>CM075670.1:78557500-88557500 GCA_037962975.1 Clitoria ternatea
CTCACGACAATGCTACCAAAAATGCAAGACTCCATATGCCTAATTTTATATGCATTCATATCATTATTTAATCTAATAATTGTGCCATCAATCACAGCTCCATTCTCACGGCTGAATTGGTCTCTATTTCCATAATATTTTAGTTAATTTTATTACATCAAAGTGTTTTCCTCATTGTACCACTTGGCAAGGCAAAAGGCAAGCTCTTTAGTGGAGATTAACTCACGGCTATGCACATGCAAAAAGACAATCCATTGCAAATTGAAAGAATATTATATGTTGATGGGCTTCTCACTCACAGCTACAATTATACAAAGAACAAGCCAAAATCCACTTCTCTTTTGACCAAGAACCAACTGAAATTTGCCACTTGAAATTGCCATGCAAAATGCCATGCAAAGTGCCATGATTCAAGGAAATTGGTCGGACAATTTCAGCTATAAATGGGCTGGAATTTGGGCTGGAAAAACACGAATCATTTTATCACATTTTCAGCACACAAAATTGGAGGCAAGAACCGTGTGGCTGCAGTAGCTTTTAGGAGATTTTTATCACATTTTTCAGCCTTCAAAAACCGTGTGGGTGCAGAATTTTCTAGGCAAAGAGTTCTATTTTTTTTTAGTTACTTTGTTGTGATTTTGAGAGGACAGTGAAATTAAGTGGTAAAATTTGTATACGGTGGAAGGATCCGGAACAAAGAATTACGGTGGTAAATTTACTGGGCTTTTGGAGAAACCCGTAAGTTTTATTTCTACCATGAATTGTATGTTGTATTTCCTTTCCATTATATGTATGAATTTGTACCATATCATGTGTAACTAAATTAATTATCTTGGGATAAAGGGGGTGTGATAATATTTTACGCTAATGTTATTTTGACTTAAAGTAAATAAATTTCTGTTTTCCATTTAGTTCAATTATGCTCAATGCTTTTAGTGATTCCTAACAAGAACCTAAATGATAAAACTATGTACTTGCGGGTATATTAGTAAGTTTAGGTAATAAATAGAATCGAGAGATTTATTTTTACCGGAAAGCTTTGAACTAAACCTAAGATTTTTGAAATGCTTTTTGTGACCTCGGTAAAACCGTGAAAGTAATCAAAATTCTTTTGAGGAAATAAAAGAGATTTTCATAAAACGATAATGGGCCTTTCTGAGGATTAAGCAGCGCTTTCCATAGGTTAGGTACATTAATAGGATTCTGAGAGGAACATATTAATTAGCTTTTGGAAAATTCACCTTGGAAAACTTAATTCGATTCTTATTTATGAAAAGTTAAAATTCATTAACATAAAATAGAGTCTTGATCCCCCAAAATCCCAAGATATTCTCAACTCTGATTTTTAAGTGTCAAGTAAATTTTATTTATTTGTATTCTGTGCAACTTTAATTTGTTTAATTTTACAAAAAATATTAAAAATCAATTGTGTGGATAATTAAATTTCAACATGCTGGTACTTTGAACACAGTCCCTGTGGAGAATGATAATCTTTTATATTACGCGACATAACCCGTGCACTTGCGGGCCCTGTCAAGGGGCAACCGGTAACCTCCCCAGCCGGTTACCTCCCCATTACCGATTACTGTTTCGTTTAAACGTTTAAGCCAACTCTTCTCTCCTTCAAATCACGTTCCATTTACTCTTTTTATAATTATTTTTATTTACTTTCACAGCCTTTAATTATTTATAATTTCCTAAAAATTCCTAAAAATGTCAAATGAATTCCTAAAATATTTTCACTACACATAATCTCTTTTAAAAATATCCGGGATGTTACATCCACCCCCCCTAAAAAGGGATTTCGTCCCCGAAATCAATGTACCGACTGAAAAAGATTGGGGTACACCCACCTTATGTCTGACTTCAATTCCCAAGTATAGGTTACCCCATTCAGATTCTGCCACTTCACCATCACTAATGGCACCTCCTTGTTCCTTAGCCGTTTGGTCTGATATTCCTCAATACTGATTGGTTTAGCTTCCATGGTCAGGTCCTCCTTCAGTTTAATAGAGTCACTCGGCATAATCATCGAGTCACACGGAATATACGCTCGAAGTTGTGATACGTGAAACACGTTGTGAATGTTAGTTAACGACTGGGGAAGATCCAGTCGGTAAGCAATATCACCGATCCTCTCCAGTATTTGATACGGTCCGATGTATCTCGGATTAAGCTTTTGGCTCTTCAATATCAGACCTACACCTTTGGTCGGTGAAACCTTCAGGAATACCCAGTCGCCCACCTGAAACTCAAGCGGTCTATGCCGATTGTCATAATAACTCTTATGTCGGTCTTGGGCAATCTTTATTTTCTCTCAGATTAGAGTAACTTGTTCATTCATCTCTTGGATCAACTTGGGCCCCAGATGAATGGCATCGCCATTCTCATTCCAGCACAATGGTGTACGACACCTCCGACCATATAAAGCTTCATACGGAGTCATTCCAATGCTGCTATGATAGCTGTTATTGTATGCAAACTCCACCAAGGGTAAATATCTTTCCCATGAACTGCCCTGCTCCAATACATAGGCTCTCAGCATATCCTCAAGAGTCTGTATAGTCCGTTCTGACTGACCATCAGTCTGCGGATGATAAGCCGAGCTGAGTCTTAGCTCAGTAACCAATTCTTACTGCAAACTTCCCCAAAATCTGGAGGTAAAACGAGGATCCCGATCGGAAATAATACTTGAGGGCACACCGTGCAATCGTACAATCTCAGCAACGTACAGCCTAGCCAGTCAGTCCAATGACCATTTCATGTTCATTGCCAGGAAGTGGGCACTCTTAGTTAGTCAGTCAACAATCACCCAGATTACGTTGCACCCGGATCGGGTACGAGGTAGCCCGGATACGAAGTCCATGATAATACTCGATTGAAAAATTTGATTCATGTAGTCCATGAAGATAGCAGGGGCATTCGTCACTCCAAAGGGCATTACAACATACTCGAAGTGCCCATACCGAGTCTAAAACGCTATCTCCGAAATATCTTCCGACTTCACTCGGATCTGGTGATATCCCGACCTCAAGTCAATCTTAGAAAACACAACAGCGCCTCGTAACTGGTCCAATAAATCGTTGATCCGAGGCAATGGATATTTATTTTTAACCGTCAATTTATTCAGCTGTCAGTAATCGATGCACATTCGCATACTACCGTCCTTCTTCTTTACCAATAATACCGGAGCGCCCCATGGTGAAGCACTCGGTCGGATAAAGCCCTTTTCCAGCATCTCATTCACTTGTTTCTTTACTTCGGCCAATTCCACCGAAGACATCCTATATGGCACACGGGACACAGGCTCGACCCCGGGAATTAAGTCAACGGAGAAATCAATCTCCCGACTGGGAGGCAACTTCATAATTTCTTCCGGGAATACATCAGGGAATTCACATACAACTAGAATGTCACTTAGCATAAGGTTATACCGACCCTCCGAGGCAAATAAAATGACATAGGTGACGGAGACATCACTCACCACGTTCTTCGTGTCGAATTCCTGGGAGAAAACGATACTCTTCCGATAGCAGTCGACCATCACATGGTTAGCAGCTAGCCAATCGAGACCCAAGATAACATCTAGGTTCTTCAACGACATACAAATAAGATTCACTCGGAAGGTACGATCTTCAACTTGCATCGGTAATTCCCTACACATGGTGGTTGCACGGAAAGTGGAGCCGGTAGGAGTAGAGACAATAAGAGCGTTCTCCATTAACCCGATTGGCAAACCAAGCCGTCGTACACAACTCTCGGAAATAAATGAATGGGTCACACCCAAATCATAAATTGCATCAACAAGATAGCCATGGATGAGGCACTTACCCTGTACCAAGTTGTCATTCCTTGTAGCTTCCGAGGCATCAAAAGCAAATACCCGCCCGATCATGACATTCTGGGCGCCGCTGGATTGGGCATCAGATCTTCCCAATTGTTGGCCTCCACGACCAGCACCGTGTCTACCTCCTCTCAAAAAATTGGCACCCCGAGTCCCAGAAGTGTTGGCTCAGTTGCCATGCCCGCTCGGTTGTTGTCTCTGTGGGCAATCAGACCTGAGGTGTCCCGGTTGTCCATATTGGAAACAAACGATCTGATTAGCTTGATAGTATTTTGCAATATGGCCCTCCTGGCCATAATTGTAGCACGCACGGCTACCAGACTGGTTACCCGAACGGCCAGTAGAACCCCGACCGGAAGAAGATGAAGAGGTAGCGGAAGACTTGCCGCCCTGAAAGAACTGCCCCATCCTCTTGAAGCTAAATCCCTTTGCCTTCAGTGGCTTCTTATCTCTCAGCTGAGATGTCCTCTGTAACTGCACCTCTTCCGTCAGCCTAGCCTTGTTTACGAGAGTCGGGTAATCTCGAATCTCAATTGGCACAATTACACTACGGAGTTCAATCCGTAATCCCGCCTCGTACTTGGCACACTTGCTGCCCTCAGTTCCTTCCAATGAGAAAGGATGGTAGAAATCACACAGCTCATCAAACTTGCTGGTGTACTCGGCCACTAACATTTAGCCCTGTTCCAACTTCAGAAACTCCATTTCCTTCCAGATTTTGTAGTTATCCGGGAAGTACTTAACAAGGAACCTCCTTCGGAAGTTTGCCCATACAAGTGGTTCACCGGCCGCGTTCATCTGCACCTTTGTCCGAGACCACCATACTCTAGCCTCATCCTTTAATTGATAAGTGGCAAACAGAACCTTCTGCTCTTCCGAGCACTCAAAATATTCAAAGACCTGTTCAATGTCCCTGATCCAAATATATGCCCATCATAATTGTGCCCTCCTTTGTAGGCCGGGGGATTCCTTTTCAGGAATTTATCCAGAGTGGGACCAGATTCGGTCCTACTCATCAACTGGGTAAACTTTAAGAAGAAATCATCTCCTCCACCGGAACTGGTTCCTTCGGCCATAATGTAATTCTACAATGAGCAAACACATCACCATTAATAACTATTGCTAACCAGGGAGTCAGAGATTTACCTCATACATATAAAATACAACGCCGCTGGAGTGCCAAGGGAACGATGCCAAGCTGCACAAACACTCACAAACACAGTACAATAGAATGCAGACAACCCAGTATAGAACTCACATCATCACTGGGATGACCTATACACCCGGCTCTAGAAAGAACCGCTCTGATACCAACTACGATATCCCGACTCAATATACCATTTTATTTACACCCGGTTGATCATTTACACAATAATTTTTCACGTTTAGTATAAATTCCCTCGGTCTTAATATAAAATACTATAGAATAATATTTACCTTTCTTAAATACCTTCAAAATAAGTAAAGCATACTCAAAATACCAATAACTAATCAGAAAATAGATACATTAATAGAATAGAGTTGATTAGAAACAGCGGAAGAGAAACGAAAGCAGGAGGGTCATGCGCCTGTGCGTGACCCTGATGCACCTAGGCGAAATCCGAGTGAGTCGCTTAAGCGAGTTCCGACTCGCTTGAGCGAATGCTACCTGGCGAACCAGACTTACCAGGAAAACTCACCAGTCGGGGTTTCACTCAGTCAATTCTCTCTCAGGAACAGTTTACCCATAAAGCACTCAAAAACGGTTCATTCAATCTTATATCACTCGGAAAACACCCCAACCTCACTTCACTCAGAAGAGACTCTCTCAGCCATAACTCATTCGGAAACATTCTCACCTTCACTCGGAAGCACTCTAATCTTCACTCGGAACGTTCTACTCTTTCTTCACTCGGAATATTCTACTCTTTCTTCACTCGGAACATTCTACTCTTTCTTCACTCGGAACATTCTACTCTTTCTTCACTCGGAACATTCTACTCTTTCTTCACTCAGAAAGGGTCGAGGGATACACACTGGAAGGAAACAGACACCAAACCAAACCAACCGGCCCTCACTCAGAGAAGACTAAATCCGCTCGGTAAATATTCACCCGGGAATCGGCTTTGCTACAGCAAACATGAGAAAATAAGTACCAATCATAATACAACATAAATTCATATCCGATTCAATTTACTTCAGCACACAGTATGTAACATCACATATACGGGAAATTCAATATATATATATATATATATATATATATTACACAATTCACTCAAAATCACTCGGGCCTTGGGTTCGATCTTCCGCTTGGCGCGCCTCCAGGGCTCCGACTTCCTCCCTGTCACTGGTTACTAAATTGAAAACAGCAGCAAGGGTGAGTGTTTGGCATCATAATTAATCTAGAACGGAATTTAAATAACAAAAGGAGTATAAACTCTGTCCGATTGCTTTATCTTCATAATACAAGTCACACATGGCAGTTAACTCACACTCGTCAAATATAACAATTTACACTCGGTAAATTTAACAAATTGCACTCAGCAATATAACCAATCACGCTCGGTATATATATCAATTCCCATTCAGCAATTTTAGCAAATCATTTAGCAAATGTATCAATTGCATTATGCAAAGGTATCAATTCATAATCAGTGAATATATCAAACTTCGCTCGGTAATATATCAAATCATACTCAAAAAATATAGCACATAGCACTCGGCAAATATAATTAATCACACACACACATCACAACTAATAATTTAATTGTCACCACTGACTCTCATACAAACTGACGCCTAATATCCGGATACTAAAGGATCGGCCTTCAACTGGGGGTCCTACTTGACACCCCGTGAACCCTGCTTGGTTCACCGAGTCCTGCTTGACTCTCCACCTCGACCACTGGGTCCTACTTGACCACTGGGTAGCTCAACTGGGCACAAAAACCACGGGAGCCAGAAATGAGAGGCTAAACATACCGTCGGCCATCCCACACCACATAATCATACATATAATTCACATTTCTCATGTTATAAGTGGCCATCAACAACAAACACTCATCACTCGGGCGACCTGCTTGTCAAGCCCGGCTTCATATTGCCACTACACCGATTGTCACAGCATCAACCATTCCAGAATCATTATCATAAGCCACACACACACCCGATCCTCAACCGATCGGTGTCCTTACTCACATGCATAAACATACACATAACTTTTATTCAATAACATTTTCTTACCATGTTCATACAGTTCAACGACTCGGACACGAAGCATGTCCTATTCTAATTAATCATAACCCAAACACCCCCTTACCTCGGTTCCAAGCTTCGATAATCTGCTCCTGGTGCTGGTTACGTCCTCTGAGCAATGGGTTCACCGTCTCACTTCCGATTCCTGCACCAGCTTCGTCAATCAACCTTTCGTTGTTCGATCTGTTGCCTACGGAGTCGGAATGCAAAACTCGTTAGCCTTACACCATCCTCAGCTCTAAGGACCATTTTCGAGCTCACACTCACCAGAGGAGTGAAGAACAGACCCACACACAGCCATGCATGGCCACTCGGTTAACAGAGAAAACAAAAGGGGCAAGGGAACACAAATGCAAACAGATCAATGGACTCACCTTGAGACCTCGGTCACAAAAATGGGCTTATCACTCAGTTTCGATACGAACAGAGTCCTCTTCTGGAGCATGCAACTCACAGCAATGGAGGAAGAAGAAGAAGATGAACAGAAACCAAAGCAGATGAAGAAGAAGAAAGAAGAAATGGTTCATGAAGAATGGGGAAAGAGAAAAAGGGGACCACCTTTATTCAAGGCCCAGGGGAAACCGGTAACCTCCCCAGCCGGTTACCTCCCCATTACCGATTACTGTTTCGTTTAAACGTTTAAGCCAACTCTTCTCTCCTTCAAATCATATTCCATTTACTCTTTTTATAATTAATCCACCAATTAGATTTTTATTTACTTTCACAGCCTTTAATTATTTATAATTTCCCAATAATTCCTAAAAATGTCAAATGAATTCCTAAAATATTTTCACTACACATAATCTCTTTTAAAAATATCCAGGATGTTACAAATTGTCAATGTGGGATGAAAAAATAATGCATTAAGAAGGAGAAAGAAATTTGAAAATATTTGATTACGTTTAATTGAAATACTTTATTTTAAGATAGATATTGAACTATTTAGTATGGGATAGCATAATTGTTGTTAACTTTCTCTTATATATTACATTCGAATAGGGAGGATCAAGTCTTATACCTCTTGGTCCAGTAGGTCATAAATAAGTGGTGTTTATAGAATTTGATGACAGTTGAGTTTTATGTAACGTTGTGTCAATTCAGATCCGTAAATAACGAGAAAAGCTTACATCTCCACAATTGTCCCTGACACCATTTGTAGGTTAGTTACCGGTAATGCCCCCCAACAAATCTGCCCAGGCTCACCACGACACCGGTCTGTGAGGACTTTGGTCATAGGTTTAGGAATCCGCAAGGTTTGGCCGGTATCATAATATGCTTTGTATGGAACGTCTCTATGATCGTAGTAGTTATCATCTGGTGTAGTAGACTATAAGTCGATATACGACACAAATCAGATACGATATCCTAATTAGTTTTTGTGTTAATCTTTTATGGTTAACAATGATCTTATTTAGAATAATTATAAGAATGAATCACTCTACATAAGAAAATTAATTTTGTGCTATATTATTATAAGAGAAAATTATGAGTTTTGTGACAGTTCTTTGGAATCCGTTTTAAGACTTGACTAAGGAATAAGCCATACTAATCTGATGTGACAAGGCTAAAAATAAATATATAATGTAAGAGATCCAACGCTAAAAAATGTTTTTAAATTATTTCAAAATTTATTAAATGAAAAAAATTAATTATTTAGGGGTTTAATAAATTAAATTATTTTTTAATTCAAATTTCAATTCTTGTAATTGGATTAATCTTTATTCAAATTAAATTTAAATAAGTAATTTCATATGAAAAAGCTTTTAAAATTCTTGTCTCAATCTATACAGTTTACTATACACGTTATTTTATCATTTAGCTCATTCAAATTATTTGATACACAAAATAGAATTATTTATTTATATAAACAAAATTCACGTTTATATTTTATGAGATAAAAGATATCAACAATAAAATAGAAAATAAATCAAATAATTGAAGAAAAATTAATAGCAAACTTTAAGATTTTTTATGGAAAAATTATAGAAATTGTTTTGTCTATAATTTTAAAAATTTTAATTTTATTGATAAAATTAATGTCTATAATTTATTTTTTCAATGTACAGTTTAAAATCTTATAGTTATTTATAAGATTTTAAAATAGGTAAAATTGTAGTAATTGGTGGGAAAAGTTAAATAATGTATAAGAAATAGTTATTATTAATTTGATCAAATAAATACTATTCAAATTTCTATAAATTAATGATATATAGAATTTAAAATGGATATAATTTGTGAAAGTTTCAATCCAATAATCAAAAGATGGATCCAAAGTAAATACACATATAATGAAATCAAAGATAATTATAAATTGACACTATTCAATCAAAAAGTGGAAGAAAATGTTAAAAAATTGTGATTTACGAGAAAAAAAAAGTGTAAATTATAATGAAAATCGCAAGAGTTTAACCTTATCCTTTCTAAATTCTAATACAACTATTATTTTATTGAGATAATCTTTTCATTTGTAAAGAATATTAGAATGTAAACTATTAGGTAGCATAATTAATATGAATTGGAAAATTTCACAAAATTATCAATTAATTTATTGAGGTGGCAACATGGAATAGTGCCAACATCACAAACACCACTACAAGGAAGTTTTTAACTTAGTAAATTTTAACGTTCGATTTTACCAATGGAATACAGAGAAATTAGTTCTGTAATTTTATTTTCAGTGGTTTGTGGTTTCTTATAGTTGTTGCAATTGAATTGGTGTTTGTAATCTCCAGTACTCAGCTTTTATAATTAAGATAGATATTTGTTTTGCTTCTTAATTTGAAGAATTATGCTAAGATTTAAACTTTTAATTTAATGATTTTAATTGTGTTGCCAAAAATATTGTTTAAAATTTTAATATATATATATATATATATATATATATATATATATATATATATATATATATTTCATGGCATCATTCTTTAATAATTTGAATGATTCTTATATTAGTTTTTCAAAATACTACCTTTGGTTCCAAATATAAGCAAATTTTAGTAGAATTTTTTGGTCCCTTAATATAAGCAAAATCAGACTTTCCCAATGTCATTAAATGCTTGTTTACCAAATATGTCCTCATTACATATATTTTCAAGGCCACTAATTCTTCATGTAATAAATGATATTAAGGGTATTTTAGAAAATTAAATCAAATAAGTGGTAACATTAATGCAAATAACTATCTCCAACTACTATTCTTAATATGTGTGAAATTAGGTATTTTTGCTTATATTTAGAACCGGATGTAGTATAATTATTTTATTAAAAATTATATTATTATTATGTCTACTTTTAAAATAATATATTTACTCTTAAAATAGTATTATTGTATTACATTTAATAATTATACATACTCACAAGTTTTAAAAAAAAATACTTAAAATCAATTTATGCCTAATAAATTTATCTCCATCCCTCACATGGATATACATACTACTACACATACTATCTTCATACCTGATATAAGAATATCTTAACAGATTTCTCTTGGTATTCAATATAAGAATTCCTTAAAAAATAACAACATTAATTAATTTTTTATTAAAATATTTTTATTAATTATTAATGAAATAAATATTAATTAAGTAAAAAGAGAGTAAAATTTATAAATACAGATAAATATGAGAGGATTCTTTTAAAAAAATAATATAATTAGTAGATAAATTAACTGATTTTAACTATATTAACTAATTTTTCTTAAGAACTAAAATAAGTCGAAAAAATCTTATGTTAAGGGAATTAGTGAAATTTATACAACTCATCTTTTATTTTATTTTTTAATATCAGGCGTGAACTCTTTTTTTTAATTATATTTCACTCCCGTGATTCCATGAATTACTAAGTTTTTTTTTTTCTTTTAAATTCTTTTTATTTCTCACTTCACTCCAGAGCAGAACACAATTTTAAGAGATCGTTGTTTTATTTGAGTTTATTACAACTCAATTTTCTGATCTTTCAAAGGAAGGAACCAAAGAAACCAATATCAGCTACTTGAAAAAAAAAATCCAAAATATGAGAGCAAAGCTGTTGGAAAAATGAGGAAAATAAATCTGAATATATAAAACTACAGGGTGACAGCAGCAACTGTTTTAATATAGATGATACTGATAGATGAAAAATTGCAATTCCATCCCATTCCCATGTCAAGTTGCAGCAAGAGGTGCCTTATACTATTGGAGAAGTGCAGGAACATGAAACATTTAAAGCAAGCCCATGCCCAAGTATTCACCACTGGCCTTCACAACAACGCCTTTGCCATCAGTAGGGTTTTGGCTTTCTGCTCACACCCTCATCAGGGAAGCCTCACCTATGCATGCAGAGTCTTTGAACACATTCACCACCCCACACTTTGCATTTGCAACACCATCATCAAAAGTTTCCTCCGCAATGGCAATTTTTATAGCACTTTTCACGTCTTCACCAACATGCTGCAGAATGGATTGAGGCCTGATAACTACACCATCCCTTATGTGCTCAAGGCTTGTGCTGCACTTTCAAGTTGTTCGTTGGGGGAAACGATTCATGGGTACAGTTCAAAATTGGGTCTTGTGTTTGATATCTTCGTGGGTAATAGTTTGATGACAATGTACTGTGTGTTTGGTGATGTGGTAGCTGCAAGGCACGTGTTTGATGAAATTCCTAGGTTAAGTGAAGTGTCTTGGACTGTGATGATCTCTGGATATGCAAAGGTGGGTGATGTCGATTCTGCTAGGTTGTTCTTTGACGAAGCACCTGAAAAGGATAGGGGAATATGGGGTGCCATGATTTCTGGGTATGTGCAAAATAGTTGCTTCAAGGAAGGGCTGTGTTTGTTTCGTTTGATGCAGTTGAATGATGGAGCGCCCGACGAGTCAATATTTGTGAGCATTCTTTCTGCTTGTGCTCATTTGGGGGCTTTGGATATTGGCATTTGGATCCATGGGTATTTGAGTCGAGAAAGGATACCATTGAGCATTCGTTTGAGTACTAGTTTGTTAGACATGTATGCCAAATGTGGGAATTTGGAGTTAGCTAAGAGATTATTCGATTCGATGCCAGGGAGAGACATTGTCTGCTGGAATGCTATGATTTCTGGTTTGGCAATGCATGGAGATGGAACAAATGCACTAAAGCTGTTTCATGATATGGAAAAGACAGGGATGAAGCCTGATGATATAACATTTATATCTGTTTTTACTGCTTGTAGCTATTCAGGAATGGCATATGAAGGTCTTAAGCTGTTAGATAAAATGTATAGTGTCTACAAAATTGAACCTAAGAGTGAACATTATGGTTGCCTAGTTGACTTACTAAGCAGAGGAGGGCTTTTTGAAGAAGCTATGGTTATCATAAGAAGAATAACCAACTCATGGAATGGCTCTGAAGAAACATTGGCATGGAGAGCATTTCTGAGTGCATGCTGCAATCATGGACAAGCTCAACTAGCCGAACATGCAGCTGAAAGACTTCCACGGTTAGATAATCACAGTGGGGTGTATGTTTTGCTTTCTAATTTGTACGCGGCATCAGGGAAACATAGTGATGCCAGAAGGGTGAGGGATATGATGAGAAACATAGGGGTTGACAAGGCACCAGGTTGCAGTTCAGTGGAGATTGGTGGGGTTGTCAGTGAGTTCATTGCTGGTGAAGAAACGCATCCAAAGATGGAAGAAATACACTCACTTCTGAAGAAAATGCATATGCAGTTAGATTATAATCATTAATTCGTTGATAATCATTAATTGGTTGACTAAGGGCTTATATAATCCTATATCAAACTAACAACAAACTTGGCTTAGTTGGTTGACTAATTTGCAACATCTTCCAATGAGATTTCCTTAAACCCCTTTGGAATTTAAGACCTATCTAGCACTAACTTAACATTAGGATCACTTTTGGGAATTAACCCTATTATTTGAACCGTAATTCAGAGAATGGAAAAATAAAATCTAACCTGCAAAATCTCACCTTTCTAAATAATAGGTATGACGGTTCTGATCAATTTCTAAAGATTTAATACAAAATTAGTCCATGAGTGTCTCATTTAAAAATAAATAAAAAAATAAAATACTTATATCATAAGCAAAACTTAATTACTCGGATGTGGAGATGTTTAAACTTGTTTCTTATTTCTGTAGTAATTATCAAAACCATACTTGTCAAAACTAATCAGACTAGTCTAATCATAATTGAATTTCTAGTTTGCTTAAATTGGTAGTACGATTTTAAAAAAACTGGACAGCCAGAAGCATAACTCTTAGAAAAGACATTTCACACAATCTCAATTACTTTTTCAATGTTCTGACAAACAGGCTTAATATAAACCCGCAAGCATATAGCACGGTTTTAGCCCAAAAAAAACTCCTTTCAAATAAAAGGCGAGACCCCAGCAAGAATTCAACTTTCATTGTGAACAGTAACATTACATTTTAACCGAAAAGTATGCAATATAATTTCTCAACTTTTCAAGTTGATATCAAGAGCCCACAGCTAGCTAATAATACAATTAACTTCTAAGAGGCGTGAAAAGTTCTTAAATACTAAACTTAAAACGATTGTTTGTTTATAGCCGATGACAAAAATGAATTACCTATTTGCCTATTTCATTGAAATAATTAGAGGAACTATTGTTTCAATAATTATACAAGTACACTTTCTGAAAAAATAATAAATATTTTGAGCTTCATTAAACAAGGAAGTCTCCATCAGAAACTTCAAGCACTTTATGAAAACCAATGGGGTTGACACCGGGCCTGAACGCATTTCCCTCGATGTACCTGCCAAGTGCATGTGATTATTGCTCAATTGAAAGAACAAGATAATGGAAGATTTGCAGACCTTTGTTGGAAACTCACATTTCTTTCAAAAATGGATGTTTGTAAAAGGGTTCGGGAATTCTCCCTGAAAACTGATTGTGATCCAAGTACCTGAAATAAAGATTTGAAAAATCTTGAAATTGTCAATGTCACTGGCAGATGACAAGGAAAGCATAACAGATTGCCATCGCCATTTCACACATGATGAGAAATCTGAGCTCAAGTTAAGACCATATTTTGTAGGCAAAGAATTAATAGAGTAAATCACCAAGTTAGTACTCGTAACTGAAACTTGGTGTCCGACATTTTAATCTCTGATATTTTAACAACCCCAATTTAGTTTTTGATTCTACAAAAATGTTCAACTTAATCCATTTTAGTATAAAACAACAATAAAAATAAAATATGAAAAGACTAAAATGGATGACGTTATGTTATGCTATGCTAAGGACAAGATCGTGATTTTTAAGATTTCAAGGATTAAAATGTACAACTCATACAGGCTCGTTCCTTGTTCATGTATTGCACTAGAGAACACAATGCCTAAAAGTCAGAGTTAACAAGTCTCGAGACCAAAAGGGGCTCGTTTCTTGTTCATGTATTGCACTTGAGAACACAATGCCTAAAAATCAGAGTCAACAAGTCTTTAGGCTGAAAAGGGCAGACATACACCTGCCCTCGCCATTTGATTTTCAGTGATGATCACCTATTGAGGTTTTTTTTTTCGTGAACCATAGAACAAGTATACAAATTAAAATTAAAATTAAAAATACTTGTATATCAGCAATAAAATACAAAATTGATACTTTAATGAGAAAAATAATTGAATCATATTTGATGTACAGCAGAATTAATGCATCTTACAATCAAATGCATAGAGAGAGACTTACAAGTATGTCAATTTAGGAATATGAGCAATGCTAGATGGTATAACTCCTGACATTTTGTTGTGGGACAGGTACCTGCCTCCAACATGCAATCAACATGATACAGAAATTCCAAGGAATAATATAGATATAACTGGAAGACAGTAAAATTATTTTTCACACAAACAGAGGCACAGAAGATTGATAAGTAAAACAGAGGAGACCAAGAAAAAAATAATACTTACAAGATTTCAAGACTGGATAAGTTAGCTAGTTGTGCAGGTATTCCTCCAGTAAAATAATTAATGTTTAGATATCTGATTACAAAACAAAACTTGTTAATATTTAGAGACTACTGTGGTAGTCTATGGAGGAGAATAGTTCACCAACAATAACTTACAGGTTGCGTAGTGCTGGAAAGCAGCCTTCAATACGGATTAGTTCCCTGATAGTACCCACCAAATGGTTATTACCAACATCCCTGTAAATGTAGCAGTATTGTAATGAGCAACAATTGTGCTAAGATATAAATATAAATACTCTGCATTAGGAGATTCTGAAAATGATTTGATTATTACAAGTGCCGAAGGTTTTGTATGGTGCCCAACTCTGGTGGTATTCTTCCAGTTAAACGATTTTCGTGAAGATAAAGGTAGCGAAGGTCTGGAAGATTTGCTAGCTCCTTGGGAATTTCTCCCTTGAAATTGTTAAAGCTTAGGTACCTGCATAAAGATATGATATCTGGATTATAAATACCAAAAAATGGCTAAAGAAAGACCACCAAACCCAAAGATCCCAAGAAGGTAAAGGTTTCTCACAGATGCGTTAAACTTTTAAGCTCGCCAATTTCTGGAGGAATTACATCCTGTAGTTTGTTCCACCTCAAATTTCTGGAAGTAAACAAAGCCAATATGAACCATATATTTCACCTCATAAACCCAAAATTATCAGCAGATCAAAATTGTTTTCATAAAAGCAGGGTAAAAAGCATAATCTTCATAAACCAACAACAGTTCTAAACACTCTTTTTTTATAAAAAAAAAACAGGTCTATGTCATTGTATTAGAAACAAAATGCTAACAGAAAACACAACTGAAGAGGAATAAGAAAATGTATACAGTATCTTAAGTCGCTTCAACCGTCCAATTTGAGGAGGAATAGGTCCTGTCAACTTGTTATTATGGAGATCACTGCAATAAGCACATAGAAACCCATTACACAAGAACTTCAAAGGGAGAAGCAAAATTGAAGTACTTCAATGTTACACATACTGTAATCTAAAATGAACAAAATAAACCAGAGAGATAAACTGAAACAAATGTAAAAACAAATCACAGCTATTCACTTTTATGAATACATCTCAATCATTTTAGTTGACACAACATAAATTTTCTGCTTGCACACATATGTTTGAAGTGCACCCACATCAAAGTCATAACAAAGCAAAATAAAGTCCTTGACTTCAATCATACATCATACACAGACTAAATGCAGGGTTCATAACAACTACTTTTCCAATACATAACAGGAATCCAATTTTCCACTAAGAAGCTTCATTATTTCCCAACCAATTAAAATCCCATTGATTATTCAAACCGACATGAAATTAATACAAACACTATCCTCCACATTGGCCTTCCAAATATCCAACACAACCATACACACAGTAAGCAACAAACACCACAAATTTCTCAAGCCATTTCAAGAATCAAATTTCAATGAAACATAACATTAGGAAGAAACTCACAGTCGTGTAAGGTCCAACAAGCTGGTTACAGCAGTAGGAAAAGGCCCCACAATCGACACCGCATACACCTCACTGCAAATAACCAAACATCAATCCCAATTACACCAATTCTCACAACTCAAATCTTAACCATAACAACAACCACGCATGAAAAATCAAACCTCTTTCTTTTTTAATCGATTCCCAAATAAAAAAATATATCTTTTTTCCCCTATTTTTAAATCAAACGAAGAGCTTTAAGACACGATGCTCACAGCTCGGTGACAACACGATAATCACCGACAGTGGAACAAGTAACGCCAGACCAAGGAGGAAGATCTCCATCGCCACAAGGGTCATCACCAACCCACGCATACACCACTCTCCAACCAAGCGAAGCCTTGATCTCGTTCAAAGCCTTAACTGCAAAAATCCCAAGAAAAAAAAAACCATCAACGATTTCGACCCATCACGCGAAAACTCGAAAACGACAACCCAATGAACGGAATCGGAGAAAGGAAGAGAGAAAACGACAGGGTAGTCGTGAGAATAAAAAGGTGAAGTTAACGTTACCGTCACGTTTGAGGGTCTTGCAGTGTGCGTGGTTGAGAATTGAGACGAAGGTAATGAAGAGGAAGGAGAGTGAAGTGAAGGGTGTCCGCGCCATTTCGAGGGCGCTTGGAGAAGACGTTGTGAGTGAATAATCGCTTAAATTTGTTGTTGCTAATTTTGTGCTGAGAGTGGAAACGTAGAGATCTGACGTGGTGGTGGTGTTGCTGATCAGTGAGATTTGCTCTTTCTCTGTTTTAGTGTTTGAATCTGTGATTCAGATATTGCTAGTTTGGGATTTGAAGGGGGCGAGAGAGAGAGAGAGAGACAGAGACAGAGACAGAGACAGAGAGAGAAAGTGTGGGTATTGATTAATTGAAGTGGAGACTGAGCTAACGCGGATCAAGTTGGAACAATTATGAAAATCCAACACACTCGTCGGCACTCAAGTTTTATGCTTTTCATGGATAAAATATATTTATGTTTTTATAATAATAATAATAATAATAATAATAATAATAATAATAATAATAATAATAATGACTAAAAATATAGTGGCTAAATCAGATAATTATTTTCCAATTCTTTTGACACATTCATCTCTTCAATTTGCCAATCTATCTTTCAAGATATTGGGTTTTCGCCAGTTTTGTTTGGTTTGGAATTGACTTTTTTCTTCTCTCTTTTTGTTTTTTATTGTTACTGGTTTGGAATTGGCTTTCAGATTGAATGGGGTCTACGGTTAAAATGGCAAAATATAAGCCCGAGTGTCAGTCACCTACGGGGTTCTTCAGCCCTTTTCCAGCTCGCCCGAAATATATAATTGATGAGCTGCATGGCATTTTTTAGCTTAAGATAGTTATACATTATCTTTGACCGGGTGTTTGGGCAAGGTTCACTTTGATGTTAGAGCGAAAAATAGTTATGTAGCAAAAATACTCATAGTTTTAATTAGTCTGGTTAAAACGAAATATAAAAACTAAATCATTTTTTTTATGATTTAGATTAGTTTGCTTTAATATAATTTTCAACTTCAATTTATTGAACATGATAGAAATAAATACTATCCATGTATCTAAGTTATATGTAATTAAGATAAGATTTTTTCTCCTTTTTTGGAATCCATGAGATTTAATGTATTGTCACTGTAGTATTTCCCATATTTTGAGAACTCATTGAAGCGTCATTATGTTTAAATCATATTTTTTAATTAAAACTACCCTTATTTATGTATATTTTAATTTTTAATATGAGTTCTAATATTTATTGATCACCAAAATAGATATTCCAAAAAATATCAAAACATCATTTCAACCGATATTTATTAAATCAATAAAAGATCAACTATAAAAAATAAAATTTTCTAACATAATAAATATTATAGTGTTATAAATCAATTTATAACTCAAATTTTAAAATAGCTAATCAGCCAAAATATAATTCAATTAAATCAAAATAATAATATAAAGTAAAATATTGTAAAAATAGTTTATACAAAACATAAATATAAGGTTTATTATGGGGAAGGAAAGAGTTTCACTTTAAAAAGTTTGATGATTTACATGAAACCTTGTGTAAAATTAGAGAATTAAGTTACCTTTTTTGACAAATTATTTCTTAACTTTATATTGTAAAAAGTTATTTCTTTTTTAAAATATAATTTTAAGAATATACTTCACAAATTAGTTTTAAAATAAAAAAATTTGAAACATTTTCAAATGATCTTAGCATTTTTTTAGATATGGACCATGTAGAGTGGATTAGAGGCCTATGTTTAGGGCCTCAAACTTATTTTTGGGGCTTGCTTATGGTGAATTTGACAATTGAGGTGTTGTATTATTTTGGATGATGCACCTATGAAGATTAAGGAGATAGTTAAAGGGATCAATGTACTTTGAAGTGTGTGTAAAAAGCCTTTTAGGCGTTAATTTACGAGGAATTCGATGATTGTTTATTAGGTTATTGGACTCCTCCATGTGAAGTGTTTAAGGTGAATGTTGCTGATTGTCAGTGAAGTTGTGGGTCAATAACATGGAGGGGAGGAGTTGTTCATAATATTACTAGTGATTAGGTGCGTGTATTCTTTACCAACCTGGGTGTTGGTGACGCTATGGTTGAACTCATTGCGATTTGATTGGGCCTATAGACACTTTGAAAGACTTTTCATGATAGCATGTGAAAATGATTGCAAAACGCGCGTTAGCCTTGGTGAACTAGAATATTGGAGGACTTTTCTCTCTACTTGTATGAGGATGTGATGACACAAATTCAAAGTTTATTCACAAAAGAGACATCTTTTTGTATTTGGTCTTAAGGGAAGCTAACAAAGCTGCTAATAAACTAGCCAACATGGGTCTTGAAATTATTTGAGTATAGCGAGGGTAGATCTTCTCTTAATAGAGTTATTGATGTAATTTTAGAAGACTCTATGTCTTTTTTCTAGTTATTTTTTCTTCTTTGTCCACTTAAAAAACCTTTTTTCTATGAAAATATAATATTTTTTAATTATCTATTAAAAAAAGTTTATGCATGTATTCATTTAAAATTTTATAAGGGTATTAATATATTTTAAATGATATTTTTATGTTCATAAATAAGAGTGGTATATAAGAAAAAGCTAAAGATAAACTTTATTACATGAAATAATAAACAAATAAAAATTAACAATATTAATTATTTATTTTAACCTATATTGCTTGTAAAAACAATTGAACATTAACCTATATTTAGCTTGAGAGAGAAAAAGAAGAAGAGAAAACACATGTAATAATGTACTTTTTTATTTTTTAAGATAATCAAATGAAGAGAAAAAAAATTATTTAGAAACAAAAATTATTTTAAAAAATTTCCACCCAAAATTTTACTTGTTTTCCCTATCTCAACATAAATCACCTATGTGTCGTCATTCTCAAGAACCTTCCCTCACCTCAAAACCTAAAACCAGGCACAAACTCGTTACTCTTTCCTCTCAACACTAGCATGTCGTCCCTCAGAAACGCCATTCCCAGGCGTGCTCATAAAGAGCGCTCTCAACCGTAATTCTCTTTACTCTCTTCTCTCTCCCTTCACTCCATTTCCATTACCTCTCTGCTTCACATTTTCTTTTTCTTTTTCATTAGATCGTCGAGGAAAAAATTCGGTTTACTCGAAAAGCACAAAGACTATGTCCAGCGTGCAAGAGCTTTCCACAAGAAAGAGGACACTCTACGGGTACAAATACAATTCCACACTTCACCGCCACTACTATTTTTCATTTCTTTTATTTATTTCTCTGTGTTTTCTCTAATAACAGAAACTTAGGGAAAAAGCAGCAAATAGGAATCAAGATGAGTTTTACTTCAAGATGGTTAGAACAAGAACCGTTGATGGAGTTCATAAACCACAGTAATTAACAACTTTTTATTTATAATCTTCGTTTTTTGCTGTGGCCGTTTTGTTTTGTTACTTAGTTGTGTTGATTTGTGTAGGAGTGAAGCAAACAAGTACACTCAAGAGGAACTTATGCTGATGAAGACGCAGGATATCGGTTATGTTCTTCAGAAGCTTCAGAGTGAAAGAAAGGTGGGGGCTTGTGTTTTTAATTCCCTCTCTTTGTTTTTTTTTTTTTTTTGCTTCATTTGGAGTTTGTGGGAATATTTAATATAGGTTCAATTGTGAATTGTGTTGATCTTCCTTGCAGAAAGTTGAAAGGCTAACTGCCATGTTGCACTCTATTGATAAACAGCCTTGCAACAGACATGTTTTCTTTGCTGAGGACAGGTCTCAGTTTCTGATCTATCATTCAATAACAAGCATGGATTTTTTTATTTTTGATGTTAATATTGATTGGTGTCTGTGTACTTTTTTATGTGGCTTTTGATTCGTTTAGTAATTATGAAAACTCTATGGGGTGATGTTCTTGTCATATATTACGCATATGGTTACAGCATAGAACCTTTTTCTGAGATGAAGTATGTTGATTATGTCATTATAGCTGCAATAAAAAGGATTGGATTTGGCATATGGTTTCAACTGGTTGCTTTGCAATTTCTTTATGTGTGTGAATGTGAATGTGAATTCTATTTGAGGATGCGTCTAGGTAAACAACTTAGTTAAGATCTTCTTTAATTTGAGCTTATGATAGCCTATGTCATATGCTCATGATTATTTTAAGTTTATTTTGATTGATGAATTTCACCATATAGTTTATTGAAACAAGCTGAGAAACTTAGAGGATGGTCTAACTTGCATCCTCAATTTTTAAGTTTAACTTAGTGTTTATATGATAAACTTCATAGAAGCTTTTATTAACGCTCCCACAGTCATGTTATTAGATGTCTTCATTTGGTAAACTCTTGGACTTTTGTTTATTGATTTGTATGTTACTGACTGTTCCATCTCCATTCCTATTTCCTTTCTTTCTCTTTACAGTGTTGTATTGCTTGTGTGTAATTGTAGATTTCATCTCATTCCTCATATTTATTCTGAATGGATAGTCCATATATATGCAGGGAAGAGGCTAAAGAGTTACAATCACAACATCCAAGAAGTGAAATTCCACTTACTTCTGGTGATATTCCTCCCAGCATTAAGAGGTACAGCCCTGCATGATTTAGATTGATTTCTTTCTTATTTTGTTTAGAGGTTAAGCTTTTTGTTGAATAATTTGTCGCTGCTGAAACATTTCAGGGATCTGTTGCACCAAATAATTTTTCTTTCTCTCTTTTGATGCGCTTATTGTTAATTTTATAGTAAATTGTCTTAATTGTAGTAAATACCAACAGTATTAAGATGTTTTGCAGTAATATGTTGGCTTAGTTTTGGTATTTTTTTATATCATTTACAGTCTGTGATTCATTGTGATGATTAGTTAACTGATAGGTTTAAAAATAACATGATACAATAGAGCTGAATATTCGCTTCATTAGTATGGAATCAGGACTGTATTGGTGAGATAGCAGTACCTGAAGCTGCAAAACTGAAATACTAAGCAAAGGAAAATTCTCTAGGCAATTCAAGATTGTCTAGTCACCCAAATCCTATCTGAATTCCAGCCTCCCCATTGATTTCCTCCCTTTCCTGTTTTATATCTCTTCTCTTTTCTGTTAAAATTGTTTTACTCGTACTCCCTGCCCCTTACTGCCAGCTCATTTGTTAGTTTCTTGTTCTCTCCCTTGGGTTTGATTCCATAGATAGCCTCTCCTTCCCTTCCAAATATACACTTCAATAAGTTGGGTTTGGGCCTAATTATTTTGGGTTCCTATGATTAACAGAATTACTTTTGGAAACATCTGTTGTTTAGCTTATTTCAATTCTCTGGCAAGAAATCATTTTTTTGTTAAAGTTCAAATCCAGGATTTTAATTCTGAATGGAGATTACTTTTGCCCTGAACACTTGACAGCAATATTCAAAGTCAAACACAGTTTGAGTATTTGGTCATGAGTTTATTATCGTATGTTTGCATGTGTCTTATTGTGACATTTTTTATTGACCACTGACAATGCATAGTATCTTGAAACTTTGAGGAGTGTATGTGTAGCTTCATTGCAAAAGGGATTATTGATTTTCTTTTTGCCTTAAAAAGAGAAAGAGAACAAAACAGGGTAATGAATAACAGTTATGGCCAAGAATAATTGCTATTAGTTCTCTGCTGATTCACTGTATTGAAGTATTAACGTTGGGTTGAAATTGCTCACAGAAGCCAGCTTTACTTGTTTTTTTTAATGTTTTGACTGTTTGACATTGCTATTCAGTTATTCTTGTGATGATTTCTGGCATCATATCAGATTGATAAAAAGGTTAGTTTCTTTCCCTAGGAAAACAGATCGGTCTTACCGAGAGTTGGAAGAAAGAAGGAACAGGCTCAACCAGCTAGAGAAAATCTACATGGATATGACACTGCAGAAGGAGTTGCAGGTATTGATATTTTTCTTTGCTTGTTGTAAACCTGTTTGAGTCTTGCGATTGTAAAATGCTCAGAAAGGTTTTTCCATCTACGAACAGAAAAAGGGCAAGAAACGCAAACTACATGAAGATGAGATTGACTGTCCAACCACTAAACCAGTATATAAGTGGCGTGCTGAAAGAAAGCGTTGAATGAATTCACATAGTTTGAGCTGCTGCTTTATTATTTTTCCTTCCGACAGTTTATCATAACAATGTAATACTTATGCTGAGTTGGGACCGGAGCTGGAGAATTTACAAGTCTTGCACAAAATACTAAAATACCTTAATGCCGAATCAAATATCTTACCATGTAGCAAATTAAGAGGGATCTACCGATGCCAATAACTGCGGCATTCTTGTTGGGAATTCCTTCACCATGTAACCATTTTATTTGCACTGATGAGCATTCTTTGATGTTCTGCAACTAGATTTTGTAAGTCGGACTAGGACATTCATTTTCAAGTTTGATTGTTATTCCTATTGTGTAACGTTTCTTGTTGGTATACTAGTAGTACACTAGTAATGTATTACTGCAAACAAACAATATCATACGATTTGTGTTGACAAAATATTACAAATTGATCTTGATCATTTTTGTAGACATTCAAACCATGGTCATCCGTACTGTATGTATTGTGATACATAACATAAGATTCAATGAGTCTAGGGTCTGATGATACGAATCGGACATCTTGTTTTTGTGAATCGCACCGGGAATCGTGTGAATTGTGGTTCCTCACTGATACTAAACCTTGCATCCAAATGGAATTGTCATTTTAAGCGATGACTTTTCCATATTCCCTATCTTTGTCTCTTGACTATTTCCTCTTCCCTATCATCGTCGACCCATGCTGTGTCATCTTTGGTCACTTACAGGATCTTCCTATCCGATGAAATCATTGACGCCCTGACACCAGTGAAAGTGTTTGTTTACGTCTCTTCCTCTGTTCGCTTTTTAACTTCTTGTTTCTTTATTTGTTTTTTATTCCTATTTCATAGTTCTCTCCCTTTATTTGCTATTTCCCATTGATTATCTTTTTTCTTGTCAGCTTTTCGATTTTTCTTTTACCCCTAATTCCCGATTCTGTCTTTTCCTCCCTTTGTTTCCCTATTCTTTTAATCAAGATTTTGAAGTCCTATTTATTTTCTGATTCTCTTCATCTTTATCTGGTCTTTTAATTAAAAATAATTTGTTATTGAAAATTACTAAAATGAAAGGTTGTTTTGATGTATCTTCTAGGTTTTTCTTTAAAATCAACACACACACAATATATACACATACATGTATGTGTATGAGGAACCAAGTCAATTTCGTTCTGTTTCCGATTCTTTGTTTTCTTTTATTTCCTGATTCTCTTCATCAAGATTTTGAAGTTTTATTTCCCATTTTTTTTAATCTTTATTTGGTCTTTAAATTAAAAATAATGTTATTGAAAATTAATTTCCCTATAATAGATGTTTGTTATTGGCTAAAGGGTAAATTTAGCTCTTGGAAAATTTGTGATTTTGGCTTTACCCTCTAAAATAATTTTTCTTATTGTGTCCGGAAAATTTTTAAGTGTAGTATATGATCTCTTTAGTTGACTGCCTTTGCCAAGTGATGAGGTGGAGCCTAGTCACATGTAAGTGATTGCATATATGACATGTGACTTATCATTTTAAATGTCTTATAGGATTGGGTTTCTGATTAAGAGATCTAATGTTATAAAACAACTTTTTAAAGGGTCTATTGCTATATTCGTTGTGACTGAATCATAACCCTAAACATAACAACACTATCTCTTTAACCTCTTAAATCCTTCACTACAGACAACCCTAAGCTCTAAAATTGCTTCAAAGTTCAAGAAATCACAAAAATTAAATGTGGGGGTTCATAATCTACACAAAGCTAAGTTTGGGTTCAACCTTACCTTTAACAATTTCAAGAAATTAAAGCTCCCTTCAAGTTCCCATGGCTGTTGTGAGCAAGAGAAGAGAGAGGGCACAACAAGAAGAATGATAGGAATAAGAGTGGTATTCGTAGTGTTGTGTGTAATATATCGCGATGTTGTGTTCATATCTCTCATGGCTGTTGCAGTGAAGGATTTAAGAGGTTGAAGATATGGTGTTGTTATGTTTAGGGTTATGGTTTAGTCACAACGAATATAGCAATAGACCCTTTAAAAAGTTGTTTTATAACATTAGGTCATTTAAAAAGTTGTTTCATAGTATTAGGCCCCTTAATCAGAAACAAAATCCTACAAGACATTTAAAATGATGAGTCACATGCCACATATGCAATCACTAACATGTGACTAGGCTCCACCTCATCACTTGGCAGAGGCAGTCAACGGAAGGGGTCATATACTACACTTAAAAATTTTTCAGGGACACAATACTAAAAAAAATTATTTCAGGGGTAAAGCCAAAATCATAAATTTTCTAGGGGCTAAATTTACCTTTTAGCCTTTGTTATTTATGTGTATTTTAAGTTTTTATAAAATCAACATGTATCTTTGGCTTCACAAATAATTTGTTATTAAAAAATAATTTATCTTAAAATGAATCTTTATTTTCTATTTCTTTTTTATAGGATTTTTTTTGTTTTGTTTTAGTTTTGTAAAATTGACGTGGCAATGTTATCATTAAAATCTTTGTTAATTGTTATGTTTAGCTATAAGGTGATTTATCCGACTCTTAAATACTTATGAATATATTTCTGATTATACCAAAATACTTTTAAGTTGAAGTTTTTTTAGTTATTGATCTTGATCTTGTGCTTTTATATGATTATATTAGGTTTATATGTCTCTTATAATTAATGTTTATGAATTTTATGATTTATGATACGATTTGTGATTTATAAAACAACCATTTCGATTCAAGACTTGTATCTCATTAAAAAGTGACAAATAGCAATTCTTTAAGATATCTAAACGTCTAAAGTTGATAGTTTGAGATTTTTAAGGATTTCAATTTAATTATGGCATGAAATGACTTAGGACATGAGTTTAGCTTATTATGTTTGAGAAAGGCACGGGTTAAGTGGTTTACCTTAGTTGGTGAAGCGCATGAGTAATTGTAGATGTTTTGACATTTTTCAATTCCTTCAGATTAGAAAAAAGAAAGGCACAAATATATATACAAGAAAGTTTTTAGACTTTAACTCATTTGCTTAGCAGAATATTTTTGTGTTGGTATAATTTGTTTTAAGATTCATAATCTAAAAGGTCCATTAGTTTTACTTTCCTAATTCTAAAATTGACTTGTTTATGCATGATGTTTAAATTTCGGTTTTGTAAATATTAGTTTTTAAATTGATTTTCAAGTATCTAATGAGAACAATGTAATGAGATAGAACATATTTGTTATATAAAAAATATCAAACTGTATGATTTTCTAAAGAGAATTAATGAAGTATCTTTGAGAGCAATAATTAAGGAATTATTGAAGAGAGTTTTTTATTTGAAAACTATTATGAGATGTATTAAATCACATTGGGGTTTACAATAATTTTTTTACCATTAAATAAGAAGATTAGTTTACAAAGGTTATTTTATCTTAATCTATAGTCTTTTGTTTATGTCTTAGGACAGTGTCATTAAATTTTGATAGGGAGATTTTTATCATCCATAATAATCATATCCAGTCAAATTCAATATGATATATCAAACTATAAAAAACCTTTTTTTTAAGGGTGTCTTAGATAAAATTTATGAGATGTTGAAAATTATAGAAAATTTATCGAATTTAAAAGGAAACAAAAAGAGACCTTATGCTGGAATCGGAACAAAATGCGACAAAAAGAGATCGATAAAAGAAAGAAATGCAGTATTATAATGTGACCAAGAGGTGGAAGACGTTACTTGTGACATTGATTCTAGAGACTCCATAGTCTCCCAAACCTCCTAATTCCTCGAACCTGCCCTTGTCTCTTTTCTCCCTTGTGTATATACAATCCATTAACTAACTGCTCCTAATTGATTTTTTGATCCTTGGTGTCGTTCTTAATCTTTCTAGAATACACCCTTTTAATTAATAAGGGTCTCTTATCAACACTCCCCTCAAAATCTTTCACCTTGTCCTCAAGGTGAATTATCCTTCGTCATTGTAACGAAGGCCTAATAAATCCTCTATTTGTGCCTTTAACCCAATCTTTTGTCATCACATCAGGTAATGGTTGAGTGAGTGGAATGGCCCATAACAACCTTCTTCAAATGACTTACATGAAATATTGGGTGGATTTTGCTGTTCTCGAGTAGTTGCAATGATATGAAACCTCTCAAATGCGTTGAGTAACCTGATAAGGCCCCAAAAAATGAGGGCTAAGTTTTTCATTACTACGTGCAACCAATGAAAAACCAACTCCTGTCGGTGCTTGTCTGTTGAGCTTAGGTCGAATTGTGTTTCAACTTCTCTAATAAATGGTGTTAATTTGTAGCTAATTGATTCACAACTTACTACCTTTGAATACTAGGGTCTCGATATGTATGGGTATAGTATTGTTACCCGATAGGAATACGAGATATAAATTTTATGAGAAAAATTAATATTAGCATATATAAAAATAAGAGTACCTGATACTGGTACTAGCCCAAAATAGAAATAACATACATTGAGAATGAGAATTCTGATCATACAATGCCTTAAAAGCCGTTCATTTTAGTAAAGCTATTATAGTTGCTATTCAACCAATAATTAGCATAGCTTAGCCATTAAGGCCATTTATTTTGTTTATACCCATTGAAGCATCTTAAATAGGCTTTTAAGCACCTATTAACCACCTATATTTTTCTATCTATTTGTGAGTGATAAGAAGAATTGTATTTGAGCTTAGTCGTAACCAACTTAAAGAGTTGTTACCAGAAATGATTAAAATAATTTGTCTTGATTTGAAACAATTAAGCTAGGGAACCATAAAGCTTAAGAACCTCTATATAATAATTTATTGGGCCACTTCTTTAGCGATTAAAGGATGAACCAAACTAAGGAAATATGGATATTTAGTCAGTCTGTCAACACAACCAAGGTGGTGTTCAATCCTTTTGCCTTTGATAAACTTGTTATAAAATTCACAGAAATATCACTCCATACATGGATGAGTAATGGTTATGTTGAAACCAAGTGTGGTTTAAAAAAGAAATTTGGTAATAACCATTGACCATACCCCAAGTTGCGTTAATATAACCAGACCCCAAGATTTATTAATAACACACATCAAGGCCTTTAAATTAAATAAAGTCTGTCCATGTGTGTTCTAATTTGCTCAAATTAGGTTTTTCAGGAAATAAATTCTAAATACACAGGTTATAAAATAAAGGGGAGTTTGATTCTAGGCTTTATCCAAAAAGAGTCTAGTTAAATAAAGTTCATATCTTTAAACCACCAATCAGACCTCAGACTTTTGAAGCAACAAAAATCATGCAACAAGAACGTTATTTCAAGTACTCATCATGTAATGTTTTAAACTCTTTTTGATGATGCTTCAAGTCAACCTCCTATCAAGGATAATTGTGTTTATCATCAAAGAAGATAAGAGACAAAATAATGAAGTAACCAAAGCTCACTTGCAAAGAAACCAATGTAACTACCTTACATATTTTAGAAAAGCTGATTGTAGTCAGCTCTTTGTGTCAGGAAGTTATAAAAGGTCATCAACAATGTGCTTTGCACATTAATCAAAAGAAGAAAGCCAACAAATGATCTTTATACTCTGAAGATCTCAAGGAACTCCTTTTATATGCAAGCTTCAAAGTTCCTTTATAACAGACCTTTTGGCATCTCATCATCTTCTCAAGGTCTGGTGCTTTTGATCAAGCAAAAACTCCTTCAAAGGATTTCCAACGGCTATATCTCCTCACCAGCTTATCAAACGGTCATCTTGAGCATCTTATATATATGAAGAGATTTAAATTCGAAGATAATAAGAGAAAACCTCTGTGATCCTGAAGCAAAGTTCCTATGTTCAACACAATCTCTTCTTTGTTCTATTTTCTTAAACAAAGATCTTCTTTGTTGTTCTGCATCTAGCAAACCTTGATCTTTTTGTCTATCTTACTTAGTGTATTAGCTCATTGTTTGTATCTTTTTATACACTAAGTTCTCAGAAACACCTTACACAATCTATCTTTGTAAACTCGTTGTTGTGTAAAATTCTATTATGTTGTTAACCCTTAGTTTCTATGGGAAACAGTTTGTAGCCTGAAGAGGCTTTGAAAGAATACTTGGTTTGAGCCAGGAGTGGCTTGTTGAAAGAATACATATGTTTAAGACAGAAGTGGTTGGAGTCAAGAATACTTGTGGCACAAGTCTGGTGCTGATATTGTAAATGAGATTTTACAATAGTGGAAATTCTTATAGTCGGAAAGGAATGAACGTAGCTTCTGTGTTGAAAGTGAACCAATATAAATTCCTTGTGTTCATTTTTCTCTTTCCTTGCTTTTAAAAAGTCTGTTTCACGAGTCTGATTGCTTGCTTAAAAGTTTATATTTCACAAAAAGAGTCTAAAACTTATTTAACTCCCCCTTTTAAGTCTGACTCTGAACCATCAATTGGTATCAGATTTTGTCCTTTGAGTTGATCATTCCAATGAGTGAAAAGGAATAAGATCTTGGCAACTTCTCAGAGTAATTAGCTTATAGCAGAAGACTTTTCTATCAATAGACCACCAACCTTTTTTGGTAAAGACTATCTATATTGGAAGGACAAAATAGAAATATTTATTGAATCCACTCAGTATAGCCTTTAGGCAGCCATCACCAATAGTGATTATGCAGATCCAGTTGATGAAGATGGAAAACCCAAATTAAAAGATGAATGGACTATGCTTGAAATAAAGGAAATAGAGATCAATGCCAAAGCCAGATTCCTCCTTACTTGTGCTCTAAGAAAATCAGAGTACAATAAGATGTTTGGCTATAAATTAACTAAAGAAATCTGGGATGCTCTTTAACCAAACTATGAGGGCACCTCTAACGTAAAGAGAACCAAAAAGGTACTGTTGACTAAACATTATGATACTTTCAAGATAGAGGATCATGAAACAGTGGACCAGATGTTTGGAAGATTCCAAACCTTGCTAAATGAGCTTCAGGATCTTGGGACAACACCTTCCACAGAAGATATCAATGTCAAGCTTCTTGGAAGTCTACCAGAAAGATTTGATGCTAAGTGTAACATCCCGAATTTTATAAAAAATGATTAAATAGGAGAAATAAATATTAAATAATTATGAACAGGTTAATAAGTGTCCCAAAATTTTAGAAATAATTAAATTAGGATTTATTATGGATAATTATAATTTATTGAGATTTAAGGAGTTCAAATTTTACCTGGTTAAAATATGGGTGTCGGACCAAGCATCTCTGATTCAAATACCGCTGGTTAGGGCTATTAAGAATATTATTGGGAATTCAAATATGTCTTCAGAATAATTTTTGGATATAGTATTGAGCCCGAATGGAGGTCCTGTATGTTATAAAATGGTAAAGTTTTAATGAGAGGATTAAACTTAAAACTAAAAACCCCCTTTTCCCTTTCTCATTCCCGTAACCCTTTTCTATCATTTTGGCAAACACATTGCTTCTCCTTCCTCTCTTATTTCTCTTCTCTATTACTTTCTTCTTCTTCCAAAACCCTAAGCCAAGGTGACACATTTCTCCTCCTCTTCATTTCGTTTTGGTTGGAGCTTGGAGACTTCTTCCTCCTTCTCTTTATTTTCATTGGCATAACCCTCTCTTGTTGGAACCCACTTCGTTTTGGGTAAGGTAAGCCTCTCCCACCATTTTTGAATGGGTAAATGCTATGATTATGAGTTATTATGGTTTGAGGGAGTAATGTATGTGAATGGGTATTTATTAGAATCCATAAATGAGAAAACCCTAGAGTGGGTTGCCATAAATGCAAGTTCTAAGTGAAATAAATATGGTAGATGAATTTATGGTTGGAAGGAGATAGAAGATTGATGGTCAGTTATGAATGTGGTTAGGTTTTGATAAAACCCTAACCCTGTGATTTGAGGAAAATGCAAAATATGAGTGGAAAATGTGTTTAATGATGTTGGGGAATATTGTTGATGAGGAGAAATAGACATTGAAGATGGTTGGTAATTATTGATAATGATTGTTAGGTTTTGATAGAAACTTAGTCCTAAGGAATTGGGGAAAACATACAATGTTGATTTGAGGGTTGATTGTGAATACAAATATATGATATTTAGAGTGTGGGTATTGATTTGTATAATGATAAGTGATGGTGAAATGGTAGAGAACCATTGATGGTGAAACCTATAAAATAGGTGTGATTAAGAATGAGGAATGTGAAACACTAAACCAAAAAGGTTGTGATGGATTAATGAATTGAAAGTGTGGTTTGATGAAGGTTTAGACCATAATATGTACCATTTGGAATATGTTGATGGATGAAGATTGATAGGGGCTAAGATGGCTCATGATGAACTCTAAGTGTCAACGATGGCATTTGAATGATTGAGGTAATATGGAATGCATCTTAGATGGGGGAAATATGATATTGTTGATGTTGGGTATAGTTACCCCTTAAGATTTAGAGAATCTTGGTTTTGGGAAAGGAATTCTCGAAACCTAACACAAGTATGTGAATTGGTGTTTAGACAAGTCTAGGACTTGATACTAAGCCTTGAAATAAGCTTACAAATATTTGTAATTGTGATAATGCCTTGAGATGGCTTGTTGATTGAATGTATATATGTGTGTATTGATAGGAGATTATATTCCGGACAATGTGGTGGAACTTAGGAGCATGGGAATCGTTGCAGTTCTTCTCTCAAGGTAGGAGAGGAGTTTACATTTCAATTGCATGAATTGAATAATTGATGGTTGATGTATATGATTGTACTTATGCTTGCCTTGCCATGATTATCTTAAATGGTGATTGATAATGTGATGGATGATAGGATTGCCCATTTATTGAATGTTTGGGAATTGCATTTATATGAGATAATGATGAATGTTTAGTGGTCTTTGATGAATATAATTTATTTGTTGATAAAAACCCATGAATAAGTGAATTACTCAAAAGTGTGAAGTTATGTTTTATGATTTTTATGCATAATTGAGGAACTCATGGGGTCAAAATGAGTTTTATGAAAGATTGATGGCTTAGGATGGTCATACTTGCATGCATACATGAATTGTGACTTGTAGAAATTGGAATGGGTCAATTCTGTTGAGAATAGACCCTTGAGTTGCATAAAAATGTCTTGAAATGGTTTAAATGCACTTATATGTATAAGTCCCTCATTTTTGGGAATTTTTGAGTGCGGACGGTGGCCACACATCATAAATGATATATATAATTTGGTGTTAAAATTTGGTAGAGTTTGGAGTTGATATGAAAGAGTTAGGATGCTTAGAAGTTGAAAAATTGAGTAAAATCTACATAATTATTGTCTTGAATCGATTCAGAATAGTCTTGAATCGATTCAAGGGTCACTGGAGGTGTTTGAATCAATTCACACGAGTTTTCAATCGATTCATACGAGCTTGAATCGATTCAAAGCCCTGTTATGGCCACTGTTATGCTATTTTTCCAACTGCTCTATTTTCTTTGATGTTTTTAGCCCGTTTGGGCATCTTAATGACGTTTTTGGCCTCCAACTTCTTCATAAAAGTCATAGATAATTATGTTATGGAGGTGTGAAAATTAGTCTTGCCTTAACTGAAGTTTTCTAACTCTTATTAAGCAAAAAATACCGAACCTACTATGTTGAAAAATTCAAGTTTAAGAGGGTTTTGAACCCAACTTTTTATGGTGGTCAAATTGGGACTAATAGGTGATATTTGTGACATGTACCACTTTTTTTAAGACTAAAAATGAGATTTTCTCATGTCTTAGTATTTAAATTTATCATGAGCTTATTATTACTCAAAACCCCTTTATTATGTAAAAGTAAGAGATTATGTTAGGGGTATATGATGATGGTGTGTCTTGGGGTGTTTGATATTAATTGAAACATGTTATGAAAACATGAATGTTCACCACCAATGATATGATATAATGAATGATAATGAAAAGTACATGTTATGGTTGTGTGACACACCCTTAAATGATAATGAGACTAATAAAGGGACATTTGCATGATAATATGTTCGTGGTAAATTGATGAATCAGAGATGATATCGATAATGTATAATGATGGATGATGTTGTTGATCATTTCCTTGAGTAAAGGATGATTGTTATTATGAATGATTATTAAATGCCATTGTGTGTGATACAAGTGTGATCTTGTATGTGTGGTTTAAAATTATATCGGTGAATTATTGTGAATGCTACACTAATGTATGAACAATGGTAATGATCAATGAGATAAAAATCCACTAAAAGATTATATGGTGATATTGATGAAATATTGATGAATGTTATTGATGTCTGTGATGCCATTATGAATGTTGCAAGTATTGACTTATATGTATGATATACATAGTATGTTGAAATGAAATGCCACACTTAAAACATGAAACAATGGCTAAAACAAACAATGATAAAATCCACTAAAGATTGAATGGTGGTGTTGGTGTTGATGATGATGATTAATGAGTGACATGATAGGATGCATAGTGTGAGAATACATTGATTGGCATTTGCATCCATGGCATATCATACGCTGTCTATGTGGAATGTTAGGGGTTCCACTAGGCGGGCCCAGTGGGAGGGCGACCCAGTGCACGGGTAAATCGTTGTTGTTCCCTAGTGATTCTGGTAATCACGAAGCTGTCCATAGTTTGGTGACGAGGCACCCTATATGGCGGGCCTAGTGGGCGGGCGGCTCTGTGATGAGCAAGTTACCTCGGTGTCCGACGGGACACGGCTCTCTCGATGTGTGTTCGGGAGGGGCCTGTAGCACTTTTGGCAAGTGAGGCTGTAACATCCTGGTTTTGATTTAATTATCAATTAAGGTTAATTACATAAATAAGAATATTGATTGAATAATAATAATAATAATAATAATAATAATAATAATAATAATAATAATAATAATAATAATGCTAGGAAATGTCCCATGTGCCCTTGGTGGTGTAATGAGAACTTCGGTTCTCTCCCTCTCTCTTTATTCACGCTGAATGTGATTAATGATGGTTGATGGGATTGCATTAAATGAGGATGAGATGTGATGGCTGATGGAGTGACGCTGGGCAGAGCCATGATGAAGGGCTTCAGCTTCACGTTTTACACTCATTCTCTGCTCATTCTCTCTTGGGTTCAAGGAGAACCACTCTCCATTCTCTCTAAAGCTTCTGAAGCTTTGCTTCTTCCTTGCTTGCTGTTCTTCGTCTTCTTCATCTTCTTCTTCCACTCGCACGCTGAGTAGAGCCGAGCGGGAAGTGGAACACGAGGAAGAACAGCGTGGCTGGGAGAGAAATCTGTGTGGTGCTGTGTGTTTGGAGGAAGAGATCCTCCCCTGTTTGCCTAACAGCGTTGAGTGCCTGGAAACCATGGGGTCCTTCATTGTTGGTGAGGATTGGGCTGTTTGTGAGTAGGAACAGCCATGGAAATCCTTCACTAGACTATGCATGAGGATTGTATTGTGCCTTGGAGGCATGGGACTCTCCACTGTCTTGCAAGCAGAGCATGGAGTGTCTTGGAGGTAGAGCTGTTCGTGTGTCCGAGTGGCTCGGTGTTCCTCCAAAGCTGTGTAGAGTACAACAGCTGGGTCGTTCTGCTGAGAACGAGTGACTGAAGAGCGTTTAGTCAGTGCTGCTAGCTCATGGAGCTTCTGGATCTTCATTCCAGGTAGTAGGGGGCTATTGCATCTCAAATGCATGGTTTATGGACGGGTTTCCAGGTGAAACTATCGTACTGTGATGTGTAGTACTTGTTATGTGTTATTTATTGTTTTTCCGAGTGAGTGGTAGCCCGTATGAGTGATGAATATGAGTTGTGTGTTTATGTTGATTTTCCGTCCATGAGATGTATGATGCATGTTGATGTTGAGTAAATACATGAGATGCATGTAAGTGTGTTGTTTATGAACTGTAGGGCATGAGTTGTACTGGTTATTGTGTGTGATTGTGTGTTTAAATGCTGAGTGCATAAGATGGGGATTGTTATGTTAATGCCGAGTGGGTTTTACATGAAATAGCATGGGATGCTTGTAGTAAATGATAATTCCAAGTGGATGGCACTGTGATTGCCGAGTATATGAGTTGTGGGTCATCTGATTCGCCATTGGGAATGCCGAGTGCATATAGTGTTGGACGCTTAATACAGAGTCGGCAATCGGATGAATACGTGTTAAATATAATGAAAGACCTCGGGTTGGACTCGAGGCAGTGCCGAGGGCACTAAGCGTGGGACGCTTGATGAAAGACCTTGGGTTGGACTCAAGGCAATGCCGAGTGCATTAGCATTGGACGCTTGATGAATAAGACCGTATGCATCCGATTCGCCACTGGAAATGCTTGGAGCATGTAGCGTGGGACGCTTAATGTAGAATCGGTAATCAGATGAATAAGTGTGAGAATATAATTAAAGACCTTTGAGCGGGGCTCAGGCACTCTCCTTGAGCGAGGCTCAGAGTTTAAACATTATTGATATTGCTTGGAATAGATTTGGGGTAAAATCCGATTGGATGAATACATGTATATTGATATATTGTTATTGAGGATGTTGTGCATTATAGCCGAGTGAAATGGGTAAATCCCGATCGGAAGATGATGTTTGAATATTCATACTTAAATGGCAGTATGTGCTATGATTGACTATGTAATTTGTATAATTGAGGATTGAAGTATAATCCGAGTCAATAACTGTCATTTAATATGTAAAAGCTCACCCCTACCATATTTTTCAGTGTATGCAGGTCAGATTGGTATGAGGAGATGGCCTCAAGTCTGAGTAATGGGTACTCAGATTGTTGAAGTGCACATATGTATGTACATATAGTAAATAGTTATGTTTAAGCCTTGGCCGGCTCTTTTGTAATCCGAATGGATTTAATTATATGGGTAGACTATTGGGATTGTGAACAAGTATACATTGTATTAATATATATATTACATTGTTATGAGTTACCCGATTTGTTTATTATGTGGTGTTGTGAGAATAATAATAAGTTAATGATTTTCGAGTGGAATAATGATGGGAGAGCCGTGTCCGAGTGAGGCTATTGTTTGTGTGGCCTTTTCTGAGTAATGAAGGCTTAAAATGGTTCCGGATAAGATGTACCCGAGTGGGCTACTTCCGAGGAAAGACTAGTCCACATGTTAACGAGTGAAAATATGAGTAAACCCCGAGTGGAAAAGGGTTTGTATATTTCGAGTGGGAAATCTCGAATGAACCTCTTCTGAGGGAAGAGTAATTGTGATGGTTTTGATTGAGGTGTTCTAAGGGTCCTTTTCCGATTGAATGAGGCTATATATATATATATATATATATATATATATATATTCCGAGTGAGTGTTATATATTCCGAGTGGCTAAGTTTTAAATAAGTCCGAGTGGGACTTAACTTGGTGAATTCCTCCTAGTGGAATGGGTTAATGTATTACCCGAATGATGAATGGTTAAGATATGACCGAGTGATTTACAGCTGAGAGGTTTGGGTGATCTCCAAGTGAGGAAGATCAAATTATACCGAGTGCAAAATGGATGTTGTATTCCGAGTGAATTGAGGTTGAAATATACCGAGTGGTATTGGACTGGGGAAATAATCCGTGTGAGGGAAAGCTTATGGACTCCGAGTGGAGTATCCGAGGGAATCATTTCCCGAGTGGTGATTATGACGCTTCCGAATGAAGCATGTGTGTGGGCTTCTTGAATAAACTAAATATTTGGCTAAGTGTGAAATTGCCGAGTGAAGCATGACCCTATGGGGATAGTTCCCGAGTGGACGTGGTCCCGAATCCAAGTGATGAAATTACCAGGTGAATGGGTTCGCTTCAGCGAACAAGGTATTCGCTCCAGCAAGTGTGAATGGGAGGAAGGTTTCCGGTTAGCTGCGCTTAAGCGAATGGGTGCTTCGCCCAAGTGAGATACGTTGTCTCGCTCAAGCGAATTGAGGGTCTCGCTTGAGCGAGTGAATACTGTAATGGACTCGCTTAAGCTTTGTTCTTCCGCTGGGCTTTCTTGTGAATGGTTTTATCTTTCCTTCTCTGATCGGTTTTTCCTTTCCCTTGCCTTATGTTTGGTTTATTTTTACCCGGCTGCATGGTGAATTTTGGAAAAATTTTCCCTGGTCTCGGTTTTGGGTTTATTAAGTCGGGTTGTTTCATTTTGGTATCAAGCAGACTTAAAAGGTCCATGGCCAAGGTATGTTTACTGAGTGTAAGCGGTTATGTGCATTATGACCGGTTGTCATAATTGCTTGTGATATCCTATTGGATTTAATATATGTTTAACTATGAAATGTGTGATTATATGCCTGTGTTTTGTTGGGGACAGTAGTGAAAGGTACTACTGTTATGAGGTTGATATGGGGGTAGAGATTTATTACTACCCTGGTTTGGTTATTCATTATATAAGAGGTATTTTTAAGCCTGGGTCGGCTGATAGGGAATAGACCGATAGATGTTGAAATTGTATTGGTTGGTTCAGACTCTTGTGTATGCCATGCTAGTGGTTCATGGCCGAGTCATGCTTATTAAATAGATTAGAACTCACATATTTGAGTTGATTAAGTGAGATAATGAAGGAACCCCCTGGTGTGGTGTTTCCGATTCAATTGATCGGTTGTGCCATTTGTAGGGGATGAATTTTATATCCTTTGGCACGGGAACCCCATATGATTTATGGTATAAATGGTGTGTTGTAGTTTCCTAAGTTGGAAATCTGGGTATATGATAGGTGATTAAATGTAAAATTTGATGCCTGTTTGATTGGGGTAGTGTCTCGGTTTCTGGTGTGTAAAAACCGAGTGAATGATTGGTAGATGATAGGCCACTAGGTGTGGTGACCCAGTTGATTGGGCATGATCATATATGATTGTACGTTGGGGAGATTGATGTAATTGGATACTTAAGGATTTGGGTTAGACTCGGTGTTGTGGTTGAAAACCGAGCGAATAATTGATTTAGTGGTGACCCATAAGGTATGGAAATCCCGATCGGATTTAGTATAATTGTATGCTGTCAGATTTTGTGGAACTAGACCTTATGGTGGTTTCGACTCGGTGATATTTGAATGTTATGGGAGTGTCCCACGTTGGGTACTAGGTGACCCTTGGAATTTCCGAGTCAGATAATCCGATTGACCTTATGGATTGTTGAGCTGAGTAAGGTAATTGTGTAATAAATTGATGAGGCTTGAATTGTCTTAAGGTGAAATGCAAATAATAAATGGGATACCTGATTGATAGCGAATTGTAAGGTTAAAATCCGAGTACGCTCTGGTATTAAGTATGGTAATGATAGGACCCATGTGATGGGTGATAAAACGAAGGATTAATAGGCTGTCGGATTATGGTTTTATGATGGATGTGATCCAATGAATAGATATTACTCAGTGAGTGATGGAGGCCGATTGTTCATATGCCGAGTGAGTATACGTGACCTTTTGTGGGGGTCAGAAACCTATTGCCATTATACTGTTTTACAGTAGTGGTAAATGATGTTTCATGATTGTTGTTGCGTGATGTGCCCTGGGTGGTGCATAATGATGATGTTGATGTAAATGTGTGCTTATATAAATATATGTGTGTGAAATGCCATTAATTTTTATGAATTAGTATTATTTGGGTGAGTGTGGTCGGTGTGAGTGAAAAGAGTGTGATGTATGTTGTCCCGAGACGACTCTTCATACCATAGGTATTGTGGCAGCGTACACTTTTGCAACGACTCTATGCAGTTGTTGTAACCCTATAGGAATGAGACATCATCCTATAGTTGGATGCAGCAATTCATAGGTCGGGCAGATGAAGCTGTAACTGCTTATGGTGATGGTGAGTCTATCGAGCTGTTCTGAGTGAAATCTTTCTGGGAGAAAGAATTACTGAGTGGAGTTATGATGTTCTGAGTGAGACATCATTTTGTGGGAGTCATTACTAAGTTAAGGAACTGTGTCCGAGTGACACTTTTGTACCAGGCGAAATATCTGAGTCGTGTGACTTTTGGGTGAAATGCCTCGGAGTGTGAAACTTCCGAGTGGAATGGTACTGTGTGGGACTTGGAATAGGTAAGTTTCCGAGTGAATGGCTTTTGAGGGGAGCAGATACCCGAGAGGTAAATTTATTCATATTTGTGTTCGGATGTTAAATATCTGAGGGTTTAATCCGAGATGAATCGAACAATGGTGAGTATTGATGGGAATCGGTAATGTTGTTTACTGACTAGATTCTTCCCAGCTGGTTAATTAGCGTCCATAATGTGTCTTATGTGACATAATTTTGAGCTTATACTCGGTGTGGGTACATAATTGTGCCGAGTGACTCTTATGAGTTGGGGAAGCTGACGGTGGATGTACACCGATTGGCGTTGAGAGTGTAGGGCCGAGTGGCCAAAGAACTAGAAATGCCCATGGTTATGGTGAACTAGCAGAGTTGAATGGGGTAACTTGTACGTTTTAAAATTGAATCCCCGAATATATTGGATCCTATAAGGGGAAATTGTAAGCAGGTAGAACCTGACTTTAATGATTTTGTTGACTGGAATTGTAAGCGGTCAGTTATCCGCTTGAGAGGTGAAGCTATACTGAGTAGAATTATGAACCGGTCGGTGAATGCTTGGGAAGCAGAGACATGTAAATTGTTGAGGCAGCAATATTTTGAGCTGTTTGTTGGGGTAAGTTTGCATTTGAATTTTGAGGACAAAATTCTTTGAAGGAGGTGAGTAATGTAACATCCTGGTTTTGATTTAATTATTAATTAAGGTTAATTACATAATTAAGAATATTGATTGAATAATAATAATAATAATAATGCTAGGAAATGTCCCATGTGCCCTTGGTGGTGTAATGAGAACTTCGGTTCTCTCTCTCCCTCTCTCTTTATTCACGCTGAATGTGATTAATGATGGCTGATGGGATTACATTAAATGAGGATGAGATGTGATGGCTGATGGAGTGACGCTGGGCAGAGCCATGATGAAGGGCTTCAGCTTTACGTTTTACACTTATTCTCTACTCATTCTCTCTTGGGTTCAAGGAGAACTACTCTCTATTCTCTCTAAAGCTTCTGAAGCTCTGCTTCTTCCTTGCTTGCTGTTCTTCGTCTTCTTCATCTTCTTCTTCCACTCGCACGCTGAGTAGAGCCGAGCGGGAAGTGGAACACGAGGAGGAACAGCGTGGCTGTGAGAGAAATCTGTGTGGTGCTGTGTGTTTGGAGGAAGAGATCCTCCCCTGTTTGCCTAACAGCGTTGAGTGCCTGGAAACCATGGGGTCCTTCACTGTTGGTGAGGACTGGGCTGTTTGTGAGTGGGAACAGCCATGGAAATCCTTCATTGGACTGTGCGTGAGGATTGTGTTGTGCCTTGGAGGCATGGGACTCTCCACTGTCTTGCAAGCAGAGCATGGAGTGCCTTGGAGGCGGAGCTGTTCGTGTGTCCGAGTGGCTCGGTGTTCCTCCAAAGCTGTGTAGAGTACAACAGCTGGGTCGTTCTGCTGAGAACGAGTGACTGAAGAGCGTTTAGTCAGTGCTGCAAGCTCATGGAGCTTTTGGATCTTCATTCCAGGTAGTAGGGGGGCTATTGCATCTCAAATGCATGGTTTATGGACGGGTTTCCGGGTAAAACTATCGTACTGTGATGTGTAGTACTTGTTATGTGTTATTTATTGTTTTTCCAAATGAGTGGTAGCCCGGATGTGTGATGAATATGAGTTGTGTGTTTATGTTGATTTTCCGTCCATGAGATGTATGATGCATGTTGATGTTGAGTAAATACATGAGATGCATGTAAGTGTGTTGTTTATGAACTGTAGGGCATGAGTTGTACTAGTTCCTGTGTGTGATTGTGTGTTTAAATGCTGAGTGCATAAGATGGGGACTGTTATGTTAATGCCGAGTGGGTTTTACATGAAATAGCATGGGATGCTTGTAGTAAATGATAATTCCAAGTGGATGGCACTGTGATTGCCGAGTATAGGAGTTGTGGGTCATCTGATTCGCCATTGGGAATGCCGAGTGCATATAGCGTTGGACGCTTAATACAGAGTCGGCAATCGGATGAATACGTGTTAAATATAATGAAAGACCTCAGGTTGGACTCGAGGCAGTGCCGAGGGCACTAAGCGTGGGACGCTTGATGAAAGACCTTGGGTTGGACTCAAGGCAATGCCGAGTGCATTGGCGTTGGACGCCTGATGAATGAGACTCTATGCATCCGATTCGCCACTGGAAATGCTTGGAGCATGTAGCGTGGGACGTTTAATGTAGAATCGGTAATCAGATGAATAAGTGTGAGAATATAATTAAAGACCTTTGAGCAGGGCTCAGGCACTCTCCTTTAGCGAGGCTCGGAGTTTAAACATTATTGATATTTCTTGGAATAGATTTGGGGTAAAATCTGATTGGATGAATACATGTATATTGATATATTGTTATTGAGGATGTTGTGCATTATAGCCGAGTGAAATGGGTAAATCCTGATTGGAAGATGATGTGTGAATATTCATACTTAAATGGCAGTATATGCTATGATTGACTATGTAATTTGTATAATTGAGGATTGAAGTATAATCCGAGTCAATAACTGTTATTTAATATGTAAAAGCTCACCCCTACCATATTTTTCAGTGTATGCAGGTCGAACTGGTATGAGGAGATGGCCTCAAGTCCGAGTGATGGGCACTCAGATTGTTGAAGTGCACATATGTATGTATATATAGTAAATAGTTATGTTTAAGCCTTGGCCGGCTCTTTTGTAATCCGAATGGATTTAATTATATGGGTAGACTATTGGGATTGTGAACAAGTATACATTGTATGAATATATATATTACATTGTTATGAGTTACCCGATTTGTTTATTATGTGGTGTTGTGAGAATAATGCTAAGTTAATGATTTCCGAGTGGAATAATGATGGGAGAGCCGTGTCCGAGTGAGGCTATTGTTTGTGTGGCCTTTTCTGAGTAATGAAGGCTTAAAATGGTTCCGGGTAAGATGTACCCGAGTGGGCTACTTCCGAGGGAAGACTAGTCCACGTGTTACCGAGTGAAAATATGAGTAAACCCTGAGTGGGAAAGGGTTTGTATATTCTGAGTGGGAAATCTCGAATGAACCTCTTCCGAGGGAAGAGTAATTGTGATGATTTTGATTGAGGTGTTCTAAGGGTCCTCTTCCGATTGAATGAGGCTATATATATATATATATTCCGAGTGAGTGTTATATATTTCGAGTGGCTAAGTTTTAAATAAGTCCGAGTGGGACTTAACTTGGTGAATTCCTCCTAGTGGAATGGGTTAATGTATTACCCGAATGATGAATGGTTAAGATGTGACCGAGTGATTTACAGCCGAGAGGTTTGGGTGATCTCCAAGTGAGGAAGATCAAATTATGCCGAGTGCAAAATGGATGTTGTATTCTGAGTGAATTGAGGTTGAATTATACCGAGTGGTATTGGACTGGGGAAATAATCCGTGTGAGGGAAAGCTTATGGACTCCGAGTGGAGTATCCGAGGGAATCATTTCCTGAGTGGTGATTATGACGCTTCCGAATGAAGCATGTGTGTGGGCTTCTTGAATAAACTAAATATTTGGCTAAGTGTGAAATTGCCGAGTGAAGCATGACCCTATGGGGACAGTTCCCGAGTGAACGTGGTCCTGAATCCAAGTGATAAAATTACCGGGTGAATGGGTTCGCTTCAGCGAACAAGGTATTCGCTCCAGCAAGTGTGAATGGGAGAAAGGTTTCCGGTTAGCTTCGCTTAAGCGAATGGGTGCTCACCCAAGCGAGATGGGTTGTCTCGCTCAAGTGAATTCGGGGTCTCTCTTGAGCGAGTGAACACTGTAATGGACTCGCTTAAGCTTTGTTCTTCCGCTGGGCTTTCTTGTGAATGGTTTTATCTTTCCTTCTCTGGTCGGTTTTGCTTTCCCTTGCCTTATGTTTGGTTTATGTTTACCCGGCTGCATGGTGAATTTTGGAAAAATTTTCCCTGGTCTCGGTTTTGGGTTTATTAAGCCGGGTTGTTTTAGAGGCCATGTTGTTGATGCGCAAGTCTCGGGGTGACTAGTGCTACATATGGGTGGTGCGGTTTGGTACCAGTAAAATTAGTGATTATGGATGCATTAAGAGATATGTGCACACTTTTACTACTGCAGTAGGGGCATAGTAGCACACCTATGCTTGACCCACAATTTAATGTTTATTCCCACAGTCGGATCCGTATTTGTTGTTGATAATTCCATTGTGCATATGCACTAGCCTAAAAGCATTTGCATATAGCATGGAGATATGCTAGAAGGTGATGATGATTGAGATTGAGATGTGATGATGATAAGATAGGTAAATAAATACTTAAAAGACAACATGTAAAATATGAATGCAACAAAAAGATTTTGAATATGATGACGTTGTATGTGATGGCTCAATGTGATGAAGGGCTTGTTTGTCTATGGTTGATGACAATGATGTTGGCCCGTTGTGGCATTGAGAAAAGATGTGTGTATGTGATTGCTTTGCTATGAGTTGATGGATGAATACATAATATGTATATTGTTGAAATGAATAGATTATGATGATTGTTGATGATTCTAGCAAAGCATACATGATGCTAATATACATATGCACATAATCTCAATTGTATTCATATTTGTCATTTGAAATGTATAACTCACTCTCCCATGTTGTGCATTTTTAGCATTGCTGTAGGAATATCATGGGATGAGGATATTTTAAAAGTAAAGCTTTGGTGAAGGTAAATATTGGTAATGGAATGCCTTGGCCGGCAGTGGTGGTAAATTATTTCATTGTGAATAACGTGTATATAATGATGTGATGACTATTGATATTGGTGGATGTATCGTCAATAATGTATAAGTGTTAATGATATATGACTTTGAGGTTGAATTGAATGTGGTCAATTATGGAATATGAATATTGGAGATGTATGCTGCATGACTACATATATATATATATATATATATATATATATATATATACATATTCTAGGCAATGCATGTTTATGATTTATGTGTAATGTTGATTGTGGCCTATTAGGCTTGTGTTGTATATTTGCATGCTTTGCCGTGCCTTTTCTCATATCTTTATATATGGGACTAGGCGTGTGCCCTATATACATATTCTTCTTCCGCTGTAAACTCTGTTATTTTTGTATACACTTATGGGCAATTTATTTAAAGATCCAGTTATAAATTCTAATATCTCACTCTTCGGTTTTCTGGGGTTCGAGTTTTAATGTAATCGTTGAGGTGTTTTAAAACTATTTTAAACGTGAAAAATTTACTCGCATTTTTATGAATTATTTATCTTGGTTACATCAGGATTCGGGTCTGAAAAATCGAGGGTGTTTCACTAAGTGCTCAGCTCTTGAGGAAGCTAAGGATCTTAGCATCCTCACACTCGATGAACTCCTTGGTGTTCGTAGAGTTCATGAGATGAAGCTGAAGTAGAAGGAAGTGACCAAGACTTCCTTTTCCAAAAGCATTGCCTTAAAGTCTGAAGAATCAGGCAAGAAGTCCAAAGCTCTTAAGGCTGAGGAGCCCACAAGCTCATAACCAAACTCTGATGAGTAAGGTGAAGATACAGATGAAGACTTGACCCTTGTAACAAAAAGATTCCATAGGCTACTAAAGAAAAAGAAATTCATACCTGAGAAATTTCAGAGGAAATCAAAAAGGTAAATCTCAATTTAAGTTTAAAATTGACAAGTCTACCTTGAAATATTTTAACTACAGGAAACCAGGACATATAAAAGTAGAATGTCCTTTTCTAAACAAGGATAAGAAAAAAAAAAGAAAAGAGAAAATTCCCTAAGAATCAAAAGAGATTGATCACTTGGGATGCTGAAGATTCATCCATCTCTGGAGAGTCTAATGAGGAGACAAAATCTACACAAATCTGTCTTATGGCTAATCTGAATCAGAATTAGAAGTCAGCTTTAGTGAGTCAGATTTAGAAGAAGTAAGTTATTCTGAACTGAAACAGAATTATGATATATTGTTTAATGATTTTTCCATGCTATTGAAAAACTTTAAGAAATTGAAAGTGAAACATGTTGATATTATCATTGACTTTGAAAACCAGATTTTGAAATTGAAAGGAGAAATTTTTGATAAATGTATTCAAAAAGAAATGGAAGAAAATAAAAGAATGAACCTTGAAGAGTTGAGAAAACTTAGACAAGAGAATCTTGTTTTAAAAATCAATTTTGAAAATACCAAAGTTTGTTGTAATTCTCAAGCTAATAAAATCATTAAACTACAGAAGCAAGTAAGTTCACTTATTTCAGACCTAAGCAAGTTTGTTAATGGCACTGGGAGTTTGAATAAGCTTTTGGGAAAATCTCATGGTGACCATAGCAGACCAAGTCTGGGCTATGTAGAGAAAAAGGATTTCAAGCAATCTTCATCTCCTTTATTTATTTCAAAGAAATAGAAGCATGTTAAGTGTAATTATTGTAAAAGGCATGGTCATGTAATAAATAATTGTAGAAAAAGAAAGAAAAGGAATAAAAAAGTTACTAACCATATAGGACCCAAGAAGATTTGGATACAAAAATTATTGATTATTCCAATTGCAGATGTACTTAAAGTAAAAGAAAAGGCATCAACACTGGTATCCGGATAGTGGATGCTCGCATCACATGACAGGAAGAAGGTTTATGTTCCCAGACCTAGAATAATTTAAAGGTGGAAATGTCACCTTCGGAAGCGTCATAATCTCCACTCAGGAAATGATTCCCTCGGTTATTCCACTCGGAATCTATAAGCTTTCCCTCACACGGAAGTATTTTCCCCAGCCAATACCACTAGGTGTATTTCAACCTCAATTCACTCGGGGGTGTGTTACCCATTCTTCACTCAGTATATTTTGACCTCCCTTACTCGGAGAACACTTTACCAGGTCAAGTCTTATTTAAAGATTTCATAACCTCATCAACTCGGATTCTACATAGTATGTCTCACTCGGAAGAGTTCCATCGACTAAGTTCCACTCAGTAAATACCTTGACCTTCCATCCCTCGAAAATGATCTCGTTAATCAAGTTCCACTCAAAATTACTCTAACTTCTCTTCACTCGGAAGACTTCACCAAGTTAAGTTCTGCTCGGTAATATCGGAACCTTATCCCCTTGGAATAGGTTTACTAAGATGGTTTCACTCAGAACCATTTGACCGTTCTTCCCCCGGAAGTAATCCTGTCGGTAAATTCCCATTCGGGAGCATTAAACCTTTCTTCCCTCGGAAGAGGTTCTCCCTAGTCATACATTTCTCTCGGAACCATTTTTAAGCCTTCACTACTCGGGAAAAGCCCACTCGCTAAAGCCTCACTCGGAACTGTTCTAAGCCTTCTTCATTCGGAACAGGCTCTCACCACTATATTCCACTCGGAAACTCATTGACTTAGCATTATTATTACAACGCCACCTAATGGACAATTCGGGTAACTCCATAACAATGTAAATATACATAGACTTGTCCACAACCCGGTTAATTCAATTTTATATATATACATATATCTGAAACAATCGTCATACATAAGAGCCGGCCAAGGCTACATCAGACTATACACAATATGCACAATGTACACTTCAACAGTATGAGTACTCATCACTTGGACTTGAGGCCTTCTCGTCATTCACTAGTCCGACCTACATATACTGAAAATATAGCCACAGTAGGGGTGAGCTTTTACATATTAAATGACAGTTATTGACTCGGATTAATCCTCCCATTTCTCAACTATGCAACGACATATATCAATCAGGAATATCATGCACTGCCATTCAATATGGGTATCCACACAACATCTTCCAATCAGGATTATTCAATTCATACATGGCTATATACTTCATATTATTCACAACAACATATACCACAACCATACCATCATATTGCACTCGGCAACAGTATCAATATACATACATTCATCCAGTCGGAATTCACTTAAGTCAATTCAAGACTATATTAATCGTGTTATTCTCAATAACATTAACATATATACAATTCACGTTGAGCTCAACAATAGTTATAAGTGTGCACACATCATTTCAGTCGGATCCGATTATTCATTATTAATTTTTATTGTTGCAACATAGGATCCAAGCCTTTTTCTCAACTCCAAGCTGATCTGGCCATTTTACTGGTACCAAACCGTTTGCCCTCTTATGTAACACAGTCACTCCAAGCGACAACGGAAGTGTAACGGGCAGCCCCGAGTCCAACTCGGTAGGCTTTCCTTGAGTGCAACCCAAGGTCTTTCTTTGTATCTCATACATATTCATTTAATTACCATTTCTACATTAAGCGTCCAACGCTGTGTGCACTCGGCATTTCAATGGTAAATCATATGCATATGACATTAATCGTCAGGCGTCCAACGCCAATGTTCTCAGCATTTCTGATGGTACATCCCATGCATTTTATCATTATTATTAATACAACAGTGCCATTTCACTCGTTTAACACCACATAACACATGCATTTCATGCAGTATTTACAACATCACAAGCATTCAGCACTGCATTCACATATCTCATACAATCGGCAACCACATTTCCATTACATGCATCTCATGCTTTTTAATATAAAAATCCCATACAGGAATTAACATATCAGGTTTACATCTCATGCATTCAGCATTCTCAATAAGATCGACATACTTCACATGCAATCGGTATTCACATAGCATTCTCATAATTATCAACATGCAGTTCATGGACGGAAATCAATATACACCACACAATTCATAATCATCACACATCCGGGCTATCACTCAATCGAAATACAACAATCAATATATTACAAGTACAACACAACACAGTGAAGTAATTTCACCTAGAACCCGTCCGTAAACCATGCATTTGAGATGTAAATCAGCCCCCCTACCTGGAATGAAGATTCCAGAAGCCCCTCGAGCTCTCCACTCCGATCAGTTGCTCTCCGATCATTCCTTCTCAATCAATCGACCATGCTTCCAGTCGTCCAACACAGCACTTTGCTCTCAGCTTTGGAAGAACCAAAAGCTGTTTCCTCTCGAGCAGCTCTGCCACTAAGACACTCAGTGCTCAGCATGCAAGGATAGTGGAGGATCCCAGCCTCCAAGACACTCAGCGCTCTGCTCACTCTCTTGAGCAGCTCCGTCTCACCATCAGTAAAATATTTCAACAACTCTGGGCACTTTAACGCTGCACCCTTCCACTCGAGATTCCATCAGCCTTCGAGTGGGGGAAAAAGAAGGAGAAGGAGACGAAGAACAGCAGAAGAAGAAAGCTGGTTGCATGCACGAAGGGAAGAAGTGTTCACTCTCTCCGTTTTTTCCCAACAGCGTGAAAATAATGAGTGAGAGAGAGGACCGAAGCCCTTTATACCACCAAGAGGGCATATGCATTATTTTCCTGGCATTATTATTATTATTCAGCCATTAGCTTAATCGGCAATTAATTTGAATTAACCATTAATCTTAATCGGTAATTAAATCTAAATCAGGATGTTACAATTCCTCCCCCCATTAAAGAATTTCGTCCTCGAAATTTAGACATAAACTTGCCTCAATAAAACAACTCAGAATATTGCTACCATGCCACTAACTAATTGCATATCTTTGCTTCTCAAGCATTTCACCGACCGCTTCATAATTCCAACCGGCATAGCTTTGCTTCTCAAGTGGTTTACCGAGGCTCCACCATTCCAGTCGGTATAGTCACTGAAGTCAGATCCTCTCTGATCTCAACCCCATCGTCAAGCATTCCATAAGTGAAGGCAGGTAAGTACCTTCTCCACTAAAACACATAAACACACTATGCAAATTCGATAGATGAGTCGACAATGCTATTCGGTATGCTACAGGAAATCCAGCACTCCACAGGGTCCAATATGTCTGGGGTTTAATTTCCTAAGTATAAGTTACCCTATTCAATCCTGCTAGTTCACCATAACCAATGGCATTTCCTGATTCCTTGGCCGTTCGGCCTTATATTCTCAATGCCGATCGGTGCACTTCCACCATCGGATCCTCCAATTCAAAGGAGTCACTCGGCCCAACCATAGACTCACACAGAGTGTAAGCTCAAAGTTGTGTCACATGAGACACATTATGGATGTTAACTAACCAGTTGGGAAGATCCAGTCGGTAAGTAACATTACCGATTCTCCCCAATATTCGATACTATCCGATATATTTCGGATTAAGCCCTCGGCTCTTCAACATCTGACCACTAAAATTTCTTCTTCAAGCTGTGATATATCTTGGCAATACCGAGACGAATACTCAAAAGAGTTCCCATGTGCTTCAGTTAGCACTGCTTGCCTGGATTCACCCCTTGTAGGCACCACACTCGGTCCTGAAATCTCAGATTTCTATCCATGCCTTCGGCTAATTTTATGTCTACTCCTTGAGAATGTCACTCGGAACTTCTCATTCGAGAGGATTATTCGGGGTTTGAAGGCAATTCTCTCCCGGAAATCTTTCCACTTACAAAAATTCACTCAGAATCCAAGTCCACTTCGAAGTTGTACCTGAGTTCAAATTCAGCAGTCCCAAACATCGACCTGAGTACGAATTCAAATAAATTCTCCTCTCGGATATCTACTCCCCTCGGGAGCCATTCACTCGGAAACTTATTTATTCAAAGTTCCTCTTTCCGTCTAAAAGTACTTTTCCCATGGAAAAAGGTTGATCAGTGGCACACACCACAGATTTTAAAAGTTTCTCACATGACGCCCTTCCACTGGGAATCGTCTCACTAGGTACCATTCCACTCGGAAGTGCCACACTCAGAGACACTTCACTCGAAAAGTCACATGACTTGGAGATACTTCACTCGGTCTTTATTCAAAGTTCTTCAGTCAGAAGAGTACTTATTCACATTCAAGCTTTCCTTTATTCGGCAGTAAGTCTTTCGGAGTAACCCATTCGGAAACATTTCACCCGGAGACGTTTCACTTGGATTTTGTATTTCTCATAAGTGTCACATTCGGACATAGTTTCCTTAACTTAGTAATGACTCTTTTAGTGATGTTTCACTCGGAACATCATAATTCTACTTCACTCAGTAGTTCTTTCTCCCAGAAAGATTTTACTTGGATTTATATTCCTTTTCTTAGCTCAGAATCATCTCCACCTTCTCATACTCGGAAATATGTTATTCTTACCTGAGCGAATTCTCGTCATGATCCTTCACTGAATCCTCAGTATTACCCGGCTAGACCCATAAAACTCCCAATCTCAGTGACAGACTTGGGTCTCACATACGCCATCACTACTTCCACCTTAGATGGACCGACAGCAACGCCATCCTTGGACATAGCGTGTCCCAGAAACTGGATTCCATCCGACCAAAAGTTATACACCGATAGCTTGGCAATTAATTGCCCCCTTTCAGTACCACAGCACTATGTGGAGATGTCCTTCACGCTCCTGGCATGACTCGGAGTAAATTTGAATACCATCAATGAACACTTCCATGAACCGATCCAAGTAAGGTTGGAGGACATTGTTCATTTAATTCATGAACACCACCTGAACACTCGTCATACCAACGGCATTACCACATTTCCAAAGTGGCTATAATAAGTCCCGAACGCCGTTCTAGGGGTATCAGAACCTTAATCCAATTTAATAGTATCTTGACTGTAAATTGATCCTGGAAAGACTGAGTCACACCATAATTGATCAACCAGATCATCAGTCCTCGTTAGTGGGTATTATTCCCTATAATTAGCTTCTCCGATCGGTGGCAATCAATGCATAACCGCTTACCACCGTCTCCCTTCTTGACCAACAACATCGAGCACTCTTACCGGAAGGATCACCTTTCTATTTCGATAATCTATCATTACTTTATTGGCTAATAGTCAATTTATACCAAGATGACCTCCAATCATTTCAGAGGTAAATTCACAAGGGTTAAAATAAATCTTCTACCTTTATTTGATACGCTATCTCTTACTACCCATTCAACACAACTCTCAATTCTATCCAGAACATCCAGATAGACTTAGAACATCACCATAAGTAGCTACAGCCTCACCTGCCCGACCTATGAATTGCTGCATCCGACCTACAGGATGACGTCTCACTCCCATAGGGGTTACAACAATTACATAAAGTTACTGCAAACGTGTACGCTACCACAGTACCTATGGTGTGTAGAGTCATATCGGAATAGCATACCTTATATTCTCTTTGCTCACATTGACCATACTCACTCAACTAACACTAATCCACATGAGAATTAGTGGCAATCCACTCAAGTCTATAACCGACATACTTACAACAACACCGCCAATATGCATCATCTAGGGTACATCACGTAATAACAATCATTAAATATCAGTTACCACTACTGTAAAATGGTATAATAGCAATAGACTTCTGACCCTCACAGGGTATATACCTCGTCATTACACGTAATCTAGTGCAAATCACATGATGATAATCATCGAATATCAGTCACCATTACCATAAAATAGTATAACAACAATTGGCTTTCAGTCCTCACTGAGTAAATATCTCTTCTTTAGATCTCATTCATCACAAAACCGTGGCCCTACAGTCTAATAATCCCTCGTTTCATCACTCATCACTGGCCATCAATCAACTTAAGCCTAGATGGTTCACTAAACTCACCTAGGTATACAACTCAAGGTTACAATATGATTTTCATTCACATAATAGGTTTCTGTATCGGTGAACTTTTCACTAATCATAAACATAATCCACCGGTTGGACGTACAATCATCTTCATCATATGGTTTCTATCATCACCATACTCATTACCAAAGCGTACCCGGAATTCGACATTACCATTCACTATCCATCCGGTATCACATTCATTATTCGTACTTCATCCTATGACGGTTCAAGCCTCAACGATTTATTACACAATTACTTTACTACGGCTCAACAGTCCATAAGGTTCAACAGATCATCTGACTTAAAAGTCTCAGGGGTCTCCTAGTACCCATCGTGGGGCACTCCCACAACAACCAAATATCACCGAGCCTAGACCACCACAGGGTCTAGTTCCACAAGGTCCGATAGCGTAAGATTATACTAAATCTAGTCAGGGTTACTATAGCTTATGGGTCATAATTCAATCAACTATTCACTCGGTTTTCACATACAAGACTGAGTCTAACCCAAATCCTCAGGTATCCATCTCAACAACTCCAGCATTCTCAATAAAATATTTCCAAAAACCTAGACACGACCCCAATCTAACACGTATCCGATTTCACATTTAATCACTTATCTCATACTCAAATCCCCAACCTAGGGAACTACAACAAATCACTTACCTTATATATCATATAGGGTTCTTGTGCCAAAGGATATAAAACTCGTCCCTTACAAATGGCACAACCGATCATTTGAATTAGAAAACACCACACTAGGGAATTCCTTCAATATTATTCATTTAATCAACTTAAACATGTGAGTTCCATTTCGCTCAACAAGCATGCCTCGGCTATGAGCCACTAGTATGGCTTACACAAGAGACCAAACTAACTAATTCAGCTTCAATACATATGAAGGTCTCAACATCTACCATTCTATTTTCCTCTCAGTCGACCCATGCTTGAACTAACCTCTAAGCATTTCGTGAACAATCGGGCCAGGGTAGTAACAAATATTCTACCCCAAGGTAACATTCCGACAGTAATACCTTTCACCACCGTCCTCACATAAAGGCTCGTAGGCACGTAGCCCATAAATCATGTCTAAGCATGAGTCAAATACAGTAGAACATCACAAGCAATTATGACAACCGATCATATTGCACACAACCGCTTACTCACAGTAAGCATACCTTGGCCTTGGACCTTTTAAGTCCGCTCTGATATCAAAATGAAATAACCCGACTTAAATAAAGACAAACCCGAGACTAGGGAAATTTTTTTTTCCAAACGAACGTTCCAAACGTTCACAAAGTAGTTTAGAATAGGAGTCGGGATAAATAAAACAAACTGAAGGCAAGGGAAATAGAAAACTGATCAGAGAAAAAGAAGACCCAGTCAGGATACCACACGCTGGCAAGACTTGTTTCGGTTAAACAAAACCAACGGAAGACAATGCATGAGCGAGCCCTTTCTCGCTGGAGCGAATCCTTATTCGTTGAAGTGAACCCATACGTTCAGTGTATTCCGTCACTCGGAATCGGGAATTCCGTTCACTCGAGAACGATCCCTGCATGCCATACTTCCCTCGAAAGTTTATACACAGTTCCTTATTCTTGCCTGTAAATTCCCTTCTCAAATCCTTACACTCGGTATATCACTCGGGATTGGGACCTACGTTCACTCGGGAACGGTCCCCTTCGAGTCATGCTCCCGGTAAACTCTTAGCCAGATCCTTATTTTATTCAAGAAGGTCACATACATGCTTTATTCGGAAGCGTCATAATCTCCACTTGGGAAATGATTCCCTCGGTTATTCCACTCGGAATCTATAAGCTTTCCCTCACACGGAAGTATTTTCCCCAGCCAATACCACTCGGTGTATTTCAACCTCAATTCACTCAGGGGTGTGTTACCCATTCTTCACTCGGTATATTTTGACCTCCCTTACTCAGAGAACACTTTACCAGGCTAAGTCTCATTTAAAGATTTCATAACCTCATCCACTCGGATTCCACATAGTATGTCTCACTCGGAAAAGTTCCATCGACTAAGTTCCACTCAGCAAATACCTTGACCTTCCATCCCTCGGAAATGATCTCGTTAATCAAGTTCCACTCGGAATTACTCTAACTTCTCTTCACTCGGAAGACTTCACCAAGTTAAGTTCTGCTCGGTAATATCGGAACCTTATCCCCTTGGAATAGGTTTACTAAGATGGTTTCACTCAGAACCATTTGACCGTTCTTCCCCCGGAAGTAATCCTGTCGGTAAATTCCTATTCGGGAGCATTAAACCTTTCTTCCCTCGGAAGAGGTTCTCCCTAGTCATACATTTCTCTCGGAACCATTTTTAAGCCTTCACCACTCGGGAAAAGGCCACTCGCTAAAGCCTTACTTGGAACTAGTCTAAGCCTTCTTCATTCGGAACAGGCTCTCACCACTATATTCCACTCGAAAACTCATTGACTTAGCATTATTATTACAACACCACCTAATGGACAATTCGGGTAACTCCATAACAATGTAAATATACATACACTTGTCCACAACCCAGTTAATTCAATTTTATATATATACATATATCCGAAACAATCGTCATACATAAGAGCCGGCCAAGGCTACATCAGACTATACACAATATGAACAATGTACACTAAAACAGTATGAGTACTCATCACTCGGACATGAGGCCTTCTCATCATTCACTAGTCTGACCTACATATACTGAAAATATAGCCACAGTAGGGGTGAGCTTTTACATATTAAATGACAGTTATTGACTCGGATTAATCCTCCCATTTCTCAACTATGCAACGACATATATCAATCAGGAATATCATGCACTGCCATTCAATATGGGTATCCATACAACATCTTCCAATCGGGATTATTCAATTCATACATGGCTATATACTTCATATTATTCACAACAACATATACCACAACCACACCATCATATTGCACTCGACAACAGTATCAGTATACATACATTCATCCAGTCGGAATTCACTCAAGTCAATTCAAGACTATATTAATTGTGTTATTCTCAATAACATTAACATATATACAATTCATGTTGAGCTCAACAATAGTTATAAGTGTGCACACATCATTTCAGTCAGATCCGATTATTCATTATTAATTTTTATTGTTACAACATAAGCTCCAAGTCTTTTTCTCAGCTCTAAGCTGATCCGGCCGTTTTACTGCTACCAAACCGTTTGCCCTCTCATGTAACACAGTCACTCCAAGCGACAACGGAAGTGTTATAGGCAGCCCCGAGTCTAACTCGGTAAGCTTGCCTTGAGTCCAACCCAAGGTCTTTCTTTGTATCTCATACATATTCATTTAATTACCATTTCTACATTAAGCGTCCAAAGCTTGTGCACTCGGCATTTCAATGGTAAATCATCTGCATATGACTTTAATCGTTAGGCGTCCAAAGCCAATGCTCTCAACATTTCTGATGGTACATCCCATGCATTTTATCATTATCATTAATACAACAGTGTCATTTCACTCGTTTAACACCACATAACACATACATTTCATACAGTCATTACAACATCATATGGATTCAGCACTGCATTCACATATCTCATACAATCGGCAACCACATTTCCATTACATGCATCTCATGCTTTTTAATATAAAAATGCTATACTGGAATTAACATATCAGGTTTACATCTCATGCATTCAGCATTCTCAATAAGATTGACATACTTCACATGCAATCGACATTCACATAGCATTCTCATAATTATCAACATGTAGTTCATGGACGAAAATCAATATACACCACACAATTCATAATCATCACACATCTGGGCTATCACTCAATCGAAATACAACAGTCAATATATTACAAGTACAACACAACACAGTGAAGTAATTTCACCCGGAACCCGTCCATAAACCATGCATTTGAGATGTAAATCATCCCCCCTACCTGGAATGAAGATTCCAGAAGCCCCTCGAGCTCTCCACTCCGATCAGTTGCTCTCCGATCGTTCCTTCTCAATCAATCGACCATGCTTCCAGTCGTCCAACACAGCACTCTGCTCACAACTTTGGAAGAACCAAAAGCTGTTTCCTCTTGAGCAGCTCTGCCACCAAGATACTCAGCACTCGGCATGCAAGGATAGTGGAGGATCCCAGCCTCCAAGATACTCAGCGCTTTACTCACTCTCTTGAACAGCTCCGTCTCACCATCAGTAAAATCTTTCAACAACTCTGGGCACTTTAACGCTGCACCCTTCCACTCGAGATTCCATCAGCCTTCGAGTGGGGGAAGAAGGAGAAGGAGACGAAGAACAGCAGAAAAAGAAAGCTGGTTGCATGCACGAAGGGAAGAAGTGTTCACTCTCTCCGTCTTTTCCCAACAGCGTGAAAATAATGAGTGAGAGAGAGGACCGAAGCCCTTTATACCACCAAGAGGGCACATGCGTCATTTTCCTAGCATTATTATTATTATTCAGCCATTAGCTTAATCGGCAATTAATCTGAATTAACCATTAATCTTAATCGGTAATTAAATCTAAATCAGGATGTTACATACGTTCCCGGGAATAAAAAATTTTAGGACAAAAATCCTCATAAAACAAAAATATTCCTAGGTAAGTTTTTTTAATACTAAACATGGGAATAAGAGAAACTAAAAAGATTCCCGAATAAGTTTTTTTAATACCAAACATGGGAAATAAGTTACCCAGGAAATGCATTCCTAGGAAACATATTCCCGGGAATCTCACTTAAAAAGATCTCTCATACCAAACACCACCTAAGTCATTAAAGCATTAGGTACTCATGAAATTGAATAGAAACCAGGGCATTCATAACTAAGAAATTCAAATCATTAAAATTTGATACAAAAATATACTACCCCCTAATCCCAATAATTAAATTTAGTTCCTCGTGGAAGAGGTTTCAATCTCACAAAGCATAATGAATCCCCAAAATACAAAACAAGGGTTCAGAAAGATAGAAGAGAAGCCCTCACTAGATCCTCTGAATTTTGTGCCTAAACTTTGTAATCTTGTTCTTCCTTGATATTTTTCTTCAAATCCTCTTTAAAATCTCCTTAAAAGTCTTCTCAATTTCATCCCCAAAGGTATGTGTGTTGATGTTATCCCAAAAACCTCTTTTCCCCCTTTCAGATGGGCCTAAAATTAGAAATTTTAGGCTTGCACACTCGATCTATGACCTGTAGGATGAATCCACAGCCTGTGGATCAAGACCTAATGCAAGAGTGCCATCAAACTGAAGTATGCCATGTATAGGAAGGGATCCACGGTTTGTGTGATGAAACCACGATCGTGGAATGCAAGTTAGAGGGATCCACAACCTGTGGATTGGATCCACAGCCTGTGGATTGCACTGCCCACTTAATTTCACCAAAACAAAGAGGTCTACGACCTGTGGGAATTTCCCACGACTTGTGGAACCTCAAAAGTGCCTCTAAATTTCCTTTTTCAATGTGCCAAGGTTTAAGAAGGCTTCATCCTTTGCTTGCAAGATCTCCCAAGGTGAAATTGAGTCATGACGATGCATTCTTGGCTTGAATTCCTTCCATTTATTCTAAATGCCTCTTGAGTGCCTATATTTTATATGAAAATTAACCTAAATCATTATAAATCCTGCAAAATAGAAATAACCATGTAGCATATGCGGAAAGGAATTGAAAACCTAGGGAATTAAGAGAAAACTACGTTTAAACTAACCAAAAACCAAGTATAAAAGGGTCCTAAAACAATGTAAACTAAAGACTTATCAAGTTTTTGAAAAATTATGCAATGAGTCTGGCATAACTTACATTTTTTCTTTTCCAAGAACACCTCAACAGAATGGTGTTGTGGAAAGGAAAAATAGATCTCTGCAAGAGATAGCCAGAACAATGCTTTATGAAAATAATCTTCCAAAATATTTTTAGGTAGAGGCTATGAGCACTTCTTGTTATATACAAAACAAAATTCTCATTAGACCAATACTGAACAAGATTCCTTATGAAACGTGGAAGGGAAGAAGACCCAACATATCATATTTTTACCTTTTTGGGTGCACCTGCTATATCCTTAACACAAAAAACCATCTTGGAAAATTTCATTCTAAGTATAATAAAGGGATATTCATGGGGTACTCAACCACATCAAAATCTTATAGAGTTTTTAATACAAGAACTCAGACCATTGAGGAATTAATGCATGTAAGGTTTGATGATTTTCAAGAGACTAACAAAAGATTGGTCAATCTAGAACTTGATGATGTAGGTGTGCAGTAACAGGAATCAGAACAAGATCAGCAAGAATCCAATTCTGCTCAACTTGAACTAGCAGAAGATGGAAGTAGAAAACCTAAACAACAGTTATCAGTGTCTAAACTAGAAAAGGTAAGAGACTGGAAATTCAAAGCTTATCATTCTTCAGACCTCAGTATTGGAGATCAAGCTATAGGAATAAGGACCAAATCCAAATTTATCAACCAATCCACCATATCTCTAGTTTCAGAACTAAAATCCAAATATGTTGTAGAAGCTTTGGAAGATACTGACTAGATCATTGTCATGCAAGAAGAATTGAATCAATTTGAGAGAAATAAGGTCTAGACCCTTGTCCCAAGACCCAAAAACCAAAGCATTATTGGAATCAAATGGGTGCTCAGAAATAAGCTTGATGAAGTAGGCAAAGTTGTTGGAAATAAGGCCAAACTTGTAGCACAAGGGTACAATCAACAAAAAGGTAGCAATTTAACTAAAAATTTTACTCCTATAGCTAAACTTGAGGCTATAAGGATACTTCTTGTATTTGCTACTTTTAAAGAAGTTATATTATATCAAATGGATGTTAAGAGAGCTTTTCTGAATAGGTTCATTGAAGAAGAAGTTTATATGAATCAACCCCCTGGTTTTGAAGATATATCTTTTCCAAACAATGTTTTTAAACTTAGTAAAGTAATATATGGTCTTAAATAAGCTCCAAGAGCTTGGTACGACAGACTCAATACCTTTTTGATTTAAAAAGGCTTCACTAGAGAAAAAGTAGATACAACCCTATTCAGAAAAAGCTCTCATAAAAACTTTATAATTATGTAAATCTATGTGAATGACATTATTTTTGGTGGTATTGATGTAAGTCTATGCAAAAAAAAATTTGAAATGATGCAAGCTGAGTTTGAAATGAGTATTATGGAAGAACTTAAATTCTTCCTAGGCTTGCAGATCAAATAGACTGATGATGATATTTTTATCCATAAATAGAAGTACACCAAGAAGTTGTTGAAAAAGTTTTAAATGGCTTATGCTAAGCCAATGAGCACTCATATGCATCCAAATTGCATAATCAATAAAGATAAATCTAATACACCAGTGGATCAGACCCTATACAGAGGAATGATTAGTTCTCTTCTGTATCTCACATCCAAAAGACCAGATATAATGTTTAATGTTTGTATGTGTGCAAGATATCAATCAGACCCCAAGGAATCACACCTATCTACAGTGAAGAGGATTTTGAGGTATCTTGTGTGTACCAATAACCTTGGGTTGTTCTACCAAAGAATAAACTCGTTCTCTTTATCAGGATATTGTGATGCAGATTTTGATAGAGTTGACATGAAAGTACAAGTGGTGGATGCCACTTTCTTAGCAAAAGTCTGATATCTCAGGAAAGCAAAAAGCAAAACTCAATTGCTCTTTCAACAGAAGAAGCTGAGTACATGTTTGTAGTAAGTTATTATTCTTAACTTCTTTGGATAAAGTATTAGCTTGAGGATTACTCAATCAAGGAAGAAGATGTTCCTGTGTTCTATGACAACACAAGTGTAATAAATCTCTTCAAGAATCCTATTGAGCACTCTAAGTATCTTTATTGCTAAGGTACGAATCATATTGATACTAGGTGATTAGCTTTGCCATTTGTCAAGGTTTATCTAGTTATGTTCATATCGGGTAACTAGTTTCACCAATCATTAAGGCTAAGTTACTAATCACACTCATACTAGGTGACTAGTTTTGTCATTCGTCAGGGTTTAATTAGTTATGCCTTTATCAGGTACCTAGCCTCACCACTCATTAGAGCTAAGGTATTAATCACACTCATACCAAGTGATTAACTTTGCCGCTCATTGGGATTTAGCTACTTATGCTCATATCAGGTAACTAGTTTTACCATTAGTTGAGGTTAAGCTATTGATCACACTTATACCGAGTGATTAGCTTTATATAGTTATGCCACTCAATGAGGTTTCAACTATCTCATTTAGTTCATATCACTTTAATGGGGTTAAATGCAAATAGTAATCTTGTAGTTGACATTGTTCTATAAATAAATTATAAAATACACAAATATATCATCAAACTTTTTTTTATTAATTAAACCTACATTAAGATATACCAGAGTATGCCTCATTAAGACCTGTTTAAGGGAAACCTACTGGGAAAAATCCTAAGATAGTTGAAGGGAGACATAAAGATCAAAGTCAAACACTCTTTTCTCCTTTGGATGGGTGGTTGATCTCTATCCCAGTCTTTTTGAGGGGTCTTTCCATGCTTAGGTTTTTCTTTTAGGTACCAGAGTTAAGCCCATGGCAACGAGATGCATCTCCTGCCCTACGTACTTAGCAACTTTCTTCCTAAACTCCTCAAGAATTTGAGGTAGGCCTTTAGCTAGAGACATGACAAAGGATGACTTTGGTTGTAAAGCTTCAACAATAATATGAAGTTGGTGGGTTTTATCAACCCCAAAACCATTGGCGTTTCCTTGTAGAATCTCTTTAAGAAATCCTTCACCGATTCTATTTCCCTTACTTGATTTGAGTCACGGTGTGAGATGTCCTAGAGACAATAACGAAACACTCACTGAAGGCTTTAACTAAATCGGACCAGGACTTGATTGATTCCGTCGCTAGGCCCTTGAACTAATTCAAGGCTTCGTCACTCAGGGTTTTGGGAAACATCATGCACATTGCATTGTAACATCCCAAAAATTTAGATAGATACTTATTTGAGTGAAATAAATAATAAAATAATTAAATATGAATTGATTGATGTCCCAAAATTTAGAAATAATCAAATTGGAATTTATTATGACTACTCCTAAATTATTAAGGCTTAAAGAATTAAATTTAATACCCAATTAAAATATGGGTGTCGGACCAAGTGTATCCGATTAAGGTACTGTTGGTCAGGGCTGTTAAGGATATTAATGTGAATCCAAATATATGTTCAAAATAATTTTTAGATAAGCGTTGAGCCTGTATGGTAATCTTGTTTGTTGTAAAATATTAAAATAACGATATAAGTGGATTAAAGAAATTATGAGTTGCCTTAAGTTGTATTCCTTATCACTTTCCCTTTGCAATTCACGTGTACTCTCTTCTCAAAGGAAAAGAAACTCTTTTCTCCCATTTCTTCTCCTTATTTCTCTTTATCTTCTTCTTCTCTAAAACCCACAAGGTGTGTGTGCCTTGCTTCCCCTTTCACTCCATTTTTGTTTTTCCCTTCATCAAGCAAGGAAGAGCTTATGGTGGTTAGAAGTCTCCTTTTCCCTCTTAGTTTCATTTTCCCTTTCTTCTTCTCTTGGGGTTCACTTTACTTGGCTTGAGGTAAGTTTCTCCTTACCATTTTCATGAGCTAAAGCCCTAGGTTATGGGTTAATATGATTGGAGAGGGTGTTGTGTGTATGGGTTATAGAATGATAGCCATTATTATGCAAAACCCTAAGGTGGGGTGTGATAAATGTGTGGTTTTATAAGGGTGTATTGAGATACACAAAAATAACATTTATTATGATGGAAGATGATGGATATTAATTGTCATTGTTGGGTTTATGATAAAACCCTAACCCTAAGATTTTAGGGGAAAACATATGTAATGTTGTTATTAATGTTGGGAGAGTGATATTAATGATAAGAGATAGTGTTATTGATGTAGATGACCATTAATAAGGAGACCCATTAATGGGTGTTGCGTTGAATGTGTAATAAATTATTATTGACACCAAACCCATGGTGGTTATGGTGAATTAAATGAAAGGGAAGGTAGTTAAAATTAATAATAGCATTAACACAAAGTAGTTAATTAAGAACATTTAAAATCTGGGTGGTTTAGATGAAAATGATTGTATGGTACATTGTATGATGTAGGAAACGACCCCATTAATGAAGCGGGACCTTTGGACTGCAATGAATACTATTTCTCTTGAGGTAGGAGGGGGTAACATTTTTTGAATGCATGTTTCATCCATTATTGATGTATATGTGTGGTTGTCTTTCCATAATTTGGCTTGTATGAATATCTTGATGAAGATGGGATTTGAAATGCATTTAGAATAGTTTGTATTGTATGGTGACTGATAATTGGGATGATGAGTATGATATTGATTTTGATTTATGGCATTATGGATTGTTTGTGATTGATGCTATGGCTTTGATTAGATTGAATATAAATGTGTTGGACATCCCATGATATATAAACTGATGGGTATTGTTTGCCACTAACTATTTATGTGAATGAAATCCAATAATAATTGGTGGTAATTGTGAATGATGACAATATTGAAATCCACTAAGTGATGATGGTGAGTTGATAATTGTGGAGTGATATTTTAGGATGCATAGTGTAAGAATGCATTGATCTGCATTTGCATCCATGGCATATCATATGCTGTCTATTTTGGGATGTTAAGGGTTCCAATAGGTAGGCCCAGTGGAAGGGCGGCCCAATGCATGAGCAAAATTGTTATTGTTTCCTAGTGATTCGGTAGAATCACGAAGCTGATAGTTTGGTGACGAGGCACTCTAGGTAGTGAGCCCAGTTGGTGGGCAGCTCTTTGATAAGCAAGTGACCTCAGTGTCCCTATGGGGCACAACTCTCTCGATGTGTGTTTTAGAGGGGCCTGTAGCACTTTTGGCAAGTGAGGCCATGTCGTTGATTCGTAAGTCACGGGGTGACTAGTGCTATATATAGTCGATAGCAGTTTAGTACCAGTAAAAGACAGTGATATACATGCAAAAATTTAAGAGATAAGTATACACGTTTACTACTATAGTAGGGGTATAGTAGCACACCTATGCTTAACCCATATATTATATGATGTTTTTTCCCATAGTTAGATCTATGATTTGATAATGATTCTTTTGTGCATATGCATTAGCGATATGAGTATTTGCATATAGCCGGAGATATGTCGAGTTTGGTATCCATTGGTGGCGATGGATGATTGATAAGGAAATAAAGAGAAATTGTAGTACTAACCTTGAACGGATGATTATGATTGGTGAGATTTGCCAATGAAATGATATATAATGACTTGGTACATATGCTATGATTATAATGTTTGATGATGAAATTATATGTAGAATGGTGTTGCGTGTGGTTGAATCATATGGTTCCATTGAGGAACATATGTTATGCATATGTATGTATATGTTATCATAATGTATGATATTGATTCATTTGGTATATGTTACTCACCGCCTAGTTACCATTTGTAAAGGTTGATGTAGGTATATTGGAATACTACTCTTTTAGAAATTGAGCTAAGTGGAGGTAAATATTGGAAGGAAGCCTTTGAGCCCTGACTGGAAATTATGTTGTGAAAAGCATAATATATATATATATATTGTATACGAAAATTGGATAATGATGAATGTTTATTTTTGAGGGTCATGTGTGAAAATTAGACCTTAAGTGTTTTGAAGGCTAATTTTTAGTCATGACCTTAACAATGGTTTATGACAATTGTGATACAATGGTTTTCTACTACCTTAATGAATGGATAATGATGTTATGAGATTTAGGACCATTGGCAGTGATTATATGATTTATATATGATTAATATTGTAGACTGTATGTATGATGAGGAAATGGGTATGCCATATTCCTATTTGATGGGTAAGACTTCATGTAAAGGCTATTCACAATTTGTAATATATGCATGAGACTTGTGTGCTTGATTGATTGAGGCCAAATAGACTTAGTTTACAAGTTGGCATGCTTAGTTTAACTAAAAAGGGCTTGAATGTCATTGGAATATAATTTCATCTAGGATGAGTTATTGGATGAGACTTGTTGGAGCAAGTCATATTTATGCATGTGAATGTATGTCCATTTTGTGCTTGGGACAAATCCTTACCTATTGCAAATTGGTGTGCCTTGTAAATTGCTTATCACATGCTAAATATTATAAGTTCTGATAATCATGCTTAAGCGAGAATGTCCTACATCAGTATTATGTTCTCTGGCCAATTTTCGCTTTACCGATCTTTAATAATTTTGTCATCATCTAATTGTTTTCAAATAGGACTGTTTAACGATGGAAAGTACTACAATGGGATAAAAGAAGGAATTTATCAAATTCAAAGAGATCCCCTAAAAAATTGGTTAGGCCCTTTAGGAATGGCCCTAAGCGAGTACGATTTTGCTCAAGTAAGGGGTCGGGTGGTGTTCCTCACTTAGGCGAGTTGGAGCTCGCTCTGCGAGAATGAGAGAACTAGATTCTGTCTCTTTTTTGCTCAAGCGAGAGATGTCTTGCTTGAGCGAGTGTGCATGGTTGCATTCTGTGTGATTTTTACCCAAGTGATTGGTGGCTCGTTCAAGAAAAATTGAAAAGTTTTGATTCTATTAAAAATTCGCTCAAGCGAGATTGGGATGCTTAGCTACTAGAAGATTTTCGCTTGAGTGAAAGGATTGTCACTCAAGCGAATATCGAGGGTCTGATACTTTGGCCTTGCACGCTCAAGCAAGGCTCGGGGGCTCGCTCAAGCGAGAGTTTCCTCGCTTAAGCAAGACCACCTAAGATGTGTTTTCCTTCTTCCTTTCTTCATTCTTGGCACTTTTCTCATATCTTCATATATGGGACTAGGCGTATGCCCTGTATACACATTTTTCTTATGTTGTTAAACATATTAGTTTTCGTATACATGTTGGGGCAATTAACTATCGATCCATTTTCTTAATTCTTAAAACGTCGGTCTCTATTTTTTCCATGGTTCAATTCTCGATGTAAGATTATTGTGTTGGGGTTTAAAATGTAAAAAAATTATTCGTATTGTATTGTTTTAATTGTTGCAATTACATCGATATTCGGCTACCGGGAAACTGGGACCTGACATACATCGTCACCCCCCAAGAACAACAACTAATTCATGTAAGCATCTAGGTGCTTATTGGGGTCAGCTTTTCTAGTATACTTACCTATGGGCAATGCCTGAGAAGTATGAAGATGTTTAGGGATTAGAGACTTTATGAGGTATTGCATTAATGGGATATTAAATTGGTAGCTTGGTGAACCATCAAATGCTTGTAAAGATTAGTACCGAGGGTGAGTGACTCTCAGTTTGATACGCTTCATTATATTTTAGAATTTTAGAATATTTCAGACGTTGAGACCTCATCATGTGAGGCTGAAGGATGACACTTGGCAGGTGAAGTTTTTTGGTGCAAACCATGAGGTTCTCCTAGGCTTTACCCCATCCTTGCTTGAACTTTTGCAACTTCATCTGGAGTTAGCAAATGGCTTCATCACGTGGATCGGGTTGGATCGCCACTTTGGGTCTCCTTGAGGTTTGGGCAACAGACCTCAAGGTATCCGTGAAGCATATGTTGTAACCAAATGAATTCTGCTTCATATGGGTGAGGTCAAACACGTCACCTTTTAGAGTGCCCGAGGCTTGCTGACTTGCATCCATGAAATGATTGTGAAAGTGAGAATAATTTTAACGGTCCCATTGGATATTTGGTATAGGGAAAAAACTCTAGTATGGATACCAAGTTTATTTGCTCAATATCTTACATCAGTTAAGTGAGAATTCAGTATTATCTCCTTAAGGTTAGTGAGGATCTCAAGTTCTTGTTGTATTTCGTCTAACACACATTGGTATCTTGTGTTGTTGGGTGAAATAGAGTGTTACCTACAAAGACACTCTACCACTCAAGTTAGTATGATATCAATGTCAGAGCTCAAGTGTTATAATTGGTTGAATGTACATCATGCATAATAAATGAATAATATTTATAGAAGTGGTGATTGAATGTCTTGGTTCCCAAGTCAATATTTTCCCATGAAATTTAAGGAAAGTTAACATTTTTGACACAATACCAACGGTTGACTGGTATGCCCAGTGTGCCCATCAACCTCTATCTAATACTGGTTTGTTAATGATACTCGTTATAAAGGATTTTGTATGGGAGCAATACTATAGTGCACATATTAATACAAATGTTAGGTGTAACTATTGGTATGAGTCTATGGATACCAATATCGATATCGAACCCAAATTAATTAATATTTACTTCAAATTAAATATTTGTTATTTAAAATAAGTGTTAATATTTTAAGGTAATGATTCATAGTAAAATCATAATAATCAAATTTATTTTTTAATTTTATATAGTAAAATGTTATAAAAATTTGAAAATTATTAGCCTAATGCTATCTACCATAGCCTTATTCTTCTTTCCCTGAATTTTTTCATTGGAGCCTTTTAATTTGTAAATTAAATATTATAAGTTTTATATGATATTTAACTCAATCATAGAATTAATAAAAATATTAAAATTAATAAAAATCATTACATATTAAATTATAATAATAATTTGAATTAATGAAAATAATATAATTACTAAATATTAAGTTAATCATAATTTTATAAAAATATTAAAATTAATAAATTATAAACATAAGATAATTATTTAATTAAATAATATAGCAATAATATTGATGTGAGACGTACGATTATATTCATTAAAATTAAATTTTATGGAATTTTGTCATCACATTATAAAAATGTTTACTTACATTAATAAAATATTTTATAGAAATATTAAAATATAAAAAATATAATGATAAATTGAATTAATTTTAAATCATAATGATAATATTTATGTGAGACCTTTGGTATTAAAATATTAAATATAGTTAAATTCATGGTTATTTTTATATCAATATATACTTGAAATAAGTTATATACATTATTTAAAAATTCCTAAATTTATTATTTTTGTATTAATTTGTATGAAATGTTTTCATATATATTACGTCTATATTCTTCTTATCAAATGTAGCAATTACTTTCATATTAATATTTCCATTTTTTTATCTTTCCCCCTTATATAATAAATAATTTATTTATTTTCAACCTATTTCCCAATATTTATCTTCTCTAAAATCTGCTAAAAATGTTATTAATATTAAACACTTTTTAAACTATGTGATCGATTTCTAAAACCCTTAAAAATATTTCCTATAACATCCGAAAAATTTAAATAAATACTTAATTGAGTGAAATAATTAGTAAATAATATGAATTACTTGATGTCCAAAAATTTAGAAATAATTAAATTGAAATTTATTATAACTACTCATAAATTATTGTGACATAAAGAGCTGAATTTAATACCCAATTAAAATATGGGTGTCGGACCAAGTATATCCGATTGAGATACCATTGGTCAGGGCTGTTAAGGATATTAATGTGGATCCGAATATATATTTGAAATAATTTTTGGATAAGTATTGAGCTCGTACAGTGATCCTATTTGCTGTAAAACGGGGATATTTTAATATGGGACTTAAACAAAATTCTTATTTCACTTATTTCTCCTCCCACTCTCTCGTGTACTCTCTTCTCGAAGGCAAGAAAACCTTTTTCTCTTCTTTTTCTTTTTCTTCTTCTTCTCTAGAACCCACAAGGTGTGTGTGTCATTTTGCTCCTTTATTCACTTCCATTTTGTTCCCCTTCATTAAGTAAGGAAGAGCTTGTAGTGTTAGGGATCTTCCTTTCCCTCTTATTTTCATCACTCTATCTCTCTTTTGGAAGTCTCTTTTCACTTTTGGCTTGAGGTAAGTTTTCTTCACCATTTTTCATGAGCTTGAGCTGTAACATCCCGGGTAATTGTAGAAAATTTTTGTGAAGTGGAAATATTAAAAATTGTTTTTAGGAATTTATTTGATATTTTTATGAATTATTGGTTAATTATAAAGGGTGTGATTAGAAAAAGAGGAGTTAAATTAAATCTTTAAAGAAATTGTAAAGGAAATGGAGAGATGACCGGTTGAAGAGGTTATCGGTCGGAAGTGACCGGTTGAGAAGGTAACCGGTTACCATGAGTTTAAATAATGGATTCCTTCTCTTTCTTCAATCATTTGCGTAATCATTAACTCTCTTTCACGTGAAGAGCTTCTGTTGCCTTTTCTTCTTCTTCCTCCATTGATTGAGAGTTGTATGCTTTGAAGGAGGTCCATCTTTGCATCAAACCTTGAGATAATTGCGTAGCTGTGGTTGTGGTTTCAAGGTAAGTCCTCTAAACCGTGTGAAACTGTCACCTCATCCCTTTGTTTCTTTTCTGGATGAATAGCCATGTGAGGGGGGGTACTGTTCCGATTCCACTCCTCCTGGCAGTAAGCCTGTAAATGGCTGTGGATTCTGGATGATGGTGAGATGTTAATGAACTTCACGTTCCAAACCTGTAGGTGGTGGAACAAACGCTGGTAGAACGATTGAAGGAGTCGCTGCTGGAACGGTGGTGGAACGGTGAACCCAGAAACTGTTGAGGCGTGGAACAGAGGTAAGGGGGGTGTTCGGGTTATAATTAATTAGAATTGGACACAGTCTGACTTGTTAGAAAGACTAAACCAGGTGTGAGTTGATGCTGAGTGAAAACTGTGTGAATATGTATATGAATGTACGTATGAATGTGCACACCGATCGGTTTAGGATCGTGTGTGTGTGTGACTTTGCTGAATGAAATTTAAGAATGTGAGTATGCATATGTGTGAGCACCGATCAGTTTCTGATCGTGTGACTAGAGGAGTATTTGATGTTGTGATAATTGTGATAATGCCGAATGAATTGTATATGAATGAATGCATGTATATGTATGTACACCGATCAGTTTCTGATCGTGTGAGTGGTGTATTCCGAGTGAAATGGAATTATTTGATGCTGTGATGAATTGATGCCGAGTAAATATGTATGGATGCATGTATGTAGACACCGATCGGTTTCTGATCGTGTGTATGTGGCTTGAGCCAATTGAAATTTGAAATAATTGATGCTGTGACAATTGATGTTTTGTGGCAATGTGGAGTCATGTTTGACAAGCAGGTTACCCGAGTGATGTTATTAATGAGTCGGGTTTGACAAGCAGGTCACCCGAGTGATGTTATTAATGGCCACTTGTGTAATGTGAATATGATTATGGTATGGGACGACCGACGATATATATTACCCTCGTTTTTGGCTTCAGTGGTCAAGCAGGACCTAGTTGAGCTACCCAAAGGTCTATGACCCAGTGGTTGAGGGGGAGTCAAGCAGGACTCGGTGAACCAAGCAGGGTTCACGGGGTGTCAAGTAGGACCCCCAGCTGAAGTTCGATCCTTTGAGTATCCGGATACTGTGTCAATTTTGACTGAGTCAGTGGTGATAAATGATGAATTGATAATTTTGCCGAGTATGCAGTATTATAATTGATGAATATGATGTGTATATTTGCCGAGTACAATTTGATATACTTGCCGAGTGAGATAATTTCTGAGTATGAATTGTTATATTTACTGAGTATGATGGCTATGTTTGCCGAGTGTGAATTGGTTTTAATTGTCGAATGAAAGTTGAAATAATTACTGAGTGATGTTATATTTTCCGAGTGGAAAATTGTTATGTTTGCCGAGTATGAATTATTGTACTTGCAGTGAGAATTGATGAGTATGATGTTATATTTACTGAGTGCAAATTTTATTATATCTGACGAATGTGAACTGTCATAATTTGCCAAGTGTGATGGTTATAAATGCCGAGTGAGATGTGTAGTTTGAGAATGAAGGAATCAGACGAAGTTTGTACTCATATTTTATTTAAATTCCATTCTAGATTAATTATGATGCTAAACACTCACCCTTGCTGTGGTTTACATTTTTAGTAACCAGTGACAGGGAAGAGGTCAGAGCCATGGAGGTGCACCAAGCGGAGAATTGATGCCAAGACACCGAGTGAATTCAATGAATTATGTAATATATGTATATTTTGAGTTTACCGAGTGTTTGATGCTACAATGTGTTGCCTGTATGACGAAATAAATTCGAATCGGTATGCTGTGTGAAGTGAGTATAAATTCTTGATGTTAAACGATTGGTGTTCATTTTATGAGTGAATTTGCATTGCTGTGGCAGAGTCGAATACCGGGTGAAGCTAGCCGAGTGGATTCTTTTTATCTGAGCAAGGGCCGATTGAATTAGTGCCTATTTTCGTTCAAGTAAACATCCCTCATTTTTGAGTGAAGAATAATCGAGAAACCCACTTCCGAGTGGAAAGGTTAGAGTGTCTCCGAGTGAGCTATGGCTGAGACTCCGAGTGAAGATATGAGTGAACTATTTTGAGTAAAGCTTAAGAATGTATTCCGGGTGAGGTATACCCGAGAGAAACAGTTTCCGAGTGAATGAAAGCTAAGAGTTTTCCGAGTGATGAAATTGTAAGCTATTACCGAGTGACACATAACCGAGTGGTCCTTTTCCGAGTGAAACCCGACTCATGAGTTTGGGTCGCTGTGTGGCATTCGCTCAAGCGAGTTGCCACTCACTTAAGCGAATCAGGGGCACGCTCAGGCGGTTGACCCCTGACTCTGTTTTCCTTCTTTCGCTGTTTCTGAACAACTATATTTTATTAATAGATTCAATTTCAAACGATTTTAGTCAGTTAATACTATTTTAAGTATGATTTTATTACTTTGAATATGTTTAATAAAAGTAATTATTATTTTATATTGAGACCGGGTGGATTTTTATTAAAAGCAAAAAATTTATTGCGAAAAATGAAGAAAAATGACTCGGGTCGTCACATGAGCCCTAGGTTATGGGTTATTTTGGTTGGTGAGAATGATATGTGTATGGATTATGTTATGGGAACCATTATTATGCAAAACATTAAGGTGAGGTTTAATAAATGCAAGGTTTTATAAGGGTGTATTGGAGTATACGAAATTGGCATTTGTTGTGGTGGAAGAAGATGAATTTTCATGGTGATTGTTGGGTTTTTAATGAAACCATAACCATAAGATTTAGGAAAAATATGAAATGTGTTTGGAAGAGTTAATTTTGAGAATGAATATATGATGTTTAGAGTGAAAAAGTATTTATTAATATTGGGAGAGTGGCATTAATGGTGGGTGCCATTAATGAAGATTGATGGCTATTTATATGGAAACCCATTGATGGGTGTGATCATAAATGAGTGGCAATAAATATGAACACCCAACCCATGGTGGTTATGGTGAATTAAATGAAATGGCAAGTAGTTTGATAATGATAATGGCATAAACAACAAGTAGTTAATTAAGAACATTTAAAATCTCGGTGGTTTAGATGAAAATAATTGTATGGTACATTGTGTGATGTAGAAAACGACCCCATTAACGAAACGGGACCTTCAGACCGTAACATATACTACTTCTCTTTAGGTAGGAAGGGGTAACATTTTCTAAATGCATGATTTCATCCATTATTGATGTATATGTATGGATGTGTTTCCATAATTTGGCTTAGATGAATGTGTTGGTGAAATATATGATTTGAAATGCATTTGGAATAATTTGTGTTATTATGGTGAATGATATTTGGGATGATGATTATGATGTTGATGTTGATACATGGCATTATGAATTACTTGTGATTGATGCTATGACCATGATTGGATTAAATATAAATGTGTGAACATCCTATGATATGTGAATTAGTAGAATTGATGAATAATGTTTGCCACTAACCATTGATGTGAATAAACTCTAATGATAATTGGTAATGATTAAGAATGGTGATAATAGTAAAATACATTAAGTGATAGTGGTGAGTTGTTGGCCGTGGAATAACATTTTAGGATGCATAGTGTGAGAATGCATTGATTTGCATTTGCATCCATGGAATATCATTACGCTATTTGTTTTGGGATGTTAGGGGTTCCAACAGGCAGGCCTAGTGGAAGGATGGCCCAGTCCACGAGTAAAAATTGTTATTGTTCCTTAGTGATTTGGTAGAATCATGAAATTGTCCATAGTTTGGTGGCGAGGCATCCTATGTGGCAGTTCTAGTGGGTGGACGGCTCTATGATGAGCAAGTAACCTCAGTGTTCCTATAGGGAACGGTTCTCTTGATGTGTGTTTGGAAAGGGCCCATAGCACCTTTGGCAAGTGAGCCATGGTGTTGATCCGTAAGTCACGGGTGATTGGTGCTACATATAGGTGATAATGTTTTAGCACCTGTAAAAGAATGATGTTATACATGTAAAGTTTAAGAGATAAGTGTACATATTTACTACTACGGTAGGGGTATAGTAGCACACCTATGCTTGACCCATATGTTATATGATATTATTCCCACAGTTAGATCCGTGATTTGATAATAATTCCTTTGTGCATATGCATTAGTTATAAGAGAATTTGCATATAGCTGGAGATATGACAAGTTTGGTAGCCCGTGGTGGCGATTGATGATTGATAAGGGAATGGACAGAAATTGTGGTACTAACCTTGAATGGATGGTTATGATTGAAGAGATTTCTAATAATTTGATATGTAATGTAAATGCATTGATTTGCACATGTGCTATATTGATTGATGATGAAATTATATGTGAGGTGATATGATGTGTGGTTGAATCATATGGTCCCATTAAGGAATATATGTTGTGTACATGTATATATATGTATTATCATAATGCATGATATTGATCCATTTGATATATGTTGCTCACCTCCTAGTTGCTATTTTAAAAGGTTGTTGTAGGCATGTTGGATCCTACCTTTTTCGGAGGTTGAGCTTGGTGAAGGTAAAATGGAAGAAAGCTCTTGTGCCTTGGCCAACAATTGTTTTGTAAAGAATATGATATATACATATTATGTATATAAATAGTGATGAATGTGTATTTTGAGGGTTGTGTGAAAATTAGGCCTTAAGTGTTCTGAAAGGCTAATTTTTGGTTATAACCTTATCAATGGTTGATAACAATTTTGATACATTGATTTTTATGCTACATTAATGAATGAATGATGATGTTATAGGGATTATGATCATTGGGAATGAATATGTAATTTAATTATGATTGATATTATGGATTATATGTATGATGAGGAAGTGAATAGGTCACATTCCCATAAAATGGGTAAGGCTTCATGTAAAAGCCATTTATAATCCATAATGAATGTATGAAACTTGTGTGCTAGGTTGGTTGTGGCCAAATAGGTTTAAATTGCAAATTGACATACTTGGTTTAGTCTAAATGTGTTTGAATTGCCATGGGTGCATGAGATGATCTAGAATTTGAGATATTGGATATAAGACTCGTTGGAGCAAGTCATATTTAGGCATGCAAATATATGTCCATCTTGTGTTTGGGACAAATCCTCAACTATTGCAATTTGATATGCCTTGTGAATTGTTTATAATGTGCTGAAAATTGTAAGTTTTGTTATTCTCGCTCAAACGAGCGGGTCCTGATCATGTATTGTACCTTTTGGTCCATTTTCACTCAAGCGAGTGTGGTTTCACTCAAGCGAGAGTCAGGGTAATGATTCTGTGTGTTTTTCGCTCAAGCGAGTGGGGACTCGCTTAAGCGAAAATGGTGGAATTTTGATTCTGTGAAATTCTCGCTCAAGCGAGTGAGTGCTCACTCAAGTTTTTTGGTAAAGCGACAGATGTCTCACTCAAGCGAGTAAACGAGGATTTGATTCTGTGGAATTTTCACTCAAGCAAGTGATGACTCGCCTAAGCGAAAATAGCATGTTTTGGTTTTGGAGGAATTTTGCCTGAGCGAATATGGTGTCACTCAAGCAAGTGTAGGGTTTGATACTTTGGCCTTGCTCGCTCAAGCGAGGCTCGGGGGCTTGCTCAAGCGAGAGCTTCCTTGATTAAGCGAGACTGCCTGAAATGTGTTTTCCTTTTCCTTTCCTCATTTTTGGACATTTTCTCATATCTTTATATATAGGACTAAGCGTATGCCCTGTATACACATTTTTCTTCTACTGTAAACATAATTGTTTGCGTATACATGTTGGGGCAATTATTTCTTGATCCATTTTATAAATTCTTAAACTTCGGTCTCCGATTTTTCCATGATTCAAGTCTTGATGTATGGATGCATGTTCAGGTTTTTTTTAAGATGCGAAATTTTTTTTTATATTTTCATTGAATCAATAATTATTTAATTACATCGGATTCAGGTCTGGGAAATTGGGATGCTACATTTCCTAAATATACTAAAAGAATCATTTCCATTTCACAATATTTTTTAAAAAATTACATTAAAAAGTTTAAAATTTATTAATTTTGAAAAAGAATTAATCTTATTGGGATAGTATTGAACGATCGATTTTAATCAAATTTGTAGTAATAGTTTATAAAAAAAACCACTAATAAAACCCTTATTTGAAATCACCATAACTATATCAATATCAAGTATAATACTTTAACCTCAAATGTGTTATTAATTTGTTTAGCCTTATCAAATTCTTTGTTAATAATTTTGCAGTTACTTTTTATATATACTATTTTTAAAATTCGTTATCTCCATAATTTAAATTTATTGATTTTTCATTAATAAACTAATATTATTCTCTTAGTTGGATATCTAACTCAAGCATAATTTAAAAAATATAAATTAAGAAAATTTAAAATATAATATTAATACCAAATTTTAAATAACAGAAATAATATTCATGTGATTAGTAGTATTAAATAATTAAAATTTAAGATAAATTTGACTTCAAAATCTACTAGAGAAATTATTTTTACAACTAACCAAATTCTTTTTACAAGTTTGATTTTAGCTCTCATTATGGTATTTATTTATATTTACATTAATTTATGCATTTATTTCTTACTATATATGTTTCTCCTAATTAGGTTATAGGTTATAACAGCGATTTAAGGACATTGTTTAAGGAAACAATTTTTTTAATTAAAAATTATGTAGGAATTATGGGTAGGTGACTTTTAATGATGTTTGTAAATAAAAAATTTTCACTATAACTTCCTTAACCAATACTCTCATGGAACTTAGTTCATCATTTGATTCGAACAAAAAAATCTCTCGGTCAATCAAAAATAACGAACAATTAATCAAACTAAAATTAAAAAAAAACTGAAACAAAAAAAAAATACATTATTTGTGTGATTCAGTTTTTGGTCCTACCTCTTAAAATCGAAGTGTAATCTTCAATAAATTACTCTAATATTATATTATCTTATTAAATTACATATATGATATAAACTTAGAATGATACTAAAGAGACTTTAACTAGGGATTTGTGATTTTGTCATGATGTTAGAACATTTTACAATAGTGATTGTATTTCTTAAGTAGTGATTCTTGATTTTATTGTGTTAGAATTATACGTCTTATACTTGATTTTGTAAAAATATAAATAATATAAAATAGAGCAAACCGATACAATCTGAACCACATTTAACGGGTTGAATCAGATGACATCATATATTCCAATCAAACAGGACCAAGTCATAACTTTAATAATATGATTAGATTAGATGATATTCTATCTCAAAACTAAACCGATCTTGACCATGAACACTCCTAAGGGCATTGGTTAAAAGTTTCCTTACTTTTTATATATTCTATTTGGTTCTTTTTTGAGACTTATTTTGAGATTTTTTTTGTCCTTTTTATAAGACCCATTTCAATTTACATTGTACAATATATTATTGTTATAATTTCCAATAATACCCTTTATAACATCCTCATTTTATTAAGATATTTAGGGGAAACCTAAATAGGTCATACGATTAATGTTCGCCGGTCCGTAGTTAATCGAATTGATTATTCAAAAGTCATTAAAATTAGGTTTTAGGGCATGACCTACTAGGTTAAACACCAATTCCCTACACTTTCTTTTTTTTCTAAAACCCTAACACTATTTCTCTTTTCTCTCACCCTCACATGGCCATGCACCACCCGCGGTACCACAACTACATTTTCGCGCTACCTCACCACACCACCACCACCACCACACACACACACACACATATATATATATATATATATGAAACCATTCCACCACATCACTTCTTCACCTCCACGTCATCCTTATCTCTTTCTCTAAACTATTCTTTTAATTTTTTCCTTCATCGTTCACTCTCTCTTCCTCCATAACCATTATCTCCATACTGAAACCACCACCTCACCATTCTTCCTTCTTCCTTTCATGCCTACTATCTCTCGACACAACCACCTTTAAGCCACACCCTTCCATTCTCTTCCTCTCCATCACAACGCCATCACCATCATCATATCTCTCACTCTCCTTTTTCTACATCATCACCGAACCACCACAAACGATTCCTTCCTTCATATTTTCTTCTCACTTTTTTATTTTCACTTCTATTCCATCCTTTTCCACCATCGTACCCTTCATTACACTCTCTTCACTCACATGTATAACCCAAAAGGCAAAGCTTCTCCATATTTTCACCACCATCATTGTGCCTTCCTCTTTCTCTCTTGAATGCTCTTGCATGCATAGTCATAATCATCGTAAAGCTTGGAAGTTCATCGAGGGTTAACTAAACAATCAGTTGAAAGCCGTAATGAGGGTTCTCGACCACCAATTAGTCTGGAATCAATATCGGTAAGTTAAACTCCCTCTTTTCCCTCTTAATTGCATGATCACTTCACATGCATAGCCTTTCCCTTCCATTTTCTGCATGTTGAACATTTTTAATGTCTCACTGGAATTTTGATCAGCTTGCATGAGGGGTTTTTGATTGGTTTTGGGGAAAATCATCAACACAAAAATGTTTCCTCTTTCTTGCCTCTTTCCAACGAGCCAAAGAACACCAAAATTCCATGTTTAGAGCAAAAGTAATGCCCCAAACATTAAACACTATCTTGATTGGATTTTTATTACGGGCAGAGACCTTATTTTGAAATCTGGGGCTCTTGGCTTAGAATTGGCTTTCAATGTCATGGAAGTTGTAGTAAATTTCATTACGAGAATTTTGAGACCAATTTCACTGAAATCGGACACCTGTAGCCTAAGTTGTGATTAAAATACGAAAGTATGCACATGTTACCCTTTTCGATCGCATGCATGTTTTTCTTTTATGTTGCATGCAAAGTTTTTGATGTACCCATTTCTTTTTCCTAGCTTGGCCGCGTACGACCGGAAAGACAACAGTAGGATTTCGAAGCTCCGGGGTGGTTTTGACACCCTTTCGACTATTTTCGTAACCCTTGATAAGTTCGATTCTCATTGAAACTCCATCGGTTTTGTGTTCGAGTCTTGATTTTAGTATTTCGACAATTTATGGGTCACGAAGTTATCTTTATTAACTTTTCATAATATTTTAAATATAGGATATTAATGTTCGGAGCCAAGTTTGAGGTTAACATTTTATTTTGAAAAAGCAGGATAACGCCTTGAGGTATGTGTAACGTACAGGGGGGGGTTATCACTCAAGTAGCGAGTAGTAGTCTTAATTCTGGGGCGGGTTTTATAATTAAAAAGTTATTTTAAATATTGACATCTAAAAAAATATTATTTTTATAAAATAAAAATATAGTTATACTTGAATTTAATTAGTATTAATTATATAGTGATAATTGAATTGTTTTTGGTTACACTTTGTGGTGGCACTATATGTCTATTGAAACCTGATGTGTTGATATCTATTTCTATTGGTGATTCTTGAAATTGATATATATATATATATATATATATATATTGGATGGTGTGGAGCTGCCTGGCTGATACGTGTTACTGGAATGACCTGTATGGTGTTAGAAATATATTGATTGATTATGTTGGTTGTGGTGTTGATGGCCCTAATTTATTGAGTTGATAAATAATAAAGTGATGATTCATGATATAAAATTATATTAAGGTTAGTTGAGCTAGGCTATGATATTGGATGACTATATATGCGCTATGATTCATATTGTGGCATCCCCTTAGTAGCTTCCTTAATTCACCTTAGGGGTTGGACAAAATAAGAGTAAATTTTTTACATTTACACCCTGTTGACAAACCATGGAATCCCTAAGGAGGTACCAAATATAATAACACAAAATACACGCGTAAGAGATACAAAAATTATGTACAATGAGGGAAACAAAGAAGAGGAGTACAAACGGCCTAAAGATTACTATGCAACAAATTAAAAGGTGAGAAAGAGGTTGAAATAGGGGCCCTCGCTCAAGCGATGTCAATTCGCTTAAGCGAGCAAAAAAATCACATCAGGGGTCAAGCTCTCACTCAAGCGAGACCCTCCTCGCTTGAGCGAGGAACAAATAGAATCAGATGCACCATTCTTGCTCAAGCAAGTACTACTCGCTCAAGTGAGAAACAAACAGGGAGTTAAGTATAACATCTCGCTCAAGCGAGCTCCATCCGCTTAAGCAAGAAACTTACAGAGAATAGAAATAACCCTTTCACTTAAATGAGGCCATACTCGCTCAAGAAAAAAAGAGACAGAAAGCAACCAGGACAATCTCGCTTAAGCGAGGCCACACTCGCTCGGGCGGGAAACTTACAGTATCTAAATGCTCTTCTTTGGTCAAGCGAGGCCATCCTTCCTTGAGTGAGAATCCTACAGTGGCAATTTAAGTTAAACTCGCTTAAGCGAGGTGATACTCGCTTAAGCGAAACCTACATAGAAACTCATAGGCATTATCTCGCTTAAGCGAACCTATCTCGCTCAAGAAAGAATATCACAGAAACAAATAGGTCTTATTTCACTTAAGCGAAACCTATCTCACCTAAGCGAAAGAGAGACAAAATTAGAGTTTCAGCTTTAGGGGAGGCTTGCTTGAGCGAAGGCACACTCACTCAAGCGAGAAAAGTAGATTTGACAAACTTTGAAATTTCTAAGGTACTTAACATTTCCGTTTGGGCTTGATTGATGCTAAATTTCATAGGCAATATGTTTTCATCATTTTAAAGCTATTGGCAAAGTCCGTTCACCAAAATTTGGTCATATGGGCAAGATATGCAATATAATGCAGTTTGGGCTTTGTATGCTTAACCAAGGGTATGAAAATAACCAAATGCAATACCAATTATGCAATGGGCATACATACATATTCAATAACCATATCCTAACATGTAGAGGTCATATAGGGAGTGCAACTCCTGTATATACTCAATATGGCGTATCTAGTTCCCTTCAAATGCCTTGTAAGCACAAGGTCTCAATTCACCACTACCTTAATATATTATAACCATAAGCCAAAACATGTGAGGTTTATCCTATCACCTATTCCCACAAACCTATCTATATCACGTCCATATTATGTAATATCTAGCTAATGTAAAACACTATACAAGAATATGAATGGCTCAATGCTAAAATCCACTAAATAAAGTTCTTACCTAAACACACACATATAATATCTTCATCATCAACATATATATAGGTTACTTGATCTAATAGCCTTTCAATATAAAAACCATAAGGTTCAAGTTATAGCATATATATCACATACACACACACACACATACACACCTTGAGTCCATCTTCAACAAACAAGTCACATAACTATATTAAGGATTGCCCAAGATATCAAACTACCATATCTACACTATACAAGTATATAATTAATCGCAGCCACATCCACTATGGCCAGCAATGCAACTTCCTCACATAATTAACTAACATACTCATCTCCTCATGTGCTTAATAAAAGTCTACAAGTTAGAAGGGTGAGTACCATTTGAATAATAAGCAAGAAGTTATAATCTACAATTTATACATACCACAATCAATTATAGAAGTAACCATATTACCAATTAGACAATTTAAGAGTTTCAATTACATTCCTTAACCACACGGTAAATTCATTAATGTAGTATGATATGCCATGACTCTTAAAACTTCAACTTTCAATTATGCATGAAATCATGTTATGCGGATCCGACTTATCAATATAGAGCAAGTGCAAAGATAACCCACTCAGTGAACCAAAGCACTATAATCGAGGGGCATCTGGGTAACCAAAGATAAATTAGATATATCAGAATAGATAAATCGAAACAGAGCATTTGTCATTGATAATTTTAAACAACATACATTAGACTTGTTATCACAATAACAAAATAAAATTTACTAACAAGTCCCCCCAACACAAAATACTTCTAACATATCTCCCCCTTTTGATATCAACAAAAGAGGGCATCACAGATAACCTAACAGTAAATCACGGGTGAGGGAAGAGCTAAAAAGAGGAGATGTTGTAGAAGAGATGTGGATAAAATAACAAGTCTAAATGACAAAAATAAAAGATGAGGAAAAACAAATAATAGAGGAACGATATGGAAAAAGAGGGTTTATAGAAAATGAATGAAAAGAGGAAGATCATTCTTCTTGAATTGTCCACAGATAATGGTACCAGAGAGCATCTGCATCAGTTTCATTCGGATTAGGAGTAGAGAGGATGCTACAAAGGTTGGCCTCAGGAAGCTATGAGGTCTGGGAGGACCCTTGTAGTAAGGTTTATACTTGGGAGGTACAAGCTTCTTCAATCTTTCCAAATTTATCCATGTCTCCTTAGCCTGAATTTTGTCTAGACAAACCAAAATATTTTTCCAAGGAAGAGCAATGGTCTATTTAATTTGCAAGCTTAGGGAAAATTTAAGTTCTCCCATCATGCTCATTTCAAATTTAGCTTGCATCATTTAGAAAAATCTTTGCATAAACTTTCATCAGTAGCACCAAAAACAATATCATCCACATAAATTTGCATAATAATAAAGTGTTTCTAAAAGCTTTTTTTAAATAGAGTTATATCTACTTTTCCTCTTGTACTGTATAGTGTTTTACTAAGTTTGAAAACATGGTTAGGAAAATACACATCTTCAAAACCAGGGGGTTGTTTTACATAAAATTCTTCCTCAATAAAACCATTCAGAAAAACACTCTTCACATCCATCTGATATAATGTGATTCTTTTAAATGCAGAAAATGTAAAAAGTATCCTGATAGCCTCAAGACTGGCTACAGGTGTAGAGGTTTCAGTAAAGTCTATACCTTCTTACAGATTGTAGCCTTGAGCTACAAGCTTGACTTTGTTTCTAATGACTTTTCCATTTTTATCAAGCTTATTCCTAAAGACTCATTTTGTTCTAATGATACTTTTATTTTTGGGTCTAAGAGCAAGGTTCCAGAATTTGTTTATATCAAACTGATTTAGCTTCTCTTGCATGGCAAAGATCCAATTAGTGTCTTCTAATGCTTATGACACATTTTTTGGTTCTACCTCTGAAACCAAATCAATTGTGGATTAGTCTTGAATTTTGGATCTTATTTTAATTCCAGCTCTAATTATAAGATCTGGAGGATGATAAGCTTTAAATTTCCAATCTCTAGGCTTCTCTAGTTCAGATGATGATTGATTTTATTCACGCTCTATCTTTTCAGGTGTAGTTGGTCCTGATTGATCAGGGTTTCTTACTTGCTCTTCTGGTTCATCGTTTTGTTGTAGTGTACCTGCATCATCAGAATCTAGATCTGTCAGTTTCCTGTCTGATGGTTCGGAGAATAAATTTAGAAGAGGAGGGTTGAATAAGTTTATTCACTTTTTCAAATTAAAAAAAATGATATTTAAGCGTTAATACATTATGCACAGCGGAGCAGACTTTTTCTTATACGGAGAATGTGATTGTTTGATTAAGTGAGTGTATTTTTGCCAGACTTTTACTATCGAGTATAATAATGATAATGCTCTAGGCTTTTGATAGTAAAGATTGAGAGAAAAAGAGACAGTACACAAGCAAATTTATACTAGTTCATCTCTAACTCGAAGACTACATCCAGTACCTTCAAATATGAAGGATTTCCACTATGTAAAAACTTTTACATAAACAGCCTAGACCTTTCTTACGAGTATTATTAACTTCAGCCGCTCTAGGCTTAAGCACAACCCGTGCTTCAAGTATTCTTGACACCAGCCACTCTTGGCCCCAAGTATACTTGACTCTGGCCACTCCTGGCCTGAGCATAACTTATGCTCTAAGTATTCTTGAATCCAACCACTCCTAACTTAAGCACAACCCGTGCTTCAACACACCAAACCCCTCTAGATTCCTATGAGTATTATTTTACAGCACCCACTCCTTGGGCAGACCCAAGTATTCTTTCATGAGCAACTCCTGGCTTAAACTCTGAGTATTCTTTCAAAAGCCTCTTCAGGCCAATAGTGTTTCCCACACTAATAGAGTCTGGCAACACACTAGACCTATACTACTAGAGGATTGGAAGAATTTTCTAAATTAAAATAAGCCCCTTGACTTAGCAGAGCTAAGTGATAAACCATGAAAATGGGTTTATAAAGAAGGAGATGGCTTATTTTCCCATAGGGCTCAGTACATTCAGAGAGTGAAAGATGATTGGAAAATATATTGAGCCAGAAAGTGTGACTTGGGATAATATGTATTTATATGCATAAAGGCATATCCCAAGTTACTATGGCATCTAAGTAGAAAGATGAATGCACATAGCAAGTTTTCTTTGTCTTCATGGCAGATCTTCTAGGTAGAGTTACTCGTTGTTGAGCAAGCTGCCATTTCTTCATTTCATATAAGCTTGAGTTCATGAACTCCTTATGCTCATTTATGATTTTTCTTCTTCTTCCATTACACTTTTATGGTGCATTCTAGCTTATTTTCTTATTTTCACAAGCTCTCTCTCTCTCTCTCTTTCTCTTTCATTTTGCTCTTTAGTATTTCTTTTTAACCTCAACTCTTGTAATAGATTTTTCTTTCCTCATGTTTTCTTCTATTTTTCTTTTTTTGAAGGCTATATAAGATAAAAGGTTGATCCTATTTATATAGAATCATCTCATTGAGCTCAACGAGATTCTGTTAATTATATGACTATTGAATGTTGTTGTACAGGGGGGAAAACTTGTTGAAGTTGAACAAAGAGTAAAAGCTTTTGTTGTCAGAGAAAAAAAGAGATGTTATGTTCATATAATATAGATATGAAAGCTTTGAGGAGTGTGCAGTCGTAGGTGGAGTAGATCTAGAACTAGTTTCACCAAGAAGGAAAGGTTTGATTCAGGGAATCTTTGAATGTGTGAGAAGGAGGTAAAACTTAGTTGCTTTTTCAGACTAGATTAGAAATCCATCCTATTTAGTCAATCTTCCTTTAAAGAGTCTTTTCTTTGTGCTTCGATGGAGATGACTGACGTCGGCTGTCGTGGCCCCGTCAAATTAGTACATTAAAACTAATTAATGTAGTACTAGGGTGTCAACCTAGGTCGTTCTCTCAAGGATCAACACTAAAATTTAGGAAAATCTAGTCTTAAACTAATTTTAACAAACTAAAATTTAACAAACAAAATTTATTTCTTACAGATAAAAGTTCAACAAGCATACAATGGGGGGGGGTTTGTTTAAGTTTTGGTTGTCACAATAAATTTAAAACAGAATATACGAATACAAAATAAATGTAAAACAAATAACTAATAAGCGATTGATTTTCTTGGAGTAATGCAACTTATTTTATCCTTGGATTTGAAAAGATTTCTATACAATTTCCTTACTGTTAATTCTCTTAGTTCAATTTGAATTAATCAACTAAGCGTCTTTTAATTCGTAATTCCTTTACTTTCATTTAATTAAAATAAAGATTTTAATCAAGCATCCTAATTAAGCAAAAGGAGTCAAGATTTTAATTTCTAGGAATTATTGAACATACATAGAACATCGCCTACATACATAATCTAACTTCAACGTTATGGAATTAAGCAAACCACAACTATCAAGATTGATTTTGAAACATTCATTAAGCATGTATATTTCTTAATCTATCTTAATATAATTTTTTCTTATTTAATTCTAACTGTCTAATTAAATTGATTAAGCATACAATTTAATTAAACCGAATAGACACTAAATAATCGAGCTAGAATTATGAAGAGTCTAACAACAAGGAAATGTATTGAAATTCAAAACCTCAAAAATAATATTACATTAATCTCCAAGAAAATCAATCTAAGGGTTTTAGCCCTCCATAATTAAAACAAGATAAAAACCGAACCCGGAATGAAGTTCTCCCGAATTCTTCCTCCGTTCTCCTACTGCTGTCCACTGCTTCTCTGCTCCAGAAATTCCTCTGCTTCCCTCCCTGCTCTGAACTGCTGCTGTCCCATATTTATAGTAGTTTCAGCTGGTTTTTATTTTTATTTCCTTCCAATCTGTCCAGCTTATTTTTCCACTTTGTCTCTTGATTTTTCGTTGGCAAAAATGGGAGCCCATGACTTAGTATCATCCTTCACGTTAGCTTGTTGTCTTGCTGTCCCATTTTCTTTGTTGTTTTGTTGTTAAAATTCTCATTGCCAACCAGCCAGCATTATTCACGTGAATTGCCTTAGAATGATGCTAATTTATTTTGTTCAATTGCTGTCCAAGAGCAGCAGCAATCAACGTGAATTGCTGTCCACTTTTCCTCTGTTTCTGCAGCTTTTACGTTGGAAGCATTGAGTGATAGCTTAATTAATTAATTTCTTGGCTTGTAGGTCCAATTTTGCTTTTTGAAAATTCAACACTTTGCCTTTGAACCATTCAGCTTTGACGTTGGAATCATGGGGCTGCACTAGGACACATTCAGCTTTGTATATTTCACATAGCAAGTAGGAGAAGATTGCATTATTTTATTTATAAAACAAAGTGGACAAAGCTTTGCCAATTCCACATTCAGCCCATGCACTTCACGTTGGGAAGCTTGGAAAAGTCAAGAATTTTTGTCAAATGGGACCCTTGCTTTATTAGTGACATGAAAAGCTTGTCAAAATGCATTTGTTTGCTTTAAATAATTGGAACATGGATCCTTCTTGATGCTGTCCAGAATTCTGTTTGCATTTTTGTTGTTTTGCTGTTCTATTTTTACTGCTGTTGCTGTCAAAATTCCTTGCTGTTGCTGTCAAAATTCCTTGCTGTTGCTGTACGAAATTCTCTGCTGTTTTTGTCTATTTTATTGCTGTTTTGCAGCAGCTTTCATGTGGACCCATGGCTGAATGGAGTTTATTTTGTTCATTTTTTTTTAAGCATTGATAAAGCTAAAACAATTTCACATTAATATACTTGTCAAGAAAAAGTAATTAATGTGAATTTGTACTTGGAGGAGGGTAATTTATTTGCAAAATAATCATGAAGCTTCCAATAATTTGATAGCCTGTAAAATAAAATAAAATCAAATTAAACTTAGTTAATTCAATAGATTTTATTTTAGGATGAAAGCTTAATTTATTTCAATCATACTAATTAACACAAACTAAACAAAAACAGTAGAAATTGGAAACAACAATCACTAGTAAACAGTAAAAGAAAACAGAAACCATAAAATTCAACACTCAATAATAACAGTAAAAATAAGAAAACAGTGATTACTAACAAATAGTGAAAATAAAAATTACAAACGGAGATTACTGACAAATTACGCTAAAACACATTTATTAGGATTTAACAGTAAATAAAACAGACAAACAGAGTAAGTAATTAAGGGTAAAAATATTAGTCATCAAATACCCCCACACTTACTCTTTTGCACTCCTGGGCAAAATCAGAATAAAAACAAGTTTCACACTTTATTGAAAACATTAAAATTGAAATACAATAAACACACAAAATTGGCATGCATATTATTGGGTTTTAGAATATACAGAGATACAGGAGTTTTTTAACATGCAGATACAGAGCATCATGATATGTATACAAATCATCCAAACACTTAGACATGTGAGAATTAAATCAAACTGAAAGGAAAATCATAAGTGACAGAACCTCATAAGACATACTCTCAACTCTCAAGTGTTTTGGGTTTGTGTATACTCTCAAAACATTTCCTGAAAAACAGACAGTCCAAAAATTTGGCAAGTTTCTCAATTCCACAATCAACACAAATGCATGTATAGATCAACAGGGCTTTTCAAGGTTGTAATGTGGCCAAGGTTAGGGTGGTAAAATTTAGAAAATAAGTTTAGATACCAAAAAGAATGATAGAGCAATTAATTTAACTAGCAAACAGTGAGGGTAAAACATTTATTGTATCATATTTGGTCGCAATCATCAAGAAATTTTATTTTATTATTTTATTTATTCATCAATATTTTTTTTTCTTTTTTTTTTTTCTTTTTATGCGATTGCATAACACTTTGAAACAAAAGTTGCGACTCCTTTTTGTACACCCCCAGACTTATTTGAATGCCTATTTTTGACTTGATTCCAAAGCTCCAATATATTCCTTAAGGTAGGTATATTTTTGGTTTTTCATCCATGGCTTATTTGAGCTGCAACAAAGAAATAGTTAAATAGGCTCAAAGGGGCTAACAAGGGATAATTTATTCATGGTAGGCTTCTATGGCTTAGTGGCTCAATTGAACAAAATGCCTGTATCATTTCAAATACATTTACATGAGTTTCAAGTACCATCAAGAAACAAGACAAAAATTAGGATGTAAGCATTCAAGAATTAATCACACATGAAAGAATTAAGATGGTTTAAAGTGATCCATCAATTTTTTTTTTTTAAGGCTCAAAAATCTCACAAGGTATAATTCCATCATATATGATCATCTCTCAATTATCATGTCATTCTCAACATACCAAAAATGCTTGAGTTCAAATTATAACGTATCATTAAGCTTATATCATACATGAGAGAATTTCCTTGTTACTCATGCATATCTTAAAATTCCAATAAAACATGCCTTTTAAAACAAAAACACACACAATTTTTTTTTTACTTTTTTATTTTTTTAATTTCTTATTTATTTATTTATTTTTTTGAAAAATAGTCACACAAAATTAATCATAAATTCACACAATGAAAATAACACACAACAACATACAAGGATATTCCCACCCCCACACCTAAATCATACATTGTCCTCAATGTAAGACAGAGCATACAAAATAGACAATATAATGAAAAAGTAAAAAGATGGGAAAGAAAAACTCCCTCAAGGGGGATCAAGAAGTGGTTCCCCCAAATTATGTTCCTCCATTGTGACATCTACAAGTGAAGGATTCTCATGAAATGGCTTCAAACGTTGTCCATTAACTTTGAAGCTTTTGTTGGAGTTCTCACTTTTTATTTCAACAGCTCCATGGGGAAATACATTAGTGACAATAAAAGGTCCTTCCCATTTAGAGCGTAATTTTCCGGCCATCAGTTTCAACCGGGAATTAAACAGTAGCACTTTCTGCCCGACAGTAAATTCCTTTCTAGCTATTGAGCTATCATGGAATTTCCTTGTTTTCTCTTTGTAGAATTTTGAATTTTCATAGGCTGCCAAACGGATCTCATCAAGCTCATTCAGTTGTAATTTCCTTTCTTCACCTGCTTGATCAAGTGCTAAGTTACAAGCTTTTACAGCCCAATAAGCACGATGCTCAATCTCCACTGGAAGATGACATGCTTTACCAAAAACAATTCTATAGGGAGACGTTCCTATAGGTGCCTTAAAAGCTGTTCTATATGCCCAAAGAGCATCATCCAGTTTCCTGCTCCAATCTTTTCTGTTAGGCTGCACTATCTTCTCCAGGATTCTTTTGATTTCTCTGTTAGAGACTTCTGCTTGTCCATTGGTTTGGGGGTGATATGGAGTAGAGACTCTATGAACAACCCCATACTTCCTGAGCATAGCTTGCATGGTCCTGTTACAGAAGTGTGTTCCTTGATCACTAATGATTGCTCTCGGAATGCCAAACCTGCAAAAGATTTGAGATCTAACAAAATCTACAACAACTCGAGCATCATTAGTTCTGGTGGCTTTAGCTTCCACCCATTTAGAAACATAATCTACAGCTAACAGAATGTAAGTAAAACCAAAGGATGGAGGAAATGGACCCATAAAATCAATGCCCCAAACATCAAACACTTCACAAAACAACATAGGTTGCTGAGGCATCTGTTGACGCCATGTGATAGCATTTCCAGTTCTTTGGCATTTCTCACAGGTGTTACAAATTCTCCATGCATCCTTAAAAATGGTAGGCCAGTATAAACCAGAGTCTAACACCTTCCTTGCTGTTCTTTGTGGACCAAAATGTCCGCCAACTGGTGAAGCATGGCAGAATCGAAGAACTGATTCTATCTCATGATCTGGAATACATCTTCGAATCACCTGATCATTACACAACTTCCACAAATACGGGTCATCCCATATATAATATTTTGCATCACTTTTTAATTTTGAAATTTGGTTTCTGGATGCATATGGTGGAAAAACAGAAGCAACAAGATAATTTACAATGTTAGCAAACCAAGGTGTATCAAAAGAGTTAGAAATACTCATGAGGTGTTCATCGGGAAAATGGTCCCGAATAGGTGCCGAATCAGGAGTATTCTCAATTCTGCTTAAATGGTCTGCCACGAGGTTTTGTGTTCCACTTCTATCACGAATTTCCAAGTCAAACTCTTGGAGCAAGAGCATCCAACGAATTAATCTTGGCTTGGACTCACCTTTCTTCAACAAGTACTTCAGAGCTGCATGGTCAGTAAAGACAACTACTCGGGAACCGAGTAGGTAAGACCTGAACTTATCTAATGCAAAAACAATGGCCAAGAGCTCTTTTTCAGTAGTAGTGTAATTTACCTGGGCGGCATCTAAAGTTTTAGATGCATAGTAGATGACCCTAGGTTGCTTGTCAATCTTTTGACCAAGGACAGCTCCCAATGCATAATTAGAGGCATCACACATCAATTCAAATGGGGCTGTCCAATCAGGTGCTTGGATTATTGGGGTAGTGGTCAATGCTTGCTTGAGGCAATTAAAAGCCTCCTTACACTTTTCATCGAATTCAAATGCCACATCCTTCTGAAGCAAACTGGATAGTGGCCTAGCCTTCTTGCTAAAATCCTTTATGAATCTTCTGTAGAAACCTGCATGACCAAGAAAAGAACGAACCTCTCGAACACAAGAGGGGTAAGGCAAATGTGATATAACTTCTACCTTGGCAGGGTCTACCTCAATTCCTTTCTCAGAGATTACATGCCCTAAAACTATTCCTTGTTTTACCATAAAATGACATTTTTCATAGTTCAAGACAAGGTTAGTTTCAATACATCTGTTTAAAACTTTATCCAAACTATCAAGGCATGCATTAAATGAAGATCCATAGACAGTAAAATCATCCATAAACACCTCTATGCAATTTTCAATGAAATCATGAAAAATACTTATCATGCATCTTTGGAAAGTTCCAGGGGCATTGCATAGGCCAAATGGCATTCTCCTATAAGCAAATGTGCCAAAGGGACAGGTGAATGTGGTCTTTTCTTGATCCTCAGGTGCAATGTGAATCTGAAAATATCCAGAGAATCCATCAAGAAAACAGTAGTGAGACTTACCTGCGAGACGCTCAAGCATTTGGTCAATGAAGGGTAAAGGAAAATGGTCCTTCTTGGTTGCTTGGTTAAGTCTTCTGTAATCAATACAGACTCTCCAACTATTCTGCACTCTAGTTGGGATCAACTCATTCTTCTCATTCTTCACAACTGTGATCCCTGTTTTCTTAGGAACCACTTGAATTGGACTCACCCATTCACTGTCAGAGATAGGATAAATGATTCCTGCTTGTAAAAGCTTGGTAATTTCCTTCTTAACAACATCAAGGATTACAGGGTTGAGTCTCCTCTGGGGCTGTCTTACTGCTTTAGTATTTTCCTCCAGAAATATTCTATGCATGCACATGGATGGGCTAATTCCAGGAATATCTGCCAATGTCCAGCCTATAGCCTTCTTGTGTCTTTTCAATACCTGCAACAATTTTTCTTCTTGATTTTCATCAAGAGAAGTGGAAATTATCACCGGGAGCTGTTCATCATCCCCTAAGTATACATACTTGAGGTTCTCAGGTAGGGGTTTCAACTCTAATTTGGGTGCCTGCAAAACAGATGGAACTAACAAAGTAGATTTGGATTCTGCAGTTTGTACTTCAAAAATTTTGTTAGAGTTTTCTTGAAATCCTGCATTCAGCTCCTTATGGTTAACAGGTATATCTAAAGACTCTAAATCAGAAATTATGTATTTATCAATCTCAGCACAAATATCACAACTTCCAGAATCATTGCATGCAAAACATTTGTTTGAATCATCTATGCATTCCAAATCAACATTAGAAAAATGTTCAAAAACTAGTTCATCAATAATGTCAATTTGGAAAACAGAATGATTTTCTGCTGGGTATTTCATGGCGTCAAGAATATTGAATTGAACTCTTGTGTCACCAAATTCCATAGAGAGAGTTCCAGAATGAACATCTATTTTGGTTCGGGCTGTTTTCAAAAATGGTCTTCCCAATATGATAGGAACAGGAATTTGAGACATACCTTCTTCCATATCAAGTACGAAAAAGTCAGCAGGAAAAACAAGTTGTTCTACCTGAACCAAAACATCTTCTATGACTCCAGCAGGGTAAGCGGTACTTCTATTGGCTAGTTGAATTACTACACCAGTAGGTTGCAAATTTCCAAGAGATAGAGATTTGAAAACAGACATAGGCATAACATTTATTGAAGCTCCTAAATCTAACATGCAATTTTCAAATTTGTTATTGCCTATGATACAGGGTATAGAAAACGTACCTGGATCCTTGCATTTCTCAGGAATATTTGGAACTTCCTTACCAAGCAATGCAGATACATTTCTTCCCATGCTTATTCTTTCATTCCCTTTTAGTCTCCTCTTGTGAGTACACAACTCCTTCAGAAATTTGGCATACTTGGGAATTTGCTTGATTGCATCAAGAAGAGGTATATTCACTTCTACTTTCCGAAAAGTATCCAAGATTTCTTTATCAACTTCTTCCATCTTCTTGCTTGGAATTGCTTTGGGTGGGAAAGGAAGAGGGATATGAGGTGGGATTTGAGGTGATTGCATCTCAGACTTGCTTGTGCTTGAAGAGGGTACATCATTCTCAACTGTTGTGGGCACATCTGTTTGTTTCTCAGGTTCCTTGGGTATGGGTACTTCAAGGTTCTTACCTGATCTTAACTGAATTGTGCTCACATTTCTTGGATTCGCAGCTGGTTGAGATGGTAACTTATCAGAGTTTTGAGATTATAGCTGGCTTAATGATGAAGCTAGTTGCCCAATTTGGTTGCTTAAACTCTGGATGGTGGCATCATTCCTCTGTTGATATTCCAAGTTCTGTGCAGCCATTTGTTTCACCAGATCCTCCAAAGAAGGTCCACTTGTGGATGGTTGAGGTGTAGGTCTTTGGAAGGTTGGTACATTATTTTGAAATGGGGGTTGGGGATTTTGTTGGTTACCCCATCTCAAGTTTGGATGGTTCCTCCAACCTGGGTTGTATCTATTGGTGGAAAGGTCATGGTTTTGTTGTTGTTGTGGTGGAGGTCTATCATGGTAGATATTGGCTGCATAGGCTTAGGGATTATTATTATCCTTTTCTTGTAGAGAAGGACAACAATCAGTGGGGTGCTCTTGTGAAGTACAGATGCCACACACTTTAGCAGTCATGGATTTTTGATTTACTGCTAACTGTGTGACCAGAGTGGTGAGAGCATCAAGTTTGCTCTCCAATTTAATTCCAGATGAACTAGAATTGGAATCAAACATGGGTTTGAAAGAATCATTCCTTGCACCAAATTGTTGAGAGTTGGATGCCATCTTCTCAATCAAGTTTCTTGCTTCAGCAGCAGTCATGTCTCCTAAAGCTCCTCCACTTGCCGCATCAATCATGTTGCGATCAACGTGGTGCAGACCTTCATAGAAGTACTGAAGAAGAAGTTGTTCAGAAATTTGGTGGTGAGGGCAACTTGCACAGATTTTCTTAAATCTCTCCCAATACTCATAAAGACTTTCTCCAGAGAGTTGCCTAATGCCAGATATATCCTTACGGATTGCAGTTGTTCTAGAGGCAGGAAAGAATTTTTCCAAGAACATTTTCTTTAAGTCATTCCAACTTGTGATTGATCTTGGAGCAAGGTAGTACAACCAATCCTTAGCAACACCTTCTAAAGAATGAGGAAACGCTTTAAGATAGACGTGGTCTTCTTGAACGTTTTGGGGTTTCATTGTGGAACACACAATGTGGAATTCTTTGAGATGTTTGTGCGGATCTTCACCCGCAAGACCATGAAACTTAGGCAACAAGTGTATAAGTCCGGTCTTAAGAATAAAAGGGACATCCTCATCAGGATATTGAATACACAAACTTTCGTATGTGAATTCAGGTGCGGCTAGTTCTCTAAGAGTTCTCTCACGAGGTCCAGCCATATCAGAAAAATTTTCAGAATTATTTTCAACAGATTCAGATGAAATACTATCACTATCAATATCAATAAAATTATTATTAAATCTAGCTTCTCTAATTAATCTATGAAAAGTTCTATCAATTTCAGGATCAAATGAATATAAATGCTCAAAAGTCCTTCTAGTCATACATAGCATACAACAAGATATTTCATGATAATGAGCAATATATCATAAAAATCCTAAATCATGCAAAAGAAATAAAATAAAACAAACAAACAAACAAAATAAAATTTTTTTATTTAAAATTTTTTTATTTTTTTTTTTAAAAAAAATTATTAGACAAAATTAATTTAAAACAACAATTTTCCTAAAGATCGTTGATCCCCGGCTGCGGCGCCAAAATTTGACGTCGGCTGTCGTGGCCCCGTCAAATTAGTACATTAAAACTAATTAATGTAGTACTAGGGTGTCAACCTAGGTCGTTCTCTCAAGGATCAACACTAAAATTTAGGAAAATCTAATCTTAAACTAATTTTAACAAACAAAATTTATTTCTTACAGATAAAAGTTCAACAAGCATACAATGGGGGGGGTTTGTTTAAGTTTTGGTTGTCACAATAAATTTAAAACAGAATATACAAATACAAAATAAATGTAAAACAAATAACTAACAAGCGATTGATTTTCTTGGAGTAATGCAACTTATTTTATCCTTGGATTTGAAAAGATTTCTATACAATTTCCTTACTGTTAATTCTCTTAGTTCAATTTGAATTAATCAACTAAGCGTCTTTTAATTCGTAATTCCTTTACTTTCATTTAATTAAAATAAAGATTTTAATCAAGCATCCTAATTAAGCAAAAGGAGTCAAGATTTTAATTTCTAGGAATTATTGAACATACATAGAACATCGCCTACATACATAATCTAACTTCAACGTTATGGAATTAAGCAAACCACAACTATCAAGATTGATTTTGAAACATTCATTAAGCATGTATATTTCTTAATCTATCTTAATATAATTTTTTCTTATTTAATTCTAACTGTCTAATTAAATTGATTAAGCATACAATTTAATTAAACCGAATAGACACTAAATAATCGAGCTAGAATTATGAAGAGTCTAACAACAAGGAAATGTATTGAAATTCAAAACCTCAAAAATAATATTACATTAATCTCCAAGAAAATCAATCTAAGGGTTTTAGCCCTCCATAATTAAAACAAGATAAAAACCGAACCCGGAATGAAGTTCTCCCGAATTCTTCCTCCGTTCTCCTACTGCTGTCCACTGCTTCTCTGCTCCAGAAATTCCTCTGCTTCCCTCCCTGCTCTGAACTGCTGCTGTCCCATATTTATAGTAGTTTCAGCTGGTTTTTATTTTTATTTCCTTCCAATCTGTCCAGCTTATTTTTCCACTTTGTCTCTTGATTTTTCGTTGGCAAAAATGGGAGCCCATGACTTAGTATCATCCTTCACGTTAGCTTGTTGTCTTGCTGTCCCATTTTCTTTGTTGTTTTGTTGTTAAAATTCTCATTGCCAACCAGCCAGCATTATTCACGTGAATTGCCTTAGAATGATGCTAATTTATTTTGTTCAATTGCTGTCCAAGAGCAGCAGCAATCAACGTGAATTGCTGTCCACTTTTCCTCTGTTTCTGCAGCTTTTACGTTGGAAGCATTGAGTGATAGCTTAATTAATTAATTTCTTGGCTTGTAGGTCCAATTTTGCTTTTTGAAAATTCAACACTTTGCCTTTGAACCATTCAGCTTTGACGTTGGAATCATGGGGCTGCACTAGGACACATTCAGCTTTGTATATTTCACATAGCAAGTAGGAGAAGATTGCATTATTTTATTTATAAAACAAAGTGGACAAAGCTTTGCCAATTCCACATTCAGCCCATGCACTTCACGTTGGGAAGCTTGGAAAAGTCAAGAATTTTTGTCAAATGGGACCCTTGCTTTATTAGTGACATGAAAAGCTTGTCAAAATGCATTTGTTTGCTTTAAATAATTGGAACATGGATCCTTCTTGATGCTGTCCAGAATTCTGTTTGCATTTTTGTTGTTTTGCTGTTCTATTTTTACTGCTGTTGCTGTCAAAATTCCTTGCTGTTGCTGTCAAAATTCCTTGCTGTTGCTGTACGAAATTCTCTGCTGTTTTTGTCTATTTTATTGCTGTTTTGCAGCAGCTTTCATGTGGACCCATGGCTGAATGGAGTTTATTTTGTTCATTTTTTTTTAAGCATTGATAAAGCTAAAACAATTTCACATTAATATACTTGTCAAGAAAAAGTAATTAATGTGAATTTGTACTTGGAGGAGGGTAATTTATTTGCAAAATAATCATGAAGCTTCCAATAATTTGATAGCCTGTAAAATAAAATAAAATCAAATTAAACTTAGTTAATTCAATAGATTTTATTTTAGGATGAAAGCTTAATTTATTTCAATCATACTAATTAACACAAACTAAACAAAAACAGTAGAAATTGGAAACAACAATCACTAGTAAACAGTAAAAGAAAACAGAAACCATAAAATTCAACACTCAATAATAACAGTAAAAATAAGAAAACAGTGATTACTAACAAATAGTGAAAATAAAAATTACAAACGGAGATTACTGACAAATTACGCTAAAACACATTTATTAGGATTTAACAGTAAATAAAACAGACAAACAGAGTAAGTAATTAAGGGTAAAAATATTAGTCATCAATGACTTATGACCGTTGATGCTTTATGTATTAAACCGCTTCTAAAGGTTTGAAGGGAGATAACAGGGTCTGATGCTTTCGTATTTTTTGAAGCTTTAAATGGTGTTGTTCGAGTCTGGGTCTGGTAAATTACTCTGATGAGAAAATTACTTTTGAAGTGTAATGCCAGACCTTTAGATTCTTTTTTATCTTGGATTGAAGAGTTCATGTTACGATTAAGTTTTCCAGACTTTTTGATGCGTAGGCTTCCCTTTTCTTTTGTAGCTTAGGCCCTTTTCTTGAAACACTAAAATACCTACATCAAGTGATAACAAACGTCTACATTTAAGTTAGAATTCCTAATGTTAGTTATCAACCTCGTGAGTTTTGATGAATCGATATTAATCATACTTTTCTTCAACACTGTCAATCTTTTGAAAATCATCAAATCTTACATGCATGGATTCCTCAATGATTTGAGTTCGAGTATTGAATACTCTGTAAGATTTTGATGAAGTTGAATAACTCATGAATATTCTTTTGTCATATTTAGAATCAAATTTTCCAAGATAATCCTTAGTGTTAAGAATATAACAGGTACATCTAAATGGATAAAAATATGAGATGTTGGGTTTTCTTCCTTTCCACAATTCATAGGGATTCTTATTCAGTATTGTTCTGATAAGGATCTTGTTTTGTATATAATAAGAAGTACTCATTGCTTCTGCCCACAAGTATTTTGGAAGATTGTTTTTGCAAAGTATTGTTCTGGTCATTTCCTGTAGTGATCTATTTTTCCTTTCAATAACACCATTTAGTTGAGGTGTTCTTGGAGAAGAAAAACTATAAGTTATGCCAGACTCATCACAAAAATTTTCAAAAATTTCATTTTCAAATTCTCTCTGATGATCACTTCTTGTTGTTCCAATACAGAAACCTTTCTTATTCTAGATTTTCATATAAAAATCTTAAATACCTTTACCAACTCATCCTTGTGAGTTAGAAAGTATACCCATGTCATTCTTGTGTAGTTATTAACAATGACAAATCCATACTTCTTTCCTGCTAGACTTTGTATCTAAGATGAACCAAATAGATCTAAATGTAATAGTTCTAAAAGTCTTACATTGGAAACAACATTCTTGTTTTCAAAAGATGTTTCATGTTGTTTCCCTCTTTGGAATGCTTCACAAGGAAAGGAATTATTGAAGGAGAGTTTTGGCAATCCCCTAACAAGACCTTTTCTGTGAAGTTTTAAAATATGCTTCAAACTTGCGTGCCCAAGCTTTTTAAGCCAGATCTATCTCTCTTCAGAGTTGGAAAATAAACATGTCACGTTCTGATCATTTAGCTCATTTAGGTCAACCTTGTATAGGTTATGATGTCTATTTGCATTGAAGAGTATGGTTCCATCAAAGTTGATGATAGTACACTGATCTTTATCAAAAGAGACTTTATACTCATTGTCACAAAATTGACTAATGCTTAGTAGATTATGTCTAAGACTCTCAACTAGAAATACATTTTCAATAACAAGTAAAAGAATTTTACCCACTCTACCAAACCCTATGACTCTTCCAGTCTAGTTTCCTCTAAAGGTTATTGTTCCTCCTTTAAACTATTCTAGGTCTACAAACATAAACTTTCTTCCTGTCATATGATGCGAGCATCCACTGTCCAGATATCCGTGCAGGGGATTTGTCTTTGTTTTCAAGCATATCTGTAATTGGAATGATTAAAGACTTTGGTACCCAAATCTTTTTGGGTCCTGTATTGTTAGCAAATTTCTTATTTCTCTTTTTTTCTACAATCATTTATTGAGTGACCATGTTTCTTGCAGTAATTATATTTGGCATGCTTCTAAATTTTTAAAGTAAATGAAGGAGGTAAAACATGTTTGAAATCATTATTCTCTATATATCCCAGACCTGGTCTTTTATGATTGCCACGAGACTTTCCTAATAGTAAGTTTAAATTTTCAATACTACTAACAAACTTGCTCAGGTCTGATGTAAGAGAGCTAACTTGCTTTTACAGCTTAATGATTTCATCATTATGAGAGTTGCAAGAGACCTTAGATTTTTCAAAATGTATTTGCAAAGTAACATTTTTTTGAGTCTGCTTAGCTCTTTTAAGTGCATCCTTCCACTTTTGTCCATTTCTTTCAAAGCATTTTTGTCAAAATTTTCTTCTTTTAGTTTTAAAATTTGATTTTCAAAATCATTAATGATGTCAACATGCTTTAATTTTAGCTTTTTGAAATTTTTTAAAAACTTAGAAGAATCATTAACCAATGCATCATAATTTTGTTTCAATTCAGAATAACTTACATCTTCAGAGTTTAAATCACTAGAGCTTTCTTTAGAGTCTGGTTGTTCATTTTTCATCAGACAAATTTGACTTGATTCTGTTTCCTCATCAGACTCTTCAGAACTAGATGATTCTTTATCATCCCATGTTATCAAACCTTTCTGTTTCTTGGGAAACCTCCTCTTCTCTTTTTCTGTCTTTCTTTTCTTTATTTAGAATAGGACACTTTGCTTTTATATGACCTGGTTTCCTACAATTGAAATGTTCTAGAGCATACTTACTAGTTTTAAACTTAAATTGATTTTTACCTTTATAGTCTTTCTTTTGAAACTTGTCAAGTCCGAACTTCTTCCTTTTCAATAGTCTATGGAATCTCCTGGTGACAAGGGCCAATTCATTATTAGTATCAGCTTCAAATTCATCAGAGTCTGGGTCAGAACTTGTGGACTCTTTTATTTTTAGTGCTTTGGAGTTTTTGCTTGACTCATCAGACTTCAAGGCAATACTCTTGGAGAAGGAAGGTTTGCTAATTTCCTTCTGCTTCAGCTTTAATTCATGCACTCTAATTACACCAAGCAATGAGAAAGTGATTAGGTCCTTAGCTTCTTCAAGAGCTGAGCATTTTGCATCTAACCTTTCAGGAAAACTTCCCAGAAGTTTCACATTGATATCTTTGGTGGAGGGTTTAGTTCCAAGAGCTCTAAGCTTATTTAGAGAGTCTGAAATCTTCCAAACATCTAATCCACAGCTTCTTGTTCCTCCATTTTAAAAGTGTTATACTGTTTGGTTAACAGTATCTTTTTGGACCTTTTGACATTGGAGGTTCCTTTATAGTTGTGTTGAAGAGCATCCCAGAGCTCTTTTGCTAACTTGTAACTGAACACCTTATTGTACTCAAATTTGCTGAGAGTATAAGTAAGAAGGAATTTGGCCTTAACATTCATTTCTATCTTTCTGACTTCTAAAGTACTTCAATCTTCTTAAGATTTGGGCTTTCCATCTCCATCAACAGGTGCCTCATAGTCTCTATTTGTGATGACATTCCATAGATTGTATTAGGTGGATTTTATGAACATCTCTATTCTATCCTTCTAGTATGGATAATCTTCTTCAAATAAGGTTGAAGGCCTGATGATTGAGGATCCTTCTACGATCAGCTAATTTCCTTGAGCAGTTGCCATAAATCTTTATCCTTTTCACTCAAGGAAGTGATCAACCCAAACGATAAGCTCTGATACCAATTGATGTTTCAGAGTCTGACTTAGAGGGAGGTTGAATAAGTCACAGACTCTTACCATAGAATGAACTAAATAAAAAATAGATAATCAAACTTATAAAAGCAGGAGGGAGAAAACAACATATGAGATTTGTACTAGTTCACTTCTAACATAGAAGCTACGTCCAATACCTTCTAACTTGAAGGATTTCCACTGTTGTAAAATCTCCTTTACAATAATAGCACCAGACTAGTGCACTTAGTATTCTTGACTCCACCCACTTCTGGCTTAAGTATTCATCCAAAAGCCTCTTCAGGCTAACAGTGCTTCCTACATGAAAAACTAACGCTGGTAACACACCAGACTTTACAAATTGAGATTGAAAGAATAAATGAGAATGTCTCACAGAACTTAGTGTTTAAAGATACACGTTGAAGAGAGTATACACTAAGTTGAAAAGATGCAACATCAAGGTTTGGTAGAGGCAGAACATACGAAGAAAATCTTTGTCTTTTGAGAGACTTAAAAACTAATGGCAAAGAAAGATAAAAGGCAATGATTTTTTTCAAATACAACTCTTATAAGTTTTTCTACTTGTCCGTTTTGCATCAATCTACTGAAGAATATTTATGGGAAGCAAATGGTAACCGTTGATTCCTTTCAAAAAAAAGATATAACCATTGGAAATCCTATGAAGGAGTTGTGCTTTGAGCTTTGGGAGGTAGCACACTTTATTGATACAATATTTCTAAAGAGTCTGATACCTGAGTTCTTCTATTCTTTCATGAAAATAGTTCCTTGAGTAGTGTTGAAAAATAAAGTTGTTTTCTTGCTTTATTTGATTGGAACAAAGAGAAAAAGATAAAATTATAATCCTCTAAAACTGAGTTGACACATATGCTAACTTGTTCTAGCTTTTTGTATTTGCACAGAAGATTGTATCAGGATCTTCGAGCACTGATTTGGCTGCTTTGCTGATTTGTCTCTTGTTCTTTTTGGTGATAAGCATATTTTTCTTGATGAGTGCATGAGTTCCAAGGCATCATGAAAATAGATTTAAGAGCGTTGGCATCAGACTTTTTGAGGTCTAACAATTTTTTACATCAAACTTTTGTTGATAACAACTCCCCTATGTTTTGTAACCTGTGTGGTTCTCAAAATACTTGGACAAACAGGTTAGATTACATGAGAGCATACTTCATTTGACCAACCATTAATGTTTATTATTAGTAAATCCATTGTCTGATGATTGCATATTATTTTAAGGTCTAATCAAGTAATGATTTATTGTTTCTTTTCAAATCAAACTTTGCTTCAACATTGTACACTAAATTCTCAGAAACACAAACACACTCTCAAATTTCTATTTGTGTCAAGTCTGGTGTGTTGCCAATCTTAGTTTATGTAGGAAATACTTTGGCCTGAAGAGGCTTTTGAAAGAATACTTGGGTATTGAGCTAGGAGTGACTTATTGAAAGAATACTTGGGTTTAAGCCAGAAGTGGCTAGAGTTAAGAATACATGTGGCATGAGATATGTTGTGATTGTAAAAAGACGTTTTTGCAATAGTGAAAATCCTTCAGGTCTGAAGGTACTAGATGTAACTTCTACATTAAAAGTGAATCAGTATAAGTTTGTTGTGTGCTATCTCTTTTCCCTTTATCTCTTAAAGTATGGTTCAAAAGTCCGTTACGTTTCATGTTAAAAAAAGTTTAAGTTCCGCACAAAAAGAGTCTCAGACTTATTTAATCCCCCTTCTAAGTCTGACTTTGAAACATCAGAAAGTAATTTTGAAAATATAACTAGAATAATTAACAAATTTATTACATTTACATAATATAATTAAATTTCTTAATATGTTGTGAACTGGTTTAATCCAGGGTCAAGAAACTGGACTGGGGACCAGCCACAAAAGTCAAAGATTTAAGTGTTTGTACACCGGTACAGTGGGTATCCGGTATTATAGTTTGAACTCTCAGTGGGAGAATCTGGTCTTGTTGTCCAAGAGATCCTTCACACCAAGCTTTTGCGTTGAAGAGGGCGAAAGGTGGTGTCACCTGTAAAGATTCTCCGACGCTCAAGTCAGTCACCAGAATAAGAATTCAGGTTAAAAGTACTTAAGCAATGCAACAGTATATCAAGGGTTAGGACAACATAACCTTTTGTGAGTGTGAAAATCAACTATTTATAGATGAGCATGGAGAATGAATCGTTAGGCACAGGTGGGGCCAGGAGACAAATAGTATAATGCTCAGTGTACGATTCTGACACACGATGCGGGAGAGAGCCGCATTTCTCGCGTATCACTTTTGTGGCTGTACCTTGTACCTTCTGTCGGGTGACGTGGATACTTTTCGATGTGCAGGGTATCAATATGTGCACACCGGCTTGAGAATTTGGCCCACTTTAAGTAACGAGGATTTAGGTAGTGGAGCAGCTACTTATCCTCTCAAAGTATAGGCGAATGGTTATGTATAATAAAATAGGGAGAGCATAAGTGTTGGGTCAGGAGATAGGAGGTACGTTGTGTAGAGTATGCTTCTAACACATGGTATGGGAAGAACAGTGTCTTTGCTAATGTCTCTATGACCACAGAATGGATCATATCCGGTGTGTGAGGTGTTGTCTTGGATATACCGGTATAGGAAGAACGTCTATATGGTCTAGTAGTCCTGTGACCAACTTGCAACTTCGGTAGCATGTGGAAAAATGATAAAATAACACCCTTTCCCTGGTACCGGTATCTAGACTAGATCATCTGTCCTCTAGCTTGTGTGAGAGACTGGTAGAGTTGCTCACATAAGCTAAACTATGTGCATATGAAGTCTTGATACCGGTGTGATGCTTAAGCATATCTACGGATACGCGTATCCGCTGTACTGATAACCTATTTATCGGTCTGTTCTTAGGATGAGGGTGCCGCTCTCAAGATGCCTATACAACGGATTCAGACAATGACAGCGGTTGTGAGAGAATCCTAAGGGTTTTGGGAATCAAAACTCTTGGTATTCGAGTGTTGTGAATGCAGAGCCTTGAAATGCTTCCAATGATGGGCATTTAATGCCTTTAACACGTGAGTCATAATGGCCTTAGAGCACGTGGTTTTGTAACTATCTCTGGGGCTGTTATGGGCCTAAAATTTGAATTTTTGGGCCTATTTCGAGAGACACTTTTCATGAATGATCGTCGTTTTCGCGTGCTTGGGCTTGAAACGACTACGTCTTTTGGCTTGGTGTTGCATTTTTTGGCAAATGACACAAACTCTGGCTGGTGGTTGGACCCTCAAGTGCCTATAAAAAGAACACTTAGCACTCTTTGGAAAACATTTGCATTCAAACTTAGCGAAACTCTGTTGAAATTTCCTGAGAAGATCGTTGCTGTCACTCTTGTGAAGTTCTCTCTTCCACCAACCTTAACTTCCCTTAGGTAACCTCACTTCTCCCTTCTTCCAGCTTCTTTATCTTTCATTCCCTTTATATTGCTACCATGCGCCCTAGGCAGAACCGCGCTAGTCCTTCGAATAGGAGGAGGAGTACCCCTTATAGGCCCTCCGATTATCATGGTGGAAGGATTTCTGTAGGTCCTTTCGGAGTGAGGCCTCGTGGTTCAGGGAGAGGTGAGACCTCTTCATTAAGGCGGCCAGTGGTTAGGCCCAATCCTGAACCCTTCTCTTGCTCTAAGGCTATCGGTTCCCAAGGAAGCTCATCCAATTCGGATTGGTTCCTTACTGACAATGTCGTCTTTTATCACTACATAGACGCTTTTGCTCACACTGTAGTCGAGATGGAGATCGAAGGACGTGGCAAACAGTTCTACACACTCAGGAGGGGTGTATCAATGTTGTGGCATACTGGCTAGACTAGGAAGCCCTAAACAAGACTCACCCTTACTGCTGGGTAGAGGAGGAGTTTAAACAAATCCCCTCCCGACATGCACGTGAAGATGGTTCTTCGGTGTCCCCGCGCTTCAGGGTCTTCGCTAAAGAAAGGCTACGCGAGAGGTTCATGGTCTTGTCACCCCGGCCATAGGAAAGGATCTGCCACAAGGTGCCAGACAACCGTTCTGTGTACATGTACGACTTTGTCTTCCAACATCTCGGAGTGTGTTTCCCTCTGAATGACTTCCAAATGGCCGTTTTGAGATATCTAGAGTGCGCCCCTTCACAAGTGCATCCCAACGGGTGGAGTCTAATCCGCTTTCTCAAGGTGCTAGGAGCACACTTCAACTATAAACCCACCGTGGCAATTTTTTTTATTATTGCCAGGTGGTCCGCCGTGCGAACAAGAAGGGCAGTCTTGGGTTTGTCACCCTGTGATGTGACTCCAGGGTGATAAACTTCAAATCTTTTACAGAATCGACCAAGATCGATGGTCAATCCTTCAAGCAATACTACACCAAGATCCAGATCCAACCAAATAAGCCAGTCTTTTGGCTTAGTGAGGACGGTATTCTGATGTTTCCTCTTAGTTGGACCCATGAGCATTTCCTACTCGCCAGCCAGGCTTACTTCACGGACGAGAATGAACTCTCAGCCCGCTCTATTAAGGTGGTGAGTGGCTTGAAGGTGTTCACTTCTGCCCATAAGGAATTCCTCAGTAAACGTCTCCTAGGGTCCACCTTCATCCGAAACGAATATTTAAGTAATAATTCTTTTTTCCTTATTTTGCTGTGATAATCTGACATCCTGTTGTTATTAATATTTTTCTTCCTTCTTTTTACAGATTGGATAGAAAGGAATTGCCCCAAGATGCTCACTCTGAAGTCTTTATTGGGGGAGGACAACTCTTTATCTGAGAGTGAAGAAAATAACATTCAAGCTAAGAGGAACGCCACCAAGCCCATGGTGGAATACATCCCTCTAACCTTTGAGGCTGGCGAGGATCTACCCCTTTTGGAGTCCTAAGCTGATGAGGAAGTGTCCTTAGAGCAGGAAGAGCCAGAAGGGCAGAAGAAAAAGAAGAGGGGCAGGCTCGTCAAAGCTGCTGAGAAAAAGAAACCCACCACTGTGCCTGAGAAGAAACAAAAAATGTCACATGAGACCGGCGTGGGAAATACAACAACATCCTCTGGGGCGATCCCGGAGGCTACTACCCGTCCTGCACCTCCAACTTCCCAATGGGTGAGGATGGATCCACCCACCCATTCTTTCCTCTCCCCATTCCTGACTTACGAGGGGCCTTCTCCAGCTGCTCTTCCACTTCTACTATACAAACTCTGTTCTACCTTGGAGGTGGACAAAATGAAAGAAGTAATCGTCACTGATAAATGGCAACTGGCTGAGCTTACCAACCTCCTCGACTCACTGAGCCGTACTGTAGACAGTGTGAAGGAAGCGGATGAGTTGGCTTCCAAGCTAGAGCATCTGAACATCTTTGCTGCCAAGGACAGGGCTTATTTAAAGACGACAGAGGAAAAGCTGAAGAAGGCCCAGGAGCTAGAACGTTCTGTGGAAGTATCCACCCTGAAGATTCACGGTCAAATCTCTTGAAGTGAAGGTCTCTGAACTTCAGGAGGAAGTGACTGGGGTTCCTTAGCTTAAGGAGGATCTTAAGGCAGAGAAATAGAAAAACACCCAGCTCTCTGAGGAACTGAAGCCGGCAAAGGTCGGTAAGCATAAGAGCAGCGAAGAGTTTGCTGAAAAGGAGAGGGAGCTGCTCAAACAAATTAAAGAGTTGAAGAAGGGGAGTACCACAGCTGGGTCACTAGAGAAGGAGAACGCCAAGCTGAGAAAATACCTGGCTAAGGAAAAAGTCAGGGCAACCAAAGTTGTAGAGGCCTGCACCGCTGTGGCCTATGAATTATTTGGCTTAGCTGTGTGCCAAGTCTACTACCGTAACCCCGGAGTGAAGTTTAACTTTTACGGTATGAGCCTTTTTTCTGAATTTCACAATGGGAAGCTAGTTGCGGTGGTGAATAGCCGGTATGAGGAACCTCCTTCTTCTTTGTACGAGCTGCCACCTCTCCCAAAAGGCCAGAGCTTGGGGCCTTCTTCCACTACTTCAGGCTAAGAGAACCCCAATGAAAAAGTACCGACTCAAGAAGGGGAGCCCAGAGGTGAGAAGGCAGAAGATCAACCCCCTTAGAAGAATATCGGAGAACAGGATGGTGGAAAAGAGGGCGGAGAAAAAGAGGCCAACACAATCGAAGATCAAGCACCTGCCTTTTAGCTTTATATATTTTCATTCTTGCTGTTGTGTGCTGGGATCAGCTCTAGTTTTTACTCAAACTTTACGTATAAATTTAATTTACTGAATGAACGAATTTCCTTCTTTAAATACTGTCATTGATATGATTGCGAGAAATGAACTGCTATAATACAACTCTGACGCTTTTCCATACACCTGTTAACTTTTCAACTTCGTAAAATTCATAAAGCCATTCTCTGAGTTGAAACTTAGGGATAAATAGTAATGCTCACTATGTAGGATAGAATAGTTAGATCGGATTCCCAGAACCATATCGTATAACACAGACTTGAACTCAATGAATATTGTCCCCGAGCATGTGTTTATTGCGAAGGGCATGAGCATTTGGTATAGAATATTATCCTTTAACTTTTAAGAATGAGAGCTTTAGTCTGCTCTGATAGTAGATGTACCTATTAAATTACTCGTAGAGTGATATCGTTCGAGATAAAAATAATGACTAGGTGTATCCATCCTGCAAGAAGCTGCCTCAATCATAAGGATGATGATTGGGCCATCAATCAAAAGAGTGGTGATGGGAATTGTCCACGCCAGGAGGTGTACCATCGACCATAGGGATGATGGGTAATATTATCCATCCTGGGGAATTATTCCTCAGTCACAAGGATGATGATTGGGTCTTCATCTGTGTTCAGCCAAACTTACTAACCGTTCCCAGGGTTCGGTTTAAATCCTACAACCTGGGTTCTCTAATGGGGTTTGGCCAAACCTATAACCCATTTCCTGAGGTTCGGTTCAATCCTACAACTCAGGTCTTCACTGATTTTCGACCAAACCTACTAACCGTTCCTGGAGTTCAGTTTAATCCTACAATCCAAGTCTTCTAAGGGGGTTCGATACAGCCTTGAAGAAGGTCTAATCCTACAACCCCTTGATTCAGTCGAGGAGTTACATCGCCGATTACGTAATAGGTAATTGGGATCATCCATCCTGAGGGTCTTCATACAAACTGGCATAATGCTACAAATCGTAAAGTAAGAAAGAAAAGTGAAGACATCATATTCATAAATTGAATTCTTATTGAATTGAATGTGTATTACAAAGAAAGCGTAGTTGGGGTCATGCCCCGTTAAAACCTTCTTGAGAAAACCCATTGGTAAAAAACTCAAGTAAGGAAAAAGAGTACATGCCGTCTTACCAACTAGCTGTAGTAAATACGTAAGTTCTAAGTATTCCACTTGTTACGGATCGGTGTGCCATCAAGATTCTCCAACCGATATGACCCTTTTCCAGTCACCTCGGACACTCTGTAAGGGCCCTCCCACTTCTGTGCTAACTTTCCTTGGTGAGTGAACTTATTTCCCACACTTGCCTTCCTAAAAACGAGATCTCCTGTGTTGAATGCTCTGTGCTGAATGCGCTTGTTGTATCGGAGGGCGGCCTTTGCTTTAATTGACTGATCCCTCACAAAAGCTTCTTCTCTAAGTTCCTGAAGAACATCCAACTCCGATGCCAGATTGGCATCATTATTCTCCTTAGAAAAATACTCCACCCTTGTTGACCTGGTATGGAGTTCCACTGGAATCATCACCTCGACACCGTAAGTAAGGCGATACAGAGACTCATTGGTGGAGGAGTGGGGTGTAGTGCGGTACGCCTACAAGACGTGGCACAGCTGATTAATCCATCCGTCTTTTGCTTTTAGCCCCTTCATCACTTCTCTATTGGCTACCTCTGCCTGGCCAATCATTTAAGGATGTTCGACAGATGAGAAGATTTAGACTATCCTCAGTCCTTCAAGCAACTCTGTGAACTTCCTGTTAGTGAATTGGGTTCCGTTGTCAAATGATTCGTCCTGGGACTCTGAATCGTGCTATGATATTTTCGTATATGAAGCGTTGTGTCTGAGCTGAGGTGATATGTACAATGGGCTCTGCTTCTATCCATTTGGTAAAATAATTGATGCTAAATCTCCGAGTCATTAATTTGGTTGAAAAATATTGAATTAATATTGACTTATTGTATGACTCTCAGAGGATTTATTCTTTTGGCAAGCGCACCAATCGTTAAATTTGTAATATATTTGATCGTTCCCACAGGGATTGTGGTAATTACCGCAATCTTAGACTAATACAAGCTGAACCAACGCAATACATATAGAATTCATTCTGTTTTGGTTGTTTTATATTTCTAATGTTTTTGTGTTTTTAGAGACAGTATGAAAGATGAAATATGATTAATGGAAGATAGGTTAGGATTGCTTCAGCTTATAATTTCATCAAGAAACATGCAATTAAGGTTTAATCAAGCTTCAGACTCAAGAGGACAATCCACAGATGGTTACTCCCTAATTCCTTAGGTGAATAACACTGATTCCTAAGCATTAAACCCTAATTCCTTAGGTGCTCAATTAATAGAGAAATCTAATGCGAAATTAGGGGTTGAACCCTAACTATTCACCTAATTACTAGGTCTGAATTAGTTAGGAAGCGAGAAGTTACCTAAGCCTCAACCATGATTCCTCACTGGTGAGATTCTTCATCAAATCTGGATTTGTCAATCCAGCAAAGTAGATCCACTCCTCAGCTTGTTTTCCTCATGATTTAGAAGTTGACTTCCTCAATACACTTTCAAGAATTCATTGCAAACCTTCGCAATCCCAACCTTAGGGACTTAGAAACCCATGGAAATGGATTCTGTTGAAGGAATATGGAGAGACATGGATGAGAGAATTTAGAGAGAGAAAAGAACTAGAGAGAGATTAAAAATGGGAAAATAAATCGTATTATGTATTCTGCCTCCGTCTGTCTGTGTTCTCTGTTCTGTGTCCTCTCTCTTTTCAGAGAGTATGTACAAGTATATATATAGGCAAATAACTACCTAACTAACTTAATTAATTACAAAGAAGACTTAATTAATAATTAACTAACTAAACTAATTACATACTTACAGATAAATAAATAATTACAACTCAATACTTAAATTAGTAATGTACAGCAGGCAAATAAAAACAGCAACGGTACAGAGCTTCTTTTGGAGGGAAAACAGTGTTTAAATAACCACCCTCACGCTTGAGCGTGAGGTACCCACACTTGAGCAAGCTTGAGTTATTCACTGCACTGTGGGAGTCACGCTTGAGCGTGAGCGTGGAAGCTTTGAGCGTGGATGGTAATTTGGACTCACGCTTAAGCGTGAGCTTGCTCGCTTGAGCGAGATCGCGCTTTTCTTTCTTTTTCTTCACGTATTCTGCATGAATCTCGCTTGAGCTTGCATCCTTCAAGCTTGAGCGTGAACTGTTCTTTACTGCACCTGCATATGCAAATAAATAATTTCCTAGCGTTTGTACGCTGGCTGTCCAGCGCTTGTACGCTGGGTTAGTGAGTTTATAAATAAACAAATAATTTCTTAATTAATTATTATTTTTAATCATTTTCTTACATAAATTAAACACTTTTAAAATAAATAAATAAAATAAGAATTATTAACAATTTATTAAATAATAAAACCAAACTAAGCAATATTTAATGAATTATGTTAAATAAACATTGAAATAATTAAGTCTTTTCAAGACTTATCAATAATCCACCCCAACTATGAGGTATTTGATTCCACCAGGTGCTGTTAGGAACGGACCCAGAATATCGAGGCCCCACTAATGAAAAGGCCATGGCACAGCTGATGTAGAAAGTTCCTGGGCCGGTGTGTGATAAAGATTTGAAAATCTCTGACACAGATCACACTTCTTTACAAACTCAATGGAGTTTTTCTTCATTCTAGGCCACTAGTAACCCGCTCTTAGAACCTTCCTTATCAGGCTTCTACCTCTGGTGTGGTGTCCACATTGTCCCTCGTGTACTTCTTCCAACACTCCTCGTACCTTATTTTTGTTCAAACACTTGAGGTATGGCACAAAAAATCCCCTCCGTATGAGTATGCCATCTACCAACGTAAAGTAGGGCAGCTCCCTTTTCAACTTCTTCCTCTCTAAGTCATCAGTGGGCAGTTGTTTGTCCACGAAGTACCGTATGTAAGGAACTACCCACGAGTTCTCAATAAAGGCACGATACGTTATTGCATTCAACGATGGGGTCAAGGGGATGTTGGGCGATGTCAGAGTGCTTTGCACCACTGTAGTTGTGCTTCCAGGTTGTTTCATGCTTACAAGCCTCGAGAGGATGTCCGCCCTGGTGTTTTCCTCTCTGGGTACATGCTTGAACTCCAGCATAGAGAATCTTCCCTTTAATTCATTCATGCAGTTCAAATATAGCTAGAGCTGAGGCTCACAAACTTGATATTCGCCCTGAATCTGTGATATCACCAGCTGTGAATCGCTACAGAGGGTTACTTCTGTTGCTCCAATATCAATTGCGGCTTGGAGTCCAGCAAGACAAGCTTCATACTCAGCTTGGTTGTTGGAAGTTTTAAAATTGAACTGGAGAGAGATTTCCAAGTGGACGCCATCATCACTCTCAACCATAACTTCTGCTCCACATCCTTTACAATTCGATGAACCATCGGTATAAACGGTCCAATGAGCATGAGGTGCAGCTGGGTCTGCCCCCGTCATTTCCATAATGAAATCAGCCAAAACTTGAGCCTTGATAGCGCCTCGTGGTTCATAGGAAACTTTAAACTCTAAAACCTTGATAGACCACTTAATCATCCTCCCCGCGAGGTCAGGCTTACTCAGTACGGAACAAAGTGGCATATCCGTTCTCACCATAATTGGGTGCGCGTGGAAGTACGGTCTTAGATGACGTGAGGCCCAAACAACTACGAAGGCAGCTTTCTCGATCTTCTGGTACTGGGCTCTGCCCCTCTGGGGTCTCCTTGACTAATGCTACTCCTAGAGCTTCATCAGAGATTGCCAGATACAAAATCAGAGTTTCTCCCGGGTCTAGTTTTACTAAGATCGGAGGGCTCGACAACACCTCCTTAAGCTCCTGAAATGCTTGTTCTTGCTCCTATTCCCACTCGAACTTCTTAGATTTCTTCAACACTTTATACAGGGGAAGGGATCTCTGTGCCATCTTAGGCATAAATCGAGCCAAGGCCGCCATTTTCCCATTCAAAGATTGAACCTCCCTCAGGTTCTTCAGACTTTGCATGTTTAGTATTACTTAGCACTTCCCCGGATTGGCCTCAATGCCATACTGAGTTAACATAAAACCCAAGAAATTCCCAGCTGGGATAGCAAAAGTGCATTTTAATGGGTTTAGCCTTATGTTATATTACTTTAAGCACGTGAATACTTGGCGCAGATCTTTAATATGATCACCCCTAGCCAGGGTCTTGGCTATGATGTCATCAATGTATACCTCCACCAGCTTGGTGTGCATGCCTTCAAACACCTTGTTAATCTTACGCTGGTAAGTGGCCCCAGCATTCTTCAAACCAAAGGGCATGACAGTGTAGCAGAAAACACCGCGGTCATTGACAAAAGCCATCTTCTCTTGATCATTCTCCCACATCAGAATCTGGTTGTACCCCGAATATGCATCCATGAAACTCAAGTACTGATAACCAGAGGAATCATCCACCATTCGATCAATATTAGGGAGAGGATACGCATCCTTTGGGCAGTAATGGTTGGGGTCCACATAATCAGTGCACATCCTCCATTTATCATTGGCCTTCTGGACTATCACCACATTCAAGAGCCAAGAGGAATAACAGATTTCCTTGATAAATCTGGCCTTCAACAACTCATTTGTCTTCTCACAAGATGCCTTCTGCTTCTCTGGCCCTAATCTTCTTTTCTTTTGGGTGACAGGGCTCGTCTCTGGATAGACAGATAATTTGTGACAGCTAAAGTTAGGATCTATCCCAGGTATGTCCGCAGCAGCCCATACAAAAAGGTCCTTAAATTCCTGAAGGAGTGCGAACAGGCGCTTTTCTATTAACGGCTCTAGCTTATCATTGATATGAGTAACCTTCTCTGGGGAATCTCCTAAGACGATGTCCTTGGAACCTCCATCTGGCGTGGGCTTTGAAGGGTTGAGCAGATCAATCTTTAACTCTACTCTGGGGTCAAGATCAATCAAACTGACTGATCTTGCCACTGTTCCTCCATCGTTCAACTTCCTTTGTTTATTGAATGCCTCCAGCTTCACCATGTTTAGGCTCAAGTTATAACAGTACCTGGTCATCTCCTGATTACCTCGGAGGGAAGATACGCCGTTGTTCTTATTAATGAATTTGATAAGGAGATGTGGAGTGGATACGATTGCTTCCATGGCATTTAGGGTAGGGCGGCCTATAATACCGTTGTAAGGTGACTCCACATCGATCACCAAGACCCTGGATTTCACCGTCCTTACTCCCGGCTCACCTTCAAAGGACACAAGGGTGTCAAGGTACCCCTTAGTGGGTTGCTTTGCTCTGTTAAAGAATGTGAATTCCTACGTGTAAGGTTGTAAGTCTGAGTCATTGAAACCCATTCTTTTAAAACAATTATAAAAAATGATATCACAGGAACTCCCCTGATCAACAAGGATCCTCTTGACATCCTTGTTGGCGATCACAGCGATTATGACCACAGTGTTGTCACCCACAGGGATAGTTGGGCCAAAATCTTCATCAGAGAATAACACCACCGGTGCCTCCACACTATCTCTGAAAGGGCGGTTGTCCCTCGGTTTCCCTTGAACGGACAGAATCATTCGATGATGATTCTTCCGGGCTGTGATTGAAGCTCTACCCCCAGCAAAGCCACCAGTGATCATATCAATTACTTCGCATCATCCTTGCCTCTGCTAGTAGGGCATGCTGTCCTACTGGGCAGCCTTACTGATAATAATTCCCTTTTATTTCTCAACGGTTGTAAACCTCCTGACCGGGTTGCGGCTGTTATCGCCCTCATCGTCGCGATCTCTTCCTCTCTTCTCAGTCCGGTTTGGTTCATCCAAGGATTTCTCCTTAAAGAGGTACTACTTCAACTTTCCCTCTCTGATAAGAGTCTCCACAGCGTTCTTCAACGCCTTACACTCATTAGTGGAATCACTCACCTGCTCGTGGAAACTACAATAGTTACACAAATTTCCAGGTCGTCTCAATATAGTCGGCTTCCTTATCCCATATAAGCTGAGTGTAGGCCATCCGACCTCCCTCAGGAACTGGGAATGCACGGTGTTCAGTGGGGTGTAGTTGCTGAAAGAAGCTACACATCTATCCTGCTGCTGAGGTTTGGGGCTTTTGAAGTCGTTTCCCTAGGCATGCCTCTTCGGTCTCACCCTTTCCTTATCTCTCTGTGGTTGAGGGGAAGGCACTAGGGGCTTAACCCTAGCCACCCTGGCCTCCAAATATATTTCTATACCCATGTACTTCGAGGCCTTCCTCCGAAAGTCTTCAAACGTCATCGGAGGACTCTTTTCCAGAGACAAGGCAAAGGTTGATCCGGGCTGCAGGGCCTTAATAACAATGTGCAGCTGAATGACCTCCATGAGGTTAGGCACCATAACTGCCTCCTTGTAAAACTTCTTCAGAAACTCCTTAAGAGTTTCGTTCTCCCCTTGCCTGATCTGGGCCAAGGTGTGAGACATCCTGGGGACATCCCTAGAGATGACAAAATGATTCTTGAAAGCAGCTGCCATCTCCTCCCAAGAGTCTATTGACCCCGATAGTAAACCCTTGAACCAGCTAAGGGCCTCCTCCACTAATGTTCGTAGGAACATCCTGCACATCATGTCTTCATCTGCTCCCAGATACATTGCTTCATATACATAAGCATCAAGATGCTTAGTGGGGTTAGTCTCTCCATTATATTTCCCGATAGAGAGTGGTTGAGTCATCTGCAAATGCCTGGGAATAGGCACACTCATGAGTCTCCTCGAGAATGGAACGTTGAGCCGATACATCCCAGGGGCTACTACCGCTGGCTCCTTCTTTCTTTCGCTGACTCTATCCCCAGAGTCATAAGTTTGCTCCCTCTCCTCGTACGTGGGGATCTTTGAATACTGGAGAGTAGTGGATTTTTCTCTCCCAGAGGTGTGATGAGTCTCCTCTGCCTGAGACATCACCTTATCTTCCGTCACCCTCCTCTCTCTTCTCAACTCCATGAACTCCTCCCTGAGTTACCTTATAACTTCATCTTGGGGGTCTTGAACTGCCACAGGTATCACCCTTCTCGAGTTGGTTCTAGGAGACTCAAAAAGAAGTCTTCTATTTGTATGTTGATGGGTAACATCCTCTACGTGGCCATTGATGAAATCATGTCCATATCTCTCCATGGATAACTACCAACCAAACTTCTGCGAAAAGTGGGAATAACTCTAACGTGTCCTACTGGGCGTGCCAATGAACTGTTCTAATCTGGGGTCAAGAAACCGGACTGGGGACCAACCATAAAATTCAAAGATTTAAGTGTTTGTACACTAGTACAATGGGTATCCGGTATTATAGTCCAAACTCTCAGTGGGAGAATCTGGCGTCTTGTTATCCTGGAGATCCTTCACACCAAGCTTTCACGTTGAAGGGGGGCGAAAGGTGGTGTCACCTGTGAAGATTCTCCGACGTTTAAGTTAGTCACTAGAATAAGAATTCAGGTTAAGGGTACTTAAGCAATGCAACAGTATATCAAGGGTTAAAACAACGTAACCTTTTGTGAGTGTGAAAATCAACTATTTATAGATATGCGTGAAGAATGAACCGTTAGGCACAGGTGGGGCCAGGAGACAAATAGTACAATGCTCAGTGTACGATTCTTACACACAACGCAGGGGAAAACCGTATTTCTCGTGTATCACTTCTGTGGCTATACCTTGTACTTTCTGTCGGATGACGTGGATACTTTACAGTGTGTAGGGTATCAATATATGCACACCGGCTTGAGCACTTGGCCCACTTCAAGTAACGAGGATTTGGGTAGTGGAGCAGCCACTTATCCTCTCAAAGTATAGGCGAATGGTTATGTATAATAAAATAGGGAGAGCGTAACTGTTGGGTCAGGAGATAGGAGGTGCATTGCGTAGAGCATGCTTCTGACACATGGTATGGGAAGAATGGTGTCTTTTCCAATTTCCCTGTGACCACAGAACGGATCATATCTGGTGTGTGAGGTGTTGTCTTGGAGATACCGGTATAGGAAGAACGTCTATACGGTCTAGTAGTTTGGTGACCAACCTGCAGCTTCGGTAGCATATGGAAAACTGATAAAATAACACCCTTGTCCTGGTACCGGTATCTAAACTGGATCATGTTGAAATAATGTAATATGTTCTTTTTTCTTGTAAAAGGAACAAGAAGAAATATATTATATTTTTAACTATATATATATCCAATTAAAGATTTTCCTACAAGCCACTTCTACTATAGACCTAGAACATGTGAAGAAGAGAAATAATTGATTTAATTAATATCCTTATAATTAAATTATTAAAAAAATCTATGGACAATAGATTATTTAGGTTATATTTTCTAAAGACTTCAAATTCACAATATAAATATTTTTTAAACATGTATTTACTTAATTTTGTAATGTAATTTTCAAATTTAGTGATTTAGAATCAATAGGTAGTTAATTTAAGTGGTGCATGTTTGATTCCTTTTAGCTCGGACAAGATTGCCTTTGAGGATACCTGATTTTAAACAAAAAAAAAAGACCAATCAAGAAATCTAGGTCATTACATAGATGTTTAGGGCTAGTATTTGAATATTTTTACTTTACTAATTTCTTAATTTTAAGAGTATATTATGAAATTGTTATATTTAGATAGTTTAGTAATTTTTGTTTAGTGACAATTATTTAAGGTTAGTATTGGATATTGTTTATTTTATGAATTTTTAAAATTTTAGACTATTTTATAAAGTGTTTATATTTAGGTAATTTAGCATTTGTTATTTTTGATATGGTTATTTAGGGTTAGTATTTGATATTTTTTATTTTAAGAAGTTTTAAATTTAAAGAATATTTTAGGTAATGGTTATATTTTGATAGTTTAGTAATAATTGTTTAGTGATATAGTTATATAGGGTTAGTATATTGTTTATTTTAGGAATTTTTTTAATTTTAAGAATATTTTATGAAATTGTTATATTTAGGTAGTTTAGTAATTGTTATTTAGTGACATTGTTATTTAGAGTTAGTATTTTATATTTTTTATATTAGGAAGTTTTAAATTTAAAGAATATTTTAGGTAAGTGTTATATTTTGGTAGTTTAGTATTTGTGTTTAGTGACATAGTATATAGGGTTAGTATTTGATATTGTTTAGTTTAGGTAATTTTTTTAATTCTAAGAATATTTCATGAAATTGTTATATTTAGGTAGTTTAGTAATTATTATTTAGTGACATAGTTATTTAGGGTTAGTGTTGATGATTTTTATTTTAGGAATTTTTAAATTTTTAGAGTAATTTGTCTCTAAGACGTACGTCAAATCTATAACAACTTGTTGCATATGGCTCAATCAACAAGGTAAAAAAACATGAGTCTCTCCAATCTCTAAAACGCTCTAACAATCATTTTTTGTTTAGCTCTTCATGCCTTTTGATAAAACAAACCATGAATCCAAATTCCTCTTTGACTTTTTTTTTCGAATTAAAGATATCAACACCGATGGGTCCTTTTTCACCATGCCTTTAAAAATCCTTAACAAGGTAAATAATAACAATAGTTATTAAATAAAATATTTAACATGACCTATTATCACAAAACAGATTAGATCATCATTTAGTTTTTATGATCTTGTGAAAGAGTTGCATTAACATAACTATGTGAGCCATCATATTGAGTTATAACTCACTTATGTGATCTTTTAGACAAAATTACACATATTCATCAAGCATATCCATTGACATGCTTTAGACACTTCACAACCAATTTTATTGGCTTTGACTCTATAGCAATATACATTTGATGCAACTTCATAGAATATTGTTTAAGTGTATTTTGCACTTCATTTTTTCTTTCAAACTGTAACCCCACAAACAACCCATCCCCAATATTTCAACTGTTGCCATCTTCAAATTCCATTTCTTAATCTGGATGCTTCCAATTAACATTTTGAAAATGGGGTGCATCATTTTAAAATATTTTCAAAATGGAGTCTCTACAATACTTACACCATGTATATATAGGCACCAAACATAATTTGTGACGTCTTAGGTCAATTTACAATTATTTTTATTTGTTTAATTAAAATTCGTAATAATTTTTTTCATGATTAAATAATTTAATTAAGTCCTAATTTTAAGAAAATAATTATTTTTACTAAAAAGTCCCAAAACAGTAATTACATAACCCCTTAAAACGTGCTAGGCTGACGGCCAGCGCCAGCATACCAGAAACAACACCTGATGTTGTTACACATTCTAGGTCAATCGACCAACTTCTAACCTACCCAAATGGCCCGCTTTAGATTCAATTGCCACGAAACTTTACGAGCCACATGTTTTCCCCTTCCAGAACTATTGGCGCCGTCTATTTGTCCAAATTCCAATATATGCACAAGTTATGCATAAAATGCAGTTTAACCTCCTAGTGCAAAACCCTTGCACCAAACACCCTAAATGGGTTCCAGATGACCCAAGGCCATTGTACAGAGTTCCTAAATGTCCTAAGGGACCTATCGGTACCTTTTGGGGGTATCAAAACCTGCCAGATCTCAAAATCACCTATTTAGTTCCTTAAATCCACTAAACGCACTATATGCATAACTTTCTAAATCAATCAGATCATCAATCAACTACCAATGACATTGCACAACAATCATGCATACAGCAGTACCTACCTATAGCAATCATCATTCACTCAGTGTTGACTCTGTGGCACAAATCATAATAATTCACACATCATACACAATTGATAATGACATCATCACATCACAACAATTGGTCATAATTCAAACTACCATCATCATCATCATCATCATCATCAATCATCATTATCAATCTCAATACCATATTGATCATCATTACATCATCAACATACCAAAATAATCCAACTATCAAACAAGCATACTATAATCAATTCATTACGCATAACTAACAACTTATTACATATATATTCATATGTTACATAGATTCATGCTTTCTTGGCATCAACTCTCCGCTTGGCGCACCTCCGGGGCATTGGCATCCTCCTTGTCACTAGTTACTAAAATTTAATAAACCATAGCAAGTGTGAGTGTTTAGCATATCATAATTAATATAAGATAGAATAATAAAATCTAACAATACCTACTATTTGCATTATTAAGTAATCTCTCCGACTTCCTGCATTTATACATATTTATAGATATTCATATATCTACCTCATCTTTTCATAATTTTCACCTTAACCAAAAACCACATACATTTATTCTCATTTCAAATTACTACCCCTAGCTTATCACATATATCATAGATCATCAAAGATTCATACATTCATTATCAATTCATATCTCATTATTAATCATACATCAATCATCAGTTCATATAATTCACAACTAACTCGCATGCATCTGACTCCTAGTATCCGGATACCTAAGGATCGGCCTTTAGCTGGGGGTCCTACTTGACACCCTGTGGGCCCTGCTTGGTCCACCGAGTCCTGCTTGACTCTCCACCTCAATCACTGAGTTCTACTTGACCACTGGGTAGCTCAACTGGACACAAAAGCCACGGGAGCCAGAAACGAGGGGCTACATATACCGTCGGCCGTCCTGTACCACATAATCACATAACAAATCATATCATACATGGCATATTATCAACACATCTTATATACAGTGTCATAAGCTTACATATACTCATCACTCGGGTAGCCTACTTGCCAAGCCCATCAACACAAGCCATGTTATACATTCTCATAATCATCATCTCATTAATCTTATCACTTTTATCAAATCATATATAATAACATCAACAAATATCACACCACACATCACTATCATCGATCAAAATTCATAATTCATTTAATGTTACTCATGTATTAATTTATATATTTATTTTCCTCACTCCATAAATTACTCAAATCCATATAATTCTTTATCCATTAATTATTTAGTCATACTCAAACATACATATATAATTATATTAATTACGCTTAACTAACCTACACCATCCTCAATAATTTCTAAATAAATTCTAGGCCTCCCGAAGCTATCATATATTCAAATCCTAATTAATTACGACCCGAACACCCTCTTATCTTTATTCCAAGCTTCAACAATTTGTTCTTGGTGTCGGTTGCACCCTCTGGTTACATGATTCACTGTTCCTCTTCCAAACTCGACATCCACTTCATCAATCGCTCGTCCAACGCTCGTTCCGGCACCTACGGTTACCGAAACATAAAACCGGTTAGTACATTGTCTTCCTTACACTTCCAAACTCACCATCTAAGCTCCCAAATCCATTAGATTTCAGAATCAAGGCCACCCACAATACATGCATGGTTCGGTTTCAAGGAGGGAAAAGAGAAGGAGAAGAAGAAACTTGAAATTGGAAGTTCCATGTGCCTTACCTCTCTTCCCCAAGTCCAAAAATGCAAGAAATTGAAGTTCCTACCATGTCCAGAGCTCAAATCGCAAGGGAGGAAGAATATGGAAGGGAAAGAAGCACACAGATTCTATTTTGCATGTTCCTATTTTAATATGATCGTGACGCTGACGCTACGCGTCCCAGCCACGCTACGCATCAAGGTCATGATTTCATTTTTCTTTTAAATTCAACTTAAATTATCTTTTCCTCCTAACACATTATTTTAAATTACAGATTTACTTTAAAACCCTATTTCCTTTTAATTCCAACTTGATTAAATATTCAATTTTACTTCCTTAATTTTAATTTATCAGGGATGTTACATAATTTCACAATACATATATGAATTTTCAGATTAGCATAGTTTACTAATAATATTTACCGACTATGTACAATGATTGTTGTTGAATTGGTTGAGTCAATATAGTGTTGGATGACCCATCAACATTTAACAGGGTTTGCCAACTGGTATCATTATCACTATTTGAAAATGTCATTAAGAATTGATCATTAACAAATGAGTAATTACTAATCACTTTAGACGGTAGACTATTATCACTATCAGAATCCTCATTAGATGTATATCTCATCTTGCAACAAATTTTATAAACTCTAAACAAACAAAACTTAAACTCTTTTAAAACTCTCCTGCATCTTAAAATGCATGTCAAAAAGGTCTTATTTATAGTCACGTGAGGTCTTTTTTTATTCGAAATAGTTTGGAATAGTATGAGTGTGGTATGACACCCTATTAATGTCGTATCAATGATGTGTGACATGTGTGTTGTCCAAAACTAAAATGACACATGTGTTATGTGTTGTCTGAGAGCTATGTAACATACCCATGTATCAATTCTATATTATATTGTCCTATGTTGGTGTGACACATATATTATAATGGATACACAAGTAGGTATTTAACATATTATGCAAACCGGTCCAAATTATGGATTCAAGTGGGTATTGATCACATTTAGAGTTTTTCAAGTAGTATCAACCGAAACCTTTAGATTTATTTTGTTTCTCTCAAGTCCAAATTCACTTAAGTAGTGTAGGCCTACCCCTAAGGATTCATATCCACATATTCTAGTGCTGAGGTTCCACCTGCTATTTCTATGAACCTAATTCAGCAGAAATTTGCAACCCACGATTTATACCGGAAATTATTCCAAATAAGTAACACCCATTTGCATTTGTTGGCAATATTTTGTGTATATTTTAATGTGTTTTCAATCATCACAGACAGGAATTATACATAGTCAACTGTATCAAATAAATAAGGAAATATGACTTGTCAACACTTTATATCTGGCTGCTAATTTATATTTTAACATTACATTACATGAACAAACACACAATAAAATATCTAATGAAATAAGCACAAAACAGAACAAAAAGCAACAAATGAAGGCATATATCCATTGAATCAAGCATATATCCATTGAATCAAAACCAAACTACAAATGAGCATTTAAAAATTACTCAAATCAAAAAACAAAATGTTGCTGACCGACATGGTGTCAAGAATGAGCCCAAATTGACCTCAAACGGACCGAAAACCATAAATAGATATGTCATTGTCCTTTGGTGGCTCCATATTAATGAAACTCATGGGGTCCTCCTGACATACACCTCCAACCATATTCTTTTCAAAGCTACCCAAAAAAGGACCATTTCCATGCTTGTTTTTAGATTCACCCCTTCCTTTCCACAACATTCTCTCTCAACATTGCAAAACGAATAACCAAAAACAAGCATGGAAATGGGAATTGCCAACCCTAGACTATATAGTAAATAAATTTAAAAGTAAAAAAAGAAAAAGATGTTAAATACAATATACAATTTTGGTCTCAGAAATAAAAAGAGGTAGCATGCATATAGAACCTATATAACAAAGTAAATATTAATCTTGGTTCATGAGGATTGAGCAGCTATCCCCTCCCAAGATTGTCTCTTTCTGCATGTCACAGTAGCTCTAGCCCTTGATATATAAATACTCAATCTTTTTCCACCGTTGGTATGCAAAGAACTTGGTGACGATTGAACGTGTTGTCTAGACTTTTAGAGAGCTATAAAAGGTTACCAAGAAAAGGTGATGGTTATGAACAGCGAAAAAAGGGGAAATGATTTTGACTTAATAGAGACAAGGGCTATCATGAAATTGGTTTATTAAAGCTGTACTTGGTGAATATTGTGGAAGAAAGAAAGGTAGATATATATACCTTGAAGGATGTTAATAGTGGTGAAATTGGTGGCTTGGGAATTGGTATAATCAGTTGTGAAGTGGGTTTGGACCAGAAGGGACTAGTCTCTTCTCTGCACCAAATCTTGGATCAATTCCACTCTTTTTGGAGGATGGAGGAATTGCTTGTAATGATTTGCCTAATCTTTGTTGGATTCTTTGAAGTCCAGTGCACAAGGAACGTGTGTTTCTTTTAGAGAAGGAATCACAGTAATGATGGTGGTTATGGTTGAGGGTGTTACCTGAGGATATGGCTTTGCAATTGGTTGCAGAGAAGGAAAAAAGAAAGAGGAGGAGCAAGAGGGTCATAAGCTTGCCACACGTGGTTGAAGATAGAGATCTCTTCATTCTTGAAACAGAGAGAAACAGGGGAAGGAGAAAGAGAAGAGGAAAAACAATGATGGTTGTGAAGTTAAGAGGGAGTTAGGAAAGTGATGGGAAGATAAAAGAGGAAAGGATGTGTAAGAGGATGGTGATCAAATGGATGACCGTAGGGAAATGTGAGTATTAATGCAAAGAGGAAGAGACAGATGAGGGATTATGCAAATGACAGAGAAAACAGGGGGGTCCATCTCAAATAATTTTTGGATTTCTCTTATCCAAAGTGAATGTGAGACTAATTAATATTAATTTGAATTTTGTTACATTGATAAGATACTTTAATTTAAAACAATAATAAATGATTATCTATTTTTATTTGTTTTACATATCTTTGACTGATTCTAATTTTAAAGTTATATTTTAGTAAGTAATAAAGGTGAAAATATGTTAAATTGAATTGGGTTTTACGGGATTTAATTTGATATACTTCTTAATATTTAAGACTTAATCCTGACCTAATTATTAATGTAAGTCTAATTATAAGATTTGATGTAATCTTTTTAAAATTTTGATTTAGTCTGAAAATATATTTTAAAGTTTGTGTGTAATAATGTCTATAACATACATGCAATATATTAATAAATATATAAGTTAAAACAATAAGTTCAAACATTTAAATAGAAAAGGAAATATATAATATCAGAAAACTATATAATTTTTATATGAATATAATAATAGTAATAGTTTATTAGTATTGTATTTACATTATTCAAAATAGACTATCTATTTAAATTATCTGAAGTTTAACCTGAATAACTAAACTTTAAAAAAGATTTAGGCTCGAATGATTTGAAAACTTTGTCTGGATTTAGTCTATACTGAATCTGAGGTAAACTAAACCTAAATCTCTCTGGAGTAGCCGAACGTGTTCCACCCAAGTCACGAAGACGTCTTGGTTCTCTCTCTCTCGTCAAAGGAGTCATGGAGTTATAGATTTGTGGCTAAGCAAAAAAAAAGTTGGCAGAAACAGAGAAAGGGTATTTTAGGTTTGATGCCTGTAATGGCTAGTGTTATACCGCTTGTGTTTGACTACTTGGTAATCATGACGTGACCCTCAGAGAAATTTTTTTAGGCTAATTACAAACCTAATACAAGACTAATGATAGTTACTAAGAAAACGGTGACAGTGTCCACACACATTATATTGGTGTTTTTCTTAACTTTAGTCCCAACAATTAAATTAACTAAGAATGATAATTTTATGTTAAAAAAGGCAAATAGTTATATTAAAAATACAAAGTTTACAAATTGATATTTTTCAACCAAAATATTATATCTTTTTTTACTTATATTTAGTCCGAAGTTTATATAAAACCAATAAATATATGTTGGAGTATCTTTCTTTTAAATTCACGTGTATCTCTTTGCAAACACACCAAATGAAAATTTGAAGATATTTGTTACTCCTGAATGGAACATGTTTCTCATTATATGATATATGCCTCAATTTACATAATGTCTGATTGTGCAGTCCTTTTTGTTTAATTAGTCTTGGAATCGGATTGCTACTATGGGATATAAATTATAATCCATTTAGAAACTGCAACTTACCGTAGCATGTATTCAGTTGAACAATATTGGTAATATTTCACCGATAGAAAAATATCATCCAAACTAGATAATACTATATTTGTCCTACGCTCATCTTAATTGTTTTTCCTGCTGCTGTAGAGTTGTTGGGGGATAAAATGAAGATCAACAATTCCAAACAGGAACAAAATCTCTATCATTAGTCAAAAGATTCAGAATACAGCGATGTGGAAATTTTCGAAACAAATAGTAAATCATATTCAATAAGTGAAACCACCAAAATGAACAACCGACAAAGAAACTTGAAGAAACTCAACAAAACAACACTTTGAGCCTATCATCTGTCACTTCGATAATAATTTGCGTGCACGCTGGTTGGCACCTTTAACTCGAGAATTCAGCTCATCCACATCATCACTAAGATGATCAAGAGCTTTATTTTGCCTGCAATTATCATTGTACGTAGAGCATTAGTGGATCAAGTAGTGTTCTTACATAACCACTATAGAGAAATATATCATCATATATACATCAATTTCTTTCATGGCAATGATTGCTTCAGTGTTCATAGTATTTTGCTCATTTATTCTTCACTGTTCAGTTATCAGTTGTTCTACGTAGAATTCGAAATTGGGTCTGCCAAACCCACCCGACATAACATGGGGCTTGAATCAGAGAAATAAGATTGGTTCAATGATCGACAATAATGAAAAGAAAATAAGTCGTGAGTTTAAATCTCCCCGTTACTAGTAAGAAAAATAAACAAATTAACATTTGATTATTAGCAAAATCACAGTGCTTCTGTTTCAGATCGAATTAACTTCAGACATTTTTAATCAGATAAATAAAGCTCCATAAAGCCAGCAAAAACAGGGTTTGAACACCCTTTCTAGAGTCTGAATTAAATTAGGATTTTTTTAACCTGTGATAAAGCGCACAACTTGACACATGTCAGATAACCTATTTTTGCCACCTCTATTTCCACCCAACAAAGAAAACACGGTACTTCACAACAATGAATAGTGTAACACAGATTCATAATAGAAACAACATTATCAGCAGGTAAACACTAAAAGAATTAACAAGAGTAAAATTTTAATAAAAAAAATTATTAATACACATCTATTATAATTTTCAATTCATCAATAGTGGTTTCCAATAATAATTAATTTTGTTAAAATTTTTAGTGACTGTTCAGACTCCAGGGATATGTTCTACAAAATCTTTATTGTTCAAATATAACAACGAATTTACCTGTCAAGTTCAGTTCCCATATCAAGTGCCATACCCTTCAAATCTCCCAAGATATCACTCAGATCTGAGAGTCCATCATCTTGTTTTTTCTTCTCAAGCTGTTTTAGGACATCATGAGATAATATAGTGAAAATGTTACTTGACAAACCAACCAATACTTAATAGGCATAAAAAAACACTTACATCAACTTTTTGGTAGGCATCGGTTGGTTCATTAGGTGTGGTAGGAGCAGACTTTCCTTTGGGCACAGGAGCTAAGCCCAACTTCTCCCTGTCTTCCTTGTTGGTTATATTCTTTTTGGATGGATTATCTGTTCAGACACCAAATTCAATATTCAATATTTATAATATTGTTAGCTACCTGGTCTATCGATGAAAATAACCAAAACGTTTTTAAGTCATCATAAGCATAAAAGGGTGAGAAGAAAACCTGGTGTAATTACTGGCCCTTGGATTTCCTTGGTCTTCTTTGGCTTCCAGGGTTTGGAGAACATGCCCCCAAGATTGTTTAGGAGTTTTTCACCCTGATTATCAGAATGTAAAATTTTGGAATTATAAATAGCATTGAAAAGGGAGCCAGGAAATGGCAGGAACAACTCAAATGAAATCATATCATGATCATTTGCATGATTGCATCTACATGTTATATATATCTACATTCTACTTTAAACCCTTCCTCAAAGGATCCAATTCATTATTCAGATAGCTACTATATAAATATAACCACAACTTGCAACCACATTTGTTTGTAAGTACAAATTGTATTGGCCATAAAAAAAATCCATAACAATAATTTAAAATGTCCATTATCCCACGTGGTAACCTGTGTTCTACTAGGAAAGTGGAAACCAACATCTATTCAAAATGCCAGAGCCAGCACAAAGCTGGATAAATTCGTATATCTATTAGGCAAACATGCATAATCAATTCTGCTCACCATTATACACATTTCAATGTAAAATCTTTGAATAAGATTAATTTAGACACACATCTCTATTACACTTAACGATTCAAAATTAATTTTATTAAATCAATTCTACCCAATTTTAAAACAAAAGACCTTAACATGGTACAAATAAATTGAAAAGGGGAAAAAAATTATCACATTAGTAGCCCAAATGCTGCCTACTACAGTTATTCATGAACTATTTACATTTTTTTTAATAAAACTAAGTGTATCTTTTATACAACAGTCAAAGATTAATGTGAAATTCACCAAAATGAATTTTATATCTCTCAACAAAACATTTTCTATAGATATGACATGGTTTGAACATCTAATAATACTTAAAACAACCCATGTTTTGAAGCAAAGAAAATGCTCCAACATAGAAAAAAACAAGATACACGTACCCGACTCAAATCCCTGTCAGTATCAACAACCATATTGTGAGTCCTGGTTATCTGCTCACCCTGCTGGTGCAACATGTCAAGGGTCTTTGTGGCATCCTGTTTGATGTCCTCAGCAATCCTCAGGCAATTGTTCACGGTACTTGTTGTCTCCTCAGCCTTATAGACTGCATAATTTTCCAGCTCCTGAACACTTTGGTTCTCTAGGCCCCCAGAGTCATGGAAATCATTCTTGTACCTGTTCTTGTCTTTTGACGCAGTGGAGGAAGGCTTTCTCCCCCAGTCTTCGTCGTCTTCGTCGAAATAGTTCCCTTTAGATTTTGGTGCTGCAGGGACAGGTTCTGAAACAGTCCTTCTTTCTGCACTAAGGCCTGTCTTGTTAGCTGATTCAGTGTCTGAACCAGAACCAGCAGGCTTTGCTTCCGCTGGTGGCGCTGCTTTTCTAAACCCAAACATTTTCACGTTCTAGTATGAATCTAACACCATCACAGCAATAAAAGGGAATGAAGTAAGTACTTGATTAACACCTTCCTCTCTTACATTACTACATACACGACAAAACACAAAGATTGGTTTACTAACTCTGAAGAACTTCCTGAAATTTAAATCACTAAACGACACTTATTAAAGATAAAAACAAAACAAAGCCAATCTTTAGTATGAATTCATGAGTCAATTTTCTTAATAATACTCGATTTGAAGGAAAATATTTGAGTCAAACATGGAATTTTTATTTCAACAAAGCAAACAAGAGTATAGCACAAATTTTCTTTGATCTGCGTATGAGTATGTATCTTTCTCATTTACCCTCACTTTTCCTACGTTTTTTATGTATTTATATAAAAGAACGGAAGTCAAAGGTATCAAAAAATACCAGGACTGGCCCAAGCTAAAAAGTTAGGTTATGAGTTGTTCACACCAGTTTAATTTTATAAGGTGGATAGGGTAATATCAATGTAAAGTTAATTTTTACATCTTTACACATTACTTTTTGGCATATAATTGGACATTTGATTTGATTTAATATTTATATATGACCAAACTTTTATATTGATTAAATATCATATTAAAAAATAATATATAGCTCAAACTAAAAATTATTTCATGATTATTACAAACTTTATAGCATAGATAACCGATATGTAATTTATTTTAACATTTTAAATCAAAATAATAAATTAATAAAAAACATGTATTAATTGCAATTTTATCAAACCTCATAGAGATGAGAATGTAATTTACCTAAAATTTAATAGCAACAGACCATAAAAAACCAAATTTTGGACATGTTGGACAATTGTTTTCAAAAAAAAAAAAAGTAGGGTTAAAAGGTGTTCACAGAAAGTCTAATGAACTCGAGCAAGTAAACTTCTAAGATCACTGGTTTTCTTGCTGAAGAAGATAAACAATGGTACAACTCTGAGAAAATTCATTGTTATCATGAATCAAAACACTATACTTTGACGGTGTTTCTTTGAAATAGCTAGACAAATTTCGAATACAATAAAATAAAATATCTAGACAAATGCAATAAATAAAGAATCCCGTGATAGAAAATAATGGGAGAGAACAACAATGGAAACCACCAACCTTTCAAAAAGTTGTGTATGGAATAATCAAACTAAGTAAATGAAAAAGAACAATGGGATTGAAAAATGGAAGAGTGAGAGAAGGGTACCTAAAATCAGAGGACAACAAGGGTTATGGTATGTGGTACACAAACCCAAACTTGAAAATGGGTTTGCGTAAAAATTAAGAGAGGAAAAAGGAACAAAGGATGGTAGAAACAGAATACACAAGTGACTAAGAATTGTGTGCGTTTCGTTGACAGTAATAAGAAACAGATGAAAGGTTCACCGGAAAAACAGAGAACTATGCTACGTTTCAGCCGTAAACACCCTTTGCCAATTGCAGACCGTTGGCTTCGGAGACTAACTACTTTTAGTCTTCTATTTTTTCTTAATCATATTAAGAAAAAAAATAAAAATATTAAATAAAACAGTTTGGTTCACAGTTGCATGCTTGTTATAATAACTTTATCCTCCCGAATCAAGATCCTTTGGACTTGAAGATGGACTCATTTAGGACAAACGAGAAGATGGACAGATTTGTATTACTAAAAAATAGTGACATTAATGTACCATCTAAGAATTTGAATAAAATTATGAAAAGATTTTGTAAAGAAAAATGTATGTAAATTGTAAAAAAATAGTTAATTACAAAACTTTAGGAGATAAAATAATAAAAATACGAATCAAAGAAATTTATAACTAAAATAGCTTTGTGTGCGAACAGCATTATAACATTAAGATAGAACATTAAGATTTGCAGCTTTTAGATATGAATTTTAATATTTATTTAGTATGAAGTTGAGTAAATAGAATTATAAAAATAGAAAAATTTAAAAATTATTATTTATCTTTCACGTTGTTTCCCATGACTCGGAGGGGGACCCGCAAGACCCCCTAATTTCTCAATCATTAGTCACGCTAACCATAATTTAGTGAGCCTGGGCCGGAACGCCCCAGCTTTAGCCTTTGTATAAATAGGAGTTGTACACGAATTTGTAATCTAAGTGATACATTATAAAGAGAAATAATAAATCTAATTTCTTAAAATAATTCTCTAGGGTTTTCGTGTATTACGTTCTTTATGTGAACATTTATGAGGTGAGGCACCACTCGAACCCTGTTCTTGCTTGGCTCACGGCCCACAATTCCCAAGCCCTGGCCTCACTCAACACCACTAGGCTCGGAGCCAACTAGAATCCACTTATCAGCATAAGGGAAACTTCATTCGAAAGGATAGCTCAAGCTTATGTTTAGCCACTTCACTCGGCCTTGCGCCTAGTATAACAACCCTGATTTTCTGTACTCGAATCCCGATGTAATCGTCATAATTAATAAAAATGCGAATAAATTTTTCGCGTTGGAAACCATTTCCGAAACACCACCATGATCACGTCAAGACCCGAATCACAGAAAACCAAAGAGCGAGATTTAGAAACCTATAACTGGATCGAGATATAGTTTGCCCATTTGGTATACAAATATAACAGAGTTTACAGCGGAAGAAGAATGTGTATACCGGGCACACGCCTAGTCCCATATATGAAGATATGAGAAAAGGCTCGGCAAGAATACAATGGCATATGGTAAGCCTAATACACAACCATCATCATTTTACATAACCACATAAGCATGCAATGCCTACGATATATGTATATACCTATCTGTATGATCATGCAACATACATCTCCAACATTCATATTTATAATAGATCATAACCAGTTCAGCCTCAGATTCAATATCCACTATTAGTACATTATCCAAGTGTATCTTTATATCCACAGTTTGTCCATCAACAACACTAATTAGCAACATCATAATATTCATTTTGTACATAACACATTAGATTACAATGCTGTCGGCCAAGGCTATACAAAACCATCTATACAATATATATACATCTCCACTATACAATGTATTTCCAGCAATCGGTGCTCTCCCGTCATTCCACATTCCGAGTAACATCCACTGAAATATGGCCACAATAGGGGTAAGCTTATATATATATATATATAAAATGACAGTAATGACTCGGAAAACCTCAAGAATTCCACTACACAGCATTATCTCATCAGTCAATCTATCACATGCATTGTCATTCAATATATCCACACATAGTATCATTCAATCGGAATTCATTCAAATAACACAGCCATATTAATCATATTGATATTCCTCATACATGCGCATATAACCACATTCATTTCATCAACAGTATAAGTGTGTACACATTAATTTTCAGTCGGATCCGATCGATTTTATTAAGTTTTATGTTGCAACATAGGCTCCAAGCCTTTCTCTCAGCTCCAAGCTGATCCGGCCGTTTTACTGGTACCAAATCGTTTGCCCTCACACGTAACACAATCGCTCCAAGCGACAACGAAAGCGTTACAGGCAACCCCGAGTCTGACTCGGTAAACTTGCCTTGAGTCCAACTCAAGGTCTTTAAGCGTCCAACGCTTAGTGCACTCGGCACTGCCTCGAGTCCAACCCGAGGACTTTAACCAAGCGTCCAACGCTGGTACACGAGTGTTTCACTCGGTCTTGCCTTGAGTCCAACCCAAGGTTTTTAATTATTTTTTTTTCATGCATATTCATAAGTACCACAGAGGCATTTCACTCGGTAAAACCACATAGCACATGCATCTTATATATTCATTATGAAATCTCATCAGATTCATCCAAGCATTTACATGCATACAATCATAAGATATCAATCGGGAATTTATCCTCTGCCATTCAGTACAAAGTACTCGGCAACCACACTAACATTCACGTAATATACATTTCATGCTCTGAATATAAAATCCATACAGGAATCAACCAACAGTCTCACATTATTCACTCGGTATCAGCAATATCAATGTCATATACCATATACTATTAAATATTAAACTTCACACGAAACTCAGTCATAACAGAATCTTAACGCATGCACTCGGCCTCTACAGATCCAGTACATTTTCATGCATTCACATGTTCAATAACACATATTTCATGGACGGAGAAGGATATAACCTTACGTGACTCAGCTAACACACACACACCCGGTATTCGAAAGTTATTATCATATTATTCACACAACCAACATATTCACAACCATAAACACAACATACAGTACTTTCTCCCGGGATCCGTCCATAACTATGCATTTGAGATGTAAAGCTCCCCCTACCTTCTAAAAAGACGTAAGAAACTCCTCTGTTTTCAGTGTTAACCCGTGCTCTGTTTTTCCAATGTTGATTCCGTTGCTTCCCCGCTTCCACAGTCACTCTCTCTTGCTCAGAAACCGTCGCACCAGTCGAACATCACACACGCAGCTTGTGAGACTGGAAGCTGTTCCTCTACCGAACGATCCCTCCTTGCCAACAGTGGGGAACCTCAAGTCCTCCACAACACCACAGTTGCAACTGAACTGACGAAGAAGAACGAAGAAGAAGGAAGGAGAAGAAGAAGTGTAGAGGAAAAGGAAAGGTCTCGTAGAAATTTTTGAGAGAATGAAGAAGTAGTTGAGAGCTCTAAGCAGGTACCAAGGTAATAAGGAGAGTGAGTGGAAAATCGTGCATATGGCAGCCCCATCAAATCACATGTCATTTCTCATTACTCCCATCAGCATCGAGTTCTTTTATTTTACATTAATTCTCAATTAACCCTTAATCCTAAGTTGCAGTTACCCTTAATTTTAATTTGGTCATTATTTTAATAATTAGGATGTTACACCTAGAGCTCGTGACTAGGGGGCTCTTGTTCCCCCATGACTCGCATGCTAACCATAGTTTAGTGGGCCTAGGCCGGAATGCCCCAACTTTAGCCTTTGTATAAATAGGAGTTGTACACGAATTTGTAACCTAAATGATACATTACAGAGAGAAATAATAAATCTAATTTCCTAAAGTAATTCTTTAGAGTTTTCGTGTATTATACTCTTTATGTAAACACACGTTATTTGAGACAATTTGACCGTAGGATTTTTTTCCTTTCTCCCAAATCTCCATTTGGGTTTCACCAAATTTACTTAAATGCTAAATATATGGTTAGTGCGTGTTTTTCTGGAAAGTGGAAAAAAAAAGTTAGTCCGTATTTAAATTGTCTAAAAAAAATGTTAAAACTATCTTTTTTAGAAGATTAATCATATGTATTTTAATATAAGTTAAGATTATTTACGTTTGAATATATTAACTTGTGAGTGTTTTAAGACAGTTTTGTTTGAATTACATAAGTTATAAGTACAACAATTTGACGCATCTCATAAATTTCAAAATCTATAAGAATAACTAGAAAAGGCAATTGAAGGATATTTGTAAATCGAGTTTATTACCGAGTAGTTTATAATTCTTTAAGGGGTTTATTAAAATAGAGTTGTTTGGTAAAATTAACTTAAATTGTGTAAATAATTTTAAGAATATATAATATTTTAATAATAACTAAACAATTAATGAGAGAACTTATAAATTTTTCTTCAAGTAGCTTTTTAAAAGGTTGAGACTTTATAACTTTTAAAAGCTATAAGCTTCTCATTTTTTATTTTCACTAAATAATTTTAGTAGCTTTTGAAAAATGATAAACTCTTTAAAAAACTATAAGTTTATTACGCAAACATACACTAAAGCTTTTAATAATAATCTGAAATTGTATTGAAAAAAACTATTTTTTTAAAAAAATCCTGCACTTAACCGTATGTAAAAGCAATTACAATTTATATTTATATTCAACTTAAGAAGTATTATAAATTTGTTGCAATTTAGTAAGAGAAAATTTTATCATATAAAGATTGTTACCATAATATTTAATATCCTCCAACATCCTAGCGATAGATTTTTCATTTTACATAATTAATTATTTGTTTGTAGCTTTATCATCAAGTGTTAAAAAGATTTTTTTTCCTTATATTTTGAGGGGGGGAATGAGAATAATTATAATAAATTGAATTATGAATCGTGTAGATTCTATTAAACTTATTTTATATGTACCCCTCACAATATAAGAAAACACATCAAAGAATCCAAATTCATTTATTTTTAATGTCAAAATTAATTTTATGCAACTTTTTAAAGGTTAAACACAAATTGGCACATAAATTAAAAAAAAATACAAATTGGTTGTGGCCGAATCTCAACCGGCGTTATCCTAGCTTAATGTTAACTACATTTTATACTTGGTTGAGGGTTGGATTAATTGACCCAAAGTAAAGTGGTTGGGTCAACTCAGACTTTGGGCCTCATTTTACAAACGGTTTCCAAACATACACTCTTTCAATAGAATTTTAATAACTTGACCAAAAAAAAATAGAATTTTAATAACATCTCCAAAAAAAAAATAGAATTTTAATATCCTATATTTTAGTAAGCTAATCATATGTTTTTTAAAATAGACAAAAATTAATTACTAATGTTATTTAATTTCGTTAGCAAAAGTAGTCAAATGGCATGTTTATAAAACTAGTGGATAAACTGAAATCTTAAAGTTAGTAGGTAGAAGTTAAACTTAAAATTAATGATTGAATTAAAATATGTTTGTTAAAATTGTTTATTAAATGTAAAATAATATAAATGAAATATTTTATTATAAAAGATTTTAGTGATCCATTTTTAAAAAAATATTAGTCACAAGAAATATATAAAAATAAAATAAGTTTATGGCTTAAAAGGCTCAAATGTAACTTCAAGTAACTTTTAAAAACTTCTACAGGTTACTAAAATATGTAATCAAACAAAGTTATTTTGTCTAATAAATTTTTAAGCCAGTAAAATAAGCTACAACGTTAGCTTAAGAGTTTGTATGGTAGAACTAGGAGTTAAACTTACTGAAAGCTTCAAGCTGATAATTGAAATCCGATAAGTTGTCTAATTAAATTTAAATGTGTTTAGTAAAATTAACTATATATATATATATATTAATGGAGATAAAAGTGTAAAAAATAAAATAAGTTCAAAACTTAACACTACTTCAAGTAGCTTTTAAAAAAAGATGTTAAAAGTTGTTAAAATAAGTTCATTCACTAAAAACACTATTTTTGTCTGACAAACTTTTTAAACTATTAAAATAAGTTGTAAGTTAACTTAAATTGTTATTTATTATGATTGAAAGTTTTAAACATAGCCAAACTATATATATTAAAAGTGTAGCTAATTAACATATTTATGGTAAAAGAAAATCTAATTGTTAAACTATACTCATTTATTATTTTAGAATTAACAAGTTGTTATTTTAATTTTTTTGGTCGTAGTTATTATTTTAATTTTTCCAAAATACACTTAAAGGTGTAACTCTTGCTGAAGTATTCCTTCTAACAAAATACCTAGGTGTACATTAAAAAATTTAAAACTTCTTTAATTAAAAAAACATCCGTGATGCATGTTGGTATAATTTTTTTTTATAAAACTGATATTTTTTGGAGCAGTTGACATGTTACTAGTTTTGTATTTGATATATACTTTATTTGGGATGATTATTATATGGACACTAAAATCTAAAATTTTAGAAACTAATATATATATATATATATATATATATATATATATATATATGATTGTTTTCACATAATTAGTAAAATTGAAAAAAAAATCTAATTAAATATTTTAAAAAGAGGAAATAATCTGACTAGGAAAATATAAGTTTGATCATATTATGAATGGTTAAGATTAAAATATATTGGTAATGACTTTTTAAGTGATTATGTAAGATATATTTCCTAGGATGTTATCAAGTAAGAATGTTATACTTGGATGTTTAAAGTAAGTTGAAATTTTTTAGAAAGGTTGTAACAGATCTAATTTCAGGCCAATCTTATATCTATAAATAAGGATATTTGTAATGTTGAATATACTAATAATATTAACTTATTATATTCTTTGTATTATCTTGTTATTTGATCTACTCTCTTGTTCTCTTTTATCTCTTGTTTTCTACGACGCTATGAGTAACTAATGATTGTTATTTATTCTTATTTGCAAAGCTTGCTCATTTTTTCCAAGTAATCCTTTTAATTTCTACCTTGTATATATATCATTAGTCTATAAAATCGTAAATAAATATTCATGAGTCTAGAATAATTATACAATGAATAGGTATGAATCCATAAGAATTGTAGAATAAATATAAGTTCCAAAGAACTATAATACAAACAAATAATAATTGAGTCTCGAAGAACCAAACATCCAAATCTAAGAATATATCAAATTTAAACAATAATAATAGCTATAATTTTGGAAGAATTATAACATAAGGAAATATGAAAAAAATTATGTTGTAATTTCTTCTTATGTGTAATTTTTAAATTCAATTATAGCTACGTATGTCAAGTGAGAATAATTCCTTACTACTGAATTTATTTTTATCCTTTTACATGTAGATATGATATACATGTGGTTGTAATTTTTTTACGGGTTATATGCATAAAATTTTAAAAGTATTGATATGCATGTGATTCAATTTGACAATTTTGTAACTTCATCTCAAATTGAAAATTTTAAAAGTGTTGATATGTGTAATACCCTGGGTTAACTAGAACAATCTCTTCCACTAGATCATTCTACTTAACTGGAAGGTTACGAGTTTTAGAAAAATATGGAAGTTTTTTTTTGTATAATAAATTTGATGGTACAGATGTCTTATATATGCTTGAGTCATATACAATACATGGTCATATTCTACACATTATACATACTGAAAATCAGGTGCACATAGGCCCCCACTCAACAGGAAAAGAAAAATCAACTACGGTAATCATCCTCTGTCCAAGAAATGTCTAGCTGTCCCTTAATGCGAAGTCTGCATTGATCTCCCCGGTGTCGAGTGCGTGGTCCAATCAGAGGTCTGTAAAAATAACTGTAAGGGTGAGTCTCTTTTCTATACAATCGGAGGTTTGTCATTTCTGACGTCCTCCTATAACATCCAAACAAGTATTCACACAATCCTTCCTCGTCTCGGGTTCCTAATTTCTCTAAGTTATCTACCACTATTTAGTCCTACCTATCAATTTCCCTTCCTTCTTCTCTCATATTCCACACTAATAATTACAGAGTGATTCACATATTCAATAACCATCATAATCACATATAATATCTCAGAATCATGTAATGCAATGCATGGGTTCCATTACTTTCAGTTAATCTTTTCATTGTTTTTCATGAATGCATATGGGCCCAATTCCATCTCATCAATCTTATACTTATCATCATCATTAGAATCCGCCCTGTTCAGGCTGCCCCTGAACACAACGTTTTTGTACTAGAGCGACCAGAGCCCACCAAGTCCCTCACATCATAGGGTATGAAGGACTCTATGGTCCTACTCATTATCAAGGATCTATTTTATATCATAAAGGGGATTTGGCTCTCCACGGTCATAGATACATTCCGTCATTTATTCAAAGTACACCAGGCTTGCATCGTCTCACCCGGCCCAGGCGCGACTCTGAGGCCATTGGGTTTCCATCTCGGTTGTACTCCTAAGGTTCTCCTCGAAGACCAGACATGAATGTCCTCCAGTGTACCCATGGTGTACGCTTTAGTTTCCACATGTCATATGCAAATGATGCATGTTTCATACACATTCTTTGCTTTTCCATCATACTCGTCATCGGTAGGGTCCCCCCAATAATCCATTTTCATTCTTAACATCGGGTTCATTTGATACTATTCTTTAAATCTCTTCTGATCATCCTTTAGAGGAAATAACACTAGCCAAGGGTTACTCTAAATTAAATTATGGTATAATGTAGGACTATTCTAGGGGTATGGGTGATTTGGCTGTGTAAGTATATACTTAGTTCCTACTAATGGTTGACTGACCATCTTATTCATTTACCAAAACTATCTTTAGTTATTGTCATTATTTCTCTTTAGTGCTTATCATAGTATATTCCCTCTAATAATTAAGAATGAAAGGGAAGTTGAGTATTCATATTCATTAATTCTTGGGTACGAACTTACGTCTTAGCGCATTATCATCTTGTCGAATCCATTCACATTTCATCATCGTTCTATTTTCACATCATGTAAGGATCCCTACCGAGACATGTTCTTGCTTTCATTCTTTTCTTAACATTTTATTAATGCATCATACAAGATTCATTCCTTTCATCATATATTTCATCAGACCCATATCATTTATTACACCAACAAGAACACATACTCCACATAATCATTCACGTTAAGTGATCAAGTATATATCACTCGTTCAATGAACACAGTCACCAAATATACATCTCATCGTGCTCATTCAATCCATCATATTTTATACAGGCATTCATATCACACCAACAAGTAAGTCACCTAAGTCAATCAAATAATTCATCCATCGAATAAACACAATTTACTTTATCTAATTGATCCTATATTACGATTTATTCTCTTAAGATTAATCATAAGATATTATTGTCTTTTATAACTACCGCCTCCACTCTTAATAATTTCTGATGAATTTGTTCTATATAACAACTATGAGTATGTAGAGTTCTAGGTATAATCTTTTGCATAGTCTGACTATATTTATAAATTATGTTTATGGATGTACTTACTAGTTACTTTATATCTAATTATTATCATATTAAGTTACCATCACTGTCAACTGTGTACTCGTCCCTTTTTACATACCGATCTTATATAGATTTTATTGACATACTTATTCTTGTTAGCTTAAGCCTATCTAGTTCAACCTATTCATCGAGTACCTAGTTAATATTTGGGTATGTCATTACTCTCTTTAGTTTCTAACTTTATGTAATCTAGTTTTTGTTTGAGGGTCTGGTGTGTATACCTAACTTTAATTACACTAAAACTTTATATCATTAAGTTTGCCGGTTCTTAATTACATTATGCTAAATTTATTATTATTCCCAAAAATCAATTATCCTAAGTCTAGTTTGTTTTTACTTAAGAAATACTCACTATTAAGATTTACATCTTTAGCCACTATACTTAGACTATTTCCTTCTTTTGTTAACTATTTATCTTGGTTACCACTGTTCTTAATATAAGTCATATTTCCCTCTTATTGTCTAGATACTACTTACGGACTTACTTACTGATTGAATTTTAGTACTTAACTTAAAATATATCTAGGAACTTATCCGGGATATTTTGCTAAGTCCATCAATCCTCACCAGTTTCGTTTATACTAAGTTTACTCCTAAATCTAATTAATGGTTTATCGCTATTGTCATTTTATTGGGATCTACTAATACTCAAAATATTTATTTTAATTATTAACCCTTATCTTAACATTATTATTACTATTCTTTTGACTCTTAAGTATCTGTATATTTTCCTTATCTTAATTATTCATTCTCAAGTTGTTAGGTCCTACTTGTTTTTCAGACAATGTGAGTTATTTTCATATTTATCTAGAAAGTATAACGGCTATATTGCGGTTTAAGTAATGTCCAACGTGAAAAATATTAATGTATTGGATTTTTAAAAAGTGGTAAATGAAATAGTAGAAATATTAAATGGTATGACTTTAATGTTACTCTGTTTAGCATTAGTTGTAAGTGCCCAATTTTATAAACCTTATAGTTTTACCTATCCTTTAAGAAATTAATAAAGACAAGTCATAGTTGATAAAATTTTCTGTTGGCACACAGTTATTAAAGCATGCTTTACAAGATTTTTATAAAACACCCATTTTAATTTATTTTCATTTTTAATATAAAATTTAAATCATCGGTTACTGAAAATTAGATATTTTAAAGTCCAACCATTGGATCACGCCGAAACTTAAAACTAACATCGTCGAGTACTAAAGTATGCAATGGGATATTTCTAAGACACGATTTACCGAAGAGAAACCCCATTGCCTCATGGTGGGTCTCGGGTTTGGAGGAAGAAAAGGGAGTGATTTGCCAAAACTTTGTTAAGCGCCTCTGATCGTCTGTTGATCGTCGCTGATAATTCTTAATCCTAAAAAGCATAACATGCATGGTAAAAGAGGAGAAAGGTGGTCATGGTTTTTGACCCCAAGGCAGTAAGAAAATCACCAATTTTTTTAAAATAAAATAAAAAATAGAATATGAGCTTTTAGAAGATCTAAGAACCATTGGCCAAATAAAATCATTAAGCTCACCTTGAGGGGGTTATATGGTTCATGGCTTTAGGATCTTCTCAAGCAAGGGAATGAAATACATTTTTAGGAGCCATGCATGTAATGAATTTTTGAAATTGAAAGGCTGGATATTGAAGAGGTAGTCACGGTTATTAGGACAAGAAAAGAAGAGAATTAGAAGGTGTAGAGTGATGGAGATAGATGGTGGTGGCGGCGTGATTTTAGGTGGCTAGAGGTGGTGAAGTTGGTGGCTGTTGGTGGTTATAAAAGAGGAGAAGAGTGGCTGGAACAAAGAGGATTCAGGTTGGATATAAATTTTGGCTTGTTTCTGCCGTGAGAATGGATTCAAGAAATGAAGTGGAGATTGGCTTTAGAAAGTATCATGGGTGCTTAATGTTAGGAGAAGTGCTATGGCATTTAATGAGCTTTGCTAGGCAGCTGGAATTTGAATGTTTAATATGAAGGGGAATTGGCTTTGATTCTGCCGTGATGAAGAATGAAATGGAGGAAAAGATGTTGAAGTTGTTTTAATAAAAGAATGTCATGATGAGTTTGTTAGCTTCAATTGTTAAGTGATGTGCACCTGTTGGTGGGGTGGCAGCATGAAAGGTTGGGTGCTCCTGGGACTAACACGTGTCCCAGGAGGTGGCTAAAGTGGTGATGAGTCAAAAACCGGTGGCCGAACAAATTAAATTATTACCCGACGGTTTTAGGTGTGTAGGATTTTTAGGAACTAGAAATTAGGGATGTTAAAAATAAATATGTGATAATTTGTGGAGGTAGAATCTCGAAATATTCCTAACATAAAACTTGTATATCTTCCTTTTCTCTTCGATTTGATATATCATTTACAGTGATCCAATATTGGTAGCCCAAGATATGGTCAAAATACGATAGAATGTCCTATTCACCAGTGAATCAAGTAGGGCTGTAAAGATAAATTTGTATAAATTTTTCCTTTGAGAATTAGGCTTCGTGCCCTTCATAAGACTTGTAGATATTCTTAATACAGATCTACAACAAAAAGAACAGAGTGATTCAAGCACTAGAAGAGGGTGATACACCTATTTTTTGAAAACATGTCAGGGTAGTGATGTGATGAATAGAGATGGGCAAAGATTCTAAAAAATGTATTGATCTGGGAGGTTTTAGCTTTCAAGGCCTGTAAGAAAAATGTAGATAATTTTGTTATGGAGATTTTGACACCAAGTTTGTATAAATCAAAGGTTGTATGAGAAAGTTATGAATTTTTGAATGAACCATGCGTAAAGTAAAAACGCGAATACCATGGTTCTAAGATTGATTTACTAAATCCTTGAATTTGAGCATGACAGGGTAGGAATTTAAGGTTGAGACCAGAAATAGAGATAAAAGATCTCTTCAAAATAAAGTGAACGAGACTAGAATCATTCCAATCAAGCATTGTTTGAGAAAGTTAGGCTTGAAATGCTAAGGATGCACAATGTGTATTTCTGAAAAACCAAGGTGGTATAGGAATGGGGTTGTTAGAGTCTGAATCAAGTCTCGGCCTCTTCAGGAAACATTCCTAAAACGTCGAAACGAGTCACCAGGGACTGACCGTGTTGCCATTGGATACTCCAAGGTATATACACGATCAAACTTAGGCGATATTGAAGGTTCTGATTGGCCCGATTAGACCTAATCAATTATCCTCGATCCATTACAGGGAAACCCTATTGTGACTAACCTTCATTACGGAGTCACTAGTCTCAGGTTGGGTTACCAGAAAGATTCAACAACTGGGCCCCACAGTTTAATATCGGAAAACCCTTAATATTTTATTATTATTAAAATACTATTCACTACTAGAAAAATAACAAATTGCTACACTAAGTTAGCGACCGCGACATGCCGTCGCTAATCAGCGACCGAGTTAGCGACCACAACATGAAAGGGACCTGGAATATGAAAAATAGTGACCACATCAGCGACCAACACTATCTCGTCGCTAAAATTGGTAAAGAACCGTCACTAATTCCGTCACAAACTCATACACCGTCGTTGATCCAGTCGCTACAGTTATTTCCCTCCACTTTTTGGTTTCCCTCCAACGTATTTATGGCACCAACTGATAGCGACGAGGATATTATGGTCACTATTGCATCTAATGCATCAGCGACTCCCTCATACGATCGCTATAATCACAGTGTAGCGAAGGAAGTGTTTCGACGTCGCTATGTTTTGGATACGTCAGCGACGGACAGCTTCGGTCGCTAAGGTTCCTGAAGGGTTTTAAAATTTTGGAGCGATTTTGAAATTAAGCGACGGGTATAGTCATCGCTAGTGTGGTATATTAGCGACACATGTCATTATCCGTCGTTATAAGCGACGGTGTTGTGCCATCGCTAAATCAAATAACATATCGACCATTTCCCGATTCTCTTTTAGTTTCTGTGTTGCCCTAAAATTGTCTGTCTCTGTTTCTCTCTTTCCCCCTTTAGCTCTCCTTCATCAAACCTCATCAACCAAGTTTCCGGACCTCCGAGAAGCCTCCGACCCTCCAATGTAAGTTCCCCTATAGCTCTATGTTAACAAGTAAGAACCCTCCATCTCTCACTCTCTCACTGTCCCATGTCAGAAGCCTCCGACCCTACGACGCACGCGTACTCCAATGACCTCCACGGCAAGTGCCCTCCAACCTTCGACCTCAATCTGGTAAGTCCCCTAACTTGTTGTCCTAAAATTTTCTTCCCTTCCTCTTTCAATGTGCCCCGAAACAAGCCATGGCTAAGGGTCCTGGTCTCTACACTGAGATCGGCAAGAAAGCTAGGGAAACTCTATCTATCTCTCTATGGTTGTTCTGATGAATTTCTGATTTCTTTTTGGTGGGGGTTAGGGGATTTTCTTTGTCACTGTTTTAAATGACTGATGGTTTTTGATGAATCTTGTAATGGGTTTGTGTTTGATTGGTGTAGATCTGCTATTCAAGGACTACCACAGTGACCAGAAGTTCACCATCACCACCTACTGACCCACTGGAGTTATGAGTTTCTTTTATAAAAAAATAAATGATTTTTGGCCATCAATTTTTGTGGCACAAACAGAATGCAATGCATGGATGTTGGTTTTTCTATTGGGTTTGTTGTTGGATGTTTTATTTAGCTTTTGTTAATAATAGTAATGTTGGACAAATCAAGGAGCTAAATGAAGGCAGCTTGATGATAAGGCTGGGCCCTAGGCGAATAGAGGTCCAAAGACTAGCAAAGTTTATGTAAGCAGGGAGAAATCCTTAACTGAAGGGGATCAACTATAGTTGGTGATAGTGGGAACAAAGTGCGAGGACAGATATAAGTCTATACAAGGGAAATTAGGACATAGGATAGTATGTGGAAAAGCTTTGTTTTAATACTAGTGACTGAGAGGTAGAGCTCTCAGAGTGAGGGACTGAGTCTTGTGTTATGTTAATCAATTAATGCTATGCTCTTATACTTTGTATATGCTATGCTCTTATAATCTGGGATGTCAATCAATTAATCTAGTGGCAAATTTTCTTTAATTTCTGGTGTTTATTCTTGTGTCCTATATCACTGCACCGAAACAAAATTGTTAACCAGAATTAAAACACAACTAGAAAAGAAACTAGTAGGAAGTGGTTCCACCTGGCATAAATAGTGTTAAGAGAGAGTTGACCAAAATTGAAACACAAGAAAAAAAACTAGTGAGCAGTGATTCCACTAGGTATACATAGTGTTGAGAGGGAGAAAATGAGGAGAGCTCAACCTAAGAGAGTAGCCCAGTAGGTGGGAGAGCCTCATTGAGTTTCTTTAGTTACTCAATGTAGAACTCCTATCAAATCACTTGGTTAATTTCCTAGGGAAGTCGCGGAACTCAAATATTTGAGGTTGTGTTTGGAGTGATATCATATAGAATGATACTAGTTTCAATTGTGTGGATGGAATCGAATGGAATTTGAGTAAATGTGTTTCATTTTATTTCATATAACTAATACCCTGTTTTTTCTTCCCTTTCAATTTTGGAGAATGGGATGGTTACTTAATTTTATTTTGCTTGTCATTAGATATCCAAGCATAGCCTAACTTATTAAAAGATCTTTAGCATTCTCATATTCTTTGCATGCTTGCTGGTGCTAAAAAATGACTTGGCTAAATCAAAATTGAACTCCAAAGAATGCTGAAATTTAAAAATCGACCCAACTCTGAAATTAGGATCCTACAGAGCACATGCAGGACAGGATGGAGTTTTTAAGAATAATCAACCAATGAGTCTTTTTTAAAAAATAAAATTATCTGGGTTTGGGATAATCGTTTACTATCAGCCTTGTATAGTACTATATTTGCTTCAAAGAATAGATTCTCTTCCTTGTATCCAAGTATGGTCCATTTTGGATAAACTTATCATAAACACTTATAGGAAAAGACTATGCAGTGAATTAGGTATGTAACAGGAATCAAACCTTTTTCGATAGTTAAAATCCACTAATGCATCTTAATTTATGGGGAAATTCAATGGTAGAACTTCCAAAAGATTTGAGGTATAAGAAATACACTATATTCTATGATATACTATATTTTACTTTCTCAGTTCTCACCTGCTTGATTTACTGTCTTCTTTAATCAATCATTTGTATCTCAATTTTCATCCATCTTTTTCTTTCATTCATTTCTATTTGCAGTGTTTATTGGAATCACTTGTGGATTTTTTCCCTTATAATTCGGGATTTACTGACATCTGGACTGGAGTAGTGCTGTGCTAAAATACCAACTAAGCCATAAATCAAACCAAATAGTTTTAAGAAAGTACAAATAATATAAGCTGTCCATTTACCTTTTAGTAAACAGTTTGGTTAACTAGATTTAAACCCTTTTGTTAATGAAATATGGTTTAAAACCCTTTTTAGTTCAACAACTGATTTTTAAATTGGTTTTGCCTTTTAAATGGTTTGAAACTGGTTTGAACTCAATTTCAGCCAAAACCAAACCAGTTTAAATTTTAAAAAAGCGGTTCACTTTGAAATAAAATTCATTTTATAGTTCTAGAAACTTGGAATGAAACCATGCACTCAACACCACCCTTTGGGATGGAAGGTGGTTACCCTAAAGTCTTTATTTCTATAGGGGAAGACCAACTTTGATTTGATCTGCTCCCTCTAGTGCATGTATATTGTCTTTTTTTTAGGGTCGAATCTGCTACTACAAGTCTACAACAACAACCATAACTTTTTTCCTATTAAGTGAGGTTAGCTATACAAATCAAATGACACTATTGTAGTGGCTACAATTTGAAGACACCAAAATTTCAAAGAGGTACTTAGATCTATTATCTAAGTTCTTTCTAATATGGCTACAATTAGAGGCTTTCTTGGTCTACCTTACCTCTAATTTTGTACTAGCCTACTTCCAGTCAACTTTTCTAAATGGGGCTTATATTGGTCTTATCTCATATTTCTACACTATCTTGGACACAATTGTACCATCTTTTCCTCAATAGGTGCTACTACATAATGTATATTGTTTTCACATACATGTCTTGATGATAGAAGTGGGAACATGTCATGCTGCTCAACAGCAGCCTACATCTAACCCACGCCAGGCCATGTTAATTTGTCAAATGAACCAGACTTAGGTTTTTTGTCTGAAATTTGTAGTAATTTTTCAAAACTACCCTCAAGGTTATTGGACTCTTCATTCTACTTTCTCCATTTGTTCTCCCCCTACTTAATCTCTCTCAACTTATTACCTAATTAGTATAGGAGAGATGAATACTCTAATTGATGTATCTCATTGCTATTTTGATTCCAAGAAAATTATACATTAACAAGGGCATCTTAGTCAAAAAATAATTAATGACATGAGAATTTAAAAAAGAATCTTATAAAAAGGGACATTTTTTGTTCTTCTGAAAATGGTCTTATATTAAGAAATAGATGTAATAGCTTTGATTGGAAAAGACTGTGGTGTTACTTCATCTTTAAGGTTATGTCATCTCTTCTTCAGGAGTGGCCTGTGCCTCTAAAAGATTTATGTTGCTAGTTATTTGGAAGAGAGGCTTTTGAAGCACAGGTCTGGCTTGATCCAGAGAGTTTCTTCTCTGTGCCTGATGTTGTTGTGGTACAAGAGGAACCATTCTATTTACCTCTCTATTAAGAAGGACTTCTGCATATCTAAGATGATTCATTTTGGTATTCTTTAGATCCTTTGGCTAGACTTTCTGTACTTGAGTTCATTTTACTGAACTTTATGAGAGGACATCTACATATTGTATGTGGATAATTGTGAAGCACTAGTAAGCATAAGATTAGAAGTTGAACTTGACACGTATAGAATATGCTGCAACTTGGAGAAGGGAACATGATGATTTATATTGAAATGAGAAGAGGATTTATTTTGAATTCTCTTTGGCCTTAACATGAATCTGTTGCCCTTTTTTTTTACCTTGTTTAAGGAGTTGTATCACATTAGGAATGTGATTTATGTAAAAGATCTCCTTATTTCATTTTTTGATCTCACTTTGAATTACATTAGCAATAGTGATTTGTTTATTGTTTAACTGATTTTATACATTATTTTGAAAATTATAAGCAAAATGAGAGCATTCTTTTAAAAAATTAAAGCAAGTAAAAACAGAAAATGAAATCATGAAAAGTAAACTAGGACAGATAGGAAAATGGTTATGCTAAGGTTCTGATTTATAATTTTAAGTATGCAGGATTAGTAGTAGTTACCACTTTCCCTACCTCATTATTTAAGTCTTGAGTTAGAAGGAAAAAGTTAGTGATGAGGCTTAGTATAACGTACCTAAGATCAAGAGGTGGAAAAAAAGAAAATTCAATGAAAGAACTGACCATGATCGATGCTAAACTTTATCATGGTAAAGAGAACAAAATAGAGGTTCTAGTGTGACCATGTAGGAGTGTAAGTACTCATTTAAATATGGATAACATAAATCTCACAACTAGAAGACTGGGAGAACAGTATGATTAAGTGCAAGCTGAAATTGAAACATGATGAAAATAGAGACTGAGTGGCAGTATACCAAAAAAGGATGAAATAATTAGCCTTGTGATCATAGAAGTTGTGGCACTGATAGGCTGCTAAGGCCCGAGTTATGTATTCCAAGACTACAACTCTCTAATAGAGTTTATTAAATTATCCAAGCACTATACAGATGTGGCAGAGGTTATGGTTGAAGGTGTGAACTCAAATAGGGACCAACAGAACCTAGAAAGGCTGGGGAACTGGAAATAAATTCTGTTAAATTGTTAATCTCATTCAAACTCAAACATTCATTTAGGGACAATGTTTATAGCTTGTGGGGCTAAACCTGGGAGGTATGTATCAAAGAAAAATAGAACCAAACTTCAACTTAAAAAACTCAGAATTATCATAATTTAATCAGGTGTCCTTACTCTCCAAATATAGGCCAACTTCCCTTGAGATGATTCCAATTATCTATACAATAATGACACCTCTAAGCTAAGTCCAAATTTATGTAGGAGAAGATTTTATATAGGATCTGGAGGTGAATATTATCTATAGTCAATCCCAGATCGCGTCGCGTCGCGGCAGACCCCTAAACTGGGATTGCGGCGTCGCGGCGCAAATCGCAGACGCTATTTGATTCTATCGCGGGGGGGAGGGAACACATAAACATATATATATGCAGAATCACATAAACATATATATTCTGAGTCCATCAATTATATATGTATATCACTTTCATTTTCTTTCCATTTATCGATCTCCCCCTCAAGGATTTTGAAAAATCTAGCGTTTGACCTCGCAAACATACTTAATTACTTCATATGTTATTTTAAGAATGTTTAATAATGCAAATGTAGTCTCTGTTGCGTCTCTCATGGACTCATTCTCACGTGGATCCCAAGTCTCTATATCACTAAGAAGTCCTTGCTGTGTAATCTATAATTTGCTTTACGTGTCTCTCTTTGTTTAGTTTCCTTGCTACTTGTAACTGTCCAACCACTTATTGGTTTGTCATGTAGACTAGAACACATTACGCGTGGTCTCTAATCGTCTGTCGACAGCTTTATATTCATCCCTGACTTTTTTCCCCAGGTAATCCCCTAACACTGACTTTCTCATTATGTGTATGCTGGGCGATTGTTGTTTGTTAGTGGAAAGTAGAGCTCATTAGGCAATGGTTTTGTATGCTGATAACATGATTTTAGTCGCATGTGTAATGTTGTTTGTTAGTGGAGAGCAGAGCTCATTAGGTATTGGTTTTGTGTGCTGATAACATGATTTTTTATGCATGTGTAATGTTGTTTGTTAGTGGAGAGCATAGCTCATTAGGCATTGGTTTTGTGTGCTGATAACATGATTTTTTATACATGTGTAATGTTGTTTGTTAGTGGAGAGCAGAGCTCATTAGGCATTGGTTTTGTGTGCTGATAACATGATTCTACATGCATGTGTAATGTTGTTTGTTAGTGGAGAGCAGAGCTCATTAGGCATTGGTTTTGTGTGCTGATAACATGATTCTGCATGCATGTGTAATGTTGTTTGTTAGTGAAGAGCAGAGCTCATTAGGCATTGGTTTTGTGTGCTGATAACATGATTCTGCATGCATGTGTAATGTTGTTTGTTAGTGGAGAGCAGAGCTCATTAGGCATTGGTTTTATGTACTGATAACATGATTTGGTGTTCATAACTCTCAATATCATATACAATGCGTAGCATATATATTTATCTATACTGGGAATGGTATTGTATGTAACAGGCCGTTTCTAAATTTGGGAAATGTCTTATGGCAGGGTCCCTTTGTTAGGGAACTTAAAAAATAAAACTCAACTTTTAAAATGTAGGGTTTAGTCGTGTGTGTACCCATTAGATTCCCGTTCAAGTTTTAAAACAACAGGCTGATGTACCGTGTTGTGTTGGATCTTGAATTTTCCCGGTTGGACAGTTTGGTATGAATTTGTAACCAGTAGGGCGTATCCCATCAATGTTGTATGTGGTCTATCTTGAGACGTTGAATGTTTATTTGAAATTTCGGTTATGGTGTTTCATATTGCCCCCAGGGTGCATGACTGCGTGCGGTGTTTCATACCGTACGTATCTCTGTGTACTCGGGGACAAATGTGAAATGCTGCTGAAATTTCAAATGAATATCAACGATACAAGATAGACCACATACAACATCAATGGGTTACGGATGGTTGCATATTCATCCCGAATGGGATAGGGCCCCACCAATTTTCAATATTAAAGAGATAGAGAGTGATTCATAACCGATAGTCAAATAAAATTTTAAAAATGTAAAGTAACAGAAATCGTTCTTGTTAGATATTGTAAATGGAGGTACCGGCAAATCGGTGATGGATGTACAACCGACTAGATCGCAGTCGGCAAGTGACTGAGGAGTTTATGATGGGGCTATTGGAGTTCATTCCGTTCGCTACGATAAACACGCCTGGATTTGAAGCGACTCAGAAGATTCGTTTTCCATGCTCAAGGTGCAAATGCATGAGTTTTGAATACGCTGATGATGTCATGTGCCACCTAACTGAGAAAGGGTTCATGGAAACATACCACTGTTGGTACAACCATGGTGAGCAGTTACCGCCTAGACCATCAGACGTAACCGTTCAACAGTCTTACTATGAGGTTGGAGGAAACAGGGATATGTACAACAACATAGAACAAATGGTGATGGATCATGTTGGACCCTCCACTGGACGTATACTAGAACATGATGACCAAGCAGGTAATGGAGACTCTGACAATGTAGAGGAGGATCTTAATCTGGAGGTGAAGAGATTTTATGATTTGTTAGTGGCGGCTCAAACTCCATTGTGGGACGGGTGCAACAGTTACACTGAGTTATCCGCCTCCCTAGCTGCTTTAAGCCTAAAGGCAGATTATAATCTTTTTGGAGGTTGTTTTAATAGGATGGTCAATCTGATGGGTTCCACCATGCCTAGTAATCATCGAATGCCAACAAACCTGTACCATGCTAAGAAACAAGTTGCAAACTTGGGGTTGGGCTGTGTGAAGATAGAGTGTTGTGTTGGCGGATGTATGCTATTCAGAAATGAATTTGCAGATAAGAGTGTCACAAAATGTCTACATTGTAATGAGGAACGCTACAAAGCTGTTAAAAGGAGAGGGAAGGTAACCCGAACGACAAGCAAGAAAATGTTGGACTTCCCTATAACGCCTGTATGCCTCATTGTCCATGGCAAAACACATGTGTTGGCATGCTCTGAACCGAACACAAGAGGGGTTTCTTTGCCATCCTTCCGACGGGAAAGCATGGAAGTGTTTGGATGAGCTATATCGGGACTTTTCTAGCGAGCCGTGCAATGTAAGACTTGGCTTATGTACTGATAGGTTTAACCTGTTTGGTTAATACGGAAGAGCTTACTCTTGTTGGCCAGTCATACTGACCCCATACAATCTGCCTCCTGATATGTGTATGAAGAGGGAAGTCATGTTTCTATCTATACTGGTTCCAGGACCCAAAAATTGAAAGGTGAACATAGACGTGTTTTTGCAACCGTTGGTTGAAAAGTTATCACAATTGTGGGATATCGGGGTAATGACATACGATGCGTCGTTGAAGAACAATTTCATGATGCGTGCTATTTTGATGTGGACTAGTAATGACTTCCCGGCCTATGGTATGCTTTCTGGATGGTCAACGTCTGGGAAGCTTGCTTGCCCTGTATGCATGGAACATACCGGGGGGAATCACTCCCTGTTAGTGGCAAGACAAGTTTCTTTGATTGTCATAGAAAGTTTCTACCGTTGGATCACCCGTTTAGAAGAAACAAAACCGCTTTTAAGAAGAACAAGGTTGTTAATGAACCTCCACCTCGTAGGTTATCCGGTGCACGGGTTTGGCAGAGGGTCGAAGAGTATCCCTACATCTGGGATAAGAGTGTTAAGGAGTTTGCAGGTTATGGTAAGAAACACCACTGGGTGAAGCAGAGCATCTTGTGGGATTTGCCATATTGGAAAGACTTGTTACTAAGACACAACATTGATGTCATGCACACTGAACGTAATGTTTTCATGAATATTTTTTACACTGTTATGGACATCAAAGGGAGAACAAAGGACAACGAGAAGAGTCGTCTAGACCTTCCGATTTGGTGTTCTAGGAAGGAGTTGGAATTGAGGGATGCGGGACGTGGAAGAATGTTTAAACCTCATGCAAAATATGTTTTAACTAGACCGCAACAGATTGCTGTATGTATTTGGATGAATGGGTTGACCCTGCCTGACGGATTCACTTCTAACTTGAGTAGATGTGTCGACGTGAAAGAGGGCAGGGTGTTTGGCATGAAAAGTCATGATTGCCATGTCTTTATGCAACAACTACTCCCTACGCGTTTCATGCCTTACCGAAGCCTATTTGGAAACCGTTGGTTAAGTTGAGTCACTTCTTTAAAGAGTTGACGGCAACTTCGATGACTGTGGAGAAACTTGTGAAGATAGAAAAAACCATCCCGGTATTGATTTGTAAGTTGGAGCAGATTTTCCCACCAAGTTTTTTTGACTCGATGGAGCATTTGCCTATCCATCTACCGTACGAGGCCTTGGTTGGTGTCCCCATGCAGTATCGTTGGATGTATCCATTCGAAAGGTGAACGCCAGAACTCTTTAATTTCGTTGCAAACATTTCTTATAATAGTTTTTTCTAACTTAACATTTGTTTATGATTTGAAGATTCTTACGCTCTTTAAAAGATAAAGTGTCAAACAAAGCCTACGTTGAAGCATCAATTTGTGAGGCATACTTAGTCGAAGAAATGATAACCTTTGCTTCTTTCTATTTTCTGACGGAGATAGAAACTAGAATGAGTAGAATTCCCCACAATCTTGGGGTAGCCACCCGCACAGGGTTTGATGAACAAATATTGATTTTCAACTATCCTGGTCATCCGGGGGGCAAGCTCACAAAATGTTACATTGATGAGAAAGATCGAAAGGCGGCTCACTTGTATATTCTTCTAAATTTCCCAGAAGTGGAACCTTTTCTTGAGTAAGTCATAAAAGTTATATGTTACATTCTAAACGTAGCTTTTATAGTATCTAAATTTGTTTCCTTTAAATAGCGTATATACAAATATGCTAAAACTTGAGCAAAATGATTTAACTGATGACCAAATTCATAGTGAGGTGTCATCCAAGTTTGTTGGTTGGTTCACACAACACGTAAGACCCGTATACCGAGTGCTTTTAATCTCTGCTTCTAACTCCCGGTATCTAATGATGACCTATTTGTTATGTTGTACATAGATACAAGACCCTAACAACCATATTGAAGATTCTTTACTCCAAGCCCTTTCTTGGGGGCCGGTGAAAACTGTTAAAAAATGGCCTATTTACTACGTAAATGGCTACAAGTTTAATATTTTTCAATGGAGTGAAGGGATGCGTACCCATAACTACGGGGTTTGTGTTAGAGGCACCGCCGGACAATTGGAAGAAGACTTTTATGGAGTGTTGATGGAGATTGTTGAAGTTTCATTCTCTGGACGACTAAGAAGAGATATTGTTCTATTCAAATGTGATTGGTTCGACAACACAATCGGTGTTGGAACAAAGGTTGACAACAACTACGGCTTAGTTGGGGTCAAGAAGAATGGTAGATATAAACGGTTTGATCCCTTCATTTTTGCCTAACAAGCTGAGCAGGTTTATTACACCGACTTCCTGGGAGGACATCGGGACTGGTATGCAGTAATCAAGGCCAAGGCCCGAAGTCAGATCATTGACAATGTCTCTGAGGAGGTTGATGACGCTTATCAGCTTGCACCACATGAGCTCAACGATGCCAATTTGTTGTTCAACATTGATCCAGTCATAATGGATGAGACACTCGCCACTACGGGGGGTGAACACATTGACAAAGACCTTGTCTCTCGATCAAAATGGTCTATGGCTGATTTGGATACTGATGAAGTTGTTCAAACAGATAACCACAGTGACACTGAAACTGAAGGGGAATTTGAAACTGAAACAGACATAGAGTATGTAGTTGTAAAACATATATACATAGGTTTATATATATCCTGAGACTAACCTTTCTTTTCATGATTTTATCCACAGATGATGGGACGTCAACTACCCTTCAGTAGGGGTGGTGGGTCCAGGACCCCAGCATCCCGTCTGGGGACTCCCACCCCAGAGCAGGGAACCACTCCATCACCACTACAGCAGACCACTCCATCACCACCACAGCTGACCACCCCATCACCCCCACAACTGACCACCCCAGAGCAGACTCCTGGAGTTGGTGGCTTGGAGGATCATGGCCATCAGGCCACCCCACCTCCGGCATCCCCTCTGCCCATGTTGGTACCCGTGCCGGCCGGAGATGAGTAAGTGACTAAAACTCAAATACTTTTATGTTATTCGTATGGTACTTTATATTAAACTTTAGTGGAAAGACTTGTTCGTTTATTGTATGTTACTTTAATTAGTACTTGTATAGATTGAATTGTACTGGGAACTCTTCTGTTTGTAACAGGGTAACTATTTAAACTTGGAAATGTTACATTTACAGGGGAGACTCTGTCGAAATTTTGGGAGTCTCCCTAGATTGTGTGTTGTTTTACTCCTGATATAATTGTTGTCATTACAGCTTTGTTGATAGTAGTCACACTACCAAAGCGATTACTAAGGTTTTAAAGGCCCAGTGGGATGGTCCATATATATCTTGGACAGATGCTGGGAAGGTTGTCCAAGATAGGTGGTTTGACACCTTCTCGGTAAGTTACCATATCAATGTGTTGTGATTTGATTTGTAAAATAGACCTCTTATTAACTTTGATTTCTCATTTCATTTTACAGCGTGATTATTAGTGGGCAGAGGGTATGATTGATGAGATTAGGAAGGTCTTTGCCACAAAGACCTCCAAAATCATCAAGAGTACCCTTTGGAAAGTGAGGGACAAGGGTGAGCGCCCTCGTTGGATCTCCAAGGACCATTGGGACGGGATGGTCCAGAAGTGGGGTGGTGTCCTGTTCCAGCAGGCGAGTGCTCAGAACAGGGAAAACAGAGCCGCCGATGCTGCAGCCTCAGTTTACACTAGGGGTAGCATTTCAACCCTCAAGCACAATAAAAGATTTGTAAGTATATTTATGTTAAACATTTCTATTATGATTCGTCTGACATGTTTACAAATAATAATCTCAATGTTTTTTGTCCACCACAGGAGCTGAGGGAGCACCAGGAGCCTTCTTTGTTTGAGGTCATGCAAATGACCAAGAAGAACAAAGCCGGTGCATGGGTAAACTAGAAGACTATAGATCTAGCGGTATTTACTTTTAACTCACACATGCTTATAATTTACAAATCATCTTACTAATCCTTTCAGTGTTTCTTAATTTACAGGAGGCGTATCAGGCCAGGAGGGCCGAGAAGGAGGCGGACCTGGTGGCTTCGACTCCTGAAGGGGAGGTTCCTCCCACCCTGTCTTGTTCCGACGACAACGCCATCTATATGGAGGCTGTTGGTGGTGTGAACAAGAAAGGGAGGGTCTTTGGATTGGGTGGCGTCGGCACACAGCTGGTGAAAAAGGGGAAGACCCCTTCCTCTTCCTCTTCGTCTGGTCTTTCGACTGAGGTTGTTCAGGTAATTCAAAACCTGAACGACGAGCTACAGGAGGAGCGATGTCAGAGGTAGCTTTTGGAGGAGTGGGCCGAGGTGGTACGACGGCGGGCTGAGGCAGACCGACAGTGGGCCGAGGAGCAGCACGCCGAGACTCGTCGGTAACTTGCTCAGCAGCAGGAGCTACTGATGCAGTTGATGGCGAGACTACCTCCCCCCACTTCCCAAGCGCCCCCACCACCACCACAGGATCCCCCACCACCATGATTGTATTTTTATTATGTATACACATTGTATATTTCATTTACAGTTTTTATATTATATTCCATTCAGTATTTATTTTGTCATTCTTCATTTATTATGTCAATATTTATTGGTAATTAAATTCAAAGAAAAACGCCTTATTTTGATTATCATTAATAATTCAACCTATTTGATAAATAAATTTAATCCATTATTTTGTTTTTAATAATAATTTAATATTTTAAAAAAATTATTCAAATTTAATTATAAAATTTTATCACCCAATACAAAATATTAATCAACATTTTTAAAGTTAAATTAACAAAATCTATAAATATTTAAACAATTTTTTTAAAAAATAAAAAATCCCATTAGCGACGGAATAAGATGGTCGCTAAATAATACTCATAGCGACGGCAAAAGTGGTCGCTGTATGGCTACCATAGCGACGGGCATAGGTGGTCGCTGTATGCCTACTAATAGCGACGGCAGAAGTGGTCGCTGTATGGCTACCCATAGCGACGGGAATAGGTGGTCGCTGTATGGCTACCCATAGCGACGGGCATAGGTGGTCGCTGTATGGCTACATATAGCGACGGGCATAACTGGTCGCTGTATGGCTACCAGTAGCGACGGGATCTTCGTCGTCGCTGAACGTGGACAGTTAGCGACGGCTGAAGTAAGTGAAGTAAAGACCATGTTAGCGACGGTGTTATGCCGTCGATACGTTAGCGACGGCTTTTCCGTGGTCGTTGATCTATCTTCGATGAAGGTTTTAGCGACGGTCGTGTGGCCGTCAGAAATACCGTCGCTAATCCTCTTAGCGACGGCCTTGGCATGGATTAGCGACCAATTGTTTCCGTCGCTAACAGGTATTTTTTTAGTTGTGATTACTTATTATAAATTAATCAAAATATTAATAAAATATTAATTTACATTATAAATTAATTAAGACTTAATAAAATATAAATTTTAATATTATATGTATATTCTTATATATTTTCAAATAATTATAATTATAATTATATATTTTAATTTTATCTTTACTAATTATTCCTAATTAACCAATTAATTTACACCTAGTTTACTTAAAAGGATAATCTAAACAATTTATTGTAATTTAACAAGATAAATTTTTAATTATGAATCAATTACTTATTAACATCTACAATATTTTATTAACACTCACAGTCACTCATTTCTTACTCTACTTTATTATTCTCTATCTTTAGTACTCTTTACCTTTCTCCTAAATCTTTCTTATCCTACTACACTTTTCCCTTACTCCTACTTAGCTACTGCTAGTACCTTGAATACTCTTTTCTCTATCATTTCTAATTTCTCAGAGTCACTTGGGATCAGGTCGAAGCCTCAAGTTTCGCTAAAACACTTATTAGAGCACTCTCAGAGATCCTGAGAGTCTAAGCCCTTATTCTAAAAACTAGGGCTGTTATAATATGCATGTGATTCAATTTGACAATTTTGTGACATAATTTCAAATTGAAGTTTTTTTTACATGATCATATTATCATTTTATCTAATTATTTAAATAATGTAATGGTTCAAAATTTGAAAAGTAATCAAAACTAACATGATTAAATATTCATAGTTTTAATATTGTTATATTACATACAAAATATTGATTTTTTAAAAGAAAAGTAACATAAAACATTCCTTATAATACTTATGATTTAATATTTACCAATATATTTATATTTTTATTATTTTATTTCCTTTTTTAATGATAAAAAATACCAAATCTTATGAATATTGAGTTTGTGGTTCTTGATGTTACAAGAAATAATTATTTACTATGGATATTATATTTTGAAATCTATTTAAACATAAAAGGTATTGAATACACTAAAAAAATTAGTTATCTAAAAATAAATAAATTCTGATATAGTTCTTGAAGAACTATAAAAATATATTTGACAAATAAGCTTTGAAGAACTTTAAAATAGTTCTTAAAGAACTATATGATCACTGTCATTAGAAATATTATTAGTCCTTGAAGAACTACAAAATTCAAGTTGTACATTAGTTGAAAATTAGTTCCTGAAAAATATTTAAAATTTTTATTTTGGGTACATTAGATACCATTAGTGATGAAATTATTTATCTTACAATATCCTGAAACATGATGATAATTATGTTGGATTATTTATTTTTCCATATCATAGAAGCATTATGTATATTTTTACAATAAAAAATTAATATTTAACGTTATTTTGAAGCATAATATATAGACAATAGTATTAAGTAATTATTTGTTATACCATATATTAAGAGGATCCTGAAGCTATCTTATACTTATATATTAGAATTTTTTCTTTGTTTGATTATATGATAGTTATGGATCAAGAAATACCATAACAAGAAGTGATAATCTAAATAACAAGTAATGATTACAAGATTTGAAAGCATCATTACAATTTAAACCTTTGTTTGATTTGACATATGATTGGTTAGCTACTATAATATTTTGTAGTCTAAATATATGTGCAAAATGACATATATTATATACAATTAATCATGATTAGAACAATAGAGAAATATGTATTCGCTTAAAAAATTTTGTTGGGCACTTTATTTCATATAGAAAAATCCAAATAATTTGATACTTCAAAGTCAGACTTAGAAAGGGGGTTCAATAAGTCAAAGACTCTTTTCACGCGGAACGTAAAATTTTTCAAATGGGAAATGCAATAGACTTTTGGAACCATACATTAAGAGATAAGGTAAAGAGAGATAGCATATAAAAAAATTTATACTGGTTCACTTCCAATGTAGAAGCTACGTCCAGTACTTTCAGACTTGAAGGATTTTTATTATGTAAAAATGACTTTTTACAAACACTGCACAGACTCGTGCCACAAGTATTCTTGAGTCCAGTCACTCTTGACTCTAATCTCAAGTATTCTTTTGAACAAGCCATTTTGGGCTCAAACCCAAGTATTCTTTCAAAAGTCTCTTCAGGCCAAACAGTGTTTCCTACAGAAACTAAGGCTGACAACACACCAAACTTTTACACAGGTAAAGATTTGAGAGTTTGTGCTTGTGTTTCTGAGAACTTAATGTATAAGAAAATGGAATTTAAGAATAGATAAACTAAGTATGAAAGAACAAAGACTAAGTTTGCAAGAACTATAAATACAAAGAAAGTCTTTGTCTTTGAAATGAAAGCTTTGAAAAGATTGCTTGTAGAATAATGCTTTCAAGCATAACAGAATGTCTCTACTTTTCAAATTTGTGAACTCCTTCAAAGTTTGGATTCTTTTCATATTTATAGGCCAAAAGAGAAAACCATTGATAATTCATTGAAGAGTAGTAGCCGTTTGAAACTTGCAGACTCTGGATGAGAAAAAGACAAAATGACTAAAACAAGGTTCTTCAAAACTTGCACTTAAATGGAGTTCCTCGATTAAAACATGATGAAAGTCTTTTTGTAGTCTTTCTTCTATCATGGACTAATGCTAACGAGGCATGGTTGACCTTCTGATGCTTTTCTGATAAACGAACTAAACTTTATCAGCTTTTTTGTAGCGTCCTTGATCTCTTCTCCATGCGAGCATTGATTCTTGCACTGGATTGTCTTCATTCACTTATCAGAGATAAGTGCAGTATATCTTGGAAAGGATTCATCTCTGAGCATATTTAAGAATATCCTTGTATTGGTTAATGCTAAAATAGAGTAACGTTCTTGTTCTTCAAAAGTATGAGGTCTGATATCTTGAAGAAAGTGAGTGTGTTGAGTTCTAAGAATGAATAAATATGAGGGACGTAACTTAATAGTCCAAAAGTCTGGAAGTGTACACATGAATTAGACTCTTCTTAAACGATGTCTCGTTTTAGACTTTTCTTGAACAGACTTGTTTGATAACTAATTAAGTCTCTCACAGACTTTTTATGATGGACCCCCTCTTTCATTTATAACATCTACATCTCAGACTTGTAACCTGAAACACTCAATTAAACAAGTTAGATAACACACAGGCAAACTTTATTTAATTAAAGGTCTTGATACATGTTATTAACAAATATTAAGGTCTGGTAGATAATAACCAATAAATCCAAAGTCCTATGTAAACTAGACTTGGTTCTAACAATCTCCCCCTATTTGTTGATAGCAAACATAAAGTCTTTTTATTAAATAGAGATAGTGATGAGCAAGATGTTGTAGAGAAAACAAAATCGAATCATCAGACTGTCATAGAATTAGAGCATTATCAAACTATTTTCATTAGAACATAGATTTTCATGTAAACATAAGGATTATAGTATACATACTTATGATTAGAGCATATTCTCTAGCATTCAAGCTTACAAGAAATATCAAAGCATAACAAGGAGAACAAGATTATGATCATCAAAGTAATACAACATATATCAAAGCATAGAACTTATAATGATCAAAAAATATTATCCAAAACATTTTCAAAGCTTTATATGAGTAAAAAAAACATATAATTTTAACAGGACTCAAAATAAAATAAAATTACAAAAGTTGAACTCTACTGCCCCTTAAACATTTCTCCCCTTAACAAATATATTCTTTTTCTTTTTACAAATTTATTAACTCAACCTATAAAAGACTTAGACTCTACTCCTTTTTTTGATATCAACAAAATATGGGGACATCATAGAGCCAGCTAGAAACCATAGGATGAGCTGCGAAGAATAAGGCCTCATGTAGATTAAGAGACAATAAGCAAACGACCACATTGAACGCATAAGAAAAGAGGGGATGAAATGAAAATAACAGATAGAGAACAGACAAAAGGGGAAATAAGGGAAAGGCTAGGGTAGGTAAAGACACTGCGTCTAAAAACATGGCCACGAAGATCCAAAAAAAAAAACTCAAATGAAAGCTATCATTTGGATAATTTGAGAATTCACTTGTATTTCTAAGATGCCACAAACAATGATTCCATAGAGCGCTGACATGATCTTTATTTGGTTTAGGAGCAATCAAAATGCTCTTCAAGGATACCTTGGACAGGTCGAGGCTCATACCAAGGGCGCTTAAAGTAGTTAGGCTTGGGTGGGATTGGCTTCTTTAATCTTCCTTTGTCTATTTGGACCTTAGGGCATAGACGATCAGGGGAAATGAAGATCTTCTTTCCTGGCATGACCAAGCAAGGATGAAGGTCATGACGATACTGGCCCTATTGTAGATCATAAAGACTATTATTATGTTTTTCCCTTATGGCATGGTTCATGGCATGGTCTGAAGCGGAGGTCAAGCAGGTGTTCAACATAATGTATTCTAAGAGCATGAGAGGTGGAAAGTGAATGCTGGTGAACACTAGAATTTTATGAGTCAAAACTGGGTGAGTTCCAAAGGGCTTAGTTAAAGGGGTCCTAATAACTTAGATCATCTTTGTCCAACACTGGTATGATGAGGATGAAATGTTCTAGTCCATACTAAGGTGAGCGGGATATTACTGGTGGGTTTGGGACAAGGTCTAGGGTTGAAAACATGTTGAGGTGTGGGATTAAATGGTTTAGGGGTTTGATTTTATGCTGTGTTGGGTTAGGTTGGGTTGGGGGATGTGGGTTTCAGATTGGTTTAGAGCAGGAGAGGCAGAACTTAAAGAAGAGGCAGAACTTACAGTGTCAGACTTCATTTTCTCCTTCAGTTTTTCCTTCTTTTTCATCTTCTCTGTCTTTTTTTTTCTTTTCCTTTACCTTCTGCTCCTATTCCTTTTTTTCTTTTTCTTTCTATTCTATTTATTTTCATTTCTTTCCTTTCAAGTATAAATCACGCTAAATAGTGTACTCATTCTACTAGTCTTTAGGAGTTCAATCTCTTACTTTTACAGAAGGATACATGGCGATAAAAGATTGGATGATCTTCAGAGTCTGATGACTAAATGAGAACAACAGTAACCATAGGGTCTGGTACTGATTCACTCTGAAAGGGCATAGCCTGCACTGGAGAAGGAGACTTCTCACGCTCAAAATGAATTTTCCTTGTAGTTCTTGCCTTCTTAGCTGCAATCTCTATTCTAATAGGTTCATCAGAGTGCTTCCTCTTTGAAGCGGACTTCTATGCAAACTTTTCAAGAGTCTTGTCCAGCATAGGAGAGAAGGTAGGTAGCTTACCAGAGAGGCACTCTGAATCATGTCTCCAATAGTCTGGATTGGAATGTTCTTTAGAGTAAAGATTTTGGTGAGAATAGTAGGGTATGGAATCTTCATCTGCTTCTTCCCAATAGATGAAATCAAGTAATTCATTATGATGTTGGCCAGACTTACTTTTTCCTTCATCATCATGTGATACATACAAAAACTGTCCAGTTTCAACATGATGTCTTTCACACTCTTGCTTGGGCAAAAGACCTACTTTATCAGAAGATGAAACATCTTTATTTTGGGTAACAGGTTCCCATAAGTCAAATAGACTGAGTGGGTTTTTCCATACAAAACCTCATTGATTTCCAGAGTAGATACTTCAATTATGTTAAAATCTTTAGTATATACAGTTCCTTTAAGAGAACACTTACACACAATGGAAATCACATCCAATTGATATCTCCTTAAGGCTTCCAGTGATGATAATTAACTTATCCACTTGAACGGTCTTCCAGAATTCTAAGACTAGGGATGGAAAGAAGGGCTCCCTATTGATAAGAACTTGGTTTATTCAATTCTATCAAGCTCTACTGTGACATGTCTGCCATCCAGTTGTAGGGGATGGAAAAAGACGAACTCTATAATGTCTTTAACATTGAAATCAACAGCCATTGGAGAAAGGTTGAAGAAAAAGAGATGAAAGGATGTAAGGGTTTTCGAAGGGTTTTTCATAAAAACATAGAGAGAAAGAAAAGGAAACTCAAGAGTTTGCTAAGAGGGAAACGATGTGAAAAGACATCTATTTTAAAAAAATAACTATACCAGAGAGAAGAGAGAGAAAAATAGTTGATGGCAGTTACATGAAAACACTAACTCTGCTATGTGGAAAAGTTTTAAAGTTAATGACAATAAAACATGAAATAGTTTATATTATAAGCAGTCCCAAATGGTTTAATTTCTCAACATTAAGAAGAGCAACCTTAGCTCTTATGGGTTAAGTCATACATAACATACAAACATAAACATATATACCCAGACGTAGACTTAACATGCATACACATAGACTTAAAAAAAATTAAAAACATGTATCGGACTTATACATGAAGCAGACTTATTCAAGCAATACTTCTCAAATTTAAATTGTGCTTGATAAACGTAAACTTGGCCTTAGCCTAAGGCTTTATGAAAATGTTTTCCCACTGATGGTTTGTGTCCATGAACTTCATGTCAAGAACTCCTGCTTACACATAGTCTTTGATGAAGTGATATTTCACCTCAATGTGCTTGGCTTTGGAATACTGAATGAGATTCTTGGATAGATTGATCATGTTTGTGTTATCATAAAACACTAGGATCTCTTCTTATTTGATGGAGTAGTCCTCAAGCTGGTACTTCATCCAAAGAAGTTGAGAGCAGCAACTTACCATAGACATGTACTCAACCTCATCTATTGAGAGTGCAATTAAGTTTTACTTTTTGCTTCCCTAGGAGATTAGACTTTGGCCTAGAAAATGACATCCTCCACTTATGCTTTTTCTGTCTACTCTATCTCCTACAAAATTTGCATCACAATATTTAGACATAGAAAATGAGTATGTCCTTTTATAGAACAACCTAAGGTTAGCAATGCCTACAAGATATCTCAAAATCATTTTCACTACAAACAAATGTGATTCCTTAGGGTCTGACTGATATCTTGCATACATACAGACACTAAACATTATATCAAGTCTGTTGGATGTTAAGTACAAAAGTGAACCAATCATTTCTTTATATAGAGTCTGATCCACTGATGTACCAGACTCATCTTTACTAATTATGCAACTTGTATGCATAGGAGTACTCATTGGCATAACATTAGCTATTTTAAACTTTTTGAGTAGCTCATTGGTGTACTTTTGTTAATGGATAAAAATGCCATCATTAGTCTATTTAATTTGTAGATCTAGGAAGAATTTGAGTTCTCCCATCATACTCATCTCAAATTCAGCCTGCATCATTTCTAAAAACTCTTTACACAAACTTTCATCAGTAGCACCAAAAACAATATCATCCACATAAATTTGCATAATTATAAAGTGCCTGTTTGAGCTTTTTCTAAATAAAGTGGTGTCAACCTTGCCTCTAGTAAAGCCTTTTTGAGATTAAAGAGCTACTAAGTTTGTCATACCAAGCTCTAGCGCTTAACTAATTAAAAAAAATTAGGCTCAAATGGGGAAACTAATGGAAAATAATATGTACAAAAATAGGGGCTTTAAGAATGCCTAAAATTGCCTTTAACATCCTAAGGTACAAAATTCAAACACTATTTTGCCTAGGTCATAAGCCAAGTTCTAGAATACTAAGAAAGAAATGACAATCACTTAATAGAGAAGAAATAAAGGTTAAAAAATTTATAATGAAAATACTTTTACAAGGCTCAAAAGCTCATTAAGGTAATATTAAGTTAAGAGAAACAGTAAAATTTTCATCATCTATTTAGCATACATGTAATCACCCTATAAAACATGTTAAGATCATCAAGAAAAATTTTCAATAAGGCTCTAAAGATGTTTTATGTTCATGTACTCACAGTTAATAACCTAACTTATATAATAATTACAAGAAAACAAATAATGCTTGATCGTAATATATAGCAACAAAAGAAAATATGCTAATTAAAATGAAAAATACTATCCTAAAAATAAAAATAAAAAAGATAAAAGTGGAAACATAAAAATATGGGTAAGTTGACTATCCTACCACCTCAAACTAAGATGGACATGTCTTTAATGTTCAAATTTAGAAAAGAAATGATAGGTAACTTACCTGAGAGGGATGTGGCACCCCAAACTAGTTTTCTCCTTCAATTTTTCATTTTTTAATGTTGTTATTTAGGCTCATACAAGTCTTGGATGTTGATTTGTGGAACCGGGCCTCAAGATAGGTAGTGCTTCACTCTTTGGCCATTCACCTTAAAAGTCATTTTTTTCCTGTAGCTTTCAGATCAAGATTAAGTAATTTCACAACCCCTAAAGATGTATGCTCTAATTTAACTAGCAAGTGACATGGTTTACCATAAACAAGTTTAAAAGGAGTGGTAACAAATAGGGTCTTATATGCAATCCTATATGCCCATAAAGAATCATTTAATTTAATAAACTAATCCTTACGGGTAGTATTAACAACTTTGGATAAAATTTGTTTGATTTCCCTATTTGATACATGTACTTGTCCACTTGTTTGGGGGTGATAGGATATAGCAACTTTATGTTTTACCCCATACTTTTTCAAAAGATTTTCAAAGGTTCTCTCAATAAAATGTGAACCTCCATCACTGATAACAACTCTAGGGACCCTAAACCTCAAAAATTATTTTCTCAAAAAGTTTAATAACTATTTTTGCATCTACATAGGGTGAAGCAATTGCTTCTACCCACTTAGATACATAATCTAAAACTACTAAAATATAGTTATTTCCAAAAGAAGTAGGAAAGGGTCCTATAAAGCCTATACCTCAAACATCAAATAGTTCTACCTTAAGCATTCTATGTAAATACATTTCATAGCGTTTAGAAACATTACCTACACATTGACATACATCACATGTGAGAATATATTTACAAGCATCTTTAAAGATATGTGGCCAATAAAATCTTTCTTTGAGTACTTTAGAAGCCATTTTTACGATGCTCATGTGCCCTCCATAGGAGAAGGTGTGGCAATGCTCCAGGATAGAAAGAACTTCGTCTTCTGGCACATACCTTCTTATCAAAGCATCAACACATCGCTTAAATAGAAGTGGTTCATACAAATAATAATGCTTTGTATTTGCCAAAAATTTCTTTCTATCTTGGAAATTAAGATCAAGAGGTACAATACCACAGACAATGTAATTGACAAAATTAGTAAACCAAGGAACATGTTAGATAATGAGACTAAGGAAATGTTCATCTGGAAAAGATTCATTGATAGGAACAATGTCATCTATCTCTTCCTTAAAGAGCAATCTAGATAAATGGTCAATAACTAAGTTTTCAATGCCTTTCTTATTTCTAATATCTATATCAAACTTTTGTAACAATAGAATCCACCTAATAAGTCTAGGTATAACATCTTTCTTTTGCAACAAGTATTTGATAGCAGAGTGATCAATATGCATAATTACCTGAAACCTACCAAGTAGGACCTGAATTTGTCAAATGCAAAGATGACAACCAACAATTCCTTCTTTATGGTAGCATAATTTACCTGTACATTATCTAGAGTTCTACTGGCATAGTATATAACGTGCAGCTTCTTCTCCTTTCACTGTCCAAGTATAACCCTGAGAACAAACTTGTTAGTGTCCCACATAAGCTTAAAAGGTAATTCCCAATCAGGGGGTTACACAATAGGAGTAGTAATCAATGCTTCCTTAAGCCTACAAAAAGCTTCTAAACAATATGAGTCAAAAACAAAAGGAACATCCTTACCCAAAAGGTTCATGAGAGGTTTAGTGATCTTGGAGAAATCCTTAATGAATCTTCAGTAAAAACTGGCATGCCCAAGGAAACTCCTTACACCTTTTACATTCTTTGGAGGTGGCAATTTCTCAATTACTTCAATTTTTTCCTAATCCACCTCTTACTTCTTTTGGAGATTAAGTGCCCCAGAACAATACCTTCTTGCACCATAAAATGACACTTCTCCCAATTCAAAACCAGGTTAGTTTCCTGACAATGCTACAAAACCTTACTAAGATTCATGAGGAAATTATCAAAAATCACACCATACACAGAAAAATCATCCATAAAAATCTTTGTTACATTTTTAATCAAATCAGAAAAGATTGCCTGCATACACCTTTGAAAGGTCGTAGGTGCATTACAAAGGCCAAAGGGCATGCGCTATAAGCAAAAGTCCCATAAGGGCAAGTGAAGGTGGTCTTTTCTTGGTCATAAGAATGAATGAGTATTTGGTGAAAACCAGAGTACCCATCCAAATAGCAAAAATATGAGTGCTTAACAAGCCTTTCGAGCATCTGATCAATAAAGGGTAAGGGAAAATGATCATTTTTAGTGTTATTATTTAACTTTCTATAATCAATGTACATGCGCCATCCAGATGCTATCCTAGTAGGAATCAACTCACCTTTCTCATTCCTAACAATAATCATTCCCCCTTTCTTCCGAACGCGGTTGCTTTATTATGTATTTCTTTCCATATTTTCCCTAAGAGTCTTCAAACCTAGAAATTCTTACAAAACTAGTAAACCAAGTGGCAAAGGTGGAAAATAACAAAATAAACTAGGGATTTAGGGGAGTTTTATTCAATTTATCCTAATTATACCTAGAAAATATAACCTAAAATGATGTGTTTTAGAGACACATCAACCATATAGTGCTTTACTAAGTTTGAAGACATGGTTTGGAAAGGATTTATCTTCAAACGCAAGAGGCTGGTTCATAAAGACTTCCTCTTAATGAAACCATTTAGAAAAGCACTCATATTTTGGCTACAGGTGCAAAGGTTTCAGTAAGAAGAATCCATATAGCCTCAAGTTTGGCTACAGGTGCAAAGGTTTTAGTAAAGTCTATACCTTCTTACTAATTGTATCCTTGCGCTAAAAGTCTGGCTTTGTTTCTGACAACCTTGCCATCTTCATCAAGCTTGTTTCTAAAGACCCATTTGGTTCTGATTATGCCTTTGTTCTTGGGTTTGGCGACAAGGGTCCAGACTTTATTCCTCTCAAACCGGTTCAGTTCTTCTTGTATAACGATAATCCAATCTGTATCTTCTAATGCTTCTGCCATAGACTTGGGTTCTAATTCTAAGACTAGGGCAAGGAAAGATTGATTATTCTACAACTTGATCTCCAATGATAAGGTCAGAAAGGTGATAAGCCTTGAACTTCTAGTATTTAGGCTTCTTAGGTTCACACATAGATGGTTGTTGATCAAATGTTGCATTTTCATCCTCTACGAGTTTTTCCTAAGCTGGTTCATACGCTTACTGTTGAATACCTGCATCATCAATATCTAGATCTTCTAGTTTCCTGTTAATCTTTTGAACATCGTCAAATCTTACATGCATTGATTCCTCAATGGTCTGAGTCCTTGCATTAAAGACTTTGTAAGATTTTAAGGTTGTTGAATACCCTATGAATATCCCTTTATCAGACTTAGAATCAAAATTTCTAAGTTGATCCTTAGTGTTAAGGATATAACATGTCCACCTAAAGGGATGAAAAAATGATATGTTTGGTCTTCTTTTATTCCATAAGTCATAAGGAGTCTTTTTCAGTATTAGTCTGATAAGGATTCTATTTTGGATATAACAAGAAGTTCTCACAGCCTCTGCCCAAAAATATTTTAGAAGATTGTTTTCACAAAGCATAGTTATAGCCATTTCTTGTAGAGATCTGTTTTTCCTTTCCTCAACACCATTCTACTGAGGCATTCTTGAAGATGAAAAACTGTGAGTGATGTCAGACTCATTGTAGAATTTTTCAAATATTTCATTTTCAAATTCTCTGTCATGGTCACTTCTAGTTGTAATAATACATAACCCTTTCTCATTCTAGATTTTCTTGTAGAAAATCTTGAATACTTTCACATACTCATCTTTATGGGCTAGGAAGTACACCCATGTCATTCTAGTGTAATCATCAGTAATGACAAAGCCATATTTCTTCCCTGCCAGACTTTGAATCTGACATAGACCAAACAAATCTAAATGTAACAGTTCTAATGGTTTGGTTATAGAAACAACATTTTTGTTTTCAAAAGATGCTTTATGTTGTTTCCTTTTTTGGCATGCTTCACAAGGAAAGGAACTGTTAAAAAAGATTTTTGGTAGTCCCTTAACTAGGCCTTTTCTATGAAGTTTTGAAATATGTTTTAGGCTCATATGCCCAAACTTTTTGTGCCAGATCCATCTCTCTTTAGAGTTTAAAAATAGACATCTTACATTTTGATTTTTCAGTTCACTCAAATTAACCTAATATAGGTAGTAATGTCTGTTTGCCAAAAAAAGTATGGTTCCATAATGATTGATGACAGTACACTTTTCTTTATCAAAAGAGACTTTGTACTTGCTGTCACAAAATTGACTTATGTTAAGCAGGTTATGTCTCAGACCTTCTACAAGATAAACATTTTCAATAATAGAGGAAGAAATATTACCAACTCTACCAGTACCGATAATGCTCCTGGTCTGGTTTCCTAGAAATCATTAAGAAAAATATCGTAGTTCTCTTTATGTTCAAGATAACTTACTTCCTCTAAATTTAAGTCACTTGAACTGGCTTCTGAGTCTGGGTTTGTATAAGCCATGAAACATATTTGAGCAAACTCATTTTTCTCCTTAGACTTGCTTGAGCCTGATGAGTCCTCATCATCCCATGTGATGAGTCCTTTCCGTTGAAGAAAAGTCTGGTCGATATCGAAATCTTTTTTAAACCAAATTCCATGAAATTTGTTGATAACTAACATTATGTATTCTAACTTAAATAAAATTATGTGTTATTATTTGACGTGGGTATTTAAGCATTTCAGGAAACATAAGGATTAAGCTACAAAAGAAAAAGAGAGCCTATGCATTAAAAGTCTGAAAGGCTTAATCGCAACATGAACTCTACATTGTAAGAAAAAAGATTCCAGGAATTTGCTTCTAACAGAACTCTTTTGCATCAGAGTAACTCACCAGACCCAGACTTAAAAACATCATTCAAGCTTCAGAATATATGAAAGCATCAGACCCTGTCTCCTCTTTCTGAATCATTTTGGAAGTGGTCTAATACATGAAGCATCAACAGTCACAAGTCATCTCCATCGAAGCTTAAAGGAAAGATTCTCGAAAGAGAGATAGACTAAACAGGGTGGATTCTAATCTAGTCGCATTTAGAGATTCGCTGAATCAAAGATTCCCTTTTCGTGAAACTTATGCTACCTTTACTCCACCTATATCTGCACACATCTCTAAGCTCTTAAATTTATATTACGTGTACAAAACGTCTGTCTTTGACAACAAAAGCTCTTATTCTTTGTGTAACTCCAACAAGAAAGCTTTTGTCCCTTGTACAACAACCCTTTCAACGGTCATATAATTGATAGCCTCTCCCTGAGCTCAATAAGATGATTCTATATAAACAGAATCAATCTCTTCATTAGAGGGCTCTCCGCTCTCCACACATAAAAAAAGAAGAAAAACAATAAGAGAGCAAAAAAAATATGAAGAGCTGAAGCAGAAAAAGAAACACAAGAGAGTGTAAAAATGAAGAATTGAAAGAGAGAGAGAGCTTGAGAAAAGAAGAAGAATATGAGCTAAAATATATTAATTGAAGTGTGATGAAGGAAAATGAAAAGATCATGAACGAACACCAAACGTTCGTGTGCTAAAGCTCATAAGAAATGAAGTGATGGTAGTATACTCAACAACGAGTAACTATATCTGGAAGATCTGCCATAAAGATAAAGAAAGCTCACTATGTGCAATCATCTTCCTACTTAGATGCCATAGTAACTTGGGATATGCCTTTATGTGCTTAATACCATACTATCCTAAGTCATGCTTTCTGGCTTAGTACATTTTCCAATCATCTTTCACTTTTTGAATATACTGAGCCTTATGGGAAGATAAACCTTTTCTTTCTTCATGAACCCATTTTCATGGTTTATCACTTAGTTTTACTAAGTCAAGGGGTTTATTTTATTTGAAATAATTCTTCCAATCCTTTGGTAGTATAGGTCTGGTGTGTTGCCAAACTCTGTTAGTGTGGGAAACACTATTGGCTTAGAGAGGCTTTTGAAAGAATACTCGGGTTTGAGCCAGGAGTGGCTTGTGAAAGAATAATTGGGTCTGCCCCAGAAGTGGGTGCTGCAAAATAATACTCATAGGAATCTAGAAGGGTCTGGTGTGTTGAAGCACGGGCTGTGCTTATGCCAGGAGTAGCTGGAGTTAAGAATACTAAGAGCATGAGTTATGGTCAAGCCAGGAGTAGCTGGATTCAAGAATACTTAGAAGCACGGGTTGTGCTTAAGCCAGGAGTGGATGGAGTCAATAATACTCAACATATGATGTAAATGATTTTACATAGTGGAAATCCTTCAGATTTGAAGGTACTGGATATAGTCTCCGTGTTAGAGGTGGACTAGTATAAAATTGCTTGTGTGATGTCTCTCTCTCTAACTCTTTAACTATCAAAAGTCTGGTGCATTATCGTTAATATCTTTGATAGTAAAAGTATGGTAAATAATGTTCACTCAATCAAAGAATCATGCTATCCACATAAGCAAAAGTCTGGTCCACTATATAAAATGTTATTACGTTTAAATATCACTTTTTGGTTTGAAAAAGTGAACAGACTTATTCAACCCCCCTTCTAAGTCTATTCTCTGAACCATCATTTCTTGAAGAATTTCTTCTTCTCCTTTTTGTCTTTCTTATCTTTGTTTAAGAAAAGACATTCAAGCTTCATGTGCCCTGGCTTTCTACAATTAAAACATTCCAAGGTAGATTTATCAGTTTTAAATTTAAATTGACATTTTAGGTCTGCTTTTCTTTTTCTTCAACAGCCTGTGAAATCTCCCTGTTACAAGAGCAAGCTCATCATTTATATCTACACTGCTTTCACCAGAGTCCGAGTTTGAGCTTGTAGACTTTACAGCTTTAAAAGCTTTAAAGTTACTTGAGTCAATAGACTTCAAAGCAATGCTCTTGGAGGTAGAGGGCTTGGTAACCTTCTTCTACTTTGGCTTTATCTCATCAACTCTAAGCACTCTAAGGTGTTCATCAAGACTGAGGGTTCTGAGATCTTTGGCCTCTTCAAGGGTTGAGCACTCAACGTCAAACTTTTCTAGTAGACTCCTAAGGAGTTTGACATTTATGTCCTCAACTAACATAGTTGTCCCCAGAGCTTGAAGCTCATTTAATAGAATTTAGAATGTTCCAAACATCTGATCAATGGTTTCATGCTCCTCCATGTTGAAGTTGTCATACTATTTTATCAACAGTATTTTCTTTTACCTCTTAAGGTTAGAGGTCCTTTCATAGTTTTGTTGTAGAACATCCCATATTTCCTTTGGGATCTTGTAACTGAATACTTTATTGTATTCAGACTCGCTTAGAGCATAAATAAAAAGGAATCTGGCCTTTGCATTGGCTTCGATCTTTCTCATCTCTTGGTTAGTCCAATGGTCTTTTGGTTTGGGTTTGCCATCAATATCAACAGGGAAAGGGTTATCGCCATTTATTATGACCCCCCACAGACTGTATTGGGTAAACTTGATGAACATCTCTATCTTGTCTTTCCAATATAGATAGTTTTCCCTTAGGAAGGCTGAAGGCCTATTTATGGAGGATCCTTCTGCTATGAGTTGGTTATGTTGAGAAGCTGCCATGGATCTTATCCTTTTCACTCATGGGAGTAATCAACCCAAAAGGATAATCTCTGATACCAATTGATGGTTTAGAGTCAGACTGACGGGGGGTTGAATAAGTCTAAGACTCTTTTCGCGTGGAATGTAAACTTTTTCAAACAGGAAACATAGCAAGCTTTTGGAATTAGACTTTAAGAGATAAGGTATAGAGAGATAGCACACAACAGATTTATACTGGTTCACTTCCAATGTAGAAGCTACACCCAGTACCTTCAGACCTGAAGGATTTTCATAATATAAAAATGACTTTTTAAAAACACCACACAGACTCGTGCCACAAGTATTCTTGACTCCAACCATTCCTGGCTTAATCCCAAGTATTCTTTTCAACAAGCCATTCCAGGTTCAAACCTAAGTATTCTTTCGAAAGCTTCTTCAGGCCAAATAGTGTTTCTTATAGAAACTAAGGCTAGCAACACACCAGACTTTTAGACAAGTAAAGATTTGAGAGTTTGTGCTTGTGTTTTTGAGAACTTAATGTACATGAAAATATGGAATTTAAGATTAGATAACTAAGTATGAAAGAACAAAGACCAAGTTTGCAAGAAGGAGAAATACAAAGAAAGTGTTTCCCTTTGAAATGAAAGCTTTGAAAAGATTACTTGTAGAATGATGCTTTGAAGCCTAACAAAATATCTCTGCTTTTCAAATTTGTGAACTCCTTCAAAGTCTGGATTCTCTTCATAATTATTGGCCAAATGAGATAGCTGCTGATAATGAGACACCCCGAAAATGGGGGGTAAATTTTTCACGATTTTAATATCATTAATTTATGAAAAACATAAGTGGTGAAGCTGTCAGTCAATACCATGGATCTATTAAGGACCTGTCTCATATATGAAGATATGAGAAGGTAGGTTACGAAAAACAATTAATGAAGAATTTGCAAACGAAAATAGCGGAAGATTCATTTAAAATTGCTGCTATATAATTGGGTGCAAGAGGTTAAACATTATAAAGATTAATGAATTCAAAATATGTCTAAAAGGTTCATAAGTTAGTATAGGATGAAGGTTTAATGTAAAGAAAATGAAAAATAATCAAAGAATTGTAGTTTGGAGAACCAGGGCATCTCTCGCTAAAGTGAGAACCACACTCGCTTGAGCGAGTCCCAGTGGAACGCTTGAGCGAGTCACAGAGTAGGCTGAGTGAAAAGAGGGAAAGGAGCTTCAGGGGTTGTCTCGCTTGAGCGAGCCCCATCTCGCTTGAACGAGATCCACAGGATTCACTTGGGCGAGGTAAGCGAGCGTGAGTGAAATTCTTCCAAAATCAACCTACGCTCACTTGCTTGAGCGAGTGCCATCTTCCAAAGGCTATTCGCTCAAGCAAAATTGGTCCAGTGGCAAAGTCCCTCGCTCTCATTCGGGCGAGACCCAACTCGCCTAAGCGATTTTTCTCCAGTGGCTAATCCCTGATGCATAGGCAGTCCCGCTTGAGCGAGACCCACTCTCGCCTGAGCGAGATTTGGCCAGTGGCCAAATATCATGCAGGGAGGATTCTCGCTTGAGCGAGAACCCATCTCGCTTGAGCGAGAATACCAGTAAAATGCAAAATCATTGGAATTAAACAACACAACATGCCAAAACTCATTTCTGACCAAATTGGTTTAATTCATCACATCACATACTACATATTAGGCATTTAAAACTTATCCCAAACATTCATACCCATAAATTTTCATTCCAACTCATGAATCACATTCTAAATTAGCCTACTACTTTGTATAAATCATAAAATGCAATTTTTCATGTAAACCATCATTCATTCATAAATTTTAACTACATCATACTTCCTTTTCCTTTTCCAACTAAGGTTAAGGTCACCAATGAAAATGAACCATAAGCACTAGGGTCTCATTTTCCAACATGACCTCCAAAATCATCATCCCATATTCATCATCTATACCAATTCATGGCTGTACAAAATGTTCTTTATATCTATATACAATATAAAAGCCTATGTAAAAGCCATAAATTCAAAGATTTGCCGGCCAAGGCATTCTTTACCCAAGGTAGACTTCCTTCACACCATTCTTCCACATAAGTGCTCCATGGGCAATCCTATAACACAATGGCTAAAAAGATATACCACATAGAGAGTAAGTATAATTTCTCAATGATGAAAATCTAACAATTGTGATAATATATATATATAAATGCAAGATAAACATCTTTTCCTAAAAAGAGAGTTCAATCAACACAAAATCGATCATTCGTTAAATTCGTTAAACACATATATCCATAAAAAATTCACAAAGTCACACTGACCAATATCACAATTACAGTTAGTGATCAAAGGGAGTTCCAACTACTCCTCACATAATCTCCTCAACAGGATATCATACTATGCCATGCTTCTATGGGTAATGCATATTCTGGTGTTTAAGGATGCATATGCACGGATCCGATTTCATTTCATCAGGTGATCGCAACCACCATAATCATTCATTCATTCTCATTGGTTTCCCACCTTGCAAGGGGTACTCCTTCTAGCAGCCTCACAAGGTGCTTTCTCGTGATAGCAACCATGTTCAACAATTCATAATGGTTTCCCGCCTCGCGAGGGGTAATCCCGCCTCATGATCGCAACCACGGGCATTCAATCTCAATGGTTCCGCAGGGCCTTTCATTTCAAATACCAGGTGATCGCAACCACTGGTTCAATAATCACAGGAACTCGCAAGCCCTTTACATTCCAAACATCAAGTGATCGCAACCACTTATCAACATCATCATGATATGCATACCATTCTATGTATGCAGTAATGCTCATGCATGCCTCAACCTTATATGGATTATCTCACCCTCTCATCTAGGGTACACTCGTACTCAATCACAATGTTAATTCCACATAATCAAACACATATATAAAAATATTCCAATCATCATGTTCAGGAATCATCCTAGCCAAAGATTTCAAATATTCATCAAGCCACACATGAAATCAACAACGTGTTATCACGTATTATACCACTCATAACCTCATCAAGGTTTTATTCCACAATCAATCATTACAAGAGCCTTACTCAATTTCACATCACATGTATATGTTACTACACCCATTCAAGAAAACATACCATATTACATCAATACATACATTATCATCATACAAGATCTCATGCATTTAGAAAATAGACCCCTATCCTACCTCAAGAGAAGTAGACTTCTGGGTTCGATGGTCCCACCTCACAAGTATTATCAAATCCTACATCAATCAATTATAGGACCACATCAATCATTCATTCAAACACCATTTCAACATAGATCTACACATATATGTACACATGATCCTCATCATGTAGAGGCTATTTACAAGTTTTATTCATTTGTCTAATTAGGCTTCGGGAATTCCTTCCCTTAAATCATCATTCATTATCATGAAGGCAACAACCTGATTAGTTAGGTTACCCCATTTACCATCCTCACATTTAACTCATTCTAAGTGGGTTTTCACTTATAGTTTCCAACCACCATCTCCAATCATCATTTATGGTTATACTTCAACATTAATAACATTCCCATCATTAATTAATGCCTTTCTCACTCATATTACCCATTTCCCCCAATTTTATAAGTTAGGGTTTCACTAAAGCTCAACCACTTCATAAATGCACTTCAATATTCCTCATTCTTCAACCCCATTTTCGTGCACCTCATTTATTGCTCATGAATGTTCATATTTATTTCACCCCACCTTAGGGTTTTGCATTTAATGGTTCCTTTCACTACCCACATGCATTTAATACTCTCCTAAGCCTTAGCAGTCCATATTCTAGGGTTCAACTACCATTAAAATAAGGAAGAACTTACCTCAATCAAGAAACAAAAATGGAAACCAAGGGAGAGGATGGTGTACACGAAAATGGAAGAGAGGAAAGGGAGATTTCAAGCACCCAATGTTCCTTCTTGCTCCAATGGTAAACGAAAATAAGAGAGAAGAAGAAGCACCAAGTTTTTCTTAGGTGTATAAAGGAGAAGAGAGTGAAAAAGATGAGTGGGAAAAGAAAAGAGAAGAAGAAGGAATGTTTTCTCCTTTGGAAATAGAAGCTAGCGTGAAAATAAGAGTGAAAGAGGTGAGGATTTTGTTTTAATTTTTTAATCTTTCATTAAAGTCTTCTGTTTTTAAACAAACAGGCTCTCTGTTTAGGCTCAATATCTTATCTAAAAATTAATCCAAATACATATTCAGGTTCCCAGTAATATTCTCTACATCCCTGACCAACGGCATCTCAATCAGAGATACTTGGTTCGTCACCCATATTTTATCCGGTTTAGTTTCCCGTTTATCCGATCTCAATAAATCACTAACAGTCTCTGAAAGTATTAATTAAATTATTTCTGATATTTCGGGACATTAAATAGTTCACATTCAATTATTCAATATTTATCTCATTAAATTAATTCTCTATTTTAAAATTTGGGATGTTACAATCCACCCCACCTAAAAGAAATTTTGTCCTCAAAATTTGACATACCGGATTCGAATGCATGAGGGTACCGCTCACGGATATCATCCTTGCGTTCCCAGATAAGTGTCTCCATGTTCCCATGTTTCCACACTACCTTCACCAGAGGTACCATTTTATTCCTCAACCTCTTCATGGAATACTCGACGATACGAACCAAAACGGGAGGAACGAACAAGTCATCCCGCATATCAACATCATCAATAGAGATCACGTGCAAAGGATCATAAATATACTTCCTTAACTATGATACGTGGAACACATTATGTAGGTTTGCAAGATGTGAAGGAAGCGCAATCTGATAAGCAACATCTCCAATCCACTTCAAGATCTCATAAGGTTCTATGAATTTAGGGCTTAATTTTCTGCTCTTCAAAGCTCTTCCAATACCCTTATCTCACGAGACTCGTAAGAACACATGATCGCCGACCTAAAATTCAAGTGGCTTCCTCCTCTTGTCATAATAGCTCTTCTGCCGGTCTTGAGTGATTTTCATCTTCTCTTGGATCATCTTAATCTGTTCATTGGTTTCTTCAACAATCTCAGGCCCTAAGGCCAAGTTCTCACCAACTTCAAGCCAACATAAAGGGGTTCGACATTTCCTTCCATATAACGCCTCATATGGTGCCATGCCAATACTAGAGTGAAAACTGTTATTGTAGGTGAATTTGATCAGAGGCAAATACTTCTCCCATGAACCGTCGTGCTCCAAAATACAAGCACATAATAAGTCCTCAAGACTTTGAATAATCCTCTCGAATTGTCCGTCTATCTGGGGATGATACGCTGAGCTTAGCTTTAATTTTGAACCCATCGCTTCATGTAAACTCCCCCAAAATTGGGAAGTAAATCGGGGGTCTCTATCAGAAATAATACTTGATGGCACACCATGCAACCTCATAATTTCTTTGATGTATAACTGTGCCAAATCCTACAAGGAACTCTTCATACTAATCAGTAGAAAATGTGCACTCTTTGTTAAGTGATCCACAATCACCCAGATTCCATCACATTTAGACCTTGTCCTTGGCAGACCGGACACAAAATCCATAATAATTGCATCCCACTTCCAAACGGGGATATCAAGTGGTCTCAAAGTACCTGAAGGTCTCTGATGCTCTACCTTCACCTTCTGACAAATAAGGCACGAAGCTACAAAGTTGGCAATGTCACGTTTCATTCCGGGCCACCAAAACTTCTTCTTCACATCTTGGTACATCTTGGTCGCACCAGGGTGAATACTAAAAATGCTTTTGTGCGCCTCCTCAAGCACCGTATGTCTTAAGTCTCTAAATGAAGGCACATGCACACGACCTTTCACTCGCCATAAGCCATTAACATCCTCAACAAGGAATAGATTTTTCCTATCGCCTTGAGATCTCCTCATCTCCTGTAAGTAATCACCATCTCCTTATTTCTCCTTTACAAGCTCTAAGAACTCACTGCATATCTTTAACGTAGCAAAACATAACTTATGGGAAGATTGAATTTCGGTCCCAACATTTAAATTCCAAAATTCCTCAATCAATTCAAATTCTTTGACCATCATGGCCGACACATGTAAGGACTTTCGACTAAGAGCATCGGCAACTACATTAGCTTTTCCCGGGTGGTACTTCAATTCAAAATCATAGTCCTTCAGGAATTCCATCCATCTCCTCTAGCGCATATTCAATTCTTTCTGATCAAAAAGGTATTTCAAGCTTTTGTGATCACTAAAGACTATGAATCTCGAGCCATAGAAGTAATGGCGCCAAATCTTTAAGGCGAACACAACCGCCGCTAACTCCAAGTCGTGAGTCGGGTAGTTAACTTCATGAGGTCTTAGCTGGCGTGAAGCATAAGCTATAACACGTTCTTTCTGCATCAAAACACATCCAAGTCCATGCTTGGAAGCATTGCAGTACACCACAAAGTCTTCTTGTAAATCAGGTAATGCTAAAATAGGCGCAGAAGTCAGCCTCATCTTTAACTCTTCAAAGCATCTCTCACATTCAACCGTCCATACAAAAGGTTGGTTCTTCCTTGTCAAGTTTGTCAAAGGTCTAGCAAGATGAGAAAAACCTTTGATAAACCTCCGATAATATCCGGTAAGTCCAAGAAAACTCCAGATTTCAGTAACCGGTGTAGGTCTAGGCCACGCCATAACGGCCTCAACCTTGGAAGGATCCACCGAAACACCATCTTCGAATATCACATGTCCAAGAAACTGGACGCTGATAAGTGCTTTATAATACAATAAATTAGGTCTAAATTGCTTAGGATTTTAGTCATTATCCACTGTATTTCCTTTATTTATTGCGATTTTTGCTTTCTTTCCACTCTATTCTACTTGGGTATGTTATTTTGCAAGAATTAAGGTAACAAAGGGTCAAAAACAAGAGAAAAGCGACCATAAAATGATAAAGAAACAAGAAGAACAAGCCCAAAGTGGAAAGAATTCTCTTTTTAAAGTTGAAATCTGACTCAAAAAGCTGAAATCCGACTCAGAGCAATGAAATCCGACTCAAAATAGGCCAAATCCGAGTGGGATAACTCAAAATAGGCCAAATCCGAGTGGGATAACTCAGAAATGACCAAATCCGAGTGGAATACTGCACTGCTGGAGGAAAATCTGAGTGAAATGTTCCCTGTCAAAGCCAATCCGAGTGAAGAATGCTGACTCGAGTGAAAGGATTGCTGATTGAAGTGAATCCGAGTGGGAATTTGCTGATTGAAGTAAATCCGAGTGAAGAATGCTGACTCGAGTGAAAGGATTGCTGATTGAAGTGAATCCGAGTGGGAATTTGCTGATTGAAGTAAATCCGAGTGAAGAATGCTGACTGAAGCAGGTCTGACCAAAGAACAAGTGCTTTTCTGGGCAAAAAGCTGATTCCGAGTGAATTGATTCCAAGCAGAAGGAATGCCATTGAATGAATAAATGCTGACTAAGGAGAATCTGAGTGGTTTCATTCGGAGAACAAGGCATTTCCGAGTGGTGTCTTAATCGGACAAGGAAAAATCTGACCAGAAATGAATCACACTCGGGCAGACTCTCAAGTTTCACACTGAGCCCGAGTGAGAAGTCTCCAAGGAAAGGCCATTCTGAGTGAGTTGGGTCAGAAAGATGGATTTCCGAGCAAAGCAAGGCTCGGACATAAGAAGAAATTCAATCAGTCAAATTCCAACCCTTCAAGTGCAAGTTCCTGAGTAAAAGTGAAGGCCATTCCGAGTGAGTTGATTGACGACTGAAGGCCATTCCGAGTAAAAAGCATGAAGGCCGACTGAAATATTTCAAAGCAAATCCGAGTGAATTCCAAAGCAAAGCTTTAACCGAGTGGTCTAAATTCAGAGACAGCCGAATGAAAATGATTGGGAACCGATTGAATCTGAACCAAGTGAGTCTTCAATCAGTTCCGAATGAACTCCATGAACCTGAGCTGAGTGAATGGTTTCAGTCGGATCCGAGTCCCTCTTCAGTTAATTTCGAGCAACACAAGCAAATCCGAGCAAGGATTCTCTGAGTGAAACAGTGAAAAAGAGAACCTCTCGCTTGAGCGAACCTTTATCCGCTTGAGCGAGACGGTTTCCTTCAACAAACGCTTAAGCGAGAAACTCTCGCTCAAGCGAAACCGACCGGTTTTCTTAAACACCGACCCCTCAACTCAACACCGAGTGAAGATTTCACTCGGTTTTATGTGCGAACAGTACCATTTTTTACTCGGTTTTGAGCACAGAAGGCACCCTTTCACTCGGATTTTGCAGAAAAGATGAAAATCGACCCACTTTTCCACTCGGAATTTGCCCAGCTGAATAAATCCAAGCACCGAATTATTGGAAATATTAAAATAATGCAAATTGGCACAGCTGGAACTCACATGCACCGAAAGTTTCCTCCCACTTGCAATTACAACGCGTTTCTTAGCTGGATCCCCCCTTTCCATCGCCTATAAAAGGAGAAGAAGTTGCAAGCATCCAACATCAATCATCACTTGCATCAATTACCATCAGATTCATTTTCTTTTCTTTTCTTCGTTACTTTCTCTCTTTTTCTCTTTAGTTTTCTTCTTTTCCATTTTTCTTTCTCTGTTCGTTTTTCTTCTCTTTCTTTTTATTTTCTTTTCTTTCTTTTATTTTGTAAGAGTGTGAGGGCTGTAAAAGTGAGAATTTAAATTTGTAATTGGTGGAGAAATTATTGCAACAAGGAATTACAGTGGTAAATTATTCTGAGCTTTTGGAGAAACCTGTAAGTCTTTATTTTTACCATGTCTTGTATGTTTTATTTTTCCATTATTTATATGAATTTGAATTATTTCATGAGTAGCTAAATTAATTATCTTGGGATAAAGGGGGTATGATAATATTTTATTTTAATGTTATTTTGACTTGGAATTAAATAAATTTCTGTTTTCCATTTAGTTCAATTATGCTTAGTGCTTTTAGTAATTCCTAACAAGAACCTAAATGATAAAACTGTATACTTACGGGTATATTAGTAAGTTTAGGTAATAAATAGAATCGAGAGATTTATTTTTACCGAAAAGCTTTGAACTAAACCTAAGATTTTTGAGATGCTTTTTGTGACCTCGGTAAAACCGTGAAAGTAATCAAAATTCTTTTGAGGAAATAAAAGGGATTTTCATAAAACGATAATGGGCCTTTCTGAGGATTAAGCAGCGCTTTCCATAGGTTAGGTACATTAATAGGATTCCGAGAGGAACATATTAATTAGCTTTTGGAAAATTCGCCTTGGAAAACTTAATTCGATTCTTATTTATGAAAAGTTAAAATTCATTAACATAAAATAGAGTCTTAATCCCCCTTTATTCCAAGATATTCTCAACTCTGATTTTTAAGTGTCAAGTAAATTTTATTTTTATATTTATTCGTATTCTGTGCAATTTTAATTTGTGCTTTATTTTATAAAAATCTTAAAAATCAATTGTGCGGATAATTAAATTTCAATATGCTGGTACTTTGAACACAGTCCCTGTGGAGAACGATAATCTTTTATATTACGCGACATAACCCGTGCGCTTGCGGTCCCTGTCAGACGCTTGCCAACCAGAATTCACATTTAGAGAGCTTAACATACAACCGGTTCTCTCTAAGAATATTCAACACAAGCTTCAAATGTTCTTCGTGTTCCTCACGGCTCTTGGAATACACCAGGATATCGTCAATAAATACCACAACGAAGCGATCCAGGTATTCATTGAAGATGCGGTTCATGTAGCTCATGAACACCGCTGGAGCATTAGTCACTCCGAATGACATTACAACATACTCATAATGGCCATATCGCGTCCTAAAAGCAGTCTTCGGTTCTCACCCGAATTTGATGGTAACCAGAGCGTAAGTCAATTTTTGAAAACACCACAGCACCTCTTAATTGATCCAAGAGATCATCAACATGAGGTAAGGGGTATCGGTTCATTATTGTCATCTTGTTCAACTGACGGTAGTCAACACACAATGGCATAGTTCCATCCTTCTTCTTGACCAATAAAACAGGAGCCCCCCAGGGTGACACACTGGGTCGAACAAACTCCTTCTCAAGTAGCTACTCAACTTGCTTTTTAAGTTTAGCTAACTCCATAGGAGACATCCTATAAGGAGCGATAGAACACTGGTTCTGCACTAGGTATGAGATCGATAGTAAATTCAACCTCCCGTGGAGGTGCTAAACCGGGTACCTCCTCAGGGAATACGTCTAAGAATTCTGACACCACAGGGATATTAAGGGGATCAGGATTATTTGTCCTATCGGCAAGAGATAATAATATGGAAAGTTGAGCTATACCTTGCACATCAAATTTCCCCACATCAAAAGAAGGGAAAATGATAGTCTGCTGTTGATAGTCAACCAAAACTTTATTGCCAAAGAGTCAATCCATACCAAGTATGATCTCCAATCCCTTCATAGGCAAGCAAATAAACGACACAATAAACCTTCTCCCTTCTAGGAGCATGTCAACATTATCACACTCGTTAACTGATCTGAGACAAGTACCGGTTGAGGTGGTAACCACAAGTGCATTTTTCATTAAACACACCGACAACCTCAATCGCTGAACACAATCCTCGAATATAAAAGAGTGGGTTGCACCCGAATCATAAATGACATGAACTGAATTTCTGAGTATTTCACACTTACTTTCAACTAAGTTATCTGCTTATGCTGCTTCCTCACCGGTCACAGCAAACACTCTCCCAGCTTTTGGTTATGGATTTCCACCATTTTCATTTCCATCACGAACACCATTGCCGTTACCACGACCATTACCATGCCTTCCACCATTATAGCCACCATGGCCGCAATTCCGGCCACCGTTGTTTCCATTACCACGGCCCTGACCACTATTGTGGCCTCCGCGGTTCACATGAGCAGGTGTATTAGTACGATTGGGAGTATTAGCTTGCACTTGAGTTGGTCTTATGAGCAAAGGGCATACAGGACGGATATGTCCCACTTGATCACAATTGAAACACACCACATCATCACAGTGCACATACTCATGAACATAGTGAGGACCACCACACCTATAGCATTTCGGCCCATTGGCATTTGCATTTCCCCAGCCAAAAGTGTTGCCATGTCCACTGCCTCTAGCTTGGACATTAGAATGAGCACCCCTCTGAAAACGTCCCCTTCTGAAATTTTCTTACCTCTTGAAACTGGAAGATTGACCCTTCAACTTAGAGTCAAATTTGGAATGATGAGGGGGAGCATGTTCTTCATAAATACGGCACTTATTCACAAGTACCGTAAAGCTTCAGATTTCTTGATGACATATGGCCCTCTGAATATCAGGGCATAGACCGTTCTCAAACTTTACACACTTAGAGGCTTCAGTTCCCTCTTGTTGATAAGGAGGGTAGAATTCACAGAGTTCCTCAAATTTGGAAGCATACTCTTCCACCGTCATTGTACCTTGCTTGAGTTCCATGAACTCAAGTTCCTTCTTACTCTTATAGCTCTCAGGCATATATTTTCTCATGAGTTCAAGCTTAAAATTTTCCCAAGTCAAGGGAATAGCAGCAGTAATCATTCTACTCTTGGTGAGTCTCCACCAAGTCTCAGCTTTCTCTCTCATCATAAAAATAGCATACTCCACTTTTTGGAGCTCAGTGCATTCAAAACTGTCAAAGATCCGCTCAACATCTCGGATCCAAATATAGGCTTGCTCAGGCTTAAATCCACCACAAAACTCGGAAGGTTTTCGCTTCAAAAACATGTCAAGGCCTTGAGTACCTTGGACAGCAGGAGCAGGTTGCCTTTCCGCTTCTTGTCTATCACGGTTTTGTGTCTCAAGGAGGTCTGCAAACAGATTCAAAGCTCTAGCTATAGCGTCATCGTTATCTTGATGATGACGGGACATCATAATATCTATAATCATAACATTAAATTCAACTAATATCAGTAAACTAGTTCATAAACTTTTCTATGGTCTCATGCTACAGTAATTCATCATAAATCAAGCTATGGCCCTCCATCATGGAGTCCAGCATCGTCTATCCTACATTTAAGCCCATAAAAATTACATCATTATATCTTAGGGTCACATGCATTCATATAATTATAAGAATTCATCATTGAGGGAGAATAGTGTGAAGAAAGCTTGGCCGGACTTATAGCAATCATATTTAATCCACAGTCAATCCATACAAAGTCAAGCAACAATGGCAGTCATTCATTAATTACATGTCATACTCTAATAATAATAATAATAATAATTAATCACAGCAGTAAAGAGTAATTAATGCTCTGATACCAGGTTGAGACAACCCGAAAATAGGGGGTAAATTTTTCACGATTTTAATATCATTAACTTATGAAAAACACAAGTGGTGAAGCTGTCAGTCAATACCCTGGATCTGTGAAGGACCTGTCTCATATATGAAGATATGAGAAGGTAGGTTATGGAAAACAATTAATGGAAAATTCACAAATGAAAACAGCGGAAGATTCATTTAAAATTGCTACTATATAATTGGGTGCAAGAGGTTAAACATCATAAAGATTAATGAATTCAAAATATGTCTAAAAGGTTCATAAGTTAGTATAGGATGAAGGTTTAATGTAAAGAAAATGAAAAATAATCAAAGCAATGCAGTTTGGAGAACCAGGGCATCTCTCGCTAAAGCGAGAACCACACTCACTTGAGCGAGTCCCAGTGGAACGCTTGAGTGAGTCACAGAGCAGGCAGAGCAAAAAGAGGAAAAAGAGCTTCAGGGGTCGTCTCGCTTGAGCGAGCTCCATCTCGCTTGAGCGAGATCCACAGGATTCACTTGGGCGAGGTAAGCGAGCGTAAGCGAAATTCTTCCAAAATTAACCTACGCTCACTCGCTTGAGCGAGTGCCATCTTCCAAAGGCTATTCGCTCAAGCGAAATTGGTCCAGTGGCAAAGTCCCTCGCTCCCACTCGGGCGAGACCCAACTCGCCTAAGCGATTTTTCTCCAGTGGCTAACCCCTGATACATAGGCAGTCCTGCTTGAGCGAGACCCTCTCTCGCCTGAGCGAGATTTGGCCAGTGGCCAAATATCATGCAGGGAGGGTTCTCAATCGCTTGAGCGAGAATACCAGTAAAATACAAAATCGTTGGAATTAAATAACACAACATGCCAAAACTCATTTCTGACCAAATTGGTTTAATTCATCACATCACATACTACATATTAGGCATTTAAAACTTATCCCAAACATTCATACCCATAAAGTTTCATTCCAACTCATAAATCATATTCTAAATTAGCCTACTACTTTGTATAAATCATAAAATGTAGTTTTTCATGTAAACCATCATTCATTCATAAATTTTAACTACATCATACTTCCTTTTCCTTTTCCAACTAAGGTTAAGGTCACCAATGAAAATGAACCATAAGCACTAGGGTCTTATTTTCCAACATGAGCTCTAAAATCATCATCCATATTGATCATCTATACCAATTCATGGCTGTACAAAATGTTCTTTATATCTATATACAATACAAAAGCCTATGTAAAAGCCATAAATTCAAACATTTGCCAGCCAAGGCATTCTTTACCTAAGGTAGACTTCCTTCATACTATTCTTTCACATAAGTGCTCCATGGGCAATCTTACAACACAAAGGCTAAAAAGATATACCATATGGAGAGTGAGTATAATTTCTCAATGAAGAAAATCTAACAATTGTGATAATATATATATAAATGCAAGATAAACATCTTTTCCTAAAAAAAGAGTTCAATCAGCACAAAATCGATCATTCATCAAATTCGTTAAACATATATATCCATAAAAAATTCACAAAGTCACACTGACCAATATCACAATTACAGTTAGTGATCAAAGGGAGTTCCACCTACTCCTCACACAATCTCCTTAACAGGATATCATACTATGCCATACTTCTATGGCTAATGCACATGTTGGTGTTTAAGGATGCATATGCATGGATCCGATTTCATTTCATCAGGTGATCCCAACCACTATAAAAATTCATTCATTCTCATTGGTTTCCCACCTCGCAAGGGATACTCCCACCTCATGATTGCAACCACGGGCATTCAATCTCAATGGTCCCGCAGGGCCTTTTATTTCAAATACCAGGTGATCACAACCACCGCTTCAATAATCACAGGAACTCACAAGCCCTTTATATTCCAAATATCAAGTGATCGCAACCACTTATCAACATCATCATGATATGCATGCCATGCTATGTATGCAGCAATGCTCATGCATGCCTCAACCTCATATGGATTATCTTACCCTCTTATCTAGTATACACTCGTACCTAATCATAATGTTTATTCCACATAATCAAACACATATATAAAAATATTCCAATCATCATGTTTAGGAATCATCCTAGCCAAGGATTTCAAATATTCATTAAGCCACACATGAAATCAACAATGTGTTATCACGTATTATACCACTCACAACCTCATCAAGGTTTTATTCCACAATCAATCATTATAAGAGCCTTACTTAATTTCACATCACATGCATATGTTACTACACTCATGCATTTAGAAAATACACCCCTCTCCTACCTCAAAAGAAGTAGACTTCCGAGTTCGATGTTCCCGCCTCACAAGTATTATCAAATCCTACATCAATCAATTATAGGACCACATCAATCATTCATTCAAACACCATTTCAACATACATCTACACATATATGTACACATGATCCTTATCATGTAGAGACTATTTACAAATTTTATTCATTTGCCTAATTAGGCTTTGGGAATTCCTTCCCTTAAATCATCATTCATTATCATCAAGTCAATAACCTGATTAGTTAGGTTACCCCATTTACCATCCTCACATTTAACTCATTCTAAGTGGGTTTTCATTTATGGTTTCCAACCACCATCTCCAATCATCATTTATGGTTATACTTCAACATTAATAACATTCCCATCATTAATTAATGCCTTTCCCACTCACATTACCCATTTCCCCCAATTTCATAAGTTAGGGTTTCATTAAAGCTCAACCACTTCATAAATGTACTTTAATATTCCTCATTCTTCAACCCTATTTTCATACACCTCATTTATTTCTCATGAATGTTCATATTTGTTTCACCCCACCTTAGGGTTTTGCATTAATGGTTCCTTTCACTACCCACATGCATTTAATACTCTCCCAAGCCTTAGCAATCCATATTCTAGGGTTCAACTACCATTAAAATAAGGAAGAACTTACCTCAATCAAGAAACAAAAATGGAAACCAAGGGAGAGGATGGTGTACATGAAAATGGAAGAGAGGAAAGGGAGATTTCAAGCACCCAATGTTCCTCCTTACTCCAATGGTAAACAAAAATAAGAGAGAAGAAGAAGCACCAAGTTTTTCTTAGGTGTATAAAGGAGAAAATAGTGAAAAAGATGAGTGGGAAAAGAAAAGAGAAGAAGAAGAAGTGTTTTCTCCTTTGGAAATAGAAGCTAGTGTGAAAATAAGAGTGAAAGAGGTGAGGATTTTGTTTTAATTTTTTAATCTTTCATTAAACTCTTCCATTTTTAAACAGACAAGCTCTCTGTTTGGGCTCAATACCTTATCTAAAAATTAATCTGAATACATATTCGGGTTCCCAGTAATATTCTCTATAGCCCTGACCAATGACATCTCAATCAGAGATACTTGGTCTGTCACCCATATTTTATCCGGGTTAGTTTCCCGTTTATCCGATCTCAATAAATCACTAACAGTCTCAAAAGTCTTAATTAAATTATTTTTGATATTTCGGGACATTAAATAGTTCACATTCAATTATTCAATATTTATCTCATTAAATTAATTCTCTATTTTAAAATTTGGGATGTTACAGATAACCCATTAAAAAGTAGTAGCTGTTAGAAACTTGTAGACTTTAGATGAGAAGAAGACAAAATAATTGAAACGAGGTTCTTTAAAACTTGCACTGAAATGGAGTTCCTCGATTAAAACATGATAAAAGTCTTTTTGTAGCCTTTCTTCTATCACGGACTCATGCTAACAAGGAATGGTCGACCTTCTGATGCTTTTCTGATGCACGAATTGAACTTTATCAGCTTTTCTAATTTACACATAGTAATATCCTCAATCTCTTCTCCATACGAGCATTGGTTCTTACACTGGTTTGTCTTCATTCCCTTATTAGAGATAAGTGCAGTATATCTTGGAAAGGATTCATCTCTGAGCGTTTTTAAAAATATCCTAGTGTTGTTTGATTCTAAAATAGAGTAACATTCTTATTCTTCAAAAGTCTTAGGTCTGATATCTTGAAAAAAGCGTACATGTTGAGTTCTAAGAATGAATAAATATGAGGGGCGTAACTCAGCAGTCCAAAAGTTTAGAAGTGCACACTTGAATCAGACTCTTCTTGAACGATTCCTCATATCAGACTTTTCTTAAAGGGACTTTTTTGATAACTGATCAAGTCTGACAGACCCCCCTTTCATTTATAACACTTGCATCTCAGACTTGTAACCTAAAAAACTCAATTGAACAGGTTAGGTAACACATAGGCATACTATATTTAATTAAATGTCTTAATGTGTGTTATTAACAAATATTGGGGTTTGGTAAATAATAACCAATAAATTCAAAGTCTTTTACAAATCAGACTTGGTTCTAACATAATCTTTATAGTAACACCAAATTATAAATATTATTGTTACTTTTTAGGGATTTAGATATTTAAAATTATTATATATATATATAACAACAACAATAATTTATAGATAGTTCTTGAAGGACTATATAACTAAAATTTCAATATAGTTTAAAGTTCTAGTTGTTGAAGAAGAAATTGGTTGGAATTTTTTTTACTTGGTTATTTGAAAGAAATTTAATCTATTTGTAATTTATCATACCATATCCTAAATCATAGTGGTGATTATATATCAGATTGTTATTATTATTTGTATATATTAAAGAATAATATCTTGAAGTATAAAAGATTATTATACAAAATAATCACTAGTGCAAAAACGACCTTTTACACCAGCCCTTTTACACCGATTGTGTTCCAGCCAGTGTAAAAATAATGCAGTTGCAATTTTAAAAATAAATTATAACTTTACACCGCTTGTAATAATCAGTGTAAAAAATATTATTTACACTAGGCTAAGCCTCCAACCAGTGTAATATATTGGGTTTATTTAAAGTTTGTATCAGTTTTAGATAGCAACCGATACAAAACTAAAATAAAAATCAAATACCCCTTAATCTTCCAAATCGCTAACATAACTCTGTGACTCTCACTCACTATCTTCCTCTTTTGAAAACCTCTTCACTTCGTTCCGCATTGTTTTTGCTTCTGATTTGTGCCTTGGTGACATCATTAAAGCATTACCTTCCTCCCACTAGAACTCAGTGTCCCCTCCCAACTTGATATCCCTTTTAACCTTAATCTCTACACTGAACATGGACCTTTACACTAGTTGGCCTCCAATGCCATATCTTGTATCTAACCTGTTATCGACTTCACACCTTGCTTTCTCCCTTTTGATTCCTCCTTGCCCCCGTGTTTCTTGATATCACATGAGCATTTTTGCGGAATTAGCAAGAAGGCACTTCAATTATGATTTTTAGAGATTCTCTAGTAAGAGACAAAAGGGAGAGGGAGCATATGCTTGGCCTCAGAGAAATGCCCACTTTTTGTTTGCTTTTTTCTTTAAATGAGTAATGGTAAATTAGTAATGGATTACTTTTTTGCCCTTTTTGAATTTCATTTATTTTTTAGTTTGGTTTGTTTTCTTTATTACTCTTAGTTGGTTAGGTTGGTGTTATTTAGTTTTTTATTGTATGCACTGTGATGAAAATGAAAATTTCTCTACCTCGCTATTTATGTTTAGATCTATGTTTATTAAATTAAAAACTTCTAAGAATAATTGGAGGTGTTTGATATGTGGTGTGCACTACAATTCCATTTTTGTTGCTAGAAACATGGATTAATTTTTATTTTAAATTGAATTCATACTACACAACATAATTCTTTAGGAAATAGTTGTTGAATGTTTTCTCAAGATATCATTGTTGATAACTATGCTATTTTTCAGAACCACATCATGGATCTTTGTAAACGTGTTATCATTCCTTTAATTGGAAAATTACTTATTTTGTAAAAGGAAATTAAGCACAAGTAAACATAAAACACAGGAAATAATTTTAAAATTAAAATTAAACTAAAAGATAAATACATCACATCATTCCTTAATTGGGACTACTCCTAATCCTTATGGTTAACAGATAACTATTCACACATAATGATGGAAAATGCAACAAGAACAACTAAATACATCATCAATATACCAAGAGAAAGAAAGAGAAAAGGAAGACTTACCTCAATCCTTATTATGGGTCGAGAAGAACCATGACGGCTCCTTCTCAATCCTCCCAAGCAATCCTACAAACAAATGAATTGAAACCTCTCCTAACATGTTTAACTATTAAAAAGAAGAAGTTAAAACTACCCTAAAATACTTACACATCTAATTACAAGTTAGCCCAACCTAATTAGAAAGCAAAATAAAACTATAAAACACAAATTTGGACAACTCCATGATCACAAGTTGCACACCCATAACCTTGCTATTGAGTTGGTCTAGGCCTTTTCCTCTTTTATCGACTTTACACTCTTACTAGCAATTCACTTATAGAAGGTGTGAGTTGGTCTAATAAGGCTAATTTCTTGGGCCTTCTAACAACAAAATAGTTTCACATTGTGTTGAATTAATTTTGGACCTAAATTGGGTCATTTTGTACATGTTTACTTGAAAAAACACAAAAAGAAACAAAAATATTAAAAAATAAATAAAGACTAACAAAATTTATAGAAATCCTAATTAAAATGAATCTTAAAATTATGTATTTTGGAATGTGTCAGTTGATAATAAAAGTGAAGATTTTTATTTGTGATGAACTCTTATGGCTCATAAACATTGTTTTGAAGTTATAGATAGAACGTTTAGGGATATCCTAAAATTCTCTAATCATATTGTCTCAACAAACCACTTTGAGAAAATTTGGAGAGGAGGGGGAGGAAAGGAGGGAGGGGTTAAGAAAAATTTTATGAGTATTGTGAAGTTATGACACTCATAACTATTACGAGGTTATTAATTGATAGTTCAGAAACTCAAGTTGATGAACCTAAGAAATTTGTTTACTGGATATTGAGTATTGTTGATGACGGGGGCAGATCCAGCCATACCTCGTGCTCACTGGACCGTCTATGTGGATGGTTCATCGAATAGTAAAGGATGTGGAGCAGGTATCGTGGTTGAGAGTGATAATGGCGTGCATTTGGAGATTTCTCTCTGATTCAATTTTAAAAATTTCAACAACCAGGATGAGTATGAAGCTTGTCCTTCCAGACTCTGAGCCGTAATTGATATCGGAGCAACAGAAGTAACCCTCTATAGCGATTCACAGTTGGTGATATTACAGATCTAGGGAGAATATCAGGTTCGTGAACCCCAGCTCCAGTTATACTTGAATTGTGTGAATGAGCTGAAAGAGAGATTTGTATTGTTTGAGTTTAAGCATATGCCTCGAGAGGAGAATACTGATGTGTAAATCCTGAGCCATTAACTTGATGCTAAATTCTCGGAGGATTTATTCTTTTGGCAAGCGCACCAATCGTTAAATTTGTAATATATTTGATTGTTCCCACAGGGATTGTGGTAATTACCTCAATCTTAGACTAATACAAGTTGAACCAACACAATGCAGATAGAGTTCATTCTGTTTTTTTTGTTGTTTTATATTTCTAATGTTTTTTGTATTTTCAGAGACAGTATGAAAGATGAAATGTGATTAATGGAAGATAGGTTAGAATTACTTCAGTTTACAATTTCATCAAGAAACATGCAATTAAGGTTCAATCAATCTTCAGACTCAAGAGGACAATCCACAGATGGTTACTCCCTAATTCCTTAGGTGAATAACACTGATTCCTAAGCATTAAACCCTAATCCCTTAAGTGTTCAACTAACAGAGAAATCTAATGCGAAATTGGGGGTTGAACCCTAACTATTCACCTAATTACTAGGCCTGAATTAGTTAGGAAGCTGGAAGTTACCTAAGCCTCAACCATGATTCCTCACTGGTGAGTTTCTTTATTAGATCTGGATTTGTCAATCCAGCAAAGTAGATCCACTCCTCGGCTTGTTCTCCTCTTGATTTAGAAGTTGACTTCCTCAATACACTTTCAAGAATTCATTGCAAACCTTCGCAATCCCAACCTTAGGGACTTAGAAACCCATGGAAATGGATTCTATCGAAGGAATGTGGAGAGACATGGATGAGAGAATTTAGAGAGAGAAAAGAATTAGAGAGAGATTGAAAATGGGAAAATGAATTGTGTTGTATTCTACTGTGCTCTGTTGTCTCTGTTCGTGTCCCTTTACAGAGTATGTGCAAGTATATATAGGCAAATAACTAACTTAACTAATTACTAAGAAAGCTTAATTAATAATTAAACTAACTAAACTAATTACATAATTACAAATAAATAAATAATTACATCTCAGAACTTAAATTACTAATGTACAAAAGCAAAAGATCAGGAAACAGGAATAGAAATGGTGCAGAGCGTCTTTTGGAGGGAACAACAACATTTAAATAACTGCCTTCACGCTTGAGCGTGAAAGGCTCTCACTTGAGCGAGCTCGGATTATTCAATGCACTGTGTGAGTCACGCTTGAGCGTGAGCGTGGAAGCTTTGAGCGTGGATGGTATTTTGGACTCACGCTTGAGCGTGAGCTTTCTCGCTTAAGCGAGCTTGTGGCTTCCTTTCTTTTTTTTTCACGTTCTTTGCATGGCTCTCGCTTGAGCTTGCAGTTTTCAAGCCTGAGCGGGACTTGTTCCTGCACCAATAAACAAATAATTGCCTAGCGTTTGTACGCTGGCTATCCAGCGTTTGTACGCTGGGTTAGTGAAATTATAAATAAACATCATTTCTTAATTAATTAATGTTTTTAATCATTTTCTTACATAAATCAAACACTTTTGAAATAAATAAATAAAATAAGAATTATTGACAATTTATTAAATAATAGTGCTAAACTAAACAATATTTAATGAATTATGTTAAATAAAAGGTGAAATAATTAAGTCTTTTCAAGACTTATCACATCCCCAAACTTAAAACTTGCCTGTCCTCAAGCAAATACTCAGATTAATTAATTAACAGCACTTACTCAAAACAATCAATCCTTTCCTTAACTTAATTCACACCATAATTATTGAATATCATCCATGCTTTCCTTTCGCAAATTCTGAATATATAATTACTCACACCTCCTTTGGGACACAAGCTGGTGATACTTTCTTTACTGAATTAGTGTTTCACTCTTCTCTCAGTGTATAAGGTTCAATAATATGCACTCATCACCTGCATAATTGTTAGATCAACATAGGCTTGCAACAGTTCTAAACATCATGACAAATGCTAGCACAATTGGATCAGTAAGGGCTTTTTAAGCTTATAATGGGGTTAGGCTACATGTTCTATTTTTGTTTTTCTAGTCAATGTTGGGTTAAAAGATGTGCCCACTGATGCCTTGCCTCAATCTTAACTTAAATGCCTCTACTAACTAGCTATTTTATTTTCATTACCTTCTATCTTTTTTTTTTCAATACCATTTTTTTCTTGTGGTGCTTTGCACCTTCTTTCTTTGCTGATTTTTTTTCACTTTTCTTTTTCTTTTGCTGTTCTTCCTTTCATTTCTCAAAGTACCCATCTATACTTAAAGTCAGAGTGTGTCTTTTAATTACTGTTAGGCACACTCTTCATCCCCAAACTTAGAACTTGCTAGTCCCTAGCAATAAGATAAGACTCAGCAATTCATCAGTGGGACATCCAGGGATAATTTACTTAGTTTTTCTCAGATAAACAGGCTTGTAAAGGTAGGTACATAATTAGAATGAAAGGGTCTCAGGCTCAAATATTGGGTCAAAGGATAATTAATAAAATTAGGATGGCTAAATTTGGCCCTGACTAATTGAATAAAGAAAGCTTTCATCATTTCCAATTGGCACACATATAATTATTTAGCAAGCACTGAAGCAAATTCTGTCTCACTAAACAAGAATGCAGGCCCACTCAAAAAAGAATTAATATAGGCTCAAAAGCTAAAAAAAATAACAGGTAATCAGCCAATCATGTCCCCAAACTTAATGCAAGATTATAACTCAGATTGCTAACTAGCATGCTGAATAAACAAATAATATAGGATTGAAATAGTTATGGACAGGGATCATGAATCAAGCAATGCCAATCAATTAATTATCCAATTAATGTCTGAGAATCAGCAAACTTTAAATTATTAAGATGGATTCTAAATTAAACATAATTAACATAGTTTATCAATTAATGAGATGAAAGGATAGATTACTTCCCTTTTTACCTGAATGGCAGTGTCTGGTAGGAAATTATTTGGAATGGAGTGCATGGATTTAACAATACAAAAGAAATAATAACAAACAATTTAACATAGAAATAAAGTAAAAAAGCCTAAATGAAAATAAGTACCAAAACCAAACAATCATAGCAAACTGAAAAATGTAAGATGAATGGCTATGAACAATGAAATAAGTTTGACAATGAAACAGTAAAATATTAACTATGTAACTAAGAATTGAAAGAAAGAAATAAAAAGATGGTACCTTTCTCAGGAATCAGAAGTTGTGCCTTTTCCTCTTCGAAAACCCAAGTTTCCAGCGTAGAAAGTTAGGGTTTGTACACTGAGGGGGTTTTATAATGTTGAACCCACTACCTGAGATACGCGTAAGTACGCTGAAATATTGGCGTACCAACGCCCAATTTAAATCACATAGAAGGCATCAGGTATGATATTCGCTCAAGCGTGTCATACTACGCTCAAGCGCCAAACAAATAGCATCAGGTGCCTTCAATATTGGCACTCACGCTCAAGCGTGGGTAGTATGCTAAATCTCTGTATACGCTGAAAGATCGAGAAAAAGAATGAGTGAATGAAACAACGAGTGAAAGAGATACCGAGTGGATGAAGGACCTAGTGATGGAGTGAGAGACCGAGTGAATGAAAGAATGAGTGAATGAAATCGGGTGAGGAACGAAAGAGTGAAAGAACGAGAGTGGAAGACCGAATGAATGAAGGGCCGAGTGATGGAAGTGACGAGCGGAAGAGTGAGAGAGTGACCGAGTGAATGAAGGGCCGAGTGATTGAAGGGCCGAGTGATGGAGTGAGAGACCGAGTGAGAGGGAGAGACGAGTGAAAGAGATACTGAGTGGATGAAAGACCGAGAAAAAGATCGGGTGAGGAACGAAAGAGTGAAGAACGAGAAAGAGATCGGGTGAGGAACGAAAGAGTGAAAGAACGAGAGTGGAAGACCGAATGAATAAAGGACCGAGTGAATGAAGGGCCGAATGAGGGATTGCCAAATGACATGCATGCCCTCCATTACATATAACCGGTTAAACAAGTCACCCTTCATCATCTGACCCGTTCGTTATATCAACGGCCTGAAACCATTTCTTAAAGTCCCCCCTTCGGTCTAACATCAAAGTTTGGGGGATGCTAGAATTTTTCGGTCGGTAAGGGTCAAGCGTGAGTATCAGTGGCTTGAATATGGCACTCTCGCTCAAGCTCATAGTAGCACGCTTGAGTGAGAAAATGAACAGTACATCCTCAGCCCCGATCGCACTCAAGCGAGAGCTTGAGGCGCTTAAGCATGACACTACAAGGTTCAAGCACAAGCATCAGGCACTTACAGATGAGCTCACGCTCAGGCGAGAGTAGTATGCACTCAAGCGCAAGGAAGAACAGATCAATCATGCTCAAGCGTGGTAAGCTTCCCCTTAAGCGTGGAGGAACAACACGAGCTTCTCACTTAAGCTTAAATGGTTTTCGCTTGAGCGAGCAGACAAATCTTTAGTAATTTACATTCTGTATTAAATTCGCTTAAGCGCAAAGTGTTTCGCTCGAGCGAAATAAAAGAAATGGATGCACTCGCTTAAGCTCATAGTGAATTCGCTTGAGCGAACAGAAGAAATTGGCATTAGACACCATTCACGCTTAAGCGAGAAAGAATCATGCTTAAGCGCCTAGACAAATAGGAGGTCACGCTTAAGCGCAAATAGCTTCGCTCAAGCGACTCAAGTACCTGGTTCTAATTCTAACTAAGGAATGAATGAGTATGAACACTGAAACCTTATTCAAAAAAAAAATTCACAAATTTATTCACAAACATTCTAGTTTTCTTTTATTATTTCAAACATAAAAACACAAAATGTAACAACAAAATGTAGGGTTGCCTCCCTAAAGCGCTTCTTTAAGGTCACTAGCTTGACCTTCTAGCACCTAAAAAGATGCCTGCAGCAACATGGAGGTTTTCTGCCTATCAAACTCTCCTCCAAAGTAGAGTTTGAGTCTTTGGCCATTCACCTTAAAAGTTCTATCAGTGGTTGGGTCTTTCAATTCAATTGCACCATGAGGAAAGACTTCATTCACAATAAAAGGTCCAGACCACTTAGATCTAAGCTTTCCTAGAAAAAGTCTCAGTCTAGAATTGAATAACAAGACCTTATCATCCTTTTGAAACTCTTTTTTATTTATCCACTTATCATGCCACCTCTTAGTTTTCTCTTTATAAATGGAGGCACTCTGATAAGCATTGAGTCTAAACTCCTCAAGTTCATAGAGTTTTAGGACTCTTTCCTCTTGAGATTAGTCAAAATCCATATTTAACAGCTTTGTGGCCCATCATGCCTTATGTTCTAACTCCACAGGAAGATGGCAAGCCTTACCATAAACTAACTGATAAGGAGACATGCCAATTGGAGTTTTAAATGTTGTCCTATAGGCCCACAATACATCATTCAACCTCACAGACCAATCCTTTCTAGACTTCCCTACCACTTTCTCTAAAATTCTTTTAATTTCTCTATTAGAAAGCTCAACTTGTCCACAAGTTTGTGGATGATATGGAGTAGATACCTCATGTAGTACCTCATAGTGTCTCAGGGCTTTTTCCATAATTTTATTACAGAAATACGACCCTTCATCACTGATGAGGACTCTAGGGACTCCAAATCTAGAAAAAATGTTCTTCTTTATGAACCTAAGCACCACGTGTGCATCATTGGTTCTGGTAGGGATTGCCTCCACCCACTTGGAGACATAATCCACAGCAACAAGGATATATTCATTGGAGAATGACTTTGGGAATGGTCCTATGAAGTCAATGCCCCAAACATCAAATAACTCCACAACTAAAATATTTGTCAAAGGCATGCCAGCTTTAGCAAAAAGACCTCCACTTCTTTGACACTTATCACACCTTTGAACATACATTTTAGCATCCTGAAAAATGATTGGCCAATAAAAGCCACTTTGCAAAACGTTTGCTGCTGTTCTGGAGGCACCATGGTGTCCTCCATAATAGGAGGCATGGCAATGCCACAAGAGCCTTTCCTGCTCAGATTCAGGCACACATCTCCTGATAACTCCATCTACTCCTATCTTATAAAGAAATGGATCATCCCAAAGAAAGGTTTTACTGTCATGAAAGAATTTTTTCTTCATTTGAGATGTCCAACCTTCAGGTACCACAGAGGCACTTTTAAAGTTGGCCATATCAGCATACCATGGCCCTGTGATAATTGCCATTAACCTCTCATCTGGAAATTCTTCTTTAATTAAAATAGAATCAGATTCACCTTCCAAACAAGATAATTGATCAGCAACTGAGTTTTCTACTCCTTTTTTGTCTCTTATTTCTAAATCAAACTCTTGGAGTAAAAGAACCCACCTGATCAACCTTGGTTTAGATGCTTTTTTAGCTAGCAAGTACTTGATTGCGGATTGATATGTATACACAATGACCTTAGAACCAATCAAGTAAGCTCTAAATTTATTAAATACATACACCACAGCAAGCATTTCTTTTTCAGTGGTGGTGTAATTTATTTGATTCTCATTCAATACTTTGCTAGCATAATAAATCACATGTGTTAATTTTTCTTTCTTTTGACCCAACACAGCTCCTACAGCAAAATCACTTGCATCACACATTAGTTCAAATGGTAAAGACCAATCAGGTGCTGCAAGGATTGGAGCTGAAGTCAATCTCTATTTCAAAATTTTGAAAGCCTTGACACAGTTTTCATCAAAAACAAAAGCATGATCTTTCACAAGTAAATCAGTCAAAGGCTTAGCTATTTTTGAAAAATCCTTAATAAATCTCCTATAAAAGCCAACACATCCTAGGAAACTCCTCACTCCTTTCACATTGATTGGAGGAGGAAGTTTTTTAATGATATTAATCTTGGCTCTATCTACCTAAATGCCCTCAGCAGAGATTTTATGGCCAAGGACTATCCCTCCTTTAACCATAAAGTCACATTTTTCCCAGTTAAGGACAAGATTAGTCTCCTGACATCTCAGCAGTACCTTAGAAAGGTTGCTGAGGCATATATCAAAACTATTTCCAAACACAGAGAAGTCATCCATGAATACTTCAATGAACTTCTCTACCATGTCCCCAAAAATTGCCAGCATACACCTTTAAAAGGTTGCTGGTGCATTGCATAAACTAAATGGCATGCGCCTATAAGTAAAGATTCTATAGGGATAGGTGAAGGCTGTCTTCTCTTGATCTTTTGGGTCAACCACAATTTGGTTGTAACCAGAATATCCATCAAGAAAGCAGTAATACTCATGACCTGACAATCTCTCAAGCGTTTGGTCTACAAATGGCAAAGGAAAGTGGTCTTTTCTAGTGGAGTCATTAAGCCTTCTATAATCTATGCACATTCTCCAACCTGTAGTTGGTCTAGTGGCAATGAATTCACCTTTTTCATTCTTAACAGTGGTCATCCCTCCTTTCTTAGGCACCACTTGGACTAGACTAATCCAAGCGCTGTCCGAGATAGGATAGATAATTCCTGCATCAAGAAGTTTAACCACCTCTTTCCTTACAACTTCTTTCATTGTGGGGTTTAATCTTCTTTGTGGCTGAACAACAGGGGAGTAGTCATCTTCCATTAAGATTTTATGCATACAAAAGGATGGACTAATTCCCTTTAAATCAGAAATGTTCCAGCCTATGGCAGACTCATGTTTCCTTAAAACCCCTATCAATTTTTCTACATCCTCATCTTTTAAATCAGCATTAATGATTACAGGATGTGATTCATCATCTCTTAAGAAAACATATTTCAAATGAGAAGGCAAAGGTTTTAATTCATGTTTTTCTTTAGACACTTCCTTACCTCTTTTAAGTTTAGTATTATTCAAATTTTCTTTCTTTTCATTTTCAAAATCACCTACTTCACATGCTTCAAGTAGGTTCAGCAATTCAGAATGTGAGTTATTTAACTCCTCAGTCTCAGAGTCAAAATCATCCTCCAAAAAGGCTTGTAAGACCTCTTCTTTAGTTTTTAACAGCATAGGAGTCTTATAACTTTTAATTTCTTAAATCATAAAACAATCCCTCTTCTCAGCTGGATGTTTTATAGCATTGAAGACATTAAAAGTTACCTACTCCTCCTGAACTCTCAGCATGAGCTCACCCTTTTCTACATCAATTAAAGCTCTACCTGTAGCTAAAACGGGTCTTCTTAAAATCAATGGAATTTCTCTGTCAGCTTCCATATCCAAAACTACAAAATCTGCTGGGAAGATAAACTTATCTACCTTAACTAATAGATCTTCCAGCATCCCATGAGGATATTTAATGAACTTATCAGCCAAATGTAAAGACATGCGAGTTGGTTGTAGATCATTAATTCCTAACTTCCTCATTAAAGATAAAGGCATCAAGTTTATGCTAGCTCCTAGATCACATAAGGCATTTCCTACATGAACATCCCTATTGCACAAGGTATTGTAAAAGATCCAGGATCTTCCAGCTTTTGAGGGAGTTTCTTTTGAATAATTGCACTGCACTCTTGAGCGAGAGCAATCGTCTCATCTCCCTTAAGCTTCCTCTTCTTAGACAGAAGTTCTTTCAAAAATTTAGCATATGAAGGCATCTCCTGTAATGCCTCAGCAAAGGGAATATTTATGTGAAGCTTTTTAAACACATCTAAGAACTTAGCAAACTTTTGCTCCTCTATTTGTTTTTTAAATCTATGTGGAAATGGAGCATTCTATAATTTCTCAGGAGTTAGCTTAGAAGCTTCCTCCAAGATCAAATCAACCTTTTTCTTTTTCTTCTGATGAACTTGATTTTCTTTTTCTTTTTCTGTTTCAACTTTATTTTCAATTTTATTATTATCTTGCTCACTTTCCTGCTCTTTTTCTTTTTCTTCAGCATCTTTTTCTAAACTCACTTCATGACTCAGAGTTGGGATAAGAATTTTCCCACTCCTAGTAGTTATTGCTTTGCAATGTTCCCTTGGATTTACCTCAGTATCTCCAGGAAAATTGCCTGATTGTCTTTCAGCTAATTGTTTTGACAACTGTCCAACTTGATTTACTAAATTTCTAATGGACGCTTCTTGATTTTTAAAACTGGCCTGAGTGGCCTGAATGAACTGAGACAGCACATTCTCAAGTTCTGATTTCTCTTTAGAATGAGGGGGAAGAGATTGTTGTGATCTATTTGTGGTTTGATTTTGTGGCATGTTTTGATTCAAATGTGGACCTTTCTGCCATGAAAAATTGGGGTGATTCCTATAGTTAGGATTAAAGGAATTGGAGGGATAATTCCTTTGAAATTGTTGTTGCCCCATATAATTCACTTGTTCAGCAGGCACATTTGGATCACACATTCCATTTTCATGATCTCCACCACAAAAATCATAGCTTATCATACAAACTTGACTAGGCTTTTGAAGTTCTGAAATCTGTACACTTAATTTCTCTAAAGCCTGAGTCATCAACTTACTTTGAGACAAATAAGCATCCTGTGCTTCCAATTCTAGTATCCCTCTCTTAGGGATTTGGCTCCTTTCACTTACTAAACATTCATTAGAAGCCATAACATCTATCAGCTCTATAGCTTCTTCTACTGTTTTGGTCGTTAATGAACCTCCAGCTGAGACATCAATCAAGACCCTAGTAGCTGGTCTTACACCATTATAGAATATAGTAACTTGTTGCACATCAGTGATTTGATGATGAGGACATTTCCTCAAAATCTCTTTATATCTATCCCATGCTTCCATTAGAGATTCACCCTCTCTCTGTTGGAAACAAGTGATTTCAGTGTGCAACTTAGCATACTTGGAAGGAGGGAAATACTTAATCAAAAATTTTCTTTGTAAATCCTCCCAAGTAGACATACTACCTCTTGGTTGGCTCTACAACCAGGCTTTTGCTCTGTCCCTTAAAGAAAAAGGAAATAATCTCAGTCTTATTGCCTCTTCAGGGACTCCATTCATTTTCACAGTATCACAAATTTGGAGGAAGATAGCTAGATGCAAATTTGGATCCTCAACCTCACTTCCTCCAAATTAATCATTTCTAACCAACTGCAATAAAGACGGTTTAAGTTCAAAATTATTTACTGTAATCGGAGGCCTAAGGATGCTAGATTGCGATCCTTCTTCAGTAGGCCTGGAGTAGTCACCAAGTGTAACTCTCCTCTGTTCCATCTCTTTCTGCTCTTTTTGCTTTTTCTCCTTTCTAAGCTTACGCCCTAACAAATCAATATCAGGATCAAAGAAGAAAGGCTCTCCTTTGTTCCTTGACTGCATACACCAAATGTTAGACACAAAACCAATTCACAGCTACTGCTACAGCTACACAAAAACAAACTACTACTACTATACTAAAAACAAGAATCAAACTACTTACTAAATGCAAAACAAAATTAAACGGTTCAGTCGAGTACCGGTCCAAGGATTGTTGATATTACTCAACAATCCCCGGCAACAGCGCCATTAACTTGATGTGTAAATCCTGAGCCATTAACTTGATGCTAAATTCTCGGAGGATTTATTCTTTTGGCAAGCGTACCAATCGTTAAATTTGTAATCTATTTGATCGTTCCCACAGGGATTATGGTAATTACCTTAATCTTAGACTGATACAAGCTGAACCAACACAATGCAGATAGAGTTCATTCTGTTTTTTTTTTGTTGTTTTATATTTCTAATGTTTTTGTATTTTCAGAGACAGTATGAAAGATGAAATATGATTAATGGAAGATAGGTTAGAATTGCTTTAGTTTACAATTTCATCAAGAAATATGCAATTAAGGTTCAATCAATCTTCAGACTCAAGAGGACAATCCACAGATGGTTACTCCCTAATTCCTTAGGTGAATAACACTGATTCCTAAGCATTAAACCCTAATCCCTTAGGTGCTCAACTAACAGAGAAATCTAGTGTGAAATTGGGGGTTGAACCCTGACGTGAATATTTTTGCAGTCGTGATTCCGTCAAATTAGTACATTAAAATTAATTAACGTAGTACTAGGGTGTCAACCTAGGTCGTTCTCTCAAGGATCAACACAAAAATTTAGGAAAAATCAAGTCTTAAACTAATTTTTAACAATTAAAAATAAAAACTCAACAACTAAAAATTTTTACAAACATAAGTTCAACTAACATACAATTGGGGGGGGGGGGGTTTGATTGATTTTTGTTGTCACAATTAAAATTAAAACAAGGTAAATAAAGGATTTAAAACAATAAATAACAAGCGATTGATTTTCTTGGAGTATTGTAAATAAATTTATCCTTGGTTCACTAAAAATAATTTGTATACTTATTAATGTTAATTTCTTAGCTCAAATTGAATTGATCAACTAAGCGTCTTTTTTAATTCACAATTCCTTTACTTTCATTTAAAAATGAATATTTTAATCAAGCATCCTAATTAAGCAAAAGGAGTCAAGATCGTAAAATCTAGGAATTATTGAGCATACATAAGAACATCGCCTATATACATAATCTATTCTCAAATTATGGAATTAAGCAAACCATAATTATTAAAAGTGATTATGAAAATATTCATTAAGCATGCATATTTCCTTAATCCATTCTAATTTAAAACCTTATTTTATTCCATTTGAATAATTAAACCGATTAAGCATACAAATTTAATTAAACAAAATGGAATTAAATAAGTAGAGAAAGATTATGAAGAAATAACAATAATAAAAGCATACTATATTAAAATTAATGACCTCAAAATTACATTACAACATTCTCCAAGAAAATCAATCTAGGGGTTTTAGCCCTCCATAATTACAACTACAAACAATGAAACTAACCCGGAAATGAAGAACTTGCTGGAAAAATTCCAACGGAGAAGAGAAGAGGAAGAATGTATGAAGGAGGAATTGATGTCTTCTGATGAAGAATGAATGGTTTTGCCCCTTGCCTTGCTTCCTATTTATAGGAGCTCAAAAGCAACGCTTATGCCTTAATTAATTTGTAATGGAATGTGCACTCTTAATTTACAATTCAATGGTGCTCCATTATCATGCTTCAGTGCTCCATTATCAGCTTCAGTGTTGTTTCCACTTTGATAATGCGTTATCTGATGTTTCCACTGATGAATCTGTGCCTGAATCGATTCATCTAGGCAATTTTTGGGCAATTTTACACATAGGAATCGATTCCTCAGGGGTGGGAATCGATTCCCAAGCACATGAATCGATTCATGCTTGTTTGAATCGATTCCCAGGCCTTTAAAATGCATATGAATCGATTCACATGGGTGGGGAATCGATTCCTAGCTGTATGAATCGATTCCCAGGGTGCTTGAATCGATTCCTTGCTGTTCTTTTGTGTAGGAATCGATTCCCACATTGGTGAATCGATTCCCAAACCTGTTCTGGTGCTTTTCTCGCATTTTTGACCATTTCTTGAGTCGTGGCTTCTTTCGTTTGACCTGTGGTAATTATTTTTTTAATTACAGGCTTAATCACACACTACAAAACAAGAGAAAACCAACTTTTATTAAAAATTTATCCTTAATTCATTTTAAAATTAAATATTAAATAAAGCTCAAATGATGAAAATGTGTTAAAGTGCAGTATATTACACACTAAGTGATGGCAAATTATACACATTTAAATTGAGGAATTAAGGATAAATCATGCATCATCAAATACTCCCACACTTATTCTTTTGCACTCCTGGGCAAAATCAAAATAAAAACAAGTATTTCAATTTATTGAAAACATTAAGTTGAAAACAACACACAGATTTGGCATGAAATTTTAAGAATATACAGAGAAACAAGAGTTATTTAACATGCAAGATTCAGAGCATCAAGATATATATAAAGATCATTCAAACAGTTAGGCATGTGAAAATTAAATTAAACTGAAAAGAAGATCATAAGTGATAGAACCTCACAAGACATACTCTCAACTCTCAAGTGTTTAAGGTTTGTGTATACACTCAAAACAATTCCTGAAAATCAAGTAGTCTAAAAATTTGGCAAGTTTCTCAATTCCACAATCAACACAAATGCATGTATAGATCAACAGGGCTTTCACAGGGTTGAAATGTGGCCAAGGTTAAAATGGATGAAATATATATATTTATATATATACCAAAAAGAATGATGAAGCAATTAATTTTTCTGGCAAACAGTGAAGGTAAAACATTTATTGTATGGTATTTGGTAAATATTTTTTTTTTATTTTTTTATGAGATTGCATAACACTTGGAACAAGAGTTGCAATTCCTTTTTGCACACCCCCACACTTATTTGAATGCCTGTTTTGACTTGATTCCAAAGCTTCAATATATTTCTTAAGGTAGGTATATTTTTGGTTCTTCATCCATGGCTTATTTGAGCTGCAACAAGGAAACAGTTAAATAGGCTCAAAATGGCTAGCAAGAGATAATTTATTCATGGTAGGCTTATCTGGCTTAGTGGCTCAACTGAACAAAATGCCTGTATCAAAATACATTCATATGAGTTTCAAGTATCATCAAGAAACAAGACAAAAATTAAGATATAAGCTTTCAGGAATTAATCACACATGAAAGGATTAAGATGGTTTAAAGTGATCCATCAAATTTTAAGACTCAAAAATCTCACAAGGTATAATTCTATCATATATGATCATCTATCAATTATCATGTCATTCTCATCATACCAAAATTGCTTGAGTTCAAATTATAACATATCATTAAGCTCATATCAGACATGAAAGAATTTACTTGTTACTCATGCATATCTTAAAATTCCAATAAAACATGCCTTTTTAAAACAAAAACACACACAAAATCTTTTATTTTTAATAATTTTTTTTAATATCACACAAAATTTAATCAAACAATAACACACACACAAATGATCCCACCCAAAATTTAATCAAACAATAACACACACACGAATGATCCCACCCAAAATTTAATCAAACAATAACACACACATGAATGATCCCACCCCCACACTTAAATCATACATTGTCCTCAATGTAAGACAGAGCATACAAAATAGACAATATAATGAAAAAGTAAAGAGATGGGTAAGAAAAACTCCCTCAAGGGGGATCAAGAAGTGGTTCCGCCAAAGCATGTTCCTCCATTGTAACATCCACAAGTGAAGGATTTTCATGAAATGGCTTCAAACGTTGTCCATTAACCTTGAAGCTTTTGTTGGAGTTTTCACTTTTTATTTCCACAGCTCCATGGGGAAATACATTTGTAACAATGAAAGGTCCTTCCCATTTGGAGCGCAATTTTTCGGCCATCAGTTTCAACCGGGAATTAAACAGTAGCACTTTCTGTCCAGCAGTAAAATCCTTTCTAGCTATTGAGCTATCATGGAATTTCTTTGTTTTCTCCTTATAGAACCTTGAGTTCTCATAAGCTGCCAAAGGGATCTCATCAAGCTCATTCAGTTGTAATTTTCTTTCCTCACCTGCTTGATCAAGTGCTAAGTTACAAGCTTTTACAGCCCAATAAGCACGATGCTCAATCTCCACTGGAAGATGACATGCTTTACCAAAAACAATTCTATAGGGAGACATTCTTATAGGTGCCTTAAAAGCTGTTCTATGTGCCCAAAGAGCATCATCCAATTTCCTGCTCCAATCCTTTTTGTTAGGCTGTACTATCTTCTCCAGGATTCTTTTGATTTCTCTGTTAGAGACTTCTGCTTGTCCATTGGTTTGGGGGTGATATGGAGTAGAGACTCTATGAACAACCCCATACTTCCTGAGCATAGCTTGCATGGTCCTGTTGCAGAAATGTGTTCCTTGATCACTAATGATTGCTCTCGGGATGCCAAACCTGCAAAGAATTTGAGATCTAACAAAATCCACAACAACTTGAGCATCATTAGTTCTGGTGGCTTTAGCTTTCACCCATTTAGAAACATAATCAACAGCCAATAAAATGTAAGTAAAACCAAAGAATGGAGGAAATGGACCCATAAAATCAATGCCCCAAACATCAAATACTTCACAAAATAACATTGGTTGCTGAGGCATCTGTTGTCTCCATGTGGTAGCATTACTAGATCTTTGGCATTTCTCACAGGTGTTACAAACTCTCCATGCATCCTTAAAAATTGTGGGCCAATACAAACCTGAATCCAACACTTTTCTTGCTGTTCTTTGTGGACCAAAATGTCCACCAACTGGTGAAGCATGGCAGAATCGAAGAACTGATTCTATTTCATGATCGGGAATGCATCTTCGAATCACCTGATCATTACACAATTTCCACAAATACGGGTCATCCCAAATATAATACTTTGCATCACTTTTTAATTTTGAAATTTGGTTTCTGGATGCACATGGTGGAAAAACAGAAGCAACAAGATAATTTACAATGTTAGCAAACCAAGGTGAATCAAAAGAGTTAGAAATACTCATGAGGTGTTCATCGGGAAAATGGTCCCGAATAGGTGCCGAATCAGGAGCATTCTCAATTCTACTTAAATGGTCTGCCACAAGATTTTGTGTTCCACTTCTATCACGAATTTCCAAGTCAAACTCTTGGAGCAAAAGCATCTAACGAATCAATCTTGGCTTGGACTCACCTTTCTTCAACAAGTACTTCAGAGCTGCATGGTCAGTAAAGACAACTACTCGAGAACCGAGTAGGTAAGATCTAAACTTATCTAATGCAAAAACAATGGCCAAGAGCTCTTTCTCAGTGGTAGTGTAATTTACCTGAGCAGCATCTAAAGTTTTAGATGCATAGTAGATGACCCTAGGCTGCTTGTCAATCTTTTGACCAAGGACGGCTCCCAATGCATAATTAGAGGCATCACACATTAACTCAAATGGAGCTGTCCAAACAGGTGCTTGGATTATTGGGGTAGTGGTCAATGCTTGCTTGAGGCAATTAAAAGCCTTCTTACACTTTTCATCAAATTCAAATGCCACATCCTTTTGAAGCAGACTGGATAGTGGCCTAGCCTTCTTGCTGAAATCTTTTATGAATCTTCTGTAGAATCCTGCATGGCCAAGAAAAGAACGAACCTCTCGAACACAAGAGGGGTAAGGCAAATGTGATATAACTTCTACCTTGGCAGGATCTACCTCAATTCCTTTTTCAGAGATTACATGCCCTAAAACTATTCCTTGTTTTACCATAAAATGACATTTTTCATAGTTCAAAACAAGGTTAGTTTCAATACATCTGTTTAAAACTTTATCAAGACTATCAAGGCATGCATTAAATGAAGATCCATAGACAGTAAAATCATCCATAAACACCTCTATGCAATTTTGAATGAAATCATGAAAAATACTTATCATGCATCTTTGAAAAGTTCCGGGAGCATTGCATAGGCCAAATGGCATTCTCCTATAAGAAAATGTGCCAAAGGGACAGGTGAATGTGGTCTTATCTTGATCCTCAGGTGCAATGTGAATCTGAAAATATCCAGAGAATCCATCAAGAAAACAGTAATGAGACTTACCTGTGAGACGCTCAAGCATTTGGTCAATGAAGGGTAAAGGGAAATGGTCCTTCTTTGTTGCCTGGTTAAGTCTCCTGTAGTCAATACAGACTCGCCAACTATTCTGCACTCTAGTTGGGATCAATTCATCCTTTTCATTTTTCACAACTGTGATCCCTGTTTTCTTAGGAACCACTTGAATTGGACTCACCCATTGGCTATCAGAGATAGGATAAATGATTCCTGCTTGTAGAAGCTTGGTGATTTCCTTCTTAACCACATCAAGGATTACAGGGTTGAGTCTCCTCTGGGGCTGTCTTACTGCTTTAGTATTTTCCTCCAGAAATATTCTATGCATGCACATGGATGGACTAATTCCAGGAATGTCTGCCAATGTCCATCCTATAGCCTTCTTATGTTTTTTCAATACCTGTAACAATTTTTCTTCTTGATTTTCATCAAGAGAAGTGGAAATTATCACCGGGAGCTGTTCATCATCCCCTAAGTATACATACTTTAGGTTCTCAGGTAGGGGTTTCAATTCTAATTTGGGTGCCTGCAAAACAGATGGAACTAACAAAGTAGATTTTGATTCTGCTATTTGCACTTCAAAAATTATGTTAGAATTTTCTTGAAATCCTGCATTCAGCTCCTTATGGTTAACAGGTATATCTAAAGACTCTGAATCAGAAATTATGTATCTATCAATTTCAGCACAAATATCACAACTTCCAGAATCATTGCATGCAAAACATTTGTTTGAATCATCCATGTATTCCAAATCAATATTAGAAAAATGTTCAAAAACTAGTTCATCAATAATGTCAATTTGGAAAACAGAATGATTTTCAGATGGGTATTTCATGGCATCAAGAATATTAAATTGAACTCTTGTATCACCAAATTCCATAGAGAGAGTTCCAGAATGAACATCTATTTTGGTTCGAGCTGTTTTTAAAAATGGTCTTCCCAAAATGATAGGAACAGGAATTTGAGGCATACCTTCTTCCATATCAAGTACGAAAAAGTCAGCAGGGAAAACAAGTTGTTCTACCTGAACCAAAACATCCTCTATAACTCCAGTAGGATAAGCAGTGCTCCTATTGGCTAGCTGAATTACTACACCAGTAGGTTGTAAATTTCCAAGAGACAAAGATTTAAAAACAGACATAGGCATAACATTTATTGAAGCTCCTAAATCTAACATGCAATTTTCAAATTTATTATTGCCTATGATACAAGGTATAGAAAACGTACCTGGATCCTTGCATTTTTCAGGGATATTTTCCTTACCAAGCAGTGCAGATACATTTCTTCCCATACTTATCCTTTCATTACCTTTGAGTCTCCTCTTGTGAGTACGCAACTCCTTCAGAAATTTGGCATACTTGGGAATTTGCTTGATTGCATCGAGAAGAGGTATATTCACTTCCACTTTCCTGAAAGTATCCAAAATTTCTTTGTCCACTTCTTCCATCTTCTTACTTGGAATTGCTTTTGGTGGGAAAGGAAGAGGGATATGAGGTGGAATTTGGGATGGTTGCTTCTCAGATTTACTTGTGCCTGAAGAGGGCACATCATTCTCAACTGTTGTGGGCACATCTGTTTGTTTTTCAGGTTCCTTAGGTATGGGTACTTCAAGGTTCTTACCTGATCTTAACTGAATTGCACTCACATTTCTTGGATTTGTAGCTGGTTGAGATGGTAATTTGTCAGAGTTTTGAGATTGTAACTGGCTTAATGATGAAGCCAATTGCCCAATTTGGTTGCTTAGACTCTGGATGGTAGCATCATTCCTCTGTTGATACTCTAAGTTCTGTGTAGCCATTTGTTTCACCAGATCCTCCAAAGAAGGGCCATTTGTGGATGGTTGAGGTGTAGTTCTTTGGAAGGTTGGTGCATTATTTTGAAATGGAGGTTGGGGATTTTGTTGTTGGTTCCCCCATCTCAAGTTTGGATGGTTCCTCCAACCTGGATTGTATCTGTTGGTGGAAAGGTCATGGTTTTGTGGTGGTGGAGGTCTATCATGGTAGATGTTAGCTGCATAGGCTTGGGGACTATTATTATCCTTTTCTTGTAGAGAAGGACAACAATCAGTGGGGTGCTCTTGTGAAGAGCAGATGCCACATACTTTAGCAGTCATGGATTTTTGATTTACTGCCAATTGTGTGACTAGAGTGGTGAGAGCATCAAGTTTGCTCTCCAATTTAATTCCAGATGAACTAGAATTGGAATCAAACATGGGTTTGAAAGAATCATTTCTCACACCAAATTGTTGAAGGTTAGATGCCATCTTCTCAATCAGATTTCTTGCTTCAGCAGCAGTCATATCTCCTAAAGCTCCTCCACTTGCCGCATCAATCATGTTGCGATCAACGTGGTGTAAACCTTCATAGAAGTACTAAAGAAGAAGTTGTTCAGAAATTTGGTGGTGAGGGCAACTTGCACAAAGTTTTTTAAATCTCTCCCAATATTCATAAAGACTTTCTCCAGAGAGTTGCCTAATGCCAGATATGTCTTTACGGATTGCAGTTGTTCTAGAGGCAGGAAAGAATTTTTCCAAGAACATTTTCTTTAAGTCATTCCAACTTGTGATTGATCTTGGAGCAAGGTAGTACAACCAATCCTTAGCAACACCCTCTAAAGAATGAGGAAACGCTTTAAGATAGACATGGTCTTCTTGAACGTTTTGGGGTTTCATTGTGGAGCACACAATGTGGAATTCTTTGAGGTGTTTGTGCGGATCTTCACCCGCAAGACCATGAAACTTAGGCAACAGGTGTATAAGTCCGGTCTTAAGAATAAAAGGGACATCCTCATCAGGATATTGAATACACAAACTTTTGTAAGTGAATTCAGGAGCAGCTAGTTCTCTAAGAGTTCTTTCACGAGGTTCAGCCATATCAGAAAAACTAGCAGTACTTTCAACAGATTCAGAAAAAATACTATCACTATCAATATCAACAAAGTTATTATTAAATCTAGCTTCTCTAATTAACCTATGAAAAGTTCTTTCAATTTCAGGATCAAATGAATATAAATGCTCAAAAGTTCTTCTAGTCATACATAGCATACAACAAGATATTTGATCATGATGAGCAATAAATCATAAGAATCCTAAATCATGCAAAAGAAATAAAATAAACAAACAAACAAACAAAAGAAAATTTTTTTTAAAATTTTTTTTAATAAAAAAAAATTAATTTAAAACAAGAGTTTTTCCTAAAGATCGTTGATCCCCGGCTGCGGCGCCAAAATTTGACGTGAATATTTTTGCAGTCGTGATTCCGTCAAATTAGTACATTAAAATTAATTAACGTAGTACTAGGGTGTCAACCTAGGTCGTTCTCTCAAGGATCAACACAAAAATTTAGGAAAAATCAAGTCTTAAACTAATTTTTAACAATTAAAAATAAAAACTCAACAACTAAAAATTTTTACAAACATAAGTTCAACTAACATACAATTGGGGGGGGATTTTGATTGATTTTTGTTGTCACAATTAAAATTAAAACAAGGTAAATAAAGGATTTAAAACAATAAATAACAAGCGATTGATTTTCTTGGAGTATTGTAAATAAATTTATCCTTGGTTCACTAAAAATAATTTGTATACTTATTAATGTTAATTTCTTAGCTCAAATTGAATTGATCAACTAAGCGTCTTTTTCAATTCACAATTCCTTTACTTTCATTTAAAAATGAATATTTTAATCAAGCATCCTAATTAAGCAAAAGGAGTCAAGATCGTAAAATCTAGGAATTATTGAGCATACATAAGAACATCGCCTATATACATAATCTATTCTCAAATTATGGAATTAAGCAAACCATAATTATTAAAAGTGATTATGAAAATATTCATTAAGCATGCATATTTCCTTAATCCATTCTAATTTAAAACCTTATTTTATTCCATTTGAATAATTAAACCGATTAAGCATACAAATTTAATTAAACAAAATGGAATTAAATAAGTAGAGAAAGATTATGAAGAAATAACAATAATAAAAGCATACTATATTAAAATTAATGACCTCAAAATTACATTACAACATTCTCCAAGAAAATCAATCTAGGGGTTTTAGCCCTCCATAATTACAACTACAAACAATGAAACTAACCCGGAAATGAAGAACTTGCTGGAAAAATTCCAACGGAGAAGAGAAGAGGAAGAACGTATGAAGGAGGAATTGATGTCTTCTGATGAAGAATGAATGGTTTTGCCCCTTACCTTGCTTCCTATTTATAGGAGCTCAAAAGCAACGCTTATGCCTTAATTAATTTGTAATGGAATGTGCACTCTTAATTTACAATTCAATGGTGCTCCATTATCATGCTTCAGTGCTCCATTATCAGCTTCAGTGTTGTTTCCACTTTGATAATGCGTTATCTGATGTTTCCACTGATGAATCTGTGCCTGAATTGATTCATCTAGGCAATTTTTGGGCAATTTTACACATAGGAATCGATTCCTCAGGGGTGGGAATCGATTCCCAAGCACATGAATCGATTCATGCTTGTTTGAATCGATTCCCAGGCCTTTAAAATGCATATGAATCGATTCACATGGGTGGGGAATCGATTCCTAGCTGTATGAATCGATTCCCAGGGTGCTTGAATCGATTCCTTGCTGTTCTTTTGTGTAGGAATCGATTCCCACATTGGTGAATCGATTCCCAGACCTGTTCTGGTGCTTTTCTCGCATTTTTGACCATTTCTTGAGTCGTGGCTTCTTTGGTTTGACCTGTGGTAATTATTTTTTTAATTACAGGCTTAATCACACACTACAAAACAAGAGAAAACCAACTTTTATTAAAAATTTATCCTTAATTCATTTTAAAATTAAATATTAAATAAAGCTCAAATGATGAAAATGTGTTAAAGTGTAGTATATTACACACTAAGTGATGGCAAATTATACACATTTAAATTGAGGAATTAAGGATAAATCATGCATCATCAAACTCTAACTATTCACCTAATTACTAGGCCTGAATTAGTTAGGAAGCTGGAAGTTACCTAAGCCTCAACCATGATTCCTCACTGGTGAGTTTCTTTATTAGATCTGGATTTGTCAATCCAGCAAAGTAGATCCACTCCTCGGCTTATTCTCCTCTTGATTTAGAAGTTGACTTCCTCAATACACTTTCAAGAATTCATTGCAAACCTTCGCAATCCCAACCTTAGGGACTTAGAAACCCATGGAAATGGATTCTATCGAAGGAATGTGGAGAGACATGGATGAGAGAATTTAGAGAGAGAAAAGAATTAGAGAGAGATTGAAAATGGGAAAATGAATTGTGTTGTATTCTACTGTGCTCTGTTGTCTCTGTTCGTGTCCCTTTACAGAGTATGTGCAAGTATATATAGGCAAATAACTAACTTAACTAATTACTAAGAAAGCTTAATTAATAATTAAACTAACTAAACTAATTACATAATTACAAATAAATAAATAATTACATCTCAGAACTTAAATTACTAATGTACAAAAGCAAAAGATCAGGCAACAGGAACAGAAATGGTGCTGAGCGTCTTTTGGAGGGAACAACAGCATTTAAATAACTGCCTTCACGCTTGAGCATGAAGGGCTCTCGCTTGAGCGAGTTCGGATTATTCAATGCACTGTGTGAGTCACGCTTGAGCGTGAGCGTGGAAGCTTTGAGCGTAGATGGTATTTTAGACTCACGCTTGAGCGTGAGCTTTCTCGCTTAAGCGAGCTCGTGGCTTCCTTTCTTTTCTTTTCATGTTCTTTGCATGGCTCTTGCTTGAGCTTGCAGTCTTCAGGCTTGAGCGGGACTTGTTCCTGAACCAATAAACAAATAATTGCCTAGCGTTTGTACGCTGGCTATCCAGAGTTTGTATGCTGGGTTAGTGAAATTATAAATAAACATAATTTCTTAACTAATTAATGTTTTTAATCATTTTCTTACATAAATTAAACACTTTTGAAATAAATAAATAAAATAAGAATTATTGACAATTTATTAAATAATAGTGCTAAACTAAACAATATTTAATGAATTATGTTAAATAGGTTAAATAATTAAGTCTTTTCAAGACTTATCAAATACCGGAGCGGATATACTATCCAGACTGGCGAGAAGCAACCTGGAAGTACAACCACAGTAGTAGCAGAGCACTCTGACATCGCCCAACATTCCTTTAGTCCCATCGCTGAACACAATAACGGCCTGCGCCTTCAATGAAGACTCATGGGTGGTTCCTTACGTCCGGTATCTTGTTAATGGATAATTGCCCACTAATGAATCCGAGAAGAGGAGATTAAGGAGGGAATTGGCTTATTTCACGATGGTGGATGGAAGGCTCTTTAGAAGAGGAATATCTGTGCCATACCTCCGTTGTTTAAATGAGAACGAGGTGGCAGAAGTCATGGAGAAAATATACGAGGGGCAGTGTGGGCACCATTCTGGTGGAAGAAGTTTGATGAGACAAATCCTTAGATCAGGATATTGGTGGCCCATAGTGAAGCAAGATTCCATAGACTTTGTCAAGAAGTGTGACCCGTGTTAGAGGTTCTCGAACCTGCATCACACACCGGCTGAGGAGCTCTTCACATCGGCGGTGCCTTGGCCTTTTCTCCAGTGGGGATTGGACATCTTGGGCCTATTCCCAACCGCGCCTGGGGGCATCAAGTATCTCATAGTAGGGGTAGATTACTTCACAAAGTGGATAGAAGCAGAACCATTCGTACACATCACTTCTACACGAACTCGCCATTTTGTCTATGAAAATATCATAGCGCGGTTCGGGGTGCCAACGCGGATTGTCACTGACAACGACACTCAACTTATGGATAGGAAGTTCACAGAGATGCTTATAGGGCTCGGGATAGTCCAAATCTTTTCATCCGTTGAGCATCCGTAAACTAATGCAAGCTGAAGTGGCCAACAGGGAAGTACTGAAGGGGCTGAAAAAACACCTAGGAGAAGCCAAAGACGGCTGGATGGATTAGTTATGTCATGTCTTGTGGTCATACCATACAACACCCCACTCCTCAACTAACGAATCCCCATACTGCCTCACATATGGTGTGGAGGCGATGTTGCCAGTAGAGCTCCAGACCGCCTCAACAAGGGTAGAGTATTTCTCTAAAGAAGGTAATAATGTCAATCTGGCATCAGAGCTAGATGTCGTCTGTGAACTCAGAGAAGCTGCTTTCATTAGAGATCAAGTTATCAAGGGTAAGGCCGCCCTACGGTACAACAAACGCGTTCAATCTAGAACGTTTAACGCCAAAAATCTCGTTCTGAGAAAGGCCAGTGTGGGTAATAAGTTTGCTCACCAAGGAAAGTTAGGTCTGACATGGGAAGGCCCATATAGAGTATCCAAAGTGACTGGAAAGGGTTCATACCATTTGGAGAATCTTGATGGCACAGCAATCCACAACAAATGGAACTCCCAGAATTTACACATTTATTACAGCTAGTTTGTAAGATGGTGTGTATTCTTTTTCCTTACTTGAGTTTTTTCCTAGTGGGTTTTCTCAAGAAGGTTTTAATGAGGCATGACCCCAACTATGCTCTCTTTGTAATTTACACTTAATTTAATTCAATGAGAAATTCATTTACGACTATAATGTCTTCACCTCTATTTTATGTTTATGGCTTATAGCTTTGATTTGCCAGCGAAACCTCAGGACGAATGATCTCAACTACCTATTCTGTAGTTGGTGATGTAACTCCTTGAACGGTTCAAAGGGTTGTAGGATTATACCGAACCCCGACAGAGATTCACCCTCAGGATGGATTATCTCAACTACCTATTCTGTAGTTGACGATGTAACTTCGTGAGTGGTTCAAAGGGTTGTAGGATTATCTGAACCCTGACAGAGATTCACCTTCAGGATGGATGATCTCAACTACCTATTTTGTAGTTGACGATGTAACTCCTTGAGCGGTTCAAAGGGTTATAGGATTATACCAAACCCCGACAAAGATTCACCTTCAGGACGGATGATCTCAACTACCTATTCTGTAGTTGATGATGTAACTCCTTGAACGATTTGTAAGATGTTAGGATTCAACCATTTTTAAGGCCAAACCAAACCCCACACAGAATTATCCAAATTATTTAACGCTACAGAGTCAGGTTTTGCTTCTTTATCCGATATGGCCCTATGGACCCGTTCTAAGTTGAAAATTAAAGAGCGGATAACACGTGATATACAAATATAAAGCCCTCGCATACAACTTTGAAGGAAAATCATCACAAAAAAGGAAGCAGTTATATATGAGTCAGTATTGAAGAAAAAGTGAATTTCATTGGTTGGAGAAGTTTGAATAAATGATTAAAAGCCAGAGCTGATCCCGGAACATAGCTTTACAATTTGGGCAAAAGAAATAAAACTACGAAGGGGGAACCTCTTGTTGAGCATTCTCTTGTTCCTTATTGCCTTTAGTGGCTTGGTTCCCTCCTTCACCTGTCTCTTCCGGGGTTCTCTCACTATCGGTCTTCTTGCCCTCTTCTGTTGATACACCTTCAGGTCCGAGAGCAGCAGAATCTGGTCCCAAACTTTGACCCTTAGGAAGAGGGGGCAATTCATACAGGGACATCGGACGTTCCTTGTGTTGGTTGTTAACCACCGCGACCAACTTCCCTCCATGAAACTCATAGAAGGGATTAATCCCATACAAATTGAGTTTCAAGCTGGGGTTGCAATAGAAGACTTGGCGTACTGCTAAACCAAAGGATTCCTTGGCAACTTGAGTGTAAATCTCAATAGCTTCCTTTGCCTCAGCCTTGGCAGCATCCGACCCCTCTCATAACATGAGGATCTCCTCATCCGTTCCGTTAGACTCTGCATTACCCGACTTTAAGTTTTCAATCTTTTTTCCCCAGGGCCCATTCCTCAGCTTTTTGAATGACCCTCCGTAGCTGCCTTTAATTTTTCTTCCAGCTGTGTATGTTTGTCCTAGCCAGTACGAAGCTCTTCCTTCAGCTCAGAGGTAATCTTCTCTTTCTCAGCCAGCTTTCCCTCCAGCTCCTTAGTCATTGTCTTGAGCCTAAGGGTCTCCGCATACATGCATTCACCATAACCTTTAGACTTTGCGAGGCGGTCCTCGGATAGCTTCAGGGTCGCTCTATCTTTTTCAGCAGTAAGGTTAAGGTACTCAACTTGTTCACTTCAGCGGCATCATCCGCCATCCTGCTAAGTGACCTAAGAAGCCCGAAAAGTTTAGCTAGTTGCCACCTTCTGCCCTCACAAGCCTCTTTGATTTCTCTTCATTCAAGTGGGGGCCTTAATTTATACTGTGGCTCATGGATGAATGCCAGGATTGGACCTTCATAGGTGAGGAATGGCGACAGGAAGGAGTTAATTAAAGGATTGTTGGAGACCCGAGGTTTGAAAAAGTTGGGAGGAATGTACTGGGGAGGACCCTCAGTAGCTATGTTCGACGTCTCCACAGCTTTCCCTTTGGAGGCACCAGCCATTTCTGAGCCTTCCAAGTTTTTTTATTTTTTCTGAGGAGGAGGAAATGAGGTGTTCATCCCAGCAGCATCATTCTTTATCTTCCTCCTTTTCTCCTTAATTTTTGGTTACTCTTCAGGCGAGGTGGGATTCATTGATCCGCCCGCAGTCAACGGATATCACCATCTGCTGTGGAGATCAGTATGATAGATTCAGATTGAAATTTTACCGAGTTCCTCTTTAGTTGAATGTCATTCTCTGCCGCAACAGACTTTCCCCCGGCCTTCATCGACTTCATCTTATGCATATTAGAGGACTTCTTTTCTATTTCACCTACATAGACGAGCAAGAATATCAATAATATGGTAAACAGTCAATACAGGTAGAATAAGTGGTTAAACAAAAGTAGTAGAGAATTACATAAGTACTCATTTCAGATGAAATTCGAACCCAGGAGACGCCTGTAAGAGAACACCTTTTGTTGGGTGGTGTAGGACTCAAGAGCGAATAACACCGTCGCCAACTCGGTTGATACTTCAGCTTAATCCGTATAATAAGCTTGGGAAGTTAAAAGAAAATGCTCATGAGTCCAGCTCAAGGGGAATTTGTTTAAACCTTCTTTATTTTTCTAGAAAACTGCTTATTTGGTTGAATCCGTACTTTAGTATAGTAAGACTTGAAAGACCGTCCATCCACCTTAGCGGAATCAGTGAAGGACTCGAAATTAACAAAATTGGAGAGGGTTCAGAGAGTAACCAGACTTATGCTGCCCTTCTTGTTGGCCTTGCGTACCACTTGGGTATAGTAGAAAAGTATAGCCACCATCGGGGTGAAGTTGAAGTACTCTCCCAGTACTTCCAGAGCCCGGATTAACCCCCATCCATTGGGGTGAAGTTGTGAAGGCACGCAGTCTAAAAACCTTAGCACACTCATTTGAAAATCAGTTAAAGGAAAACGAACACTGAGGTTAAGGAAAACAAAGTCATACATATATAATAAACGTTTATCTGAAACAGCATGGCAAATCCATTTTTGTAGTATGAGGTGCGAGCACCATAAACTGCTCTCTCAACCTCTCTTAAGCGTGAACATGAAATCGTGGCTCAAGCCGAGCTCTGTCATCCCTGGCGTGATGAGAGATCAATTCTCGTATTTCATCAGCCACCCAGTAGAAAGGGTAGTTGGATTGTAGAGACACCCAGTCTATTCGGTGTGCTACTACATTGCACAGACCTTCAGCGGTCTTCAGGATAACTTGTTCACCAAAAGTTCCTTCTTCAGACATTATACGGATGACGTGGTTGAAAATTTGGGCACTACGATAAAAGGTCACATCGCTAGAAAGGTAACAATCGTTACTTACCTCGCTGTCAGAAGAACGAATATACTTAGAGGATGATTCTGAAGAGGGGATAATCACCTCCTTTCCAAGCGACGTGGCCCGACACTGGAGGAAACCACTGGGATTCTACCTCCCCGACAGCCAGGGGTTCGAGAGAAGACTCTCCCTCTCTGAAGTTAGGGTTAGCGTGACTTTTCCTAGTGCACATCTTCGTAAATATGTTGAAAAATGGAGAAGAAACTAAGAGGAAGGGGAAGTGTGGTTACCTAAGAGTTTGGAAGGTTGGAAAAAAGGGGAGCTTCGCAAGGATCACAATAACAAATCTCCTCTAAAAATTTCAGTAGAATTTTGTTAAGACTCAAAGTAATGTGGTTCCAGGACCAGCCAAGTTTTTCTCATATAGGTTGTGGATGGGATGTGATTATTAGCGTAAGAGGGTGTCGTTTGCTAAGAAATATTACGTTTCAGGGCCGAACGACATCGTCATTTCATTCCTAGACGCATGAAAGAATGTGGTGATTCGTTTAAAGTTGTAATTCGATGGGCCCAAAATTCAAATTTCAGGCCCACAATGGTCCCTTCAACGGTTATGGAACCACGTGATTAAGGACTATTATGACTCACGTGTTAATAACATTGAATGCTCATCATTAATGGCGTCTTAAATTATTGGAGTTATAGAGGTCTAAAGGCTACAGTTACAAGTTTCAAAAACTCTTGGGTTTCGCTTCAATGCATTGCTGTCTGAATCCATTCTCCACATCGCTAGAGCGACATAAGAGATGACTGTCCCAGTACGGTATTTGTAACACCCCGGTTTCGATTTCAAAAATGTGTTAATTTTTCGTAATTTATAATAATTAAAAGTAGAAGGAATTCAATGTATATAAAATACTGAGTAATTACCCCGGATCATTGAATAACCGATCTCATATATGAAGATATGAGGACGGTATCAGAGTGCACCTCAGACGACCGGACTTGAGGCCATCGTAAGGAAAAAGCGGAAGATAAAATAATTTCAAGAGTGATTAAAAGACATTTACCAAGAGGGGATGAAAGATACTTCATCGGTTTATTTAACCACAGGATATATTTTCATAAATAATCATAATATCATTCATACATTTTCAAGGTCATTAAAGAAAATTAGCCATACGTATCCGGTCTAATTTTCCTACATGACCTCCCAAAATCATCCGTTGTCAAATTATTTTCAAAATAAGCATACACACATCGTATACCATACAAAATGAATACATATATGCCGGTCAAGGCTCATCCACATCTTCCTTCATATTTACCTTCTCCAATACTCGACCTCCAAAAACAGTAGGGATTCATGGCACCTACATCAACCTTAAAAATGGCAATAGGGAGGTGAGTAACATAATCCAAATGAATTAAAGTCATACATTATGATAAGATTTATACATGTGTGCATTGCATTCAAATTTAGGATAACACCACACACATGACACTTCACTCCTTCTCAACACAATACATGTCCGAATACACATATTCATAAGGTAATATCATATATACATATCCTTATATTTTCAATAATTATCACACATTAAATGTTAGCACCTCGGCTTACTTTCTCTTTATTCATCCATCACCCATCCGCATCTCGGCTATCAACTAGGCATATCTCGGCTATATGCAAATGCCCTTAAAGCTAATGCATATGCACAACGGAATTACTTTCAAGTGCGGATCCGACTGTGGGAAAACAACATAATTAATTGTGGGACAAGCATAGGTGTGCTACTATGCGCCTACTGCAGTAGTAAAATGTGTACACTTATATCCAACTGTATGCAGGTTCAACCTCATATTTTACTGGTACCAAACCACTCTCGCCCATCTGTAGCATTAGTCCCCCCGTGACTGTGGATTAACAACATGGCCATACTTGCCAAAGTGCTACGGACCTCTCCCGAACACACATCGAGAGACCGTGCCCCATCGGACACAGAGATAACTTGCTCACCATAGAGTCGCCCGCCCACTGGGCCCGCCACATAGAGTGCCTCGTCACCAAACTATGGACAGCTTCGTGATTCCCAAAATCACTAGGGAAATAGAATAATATACCCGTGCACTGGGTCGCCCTCCCATTGGGCCCGCTCAATGGAACCCCTAACATTCCAAATAAGCAGCGAATGATGTGTCATGGATGCAAATGCCAATCAATGCATCCTCACATTGTGCATCCTAAATGCCACTCAAATCATGAAATCATCACATCGCCCATATAGGAAATCAACAAGCACAATTATATACACATACTTTCACATCAAGAATGGATGAAATCATGCATTTAGAATAGTTACCCCTCCTACCTCAAGAGAAGTAGTAATCACTGTGGTCAGAAGGTTCTGTCACATAGCTGGGGTTATTTCCTACATCACAATATATCACACAATCAATTTCCCATTCAACCACACAGCCTAATGTTCATATTTATTTACTTGGTGACATTCGGCATCTTAACTCTCAGTTCCATTTATTTCACTCGTTCAGCCACCACCACCACGGTTTAGGTGTCCGCATTTATTATCTTGCACATTCAATGCCAAACCCAACACTGGGTTCCCACATTAATGGTTCCCAAGAACCATTAAGCTTCATTAATGGCCATTCACCATTAATAACAGCATCTCACCTCACCAAAAATGGTTATTTAACACAATAAATGCTTCTCTATTTACATCTCACATTTCCCACAAATCTTAAGGGGAAGGGTTTTTCATTAAAACCCAACAACACTCATTAAATCAAAAACCCATGGTTTGTACTCTTGAGAAATAGCAAAGATCTTACCTCAAGAGAAGAAATGAGAGAGTTTTCCGAAAGAGGGAAAACCACACGGAATGAAGAGAATGAAAGGTGAGACTTTAAGCTACAAACTCTTCTTTCTTGCTCCAAGAAAATAAAAATAGGAGAGGAGGAGAAAGCCACCACTTTTGCTTAGGGTTTTGAAGAGAAGTAAGAGAGGAAGTGAAGGAAAAGAGTGTAGGAGAAGAAAAGTAAAGTACAAGTTATAGGACATCCTAGGCTGACGGAAATAAGAAGGGAAAAATAGGCCATTTGGCTTTGTTTTTAATTCCCCAATAAATATTCATCGTTTTATGATAAACAGGGCCACTGTTTAGGCTTAATACCATATCCAAAAATTATTCCAAATATACCATCGGATTCCCAATACTGTTCTTAATAGCCCTGACCAATATCATCCCAATTGGGGATACTTGGTCCGATACCCATATTTCAACTGGGCTCATTTTTAGCTTATCCGGTTCTAATAAATCATAGACAACTCCCAAAATCTTAATTCATTTATTCTTAATATTTTGGAACATTAAATAACCTAAATATAATTATTTAATATTTATTTTATCAATTAATCCTTTATTTTAAAATTTAGGGTGTTACAGTATCAGCGTCATTAGAGAGCGGATTTAGCTTATATGAGTAACTCTACGAGTCCCTCACACAAGCTAAGGGACAGATGATCCGGTCTCGATACTGGTACCAGGGACAGATAAGTCATTGTATCCATTCTCCCTATGTTACCGGTCTCATCAGTGTACTTCTAGACTATGAACCTGTTTAAGGCGTTCTCCATAGCGGTTTATCCAGGTTCTTACCTTGCACACCGAAAAGTATCCACGTCACCCGACAAAAGGTACAAGATATAGCCGCAAGGAGAATACATGAAAAACGCGGCTCTCCCTGCGTCATGTGTCAGAATCATACATTGAGCAGTGTACTATTTGTCTCCTGGCCCATCTATGCCTAACGATTCTTTATCCATACTCACCTATAAATAGTCAATTCTAATACTCATGACAGGTTACGTTGTCCTTATTTTCTATTCACTATTACATTGCTCAAGTTTCCCTTGAATTCTTATTCTCTTCACTGACTTGAGTGTCGAAAAATCTTCGCAGGTGGCACCACCATTCGCCCCTCTTCAGCGTGAAAGCTTGGTATGAAGGATCTCCAGGACAACAAGACTGGATTCTCCAACTGAGAGTTTAGACTATAATACCAGATACTGATAGCCTACCGCAAGTGTACGGGGTATCGAACTAATATAAAAGATTATCATTCTCCACAGGAATTGTGCCCAAGTACCGGTTTACTATGATTCGATTATCCAGACAAATTAGTTCAATTAAAGAAAGCATTACTTTAAATCAAACTAAAACCAGAAATAAAACTTAATGCCTTTTTGGAATGGAAATCAACTGCTTTTTAAGAATCAATCAAAGGAAAACTCTTGGGAGTAAAGAGGTTCATATGCCAGTATCTAATTTCATGCAATTCACTTCCCCAATTATAAAATTTAGTTTCTAAGGTAGATTTTCCTAATGTAATTAGCAACCTTCTCTCGAAGCCTTACTAATGTAACTAATTTCCAAGGAACCGCGTCCAATTTGTAAACTAAGTCCATTACGTTTTGTGAAAACCCATTAACCCTCAAAAGATCTCGCATACTTTTACAATACCTAAGATCCTAGGTTCAATTTCACGCTTTCAAACAATATACCTACTCTTGTAGCCTACATCATTTGGAATCAACTATGCTCCTTTCAAAGTCTTGTAGAAGCATTAAGCATTCATGAAATTGAATAAAAAATATAAATTTCATAAAAGGGAGAAAATGAAAAATAGTCAATTCAATACATATGCATATTACCCCCTTAATTCCAAAAAAAGGGGTTTAGTTCATCATAGAATTAATTACAAAGCAACAAGCCATAAATTCAATTCCCAACATAGGAGAAAACCCAAATAAAAAATAAGGATTCTAAAAATAGAAGAAAAGCTCTCACTTTTGTCTTCTAAATCTTCACCCAAAACGCTGCAATCCGATGTTCCTTGGTGTTGGTCTTTGAATCTCCTCTAAAATCCACCGGGAAAGCTCTTAATTTTCTATCGTAAAAAGTGCCTAAAATCTTCGTCTCTATTTCCAATGAGTGCCCCCTTCCTTTTCCTTCAGACACTGCTACACAAAATAAGGGAAATGCAGAACGTGCAAAATCCACTGGCAGTGGGAAAAACCCACGGGTAGTGGATCATGACAGGGTTCCAAAAATCTTCAATTCTGGGTTCCAGGCAATAACATCCACGGCCAGTGGGAAAAACCCATGGCCAATGGTTTTTTTTGTCTCTATTTTTACGCATTTTGGCTCAAGTCAGTGGAATCCACTAGCAGTGGAAATTTCCCACTAGCAGTGGGTTTTTCTTAACTTCACCAAAATGCTCCCGGAGTGCTTTTTTTGATGTATCCTTCTCCATAGTGCATTCCAAGGGTCTACATGGCTTTATTTTTATGCTTTTGAAGTCTTGAATCCTTTGTGTCCATCCAATGCTTCATCAAATGCCCCTTGTTTCCTTGTTTATGAACCTATAATAAAGCATTTCCTGTAAAACATAGACGCCTGAGTAGCATGTGCAGAATAAAAGAAAATCAATGGAATTAAGGAGAAAAACTAACACAAATAAACTAACAATAATAACACAAGAACCCTAAAACTAATTCAAACTAGACACCTATCAAAATACCCCAAACTAGAACATTGCTTGTCCTCAAGCAATCACTATATCTACAGGATGGTAAACTAAGAATAAATAACTCATGCAAAATTAAGGAACCCCAAATTAATTCAAATTATTTTCATTATGTTTTTCTTTAAGATGATTACTTGAAAATGTCAAGCTAAAATCCAAACAATGAATAATCAACACTTCACTAAGATTAAACCAAGGGTGCCCTCTTCTTACCTTCCTTCTTAGTGTTTTAAGTTTATGTATAAAATCGCTCAAATCAACACACCTTAAACACTTCTATAGGCTTGGCAATTGACTGTAGACTCCACAGTTATCAAGAATACATGTCACAGTCTAAAGGTCTTTTAAAGGTTGTAAAATGGCCAAAGGTTCGATATATAGGTATGGAAATCAAGAAAAAAGAAAAACACAAAGGGCTAAACCATTCCTAAGAAAAACAAGTTTCAAAGCAAGATAGAATAAGCATTATCTTTCATATTTAAACACTCTTAGGATCATAATTCAAATTTTTAGTAATTAGCTCTTTTTTCTCATTATCATCCTTCTCTTTTCCTTTCTCTTCTTTCTCTTTTTCATTTCATTTTTTTAAACCCAAATATCCACAATTGCATTATACCCTTTTTATTAACAATAAACTTTTTCTGTAGTTGTTATTCTTTTGCTTCTTCTACAAGAATCATGAAAATTAGGAAGCAAAGATGCAATTTGAAAAAGAAATATGAAAATTTCATTAGGCTCAAAAGGGGCAACTAATGAGTTGATTTAATAAACAATTTCTATGGCTAAAGAATAAGGCCTAAAGTGCCTTTTTCATTCCATGACATGCATTCACCAACCATTTTGAATCGATCTAAAGTCAAGTTCTAGAATGCCTAACATGTGTGAATCACTCAAAGAAAGGAAATAAGAGGTAAATTTTTAATCATTGTAAAACCCTTTTAGGCTCAAAAACCTCACTATGGTGATTAGTCCAGATCCTAGAAAGCATGAATTTATCACGAGTCTTTCGTCCTAATAATCAAGCAATTCATCATCAAGAAAATTTTATCATATATATTTATATTTTATTTTTCTTTCGAATTCCTAATAAGCATGTGGTTCATCTACTCAAAATTAAACGCACTCTATAACTCTAGCAATCACTATCAGAACTAGCAATGCTATCCTACGACACAACCAAAAAAAATAATCATGAAATGTAGTGATAATGACAACAAACAAGAAAAATTATCAAGTTAAGTTTTGGTTTACCCATACCCCAAACTAATTTCAGACATTGTCCTCAATATGCAATAATAAGAGATAATGGTAAAAAGAAACTTAACTGATACAGGATCATCTTCTCATGGAGAGGGAGGTGAGAAATGCCCCTGGTGATGACTTTGTAGGTAGTGGCAGCTCTGTGTCCAAAGGAGCATCCTCAGCATCATCTATACTTGAAAATAGGAAAGAAGTCCAGCTCTCAAAATCGGTGAAGTCCATTGCCAGTGGGAAATTTCCATTGCTAGTGGATGTCACTGTTTTAACCATTGAAAATCATGCAATCATAAAAAAAATCCTGTGTTTATTGATGCATATGTATAAATGGAAAAATAATCATGCATTTGAAATGGAAAAATGAAAGAAAAACATGTCTTAAAAAGAAACATTATGCAACCAAATGGAAAAGTAAACTTAGGGTTACCTCCTCACAAGTGCTAAGTTTAACGTCTTCAACTAGACTCTATACCCCAATCACAGTCAAGAACCTAATAGGGTCAAGAAATTCATACCTTAGTGTGGAAGGTAAAGGCTTAAGTTCAACATTTGGGCTCACCACTTTTTCACATATGACCTCAGTATCATGTTTCAGTGGTACGTTACCTTCACTGCTTTTTGATGTGCCTGCAAACTCATTCAGAAAAATAGAATCAAGTGGGTCCTTAGGAAGAATCTCTTCCTTCACCACTTGGTCAACTAGTTCAATGCTACAGCAAACATTATCATGAAAAGGTTTTTTCAAAGCATTTATCAAATTAAAATTAACCTTTTGGTCCCCTATAGTTAGAGACAACTCACCACTTTTAACATCAATCACGACACCTACAGTGGCTAAAAATGGTCTGCCTAATATAATGAGGATCATAGAATCCTTATCCATCTCTAGCACAACAAAATCAGTAGGGATAAAAAATTTTCCTACCCTAATAGGAACATCCTCTAAAATACCTATAGGATACTTAATAGATCTATCAACCAGTTGTAAGGATATCCTAGTAGGTTTCAATTTGCTCAATCCCAGCTTCTTAGAAATAGACAGAGGCATCAGGCTAACACTAGCTCCTAAATCACATAAAGCTCTATCTATTGGCATGTCACCAATCATGCATGGGATAGAAAAACTACCTAGATCCTGGAGCTTAGGTGGCAACTTTTTCTAGATCAATACACTGCACTCCTCAGTAAGTGTCATAGCACCATCCTCCTCTAGCCTCCTTTGGTTGGACAAAATATCCTTCAGAAACTTTGCGTAGGTAGCCATTTGCTATAAAACATCAGTGAAAGGAATATTAATATATAATTTCTTTAATACATCTAGGAACTTACCGAACTATTTGTCCAACTTGGCCTTAGCTAAGCGTTGAGGAAACGGTATGAGAGGTTGATATGGCTTAACCTCCTCTTTTATTTCACATGGTTTCTCTTCCTTAGTCAATGGATGGGAGGAAGACTCGTCCACTTTCTTGTCTACCTTAGCTTCTGAGTCCGTCATGTTGGTTGGACCCTCATATTGAGTACCACTCTTAAGACTGACAACCATACTGTGGTTAGACGGGCCCGCCTCTAGTTTTCTAGGAAATGTCTCTGGTGCTCTTGTGGAGTAGGAGGCTTGTTGGGCAATGTGGGTCTCCCACATTTTATTGTGGGTGGCTAGGGAATCCACCTTTGAAGCTAAGTTCTTAATTGCCTTAGAGAACTCATTATTTTGTTGGATCTATGTGGTTACAAATGTCTCCATCAAGGACTCCAACTTAGATTTTTGTGGAGCATATGGTCCTTGTTGTCTATAGTTATTCCCAAAATTTCCACCATAGCTACCTATGGCATCCACTTATTGCATATCAGACTCGGAACCTTGGGTTACTCTAACCTGACAACCTGTAATAGTGTGGCCTGTAACACCATATAACTCACATACCATATTAGCAGTACCTGTTCCCAACTTATCAAATTTTACAGTTAAAGCTTCTACCTTAGCAGTAAGTAAGGAAATAGTATCTAAAGAATACTTACCTAGAGTTTTTGATGGTAAACTCTATTCAGATGACCATTGGTATGTGTTTTATGCCACCTCTTTTATAAGGTTGTACCCTTCCTCCATGTTCTTACTTATAAAGGCACCGCCAGCTGCAGCATCCAAGGTAAGCCTTTGGTTTGGGGTCAAACCGTTGTAGAAGATATGGACTGTTAACCACCGCTCCACTCCATGGTGTGGACATTCTCTGAGCATCTCCTTGTACCTTTCCCATGCATCATACAATGTCTCATCATCTTTCTTGGTGAAAATGACGATCTGTTTCCTCAATTGGTCTATTTTACTCCACGGATAATATTTGTTGAGGAAGGTGTGAGACAGTTGCTCCCAAGTAATGATCGACCCCTCCGAAAGTGAATACAACCAAGCTCTAGCTTTATCCCTCAAAGAGAATGGGAAAAGCCGTAGACGGATTGCATCACTTGAGACGCCATTCACCTTAAGTGTATCACAGTACTTAAGGAAAATTTAGAGGTGCAGATTTAGATCCTCGGATGGCAAACCTCCAAATTGGTTTTGTTGAACCATTGAGAGCAAAGGGGGCTTCAATTCAAAGTTGTTCACCTCAATGGCAGGCCATGGGATGCTAGGCCTCCTGCCTATTGCATTGGGTGTTGAGAAATCCCGAAGTGCTCTATTATCAGGATTATCTATTTATGCTTGGGTCATTAAACTTAAAGCTTGTTACTTGCTTTGTTCTCTTTATCTCCGAAGAGCTCTGATTCTACGGAGGGTCTGTTCGATTTCAGGTGATCTGTCCTGAACCGGGGTCTAGAGATCCGGAGTCAAGTCAATCACAAATAGTGTATAAATACTGTATAGAAGACCGGATGTATGAGTATCCGGTATAAATATCCGTTGTCCTTGCGTGAGGAGAGCGGATTGGGCGTTCTGGAGATCCTTCACACCGACCTAACGCGTTGATGTGGGCGAATGGTGGTGTCACCTGCAAAGATTCTCCGACGCTCAAGTCAGTGATATATTCCAAGTAAGGAATGTATTTTAGAGAGTAATCATTTATAGATTAAGTTCAGAAAAATCCCTTTACTTCATTGATGAAATGAGTTCATATACCTGATTGGCTCGTTTTACGAGGACTCGTTAGTGGGGTACCACTAACCTCCACTAGCATTATTTTATTGCGCACTTACCAACATGATTGGGTCAAGTGGCTATTTTATATTGAGCATGGAGAGTATAGACTAGGATTAGGGAACAAGTTGATCATCCCCGTGAGCAGAATTTGGCTCGTAGTGCAGGGGATTATTGACGGTCCCTGTAGCAATGATTTTTATCTTTTGCACAGTGACGTATGTGTTATCCGGTGTCGTGGTGTTATCCTGAACAACCGGTATAGGGAGAACACCTGATACGGAATTACAGTCCGGATGTATACCGATGACACCGGTTACACGTTGAAGTCTTGACAAAGACGTTGAAATTTGTCTTGCAGATCGGATACCGGTATTGAGACCGGATCATATGTCCCCTAGCTTGTGTGAGGGACTGAGTGGTTGTTCACATAAGCTACTCAACCTGCGAAAGGTCTAAATATCGGTAAGCTTACGCGTATAACAGTTCCTTAGCATTTGTTATTATATCGCAAAGAACCGTTCTTAAGTCAAAAGATCCGATGTGGTGATGTTATCACAACGGATTCAGACAAAGATTCGCTGTATGAGAATTTCAAGAGTTTATTGGAATTGAAGGCTCTTGAAGTTCGCATAACGGCTGTAAAGCGTGAATTGCGTCGTATGATTAGACATTAAATGCTTTTAACCACGTGGGCGAGCAATTATTGCGTCTGAGATGGAAATCTCAATAACCGTCGTTTAGGGCTTAATGGGCCTACATTTTTCGAAACTTTTGGGCCTAGTAGATAGGCCTTTCGTCGAACTGCTATTGTTTTGGCGCCCATGAATTTGGAACGGTTGTGTCGTTTCACTTGTGAATCAATGCGTTTAGTCGAGAACGACACAATTTCAAGAGTTGGTAACCGAACCTTTTCATTTCTTATAAAAGAAACACTTAGTGGATTCTGGATTCTACTTGTTTCTGATTTCTTAGCAACATTCTGCAAAAATATCGCAAGGAAGTTCGTCGCTTGCTCTACGAGACTTTTTTCAGTCCTCATCTTCATCATCTTCATCTGAGGTAACTATTTCTCTTTCCCCCGTTATTCTCGTCTTGTTTTGGTCTGCTATTTTTGCTTGAAGAGAATGTGCTTAATTTAGGGGGAGATTAATTTCTCGCAACCCTAACAGTCATGGGGAAGAATCCTTGTGATTCTTCCTAGGGCTGAGTCATGTTGCTCAGAAAGGGGATCTTACTCACTGTGGAAAGTGACTTTTCCCTTCTTAGAGTCGTCCTCTGATTGTAGTCGCTTTAAAAAATGAAGTGAGTAATGGTTATCACCTTTCTGACGATATGATCTTTTATCGTAGATTAAAGAGTTCGGTCTAGGCGATTCAAATGGCTGCTGGAGAAGGGACTTCCGGAGATAATACCATTCTGAAGACAACAGAAGGTCTTTACAGCGTTGTTGTTTCTAGGTTGAATTGGGAAGAACTTCAGGCTAAATGGCCTTTCTGTTGGGTAGCTAGTGAGTTTAAGAACTTGGCTTCCCATCATGCAAACGAGGATGGACCCCGAATTCAACCAAGGTTCACGCTTCATGCAGAAGAAGAAATGAAGAAGTGGTTTAGGGTATTTGCACCACTTCCTAAAGAGCGGATATGCCATGCCGTACCCAATGACCGTTCTGTATACATGTATGATTTCATATTTCATTACCTGGGAGTTCGTTTTCCCTTATCCGAGCTTCAGATGGGTGTGTTGAGGTTCTTAAACTATGCACCATCTCAACTTCATCCCAACGGTTGGGGCCTCATCCGTGCTCTGGAGGTTCTGGGGGATCATTTCAACTTCACACCCACAGTAGTTCTGTTTTATTACACTTAAGTAGTTCGGAGGGCTAACAAGCAGGGCGGTATTGGCCTAGTGACACTCCGAACTCTCTGTTCTTTTGTAAACTTTGAATCTTACACCGATTCGGCCAAAGTCGATGGAAAATCATTTAAATCCTACTTTACTCGGATATCTGTTAGGAAGAAGAAACCAATCTTTTGGAGGGATGAAGATGGTCTTAACAAATTTCCTTTGAGTTGGACCCATAAACATTTTCTTTTAAACTCCCAAGCATATTATGCTGATCAATCTGAGCTATCCCCTGAATCGTCAAAAGTGTTGTTCGCACTTGAAGCGCACACTACACGCTCTAAAGTATTTTCATGTAGGCGTCTTTTAAGTAGTTCAAGCGGAGTCCGGGATGAATATCTACGTAATTCTTGTTTTATTTCTCTTTTTCTCCTTTGCCAAATGTATCAAGTATTTCGTGGTTGTTAATATCTTATGTTTGTGCATACAGGTGAGATAGAACAAGAATCTCCGGAGATGAATAAGTTAAAGGGATTTAAAGCGGCAGGTAAATCCATAGCCCACGAAAATGAAATTCAGGCCAAGCCCTCCGCAAGGGATCGTCCTGAATTGATCATCCTGACTTCGGATGTTGAAGGGGAGATTCCGCTGGTGGAGGGCGGTTCAACCGGTGTTGGCGCAGCTACGGGTCAGCCCCCAATAACTGAGAGGAGGAGAAAAATCAAGAATGATTCTTTCGGGGGTCCGTCGAAGAAACGTAAAACTCCAGAAGGTAAGGCTGTAGAAACCTCGGATGCAGCTGATGTTTCCTCCGGACTCGATAAGGGGATTGCTGCCGGGGTTCCTAGGCCTAATCCGATCTCCTACCCAACAACTTCATTCCTTACCCCCTTCCTCTCATATCGGGGAGCAACCCCAGCGATTCTTCCTCAACCGATGTATGAACTCCGACCCACGCTTAACACTAAAGAAATCAAGGAAGCGTGTGAGGCCGGAAAATGGCAGTTAGCAGAACTGACTGGAATGCTTCACTCGTTCAGTTTGTTAGCTGACAATGTTGATAAGGTTGATGAGCTGAGTGATAAATTAGAACAGCTCAACCTCTCGTCAGGGAAGGATAAAGCTACTATAAAATTAATGGAAGACCGTCTTGCCAAGTCTAAAGAGTTCGGGGATATTATGAACAAAGAGAACCTTAAGCTTAAAGGTATTCTCAAAGACTTGGAAGATAAATTGGCAGAGAGGGAGGAAACGCTTAACAAATCAAAGGAAGAACTCCGTAGCAGCCAGGCTAAGCAGGTTGAGCTCGAGGATAAGAGCAAAGTTGCTGCTGAGGAATGGTCCCAAAAGGAGAAGAGGCTCCTTCTTGAGATCGAGGGACTGAAGGCTGGGAGAACGGAATCTGGAGGATCAAGTGGGGAGCTATCGAGGTTGCGGGAAGAATTGGCTATAGTGAAAGCTGAGAAGCAGGAAGCTATTGATATATGCAACCAGGCGGTTGAAGAATCCATCGGCCTAGCTATACGCCAAGTTTTCTACCGTAACCCTACTGTGAAACTTAGCCTCTATGGAATGGATCCGTTTTATGAATTCCATGGAGGAAAGTTGGTCACCGTGGTTGATGGTCGTCATGAAGATCCTCCGACGTCCTTGTACGGTTTGCCTCCTCTTCGTGAGGGTCAAACTATGGGACTGGATTACGTTCTTCCTACGTCTGAGGTCACCTCGTCTACGGAAGGAATTGAGGCTCCTGGAGGGGGAATTCCTGAGGAAATCCCAAAGGAAGGGACACAAGAGCCTGGAGCTGAGGAAGCACAGAAAGCTGAAGAGCAAATTCCTCCTCCGTAGTCTCGTTTTATTTATATGTAGAGTTGTGTTCCGGGATCAACTCCGGTTTTGAACAGTTATGTGTAATTTCGTTTTTCATGAATAAAATTCATTTAAGAAATTTGTCTCCAACATTTCATGCATATATGTCATTTAAGTCGTTGTTAATCCGTTCTATATGATTAACCTTGAGGTCGAACTGAAATAATTGCCTCGGAAGATTAAACAACAAATGAATTTAGAACGGAGAAATATATACATGTCCCCGAGTGTGTGTTAAGAAAAGGGTGCCTATCTTTAGGGCATGATCCTTAATTCTTTTGGGGAAAGGAGGAGCCGATCCGTTGTTTAGTAAAATAGTGTAACAGGATGGATGACTGTTCTTAATCCGTGTTATTCTCACTGAAGAGAACAATGTCGTCCATTGTAAGAATATTGTTCCAAGTTTGGGGAACTGCAAAGGTGTAAGAAAGTGGTGTTTGAGTCTTCCATCATAAGGATGATGATGGGAGTTTGTTTACGCCAAGAGTTACGTCATTGTACCACAGAGTAGGTGATAAAGAGTATCCGTCCTGGGAGAATACCACTAAGCGCGGATTAACTTTCAAAATCTTCCATCATAAGAATGATGATGGGGATTGTTCGTACCAGGAGTTACATCATTGAATCACAAAATAGGTGATTGAGATCATCCGTCCTGGGGAAGTATACAACGCCAGGAGTTACATCGTCAGATCACATAATAGGTGATTGAGATCATCCGTCCTGGGGATGTGTACGACGCCAGGAGTTACATCGTCAGATCACAGAATAAGTGATTGAGATCATCCGTCCTGGGGATGTGTACGGCGCCAGGAGTTACATCGTCAGATCACAGAATAGGTGATTGAGATCATCCGTCCTGGAAACGTATACAACGCCAGGAGTTACATCGTCAGATCACATAATAGGTGATTGAGATCATCCGTCCTGGGGATGTGTACGGCGCCAGGAGTTACATCGTCAGATCACAGAATAGGTGATTGAGATCATCCGTCATGGGGATGTGTACGGCGCCAGGAGTTACATCGTCAGATCACAGAATAGGTGATTGAGATCATCCGTCCTGGGGATGTGTACGGCGCCAGGAGTTACATCGTCAAATCACAGAATAGGTGATTGAGATCATCCGTCCTGGAAAAGTTCACATCGTCAGGAGTTACATCGTCAGATCACATAATAGGTGATTGAGATCATCCGTCCTGGGGACGTTTTTTCAATCGCAGGAGTACGGATTGAGATGAATGATTCTCAAAATTTCAGTAGTACTCTACTAGCCCCCTAGCTTATATGAGGAATTAGTAGATTTGCTCATATAAGCTATACTGATCGTACTGTTGTGTAAGTATCCGCTCTTGGAACAAGGTTCCGTTATGATGAAACTCTTGAGGGCGGATTCAAACAATGAGAATCTCAGAAGTTTATTGAATTTTGTAACCCTTGGTATTCAAGTAATGGTGGCCACGTTTCTCATGATTGGACATTTAATGCCTTTACTCACGTGGGTGAGCCATTATTGCGTTAAATGCGCATGTCTTAATAACCGTCACACAGGAACTTGGTGGGCCTAGAATTTGGACTTAATAGGCCCATTTAGAAGGCTCTGTGACAAAACGATGGCATTTTCGCGCCTTTGGGTTCAAAACGACTATTTTGATCCACCAAAAGGGAGAGTCGTTTGAGAGTAAACGACAGGTTGCTTGAACCGGTATTTGAGAGCTTTCATGCCCTGAAAAAGACATATTTGGCAATTTCAGTAATCACTTCTTCTTGCTCCCTTGACGAACCCCTGCAAAAGTTTCGAGAAGACCTTCGTGTTTGCCTCTGTGAATTTTGATTCACTATCCTCCTTCATCCTTAGGTAACCATTTTCCTTCGACTTTTCGTGTCTTCTTTCAATATCTGTAAATGTCTAGGAGAGGTTTTAGCTCTAGGGGAAGAGGAGGAAGGGCCTCAACTCAAAATCTCTCAGTTCGTGGTGGGAGGATCCTAGTGATCTTCCAATCGAAGCCACTATATTCAGAGAGGGAGGCATCGCCGTATCAGAGGCGAAGGGTGATAATACCCTCTTCAGAATCCTCCTCTAGTGAGAGTGCTGAGAGTGCTGATTTGTACCTCTCTGATGATGTGGATTTTTACCGCAGCGTAAAAGCTTTTACGATGGCAGTAAAGAAGACGACTGGAGGAAGAACATCTGGTGGGGAAGCACCCTCTCAACAGTACATAATGAAGACAGCTTCCGGCCTGTGCAATGTAGTTGCACACCGGATTGATTGGGTGAAGTTCCAACGGAAGCATCCGTTCAGCTGGGTGGCTGAGGAATTTCGTGAAACACCATCCGTCCATGCTCGGGAGGACAGAGCAGAGTTGGAACCGCGCTTTACTGTCTTCAGAGGGGAAAAATATAGGAGGTGTTTTATGGTGCTGGCCCCATTTCCATCAGATCGGATTTGCCAAACACCAGACGAAAGGTCCATGCATATGTACGACTTCATATTTATGAATCTAGGCGTGCGCCTCCCTTTCACAGAGTTTCAGATGGGGGTCCTGAGATTTTTGGACTGCGCCCCTTCGCAGCTTCACCCCAACGGGTGGGGGTTGATCCGTTCTCTTGAAGTGCTTGGGGAGCACTTCAACTTTAAACCGACGGTGGCTATGCTCTTCTATTTCTCCCAAGTGGTCCGTCGTGCGAATAAGGAGAAGGGGGAAGTGAGTTTGATAACCCTCCGGACTCTCTCCAAGATCATCAACTTTGAGTCTTACACTGACTCTGCCAAAGTTGATGATCGTTCTTTTAAATCTTACTTTACGAAGATCAGTGTCCAGCCTAACGAACCAGTTTTTTGGTTAACTGAAGATGGGATTCCGAAATTTCCTGTAGCCTGGATGCATGAGCATTTCTTATTAACCTCCCAGGCGTATTACACTGAGGAAGATGAATTGAGCCCATCTTCGGTTTCTGTTCTTTCCGCTCTTCAGTCATATACCGCCTCACATAAATTTTTCTCCTGTAGGCGTTTGCTAGGGTCAAAGTCTACCCGCGAGGAATATTTACGTAATTTTCCTGCCATTTTTCATGCTTTTATATATCATGCTTCAAAATCTTTGATCTCTAATTGTGTTATTTGGTTTTGCAGTTGAAATCGAGACGAAGTCACCAGAGATGAATAAGTTGAAAGGGCTCAAAGCTGGAGAGAGCTCCGTTGCAGCTGAAAATGACATTCAGGCAAAACGGAATTCTAAGAAGGCTACCGCTGAGACCATAATACTTACTTCGTCTGCTGGTGACGATATTCCCTTGCTAGAGGGCGGATCTGAGAAACCGACCCCTGATGTGGTGGTTAAGAAGGGCGGAGAGAAAAGGAAAAAGGCAAAAATTGATTCCTCCAGGACCTCAGAACCTCAACCTTCTCCCAAGAAACCAAAAACTTCGAAAGGGGCTGCTGATCCGGAGCCTTCTAAGGGAAAGAAAGTGGAAGGGCACACTCCGGATGCCCCAGGCAACGTGATTACTTTTGGTGCAAAACCAATAACAACTTACTTTGCACCTAAAGCTCCCTGCCCTCCTGAAGGTAATTCCGGTCTTGCTCAATACCTTGTATATGAGGGTTCTGTTCCTGAGAGCGTTCCTGAATCTCCGTACAAGCTGAAGCCTTCATTGGAGAGCGGAGAAGTAATCAAAGCTTGCGATTTCGGACAGAAGCACTTGGCAGAGTTATCCGGTCTTCTGAAGTCGGTTCGCAAGCTTTCAGAAGACAATGAAAGGCTCAGTTCATTGGTTGGCAAGGTTAATGACCTTAGCATTGCTGCTGCTAAGGATAAGGCAAACATCCTTCGTTTAGAAAATGAATTAGGGACTTCCAAAGAGGAAGGGTACAAAAAGGATGAGGAAATTGCCAGACTGAAGTATCTTACCAAGGAGCTGGAAGTCCAAGTACTTGACCAGAAGAAAATCAATTCCGACCTCCATGCCAGCCTTTGTACGGAGAAGGAACGTTCTTCAAAGTTGGGAGAAGAGCTGAAGGAGGCTAAGATTGTCTACTCTCAAGGAGCAGAAGATTGGTCGCGTAAGGAGAAAGAGCTGCTCTTAAAGTTGGCGGATTCGACTGAGAAAGTCAAAACCTTGAAAGCAGAATTGGCTGAGGCTGTAGATATGTGTGATCAAGCAGTCAAGGAATCTTTCAGGTTGGCAGTTCATCAAGTTCAATACCGGAATCCCAAAGTAGAACTTAATTTGAATGGTATGGATCCATTCTATGAGTTTCACCAAGGGAAACTGGTGGCCAATGTTAAAGACCGTCATGAGGATCCGCCTAACACCCCATACAAGTTTGCTCCTTTACCTGAAGGCCAATCAATGGGACTTTCTTTCCTGAAGCTTAGAAGTACAGGAACAAGATCTAGTGTTAATGAAGGCAAGACCGGAGATAAAGGCAAAGGGAAGGAAGGAGATACAAGTCAGAAGAAATAATGCCTTCCCTGTCTTTGTCTTTATTGATTCAAATTCGCTGTGTTCCGGGATCAGCTCCGGATTACTAAACGAATTTCTTCATGTAATCTTCCATTTGATCAATAAAAGAACCATTTGCCTTTATATGCTTATTTAGTTGAAAATAACTTTAATAGAAGGATTGCATGTGTATTGAATCATTCCGGATTTAAGTAATAAGGATCGGATATTAACATAGAATTTTCAGTCCGGATTTCTACATGCAAGATGAAGAACGGATAGAGACATATAACTATCGTTCTCATGTACAGGTACTTTGATAGCCAAAGACTTGGTTTGACAGAAAAGATAGAGTATCTTTTGTCAAGTATGAATAATTTGATATAAAAGCCTGGTAGAAAGCGTATCTTGCTTCTTGAAAATCAGGCCTTTTGGTCATAAATATCATAATAGGGATCGCCGTTGTGATTGAACATGTTATTGTCATGAGAACGGCTTGTAATGTTAATCTTGAGGGGAAATAATTGTGAGAACGTTTCACTAAGAGTTCATTCCTCAAGATATTCGTTAACTGTTGATACTATCCCCCAGTATTATTGGGTGATCAGTACTTTGAACAAACTCTGAGTGATACTTTCACGTGAGAGTTCTTAAGAGTGAGGACTTCGAGTAGAAATTCCTCTATTTGATAATTCCGAATGTAAATATTTCCGACTGAAAGGTTTAGGGTGAATATGCCTCAGATTGTGGCGTACCCGAATGAATTGTTTTTGGGTCGGAGTTCATGAGTCAGGTTTCAATTGAGCATTTCTGACTGAAGAATTGATGATTCAAAATTTAAAGCTATAAAACTTCCAAATAAGGAACTTCAAAAGAGAGTATTAATTTGGAGTTCAGTATAACCTACTTGTATTTGGAGTTCGGTTTAACCCTACAATCCACTCCTTTAATCGGTCTTTGGTTTTACCCATTGACGATTCTTCACCGACGTTCAGTCAATCCTACTAGTCGTACTCAGAGTTCGGTTTAATCCTACAATCCGAGCCTTCAACACGGGGTTCAGATCAGGGCTAATCCTGAACCTACTGCGCCCGTAACTTGGGGTTCAGCGTGGTCTTGAAGAAGAACCAGCTTACTGCGCCCAAGCCTTCAATACAGTATCAGGTTTCACCCCTTTACCGTTCTTGGAATGGGGTTCGGTACAATCCTACAACCCATTTCCTAAGGTTCGGTTTAATCCTACAACTTAGGTCTTCACCGGTGTTCAGCCAAACTTACTAACCGTACCCAGAGTTCGGTTTAATCCTACAATCCAGGCCTTCGATCTCTCACACATACTCGAGGAGTTACATCGTCAATTACAGAATGGGTAATTGAGATCATCTGTCCTGAGTATGCTCTTGTACGCTGCACATATTCGAGGAGTTACATCGTCAACTACAGAATAGGTAGTTGAGATCATTCGTCCTGAATATGCTTCTGTACGCCGGATAAACTAAAAATCACAGCATAAGAAAAACTCGAAAAGAGTTAAATTATTGTATGAGATTCTTATTAAATCAAAAATAAGAATTACAATGAAAGCATAGCTGGGAAAATAATTTCTCCAGTATTTAGTTTAAAATGAGGATAGGAGAGTATGTATCGTTCCAGCAGCTAGCTATAATACATGCGCAAGTTTTGGGTGTTCCACTTATTTCGGATTGGAGTGCCATCAAGGTTCTCAAGGCGGTAAGAGCCTTTGCTAGCAACCTCAGATACCCTGTATGGGCCTTCCCAGTTTGGGGCTAGTTTGCCTTGATGAGCGAATCTGTTCCCTACACTTGCTTTCCTCAAAACCAAATCTCCGACGTTGAAAGTCCTTGATTGAACTCGTTTGTTGTATCGGAGGGCAACTTTGGCTTTGATAGCCTGATCTCTGATGAATACATCTTCTCTGAGTTCTTGTATGACATCCATTTCTGATGTCAAGTTAGCGTTATTGTTCTCTTCAGAGAAGTATTTGACCCTTGTGGAAGCAATTTGCAATTCCACGGGTATCATTGCCTCTACCCCGTATGTGAGGCGATATGGGGATTCGTTGGTAGAAGAATGAGGCGTTGTCCGATATGCCCACAGGACGTGACACAACTGGTCTGTCCATCCGCCCTTGGCTTCACCAAGGCGTTTCTTTAGTCCTTTCAGCACCTCCCTGTTGGCCACTTCAGCTTGGCCGTTGGTTTGGGGATGTTCGACGGATGAGAATATTTGGGTTATTCCTAACCCTTCGAGTAAATCTGTGAATTTTCTATCCGTGAATTGGGTGCCATTATCTGTGACAACTCGTGCCGGGACCCCGAATCGTGTTATAATGTTTTCATACATGAAACGACGAGTTCGGGCTGAAGTAATATGTACCACCGGCTCTGCTTCTATCCACTTAGTGAAATAATCGACCCCTACAATGAGATATTTGATGCCCCCAGGAGCAGTTGGAAAGGGGCCCAGAATATCCAATCCCCATTGGTAGAAGGGCCATGGAACAGCGGATGTGAAGAGTTCTTCCGCCGGTGTGTGGTGAAGATTAGAGAACTTTTGGCAAGCGTCGCATTTTTTTTCGAAGTCAATGGAGTCTTGTTTCATCGTGGGCCACCAGTAGCCTACCCTGAGGATTTTTCTCATTAAACTTCTTCCTCCAGCGTGGTGTCCACATTGTCCTTCATGCACTTCCTCCATCACGTCTTGCACTTCATTCTCTTTAAGACAAATCAAGTAAGGCACGGAGAGCGCCCTTCTGTAAAGATTACCATTGATCATGGTGAAATATGGTAATTCCCTCCTTATCTTTGTCTTTTCCTTCTCATCCGTAGGCAGCTGCCCATCAGCCAAATAATGGATGTAGGGGGCCATCCATGTGTCTCCATAAAAGGAGCTAGTCATTATGGCATTTAGAGAAGGGAAAAGAGGAATGCTGGGTGACGTTAGTGTGCTTTGAACCAGTGTAGTGGTGCTACCTGGTCGTTTGGTGCTTGCTAATCTGGAGAGTATATCCGCTCTAGTATTCTCTTCGCGTGGAACATGTTTGAATTCCATTTTCAAGAATTTCTCTCTCAACTCCTTGACACAGTTTAAGTATAATTGGAGTTGAGGTTCGCGAGCCTGATAATCTCCCAGGATCTGTGAAATCACCAGTTGTGAGTCACTGCAGAGCGTCGCCTCAGAGGCTCCGATGTCAATTGCAGCTCTCAGTCCGGCCAAACAAGCTTCGTATTCAGCTTGGTTGTTGGATGTTTTGAAATTAAAGCGAAGGGAGATTTCTAGGTGCACTCCGTCATCACTTTCAAGGACTATACCTGCTCCAGAGCCCCTTTGGTTCGATGAACCATCAACGTAAATAGTCCAATGGACACGAGGGGTATCTGGATCCGTCCCTGTCATTTCCACAATAAAATCAGCCAGGACTTGAGCTTTAATAGCGCTTCGAGGTTCATAGGATATATCAAACTCAGAGAGTTCAATAGACCACTTGATCATCCTCCCAGCGAGATCGGGTTTGATTAATACAGAGCGGAGTGGTAAATCCGTTCTTACTATGATTGGATGGGCGTGAAAGTACGGACGTAGCCGTCGAGAGTCCCAAACAACAGCGAGGGCGGCCTTCTTGATTTTTTGATACCGGATCTCAGCACCTTGTAAGGTTTTACTAGTGAAATAGACCGGTCTCTGTCCATCGGGAGTTTCTTTTATCAAGGCAACGCCCAAAGCTTCATGTGAAATAGCCAAGTATAGGATGAGTATGTCTTCGGGGTCAGGCTTTGTGAGAATGGGAGGTTTAGACAACACCTCCTTAAGCTCTTGGAATACTTTCTCTTGTTCCTGTCCCCACTCGAATTTCTTGGACTTTTTCAGTATTTTATACAGGGGGAGTGACCTGTGAGCCATTTTTGGCATGAACCGTGCTAAAGCTGCTACTTTGCCATTCAGAGATTGGACTTCTCTCAGATCCTTTGGACTCTGCATGTCTAGAATCGTTTGGCATTTCCCTGGATTGGCCTCAATACCACGTTGAGTTAACATGAAACCCAAAAACTTCCCAGCAGGGACAGTGAAAGTGCATTTCATTGGGTTTAGCCTCATGTTAAATTCTCTCAAGCGGGTAAATACTTGGCGTAGGTCTTCAATATGATCGCCTCCAACCGGTATCTTGGCTATTATGTCATCAATGTACACTTCAACAAGTTTGGTGTGCATACCCTCAAAAACCTTGTTGATCATGCGCTGATATGTGGCCCCAGCATTTTTCAGGCCAAAGGGCATAATTGTATAGCAAAAGACACTACGATCATTTATGAAAGCTGTCTTCTCTTGATCCTCTTTGCACATCGGAATCTGGTTGTAACCTGAATAAGCATCAATGAAACTCAGGTATTGATAACCAGAGGAGTCATCTACCATCCGATCTATATTAGGAAGAGGATAAGGATCCTTTGGACAGTAGCGGTTGAGGTCCACATAGTCAATGCACATTCTCTATTTACCATTGGATTTACGGACCATCACCATATTTGATAGCCAAGAGGAATAACAGATTTCTTTGATAAATCCGGCCTTCAGCAATTCCTCAGTTTGCTGGCAAGCTGCCTTCTGTTTCTCTGGTCCCAATCTTCTTTTCTTTTGGGCAACCAGTCTCGTCTCTGGATAGACGGATAATTTATGACAGCAAAAAGCAGGGTCTATGCCAGGCATATCGGCTGCAGTCCATGCAAAGAGGTCTTTAAACTCTTGCAGGAGCATCAGTAGACGTTGTTCCATTTCTGTATCGAGCTTGTCATTAATATGGGTGATCTTTTCTGGAGAATCTCCCAAGACGATGTCCCTGGAATCCCCATCCGGTGTGGGCTTTAATGGGTTGGACGGATCAATGTTCAAATCCGCCCTAGGGTCCAGGTCGACAAGGCTTACAGATCCAGCGGCTGCTCCAGAATCATTGAGCTTCCTCTTTTTATTGGAAGCTTCCAGCTTTGTCATGTTGAGGCTTAGGTTGTAGCAGTACCTAGCCATCTCTTGATCACCTCGGATAGATGAAACAACATTATCCTTATCAATAAACTTGACAAGGAGATGTGGAGTTGATACAACTGCCTCCATGGCATTTAACGTAGGACGGCCTATGATGCCATTAAATGGTGATTTAACATCGATCACCAACACTCGGGATTTAACCGTTCTGGCCCCTGGTTCGCCTTCAAACGAAATAAGGGTGTCAAGGTACCCCTTCGTTGATTGCTTTGCTCCATTGAAAGCTGTTAGTTCCTGCGTATAAGGCTGTAAGTCTGAGTCTTTAAAACCCATTCTTTCAAAGCAATTATAAAAAATAACATCGCAGGAACTTCCCTGGTCAACAAGGATTCTTTGGACGTCCTTGTTGGCTATTACTGCAGTGATGACCACAGCATCGTCACCACCAGGAACGGTTGGGCCAAAATCCTCATCGGAGAAAGAGATTATTGGAGCTTCAACTCCACCTCTGTAAGGGCGATTGTCTTTGACTTTCCCTTGCACAGACAGAATCATTCTATGATGATTCTTACGGGCTGTAATTGAAGCTCCTCCTCCAGCGAATCCTCCAGCAATCATGTCAATGACTTCACGTTGGCCTTGACGCTGTTGCTGAGGCATGTTGTCTCTGTGTGCTGTGTTATCAGTCATCACACCCTTTTGTTTCTCCGAAGCAGAGAATTTTCTAACCGGATTACGGTTATTGTCATCCCCGTCGTCTGGATCCCTTTCTCTTTTCTCATTCCGCTCTACTCTGTCAAAGGATTTCTCTTTGAACAGGTATTGCTTTAATTTGCCTTCTCTAATTAGCGTTTCAACCGCGTTCTTTAGAGCTTGGCATTCATCAGTGGAATGACCATTCTGCTCATGAAAATCACAATGCTTACGGGGATTTCCTGGTCTTTTCATAGGGGCTGGCCTTCTAACACCATAGATGCTAAAAGCTGGCCATCCGACCTCTCTCAAAATCTGAGATGGCTTGGCAGATAGTTGTGCATAATGGCTGAAGGAATTAACCTGCCTTTCTTGAGGTCGAGGAGAGTGGTTATTAACTTTAGGATTGGTGAATGGCCTCTCCATGTGTTCTGACCTCGTTTTCTCCTTACCCTTCTGAGTTTGGGAAGGTGGTGTTGATGGTTTTTTCTTTGCAGCTATAGCTTCTAAGTGCATCTCTATACTCACGTACTTTGAGGCTTTTTTCCTGAACTCCTCAAACGTTACTGGAGGGCTCTTTGCTAATGAGAGAGCAAAAGCTGATCCTGGCTGCAATGCCTCAATGACAATATGCAGCTTAATGGACTCTGTGAGGTTAGGAACCAGGGAAGCTTCCTTGTAGAACCTCTTCAGGAAATCTTTTAAGCCTTCGTTTCCACCTTGCTTAATCTGAGCCAAGGTGTGAGATGTCCTGGGCACATCTCTAGAGATGACAAAGTGAGTTTCAAAAGTAGCTGCCATTTCAGCCCAAGAATCTATAGATCCAGAAGGTAGACCTTTAAACCAACCCAGGGCCTCTTCTGATAATGTTCGTGGGAACATCAGACACATTACATCCTCATCAGCCCCCAAGTACATAGCTTCAAATACATAAGCATCAAGGTGCTTGGTAGGATCGGTTTCGCCATTGTATTTTCCAATGGAAAGTGGCTGAGTAGTTTGAAGGTGCTTGGGGATGTGGATGCTCATGAGTCTCCTTGAAAAAGGAACTTTTAACTTGTAAGTTACTGGGGGTGCTGTCGTTGACTCCCTCTTCTTTCGGGAAGCTTCAATTTCAGAGTCATGAGTCTGTTCTCTTCCCTCAAACGTAGGGATGTTCGAGTATTGGAGAGTGGTAGACTTTTCTCCGTCGGTTGTATAGGGAGTGTTTCGTGTGCGAGATGATTCTTTATCATCTCTTTGCCTTCTTTCTCTTCGCAATTCAGCGAGTTCCCTCTGAAGTTGACTGATCAGCTCATCACGAGGATCAGGATTAGACACTGTTACTATCTTCTTGGAGCTGCCCCCATGAGAATCAAAGTTGAGCTTCCTGAAGACGTTGGGGTTGGTTCTGCCTTCAGGTTGATTCTCCACGAAATCTTGTCCTTCGCCTTCCATCGAGGATCACTTGTTCTTTCAATGGATATGGGAATAACTTTATCGAGTCCCACTGGGCGTGCCAATGATCTGTCCTGAACCGGGGTCTAGAGATCCGGAGTCAAGTCAATCACAAATAGTATGTAAATACTGTATAGAAGACCGGATGTATGAGTATCCGGTATAAATATCCGTTGTCCTTGCGTGAGGAGAGCGGATTGGGCGTTCTGGAGATCCTTCACACCGACCTAACGCGTTGATGTGGGCGAATGGTGGTGTCACCTGCAAAGATTCTCCGACGCTCAAGTCAGTGATATATTCCAAGTAAGGAATGTATTTCAGAGAGTAATCGTTTATAGATTAAGTTCAGAAAAATCCCTTCACTTCATTAATAAAATGAGTTCATATACCTGATTGGCTCATTTTACGAGGACTTGTTAGTGGGGAACCACTAACCTCCACTAGCATTATTTTATTGCGCACTTACCAGCATGATTGGGTCAAGTGGCTATTTTATATTAAGCATGGAGAGTATAGACTAGGATTAGGGAACAAGTTGATCATCCCCGTGAGCAGAATTTGGCTCGTAGTGCAGGGGATTATTGATCGGTCCCTGTAGCAATGATTTTTATCTTTTGCACAGTGACGTGTGTGTTATCCGGTGTCGTGGTGTTATCCTGAACAACCGGTATAGGGAGAACGCCTGATACGGAATTACAGTCCAGATGTATACCGATGACACCGATTACACGTTGAAGTCTTGACAAAAACGTTGAAATTTGTCTTACAGATCGGATACCGGTATTGAGACCGGATCATCAGGGTCAAAGATATCTTCAAAGCTAGCACTTCTTCGCATAAAGAGACCTGCACAATTCACAAAATAACAAAGAACCCAAGTGTAATTCTACAAAAAAATCAAGAAAAGAAAAACAAAAAAATAATGTAGAGAAAAAAACAAACAGAAAAAAAAATTAAATGCCTAATTTAATCAAATCACCGCTTAGCCAATATTGGGGGAAACACAATCCCCGACAATAGCGCCAAACACTTGATAGCCTACCGCAAGCGCACGGGGTATCGAAGTAATATAAAAGATTATCGTTCTCCACAGGGATTATGCCCAAGTACTGGTTTACTATGATTCAATTATCCAGACAAATTGGTTCAATTAAAGGAAGGATTACTTTAAATCAAACTAAAAACAGAAATAAAACTTAATGCCTTTTTGGAATGGAAATCAATTGCTTTCTAAGAATCAATCAAAGGAAAACTCTTGAGAGTTAAAAGGTTCATATACCAGTATCTAATTTCATGCAATTCACTTCCCCAATTATAAAATTTAGTTTCCAAGGTAGATTTTCCTAATGTAATTAGCAACCTTCTCTTGAAGCCTTACTAATATACCTAATTTCCAAAGAACCACGTTCGATTTGTAAACTAAGTCCATTACGTTTTATGAATACCCATTAACCCTCAAAAGATCTCGCATACTTTTGCAATCCCTAAGATCCTAGGTTCAATTTTATGCTTTCAAACAATATACCTACTCTCGTAGCCTACATTATTTGGAATCAACTACGCTCCTCTCGAAGTCTTGTAGAAGCATTAAACATTCATGAAATTGAATAGAAAACATAAATTTCATAAAAGAGAGAAAATAAAAAACAGTCAATTCAATACATATGCATATTACCCCCTTAATCCCAAGAGAAGGGGTTTAGTTCATCATAGAATTAATTACAAAGCAACAAGCCATAAATTCAATTCCCAACATAGGAGAAAACCGAAATACAAAATAAGGATTATGAAAATAGAAAAAAAGCTCTTACTTTTGTCTTCTAAGTCTTTACCCAAAACGCTGCGATTCGATGTTCCTTGGTGTTGGTCTTTGAATCTCCTCTGAAATCCCCCGGGAAAGCTCTCAATTTTCTATCCTAAAAAGTGCCTAAAGTCTTCGTCTCTGTTTCCAATGAGTGCCCCCTTCCTTTTCCCTCAGAAACTGCTCCACAAAATAAGGGAAATACCGAGCGTGCAAAATCCACTGGTAATGGGAAAAACCAACGGCCAATGGATCGTGACAGGGGTCCAAAAATCTTCAATTCTGGGTTCCAGGCAACAAGATCCATGGCCAGTGGGAAAAACCCACAGGCAGTGGATTTCCAAATAGCAAGAACCACGGCCACTGGGTTTTTTTCTTTGCGTAAAATTCCATTTTCCAGCAAGGTCCATGGCCAGTGGGAAAAACCCACGGCCAGTGGATTTTTTTGTCTCTATTTTTACGTATTTTGGCTCAAGTTAGTGGAATCCACTGGCAGTGGGAATTTCCCACTGGTAGCAGTAGGTTTTTTTCACTAGCAGTGGGTTTTTCTTAACTTCAGCAAAATGCTCCCGGAGTGCTCTTTTTAATGTATCCTTTCTCTATAGTACATTCCAAGGGTCTATGTGGCTTTATTTTTGTGCTTTTGAAGTCTTGAATCCTTTGTGTCCATCCAATGCTTCATCAAATGCCTTTTGTTTCCTTGTTTATGAACCTATAACAAAGCATTTCCTGCAAAACATAGACACCTGAGTAGCATGTGCGGAATAAAAGAAAATCAATGGGATTAAGGGGAAAAACTAACACAAATAAACTAAAAATGATAACACAAGAACGCTAAAACTAATGCAAACTAGACACCTATCGGATACCCACTATACCGATATATAAACACCTATATCATTGACTTTTGTGGCTGGTCCCCACTCTGGATCCTTGACCCCGGATCAGACCAATACAGTTCTTGCATATACTACAAAATCTTTCTATCTCATTAATCACCAATTAACATTGAACATTTGTGTTCTACTTATATTATTAGAAACATAAAGAATATTTTGGAATGTTAATGGTACTAGGTAGGTCATAATTAACATGAGTAGTTATGTATTGGAAGCAAAAATGATACCAGGAAGCAATGTTGGGGGAAGAGGTTTTATTCTAAGGTTATCATTGGCTCTATCAGATAAGAAAATACCTTTCAAGTTTCACAAGAAACAATTTTCCATAATAGTTTCTTTTGTTATGACAATAAACAAAAAGTCAAGTTCAATCTTTAAAGCATGTTGATATCTTTTTACCTAAGCCATTTTTCTATCATGTGAATGATAAGTTGCTATTTCAAGAGTGACCACTAAAAAGGCACACGAGCGTAAATATACTCATACATGACAATGATGGAATAAATAGAAAAGCTACTTAAAATGACTTTTATAAAGAAGTCTTTTAAAATATCAAATAGGTATTTCTCTTACATATATTTTTTAAAAAATTTAATTACTGATTATATATCATTATTTACTATTTATTGAAGTTTGTTTGATTTTAATATTTTCACATCATACTATAGTGTAAGTATTCCTTTCTAAGTTTTAAGACTTATAAACTAGTATTTTTGTACCCACTTAATTTATTAGCTTACTAAGGATACCAACTATCTTCGTCTTTCCAAAATCATATTGATACAATCAAATCAATAACTACTTATGTTTTACATTTAATTCATATATAAAAAAATTGCCTGTTCATGCATATTGCATAGGTACAAATACTAGTTATATCCCTTTAAAAGTGAAGGATCTAACAAATTTAGAGTCCGTTTGGTTTCCAGTTGAGGAAACGGAGTTGGGGAAATGGAGAAATTTAAGGGTTGATATTGATCCTTCACGCCGTTCGAGATAGTCAAAACTCTGTTTGACCGTAGGATTTATTTTTGGGGTTGGTCAAACCGAGGTTTGACCAACCAAAGGAGCAATCCAAACGGGCTCTTATATTAGGACACTAGAAGGAATCCGTTATTTTTCGTATGCAACATATGTTAGTGTGAACACTATCCTGTGTTCCCCCACTCCCCATTCATTTATTTATTTTAATAAAAAATAATAATAAAAATCAGCCATTCCCCTTTGTTCCAACAGCAGTGCAAAATGGAGCTGGAAACCCACCCTGGAATGAAAAGAAATGGATTAATGTGTTGTAAAAGCACTCAATAATTCATCAGAGGTTGGTTTTAAAAACCCAGAGAAAAGAAACAACGGTTCTTCGGGACCTTCCTCCTCAGAACCCATTTTTTTTCATCAAACCACCTTCATTCCTCTCTACCACCTTTACTGATCAAAAAGCCAAAGAAAACAGAGAAACAAACCACACAACTTCATCCTTTTCTCCCTCCATCTACCATGGACTAGTACCCCAAGAAACAACCAGAAAATAAAGACTCCAAAAGAAAAGAAAAGGAGAACCCCTCACCGGAAAGCAAACTCACGGACCAGACCTCAGCCCAGGCCGCTCGACGTCGCCCACCCCCCTGACGCCGATCTGAGTCTCCTCCCTCGCCGGCTCTTTCTTCCTCTTCTCGGTCTCCTCCCTGCTCCACCGGCACTCTCACCCTCTCTCGGAACTCCTCTCCCCCTCTCGGTGAGGCCCCTCTCTCAAAATTCCTCTCTCCCTCTCGGTCTCTCCCTTTCTCTCCCAGTCTTCTCCTCTCCGTCGTCACTCACTCTCTCACTCGAACTCCTCTCTCCCTCTCCGGCGCCGACGATCTCCTTCGATCCACTCTCCCTCTCTCTCAGTCTTTCTTCTTTCTCTCTCCTCCATCTCTCTTTTTTCTCCCTCCCTCTCTCTCTAATACTCACTCACTTACCCTCTCTGTTACCGCCGCCCCCCTCCTCTATTTCCTAACTCCCTTTTTTTTTCAAATAAAACCCTGATGGGTTTCTTTCCTCTTTTTTTTGTTGGAATGGTAATGGGCTTCAGAAAATCTGAAGCCCAAATAGCTATGGGGTCCTTTTTTTGTAAACCAACAAAAAAACTTAAATAAAAAAAGTGTTTTGATCTATTTCTAAAGAAATTTAATTAAAAAGAATAGTTTTTATTTATGTTGAAATAAAAATCAAAAATATACCCTTTTCTTTTTTAGGAATAATGAAATTATAAAATAATTTCTTTTTATGAATAACAAAATAAATAAATAGCTTTTAGTTATGTTAAATTTAAAAAAATGAAAATATCAAAAGTTATATATCCTTTTTAAATATATAATAAATTCCTTGTGCTAAAATCCAAAATAAAATTTTTAAAAACCAAAATATCTTTTCTAAAATAGATGTAAATAGTTTTTTATTTTATTTTATGATAAATTTTTAAAAAATAAAAATATTAAAATCTAAACATCGTTCTTAAAATAAAGACTAGTTTTTCTTTCTATTTTAATATTAAAAAAATCTAAAAAAACTAAACATGTGTTTCCTTTAGGCATAAATACCATAAAATCTTATAAGTAATGTCGTGCAAAATTACTTTTGCCTACATTTGTGATATAAGACTTCGAAGGATTGTGCAAGTGTGAATTACTTCGCCTTGTATTACTCCTTCCTCTTAAATTTCCTTTTATTATTTAATAATTTTAAAAATAATTTAAATATTTTCAAAATTAATTTCCCCCAAAGAACTACGTAACCCTGATTTCTCAAAAGCTTGAGAATACGTAGGAGCGGGAATTAATTTCTGTCGGGCCCACTTTTTTTTTGTTTTGTTTCTATGTCTCTGTTACTATCTCAACCGGTTTTGTCTATTTAGTGTTTTATTTAAAATAGTAATTTGTTTAAAATAAGGTTAATTTAGACGCGACGTCTTGTTAATCTCATGTTTTTAATATTTTATTTAAATAGTAATTTGTTTAAAACGAGGTTAATTTAGACGCGACGTCTTGTTAACCTCGTGTTTTTAGTATTTTATTTAAAAATGATAATCTATTTAAAACAGGGTTAATTTAGACGCGACGTCTTGTTAATCTCACGTTTTTAACATTTCATTTAAAATAGTAATTTCTTTGAAATGAGGTTAATTTAGACGCGACGTCTTGTTAATCTCATATTTTTAATATTTTATTTAAAATAGTAATTTCTTTAAAATGAGGTTAATTTAGACGCGACGTCTTGTTAATCTCATACTTTTAATATTTTATTTAAAATGGTATTTCCTTAAAAATGAGGTTAATTTGGACGAGACGTCCTGTTAATCTTCAGTTTTGTTAATCAACTTCATTCTACTCCATCTTATTTAATTTCATTTTAATCTTTGATTCATTTATGTATAAATTAAGGTTAATTTGGACGGGACGTCCTGTTAATCTTTCTTACTGTCACTGTTTGGTCAAATTTCTTACTGTCACTGTTTGGTCTGTTTTGTCTGTTTGTGTCTGCTTTGTCGTTTTATGTGTTCCTTTTTCTAAAAGAAGTTCAAAAAAATAATTTCTAGGCTACTTATAATGCGCGCTATCAGTTTGAGGTAACCGTTTTATGACGGACAGTTGTGAGGTGCTAATACCTTCCTCACCTGTAATTCGACTCCCAAACTTAGAATTTCACTTTCATAACCAGTGCTTTAACGAAAGGTTTTTCCGGTATTTTATCCTTAAAAATATTGGTGGCGACTCCCTGTTTTCTTTCGAAAGGATTTCGAAAAACGTTTTTTTTAGGGTCGGCCGTGCCGCCGCGATCCCGGTCGCGACAGTTAGAGATTTAAGTGTTTATCTCATCCCAGTCAAATTTGAATTAATTGTACAGTCTACATGCTATATATAACAAAGATTTAAATTATTACATAATCTATATATTTAAGTGTTTTATCTCTAGTCTATATAAGGAATAGTCAAGCTGATTGTAAGGACAATAAACTTCTAGACTCAATAGGGGTCTTATATATTTAGGGAATATCCTTCTAAAACTTAGTGAAATAATAATGACACATTTTTCTTTATCATTTCTTATATATTATGATTACTATTAGAATATTCTTTATAACTCTCAAACAAATTAACTATCTTCTTTTTTATTTTTTCAAAAAAATCTAATTTTACGTGTGAGTTTAGTTTAAGACATGAGAATAGTGCTAACATGTTTTATATTATTTCAAAATTAATAGTTTTTTAACAAAAATTAATATAGTTAGTTAGCATACTTAAAATTTAAAGTTATACTCACCAGAGTAATAATCTCTCTCTTAAATTAGTTTTTAGAAGCCAACTAGGTTTGTGGATCGACTTTTAATATTTAACAACACTGGAATTTTATTTTCTTATAGATCACATATCATTCAAATAAAGAAAATGAAAATGGTATTTGTGAACATCCTTTTTTTAGCGGGTATTATTTTTATTTAAAAATATCAAAAATAAGAAAATTAAAATTTTAAAAAAGTGTTTTTGGTTAATATTATTTTTTTCTATTTATAAAATCCAAAAAAATATCTTTTGTTTTGAAAGGGTGTTTTCATTTTTGTCCTTATTTTTGTTTTTAGTTTTCTATTATTTTATTTTTATTAAAATTTAAAATTTAATTTTTTTCTTTTCCTTTTCGTCTCCCTCACATTCTGTTTTATTTTATTTTTATTTGTTTCTTACATTGAAAAAACAGAAGCATTGGAAGAAGGATGACTGAGGAAAGAGGAATGAAGTGAAAAAATGAAAATGTGAAAGGTACTCACCACAAAGTCAATTGCAGATCATGATCTTCTAGCTAAAAGAAAATAAAAATGCCAACCAACTGAAATGGGTAGGAAAGAAACCCAAAAATAAGAAAGGTGAAGCATGAAAGGAGAAAGAGGGTTTAATCTTAAAAATAACTTGTGAAAACCTTAACCTATATTTTTTGAAAGGGCTAATCTTTGGGTTATAAAAAAGAGTATCATTTGGAAGGGGAAAGGGGAATGAGAGATACACAATAAAAAAATGAAAAAACTTCAACCTTTACTTTTCACCAACAACAAACCCTAACACTGTAACACCCCGAATTTTATAAAAATGAATAATTGATGGAAATGAATAATAAATAAATAATTAAATTAATGAATTGATAATTATTGAGGATGATTCATGAAAATGTATGGATTGTTGTGGCAAGGTATGAATACAAGTATATAAGATGATGGAGAGCTTGGATTCAACATGTGTAATAAATTTAGAATGTAAATTTACAAGTATGAATGTGTGAACAGGTGGAATAAGCTTTATAATGTGTAAAAACATAGAAGATGTTCAAATTTGACTTATAATGAGACTTTCCGAGTGATAATGCCCAGGACGAGTTGCATAAGCCTTACATATTGTATATGAGTTGTTGGAAGGGAGTGTATTGGCTTTGATTGCAAATTTCATGGGCTGAGTTGTTAAGAATTACGTTTTGTTTGGGTCCTGATGGTCTCGCCCGAGCGAGAAAGGATCTCGCTCCGGCGAGGATCCACTGCATTGGTAAATTAGTCTCTGGACCAATTTCGCCCAGGCAGTGAAGTTCCCGCTCAAGCGAGCTGGAGAAAAATGGTTACTGGGCCTTTTTCGCCTAAGCGAGTATGAATGGCTTGAGCGGAAGTATAAAATCTAAAGCTGGAATGGTGTTTACTTAAATGGGTGGCTGTTAAGGTTGTGTTTGACCGAGTATGACGAGTGTAGGGTGCGTAAGTAAGATTCTGGATGAGAATTCACTCGAGTGGGAACCTTAGAACGTAATTTTATGAGTTGTGGTGAATTTCCGAGTGAAATTCTGAGTGATATATGTCCTAGTCTTTCCCTTCCGAGTGAATAAGGTATAATCCGAGTGGTTAACATGTGGGTAAGTGAGTGGGACTTAATTTGGTAAATCCCTCCAAGTAAGTAGGGGTTAGAGCAATTCCCGACTGGAACTAGATTGTGGGAGACCCCTTCTAAAAGAAAGGGAGGTTTATGAAATCTGCGAGTGGAGTCCCGAATAGGGAACTTCCGAGTTCAGGGTAACTTATCCCGAGTGGATCCCTCAGTGTGTGAAATTCCGAGTGGGAATGCCACCGAGTGGGGACATATGGTGTGTTGTCCAGAAGTACTCTGGAATAACTCCGTTTGAGAGAAAAAGAAAGGAAGTCGGTTTTAGAGAAATTACCGAATGTAAGATTGATTGGGATTACTCAGAATTGGAATGCATTTCCGAGTAAAAGGTCAAACGAGAGAAGAGTCGGTTTTGAAATAATTCACCGAGTGGGAACTAATTATAAGCTGAGTCGGCGTTGAGATGAATGGCTGAGTGGTAGCCGATCAGGTGTTGAGTCAGTTTGGGAATGAAATGCTGAGTGAGTGATGTCTTATACACTCCGAGTGTATGTTAAATGTAAATTCCGAGTGAATAAGGTTTCATGTATTTTGAGTGGCTAAGTGTTAAGTGACTCCGAGTGGAATTTGATTAAAGAGTTTATTCCTGAGAAATGAATGGTTAAGGTATTCTCCGAGTGAGAAGAGGTATAAATGCCGAGTGGAAGAACAATGAGTGATGAGTCAGTACTAAGGCAAGTACCGAGTGAAGGATTGATTGAGAGGAGGACTCGGTTTCGGAATAAATCCCCGAGTGAAAACCGAGCAAGATGAGTCGGTTTTGATTATTTTTACCGAGTGGGAAACCGAGCGAGATGAGTCAGTTTTGGAATGAAGTTGCCGAGTGAAAAACTGCTTATGATGACTCGGGTTTAGAATAAATAGCCGAATGAAAGACTATAAGAGTGTGAGTCGGCCCTGAATGACTTGGCTTAATGGAAAGTGGATCGGCCTAGATTGTTATGCCAAGAGTGAGAACCGAGTGTGAGATGACTCGGATCCGGGTGAAGTTTACCGAGTGAAAACCGAATGAATATTGGGTCGGTTTTAAGAAATCCTGCCAATTGAAACCCGAGTGCTGGGAAAGATGATTTCTGGTTGGATTCGCTTAAGCGAATTAATACCTCGCTCAGGTGAGCGAGTGTGGAAACAGGTACTGGGGTTGTTTTGTCTGTGCGAATGGAGAGGCATATGCGAGAAGGGGCTGTCTCGCTCAAGCGAATGTGGGTTTCGCTTGAGCGAGTGACACCCTGTTTGCGTGTTTCTTCCCTTTTCTCTCGGTTTTGTTTGTATTTCCCCTTCCTTCTCGGTTCTGATGGTATTGGACCCTCTTCCCTTATTTTATTAGATAACGAGGGAATATAAAAGGGCATTAATGTAATATATCATGACGTGATGGAATATTGGACTGCCATTTTAATTAAAACTGTGAGATTTTAATGGGAGGGGGATATTAAATCAAAAACTCTCACTTTCTCTCCACTTCACGTCACTTCTTCCTCTCCTTTCTACACTCTTCTTCTTTGTCTTCTTCCCTTCTCCATCTCCTCTTTTCTTCTCTCCAAAAACCAAAACCGTGTGGAGCTTTCTTACCATCTCCCATTTTACTTTCATGGAGGCTCAAAGGAGAAGCTCATGGTTGGATCCTCTTCCACTCTTCTCCTCTATTTTCGTGCAGAACCCTCTTTTCCTTGGGGGCTCGTGGCCAACTCTTGGGTGAGGTAAGTTCCTCACCACTCTTTATGAGTTTATGCCTTAGATTTTGGGTTCTTGGTTTTGGAGGAGTATATATGGCATGGGTTGTTGGAAGAGCACTTATGATGAGAAACCCTAAAGTGGGGTGTTGTATTATGGCATTAATGGTGGGTTATTATATGTGTAAGGGGTTGATACTTGGATGAGTGGAAAATGAATGAGCGTTTATGGTGTTGTTGGGTTTTAGTGAAACCCTAATTTTAATAAATTGGGGAAAATATGGAATATGAGTGGGAAATATATTTAATGATGATAATGAGTGATATTGATATGGGAGAATGGTCATTGTCAATGGTTGATGAATATTAATAATGATAAGTAAGTTTTGGTGAAACCTTAGCCCTAAGAATTTGGGAAAATGGATATATTGTAACATGGGAAGATAAATTGAATGTGAATAGGTGATATTTAATGCGTATGTTGTTAGTTATAGTGATGAACAATGATGAACATTTTAGATAATCCTTAATGGTGGAACTAATAGGATATACCTATTGGTTGGTGAATTGATAGGCCATAGATGGATGAGTTGAAATTGTTAATTTGGTGATGTTGTTGAGTTTGGTTGGTCCATAAGATCTAGAGAACCTTGGTTCTGAGAAAGGAATTCCCGAAGCCTAACACGATTACATATGTTGATGATTAACAAGTCTAGGACTTGGGGTTAAGCTTTATGAAAAGCTAACAAATGTTTAGAGTTATGATGGTTATTGATTATGTGTATGTATATGTATGGTATGTAGATTGTATTACGGGTGATGCAATGGAGCAATTGGAGCGTTGGGATGGTTTGGCTCTTCCCTCAAGGTAGGAGAGGAGTTAACATTCAAATTGCATGAGTAAATTTAATAGTGATTGTTGTATGTGATGGATATTCATGCTTGCCTTGCCATGTATATGTATTGAATTAATTGAAATGACAATTTGATAATTATTGAGAACTATTATGATATTCTTGTGATGGTGCAAGTAATTGACTTGCATGTGTGTGAGGCAATTATGGTTGCTATATATGTATATGTAATTCGTAACACCTTGTTGCCACGTGTGTGGATTAATATTATGATGATTGCTATGCCCTTTGATATCCATGTGTAGATTATTATGAATGATGAGATGAAAATCCACTAAATGAAGTGTGGTAATATTGATGAATAATATGTGATGTTGAAATGCCATAGTGGCTGTTTACAAGTATTGACTTGTGTGTATGATGTGAAATATATGCGAAAACATGTTGAGATGGAAATGCCACATTAAAACTTGAAAATAATAATTATGAAACCAACAAGGTCGAAACCCACTAAGGTGTATGGTGGTGTTAGTGATTGTGATGATGTTTGATGAGTGGCATTTAGGATGCACAGAGTGAGGATGCATTTGATTTGCATTTGCATTGCATCCATGGCATATCATAGCTGTCTATGTGGAATATTAGGGGGTTCCACTAGGCGGGCCCAGTGGGAGGGCGGCTCAGTGCACGAGCGTATTGTGATTTTCCCCTGTGACTCGGTGTATGAGTCACGAAGCTGTCCATAGTTTGGTGACGAGGCACCCTATGTGGCGGGCCCAGTGGGCGGGCGGCTCTATGGTGAGCGAGTTTACCTCGGTGTCCGACGGGACACGGCTCTCTCGATGTGTGTTCGGGAGGGGCCCGTAGCACTTGTGGTAGTTGAGGCCACGATGTTAATCCGCAAGTCACAGGGTGACTAGTGCTACAGATGGGCGATAGCGGTTTGGTACCAGTAAAAGATGTTGTCGAGATGCATGCATGTTTTGAGATATGTGTACACATTTTACTACTGCAATAGGGGCATAGTAGCACACCTATGCTTGACCCATAACTTGGTGTTTATTCCCACAGTCGGATCCGCATTTGTTGTTGATTATTCCATTGTGCATATGCATTAGCCATAAGAGCATTTGCATATAGCATGGAGATATGCCAGAATATGATGATGATTGATGATGATTGAGATGATGGTATTGGTGTTGATGAGATGAGAAGTTAATATAATGGAAGACCACATAAAAGTAAGAGAATATATGAATAAACGAAATGATGTGAATATGACGATCTGTATTTACGGCCCAATGTGATGAAGGGCGTGACTGTTTACGATTAATGATGATAATGAATATGAATGCCCTTGTTGATAAGTGGCTGGTGATTGTGTATATGATTATGTATGTGCTTGTGCTTATTTATGATATGAATTGCGATTCATGAGGCTTGTATGCCTATTGTGATAATGAGGTAATGAATGAATGATAATTTAATATTTTGATAGCAGAGCACACATGACGTTGCATGCATATACACATGATCACAATATATATATTATTTGTCATTTTGAATGTTTAACTCACTCTCCCATGTGGTCTCCTTTTTAGCATTGTGATGCAGGTTGCCATGGGATAAGTTTGGATTTAAAGATCAAGATTTGGTAAAGGTATATAGTGGTAGAGGAAGTGCCTTGGCCGGCATCATTTAGGGATTCTTGTGTATTGATTAAATGGTATATGATGGAATAGATGATTTAAAGATTTTGAGTATGGGTAAGACAATCCTTTGAATTGATGGATGATGAATGATATATATATATATATATATATATATAGAATGTAAGAGATGATTTGATGTGTATTAGAAGGATTGAAATTGAATGATGTTAATTGATGGTTGTGATAGTCGGGAGAAGATCCCCGAATGTGAATGAATATATTTATGTATATGTAATTATATCTTAGGCATTACATGCTTATATAATTATGTAAAATGATGATAGATGTCTATTAGGCTTACGATATGCCATTGCGTGCTTTGCCGAGCCTTTTCTCATATCGTCATATATGGGACTAGGCGTGTGCCCGGTATACATATTCTTCCGTTGCGAACTTTATTACTTTCGTATACCGTCATGGGCAATTTATTTATCGATCCAGCTTCAGGTTTTATAATCTTACTCTTTGGTCTTCTGTGATTTGGGTCTTGATGTGATCATGGTGGTGTCCTTGAAATGTTTCCAAACGCAAAAAATTTACTCGTATTTTTATTAATTATGACGATCACATCGGGATTCGAGTACAGGAAATCAGGGGTGTTTTAAACACCACTAACAATAACCTCACCATCCATCACCAAGCCATCCCCACCAAACAACCTCTCATCATCCACTACCCATAACCGCCACTTCTAAAAAAATCACCATTATCTCCCTTACTTTCACCTTCCTTCACCACCATACCCACCAAGCCAACCACCCCAAAAACCAAACCCAAACCACCCGAAGATAGAACCACCACTTTACACACCAAAACTACCACACCGAAACCCCTCACCACTCTCATCACACCTATCTTCATCAACAAAATTACCAAAATTTAAATCACAACCCCCCAAAATTGTAAGAAAAGAAAAGAAGACGGGAAGGGAAAAGCTCCATCATTCCTTCCACTGCGCCACCACTACACCCACTGTAACTCACAGCCACCTATCCATTACGAGCCCTAACCACTACCACGGTCCCTTTTCTCCCCTTCTTTCTCAATCACACTCCTTTTTCTCTTTTTTTCTTACTTATGCATAAGTGTGAATGTTAGTCTTAAGGTTCCCTTTTTTTCGTTTTTGGTTTAGAGCCAATAAGGCCTATGGGTCTAAGACCTATTTTTTAAAGAGAGAAACTATTCAAGATATATGTTATATATTGTTTTTTACCTCACTAACATCAAAGTGCATGATTGTCCCAATGATGGAACATGACCCTATTAGAGCCAAAAGGGATGGGTTTAAAACTCATTTCCCATGCTCATGCTTATTATTATTTTGCCTTTCATGGATTAATGTTTATATCAATTTTGTTTGATACTTTATTGATCAAGTGTATGATTATCCTAACGATAGATGATGACTCTTTGGTAAGAAAATGATGTGGGTTCAAACCCTACCCCCCACCATGTCCTTTTTTTCTCTTTTTCTCTTTCCTTTCCTCTTATTTGTTTATTTGGTGTCAGCTTGGACCAATGAGGCCCATTTGCCCCTTTTCTCTTCACCATTTTGTTATTGTGTGTGTCATTTCAATTTATTTTGCTTTATTTTATTTTATTTCATTCTACCTTATTCTATTTTCCTTTTTCACGTTTGATAATTCAAATAACTTATTCATGCAATTATTTACTAAAAAAGAAAAGAGGAAAAATATTTTACAAATCTTTTAAAAAATGAAACAAAAATATTTTTAAAAAAGTTTTTAAAATAAACTTGATTCAAGAATGTTTATTCGAGAACCATTTTGATTGAAAATTTAAAAGCAACAAAAACACATAGAATCATTTTCATTAAATAAATTATGCAACGATCTTATAATGGTGTTATACAAAATACTTTGTCTATAAATTGTCCTGATACCGAGGTCCAGGACCCAGTGTTGTAGGTTGGTCCCTATATGGTGTGAAATGTATTTTTGGTGCCAGGTAAGTCTGGTCTCATAATCGAAGTTGGGTGTGGACCTTGTATAATGAAGTTGTGGAGCTCCTCATCCTGGCCCAACGCACTGATGGGTGAAAAGGGTGATACCTACAAATACACTCTGATACTCAAGTCAGTCTAGATTCTAACATCAGAGCTATTTTAGATCATGGTGTTGGGTACTAGAGAGCTTACCATTTGTGAGTGGTAAGTGTGATATTTATAGCGAAGGAGTGAGGTCATCCCCGTGACATGTGTTAGACCAGGTTCCGTACATCACGTGTAGGATAAACATTTTTACAGGTTTTGGTGGGTATCCTTAATGACTATTCTTTTTTATCTTGACTCTGGTCACAAGTAGTGGTCCAAGGTGGTGTCATAAGGTGACTCCGATCAGGGTAATGGAGTGTTAGGAACCAGTGAAGATCAAAACCGATGTGCAACACCCGTAGTTCTTATGGCGCTTCTCATGGGGTGTATACCGGCGGGAACCCTTTAAGCATATAGAATGGGGACCGATATCCATTCCAGATTAGTCTACATCGATATTATAAAATCGTGAAGGTTGATATACGTACGGAGCACTCTGTCTTGTATCTCCCTTATGCATAAATCTCTCTTTTATTAAAATTCTCAAAGAATGCAATAAAATCTCTTTTCAAAATACATGAAAAATTCAAAAATATGTTTTCCTCAAACAAAAATCAAAATTTCAAAAATCATTTTCAAAGACAAAAAATCAATTTTCACATCCCGTCAAAGAACTACGTAACCCTGATTTCCTGGTATACCTAGGAATACATAGAAGCACGATCAATTCCTATCAAGCCCACGTTCCTTTTAAATCTTCTAAAATACACGCTATCAATTTGAGATAACCGTTTTGTAGCAAATAGTGTTAATATCTTCCTCACCTGTCATTTGACTTATGAACTTAAGAATCCCACTTTAATAACTAGTGCATTCACAAAGATTTCCCTAATATTTTGCTAAATAAATATTGATGATGGTTTCTTTTTTTTTCAAAGAATCAAAACCTTTTCTTTCTTTCTTTTCAATCGGCCATTCTGCCACGATTGTAGTCATGACAATGATGCTCTATAAGCATATGGATATAAAACTAGGTTCGATCTCCCTGTCCAATCTATGTAATTGGAATAAGTGGGTCGGCTAAGTTGAATCTATTATCGGATTGGTTGTGTATATGAATTGGTGGTTTTACCGTTTGAATTGATTGGACTAATGCTCTGATGGATTGAACAAGTTCAGTTGGTTAATTATATTAATTAATTTTTTTTTACTTTTTAACATATATTGAGTTAACGGGCTAACCAATAATTTACCGATTTAATTATTAGAGCATAATTCAATTGCCGGACCTGTTAATAACACTGCCTATAGACCCGCATGCATCCTGTCGTGGACCACAAGAGGCATGCTAGGTGGTGCCCCAACTAGATATGGCCCTTACTTTAACAACTTCTAGCATTCAATACAAGCACTGAATTATCAACAACCAAGATTAATCAGAACAAATAAAAGTTTGTGAATATTATTATTAAACTTCAATTCTATAAGTGGTAGTTCGCACCGAAAGGAAGATATATCATATATGTACCCCATTCCATCTTGGTAAGCAAATATACCATAAATTAAATTGTTTAAAGTGTCTTTAATTTTATTAATTGTATAAAAAATTTAGTTACTTTTTAAAAAGGACATGTTTATATATAAAAGTATTTAATGATATTGAAAATATATTTTTATTTATATTTAAAATGAATAATTTTTTTAAAAATTTACTTATAAACTTATATTTAAGATGAAAAAAATTATTTATTATCAAAATCTAAAAGAGTATATACAAGTATTAATATTCAATACATGATGTGAAAATAGTATAACTCAAACGAATCGGAGGATCAAATATAGGGCAGTTTAATATAAGATGAATGCATGTCATTCCAGGTGCAGAAGGCAAGTATAAGAGCATCGATTTATATAATTAATATATATATTTTTAACAAATTAGATTATTTTTTAATAAATTAGATAATATGATGTATCATTACAATGTATTTTTTTAACAAATTAGATTATTTTTTAATAAATTAGATGATATTATTAAATATCAACATTAAATAAATACATATACCAATATTACATAATTAATCACCAAATTATTAAATAAAACAATAGCATAATGAAATAAAACTAGACATTATTAAATTAAATAAAATTTCTTTTTTTTTTCAAAAAAGATTCTGCCAATTATTATACACCATAAACAAAATTCCCCACCCATGCACCACCATCCATCTGCATTGTCCATCTTCACCGTCCATCACCGACAGGACCACCACCATATCCACTACCTTTAATCTCACAACAGCACCCCTAAACCCCACCTCACGGCCACCACCTCCACACACAAAATCCCCCTCACGGCCACCATCCCCAAACCCCCCGAACCCCCCTAAACGCCTCACACCACCACCCCCTTCGACTCCACCACCATGAACCCCACGCACCCACCACCCCTGAAAAACCAGAAAAACCAAAAAGCCAATGGAGGCAGAGGAGACAACCTTTCACGAATCCACCCATACACACACCCACCCACCCACGCACCTACTAACTAGAAAGCCAACTAGAAAACTAAAAATGAAGGGTGCATGCGTCTTTTCATGCAACCGCGTTAACTGGAGGCAAGGGAGACGATCTTCACGCGTATGGAGGTTTGGCGAATATGAACGGAGGTTTGGACAGAGCTTTCACAAATGGAACAGAGCAGTGGTGTGGCCAAACACAAGGCCGTTCTACTAATGGAGGTTGGGAGAGGCAAACGGAAAATGCAACGGAGAACACGGAGAAAGCAAACAGTCACTTAAGAGGTTACGTTATATTTGGTGACTGTTATTCTATGTGTTAGATGTTGTTGACATAAATACTCCACGTGTCAAATACTATTGACATGACAACTCTATGTGTCAAATGTTCATTAACGACTCCATGTGTCATTAACTTTCAACCAATAAACATTTAACATGTGTAGCCATCATGTCATCAATATCTAACATGTGTAATGGTGTTAAACAGTTAAAAAACAAGGACATGACCTCGTGTGGAGCCATCACGTCATCAATATCTAACATGTGTAATGGTGTTACATAGTTAAAAAATAAGGACATGACCTCATGTGACGTTAGTTTGTCATATCATGACTCTTTCAATAGAGTTAATTAATGAAAATTAGATGAAGAGATCTATTTGAAACTTTTTAGAAAGATAGGACTTAATTGACTATGAAAAATGCATGGATCTAACTTGAAATTTACTAAAAAGATAGACGATTGAAATAATAATTTAGCCTATTCTTTTATATACATTGGTTTTAAGGTTTGATTCTTAATTTGTGTAAAAAGAATTATTTTAAAGAAGTAAAATTTACTTTTATAATATTTATATTAAGGGTCTACTTGATAAAAATAGTGGATATGTTAACCAAAAGCTAAAAAACTAATTGAAAGTTTAAAATTTGTAGCTGGAAGTTGAAAGTTAATAAAGTAGTTGATTAAATTAAAATATGTTTGGTAAAACTAATTGTTAAATGTAAAATGACAAAAGATATATTTTCTTTTAAAATAGATAAGATTGAGTTTTTTTAAAATATCAATGAAAATAAAAGTGTAAAAAATAAAATAAGGTTGCATCTTATAAGTTCATAATTAACATTTTAAAAAACGCTACACGCCACTACATAAGCTCCTTTACCACATAGGGATATTTTATTGAACAAACTTTTAAACTAGTAAAATAAGTTATAAACTAGCTTAAATTGCTATTTATTGCCTTGCCAAACATAGCCCAAGTAAAAAATGAATTTATATATTAATATATGCAAAATAAGAATACTTGTAGTTTTCATTCACAGAAAAAATGTTGTCATTCACATTTACTAGTACAAAGTTCATTTTTAGGTCTTAAAAATAATGTCTCATTCGACACTCACACTACATAATGTTGGAAAAACAGACACTACACGCCTTGAATTTGAAATGACATTATGTCTTGCGTCAATCATCAACTTATCATATTTAAGTCAATTACAAACATAAATGGCTAGGAGTGATGCTTATGTAGTGTTTAGTCATTGTGTCGGTCATGGTGGACCCTAATTTTGAATCTCAGATCTAGACGCTTTTGCCCCCTTATTTCGCACTTTTATTTTTAAAATTCTCTTCACTTTTCTCTCAATCTAATAAAAGTTCATATGGGATTGTTTGAAGTGTAGAGTGAACCATTTTATTTCTTGTTGTTGCATTGTGTTCGTGGTGAAATTTTACATAAACCTTTTCAATCTAGGTTTGGTGTTTTTTTAAGGTTAGTGACCTTTTTACTTCCTTTAGTACTATGTTTTAATATTCATAAAGATACTTTTGAAAATATTGATAATTGTTCCTATTAATCTTAGGATAGAATTAATTTGGCATTGAGGGTCTTGAGGATAATTGATTTATACTAGGTTCATTAGAAATAATAGCATTATTGTAATTTTAAAATAAAAATTTAAAATTTTAAAATTTAGAATCTTTAAATTTGAAAGTTTAAAATTTTGTAAATTTGAAATTTAACATTACATATAGAATTTTAGAAATTTAGAATATAAAATTTAGAATATAGAAATTGAAAATTTTAAATTTAAAAATTTAAAGTTGTAAGTTTTAAAATTAAAAATTTAAGGTTTGTTGTGCAAGTTTGAATAATACGACATTTGTTGTAACTTAAAAGTGTGTTGGTAACGTAGATTTTACTATGAACTGCTTGTGGATGTACGATAAAGTTTGTTTCCATAGAAGAAATATAAAGTATATAAGTTTGCTAGAGAGGTTAATGAGTTTGTTAATTAGACTACCTAACAACTTTATTATTCTTTAGATGATATAAGGTGTCTATGTGTAAGGTGTAAATACATGAAAATTTTGAGTAAAAGTAAGGTTAAATTTTAGTTGTATAAGGTTGATTTCAAACCCAACTAGAGGATTTATACTAAGCATTGAAAGTTGAAATTTAAAAAATGCAACATGATGTAATTGGTAGAAAACCTAGCATGGTCGAAGTTACTAATAAATTTTGACCTATTTAAGGTTGATATTGAATAACAATCTGCTAATGTTATGGAATTAAATCACAAGTAAAATGAAGCAGAGGTTGTCATAAAATCAATTATTAATTACACATATATATATATATATGTTGGTTAATGTTTGATGTATTAACATATGGTCGCTTTGTGAGTGCAATCATTAGGAACATGAATAGAAAAAGAAAGGAGCAAATGGATGGTATTTGTCTTCAATAGAAATTTTAATTGTCTTATAATAAAATTGTTTGATTATTTTATGTTATCCTTAAAAGAGGTGTGATCTTTAACAAGGCTCACACAGATATGATGAAGAAGACCTTCAATGCAGTTATGATACATCATCTAAGCGACATGCTTGTGAAGGCTAAGAGGGGGTCAAGATGACTAAGCCCTGTCCTCCATGGATATATGAGAACATGGTTACATAAGGTAGTTTACATTTTAATCAAGTTTTTTTATTTTTTATTTGTAGTCTCAACATGTTCATAAGAAGATCGGTCCTGGTAATCTTTTTATGTTGAACCATCAACATATTATTGGTGTGTGGGTGTGGATGATAGAAGTCATGACACCATCTTAAGTATATTACAGAACATAAACTATTTTGTTTTGATATTCATTGTCTAAATACATGTATAACCTTTTCATATTGATTAGGATGCTTACCAGCGACACTTACAAGATGTTGTTGGACTAGACGGATTGGTTGATCAGCTCACCAAAATGAGTGTTTCAATCGAGGTGGTTGGTGGAAGGTCCTTAGACATAGTTTATGATATTGGTGACTTGGATGCTAACATCTATCCCAAACACTTATATATGGATCTCAAGGAGCATATAAACAATAAATCTTGACTAATACAACATAGAAATATGTAAGATTAATTTTAATTAATTTTAATATTAATCATTCATATTATTGAACTTTAAAAAAGGAAGAAGATTGAGTAAGAATTTGATAAAGAAATGTTTTTAAAAGGTTAAATATAAGGTTATAAAGCTAGTACTATATTCACATAATATGCAAAAAATACAATACATAAAAAATGTAACTATATGTTGTAATCGAGATGGTAAGCACTACAAGAAAACATATATTTAACATTTATTTGCATTGGTTATACACTAAAACAAACCCTTAAAATAAAATAAAATTATAAATTTATTTAATATGAAAAGGCATTACTTTTGTGTCAACCATTAACCGATGCAAAATGGCGTGTATGTTTCATGTCGGCCATAAATGGGAAAGTTCAAGTAAGTACAATATGCCACAACTAGGGATGGAAATATGTCAGGTCATTGATCGGGAGCTTATGACCAAATCTATTTAAAGCTTAGTTTGAACCAACCTATTTAATAAAAATATCAAAGTTGACTTTTTAAAAAGTCTATTTAATTATATAAGTTGGACTTGAGCCTTTGAAAATGTCTTTTTAACTTTACGAGATGGCCTTTTAAAGCACTTACATAGCTTTATAAAAATATATAGTTTATAACATATTATAATTTATAACATATAATAATTTATAAATACACATGATATTTTTTATTAATTATAGTTTATGAAATTAAAATTTCTTAAATAATCTTTAATATGTAAAATTGATAATTAATTAAATGTATATTGTATTTGTATGGAGGTTGTTAGTCTTTTAAATGTATATTGGTTTGTTTAAGATAAACCTATTGATATATTTCATATATGTTTATCTTATTGTTTCATTGACAATCACTAGTGCAAAAATTGGATATAACAACGGGATATATTCACGGGTTGTAGTGGATCAGTGATAAAAACATGCGCGGTGGCATTTTTGAAATTATAAGGTGAACGTTATAATCAGAGAAAACTATATATCCACGGTTAACATCATAACCGTCATCGTACACGTCAATATATATTCACGGTTGAGAAGTCAACCGTGGATATATAGTACCTGAAATATATATCCACGGTTGTGTGCACAACCGTGGATATATATTCATGGGTATGTTCAGGGTTATGATGTTAACCGTGGATATATATTGATGTCTATAATGACGGTTGTATTTCCAACCGTGGATATATAGTTCAGGTCTTAGGTTTAATCACTGGGTACTGTATGTCCATGGTTGTTTCTACAACTGTGATTATAGATTTAATATTTATCCACGGTTGTGGTCGTAACCGTGGATAAATAGTTAACATTTATCCACAGTTTTTTGTTTAACCGTGAATATATATGTAATATATTCACGGTTTCAAGGGGAACTGTGAACATACATCCTTTCTAAAACTTCAAAAGCCGCGCCTCTCAGGCTTTTTTCACTTTCTCTTCTTCTTTCGCGCTAGTTGTCGTCTTCTTCCTCGTTCTCCTCTTTTGCTCGAGTTTGTTCTTTGCTGGTCGTGGGCTTCTACATTCACTTGCTTCTTCCTTCTTCCTTTCGTGCTGTTGTCATCTATACACCATTTTCTTGTAAGTGCCTCATTACCTTTCTTCTTCGTTCACTGCTGGGCTACTTCGCTATTATGGTCTATCATTGTTTGTGGAATATATTGTGTGTGTTTTCACTTGCGTATAGTCAAACCTGAATGAATGTGTTGTCTCTGTGTGTGTGGGTATTATTTCATTGTTCAAGGTGAACGAAGCTTGTCTCTGTCTCTGTCTCGGTCATTATTTGACATTGCCTGTGTGTTATTAAGTTTGGTTAATTCTGCCTCTGTGTTGTTAACCATTTGTAATAAGCGGCTGAAAATTTGTTTCTAAAAGAAATAATGTTGCTGTTAATAATGTTGTTGTTAACAACTATTTGTTTCTAAAAGAAATAATGTTGTTGTGAATAAATTTGTTTCTAAAAGAAATTTTACTATCCAATGACAAATCCATTATAAGATAGAATGTTTATTTCACAAATTCTAAGCTTGGACTGAACAATATAATCAGTAGTTATACATGCTAGAGAGCTTGTGAAGGAAATTTTTATTTTATTGTGATTTATGCATTAGTTGACATTAAGTAGTAAGTGTTCACTCCTTTGGTTGGAATAATAAAAAACAATATTGGAAGGAGAATGGTGTGTAAATGTATAAGGATAAAAGATGAATTAATTAAAGGGCATGAATCTTCTGGGAAGATGTAGCTCCAATGGTGACATACCACGATGGAATCTTTGTTCTGAATTTCTATTCATGATAGGATATTATGCCTAAGAGAGATAAGTACAGAATATTGAGTAGGTTGAACGTTAAATACACTCACTTGCATTAGGATCAAATAAAATTAGGATCAAATGTACTAAATCGTTTTCTTTAAAGCCCAAATGCACTTAAGTGAACAAGTGAGTTTCATCAAGTGTTTTTAAAAGTCTTATAAACCAACATCATAATCCATAATCAATAATACATACTCCAACACCATACTTGTACTTCAAAATAACACAAATTAGAAACATCATACTAATTTAGGTAAAAAGTTAACTAAATTATTATCCATTTTATTTCTGTTGTTGTTGGTTGCTCTTATATAATGTTATTTCTATTGTTGTTGTATGTGGATGGTTGTTAATCTTGCAAACTTGTAGGCTCATAGTATGAAAGTTGCTGTGCATGAGTGAACTGTAGTTCCCCGTTTGAGATTCAACACAAATGATCATTAAATTAATTAATGTCATCGTTTGTGTTGAATCTTGAATTATCCGTTTGGACAGTTTGGGATAAACAATTATTTTTTATACGTCATTGTTAGTATGTATAAGTTAGAAGTTATTTTAAAATTTGATAAACTTTCTGTAACTTGCATTTTGTGTTGTTCTCTGGGTGCATATTTGGTTGTGGTTGAATTTGACATGACCACTCTCATTTTGTGTACTTAGAGACCAATGCAAAATGCTGCCGAAATTTCATCAAATTTTAGAATAACTCATAACCTGTATATATGAATGACGTATAAAAACAATTGTCATCCTGAATGGGTATAGGACCACCACCTTTGAAGAAAAAGTGAGGTTGATCATAGCACCTTGTAAATAGTTGGCATGGATCGGAGTTGGATAACTGCATCACGCCTAAGTCTAGAGTACGAAGGGGAGTTGAATCATTTATAGAATTCGTAGTGAGGAATGCAGTGGAGGTGAATGAAAAGTATTTTTGCCCTTGTGTGAGATGCTTGAACCTGCGTCGGGTAGACTTGGAAGAGGTGCGAGAGCATCTACTGTGTGACGGTTTTCTGCGTAGTTATACGTGTTGGATATGGCATAGTGAAGATGTGGTGGTGCCAAGTAACAGCTCTCAAACTGAAAATCAAAGCTCGATGCATGACACCGATGTCGACATGGATGACCAACTCGAGGATATGATCCGTGATGTGGAGGTAGAAGGTTTTAAGAAAGCTCATGTATATACGACTCTGTGTGAGGACTCTGAGTAGCCGTTGTATCCAAACTGCGTCAATTTCACGAGGTTATCAGCAGTTTTGCGATTGTTTAATTTGAAGGCCATAAACGGGTGGACGGATAAAAGTTTCACTAACTTACTGAAGTTGTTGAAAGAAATGCTCCCAGCTGGAAACACCTTGCCGAATCGTAACTATGAGTCCAAAAAGGTGTTGTGTCCTATGGGTTTAGAGTATGAGAAAATACATGCATGCCCAAATGATTGTGTATTATTCCGGGGTGAGTTAGAAATGCTGCACTGATGTCCTAGGTTTGGGGTGTCACGGTATAAGAAGAAAGAGGCGGATTCTAATGAGGTATGCACTAAAGGGTCTCCTGCAAAGGTGTTGTGGTATCTGCCTATAGTTCCAAGACTAAAGCGTCTGTTTGCCAATGCAGATGATGCAAAACTTATGAGATGGCATGCTGATGAAAGGGTTGTTGATGGACTACTTAGGCATCCGACCGATGGATCGCAATGGAAGAAAATGGATATACGATTTTTCTGGAATTTGCCCATGAACCAAGAAATGTTAGGCTTGCACTAGCCACAGACGGCACGAACCCGTTTGGGAACCTGAGCACAAACCATAGTTCATGGCTTGTTTTGTTGTTTGTTTACAACTTGCCACCATCATTGTGCATGAAGCGGAAATATGTCATGTTATCGATGATGATTTCTGGTCCACGATAACCGGGCAATGACATTGATGTATATTTAACTCCATTGGTTGAAGACCTCAAAAGGTTGTGGGAAGACGGGGTTGATGTGTTTGACGGGTTTACCGGGCAGTCATTCAAATTGCGTGCCATGCTCTTTTGCACGATCAATGACTTTCTAGCATATGGTAACTTATCCGAGTACAGCGTGAAGGGTCATAAAGCTTGTCCAGTATGTGAGGAGGGGACTAGTTCTGTGCGGTCGCACCATAGTAGGAAAAGTGTTTATCTTCGACATCGAAGGTTTCTTAAAGCGAATCATCCGTTTCGAAGGTTGAAGAAGTTGTTTAACGGTGCCCAAGACTTTGAAATGGCTCCTCCACCACTATCTGGTCGCCAGACATATGAAAAGATGAAAGACGTTAACGTGCAGTTTGGTAAGTGTGAAAAACAGCACCCGACACAAAACAGCTGGAAGAAAAAGTCAGTGTTTTTTGACCTGCCATATTGGAGGGAGCTTGATGTAAGACACTGCATTGATGTAATGCATGTGGAGAAAAACGTGTGCGACACTTTGGTTGGTACACTCTTAAACATACCCGGGAAGGCTAAGGATGGCCTAAACTCGCGTATGGACTTGGAGTTGATAGGTATACATCAGGATTTGCATCCACAATCAAAGGGCAAAAGAATATATTTGCCCCCGGCATGTCATACGTTGTCCAGAAAAGAAAAGCAAAGTCTGTGTGAATCGTTACGAAGTATGAAAGTTCCGTCTAGTTATGGCTCCAACATCAACTCTTGTGTTTCCATGAAAGATTTGAAGCTAGTCGGGTTAAAGTCTCACGATTGTCACATGTTGATGCAACAGTTTCTGCCTATCGCCATTCGTGACATTCTTCCAAAAAATGTGAGAAATGTCATAACAAGGTTATGTATGTTTTTCAATGCCATATGTTACAAGGTAATCGTGCCCGTCGAATTGGATATGTTGGAACAAGAAGCATCACTTATATTATGTCAACTTGAAATGTATTTCCCGCCCTCTTTTTTTGACATAATGGTCCACCTAATCATCCATTTGATGAGAGAGGTCCGTTTGTGTGGTCCAGTGTTCTTACGGTGGATGTATCCCGTTGAGCGATATATGAAGATCTTGAAAGGGTATATGAAGAACCAACATCGTCCCGAAGCTTCAATTATGGAAAGATATATTGCAGAGGAAGCAATTGAGTTTTGCACTGAATACATGTCACATGCTGCAAGCATTGGTATTCCAACGACTCGTCATGAAGGGAGATTGGATGGGAAAGGAACGATTGGAAAAAAAATCAAGAGCATGCCACGTGATGATGTCCTTCAGGCACACTTGTGTATTTTAAACAACACGGATGATGTGCAACCGTATCTAGCCACTCACAAGGAGCTAGTCAAGAAAACCAACCCTAAAATGACTGAAAAGTGGTTGTTGAATGAACACAACAAGACATTCATGAAGTGGTTACAAATGACCGTTCTGAAAGATGTATCTGCTTCCTCGACATTACATCGACTGGCACAGGGCCCGAACTTTGATGTCCACACCTTTTGTGGGTATGACATAAACAACTATTCATTTTATACGAGGACACAGGATGAAAAGAGTACAAATCAAAACAGTGGAGTGATGGTTGTGGCTCAGTCTATGCATTTCTCAACTTCAAAGGACAGCAACCCTGTATTGGCCGAGTCATGCTACTTTGGTGTGATTGAGGATATATGGGAAGTCAATTACAGTCCCTTCACCGTTCCTGTGTTTAAATACAAATGGGTTGACAATAAGAACGGTGTCAAAACTGATGATTTAGGAGTTACATTGGTGGACCTCAACAAGATAGGGCATAAGGATGAACCATTCATAATGGCAACGCAGGTGAAGCAAGCTTTTTATGTTGCTGACCCAGCTGACAAACGGTGGTCAATTATTATCCAAGGTGAACACATTGGAGACCCCAATCTTGATATTGTGGAAATTCTATCGACCATAACACGTATTCCAACATCTATCGTGGAACATGACATAGATGATGTAGTTGCCAGTCGTCATGACCACCATGAAGGCTTGTGGGAAAATATTTCATCTTCATAGGGTATTAACCATGTTAATGAATCATTGAATTACATGCATGTTATATTAATTATTCATTGTATTAAATGTTATATTAAATATTTGACAGTTGTATTTCCTTGTTTGAACAGATACTCATGGCTGATCAGGATGGACGATCTAGGTCTGACTCACAGGCTACTGATTCCTCTACTCGGAAGAGTAGAGGTGTTACCCGGATGGCAGACGTTGCACTTAGGCGACACCGGGGAGAGAGGTTACCTGTTGACATGGATGTCAACACTGGTAGATTTGAAGGACCAAATGCCACGAAGTTTAGCAGTTATTTGGGAGTCCTGGCTCGATCGAAGGTGTCCATCATTATCCCCGACTGGGATAATATCGAGGAGGTGGTGAAGAACCAGCTATGGAGTGATGTTCTGGTAACTTTGATATTATTTAAGTTTTATTTTAGTGTATTATTTCATGTAATTCATAATAAGGACTCCTTTATGGACTAACTCCTTTCATGTAGGATTCTTTTGACATACCATCTTCTGACACAGCGAGGAGGAAGGTCCTCGGTATTATGGCTGAGCGATGGAGGTCGTTCAAATCCATACTCACCATGAGGTATTTGGACTTTAAATTCTTAATCAACGCTTTACCAAATTATACCAATCCTTAGTTTAAATGTACCTAAATTATAGGTATGTATTCGGGGACGACCAAGGAAAGTTCCCTGGAGAGAAATATCCATTCATAGATCAGGCGACTTGGGATGCTTTCGTTGCAAACAGGCATTCTGTCCAGTTTCAGGTACATTGGTTTTTAAATGATTAAATTATATATAATTTAAACGGCTAACTCTGAATATTTTTCTTTCTTGTTGTAGGAGGTCAGAAAGAAAGCCCAGGAGACTAGGAAGCTGAATGACTGCCCCCACACACTGTCATGTGGGGGTTACCATAGGTTGGAGGAGCGGCTGGTACATGAGAGGCTGAGTCAGTGTCAGACTAGTCAGTCTGACACTGGTATTGTGGATCCCCCTTCCCCACCTACACGCCATGACAAATGGAAGCGGGCCAGGATCAAGAAGAGTGGGGAATACACTTCCTCACAAGCTCAGGAGGTCGCCTCACGGATAGTAAGTATTCCCCTTGTATCAGTGTCTTTTTTTTGGTATTACGTGGAGGATGTTTGTTTACTAACTTGTTTGGTTTCAGGATTCCTTGGTTGAGCAATCAACCCAAGGGTCTTTCGTAGCCTATGGTAGGCAGGATATTTTAACTACTGCCATCGACAGGCCAGAGCACCCAAGAAGAGTGTGTGCTGTTGGTTGAGGTGTAGGTAAGTTAGAAATAACTGTATCCTTTCATTTTGTTATCTGTTAAATAATGTTATATTAATTATTCACATATCACAGGCCTCCGCAGCTATTACGGTGCTCCTGACCCTGCCCCCTCTCTTGAGAAAATAGTGGAGCAGAAGGTGGCTGTTGTGAAGGCTGAGTACCAGGAGGAGATATCTAGGCTCCACCAGGAGATGGCCTGATTCAGGGAGGAGATGAAGGCCTCACGCAGCCACCACCAGGAGACTACTGCACCCGCTAGTGACCCACCCGTTAGATTCTTTATTTAATTTCCTCGGTTTTATTGTTTGTAATCACTTTATTTCATTGTTGAATAACTTATGCTTGATGTGTAAATATGTAGGTACGGAAGGTTAGCACTAAGGGGTCGTGCGCTACGGCTGACCCTGACGATGATGGGGTCGAGCCACCAGACACCCGTCAATGTGACCTGTTCGTTGACGGGTCAGAGGAGCCAGTTACCACTGGCATGGTCTACAACTTAGGCCCTGTGGTTCATCATCAGTCATTACCTGATGGTATGTCTAGGGTCTCTGTTGTGCTCGTCCTTGAGGAGGATGCTGATGTGCCAGTGGCAACTCCAGAGGTGAAGACCGTCGGTCAGGCGGTGGGCCACTTTCTGATGTTGCCTAACAGACTTCTGCAGGTTGCCCCTGGACAGGTAAAAACCTTACACTAACTAATTTTGTTATATTGTCAATTATGGTACAAACTGTGATGGTTGTCAAATGTTCAACAGGAATAGGCATTGAAGAAGCCAGAGGCCAACAATCCCATCTGGATGCTATGGCGCATCGGGTATGAGCAAGGTGATAAGACTGTTCAGATCCCATGGGAGCCACTGGTGTTCGGCCGTCCGAGTGCACTGCCACTTTACATCACACATTCTGACATGTGTGAGATTATTACGGGGACGTCGATGCTGAACATCTCCATCATTCAGTTGTGGGAGCTGTAAGTATATCTCTTTTTGTCTAATTTTTTCATCATACAAGTTATTTGTTGCTAACCATGTCTTAACTTGTTTAGGTTTCTGATAAAACTTTGTGTGGAGTTGGGTTTCCAAGGAACTTATGGTTTCTTAGAGCCCTCTCTCATACAGAAGCTCTCAAACACCAAGCAGGACACCCAGGCGTACATCCAGAATTGGATGTTTGAGTCTGGGAAGACTGTATACATGGGCCCCTATCATAAAGGGTAATATTCTATTCCATAATTATTGTCATTAATTTTTGCATTTTGAAGTCTCACTTATCACTGGTAACTACAGCACTCACTGGACGCTAGTGGTGATCTGTCCCCGGGCTTATCTTGCTCTGTTCTTTGATACTATGCACCGAGCAGTTCCACAAGACCTTAAAACTGTAGTAGACGGGTAAGTTAATCCCTAAACAATAAGTACAAATTCGATTACATCATTTTTGGACCTATACGATTCTAACTTATCTTGTGTTTCATTTGATGTAGGGCGGTGATTGGATACAATAGACTGGTTGGAGTTAAGTCCAGCGGAAGAAAAGTTGTGTGGGTGCACCCAAAGGTAAGTCTATCGTATTCATTCAAATCTTCATTATATATTTTTTAAGTTGCGAATTCACTTATTCTATATTTTATGTCCATTGTAGTCTTACAGGCAGAAGGGTTCCTTCGAGTATGGCTATTTCGTCATGCACACTATGCTGACCATTGTAAGTCTCATCATTTGGACTACTTTTCTAACAATTTCATCAATTTCATGTAATAAATATAGCTTTTGTTCTAATTGTTTTGTGCATTGTTTGCAGTACTTCCAGGACCGGTCATACTTCTCTAAGACACTTCTAGATAACGTTAGAAGGCAATGGGCCTCATACTTCATTGAACTCAGGAAAAGAACTTAGCTAGATATAGGAACTTTATTCTCTTAAATATGTATCTAGTGTAGGATTTAGGGTTTACATTTTATTAGGTTACATTCATTTGAATTGTATATAGTTTCATTTTTAACGTTGTTATGAATTCATATCCAATTAATTGTTATCTATATACCATTCTTTTTATATATTGTTTGTTGCTGGATATGCTGGGATACTGTATATTGTGCTGGTTGTCTGAATACAGGTTTGGGAAACAACAAAACAGAAACCATATTAAAAAAAAAACCTCAGTGTTTATTCACAGTTATGTCAAAAACCGTCATTATAGACACTATTTATCCATGGTTATTACCATAACCGTGAATATAGATAGTATTTATCCACGATTACTACTATAACCCTCATTATACATACTAAGTGAATTTTTTATATTACTTATATTCACGGTTATTCTAAACAACCGTGAATATAGAGGTTCTTTATCCACGATTCCTACTATGACCGTGAATATACATGGTCTGTAAGTTAATTTTTTTTCTACTTATATTCACGGTTACGCTAAACAATAGTGAATATAGCTATTCTTTATCCACGGGTTTTACTATAACCGTGAATATACATTGTCTGTTATATTCACGGTTATGCTCGACAACCGTGGTTAGATCTTATTTATTACCATGGTTGTTAACCGTGGTTAAAGACCCTCATCTACTACCACGGCTGCAACAACCACGTTTCTTTAACCGTGAATAAAGGCCATTTTTAACCGTGATTATATCCATTTTTTCCACCAGTGAATAATGTAAATCAAGCTTTTATACAAACTATGAGACTAAACAAGACTTTTAAATAAGTTAGGTAAGACCTAATAACATGACGTGTATCACGCTAAAGATCAATTTTAGACCTTAAAATTAAGTACCAAATTAGACTCAGACCTTGTGATGGTTCAGGGTCAGACTTAGAAGAGGGGTTGAATAAGTCCCAGATTCCTGGAAGCACGAGCAAGAAGACTTTTGTACCAGAATTTTAAGAGCAGAGAAAGAGAGAATGAACACAGAATTTATACTAGTTCACTTTCAACTCCGAAGCTATGTCTAGTCCCTTCAAACTTGAAGGATTTTCACTATTGTAAAAGACACCTTTTACAATCACAACGCCAAACCGTCCCATAAGTATTGTTGACTTTAGTCACTCCTGGTATAAACCTAAGTATTGTTTCAATAAACCATTCCTAGTTAATCTCAAGTTTTTTTTCAAAAGCCTCTTCAGGCCACAAACTGTTTCCCAACAGAAACTAAGGCTGGCAACTGTTAGTCCTTAATTTACAGATATTTTTAAAATAAAAAGTGTGAGAAAATTAATAAAAATTAGTTTAATAGAAATAAAATGTAGGTTTTAAAGCAAATAAATGGAAGTTATTGAATTTAACTTGGTATGACCTATTTTCCCATTTTTTGTAGTGAATAGTTGAAGTTAAAAAAAGAAGAATTATGCAAGTCAGAGAGCTGACGCGTAGCATCAACCCCACGCTCAACATTAGGATTTTGGTCCTAACACGTAGCGTCAGGCCCACGCATAGCGTCAGGTGCTATGTGTATCCCACTAATAGGTGGAATTGCACTTAGAAAAAGGGCTAAATAATGGCCAAACCACTCCAGTCCAAAGACATAAAGGCAGTGGGAGACAACAGGGGACTAGGTCTGCATATTATTGAGGAATAATTGGGACAATTATGGTTGAAATTCTAGAAGATTAATGGAGGATGCGTTAGAGGCCTGACGCGTAGTGCCACGCCCACGCGTAGCGTTCGGACCTCGACTCAGCACTATAAATAGGGCTATTTGCCATAGGTTTCATCATCCCTTAGCATCCAATTTAGAGTGTCTGTGTTCTGAGTTGTAAAAATAGCTTCTATATATTTGAGAGTGTTATTTTAGTATTGTTTCCTTTCGTATTGTGAAGTATTTGTCAAGTTCAATTAAGTGTTAATCATGTCTCCACTTGTAAGTGTTGTTTTTACTTTCACAATGTGTAACTAACCTGTTTATGTTGGAATTGGTGAACCAATCTATGAACATGATGTTGTGATTATGAATTATGCATGTTTATGATTCAAGTTCTATGTTAGTATTTCAACCTTTTATTAATATGAACTTCAAACAGGAGAATAATCTTCATGCATGTTAAAAACCATTTTAACGGAAGTAAAAGTTGAAATACCCTTAATATACTAATTACTAGGGATAGAGTTGGTAATTATTGTTGTGTTAAGGCCAGCACTTAAAGCAAGTTTTTACTGAGAAAACATCTGAGGGATCATATTTTACAGTAACTATTTAGAATTTATTCATTGAGGGATCAGGTTTAATGATTTTAAGCTACAATGACATAAACTTGATGATTAAACATGCATGCTTATAATTACTATGTTATATTTTAGTGCAGGGATCCTAATTCCAACATAGTTATCATTTTGTTTAAATCTCAAGTATTGGAATTGTTCTAAGGTGATATTTTCATTTTCTAGATAGTTTCATAATTTATACCGTCCTTTGTTCAATGTGTAATCAATCTCTAAATCTGTGAAGAATGTATAAACTTGTATATGAGTCGTTCTTTTGTTACTAAGTTTTGATAATTTTACCATAGTAAATAAGAATTACTGTCGCACACCAAAACCAATCAATCCTTGAGGGAACGATATCTAATCTCTTGAAAACTACAATGATAAATTGGTGCGTTTGCCAACAAACCAACAATACACCAGACTTTACACAGATTTGAATGAAATATATGTTTAGTGTTTAAGGACTTAGTGTATGAAAGGATACAAGATATGAACATATACACTAAGTAAGAAAGACAAAGACTAAGGTCTGCTAGAGGCAGAACAACAAAGAAGGTCTTTGCTTTAGATACAAAAATTAAGAATGAAGAAGAGAGCTTTGAAAACTGATTACAAGTGATTTCTTTAAAGGTCTCTGAAGTCCCTCTTCCAAAATTTGAATCTTTTCATATTTATAGTTCACACAAAGTAACCGTTTGGTAATCTGATGAAAAGACATAGTCGTTGTGAATCCGTTGAAGAAGATTAGCCATTGTGAGCATCAGACCTTGAAGAGTGGGGAGAGGACAAAAGTTCTGGTATGAAAGAACTTACACTGAAATGGTCTCCCTTGAGAGCTTCAGAGCAAAAGTCCTTTTGTAGGCATTCTTTGTGTTTGAATTATATTTCAGGTTGAATTATTTTGATAATGACAAAGCACATTGAAGGATTAAAGCAAAAGGCCAAGTAACCATGAAATCAGAGAGAACAGAGTCAGGCAAGCAAAAACGCGCATCCTAATTGATTAGAGGACTCAAGCTAATCGATTACTTATGTTCTGTTTATGTAGTAATCGATTACACATATAGAGCTAATCGATTTCTTAAACTCTGTTTGTAAACTAATTGATTACACCTTAGAGATAATCGATTACCAGCTGAAAATTTGAAGAATGAGCATCAGGTATTCACCATAATCAATTACCAAGTCAAGCATAATCGATTACGTAAGTTCTGTTTTGCACCCTAATCGATTACATAAAGACCTAATCGATTACAGTGCTACGAGACACAATTAAATGCATCAGGTGCCAACTGTAATTGATTACATAGCATAAAATAATCGATTATCAAGTCCCTGTTTCCAAGCTAATCGATTACACAGGAATGCCTAATCGATTACCTACTGTGCAACGCTGAAGATTTCAAAAGCTAATTGATTACAGCTCAAGGCGTAATCGATTAGAGTCGTGCCATAATTTAGGGAAAGTGATTTTAAGTGGAAAACCAGCTCATTTCCCCATTCCAACTCAGTGCCCATAACTTGCAATGGCTAGGAAGACTTTGGCACTCCTTCAAGGCTCTATAAATGGCTCTCCAACTCAAGCACAACAAACAACAACAAGAGGCAATCAATCTTCACTTACATTTGTGCTTAGTGAGTTCATTTTCTTTTGTATACTCTGAAATTTTGAGCTTAGAACTTGTATATTCTCTCTTGTTGAGAGTTAGAAATTGTGTGAGCTTTCATTTGTATATCTACTCTATTAAGAGAGTCACTTGCTTGTAAACACTACTCCAAACATAAAGTTCTTCACTCTAGGTTGAGTGGTCACAAAGGTTGGGGTTCAACCTTTGGGTATTGAGAGTTTGAAAGATTGGGTGGGTTACCCTTGTGCTAGTGAGGATTGAGTTCTTGAGTGTGGGACACTAGGAAGCTGTAATTGCTCATAGCTTGTATCTCTAAACTTCAATAGTGGAAATCCTTCAAGTGGGTTGCTTGAAGGCAAGACGTACACCGGGGTGGTGGAAGTCGTTAAATCGGTTTGTAAGCTCTTCTCCCTCACTCTTTTATATTCATACATTGCATTTGGCTGGGTTATTGTTGTTGATTGTGCTTTCCCCTTTTAAACTTGCTTAAACTAATAGCTTTAAAGTACTGCACACCAAGTGTTTGACAAATTGCTTCAGCAACATTTATTCCTTGTTTTGCATTGTTTCTTGCACTAAACTTACTTTGTCTTGCATAAACTATTAATTTGTGAGAAAAGAATTTAGTTCAAGAGCATTTCAACAAAAAGTTTTAAAACTCAATTCACCCCCCCTCTTGAGTATTGAGGCCACTTGAATAACATTCTTCCTTCAACTAAAACGTGTAGAGCATAAGGGTTGACCTTCTGAAGGCTTTCTAACACGCGTATTGAATTTCACCAGTATATTTAAAATATGCAGAACAACTTCATTGGTTGCTTCCTATAAGAACTTTAGCTTTTACACTATTTTATCTTGTTCCTTCTTTTGATAATAAGAGCAATTTTTCTTGAGAAGAACATAGTTCAGCGCATCATCAAAATATACTTTGATCTTTGTTTTTTGTATGTTTTGGTACTTAAAAAAAATTCTTGTCTTCTTATCTCCTTTAATGATATGAGTAATCTTCCCAGAAAAAGATTAGTTCTGGAGCATCTTCAGAAGGGATTTGTGAAGCTTTGATACAAAGACAAAATAACATCTTTATATATTTGGAAGCCTTAAATCTGAAGATTTAAGAGAACCGAACATGCTTCATGTGAGATAAGGCTTGGTAGAGCAAAACCTGATGGTGCATACTGGGTTCAGACTTATCTATTGGGGACAGATTTGTAAAGTGAAAGAATTTGCTTTAGTCCCATACAAACTTGAGTCTAAAATACTTTGGATAACACCAATGTCAGACTTTCCATGATGAGTTCCCCCTTTCATTTATAACTTATGCCTTGTATACTTTTAACCTAAAACACTTAATTTAGATAGGTCAGATATCACGTAAGCAAACTTTATTTAATCAAATTCCTTAATGTGTGTTATTAACAAATCTTGGGATGAGAACCATTAACTTCAGAATCTTTATAAAACAGACTTGGTTCTAACACCCTGTAAAATCTAACTCGGCCCAACCTATTCCTACCTCTAGCCACAATACCCCCCTTTCATTTTTAACTCAACTCTTTGCTCTTCCTTTTTTTCCCCTCTAAATCCATAATCTTCTAATTGTTTTTTTTCCTTCCTTAGTTTGTTGTTTGAAGAATTGTTGATAACATTGTGTTTGTAGGATTAAAATGAAAATTTTGAACTAATATTTTTTTAAGTGTCCAAAATAGTATCTTTAATCTTCTCTAAGTTTTTGTTTATTAGGTTGCTCATAGAACTTATTTAAATTTCATGTTTTTGGACAACCTTATGGTAGATGAATTTTGTTATTTAATGCTGAGACTGATTAGTATGTGTTAACAAATGTTAAAACTTTGAGAATTTTCATATCATAGTTATTATGTTGGTGAATTTTCTTAAAGTGTATAGGTAGCTCATATAGGACTCAAATTTCATGATTTATGATGATGTTATGCTAGATTATTATGTTGGTGAATTTTCTTAAAACATATAGGTAGCCTATGTAAGATATAAGTTTAGTTTAAACCTCTTGAACCTCAACCTTTTCTACCCCAATTGCTCCTACGCACTTTTTGTAGGTGCAAAGGATATGTGTTTTAAACAAGAATACAAAATATAGTTTTATCTTACGTTACAAATCTCCTATATGGACCTTACTCCTTCTGTTAAGGAAGTAGAATTGGTGATTAATGGTGGCTTGAAGGATGGTATTGAATAGTTTCATATGGATTTTTTGACGAAAATGTTTATAGGGAGTTCACCTATAAATTATCGTTGTTGGGATTCCTATGTGGCTTAACATGGTCATTTAATGTTGCACATTAGTAACAATTAACATTGTCTACACTCCAATTTATGTTAGGGACTATTTACAAGACAAACATATAAGTTTAGGGGAACCATAGGGACAATTAAGGCAAGTTAGGCACCCAAATACCTGACTGCTGGTAACTAAATGACTTATTTGTATGTTTACTCTAATAATATATTTTATTATATATCATGCTCATCTTTAACACAATTTTTCCTTTGATAGAATTTACATTACACCAATATAATTGGATAAACAATATGATGAACTTATCATATATCGATGACATGATAAACATATATTAAGATATGATATTTATCATATTATGTGATCTTTATCCTCACTATTATTAAATTGATAATGAGTGATTATTATATAAAGAGTTAAGTGTAAAGGTAATTGTAAATGACCCTTTAAGATGAGTTGAGAAAAAAACAAATTTTAAAATTTTGTTTTAACATATAAAAATTCCTTCTATTTACATTAAGTTATTAATTAAATTTTTTAAAGTATGTTATTAATTTTAAATTCTTTAAAATTTTATAACTTTGTCCAAAGTTAATGTAACTGTTTCAAAGTTTCAATTTCAATTGTTTAACTTTGGTTTGATTTTGAAAAGAGAAATACACCTCATGATTTTTCTAAATGAAGTGAGTATGCATTATAATCTACCAGTTCTATTTAAAAAAAATTATAACATAAAAGTAATGAGTCAATATAAAAAAGAAGAACTAATTTGTTGTTCCCTTTATAGAGAGCAAGTCTTACCTTGGTCTCACGTAAACCCGTCAAAATGAATTACTCGGTCGGGCTTTTTTCAAGTTAAGTTAAAAAGGTTTATTTTAAATTTGGGCTACATATAATGCATGAGCTTGACTTGAATCGGTCCAATGGGTTACCCATTTTTTTGAGCTTTTATAGGATTTTTATAGTCTTGCATTATTTTTTCCTTTTCGAATAAAAAATTAAAAATACAAAAATTAAAAATATACCAAAATATTTACATGCTTTAAATGAAACTATAAGAATTCAAGGAAAAAAATATAGAGAGTAGTGTTTTTTCCATGCTGGTAAAAAAGTATTACGGGATACTAACAAGCATGCCTAACCCTACAAAAGCGTGATCCAATACAACTTTCACGGGCAAGACTTAAAAAGATTAGTTTTTAATTTAGACTCCTGCTATAGTGCCTAAGTCAGTCTATTTTACAGGTCTAACCTGTTTTGACAACTCTAGTCACATATATCTGTGAGCAACTTATTAATTATATAGTGGATTTTTCAACTTTCCTAATAAGTTAAAACATGAAGTAAAATACGAACTTCTAAAAGTTCTTTCCTTTACAAAAAGAATAAGTCATTTCTAAAATTTAGTATATCGAACGAGAGATTTTATTTTAATCAATTTAAATATATATATATATATATATATATATATATATATATATAAATGGTGTTAGAGTTAGGGTTGCTACTAATAAACTAAAAGATTAAGAAATAAGTTACCAATTTTCATTCATTATTTTATGATGGGCAAGATAATAGACTTAAATACAAAGGAAATGATAAAAGAGGGCCACACAATTGGCAACATCAACTAAACTAAGGAAAAAGACATTTAATTAAAATGATAAAAGTTTCACAATAGTCCTTCATCTAACTTGGTGGATTAATTTCCCTTTTGGGTTTGCAATTCCTAATTTGTGTTGGGGTTGAGGCCTACTATCATTACTCCCAGGCTGGTGAGAAACCTTGTCCACAGGGTTTGAGGAATAAACAAAAACGATGTGGCAGAAAGTAATTGATGGAGACAGGTTTGAGATTGTATTTGTTAGGGGCGATAGAGATGGAAGATGAGGAATTGATGAGGATCCCCACGCCTTCTCTTTTGTTCTATAGTTTAGGACTTAGAACCTCGTGTTAATGCTATCTAAGGCCATTTGAGTTGTAGTTCTTCTTAGGATTTTATTGTTAAGGTTTAAGAGTCATCCGTACGCTTGAAAACCATTTTCATTGTATTTTTAGTTAGGCATAGTATGAATTTTAGGATTTTGAGCCTCATATGATCTTATTTTTAGTTGGGTCTGATACCACTTGATGTAGGAATGACTTTATTCCTCTTGAATTCTTTATTGTATGATTGTTTCCAAGAAGGAAAATCATAGATCAACCATCAACAATCCCATTTACTCGAGGTCAAGCTTGGAAATGACACTCCATAGAGATTTTCTAAAAATAAAATATGAAGAAACTTGAAAATAGAAAGTTTATAAGGTGAATTAAGGAAAAGACATCACTCAAAGTGCGGCATCCCATCAAATTCCAATTATTAATCCCCAGGGTTTACTATAAATAAACAACCCCGACAAATTAACCCTAAGAGCTTAAGCAACACGCGATTTTAAAATAAACAACAAAAACAAATTATAAACCTAAAACAGGCTTAAAAATTGGAGCTACCTGAAACTATAGGTCCCTAACAGGTTACCCTAGGCTTAGGGGTAACTAAACTTGTAACTACTTCCTTTAATTAAACAATTCTAATTGACCGAGCACTATTTTTATTATTTAATACTTTTTTATATTCTTTGTTTGAGAGCTGACTACACTCACCTTGTATATTAGATTGTTTCAGTTAAATCATGTATAACTATTAAAATGAGTATGAAATAGTTAGTATTTGTACCTCTTGAAATCCAATCCTGAACCTTAACCTTGGGATATGGCAAAATTCAAGAACCCAGCCAAATTTGTATATGCCTAAACCTATTTCCACTAAATCACTATTATCCAAGTAACAAATGGAGTCCTTATCCATATTGGAAAATCTCTTTTCTCAGTATAAGCATCCCTCAATTCAAGTGTAGCAATCTTCCAAGCTAGAACATGTAATATACCAACCAAGTGGAGTCATATTCTAAGATGGAAGAAATATTTGCTCGTTATATGAAAGAATTTGAGTAAAAGGCCTCTATTGAAGCAACTAAACAATTTGAGGAGAAAGAAATAGTCAACAACCAACCTATCCCTGAACCAGTTACCAATTTTGTCAACATAGGGTATAAGTGGTTAATTCAAGAGGTTATGTGTGAGGAATTTAAGAATTAGGTGGAAGAAAATGAAATAGAGAAAGAAAATGAAGAAAAAGATAAGTTGAGTGAGAAAGTGGAGAAGAAAGTTGAGAGAAAAATTGAAAGAAAAGTGAATGATGAAGGAGATATAGAAGAAAACACAAAAAAAATTGAAAAATGAAAAAGAGAGAGTGTAGTGAGGAGGATGGGTGTGTCTTATTTAAGGAGGTACCAGCTTGCCCAAACCATCCTTCTAAGAAGATGAAAAGGGAAAAGGTTTACTTCGATAATTCTATATCGATGAAACCTCTACAAAATCCAGTTTTAAGAGCATCCACCTCTAGGAGAAGAAATCTGCATAGAGAATTCAAGCATAAAGGGTTGGAACAAACTCTCAAAGCTAGGATCAAAGACCTTGTGATCCTTATGGAGTGTATGAATGTGAAAATGCTTAGATAAAAATCAAATTTAAATTGTCATATTTGCATTATTTGAATTGAGTGAAATTATTCACCTATGTCAAACACTTAAAGAAATACACTTGTGAGATTGACCATTGAACTTGTTTTGATTTTTTGATAGAAACTGTGATGATTCTTGATTCATAGACTCTTCATGCACTTATATCATTATTCTAGCACTTTCAACTATGAGCTAGAATTTTCTCCCTTTAATCACTTTAGATTTTTGTATATATTTTATTTAAGGAGCTTGTGAATTCCTTACATTGTATTTTGTACTTTTTCTACCACCAATCATTTTAGTTGTTTAGTGGCAATGGTTGAAGATTATTGAGGACAAGCAAATTGCTAAGTTAGAGGTGGTGATGATTGTTAATTTCACATTATTTTCAACATAAAATATGCCCTTAAATTGATGTTTAATTTCCTGTTTAATTAATAATTTAACCCTTATTTTGTTTAGTTTAAGCATACCATATTTTTGAACTTACAAACTATTTTTTATGTGTTTTGATAGGTTTGAGAAGCCTTTGGAGAAAAAAATAGAAAAAGAAAAGGAGCTTCATTTCCATCTAACCCCAAAATCAACAGTCTTAAGTTTTCCATTGCAATTTTGTTCACCGTTGGGTCGAGCTTAATTTTTGATATATTGTTCTAGACATCTAGATGGTTATTTTGAACGATTAGATTGTGTTTTGGAGGTTTAGAGCTTTAAATATGAAGAAACCAGAAAGAAATGAAGTTTCCAACAAAAGTTGGTGTTGTGTTGTATGGAAATTTACCCAAGATAGACCATGAAAATTTTGGGAGCTTGCCTAGGTGAGCTGGGATGCACCAACACCTTCCTAAGGTCATATAAAATGGGTTTAGGTAATTTCTTTTAGAATCTTTGGTTTATGAAGGCTTGGAGCACTACGTTAAGGATTTATGGCACCATGGGGAGGCTCGAATGATAGGGATCTCTTCTGGTCACCCTTATTTTCCTCTTACATTTCGTTGATCCTTTTGTATTTTTCTTTGTTTTAGGTCCAAACCATGTGTGGCTAGTTTTCTTTTTAGTTGGGACTGAATAACTTTTGTAAGGTTATGGTTTTATAACTATTTTTGGCTTCTTTTATGAAATTAATTTAAGCTAGTATTTCAATTTCTTCATCTAATTCATGTTTTAAACGAAAGAATGAATCATGCATATGTTTTTATGCATTCAAATGGATTTAGAAATCGATTACCTATTATTCTTGATTTCTAGGAATAGGATCAAGAATAATAGTTGTTAATACTTATCCCTAATGCAAATTCTATCATTAATCGTTAGAGGGATCTTTAATTAAGGATATGATTTAGAATTTGTGCTTTGAGGGATTAAGTTCAGTGAATTAGAGTTTTGGTAACTTGGTTGATTACATAATTGAACCTAATAATTGTAAGAACATAATATGAAAAGGGAAGTTCGATCCCAACATTTTTCTTAGTTTATCCTAGTTAATTTAATTTCTATTTTTAGTTTAAATTATCAAAAACCCAAATCCATTTTTCCTTTCTTTGTGACATAATTGTATATATTTTTATGATAAATTAGCAATGATCATTCAATCATTTGCCTTATATCTAAAAAGTCTTTATGGATCAACAACCTTTACATAAATAATTTGATACTACAATGAAACTGGTACATTTGTCATGGTCCTAACAAACATGTTAATGGTAAAATGGAAAAATATATTAAACTGGTATTTAGGAAAGTGCAAAAATTTAAACCATAATTTGGGATGGTCACTACTAAAACAATAGAGGTATGCCTTGAGGCAGCGGTTGGTGCCCTCAGACTAAGCATTAGTCTTAAGGATGCTTGAAAGAGATATACTTTAGTGTCATCCCTTGTAACCTAAATAACTATTTCCAAAAGTTGTCAAGGAATAAAGGGTTATTAGAAATGTTGGACTTGAGAATGACATGTAATTTGCAAATCTCAATAGAAAATGTGAAGTTAAATCTTGAGTTTGAACTTGGTTGGAAAGTATAGAAATGGACAAACTTGGTAAGTTTATCACAAATCATCCATATTACTATATGTTCAAAAGAGTTATGCAACTGAGTTATAAAATCCATTTGGCGAGTTCCTCCTATATTTGGTTAGGTATGGGTAGAGGTTGTAATAACCTATGCTTCTATTGAGGTAGATATTTATTCATCTGACAAGTAAAGCAATGTTGGACGTATGACTTCACATCTTTGTAAAGGTCTATCTAGTATAAAGAAACAACTAGGTGGGCTAAGGCGGGTTTACGACCCGAGTGACCTACAAAATAAGTAACATGAAACTTTTGGAATAGATTGTGGCGCATTTGAGATATGTTTAGCAAAAATGTTTTATCTTTGATGTATAAGATGCCATGAGAGTAATGGAAGATGTCTTGTGTTGGAAGATTTAAGGAAAACTTTTGGAGGAGGCGTCATCTAGCCACCTTAGTATTGAAGTAAGCATAAATGTCATCCAAAAAGACAAGAATAAAGGATGATAAGGCTATTGAAAGGGAAGAATCTACAGAGTACTTAGGGGATAAGGCATTAACTACCTTGTTTGAATTACTAGAATGATAAGTTACTTTAAATTGTAGCTTTGTAGCCCACTTGAGTTGTTATGATGTTTGGAAAGTTTGGGATAGAAAATGTTGCAAACTCTTTTGATCTGTGAAAATTTGGAAATTCCTTCCAATCAAGTATTGACGCAAAGCAACTTCAATGACTGCATACATTTCACAAACATAAAAAGAAGCTTCTTGCATCCTAGGGCACATACATTTGTTGAAGAAGGCAATAGAATTTTTAGCTTGGGAGAGGACAACACCCATAATAATGATAGAAGCATCAGTTTTCACCATAAATGTGTTCTCAAAGTTTGGAAGAGCAAACATAGGAATATTTATCATTTTCTATTTTTATTCTGTAAAAGTTGTTGATGCAAATGTACTCCATGAAAATTTAGTAGAATGTAGTAAATCAATGTGGGAGGCATAATTTTGAATAAATTTTCTATAGAAATCGATGGGGTTGAGAAATCCTCTAAGTGCCATGAGTGAATGAGGTTCAAGCTAATCCATGATAGTCTAAACTTTATTAGATCTAGTTCAACATCTTTAGCTAAAATCACAAGGCCCAAGTAGCTAACAATAGGATACAACAAAGATACACTTATATAAATTAGCAAAAAAATTGGTTAGTGGACAGTAATTTTAAAACCAACTTCAAATGAACCAAATGACTAAATAAAGTAGGACTAAAGACAAGGATATCATTAATGAAAACTAATGGTTCAAAGTCAGACTTAGAAGAGAGGTTGAATAAGTCTGATACTCTTTTTGTGCGGAACATAAACTTTTTTGAACAAGAGATGCAACAGACTTATGAACGTGACTTTAAGAGATAAAGGGAAAAGAGATAGCACACAATAGATTTATACTGGTTCACTTCCAATCGCAGAAGCTACGGCCAGTACCTTCAGACTTGAAGGATTTCCATTATTGTAAAAACATGTTTTTACAATGTCAACGTAACCTGTGCCACAAGTATTCTTGACTCCAGCCACTCCTGGCTTAATCCCAAGTATTTTTTCAACAAGCCACTCCTAGCTCAATCCCAAGTATTCTTTCAAAAGTCTCTTCAGGCTAACAAATGTTTCCCATAGAAACTAAAGCCGGTAACACACCAGACTTTTACATAAGAGAAGATTTGAAAGAGTGTTTGTGTTTGAGTTTTTGAGAACTTTGTATAAAAAGATACAAGATAAAGAGTTGATACACTAAGTATAGAAAACAAAGACTAGGGTCTGCTGGAAGCAAAACACTAAAGAAAGTTTTTGCTTTATAGAAGAAAGCTTAGACAAAGAGCTAGAAAGAGCAGAGAGAAGCTTTTATTTCTGATTTCTAGAGTTGTAAACTGATTCAAGGTTTATGAACTGGTCTAAACTGGGGTCAATGATCCGGTATGGGACCAGTCACAAATGTCAACTGTTGAGAGTGATTTGTACACCGGTACAGTGGGTATCCGGTATTGTGCCTTTTATCTCAATGGGAGAATAAAGGTCTTGTAGTCCTAGAGATCCTTCACACCAGGCTTTCGCATTGACGAAGGACGAAAGGTGGTGTCACCTGTGAAGATTCTCTGATGCTCAAGTCAGTAACCAAAAATGGAATTCAAGGTTTCTCAAGCGTAAGTTTGGGAATGAGTCTAACATACCAGAGTAGTGAGAATATTGGTATTTATATACTTGCATGCATAGAATGAAGAGTCTTTAGGGTTAGAGGACCAATAGTACACTATGTAGTGTACGATTCTGACACACAACGCGGGTGGCTCTGCATCTCTTGCAAACGTTCCCCCGTACCTGTACCTTTTACTTTTTGTCAGGTGACATGGATGTTTTCCAGGTGTGCTAGGCGCTGGCCTGGACATACTAGTATAGAAAGACGTCCGATACAGGTTTACAGTCTGGAGGTTTACCTGTGACACCGGTAATGAGTGTGAGAACGGATAAAATTACCCTCATGTCCATATGCCAGTATCGAGACCGGATCAATTTAGATTCTCTTCATATTTATAAGCCAAGCAAAATGACCATTGTTAATCTGTTGAAGAAAGATAGTCGTTATGAGTATTAGTCCTTGAAGCTGAGATAAGGACAAAAGGCTTGAAACGAGGTTCTTCAGAATTTGCTTTGAAATGGTGTTCCTCGAGTACTTCAAAACAAAAGACCTTCTGTAGGATTTCTTCTTTCAACTAAAACATACAAAACATACAAGGTTGACCTTCTGATTGCTTTCTGACATAAGTACTGATATTCATCAACTTTTCTGAAATACACAAGGTAACTTTCTCAATCTTCTATCCATGCGTTCATCGGTTCTTACACTAATTTGTCTTCTTTCCTCTTTTGATGATAAGAGCAGTTTCTCTTGATAAGAATTTAGTTTAGAGCACTTTGAAATTATCCTTGACTTTGTTTGATGCAAGCTTTAGACTAATGTTCTTGTTGCTTCAAAAGTCTGGGGTTTAATTGTTGAAGCAAGTACGCGTGTGAAGTTCAGAGGACAAAATATGTATAACTTAGCAGCCAAAAAGTCTGGTCGAGCACACTTGAATTAGACTCTTCTTGAGCGTTATTCTATGATCATACCTTTCTTGGGACGAGCTTGTATGCAAACTATTTTTTATCTTAGGAAGACTTGTTCTGAAATAACTATTTTTTATAACTTATGTATCATAGATTTGTAACCTAAAACACTTAATTGAACAAGTTAGATAAGACGTAGGCAGACTTTATTTAATTAAATGTTTTGGTATGTGTTATTAACAAATCTTGAGGTCTGGTAGATAATAACCGACGATTTAAAAATCCTTTACAAACCATACTTGGTTCTAACAATTTCCCCCTATTTGTTGATAGCAAACAATAATTCTTTTATTTAAATAAGGTTTATGATGAATGAAACATACTAGAAAGAGAGACTAACACATTTTCAGATTTCATATCATAGACATAACATCAGGACATTTTATCAGAATACTATATGCCTTGATATTGAAATAGATTCTGGACAAGATCAAAGCTCATATAACTGATGATTTTAAAAAGAGATGTCATCAGAGTAATCTTGACTTAGTAAAATATAATTAGAGCAGTTATGCAAACCATACTTTTAATGATCAGAGTAGACTTTTCTTAGAAAAAGTAGATAATCAGAGTAGCTATGTGATCAAAGCAATAAAGCACATAAAGATTTTTAGAGCATAAGATTTTCATGTGATCATCAGAATTTGCATGTTCACTCAGATCAAAGCATATTCTTATTCTTAGCATACATAGTTACAAGAAAGATCAGATTGTGGCATAGAGACAAAAATAAAATCCAAATATATCAGAGTTATGGTCATTAGAAAGATATAGCATGTATTAGAGCATACAAGGATACTTGTAAAGATCAAATCATATGTATATATCAGAGCATAAGAACTTATAATGATCAGAGCATATTTATCTAAGACATTTTCAGAGCAATATAAGTTAAAAATAGATTTTTCACTAAACGTAAGTGATGTGTACAAGACTCAAAAAGAATAAAAAAATACAAAATTTAACTCCCTCTAACACATTAACCCATAAAAAACCTACACTTTACTCCCCCTTTTAATATCAACAAAAGACGAGACATTATAAAGCCAACTGGAGACCACAGGTTGAATTGTTAAGAATGAGGGCGGAGGTAGATTTAGAAACAATGAGAAGATGACCATACTATACACATAAAATATTAGGAGAGGAAATGAAAATAACAAATGGAGAGTTGGGAATGAGGTGAAGGTCTTACTAAGCGAAGACATTGGTTTTGAACACATAGCCTCGACGTTCCTAAAAAAAAGCTCAAATGGAAGGTGTTAGGAGTGTTTTCTTGGTGGGAGTATTCATCATTCTATCCAAGCTTCCATAAATGATGGTTCCATAAAGCACGTGCATGATCTTTATTGGGTTCTGAAGTAGATGAGATGCTTTTTAGAGAAGCCTTAGATAACTCCTTAGGTCTAGGCTTGTACTAGGGTTCCAAAAGTAGACAGACCTGAGTAGGATTGGCTTCTTCAATCTACCCTTTTTGATCTTGACCTTAGGGCATTAACAGTCCGGGGCGATGAGGATCTTCTTGCCTGGCGTGGACACGCAAGGATGAAAATTGTGACGATATATTCCATGTCAAAATGAATCTTCCTCTATTCTTCCCTTATGGCATAGATCATAGCATGGTCTGAGGTGAAGGTCAGAGAAGCGTTCTGGATAATGGCTTCTGAGGGCATGGATGGTGGAAAACTAGGGACATTGGGAAACACATGGATTTTATTTAGGTCAAAACTAGGAGAGTTGATGATGGCTTGGTTGGTAGGATGTTGATAACCTATGTCATCTTTATCTAGCACAGGTCTAGTAATGGTGAAGGGTTTCAAACTAGGGGTAATCAAGGAGAGAGGGATATTGCTGGTTGGTTTGGGACGAGGGCTAATGGAGAAAACACGTCTAGGTATGGAGGTAGAAGGTTCAGGGGCTTGTGTTTAAGCTGGTCTAGAATAAGGTATAGAGGTCTGAGATGTAGAGGTATCAAAAGAGGATGGAATTTGAGAAGGGGGGATTCAAACCTGCTAGACATACCATTAGACTTTCTTTTCTTCTTCAGTTCTTTCTTATTTTTTTTTATTTTCCTTCTTTTTCTTTTCAACCTTCTGTTCCAAGTACTTATCACGCTGATTATAGTACTCATTAAACCAGTCTTTAGTAGTCCAACCAGTAACTTTGATAGAGGGATACATCTACATGAAAGACTTGACAAAAACTTTAAATCTTTTAAAGGAAGACTTCTTAAGGGCAATGTGTTGGTTTTCATGGGTGAATGACATGTTAGGAATAACAAAACTTGACTAAATAGGGCCAAGGTACATAACCATTCCATTCCAAGTAGTACATCAACACCTCAATAGGTAATAGGTAAAAGAAGTTATAAAGGAGTGACGCTGAATTGAAATGGGAACATTAAGGTAGAATTATGGTAGTAAATTTTATCACCACTACTCATTAGAATTGAGAATTTTAGGGCTAGTTCCATTGGTAATTTGAAGTGGGTAGCAAGTCTGGTTTGGAAATTGTTATTTGAACTCCCTGAATCTACTAGAATCATCATAGGAAGGCTAGTGATGTGCCCTTGAAATTTTAGCAGATGAGGAGAAAGGTGTCCTATAAGGGTTTATGGGGAGAGATGACATCTTGAGTATAGCATGAATAGTAACTGAAGAGGATGTAGTGGTGACCTTGGGTTGAAAAGAAACCTTGCTACAAGTTAGCCTATGAATGATGCTAGAGGTTCATAGTGGGTGTCTAGCTTTTATTCGATATTGTGATGGCGAGAATTAGAAATTTATGGTTGATTGTCTTGCTAGATTGGTAGAGACCTCAATCTCTTAATCAATTAAGTGTCTAGCTGCGTTTGTAAACTCCCCAACCAGTTAGTCAAGAGTTGGAGGCTTCTTCAACATCCTTGGATGTAGCTGGTTTGGTTTGGGAAGCATGAGAAAGAAAAATAAAAACACCAAATTGATAAAGTGATAAGATTAGAATCACTACTACTAATTCATTCATTGATTTTTTGATCGGCAAAACACTAGACTAATATACATAAGAAATGATAAAGAAGGGTCATACACTTGGCAGCATCAACTAAACTTAGGAAAAAGAGACTTAAAAATTAAAATGACAAAAAATCAGCAATAGTCCTTCATCCAACTTGCTGGTTTAATGTCCCTTTTGGGTCTGGAGTGCCCAATTTCTTGTTGAGCTTGAGTCCCACTATCATATACACACAAGAATTCAGGGAAAGCTGTTCTCGAGTTACTGGATCCGATTGTTCTTGAAAACCTGTGTAAAATTATCCTAATGTAAAATTCTTAACTTGAATTGATTGGTAATATATTTTACATCAATTTTCAAAACAACCAATCTAGTAGTTGAAAAATTGAAATGCAACTGACCGTACCGAGGCACACAAATCAAGCAGCAAGGCATGATTCAATGTTGGGTTTAGTGTACCTCGGTGCATTCGTTTTATAATGCACTTGCTATGTTAGTTGGTTGAAAAACCGGCGTTTTTTTTTTTTATATATTGGTTATCATTATGAACTGATGTAAAATTTCCAAAGTTTAGGGTCCAAATTAACATGCATAGCGCGGCACCGGTTGTTATGCTAGTAATTATTTAAGCAACCCTTTAGGATTAAAGCGATGTCTATGCACCCAACGACATTGCATTAAAGCAATTATTATTTGTATTTGGTACATTGCACCGGATGCTTATTTTTGTGTACTTGTGAAATCTCCGTACTTCACATAGCCAAAACCAAAACATTGTTTGGGTTATGAGAGCTTGTTACTATCTAATTAATTTAAAATGTGTGATTGAATGGAAGAAATTCATCATTTCATAATAAAATTTTAATGATTCAGTTTACATTTTTAATATTAAAAATTTTAAAACTTTGAGTTAATTATTTTTCTTACATATCATAAAGAAATTAGTTAGTGTGATCGATAAATAATTAAATATCCAAAACGAAAGGGAAAAAAGGAGTTGGTTGCTGTTATGGTGGGCCAAACACTGAAAATCAATTTCGTTGTTGAAAAGCTCCATTCATAGTGTTATTAATATTAACTCAAACAAAGCATGCATTATTCCAACCACTTTTCGTTTAAGTAGGTGCCGTAAAGGGTTCTATTATTCCTTTCTCGTTTATGATCAACTAGCAAGATGCGCCTTTGAAATAACAGCAAAAAAAAAAAAAACATTTCTAAATCAATCACACCATTTTTTTTCATTTTAACTAAATTAATCTAGTATTTAGATCTTACTTTATTATTATTTTTTGAAATCGATCTTACTTTATTATTAGTTCAATTGGTAGGAAAGATCTACTATATTTAATTTAAAGTTTATTCAATTTAATCAATTTTATTGTTTTTTTTCAATTTTTTTTAAATTTGAAACATATAATCAAAGCTCAAGAAATAATGTAAAAGACTAAAGGATAATCAAGCAAAGTATTAAAAAATGCCCGCAGTGATTGCTCAATAAAAATGAATCCAGGTAAATCTTGATACACAAAACATTCCATAAAATACCAAACGAATCAGAGACCTAACACATTCAGAGTAAAGGCACACTTGATCCCAAGATTTAGGCATATTCACCACTCCAAGGATATAGAATTTGCAAAAGTTACACAATATTTGTACGGGAATGATCTTGCCTTGTTCCCTGCAGATGAATTCATATTTAGGTTATAACCCGTCCACATCCTTAAGTTTGTTGAATCAATAAGCTTCATACACTATAAGAATTTAAATTGGTTTTAGGGTGGGACAATGTTTCATGCCAAAATCTCATGTAATTTAAAAAGAACGTGTCATGATGTGGGACTTGTCCAATACCAAACCTATGTTTTATATGCCGGTAGCAACCCACTCGTCCTTCATTTCCTTTTCTTTTCTTCCTTTCTAGGTTAAATGGTAAATTTAACCCCTGGAAAATTTGTGATTTTGCCTTTACCCCCTGAAATAAATTTTCTTAGTATTGTGTCCTTAGAAAATTTTTAAGTGTAGTATGTGACCCCTTTCGTTGACTACCTCTGTCAAGTGACGAGGTGGAGCCTAGTCACATGTCAGTGATTGCATATGTGGCATGTGACTTATCATTTTAAATGCCTTGCAGGATTGAGTTTCTGATTAAAGGGCCTAATGCTATGAAACAACTTTTTAAAGGGCCTATTGCTATATTTACTGTGACTGAACCATAACCCTAAATATAACAACATCGTCTCTTCAACCTCTTAAATCCTTCACTGCAAATAGCCATGGGAGATATGAACACAGCACTACAATATATTGCATACAGCACTATGAATACCACTCTCATTCCTATCATTCTTCTTCTTGTGCCCTCCCTCTTCTCTTGCTCACGACAGCCATGGGAGCTTGAAGGGAGCTTCAATTTCTTGAAATTGTTAAAGGTATGGTTGAACCCAAACTTAGTTTTGTGTAGATTATGAACCCCCACACTTAATTCTTGCAATTTCTTAAACTTTGAAGCAATTTTGGAGCTTAGGGTTAGTTATAGTAAAGCATTTAAGGGGTTGAAGAGATGGTGTTGTTATGTTTAGGGTTATGGTTCAGTCACAACGAATATAACAATAGGCCATTTAAAAAGTTGTTTTATAGTATTAGTCCCCTTAATAAGAAATTCAATCCTAAAAGGCATTTAAAATGATGAGTCACATGTCACATATGCAATTAATGACATGTGACTAGGCTCCACCTCATCACTTGGCAGAGGCAGTCAACGGAAGGGGTCACATACTACACTTAAAAAATTTCTAGGGACACAATACTAAGAAAAATTATTTCAGGGGGTAAAGGCAAAGTCACAAATTTTCTAGGGGTTAAAATTACCCTTTAGCTTCCTTTCTAAACCAAACAAAGCTACTCCCTAATTTGTAGATGCACATGGTAAACTTTTATTGATAAAAGTTCGTTGTAGCCATAGCCTACATCCAATAGATAGTTATAGGAGTTAGTGGTGGGTTTGTCTCGTCGCCACGTTTGGGGACATGAAACACGTTGCTAGGCCCATCACTAATTTGATAGCCTAAGTCACATTAGCAATGGGGTCAGGTCGTCGCTGAAGGGAACTTCTTCAATGTCATCGTCAATCATGTCATTGATGTTTTATGTACATTAGTGACAAGCTTTATTCATCTCCAATGATTCTTTCTATTTTTCTAGTTTGTTAGGGTTAGACTTACTAATAAAATCTTAAACCCATTATAACCTGATAGACAACAATTAACCATAACTTCAAATTCATGAATTAAACTAACTACAAATTCACGAATTAAATTGACTACTTTATAATGCTAAATGATAACAATATTAACAATTAAATAAATAAAGTCTTCCAGAGTGCCATAATCTTAGTGGTCTTCTTTGCTAGCTCCTTGTTTAAGTCTATGATGAACTTAACATTATCCAATAGTGGAGCCGAGCAGCCGGGGTACTACGAAGATGAGGCAAACTCCCTCCTGAGTTGTCCAAGGTCATACATATTTCCGTTTCTATTGCTACCTCTGACAACCTCTGTATAAGTAGCATTGTTGTCACCAGAAGAAATGGTCGATGATGAGTATCAAATATGGCCAACTTACTTTTTAGTTTCTATATTTTTATTGAATTTTTGTTTTATTTTTTACCTATATTTTTCATATGTCTTTTAGAATTTCCTAGGTGATATTTTAATGTTTTTATTAGTTTCTAGGTCATTATAATAGTTAATAGAATTTTATTTCAAGTTTAAAGGTTAAGGAAGTTAAATAGCTAATGAAATATAATGTGAGTATTAATTGGAATTTATTTCCTTTAGGATTTCAATAGTTTTCTAAAGCCTATAAGTATGGCTTAATGTAATGCAAGTAAATTAACTTAAGTTTAAGTAAAATCAGAATTGTCTCTTCATTAGAAGTTTGTCTTAGGTTCTTGAATGAATCACTCTTTGATCTTATCAAGAATTTATCACTCACATTCTCATTTATTTCTTGAGTATGGTGTTAATGTCCTTCTTTAAACCTGTTACCTTAGAGAAATATATTCTCTTCTTAAATTGAATTTCAAGGCAATCCCCCCTTCTTCACATTATTTGGATGGGAGAGATTGTGGTACCGGTTTTCTATAGAGAGAGTGATGCTAAGACTTACTTAGAATAAAGAATGAAGAGGAAAAGAGAAAAATAAAAAGATCTTAAGAGGATAAATAGTGGGATAGAGGAAATGTTTAAGGATGGAAAAAAAGATAAATAGTTAGAGAGGAAAATGAAGATGAAGATGAGAAATAAGAAAAGGAAAAAGAATTTAAAGAGTTACAACCGTTAAGTGTTGTTATTATAGAAGAGGAATCAAAAGAAAAAGAGAATGAGAGAAATAAAAAAATGGATAAAAATCATAATGAGGGAGAGTTGAAAATTGAGTGAAGATGAATAAGAAAAAGAACTTTACCAAAACTCTCAAAATTTACCAAGGAAGCCACCACTTGTCTTAAGATTAAATATTGCAAGGGAGTCTAACAACGATTGTGATATCTTCCCCAGATATAAAATATTTGATAATTTGGTTGTTTGTGCCAGAAGAATTCCAGTGAAGAATGATTTAAGAAGTTGACTTTTGACCTGAGAGCACATATATTGCAACTATAGAAAAATGATGATTCATGGACGAATTATTTTAAAGAAAGGGGCAATGATGTTAATAAAAAGTCAACTTAGTTATTAAAAAAATTCTATTTTTATAATTTCATATTTATTTATAGCCATATTTTTTAGTTGTCTTTTAGTTTTTTTAGTGGCGTTTTAATATTTTTGAGTTTTTAGGTCATTATAATAGTTACTGAGAGTTTATTTCAAGTTTTAATGTTAGGGAAGTTAAATAGTTAGTAGAATATAATGAAAGCATTAGTTGGAATTTATTTCCTTAAGATTTCAATAGTTTTCTAAAGCATATAGATAGGACTCAATGTAATGAAAATAAATCAACTTGAGTTTGAGTAAAATCAGAGTTTTTTCTTTATAAGAGTTTGTCCTAGGTTCCTGAATCCGCTCTATGATCCTATAATGATTTTTCATTCTTGTGGTTGTCTTAAGCTTATCAATCTTTGATTGTGACGCATGTCTTTCATGACTTATCACTCACATCCTTATCTATTTCTTGAGTGTAATATCAATATCTTTCTTCATACCTTTTTATCTTAGAAAATATATCATAATCTCAAACTGAATTTCAAGGCAATTTCCCTTTTGTTCACATATTTGGTATCAAAGCTTCAACTCCTTGATTTTCACTTATGGAAAAGATTATATGGTACCATTTTTCTATAGATAAAATGATATCAAGGCTTACATAGAATGAAGGAAAAGAGAAAAAAAGAAAAAAAGAAATGGAGAAAATATTCGAGGGAATAACAAGTGAGATAGGGAGAATTTTTAAGGAGATGATAAAAATGACGAGAACAAAGATTAAGAGATTAAGAAAAATAAAAATAAAGAAGAAAGTGAAAAAGAAGAAGAGAAAGAAGAAGATTGGAGTTACATCCATTTAGTGTTATTATTAAAGAAAATGAAAAAGAAATTGAAGAAAAAAAGAGTGAGAGAAGTCTGTCCATAAGATAGATAACAAAAGTAGGTTAAGGAGTAGGCCAGTCATTAGCCTTACATACTCAATCAAAACATGACCATTTAAGAAGAAAAGTCTAGCATGCCATACATTAGCATAAAAAATACAATGAAAAGATTGGTAAAAGGATGATTAACCACATACAATTAGGGATCCCTCATCATAATTGGGCAAAAGAACAAGATGTTCAAAACAACTAGATATGGCGACGCTTAGAAAACACCACTATGGATTCAAGAAGAACCACTCACGAATAGAAGTGAAAACCTATGAAAAAGTGTGCCAAAAAAGCTAAGAAATATGGGGGTCAAAACCCTAAACAAAGGGTTACAAATGGGAAAGCAAAGGGGCAAAAATGAAAACATTTTAGGCTTCCAGGTAGTGTGATCCACGCCTAACCACGGGGTGCACTGTCAGTCTAAGGTTTTTAGGGGATAACTTGAGCTACGAGACTTTGATTGAAGTGAAGCTAGTGGCTATACCTCCATAGCCCAAATACCTACAACTTTGACTTTATCAAGGAAACTTGTGATGATCAAAGAAATCTTATGAAGTTTACCTGTGGAGATTAACCTATAGCTTGTCATTCACTTTCTTATCTATTTCTTAAGTGGGATATAAATATCCTTCTATAAACCTTCTACTAAAATAAAAATCCCTTACTAAAAATTGAATTTCAATGTGATCCTTTTTTATTTGTGTCAGTCGGTGCCTCCCCGTCCACCTCACCCTCCGTTTGTATGGTGAGCTTTGCCTCCTTCTCAACCTTCTTCATCTGATACACCTCTTACACAATTCAGATAATAAAGATCAATAAACTATGTGATTAAAGTTAAAATTTTAATAAAATTTTGGCAAAGTTTCCTCTATAAATAGGAGAAACTAAATTTTTAATTATCCTGCAAAATAACCAGAAAATTCTTAGTATAGTTTTTATTTTCAATTACATTCAAAATAAATATCCAAGAGTACCATCCACTTAGCAACACAATTAAGATAATAACCAGAATTAAGTTTCATTTAAATTAAATGTCCCGAGGTTAACAATTAACTTTTAACTATTGCTCCCGCTTTTTTTTGTTCTCTCCATCAAATCATAGGTGGTACGAGGATCGCTCCATCTCATGAGCCTACAAAATATAAAAAATTCCTAATTAATAGTTTATTGAAGTTACTAAGTACTCATTATTTAAAAACAAAATAACATAATACTTACTATTTTTCCTAGTGTAGATCGAGGCACTAACATCAACCACTCAGTTGGCCTTGTTCCTTGACTCTTTCACTTGAAGAGCTCATCACTCCACTTTTTGTTTATCCTTTCCTAATGAGCGTCACCAATCCACTCAGGCTTCGTCTTGGCTTGCTAGTATTTATACATAATATTCTTTAAAAGGCTAAAGGCCTTGTGCCTAAAGACCTTCTTAATCTCTTTTGTTTTGTCTAATCCCCATTAGTATTTCCCCTATAACATTTAAGAATATTAACTAAATAATTAACTCAACATGACTAAATTTAATGTATAGTAATAAAACATGAAGCCTATGGAAAAGTCATGAACTAATTATCTCAGATTGATTTAGGTATATCCATGAATAAGATCCATGGACCATCATACTTCCTTATCAAGATCTTATTGATTTCTTATGTAATATCACCACTATTAGTGAAACTATTATAACTAATTGTATTTAATTAAAAAAGTAATAAAAGTAAAGTTCAAATAAAGTTGGGAACCAAGCTGCCTTTTAACTGATTCATCAGTGGCTAAATGATCCCCGACAATGGTAGCCACAAGAGTGAGCTGTTGTGAGGCAGATACAACCGATGTGTCCACCATATCATCAGCATAACCACTATGACCACTATGGCTGTAAGCACTATCATCTTGAACACCACCATGACTACCAAGACCATGACCATATAGCCATTTGTAGATATAATGGATTACAAGTAATGAATATTTAATAAAAAAAGAACTACATACAATGAATTATAATAATTTAAACATACTCTATGTCAATTTTAGTTTAAAATTCACTTTGTCACTCTCTATTTCATTTTTAATTTGGTGTTCATAATCTAAATTACCTCCTAATGGTTGTGATTATGGTAGGAAGACTCTATCAATTTGTTCACCCCTAGTGTGTGCAAGTGTATCACTATACATCACTGGATTGATATGCAATATAACGTGGAAGTTATAAAGTTCGGTCAGAGCAAGCTAATAAGCATCATCAACCTCATCGATCATATTGTTAGTAATTTGAATTGGTGTCTTGGTTTTGATAATTGCATACCAATCTCGATGACCTTTAGGGAAATTTATGTAATACACCTATCTGTTTGTTATGAAACAATAAAATTAAGGATCATATATTTTATATCGATGAGATTGCTTGAATTTAACTAAACCATATTGGTTGTTAACCTTTGTTCTTTGGCTAATTGTGTTGTTAAATCAATCATACTTAAATATAATATTTTTTAGTGATTTGTTTGGTATATTGAACTTGGATAATATGCATTAACACACTATAAAAGTCATTCTCCAACTACTTGTAGGTTCCTTTAATATAAACCCTGTAGTTAGCCATTCCAATTCCTTGACTCTAATCGATAATGTTAAACTTTTAGTTGTTTAAAGAGTAAATTGGCCATTGTGTAATACTTCTCATTGGTCCCCAACACAAGGCAATAAGTGTAGGATCTTTAATTTGGCTCTATAGATGTTAAGTCTAATTATATAAAACATAACAAACATTTAAATTAATACATAATAAAGGGAAGATAATGAAATGAGTCATAATAGACATGTGAATCTAATTCAAAATGTCTTGGTGTTATGCAAACTAAAAGGGGACATAAGATAATATCTCATAACTAATTTGATCATCAGTTATATCATCTTGCATTTTCCTTAGAAAGTTCGCATACATACTGTTAAATTAAAGAAGTCCAGTTAAAGCTAGAGGGATTTCTTATTATAGAGAAGCTAAAACACATATTTATACAAATGAATAAATTACTAAAGATATGACTCAACTTCTTCATAATTTTAAAGAATGTATAAATGAGGCACCTCGAGGTCTTTACCATCCATGTAACTAATTGTAGCCTTGTCAGTGGGTCAACTAGGATAGTTAATATTAGGATAAATACACCCTTTGGTCCTCTAGTTTTTTTTATTCAAATTAGTCCCCTATGTGGTTTAAAATATTTCAATGTGGTCATTCCGTCAATTACATGTTAACACTGTTTATATTATTGTTATCATCTTCTTCCCTGATTCTTCTAAAGTAGACCATATGCTCCTAGAACAACAAACATAAATCGACAGAAAAAATAAAAAACAATAGTTTTTGAAGATTAGAGAATAAAGTAAGTGTTCATTTTGTTATTTTCATCGACACTCAAGGCATATGAATCTGAATAGTTAGTAGTAAAATTGGAAAGGAAGAGGGACAAAACCCTTTGAAGTAGAAGATCCCAAAAACATAAACAAAAAATTTGAAAGAGATAAAATATTGATGTAAGATGAATCATTCATCATTGAATTTTAAGGTCAATGAAAATAAGAGAGATCACAAAACATTATTCCATGAAGGAAGTGGAAAATACCTGAATGAGGAGGAAAAGGACACAGGAATTAGGAATAATGAATGAATATAAATAGAATCTCTACTACAACACTTCATTCTTAAAACATTAGGAAAACATTAGGAAAAATTAAAACATCTTGCTTTGCTGAAATTATAGAGAACGAAATGATGAGGACCATGCAATCAACTCTTTGTAACACAATCTCTACTCAACACTAGATATAAGTTCCTCTAAGGCAATGTTTCAGACCCTGTTCATCTCAAGTAAAATAGAGTAAAGTAACTATCTATGTCAGGTGACCAAACTGAAACAATTAACTATTCAACGGGGACCAAATTGAAATCATTAATTGTATAAGGGACCAAATTGAAATCACTAACACAACATAAGGGACCAAATTGAAACAATTTCCTTCTATTGGTCTGATATGAAGGTGAACTCCTTACAAGCCTCTACTCCACTAATATCCCCCACGAGCAGGTCTAGAAACCACCTTCATGACTATGTTCTCATATTCAACAACAACAATGGCTATAGAGAGAATTTGATCATTCGGGTCTATCCCAACTACAGATAGTAGTTGTCCATCATAGGGTCTTTTTAGGAAGCAACCATCTAAACCAGAAGGAAGAAGGAAGGTGAACATACTCTTTTTTATTTTCTGATGTCATGCAAAATTCTTATGTCAATCATTGAAATTTCCCCTTGTTAATTTTTCCCCTATTTTTTATCACAGTTCCCCTTTTAGTACCGGCGTTAAGTGAACCCCCTTTGGGCCTTCATGGTAACTTTCTGCTGCTGATATGAAGCCCCATATTTGCTTTGTGCAAGCCTCAATATCACACAAGAGAAAAATACTTCTTGCTGCAGTTTAAGTTTGGTACAAAGGAAGATGAACAAAGAAGGAAGATGAATGAAGAAGGAAGATGAACATCCACAGTTTTCTAGTTTCCCTTTCAATTGTCAAAATTGTGTCGGTTTAGTATTTGAAGCAATAGGGAATCACTAATTGACAGGTGTATAGTGATGTCCTTATTTGATAGCAAAGTGTAAACGACATTAACATGTAATTGACGGAAGGACCACATTGAAACATTTTAAACCATATAAGGGACTAACTTGAACAAAAAAAAACTAAGGGTCCGGGATAACATTTTGGTGCAAAATAAAGGACCAAAGGGTGTATTTACCCTTAACATTAAAATTTGTTCATTTGAGCTAGAACTTTCATCAACATCGAGGTTGTGAGAAATTCTAGTCCTTCTAGTGTCTATCTCAGATGGAAAGTAGAGTGAAGCCAAAAATAGTCATTTCTTCCACTAAAATTTCCTTATAAATAGACCTTTTTTATATGTGCTTTGTTTTAACTTTGTTCTTTAAAGAACAAAGAAATCTAACACATAAATGAAATTAGAATCATAATTTCAAATTGGATAAATATTGAATCATAACTAAAATAATTTACAAAGAAAATTAATAACCTCCCAAACAAATATATCCACCGATATTAGAATGGACTATCGATTCTAACCTCGCAAAGCTAATGATTCAACAAATGCCCTATTGAGTCAAAAAAACACTTAGGGGGATTTGTTCCAACTTAGAAAGCAACACCAGAATGTGTTTCTCCATATCTATAAGTTTTTGTTCCTTCAAGGAAGTCACTATCAACTCTCTAAAGAAGTAACTCAACTCAACTAACGGCTTCCAAAATAGTTTTGGCAATGCATCGAATTCGTACGACAATAATCATTACATAAACACATGACAATCATCAATTTTCATGCCAAACAACTTAGCCTATTTAATGATGACACATCTACTCAAATTCAAAGTAAACCCATCAAGCATCGTCAAACCCTTCACCATTCATAAACAATAATCTTTTTACAGTATTGTCAAAATATATTTAGCATGCAATTTGAACATCTTTCTGCATCCCACATCCTTTAACTCAACTTCCTTTCTAGAGTATAGGGCTAACAAGTCTAAATGACTTTTGTTAGTGTCTTTTATCTTTCTTTTATGTCCATTACTATGTCAAAAATATTCATGAAAACATTTCATTCATTATGCATCACATCTATGTTGTGTTTTAACATCCGGTTCTTCTAATAAAGCAACTTTAGTTATGTTCCTCATTGTAACTATTAATCTTCTTATCCTAGATGAAAGGATATTTAGATATTTTCTCCTATACTTGTAGCTATCTTAATCTCCTAGATGAAAATTAAACTAGTAATCTTCTTAATCATCTCATTTTAAGGTGAACTTGTAGCTTGCTTATTGTAGGTTGTTAGTTTTCAATGAGGGTTGTTGTTCTAATTTAATTTTCATTTTTCCAGCAGCTGTACTTCACTCTTTGCATACTGTATTTTTGTTCTTTTTGATGTCATTTGATCCATTTTACCTTGCCTTCCATTGCATAAATGTGTTGGAAGTTGATGCTTACCTTTGCCTTTGCCTAGTTTCCTAGTTTCACCTCTTTTGTGCACTTGTTCTGAGCAATTGGAAATTCTATTTTTGCTGTAGTTTTTTAGTGAAAAAACAAAGGTATAAATAAAAACAATAAGTGAAAAAAGTGTGAAAATAAAAAAAGTTTCATAGGTCCTTGTTTATACAATTATTTGGGCCATTTTCTTGCAAAAACATATGGAAAAAGTGTTTGAAAAATACTTGCAAATAAAAAATATAGAAGCTATTATATGTTTAGTTTAGTACTTCAATTGCTCTTTTTGTGTATGTTTATGCACTTATTTTAAGGAAAAACATTTTTGGAAACTATAATCAAAAGATTGTAAAGTTGTAAGCATTCTAGAGTTTCTAGTTTGCTCTTTTTGTGTGCTTGTCTTTCTTTTTGCATTTAATTTCTTGTTTGTCTTCTTTTCATTCTTAGTTTTTCACATAATTGTTCACTTGTGTGCCTTCTTTTGTTTAGCTTTTGTTGCTTGTCAAGTTCTTATTTGTCACCTAACTTTCCTTTTGGTTTAGCTTCCTAATTTATCTTTTCTTGCTTGTCTTTTTCTCTCTAGTTTTGTCATTTGAGTATTTCTCTATTTGGCATTCTTAAGACTAAGGATTAGTAGGACATTATCATTTGGGTAGCATATTGGAAGGATTGAGATTTGACTTCAAGAAAATGACCTAAGGCATTATATAAGTAAAAAGAGAGTTGGACCTTTGAGTGTATACACTTGTGAGCTAGGAGTGCAAACATCATTTTATTTCTTTTCTATTATTTCTTGTACTAACCATTAGTTTGAGTTTCCAAGTTTTTTTCTTGTAGCTTGATGGACTCCATTGTTGGACTTGAAGAAGCTTGGAAGCCTTTTGTATTGGAAAGCAAAATTTGTAATAGTTTAGGATTTGTTTTGAGTGATTTGTATTTTTTTCCCTTGTATTTTATGAATTTATTTTTAAATACTTTTCTTAAGTCCTTGTATTTGGACACTAAGGACTTTGGATATTGGACTTTAATTTTTATTTTAATTAGTTGATTAGGAGTAATTGGGCTTAGGACTTAGTTTATTTTTTGTGCACCCGATTAGTGTAAGTGCGATTTTGTATGCTAGGTCTAGTTTAAATTCTTGCACTAACCGACTAGTTTGCTTTACTTGCTTTCTAGTTAGTATAAGTGTGTTTTTGCATGCTAGGCTTAGTTTAAGTTGTGCACCCGACTAGTTTTGTCTACTTGCTTTCTTGTCTTTTCTTATGCCTTATGTGTTATTTTCTTTTTCTAGGGTTAGAATTAACTTGAGTGATCCAACTAGTATCTCATCTCTTACATCTTGCATTATAATATGTCTTCATCTAGTGAGAGAGATAGAGAGCCAACCCCCTTCACATGAGATTAATTTTAGAGAACATAATAACATATCAACTAGGTTAGATAACCTAGAAAATAGGGAAGGTAGAGATAGAACCATTAGACATCATAGGCATCATAAACAAAGACATAATGATGAAACTAGTGAGGTTAAGGATAGGCACCATAGGAGACACCATAGGTGGTGGCTTAAGAGAGGTCAAGTTAAAGGTCCTACCCTTCTATAGTAAGAGTGATGTAGAAGCTTACCTCGATTGGCAGATGAAAGTTGAGCAACTTTTCACCTTCCGTCAAACTAAAAATGAAAAAAAGGTTAGGATTGCCACCCTTAGTTTTCAAAACTATGCATTAGTATGGTGGACCCAAATCCTAAAGGATAGAAAGAAAGACCATTTCCTACCCATTAATGAATGGGATAACCTTAAGGCCTTACTTAGTAAAAGGTATGTTCCTTCCTACTATAGGGGTGAGTTGTTGGCTAAGCTCAATAGACTCACCCAAGGGTCTAAAAGTGTGGAGGATTATCACAAGGATTTGGAAATGGCTATGATTAGGGCCAATATTGAAGAGGATGAAGAAATCCTCATACATAGATTCTTACATGGCCTTAATCAAAATATAAAGAAAAGAGTGGAACTTCTACCTCATGTGGACATTGAGGAGCTTCTCCATCAATGCCCACGAGTAGAAGCTCAACTCATGGATGAAGCTTCCTATTATAGAGGGGATTCTAAACCATTTAAGCATAGGTGGAAGGGCAAGGAAGACTTCATCCAAAAAGAGGGTAGTGGTAGAAAGGGTAAGAAACATGAATTGGGCACTTCATCTCCTAGGATTAGAAGTGAGGTTCATAGGGATCATTATAATCAGTACCACTCCTAAGAGTGATATCCATGGTGTGGTTAGATGGTCCCACCTCAGGTTTTACAGGAAATGTTTCTGGTGTTCTCATAGAAAAAGAGGTCTGTTGGGCAATTTGATTCTCCAAAATTTTGTTATGGGTGGCCAGAGAGTCCTCCTTTGAAGCTAAGGTCTTTATGGCATTTGAGAACTCTTCATTTTGTTTTTCTTGGGTGCTCACAAAATTTTCCATTAGTATTTCAAGTTTGGATTTTTGTGGGGGATAGTTTTGGAGTACTGGTAAGCTTCTAAAATCAATGCTATGGTTATAGTTCCCAATAGCATCCAACTGATAAAATTCTTGTTCATGGTGGTTTAAGGATATTGCAAAATAGTAATTTGTAGTAGTATGTCCTGAATCACCACAAGTCCAACAATAAAAGTCAGTAGCACCTGTTAAGAATTCCATAACAAACAAAGATCAAGTGTGATCTTTGAAAATAAAAATAAAAATAAATAAATAACTATAAATAAAACAAACAGAAAAAATATTAACAAGTATAATCTAATCAAATTTCAATATTGCTGATATTTGAGGGACAACAGTCCCCGGCAACGGCGCCAAAAACTTGACAGGGCCCACAAGCGCACGGGTTATATCGCGTAATATAAAAGATTATCGTTTCCATAGGGACTATGTTCAAAGTACCAGCATATTGAAATTTAATTATCCACACAATTGATTTTTAATGTTTTTGTAAAATGAAACACAAATTAAAAATAAATTTTGAAACAAAATTTACTTGACACTTAAAAATCAGAGTTGAGAGTATCTTGGGATTTTAGGGGATCAAGACTCTATTTTATGTTAATGAATTTTAACTTTTCATAAATAAGAATCAAATTAAGTTTTCCAAAGAGGATTTTCCTTAAGCTAATTAATATATTCCTCTCGGAATCCTATTAATGTACCTAACTTATGGAGAACAACGTTCAATCCCTAAGAAAGGCCCATTATCGTTTTGTGAAAATCCCTTATTTATTCCCCAAAAGATTTTGATTACTTTCACAGTTTTACCGAGGTCACAAAAAGTATTTCAAAACCTTAGGCTTAGTTCAAAAACTTTCCAGTAACAATAAATATCTCGATTCTATTAATTACTTAAACTTACTAATATACCCGCAAGTATACAGTTTTATCACTTAGGTTCTTGTTAGGAATCACTAAGAGCTTTGAGCATAATTTGAACTAAATGGAAAACAGAAGTTTATTTAATTTAAAGTCAAAATAACATTATCATAAAATATTATCATACCCCCTTCATCCCAAGATAATTAATTTAGTTACTCATGAAATAATTCAAATTTATACACATAATGGAAAAATAAAACATACAAGACATGGTAAAAATAAAGACTTACGGGTTTCTCCAAAAGCTCAAAATAATTTCACCACTGTATTTTCTTGTTGCAATATTCCTCCACCAATTACAAATTGGAACACTCAATTTCACAATCCTCACAACTCTTACACAAAATAAAAGAAAGAAAAAGAAAATAAAAAGAGAAAGAAAATAGAACAGAGAGGAAAACGAAGGAAAAGAAAAAAGAGGAAGGAAGAATGAATTCTGGGATTTGATGCCCTCTGCTTGCAACTTCTTCTCCTTTTATAGGCGATGGAAAGGAGGCATCGAAAGAAAACGTGTGCGTGATTTAAGGAGCAAGTGGAAACTTTCGGTGCATGATGATTTCCAACTGTTTCCAAGTTGCGTTTTGTTGTTTCCATTGATTCTTCCAAGTTGCGTTTTGTTGTTTCCAATGATTCAACGCATGATTTGATTGATGAATCGATTCCTCTAGTTCATTTTTGCATAAAAAACAGCGTATGAATCGATTCATAGGGAGGAGGAATCGATCCATAGGTCCATGAGTCGATTCATTGAGTTGGGAATCGATTCATGGCATGAAAATTAGCTAGGAATCGATTCATGGCTTTGGGAATCGATTCGTGGGCTTGGGAATTGATTCCTGGAGCAATTTTTATGTGTGAATCGATTTACACCCTATTAGTGCGGTTCGTATTACAACCGCACTAATAGATAGCGCACTAATAGCCAATTTTCATGCTTTTGTTGCTCTTTTTTCACCGGGGCTTGTTCTTCTTGTTTCTTTATCATTTGATGGTCGTTTTTCTCTTGTTATTGGCCCTTGGATTATCTTTGTAATTGTTCCTTAATTTTATTAATTTTTGCAAAATAAAATACCCAAGTAGAATATAGTGGAAAGAAAGTGAAAATCACAAAAATTAAGGAAATACAGTGCATAATGATTAAAATCCTAAGCAAACTAAATCTAATTTATTGTGCTATAAAACACTTATCAATCTCCTAGGATTAGAAGTGAGGTTCATAAGGATCATCCCCCTGCACAACCTTCAAAACATACCTTTTCTATAAATGCCAACATTTCATCCAAACATAATTCTTCAAGAACAAGTTCCATTAAATATTTTAAGTGTTTGGGAAGGGGTCACATTGCCTCTCAATGCCCAATAAAGAAGACAATAATTTTTAAGGGCATTGTTCACTATTCAAACTATGAGGAAGCTTCCTCTTCACACTTTAGTGATAGCTCAGATAGTGATTCCTGTGTTAGTGAACATGTTCTTGGAGATAAGGGTAAGCTATTTATGATTAACAGGCTTCTTGGAAGCCATATAAAGGAATGATGACACTACACAAAGAGAGAACATCTTTTACACAAGATGTTACATTAAAGAAAAACTTTGTTCTCTCATTATGGATAGTGGTAGTTGTGCTAATGTGGCTAGTCAAAGGCTAGTTCACAAACTTAGTTGTGCTCTAATTAATTACCCTAGACCGTATAAATTGCAATGGCTTAATGAAAAGGGTGAGATGTTAGTGAACAAGCAAGTTCTTCTTTCTCTCTCCATTAGCATATACTGAACTGGTCTGAACCAGGGTCAAGGATCCAGTGTGGGACCAGCCATAAATTATATCGGTTGAAAAAGATTTATACACTGGTACAGTGGGTATCCGGTATTGTGTCCTTTATCTCAGTGGGAGAATAAAGGTCTTATTTTCTTGGAGATCCTTTACACCAGGCTTTCATGTTGATGAGGGGCGAAAGGTGGTGTCACCTGTAAAGATTCTCCAACGCTCAAGTCAATAACCAGAAAAGGAATTCAAGGTTTCTATCGCGTAAGTTCGAGAATGAGTCTAACGTACCAGAGTAGTGAGAATATTAGTATTTATATACGTGTATGGGAGAATGAAGAGTCGTTTTAGGGTTAGGGGACCAATTGTACATTGTGTCTGTATGATTCCGACACACGATATGGGCGCCTCCGTGTTTCTTGCAAACGTTCCCTCGTACCTGTACCTTGTACTATTTGTCATATGACATGGAAATTTTTTGGTGTTCTAGGTGCTGACCTGGACTTTCAGTATAGATATGAATCTGATACGGGGTTAAAGTCTGGAGGTTTACCTGTGACACTAGTAGCTAGTGTGAGAACAAATAAAATTACCACCTTGCTAATGTGACGGTATCGAGACCGGATCATTTGACCCCTAACTTGTTTGAGGGAATGAGTAAGTTTCTCATATAATCTATACTGCCTTGCCAAAGTCAATCTTGTAGATATGGATACTGGCTCAAATGATCTCTTTCTGGAGTCCTCTTTTGTTGTTATGGACATCGGCTTTAGACAATGTCTGATTTTTTGTGTGAAACTCAAGAGTTTTTGAAATTCATAACGCTTGGCATTAAAGTTTTGTAACTCCAAAACCTTGAGACGCCACCAATGATGAGCAGTCATTGCTAAAAACACGTGAGAACTAATAATTATGTACGTGAGGATTCCCAAACGTCGCAGGTAGTGGGGATTAGGCAAAAAATTCAGATGTTATAGCCCATTTGATTTTAACTTTATGTGAAATGACACTATTTTCACGCTCTCTATGATGAACGACACCGTCGTTGGCCCTAAAGTGATGTATTTTCTGACAAACAACATGCTTTCTGACCAATGGTTGTGCCCCTTCCTTAACTATAAAAGGGGGACTTAGGCATTTTCCAAAAGCCACATTACTTTAAACTTGAGAAAAACTCTACTTAAATTTCCTATTGAAGAAGAAGTTGTTGCTTCTGTGTTCTCCCTCACCTCTTATCTTCAAAAACTTATTTAGGTAACCAAGCTTATCCCTTTCTTTGATTCAATTCCTCTACATTTAGTGTAGTCACCATGCGCTCCAGGTAAGGTCGCGCTGGTCCCATTTATAGAGGTGGAAGAGTCCCTGCAAGGCCCACCAACTATCAAGGAGGAAGGATCTCTGTGAATCCTCCCAGGGCCGGGCCTCATCGTTCACAAAGGGGTGAAGCATCTCACTCAAGGCGGAAGGTGGTACTGCCTCCATCTGACTCCTCCTCTAGCTCTGAGGCTAGCCACTCTTCTGGGAGCGAGGTAAGTGCTGAGTGTTACCTCTCTAACGATGTGGCTTTTTACAATAATATAGACACTTTCAATCTCCCAATAAACAGAATGGACACCGAAGGTACTTCTAGAAATACTCTTATCCTCAGGACCGTCGACAGGTGTATCAACGTAGTGGCACACCGGTTAGATTGGGTAAAGGTCAACGAGAAGTACCCTTACCATTGGGTAGAAGAGGAGATCCACCAAATAGCATCCCGACATGGTAAAGAAGATGGGGGGAGATTATCTCCGAGGTTCCTTGTGTACGTTGAGGAGAGGCTCAAAGAGCGATTTATGGTGCTCACACCCCAGCCAACTGATAGAATCTGCCACCGTATGTTAGATGAAAGGTTCGTGTATATGTACGATTTTGTGTTCCTTCAACTTAGGGTCCGCTTTCCGCTAACAAAATTCCAAATGGGAGTGCCTAGATTTTTGGACTGCGCTCCCTCTTAAATGCACCCTAACAGATAGGGCTTGATCCGCGCCTTGGAGGTGCTGGGTGAGCACTTCAATTTTAAACCCACTGTGGCAATGCTTTTTTATTATTGCCAAGTGGTACACTGGTCGAATAAGAAGGGTGGTATGAGCTTTGTAACCCTCCGCTGTGATGTAAAGGTCATCAATTTTAAAGCTTTTACAAATTCTGCCAAGGTGGATGAGAGGTCCTTCAAACATTACTACACTAGGATCTAAATTCAATCGAATAAACTGGTCTTTTGGAGGAACAGAGAGGGTCTTCTCAAGTTCCCCATCGACTGGACTCATGAACACTTCCTACTCATCCCAGGCCTATTTCACTAAAGAGAGCGAATTGTCCCCTCATTCGGTTGAAGTTTTAAGTGCCTTACAAACATATTCTTCAAAATATGGGAAATTTTACTGTAAGCACTTACTAGGGTCCCTCTTTATCCGAAATGAATACTTAAGTAATTTCCTCCTATTATCTTTTACTATATGAATATTAGTATGTGTTGTGCTTGAAACTAACATACTTTTTCCTTCTCATGCATAACAAATTGAAGAGTTATGCCCTGCCATGAACAAGCTAAAGGGTTTGGTAGCAGATAAAGACTCTTCCTCCAAAGAAAACAACATCTAACCAAAGAGAAACATCATCAAATCATACGTTGAGACCATCACCCTAACATTTGCCGTGACCGGTGAGGTACCACTGCTGGAGAACACTGAACAGGCCGGCACCACACAGCCTATCATGGAAAAGAAAAAAAAGAAAAAGAAGAAGAAGAAAATGAAGAACCAAAGGGACGCCGAAGCATTGAAACCACCTTCTCCCACACCAGCTAAAAGACAAAAGACCCTAGAGGAAACCGAGATGTCCAATGCTCAAAAAGGGAAGAAGGTTATCACTGCCCTGAGACTTCTACTGACTCTAGGCCTGAGACCAAACCAAAACCAATAGTTGGCATCTCCCATCCGAGGGTTACTTGTTCTCCTCCAACCACCTTATTGTTATCACCTTTTCTGACTTATGAAGGACCCATGCCTGCAGTGCTCCCAAAACCAATGTACAAGCTCCGACCTACGCTGGAGGTCTCTGAAATACAAGAAGCTTGTGAGGCCAAAAGATGGCAATTGGATAAGTTGTCTAGTCTTATTAACTCTTTAAGTAGGGCAGCCGATAGTATTAAAGAAATAGACAGGCTTCATACTAAAGTCAAAGCACTGAACATTTCAGATGCTCAGGATAGATATAATCTTCAAGTAGCGGAAGAACACCTGAAAGAAAGGAAGGAGCAGGCCCTGGAGCAAGAGGCTGAGATTGGCTCGCTGAAGGCTGTCGTAAAGACTCTGGAGAGGAAGGTTGCTGAATTAGCTAAAGAGAATAAAGAAATCCCCAAGCTGAAAGTGAAGCTTCAGGTGGAAAAGGATAAATCAGCCAAGCTAATTGAAGATCTACAAGCTCTCGAGGCCAGATGCTCGAAGCAGGCTAAAGAATGGGCTGCAAGGGAGAAGGAGCTACTCCAACAGATTGAAGAGCTTAAGTTGGGGAGTGCTAACGCTAGGTTGCTAGAGGAAGAAAATGCCAAGCTGAGGGCAAGCCTTGCTGATGCAAAGGCTAGAGCTAAACGGGCTGTTAAAATTTGTACTGATGTGGCATTTGATTCCTTTAGCGGGGCCATCCGTCAGATCTTTTACAGGAACCCTGACATAAAGCTTATCTATATGGATTACATCCTTTTTATGAGTTTCACGGAGGCAAACTGGTTGCTGTAAAGGATGGCCAACATGTTGACCATGATGATTCTCTGTATGAGCTGTCGCCCCTCCTTGAAGGACAAAGTATGGAGCCTCCTCCAGCCACTCCCGGTCCTGAAAATACAGAAGAAGAAGCCCAGGAAGGTGACGTCGGAGGCAGTGCGACCCACAAAGACAAGGCTGGAGATGAAAACAAGGCTCCTGAGGATGGCTAAGACTATGAAGAAATCCATAACGATGCTCCTCCTTCTTAGTTAAATCCTTGTATTTGCATATAATGCTGTGTTCCGGGATCAGCTTCAGTATTAAACAACTTTGAAATATATTTGAGACTTTATTTTTGTTGTGTAAATCTTTCGATATCTTCTTTCTTGTTTTGCTTAAGTATTTGATGAAACACTTACCTTAGAGTCTTCTTATAAGGATTTTAATTTCGCAAAATCATAGCCTCAAACCTCTGTTTAACTTAAGCTTATTCGTTTGTTATATGAAGCCGTTCTGTAGAGAGCGTCTCATTGGGCTGCATAAAAAACAAGACATACACCACTCGTTGGCGTCCGATATGGCCTTGAGCAAGGACCAATCCTCGTCTTTCGTCAGGGTGAAGTTAAACTGAGGTATCACTCATAGAGTTATGTCGTCAGTTATTGATCAAGTAATTGAGACTATCCATCTAGAGGGTTATTTTCCATGGCTAAGTACAGAATAGGTAATTGGGGCGCCACTCGTTGGGGTCCGATATGACCTTAAATATAGACTAATCCTCGCCACTCGGTCAGGCTATTTTACACGTCGTTCTTAAGGCAATATCATCAGTTAGAGATTAGGTAACTGAGACGAATAAGGACTAATCCTCGCCAGTCTTTGGGGTGAAGTTATCTGGGATACCGCTCGTGGAGTTATGTATTAAAATATGTATTAAATTATGCAAGAAAATTGATAAAAAGATAAACACATAAGGAAGGAAGTTTATTGAGAAATCCAGTAACTCAGCGTACATACGTTGAAAAGCCAGCATATATATGCTAGGAATCTGTTTACTTGTGTTTGATAGGATCCAAGTCCAGGAAGTTGAGCGTACATACGCCCAACTCAGCATATCATACGCCCATTCAGGCAGACTAGATATAGTAACTCAGTACATACGCTGGTAATAAGTGTACCAACACGCAAGGAAAGGAGATCAAGGTGCCAAGGTAGTACCCCAACGTACATACACTAGGCCCCTAGCGTCCATACGTGTAGATCACCTAAGCAAAGGCACATAACTCCTAACCAGGAAGAATCCCAGCATATATACGCTGGTAGGTGGGCATTTTTACACGCCACTAGGAGGGAGACCAGAAACACTTGATTTTAGTTATTTGTTCAGTTATGTAATTTCTATTTATTTGCTTGTAAGCCCCTCTGAGGCAATTGCATGATTAAACTTTATTAGGTAGTTAGTTCAAGGCAAAAAAAACTATATATAGATAATTTCCTTGTAACTTAACACAAGCAATAACATTACTTTCATTTTCTTATTCTCAACCTCTCTCTAATCTTTTTCTCTCACTAAACTCTCTCTTCCATGACTCTCTGCATTCCATCTTCTAAATCCAATTCCATAGGTTGCTAAACCCCTAGGGTTGGATTGTTGAGGTTTGCAATGGATTCTTGAATCTAAATTAAGGTAATCATCTTTTGAAGCATGTGGAGAACTAGCTGAGAAGTGGAGCTACTCTACTGGATTGACAAATCCAGACCTAATTGAAGCATTTCACCAGTGATGAATCCTGGTTGAAAGCTTAGGTAACTTCTGGCTTCCTAGCTAATTTAAGCCTAGCAATTAGGTGAATAGCTAGGGTTCAACCCCTAATTTCACATTAGATTCCTCTGTTACTGAACACCAAAGGGATTAGGTTTAATGCTTAGGAATTAGTGTTAATCACCTAAGGAATTAGGGATTAATCATCTGTGAAGTTGTCCTTTTGAGTCTGAAGCTTGACTGAACCTTAATTTCATGTTTCCTGATGAAATTGTGAGCTGAAGTAATCCTGACCTATTCTCCATTAATTACATTTCACTTTTTATATTGTTTCTGAAAATACAAAAACTTAGAAATTGAAGAAAAGCATAAACAGAATGAATCCTATCCTATTTTGTTCTGGTTCATCTTGTACTAGTCTTAGGTTATGGTAATTACCTCAATCCCTATGGGACGATCAAATATATTACAAGTTTAACGATTGGTGCGCTTGCCAAAAGAATTTAATCATCTGATGATTAAGCATCAAGTTAATGGCACCGTTGCCGGGGATTGTTGATTAATATCAACAATCCTTAGACCGGTACTAGACTAAACTATTTAGTTTTATTTTTTCATATAGTAGTAATTAAAGTTTCGTATTAGTATAGCAGTAGCTTATGTGTAGCAGCAGTAGTAGCTCTGAAATTGTCTGTGTGAAATATCTAGTGTATGCAGTTAAGGAATAGGTGAGAGTCATTCTTCTTTGATCTAGATATTGATTTGTTAGAGCATAGACTTAGAAAAGAGACAAGACAAAAGGAGAAACAAGAAATGGAATAGAGGAGAGTTACACTAGGTGACTACTCCAGACCTACTGAAGAAGGATCGCAATCCAGCATCCTTAGGCCTCCAATTGCAGCTAATAATTTTGAACTTAAACCAGCTTTACTGCAATTGGTTAGAAATGATCAATTAGGAGGAAGTGAGGTTGAGGATCCAAACTTGCATCTAGCAATCTTCCTCGAAATTTATGATACAATTAAGATGAATGGTGTCCTTGATGAGGCAATAAGATTGAGATTATTTCCTTTTTCTCTAAGGGATCATGCTAAAGCCTAGTTGCAGAGCCAATTAAGAGGCAACATATCTACTTGGGAGGATTTACAAAGAAAATTTTTGATTAAATATTTCCCTCCTTCCAAGTATTCCAAGTTGCATACAGAAATCACTTGTTTCCAATAGAGAGAGGGTGAATCTTTGATGGAAGCATGGGATAGGTACAAAGAGAGCTTGGGGAAATTTCCTCATCATCAGATCCCTGATATGGAACAAGTTATTATATTTTATAATGGAGTAAGACCAGCGACTAGGGTCTTGATTGATGCCTCAGCTAGAGTCTCACTGACTACTAAAACTGTAGAAGAGGCCATAGAGCTAATTGATGTTATGGCTTAAAATGAATATCTAGTTAGTGAAAGGAGCCAAATCCCTAAGAGAGGGATACTAGAATTAGAAGCACAAGATGCTTATCTGGCTCAAAGTAAGTTGATGACTCAAGCTTTGGAGAAATTAAGTGTAGAAATTTTAGAACTCCAAAAGCCTAGTCAAGACTGTATGATGAGTTGTGATTTTTATGGTGGAGACCATGAAAATGGCATGTGTGATCCAAATGTGCCCGCTGAATAAGTTAATTACATGGGGCAACAATATCAAAGGATTTACCCTTCTAATTCCTTTAATCCTAACTATAGGAACCACCCCCAATTTTTCATGGCAGAAGGGTCTACATTTGAATCAAAACATGCCACAAAATTAGACCATAAATAGATCACCACAACAACTTCCCCCTCCCCCTAAACAAAAGTTTAAACTTGAGAATGTTTTGTCTCAGTTCATCCAAGTCACTCAGGCCAGTTTTAAAGATCAAGAAGCGTCTATCCAGAATCTGGAAAACCAGGTTGGACAATTATCAAAACAATTGGCTGAGAGACAATCAGGTAATTTCCTTAGAGATACTTAGGTAAATCCTAGGGAACATTGCAAAGCAATAACCACAAGGAGTGGGAAAACTCTGGTTCTTCCTACTCCAAGTCATGAAAATAATTTAAAAAAAAGATGCAGAAAAAGAAGAAGAGCAGGAAAGTAAGGAAGTAAATAAAACTGAAAATAAAGTGGAAACAGAAAAAGAGAAAGAAAATCAAGTCCATCAAAAGAAAAAGAAAAAGAATGACTTGATTTTAGAGGAAGCTGTCAAGCTAACTCCTAAAAAATTGAAGAATGCTTCATTCCCACATAGATTTAAGGAACAGTTAGAGGAGCAAAAGTTTGCTAAGTTTTTAGATATGTTCAAAAAGCTTCATATAAATATTCCCTTTGCTGAGGCATTGCAAGAGATACCTTCATATACAATTTTTTTAAAGAACCTCTATGTAAGAAGAGGAAGCTTAAGGGAGATGAAATGATTGCCCTTACCCAAGAGTGTAGTGCAATTATTTAGAAAAAACTTCCTCAAAAGCTAGAAGATCCTAGATCTTTTAAATACCTTGTGCAATAGGGGATATTCATGTTGGAAGTGCCTTATGTGATCTGGGAGCTAGCATTAACCTTATGCCTCTATCCTTGATGAGGAAACTAGGAATTAATGACCTACAACCAACTCGCATGTCTTTGTAATTGGTTGATAGGTCTATCAAATATCCTCATGGGATGCTGGAAGACTTGTTGGTGAAGGTAGATAAGTTCATCTTTCCAGCAGACTTTATAGTTCTAGATATAGAGGTTGATAGAGAGATTCCCCCAATCTTAGGGAGACCCTTCTTAGCTACTGGGAGAGCTTTAATTGATGTAGAGAAAAGAGAACTCATACTGAGAGTTCAGGAGGAGCAAGTAACTTTTAATGTCTTTAATGCTATGAAATATCTAGTTGAAAAGATGGATTATTTTATGCTTGAAGAAATCAAAAGCTATAAGACTTCTATGCTATTAAAGGCTGAAGAAGAAGCTTTACGAGCCTTTTTAGAGAATGATTTTGACTTCGAGGCTGAGGAGTTGGATGACTCACAAACTGAGCTACTGAACCTACCAGAAGTATGTGAAGTAGGGGATGCAAAAGCTGAAATAAAAGAAAAATTAAACAATGCTGCACTTGAGAAGGGTAAGGAGGTGTTTGAAGAAAAACATGATTTGAAACCCTTGCCTTCTCATATGAGATATGTCTTCTTGGGAAATAACAAGTCATATCCAGTAATCATTAATGTTGGGTTAGATGATGAGAATATAGACAAACTGATAGGGGTTTTAAGAAAGCATGAATCTGCAATTGGTTGGAACATTTATGATCTAAAAGGGATTAGTCCATCATTTTGTATGCATAAAATTCTGATGGAAGATGACTATTCCCTGATTGTTCAGCCACAAAGAAGGTTAAACCCCATAATGAAAGAAGCTATGATGAAAGAAGTGGTTAAACTCCTTGATGTAGGGATCATCTATCCTATCTCAGACAACGCTTGGATTAGTCCGGTCCAAGTAGTGCCTAAGAAAGTAGGGATGACCACTGTTAAAAATGAAAAAGGTGAAGTCATTGCCACTAGACCAACCACAGGTTGGAGGATGTGCATAGACTATAGAAGGCTAAATGACTCCACCAGAAAAAACCACTTTCCTTTGCCTTTTGTAGATCAAATGCTTGAGAGGCTGTCTAGACATAAGTATTATTTCTTCCTTGATGGATATTCTAGATACAACCAAATTGTGGTTGATCCAAAAGATCAAGAGAAGATAGCCTTCACCTGTCCATATGGAATCTTTGCATACAGGCACATGCCATTTGGTTTATGTAATGCACCAGCAACCTTTTTAAGGTGTATACTAGTAATTTTTGGGGACATGGTAGAGAAGTTTATTAAGGTTTTCATGGATGAATTCTCTGTGTTTGGAAATATCTTTGATATATGCCTCAGCAACCTATCTAAGGTGCTAGTGAATGTCAAGAGACTAATCTTGTCCTCAACCAAGAAAAGTGTCATTTTATGGTTAGAGGAGGGATAATCCTTGGCCATAAAATCTTTGCTAAGGGCATTCAAGTAGATAAAGCCAAGATTGATACTATTGAAAACCTTCCTCCTATAATCAATGTGAAAGGAGTGACGAGTTTCTTAGGATGTGCTGGCTTTTATAGGAGATTCATAAAAGATTTTTTGAAAATAACAAAGCCTTTGACTGATTTACTTGTGAAAAATCAGGCTTTTGTTTTTGATGAAAAGTGTGTCAAGGTTTTTAAAAATCTGAAACAAAGATTAACTACAACTCCAATCCTTGTAGCACCTTATTGGTCTTTACCATTTGAAATCATGTGTGATGCAAGTGATTCTACTATAGGAGTTGTGCTGGGATAGAAAAAGAAAAATTAACACATATTATTTATTATGCTATCAAGGTGCCGAATGAGAATCAAATAAACTACACCACTACTGAAAAAGAAATACTTGCTGTGGTGTATGTATTTGATAAATTCAGAGCTTACTTGATTGGTGCTAAGGTCATTGTGTACACAGACCATTCAGCAATTAAGTACTTGATAGTGAGAAAAGAATCAAAGCCAAGGTTGATCAGGTGGGTTCTATTACTCCAAGAGTTTGATTTGGAAATAAGAGATAAAAATGGAGTAGAGAACTCAATGGCTGATCAACTCTCTCGTCTGGAAGGTGAATCAGACTCTATCTTGATAAAAGAGGAATTCCTAGATAAGAGGTTGATGGCAATTACCACAGGGCCATGGTATGCTGATATGGATAACTTTAAAAGTGCCTCTGTGGTACCAGAAGGATGGACATCCCAAATGAGGAAAAAGTTCCTCCATGATAGCAAGACTTTTCTATGGGATGATCTATTTCTGTATAAGATAGGAGTGGATGGAATTATCAGGAGATGTGTGCCTGAATTAGAGCAAGAAAGACTCTTGCCATGACTCCTATTATGGAGAACACCATGGTGCCTCTAGAACAGCAGCAAAAGTGTTACAATGTGGCTTTTATTGGCCAATAATTTTTTAGGATGCTAGAGTATATGTGCAAAGGTGTGATAAGTGCCAAAGAAGTGGAGGCCTCTCTACTAAAGCTGGCATGCCTTTGACAAATATCTTAGTTGTGGAGTTATTTGATGTTTGGGGCATTGACTTCATGGGACCATTCCTAAAATCATTCTTCAATTAATAATTCCTTGTTGTTATGGATTATGTCTCCAAGTGGGTGGATACAATCCCTACCAGAACCAATAATGCATATGTGGTGTTGAGTTTTATAAAGAAGAACATTTTCTCTAGATTTAGAGTCCTTAGAGTCCTCATTAGTGATGGAGGGTCACATTTTTGCAACAAAATCATGGAAAAAGCCTTGAGACACTATGAGGTACTCCATAAGGTATCCACTCCATACCATCCATAAACTTGTGGACAAGTTGAGCTTTCCAACAGAGAAATAAAGAGAATACTAGAGAAAGTGGTAGGGAAATCTAGGAAGGACTGGTCAGTGAAACTAGATGATGCACTGTGGGACTATAGAACAGCATTTAAGACTCTAATTGGTATGTAACCTTATTAGTTGGTGTATGGTAAGGCTTGCCATCTCCCTGTGGAGTTAGAGCATAAGGCATGGTGGGCCACAAAGCTGTTAAACATGGAATTTAGAAAATCTCAAGAGGAGAGAGTCCTGAAACTCCATGAACTTGAGGAGTTTAGACTCAAAGCTTATCAGAGTGCCTCAATCTATAAAGAAAAAACTAAGAGATGGCATGATAAGTGGATAAATAAAAAGGAGTTTCAGAAGGATGACAAGGTCTTATTATTTAATTCTAGGCTGAGACTTTTTCTAGGAAAACTGAGATCAAAATGGTCTGGACCTTTTATTATGAATGAGGTTTTCCCTCATGGTGCAATTAAGGTAAAAGAACCAGACACTGGTAGAACTTTCAAAGTGAATGGCCAGAGACTCAAGCTCTACTATAGAGGAGAGTTTGATAGGAAAAAATCCTCTATGCTTTTAAAAACACCTTTTTAGGTGTCAAACGTCAAGCTAGTGACGTTAAAGAAGCGCTTGAGGGAGGCAAACCTATATTTTAATTGTTGTATTTTGTGTTTGGTGTCTTAAAAACAAAAGAAAACAAAAAAGGGAGAAAGAAGAAAAGACTAAAAAATCTTGAAAAATGTGTGAATAAGGTTTGAGCGTACATATATTGGATTCTAGCGTACATATGCGCATCAGTGAAAGAATAAAAGTTTTGGACTAGAGATTAAGCGTTCATATGTAATATCCCGAATTTTATAAAAATGATTAAATATGATAAACAAATATTAAATAATTATGAATGAGTTAATGAGTGTCCCAAAAATATTAGAATAATTAAATTAGGATTTATTATGAAAAATTATAATTTATTGAAACTAAATGAGATAAAATTTCACCCGATTAAAATGTGAGTGTCGGACCAAGTATCTCCGATTGAGATGCCATTGGTCAGGGCTATTAAGAATATTATTGGGAATCTGAATATGTCTTAGGAATAATTTTTGGATTTAGTATTGAGCCCGAATAGAGGTCCTGTATATTATAAAACGGTAAAATTTTAATGAGAGGTAAAAACTTAAAAACAAACTCTCCCCCCTCTCTTTGTTTTCACGCCACTTCTTCTTCTTTCTATCCTCTTCTCTTCATCTCTTCTCCTTCTCCTCCTTCCTCCTCCAAAAACCCTAAGCTCGTGGTGGCCCTCTCCTCCTCCACCATTTTTGTCTCTTGGGAGCTTGAAAGAGAAGCTTGTAGCTGGAACTCTCCCCCTCTTCTCCTCTAATTTCGTTTGGTCTCTCTCCCTCCATTGGTTCCATTTTCATTTTCAAAGTGAGGTAAGCTTTTCTCACCATCTTTGATGAAGTTAATATCATGTTTATGGGTTTTAAGGCTTGGGGGAGTAATGTAGGTGAATAGGGTATTTAATGAAAGTTTTAAATATGGAACCCTAGAGTGGGTTGTCATAAATGTTAGCGTTGGTGGTAATAAATGAAGAGGATGAATGCATAGTGGAAGGTGATGAAGAATAAATGGGTATTAAGGAGTGTTGTTGGGTTTAATGGAACCCTAACTTTAATATATTAGGGGAAAATGTAAAATGAGAGTGATATTGATGAGGGAGAATGGTCATTGGAAATGATTGATGAATATTGATAATGGGTGATGGGTTCTAGTGAAACCCTAACTTTAATAAATTAGGAAAAGTGTGAAATGTGAGTAGAATGTAGGTTTAATGATATTGGAGAATGATATTAATAATGAAAGTTGGCCATTGATGGTGATGAATGAGTATTGGTAATAGTTGTTGGGTTTTGATGAAAACCCTTGCCTTAAGAATTTAGGGAATCGTATATATTGTGACTTGTTAGGTTGAATTGGAAGTGAATGGGTGATATTTAATATGTGTGTTGTTAGTTATAATGATGAACAATGATGAACATTGTAGATAACCCTTAATGGTGGAATCAATGGGATATACATTTTGGTTGGTGAATTGATAGGCCATGGTTGTGTCATTAGAGTTGTTAATTAAGAGTGGTATAAAATAAGCAAGGATAACTTGTGTCGAACTCTAAGTGATAATGAAGATATTGAAGGATTGAAGTGATTTGGGATTACATTATGTAATGGATGAGACGATGACGATGTTGGGTTTAGTTAGTCTTTAAGATCTAGAGGATCTTGGCTTTGGGAAAGGAATTCCCGAAGCCTAACACAATTGGATAAATTGGTGTTTTGATAAGTTTGGAACTTGTTCAAAAACTTTACAATGTGTAAGTCATTACTTAGAATTTATGACGAATGCCTTGAGATGGTTATTGATTCTATGAATGCATATGTACGTGATATGTAGATTGTATTCTGGGTGATGCGACGAAGCAATCAGAGCTTTGGAATCGTTGCGGTTCTTCCCTCGAGGTAGGAGAGGAGTTTACATTCAAATTGCATGAGTAGATTGATAGTGATTGTTGTATATGTTTTATACTCATGCTTGCCTTGCCATGTATATATATTGAAATAATGAGAATGGTAATTTGTTGATTATGAGGATGGTATATGAGAATAGGTGATGATTGTTATGGAAATGTATACCTATATGTGTGATGATGATAAGTTTAATTTTAATGTGGTAAATGACTTAGAATGGAAATTGTTGTGTATGAACATTTGAGACAAGTTTTAAATGTCTATTATGAAGTATATGAATTATGGAATTTGGTCAATTTGGCTTTGAATAGATTTTGGTATGTTGAGTTATGAATTCTCATGTTTTCTACGCATGATCTGATAATCTCGCTCAAGCGAGATGGATTCTCACTCAAGCGAGATGGATTCTCGCTCAAGCGAGAATGCCCTGTACCATTATTATGGCCTCTGGCCCAATCTCGCCCAGGCGAGTGAGCGTCCCGCTCAAGCAAGACGTGTGTGGGGTGAGTGAAAGAGTTACTGGGTGAATCTCGCTTAAGCGGGTGTGGCCACGCTTAAGCGAGTGAGAGAGGACTTGGTTCTGGAGGTTTTTCGCTTAAGCAAATGACGAGGCAGACTGGACCTTGCTCAAGCGAGCCAGCCTTGAGGAGGTACTGGACATTTCTTGCTCGAGCGAGTGGCTAGTTGAATGGAGCCTCGCTCGAGCGAATGCATGTGGAAATGGTTACTGGAACAATTTCGCCCGAGCGAGCGGCCAAGTATGAGGTGTCTCACTCAAGCAAACGAACATGGAAATGTTGCTGGACAATTTTCGCTCGCGCGAAGGGGCTTGCCCAAGTGAGCTATGTTAATCTCACTCAAGCGAGTTGCCCGGAATTGAATGTTGTTTCATTTTCTTGATTTTGATAGTGTTAGGCCCATTTCCCTTATATTGTAAGATGCTTGAGGGGATATATAGGGATATATATAATTAGGACATAATATGGTGGTGTTGATTAATGATTAAAACATTCGGATAACTCGTATATACCCATAATATATATAATGAGGAACATAAATGTTGACCACCAAGGTGGAGTACAAAAGAATGGCAACTAGTATTTGGTAATGGGGTTATGAGACATACCCGAGCGTGATTTTCAAATTAAGGAGAGAATGGTTATATGACATAGCACTGCTTATAAACCGATGAATCGGAAATGATATCGGTAAGGTGCGGTAATGAATGATGTTGTGAGTATCCCCTTGAGAATAAGGGTGAATATTATTCTTATAAATCGTGATATACTTTTGTATGTGTGGTTTGAATGTAATAATGAAATGTCGTTGATGCCACACCAATATATGTATAGATGAAGCAATGGCAATGAATAATATTGCGAAAATCCATAAGTTGATTATATGGTAATAATAATGAAAATTTAATGAATGAAGATTATGTATAGTACCGATCTAGTTGATATGAAATATATATATGATATGTTACGTAATGCCAAAGACTCGATTATGATGGGCATAAATGTAATTGCCATATGTGGGATGATGAATATGCCTCGAATAATTCTAAGTGCGGATTAATATTATGACGCTTGCTGTGCCTTCTAATTTCCATGTGTGGATTATTATGAAATGATGTTTGTGGCCATTATATAAATGATGTGCCTTGAGGGGCTTTGTAGATGATTGTATATAATTATTGAAAATGTTGAATTAAAAATACCCTATGAAAGAGGGTGAGATATCCTTGTGAGGTTGTTGGACATATGCATTATTGCATTTTGCATTAATGGCATGGCATAACATGGAAATATGGTTGCGATCACAGTGATGAAAAATCCTACAAGATTCCATGAAGGGAGTACCCCTTGCGAGGTGGGAAACCAACTTGATGATGCTATGATATTGAGCCGGTGGTTGCGATCACCTGGTTGTGGAAAATGAAAGGCCTTGCGGGGACCATTGTATGATAATGAGCCAGTGGTTACGATCACTTGGTATTTGAAATAAAAAAGGGCTTACGAGTTCCTATGGTGCCCGTGGTTGCGATCACGAGGCGGGAGTACCCCTGCGAGGTGGGAAACCATTATGAATTGTTGAACGTGGTTGCGATCATGAGAAAGCACCTTGCGAGGCTACTAGAGGGAGTACCCCTTGCGAGGCGAGAAACCCATGAATATGAATGAATGATTATGGTGGTTGCGATCACCCGTTGTTATGAAATCGGATCCGTTGCATATGCATTAAACAGTTGATATGTGCATTAGCCATAGATGCATGGCATTTGAGATGGGATGACCACGAGAGAAGAGTAACCCCTTGCGAAGATTTAATGAATTGATGATGATAATTTGTGAATGCCCTTGTTGATAAGTGGCAATGTGATCGTGTATGTGCTTGTGCTTGCTTATATTGTGAATTACGATTTATAAGGATTGTATGCCTATTATAATAATGTGATGATGATTGAATGATGATCTAATGGTTTTATAGCAAAGCACACATTATGATTGTATGCATGTACACATAATCACAATATATTTATATTCATCATTTTGAATGTATAACTCACTCTCCCATGTGGTCTCCTTTTTAGCATTGTGATACAGGGTTGCCATAGGATGGGATGGGATTTTCGTAATGAAGCTTTCGGCGAAGGTAAATAGTGGTAGTGGAAGTGCCTTGGCCGGCATCAATTGTGAATTTAAATGTATTGAATAAATTGTATATGATGATATTGAGGATTTAGTGAATTTGGATGTGTATAAGTTAATCCTTTGAATTTGTGAATGGTGAATATAAGTTTAGTATGTAAGTGATGATTAGATTGACACCATCTGGTGATGGATGTCTCATGTATAGGTTTCTTACATGTGATGATATATAATTATGATTCAGGTGCATAGTCGATTGTAGCCTAATAGGCTTATTTTAGAAATTGTATGATTGCTTGGGCCTTTTCTCATATCTTCATATATGGGACTAGGCATATGCCCGGTATACACATTCTTCTTTTGCTGTAAAATCTAATATTTTTGTATACCGTTATGGGCAATTTAATTATCGATCCAGTTATATTGTATTAAATCGTACGCTTCGGTTTTCTGTGATTCGGGTCTTGATGTAATCGCGAGGTGTTCAGAAATATTTCAAACGCGAAAATTTTACCCGTATTTTTATTAATTAATATCCTGATTACATCGGGATCTGAGTTTGGAAAACTGGGGTGTTACATCATACGCTCACTCTCAACGTACATACGCATGGGTCCAGTAGGCAGAATAAGTTCTGGGTGTACATACGCCCAAGGTCTGTTAATTCCAAAAGAAAAAAGCAATAAGGGCCAGCATACAAATGCCCAGCTGGGTGTAGCTACGCGCAAGAGCCCAATTTTGGCAAAAAGAAGGCAGGAAGCTGGCGTACATACGTAGGGACCTAGTGTACTTACACGTGGGGGGTCTGATGCTTCAAATAATGAATAATTCCAGCATATATATGCTGGAGGCTTAGCGTTCCTACGCTACATTTCTGCCAGAAAACAAGAAAAAAGACCCTACCCAGCGTACTTACGTGGGTGTGAGCGTACATACGCGTGAAGGGACCAAAAAGAATAGGTTATTCAGCGTACCTACGCTGAAATCTGGCGTACCTACGCCAGGAGTCTACATTGATACCTGCTGCAGCATAAAGTGGGCGTACATACGCCCAGAGTCAGTGTCCCTACGCGTGACCCAGGCTTTACCAGCTGATGCAACCAGTAAGCTAGCGTATATACACTGCATTATGGGCGTACATATGCTGGGTTCTGCGTTATATATATTAGTCATAGCATACAAACCCTAACTTGCACCCCATTTACGTTGGAAGCTCTGGTTCTTGAAGGAAAAGGCATGTTCCTTTGATTCCACTGAAAGGTAACGTCTCTTCCCTTCTTAATTTCAATTAATGGATAGAATCATTGCATCCCACCATTTTAATTTTGGAATTTTTACATCTATCATGTCTATTCATCTCACATTTTTATTTTCTCTTGCTTCTTGTCTCTACATTTGCACCCGTTTAGGCTTTATAAATACCATCCATACCACCCACAATGACTACAAGGCAACAGAGACTCATTAAGAAAACTGAGAAAATTCTTGAAATGGAGAGTGTGAGGAAAAGCCAAAAAGAGGAAGGAAAAGGGGTGGCTGCTTCAAGCACCCCTGTTCCTTAATGAGGAGGAGTGTTCTGACCTTGATGTCAGGGCTGCTATGTTTGCAAGGGGATGGTAGTATTTCAAGGAAAATTTAGGCCATGGATATCAAGAACTCACCAGGGAGTTCTATACTAATTTGAGGATTAACTCTGATGAGGATGAGATACTGTATTCCTCATACCTGAGAGGAGTCACCATTCCTCTCTCTAGTAGCATATTGAATAAGATATTGAAAATACCCATGATAGATGATGAAGAATGTCAATACACTTGGATAGTGAATGTCTTTCATAGGTTTGAAAATGAAAAGCTTAGGTAAGAAATATTAGAGGAATGCTGTGAACAAGGTGCTACATATGAAACCACAGTAAGTGGTGCACCAAAATGTGTGAAGAAAAGCTTTCTGAACCATATTCTCCTCTTATTGTGCCACTACATCCTCTCATCCCTGCAGCCTGTAGCTCATGGTACTGAGGTTGTCCTCAAAAGATTGGTTTTGATTTATTGTTTAATGAAAGGAATATATGTTAATTTGGGTGAATTAATATTGGTTGAGATGGTGAAAGCTAATGAAAAGAATATCCAACTGCCATATTGCTTCATTGTTACTTTGCTGGCAAGAAAGAATCATGTTAGGTTGCAGGATGTAGAACTGACAAGGGTCAAGCCTGAAAGGATTATGGACAAGAACTGGGTGGAAGACCGCATTGACCACTTTGTGCCTCAAGAGCCAAAGCATTCCAAACAAACCAAACCATCATCTTCTGCACCACCACCCCCAATAGGTCCAGGTACTTTTTTTGATCTTTCTATGATAATGCAGGAACACCAAGCCATGAAAAAGATGCAGTTGGGGACCTGTGATCTGGTCCTAAACCATGATCTCATGTTGAGGAAGATTGCCACTACACTGAATGTGGACCATACTGAAGAAATAGGAGTTCCAACTGACAGAGACTTATGGTTGGCTTCCATTATGTTCACCATCCCCCTTGAGGACACATCCTTGGCAACTGAATTTCCATCCCACCCTAAGCAAAATAATAATGAGCCTATGGATGAGGCTGTTGAAGAGGAAGATAAAGAAGAGGAGGACTGATAACTTAATCTGCTTTCACTTATGATAATTTACTTTTGTGTTGTAATAACTTTATTTAGTGTCCTTTCTTGAACAACGTGTTTCCTTTTCAGTTGTAATGAAATCATATTTCCCTGTTAATTGTTCAATGTTATTTCTTTTCTGATTTGTATTGTTCAATTCTTGCACACCATCACTCACCAAATCCTTGACCATATAGGTAAAAAGGGAAGTAATCTATCCCCTAATCTCATTAACTTATGAAAGGTGTTAACTATGCTTAATTTAGAACTCATCTTAATTATTTAAATCTTGCTGATTCTCAGGCATCAATTGGATAAATTAATTTATTGGCATTGCTTGATTCATGATCCCTATTCATAACTATTTCCATCCTTAATTATTTGTATATTCACCATGCTTGTTAGCAATCTGAATTTATAATCTCGCATTAAGTTTGGGGACATGATTCACTGATTACCTATAACTTATTATCTTTTGAGCCTATTTTTTTTCTTTTGAGTGTGTCTACATTCTTGCTTAGTGATATAGAATTTGCTTCAGTGCTTGCTAATGATTATATGTTTGCCAATTGGAAATGATGAAGGCCTTATTTGTAAATTAGCCAGGGCCAAATTTAGCCATCCTAATTAATATTAACTATCCTTTGACCTAATAATTATGTTTGAGCCTGAGACCCTTTCATTCTGATTATGTAGCTGACTTTACAAGCCTGTTTATCTGAGAAAAACTAAGTGAATTGTCCCTAGATGTACCACTAATGGATTGCTGAGTCTTAACTTATTGCTAGGGACTAGCAATTTCTAAGTTTGGGGATGAAAAGTGTGCCTAACAACAATTAAAGGACACACTCTGACCCTAATTATTGATGGGAATTTTGAGAAATGAAAAGAAGGAAAGTAAAAGCAAAAGAAAAATGGAAAATCAACAAAGTAAATGCTATAAGAAAATGGTATTGAAAAAAATTGATTAAGAAAGAAAGAGTCCAAAAGATTGAAAGAGAAGAAGGTGCAAAGCACCACATTTAGTTGAGTTATCCTTTATTTGAGAAAAATAAAAGCAAAGGGGCATTTAAGTTAAGATTGAGGCAAGGCATCAGTGGACACATCTTTTAACCTAACACTAACTAGGAAAACAAAAATAGAGCCTGTAGTCTAACCCCATTACAAGCTTAAAAAGCCCTTACTGATCCAATTGTGCTAGCATATGTCATGATGTTTAGAACTATGGTAAGCCTATGTTGATCTGACAATTATGCAGGTGAAGAGTGCAGGCAATTGACCCTATACACTAAGAGAACAGTGAAACATTGTTCTATGTGAGGAAAGCATCACCAGCTTGTTCCTAAGGGAAGTGTGAGTAATTATATTTTCAGAAGATGTAGAAAGAAAGCATGAATGGTATTCAATAATTATGACATGAATTAAGTTAAGGAAAGGTTGATTATCTTGAGCAAGTGTAATTGACTTAATTAATCTGAGTCCTTGCTTGAGGACAAGCAAGCGTTAAGTTTAGGGATATGATAAGTCTTGAAAAGACTTAATAATTTTATCTTTAATTTAACTTAATATTCCATTAAGTATTGTTGAGTTTAGCATCATTTAAGCAGTGTTTTGTCATTCTTCAGGTTTTACTTATTTAATTAAAATATGTATTAAATTATGCAAGAAAATTGATAAAAAGATAAACATATAAGGAAGAAAGTTTATTGAGAAATCCAGTAACTCAATGTACATACGTTTAAAAGCCAGCGTATATACGCTAGGCATCTGTTTACTTGCGTTTGAAAGGATCCAAGTCTAGGAAGTTCAGCGTACATACACCCAACTCAGCGTATCAAATGCCCATTCAGACAGACCAAATCTAGTAACTCAGAGTACATACACTGGCAAGGAGCGTACCAACATGCAAGGAAAAAAGATCAAGGTGCCAAGGCAGTACCCCAGCGTACATACACTGGGTAGAAGGGCGTGCATACACCGAGAAGCAGAACCAAAACAATCAGACCAGTAGCCCAGCGTATATACGCTAGGCCCCTAGTGTCCATACGTGTAGATCACCTAAGCAAAGGCACACAGCTCCCAACCAGGCAGAATCCCAGCGTACGTACGCTGGTAGGTGGGTGCTCCTACGCGCCACTAGGAGGGAAACCAAAAACACTTGATTTCCAGTTATTTGTTCAGTTATGTAATTTCTATTTATTTGCTTGTAAGCCCCTCTGAGGCAATTGCGTGATTAAACTTTATTAGGTAGTTAGTTCAAGGCAAAAAAACTATATATAGATAATTTCCTTGTAACTTAACACAAGCAATAACATTACTTTCATTTTCTTATTCTCAACCTCTCTCTAAACTTTTTCTCTCACTAAACTCTCTCTTCCATGACTCTCTGCATTCCATCTTCTAAATCCAATTCCATAGGTTGCTAAACCCCTAGGGTTGGATTGCTGAGGTTTGTAATGAATTCTTGAATCTGAATTGAGGTAATCATCTTCTGAAGCATGTGGAGAACTACCTGAGAAGTGGAGCTACTCTACTGGATTGACAAATCCAGACCTAATTGAAGCATTTCACCAGTGAGGAATCCTGGTTGAAAGCTCAGGTAACTTCTGGCTTCCTAGCTAATTTAAGCCTAGCAATTAGGTGAATAGCTAGGGTTCAACCCCTAATTTCACATTAGATTCCTCTGTTACTGAACACCAAAGGGATTAGGGTTTAATGCTTAGGAATTAGTGTTAATCACCTAAGGAATTTGGGATTAACCATCTGTGAAGTTGCCCTCTTGAGTCTGAAGCTTGACTGAACCTTAATTGCATGTTTCCTGATGAAATTGTGAGCTGAAGTAATCCTGACCTATTCTCCATTAATTACATTTCACTTTTTATATTGTTTCTGAAAATACAAAAACTTAGAAATTGAAGAAAAGCATAAACAGAATAAATCCTATCCTATTTTGTTCTAGTTCAACTTGTACTAGTCCTAGGTTGTGGTAATTACCTCAACCCCTGTGGGATAATCAAATATATTACAAGTTTAATGATTGGTGTGCTTGCCAAAAGAATTTAATCATTCGATGATTAAGCATGAATAAACTTTCTCATTAAAATGAATAATGTACAAATAGAGTGTAGTTGGGGTCATGCCTCGTTAAAACCTTCTTGAGAAAAACCCAATGGGAAAAAACTCAAGTTAGGAAAAAGAGTACATTCGTCTTACCAACTAGATGTAATAAATTCTTAAATTCTGCGTATTCCACTTGTTTCAAATTAATGTACCATCGAGGTTCTTCAGGCGGTATAACCCCTTGCCTTTGACTTCAAAAACACGTAAGGGCCTTCCCAAGTAGGTGCCAACTTGCCCTGACACGTGAATTTATTTCCTACACTTGCTTTCCTCAGCACTAGATTTCCAACGCCAAAGGCTCTATGCTGGGCATGCTTATTGTATCTAAGAGCATCCTTCGCCTTGATAGCCCGGTCTCTGATGTATGCTTCATCCCTGAGCTCTTGGACAACATCAAGCTTTGAGGTCGTATTAGAGTTATTATACTCTTCATAAAAGTACTCAACCCTTGTTAAAGTCGTTTGAAGCTCTATCGGTATCATAGCTTCGATGCCATACGTGAGACGGTATGGAGACTCGGTCATTGAGGAGTGCGGCGGCGTACGGTAGGCCTAGAGGACATGGCATAGCTGATTTTTCCAGTCACCCTTGGCTTTTCCCAGACGCTTCTTGAGGCCTTTCAGCACCTCTTTATTGGCTACCTCAACTTGGCCATTAGTTTATGGATGTTCAACAGATAAGAAAATCTGGATTATCCCTAATCCTTCCAACAGCTCTGTGAACTTCTTGTTAGTAAACTGGGTGCCATTGTCAGTTATAATCCGCGCTGGTACCTCGAAGCATGCTATGATGTTCTCATAGACGAAACACCTAGTCTGGGCTGAAGTGATGTACACCACTGGCTTTGCCTCAATCCACTTTGTAAAATAATCAACCCCACAATGAGGTACTTGATGCCCCCTAGAGTAGTAGGGAATGGGCCCAAGATATCTACTCCCCATTGGTGAAAGGGCCATGGCACTGCAAAAGTAGATAACTCCTTAGTTAGTGTGTGATGAAAGTTAGCGAACCTTTGACAGGGATAACACTTCTTCACAAACTCCATGGAATCTTTTTTTAATTATGGGCCACTAAGAGCTAGCTCTCAAGATTTTTCTCATTAAGCTCTGTGCTCCATAATAGTGCCCACACTGGCCTTCATGCACTTCTTCTATAACATCCTACACCTCATTCTCATTTAGACAATGAAGGTAGGGTACAAAGAACCCTCTTCTAAACAGCATCCCATCCACTATTATGAAATAAGGCAACTCCCTTCTAAGTATTCTTTTCTCAGCTTTGTCAGTGGGTAGTTGTCCATTAATAAGGTACTAGATGAAAGGGACTACCCATGAGTCGTCATTGAATATGCTAAGTTATGGCCATATGTGATAAGGTCATGGGAATAATGGGAGTAGTCAAAATGCTTTGGACCACGGCGGTGGTGCTCCTGAGCTGTTTAGTGCTGGCCAATCTTGAGAGGATATCGGCTCTAATGTTCTCCTCTCTGGGGACATGTTTAAATTCCAACGTCGTGAAATACTCCTTCAACTTATTCACATAGTTTAAGTATAACTGGAGCTAGGGCTCTCACACCTAATACTCTCCTCATACTTACGAAATCACCAGTTGTGAATCACTACAGAGAGTCACCTAAGAAGCTTCGATATCCAACGCTGCCCTTAGTCTGGCGAGACAAGATTTATATTCAGCTTGGTTGTTGGAAATTTTGAAATTGAAGTGTAACAAAATCTCCAAATGCACCCTATCATCACTGTCAACCACTACACTGGCACCACTCCCCTCACTATTGGAGGAACTATCAACGTGCACCGACCAATGAGAATGGGGGATACTTGGATCCGCTCTAGTCATCTCCACCATAAAATCTGCCAACACCTGAGCCTTTATAGTGCCACGAGGCTCGTATGACACATTGAACTTTGATAGCTTAATAGACTGCTTTCTCATCCTTCTAGCCAGGTTTGGCTTGCTCAACACTGAGCGAAGCAGAAGACCCATCTGCACAACAACAGGATGTGCATAGAAATAAGGCTTTAAATGCCTGGAGGCCTAAATAACTGCCGGGGTGGCCTTTTTAATCTTTTGATATTGGCCCTCAGCTCCTTACAGTGTTTTGCCAGTAAAGTATACTGGCATTTGTCCCTCTGGGGTCTTCTTTACCAGGGCCACTCCAAGAGCCTCATCTGATATTGCTAAGTATAGAATAAGCAGTTCTTCAGGATTAGGTCTCACTAGAATAAGAGCTTTAGACAACACCTCCTTGAGCTCCCGAAAGCTTGCTCTTGCTCCTGCCCCCACTCAAACTTCTTTGACTTCTTCAAAATCTTGTACAAGGGCAAGGATCTGTGTGCCATTTTGGGCATGAATCATGCCAAGGCTACCACTTTTCTGTTCAAGGACTGAACTTCCCTTAAGTTCTTTAAGCTCTACAAGTCCTAAATCACTTGACACTTTCCTGGATTCGCCTCTATACCACGCTGAGTCAACATGAAGCCTATAAATTTTCTAGCGGGCATAGCAAGCATGCACTTTAATGGATTTAAACGTATGTTGTATTGCCTCAGGCGTGTGAAAACTTGGCGTAAATATTCAACATGATCTCCCCTAGCTATGGTCTTGGTAATAATATCATCAATGCATACCTCCACCAGCTTGGTGTGCATGCCATTGAAAACTTTAATGATCATCCGCTGGTATGTAGCTCTAGCATTCTTTAGTCCGAAGGACATGATGGTGTAACATAGCACATCGCGGTCATTGACGAAGGCCGTCTTCTCCGGATCCTTCTCCCATATCGAAATTTGGTTGTACCCCGAATAGGCATCCATAAAGGATAAGTACTAGTAACCAGATGAATCGTCAACCATTCTATCGATATTTGGGAGGGGGTTGTTAGTGTATGCACTATAAGCTTTTATGCTTTTTCATTTGTATCATTTCTCTGCTTATTGATAAATCAATTTTAATACACTTCTTATAGTTTTACACTTAGGGTTTATTATATAATTACTACGTTTAATAATAGTATTTTAATTAAGTTTTATGTTGTTTAGTTAAATTGAAGTATTATGTATATATGGTTCAATTTTTGTTTTTTGTATGTATCTTGAGTATCTTGCCTTGTTTTGGCCATAACTTGGGCTTTTGTGATCCAAATGGGCTAATCTTGGAGCTCATGAAAAGATATGACAGAGGCCTACATCATGATGATCAGATTTGGTTATTTTACATCTGAAAAAAAGAAGAAATGGAGCTTGAATCAATCAGCTCTCATGTGTCCCACCAGCATTGACATAGTTCACCAAAATACACATATCTGGAGCTGTAGATGTCCAAATGACCTCATTCTTACGCCAAATTCTCAATATGATAGAGACATACAACTTTTATCTTAAAGGTTTTGCAAAATTCGGTCATCTAGATGGTCATATTTGACTCGCAAGGTGGAGAAGATAAAGAGGAGAATGAATTTCAACACCTACCATTATCTTCTTTTGAATTATTATAATTTCAAGCCCACCAATGTTGAAATAATGCATTAATGATCAGAAAATGAATGTATAGTATCATGATATCTTGCCTTTAAATAGATGCTTGAAGTTGTAAGGAAGATACACAAGAGATACATAAGAAATACATGCTTTAGTTTTCATTACATTTCTATATCTTTGCTTTAGTTTCTTAAGTTTTAGTTCTTTCTCTTACTTTATTTCTTTGTTCTATATTCCATCCCTCAAGTTATGGTTTTCATTTCCCTTCCTCAATATCAAGTAAGTTAATTTTATTATTTGTTATTTACTTTTATAATCAAAGTTATAGTTAATTTAATATTAGCTTTCATTGTTAAAAATTATCATGGAAGCTTAATCTTTTAAAATCAACTCAAGGAATTTAATTTTTCTATGTTAACTTTGAGTTCTTACTCTTAATATTTTGATTGAAGATAATTACTTTTCTTTGTTTTTCAAACACTTATGATGGTAGATTATTTAAGTGTATAACCGATTGGTATATAATTAAATAATCTATAATCTAAACTAATGTTGGTTGGTTAGTCAATAATCAATTTGAGAACAAAGATTAAGTCACTAAATAAGAGATTTCTATTTAGTTTCTTAACTCAATCAAATTATGATTTTAAAGTTATTTTAGTAATTAATAAGAATATATCGATTGATTATTCTTATTAGTTCATTAATTCAATTCTAGAAGAGTTTCTAAAATATAATCATTTAGGGATTCCAAATGATTCAAGGTTGAGAAATTAATTATATTTAATCATATTTATGATCAATGATTATTAACTAAAGATTTATTAATTCCTTGGGTTAGTTGTTTCTAAATTTGATTATTCTTACTCATAAATTTACCTTTTGCCTATTATATAATTACTTAATTTTCCTTTCAATCTCAACACAAACCCCCCTTTGTTATAACTAAATTAAGTGTAACTAATTGAACTAAGGTCCTCGAGAGACGACTAAGGTTGTTCACCTTATACTATATTAATTTAACTTTTTATTTGACCTGACAACGACAGCGTGTCAAATTTGGCGCCGTTGCCGAGGACCTTTGGTCCTAATTATTTGCATTCAATTACCTAATATGTTTTACATTTTTTTTGTAGGTGTGTTGAAGATATTCAGGTTTGGTTGAATATGAGCATATAAAAAAATTAAAAAAAAGTTCCACTTTGTTATATTCTTATTTATTTTCTAGTAATCGCATTTTCAACCATTGAAAAAAATATAAATATAAAAGAATCTTTAAATTTTTAAATATATGTTCTAAGCATTTCATAATTAAAATGATAACTTTTTCCTTTTATTACATAGTTGTAGTATTTTGTTACAATATATTTAGATGTATTGTACATGACTAGATCTAATCCTGAACCACTATATTCTTTTGATCCTGAAATAGATAGAACATTTCATCAATTAGTTAGATCATCTAAGAAACTATTAGACAATAATAATAATAATATTCTAGCTAATAGCGTAAGTAGTGAAACTAAACCTTCAACTTCTGAGTATTTGTATAACATGGCTGAAAAGACATTAAAAGAACTAGCTACACCAGATGTCACTAATCAAACATCATGCATCTTATATCCTAAGGAAGATGTTCCTTTTGTGCTTAAAACTGGTTTAGTTCATTTGTTACCAAAGTTTCATGGTCGTGCAGGTGAAGATCCTCATAAACACTTAAAAGCATTTCATATCCTTTGCTCTACCATGAAACCTGAAGGGGTTTCAGAAGAACATGTAAAACTTAAAGCTTTTCCTTTCTCCTTAGCAGATATCGCTGAGGATTGGTTATTTTACCTTCCTCCTGGCTCTATTACAAGTTGGGATGACCTAAAGAAAATGTTTCTTGCAAAATTTTTCCCCGCTTCAAGAACTTCCTCAATTAGAAAAGAAATATGTGGCATCCAGCAACATGACCGGGAAAATCTTTATGAATACTGGGAAAGATTTAAAAGATTGTGCGCTAGTTGTCCCCATCATCAAATTACGGACCAACTTCTCATACAATATTTCTATGAAGGTCTTAATCCAATGGATAGAACTTTGGTTGATGTTGCTAGTGGTGGTGCCTTGCAAAATAAAACTACAAATACAACAAAAACTTTAATTGAGAACATGGCTGCGAATGTTCAACAACATGCCACTAGAAATAATTCTGAAGTAATTAGAGGAGTCCATGAAATTGAAACTACTAATGATGGAGATAAAAAATGGGAAAGTAAATTTGCTGAACTAGCAACACTTATGAAAAATATTATTGTGTCTCAAAAACAATAACCTGCAACCCCTGCTAAGGTATGTTCTATCTGTACTTCATTAGATCATTATACCGATTGCTGTCCTACACTGCAGGAAGCTAAAATTCCCGATGAAAATCCTCAAGTATGTGCTGCCAATTTATACAATAACAGACTGCCACAACAACATAATAGTTATGATCTTTCTTCTAACAGATATAATCCTGGTTAGAGGAATCACCCTAATTTAAGATGGGGTAATTCCTCACAACAACCTCATGCACCTTTTCAGGAAAATACTGAACCAAGCAGACCTTATCAACCTCCTCATATTCAACAACAAGCTACACAAATAGCTACACCTTCCACTGAGAAATCAAATTTGGAGGAATTGATAAAGCAAATGTAAATAGATAATTTGAACTTCCAAAAATGAACTGAGGCTACAATTCAGACACTTGAAAATCAGATTGGTCAATTGGCTACATCTCTAAACCATTTGCAGTCTCAAGGTTCAGATAAGTTACCCGCTTAGACAATTGTTAATCCTAAAAATGTAAATGCAATTACTTTAAGATCTGGTAAAGCTATCCATGGACCAGAAAAACAACAACAAACTGAAAATACTATTTTCACAGAAAACATGTAGAAGAAGTTTTAGATAGTTCAAGTAATAATAGTAATGATATATCTCTTACAAATCCTCCTTCTGCAGCTGGTCCTGATAAACAACATATCCCTCTTCCATTTCCACAAAGACAAAAATCTATACAAAATAAGAAAATGGATGAGGAGATCTTGGAAACATTTAGAAAAGTAGAGGTAAATATACCTTTATTAGAAGCCATCAAGCAAATCCCAAGATATGCCAAATTCCTTAAAGAACTATGCACTAATAAAAGAAGACTAAAAGGCAATGAAAGGATTAACATAAGTAGAAATGTGTCTGCATTAATTGAGAAACCTTTGTCACATATACCAGAAAAATGTAAAGACCCTCAGACGTTTACCATTCCATGCGTAATAGGCAATAAAAAATTTGAAAATGCCATGCTAGACTTAGGTGCATCTATTAATGTTATGCCTATGACTGTATTTACTTCACTTTCCCTTGGACCTTTGCAAACTACAGGCGTGGTTATACAATTAGCAAATCGAAGCTCTGTACATCCTGCAGGAATTATTGAAGATGTCCTTGTTAAAGTTAATGATTTAATTTTTCCTACAGATTTTTATGTTCTAGATATGGAAAGTGAGAATTCCACCAATAAAGCTCCAATAATTTTAGGTAGAGCATTCTTAAAAATCGCTAGAACAAAGATAGATGTTCATGCAGGAACACTTTCTATGGAATTTAGAGATAGTGTGGTTAGATTTAACATTTTAGATGCTATGAAGCATCCTACTGAGGATCATTCTATTTTTCAAATTGACTTAATAACTGATTTAGTTGATGATAATATTATTAAGTTGTTTGATGATGTTGATTTTCCTGTATTGTCTGATTTTTGTGATTCATTTGTTTGTGATTCATGCATGGATTCTCATCAATGCAATGTGTGTGCTGAAATTGAGAAATATCTACTTAACGATAATAATGATCCAAACTCTCTTAAAACAGAAAATATAGTTCCAGATGTTGTTTCAAAAGAATCAGAGTATAATAACTTGATTAAAGAAGTTACAAATACATCTGATTATGTTGAAGTAGAAGTTGCTGAGACAAATTCAACCAAATTGATTCCTTCAATAATGCAGCCTCCTATGTTAGAGTTAAAACCTCTTCCTGAACATTTAAAGTATGTATATTTAGAGGAAGATAAGAATTTTCCAGTGATTATTTCTACCAAATTAAATGTTGATCAAGAAACAAGGTTGTTGCAGATTATTAGGAAGCATAAGAAAGTAATTGTTGGACTTTGGCAGATATCCCAGGTATTAGCCCTTCCATGTGTATGCATAGAATTCTATTAGAGGAAGAAGTTAAACCAGTAAGGCAACCATAAAGAAGACTTAATCCTCAGATCCTTGATGTAGTTAAAAAAGAGGTAACAAAATTATTACAAGCTGGCATCATTTACCCTATATCAGATAGCACTTGGGTCAACCCTGTACAAGTGGTTCCCAAGAAGTTTGGAATCACAGTGGTTAAAAATGAAAATGATGAACTAATTCCTACCAGAATCCAAAATAGTTGGCGAGTATGCATTGATTACAGGAAACTTAATAAAGCAACCCGAAAGGATCACTTTCCTTTACCTTTCATTGATCAAATGTTGGAACGACTGGCAGGCAAGTCACATTACTGCTTTCTAGATGGATTTTCAGGTTATTTCCAAATTTATATTGCACTAGAAGATCAAGATAAAACAACATTTACATGTCCTTTTAGCACTTTTGCTTATAGGAGGATGCCTTTTGGCTTATGCAATGCCCCTGGTACCTTTCAACGATGCATGATTAGTATCTTTGCTAATTTTCTTGAAAATTGCATAGAAGTATTTATGGATGATTTCACAGTATATGGTTATGCTTGCTTAAATAGTCTAGATAAAGTATTACATAGACGCATTGAAACTAACCTTGTTCTTAATTATGAGAAATGTCCCTTCATGATAGAAGAAGGAACAGTTTTAGGCCATGTAATATCTAAAAAAGGCATAGAAGTAGATCCTACAAAAATTGATGTAATTTCTCAATTACCTTATCCTTCTTGTGTGTGAGATATTCGTTCTTTTCTTGGTCATGCAGGTTTTTATAGAAGGTTTATAAAAAACTTCAGTAAGATAGCCCTTCTGTTGTCTAACTTACTACAAAAAAATATAACATTTGACTTTAATGACAAATGTAAAGAGGCTTTTGATTGCTTAAAGAAAGCTTTAACTACCACTCCTATCATCCAGGCACCAGATTGGTCACTTCCATTTGAACTTATGTGTGATGCATCAAATTATGCATTAGGAGCTGTTCTTGCTCAAAGAGTAGGTAAAGTACAATATGTTATTTACTATGCCTCACAAAATTTGGATACTGCACAAACAAACTATACTACCACAGAAAAAGAACTACTTGTTATTGTGTTTGCACTTGAGAAATTTAGATCTTATTTGCTCGGTTCAAAAGTAGTTGTATATTTAGATCATGCAGCATTAAAGTTCCTTTTAAAGAAACCAGATACAAAACCAAGATTGATCAGGTGGATGTTGCTCCTCCAAGAATTTGACATTGAAATTAGGGATAAAATTGGAGCAGAAAATTTGGTGGTTGATCACTTAAGCAGAATTGAAAAAGAACTTGACCTAATTTCCATTAGAGATGATTTCCCTGATGAACAACTTATGGGAATACATGATTCCACTCCATGGTTTACTGATTTGGTAAACTACTTAGTTGCTTCTGTTACTCCCATACATGCACCTAAACAACAAATAATAAAACTAAAAAGTGATTCTAAATACTATGTTTGGAATGATCCTTACTTATGGAAACTTTGTAGTGATCAAGTCATTAGAAGGTGTGTACCTGAAAATGAATTTCATTCCATTCTTACATTTTGTCATACATATGCATGTGGTGGACATTTTAGACCTCAACGTACAGCAAGGAAAGTATTAGAATTTGGTTTGTATTGGCCAACAATTTTTTGTGATGCATATACATTTTGTAAATCTTGCGAACGATGTCAAAGAATGGGAAACATATCTTGTAGAAATGAAATGCCTCAACAACCCATGTTATTTTGTGAAATTTTTTGGGGCATAGATTTCATGGAACCTTTTCCTGTATCTTTTGGTTTTGTTTATATACTGCTTGCGGTCGATTATGTGTCTAAATAGGTTGAAGCCAAAGCTACTTGAACTGATGATTCTAAAGTTGTTGCAGATTTTGTTAGATCACACATATTTTGTAGGTTTGGTGTTCCTAAGGCCATCATTAGTGATCTAGGATCATATTTTTACAACCGTAAAATGGAGCCCCTTCTTAAAAAATATGGAGTTATGCATAAGGTTTCAACACCTTATCACCCCCAAACAAATGGGCAAGCCGAAGTGTTCAATCGGGAATTAAAAATGATCCTTCAAAAAGTAGTACAACCAAATAGGAAAGATTGGAGCAAAAGGTTAGAAGATGCTCTTTGGGCTTATAGAACAACTTATAAAACACCTATTGGAATGTCACCCTATAGGATTGTTTTTGGAAAATCATGTCACTTACCTGTAGAAATTGAGCACAAAGCTTATTGGGCAGTTAAACAATGTAACTTGGACTTAAATGAGGCCGGTAAAGAAAGGAAACTCCAACTACAGGAACTGGAAGAAATTTGTTTGGAAGCTTATGAAAGTTCTAAAACTTAAAAAGAAAAAGTCAAATCCTTTCATGATAAACAGGTCTTGAGAAAAAACTTTTTCATTGGACAAAACGTTTTATTATACAATTCACGTCTAAAGCTCATATCTGGTAAGCTTCGCTCTAAATGGGCAGGCCCATTTGAAATAACTAATATCTTTCCTTATGGTATGATTGAAATTTTAGATAAAGCGACAAACAAGGTTTTCAAGGTAAATGGGCACCGACTTAAACCTTTCTTTCAAGGGTTCCAAGAGCTCATAGATACGGAGGTGTATTTATATGATGCCAAATATTTTGACTAATTTTTCCTAATAACAATATTTATAAAAAAATAAAAAATAAAAAAATAAAAAAATAAAAAAACAGATATCAATTAATTACATCATCATTTTTTCGGTGCTAACACTTGTCTCAATCATTATTACTATTATTGTTTTGGCATTATTATCATTTTCTTGTAGTAGTTAAAAGGTCATCATCAGGCTCGTGACGTTAAACAAGCGCTTGATAGAAGGCAACCTATCACTTTTTCACCTTCTTCATCTCTACTATTCTTTATAACCTCATTTTCTATTCTCTCTTTTCTAAACAGCTACAACTTCAAAGTAATTTGACAATGGAACAAACCTTTGCAAAACTTAAGCAAAGATTCCCTACACTTCCACGCAATGTGGTTGTAAAAATTTACAAAGCTCGAGTTCAAAGGTTAAAACTACTCACATATTTTGGCATTCTAGAGGATGTTCGTGGGCTTATTGAAGCAAAGGTACATCTTTCTGGTGAATTACATAAATCTTATATAAAACATTTACCAGGTATGGGACGTAGTTCTTATTCTAAAAAACGAAGAGCAAAGAGGATAGGTGTTTGCCATAAGTGTGCAAGATAGAATTGTGATACATGTTGTAGAAACCCTGGAATGGTATCTATAAATCGGGAGGACAAAATTAAATTTATAAAGGATGGACTAAGTAAAGAGTACAACTTGGATAACTTAATCCAAACTCTTGAGACGTATCCATGTGGAATTGTTCAAGGAGTCCTTCTGAAATTATATGATTTATTCATTCAACAAAAAGAAAACTATAGCCTTGGGAATCAGGCGTTAAACGACCCTGTTTGCCAGTTTATAAGAAAACTGGATAGGTAGCAAAAACCTCAACTCATAGAAGGCTTTTAAGTCGTTACTGGACGTAAAACCAGAAGAAGATATGAGCCACAATCACAACTACTGTACATATTTACTGTTGTTTTCAATGTTTTACTTTTTTGACTTCATTTTGACTTTTAAAATTACCTGTTTTTATTTTCTTCAATCATGTCTTTTCAAATTTCTTCAGTACCGTTATTTCTTTTTATATGATAATAATTGTATAAACTTTTTATCTTTCATCAATTATTTCATCTCAGTTTTCATCTATATAAGGGCGTATAACTCTATATTGAAAACACAAAAAAAAGATGAAAAAAATCAAATCCATTTGTGTGTTTGGTGGATCCAACAATGGTAATTGTAAGGAGTACCTAATAACAGCTACTAAGTTGGGAAAACTATTGGCTGCAAAAGAAATAAAGGTCTTGTATAGAGGAGGAGTACAGGGTTTGAAAGGCTCCATGACACTATCTGTACTCGTTGAAGGAAGCAACGTCTCTAGTATCATCCTACAACATGTTGGTATTACACCAGCTATTGCTGTAGGAACTGAGGTAAAAGTTACAAGCATCCATCAACAAATGGCTCGTACGGTTATAGGTGCTGAAGCCTTTATTGCACTTCCTGGAGGTTTTGGTACTTTCGAGGAAATATTTTGCATTGCATCATGGTGTAGCATGAACCTTCATAAAAAGCCATTAGGATTATTAAATATTAATGGTTTTTATGACAGTTTGTTAATGTTTTTAGATAAAGCTGTGGAACAGGGCCTTATAACTCAAGATGATCGATCATTCATTCATGCTTTTTCAAATGCAGATGAATTAATTAATATTTTGCAGAGTTTTTTACCCTAACCTCAACCCCTCTTAAAGCAAGATAAGGATCACACACAAGCGCAAGAATCCAGAACCAGACACCACCCTTCGGTTATAAATTCTTTCTCACCTTTATCTATATTAAAAAATAAAAAAATAAAAATAAAAAAAGAAAAATAATAACAAAGAGACTGTGGAAATCATATAAGACACTAAGGACAATGTCTTGAATAAGTGTGGGGGGGGGTCTGAGTTATATATATATTGTATTTTTGTGAGGGATAGACAGAGTAAAGATTAATTTGGGAAAGTTGCATCTAAAATCATAAAGATGCATCTTTGAGAACTAAAGTCTTGAGACGTATCATTCACTATATAGTTTCAGTATCACTTTTGTTTAATTTTTTTGTCATGAGTACTTTTGTTGGGATGGGCTGAGTAAAGAGTCCAAACTCTTGAGACACATCTCACTCAAATAACCACAATCGTTTCACCTTCTTTATCAATTTTTTTAAAAAAGAAACAAACAAAACACACACACACACATAGCCACTAACTTTATTTTAGTGTCGGGTATCCTTTGCCTTTACCTTCACCAGAATCATTTCCATTCGACATCAACCATTCTGCAACCATAAACATCATCTTCATCATTCTCCAGCCGCCACACTTTGCCTTCATCCTTTTCTTTCAGATCGGAGCCACACCACACCACTAGGCAATCATCAGGTTCTTTATTTCCTCTTAATGGATGATATAGCAAAGTCTTTCTATAGGCATACAAATAAATTAAGATGTATGTTATTGCTCTTGATGCTACTCATGGTTGTGTTGATGATATTTTTCTTATGGGTTCTAACACAAGGCCTATGAAACTGGATTGTATGACATAATCAAATTGTTCAGTTATACTAACCATTTCATATGTAATTGAACTGATCAATTTGTTGTAGGTATCTTCGTTACTAAGCGCCCTTAAAAAAAAGTACAGAGCAAGAAGCATAAGGAACTGGATCTTGACACCAATATTTAGTTATGATTTAATTTTCCTTCTTTGTTTCTTCTTCACAAAAAAAATCATCATTTCTAGTTTTTCATTTTAAATTCTACATGCTTTTCACTGATTTTTTTAATTTGTACGAGTAATAAGTAATTACATCACCCTTGTCCAATATTTCATGACATGTTGTGAATAATTTCCTTGCATATTAATTTAATAAGTTGTTTGTGAAGATCAAATTGTATATGAATTATGATAGATTGACCACCCTCGGTGAGATTTTGAGCTTAATTGGATGGACCAGATTATGCCATCTTTCTTTTGTTTTTGATTGACCCTTATTTATTAGTATTCTATAACTTGACTTGTTTCTTTTTTATTATTATGTTCCATATGCATGCTTTGATGTGATTAAGGCCATTTTTGTTTTAACCAAACACTAGCCATATGCCTTATCTTACATATTTTCCATTGTTACCCACATTGAGCCTATATCCATTTCTTGATTTAGCCATATAATTAGCCAATAGTGCCAAAAAACATTATCACCTTTGCTTAGGAATTGATTAGGAGTTTTGGAATTACTATGAGTAAAGATTCTTGATGATTGTGGAAATGTACCTAAGATATGTATGTTGTTGTTTCATTGTTCAAAAAGAAAGTAAAAAAAAAGAAATGTTAAAAAAAGAAGAAGAAGAAAAAGAAGAAGTGGTGAATATATGTATGAAAATAATCAGGAGGATTTATTCTCCTGCTTTATCCTCCATCATGTTTTATTTTGCTAAGTATTGAGTTTTAAAATGAACTTCCACAATCACTGAATCACTTACTCCATTGCTCTTTTTCAATCCTAAGTTTAGCCATACTATTTCATTTTTTCCACCCTGTATCACCTTGGCCCCATTACAACCTTAATAAAGTCCTTTTGATCTCTGCATGCATATGTGTTCAAATATGAAAATTAGAAATTTGTCAAGCCTATGTAGTGCTAATTTATTTGGGTGATTTTTGAGAGTATACACAAACCCAAACAATTGAGATATAGAGAGCATGAAGAGAACATCTTTCACATTTTCATCCACTCTTTGATTTGATCACTCAATTTGTGTAACTAGTATGCAATGCTTTTTATTCACACTTATCATGACTTCTTGATATAAGGGATGATGTGTACTACTTATTATTTTAGACTTCAAAAAAAAAGTCAAAAATCAATTTGAAAACAAAAACCTTTTTTTGTTGTTTCTCATTTTAGTTTTTGGTTTGGTTTTGCCCTGGAGTGCAAAAGCTTAAATATGGGGGAATTTGATAAATCAATTTTAATACACTTCTTATAGTTTTACACTTGGGGTTTATTATATAATTACTTTGTTTAATAATAGTATTTTAATTAAGTTTTATGTTGTTTAGTTAAATTGAAGTATTATGTATATACGGTTCAATTTTTGTTTTTTGTATGTATCTTGAGTATCTTGCCTTGTTTTGGCCATAACTTGGGCTTTTGTGATCTAAATGGGCTAATCTTGGAGCCCATGTAAGGCTAAGATAGATGTCTACATCATGATGATCAGATTTGGTTATTTTACATCTGAAAAAAATGAAGAAATGGAACTTGAATCAATCAGCCCTTATGTGTCCCACCAGCATTGATATAGTTCACCGAAATACACATATCTGGAGCTGTAGATTTCCAAAGGACCTCATTCTTGTGCCAAATTCTCAATAAGACAGAGATATACAACTTTCATGTTAAAGGTTTTGTAAAACTAAGTCATCTAGATGGTCATATTTAACTCGCAAGGTGGAGAAGATAAAGAGGAGAATGAATTTCAACACCTACCATTATCTTCTTTTGAATTATTGTAATTTCAAGCCCACCAATGTTGAAATAATGCATTAATGATCAGAAAATGAATGTATAGTATCATGATATCTTGCTTATAAATAGATGCTTGAAGTTGTAAGGAAGATACACAAGAGATACATAAGAAATACATGCTTTAGTTTTCATTAGATTTCTATATCTTTGCTTTAGTTTCTTAAGTTTTAGTTCTTTCTCTTGCTTTATTTCTTTGTTCTATGTTCCATCCCTCAAGTTATGGTTTTCATTTCCCTTCCTCAATATCAAGTAAGTTAATTTTATTATTTGTTATTTACTTTTATAATCAAAGTTATAGTTAATTTAATATTAGCTTTCATTGTTAAAAATTATCATGGAAGCTTAATTTTTAAAATCAACTCAAGGAATTTAATTTTTCTTGATGTTAACTTTGAGTTCTTGCTCTTAATATTTTGATTAAAGATAATTACTTTTCTTTATTTCTCAAACACTTATGATGGTAGATTATTTAAGTGTATAACCGATTGGTATATAATTAAATAATCTATAATCTAAACTAATATTGGTTGGTTAATCAATAATCAATTTGAGAACAAAGATTAAGTCACTAAATAAGAGATATTTATTTAGTTTCTTAACTCAATCAAATTATGATTTTAAAGTTATTTTAGTAATTAATAAGAATATATCGATTGATTATTCTTATTAGTTCATTAATTCAATTCTAGAAGATTTTCTAGAATATAATCATTTAGGGATTCCAAATGATTCAAGATTGAGAAATTAATTATATTTAATCATATTTGTGATCAATGATTAGTTAACTAAAGATTTAATAATTCCTTGGGTTGGTTGTTGCTAAATTTGATTATTCTTACTCATAAATTTACCTTTTGCACTATGATATAATTACTTAATTTTCCTTTCAATCTCAATTCAAACCCCCCTTTGTTATAACTAAATTGAGTGTAACTAATTGAACTAAGGTCCTCGAGAGACGACTAAGGTTGTTCACCTTATACTATATTAATTTAACTTTTTATTTGACCTGACAATAATAGCGTGTCACTTATCAATAACATAAGTATTTAGTTTAAAATTGTTTTAAAACGTATTTATCCTTAGAGTAATAGGTCATATGAATGTTATTCCTAAAATGTCCCTAGTCAAGTATTTATGTGGGGACATATAAATACATTGAGACTAGTGTGTGAGTGTACTGATGACCTGATCTCATAGATCATAGATATAGATGATATCAAGTCTTCACACGGGTACACTTTAAGAGTAATGATGTACTGGACAAACCCCCCATAAGAACGTTGCATGGATCGTTACATGAATGTCATAAACGATTCTCAATATGATAATGGTATGTGTAGTCCTTCGACCTAAAGTCACTACGATTCCTACATGAGGAGTTTGTTGTTTTAATACAATCAAACGTCTTCTTTAACAAGAGGACTATAAAGGTTTGACTAGGCAATGAACAAATTATACAGAGGAATATGAGTGATGTAGATGGGATTTGTCCCTCCTATGTGACAGGAGTGATATCTGTAGGCCACTTGATAGAGTGAGACTAAGGAAATGCATGGCCATGCTAGAAAGAATAAATATTAGATATTTATTCGGATCATGTCTACTCCTATATCAAGTAAAATAAATTGGGTTGTACAAGGATGACGAGGCCATGCCTTGGGCCCAATTAGGATATCGTGACAAAAGGAACAAACATATAAAATAATTATTACTTATAGGTTATGTTGATATTAAATAATATTCGGACATAATGATGTATTGCTAGATGCCACTCTTATTTTATATTAATAATAAAATAATTTATTATTAATATGACCAAGTGTTTTACCTATAGGGTCACACACATAGAGTAAGCCCATCAGAAAATATTTTGTTTTATTTTAGTTAGACTAAAATAAAGCTATTGGGCCTAACTCATTCAGAATGAGTAAGGACCCCATTCTTTAGAGAGAACAAATTATATCAAACCTAAGTCTATAAATAGAGCATAAGATTCTCATAGGCCATTCACCCAAAAGAGACAAAAATACGCAAAAGTTGTAAGAGCTACACGCCATCAAACTAGCAGTTGACAGGTGTGGCGATTCTGGTGGGAATGCTCATGTGGACTCCTAAAGGGCGAGACTAAAACTGCTTTGATTTTTTTACAAGAGGTAATCCTAAAACACAAATTTTATTTTTTGTTTTTCTATGCTTTGAAACATGGCACTTTGTAAATCTTATGGGAATCCTTGTTTTTCCCGCTACGAATGCCAAGAGGGATTCCCTATCAGGGGTATGGATCCTTTGGGCAGCAACAGTTCAGATCAACGTAGTCTATACACATCCTCTACTTGTCATTGGATTTCTACACCATCACCACATTCGAAAGCCAAGAAGAATACTAGATCTCTCTAATAAATCCAGCCTTTAGGAGTTCCTCTGTTTACTCATAAGCTGCCTTCTGCTTCTTCGAGCCCAACCTCTACTTCTTTTGGGCAACCAGCCTCGTCTCTCAGTAGACAGATAACTTATGGCAATAAAAATTGGGGTCCATTCCTGACATGTCAGCAACAGTCCATGCAAAAAGGTTTCTAAACTCCTCAAGGAGTGCAAGTAGGCGCTTCTACGTAGTAGCCTTCAACTTGTCATTTATTTGTATGACCTTCTCAGAGCTATCCCCAAGTACAATTTCCCTGGAACCTCCCTCCGGTGTCAGCTTGGACGGATTGAGTGGGTCAATCTTAAGTTCCACCCTGGGGTCGAGGTTAATTAAGCAGACGGATCCAGCTGTGGTCTTTCCGTCATTTAACTTCCTCTTCTTGTTGAAAGCCTCCAACTTCACCATATTTAGGCTCAGATTGTAACAGTATCTAGCCTTCTCCTGGTCTCCTTGGAGGGATAAGACATTGTTGTCCTTATCAATGAACTTGATAAGGAGATCAGGGTTGACACGATAGCCTCTATGGTGTTGAGAGTGGTCTGGTCTATGATGCCATTATATGGTGACTCGACGTCTATCACCAATACCCTGAACTTCACCATCCTTGCTCCACACTCACCCTCAAATGAGATATAAGTGTCCAGATAGCCCTTAGTTGGTTGCTTGGCTCTATTAAAGGCTGTTAGTTATAACATTCTTATTTTAAAAATAAATTTTCAATAATCAAATAAATTTTTCACAAATAATTCCAAAATTAAAACAGAATTTGAATTAAATAGTAATATTGTTGCTTTTACAATAGCCGACCGGCTCATTTAATATACAAAGAAAATATACAAATCAGTATTCACAAGAGCCGGCCAAGGCTTCTACAAAATAACTATGTACACTACGTATTGCACATGCAAATATATAATGCTCCAGTCGGATGAGTGGCTTCACACGCCTTCACTGTGCCCTATATCCACTGTAAAAATAAATAGAAGTAGGGGGTGAGCATAAACATGTCAAATGAGAGTTACTGAATCGGATCAAGTGTCCAATTCATAACCATAAATCAATCAAAATCATAACACATAATCACATCATATATCATTCATTCTCATATCATCAAATGATCATATCATCATGTTATTCTCAATAACATATATCAATGCACACATATGCTCAATCAAAATGGATCCATTATTAAGTCTTTTAATTGTGTTGCAACACTGGCTCCCCGAGCCATAACTCAGCTCTCAGCTGATTTCGGCCGTTTTACTGGTACCAAACCGTTTGCACCCTCATGTTACACCATCACTCTCAGTGACAACGGTTAGTGCCACGGGCTAAAACCCTGAGCCCCGCTCAAGAGGTTGCCTTGAGTCCCACCCAAGGTCTTTTATGGAAACCACATCATATTTCATATTCAATCATCACACATGCATCTCATGCATATATATATATATATATATATATATATATATATATCATGAAAAATTCAAGAAACATCATCCGTCATATATATTCTATAGCATCTCATGCATAGAATTTATCACAACACATACATCTCATATGAACTCAATATCATTAATATGTAATGCTAAAATCCCGAGTCATTAACTTGGTGGTAAAAATCTTAGTAAAACAAAATATGACTCTCGGGTTTACACTTATGGCAAGCGCAGCAGTCGTTAAAATTGTATAATATTTGATCGTCCCACAGGGATTGTGGTAAGTACCTCAATCTAGGACTAGTACAAGCTGAACCAACACGAAATACAGGTAGTTCATTCGGTTTTTATGATTTTAATGTTTTCTAGTTGTTTTTGGTATTTTCAGAAATAGAGTTAAGATGAATATGAAAAGTGATTAAAAGAAAGCAGGTCAGGATTGCTTCGGCTCATAATTTCCTCAAGAAACATGCAAATAAGTATAATTGAACTTCACAATCTAGAGGACAATCCGCTTGTGGTTATTCCCTAATTCCTTAGGTGAAAAACACTAATCCTTAAGCAATGAACCTTAATTCCTTAAGTGCTCGATTAACCTAAGAATCTAATGCGAAATTGGAGGTTGAACTCTAACTATTCACCTAAATTGATTAGGCCTGAACTAGTTAGAAAGCTAGAAGTTACCTAAGCTTCAGCCATGATTCCTCACTGGTGAAGTTCTTCATCGGTTCTGGATTTGTCAATCCAGCAGTTCTGCTCCACTCCTCAGCTTGTTCGCCTCAGGATCTAGAAGCTGATCTACTTGCTCACAGCTTCAAGACTCCATTGCTAACCTTCGCAATCCCAACCTTAGGGATTTAGAACTCCATTGACTTCAGTTCCATTGAAGGATTGTGGAACGTCATGGAGGAGAGGATTAGAGAGAGAAAAAATGTGTAGTGAGATGTTCGAAGTGTGTAATGAATGTTCTCCGTTCTGTTATTTTGTATCTGTGTATGCGTGTGTTTTTTTACAGAATATGTACAACCTATATATATGTTTCTACCTAACTTAACTAACTTAACTAATAACTTAGAAAACTTAAGTTAACGAATAAACTACTAGTTACACAGTTTACAGAGTAACTAACTAATTACAGCTCAGCTCTTAACAGGATCCAACTCAGCCTTAGCTAATTTACAGCGCAGCACCAGCTAATTGATAGTTCACTACTTAAGTTACTAAGGTTGCAGTAGTGGAGAAGAAGGCAATGGAAGCGGAAACAATACTGCACCAGGTGTGTGTTGTTGGAAGGAAGAAACAGGGTTTAAGTTACTGCTTTTTCGCTACAGCTACTGGGTTTTCGCTTGAGCTGACTAACTCTCGCTTGGGCGAGCTCGGGAATTGTACTGCAGTGTTGCTTTGTCGCTTAAGCGTTATGGCGAAGCTTGGGCGAATTGAAAATATGTAATGCAGAATGGCTTTCTCGCTCAAGCGTGATAGAGTAGCTTAGGCGAAAGGTGATGTTTTGAGGTCACGCTTGAGCGTAGGCTTGCTTTGCTTGAGCGAATTTTGACCCTCGCCCGAGTGAATTAAACTATCGCTTAAGCGAATTATCTTTTCAATCAGCATGTTTGAAATGGACGCTCGGGTTCTTCCTTTTATTTTCAATCGGTTCCTTGTTCTCTTTTGGAGTCGGTATCTTGGAAATCTTTGCAGTCAGCTTTTCATTAATTCTTTTCGGTCAACCCTTTGAAGTCTCGCCCAGTCGGTCTTGTGAACTTCCTTTAGTCGGATTTACTAACTCTCACTTGGCTCTATAAATTCTTGCTCGGCTTTTTTTTTATAATTTTCACTCGGATTTGTCTTCTTTTCTTGAGTACGCCCTGTTCCTGCACTATTAAACAGCTAATTGCCTAGCATTTATACGCTGGCTGCTTAGTGAATTTATAAATACTTCAAAATTCCTTAACTAATTAATATTTTCAATCGTTTTCTTACATAAATGAAGTACTTTTGAAATTCATAACTAAAATACGAATTGTTATCAACTTATTAAATAATACTAACAAACTAACCAATAATTACTGAATAATGTTAAATAAAAAGGTGAAATAATTAAGTCTTTTCAAGACTTATCACATCCCTAAACTTAAAACTTGCTTGTCCTTAAGCAAATATTCAGACTTATTAACTAACAGCATTTGATCAACACAATCAACCTTTCCTTAACTTAGTTCATACTATAATTATTGAATACCGATCATGCTTTCTTCTCGCAATTTCTAAAAGTATAAAAACTTACACCTCCTTTGGAAGACAGGCTACTGATGCTTTCCTCACTAGTCGGTGTTTAATTCTTTTCTCGGTGTGTAAGGTGAATAGAATGCACTCAACACCTGCATACTTGTTAGATAAACATAGGCTTACAACAGTTCTACACGTCATGCCATGTGCCAACACAATCAGATCAGTAAGGGCTTTTTTAAGCTTATAATGGGGCTGGGCTACAGGCTCAATTATTGTTTTTCCGAGTCATAGATAGGTTACAAGATGTATCCACTGATGCCTTGCCTCAATTCTAACTTAATTGCCTCTACTAGCAACTCTCTTAACTTTTCCGATTGAATGCTACTTAATAACTCATGCTGCTTTGCACCTTCTTTTTCTTTCAGTCCTTCGGACTTTTCCTTTTCTTTCTTTTCTTTCCATCTTTTTCCGATCGAATTTTTTTCTTGTGGTGCTTTGCACCCCTTTTTTTTTTCTTTCTTTTCTGACTTTATTCATTTTTCTCTCGGCTTTGGCTTTCTTCCTTTCATTTTCCAAAATACTCACCCATAATTAAGGTCGGAGTGTGTCCTTAATTACTGTTAGGCACACTCTTCATCCCCAAACTTAGAAATTGCTAGTCCCTAGTAATAAGCAAAAACCGAGTAATTCACCAGTGGAACATCCAGGGTACTCTAGTCGGGTTTTCTTGGATAATTAGGCTTGTAACGTTAGGTATTTAAAACAAATAAAAGGGTCTCAGGCTCAAACATAATTATTGGGTCAAAGGATGATTAATAAAATTAGGATGGTTACTTTTTGGCCCTGACTGAATTAACAAAGAAGGCCTCCATCATTTCCGATTGGTTGACATACAACAATTAGCAAGCACTGAAGCAAATTCTGTCTCACTAACTAGCAAGCAAGCTCACTCGGAAAAGGATAAAACAGGCTCAAAAGCTACGAATATAATAGTTAATCAGCCAGTCATGTCCCCAAACTTAATGTAAGATCATACATTCAGATTGCTAACTAGCATGCCGAGTAAACAATTTAATTAATGATGAAAAATCGTTAGGGGTAGATATGATGAGTTAAACAAAACCGTATCAATTAATTTATCCGACTAAGCTTAACGAATCAACAACTTTTAAATTATTAAGATGGAGTGAAAGAAACAATAAACATAATTTAGCAATTAATAAGTCAGAATATTAATTAAGGAATAAGTCGGAAAGATACTTCCCTTTTTACCTAAGTGATTGTGGATGGGAAACGCGTAGTCGGATTGGGACTCGTGGATTTTACCAATACATATGAAAAACCGAATAAAACAAACAAATTAACACAGAAATAAACTATTCATTACATAATTAAAATAGAAGCAAGTTCACTGTTCAGAAAACAGTTACAATAATGTCAAATTAATTACATAGGAAACATCATAAAAACGTGGAACAACTGCTTAAACATCCTGATCTTCATCGTCTTTGTCCTGTTGGGAGGGAATCGTGAATCCAATGGAAGCTAACCACGCATCTCTATCAGGTGGGGCTCCCATTTTTGCTATGTGCTTAACCCTCAGTTTCGTGGCAATCTTTCTGAGCATGAGATCGTGGTTCAAGACCCGATCATAAATTCCAAGTTGCATCTTCTTCATGACCTGTAATTCCTGTAACACCATAAGAATTTCAGAAGAAGAAGAATCAGCTCCTCCAGATTGCCTGGGACGTTCTGGCTGTGTGGCTTTAAACTTCATAGCACAGGTTTCAACAGCCTTAACACTTTCAACTTCTGGTGATTCATTTTCCTCACTTGCAGGGGATACATTCCTTTGAACCAGAGGAGATACATCCCTTTGAACCTGACTTTGACTGGGTACATGTGCAAACGAATCAGATATAGTTATGGTTGCCACTTCTCTTTCGTTATCTATTTGTTTTCTTCGCACACTTCCTTCTGCAAAATTTGGTCTAGGTTTTTGCAGAAGTCTTTGTGATCTTCTTTTCATGATTAATGTTAAAAGAATGATGATAACCAACCTAAATAAACAAAAATAAGAACAGAAATCCAACAAAAAGACAGCAAACCAAAACTGTGAGATGCATGGCTTATGAACAGTGGAAAACAATGACAATGAAACAAGAAGATAATAATCACGAACTTAGAAGTGCACGAAATAAGTGAAAGAAGTGGAAAGATGATACCTTTCTTAGAAACCAGAAAATGTCTTTTCGTCTTCAGCCCAAGTTCAGCATAGGTACTTAGGGTTTGGAAGCTGAAAGGTTTTTTTTTATATTGTTGAATTCATTTTCCAAGAAACGCGTAAATGTGTTCCAGCTTTAATTATTACTTTATTATTATAATATATATATATATATTATTATTTATTATTTTTTTCTTTTAATACACTCATATACTGGATAGATAGAAGATCGAGTAAGAGTGGGATGATACCAATGTGATGCCAAGTGGACACAAGAGAATGGAAGATGAATAAATGAATAAACGATAAGACAGAATGGGCGAATGAAAACTATAAGTAAATGAATGAGTGAAAGAATGAATGAGTGAAAAATCCGTGAATGAATACAGGATCCCGAGTGAAATGAAACACTAAATGGAAAAGATCCCGAGTGAGTAAAGGACGAATGGATATAAGAACGAGTGAAAGAATAGATGAATGAAATAGAGCGTATGAGAGACGAGTGAACCACTATAGTAAAATACGAGTGAATAGAAAAGCGGATGGTAGAAGAAACGAATGGAAGTATGAATGAATGAAGGAATACCGAGTAAATGAATAAGAGACAAAGAATGGAAGATTGTAAAGGAAGAGATTGTGTAAATAAGTGAAAAGAGTGAAACGATAATGACCGGGTGAGTATGGAGAAAGATACCGAGTGATAGAGATCTGAGAAATGAAGAATGAGTGGAAGAGTAAACAAAACAATGAGTGCAGAGAAGGAATGAGTAAATGGAAGAACCGATGAATAACAGACGAACGGAAAATTGAGAGCAAAGCTGAAGGAATGAAACAACAAGTGGAATGGCGACCGAGTGAATTGAGGAACAAGTGGATTGAGGGTGGGTGAGAAAAACGAGTAGATGAAAGAATGAATGGGAGAACGACTGAGAATATTCCGAGTGGAGATGAGTAAAGGGTATACTGACTGGATGAAGGAGATGAGTAAATGCACAAGCCAGTGGAAGAATAAATGGAAAAATGAATAACAAACTACCGAATGAATAACATCGAGAAAGCAATCGGTCGAAGAAATGAGAGAATTTGAATGAGACTGAAAGGATAAAAACCGAGTGATGCGAACACCGGGTGAATGAAAAACAAGTGAACGATATACTGAATGGAAAAAATACTGAGTGAATGAAGAATGAGTAAATGAAAGACGAGTGAAAGATTGACTGGGTGAATGAAGAATGAGTGGAATAGATGAATACAAGTTATACCAAGTGGATGAAGACCCGAATGAAAAGAATATGAGGTGAAAAATGAAAGTCAGAATAAAACAGAGTAAGAAAGATGAGTGAAAAGTGAACGACTGCGGAAGGATCTGAGTGAACGGAGTACCGAGTGGAAGAAACTGAATACTCTAATGAGACATTGAATGAATGAAAAAGGAACTGTAAAAAGAGACGCATGAAAGAAATACCGAGTGATAAAGGTCGGCCAAGAGAAAGAGAGAAAGCCGAGTGGATGAATGAAAAACCAAAAGACCACGTGAATAGGATACTAATGGATACAATACTGATTGTGATGAGTGAGGAATCCGAGTGATAAAAAGCCGATTGAAATAAGTCGCCTTTCACCATCTAACCCGTTCATTACATCAACGATCAGAAATCCTTCAAAGTCATCCTTTTATTCGCATCAAAAATTGGAATTTTATTGAAAAATGACGAGTGAAGTTCAGTCGGGAATAAGGGTTAAGAATAAGTAACAGTTATTCGAGTGTACTATTTTCACTCAAACTCAGTAAATTTTTGCTTAAGTGTGAAACAACAATTAGCAGTGTCTCGCCTAAGCTACAAGTGCTTCGCCTGAGCGAAAATAAAAGAATCTAGCTCGGATTTCCTTCTTCAACTTCACAAACTTTATTTACTAAATTTATTTTTTTTTTAGTTTTTCTTTTTATTCATTCCGACTCAGAGTTCAAAACAAAACAATTAGAACATAGGGCTGCCTCCCTAGAGCGCTTCTTTAAGGTCACTAGCTTGACCTTATTGCATCTAAGAAGATGCTTGCAGTAACAGGGAGGTTTTCTGCCTATCAAACTCTCCTCCAAAGTAGAGTTTGAGTCGCTGGCCATTTGCCTTAAAAATCCGATCAGTAGTCGGGTCTTTCAGTTCGACTGCACCATGAGGAAAAACCTCATTTACAGTAAAAGGCCCCGACCACTTGGATTTGAGTTTTCAAGGGAAGAGTCTCAATCGGGAATTGAATAATAAAACCCGATCACCCTTCTGAAACTCTTTCTTATTAATTCGCTTATCGTGCCATTTCTTTGTTTTCTCCTTATAGATGGAGGCACTTTGATAAGCGTTGAGTCGGAACTCCTCTAATTCATGGAGTTTCAAAACTCTTTCCTCCTGAGATTGGTCACAGTCCATGTTTAATAGCTTTGTGGCCCGCCTTGTGTTCTAACTCCATTGGGAGATGACAAGCCTTACCGTATACTAATTGATACGGGGACATGCCAATCGGAGTTTTGAAAGCTGTTCGGTAAGCCCACAATGCATCATCTAGTTTTACCGACCAATCTTTTCTAGATTTTCCGACCACTTTCTCTAAGATTCTTTTGATTTCTCTATTTGACAGCTCGACTTGTCCACAAGTTTGTGGATGGTAAGGAGTCGATATCTTATGTAACACCTCATAATGACGCAGGGCTTTTTCCATTATCTTATTGCAAAAATATGAACCCCTATCACTAATAATTACTCTCGAAACTCCAAACCTAGAGAAAATATTCTTCTTGATGAACCTAAGCACCACCTGTGCATCATTGGTTCTGCTCGGAATTGCCTCCACCCATTTGGAGACATAGTCCACAACAACAAGTATATATTCGTTGGAGAACGACTTAGGAAAGGGTCCCATAAAATTGATACCCCAAACGTCAAATAATTCCACAATTAGAATGTTTGTCAAAGGTATGCCAGCTTTAGCAGAGAGACCTCCGCTCCTTTGACATTTATCACACCTTTTGACATATTCTTTAGCATCTTGAAAGATAGTTGGCCAATAAAAGCCACTCTGTAAGATTTTTGCTGCTGTACGGGAGGCACCATGATGACCTCTATAATAGGAGTCGTGGCAATGCCACAAGAGCCTTTCTTGCTCGGATTCAGGCACACACCGCCTGATCAATCCATCTACTCCTATTTTAAACAGAAATGGATCATCCCAAAGGAAGTTTTTACTATCATGAAAGAATTTTTTTCTTATTTGGGATATCCAACCATCAGGTACCATCGAGGCACTTTTAAAGTTGGCCATATCAGCATACCATGGCCCGGTGATAATTGCCATTAACTTCTCGTCTGGGAATTCTTCTTTTATTAAGACAGAATCCGACTCACCTTCCAGACGAGACAGTTGGTCGGCAACTGAGTTCTCTACTCCCTTTTTATCTCGTATTTCTAAATCAAATTCCTGGAGTAACAGAACCCACCTGATCAATCTCGGTTTAGACTCTTTCTTAGCTAGTAAATACTTGATTACCGAGTGGTCTGTATATACAATAACCTTGGCCCCAATCAAGTAAGCACGAAATTTATCAAATGCATACACCACAGCAAGCATTTCTTTTTCAGTAGTGGTGTAATGTATTTGATTTTCGTTCAACACTTTACTAGCATAATAAATTACATGAGTCAATTTTCCTACTTTCTGACCCAGTACAGCTCCGACTGCGAAGTCACTTGCATCACACATTAATTCAAACGGTAAAGACCAATCAGGTGCTGCAAGGATCGGAGCTAAAATCAGACTTTGTTTCAATTTTTCAAAAGCCTTGACACAGTTTTCATTAAACGCAAATACATGATCTTTCACAAGTAAGTCAGTCAGAGGCTTAGCTATTTTTGAAAAATCTTTAATGAACCTTCTATAAAAGCCAGCACATCCTAGAAAACTTCTCACTCCTTTCATATTAATTGGAGGAGGAAGTTTTTCAATAATTTCAATCTTGGCTCGGTCCACTTGAATGCCCTCAGCAGAGATTTTGTGGCCAAGGACTATCCCTTCCTTAACCATAAAATGGCATTTTTCCCAGTTAAGGACGAGGTTAGTTTCTTGGCATCTCACCAGCACCTTAGATAGGTTACTGAGGCATGAATCAAAATTACTCCCAAATACCGAGAAGTCATCCATAAACACTTCAATGAATTTTTCCACCATATCCCCAAAAATTGCCAGCATGCACCTTTGAAAGGTTGCTGAAGTGTTGCACAACCCGAACGGCATGCGCCTATATGCAAAAATTCCATAAGGACAGGTGAATGCAGTCTTTTCCTGGTCTTTTGGGTCAACCACAATTTGGTTATAACCCGAATACCCATCAAGAAAACAATAGTACTCATGCCCTGATAACCTCTCGAGCATTTGGTCAACAAATGGCAGGGGGAAATGGTCTTTCCGAGTGAAGTCATTCAGCCTTCTGTAATCAATACACATCCTCCAGCCTGTTGTGGGCCGGGTGGCAATAACTTCACCTTCGTTATTTCTCACAGTCGTCATTCCTCCTTTCTTGGGCACCACTTGGACCGGGCTGATCCAAGTGCTGTCTGAGATAGGATAAATGATTCCTGCATCTAGGAGCTTGACCACTTCCTTCTTTACCGCTTCCTTCATAATGGGGTTCAATCTGCGCTGTGGCTATACTACAGGGGAATAGTCATCCTCCATCAGAATTTTGTGCATACAAAATGATGGACTGATTCCCTTCAAGTCAGAAATATTCCAGCCAATCGCAGATTCATGTGCCTTTAATACCCCAATTAGTTTATTCACATCCTCTTCTTTTAAGTCGGCATTAATAATGACAGGATGAGTGCATTTTCACTCAGGAAAACATATTTCAGATGAGAAGGTAAAGGTTTTAAATCACATTTTTCTTCAGAAAATTCCTTGCCTTTCTCAGCTTCAGCACTTTTCAAATTATTTTTCTTTTCTTTTTCAAAATCACCTACTTCTAATACTTCCAGTAGGCTCAATATTTTCGAGTGAGAGTCATTTAACTCCTCAGTCTCGGAGTCAAAGTCATCCTCTAAAAAAGTTCGTAGGGCCTCTTCCTCAGTTTTTAAAAGCATTGGAGTGTGGTAGCTTTTAATCTCTTCAACCATTAAACAACCCATCCTTCCAGTCGGATGTTTCATGGAATTGAAGACATTGAATGTTACCTGCTCCTCCTGAACTCTCAGCATGAGTTGACCTTTTTCTACATCAATTAATGCTCTGCCAGTAGCTAGGAAGGGTCTACCTAAGATTAAAGGGATCTCCCGATCAGCTTCCATATCCAACACTATGAAGTCTGCTGGAAAGATAAATTTATCTACTTTCACTAACAAGTCTTCCAGCATCCCTTGGGGATATTTAATGGACCTGTCAGCCAACTGCAAGGACATGCGAGTCGGTTGCAAGTCATTAATTCCCAGTTTTTTCATCAAAGATAGAGGCATCAGGTTTATACTGGCTCCTAGATCACAGAGAGCACTTCCTACATGAATATCCCTAATTGCACACGGTATTGTAAAAGATCCAGGATCCTCTAGCTTTTGGGGAAGTTTCTTTTGAATGATTGCACTACACTCTTGAGTGAGAGTAATCATTTCATCCCCCTTAAGCTTCCTCTTCTTAGATAATAATTCTTTCAAAAATTTTGCATAGGAAGGCATCTCGTGCAATGCCTCGGCAAAAGGGATATTGATGTGAAGTTTCTTGAAAACCTCTAAGAACCTAACAAACTTCTGCTCCTCTATTTGTTTTTTAAACCTGTGTGGAAATGGAGCATTCGTCAGTTTTTCAAGAGTCAGCTTAGAAGCTTCCTCCAAAATCAGATCAACCTTTTTCTTCTTCTTTTGATGGACTTTATTTTCTTTTTCCTTTTCTGTTTCATTTTTATTTTCTACTTCATTATTATCCTGCTCGGTTTCTTGTATTATTTCTTTTCCTTTTTCTTTTTCTAAACTTATTTCCTGACTCGGAGATGGAGAAATAATTTTTCCACTCCTAGTAATTATGGCCTTGCAATGTTCCCTTGGATTTACCTCGATATCTCCAGGGAAATTGCCTACTTGCCTCTCAGCTAATTGTTTAGAAAGCTGTCCGACTTGATTTTCTAAATTTCTTATGGACGCTTCCTAATTCTTAAAACTGGCCTGAGTGGCCTGGATAAACTGAGAAAGTACATTCTCAAGTTCGGATTTTTCCTTAACAGGGGGGTGAGAAGGTTGTTGTGGTCTGTTTGTGGGTTGACTTGGTGGGATGTTCTGATTCAGATGTGGACCTTTCTGCCAGGAAAAATTGGGGTGATTCCTGTAATTAGGATTAAAGGAATTAGAAGGATAATTCCTTTGATACTGTTGCTGCCCTATATAATTCACTTGCTCGGAAGGCACATTTGGATCACACAATCCATTCTCATGATCTCCACCACAAAAGTCACAACTAATCATAGAAACTTGACTCGGCTTTTGGAGTTCTGAAATTTGTACGCTTAGTTTCTCCAAAGCCTGAGTCATCAGTTTACTCTAAGCCAGATAAGCATCTTGTGCTTCTAACTCTAATATCCCTCTCTTAGGGACTTGGCTCCTCTCACTAATCAAGCATTCATTAGAAGCCATAACGTCAATCAGCTCTATTGCTTCTTCTACAGTTTTTGTTGTTAATGAACCTCCAGCTGAGGCATCAATCAGGACCCTGGTAGCTGGCCTGACACCATTATAGAAAATAGTTACCTATTGCACATCAGAAATTTGATGATGAGGACATCTCCTCAACCTTTCTTTATACCGATCCCATGCTTCCATCAAAGACTCACTTTCTCTTTGTTGGAAACATGTGATTTCATTGTGCAACTTTGCATATTTAGAGGGAGGAAAATATTTAATCAAGAATTTTCGTTGCAAGTCCTCCAAAGTTGAAATACTGCCTCTCGGTTGACTCTGCAACCAGGCTTTTGCTCGGTCCCTCACTGAAAACAGAAACAATCTCAGTCGGATTGCCTCGTCAGGGACTCCATTCATTTTTACCATGTCACAGATTTGGAGGAAGGTTGCTAGATGCAAATTTGGATCCTCAACCTCACTTCCTTCGAATTGTTCATTTCTTACCAACTGCAGTAAAGCTGGTTTTAGTTCGAAATTATTTGCTGAAATTGGTGGCCTAACGATGCTAGATTGCGATCCTTCTTCAGTCGGCCTGGAGTAGTCACCTAGTGTAACTCTCCTCTGTTCCATTTCTTTTTCTTCTTTTTGCTTTTTCTCTTTTCTTAGTCTATGTTCTAACAAGTCTATGTCAGGAAACGGCGCCATTAACTTGATGCTAAAATCCCGAGTCATTAACTTGGTGGTAAAAATCTTAGTAAAACAAAATATGACTCTCAGGTTTACACTTATGGCAAGCGCACCAGTCGTTAAAATTGTAGAATATTTGATCGTCCCACAGGGATTGTGGTAAGTACCTCAATCTAGGACTAGTACAAGCTGAACCAACACGAAATACAGGTAGTTCATTCGGTTTTTATGATTTTAATGTTTTCTAGTTGTTTTTGGTATTTTCAGAAACAGAGTTAAGATGAATATGAAAAGTGATTAAAAGAAAGCAGGTCAGGATTGCTTCGGCTCATAATTTCCTCAAGAAACATGCAAATAAGTATAATCGAACTTCACAATCTAGAGGACAATCTGCTTGTGGTTATTCCCTAATTCCTTAGGTGAAAAACACTAATCCTTAAGCAATGAACCTTAATTCCTTAAGTGCTCGATTAATCTAGGAATCTAATACGAAATTGGAGGTTGAACTCTAACTATTCACCTAAATTGATTAGGCCTAAACTAGTTAGAAAGCTGGAAGTTACCTAAGCTTCAGCCATGATTCCTCACTGGTGAAGTTCTTCATCGGTTCTGGATTTGTCAATCCAGCAGTTCTGCTCCACTCCTCAGCTTGTTCGCCTCAGGATCTAGAAGCTGATCTACTTGCTCACAGCTTCAAGACTCCATTGCTAACCTTCGCAATCCCAACCTTAGGGATTTAGAACTCTATTCACTTCAGTTCCATCGAAGGATTGTGGAACGTCATGGAGAAGAGGATTAGAGAGAGAAAAAATGTGTAGTGAGATGTTCAAAGTATGTAATGAATGTTCTCCATTCTGTTATTTTGTATCTGTGTATGCGTGTGTTTTTTTACAGAATATGTACAACCTATATATATGTTTCTACCTAACTTAACTAACTTAACTAATAATTTAGAAAACTTAAGTTAACGACTAAACTACTAGTTACACAGTTTACAGAGTAACTAACTAATTACAGCTCAGCTCTTAACAGGATCCAGCTCAACCTTAGCTAATTTACAGCGCAGCACCAGCTAATTGACAGTTCACTACTTAAGTTACTAAGGTTGCAGCAGTGGAGAAGAAGGCAATGGAAGCGGAAACAGTACTGCACCAGGTGTGTGTTGTTGGAGGGAAGAAACAGGGTTTAAGTTACTGCTTTTTTGCTTCAGCTGCTGGGTTTTCGCTTGAGCTGATTAACTCTCGCTTGGGCGAGCTCGGGAATTGTACTGCAGTGTTGCTTTGTCGCTTAAGCGTTATGGCGAAGCTTGGGCGAATTGAAAATATGTAATGCAGAATGGCTTTCTCGCTCAAGCGTGATAGAGTAGCTTAGGCGAAAGGTGATGTTTTGAGGTCACGCTTGAGCGTAGGCTTGCTTTGCTTGAGCGAACTTTTACCCTCGCCCGAGCGAATTAAACTATCGCTTAAGCGAATTATCTTTTCAATCAGCATTTCTGAAATGGACGCTCGGGTTCTTCCTTTTATTTTCAATCGGTTCCTTGTTCTCTTTTGGAGTCGGTATCTTGGAAATCTTTGCAGTCAGCTTTTCGTTAATTCTTTTCGTTCAACCCTTTGAAGTCTCGCCTAGTCGGTCTTGTGAACTTCCTTCAGTCGGAGTTACTAATTCTCACTCGGCTCTATAAATTCTTGCTCGGCTTTTTTTTTGTAATTTTCACTTGGATTTGTCTTCTTTTCTCGAGTACGCCCTGTTCCTGCACTATTAAACAGCTAATTGCCTAGCATTTATACGCTGGCTGCTTAGTGAATTTATAAATACTTCAAAATTCCTTAACTAATTAATATTTTCAATCGTTTTCTTACATAAATGAAGTACTTTTGAAATTCATAACTAAAATACGAATTGTTATCAACTTATTAAATAATACTAACAAACTAACCAATAATTACTGAATAATGTTAAATAAAAAGGTGAAATAATTAAGTCTTTTCAAGACTTATCAATATGAATGGAAGATATGTAAATATAAAATATCATTCAGTCGGGGTTTTAATAATAATTCATACACATATCATATATATCATAATAATAACACCCCAAATCCATTCATAAACCATTCATTTGAAATATAACGCTCCCCCTACCTGGAAATAAAGACTTCCAGCAGCTTTTGAAACGATATCCTAGTCACTGCTCATGAATTCTGACTGGAATTGCAGTTCTGAACCAGTCCAACGTTTCTTCGTGAAAGAGAAGAAATGAAGATTGATTTTCTTCCTTGCTTGTTAATTTTCCAATAAAGATTGGAAAGAAAGGATAGAAGTAATGTTTTGCACTTTCAAAGTTTTTAACTGATTCAACAATAGAAGCTGTTATATATATCGTTCATGCAAAAAAGACATGAACGATAGGAAGAAGTCTGACACACGTATCCTTAAATGATAAGGAAGGAATAAGATATTTAATGGAAAGGGGACAGCACATCAGAGAGGGTCCCATACTTAGAAAATATCAGAAAAATGAATCTGCTAGAAGGTAGAAGAACAGAGTGATGTGAAAAGCCTCAATAATTAAAATACTTATCAATTTCGACTCGGTTTCGGTATTTTGGGCACATCTTTCCGAGAAGATTCAACACAGCCTCTGTCCGTTCAGAATTCCTTCATTCGGAGGAAATTCACTCGGAAAGGTTTCATCACATGAAACACTCAGCTTCCCTTTCTCGGAAATGACCCACTCAGAAATGTCTTATTCAGCAATTCATCAATCAGACATATCTCACTCGGTTATACCTCTTCCCGAGTCAAAGTCTTTCTCTTGCGTCACTCGGAAGTATTTCCAATTGAAAGAATCACTCGAGGTTGAAGACCATCTTAAAGATGAATCCGAGCACAAGTTCTCGGAAACTCTGAAGATCGACCCGATCACAAATTAAATGAATTTACCGCTCAAAATTATTAATTCATAAACATACTCATTCGGAGTTAGTCTTTCTCTGTCCAGAAGCACTCTTCCTGGAAGAGACTCACTCGGTATGTCCCAATCGGTGGCGTATCACACGGAAATTAGAATTTCTCACTTGACGCCTTTCCACTTAGAATCGTGTTACTCGGTATCATTTCACTCGAGAGTGTCACACTCAGAGACGCTTCACTCAAAAAGTCACTCAATTCGGATATACTCCACTCGGGAGTCTACTACTTGGAAATATCTTGGTCCGAGAAGTACCCATTTGAAATCAAAGCTCTTATTCGAATAAGTACTCTCGGAAACCACTCATTCGGAAACGTTCTTCTCGCAGACGTTTCACTCAGATTTGCCTCACTCAAAAACGTCTTATTCAGACACAGTTTTTCTTCATCAGAAATAATTCTCAGTCATGTTTCACTCGGAAACATCTTAATCTTTACTTCACTCGGTAGTTCTTTCACCCAGAAAGATTTTACTCGGAATTATATTCCTTTTCTTCACTCGGAATTATCTCAACTTTCCCACACTCAGAAATATCTTATCTTGGTAGCGTCTTTGCCCGAATGGTATTCATTCAAAGTCAGAGCTCCTTCCTTTTTGCTCGGAATCAATCCACTTGGAATTATTCCTTACCGATAGAAGCATTCGTCCAAAGTCAGACTCGGGAATATGTTAATCTTCCTTCACTCAGAATCACATCCATTTTTCACTTGGAATGTCTTGTCTCAGACATATTTCACTCGGAATTCCTTCACTGATCAGACATTTTTCACTCAGAAACTCTCCACTGAGCTTTAATGAATTATTTTCTAAAATTATAAATTTTAGGATGTTACATTTCTCCCCTCCTACAAAAATTTCATCCTCAAAATTTAAACATAAAGACATACTTTGAATTTCATAATCATCGGTTTTCTGATAGTGTTTGGGAAGTATTTTTCAAGGAAACATCCCTTGAAATTCTCCCAAATCAGCTCGGTTCCCACAGCTATCAGTCGGGCTTTAGTCATTCTCCACCAATTTTTAGCTTCCTTCCAAAGCATGAACGCAACGTATTCAACCTTTTGCGCCTCTATGCACTGCAGACTGCCAAAGATCCGTTCAAGATTCTGGATCCAGGCATAAGCTCGGTCGGGCTGAAATCCTCCATGGAATTCAGTCAGTTTTCGTTTGAGGAAACAATCAATACTATGATTGTCACTCGGTTGAGGTTGGTTCTGCCTTTCTAAAATGTCAGCAACACGCTGGAAGGCAGCAGCCATTGCATCCATACCATGAGGGTCCATTTTCTTATCCTGAAATAATTATCATACTTTAGTACCTCTCATGGATATGAAAGCAATTTATTTATAGTTAATTTCTTCAACTATAACACGTAACAACAGTGATATGATTTCACTCAATTCATAGCATTTAGTAGCTTAACCTTGGCCTTGGACTTTTCAAGTCTGCTCTGATACCAAAATATAATGTTCTTATTTTAAAAATAAATTTTCAATAATCAAATAAATTTTTCACAAATAATTCCAAAATTAAAACAGAATTTGAATTAAATAGTAATATTGTTGCTTTTACAATAGCCGACCAGCTCATTTAATATACAATGAAAATATACAAATCGGTATTCACAGGAGCCGGCCAAGGCTTCTACAAAATAACTATGTACACTATGTATTGTACATGCAAATACATAATGCTCCAGTCGGATGAGTGGCTTCACACGCCTTCACTGTACCCTATATCCACTGTAAAAATAAATAGAAGTAGGGGGTGAACATAAACATGTCAAATAACAGTTACTGAATCGGATCAAGTGTCCAATTCATAACCATAAATAAATCAAAATCATAACACATAATCACAACATATATCATTCATTCTCATATCATCAAATGATCATATCATCATGTTATTCTTAATAACATATATCAATGCACACATATGCTTAATCAAAATGGATCCATTATAAGTCTTTTAATTGTGTTGCAACACTGGCTCCCCGAGCCATAACTCAGCTCTCAGCTGATTCGTCCGTTTTACTAGTACCAAACCGTTTGCACCCTCATATGACACCATCACTCTCAGTGACAACGGTTAGTGCCACGGGCTAAAACCCCGAGCCCCGCTCAAGAGGTTGCCTTGAGTCCCACCCAAGGTCTTTGGTCTTTTGCCTTGAGTCCCACCCAAGGTCTTTTGTGGAAACCACATCATATTTCATATTCCATCATCACACATGCATCTCATGCATATATATATATATATCATGAAAAATTTATGAATCATCATCCGTCACATATATTCTATAGCATCTCATGCATAGAATTTATCACAACACATGCATCTCATATGAACTCAATATCATTAATATGAATGGAAGATATGTAAATATAAAATATCATTCAGTCGGGGTTTCAATAATAATTCATACACATATCATATATATCATAACAATAACACCCCAAATCCATTCATAAACCATTTATTTGAAATGTAACGCTCCCCCTACTTTTTAGAACTTTATGGATAAGTTCCTTGTTAGTGTAAGATTTACCAAGAGTAATAAGATGATTAATAATCAAAGTAAATCCCTTTTGAAGTTCTAAAATAGATTCATTGGAATTCATTCTAAAACTTTCATATTGGCTAGTTAAAGTACTAATCTTAGAGTCCTTAACATCGCTAGTTCCTTCATGAGTTATTTGAAGGGTATCCCACTTATCCTTAGCAGATTTACATGTAACTACTCTAAAGAATTCATCGGGACCTAAGGCTAAAGTGATAAGATTTTTTGGTTTGTAATTATACTGTACTTTCTTTTCTTCCTCACTCGTCCAATCATCCATAGGTTTTTCTATTTGTTTATTATCAACAATGTGCATAGGTATAAAAGGACCATTTTTAATAGCATTCCATACTTTCAACTTAATTTATTGCACAAAAATTTTCATCCTTTCTTTCCAAAAAGCGTAACCCTTACCATTGAAAGCGGGAGGTCTATTTGTGGCACCGCCTTTGGGAAACATGTTATATAAGATTGAGGCCATCTTTATCTCTTGAAGTTGTTAAGCTTGATCTACCAAGAGTCAAACTCTGATACCACATGTTAACCAAGTGGCCTCAATTACTCAAGAGGGGGGTAAATTGAGTATTAAAAAATTTACTTGGAATGCTTTTGAAATTAATTCTTTGATAAATATACTTGTTGAAGATAATAAATTTAATCACAAATGATAACAATTTATACTCAAGGAAAATTAATAAGTACTAAGTATATGGCAATAACTTCACTTTAAGAGATAAACTAATATTCAAGTAATAATATCAAATTAATCACAACACTATTTTTGGTACTTAGAAAGATTTAAAGAATAATTCAAGAATATTACTTAATCAACTTCAACAAATTTAATCTAAGTGATTTACAAATTTAATCAAGCCAATAGAATATGCACTTTAATTTAAACAAGTAAATTAATAAATTTACTTAACTAATTAATTTATAAACACAAATATTTAGCAAGCAATCTTAAGTGCACAAATTTAAATGAGTGTAGGGAAGAGAGATTTACAAACCGATATATACGAGTTCCACCACACCGGTGTACGTCTCGCCTTTAAGCAACCCACTTAGAGGATTTCCACTATTGGAGATTAAAGATACAACTTTGAGCAATCGCGGCTTCCTAGTGTCCCACACTCAAGAACCCAATTCTCACAAGTACAAGGGTACCCCACCCAATCTCTCAATCTCACAATTTTACAAAGTTGAAACCCAACCCATAACTCTAGAAATTTTGGTGTTTGGAATACAAGAGTAACTCTCTAATAGAGTGGATATACAAATTAAAGCTTTCACAAAAAGATAACTCTCAAAGAGAGGATATGCAAATTTTAGCTCATTCAAAATATTTTCCTTACAAAAAATATTTAATTTTTAGCACTTAAAGATAATTTCCTCACTGCTAACTCTCAAAAGAATTATTAGCCAGATGAAGCAATAAAGAGGAGTCTAGGAGCAGTGTGAATAGAGAGGGAAGTAAGAAATAGAGCGAATGCTTCTCTGTGGTGTGTTTTAAGCCTTCAACTCTTCTCCTATTTATAGGCGTTCAAGGTATATAAAGAATTCCCTTGTTGATGCAATTGGAGCATGGCTGTGCAATTTTAAATGTTCATCCAAGGATATTGTAGTGCAGTGAGGAGTGCTTCAGTGGAGTGTGGAATATCAAGTTAATTAATCATAGTGCGATGCTAGGTTATTGTACTGCATAAAAATGACTGAATCACTGAATGAATCGATTCTTTAGATGATGAATCGATTCAATAACATGATGAATCGATTCCCTATTGCATTTTCATGTATGAATCGATTCTTTAAAGGAGGGAATTGATTCCTATACATATGAATCGATTCCTAGGCTGTTAAACACGTATGAATCGATTCCTCTACCATGGGAATCGATTCCTGGCTTGTTGTTTTGTAATTTTGGCATTTCCAGAGGCATGAATCGATTCTTGTACTTTATTTGGACCCTTTTAGATCATTGTTCACTCATGGCTCCAATCCTTTGATCCTTAGGCATTTTGTTAATCATTTTTCACTTCATTTAAATCTCTATAAATACCTTGAATCATTTCTTTGGTGTTCATCAATTTTGCATTATCAAACATAATTAATTTATCCCTGATAATTAATGTTTGATCTTTGATTCTTCATTTGTTGTGTCATTGTCAAAACCTACATCAACATATAAATACACTCGGCAGGACTTATCTTCTCAGAGGATGTCAGGAACCTTTCCTGGAAAGCCTGAAACGAGACCATTCGATCACACCATGGCTATCACTCTAGGAGTGTACACAGTGTAATAGTCCAGTCAATTTAACTGAAGAGGAGGCCAAGAAAGAGAAGAACGGGAAAGAGTCTCACTCTCATCCCGAAATTCAAGAAGAGAAACAAAGTGAAAAGAAGGAGAAGGTGAAACCATATCAGGCTCCAGTTCCATATCCTCAGCGCTTGGCCAAGGCCAAGCTTGATAAACAATTTGGTAAGTTTCTTGAAGTTCTTAAGAAGCTTTATGCTAATGTTCCTTTTACAGATGCCTTGCAGCAAATGCTGACATATGCAAAGTTCCTGAAGGACATCTTATCTAATAAAAGGAAATTAGATGAGGATGGTACCATAGCACTTACTGAGGAGTACAATGCACTGATCCAAAAGAAGCTACCACCCAAGCTTAGGATCCAGGTAGTTTTTCTATCCCTTGTGTGATTGGTGACATGGCCATTGATAGAGCACTATGTGACTTAGGAGCTAGTGTAAGTTTAATGACATTGTCTATTGCAGAGAAATTAGGATTGGGTGAACTGAAACCTACTAGGATGTCATTGTAATTAGCGGATAGGTCTGTTAAATATCCTGTATGTATTTTAGAAGATGTACCTATTAAAGTAGGTAAATTTTTCATTCCTGCCGACTTTGTTGTTTTGGAAATGGATGAGGATTCTATCGTCCCTATTATTCTAGGTAGGCCACTTTTGCCAACCGCAAGTACGGTAATAGATGTTAAAAATGGAAAATTGTCCTTGACTGTTGGAGAACAAGAGGTAGATTTTAGTTTGAAAGATGCTTTAAAGAAACCTTTTGATGATGTTTGTTGTGTGGATTTTATTAACCTAGTGGTGAAGAAAGAAACTCTTCCTAAGGATCCACTTGAATTTTCTTTATTAATTGAGCCTGCAGGAACATCAAATTGTTTGGAAGAAAATGCCCCACTTAAACATGATACTGAAGTCATGTGTGAGAAAGTGGTAAGCTCAACTGTTGAATTCAAGCCTTTACCGGCTTCACTGAGGTATGAATTTCTTGGACCCAACTCTACATATCCTGTCATTGTAAATGCTGACTTGAATCCATGTGAAACTGAGAAGCTTTTGAAATAACTTAGGTTGTATAGAAAGGTTATTGGTATGGATAATATAAAAGGGATTAGCCCTTCGTTTTGCATGCATAGGATAACTGTAGAGGATGAGAGTAGGCCCACAGTAGAACCACTTAGGAGACTAAATCCAAAAATGCAACAAGTGGTTAAGAAGAAAATTTTAAAATTGCTTGATATTGGTGTTATATATCCCATTGCTAGTAGTACATGGGTAAGTCCAGTTCATGTGGTGCCCAAAAAGGGAGGGATAACTGTTGTGAAAAATGATAAACAGGAACTAATTTCTACTAGGATAGTTTCTGGGTGGAGTATGTGCATTGATTATAGAAAGCTAAATAGCACCACAAAGAAAGATCATTTCCCTATTCCTTTCATTGATCAGATGCTTAAGAGGCTTGCTAAGCTCTCTTATTTCTGTTATTTGGATGGGTACTCAGGTTTTCATCAAATCCTCATTCATCCAACTGATCAAGAGAGAACTACTTTCACTTGCCCTTATGGGACATATGCATATAGGAGAATACCATTTGGTCTATGTAATGCACCTACAACTTTTCAAAGGTGTATGTAGGCCATCTTTTCTAATTTAATGGAGAATATGATGGAAGTTTTCATGGATGACTTTTCTGTGCATGGTTAGGATTTTGGTAATTGTTTAACTAATTTGTGTCAAGTCTTGCAGTGCTATGAGGAGACCAACTTGGTCTTAAATTGGAAGAAATACCATTTTATGGTAAGAGAATGCATAGTTCTTGGACACTTGGTGTCTAAGATAGCAATTGATGTGGATAAGGCTAAGGTGGGGGTGATTGAAAAATTGCCCCCGTCGACCAATGTTAAAGGCATTCAAAGCTTTCTTGGGCATGTCAAGTTTTACAGGCGGTTCATTAAAGATTTTCACAAGATCACCAAGCCTCTGACTAATCTTTTGGGTAAGGATGTGCCTTTTATTTTTGACTCATCTTGTGTTGAGGCTTTTTGTAGGATTAAACAAGCTTTGATTTCTGCTCCTATGGTACAACCCCCTGATTGGGAACTCCCATTCGAGTTGACGTGTGATACTAGTGATCACCCAGTGGAGGCTGTGCTTGGGCAGCGGAAGGATGAAAAGCTGCATGTGATCTATTATGCTATCCGTACACTTGATGAAGCGTAGGTAAACTATGCTACCACCAAAAAAGAATTATTGGCTATTGTCTTTGATTTTGATAAGTTTAGATCATACTTGGTAGGCTCGTATGTTACTGTATTGATGAGTATTAATTAAGCATTGATTTTATAGCTCATTTGAACTATAAATCTCAAAGATTTGAAGGAGATTGATAAATGATTGAGCATGAATTTTTCTAGAAGTAATAGTTATGTTAAAAAGAAAAACTTTGTTCAAACCCTTAAAAAGTTGCAAGAAAATCAAAGACTCAAGGGCAAAGGAAGCTTAAAAGAAATAAAGGCAGCCAGCACCCTACACGCTTGAAAGGAAGTGTTTAAGCGTGACAAAAAGCCCACGCTTGAGCGTGGCATCATGCGCCTGAGCATGACAGGAAGAAAAAGCCCACGCTTGAAGCGTGACATAGGAACCTCAAGCGTACACAAAATAGAAGCATCAGGTCTCCTCACGCTTAAGCGTGGACATGGGCGCTTGAGTGTGGAAGCAAACCATGACTTAGGAGCTTAAGCGCGGGTCAAGCGTAAAAGAAATAGAAACCATCAGCCACCCTCACGCTTGAGCGTGAAAGAATGCGCTTGAGCATGGAATGATCAAAAGGCCTACTCTTACCCTTATGCTTAAGCGAACAAAAGAAATAAGGCAATAGGATCCTCCACACTTGAGCTTGGCCCAATGAAGCTTAAGCGCAGTCACACTCAAGTGAGAATATCTTACGCTTGAGCGTGATCAAAAAAGAATGGGCACTGAATTTTTTAGTGACCAATGGTGCGATCCCAGCTTATCCACTCCTGCATGTTTCTGACTACTCCTGCAATGCCACTCAGCAAGTTAGGATTACGCTTAAGTGTGACAAAGGGAAGCTTAAGCGTGACTCCTCTATAAATAGAGCAGAAGATCAAAGGAACAACATTCATTCATTAATCATTCATCACTCATTCATTTAGCTTTAATTTTCTATTTTGTATTTATTTCTTTTCCATATTCTTGAGTGAAAATGCAAGGCATGAGTAGCTAACTCATTCATTGGGATTGGTTGTAATCCATTCAAACCTAAAGTAATGTTGCTGTAAGTTGTTCATATATGTTAACAAGATTTGATAGTTTTTGTGTTTCATTCTGCACTTAATGTCTGAAAGTAATTGATCACTATTTTCTTGTGTTTAGTTTTCTTAAGTATATTAGGAAATAACTTTTGAGAGCAGATCTGAATGAAATCTTTGTTGTAAGTAGATGACCAGGGATGGTATCTAATGCAATGAACATCTAAACAATCGAGCATTAATGCTGGAATTATTTCAAGGTGACTGAGGGATCAACAGGTTGAAATCATTCTTATGAATTTTGTATTTGAGGGATCAATGCAAATGATTTTGATTGTGACGTAAAAATTATCATTTCAAGTTACATACATATAAGATACTTAGCTTACAAAGGTGAGATGTGATGAAAAACCAATCTCAGTTTTCCAAATTTGATTTCTACCAAAACTTATTATCATTGTTCTTTACATTTATTACTTTCTGTTAACCTTTTCAATTAGTATCCTTTACAACAAACCAAAATAAAATTTTTGTCAAATCAATTCAAGAACTAAGATCTTCAAGCTAACGCCTCTTCATTGGAATGACAACCCTTTTTTACTACAACTCTAGTGTTTAAACTTGGCACTAATCTTTCAATGAATCCATATTATACAAACTTGATTCTTTTCTTGAAAACTTCCTTTTCAACAAGCTTCTGTGCAAGATCTAATAACATCAATCAAGTTTTATGTTACCTAGTTTTAGCATTCACTAAGTAACCAAAATATTTTTATACCATGTATATACTGACCATTCTGCCATCAAGTATCTTTTACATAAAAAAGAAGCAAAGCCTAGGCTGATTAGGTGGATTTTAATTTTACAAGAATTTAACTTAGAGATAAAAGATAAAAAAGGTACTGAGAACCTTGTTGCTGACCACCTATCAAGGTTGTCATCTAAAAAAGATGGGTTGGGTGATGTTGTTGCCATCAATGAGTCTTTTCCAGATGAGCAACTACTGAGTTAGTGCCCAACAAGTAGCTTAGTATGCGGATTTTGTTAATTTTCTTGCATATGGAATTTTACCCCCTGATCTTGGTTTCTAGCAGAAAAAGAAGTTTCTTATAGATGCTAAGCATTACTACTAGGATGAGCCCCTCCTTTTCAAACAATATGGAGATGATTTGATTAGGAGGTGCATTCTGGAGGATGAAGTCCACGCCATCCTGGACCATTACCACTCACTTTCTTGTGGAGGCCATATGTTGTTCAAGTGGCCTCAATACTCAAGAGGGGGGGTGAATTGAGTTTTAAAAACTTTGATTGGAATGCCTTTGAACTTGATTTTTATATCCAAGTTTACAAGAATATGCAAGTGAAATCAAGTTAAAGATAGTATGCAATGCACCACAAGGATAAATATAGCTGAAGCAATTTAACAAACACTTGGTGGGCAGTATTTGAAATATATCAAATTAGACAAGCTCAAGTATGCAATTCATAATCAATCAACACAAATCAACTAATTGTAGTATATGAAAGTAAAAGAGTAAGGGAGAGGAGCTTGCAAACCAATATAACGAGTTCCACCAACACCAGTGTACGTCTCGCCTCTAAGCAACCCACTTAGAGGATTTCCACTATTGAAGTTTAGAGATACAAGCTATGAGCAATTGCAGTTTCCTAGTGTCCCTTACTCAAGAACTCAATCCTCACTAGCAAAGGGTAACCCACCCAATCTCTCAAACTCTCAATACCCAAAGGTTGAACCCTAACCTTTGTGACCACTCAATCCTAGAGTGAAAAACCTTTGTGTTTGATGAAGTGTTTACAAGGAAATGACTCTCTTAATAGAGTAGATGTACAAGTGAAAGATCACACAAATTCTAACTCTCAAGATGAGAGGATATACAAATTTAAACTCAGAATGTACAAGAAAGATGGCTTACTAAGCGCAAGAACAAGTGAAGAATGATAGCTTCTAGTTGTGTGTTTGTGCTTGAGTTGGAGAGCAATTTATAGAGCCTTGTAGCAGCTTTAAAGTCCTCCTAGCCGTTGCAAGATAGTGGTTCCAGCTTGTCTTTATGTATACTGAGATTGGGTTGTTGGTTCCCACTTAAATCTATCTTTTTAGTGGTGTTTCCCACTTCTTGAATCGATTTGTAGTTCCTTGAATTGATTCAGAGCATTCTGACTTGTGCAATTTAGAGTTCTAGATTCGTATGAATCGATTCGAGCTTTGTTTGAATCGATTCAGAGCATTCTGTTTGGGTTTCCTGGGTTGCCAGCTTCGAATGAATCGATTCAGGGTCAGGGTGAATCGATTTAAAGCATTCTGTTTTTAATTCTAGTGACTTCCAAGTGTTTGAATCGATTCAGGGTTATGGTGAATCGATTCAACCCATTCTATTTCTTATTTTTGATGACTTCCAGGGCTGTGAATCGATTCATTCGTGGTTGAATCAATTCAGGCTTTGTAGTTTGATGTTTTTCCATGCCTGTAGGTCTTCCATTTATATTTAGTGATCCATGGTTGCTTTCCTTTGTCTTGGTTTATTGGTTTCTTGATTTCTTGAACTTGTAAAACCGTTTTCTTCTCGATTCTTGATTTTATATGACACCTTTGATTTGTTTCATTTGTTTTTGATTCATGAAGAGCTTGTGATGCTTGTTCCCTTGTCATTATCAAAAACCTGTTATCAACATGCAAATACACCATATGAGTACATCCAAGACCGCCTCGAAAGTGTTGCAAGCTGGGTTCTACTGGCCACACCTTTTTAAGGATGTGTGTAAGTATATCCTAACATGTGATGCATGCCAACAAACATGTAATATAGGTAAGAGGCATGAAATGCCACTTAATAGCATTTTAGAGGTTGAGTTGTTTGATGTGTGGGGGGTTGATTTCATGGGACCCTTTCCTTCTCCTTTTGGAAATCATTTTATTTTAGTAGCAGTAGATTACGTGTCTAAATGGGTGGAAGCTATTGCTTCGCCTTATTCGGATGCCAAAACTGTTATGAAGCTTTTCAAAAAGATAATTTTTTGGTCCCTAAATGCATAATTAGTGATGGAGGGTCTCATTTTATTAAGAAAAATATTTAGACCCTTTTAAAGAAATATGGAGTGAGGCATAAGGTTGCCACACCTTATCAAAATGAGACCTGTTATCAAAAGAGCTTGTGATGCTTATTCCCTTGTCATTATCAAAAACCTGTTATCAACATGCAAATACACCATATGAGTACATCCAAGACCGCCTCGAAAGTGTTGCAAGCTGGGTTCTACTCGCCACACCTTTTTAAGGATGTGGGTAAGTATATCCTAACATGTGATGCATGCCAACAAACATGTAATATAGGTAAGAGGCATGAAATGCCACTTAATAGCATTTTAGAGGTTGAGTTGTTTGATGTGTGGGGGGTTGATTTCATGGGACCCTTTCCTTCTCCTTTTGGAAATCATTTTATTTTAGTAGCAGTAGATTACGTGTCTAAATGGGTGGAAGCTATTGCTTCGCCTTATTCGGATGCCAAAACTGTTATGAAGCTTTTCAAAAAGATAATTTTTTGGTCCCCAAATGCATAATTAGTGATGGAGGGTCTCATTTTATTAAGAAAAATATTTAGACCCTTTTAAAGAAATATGGAGTGAGGCATAAGGTTGCCACACCTTATCAAAATGAGACCTGTTATCAAAAGAGCTTGTGATGCTTATTCCCTTGTCATTATCAAAAACCTGTTATCAACATGCAAATACACCATATGAGTACATCCAAGACCGCCTCGAAAGTGTTGCAAGCTGGGTTCTACTCGCCACACCTTTTTAAGGATGTGGGTAAGTATATCCTAACCTATGATGCTTGCCCACAAACATATAATATAGGTAAGATGCATGAAATGCCACTTAATAGCATTTTAGAGGTTGAGTTGTTTGATGTGTGGGGGGTTGATTTCATGGGACCCTTTCCTTCTCCTTTTGGAAATCATTTTATTTTAGTAACAGTAGATTACGTGTCTAAATGGGTTGAAGTTATTGCTTCACCTCATTTGGATGCCAAAACTGTTATGAAGCTTTTCAAAAAGATATTTTTTCGAGGTTTAGGGTCCCCAAATGCATAATTAGTGATGGAGGGTCTCATTTTATTAAGAAAAATATTTAGACCCTTTTAAAGAAATATGGAGTGAGGCATAAGGTTGCCACACCTTATCAAAATGAGACCTGTTATCAAAAGAGCTTGTGATGCTTGTTCCCTTGTCATTATCAAAAACCTATTATCAACATGCAAATACACCATATGAGTACATCCAAGACCGCCTCGAAAGTGTTGCAAGCTGGGTTCTACTCGCCACACCGTTTTAAGGATGTGCGTAAGTATATCCTAACCTGTGATGCTTGCCCACAAACATGTAATATAGGTAAGATGCATGAAATGCCACTTAATAGCATTTTAGAGGTTGAGTTATTTAATGTGTGGGGGGTTGATTTCATGGGACCCTTTCCTTCTCCTTTTGGAAATCATTGTTAATCTAGTGGCCTCCTATAACTCGAGAGGGGGGGTGAATTGAGTTATGATAATTCTAAAATTTCTAATCACACTTTTCTCAACTCTTAATCTTGTTGTAATTAAATGTAAAAGAATATGACAGTGCACAACAGATTATATAAAATAAAAGACAGAGTGTAGGGTTAAGAGATTTGCAAATAGTATTTATACTGGTTCGGCCAACCACTGCCTACGTCCAGTCTTCTCAAGTCACCCTTGAGGATTTCACTATTGTAAAAATTAGTACACCAGTACTTCCACACCTTGGCACAACCTTGCCTTTGTGTGAAGTATCTCGACACACCAAGAGTCTCACTACTCTTGTATACAATACTTTGGGAAACCTTCCCAAGCAAACAGGATTCTCACTCTTTTAGTAAAGTGAACAAAGAAATACTCTCTTATTTAGAGCATATGAACAAATTGAAGAGCAATAATAAGTAGAAACTCTACTTAGAAGAATATGGCCTTTATTGGTCTTAAGAGAGAATTGGAAGAATTGGTGTGTTTTTGCAAATGAAGAGCATCCCTATTTATAGTGTTAGAGAGGCCTTCAAGAGATGTGAATTTAATGAATAAAATAATCAAAAAGGCACCTCTTGAATAAAATAATAATTTATGAAAAGATATAAGGTTTCATCAATGTTTTTCACGAAGAGATGTAATGTTTCAGCCTTTCTGACTTGGTGGTAATCGATTATAATAAATGTGTAATCGATTACGTTCATTTAAAAACTTATTTTAGCATGACCGTTAGTCTGTAATCGATTACAATAACCACGTAATCGATTACTTGGGTCAGTTTTAAAACGTTTGCTGAAACATTGACTTCTAAACCTTTTTAAAGCATGGTAATCGATTACTCATTTGAGGTAATCGATTACTTGAATTAGTTTTTAAAGTTAATACGTTGAAATCTTTTTATTTTGTTTTTCAAAATTTCTTGAGACCTGGTAATCGATTACTCTATTGAGGTAATTGATTACAGTCATTAAAAATTCAGATTTTGGTAAAATTTAAATCATTGATTATTATTAATTTTTAATGGCCATATTTTTCTTTAATAGAGTCTTACTATGATTCTGCCTTGGTCTTGAATCTTCATGCTTGATCTTTGGCATTTAGTCTTTGTCATTATCAAAATCCTTTATTGTCTTCATTCTCCCCCTTTTTGATGATGACAATTACCTGTATACTTCTGTACAAAAATTGACGCATGTTACTTTTAAGATTAATTTCTTTTTGTTTGTTGTATTTTATTGGCCCTTGTGTTGTACTTTTTTTGATACTAAAAGTACTCTCCCCCTGAGTTTTTGTAGTGTTTGCCAATGATTGTTTTGATGCCAATGATTACAATGATTGCTATATCTCCCCCTTTGTCATTATCAAAAAGAATAATAAAAAATTATAAAGTGCAATGGATAATATTTATATTGATGAAACGCAAACAAACAGCCAACAAGAGGACTTGTTTTTCATAAACAAAAACGGAAATTATAGAGTAATAGCCAACAAAACCAGAAGACTTGTGGTTCTCAAACACAAATAGAAATTATTTAATAACAACCAACAAAGCAGAAAAATAGGCTAATCGGATGGTGGTGGAAAACGGGAAAGGAGAGTCTGCATGGTGCTGTCCACATGGTCAAATCGATCACGAACATAGGAACGGAGGGACTGGAGTTCGGTGGCAAGATCAGTCATGGAAAGAGAGCCGGGCACTGGATCAGGATCCTGGGGAGGAGCAGAATATTTGGGAATCCATTCTCCTTCAGTATTTTGCTTGTATCCAAACGAGGAGAGAGCAGTTTTTCCAATGGCAAAGGAGCGCTGAGGCTTGATACACAGTTCATCAGAGATGGGAACTTTGAAGTGACGAAGGATTCGGGTAATGAGTCCAGCATATGGAAGGGGAGCGTTGGCCTTCAGAGCCTTCTTCATGCGATAGCGAATAAGAGTAGTCCAGCTAAGAGGGCGAACAGTTAAGAGAGACCACATAAGAACCAAATCTTCCTTAGTAATTTGGGCCAAGTTTGTGGTGCGGGGAACCAGAATGCGAACCAAAATGTAGTGCATGACCCTGCAACTAAACGAAAGAGAACCAGCCAAGAGGCGGCCAGCACATTCAGCAGTCTTAGAACACACAAGGCGACGGGCTTCAAGAATGTTAAAGTCATGTTCCCAGTTTTCAGAAATGTGACCTTCATAATGTTCTCCGACCGAAGGAAGTTCAGTGAGTTCATAAAAAATGCCAGAATCAATAACAATGGGGACCTTCTTGACTTCAGAAATTATGCATCCATCAGTAATCTGAAGATTGGAGTAGAATAGACGGACAAGATCAGGATAGTGATCCTCTTTGATGGTGAGAAATGGGATGAGATTCTGAATATCAAAAAATTGATAGCAATCAACATTTTCAATTATAGGAAGATCAATGTATTTGGGGTCAATGATGTCACGGCAATGAAATAGAGAATAAAAACGTGTTTGTTGAGTAGAGTTGGAGAAAAATTCCACAAAGGTATGAAGGGAAGGATTTGGTGTAGGCTGATCAGAGGAGGAAGAAGTACCAAGATTCCTCTTTTTCCTGGTGGGGACAGCAGGTGAAGGTGGTGTGGGAGTGTAAGTAGGGGAATGGTCAGCCATGGGATTGAAAACGGAGGAAGAACAAGATGAAGAAGATGATGAATAGTGAAAAATAAGAGTGAAAGGAATGGTTTTTAACCGATTCGAATGGAGGTAATCGATTACATGAGTCAGCGTATGTATATTGTAATTGATTACAGGAAGTGGAATGGACAAGTAACTGATGGTAATTGATTACAATTTGATAGCTAGTGGGATGTAATCGATTACGGGGCAGTTTACGCATTTTTTGAAATGTCACAGAGGACATGAGGGGATGTGACTGCTGCGTGGGAAAACGTGTGGAGAGAGAGTGGGAATCTGAGTGGAGTAGTTATTGGGAACATAAGAGCCCAAAAAAAATGTAATGGAGCCATTTGTTTTTTAAATTTTAATAGACCCAAGAGAGTGAGTAATTGATTACAATGGTAAAGAGAATAGGGTGTAATCGATTACGGAGTGACAGGTACGCAGTTTAAAGAAGAAAAGACGTGGACGGGTGAGTGGATATGGCTTGGAAAACGTGTGTCAGAGTATGGGAAGGCGTGGATATGTCTTGGAAACATGAGAGAGCAGGTTTTGGAAACATTGAACGTGTAACGTGTGCCTTTTAAGAGGAAAATAAGATGAATTAAAACGTCTGGAAGATAATTTTTGTAACGAAAATAAAACTGAAGTGAGATTTTCAAAAATATTTAAGTTAGAATTTAACTAAGTGATAGAATATTGAATATTTTAATGAACACTATCAGAAATTTTGAAAATATAAGGAATTTTGAGAATAAATCAGGAAAAATAAGAGAAAAGAGATAAGGAAATATCGTTCAGAATTTTTATTATTATTGTTTTATTATTTTATTATTATTATTATTATTTTTTTAAAAAAAAAAGAGAGGATCATACCTGACATGATAAGGGTAATCGATTACATATAGTGTGTAATCGATTACTGAAGCTTAAGTTTCTGGTCCCTTTGGAGTTTTCACCTGTTTGACTATTGGAAATATAGGATAATCGATTACGTGTTGCATGTAATCGATTATGGACCAGTTTTTGCATAAGAATAATTGTTTTAATCAATTTTTATGAGAAATCTATGAGAAATAATTGTTTTAATCAATTTCAATTTCTAAGATTGAAAAATTGGTCTTTAGGCAAAGGTTTTGTGAATATATCGGCGAGTTGCTTATGGGTCTCAATAAATTCTAATATACAATCACCTTTTTGAACATGATCTCTAAGGAAGTGATGTCTGATTTCTATATGCTTAGTCCTTAAGTGTTGTACGGGATTTTTAGAAAGGTTTATTGCACTTGTATTGTCGCACTTAATAGGGATGTGATCTAAATTAATTCCGTAATCTAATAGTTGTTGTTTCATCCATAATATTTGAGCGCAACAACTACCAGCAGCGACATACTCAGCTTCTGTTGTGGATAAGGCGACACTATTTTGTTTCTTACTGTGCCAGGATACTAAGGCTGACCCTATTAGATGGCAAGTACCACTGGTACTTCTTCTATCAGTTCTACATCCTGCAAAGTCAGAGTCGGAATACCCGACTAGATTGCAAGATGTTCCCTTAGGGTACCATAGTCCTAGGTTTCCTGTACCTATTAAATATATCATGATTCTCTTTACTGCTTTTAGATGAGATTCTTTTGGATTAACTTGGAATCTAGCACAGAGACAGACATTAAACATGATATCGGGCCTACTTGCAGATAAATATAGTAGTGATCCGATCATACCTCGATACATTTTAGCGTCAATGGATTTCCCAGCTTCATCTTTATCAAGATAGGTAGATGTGCTCATTGGTGTTGAGATGTTTTTGGCATTCATCATGCTGAATCTAGTCAATAGTTCCTTACAGTACTTTGATTGATTGATGAATATACCTTCTTTAGATTGCTTAATTTGTAGCCCAAGGAAGAAGTTCAGTTCTCCCATCATAGACATTTCAAATTCACTCTGCATTGCTAGGGAAAATTCCTTACACAGATTTTCGTTAGTTGATCCAAAAATAATATCATCAACATATATTTGAACCAAGAGAATATTATTGTCATTTCTTTTGATGAATAAGGTTGTGTCTACCTTTCCTCTGTTGAAGTTATTTTCTAGCAGAAATTTACTTAGTCTATCATACCATGCTCGGGGTGCTTGTTTAAGACCATATAATGCTTTCTTCAATTTAAACACATGGTCAGGAAATTTTTCACTTTCAAAACCTGGTGGTTGACAGACATATAGTTCTTCATTTATATATCCATTTAAGAATGCACTTTTTACATCCATTTGAAATAATTTAAAGTCCATGTATGATGCAAAAGCTAAGAGCATTCTTATGGCTTCTAATCTAGCTACTGGTGCATAGGTTTCTTCATAATCTATGCCTTTCTCTTGATTGTATCCCTTTGCAACTAGCCTTGCCTTATTTCTTATGATTATTCCATGTTCATCCATTTTATTTTTAAAGACCCATTTAGTTCCTATGATTTGATGGTTGGTAGGTTTTGGGACTAGTTCCCATACTTGATTTCTTTCAAATTGGTTTAATTCTTCTTGCATGGCTATTATCCAATTTTCATCATCAGTTGCTTCCATAATATTTCTAGGTTCTATTTGTGATACGAATGCCATAGAATTGCATGCATTTCTAAGAGATTTCCGAGTTGTTACCCCTTTGGATATATCACCTATGATGTTGTCAACAGGGTGGTTCTTGTTGAACTTCCATTCTTTGGGTAGATCATTACTTGATGTTGGATTATCACCTTGATTGCTTGTGTGATCTCCCTTCTTTTCATCAATTTGAGTTTGTTCCAGAGAATCTGTAATGTCATCTAAAGATCTTTCTACACTAGAAGGGTTAGATTCATCAAAGGTAACATGAACAGATTCTTCAATGGTTTGTGTCCTTTTGTTATATATCCTAAATGCTTTGCTTGATAAAGAATATCCAAGAAAAATTCCTTCATCGGCTTTAGCATCAAATTTTCCTAGGTTATCCTTTCCATTATTTAGTACAAAGCATTTACATCCAAATACATGCAAATGGGATACATTTGGTTTTCTTCCATTATATAGTTCATAGGGAGTTTTCTTTAGAATAGGTCTAATTAATACCCTATTCATAACATAACATGCAGTACTAACTGCATCAGCCCAAAAATATTTTGGGAGATTATTCTCATTAAGCATTGTTCTAGCTAATTCCTCTAGAGATCTATTCTTCCTCTCAACCACTCCATTTTGTTGAGGGGTCCTAGGGGCTGAAAAGTTGTGTTTGATTCCATATTTATCACAAAACTTTTCAAACGATCTATTTTCAAACTCCCCTCCATGATCACTTCTTATGCTAATAATTTTAAAATCTTCTTCATTTTGGACTATCTTAGCTAATCTTTTAAAGGATGAGTAAGCCTCATTTTTATTTTTCAAAAATAGAGTCCAAGTGAATCTTGAAAAGTCATCAACAATTACTAGGGCATAATAGTTACCACCAAAGCTTTTAGTTCTTGATGGTCCAAATAAATCCATATGTAGTAATTGTAGAGGCTTAGTTGTAGAGACAATATTTTTTGACTTAAAAGGTATTTTTACCTGTTTACCCTTTTGACAGGCATCACACATTTTATCTTTTACAAACTTTAATTTTGGTACTCCTATGACTAGATCCTTTTTAATTATTTTACCTAAGTGATCCATGTGTATGTGTGCTATCCTTCTATGCCAAAGCCATGGATCTTCCTCATGAGTTATTAAACATCGAGCTTGACTAGATGATAAATTATCCAAGTTTATCATGTAAATATTATTGATTCTTTTTCCAATAAATTTTATAGTGTCATTATCTTTCTCTTTAATTATGCATGTGTCAGAATTAAATATGACATGGTTACCTTTGTCGCACAGCTGACTTATGCTTATCAAGTTGTGCTTTAGTCCTTCGACATACAGCACATTGTCAATAGAGGTTGTAGGATTCTTTCCAACTTTTCCTATTCCAAGGATTTTTCCTTTGTTGTTGTCTCCGTAGGTGATGTATCCTTCTTCCTTCCTAATTAGTGAGGAGAATTTTGATATATCTCCTGTCATGTGCCTGGAGCAGCCACTGTCAAGGTACCAGCTTGACTGTCTACTGACCAAGCATACCTGCAACAAGGATTAAGTTTTTATCTTAGGTACCCATATTTTCTTGGGTCCTTGAAGGTTAGAGTTTGATGGTCCTTGCTTCCTAATCCAAATCTTGTTTGAATTTTGAATTCCATTTTCTCTTATTTTACATGTAGATGCTGTATGACCCTTTCTTCCACAGTGATAGCATTTAACAAAAGGACTAGTTGATGTCTTTTGAGGTATAAAGAAATTTTTATACAATTTTTGCTTTTTAGAGGGATCAAAACCTAGTCTAGCCTTATTAAAGTGGCATCCTTGTTTTCCAAGGAGTATGTCTAGGTTGTCTCTTCCCATAGTAAATTTTGCTAAAGTATTTTTTAAATCATCAATTTCTTGAGAAAGCTTTTGACATGTAATGCATGATTGATTGCATGTGATCTTAGTTCTCAAATTATTTTCTAGGTTTACTTTTTCTAATTTAACTTGTCCTAACTCTTTATGTAACTTTGAAACATTTTCTTCTAGATTTTGATTAATACTTTTAATATTTAAAAATTTCTTAGCAAGTTTTTGATATTCTTCATGAAGTTCTTCAAATGCCTCTTGCAATTCATCAAATGTAGAGTTTGAATCATTTACCTCTTCGGTGTTAGCCATTAAGCAAAGGTTAGCTTCTTCTTGATCTGATTCCTCAGAAGAGCTTAGGTCGTTGTCATCCCAAGCAATATATGCTTTTCTCTTATTTTTGAAATGCTTCTTTTCTTGTTTGTCCATATTCTTGTTTAGAGTTGGACATTCCATCTTCATATGTCCAAACTTTCCACATTCAAAACATTTTGGACCTTGATTGGTTTTATCATTCTTTTTGAAGGGCTTCCTGAAGTTTGGTCTTCTCTGTCCTTCTTTTTTCTTAAGAAATCTATTGAATCTTCGGACTAGCATTCCAAACTCCTCTGTATCATCTGTGCTTTTGTTTTCCTATATGTTTTCATCATCACTTTCATTCATTGTTTGTATTGAGGTTTTGAGGGCAATACTTCTTCTCTTTTTATCCCCTTCTTCATGCTGATTTAGCCTGGTTAGTTCAAGTTCATGCTCCTGTAGTTTACCAAACAGAGTAGCAAGTGACATGGTTGCCAAGTCTTGTGATTCTGATATGGCTGTTACTTTTGGTTGCCACTCCCTGTTTAAACATCTTAGAACTTTGTCAATTAAATCTTCGTTAGAGAAGGTTTTTCCTAAGCATGCAAGATGATTGATTATGTGTGTAAATCTCTTTTGCATATCCTGTATATTTTCATTATTATTCATCCTAAATAATTCATATTCCCTAGTTAGAGTGTTTATTCTTGATCTCTTAACTTCGGTTGTTCCTTCGTGAGTTACTTCCAAGGTATCCCACATTTCTTTTGCAGTTTTGCAATTGGATATTCTAAAGTATTCATCCATTCCTAAGGCTGAGGTTATTATATTTTTGGCCTTGAGGTTGTATTGTACTTTTGTTTTGTCTGTATCAGTCCATTCACTTCTTGGTTTAATCATGGTTACTTCTCCAACTACTTTGGTTGGTATGAATGGACCATTCTCAATGGAGTCCCATATGTCTATATCAATAGCTTCTATGAATATTTGCATACAGGTTTTCCAGTATTGGTATCCTACACCATTAAATACAGGAGGTCTGTGGATGGAATTTCCCTCGGGGAAGACAGGGTTGGGAGAGGCCATTTCTACTTCTTGAAGTTTCTAAACTTTATACAAGAAGCTAGCTTTGATACCACTTGTTAATCTAGTGGCCTCCTATAACTCGAGAGGGGGGTGAATTGAGTTATGATAATTCTAAAATTTCTAATCACACTTTTCTCAACTCTTAATTTTGTTGTAATTAAATGTAAAAGAATATGACAGTGCACAACAGATTATATTAAATAAAAGACAGAGTGTAGGGTTAAGAGATTTGCAAACAGTATTTATACTGGTTCGGCCAACCACTGCCTACGTCCAGTCTTCTCAAGTCACCCTTGAGGATTTCACTATTGTAAAAATTAGTACACCAGTACTTCCACACCTTGGCACAACCTTGCCTTTGTGTGAAGTATCTCGACACACCAAGAGTCTCACTACTCTTGTATACAATACTTTGGGAAACCTTCCCAAGCAAACAGGATTCTCACTCTTTTAGTAAAGTGAAGAAAGAAATACTCTCTTATTTAGAGCATATGAACAAATTAAAGAGCAATAATAAGTAGAAACTTTACTTAGAAGAATATAGCCTTTATTGGTCTTAAGAGAGAATTGGAAGAATTGGTGTGTTTTTACAAATGAAGAGCATCCCTATTTATAGTGTTAGAGAGGCCTTCAAGAGATGTGAATTTAATGAATAAAATAATCAAAAAGGCACCTCTTGAATAAAATAATAATTTATGAAAAGATATAAGGTTTCATCAATGTTTTTCACGAAGAGATGTAATGTTTCAGCCTTTCTGACTTGGTGGTAATCGATTACAATAAATGTGTAATCGATTACGTTCATTTAAAAACTTATTTTAGCATGACCGTTAGTCTGTAATCGATTACAATAACCACGTAATCGATTACTTGGGTCAGTTTTAAAACGTTTGCTGAAACATTGACTTTTAAACCTTTTTAAAGCATGGTAATCGATTACTCATTTGAGGTAATCGATTACTTGAATTAGTTTTTAAAGTTAATACGTTGAAATATTTTTATTTTATTTTTCAAAATTTCTTCAGACCTGGTAATCGATTACTCTATTGAGGTAATCGATTACAGTCATTAAAAATTCAGATTTTGGTAAAATTTAAATCATTGATTATTATTAATTTTTAATGGCCATATTTTTCTTTAATAGAGTCTTACTATGATTCTGCCTTGGTCTTGAATCTTCATGCTTGATCTTTGGCATTTAGTCTTTGTCATTATCAAAATCCTTTATTGTCTTCAATCATTTTATTTTAGTAGCAGTAGATTATGTGTCTAAATGGGTGGAAGCTATTGCTTCACCTCATTCGGATGCCAAAACTGTTATGAAGCTTTTCAAAAAGATAATTTTTTCGAGGTTTAGGGTCCCCAAATGCATAATTAGTGATGGAGGGTCTCATTTTATTAAGAAAAATATTTAGACCCTTTTAAAGAAATATGGAGTGAGGCATAAGGTTGCCACACCTTATCAAAATGAGACCTGTTATCAAAAGAGCTTGTGATGCTTGTTCCCTTGTCGTTATCAAAAACCTGTTATCAACATGCAAATACACCATATGAGTACATCCAAGACCGCTTCGAAAGTGTTGAAAGCTGGGTTCTACTGGCCACACCTTTTTAAGGATGTGCGTAAGTATATCCTAACCTGTGATGCTTGCCCACAAACATGTAATATAGGTAAGATGCATGAAATGCCACTTAATAGCATTTTAGAGGTTGAGTTGTTTGATGTGTGGGGGGTTGATTTCATGGGACCCTTTCCTTCTCCTTTTGGAAATCATTTTATTTTAGTAGCAGTAGATTACGTGTCTAAATGGGTGGAAGCTATTGCTTCACCTCATTCTCCCCCTTTTTGATGATGACAACCAATAGCCATCTCTTGGGGTGTTGATAGCCAATAATCTTTAAAACAGTGATAACGAGTCATTTTAAAATTTTAGAGTATTTCTCCCCCTTTGTTTTTCAATCAACAAATTTCAGAGTATGTCTCCCCCTTTGTTTTTCAAACAACCAAGTATCATTCTAGTATCTTTGTATCTTTTTAAAAAAATCTCTAGTATCTTTTCAAATATCTCTCCCCCTTTGTCATTATCAAAAAATTTAGAGAGTATGTAATCAAGCGAGTAATAATCACATGCCGCATAAAACTACTCAAATGTGACATCCAAGCAATGTGATATAATCATCCAAGCATCTAACAAAATAGCCATTTAATTAACCAAAGTAAATAAGGTAAATGTTTCAAAAAGACAACTAAGTCTGAACATAAAATTAAATGATTGCTAGACATAGAAAGCATAAAGTGCAAAAAGTCAATCAAGGCTGAGGAAAATGGATGCTGGAAATTTGAGTGGCAAGCTCTGTGTATCGCTCTTCCATGTTAGCTTTAAGCTTGTCCAGACGAGCGTTGAAGTTGGCTTCCATGATGTCTAAGCGTTGATCTATGTGGGCAGTGATTCTGGTAAACAAATCATCAGTAGGAGTGGGTGGAGAAGGAGGAGCAGCGTCTTCAGCATGATGACGAGGGCGTCAAAGAAATTGCCATCGCCCATGATATTCAACTATATTCATCTTTGTTAGATGAGTTTTTCCGATTGGTGCTTTGGGGCCGACAATTTCTTTTACCTTATTTTTCAAGTCCACCTTGTAGTGGCGGAGTAATTTTGTGATGAGGATGGCATAAGGAAGATGAGCAAGATTTTGAGCTTCGATCATATGGTGCCTTACCAAATCGATCCAGTTAATGTCCTTCTGATTAATAATGGCCCATAGCAACAAGATTTGTGCCTCATTCAGTCTTGCATAGTTTCCACAGGAAGGGAGGAGTATTTTTACCAAGGCATAATGCAGGAGGCGGTGGTCAAGGCTTAGTGTGCCAACAGTGCTAGAGGGGGCAGCAAGATTGAAGAAGGTTCTTGCCTCCAAAGGGTTGTAGTTCCATGCAAGAGGTGGTTCCTTGCCATGGAAAGAGGCACTGTTGAGAGGGAGCAATCCTACTTTGTTCAGCACTTCATTGTCAAGAAGAATGGTTTTGCCCTTCACTTTGGCAATGTATCGAGCATCTTGGAGGTGCAAAGTTGAATAGAAGACTCGAATCAACTCTGGGTAGATGGCTACTTCCTCAAGAGCCATAAATCCTACTAGCTCTTGTTGATGAAGAGTATTCAGAAGAGGAAGCCCAGAAATTTCAAAGAAGGGGACATCAAGCCAATGAGGGGAAATTAGGTGTTTTTCAGAAAAAAAGGATTGGTACCTTTCCAACTCCTTTTGGGTGGAGAAGAACCTGGAGAGATCTGAATGTTGAGGGATTGAAGCAGCGGCAATGTTTGCTCTTTGCTTCTTGCGAGGTTGGGAAGAGGATGCCATTGAAGGTGGAGAAGTTGAGAGGTAGTTTTAGAGAGGAAGTTGGATAGTTTTGGGAAGGAGAGTGGGAGAGAAATGAGGAAAAGAATGAAAGAAAGCCTTAAAACAGCGTAGCCAAGTGTGTAACTGTCACGTGAATCGATTTGAAGGAGTGGGTGAATCGATTCGAGCGTCTCTGTTTTAAGAAGAATTGAGCAATCAGGTGCATGAATCGATTCGAAGGTATCCTGAATCGATTCGAACGTCTCTATTTTAAAAAAATTGAGCAATCAGGTGCTTGAATCGATTCGAAGGGATAGGGAATCGATTCGAAGGGCCTGTTGGTGGTGTATGCACTATGAGCTTTTATGCTTCTTCATTTGTATCATTTTTCTACTTATAAATAGAATAAATATTTCAGTTTAAAATTGTTTTAAAACATATTTATCCTTGGAGTAATAGGTCATATAAAAATTATTCCTAAAAAGTCCCTAGTCAAGTATTTACATGGGGACATGTAAATACACTGAGACTAGTGTGTGAGTGTACTGATGACCTGATCTCACAAATCATAGATATAGATGATATCGAGTCTTCACACAGGTACACATTAAGAGTAATGATGTACTGGACAGATCCACCATGAGAACGTTTCATGGATCGTTACATGATTGTCATAAACGATTCTCAATGTGATAATGGTATATGTAGTCCTTCGACCTGAAGTCACTACGATTCCTACATGAGGAGTTTATTATTTTAATACAATTAAACATCTTCTGTAACAAGAGGACTATAAAGGTTGTGATTAGGCAATGAACAAATTATGTAGAGGGATGTGAGTGATGTAGATGGGATTTGTCTCTCCTATGTGACAGGAGTGATATCCATAGGCCACTTGATGGAGTAAGACTAAGAAAACGCATGGCCATGCTAGAAAGAATAAATATTAGATATTTATTCGGATCCAGTCTACTCCGGTATCAAGTAAAATAAATTGGGCCGTACAAGGATGACGCGACCATGCCTTGGGCCCAATTAGGATATCGTGACAAAAGGAATAAACATATTAAATAATTATCACTTATAGGTTATGTTGATAATATTCGGACATAATGATGCATTGCTAGATGCCGCTCTTATTTTATATTAATAATAAAATAGTTTATTATTAATATGACCGGGTATTTTACCTATAGGGTCACACACATAGAGTAAGCCCATCAGAAAATGTTGTCTTATTTTAGTTGGACTAAAATAAAGCTATTGGGCCTAACTCATTTGGAATGAGTAAGGAGCCCACTTTTAGAGAGAACAAATTAGGTCAAACCTAAGCCTATAAATAGAGCATAAGATGCTCATAGGCCGTTCACTCAAGTGAGACACAAATTCGCAAAAGTTGCAAGAGCTACACGCCGTCAAACTAGCAGTTGGCAAGTGTTGCGATTCTGGTGGGAGTGCTCGTGTGGACTCCTAAAGGACGAGGCTACGACTACTTCGGAGTTCTTCAAGAGGTAATCCAAAATGAATTTCGAAATTGTTTTTGTGCTTTGAAACACGGAACCTTGCAAATCCTATGGAATCCCTTTTATTTTTCCGCTGCTCATGCTTAGGGATTTCCTAACACCTGTTTCACTCCAGATTGCATTTTTCTCCACTTTAATTAATTCAAGGCATAAAATGGTTCTTTTCGGATCATCAAGGCTTCATTTTCATGAAGATCTTTTGCCTTATTATTCTTACCATCATCAGTTATCAATCAATTATTGAGTAGCAATGCATTAAACAAAATTAAGAACAGACACAATTGGATATATCTAAAATTCCTAATTCTCTTCTAATTTGAATGAATTGTTCTTTGGCTAATGGTTTGGTGAAGATATCTGCTAATTGCTTAGATGTATCAACATGTTTAAGCACACAATCACCCTTCAAAACATGGTCTCTTATAAAATGATGTCTTATTTCAATATGTTTAGTCCTAGAATGCATTACAGGATTCTTTGAGATATTGATAGCACTAGTATTATCACACTTAAGAGGCACATGGTCCAATACAACTCCAAAGTCTAGAAGTTGTTGTCTCATCCAAAGGATTTGAGCACAATAACTACCAGTTGCAACATATTCTGCCTCAGCTGTTGATAGCGCAACACTTACTTGTTTCTTGCTATGCCAAGAAACAAGAGAGCTACCAAGCAAGTGGCATGTTCCACTAGTGCTTTTCCTATCAAGCTTACATCCTGTAAAATCTGAGTTAGAATAACCAATCAACATGCATTCAACCCCTGTGGGGTACCATAGACCAACATTTTGTGTACCCACAAGATATTTCAAAATTCTTTTCACAGCAATGAGATGTGATTCCTTAGGACATGCTTGATATCTAGCACACATGCACACAACAAACATAATATTAGGCCTACTAGCTGTTAAGTAAAGTAAGGAGCCAATCATACCTCGATATTTAGTTATTTCAACATCTTTACCCTTCTCATCTTTGTCTAAGTAGCAAGATGTACTCATGGGAGTAGCTATTTCGTTTGCTTTGTCCATTTCAAACCTTTTGAGTAGTTCTTTACAATATTTTGTTTGACTAATGAATGTTCCCCCATTGGTTTGTTTGATTTGTAATCCAAGGAAGAAGGTGAGTTCTCCCATCATAGACATTTCAAATTCATCTTGCATAATCTTGGCAAACTCTTGACAAAGAATTTCATTAGTAGCACCAAATATTATGTCATCTACATAAACTTGTACCAAAAGAATGTCATTGTTTTTACGTTTTATAAAAAATGTAGTATCAACCTTACCTCTTTCAAAATTATTTTGTAACAGAAATTTGCTAAGTCTTTCATACCAAGCTCTTGGAGCTTGTTTCAAACCATATAAAGCTTTTCTCAATTTGAAGACATGGTTTGGAAATTTGTGATTTTCAAAACTGGGAGGTTGACCTACGTAGACTTCTTCTTGAATATAGCCATTTAGAAAAGCGCTTTTGACATCGATTTGATAAAGCTTAAAGTCCATACAACAAGCAAAAGCTAATAGTAATCTTATGGCTTCTAATCTAGCTACGGGAGCATACGTTTCTTCATAGTCTATCCCTTCTTCTTGATTGTATCCTTTAGCAACTAATCTAGCTTTGTTTCTTGTTATTATGCCATTTTCATCTAGTTTATTTCTAAAAACCCATTTTGTTCCTATTATTTGGTGATCATTGGGTCTTGGCACTAATTTCCAAACTTCATTTCTTTCAAATTGATTTAACTCTTCTTGCATGGCCAACGTCCAATGTTCATCAATAATGGCTTCATCAATGTTTTTAGGTTCTATTTGTGACACAAATGCTAGGTGATTACAAGTATTTCTAATAGCATTTCGAGTACTTACACCTTGAGTTATTTCTCCTATGACTTTGTCTAATGGGTGATCCTTCAATGTGATCCATTGATGTGGTTCCTCATTTTGTATTGTTTCTTCTTTCTTGCTGATTTCCTTCTTTTCATTCAAGTGCATTTCTTGAAGTGCACCTGCAAGATCATCAACATCTTCCTTTCTCGGTGGGTTATGACTATTTTCATCAAATTTAACATGAATATATTCTTCAATGGTATTTGTGCGTTTGTTAAAAATTCTATAAGATTTACTAGATTGAGAGTACCCTAGGAAGATTGCTTCATCAGCTTTAGCATCAAACTTTCCTAGATTATCTTTTCCATTATTGAGCACAAAACATTTGCATCCAAATATATGAAAGTATGAAATGTTGGGTTTTCTACCTTTGTAAAGTTCATAAGGGGTTTTCTTTAGAATAGGCCTTATTAAGCATCTATTCATAACATGACAAGCGGTATTTACCGCATCGGCCCAAAAATGTTTTGCAATGTTGTTTTCATTTAACATGGTTCTAGCAAGCTCCACCAATGATCTGTTTTTCCTTTCTACTACTCCATTTTGTTGTGGAGTTCTAGGAGCTGAAAAATTATGATTTATACCATGTTTTTCACAAAACTTTTCAAAAGATTGATTTTCGAATTCTCCCCCATGATCAGTTCTAATAGATGTAATTTTTGAGTTTTGCTCATTTTGGATAATCTTAGCAAGTTTCTTAAATGCATGATATGCTTCATTCTTATGAGCAAGAAACAAGGTCCATGTATATCTAGAGTAGTCATCTACAATCACTAGACCATAGTAATTACCACCAAAGCTTTTGATTTTGGAAGGTCCAAAAAGATCCATGTGTAAAAGTTATAAAGGCTTTTGGGTGGAAACAATGTTTTTAGATTGAAAGGATGCCTTTACTTGTTTCCCCTTTTGACATGCATCCAAAATTTGTTTTCAAATTTAAGCTTTGGTAAACCAATTACTAACTCCTTAGAAACAAATTTGTTCAAATGGTCTACATGTAGATGAGCTATTCTCCTATGCCATAGCCAAGTTTCATCCTCTCTAGTCATGAAGCATTGTACATCATTTGAAGACAAACTATCCATGTCAATCATGTAAATATTATCGATTCTTTGGCCTACAAATTTAATTTCCTTATTAACCTTATGCTCAATTGTGCAATAATTTGTTTCAAACAAAACTCTATATCCTTTGTCACATAATTGACTAATGCTAAGTAGATTATGTTTGAGGCCTTCAACATACAACACGTCACTTATGGATGTGGAAGAACTCTTACCAATATTTCCGATGCCTAGGATCCTTCCCTTGGTGTTGTCTCCATAGGTGACGCTTCCTTTTCTTTTGGGAGTAAATGATGTGAACTTGTTTATGTCTCCCGTCATATGCTTTGAACACCCACTATCCAAATACCAATAAGTGTTGCTTGCCTTGAAGCATACCTACAAAACAAGATCAGTTTAGAGAACTAGGTACCCATTTTATGTTGGGTCCTTTAAGGTTAGCTTGTGGTAATGTCCCTTTGGGAACCCACACCTTTCTTATAACCTTTGGCCCTAATTTTCTAATATTGCAATTCGAAGAGTTATGACCTTTAAGACCGCATTGATTACATTTCATAAAGGGCAAAGATGATTTCATAGGAGGTACAAAGAAGTTTTTGTAGTGCTTTTCCTTTTTAGCGGAATTGTACCCTAAACTGGTTTTGTCAAACATGCATCTTTGGTTTCCAAGAAGTACATTCAAATTATCTCTACCATTTGTAAACCTTTCTAAAGTTTTGTTTAGATCTAGGACTTTATTTTCTAGATCAATGCATTTCTTAGCAAAATCACAAGGTTTACTCTTAGAACATGTTTGAGCATTTTCCAGTTCTTCTTTTAAACAATCATTCTCTTTACACACTTCTATCAGGTGCATCTCTAGAGTGTCACTAGTTTTTCTAAACACCTTAAGTCTATTAGAGACTTTCACAAATTTTTCATACAATTCATTAAAAGCATTAAGTAATTCTCCCTTATCAAGGTCATGAAGATTTACCTCATCATCTTCTTCTTGGTGATTTGCCATGAGGCAAAGGTTTGCCTCTTCATTTTCTGAGTCGTCCGAGCTACTTATCTCGTTTTCATCCCACGCGATATAAGCTCTTCTTCTTCCCTTTTTCTCTTTGCCCTTCTTTTTAAGATTTGGGCAATCGGCCTTGAAGTGTCCTTCTTTCCCACATTCAAAACAACTAGGTGAGGAAGATGATTCATTAGGTGTAGATTTCTTACCTTGTGTTTTGAAGTTCCTTTGGAATCGTTTATTTCTCATGAACTTTCTGAATCTTTTTATAAACAATCCAAATTCTTCTTCTTTATCAAGATCACTACACGATTCTTCTTCATGTATAGAGGTAGCCTTGAGAGCTAAGCCTTTCTTCTTGGAGGATTTTTCTTCTTCCTCCGCTAGCTTCAAGACTTTTAGTTCTTGCTCTTGCTCTTGTAATTTCCCAAAGAGTGTTGCAAGAGACATCTCATTGATGCTTGGAGATTGTTTTATGGCTGTGACAAGTGGTTGCCATTCCCTGCTAAGACTTTTTAAAACTTTATGCACAAGTTCTTTGTTAGTGTAAACTTTGCCAAGAGTAATGAGATGGTTAATAATGAGAGTAAATCTCTTCTGTATTTCTACTATGGTTTCCCCTGAGTTTATTCTAAAACTTTCATATTGACTTGTCAAGGTACTAATCTTGGAGTCCTTCACATCGCTAGTACCTTCGTGAGTTATTTGTAGAGTATCCCACATTTCCTTAGCGGATTGACAAGTCATTATTCTAAAAAATTCATCTGGACCTAATGCCATAGTGATGAGATTCTTTGCCTTATAGCCATATTGCACTTTCTTTTCTTCATCACTAGTCCATTCATCCATAGGTTTTTCAACATTTTTACTATCAATAGTATGCATTGGTATATAAGGACCATTTTCACTGGCATTCGAAACTCTCAAATCAATAGATTGAATGAAGATTTTCATTCTTTATTTCCAAAACGCATACCCTTCTCCATTGAAAGCGGGAGGTCTGTTTATAGCACCACCCTCAGGAAAAAAGTTGTGAGAACTTGAGGCCATCTAGTCTCTTGAAGCTGTTAAGCTTAATTTACCAAGAGTCAAGCTCTGATACCACTTGTTGTTCAAGTGGCCTCAATACTCAAGAGGGGGGGTGAATTGAGTTTTAAAAACTTTGATTGGAATGCCTTTGAACTTGATTTTTATATCCAAGTTTACAAGAATATGCAAGTGAAATCAAGTTAAAGATAGTATGCAATGCACCAAAAGGATAAATATAGCTGAAGCAATTTAACAAACACTTTGTGGGCAGTATTTGAAATATATCAAATTAGACAAGCTCAAGTATGCAATTCACAATCAATCAACACAAATCAACTAATTACAGTATATGAAAGTAAAAGAGTAAGGGAGAGGAGCTTGCAAACCAATATAACGAGTTCCACCAACACCGGTGTACGTCTCGTCTCTAAGCAACCCACTTAGAGGATTTCCACTATTGAAGTTTAGAGATACAAGCTATGAGCAATTGCAGCTTCCTAGTGTCCCACACTCAAGAACTCAATCCTCACTAGCAAAGGGTAACCCACCCAATCTCTCAAACTCTCAATACCCAAAGGTTGAACCCCAACCTTTGTGACCACTCAATCCTAGAGTGAAAAACCTTTGTGTTTGATGAAGTGTTTACAAGGAAATGACTCTCTTAATAGAGTAGATGTACAAGTGAAAGATCACACAAATTCTAACTCTCAAGATGAGAGGATGTACAAATTTAAACTCAGAATGTACAAGAAAGATGGCTTACTAAGCGCAAGAACAAGTGAAGAATGATAGCTTCTAGTTGTGTGTTTATGCTTGAGTTGGAGAGCAATTTATAGAGCCTTGTAGCAGCTTCAAAGTCCTCCTAGCCGTTACAAGATAGTGGTTCCAGCTTGTCTTTGCGTATACTGAGATTGGGTTGTTGGTTCCCACTTATCTGTCTTTTTAATGGTGTTTCCCACTTCTTGAATCGATTTGTAGTTATCAACATGAAGAGCTTGTGATGCTTGTGATGAAGAGCTTGTGATGAAGAGCTTGTGATGCTTGTTCCCTTGTCATTATCAAAAACCTATTATCAACATGCAAATACACCATATGAGTACATCCAAGACCGCCTCAAAAGTGTTGCAAGCTGGGTTCTACTGGCCACACCTTTTTAAGGATGCGCGTAAGTATATCCTAACCTGTGATGCTTGCCAACAAACATGTAATATAGGTAAGAGGCATGAAATGCCACTTAATAGCATTTTAGAGGTTGAGTTGTTTGATGTGTGGGGGGGTTGATTTCATGGGACCCTTTCCTTCTCCTTTTGGAAATCATTTTATTTTAGTAGTAGTAGATTACGTGTCTAAATGGGTGGAAGCTATTGCTTCACCTCAATCGGATGCCAAAACTGTTATGAAGCTTTTCAAAAAGATAATTTTTTCTAGGCTTAGGGTCCCCAAATGCATAATTAGTGATGGAGGGTCTCATTTTATTAAGAAAAATATTTAGACCCTTTTAAAGAAATATGGAGTGAGGCATAAGGTTGCCACACCTTATCACCCTTAAACTAGTGGGTAGGTTGAGGTTTCCAACAGGGAGATAAAAAAATAATCTCTAAAAGGTGGTCAATACATCACTTGAGGATTGGTCTATTAATTAGACGATTCCTTATGGGCGTATCATACCGAGTATTAAACCCCTATTAAAACAACACCTTTCAAACTAGTATATGGGAAGCCTTGTCATTTACGTGTTGAACTTGAGTATAAATCGTTTTGGGTGATTAAAATGCTTAATCTTGATCATAAGGGTGCAGGTGAGCGCAGGTTATTGGAGCTAAATGAACTAGAGGAACTTCGTTTGGATGCGTACGAGAATGCTAGAATTTATAAGGAAAAAACAAAACGTTGGGATGATCATCACATCCTTCGAAGGACATTCAATCTAGGTGATATGGTCTTGTTATTTAACTCCAGATTAAGGTTATTTCCAGGTAAACTGAGGTCTGGATGGTCAGGACCATTTAGAGTCTTGAAAGTATTTCCCTTTGGCACTCTTGAGTTATGGAGTGAAAAGTCTAGACCATTTAAAGTAAATGGGCAAAGACTTAAGCACTATTTGACGAGCAAACCCATTCATCAAGTAAGTGGTTTGGATTTGCTTGATGCATAAGATTCGTAAATCTAAATGGGTAAGGCATCCGGCTAAAGACGTTAAGCTTAGCACTTGTGGGGAGGTAACCCCATGATTGTTTATATCTCTGTGTTTTCTTTGAATTTGTTTTAGTTGGTAAAGATAAATAAAAAAAGAAAAAATCAAATAAAGAGAAAAACAAATAAACAAGAACTTGATGGTTTGTTAGGTTGTGGAGTAAGGCATGATTTTTTATTACCATGATGCATGTTCTAATTTAAATTAGATGAATATGTGCCCAAACTTGGTGTTTTGCATTTTGTTTTATGACACAAAACAGTAGCAACCACTGGCCGTGCATTGCCACCACTGCCAATGGTTTGGACCAGGCAATTTTCACTAAAAATAAGAATTATTTGGGCATCATACAGTGAAAACCACTGGTCGTGGTTAGCTCTAGAAGTTCCCTCTGCATTTTAAGAGTTTTTGGGCATGAAATAGAGGCAACCACTGGCCGTGGTTGCCTTCAGGTACCATGAGTTATTTGCATTTCAAAATCTAGGCCAAAACAGCACTAACCAAGGGCCGTAGTTATTCACCACTGGCCGTGGTTTGGCCCAGCTTGGGGGTTTTCAAGTTTTTAAATACCCCATGCCCTAGTACCCCTCTTTTATGCATTGCCTTATTGGTTCCTTCACCTATATCTTTTGAAAACACTAAGCAAGCTACTTAAGAAACTCAAACCCCTTTCAATATCCTTGCATATCATCATCATCTTGCTACTTGAATTATCTCTTCTCATCTCTAAATCAAGTAAGCATTCTATTCTTTCTCATTAGTTTGGGGTTTCTCATTTGGTTTTTAGGGGTTTCTAAAAAATTTGGGGATTTAGCATGAAAATCTTAAAATTGATCATTTAAGCTTTCCCTAATTACCTTATGATGAATTTGAATGTTGTAAAACCAAATGGGTAACACTAAAATCTTCATGAACTTCATCTAGTGTTCATACTTTTTCATGCACCTCATTTGTGTTCATATGCAAATTTTGGTCTTTGGTAGGGATTGCATGTTTGATTAGTGGTAAAATTTTGAATTTGGTTATTTATTTTGGGTATTGAGCTTGATGAAGGGTAGCATTGCTCTTGAATATGGCATTTGTCACTCATTTATTTAGTGCACACCAAGTGTTTGACGAAATTCCCAAGAGACAAAATTCTTGAATTGTTGCATGGTTTGAATGTGCATGTGGTCTAGTTCACCTTTCATGGTATTTAATTGTTCATATATGTATATTTCTCTCATAGATACCATGAAGACATTATATAGGTGTTATCTCTTGTCATGATGCTAAACTTTGGAGCTTTGAATTAGAATGCTTTTTAACCTTTCTTGTATGGTTTTATTAGGTCATCTCCAAGTTTTTATTCAACTCCATGGCACCCAAGATTCCCTCCTAGAAAAGAAAGACCAAAGGTAAGTCTTCTAACTACTCCGATCTGAATGATATTGAATGCCCATTGGAATGGAAAAAGATGAGGTTGGAATTTTTATTGAGTAGAGAGCTTATTCCCTCTAGATTTTTCTACAAAGATACTTTAATGGAATTGGGGATTTTTGAAGATACCTTACACTTGTGTCAAAATATGGGGTGGGATTCCTTTATTGAATTATTTGAACCCATGTATGAGCATACTTCTTTAGAATTCCTAAGTTTTGTAGAGGTCAATAGGTGCCAATTTAGACCCGAATGGGAGCTCACTTTCCAGCTTAATAATACCAACTATAGGTTGCCTTTGGATGAAGTAGCTACTATTTATAATTTTCCTCCAAGGGGTGTTGATAGCATCCCAAAAGAGTTTAATTTCAGGTACTTTTGGAATCTTATCTCCCATAAAGGCCGTTATGATGCTTCCACTTCTAAAGCTTCCACCATCCATCACCCAGTTTTTCGTTACCTGCAGTGTTTCATGGCCTGATCCATCTTTGGGTGGTATGATAGTCCAGGTACTATACGTCAGTCAGAGGTATTCTTTCTCCACTCTATGCTTCATAATACTTGCATCGATTCTACCAAGTGGTTATGTAGCTAGTTATCTCGGGTTGGCAATGCCACCACTGGTAAGATTGTTATGGATGGTTACATAAACCCTATTGCTAGGTATGTAGGCATAGATCTGGACTAAGATAATCTCCTCCATCAACCCAAGAGGGTTGACATGGCTGAATTGATTAATATGGGGATGATTGTTAAGGAATATGATATATACTGTTTGGTAATAGTTGGATTTTGTGTTCCTCACCCTTTGCTTGATCCTACTTTCACTAGTTTGGAAGGCAAGACATCTTTTTTTTTTTGCAGATAAGGATGATCATACTCCACTATCTACCGAGATGCCACTACCCACCGGGCCTTCAAAATAGGGTGAGCCTTCTCATTTTAGTGAGGAGCCACCTTTTTCTATGCAGCAAATGTATACTTTGCTTTAGCAGATGTCCGTTGAGCAAACTCATCAGGGGTCCAGCATCAATCAGATTTCTGATCGGGTAAATGCCATGTATGATTGGCACACCCAGCAGGGTCACTTCCACCCCCTTCTCCATGATAGGTATCAGTTAAACTTTTGTGTCCTTTTACCCCTGGTTCCTCAATTAAGGACCTCTTTGGTCCCCTTAATATGGACATTGGGGATAATGTCCAGTTTTAGTTTAGGGTGATTGGTACACAAAAGTTCTGCTTGTTCTTACTTTATTCTTGTTTATTTTTGTTTATTTTTATTTTCTAGTTCATTTACACAACTGTATGTTTATGTTCCAGTTCATTTGCATGATTGTATGTCTGCTCATATGCCTTAGGCTAGGATTGATTGTTGACTGTAGTTATTGTTATCTGTATGACATGTGATGTAGATTGGTTGGATCTTATGCATTGCTTGGGTGAATCTTGTAAATATATATATATATATATATATATATATATATATATATATAAAGTTTTTGATTACTATTCTTGCTAGAATAATCACTCTGCATGATGACTATGTTTCTTTGATTAGGCCAATTACCAATGTGAGCTTTTGAGCCAATAAGGCATTCAGTGCATTAAATTGTAAATGAACCATGATTCTTTGACTGAGTGATTCACACATTTGATGGCACTCTAGAAGTTAGCTTTTGACCAATTCAAAACGGTTTGTGAATGCATGCTTGGAATGGAAAAGACACTTTAGGTTTTGTTTTCTTTAACCTCAGAATTTGTTAAAAGTATAATCCCTTAGTTGTCCTTTTTGAGCCATGAAATAATATGATTATTTTCTTTCAAAACTTTTTAACATAATGGTTTCTGATTCACATATAGAAGAGGCAAAAAGGGTAAGCTAACTAAAAGTGGTTGAATTGAAAAACAAAAACCATGATAGTTTGGGGTGTGTGATTCAAAGAAAAGGAAAGATAAGGAGTTTGATCTCTAACTAAAAAAAAGAAGAGAAAAAGAAAAATGAATCATACCCTTTATGGTTTGAAGGTATAAAGAGTTATTGAATTGAGGTTTGCTTTCCTTCTTGTGATATTGCTCTTCTTACAGAATTAAGCCCTTTGCATTTTGTAACACCCTCGATTAACTAAGGTAATCTTTTCCCCTAGATTACCTTGGTTAACTAAGATGTTACTAATTTTAAGAAAAACATGGAAGTTTTATTTTATACAATATAATAACTGGTGGAACAAAAGCATAACATATATATACATACAAAACATTATATATATACATTGATCAAGTCAGAACTGTACAACTGAAATAAAAGAGGGTCACATAGACCCCTTAAACAAAATACTGGGAAATAGAAATAAAGTAAACCTAACCACTAAAGGCCTCCACCTAGGAACTCATCATTTGACCACGTGGATGCCGGAGGATCGAAAGCAGATGCTATTTGGGATAAGTCCAGTGGAGCAGTACTCGGGGATGGTATATCACTGATGTCACAGATCCTTTGCTGTCAACGACTGACGTAGGCCTCGTAAGCCTCTGCTAGGAGACTCTATGCCACTGTAGATATCTCTATATACTCCTCAGTCTCTCTATACATATAACTCCTGTAAATATGCTGGAGAAAGCCCTGAGAGTGATCCCACTGCCGTCTCACCAAGTATCTCTCTATCGGTGTCATGACAAAAACTCCCTGACGTATGGGAATACTCTCTACTCCACTCGCCACATGAACTGCAAGAGGGACTGCTGACTGGAGCTGCTGGGGTAAGGATGGAAGTGCTGTCAGATCCACTTGACTGAACAATTTACTACTTACCTTCTCTAAGATCTCACTTTCTCACACTATAATGATGATCTAGGGATCAGGCCTAAGTCTCGTTACCTAAAACACCTAACAAGGTACCCTCGGAGGTCTCAAGAGCTTGGACTTCTACTCTAAAAAATCAGGGCTGTTATACTCTCCCCACCTTTTAGGAATTTCGCCCCTGAAATTCATCACAATTACCATAGGCATCAAGGTAACTTTGGATCATTGATCCTTTGTATTCTCATTCGATGCTTTAACTAATTGAGTCTTAATCAAGTAGTTCCTACCAAACAAGTCCTAATAACTGTCAAACAACAACTTTCAAAGTACAGCGGGGTAGAGCGAACCATACCCCAAGCCTGATGAATCAACCACACTCTGATACCACCAATGTAACACCCTCGGTTAACTAAGGTAATCTCTTCCACTAGATTACCTTGGTTAACGAAGAGGTTACTAATTTTAAGAAAAATGCTGAAGTTTTTTTATATATATAATATGATAATAGGTGGAACAAAATCATAACATATATACATACAAAACATTATATATATACATTGATCAAGTCAGAACTATATAACTGAAATAAAAGAGGGTCATATAGACTCCTTAAACAAAATACAGGGAAATAGAAATAAAGCAAACCTAACCACTAAGGGCCTCTCCACCTAGGAACTCATCATCTGACCACGGGGATGCTAGAGGATTGGAAGCAGATGCTATTTGGGATAAGTCCAGTGGAGCAGTACTAGTGGATGGTATATCACTGATGTCATAGATCCTCTGGTGTCAGCGACTGACGTAGGCCTCGTAAGCCTCTAGTAGAAGACTCTGTGCCGCTACAGATATCTCTATATACTCCCAGTCTCTCCATACATATAACTCCTATAAATATACCAAAGAAAACCTTGAGAGTGATCCCACTGCCTTCTTTCTATGTCTTTTATTTCTAAATTCATTTCTCCACCTTCCATGGGTTACTAAACCCTTAAGGTTAGGATTGCTGAGGTTTCAATGAAGTTCTAAATTCTATATTAAGATAAATTTTAGTTGAATTTATGTGAGAACATGGAAGGAAGTCGAACTTCATTGTTGAATTAGAAAATTCAGGTCAGTTTTGAGCTCTTCTCTAGAGAGGAATCGTGGCTGAGGGCTCATGTATACTTCTTGCTACCTAGTTAATTCAGGCCTACATTCTAGGTGAATAATTAAGGTTCAACCTCTAATTTCGCAATTAGTCCCTTTGTAGTGAATACCTAAGGGATTAAGGTTCAAATACAAGGAACTAGTGTTAATCACCTAAAGGATTAAGGGTTAACCATCTGTGGAATCTATGACACGTTTTTCACTGGAGTTGAACCTTAATTGCATGAGTTAGAATGAAATTAAATGTTGAAGTGATCCTAACCTGCTCTTATTCTTTGTTTTACACCTTAGCTCTGTGCATATTTCTATAAAATACAAAAACATCAAATTCAACAAAGACAAAAATATTATGAATTCTTTTCAATTATGGTTTGGTTTAGCTAGTATTAGTCCTTGGTTATGTTAATTACCTCAATCCCTGTGGGATGATCAAATATACTATATTTTAACGATTGGTGCGCTTGCCAAGAATTTCATCATCCGATGATAATGCATCAAGTTAATGATGCCGTTGTCGGGGATTGTTGAGTAATATCAACAATCCTTAGACCGGTACTAGACTGAACCACTTATTTGCTTAGCTTTATCTTTGTTATATATAGTAGTAGCTTTAATTGTTGTTTGAATAGATTGTATGTAGTTTCAGGACAAGGGAGAACCACTCTTCTTTGACCCTGATATAAATTTGTTAGAAAGAAGGTTGAGAAAAGAGAAAAAACTCAAAGAACAAAAAGAAATGGAAAATAGGAGAGTTACACTAAGTGACTACTCTAGGCTAACTGATGAAGGATCGCAATCTAGCATCCTTAGGCTGCCAATTGTAGCAAATAATTTTGAACTAAAACCTACTTTGTTGTAATTGGTAAGAAATGAACAATTTGGAGGAAGCGAGATAGAAGATCCAAATTTACATCTAGTTAACTTCCTCTAAATTTGTGACACTATAAAAATGAATGGGTTTCATGATGAGGCAATCTGGCTAAGATTGTTTCCATTTTCCCTTTGGGACAGAACCAAAGCTTGGTTGTAAAGCCAACCAAGAGGCAGTATTTCCACTTGGGAAGACCTTACCAAAAAAGTTTTGATAAAATATTTCCCTCCTTCCAAGTATGCTAAGTTGTGCACTGAGATCACTTGCTTTCAGCAAAGAGAGGGAATCTCTAATGGAAGCATGGGATTACTATAAGGAAAGTCTGAGGAAATATGTAACGTCCCTAATATTTTAGTAAAATCTTGATTAGCGGAAATATTAATAATTATTTTAGAGATTTATTTGATATTTTCAGGGATTATTATTATTATAAATGCAATTATAAATAATTAAATATTGTGAAAATAAATAAACTTACTTGATTGATTAACCACAAAAGGGGTAAATGAGGTGTAATTAGAAGGAAGTAAATTTAGAAGTTACCAATAGGGGTAAAAGGTAAAAGTTTAATTAAAACTTTCAAAGAAATTATAAAAGAAATAGGGAAATAACCATTTTGCCCCTGAGTCTTAATTAATGAAAAATTCATCTTCTTCTCCCTCATTTCACGCGAGCCTTCTTCTTCTTCTTCTTCTTCTCCTCACCATTGCCGTGAGTTGTATGCCTCAAGGGGAGGCCCGTTTCGTGTCGAAACTTCGAAATAACTACATTTTTGAGATCGTGGCTTCGAGGTGAGTTCAATGGACCCTTTAAATTGAGTTGTCTCTCTCTCCCTTCACTTTCTCTCTCTAACCGGTGGCTATGCATGGTGGGAGGAGGTCTTGTTTTCTACTTCTTTAGTGCATGTGGGCTTGAAGATGATAATTGGAACAATGAGGGTAATATAACGTTAATGGGTTTTGGTGTTTCGACCTCCGTAGGTAAAGAAACGGACGTCGGAGGACCGATTAGCAAAGCGGGTGTTGAACTCAGAGGTAGGACCTTGAACGCAGCGTTTAGAGAATATAGTCGACATAAAGAACGAGTCGTCGGAGCTCGGAATTGAGGTAAGGGGGTGCTCGGGTTGTAATTAATTAGAATAGGTACATATTTTGGGTCTGGGTCATCGAACCAATTATGAAAACGGTAAGAAATATTACTGGATGATAGTTGTATGTGTATGCATGTATGAATATGGACACCGATCGGTTTAGGATTGTGTATGGCTTACAATGATTGAGATTAAAATACTTGATGTTATGATAAATCAAAGTGTATAGTGGCAATGTGATGGCAGGCTTGACAAGTAGGTCGCCCATTTGATGAGTATGTGCTATTGTTGATGGCCACTTGTGATATGATATGAGGAATGTGAATTATATGTGTATGATTCCGTGGTGTAGGATGGCCAACGGTATGTATAGCCCCTCGTTTTCGGCTCCCGTGGTTTTTGTGCCCAGTTGAGCTACCCAGTGGTCAAGTAGGACCCAGTGGTTGAGGTGGAGAGTCAAGCAGGACTCGGTGAACCAAGCAGGGTTCACGGGGTGTCACGTAGGACCCCCAGCTGAAAGCTGAGCCTTTAGTATCCGGATACTAGGCGTCGATTTTATGTGAGAGTCAGTGGTGATAATTGATGGAATTATTAGCATTGTGTGATGATGTGTATGTACTTAATTATATTTGCCGATTGTGATTGCAATTTGAGGATAAAGAATTCGGATAGAGTTTATGATTGGTAAGTATATGTTGATGATGAATGGGTGAGACCACTTGTATAAAATGGAGTTTGTACACATGCATTTTGTTAATTAATTTTCATTCTAGATTAATTACGATACCAAACACTCACCCTTGATGTGGTTTTCTTTTAATTTAGTAACCAGTGAGAGGGAGGAAGTTGAAGCTCCGGAGGTGCGCCAAGTGGAGAATTGATGCCAAGGAGTAAAATGAACTATGAAAATAATGCTGTGTGCAATGTGTAATATGTTTTATGTATGTCATTATTACATGTTTCTTATGTGTGATGGAATAAGTATAGTTTGGAACGAAGAATTATGAATGATTATGATGAGTAGTGAGCTGGGATTGACATGCTGCATGATGATAATATGAGTTCATATGAATGAAGTGGTATGGTAGTGATGCTAATGTGATCAGTGTCGGTTTTCATGGGTTTGATATATATATATATATATATATATATTGGCACGGAGCCAGTAGTAGATGTAAATGATAAATTGTTATGGGAAGGTTTTGTAAATAACTATGGGTCATGAATGATGTAAAAGGGATGAATTGTGTCTGCAGTAGTATAGGTGATTACTGGACGAATCTCGCCCAAGCGGATTCATTCTCGCCCGAGCGAGGTCCGGGGGAATTGATTCTGTGCCTATATCGCTCAATCGAATATCCCTCGCCCATTCCGAGTGAGGTATGACCGAGAGAACCATTCTGAGTGAAGGAAGGTTAAGATGTTTCTGAGGCATGACCGAGAGAACCCCTTCTGAGTGAAGGAAGGTTAGGATGTTTCCGAGTGAGGTATGACCGAGAGAACCATTCCGAGTGAAGAAAGGTTAAGATGTTTCTGAGTGAGGCATGACTGAGAAAACCCCTTCTGAGTGAAGGAAGGTTAGGATGTTTTCGAGTGAGGCATGACCGAGAGAAACCCTTCTGAGTGAAGGAAGGTTAGGATGTTTCCGAGTGAGGCATGACCGAGAGAACCACTTCCGAGTGAAGGAAGGTTAGGATGTTTCCGAGTGAGGCATGATCGAGAGAACCACTTCTGGCTGAAGGAAGGTTAAGATGTTTCCGAGTGAGGAATGACTGAGAGAACCCTTTCCGAGTGAAGGAAGGTTAAGATGTTTCCGAGTAAGGAATGACTGAGAGAACCCCTTCGGAGTGAAGGAAGGTTAAGATGTTTCCGAGTGAGAGAACCACTTCCGAGTGAAGGAAGATTAAGATGTTTCCGAGGGAATCATGTTCGAGATAAGACCTTCCAAGTGAAGAAAAAGGATCTGACTTCGAGTGAGAAATTTTCAAGTGAGTCATGACCGAGAGGACCATTTCCGAGTGAAGGAAGGTTCTGGTTTCGAATGAAGGAACACGCCGAGTGTAGAGACTCCAGATGCGGCTGCGCTTGAAGGAACACCTTAGGGATATTGCTTGTTTTTCTTTGTAAAAGACTATGAATTGTTAGTGAATTTTCTTTACAAGTCTCGTAACTCATTCAAGCGAGTAGGAACTCGCTCAAGCGGCCTTCACTGGTTTCGCTTAAGCGAATCAGGGTCTCGCTCAAACGAATGACCCCTGATCCCATTTTCTCCTTTTGCTTCATTTAGCTAAATTATTTTCTTATTTTTATTTAATTGATTTATTTATTACTATTTGTCATTGCGAGCATATTTAATAAGAATGCATATTAATTGAATTAGAACTTAATTAATTATTAAAAGTGAAAAATTTATTGTGAAAAACAATTAAACGGATATAAATAAAGGTAAAATGACGTTGGACGTCACAAAATATCCTCACCATCAAATTTTTGATGTGTAGCAAGTTAGTATCTTCTATAATGGAGTCAGACCAGCTACTAGAGTTTTAATAGATGCCTCAGCTGTAGGTTCTGTAAGCAATAGGACTGATTGATGTTATGGCTCCCAATAAGTGTTTAGTATGTGAAAGGAACCATGTGCCAAAGAAGGGGCTAATGGAACTGGAAGTGTTAACCAAGTGGCCTCAATTACTCAAGAGGGGGGGTGAATTGAGTATTAAAAAATTTACTTGGAATGCTTTTGAAATTGATTCTTTAATAATTATGCTTAATGAAGATAATAAATTTACTCCCAAATGATAACAATTTATACATAAAGAAAATTAACAAGTACTAAGTATATGGCAATAAATTCACTTAAGAGATAAAGTAATTTCAAGTAATAATATCAAATTAATCACAACACTATTTTTGGTACTTAGAAAGATTTAAAGAATAATTCAAGAATATTACTTAAACAACTTTAACAAATTTAATCTAAGTGATTTACAAATTTAATCAAGCCAATAGAATATGCACTTTAAGTGCATTAATAAAGTTGCTTAACTAATTAATTTATAAAACACAAATATTTAGCAAGCAATTTTAAGTGCACAATTTAAATGAGTGTAGGGAAGAAAGATTTGTAAACCGATATATACGAGTTCCACCACACCGGTGTACGTCTCGCCTCTAAGCAACCCACTTAGAGGATTTCCATTATTGAAGATTAGAGATACAACTTTGAGCAATCACGGCTTCTTAGTGTCCCACACTCAAGAACCCAATTCTCACAAGTACAAGAGCACCCCACCCAATCTCTCAATCTCACAATTTTAAAAGGTTGAAACCCAACCCACAAACTCTAGAAATTTTGATGTTTAGAATACAAGAGTAACTCTCCAATAGAGTGGTTATACAAATTAAAGCCTTCACCAAGTGATAACTCTCAAAGAGAGGATATGCAAATTTTAGCTCTTCAAAAAATATTTTCTCTCTCAAAAATATTCAATTTTTGGCACTTAAAGGATTAATTTCCTCTCTAAGAAAATATTCAATTTTAGCACACAAATAATTTCCTCACTGTTATAAGGAATCGATTCATGCTTCTAAAATGCACTTCATGGGCCATTCAAACCGTGTGAATCGATTCACACATAGAGGGAATTGATTCATGCTATGCAAAATTCAATTCTGGGCCTTCCTTCACATGGCAATCGATTCATGTGGCCATGTGTTGCTTCATGAATCGATTCATGCATCTGTTGAATGAGTTTTTGCGCTTTGTTTTACCCGTTTGGATATTTGATTGCATGTGATTTATTTCCTTTGATTCATGGCACTTTAGTTGATCATTTTTCACTTGATCTAGACCTCTTTAAAATCCTTTAACATGAGTCCTTAATGGTCATCAATCCTTATGCATTTAACTTTGGAATTCTTGATCCGTTAAAGCTTGATCTTTATGAATTGCTTCTAATTGATCACTTTCCACAACATCCTTAATATATCTTCATTTGTTGTATCATTATCAAAACCTACATCAACATAAAAATACATTCTCCCCCTTTTTGATGATGACAATAAATGTTCATCTCGTCGGGTGTTAGTCTCATAACAGTTCATATACATGGCATAAATGACTATCCCTTACACATATAATTTGATACTACATGTTATACATATGTCATACATATAATTGAATACCACTTTATCATTTACACATGTAGTTGGATATCACTTGTTGTAAGAAAAATTATTATGAGGCTCTCCCTTAATCATGCAATTTCAACAAGGATAGATATAGATGTTGATTCTAGATTTTATTTCTCCCTTAAGCATCATGATATTCTCTCCCCCTTTGTAAGATACTTTATGCCACTTAGAATGTATATATTTATTTTCTCCCCCTTTGGCATCATTAAAAACATTTAAAAATATATACCACTTTAAGACAGATACATTTTATAGAGATAAAAGTCATTTGCATATAAAGCTCCTCCTAAAACATGCAATAGATATCACAGAATAATTCAAGGCATGTAAGCAATCATAATGATATTTTCTCCTTCTTTTAGATAAGCAAAGTCTCATGGGTGATTTTGTGAGAGGTTGTACAAGGATTAAAATTTTTGCCAATTACAAATTGGAACACTCAATTTCACAATCCTCACAATTCTTACACAAAATAAAATAAAGAAAAAGAAAATAAAAAGAGAAAGAAATGGAACAGAGAAGAAATTGAAGGAAAAGAAAAGAAAGGAACAAAGTGAATGAATGAGAACTGGATATCAAAGCGACACTGTAATGGCTGTGGAGTTATGGAGCCGGTGTGCAAATCGTTGAATGTACAGAGTAAGAGAATGGAGCAGAGTTTTTGACTCCAAAGAAGGCTTCAGACATCCCCTCTTTTTTCCTCTTTCATTGAGGTATTTATAGAAATCTGGACGTCAATAATCATGGGGAACGGCGGCTAGTGGGACTTCTTTATTATTTTCTCTTTTGTCTTGTTGTCAGCCGCCCCACAAGATCAACAAATCAATTTGGATGGTGCGTTGGTGTGTGATGGAGAAACAGCCTGGACCTCGACAACCATAGGGAACGGCGGCTAGTGGGAATTCTTTATTATTTTCTCTTTTGTCTTGTTGTTAGCCGCCCCCTCATAATTCAAGGATCCACTTGGATAGTGGGAATCCAAGTCAGCATGGGCAAATGGTGGAAATATGGAACCAGTGTTCTCCTTATGACTTGGATTAGTGCCTCAGCCTGTATCCATCCTCAATGGGAATTAATCCGAGCGGAACAGGTGCTCTCATATATAAAAGACCGAGTGAAAGCTTGAATTCAAAGATTATTGACTCGGAAATTTCTTTTCGAGGAGCATTCATCAGGACCTCTGTTCATTCGGAATTGGTTCACTCGGTGTTGCTTTGCTCGGAACTTGTCACTGCTTGAAGCATTCATTTAGAATTACTTCAATCGGAGGTGCTTTGCTTGGAACTTGTTTCTGTTTGAAGCACTCGACCGGAATTGCTTCACTGATTGAAATATTCATTCAGAATTGTTTCAAAAGTGACTCACTTGGAGATCATTTGCTCGGAGGTGCTTCTGCTTGAAGCACTCGTTCAGACCCTCTTCTCTCACATGTGACCCACTCAGGAACGTCTCATTTGGGAAGTCTTTATTTAAAATTGATTCAATCGGCACCTCCAAAATGTTTCACTCGGCTATGTCTCTGGCCGACAAGTCAGAACCATTTTTTTGACTTAAAATTGATTCAATCGGGAACTCTTCATTCAAATGCCTCAGCCTGAGGGGTATTCCTTCGAAATCAAGGTCTTTCTTCACCCGGAAGCACATCACTGGAATTGAACCACTCGGAGAAACCTTGCTCGGATATATTGCTTGGGAGTAATTCAGTCGAGAACGACCCTTTCTTCGCTCCTTGAAATGATCCACTCGGACACATTCATCTGAAGTCAAGCTTGCCTTTCACTAAGAATTGCTTTAATCGTGCATCAACCCATTCGGACGTATTCACTCGGAAGTCCGACTTGCTTTTCACTCAGAATGGCCTCAATCATCAATCAACCCATTCGGACGTATTCACTCGGGAGTCGGCCTTGCTTTTCACTCAGAAATTTGCAACTTGAGAGAATCTGGCCGATAGAAGCTCTTTCTAGGTCAGAGCTTTGCTTTGCTCAGAAATACATCTCTCAGCCCCAAACCACTCGGAAGTGCCTTCCTCGGAGACATCTCACTCGGGGTTAGTTTGAAACTTGAGAGTCTGCCCGAAAGAGATTCATTCCCGGTCGGACCTTTTCCTTGCTTAAAAAGACATTTTCTCCAAAACACACTACTCGGAAAGGCCTTTTCTTTACTCAAAATGCCATCTTTTCCGAAACACACCACCCGGAGACATCCTTGCCTGACAAGTGTTCTTCCGAAGTTTAGAGTTTTTTTCATTCAGAATCAACTCACTCGGGAATCCTCCACTCGGAAACAATTTTGCCCAAAAAAAGCACTTGTCCCAAAATCAGTTTTGCTTCAATCAGTAATCCTTCACTCAGACGTATATCTTTGGGCAGTATTTATTCAAAGTCAGTCCTTTTTTCACTCAGAGTGGCTGCAGTCGGGAATCTTCCACTCGGATTTATCTCGAACCGGGAAGTATTCCTTCAAGGTCAGCCATTTTTCACTCGGAATAGCTTTGATCGGGAATCTTCTACTCGGATTTACCTCCAACCGGGAAATATTCACTCAAAGTCAGCTATTTTTCATTTGGAGGCACCTCCTTCGGGAATCTTCTACTCGGAAACACCCTACCCGGAGATAATCCACTCGGCAACGCTTCACTCGGAGACTCCCTACTAAAAAATGATCATTCCGAGTCAGCCTACTCGAAAATGATCATTCCGAGTCAGAATTCAATCCTCTCAGAATTTAATCCTCTCAGAATTCTTTCCACTTGGGCCGCACTAATAGATAGCGCACTAATAGCCCATTTTCATGCTTTTGTTGCTCTTTTTTCACCGGGGCTTGTTCTTCTTGTTTCTTTATCATTTGATGGTCGTTTTTCTCTTGTTATTGACCCTTGGATTATCTTTGTACTTATTCCTTAATTTTATTAATTTCTGCAAAATAAAATACCCAAGTAGAATATAGTGGAAAGAAAGCGAAAATCACAAAAATTAAGGAAATACTGTGCATAATGATTAAAATCCTAAGCAAACTAAATCTAATTTATTGTGTTATAAAACACTTATCAAAATACCCCAAACCAAAACATTGCTTGTCCTAAAGCAATTACCATATTCACATGATAAGATACAAAAAACACTAAGCTCAGCAAACTAAGGAATCCAAAATAGAGAAAAAGATTCATTCAAATGCCAATATTAATTTTCTTATGTGAATCAATTTTCATTATCAAGACAGAGGATACTCTTCTCTCAATTTTCACTCAAAGTGTTTCATGGTTTGTGTATCACTTAGATCATCATAGTCAAAAAATATTACCATAAGCTTGTTAATAAACCAGAAACTCCACAGTTTAGATAGAAAATATGTCAAAGTCTAAAGGTCTTTCAAATGTTGTAACGTTGCCTTGGGTTGTATTGTCAAGGTAGGAATTTCAAGAAAAATGGAATACAAAAGGGCTTTAACAGTCATGAATGATTCAAATTACCATCATAAATTTAACAGAGCAAATTTTTGAACTTTTATGGACTTTTTGGAATTTATTCAATATCATCCTTTTGATTTTCTTTTTCTTTTTTCTTGCTTTTCTTTGCATCCTATACATATTTTTCTTAAGTCCTTTTTTATTTCTTTGCTCCACTAAATTTCTAACTTTTTCACCATTAAAAGAATATCAGTCAATGAAAGGCTTCAAAGAAAAATTTTTACTTTTAGGTTTAAAAGGGGCAACTAGGGGTCAAATTATGCAAAAATTCTAAGGCTTAAGAATAAGGCCTAATTGTGCCTTTATCATCCTAAGACATATAATCAAAAACCATTTTGAATCGGTTAAAAACAAGTTCTAGAATATTAATGACTATGAGATTCACTCAATCAAGAAGATATGGGTTTTGAAAATTTGTTTGATAAATAACCCATTTTGGCTCAAGTCTAACCATGGAAAGTCTTTTCAAAGAAAATTTTAATCACATAAAGTTCTTAGACATTGATTTGGCATTTAAACAATCAAATTTTGAAAATTTCACTCAAAATTTTGGGGTTCTTAGATACTTTAGCCTTGTGTTCAAAGTAAATTTATCATATAATCATGGTAAATTACAAGATTACAAACAAAACAAGGAAAACACACATGCATGAAAAATATAACAATCACACAACGTAAACAAAATAGTTAAGTTTTCTTATCTACCACCCCAAACCAGAATTTGACATTGTCCTCAATGTTAAAATGGATGATAAAAGGATAAGAAAACTTACCTGTAGTAACCCCAAACCAGCATTTGACATAGTTGGGTTTTTTTTTAATACCCTTTTTTTTTCGAGCTCAAAATGAAACAACAACTTTTTATAGGGTTACCTCCCTATCAGTGCTAAGTTTTAAGTCTTCAGCCAGACTTCTCACCGTTTGGATTTACTCATCAGGAGCATCAAACAAGTCCAAGTCATTTACTTGTTGTATTGGTTGACCTGTCAAGTAGTGCTTTACTCTTTGTCCATTTACCCTAAATGTACCAGATTTCTCGCTCCATAGTTCGACAGCTCCAAAGGGAAAGACCTTTGTTACCTTGAATGGTCCCAATCATCGGGATCTCAGTTTACCTAGAAAAAGCTTCAATCTGGAATTAAATAGTAAAACCATATCACTTGGATTAAATGTTCTCCGCTGGATGTGACGATCATGCCAATGTTTGGTTTTTTCTTTACAAATTCTGGCATTTTCGTATGCATCTAGACGGAGGTCTTCAAGCTCATTTAATTCCAACAACCTATGTTCACCTGCATCCTTATGATCAAAGTTAAGAGTTTTAACAGCCCAAAATGATTTATATTCTAGCTCAACAGGTAAATGACAGGGCTTCCCATATACTAGCTTAAAAGGTGTGGTTCCAATGGGAGTTTTGTATGCGGTTCGATACGCCCATAAGGAATCATCTAACTTAATAGACCAATCCTTACGTGATGTATTCACCACTTTTTGAAGAATATTTTTAATTTCCCAATTGGATACCTCAACTTGTCCACTAGTTTGTTGGTGATAAGGTGTAGCAACCTTATGCCTAACTCCATATTTCTTTAGAAGGGTCTGAAAAGTTTTCTCAATAAAATGAGACCCTCCATCACTTATAACACATTTTGGGACCCCAAACCTTGGAAATATTATTTTCTTAAAAAGTTTAATAACAGTCTTAGCATCAGAATGGGGTGAAGCAATGGCTTCCACCCATTTTAACACATAGTCAACTGCCACTAATATGAACTGATTTCCAAAAGAGGAAGGAAAAGGTCCCATAAAATCAACACCCCATACATCAAACAATTCAACTTCTAAAATGGTATTCAATGGCATTTCATGTCTCTTACCAATATTACATGTTCTTTGGCAAGCATCACAAGTTAGAACATACTTACGTACATCCTTAAAAATATTTAGCCAATAGAACCCAGATTGCAATATTTTAGCAGCTGTCTTAGAGGTACTCATGTGCCTTCTACAGGAAAGACAATGGCAATGATCCAAGATAGCATGGACCTCATCTTGTGAAACACACCTCTGAATCAAACCATCTGCACATTGCTTGAATAGGAGTGGTTCATCCCAATAGTAGTGTTTAACATCTGTAAAAAAACTTTTTCCTTTGCTGAAAGCTAAGATCAGGAGGTAAGATACCACATGCAAGAAAATTTACAAAATCAGCATACCAAGGAACACGTTGGATACTAAGACTCAAGAGTTGTTCATCTGGAAAAGATTCATTGATGGGAATATTATCTGTTTCTTCTTTTTTAGATGTCAACCTAGATAGGTGGTCAACGACTAAGTTCTCAGTACCCTTCTTATCCTTAATTTCTAAATCAAATTCTTGCAATATTAGAATCCACCTAATTAACCTCGACTTTGATTCCTTTTTATTCAATAGATACTTAATGGCAGAATGGTTAGTGTAAACAGTAACATGTGAACCTACCAAGTAAGATCTAAATTTATCAAAAGCAAAGACAATGGCTAACAGTTCTTTCTCAGTTGTGGCATAATTTACTTGATCATCATCCAACGTCCGGCTGGCATAATGAATTATATGTAGCTTCTTGTCCTTTCGTTGCCCAAGCACAGCCCCTACTGCGTAATCACTCGCATCACACATCAACTCGAACGGGAGTTCCTAATTAGGGGGTTGCACGATAGGGGCAGAGATTAGAGCTTGCTTGATCCTGCAAAAAGCTTCCATACAAGATGAATCAAAATTGAAAGGCACATCCTTACCCAGAAGAGTTGTAAGAGGCTTTGTGATCTTGGAGAAATCTTTAATGAACCTACGGTAAAACCTTGCATGTCCAAGAAAACTCTGAATACCTTTCACATTTGTAGGTGGAGGTAATTTTTCAATCACTTCCACTTTAGCCTTATCAACTTCTATACCTCTCTCAGACACCAGGTGTCCAAGAACTATGCCTTCTCTTACCATAAAATGACACTTTTCCCAATTCAAGACTAGATTGGTCTCTTCACAACGCTGCAAGACTTGGCACAAATTTGTTAAACAGTTATCAAAATCCAAACCATACACTGAAAAATCATCCATAAAGACTTCTATCACATCTTCAATAAGGTCAGAAAAATTGCTTGCATACATCTTTGAAAAGTCGCAGGTGCATTACACAGAACAAAAGGCATACGTCTATAAGCATAAGTCCCATAAAGGCAAGTAAAGGTAGTCTTTTCTTGATCAGATGGATGAATAGGAATTTGATGAAAACCGGAATACCCATCCAAATAACAGAAATAAGAGTGTTTCGCAAGTCTTTCAAGCATCTGATCAATAAAAAGGAGAGGAAAATGATCTTTTTTTGTGGTGCTATTTAACTTCCTATAATCAATGCACATGCGCCAACCAGAGACAATCCTAGTAGGAATCAAGTTATGTTTATCATTTTCAATCACAGTTATTCCCCCCCTTTTTAGGCACCACATGAACAGGACTTACCCATTTACTACTATCAACAGGATATATGACTCCAGCATCAAGCAATTTCAAAATTTCCTTTTTCACCACTTCTTGCATTTTTAGATTTAATCTCGTAAGTGGTTTTACTATGGGCCTACTTTCATCTTCTACAGTAATCCTGTGCATACAAAGAGAAGGGCTAATCCCTTTGATATCATCCATTGTATAACCTATTACCTTTCTATACAACCTAAGTTGTTTCAAAAGTTTTTCAGTTTCACATGGATTCAATTTAGCATTAACAATCACAGGATATATGGAATTAGGACCAAGAAACTCATACCTTAATGAAGCCAGTAAAGGTTTTAATTCCACATTTGGGCCTACCACTTTGTCACACATGACCTCAGTATCATGTTTTAGTGGGGCCTCAGAGCAATCAGATTTTCCTGCAGGCTCAATCATGAAAACAGTTTGAAGTGGGTCATTAGGAAGGGTTGCTTCCTTTACCACTTGTTCAACAAAATCCACATTACAGCAAACATCATTATAAGGTTTTTCTAAAACATTTTTCAAGTTAAAATCAACCTTTTAATCTCCAACAGTTAGAGACAACTTACCATTCTTGACATCGATCACAGCACCTGTAGTTGCTAAAAATGGTCTGCCTAAAATAATAGGAATCAAAGAAGCTTCATCCATTTCAAGCATAACAAAGTCGGCAGGTATAAAAAAGTTTCCTACCTTAATAGGAACATCCTCTAAAATTTCTACAGGATATTTTACAGATCTATCAGCCAATTGTAAAGACATCCTAGTAGGTTTCAGCTCACCCAATCCTAACTTTTCAGCAACAGATAATGGCATTAAACTCACACTCGCTCCTAAATCACACAATGCTTTATCTATATTCATGTCACCAATCATACAAGGAATAGAGAAACTACCTGGATCTTGGAGCTTGGGTGGAAGCTTTCTTTGAATTAGAGAACTGCACTCTTTAGTAAGTGCAACTGTACAATCTTCCTCTAGTCTTCTTTTGTTGGACAAAATGTCCTTTAGGAACTTTGCATATATGGGCATTTGCTGCAAAGCATCTGTGAAGGGAATATTGATATATAATTTCTTTAAAACATCAAGAAACTTACCAAATTGTTTGTCTAACTTTGTTTTAGCCAAGCGTTGAGGAAATGGAATGGGAGGTTGATATGGCTTAACCTCCTCCTTCTTTTCTTGTGGTTTCTCTTCTTCAATCACTGGATGAGATGAAGATTCATCCACTTTCTTTTCCTCCTTTGCAGTCTTACCAACTGGCCCATCATATTGAGTACCACTCCTAAGAGTGACAGCCATGGTTTAGTTAGATGGTCCAGCCTCTGGTTTTCCAGGAAATGTTCCTGGTGCTCTTTGAGAGTAGGAGGCTTGTTGGGCAATTTGATTTTCCAGTATTTTGTTATGGGTGGCAAGAGAGTCCACTTTTGAAGCTAAGTTTTTTATTGCATCAGAGAATTCATCATTTTGTTTAAGTTGAGTAGCTACAAATGTCTCCATCAAGGATTCTAGCTTTGATTTTTGTGGAATATAGGTTCCTTGTTGAGGTTTGTAGTTACTTTGATTACCTTGGAATTGAGGTAGCCTATTTTGGAAGCCAGGTGGACCTTGTGGAGGTCTATAGTTACCTTGATAATTTCCACCATAGTTTCCAATAGTATCCACCTGATGCATTTCTTGTTCTTGATTAAGGGTCATTGCTAAATGGCAGTTTGTAGCTCCATGTCCTGAAACACCACAAACTTTACAAACAATATTAGTAGTACCTGTTGACCCTATTTTATCAAGTTTTAATGTTAATGCTTCAACTTTGGCAGAAAGTAGGGAAAGAGCATCAACAGAGTGCTTACCTGGTGTTTTAGCAGGTAATCCTCTCTCAGAGTTCTACTGGTGAGTGTTTTGAGCTATTTCCTCAATCAGGTTCTTAGCTTCATCAACATTTTTACTCATGAAGGCTCCTCCAGCTGCAGCATCTAAAGAGATCTTTTGTGTGGAAGTTAGTCCATTATAGAAAATATGGATTGTCAACCACCTTTCTATCCCATGGTGAGGACATTCTCTTAGCAACTCCTTGTATCTTTCCCAGGCTTCATACAAGGATTCATCATCTTTTTGTGAGAAATTTATGATTTGTTTTCTCAGCACATCAGTCTTGTTCCTTGTGTACCATTTATTGATAAAAGCACTAGACAATTGTTTCCAAGTTGTGATGGATCCTTCAGGAAGAGAGTATAACCACGCCCTCGCTTTATCTCTTAAAGAGAAAGGGAAGAGTCTTAAGCGAATGGAATCATTGGTGGCTCCGTTCATCTTCAGGGTATCACAGTATTCAAGAAAGATTTGAAGATGAAGATTTGGATCTTCAGAGGGTAAACCTCCGAATTGGTTCTGTTGAACCATAGAGAGTAATGAAGGCTTCAATTCAAAATTGTTAACCTCCACTGTGGGTCTAAGGATGCTAGATCCTCGTCCATTTGTATTTGGAGCGGCAAAATCTCTTAAGGCTCTATATTGGTCTGCCATTTGTTTTTCTTTTTCTTGTTTTTGTTGTTTTCTTAAAGCTCTAAGGGTACGTTCTATCTCAGGGTCAAATCCTAAGTTTAGATCGACACTACGGCTTCGTCGCATAAAAAGAAAATAAATGAAAAATAAAACAAACAATCACAAAAAATAAAACAACAACAGATACACAGAATAAAGAAAAAAATACAAATTAACAAACAGAATAAAATAAGTAAAAATAAAAATACAGAAAAAATATAAAAAGAAAAGAAACAAACAAAACAAAAATAAAATAAAATAAAAAGAATATTAACAAGTATGATCTAATCGAATTTCAATATTGTTGATATTTGAGGGACGACAGTCCCCGGCAACGGCGCCAAAAACTTGACAGGGCCCGCAAGCGCACGGGTTATGTCGCGTAATATAAAAGATTATCGTCTCCACAGGGACTGTGTTGAAAGTACCAACATATTGAAATTTAATTATCCACACAATTGATTTTTAATTTTTTTTTGTAAAATAAAACACAAATTAAAAATAAATTTAGAAACAAAATTTACTTGACACTTAAAAATCAGAGTTGAGAGTATCTTGGGATTTCGGGGGATCAAGACTCTATTTTATGTTAATGAATTTTAACTTTTCATAAATAAGAATCAAATTAAGTTTTCCAAGGCGGATTTTCCTTAAGCTAATTAATATGTTCCTCTCGGAATCCTATTAATGTACCTAACCTATGGAAAGCACTGCTTAATCCTTAGAAAAGGCCCATTATCGTTTTGTGAAAATCCCTTATTTATTCCCCAAAAGATTTTGATTACTTTCACGGTTTTACCGAGGTCACAAAAAGTATTTCAAAACCTTAGGCTTAGTTCAAAGACTTTCCAGTAACAATAAATCTCTCGATTCTATTAATTGCTTAAACTTACTAATATACCCGCAAGTATAAAGTTTTATCACTTAGGTTCTTGTTAGGAATCACTAAGAGCATTGAGCATTTTTTGAACTAAATGGAAAACAAAAATTTATTTAATTCAAAGTCAAAATAACATTAACATAAAATATTATCACGCCCTCTTCATCCCAAGATAATTAATTTAGTTACTCATGAAATAATTCAAATTCATATACATGATGGAAAAGTAAAACATACAAGACATGGTAAAAATAAAGACTTATGGGTTTCTCCAAAAGCTCAAAATAATTTTACCATTGTATTTCCTTGTTGCAATATTCCTCCACAAATTACAAATTAGAACACTCAATTTCACAATCCTCACAATTCTTACACAAAATAAAATAAAGAAAAAGAAAATAAAAAGAGAAAGAAATGGAACAGAGAAGAAAACGAAGGAAAATAAAAGAAAGGAACAAAGTGAATGAATGAGAACTGGATATCAAAGCGACGCTGTAATGGCTGTGGAGTTATGGAGCCGGTGTGCAAATCGTTGAATGGACGGAGTAAGAGAATGGAGCAGAGTTTTTGACTCCAAAGAAGGCTTCAGACATCCCCTCTTTTTTCCTTTTTCATTGAGGTATTTATAGAAATCTGGACGTCAATAATCATGGGGAACGGCGGCTAGTGGGACTTCTTTATTATTTTCTCTTTTGTCTTGTTGTCAGCCGCCCCACAAGATCAACAAATCAATTTGGATGGTGCGTTGGTGTGTGATGGAGAAACAGCCTGGACCTCGACAACCATAGGGAACGGCGGCTAGTGGGAATTCTTTATTATTTTCTCTTTTGTCTTGTTGTTAGCCGTCCCCTCATAATTCAAGGATCCACTTGGATAGTGGGAATCCAAGTCAGCATGGGTAAACGGTGGAAATATGGAACCGGCGTTCTCCTTATGACTCGGATTAGTGCCTCAGCCAGTATCCATCCTCAATGGGAATTAATCCGAGAGGAACAGGTGCTCTCATATATAAAAGGCCGAGTGAAAGCTTGAATTCAAAGATTATTGACTCGATAATTTCTTTCCGAGGAGCATTCATCAGGACCTCTGTTCATTTGGAATTACTTCACTCGGTGTTGCTTTGCTCGGAACTTGTCACTGCTTGAAGCACTCATTCGAATTTGCTTCAATCGGAGGTGCTTTGCTCGGAACTTGTTTCTGTTTGAAGCACTCGACCGGAATTGCTTCACTAATTGAAATAGTCATTCGGAATTGTTTCAAAAGTGACTCACTCAAAGATCATTTGCTCGGAGGTGCTTCTACTTGAAGCACTCGTTCAGACCCTCTTCTCTCACATGTGACCCACTCAGGAATGTCTCATTTGGGAAGTCTTCATTTAAAATTGATTCAATCGGCACCTCCAAAATGTTTCACTCAGCTATGTCTTGTGCAATTAATAAATTCATTCAGCATGGTACCTTTGCATTAAAGAAGAACCAGCGTGAGGTAGTGGAGCAAGTAACAGCAAGGTGGAGCAGGAATATTTCAGTGTCTGTTGGTAGCAGCTTGGACAAGCATGGTTTCTTTTCTTTCTTAATTTCCTTTGTCATGGTGGATCATGGAATGTGCAATTATAAAATCAAAGTGCAGCATGGTGATTGCAGGAAGATGTTGGCATTTGAATTTCTGAGATTCCATGGCTTTAAATTTGAGTTTCCAGAACGCGTTTGCACTTAATGAATCCATTCGTTTTCAAAGGAATCGATTCATCCTTCAAAAATGAAGTTCCTGGGCAAGTTTTAAATGTGTGAATCGATTCATGTATATAAGGAATCGATTCATGCTTCCAAAATGCACTTCCTGGGCCATTCAAACCATGTGAATCAATTCACACATAGAGGGAATCGATTCATGCTATGCAAAATTCATTTCTAGGCCTTCCTTCAGGTGGGAATCGATTCATGTGGCCATGTGTTGCTTCATGAATCGATTCATGCATTTGTTGCATGACTTTTTGCGCTTTGTTTTACCCGTTTGGATATTTGATTGCATGTGATTTGTTTCCTTTGATTCATGGCACTTTAGTTGATCATTTTTCACTTGATCTAGACCTCTTTAAAATCCTTTAACATGAGTCCTTGATGTTCATCAATCCTTATGCATTTAACTTTGGAATTCTTGATCCGTTAAAGCTTGATCTTCATGAATTGCTTCTAATTGATCGCTTTACACAACATCCTTAATATATCTTCATTTGTTATATCATTATCAAAACCTATATCAACATATAAATACAGGAATCTGAAGATGTATATCTTGCTCAAAGCAAGCTTATGACTCAAGCTTTGGAAAAATTAAGTGTACAAATTTCTAAACTCCAAAAACCGAGTCAAGTTTATATGCTTAATTGTGATTTCTATGGTGGTGACCATGAAAATGGGACATGTGATTCCAATGGCCAAACTAAATAAGCTAATTATATGGGCCAAAAATTTCAAAGGAATTACCTTTCTAATTCCTTTAATCCTAACTACAGGAACCATCCTAATTTTTCATGGCAAAAAGGCCCTCATTTAAATTAGAACATGCCACAAGGCCAATCACCATAGCAAACCGCAATTAAATCATAATTTCCACCTCCATCTGTTAAGAAAAAATCTGAATTTGAGAGTGTGCTCTCTCAATTCATTCAAGACACTCAAGCTAGTTTCAAAAACCAAGAATCATCCATCTGAAACTTAAAAATTCAAGTTGGACAGTTATCTAAACAATTAGCTGAGAGACAAACTGGAAACTTCCTGGGAGATACTGAGGTAAATCCCAAGGAACATTGTAAAGCAATAATGACAAGGAGTGGGAAGGCCTTGGTTGACCCTACTCCAAGTGAAACATCCTTACCTAATTAAAACCCAAACCGAGACTAGGGAAATTTTTCCCAAAATTCACCATGCAGTCGGGTAAAAATAAAATAGCATAAAGGCAAGGGAAAGCAAATACCGACCAAATTTGGAACGTATGGAATAGGAGGAAATTAAAGGCCATACACACAGCAAACAGCGGAAGACACAGCTTAAGCGAGCCCAAACAGTATTCACTCACTCAAGCGAGGTCCAACGTCGCTTGGGCGAGACAGCCCATCTCGCTTGGGCGAACACCCATTCGCTCAAGCGAAACCAACCAGAAACCTTCCATCCATTCACACCCGCTGGAGCGAATACCTTGTTCGCTGAGGCGAGTAACTCCACTCGATATTCCTTCACTCGGATTCGGGACCACGTCCACTCGGGAACTGTCCCCATAGCGTCATGCTTCACTCGGCAATTCATACTTAGCCCAATACTTAGTTTATTCAAGAAGCCTACACACATACTTCATTCAGAAGCGTCATAATCTCCACTCGGGAAATGATTACCAAGATCACTCCACTCGAAGTCCATAAGCTTTCCTCACCCAGAGTATTTCCCCAGTCCAATACCCCTCGGTATAATTCAACCACAATTTACTCGGAATACCACATCCATTTTGCACTCGGCATAATTTGATCTTCCACACTCGGAGATCACATAATCTCTCGGCTATAAACCACTCGGTCACTTCTTAACTATTCATCACTCGGGTAATACATTAACCCATTTCCACTAGGAGAAATCCACCAAGTTAAGTCACTCGGACTTATTCAATACTTAGCCACTCGGAATATATATATAGCCACATTCAGTCGGAAGAGGACTCCCTAAAAATGCCTCAACCCGAACCATCACAACCCCCTTCCCTCAGAAGAGGTTCACACCGGATTCCCCACTCGGGAATATCCAAACCCTTCCCCAATCGGGGTTTTACTCATACTTTTACTCGGTAATATATGGACTGACCTTCCCTCGGAAGTAGCCCACTCGGGTACATCTTACCCGAATCCATCATATGCCTTTATCGCTTGGAAAAGGCCACACAGGCAATCGCCTCACTCGGCAATGGCTCTCCCAACAATATTCCACTCGGAATTCATTAACTTAACATCATTCTCTCAGCACCACATGATGAATAATTCAGGTAACATCAAAACAATGTAAAATATATATATATATATATAATGTATACATGTCCACAATCCTCATAGTTAACCCATATAATTAAATCCGTTCGGATTACAAGAGAGCCGGCCAAGGCTTTAACATATTTATTTACAATATATAAATACAATACGCACTCCAACATTTTGAGTGCCCAACACTCAGACTTGAGGGCATCTCCTCATTCCCAGTCCAACCTGCGTACACTGAAAAATGGTGTAGGGGTGAGCTTTTACATATTAAATGACAGTTATTGACTCGGATTAATCTACGAATCCTTAACCATGCAATAACATATATCATCAATCAAACATACACACTGCCATTTAACATGGACATTCACATAACATCTTCCGATCGGGATTTTACTCATTTCACTCGGCTATAATTCACAACATCCTTAATAACAATGTATCATCCAATCGGATTCCACGCCAAATCTATTCCAATCAATATCAGTAATGCTTAAACTCCGAGCCTCGCTCAAGGAGAGTGCCTGAGCCCCGCTCAAAGGTCTTAATCATATCCTCATACATTTTCATCTGATTGCTGATTCAACAATAAGCGTCCAACGCTTCATGCTCCAAGCATTTCCAATGGCGAATCGGATACATACGGTCTCATTCATCAGACATCTAACGCCAATGCACTCGGCATTGCCTTGAGTCTAACTCAAGGTCTTTCATCAAGCTTCCAACGCTTAGTGCACTCGGTACTGCCTCGAGTCCAACCTGAGGTCTTTCATTATATTTAACACGTATTCATCCGATTGCCAACTCTGTATTAAGCGTCCAACGTTATATGCACTCGGCATTCCCAATGGTGAATCAGATGATCCATATCTCATGCACTCGGCAATCACAATGCCATCCACTCGGATTATCCTTACAACAAGCATTTCATGCTTTCTCATATAACATTGCACTCAGAAATCAACACTAGTAAGCATTTCATGCTATTCCATATAAAATTCCACTCGGCATTAACATAGCCGTCCCCATCCTATGCACTCAGCATTCGCATATTCAATGTCAAGCATCACATGCATTTAAACACACCATCACACACGGGGACCAGTAAAAGACCACACAAATGCACTCAGCATTCATAATATGTATCTCATACATTTAACATAACCACAACATGCATCATACATCATATGGACGGAAATCATACACCACACGATAATAATCATCACACATCCAGGCTTAAATCAAACAACATACAATCACAAAACAAACACAACACATCACTGTGTATTAGTTTCAAACCCGTCCATAAACCATACATTTGAGATACAATAGCCCCCCTTACCTGGAATGAAGATCCAGAAGCTCCTTGAGCTTGCAAAACCGACCAACTGCTCCTTGGTCAGATGTTCTCAACAGAACGACCCAACTGTTGTACTCTACACAGCTTTGGAGGAGCACCGAGCCACTCTACCACACGATCATCTCTCCTCCATGACATTCCATGCTCTCCTTGCAAGACAGTGGAGAGTCCCATGTCTCCAAGGCACAACACAGTCCTCGCGTAACCCAGTGGAGAACTCCAAACGCTGTTCCACCCTCGAATAGCCCAGTTCTCACCAACAATGGAGGACCCCATGCTTTCATGTAACACAACCATCAACATTCAAGCAAAATAGAGAAGGATCCTAGCCCCCACAACACATAGCACCATGCTATTTCTCTCCCACAGCCACGCTGTTCCACATCGCATTCCACTTCCCACTCAGGCTCTACTCAGCGTACGAGTGAAAGAAGAAGATGAAGGAGAAGATGAATGGCGAAGAAGATGAAGAGACCACAGGAACTCGAGAGAGAAGAGAGGAGTGTTTCCTCCTTGTACCAAAGTGTAATAAGCAAGGAGTGGTTGGAAAATGAGAAGCCAAGCCCTTATCTCTTTCTGTCGTGACAGCCCTCTCCCATCAGCCATCACATCACCATTAAGACCACTCCTATCAACGTGCCAAAGAGAGAGAACCGAAGCTCTCTAAAGCCACCAAGGGCACACGAGTCATTCATGGCATTATTATTAATATTATTATTAAATCAATCAATTTTCTTAATCATATAATTAACCTTAATTGGTAATTAAATTTAAACCAGGATGTTACACCAAGTCCAAGCAAAATAGAAAAAGAAAAAGAAAGTGAGGAAGGACAAAAAAATTAAAATGGAAAAGAGAAAGAATTAGAAACAGAAAAATAAGTCCTTCTAAATAAAAAAAGAAAATAGATATTGAATTGGAGGGGGATTCTAAGCTAACTCCTGAAACGTTAAAACATGCTCTCTTTCCTCAAAGGTTTAAAAAACAAATTTAAGAACAGAAGTTTGCTAAGTTCCTAGATGTGTTCAAAAAGCTCCATATAAACATCCCTTTTGTTGAGGCATTGCAAGAAATGCCATCTTATGCAAAATTAATAAAAGATTTGTTATCTAAAAAGAGAAAACTAAAAGGTGATGAAATGATTGGTCTTACTCAAGAGTGTAGTGCAATCATTCAAAAGAAAATACCTCAAAAGTTAGAAGATCTAGGCTCTTTCACAATACCTTGTGCAATAGGGGATGTTCATGTAGGTAGTGCTCTCTGTGATCTAGGAGCTAGTATAAATCTAATGCCCCTATCTTTGATGAGGAAATTAGGAATTAGTGACCTGCAACTAACTCGTATGCCTTTGTAGTTGGCTGATAGGTCTATCAAATACCCTCATGGCATGCTAGAAGATCTTTTAGTTAAGATTGATAAATTCATCTTCCCAGCAGACTTTGTAATGTTAAATATGCAGGCTGGTAGAGACATTCCCCTAATCTTAGGGAGGACATTCTTAGCAACTGGTAGAGCTCTCATTGATGTGAAAAAGGAAAGCTCATGCAAAGAGTGCAAGAGGAACAAGTCACATTTCATGTCTTCAATGCCATGAAACATCTAGCTGAGAGGATAGATTATTTCATGCTTGAAGAGATTTCAGACTATAAGACTTCTAAGCTTTTAAAAGCTGAAGAGGATGAGTTCAATTTCAATGATGAGGAGTGGAATGACTCTAAAATTAAAATGTTGAATCTGCTTGAGAAGGAAGAAAGAGGGGAAGAAATTAATGAACAAAAAAAATTAAAAAAAGACTTTGATGAGAAGAGAAATGAGATCATAGAAGAGAAATATGAACTTAAGCCTCTGCCTTCTCATTTAAGATATGTTTTTTAGGAGAAAATGAATCACATCAAGTGATCATTAGTGTTGATTTGAATGATAAGGATGTTGACAGATTGATAACGGTTTTGCTTGAAAATAAATCTGGCATTTGTTGGAACATCTCTGATTTGAAGGGGATTAGTCCATCATTTTGTATGCATAAAATTTTGATGGAAGAGGATTGTTCCCCTGTTGTTCAGCCACAAAGAAGGCTTAACCCCATCTTAAAAGAGGCCGTAAGGAAGGAAATGGTCAAGCTCCTTGATATATGGATCATATATCTGATCTCAGACGTCGCTTGGATCAATCCAGTCCAAGTGATGCCTAAGAAAGGAGGTATAACTGTAGTTAAAAATGAAAATGGTGAAGTCATTTCAACTAGGCCTACCATAGGATGGTGAATCTGTATAGACTATAAGCGGTTGAATGATTCAACCAGGAAAGACCATTTCCCCTTACCTTTTGTTGATCAAATGCTAGAAATATTATGTAGGCATGAATTTTATTACTTCCTTGATGGCTACTCTAGATACAACCAAATTGTGGTTGATCCAAAGGATCAAGAGAAGACTATTTTTACCTGCCCATATGGTATATTTTCATAGGCACATGCCCTTTGGGCTGTGCAATGCGCCAGCCACCTTCCAAAGGTGCATGCTGGCCTATTTGGTGAAATGGTGGAGAAGTTAATTAAGGTCTTCATGGATGACTTCTCCGTGTTTGGTGATAGCTATGATGCTTATCTCAACAACTTAGCTAAAGTACTTAAGAGATGCCAAGAAATGAACCTCATTTTCAATTGGGAAAAGTGCTATTTTATGGTAAAAGGGGGGATCGTTCTTGGCAATAAAATCTTTGTTAATGGTATAGCAGTAGATAAAGAAAAAATAGAAATGATAGAGTAATTTCCTCTTCCTACCAATGTGAAATGAGTGAGGAGTTTTCTAGGTTGTGTTGGATTTTACATAGGTTTATAAAAGATTTTTCTAAGGTTGCAAAGCCATTGACTGATTTGTTAGTGAAGGATATTCCTTTTATTTTTAATGAATAATGTACTTTGGATTTTGCGAACCTTAAAACAAAAATTGACTACAGCCTCAATCCTTGTAGCACCAGATTGGTCTTTACCATTTAAATTGATGTGTGATGCAAGTGATTTTGCTGTTGGGGCTGTGTTGGGTCAAAAAAAGGATAAGTTAACTCATGTCATTTATTATGCAAGTAAGGTTTTAAATGAAAATCAAATTTATTACACCACCACTAAAAAAGAAATACTTGTTATGGTGTATGCATTTGATAAGTTTGGGGCATACTTGATTGGTGCCAAAGTTATTTTTTACACAGACCATTCAGCACTCAAGTACTTACTTGCTAAGAAAGAGTCAAAACCAAGGCTGATTAGATGGGTTCTCTTATTATAATAGTTTGATTTAGAAATTAGAGATAAGAAGGGAATAAAGAACTTAGTGGTTGATCAGTTATCTCGTCTGGAAGGAGATTCTGAAAATATTTTGATTAAAGAGGAATTTCCAGACGAGAGTTTGATGATAGTTGCATGAGGTCCATGGTTTGTTGGCATGGCCAATTTCAAAAGTGCAACTATTGTGCCTGAAGGGTGGACATCCCAAATAAAGAAAAAATTCTTTCATGACGGTAAAAGCTTTCTTTGGGAGGATCTATTCTTATATAAGATAGTGTTAATGGAGTCATCAAGAAGTGTGTACCTGAATATGAACAAGAAAAACTTCTTTGGCACTTTCATGACTCCTTATATGGAGGGCACCATGGTTCTTCAAGAACCGCTGCCAAGGTGCTTCAAAATGGCTTTTATTGACCAACAATTTTTCAGGATGTCAAGTGTAACACCCTAAATTTTTAAAATCAAGGATTAATTAAGGAAATAAATATTAAATAGAGGTATGTGGGTTATTTAACATCCCAAAATATTGGAAATAATTAAATTAAGATTTTTGGGGACTACTCATAATTTATTAGAGTCGAATAAGCTAAAAACTAGCCAATTAAAATAAGGGTGTCGGACCAAGTATCTCCGATTGAGATGACATTAGTCAGGGCTGTTAAGAATATTATTGGGAGTCCAAAGGCATATTTGGAATAATTTTTAGATAAAGTATTGAGCCTGAATGGAGGTCCTGTTTATCATAAAACGATGAACTTTAATGAGAAGGATTAAAAGAAAAATCAAAAACCCATTCCTCTCTTCTTTTCGTTGGCTTGCTGACCCATTTGGTAAAGACACATCTTCTTCTTCTCCTTTTTCATTCCTTTCCACTTTTCTCCTTAAAAACCTAAGCTTAATGGTAACCCATTTCATTCCTCCATTTTCAATTCAAAAAGGTTGAAGGAAGCCATTGGAGCTTGGAGCTTTCTTCTTCCCCTTTATTTTCGTTTGCTCTCTCTCCTCTCTTTGATATCAATTTTTGTTTTTGGGGTAAGGTAAGCTTTCTCACCATTTTGTTTTGGTTTAATGTTATGTTTATAAGTTTTATGGCTTGGGAGAGCAATATATGAGTGAGGTATTTAATGGAAGCTTTAAATGTGAGAAACCTAAGGTGGGTTATCATAAATACAAGCTTTCATGGTAATAAATGACGTATATGAATTTATGGTTGGAAGGAAATAAGGAGTTATGATGTATTTATGAATATTGTTGGGTTTTAGGTGAAACCCTAACTTGGAAATTTTGAGAAAATAGTAAATGTGTGATGGATAATATGTTTGAGAGAAAATACATGATATTGAAGATATGGGTATTAATTGATAGAGCATTCTTATGAATGTTAGGCTATGGTTATTTGTAGCCTTTAAATATAATGTGTATGATTTGATGGGAAGGAATTCCCGAAACCTAACAAATAAGGAAAATGGTGTCTATAACATGTTTTGTACATGTTATGAAATTGTAGATATAATAATGGTTAATTAGAGTTAAAGTTGTGTCTTGAATGGTTGATTAATTGGGATTTTACATGTATGTTAATGTAGGATCCATTTCGAACGACGAGGCGGGTACGTCGTATCAATCGAAATTCTTCTCTTGAGGTAGAAGAGGGGTCTTTTTGTTCTAAATGCATAAATTGAATAGTATTTGATTATCATAATGACAATATGCATGTTTGCCTTACTTGTAATGTTATGATGAAATGTAATGTTGTGTATGATGTTGGTGATGATGTTTGGCAACTTATATTTGTGCATTTAGAATATAAGAGGTGTGTTATATGGTGGTGTTAAATTGTTTGGCAAGTGTAAGCTTTGAATATGATGATTGTGATTACATCCACCATGAATATGGAATGAATGTGATTGATGATTGAAAGAGAAATTTATTGAAATACCACATTAAGACTTATTAATGACAACAATCAATGATAATGAATCCACTAAAAACCTTATGGTGACTAAGATGTTGATGAGTGGCAAGTATAGGGTGCATAGAGTAAGAAATGCATATGATTGGCATTTACATCCATGGCATACTGCATAGCTGCCGGTGTTGGAATTTTAGGGGATTCCCCTAGTTGGCCCAGTGGGAAGGTGGCTCTGTGCACGAGCAATTAGTTATTTCCCCTATGACTCAGTGTGTAAGTCACAAAGTTTCCCATGTTGTGTTATGGGGAGCCACATGTGGTTGACCCTTGTGGGGGGTGGCTCTTGATGAGCAGGTGTCCCCGGTGGTCCTTGGGATCATAGCTACCATGATATAATTCATGGTTGGCCCGCAACACCACATGTTGATTATGTGTTACCACGGTCATGGTGAAAATGACCGGTGTTACAAAATGGGTGATTTGGTTTGGTACGAGTAAAAGATTGGTGAAATGCATGCAATTTGATGATAAGTGTACACATTTTACTACTACAGTAGGGGTATGGTTAGATGATCATACTTGAATCCCACAATTAGTGTTTATTTCCTATAGTCAGATCTGCAAATTGTTGAAATACTACGTTGGGCATATGCATTCGCTTAAGAGCATTTGTATATAGCCAGGAAGTATGCCAAAGGTGATGAGATATGATGATGGTTGCATTGAGGATGAGAAAATGTATTATGACAACATAAAAGATGTGAATACCAAACAATAAATTGAGTAAAATGATGAGGTGTGTAATAGTCTAATTTATTGAAAAACTTGATTATGTGTATGCTTATATACTTTGCTTAATCTAAAATGTGATTATGATATGTGAATGGTAGTACTATGATGATGAATAAGATGATGAATGATATGTGTATGCAAAGTATACATGTTTTAAAGCATTTGTACATAATCACATGGTATTCATATTCATTCTTTTGGAATATATGACTCACTCTTCCATGTTGTCTACTTTTTGGACTTGTGATGCAAGACATCCATGGGTGGAGTGAATATTTTGAAGTATATTTTAGTGAAGGAGGTAAATAGGTGTATAGGAAGCGCCTTGGCTGGTATATAGTTATTTTGTATGGTATATAATGTATACATGCCCAATTTTGTAATCTAGTCTGATGAATGAGGATTTTGGAGGTCATGTAGGAAAATGAGACCCTTGTATGTATGGCTTATTTTCATTAATAACCTTGATAAGGTATGAATGACAAATATGATGTAAAATGCTGTTAGAATTGAGCGATGAATGACATATTTCTCAAGATGTTGTGTTTTATAAAGTATATAAGGTGCTAAGTTTGGTTGTGATAGGATTCATGAATTAGAATGGAAGTTATTGAGTATGAATACTTGAAATAAGTTTTAAACACTTAATATGATGTATGTGATAGGTTCATTTTGATTAATTTTGCTTGGGATGAATTTTCATATGTTAGGTTGTGAGATTTTCATGTTTTCTACGCATGAACTGATAATCTCGCTCTACCGTGATGGATCCTCGCTCAAGCGAGAATCCCCTGTATCAGTAGTATGGCCTCTGACCCAATCTTGCTCACGAGAGCTGGTGTCTCGCTCAAGCGAGATGTGTGAGTAACAGGTGGGTGCTTTCTGGATGAATTTCACTCGGGTAGGTCTGGCCTCACTCGAGTAAAATGTGGGCAGTGAGGTTCTATCCCTTTCTCGCTCAAGAGAGCGTGCCTCACTCAAGCGAGCGAGCGTAGTGATGATTCTGGAGTGTTTTCGCTCATGCTCGCTGGCCTCGCCCAAGCGACCCATGTGGGTCTTGCTCAAGCAAGACAAGGACTTATTCAAGCGAGTTGCCCTATTCCCAGTTTCTTCATTTTTGCTGCTTGGCTTAATTTTCTTACTTGTTTTGGTACTCATACATTCTAGAAATATCATTTTTACTATGGAATTGTATTATTAAGGTTTAACCAGTTGATGAGGCATCTTCTATCCTCCTCCTCACATATATTTTGATAACTCTTAAATTTTATCCAATCTTCTGCTTTTTCCTTTTGACGATCTCGAGTCCAATTGTCCAAGGAGCACTCTGGTACCTTTTCATATCTTCATATATGAGATAGGTTATTAAATGATCTGGGTTAATTACTTGACATTTTATATATATCAGATTCTTCTACTTATAATTATTTTTAAATCATGAAAAATTTACCCCCATTTTTGGGGCGTCTCATCAAGAATTATGTTCAAGGGTGTGATAAAGGCCAAAGGAGTGGAGGACTCTCTGCTAAAGTTGGCATGCCTCTAACTAATATCTTGGTAGTTGAGCTCTTTGATATTTAGGGAATTGACTTCATGGGACCCTTCCCAAAGTCTTTCTCTAATGAATAGATTCTTATGGCAGTAGATTATGTGTCAAAGTAGGTTGAAGTTATCCCCTCTAGGACTAATGATGCACAAGTGGTGTTGAGATGTATTAAGAAAAACATCTTCTCAAGGTATGGAGTTCTAAGAGTGATCATCAATGATGGAGGGTCTCACTTTTGCAATAAGTTGATGGAATAGGCCCTAAAACATTATGAGGTACTCCATAAAATTTCCACTCCACATTATCCACAAACTTATGGACAAATGGAACTTTCAAATAGAGAGATTAAGAGAATCCTTGAGAAGGTTATGGGAAAATCTAGAATGGATCGTTCGTTGAAATTAGATTTTGCATTGTGGGCTTACCGCACTGCTTTTAAGACTCTAATTGACATGTCTCCCTACCAACTGGTGTATGGTAAGGCATGCCATCTTCCTATGGAGTTGGAACACAAAGTTTGGTGGGCCACAAAGCTATTCAAATTGGGGCATGACAACTTGAATTTTCGTTGTATTCAGTTAAGTTAAGTTTTATTATTTGCTTGTAAGCCCCTTTAGGGCATGTTTGTAATTATGTTAGTGTTAGTTAGCTAGTTGGAACCCAACACTATATATAGGTTTAGTACTTTGTAATTAATACACAAAGGCAATTATTCAGATTTATTTTCTTAGATTTTTACTCCCTTTTTACAAATTTTATCGTTCTACATTCTCTCCCTTCTCTCTATGTATCTATTTCTGAAATCATTTCTCCACCTTTCATGGGTTGCTAAACCCTTAAGGTTGGGATTGATGAAGCTTCAATAGAGTTCAAAACTCTACATTGAGATAAATTTCAATTGAATTTATGTGAGAACAAGGAAGGAAGTGGAACTTTATTGTTGAATTGGAAAATTCAGGTCGGTTTTAAGTTCTTCTTCAGAGAGGAATCATGGCTGAGGGCTCAGGTATACTCCTTGCTACCTAGTTAATCCAGGCCTACATTCTAGCTGAATAATTAGGGTTCAACCTTCAATTTTGCAATTAGTTCCTCTATAGGAGAATACCTAAGGGATTAGGGTTTCAATGCAAGTAACTAGTGTTAATCACCTAAGGGATTAGGGGTTAACCATCTATGGAATCTATCACATGTTTTTCACTGGAGTTGAACCTGAATTGCATGAGTTAGAATCAAATTGATTGCTGAAGTGATCCTAACCTGCTCTTATTCATTGTTTTACACCCTAGCTCTATGCATATTTCTATAAAGTACAAAAACATCAAATTCAACAAAGACAAAAATATTATGAATTCTTTTCAATTATGGTTTAGTTCAGCTAGTATTAGTTCTTAGTTGTGTTAATTATCTCAATCCCTATGGAACGATTAAATATACCATATTTTAACGATCAGTGCGCTTGCCTAGAATTTTATCACCTGATGATAATACATCAATGCCTATCTGATGCATTCTCATCAGATGATGGAAATCTTGGCAAGCGCACCAATCGTTAAAAAGTAATATATTTGATCGTTCCCACGGGGATTATGTTAAGTACCATAATCTTAAGAAGTTTCTAGTTGAACCTCACGATAAACCCAATAAAGTCTTGCAGTTTTCTTATATTGTCTTTGTGAATTTTCATATAGTAGTGTCACAAGTAGAATTAAGTCAGCAAGTAATCTAAACTAAACATGTAGATTGGAATTGATCTCAGCACACAACTTCACTTAAATCCTAATGACAACAACTTTGGATTCAATTAAAGCATAGTTCAATCTCACAGATGAATAACTCCTAATTCCTTAGGTAATTATTACTAATTCAACACAAAGCAATCCCTAATTCCTAAGGTATCGGATCATGTCAAATCCAATTGCTAAATTAAAAGGAACACTAACTGCTTACCTAATTTCTTAGCCATGAAGAAACTAGGTTATGAAGTGTAATCTGAAGCTCTCACCATGATTCCTCTTTGGAGATTGCTTCTGAATGAGCCTTGGATTTCCCAATCCAAGAGGTGTAATCTAACACTTCCAATGTTTAGAACTTGCCTCAAGTGAATCTTCAACTTCAGCCACTTGAATCTAAATTTGGTTGCAACTTCAATCAATCCCAATCCTAGGGATTCAAACACTCATGGAAGAGAATGAAAATGGATACAGAGAATGAGGTTAGAGATGAGAGAATTTAGAGAGAAAATGTTTAAAGAGATGAGAGAAATCAGAGAATGAATTAAATCTGGAAATTAGTTTTGAATTAGTTCACAATCAAGCTATATATAGCTTTCCTATACTTAATCTAAAAATCCTAATTAAATAATTATAGAAAATATAAGTAATTAAAACATACAGAATAAATAAGCAACTTAAATTAATGAAAATACATAATTACAAAATCTAGAAATAAAATAAAAATTAAGGGGACCAGTCAGCTGGCATAACCACGCAGACTTGGGCATATGTACGCTGTTGGATTGGTTCATGGTGCAGCAAATGCGCATAAGTATCTTGAGGCTGAGCCTGGGCACGTTGATGTTAGGCGTAGGTACGCTGGCCTACTGGAGTTGGGTCCTGATGCTGTGCGTGCCTTGAGCGTAAGGGCGATGGAAACTAGCATGGTTACGCGTGGTGTAATGTGGTGGACGTCCCTCATGGGCGTACCTACGTTGAACTAAGCGTAGTTGCGCTTGTCTTCTGGTGGGCAGGTATGATGGTGGACTGGTGCGTGTAGGTACGTTGGATTCCAGCGCTGGCACGTTGGCTTGCTTCTGCATTGGAACGCTGGTGGAACCTTTGGCACGCTTGGTTGCTTCTGTAGGAGGGTCGGTGGGCGCACTTACGCCAGATCCTAGCGTGGTTACGCCAACTAACTCAGACTTGAAATTTCCTCCTTTTTCATTAAACATCTTAATTTAATCAATAATTAATTATTTAGTTAAAAATAATAAAAATACATTATTATTTATCTAAATCACTAAAAATCCTAATTAATTACTAAATGAATAAAATAATACTTAAATTGATACTTAAATTACAACAGTATAATTAAAATTAATACTAATAAATAAGTCTTTTCAAGACTTATCACTATCCTCATATCAATATTCACTTCTTCGTAGTTTTTTATTATTTATTGATTCCATTTATCTTGCCCATTGTTCTCCACCCTTATGCATAATAATGTTTCCCATAAGATTTTTATTCACTATTTTCAAACATTAGTTTTAGCCATTGTATACTGTTAAAGTTTTGCCATCGTTAAACTTTGTGACGCTACTATTGTATACTATTAAACTCATTTTGCAAGACCCAAATGGAAGAGACTCTTTTCTCAATTAGCAAACACACATCAAACTTCTCGGATAGGTGCATCAGTTGTGATGCTTTGTCACATTCTAAAATTTTGAAAATAAAATTTTTGTAGCTTTCTTGTATGTATTTAGATTTGAGTTGTGTTGGTTTTGCCTAGATGTTTATAGTGTTGGTAGATTGATGTTTATAGTGTTAGATATAGTGTTAAATGTTTATAGTGTTCGATATTTTTACTTAGATGTTTATATACTTAAAATTTAATGTTTATCAATCTACCAAAGAACTTGGGATAGATAAAATATTTAATCTATGATTTGAAACTGAATTAAGAAGAAAGAAAGATAAGTAGATTTCAAGAGATGGGGTAGACATGAATCCAAAATTTGTTGATATGAAACTATTAGTTGTTTATTTTGGTATAAGTTGGTGTACTCTACCACGTTGAATCAAACAGTGTTTAAGAATCACAACTTTAGAATGATTTTCTTAATTCTAATTGACTAAGTATAATCTTTGTTGAACAATGTCATATCATAAGTGTTGCATTTTGAGCCAAATTCATGGATAAAATTTGGATTAATGTATCATGATTAACTATTGATTATGAGAGCGAAATTGAAATGTTCATAGAGTTTGTATGTCAAAATGCCAAAGACAAGAATGGGAGATACTTTTGCCCTTATGTTAAATGTGGGAATACATGTCTGCTAGGCCTGGAAATGATTAGGGAGCATCTGTTATGTGATGGTTTTCTCAAGAATCATACACATTGGATATGGCATGGTGAATATGTTGTCACGCCGAGTGTGACAAATGTAAGTCAAAATAAAGGTTTTGCACATGATGTTGATTACGATATGGATGATCAACTTGAAGAAATGAATCATGATGTAGGTGAAAACTTTTTAAAGAGAACACATGTGTATGAAACTCTTCGTGAGGATTCAGAGAAACCGTTGTATCAAAATTGAACTAATTTCACATAGTTATCAGCGGTTTTATGATTATTTAACTTGAAGGAGCTGCAACTATTGAAAGATATGCTTCCAGTTGGTAATACCTTGCCAAGTCATAACTACGAGGCTAAAAAGATTTTGTGTCCTGTAGGGTTGGAGTATAAGAAGAAACACACATGTCCAAATGATTATGTGTTATACAAAGGTGAGTATAAAATGATGCATGAATGTCCAACTTGTGGATTGTCATGGTATAAGAAGAAAGACAGTAATTCTGGTAAGAAGGTATACACCAAAGGGCCTCCTACAAAGGTATTATGGTATTTGCCTATCATTCCTAGATTGAAGTGTTTATTTGCCAACGAAGATGATGCAAAGCTGATGAGGTGGCATTCTAAGGAGAGGTTGACTGATGGACAACTAGGCATCCGGCAGATGGATTACAAAGGAAGAAGTTTAATTCACTATTTCTAGAGTTTGAAAATGACCGAAGAAGTTTAAGACTCAATCTAGCAACAGATGGAATGAACTTGTTTGGTAACTTAAGCATTACACATAGTTCATGGCCTATTTTGTTGTTTATTTATAACCTACCGCCATGGTTATGTATGAAGAGAAAATATGTAATGTTATTGATGATGATCTTAGGTCCAAGACAACTAGGTAACGACATTGATGTGTACTTAAAACTATTGATTTGAGACTTAAGACTATTGTGGGATGAAGGAGTTGATGTTTTTGATGTATTTAGGCACGAGACATTTAAGTTGCATACAATGTTGTTCTGCACAGTCAATGACTTTCCAGCCTATGGCAACTTATCTAGTTATAGTGTAAAGGGCCATAAATTCTGTCCTATATGTAAGGATAACACTAGATACCAATAACTGCATCATAGGAGGAAGACAGTTTACCTTTGACATCAAAGGTTTCTAAAAGTAGATCATTCATATCGTAGGTTAAAGAAGGCCTTTAATGGTGAACAAGAATTTGATATTACTCCTCCAATGTTAACTAGTAAAGAAGTTTTTGAAAAGGTCAAATTCATAAATGTGACCCTTGGGAAGTTCGAAAGGCGACACGGTACGTAAAAGATATGGAAGAAAATGTCGATATTCTTTGATTTACTGTATTGGAAGGAACTTGATGTGAGACATTGTATTAATGTGATGCATATGGAGAAAAACGTGTGTGACAGTGTTGTTAAGACGTTGTTGAATATACAGGGTAAGACGAATGATGGCTTGAATTCTCATCTTGATTTACAACTTATGGGTATACGACTGAAATTGTATGCACAGTTGAAGGGTAAACACACCTATTTGCCCCAAGCCTATCATACATTATCGTAAAGGGAGAAGACAAGATTTTGTAAATGTTTACGAAGTGTGAAACTTCCACAAGGTTATGGTTGTCACATGATTGTTACATGTTGATACAACAATTTCTTCATATCGCCATTCATGACATTCTCCCTAAAAATATGACGGATGTGATAACAAGGATGTGTATTTTTTTAATTCTATCTGTTGTAATGTTATTTACCCTAACATGTTGGCATCGTTCAAAGAGAAAGTAGTTATTATACTGTGTCAATTAGAAATGCATTTCCTTCCTTCCTTTTTCAACATCATGTGTACTTAATCATTCACTTAGTCAAAGAGGAAAGGTTATGTAGTCCTATGTTTCTGAGGTAGATGTATCCCATTGAGCGATACATGAAGATATTAAAAGGGTATGTCAAAAACCAACCTTGTCCAGAAGCATTGATCGTACAACAGTATTTAGCAGAGAAGGTAATTGAGTTTTGTAGCGAATACATATCCCAAGCTGATAGTATCGATATTCCTAGAACACGCCATAAGGGAAGAATTACCGGTAAAGGTACAATTAGGCTAAAATTGAAGACCAAGTCATGAGATGAAGTGCTTCAGGCACATTTATACATATTGAACAATACAGACAAAGTCTTGCCTTGCACAAATACTTAGTAAAAAGAAACAACCTAAGAATGTTTGAGAGATGGGTGTTGAACAAACATAACAAAACTTTCATGTAGTTGTTTAGAATAACTATCATGAAAGATTCATCAACATATGTAAACCTATAACGTCTAGCTCAAGGGCCTAACTTTGATAACAAGTACTCATTTTATACAAGGGAACGAGACAACAAGCGCACAATGCAAAATAATAGTATTATGGTAATGGCTCAGTCAATGCATTTCTCCACTACAAAGGATAAGAATCTTGTAATGACTGAGTTGTGTTATTTTGGTATAATTGAAGAAATATAAGATGTCAATTATGGTTCCTTCATAGTACTTATGTTTAAATGTAAATGGGTGGATAGTAATCACGGTGTAAAAACTGATGAGTTTAGATACACTTTGGTTGATCTCGACAAGGTAGGCCATAAGGAATAGCCTTTTATTATGGTGACTCAAGTGAAACAAGTTTTTATGTTACTGACCCATCTAACAAAAGATGGTCAGTTGTTATGCAAAGTAAACCCAACACTAGAGATGTTGATATAAGGGATCTTAGTCTTGATATATTGGATACCTCTACTTTGATAGCACGTCTGCTAATAATAAACCTAGTAGACCACACAGATTAAGCCTAAGCAACTCTTGATGATCATCATGAAGGCATATGGGAGACTATATCAACTATATAGTTTGTGTTATATTTTTTTTCATGGTGTTTGTTATTAAATATGTATCATTTTTCATTTCACATATTTTATGTACCTTATCTAACTAACAAATGATTCTCCTTTTACACAGGTACAGATGGCATCATAGAAGGGCTCAGATTCATCTTCTAGACGGCAGAGAGGTGTGACATGGATTTCTAGTGTCATTGTTTGGGGATATCAGGGAGATTGACTACATGTTGACATTGATGTCAAGATGAGTGTAGCATCTAGGCCAAATCAGGCCAAGTTTAGCAGTTACTTAGGGGTGTTAGCCCTGACACGGGTCCCTATTAGTCTTCAACATTGGGATCACATCGAGGAGGTCCTGAAAAACTAGTTATGGGAGGATATTTTGGTATGTTATTTTGTATATAAAATTGTTGTACTTTACTTATCTGTTATATTTATGATGCTAACTAAATTATGTTTTTTATTGTAGAGTGCTTGGGATATCCCAACAGTGGACACCCTGAGGAGGAAGGTACTTTCCAGTGTGACTGAAAGGTGGAGAGCATTCAACACCAAACTCACTCGTGAGTATATTTTTGGACCACACAAGGGGGAGTTTCCCGGTGAGAAATGGGAGTTCATCGACCGTGACACATAGGATGCCTTTGTTGCATCTCGACAATCTACAGAGTTTATAGTAATATAAGTCATTTATTTATAGTCTTATTTTATTTGTAATTGATTTCTAAAACTCATTTTAACATTTCATTTTTATCATCAATCAACTTAAACCATTCATTCATTGATTTGGCACAAAAATAAATATCACATTGTCTCTAGTCATCATCAGGGTCATAACAAGGAAATTTGCCATCAAACATTAAGGTCTAATTTCACCTATGACCCCCAAAATCCAAAACCGAGGTCATACACATATCAACATATACATATAATATATGTTATATACAAAATTGTCGTCGACCAAGGGTCACAAGCTTTTCCTCCATATTTACCTTCTCCAGCTCAACCTCCAAAATGTAAGATGTCCAACATACCTACATCAACCTTTTAAAAGTAGCAACTAGGAGGTGAGTAACATATACCAACTGGATCAAGATCATACATTATGATAATACACATATACATATGCACAACACAAGTTCCACAATGGATTCACATGATTAATTTAAACACCATATTAGTTCGTACATAGCACATGTCTTACTCGACGTATATGCATATACTAAATCATTAGCAATCACATCAAACACAACCATCAATTTAAGGTTAGTACCACATATTTGTCATTCATTTTCAATACTTCATTGCCTTTAAGGGCCACCAGTTTCTCAGCATATCCTTGGCTATATGTAAATGATCTTGAAGCTAATGTATATGCACAAATGTCATTGTATCAAATATGGATCCGACGGTGGGAAATATCATTATATATTATATAGGTCAAGCATAGGTGTGCTACTATGCCACTACTGCAGTAGTAAATATATATATTTATCTCATGATTTACATGCATAACAACATCTTTCACTGGTCCCAAACTGCTATCACCCCCTTGTAGCACTAGTCACCCCGTGACATGCAGATTCAACAACATGGCTATAATTACAACAAGTGCTACAGGCCTCTCTTGAACACACATGACAGGGCCCGCAAGCGCACGGGTTATGTCGCGTAATATAAAAGATTATCATTCTCCACAGGGACTGTGTTCAAAGTACCAGCATATTGAAATTTAATTATCCACACAATTGATTTTTAAGATTTTTGTAAAATAAAGCACAAAATTAAGTTGCACAGAATACGAATAAATACAAAAATAAAATTTACTTGACACTTAAAAATCAAAGTTGAGAATATCTTAGGATTTCGGGGGATCAAGACTCTATTTTATGTTAATGAATTTTAACTTTTCATAAATAAGAAATCAAATTAAGTTTTCCAAGGCGGATTTTCCAAAAGCCAATTAATATGTTCCTCTCGGAATCCTATTAATGTACCTAACCTATGGAAAGCGTTGCTTAATCCTCCGAAAGGCCCATTATCATTTTATGAAAATCCCTTTTATTTCCTCAAAAGAATTTTGATTACTTTCACGGTTTTACCAAGGTCACAAAAAGCATCTCAAAAATCTTAGGTTTAGTTCAAAGCTTTCCGGTAAAAATAAATCTCTCAATTCTATTTATTACCTAAACTTACTAATATACCCGCAAGTACACAGTTTTATCATTTAGATTCTTGTTAGGAATCACTAAAAGCATTGAGCATAATTGAACTAAATGGAAAACAGAAATTTATTTAATTCCAAGTCAAAATAATATTAACAATAAAATATTATCACACCCCCTTTCATCCCAAGATAATTAATTTAGTTACTCATGAAATAATTCAAATTCATATAAATGATGGAAAAGTAAAACATACAAGTCATGGTAAAAATAAAGACTTACGGGTTTCTCTAAAAGCTCAGAATAATTTTACCACTGTATTTCCTTGTTGCAATAATTTCTCCACTAATTACAAATTGGAATTCTCACTTTTACAGTTCACAACTCTTAAAATAAAATAAAGAAAAAGAAAATAAATGAAAAAGAAAGAAAAAGGAACGAAGAAGAAAAAATGAAGAAGAAAGAAAAAAAGAAAAGAAAGAAGGACGGAAAAAGAAAAGAAGAGAACGAAAGAGAGAAAAGAGAGAAAAGAGAAGGAATTAAAGTAAAAAATTGAAAGAGAACTAATGCTGTCCGTGTTTCAATGATGCTTTGTAGCTTGGATTCCTTCTCCTTTTATAGGCGAAGGAAGGGAGGAAGCCAGCTAAAAACGCGTTGCAACTTACAAGTGGGAGAAAACTTTCGGTGCATGTGACTTCCAGCTGTGCCAACTTGTTTCCAATTTACGTATTTTAATATTTCCAATAATTCAGTGCTAGGATTTAGTGATGATTGGTGCAGGTGGAGAAATTTCAAGTGGAAAAGGTACTGTTTTTCCAAAAAACCGAGTGATAGCTTGCTGGAAGGTGCTGGTTGCTGGACGGTGTGGAGAAGAGAGTTGGTCGGTTGTTGTATGTGGCTGTTCAAAAGAGAGGAGTGTTGAAGTGATCTGGTGTTGTGGTTTGAGAGGACGGTGTAGAGTGATTCGGTGTTTGGAGTTGATCCGGTGTTAGTTGTGAAGAATTGGAAGGAGTCGGTGTTGATGGAAGGTTTGATCCGGTGTGCATGGATGGAGCCGGTGTCAGTGTTGTGGTTGGATGAATGGAGAACTGGACGTTGTTATTGCTGTGAGGAAGGGACGAATGAAGAGTATGGATGGTGTGTAATTGGAAGGAGTCGGTGTTGAGGTTGTGAAGAGAGCTGGACGAACAAAGTGAATCACTTAGAACTGACTTGAAGAGTGATGCGGAACCGATTGAAAGATGATTCACTCGGCACTGATCGAGGAGTTCATTCGAAACTGATTGAAGACTCACTCAGGATCGAAATTTATTCAATCGGTTCCCAAACTGTTTCACTCAGCTGTCTCTGAATTTGAACCACTCGAAGAAAACTTTGCTCGGATTTTGCTTTGGAATCCATTCGGACAAATTTATTTGGACACATTCACTCGGAAGTGCCTTCTTGCTTCTCACTCGGAATGGCCTTCACTTTCACTCAGAAACTTTGAGAGAGTCTGGAATCTGGCTGATTGAATTTCTTCTCATGTCCAAGCCTTGATTTGCTCAGAAATATAGGTTTCTGCCCCAACTCACTCGGTAGTCTTCCTTGGAGACATCTCACTCGGGCTTAGTGTGAAACTGTGAGAATCTACCTGGAAGAGACTCACTTCTGGTTGGACTCTTGTCCTCTTCTCCGAATGACACCACTCGGAGATCTCCTTTTTCAACAGGTGCTCTTTCAGTGGCTTCTTCTGCTCGGACAACAGTTTTGACCAATCGGGAGTTTCTCACTCGGATTAGTTGCAATCAGAAAGCTCCCACTCGGATTCACTTCAATCAGCAATCTTTTCACTCGGACAGTAGCTTTGGGCAGCATCTATTCAAGGTCAGTCCCTTTTTTCACTCGGATTGGTTGCAGTAGGGGATCTTCCACTCGGATTCTCCTCCAACCAAGACTTATTCCTTTTCAACATTGAACCTCCAACAGGGTTAGCCATTTATCACTCGGAATGGCTTTGACAGGGAACTTTCCACTCGGATTTTGCTCCAACAGTGAAGTATTCCACTCGACAAAGCTCCATTCTGAGTCATTCCACTCGGATTTGGTCCTTTCTGAGTCATCCTACTCGGATTTGGTCATTTTGAGTCGGATTTCAGTGTAAAAAGGTGAATTCTTTCTACTTGGGCTTGTTCTTCTTTATTTTTTTATCATTTTATGGTCTTTTTTCTCTTGTTATTGACCCTAATTTCTACAAAATAACATACCCAAGTAGAATAGAGTGGAAAGAAAGCAAAAATACAATAAATAAAGGAAATACAGTGCATAATGATTAAAATCCTAAGCAAACTAGATCTATTTTATAATGTTATAAAACACTTATCAAAATACCCTAAACCAAAGCATTGCTTGTCCTTAAGCAATCACCATATTCACAAGATAAAATACAGAAAACACTAAGCTTAATAAACTAAGGAATCCAAAACAGAGAAAAAGATTTATTCAAATGCCAATTTTAATTTATGTGAATCAATTTTCAATGTCAAGACTTGAGATACTCTTCTCACAATTTTCACTCAAGTGTTTCAAAGTTTGTGTATCTCTCAAATCATCATAGTCAAAAAACATTACCATAAGCTTATTAATAAACCAGAAACTCCACAGTTTAGATAGAAAATATGTCAAAGTCTAAAGGTCTTTCAAAGGTTGTAACGTGGCCTTGGGTTGTATTGTTAAGGTAGGAATTTCAAGAAAAATGGAATACAAAAGGGCTTTAATAGTCATGAATGATTCAAATTATCATCATAAATTTAACAGAGCAAATTTTTGAACTTTTATCGACTTTTTGGAATTCATTCAATATCATCCTTTTGATTTTATTTTTTCTTTTTCTTTCTTTTCTTTGCATTCAATACATATTTTTCTTAAGTCCTTTTTTATTTCTTTGCTCCACTAAATTTCAAACTTTTTCACCATTAAGAGAATATCAGTCAATGAAAGGTTTCAAAGAAAAATTTTCACTTTTAGGCTCAAAAGGAGCAACTAAGGGTCAAATTTTGCAAAAATTCTGAGGCTTAAGAATAAGACCTAATTGTGTCTTTATCATCCTAAGACATATAATCAAAAACCATTTTGAATCGGTTGAAAAACAAGTTCTAGAATATTAATGACTATGAGATTCACTCAATCAAGAAAATATGGGTTTTGAAAATTTGTTTGATAAATAACCCATTTTGGCTCAAGTCTAACCATGGAAAGTCTTTTCAAAGAAAATTTTAATCACATAAGGTTCATTTAGACATTGATTTGGCATTTAAACAATCATATTTTGAAAATTTTACTCAAAATTTTGGGGTCCTTAGATACTTTAACCTTGTGTTCAAAGTAAATTTGTCATGCAATCATGGTAAATTACAAGATTACAAACAAAATAAGGAAAACACACATGCATAATAACAATCACACAACGTAAACAAAACAGTTAAGTTTTCTTATCTACCACCCCAAACCAGAATTTGACATTGTCCTCAATGTTAAAATGGATGATAAAAGTATAAGAAAACTTACCTGTAGTAACCCCAAACCAGCATCTGACATAGTTGGTTTTTTTTTTTAGAATTAAAGCTTAAAATAAAACAACAACTTTTTATAGGGTTACCTCCGTATCAGTGCTAAGTTTTAAGTCTTCAGCCAGACTTCTCACCGTTTGGATTTACTCATTAGGAGCATCAACAAGTCCAAGTCATTTGCTTGTTGTATTGGTTGACCTGTCAGATAGTGCTTTACTCTCTGTCCATTTACCCTAAATGTACCAGATTTCTCGCTCCATAGTTCGACAGCTCCAAAGGGAAAGACTTTTGTCACCTTGAATGGTCCCGACCATCGGGATCTCATTTTACCTGGAAAAAGCTTCAGTCTGGAATTAAACAGTAAAACCATATCACCTGGATTAAATGTTCTCCGTTGGATGTGACGATCATGCCATTGTTTGGTTTTTTCTTTATAAATTCTGGCATTTTCGTATGCATCTAGATGGAGTTCTTCAAGCTCATTTAATTCCAACATCCTACATTCACCTGCAGCCTTATGATCAAAGTTAAGAGTTTTAACAGCCCAATAAGATATATATTCTAGCTCAACAGGTAGATGGCAGGGCTTCCCATATACTAGCTTAAAAGGTGTGGTTCCAATGGGAGTTTTATATATGGTTTGATACGCCCATAAGGAATCATCTAACTTAATAGACCAATCTTTACGTGATGTATTCACCATTTTTTGAAGATTATTTTTAATTTCCCCATTGGATACCTCAACTTGTCCACTAGTTTGTGGGTGATAAGATGTAACAACCTTATGTCTAACTCCATATTTCTTTAGAAGGGTCTGAAAAGTTTTCTCAATAAAATGAGACCCTCCATCACTTATAACACATTTTGGGACCCCAAACCTTGGAAATATTATTTTCTTAAAAAGTTTAATAATAGTCTTAGCATCAGAATGGGGTGAAGCAATGGCTTCCACCCATTTTGACACATAGTCAACTGCCACTAATATGAACTGATTTCCAAAAGAGGAAGGAAAAGGTCCCATAAAATCAATACCCCATACATCAAACAATTCAACTTCTAAAATGGTATTCAATGGCATTTCTTGTCTCTTACCAATGTTACCTGTTCTTTGGCAAGCATCATAAGTTAGAACATACTTATGTACATCCTTAAAAATATTTGGCCAATAGAACCCAGCTTGCAATACTTTAGCGGCTGTCTTAGAGGTGCTCATGTGTCCTCCACAGGAAAGAGAATGGCAATGATCCAAGATAGCATGGACATCATCTTGTGAAACACATCTCCGAATCATACCATCTGTACATTGCTTGAAAAGGAGTGGTTCATCCCAATAATAATGCTTGACATCTGCATAAAACTTTTTCCTTTACTGAAAGCTAAGATCAGGAGGTAAGATACCACATGCAAGAAAATTTACAAAATCAGCATACCAAGGAACACGTTGGATACTAAGATTAAAGAGTTGTTCATCTGGAAAAGATTCATTGATGGGAATATTATTTGTTTCTTCTTTTTCAGATGTCAACCTATGTAACATCCCTAACATTTTAGAAAAATTTTGATTACCAGAAAATATTAATAATTATTCTAGAGATTTATTGGATATTTTAGGGATTTTTTTTATTGCAAATGCAATTATAAATAATTAAATATTATAGAAATAAATAAATTTACTTGATTGATTAATTACCAAAGATTAAATGAGGAGTAAATAGAGAAGAGGTAAATTTAGAAGTTACCAATGGGGGTAAGAGGTAAAAGTTTAATCAAAACTTTTAAAGAAAATATAAAAGAAAAAGGGGAAAAGACCATTTTGCCCTTGGGTCTTAAATAATAAAAATCCACTCTCCTCCTTCATCTTCTTCCCGCGTGTATTCTTCCTTCTTCTTCTTCTCACCATTGCCGAAATTTGCATGCTTCAAAGGAAGCTCCATCTTGCGTCGAAACTTCAAATTAATCACGTTTTCGAGATCGTGGCTTCGAGGTGAGTTTAATGGACCCATTAAAATTGAGTTATCTTCCCCTTTTCATTTTCTCTCTCTAGACAATGGCTATGCATGGAGGTGGGAGCTTCGATTTCCTACTCCTCTAGTGCATGGGAGCTCGAAAATGGTCCTTAGAACAATGAGGGTGGTTTAGCATTGATGGGTTTTGCGTTTTAACTTCCGTAGGTAGCGGAACGGACGTCGGAGGATCGAACGGTGAAACGAATATTGATTTCGGAAGTAGGACACTGGATATAGCGTAGAGAGGGCGCTAATTACATCAAGAACGAATCGTCAGAGCTCGGAAGTTAGGTAAGGGGGGTGTTCAGGTCGTAATTAATTAGAATAGGTATATAAAAGAAATTAAATTATTCGATTAAATATTGGGATAATGAGAATAGATATTGAATGGTATTTGTATATGTATGTATGTGTAAATTTGAAGCATAATTAGTTTATGAGGATTTTGAGATGAAAGTGCTTTGCCTTATGATGACTTGATGAGTATAGTGGCCTTGTGATGGTGGGCTTGACAAGTAGGTCGCCCGATTGATGAGTATGCGTTTTGCGATGGCCACTTGCATTATGATATATATAAAGTATGAATATACATGTGTGATCAATGTGGTTATGAAGGTTTGTAATAAGTAATAGATGGAGATTGCATGTTGGTGATGAGAAAGGGAATTCATGATAAGCTTCATGAATTAGACATATATGTTTATGGGCAGGTCTTGCTTATTTGGCGAAGGATGGATGTTGGGAGTTGTGAATTATAGCTCCTTAGGATGTGCGTTTTAAGATTTTGGATAGTTGTTTTATGCATGAGCTAGGAACTAGCATAGTCAAATAATGATTTATGTGGTTTTGATGTAATGGAAGGAATGCAATAGCTTAAATATGTTAATTGTGGTTTGTGAAGAATGGAATGGATCCATTTTGCCAAAAATGGACTCATTGACTACCCTAAATGCCTTAAAATGGGATAAACGCATTTATCCGCATAAATTACTCATTTTTAGGAATTTTTGAGTGCGGTCAGCTGTCACACGTCACAATTAATGTGTTTTGGCTTGGGTTAAAATTTGGTGGCATTCCGACATCGTTCACATGATCTTTGGTAGTTAAGAAGTTCATTTTGGGTGCAAAATCTGCATAATTTCTACATAATGACAGGGTGTAATCGATTAGCTTCTAAGGTGTAATCGATTACAATGCCTCTGTCTGTAGTATAATCGATTAGACATCAGTGGGTAATCGATTACAGGTCACCCAGGACCCTTGTAATCGATCATGCCCTGAGGTGCAATCGATTAGAGGACGCACCTGATACATTATATGAGTTCCAGCAGCTTACTAATCGATTATGGGTAGTATAGTAATCGATTACGTGTCCAACAGAAACCTTGTAATCGATTAGCCAAGGTTCTGTAATCGATTGTGAACCCAACAGAACCATGGTAATCGATTAGGTCACTGATATAATCGATTAAGTACTGCCCCTGATCCAACGAACCATTCCAGGAAGCTGGTAACCGATTACTCTTTGCTTGGTAATCGATTAGGACATTGTAATTATCTATTTTCAGTCCTTTCAAGCCTTGATTAAGCAAAGGGATATCTGATTACGCTATTTGAGTAAAAGAGATAATGTTCTTTGAACATGTTAGTGAAAAATGAATGCTATTTTGATTTAGGGCCTAATTAATTATTGTTAAATGTGAAAAATGTATTATGAATATTAAACTAAACAAATATAAATAAATGTAAAATGATGAAGGACGTCACAGGTGGTATCAGAGCGGTTCTTTCTAGAGCCGGGTGAATGGGCAGTGTTAGAGAATTGTTTGAGTCCCATGTCGGACTATTTTTGCATTGTATGGAAATTGTTTGTGTGATAATTGAGTTGTAACAGGTCCACTTGGCATCATTTCCCTTGGCACTCTGGTGGCATTATGTTATATATATATGTATGAGGTAAATGCCCTATCCCTGATAGACCATTGGTTATTAATGGTGATGTGTTTGGTTATTGTAGAACTACTTTATGGCTGAAGGAACTAGTTCAGGAGGAGGAGACGATTTCTTCTCAAAATTTTCCCAATTGTTGAGTAGGACTAAATCTGGTCCCACTCTTGATAAATTCCTAAAGAGGAATCCCCCTGTTTATAGAGGAGGCCATGATTATGATGGGGCTCATGTCTGGATGCGAGAAATTAAGCAAACATTTGAATACTTTGAATGCTCTGAAGAACAGAAAGTCCAATTTGCTACTTATCAATTGAAGGATGAGGCTCGTGTGTACTGGTCAAGGACTAAGATTCAGATGAATGCTGTGAGTGAACCATTAATGTGGATGAATTTCAAGCGGAGATTTCTTGCTAAATACTTTCTAGATAATTATAAAATCCGCAAGGAGATGGAATTCCTAAAAATTGAGCAAGGCAAAATGTTAGTGGCAGAATACACATCACAGTTTGATAAACTGTGTGATTTCTATCATCCTTTTTCTCTTGAAGGAACCGAAGGCAGTAAGTGTGCAAAATATGAATCCGGGCTAAGAATTGAACTCCGAAGTGTCATTGTTCCTATAGAGATCCGTGACTATCCTACTCTGGTAAATAAGGCCAGACTTGCTGAGGAAGTGCAGTTACAGAGAGCGTCTCAATCAAGGGACAAAAGACCCTTGAAGGCTAAAGGATTCAGTTTTAAAAAGATGGGTCAGTTTTTCCGTGGAGGTAAGTCTTCCACTACATCTTCTTCTTCGAGCCGTAGTTCTACAGGCCGTTCTGGTGGTCATTCTGGTAGCCGTGCCTGTTATAATTGTGTCCGGGAGGGCCATATTGCAAAACATTGTCCGGCCAGCCAAATTGTTTGCTTCCAATGTGGACAACCGGGGCATCTTAGGCCAGATTGCCCACAAAGGCAGCAACAAGATGAACATAGCAGTCGAGCTAATACTTCTGTGGCCAGTGGTGGTAATTTTCAAAGAGGGGGTAGGAATAGCAGTGGTCGTGGAGGCCAACGCCCGAGGAAGACTGATGCCCAATCTAGCGGTGCTCAAAATGTTATAACTGGGCGAGTGTTCGCTTTTGATGCTTCAGAGGTTGCAAGAACTGATAATTTGGTGTAGGGTAAGTGCATTATTCATGACTGTTTGGTAAATGTAATTTATGATTCGGTGCAACATATTCTTTTATTTCTGAAAGTTGTGTGAGGTGGTTTGGGTTACCAGTGGTGTTAATGGAGAATGCCCTTAATGTCTCCACCCTTACTGGTTCTACATGCCGTGCCACCACCATGTGTGGAGGATTACCAATGCAAATTGAAGACCGTTCCTTTTGGGTAAATTTAATATGTATGCCGTTGAAAGATTTAGATGTTATCCTGGGTCTTGACTGGTTGTCTGCAAACCATGTTATGGTGGATTGTTACCGTAAGACTATAGTATTCTCTCAAGAATTAGACACTAAGAATGTGGTAAGTAATGTCTCCGCAACTTATGCTATTCTATTTACTTCAGAAGGACAGTATAATCTTAATCCCAATGATATTCCCGTAGTGTGTGATTTTCCTGATGTATTTCCGGGAGAAATTCTGGGGTTACCTCCCAATCGGGAGATCGACTTTGCCATTGACTTGATTCCCGGGGCCGAGCCTGTGTCCCGTGCACCTTATAGAATGTCTTCGATAGAGCTGACTGAAGTGAAAAAGCAAGTGAATGAGCTATTGGAAAAGGAGTTTATCCGACCGAGTGCTTCACCTTGGGGTGCTCCGGTATTGTTGGTGAAAAAGAAGGATGGCAGTATGCGAATGTGTATCGATTATCGGCAGTTGAATAAGTTGACAATTAAAAACAAATACCCTTTACCACGAATCGATGATCTGTTGGATCAGTTAAGGGGCGCTGAGGTATTTTCCAAGATTGACTTGAGGTCTGGATATCATCAAATAAGAGTGAAATCGGAAGATATTCCCAAGACGGCGTTCCGGACTCGATATGGACACTTTGAGTATGTTGTAATGCCCTTTGGAGTGACGAATGCTCCTGCTATCTTCATGGACTACATGAATAGGATCTTCCAACCTTACTTGGATCAATTTGTGGTAGTATTCATTGATGATATATTGGTGTATTCAAAGTCCATTGAGGAACATGCATAACATCTTCGAATTGTTTTGCAGATATTGCGGGAGAAAGGGCTATATGTCAAGCTGTCTAAATATGATTTCTGGGAAGGAAGTGTGCAATTCTTGGGCCATGTAATTTCCAGGGATGGAGTATCTGTTGATCCATCCAAAATTGAAGCAGTTATGGGCTGGGAGAGACCTAAATCAGTGATGGAGATTAGGAGTTTCCTGGGATTGGCTGGTTACTATCGCCGCTTTATTGAAGGATTTTCTCATATTGCTCTTCCTTTAACTCGATTGACAAGAAAGGATAACCCATTTGTATGGTCAGATAAGTGTGAATTGAGTTTTCAGACTTTGAAGCGATGTTTAACTACTGCACCTGTGCTTGCACTACCAGATGTGACGAAAGAATTTGTGGTATATTGTGACGCATCTAAGTTTGGTTTAGGATGTGTACTGATGCAGGACGACAGGGTGATTGCCTATGCTTCAAGGCAATTGAGACCCCACGAGCAGAATTACCCTACCCATGATTTAGAGCTTGCAGCAGTGGTGTTTGCATTAAAAATCTGGCGTCATTATTTATATGGTTCTCGTTTTGTGGTATTCAGTGACCACAAAAGCTTGAAATACTTGTTCGATCAGAAAGAGTTAAACATGAGACAAAGGAGATGGGTAGAATACCTAAAAGATTATGATTTTGATTTGAAGTACCATCCTGGAAAAGCAAATGTTGTGGCGGATGCTTTAAGTAGAAAAGTATTACATGCAGCCTTCTTGATGGGCAAAAAGCAAGAATTGTTAGAAGACTTTCCCGATATGAACATTGGGGTTGTTGTGCAAGCTCTGAATCAAATGATGATTGGGATGCTGAAGATCTCTGATGAATTCTTAGAATCTTTGGCTATGGCTCAGGAGGAGGATGAAGAGTTACTAGAATTGCTCGATACCCAAACAAGAGGAAAAGATATGGAGCTAATCAAAGGTACTGATGGAATTTGGAGATTCAGAAACCGAGTTGTAGTGCCTACAAAAGGTGACTTTAGGCAGGCCGTGTTAGCTGAAGCCCATAAAAGTTCTTTTAGTATTCATCCTGGTGTTACAAAAATGTACCATGATTTGAAGAGAGAGTTCTGGTGGCCAGGCATGAAACAAGCAATCATAGAGTATGTAAGATCTTGTGTGGTATGTCAGAAGTGTAAGGTAGAACACCAGAGACCCCCAGGTCTACTTCAACCTCCGAAGATTCCAATGTGGAAATGGGAAGGCATTACTATGGATTTCGTATCCGGGTTACCCCGTACCCGTTCTGGTTGTAATGCAATATGGGTAATTATGGATAGACTGACAAAGAGTGCTCACTTCTTAGCTATGAATATGAAATGGTCATTGGACCGGTTGGCTAGATTATACGTTGCAGAAATTGTAAGATTACATGGTATACCTGTGAGTATTATTTCAGATCGTGATCCTCGGTTTACTTCCAGATTCTGGAGAAGTCTACAACAGGAATTGGGTACTGAACTGAGGTTGAGTTCTGCTTATCATCCCCAGACTGATGGCCAGTCTGAGCGTACAATCCATACCTTGGAAGACATGCTTAGAGCTTGTGTACTGGAGCAAGGTGGTTCATGGGAGAGATACCTACCATTAGTGGAATTTGCTTGTAATAACAGTTACCATAGTAGCATTGGAATGGCTCCTTATGAAGCTTTATATGGAAGATGGTGTCGTACGCCTTTATGCTGGAATGAAGACAGAGATGCAATCCATTTGGGGCCTGAGTTAATTCAGGAAATGAATGATCAGGTGATAATGATTCGTGAAAAGATGAAAATTGCACAAGACCGTCAGAAGAGTTACTATGACAATCGTCATAGGCCACTTGAGTTTCAAGTGGGAGATTGGGTGTTCCTAAAGGTTTCACCTACCAAAGGTGTAGGCCGGGTACTGAAGAGCCATAAGCTTAACCCGCGGTTCATTGGACCATATCAGATTCTGGAGAGAATTGGTGATGTTGCTTACCGATTGGATCTTCCCCAATCGTTAACTAACATCCACAATGTATTTCATGTGTCACAACTTCGAGCGTACATTCCTTGTGACTCAATGATTGTGCCGGCAGATTCTATCGAGTTAAAAGAGGACTTGACGGTGGAAGTGGCACCTATCTGTATTGAACAATATCAGACTAAGCGGTTAAGAAATAAGGAAGTACCGTTGGTAAAAGTGAAGTGGCAAAATCTAAATGGGATAACCTATACATGGGAGTTGGAGGCGGACATGAGACGATTGTACCCCGATCTTTTCAGATAAGGTACGTTGATTTCGGGGACGAAATCCCTTTTTAGGGGGGGTGGATGTAACATCCCTAACATTTTAGAAAAATTTTGATTACCAGAAAATATTAATAATTATTCTAGAGATTTATTGGATATTTTAGGGATTTTTTTTATTGCAAATGCAATTATAAATAATTAAATATTATAGAAATAAATAAATTTACTTGATTGATTAATTACCAAAGATTAAATGAGGAGTAAATAGAGAAGAGGTAAATTTAGAAGTTACCAATGGGGGTAAGAGGTAAAAGTTTAATTAAAACTTTTAAAGAAAATATAAAAGAAAAAGGGGAAAAGACCATTTTGCCCCTGGGTCTTAAATAATAAAAATCCACTCTCCTCCTTCATCTTCTTCACGCGTGTATTCTTCCTTCTTCTTCTTCTCACCATTGTCGAAATTTGCATGCTTCAAGGGAAGCTCCATCTTGCGTCGAAACTTCAAATTAATCACGTTTTCGAGATCGTGGCTTCGAGGTGAGTTTAATGGACCCATTAAAATTGAGTTATCTTCCCCTTTTCATTTTCTCTCTCTAGACAATGGCCATGCATGGAGGTGGGAGCTTCGATTTCCTACTCCTCTAGTGCATGGGAGCTCGAAAATGGTCCTTAGAACAATGAGGGTGGTTTAGCATTGATGGGTTTTGTGTTTCAACTTCCGTAGGTAGCAGAACAGACGTCGGAGGATCGAACGGTGAAACGAATATTGATTTCGGAAGTAGAACGCTGGATATAGCGTAGAGAGGGCGCTAATTACATCAAGAACGAATCGTCAGAGCTCGGAAGTTAGGTAAGGGGGTGTTCAGGTCGTAATTAATTAGAATAGGTATATAAAAGAAATTAAATTATTCGATTAAATATTGGGATAATGAGAATAGATATTGAATGGTATTTGTATATGTATGTATGTGTAAATTTGAAGCATAATTAGTTTATGAGGATTTTGAGATGAAAGTGCTTTGCCTTATGATGACTTGATGAGTATAGTGGCCTTGTGATGGCGGGCTTGACAAGTAGGTCGCCCGATTGATGAGTATGTGTTTTTCGATGGCCACTTGTATTATGATATATATAAAGTATGAATATACATGTGTGATCAATGTGGTTATGAAGGTTTGTAATAAGTAATAGATGGAGATTGCATGTTGGTGATGAGAAAGGGAATTGATGATAAGCTTCATGAATTAGACATATATGTTTATGGGCAGGTCTTGCTTATTTGGCGAAGGATGGATGTTGGGAGTTGTGAATTATAGCTCCTTAGGATGTGCGTTTTAAGATTTTGGATAGTTGTTTTATGCATGAGCTAGGAACTAGCATAGTCAAATAATGATTTATGTGGTTTTGATGTAATGGAAGGAATGCAATAGCTTAAATATGTTAATTGTGGTTTGTGAAGAATGGAATGGATCCATTTTGCCAAAAATGGACTCATTGACTACCCTAAATGCCTTAAAATGGGATAAACGCATTTAGCCGCATAAATTACTCATTTTTAGGAATTTTTGAGTGCGGTCAGCTGTCACACGTCACAATTAATGTGTTTTGGCTTGTGTTAAAATTTGGTGGCATTCCGACATCGTTCACATGATCTTTGGTAGTTAAGAAGTTCATTTTGGGTGCAAAATCTGCATAATTTCTGCATAATGACAGGGTGTAATCGATTAGCCTCTAAGGTGTAATCGATTACAATGCCTCTGTCTGTAGTATAATCGATTAGACATCAGTGGGTAATCGATTACGGGTCACCCAGGACCCTTGTAATCGATTATGCCTTGAGGTGCAATCGATTAGAGGACGCACCTGATACATTATATGAGTTCCAGCAGCTTACTAATCGATTATGGGTAGTATAGTAATCGATTACGTGTCCAACAGAAACCTTGTAGTTCTAAAATCTATACACTTAGTTTCTCTAAAGCCTGAGTCATCAACTTACTTTGAGCCAAATAAGCATCTTGTGCTTCTAATTCTAATATCCCTCTCTTAGGGATTTGGCTCCTTTCACTAACTAAACATTCATTTGAAGCCATTGCATCAATTAATTCTATAGCTTCTTCTACAGTTTTTATGGTTAATGAACCTCCAGCTGAGGCATCAATCAAGACCCTAGTTGCTGGTCTTACTCCATTATAGAATATCGTAACTTGCTACACATCAGGGATCCTATGATGAGGACATTTCCTCAAGCTTTCCTTGTACCTATCTCATGCTTCCATCAGAGATTCACCCCCTCTCTGCTGAAAACAAGTGATTTTAGTGCGCAACTTGGCATACTTGGAAGGACGGAAATATTTAATCAAAAATTTTCATTGTAAATCCTCCCAAGTGGATATACTGCCTCTTGGTTGGCTCTGTAACCCGGCTTTTGCACGGTCCCTTAGAGAAAATGGAAACAATCTCAATCTTATTGCCTTATCAGGGACAACATTCATTTTCACAGTATCACAAATTTGGAGGAAGGTTGCTATATGCAAATTTTGATCCTCAACCTTACTTCCTCCGAATTGATCATTTCTAACCAACTACAGCAGAGCCGGTTTAAGTTCAAAATTATTATCTGCAATCGGAGGCCTAAGGATGCTGGACTGTGATCCTTCTTTAGTAGGCCTGGAGTAGTCACCTAGTGTAACTCTCCTTTGTTCCATTTCTTGCTGTTCTTTTTGCTTTTTCTCCTTTCTAAGTTTACGCTCTAACAAATCAATATCAGGATCAAAGAAGAAAGGCTCTCCTCTGTTCCTTGACTGCATACACCAAATATTAGACACTAAAAATAATTCACAATAACTACTACTGCTACACACAAACTACTGCTATACTAAAGATGAGAATTAAACTGCTACTCAATGCAAAAACAAAATTAAACAGTTCAGTCTAGTACCGGTCCAAGGATTGTTGATATTACTCAATAATCCCCGGCAACGGTGCCATTAACTTGGTGTGTAAATCTTGAGCCATTAACTTGATGCATAACTCTCAGAGGATTTATATTCTTTTGGCAAGCGCACCAATCGTTAAATTTGTAATATATTTGATCGTCCCACAGGGATTGTGGTAATTACCATAATCTTAGACTAATACAAGCTAAACCAACGCAAGCAGATGCAATTCATTCTGTTTTTGTTGTTTTATACTTTCTATGTTTTTGTATTTTCAGAAGCAGTATAAAATGTGAAATGTGGTTAATGGAAAATAGGTTAGGATTACTTCAGCTTACAACTTCATCAAGGAATATGCAAACGAGGTTCAATTAAGCTTCAGATGCAAGAGGACAATTCACAGTTGGTTAATCCCTAATTCCTTAGGTGAATAACACTAATTCCTAAGCATTAAACCCTAATCCCTTAGGTGTTCAATTACAGAGAAATCTAATGTGAAATTGGGGGTTGAACCCTAACTATTCACCTAATTGCTAGGCCTGAATTAGTTAGGAAGCTGGAAGTTACCTAAGCCTTAACCATGATTCCTCACTTGTGAGATTCTTCATCAGATCTAGATTTGTCAATCCAGCAATGAAACTCCACTTCTCAACTTGTTCTCCTCTTGCTTCAGAAGATAATTTCCTCAATGCAGCTTCAAGATTCCATTAGAAACTTCAACAATCCTAACCCTAGGGGTTTAGCAACCTATAGGAATGGATTCAAAGAATGGAATGTGAAGAGACATGACGAGAGAATTTAGAGAGAGAAAGAAACTAGAGAGAGATTGGAAATGGAAAAATGAATCGTCTTTTTAGTCTGTACTCTGCCTCTCTACACTTCGCCTCTTATTTACAGAGTATGTACAAGTATATATAGGCAACTAACTAACTAAATTACTAACTTAATTAGTTACAAAGGAAACTTAATCAATTATTAAACTAACTAATCTAATTACATAATTACAAATAAATAATTAATTACAACTCAATACTTAAGTTACTACAGTACAACAGAAAAATAGAAACAGCAACGGTACAGTGCTTCACTTGGAGGGAAAAACAACAAATTAAATAACCACCTTCACGCTTGAGCGTGAAGGGCTCATGCTTAAGCGCGCTCGTATTATTACTGTCTCTTTGAATTCACGCTTGAGCGTGAATGTGGGAGCCTGGGCGTGGGTGGTGTTTTCCTTTCTTTCTTTTTACGTACTTTGCATGGATCTCTTGCTTGAGCTTGTAACCTTCAAGCTTGAGCGTGAACTGCTCCTGCACATGTAAACAAATAATTGACTAGCGTTTGTACGCTGGCTGTCCAGCGTATGCACGCTGGGTAGTGGATTTACAAATAAACAATTTTCCTTAACTAATTATTATTTTTAATCATTTTCTTGCATAAATTAAACACTTTAAAATAAATAAATAAATACAACATTAATGACAATTTATTAAATAATAGTGCTAAAGTAAACAATATTTAAGGAATTAAGTTAAATTATGGATGAAATTATTAAGTCTTTTCAAGACTTATCAGAAGTGCTTTATGTGACCTAGGAGCTAGTATAAACCTTATGCCCTTCTCCTTAATGAGGAAATTAGGAATTAATGACTGATGATGTATTTTTCATATATTGGAATGAAGAGTTCAATGAAAGAGAATCAAGTTTGTATAATATGAACTCAATGTAATGCTTGTGCCAAGTTTAAACACAGAAGTTGTAATATAGTATAGTTGTCGTTCCACTAGGGAGGTGTTAGAATGAAGATCTTAGTTTTGAATTGATTAGGCAGAAGGTTTTTAGTTTGTTTTGTTGTGAATAATGTTGAATGAAAAAGTGAATAACTAACAGAGAATCAAATTTGTAAAAGATACAGTGAATGGTTTTTTGAGAGAAATCAATTTTGTAAAACAGGGATTGGCTTCATCACATCTTCACCTTCTGTAAGCTGCATAAGTTTTTATATAAGTAAATCGAAAAGATAATTTCTACGTCACAATCACAGTCATTTGTATCGATCCCTCGACTACAAAATTCATAAGAATGATTTCAAATCGCTGATCCCTCTGTCACTTTGAAATCATCCCAGCATTATCGCTCGATTGTTTTGACGTTTACTGCGTTAGACGCCATCCCTGGCTACCTACTCACAATAAGTATTTCTTTCAGATCTGCTTTCAAAAGTCACTTCCCAGCATACTTGAGAAAACTTAAAACAAGAAAATAGTGATCAAGTACTTTCAGGCATTAAACGCAGAAGGAAATACAGAAACTTATCAAATCTCATTACTAAATAAAAACTTACAACAGCATTACTTCAATGTTGAATGGATTACAGCCAATCCCATAAGGGAGTTTAGTTACTCATGCTTTGTATTTTCACCTTCAAAATATGAATACAGAAAATAATGGAAAAGGTTGGATTGAGAGGGAAATACAGGGATGAATCTGATCATGTTTGCAGCTTGATTTATAGAGGTTATGGTTCAGCTCCCTTTGCCACTTGCATAAAACCCATGAAGGAATATTCGGAGACATGCAGAAACACAAGAAAATGGTTAAGTTGACATCACACCATTGGTGAATATTAAATTAGAAATCCCATACTGCATGAGTCACGCTTGAGCTTGATTGTCACGCTCAAGCGTGGAGGGTTCTGATGTCCACTTGGTTGTCTCACGCTCAAACCATCTTAATCACGCTTAAGCGTGGTTTTCTTTTGTTCAGTATGCTTGTTCCACGCTTAATCCATGCTGGTTCCTCACTCAGGCGCGCTCGGCTTATGCTTTGCTATCCATCAGTCACGCTCAAGCGTGTAATGCCTACGCTCAAGCGTTCTTCTTGTTAGACCATGTGTAATCCGCGCTTAACTCACGCTCAAGCGAGCTTGAGCTCAAGCTTGAGCGCCCCATGCTTACGCTTAAGTGTGGGGAGGGACCTAATGCTGAGTCTTCTTGTAATCCATGCGCAGGGTCATGCTTGAGCTCCATATAATCACGCTCAAGTGCCAGTCATGCCTGGGGTCACGCTTAAGCGAGCTCGGGCTCACGCTCAAGCGTGAGAGGCTGTTGACGTGTTCTTCAATTTCGCTTGAGCGCATGGGCAGCGTAGGCTTTTTGTTTCTTCCACGCTTAAGCATGCAGTATGCCACGCTCAAGCGTCCTTGCTTGATGTTCTGTTGCTTCTTTGTTTCTTCAAGGCTTTTGACAACTTCTTCACTGATTTTTACAATTCAAGCTTCTTTACTTTAACACATTATTTATAATCAAAATCATCCTCAATTATTTATCAATTTAGTTAATTTATTCAGAAAATGGGTCCAATTGAGTCATGAATTTAATCATAAAATAAGCACTTATTAATGACCTGCAACCAACTCGCATGTCTTTGCAGTTGGCTAATAAGTCTATCAAATATCCTCATGGGATGCTGGAAGACTTGTTAGTTAAGGTAGATAAGTTCATCTTTCCAGCAGATTTTATAGTTTTAGATATGGAAGTTGATAGAGAGATTCCCTTAATCTTAGGGAGACCCTTCTTAGCTACTAGAAGAACTTTAATTGATGTAGAGAAGGGAGAACTCATGCCGAGAGTTCAAGAGGAGTAAGTAGCTTTCAATGTCTTTAATACTACGAAACATCCAACTGAGAAGATGGATTGTTTTATGCTTGAAGAAATTAAAAGTTATAAGACTTCTATGCTGTTAAGAATTAAAGAAGAGGCTTTACAAGTCTTTCTAGAGGATGATTTTGACTCTGAGACTAAGGAGTTAGGTGACTCACATAATGAGTTGCTGAACCTACAAGAAGTATTTGAAGGAGTTAGAAGATGAAAAGAAAGAAAACTTAAATAATGTTGCAACTGAGAAAGGTAAAGAAGTGTTAGAAGAAAAACATGATTTAAAACCCTTGCCTTCTCATTTGAAATATGTGTTCTTGGGAAATAATGAGTCACATCTGGTAATTATTAATGCTGAATTAAATAATGAGGATGTAGAAAAACTTATAGGGGTTTTAAGAAAACATGAATCTGCCATTGGTTGGGACATTTCTGATTTAAAGGGATTAGTCTATCATTTTGTATGCATAAAATTTTGATGAAGGATGACTACTCCCTAGTTGTTCAGCCACAAAGAAGGTTAAACCCTATAATGAAAGAAGCTGTGAGGAAAGAAGTGGTTAAACTCCTTGATGCATGGATTATCTATCCAATCTCGGACAGCGCTTGGATCAGTCCAATCCAAGTAGTGCCTAAGAAAGGAGGGATGACCACTGTTAAAAAAGAAAAAGGTGAAGTCATTTCCACTAGACTAACTACAGGTTGGAGGATATGCATGTCAGTGTATGCACTATGAGCTTTATGTTTTTTTCATTTGTATCATTTTTCTGCTTATCAATAAAATAAGTATTTCAGTTAAAAAAAATTTTAAAATGTATTTATCCTTGGAGTAATAGGTCATAAGAATGTTATTCCTAAAATATCCCTTGTCAAGTATTTACATGGGGACATATAATTACATTGAGACAAGTGTATGAGCGTACTGATGACCTGATCTCACAGATCATAGATATAGATGATATCAAGTCTTCACACGGGTACACATTAAGAGTAATGATGTGCTAGATAGACCCACCATGAGAACGTTGCATGGATCATTACATGAATTTCATAAACGATTCTCAATGTGATAATGGTATATGTAGTCGTTTGACCTGAAGTCACTACGATTCTTACATGAGGAGTTTATTGTTTTAATACAATTAAACATCTTCTGTGACATGAGGACTATAAAGGTTGTGATTAGGTAATGAAGAAATTATGCAGAGGGATGTGAGTGATGTAGATGGGATTTGTCTCTCCTATATGACAGGAGTGATATCTATAGGCCACTTGATGGAGTAAGACTAAGAAAATGCATGGCCATGCTAGAAAGAATAAATATTAGATATTTATTCGGATCAAGTCTACTCCGGTATCAATTAAAATAAATTGGGCCGTACAAGGATGACGCGACCATGCCTTGGGCAAAATTAGGATATCGTGACAAAAGGAACAAACATATTAAATAATTATCACTTATAGGTTATATTGATATTAAATAATATTCAGACATAATGATGCATTGCTAGATGCCGCTCTTATTTTATATTAATAATAAAATAATTTATTATTAATATGACTGGGTATTTTACCTATAGGGTCACACACATAGAGTAAGCCCATCAGAAAATGTTTTGTTTTATTTTAGTTGGACTAAAATAAAGCTATTGGGCCTAACTCATTTAGAATGAGTAAGGAGCCCACTCTTTAGAGAGAATAAATTAGGTTAAACCTAAGCCTATAAATAGAGCATAAGATACTCATAGGCAGTTCATTAAAGTGAGACACAAATTCACAAAAGTTACAAGAGCTACACGCCGTCAAACTAGCAGTTGGCAAGTGTTGCGATTCTGGTGGGAGTGCTCTTGTGGACTCCTAAAGGACGAGGCTACGACTGCTTCGGTGTTCTTCAAGAGGTAATCCAAAACGAATTTTTTTTTTGTGTTTGTTTTGTGCTTTGAAACACGGCACTTTGCAAATCCTATGGAATCCCTATTTTTCCGCTGCTCATGTTCTAGGGATTCCCTAATAGTGCGTAGACTATAGAAGGTTAAATGACTCCACTAGAAAGGACCACTTTCCTCTACCATTTGTAGACCAAATGCTTGAGAGGCTGTTAGGTCATGAGTATTATTGCTTCCTTGATGGATATTCTGGTTACAACCAAATTGTGGTTGATCCAAAAGATCAAGAGAAGACGGCCTGTACCTATCCATATGGAATCTTTACATATAGGCGCATGCCATTTGGTTTGTGCAATGCACCAGCAACCTTTTAAAGGTGTATGCTGGCAATTTTTGGAGACATGATAGAGAAGTTCATTCAGGTCTTCATGGATGACTTCTCTGTGTTTGGAGACAGCTTTGATATATGCCTCAGCAATCTATCTAAGGTGTTGGTGAGATGTCAAGAGACTAATCTTGTCCTCAACTGGGAAAAGTGTCATTTTATGGTTAGAGGAGGGATTGTCCTTGGCCACAAAATCTCTGATGAGGGCATTGAAGTAGATAGAGCCAAGATTGACATCATTGAAAAGCTTCCTTCTCCAATCAATGTGAAAGGAGTGAGGAGTTTCTTAGGATGTGTTGGCTTCTATAGGAGATTTATAAAAGATTTCTCAAAAATAGCAAAGCCTTTGACTGATTTTCTTATGAAAGATCATGCTTTGGTTTTTGATGAAAAGTGTGTCAAAGCTTTTGAAAATTTAAAATAAAGATTAATTACAGCTCTGATCCTTGCAGTACCTGATTAGCTTTTACCATTTGAACTCGTGTGATGCAAGTGGTTCTACAATAGGAGCTGTACTGGGGCAGAAAAAAGAAAAATTAACACTTGTCATTTATTTTGCTAGTAAGGTGCTAAATGAGAATCAAATAAACTACACTACTACTGAAAAAGAAATTCTTGTTGTGGTGTATGCATTTGATAAATTCAGAGCTTACTTGATTGGTGCTAAGGTCATTGTTTATACAGATCATTCAGAAATCAAGTACTTACTAGCTTAAAAAGAATCAAAGCCAAGATTCATCAGATGGGTTGTATTACTCCAAGAGTTTGATTTGGAAATAAGAGATAAAAAGGGAGTAAAGAACTCAGTGACTGATCAACTCTCTCATCTGGAATGTGAATCAGACTCTATCTTGATAAAAGAGGAATTTCTAGATGAGAGGCTGATGGCAATTACCACAGGGCCATGGTATGCTGATATGGCCAACTTTAAAAGTGCCTTTGTGGTACCAGAAGGGTGGACATCCCAAATGAAGAAAAAGTTCTTTCATGATAGTAAAACATTTCTATGGGATGATCCATTTTTGTATAAGATAGGAGTAGATGGAATTATTAGGAGATGTGTGCCTGAATCAGAGAAAGAAAAACTCTTATGGCACTGCCATGACTCCTATTATGGAGGACACCATGGTGCCTCTAGAACAGCAGCAAAAGTATTGCAATGTGGCTTTTATTGGCCAACAATTTTTTAGGATGCTAGAGTATATGTGCAAAGGTGTGATAAGTGCCAAAGAAGTGGAGGCCTCTCTGATAAAGCTGGTATGCCTTTGACAAATATTTTAGTTGTGGAGTTATTTGATGTTTGGGGCATTGACTTCATGGGACCATTCCCAAAGTCATTCTCCAATAAGTATATCCTTGTTGCCCTGGATTATGTCTCCAAATGGGTGAAGGCAATCCCTACCAGAACCAATGATGCATATGTGGTGCTTAGGTTTATAAAGAAGAGCATTTTCTCTAGATTTAGAATCCCTAGAGTCCTCATTAGTGATGGAGGGTCATATTTCTACAATAGAATCATGGAAAAAGCCTTGAGACATTATGATGTACTGCATAAGGTGTCTACTCCATACCATCCACAAACTTATGGACAAGTTGAGCTTTCCAATAGAGAAATCAAGAGAATATTAGAGAAAGTGGTAGGGAAATCTAGGAAGGATTGGTCTGTAAGATTAGATGATGCATTGTGGGCCTATAGGATAGCATTTAAGACTCCAATTGGCATGTCACCTTATCAGTTGGCATATGGTAAGGCTTGCCATCTCCCTATGGAGTTAGAGCATAAGGCATCGTGGGCCATAAAGTTGTTAAACATGGATTGTGACCAATCTCAAGAGGAAAGAGTCCTAAAACTCCATGAACTTGAGGAGTTCAGACTCAATGCTTATCAGAGTGCCTTAATTTATAGAGAGAAAACTAAGAGGTGGCATGATAAGTGGATAAACAAAAAAGAGTTTCAGAGGGATGATAAGGTCTTGTTGTTTAATTCTAGGCTGAGACTCTTTCTAGGAAAACTCAGATCCAAATGGTCTGGACCTTTTATTGTGAATGAGGTTTTCCCTCATGGTGCAATTAAAGTAAAAGAACCAGCCACTGGAAGAACATTCAAAGTAAATGGCTAAAGACTCAAGCTCTACTTTGGAGGAAAGTTTGATAGGCAGAAATCCTCCATGTCTTTACAGGCATCTGTTTAGATGTCAAAGGTCAAGCTAGTGACCTTAAAAAAGCGCTTGAGGGAGGCGACCCTACATTTTAGTTGTTGTAATTTTTGTGCTTTGAATTTGCAACTAATAATTGAAAACTAAAAATTTTGACTAAGGTGTGAATAAGCTTAAGAGATATTAAATAAGGTTTGAGTGTACAAACTCTGAATTCTAGTGTTCATATGCGCTTCACCAAAATAATAAAATTATTGACCAGGAGGTACGCGTACATACATTCCAAACTGGGCGTTGTTACGCGTAAATAAATCAGCATCAGGCCCCCCTTGGCGCTCAAGTGAGAACCTTCACGCTTGAGCGAGCTCGGGGAGTAACAAGCGTGACCCTTTTGTTATGCCTTCGTGCTTGAGTGAGGCTTCTGGCCGCTTGAGCGAGAGCCATTGTAGCTTGGGTGAATTTTAGGCACTTGAGCGTGTGATCTTTGGATATCCTAGACAAACTTAGCGCTTGAGCATGACCCTTTCACACTTGAAGCATGATTTCCTTAAACATGTTATGCGCTTGAGCGAAGAGATTTGTGCTTAAGCGTGAACCTTCAAAATTTAACATATGCCTTCACGCTCAAGCTTGACTATTGTGCGCTTGAGCGAGTTCAAACATGACCCTGTTATACCTCCGCTCTTGAGCGTATTAATGCGCACTTGAGCGGGCTCGGGTTTAAAACGGTTGGAAGCTTGTTATTCCAAGCTTGTCGCTTGAGCATGGTCTCCTGCACTTGGCTCTTTGATTGTTGCGCTTAAGCTTGAGAAGTTGCGCTTAAGCAAAGCTCACCCCCTGATACTTATTTCTTTTTTTTTCACTCAAGGTTTGAAATCATTCGCTTAAGCAAATTTATTACAGACTTCGAATTACCATGATGATTTTACCTCACTTAAGCGGGATCGTGTGCACTTGAGCTTGAGCACCAAAATTTACCACCTGTTACACTCTGTTGTGCCTTCACGCTTAAGCGTGACAACTTCACGCTCAAGTGTGAACCCTGTGATCCCCTTAAGCATGTCATACACTCAAGCGAGACTTTGTACACCTACAGCGTGGCCTATACTTGTTACCACCTGTTGTGATTTAATATGGGCGTATGTACGCCAAGATTTCAATATATCTACGCGTACCCAGGCATTGGGTTCAGTAATATAAAAACCCTCTCAGCGTACAAACCCTAGCTCACATCTCTTTACATTGGAAACTTGGGTTTTGAAGAGGATAAGGCACCATTTGCAGATTCCTTTGAAAGGTAACATATTTTCATTCTTTGATTTCAGTTAATAGCAAGGATTTTGGTATTTCATTGCTTCAATTTCAAACTTCCTGCATCTATTATATCTTTTCATCTAACATTTTCATTTCTCTATGGTTGTGTTGTTCATGCATTTGCACCCATTTAGGCTCTATAAGTACCATCCTTAACACTGACAATGTCCATGAGATCATAAAGACTTTTTAGAAAACCAGAAAGAGTTGTTGGAAAGGAAAGTGTGAAGAAAACTCCAAAAGAGAAAGGAAAGGGGGTTGCCACTGTAAGCACCCCTGTTTCTCCACCAACCAAAGAAAGTAAAAGCCTTGAGGAGGAAAAGAAGTCTAAGAGAAATGAGGATTTTGATGGGCATCGGTTTAGAGATTCCAAGGCTGCCCAAGAATACGAGAAAAAATTCAAAAACAGAGGAGCAATAAGGGAAAGGGCTCTGGTCCTTGAGGAAGATAATTGCTCAGATATTGATGTAAAGGCTGCTATGTTTACAAGGGGATGGCAGTATTTTAGTAAGAACTTAGGGAATGGTTATCAATAACTCACTTGGGAATTTTATGCCAAACTAAGGGCCAATTCTATTGAGGATAAGTTTTCTTTTTCTTCCTTCTTGAGAGGAGTCACCATTCCTCTATCTGGTCACATACTGAATAAGCTTTTGAAAATACCTATCTTAGATGGTGAAGGATGTCACTATACTTGGAAAGTGGATATCTTCCATAGGGCTCATAATGAGAAGCTTAGGAAAGAAATTCTAGAAGAATGCTGTGAACAAGGGGCTACATATATAACAAAAATGAGTGGTGCACCAAAATGTGTCAAGAAGAGTTGTTTGAATCATTTCCCCCTCTTATGGCGCCACTATGTCCTTTCATCCCTGCAACCTATGGCTCATGCTACTAAGGTTATCATTAAGAGGTTGGTGTTAACCAAATGGCCTCAAGTACTCAAGAGAGGGGGTGAATTGAGTATTAAAAAATTTTAATTTGAATGCTTTTGAAGTTGATTCTTTAGTTACTATGTTTGATGAAGATGATAAACTTAATGGTAAATAGTAACAATTTATACACAAGACAAAATAATTAGCACTTAAAAAGGTCTAAGTAATATTCAAGAAATGGAATCAAAATAATCTCAACACTATTTATGGAACTTAGAAAGATTTCAAAATAATTCAAGAATATTACTTAAGGCTAATTTCAACAATGTTAATCTAAATAATTTATAACTTAATGTAACATGCACTTAGTCCAAATTAATTGGCAATAATATAATAAATCAAGCAAGCAAGTTAAGCGCACAAATTAAATGAGTTTAGGGAAGAGAGATTTGCAAACCGATATATACGAGTTCCACCACACCGGTGTACGTCTCGCCTCTAAGCAACCCACTTAGAGGATTTCCACTATTTAAGATTAGAGATACAACTTTGAGCAATCGCGACTTCCTAGTGTCCCACACTCAAGAACTCAATTCTCACAAGTACAAGGGCACCCCACCCAATCTCTCAATCTCCCAATTACAAGGTTGAAACCCCAACCCAAAGATTTTAAGATGTTTGGTGTTTGAGCATACAAGGAAACTCTCCAATAGAGTGGATATACAAATTAAAGCTTTCACAAGGTAATAACCCTCAAGGAGAGGATATGCAAATTAAGTACATAATATAATTTCCCCACAAATTAACTCTCAAAAATAACTTCAAGAAATATTTCAATCAAAGAATAAAGAGAGCAATAAGAAGAGCAAGAGAATGAAGGGGGAAGAAAGCAAATGGAAATGCTTCAAATGCTTAGTGTAAATTTCTTCTTCAAGTTCCTCTCTATTTATAGCCTCCAGTAGCATGGCATTGCAATTAAATTATTCCCTTCGATGCAATATAAGTGGAGCAAAGGAGCGTCTGTCTTCAATTGTTTAAGTCATAGTGCGATGCGTAATTTGCGTAGTGCGTTCAATGCTGTTTCCATTTAAACTGAATGAATCGGTGCATGAATGGATTCCCAGCGTGTATTTTGGCCTTCTGACAGTGTATGAATCGATTCCTTTGTGAGATACACAGCCATAAATCGATTCTTTAAGCTGTTAATCGATTCCCTGGGCAAACAAGAACTTGTGAATCGATTCCTTTGAGGGATGAATCGATTCCTGCCATTGAAAATGTAATTCTTGGACCAATGACTCGTGTGAATCGATTCCTCATGGTATACTTTGCATCATGAATCGATTCATGCTTTGAGAAATGCAATCGTGGGCTTTTAAATTCTAGTGAATCGATTCATATGGCTGTTCATTGCTGTGTGAATAGATTCAAGTACCTGATACCTGAATTTTGGCACTTTGTTTCACCCTTTTTGATGTTTGTTCAACCATGGCTTCAATCCTTTGATCCTTAGGCACTTTGATAAATTTATTTCACCGAATTTGAGCTTCTTTAAATGCCTTGAATCATTTCTTTGAAGTTCATCAATTTTCCAACATCAAACATGATTATTTTATTTGACAACATCTTAATATCTCTTCATTTGTTGTGTCATTATCAAAACCTACATCAACATATAAATACAGTTGGTGTTGATTTACTGTCTAATGAAAGGCCTGTATGTTAATTTGGGTGAGTAAATACTGGAGGAGATGGTGAAAGCCATTGAAAAAAATCTCCAACTACCATATTACACTGTTATCACTTTATTGGCCCAAAAGAATCAGGTTAGGTTGAACTATGAAGAGCTGACAAAGGTAAAGCTTGAGAGGATTATGGATAAGTACTGGTTAGTAGACCACATTGACTATTTTGAGCCTCAAGAATCAAAGTGTCATAGACAACCCAACCCATCATCTTCTGTACCACCACCTTCAACAGGCTCAAGTAATTCTTTTGATCTCTCTATGGTAATGTAAGAACTCCAGGCCATGAAGAACATGCAGCTAGGGACCTATGATTTGGTTTTGAACCATGATCTCATACTGAGGAAGATTGCCACTTTAATGAAGGTGGACCACACTGAAGAAATGGGAGTTCCACCTGACAGAGACTTGTGGTTGGCTTCCATTGGGTTCACCATTCCCCTTGATGACACACCTCTGGCAACTGAATTTCCACCCTACCCTGAGCAACATAATGATGAGCCTATGGCTGAAGCGGCTGATGAAGAAGATGAAGAAGAAGAAGACTGATATTTTAATTTACTGTCTTTTATGTTAAGTTAATTCTGTGATGTAATAACTTTCTTTTAATGTCCTTTCTTCAACAATGTATTTCCTTTTTAGATGTAATGAAATTTATTTCCATGTTAAGTTGTTTATTGTTATTTCTTTTCTGATTTGTATTATCCAATTCCTACAATCATCACTCACTAAATCCTTGCTATATAGGTAAAAAGGGAAGTAATTTATCCATTACTCTTATTAATTTATGGAAGTTGTTAACTATATTTAATTTAGAACTCATCTTAATTATTTAAATCTTGTTGATTCTCAGGCATCATTTGGATAAATTAATTGATTCGCATTACTTGATTCATGATCCCTGTCCATAATTGTTTTCATCCTTAATTATTTGTATATTCACCATGCTAGTTAGCAATCTGAATTTGTAATCTCGCATTAAGTTTGGGGACATGATTGGCTGATTACCTGTAACTTATGAGCTTTTGAGCCTTTATTATTTCTTTTTTGAGTGTGCCTGCATTCTTGCTTAGTGAGACAGAATTTGCTTCAGTGTTTGCTAATGATTATTTATTTGCCAAATAGAAATGATGAAGGCCTTCTTTAAAAATTAGCCAGGGCCAAATTTAGCCATCCTTAATATTATTAATTATCCTTTGACCTAATAATTATGTTTGAGCCTAAAACCCTTTCTTTCTACTTATTTACCTAACTTTACAAACCAATTTATCTGAGAAAAACCAAGTGAATCATCCCTGGATGTACCATTGATGAACTACTGAGTCTTATCTTATTACTAGGGACTAACAAGTTCTAAGTTTGGGGATGAAGAGTATGCCTAATAGCAATTAAAGGACACACTCTGACCTTAATTATAGATAAGGATTTTGAAAAATGAAAGAAAGAATAGCAAAAGTAAAAAGAAAAGTGAAAAATCAGTAAAAAGAAATTCCTATACAAAAAGAAAAATGGTATTGAAAAAAAATAAAAGAGAAGAAAGAAAGAAAGAAAGAAAGAAAGAGTCCAAAGGACTGAAAGAGAAGATGGTGCAAAGCACCACAAGTAATTGAGTTATCCTTCATCTGAAAAAAATAAAAGCAAAAGAGCTAGTTAGTAAAGGCATTTGAGTTAAGATTGAGGCAAGGCATCTGTGGGCACATCTTTTAACCCAACATTGACTAGAAAAACAAAAATGGAGCCTGTAGCCTAACCCCATCACAAGCTTAAAAAGCCCTTACTGATCCAATTATGCTAGCATATGTCATGATGTTTAAAACTGTTGCAAGCCTATGTTGATCTGACAATTATGCAGGTGATTAGTGCATAAAATTGACCCTATACACTAAGAGAAGAGTGAAACACTAATCCATGTGAGGAAAGCATCACCAACTTATTCCCAATGGAAGTGTGAGTAATTATATTTTCAGAATTTACGTAAAGAAAGCGTGAATGGTATTCAATAATGATGGTATGAATTAAGTTAAGGGAAGGTTAATTGTCTTGAGTAAGTGTAATTGATTTAATTAATTTGAGTCCTTGCTTGAGGACAAGCAAGCTTAATCCATCAAATACTCTTAAGTTTGGCATTATTATTTAATGAATTATCATTCTTTCTTATTTTATTTATTTAATTCAAATATGTTTAAATTGTGCAAGAAATTAATTAAAAAGATAAGTACATAAAGAAATATGTTTATTTGAGAGATTCATTAACCTAGCGTACATACGCTAGAAAGCCAGCGTACATACACTAGGCATTTATATGTTGTATTTTGCAGGATCAGGTGTAGGACATCCAACATACATACGCTGGAATCCCAGCGTACCTACACACACAACAAAATCAAATAAAGAGAAGAATCAGCAAGGCGCGATCACGCTCAGGCGAAGGACTCCCATGCTTAAGCGTAAAGTCAACATGCAATCAACGCTTAAGCGAACAAGTTTCACGCTTAAGCGTGAGCCTTGCAATCCACGTAAAACTTCATGCATGCATCAAAAATAAAGCACAATGCTTATATGGACACGTTCACGCTTAAGCGTGAAGTTCGTTTAGCCAGTGTTTTATTCTCCTTCAACATGAGTTGGTGATTATTTTTGTATATAAGTAATTTAATTTATGTATTATAATTAGTCATCTCTCTATAATTATTTAATTAGTTTCTTTATTTTAACTGTTAAGAGGATTCCTTTGTAATTAATTAAAGTTAGTTAGTTGGTTTTGTCGTAGCTATATATATTTGTAAAAACTCTATAAAAAAAATACACAGAAGCAATAACACTAATTCATTTTCTGATTTTCAATCTCTCTCTAAACATTTTCCCTCTCTAAACTCTCTCTTCCATGGCTCTCCACATTCCACGTTCTGAATCTATTTTCATGGGTTACTAAACCCCTAGGGTTGGGATTGCTGAAACTTCCGATGGAATCTTGAAGCTGTATTGAGGAATTCATCTTCAGAATCATGAGGAGAACAAGCTGAGAAGTGGATCTACACTACTAGATTGACAAATACAGACCTAATTGAAGACTCTTTCCAATGAGGAATCATGGTTGAGGCTTAGGTAACTTCCAGCTTCCTAACTAATTCAGGCCTAGTAATTAGGTGAATAGTTAGGGTTCAATCCCCAATTTCACATTAGATTTCTCTGTCACTGAACACCTAAGGGATTAGGGTTTAATGCTTAGGAGTTAGTGTTAATCACCTAAGGAATTAGGGATTAACCATCTGTGAATTGTCCTCTTGAGTTTGAAGCTTGTTTGAACCTTAATTGTATGTTTCTTGATGAAATTGTAAGCTGAAGCAATCCTAACCTATCTTCCTTCAATTAAACTTAATCTTTTCTATTGTTTTTGCAAATATGAAAACATAGAAAGTATAAAAACAACAAAAACAGAATGAATTTTACACTGTGTTGTTCTGGTTCAGCTTGTGCTAGTCTAAGATTGTGGTAATTACCTCAATCCCTATGGGACGATCAAATATATTACAAATTTAATGATTAGTGCGCTTGCCAAAAGAATATAAATCCTCCGAGAGTTATGCATCAAGTTAATGGCTCAGGATTTACACACCACTATGCAATATGCCATGGATGCAAATGCCAATCATATGTATTTCTCACTCTATGCATCCTAATCATGCCACTCATCAATCATCATTATTATCATCACCAACACCACCACAAGGCTCTTAGTGGATTTATTATTGTTCGTTATTGCCATTGTTTTAAGTTTTCGTGAAGCATTCACAATAATTCTAATTAACACAATTTAATTCTTTCATCAATTACAATGGTACCAATCTTTCATTATCAATCAAGGTATGCTATTCGTTCACACTATTCTCATTCAATCATCAATAACATTCATTCCTTATTTATGGTAGATGTAAACACAACATCGTATTCAAGGCTTACACTTGCCAAACAAATTAACTCCACCATAAAGCACACCCCTTATATTCTAAATGCACAAATGCAAGTTGCCAAACATCATCACCAACATCATACATAACATTACAATTCATCATAACATTACAAGCAAGGCAAACATGCATATTGTCACATATAAATATCAAATACTATTCAATTCATGAATTTAGAACATAAAGACTCCTCTCCTACCTCAAGAGAAGAATTTCAATTGGTACGACGTTCCCGCCTCGTTATTTATAGTGGGTCCTACATTAACATATATATGAAACTCCATTCAATTCATCATTCAAGACATGATTTAAACTCTAATCACTACTCATTACATTGACAATTTCATGACATGAATAAAACATGTCATAGGCATCATTTCCTCTATTGTTAGGTTTCGGGAATTCCTTCCCATCAAACCTCATTCATTATATTAAAGGTTACAAAACAAACCTTAAGCCCCAACACTCACAACACTTTATTTATCAATATTTACACTCTCAATATTATGTATTTCCTCTCAACTACATTGTTAAATCCATGTTTGCCATTTTCCTCAAATCTTTAGAGTTAGGGTTTCACCTAAAACCCAACAACATTCATAAATGCATCATAAATCCTTACCTCCATCCAACCATAAAATCATATACCTTATTTATAATCATTAAAGCTTGTATTTATGAGAACCCATCTTAGTGTTTTCACATTTATGGCTCTCTACCAACCCCCATTCATATACATTACTCTCCCAAGTCATAATAACTCATAACTATGGCATTAAACCCAACAAAATGGTGAGAAGAACTTACCTCACCCAAAATGAAAATGGAGCCAAGGAGAGAGAGAGAGAGAGAGACCAAACAAAAATGGGAGAGGAGAAGAGAACTCCAAGCTCTAATGGTTCCCTTCAAGTTCTTTCTCAAAAACAAAAATGGATGAGGAATGGGTCACCACTAAGCTTAGGTTTTTGAAGAGGAAAGATGGAGAGGGAAAATGAAGAAGAAGAAGAGAAGTGTTTTTGCCAAATGGTCTTAGCACAAGAGCAAAAATGAGAGGGGAAAAATAAAGGCTTTTGCTTTTAATTGTAATCCTCTCATTAATATTTCATCATTTTACCACAAACAGGATCTCTGTTTAGGCTCAATACTTTATCCAAAAATCATTCCAAATATGTATTCGGACTCCCAATAATATTCTTAACAGCCCTGACCAATATCATCCCAATTGGAGATACTTGGTTCGACACCCTTATTTTAATCGGGTACAAATTCAGCTCATACAGCCTCAAAAATTTATAAATAATCCTCAAAATCTAAATTTAATTATTTTCAACATTTGGGGACTTCAATTAACTCACACGTAATTATTCTATAATTATTTCCCTTATTTAATTATTTATTTTAAAATTCAGGGTGTTACAATTGTGGCATCAAACTCAAACAAATCACAACCATTCATAGCATTCAATCATTCCAATGCATTTTAAACCATGCATAGTATTCAATCATTCACCCAAATTAAAACAAGGGATCACACCCATATATATATATATATATATATATCAACAATGGATGAAATTTTGCATTTAGATAATGTTACCCCTCCTACCTCAAGAGAAGTAGTATCTAGTACGGTCCAAAGGTTCCGCTTCACCGATGGGGTCAGTTCCTACATCACACAACATACCATATAATTATTTTCTATCTCAACCACCAAAACATTCTTAGTTAACCACTTGGTGTTTATACCATTTTAAATCTCAAACTACTTTTATTCCATTTAACCGACCTTAACCATCATGGGTTCCCACATGCATTTCTATTTTTCCATCATTAATATCATTTCTTATCATTAATGTCACTCCTCCAAACCTTCATAAATGCTCTCATACATATATTTCATATTTCCCTCAAATTCAAAGGTTAGGGTTTCATTAAAGACCCAACAACCACCATTTATACCCATCATCTTCCATCACATGCATTACCATTTTCGTGTATGACCCCACACCCTCATAAATGTGGCATTTATAACACCCCGCCTTAAGGTTCCCATCATTAATAGCTCCCAATAGGGATACCCACACATGCAACACTCTTGCAAACCATAATACCCCATAATCTAGGGCTAGAGCTCATGAAAAATAGTGACAGGAGCTTATCTCAAGCAAAAGAAAGTAAGCCCCAAAGAGAGTCAGAGAGGGAGACAAAAATGAGAGGGGTGAGGGGAGAGCTTCCAACACTACAAACTCCTACTTGCTCAGTGAAGGAAAACAAAAATAGGAAGCAATGGGCGTACACATATTTTACTAGGTTTTGAGAAGAAGAAGAAGAAGAAGAAGATGATGATGAGGGGAGAAGGAGAAGAAAAGAGTGTTTTACCTCTGAAAGGGAGTGATTGTCATGAGAGTAAAGAGAGAGTTGAGTGAAATGAATTATAATTTAGGCCCCATATTAGATTTTCTCTATTTTAAAATAAACAAGATCACCGTACGGGCTCAATACTTATTCAAAAAATTATTCCAAAGATATATTCTGATTCATATTAATATTCTCAATAGACCTGACCAACAGTACCTCAATTGGAGATACTTGATCAGACACCCATATTTTAATCGGGTATTAAATTCAGCTCTTTAAGCCATAATAAATTATGGATAATCATAAAAATTCTCAATTTAATTATTTCCAGTCTTCTGGGGTATTAGTTAATTCATGTATAATTATTTGCTAATTATTTATTTCAATTAAATATTTTTATCAAATTTTGGGATGTTACATATGGGAGCAGATCTCGATGATCACAACACTGGTGCCGACCTTAGGAGGAGATGTCAACTTTTTCTTGAGAGTACCTGACCCGCTTACCATTAGGATGGTATTCAGTATAGGGTCACTGGTTCATGGGAAACCCTTACTGGATGGCATGTCAAAGGTATCCCAGCGTAGGTTATCACACCTAACATTGACATGGTTGTTTCTGTGCCCATAGAGGAGGTATACCATATTTCATGTGCGCTTCACCAGTTCCTCATATGGCCCACATCACTGCTAAAGGTTATTGTTGATCAAGTATATTCAAAAATCATATATTTATGATTTATTTAATTTTATATGTATATATTTATATATCTACATGTCATTGTTACTTTTATGGGAAGTCTAAAGTTCTAGCTCCGACTCAGCCGGTAGATCCTGTACGAGAGTTATGGAGAGTGTGTTAACTTGTATGGCACACCTGCTCAGATGCCCTGGAACAAGGGCGTGTTCGGTAAGACGAGCAACGTTCCTCTATACATTGATCAGAATAACATATTAGAGATTACAAATGGGATGATCATGCTCAACATTTCTATTATACAACTTTAGGAGATGTAAGTACTTACATATGTAAACATATATTTACCTATTTTATATATGCTAATCTTTTTCATTATATATATGTTATAGGTTTATGTATGACGTAAGTGGTTGAAGGGAAGGATGGCACATTTGGATTCCTAGAGCCAGAGGTCATACAAGGGAGTGGCAACAAGTCCATGGAGACCTAAGCTTACATACAAAATTGGATGTTTGAGTTAAAGAAGAGGGCTTATTTGGCGTCATACATTGCCAAGTAAGTTGACACTATTTTTAGTATATGTGTGTGTATATAAATATATATCATTCACTCATGTTGAGTACTTACTCAGTTCCCTTTCATTTCAGTGCTCACTAGCTACTTGTGGTTATCTGTCCAGAAGATAACATCGCAATTTGCATTTGTTTAGTACATGGCTTAGTTCCTATACAGTTTAAACTTTGTGTTAAAACATTAGTTGACATTGTAACTTATATTATGAACAAAAAATGGGTTTGTTATATTCACATTTTTAATTGGTTTTTTTTCCAATAGGGTTGTAAATGGATATAACTGATTGAAGGGCGTTAACACAGAAAAAATTGCAATGGCTACACCCAAAAGTAAGTACACTTCCTTTATAGATTTTATTTTTAAATTCTTAAACAAATACTAATAAACTTTGTGTATGTATTGTGCAATATTGTAGACAGACGAGAAGTTATGAATGTGGGTACTATGTCATGAAGATGATGCAGACTATAATTGAAGCAAACATAACTAATTCAAGGATAATTATAAGTTCTGTAACTAATTCTTTAATTTCAAATAAATTTGGGTAATGGGGTAATTATGTATTTATATATACAATAACTAACATACACACAGACATAGACACACATACATATATATACAGGTTTTCCAGAACTGGTCCCCATACACTTCCAAAGACATTCAAGCAATTTAGGAAGAATGAGCCTCATATTTTATAAGGGTTAGGGGACAATAGTAACTAGGTATATAAATATTAGTTATAGTAGTTTGTATATATATATATATATATATATATATTAGGAACCACATAATATTATATTCCTAATTTATTAGTAATTTTGTTTTAGTATATCTACTTTTGTATATTGGGTTTAGTATTTGTACTATTTACAGGATTGGGGTAATACAAAACAAAAATAGATATTAAAAAAAGTCCTACCTACGAACTCAGTTCTGTCTTTAACCGAGTTTGTAAGAGGTATATGAACTCGGCTTAAGCAATAAACGAGTTCATGGATTGCCCCAAAAATAAATATGAACATGATTATGACATGAACCAAGTTCATAAGGTGAATATGTACTCATTTCTATTAAAGAATCTCTATCTATGTGCACGGTTCATTTGAAACCGAGTTCATAGATGCACCCTATGAACTTATTTTAGTGAACCAAGTTCATAACTTTATTACCTACGAACATGACAGAAATGAACTCTCATAACTGAGTTCGTAGCCCCATTTTAATTGAGTTCATAGACCTTTTCTGCACCAGTGCTTTGTGAAAGTTTATTTTCATCCTTATCCATGATATAAGAGATCAGATTATCAATACAATAACACATTAGGCTCAACGTATTTATATGTCCCTATACTAATACTTGATTGGGGATAATTTAAGAATAGTTCTCATATTGACCCACTATTCTAGAGACTAATAAAGACTATTAAATTACTTAACAAAAAATCCTTACTTAAAATGATATGTCCTATATAGGCTCTTAGTGTATACTTTTAACAAGAGCATTAGAGGGAAAATAAAGGGGGAGAGGGTTGGGCTCAAATACATGTTTTAGTTTAGCAACATATGATTCTCTATTAGTATACAAGTAACTAATTTAAAAAACAAATATGACACATGGCATAAACTAATTGGTAACTTGTCCATATGTCTATACACAGGTTGTGTAACATCACTAATTTTTAGAAGAATCACTAAGGTAATAAGCCTATAGGGTGGAGAAGGTCTTGAATGTGATACTTCAGCCAATGTTATGCCTTGTCTGTGTTTGGTTGACAATAGTATTATTACGCTTCGGCCGATGTTAAGCTTGATTGTGCCTGATAGGCAGTAATTCTGCAAATAGAGTTGTAATCCCTAGATGTGTAAATGATGGTAAATAACAGTCTGGAAGTAAAAATGAATAAAGAAAATCATAATGGGTTTTAAATAAAAAGATTATGTCGAAATCAGTAATCGATTTTCCAACCGCTCGCATATTGTATCAATGATTGATGTCATGGACTAGAGAGCTAACTGCCAAGCATTTGGAGATTGAGGAATTAAATATACCATTGGGACTGAATCAACTAATTAATATTTCTTACTTATTTAAATTCCTCAAAACTTGTCAAAAATTGACTAAAATTCTAGTTCCCATCTTTTGACAATGGTTAGCGTTGGACACGGTTATGCATATGTTTCATTGCTTCCAACATAACTTTTTATACAAATGTCTGATTTGAGTGATCTTAGTCTCAAAATCTTTGTAATGAAATATACTACAATTCCTATGAAGACCTTGAAATCCAATTCAGAACACACAACTCCCAACTTTTATAACAAACCACTGCCTTGTAAGTCTCACGTATAGCCTGAACAGTATTCAGTCTTTTAGGCATAACTTTCTCTATAGTTATCGAATTCGAGTAATACTTATCTTAAAATTCTCATAACAAAATTCCATACAATTCTTATGAAGACCACAAAGGTTAATTCTGGACGCATCATCCCCAGTTTTTATTCTAAAATACAAGTCTTGGAATTCGTGTGGCCCCTGAACACCTTTTAATATTTTAAGCATAACTTTTGCTATAGTTATCAGAATTAGGTGATCTTTGACTCGTTGGAAAGACAAGAACATAAGGAATAATTTTGATGTTTATAACTTTGCCTAGTTTACATCAAAACTCATTCCAAATTTTATGCCAAAATAGATGCGTAAATCTGTAACCCAAAGCAGCTATGTGTCCCCATCTCATGGACTCTTGCTCCATGTGAAACCAAGACTTGCCACCTGGATTTCCACTACACCAAAACCATTCTAAATATTTTTTATACAGCTTTCCACTTATAAACACATACATTGGCTCCTTGTCCCTTAAGTCTTTCACCTCAGGCAAGAAATCACTATTATTTTCCATGTCTCTTCTCCTAAGTGCTATAACCATTCCACTCTTATTTCCTCTCCCACCTAAGCCATCACCTACACCAAATAGCCACCACACACTACCTTAAAATATCATCTCCTCCATGGCCAACCACCACCTTCTCCATGCATGGCCAAGCTTTAACCATGCCCTTTCCCTTAGTCACCAAAATGCACCATCCTTATGTCTCCGCCTTTTTCTCTTCTTAATCGAGAGCACCATCACCACCTTGCCTTCTTCATTTACCCATTACCTCCTCATCATCAACCTCATGACATTTTTCTTAAAGCCATGCATGTCAAGATTCATGCTTTATGAGTCCATGCATATAAGATTTTGAGGTAAGAATCCATGTCTCCTATTTTCATTGTCATGGTCAAAACCTTCATGGCCATCTCTTCCTTATTTTCATTTTTTTTCTTTCCTATTTCTTACTCATGATTAAATGCATGTCCTTTTCTCCATCTTGCATGTCAATTAAAAGGCCAAGCTTACCATTTTTTCATCACCATAGGCCACGACCACTACCACCCGAGGAATTTCTATCTTGGGCCTAAAATCCAGCAACATGACGTTGTTGTGGAAGCCAAGGAAAAAGAAGTTGAACCATTATCCGGGAAACTCGCGTAAGAAACTCTAGGTAAAAGGGAGTTCCTCCATTAAATCTTTATTGACATGTGCATGTTTTCTCTTACATTTTTAATAAACTTTGGCATGAAAATATGTATTTAATAGCCGAGATTTCATGGTAATAAATGGACAAAATAAAATGTGATTAAGCTCAATACATGTAAGGAAAATATAGTAAAACTGGAAGCTTGCATGGTAAGTGTGTTAGTCTCGATAAATATAATTTTGTGGAGTCTTTGCATATGTACATTATTAAACTTTGCTTGGCTGCATGATAGGTTCTAAGGCTGAAAATTCTAGAATATTTAGTGTAATGTTAATGCATGCTAGGTTAAATATCATAAAAATATGATTTTTAAGCATATATAAGTGTTTAATTTGTTGCTATGGAAATTCTAAAAAATTTCATATCGTTTGGTATGATTTTGGGGTGTGAATGCTTGCTAAAAAATTTAAAATAAATGCTGAATGAAGAAATGAGAAATAGTATAATAAGCTTTAGTAAATAAAATCATTATTTTGGTCTTTAAAGAGTGATTTTATTAAATATGGGGTTGTTAGAAAATTCAAAATATTAAGGAGATAAAATTAAATTCATTATGTTAAGGTATTAATGAGGAAAAATGTAATAGTAAGTAATCAAAGGATCGTGCGTGAAGTCTTGAAGAAACAACGCTTGTAACTTAGGCAAAAATATAAATTTTGAAGTAATTAACACAAAATTGTTATAAGTGGTCTAGTTCTGAATCTTAGGTGCTAAAATGGTCTTGTGTGTGTATATATATATATATATATATATGATAATGGAAAAAATAATGTATGGTGTGCTCTTAAGGTCATGAATAAAATTGATGAAAAAGTAAGATAAAACGAATGTTAAAAATGACGAATTTAGTAAATTAAGTATAGAAATTATGCATGTGTATATTTTGAATTAGATGCTGAATTTAATTAATTTAGATAATGTATTAAATGATTATTGATAGTATGGTTTATGTCCATTAAGATGTGTGAAAGTTTTTGTGAAAATCTATGGATTGTAATGTTGTTTGAGAAATCTACTAGTGTATTTTGATAATTTGAATAAGGGCAAATTGTAGCTAAGTGAATTGGATGATATAATTGATTTAAAAGACTATTGAATTGAATTGGTGATTGTATTTACATGTTGTGGATAGGTTTTGATAATGACAAAGGCTCAACAAGAAATTTTTTCAATATCACATTCAAGTATCAAAAATCAAGAAACTATCAACGAATCAAAAGAGGACACAAAGGGATTTGAAAAATTCAAATCAAAGATCCAAGAAACCATAAAGAACATGCTCCCAAATGATTAAAGAATCAAGAAAATGTTGCATAAGGATCAAGGAAAGGAACCATGACTCAAAACACTTCAAGAATGCCTCAGAAAGCATGGAAATCACCAAACAACATTGCTTGAATCGATTCAGACACGCAGGAATCGATTCAAAGGCCTGGAAATTTCAAAATTACCAAAACAGAATGTCCTGAATCGACTCAGAGGAGCTTGAATCGATTTACACGCTACTGGAACTCAAAAATACCAAAATAGAATGGCTTGAATCGATTCACGGAAGCTTGAATCGATTCACACATTGTTGGAAGTCCAAAAATACCAAAACAGAATGCTTTGAATCGATTCAAAGACGCATGAATCAATTCAAGAAGTGGGAAAAATCTTTAAAAAGTCATTTTTAGTGGGAAACATAGATCTAAAACCTACTACATGCAGAGACAAGCTGGAATCATGATGTACAACAGCTATAAAGACCTCCAAGGTTCTTTAAATGGACCTCTAACTCAAGCACAAGACACACCAACAAGAAGCAATCAATCAAAGCTTGTATTTATGCTTAGTGAGTTTATTTTCTTGTATAATTTCATTGTTCTGAAACTTTGAGCTTGTAATTGCATATCCTCTCTTTTCCTTGAGAGAGCTATTAGAATTGGTTAGAACCTTCAATTTCTTATCCACTCTATTGAGAGAGTAAACACTTGTAAACTAAACACCAAATACTAAGGTATACTGTAGGTTGAGTGGTCACAAAGGTTGGGGTTCAAGTTTTGGGTATTGAGAGATTGTGAGATTGGGTAGGTTCCCTTTTGCTTTTGAGAATTGGGTTCTTGAGTGTGGGACACTAGGAGACAATTGCTCAAATCTTGTATCTCAAATCTTCAATAGTGGAATCCTTCAAGTGGGTTGCTTGAAGGCGAGACGTAGAAAGGATAAAAATTTTTGTACAATCTATTGACTTGAAAATTTGGAATGCAATTGAAAATGGTCCATTCATACCAATGCATGAGATAGATGGTAAACAAGTATAGAAACTCATAGATGATTGGAGTGGTGAAGAGGAAAAGAAAGTCCAATACAATTACAAAGCTAAAAATCTCATTACTCTTGCATTAGGTCCCGATGAATTCTTTAGAGTAGTAACATGTAAATCTGCTAAGGATATGTGGGATACCCTAAAATAACTCATGAAGGAACTAGTGATGTTAAGGATTCTAAGATTAGTACTTTAACTAGCCAATATGAAAGTTTTAGAATGAATTCAAATGAAACTATTTTAAAACTTCAAAAGAGATTTACTTTGATTATTAATCATCTTATTACTCTTGGTAAGTCTTATATGAACAAGGAACTTATCCATAAAGTTCTAAAAAGTCTTACTAGAGAGTGGCAACCTCTTGTTACTGCCATCAAGCAATCTCCCAATATAAATGATATGTCCCTTGCTACATTGTTTGGTAAGTTACAAGAACAAGAACAAGAGTTGAAAGATTTGAAGCATGCGGAGGAAGAAGAAAAATCCTCAAAGAAGAAAGGGCTAGCTCTCAAGGCCACTTCAACTAATGAAGAAGAATCTGAAAGTGACCTAGATGAAGATGAAGAATTCGGATTGTTTGTGAAGAGGTTTAGCAAGTTCATGAAGAAAAAGAAGTTTCAAAGAAGCTTCACAAACCAAGGTAAGAAACCTATGATCAAAGATAACTCTTCCTAACTCTCTTGTTTTGCATGTGGTAAGGAAGGACATTTCAAAGTTGATTGTCCAAATCTAAATAAAAAGAACAAAGAAAGAAGAGGAAGACGAAGAGCATACATACCTTAGGATGAAAACGATGTAAGTAGCTCTGAAGAATCAGATAATGAAGAAGCAAACCTTTGCTTAATGACCAACCACCATGAAGAGGAAAATGAGGTAAATCATCATGAACTTGATAAAGAGGAATTATTTGATGCTTTTGAACAACTATATGATAAATATATTAAATTATCGAGTAAGTATAAGTTATCAAGAAAAACCATTGACACTCTTGAGATGCATCTTATGGAAGTTTGTAAAGAAAATGAAACTTTAAAAATGGAAGTAGTACAAGCATGCTCTAAGACCAAACCTTGTGAATTTGCTAAGAAATATGACATTCTAGAAACTAAGGTTCTAGACTTGAGTAGAACTTTAGAAAAATTCACAAATTGTAGAGACAACTTAAATGTCTTACTTGGAAAACAACGGTGTATGTTTGATAAAACCGGACTAGGTTTTAATGCCTATAAGAAACAAAAGAATTATAAAAACTTCCTTATACCACCTAGTAAAATTGCATCACCTTTCGTGAAATGTAACCATTGTGGTATTAAAGGACATAATGCTTTAAATTGTCATGTTAGAAAGTATAGACCAAAGGTTGTTAGAAAGGTGTGGGTTCCCAAAGGGACATTACCACAAACTAACCCAAAAGGACCCAACATAAAATGGGTACCAAGTTCTCTAAATTGACTTGTTTTATAGGTATGTTTCAAGGCAAGCAATACTCATTGGTACCTAGATAGTGGGTGTTCAAAGCAGATGACGGGTGATATAAGTAAATTCACATCATTCACACCCAAAAGAAAAGGAAGTGTCACTTTTGGGGATAATACCAAAGGAAGGATCCTTCACATTGGAAAGATGGGTAAAAATTCTTCCACCTCAATTAATGATGTATTATATCTAGAAGGACGTAAACACAATTTTCTTAGCATAAGTCAACTATGTGACAAAGGATATAGAGTAATATTTGAATCAAATGGTTGCATAATTGAAAATAAGCAAAATAAAGAAGTAAAGTTTGTTGGTCAAAGAATTGATAATATTTACATGATTGATGTTGATTGTTTGTCTTCAAATGATGTACAATTCTTTATAACTAGAGAGGATGAATCATGGCTATGGCATAGAAGAATAGCACATATACATATAGACCATTTAAATAAACTTGTTTCTAAAGAATTAGTGATTGGTTTGCCTAAGCTAAAATTTAAAAATAAATTTTTTGATGCATGTCAAAATGGAAAACAAATAAAGGCATCTTTTCAAGCTAAAAACATTGTTTCAACTCAAAGACCTTTACAACTTTTGCACATGGATTTGTTTGGACCCTCTAAGGTCAAAAGCTTTAGTGGCAATTACTATAGTCTTGTGATTGTAGATGACTATTCTAGATATACATGGACCTTGTTTCTTGCTCACAAAAATGAAGCATATCATGCATTCAAGAAACTAGCCAAGGTTATCCAAAATGAACAAAACTCAAGATTGCATCCATTAGAACCGATCATGGGGGAGAATTTGAAAATTAACTATTTGAAAAGCTTTGTGAAAAACATTGTATTGAAATAATTTTTCAGCTTCTAGAACTCCATAACAAAATGGAGTAGTTGAAAGGAAAAATAGATCTTTGGTGGAGCTTGCTAGAACCATGTTAAATAAAAATAATATTTCAAAACAATTTTGGGCCGATGCGGTAAATACCACTTGTCATGTTATGAATCGATGTTTAATTAGGCCAATCTTAAAGAAAACCCCCTATGAGCTTTACAAAGGTAGAAAACCAAATATATCTTATTTTCATGTATTTGGATGTAAGTGCTTTGTGCTCAATAATGGTAAGGATAATCTAGGAAAGTTTGATGCAAAATCTGATGAGGCAATCTTTCTCGGATATTCATCATCTAGTAAATCACATCGAGTCTTTAACAAACAAACAAACACCATTGAAGAGTCCATTCATGTAAAATTTGATGAAAATGGCCATAACTCCCCGAGAAAGGAAGATGTTGATGATCTTGCAGGTACATTCCAAGAAATGACCTTGGAAGATAAAGAAGTCAAAGAAGACCCAATCTAAATTAAGAAGCCTCAACAAAAGGATTGGATCACATCAAAGGACCATCCCTTGGACAATATTATAGGTGATATCACAAAGGGTGTAAGTACTCGACGCTCATGTAATACTTATCACAAATTAAACCCAACAATATTGATAAAGCTATTATTGATGAACATTGGACTTTGGCCATGCAAGAAGAACTAACTTAATTTGAAAGAAATGAAGTTTGGGAACTAGTGCTAAGACCCAATGGTCACCAAATAATAGGAACTAAATGGGTATTAAGGAATAAACTTGATGAAAGTATTTAGGAATAAACCCTAAACCATAAACAAACATCTTGAAATCCTAAAGAAGTTGAATGCACTCTTGTTGGCTATTCTGACTCTGACTTTGTAGGATGTAAACTTGATAGAAAAAGTACTAGCGATACTTGTCACTTGCTTGGTAGTTCTCTTGTATCTTGGCATAGCAAGAAACAAGTAAGTGTAGCATTATCAACAGTTAAGGCAGAGTATATTGTAGTTGGTAGTTGTTGTGCCCAAATCCTTTAGATGAAGCAACAACTTCTAGATTTTGGTGTTATCTTAGACCATGTGCCTCTTAAGTGTGATAATACTAGTGCCATTAATATTTCTAAGAATCCTATGATGCATTCAAGAACCAAACATATTGAGATAAGACATCATTTCATTAGAGATCATGTGTTAAAGGGTGATTGTGTGCTTGAACATGTTGAAACTTCTAGACAGCTAGCTGATATATTTATAAAACAACTTGTAAAAGATCAATTCATAAACATTAGAAGAGAGCTAGGAATTTTAAAGATAGATATATTAACTAGATTCATGATGGACTTAGAAAGCCTTAAGTTATTTAAGTATAAATGGTAGATGTTGATAAATCATGAATCTTGTTAAATTGTTAGATATAATGTCTTGTTTAAGCCTTGAATATTATAAATGATTGAGTAAAATGAAGTTTATATGCCTTTGAATAACTTAGAAAGAAAAGAATAGCATAAAAGATTGATATTTAGCAATCCATACTAGTGCCCAGTAATGTAAATCGATTCTTGACTCTCAATTGTATAATTCAAGGGAAACAGAATCGATTGAATCGATTCAACCATACCACGAATCGATTCAAATACCTGATGCTCTAAATTTTTTGAAAATAGAAAGGTCTGAATCGATTCACGCGAGGTTCGAATCAATTCAAACCCCTAATGCCTACTATTTTCTTAAAATAGCACGTTCTAAATCAATTTAAAGCTACCCTGAATCGATTTATGTGACTTAAATTGCCTATATTTACGCTGTTTTGGCCCATTTTTCTTTTAGCTCTTCAAATTTTTTCACTCTCCTTCTTCTAGAACACTCCTTTCTCTCCCAAAACTCACTCTCCAACTCCCATCACTCATGGCTTTCTCTTCTAATCCTCGCAAGAAATAAAGAGCAGATGTCGCTGGATCTTCTGTACCACAACATTCGGATCTTTCAAGGTTCTTCGACACTCAAAAGGAGATGCAAAGGTACCTAAAAAATTTTTCTGAAAAACACTTGATTTCTCCTCATTGACTTGATCTCCCTTTCTTTGAAAATGCTAGTCTTTCTCTACTTGATACTCTGCACCAATAACAACTTGTTGGGTTTATGTCACTTAAGGAGACTGCAATCTATCCATAATTAATCTGTGTGTTCTATTCCACACTCCGCCTACAAGATAGTTGATATTTTGCCAAAGTGAAAGGAAAAACCATTGTTCTTTACAATGAGGTTATGCACAAGGTTAGAAAACTTCCTATCAATGATGCTCATTTCTTTGGAAGAGAACCTTCCCATGGTGGAACTATAACCCATTAGAAGCCAAAGCTTTCTTTAATCTATCTTCCTCAACAACCAGTACTATTGGGACATTAAGCATCGACCAACGCTTACTGCACTATGTCTTGGTGAAAATTCTTCTCCCTTTAGGAGGTAATTATGCACAAGTAAATGAATCTCAAATCCTAATTCTCTGGGCCATACTTAATCAGAAAGAGATCAACTGGATCAACATCGTAAGGAACCACATGATAGATGCTCAAAACCTTACCCGCCTCCCATATGCCATCTTCATCACCAAACTTCTTCGTCACTACAAGGTTGATTTCAAGAACAAAGTGAAAGAACTTGTTGGCACAAAAGAAGCATTTGGCAAGTCTCATCTTACAAAAATGAACATTCATGAGTATCATAGACTTTGGGAATATCTCCGTCGTCCTTGTGCTACACATGTTGTAGATGATGATGAAGATGAAGCTGCCCCCTCTGCCCCTACACATGTTGTACCTGCTGATTTGTTTGATCACCTCACTGCTCACATGGATCAGCGTTTGGACTTGCTGGAAGCAAACCTCAACTCCAAACTCGATAAGATTGAAGCAAATGTGGAGGAACGCTACACTGAACTTGCCACTCAGATTTCTAGCATCCATTTTCTTCAGCCTTAGATGGATTCCACTTCCCTTATGCTTGAAACTAGTTGTCCCTGTTTTATGCTATTCTGGTTGAACTTTGGTGCCCTGATGTGGCTTTATTATTTAAACTATGTTCCTTTTGAATTTTAATTCAATACTATGCATTTCCTTCTTGTAACTCTCGAATGCTTTTAGTGCTTTTGATAATGACAAGGGGGAGAGAAATGTATGTATAGAAATGTATAGAGAGAAATGTATGTATAAACATAGAACATGATACATCGTATGAAAATGGCATGATAAATAAATGCTATATTGAAAAACAAAGGGGGAGAAACACTCTGTTCTAAAAATTTGAAAAACTTAAAATCTTCACAAGTGATTTTACCACACATATTGATTATTACCAATACCCCAAAGAGATGTCCATTGGTTGTCATCATCAAAAAGAGGGAGAATGTATTTGCATGTTATGGATAGCTTTTGATAATGACAAAGGCTCAACAAGAAATTTTTTCAATATCATATTCAAGTATCAAAAATCAAGAAACTATCAATGAATCAACAGAGGACATAAAGGGATTTGAAAAATTCAAATCAAAGATCCAAGAAACCATGAAGAACATGCTCCCAAATGATTAAAGAATCAAGAAAATGTTGCATAAGGATCAAGGACAGGAACCATGACTCAAAACACTTCAAGAATGCCTCAAAAAGCTTGGAAATCACCAAACAACATTGCTTGAATCGATTTAGACATGCAGGAATCGATTCAAAGGCCTAGAAATTTCAAAATCACCAAAACAGAATGTCCTGAATCAACTCAGAGGAGCTTGAATGGATTTACACGCTACTGGAACTCAAAAATACCAAAACAAAATGGCTTGAATCGATTCACGGAAGCTTGAATCGATTTATACGTTGTTGGAAGTCCAAAAATACCAAAACAGAATGCTTTGAATCGATTCAAAGACACATGAATCGATTCAAGAAGTGGGAAAAATCTTTAAAAAAACGTTTTTAGTGGGAAACATAGATCTAAAACCCACTACATGCAGAGACAAGCTGGAACTATGATGTACAACAGCTATGAAGACCTCCAAGGCTCTTTAAATGGATCTCTAACTCAAGCACAAGACACACCAACAAGAAGTAATCAATCAAAGGTTGTATTTGTGCTTAGTGAGTTTATTTTCTTGTATAGTTTCATTGTTCTGAAACTTTGAGCTGGTAATTACATATCCTCTCTTTTCCTTGAGAGAGCTATTAGAATTGGTTAGAACCTTCAATTGCTTATCCACTCTATTGAGAGAGTAAACACTTGTAAACTAAACACCAAATACTAAGGTATACTATAGGTTGAGTGGTCACAAAGGTTGAGGTTCAACTTTTGGGTATTGAGAGAATATGAGATTGGGTGGATGCCCTTTTGCTTATGAGAATTGGGTTCTAACTAGGAGACAATTGCTCAAAGCTTGTATCTTAAATCTTCAATAGTGGAATATTTCAATTGGGTTACTTGAAGGCGAGACGTACACCGGATTGGTGGAACTCGTTAAATTGGTTTGCGTTTCTCTTAACCTTGAACTCTTTACTTAATTGTGCATATAAACTGTTTGTTGTTTTGCCTAGGCTAAATACTTGAATTGTTCTTGCCATTCAAGAAGAAACTTATACTTGCACACAAACTGCTTGTTAAAATTCTGAACCAATACTATGTTGAGTTTCTCATTTCCTGGTTAAGATTACTTTGATTCTTGTAGTTTAATACATTGATTCAAACCATTCAAAGTATGTTACATACTAGTTGCTTACAAAATTCTCATATATCTTGTTTAAGTTGCATAAAGAACCAAGTTCAAAGGCAGTCTTAGTAAAAGTTTTTAAACACTCAATTCACCCCCTGCCCCTCTTGAGTATTAAGGCCACTTGAATAACAAGTGGTATCAGAGCTTGACTCTTGGTAGATCAATCTTAACAACTTTAAGATATTAAAGATGGCCTCTACCTCATACAATATGTTTCCCGATGGTGGTGCTACAAATCGACCTCCCGCTTTTAATGGGGAGGGTTATGCCTTTTGGAAAGAAAGGATAAAAATTTTGTACAATCTATTGACTTGAAAATTTGGAATGCAATTAAAAATGGTCCATTCATACCAATGCATGAGATAGATGGTAAACAAGTATAGAAACTCATGGATGATTAGAGTGGTGAAGAGGAAAAGAAAGTCCAATACAATTACAAAGCTAAAAATCCCATTACTCTTGCATTAGGTCCCGATGAATTCTTTAGAGTAGTAACATGTAAATCTGCTAAGGATATGTGGGATACCAGTAAAATAACTCATGAAGGAACTAGTGATGTTAAGGATTCTAAGATTAGTACTTTAACTAGCCAATATAAAAGTTATAGAATGAATTCAAATGAAACTATTTTAAAACTTCAAAAGAGATTTACTTTGGTTATTAATCATCTTATTACTCTTGTTAAGTCTTACATGAACAAGGAACTTATCCATAAAGTTCTAAAAAGTCTTATTAGAGAGTGGCAATCTCTTGTTACTGCCATCAAGCAATCTCCCAATATAAATGATATGTCCCTTGCTACATTGTTTGGTAAGTTACAAGAACAAGAACAAGAGTTGAAAGATTTGAAACATGCAGAGGAAGAAGAAAAATCCTCAAAGAAGAAAGGGCTATCTCTTAAGGCCACTTTAACTAATGAAGAAGAATCCGAAAGTGACCTTGATGAAGATGAAGAATTCAGATTGTTTTTGAAGAGGTTTGGCAAGTTCATGAAGAAATAGAAGTTTCAAAGAAGCTTCACAAACCAAGGTAAGAAACCTATGATCAAAGATAACTCTTCCTCACGCTCTTGATTTGAATGTGGCAAAAAAGGACATTTCAAAGTTGATTATCCAAATCTAAAGAAAAAGAACAAAGAAAGAAGAGGAAGACGAAGAGCATACATAGCTTGGGACAAAAATTATGTAAGTGACTCTGAAGAATCGAATAATGAAGAAGCAAACCTTTGCTAAATGGCCAACCACCATGAAGAGGAACATGAGGTAAATCATCATGAACTTGATAAAGAGGAATTATTTGATGCTTTTGAACAACTATATAATAAATATATTAAACTATCGAGTAAGTATAAGTTATCAAGAAAAACCATTGAAACTTTTAAGATGCATCTTATGGAAGTTTGTAAAGAAAATGAAACTTTAAAAATGAAAGTAGTACAAGCATCCTCTAAGACCAAACCTTATGAATTTGCTAAGAAATATGACATTCTTGAAACTAATGTTCTAGACTTGAGTAGAACTTTAGAAAAATTCACAAATGGTAGAGATAACTTAAATGTCTTACTTGGAAAACAACGGTGTATGTTTGATAAAACCGGACTAGGTTTTAATGCCTATAAGAAATAAAAGAACTATAAAAACTTCTTTATACCACCTAGTAAAACTGCATCACCTTTCGTGAAATATAACCATTATGGTATTAAAGTACATAATGTTTTAAATTGTCATGTTAGAAAGTATGGACCAAAGGTTGTTAGAAAAGTGTGGGTTCCCAAAGGGACATTACCACAAACTAACCCAAAAGGACCCAACATAAAATGGGTACGAAGTTCTCTAACTTGACTTGTTTTTTAGGTATGTTTCAAGGCAAGCAATACCCATTGGTACCTAAATAGTGGGTGTTCAAAGCAGATGACGGGTGATATAAGCAAATTCACATTATTCACACCCAAAAGAAAAGGAAGTGTCACTTATGGGGATAATACTAAAGGAAGGATCCTTGGCATTGGAAAGATTTGTAAAAATTCTTCCACCTCAATTAATGGTGTATTATATGTAGAAGGACTTAAACACAATTTTCTTAGCATAAGTCAACTGTGTGACAAAGGATATAGAGTAATATTTGAATCAAATGGTTGCATAATTGAAAACAAGCAAAATAAAGAAGTAAAGTTTGTTGGTCAAAGAATTGATAATATTTACATGATTGATGTTGATTGTTTGTCTTTAAATGATGTACAATACTTTATGTCTAGAGAGGATGAATCATGGCTATGACATAGAAGAATAACACATATGCATATACACCATTTAAATAAACTTGTTTCTAAAGAATAGCACCCAGTGTCGGGTTGTCTGTGGCAAGCCTGTTGTATTTTAACTTAAACGAGTGTTACTATGGCCATTAAGAGCCAGTTCCTGTAAGGTCACAGAGTGTGATATAGATCCTTTATGTAATAGGACCATTGATGCCCATACCTCATAGAGTGTAGAGGGAAGAAACTGGTATGCTCTGGTTATTCTAGTGATAATTATGTAATGATGACATAATGAGAGGCCTATATTCGTATCATGATAAATCTAATGACAAGAGAAGTTAAATGAACATATTCATCCATAACATATTGTGTGACTAACCCCATCTTGGTTGTGATGGTATTTATGTTACTGTGTACTTAAAGATTATGTTCTGAATATGTAACACTTGGGGTGTTCTGGAGATTAGTATGTGTTGATTTATAATGAATTCATTGGATGTCTGCTTAGTAAGTAGCGACTGATGATTATTGTGTATTTATAATATGGCCATGAATGAAGTGAGTTAAGAACAATGAGATGATAGTCGAGAAAACTGTCAGAGGTAATAATTACAGTAATAAATAAATATATAATGACACATAATTGATATATTAAAACTAGTTCAGAAAAGGTTAAGTGTTAGCCTTGATTGATAAGGGGGCCCTAAGGTATATAATAATGAACGAATAATAGTAATTATCTATGCCTGATTAGTAGGACATGTGGGATTAGAGATAAGACTCCATAATTATTATGGTATGAATATCCTTGTTTGATAATGACTAGTGAACATCATGTATGATGAGTTCCCTTGTATATATGTCAAACAAGTAGGACTGACAACTCAACCCTCTTGCTTCTGTTTCCTTAGTATAACGTTAAGGGTAGGAAAGGAAGGAACTGTCGTTAAAGAATGTTTAAGGAGACCCTATCTAGGATATTCAAGGAGGCAATCTAGAAGGACAGGTCCGACCGAGGAAGAAGTTTTAAGGATCCTTCCCTAGTGAAGAATAAAGTTAGGATTTAAATTTGAATATGTATAAAGGAGCCTACGAGCCCTTGATTATTCAGAGTATGTAAAGCACTACTGTAACATCCCAGATAATTATAGAAAATTTTTGTGAAGTGGAAATATTAAAAATTGTTTTTAGGAATTTATTTGATATTTTTATGAATTATTGGTTAATTATAAAAGGTGTGATTAGAAGAAGAGAAGTTAAATTAAATCTTTAAAGAAATTGTAAAGGAAATGGAGAGATGACCGGTTGAAGAGGTTACCGGTCAGAAGTGACCGGTTGAGAAGGTAACCGGTTGCCATGAGTTTAAATAATGGATTCCTTCTCTTTCTTTAATCATTTGCGTAATCATTCACTCTCTTTCACATGAAGAGCTTATGTTGCCTTTTCTTCTTCTTCCTCCATTGATTGAGCTGTAAGCTTTGAAGGAGGTCCATCTTTGCATCAAACCTTAAGATAATTACGTAGCTGTGGTTATGGTTTCAAGGTAAGTCCTCTAAACCGTGTGAAACTGTCACCTCATCCCTTTGTTTCTTTTCTGGATGAATAGCCATGTGAGGGGGAGTACTGTTCCGATTCCACTCCTCCTGGTAGTAAGCCTGTAAATGGCCCTTGACCGTGTGGATTCTGGATGATGGTAAGATGTTAATGAACTTCACATTCCAAACCTGTAGGTGGTGGAACAAACGCTGGTAGAACGATTGAAGGAGTCGCTGCTGGAACGGTGGTGGAACGATGAACCCAGAAACTATTGAGGCGTGGAACAGAGGTAAGGGGGGTGTTTGGGTTATAATTAATTAGAATTAGACACTGTCCGAGTTTTTGGAAAGACTAAACCGGGTGTGAGTTGATGCTGAGTAAAAACTGTGTGAATATGTATATGAATGTACGTATGAATGTGCACACCGATCGGTTTAGGATCGTGTGTGTGTGTGTGACTTTGCTGAATGAAATTTGAGAATGTGAGTATGCATGTGTGTGAGCACCGATCAGTTTCTGATCATGTGACTAGAGGAGTATTTGATGTTGTGATAATTGTGATAATGCCGAATGAATTGTATATGAATGAATGCATGTATATATATGTACACCGATTAGTTTCTGATCGTGTGAGTGGTGTATTCCGAGTGAAATGGAATTATTTGATGCTGTGATGAATTGATGCCGAGTGAAATGTGTATGGATGCATGTATGTAGACACCGATCGGTTTCCGATCGTGTGTATGTGGCTTGAGCCGATTGAAATTTGAAATAATTGATGCTGTGACAATTGATGTTTTGTGGCAATATGGAGTCGGGTTTGACAAGCAGGTCACCCGAGTGATGTTATTAATGAGTCGGGTTTGACAAGCAGGTCACCCGAGTGATGTTATTAATGGCCACTTGTGTAATGTGAATGTGATTATGGTATGGGACGACCGACGGTATATGTAACCCTCATTTTTGGCTTCAGTGGTCAAGCAGGACCCAGTTGAGCTACCCAGAGGTCTATGACCCAGTGGTTGAGGGGGAGTCGAGCAGGACTCGGTGAACCAAGCAGGATTCACGGGGTGTCAAGTAGGACCCCCAGCTGAAGGTCGATCCTTTGAGTATCCGAATACTGTTTCAATTTTGACTGAGTCAGTGGTGATAAATGATGAATTGATAATTTTGCCAAGTATGCAGTATTATAATTGATGAATATGATGTGTACATTTGCCGAGTACAATTTGATATACTTGCCGAGTGAGATAATTTCCAAGTATGAATTGTTATATTTGCCGAGTATGATGGCTATGTTTGCCGAGTGTGAATTAGTTTTAATTGCCGAATGAAAATTGAAATAATTGCTGAGTGATGTTATATTTTCCGAGTGGAAAATTGTTATGTTTGCCAATGAAGACAATAAAGGATTTTGATAATGACAAAGACTAAATGCCAAAGATCAAGCATGAAGATTCAAGACCAAGGCAGAATCATAGTAAGACTCTATTAAAGAAAAATATGGCCATTAAAAATAATAATAATCAATGACTTAAAATTTTACCAAAGTCTGAATTTTAATGATCGTAATCGATTACCTCATTAAAGTAATCGATTACCCGGTCTGAAGAAATTTTGAAAAAAAAAATAAAAAGATTTCAACGTATTAACTCTAAAAACTAATTCAAGTAATCGATTACCTCAAACGAGTAATCGATTACCATGCTTTAAAAAGGTTTAAAAGTCAATGTTTCAGCAAACGTTTTAAAACTGACCCAAGTAATCGATTACGTGGTTATTGGAATCGATTACAGACTAACAGTCATGCTAAAATGAGTTTTTAAATGAACGTAATCGATTACACACTTATTGTAATCGATTACCACCAAGTCAGAAAGGCTGAAACATTACATCTCTTCATGAAAAACATTGATGAAACCTTATATCTTTTCATAAATTATTATTTTATTCAAGAGGTGCCTTTTTGATTATTTTATTCATTAAATTCATACCTCTTGAAGGCCTCTCTAACACTATAAATAGGGATGCTCTTCATTTGCAAAAGTACACCAATTCCTCCAATTCTCTCTTAAGACCAATAAAGGCCATATTCTTCTAAGTAGAGTTTCTACTTATTATTGCTCTTCAATTTGTTCATATGCTCTAAATAAGAGAGTATTTCTTTGTTCACTTTACTAAAAGAGTGAGAATCCTGTTTGCTTGGGAAGGTTTCCCAAAGTATTGTATACAAGAGTACTGAGACTCTTGGTGTGTCGAGATACTTCACACAAAGGCAAGGTTGTGCCAAGGTGTGGAAGTACTGGTGTACTAATTTTGACAATAGTGGAATCCTCAAGGGTGACTTGAGAAGACTGGACGTAGGCAGTGGTTGGCCGAACCAGTATAAATACTGTTTGCAAATCTCTTAACCCTACACTCTATCTTTTATTTTATATAATCTGTTGTGCACTGTCATATTCTTTTACATTTAATTACAACAAAATTAAGAGTTGAGAAAAGTGTGATTAGAAATTTTAGAATTATCATAACTCAATTCACCCCCCCTCTCGAGTTATAGGAGGCCACTAGACTAACAGCCGAGTATGAATTATTGTACTTGCAGTGAGAATTGATGAGTATGATGTTATATTTGCCGAGTGCAAATGTTATTGTGTCTGACAAATGTGAACTGTCATAATTTGCCGAGTGTGATGGTTATAAATGCCGAGTAAGATGTGCAGTTTGAGAATGAAGGAATCGGACGGAGTTTGTACTCATATTTTATTTAAATTCCGTTCTAGATTAATTATGATGCTAAACACTCACCCTTGTTGTGGTTTACATTTTTAGTAACCAGTGACAGGGAAGAGGTCGGAGCCATGGAGGTGCGCCAAGCGGAGAATTGATGCCAAGGCACCGAGTGAATTAAATGAATTATGTAATATATGTATATTTTGAGTTTACCGAGTGTTTGATGCTACAATGTGTTTCCTGTATGACGAAATAAATTCGAATCGGTATGCTGTGTGAAGTGAGTATAAATTCTTGATGTTAAATGATTGGTGTTCATTTTATGAGTGAATTTGCATTGTTGTGGCAGAGTCGAATACCGAGTGAAGCTAGCCGAGTGGATTCCTTTTATCCGAGCAAGGGCCGATTGAATTAGTGCCCATTTTCGTTCAAGTAAACATCCCTCATTTCTGAGTGAAGAATAATAGAGAAACCCACTTCCGAGTGGAAAGGTTAGAGTGTCTCCGAGTGAGCTATGGCTGAGACTCCGAGTGAAGATATGAGAGAACTATTTTGAGTGAAGCTTAAGAATGTATTCTGGGTGAGGTATACCCGAGAGAAACAGTTTCCGAGTGAATGAAAGCTAAGAGTTTTCTGAGTGATGAAATTGTAAGCTGTTACCGAGTGACACATAACCGAGTGATCCTTTTCCGAGTGAAACCCGACTCGTGAGTTCGGTTCGCCGTGTGGCATTCGCTCAAGCGAGTCGCCACTCGCTTCAGCGAATCAGGGGCACGCTCAGGCGGTTGACCCCTGACTCTGTTTTCCTTCTTTCGCTGTTTCTGAACAACTATATTTTATTAATGGTTTCAGTTTCAAACGATTTCAGTCGGTTAATACTATTTTAAGTATGATTTTATTACTTTGAATATGTTTAATAAAAGTAATTATTATTTTATATTGAGACCGGGTGGATTTTTATTAAAAGTGAAAAATTTATTGTGAAAAATGAAGAAAAATGACGCGGGTCGTCACAACTACTGAGACCATGATATGTATGGATGATTATTGAAGTTCTTGATCCATTATTGTTTTCTTGTACAAAAAAAAACCTCCATAGTTTTTACAAACTCTTGACACCTTAGTTGAGTAGGATGATTTAGTGGAAGGAATTATCCTAATTAACCAAGGGTCTTATAGATGGAAAGCAACACCCATCACTATATTATTTGTAAATTGGTGACATGTTTAGTCACGCGACCCCTTGGTCTTTAACGGTTATCAAATAATAGGAACAACAATGTGGGTTGATAAGTTCTTAGGTGATGGGTACCATGTTTGTCTCTAACTTTTGCATTTCCATCTTTATTATTTAATGTGCCCGTTAATCTTAGCGACGTCTTTAGCTACAAGAATTTTTTCATATCCTTTTTAGCTTTAAGGATGGGCATAGTGATGACGTGTGGGATAAATAACAATGACGAGAGTGTCCACTATTGCTAACTTTTGCATTTTCCTCTTTCTTATTTAATATGTTTGTCAATCTTAGTGACATCTTTTGCTATGGGCATCTTTTTAGATTCTCTTTTAGCTTTAGTGATATACATGGCAACCATATATGGGATAGATAACAACGATGGGAATGTTTATCATCATTAACTTTTACATTTTCCTTTTTCTTAATTAATGTGCTTCATAAGTCTCAAAGAGACTTAATTATTGACCTATTTCCCTTTAATTATGAGTTAAATATGTTTAAAATAAATAATAAGTATTAAGAAATTAGAAATATTATGAAAACCTAAGTTAATTATAATTTAGAGTTAACTGTAGTTAATTATAAATAAATTAATTAATTAATTTCTGGTTAATTTTATGAAGGGTAACTTAATAAGCGAGTAAGGAAGCAAGAGAGAAGAGTTTAAGAAAAGAAAAGTTGAAAAGTGTTGCCTTTGTTGAGAAAATTGTTGCCTTTACTAGAAAGTGTTGTTGAAGAGCATGAGCATGGTTACATCCAAAATCTAGCGTAGGCACACTTAAAATCAATTATGTATGTTTGCACATCTGTACGCCCATTTGGTCCAGCGTAGGCATACCTGACACTAAATACATTTATTTTCTCTCTGTCAATGAGCGTTAACACGTCCAAAACTTCTAGCATGGGTACGCCTAGCTATATGTGATGTAATTATGTGTTTTTGAGCGTTCCTGACCCAAAAATAGGGGTGAATTTTTCGAGGTTTAGATAGTGTTAATTCATGATATAATTAAGTGGTGAAGCTATCATTTAATACCCTAGATCTATGAAAAACCTATCTCATATATGAAAATATGAGAAGGTAGATAAAGAAACTATGAATGAGGAATTCACAACTGAAAACAATGGAAATATTCATTTAAATTATTGCTATGTGATTGAGTTCGAAGAGGTCAACCATTATGAAAAATTGAGAAATTCAAATTATGCCCAAGGTGTTTATAAGATGATGCAAAACCAAAATGTATAGTAAAGAAAAGGGAAAATAGTTTAAACAAAACAGTTTGAAGGATCAGGGCGCCCCTCGCTCAAGTGATACTTAATCTCTGAGTCATTAACTTGGTGTGTAATTCTCAGAGGATTTATTCTTTGGCAAGTGCACCAATCGTTAAATTTGTAATATATTTGATCGTTCTCACAGGGATTGTGGTAATTACCTCAATCTTAGACTGATACAAGCTAAACCAACGCAATGCATATAGAATTCATTCTGTTTTTGTTGTTTTATATTTCTAATGTTTTTGTGTTTCAGAGACTGTATGAAAGATGAACTGTGATTAATAGAAAATAGGTTAGGATTGCTTCAGCTGGCAATTTCATCAAGAAACATGCATTTAAGGTTCAATCAAGCTTCAGACTCAAGAGGACAATCCACAGATGGTTAATCCCTAATTCCTTAGGTGAATAACACTAATTCCTAAGCATTAAACCCTAATCCCTTAGGTGTTCAATTAACAGAGAAATCTAATGCAAAATTGGGGGTTGAACCCTAGCTATTCACCTAATTACTAGGCCTGAATTAGTTAGGAAGCGAGAAGTTACCTAAGCCTCAACCATGATTCCTCACTGGTGAGTTTCTTCATCAGATCTGGATTTGTCAATCCAGCAAAGTAGATCCACTCCTCAGCTTGTTCTCCTCATGCATCAGAAGTTAACTTCCTCAATACACTTTCAAGAATTCATTGCAAACCTTCGCAATCCTAACCTTAGGGACTTAGAAACCCCTGGAAATGGATTCTATCGAAGGAATATGGAGAGACATGGATGAGAGAATTTAGAGAGAGAAAGGAATTAGAGAGAGATTAAAAATGGAAAAATGAATCGTATTGTATCTACTGTGCTCTTTTCGTGTCTCTCTTTACAGACTATGTGCAAGTATATGTAGGCAAGTAACTAACTAACTAACTTAACTAATTACTAAGAAAGCTTAATTAATAATTAAACTAACTAAACTAATTACATAATTACAAATAAATAAATAATCACATCTCAAAACTTAAATTACTAATGTACAAACGCAAAAGATCAGGCAACATGAACAAAAATGGTGCAGAGCGTCTTTTGGAGGGAACAACAGCATTGAAATAACTGCCTTCACGCTTGAGCGTGAAGGGCTCTCACTTGAGCAAGCTCAGATTATTCAATGCACTGTGTGAGTCCCGCTTGAGCGTGAGCGTGGAAGCTTTGAGCGTGGATGGTAATTTGGACTCACACTTAAGCGTGAGCTTTCTCGCTTAAGCGAGCTCGTGGTTTCCTTTCTTCTCTTTTCACGTTCTTTGCATGGCTCTCGCTTGAGCTTGCAGCCTTAAAGCTTGAGCGTGACTTGTTCCTGCACCAATAAACAAATAATTGCCTAGCGTTCGTTCGCTGGCTGTCCAGCGTTGGTACGATGGGTTAGTGAATTTATAAATAAACATAATTTCTTAACTAATTATTGTTTTTAATCATTTTCTTGCATAAATTAAACACTTTTGAAATAAATAAATAAAATAAGAATTATTGACAATTTATTAAATAATAAAGCCAAACTAAACAATATTTAATGGATTATGTTAAATAAAAGGTGAAATAATTAAGTCTTTTCAAGACTTATCACATCCCCAAACTTAAAACTTGCTTGTCCTCAAGCAAATACTCAGATTAATTAAATAACAGCACTTACTCAAAACAATTAACCTTTCCTTAACTTAGTTCATACCATAATTATTGAATACCATCCATGCTTTCCTTTCGCAAATTCTGAAAATATAATAACTCACACCTCCTTTGGGAAGCAAGTTGGTGATACTTTCCTCACTGAATTAGTGTTTCACTCTTCTCTCAGTGTATAAGGTTCAATGATATGCACTCATCACCTGCATAATTGTTAGATCAACATAGGCTTGCAACAGTTCTAAACATCATGACAAATGCTAACATAATTGGATCAGTAAGGGCTTTTTAAGCTTGTAATGAGGTTAGGCTACAGGCTCTATTTTTGTTTTTCTAGTCAATGTTGGGTTAAAGGATGTGGCCACTGATGCCTTGCCTCAATCTTAACGTAAATGCCTTTACTAACTAGCTCTTTTATTTTTCATTATTTTTCAAATGAAGGATAACTCAATGACTTGTGATGCTTTGCTCTCCTTTTTTTTTCTTTTTTTTTCAGTCCTTTGGACTCTTTCTTTTCTTCTATTTTTTTTTCAATACCATTTTTTTCTTGTGGTGCTTTGTACCTTCTTTCTTTGCTAATTTTTCACTTTTCTAATTACTTTTGCTGTTATTCCTTTAATTTCTCAAAATCCTCATCTATAACTAAGGTCAAAGTGTGTCCTTTTAATTGCTGTTAGGCACACTCTTCATCCCCAAACTTAAAACTTGCTAGTCCCTAGCAACAAGTAAGACTCAACAATTCATCAGTGGAACATCCAGGGATAATTCACTTGGTTTTTCTTAGATAAATAGGCTTGTAAAGTTAGGTACATAAGTAGAATGAAAGGGTCTCAGGCTCAAAATATAATTATTAGGTCAAAGGATAATTAATAAAATTAGGATGGCTAAATTTGGCCCTGGCTAAATTAACAAAGAAAACCTTCATCATTTCCAATATCATTTAGCAAGCACTAAAGTAAATTCTGTCTCACTAAACAAGAATGCAGGCTCACTCAGAAAAGAATTAATAAAGGCTCAAAAGCTAAAAATAACAGGTAATCAGCCAATCATGTCCCCAAACTTAATGCAAGATTATAACTCAGATTGCTAACTAGCATGCTGAATAAACAAATAATATAGGATTAAAATAGTTATGGACAGGGATCATGAATTAAGCAATGCCAATCAATTAATTTATCCAATTAAAGCCTGAGAATCAGCAAACTTTAAATTATTACGATGGATTCTAAATCAAACATAGTTAACATAATTTATCAATCAATAAGATGAAAGGATAGATTACTTCCCTTTTTACCTGAATGGCAGTGTCTGGTAGGAAATTGTTTAGAATGGAGTGCATGGATTTAACAATACAAAAGAAATAATAACAAACAATTTAACATAGAAATAAAGTTCCATTACAACTGAAAAGGGAAATACATTGTTCAAGGAAATATTTACGGACAGTCATTACAAAGAAGCATCATAACATAAACACAGAGTAAAAGATCAGTCATCCTCTTCTTCATTGTCTTCACTCATGGACTCATCATCATCTTGCTCAGGAGAGGGTGGAATTTCTGCTGCTAAAGGTATGTCATCAGGGGGAATGGTGAATCCTATGGAAGCCAACCATGAATCTCTGTCAGGTGGAACTCCTATTTCTTTAGCATGATCTACATTCACTTTCGTGGCAATTTTTCTCAGCATGAGATCATGGTTCAGGACCAGATCATAGGTTCCTAGCTGCATCTTCTTCATAACCTGCAGTTCCTACATTATCATGGAAATATTAGAAGAAGGACCTGCTCCTGTTAGAGGTGGTGGTGCAAAAGATGTTGATTGAGGTTTCCTTGGACGCTTGGGCTCTTGAGGCATAAAATTGTCAATGTGGTTTATCACCCATTGCTTATCCATAATCCTCTCAGGCTTTACCTTTGTCAATTCAGCATAATTCACCATAGCCTGATTCTTGTGGGCCAACAGGGTGATAACAGAGCAATATGGCAGTTGAAGATTCTTTTCAAGGTTTTTCATCATCTCCTCCAGTATTAACTCACCCACATTTACATACAAACCTTTCATCAGGCAGTAAATCAAGACCAACCTCTTAATGGTAATCTCAGTAGCATGCAACACAGGTTGCAAAGATGATAGGATATAGTGGCACCATAGAAGGGGAAGGTGATTCAAACAATTCTTCCTGACACTTTTTGGTACACCAGTAACCCTTGTCAAGTATGCAGCTCCTTGTTCACAGCATTCCTCTAATATTTCTTTCCTAAGATTTTCATTTTCAGCCCTATGAAAAATATCTACCTTCCATGTGTAGTGACAGCCTTCTTCCTCCAATATAGGTATGTGCAACAGCTTATTCAAAATGTTACCAGTTAGAGGAATGGTGACTCCTCTTAGGAAGGAAGAAAAAAGAAACTTATCGTCCATAGAATGAGTCCTTAAATTGGCATAAAATTCTCTAGTGAGTTCCTGGTAACCATTGCCTAAATTCTCATTAAAGAACTTCCATTCCCTTTCAATCAAAACAGCTTGCACAGTAACATCAGCACATTTTTCACCATCAAGGACCAGAGCTCTGTCCCTGATTACTCCTCTGGTTTTAAACTTTTTCTCATACTCTTGGGCAGCCTTAAAATATCTAAACCTATGCCCATCAAAACTTTCAGCTGCCTGGGATTTATTTCTCTCACTCAGACTTTGAGTTGGTTTAGGTGGTAGAGAATCAGAAATACTGACAGTAACCACCCCTTTTCCTTTATCTTTTGGGGTTTTCTTCATATTTTCCACTTCCACAATTTCTTCAAGTTTTTTCAAAAATCTTTGTGATCTTCTCATTGTGAGTGGTAAAAATGTTGGTTAAAAAGCCTAAATGAAAATAAGTACAAAAACCAAACAATCACAGCAAACCGAAAAATGTAAGATGAATGGCTATGAACAATGAAAGAATTCTGACAATGAAACAGTAAATTATTAACTATGTAACTAAGAATTGAAAGAAAGAAATGAAAAGATGGTACCTTTCTCAAGAATCAGAAGTTTCAGCGTAGGAATTTAGGGTTTGTACACTGAGGGGGTTTTATAATGTTGAACCCACTACCTGAGATACGCGTAAGTACGCTGAAATATTGGCGTACCAACACCCAATTTAAATCACATAGAAGGCATCAGGTATGATATTCGCTCAAGCGTGTCATACTACGCTCAAGTGCCAAACAAATAGCATCAGGTGCCTTCAATATTGGCACTCACGCTTAAGCGTGGGTAGTATGCTAAATCTCTGTATACGCTGAAAGATCGAGAAAAAGAACGAGTGATTGAAACAATGAGTGAAAGAGATACTGAGTGGATGAAGGACCTAGTGATGGAGTGAGAGACCGAGTGAATAAAAGAACGAGTGAATGAAATCGGGTGAGGAACGAAAGAGTGAAAGAACGAGAGTGGAAGACCGAATGAATGAAGGGCCGAGTGATGGAAGTGAGGAGCGGAAGAGTGAGAGAGTGACCGAGTGAATGAAGTGCCGAGTGATGGAAGGGCCGAGTGATGGAGTGAGAGATCGAGTAAGAGGGAGAGACCTAGAGGGAGAGACGAGTGAAAGAGATACCGAGTGGATAAGAGACCGAGTGATGGAAAGAAAAGATACCGAGTGGATGAAAGACCGAGAAGGAGATCGGGTGAAGAACGAAAGAGTGAAAGAACGAGAGTGGAAGAGCGAAGAGTGACTGAGTGAATGAAGGACCGAGTGAGCGAAGGGCCAAGTGAGGGATTGCCAAATGACATGCATGCCCTCCATTACCGTTCATCATCTGACCTGTTTGTTATATCAACCGCCTGAAACTATTTCTTAAAGTCCCCCCTTTGGTCCAACATCAAAGTTTAGGGGGATGTTAGAATTTTTCGGTCGGTAAGGGTCAAGCGTGAGTAACAGTGGCTTGAATATGGCATTCTCACTCAAGCTCATAGTAGCATGCTTGAGCGAGAAAATGAACAGTACATCCTCAGCCCCGATCACGGTCAAGTGAGAGCTTGAGGCGCTTAAGCGTGACACTACAAGGTTCAAGCGCGAGCATCAGGCACTTACAAACGAGCTCACGCTCAGGCGAGGGTAGTATGCTCTCAAGCGCAAGGAGGAACAGATCAATCACGCTTAAGCGTGGTAAGCTTCTACTTAAGCGTGGAGGAACAACACGAGCTTCTCGCTTAAGCTTAAATGGTTTTTGCTTGAGCGAGCAGACAAATCTTTAGTAATTTGCATTCTGTATTAAATTCGCTTAAGCGCAAAGTGTTTCGCTCGAGCGAAATAAAAGAAATGGATGCACTCACTTAAGCTCATAGTGTACTCACTTGAGCGAACAGAAGGAATTAGCATCAGACACCATTCACGCTTAAGGGAGAAAGGATCACGCTCAAGCGCCACAGTATATAACTAGTCACGCTCAGGCGCCAATAGACTTCGCTCAAGCGCCATGACAATCAGGAGGTCACGCTTAAGCGCAATAGATTTGCTCAAGCGAACAAGGTACCTTATTCTAATTCTAACTAAGGAATGAATGAGTATGAACACTGAAACCTTATTCAAGAATTCACAAATTTATTCACACTTTATTCACAAACATTTTAGTTTTCTTTTATTAATTCAAACACAAAAACACAAAATGTAAGAACAAAATATAGGGTTGCCTCCCTAAAGCGCTTCTTTAAGGTCACTAGCTTGACCTTCTAGCACCTAAAAAGATGCCTGTAGAAACATGGAGGTTTTCTGCCTATCAACCTCTCCTCCAAAGTAGAGTTTGAGTCTTTGGCCATTCACCTTAAAAGTTCTATCAGTGGTTGGGTCTTTCAATTCAATTACACCATGAGGAAAGACTTTATTCATAATAAAAGGTCCAGACCACTTTGATCTAAGCTTTCCTGGAAAAAATCTCAGTCTAGAATTGAATAACAAGACCTTATCATCCTTTTGAAACTCTTTTTTATTTATCCACTTATCATGCCACCTCTTAGTTTTATCTTTATAAATGGAGGCACTCTGATAAGCATTGAGTCTAAACTCCTCAAGTTCATGGAGTTTTAGGACTCTTTCCTCTTGAGATTGGTCAAAATCCATATTTAACAGCTTTGTGGCTCACCATGCCTTATGTTCTAATTCCACAGGAAGATGGCAAGCCTTACCATAAACTAACTGATAAGGAGACATGCCAATTGGAGTTTTAAATATTGTCCTATAGGCCCATAATGCATCATTCAACCTCACAGACCAATCCTTTCTAGACTTCCCTACCACTTTCTCTAAAATTCTTTTAATTTCTCTATTAGAAAGCTCAACTTGTCTACAAGTTTGTGGATGATATGGAGTAGATACCTTATGCAGTACCTTATAGTGTCTCAGGGCTTTTTCCATAATTTTATTACAGAAATGAGACCCTCCATCACTGATGAGGACTCTAGGGACTCTAAATCTAGAAAAAATGTTCTTCTTTATGAACCTAAGCACCACGTGTGCATCATTGGTTCTGGTAGGGATTGCCTCCACCCACTTGGAGACATAATCCACAGCAACAAGAATATATTCATTAGAGAATGACTTTGGGAATGGTCCCATTAAGTCAATGCCCCAAACATCAAATAACTCCACAACTAAAATATTTGTCAAAGGCATGCCAGCTTTAGCAGAGAGACCTCAACTTCTTTGACACTTATCACACCTTTGAACATATATTTTAGCATCCTGAAAAATAGTTGGCCAATAAAAGCCACTTTGTAAAACTTTTGCTGCTGTTCTGGAGGCACCATGGTGTCCTCCATAATAGGAGTCATGGCAATTCCACAAGAGCCTTTCCTGCTCAGATTCAGGCACGCATCTCCTGATAACTCCATCTACTCCTATCTTATAAAGAAATGGATCATCCCAAAGAAAGGTTTTACTGTCATGAAAGAATTTTTTCATCATTTGAGATGTCCAACCTTCAGGTACCACAGAGGCAATTTTAAAGTTGGCCATATCAGTATACCATGGCCCTATGATAATTGCCATCAACCTCTCATCTGGAAATTCTTCTTTAATTAAAATAGAATCAGATTCACCTTCCAGAAGAGATAATTGATCAGTAACTGAGTTCTCTACTCCCTTTTTATCTCTTATTTCTAAATCAAACTCCTGGAGTGAAAGAACCCACCTGATCAACCTTGGCTTAGATTCTTTTTTAGCTAGCAAGTACTTAATTGTTGAATGATCTGTATACATAATGACCTTAGCACTAATCAAGTAAGCTCTGAATTTATCAAATGCATACACCACAGCAAGCATTTTTTTTCAGTAGTGGTATAATTTATTTGATTCTCATTCAATACTTTGCTAGCATAATAAATCACATGTGTTAATTTTTCTTTCTTTTGACCCAGCACAGCTCCTACAGCAAAATCACTTGCATCACACATTAGTGCAAATGGTAGAGACCAATCAGGTGCTGCAAGGATTGGAGCTAAAATCAATCTCTGTTTCAAATTTTCGAAAGCCTTGACACAGTTTTCATCAAAAACAAAAGCATGATCTTTCACAAGTAAATCAGTCAAAGGCTTAGTTATTTTTGAAAAATCTTTTATAAATCTCCTATAAAAGCCAACACATCCTAGGAAACTCCTCACTCTTTTCACATTGATTGGAGGAGGAAGTTTTTCAATGATATCAATCTTGGCTCTATCTACCTGAATGCCCTCAGCAGAGATTTTGTGGCCAAGGACTATCCCTCCTTTAACCATAAAATGACACTTTTCCCAGTTAAGGACAAGATTAGTCTCCTGACATCTCACCAGCACCTTAGATAGGTTGCTGAGGCATATATCAAAACTATTTCTAAACATAGAGAAGTCATCCATGAATACTTCAATGAACTTCTCTACCATGTCCTCAAAAATTACCAGTATACACCTTAGAAAGGTTGCTGGTGCATTGCACAAACCAAATGGCATGCGCCTATAAGCAAAGATTCTATAGGGACAGGTGAAGGTTGTCTTCTCTTGATCTTTTGGGTCAACCACAATTTGGTTGTAACCAGAATATCCATCAAGAAAGCAGTAATACTCATGACCTGACAGTGTCTCAAGCATTTGGTCTACAAATGGCAAAGGAAAGTGGTCTTTTCTAGTGGAGTCATTAAGCCTTCTATAATCCATACACATTCTCTAACCTGTAGTTGGTCTAGTGGCAATGACTTCACTTTTTCATTTTTAACAGTGGTCATCCCTCCTGTCTTAGGCACCACTTGGACTGGACTGATCCCAGCGCTGTCTGAGATAGGATAGATAATTCCTGCATCAAGAAGTTTAACCACCTCTTTCCTTATAGCTTCTTTCATTATGGGGTTTAATCTTCTTTGTGGCTGAACAACAGGGGAGTAGTCATCTTCCATTAAGATTTTATGCATACAAAAGGATGGACTAATTCCGTTTAAATCAAAAATATTCCAGCCTATGGCAGACTCATGTTTCCTTAAAACCCCTATCAATTTTTCTATATCCTCATCTTTTAAATCAGCATTAATGATTATAGGATGTGATTCATCATCTCCTAAGAAAACATATTTCAAATGAGAAGGCAAAGGTTTTAATTCATGTTTTTCTTCAAACACTTCCTTACCTCTCTCAAGTTCAGTATTATTCAAATTTTCTTTCTTTTCATTTTCAAAATCACCTACTTCACATGCTTCAAGTAGGTTCAGAAATTCAAAATGTGAGTCATTAAACTCCTCAGTCTCAGAGTCAAAATCATCCTCCAAGAAGGCTTATAAGACCTCTTCTTCAGTTTTTAACAGCATAGGAGTCTTATAACTTTTAATTTCTTCAATCATAAAATAATCCATCTTCTCAGCTAGATGTTTCATAGCATTGAAGACATTAAAAGTTACCTGCTCCTCCTGAACTCTCAGCATGAGCTCACCCTTTTCTACAACAATTAAAGCTCTACATGTAGCTAAAAAGGGTCTTCCTAAAATCAATGGGATTTCTCTATCAGCTTCCATATCCAAAACTACAAAATCTACTGGGAAGATAAACTTATTTACCTTAACTAATAGATCTTCCAGCATCCCATGAGGATATTTAATGGACCTATCTGCCAACTGCAAAGACATACGAGTTGGTTACAAGTCATTAATTCCTAACTTCTTCATTAAAGATAAAGGCATCAAGTTTATGCTAGCTCCTAGATCACATAAGGCACTTTCTACATGAACATCCCCTATTGCACAAGGTATTGTAAAAGATCCAGGATCTTCCAGCTTCTGAGGAAGTTTCTTTTGAATAATTGCACTGCACTCTTGAGTGAGAGCAATCATTTTATCTTCTTTAAGCTTCCTCTTCTTAGACAAAAGTTCTTTCAAAAATTTAGCATAGGAAGGCATCTCCTGCAATGCCTCAGCAAAGGGAATATTTATGTGAAGTTTTTTAAACACATTTAAAAACTTAGCAAACTTTTGCTTCTCTATTTGTTTTTTAAATCTATGTGGAAATGGAGCATTCTTTAATTTCTCAAGAGTTAGCTTAGAAGCTTCCTCCAAGATCAAATCAACCTTTTTCTTTTTCTTCTGATGAACTTGATTTTCTTTTTCTTTTTCTGTTTCAACTTTATTTTCAATTTTATTATTATCTTGCTCACTTTCCTGCTCTTTTTCTTTTTCTTCAGCATCTTTTCTAAACTCACTTCATGACTCAGAGTTGGGATAAGAATTTTCCCACTCCTAGTAGTTATTGCTTTGCAATGTTCCCTTGGATTTACCTCAGTATCTCTAGGAAAATTACCTGATTGTCTTTCAGCTAATTGTTTCGACAACTGTCCAACTTGATTTTCTAAATTTCTAATGGACGTTTCTTGATTTTTAAAACTGGCCTAAGTGGCCTGAATGAACTGAGACAGCACATTCTCAAGTTCTGATTTTTCTTTAAAAGGAGGGGGAAGAGATTGTTGTGATCTATTTGTGGTTTGATTTTGTGGTATGTTTTGATTCAAATGTGGACCTTTCTGCCATGAAAAATTAGGGTGATTCCTATAGTTAGGATTAAAGGAATTGGAGGGATAATTCCTTTGAAATTGTTGCTGCCCCATATAATTCACTTATTCAGTAGGCACATTTGGATCACACATTCCATTTTCATGATCTCCACCACAAAAATCACAGCTTATCATACAAACTTAACTAGGCTTTTGAAGTTCTAAAATCTGTACACTTAATTTCTCTAAAGCCTGGGTCATCAACTTACTTTGAGCCAAATAAGCATCCTGTGCTTCCAATTCTAGTATCCCTTTCTTAGGGATTTGGCTCCTTTCACTTACTAAACATTCATTAGAAGCCATAACACCTATCAACTCTATAGCTTCTTCTACTATTTTGGTCGTTAATGAACCTCCAGCTGAGGCATCAATCAAGACCCTAGTAGCTGGTCTTACGCCATTATAGAATATAGTAACTTGCTGCACATCAGTGATTTGATGATGAGGACATTTCCTCAAACTCTCTTTATATCTATCCCATGCTTCCATTAGAGATTCACCCTCTCTCTGTTGGAAACAAGGGATTTCAGTGCGCAACTTAGCATACTTGGAAGGAGGGAAATACTTAATCAAAAATTTTCTTTGTAAATCCTCCCAAGTGGAAATACTACCTCTTGGTTGGCTTTACAACCAGGCTTTTGCTCTGTCCCTTAAAGAAAAAGGAAATAATCTCAGTCTAATTGCTTCTTCAGGCACTCCATTCATTTTCACAGTATCACAGATTTGGAGGAAGGTTGCTAGATGCAAATTTGGATCCTCAACCTCACTTCCTCCGAATTGATCATTTCTAACCAACTGTAATAAAGCCGGTTTAAGTTCAAAATTATTGGCTGCGATCGGAGGCCTAAGGATGCTAGATTGCGATCCTTCTTCAGTAGGCCTAGAGTAGTCACAAAGTGTAACTCTCCTCTGTTCTATCTCTTTCTGCTCTTTCTGCTTTTTCTCCTTTCTAAGCTTACGCTCTAACAAATCAATATCAGGATCAAAGAAGAAAGACTCTCCTCTGTTCCTTGACTGCATACACCAAATGTTAGACACAAAAACAATTCACAGCTACTGCTACAGCTACACAAAAACAAACTACTACTACTATACTAAAAACAAGAATCAAACTACTTACTAAATGTAAAACAAAATTAAATGGTTCAGTCTAGTACCGGTCCAAGGATTATTGACATTACTCAACAATCCCCGGCAACGGCGCCATTAACTTGATGCTTAATCTCTGAGTCATTAACTTGGTGTGTAATTCTCAGAGGATTTATTCTTTGGTAAGCGCACCAATCGTTAAATTTGTAATACATTTGATCGTTCCCACAGGGATTGTGGTAATTATCTCAATCTTAGACTGAGACAAGCTGAACCAACGCAATGCATATAGAATTCATTCTGTTTTTGTTGTTTTATATTTCTAATGTTTTTGTGTTTTAGAGACAGTATGAAAGATGAACTGTGATTAATGGAAGATAGGTTAGGATTGCTTCAGCTGACAATTTCATCAAGAAACATGCATTTAAGGTTCAATCAAGCTTCAGACTCAAGAGGACAATCCACAGATGGTTAATCCCTAATTCCTTAGGTGAATAACACTAATTCCTAAGCATTAAACCCTAATCCCTTAGGTGTTCAATTAACAAAGAAATCTAATGCAAAATTGGGGGTTGAACCCTAACTATTCACCTAATTACTAGGCCTGAATTAGTTAGGAAGCGAGAAGTTACCTAAGCCTCAACCATGATTCCTCACTGGTGAGTTTCTTCATCAGATCTGGATTTGTCAATCCAGCAAAGTAGATCCACTCCTCAGCTTGTTCTCCTCATGCATCAGAAGTTAACTTCCTCAATACACTTTCAAGAATTCATTGCAAACCTTCGCAATCCTAACCTTAGGGACTTAGAAACCCCTGGAAATGGATTCTATCGAAGGAATATGGAGAGACATGGATGAGAGAATCTAGAGAGAGAAAGGAATTAGAGAGAGATTAAAAATGGAAAAATGAATCGTATTGTATCTACTGTGCTCTGTTCGTGTCTCTCTTTACAGAGTATGTGCAAGTATATATAGGCAAGTAACTAACTAGCTAACTTAACTAATTACTAAGAAAGCTTAATTAATAATTAAACTAACTAAACTAATTATATAATTACAAATAAATAAATAATTACATCTCAGAACTTAAATTACTAATGTACAAACGCAAAAGATCAGGCAACAGGAACAGAAATGGTGCAGAGCGTCTTTTGGAGGGAACAACAGCATTTAAATAACTGCCTTCATGCTTGAGCGTGAAGGGCTCTCGCTTGAGCAAGCTCGGATTATTCAATGCACTGTGTGAGTCACGCTTGAGCGTGAGCGTGGAAGCTTTCAGTGTGGATGGCAATTTGGACTCACGCTTAAGCGTGAGCTTTCTCGCTTAAGCGAGCTCGTGGTTTCCTTTCTTCTCTTTTCACGTTCTTTGCATGGCTCTCGCTTGAGCTTGCAGCCTTAAAGCTTGAGCGTGACTTGTTCCTGCACCAATAAACAAATAATTGTCTAGCGTTTGTATGTTGGTTGTCCAGCGTACCAACGCTGGGTTAGTGAATTTATAAATAAACATAATTTCTTAACTAATTATTGTTTTTAATCATTTTCTTGCATAAATTAAACACTTTTGAAATAAATAAATAAAATAAGAGTTATTGATAATTTATTAAATAATAAAGCCAAACTAAACAATATTTAACGGATTATGTTAAATAAAAGGTGAAATAATTAAGTCTTTTCAAGACTTATCATCAAGCGAGAACCACACTCGTTTGAGCGAGTCCTAACTGGACGCTTGGAAGAGCAACACCACACGCTGAGCGAGAAAAATAAGGGAGAATCAGGTGCCAACTCGCTCGAGCGAGCTCCATCTCGCTTGAGCGAGATCCTTAAGATCCGCTTGGGCGAAGCAAGCAAGCTCGGGCGAATTCTTCCAGAATCCACTCATCACTCACTCGCTTGAGCGAGTACCACCATCAAGGCTATTCGCTCAAGCGAAATTAGGCCAGTAGCTAAAATGCCCCACTCTCGCTCGGGCGAGATTCTACTCGCCTGGGCGAGTTTCCTCCAGAAACCAAACACTGATGCTGGGACAATCTCGCCTGAGCGAGGCCCACTCTCGCCTGAGCGAGAATTGTCCAGTGACCAAATACCATACAGGAGGGATTCTCGCTTGAGCGAGATTATCAGCAAAAGGCAGAAAACAATAGAATCAATTAACTCAACATACCAAACCTCATTTTATTGAATACCACTTAACTTCATCACATCTCATTTATCCTACATGGTATTTAAAACATGTTCCAACCTATCTTACTCATAATTCACCTTCTAATTCATGAATTTCATCTCAATCAAACTTACTACATAGCATGATCTAATAATTGTAATCTCTCATGTAAACCATCATTCATTCATAAATTTCATCATATCCAAACTTCATTTCCAAACATCCAAACTAAGCTAAGGTCATAAATGAAAATGAGCTATAAACTTTAAACTCTGATTTTCCCATATGACCTTCTATAAGCATCATTGTCTATGCATTATCCCCATAATTGTTTATGTTAGCCTTTGGCTATACAAATATACAGCATACTATATACATTACAAAGTTTCCGCACACCAAAGTCAAAATATTGCCGGCCAAGGCATTCTTTACCCAAAAATAGGCTTCCTTCACACCCCTTCTCCACACAAGAGCTCCATGGGCAAGCCCTACATCATAGGAGCTAAAAAGATATGCCACATGGAGAGTGAGTATAATTTCTCAATGATGAAAATCTATAATTATGATAATATATACATGAATGCAATATGAACACTCCTCCTTAAGAAAATTTATTCAACACCAAATCAATCAATCATCAAATTCATTGAACACATATATCTATCCATTTAGGTTCATAAGAATACATCAACCATTAATCCTTTTGCAGTTGGTATTAAATAGGGAGTTCCATTTACTCCTCATATAATCTCCTCAACGGGATATCACTCCATGCCATGCTCCTATGGCTAATGCACATGCTAGTGTTTAGGATGCATATGCACGGATCCGATTTCATACCAACGGGTGATCGCAACCACAATCATTCATTCATATTCATGGGTTTCCCACCTCGCAAGGGGTACTCCCTCTAGTAGCCTCGCAAGGTGCTTTCTTGTGATCGCAACCACTTTCAACAATTCATAATGGTTTCCCGCCTCGCAAGGGGTACTCCCGCCTCATGATCGCAACCATGGGCATTCAATCTCAATGGTCCTGCAGGGCCTTTCATTTCGAATACTAGGTGATCGCAGCCACCGGTCCAATAATCACAGGAACTCGCAAGCCCTTTTTATATTTCCAACATCAAGTGATCGCAACCACTTATCAACATCATCATGATATGCATACCATGCCATGTATGTAATGATCATGCATGCCTCAATCTCATATGGGCTATCTCACCCTCTCATCTAGGGTACACGCATCCTTAACAACACCATTAGTTTTCCATAGTCAATATGTCCATATATATTCCAATCATAAAATTTCAAGAATCCATACGAATCATAGATTTCAAACATTCACCAAGCCACACATGGATTCCATAACATTTCATCACATATTATACCACTCATAGCCTCATTAAGGCTTCAATCCGCAATTAGTCATTTTGAGCACCAAGTTCAATTTCACATCATAAACATATGATATCACATTCACTCAAGTAAACATGCCACATTACATTATCATATACATTATCATTATACATATTCTCATGCATTTAGAAAATACACCCCCTCTCCTACCTTAAAAGAAGTAAACTTCCGGGGTTGATGTTCTCGCTTCACAATTGTTGTCAAGTCCTACACCAATCATTATAGGACCACATCAATTATTCATCCCAAAACCATCTCAACATACATATACATATCTATGTACACATGATTCTTATCATGTAGAAACTATTTATCAATTTTATTCATTCGCCTAATTAGGCTTCGGGAATTCCTTCTCTCAAATCACCACTCATTATCATCAAAGTAACAACCTAATTAATTAGGTCACCTTATACATTAAATTTCCCACCAACACCTTGGTGAGTTCCCATTCATTGTGACTTCTAATCAACATTATAAATCATCATTAAATGCTTCTATTTCATTATTTATAACACTTCCCTCATCAATAAACATTAACCCCATCTACATTACACATCCCCCCAAATCCAAGGTTAGGGTTTCCACCAAACCCACCAACCTTCCTAAATACTCATTAACCTCCATCTTCTCCCCACCATAATTGCAACTAACTCATTAATTATTCATAAAGCTTACATTTATGTCAACCCATCTTAGGGTTCCCACTTTTGGAGCTTCTCTCAACAACCCACATGCATTTATTGTTTTCTTAACACCAAGGCTACAACTATATGTTCATATACATGGAAAATGGTAATAATCTTACCTCAAGAGAAGAAAAGAGTGGGTTTGCAAGAGAGGAGAAGGACCATACAAAAATAAAAGAAGGAAGGGAGAAAAGACTTCAAGCTCCAAGCTTCCCTTGTGCCTCTTGAAGAATGACAATGGAGGAGGGAAAGGTATCCCCTTTTAGCTTAGGGTTTTAGGGGAAAGATGAAGGGAAATAATGAGAAGGAAGAAAAAGTATTTGGTTTTCCTTTTCTTGATTAAGAGCCAGCATGAATTTTGAGAGTGAAGAGGTGAGAGTTTCTAATTTTTTACCCAATGCTTAATTCTTTTCCGTTTTATAACAAACGGGCTCTCTGTTCAGGCTCAATACATACTCTAAAAATTATTTCGAATATATATTCGGAATATTATCTACAGCCCTGACTAACGGTATCTCAATCAGAGATACTTGGTCCGACACCCATATTTTATCCGGGTCAGTTTTCAACTTATCCGGTCATAATAACTCACTAACAGTCTCCAAAAATCTTAATTAAATTATTTCTAGCATTTTAGGATATTAGCTAGTTCACATCTAATTATTGAATATTTATTTTCTTGAGTTGACTTTCTATTTTAAAAATTCAGGATGTTACAATCCACCCCACCTTAAAAGAAATTTCATCCTCGAAATTTGACATACCAGATTCGAAGGCGTGAGGATACTGTGCACGGATATCATCCTCGCATTCTCAGGTGAGTGTCTCAACATTCCCATGTTTCCATGCCACCTTTACCAAAGGTACCATTTTATTCTGCAGCCTCCTCACGGAATACTCGACAATACGAACCGAAACGGGAGAGACGGATAAGTCATCTCGTACATCAACATCATTAAGAGAGATCACGTGCAAAGGATCATGAACATACTTCCTTAACTGCGACACGTGGAACACATTATGTAGGTTTGCAAGTTGTGGAGGGAGCGCAATCCGATAAGCGACATCTCCAATCCGCTCCAAGATCTCATAGGGTCCAATGAATTTGGGGCTTAATTTTCTACTCTTCAAAGCTCTTCCAATACCCTTATCACGCGAGACTCGTAAGAACACATGATCGCCAACATGAAATTCAAGTGGCTTTCTCCTATTGTCATAATAGCTCTTCTGCCGGTCTTGAGTGATTTTTATCTTTTCTCAGATCATCTTGATCTGTTCAGTGGTTTCCTCAACAATCTCAGGCCCTAAGGCCAAGTTCTCACCAACTTCGAGCCAACATAAAGGGGTTCGACACCTCCTTCCATATAATGCCTCGTATGGTGCCATACCAATACTAGAGTGAAAACTGTTGTTATAGGTGAATTCAATCAGAGGCAAATATTTCTCCCACGAACCGCCGTGCTCCAAAACACAAGCACGCAGCAAGTCCTTAAGACTCTGAATAGTCCTCTCAGACTGTCCATCAGTCTGAGGATGGTACGCCGAGCTTAACTTCAATTTTGAACCCATTGCCTCGTGTAATCTTCCCCAAAACCGGGAAGTGAATCGGGGGTCACGATTAGACACAATACTTGATGGCACACCATGTAACCTTACAATCTCCTGAATGTATAGTTGTGCCAAATCCTGCAAAGAATTCTTCATACTGATCGGCAGAAAATATGCACTCTTTGTCAAACGATCCATAATTACCCAGATTCCATCACATCTGGACCTCGTCCTTGGCAATCCGGACACAAAGTCCATGGCAATTGCATCCCACTTCCAAACGGGGATATCAAGTGGTCTCAAAGTACCCGAAGGTCTCTGATGCTCTACCTTCGCTTTCTGACAAGTAAGACACGAAGCTACAAAATTGGCAATATCACGCTTCATTCCGGGCCACCAAAAATTCTTCTTTACATCTTGGTACATCTTGGTTGCACCAGGGTGAATGCTAAAAATGCTTTTATGTGCCTCCTCAAGCACCATGAGTCTCAAATCTCCGAATGAAGGTACATACACTCGATCTTTTACTCACCATAAACCATCAACACCTTCCATGAGGAATAAATTTTTCCCATCGCCTTGAGATCTTCTCATCTCTTATAAATAATCATCATCCCCTTGTTTCTCCTTTACAAGCTCCAAAAACTCATTGCATATCCTCAAGGTAGCAAAACATAACTTCTTGGGAGATTGTATCTCGGTCCCAACATTCAAATTCTAAAATTCTTCAATCAATTCAAATTCTTTGACAATCATAGCCAACACATGCAAGGACTTCTGACTAAGAGCATCGGCAACAACATGGGCTTTCCCCGGATGGTACATCAATTTAAAATTATAGTCCTTCAGGAATTCCATCCATCGCCTCTGACGCATATTTAGTTCTTTTTGATCGAAGAGGTATTTCAAACTTTTATGGTCACTAAAGACCACAAACTTCGAACCATAGAGATAGTGACACCAAATCTTCAAGGCAAACACAACCGCCGCCAACTCCAAATCGTGAGTCGGGTAGTTAACTTCATGGGGTCTCAATTGACGTAAAGCATAAGCTATAACACGTTCCTTCTGCATCAAAACACATCCAAGTCCATGCTTAGAAGCATCGCAATACACCACAAAGTCTTCTTGTAAATAAGCCAAGGCCAAGATAGGTGTAGAAGTCAGCCTCATCTTTAACTCTTCAAAGCATCTCTCATATTCAACCGTCCATACAAAAGGTTGGTTCTTCCTTGTCAAGTTCGTCAAAGCTTTAGCAAGACGAGAAAAACCTTCGATGAACTTCCGATAATAACCGGCAAGTCCAAGGAAACTCCAGATTTCCGTAACCGATGTAGGTCTAGGCCATGCCATAACGGCTTCAACCTTAGAAGGATCCACCAAAACACCATCTTCGGATATCACATGTCCAAGAAACTGGACGCTCGTCAACCAAAATTCGCATTTAGAGAGTTTAGCGTACAATTGGTTCTCTCTAAGAATGTTCAACACCACTTTCAAATATTCCCCGTGTTCCTCACGGCTCTTGGAATACACTAAGATGTCATCGATGAATACCACAACAAAACGATCCAGGTATTCTTGAAAGATGCGGTTCATGTAACTCATGAACACCGCTGGAGCATTAGTCACTCCGAATGGCATTACAACATACTCATAATGACCATATCACGTCCTAAACGCAGTCTTCGGAATGTCTTCGGTTCTCACCTGAATTTGATGGTAACCAAAATACAAATCAATCTTTGAAAACACCACCGCACCCCTTAATTGATCCAACAGATCATCGATACAAGGTAAGGGATATCTATTCTTTATCGTTAGCTTGTTCAATTGGCGGTAGTCTACGTACAACCGCATGGTTCCATCCTTCTTCTTGACCAATAAAACAGGAGCTCCCCAGGGTGACACACTGGGTCGAACAAACTCTTTCTCAAGCAGCTCCTCAACTTGCTTCTTAAGTTCAGCCAACTCTATAGAAGACATCCTACAAGGAGCGATAGACACCGGTTCCGCACCAGGTACAAGATCGATAACAAACTCAACCTCCCGTGGAGGTGGTAAACCGGGTATCTCCTCGGGAAACACATCTAGAAATTCTGACACCACAGGGATACTAAGGGGATCGGGACCACTCGTCCCATCGGCAAGAGATAGTAATACGCAAAGTTGAGCTATACCTTACACATCAAATTGTCCCATATTAGAAGAAGGGAAAATAACGGTCCATTGTTGACAATCGACCAAAACTTTGTTGGTGGAGAGCCAATCCATACCAAGTATGATCTCCAATCCCTTCAGAGGCAAGCAAATAAAGGACACAACAAATCTTCTCCCATCTAGGAGCATATCAACATTATCACACCGGTTAACCGATCTGACACAAGTACCGATTGGGGTAGTAACCACAAGGGTATTTTTCATTAAACACACCGGCAACCTCAATCGCTGAACACAATCCTCGGATATAAAAGAGTGAGTTGCACCCGAATCAATAAATAACATGAACTGCATGTCCAAGTATTTCACACTTACTTTCAACTAAATTATCTGCTTGTGCTGCCTCCTCACCGGTCACATTAAATACCCTTCCAACATTTGGTTGAAGATTTCCACCATTCCTGTTTCCATCACGAGCACCGTGGCCATTACCTCAACCGTTGCCATGCCTTCCACCATTGTAGCCACCTCGATAACCATTTTGACCACCATTATTTCCATTACCATGGCTCCGACCACCATTGTGGCCTCTGTGGTTCATATGAGCTGGTACATTAGCATAGTTGGGAGTATTAGCTTGTACCGGAGCCGGTCTTGCAAGCATAGGACAGGCAGGACGGATATGTCCCACTTGATCACAATTATAACACACCACATCCTCACGGTGTATACATTCATGAACATAGTGTGGACCACCACACCTATAGCATCTTGGTCCATTGGCATTTACATTGCCCCGACCAAAAGTGTTACCATATCCACCACCTCTAGCTTGGACATTAGAATGAGTACCCCTCTGAAAATGTCCTCTTCTGAAATTTCCCTGCCTCTTGAAACTAGAAGATTCACCCTTCAACTTAGAGTCAAATTTGGAATGATGTGGGGAAGCATGTTCTTCATAAATGCAGCACTTATTCATAAGTACCGTAAAGCTTCAGATTTCTTGATGACATATGGCCCTTTGAATGTCAGGGCGTAGACCATTCTCAAACTTCACACATTTCGAGGCTTCAGTTCCCTCTTATTGATAAGGAGGGTAGAATTCACAGAGTTCTTCAAATTTAGAAGCATACTCTTCTACTGTCATTGTGCCTTGCTTGAGTTCCATGAACTCGAGTTCCTTCTTACTCTTGTAGCTTTCGGGCATATACTTCCTCATGAGTTCATATTTGAAATTTTCCCAAGTCAAGGAAATAGCAGCAACATTCATTCTACTCTTGGTGAGTCTCCACCAAGTCTCCGCTTCATCTCTCATCATAAAAACAGCATACTCCACTTTCTGGAGTTCATTGCATTCGAAACTATCAAAGATTCACTCAACATTTCTAATCCAAACATAGGCTTGCTCAGGCCTGAATCTACAATGAAACTCAGATGGTTTCCTCTTCAAGAACATGTCAAGGCCCTGAGTACCTTGAACAGTAGGAGCAGGTTATCTTTCCGCTTCTTGTCTATCACGGTTTTACGACTCAAGGAGATCTGCAAAATGATTCAAGGCTCTAGCTATAGCGTCATCGTTATCTTAACGACGATGGGCCATCTCAATATCTATAATCATAACATGAGATTTAACTAACATCAATATACTCATTCATAAAACTTCTCTATAGTCTCATACTATAACATTGCATCATAAAATGAAGTTATGGCCCCCCATCATGGAGTCCAATATCAACCAATTCATATTAGAGTTCATAAAAGCATATTATCATATCATGGCGTCATATGCACTCACAAAAACATAGGATTCATCATTGAGGGAGAATAGTGTGAAGAAAGCTTGGCCGAACTTATAGCAATCACATTCAATCCATAGTCAACTCATACATAGTCAAACAATAATGACAATCATTGATCAATTACATATCATGTTCTAATAATAATAACAACTAATCACAGTAATACAGAGCGTATAATGCTCTGATACCAGGTTGAGATGCCCCAAAAATAGGGGTAAATTTTTCGCGGTTTAGATAGTGTTAATTCATGATATAATTAAGTGGTGAAGCTATAATTTAATACCCTGGATCTATGAAAAACCTATCTCATATATGAAGATATGAGAAGGTAGATAAAGAAACTATGAATGAGGAATTCACAACTGAAAACAGTGGAAATATTCATTTAAATTATTACTATGTGATTGAGTTCGAAGAGGTCAACCATTATGAAAAATTGAGAAATTCAAATTATGCCCAAGGTGTTTATAAGATGATGTAAAACCAAAATGTATAGTAAAGAAAAGGGAAAATAGTTTAAACAAAACAGTTTGAAGGATCAGGGCGCCCCTCGCTCAAGCGAGAACCACACTCGCTTGAGCGAGTCCCCACTGGACGCTTGGGCGAGCAACACCACACGCTGAGCGAGAAAAATAAGGGAGAATCAGTTGCCAACTCGCTCGAGCGAGCTCTATCTCACTTGAGCGAGATCCTCAAGATCCGCTTGGGCGAGGCAAGCGAGCTCGGGCGAAATTCTTCCAGAATCCACTCAACACTAACTCGCTTGAGCGAGTACCACCATCAAGGCCATTCGCTCAAGCGAAATTAGGCCAGTAGCTAAAATGCCCCACTCTCGCTTGGGGGAGATTCCACTCGCCTGGGCGAGTTTCCTCCAAAAACCAAACACTGATGCTAGGACAATCTCGCCTGAGCGAGGCCCACTCTCGCCTAAGCGAGAATTGTCCAGAGACCAAATACCATACAGTAGGGATTCTCGCTTGAGCGAGAGTCCATCTCGCTTGAGCGAGATTATTAGCAAAACGCAGAAAACAATAGAATCAATTAACTCAATATACCAAAACTCATTTTATTGCATACCACTTAACTTCATCACATCTCATTTATCCTACATGGTATTTAAAACATGTTCCAACCTATTTTACTCATAATTCACCTTCTAATTCATGAATTTCATCTCAATCAAACTTACTACATAGCATGATCTAATAATTGCAATCTCTCATGTAAACCATCATTCATTCATAAATTTCATCATATCCAAACTTCATTTCCAAACATCCAAACTAAGCTAAGGTCATAAATGAAAATGAACTATAAACTTTAAACTCTCATTTTCCCACATGACCTTCTATAAGCATCATTGCCTATGCATTATCCCCACAATTGTTTATGTTAGCCTTTGGCTATACAAATATACAGCATACTATATACATTACAAAGTTTCCACACACCAAAGTCAAAATATTGCCGGCCAAGGCATTCTTTACCCAAAAATAGGCTTCCTTCACACCCCTTCTCCACACAAGAGCTCCATGGGCAAGCCCTACATCACAGAAGCTAAAATGACATGCCACATAGAGAGTGAGTATACTTTCTCAACGATGAAAATATACAATTGTGATAATATATACATGAATGCAATATGAACACTCCTCCTTAAGAAAATTTATTCAACACCAAATCAATCAATCATCAAATTCATTGAACACATATATCTATCCATTTAAGTTCACAAGAAAACATCAACCATTAATCCTTTTGCAGTTGGTATTAAATAGGGAGTTCCATTTACTCCTCACACAATCTCCTCAACGAGATATCACTCCATGCCATGCTCCTATAGCTAATGCACATGCTAGTGTTTAGGATGCATATGCACGGATCCGATTTCATACCAACGGGTGATCACAACCACCAAAATCATTCATTCATATTCATGGGTTTCCCGCCTCGCAAGGGGTACTCCCTCTAGTAGCCTCGCAAGGTGCTTTCTCGTGATCGCAACCACTTTCAACAATTCATAATGGTTTCCCGCCTCGCAAGGGGTACTCCCGCCTCATGATCGTAACCATGGGCATTTTCATTTCGAATACTAGGTGATCGCAGCCACCGGTCCAATAATCACAGGAACTCGCAAGCCCTTTTTATATTTCCAACATCAAGTGATCGCAACCACTTATCAACATCATCATGATATGCATGCCATGCCATGTATGCAATGTTCATGCATGCCTCAATCTCATATGGGCTATCTCACCCTCTCATCTAGGGTACACTCATACTTAACAACACCATTAGTTTTCCATAGTCAATATGTCCATATATATTCCAATCATAAAATTTCAAGAATCCATACGAATCATAGATTTCAAACATTCACCAAGCCACACATGGATTCCATAACATTTCATCACATATTATACCACTCATAGCCTAATTAAGGCTTCAATCCGCAATTAGTCATTTTGAGCACCAAGTTCAATTTCATATCACAAACATATGATATCACATTCACTCAAGTAAACATGCCACATTAAATTATCATATACATTATCATTATACATATTCTCATGCATTTAGAAAATACACCCCCTCTCCTACCTTAAGAGAAGTAAACTTCCGGGGTTGATGTTCTCGCTTCACAATTGTTGTCAAGTCCTACACCAATCATTATAGGACCACATCAATTATTCATCCCAAAACCATCTCAACATACATATACATATCTATGTACACATGATTCTTATCATGTAGAAACTATTTATCAATTTTATTCATTCGCCTAAGTAGGCTTCGGGAATTCCTTCTCTCAAATCACCACTCATTATCATCAAAGTAACAACCTAATTAATTAGGTCACCTTATATATTTAATTTCCCACCAACACCTTGGTGAGTTCCCATTCATTATGGCTTCTAATCAACATGATAAATCATCATTAAATGCTTCTATCTCATTATTTATAACACTTCCCTTATCAATAAACATTAACCCCATCTACATTACACATCCCCCCAAATCCAAGGTTAGGGTTTCCACCAAACCCACCAACCTTCCTAAATACTCATTAACCTCCATCTTCTCCCCACCATAATTGCAACTAACTCATTAATTATTCATAAAGCTTACATTTATGTCAACCCATCTTAGGGTTCCCACTTTTGGAGCTTCTCTCAACAACCCACATGCATTTATTGTTTTCTTAACACCAAGGCTACAACTATATGTTCATATACATGGAAAATGGTAATAATCTTACCTCAAGAGAAGAAAAGAGTGGGTTTGCAAGAGAGGAGAAGGACCACACGAAAATAAGAGAAGGAAGGGAGAAGAGACTTCAAGCTCCAAGCTTCCCTTGTGCCTCTTGAAGAATGACAATGGAGGAGGGAAAGGTATCCCCTTTTAGCTTAGGGTTTTAGGGGAAAGATGAAGGGAAATAATGAGAAGGAAAAAGAAGTATTTGGTTTTCCTTTTCTTGATTAAGAGCCAGCGTGAATTTTGAGAGTGAAGAGGTGAGAGTTTCTAATTTTTTATCCAATGCTTAATTCTTTTCCGTTTTATAACAAACAAGCTCTCTGTTCGGGCTCAATACATACTCTAAAAATTATTTCGAATATATATTCAGATTCCCAGTAATATTATCTACAGCCCTGACCAACGGCATCTTAATCGGAGATACTTGGTCTGACACCCATATTTTATCGAAGTCAGTTTTCAACTTATCCGGTCACAATAACTCACTAACAGTCTCTGAAAATCTTAATTAAATTATTTCTAGCATTTTGGGATATTAGCTAGTTCACATCTAATTATTGAATATTTATTTTCTTGAGTTGACTTTCTATTTTAAAAATTCGGGGTGTTACTGTTCCTGCACCAAATTTCCAACGTAACCACGCCTATTGCCTGCCTAATCATTTAATTTTCAATTATGGGGTATATGGCATAGTTATAATTAAGCTACTTCCTTTTTACTTATTAGTTACCTATATATAGGTCCTAAGCTTATAAATTTATAACCAATCATCATATTACCCATTTACTATAATAAAGTTCTAGATTTTATTTAGCTTTTCTCTCAACTCTCTTCTATTTTCCCTATTTTGGAATCTTTCACCATGAAACATTTTTCCATCTTACTCTCTTTCATTTCTTTCATCATGTGTGGATAGATTCCAACAATTAAGAGGGATGGATTCTAAAGCAAGGCTTAGACAATTTCTTTCTTGTAGTTGAGATATAATAATTTGGATTATTAATTGGGAATTTTCATCCTTAACATTTTTCTTGGATTAATCCTGCAAGAACTAATCTAAGAATCGAAGGCTAGAGATGAATCGTGGTCTTTATCTCTAAAATGGAGTTCTTAACCTAATTGGAGATGACCTTAGGGATTAGACTTCATTAATTGGGAATTTTTGTCATTCATGCAAATCAATTTTCCTAATTTGATCACCCAAGGGATTAAGGTTCATGATGAGGTATAATAAGGGGTTTTGACGTAAGGGTTCAATTGTTAGAGCAATTGTACTCAATGCAGCACTATGAAAGTTAAAAGTTAAGCTAACATAAAGTTCTTACTCAATCTCTTTGTTTTTATTTTCTTATCCTTACTTTTTTTTTGTTTTATAAAAATTACTGAAAATTGATAAAAACAATTGGTACTCTTGTTACATAGGAACATGGTAATCATTGATTAGATAATGTTAACATAGGATTATGGTAATTTGAGATATAATCCCTATGGGAACGACACTGAAATATACTTAGTTAAACGATTGGTGCATTTGCCAAAAAGATATAAAAATATCACTTCAAGTTTATGGTGCTGTGTCGGGGATTGTTGATCCCAATATCAACAATCTCTAGGGAGACATTAATATGTACATTTGTTTTGTTGTTTTTAGTTAGTTGCTTAGCTAGTTTCAATTATAGTTAGTCAATTTTTTCTAGTTAACCTTTGTTTTTTAGTTGTTTGATAAAAGATGTAGCTAATGAAATTATCTTTAAAAGATATCCTTGCTTAATTCATCCATGAAACACAAGAAAGGTTTAAGAATTTAGATATAGTTGTGTATTTAGATGAGTAACCTTCATTAAATTTGGAGGATGTATTTGTTGAAGTCATACAAGAAACACTATATGTATAGAAATATTGATATATAGCAATGCAACTTTATGATTCTATAACAAGAAGATCCTAAAACCAAAGATAAAATTGAGAAAAACAACAAGTTGAGGTCAAATTAAGCAAAGCCACAGGCAAGTTATTGATAAGAAAAAAAGGTTTAGGAGAAAAACAAATAAGAAATTATTTGAATAAACATATAGGCCAATAAATCTTGAGGAACTAAGATATGCACATTTTCCTTAAAGATTGATGCAGAGCAAAGTTTTTGAAATTAAGGTTGAAGTGCCACTTAATCCTTTAATTGTAGAGTAAAAGGAGGAATGTATGTTAATGGAGGATGACAATAAAGTGTAAACACAATCATGTGCTTTTTGTGTAGCTTGAGCTGAAGCTTGGTTACAAGTGATGATTGTGAAGATTCAATAAGCATAAGTCTAGTTAAAGATAAGGTATTTGTAGTTGAAAAACAATGTCATGTTTTATATGCAATGCCTATTGAGGAAGCACCAATTATACAACCTAAACCATGTTCACAATTGATGGAAATTAAAGCAAGGGAACCAAGATCAAGGCATAATACTCTTCTTAAGTAAATGGTAATCACTTGTGGTATGGAAAGAAAAAGAAAAAGAATGGTGTTTGGGACTTGATAGTCCAATTCTATAAATTAGGAGCCTATTCAACAAGAAAAAAATTCTCAGATTATAGGGGTTCATCTTTTAGTGGCTTCTCTTCTATATAAATAAGAAAAGAAAAGAGTTGAAAAGAAAAAAGAGAAGAAAATGATAGGAAAAAAGAAAAATAAAAAGAGAAAAATAGAAAAATCACAAAAGAAGGAAAATACATAAAAAAAGAGAAAAAGAAAGAAAGGGTGAAATTCAGGAAAAGTAAAGATTAAGGAGGTGTATACTTAGGCGTAGGCATGCTAACATGAGGAGTTAACACGATGAGGAGTCCATATGGGAAGAGTGAGTTGCGTGTTGGCACGTTTAATTTAGGCGTGGGCATGTTAAGGGAGTTCTGAACATTCCCTTTACCACTAGAAACCATCATTACCACACTCGTTCCTAGCATTGGTACACTGGTTAGGTTTCTAGCCAGGATCATGCGTGTTACCACACTAAAGATGCTAGTAGTGATGGTTATGCCCATAAGGAGGTGGAGTAGGATGAATAATGTAATTAATTTAATCAAACATGTATAATTAATTTAATTTATTAGTTTTATGCATTTATTTATATATGTAATATAAATTTTATTTTCTTTCCTTGTGTTATACAATTAATATATGCTACATCATGATCAAATAGACTACATGTTGCTTACTGAACAATATTGATTAAATTTGTATATAATTAGAAATTCATTATATTTAATATTAATTTAATTTGTATATAATAATTAAATTTTAAATATTAATTATGTTAGTATTAATTATAATTTATTGATCTTGGTTATAATTCATAAGTTGATTGGTATGTTTAGTTGATTAAAATTTAATTTTAATAGGTTTAATATTTTATAAATACATAAATACAAAGAAATATTTTTTAAAAAAGGTTTTTCGCATGGGACACAATCTCCTATGTTACTTTTAGCTCCCAAGTAATAGTTTAAGTCCCACTTTAGGTTTATCATAAAAGTTGAGCACCCATGCCAATTTGTAATAAAAAAATGGCATGGGAGGTAGTGCCCCACCCAAAAATGCTTTAGTGTGTTTGGTCTTAGTGTTGGATTCTTTATTATGCTAAAACGACTGATTCTTATAGTGATAATAGTTAAATTACGCTATTAGAGGCTTGAGATTAATTAGTTGCTAGTTGTATAATTAGTTAGAGGTTGTAATTGATTTATTCTTTTCTCGTCTTTGTATCTCCATGTATATATACCTCACTTCTATACATTTATATTTAGTTGAAGGAAATATTTTCTCTCCCTTTATTCATTCTCTTTTTTCCTATATGAGTTTTGTTTTGTATGATGGTATTAGAGCCTTGAATAAGGGCTCTTCCGTTAAGGTTACTTCAATCATGGTTCATCTAAGAAATCAAGTATTTTAGAGTGATAAGGGAAATGAAAGCTCCAATGTTGTAATGGATCCAAGCCATAATCAAGCATGTTCTTTCTATGTTTATTTGTGAATACTTCCTCGTCTCTCGTAACTCCAACTCTCGAATGGAAGAACTACCATGTTTAGGTAGGCATGACAATTCTACCTAAACCCACAGAGATCGATGTGCTCTTGCCTCGAGTTTGACGGGTAAAACTCATTTTAACTGAGGATAAACAAAAACACACCTCAACCCCGACCTGACCTAACTTTCATGGGGACGAGGGCGGGTGTGGGATGCAACTACCAGTCTTGACCCCACACCCAAACTTGCTCCAATTTATAATTTTAATAATTTTAATTATAGTAATAGTAAATGATAATGATAAGTTTATATATTTTTCTCAAGATATTACATAATCATGAAGTTTATTATTTAAAAAGAATATTAATTTTTGTTTTACATATTATTTCAATTAAAATGTATTAAATACATATGATTTATTTGAATATATATATATATAACTTATTAAATTAAAAGGAAAATGAAAAAAAGAGTATGGTAAGATCCCTATGAATTTCCCTAAACCTAACAGAGAAACCGTCAGGGTGAGGATGAGTTATATAATTCCAAACCTGCCATATTTTAACTTGACCATGAACCTACCCTGACTTTTTTTGGGGATGTGGATGGGAAGAGAAAAACTCACCCCGCCCTGGTACCATGCTATGCTTTAGTGGAAGCAATGAAGAGAGCATTAATCTCAAAGCACAAGTACAAATCCATGGATGGAAGTTTGCCACCATCATCAGATCATTTCCATGAGTTTTGAAGCTTGGGAAAGGTATAGTTACCTAGTGCACCTGTGGATCATGTCTTTTGTTAGTGATTTGATTAGTTAGAGCATCATATATATAAAGAATATAGTTTAAGGTTTATTACACCATTACTTGTGAATTTTCCAAATAGGAACAAGTTAATCACTTTACAGCCAAGTACTATTAGGATCTTTCCTAGTATAACTTTAATATATATTTTTGTCAGAGTATAAGTTCAATTTGATCTCAATTCAAAAATTGGTTGTTTAGATAAAATTTAGATTGATATTCAATCATAACATATGTATCCCTTTGGATCCATATTAATAGAAAAAGATTGGTTCAGGTAAGGCTAAGGATGGGTTGAACTAACATGAGATGGGAGGTAATAAGTTCCAATTTAGTGATAATGATGATGTAACAATTAATAATTTCTTTGTTCTACCACAATCTACCATGTGGAATTATAGACTAGGATACCTTTTCACACACTCATACAAGGTCCTTGACTCAATATTATTTTTTCATTACTATAAATAAAGTATGGATATGTGATGCCTGTCATAGGACAAAACAAAAATGAATGCCTTTTTAGCTAAGTTCAAAAAGAGCATTAAATATGTTTGATTTAATCCAAAACATCATCTGTTCACAAACATCATTTTTCTTAATTATTTTGGATAATCATAGTAGACACATTTGGCTGGTTATGATGAAAGCAAAGTCTGAGACTACAATTATAATTTAAAGATTCATTGGTGAAGGCCATCTAAACTGATGATGAGGTAGAGTTCTTCATCCTAACTTACTATGCATCGAAAGAGATAATCCACCAAAGAAGTCGCATGGAAAGTGTAACATCCTGAAATTTATAAAAATGATTAATTGAGGAGAATAAATAATAAATAATTATAAATAGGTTGATAAATGTCCCAAAAATGTTGAAATGATAAAATTGGGATTTATTATGGTTAATTATAATTTATTGAGACTTAAAAAGATAAAATTATACCCGGCTGAAATATGGGTGTCGGACCAAGTATCTTCGATTGAGATGTCATTGGTTAGGGCTTTTAAGAATATTATTGGGGATCTGAATATGTATTCAGAATAATTTTTGGATTAAGTTTTGAGCCCGAATGGAGATCCTGTTTATTTTAAAATGGAAAGCTTTTAATGAAAGGGTAAAATTTTAATTGCCAAACTCTTTTTCCCTTCTCTTTTTCACGTTGGCTTCTCTCCCTCTCTCCCATCCATTTTTCTCCTCCTTCTTCTCCTTTCTTCTTCATCAAAATCGTCCATCTCTTCCTCCCCTCCATAAATCATTTTTCCACCCAAAAGCTTAGGTTTTCATGGGTCCATGAAGCATGGATAGCACATGGGAGCAAGGACTTGGTTGTCTCCTGTTCTTGCACACCCATTTTTGTTTTTGGAGGAGCATGGATTTGAGGTAAAGATTTCTTGCCTCCTTGATGTTCCATTTATGGTTTTAATAAGGGTGAGTTTGAAATGGTGGTGTTAGAGATTGTGGGTATTGATAAAATTAGAAACCCTGGGTTAGAAAACCATTGGGGATTGTTATTGATGTTGATAATGATTGGAATATAATGTTGTTAGCCTATGGATGTTTGAAATGATGCATATGAATGGTTGGAGTTGATGATGGTGAATTTTGATTAAAGCCCTAGAAATTAGGATTTTGGGAAATTAATGAGAAAATTGTGAGTTATTGATATTGGAATAATTATATATATATATATGTGTGTGTGTGTGTGTGTGTGTGTGTGTGTGTGAGAATGAGTTTTTGAATGGGTAACATTGATTATTGATATTGAGGGATTGTGAAATCAAGAAAATAACATAATGGCTCCAAGTTATTAGTGTGTTAAAAGTTGAGATATTGTTAGGAGAGACTTGAATAATAAAGATGATGATTATTGAATTTTAAAGAATCCTAATCTTAAGAGTAGGAATGTATATATTGTGACTAGAAGAATTGGTTTTGGGAAATGGATATGAGGTACTCAATGTTGGATGATGATTTGTATGATGAAAAAAGATAATGAAAATGGTAGAGGACCATTGATGGTGAAACCTATAAATAGGTGTTGTTATGAAATGTGTAAGAATAAATGTGAACATTAAGGTCATAATGATTATGATGGCATTTGAATGATTAAGGTAATATGGAAGGCAGTTTAGATGAGGGATGAATGTGATGTTGTTGTAATTAGGTATGGTTAACCTTCTTAGATCTAGAGAATCTTGGTTTTGGGAAAGGAATTCTCGAAGCCTAACACAATGGTATAAATTAGTGTTTTGACAAGTTTAAAACTTGTTCATAAGCCTTATGATATGTAAATCATTATTTAGAATTTGTGAGGAATGCCTTGAGATGGCTTATTGATTGTATGAATGCATGTGTGTATTGGTGTAGATTGTGTTCCAAATTATGCGGCGGAACGTTTGGAACATACAGATCATTGCAGGTCTTCCCCCGAGGTAGGAGAGGAGTTTTACATTCCAAATGCATGAGTAGAATAATTACTGATTTATATATATCATGATACTCATGCTTGCCTTGCCATGTTTATAATGAAATGATATGAGTGGCAAATTATTGGCTATTGAGAATGATACATGCATATATATGTTGATGATGAATGTTTAGTGCCCCTTTGATAGGAGTAATGTATTGTTAATGAAAAACCCATGAGGGGTTAAAATATGTACAAGTTAATGAACCATCCTTGAGGGGATAAAGTATATGTTTTATGAATTGAGAATTTGTGTGGATGCTTGGCATTGAATGTGATAGCTATTGTGATGGTATTGGTGATAAGATTGAAAGATAATGCATAATTGAGGAACTCATAGAGTCAAATTGAGTTTTATGTGATTTTGATGGCATTTGATAGTTCCAATAGCCATATAGGTAGTCTATGACTTGTAGGAATTTGAATGGGCAAATTCTATTGAGAATAGGCCATTGAGTTACACAAAAGTTCCTTAAAACATAAGTCCCTCATTTTTGAGAATTTTTGGGTACGGCCGGTGGACACACATCACAAGTAATGTATATAAGTTGGTGTTAAAATTTGGTGGGCTTTGGAATTTATATAAAAAAGTTAGGGGGATTAGAAGTTCAAAAATATGACTTTTTCTACATAAAAAGGGGGTCTATGCTATCATAAATCAATTCAAAATAGTGTTTGAATCGATTCAAAGGATATTGGATGGGCTTGAGTCGATTCAAGACTCACTAGATTTACTGTTCCTCAATTTCCCAATGCTTGAATCAATTCATACGGGGTTTGAATCGATTCAAGGCCCTCTATTTCCACTGTTTTAGGCCTCAAGCATGCATGAATCGATTAAGGGGAATGTGAATCGATTCAAGGCCCTCTGTTTATCAATTTTGGGGCTTTTAGGACACATGAATCGATTCATGCAAGGGCTGAATCAATTCATGGCCCTGTTATGTTGTTTTTCTAACTACTGTAAATCCCCTACTGTTTTGGGCTCGTTCGGGCATCTTAATGACATTTTTGGTCTTTGACTTCTTCATGAAAGTTATAGAAAATAATATTACTGAGGTGTGAAAATTAGTCTTACCTCAATTGGTGTTTTCTAACTCTCATGAGGTGTAAATTACCAGACCCACTACATTATAAAACTTAAGTTTAAGAGGTTTTTGAACCCAACTTTTTATGATTGCCAAATTGGGACTAATAGGTGATATTTGTGACATGTCCCTCTATTCTTGAGACTAAAAATGAACCTTTCTCATGTCTCAATGTTGAAATTTGTCATGAGCTCATTAGTATCCAAAACCTTTTTTATCATGTAAAAACAAGTGATTTCATTAGGGGTACATGTATGGAGTGTCTTAGTGGTGATTTGGGGAATGGCTTAAGGCCTTGGCAAGGTATGTGTATGCCTATGCTATGTTATGAATACATGTATGCTTCATCACTATTGATATATTATGAATCATGATGAAAAGTAAATGATATGGTTATATGACACACCTTGTGTGATGATGAAATTAATGAGGGGACAATTGATTGGTAATGGGTTATGTAAATCAACGAATCTAATATGATGTTGATGATGATTAAAAATAGATGATGTCATAAGTATTGAATGATAAATGAGGGTTGTGTAAATTAATGAGGGGACAATTGATTGGTAATGGGTTGTGTAAATCATTGAATCTAATATGATGTTGATGATGATTAAAAATAAATGATGCCATAAGTATTGAATGATCAATGATAATGTTGAATGAAAAGGGATGTCATTGTTGAACATGCCCTTGAAATAAGTAGTGATGATTATCATTGTTAATTGTGATGCCATTATGATTAATGGAAGTATTAACTCGTATGTATGAGATACAATGGTAACTACTGAATGTATGTTCTGAAATACCTTATTGGTTTCCATGCGTGGATTAATGCTATGATGATTGATATGTTATGATTGCCATGTGTGGATTGATGAAAATGTGAATGTTGTGCCTTGAGGAGCCTTGTGATTAATTGCATGCCAATGATGACAAACCTAAATATATAATATACCCCTAGATGAGAGGGTGAGGAATCCTTGTGAGGTTAAGATTGGCGTATGCATTATTGCATTATTGCATTCATGGCATGGCATAGCATTGAGTATGTGGTTGATGAAAGTCTTGCGGGACTATATGAGAGGGAGTACCCCATGCGTGGCGGGAAACCAATATGTGAATGAATAAAGGTGGTTACGATCACCAATATGTTGAGAATAATAAACGTGGTTGCGATCACGAGTATATTGAAATAAGAAAGATCCTACGTGATTTTATGAGGGGAGTACCCCATATGTGTGGCGGGAAACCAATGTGACATGATGAAGGTGGTTACAATCACCAGTATGTGGAAATGAAATTGGTCTTGCGGGACTATGAAGGGAGTACCTCATGCATGGCGGGAAACCAATATGAATTTATTGATATGTGGTTGCAATCACAATGAAAAATCCTGCGGGATTCTATGAAAAGGGAGTACCCTATACATGGCAGGAAACCAATATGAGATTGAATTATAAGTGGTTGCGATCACTTGAGATACCATGTGTGTATGGGTGATTGAAATGGATCTATTGCATATGCATTAAACAGTTGACATATACATTAGTCATAGGTGCATGTCATTTGAGATAAAGATGACCAAATAGAGATGAGAACCTCTTGAGAGAGTGTTAATTGATTAAAGATTTAAATGACTTAATGATGAAAATTATGAATGCTCATAATGATGTAGGGCTATGTGAATGTGTATGTGTTTGTGCTTGTGCTTGACATGAATTATGAATAATAAGGCTTGTATGCCTAAGATAATATCTTGATGATGGTTTAATAATGAATTGATGATTTATAGCAAAGCACACATCTTGGTTGAATGCATGTACACATAATCACAATGTATTTATATTCATCATTTTGAATGTATAACTCATTTTCCCATGTTGTCTCCTTTTAGCATTGTGATGCAAGATTATCATGGGATGAGATCGTTTCTTTGAACTAAAGCTTTCGAGGAAGGTAAATAGTTGTAATGGAAAGCCTTGGCCAGCAACGACTATTAATTATGTTGTGATGAATAAATTGTTTAAGATGATAGTTGATAACCATCAATTTGATGATATTATATAGATGACAATGTATATGGATGTGTTATTCAAGTGGCTTCAATACTTAAGAGGGGAGGTGAATTGAGTGTTTTAAAAACTTTACTTGGAATGCCTTTGAACTTGGTTCTCTATATAACTCAAACAAGATATATAAGAATTTTACAAGCAACTAGTACGTAACACACTTTGAATGGTTTGAATCAAGGTATTGAACTTATAGAATCAAAGTAATCTTAACCGAGAAATAAGAAACAAGACAGAGTATTGGTTCAGCAATTTTAACAAATAGTTTGTATGCAAGTTTATGTTTCTTCTTGAATAGTAAGATCAATTCAAGTATTCAGCTTGGGCAAAACAACAAATAGTTTATATGCATAATTAAGTAAAGAGTTCAAGGTTAAGAAAATGCACCAATTTAACAAGTTCCACTAATACGGTGTACATCTCACCTTTAAGCAACCCACTTGAAGGATTCCACTATTGAAGACTTGAGATACAAGCTTTGAGCAATTGTCTCCTAGTATCCCATACTCAAGAACCCAATTCTCACAAGCGAATGGGCACCCCACCCAATCTCACAATCTCTCAATACCCAAAGGTTTAACCCCAACCTTTGTAACCACTCAACCTAGAGTGAATAACTTAGTGTTTGATGTTTGATTTAGAAGGATATACTCTCTCAATAGAGTAGATGTACAAATATAAGCTCACTCAAGATAATAACTCTCAACAAGAGAGGATTTACAAATTTAAGAATAAGAGTTTCAGAAAATGAAACTATACAAATAAAAATAGACTTACAAGGCACAAGAGTAGGATATGAATGATTTCCCTTTGATATGAATTGATGCTTTTAGTAGCTTGAATGAGTGTTGCATTTATAGGCCTTGGAGAGGAGCTTGAAAGTCTTCAGAGCCGTTGCACAACATGGGCATTTGAGCTTTTGTGGAGAAGTGAGCTGGTTCTGCACTTAAAAGTCACTTTCCCTAAATTCTGGCACTTGCGTAATCGATTACACCTCGAGCTATAATTGATTATGCTTCATTGTATTCCATTAATTCAAGTCTCCAGTAGTTATGTAATCGATTGTGGAGTTTCCTGTAATCGATTATGTCAGTGTAATTTCTTGTAATCGATTGTGAAACGTACCTGATACATTTAATTCCTTTTAGTAGTCCTGTAATTGATTGTCTATATCATATAATCGATATCGTTTAAATAGAAACTCTGTAGTCGATTATATCTTGCCTTGTAGTTGATTATGCATATGTCTGATACATTTTCTTTTTGTTGCATTGGTGTAATCGATTATGCTATTTGTTGTAATCGATTAGGTGAAAAAATAGAACCATGGTAATCGATTATTACATCCTTATAATCGATTGTGGATTATACCTGATTCTCTTAATTCCTATTACACAACATCATAATCGATTAGCTTACTTGCTGTAATCGATTGTATACATTCCAGAGATAAGGTAATCGATTGTGTCGGTGGTGTAATCGATTATGCTATGTCAAATTCAGGTCTGATGCTTGATTTGATTTGTAGACTCTTTGCTTTTCTTTATTTGAACTTCTGGGAAGTTTATTGTACATTGTCCTTGGCATTTTGAGTCTCTATGGGCTTCATTATCTTGTCATGATTCTTCAATTTGTTGCTTTGTTATTATCAAAATCCTGAAACAATTTTCAAACACATTCTCCCCTTTTTTGATGATGATAAACTATCTTAATCTCATGAGGGTGTTAGTTTAGATAGAACTTCTCCCCCTTTCTCAAGGAGTTTATGCATAATTTTAAGAATCATGAAAGTGCTCAATAATGATAGTTTTTAGAGCTTTGATTAACCACTTGTTGTTAATGCAGATTAATGTAGATACTCAATTTTTATCTTAACAAAGTTAGTTCTTACAGCTTTGATTTACCACTAGTTATCTCTAATTTAACCACTTTTTATTAACCATACCACTTGTTATTAATCATTTATTAACCATTTGCAGATTCTACTTTTGATGAACATTAACACTTAATTTTTCTCCCCCTTTGTAATCATCAAAAATAAATAATGCGAGTAAAGGAAAGAGATAAAGGAAAGGAAATTAATGTATTACTGAAGCAAAATACGGAAGCAAGTTACAAAAGAAAAATAAATGTAAAGCAGAAAAATATCCTGGGATAAAGCATAAACAACAAGAAGAGCAATTTAATTATTAGGAGAAAAGAAACAGAGATTGGTGAGTTGGTTGGATAGGTCCTTATATTTTTGCTCTATGGTCTCAAAGTGTTGTTGCTCAGTGATTTGAAATTTTTGAAGAGAGGCTTCAATTTTGTCAAAGCGTCGATCAAGATAAGCATAGACAGTGGTGAAAGGATCAATAGGAGTAGAGGATTCTCCTTGGGTAGCAGGGGTAGGAGAAGCAGGATCAGCAGGTGCTTCAAATAGAATTTTTGCATAAATTCCTTCCATCTTAGAGACCCAAGCTCCATTGACATCTTGGTGAGGTGATAAGTACCAATGCAAGCTTTAGAGGGTATGTTCTCTGGAAGTTCTCCACTGAGATCTACTCCATAGGTTTTGAAAATTTTTGTGAGTAGAATGGCATATGTTAGTATACTTTGCTCCTTGGCTTTGAGCATGTGAAGTTTGAGGAGATGAATCCAGTTGATCTCCTTTTGATTTTGCATGGCCTACATTAGCACAACGTCTTCTTCCTCAATAAGGGCATAGTTGCCTCCACGAGGAACCAAAAGCTTAACCAAAAACAAGTGAAGAAGGCGCTTGTTAAGGGTGAGATGGCCTACCAATTTGTGATTGCTGCGGGGACGGTCGGCTTTCCATAAGGATTGGTGTGCGATAATGCTGTTAAAATCCCGTTTATCTTCAGGATGGCCATCAGAAAACTCAGCACCGGAGAGAGGGAGGAGGCTTATTTTAGTAAGTTGTTCATTGGTGATCTTGAAAATCACATTTTTTACTCTAGCTTCAAGCACTCCATCAAAAAGTTTCAGAGTAGAATAAAAAACTTTAATAAGCTTTGGGTAGTAGAATTCCTCTTTGAGAGAGAGGAAGGGGATGAGATTATAGTGGTTGAGAAATTGGGTGAAAGAGAAACTCTGGTGATCAAAGAGTTCAGTGTTGATAAAATGAGGAGCTATGATTTCCTTCTCAGAAAATTTCTTAATGAAATTGTGAAGATCTCTTGGATTGGAGAAGAACCTTGAGAAATCAAGAGGGTTGTGGGTTTGGGTAATGGAGGACCTTACTCTCTTGACATTCCTTGAGGAAGACATGATGAAGTAGAGAAGGAGATGAGAGGATTTTGAGGGTTGAGAGGTTTAAGAGAATATAGAGGAGAAAAGGATTATGGTGTGAGATGAGGAGAGTGATAGAGGGTTATTTATAAGGTTTAGATGGAAGATTTGGGGTGTGATGAAGGGTTAGGATTGATTTGGGCCAGGTTTCACTCGGATTAAGCATTTAAAACTGTGATCCTGGTGACTCTGTAATTGATTATGAGTCATGGTGTAATCGATTACACCTCTTAAGAATTTGAAATGACAGGCTCACTAATCAATTTTACCAAGTGGGTAATCGATTAGATAAAGGTTTTATTTTTAACAGAAGCTTTGTAATCGATTAAATCAAGGTAACAATCGATTACATGGAATACAGAACGTCCATAATGGATTGGATAATGATATGCAATCGATTATGTACAACACAGAAACCCCATAATCGATTATACAGAGATGTGTAATCGATTTGTCATAACACAGAAGGCTCCTAATCGATTGTATTATGGATATAATCAATTGTAGAGTGTCCAGAATTGCAAAGACATATATTTTCTGAACAATCAACATTAACAATTTAATTTTCATTTATTTAATCATGTATATTTCATCAATCAATCATCAAACACATTGTAAATCAAAAACATCAATATCAACCAAGGTTTTTCAAACACAATTGGAGATGTCTAGAATACCTAACTCTCTTCTTATACTCATGAATTGATCTTTAGCAAGAGGTTTTGTGAAGATATCAGCCAATTGTTTAGAAGTAATAACATGTTCAAGAATGCAATCTCCTTTTAACACATGGTCTCTTATAAAATGATGCCTAATTTCAATATGCTTTATCCGTGAATGCATAACAGGGTTTTTGGAGATATTTATTGAACTAGTGTTATCACATTTAATAGGCACTTTATTTAAAACAATACCAAAATCAAGAAGTTGTTGTCTCATCCAAAGAATTTGAGCACAATAGCTACCAGCTGTAACATATTCTGCCTTAGCTGTTGATAAAGCAACACTTACTTGTTTCTTGCTATGCCAAAAAACAAGGGAACTACCAAGCAAATGACATATACCACTAGTACTCTTTCTATCAAGTTTACAACCAGCAAAGTCGGAATCAGAATATCCTACAAGAATATATTCAGCGCCTTTTGGATATCATAAGCCAATATTTTGAGTACCCATAAGATATTTCAAAATTCTTTTTATAGCAGTGAGATATGATTCTTTAGGACATGCTTGATATCTAGCACATATACATCCAACAAACGTAATATCGGGTCTACTCGCAGTTAAGTAAAGTAAGGATCCGATCATACCTCGGTATTTTGTGATCTCAACGTCCTTACCCTTTTCATCTTTGTCTAAATAGCAAGATGTACTTATGGGAGTTGCTATTTCGTTTGCTTTGTCTATTTCAAATCTTTTGAGAAGTTCTTTATAATATTTGGATTGACTTATAAAAGTTCCTTCCTTGGTTTGCTTAATTTGTAACCCAAGGAAGAATGTAAGTTCTCCCATCATGGACATTTCAAATTCATCTTGTATAATCTTGGCAAACTCTTGACAAAGAAGTTTGTTAATAGCACCAAATATTATATCATCGACATAAACTTGTGCCAAGAGGATGTCATTGTTTTTACGTTTTATAAACAGTATAGTACTAACCTTTCCCCTTTCAAAATTGTTTTCTAGAAGAAACTTGCTAAGTCTTTCATACCAAGCTCTTGGAGCTTGTTTCAAACTATATAGAGCTTTTCTCAATTTGAAACATGGTTTGGAAATTTATGATTTTCAAAACTGGGAGGTTGATCTACATACACTTCTTCTTGAATATAACCATTTAAAAAAGCACTTTTGACATCCATTTGATGTAGTTTAAAGTCCATACAGCAAGCAAAAGCTAATAACAATCTTATGGCTTCTAGTCTAGCTACGGGTGCATACGTTTCTTCATAGTCTATGCCTTCTTCTTGATTATAGCCTTTTGCAACTAGCCTAGCTTTATTTCTTGTTATTATTCCATTTTCATCTAGTTTATTTCTAAAAACCCATTTAGTACCTATTATGTGATGATCATTGGGTCTTGGCACAAGTTCCCAAACTTGATTTCTTTCAAATTGATTAAGTTCCTCTTGCATAGCCAATATCCAATGTTCATCAATAATAGCCTCATCAATATTGTTGGGTTCAATTTGTGATACAAACACTAGATAATTACAAGCGTTTCTAAGGGAGTTACAAGTACTTACACCTTTGGTTAATTTGCCTATTACGTTGTCCAATGGATGGTCCTTTGATGTGATCCAATCCTTTTATTGAGGCTGTTAAGCTATTTTTGTGGTATAATAGTGTTCAAGAAAAGAGAATCAAGTTTGTATAATGAAAAATCAATGGAAGATTTGTGCCAAGTTCAAACACAATGATTGTAGTATAGTATAGATGTCGTTCCACTGAGGAGGTGTTGGTTTGAAGATCTTAGTTCTTGAATTGATTTTGACAAAAGCTTTGTTTTGATTTTGTGGTGCAAAAGATTGAATATAAAAAAAACAGCAAATGTTGAGTGAAAATAATGACAGTAAAGTGTTTGGGTAAAAATCAGATTTGGAATACTGGGATTGGTTTCATCGCATCTCACCTTTCATAAGCTAAATAAAGTTGCATGTATGTAACTTGAAGTGATAATTTCTACATCACAATCAAAGTCATTTGTATCGATCCCTCGACTACAAAATTCATAAGAATGATTTTAACCCGCTGATCCCTCAGTCACTTTGAAATCATTCTAGTATTACCGATCGATTGCTTCGACGTTCATTGCATTAGATGCCATCCCTGGTCAGCTACTCACAACGAGTATTTCATTCAGATCTGCTCTCAAAAGTTACTTCCCAGTATACTTAAGAAAACTTGAAACAAGAAAATAGTGATCAAGTACTTTTAGGCATTAATGGCAGAATGAAATAAAGAAACTATCAAACCTCATTAACATATATAAAAACTTACAGCAGCATTACTTCAGGTTTGATTTGATTATAACCAATCCCAATAAAGGAAAAGTTAGCTACTCATGCCTTGCATTTTCACTCAAGAAAATTTGAAAAGAATACAGAATGAATGGTAGGATGTAGGAAATGTATTTGATGATATGAAGGAGATGATATGCATGAGTCATGCTTGAGCTTGCTGGTCACTCTCAAGCGTGAGGAATCTGATGTTCACTGTTGGTTCCACGCTTAAGCTAAACTCTGTCAAGCTTAACATGTCCATGCGCTTAGATCTTCTTCCTTACGCTCAAGCGTGAAGGGTCTTCAGGGTCTATCTTTAGCACGATCATGCTCAAGCGAGCTCAAAACACGCTTAAGCATGATGTCTTTGGTGGTTGCTTTGTTGACCTTTCTTTGACTTTAAGGCTTTTCCTGCATTTCTTAAGGGATTTAAGCTAATTTCTTTTTTTCTCAAAATATTTATTCATATTCATCTTTCAAGATAAATTCTTTGTTTTTTCCATCTATTTACTTCACTTTCTTGTAAAGATGCTTTAAAAAATCACAAGAATATATTGCTTGATTAGCATTTATCAAACTCTCCCCAACCTAGATTTTTGCTTGTCCTCAAGTAAAAGAAGTTGGAAAGGAAATCAAGCATTCAAGAAGATTAGATTCATTTACAGACTAAATTTAAAAGACAATAATCTCAGTTTAACTTCTTTTTAAGGCAAATAACATCCTTAATACCAATTCTTTGAAATGTAATGCTCCATTAAATTATTCACAAGGCAGGTAACCAATTGCTGTCAGAATAAGGAACTCTCATTATTTCTCACCAGGTGTCTGTGTCGCACATTCATCATGAGAACTGCGTAATTAACATTGCCAGTCATTTCCAATCAAAATCAAATCATAAGAGCAGTAAGGATCAAAAGGTCTTTTAAGGGTTATAATGAGGTTGGGCTAAACAAGAATCCTTGGTTTTTCTTGGGTTTAAGATGCATGCACAAAGAAGAGCATAAGTTATGAAACTTTCAAAGTTTATGAGGCTTCTTCCTTTTTGAGCTACAGAATTCTTTATTTCTTTTTTTCTATTTCTCTATTTCTGTTTTTGAATTTTTGGAGAACTTTACTATTTTTATCATTCTATTTTTCACCCTTTAGAAAAGTATTTTATGCTCTTTTCAAAAATAAGCATGCTGATAAGGTATAAATTTATTTTTCATACTTGGGTTAGGGTGTTTTTATAAAATAAACTTTTTGGCTCACAAATGGGTTACCAAAGAATATGGCATATTTTTTAGGGTAGCTTTTTGGCTCTAGGCTATTTGATTTCCAAAATTGCCTTTATTATTTCCTCGCTTAATTTCTTATGAAAAATGTTAATCAAAAAATTAGGCAATGCCAACTTGACAAATTCTGATGAGACTCTCTGTGTTTAAATTTCTCGCTACTCACCGGGTCATAAGGCATACTTTCATATTCTAACAGAAAAATGGTTCGAGTATATAAATAATTTCAACAGTTCATTTACTTCAATTACATGGTTCTTAAATCAGTTATTTTGCCTTCTCAAAATCAATGTTACTGCCTCAAAATAATTATTGCTACTCAGAATCTTTTCTTCCTTAAAAAGTTTAAATCTTGGTTAGGTTTTTCAAAACTTTTTCAGTTTTAAGCATGTAACTTTGCATCCAAACAATCATAACACAAAATCATAGAAAATTTTAAAAATTTTCAAAGTATGCTACAGTAATATGAACCTAAGATAAAACTCAAAGTAAAACCATAAAATGTCAATCAGAGAAATTTAAAAAGAAAAATTAAAGTAGTAGAACTAAAGCAAATAAAGACTAAAGCAGTAAACTCATCACTCATCCTTAGAAGAGTCATCCTCTATTTCCTCTTTCTTTTCTGGAGGTTCCTATGAAGAAGGTCTTGGCCTAGCCTGTGAAGTCTCACCCTCTCCCACAAAAGGAGGCCTGTCCCCAGGCCAAGCTATGAGGGCTTCAAATTGGACTAGATCCATCCAAGGGTTATGTTGTCCTGCAGGAATGCTACGGTATAAGCCATTATGTATGTGCATTAAACCTCGATGATTAGTATTCTGTTATAACAAGAGGTGGTTGTTCTGGATCTTGAGAAGATGGATGGCCTGTAGAATCATTGATGACTCTGTGCTGAGAGGAGGAGAGGTAAGTTCTGATCCTGCTGGTGGTGGTGCTTGTTGTTGTGCTCCTTGAGGTTCTTGTTTGGGTTCTTGGGCAGGCCTGTTGGTGCAGTATCTTTCTATGAAGCGCCTATCAATAGATGGTCTGATAGGCTTTGAGTCTTGTACCTGAATTCCATGAACTGCACACAGGTCAGTAATAAAAGCAGGAAATCCTAAACTCCCTTTAACATTTTGCCCAGCCTGAGAGTATTTTTGATTTATGGTGGCAAACTTATGAATTTCGTCTGAGATGATCTGGGCCAAATCAATGGTGATATTATCCTGTAAAATATAGTACAACAAATAACATCTTGCATGAATCAAATTAGACACATGAGCATTTGGGGCCACATTAGCAAGTAAGAAGGAGGTCCAGACTTGAGAAGGGGTCATATCCTTTCTCAGGATACGCATTGGCTATTCCCCTTGGTCAGTCTGAAAGTGTCGACCTGGAATACATATGGCTGTCTCTTTATCTTGGGCAGGGATCTCTTGATTCTATAGTCTCATGCTTGTATAATCACAGGTCTCCCCTTCTCCTAGTTCCATGAGGTTACCCAGGTAAGAGTTGATTTCGTCTTTGCCATAGGAGAGCCAATGGCCTCTCACGTATGTCCTTCGATCTTCTGCCCCCCCTTTAGGCCATGCGTTGGCGTAAAACTCTCTCATAACCTCTAGGTCATATCTTTCTCTTGGGTAACAGATTTTGAGCCAATTTCTTCTTCTGATGACTTGTAAAAAGGCATCACACTCCCCTAATGCTAAATCCACTTTTCGCTCAGGAATGAATGTCCAATTTTGAATGTCTTCATATCTCTTTTTTTGTTCTTTGTCCCTAAATTTTTATCCAGAAGTTGGCTCTTCAATGCGGGGTCGTTTCCCTTTATTTCTTCTTGAAGATCCTGCAATGGTTTTTAGTGGAGAATGAGGGGCTGTTTGTTTAACCCTTGCCATCTACAAGTAATCAAAATATAAATTTGGGAAGATAAAGGGTAAATCTCTAACTATTTTAATAACCATTTCAAGTGAGCTTAGAGACTTATTATGCACAATATCTCTAAATCAAGCATGCCTGTTAGTGACTTAAGCAAAAGAACAGTGATTGTTAATTGGCATAGTATAGCAATTTAATCCTTTAGCATGACACATTCTGTACTTTTATCAAACGGTTGAGGTGCATCATTAAAACAACAAAGGTTTTCACAATGCCCTTTCACAATCAATTAGTTAATCCAATGTTGAATTAGCACATCCAGATAAAATGTATCATCTGATCATAAAGCATGTAAAATAAGGAAACTTGATTTTCAATGGAACCATGCTTTGTACTTAATATCACAGCAAAACATTATAGGACAATCAGAAGAAAAGAAAAGGGCTGAGATTTACCTTGCTTCAACGGAAATGGATGATGCACAGAAGATGAAATGTTTATAGAAATTGCAAATAAAAGGATAAGTAACGTGCAAAGTGGAACTTGACATAGGGTTGCTCAAAGAAAACTGACCAGGAGAAGTAAATGGGGTGTGGGGATTAATGTGAAGAGCGGTTACAGATTTTTAACATAATGGCTCTTTAAAAAATTTTTGAACTGGTGTCAGGTGGCAGTTTTAAAAATGCCCCGCTTGAGCGAGCTCATCACGCTTAAGCATGATCGTGTTATTTAGGCACGCTTGAGCTCACAGTTTCCACGCTTGAGTGTGGCTACCACCTGAAAGTTATTGTCTCCTCGCTTAAGCGAGAGTTGACTACGCTTGAGCGTGATCGGTTGCTCAATATGGTTCGTTTAAGCGTAGAAATTTCACGTTTAAGCGTAATGCTTGAAGATTGGTCCCTGATGCAGTTTTTGTTTTCTCGCTTAGGCGTAAGTGTGTTCGCTTTAAGCGTGGCACTTGTTAATTTAGAAAAGGTCCTTATCACTTAAGCGTAACATGTTACGCTTAAGCGTGATCGGGTTTGAGAGTGTGATAAACTTCACTAGTAGTGTTGCCATGATTTAAGCGTCATTCTTGCGCTTAAGCATGAAATATGGACAATGAGTGCCTTACCTTGACTCGCTTGAGCGAGATTATCCACGCTTGAGCGTGGTGATCCCCCTGATGCTTTCTTTGTCTCGCTTGAGCTTTTAACAAGGTTCGCTTGAGCGAATTTAAGACAGAGCCACATTTTTCCCTTCTCGCTTGAGCAAGTATGACCTCGCTTAAGCGAGATAATGTTCCCAGTTTGAGCGTGACAGATCATGCTTGAGCTTGCCCATTGACCTTTTCTTCCTCTTTGAATATTTAATACGTAAATGGGATACCTGAAAAGAAATTTCAACCATGAGATGATATTTTCTTAAAATTAAAATAAGTAAAATGAAAATTAAAAACATAAAAGATTGGGTTGCCTCCCAAAAGCGCTTGTTTATCGTCATTAGCTCGACGCCTGATTTGTTTGATTATGGATCCTTTAGTTGAATGATGGTGGTGACCTTCTCCACCTCTCCTCCCAAATAAGGTGTGAGTCTTTGACCATTTACAACCCATTCAGATTTAGGGTCTTGTAATTCAATGGCCCCATAAGACCTTACTTCTTTCACAATGAATGGTCCTGACCATTTGGATTTTAGTTTTCCTAAGAATAATTTTATCCTTGAATTGAAAAGGAGCACAGATTGTCTCGAGTAAAATCACTTTTTCATAATGTGCCTGTCATGGTAAGCTTTCATTTTCTCCTTATAGATCCTTGATGATTCATAGGCATCCATCCTCTATTCTTCCAACTTGTGCATCTGAATTTTTCTTTCTTGAGTTAATGCCTTTGGGTCATGATTGAGAATTTTTATTACCCAGAATGCCTTGTGTTCAAGCTCTACTGGAAGATGGCAATTTTTTCCATACACCAACTAGTAAGGTGAAAATCCAGTTGGTGCCTTGTAGGCTGTTCTATATGCCCATAAAGCATCATCTAACTTTAAGGACCAATCCTTTCTATTTTGGCCAATTGTTTTTTTCTAGTATCCTCTTGATTTGTCTGTTGGATACTTCTACTTAGCCATTGGCTTGAGGGTGGTATGGGGAGGTTACCTTGTGCTTTACTCTATAGTGTTCTAGGCACCTTTGAAGTTGAGCGTTGCAGAAATAAGAACCTCCGTCACTTATCAGTACTCTTGGAGTGCCAAACCTACTGAAAATGTCTCTCTTTAGAAATTTGATGACGGTTTTGGCATCAGCTTTAACACAAGCCATGGCTTCTACCCACTTTGATACATAGTCCACTGCTACAATAATGTACTCATTTGAAAATGAAGTAGGTAGAGGTCCAATAAAGTCTATGCCCTAGCAATCAAAGACCTCTATTTCAAGAATGGTGGTTAATGGCATCTCTTTTCTTTTTGATATGCTACCTGTCTTCTGACATGCATCACAATGCTGCACAAAAACATTAGCATCCTTAAACAATGAAGGCCAATAAAAACCTGATTGGAGGATTTTCGTTGTTGTCTTCTCCCCATTAAAGTATCCTCTATATGGTGAGTTGTGACAATGCCATAAGATGTTGTTAGCTTCTTCTTGAGATACACATCTCCTCAAAATATGGTCTGATCCGAGTTTAAACAGGTATGGATTATCCCATACGAATTCTTTTACATCCTTCAAAAACTTTTTCTTTTGTTGCCATGAAAGATCATCAGGCAACACTCCAGCAGCCTTAAAGTTTGCCATGTCTGCAAACCATGGCCTTTCTTTTATCATCAATAGCTTCTCATCAGGAAATTCATCATTTACTTCTGGTTGTAGTAGTGTGACTTCCCTGTTAACAAGGTGAGACAAATGATCTACAATAAAATTTTCACTGCCCTTTTTGTCTTTGATTACTAGATTAAATTCTTGCATCAGCAAGATCCATCTAATTAGCCTGGGCTTAGAGTCAGGTTTATTTAGCAGATATTTAATAGCAGTATGATTAATAAAAATAGTGACTTGGGAACCAATAAGATAAGGTCTAAACTTTTCCAGGCCATACACTATTGCTAACAACTTTTTTTCTGTTGTTGCATAATTTATTTGGGCAAGGTTCAAAACTTTGCTAGCATAGTGTATAACATGGAAAACTTTTGCCTTCCTCTGTCCTAATACGGCGCCAATGGCATAATCACTAGCATCACACATTATTTCAAAATCTAACTCCCAATCAGGAGCAACTATCACAGGTGCATAAGTTAATTTATGTTTTAAAGTTTCAAATGCATGTCGACAAGAATCATCAAAAATAAAAGGAGTGTCTTTGTTCAAGAGATTACTAAAAGGCTTTGCAATTTTAGAGAAGTCCTTGATGAATCTTCGATAAAATCTTGTGTGGTCCAAGAACCTTCTAACTCCTTTCACATTCCCTGGTGGTGGCAGTTTCTCAATTACTTCCACTTTGGCTTTGTCCACTTCAATGCCTCTTTTGGAAATTTGATGCCCCAGCATAATTCCTTCAGTAACCATGAAGTGGCACTTTTCCCAATTTAAGACTAAATTGGTTTTCATACATCTTTTCAATACTATACTCAAGTTTTCCAAGCATTGATTAAATGATGGTCCAAAAACAAAAAAGTCATCCATGAAAACTTCAATGCATTTTTCCACCAAATTTGAGAAAATAGCTAACATACACCTTTGGAATGTTACAAGGGTATTACATAACCCAAAAGGCATTTTTCTATATGCAAACACCCCAAAAGGACATGTGAATGCTGTTTTCTCTTGATCTTCTGGTGCAACAGCTATTTGGTTATAACCTGAGTATCCATCCAAAAAGCAATAGTATGCTAGTCCTGCAAGCCTTTTTAGCATTTGGTCCATGAAGGGTATAGGAAAATGATCTTTCCTAGTTGCTGTGTTTAACTTCCTATAGTCAATGCACATTCTCCATTCAGTGACTGTCCTTGTGGGGATCAATTCATTCTTGTCATTTTGTATAACAGTTACTCCTCCCTTCTTTGGAACAACCTGTATAGGACTCACCCAAGAACTATCAGAGATTGGATAAATTATACCAGCTTCTAGTAACTTAATTACCTCCCCTTTGACTACTTCCTTCATGGTTGGATTCAAACGTCTCTGTGGCTGAGCAATTGGTTTGAATTCTTGTTCCATGTAAATACGGTACATACAGTAGGCTGGGCTTATTCTTTTCAAGTCTTCTAATTTCCAACCAATTGCTGTTGAGTGCTCCTTTAATACTTGAATCAATTGTTTTTCTTCCGATTTTGACAATTTCGTATTAATAATAACAGGTTTTTGACTATCCTCGTCAAGAAAAACGTATTTCAAATGTGAAGGCAAAACATTTAGCTCCATTCTTGATACTGCGACTTCTTTTGCTTTTTCTGGTAGCTTCTCATAATGAATTGCTTTTTGGTTGTTATGCTTGTCCTCCTCCAAGTTCTTCACATCTTCTTCCTCTATTATTTTTCCACTTGGTTCAGTGTTTGTCATTAACTCGTCTAGTGGATTTTTGTTGAGTAATTCATTGGATTATTCTCTGATGGCTATTTCTTCAATGTCAATTTTGAAGCACTGCTGCTTCTCCGTTGGGCACTTCATTGCGTCAAACACATTGAAATTTACTTCCTCATCTTGCACTCTAACCTTTAGCATCCCATCGTCCACATCAATAATCACCTTTGCAGTTTTCATGAATGGCCTACCCAAAATGAGAGCACCTATGTATCTTCTTCAATGTCCATGATGACAAAATCTACAGGGAACACGAATTTGTCAACTCGTACTAGCACATCCTCTGCTATGCCGTATGGAAACTTCGTGGATCGATCAGCGAGTTGGAGAGTCATTCGTGTTGGTTTCACCTTAAGATCTTCGATTCTTTTTACCATTTAGAGGGGCATTAAGTTAATGCTAGCTCCCAAGTCTAAGAGTGCTCTTCCTATTAGTAAAGTACCAATAGTTACTGGAATTGTGAAACTCCCTGGGTCTTTTGTTTTCTGAGGCAGTGCTTTTTGAATAATGGCACTGCATCCTATGGCGAGTTCCACTGTTTCTTTAGAGAATCTTTTCTTCTTTGTTAACAGCTTCTTCATGAACTTTGTGTAGGTTGGCATTTGCTCCATGGCTTCCACAAAAGGTATGTTTATCTGTAACCTTTTGAAGATGTCCATGAATCTTGCAACTTGCCTCTCCTTGTCTATCTTCGAAGGGTTCTTTGGATATGACAAACTTTTCAGCTATGGTGCTGGATCGTCTACCTTTTTCTTCCCTTCTTTGATTTCTTTCTTTTTAATTTTTTTGACTTCATCCTCCGTCATATATACATCATCATTCTTTTTAATTTTTCTCTTCACTAACTTCCTCCCTTGCTTTCTTTTCACAATTCTTTTCTTCCATATTTTCACTTTTTTCCTCTTCTTATCCAATGACCTTTCCACTTCTTGTGGTGATTGCTTTGCATTTCTCCTTTGGATTTAGGTGGGTATTAGCTTCAAATTGTGAATTATGATGTTCTGCAATTTGATGAGCCAATTGCCCTACTTGGGTCTCCAGATTTCTTATTGAAGCATCAGTGTTTTTCTGATTGGTGATTGAAACTTGCATGAATTTTTCTAGAGTGTCCTCTAGTTTTGATGTTCTCTCCATCAAAGAAGGACGTTGTTGATAAGGTTGTTGTCTGTTGGAAGTGCTTGCCTCTTGCTTCTATCCACCATTTTGATTATTTCTCCATCCCTGTGAAAAATTGTTAGAATAAGCATTGTTATTGAAGTTACTCTACTTACCTTGATTATTCATATAGAGGATGGATTGGTCAGCTTGCTCTCCTTGACAGTGTCTATTCTGATGTTCTCCTCTATAAAAGTCACATTTCAATTGTGATTGTTGATTGTTTGCAGAGGTTTGTACTGCATGTAATTGTTATGGGAGTTTTGTCATTTGCTGTGTTAGAGCTTCAATTTGCTGAGTCAAAATTTTGTTTTGAGCTAAAATGGCATCTGTTGTATTCAGTTCCAATATTCCCTTCTTCTGGACTTGTGTTCTATCATGCTGGGCTTGGTAATTCGTGGATGATAATGCTTCAATGATTCTTGTAGCTTATTCTGCATCCACCATCATCATAGTGCCTCCAGCTACTGCATCCAGTATCATTTTGGTATCTGCTTTGAGTCCACTGTAGAACATATTAAGTTGGGCAACATCTTCCAAGCCATGATTTGGACACTTTCTCAAAAGAGATTTGAAACGTTCCCATGCTTCACAGAAGGGTTCATCTTGACCCTGTTTGAATGTTGTAATGTCTGATTTGGCTTTGATAAATCTGGATGGTAGAAAGAATTTGTGTAGGAATTTTTCTTCCACTATGTCCCAACTGTTCAAGCTTTGATTTGGGTGAGATTGGAGCTATTCCTTTGCTTTACCTGCTAAAGAAAAAGGAAATAGTCTTAGATATGCGGCTTCAATTACTTCCTGTTCAAATCCCATCATTCCTACTAATTCATAGAATGTGGCCAAGTGAGTATATGGATCTTCACTTGTCATTCCATGGAATTGGTGGGAACTAATTAAACTAAGAAATGCAAGTTTCATTTCTATAGCGCTTATTGTATTTGGTATAGCAATGCTTGAGTAGTGTCTGGGCCCTTGTTGTAGAGTGTAATCTCCAAGTGTTCTCCTTGGTGGATTTTGATTGTTGCTATTGACATCCGCCATTCTATCAGAGGAAGTTTCTCCTGTGTGGAAGTTCTGCTTAGCTTTCTTGATGTTCTTAAGGAGCTTATTTATCTCTTGATCGAATACAAGCTGTTCTTTTGTTCCCTGTCCTCTTAAGATCATAAATCAAGTCCTCCAAATAACAAAGTTACCACACATAAAAAAAATGAAAACAAATGAATTTTATTTACAGAGTCTTGTCAATTTAATGCTAAATTATTCAAACTTCAATCACCTTCCCGGCTGCGGGGCCAAAACTTGTTAAGCTATTTTTATGGTATAATAGTGTTCAAGGAAAGAGAATCAAGTTTGTATAATGAAAAATCAATGGAATATTTGTGCCAAGTTCAAACACAATGATTGTAGTATAGTATAGATGTCGTTCCACTGAGGAGGTGTTGGTTTGAAGATCTTAGTTCTTGAATTGATTTTGACAAAAACTTTGTTTTGATTTTGTGGTGCAAAAGATTGAATATAAAAGAAACAGCAAATGTTGAGTGAAAATAATGACAGTAAAGTGTTTGGGTAAAAATCAGATTTGGAATACTGGGATTGGTTTCATCGCATCTCACCTTTCATAAGCTAAATAAAGTTGCATGTATGTAACTTGAAATGATAATTTTTACATCACAATTAAATTCATTTGTACCGATCCATCGACTACAAAATTCATAAGAATGACTTCAACCCACTGATCCCTCAGTCACTTTGAAATCATTCCAGTATTACCGATCGATTGTTTCGACGTTCATTGTGTTAGATGTCATCCCTGGTCAGCTACTCACAATGAGTATTTCATTCAGATCTGCTCTCAAAAGTTACTTCCCAGTATACTTAAGAAAACTTGAAACAAGAAAATAGTGATCAAGTACTTTTAGGCATTAATGGCAAAATGAAATACAAAAACTATCAAACCTCATTAACATACATAAAAACTTACAGCAGCATTACTTTAGGTTTGATTTGATTACAAGCAATCCCAATAAAGGAAAAGTTAGCTACTCATGCCTTGCATTTTCACTCAAGAAAATTTGAAAAGAATACAGAATGAATGGTAGGATGTAGGAAATGTATTTGATGATATGAAGGAGATGATGCAGTCAAACATGATTTCATCCCTCTTCTCTGCTTGATTTATAAGGATTATGTTTCAACTTTTCTTTCCCCACTTGCGTAGAGCCCATGAAGAATCATTCAGAAACATGCAGAAACACACCAAGGTGGGTGAGTTGGCATCGCACCATTGGTTAATATAAAATTAAAAATCCCATGCTGCATGAGTCATGCTTGAGCTTGCTGGTCACTCTCAAGCGTGAGGAATCTGATGTTCACTGTTGGTTCCACGCTTAAGCTAAACTCTATCATGCTTGAGCGTGCCTTTTAGTTCAACATGTCTACTCCATGCTCAAGCCATACTCAGGCGAGCTCGAGCTTACGCTTGAGCGTCTTCTTTTCTCAGTCAAGTGTGAGGAGGGTCCTGATACTGATTCATCTTTGCTCAAGCCTTGCTTAAGTGTATATTAGATCCACGCTCAAGCGCTCTCTCTCACGCTTAAGTGTGAGCTTCTTTTGAGTACCATGCACTCAGATCTTCTTCCCTACGCTCAAGCGTGAAGGGTCTTCAGGGTCTGTCTTTAGCACGATCACGCTCAAGCGAGCTCAAAACACGCTTAAGCATGATGTCTTTGGTGGTTGCTCTGTTGACCTTTCTTTGACTTTAAGGCTTTTTCTGCATTTCTTAAGGGATTTAAGCTTATTTTTTTATTTCTCAAAATATTTATTCATATTCATCTTTCAAGATAAATTCTTTGTTTTTCCCATCTATTTACTTCACTTTCTTGTAAAGATGCTTCAAAAAATCACAAGAATATATTGCTTGATTAGCATTTATCAGAGGCTCCTTGCTTTGGATTTGGTTTTCTTTGATCTCTTCTTTGTTTTCTAAGGTCATTTCTTGGAATGTGCCTACAAGATCATCAACATCTTCCTTTCTCGGGGAGTTATGGCCATTTTCATCAAATTTTACATGAATGGACTCTTCAATGGTGTATGTTTGTTTGTTAAAGACTCGATAAGATTTACTAGATGATGAATATCCAAGAAAGATTGCCTCATCAGAGTTTGCATCAAACTTTCCTAGATTATCTTTATCATTGTTAAGCACAAAGCACTTGCATCCAAATACATGAAAATAAGATATATTTGGTTTTCTACCTTCGTAAAGCTCATAGGGGGTTTTCTTTAAAATTGGCCTAATTAAACATCGATTCATAACATGACAAGCGGTATTTACCGTATCGGCCCAAAACTGTTTTGTAATATTGTTTTCATTTAACATGGTTCTAGCAAGCACCACCAAAGATCTATTTTTCCTTTAAACTACTCCATTTTGTTTGGAGTTCTAGGAGCTAAAAAATTATGTTCAATACCATGCTTTTCATAAAACTTTTCAAATAGTTGATTTTCAAATTCTCCGCAATGATCGATTCTTATGGATGTAATTTTTGAATTTTGTTCATTTTGGATAACCTTGGCTAGTCTATTGAATGCATGATATGCTTCATTTTTGTGAGTAAGAAACAAGGTCCATGTATATCTAGAATAGTCATCTACAATCACTAGACCATAATAATTTCCACCAAAGCTCTTGACCTTAGAAGGTCCAAATAAATCCATATGCAAAAGTTGTAAAGGCCTTTGAGTTGAAACAACATTTTTAGCTTAAAATAATGCCTTTACTTGTTTTCCCTTTTGGCATGCATCACAAAATTTATTTTCAAACTTTAGCTTTGGAAAACCAATTATTAACTCTTTTGAAACAAGTTTGTTTAAATGGTCTATATGGATGTGTGCTATACTTCTATGCCATAGCCATGATTCATCCTCTCTAGTCATGAAGCATTGTACATCATTTGAGGATAAACAATCAATATCAATCATGTAAACATTATCTACTCTTTGACTAACAAATGTTACTTCTTTATTTTGCTTGTTTTCAATTATACAACCATTTGATTCAAAAACCACTCTATATCCTTTGTCACATAATTGACTTATACTAAGCAAATTATTTTTGAGTCATTCTACATATAATACATCACTAATTGAGGTAGAGGAGTTTTTACCAACATTTCCACTACCAAGGATTCTTCCTTTGGTGTTGTCTCCATAGGTGATCCTTCCTTTTCCTTTAGGTGTGAATGTCTTGAATTTGCTCATGTCACCTATCATATGCTTTGAACATCCACTATCTACGTACCAATGTGTGTTGCTTGTCTTGAAGCATACCTACAAAACAAGTCAAGTTAGAGAACTTGGTACCTATTTTATGTTGGGTCGTTTTGGGTTAGTTTGTGGTAATGTTCCTTTGGGAACCCACACCTTTCTAACAACCTTTGGTCCATACTTTCTAACATGACAATTTGAGGCATTATGACCTTTAATACCATAATGATTACACTTCATGAAAGGTGATGATGATTTTCTAGGAGGTACAAAGAAATTCTTATAATGTTTTTCTTTCACAGTGGGATTAAATCCTAAGCCGGATTTGTTAAACATACATCTTTGTTTTCCAAGTAATGCATCTAGATTATCTCTACCATTTGTGAATTTTTCAAGAGTATTATTCAAGTCTAAGACTTTCTTTTCTAGATGATCACATTTCTTGACATATTCACATGGTTTTGTTTTAGAGTAAGTTTGATTTTCTTCAACTTTCTTTTCCAAGATTTCATTTTCTTTTACTTGCTCGATTAGATGCATCTCAAGTGTTTCTATGGTTTTTCTTGACAGTTTATATTTACTAGATAATTTAATATATTTATCATATAAATGTTCAAAAGCATTAAATAATTCCTCTTTATCAAGTTCATGATTGTTTACCTCATCTTCCTCTTCTTGGTGGTTGGCCATTAAGCAGAGGTTTGCTTCTTCATTATCTGATTCGTCCAAGCTACTTACATCATTTTCGTCCCAAGCTATGTATGCCCTTCTTCTTCCTCTTCTTCCTTTGTCCTTCTTCTTTAGATATGGACAATCTACTTTGAAATGTCCTTCCTTGCCATATTTAAAACAAGAGGGTGAGGAAGAATTATCTTTGATCATAGGTTTCTTACCTTGGTTTATGAAGCTTCTTTGAAACTTCTTTTTCTTCATGAACTTGCCAAATTTCTTCACAAACAATCCAAACTCTTCATTTTCATCAAGGTCACTTTTGGATTCTTCTTCATTAATTGAAGTGGCCTTAAGAGCTAGTCCTTTCCTCTTAAAGGACTTTTCTTCTTCCTCTGCATTCTTCAAGTCTTTGAGCTCTTGATCTTGTTCTTGAAGTTTTCCAAACAATGTTGCAAGAGATATTTTATTGATGTTTGGGGATTGTTTGATTATGGTGACGAGCAGTTGCCATTCCCTAGTGAGACTTTTCAAAACTTTATGAATAAGCTCTTTGTTAGTATAAGATTTGCCTAGAGTGATAAGATGATTTATGATTAAGGTGAACCTATTTTGCATTTCAAGAATGGTTTCCCCAGAGTTTAATCTAAAACTCTCATATTGACTAGTGAGTGTGCTAATTTTTGAGTCCTTTACATCACTAGTTCCTTCATGTATGATTTGGAGAGTATCCCACATTTCCTTAGCAGATTTATAAGTTACTACTCTAAAAAATTCATTTGGACCTAAGGCTAGAGTGATAAGATTTTTGGTTTTATAATTATATTAGACTTTCTTTTCTTCTTCACTAGTCCAATCATCCATTAATTTCTTTACTTATTTTCCATAAATAATATGCATAGGTATAAAGGGACCATTTTCAATTGCATTCCAAATTTTTAAATCAATAGACTGTACAAAGATTTTTATTCTTTCTTTGCAAAAAGTATAACCTTCACCATTAAAGGCTAAGGGCTATTTGTAGCACCACCCTCAGGAATCATGTTATATTAGATAGAGGCCATCTTAATCTCTTGAAGCTGTTAAGCTTGATCTACCAAGAGTCAAGCTCTGATACCACCTGTTATTCAAGTGGCCTTAATACTCAAGATGGGGGTAAATTGAGTGTTTTAAAAACTTTACTTGGAATTCCTTTGAACTTGGTTCTCTATGCAACTCAAACAAGATATATAAGAATTTTACAAGCAACTAGTATGTAACACACCTTGAATGAATCAAGGTATTGAACTTCTAGAATAAAAGTAATCTTAACCGAGAAATGAGAAACAAGACAGAGTATTGGTTTAGCAATTTTAACAAACAGTTTGTATATAAGTTTATGTTTTTCTTGAATAGTAAGATCAATTCAAGTATTTAGCTTGGACAAAACAACAAATAGTTTATATGCACAATTAAGTAAAGAGTTCAAGGTTAAGAGAAATAGAAACCAATTTAACGAGTTCCATCAATTCGGTGTACGTCTCGCCTTCAAGCAACCCTCTTAAAGGATTCCACTATTGAAGATTTGAGATACAAGATTTGAGCAATTGTCTCCAAGTGTCCCACACTCAAGAACCCAATTCTCACAAGTGAATGGGTACCCTACCCAATCTCACAATCTCTCAATACCTAAAGGTTTAACCCCAACCTTTGTAACCACTCAACCTAGAATGAATAACTTAGTGTTTGATGTTTGGTTTACAAGGTGATCCGGTCTGGATACCGGTCCCTAAAGTTATGACGTCAGAGTGACATCTCGGAGGAGAAACCGGTATTATAAGAAGACGAAGCTACACCGATTATCCGTCCTCACTTCATCCGTTCTTAATACATCATAGGCTCAATCCGTCCTTGTTACGAGGGATACTTCATCTGACCGTATCCCCACGACGTGAATAACCGCTTGCCCCAGGGTCACTGTGAGATAAGAGTTCCTTATAACTTATCAGCGAAGATACCCTGCATAGCTGAATGTGTCTATATCAATTATCTCAGAAAGTAAGTACGATTGTCAGCGAAATATGCGGAAAGGTGATTATCCTCCATCCCTATTACAGGATCGTACTCTGATAATTGACCTACCCATCTGACACACTCTGAGCACTGAGCCATATTGATTGACATATTCAACATGCTATCAGAGCCAAGGGGCCCACCTGCATCCAACGATTCATTTCTTACGTTCGACTATAAATAGCTCATTTCAATACACATGCAAGGTTACGTTGTTCTATCTCATATTCTTGCTATTGCATTGTTTGAGTACTCATTGAGTTCTTACACTCTTCTAACTTAAGCGTCGGAGAATCTTCACAGGTGGTACCACCTTTCGCCCTCTCTCAATGCAAAATGTTGGTGTGAAGGATCTCCAGGACAACAAGACCGGTTTCTCCCACTGAGAGGCCGGATTACAACATCGGATACCCACTGTACTGGATTACAACATCGGATACCCACTGTACCGGTGATGGACGTGATTTCATTGATGGTCATGTGGGATGTGACCCACCAGCAGACTGGGAGGAGACTCGTCTTCGAATTTCCTATCACCAACACCCAAAGGATAGTGCAAGTGCCAACCCCCGACCCTCATGATGAGGTTATTAGACAGCTCAGGGAGGAGTTGATGGAGTTAAGGTGGGAGAAGAGAGGAGCTGGGGACAGGGTGACGTCCCAAGCAGAAGAGGCCCACCATGCATTTGCAAGGGAGAGATCTACGACCCTCCAGTATTCAAAAATCCCTACGTACGAGGAGAGGGAACAAACTCAAGACTCTGGTGATAGAGTCAGTACCAGGAGGAGGGAACAAGCAGTGGTGACCTCTAGAGCTTACAGACTCAGCGTCCCTTTCTCAAGGAGGCTTATGAGTGTCGTCATCCCTAAGCACTTGCAGACGACTCAGCCATTGTCGATCGGGAAGTATAATGGAGAAACTGATCCTACTAAGCACCTAGATGCTTACGTTTATGAAGCTATGTATCTGGGAGCTGATGAAGACGTCATGTGTAGGATGTTCCCAAGAACACTGACGGAGGAGGCTCTCAGCTGGTTCAAGAGCCTACCCTCAGGATCCATAGATTCCTGGGAAGAAATTACAGCTACATTTGAAAGCCATTTTGTCATTTCCAGGGACATTCCAAGGACTTCTCACACCTTGGCCCAGATAAGGATGTATTTGCATGTTGATAACAGGTTTTTGATAATGACAAGGGAACAAGCATCACAAGCTCTTCATGAATCAAAAACAAATGAAACAAATCAAAGGTGTCATATAAAATCAAGAATCGGGAAGAAAACAGTTTCACAAGTTCAAGAAATCAAGAAACCAATAAACCAAGACAAAGGAAAGCAACCATGGATCTCAAAATATCAATGGAAGACCTACAGGCATGGAAAAACATCAAACTACAAAGCCTGGATCGATTCAACTGCGAATGAATCGATTCACAGCCTTGGAAGCATCAAAAATAAGAAACAGAATGGGTTGAATCGATTCACCATAACCCTGAATCGATTCAAATACCTGGAAGTCACTAGAATTGAAAACAGAATGCTTTGAATCGATTCACCATGACCCTGAATCGATTCATTCAAAGCTGGCAACCCAGGAAACCCAAACAGAATGCTCTGAATCGATTCAAACAAAGCTTGAATCGATTCATACGAATCTGGAACTCTAAATTGCACAAGTTAGAATGCTCTGAATCGATTCAAGGAACTACGAATCGATTCAAGAAGTGGGAAACACCACTAAAAAGACAGATTTAAGTGGGAACCAATAACCCAATCTCAGTATACGTAAAGACAAGCTGGAACCACTATCTTGCAACGGCTAGGAGGACTTTGAAGCTGCTACAAGGCTCTATAAATTGCTCTCCAACTCAAGCACAAAGATAGAACTAGAAGCTATCATTCTTCATTTATTCTTATGCTTAGTAAGCCATCTTGCTTATACATTCTGAGTTTAAATTTGTACATCCTCTCATCTTGAGAGTTAGAATTTGTGTGATCTTTCACTTGTACATCTACTTTATTAAGAGAGTCATTTCCTTGTAAACACTTCTTCAAACACAAAGGTTTGCACTCTAGGATTGAGTGGTCACAAAGGTTGGGGTTCAACCTTTGGGTATTGAGAGTTTGAGAGATTGGGTGGGTTACCCTTTGCTAGTGAGGATTGAGTTCTTGAGTGTGGGACACTAGGAAGCTGCAATTGCTCATAGCTTGTATCTCTAAACTTCAATAGTGGAAATCCTCTAAGTGGGTTGCTTAGAGGCGAGATGTACACCGGTGTTGGTGGAACTCGTTATATTGGTTTGCAAGCTCCTCTCCCTTACTCTTTTACTTTTATATACTGCAATTGGTTGATTTGTGTTGATTGATTGTGAATTGCATACTTGAGCTTGTCTAATTTGATATATTTCAAATACTGCCCACCAAGTGTTTGTTAAATTGCTTCAGCTATATTTATCCTTGTGGTGCATTGCATATTATTTTTAACTTGATTTCACTTGCATATTCTTGTAGACTTGGATATAAAAATCAAGTTCAAAGGCATTTCAATCAAAGTTTTTAAAACTCAATTCACCCCCCCCTCTTGAGTATTGAGGCCACTTGAACAACAAAGGCAAGGAGAGACTGAAACTCTTAAGGAGTTCTTGAAGAGGTTCTACAAGGAGGCTGCTTTGGTCCCCAACCTCACAGAGGCCATACAGCTCCATATTGTAGTGGAAGCTTTGCAACCTAGTTCCGCTTTTGCCTTATCTTTGGCAAAGATCCCTCCAACAACCTTTGAGGAGTTTCGAAGGAAAGCTTCCAAGTACGTGGGTATAGAAATGCATCTGGAGGCTACAACAGCTAGAATAAAGCCCCCAGTACCCTTTCAGCAGCCACGAAGGGAGAAAGAGAGGGTGAGACCAGAAAAACACGCTTTCCAAGAGGACTTTGCAAGCGTTCAACCTTATTAACGAGACAGACATGTCTCGTCTTTTAGCAACTATGCTCTTTTGAATGCCAGGCATTCCCAAATCTTGAGGGAAGTTGGCTGGCCATCGCTCCATGTTTTTCGTATAAGGAAGCCATCCCCAGTCAAAAGAATTGGTAACCCACGAAAATATTGTGCCTTTCATGAATAAACGGGTCACCACACAGACGAGTGCAAAGCGTTGAAGAATACGGTGGAGACCCTCATTAGAGAGGGAAAGCTGAAGCAATATTTGTTCAGGGAAAGATCCTCAGACGAGCCTGACAGGATGGACAAAAGGGGGAGAGATCCAGACGATGAAGGTGACAATAGCCGTAACCCAGTCAGGAAGTTTACTGCAGCTAAAAAGCAGAAAGGAGTGATAATTGCTGAAGAAGCCCAGCAGGACAACATGCCTTAGCAACAGAGGCAGGGTAGGCGTGAAGTGATTGAGATGATTGCTGGAGGATTTGCTGGAGGAAGAGCATCAATCACAGCCAGGAAAAATCACCACCGGATGATTTTATCTGTCCAAGGCAAACCTAGAGATAACCGCCCTTTCAGGGACGGTGTGGCAGCCCCGATGGTGTCATTTACTGATGATGACTTTGGCCCGATGATCCCAGGAGGAGACGACGCAGTGGTGATCATTGCTGTCATTGCTAACAAGGATGTGAAGAGGATCCTCGTCGACCAGGGAAGTTCTTGCGATGTAATTTTTTATAACTATTTCAAAAGAATGGGTTTTAATGATGCAGATCTGCAGCCGTACACGCAAGAGCTCACAGCATTTAATGGGGTGAAGCAACCTACTAAGGGGTATCTTGATACCCTCATTTCTTTTGAGGGAGAGCCTGGTGCGAGAACGGTAAAATCGAGAATTTTGATGATCGATGTGGAATCCCCCTACAACGGGATCATAGGCCGTCCTACTTTGAATGCAATGGAAGCAATTGTGTCCACTCCTCACCTCTTGATCAAATTCATTGACAAGGACAACGACGTGTCCTCCCTCCACGGTGATCAGGAGATGGCTCGGTACTGTTATAACCTGAGCCTCAACATGGTTAAGTTGGAAGCGTTTAATAAGAAGAGGAAGCTAAATGACGGAGAAACAGCGGCTGGGTCTGTCAGTCTAATTGATTTGGACCCCAGGGCGGAATTGAAGATCGACCCTTTCAACCCCTCAAATCCCACACCGGATGGTGGTTCCAGGGATGTCATTTTAGGGGATTCCCCAGAGAAGGTTACGCACATCAACGACAACCTGGAGGCAGGCATGGAGCAGCATTTGTTGGCTCTTTTGTAAGAGTTTAAAGACCTTTTTGCATGGACTGCAGCAGACATGCCTGGGATAGACCCCGATTTCTGTTGCCATAAACTCGCTGTTTACCTAGAAACGAGACCGGTGGCCCAGAAGAAGAGGAGGTTGGGACCAGAGAAGCAGAAGGCAGCGTGTGAGCAAACAGAAGAACTGTTGAAGGCTGGTTTTATAAAGGAGATTCGCTATTCATCTTGGCTTTCCAACGTGGTGATGGTACAGAAAGCCAATGGCAAGTGGAGAATGTGCACGGATTACGTAGATCTCAACCGATGTTGCCCCAAAGATCCGTATTCTCTCCCAAACATTGATCACATGGTAGATGATTCATCTGGTTATCAGTACCTCAGTTTCATGGATTCTTATTCAGGGTACAATCAGATTCCAATGTGGGAAGGAGATCAAGAAAAGACGGCCTTTGTCAATGACCGTGGTGTGTTCTGCTACACCGTCATGCCGTTTGGATTAAAGAATGCCGGCGCTACCTACCAGCGCATGATCAACAAAGTATTCGAAGGCATGCACACCAAGCTGGTGGAGGTGTACATCGATGACATCATTGCTAAGACTCCTGCTGGAGGGGATCACATTGATGATTTGCACCAAGTGTTCACCCGGTTACGACAATATAACATGAGGCTAAATCCACTAAAGTGCACTTTTGCGGTTCCAACGGGGAAGTTCCTGGGCTTCATGTTGACCCAGCGGGGTATTGAGGCCAACCCTGGAAAATGTCGAGCCATACTGGATATGCAGAGCCCTAAGAATCTAAAAGAGGTATAATCATTGAACGGGAAGGTGGCCGCTCTAGCTCGATTCATGCCCAAGATGGCACATAGATCCCTTCCTCTGTATAAGGCGTTGAAGAAGCACAAGAGTTTTGAATGGGGAGAAGAACAGGAATAAGCTTTCCAGCAGCTTAAGGCCATGCTTTCAAGTCCACCCATACTGGTGAAGCCTGATCCTGGTGAGACTCTGATTTTGTATTTGGCAATTTCTGATGAAGCCCTAGGCGTGGCACTTGTTAAAGAAACTTCGGAGGGACAGAGGCCGATGTACTTTACCAGCAAAATGTTCTAGGGGGCAGAAGGAAGATATCAAAAGATAGAGAAGGCCGCTCTGGCAGTTGTGTGGGCTTCTCGGCATTGAGGCCGTATTTTCATGCGCACCCAGTACTGGTGAGAACGGATCTGCCTCTCCGTTCAGTACTTAGTAAGCCGGATCTTGCTGGAAGGATGATCAAATGGTCTATCGAGCTTTCTGAGTTCGAAATTTCTTATGAGCCTCGAGGAGCTATTAAAGCTCAGGTACTGGCAGATTTCGTGGTGGAGATGACAGGGTCGGATCCAGCCACACCTCAAGCGCATTGGACCATTTATGTTGATGGGTCATCAAACAGTAAAGGATGTGGAGTCGGTGTCATGGTGGAGAGTGATGACGACGTACACCTGGAGATTTCCCTCCGATTTAATTTCAAGACCTCCAATAATCAAGCTGAGTACGAGGCATGCTTGGCCGGCCTTCGAACGGCGATTGACATCGGAGCGTCAGTAGTTACACTGTGCGGCGATTCACAGCTGGTGATTTCGCAAATTCAGGGGGAATATCAGGTCAGAGAGCCACAACTCCAACTATATTTGAATTGCGTGAATGAATTGAAGGGGATATTCGAAGTGCTGGAATTTAAGCATGTGCCTAGAGAGAAGAATACCAGAGCAGATTTTTATCAAGGCTTGCAAGTACAAAACAGCCTGGCAGCACCACGACGGTGGTTCAAAGCACACTGACATCACCTAGCATCCCTCTGTTTCCCTCTCTGAATGCCATTATGGTTAATTATCCTTATGAGAATTCTTGGGTCATCCCACACATCCGCTATCTGGCAGACGGACAGCTCCCTACTGATGAGAATGAGAGGAGACGAGTGAAAAAAGAACTGCCGTACTTCACCATGGTTGATGGTGTTCTTTACAAAAGGGGATTCTCTGTCCCGTACCTCCTTTGTTTGAGAGAAGACGAGGTACAAGCAGTGTTGGAGGAAGTGCATGAGGGGCAGTGTGGGCACCATGCTGGGGGTCAGAGTTTAATGAGAAAAATCCTCAAGGCTGGTTATTGGTGGCCCACGGTGAAGCAGGATTCAGCAGATTTTGTGAAGAAGTGTGATGCGTGTCAAAGGTTTTCCAATCTCCATCACACACCGGCCCAAGAACTCTCTTCATCCGCTGTGCCCTGGCCGTTCTACTAGTGGGGCCTTGATATCCTGGGTCCGTTCCCTACTGCTCCAGGAGGTATCAAATATTTGATTGTGGGGGTAGATTACTTCACTAAGTGGATTGAGGCTGAGCCAGTAGTGCATATCACTTCTGTGCAGACAAGGCATTTTTTTATGAGAATATCATAGCTCGATTCGGTGTCCCAGGGCGGATTGTGACTGATAATGGTACCTAGTTCACTGATAAGAAGTTCACAGATTTGCTTGAAGGACTGGGAATAGTCCAAATGTTTTCATCTGTTGAGCACCCCCAGACGAACGGCCAAGCTGAAGTAGCCAATCGGGAGGTACTGAAGGGGTTAAAGAAGCGTCTTGGAGAAGTGAAGGGAGGTTGGACTGATCAATTGTGCCATGTTCTGTGGGCATACCATACTACACCACATTCCTCCACTAATGAATCCCCATATCGGCTGACTTATGGGGTTGAGGCGATGATCCCAGTGGAGCTACAAACTAGATCGGCCAGAGTGGAATATTTTTCAGCTGAAGACAATAATGCCAATCTGGCATCAGAGCTAGACGTTCTCCACGAATTAAGGGAAGGAGCTTTTGTTAGAGACCAGGCAATAAAGGCAAAGGCAGCCCTCCGATACAACAAACGTGTCCAATACAGAGCATTCAACACCGGAGATCTTGTTTTGAGGAAGGCAAGTGTGGGTAATAAATTTGCTTACCAAGGAAAGCTAGCACCGACATGGGAAGGCCTTTACAGAGTTTCTGAGGTAACAAGAAGAGGATCATACCGGCTCGACGAGCTCAATGGAACCCCAATTCGCAATAAGTGGAACACTCAGAACTTACGTGTTTATTACAGTTAGTTGGTAAGACGGCATGTACTCTTTTTCCTTACTTGAATTTTTTCCCATTGGGTTTTCTCAAGAAGGTTTTAACGAGGCATGACCCCAACTACACTTCCTTTGTAATATGTATTCTTTCAACTTAATGAAAATGCGATTTATGACTCTATCAGTCTCACTCTCTCATTTGTATGTCATGATGAATAGCTATAAGCCGTTTTCATATGAAGACCCTCAGGACGGATGATCTCAATCACACATTCTGTGTATTGACGATGTAAACTCCTCGAGGGAGAAATAGGTTGTAGGATTAAACCGAACCCCATTTGAAGGCCCGAATAGTAGGATTGCACCGAACTCTGGGTACGGTTAGTAGGATCGAACCGAACACCGTTTGAAGGCTTGGATTGTAGGATTGCACCAAACTCCAAGTATGGTTAGTAGGATCGAACCGAACACCATTTGAAGGCTTGGGCGCAGTAAGCTGGTTCATCTTCGAAACCACGCTGAACCCCGAGTGATGGGTGCAGTAGGTTCAGGATTAGCCCTGATCCGAACCCCGTGTTGAAGGCCCAGATTGTAGGAATTAAACCGAACTCTGGGTACGGTTAGTAGGATCGAACCGAACACCATTTGAAGGCTTGGATTGTAGGATTGCACCAAACTCCAAGTATGGTTAGTAGGATCGAACCGAACACCATTGAAGACTTAAGTTGTAGGACAAAACTGAACCTCAAGAGAAAGGTGTAGGACCTAACCTTTTTCAAAGTCATACCGAACCCTACATGAAGACTTGGAGGAAAGGGTTGTACCGAACTCTAAATATAATTTCCGTTCTCATCTCCAAAGCATTCATTACAGGGCGGCTGAACACAAATATGGTCGTTCCACATCTTCGAGATCGGATGAACCTTTCTCATTTCCAGGAAGATAAAGTTAACGTTTTAAAACAAAATTTCCCTCCCAAAATACTTATACTTGGGGACAGGGCATGCTTTAACTTATTTGTTGCTTATCTGTTACAATTTCTATTATTTTATTCCAGGGTGATAAACACGTTTTAAATAGCAATATAGCTAAACAGAGCGGATTTGTAAAGTATTGAAAAGGTAAAGTATTGTGTACACGACTAAGTTATCCAGCAACTATATATTTGCCACAAACGATAGAAGAGAACCAAAAGCAAATTTTATTTCTGTAAAGGAGAATTTTATATGTCTCAAAATATTAAAGCTGGAACTGATCCCAAAACACAACTGTAAATGAAAGCACAAAATCAAAGTGCAGGTTATTGATCCTCCGAGATGGGCACTTCCGTTCTCCCCTCTTCAGCTCCCTCAGTTTGAACCTTATCCGCTCCAGTCTCTGGGCCAGTTTGAGCACCATCTTGTGTCTCACCTTCGGGGCCAGGAGTGGACAGTGCTGGTTCCATGCTTTGACCCTCTGGAAGTGGAGGCAGTTCATAAAGAGCATCGCGAGGATCCTGGTGCGAGCCGTCCTTCTGCACTTCGACAAGTTTCCCTCCATGGAATTCATAGAACGGATCCAATCCGTACAGATTAAGCTTCACGTCAGGGTTGCGATAAAAGACTTGACGAAGTGCCAGGCCGAAGGATTCGTAAGCCACATTCTTGCATATTCCCAAGGCTTTGGCTGCCTTGGCCTTAGCAGTAGATAATTTCTTTTGAAGCTTGGCAAAATCCTCCTCCGACGGCCCAGTGCTCGTACTCCCTTTCCTCAGCTCTTCGATCTGGGCCTGCATTTCCTTCCGAAGGATCTCCCACTCTCCTAGGCTTTTGTTGTGACCGGCCTCCACTGTTTTGAGATTGTCAGCAAGCTTGGCCGATATCTTCTTCTCTAATTGCAACTCTTCTTCAAGAAGGGGGATGGACTTGTTTTGCTGCTGAAGCTCAATGACCTGCTGCTCTAAAGCTTTGTTGGTGAAATGTAGCTGACTTATTTCTTCAGTCTTCTTTTACAGCGTCTCTTTGGCCTTAGTCAATTCAGCTTCCACCCCTCTATGAGTCTCAGCTTACTTGGCCGCCCAGGCCTCCTTTACAGCGATGTCGGCCTCAAGTTTTTCAACTTGTTCCATGTAATCCACCTTTTTGCTCAAGGAGTCCAAGAGACCGGATAGCTCATCCAGTTGCCAACGGCCAGCTTTGCACGCGCCTCTAACTTCAGCGGCATCTAGAGAGGGGCGGAGACAGTACCTCGCCTTTGGAAGAGTAGGGGGAGTAGATCCCTGGAACCAGAGATAGGGTAAGAGAAAGTATTCGCCTGGAGGATCGAATACTGGAGGAGGACCGCTCCCAGAGTCTGGTCCAGAAGTGGCCTGTGAAGGAGGGGCAGAGAAGTCAAGGATGGGCTTCTTCCCCTTGTCCTTTTTTAACCCAGATTCCTCAAGGGTCTTCTGGTGTTTCTTTGCAGGGTCACCAGAGGGAGGCTTTTCCACATCCGCCGTCTTGACCAGACGCCTCTTTTTCTTCTTTTTCTCTGGGACGGCCTCTTCATTACTTTGCTCCATCGCCTCTGTTTATTTTTCAGGCTCCTCCTCATCTCCCACTGTGGAGGTCAGAGGAATGGTTGGAGCTTTGGTGGAATTCCACTTGGCTTGAATTTCATTCTCTTCGGAGGAAGAGTCGTCATCCGCCAGCATAGTCCTCAGAGACAACATTTTAGGACAGGCTTTTTTAATTTATTCTGCAAAACAAGGAGAATTAAGTTAAACACATGGGAAGAAAAGTAAAAAAAAGAGCAGAATAAGTACGTAACATAACCACAATTGAGAACGGTTATTATGGAGATAGGCAGTCCGGACTTCATCACTCCCCAGGAGGAGTCTGCAGGAAAACCCCTTGAGGGTCTTTGAGGCCGTCTGCATGGCACTCAATACTTTGACGGAGTGAGAAGAAAGCTCACTCTCATCAGTATAATAGGCACGGCTCAGTAGTAAAAAGTGCTCGTGCGACCAACTGAGGGGGAATTTAGTGAATCCTTCCTTGTTGAGCCAGAAGACCGGCTTGTTGGGCTGAATTCAGATCCGCGTGTAGTAGTGTTTGAAAGAGCGTCCATCCACCTTAGCGGATTTGGTGTAGGACTTAAAGTTCACCAACCTTGAGTCACAACGGAGTGTTATGAACCCAAGGCCGCCCTTCTTGTTGGCACGGCAGACCACTTGGCAGTAATAAAACAATTTGGCCACAGTGGCGGTGAAGTTAAAATGCTCTCCCAGAATTTCGAGAGCGCGCACTAAGCCCAGCCGTTGGGATGTAGTTGGGTAGGAGCGCAGTCGAGGAAGCGCAGGACGGCCATCTGAAACTCCGTTAGGGGGAAGCGGACTCCCAAGTTTTGAAACACGAAGTCGTACATGTAGATCGATCTCTCGTCTGGTACGCGATGACAGACCTTTTCAGTTGGACGGGGGGCAAGAACAAGAAAGCATCCCTTGTACTTTTTGTCAGAATAAATATCGCAGTGGAGAGTGACTGGGCTTTCCTCTTCCTTTGCATGATGCGAGGGGATTTCCAAGAATTCCTCCTCGACCCAGCAGTACGGCCTCTCCCTGTTTAGTTTTTCCTAATTCAGTCGGTGTGCCACGACGTTGACACACCCTTCAGTAGTCCACAGAATCATCGTTTTGCCAGACCCCGGAATCTCCATGGTACCTGATGCACGATGGAATGCGTGTGTGCTGTGGTAGAAGGCAACATCGTCAGAGAGATAACCTTCGTTGCTCGACCCATCATCAGAGAAGCTGCTAGCCCTTGAATCAAGGGGATCCTTAGAGCGGCGCCGATCAACTGGCGCTCGTGCGGAAGAAGTTTCAACTCTCTCTGAGCGACGAGGCCCAGCCACAGGAAGATTCACTGGAATCCTCCCACCACGGCGACTAGAGGGGGCACAAGAGCTCAAACTCCCCCTGGATGAGGTACCAGCGTTGCCTGTTCTAGGGCGCATGGTTGAAGCAAAATGAATAAAATTATATGAAGGTAAAGGATAGGGAGATTACCTAAAAGAAGAAGGAACTTTGTGAAGAAGAAAGGCAGCAAGGAAACCTTTAGAAATTTGAGCAGAGGTTCACTAAGCTTAATGACAGAGATGAATTCCAAAATTCGTTAAGTGCCCCTTTTATAGGTAACGAAGAAGCACAGTGTTCTGCTGAAAGTCGCGACGTTTACTTCAAAACGCAACTTTTCGAATTCAAATGACTTTGTCATTTCGTGATCAAAGCGCGAAAGTGGTAACATTTCAGTAAAGTTTTTCACAAAACGGGCCTGTGGGAATTGAAAGTCAGGCCCAAAAAGCCCAATCGACGGTTACACTCTTGGGTAATGATGGTTCACGTGTTAAAAAGGGCATTTAATGTCCAATCATTTCAGATGCATTTAATGCATCCCAACCACTCCACGAATATCAAGAGTTTTGATTTTCAAAAACTCTTGGAATTTCCCTCAATATGAATCTCTGTCTGAATCCGTTATGAATAACACAAGAAGAACGGTTACTTAGTTGGCAGAGCGGATGTCAAAGAGTTTTCAGAAGGAATTTCTAGAGCGCTCAACCGGCATCCAAACTTCTCAAAGGCTGTATAGCTCATGTAAGCAACCTAATAGTCCCTCACATAAGCTAGGGGACAAATGATCCAGTCTAGATACCGGTCCCCAAAGTTATGACGTCAGAGTGATATCTCGAAGGAGAAACTGGTATTATAAGAGACGAAGCTACATCAGTTATCCATCCTCACTTCATCTTCATCTGTTCTTACCAAATTAGAGGCTCAATCCGTCCTCATTACGAGGGATACGTCGTCTGACCGTATCCCCATGACGTGAATAACCGCTTGCCCCTTATAACTTATCAGCGAAGATACCCTGTATAGCGGAATGTGTCTATATATATTATCTCAGAAAGTAAGTACGATTGTCAGCGAAATATGCGGAAAGGTGATTATCCTCCATCCCTATTATAGGATCGTACTCTGATAATTGACCTACCCATCTGACACACTCTGAGCACTGAGCCATATTGATTGACATATTCAACACGCTATCAGAGCCAAAGGGCCCACCTGCATCCAACGATTCATTTCTTACGTTCGACTATAAATAGCTCATTTCAATACACATGTAAGGTTACGTTGTTCTATCTCATATTCTTGCTATTGTATTGTTTGAGTACTCATTGAGTTCTTACACTCTTCTAACTTGAGCGTTGGAGAATCTTCACAGGTGGCACCACCTTTCGCCCTCTCTCAACGTGAAACGTTGGTGTGAAGGATCTCTAGGACAACAAGACCAATTTCTCCCACAGAGAGGCCGGATTACAACATCGGATACCCACTGTACTGGTGTACATAACCCTAAAACACCTGCACTCTTGTAGCTGGTCCCATACCGGATCATAGACCCTGGTTCAGACCAGTTCACAAGGATATACTCTCTCAATAGAGTAGATGTACAAATAAAAGCTCACTCAAGATAGTAACTCTCAACAAGAGAGGATTTACAAATTTAAGAACAAGAGTTTCAGAAAATAAAACTATACAAATAAAAATAGACTTATAAGGCATAAGAGTAGGATATGAATGATTTCCCTTTGATGTGAATTGATGCTCTTAGTAGCTTGAATGAGTGTTGCATTTATAAGCCTTGGAAAGGAGCTTAAAAGTCTTTAGAGCCGTTGCACAGCATGGGCATTTGACCTTTTGTGGAGAAGTGAGCTGGTTTTACATTTAACAGTCACTTTCCCCAAATTCTAGCACTTGCATGATCGATTACGCCTCAAGCTGTAATCGATTATGTTTCATTGTATTCAATTAATTCAAGTCTCTAGTAGCTATGTAATCGATTGTGGAGTTTCTTATAATCGATTATGTTAGTGTAATCGATTGTCATATTTCTTGTAATCGATTATGAAACATACCTGATGCATTTAATTCCTTTTGGTAGTCCTGTAATCGATTGTCTATATCATATAATTGATTATCGTTTAAACAGAAACTCTGTAGTCGATTATATCTTGCCTTGTAGTCGATTATGCAACATGTCTGATACATTTTCTTTTTGTTGCATTGGTGTAATTGATTATGCTATTCGCTGTAATTGATTAGGTGAAAAAATAGAACCATGGTAATCGATTAGTACATCCTTATAATTGATTATGGATTATACCTAATTCTCTTAATTCTTATTACGTAGCATCATAATCGATTAGCTTACTTGCTGTAATCAATTGTATCCATTCCAGGGACAAGGTAATCGATTGTGTTAGTGGTGTAATCAGTTATGCTATGTCAAATTCAGGTCTGATGCTTGACTTGAGTTATAGGCTCTTTGCTCTTTTTTATTTGAACTTCTAGGAAGTTTATTGCATATTGTCCTTGGCATTTTGAGTCTCTATGGGCTTCATTATCTTGTCATGATTCTTCAATTTGTTACTTTATTATTATCAAAATCCTGAAACAATTTTCAAACACAGGATGGTGTATTGATATTTGAGGTATCGAGACTTATGCCCATTTTGATAGATGAAATGATGCTGGATATGTAGTCCCTTTGTATATGTATAAGTATTGATAATGCATAAGCTGAGGTTAAATTTCATGATAGGCAATGAAGGATATTTGGATGCTTGCTTGGTTGTGACCTAATAGGCCTATATGATGTGGTTGCATGATTATTTGAGCCTTTTTCCATATCTTCATATATGGAACTAGGCGGGTGCCTCGTATGCATATTCTTCTTCCGCTGTAAACTCAAATCATTTTGTATACATGTGCAGGCGTTTTGATTTGTGATCCAGTTTATAAATTATTAATCTCACTCTTTGGTTTTCTATGGTTCGAGTCTTGATGCAGTCATTGTAGTGTTCTGAAATTATTTTAAACACAAAAAATTTACTCATATTTTTATTAATTATTATCTTGATTACATCGGGATTCGGGTCCAGAAAATCGGGGTGTTACAGAAAGACCTTAACAAAATAGGCGTATGGATAGAAGACATCAATACCTATTAAGTGTATAGATGGGACTCTTGTTTTATTTCAACATGCCTATATATCTTTGGAATTATGCAGCCCTCCATCTTTCCTTTCCTATCAACAAAATACCTATGGTTGTTCAGGATAATGTCTCTTTTCAAGTATTTTTATAGGCACAAACCAGAACTTGCAAAGTTGAAAGTATTTGAATCCTTTTTCTATGCCTCCACTCTCAAAGTGTAAAGATCTAAAAGAAAGAAATAGGTTTTTCCATGACTATAAACCAAGAATGAAGGGTTACAGTCTAATGGACCTCAGCTCTTGAGAGATACCTATTTTTAGGGATGTGGAGTTCTATTTTGTTTTTAGTTTGAAGAAAATATTAATTTTAAGAATATTTTTTAATTGCGACAAGTATTTACCCTACTGGTAAGCACTCGTAAGAGTAGTATGAAAGGTATTTTAGACCTCAAGTGTCAAACCCATAGGGAGTATAATTGTAATCACTTGTTACTAATGCTCTCCTAATGTTAACTAGATCAAATAGGGTTGCTTGAAAGCAATTTAATAAAAAACAAAGAATAATAAAATAAAAGAAACAAAACAAAACAAAGTGGGGTTATGAAGTGAAGTGAAGATTTATATTTTTTAAGCCTTTCGGATCCTACAATGATTTCTCCAAGTTGTTCATCTCCTAAAGTTCCCTTTAAAGGATTTCAGCCTAGATATGTTAAGGAGACTACTGGTCACTCCTACTAATAGTGTTGACATCGTGTACTACCTTTTCCTCACTAATAATCTACCTTAAAGATCATAACTAAGTCATGTCCTAAAATGCATGAAGATCTAACTGAGTTGGTGAATCCAATCACTAACCAGATGTATAAGTTATAGAACTAAGTTCCTATGGCTATCACTTCAACGCTTACTCAAATTCCTAGGCCACTAATAAACCTGGTACGACCACCTACATGCTCACTAACTAACAGTAGAATAGGTGTCGTCATCCTAAACTATAATTAAAGCAAGGAATTAGATAAATGAAACATAAAAGAAGATAAACTTTAATGGAGTTCAAAAAGGATTATACCATAGTTTCACCTCCGCTTCGATCCATGGTAAGAGGATTAGTTCAACAAAAAAAGTCACTAAAAACATTTAAAAAATCCAAAACAAATCATAAATCCTAATCTAAGACAAGATAAGGAAACACTTATTGTCAATTGTTAAATGATAAGATAAGTAAACTTTTTCTTATAATTGATGTTTAATTAATCATTTAATTAATAAATTATCTCTCTTTGTGTATAGTTGAAGTATTTCCATAATTTTAAACTTACAAACTATTTTTAATGTGTTTTTAGAGCCTTGGGAGAGAAAAGAAAAGAAAACGAATGAGTGGTTCAATTTTTGTTCCTTACCAGCAATAGTAAATTTACTCTTGCCACTTCGTTCACTATTGGATCGAACTAAAATTTTGATATATGATACATGACATTCAGATCTTTATTTTTAATGCTTGGATCATATTTTTCAAGTTTGATGTTGCTCGATCAGTAGTTTCTCCACTTGAGCGGATGCATCAAAATTTTAGGGAACAGCTTAAGCGGCCACACTTCTACTACTCGAGTGGCAGCATTGCAACATCACCTGTTTTTTACCCCAAAGGCCATTTAAAAGGGTTTAGGTCATTTTTATGATCTTTTTAGTCTATAGGAGGTTATGAGCACTATGTGGGGGCTCTTCATCATCATAGCGAAGCTTAAAGATGAGAAATCTCTTTTGGTTTCCTTTCCTTTTATTTTCCATTGATCTTTGGAATTTTCTCCTAATTTTAGTGTAGCCCTCATGAAAATATATGGCTAAACCCTTTTTTGTTAGGTTTAGGTGTAACTCATCCCATCCCCTGCCTTGTATTGAATACTTTTATATGATTTATGTATTTTAATCAATGTTAGTATTTCGTTTCATATACCTAATGAGTGTTTCAAATAAGAATACAATTCACGTGTGTGTTAAAGGTTTCCAAACAGGTTGCAGAATAAATGGCCCATTATTGCTTCCTCTTAGGATAGAGTTGAGTTTCATGGTTGTTAATGTCAACACCTAATGCAAAGAGTCAATGCCTAATGCCTAATCCTTCCTTCTAAGCTGCATGAAACTTACGCTTATAACTGCTCCTTATTTATAGCAAAAAACTTGCTTCAGGCTAAAGGTGGGATAATTAGTAAATTTTTTATTTCTCTTAAGAGGAAAAGCTTTTGTTGAAGCGTGCAACTAGGGTCTTTATCATTTGTTGATTTGGCTCAAGTGAATGAAATTTTGCTAAAGTGCAACATGGACAAAAGGTTGCTTTAAGGGTGATTCTACATATTGTAGCCTTCTAACTTAAGCATCCTGTTAAAATGACTAAATTACCCCTAGGTCTTTTTGCTAAAGTGAGTTCCAAATTTTTATGCCTTTTGAATTTGGCACTCCAAGACTGAATTTTTTTTTTTTTCAAAACCTAAGCAGGGATCTAAGGCCTAAAATTAAACTCATTTATAACACAAACACCAAGAAAAATAAAAGGAGTTGAAAGTTTTACCTCATATTGGGTACTTGTGAAAATAACAGTATTTTAGTGTAAAATACAAACTAAGGTAGTAAAATTAAGGTGGTTTTATGCATTGAAAACATGGTAAAATTGACAACTAACTTCACCTTAAACTTAGTCTTTTACTTGCCCTTAAGAAAAACAAATTGTCATGAGTAATCATTTCTTCTTTGAAAACCTCTTGTTTGGAAAAACTGAGCAATGTTAAAACCATATGATTATTTACATAAGTTGAATTATTGAGCTAATGGATCAAGCAGAAACATATAATGCAGACACAATAAAAGTATTTGCATAAATCCTTAGCAGAAACAACATTTCAAGGTCACTAAATCAAAATATTCTCACAAGTGTTTCTTTTAATGTAGCACAAAATAGCAAGGATAACTATTTCACTCAAAATTTAGATTATGAAACATGTGTGTTTAACTTCCATTTTCATCTAATGTCTAAGATTACCTACTAATGATTCATCGATATCATAAATGTCTTTCAAAGGTTCCAATGTGGTCCGACTAGAAAGAAAACGAGGTTTTTTAGATTTGCAAAATGGTTTGTTATGGTAGAAGAGAATTTGTAGTAGGTACCTTTTCAATTCACCATCAATTTTACTAAGTTTCTTTGCAGATAATCCTAACCATAACATTTGGTTCTCCTATCTCTTTTCTGCTTCTACTTTTATTCTTTTTATTTTCTTTTTCTACCTTTTTCAAACTTTACAAGAGAGCAAAGCTTGCACAAAAATGACTTCCTCTATACTAGTAATTACTTCAAACAATTTCATTTTTTCCCAAAAGGTGCTTTTTCTACCATTTCAATCCTTGAGGGAAGTTATTGGTTTTTTAGAACTATACATGTAACAATTTTTAATTAAGAAAATGAGTAAATTTAGCCTAGGGTTCCTATAGATTCAAAAATATGCCTTGATCATATCTTGATTTCACAAATGAAGAAATTTAAAAGAAAAACATAGTCAATGTCCCTCAGTCGTTTAGCACACACAACTCACTTGGTTAAGGAGAACATCTGACTTGTGAACAATTTATGTTGTTTATCAATTAAAGCCCCAAATTTAGTTACTGTATCCTCAGGTAATTATGTGATTCTTTAATTACACAAAGTTCCTGCCTCAACTAAATTCAATTTATGTCATTTAAAAAAATATTTTGAACAATTTAGCTTATAGTATTTTTATTGGATATGTTTATGATGGTGTTGCTTAAAGGTTCCTTTGCTTGAATGATAATACTATTATATATTGAAATTAGAGATGTCTAGTTCTTTGAAAACATCTTTCCTTATAAGAAATGCAATAAGTTAAATATTTATTTTAGAACATATATATTTTGTGTTGACTGTTAATGCTTCTAGTTCTAAAATGATAACATCTACCTCTAATGCTATTGAACCTAAAAGAAGTAAAAAGCAAAGACTAGTTTTGGACCAAATTGATATTGAGGATATGGATATTTGATCTGAAGAATTAATTCAATGTTACATGTTGGAAGAAGATGTATTTTTTTTTGGAAAGATGTTGTAAAAAATGAAATAGGTTATATAATGAGTAATCATACATAGGAACTTGTTGAACTTTCTTTTGCTAGCAAACTGTTAGACCCGAGTATAATGTTGTAGAAAACTTGTTAACTTCGTGTTACTGTTGGGTCTTTTAATTGGCAAGCGCACCAATTGTTTGTAGTTTTCAAAATTTAGATATCGTTCCACTGGGATTGAAAGTCCAATAATTACAGTAATTTTCTAGTTACTATGGTAAAGTTATCAAAACCTAATCACAAAAGAATAATTTATATACAATATATACAATATTCACAAGATTGCATAGCTGAATTATTCATGTGATAAAAAGAAAATAACAATCTATCTAAAAAGTTGAGTTGCAATTTAGAATAACTAAGATACTTAAGGATAAAACACAGATAAACAAATTATGTTAGAATTTGGATCCCTAATCTAGAATACCAATGGAGGAACTCAAGACATGCATATTTAATCATCAAGTTCTTATCATTGCAGTTTAAAATCATTATAACCGATCCCTTGTGATATAAATTCTAAGTATTCACCGTAAAGTCCGATCCCTCGTGAGCTTTCTCAATAAAAACTTGCAATAAGTCCTGACCTTATGGCAATAATAATCACCAATTCTATCCCTAGTAATTGGTATATTAAGGATATTCCAACTTTTACTTTTGTTAAATCAAGTTTTAATAAGGCATGAATAATCATTCTCCCGTTTGACATTCACACTAATAAAACAAGTTTCAATACGCATAAAGATCATTCTCCCGTTTGACGTTCATACTAATAAAAGATTGAAATACTAACATGCACTTGAATCATAAACATTCAGAGATCAAATTCACAACATCATAATCAATAGACTAGTTCACCAATTCCAACATAAACAAATTAGTTACACATGGTGAAAGTAAATACAACACTTACAGTAATTGACATTACAAAGGCGATGGAAACTTCACGGTACAACGATCACAATACTACACAACACTCTCAAGTATCTAGAAAACTATTCTAGAACTATAAACTCACAAAAGAACCATTCAAACACGAGTGTATAAGAGAAGAAGAGAACTCAAAATGTGAGATGGGATGCTTAGAAGTGTGGAGAATGGCCCTATTTATAGGACTGAGGAAGGGTGCTGATGCTATGCGCCAGCCTAACGCTACGCGTCAGTTCCCTGACTCAGCCTCCATTAATCAGCTCGAAGTGGCCATTATTGTATAATTATTTTAATTAATCATGCCCAGACAGATATGCCTTGTCCCTCAATTCGGCTTGGACACTTGTGGGTAGTGGAGGGGTCATTGGCTAAGTGCTTGACCACCTGTAAGTGGTGTCCACGTAGCTCCTGACGCTACGCGTGGCTGACGCGTAGCGTCAACATCAGAAGTTCCCACGCTATGCGTGGTGTTGATGCTACGCATCAGCTCTCCAGTTCTTCAATTTTTCTCTTTAAATTCTTCACATTTTTACTGTAAAACTAGAAAAAATTGATCAAGGACAGATTATTTTCATCAACATCTATTTATTGAATTTTAAACCTAAATTTCTAACAAATTTACCAAATTCTTATTCTTTTTACAAAATTTTTATTAAAGATTTTATTGTAAATTTGACTAACACAAACCTATAGGTAATAACTGGACTTTAAAAGGAAAATCAGACATGATGAGTCAATTGAAAAAATTTAAAGTGAGACTACTAATTAAAGGTTTTACTCAAAAATATGAAATATACTTTTTTTAAACCTATTCAGCAGTCACAAAAATTTCCATTATTAGAACTCTGATTACTTCGACGACTATAAATGATATATTATTCATTTAATGAATATGAAAACAACTTTTTTAAATGGTGATTTAAATGAGGAAATTGATATAAAGAAACTAGAAGGTTGGGTTGTTATTGGTCAAGAACACAAGGTTTTCAAACTTAAAAAATCTTTATATGATTTGAAACACGCACCAAAAAATTGGTATGAGAAGTTTAACAATGCTACGATTAAACATGGTTTTATTGTGAATTCATCTTATACTTTTGTATACACAAGGTTATTTGAATATGGTTAAGTGATAATATCCTTATAGGTCGATAATATGTTAGTTTTTGGAACAACTTTGGATGTGATTAACCAAACAAAATTGTTTTTATATTCCAAATTTGAAATAAAAGATTTGGAAAAGTCGATGTTATCTTGAAAATAAAGATAAAGAAAATAAAAAAAAGGGTTTTTCTCTAAATCAATCATACTAGATTGAAAAGCTTTTAAAAAAATTGAACAACTTTGATGTTATACCTACTAGAACTCTTTTTTTATACTAGTGTGTTTAAAAAGGAACAATGGTGATAGCGTGTCTAAATTTGAATATATGGAAATTATTGAAAGTGTTACATTCTTAATGAATTATACTAGGTCTAATATTACATATGTTGTAAGTAGATTGAGTCATGATACTTATAATTCAAATGGTGAACATTGGAATATTTTACATAATTTGTTGAAATATTTAAAAGGTGCTATAGATTGGAGTTTTTATTTTCAAATTTTCCTTTAGTGTTGGAAGGTTATTGTGGTGCAAACAAAGTTTCAGACAAAGACAAGATAAGCTCTACTAGTGGATATATGTTTACTTTGAGTGGATGTGCGATTTCCTGGAAGTCTTCAAAACATATATGTGTTGCATGTTTCACTATAGAATTTGAATTCATTGTTGTTGAGCCAGAAGGTCAAGAAGTATGATGATTAAAAAGCCTAATAAGTGACATATCTTTATGATGAAGACCTACACCAACAATACCACTTCATTGTGACTCACAAGATGCAATTGGAGTTGTCAATAACAATGTTTACAATTTTGAAAAAAGGAACATTCGTGTTAGATATTTTGTTATCAGGCAATTAATTAAAAATAGTATAATTCCCCTTTATTATGTAAGAAGTAAGAAACATTTAGTTGATCCTTTTACTAGGGTTAACCACCTTAGATATGCTGAGGGGGTGGCTCTTAAGACTTGAATGAGAAAAGAGTATGGTGGATGCCTAAATTAATAGGTCAAATTAAGTCATATGATTACTCTAGATGCATTACATTTCATCCTTATGATAAAAAGAAAGTAATGTTTGATTTGAAAAAGATACATAGTCTATTGTGGTGGTGCTATTAAAATGCACTTGATGTGTCTTTAAAGTGCTTTTGAGACTTACTTATTTACTTTCAAATTATTTAATAAAAGTTTATTATAAAAGTACTTATAGGACACACTATACAAGGGATACAAAATACCTATGTGAATAAATATATGAGGAGGAATGAAAAGTCATCTTCTTTGAAAGATTTGGGCAATCTTTCTAATAAAACACTTAGATGATTCATAAGGCCGAGAATGAATTCACTTTATTTATCATGGAAGTTAAGGTGTAAGTAATAGGGGTTCCAACCTTGGCTCAACTAGTTCATGAATAATTTACTTTCTAAACAAAGTGTACTTGTTGGGATATTGACATTCCAACTTCCTTATCTTTTCAAGTCCCACATTAAAAAAATTTCACCTTCACCATGACTTTATATATTCTTATCCGCTATATTTGGTATCTTAGATATAAAAGCCTAATGTGTAAGATTTCCAACTAGCCTCACATATGCGCATCAACGACTAGGTTGGACACGGGAGAGTCAAAAGATAAAAAAGACATGTTGTTTTTCCTTTGATCTTTCCTTTTTTGTAAAAATTAGTTGTAAGGGATGATCTGAGCTTCCCATACAACTCTTGCCTAGCAACATTAATGTTCGATTGCACAGATGACTCATAATCATAATATAACTTTCTTTCATCATAACTAACATATATGCTAATTAAAATACCATTACTATAAGGACAAAAATATACTATCAAAAAAAATTAAAGTAACTTATTAAATTTAAAAAAGATAAATTTTACAGTAACTTATCACAAAGACAACAGATAAATGGGTGAAATTCCTCTTATACGTGAAGGCAATGTAACTTGGCCATACCTTAGTGACTTTATCATTACGTCCATATATTAATTATAGATTTTAGTAAATGGGTGCTTCTTAAGTCCACCTTGTCAGATGAGTTTTCGTAAGTAGCGTAGGGTTTGCCCTATGTCCACAAGTTTGGCAAGACAAGAAAAGCAGTCCATATAATTTTAAGAATGATGTATCCAAACCTACTCAATTGGTAAACAAACCAAAGGGCTAAAAACAAAATACAACTCCATAATTGATCTGAAATAATATGCTCGTGGAACCGATTATAAAGCATATTTGTAATTTAAAAAAAAGTTAAACAATTAAAGTAGCTAGGACCACAAAACTAAAAAGAATAATCTATACGTATTATAGCTTAATTGTATTATTTTATGCTGCGGAAAAGAAATACAAAAAGCAGAACCAAGAGTAATAAAAACTACTCTAGGGAGGGGTACCCCGAACTCTAAACGAGTCAGCCATACTTCTACAGTATGTTCTTTCTTTCTTTTGGAGTGGGATGTTATATTTTTTTTATCATCATAATGACCCGAGAATTATTTCTAATTAATAAGAAGAGGTTTATTGGTTTACATTTAGAATGATTTTAAATTATTCAAAAAATGAAAAAAAAGAGTAATAATAATTTATCACAATTTAACAAACTTATAAATTTTTTACCCATACACATGCTGTTACGAATAATGAAAACTTTGGTTATAAAAACGTTAAATAGTCCTTATGTTAAAGTTTTATTGTCTAGATTACAGCCCATCAGTTATAGAAATCTATTTCTGAAACAAGAGGATAACAAATAATGAAAATTTAACATATTGACCAATTTCAATTAGATGCTAAAATAGTCGCGTAAAAGATATTTTGACCCAAAGAAAAGTTAGGTAGCACAATTTTGGCTTAACGAAACTAGTTCTCTTGCGGAGGAACACGGTGTTTTTGCAGGAGTGAAAAGATCGGCGAGGGTGCAATCATTCACCCGCGTGTGACCACTTTTGAAAGATAACTTATTTACCCATATAATTACATTTTTCTTTGGACACAAGTTATTAGAATGTGAAAATTGAAAGAAAAACTCATTACTTTTATGATTTTGAAACTGGATTAAATTTTTTTATGAGGACAGCCAGTTAATAATTTGATTTTTAAACCTGTAAAAGTATCATTTTAGTATATAAAATCATGTAAATTAAAAAAATACTTCTTAATTTAGAAATTATATTAATTAGTGCATACAATTTAAGAACTAATTTAGAATAATACTCTAATTCAATTCTTTTTATATTATTAATTTAGTATAATATTCTAATTTATTACAAAACTGATTTATTATTATTATTTGATTCGGTCCGTATACCGTTTCCGAGATCTAACCACAGGTCATAACCAAAACATGCAAATGCGTCCTGTACAAAACACACAACAATATTAGCTAGAGAACCTCGACATATAACTTCTTATAATGACTGGAGTCCCTGCAAATCAGTGTCATAGCTAACTTGTCGAGGGTACATCGATAACTAACTTGCAAAAGATGTCAAGAATATCTACACAAGTGTTAGCTTTCCCCCATAATTCTTAGATCCGTACCGGCACAATACCATGTGAGACTCAACTATCATCCACCTTTATAAATAATTCTCATTTATGACCTACGAAGATACGTTACATTCTTTAACTTATTCTTGAGTTTCGATATTGGATATCTAAACTAATTTGAGTATCAAAGTATCATTGTAAGTGATACTATCTTTTGTCTATCAACGTGTTAGACATGTGTAATAAACACAAACTAAACATAGAGGTTCCTGACTCTGTACTGGACTGTATAACATAAAAGAGAGAGTTGAAACTAGTACTGACACTAAAGGTGTTATCCCTTTTATTATTATTAATTTTTTATAGTTTAAATTAAAAAGTATACTAATACTTTGGCCAACTGCGGAAAACTAATAATTTAATATTATTAATATGTAAAAATTATTAAAATGAGTCTAGTTTCTTATATATACACGTAACTAATCCTTAAATAATCTAAGCAAAATTCAGGTTTCATCGCATTATACGCCGCTAATAATAATAAAATAATCGAATCTTGTAAAAGAAAAATTAAAGCCAGTCATAAAAATGTTGGCTTGACAAATTAATTCAAGCAAATAAAGTGAGTATTGTTTGGAAGTTAATTAAAATTATTTTAATAAAGTTGAAATGGGTTTATATTTTAGGAGAGCAAATAAGATATATTGAAGTTAACAAGTTGAATAATCATGCTCGATTCAAATAACAAATATCATATTTAGTATTAAAAAAACTGGTTTTTATAGGGATTTTGAGCACAGTATTCCTACTGGGTGGAGGGAAAGAACGAGGGAGGGTCCACTCATTCATCCGCGTGTGTGTATGACCACTCTTCTCTTCTTTCTTACAGTTGACGATGCTCATTTTTCTAGCTTATCTTTTCTGTTCCCTTTATGAATTTCTTTCATAATTCTAAACTTTTTTATTAATAAATTATTTCAAATACCCTTCACTTTCTCTCTCCTCTTCTTCTTTACTGTGCATTGACGAGACAACGCTTTCAAAACGCTTCATAAACTTCAAAAACTACGCGTCCCTTCCTCTTCACAATCAACAAAACCCTAACTTTCTCTCTCTTCTCTCTCTCTTTCTTTCCGCGTTTTTTCCCCTCAAATCCATCACTTTCCACGATTCGATTCCAACTTCCACCACCATCGCCACCACCGATCGTGCTACGCAATTCGTCCGCACAATCCATGTATGGAAGACAAAGACAGAGGAACCACCTCCGATCCTACCACCGCCGCTGAGTTCACCGGCGAGTCTAGTTGGTCACTCGCCGCCGATGACTCCGACGCCGCCTATTTCCTTTCCGGCGACAGGGAGAGAAGCATACTCAGCGAGTTCGGCTGGAACCTCGTACCGGACCAACCGAAACGGACTGGCCCCGACGATGGATTTTGGCTTCCAGATCACTCTTCTCTGACCGGTTCGATCGAACCGACCCCTGCGGCATCGTCACGTTCGAATAACCAATCAGTTTCTTCATGCTCCAGCGAAGATCCGCCGGAGAAATCCACCGTCTCCGACGAGAAACCGCCGGAGATACCGTGAGTTAGTGAAACTAAATACGAAAATAAATAAAAAAGAACTTGCCTTCACTGCTTTCTTTAGCTTTGCTTTTCCTGCGTGCGTGCTTCTCCCTGTGGTGAATTCGTAATTATCGTAAAATTGAAGGGTGAATAGCGGAATAAGAATAACTGAAAATCTCCACATCAACCAAATCATGATCGAATCAAGTTGTGGTGGTTTGTTTGTTTGCATGTATCGATTTTTTATATTCTATTTTATTTATTTTATAGTATTTTTAATTTTAATTTCTCCGGAGCCAGTGCAATTCCATGTCCGTACAATCAAGAATCTTCTCCTCTAACCGAACATTTATGACTGGCCGACTCTTTTGGTCCTCTTTATCTTCTATTGGGGCATTTTGCAATTTTAAAAAGTGAAGGGTTGAAAAAGTGGGAAATGGGGGTGTAATTGGGAAAAACAAATTTCGGTTTGCCTTTTCGGGTATTTGAAGTTTTAGCGCACTAGCAGTTTAGCACCGCCTTTATTGCGGCGGGAATGGCGTATTCCATGGCCATCCAAAGCTTAGCAGAGAATGATAGTAATAATTTAGTGATTTTCATTATTCACGTATTATTGTTGTCATTATTACACTTTATTTTGATGAAAGTTGGAATATTCAATGGATCAAAATTAAAGGGGGAGGTGGGGGGAGGGTAAAAAACTAATTGGGCTCCACTTTCTTATTTTTTCTTTAATGGTTTTTAGATGAGTTATACTTTTAAACTATAGGAGTATTATACCATTGCTTTTGAGTTTTTTTGGCGTTAATGTGATTCTAACCACTTGCTGCTTGTGAGCTTAATTTTGTTGTTGTAATTATATGATCATTTTTTAGATTCATATGTTGATACTTTTTACTTTCTAATATGATTTCAATTTACTGCCATATGATAGCGTTGGCATGGATTAGCATTTTTGTGCTCGCATTTATCATATATGCATTTCTTAACGCATATTGACTCTTAAGTTACAGGAAATAATGTCTCTTCCCCTAAATCATGCTTGCGTTTTTCATTGTAAGGCGGGTCCGTCTTTCTTTCATTTTTGTTTTTGGGGTGTGCGGTCCATATTTTATGTAGAATTAATATTCATTTAGAACTCAGTTGTCCGTAGGTACGAAGGTGTTGTGTGTCTTAGTCATGGGATGGCTACATGCAGAAGTATTTTCTATGTTGGCAAAATGCAACGAAATTCTTATTTGTTTAGATAAATCATAAGTAGTCATCATTTATGTTGTTTTATTTTGGTGATAAAGGAGAGAGATGGGAAGAAAATAAAAGCAGGAGACAAGAAATATAAATTATAATAGATGATAAATATGAAAAGAAGAGAGAAGGAAAATGTAGCAGGAAATAGTGTACAATGTGATGTGTGAATATAATTGTTATATTTTTTAACCTTTAAAGCTCTAAACTGGCATAAAGTGAGGCTTCTAGTGAAATTATTTGAAATGCCTTTGTATCATGGATTTTCCCCGTGTTGGTGTATTGTTTGGCTAACTAACAAGCTCTCAAATTTTCGTCCAATTTAAGTTACATTGAGTTAGATTTTTAATTATGAAACCTAAGCTTAATTTATCTATGAATCTGATTGATATATATATATATATATATATATATATATATGTTTAATTAATATAGGCTTTTTTATTTGATCTGAGAACGGGCTATGAAGACATATTGGGAAGTTAACGAGTCCGTTATATATATGTAGTTAAAAATAAAATTTTAGATAGATTAATATACCTACTTTCTATATATATTAAAGGTAATAAGTTTAAACCTTTAAAGAAATTAACAATACAATATCAAAATATTATAAAAAAATAAATTTAAATAATAATATTTTTATCATTACATTATTTATATTCATTACATAAGATGGTCTGATTAGTTTGAAACACTTTTCAAACTTATTGTTGATATTTTGATTTATGTATGAAATATTTTGTAGGAGTAAAAGCAAAAAGAAAGGGCAAAAGCGAATACGGCAGCCACGGTTTGCATTTATGACCAAGAGTGAAGTTGATCATCTTGAGGATGGCTACAGATGGAGGAAGTATGGTCAGAAGGCAGTTAAAAATAGTCCTTTCCCTAGGTTTACAGCTAACTTCCTATCAAATTAAACTTTGATTATATTACCAAAATTCTTACCAATTGCACTATAAGTCTCATATGTAGATCGTATGACGTGGCTTTTGTTAAATTTTCATTTGTGTGTCAACATGAAAGCAGGCTAACATATACTATTGTTTCAAACTATATTTTTCTTCAACTTTAAGATGTGCTTCGTAAAGAAAATGAATACTCAGAGAAATGAAATTTGACAAAGTTAATAACATTTGAAACTTGAAAGCAATTTTCGAAAGTTTATTTGGGTTTATAAACTATGATTTTCATTAACTTTTTTTAAACTTATTTTCATGTAATTTTATCTAGACAAGTTAGTTTATTTTAATAAATTCCTCTAAAATGTAAATGAACAAGTAGTAATTGTGATTAGACTCATCTACACGATAATTAGTTGTGATTTTCAACAGTTTATATCTAAATCCATAATTAACTGCGCATGAATGTAATTTAGAGGGAACCTTCCCTCATTTAAATTTTTTTCCCCAAAGGACGCATTTGTTTGGGAATATAAATTTGTAAACAATGAGAGAAAGGTGCAGATTTATATTGATTCCAGACATGATACATATATAGCATATATCCCTATTTTCAGTAGAAAGGTCATCAGATGAATATTTTTGGCAGTTATCAATATATGATTCCTTGTGCAAAGCAATTTGGAATAAATTTGCAATAATAACACTGCACAAGAAAAGTTAACTGATAGCATTGAGCTTATTGAAAAGAATAATGATCTTAGCAACCACAAAAAAATGTCTTTTTTGGTGTTAAAGAAGAGAGAGAGAGAGAGAGAGAGAGAGAGAGAGAGAGAGGAAATAAGGGATGATATATGATATAATGTGATACAATTAAGAAGAGAAAAGCAGAGAATTAATATAAAAGTTCTCATAGATGCATTTACATGTGTTGTGCAGGAGCTACTACCGGTGCACCAACAGCAAGTGCACGGTGAAGAAGAGGGTTGAACGCTCTTCGGAGGATCCAACGATTGTGATAACTACATATGAGGGCCAACATTGCCATCATACGGTTGGATTTCCTCGAGGGGGAATCATTAATCATGAAGGTGTCTTTGGAGGGCAGTCGTTGGCCCCTACAATGTCACAGTTGTATTATCCAGTTCAATTACCCAGAGAGAATAATGATACCTTTAACACTGTTGCTCGGCCTTGCCAAACACAGGAAGAAGAAGCTGCTGGAGGATCCAGCGCTGTAATGCCTGCTGATGCATCGTCACAACCACCCACAGATGAAGGGTTGCTTGGAGATATTGTACCCCCGGGAATGCGCATCAGATGAGAGAATATATTAATTTGATGGTATGTATATATCTCTCTTTCTTTTTTTATTTTCTGGATTGCATTTTTATCGGTTTTATGGAGCTTTAAAAACTAAAACTTAGGAAATTTTGTTCTTGAAACAATCTAACCACACGGTTATGAATTATAGCTAATCAAGATATATATATATATATATATATATATATATATATATATATATATATTTAAAGAATTTTGGTAAGCTTATATAGGTATAAATAATATAAAAAGGACTAGTTTGGTTGCCTAAATAAAACGTCTGAGTTGTTATAAATTCTTTGATAAATATTTGATTTTTAATGAAAAATACTTTTAATTAATTTAAAAAGTGAAATATTTATTATATTTTAATAAGGTGATACGTGGAATAAAAATTCTTTTATTTTTTAACTACGCTGAGTTACTATTTTGCAAATGAAATTCACAAGAATTAGAATTTTTAATTTTTAACTAAGTTTAATTATTAATTTGTGTATCTAGCAATAGTATATTTTTATATTTAATTGTTATGATAAATTTTAATAGTTAATTCTTGGCAAAGTTTTCCACCTATATAAAGGAGAGGAAAAACGTTTCCCATTTAATTAACAGATTAATATTTTCAAAAATCTTTCACTCCACGTAAATGTTTTTATTCTCTTGTATTAATTATCCGGAAAAATTCGATATCTCAATTTCAAAAATGTCAAAACGTTATTTGTAATGGTTTAAAATCAACTAAGAACTACTAGTATTTTATATAAAAAAAAGCCGTTTAATTTTCTCTTACATTCTTTCCATTTCTAAAGTCTAGGGGAAGGAGTATATTCAGATACAAAAACTATTATAAAAGAATACTGATCATGGAAAGAAGATATAGTTCAATATAATATATTGGTTTCAGAGCAAGAATACAATTATATATGTGAATGAAGTTGTAATTTGTGCACCAATATGAATCTAGAATTAGCGCGGTTAGTAATTATACTTAGCAATAAAAAGGAATTGGTTAGCTCTAGATGGCTGAGTAACTACACCCGGATCTACGGTTAGCCATATTAAAAAAATAATTTAGATGTTTAAGTCATTAAGGCTTAATTAACTTTCCCGGTAAAAGTAGTTTAATAGAATGTTGCGCATACCCTGTGCTGTAAAAATTGATTAGGTACTTAATTATTGGGGGCTAGCAAAGTCTATGATGAAAAAAATGTGAGAATACAGTTAGTAGCTTTTACAAATTAATGAATTATGATATAAATTAATGGTATATAACACATGATTTGGTTTAAATCAGATAAAATTAAAGTTTACCATCGATGAATTAATCTTTGATAGCACATATCACAAGCTAAGATGAGAAAAAAAAATTCAATTCAATTCTCAATAAACAAATTTTTTAAGATGATGCAAAGCCTTAGATGTGATTAAACTTAAAATAAAATTGCTTAAGATACTTGTGACTAATATACGATTAAAAGGAATAATTTTTTAAAAATATTATTAGTTTAGTTTAAATATTTTCGATTGCATTTTCCACATAGTAGCTTAAACTTGTAACATATTAAATAGTACATTACCTCATTACCATTAATGATATATATATATATATATTCCTCCCTCCCTCTGTTATTTTTCTATTTCATACGGATTATTAAATATATTAAATGAGTTTTATTTATTAAAATATTTTTATTTTTTATAATTAACAATAAATTAATATTCTCTTTTTAATAAAATAATTAAAGATTATAAAGTATAATTAAAAATAAACATTATCTTATATATTATAATTGGACAGATATTTAAAAATATATTTAAAACTTAAACTGCACAAATAAAAAAAGAAGGAAGGAAGAAAGTATATGTGTTTGGTCGGCCGATACATATTTCGCTTTAGATCTTGCCTGTGGTCGTGAATTGTGCATCATTACCACCATCATGCATATCTCTCTTTGTGGCTACGACCTTCTCTGGCAATACCTTATCTTAACTCATGATGATGTCTGCATCATCACTTAGACAAGGTTAAAGTATGACCGGAGACAACTTTAAGAATTCAAAGATCGATATTAAGTGACTGCTTTTGTCTGGGACATTCAATTACTCCTTTTAGATCGTTGCTTTTAAAACCTTAGAAACAATGAACCTTTCTTTTTCCCAGTCTTTTCCTAGATGAAAAATAGAGTGGCTTTGGAACTATCCATTGATTCCATATGGATAGTTACGTGAGATTTTCTCTTCAGAGATTATATTTACATTAATACTGATATGAGATTACCTCATGATACATACACATATCTCCCATACATGTGTGTGTCTGTGTATATATACAGAGAGGAGAGAGAGAGTATTATTTTGTTCTTTAATCTTCTTTTCTGTCTAGGGGGGGCCTTGAATTGTTTAATAGTATTCTTTAAACTTTCGACTTTTTGGTTGAAAAGTCAGCTCTGCATGACATAAATGAGTCTCTTTATTGAGCTGATCAAGAAAGTTTGGTATGTCTTGAGCTTCTTTAAAAAGCCAATTTGATTAACTGACTTGATAAAAGATTTGTCTATCCTTTTCAAAGAGAAGATGACATTTCTAATAGCTAGAGGTTCACCTTCAAAGTCATAGATCTATGGGGGATTCTTGCTAGTAGGTGAAAAAGCCCTTGTTATTCTACCACCTCCCCGGCCATTTACTGCCATTTGTTTTATATATTTGGCTTAATTAGTGATCATTAGAGGTAAAGCGTACACGTAGACAGGCACCATAGGTCCCGTGGCTTGAAGAAAAAAGAGAGAAAAGTGAAAGGGAAAGAAAAAACCTTTTAGAGATCAGTATGACAGTTTACACGATTGTCGCATCAGATCAAGTTGCTGTCAGATTTCCCATATCGACTTGTATATGTGGGTATGTAAGTCATGCATAGTTATTAGGGTTAATTAGAGAGTCGAAGTGCTACTTCCTGAATAGAGTTGTTAGCTTTCCTCGTGTAATGTTGTTGTCTTCGATGCCTTTGCCGTGGAAGTGGAACCCAATCCATAAATGCCTTTGCCTTTGCCTGCCTTTTCCGTATAGTGATTACATTACATACTCGACGAGTGGTACATATTACATATGTCATAGAAAAACTTAATGATATTAATTGTTCACATTGCATATCTGCATTATTATTACGAGTTTTCTAACGTACGTGCAAGATCACATATTGATGAACTAAATATATATATATATATATATATATATATATATATATATATATATATACTTTCATTAGAAATCACAGTATTAAAAATGGGTGTTCTATTGGCACGTTAAAATAATTGTTATTATTATATTGATACTAGCGTTTTCTTGTTTCATGCCTCACGAATCCTTGTAATAATGGTGACGTATGATGATTCTAATCATCCTGTTATCCATGTCCCTCTGTCACCCTGCATTTGATGGGCCAATAATCCTTGTCATGATTTGATTCAGCTGATTTTCAGGTAGAGATGGAACAGAAAAAATGCATGGAAAAGAAATGCATACATCTTTGATATATATATCTACATTTTCTGAACAAGTTGGCCACAAGAGGCAGCAATTTTTTTTCTTTTAGCAGCAAGCTCTATAAACTATCTTAATTATTCTCGAGAACCGAGCCTGATATTCATGCATGGGTACCACACTGCCATGGGAGCAGGTAATTAAATTATCTATCTTGGGTCAGATTTTGACCCAAAGCTAAGATATTTTATCATTCATTTAGAGTTAGTATGTATGTATGTATACAGTTTAGATTATTGTTTATAATGTACATTAACGCAGTTCCCCCTACCCCTACCCGTTCCTTTGAACATATAAATCTTCTTCTGATTGTAAATTAATTTATATGAAACGAAATAGAAATCAATATGTTTGACTTAAGAGGGTCCATGGGTTTTATAGAACTTGGTGCTTACATATTTATGGTTGATATGTTACGTGGGCTTGAAAAAGATGGGGCAACGGTAAATATGGATGCTGGTGCGCAATCAGTTGGAATTTGATATTGCTTGGGAGTCGGCAGCCCACGTTTCTTTATGCCTCTCACTCTCCACTTTTTACTTTCCAGTTTCCACTTCTCCCTTTCCACTCCTTTCCTTTTCAGATTTTTTACCCTTCCTTTTATTTTCATCCAAATTCCCATGCTTTCCTTTCTCCTTTCTTTATTCCCTTTTACCCTTTGCGTCTGCTCCTCTCTCCATAATATTATATATTGTAAATTGTGGGCTTGATTCAACCCAAAGGCACGAAGTATGCTTAGACAAATTATTTATGATTTGTTAAGCGCGTATGTTATTGTACAACTTCTCAATTTTAATAACTTGATATATTTGGGTGTCCAAAAAAAAACTTGATATTTACTAATTATTATTCTTTACAATAGAGCCGATGTGGTTTAAATTAGCAAAATTAATTATATCCCACATTAATCAATTTTAATGTCTTAGCATTTTACTCTTTTAGACATTTCAGTATAGTTTACTACTTTTTTAAAACTTTTTTAAATTGATTAATTTTTAGTAAATTTATTTTTTTTAACAAAATCTCAATTGCTTAGTCGTTCTATTTGAATTTAGGAACTAAGGTAACTCGATCCAGATCAACCACAACTAGAGCCGTCCTGATGAGTTAATTGCTTATATTCTTGAATAGCACTTACGGTTTTATTTTATTTTTTCAAAATTTAACTGATATTACATTTTCTTTTTTTGTGTGTTTGTAAAATTTAGATGAGTTGAGTCCTCAAGGTTCACCATACCTAAAGGCTCGATGAATGCCAACAAAGATACTTACTAGACTACCCACCAACAAAGTCCTCACATCAATAAAATTTGAACATGTAACCTCATGGCCACAAGTAAATCATTAACCAACTCGACTAACCTTTTTCGGCAATTGATCTACTTTTAAATTAACTTATAAAATTTTTATTAAATTTTATTATTTTCAATTCTCAATAACTACTTTACTTATATAACTACTTTATATTAGATATGTTTCAAAAATAGGAAAATACTAACCAATGCCTTAAAAACACAGGTTAAGAGAGTAAAATAATTTTTATTTAAATACATAATGCCTATTCATCCTGATTTATACACAATTATATAATTTACAATTAAAAGAACTTTTACTTTAAATTCCTTAAAGCTTAGAATGCTAATTAGGTGTAATAAAGTTTGACTTTTGAGTTTTTATTAATATAACTGCATTCTTATCCTAAAGAAAATTCTATGAACTTTGACAGAGTCCAACTTAACTTGAATCTAAATAAGATATACTAATAAAGTCTAACACATTTGGTAGAAAGTTAGGTTCTTTAAGCAAAGACTTTGTTAAGGAAGACAAAACACAATTTACTTGACAATAAAAATGAGATCATCATGCTTCTTTGGATGCCTTCCAGCTTTTTTTGCACCCCAAATAACTCTTCTTTGGCTCTTTGTTCTAATAAGGCCTTATCAAATACTACCTATTCCATATGAGTTATCGTATCCCTAAGTTCTTGGTTTTTTCTTAGGACCTTCATCTGATCATCTTGCAGTTGCTTTCGCTCCTTCTTTAATTCTTTAACCTTGACAGAGGTGCCATGTTGCATATAGAGGGAGTGTAGGACACTTAAGCTCTTCAAGACAGACCATATGGCACTATCATGCATATATTTGATCTAATCTTCATTCAAGCCATTCTTCAACCAAAATGGCATGGTATAATGTTTGGCGTGATCGCCAATAGATTCCAAATAATGAAGATAATCCTTCCCGTAAAAGAGATTGAATGAGACTGTGATTGAGTCTTGTTGCCTAGTAGTAGCAACAACTTTTTTCTTTGGCATGGCCTCTATAACACAGACATTAGCTACTTGCATGCCTTTATTAGGTACACCATTAGCCTTGTTTTTCTTCCTTTGGTCAAAGCCCTCGTCCCTCGCCCTTACCTTTACCCTTGCATAGCTCAGTCACCTTATCAAAGAAAGACTATAGTCTTAGCTTTCTTCACCTTTCCTAGATCTTGTTTTCAACCCCGACTATACCAACGTTGGCATTCTCCATTTGCCTTTGTAATGAAGTAAGAACATTAATCTCCATAAAGGTTGCATGGTCAAACAACAACATAATTAGCATAACAGTCAAACTTCTAAAACAATGGTTAATAAAGGGTACAGTGATATTAGAATTTAACCAAGAGTTCAAAGGTATTCATCCCGCCTCTCAACATCCCCCAATAGCACTTTATAGGATTGAATCAAGTAGCGTCATAGAACTTACACCATTCTCTTCGATCCTGATGGCAATTGACTTTCATCCATAATGTAGGCTACATTCGCTAAAAGAAAATGCTCATGTGTCCAGTTTGTATACAACTGTCGAGATCCATCTGAATTCTCCCAGAACATCTGTCTCTCTTCATTCACCACGACTTTATAATAAGAGTGTTTGAAGGACAAACCCCCCATCTTGGCGAGATTTCGTAAACAACACAGAACTTACAATGTCGCTTTGGCAACACAGATTGACAAAACCTAGCCCGTCATCATGGTTACCTTGCCTCAGTATGCTGGCATACCATAAGAACATTGCTATATTTGTCTCAAAATAGAAATACTTCCCTAAAATTTATAAGTAGAAAACCAAGCCTGACCATTTGGATGAAGCTGGTTGGTGTGATATTTAAAAAATTAAGCACCCTTATCTCAAAGTCGTTTAGAGGAAACTTTACGTCATCCTTCATGAAGCACATCTCACGCATAAAAAAAGTGAGACCCGGGACAATGGAAATTTAGTCATTTATTTGTGGTGCTACAGTGATAAAATTATCCTTGTTTTCTTTAGAGATGTGGATAGGGACTTCGTCGAACTCCACTATGTCCCCCTCTTTAACATATCAGGATGTTATTCATAACAGTTCCCAATGGACCAAAAAATATTAATATTTTTTTACTTTTTTGTTATCTAATCAATGTGATCCGTTATGATATTCGTGTTGATAGGGTCAATGACTAGTATATGTTTATTGTCAGCATCTGAGCATTGAGATCCTTCAGAAGCCATTGTCTAAATTACATGTTGAAAGAATAGAAGACATTGGTAGAAATGGATGTTGTCAAAATGGTAGTAGGCAAAACTAGGATGAGAAGCCCAAGATGAAGCTCTGAATGCCAGTAATGCATGAGGGTTCTGGTATTGGGGAGATGGTTCTAAGGAAAAGTCAAGAAGGAATTATTTTTTCTACGAAGCGATGAAGCTTTTTGCCAATGAGGTTACTAATACCAAATGAAGAAGTCTTAGTCAAAGACATTGGGCTGGTTTTATAGTTTTTAAAGACAGTTTTGAGATACAATTTTAACGAATGAATTTTTAAACAAGATGAAAACAAAACTTGTTTGATAAATCTATTTTTAAAATTTTAAAAGGAAAAATTCATTTAATTACTACTTTTTAATGTTTTTTTAACTCAAAAAGGAAAAACCCTAAAACCCAACATAACTAAGAGAAGTCAAAGAAATTAGAGTACTCAAACAAAGATACAGTTGTCAAAATAGGTGGAGCTTATTGGGTCCTCTGAATTTACATGTAAACTGAGCAAGTTTGGTTATTAGAAATAAAAGTCCGAAAAGAAGTCAGGCTTATTCAGCCTGACCCGTTAAAATTTAAGCCCAAACATAAAAAGCCTGAGCAGGTTTGAGTAGCCTATTAAACCATATATCTTTATATAATATTACTAATTTTATATTAATGGAAATAAAAAATTTATAAATTATGAATGTTGTAAAATAATTTTATGCTACCCAGATTTGGGCAACAATATTAGAAATTCAAATTCCCCAGGTCTTTTTAACTCGCCCCATTAAAAGCTCAAACACGAGCCACACCAGGTAGTCTGTATTGACAACTGCAAACAAAGGCATGTGCAAGGTTCTAACTATGGTGGAGGCAAAGATGGTGGCGATGGCAGTTGAGGGTTGTGGTGGCATAAATAAGGACTTAAAGTAGTGAAGAAAGAAGAAATAGGAAACAAGAATAATAGTGAAGGTGGAGGAGGATAAGGTGCATGACAATGATGACGACTATGAAGAAGGTAGCGGTGACGATAATTTACGGGTAAGGTGGAGGAAGTGGAAATAAGTGATTATGCTTTGGAGGGAGATAGCTAAGAGTGGATTAAAGAACCAAATATTTTTAATTTTAGGAGAGAAAATCAAAACTAAAAACTAAAACTATTAAAAGAATTCATTACTAAAAAACCCTGAAACCTACAGAAAAACAACGACTAATAACAACCATCGTTAATTAGCGACCGCATTAGCAACCACTATGTTAAAGGGATCTTCAAAAGAAAATTGGCTACCAAATCAGTGACCAACTAGAAGTTCTTTGCTAAGTTTTGCAATATCCCGTCGCCAAAGTCGTCGTTGAACATACGCCATCGCCGAAACAGTCGCTACATTTACCTCTCTCTAAATTTTTTGTTAGCGCCCAATTTCGTGACGGGCGAATATCGTCGGTAACACTACTCCTGACAGCTACCAGAAGTTGAAAAGGAGGAAATTAGTTACCATATCAGCGACTAATAGGTTATCGTCACTAAGTTTTGCAACACTTTGTCGCCAATGCCGCGCTACTCTTTCCTCTAATTTTTTAAAATTTGGTGGTCCAACGGATTTTTTTTCCTAAAAATGGAGTTTCTTACTTTACTTTGACGAGCTAGCCCACCAGCCTACTAGGCTACTAATAAGCGAGGCAGCCCTTGTTTTTAATCCTTTTTAATTTGGCAAAGCGAGGCAGCTTGACGCTTTGACGAGTGGGCTAGTTGTTTTGCCATCCCTAATATTGGAAGTATCTAATATAACTAGTTGTTTCAGTAGATGAAAAATATAAAAAGACATGGTTAATTATGCAGGCAAAACATGTTTATACACACAGAAACTAACTTTATTGAGATATTTTACTTAATATTAAGATTAATAAAATAATATTTAAGTTTTTTATATGTTTCTTTATAACAAAAAATTATAAAATATATAAATAAAAATACATAGTTAAAATTTGATATTTCATATAAGTATTTTTTATAGAAGTCAGTTTCACATATCAATAAAGTTTTTGATAAAAGAAATATCTATAATAATAATAAATAATGTAAATATAAAAAATTATTCCATAATAATATTTTAAAAATAAAATAAAAAGAAGAGATATTTTATTATAGGTTTTTAAAAATAAAATAAAGATTTAATTTCTTAAAAATTTAATAAAGGGTAGTAATAGGAATTATAAAAAATATATAGGGGTGATAAAATAAAAAAGGATTTTAGCTAGTAGCTGAAATTGACAACGCTACGAGTTAGCTAAAAAGTGACATTTCAGCTACCCACCAAAATACCTCTAATTTACACTTTTTGACATTTCACCTACTAATTTCAGTATTTCAACTAGTTGAAATGTCTTACCAAACACACATCAAGTTTCATGCATCTTATTTTATAGGATAAAATCATAATTCTTTATAATGAGATGATATTTTATCATACTTTACTTTTTTTATAAAAATATATATTTTTAACATTAAATCATTTTATAATTATATAATATTGTGTTAATATTATGCATGAAAAATTGTTAAATAATATAAATTAAAATTAATTTAGTTTCCATGCTCTCCTCTCCCATGTTTCCACGCTCCCTTTCATTTTTTCTTTATTTTTCTATTGACATGTTTTCACAAAAATTAAAAAATATTTTCATAACAAAAATGATTAAAAACTGCATTTGATGTGTCGGTTTTTTTCATACGTTTTTCTAAGTTACCACTTATCTTTTCTAAATGTTTAATTAATATATTTATATTTTAATAAAGTAAATAAAATAATTAAAGAACATAAGAAGATAATTGAAACAATATTAACTTTATCTTAAATTTAACTAACCATATATTTAAAAATAAATAAAACAAGTAGAGTGGAAATATAAAAATAATTTGTTCATAGATTTTTATTTTTATTTTCTTTTTTCATAGCCTTGGAAGTTTGGTGGCAAAGTAATTCTGTAGTTGAATGGGAATGGGAAATGGACATTTCTATAGATAATAGTTTTTAAAATTGGACTGACCAAGTAGTTCCACTAAAAAATCAGTGATCCAGTCATTAATTCGGTCTCTTTAAATCAATGAATTGGTGTATGATCGAATTAGTATTAAGTCAGCCAAATCGGTAAACAATCTGCTTTTAACGATTCAGTAAAAAAAATGCTTTGGGGGCTTTTTTCTATTATGTTTTGGTTGCATTTTGCTTTTTTGTTTGGATAATATACTAAGCTTTTGTGTTTAGTTTTGTGATTTGAATCCATTTTCTGTAATTCAAGAACAAATTCATCTAGTGCCAGAAACTCATAAAACGAAATTGGAATGGAAATGGATTATTGGAATAAAGGAGACGCCACAATCAAAGATTGATAAACCTATGAGAATTATCACGATAATTAAAAATTCCTGATGAGATTCAAAATGATTCAATAAAAAATCTAAGACAGAAAGCTCTCACAAGCCTAAGCTTTTCTAAATAATCTTAAAAACTATTTTATTCCTATGATCTCTTTAATTTTAATATAATTTTTTTAGTTTATGAGTTTGCCCCATTTGAAAATAAAAAAACAAAACCTTTTAAGATAAAAAAGATTGAGTTTACTTAGTATTTAAGAAGCTAGTTCAATATTGAGTTTTGAGTTCAAAACCTACTTTATATATTTATATATATATATATATATATATATATATATATATATATATATATCAAGTAACTATAAAGGAAATTGCATAAAAGCAGACCTTATAACTAAATTCTGTAAAATTAAATTTAAATTGACAATCATGCTCTTCTATTCACATTCTAAGTAGGTCATGTTAGACTTCCTCATAGCATGACTTGGACTTAGGCTTGATCCTCGACATTGATTTAGGTTGCCCTTATAGTATCCTTAACATTTTGAATATTAAAAATGTAACATTCTTATTTTATTTATTAGGATATTTTAGAAAAATTTAAATGAGACATACGATTAAAATTTGACGGCTCATAATCAATTAAATTAATTATCCAAGGGTCGATAAATTAAAATTTTAAAGCGGCCCATTAAATCAAGGAATCAATTAGGTTGGTTTTTAGAACTTAAGTCAATGAGTGTTTGGTTGGGTTATGAACCAAAAGGGTTAAAGGATTGAATTACCTTTGTTCAACCTAAATTAATTAGGTTAATTCCTTTTCTCTTTTTCTTCACACTTACCCTCTCACTCACTCTCATTTTCTTTCTTCCCCATCAAGTCACCACCTTCACTCTCTCTTTAACTCTCTCTCTCCATCTTCACCTTCACTATCATTTTCTTTTCCTTCTTCATCATCCTTTATTTTATATATATATATATATATATATATATATATATGCCTCACACCATTCTCTCCCTCTCTAACTCACTTCATCTTCCTCTTCATACACCACTAAATTGTACCACCTATTTCCCCAACATCACTATTTTTGTCTCATCCCTTTTACTACAACACCACTACACCGTGACCACCTTTTTCTCTCCCCCATCATCTTTATTCTCAACTCACCACACCAACCTCTCTCTCTCTCTCTCTCACGTGCCCTTCTTTCTCTAAGCCATCACCATTTTCTCTTCTTCTCCCACCATTAAACCCATGACCCTCCTCTCTCTCATCCATTGCATGCGAGGTCGTCATTGTTGCAGAGCTCGAAGGTTGCATCAGAAGTTGATCGAAGCCTCGACCGAGAGCCGAAGCATAAGTTCTTAGTTGCCGATCGGTGTGGAATCAGCGTCAGTAATTTTAGACCCTAATTCTTTTTATTCATGTTTGTTCTTATTGCATGCATGTTTATTTTTCTTCCACGTATATCTATCTTCACTTCTTTCTACATGCATGTTAAATTTGACAAATTCGTGAGTCCTTTTGATAGATTGTATATTGCTGATCTGTTAGGATTTTGGGAAAATCATAAACACAAAATTGTTCCTCTTGCTTTCCTATTTCCAATGAGCTATAGAACGTCTAAATTCGTTAACTAGAGAGAAAGTTATGCCCAAAATATGAAACGTTGTTTTGACGGGTGCATCGCTACCGGTTAGTGGCTCGTTTTGCAATCTAGGACTTTTTGGTTTAGAACTGGCTCTTGGTGCCTTCATAAAAGTTGTATTAAATTTTGTTACAAAAATTTTAAGACCAAGATCACTTGAATAGGACAGCTATAGCTTATGTTGTGATTAAAATATTAGAGCATGCGCAAGTTACTCTTTTTGATTGCATGCATGTTTTTCTTTCTCATTGCATGCAATGTTTTTGACCTTTCCCTTTTCGTTTCTAGCTTGTTCGTGTGCCCTTTGGAGGATAAGGTGAAGATCGACTCTTGAAAACTTAGTTTTGCAAAGCCGAGATGTTGAGGTGTGCGTTCAAAAGGCGTCGGTAGTAGTTTCAACACCCCGTTGGGAAATTTTGAAACCCTTGATGGGTATGATCCTTATCGAAACTCTATTCTTTGGGCTTTCTGGCCTCGATTTTAGTGTTTTAGTAATTTATGGGTTACAAGGGTATTTTTAGTTAATTTTTTAGAATATTTCAAAATATAGGATATTATCATTCGAAGCTGAGTCAGGAGTCAACACTGTAATATCCCGAATTTAACATAAATGATTAAATATGAGGAATAAATGGTAAATAACTATACGTTGGTTAATAACTATCCCAAAAATGATGAAATAATTAAATTAAGATTTATGAGGATTATTTGTAATTTATTGAGGCTTTAAGAGTTAAAATTATACTCGGTTAAAATATGAGTGTCGGACCAAGTATCTCCGATTGAGATGCCGTTGGTCAAGGCTGTTAAGAATATTATTGGGAATCCGAATATATATTTGAAATAATTTTTAGATGAGGTATTGAGCCCGAATGGAGATCCTATATGTTGTAAAACGGTAAAATTTTAATGAGAGGTTAAACCTTAAAAACAAACTCTCCTTTCTCCCTTATGTTTCACGACACTTTGTCCCTCTCATTAGGCATTACTCTCCTTTCTCTACAACTCTTATTTCCTCTTCACCTTTCTTCTCCAAAAACCCTAGTGGTGGTGTGCCATCTTCCTCTTCCATTTTCATTTCTCCATTGGGCTTGAACAAGAAGCTTATGGCTTGAAGCTCTTCCCCATCTCTTCTTAATTTTTGTGTTCCTCTCTTCCCCTCTTGGAAGCTCATTTATTTCTTGGCTTAAGGTAAGTTCCTCACCACTTTTGTTGAGCTTATGCCATTGGTTATGGTTTTATTTGTTGGGAGAGTGCTTAGTTTCATATGGGTTGTTAATGGAAGTTATTTTTATACAAAGCCCTAAAGTGGTGTATGATAAATATATGGTTTTGTAAGGGTGTATATGGGTACACAAAATTAGTGATGGAAGATGATGATTATTTATGGTGATTGTTGGGTTTTAATGGAACCCTAACTTTAGAAATTAGGGGAAATGGGTAATGATGCTTTGAGGAATGATTTTTAAGAGTAAACCCATGATGTTTCATGTGTGGGTGTTGTTAATGATGATGGTTGATGGTGATTAATAAGGATTCTTGGGTTTTTGATAAAACCCTAGCTCTAAGAATTTAGGTAAAACATGTAATGTTGAATTAAAAATTGATTTTAAGTAGAAATGTATAATAATTAGTGTGAGGGTATCATTCAATGTGTTGGGAGAATAATTATTAAATGATGATTTAATGGCCATAGGAGTGACTTTGTGAATAGAAATGGAATTTAAGATGATGGTATTGATATTAAGGTGAGAAGTGGCATTTGTAATAGTAAATGACCATTGATAATGGAACTCATGGATGAGTGTTGCTATGGGATGTGTAGAAATAAATGTGAACACCCAAAAACTATGATGGTTGTGATGGATTAATGAAATAAAATGGACATAAAGATTTGATGAGGACCTAGGCCATGATGAATGCCATTTGGTTTAGTTGACTGATGATGGTTAAATGGAGCTAAGAGGCTTATATTGAATTTGGATGACAATGATGATAGTTAGATGATTCATGTGAGATTAAAAGCATTATAGAAGAAAAAGGTGGTGTTGTTGTTGTTAGGTATGATTAACCCTTTGAGATTTAGAAAATCATGGTTTTAGGAAAAGAATTCCTGAAACCTAACACAACGATATAAATTAGTGTTTTGATAAGTTTAGGACTTGTTCATAAGTCTTACAATATGTAAATCATTATTTAGAATTATGATGAAACACAACTAAAAAAACACCTGTTAGCGACGGACAAAATTGGTCGCTAATCCATGCCAAGGCCGTCGCTAAGAGGACTAGCGACGGTATTTCTGACGGTCAAACGATCGTCGCTAAAACCTTCGTCGAAGATAGATCAGCGACCACAGAAACCCCGTCGCTAAATTACCGACGGCATAACACCGGCGCTAACATGGTCTCTGCTTCACTTACTTCGGCCGTCGCTAACTGACCACGTTCAGCGACGACCAAGACCCCGTTGCTACTAGTAGCCATATAGCAACGGGGCTACGACGTCGCTATTAGTAGCGACCACTTATGCCCGTCGCTATGGGTAGCCATACAGTGACCACTTTCCTCCGTCACTATTAGTAGCCATACAGCGATCACTGGCGGCCGTCGCTATGAGTAGTTATTTAGCGACCATCTTTGTCCGTCGCTAATGGGATTTTTTATTTTTTTTAAAATTGTTTAAATATTTATAAGTTTTGTTAATTTAACTTTAAAAATGTTGATTAATATTTTGTATTGGGTGATAAAATTTTATAATTAAATTTGAATAATTTTTTTAAAATATTAAATTATTATTAAAAACAAAATAATGGATTAAATTTATTTATCAAATAGGTTGAATTATTAATGATAATCACAATAAGACGTTTTTCTTTGAATTTAATTACCAATAAATATTGACATAATAAATGAAGAATGACAAAATAAATACTGAATGAAATATAATATAAAAACTGTAAATGAAATATACAATGTGTATACATAATAAAAATACAATCATGGTGGTGGGGGATCCTGTGGTGGTGGTGGGGGCGCCTGGGAAGTGGGGGGAGGTAGTCTCGCCATCAACTGCATCAGTAGCTCCTGCTGCTGAGCAAGTTGCCGACGAGTCTCGACGTGCTGCTCCTCGGCCCGCCGTCGGTCCGCCTCGACCCGCTCCTCCAAAAGCTGCCTCTGACGTCGCTCCTCCTGTAGCTCGTCATTCAGGTTTTGAATTACCTGAACAACCTCAGTCGGAAGACCAAACGAAGAGGAAGAGGAAGGGGTCTTCCCCTTTTTCGCCAGCTGCGTACCGACGCCACCCAATCCAAAGACCCTCCCTTTCTTGTTCACACTGCCAACAACCTCTATATAGATGGCATTGTCGTCGGAACAAGACAGGGTGGGAGGAACCTCCCTTTCAGGAGTCGAAGCCACCAGGTCCGCCTCCTTCTCGGCCCTCCTGGCCTGATACGCCTCCTGTAAATTAAAAAACACTGATAGGATTAGTAAGCTGATTTGTAAATTATAAGCATGTGTGAGTTAAAAGTAAATACCGCTAGATCTATAGTCTTCTAGTTTACCATGCACCGGCTTTGTTCTTCTTGGTCATTTGCATGACCTCAAACAAAGAAGGCTCCTGGTGCTCCCTCAGCTCCTATGGTGGACAAAAAACATTTAGATTATTATTTGTAAGCATGTCAGACGAATCATAATAGAAATGTTTAACATAAATATACTTACAAATGTTTTCTTGTGCTCGAGGGTTGAAATGCTACCCCCAATGTAAACTGAGGCTGCAGCATCGGCGGCTCTATTTGCCCTGTTCCGAGCACTCGCCTGCTGGAACGAGACACCGTCCCACTTCTGGACCATCCCGTCCCAATGGTCCTTCGGGATCCAACGAGGGCGCTCACCCTTGTCCCTCACCTTCCAAAGGGTACTCTTGATGATTTTGGAGGTCTTTGTGGCAAAGACCTTCCTAATCTCATCAACCATACCCTCTGCCCACTGGTAATCACGCTGTAAAATAAAATGAGAAATCAAAATTAATAAAAGTCTATTTTACAAATCAAATCATAACAAATTGATGTGGTAACTTACCGAGAAGGTGTCAAACCACCTATCTTGGACAACCTTCCCAGCATCTGTCCAAGATATATATGGACCATCCCATTGGGCCTTTAAAACCTTAGTAATCGCTTTGGTAGTGCGACTACTATCAACAAAGCTGTAATGACAACAATTATATCAGGAGTATAACAACACACAATCTAGGGAGACTCCCAAAATTCCGACAGAGTCTCCCCTGTAAATGTAACATTTCCAAGTTTAAATAGTTACCCTGTTACAAACAGAAGAGTTCCCAATACAATTCAATCTATACAAGTACTAATTAAAGTAACATACAATAAACGAACAAGTCTTTCAACTAAAGTATAATATAAAGTACCATACAAATAACATAAAAGTATTTGAGTTTTAGTCACTTACTCATCTCCGGCCAGCACGGGTACCAACATGGGCAGAGGGGATACCGGAGGTGGGGTGGCTTGATGGCCATGATCCTCCAAGCCACTAACTCCAGGAGTCTGCTCTGGGGTGGTCAGCTATGGGGATGATGGGGTGGTCAGCTGTGGTGGTGATGGAGTGGTCTGCTGTAGTGGTGATGGAGTGGTCCGCTGTGGTGGTGATGGAGTGGTCTGCTGTAGTGGTGATGGAGTGGTTCCCTGCTCTGGGGTGTGAGTCCCCAGACGGGATGCCGGGGCCCTGGACCCACCACCCTTACTGAAGGGCAGTCGACGTCCCGTCATCTGTGGATAAAATCATGAAAAGAAAGGTTAGTCTCAGGATATATATAAACCTATGTATATATGTTTAACAACTACATACTCTGTGTCTGTTTCAGTTTTAAATTCCCCCTCAGTTTAGTGTCACTGTGGTTATCTGTTTGACCAACTTCATCAGTATCCAAATCAGCCCTAGACCGTTTTGATCGAGAGACAAGGTCTTTGTCAATGTGTTCACCCCCCGTAGTGGCGAGTGTCTCATCCATTATGACTGGATCAATGTTAAACAACAAATTGCCATCGTTGAGCTCGTGTGGTGCAAGCTGATAAGCGTCATCGACCTCCTCGAAGACATTGTTAGTGATCTGACTTCGGGCCTTGGTCTTGATTACTGCATACCAGTCCCGATGTCCTCCCGGGAAGTCGGTGTAATAAACCTGCTCAGCTTGTTGGGCAAAAATGAAGGGATCAAACCCTTTATATCTACCATTCTTCTTGACCTCAACTAAGCCGTAGTTGTTGTCAACCTTTGTTCCAACACCGATTGTGTTGTCGAACCAATCACATTTGAATAGAATAATATCTCTTCTTAGTCATCCAGAGAATGAAACTTCAATAATCTCTGTCAGCACTCCATAAAAGTCTTCTTCCAACTGTCCGGCGGTGCCTCTAACACAAACCCCGTAGTTATGGGTACGCATCCCTTCACTCCATTGAAGAATATTAAACTTGTAGCCATTTACGTAGTAAATAGGCCATTTTTTAACAGTTTTCACCGGCCCCCAAGAAAGGGCTTGGAGTAAAGAATCTTCAATATGGTTGTTAGGGTCTTGTATCTATGTACAACATAACAAATAGGTCATCGTTAGATACAGGGAGTTAGAAGGAAAGATAAAAAACACTCGGTATACGGGTCTTACGTGTTGTGCGAACCAACCAACGAACTTGGATGACACCTCACTATGAATTTGGTCATCAGTTAAATCATTTTGCTCAAGTTTTAGCATATCTGTATATAAGCTATTCAAAGGAAACAAATTTACATACTATAAAAGCTATGTTTAGAATGTAACATATAACTTTTATGACTTACTCAAGAAAGGGTTCCACTTCAGGGCAATTTAGAAGAATGTACAAGTGAGCCGCCTTTCGATCTTTCTCATCAATGTAACATTTTGTGAGCTTGCCCCCCGGATGACCAGGATAGTTAAAAATCGATATTTATTCATCAAACCCTGTGCGGGTAGCTACCCCAAGATTGCGGGGAATTCTACTCATTCTAGTTTCTATCTCCGTCAGAAAATAGAAAGAAGCAAAAGTTGTCATTTCTTCGACTAAGTATGCCTCACAAATGGATGCTTCAACGCAGGCTTTGTTTGACACTTTATCTTTTAAAGAGCGTAAGAATCTTCAACATCATAAACAAATGTTAAGTTAGAAAATACTATTATAAGAAGTGTTTGCAAGGAAATTAAAGAGTTCTGGCATTCACCTTTCGAATGGATACATCCAACGATACTGCACCGGGCCACCAACCAAGGCCTCGTACGGTAGATGGATAGGCAAATGCTCCATCGAGACAAAAAAAACTTGGTGGGAAAATCTGCTCCAACTTACAAATCAATACCGGGATAGTTTCTTCCATCTTCACAAGTTTCTCCACAGTCAACGAAGTAGCCGTCAACTCCTTAAAGAAGTGACTCAACTCCACCAACGGTTTCCAAATAGGCTTCAGTAAGGCATGAAATGCGTACGGGAGTGGTTGTTGTATAAACACATGGCAATCATGACTTTTCATGCCAAACACCCTGCCCTCCTTCATGTCAACACATCTACTCAAGTTAGAGGCGAATCCGTTAGGCAGGGTCAACCCATTCATCAAAATTCACATAACAATCTGTTGTGGTCTACTTAAAGCATATTTTCAATGGGGTTTAAACATTCTTCCACATCCCGCGTCCCTCAATTCCAACTCCTTCCTAGAACACCAAATCGAAAGGTCTAGATGACTCTTCTCGTTGTCCTTTGTTCTCCCTTTGATGTCCATAACAGTGTCAAAAATATTCATGAAAACATTACGTTCAGTGTGCATGACATCAATGTTGTGTCTTAACAACAATTCTTTCCAATATGGCAAATCCCACAAGATACTCTGCTTCACCCAGTGGTGTTCCTTACCATAACCCGCAAACTCCTTAACACTCTTGTCCCAGATGTAAGGATACTCTTCGACCCTCTGCCAAACCCGTGCACCATATAACCTATAGGGTGGAGGTTCATTAACAACCTTGTTCTTCTTAAAAGCGGTTTTGTTTCTCCTAAACGGGTGATCCAACAGTAGAAACTTTCTATGACAGTCAAAGAAACTTGTCTTGCCACTAACAGGGAGTGATTCCCCCCCGGTATGTTCCATGCATACAGGGCAAGCAAGCTTCCCAGACGTTGACCATCCAGAAAGCATACCATAGGCCGGGAAGTCGTTAATAGTCCACATCAAAATAGCACGCATCATAAAATTGTTCTTCGAAGACGCATCGTATGTCATTACCCCGACATCCCATAATTGTGATAACTCTTCAACCAACGATTGCAAAAACATGTCTATGTTCGCCTTTGGATTTTTGGGTCCTGGAACCAGTATAGATAGAAACATGACCTCCCTCTTCATACACATATTAGGAGGCAGATTGTATGGGGTCAGTATGACTGGCCAATAAGAGTAAGCTCTTTTGTATTGACCGAACGGGTTAAACCCATCAGTACATAAGCCAAGTCTTACATTGCGCGGCTCGCCAGAAAAGTCTGGATATAGCTCATCCAAACACTTCCATGCTTTCTCGTCGGAAGGATGGCAAAGAAACCCCTCTTGTGTTTGGTTCAGAGCATGTCAACGCATGTGTTTTGCCGTGGACAAGGAGGCATACAGGCGTTGAAGACGCGGTGTTATAGGGAAGTACCACATTTTCTTCCTGGCCGTCCAGGTTACCTTCCCTCTCCTTTTAACGGTTTGTAGCATTCCTCATTACAATGTAGACATTTTGTGACACTTTTATCTGTAAATTCATTTCTGAACAGCATACATCCACCAACACAACACTCTATCTTCACACAACCCAACCCCAAGTTTGCCACTTGTTTCTTAGCATGGAATAGGTTTGTTGGCATTCAATGATTACTAGGCATAGTGGAACCCATCAGATTGACCATCCTATTAAAATAACCTCCAGAAAGATTATAATCTGCCTTTAGGCTTAAAGCAGCTAGGGAGACGGATAACTCAGTGTGACTGTTGCACCCATCCCACAATGGAGTCTGAGCCGCTGCTAACAAATCATAAAATCTCTTTACCTCTGGATTAGGATCCTCCTCTACATTGTCAGAGTCTCCATGAGCTGCTTGGTCATCATGTTCTAGCATACGCCCGGTGGAGGGTCCAACATGATCCATCACCATTTGTTCTATGTTGTTATACGTATCCCTGTTTCCTCCAACCTCGTAGTAAAACTGTTGCACAGTTACGTCTGATGGTCTTCGCGGTAACTGCTCACCATGGTTGTACCAACAGTGGTATGTTTCCATGAACCCTTTCTCAGTTAGGTGGCACATGACGTCATCCGCGTATTCAAAACTTATGCATTTGCACCTTGAGCACGGACAACGAATTTTCTGAGTCGCTTCAAATCCAGGCGTGTTTGCCGTAGCGAACGAAATGAACTCCAATAGCCCCATCATAAACTCCTCAGTCACTCGCCGACTACGATCTAGTCGGTTGTACATCCATCGCCGATTTGCCAGTACCTCCATTTACAATATATAATAAGCACTATTTCTGTTACTTTACATTTTTAAATTTTTATTTGACTATCGGTTGTGAATCACTCTATCTCTTTGATATTGCAAATTGGTGGGGCCCTATCCCATTCGGGATGAATATGTAACCATCCGTAACCCATCGATGTTGTATGTGGTCTATCTTGTGTCGTTGATGTTCATTTGAAATTTCGGCAGCATTTTGCATTGGTCCCCGAGTACACAGAGATACGTACGGTATGAAACACCGTACGTAGTCATGCACCCTGGGGACAATACAAAACACCAAAACCGAAATTTCAAATGAACATTCAACGTCTCAACATAGACCACATACAACATTGATGGGTTATGCCCTACTGGTTACAATTTAAACAAATCACAATTTAAATAATTTTGTTTGAAAACATCATTAATACCATAACTTACTGAATCAACATAGTTATGTAATAAATCTTTGTTATAAATAAATAAAAATAGCAATTATATGAAACTATAGTATTAAAAGTATTACTAGTTATGTAATTTTACTTAGTTAACTTTGAACAAATGTGACTCTAAATACTCTCATTAATTTAAAGATTACACATTGATTTAATTTAATTGCCCCTAAAAAAATGATTATACAAGGTATAAATAATAGTAAATACGAATATGTGAAGATAGTTTTAAGAAAAACAACGCTGACCAAACTGATTCTTGATTTGATTTAACAGTTCAATGATCATGACCACAAGCTACTACACTTTTTTCTACTGGTCCCGTGATTCAAAACAGCCTTACAAAATTAGTGGACTTAACTACCTATTTCCTCCTCTATATTTTGAATTTATAAATCTTCAAAGCAGTGACAATGTCTTCAAGGATATGTTTGATTATAGTTGTGATTTTTTAATTAGAATTTGAAAACTAGTAAAATTATGAGTCTGATTAGATTATCAAAACTGATTTGTAAATTCAATTTTTAGCATGAGGTAAACTCTTACGAGTTTAAGAGTCGAGTTAGCGAGTCGAGTCTACCTAGCCAAAACGAGTCTAGGTAGACTCTCGAGTCTGACAACCTTGAATATAACAAATCATAACTCGCGAATATTATTCTTAATCATTGTTTTCCTAGGAAATGGGATGTGGGCACACTTGAATTTATACGCGGAAGTTGGCACGAAATTCAAGTGCATTTCTTCAACTGGACAGGCAAAATGTAGCATGCAGGCCGCGTGTCAACACCCCTGGCATTTTTTCCTCTGACCGGCAAAATGCACACTCCCCCCGTGCCTGACTCGACGTGATTGCACACTGACCTGTTGACTGTTATTTCTCCTAACCAACATGCGAAATGCACAACCCATGTGCCTGACTCGATGTGACTACACTCTGGTTGTGAGCAGTGGTATTTCTTAATACCAACATGCGAAATGGTACGTGGCACACTCGGGAATGTTTCTTATTTTGGGTATACGAAATATAAAGATGATGAGATGTTTTTTAACCCAAACACCTAAATATTTTTGAAATGACACTTCTCTTTGAATTATTTTAAAAAAATGCACTGATTAAAAAAAAACCCATGAAAAACGAATAAGGAGTGTCTATGATAACATGGAGACATTAAAGGGACCAAATGTATACGTGTTTGACATTACAATATAACCTAAAACTTTAAGCCGATAAATGTAAGTGTCTTTATAGTTATAAATTGCTCAACTTATTTACATCTACTTGATATAGAATTACTTAGATTTATCAACACAACACAACAAGATATGTTCATGTCTTCAACAAAATAATCTTATGTGTATATTTGTTATACATTTCAATTTCAATATCATGGCAATATGAAAGTGATACAAAATCAAAAATTATGATGTCGAAAGGTCAACAAATGATGTTAACATATACATTGGAATTCTAGTTACGATACTTATTCCCTATTTTCTTTACCACTATCCTAATAGATTAAACTAAATCAAATACTATGATTAAATTATGTCATGCATCTCAAAAAAAACTTCATCCCAAAACACACCAACCTTTTTTTTTTATTTTTTTATTTTTTATACTATATCACTTATCACAATAATATTATTTTTTCTTCCACTTGTAGACTCAAAAATGGGCATAATCATCTTACAAAAATCTAGAGGTGACTTATTTTCTCCCTTTAATTAGTTGTTATTTGTTGACCTAAAACCAGAATTTAGTGCAGCATAGCTGCAGAGTGACTCGGTCCACCCATTAATATTGTTTACCTGTTGTACTGCACACATACCCTAACCTGATCCTTAGTGGGTGGTTCATCATATCAAATACAAAGTACTTCCTCTGCTGTCTAAACATGGATAATAAAATTAGGAACCAATAAAGACAACAGAATGAAATTAGGTCATGAGTAGGACTCTTTAATTTTAAATTGTTCTTGCAACATTTTTACACAAATAAGGTTTGTGGAATTTACATTTTGAAATCACACGCATTATATATGGTATCCGATATGTTTCCTGCCCCAAATTTTAGGTTCATGTTGTTAATAATGGTAATTCTGAAAAATGCACTCTGGTTCTCACTGGTTACATTCATGCTGGAAACCTATCAGTCATTCAATTGGTAATTGGTAAGGTCATGGATTTCCTATAATAGTTATGTTATTTTTTCAGTAGTCTTAACATTTTTTCTGCCAGGTTCATGTTTCAGGTGCAGGAGATTTTCAATTGTTTAACATACAAGTTCTTAAGGGACTAACAAATAACAAATAATAAGGGACTAACAGAAGAAACCCAACACAGTTTCAATAACCAACACATATAGAGACAAGAAAAATAGAGGGAACGATGTACGTTACCCGTAGTCACGAAGGAGGGAGCCGGTGGAGAACAGACCGTGGCTCTCAAACGACGGAGGGAAGGGAGCCTCAAATGCTCGAAGCTTCCAACGGAGAGGGTGGAGAGAGACGGTGGTTTGTTACTGGGGACCACGGTGGCTCGGAGATTCAGGAGACGGTGGTTTGGTGGTAAGGGGGAGACGGTGGTTCAGAGCTTCGGGCGAGGGTGGTTCGGTGGTAAGGGGGAGACGGTGGTTCGAAGCTTGGGGAGACGGTGGTTCGGTGGTTCAAGAGAGAGAGTGATGGAGGTAGAGAGACAACTTAGGGCTTGGGGGTAGAGAGATGAAGGAGTCTGAGGGAGGAAGAGATTGGGGAAAATGGGTTGTCCCTGAAATAGATTTAACACTTAGCGACGGTACAACCAGTCGCTATAAAGGTCACTGAATTAAATAATATAGCGACGGACAACGACATGTGTCGCTAATATAACAACACTAGCGACGACTACATCCGTCGCTCATTTTAGAAATCCCTCTAAAATTTTGAAACGCTTTAGGAACCTTAGCGACAGCCGCACTCCGTCGCTGAAGTATCCAAACATAGCGACAGTGATCCCCTGCCGTCACTACCTTGTATCTAGCGACGGCGCGTCTGCGTTGCTGATTTCTTCGAAGACATAACGACTGCAGTATCACCGTCACTATCAGTTGGCGCCATATATAAGTTGGAGGAAAACCAAAAAAATGGAGGGAAATAACTTTAGCGACCATACCAGGGATGGGGTTTGAGTTAGCGACGGTATTAGTGACGGTTCTTGGCCAAATTCAGCGACGGGATTGTGTTGGTCGCTGATATTGTCACTATTTTTCGTATTCTAGGTCCCTTTCCCTTAGCGGTCGCTAATTCGGTCACTGATTAGTGACGGCGTTTGGCGGTCGCTAACGGAGTGTAGCTATTAGTCATTTTTCTAGTAGTGAAAGCCTTGTGATAGCTCATGATTGAATGAATGCATATATATGTGTTGTGTAGATTGTGTTCCGGATAATGGTGTGGAATGATTAGAGCGTTTGAATTGCGGTTCTTCTCTCGAGGTAGGAGAGGAGTTTATATTTCAATTGCATGAGTTGAATGATTTGTGATTGATGTATATGATTATGCTCATGCTTGCCTTACCATGATTATATTGAAACGATATAATATTTGGTTGTGTGATGAATGACATGCTTGGTTTAGCTAAAAAGGGCTTGAAATGATATTGGCACATACTTTGATCTAGGAAATGAATTATGGGATGAGACTTGTTGGAGCAAGTCATATTTATATATGTGAATATAGGTCTATGGAGAGTTTGGACTAAAACTTGGCCAATTGTATTTTGGTATGTCATGTAAAATGCCTAAAATTTAGATTTTTATTGGGAATGAATTTGGGCTTGAAACTTTGCCACATTATTGATATAAGGGTAGGTAAGTTGTGTATAAAATTTTATGCAAATTGGAGTTAAATAGCCTAGTGAAAATGGGTCCCAAAGTTGGCAAAAACTTAAGGGTCAAAAAGCTGCAGAATGGTGCCTACAGCAGTGAGATCCACAGCCAGTGATAATTCCCACGGCCAATGGATCATTTTGCCTCAAAAAATGGAAAAATGACTATTTTAGGTGGTCCAAACAGTGGGTTCCAGGGCCAGTGGAATTTGCCATTGTCAGAAATTTCCAACTGCTGCTTTTCCCTTGTTGTTTTTGGCCCATTTAGGTATCTTAATGACATTTTTGGCCTTCTACTTCTCATGAAAGTTGTAGATAATTATGTTACAGAGGTGTGAAAAATGGTCTTACCCCAATTGAATTTTTCTAACTATCATTAGGCGTAAAATACCAGACCTACTGCATTGTAAAACTCAAGTTTAAGAGGGTTTTGAACCCAACTTTTTATGATTGTCAAATTGGGACTAATAGGTGATATTTATGTCATGTCCCACTATTTTAAGACTAAAATGAACTTTTCTCATATGTCTTAATGTTGAAATTTGCCATGAGCTTATTATTACCTAAAACCCCCTTTATTATGTAAAAACAAGAGATTGCGTTAGAGGTATATGATGATGGTGTGTCTTGCTGGTGTTTGATATTGATTGAGACATTGGAAAAATATGTATGTGCCTATGATATGTTATGAAAACATGAATGTACACCACTAATAATATGATATAATGAATGATAATGAAAGTTAAACGATGGGGTTGTAAGACAAACCCTTTTATCATGATGAAACTAATAAGGGTATGATTTCATGACAATGTGTTTGTTATAAATCGATGAATCAGAGATGATGTCGATAATGAGTAATGATGGATGATTATTATTATTGATGATTTATTGAATACCATTGTGTTTGATATAAGTGTGACCTTGTATGTGTGGTTTAAATTGTATTAATGAGATGTTGTAAATGTCACACTAGAATGTAAAACAGTGGTAATGATCAATGAGATGAAAAATCCACTAAGAAATTATGTGGTGATGTTGATGAAAGATTGATGAATGTTATTGATGTTTGTGATGCCATTGTGAATGTTGCAAGTATTGACTTGCATGTACGATATAAGTATATTGAAATGAAATGCCACACTTAAAACTTGAAAACAATGGCTAAAACCAATGATGATAAAATCCACTAAGAATTGTATGGTGGTGTTGGTGATGACGATGATAATTGATGAGTGGCATGATAGGATGCATAGTGTGAGAATGCATTTGATTTGCATTACATTGCATTGTATCCATGGCATATCATATGCTGTCTATGTAGAATGTTAGGGGTTCAAATAGGCAGGCCTAGTGGGAGGGTGACCCAGTGCACGGGTAAATTATTGTTGTTCCCTAGTAATTCTGGGAATCACGAAGCTGTCCATAGTTTGGTGACGAGGCACCTTATGTGGCGGGCCTAGTGGGTGGGTGGCTCTATGATGAACAAGTTACCCCAGTTTCTGACTGGGCATGGCTCTCTCGATGTGTTTTTGGGAGGGGCCCGTAGCACTTTTGGCAAGTGAGGCCATGTTGTTGATCCGCAAGTCACGGGGTGACTAGTACTACATATGGACGATAGCGGTTTGGTACTAGTAAAATTGGTGATTATGTATGCATTATGAGATATGTGTACACATTATACTACTGCAGTAGGGGCATAGTAGCACACCTATGCTTGACCTACATTTGGTGTTTATTCCCATAGTCAGATACGTATTTATTATTGATAATTCCATTGTGCATATGCATTAGCCTAAGAGCATTTGCATATAGCATGGAGATATGCCAAAGGTGTTGTGATATGGTGATGATTGATAATGATATATGATGATGGTTGAGATTGAGATGTGATGATGATGAGATGGGTAAATGAATATGTAACATCCCGATTTAAAACAAGTTACCGGGTGAAATTGAGCCATTGAAATAATAATTGCAAAGTGGGAAAATTATTTATTAATTATAATTAACTTGATTAGTTTAGCTTAAGAAAATAGTGGCTGGTTAAGTGTGATTAATTGTTAATTATTGTCCACTTGTGATTGGGTGTAACGTGAGTGGGCTGCTGCTTCACGCTTTCCCACCCCACTTTTCCCTTCCTTCGTGCATGCATATATAATTGGTCGTTGGGTCTCTTTGCCTTTCATTCCTTCAGATTTCCCTCTGCTACTTCTCTCTTCTTCTTCCTTTTTCTCTTTCTTCTTCGTTCTTCTTCTTCTTCTTTGTTCTCTGTCTCCATTTTCTGTTTTTGGAAGCCACGACGACGGTGCTGCAGAGGAGTCGGAGCTCCCTCATGCTGGTGAAAGACGATCATCGAAGCGGAAGAAGAAACAGCCCCTGTTCCTGAGTCAATCGTGGAAGACAACAGTGTTCAAGAGGAGGTTGAACGAGGGGAAGTATCGAGTGAAGCAGCAAGACAGAGGACCAACGTCCAAGCAGAAGAGTCTCTCGGAGTTTCGTAGTTGGTAGGGGGAGTACCTTATATCTTAAATGCATGGGTTATGGACGGGTTCCGGGTGTTGATGATTGCTGTCTCTGTATTTTGATTCTGTGTTGTGCTTGCATGAAGAGTGTGTAATACCCGGGTGCATGACGAGTGAGAGTTGAGTGTTGTATGTTTAGTTCCGCCCATAGAATGCATGCTGATAGCCTCGAGAATGTTGAATGATTGCATAGAAAAAGGGTATGCTGAAGTGTTGATGATGATTACCGTGTGGTTTATGTGACATGCAAGTTGTTATAAATATAAGGTGCTGACTGCATGTGATAAAATGTTGACTTAGTGAATCTGATAATATATCACACCGATGCATGTGTTGTCTGAGTCCTGATACTGCTTGATACCGACTGCATGAGATGCATGTGCTGTTTGAGTTCTGATGATGTATGATGCCGATTGCATGAGATGCATGTATTGCTGTGCATATGAACTCTGTGTTTGTGTGATGAATCCGCGTGTGGCGCATGGGATACATTTGTGCTGGGAGCACATAGTGTGGGACATTACCATCGGTTATTTAAGAGCGTGGGACGCTGTAAAAATCCTTTTGAGTGGGACTCAAGGTAGCCTTTGAGTGGGACTCAGGCTGCCCGTGAACACCTCCGTTGGCGCTGAGAGCGTTGGTGTCACCTTGTGGGCAAACAGTTGGGTACCTGTAAAACGGCCAAGTAGCTGGGAGCTGAGTTGATAGCTGAGAGCTATGTATAAAAAGTCTGGGAGTCTACGTTGCAACGTCAAAAACCGATTACACAAGAATACGGAACCGAGTGAATTATTCTGTGTGCATATACTGTTGATATCGATTGAAATCTGTTCTGTGAATAATTGTTAATGTTATTGTAATGTTATGTGCATATATCCGAGTGAGACTGATGGATTCTGATCGTGAAATGTTGAATATGTACGTCCTGGTTAAATTGATATTGTGTATGTTTGATAGTAGCCTGTACATTATATTGCTGCATGATTGAGGATAATCCGAGTCAGTATCTATCGTTTAATATCTAAGATACTCACCCCCTACTGTGGCAATTTTTCAGTGAATGTCTCTCGGAATGAGGAGGGGAGGGGCAGCTGAATGTCGAGTGAAGTGCTGGTGCACTATGGAGGCTATGTGTTTATGTATATGCTGTGTATATGTCTTGTTAAGCCTTGGCCGGCTCGTTTTTCAATCGTAGTCTCTTTATACTAGAACTTGAACCCTCCTGGGTAGAAGATATGATTTTGTGCCTGTAATCATTTATATCCCTCTCTATATCTATCATACTGTGTGTTGTTCTATATTGCGTGAATGGTCCGCGTAATATATGTATGTGTACTTACTGAGTGTGTGAGGTTGGTATAACTATGGGTAGAAATGGGGTTAAGAGTTGATGTGGGAAGCGAGACAATGATTTATTCTGAGTGCAGAAGAGTCTAAGTATTACCGAGTGAATGAGAGCACGGGACACCGAGTGGGGATTGATCTAGATACCTTCCGAGTGATAACTGTTAGGATTTTCCCGAGTGAGGAATAATTAAATATTTTCGAGTGGTTAAGAGTAGAAGAAACCCGAGTGGGGATTGACTTAGTGATTTCCCCCGAGTGAATAAGTTGTCATATACCGAATGGATTAGCTATCATTTTTTGAGTGAATGAGATGTATGATAACTCTGGGCCCCGAGTGTCTGGATAACCGAGTGTAGCTCCTCGCTTCAGTGAATGAAGGATTCGCTCCAGCGAGTGTGTGGGCTTTGGAAGGCTTTTGGGTGGGCATCGCTTAAGCGTGTGGTGCTTCGCCCGAGCGAGTTGGGTTATCTCGCTCAAGCGTGTTGGATCTCGCTCGAGCGAGTAAGCGTTGTTCTGTGGTTCTCGCTTGAGCGGTTCGTTTTTCCGCCGTATGTCTCCGAATGGTTTTATTTCCCTTGCCTTCCGTCCCTTATTTCTTTTGTGCCCGGTTCTTCTTAGTTTATTTGGGAAAAATCTTCCCTGTTTTTGGGTTTTATTTATTGTTAAAATTAGGGTGTTACATTTTGGTATCAGAGCAGACCGAAAGGTCCAAGGCCAAGGTGTGCTTACCGAGTGTAAGCGGTTGTATGTATTATGACCGAGTAGTCATCATTATTGTGATATTCTGATTGAACATGATTGATGTTGAGATATTGATTTGAGGATAGGAGGTAACTCCTCTCCTGGTCCGATTGATTGCATGACGTATATATATAAATGGTATAATATGCTATAGTCAGTGGATATGGGGATGAGATCCGATCAGAAGAATGTAACCTTGTAAACTTATCCTTTAAGGGGTGTTAATTTCAGGATAAGTCATGGCGAATCGTCAAAGCATAGAGGCCATAGCCACGACATTCCAACGTTTTGCGGACGTGTTCGAGAGGCAGGGCCAGCCTCGAGCTGAAGATGGCCAAGTGTTGGACCGCTTCCTGAAGAGGAAGCCGAGCGAGTTTTAAGGAGGACGTAACCCTGAAGCAGCTTACAAATGGACTCAAGAGTTAGAGAGGATTTTTGGGGGCCTTCACTGTACCGAGGCCCAGAAGGTGGAGTGCGCAGTGTACATGCTACAGGACGAAGCAGAGAACTGGTGGAAGATCGCCAGAAACCGACTGACTGATGCAGATACCCAGCTGACCTGGGAAAATTTCAAGACATGCTTCTTAGAAAAATATTTCCCCGAAACAATTAGGAGTCGGAAGGAACTGGAATTCATGGAATTGGAACAGGGCTCCATGTCTGTGGAAGAGTACGCAGCTAGATTTGAAGAATTGTGCCTATTCTACCCGCCCTTCCAACAACCTGGAACGGAGAATTCCAAAAGCCTTAAATTTGAGAAGGATTGAGATCAGACATTAAAAGAGCCTGCAGATACCAAGAAATTAGGAGTTTTCCTGTATTGGTGAATAAGTGTAGAATTTTTGAAGAGGACGACAAGGCCCACTCGGGCCAGAGTAGAAAAGCAGACCATTTTTTGAAGCCCCAGCAATCCCGCTTTAAGAGGCCGAACAATGCTGGTAGGAACAGACCCTTTTCCAGATTTGGGGGTCGGAGCCAGCCAGAAAGATGACCAGTTATGGGAAACAAAAAATGTTTTAAGTGTGGAGGAAATCATTACGCTCGAGACTACAATAGCGATGGTGAGATGGTGTGCTTCCATTATAATAAGAGGGGGCACATTCGCCCTGACTGCCCCCAACTCCGTCAAGCAAATACCAATGTGCGTCAGGGAGGTTTCCAAGAGAGGAGCCGTGGGAACGATAGTCAAAGATCAGGGGGCATAGGCAGCAGAGCCAGAGGAAACATGATGTTTGCTCCAAATAACCGAGAAAGAAATACCGACCAACCAGCGGTGGGGAGAGTCTACGCCATCAACGCAGAAGATGCTGTACAAGCAAATGACTTGGTACAATGTAAGTGCTCACTCGGTAGATATACACTTAATGTAGTTTCTGATTCGGGGGCCACCCATTCTTTTATAGCTGATGAGTGTGTAAGACGTTTAAAGTTGCCGACTGTGTACATGGATCAGACTTTGGAAGTAGCCAATCCGACTGGCACTAAGGTGTTGACATCATCAATGTGTAAAGATGTAACATTTATGTTGGGCGATCGGAGTTTCACCTTCGATTTGGTGTGCGTGCCTTTAAGGGATCTCGACATTGTACTCGGCATGGATTGGCTTTCAGCCAACAAGGTATTGGTGGACTGTCGGAACAGAAGAATAATCTTTCCGAGGCAGACTAGGGAAGACTACACGGTACCAGGTATAGTCCAGTTATTTATGATGCTCTGTCTAACTGAAGGGAAGGCTAAAGCCTGAGTGAACGAAATTCCGACTGTTTGTGAATTCCCAGAGGTGTTTCCGGAAGATGTGCCGGGTGTCCCTCCAACTAGAGAAGTTGAGTTCTCTATAGACCTGATCCCTGGAGCCGAGCCAGTCTCTAGTGCACCTTATAGAATGTCCCCAACAGAATTGGCTGAGCTAAAAGAGCAGGTGGATGAGTTACTCGAAAAATAATTCATTAGGCCGAGTGTATCACCATGGGGCGCACCTGTACTACTTGTTAAGAAGAAGGATGGCAGCATGAGATTATGCATAGATTACCGATAGCTGAATAAACTCACGATTAAGAACTGATACCCATTGCCCAGAATTGACGATTTGATTGACCAACTGCGTGGTGCTTCAGTCTTCTCAAAGATTGATTTACGGTTGGGATACCACCAAATCCAGGTGAAGGACTCGGATATCCCAAAGACTGCCTTTAAGACTCGGTATGGCCACTACGACTATGTAGTGATGCCGTTCGGTGTAACAAACGCCCCTGCTATATTCATGAATTACATGAACAACATATTCCACCCCTACTTAGACCGATTCGTAGTAGTTTTTATTGATGATATCTTAGTCTATTCCAAAACCCCTGGAGAGCATGAGGAACATCTCCGAGCGGTACTTCAAGTCTTGAAGGAGAAGTAGCTGTTTGCAAAATTTTTGAAATGCGATTTCTGGATGGATAAGATCCAATTCCTCGGACATATGATTTCCAAGAAAGGTGTCTCGGTAGACCCTTCGAAGGTGGCAGCTATAATGGCATGGGAGAGACCCGAGTCAGTCTCAGAGATAAGGAGCTTTATGGGCCTGGTTGGTTATTATAGGTAGTTTATTGAAGGTTTTTCTAAGCTAGCTTTGCCACTGACTAAATTGACCCGGAAAAACGTTCCCTTCGTGTGGAGTTCCGAGTGCGAGAGCAGTTTCTGAGAGCTAAAAGACAAGTTGACGACCGCTCCAGTGTTGGCATTGCCTAACTTACAAGAGAACTTCGTTATTTATTATGATGCGTCAGGACACGGATTGGGATACGTGCTAATGCAGAAAGACTGAGTGATAGCGTATGCCTCTCGGCAATTGAGGCCTCACGAACAGCATTACCCGACCCACGACTTAGAGCTGGCAGCAATGGTTTTCGCGTTGAAGATATGGAGACATTACTTGTACGGTTCTAAATTCGAAGTGTACAATGACCACAAGAGCCTCAAATATTTATTCGACCAGAAGGAGCTGAACATGAGGCAGAGGAGATGGATGGAATTTTTAAAGGATTATGACTTCGAGCTGAAGTACCATCCGGGTAAGGCAAACGTTGTTGCCGACGCGTTGAGTCGGAAATCCCTCCATATAGTAGTGATGATGGTGAAGGAGGTGGAGTTGTTGGAACAGTTCTGAGACATGAACTTGTATGTTGACATCCCCTCATCTCAGAAAATAACAATTGGTACGTTGAGGATTGCCAATGAATTTCTGAAATCCGTGTATGAACAACAGCAGTCAGATTCCTACTTGGCCGAGATGAAGGAAACTCAGGCCAAGGGTAAGGACTTGTCCTTGACCGAGGGATAGGATGGAATCTTCCGAGTGAGAAACAGAATATACGTGCCGGGTGGAGGAGAATTAATGATGCTAAAATCCCGAGTCATTAACTTGGTGGTGAAAATCTTAGTAAAACAAAATATGACTCTCGGATTTACACTTATGGCAAGCGCACCAGTCGTTAAAATTGTAGAATATTTGATCGTCCCATAGGGATTGTGGTAAGTACCTCAATCTAGGACTAGTACAAGCTGAACCAACACGAAATACAGGTAGTTCATTCGGTTTTTATGATTTTAATGTTTTCTAGTTGTTTTTGGTATTTTCAGAAACAGAGTTAAGATGAATATGAAAAGTGATTAAAAGAAAGCAGGTCAAGATTGCTTCGGCTCACAATTTCCTCAAGAAACAAGCAATTAAGTATAATCGAACTTCACAATCTAGAGGACAATCCGCTTGTGGTTATTCCCTAATTCCTTAGGTGAAAAACACTAATCCTTAAGCAATGAACCTTAATTCCTTAAGTGCTCGATTAACCTAAGAATCTAATGCGAAATTGGAGGTTGAACTCTAACTATTCACCTAAATTGATTAGGCCTGAACTAGTTAGAAAGCTGGAAGTTACCTAAGCTTCAACCATGATTCCTCACTGGCGAAGTTCTTCATCAGTTCTGAATTTGTCAATCCAGCGATTCTACTCCACTCCTCAGCTTGTTCGCCTCAGAATCTAGAAGTCGATCTACTTGCTCACAGCTTCAAGACTCCATTGCTAACCTTCGCAATCCTAACCTTAGGGATTTAGAACTCCATCGACGTTAGATTCATCGAAGGAATACAGAGAGACATGGATGGGAGAGTTTAGAGAGATGAAAATGTAGTGAGAGATTGGAATTGGAAAAATGAAGTGTATTATTTGTTCTATGTATTCTGTCTCTGTTTTTCCGTTACAGAATATGTACAACCTATTTATAAGTTTCTACCTAACTAACTTAACTGATAACTTAGGAAAACTTAAGTCAACGACTAAAACTAATTACACAGTTTACAAAGTAACCAACTAATTACAGCTCAGCTCTTAACAGGATCCAGCTCAGCCTTAGCTAATTTACAGCGCAGCACCAGCTAATTGACAGTTCACTACTTAAGTTACTAAGGTTGCAGCAGTGGAGAAGAAGGCAATGGAAGCGGAAGCAGTATTGCACCAGGTGTGTGTTGTTGGAGGGAAGAAACAGGGTTTAAGTTACTGCTTTTTCGCTTCAGCTGCTGGGTTTTCGCTTGAGCGGATTAACTCTCGCTTGGGCGAACTCGGGAATTGTACTGCAGTGTTGCTTTGTCGCTTAAGCGTTATGGCGAAACTTGGGCGAATTGGAAATATGTAATACAGAATGGCTTTCTCGCTCAAGCGTGATTGCTTCGCTTGAGCTAATTTTTGACCTTCGCTTGAGCGAATTTAACTCTCGCTTGAGCGAGTTGATTATTCAATCGGTATTCTGCAGTTGGCGTTCGGGTTCTTCATGCAATATTCCGAGTCCTTGTTCTCTTTCGGAGTCGATGTCTTTGAAGTCTCACTCAGTCGGTCTTTGGACTCCTTTTAGTCGGCTTTGTGAAGTCTCACTCGGATTTTTCCAAATCTCGCTCGGCTTTTGTAATTTTCACTCGGATTTGTCTTCTTTTCTCAAGTGCGCCCTGTTCCTGCACCATTAAACAGCTAATTGCCTAGCATTTATACGCTGGCTGCTTAGTGAATTTATAAACACTTCAAAATTCCTTAACTAATTAATATTTTCAATCGTTTTCTTACATAAATAAAGTACTTTTGAAATTCATAACTAAAATACGAATTGTTATCAAAGTATTAAATAATACTAACAAACTAACCAATAATTACTAAATAATGTTAAATAAAAAGGTGAAATAATTAAGTCTTTTCAAGACTTATCACATCCCCAAACTTAAAACTTGCTTGTCCTCAAGCAAATATTCAGACTTATTAACTACAGCATTTGATCAACACACTCAACCTTTCCTTAACTTAGTTCATACTATAATTATTGAATACCGATCATGCTTTCTTCTTGCAATTTCTAAAAGTATAAAAACTTACACCTCCTTTGGAAGACAAGCTACTGATGCTTTCCTCATTGGTCGGTGTTTAACTCTTCTCTCGGTGTGTCAGGTGAATAGAATGCACTCAGCACCTGCATACTTGTTAGATAAACATAGGCTTGCAACAGTTCTACACGTCATACCATATGCCAACACAATCAGATCAGTAAGGGCTTTTTAAGCTTATAATAGGGCTGGGCTACAGGCTCAATTATTGTTTTTCCGAGTCATAGATAGGTTACAAGATGTATCCACTGATGCCTTGCCTCAATTCTAACTTAATTGCCTCTACTAACAACTCTCTTAACTTTTCCGACTGAATGCTACTTAATAACTCATGCTGCTTTGCACCTTCTTTTTCTTTCAGTCCTTCGGATCTTTCCTTTTTTTTTTCTTTCCATCTTTTTCCGATCGAATTTTTTTTCTTGTGGTGCTTTGCACCTCTTTTTCTTTTCTGACTTATTCATTTTTCTCTCGGCTTTGCCTTTCTTCCTTTTATTTTTCTACATATTCATCCATAATTAAGGTCAGAGTGTGTCCTTAATTACTGTTAGGCACACTCTTCATCCCCAAACTTAGAAATTGCTAGTCCCTAGCAATAAGCAAAAACCTAGCAATTCACCAGTGGAACATCCAAGGGTAATTCTGTCGGGTTTTTCTTGGATAAATAGGCTTTGTAACGTTAGGTATATAAACAGAATGAAAGGTTTCAGGCTCAAACATAATCATTAGGTCAAAGGATAATTTAATAGATTAGGAAGCCTATTTTTGGCCCTGGCTAAATTAACAAAGAAGGCCTCCATCATTTCCGATTGGTTGACATACAACAATTAACAAGCACTGAAGCAAATTCTGTCTCACTAACCAGCATTTAGATTCACTCGGAAAAGAATAAAACAGGCTCAAAAACTCATATGAGTATAACAGTTAATCAGCCAGTTATGTCCCCAAACTTAATGTAAGATCATACATTCAGATTGCTAAATAGCATACCGAATAAACAATTAATTAATGATGAAAACGTTATGGCCAGGTATCATGAGTTAAAGAAAACTGATCAATTAATTTATCCAACTAAAGCCTGAGAATCAGCGAGAGTTAAATAATTGAGATGGATTTTAAATTACATAAATTAATGAGTAAATAGTTAAGATAGTTTAACAAATAATGAGTAGGAAAGCTAGAATACTTCCCTTTTTACCTGATTGGCAGTTCATGGAAAGCACCTGGTTGGACTTTCTCAGAAATTAGAAGATGTGCCTTTTCCTGCAATACGCGTAAGTACACTAAAATATTGGCGTGTCAACGCCCAATTTAAATAAAATAAAAAATAAAAAAAAAATAAAGCATCAGGTATGGTATTCGTTTAAGCGTGTCAAACCCCGCTCAAGCGTCACCCAAATAACATCAAGTATCATCAATATGGTACTCTCGCTAAAAGCTCACATACCGAATAGATAAAAGACCGAGAGAGAGAAAGACGAATGTACAATTATTGAATGAGAGACGAGTGTGTGACAGAATGAAAGATCGGATGAAGAATAAAAGTGACAGACTGAAGGCGGAAGATCTAATGAAATAGATACCAAGTGGATCAAAAACGAATGAAGACAGGGACCGAGTAAATAAAAACGAGTGAAAGAACCATACCGAGTGGATGAGGTCAGGGAAGGAAGCGGTGAGGGAAACAAGCGAACAAATCGCCGAGTGACTGGAAGGCCGAGTGGACAATATATGTGTATTAAACATACGTGAACGAAAGACAGAGAGAGAGACGAGTAGAAAAACGAAAGAAAAACCGAGTGAACGAAGGGATAACAAACTGACTGAAATAACCCGAGTGAATGATATACTGAATGGAAAGAATACTGAGTGAATGAAGAATGAGTAAATGAAAGACGAGTGAAAGATTGACTGGGTGAATGAAGAACCGAGTGAATGGAAGATCGAGTGAGAGTGAGAAAAAAAATACCGAGTGATGGAGATACTGAGTGGAAGAGTAAATAGAACAACTAGTGCAGAGAAGAAATGAGTAAATGGAAGAACCGAGTGAATGAAAGACGAACGAAAAATTGAGAGCAAAGCTGAGTGAATGAAACAACAAGTGGAAAAACGAATGGATAAAAGATAGAACGCGATAATGAAAGACTGAATGATAGGTGAGAAAAAGAAAGAGTGACCGAGTGGAAGAAAGACGAGTAGATTGAGTGTGGATGAAAAAGACCAGTGGATGAAAGAATGAATGGGAGAACGAATAAGAATATCCCGAGTAAATGCAGGAGCGAGTGGAAGAAACCGAGTGATCTAGTGAGAAACCAAGTGAATGAAAAACGAAATGACAGGAAACTGAGTGACTGGAAATACTGAGTGTGACAATCGCAAATGAAACACGAGTGGATGAAAAAGAAAAATACAGCGTGAGAAAACCGAGAAAGAAAGTAGGTGGAATGAAACAACGAGTAAATGAATACCGAGTGGATTATACCGAGTAAAAATAAAAAATGAATGAACAAACAATGAGTGGTCGGAAAATGGAAAAACAAGTGAAAGAACACGAAAGAATGACTGACTGACCGGGCGAATAAAATGAAAAGAAGAAGAAGATAAACTGAGTGGATAAAAGAACGACGATAGAGGAAACTGAGTGCTGGAAATACTGAGTGAATCGTAAAAGAAAAACGGAAGACACAACATTTATGAAACAATGAGTGAATCAAAATCGGGTGAATGGAAAAATAAATGACCGAGTGAATGGAGAACGAGTGAAATAGATTGACCGAATGAAGGAAAGCTGAGTGGGATAGATGAGTACAAGTTATACCAAGTGGATGAAGAACCGAATATAAAATAAGGTGAAAAACGAAAGTCAGAATAAAATGAAGTGACAGATTAAGAAAGATGAGTGACAAATGAACGACTGCGGAGGGATCCGGGTGAACGGAATACCGAATGGATGAAGAAGAATACGATTGAGTGACAAAATGAGTGGACGAAAGAATGAGTGAATGAAAGGCTGGGTGAACAACCAACACATGCAGAGAGATTGGTTGAGGACACCAAAAGACTCGGAAAAATGAAGGACAGGGTGACACAAGTTACCCTTCATCATGTGACCCACCTTCATCATCTGAAACCATTTATTTAAGTACCCCCTTGGTCCAACATCAAAGGATGTTAGAAATTTCTGGTCGGAAAGGGTCAAACACGAGTAACAGCACATCCTCAGGCCCGATTGCGCTCAAGCGAGAGCTTGAAGCGCTCAAGCGTGGAGCAAATACACAAGGCACAATTGGCCACGCTCAAAGCGTGTTAACGTATGCTCAATCGGAGGTGCAAAAAAAGTCATGCATCACAGTCACGCTTTGAGCGTGTGGAATGACGCTCAAGCGGAAGGAGAAACAGGTCCAATTCTCGCTCAAGCGAAAAGAATGCACGCTTAAGCGAAAAGACTTATACAAAGTCACGCTTAAATCACGCTTAAGCGTTACTCTCCTCTTGCTCAAGCGTGGAGGGAATCTGATTCTATTTTCTTCATGCTGTTCAGTCTCTCACTATTTTATTTATGTACAAGAGAAACAAACACGAGATCATCCTCCAGGATCCCATTTCTTATGACCATACACTCTTGGTCTTTTTACTCCTTGTTTTTCCTTGTTATGTTTAAAGCTAATGCTCAACATAACTTTCCTCCAATCTTTATTTTTCCAAACTTTCTGCTTTTTCTTCTTTTTCTTTTCTTCATTGTTAGTCTTGCTCTTTTTATGCCACAAGTAATGTTCTTCTTGACTTGATGATTCACGTTTCCTTTTGAATTCCATAGCTGCAGTAGTCACCACTAGCAAACACTCCTCATAACATGGCTGAATTTCTTCTTCTTCTTTTATATTCTAAACATCTACACATGTTAACTCTTCTTGTGCATGAACTTCTACTTCTTTCTCTGTGTTCACACTTGGCTCCAACAAAATCTCAGTATCATTATTATGTTGCCAAGATATGGTTTCCATCTCAGCTAAGATCTCAACCTTTTCTATCACTTCTTGCTCAATCATAGTGTCTAAATGATTTTCAGGTTCCTTAATGGCTTCTATTGTCATTTGTTTAATTTGCACTCCTACTACACTTGCATCATCAAAAAAATTATTCAATGACAATTCTTTCTCTTGTTCTTCTTCAGACCAATCTTCTTCATTCCAATCATCAAAGAATGCTTCACTAGATATACTATCATCTTCCACTTCTGAAGTATAATCCATATCACTTTCTTCTTCATATTCTTCAATTGACTCTTCTTCCATCAAATATCCCTGAACTTCCTTATTTTCTTCTTCTTCTTTTGTTTCTACCTCAACTTCAAGTTCAGGTTCATCCATTTCAATGTTTTCTAACTGATCTTCTTCTTCCCCAAACTTAATTTCTTCAGCTAGACCAACATCTTCATCCCATGGCTCTTCATATTGGTCTTTTCTTCGTACAACCTTTATATTCCTTGCTCTTCGGCTAACTGCTTTGCAATAAAATCCACTTGCTTTTGAATATTCATGATTAAATTATCGAAATTTTGGAGGCCGGTTTGAGTGACTTTTATAAATTGAATTAAACTCCTTTCTAACTCCGATGGCTCCTCCTCAATTGATTGTACCTCCTCTACCTGGTTCATGCATAATGTTTGTGAATATTGAAGAAACTCTGCTAAGGTGTCATCCAGATCCATTACCTGCAAATTTTCACTTTCCAAAGGAACTAAAGAAAACATAAATGCAACAACTGACTACAAACAAGGTTACTGCAACGGTTAGTGCTAACAACTAAACAACTAAAATCAAAGAGTAGTAACTAAGAACAACGATTCACGCAAGACTTAACAAATCCTACTCTTACAACGAAATTTACTAAAAACTAACAACATGTACGGAAACTAAAAAAAATTGGTTCAGTCTAGTACCGGTCCAAGGATTGTTGATATTACTCAACAATCCCCGGCAACGGCGCCATTAACTTGATGCTAAAATCCCGAGTCATTAACTTGGTGGTGAAAGTCTTAGTAAAACAAAATATGACTCTCGGATTTACACTTATGGCAAGCGCACCAGTCGTTAAAATTGTAGAATATTTGATCGTCCCACAGGGATTGTGGTAAGTACCCCAATCTAGGACTAGTACAAGCTGAACCAACACGAAATACAGGTAGTTCATTCGGTTTTTATGATTTTAATGTTTTCTAGTTGTTTTTGGTATTTTCAGAAACAGAGTTAAGATGAATATGAAAAATGATTAAAAGAAAGCAGGTCAGGATTGCTTCGGCTCACAATTTCCTCAAGAAACAAGCAATTAAGTATAATCAAACTTCACAATCTAGAGGACAATCCGCTTGTGGTTATTCCCTAATTCCTTAGGTGAAAAACACTAATCCTTAAGCAATGAACCTTAATTCCTTAAGTGCTCGATTAACCTAAGAATCTAATGCGAAATTGGAGGTTGAACTCTAACTATTCACCTAAATTGATTAGGCCTGAACTAGTTAGAAAGCTGGAAGTTACCTAAGCTTCAACCATGATTCCTCACTGGTGAAGTTCTTCATCAGTTCTGGATTTGTCAATCCAGCGATTCTACTCCACTCCTCAACTTGTTCGCCTCAGGATCTAGAAGTCGATCTACTTGCTCACAGCTTCAAGACTCCATTGCTAACCTTCGCAATCCCAACCTTAGGGATTTAGAACTCTATCGACGTTGGATTCATCGAAGGAATACAGAGAGACATGGATGGGAGAGTTTAGAGAGATGAAAATGTAGTGAGAGATTGGAATTGGAAAAATGAAGTGTATTATTTGTTCTATGTATTCTGTCTCTGTTTTTCCGTTACAGAATATGTACAACCTATTTATAAGTTTCTACCTAACTAACTTAACTGATAACTTAGGAAAACTTAAGTCAACGACTAAAACTAATTACACAGTTTACAAAGTAACCAACTAATTACAGCTCAGCTCTTAACAGGATCCAGCTCAGCCTTAGCTAATTTACAGCGTAGCACCAGCTAATTGACAGTTCACTATTTAAGTTACTAAGGTTGCAGCAGTGGAGAAGAAGGCAATGGAGGCGGATGCAGTATTGCACCAAGTGTGTGTTGTTGGAGGGAAGAAACAGGGTTTAAGTTACTGCTTTTTCGCTTCAGCTGCTGGGTTTTCGCTTGAGCGGATTAACTCTCGCTTGGGCGAACTCGGGAATTGTACTGCAGTGTTGCTTTGTCGCTTAAGAGTTATGGTGAAACTTGGGCGAATTGGAAATATGTAATACAGAATGGCTTTCTCGCTCAAGCGTGATTGCTTCGCTTGAGCTAATTTTTGACCTTCGCTTGAGCGAATTTAACTCTCGCTTGAGCGAGTTGATTATTCAATCGGTATTCTGCAGTTGGCGTTCAGGTTCTTCATGCAATATTCCGAGTCCTTGTTCTCTTTCGGAGTCGGTGTCTTTGAAGTCTCACTCAGTCGGTCTTTGGACTCCTTTCAGTCGGCTTTGTGAAGTCTCACTCGGATTTTTCCAAATCTCGCTCGGCTTTTGTAATTTTCACTCAGATTTGTCTTCTTTTCTCAAGTGCGCTCTGTTCCTGCACCATTAAACAGCTAATTGCCTAGCATTTATACGCTGGCTGCTTAGTGAATTTATAAACACTTCAAAATTCCTTAACTAATTAATATTTTCAATCATTTTCTTACATAAATAAAGTACTTTTGAAATTCATAACTAAAATACGAATTGTTATCAAATTATTAAATAATACTAACAAACTAACCAATAATTACTAAATAATGTTAAATAAAAAGGTGAAATAATTAAGTCTTTTCAAGACTTATCAATTAAGAAGAATGGTGCTCGATGAAGCCCACAAAAGCCTGCTAAGTATCCACCCGGGTACCACGAAGATGTACCACGATCTAAGAACACAATTCTGGTGGCCCGGATTAAAGAGGAATGTGGCAGAATACGTGGCTCGGTGTATTACCTGTCAAAAATCGAAGGTTGAGCACCAGAAGCCGTATGGTGTATTGCAACCCCTGGAGATCCCCGTGTGGAAATGGGACTCAATCGCCATGGACTTTGTCATGGGATTGCCAAAAAACAGAGCGGGCCATGATGTGATTTGGGTCATTGTTGACCGACTGACAAAAAGTGCACACTTCCTACCTGTGAACATGAGATACCCATTACATAAGTTAGCCCGGATTTATATTCGTGAAATTGTCCGACTGCATGGTGTGCCGACTTCCATCGTATCGGATAGGGATCCTAGATTCACGTCCCGGTTTTGGGCCAGCCTGCACCAGGAATTGGGCATGAAACTTTGGCTAAGTTCCGCCTACCACCCCCAATCGGATGGACAATCCGAGCGAACGATACAAAGTTTGGAGGACTTACTGAAGGCATGTGTGTTGGAACACGGTGGAGATTGGGAGCAGTACCTTTCCCTGATCGAATTTACGTACAACAACAGCCACCACAACAGTATTGGCATGGCACCCTATGAAGCACTATATGGTCGGAGATGCCAAACCCCACTTTGTTGGTCAGAAACGGGTGAGGGTCTGCTATTGGGACCATAAATTGTGAAGCAAACCTCAGAACAGATCTGAGTGATAAGGGAAAAGATGAAGGCGTCTCAGGATAGGTAGAAGAGCTACCATGATAAACGAACCAAACCACTAGAGTTTTCAGTCGGAGACAGGGTGTTTCTGAAGACTTCACCAAGTAAAGGAGTCGGGCGAGCCTTGAAAAGTGGGAAATTGAACCCCCGATATATTGGACCTTATGAAATATTAGAGCGGATCAGTCCCGTGGCGTACCGAATAGCATTACCGACTCATTTATCCCGATTGCATAACGTGTTTCATGTGTCTCAATTAAGGAAGTACCTACACGATTCTACTCACACAATGCCGGATGATGAAGTGGAGATTAAAGAGGACCTGACCACTGTGACTATACCGATTAGAATAATGGACCGATTGGTAAAGCGTTTGAGGAGTAAGGATGTACAACTGGTCAAAGTAGAGTGGCGGCAGGACGGGTATACCTCTTATACCTGGGAACGCGAGGATGCCATGAGGCAACAGTACCCCGAGTTGTTTGATCAAGGTGACTTACCGATTAAATTTCGAGGACGAAATTCTTTTGAGAGGGGGAGAACTGTAACATCCCGATTTAAAACAAATTACCGGGTGAAATTGAGCCATTGAAATAATAATTGCAAACTGGGAAAATTATTTATTAATTATAATTAACTTGATTAGTTTAGCTTAAGAAAATAATGGCTGGTTAAGTGATTAATTGTTAATTGTTGTCCGCTTATGATTGGGAGTAACGTGAGTGGGCTGCTGCTTCACGCTTTCCCACCCCACTTTTCCGTTCCTTCATGCATGCATATATAATTGGTCGTTGGGTCTCTTTGCCTTTCATTCCTTCAGATTTCCCTCTGCGACTTCTCTCTTCTTCTTCCTTCTTCTTCGTTCTTCTTCTTCTTCTTCTCTGTTCTCTGTCTCCATTTTCTATTTTCGGAGGCCACAACGACGGTGCTGTAGAGGAGTCGGAGCTCCCTCATGCTGGTGAAAGATGATTGTCGAAGCAGAAGAAGAAACAGCCCCTGTTCCTGAGTGAATCGCGGAAGACAACAGTGTTCAAGAGGAGGTTAAACGAATGGAAGTATCGAGTGAAGCAGCAAGGCAGAGGACCAACGTCCAAGCAGAAGAGTCTCTCGGAGTTTTGTAGTTGGTAGGGGGAGTACCTTATATCTTAAATGCATGGGTTATGGACGGGTTCTGGGTGTTGATGATTATTGTCTCTGTATTCTGATTCTGTGTTGTGCTTGCATGAAGAGTGTGTAATACCCGGGTGCATGACGAGTGAGAGTTGAGTGTTGTATGTCTAGTTCCGCCCATAGAATGCATGCTGATAGCCTCGAGAATGTTGAATGATTGCATGGAAAAAGGGTATACTGAAGTGTTGATGATGATTATCGTGTGGTTTATGTGACATGCAAGTTGTTATAAATATAAGGTGCTGACTGCATGTGATAAAATGTTGACTTAGTGAATTTGATAATATATCACACCGATGCATGTGTTGTCTGAGTCCTGATACTGCTTGATACCGACTGCATGAGATGCATGTGCTGTTTGAGTTCTGATAATGTATGATGCCGATTGCATGAGATGCATGTATTGTTGTGCATATGAACTCTGTGTTTGTGTGATGAATCCGCGTGTGGCGTATGGGATGCATTTGTGCTGGGAGCACGTAGTGTGGAACATTACCATCGGTTATTTAAGAGCGTGGGACGCTGTAAAAATCCTTTTGAGTGGGACTCAAGGTAGCCTTTGAGTGGGACTCGGGCTGCCCGTGAACACCTCCATTGGCGCTGAGAGCGTTGGTGTCACCTTGTGGGTAAACGGTTGGGTACCTGTAAAACGGTCAAGCAGCTGGGAGCTGAGTTGATAGCTGAGAGCTATGTATACAAAGGCTGGGAGCCTACGTTGCAACGTCAAAACTGATTACACAAGAATGCGGAACCGAGTGAATTATTCTGTGTGCATATACTGTTGATATCGATTGAAATCTGTTCTGTGAATAATTGTTAATGTTATTGTAATGTTATGTGCATATATCCGAGGGAGACTGATGGATTCTGATCGTGAAATGTTGAATATGTACGTCCTGGTTTAATTGATATTGTGTATATTTGATAGTAGCCGTGTACATTATATTGCTGCATGATTGAGGATAATCCGAGTCAGTATCTATCGTTTAATATCTAAGATACTCACCCCCTACTGTGGTAATTTTTCAGTGAATGTCTCTCGGAATGAGGAGGGGAGGAGGAGCTGAATGTCGAGTGAAGTGCTGGTGCACTATGGAGGCTATGTGTTTATGTATATGCTGTGTATATGTCTTGTTAAGCCTTGGCCGACTTGTATTTCAGTCGTAGTCTCTTTATACTAGAACTTGAACCCTCCTGGGTAGAAGATATGATTTTATGCCTGTAATCATTTATATCCCTCTCTATATCTATCATACTGTGTGTTGTTCAATATTGCGTGAATGGTCCGCGTAATATATGTATGTGTACTTACCGAGTGCGTAAGGTTGGTATAACTATGGTAGAAATGGGGTTAAGAGTTGATGTGGGAAGCGAGACAGTGATTTATTCTGAGTGCAGAAGAGTCTAAGTATTACCGAGTGAATGAGAGCACGGGACACCGAGTAGGGATTGATCTAGATACCTTCCGAGTGATAGCTGTTAGGATTTTCCCGAGTGAGGAATAATTAGATATTTCTGAGTGGTTAAGGGTAGAAAAAACCCGAGTGGGGATTGACTTAGTGATTTCCCCCGAGCGAATAAGTTATCATATGCCGAGTGGATTAGCTATCATTTTCCGAGTGAATGAGATGTATGATAACTCTGGGCCCCGAGTGTCTGGATAACCGAGTGTAGCTCCTCGCTTCAGTGAATGAAGGATTCACTCCAGCGAGTGTGTGGGCTTTAGAAGGCTTTTGGGTGGGCATCGCTTAAGCTTGTGGTGCTTCGCCCGAGCGAGTTGGGTTATCTCGCTCAAGCATGTTGGATCTCGCTCGAGCGAGTAAGCGTTGTTCTGTGGTTCTCGCTTGAGCGGTTCGTTTTTCTGCCGTATGTCTCCGAATGGTTTTATTTCCCTTGCCTTCCGTCCCTTATTTCTTTTGTGCCCGGTTCTTCTTGGTTTATTTGGGAAAAATCCTCCCTATTTTTTGGTTTTATTTATTGTTAAAATTAGGGTGTTACAGAATACCTAAAAGACAACATGTAAAATATGAATACAATGAAAAGATATCGAATATGATGATGTTGTACATGATGGCCTAATGTGATAAAGGGCTTGTTTGTCTATGGTTGACAATGATGATGTTGGCCCATTGTGGCATTGAGAAATGATGTGTATATATGTTTGCTTTGCTATGAGTTGATTGATAAATATGGTATATGTATATTGTTGGGATGAATGAATTATAATGATTATTGATGATTTTAACAAAGCATACATGATGTTAATATGCATATGCATATGATCTCAATTGTATTCATATTCGTTATTTGAAATGTATAACTCACTCTTCCATGTTGTCCATTTTTAGCATTGATGTAGGAATATCATAGGATGATGATATTTTAAAGTAAAGCTTGGAGAAGGTAAATAGTAATAATGGAATGCCTTAGCCAGCAGCGATTGTAATTTATTGTATTGTGAATAAAGTATACATGATAGTGTTAATGATTATTGATATTGGTAGTTGTATTGTAAATGATAATACAAATGGGTAATGTATTTATAGTTGGGATATTGGAATTTATACCCATTTGATGAATGAAATATGTTGGTTATGTAATCCTTTCTGGCATGTATAAGTGTTGATGATACATGATTTTGAAGATTGAATTGAATTGGAGATGTGTGTTGCATGACCATATATATATATATACATATTCTAGGCAATGCATGTTTATGATTTATGTGTAAGGTTGGTTATGGCCTAATAGGCTAGTGTTGTATGCTTGCATGCTTTGCCGAGCCTTTTCTCATATCTTCATATATGGGACTAGGCGTGTGCCCATATACATATTCTTCTTCCGTTGTAAACTTTATTATTTTGTATACACTTATAGGCGATTTAATTAGCGATCCAGTTTATGAATTCTTAAATCTCACTCTTTGGTTCTCCGTGGTTCGGGTCTTGATGTAATCGTTGAGGTGTTTTGAAATTATTTTAAACGTGAAAAATTTACTCACAATTTTATTAATTATTTATCTTGATTACATTGGGATTTGGGTCCAGAAAATCGATGTGTGACAAACACTTGGTTTAGAAAGCTGAATAACTCTTTGAGGTACCTATTTATATATGAGGGGGTTTTCCATTTGAGTAGCAAACAGGAATTTTAATTCTAGGGCTCGGTTTTATAATTAAAAGCCATATATTTATTGTAAGTAGCCAAAATTATTTTCTTTGTGAAATATAATTGTGATTATCCCTGATGTTGTGAAATTGTGATTATAGAATGAAACCTAGTGCTTGATAAGCGATGATATTTTATAAATGTGTTATGGATTGTCATTGGTATTGTTGATTGACTTATATTTTTGAGAATTACCTATAATGGTGTTAATGATGTTAGATTGAAATGTGATATGTGTATAAAGTAACTTAGTAGCTCCGGAATTTGATTTGATACATATGAAGAAAGTGATGATTGATGATTTGGAAATATATTGGTGGATCTAGGCTATAATATCAAAATGATTATATATGCCCTATGATTTGCATCCATGCATTTTTGCATTATCATGACATCATATGCATTAATAAAGCACTACGATTAACTAAACACTATGATTTGTATTTGAGACTGTTAATTATAGCACTACGGTTTATTGTATGGTTAGGGTTCATATCAACCACTTGATAGCACTACAATTGGTTATGTGAATTATCCTTTGGCACTATGATTTTCCTTATTATGACGTCGAATCCACGTTGCATGCTTTTATACATTTGAAAAGAATTTAATTTTCAAGGTCCATGGCATCTAGATACTGCATTTAAGAGTATTAGAGTATTGACATATGATTTGTTGATGAAAGTTTGGAGGTAATATGGTGATTTTTGATAATGAAATAATGAAATAATGATTAATATATATTTGGTGATGTATGGAATTAGATCGATGATTAACTTATGGTTCTGATGATTTCTATGTCATTGTGCCATGATTGTGACATCTTGAAAAATATAACCCAATGGGTAAATTTTCTTTATGTGTAAGATTGCTATTTACTACTTTGAGTGGTACTCAACCTTTCAAATTTTGTTTTAGTGAATTTTCAGGGTGACAATGCCGCTTGGTCAACTTAAGAATAAAGTAATACAATGCCTAAGGAAAATTATGTAATTAATTATGTTGTGGTGGCATTTAATGTGAAGTTTTAAATATTATGATTATGTATTGTATTTTATGAATTGTGAAGTTAGGTCATAGACCTTCGATTGGCTCTAATTAGCAAACATAATCATGTGATGCCGAATATCAAGTTTTAAGATATATATATATATATATATATATATATATATATATATTGATATATAAGGTTTTAGGACGGCGCTCTGATTGGCCTGAGATGGCATACCTATATGTGTGAGGTTGATGTCATGATTTGAGTATGTGTGATAATATCTAAAATATATTTATGTGACTATTAGTGGATAGGTAGCTGACAATGTTGCCATGGTATTATGTTGAGGATCTAATCCTCTATATGTTCAGTGATTGTTTGAATTTACATGATTGAGTTATGTAGTGATCCCTGAGGTTGGTATTCTTTGTTTCCCTTACTCATATTGTCATATATGGGAAGAGAAGAATACCCTATTAGGGACATATAGCTCCATTCTTAAGCCTTTTAAGTTTTATAGTTTATATTTCTACTTTTGAGTTGCGTGTCATTTAGGTTCTTGGATTAATTCATCGCGGTTGTTGTGCTTGCAAAAATTTTCTCAAATTTTCATTATATCCTGGGGATTGATTCTAGGAATTTAGGGAATATACCACAAGGTGGTTCAGAGCAGTTTTGCTCTATTAAGGCAAAAGGTACTAAGTTATGGAGGTAATGAATGATTTGGTTAGTATAAAATTAACTTTTCCATGAATGTACGATGCTATGTAAGTTATATGTGTTATTATATGGTGTAGTTGTGTTACTTTTTCATGGACTTATGGCATTGCATTTGACTCTGTGAGCTTCACTGATGCAATTACCTTATTTAAAGGTTTATGGTATGTTGTTATTTTTAATCCCAATAGTGTATTAAACCTGGGATACTTATTTATATCTAGGTTGATTGAGGGTAGGCCATAGGCAAAGTAATAACCCTATAGCTAATGCACTAGTCTGGCTGGCTGGTCTACTTGATAGGCAAGGAAAAGATGCTAGTGGTCTTGATGGCTTCATAAAATGGAAGCAATCTACCTTTAGAGGGGAATATAAAACTTGAGGGTACTTACCTATGGATCTAGGAGATGGAATGTGTGTTCTGATCTCTAGAGTGCACTGAGGCACAAAAGGTGAAATATGCCACCTACCAATTGATTGAAGAAGCTAAAACTTGATGGCTTTAAGCTAAACAACACATGATAGATGCTTAGAGGAAATTAATTTGGGTGAATTTCAAAGAGTATTTCCTGGAGCAGTTGTCCCCGGCAAATGTTAGAAGCCGATAGGAGCTAAAGTTTATGGAGTTGAGGTAGAGTATAATGTCGGTTAGCAAGTAGACTGTCAAATTTAATGAGTTGAGTTTATTTTATCCTCCATTCCAAAATAAGGGAAATAAATCTTTGAGCTATGTGAAATATGAAAGCGGGCTTTAGTCTGAATTGAAAAAAGCTATTAGATACCAAGAGATTTTAAATTTTCCTACCTTGGTAAACAAGTGTATAATTCTAGAAGAGGATCAGTTAGCTTGAGTGGCTGAATGGATGGCTAATAAGAACTGAAACCCTAATTTGGGAAATTTAAGAAACAGATGCATCTGGGTCCAAACTGTTATCGGGGAGGATCTTGTCATCTCATGGTTGTGGTATTGGCTATTTTCAGGTGGAATGTTTTCATTGTGGTGGTAGCCCTCTAACCCGAAACTATAACAAAAAACTAGAAATTATTTGTCACCACTATGGGTAAATGGGCCATATTCTACTTGAATGCCCTCAAAACCCTAGGATTGATGTTTCAGGTGGTCGGGGTAATACCATTCATGTTGCTCGTCGCAGTGGTAGTAGACATCATGGTGGTCGTAATAAAGGGGGTCATGGGACTTAACCTTCTGGGAGGAATGATACTCAGGCTGGAAGTAGTCAGCAACCAACTGCTCCTGGACATCTATTTGTTATTACTGGTGCCAAAGCTGAGCAAGCTTATGATTTGGTGCAAAGTAAATGTTTACTTGATGACTTCTCTCTTGATGTAATATTTGATTTTCGTGCTATTCACTCTTTTATATTTGAAGATTGTGTAAGGCATTTGAAATTGTCTGTGACTAATTTGAGGGGTGCTCTGCTTATCATTACCCCAGCTGGTAGTTTTCTATAGACAACCAATGTATGTAAAGATGCGTGTTTAACTCTAGGAGATAGAAAGTTTGTCACCGGCTCGAGTTTTTTTTACCTTTAAAGGACCCGATGTAATTTTAGGCATGGATTGGTTGTCTGCCAAACATGTGATGGTTAATTGTCACAACAAGAAAGTTATATTTCTAGGAAAACCTACCCTTAACTTTTTTATGGGTGGCAAATCGTAGCTATGTGTGGTACTTGCTATGTCAGAAGGTAATAGTTTAGTTAATTCGTATGAATTGCTAGTTGTATGTGAATTCCTGAATGTTTTTCCGAAAAATGTTCCTGGCTTGCCTCCACAATAGGAGATTGAGTTTGCCATCGACCTTGTTCCTGGTGTTGAGCCTATTTCTAAGGTACCTTATCAGATGTCTCCCATTAAGCTAGCCGAATTAAAGTAACAGGTAGTTGAATTGCTAGACAAGTGGTTTATTCGTCCAACTATTTCAGCTTGGGGTGCCTTGATGTTACTTATTAGCAAGAAAGATGACTTTATACAAATATGTGTTGACTATAGGCAGTTGAATAAGTTAACTATCAAGAATAAGTACCTTTTGTTGCGCATTGATGATCTGTTGGATTAGTTAGTAGGAGCCACTATGTTTTCTAAGATCGATCTTCGATCTAGATACCATCAAATTCATGTGAAGTCAGATGATATTTCGAAGACAGCATTCTGAACCTAACATTGTCATTATGAGTATGTGGTGATGTTGTTTGGCGTGACTAATGCACTAATGATTTTCATGGATTACATGAATTGCGTATTCCATCCTTATTTGGATAAGTTCATAGTGGTATTTATTGATGACATACTAGTTTATTCTAAGTCATTGAAGGAGCATGAGAAGCATCTCCGACTTGTATTACAAGTGCTACAAGAAAAGCAATTATATGCCAAATTATCGAAGTGCGAATTTTGGTTGGATAAAGTGCAGTTTTTGGGCCACGTGATTTCTAAAGATGTTGTAGCAGTAGATCCAGCTAAGGTTGAGGTTGTAATGGCTTGAGAGCAACCTTAATCTATTATTGAAATTCATTGTTTCCTTGGGTTAGCTGGCTACTATCATGGCTTATAGAATTACTACCCTCCTTATAATCTCCATAATGTCTTTTATGTGTCCAAACTAAGAAAATACATATCGAATTTGAATCATGTCATTCCTAGTGATGATATTGAGATCCAAGAAAATTTGGCCATTCCTCCCATGTTAGTCTATACCGCGGAACATTTTGTAAAGCAGGGATCCTACTTGTACACGTGGCATGGAGACATGGAAATAGAGTTACCTCAACCTGGGAGCGTTAGGATAATATGTGGAGACAACATCCAGAACTATTTGTTTGAGGTATATCTCTTTTAAATTTCAAGGACGAAATTTTCTTAAAGGAGGGGAAGATTGTAACATCCTTATTTTGTTTATTAGGATATTTTAGGAAATTTTAAACTGACATACAATAAAAATTTATCGGCTCGTAATTAATTAAATTAATTATTAGAGGGTTGATAAATTAAAATTTTAAAGTGGCTCATTAAATCGAAGAATTGATTGGGTTAGAATTTAAGTCAGGGGTATTCGGTTCCGGTTATTAACCAAAAAGGTTAAAAGACCGAATTACCCTTGGCCAACCTAAATTAATGAGGTTAATTTCTCTTTTCTTTTTCTTCTCACTTACCTTTTCACTTACTCTTATTTTCTTTCTTCCCCACCAAGTCACCACTTTTACTCTCTCTTTAACTCACTCTCCACCTTTACCTTCACTATCATTTTCTTTTCCCTCCTTATCATCCTTCTTCTATATATATATACACACACATACACATACACCACACGTCATTCTCTCCCTTGTTAACTTACATCCTCCTCCTCTCTATACACTACCAAACCGTACCACTATTTTTCCCAACATCACTATTTTTGTTCCATCCCCTTTACCACAACACCACCCATACCGTGATCACCCTTTTCTTTCTTCCATCATCTTCATTCTCACCTCACCACACCAAACCATCTCTTTAAGCCTTCATCATTTTCTCTCCTCCTCCCACTACTAAACCCGTGACCCCTCCCTCTCTCCCCCCTCTCTCATCCATTGCATGTGGGGTTGCCATCATTGTGGAGCTCAAAGGTTGTGTCAAAGGTTGATTGAAGGCTAGATCGGGAGCTGAAGCTTAGGTTCTCAATTATCGATCAATGCTGAGTTAGTGTCAGTAAGTTAAAACCCTCATTCATCTTTAAATGCATGTTTATTCTTCTTGAATGCATGTCCGTTTTTCTTCCATGCATGTCCATCTTCACTTCTTTCTACATGCATGTTAAATTTGACAAATTCATGGGTCCGTTTGATGGATTACATGTTGCTGATCTGTTGGGATTTTAGGAAAATCATAAACATAAAAATAGTTCCTTTTTTCCCCCTCTTTCCAACAAGCTATAAAATGTATAAATCTATTAACTAAAGCAAAAGTTATACCCAAAATACAAAACACTATTCTAGCTGGTGTATGGCTACAGATTAGTGACTCATTCATGATCTGGGACCTTTTGGCTTAGACCTGGCTCTTGGTATCTTCATAAAAGTTATAGTTAATTTGGTTACAAAAATTTTAAGACCAAGATCACTTGAATCGAATACCTGTAGCTTAAGTTATGATTAAAATAGTGGAGTGTATGCATGTTACTCTTTCTGATTGCATGTATATTTTTCTATCATGTTGCATGCAATGTTTTTGACCTTCCCCTTCTCATTTCTAGCTTGGCCATGTTCCCTTTTAAGGATAAGGTGAACATTGGCTGCTGAAAACTTAGTTTCTGTGAAGCTGGGAAGTTGAGGTGTGTGTTCAAGAGGTGTCGGTAGGATTTCAAAGCCTTAGGGTAGTTTCAACACCCCGTCGACAAGTTTCAAAACCCTTGATAGGTATGATCCTTGTCGAAACTTGACAGGGCCCGTAAGCGCACGGGTTATGTCGCGTAATATAAAAGATTATCGTTCTCCACAAGGACTGTGTTCAAAGTACCAGCATATTGAAATTTAATTATCCAAAAATTGATTTTTAAGGTTTTTGTAAAATAAAACACAAAATTAAGTTGCACAGAATATAAAAATAAAATTTACTTGACACTTAAAAAATCAGAGTTAAGAGTATCTTGGGATTTCGGGGGATTAAGACTCTATTTTATGTTAATGAATTTTAACTTTTCATAAATAAGAATCGAATTAAGTTTTCCAAGGTGAATTTTCCAAAAGCTAATTAATATGTTCCTCTCGGAATCCTATTAATGTACCTAACCTATGGAAAGCGCTGCTTAATCCTCAGAAAGGCCCATTATCGTTTTATGAAAATCCATTTTATTTCCTCAAAAGAATTTTGATTACTTTCATGGTTTTACCAAGGTCACAAAAAGCATCTCAAAAAACTTAGGTTTAGTTCAAAGCTTTCCGGTAAAAATAAATCTCTCGATTCTATTTATTACCTAAACTTACTAATATACCCGTAAGTATACAGTTTTATCATTTAGGTTCTTGTTAGGAATTACTAAAAGCATTAAGCATAATTGAACTAAATGGAAAACAGAAATTTATTTAATTCCAAGTCAAAATAATATTAACAATAAAATATTATCATACCCCCTTTATCCCAAGATAATTAATTTAGCTACTCATGAAATAATTCAAATTCATATAAATAATGGAAAAATAAAACATACAAGACATGGTAAAAATAAAAACTTACGGGTTTCTCCAAAAGCTTAGAATAATTTACCACTGTAATTCCTTGTTGCAATATTCTCCACCAATTACAAATTTAAATTCTCACTTTTACAGCCCTCACACTCTTACAAAATAAAAGAAAGAAAAGAAAATAAAAAGAAAGAGAAGAAAAACGAACAGAGAAAGAAAAATGGAAAAGAAGAAAACTAAAGAGAAAAAGAGAGAAAGTAACGAAGAAAAGAAAAGAAAATAGAATGAAGCTGATGGTAATTGATGGGAAGAGATGATTCTTTTGCTGATGGGTTGCTGCTGCTTTTATAGGCAAATGGATGGAGGATTCCAGCTATGAAAACGCGTTCAAATTACAAGTGGAAGAAACTTTCGGTGCATGTGAGTTCCAGCTGTGCCAACTTGTTTCCAATTTGCATATTTTAATATTTCCAATAATTCGGTGCTTGGATTTTAGTGATGATTGGTGTAGAATGATGAAATTCCGAGTGGAAAAATGTTATTTTCCCACAAATCCGAGTGAAATCTTGCTGGAGGGTGGTTTGCTGAGTGTTGGACGGTGTGGGTGCAAACTGGACAGCGTGGAGAGAAGTTGCTGTTGGATGGAGATCTGTACGGTGTGGAGAGGAAAGTGTTGAGTGGGTTGCTGGGCGGTGTGGAGAGTATTGCTGGACGGTGTTGGTTGGAGAGAAGAGTCTGGGCAGTGTTGTGTTGAGTGGGTTGCTGGGCGGTGTTGTGGATAGAAAGGAGAGGACGGTGTGTGGTATGGATTAGAAGAAGAAAGGGAGACGGTGTCTTAGGTGAGGTGGAGAGCTGTGTTGATATGTCAGGAAGGAATACGGTATGGAGAGGAAAGTGTTGAGTGGGTTGCTGGGCGGTGTGGAGTTGATCCAGTGTGCATTTGATCCGGTGTTGGAGTGATGGAGTGTAGGTCGGTTTTGAAAGGAGAGGAGAAGGAAGGAGTCGGTGTTTGGAGGAGAACCGATCGGTGATGAAGCTGGATGAAAGGACGAGTGAAGAGTGACTGAAGAGTAACTTCTGATTGAGCCATTCAGTCGGAATTGAATGTAGAAGGACTTGGAACCGACTGAAACCATTCACTCGGCTCAGGTTCATGGAGTTCATTCGGAACTGATTGCAGAGTGAATCGGAACCGAGTGAAAAGTGATTCACTTGGAACTATTTAAAAGGTGACTCGGAACCGCCTGGAAAGTGGCTCACTCAGGATTGGGAAGTCTGCTCACTGTTTCACTCGGCTATGTCTATGGAATTTGAACCACTCGGAGAGAGACCTTGCTCGGATTTCTCAGGAATATACTCGGTCACATTCAAATGGTAAAATCATACCTTCATTCTGGAGTCCGAGTTGATTTCCACTCGGAATTGACTTCAGTCGTCAATCAAATCACTCGGAATGGCCTTCACTTTTACTCAGGAACTTGCACTTGAAGGGTTGGAATTTGACTGATTGAATTTCTTCTTATGTCCGAGCCTTGCTTTGCTCGGAAATGCATCTTTCTGAGCCAACTCACTCGGATGTGCTTTCCTTGGAGACTTCTCACTCGGGCTCAGTGTAAAACTTGAGAGTCTGCCCGAGTGTGATTCATTTCCGGTCGGATTTTTCCTTCCTTGCTAAGAATTACTCGGAAATGCTTTGTTCTGCTTGAGAATGCCATTTTCTCTGAGTGAGACTACTCAGATTCCTCCTTAGTCAGCATTTATTCATTTCAGTAGCCTCTTCTACTCGGAATCCATTCACTCAGAACAGCTTTTCACTTGGATTCGTTGCAATCAGAAAGCTCCCACTCGGATTCACTTCAATCAGTAATCCTTTCACTCGGAGAATAGCTTTGGACATATTTATTGGAGGTCAGTCTCCTTTTTTCACTCGGAATGGACGCAGTCGGGGAAGTTTCCACTCGGATTTGGTTATTTCTGAGTTATCCCACTCGGATTTGGCCATTTTGAGTCGGATTTCAGTGCTCTGAGTTAGATTTTTGCTTTCTGAGTCGGATTTCAGCTTTAAAAAGAGAATTCTTTCCACTTTGGGCTTGTTCTTCTTATTTCTTTATCATTTTATGGTCGTTTTTCTCTTGTTTTTGACCGTTTATTTCCTTAATTCCTGTAAAATAACATACCCAAGTAGAATAGAGTGGAAAGAAAGCAAAAATCACAATAAATAAAGGAAATACAGTGGATAATGAGAAAAATCCTAAGCAAACTGGGTCTAATTTATTGTACTATAAAGCACTTATCAAAATACCCCAAACCAAAGCATTGCTTGTCCTCAAGCAATCACCATATTCACAAGATAAAATATAGAAAACACTAAGCTTAATAAACTAAGAGATCCAAAAACAGAGAAACTGATTTATTCAAATGCCAATTTTATTTTTCTTATGTGAATCAAATTTCAATGTCAAGACTTGAGATACTCTTCTCACAATTTTCACTCAAGTGTTTCAAGGTTTGTGTATCTCTCAAATCATCATAGTCAAAAAACATTATCATAAGCTTGTTAATAAACCAGAAACTCCACAGTTTAGATAGAAAATATGCCAAAGTCTAAAGGTCTTTCAAAGGTTGTAACGTGGCCTTAGGTTGTATTGTCAAGGTAGGAATTTCAAGAAAAATGGAATACAAAAGGGCTTTAACAGTCATGAATGATTCAAATCACCATTATAAATTTAACAGAGCAAATTTTTGAACTTTTATGGACTTTTTAGAATTTATTCAATATCATCCTTTTGATTTTCTTTTTCTTTTTCTTGCGTTTCTTTGCATCCAATACCATATTTTTCTTAAGTCCTTTTTTATTTCTTTGCTCCACTAAATTTCCAACTTTTTCACCATTAAGAGAATATCAGTCAATGAAAGGTTTCAAAGAAAAATTTTCGCTTTTAGGCTCAAAAGGGGCAACTAGGGGTCAAATCATACAAAATTCTGAGGCTTAAGAATAAGACCTAATTGTGCCTTTATCATCCTAAGACATATAATCAAAAACCATTTTGAATCGGTTGAAAAACAAGTTCTAGAATATTAATGACTATGAGATTCACTCAATCAAGAAAATATGGGTTTTGAAAATTTGTTTGATAAACAACCCATTTTGGCTCAAGTCTAATCATGGAAAGTCTTTTCAAAGAAAATTTTAATCACATAAGGTTCATTTAGACATTGATTTGGCATTTAAACAATCAAATTTTGAAAATTTTACTCAAAATTTTGTGGTCCTTAGATACTTTAGCCTTGTGTTCAAAGTAACTTTATCATGTAATCATGGTAAATTACAAGATGATAAACAAAGCAAGGAAAAACACACATGCATAATAAAATAACAATCACACAACGTAAACAAAACAGTTAAGTTTTCTTACCTACCACCCTAAACCAGAATTTGACATTGTCCTTAATGTTAAAATGGATGATAAAAGTATAAGAAAACTTACCTGTAGTAACCCCAAACCAGCATCTGACATAGTTAGTTTTTTTTTATTTTATTAAAGCTTAAAAATAAAGACATGGGGTTACCTCCCCACAAGTGCTAAGTTTAACGTCTTCAGCCAGACTCTATCCCACAGTCAAGAATCAATTAGGGCCTAGAAACTCATACCTTAGTATAGAAGGTGAAGATTTAAGTTTAACATTTGGGCTCCAAATGACCTCAGTGTCATGTCTCAATGGTATGTTACCTTCACTGCTTTTTGATGTTCCTGCAAACTTATTCAGAAAAATAGATTCAAGTGGGTCATTAAGAAGAGTTTCATCTTTCACCACTTGGTCAACAATTTCAATTCCATAGCAAACATCATTAAAAGGTTTTTCTAAAACATTTTTCAAATTAAAATCAACCTTTTGGTCTCCAACAGTTAGAGACAACTTACCATTTTTGACATCGATCACAGTACCTGCAGTTGCTAAAAATGGTCTGCCTAAAATAATAGGAATCAAAGAATCTTCATCCATTTCAAGCATAACAAAGTCAGCAGGTATAAAAAATTTTCCTACCTTAATAGGAACATCCTCTAAAATTCCTACAGGATATTTGATAGATCTATCAGCCAACTGTAAAGATATCCTAGTAGGTTTTGGCTCTCCCAATCCTAACTTTTCAGCAACAGATAATGGCATTAAACTCACACTCGCTCCCAAATCACACAATGCTCTATCTATAGTTATGCCACCAATCATACAAGGAATAGAAAAGCTACCTGGATCATGAAGTTTTGGAGGCATTTTCTTCTGAATTAGAGCGCTGCACCCCTCAGTGAGTGCCACTGTTCCATCTTCCTCAAGCTTTCTTTTGTTGGACAAAATATCCTTCAAGAACTTCGCATAGATAGGCATTTGCTGCAAAACATCTATGAAGGGAATATTGACATACAATTTCTTTAAAACATCAAGAAACTTACCAAATTGTTTGTCCAACTTTGCTCTAGCCAGGCGCTGAGGAAATGGAATAGGAGGTTGATATGGCTTAACCTCTTCTTTCTTTTCTTGTGGTTTTTCTTCCTTATTCATCGGGTGAGATGGAGACTCATCCAATTTCTTTTTCTCTTCAGTCTTACCAACTGGACCATCATATTGAGTACCACTCCTAAGAGTGATAGCCATTGCATGGTTGGAAGGTCCAGCCTCAGGTTTCCCAGGAAATGTTCCTGGTGCTCTTTGAGAGTAGGAGGCTTGTTGGGCAATTTGAGTCTCCAATATTTTGATATGGGTGGCAAGGGAGTCCACCTTTGAAGCTAAGTTCTTTATTACATCAGAGAATTCATCATTCTGCTTCTGTTGAGTAGCTACAAATGTCTCCATTAAGGACTCTAGTTTTGATTTGTAGGGTCCTTGTTGAGGGTTGTAGTTACTTTGGAATTGAGGTGGCCTATTTTGGAAGCCAGGTGGACCTTGTGAAGGTCTGTAGTTACCTTGATAATTTCCACCATAGTTTCCAATAACATCCACCTGATGTATTTCTTGTTCTTGATTAGGGGTCATTGCTAAATGGCAGTTTGTAGCTTCATGTCCTGAAACACCACAAACTTCACAAACAATATTAGTAGCACCTGTTGACCCTATTTTATCAAGTTTTAATGTTAATGCTTCAACTTTGGCAGAAAGTAGGGAAAGAGCATCGACAGAATACTTACCTGGTGTTTTGGAAGGTAGTCCTCTCTCAGAGTTCCACTGGTGAGTGTTTTGAGCTATTTCCTCAATCAGGTTCTCAGCTTCATCAACATTTTTACTCATGAAGGCTCCTCCAGCTGCAGCATCTAAAGAGATCTTTTGTGTGGAAGTTAGTCCATTATAGAAAATATGGATTGTCAACCACCTTTCTATCCTATAGTGAGGATATTCTCTTAGCATCTCCCTGTATCTTTCCCAGGCTTCATACAAGGATTCAGCATCTTTTTGTGAAAAATTGATGATTTGTTTTCTCAGCACATCAGTCTTGTTCCTTGGGTACCATTTATTGATAAAAGCACTGGACAATTGTTCCCAAGTCATGATGGATCCTTCAGGAAGAGAGTATAACCACGCTCTTGCTTTATCTCTTAAGGAGAAAGGGAAAAGTCTTAAGCGAATGGCATCATTGGTGGCTCCGTTCATCTTCAGGGTGTCACAGTATTCAAGAAAGATTTGATGATGAAGATTTGGATCTTCGGAGGGTAATCCTCCGAATTGGTTCTGTTGAACCATTGAGAGTAGTGAAGGCTTCAATTCAAAATTGTTAGCCTCCACTGTGGGTCTGAGGATGCTAGATCCTCTCCCATTAGTGCTTGGAGCGGCAAAATCTCTTAAGGGTCTGTGTTGGTCCGCCATTTGTTTTTCTTATTGTTCTTTTTGTTGTTTTTGTTGTTTTCTCAAAGCTCTAAGGGTACGTTCTATCTCAGGGTCAAATCCTAAGTTTAGATCGACACTACGGTGATAAATGCTTTATAATATAATAAATTAAATCTAGTTTGCTTAGGATTTTAGTCATTATCCACTGTATTTCCTTTATTTATTGCAATTTTTGCTTTCTTTCCACTCTAGTCTACTTGGGTATGTTATTTTGCAGGAATTAAGGTAATAAAGGGTCAAAAACAAGAGAAAAAAGACCATAAAGTGATAAAGAAACAAGAAGAACAAGCCCAAAGTGGAAAGAATTCTTTTTTTAAAGCTGAAATCCGACTCAGAAAGCAAAAATTCGACTCAGAGCACTGAAATCCGACTCAAAATGGCCAAATCCGAGTGGGATAACTCAGAAATGACCAAATCCGAGTGGAAGGACTTAGAATAGAGCATTGCCGAGTGGAATACTACACTGCTGGAGGAAAATCTGAGTGAAATGTTCCCTGTCAAAGCCATTCCGAGTGATAAAAGGAGACTGACCTCCAATAAATATGTCCAAAGCTATTATCCAAGTGAAAGGCTTGCTGATTGCAACTAATCCGAGTGAAAGCTGTTCCGAGTGAATGGATTCTGAGTAGAAGAGGCCACTGAAATGAATAAATGCTGACTAAGGAGGAATCCGAGTGGTCTCACTCAGAGAAAATGACATTCTCAAGCAAAACAAAGCATTTCTGAGTAATTCTTAGCAAGGAAGGAAAAATCCGACCGGAAATGAATCACACTCGGGCAGACTCTCAAGTTTCACACTGAGCCCGAGTGTGAAGTCTCCAAGGAAAGGAATTCCGAGTAAGTTGGGTCAGAAAGATGCATTTCCGAGCAAAGCAAGGCTCAGACATGGAAGAATTCTATCAGCCAGATTCCAGTCCTTCAAAGTCCAAGTTTCTGAGTGAAAGTGAAGTCAAATCCGAGTGGAAATTAACTCGGACTTCCGAGTGAAGATGTGATTTTATCATTTGAATGAGTAAATAAATTTGTCCGAGTGAATTCCTATGCAAAATCCGAGCAAAGCTTTAACCGAGTGGTCCAAATTCAGAGACAGCCGAGTGAAAATGATTGGGAACCGATTGAATCTGAACCAAGTGAGTCTTCAATCAGTTCCGAATGAACTCCATGAACCTGAGCCGAGTGAATGTTTCAGATGGTTCCGAGTCTTTCTGCAGTCAATTCCGACTGAATGGAAGATGCCCTTCAGTAAGTCTTCACTCGTCCTTTCATTCAGCTTTATCACCGATCGGTTCTCCTCCAAACACCGACCCAATTCTTCACAAATGCAACACCGGATCACTACCTCCATCAACACCGCCTCCTTCTACTTTCCTTCAAGCCACAACACCGTCCCTTCTCCTTTCAAAACCGACCCACATTCCTCTCTTCTATCCGCTGTCCCCTTCTAATCCATACCACACACCGTCCCACTTCACCTTTCCTTTCCATCCATACCGCCCAGACTTCTCTCCAACCAACTCCGCCCAGACTCTTCTCCTAATCCACAACTCCGCCCAGACTCTTCTTCTTTCTATCCACAACACCCCTCTCCTTCCCAATATTCTCAACACCGCCCAACCGTCCTCACCTCAATACACCGCCCAACCGTCCTCACCTCAACACACCGCCCAACTTCCCAACACCGTCTCCCTTTCTTCTTCTAATACATAACACCGCCCAGTAACCCTCTCAAGACCGCCCAGACTTTTCATCAATTCAACACCGTCCAGCCCACAACGTTCAGATCTCCATCTAACAGCAACTCCTCTCCACGCTGTCCAGTTCACTCACCAACACCGTCCAGCAAGTTTTCACTCGGATTTGTGGGAAAATAACATTTTTTCCACTATGAATTTCATCATTCTGCACCAATCTTCACTAAAATCCAAGCACCGAATTATTGGAAATATTAAATATGCAAATTGGAAACAAGTTGGCACAGCTGGAATTCACATGCACCGAAAGTTTCTCCCACTTGCAAATTTTAACGCGTTTCCTTAGCTGGATTCATTCATCCATTCGCCTATAAAAGGGAGAGCAACCAGGAGTATAGCATCAATCATCACTTCCATCAATTACCATCAGATTTCTTTTCTTTTCTTCGTTACTCTCTCTCTTTTTCTCTTTAGTTTTCTTCTTTTCCATTTTTCTTTCTCTGTTCGTTTTTCTTCTCTTTCTTTTTATTTTATTTTCTTTCTTTTATTTTGTAAGAGTGTGAGGGCTGTAAAAGTGAGAATTTAAATTTGTAATTTGTGGAGAAATTATTGCAACAAGGAATTACAGTGGTAAATTATTCTGAGCTTTTGGAGAAACCCGTAAGTCTTTATTTTTACCATGTCTTGTATGTTTTATTTTTCCATTATTTACATGAATTTAAATTATTTCATGAGTAGCTAAATTAATTATCTTGGGATAAAGGGGGTATGATAATATTTTATTTTAATGTTATTTTGACTTGGAATTAAATAAATTTCTGCTTTCCATTTAGTTCAATTATGCTTAATGCTTTTAGTAATTCCTAACAGGAACCTAAATGATAAAACTATTTACTTACGGGTATATTAGTAAGTTTAAGTAATAAATAGAATCGAGAGATTTATTTTTACCGAAAAACTTTGAACTAAACCTAAGATTTTTGAAATGCTTTTTGTGACCTCGGTAAAACCGTGAAAGTAATCAAAATTCTTTTGAGGAAATAAAAGGGATTTTCATAAAACGATAATGGGCCTTTCTGAGGATTAAGCAGCGCTTTCCATAGGTTAGGTACATTAATAGGATTCCGAGAGGAACATATTAATTAGCTTTTGGAAAATTCGCCTTGGAAAACTTAATTCGATTCTTATTTATGAAAAGTTAAAATACATTAAACATAAAATAGAGTCTTAATCCCCCGAAATCCCAAGATACTCTCAACTCTAAATTTTTTAGTGTCAAGTAAATTTTATTTGTATATTTATTCATATTCTGTGCAACTTTAATTTGTGCTTTATTTTATAAAAAAATCTTAAAAATTAATTGTGTGGATAATTAAATTTCAATATGCTGGTACTTTGAACACAGTCCCTGTGGAGAACGATAATCTTTTATATTACGCGACATAACCCGTGCGCTTGCGGGCCCTGTCAAGTTTTTGGCGCCGTTGCCGGGGACTGTTGTCCCTCAAATATCGGCGATATTAAAATTCGATTAGATCATACTTGTTAATATTTTTATTGTTATTTTTATTTTTATTTTCTTTGTAAATTTTGTATTTTGATTCTATATTCTGTGTATCTGTTGTTGTTTTATTTTTATAATTATTTGTTTTATTTGTCATTTATTTTCTATTTATGCGACGAAGCCATAGTGTCGATCTAAACTTAGGATTTGACCCTGAGATAGAACGTACCCTTAGAGCTTTGAGAAAACAACAAAAACAACAAAAAGAACAAAAAGAAAAACAAATGGCAGACCAACACAGACCCTTAAGAGATTTTGCCGCTCCAAGCACCAATGGGAGAGGATCTAGCATCCTTAGACCCACAGTGGAGGCTAACAATTTTGAATTGAAGCCTTCACTACTCTCAATGGTTCAACAGAACCAATTCGGGGGATTACCCTCCGAAGATCCAAATCTTCACCTTCAAATCTTTCTTGAATACTGTGACACCCTGAAGATGAACGGAGCCACCAATGATGCCATTCGCTTAAGACTTTTCCCTTTCTCTTTAAGAGATAAAGCAAGAGCGTGGTTATACTCTCTTCCTGAAGGATCCATCACGACTTGGGAATAATTGTCCAGTGCTTTTATCAATAAATGGTACCCAAGGAACAAGACTGATGTGCTGAGAAAACAAATCATCAATTTTTCACAAAAAGATGATGAATCCTTGTATGAAGCCTGGGAGAGATACAGAGAGTTGCTAAGAGAATGTCCTCACCATGGGATAGAAAGGTGGTTGACAATCCATATTTTCTATAATGGACTAACTTCCACACAAAAGATCTCTTTAGATGCTGCAGCTGGAGGAGCCTTCATGAGTAAAAATGTTGATAAAGCTGAGAACCTGATCGAGGAAATAGCTCAAAACACTCACCAATGGAACTCTGAGAGAGGATTACCTTCTAAAACACCAGGTAAGTACTCTGTTGATGCTCTTTCCTTACTTTCTGCCAAAGTTGAAGCATTAACATTAAAACTTGATAAAATAGGGTCAACAGGTGCTACTAATATTGTTTGTGAAGTTTGTGGTGTTTCAGGACACGGAGCTACAAACTGCCATTTAGCAATGACCCCTAATCAAGAACAAGAAATGCATCAGGTGGACGCTATTGGAAACTATGGTGGAAACTATCAAGGTAACTACAGACCTCCACAAGGTCCACCTGGCTTCCAAAATAGGTCACCTCAATTCCAAAGTAACTACAAACCTCAACAAGGAACCTATATTCCACAAAAATCAAAGCTAGAATCCTTGATGGAGACATTTGTAGCTACTCAACTTAAACAAAATGATGAATTCTCTGATGCAATAAAAAACTTGGCTTCAAAAGTGGACTCTCTTGCCACTCACAACAAAATACTGGAAAATCAAATTGCCCAACAAGCCTCCTATTCTCAAAGAGCACCGGGAACATTTCCTGGGAAACCAGAGGCTGGACCATCTAACCAAACCATGGCTGTGACTCTTAGGAGTGGTACTCAATACGATGGGCCAGTTGACAAGACAGCAAAGGAGGAAAAGAAAGTCGATGAATCTTCATCTCATCCAGTAATTGAAGAAGAGAAACCACAAGAAAAGAAGGAGGAAGTTAAGCCATATCAACCTCCCATTCCATTTCCTCAGCGCTTAGCTAAAGCAAAGTTGGACAAACAATTTGGTAAGTTCCTTGATGTTTTAAAGAAATTGTATATTAATATTCCTTTTACAGATGCTTTGCAGCAAATGCCTACATATGCAAAGTTCTTGAAGGACATTCTGTCCAACAAAAGAAGACTGGAGGAAGATGGTACAGTCGCACTTACTGAAGAGTGCAGTGCTCTAATTCAAAAGAAACTTCCACCCAAGCTCCAAGATCTAGGTAGTTTCTCTATTCCTTGCATGATTGGTGACATGAATATAGATAAAGCATTGTGTGATTTAGGAGCGAGTGTGAGTTTAATGCCATTATCTGTTGCTGAAAAGTTAGGATTCGGTGAATTAAAACCTACTAGGATGTCTTTACAATTAGCTGATAGATCTGTAAAATATCCTGTAGGAATTTTAGAGGATGTTCCTATTAAGATAGGAAAATTTTTTATACCTGCTGACTTTGTTGTGCTTGAAATGGACGAAGATTCTTTGATTCCTATTATTTTAGGCAGACCATTTTTAGCAACTGCAGGTGCTGTGATTGATGTCAAGAATGGTAAGTTGTCTCTAACTGTTAGAGACCAAAAGGTTGATTTCAACTTGAAAAATGTTTTAGAAAAACCTTATAATGATGTTTGTTGTACTGTGGATTTTGTCGAACAAGTGGTAAAGGAATCAACCCTTCCTAATGACCCACTTGAAACTATTTTCATGATTGAGCCAACAGAAACATCTGATTGCTCTGAGGCCCCACATGATACTGAGGTCATGTGTGACAAAGTGGTAAGCCCCAATGTGGAATTAAAACCTTTACCAGCTTCATTAAGGTATGAGTTTCTTGGCCCTAATTCCACATATCCTGTGATTATCAATGCTGAATTGAATCCATCTAAAACTGAAAAACTTTTGAAACAACTTAGGTTGTATAGAAAGGTAATAGGTTATACAATGGATGATATCAAAGGGATTAGCCCTTCTCTTTGTATGCACAGGATTACTGTAGAAGATGAAAGTAGGCCCACAGTAGAACCACTTAGGAGATTAAATCCTAAAATGCAAGAAGTGGTTAAAAAGGAAATTTTGAAATTGCTTGATGCTGGAGTAATATATCCTGTTGATAGTAGTAAATGGGTAAGTCCTGTCCATGTGGTGCCTAAAAAGGGGGGAATAACTGTGATTGAAAATGATAAACATAACTTGATTCCTACTAGGATTGTCTCTGGTTGGCGCATGTGCATTGATTATAGGAAGTTAAATAGCGCCACGAAAAAAGATCATTTTCCCCTCCCTTTTATTGATCAGATGCTTGAAAGACTTGCGAAACACTCTTATTTCTGTTATTTGGATGGGTATTCAGGTTTTCATCAAATTCCCATTCATCCATCTGATCAAGAAAAGACTACCTTCACTTGCCCTTATGGGACTTATGCTTACAGACGTATGCCTTTTGGTTTATGTAATGCACCTGCGACTTTTCAAAAGTGTATGCAAGCAATTTTTTCTGATCTTATTGAAAATGTGATGGAAGTCTTTATGGATGATTTTTCAGTGCATGGTTTGGATTTTGATAATTGTTTAACAAATTTGTGCCAAGTCTTGCAGCGTTGTGAAGAAACCAATTTGGTTCTAAATTGGGAAAAATGCCATTTTATGGTAAGAGAAGGCATAGTTCTTGGACACCTGGTGTCTGAGAGAGGTATAGAAGTTGATAAGGCTAAAGTGGAAGTGATTGAAAAATTACCTCCACCCACAAATGTGAAAGGTATTCGGAGTTTTCTTGGACATGCAGGGTTTTATCGCAGGTTCATTAAAGATTTCTCCAAGATCACAAAGCCTCTTACAACTCTTCTGGGTAAGGATGTGCCTTTCAATTTTGATTCATCTTGTATGGAAGCTTTTTGCAGGATTAAGCAAGCTCTAATCTCTGCCCCCATCGTACAACCACCTGATTGGAAACTCCCATTTGAGCTGATGTGCGATGCGAGTGATTACGCAGTGGGAGCTGTGTTGGGGCAAAGAAAGGATAAAAAGCTCCATGTAATTCATTATGCCAGCCGGACGCTAGATGATGCTCAGGTAAATTATGCCACAACTGAAAAAGAACTGTTAGCTATTGTCTTTGCTTTTGATAAATTTAGGTCTTATTTGGTAGGTTCACATGTTACTGTTTACACTGACCACTCTGCCATTAAGTATCTATTAAATAAAAAGGAAGCAAAGCCTAGATTAATTAGGTGGATTCTAATATTGCAAGAATTTGACTTGGAAATTAAGGACAAGAAGGGTACCGAGAACTTGGTCGCTGACCACCTATCTAGGTTGACATCTGAAAAAGAAGAAACAGATAATATTCCCATCAATGAATCTTTTCCAGATGAACAACTCTTGAACCTTAGTATCCAACGTGTTCCTTGGTATGCTGATTTTGTAAATTTTCTTGCATGTGGTATCTTACCTCCTGATCTTAGCTTTCAGCAAAGGAAAAAGTTTTATGCAGATGTCAAGCATTATTATTGGGATGAACCACTCCTTTTTAAGCAATGTGCAGATGGTATGATTCGGAGATGTGTTTCACAAGATGATGTCCATGCTATCTTGGATCATTGCCATTCTCTTTCCTGTGGAGGGCACATGAGCACCTCCAAGACAGCTGCTAAAATATTACAAGCTGGGTTCTATTGGCCAAATATTTTTAAGGATGTACGTAAGTATGTTCTAACTTGTGATGCTTGCCAGAGAACAGGTAACATTGGTAAGAGACAAGAAATGCCATTGAATACAATTTTAGAAGTTGAACTGTTTGATGTATGGGGTGTTGATTTTATGGGTCCCTTTCCCTCTTCTTTTGGAAATCAGTTCATATTAGTGGCAGTTGACTATGTGTCAAAATGGGTGGAAGCCATTGCTTCACCCCATTCTGATGCTAAGACTGTTATTAAACTTTTCAAGAAAATAATATTTCCAAGGTTTGGGGTCCCAAAATGTGTTATAAGTGATGAAGGGTCTCATTTTATTGAGAAAACTTTTCAGACCCTTCTAAAGAAATATGGAGTTAAGCATAAGGTTGCTACACCTTATCACCCACAAACTAGTGGACAAGTTGAGGTATCCAATCGGGAAATTAAAAATATTCTTCAAAAAGTGGTGAATACATCACGTAAGGATTGGTCTATTAAGTTAGATGATTCCTTATGGGCGTATCGGACCGCATACAAAACTCCCATTGGAACCACACCTTTTAAGCTAGTATATGGGAAGCCCTGTCATTTACCTGTTGAGCTAGAATATAAATCTTTTTGGGCTGTTAAAACTCTTAACTTTGATCATAAGGCTGCAGGTGAACAAAGATTGTTGGAATTAAATGAGCTTGAAGAACTCCGTCTAGATGCATACGAAAATGCCAGAATTTATAAAGAAAAAACCAAACAATGGCATGATCGTCACATCCAACGGAGAACATTTAATCCAGGTGATATGGTTTTACTGTTTAATTCCAGATTGAAGCTTTTTCCAGGAAAACTGAGATCCCGATGGTCGGGACCATTCAAGGTGACAAAAGTCTTTCCCTTTGGAGCTGTCGAACTATGGAGCGAGAAATCTGGTACATTTAGGGTAAATGGACAGAGAGTAAAGCATTACTTCACCGGTCAACCAATACAACAAGCAAGTGACTTGGACTTGTTTGATGCTCCTGATGAGTAAATCCAAACGGTGAGAAGTCTGGCTGAAGACTTAAAACTTAGCACTGATAGGGAGGTAACCCTATAAAAAGTTGTTGTTTTATTTTAAGCTTTTATTCTATAAAAAAAAACCAACTATGTCAGATGCTGGTTTGGGGTTACTACAGGTAAGTTTTCTTATACTTTTATCATCCATTTTTAACATTGAGGACAATGTCAAATTCTGGTTTGGGGTGGTAGGTAAGAAAACTTAACTGTTTTGTTTAGGTTGTGTGATTGTTATTTTATTTTGCATGTGTTTTCCTTGCTTTGTTTGTAATCTTGTAATTTACCATGATTGCATGATAAATTTACTTTGAACACAAAGCCAATATCTAAGGACCAAAATTTTGAGTAAAATTTTCAAAATTTGATTGTTTAAATGCCAAATAAATGCTTAAATGAACCTTATGTGATTAAAATTTTCTTTGAAAAGACTTTCCATGGTTAGACTTGAGCCAAAATGGGTTATTTATCAAACAAATTTTCAAAACCGATATTTTCTTGATTGAGTGAATCTCATAGTCATTAATATTCTAGAACTTGTTTTTCAACTGATTCAAAATGGTTTTTGATTATATGTCTTAGGATGATAAAGGCACAATTAGGTCTTATTCTTAAGCCTCAGAATTTTGTATAATTTGACCCTTAGTTGCCCCTTTTGAGCCTAAAAGCGAAAATTTTTTCTTTGAAACCTTTCATTGACTAATATTCTCTTAAATGGTGAAAAAGTTGGAAATTTAGTGGAGCAAAGAAATAAAAAAAAGGACTTAAGAAAAATATGGTATTGGATGCAAAGAAAAGCAAGAAAAAGAAAAAGAAAATCAAAAGGATGATATTGAATGAATTCCAAAAAAGTCCATAAAAGTTCAAAAATTTGCTCTGTTAAAATTATAATGGTAATTTGAATCATTTATGATGTTAAAGCCCTTTTGTATTCCATTTTTCTTGAAATTCCTACCAATACAACCCAAGGCCACGTTACAACCTTTGAAAGACCTTTAGACTTTGACATATTTTCTATCTAAACTGTGGAGTTTCTGGTTTATTAACAAGCTTATGGTAATATTTTTTTTGACTATGATGATTTGAGAGATACACAAACCTTTAAACACTTGAGTGAAAATTGTGAGAAGAGTATCTCAAGTCTTGACATTGAAAATTGATTCACATAAGAAAAATAAAACTGGCATTTGAATAAATCTGTTTCTCTGTTTTGAATTCCTTAGTTTATTAAGTTTAGTGTTTTCTATATTTTATCTTGTGAATATGGTGATTGCTTGAGGACAAGCAATGTTTTGGTTTGGGGTATTTTGATAAATGCTTTATAATATATAAAATTAAATCTAGTTTGCTTAGGATTTTAGTCATTATCCACTGTATTTCCTTTATTTATTGCAATTTTTGCTTTCTTTCCACTCTAGTCTACTTGGGTATGTTATTTTGCAGGAATTAAGGTAATAAAGGGTCAAAAACAAGAGAAAAAAGACCATAAAGTGATAAAGAAACAAGAAGAACAAGCCCAAAGTGGAAAGAATTCTTTTTTTTAAAGCTGAAATCCGACTCAGAAAGCAAAAATTCGACTCAGAGCACTGAAATCCGACTCAAAATGGCCAAATCCGAGTGGGATAACTCAGAAATGACCAAATCCGAGTGGAAGGACTCAGAATAGAGCATTGCCGAGTGGAATACTACACTGCTGGAGGAAAATCTGAGTGAAATGTTCCCTGTCAAAGCCATTCCGAGTGATAAAAGGAGACTGACCTCCAATAAATATGTCCAAAGCTATTATCCGAGTGAAAGGCTTGCTGATTGCAACTAATCCGAGTGAAAGCTGTTCCGAGTGAATGGATTCCGAGTAGAAGAGGCCACTGAAATGAATAAATGCTGACTAAGGAGGAATCCGAGTGGTCTCACTCAGAGAAAATGACATTCTCAAGCAAAACAAAGCATTTCCGAGTAATTCTTAGCAAGGAAGGAAAAATCCGACCGGAAATGAATCACACTCGGGCAGACTCTCAAGTTTCACACTGAGCCCGAGTGAGAAGTCTCTAAGGAAAGGAATTCCGAGTAAGTTGGGTCAGAAAGATGCATTTCTGAGCAAAGCAAGGCTCGGACATGGAAGAATTCTATCAGCCAGATTCCAGTCCTTCAAAGTCCAAGTTTCTGAGTGAAAGTGAAGTCAAATCCGAGTGGAAATTAACTCGAACTTCCGAGTGAAGATGTGATTTTATCATTTGAATGAGTAAATAAATTTGTCTGAGTGAATTCCTATGCAAAATCCGAGCAAAGCTTTAACCGAGTGGTCCAAATTCAGAGACAGCCGAGTGAAAATGATTGGGAACCGATTGAATCTGAACCAAGTGAGTCTTCAATCAGTTCCGAATAAACTCCATGAACCTGAGCCGAGTGAATGTTTCAGATGGTTCCGAGTCTTTCTGCAGTCAATTCCGACTGAATGGAAGATGCCCTTCAGTAAGTCTTCACTCGTCCTTTCATTCAGCTTCATCACCGATCGGTTCTCCTCCAAACACCGACCCAATTCTTCACAAATGCAACACCGGATCACTACCTCCATCAACACCGCCTCCTTCTACTTTCCTTCAAGCCACAACACCGTCCCTTCTCCTTTCAAAACCGACCCACATTCCTCTCTTCTATCCGTTGTCCCCTTCTAATCCATACCACACACCATCCCACTTCACCTTTCCTTTCCATCCATACCGCCCAGACTTCTCTCCAACCAACTCCGCCCAGACTCTTCTCCTAATCCACAACTCCGCCCAGACTCTTCTCCTTTCTATCCACAACACCCCTCTCCTTCCCAATATTCTAAACACCGCCCAACCGTCCTCACCTCAACACACCGCCCAACTTCCCAACACCGTCTCCCTTTCTTCTTCTAATACATAACACCGCCCAGTAACCCTCTCAAGACCGCCCAGACTTTTCATCAATTCAACACCGTCCAGCCCACAACGTTCAGATCTCCATCTAACAGCAACTCCTCTCCACGCTGTCCAGTTCACTCACCAACACCGTCCAGCAAGTTTTCACTCGGATTTGTGGGAAAATAACATTTTTTCCACTATGAATTTCATCATTCTGCACCAATCTTCACTAAAATCCAAGCACCGAATTATTGGAAATATTAAATATGCAAATTGGAAACAAGTTGGCACAGCTGGAATTCACATGCACCGAAAGTTTCTCCCACTTGCAAATTTTAACGCGTTTCCTTAGCTGGATTCATTCATCTATTCGCCTATAAAAGGGAGAGCAACCAGGAGTATAGCATCAATCATCACTTCCATCAATTACCATCAGATTTCTTTTCTTTTCTTCGTTACTCTCTCTCTTTTTCTCTTTAGTTTTCTTCTTTTCCATTTTTCTTTCTCTGTTCGTTTTTCTTCTCTTTCTTTTTATTTTCTTTTCTTTCTTTTATTTTGTAAGAGTGTGAGGGCTGTAAAAGTGAGAATTTAAATTTGTAATTTATGGAGAAATTATTGCAACAAGGAATTACAGTGGTAAATTATTCTGAGCTTTTGGAGAAACCCGTAAGTCTTTATTTTTACCATGTCTTGTATGTTTTATTTTTCCATTATTTATATGAATTTAAATTATTTCATGAGTAGCTAAATTAATTATCTTGGGATAAAGGGGGTATGATAATATTTTATTTTAATGTTATTTTGACTTGGAATTAAATAAATTTCTATTTTCCATTTAGTTCAATTATGCTTAATGCTTTTAGTAATTCCTAACAAGAACCTAAATGATAAAACTATTTACTTACGGGTATATTAGTAAGTTTAGGTAATAAATAGAATCGAGAGATTTATTTTTACCAGAAAACTTTGAACTAAACCTAAGATTTTTGAAATGCTTTTTGTGACCTCGGTAAAACCGTGAAAGTAATCAAAATTCTTTTGAGGAAATAAAAGGGATTTTCATAAAACGATAATGGGCCTTTCTGAGGATTAAGCAGCGCTTTCCATAGGTTAGGTACATTAATAGGATTCCGAGAGGAACATATTAATTAGCTTTTGGAAAATTCGCCTTGGAAAACTTAATTCGATTCTTATTTATGAAAAGTTAAAATACATTAAACATAAAATAGAGTCTTAATCCCCCAAAATCCCAAGATACTCTCAACTCTAAATTTTTTAGTGTCAAGTAAATTTTATTTTTATATTTATTCATATTCTGTGCAACTTTAATTTGTGCTTTATTTTATAAAAAAATCTTAAAAATTAATTGTATGGATAATTAAATTTCAATATGTTGGTACTTTGAACACAGTCCCTGTGAAGAACGATAATCTTTTATATTACGCGACATAACCCGTGCGCTTGCGGGCCCTGTTATACGGCTTTGTCGCATAAATAGAAAATAAATGACAAATAAAACAAACAATTACAAAAATAAAACAACAGCAGATACACATAATATAGAACAAAATACAAAATTACAAAGAAAATAAAAATAAAAATAAAAATAACAATAAAAATATTAACAAGTATGATCTAATCGAATTTCAATATTGCCGATATTTGAGGGACAACAGTCCCCGGCAATGGCGCCAAAAACTTGACAGGGCCCACAAGCGCACTGGTTATGTCGCGTAATATAAAAGATTATCGTTCTCCACAGGGACTGTGTTCAAAGTACCAGCATATTGAAATTTAATTATCCACACAATTGATTTTTAAGATTTTTATAAAATAAAGTACAAATTAAAATTGCACAGAATACGAATAAATATAAAAATAAAGTTTACTTGACACTTAAAAATCAGAGTTGAGAATATCTTGGGATTTCGGGGGATTAAGACTCTATTTTATGTTAATGAATTTTAACTTTTCATAAATAAGAATCGAATTAAGTTTTCCAAGGCGAATTTTCCAAAAGCTAATTAATATGTTCCTCTCGGAATCCTATTAATGTACCTAACCTATGGAAAGCGCTGCTTAATCCTCAGAAAGGCCCATTATCGTTTTATGAAAATCCCTTTTATTTCCTCAAAAGAATTTTGATTACTTTCACGGTTTTACCGAGGTCACAAAAAGCATCTCAAAAATCTTAGGTTTAGTTCAAAGCTTTCCGGTAAAAATAAATCTCTCGATTCTATTTATTACCTAAACTTACTAATATACCCGTAAGTATACAGTTTTATCATTTAGGTTCTTGTTAGGAATTACTAAAAGCATTAAGCATAATTGAACTAAATGGAAAACAGAAATTTATTTAATTCTAAGTCAAAATAATATTAACAATAAAATATTATCATACCCCCTTTATCCCAAGATAATTAATTTAGCTACTCATGAAATAATTCAAATTCATATAAATAATGGAAAAATAAAACATACAAGACATGGTAAAAATAAAAACTTACGGGTTTCTCCAAAAGCTCAGAATAATTTACCACTGTAATTCCTTGTTGCAATATTCTCCACCAATTACAAATTTAAATTCTCACTTTTACAGCCCTCACACTCTTACAAAATAAAAGAAAGAAAAGAAAATAAAAAGAAAGAGAAGAAAAACGAACAGAGAAAGAAAAATGGAAAAGAAGAAAACTAAAGAGAAAAAGAGAGAAAGTAACGAAGAAAAGAAAAGAAAATAGAATGAAGCTGATGGTAATTGATGGGAAGAGATGATTCTTTTGTTGATGGGTTGCTGCTGCTTTTATAGGCAAATGGATGGAGGATTCCATCTATGAAAACGCGTTCAAATTGCAAGTAGAAGAAACTTTCGGTGCATGTGAGTTCCAGCTGTGCCAACTTGTTTCCAATTTGCATATTTTAATATTTCCAATAATTCGGTGCTTGGATTTTAGTGATGATTAGTGCAGAATGATGAAATTCTGAGTGGAAAAATGTTATTTTCCCACAAATCCGAGTGAAAGCTTGCTGGAGGGTGGTTTGCTGAGTGCTGGACGGTGTGGGTGCAAACTGGACAGCGTGGAGAGGAGTTGCTGTTGGATGGAGATCTGTACGGTGTGGAGAGGAAAGTGTTGAGTGGGTTGCTGGGCGGTGTGGAGAGTATTGCTGGACGGTGTTGGTTGGAGAGAAGAGTCTGGGCGGTGTTGTGTTGAGTGGGTTGTTGGGCGGTGTTGTGGATGGAAATTTGAGGACGGTGTGTGGTATGGATTAGAAGAAGAAAGGGAGACGGTGTCTTAGGTGAGGTGGAGAGCTGTGTTGATATGTGAGGAAGGAATACAGTGTGGAGAGGAAAGTGTTGAGCGGGTTGCTGGGCGGTGTGGAGTTGATCCGGTGTGCATTTGATCCGGTGTTGGAGTGATAGAGTGTAGGTCGGTTTTGAAAGGAGAGGAGACGGAAGGAGTCGGTGTTTGGAGGAGAACCGATCGGTGATAAAGCTGGATGAAAGGACGAGTGAAGAGTGACTAAAGAGTAACTTCTGATTGAGCCATTCAGTCGGAATTGAATGTAGAAGGACTCGGAACAGACTGAAACCATTCACTCGGCTCAAGTTCATGGAGTTCATTCGGAACTGATTGCAGAGTGAATCAGAACTGAGTGAAAAGTGATTCACTCGGAACTATTTAAAAGGTGACTCAGAACCGCCTGGAAAGTGGCTCACTCAGGATTGGGAAGTCTACTCACTGTTTCACTCGGCTATGTCTATGGAATTTGAACCACTCGGAGAGAGACCTTGCTCGGATTTCTCAGGAATACACTCGGTCACATTCAAATGGTAAAATCACACCTTCATTCGGGAGTCCGAGTTGATTTCCACTCGGAATTGACTTCAGTCGTCAATCAAATCACTCGGAATGGCCTTCACTTTTACTCAGGAACTTGCACTTGAAGGGTTGGAATTTGACTGATTGAATTTCTTCTTATGTCCGAGCCTTGCTTTGCTCGGAAATGCATCTTTCTGAGCCAACTCACTTGGATGTGCTTTCCTTGGAGACTTCTCACTCGGGCTCAGTGTGAAACTTGAGAGTCTGCCCGAGTGTGATTCAGTTCCGGTCGGATTTTTCCTTCCTTGCTAAGAATTACTCGAAAATGCTTTGTTCTGCTTGAGAATGCCATTTTCTCTGAGTGAGACCATTTGGATTCCTCCTTATTCAGCATTTATTCATTTCAGTGGCCTCTTCTACTCGGAATCCATTCACTCAGAACAACTTTTCACTCGGATTCGTTGTAATCAGAAAGCTCCCACTCGGATTCACTTCAATCAGTAATCCTTTCACTCAGAGAATAGCTTTGGACATATTTATTGAAGGCCAGTCTCCTTTTTTCACTCGGAATGGACGCAGTCGGGGAAGTTTCTACTCGGATTTGGTTATTTCTAAGTTATCCCACTCGAATTTGGCCATTTTGAGTCGGATTTCAGTGCTCTGAGTCGGATTTTTGCTTTCTGAGTCGGATTTCAGCTTTAAAAAGAGAATTCTTTCCACTTTGGGCTTGTTCTTCTTGTTTCTTTATCATTTTATGGTCGTTTTTCTCTTGTTTTTGACCCTTTATTACCTTAATTCCTGCAAAATAACATACTCAAGTAGAATAGAGTGGAAAGAAAGCAAAAATCACAATAAATAAAGGAAATACAGTGGATAATGATAAAAATCCTAAGCAAATTGGGTCTAATTTATTGTACTATAAAACACTTATCAAAACTCCATTGTTTTAGCTTTCTGGCCTCGATTTTAGTGTTTTAGTAATTTATGATTACGAGGGTATTTTTAGTTAATTTTTTATAATATTTCAAAATATAGGATATTCTCGTTCGAAGTTGAGTCGGGAGTCGACATTTTGTTTGGAAAGCCGGATTACTCCTTGAGATATATCTTTATGTATGAGGAGGGGGTTTACCATTTGAGTAGCAAATAGGAATTTAATTCTGAGGTTGAGTTTTATAAATAAAAGCCATATATTTATTATAAGTAATCGAAATTGTTTGCCTTATGAAATATAGTTATGATTATCCCTGTTGTTGTGAAATGGTTATTATAGAATGAAGCCTAGTTCTTGATAAATGATGATATTTTATAAATGTGTTATGGATTGTCATTGATATTGTTGATTGATTTATATTATTTAGAATTACCTATAGTGTTGTTAATGATGTTAGATTGAAATATGATATGTGTATAAAGTAATTTAGTAGCTCTAGAATTTCATTTGATACATGTGTAGAAAGTGACGATTTGGAAATATATTAGGTTAGTGGAGCTAGGTTATGATGTCAAAATGATTATATATGTGTTATGATTTCCATCCATGTATTTTTACATTATCATGATATCATATGCATTAATAAAGAGCTACGATTCGCTCAACACTATGATTTGATGTGTAGTTCTTAAGGTACCACTGATTATTGAACTACGATTCGCTATATGGTTACCTGGATATCCACCACTTTATAGCACTACGATTTGCTATGTGGATTATCCTTTGGCATTACAATTTGCTTTATTATGAAGTCGAATCTGTATTGCATGCTTTTATGCATTTGAAAAGAATATGATTTTCAAAGTCTATGACATCCAAATACTATATTTGAGAGTATTATAGTATTGACGTATGATTAATTGGTGGAAGTTAGAAGGTAATATGGTGATATTTGATATTGAAATCATGAATTGCTGATTAATATATATTTGGTGATGTATGGAATTGGATCGATGATTGGCTTATGGTTCTGATGATTTTTATGTCATTGCTATGATTGAGACATCTTGAAACGTATAACCCAATAAGTAAATTTTCTTTATGTGTAAGATTGTTATTTACTAATTTGAGTGGTACTCACCCTTTAATTTTCATTTTCGTGAGTTTTCAGGGTGACAATGCCGCTTGGTGAGCTCGAGAGTGGAGTAATGCAATGTCAAAGGAAAATATGTAATTAATTATTTTGTGGTGGCATTTAATGTGAAGGTGTAAATGATATGATCATGGATTATATTTTATGAAGTATGAAGTTAGGCCATAACCCTTCCATTGGCTTTAATTGGCAAACACAATGATGCGATGTTGTATATCAAGTTTTTATATATAAGGTCTGAGGACGACCCTCTGATTAGCCTGAGATAGCATACCTATATATGTGAGATTGATGCCATGATTTGAGTATGTGTGTTAATAGCTGGAATATATTTATGTGATTGTAGTAGATAGATAATTGACACCTCACTGGAGGTTTCGTTTAAATGTTGTCATGGTATTACATTGAGGATCTAGTCCTCTATATGTTCAGTAATTGTTTGAATTTACAAGATTGAGTTATGTAGTGATGCCCTAAAGTTAGTATTCTTTGTTTTCCCTCCTCATATCGTCATATATGAGAAGGCAAGAATACCTTGTTAGGGACCTATAGCTAGGGTCGGTCCATTCTTAAGCCTGTTAAGGTTTATAGATTATATTTTCTGCTATTGAGTCGCGTGTCATTTAGGTTCTTAGATTAATTCACGAGGGTTGTTATGCTTGTGAAAAATTTTCTCAAATTTTTATTAAACCCTAGGGATTAATTCTAGAAATTTAGGCAAGATGCCGGAGAAACACAGAATAGTATATTATGTTTAGTTTTTATAATGATTAAGCAATTATCTTATATATTTTATTAATATTATCATTTTATATACAATATAATTTTATTTTAAAAAGAATATTATATTAATATTATTTCAAATATAATCTATTTTATTAAAATATTATTTTATTAATATTTGTTTGATTGTGATTTAACTATAGTTTGACCAATGAATTATGGATCACTAGCTTAAGTAGTTCAATAATCAATCTAATTTTTAAAACATTGTTATAGATCAAATAATATTGGTGGTTATTTCAAGTCCTAGAATTTATTTCAGGGCCTAATAAAATCAAAGTAATTTTTTCACATTAGAAGCTTCCCCAACAATAAACAATAAGAATCTAAGGGATACGTAGCTCAAAACCACTAAGAACCCTCTAATTTGGCTCTGGTAATCAATTACAGAAAGCTTGTAATAAATTACACAGGCTCTGGTAATCGATTACAGAAACAGATTATCCATGAGAAACCTGTGTAGGAATTCAGTTTTGCTCTCTGGTGATCAATTACGTAACTGATTACAAGATAGTGAGACCTACAGAATTATACAGAATTTAGCTTTTAGGCCAACTTCTGTGCTACCTAACTTGCCTGTTTTAACTTCAATTGCTACGAAACTTTATGGACACTACCTACAACTTATTTTAGACCTACAGGTATAATGCATACTCAAAAATGCCTTTGGATCATAGAGATATACACTAAAATTATAATTTGGCTCATTTTCAAACAACTTTATCACCTAAATTTAGCACCTCACTCTAGTTCCTATTTATATTCGCAATGATATAATTAACATTCATATTGAATTGGCTCAATATCAATCATTTGCAACATGCATATCCATATATGCTAAATTATCACAATTGTCTGCTTTTTGTCATATAATCATCAATTTAATGGCTTTGTGCCATATCCCAATACTTAGACATCAACGATTCTACTTATCATCAACATCATCAATTCACCCATCTTAACATACTTAAGTCTATCCACTACTTTAGGAATATAATTCATCTAGGCAATCGAAAAGATACCTCCATTATCCATCACACACCTTCACAGATATCAAATACATCAACCATCATTATACCATTAACTACTCAATACATAAGCATAAATATACACATATACATCAATACTCAAATCTTTTTGGCATTGTTTCCTAACTCATCTGGCACTGGTCTCTGTATCATCAGTAATGTCCTTATCTCCAGTCACTAAAACAATAGTAAAAGTGAGTGACTGACAATACAAATCAATGTAAGTAACTTAAATCTATCGGGAAAAGCATAACATAGCCAAAGGTTCATTTAATCACAATTAATTAATTCATTACCATTCCATTTGAACATCATTCGTAATTCTTTAATCTCATCAGTTTGATAATTAAGAAACCATGTTCACAATATCACAATTAATTCATCAGATTTTAATGTCAATCCAAATACTTTCACAATCGACTTTCAGTCAATGATATGAGACTCTATAGTATCCAAATACTAAATTGGACCGGCCATCAATTGAGGGTTCTACTCGACCACCCATGAACCCTACCTGGTCCACTAAGCCCAACCTAGCTTCCCATGTCACCACTGGGTCCTACCTTGTAACGCTCTGGAGCCAACTTGTAAATACCAAGATAATTACCCCCACCATATAAAATCTTATGGATAACTTATTTTTCGCCTGGTAATTATCAAGAGATTCACAACCTGATTCCAGAGGTTACTGATACAATATCAGAGTACGCAACCTTTACATAATTAACTTCTTATTATTATACATAACATCAGAGTTCCATACATATTATATTTTACAACAGAAACCTAGATCTTATAAAATATAAAGATGTAAAATACCAAAACATAGCATACACATAATACAACCATAGTAGTCACACAAGCAAGCATCAGTCTCAAGAGCCTTCATAATTTATCCACATCAAGCATCATCTACTTTGTCACATATCTTCCTGGTTAACCACTAAGGGGTTGCCACAAGTAATAGAAAGAGTGAGATAAAATATCAAATAAATAGAAATCAAATTAGAACATACACAATCACAAGTAGGATGCTATACGATGCAGATGCCAAACAAGTATTTTGTATTATACTTATGTTATTATATTCCGTTCGTTTATATGAATGAAAATGCATAATGGATCCATTCTGGTGGGAACATCTGCAGTGATTTTCCAACAATAACATTTTTACGGATATCCAACCGATACCGCGCCCTATAATGCAACACCACATCGGATAACAATATCATAATATCAATAACAAGTGTTGCGGGACCCCCCTTAAGGACACACTACTTAGCCTTTAAGACGGCCGTGGTATAAAACCACCGCAGAGGTCTGTTGATCAACAGAGCGCGTTCCCCTACCGGGAACCCCCTCAAAGAACCCCTCTGTGGATTCTTTGAACGGCCAATGCATATAATGCATGAATGCATTAAATTATAAAATTCCTTATAATTAATTGTAACAATAAAATTTTATAACAATCAATTAAGCATACTTTGTTTGTAATTCAAAGCATATGGAGACACATTTTCCATATTATTTATATAATAATTCAATCATATGGAAACACATTTTTCCATAATTTTTATATCATGTTTTAAACATATGGAAACATATTTTCCATAATATTTAATAATTCAAAGAATATGGAAACACATTTCCCACGTTATAGTAATTGTTTAATATCATATTCCAAACCATTTGGCATCAATTTCACAATTTAATTCAAATTAAATTAAAATCTAACTATATGAGTTTCTAAACAATTAAGCAAGCAATTCTAACTTAATTTCTATGTATTTAATATCCTATCCCCTCTTTCTTACCTCAAGTGAAGATCGTTAAGCTTTTCTTATGCTAAACTCCCTTGTATTTCTTCAAATCTTCAAGTTTGCGTAATTTCTTCTTATGCGAAAATTAAAGAGTTTAAGTATGACAATAAAGGTTTTGAGAGCTTGAAGAGGGAGATGAAAGGTTATAGGATTAGTGAGGTTTTTGGTTTGAGGAAATTTGGAAGGTTGGAGCCCTATTTATAGGCTTTCAATGGCGGTTACTGTAGCAAATTACTATAGCAAATCACTGTAGCAAATCACTATAGCAGCTCAAAATGACATGAGGCGGTGGGAAAAATGGAGAACTCTAATGAATTCTCTACGTTTCACAAGATTTTTCATGTGACGTTTTACTATAGCATTTTACTGTAGAAGATTACTGTAGCATTTTACTGTAGAAGATTTTTATTTTATTTTATTATTCTATTTTACGTTCCATTCTCGTTTAATTCCGTTTTAAGTCAGACTAAAAATATCCTTGTATTCATAATTAAATTTTCTATTTTCTGAGAAACTTTAATTTTTCACTGTTTAATTACCGCTTAAAAATTGGGCTGTTACACTCTCCCCCCCGTTATAAAAATTTCATCCTCGAAATTTAAATGTACCTTGTTAAAATAATTCAGGATATTGACTCCTTATCTCATCTTCTCGTTTCCAAGTCATGCTTACTTCATCTCCTTGTTGCCAAGCTACTTTAACCAATGAGATCTCCTTGGCTCTTAGTCGCTTGACGTCTCTGTCCATTATCTTCACTGCTATTACTGGAATCGTAAGGTTTTCCTTAACTTCTATATCATCAGTTTCGATTACATGGTCTGGATCAGGTACATACTTTCGTAATTGTGAGACATGGAACACATTATGAAGATTGGAAAGGTGAGGCGGCAATACGATCTGATATGCCACTTTACCAATTCTTTTTAGGATCTCATATGGCCCTATATACCTTGGAGTAAGCTTCTTGCTTTTTAACACTCTTCCAACTCCTTTGTTGGGTGATACTTTTAAGAATACATAGTCTCCAACTTGGAATTCTAATAGCTTCCTCCTTTGATCATAATATGACTTCTACCGATCCTGCGCAATTTTCATCCTTTCTCTAATCATCCGAATTTGCTCTGTTGTATGCTGGACAATTTCTGGTCCAAGAGTCAGGTGCTCACCTGTCTCTAACCAACAGATTGGTGTCCTGCACTTTCTACCATACAATGCTTCATATGGTGCCATCCCAATGCTTGAGTGATAACTGTTATTATATATGAATTCGATTAGTGGAAGGTAATGTTCCCAACTTCCACCATGTTCTAATACACATGCTCTTAGTAAATCCTCCAGACTTTGGATAGTCCTCTCTGACTATCCATCAGTCTGTGGATGATAGGCAGAGCTTAACTTTAGTCTGGTACCAAGCTCTTTATGTAAACTTCCCCAGAATCGAGAAGTAAATCTAGGATCTCTATCAGACACTATGCTTGACGGTACTCCATGTAATCTCACTATCTCCTTTATGTACACTTGAGCCAATCTCTCAAGTGAATGCTTCATGTTGATTGGAAGAAAATGGGCTGATTTTGTTAATCTATCGACTATCACCCAGATAGCATCATTGTCTCTTTGTGTTTTAGGTAAGCCTGACATAAAGTCCATGACAATGTCATCCCATTTCCATACTGGTATTTCTAGTGGTTGTAATCCACCAGATGGTTTTTGATGTTCTACTTTACTTTTCTGACATATTAAGCAAGATGAAACATACTCAGCTATCTCCTTTTTCATCCTCTTCCACCAGAAATCCTTTCTTAAATCTTGATACATCTTCGTAGATCCAGGATGAATACTAAGCATGCTTTTATGGGCTTCATCTAGAATCATCTTCCTTAGTTCTTCATCCTCTGGGACACATATTCTTCCTTTCATCCTCCATACTCCATCTGAACCTTCTTGTAATCCTAGATCTTTCCTATTATGTTGTGTCTCGATCATTTCTTGGAGACATACATCCAATCTTTGTTTTTCAAACACCATCTTCAGAAAATCATTAGTGATTTTCAGAACTCCGACAACCATATTTACTAAAGATTTCTCCTCAACTGCTATGTTTAAGTCTCTAAATTGTTCAATCATTTCTAATTCTTTTATCATTAAAGCTGCCACATGAATAGCTTTTCTACTAAGTGTGTCAGCCACCATGTTGGCTTTCCCCGGATGGTACTTCAACTCAAAGTCATAGTCCTTGAGAAATTCCATCCATCGATGTTGTCTCATATTTAATTCTTTTTGATCGAATAGGTATTTAAGACTCTTATGATCACTATAAACTTCAAACTTTGCACCGTATAAGTAGTGCCTCCAAATTTTTAAAGCAAAGACAATGGCCGCTAATTCTAAGTCATGAGTAGGGTAATTAAGTTCGTGTGGTCGTAATTGCCTTGAAACATAAGCAATTACTTTTCTTTGTTGCATTAGGACACAACCAAGTCCCAACTTTGAAGCATCACAATAAACTTTGAAGTTTTCGTGTGGATTTGGTAAGGCTAGAACTGGTGCAGTTGTTAATCTTTTCTTTAATTCTTGGAAACTTGCTTCGCATTCAGGAGTCCAAATGAAAGGTTTATTTTTACAGGTTAATCGAGTCATGGGTAGAATAATTTGAGAGAATCCTTCAATAAACCTTCGATAGTAACCCGCAAGTCCTAATAAACTCCTGATTTCTGTGACAGTCTTTGGCCTTTCCCAAGCTATTACAGCTTCAATCTTTGCAGGGTCGACTGACACTCCATTCTTAGATATCACATGGCCTAAGAATTTTACTTCATTAAGCCAAAACTTATATTTGGATAGTTTGGCATATAGCTGCTTCTCCTTTAGTATTTGTAGCACTAAGTACAAATGCTTCTCATGCTCCTCCTTGGTTTTGGAATAGATGAGAATATCATCTATAAAGACAATGACAAATTTGTTAGCCAAGGCCTCAACGCTCAAGAGGGGGGGTGAATTGAGTGTTGCAAATTTTTGCGCGGAATCCCCTTGGAAATGGTTAGTAATATACAAATGATGCAATAATGAAGATACAATAACTTTTATGCACATATCACACTATAAGACACTTGATGTGTAATGGTAATATAAAGCTTAGAGTGTGATAAACAAGCAAGTTATTGGCTAGAGCGATTTATCAAACAGTTGGAGTGCACAGATTTATTTGTCAATAATGTGATGTTTCCTATAAAGATTCAGCTCATTCAATTTATTAAACACCTTGTGTGCATGTGAAAAGTAATAGCAATCAAGTAAGTATCACACAAGAGTTGATAGGAAACAATGTTCTAGATACTTGGCAAGTTATAGCAAATTCCAATTTTTAAGAACTTCACCAAATATTGATTCAAGCACATTATCAAACACTTGGCATGCAGAGTTAGTTTTCTACTTCAACAACAACTTTGATTCACACATTCAGCTCAAGCATTTCAACAAACAGTTTATATGCACAGTTGTATAAAGAGTTCAAGGTAGAGAGAAATGCAAACCAAATTTAACGAGTTCCACCAACCCGGTGTACGTCTCGCCTTTAAGCAACCCACTTGAAGGATTCCACTATTGAAGATTTGAGATACAAGCTTTGAGCAATTGCAGCTTCCTAGTGTCCCACACTTAAGAACTCAATTCTCACAAGCAAAGGGCAACCCACCCAATCTCACAATCTCTCAATACCCAAAGGTTGAACCCCAACCTTTGTGACCACTCAACCTAGAGTGAAAAACCTTGGTGTTTTGGTGTTTGGTTTACAAGCAATTAACTCTCTCAATAGAGTAGATACACAAATAAAAGCTCTCACAAATTCTAACTCTCAACAAGAGAGGATATGCAAATTGAAACTCATAATCTAACAACTCTTAAGCAATATGCAAGTTTAGAAACAAGAGTTGCAGAATATACAACAGAAATCTAGTAAGAAGACCTCTAGAAGAAGAATATTGATTGCCTTGTGTTGTGCCTTGGTCTCTCCCTTGGTGTGTGTCTCTCTTGCTTGAATCCATACTTCATTTATAGTCATTTTTAGGGTTTCCAGCCGTTGCACATTGTCTCCAACGGATACCTTAGCATGGGCATAAAGTGGGAGTGAAGAAATGAGCTGGAGTTCCACTTAAAAGCATTTTCCCACGTTCTGACACTATGGTAATCGATTAGCCTTCGAGCTGTCATCGATTAGCTTTTGAAATCTTCAGTATTATACAACAGGTAATCGATTAGCATTTCTACTGTAATCGATTAGCTATGAAACAGAACCATTCTAATCGATTATTCCTTGCCTTGTAATCGATTATGATTGATACCTGATGCTCTTAATTTGTGTCTCGCAGCATGGTAATCGATTAGGACTTCATGTAATCGATTAGGGACAAAACAGAACTTACGTAATCGATTATGCTTGACTTGGTAATCGATTATGGTGAATACCTGATGCTCAGTCTTCAAACTTTCAGCTGGTAATCGATTAGCCTTTTATCTGTAATCGATTATGTTCATTCCAGAACCTATGTAATCGATTGTCCTTCTTATTGTAATCGATTGTACCATAAACAGAGTTATGGTAATCGATTATTCCATTGTGGTAATCGATTAGTACATGTACCTGATACAATTCTTTAAGGTTTTTGATATGTTCTTGATATGTATTGACCCATGGCTTATGCCTTTGATCCTCATGCTTGTTTCCTTGATTCTTCTTCAACTTATGAGCTTGTTCTTCATGATTGAGTTCATGTCATCAACCTTGTCTTCCATAGCTCATGTTTCTTTAACTCTTTGTGAGGCATCTTCATCTCTTTATTCTTGGCCATTGTCTTTGTGCTTGAACCTTCTTGTTTCTGAACCTTTGCCATTCCATCATCATCATGAATACTTTGTCATTCATCAAAACTACTTTGCATACTTACATATGCAACTTCATTCTCCCCCTTTTTGATGATGGCAATTGATGTTACATGTTGCTTGTATTCATGTGTTACAAATTAATCATATTGGCTTCATGGTAATATCCTTTCTTCCTTTAGGAGTCTTTGCCTTAGTCTTCATGTTTGTCATTATCAAAACCTGTTTCAACATTTAAACACATTCTCCCCCTTTTTGATGATGACAACCAATGTTCATCTCATGGGGTGTTAGTTTCACAGAATAATGACAATAAATGGTTATATTTATTCTCCCCCTATATGATGTAATGAATGCTAGTTAAGTTCATTGTTTAAGTGTTATTCTCCCTCTTAATCTTATAACTTATGCCAACTGTTTTAAACGTATCAAATGATGGAAACATGATATCTCTCTCTCCTCTTTTTAGCATAAATGGCATCCTATTCTTTTTACTGATCCTTCCACTAATCTCTCCCCCTTTGGCATCATCAAAAAGATTATCACCTTAATATATTCTATGCCATCAACCTATAAACTCATGTATTTGAATAAGAGAGATTAAGCATTTCATAAGAGAGATTTCAAATCAAATCTCATAACATGATCAAAGATAAATACCATTTTAGTGCATCTAGAGTCAATAAGCAATCACATAATTTATTCATCAAGTAAGCATATGATTGATTGCTAACTTATTCTAATCATGTAGTGAGTATCATTTTCAAAAACGTCACATGATTCTTTCACATATCATTTCAAGTAAGCACATAGTTTTCTCCTATTTTGGCATCATCAAATGCACAAGAATAATTTTCCAAGTAAGCATATAGTTGAGTAAGAGCATGAGTGCCATAAACATAATCATAGAGAAGTGAAATCAAGGATAATCATTCATGTGTATACTCCCCCTTACTACTGTAATTGATACCACTTGTAAACAATATACCAGTTATTAACATGTGAAATCGATTATACCAATTTGATCAAGTTTGATATCACTTGTAGGTCAATTCAATCAAGTCTGATACCATTTGTTTACTTTTTAAAGCATATGATCTCCTCTTGTTAATAGATACCACTATTGAAAAAATAGATACGATAATATGAATAAATACCACTCAAAGGTTAGATACCATTGCACATAACAATCCACTTGTTAATCATTTCATTAATGTTGCTTGATGCATTTCTAGGTATCAGAGCAGTAATATAGAAGGATTTTCAATAATGTATGCTTATATCTAGGTATCAGAGCAGGGATGAAGTGATATATTCAGCTCGTGAGATTTATTATTCATACCATTTGTTAATATGATTTGTATAATTCACAAAGCATAATGGTAGAGTAACAATTCGATCATACCTTGGTATTTTGCAAGTTTTATGCCCCTTTTCACATCCTTGTATGGCATTTTGCTTCATCCATGTTGCATTCCTTGATCAATTCTTTGTTCGCCCAGTTTAGTAGTTTGATTTGCCATTTTGAGTCATCCTACATAACCTTAACAAACTCTTTGCAAAGCATTTTGTTAGTAGCATTGAGTCCACAAGAGTTTGTACCAATTTTGGGTCTTTGATGCAGTATTGTTTTGGAAAGAGAGTTTTCTAAAAAAGATTTGCTCAATTTTTCATACCACTTGATAAAGAGATAACATATCATCAATAGATATCACTTGTTAAAAAGAAATGTTATAAAATTCCCCCTTAATCATGTAATTTAACAAGGATAAATATAGATGTTGATACCACTTTATTAATGCGATTTCACTTATGTCTAGGTATCAAAGCAAAGATGGAGTGATTAAAACAATTTTGTTGTACTACTCATGCATTTGTGCTAGAACATATGCCAAATATTCACTATTTTCCATATGACTTTTGTATCTCAAATAATCTCTTCTTATCTTATGCCTATGATGTTACATATAGGTCTAGTCAAGCATTTACATATGGCATTTATCAAATATGTACAAGACAACATTTTGCATAGATAAATAGCAACAACTTTTGGTAAAATAGAGACAAGTCACAAAAACATTTCATGATCATAATGTGGTTGCAAGTCATATATTCATTGCCATGTATGTCATACCACTTATTAATATAATCCATACAAAGCACAATGGTAAAATAGACACTAATTTCAACATGGGTAATGGTAAACATAATCTTTCTTTATCTATGAATACCACCTGTTTCTATTTTTATTGTCTATACCACTTGTTATTAGAATCTAGGCATGATATCATTTGATGGATTTGCCAATTTAAGCTCTTGATATCAATTAATAACATTTAAGCATTCAACACAAGATTTTTAGCATTCAAGTATTCATCATTGTTCATAATGTTGTTCAAAAATTCTTTTTAATCTCAATGATGCATATTTTCAAACTTCTTTTCACAGTCAAGATCATGCATCATCCAACATATGACATAGATAAGAATTATAGAGTCAATCAAGATAGATACCACTTGCACATACATGGTGTTTGATCATGGCATGCATTATCACTTATCATATCATGCATTGTTTCTTAACATATTCTCATGATCATACATTTTCACTTAACATATTCTCATGTTCATGCCTATGATGTTACAATCATAAAGTTAAAATCTAGGAAATCACATACATGCTTTATCTCTAGGAACATAATTACATAGATTTTTAAAGCATAGACACCACTTGTACATGCAATATATATATTTATTATCAAGGCATAGTGATAAGCACATAATCAAGATTATGTCCTCATGATCTCTTCCTCTTACTAATTCAATTCATACCATTGTTAAAGGAAGATGTTTGTTATTTAGATACCACTAGTTAAACAACATATCTCTTGTTCAATACATCATTAAGAATTCATATTCAATCAAAAATTCATGCATCATTAAGAATCAATACAATAACCAAGAATTCATGATATATCATCAAGAGTTCATGTATCATCAAGGGTTTAAACATTATCAAATATTCATACGTGTTTATGCACAATCATCTTAAATCTCAAGATTTTCATGTACCATGTTATTCAAACAATCATTCATCAAACTCATCATCAATCATTACTAATCATCAATTACTATACACATATACATCATTGATTTTAAGGATTTCATGAGTTTAAGGGGTTCTAAGATTATTTGTTCATCCATCTCAAGATTTCATATTATTCGTGCTCAATCATATATCAAATCAAAGTTAGATTTTCACACATCAAGATTCATCAAGAATGAGTGTTAACATTGATTATATGATAATTGCTTGCACCTTTTGTTGTACCACCTTTAGTGTTGTCCATTGGATTTTGTCGGTGCAATCCATCTTGTGTGAGTCACATTGAAGCTTCTTGTCCATTTCCTTGTTTTGAATGGTACCTTTTAGATGTATGATGAGTCATCATAATCTTGGCTTGATTTAATCTTCTCCTTTGTCTTTTGGAATGGATTTTGAGATCCTTGATATCTCCTTAGGCCATGAGTTTTGGTCATGCATCAATGAGAAGTTGTTGCTTTGAAGTTTGCCTACAAGATTTCAAAGATTTAAGGTACCCTTTGAGAGTTAGGTCCTTCCTTGTTAGTTTGGGATTTCAAGATTGTTTTGGAATCCATACCTTTCTTGTATGTTTTTGACGAGATTTCTTTATAAAACAACTAGAAGATATATGACCATACATTCCACAATAAAAACATATTGTATCCAAAGAATAAGTCATAGTAGAATTATAATGGTTCCTATTATGTTCTTTCCTTTTAAAACAATTTGACATAGAGTCCTCTTTTCTTTCATGGTTTGTGCATCTTAGAGAGGATTTGGATTTTTCTTTGTATGATGTACAATGGTTCTTGTAATGACCTATTTTTCTTCTATCAAGTGTATGCCTGTGATTTTCAATAGGTGCACTTAGAAGTGTTTGACTATGTGTGAGCTTACTAAGTGCTTCTTTTAGTTCTTTATTCTCATTTTCAAGAAGCATACATTTATCAATAAGCATACAATCTTCATTATTATCATTACAAGTCCTAGGAGATACATTTGAAGCTATTAACTCATCATTTTGAACTCTAAGATATTCTTTTTCTATGTGAACATCATGCAATTCTTTTTCAAGAGTCAAAATGGTTTGTTTAGAGCATGCATATTTCTTTGATAACAAGACAAATGTTTCATGCAATTCTTCAAAAGCTTCTAGCAATTCATCTTTATCAAATTCACTTTCATCATCACTAGATTCGTTTAGAGAACTTACCTCATCATCTTCGGAGTGCTTTGTTATAAGGCAAAGGTTGGTAAATTCCACTTTCGATTCCATGGTCTCTTCTTCCGAATCTATTTTGAATTCTTCATGTTTGCTAGAAAGAGTACTAATTCTTGCATCTTGATCATCATTAGTATTTCCATATATTGTTTCAAGAGTTTCCCATATTTCTTTAGCATTGTTACAAGCAATAACTCTAGAAACATCATTAGGTTCTAATGCTAATGTGATAAGGATTCTTGCTTTAAGATTGAATTGTACCTTTCTTTCCTCTTCACTAGTCCATGAGTTCATGGGCTTCATGCACTCTATATTATTAACAATATACTTAGGAATGAAAGGACCAAATTGAATAGCATTCCATACCTTGAGATCATAGGCTTGGATAAAGATTTTCATCCTTTCTTTCCAAATAGCATAGTCTTTTCCATTGAAGATTAGAGGTCTATTTAGTGTGCCATTTTCCGAGAATGCATCATATGAAGTGGAGGCCATCTTGATCTCCTGCAGCTGTTAAGCCTTGTGGCAAGAGTCAAGCTCTGATACCACTTGTTAGCCAAGGCCTCAACGCTCAAGAGGGGGGGGTGAATTGAGTGTTGCAAATTTTTACGCGGAATCCCCTTGGAAATGGTTAGTAATATACAAATGATGCAATAATGAAGATACAATAACTTTTATGCACATATCACACTATAAGACACTTGATGTGTAATGGTAATATAAAGCTTAGAGTGTGATAAACAAGCAAGTTATTGGCTAGAGCGATTTATCAAACAGTTGGAGTGCACAGATTTATTTGTCAATAATGTGATGTTTCCTATAAAGATTCAGCTCATTCAATTTATCAAACACCTTGTGTGCATGTGAAAAGTAATAGCAATCAAGTAAGTATCACACAAGAGTTGATAGGAAACAATGTTCTAGATACTTGGCAAGTTATAGCAAATTCCAATTTTTAAGAACTTCACTAAATATTGATTCAAGCACATTATCAAACACTTGGCATGCAGAGTTAGTTTTCTACTTGAACAACAACTTTGATTCACATATTCAGCTCAAGCATTTCAACAAATAGTTTCTATACACAGTTGTATAAAGAGTTCAAGGTAAAGAGAAATGCAAACCAAATTTAACGAGTTCCACCAACCCGGTGTACGTCTCGCCTTCAAGCAACCCACTTGAAGGATTCCACTATTGAAGATTTGAGATACAAGCTTTGAGCAATTGCAGCTTCCTAGTGTCCCACACTCAAGAACTCAATTCTCACAAGCAAAGGGCAACCCACCCAATCTCACAATCTCTCAATACCCAAAGGTTGAACCCCAACCTTTGTGACCACTCAACCTAGAGTGAAAAACCTTGGTGTTTTGGTGTTTGGTTTACAAGCAATTAACTCTCTTAATAGAGTAGATACACAAATAAAAGCTCTCACAAATTCTAACTCTCAACAAGAGAGGATATGCAAATTGAAACTCACAATCTAACAACTCTTAAGCAATATGCAAGTTTAGAAACAAGAGTTGCAGAATATACAAGAGAAATCTAGTAAGAAGACCTCTAGAAGAAGAATATTGATTGCCTTGTGTTGTGCCTTGGTCTCTCCCTTGGTGTGTGTCTCTCTTGCTTGAATCCATACTTCATTTATAGTCATTTTTAGGGTTTCCAGCCGTTGCACATTGTCTCTAACGGATACCTTAGCATGGGCATAAAGTGGGAGTGAAGAAATGAGCTGGAGTTCCACTTAAAAGCATTTTCCCACGTTCTGACACTATGGTAATCGATTAGCCTTCGAGCTGTCATCGATTAGCTTTTGAAATCTTCAGTATTATACAACAGGTAATCGATTAGCATTTCTACTGTAATCGATTAGCTATGAAACAGAACCATTCTAATCGATTATTCCTTGCCTTGTAATCGATTATGATTGATACCTGATGCTCTTAATTTGTGTCTCGCAGCATGGTAATCGATTAGGACTTCATGTAATCGATTAGGGACAAAACAGAACTTACGTAATCGATTATGCTTGACTTGGTAATCGATTATGGTGAATACCTGATGCTCAGTCTTCAAACTTTCAGCTGGTAATCGATTAGCCTTTTATCTGTAATCGATTATGTTCATTCCAGAACCTATGTAATCGATTGTCCTTCTTATTGTAATCGATTGTACCATAAACAGAGTTATGGTAATCGATTATTCCATTGTGGTAATCGATTAGTACATGTACCTGATACAATTCTTCAAGGTTTTTGATATGTTCTTGATATGTATTGACCCATGGCTTATGCCTTTGATCCTCATGCTTGTTTCCTTGATTCTTCTTCAACTTATGAGCTTGTTCTTCATGATTTAGTTCATGTCATCAACCTTGTCTTCCATAGCTCATGTTTCTTTAACTCTTTGTGAGGCATCTTCATCTCTTTATTCTTGGCCATTGTCTTTGTGCTTGAACCTTCTTGTTTCTGAACCTTTACCATTCCATCATCATCATGAATACTTTGTCATTCATCAAAACTACTTTGCATACTTACATATGCAACTTCATTCTCCCCCTTTTTGATGATGGCAATTGATGTTACATGTTGCTTGTATTCATGTGTTGCAAATTCATCATATTGGCTTCATGGTAATATCCTTTCTTCCTTTAGGAGTCTTTGCCTTAGTCTTCATGTTTGTCATTATCAAAACCTGTTTCAACATTTAAACACAAAATTGATCAAGGTATGGATGGAATATCCGGTTCATGTAGTCCATGAACACGGCTGGAGCATTAGTTATACCAAAAGGCATAACTAAATATTCATAATTGCCATAGCATGTTCTAAAGGCTGTCTTTGGAATATCTTCTTTCTTTACGCGAATTTGATGGTATCCGGATCTCAGGTCTATCTTGGAGAACACAGTAGCTTCTCATAGTTGATCAATAAGGTCATCAATCCTTGGTAATGGGTATTTATTCTTAACCGTTACTTTGTTCAGTTGGCGATAATCGACACAAAGTCTCATACTACCCTCTTTCTTCTTGACTAGTAGTACAGGTGCTCCCCAAGGAGATACGCTAGGTCGTATGAATTGCTTTTCTAATAACTCATCCACTTGCTTCTTTAATTTAGTCAGTTCCATTGGAGACATTCTATAGGGTGCTCTAGCAATTGGTTCTGCTCCAGGAATTAGGTCAATAGAGAATTCTATCTCTCATTTAGGAGGTAATCCTAGAACATCCTCAGGAAATACTTCTGAGAATTCACAGACTACTGGTATCTTACTTACATCAGGAATAACTTTTCCTTCTGTAAGTGCAAATACCATGAATAATTGGGTTTCATTGTTTAAGGAATATCCTATAGGGTCTTGTGAGGCATCATACTCCTGACACTCCATGTTATCAGGTGGAAAGATCACGGTTTTATTACGGCAATCCACAAGGACATGGTTAGCAGATAACCAATCCATCCCTAAGATAATTTCCAAGTCCTTTAATGGTAAACATACTAAGTTCACGTTAAAATTTCTACCCCCTATATGTATAGAACAACCTTCACACACGTTAGCTGTCCTAAGATGGTTACCAGTAGGAGTAGAGACAAGCAAATCATATTGCATAGATTTCATAGGTAAATTCAGATGCCTAACATATTCTTCAGCAATAAAAGAATGTGTCGCACCAGAATCAAATAAAACTGATAAAGTAGTATCGTTAAGAATGCACTCACTTTGTACTAAGTCATCTGCCTGTGATGCCTCTGATCCACTAATTGTAAATACTCTGCCAGCTGCAGGTGATTTGTTCTGATTATTCACTAGCTGTCCATTTTCTCATCCTCGACTAGCTATGTCTTTGACATTAAGTCCTCCGCGACCATTGATATTACATCCATCTCGAATGTTGGCTCCTCCTCTGTTGGCTCCATTATTGTTGTTCTCAGTTTTAACATTCACAGTGTTAGTGCCTTGGTGAAGTTGTGGGCAGTTAGGACGAATATATCCCTTCTGGTTGCATTGGAAACAGGTAACATTTGTCTGTGTACAATCACGGGTTCTATGATTTCCTCCACACTTGTAGTAGTTCCATGTGATTGGCTCGTTCACGCATCCTCCAGATGATGAAGTTGATCCTCCTCGAAATCGATTCTGATTGAATGCTCCTCGCCTTTTAAAATTCACTAGTTGAGGTCTCAATTGTTTACTGCTTTTCTCCTGCTCGATCCTAGCCTGATGGTTCTCTTCAAAGATTCTACATTTATTGATTAAAGTAGGAAAACTACTAATCTCCTGATGTCCTATGGCTTCTTTAATTTCTGGCCTTAAGCCATTTTCAAATTTGATGTATTTAGAAGCCTCGGTCCCTGGCTGTTGGAAAGGAGGATAGAACAATGATAATTCCTCAAATTTTGTAGTGTATTCTCTAACAGACATATTCCCTTGCTTTAATTCTAAAAATTCTAATTCCTTTTTGCTTCTAACACTAGCAGGGAAATATTTCTCGAGAAAACTTTCTTTAAAATTCTCCCAGTTGAGTAGCCTACCGGCTTCCGGTAACCTATCACGAGCGAAGATCCACCAATTTTCTGCTTCCCCTACCAACATATAGGTAGCGTATTCTACCTTCTGGGCTTCAGTGCAAGGTAAGGATCGGAAGATACGTTCCATTTCTTTAATCCACAGGTAGGCCACCTCTAGATTATAGTCTCCTTTAAATTGGGTAGGTTTCCTTTTCAGGAAACGGTCAAGTCCATGGGATCCTTCAGCTAACCTTTGCTGTTCCTGTCTTTCAAGGATCTCAGCAAATCGATTGAATGCAGCAGCCATGGCATCATCGTTCTGACATCTAGCCATTTCTTATCCTACAGGTACGAGTATCACTGCATTCAGTTACTGAGTATCTAATATACTCAGAGTTCTAATAATTTTAATGTTATCTAACTAGTAATTATACTAAACAGAAACATACAAAGAGCACACATAACACACAAGCACACAAATTTCAAACAAATAGAAATCAAGGTTCACACACTTCAAGCTATCTTATGTTAATCTCTAGTGACTTCCTAAGGTTTTCTTTATATTTTATATAACCATTGCTCTGATACCACTTTAGTTGTAACGCCCTGGAGCCAACTTGCAAATCTCAAGATAATTACCCCACCATATAAAATCTTATGGATAACTTATTTTTCACCTGGTAATTATCAAGAGATTCACAACCTGATTCCAGAGGTTACTGATACAATATCAGAATACGCAACCTTTACATAATTAACTTCTTATTATTATACATAACATCAGAGTTCCATACATATTATATTTTACAACAGGCACCTAGATTTTATAAAATATAAAGATGTAAAATACCAAAACATAGCATATACATAATACAACCATAGTAGTCACACAAGCAAGCATCAGCCTCAAGAGCCTTCATAATTTATCCACATCAAGCATCATCCACTTTGTCACATATCTTCCTGGTTAACCACTAAAGGGTTGCCACAAGTAATAGAAAGAGTGAGATAAAATATCAAATAAATAGAAATCAAATTAGAACATACACAATCACAAGTAGGATGCTATACGATGCAGATGCCAAACAAGTATTTTGTATTATACTTATGTTATTATATTCCGTTCGTTTATATGAATGAAAATGCATGATGGATCCATTCTGGTGGGAACATCTGCAGTGATTTTCCAACAATAACATTTTTACGGATATCCAACTGATACCGCGCCCCATAATGCAACACCACATTGGATAACAATATCATAATATCAATAACAAGTGTTACGGGACCCCCCTTAAGGACACACTGCTTAGCCCTTAAAACGGTCGTAGTATAAAACCACCGCAGAGGTCTGTTGCTCAACAGAGCGCGTTCCCCCTCCGGGAACCCCCTCAAAGAACCCCTCTGCGGATTCTTTGAACGGCCAATGCATGTGATGCATGAATACATTAAATTATCAAATTCCTTATAATTAATTGTAACAATAAAATTATTATAACAATCAATTAAGCATACTTTGTTTGTAATTCAAAGAATATGGAGACACATTTTCCATATTATTTATATAATAATTCATTCATATGGAAACACATTTTTCCATAATTTTTATATCATGTTTCAAACATATGGAAACATATTTTCCATAATATTTAATAATTCAAAGAATATGGAAACACATTTCTGACGTTATAGTAATTGTTTAATAGCATATTCCAAACCATTTGGCATCAATTTCACAATTTAATTCAAATTAAATTAAAATCTAACTATATGAGTTTCTAAACAATTAAGCAAGCAATTCTAACTTAATTTCTATGTATTTAATATCTTATCCCCTCTTTCTTACCTCAAGTGAAGATCGTTAAGCTTTCCTTATGCTAAACTCCCTTGTATTTCTTCAAATCTTCAAGTTTACGTAATTTCTTCTTATGCAAAAATTAAAGAGTTTAAGTATGACAATGAAGGTTTTGAGAGCTTGAAGAGGGAGATGAAAGGTTATAGGATTAGTGAGGTTTTTGGTTTGAGGAAATTTGGAAGGTTGGAGCCCTATTTATAGGCTTTCAATGGCGGTTACTGTATCAAATTACTGTAGCAAATCACTGTAGCAGCTTGAAATGATATGAGGCGGTGGGAAAAATGGAGAACTGTCATGAATTCTCTACATTTCACAAGATTTTTCATGTGATGTTTTACTGTAGCATTTTACTGTAGAAGATTACTGTAGCATTTTGCTGTAGAAGATTTTTATTTATTTTATTATTCTATTTTACGTTCCATTCTCATTTAATTCCATTTTAAGTCAGACTAAAAATATCCTTGTATTCATAATTAAATTTTCTATTTTCTGAGAAACTTTAATTTTTCACTGTTTAATTACCGCTTAAAAATTGGGCTGTTACATACCTGACCACCAGGTAGCTCAATTGGACCACGCTCGACCACAAGAGCCAAAAATGAGGGGTATATATACTGATCAACCGTCCATACCACATAACAATCACATATATCAAATCATATCTCATTATCAATTATACGTAATTCAATATATATCATCCTAGCACTACAACCATCACCTTGGGACTACGTTTAAGCCCCTCAAGCATATTAATATTTTCTCTTTTATTCACATCACAATTCACTTTCTCAATCCATAATAACCAACGTTTCATCACATTATTCTACATCAATAAGATCAATAATTCTCAGCCAAATAAAATTCATTCTCACAATATATCAACATCTAGTTTCATAATTTAAAACTTAATCCTCAATGTACTAATACAATTAAAATTACAAGTCGCCATTGAAGCATTTCATAGTTTCAATCATATTCAAGCATTAATCATTTCATTCCTTATCACCACAATTTAATTAAACATGTTCATAATTATGTACATATACAAATATATATATATATATACAATAATTAATATCTACCCTTTCCCCATTAGTCAAAATTAGCGTTAATGTTATTTTTGTTGGTGTATGCACTATGAGCTTTTATGCTTTTTCCATTTGTATCATTTTTCTACTTATCAATAAAATAAGTATTTCATTTTAAAATTTTTTTAAAACGTATTTATCCTTGGAGTAATATGTTATATGAGAGTTATTCCTAAAATGCCCCTAGTCAAGTATTTACATGGGGACGATATTAATACATTAAGACTAGTGTGTGAGTGTACTGATGATCTGATCTCACAGATCATGGATATAGATGATATTAAGTCTTCATACGGGTACACATTAAGAGTAATGATGTACTGGACAAACCCACCATGAGAACGTTGCATAGATCGTTACATGAATGTCAAAATAATTCTCAATGTGATAATGGTATATGTAGTCCTTCCACCTGAAGTCACTACGATTCCTACATGAGTAGTTTTTTGTTTTAATATAATCAAATGTCTTCTGTAACAAGAGGAATATAAAGGTTATGATTAGGCAATGAACAAATTATGCAGAAGGATGTGAGTGATGTAGATGATATTTGTGTCTCCTATGTAACAGTAGTGATATCCGTAGGCTACTTGATAGAGTGAGACTAAGGAAATGCATGACCATGCTAGAAAGAATAAATATTGGATATTTATTTGAATAAAGTCTACTCTGGTATCAAGTAAAATAAATTAGGTCGTACAAGGATAACGCGACCATGCCTTGGGCCCAATTAGGATATCATGACAAAAGGAACAAACATATAAAGTAATTATCACTTATAGGTTATGTTGATATTAAATAATATTCAAACATGATGCATTGCTAGATGCCACTTTTATTTTATATTAATAATAAAATAGTTTATTATTAATATAACCGAGTATTTTACCTATAGTGTCACATACATAAAGTAAACCCATCAGAAAATGTTTATTATTTTAGTTGGACTAAAATAATGCTATACTCATTTAGAATAAGTAAAGAGCCCACTCTTTAGAGAGAACAAATTAGTTCAAAGCTAAGCCTATAAATGGATCATAAGATGCTCATAGGCGGTTCACCAAAAAGAGACACAAATACGTAAAAGTTGCAAGTGCTACTCGCCGTCAAACTAGCATTGGAAGGTGTAGCATTTCTGGTAGGAGTGCTTGTGTGGACTCCTAAAGGATGAGGCTAGGACGGCTTCAATTTTTCTCTACAATAGGTAATCCTAAAATGCATAATTTTTATGTTTGTCTTATGCTTTGAAACATAAAGTTTTACAAGTCCTATGGGAATCCTTATTTTTTTCGCTACGTATCCAAGAGGATTCCCTAACAATTTTCATTAATTTGTACATCAAGTACACCCCATTTACCTCGTGTACATGCTATTGGGACTTTCGCTTCAACACCGTAATCACTAAATTCACTAATTATCTAAATTTAAGAAATTCATAAAAGACGATTAACATTTCAACTTCCAAAACCGTAACCCGCTTTACCAAAATAGTTTCCAATTCCAATTCAAGGTTCATGAGGCTTACCATTTTCATGTTTGACTTCCAGTTCCAAGTTCCTCTCCACTTAACGACCCTCCGATGCTTGGTTCAAAACCTAGCGGCACCAAAACAACACCCCGTTAGTCATTCATCAAAACCCACCATATCTAGTTCCACTTTCAAGCCTCAAAGTGCCATAAAAAGGAAAAAAAATGGAACCCCCCATAACAATCCCATTTTCGATTTTGAGAAGGAGAAGAAGAAATGTAAAATTGAAAGTACCCATGTGCTCACCTCACTTCCCTGATCACAATGGTGTCTTTAATTTCAGCTTCTGGTGAGAAATCGAGGGTTAATCACCACCTTACACTCATGGCCATAGACGAGAGAAGAAGGAGAAGAAGTTTCGCATGAACGGTGAGGGAGAAGAGATGGAAAAATTAATTTTTTATGCACTTGGGAAAAATCGTCATTTCACTTATTTTTCTTATTCTTTTTCCTCTTTTTTTCTTTTTCTAAATTCCTTCCTCTTTTCTTTGTTTTACATTTTCTTTTAGATAAATACATTTTACTTTTAGCCGTCACAATTAATATTCTACCATCACAATTTAATTTAAATCTAATTTCCTAATTAATCACCCTTAATTAATTAATTTAATTTCATCATCAATAAAAATTCCCCAATTAATTTAATTTAATTCACTCAAACTCTCAAATAATTTATTTATTAATTTTATATAGCGCAATTAATTAATTTTAATAATTGAGATGTTATAGTAATGTCTTCTAATTAATATGAAAATTTCATTTCTTTCCAAAAAGAAATAGATATAAGAGAAAAGATAATAAAAACTAACACTTAAGGAGACAAAAACTAATTAGCAATGATAGTCAATTTTAAAGAGGGGAGATCATATTCCACGTAAATATGAATTTAAAACTCTTTTTCTAAAAGAGTTGTTTATTTTTTTAAAAAAATTGTTTTTAGGTTAGTTTTTAAAAACAACTTTTATATTGCTTTCTAATGGTTATTTTTAAAAACAAATTTCCCCTGGACAAAAACAACTTTTAAATATTATCTATTGGAATAGTTTGTTTAAGCTTATTTTTAAGTGCTTTTTTAAAAAACACTTTCTTTATAAGTATTTTTTTAATAAGCAGATTAGAGTTTCTTTTTAAAATAAACAGAAATCTGTTTATTTTAAGCTTTTGTTTATTTTTAAAACTTTAAACAAACACATCAAAATTTAAAATAAGTACTTTTTTAATTAAAAAATCACTTATCTCTTAAAATAAGTTTAAACCAATGAGCCTATTATTCTAAAGATAAGCAAAAGTATTTACTAATTGGAAGTAATTATTTTCTTTAATGTTATCAAATATTATGTAACATTATAAAATACTCTTAATATCATTTATTACATAAAGTATTAGTTGTCTTGGGAATATATATATATATAAGGAACACATATGGTAGACAAATATTTAATGACATTTGAAAAGTATAATTTTGCTTATATTATGAGACCAAAAAATTTTACTAAAATTTTCTTATATTTACAACCAGAGGTAGTATAATATAAGATTTATAAATATTTTAGAGGTTTTAAAAAATATTGTGTGACAACCATTGAAACAACTTCCTTGATGCAAATGAGTAATGATATTAACAATAATTCTTTCTATTCTTACATATATGTATATAAATATATATACATAAAATAAAAAAACTTATATAATATATATGTAGAACACATTATATTATATATTAAAATGTATAATATACAGTTTATATATTAAATATATATTTATAATATTAAGTATAAAATATATATTTTATATTAAATATTTTAATATATATGTTTTATATACATTAACATTAATATATAAATTAACGTTAATATATAAATTGATGTAATGTTTTCTACCCCAGACGTATAATTTGATCCGATGTGCATACCGGCCCCTAAAGGCAAGCAACATCGGTTTCGGTAAAATATTATGCTAATTCAAATCAAGCACTAGATGGAGTACCTTAAAAATGGACTAATAATCAGACTTGGGTACGGATCTGTGAACCTGACCTCGGTTGGAAAAGCTGACACCTGAATCAGACTTAAACATAAGTGGGCAACATGGTTCTATGTAAGAACTGTAGCACTGACAAAGGTCAAATCACAAGTTGCACTCAGGGAAGTTCTATAAATAGAAGTCATTCATTAATTCATAAGTTACAGCATTTACTCTCATTAACTACTCTCTGTAATATCTCTTTTACTCTGTTATTCCCATACTCACTTAAGCATCAGAGCCCCTTTTGTAGGTACACTCCAGTGTGTCCTATCCATTCTGGTTCAAAACTGACTAAGAGACAAGTTTGGACTTGAAGGACACAGTTTACCCATTGGACTTGTGTTTACAATACCAAACTCCTACTAAGACGGTGTGAAAAGAGTGAGAAAATGAAACATTTAACACCGTTTGCATGAGAAGTACTCTACACCCCGCACACCGGCTAGAACATTGGCACGCCTGGTGGGACCACATAAATTTAGTCCCACATCAAACGAAACAAGCAAATCATGGAGCAGAATAAAAGGAATGACACTCCAGATGGCCATGTTCAGAATCTCACCTAAAAGGTGAAGCCCTGCGTATTGGAGTACAACGCCGGAATCGTAGAAACTCAAGGAACAGATTAGAATCAAGGAAGAATGGAAGTCGTAGTGCATCCCAACCCTAGGGATAAGATAATAGGTCAACTATAGTTAGAGTTACAGTAGTTGAAAAGAAGTAAGGAGGTAAGGTAGATGACGGCTGGAAATCAAAGGCAGCAATATGAATCATCTCACACTTAGGAATATTCACGAGCTCAAACCTATGATGAGCAAGAGTCAACTTACAGAACAAAGGCTTTGACTGGCCAGAGGAGGCCCATGTTGCAAGACAGGGGAGGTGGAGAATACTGGTTCAACATCCTATTCATAAGAAGGTTGATGAACATTCTAATCCCGAGGCACTTACAGACGCCTCAACCGTTGTCGATAGGAAAGTATATGGGGGAAACCGACCTGGGGCATCACCTGAATGCCTATACGAATGAATTCCTGTTCTTGGGTGCTGAGGAAGATGTAATATATAGGATGTTTCCAATAACTCTGTCTGTTGAAGCCTTAGGATGGTTCAAGGGATTGTTATTAGGGTCCATCGATTCTTGGGATGATATATCCCATGCATTCATGCAGCACTTTGTCGTTTCAAGGGATGTTCCGAGAATGTCTCACACCTTGGCTCAGATAAAGCAAGGTACTAATGAGAGCTTAAGAGATTTTTTGAAAAGATTCTACAAGGAGACAACTCTAGTGTCGGGGTTGATATAGCAGATTCAATTGCATATTACGGTCGAGGCCCTTCAACTGTAGTCATATTTTTCTTTGTCCTTAGCAAAAGGAGCCCATAAAATTTTGAGGAGTTTCCGAGGAAGGTGACAAAGTATTTCAAAAGGAAAATGCACCTCGCCGCTGCTAAAGGAAAGACCCTGGTTACAGATGAAAGGACCCCGATCCATGAGAGGAGAGGTCCAAAGTTTAAGCCTAAAGGTCACAACCGAAAGGTGGCCCCGAGACAGAGAGAGCACAGAAGTATTAATTTCACTCATTATACCCTTTTGTCAATCCTGCTAGCACAGATTCTAAAAGAAGGTTGGATTGTGTGGATTGATGGTGAATGGAATTAAGAAACCTATGCTAATGAAGTGGTCAGGTAACACTAGCAAGTATTGTCAATTTCATGAGCAAACCGGTCATAGCACAGATGAATGTCGACAACTGAAAGATGCAATTGAAACTTTGATTAGAGAGGGAAAATTGAAACAATACCTCTTTAAGCAACGCACGTTTGGAGAACTAGAGAAGGAGATACCCCAAAGGAGAGAGCATGCTCCGGGAAAAGAAGAAGAGGCTAGGAAGTCCCAAAGCTGGTCTTGGATAAGGGCAAGGCTATAGTGGATAGTGTTGAAGAGGATGATGACAGATGGATAAAGCCCCCACCTTCAGGAGGAAGGATGTGATCAATATAATGGCTGAAGGATTCGTAGGGGGAGGAGTTTCCAATACGACTCAGAAGAATCACTTAAGAATGATTATGTCTATACAGACTAAGACAGATAACCGACCGTACCGAGGTGGGATCCAAACCTCGTTAATTATATTTTCAGACGATCATTACGGTCCTACCATTCTAGGGGAAGATGATGCTGTGGTAATTAAAGCAGTGATTTGATGCATTACCGTCGGATGATGAAATTCTTAGCAAGCGCACCAATCGTTAACTATAGTATATTTGATCGTCCCATAGGGATTGAGATAATTACCACAACCAAGGACTAATACTAGCTGAACCAAACCATAATTGAAAAGAATTCATAATATTTTTGTCTTTTTTTGAATTTGATGTTTTTGTATTTTATAGTAACATGCATAGAGCTAAGGTGTAAAACAAAGAATAAGAGCAGATTAGGATCACTTTAGCATTTAATTTCATTCTAACTCATGCAATTGAGGTTCAACTCTAGTAAAAAACACATGATAGATTCCATAGATGGTTAACCCTTAATCCCTTAGGTGATTAACACTAGTTCCTTGCATTTAAACCCTAATCCCTTAGGTATTCACCTACAGAGGAACTAATTGTGAAATTGGAGGTTAAACATTAATTATTCACCTAGAATGTAGGCCTGAATTAACTAGGTAGCAAGGAGTATACTTGAGCCCTCAGCCATGATTCCTCTCTTGAGAAGAGCTCAAAACTGACTTGAATTTTATAATTCAACAATGAAGTTCCAATTCCTTCCTTGTTCTCACATAAATTCAACTAAAATTTATCTCAACGTAGAGTTTAGAACTCCATTAAAGCCTCGAAAATCCCAACCTTAAGGGTTTAGAAACCCATGGAATGTGGAGAAATGATTTCAGAAATAGAAGAATGGAGGGAAGGGAGTGAATGTAGAAAGATGAAATTTATAGAGAGAGAGTGAAAGTCTAAGAAATGAATCTGAATAATTGCTTCCGTGTGTTAATTACAAAGTACCAAACATATATATAATGTTTGGTTCCAACTAACTAACTAACACTAACATAATTACAAACTTTCCCTAAAGGGGTTTACAAGTAAAGAATAAAACTTAACTTAACTGAATATAACAAAAATTCAAGTGTTTCCAACTTTCCCTCACAAGCACGCGTAACCACGGTGGAAACCAGCATAGGTATGCTGGTCTTTTGTTTGGGTTCCATTTATATAATTAACCTGAGTGTAGGCACGCTAAAAAGGCAGCATAAACATGCTTGCTTATTGGGTTGACATTTCCTTTGCAGCACTTGTCTGTGCGTAAGGACGCTTATGGTTAGCATAGGAACACTGACCTTCTTTCACGCTAACCTTCTATCTTGGCACCTGATATTTACCACTTTCAGTGTAACTTATGAGCGTGGGCATGTTCGGTTCTGATCCTTCTTGCTAAAGCACGTGTAGGTACACGGTGGGTCAGTGTAGGCACAGTAACCTTCTGACCTTCTGACTTTCAGTTGTAACTTATGAGCGTGGGCACGCTGAGCTTCTAGAACCTGCAATTAAATCACAAAATCATCCCAGCATAGGCACGCGGTGACCGTTAGTACGCTCAGTTAACTTATAACTCAAGAAACACCTTTTCTCAATATGTTATTCATTTATTCTTAATTAGGCATGTAATTGCTAAAATAATAATTAATTAATTAATTAATTTACACAATTGACAATTATCTTCTAAATAACTTTTAAGTTTGGTAATTAAACCTAATCTTTCACCTAAAGCAGAGTTAAATATTATTGAATAAATAAGTTTTTTCAAGACTTATCACATCCTCAAACTTAAAACTTTGCTTGTCCTCAAGCAAGGACTTAATTTTAATTTAATGAATGACTAAATCTAATTTCCTCACTAACCCACACCTAGACATGGTTTTAAAAGTTGCAAATAAATGAAAAGCCTTTTAATTGATCCTTCGTAATTTGAATGCAACAAGTTAGAATGCAATACATGATATTGGTGCTTCAATTCTTATAAGTTAAATGTGTTTCCCTTTGCACATAGTGTTTAAGGGTAATAATTATGCACACTTCTTGCAGACAACATGTAAACATAGGCTTACAACTCCCCTAAGCATCATAATATAAGAAAATGCACATGGATCGATAAGGACTTTCTTGGGCTTGTAATAAGGTTAATTTATAGGCTCTATTTTTGTTTTTCTGATCACTGCAAGGTTAATGGATGTACTTATTGATGTTTGTCTTGCCTTGACCTTATTCTTCCTTTTTCAGTTTCTAAATATCTGGAAAAAAAATTTCAAAAGAAATGCATAAGGCACTTTTGAATTCTTGGTGTTTATTCTTCTTTTAAATTTTCTTAGCTTTTTCTTTTCAATTTATAGAGCTTTGCTTTCTTTTTTTAGTCCTTTGGACTCCTTTCTTTTTCTTTTCTTGTGATTTTCTCATGCAATTTTTTTATTGACACCTTCCTTCTTTCTTCCAAAACTCTTTCTTCCCTTTTTTCCTCAAATTTTAGAGTGTGCCTTTTCTTGTTGTTGGGTGCACTCTTCATCCCCAAACTTAAATGTTGCTAGTCCTTAGCAACTTATCAAGACAAAACCAAGCATCAATGACACATCAAAGGTTAAATGTATGGTTTTTCTTAGGAAAGCAAGGTTTGTAATGTCAGGTATAATCATAAAAAAAAAGGCTCAGGCTCAATATTTAAGGTCAATGGATAGATATACATAAGGTAGGCTTATTTGGCTCTAGCTAATAGATAGAAACAGGGCCTTTATCATTTCCATGTGCCAATCACAAACATGCATAAGCAAGGAAAGAGGCAAGTTCTGCCACGTTATCGCCTAACAAGCACTCTCATAATAATAATAAGGCTCAAATCTCACTATAATTTAGCTAAGAAACCAACATCACATCCCCAAACTTAAGATATTGCAATATAATCAAATTATCATCCTAGGCTATTAGTTATGCACTACAATCAAAACATGGTCAGCATGACATGATGATTCCCAAAGAATTTAGCACATACATCTTATAACTTATTTAAGCAATTGCATAGGATAAGCATTTCAATTTTTGGGATTACAAGCCATATATCCATATATATATATATATTCATTTTCTATCAAACAATAATTGTTCCAAAGTACAAAAAATGTAAATTATTACAAAACTTAAAAATTAAAATTCCTACAACTACTCATCATTTTGATCATCATCTTGAGCAACCCCTTGGGTCTAGTCTTCATCATCTGCATTCACCATGGGGTCATCTTTAGGATTTGGAAACTCAGTGTCAGCAATGTGTTTTCAGGAGGGATGGTGAATCCTATTGACGCCAACCATAGGTCTTTGTCAGTAGGGACTCTCATTTCCTCAATAGGATCCAAGTTCATGGAAGTAACAATTTTATAATCATCCCATCATGGCTCAAAACCAAGTCATAAGTTCCCAATTGTATTTTCTTGATGGCATACAATTCACTTATCATAAGGGATAAATCTAGTGTAAAGGCTTGTGGTAGTTGTGAGAAGGATGGTTGGGTGGCCTTTTGTTTAGAATGCCTTGGCTTTAGTGGAATGAAATGGTCAATTCTTTCTCTCACCCAAGCTAGATCCATAGCCTTTTCAGGCTTCACCTTAATGAGCTCTTCCTTTAAAGTCTTATAGTATTTTCTTTGCAAAGAGGGAAATAACAGAGCAATAGGGTAGTTAGGCATGTTTGTCATTTGCCCTTTTTATCACAACCTCAGTGGAATGAGCAACTGGTTGCAATGAGGATAAGAGGTAGTGGCACCACAGACGGAGTAAATGGTTTAACTTGTGTTTGAATATGTTAACAGGTCCAAAGATGTGCAAAGATTTTGATAATGACAAACACTCTTGAAGAAACCGATGCAAAAAACAAAGACATGAAATCAGAATTGAAGTAACAGCGAAGCTAATCGATTAGGCCATAGATGCTAATCGATTAGGAGCTTTCTGTTTTGGAAGAAATTGCATCAGGTATGGAAGCTAATCGATTATGGAGCTGAACAATCGATTAGATACTCACTGGAATTAAGGTAATCGATTATACACCAGAGACTAATCGATTACAATAATCAGAAATGGGACAAAATGCATCAGGTATGAAAGCTAATCGATTAAGGGAACCATATAATCGATTAGTGAGTCACTAGATTTAAGGTAATCGATTGCAAGACATGCTAATCGATTAGGATGCTGCAAAAACAAATTAAATGCATCAGGTACAAATGCTAATCGATTACAGGAAGTGAAATAATCGATTAGTGACTCTCTGACTTGAAGCTAATCGATTACAACGCGAGGGTGTAATCGATTACGCTAGTGGAAAAACAGATTTAAGTGGGAAACCAGGTCATGTCTCCACCATTCTTTAAATTTCCACTAAGTGCAACGGCTATGATGAACTAGGGCACACCTTAACTGCTATCTTGGCTCTATAAATTGAAGAGGAAGACAAGCACAAACACACAACTAAGAAGCAACAATTCATAGCTCTATTTTGTGCTTTGTAAGCCTATTTCTTGCATATTGTACTTTCACTTGTATATCCTCTCATCTTGAGAGATTAGAATTTGGGAGAGCTTTTCATTTGTATATCTGCTCTATTGAGAGAGTGTATTGATTGTAAACAAACACCAAACACAAGTTATTCACTCTAGGTTGAGTGGTTGTTCACTCTAGGTTGAGTGGTTACAAAGGTTGTGGATTCAACCTTTGGGATATTGAGAGATTGAGAGATTGGGTGGGTTGCCCTTATACTTGTGAGGATTGGGTTCTTGAGTGTGGGACACTAGGAAGCCGCAATTGCTCAAAGTTGTATCTCTAATCTACAATAGTGGAAATCCTCTAAGTGGGTTGCTTAGAGGCGAGACGTACACCGGATTGGGTGGAACTCGTTATATTGGTTTGCAAGCTTCTCTTACTTACTCTTTTACTTTCATTTACTGCATATTTGTTGATTGGTATTGATTGGTTGAGAGGAGCATACTTGAACTTGCTTAACTTGTTATATCTCTAATATTGCACACCAAGTGTTTGGTAAATTGCTTCAGCAACATTTCTCATTATAGTGCATTGCTTGTTATCCTCCATTCAATTTCACTTGCATAATCTCACAAACTTGGTTATAAAAATCAATTTCAAAGGTATTCCAATCAAAAGTTTTAAAACTCAATTCACCCCCCCTCTTGAGTATTGAGGCCACTTGAACAACAAGTGGTATCAGAGCTTGACTCTTGGTAGATCAAGCTTAACAGCTTCAAGAGATTAAATGGCCTCAAGTTCTCAAAATGTTTTTCCCGAGGGTGGTGCAATAAATAGACCTCCCGCTTTCAATGGGGAAGGGTATGCCTTTTGGAAAGAAAGAATGAAAATCTTCATTCAATCAATTGACTTGAGAATATGGAATACCATTGAAAATGGTCCTTATATACCAATGCATACTATAGATAGCAAGAATGTTGAAAAACCTATAGATGAATGGACAAGCGAGGAAGAAAAGAAAGTCCAATATGGCTACAAGGCCAAAAATCTCATTACTATATCTTTAGGACAAGATGAATTTTTTAGGATAATGACATGCCAAACTGCTAAAGAAATGTGGGATACTCTTCAAGTAACCCATGAAGGTACTAATGATGTAAAGGACTCCAAAATTAGTACCTTGACTAGCCAATATGAATGCTTTAGGATAAATTCAGGAGAATCTATTGTAGATATGCAAAAAAGGTTTACACTTATTATCAACCATCTTATTAGTCTTGGCAAAGTATATACTAACAAAGAGCTTGTGCACAAAATTTTGAAAAGTCTTAGCAGGGAATGGCAACCTCTTGTCACAGCAATAAAACAATCTCCTAGCATCAATGAAATGTCTCTTGCAACACTCTTTGGAAAATTGCAAGAACAAGAGCAAGAACTTAAAGCATTGAAGCTAGCCGAGGAAGAGGAGAAATCCACCAAGAAGAAAGGGCTAGCCCTCAAAGCCACCTCCATGCATGAGGAAGAATCATGCAGTGACTTAGATGAAGAAGAAGAGTTTGGGCTATTCGTAAAAAGATTTGGAAGATTCATGAAGAACAAAAAGTTCCAAAAGAACTTTAAGCCCCAAGGTAAGAAACCTACCTCTAATGAAACTTCCTCTTCACCAAGTTGTTTTGAATGTGGCAAGGAAGGGCACTTCAAAGCCGATTGTCCAAACCTCAAAAAGAAGGGCAAGGACAAACAAAGAAGAAGAAGAGCCTATATTGCTTGGGATGAGAACGATGTGAGCAGCTCCGACGACTCGGAAGATGAGCAAGCCAATCTTTGCTTAATGGCAAATCATCAAGAAGAAGATAATGAGGTAAATCTTCTTGACTTAGATAAAAATGAGCTGTTAGATGCATTTGAAGAATTATATGATAAATTTACAAAAATCTCTAGTAAACTCAAAGCATCTAGGAAAACTAGTGATACCCTTGAATTGCATCTCATGGAAGTATGTAAAGAAAATGAGAGCTTAAAAGAAGAACTAGAGAAAGTTCAAACATGCTCTAAGGATAAACCATGTGATTTTGCAAAAAGGTGCATTGTATTAGAAACCAAGGTTGAAGACCTAAATAGGACACTAGAGAAATTCACAAATGGAAGAGATAATTTGAATATCCTACTTGGGCAACAAAAATGCATGTTTAGTAAAACCGGTTTAGGATATGACCATGAACATAGTAATCACAAAATGGAGAAGCACTATAAAAACTTCTTTGCACCACCAAGCAAATCCTCCTCACCTTTTATGAAATGCAATCATTATGGTACCAAAGGACATAGTGCTTATAAGTGTAGTGTTAGGAAACTAGGACCAAAGGTCTTAAGAAAGGTGTGGGTTCCCAAAGGAACATCCCAACAAGCTAACCTTAAAGGACCCAACATAAAATGGGTACCTAGTTCTCTAAAATGATTTTGTTTTGTAGGTATGCTTCAAGGCAAGCAACACCCATTGGTACTTGAATAGCGGGTGTTCAAAGCATATGACGGGAGACATAACCAAATTTACATCATTCACTCCCAAAAGGAAAGGAAGTGTCACCTACGGAGACAACACTAAAGGAAGAATCCTAGGCATTGGAAATATTGGTAAGAATTCTTCCACCTCCATAAGTGACGTATTGTATGTTGAAGGCCTCAAGCATAATCTACTTAGCATAAGTCAATTATGTGACAAAGGATATAGAGTTTTATTTGAATCAAATTGTTGCATAATTGAGCATAAGACTAATAAGGAAATTAAGTTTGTAGGCCAAAGAATTGATAATATTTACATGATTGATATGGATAGTTTGTCTACAAATGATGAACAATGCTTCATTTCAAAAGAGGATGAAACATGGCTCTGGCATAGAAGAATAGCTCATATACATGTAGACCACTTGAACAAACTTGTTTCTAAAGATTTAGTAATTGGTCTACCAAAGCTTAAATTTGAAAATAGATTTTGTGATGCATGTCAAAAGGGAAAACAAGTAAAGGCATCTTTTCAATCCAAAAACATTGTTTCTACTCAAAGGCCTTTACAACTTTTGCACATGGACTTATTTGGACCATCCAAAATCAAAAGCTTTGGAGGTAATTACTATGGTCTAGTTATAGTAGATGACTATTCAAGATATACATGGACATTGTTTCTTGCTCATAAAAATGAAGCATATCATGCATTCAAGAAACTTGCAAAGATTATCCAAAATGAGCAAAACTCAAAAATTGCATCCATTAGAACCGATCATGGGGGAGAATTTGAAAATCAATCTTTTGAAAAGTTTTGCGAAAAACATGGTATTAATCACAATTTTTCAGCTCCTAGAACTCCACAACAAAATGGAGTAGTTGAAAGAAAGAATAGATCTTTAGTGGAGCTTGCTAGAACCATGCTAAATGAAAACAATATTGCAAAACATTTTTGGGCCGATGCGGTAAACACCGCGTGTTATGTTATGAATAGATGTTTGATAAGGCCTATTTTAAAGAAAACCCCCTATGAGCTTTACAAGGGTAGAAAACCCAACATTGCATACTTTCATATTTTTGGATGTAAATGTTTTGTGCTCAACAATGGAAAGGATAATCTAGGAAAGTTTGATGCAAAATCTGATGAGGCAATATTCCTAGGATATTCTCAATCTAGTAAATCTTATAGAATTTTCAACAAACAAACAAATACCATTGAGGAATCTATTCATGTCAAATTTGATGAAAATAGCCATAACCCTCCGAGAAAGGAAGATGTTGATGATCTTGTAGGTACCTTCCAAGAAATGAACTTGCAAGACAAAGAAGAAGAAGTCAACAATGATGAAGGTGCAACACAAATTGAGAGACAACAAGATTGGGTAACCTTGAAGGATCATCCCTTGGACAAAATCATTAGAGAAATAACCAAAGGGATTATGCAGAATGAGTTTGAAATGTCCTTGATGGGAGAACTCACCTTCTTCCTTGGACTACAAATAAAACAAGCCATTGATGGAACGTTCATTAGCCAAACTAAATACTGTAAGGAACTACTTAAAAGGTTTGGAATGGATAAGGCAAACGAGATAGCTACACCCATGAGCACATCCTGCTATCTAGACAAAGACGAAAAGGGTAAGGACGTTGAAATCACCAAATATCGAGGTATGATTGGATCCTTACTGTATTTAACTGTGAGTAGACCTGATATTATGTTTGCGGTATGCATGTGTGCTAGATATCAAGCATGTCCTAAAGAATCACATTTGACTGCCGTAAAAAGAATTGTGAAATATCTTGTGGGTACTCAAAATGTTGGTCTATGGTATCCCAAAGGCGTTGAATGTAATCTTTTAGGATATTCTGATTCCGACTTTGCGGGGTGTAAGCTTGATAGAAAAAGTACTAGTGGTACATGCCATTTGCTTGGTAGTTCCCTTGTTTCTTGGCATAGCAAGAAACAAGCAAGTGTTGCATTGTCAACGGCTGAGGCAGAATATGTAGCAGCTGGTAGTTGTTGTGCTCAAATTCTTTGGATGAGACAACAACTTCTTGATTTTGGTATTACCTTGAATAAAGTCCCCATTAAATGTGATAACACTAGTGCCATTAATATCTCGAAAAATCCAGTAATGCACTCTAGAACCAAGCACATTGAGATTAGACATCACTTTATTAGAGATCATGTGTTAAAAGGGGATTGTGTACTTGAACATGTAGAAACTTCTAGGCAACTAGCTGATATTTTCACAAAACCCTTGGCTAGAGAGCAATTCATTCACATAAGAAGAGAGTTAGGCATTCTTGACATGTCCAGTTGTGTTTGAATATTTTGATAAGAACTATGTTGAATGGCATGATGCATGGTATATATCACATTTCATGATTGGAACTTTGCTGTATGTAAAATTTGAAGTTTTTGACTCCATAATCGATTACATTGTTAATCCCAATCGATTACTAAGCTTCTGTTTCTAAGATAATCGATTATAACTCACCCATAATCGATTACAATCATTCTGTTTCTAAGATAATCGATTATCCATGATCAATAATCGATTACGAAGCTTCTGTTTCAAGTTCAAAACGTTTCCTCTTCTTCATAATCGATTACCACATTGCTCCAATCGATTAGGACGATTCTGTTTCTAAACTAATCGATTACCCTAAGCCTCTAATCGATTATCCTCTGTATGAAACGTTTGAAATTCCCCAGAAACAATGACCTAATCGATTACCACCTGTCTCGTAATCGATTAGCGCGCGTTCTGATGAGTCAAAACTCCAATTTCCTAGGCTCACTCGAACAACTCCCTCTCTTAACTCACTTCACTCCTTTCTAAACTCTCTTTCCTCCTTCCTAAACCTAATTTTCAACTATAAATACCCCTTCATTCACCTTCTCATCTCACACTACCTCCTTCCTCTCAAACCTCTCAAAAACTCTCTACCACTCATCTCTCTTCATCTTCCTCTTTGCCTTTTCGAACCATGTCTACCTCAAGAAATGTCAAGAGAGCTAGGTCCTCTACTGCTCAAGCCCATAACCCCCTTGACTTCTCAAGGTTCTTCTCTTCTCCCAGAGAACTTCAAAACTTTATGAAAAATTTTTCTGAAAGGGAGATTATGACCCCTCATTACACCGTTGCTGACACTTTTGACAACCCAAGCCTTACCTTCACCCAAAGCCTCAACCACTACAACCTCTTCCCCTTCTTATCCCTCAAAGAAGAAGAATACTATCCTGAGCTTATGAGAGTATTCTACTGCAACCTCCGCCTTCTTAATGGGATGGTTGAATCCAAGGTGAAAAACACCACCATCAAACTCTCAAATGCCCAATTTGCAGAAATTTCCAAACTGCCCCTCAACAATGCTGACTTTGATGGAGGCGAACCCAGGATGAATGGGGTTTTAATCCCATCACTGCCCGCCGTTCTTTGTGGAAGCCGGCTCCTCCCATGAGCAACCACAAACTAGTTGGCCACTTGACCATGAACAACCGCCTGCTCCACTTCTTCTTGGTCAAGATGATTGTTCCCCGTGGTGGGAACTATGCTCTGGTTGAAGAGGATGATGTCCTCTTAATGTGGGCCATGCTGAACCACAAAGAGATCAACTGGGTTCAGTTGATCAAATTCCACATGCGCCATGCCAAGGACCAGCAGAAGCTCCCTTATGGTATCCTCCTCACCAAAATTTTTAAATTCTGTGGTGTTGATTTGGCAGGGGAACTCTCTGAAAAAGTGCCCCCAAGAGCTTGCATTGGCACTTCCCACCTAAATAAAATGGGCATGGTCAACATTGCTGGAATGTGGATTCTAAGGAGTGACCGGGAACATGGTGCCAACCCCTTTGCTGAACCTGCTGCTCCTCATCCTCCTCCACCTCAACCACAAGCTGCACCATCAGCCTCTTTAACTGCACCCCAAGCAGACCCATTTGCATCTCTCTACGCCCATCTTGATCGCCGCTTCGATCGACTTGAAAACTCCCTCCAAGAGTTTTCAATGACCGAGCAGCAACATTTTGAGATGATGCAGCAGCGTTATGAAGAGCTGGCTCACCAAATTGCAGAAATCCGCTTCTTCAACCCGGATAATTAGATTTTTAGTTATGTTTTGTTTAGCTGATTGGTTTCTTTTTGTTTTCTGAATTTTGAATAATTTTACTTCTTGTATTTCCCATTTTTATTAATTCAATAAATGTATCTTATTTCAGTTTATTTTATTTCTCTTCACTGCTCTAATTATTTTTGATGATTACAAAGGGGGAGAAGAATATATGTTCATATGTTGGATAATGCTCTGATACAAATATGGATAATATTGATAGATGCTCTGACTACAATTTTGAATATGCTCTGATACTAAGAATATGGATAATAGATGCTCTGTTAACAAAATTTGAAAAATATTATCTGTTTGTTAAATTCCTTTTGATAGGGGGAGAGTTATAGATAAGAGATAATAGACAATAGATAAAATGAGATAAGACATTGGCTGCTGAATGTGATTACTCTGATTTTTTGAAATTGGTCATCTGCTACTTGAAAAAGAGATAATGTAGCAGAGTTGTTTTTGCAAAAAGATAAATTTAGAGAAAAGTCTATATTATTTAATCTAACAACCCTCAAGAGATGAACATAGTTGTCATCATCAAAAAGGGGGAGAATGTGTTTGAATATGTTAACAGGTCCAAAGATGTGCAAAGATTTTGATAATGACAAACACTCTTGAAGAAACCGATGCAAAAAACAAAGACATGAAATCAGAATTGAAGTAACAGCGAAGCTAATCGATTAGGCCATAGATGCTAATCGATTAGGAGCTTTCTGTTTTGGAAGAAATTACATCAGGTATGGAAGCTAATCGATTATGGAGCTGAACAATCGATTAGATACTCACTGGAATTAAGGTAATCGATTATACACCAGAGACTAATCGATTACAACAATCAGAAATGGGACAAAATGCATCAGGTATGAAAGCTAATCGATTAAGGGAACCATATAATCGATTAGTGAGTCACTGGATTTAAGGTAATCGATTGCAAGACATGCTAATCGATTAGGATGCTACGAAAACAAATTAAATGCATCAGGTACAAATGCTAATCGATTACAGGAAGTGAAATAATCGATTAGTGACTCTCTGACTTGAAGCTAATCGATTACAACGCGAGGGTGTAATCGATTACGCTAGTGGAAAAACAGATTTAAGTGGGAAACCAGGTCATGTCTCCACCATTCTTCAAATTTCCACTAAGTGCAACGGCTATGATGAACTAGGGCACACCTTAACTGCTATCTTGGCTCTATAAATTGAAGAGGAAGACAAGCACAAACACACAACTAAGAAGCAATAATTCATAGCTCTATTTTGTGCTTTGTAAGCCTATTTCTTGCATATTGTACTTTCACTTGTATATCCTCTCATCTTGAGAGATTAGAATTTGGGAGAGCTTTTCATTTGTATATCTGCTCTATTGAGAGAGTGTATTGATTGTAAACAAACACCAAACACAAGTTATTCACTCTAGGTTGAGTGGTTGTTCACTCTAGGTTGAGTGGTTACAAAGGTTGTGGATTCAACCTTTGGGATATTGAGAGATTGAGAGATTGGGTGGGTTGCCCTTATACTTGTGAGGATTGGGTTCTTGAGTGTGGGACACTAGGAAGCCGCAATTGCTCAAAGTTGTATCTCTAATCTACAATAGTGGAAATCCTCTAAGTGGGTTACTTAGAGGCGAGACGTACACCGGATTGGGTGGAACTCGTTATATCGGTTTGCAAGCTTCTCTTCCTTACTCTTTTACTTTCATTTACTGCATATTTGTTGATTGGTATTGATTGGTTGAGAGGAGCATACTTGAACTTGCTTAACTTGTTATATCTCTAATATTGCACACCAAGTGTTTGGTAAATTGCTTCAGCAACATTTCTCATTATAGTGCATTGCTTGTTATCCTCCATTCAATTTCACTTGCATAATCTCACAAACTTGGTTATAAAAATCAATTTCAAAGGTATTCCAATCAAAAGTTTTAAAACTCAATTCACCCCCCCTCTTGAGTATTGAGGCCACTTGAACAACATAACTTACTTTTCTTTACAAATTTGGTTGCACCATCCACTATAGTTTCAAATTCAGTCCCCCTTCCATAACAAACCTTGAGAACATCTTATCTCAAATCAGCATTGTCCTCCCGATTGAACCCATTCAAACTCTGGTATACTGACACTCATCATCTACTCTAGGCACCTTCAACACCCTGTTGAGAATTTCTCTTGACAAGGGGATGGTAACACCTCTCAAGTAAGAGGAATAAGGCATATCATCTTCATCATCATTGGCCCTCAAATTGGCATAGAACTCTCTGGTGAGTTCATGGTAGCCATGGCCCACAATTTGGTTAAAGTATTGCTATCCTTGTGCAAGCATAGCAGCATGAACAGTGCTGTCAAGGAAACCTTCCTCCTCTAACACCATTGTTCTATCTCTGATCACACTACTGTGCTTAAACTTCCACTCATAGAATTGAGTAGCGATTGAATTCCTAAACCTTTTCCAATCAAATCCTCTTGCCTTTTTGAACTTTTTCTCCCCTTCCTTCCTTCTTGTTTGTCTTTTTGAGTGGGAGAGAAGTAGAAGTGCTAGAGGTATCAACCCTTTTCCCCTTGTCTTTGTGGGAAACTCTACCTCCTTCTGTTTCTAACACTTTTTCTATTTTCTTAATAGAGTGGGCTAGTCTAGATGCCATTACACAGAAAAAAGAAAGCTATATATAGAAACTGAAATGGAATGAAGTGATGGGTGCAAAAATGAAAAGACAAGATTAAAGAGTAGAGTTAATAGTCATTATTTTTGAAATTTAAACATGCAATGAATGGAATTAACATTACCAATATCAGAATATGTAAAGTTGAAACTATTAGGTTCTAAAATGGCTCAACCCTAGTGTAGTAACATCAAGTTAGGGTTTGGCACGCTGGGATGATATATATATTTATGCAGACATGAGCGTAACCACGCTGGGTTACTGAAACTGATACACATTGTCGCGTGTAAGCACGCTTGGAGTGAGCGTAAGCATGCCCACTCACTACTGATACCTTAAACTGAACCTGCATTACGCATAAGTATACAACTTTGAGCGTAGGCACGCTCATGCACTGATAGATTACCTGGTTCATGTTTTCCCATGGTGTAAGCACGCATGAGGTAAGCATAGGCACGCTCACCTACTGTGAATATCATCAAATTTTCCAAAATGGCAGCGTAGGCATGCCACATTTAACAATGTAAGCACGTCCAAACATTAAACGTATGCTTTGTCAAACAAAATACTAGCGTAGGTAAGCTTGTTTTTGGGTGTAAGCACGCCTATTTACTGGTGTTGGAAACACCATAAACCCCATGCGCGTAGGCTTACTGATGTGAAGCGTAGGCATACCAAGACACTTGTGGGATCTTAACAAAATATACTGGTGCACGTAGAAGTGACACACCCTGAAAATAGAGGTATATTTTTCATAATTTTGACATCATTAATTAATGAAGACGTCAAGTGGTGAAGCTTGATTCGACCCACAGATCTAAGAAAGACTTATCTCATATATAGAGATATGAGAAGGTAAGTTAACAAATAATCGATGAGAAATTCTCAATTAAAAACAACGGAAATAATTAATTAAGTTAACACTATATGATTGGATTTAAAGTAGTTAACCATCATGAGGTTTAATGACTTCGTAATATGTTCAAAGCATTCATAAGATATTTCAAGTAGAAGATTTGATGCAAAGGAAAAGGAGAATAATCAAAATAATGCAAATTGGGGAATCAGAGCAACACTCACTCAAGCGAGAGCCACACTCGCTTGAGCGAGATCGAGTTGAGCGCTTGGGCGAGCCATGGGACATGCTGAGCAAGAGGAAGAAAAAGGAGCATTAGGGGCCATCTCGCTTGAGCGAGCCCCATCCCGCTCGAGCGATATCCTCAGGATTCTCTTGGGCGTGGCAAGCGAGCGTGAGCAATAATCATCCAGAATCCACCATACGCTCACTCGCTTGAGCGAGTGCCACATCCGAAGGCCTTTCGCTCAAGCGAAAATGGCCCAGTAGCTAAATACCTCGCTCTCGCTCAGGCGAGACCCTACTCGCCTGAGCGAATTTCCTCCAGTGGCCAACAACTGATGCATGGGTAGTCTTACTTGAGCGAGATTCACTCTTGCCCGAGCGAGATTTTGCCAGTGGCCATACCCCAACACAGGGGATTCTCGCTTGAGCGAGAATACCAGTAAAAACACAGAAAACATGGGATTTAAATAACTCAACATATAAAAAATCCATTCAAAGCAAAATCAAATAGGTTCAATGCATCACCTACATCATATTAAGTGTTTAAAGCCTGTTCCAACTATCATATTCAATAAATCCCATCTCAAATCATTAAATCACATCAGAATCCAGCTTATCATCATGTAGGCTATGTGGAACATAAAATATAGATAGGTATCCATTTATTCCTAAATTTGAGCTGCATCATACATCATTTTAGATACCTCAAACATATTTCAATTAATCATACTCCATGATCTCAATTCGAATTCATAAATTAAGTCCTAGCTAAGTCCATCATCTTGGGTACTTTACAAAACTTAGACCCTCATAACCATTCATTCATTTATCGAATTACAAATCATTCACACCATGTTCATCATTCACACAATGGCAAGGTCACAAACGATAAGGAGCCATACAGTCGAAAAGTCTCATTTTCTTATATGACCTCTGAAATCATCATTATCTACTCATCATCCATACAAGATGTCCACATCAATTCATGGCTATACAAAATATTCATTATATCTATATACATTACAAAAGTATACGTAAAAGCCATAAAATCCAAAACAATTTTTGGCCAAGGCATTCTTTACCCAAAAGGACTTCCTTCACACCATCCCTCCACCCATGAGCTCCATGGACAAGCCCTAAAACACAAGAGCTGAAAATATGGACCACATGAAGAGTGAGTATATTTTCTCAATGATGAAAAATCCAACAAATAGTGATAATATACATGTGAACGCAAGTTAACATCTTCTCCCTAAAAGGAGTTCAAATGACACCAAAATCAAACAATCATCCAATACATAGAACACTCATATTCGTAAAATTTCTTTGAGTCACACCAAACCAATAAACACAATTATTTTTAGTGATCAATAGGATTCCTCAAACACTTCACATAACTTCCTCATGCGATATCACTCAATGCCATGCTTTTATGGCTAATGCACATGCTAGTGTTTAAGAATCATATGCACGGATCCGATTTTATTTCATCAGGTGATCGCAACCGCCATAAGCATTCATTCATTCTCATTGGTTTCCCGCCTCGTAAGGGGTACTCCCTCTAGCAGCCTCACAAGGTGCTTCACCGTGATCGCAACCACGTTCAAAAATTCATAATGGTTTCCCTCCTCGCAAGGGGTACTCCCGTCTCGTGATCGTAACCACGGGCATTCAATCTCAATGGTCCAGAGGGCCTTTCATTTCAAACACCAGGTGATCGTAAACACTGGTTCAATAATCATAGGAACTCACAAGCCCTTTTATATCACAAATCTCAAGTGATTGCAACCACTTTTCAAGTATCATGTTATGCATGCCATGCTATGTATGAAACAATGCTCATGCATGCCTTACCCTCATAGGGATTATCTTACCCTCTTATCTACGGTACCACTCATACTCAAACATAATATCTATCCCACATAATCATATATATATATATATATATATATATATCACCTCACAATCAACCATCTCAAGATTCAATCTATATTTCATATCATACATATAAAACACTACATCTATTCAAGGAAAAACATGCAACATGGCGTCAATACATAGTTATCAATATACAAAATTTCATGCATTTAGAAAATACACCCCTCTCCTACCTCAAGAGAAGTAGACTTCCGGGTTTGATGTTCTCGCCTCACAAGTGTTACCAAGTCCTACACCAATCAATTATAGGACCACATCAATCATTCATTCAAACGCCATTTCAATATACATATACATATATATGTACACATGATTCTTATCATGTAGAAACTATTTATAGGTTTTATTCATTTGCCTAATTAGGCTTTCGGAATTCCTTCCCTTAAATCACCATTCATTATTATCAAGGCAACAACCTAATTAGTTAGGTTACCACATGTACCAATCTCACATTCAACCCATTTTAAGTGGGCTTTCATTTATGGTTTCCAACCACCATCACCAATCACCATTTATGGCTTTACCTCATCATTTATAACATTTTCATCATCAATTAATGTCTTTCATATTCACCTTACATATTTCCCCCAATTCATAAGTTAGGGTTTTGTGAAAACCCAACCATATCATAAATGCACTTCAAGATTCATCATCTTTCAACCCCATTTTCGTGTACTCCATTTATTTCCTATAAATGTTTGTATTTATTTCTCCTCTCCTTAGGGTTCATGCATTCAATGTTTCCTTTCACTACCCATATGCATTTAATACTCTCCCAACCATTACAATACATAACCTAGGGCTCTAGCATCATAAAAATGATGATGAGTTTACCTTAAATCAAGAAAAGGGGTGGGTACCAAAGGAGTTGGAGAGAGCACGAAAATAGGAGAAGAGAAGGAAGGACTTCAAGCTTCCATGGTCTCTTCCTTGTACCTTGAGGAATGAAAATGGAGAAGAAAAGTGGTATCACCTTTACTTGGGTCCTTGAATGAGAAGAAGTGAAGAAGAGGAGTGGGAAAAAGGAAAGAAGAAGAAGAAGTGTTTTCTCCCTTGGAAGTAGAAGCCAACGTGAAATGGCAGTGAAGAATAGAAGTTTTGTTTTAAGTTTTCCAACCCTTCATTAAACTCTTCCATTTTTAAATAAACAGGTTCTCTGTTCGGGCCCAATACTTTATTTAAAAGTTATTCTGAATACATATTCAGATTCCCAATAACATTATCTATAGCCCTGACCAACGGCATCTCAATCAGAGATACTTGGTCCGACACCCATATTTTATCCGGGTTAATTTTCTGCTTATCCGGTCCCAATAAATTACTAACAATCCCTAAAAATCTTAATTTAATTATTTCTAATATTTTGGGGCATGAACTAGTTTGAATTCAATTATTCAATATTATTTCCTTAATTAATTCCATATTTTAAAATTTGGGATGTTACAATCCACCCCTTCTAAAAGAAATTTCGTCCTTGAAATTTGACTTACCAGATTCGAATATATGAGGGTACCGTTCTCGAATATCATCTTCGTGTTCCCATGTAATTATCTCCATGTTTCCATACTTCCATGCTACTTTCACCAGAGGCACCATTTTATTCCGCAACCTCTTCACGGAATACTCGATGATACGAACCGAAACAGGAGGAACGGACAAGTCATCCCGCACATCAACATCATCAATAGAGATCACGTGCAAGGGATCGTGAATATACTTCCTCAACTGTGACACGTGGAACACATTATGTAGGTTTGCAAGATGTGGACGGAGCGCAATCCGATAAGCAACATCTCCAATTCGCTCCAAGATCTCAAAAGGTCCGATGAACTTAGGGCTTAATTTTCTGCTCTTCAAGGCTCTTCCAATACCCTTATCTCGCGAGACTCGTAAGAACACATGCTCGCCAACTTGAAATTCAAGTGGTTTCCTCCTCTTATCATAATAGCTCTTCTGTCGGTTTGAGCGATTTTCATCTTCTCTTGGATCATCTTAATTTGTTTAGTGGTTTCCCTAACAATTTCAGGCCCTAAGGCCAAGTTCTCACTAACTTCAAGCCAACATAAAGGGGTTCGATACTTCCTTCCATATAACGCCTCATATGGTGCCATGCCGATACTAGAGTGAAAACTATTATCGTAGGTAAACTCGATCAAAGGCAAATATTTCTCCCATGAAACACCGTGCTCCAAAACACAAGCATGCAATAAGTCCTCAAGACTCTGAATAGTTCTCTCAGATTGTCCATCAGTCTGAGGATGATACGCCGAGCTTAGCTTCAATTTTGAACCCATCACTTCATGTAAGCTCCCCCAAAATCGGGAAGTAAATCGGGAGTCTCTATCAGAAACAATACTTAATGGCACACCATGTAATCTCACAATCTCCTGAATGTATAACTGTGCCAAATCCTGCAAGGAACTCTTCATACTGATCGGTAAAAAATGTACACTCTTTGTTAAGGGATCCACAATCACCCGGATTCCATCACATCTGGACCTTGTCCTAGGTAAGCCGGACACAAAGTCCATAGCAATTGTGTCCCATTTCCAAACAGGGATATCGAGTGGTCTCAAAGTACCTGAAGGTCTCTGATGCTCTATCTTTGCCTTCTGACAAATAAGGCATGAAGCTACAAAGTTGGCAATATCACGTTTCATTCTGGGCCACCAAAAATTCTTCTTTACATCTTGGTACATCTTGGTCACACCAGGGTGAATACTAAAAATGCTTTTGTGTGCCTCCTCAAGCACCGTATATGTCAAATCTCCAAATGAAGACACGTACACCCGATTATTTACATGCCATAAGCCATCACCACCCTTAACAAGGAATAGATTTTTCGCATCGCTTTGAGATCTCTTCATCTCCTGTAAGTAGTCATCATCTCCTTGTTTCTCCTTTACAAGCTCTAAGAACTCATTGCATATCTTTAACGTAGCAAAACATAACCTCATGGAAGATTGAATTTTGGTCCCAACATTCAAATTCTGAAAATCCTCAATCAATTCAAATTCTTTGACCATCATGGCTGACACATGTAAGGACTTCCGAAAGAGCATTGGCAACTACATTAGCCTTCACCGGATGGTACATCAATTCAAAATCATAGTCCTTTAGGAATTCCATCCATCTCATTTGGCGCATATTCAATTCTTTTTGATCAAAGAGATATTTCAAGCTTTTGTGATCACTAAAGACCACGAACCTCGAACCATAGAGATAATGACGCCAAATCTTCAAGGCGAATACAACCGCCGCCAACTCTAAGTCATGAGTCGGGTAGTTAACTTCATGAGGTCGTAATTGGCGTGAAGCATAGGCTATAACACGTTCTTTCTGCATCAAAACACATCCAAGTCCTTGCTTGGAAGCATCACAATACACCACAAAGTCTTCTTGTAAATCGAGCAATGCCAAGATAGGTGCAGAAGTCAGCCTCATTTTTAACTCTTCAAAACATCTCTCACACTCGACCGTCCATATAAAAAGTTGATTCTTCCTTGTCAAATTCGTCAAAGGTTTAGCAAGACGAGAAAAACCTTCGATGAACCTTCGATAATAACTGGCAAGTCCAAGGAAACTCTGGATTTCAGTAACCGATGTAGGTCTAGGCTATGCCATAACGGCCTCAACCTTAGAAGGATCCACCAAAACACTATCTTCAGATATCACATATCCAAGAAACTGGACGTTCGCAACCAAAATTCATATTTAGAGAGCTTAGCATACAACCGGTTCTCTCTAAGAATATTCAACACAAGCTTTAGATGTTCCTCGTGTTCCTTACGGCTCTTGGAATACACTAGGATATCGTCAATGAATACCACAACAAAGTGATCCAGGTATTCATGGAAGATGCGGTTCATGTAGCTCATGAACACTGCTGGAGTGTTAGTCACTCCGAATGGTATTACAACGTACTCATAATGGTCGTATCGCATCCTAAAAGCAGTTTTTGAAATGTCCTCGGTTCTCATCCGAATTTGATGGTAACCAGAGCACAAATCAATCTTCAAAAACACCACGATACCTCTTAATTGATCCAACAGATCATCGATACGTGGTAAGGGATATCTGTTCTTTATCGTCATCTTGTTCAATTGGCGGTAATCAACACACAACTGCATGGTTCCATCCTTTTTCTTGACCAATAAAATAGGAGCCCCTCAGGGAGACACACTAGGTTGGACAAACTCTTTCTCAAGTAGTTCCTCAACTTGCTTTTTAAGTTCAAAAAACTCCATAGGAGACACCTTATAAGGAGCGATAGACACCAGTTCTACGCCAGGCACAAGGTCGATAGTAAATTCAACCTCCCATGGAGGTGGCAAACCGGGTACCTCCTCGGGAAACACATCTAAAATTCCCACACCACGGGGATATTAAGGGGATCAGAACCATTTGTCCCATTGGCAAGAGATAGTAATATGCAAAGTTGAGATATACCTTGCACATCGAATCTTCCCACATCAGAAGAAGGGAAAATGACAGTCTGTTGTTGACAGTCAACCAAAACTTTATTGGCGGAGAGCCAATCCATACCAAGAATAATCTTCAATCCCTTTATAGGCATGCAAATAAAAGATACAACAAACCTTCTTCCTTCTAGGAGCATGTCAACATTATCACACTGGTTAACCGATCTGAGACAAGTACCAGTTGTAGTGGTAACCATAAGAGAATTTTTCATTAAACACACCGGCAATCTCAATCGCCGAACACAATCCTTGTATATAAAAGAATAAGTTGCACCCGAATCATAAATAACATGAACTGAATTTTTGAGTATTTCATACTTACTCTCAACTAAGTTATCAGCTTGTGCTGCTTCTTCACCGGTCACAACAAACACTCTACCTGTATTTGGTTGAGGATTCCCACCATTTCCATTTCCCTCACGAGCGCCATTACCGTTACCTCGACCATTTTCATGCCTTCCACCATTATAGCCACCACAGCCCCTATTTCAATCGCCATGGTTTCCATTACCATGGCTCCGACCACCATTATGGCCTCCGCGGTTCACATGAGCGGGTGCATTAGCACGGTTGGGAGTATTAGCTTGCATAGGAGCCGGTCTTGTGAGCAAAGGGCATGCAGGACGGATATGTCCCACTTGATCGCAATTAAAACACACCACATCATCATGGTGCACACACTCACGAACATAGTGAGGACCACCACACCTATAGCATTTCGACTCATTGGCATTTGCATTGCCCCGGCCAAAGGTGTTACCATGTCCACCGCCTCTAGCTTAGGCATTAGGATGAGCACCCCTCTAAAAACGTCCCCTTCTGAAATTTTCTTGCCTCTTGAAACTGGAAGATTGACCCTTCAACTTAGAGTCGAATTTAGAGTGATGAGGTGGAGCATGTTCCTCATAAATATGGCACTTATTCACAAGTATCGTGAAGCTTCAGATTTCTTGATGACACATGGCCCTTTGAATATCAGGGCGTAGACCGTTCTTAAACTTTACACACTTTGAGGCTTCAGTTCCCTCTTGTTGATAAGGAGGGTAAAATTCACAAAGTTCTTTGAATTTGGAAGCGTACTCTTCCACCGTCATTGTGCCTTGCTTGAGTTCCATGAACTCCAGATTCTTCTTACTTTTATAACTCTCGGGCATATACTTCCTCATGAGTTCTAGCTTGAAGTTTTCCCAAGTCAAGGGAATAGCTGTACCAATTATCCTACTCTTGGTGAGTCTCCACCAAGTCTCCGCTTCATCTCTCAACATTAAGACAACATACTCCACTTTCCAGAGTTTGGTGCATTCAAAACTGCCAAAGATCTGTTCAATATCTCAGATCCAACCATAGGCTTGCTCGGGCCTAAATCCACCATGGAATTCAGAGGGTTTTCGCTTCAAGAACAGGTCAAGGCCTTGAGTACCTTGAGTAGCAGGAGTGGGTTGTCTTTCAGCCTCTTGTCTATCACGGTTTTGCGGCTCAAGAAGGTCCGTAAAGCGATTCAGAGCTCTAGCTATAGCATCATCATGATCTTGGCGATGATGGGCCATGACAATATCTATAACCATAACATTAAATTCAACTAACATCAGTAAATTAGCCTATAGATCTCTCTATGGTCTCAGGCTATAGTAATTCATCATAAAAATTAAGCTATGGCCTTCCATCATGAAGTCCAACATCAACCAATCCACATTAAAGTTCATAAAAGAATATCATTATATCATGGTGTCACATGCATTCATAAAATCATAAGAATTCATCATTGAGGGAGAATAGTGTGAAGAAAGCTTGGCTGAACTTATAGCAATCACATTTCGTCTATAATCAATCCATACGTAGTCAAGCAACAAGGTCAATTATTCACCAAATGCATTTTATGTTCTGATAATACTAACCAATCATAGCAATGAGGAACAAACAAAGCTCTAATACCAGGTTGAAACACCCTGAAAATAGGGGTAAATTTTTCACGATTTTGACATCATTAATTAATGAAGACGTCAAGTGGTGAAGCTTGATTCGACCCCTGGATCTAAGAAAGACCTATCTCATATATGGAGATATGAGAAGGTAAGTTAACAAATAATCGATGAGAAATTCTCAATTAAAAACAGCAGAATAATTAATTAAGTTAACACTATATGATTGAATTTAAAGTAGTTAATCATCATGAGGTTTAATGACTTCGTAATATGTTCAAAGCATTCATATGATATTTCAAGTAGAAAATTTGATGCAAAGGAAAAGGAGAATAATCAAAATAATGCAAATTGGGGAATCAGAGCACCACTCGCTCAAGCGAGAGCCACACTCGCTTGAGCGAGACCGAGTTGAGTTCTTGGGCGAGCCATGGGACATGCTGAGCGAGAGGAAGAAAAAGGAGCATCAGGGGCCATCTCGCTTGAGTGAGCCCCATCCCGCTCGAGCGAGATCCTTAGGATTCACTTGGGTGTGGCAAGCGAGCGTGAGCGAGAATCGTCTAGAATCCACCATACGCTCACTTGCTTGAGCGAGTGCCACATCCAAAGGCCTTTCGCTCAAGCGAAAATGGCCCAGTAGCTAAATACCTTGCTCCCGCTCGGGCGAGACCCTACTCGCCTGAGCGAATTTCCTCCAGTGGCCAACAACTGATGCATGGGTAGTGTCACTTGAGCGAGATTCACTCTCGCCTGAGCGAGATTCACTCTCGCCTGAGCGAGATTCATTCTCGCCTGAGCGAGATTTGGCCAGTGGCCATACCCCAACACAGGGGATTCTCGCTTGAGCAAGAATACCAGTAAAAACATAGAAAACATGGGATTTAAACAACTCAACATATAAAAAATCCATTCAAAGCAAAATCAAACAGGTTCAATGCACCACCTACATCATATAAAGTGTTTAAAGCCTGTTCCAACTATCATATTCAATAAATCCCATCTTAAATCATTAAATCACATCAAAATCCAGCTTATCATCATGTAGGCTACGTGCAACATAAAATATAGATAGGTATCCATTCATTTCTAAATTCCAGCTGCATCATACATCATTTTAGATACCTCAAACATATTCCAATTAATCATACTCCATAGTCTTAATTCGAATTCATAAATTAAGTCCTAGCTAAGTCCATCATCTTGGGTACTTTACAAAACTTAGACCCTCATAACCATTCATTCATTTATCGAATTACAAATCATTCACACCATGTTCATCATTCACACAATGACAAAGTCACAAACGAAAATGAGGCATACACCCAAAAAGTCTCATTTTCCTATATGACCTCCGAAATGATCATTATCTACTCATCATCCATACAAGATGTCAACATCAATTCATGGCTATACAAAATATTCATTATATCTATATGCATTACAAAAGTATATGTAAAAGCCATATAATCCAAAACAATTGTTGGCCAAGGCATTATTTACCCAAAAGGACTTCCTTCACACCATCCCTTCACCCATGAGCTCCATAGACAAGCTCTATAACACAAGAGCTAAATAGATGGACCACATGGAGAGTGAGTATATTTTCTCAATGATGAAAATCCAATAATTAGTGATAATATACATGTGAACATAAGTTAACATCTTCTCCCTAAAAGGAGTTCAAATGACACCAAAATCAAACAATCATCCAATGCATAGAACACTCACATTCGTAAAATTTCTTTGAGTCACACCAAACCAATAAACACAATTATTTTTAGTGATCAACAGCATTCCTCAAACACTATCACTCAATGCCATGCTTTTATGGCTAATACACATGCTAGTGTTTAAGATGCATATGCACGGATCCAATTTCATTTCATCAGGTGATCGCAACCACTATAAGCATTCATTCATTCTCATTGGTTTCCCGCCTTGCAAGGGGTACTCCCTCTAGCAGCCTCGCAAGGTGCTTCCCCGTGATCGCAACCACGTTCAAAAATTTATAATGGTTTCCCGCCTCGCAAGGGGTACTCCCGCCTCGTGATCGCAACCACGGGCATTCAATCTCTATGGTCACGCAGGGCCTTTCATTTCAAATACCAGGTGATCGTAAACACCGTTTCAATAATCACAGGAACTCGCAAGCCCTTTTATATCACAAATCTCAAGTGATTGCAACCATTTTTCAAGTATCATGTTATACATGCCATGCTATGTATGAAACATAATATCTCACCCTCTCATCTAGGGTACCACTCATACTCAAACATAATATTCATCCCATATAATCAAATATATATATATATATATCACCTCATAATCAACCATCACAAGATTCAATCTATATTTCATATCATACATATAAAACACTACATCCATTCAAGGAGCAACATGCAACATGGCGTCAATACATACATTATCAACATACAAAATTCATGCATTTAGAAAATACACCCCTCTCCTACCTCAAGAGAAGTAGACTTCCGGTTTTGATGTTCCCGCCTCACAAATGTTACCAAGTCCTACACCAATCAATTATAGGACCACATCAATCAATCATTCAAACGCCATTTCAATATACATATACATATATATGTACACATGATTCTCATCATGTAGAAACTATTTATAGGTTTTATTTATTCGCCTAATTAGGCTTCGGGAATTCCTTCCCTTAAATCACTATTCATTATTATCAAGGCAACATCCTAATTAGTTAGGTTACCACATGTACCAATCTCACATTTAACCCATTTTAAGTGGGCTTTCATTTATGGTTTCCAACCACCATCACCAATCAACATTTATGGCTATACCTTATCATTAATAACATTTTCATCATCAATTAATGTCTTTCACATTCACCTTACACATTTCCCCCAATTGTTCAGGCATTCAATATTTCCTTTCACTACCCACATGCATTTAATACTCTCCCAACCATTACAATACATAACCTAGGGCTCTAGCATCATAAAAATGATGATGAGTTTACCTTAAATCAAGAAAAGGGGTGGGTACCAAAGGAGTTGGAGAGAGCACGAAAATAGAAGAAGAGAAGGAAGGACTTCAAGCTTCCATGGTCTCCTCCTTGGACCTTGAGGAACAAAAATGGAGAAGAGAAAGGGTATCACCTTTACTTGGGTCCTTGAATGAGAAGAAGTGAAGAAGAGGAGTGGGAAAAAGGAAAGAAGAAGAAGAAGTGTTTTCTCCCTTGGAAGTAGAAGCCAGCGTGAAATGGAAGTGAAGAATAGGAGTTTTGTTTTAAGTTTTCCAACCCTTCATTAAACTCTTCCGTTTTTAAATAAACAGGTTCTCTGTTCGGGCCCAATACTTTATTTAAAAAATATTCTAAATACATATTCGGATTCCCAATAACATTATCTATAACCCTGACCAACGGCATCTCAATCAGAGATACTTGGTCTGATACCCATATTTTATCCAGGTTAATTTTCTGCTTATCCGGTCCCAATAAATTACTAACAGTCCCTGAAAATCTTAATTTAATTATTTCCAATATTTTGGGGCATGATCTAGTTTGTGTTCAATTATTCAATATTTATTTCCTTAATTAATTCCATATTTTAAAATTTAGGATATTACAAGAAGCGCCTTTTCTGAGCGTAGGTACGCTCGACTTCTGGTTTTTTTTATGTTTGTGACAGAAAAGGGGCATAGGTACACCCTGTACCTGTATTAGCACGCTCAAGGCTCAGTTTTCAGTCTTCTTTTCTAGAAACTCAGCGTGGGCACGCTCCAGATTAGCGTGAAGATGCCCAAACACTGGTTTCTTCTCTCACTATTGATTCAACGCACGCGTAGGCACGCTGGAAGCTAGTGTGGACACTCTCAGCAAAAATTTTCCAAAGGAATTCACTTATTTATTTACTTACACCCTTCCTTTCTTTTCTTTTCTCTCTTTTCTATTTTTTTCAAAATATAACTATAATGAAAAAGGGTTGCCTCCCTTCAGTGCTTCTTTAACGTCACTAGCTTGACAGATTGCACCTAAGAAGGTGCATGTGACTCAATGGAGGACTTTTGTCTCTCAACCTCCCCTATATAATAGAGTTTGAGCCTTTGACCATTGGCTTTAAAAGTCCTTTCAGAATCTGGTTCCTTGACCTCAATAGCACCATGAGGAAATACTTTAGTTTTAATGAAAGGACCAGACCATTTTTATTTCAGTTTTCCTGGAAAAAGTCTTAGCCTAGAATTAAATAATAAGACCTTGTCCCCCTTTTGAAACTCCTTTCTATTTATCCACTTATTATACCACCTTTTGTTTTTTCTTTATACAGAGAGGCACTTTGATAAGCTTTCAATCTGAACTCATTAAGTTCATGGAGTTTCAGGACTCTTTCCTCTTGAGATTGGGTAAATTCCATATTCAACAGCTTTATGGCCCACCAAGCTTTGTGTTCAAACTCCATAGGAAGATGGCATGCCTTACCACACACAAGTTGGTAGGGAGACATGCCAATTGGAGTCTTAAAAGCAATGTGGTATACCTACAATGAATCATCTAATTTCACAGACCAATCCCTTCTAAACTTTCTCACAACCTTCTCAAGGATTCTCTTAATCTCTCTGTTTGAGAAATCCATTTGTCCACAAGTCTGTCGATGATATAGAGTAGAAATTTTATGGAGTACCTCATAATGTTTCAGGGCCTTTTCCATCAACTTATTGCAAAAGTGAGACCATTGTTAACGTTTTTGCTTATTATGCAAAATAACTTAGTGGTCAGTTTTAATGAGACGTGTGGCAAGTGGACCACTGTCAGTGTAGTATATGTTTGGAAGAACAAATGTTGTTCCCACAGAGGATCTTGTTAAATTAAATTCAAACTATTACGACAGATTTGAGAAACTGTTTTCATGGTGTTTGATTTAAAGAGATAATACAAGAAATGCATAAAGAATAATGTAAATAAGATAAATGGAATAACAGATTGTAAAAACTGGGATTTGGATTCATCGTTCTCACCTTCCGATACACAACATATATTCATGCAAATGACTTTTGAACCATGATTCTTTACGTCACAATATAAGTCATTCGTATCGATTCCTCGACTACAAAGTTCATAAGAATGGTTTTGAAGACGTCAATCCCTTGATCGTTTCAAATCCATTCCAGCTTTACATACGATTATATCGACGTTCATTCTATCAACTATTATTCCTAATCAATTGGCATAATGAGTTTTTCATTTAGATCCATTTTCGAAAGCTATTTTCCAATAACAAACGTAAACTTAAATCGAGAAAATGTTGATCAGACAGATTCAAGCAATGAACATGAAATGAATAACCAAGAATCATAGAACAAAATTACCCATTACATGAATATAACACACATGTTCATCCGAGTCGATTAGTTACATCCAATCCCAATGAGAAAGTTAGCCACTCATTGTAGCCATTACAAGAGCTTAACAAAATTCTCGAGAAAAGATGAAAAGAACAAAAGTGTTTGTAATTTCAGAGATCAGTCCAGTTTCTGCCTCTACTTTTCAGCTATTCTTCATTTTTCTTTATATAATGGTAAACTCGCTCAAGCGAGTTTAACTTTCGCTTGAGCGAGAAGAGTACTTCATTGTGAAGAAAGCTCTACATCCTGCTTCAATTGCATACACACTTCACTCAAGCAAGTGGTTTCGCTTGAGCAAAACTTCAATGTAGTAATCCCTTGTTTAGTGCTCGCTTAAGCCATCTATCATTCCGCTGCAGCGAATTCTTTATGTTTTGATTCTAGAGGAATTTCACTTGAAAATTTCGCTGATGTTATTTCCTTGGGCGCTTGAGCGAAAGCCATATATTTTGCTCTCTATATCATTTTCACTCAAGCGAAGAAGTCTCGCTTGAGCGAAATTTCTTCATCCTTCTCTGGCTCAAATTCGCTTGAGCGAACTAGTTGCTCACTGCACAGAATTTCACACTTGATACTTAGCTCCATTAAACACTTTACTCGCTCAAGTGAGTCTTCATTTGGCAGCAGCAAACTCACTCGCTCAAGAGAATTGGTGTCTCGCTTGAGCGAATTGATCATCTTTTGCCCTTAACTTAGGAAATTTTAGTGAAGCTTGTTTTTTTTCTTTTCCTTTTCTCTTCCTTCTTTATTTATACCTGAAATTATACCAAAATCTGGGATTTAGTAGTACTTGTTGATACTTTCAAATATGCAACGTTTAAATCTCAATTCATATCAAATTTAGCTCACAAAATATCCCAAACACGACATATTATGTCCAAAATATGCTCAATTTATACCGCAAAACTTATGTAATTTGGACATCTATCAACTTTCCCCGACCTAGAACTTTGCTTGCCCTCAAGCAAATGGTCAAAAACAATAAAGTGAAATAAAGATCTTGATTAATCATAACTGTAAAAAAAGAGAAAAATAACTCCAACTATTTACAAATGACAGCTCTTGAATTCTACTTCAATTCATCTAGATAAATTCCAAATATGGGATTCACTATACAAATAAAAGCAACCAATTTGCTGTAAAAATAAGAAATCTCCTCTATCAATACCTCACAGGTGAGTGTTTACTCATTTAATCGCTGATCAAATGTTAGTTAATCGTTGCATTTCATTTCATTACACAACATAATCACTTATACAAGCATGGATCAAGAGGTCTTCATAGGTTGTAACTTGGCTTGGCTAAACAAAGGAACTTATGGTTTTTCTCAGAATTGAAATAACATACTAAGGACAATTAATTATGTCATTCTACGCAAAGTTGCCTCTATCATATTCATGTTTACCTAAGCAATGATGTTTTCCAAAAATTCATGCAATGAAAAACTACACAAGAATCAGTGAACTCTCGGTGTTTAGGTTTCACTCACTCACTTGGTTAATCGATTTGATTTCTTTACTTTCATAGAAAAAGGTTCAAGTATTGTTAGCTAATTCCCAACTTAAAATTTAGAAAGATTGCATTTAGCATTCATCATGAAAATGACATATTTAAAAAAAATAGTTATCCTTCCACTTATGCAACCTAGGATTAATGTACATCTTTCTTCACTTTCTCAAAACACGTAAGTATGAAACATAAAATTGCGCCTATACATAAATACTAGCGTATACAAACACAACTTAGTCCAAAATATAAACCAAAATATAAACTAAACTAAACCGTATTGCATAAAGTAAAAGTAACATAAACTAAAGAAATTCAAGACGGTAACACAAAATAAACTGAACCATAAAAGCTGATCAATCATGCGACGTTAGGATATCGGTGACTACATGATCAAGCTACTCTTCAAACTCTCTGTCCTCAGCATTTTGCTGCTCCCGAGTCTCTGTCTCAGCTAGCTATAACTCTGGTGTAGAAAAAGGTGTTGTGACTGGTACCTCAGTTGTTTCAGATAATGGTTCTGGTGCTAGCACTGATGGTGCTGATGCTGGTGCTGGTTGTGGTGCTGGTGCTGGTGCTAGTGGCCTTACTTCCTCTGGGAGAACAAGATTGTCCCTAGGCCAAGCGACGCGATCAATAAACTCATCAGGGTGCATAAAAGGTCCTGTTGGGTGACTCTAATAGCTAGCCCAGTAAAGATACGTCATGCCCCGGTGAAGTGTTGCCTGTAACTTCTGGATGTGTAGAAGATGAGCCAATAGTACGAGGTAAGTAAGAGGGGGTGGTGGTGGTGGGATGGTCTCATGGACGTGTGGGACTAAGGGTGGTGGTGGTGGCGGTGTTTCTGATGTGGATGGTCCAGCTACAGATCTAGTAGGGGGAATTCTACAATTCAAGTTAATGAATTTTCGATCGATAGGTGGTTGAATCGAAACAATGGGGTTGAAATCTACCCCATGTACTACACAAAGACCAGTAATCAATGCAGGAAATCCTAGTGAGCCTTTGCGTTTGGCATCTACAATGGTAGTTTTTGGATTCGGTTGGGCAAATCGGAAGATCTCATTTGAGAGTATCTGAGCTATGTCCACTGTGATGTCTGGGGTGAGAATACAATACAGGAGCTTACATCTAGGCAGTGGAAGGTCTGATACATGAGCATTTGGAATCATATTTACCAGAAGAAATGTAGTCTAAACTCTTGTTAGCATAGTCATATCCTTCCCTAGAAGTTTGGTAGGATGCTGACTCACTCTACGATGAAGATGATGACCAGGAAGACATAAGGTGTCCTCTAACTCCTGAGTAGCATAAATATGTCTCTCCTTCTTCAATGTACCATATGTGCAAAGCTCCCCGTCATCTAACTGGAGCAAGTCACCTAGATGGTCATTAAGAATGTCTCTAGTATAGGATATCCATGTACCTCTCACCCAAGTTCTCCTCTCCAAAGTGCCTTCTTTATTCCATGCATTTGTGTAGAATTCATTGACAATGTCTGGATCATATTTAATTCATGGGTTGGCTATTCGTATCCATTTCCTATCCCGAATAACTTGTAAAAATTCATCATATTCACCTGCTCTCAAATCAACTCTGTGCTCCGGTATGAAAGTCCAATGCTCTATGTTTTCAAAACGCTTGGCATGTTCCTTATCCCTAAACTTTCGTTGTTGTGTTGGAGAGCTTGTGGATATTCTTTGGCATTTCCCTCGGTCTCGATCACCTTGTCACGGAGGGTCAGCACTTGTGGTCTTCATGCGAGCCATACCTGAAAAACAGAATTTCCTAATACAATAAAAAAGGTATTTTCAACATAATAGGAAGAGCATGTGCCTATATGAAAACTAATCATTATACAAGCACAATGGAACTAGAAAAGTTAGAAACAGAGCCATGACATTAATGGGATAACATGTACCCTAGCCCTAAAACTCCTTTTTTTATTTTTTTATCATATAGCAGAATCTCAACCAGTGCATATCAAAAAACAAAAATAGAGGAACATTTTCTTAGGAAGAATTAGAAAACAGAGTAATGTTAATGCCCATAAGATTACCTCTTCATCCTAACTTCTATTTGCATTACACACAAGAAAATCATAATCCACTTCTATGTACATGAAAATCACCAACCACATACACACACGAAAAGAAAACATGAGAAGAAGATAAAGGGAATTAGAAAATGAACTTACATGAACTGTGCAAGATGACAAAAGGAGAAAATCAATATGGGAACCAGAAACCTAGATTCTTTGAAGTAGAGAAATGGAGTTACGCAGAGAAAGGGAAGTTATGGGAGCTTTAAACATGGTTTAGTGGCTACCCATAATATTTGAATGGGCTTCTTAAAGATGGCACCGCTTCAATTCGCTTAAGCGAAATGAAATCGCTTGAGTGAGGAACACGGTTATGAAATGAAAAGACGCAATCTCGCTTGAGCGGTGTTACTCACTATGGTGAAAAATTGATAGAAACTCTAGTTCTTTAATTCACTCAAGTGTGTGGAAGTCGCTTAAGCGAGATGTTCTTAAACAACCCCCTGATTCTTTTTCAAAATTATGCTTGGGCGAAAAGGGGAAAGGATCAAGCGAAATTTTGGCAGTGTCCACTCTGTTGTAATTTGCTTAAGTAAGATAATCTCGCTTGGGCGAATTTATTACAGAAACAAACTTCTTTTTATTTCGCTTAAGCCACCTTATTTCACCTGAGTGAGAGTGGTAGAATTTTAAATCTGAAAAATCCCCTTGATCATTCACTTAAGTTCAATTAGTTCGCTTAAGCGAAAAAGAGACAGTATCTATTGATTTGTTAATCCACTTAAGCGAGAAATTCTCGCTTGAGCGAGTTTTGTTTTAAATGAACCCTGTCACTTTTCGCTTTGGTGAAATAATAATACCCTAAAGCGTTCAACCATAAAACCTATCTCGCTTAAGCGACCAGGGTCGCTTAAGCAAGTTTAGCAGACAACTCATTAAATGTGCAATAAATGCAAGTCTACAAGTTCCGCTTGAGCGAAATATGGTTCGCTTGAGCGAAATAATTATATTAAGCATAAAAACTCAGGATTTTCATGGAAATTCAACAACTTTTGGATTTTCCAATCATCCAATCTAATCCTATGTCAATAAATTAGGCATCACAATGTTCATTTTGCAATCAAAACCTCAATCAAACTTGATTTTCTTACTCTCCTTCATCAAACTTGATTTTCTCTCAACATACACATTCTAAACACACAAAATTCATGAATATTCAAAAGAAAAGAAAAGCTAGGTTGCCTCCCAGTTAGCGCTTATTTAACGTCATTAGCTCGATGCCTGATTTGTTCTTACACCTCATGCAAGTGGATTAGCATGTCAAGCTTCTCCACACCTCCACCCAAATAGGGTTTAATCCTTTGGCCGTTCACTATCCACGTTCTTTCTGACGCTGGATCTTTTAATTCAATGGCACCATATGATTTGACATCATTGACTACAAAGGGTCCCGACCACTTAGATCTCAACTTCCCAGGAAATAACTTTAATTTGGAGTTGAATAACAATATAGATTGACCTGGATAGAAGCTTTTCTTCAATATCATTTTGTCATGATAAACTTTCATTCTTTCCTTGTAAATTTTGGAAGATTCATAAGCCTCTAGCCTTCATTCTCCTAACTTCTCAATCTAAATTTTCTTTCTTGTGCAGATGCCTGTGGATCAAAATTGAGCAATTTCATTGCCCAATAGGCTTTGTGTTCTAGATCCACAGGGAGGTGACAACTTTTTCTATATACTAAATGATAAGGTAAGAATCTGGTTGGAACTTTGAAAGTGGTCCGATAAGCCCATAAAGCATCATCCAATTTCAGCGACCAATCTTTCTTGCTTTGGGATATAGTTTTCTCTAAAATGTGCTTGATCTCTCTGTTGGATACCTTTACTTGTCCATTAGCTTGAGGATGATATGGAGATGTCACCTTTTGTCTTACTCTATAGTGCTCTAGATACTTTTGAAGTTGAACATTACAAAAGTGAGAACCTCCATCACTTATTAGCACACACGGGGTACCAAATCTGCTAAAAATGTTTTTCTTTAAGAATTTGATAACAGTTTTGGCATCCGCTTTAGCACAAGCCATTGCCTCTACCCACTTTAAAACATAATCAACTGCTACCATAATATATTCATTGGAGTGTGAGGTAGGTAAAGGTCCAACAAAGTCTATACCCCAACAATCGAAGACTTCTACTTCCAAAATAGTTGTCAGTGGCATTTCATTTCTCTTGGATATACTTTCCGATCTCTGGCAAGTATCACAATTCTGCACAAAAACATTAGCATCTTTAAATAAGGAAGGCCAAAAAAACCTGATTGAAGAACTTTGGCTTCTGTCTTTTCTCCATTAAAATGTCCTCCATACGCTGAACTATGACAGCGCCATGAAATACACATGGCTTCTTGTTGCGATACACATCTTCTCAGGATATTATCTGATCCAAGCTTGAACAAGTATGGATCATCCCACACAAATTGTTGTGCATCTTTCAGAAACTTTTTCCTTTGTTACTAGGTAAACTCCTCAGGGAGCACTCCTGCTGCTTTAAAGTTTGCCATGTTTGTAAACCATGGCCTTTCCTGGATCAACAATAGCTTTTCATCTGGAAATTCGTCTTGAACCTCAGGCTATAATTTGGTAACTTCATTGTTGATCAGCCTGGATAGATGATCTGCTATGTGGTTTTCATTGTCCTTTTTATCCCAAATAATCAAATCAAATTCTTGTAAGAGAAGAATCCATCTGATTAATCTGGGTTTGGAATCAGATTTGTTCATTAAGTATTTGATGGCAGCATGATCTGTAAAAACAACAACTTAAGAAATAATTAAATAAGATCTAAATTTTTCCAGTCCATACACTACTGCTAGTAATTCTTTTTCAGTAATGGCGTAATTAATTTGAGCCTCATTCAAAACCTTACTAGCGTAATGTATAGGATGAAAAATTTTAGATTTTATTTGTCCTAACACCGCACCGATTGCATAATCACTTGTATCACACATAATTTCAAAATTAAGTGTCCAATCAAGGGCAATTACGATAGGTGTAGTGATCAGTTTTTACTTCAATAGTTGAAAAGCAGACAAGTAACAGTCATCAAAATAAAAGGAAATATCTTTTTTGTAGCAAATTACTCAAAGGTTTAGCAATTTTTGAGAAATCTTTAAAAATCTTTGGTAAAATCCTGCATGTCTAAGAAAACTCCTAACACCTTTAACATTGATTGGTGGAGGTAATTTTCAATAACTTCCACTTTTGCATGGTCTACCTCAATGCCTTTGCTCAAAATTGTGTGACCTAACATAATGCCTTTGGATACCATAAAATGGCATTTCTCCCAATTTAGCATTAGGTTAGTTTCCACACATCTTTTAAGCACAGTGTCAAGATTTTCTAAACATGAATCAAATGATTTACCAAAAACTGAAAAATCATCCATAAAATGGCATTTCTCTACAAGGTCAGAAAAGATAGCAAGCATACACCTTTGGAAGGTAGCTGGAGCATTACAAAGTCCGAAAGGCATTTTTCTATAAGCAAAAACACCATAAGGACAAGTAAATGTTGTCTTCTCTTGGTCTTCTGGAGCTACAGATATCTGATTGTATCATGAATAACCATCCAAAAAGAAATAGTAAGCTTGTCCAGTTAGTCTTTCCTGCATCTGATCCATGAAGGGCCATGGGAAATGGTCATTCCTTGTAGCCTGATTGAGTTTTCTGTAGTCTATACACATCCTCCATCCAGTCACTGTTCGGGTGGGAATCAACTCATTATTTTCATTCTTCACTACTGTCATGCCACCTTTTTTCGGTACAACTTGAATGGGACTCACCCAAGCATTGTCTGAAATAGGATAAATTATTCTAGCTTCTAACAATTTCATAACCTCCTTTTTTACAACTTTCTTCATAGTCGAATTCAATCTTCTTTAAGGCTATGCTACGGGCTTGTACTCTTGTTCCATGAAAATTTGGTGTATATAATACAAAAGGGCTGATACCTTTTAAATCATTTAACTTCCATCCAATGGCTTTTTTATTCTTCTTTAAAATCTCAATCAGTTTTTCTTCCTCTTCCTTCAATAAGTTATTGCTGATTATTTCTGGTTTTTCTTCTTCAATATCTAAAAAGACATAGTTTAAATGTGAAGGCAACTCTTTCAATTCCAACTTTTGAACTTCAGAAACTTGTTTTTCAAGAAGGTTCTCCATTCCTTCCTCTTTACTTGCACTCACCTTGCTGGCATCATGCCTTTGGAGAATCTCAAGCACTTCATCAGCTTTGGAATCATCAAACTTTCGACAGCACCAACTAAGGCTTTTTCAAGAGAACTTAAATTTTGCACCTTGCTGAACTGTTTTTCAATTACTTCCTCTTCCATATCAATTTTGAAACAACTCTATTTATCCGTTGGATACTTCATTGCTTTAAAAACATCAAAATTTACTTCTTCATCTTGGACTCATACCTTTAACTTCCTATCATTAACATCTATGATGACTTTAGCCGTCTTCATAAATGGTCTTCCTAAAATCAACGTACTTCTGAGTCCTCCTCCATATCCATTATCATAAAGTCCATTGGAAACACAAATTTCTCCATTTTTACCAAAACAACTTCTGCTACACCATATGGAAATTTCATCGATCTGTCAGCCTATTGTAGAGTCATTCTGGTTGGTCTAATCTCTAGATCTCCGATCCTTTTCAGCATAGACAAAGACATTAAATTGATACTGGCTCCTAGGTCTAGTAATGCTTTACCTACCGGTAAATTACTAATGGTAACAGGAATTGTAAAACTTCCTAGATCCTTGGTTTTCTGTGGTAATGCCTTTTGAATAATAGAACTACAACCAGCCTCCAGTTCAACTGTTTCTTCAGAAAATCTTCTTTTCTTAGAAAGTAAATCCTTCATGAATTTTGCATAGGTAGGCATTTGCTCCATAGCCTCCATAAATGGAACATTAATCTGTGGTCTTTTGAAAATGTCCATGAATCTAGTAAACTGCCTCTCCTTATCACATTTTGAAGGATTTTTAGGATAAGGCATACTTTTTAGTTGTGGAAGATCTTCATCAGCTTTTGCCTTTCCTTTGTCAACTTCACTCTTTTTGTTTTTCTCTTGTTCTTTTTCTTTATTTACATTTTCACTCACTTTTTTTTCATTTTTTTCTTTCTCTCTTTCTTTTTTTATTTCTTTCTTTTCTTTCAAAATCTCTTCTTCCTCTTTCTCTTTTTCTCCTAACTCAAGTTCGACAGTTTTTTCACTACGAGTCACCACTGCTTTTCGTTGCTCCTTAGGATTTGTCTCAGTATTTGCCCCGTATTGAGGTTTTTTTTGTTCAGCCATCAGGCGGGCTAGCTATCCCACCTGAGTTTCCAAATTCCTAATTAATGCTTTAGTGTTCTTTTGATTTGTTAAAGAAGCTTGTATAAACTTCTCCAAGGTGTCCTCCAATCTTGTTGTTTTCTCCATCAAGGAAGGATAGTTGCTTTGGTACGGTCTATTTGAAGAGCTAGGTTCTTGTTTCCATCCTTGGCCTTGATTTTAGTTGTTTCTCCATCCCTAAAATTGTTGGTTAGATAAATTGGAATTGAAATTATTAGGCTTGGTTATTCATGTAGTGTACAGCTTCTTCTTGCGACCCTCGTTCCTCACACTATCTGTTTGGATGGTCACCTCCATAGAAATTATATCTAGCAGTTATTTGTTGTATTGGTTGTGAAGATTGCATTGAATGTAACTGTTGTGGAAGTTTGGCCATTTGTTGAGTTAAAACCTTAATTTATTGGGTCAAAATTTTATTCTGGGCCAAAATAGCATCAGAGGTACTCAAATCTAGGACTCTCTTTCTTTGAACTTGCTGATGGTCATGTTGGGCTTGATAATCTGTTGGAGATAAAGCCTCTATAATCCTTGTGGCTTGGTCAGCGTCCACTGTCATCATCGTGCCATCAGCTGTAGCATCTAAGATCATCTTTGTATCAGGTTAAAGTCCATTATAGAAGATATTCAGTTGTGCTATATCTTTAAAGCCATGGTTCGGACATTTACGCAATAATGATTTGAATCGATCCTATGCTTCACAAAATGGCTCCTATGGTCCTTGACGAAATGTTGAAATTTCTGATTTGGCTTTAATAAATCTTGATAGGGGAAAGAAGTGAAACAAAAACTTCTCTTCCACACTAGACCAACTATTCAGACATTATTTTGGATGTGATTGCAGCCATTCCTTAGCTTTTCCAGCCAATAAAAATAGAAATAAGCAAAGATATGCTGATTCAAGATCTGCTTGCTCAAAACCCATGGTGCCTACCAACTCATAGAATGTTGCCAAATGAGTATATGGATCTTTATTTGACATTCCCATGAATTGATGTGCACTAATTAGACTAAGAAAGGCTGGTTTCATCTCCAAGGCCCTAGCTTGTGGGAATACAATACATGAAAAATATCTGGCCCTTGTTGATTGGCATAGTCACCCAAAGTACGCCTTGGCGATTATGGTTATTGATTATTATGCTGCCTTCCCATATTTTTCTCTTCAGATTTTGTAGTTGATTATGATGTGAGAGATACTGAAGAAGATTGTCCTTTTTCTTGTTGTTGCAGTTTCTTTGCTTTTCCTTTTATCTTTCTCAGAGACCTTTCAATTTTAGGATCTATAACCATCTGATCTTGAGATCCCTGGCTTCTTAATATCATAGTAACTAGCTGTTAGACCCGATTATAATGTTGCAGAAAACTTGTTAACTTTGTTTTACTGTTGGGTCTTTTAATTGGCAAGCGCACTAATCGTTTGTAGTTTTCAAAATTTAGATATCGTTCTACTGGGATTGAAAGTCCAATAATTACAGTAATTTTTTAGTTACTATGGTAAATTTGTCAAAACTTATCCATAAAAGAATAATTTATATACAATTTATACAATATTCACAAGATTGCATAGCTGAGTTGTTCATGTGATAAAAAGAAAATAACAATTTAAAAAGTTGAGTTGCAATTTAAAATAACTAAGATACTTAAGGATAAAACACAGATAAACAAATTATGTTGGAATTTGGATTCCTAATCTATAATAAAAATGGAGGAACTCAAAACATGCATATTTAATCATCAAGTTCATGTCATTACAGCTTAAAATCATTATAACTGATCCCTCGTAATAAAAATTCTAAGTATTGACTGTAAAGTCCAATCCCTCGTGAGCTTTCTCAGTAAAAATTTGCATTAAGTCCTGGCCTTATGGCAACAATAATTACCAATTCTATCCCTAGTAATTGGCATATTAAGGGTATTCCAACTTTTGCTTTTATTAAATCAAGTTTTAATAAGGCATAAATAATCATTCTACCGTTTGACATTCATACTAATAAAACAAGTTTCAATACGCATGAAAATCATTCTCCCGTTTGACGCTCATACTAATAAAAGATTGAAATACTAACATGCACTTGAATCATAAACATGCAAAGATTTAATTCACAACATCATAATCAATAGACTAGTTCACCAATTCCAACATAAACAAATTAGTTACATATGGTGAAAGTAAAAACAACACTTACAATGATTGACATTACAAAGGCGATGAAAACTTCACGGTACAACGATCACAATACTACACAACACTCTCAAGTATCTAGAAAACTATTCTAGAACTATAAATTCACAAAAGAACCACTCAAACATGAGTGTATAAGAGAAGAAGAGAACTGAGAATGTAGGATGGGATGCTTAGAAGTGTGGAGAATAGCCCTATTAATAGGGCTGAGGAAGGGTGTTGACGCTACACACCAACTTGACGCTACACGTCAGGTCCCTGACTCAGCCTCCATTAATCAGCTCGAAGTGGTCATTATTGTATAATTATTTTAATTAATCATGCCCAGACAGATGTGACTTGTCCCCCAATTCTGCTTGGACACTTGTGGGTAGTGGAGGGGTCATTAGCTGAGTGCTTGACCACCTGTAAGTGGTGTCCACGTAGCTCCTGACACTACGCGTGGCTGTGACACGTAGCGTCAGCATCAGAAATCCTAACACTACGCGTGGAGTTGATGTTACGTGTCAGCTCTCCAGATCTTCATTTTTCTCTTTAAATTCTTTACTTTTTCACTGTAAAACTAGAGAAAATTGATCAAGGGCAGATTATTTCCAACAACATCCATTTATTGAATTTAAAACCTAATTTTCTAACAATTTAAGCTAATTTTTATTATTTTTACAAAATTTTTATTAAAGATTTTATTGTAAATTTGAGGACTAACAAATACCCCAACCTGAGACATTGCTCATTCTCGAGTAAGAGAGAAAATTAAAATAAAATTTGAAATTAAATTTTTGAGTTAGTCCGAGAATTTATCACAAAAAGTAATTTCACAATTTACCATTTAAAGTAACCAATCATAGACATCCTATGTAATAAAGGTTTAATGACAAAAAAATTTTACAATTCCTTATTAACTAATCAAGCATAATTTCAGGCTTACCTTTCAAGTGTTTATCTTTGTGCAAAGGGTAACCTGTTTCACTCAATCAATCATAGAATCAAACAAATTTAATTTTGATTTTCATCTAATCAATGGTTAATCATACAGAGTTAATTCAAAAATCACAAGGTCTTTTCATAGGTTGTAATAAGGCTTGGCTTACAAGAAATAATGGTTTTTCTTGGAATTCAAAAACCTGAAATCATAAAAGAGCATTTTATAATTTTTAGGCTTTCTCTTGTCCCAAGTCTCAATTCTTTATTGAACAAATACCCCCAACTTGATTCTTTTCTCTATTTTTGATTTGCATATATATCTTTTCATTTTTCATTTATATGCATAATTTTGATTTTTCTTGAAAAGAATCAAGTTGTTAATGTTCACTCCCTTCTCAAAATATTCTTTCCATTTTGATCAATTGCTCTTTTAATCAATCAAGTAAAGGGAATGGTTCAAATTTGATAAGGGTCAAGGGTACCAAAGAAATTATTTTTCAGGCTCAAAATTGGCTTTCAAAGGATAAATTGATTTTACCATGGTAAGCTTTTAGGCCCAAGGTTTCTTTTACCAAAAATATGCCTTGATCATTTTCTTGAATTCTCTATACAACAACACAAATCATAGATTAAAGCAAAATCAATTTGAATGAAGTTATGTCCAAACCCTCAAGTGTTTAAAAGATCTTTCAGCTCACCGAGTTATTTGAAATTAGCTTGATAGTTAATAAAATTATTGTAATTAAATTTATCAAAATTCCTTAATTACAAAAAGAATCGATAATTGATTTTAAAATGGTTTTATTGTGTAAAAACTTTAAGTGTATAAATTTCTTTATTTTCAAAAAAAATTGATTTCAACGATAAAACTTATTTTTTTGAATTTTCAAAGAAAACATGCAAAAATATACCACAATAAAATTACACAATAAAACACACCACATAATAAAAGACAAAATATAATATAATCCACAAAGTAAAAATACAAATGTAAATATCAAACTAAAAGTAAACTAAAGTGTATGTAAAAGATGCAGAAAATAACACCATCAGTCCTCCATGTGATCCTCATCATCTCCCTCCTCATCTGCATCACCCTCTAACTCAGCATGTGCTCCAGATGGTCCACTAGCCTCAGGGTAAGTGGGTAAATCACCAGGCCAAGCTACATGAGTTGCAAACTCAGCTGGTGTGACATAAGGTGCTCCCTCTCCCTGAAGTCTGTACTGATAAAATGCATCATGAAGATGCATGTAAGCTCCGTGTGTGGCAGCCATCATCTGCATCATATACTGATGCTCAAGTATCATCCTGGAAATTCCCTCTGTGATAGCATCAGCAGGTGGTGGCTGAACTGGTGGTCTCCTCCTCCTCTGTCTAGGCTGAGCCTCCTGCTCCAGTGGTGGAAGCTCGCACTGCTGGACAAAGTAATCTCTATTCACTAGAACTTTGGGGACTCTCCCTGAAAAACTAGTGAACTCTGGTGATGGCACAACAACTCCTTGCCTCCTCAGTAAGGCAGATATGATGAGCGGGAATGGGATAGGACGATTCACCTTATACCCAAGGGCATAAAGGTGAATCTGCTCAGAAATCAGCTCTGCAATATCAATGGTATGACCCTAAAGAATGGAATAAAGGAGGCAGCATCGATCAACTGGGATAGAATAAAGGTGGGTGACAGGAGTAATGTTATGCAGCATGAGATGGGACCAAGCCTGAGCTATGGGAGTCAGGTGGGTCTTAAGGAGGTTAGATGGAGTCCTTCCAACCTTACTCAGGTTGTAGAAGATTCTATCTTTGCTCAAGAAGTGAGCAACCTGATCTAGGAAGTATCCTAAATCACCATCCTTAGTTGCGACCTTGTTCCTGTTCTCCTTCCAGAAACAAGTATCGCTCTTGGGAGTAGGCTCCCAAGGGTTACCCAGTACGGTACTAATCGTGTCCCGGTCGTATGTGATGTGCCGACCCCTAACCCAGCTCGTCCTTTGTTGGCCGATATTTGGTGCATCCTCGCGAGTCCTGTAAGCATTCGTGTAAAACTCTGTCACTAAGATGGGATCCCCCTCAGTAGGTAGGGAAAACAGAGGTCCACATCTCCTCCTTTGGACCTCATCCTGCAGCTCAGGATAGTCTCCAGCATTTAAATCTAAGACTCTCTCCAAGATGAGTCTTTGGCCCTTTATCTGATGAAACCGGGCCCATTTCGCATCAGTGTGAAATCTGGTAGGGTCTCTCGGTCCTAGCACCTCCTCTCCCTGAAGATCTAAATCTTCAGAAGTGGTGTCAGTGTCTGTGGTCCTTCTCTGTCTCTTAGGACCAGTAGAAGGGATGGATTTCTTAGGTGTCATCTGCAAAAAAGAAAAAATTTAAAATCAAACACATTATACTATTTAATAATCAAATATTAAAAAGTTTAACAATTATTTTTGTTTTTATATTTAAAATGACATAAAATATTTTCAAAAACTATTTATACAAAAGACATTTTAACAAAAATTCACACAAAATGAAACATGCATATTTTTATTTTTAACAAAATATAAATTTCACAAAACATGCAAAATCATACAACATACATATCTACAAATTTATTCATATTTATATATTTTTATTTTTATGCAAGAAAGTATAACAAACATGCAAACTAAGAAATTTTATTAATTCAAAAGAAAACAACAACAAACAGAGGCATACTAAACAGATTTATTAAAAACAGAAAATAAGTTATACAAATAACAGAAGATAACACACAAAAATTAACAAAAATCAGGAACAGAGGCTAACGCTACGCATGGGTAGGACGCTACGCGTGAGCTCTATTCTTCCCATGCTACACGTCAGTGGGACGCTACACATGGGATTACAGTTCATACCTCAGGCGTAGCGTCAGTGGGATACTATGCGTGAGGTGCGCAGTTTCAAATACAGAAACAGGGGTTGCGCAATCACAACCCCCCACACTTCATTCAATCAGAATTATTTCCTAAATCTAACAGCAAACATATCCCAATGGTTTTCTAATCCTAATCCTAACCACATACATTCTAAAAATTGAAATTAAAATTCAATTAAAAGAGAGTAGGGAGAGGTTTACTTACTTGGGATTCTCTGTGTAATGAAGCGAAGAAGAAGGAATGTGGGTGATTAAAAGTGGGAATTAGGGTTCTGAGAGGTAATGTGAGGTAGAGAAGGAATTTTAGGTTTTGAAACCTAAGATTGGGTCTCTCTGGTTCAGTTTTAAAAACTAAATGTGGGCCCTGACGCTATGCGTGGATGGGACGCTATGCGTCAGGTTAAAATTTTAACCTCCACGCTGAGCATCAGTGGGACGCTACGCATGGGGTTCTAATTTTTAAAATTCAATTTTTTTATATATAAAAGAAAAATAAAAAGAAATAATGGGTTGCCTCCCATTGAGTGCTTAATTTACAGTCTCTAGCTAGACATCCTGCACATCATAAATCAGTCAAATAACAAATGGTAGTGAGTCTGTTGATCTCACCACCCATATATGGTTTCAATCTCTACCCATTAACCATCCAACTTCTTTTGGAAATTGGGTCTTCAATTTCAACTACTCCATAAGATTTAACTTCCTTGATTACAAAAGGGCCTGACCATTTAGATTTTAATTTACCAGGGAACAGTCTTAATCTTAAATTAAACAATAAAACTTGCTGACCTGGTATGAAGTGTCTAGTTTTAGTTTTCTTATCATGATAAGTTTTTACCTTGTTCTTGTAACTTCTAGATGTCTCATAAGCATTGTTTCTCATTTCTTCCAACTCAAATAACTGCAACTTTCTTTTGTCAGCTGCTGTATTTGGATCAAAGTTGAGGAATTTTAAAGCCCAGTATGTCTTATGTTCCATCTCTACTGGAAGATGACAAGCTTTTCCATAGACCATTTGGAAAGGAGAAAGGCCAATTAGAGTCTTAAATGCAGTTCTGTATGCCCAGAGTGCATCACCAAGCTTTTGTGACCAATCTTTTCTGGAGGAAGACACAGTCTTTTCTAAAATCTTTTTCACTTCTCGATTTGAAATCTCAGCCTGTCCATTGGTTTATGGATGATATGTTGTGGCCACTTTATGTCTCATTCCATAATATTGTAACACTTTCTGAAGAACTTTGTTATAAAAATGTGATCCTCCATCACTGATCAAAGTTCTTGGTGTTCCAAACCTGTAGAAAATATTTTTCTTCAAGAAATTCACTACAGTTTTGGTGTCAGCATTAGGTGAAGCAATTACTTCTACCCACTTTGAAACATAATCAACTACCAACAGAATGTATTGATTGAATTGAGAATAAGGAAAAGGTCCCATGAAATCAATACCCCAACAATCAAATACCTCAACCTTCTGAATCTTTATGAGAGGCATTTCTTGTCTTTTGTTAACATTACCTGTTGTTTGGTAGTTATCACAAGCTTGCAGAAATGAGTGAGAATCTTTAAAAATAGAGGGCCAATACAAACCTGATTGAAGAATTTTTGCAGCAGTTCTTTCTCCATTAAAATGTCCTCCATAAGGAGACTTATGACAATGCCACAACACATCTTTCTTTTCCCAGTCGGGTACACAACGACGTAACAAATTACCCACACCAATTTTAAATAGATGAGGGTCATCCCACACAAAGTATTTTGAATCTTTGAAAAAAAATTTCTTTGCTACCAAGTTAAATTATTTGGAAGAATTCCTACTGCTTTAAAATTGGCCATATTAGCAAACCATGGTCGTTTTGTTATTTCAAAAAGTTTTTCATCAGGAAATTCTTCCAAGATGTCTTTTTCTTTGACAGTGACCTCATCATTCATTAATCTGGAAAGATGGTCAGCGACCATATTTTCACTACCCTTTTTATCTTTGATTTCAAGATCATATTCTTGAAGGAGTAAAATCCATTGGATTAACCGAGGTTTAGAATCAGTTTTGGTCAAAAGATACCTGATTGCAGCATGATCAGTGAAAATAATTATTTTTGATCCAATCAAATATGATCTAAATTTTTCCAAGGCATACACTATAGCTAGTAATTCCTTTTCAGTAGTTGCATAATTTATTTGATTTTCATTTAAAACTTTACTAGCATAGTGTATAACCCTAAAAACTTTTCATATCTTTGACCTAAAACTGCTCCTACAGCATAATCATTTGCATCATACATAAGTTCAAAGGGTAAATTCCAATTAGGAGTAACAATTACAGGGGCAGAAACCAATTTTTCTTTCAATGAATTAAAAGCTTTAAGACATGCTTCATCAAACTTGAATTCAACATCTTTATTTAGAAGATTTGTTAAAGGTTTAGCAATTTTTGAAAAATCTTGAATAAATCTTCTATAGAATCCAGCATGTCCTAAAAAACTTCTAATACCTTTTACATTCACAGGGGGTAGGAGTTTAGAGATTACCTCTATTTTGGCTTGGTCTATTTCAATACCTTTAGAGGAAATTTTGTGACCAAGTACAATTCCTTCTTTTACCATAAAGTGACATTTCTCCCAATTGAGCACCAAATTTGTTTCAATACACCACTTTAGTACGGTGTCTAGATTGGTTAGATATATTTTAAATGAATTTCCAAAGACTGAGAAATCATCCATGAAAATCTCAATGCTCTTTTCAATTAGATCTGCAAAAATAGCAAACATGCATCTTTGAAAAGTAGCAGGTGCATTACACAATCCAAATAGCATTTTCCTATATGCAAATATACCAAAGGGACATGTAAAAGCAGTCTTTTCCTGATCAAGAGGGTCAACAGTAATTTGGTTATATCCAGAATATCCATCAAGAAAACAATAGTAAGCTTGTCCAGACAATCTTTCAAGCATTTGATCCATAAAAGGAAGTGGAAAATGATCTTTTCTTGTTGCTTGATTTAGTTTTCTATAATCAATGCACATTCTCCAACTAGTGACAGTTCTTATTGGGATTAATTCATTTTTATCATTAACAATTACTGTCATACCACCCTTTTTTGGAATAACTTGTACCAGACTTACCCATGCACTATCAGAAATGGGATAGATAATACCTGCTTTCAGCAATTTCAAAACCTCCTTCTTAGTTACCTCTTTCATGGTTGGATTGAGGCGTCTTTGGGGTTGAGCTGTTGGAAATATGCACTAAAAGCCTATATAGGACGCATCATTTTAAATAAGTCATTTTTTGTTAAATAGTTTAACAAGCTTTATTTATGCTTGGAGTAATAGGTCATATGAGAGTTATTCCTAAAATGTCCCTAATCAAGTATTTATGTGGGGACATGTAAATACATTAAGATTAGTGTGTGAGTGTACTGATGATCTGATCTCACAGATCATGGATATAAATGATATCAAGTCTTCACACGGGTATGCATTAAGAGTAATGATGTACTGGACAGACCCACCATGAGAACGTTGCATGGATCGTTACATGAATATCATAAACGATTCTCAATGTGATAATGGTATATGTAGTCCTTTAACCTGAAGTCACTACGATTCCTACATAAGGAGTTTATTGTTTTAATACAATCAAACGTCTTCTGTAATAAGAGGACTATAAAGGTTGTAGTTAGGCAATGAACAAATTATGCAGAGGGATGTGAGTGATGTAGATGGGATTTATCTCTCCTATATGACAGGAGTGATATCTATAGGCCACTTGATGGAGTGAGACTAAAGAAATGCATGGCCATGCTAGAAAGAATAAATATTGGATATTTATTCAGATAAAGTCTACTCCGGTATCAAGTAAAATAAATTGGACCGTACAAGGATGACGCGACCATGCCTTGGGCCCAATTAGGATATCTTGACAAAAGGAACAAACATATAAAATAATTATCACTTATAGGTTATGTTGTTAATAGATAATATTCAGACATAATGATGCATTGTTAGATGTCGTTCTTATTTTATATTAATAATAAAATAGTTTATTATTAATATAACCGAGTATTTTACCTATAGCGTCACACACATAGAGTAAGCCCATCAGAAAATAGCTTTTTATTTTAGTTGGACTAAAATAAGACTATTGGGCCTAACTCATTTAGAATGAGTAAGGAGCCCACTCTTTAGAGAGTAAATTAGGTCAAACCTAAGCCTATAAATGGAGCATAAGATGCTCATAGGCGACTACCCAAAAAGAGACATAAATATACGTAAAAGTTGCAAAAGCTACACGCCGTCAAACTAGTATTTGGAAGGTGTAGCATTTCTGGTGGGAGTACTCGTGTGGACTCCTAAAGAACGAGGCTATGATTGCTTCGATATTCTTCAAGAGGTAATCCTAAAATGCAATTTTTTTTGTGTCTGTCTTATGCTTTGAAACATGACGCTTTGCAAATCCTATGGGAATCCTTGTATTTCCGCTGCTCATACACTAGGGATTCCCTAACATGAGCAACAGGTTTAAAATTATCTTCCAGTAAAATCTTATGCATGAAATATGATGGGCTTATACATTTCAGATCTTCAAGTGTCCACCCAATCGCTTCTTGATTCCTTTTCAATACTTCAACCAGTTTTTCTTCTTCTGTTTCACTTAACAAATTACTAATAATCACTGGTTTTAAATTACGTTCTTTCAAAAAGATATACTTTAAGTTGGAAGGTAGCACTTTCAATTCAGGTCTCTTGATTTCTTCAACAGGTACTTCTTGAATTTCTTCAATTTCTCTTGATTTAGGGAAAATTTCTTTCCCTTGATCAAAATTTTCAAGATATTTGTCTACCTGTTTTTCTTCTTCTTCACTCAAAAATTCCACAGAGTTAGTTAATAACTTATTTAAAGAATCAGAGTTTGACATACCTATGGATATGGAGAAGTAGACTTTGTCGTGAACATCCATCTTAAAACAATCTTGTTTTGGATTGGGATGTTTCATGGCTTTGAAAACATCAAAGTTTACTTCTTCATCGTGAACTCTTACTGCTAGCTTACCATTATCTACATCAATGAGCACTCTAGCAGTCTTCATGAATGGTCTTCCCAGAATTAGGGGAACTTCAACATCTTCTTCCATGTCTAATACCACAAAGTTAACAGGGAAGTAGAACTTGTCAACTTTCATAAGTACATCTTCCACAATACCATAGGGTCTTTTGATTGATCTATCAGCCAATTGCAGAGTCATCTTTGTTCTTTGAGGATTAAGGTCACTAATTCGCTTCATCATACTTAGAGGCATTAGATTAATGCTAGCCCCTAAGTCTAATAAGGCTTTTCCAATGTTCATACCTCCAATGGAGACAGGAATGGTGAAACTTCTAGGGTCTTTCGATTTTACTGGCATATTATGTTGCAAAATAGCGCTGCACCCTACTTCCAGTTCAACAATTTCTTCACCATACCTCTCCTTTTTGGTGAGCAATTTTTTCATAAACTTTGCATATGTTGGCATCTATTCCAATGCCTCAGAAAATGGAATGGTTATGTATAATTACTTAAAGATTTCAAGGAATCTCTTGTATTCCTTTTCCTTATCCTTCTTTGATGGTGCATGTGGATAAGGTAAATCTTTAACTAGAGGTGTCTGACCCAAATACTGATTTTTTGTTTTTTAATTTTTGTGTTTTTCATCATTATTTTCTTTATCTTTTTTCTCTTCTTCTTCTTTCTTTTCTTCTTTCTCTTTTTCTTCTTCTTTTTCTTTTTTCTCTTTTTCTTCTTCTTTTTCTTTTTTCTCTTTTTTATCTTTTTCACAATCATTTCCTACAACTTTACCACTTCTTATAAAAATAGCATTACATTGTTCTCTTGGATTTTGAGTGTTTACAGAAAAACCAGAGCTTTTCATGTTAGCTACTTCTTTTGCTAACTGTCCCAATTGCATGTCTGACGCCTTGTGTACGGCTTCATTTGTTTGCATGTATTGAAGCAACTATTGGATAGACTCTTCTATCCTAGTTAGCCTTGCTGTTTGATCAGATTGTGGTTGTTGTTTGAATTGATTGTTAGGAGGTCGGTTAAAAGATCCAACATCTTGTTTCCAGCCAATATTCTGATTCTGCCACCCCTGCGGGTAATTATTAGGAAAATAATTACCAAGATTGAAAGGAAAATTACCTAAAGGTATTCTTTGATGGTTCAGAAAATTGGCTTGCTCTTGCTCATTTCTTTCAGGGGCATAGTAACCACATGGTTGTTCTCCCATGCAATGCATACATTGTTTTAATTGAGTAGGAGGTGATGATGATATTTGAGCAATTTGAAGTTTCTCCAATTGTATGCTCATAACCTTAATTTGTTGAGTCAGTAATTTTTGCTGAGCTAATACTACATCATTTACCCCCAATTCAAGCATACCTGGCTTTCTTTGTACATTATCTCTTTTATGTTTTGCTTGTCGGTCACTAATGGACATTGATTCCAATATTTCTATTGCTTCTTCCACAGTTTTGTTCATTAAAAAACCTCCTGCACAAGCATCTAACATCATTTTAAATTGAGGTAACAAACCATGGTAAACGATCCTTACCTTTTCGGCATCATTTAAGTTGTGGTTTGGACATTTCCTCAAGAGTGCCTTGAATCGTTCCCATGTTTCTCCTAATGACTCATCATTGTTTTGTGAAAAAGAATGTATGGTTGTCATGGCTTCAAAATATTTTGAAGGAGAATAAAATCTTTCCAAAAATTTTCTCTTGACATCGGACCAGTTTGTAAAACTACCGGGTGGACAAGATTTAAATCATTCTTTAGCTTTCCCAATCAAAGAAAAAGGAAACAATCTCATGTAAACCGATTCTTCTTGATTGGGTTCAAAACCAATTGTACTGCATAACTCATAAAAAATAGTTAAGTGTTCATAAGGTTCCTCATTATTTAAACCAGCAAATTGATTATTTTGAATAATGTTTAAAGTAGCTGGTTTAATTTTTACAGCAGCAATAGGTCCTTGATACATCCCTGAAACACGAGGTGGTCCATTAATAGCAGCAAACTGTCCCAACGTTCTTCTTTCAGCTGCCATATTAGAATTTTCAAAATTTTCAGATTTTTCAAAAGAAGATGAAGTTGAAGAAGAAGTTTTTGTTTTTTTAGATTTTAATGCTTTAAGTTTCTTTACAAACTTCTCGATCTCAGGATCAAAGAATACCTTTCTTGCAGAAGATCGAGTTTGCATAAACACACTAAATAAAGAAAGGTTAGTAAAATAATGTTAAAATGAATGAATAATAAATAAATTGAAAATTTTTACTAAGGTGAAATATTTTGCCACGGTAATTAAAAATTTACTGTTTTACTGAATCAATTCAATCCCCGGCGATGGCGCCAGAAAACTTGTTAGACCCGATTATAATGTTGCAGAAAACTTGTTAACTTTGTTTTACTATTGGGTCTTTTAATTGGCAAGAGCACCAATCGTTTGTAGTTTTCAAAATTTAGATATCGTTCCATTGGGATTGAAAGTCTAATAATTACAGTAATTTTTTAGTTACTATGGTAAATTTATCAAAACCTATTCACAAAAAAATAATTTATATACAATTTATACAATATTCATAATATTGCATAGCTAAGTTGTTCATGTGATAAAAAGAAAATAACAATTTAAAAAGTTGAGTTGCAATTTAAAATAACTAAGACACTTGAGGATAAAACACAGATAAACAAATTATGTTGGAATTTGGATTCCTAATCTATAATAACAATGGAGGAACTCAAAACATGCAAACTTAATCATCAAGTTCATGTCATTGTAGCTTAAAATCATTATAACTGATCCCTCGTGATATAAATTCTAAGTATTCACCGTAAAGTCCGATCCCTCGTGAGCTTTCTCAGTAAAAACTTGCATTAAGTCCTAGCCTTATGGCAACAATAATTACCAATTCTATCCTTAGTAATTGGCATATTAAGGGTATTTCAAGTTTTACTTTTATTAAATCAAGTTTTAATAAGGCATAAATAATCATTCTCCCGTTTGACATTCATACTAATAAAACAAGTTTCAATACGCATGAAAATCATTCTCCCGTTTGACGCTCATACTAATAAAACATTGAAATACTAACATGCACTTGAATCATAAACATGCAGAGATTTAATTCACAACATCATAATCAATAGACTAGTTCACCAATTCCAACATAAATAAATTAGTTACGCATGGTGAAAGTAAAAACAACACTTACAGTGATTGACATTACAAAGGCGATGGAAACTTCACGGTACAACGATCATAATACTGCACAACACTCTCAAGTATCTAGAAAACTATTCTAAAACTATAATTTCACAAAAAAACCACTTAAACAGAGTGTATAAGAGAAGAAGAGAACTCAGAATGTAGGATAGGATGCTTAAAAGTGTGGAGAATGGTCCTATTTATAGGGCTGAGGAAGGGTGCTGACGCTACACGCCAACCTGACGCTACGCGTCAGGTCCTAACTCAGCCTTCATTAATCAGCTCAGAGTGGCCATTATTGTATAATTATTTTAATTAATCATGCCCAGACAGATGTGCCTTGTCCCCCAATTCATCTTGGACACTTGTGGGTAGTGGAGGGGTCATTGGCTGAGTGCTTGACCACCTATAAGTGGTGTCCATGTAGCTCCTGACGCTACGCGTAGCTGTAACGCGTAGCGTCAGCATCAGAAATCCTCACGCTACGTGTGGAGTTAATGCTACACGTCAGTTCTCCAGATCTTCATGTTTCTCTTTAAATTCTTTACTTTTTCACTGCAAAACTAGAGAAAATGGATCAAGGGTAGATTATTTCTAACAACATCCATTTATTGAATTTAAAACCTAATTTTCTAACAATTTAAGCTAATTTTTATTATTTTTATTAAAGATTTTATTGTAAATTTGAGGACTAACACTAGCACAACAAGGTTAGTAAAGAAAAATATCTAAAAGCAAAATAATATAAACAAGAATACAATATTCACACACTGAAATAATTCAAAATTAATTTAAAATCGATCCCCGGCGGATGGCGCCAAAAACTTGTTAAGGTTTTTGCTTATTATGCAAAATAACTTGGTGGTCAGTTTTAATGAGACATGTGGCAAGCGAACCACTGTCAGTGTAGTATATGTTCGGAAGAACAGATGTCATTCCCACAGAGGATCTAGTTAAATTGAATTCAAACTATTATGGCAGATTTGAGAAACTGTTTTCATGGTGTTTGATTTAAAGAGATAATACAAGAAACGCATAAAGAATAACGTAAATAAGATAAATATAATAACAGATTGTAAAAACTGGGATTTGGATTCACCGTTCTCACCTTCCGATACACAACATATATTCATGCAAACGACTTTTGAACCATGATTCTTTACGTCATAATTTAAGTTATTCGTATCGATTCCTCGACTACGAAGTTCATAAGAATGATTTTGAAGACGTCAATCCCTTGATCATTTCAAATCCATTCCAGCTTTACGTATGATTGTATCGACGTTTATTCCGTCAACTATTATTCCTAATTAATTGACGTAATGAGTTTTTCATTTAGATCCATTTTTGAAAGCTATTTTCCACTAACAAACATAAACTTAAATCGAGAAAATGTTGATCAGACAGATTCAAGCAATGAACATGAAATGAAGAACTATGAATCATAGAACAAAATTACCTATTACATGAATATAACACACATGTTCATCCGGATCGATTAGTTACATCCAATCCTAATGAGAAAGTTAGCCACTCATTGTAGCCATTACAAGAGCTTAACAAAATTCTCGAGAAAAGGTGAAAAGAACAAAAGTGTTTGTAATTTCAGAGATCAGTCCAGTTTTTGCCTCTACTCTTCAACTATTCTTCATTTTTCTTTATATAATGGTAAACTCACTCAAGCGAGTTTAACTTTCGCTTGAGCGAGAAGAGTGCTTTATTGTGAAGAAAGCTCTACGTCCTGCTTCACCTGCATACACACTATGCTAAAGCGAGTGGTTTCGCTTGAGTGAAACTTCAATGTAGTAATCCCCTGTTCAGGGCTCGCCTAAGCCATCTTTCATTCCGCTGCAGCGAATTCTTTATGTTTTGATTCTAGAGGAATTTCGCTTGAGCGAAGGTATCTCGCTCAAGCAACTTCATAATTGGAACTCACTGGACAAATTTTGCTGATGTTATTTCCTTGGGCACTTGAGCGAAAGCCATATGTTTTGCTATCTGTATCATTTTCGCTCAAGCGAAGAAGTCTCGCTTGAGCGAAATCTCTTCATCCTTCTCTGGCTCAAATTAGCATGAGCAAACTAGTTGCTCACTCCAGCGAATTTCATACCTGATACTTAGCTTCATTAAACACTTTACTCGCTCAAGCGAGTCTTCATTTGGCAGCAGTAAACTCACTCGCTCAAGCGAATTGGTGTCTCGCTTGAGCGAATTGATCATCTTTTGCCCTTAACTTAGGAAATTTTAGTGAAGCTTGTTTCTTTTCTTTTCCTTTTCTCTTCCTTCTTTATTTATACCTAAAATTATACCAAAATTTGGGATTTAGTAGTACTTGTTGATACTTTCAAATGTGCAATGTTTGAATCTCAATTCATATCAAATTTAGCTCACAAAATATCCCAAACATGACACATTATGTCCAAAATATACTCAATTTATACCACAAAACTTATGTAATTTGGAGATCTATCAACCCTCCATCACTGATGATCACTCTTAGAACTTTATACCTCAAGATGATGTTTTTCGTAATGAACCTCAACACCACTTATGCATCATTAGTCCTATTGGGGATAGCTTTAACCCACTTTGACACATAATCCACTGCCATAAGAATATATTCATTGGGAAAAGACTTTGGGAAGGGTCCCATGAAGTCAATTCCCCAAACATCAAAGAGCTTAACTACCAAGATATTAGTTAGAGGCATGCCAGCTTTAGCAGAGAGTCCTCCACTCCTTTGGCATTTATCACACCTCTGAACATAATTCTTGGCATCTTAAAAAATTATTGGCCAATAAAAGCCACTTTGAAGCACCTTGGCAGCGATTCTTGAAGAACCGTGGTACCCTCCATATAAGGAGTCATGACAGTGCTAAAGAAGTTTTTCTTATTCATATTCAGGCACATACTTCCTATTGACTCCATCAACACCTATCTTATATAAGAATGGATCATCCCAAAGAAAGCTTTTACTGTCATAAAAATTTTTTTTCCTCATTTGGGATGTCCACCTTTTAGGCACAACAGCTGTACTTTTGAAATTGGCCATGTCAGCAAACCATGGACCTTGTGCAACCATCATCAAACTCCCATTTGAAAATTCCTCTTTAATTAAAATATTTTTAAAATCTTCTTCTAATCGAGATAGTTGATCAACCACTGAGTTATTTATTCCCTTCTTATCTTTAATTTCCAAATCAAACTCTTGTAATAAGAGAACCCATCTAATCAACCTTGGTTTTGACTCTTTCTTAGCAAGAAAGTACTTGAGTGATGAATGGTCTGTGTAAACAATAACTTTGGCACCAATCAAGTATGCCTTGAACTTATCAAATGTATACACCACAATAAGCATTTCTTTTTCAGTGGTGATGTAATTAATTTGATTTTCATTTAGGACCTTGCTTAAACAATAAGCATTTCTTTTTGACCTAACACAGCCCCAACAGCAAAATCACTTACTTCACACATCTACTGAAATAGTAAAGGCCAATCCGGTACTATAAGGATTGGGCTGTAGTCAATTTTTGTTTTAAGGTTTCAAAAGCCAAAGTACATTGTTCATTAAAAACAAATAGAGCCTCATTCACTAACAAATCAGTCAATGGCTTTGCAACCTTAGAAAAATCTTTTATAAACCTCTGGTAAAATCCAACACAACCTAGGAAACTCCTTACTCCTTTCATATTGGTAAGAGGGGGAATTTTCTCTATTATTTCTATTTTTTCTTTATCTATCGTTATACCATTAGTAGAGATTTTGTGGCCAAGAACGATCCCCCTCTTACCATAAAATGGCACTTTTCCCAATTGAGAATGAGGTTTATTTCTTGGCATCTCTTCAGTACTTTAGCTAAGTTGTTGAGACAAGCATCATAGCTATCACCAAACACGGAGAAGTTATCCATGAAGACCTCAGTGAACGTCTCCACCATTCACCAAATATGGCCAGCATGCACCTTTGGAAGGTGGCTAGCGCATTGCACAGCCCAAAGGGCATGCACCTATATGCAAATATACCATATGGACAGGTAAAAGCAATCTTCTCTTGATCCTTTGGATCAACCACAATTTGGTTGTATCCAGAGTATCCATCAAGAAAGCAATAAAATTCATACCCACATAATCTTTCTAGCATTTGATCAATAAAAGGCAAGGGGAAGTGGTCTTTCCTGGTTGAGTCATTCAACAGTCTATAGTCTATGCATATTCGCCATCCTGTGGTAGTCCTAGTTGAAATGACTTCACCATTTGCATTTTTAACTATGGTCATACCACCTTTCTTAGGCACCACTTGGACCAGACTAATCCAAGCATTGTCTGAGATCGGATATATGATCCCTGCATCAAGGAGGTTGACTATTTCCTTCCTCACTGCCTCTTTTATGATGGGGTTAAGCCGTTTATGTGGCCGAACAACAGGGGAATAATCCTCTTCCATCAAAATTTTATGCATACAAAATGATGGACTAATCTCCTTCAAATCAGAGATATTCCAGCCAATGGCAGATTTAAATTCAAGCAAAACCCTCATTAATTTGTCAACATCCTCATCATTCAAATCATCACTAATGATCACTGGATGTGACTTATTTTCTCCTAAAAAAGCATATCTTAAATGAGAAGGCAAAGGTTTAAATTCATGTTTCTCTTTTATGACCCCATTTCTCTTCTTATCTAAGTCCTCTTTCAATTCTTTTTTCAGTTCATTAATTTCTTCCCCTGCTTCATCCTTCTCAAGCAGGTTCAACATTTCAATTTCAGAGTCATTCCACTCATCATTGAAGTTGAAATCATCCTCTAGGAAAGCTTGTAACACTTCCTCTTCAGCTTTTAAAAGCTTAGGAGTCTTATAGTCTGAAATCTCTTCAAGCATGAAACAATCCATCCTCTCAGCTGGATGTTTCATGGCATTGAAGACATTAAAGGTGACTTGCTCCTTTTGCACTCTTAGCATGATCTCTCCTTTTTCCACATCAATGAGAGCTTTATTAATTGCTAAGAATGGCCTCCCTAAGATTAAGGGAATGTCCCTCTCATCCCCCATATCTAGTACTACAAAGTCTACTGGGAAGATGAATTTATCAGGAGTTAGCTTAGAAGCCTCCTCCAATTCAATATCTATTTTGTTTTTTTTCTTTGGAAGGACTTGTTTTTCTGTTTCTAATTCTTTCTCTTTTTCATTTTTATTTTTTTGTCCTTCCTTACTCTCTTTTACTTTTTCTATTTATCTTGAACTTAGAGTAGGTTCAACCAAGGTCTTCTCACTCCTTGTCATTAGTGCTTTACAATGTTCCTTGGGATTTACCTCTGTACTTCCCGGGAAATTTCCAGTTTGTCTCTCAGCTAGTTGTTTAGATAGTTGTCCAACCTGAATTCTAAGTTCTGGATGGACACGTCTTGGTTTTTGAAACTAGCCTGAGTGGCCCAAATAAACTGAGAGAACACACTCTTAAGTTTAGACTTTTCCTTAACATGTGGAGGTGGAAATTGTGATTTAATTGCAGTTTGCTGTGGTGGTTGTCCTTGTGGCATGTTTTGATTTAAATGAGGGCCTTTTTGCAATGACAAATTAGAATGGTTCCTGTAGTTATGATTAAAGGAATTAGAGGGGTAATTCTTTTGAAATTGTTGGCCCATATAATTAGCTTGTTCAGTTTGGTCATTGGAATCACACGTCCTATTTTCATGGTTACCACCACATAAATCACAATTAAGCATATAAACTTCACTCAGCTTTTAGAGTTCATAAATTTATACACTCAAATTTTCCAAAGCCTGAGTCATAAGCTTGCTTTGAGCAAGATATGCATCTTGAACTTCCAATTCCATTAGCCCCCTCTTGGGCACATGGTTCCTTTCACTTACTAAACACTCATTGTTAGCCATAACATCAATCAGTTCTCTTGCTTCCTCTATAATTTTGGTAGTTAGAGAACCTCTAGCTGAGGCATCTATTAAAACTCTAGTAGCTGGTCTAACTCCATTATAGAAGATACTAACTTGCTGCACATCAGGAATTTGATAGTGATGACATTTCCTCATACTTTCCTTATAGCGATCCCATGCTTCCATTAAAGATTCCCCCTCTCTCTACTGAAAGTAAGTGATCTCAGTGCACAACTTAGCATACTTAGAAGGAGGGAAATACTTTATCAAAAATGTTTCTAGTAGGTCCTCCCAAGTGGAAATACTGCCTCTTATTTGGCTTGCAACCAGGATTTGGCTCTACCTCGAAAGGAAAATGGAAACAATCTCAGCCGGATTGCCTCATCGGGAATGCCATTCATTTTTATAGTGTCACAAATTTGGAGGAAGTTAGCTAGATGTAAATTAGAAGACCTGGCGGATTACCAGACCAAAGGAATCATAAGCGACTTTAGCGCATATCTCCAGGGCTTTCTTAGCCTTAGCTTTCGCTTCAGTGAGACCCTTCCTTAGTTTGACATTCTCATCCTTTAGTGATCCAGTGTTGGCACTCCCCTGCTTAAGCTTCTCGATCTGTTGAAGCATATCCCTTTTCCTCGAAGCCCATTCTTCAGTTTATTTTGAGTGTCTGGCCTCAAGGGCCTGTAGTTCGTCACTAAGCTTGGTAGAATGTTTTTTCTCTCTTTTTAGTTCCTCCTTTAGTTGAGGAACCTTCTTCGCTTCCTCCTTCAGCTCAGACATGCTCTCCTCCAGCACCCTTGCGACAATCTTTAGGGCTGAAATCTCACCAAATTGTTCACTATTCTCATCTTTGAGCTTCTTCAGCTTTTCTTCTGTAGTTTTCAGAATTTCTAGATCTTTAGCCGAAGATATGGTGAATTCTTCGACTTTAGCACTCAGCTTGTCGACCTTGTCGATGTTATCGACTGTTTTACTTAAGGAGTGGAGGAGACCGAACAATTCAGCTAGTTGTCATCGACCGGCCTGGCAAGCTTCCTCGATCTCAAATACCTTCAAGGTATGGCGGAGCTTGTAGGTTGGTTTGGGAAAAGTAGCAGGCATAGGCCTTTCATACTTCAAGAAAGATGAAAGGAAAGAGCTGTTTGGGGGAGAGCAAGTCACAACCGGCATGGTGATACCCACATTGGGAGTTGGCTGAGTTTCAGCCTTAGAATCAGAGAGTGCCTTTCGATAGTGATAACCTTCTTCCCCTTCCGAGCAGTCATCATCCCTGTCTCCTCCAGAGTCTTTTGCTTCTTAACTAGCTTGGGAGAGGTCGGCTTTGATGCTCCAACATCTCGGTGATGTCTTTTCTTTTTCTTCTTTTGTTTCTCTAGTTCCTTTTTGTTCTCTGTTTCAGGCTACGCCCCGCCAGTTTGTCTGGTATTTTCTAGTAACGACACTTCGATGGTAACAGCAGATGTCAAGGGGATGGTCTCAACCCGCGCCTTGACGGTATTCCTCTTGGCTGGATGTTATTCTCCTTGCTGGAAAAGTCCTCGTCCGCCAGTAAGCCTTTCAATTTATCCATAGTCGAACAACCTTCTATTTCCCCTACATAAACAATAAAAAGGTGTTAAGGTCAGACACAATGTATACCAGTTTTCAAAATAATGACAGATGATAACAGAACTTTACTTAAATATCCATTACGGACGGCACGAGATCCTAGAAGGCGTTTACAAGAAAACTTCTTGTATGCCTCAGTGTATACCTTCAGGGTGGCCACCACCATCACAGAATGAGGAGACAGTTCGTTCTCCTCCGTGAAGTATGCCTTGGAGGTTAGAAGGAAGTGTTCATGGGTCCACTCCACTGGAAATTTTGTGAGACCCTCTCTAGTCTTCCAGAAGACCGGTTTGTTGGGCTGGACGCAGATCTTGGTATAATAGTGTTTGAAAGACCTTTCGTTCACCTTTGCAGATTTAGTGAAGGCCTCGAAGTTGACCAGGTTTGAGTTACACCGGAGGGTGACAAAACTTATGCCTCCCTTTTTGTTTGTCCAGCGTACCACCTGGCAGTAATAAAAGAGCATTGCCATGGTGGTTTTAAAGTTGAAATGCTCACCCAGGACCTCTAGTGCACGGATCAGACCTCATCTGTTTGGGTGCACTTGGAAGGGGGCACAGTCTAAGAATCTCAATACCGCTATTTAGAACTCCGTAAATGGAAAGGGGACTCCGAGGTTGAGAAAAACGTAATCGTACATATATACAGATCGTTCATCTGGCAGGTGGTGGAAAATTCTATCAGTTGGCCGGGGTGCTAGCACCATGAACCGCTCCTTCAAGCGTTCTTCTGAGTAAACCCTGAAGTGTGGAGATAACCTTCTCCCGTCATCTTTGGCATGCCAGGATTCAGTCTCACGTATCTCTTCCTCCATCCATCAATAAGGATATTTTGCATTGAGTTTCACCCAATCCAACTAGTACGCTACTACGTTTATGCACCCCTCTATAGTCCAGAGAACGGGGGGATTCCCGGAAGTCCTTTCGGTGGCCATTCTGTTGGATGCAAGGTTGAAGGCGTCTGTGTTACTATAAAAAGTCATGTTGTCAAAAAGGTAACACTCAACACCCACTTCGCTCTCAAAAGAGCGGCTAGCCCCAGAGCTAGAGGAGGAGTCAAATGAGGGCAGTACCACCCTCCGCCTTGAGTGAGAAGCTTCACCTATTTCCGAACAGTGAGACTCGGCCTTTGGAGGATTTACAGAAATTATTCCTCCTTAGTAACCAAAGGCCCTTGCAGGGACTCTTCCACCTTTATAAGTGGAACTAGTACGACCTTGCCTAGAGCGCATAATGAAAATCTAGAATTTAAAAGAAACTAAGAAGTGGGATACCTAAGAAAGGTTGTGAGATTAGTTGAAGAAGGGTAACTTTGTAGAAGTCACAGTAGCAGCTCTCTCAAAAGAATATTTCGGCAGAGGTTTCTTAAGTCACAAAGCAAGGTGGTTTCTAGAAATGCCTAAGTTCCCCTTTTATAGCTATCGAAGGGTACAACTACTGGACAGAGCAACACATCGTTTGTCAAGAAGTGTAACTCTTCAAAGTTTAAACGGCATCATCATTTTGATCTTTATACGTGTGAAAAGTGTGACCTTAGCATAAAGGCGAAATCGAATGGGCCTAAAATTCAAATTTAGGGCCCAATACCCACATCGCGACGGTTAAAAAACCACATGGATGGAAATCATCATTATTCACGTGTTAATGGCAATAAATGCTTATCATTGATGGCATTTCAAGGCACAGATGTTACAAAACTTAAATGCGAGGAGTTACAAATTTCAAAAACTCTTGGGATTCTCTCACAAAGTGAAATGTTGTCTGAATCCGACTTCTACACTGTCAGGACGACTTTAGAAGCGTGTGTTTCTGGTCCGGTATCCATACCCATCAAATGGGGACTTCGGACTCTTTACCGGTATCAATATCCGCAAGAAGACAGCTTAGCTTATATGAGCAACTCTACCAGTCCCTCACTCAAGCTAGGGGGCAAATGATCCAGTCTTAATACCAGTACCAGGACAAGGACATAATTTCAGCCGTCCTCATTGTGCTACCGACGCTGCAGGTATACTCTGGATTGTAAACCCCGTATCAGGCGCTCTCCCTATACCGGTATGTCCAGGTTAACACCTCGCACACCAGAAAACATCCACGTCACCTGGTAAAAGGTACAAGGTACAGCTGCCAGGGGACGTTCACAGGAGACGCGGCTTCTCCTGCGTTGCGTTTCAGAATCATACACTGTGTAGTGTACTATTTATCCCCTGGCTCCACCTGTACCTGACGATTCATTCTCCATACTGACCTATAAATAGTGGATTTTAGTACGTAGAAAGGTTAGGTTTTTCTTACTCACTATATACTGTTTCATTGCTCAACCTCTAAAAGCTGGAATCCCTGTTCTTTTTTACTAACTTGAGTATCGGAGAACCTTCGCAGGTGACACCACCTTTCGCCCTCTGCCAACGTGAAAGCTAGGTGTGTAGGATCTTCAGGACTCCAAGGCCAGTATTTCCCATTGAGATACCGAATCATAATACCGCATACCCATTGTACCGGTATACAAATACTTTTTGAAGTTGACTCTTATGGCTAATACCACACCGGATCATTGACCCCAGATTAGACCAGTTCAAAAACTTCAAATTTAAAATAAAAAATAATTTTTTGAAATTTAGAATATCTTTTAATTTTTATAATGAACAGAATTATAAAAAATGTTACTGTATTTATTAATAGATTTAACATTCAAATTTCCTTTAATATAATATATGACATTAAAAACTAAAATTGAATTCATATTCAAATTTAGTGTTATTTTTTTCGGGTAAAATATACACATGGTCCCCTACATTTATCCAAAGTCTCAGTTTGGTCCCATTTATGTTTTTTGTCCCAGTTTGGTCCTATACGTTTATAAAACGCATCAAACTTTTCCCCTCTGTTAACACCGTTAGAAATTTAGACGGAAATATGACGTGGCACTGTTGAGTGACACGTGTCACAATTTGGTTGGTGACACGTGTCACAATCTGATGAGCTGGGTGGTTTAGGTTGAAAATTAAAAACATTTTGCATTCCATGGGACTTGAACTTGGCACCTTTAAGTGACAAAAGAGGTTGCTTTACCACTAGGCCAAGGTGTACCTTTGTAATAATATGATAGTTTTGTATTTATAAAACATACACTTAAGTTAATTATATGTATAATATTATTAGTTATAATAAATAAATTTATTAAATATATTATTAATAAAATCCTTCTCAAAAAATTATTAAATATTAATCTAACATTTTAAAAATAAATTTTTAAATATTTAATAATTTTTATTATTAAAAATGTATTATTAAATAAATTATACTATATATAGTATTAATATAAATTATTATTAACATAATATTTAATAATATTTAAATATATTATTTTATAATACATTTTAAAATTATTTAATAATAATAAGTATTATTTAAAAAATATATTTTAATATATCATTAAAAATTATATTTACAATAATTTATATTAATAATAAATAATATTAATATATTATATCATTTATTTAAAAATATATTAGTAATACGTTAATAGTTATTGATAAATATTTTAAATATATTTTTTAAAAATATATTTTAAAAAATTAAATTAAATTAAATTAGAATTTTATAATTTCATAAGTATATTATCAATAATATATTTAATAATACATTTTTAACATATAATTAACTTAAGTGTATAATTTATAAATAAAAAACCATCAACTTATTACAAAGGTATACCTTGGCCTAGTGGTAAAGCAATTTCTTTTGTCACTTAAAGGTGCCAAGTTCAAGTCCCATTGAAGGCAAAATGTTTTTAAATTTCAACCTAAACCACTCAACCCATCAGATTGTGACACGTGTCACCAACCAAATTGTGACATGTGTCACTCAACAGTGCCACGTCACATTTCCGTCCAAATTTCTAACAGTGTTAACAGAGGGGAAAAAACATATGGGACTAAACTGAGACTTTGGATAAACGTAGGGGGGACCATGTGTATATTTTACCCTTTTTTTCTGAAAAAGAGTCAAATCTTTCTCTTCAATGGTGAGAAGCCTTAAAATTATAATTGAAATAAATGTCTCATAATAGTAAAAAAAAATGTCTAAATTAATTATTTTTTTGTGATTAAAGAAGATACAAGAAACACTATGACCTAACATGCCCAATGCCAGAGGCATCATCAAAAAAAAGAGACAACAAATCAGGGGAAGGAACATCTAACAAACAATCCAACTCACCCTAAAGAAAATCCAACATAGCAAGCATCATTTATCTTGGATCAGTTTGTTTAAGTTTATTTTTAAGTGTTTTTTAAAAAAATATTTTTTTTATAAATATTTTTTTAATAAGTATATCAGAGTTGTTTTTTAAAATAAATTAAAATAACTTTATTTTCAGCTTTTACTTATTTTTAAAATTTTAAAGAAACACATCAAAATTTAAAATAAATATATTTTTAATTAAAAAATACTTATCTCTTAAAATAAATTTAAACAAATAAACTCTTTCTCGTATCAAAGAATAGTACTCCTTTTGAGAGCTCGTTTACCACAAATCAACGGAGCATACAATTGATGACCAAATAGAAACAATCAGACAAACCCATGTACACTACTTTCAGAATGCATTTGCCACTGCTACCCACAACCCCCTCAGAATGTTTAATTGAAATTACATGAAAATATTTGCTAAAGTAAAAATATATTGAATATAGACATTAACTCTTGTCATTCAATGATAAAATTCAACCAATAATTATATTATTTCGGTTATGAAACAAAGAGTGAGTAAATCTTATGATATTTGGTCATCTTTCAACATGTTTATTGGTTTTAAAGTTCTTTTATAACCAAGAGAATAAGAGAATGATTCAATGATCAACATTTGATTAAAGGAGAATAAGTATATTGGTTTTAAAGCTGTTTGTGTGATGTGTTTTTTCTGTTTCAAAATCCGATGCGTTTGTTGTTGGTATCCAATAAGATATCAGCAGCAGATATAATATTATTATAATTATAATATACTAAGTATTAAATTGAATAAAAATAAAACAGAAGCATATTCCTTAACCAGTGTTCGGTGCCAATTCACATAACCAATTCACAGTGAAAGCAGAGGAACATGATCCAACAGAATTCATAATTTCAATTTCTTGTTCTTCAAAACTGGTACAATTATTAGGTAATTATAGCTTCAACTATCTCCTAGTCCATGTTAGACATTTGGAAATTGAAAAATAGTTGAAGAAACTGTAAAGGCCAAAGGTAGCGCCAGGTCAAGGTTGGTGAAAGCAAGGTCGACTCACACGATAAAAAATAAAAAAGGCTCGTCGGAGACACCGCGGCGGCGAGAACATCAGAGGTCACGCGGCGGCACTGCTCTTGTCAAGGAAGAAGAGATTTCAGGGTTCCTATTCCATCGGAATGAAGAGGTTGTGTATTTTTATTTTATTGCAATTTAATATTTAACAATGAGTAATTTATATTGACACCTACTAAGGTTTTTCAAATTACATAAAGTACACTTGTTCTTTTGTTTTTCAAATATTATACTAATCCAGGGGAGGTAAATGTAAATGTTATGTTTCTATATAAAAGCCTCATACTCATGAGTGTGATTTATTCTTTAATATATTATTATTATTATAATATAATTTAGTATGCTATTGCTATTTTTAAGTAACTATTAACATTTGAACCTTGAGAGTTATCTCTTTCTATATATATATATATATATTAAAAAAAAGACCCGTAAGAGAAAAATATTTTTTAAATGATAAAACAAAATTTTGAATAAAAGTTTTTGATATTCAAATTTTGAATTTAAAACTAGATTAGACCAAATTAATTACTCATTAATTTTAAATAAGTAAAAAAATAAAATAATTAATAATTAATAATTAATTATTATAATAATATTTTAAAAATTAATAATTAAAACTAATTATATCTATTAAAGTAGTGAGTGTTGTTGGAGAAACTCATTTCATATCATTTAGCTCTTAAAATTCAGTACTTGTTAGAGTTTCCTCTATCATTTGATGTCATGTCATCGCAAGAACGTGACGTTGAGAAGAATTGTATAAGAACAGTTGATGAAAAACAATACTCATGGATACCAGAAACCCCCGTTAAACCTAATGTTACCGTTGGTGTTGTTGGAGGTGGTTCCACTACTGTTGGTGTCGTTGAAGGTGGTTCCACTACTGCAAAACACAAAGTTTTGGATGGTGTGACTCCTCTGGAATCAAACTCCTCTAATGATGGATGTAATAGTCCAGGTAAGTAGTTGATTTAAACTTTCAGTTCCTTTATACTTTTAAGTGTTGAACTAAAAATTCTAATCAAATTTACTCATTTCTTAATGTTCCTTTTTTGTTTTTTCAAATAAGATCAATTATGGTTTTCTTAAGATTCATTTCTTGTGAAATTTGATTCATTTCATTTTCTTAAAACGGATATATATGTTCAAAAAACGTTTCAAATTATTATAAAATCTCATGAATATCTTTGCTTATATAAACGATAAGTATTCTACTTTTCACGATTATCACTCACAAAATCTTCAATTCAGTGCGTAGGTTAAAATAAGTAATAACATCACTCTATTTGTTTACAGTTACATATTAATGAATGTCGATATATTTTTTTATTTCAATTTTTAAATTTTCAACGTATTTATTATCGTCAAAGAGGTTGAATTTAGTAGAGGATAACGTAAGAGCATCAATTAATTTATTTATATTTTTATTTTGCTTTCAGTTTTTAATGAATGAATGTCAATTTTTCATTTTTCATTTTTCATTTTTAACATTTTTTTATCACCAAAGAGGCTGAGTTTTTTTTTTTTTGTTACAAAAGGAAAACAAAAGAGACTGGGTTTAGTAGAGGTATGGAAGAGCATCAATTATTTTTTTCTCTATTTTTATTTCATTTTCTCTTTTAAAAAAGAATACCGATATTTTTTAAAACATTTATAATTATTAAACTTCCTAATTTTTATGTAAGTGATAAAATGGGAGAGCTTGACTTTAAACAAATATTAAAATGGGAGAGTTTGAATTTAAAATATTAAAAATATTTTTTTGAAAACTAATATATCATTAACTAATTTTAACATTTTTCTTTAATGTGTAAATAATTAAACATGCTTTATAAATAAAAACTGGTTTCAAATTTTAAAATTTGAAAATTTAAACTAAAACCATGTTTTCTTCCATGCCCTGTTAACTAAATGGACTAATTCATCATACATGCATTTACTATGTCATTGATTCTAAAAATTCATTTGCTGTCGTAGTGACTAATCTAAGGTGAACCTTATATGCAGGTTAAAAAAATGCTTAATGTCGGTGATTATGATTTTATTTTGTTAGTTAACATGTATTTTTTTAAAATGTTTCATATGATATTTTCATATTTAAGTTTTAAATTTTAAACATTCCACTAGTATTTTTAAAGAGATTGAGCTTTTACTTATTAGATTGACCTATTTAGTGTGAGTTTGGGTGGTTTAACTGAGATTTTTTTTTATTCAAAACTCAACTTTTATTGTAAAAAATAAAAAACAGAGGAGGTTGATTTTAGTAGAGGAAATTACTCCCTAATTAAAGTGTCAACTACAGTATTAATATTTTGTGATTAAGGAATAATTAAAGCCCGTTTGTTTACAACTCACGGTGGACAATGTTAAACGATTTTATCATTTTCCTAAAAAAATCAATAAATTGTAACCAATTGACAGACAAATTTTTGAAGGAAAAGCATTTATATTATATTAAACATTTATTGACAATTTTTACACTCGTTTAACAGGTATATGTTTAGTTCCCTTTAAAAAAAGTGTCGGGTTATATGATTGACTCTAAAAGATGACACCCGTGGTTTAAGAAAAAATATTTTTTCTTTGTCTTTTAAATGTTTGGGTTTTTATTAAGAGAAAAATCTTTACATTTAAATTTTTACATTTAAATTTTTATTCTATGTTTTATTTATTTATTTATTTGGTGAAAAGGTCAATACATTTAATATTTGATTTTGGTTTTGTTTTTGGTCGTATATTTGATTATGATTGACTCCGGGAAAATATTTTTGTGATGATTAGGGAATAATTGAACCTATCCATCTACGAATGATCCAGGTCCATACCCAGGCCCATTTTGACAAATACTAAAACAAACAAATAAAGAAAACTAGCTATGACCAAAAAAAAAAAGAAAACTAGCTCCTTCCAAAAAAGATAAAATAAAGAAAATTAGTTTTTTTTTACAATACTAGTTATTAACGTACGTGTATTACACGGATTTGTTAACAAATGTTGAAAAAATGGGTCCTATTAACTAATGTTTTATAAAAATATTTTTAAAAAAATAAAAGTTAATTTTTTTAGAAATTAGGTAGAGATTATTTAAAAATTAAAGTGAGTGAATTTTAATAATATTTTTAAATAAAAACTATGAACATTGCATATTAATTAACAACATATATTTGTTGTTTAAATAAATAGGAAGGAACATACAACTGATTCCAACCACATCAAAATAAAATTAAGAAAACCATATAAAGAAGTGTTTATTTCTCTATAAACTTTTATTGTCAGAATTTTTTATAATAAAATGTTTATTGAGTTTTTTTTATATATATATATATATATATATATATATATATATATATATATTTCACCTAAAAAAGTAAGAGATATAGATTGTATCACAAGCAATCTCGTTTTCTAGGATCCGCTTGATAATAAAATTTAGAAATATATAGCTTTCAGGTTTTTAAAAAATAAATTGTTTGACTATCATATATTTTTAATTGCTTTAAAATATGTTTCCAAAAATTAAAAGCTCAGAACACGTCTTAGATGTTTTTCTTTCCTTTGTTATAAAACTAAATAAATAAGTTAAGAAAACTGCGTTTGTTAATTACATTTTGGTGAATTTTGTTAAACTTTCTTTCCCTTGGTGCTACACGTTTTTTTAAAGAGAAACAATTGTCTTTGCATTGTAATTTTTCACTCTTCACATTTTTCAGATTATCCACAAACCTACAACCATTTTCTCCGTGCTCTATTATTGATTTTTGCTATGCTCTTAATTTGGATGCATGATAACCATAATTTTCTTGATTTCCTGTTCACATATTCACATAGTTGTTGCATTTAGATAGAGTATTGGATCATTTTGGACTAAATCTATTCAAATTTGGATACAACCTTAATGGTTAAAAGGTCACGGTGGATTTTTACTAGGTGGAATCAAATAGAAATAGGTAAACAAGGAATAAATTTAGATAGATTTGGTTTAAAGTTTAATGTAAATATTTCTAATGTATCTAGAAATATATATAGGTTCAGACTTAGTAACCTTCATACTGATCAAATGATAAATATTTTCATATAGTAACTCACTTTTACATCAATGTTAAAAGAATTGTCTTACTATCTTTAAGCAATTTAGGGAAAACAAAAAGGACAATGATGGATGACATCAAATCCTTTTTTTTTTGAATTTTTAAACGAAGTATTAGAACTTTTTTTATCAAATGTTTTTTTTTGTTTTAATACTTTTAAAGTTGGTTGTCAAAACAGTACCACCAAACAGTTTATTTTTTCTAAGAGAACAGTTCTTAAAAAGCTTTATAAAATGACTTTTAAAAAATATTTTCAAAGAGTTAGGCCCTTAGTTATTCTAGTTACATAGTTGTTTTTAAAATTAAGTTTCTTAATTGTCAAAGTACTAATACCTGGTATGTTTTAATCATTTTTTATCTACACATTAGATGATGTTGAATACTACCCACCATCTTCCAAAAAAAGGAAGAATAACAACGGACAAGCTAATGAGCAACCATCAAAAGCACCCAAAAGGAAGATATATAGGCCTAAAGTGTTCTCTGATCAGATGTTTAAAAGAACAACCAAATCTAAAGTGAAAAGCAAGAATACTCCCAAACCTTCAACTCCAAAGCAAAAAAGAAACTATGTGAGGAAAAGGGGTTCTTTGTGCAACCGAAAATTATTTGATGAGGATTCTATTTCTTTACCATTTATAAAGAATTTTGATTTGGAGGCTGAACAGAGTGGATTTGATTCAATCGTGAACAATCATTTAGGCATCAAATACAATTCTTTGCAAAGTTACCAACAAGTGTCATCTTTGTCAAGTTTATGTCTAGTAGAAGCTAGACGAGCTGGAGCAAATTTCCCCTCTGTGTGTAAGAAAAAAAGAATTAGGAGAAAAAGAGTGTGCTTAGAAAAACTCTTAACCCCTATTGTGAAGGGGGTGAGATCAAAAAGTTTCATAAGGAAGGGGAAAATTGGCATGGCTTTCAAGTTAGAATGCAAAGCTAGCATTGATAAAAAATTGATAGCTAGGATCAAGAAAATTCGTTCTTTAAAGAAAAAAGTTGGTCGGACAAATAATGAGCTACTTGTATACAATGAATCAAGGCAATTGGTTCCTTACAAACAGTCATCTCCACAAGCTGTTGTTTTACTTGATGAAGAGACATTAAGAGTGTGGAATTTGCTAAAGGATGGAAAGAAATATGAAGAGGATGATGAGATGAAGCAAAAGCATTGGGAGAACATTAGAATAGCATATCGCATCAAGGTTGAGAAATTTTTGGATATTATGCATTGCATCCAAGGTATGTTTTGTCTTCTTTGATTTCATATAATTGTAATATTTTACAAAAAAAAAGATAAAATAATTAGATATCTAAGACAATGTTTTTCATTTTATGTTAGATATATATATTTAGGACAACTTTCTTTTCATATAAAATTTCTAGAAAATCGTTGAATTGAATAAAATCAAATTTGATATTAACTAGGATAAAAACAATATAAATTGAACACCCACTTTTTGCAGATCCCTTGAAGTAAGTTCATTGGTAGAGAAATGTGAAAATTTCCTAAGGTGCTTTTATTATTATTATTTTCAACAAGTACCTTTAGAATATTGAAGTTTCTATTGCCTAATTTATTAAAATATGTACTGTATATTACATTAGCAATAGAATATTTTTGGTATATCCCTCTTAAATTAGCTTTTCCAATGATTATATACAGGTTAAAACTACACCATTCTTATTTTGTTTTTACTAAATCATGTTTTCAATAATTATATATATATATATATATATAACATTTGTCATGAAAGTATATAATATATAATCATAGGAAATTTGAATGTAAATATATCATTTTTTGCAATATAGGCATTTTTTAACGTACTAATTGTTTGATAGTTGTTGATAAAAAAAAATTTATACATAGCTAGATTGGTAATTTTGCAGGTAATAGGCGTTTTTATCCTTGGAAAGGCTCAGTTTTGGATTCTGTCGTTGGAGCTTTTCTAACTCAAAATGTGTCTGACCATTTGTCAAGGTAAGGTTATAAATAAAAAGGTAACTTAATTTTTATCCTATTATTTGAATTTTAATGGTTATTCTTGTTATGGTAGTTCTGCCTTCATGAATCTAGCAGCAAGATTCCCTATCAAGGCAACTAGATATGATAAAAGCAATGAGGACCTTTCTAGTCCTATTGTTAAAGAAAAGGAAGATAGCAAAATCGAAGAAATAGAAGTTGAAAAAGTTAAGGAATCTTCCAAGCTTGATAACATGGGAAGTGAAAAGAACTCCAAGGAAACAGAGCCTTTAGACATGGCTTCTGATAAGAAAAATTCAAAGAATAGAAAGAAAAATATGAATGAGGAGGAAAAGGATGGACAAAGACAAAAATGGGATGCACTAAGAAAGAAGTACACCAATCACACTCGGCACAGTGATCATATGGACTCTGTTGATTGGGAAGCTGTAAGATGTGCACAAGCTAGTGAAGTTGCTGCAGCTATTGAAATTCGTGGCCAACACCATGTTATTGCTGGAAGAATACAGGTACAAAAATATATAGTTTGTACATAACTAGTATTAACTTTCTTTGTATTTGAAAAATGACTCATCATGCGAAGGCTTGTCTCAAGGTTAATTAAAAGTAACTTGCAATATGTTGTTGTTATAAAGTATTTCACTGTGTTATAATATATTTTTGTAGCGTTTCCTAAATAGCTTAATGGACTCATATGGAAATTTGGATTTAGAATGGCTAAGACACATTCCACCACAGGATGCAAAGTAAGTTTACTACATATCTATTTTTGTTTTGTAAGGTTATTTTTGTATAATTTTATCTTTATTAGTATTAAAAAATTGTTTTGAACATGCACATTGTCATGTAATAGGGAATATCTTTTGAGCATATATGGTCTTGGATTGAAAAGTGTGGAATGTATACGACTATTAACACTTCATCATGTCGCTTTCCCGGTAAGAATATAAGCGATCTTTTACTTTGTGAAGATATTTTGGAATTTTATTATTATTGTTTGTTGCTTTTTAAAGGTGGACATAAATGTTGCAAGAATTGGTACACGTTTGGAATGGGTTCCCATCCAACCATTACCAGAATCAATTCAAATACATAATTTAGAAGTGTGAGTCTTTCATCAATATTTAGTACTTAACATCTCATTATATTATACGAAGTGTTCATTAGTTACACCTTTTTTAACATAGGTTTCCGGATCCAATCAAAATGCAACAATATCTTTGGCCGCGACTATGCAATCTTGACCAACCCACATTGTAATTATAAAGCATTTTTCAATTTATTTAAATTTTGTATTTACCAACCTATCTTACAATTAATGATATATTATTTCTTACAGGTATGAATTGCATTATCAGTTGATAACCTTTGGAAAGGTACGTACTAATATTATTTTAAATACTCATTCACTTTTGTATTACTATCAATTAATAACCAACAAGAAAAGTTAAATCATCCTAAAACATTGTAGGTATTCTGCACAAAGAAAAACCCAAATTGCAGATCTTGCCCATTGAAGGGAGAGTGTAAATATTTTGCAAGTGTTGTTGCGAGGTATGAATACACACACTTGAATATAAGTTATATATATACACACATACATATAAACATATAAAAATGTGTCATATATATGCAGTACAAAGCTTCCCTTGCCTGGACCAACATCAGATCAAAGAATAATAATGAGACAAACACTTGAACCACCTACAAATTCTTCTGAAAACTCCGTTTTGCTAAGCAACTCTGCATGGCCATTCATTTATGAGGGGAAAGATCCATCAATCAATAAAACAATCAAAGAATGTGAGCCAATCATTGAGATGCCAGCATCCCCTTTATCTGAAGGCCCAAAATTAGATGAACTAGAAGAAAATAATGATGCTGATGTTTGTGACTACGTTGGGGATATTGCAACAATTAAGTCACATGATTGTGTTTGTGAAGACATTGAGGACATCTCAACAATTAAGCTCAAATGTAGTCAAGAAACATATGATGGTTCTCTTCATGAGTCTGAGGATGACATGAGCAAATCCACAGCTTTGGTTGCGATTCATCTACATGCTTCAAATACTCCTGTGCCAAAGATGAAAATTGCTAGTCGCTTAAAGACTGAGCGTCTTGTGTAAGTTTCTCACTTACCTCTTCATCTTGAATGCTTTCAATCTAACAACTCTTTTTTTAGTCTTTCTATACATAACAATTTTCTTTATAATAATATATATATTCTCTTGCTTAGCATATATAATTTTCAAATCATAAATCATGTTTCATCTGTTGTCTCTCCAATCAAATTATCCCATGTATGTTTTTAGTTAAAGGAAATTATATTTTCTATTTAGAGTTTGATTTCTAAATGACTTGACATGATTTGATTAAGGGGGCATTGGTGGGAATAAGATTTGGGACATGTGATTTTTGTTATATATATAGAATCATTCACTTGCTTCAATTTTTTCAACAATACATATATAACACCTTAAAGAAAGTATTCAACTTCAACATTGTTTATATCCTAAACCTTTTGCATTTCATTTTTTATGCAGCTACAAGCTTCCAGATAACCATCGTCTCTTAGTAGAGGTAGGTAAACTCAATTAATTTTTTTGCCTTAATAATCACAAAAGTTTTCTTAATCTATGTACTCAAACTTCTAATTTTAAATTTACAGCATGCTCCACGAGAAGCTTATGATCCTTTTCATTATCTTCTAGTTGTATGGACGAAAGGTATCTAAAAGAAAGAAAATATTCATTATGGTATGAAAAGATATTTTCCTCCAAAAATTACATATAAGTATCTACAAATACCTCTTTTTTTTTTGTGCTAACAAGGTGAATTAGAAGGCTATAGTGAATCAACTAAGAACAACTTCCAGGAGGAAGAAAGTAATCTAACTGTACCTGGAACTTTATTGGTAAGTAAAACTTTTGAAAGCATGGTTGTTTGAACTTTAAATTATATGTCTATTACAATAAAATAATTACTTTTAATAATGTATGAAATAGATACCATGTCGAACTGCAATGAGAGGGCATTTCCCATTGAATGGAACATACTTTCAAGTTAATGAGGTGATTAAATAAAATCATTGCTTGCTTGGCTTACAAATTGCAGTCCCTCCTTATTTATTTTCTTTCAAATTTTGTAATATTCGATGTATTATTCATAGGTTTTTGCTGATTATGCTTCAATGATAAATCCGATTAATGTTCCTAGAAAGTGGTTATGGAACCTAGAGAAAAGGACAGTATATTTTGGGACTGGAATATCAGCAATAATGAGAGGTAAGACAATATATTGACCTAAGTATATCACGCTTTGCAAAAATCTTACTATTTTATTTGTTTTAAACATCAATGTAGGTTTGTCATTGGATGAAATTTGTAACAACTTTTGTAGAGGTAAGAAAACATTCAATTGATTGAATATAAATTTCTACTTTAGGATATACCTTTTGCTTAATATATGTGTGTGTCACACACATCCTATTTATATTTTATAGATTATGTTTGTGTGAGAGCAATGGATGCAAAGACAAGAGCTTCCAAACCAATATCATCTATATTGCACCGCAACACAACAAAACTTGGAAAGGAAAACAAAACTGAAGAATTAGATGAATAGGCAATGTGTTTATTGGATAGTTCAAACTTGTAAGAGATATTTATGCCTACTTATGGGCTGTTACTTTCACATGTTGTTTCTAGATATGACTCTTTTAAGATATTATGTCTATTTATAGAGGGTTACTTTCCCATGTTGTTTTTAAATATGACTCTTTTAATATATTTATGCTAATTTATAGGCTGTTATTTTCATATGTTGTTTTAGGATACAACTCTTTTAAGACTTAAGGTAAGAATATAATTTGTTTTTATCTTTTTAGTTTTAATGGAAATTGAACTTGTGTTAGGAGTTCATAATAACTTATGCACACCTTCAACCAACTAAATTGGTCCTCTTTAACATAACTGTTTTTATTTATCACCAAATTACATTAAATACATCACAAGTTCTGTATACTTTACAAATGATATGATAAATACATTCTTACCCATTTTATGCATAGAAGTATACACTCACCCATACTTTTCACAAGAAAAACATATATAACGGTTCCACAACAAAATGTCTCTCTCTCACACATTTATAAAAGTATAACATGTTAGGGCATTGTAAGATTTTATTACTTTTAGCTTTAAAATTTTCTTATGCATATTTTACGGTGATTTTTACTTATGTATCTGTTATGTTAAGAAAAGTTTGATTCATGTTATCTATCACTATTTTCAATTCTCGTGTAACCATTTTGCTGTGTAGAAAAAAGATATAAAAATTTCTAGTTACAAGGAAAGTATAAATTACTAGAAAGAAAGCAAAAATTATGGTAATCAATGAGAAAAGTAGAATGATAGATAAGCCTAGTCTATCAAAATATTATAACTGGTACATGTTATTTATTGTAAAATGTCTTTGGCTTAGATTTATCTACCATTTTGGTTTCTCAGATTTATTAAATATTTGATGTTGGTGATCAATGAGAAAAGTAGAAGGATAAATGGGCATAGTCTATCAAAAGTATTATAACTGAAGTAAAGATTATTTATTATAAAAGTCTTCGGCTCAGGCTCAATTACAATTTTGATCACTTATTTTATCAAATATTCGATTTTGGTAATGAATGAGAAAAGTAGAAGGATGGAAGAGCCTAGTCTATCAAAAATATTATAAATAAAGTAAAGGTTATCTATGGTAAAATGTCTTTGGTTTAATTAAAATTTTGGTCCTTAATTTTCAATTGCATAATTTTGGTCTCAACTTTTAATGTAGGATTTTGATTTTTAAGCTATTTAATTTGTTGATACATTTAGTCTCTTACCTATTTTTTTCCAATTAATATATTTTTATATTATTATATTTGATTAATATTAATTAATATTAATATATTATAATTGAAAATTTTGATATTTAGATATACTCATAAATATTATTAAAATATTTTATTGTAGACCATATGTATTGTAATTTTATTGTCCATACTGAGCATAAGGAGACTAGATGTATCAATAAATGGAATATTATAATGATAAAAATCGTCTAAACATAAGTTGGGGATGAAATATCCATAAATTAACTGGTTTAAGGATCTAATTAAAAATTAGAGACCAACATCAGCATTTAACAAAATTGAGACACTAAACTTAAACGTGTAATTAAGCATATGTGTTTTTGAAATGATTTTGAATCTCCATCAATCAATATACTCTTTCCCATAGTTAGCAAGCCTCCATTGTTCATCTCACCTTCACATAAAGGGCAAACCACAATAAGCACAATCTCTCTTCACAGTAACATAAAATTTACTTCCTCATCACCAACCAAAGCATTACCTCCCTCTCCTCTCCTTCTCGCAACTTTCCTTTCAAACTCAACAAACAACAATAATCACAAACCACCCATAAGCTACACATGATAACTCACCGCATTCATTGTTCTACCACCCCACACTGTCATATCACCGTTGTTTTTGGCATGCATACACCGCGCCCCCTTTTTCATACATCGCAAAGCCACCGCAACTCATCTTCGTAACCACCTTACTGTTGTCGTCGACAAACCCACCAAGCACCACGAGCGCCACCGCGCGACACTTCATATGTCCTTCGTCATCTCCCCTCTTACCCAAGGCAGGAGCCTCGTGAAGCTGCTTTTCTACCACTTCATGGTTGCGCCCCTCATTCTCCTTTTCGTTTTACCATTTTTTTTTTCTTGTTTCATCTACTGCTCCCATGTTACTGTTTTTTTTCATGCATTTCAAATAAACACAACACCCTCTTCCTTCCTACTAAGGGATGTCATGCATTTCAAATAAACAGGAAGAGGGTGTTATTTTTATTTTTTATTTTGGTCATGGTGTTATTTTTATTTGTTTTGATTTTTAGGTTTTTTTTGGAGTTAGGTCCTTAGTGTTTTATGGCTAACGGGCCAATGAAGCTTGGAACCTGAGGCCCATATGTTTTTATTTTTTGTTTGGTCCATTCTTTTAATACCCTTTTTTTATCAAATTTCACACCCTTTTTATTTTTTTTATTTGTATTATAAAATTAACCTTATTTTCTAAAATTTCCCTTTGAAGAAGCTTGTATGTACGGGAAATTATTATTGTCCCAGACTATGTCATAAATTTATGGTTTGCATAATAATCATTTAACATGTGTTAGATTTTGCATTGATTACTGAAATAATAGGTTTGAAAAATGTTTTATGTGAGTTATTTCAATAATTGATATAAAAAATATATTTTAAACTGGTTATTGAAATAACCAATATAAAATTTTATTAATATTTTATATTAGTAAAATATTTTTACATTGGTTGTGTCAATAACTAATATACAAAAATATTCTTTAAACCATTTATTGAAACTACCCGTATAAAAAAATATTTTTGAATATTTCAACATATTTACTATATTGCTTTGTTCAATGTAACATCCCGAATTTTATAAAAATGATTAAATAGGAGAAATAAATATTAAATAATTATAAATGGGTTAATAATGTCCCAAAAATATTAAAATGATTAAATTGAGATTTATAAGAATTATTTATGATTTATTGGGACTTTAAGAGTTAAAATTATACCCGGTTAGAATATGAGTGTCGTACCAAGTATCTCCAATTGAGATGCCGTTGGTCAGGGCTGTTAAGAATATTATAGGGATTCCGAATACATATTCAGAATAATTTTTAGAAAAAGTATTGAGCCCGAACAAAGATCCTGTTTGCCATAAAACGATGAACTTTTAATGGAGAGTTAAAAATTAAAACTAAAAGCCTATTCTTCTCTCCTTACTTTCGTTGGCTTCTTGCTCCCATTTGGCAATCACATTTCTCCTTCTTCTTCTCTTATTTCCCTTCTCCATTTCCTCTTCTAAAAACCCTAAGCATGGTGGTGTGCCTTCTCCTTCTTCATTTTTGTTTTCCTTCAAGCTTGGAAGAGATGACAATGGTGATTAGAAGTTCTCCTCTCCCTTGTATTTTCGTTCTCTCTCTCTTCCATTCTTGGAGCTCACTCCCTTTTGCTTGAGGTAAAGCTTCCTTTCCATTTTCTTGAGCTCTAACCCTTGGTTATGTGATTGGGTTGTTGGGAGAGTGTTAAATGTGTATGGGTAGATCTTGGAGAGGCATTTATGATAAGAAACCCTAAGGTGGGGTGTTTTAGTGTGAGTGTTATGAGGGCACAATATGGTACACAAAAATGGTATGATTAGAGATGGAAGATGATGGTTGTTAGTGGTGATTGTTTGATTTTAATGGAACCCTAACTATAGAATTTGGGGAAATGAGTAATAATGCCATGAAAGATGATTTTTAGTGAAAACCCATGATAATGTGTGTGTGGGTATTGTTAATGATGGAGATTGGTGGTTATTAGAAATGGTTATTGAGTTTTGATGAAAAACCCTAAGTGTAATGATTTGGGGATTTTGGCTAAATTGATGATATTGATGGCTTTGAATACTCTAGAATGATTATATATGAGGAAATGAATGTTTGAGGCATTGGTGTTGATTATTGAGGATTGGGAGAGGAGTGTATATGAGTATGTATGTGGTTGGAGGAATTAATTTAGATTGTTGATGTTTATGATGATGTTAAAAATGGTTGCAAGCCATTGATAGTGGATTAAGGACATAGATACTTGAGTTGATGAGTAGGTATGCCATTTTGAAATAGTTGAATTGGTGATGGTCTTAGATGGAGCCAAGAGGCTTATAATGAGTTTGAATAAATTTTGGTGATGGTTGAATGATTCATGTGGTGATTTGGAAGTCTTAAGGCTAAGGGCCATAGTATTGTTGTTGTTAGGTGTGGTTAGCCCTTTAAGATTTAAAGAATCTTGGTCTTGGGAGAGGAATTCCCGAAGCCTAACATGAGCGTATAAATGGGATTTAGACAAGTCTAGGACTTGATAATGAGTTTTAGGGGATAATGCCTTATGATGGTATATTAATAGCATGTATATGTATGTTTGTGATAGGATTGTGTTCCGGATGATGATGCGGAACAATCGAGGCAATCAGAGCACTTGGATTGCGGTTCTTCTCTTGAGGTAGGAGAGGAGTTTGCATTTCAAATTTGCATGAGTGAATAATTGTTGAATTATGTATATGTATGAACTCATGCATTGCCTTGCCATAGTTATGTTAAATGTTGAATTGATGATGTGATGAATGCTAGGCTTGGCAAATTGTTGAATTTTGGAAATTTTATATATATATATATATATATATATGAGGTGGTGATGAATAGTTAGTAGTCCCTTAATGGAAATTGATGTATTGAAATGAAAGACCCATAATGAAATGAATGATAGATGATTTGAGTCATATTGTAGTTCACAAAGTGCATTTTAATGCATAATCATGGAAGTGAAGGGGTCAAATAGAGTGTTATGTGGTTTTGATGACATAGGGTAGTTCTAATAGCTTCCATGTATGAATTAAATCTTGTAGAAATTGGAATGGGTCAATTTAAAGGGGAAATGACCCTTGAGTTGCATTAAAATAGTTTAAAATGGGTAAAACGTATTTATATGCATAAGTCACTCATTTTAAAGAATTTTTTAGTGAGGCCAGTGGCCACGCGTCACAAATGGTGTAATTTAGTTAGTGTTAAAATTTGGTAGCATTTGGAGTTGATATGAAAAAGTTAGACAAAATCTTGCATTTTCCTACATATTCTCTGCATCCTAATAGGCTGTAATCGATTAGCTCCTCAGCTTAATCGGTTACTAGGATTCTGTTTCGATAGTAATCGATTAGCTTAATCAATTCTAACCCTGTACACAACACTGTAATTGATTACGTTCAAGGTTGTAATCGATTATGTACTAAACATAACCTAGGTAATCGATTACCCTAGTATTATAATCGATTATGTAACAAATAGAGCCAAGGTAATCGATTATCCTAGCCTTGTAATCGATTAGGCTGAACACCTGATGTATTATACCACTTACAGAAGCGTAGTAATCGATTACCTTATTCTCCGTAATCGATTATCACTTGTTTAATTGATTAGATCAGCTTGGAAATGACATTCTTACTACTCTTGAATACTTATCTCGTATTCCTTAGTTACTTAGGACCATTTTAACAGTTAAATGGGACATTAGTGGACCTCTTTTCGATCCCATACACCCTAGAGTGGTTATTAAACCAATGAGAGGATGATTAAATGACGAGGTGGTTGTTATAAACTGATAAATCGGCGATGATGTCGGTATCGTGTTACAATAAATGATGTTGTGATCATCCCTTGAATGGATGGGTGAATGTTATTAATGATAACTGTTGAATCCCATTGAATTTATGATGTAAGCGCGATCTTGTATGTATGGTCAAATTATATTTATGAATCATTGTGAATACCACACTAATATGTAAGACAATGATGATGAATAATGGGATGAAAATCCACTAAATGAATGTATGGTGATATTTATGAATGATATGTAATGATGTGATGCCATTGAGGTTGATTGCAAGTATTGTCTTGCATGTGTGATATGAAATATATATATATATATATATATATATATATATATATGAAAGATGTTAAATAAAATGCCACACTTAAAGCTTGAAAACAATGGCTAAAACTAACAATGATAAAATCCACTAAGGTGTGTATGGTGGTGTTGGTGATTATGATGATGATGCTTGATGAGTGGCATTTAGGATGCACAGTGTGAGAAATGCATTTGATTTGCATTGCATTGCATCCATGGCATATCGATCGTTGTCTATGTGGAATATTAGGGGGTTCCACTAGGCGGGCATAGTGGGAGGGCGGCTCAGTGCACGAGCATTCTTGTTAATTCCCCTGTGACTCGGTGTGTGAGTCACAAAGCTGTCCATAGTTTGGTGACAAGGCACCCTATGTGACGGGCCCAGTGGGCGGACGGCTCTATAGTGAGCAAGATACCTCGGTGTCCGACGGGGCACGGCTCTCTCGATGTGTGTTCGGGAGGGGCCTGTAGCACTTTTGGCAAGTGAGGCCATGTTGTTGATCCGCAAGTCACGGGGTGACCAGTGCTACAGATGGGCGATAGCGGTTTGGTACCAGTAAAATATGATGTTGAGCATGCATAAAATTAGATATAAGTGTACACTTTTACTACTGCAGTAGGGGCATAGTAGCACACCTATGCTTGACCCACAATTTGATGTTTATTCCCACAGTCGGATCCGCATTTGTTGTTGATTATTCCATTGTGCATATGCATTAGCCTAAGAGCATTTGCATATAGCATGAAGATATGCCAGGTGGTGATGATGAATGAGATTGTGGTGTGGTGTTGGTGAAATGGGTAATTAATATACCTAAAAGACCACATAAAAGTAATAAATGATATGAATATACGAAATGATATCGAATACGACGATATGTATGTTGTGGCCCAATGTAATGAAGGGCGTATTTATTTATGATTGATAATAATGATGATTAGCCCATGGCAGCTTGAGAAAAGACCGGAATGGTCAATGTTGATGATGTTGGCCCGTTGTGGCGTTGGATGTTATGTGTATATGCTTGCTTTGCTATGATTTGAATAATGAATATGAAATATACATATAGTTGACATGAGAATTTATGATGAATATTGATGTGTTTAGCAAAGCATACGTGATGTTGATATGCATATGCACATAATCTCAATTGTATTCATATCGTCATTTGAAATGTATAACTCACTCTCCCATGTGGTCTACTTTTTAGTATCGATGCAGGAAAACCATGAGATGAGAATATTTACAAAGTAAAGCTCTTAAAAAGGTAAATAGTGGTAATGGAATGCCTTGGCCGGCAGCGCTATAATTTATTATGTTGTGTATAAGGTAGATATTATGACGTTGATAATTATTGTTATTGGTGGATGTAATGTGTATAATGTATGACTTTAAGGATGAAATGAATATGGTCAATTATGGATTATGGGTATTGGAGATGTATGAAGCATGACCATATAGATATGTATAATTATATTTAAGGCATTGTATGTTTATGATTTACGTGTAAGATTGGATATGGCCTAACAGGCTTGTGTTGTATGTTTGCATGCTTTGTCGAGCCTTTTCTCATATCTTCATATATGGGACTAGGCGTATGCCCGATATACACATTCTTCTTCCGCTGTAAACTCTGTTATTTTGTATACCGTTATGGGCAAACTATTTAACGATCCAGTTATATTTATTAAATCTTACTCTTCAGTTTTCTGTGATTTGGGTCTTGATGTAATCGTAGTTGTGTTTTAGAAATATTTCAAACGTGAAAAATTTACTCGTATTTTTTATTAGTTAATTATTTTGATTACATCGGGATTCGGGTCTGGAAAATCAGGGGTGTTATATTCAACACTTGCTGAGGGAAAGTTGGTTGGAGCCAACTTTGTTGATTGGAGCCAACTTTGTTGATTGGTATCGAATTGTTCTTATGCATAAGAAACTTATAGATACAATTGATAAGTTAGCATTATCCACATGAAAGGATGAAAATGATATAGAGGCAACCAATACTTATATTAAGTATTTAGAAAACTACATGAGTGCTCAATGTCTCATTTTGGCTTCAATGAGTTCTAAACTCCAAAGGCAACATGAAGAAATAGACCCACCTGAAATCATAAGTCATATTAAGAAGATATATGGTGGTTAAAGTAGGACACTAATATCTAAGACTTTGTTTAGGTCTAAGTTTTTTGTGAATGCTTAAAGAGAACCCTATGTACTTAACATGATTAATCTCATTGAACGTCTTGAGAAATCAGGATACAAATTTGGGAAGGAGTTATCCTAAGATTTGATTCTATAATCATTGCCTGATGCATTTTCACAATTTGTTGTTAACTTTAATATGAACAAAATAGATTATGACATGCATGAGATGCTAAACTTTTAATTGATTATGACAATCAAATTGCTTCTAAAAAGGACAAAGAAACTGTTATGGTGGTTAGAAAATCCTCAAAAAGAAATGAAAAAGGAAACAATCAAAGGAAGCCTCTTACACCTAAGGATATGGTGTGACCAAACGTAAATATAAAAGAAACAAAATTGACCAAAGTGATGTTGAATGCTTCTTCCGTAAGGAGAAAGGACATTGGAAAAGAAATTAAAAGAAATATATTGATTCCCTAAAAGACAAGAAACAAGGTGAAATACTAAAAAAAGATATTTTCATGATTTCTTTAATTGTGACTGATTCTTCACTATGGGTATTAGATAATGGTAGTAGTTTTAATATTTACAAACATTGTAGGGACTACCAATAAGTAGAAAGTGGAAGAAAGGAGATATCAATCTTCAAGTAGGAAATAAAGTAAATATTGTCACCTTAGCTTTAGGATCAGTTTCATTAATAATGCTTACTGGCAAAGTACTATTGTTAGATAATTGTTATTATGTTCTAAAATTCGTTTCAAACATTATTTCAATATGTTAGACAAGCAAGAATTTCATATTAATTTTAATATAGTTATGCATGTTTCTAATCTTAAAAAGAGAAAGAGATAATAAAGTAAATAAATCCTTGGCATTGTAGGCTTGGTCATATTGGTGAGAAAAGAAATAACAAGTTATACAAGGAAGGTTACCTTGATCACTATGATTATGAATCATATGCAACTTGTGAATCTTGTCTCAAAGGAAAATGACTAAATCTTCTTGGAAAAGGAGGAAAAGCCTTAAAATTATTAGGACTAATTCATACTGATGTTTGTGGACCTATAAGAATTTAAGTTAAAGGAGGGTATTCTTATTTTATCATCTTCATTGATGATATGTCTTGAAATGACTTTCTATATTTAATGAAACATAAGTCTGAATCATTTAAAATGTTTAAAAGATTTCACTATGAAGTAGAAAAACAAACTGATAAGAGTATCAAAATGCTAAGATCTGATAAAGGAAGAGTGTAACATCCCTGAGTTTTTAGGAAAGGTCCGTGGGCCTGTTTGTTGTGTGGTATAGTTATATGAGGATAATTGCTTGTGTTTGTGGCTGCGGCCAGTGACACTATGCTTTATATTTAATGCTTTTGTGGGCTTCGACCAGTTTATCTATGATGTTTGTGAAGGCAAAAATGCTTAATTGTGTGATATGGTATAGTGGGTAAATATTGATGAACACTTGATGATTTGATAAGTTTAAAAGAAATAAAATATGAGGGGAGGTGATTAATTAATAATTATTTAGATGATTCATTAAAAGAATATAGGTGTTTTATAATTGACCAGATAATTTATTAAGAGAAGTAGGGTTAAAAATATTAATGTGAAGTGAGTAAGTGATTAGATGTGATGTCAATTAGTGACATGTCATGATAATATTATTTTTGTGATAATAATAAATATTCTTTAAATATACCTCGGAGGAAGTGTTCACTAGAAGTCATGCTAGAAGTGGAACCGGGAACCAAACCAAGTCACAGAAGGTACCAGGAACCTTGAGGTGAGAGGGACACCCTGAAATTTTAATGATTGGCTTGATACGCTTTTGATGTGCATTATTGAGTTTTCTAGAAGCCGGTTTGGACCCCGACTCATTTATTTTTGTCTAAGAACCTTGTTCTACTATCGAGCCTTTGTACTTGTTGACTTGTTTTCGACGTAATCTCTTCTCCTGACGTCGAAATGCCTTGATTCTAGTTTCTAATTTTTCATATCAAAACCTTCTATAATGTTGATGTTGAGCCCAAAATTTGATTCCTTATGCATTTGCCCAGATTTTAAAATAAGCCTGTGCCTACTTAATTCCCTGATTAACCTGTGCATATGTTAGTGTTTTGATCACCATGTTTTCATTTGTAATTGGAATTGGTCCATTCTTTTTCTGAAAATTTCTTAATTCAATTATCTACAACTTTGATGAAGACCTAAAAATTTAATTCCTTTTAGATTTTGCCAAGTTTTAATTATAAGTTGCTGTTTATAAAATCGTTTCAGCTCTGAACAACTTTTAGTGTTTGGGGTATATCTTCTTTGTCCGATATCAAAACTTTTTGTGACCTTAGCTTGTTTCAAAGAGGAAACAAAGACCTAAAACTTTGTAGTTGACTATTTTTGCAAAATCTTACCCATTTAATCCCAGTTTTAAAAATAAGATTATTGTACCTGTTTCAAAACCGATTCAAACAACCTTCTGTATTTTGGTCATATCTCCTTTGTCCGACATTGGATTTTCACGTTCTTTAGCTCATTTTAAAGAGACAAATATGATATTGAATTTTGATGTTGGACATTTTTCCAGATTCCTATCCTAAAATTAATTATAAATTTCATGACATTCCTTTTTTTTATTCTAACACCCTTACTTTAATTATTTAAATGGTCTTGTCATCTTTTAACTCAAAAGCTGACCCAAGTACTTTGTAAATTCTTTTCAAGTCTTATAATACCTCTATGTCTCGTCCTTTAGAATTAAATTCCCCATGCAAACAAATTAATCTCATTGATTACATGTTCCTTATCTAATTTTTGTTTACTTTTAAGTCATACACTTTGCAAGACTTAAATTAATTGCAACCAATTTTCATTTCCTACCTGTTCACTCATGGCACAACTCTTTCTTCCTTTCTCTATACATTTACACTTCCCTTAGCTGATGGAGAGCTACTCTATTTTCTCTGCCCCCTAGAATTTTCTTTAACATTCATTTTCCTTATCTTTCTTTTCACAACAACAACCCCCTCACAAACCACCTCCACCTTCCATCAGCCACCATAGCTCTTCCTTTCTTCCTCCCTCCTTCCTGAACTAGCTCCACCATCTCTTCCTCTTCACCATGGCAAGCTTATCTTCCTTCCATAGCTACCAAAAGCCTTAACCCTCTCTTCTTTTTCTTTAAAACCTGAGAGTACCCTTATGGTGTATATCTTCATTTCAGCTCCTAAAATCATCAAAGACCATCATGCATGCCTTCTCTATAGTGATCCAACACTATTATAAGTGTTAGGTGTTCTCTCCCCTTTTGGCCCCTTACAACTGGAGAGCTCTACCATGGCCAAGGTGGAGTCTTTCTTCAATTTCGCCTTAAGGTAATGACATATAATACTTCTAGAAAGCTTGGATTGAACATGAAAGGAGCTTGGGAGCAAGAACAATAGTATTTTCTTATACTTTCTCCCCGGCTGTAAGCAAGAGCCTAAGGTAAAGGGGGAGGTTTTGACTAATGTAACTTGAATCCATGACATGTATTGTTGTTTCTATGGTAATATATAAAATATTATAGAATTCATGTAAATTTTGTGAAGATGAATCCTTGACCATGATGATGCATGTTCGGTGTAGTGATAATGGTTGATGTTTTAGTGTGCAAGAGTGTGGAAATAATTATTGATTTGGGATTTTAGCTATATGTGAGTAGGTTTTAATTGTTGGTTTAAGGTTTTGGTGATTTTTTCATGCTAAGGGTGTCACAAAGAGAATATCTTAATGAAAATTTTCTTGATTATCTAAAAGAGAATGGAATTTTGTCATAGTGGACGCCCTAAGTACATAACAACACAATGCTATATCTGAAAGAAGAAATTGAACCTTATTAGATATGGTAAGATCTATGATGGGGTTTATTGACCTTCCAATAAACTTATGGGGATATGACTTAGAGACAACAAATTATTTGTTAAACAAAGTTCCAATAAAATTTGTTTCTACAACACCATATGAGGTATGGAAGAGACATAAATCAAGCCTTAGGCACATTAAGGTGTGGGGATGTATGACCTACATAAAGAAGTTATAAACGGATAAACTTGAAGCAAGGTCTAATAAGTGTAGGTTCATTGGATATCTTAAAGAAACCATGGGATATTATTTTTGTCATGCTTTTAATCAAAAGTTTTTTTTTATTACAAGAGGAACCCTTTTAGAAAGGGAATTTCCCACAAAATGTAGCTATGGTAAAGAAATAGAACTCAATGAAATAGATCCAAAAGACTGCTTGGACTTTCTCAATCTATGTACATTGATATCATCTTAAAGAGGTATAACATGGAAAATTCCAAGAGAGGTTACTTGCGAGATTCTGAACTTAAGTTAATAGGTTATATTGACGCAAGTTTTGTATCAAATAAACATGATAGTATATTCATCTTTGGTTATGTTTTCAAATTCAATGGTGGTGCAATAAGTTAGAAAAGTTCCAAGAAAGCAAGCTACATTGGCTAATTCAACTACTGAAGTAGAATATTTAGCAACAAGTGAAACGACTAAAGAAATAGTTTGGATGAAGAAATTCATATCTAAACTTGGTGTGGTTCCTTCAATAAAACAATCAATTCCATTATTGTGTGATAGCAATGGAGCTATTGCTCAAGCAAAAAAACCAATATCACACCAAAAGTCTAAACATATGTTATGAAATATCATTTGATTAAAGAGATCATTGAATATGGTGATATTCAAATTCAAAAGTGGATGGATAAAAGAATGTCACATACATGTTTACAAAACTACTTGGGATAAAAGAGTTTAATAAACACAAATGGGAAATGAGAATGAAATACATGACATATTGGCTTTAGTGCAAATGAGAGATTGTTCGGAATAATTAATGTATTCCTAAGATTCAATCCATTATGTTTGTATAAATAAGATAATATTTATAAATTTATTATCATATTTATTAATTGGTTAATTTAATATGTTAATGTCCTTAATTAAAATTAAAGACTTATTTTTATATTAGAGAATATAATAATGAGAAACAAGTCTTTCATAATTATATATATATATATGCATGTGTAATCATCTTTATTGGATAAAGATTAATAGATCTCATTTGTTAATTATATACATAAATGAATACATATGGGGATATGATCATTGAACCGACTCAGAGAGAATTCCTAATGATTAGTTTACTTAATGCTATCTGAACGTTAAAGAGTGTCGCTAGACATTAACCTTGATTGGTAATATAATTTGATTAATGTACTACTAGTTTAATATTGAACATACGAGGTCACACACTAACAAGTATTGTGATCTTTGTTAAAGAAATATATATTTTATTTGATAATTAAATTACAGAATTTAATTTTACCAAATAATTTTTTTCTTAAAAGTGAAATGTAATTGTATTCTTTATCAGCACCAAGAATATAAATCATATATATTATATACTGATAATATATAAATATAATTGCAATAATGGAAAAATAGTTTGTAAGATTTTTCAAATAATTGAAATTATTTTATATCATTTCAAAATTCAAACGTTATAATTTTATGTATAAATATATGTTTGACCATCAGAGTTCAACACAAGAAGAAAATAGTTTTTCTCTCTGTTGACATATTCCATTCATCCATTTGAAGGAAAAGAATTTTAAAAATCAAGAAACTACCAATGGCCAGTTTTACTATTGCACTATATATATATATATGTCAATTTTGTATGTATAATTTAAACACAATAAATTCTGTTTATTTCAACTATGCATGTTTTGAACACTTTTAAAACTTCAATCCAAACTATAAATACCGTAAAATTTGCATTAATTTACTATTTTATTCTTACCTACACACTAGTGGAAAAAATGGATATAATCACGGTTAAAAAAGGCCTTTATTCACGGTTAAAGAACCGTGGTTGTTGCACCCGTGGTAGTAGATGATGGTCTTTAACCATGGTTAACAACCGTGGTAATAAATCACATCTAACCACGGTTAAGAACAACTGTGAATATAACTTACTATTTATATTCACGGTTATCGAGCATAACCGTGAATATAAGAACTGAAAGGTGTCAGTTACATCCACTTATATTCACGGTTATGATGGACAACCGTGGATATAGATACATTTTATCCACGGTTATCCATCACAACTGTGAATATAAGTATTAAAAGGTTTCAGTTACAAACTACTTATATTCACGGTTATTATGGACAACCGTGGATAAAATGTATCTATATCCACGGTTGTCCATCATAACCGTGAATATAAGTAGTTTGTAACTGAAACCTTTTAATACTTATGTTCACGGTTATGATGGACAACCGTGGATAAAATATATCTATATCCACGGTTATGGTAGTAACCGTGGATAAATATAGTCTATATTCACGGTTGTTGCCATAACCGTGAATAAATACTGAGGTTTTTTTTTTAATATGGATTCTGTTTTATCGTTTCCCAACCCTGCATTCAGACAACCAGTACAGTATACAGTATGCCACAACAACACTATATCAAAAGAATGGTATGTATATATATAACAATTTATTTTCTATATCAATTCATAACAACCTAAAAAATGAAAGTATATACAATTAAGTTGAATGTAATCTAATAAAAGTAAACCCTAAATCCTACTAGATACATATATAAAAGAATAAAGATCCTATATCTAGCTTTGCCTAACTTCAATGAAGTGTGAGGACCATTGCCTTCTAACATCATCTACAAGTTCCTTTGGGAAAAATGACCGGTCATTAAAGTACTGCAAACAATGCACAAAACAATTAGAACAAAAGCTTTATTTATTACATGAAATTGATGAAATTGGTAGAAAAGTAATCCAAATGATGAGACTTACATCTGTCCATCCATCTACTAAATGATGTTGGACAATGATCAGCATAGTGTGCATGACGAAATAGCCACACTCGTAGGTACCCTTCTGCCTGTAAGACTACAATGGACATATAGTATAGAATAAGTGAATTCGCAACTTAAAAAATATGTACTGAAGATTTGAATGAATACGATTGACTTACTTTTGGGTACACCCATAAAACTATTTTTCCTTTGGGCTTGTTTCCAATCAGTAGATTGTATCCAACCACCGCCCTACGTCAAACAAAACACAAGATAAGTTAGAATTGTATAGTTCTAAAAATGATGTAATCGAATTTGTGGTTATTTTTTAGGGATGAACTTACCGGTCTACTATATCTTTCAGGTCTTGTGGAGCTGTCCGATGCAAACTATCAAAGTACAGAGCAAGATAGTCCTTCGGACAGATCACCAGAAGCGTCCAGTGAGCCCTGCAGTTACCAGTGATAAGTGAGACTTCAAAATGCAAAAATTCATGACAATAATTATGGAATAGAATATTACCCTTTATGATAGGGGCCCATGTATATAGGCTTCCCAGACTCAAACATCCAATTCTGGATGTATGTCTGGGTGTTCTGTGAGGTGTTTCCTTGCCTCTGTATGAGAGAGTGCTCTAAGAAACCGTAAGTTCCTTGGAAACCCAAGTCCACACAGAGTTTTGCCAGAAACCTAAACAAGTTAAGACATGGTTAGCGACAAATAACTTGTATAATGAAAAAATTGGACAAAACAAGGATATACTTACAGCTCCCACAACTGAAAGATGGAGTCGTTCAGCATCGACGTCCCCGAAATAATGTCACACATGTCAGAATGTGTAACGTAAACTGGAAAATCACTGGGACGACTGAACACTAGTGGCTGCCATGGGACCTGAACAGTGTTGTCTCCTTGCTCATACCCGATGCGCCATAGCATCCGGATGGGATCCTTGGCCAGGTCTGGCTTCTTCAATGTCTGTTCCTGTTGAACAATTGACAACCATCACATTTTGTACCATAATTGAGAAGGAAATAAAGCTAGTTAGTGTTTAGGGTTTTTACCTGTCCAGGGGCAATCACCAGAAGTCTGTTGGGCCACATCAGAAAGTGGCCCACCGCCTGACCAACGGTCTTCACCTCCTGAGTTGCCACTGGCACAGCAGCATCCTCCTCGAGGACGAGCACAACTGAGACCCTGGACATACCATCAGGTAATGTCTGATGGTGAACCACAGGGCCTAAGTTGTACACCATACCAGTGGCAACTGGCTCCTCCGACCCGTCAATAAACAGGTCATATTGACCGGTGTCTGGTGGCTCGACCCCCTCATCGTCAGGGTCAGCCGCAGCGCACGACCCCTTAGTGCTAACCTTCCGTACCTACATATTTACACATCAAGCAGAAGTTATTCAACAATGAAATAAAGTGATTACAAACAATAAAACTGAGGAAATTAAATAAAGAATCTAACCTGTGGGTCGCTAGCTGGTGCAGTAGTCTCCTGGTGGTGGCTGAGTGAGGCCTTCATCTCCTCCCTGAATCGGGCCATCTCCTGGTGGAGCCTAGATATCTCCTCCTGGTACTCAGCCTTCACAACAGCCACCTTCTGCTCCACCATTTGCTCAAGGGATGGGGCAGGGTCGGGAGCACCGTAATAGGCGCGGAGGCCTGTGAAATGTGAATGATTAGCCCATAATTGTTTAATAGATAACAAAATGAAAGCATAGAGTTATTTAGCACTTACCTACACCTCGACCAATAGCACGCACTCTTCCTGGGTGCTCTGGCCTGCCGATGGCGGTAGTCAAAATATCCTCCCGTCCATGGGCTACGAAAGACCCTTGGGTTGATTGCTCAACCAAGGAATCCTGAAACCAAACAAGTTAGTATTCACTTCCTTCACGTAAACTAAAAAACAGACACTGATATAAAGGGGAATACTTACTATCCGTGAGGCAACCTCCTGAGCCTGTTAGGAAGTGTATTCCCCACTCTTCTTGATCCTAGCCCGCTTCCATTTATCGTGGCGTGAAGGTGGGGAAGGGGGATCCACAATACCAGTGTCAGTCTGACACTGACTCAGCCTCTCCTGTGCCAGCCGCTCCTCCAACCTACGGTAACCCCCACGTGACAGTGTGTGTGGGCAGTCATTTAGCTTTCTAGTCTCCTTGGCTTTCTTTCTGGTCTCCTACAACAAGAAAAAAATATTCACAGTTAGATGTATAAATTATACATAATTTAATCATCTAAAAACCAATGTATCTAAAACTCGGCAGAATGTCTAGATGCAACAAAAGCATCCCAGGTCTCCTGATCGATGAATGGATATTTCTCTCCAGGGAACTTTCCTTGGTCGTCCCCGAATACATACCTACAATAAAAGGTACATTTAAACTAAGGATTGGTACAATTTGGTGAAGCGTTGATTAAGAATTTAAAGTTCAATATACCTCGTGGTGAGTATGGATTTGAACGACCTCCATCGCTCAGCCATAATACCGAGGACCTTCCTCCTCGCTATGTCGGAAGATGGTATGTCAAAAGAATCCTACATGAAAGGAGTTAGTCCATAAAGGAGTCCTTATTAAGAGTTACATGAAATAATACACTAAAATAAAACTTAAATAATATCTAAGTTACCAGAACATCACTCCATAGCTGGTTCTTCACCACCTCCTCGACATTATCCCAGTCGGGGATAATGATGGACACCTTCGACTATACCACAACCCCCAGATAACTGCTAAACTTCGTGGCATGCGGTCCACTGAATCTACCGGTGTTGACATCCATCTCAACAACTAGCCTCTCTCCCCGGTGACGCCTAAGTGCGACGTCTGGCATCCGGGTAACACCTCTACTCTTCCGAGCAGAGGAACCACTAGCCTGTGAGTCGGACCTGGATCGTCCATCCTGGTCAGCCATGAGTATCTGTCCAAACAAGGAAAAAAACTGTCAAATATTTAATATAACATTTAAAACAACGAATAACTAATATAACATGTAATTCAATGAATCACCAACAAGATTAATACCCTATTAAGATGAAATATTTTCCCACAAGCCCTCATGGTGGTCATGACGACTGGCAACTACGTCATCTATGTCATGTTCCATGATAGATGTTGGAATACGTGTTGTAGTTGATGGAATTTCCACAATATCAAGATTGGGGTCTCCAATGTGTCTACCTTGGATAACAATTGACCACCGTTTGTCAGCTGGGTCAGCCACATAAAAAACTTGCTTCACCTGCGTTGCCATTATGAATGGTTCGTCCTTATGCCCTATCTTGTTGAGGTCAACCAACGTAACTCCTAAATCATCAGTTGTGACACCGTTCTTATTGTCAACCCATTTGCATTTAAACACAGGAACGGTGAAGGGACCGTAATCAACTTCCCATATATCTTCAATCACACCAAAGTAGCATGACTTAGCCATCACAGGGTTGTTGTCCTTTGAAGTTGAGAAATGCATTGACTGAGCCACAACCATCACTCCACTGTTTTGATTTGTACTCTTTTCATCCCGTGTCCTTGTATAAAACGAATAATTGTTTATGTCATACCCACAAAAGGTGAGGACATCAAAGTTCGGGCCCTGTGCTAGTCGATGTAATGTCGAGGATGCAGATGCATATTTCAGGACGGTCTTTTGGAACCACTGCATGAAACTCTTGTTGTGTTCATTCAACAACCACTTTTCAGTCATTTTAGGGTTGGTTTTCTTGACTAGCTCCTTGTGTATGGCTAGATACGGTTGCACGTCGTCCGTGTTGTTTAAAATATACAAGTGTGCCTGAAGGACATCAGCACGTGACATGCTCTTCATTTTTTTTCCAATCGTTCCTTTCCCATCCAATCTCCCTTCATGACGAGTCGTTGGAATACCAATGCTTGCAGCATGTGACATGTATTCAGTGCAAAACTCAATTGCTTCCTCTGCAATATATCTTTCCACAATTGAAGCTTCGGGACGACGTTGGTTCTTCATATACCCTTTCAATATCTTCATATATCGCTCAACGGGATACATCCACCGTAAGAACACTGGACCACACCAACGGACCTCTCTCACCAAATGGATGATTAAGTGGACCATTATGTCAAAAAAAGAGGGCGGGAAATACATTTCAAGCTGACATAATATAAGTGATGCTTCCTGTTCCAACACATCCAATTCGCCGGGCACGATTACCTTGCAACATATGGTATTGAAAAACATACACAACCTTGTTATGAAATTTCTCACATTTTTAAGAAGAATGTCACAAATGGCGATAGGCAGAAACTGCTGCATCAACATGTGACAATCGTGAGACTTCAACCCAACTAACTTCAAATCTTTCATGGAAACACAAGAGTTGATGTTGGAGCCATAACCAGACGGAACTTTCATACTTCGTAACGATTCACACAGACTTTGCTTTTCTTTTCTGGATAACGTATGACATGCTGGAGGCAAATATGTTCTTTTGCCCTTTGATTGTGGATGCAAATCCTGACGTATACCCATCAACTCTAAGTCCATACGCGAGTTTAGGCCATCCTTAGTCTTCCCGGGTATATTTAAGAGTGTACCAACTAAACTGTCGCACACATTCTTCTCCACATGCATTACATCAATGCAGTGTCTTACATCAAGCTCCCTCTAATATGACAGGTCAAAAAACACTGACCTTTTCTTCCAATTGTTTTGTGTCGGGTGCTGTTTTTCACACTTACCAAATTGCACGTTGACGTCCTTCACCTTTTCATATGCCTGGCGACCAGATAGTGGTGGAGGAGCCATTTCAAAATCTTGGGCACCGTTAAACGACTTCTTCAATCTTCGAAACGGATGATTCGCTTTAAGAAACCTTCGATGTCGAAGATAAACATTTTTCCTGCCATGATGCAACCGCACAGAACTAGTCCCCTCCTCACATACTGGACAAGCTTTATGACCCTTCACACTGTACCCAGATAAGTTACCATACGCTGGAAATTCATTGATTGTGCAAAATAGCATGGCACGCAATTTGAATGATCGCCCGGTAAACCCATCAAACACTTCAACCCCGTCTTCCCACAACCTTTTGAGGTCTTCAACCAATGGAGTTAAATATACATCAATGTCGTTCCCCGGTTGTCGTGGACCAGAAATCATCATTGATAACATCACATATTTTCGCTTCATGCACAACCATGGCGGCAAGTTGTAAACAAACAACAAAATAGGCCACGAACTATGGTTTGTGCTCAGGTTCCCAAATGGGTTCATGCCATCTGTGGCTAGTGCAAGCCTAACATTTCTTGGTTCATTGGCAAATTTTGGAAAAATCCTATCCATTTTCTTCCATTGCGACCCATCGGCCGGATGCCTAAGTAGTCCATCAACAACCCTCTCCTCAGCATGCCATCTCATAAGTTTTGCGTCATCTGCATTGGCAAACAGACGCTTTAGTCTTAGAACTATAGGTAGATACCACAACACCTTTGCAGGAGACCCTTTAGTGCATACCTCATCAGAATCCGCCTCTTTCTTCTTATACCGTGACACCCCACATCTAGGACATCGATGCAGCATTTCTAACTCACCCCGGAATAATACACAATCATTTGGGCATGCATGTATTTTCTCATACTCCAAACCCATAGGACACAACACCTTTTTGGCCTCATAGTTACGATTCGGCAAGGTGTTTCCAGCTGGGAGCATTTCTTTCAACAACTTCAGTAAGTCAGTGAAACTTTTATCCGTCCACCCGTTTATGGCCTTCAAATTAAACAATCGTAAAACTGCTGATAACCTCGTGAAATTGAGGCAGTTTGGATACAATGGCTGCTCAGAGTCCTTACACAGAGTTGTATATACATGAGCTTTCTTAAAACCTTCTACCCCTACATCACGGATCATATCCTCGAGTCGGTCATCCATGTCGACATCGTTGTCATGCATCGAGCTTTGAATTTTAGTCTGAGAGCTGTTACTTGGCACCACCACATCTTCACCATGCCATATCCAACGCATATAACTACGTAGAAAACCGTCACACAGTAGATGTTCTCGCACCTCTTCCAAGTCTACCCGACGCAGGTTCAAGCATTTAACACAAGGGTAAAAATACTTTCCATTCACCCCCACTGCATTCCTCGCTACGAATTCTATAAATGATTCAACTCCCTCCTCGTACTCCAGACTTAGGCGTGATGCAGTTATCCAACTCCGATCCATACCAACTGTTTACAAGGTGCTATGATCAACCTCACTTTTTATACAAAGGTGGTGGTCCTATACCCATTCAGCATGACAATTGTTTTTATACGTCATTCATATATACAGGTTAGGACTTATTTTAAAGTTTGATGAAATTTTGGCAGCATTTCGCATTGGTCTCTAAGTACACAAAATGAGAGTGGTCAAATCAAATTCAACCACAACCAAATATGCACCCAGAGAACAACACAAAATACAAGTTACCGAAAGTTTATCAAATTTTAAAATAACTCCTAACTTGTACATACTAACAGTGGCGTATAAAAAATAATTGTTCATCCCAAACTGTCCAAACGGACAATTCAAGATTCAACACAAACGATGACATTAATTAATTTAATGACCATTTGTGTCGAATCTCAAACGGGGAACTACGGTTCACTCATGCACATCCTCATACCAGTTAGCTAGTATGAGCCTACGAGTTCGCAACATTGACAACCATATACATACAAACATAAACAAATAACATTATATGAGAGAAAAAATAGCAACAGAAATAACATTATATAATTGTGGTATTTTCAAGTAGAACTATGGTGTTGGATGATGGATTATAGAATTTGAGACATGAGGGTTGAACTTTTATTTTATGAATTATGGATATGGTGTTGGATTATGACATTTTTCAAGTTTTGTTTGGTATTGGATTTTTATTTTTTAAACATGGTGGCCCGGGTTGGGTTGGTCAAAAATCCATATTGATTCATTTTATTTTTGGGTCACTTTTTTTTGGGTCACTTTTAGTTAAGAAGAATTTTAGAGCATCTAAACTACTTCCAGGAAGGAGTAACTATTATATTTTGTGATAATGCTTCTACCATTACATTGTCTAAAAATCTAGTTCTACATGGAAGGAGTAAACACATTGATGTAAGATTTTATTTTTTGTGGGATTTATGCAACGATGGTGTTATTGAGCTAAATTATTGTAACACGGAAGAGCAATTGGCAGACATAATGACAAACCCATTTAAAGTTAAAAGTTTCCAGCATCTGTGAACTTTGGGCATGCTTGAAGAACCTAACGTAAACTGTTGCAGTGAGCATAAAGTTTAAGGGAGGGAGTGTCAACCGAGTCAGTTATTTTAGAATAAAAGATTTAGAGTTTGTTTATGTTATTATTTTTCTGTTACCCATGTTTAAGAGTTTGTTGTTAGTGTGGGGGCAGCTGCCTATTTTTCTGCTAATCAGTTGTAGAGCTCAAGCCTATAAACTTAGCTCCATTTTCATTTGAAGGGGAATATTTCAAAAGCGATTTTTGTGTGCTAACAACAGGTACCAGACAAGCATTAAATCCAAACAAGTGAAATCCTATAGTAAAGCATACACATTGTTACACACACAGAGAAGGATCCACAATATTTCTAGCAAAGTAAAAGGAACAGAGACACAGATACAAGCTTTAACTAGAGCTAAAATAAACAAAGATAGAGACACTTTATCTCAATAATTTTGATAATATAACTACTTTTATTGACATTTACTAATGCAGGTCTCCACAACAATGAAAACACATGAAAATAGAGGCAATGTCACAGGCAATGTCAAAATAGCAGAGACAGAGTTCAGCTTCAACAATAAACACACAAACTTAGAGACAACGAAGCAAACCCATTACGATTATAAAGCATAACAACGAAGCAGAGGTTAAAAAGTGAACGAAAGAAGAAGGGCAACGAAGCACTTACCTGACAATGGTGAACGAAGAAGAAGATGGGCACGCGAAAGAAGAAGGAAGTGAACCCAGAAGCCTACGACCAACAAAGAGGAGGACGAGGAAGAAGACGATAACCAGCGCGAAAGTAAGGAGAAAGTGAAAAAAGAGTGAAAGGCGCGGCTTTTGAAGTTTCAGAAAGGATATATATTCACGGTTCCCCTTGAAACCGTGAATATATTAAACATATATTCACAGTTTAACAAACAACCGTGGATAAATGTTAACTATATATCCACGGTTACGATACCAACCGTGGATAAATATTAAATCTATATTCACAGTTATAGAAACAACCGTGGACATACAGTACCCAGTGATTAAATCCTAAAACCTGAAGTATATATCCACGGTTGGAAATACAACCGTGAATATTGACATCTATATATATCCACGGTTCACATCATAACCGTGATCGTACCCAGGAATATATATTCACGGTTGTGAACATAACCGTCGATATATATTTCAGGTACTATATATCCACGGTTGACTCCTCAACCGTGAATATATATTGATGGGTACGTTCACGGTTATGATGTTAACCGTGGATATATAGTTTTCTCTGATTAAAACGTTCACCTTATAATTTCAAAAATGCCACCGCGCATGTTTTTATCACTGATCCTCTTCTACCCGTGAATAATATCCCGTTGTTATATCCAATTTTTGCACTAGTGACACAATACATTACATTTAAACATAATACATTATATTATATTAAAAACATGATAAATTACACAATATCAAATAGTTATTTAAATTACGTTATATACTATTTGTATAAACTAAAACAATAAAGAAGGAATTAATATTGTATAAAAAAATTAAACTTATAAAATATTTCTATTTTAATTAATGGAATTTACTTTGTTTGAAATAAAAAATTATAAATTAATAAAATAAAATAAAAACTAAAATAACTTATCTAATTCGAACTACAATGAATCAAATTAGACTAAATTACATGTTATTTTCTAAGTCGAACCAGACTGCTGATTAATAATTTAATTGAACGAATCATATGGTATTTTAATTTCACCCGACATTACAAACAAATAATGAGTAATGGTTGACAGACATATATATAACTTGATTCTGTGTTGTTTATCCATTCTTTGTGGATGTGTGTAATAGCTCCATCGGATTTTGAGGCAATAAATGTAAATAAATAGCATTCATCATCAAATAAATTGTATGCAACACAGTCCCCTCCTAATCTGTCATTTTTCAACAAATGAAAATAAAAATAAAAATTTTACGGATAGGTATTTCATATAAAATATTTGTCAACTCTTAATTTGTTCTTTTATATGTGCTTTCTCCATCAAATAAATTACTATGCGCTTATATCTCTATATATCTATTACTATTATATTAAAAGTCTTTTACTTTTTGTTACATCATTTTTTATTCATCTATTATCTATTTAAGAAAATGATTCCATTTTATGCCATGAGTCATTTTCTCAATTTTTATTTTTTATTTTAATTTTATTTCTTTCAAATACCATTTTAAAAAAGCTTCTATACATAAGGTTTTCCGTAACAGTCAAACAATGATTTATAATTTAAATATTTTTTACATATTCAATTTAAAATTTAAAAATAATTACTCCATCATTTCATAAATATTTTATTATTTAACTAATTGAATCTTTTCCTTATACATGCTTCACTTTTGCTTTTCACGGGGGGATTAGAATTCAATATTTACAAAATATCAAAATCTATTCTCCTTCATGTTTAGAATACACCTTTTTTCTTTCTCTCTTTTCTTGATTAAAAATACTCATCTTGCCCATTAAATTGGTTCTCTAGTCAAATAGCACCTCTTAAATTATCATATCCATTGGTTCCTATGATGACTCATCTTTTTTCATTTGAAGTCTAGTAAGTTATCTTTTTATTGTCAAAGGGAACTAGCCCAATAGGTTGATTAAGGTGTGTGAATTGTTGTAAAAATCTTAACACATGTTTGATTCTCAATGAAACAAAAAAAATGTGTATGTTATATCTTTCCTAGAGAAACATTTCTCATATTTAAAATTATATATTTATTTTTATTTTGTCTATATGCTTCAAGTTCCTCTTTAATATGTATGTAATTTATTGACTTAATTTATATTATCCGTGTCCTATATATATTTTTTGTTCCAATAGGAATCAAACTCTTAAGGGGCTCAACAACCTATGCATTTGCATCCTATATTTGAAAGAAACTTCAAAGATATAATTTTCTCTTACTTAAAAAATACTCATTTCTCTCATGTCTTTGCCTCTTTATATTTTTATATTCTTTTTAATTTCTCTATTCCAAACATGAACTAATCTTATCATGTACTAAACAAACGAGTTTGTAATGATAAATACTTCTAACAAGTATTTAACCCTCTATAATGAATAGATGGTTTAAAGTGAAAAAGTGGGAAAATCATTAAAATATCAATGAAGAACCATTAGAAAAGAACGTCTTCCCCCTTTATTATTATATAATTTATTGACTTAATTTCCCTTAGTTACATTCTATATTTAAAAAGGACTTCAAAGATATATTGTATTGTTATCTTTATAATATATATGTATATTACATTATTTATTGTAGTTTTTGTTGATCATATGTTTTTATTATATATACATTACTAAAAAAATACCAAACAACGACGGACAAAACCTATCGTTAAAGCACTCAAATTTCGTCACTAAACTGTTAGCGATGAAATTTTTGACGGGATACGCATCGTCATTCATTGAAAAGCGACAACAAGAACATCCTGTCGCAACATTTTTTACGGCATACGCTAGTCGTTGAGCTGGTCCCATGGGTGCTCATTCAATTCGTTGTTAGTGATGACAAATTAGTGACCAGTATACACCATTGCTAATGAGGTAAGCTTTTAGCGATGACATAAAGACACCAGAATAGCGACCACATGCGCGATCGCTACCTAACAACATATTAGCGACCACAGACATTGTCGCTACCTAACTGTATATTGACGACCACATGCACCATCTCTAAGTGACAACCTATTAGCAACCATGGTTGCCGTCACTACGTGAGAACATATTAACGACGACCACTACCATCGCTAGTTGACTACATATTAGCGACTACACATTGTCCCTCACTACTTGACTGCACATTAGTAACCGTGTTTTTCCATCGCTAATGTCTAGGTGGGCCTTTTTTTGGAAGGATGATTACATTTTTTTGAATAAATTATTTTTTATTATATTAGTTAAATATTAAATATTTTTTATTAAATTATATTGCCTATTATTATTGTAATTTACGGTTTTCCTTCGTTGAATTTTTAGTAATACATTAATAATATTAAATTGGTGAATTCACATGAAAAAGAAAATGACATAAAATAGATACTGAGAAATACCAAACAAGAGATAAAATGTAAATTTATCTAAAATTCTATACAATCATACAATAAAAATAAATGTAAAAATATAGGTAGCATGATCACGGTAGAGGGAGATCCTGTGGTGGTGATGGCAGCGGTTGGGAAGTAGAGGAGGAGAAGGTAGGGCCAAGCGTCGCCATCATACAGCTGATCATCTCTTGTTATACCACCAACAGTCGACGAGTCTCGAGCCGGTCTTCCTTGGCCTGTCGTTAGTCATCCTCGGTCCGCCATAGATCCTCGATAGTTTGCTCCTCCAAAAGCTGCCTTTGTCGGTGTAGCATCCCAGATTTTAAAGAAAATAAATTTATTGGATGAGGATAATTAATTATTTATGGTCAAATACTTATGGGAGAATTAATTTGAAGCTAGAGATGAATTATCGGTAACTTAAGATTTACCAGAACCGGGTGATTTAACAGATGATGTTGGACCCACTTGGTCAAATTAGACATTTGATGGGTCTAGAATGTTTAGAAAATTATTGAGGTTACGATGGTATAGTTGGAATAATTTTTAGTGTCAAGGAAATAATTAATCAGACACGACGTATGTTATTAGACGGAGAAAATACGAGCCAAAATGGGATTAAAAGAAAATGAAAATTTCCCTTTTCTCCCTTCTCATGACCGTGTGACTTCCTCTTCACTTTTCTATTCTCTTTTGTCTATTGGACAAAGAGAAACATTGACCATTGGGAAAAGCATTATGGGGCACCCTTTTATCCAATGAATAATGACCAATTTTGGTCATCTTCCCTTTCTTTCTCTCCTTATCACCATGGCTTTCCTTCTCCTCCATACACTCTCATTTTTCTTCTTCTTCTTCTCACATTCTCCATCTAAACCGAACACCACCTCCTTCCATCTTCATTTCTTGCCTAAAATTAAAGCTAAGCATGGAAATGTGAAGCATTTGAGGAGCAAGGAGGCTTTACTTGGACAATCTTCTTCTTCCCCTCTTCCTATTTTCGTTTTTGGATTAAGCATGGAGATGAGGTAAAGGTTTCCTACCTCTTCATTATTTTATTTATGGTTTTGGGTTGTTGGGTTAGAGTGATAATGTTAAGAACTTGGATTGTTAAGGGAAATGATAAACCCTAGGTTTGATGGTTAGAGGATATGATTATTGATTATAGTTTTATGCTATAAATGGATATGGGTTAGTGAAACTATAATGAATCAAGGGAGATGTGTGTATTAATTATTGTTGGGTGATTTGTGAGAGGAAACCCTAAGTATGATAAATTGGGGGTTTTGGCTAAATAGGTGATTTGGATGATTTTTGATGCATTAGAATGATTTTATATGAGAAGATGAATGTTTGAAGCATTGGTGTTGATTATTGAGGTTTGAGGGATGAGTGCATGTAAGTATATATGGGATTAGAGGAATTGATTTTGACAATGAATATATGATGTTCAATGTGTGATATTGTTATTGTGGTGATAATGGTGTTGGTGGATGACCATTGATGATAAATAGATGAGTTAAGAGAAGGGATGAAAGAGATATTGTTGTTATTGGGTTGGTTGACCCTTTAAGATCTAGAAAATCTTGGTTTTGGGAAAGGAATTCCCAAAGCCTAACACAATGGAATAAATTGGTGTTTTAGCAAGTCTAGGACTTGATATTGAGCTTTATGATAAGCTAGTATTTGTTTAGAATTGTGAAATGATGCCTTATGATGGCTTATTAATTTCATATACAAAAATGTGTTTGTTGGTAGGATTGTGTTCCAGACGATGACGCGGAATAATCGGAGCACTTTGATTGCGGTTCTTCTCTCGAGGTAAGAGAGGAGTTTACATTTCAACTACATGAGTGAATAATTGTTAATTATGTTGATGTGTGACTCATGCATTGCCTTGCCTTGAATATATATTAAATGTTGAATTGGTGATGTAATGAATGATAGGCTTGGCAAATTGTTGAATTTTGAAATTTTATATATGTATATATGAGATGGTGATGAATGGTTAGTGGTCCCTTGATGGGAATTAATGCATTGTAATGAAAGACCCATAATGAAATGAAATACGAATGGCTTGGGTCTAGTTATAGCTCACAAAGTGCATTTTATGCATAATCAAGGAAGTGGATAGGTGATATTCTCATTCAATAGGATAAACTTCATGTAGAGGTCACCTACAAGTCATAATATATGTATGAAACTTGTGTGCATGGTTGGATGTGGCCAAATAGGCTTAGTTTGAAATTTGGTATGCTTGGTTGGGCTAAAAAAGTCTTGAATTACCACTAGAGCATATCTTAATCTAGAAAATGAGTTATGGAATGAGACTTGTCGGATCAAGTCACATATATATATATATATGAATATATGTCCATGGAAAGTTTGGACAAAAACTAAGCCAATTGTATTTGGGTATGTCATGTAAAATGTCCAAAATATGCATAAAACTACCCTATAGCTTATATTTTGATTGAGATGGAATTTGGGCTTGAAACTTTGCCACATAATTGATATTAGGGTAGGTAAGTTGTGTGTAAAATTTCATGTAAATTGGAGTTGACTAGCCTAGTAAAAAGGGGTCCCAAAGTTGGCAAAAAACTTAAGGGTTAAAAAGCTGTAGAATAGAGCCTACAGCAGCGAGATCCACGGCCAGTGGGAATTCCCATGGCCAGTGGATCATCCTACCTCAAAATGTGGTAAAAATGACCATTTTGGGTGGTCTGGGCAGTGGGATCCACGGCCAGTGAAATTTCCCACGGCCAGTGGATTTCCCCACTGTCAGAAATTTCTAATTGCTCTGTTTTCTTTGCTGTCTTTGGCCCGTTTAGGCACCTTAATGACATTTTTGGCCTCCGGCTTCTGCATGAAAGTTGTAGATAATTATGCTACGGAGGTGTGAGAATTGGTCTCACTTTAATCGGAGTTTTCTAACTCTCATTAGGTCTAAAATACCGAACCCACTGCATTAAAAAATACAAGTTTAAAAGGGTTTTGAACCCAACTTTTTATGGTTATCAAATTGGGACTAATAGGTGATACTTGTGACATGTCCCACTATTTTTAAGACTAAAAATGAGTTTTTCTCATGTCTTAATATTGAAATTTGTCATGACCTTAATAGTATCCAAAACCCTTTTATTAGGTGAAAATAAGAGATTTTATTAGAGGTATGTGATGATGGTGTGTATTAGTGGTGTTGATATTGATTGTGGCATGTTATGGAAACATGGATATTGACCACTAATGATATGATAAGATAATACTAATGAGGGAATGATTGCATGACAATCTATTTGTTTTAAATCGATGAATCAGAGATAATATCGATAATGAATGATGATGGGTAAGATTGTTAATCATTCCACGAATAGAGGATGGTTGTTATTATTGATGATTTGTTGAATACTATTATGTTTGATACAAGTGTGATCTTGTATGTGTGGTTTGAATTATATTTGTGAATTATTATGAATACCACACTAATATGTAAGACAATGGTGATGAATAATGAGATAAAAATCCACTAAATGAATGTGTGGAAATATTTATGAATGATATGTAATGATGTGATGCCATTGTGGTTGATTGCAAGTATTGTCTTGCATGTGTGATAGGAAATATATATATATATATATATATATATATATATATATAAGATGTTAAATGAAATGCCACATATAAAACTTGAAAGCAATGGCTAAAACCAACAAAGATAAAATCCACTAAGGTGTATATGGTGGTGTTGGTGATTATGATGATGATGTTTGATGAGTGGCATTTTGGATGCACAGAGTGAGAATGTATTTGATTTGCATTGCATTGCATCCATGGCATATCATAGCCATCGATGTTGGAACGTTAGGGGAGTTCCCTCGGATGACCCAGTAGGAGGGTGGCTCAGTGCACGAGCAATATGTTGTTTCCTCTGTGACTCAATGTGTAAGTCATGAAGCCGCCCATGTATTGCTACGGGGAGCTACATATGGCCGACCCTTATGGGGGTTGGCTCTTGATGAGCAGGTGACCCCGGTGGTCCTTGAGATCACAGCCGCCATGATTCGAGATCTGGCCGGCCCATAACACCATATATATTGATTATGTTGTTACCGCAGTCATGGTGAAAATGACCAGGTGTTGCATTATGGGCGATGTGATTTGGTACCAGTAAAAATATAGTGAATATGCATGCATTATGAGATATGTGTACACATTTTACTACTGCAGTAGAGGCATGGTATGTGATCATGCTTGAACCCACAATTTGATGTTGTTTCCCACAGTCGGATCTGCATTTGTTGTCTATTCCATTGTGCATATGCATTAGCCATAAAAGCATTTGCATATAGCATGGAGATATGCCAGGTGGTGATGATAATTGATGATGATTGAGATTATGGTGTGGTATTGGTGAAATGGGTAATTAATATACCTAAAAGACCACATAAAAGTAATAAATGATATGAATATATGAAATGATATCGAATATGACAATATGTATATTATGGCCCAATGTAATGAAGGGCGTATTTGTTTATGATTGATAATAATGATGTTAGCCCGTGGTGGCTTTAAGAAAACACCAGAATGGTCTATGTTGACGATGTTGGCTAGTTATGGTGTTGGAACATTTGTGTATATACTTGCTTTGCTATGAATTGATGAGTGAATACATGATATGTACATTATTAAATGAATAGATTATGATATTTATTGATGGTTTAGCAAAGCATACATGATGTTGATATGTATATGCACATAATTTTAATTGTATTCATATCGTCATTTGAAATGTATAACTTACTCTCCCATGTGGTCTACTTTTTAGTATTGATGCAGGGATATCATGGGAAGAGAACATTTTTAAAGAAAAGCTTTTGTGAAGGTAAAATAGTGGTAATGGAATACCTTGGCCGACAGAGATTGTAATTTATTAAATTATGAATGAATGTACATGATAGTGTTGATATTTATTGATATTGGTGGATGTATTGTGAATAATGATATAAGTGGATATTTTATTGGTATTTGGGGGCATTTGGATTCATACCCACTTGATGAATAAAATGGTGTTGAATATGTAGCCCATTTTGGGAATGTATAAGTGTTGATGACATATGTCTTGAGGTTGAATCGGATATGACCAATTGTGGGATATGGCATTGGAGATGTATGATGCATGACCATATAGATATATATATACATATATATTAGGCATTGCATACTCATGTGATTATGTAAAATGATAATGGTTGTCTATTAGGCTTATGATATGCCTTTGCATGCTTTGCCGAGCCTTTTCTCATATCTTCATATATGGGACTAGGCGTGTGCCCGGTATACATATTCTTATTCGCTGTACACTCTGTTTATTTTGTATACCGTTATGGGCAAACTATTTATCGATCCAATTATAGGTTACTAAATTTCACTCTTTGGTTTTCTGTGGTTCGAGTCTTGGTGTAGTCGAAATGGTGTTTAGAAACTATTTTTGAACGCGAAAAATTTACTCATGTTTTTATTATTTAATTATGACGATTACATCAGGATTTGAGTCCAGAAAATTAGTGGTGTTATAGTCGGCGCTCCTCTGCTAGCTAAGTGTTCAGGTTTTGAATAACTTGAAAAACATCTACTGGAAGCCCAAAGGAAGAGGAAAAGAAAGAGGTTTTCCCCTTCTTGGCAGGCTGTGTCTGGATCCCTCCTAAGCTATACACCTCCTTTTCTTGTTCATTCCACTGTCAGCCTCCATATAGATGGCGTTATCATCGGTAAAAGAAAGGGTGGGAGGTGCCTCCCTATCAGGTGTTTGGGCCATAAACTCAACCTCCTTCTAGGCCCTCATGGCAAGATATGTCTCCTACAAATGTAAAATAATAATAAATTTCAGTAATCTAATTTGTAATTTAAGCATTTATAAGATTGAATAAATTACTGTCATGTCTGTGGTCTTCTGGTTAACCCATGCACCAGCTTTGTTCTTCTTGGTCATTTGCATGACCTTATATAATAAAGGCTCCCGATTCTCCTTCAGCTCCTGTAATTCATAGTGTATTGAAATTATTAGTGGAAAACATGTTTAGTCATTCATAAAAAAATGTTTAACAAAATATACTTACAAATCTTTTTTTATGCTCAACGACTGCAATGCTACCCCTAGTGAAGATAAAGGTGATAGGTGTCTAGTTTGCATTAGTTTTAGGGTTCTTGTGTTATCACTTTTAGTTTATTTGTGTTAGTTTTTCCCCTTAATCCCATTAATTTTCTTTTATTCCGCACATGCTACTCAGGTGTCTATGTTTTGTAGGAAATGCTTTGTTATAGGTTCGTAAACAGGGAAACAAGGGGCATTTGATGAAGCATTGGATGGACGCAAAGGATTCAAGACTTTAAAAGCATAAAAATAAAGCCATGTAGACCCTTAGAATGTACTATGGAGAAAGGATACATCAAAAAGAGCACACTGGGAGCATTTTGGTGAAGTTAAGAAAAACCCACTGCCAGTGGATTCCACTGACTTGAGCCATAATGCGTAAAAATAGAGACTGAAAAATCCACTGGTCGTGGGTTTTTCCTACTGGCCGTGGACCTTGCTGGAAAATAGAGTTTTATGCAAAGAAAAACCCACTAGCCGTGGTTCTTGCTGTTTGGAAATCCACTGCCAGTGGGTTTTTCCCACTGGCCGTGGATCTTACTGCTTGGAACCCAGAATTGAAGATTTTTGGACCCCTCTCACGATCCACTGGTTGTGGGTTTTTCCCACTGCCAGTGGATTTGGCACGTTTTATAATTTCCCTATTTTTAGGAGTGGTTTCTGGGCATAACAAAGGAGGCACTCATTGGAAATGAGACACAGAGACTTTAGGCACTTTTTAGGATAGAAAATTGAGAGCTTTCTGAGGGGATTTCAAAGGAGATTCAAGGACCAATACCAAGGAACATCGAATTGTAGCGTTTTGGGTGAAGATTGAGAAGACAGAAATGAGAGCTTTTCTTTTATTTTCAGAATCCTTATTTTGTATTTGGGTTTTCTTCTATGTTGGGAATTGAATTTATGGATTGTTTCTTTATAATTAATTCTATGATGAACTAAACCCTTTCTCTTAGGATTAAAGGGGTAATATGCATATGCATTGAATTGACTGTTTTTCATTTTTTGCCTTTTATGAAATTTATGTTTTCTATTCAATTTCATGAATGCTTAATGCTTCTATAAGACTTCGAGAGGAGCGTAGTTAATTCTAAATGATGTAGGCTATGAGAGTAGGTATATTGTTTGAAAGCATGAAATTAAACCTAGGATCTTAGATATTGCGATAGTATGTGAGATCTTTTGAGGGTTAATGGGTTTTCACAAAACATAATGGACTTAGTTTACAAATCGAACGCGGTTCTTTGGAAATTAGGTACATTAGTAAGGCTTCTAGAGAAGGTTGCTAATTACATTAGGAAAATCTACCTTAGAAACTAAATTTTATAATTGGGGAAATGAATTGCATGAAATTAGATACTAGCATATGAACCTCTTAACTCCCAAGAGTTTTCCTTTGATTGATTCTTAGAAAGCAATTGATTTCCATTCCAAAAAGGCATTAAGTTTTATTTCTGTTTTTAGTTTGATTTAAAGTAATCATTCCTTTAATTGAACCAATTTGTCTAGATAATCAAATCATAGTAAACCGATACTTGGGCACAATCCCTGTGGAGAACGACAATCTTTTATATTACTTCGATACCCCATGCGCTTGTGGTTGGCTATCAAGAGGCACCAGCATCAACCGCTCTATTTGCCTTGTTCCTAGCATTGGTCTGCTAGAACAAGGTACCTTCCCACTTCTGCACCACCCTATCCCAGTGTGCCTTGGGGATCCAACGAGGGCGCTCCCCCTTATCCCTCAGTTTCTAAAGGGTACTCTTGATGATTTTGGAGGTATTTGTAGTAAAAACCTTCCTAATCTCATCAATCATACCCTCTGTCCACTGATAGTCACATTGTAACATGAAATGAGATTTCAAAATAAAATACAAATGTATGAATGTATTAAACTCACAACAAAAAGAAGTATTAAACTTACCAAGAATGTCTCAAACCATCTACCTTGGACAATCTTACCAGCATTTGTCTAAGAGATGTAAGGACTATCCTAGTGGGCCTTAAGAACCTTAGTAATCACTTTGGTAGTGCGACTATTATCAACAAAGTTGTAATAAACAACAGTTAGAAACAATCAAATAATATAGACACATAATTGTATTTAAGTCAATCAGTTAAACACTTTAACGCGGTCTAATGAAACAAAGAGCCTACCAAAATTTTGGTAGAGCCTCCCCTGTAAAATCTAACATTTCTAAATTATACTATTACCCTGTTACATGTAGAAAACTTCTCAGTACAGTTCAATGTATACAAGTACTAAAAGCCTAATATACAACAAACAAATTTATACACTATATGAATTATAAGTACAAAACAACTAACAAACTATATAGTAATACATACTTGTCTGCATCTAGCTGGGGATAAGAGTGGGTAGGGGGATAAAGGAGAAGGGCTAGCCTTGAGGCCTGGGTCCTCCAAATACACTGGTGAAGGAGTTTACTGTGGTGAAGGAGTCTGCTCTGGTATGGGAGTGGGAGTCTGCGGTGGGGTGGCAGTTGTTGTGGTGTGCGAGTCTGTTGTAGGGTGGGAATCTACTGTGGGGTGGCAGTCTGATGTGATGTAGGAGTTAGTTGTGGTGTGCCAAGATGGGATGATCTAGTCCGCGAACCATCACCCCGAGTGAAATGTAGTCTACTTCCTGTCATTTATGGATAAAACCATGAAATCAAAGGTTGGTGGAAACCTATAAATATATGTACATATATATATACTTATTTAATAAGAATGACCAATTACAACAATCGTCCATGTTGAATTGATAAAGTCATACTTTATGTCTATTTCGGTTAGAAATTCTCCCTTAGTTTCAGTGTCACTGGCAATCTATTTCAACAAGGTCATCAGTCTCTAAATCGGCCCTAGACCATTTTGATTGGGAGACAACCTCTTTGTCAATATAGGAGCCCCTTGTATTGGTAAGTGTCTTATCCAGTATCACTAGATCAATATTGAACACGAAATGACTGTCATTAAGCTCGTTCGGAGTGACTTGATAAGCATCCTTAACCTCATCAGAGACATTATCGATGATCTGACTTTGGGCCTTGGTCTTGATGACTGCATACCAGTCCTGAAGGGAAGTCTGTGTAATAAGCCTGCTCGACTTGCTGGGCAAAAATAAAGGGATCAAACCCTTTATATCTATTATTTTTCTTGACCTCAACTAAACCATAGTTGTTGTCAACCTTTATTCCTACACTAATTGTGTTGTTGTGCCAATCACACCTGAATAGAACGATGTCTCTTTTAAGTCGTCTGGAGAAAGAAACTTCAAGAATCTTTATCAAGACTGATGCATAATCTCGGAGGATTAAATTCTTTTGGCAAGCACATCAATCATTAAATTTGTAATATATTTGATCATCCCACAGGGATTGAGGTAATTACCATAATCTTGGACTAGCACAAGCTGAAGTAGAATAACACTGTAAAACTCATTCTATTTTTGTTGTTTTTATACTTTCTATGTTTTTGTATTTTCAGAAACAATAGAAGAGATGAAGTATAATTGATGGAAGATAGGTTAGGATTACCTTAGCTCACAATTTTATTAAGAAACATGCAATTAAGGTTCAATCAAGCTTCAGACTCAAGAGGACAATTCACAGATGGTTAATCCCTAATTCCATAGGTGATGAACACTAATTCCTAAGCATTAAACCCTAATCCCTTAGGTGATCAGTGACAGAGAAATCTAATACGAAATTGGGGATTGAACCTTAACTATTCACCTAATTACTAGGCCTGTATTAGTTAGGGAGCTAGAAGTTACCTAAGCCTCAACCATGATTACTTATTGGTAAGATTCTTCAATTAGATCTGAATTTGTCAATCCAGTAAAGTAGATCTACTTCTCAGCTTGTTCTCATCATGCTTTAGAAGATGATTCCTCAATGCAGATTCAAGATTTCATTGGAAGCTTCAGTAATCCCAACCCTAGGGCTTTAGCAACCCATGAAAATGGATTCAGAACGTGGAATGTGGAAAGCTATGGAAGAGAGAGTTTAGAGAGGGAAAATGTTTAGAGAGAGGTTGAAAATTAGAAATGAATTGTATTATTGCTTCTGTGTGTGTCTTACAGAGTATTTACTAATATATATATAGCTACAGCAAAACTAACTAACTAACTCTAATTAAATACAAAGGAATCTATTTAACACTTAAACTAATGAAACTAATTAATTAATTACAAATAAATGACTAATTATAATACAATAATTAAATTACTAAAATACAAACATAGTTGGTAACTAATAAAATAAAATAATTAAAGGTAACCACTGTAGTAATTCACATTGAAAAAGAATAATAAACTGGGCAAACAGACACCACGCTTGAGCGTGATCTATGCACGCTTGAGCGTGGTACGTTAAATTGATGCATGCAGGGTGACCTCACGCTTGAGCGTGATTGTGTCCACTTGAGCATGATACATAAATTCCTTGATGCAGGTGACTTCACGCTTAAGCGTGATTGTGTTTGCTTGAGCGTGATATGTTACTCTGATGCATGGATGGTGATCTCACGTGAATGCAAGGCTCACGCTTAAGCATAAAACTTGTTCACTTAAGCATGGATTGCATGTTGACTTGACGCTTGAGTGTGGAACTCCTTTGCTTGAGCGTGATCGTTATACCTTGCTAATTCTTCTCTTTATTTGATTCTGTTTGTGCGCGTACATATGCTGGAATCACCAAATCCTGCAAAATACAACATATAAATGCCTAGCGTATGTACGCTAGGTTAATAAATCTCTTAATAAACCTACTTCCCTATATACTTATCTTTTTAATCAATTTCTTGCACAATTTAAACACATCTGAATTAAATAACTAAAACAAGAAAGAATGATAATTTATTAAATAATAATGCCAAACTTAACAATAATTGATGAATTAAGTTAAATTAAAGATGAATTTATTAAGTCTTTTCAAGACTTATCAAAGACTCCATAGAAGTCTTCCTCTAACTATCTGTTTGTACCTTTGACACAAACCTCGTAGTTATGGGTGCACATCCCTTTACTTCATTGGAAAATGTTAAACTTATAGTTATTTACATAGTAGATTGGCTATTTTTTAACAGTTTTCACTAACCCCCAAGAAAGAGCTTGGAGTAAGGGGTCTTCAATATGGTTATTTGAGTTTTGAATCTATTTATAATATAACATATAATAATGTTAGATAACTAAAATTTGAAGTTTAAACAAAAGCATAAGGTATACGGGTCTTACGTGTTTTGCAAACTAACCAATGAATTTGGATGATACCTCTATGAATTTGGCCATCAGTTATATCATTTTGCTCTTGTTTCAATATATCTGCATATAGGCTATTTAAAGAACAATAGTTTAGCTACAATGGTTGCTAGCTTCAAAATGCAATAAATAAGTGGGTGACTTATTCAAGATAGGCTTCCATTTTCAGGAAATTTAGAAGAATATATAAGTAAGCCGCTTTTTGATGTTTCTCATCAATGTAACATTCTATGACCTTACCCCCAGGACGATTGAGATAGTTAAACATTGAACTTTGATCGTCCAACCCTAGATTTATGGCCACCCCAAGGATGCAGGGAGTTCTACTCATTCTTGTTTCTATCTCCGTCGGAAAATAGAAAGAAGCAAAAGTGGTCATTTCTTCCATTAGGTATGCCTCACAAATTGATGTTTCCATGCATGCTTTGTTTGGCACTTTGTCTTTTAAAGAGCATGGAAATCTAGTAAAACATAAACAAATGTTGAGTTACATAACATTGTTATAGTAAAAAAATTGTTCCACAGAAATTAAGTAGTTATGACGTTTACCTTTTAAACGGATACATCCAACAATACTACACTAGACCACCAACTAAAGCCTTGTATGGTATATTGATAGGCAGGTGCTCCATAGAGTAAAAAAAACTAGGTGGGAAAATCTAGTCCAACTTATAAATCAAGACCGGAATACTTTCCTCTATCTTTACAAGTTTCTCCTCAGCTACTGAAGTTATTATCAACTCTCTAAAGAAGTGACTCAACTCAACCAACATTTTCCAAATGAGTTTCGGTAAAGCATGAAACGTGTATGACAGTAGTTATTACATAAACACATGACAATCATGACTTTTTATGCCGAACACCCTGCCCTCCTTCACGTCGACACATCTACTTAAATTAGAAGCAAATTCATCAGGCAGGGTCAACCCATTCATCCACACACATACAATAATCTGTTGAGGTCTTGTTAATACATATTTTGTATGCAGTTTAAAAATTTTTCCATGTCCCGCATCCCTATATTCCAACTCCTTCTTGAAACACCAACTTGGAAGGTCTAGTCGACTTATCTCATTGTCCTTTGCTCTCCCATGGATGTCCATCACAGTTAAAAATATTCATGAAAACATTTTGTTTAGTGTGCATCACATCTATGTTGTGTCTTAACAATAACTCTTTCCAATATTATAAATTCCATAATATACTTTGCCTCACCTAGTGGTGTTCCTTCCTATAACTTGCAAACTCTCTGCCAAACCCGTGTACTAGATAACCTATGGGGTAAAGGTTCATTAACAACTTATTTCTTCTTAAAAGTGGTTTTGTTTCTCCTGAATGAGTGATCCAATTGTATGAACTTTCTATGATAGTCAAAAAACTTGTCTTGCCACTAACAGGGAGTGATTCTCCCCTGACATGTTCTATGCATATAGTGCAAACAAGCTTCCTAAACATTGACTATACAAAAAGTAGGGGTGGCAAATGATAAGTGTGCATGGTGTCTTGTTTTTATGTGTTTTTAGATGCAGTTTTTGTTTATTTTTGCCCTTATTCCTCCCAACTTCATTGATTTTTAATTTCTTTCCACATAAACTACTCGGTTGTCTCTAGTTTTGTAGGACTATTGATGTTTAGATCTATTCTGATGAGAAATGGCAACTTGGATGCAAGAAGAAACCTTTGGGAACCTTAACTGTGTAATTGGGAAAAGTTGGAACAAATCACTAGTAGTGGTTTTTCACTAGAACAAAGAAAATAAAGAGAACCAAGTGGCAGAGACCACCACTGGCCGTGGTTTCCCACCATTGGTCGTGGTTGCTGCTGGTTGTGCAAAAATCCATCAAACAGAAACAACCACTGGCCGTGGTTTCCCACCATTGGCCGTGGTTATCACTGTGGTGCCATGTTACATTAATTTTGGGAGATTTGGATCATCAGACCCTAAACCACTGCCAGTGGTTTACCACCACTGGCCGTGGTTGCCCCCATGAAGCCCTGTTTCCTGGTTTTTAAGAGGCATATTGGGGGCAGTTGACGGTGGTTCTGAAGAGAGACTTACACAAAGAAAAAGAGAGCATGATAAAAGGAGATTTTGGAGATGGCTTTGAAAGAAAAATATGAAGGATTCAAGGATCTAACATCGATTTTTAGAGGATCAAATGGATTTCTGAGTGAGATCTAGTTTTCCTTTTCTTCTTCTACCTTTCTAAATTTCATTTTGAAAGCTTTGTACTTCTCTGAATATGAGTTTGATTATGAGTTGTATCAATTTTAGCATGTGTAACTAATTTCAGATCTTAGGAGTTAGGGTTTGTGAAATGATTATGTATTGAATTTCCCTTTTTATGTTCTGTTTATGAATCTTAGTTTCTATTCAAATTTTGTGCATGCTTAAAGCTTTTGATGATCTAGAGATAGACTCAAATGAACCTAGAATGTCGAGATAATTGAGAGAACCGTGTTTTGAAATGCCTAAATTTAAACTTAAGGGTTATGTATCACAAGAGTGGGCATAACACTTCGAGGTTTAATGGGATTTCATTGTTCTTAATGAGTTCAAGAAATAAATCAAATGATGTTCTTTGTTAGGCATGTTATCATTGTTTTGAGAGGAAAGCGTTAGCAAATTTAGGAAATCTCACCTTAGAACGTTAATTCATAAACAGGAGGTCTTAGGTAAATCAGTACATAATGCATTCACATCCCTAAATCCCAAGGATTTAACCATCGTGCAATCTACTTTAAGCCAAAGAGTTTTGATCTCCTGTCATAATTTTGTTGTAGCATTTAAATTACTGCAATTTTCCATTGTCGAACAAATTTTCTAGATAATCGAACCATGACAAATACTAGTAATTGGGCACAATCCTCGTGGGAATAATCTTATTTATTACTTCGATAAACCATATACTTACGAAACGATTATCAGTAAAATGGGCCAAAGCCCACATAAACCCGACAAAATATAGGTCGGGCCCAGCCAGAATAGAGAAATGGGCCAGAAACATTGGCACGACCCATATTCCATGTGGCCCGCGAGCAACACGGACCGACCCATTTTTTTTTCAAATTAGACATATAATTTTTTATTTAAAATTTGAACTATTTTTATTTAAAATTATGCATTCCATGGAGCAGCAAGACGTGGTAAAGCACCAGAACCAAGCAAGCAATATGGAGGAACGTGCAGCAAGACGCTCACAGCAATGTGACTCACGCATGGAGTAGCAAACTCGAGCAAGCAGCTTGCAATAGACTCTAGCAATAGGACGTGCACAACAAAAGACATGAGAGAGCAATAGGCTGCTGCTTTGGCCTATATATATTAATATATATATATATATATACAGAAGTTAAGTATTAAACATATATATTAATATATTTTTTAATAAAGGCCCAGCGGGCTAACCCGGCCTGGCCCGTTAGGGCCATTTTTTTAACAGGCCAAAATGGGACAATCTTATTCAGGAAACTAACTTCAAAGGTTGGCCTGACCTGGCCCATTTTGACAGGCCAAACGGGCTGGTCCGTGGCTAAGCTCATATTACCATCCCTACTAGGAAACATACTATAGGCAGAAAATCATTAATAGTCCATATCAAAACAACCAGCATCATGAAATTGTTCTTTAAGGATGCATCATAGGTCATCACTCCAACATCCCACAATTGTGACAACTCCTCATCGAACGGTTGCAAAAATACATCTATTTTCATCTTTGGATTTTTAGGTCCTGGAACCAATATAGATAAAAATATCACCTCCCTTTTCATACACATATCAGGAGGCAGATTGTATAGGGTCAGTATGACTGGCTAACAAGAGTAAAAATCAAACACATCCACACAGAGACATAACATAGATCATGAGAAAGTTAGCGTTAGGGGATTACCCTTGAAAGAGACACAACGATAGAGACGAAGCTGAAGAGAGACGAATAGAGACAACCGGTGTGCTGGTCTGTAATCCAAATTGAGAGGAGGTTGACAGTGATAATTATTAAAAAAAGTAGCAGTCAATCACATTAACCCCTAGTTACTTGAAAAATTATTAACCTTATTTTTACTTCCTAAGTTAATAGAAAAAGTTATTAAGAGTTTGGTAAAATATACTATTCAATGGTGAGTGTGAATTCTATATATCACTAACATACTTTTGAATTCTATTTGATAAACTAAATTAGCGCTAAAATTGATATGTTAAAGTTCTTATTCCATATACATAGATATGTAGATAAAATAAAGAAAATTTTTAGGTTTAACATACACTCACATAAAGTGTATCGAATGAAGAAATTTAATGTGGATGATATTGTTTGCTTTAATCATGCATCAAATTGTGAATGAAAATTTTAAGGATTTTTAAGCCCTTGTCTTGTGTGGCATCTAAAGTTTAGTTTACCTCTTGTTATTGGTAATCACAAAGTTAAATATTTTATTTTCTATACAGAGGCTTGTTATTAGGGAAGGGTTATTGTGATGGGAAAAAGGTACAAGGCATTATAAGGAGTCAAACTCATATACTCATATTACACATAGTTCATGTGATCTCACAACTTAACTAAGATTTAAGTATGATAATTGAAAAGGGGCAAGTAATGCAATATAATTTTAGTGCACCAAAATAAATCTTTCAATAAGATATAACTATGGCCACTAGGGATATTAAAATGAGACTTGTAAAAATAATGACAAGTAAAAGCAAATTGTTACCTAAGAATTTTATTAATTTACACATTGTTAATGAAAGTGTTGTTTTTTTTATCACAGGCTTAATATTTAGAAAGAGATTGGTGCAAGGTTGATAAACTAGCAGAATAGGTTAAATGGTAATAAGGACATGTTGGTAGCGTTACAGATTAATGCTCGTGGAAATTCTAAAGCTGGAGTGGTTAAAGATGTGAATAAGAATGTGAAATAAAGGAGTGATGATGGGGCATTGGTATTTAAGAAAAAATTTAAATTTAGAAGCCGTTCAACTAAAGCAACAAAAACTCACAAGGGCTTTCTGGGGACACGAAATTGGGGAGCATCTAATGTGAAAAAGAAGGATTCAGTAGGTCAAGATTATGGAAATGATGCTAATGATAATGCCCAAACGTTATATGAAGCTAAGCAAGTGAACAAAAAACATATTATGAAGCAGAAGAGTAAAAGCATCTTGAAATGTTGTTCCTTTCACCTAGATTTTGGGTTATACTATTTTCAAATTTCACTATATTAGGTTTAAAGCTATAAAATTTCTTTATCATTTACTAGTTTATATAAATAAAACAAACAATATACAAACTTATATTTTATATTTACTTGATACCAGAAGAAATCAGTGATATATAGGTTAATCTGTAATAAATGTAGTAAGATAGTTAATTTTCATATTTTTAGGTGGTGTCGAGGCCTAGGAGACTAATTTGGGGGTATCTTCAGTTGAAGTAATACAATCAGGAAAATCAAGAGAATCTAGGGCACACAACTCCTGGTGTGATAGGCACAAAATGAATGGTAATTCAAGACTTGGACTAGAAAAAAAGAAATCAACAGCTAACAGAGTTAAAGTTAAGCCAGAAAATACCACGACTGATATGTGGTGGTTGAAACTCCATTATGTTCTGGTTTATGTAAGAAAATTCTCTTGTCAACTCGTTTTTCACTAGTATAATATTACCCAATACATTGTACCTTTATGAATCTTTAAAACCTCTGTTAGGAATTTAGAGAGAAAGAAGGGAGAAATAGAACTTTTATCGAAAGAAAAACAGTTTCTACACATAATTGTGTCCTAAAGTTAAGCTCCTAAGAGAGAAATTTCTGCCTAATAGTTCTAACAATATCCAAAAATCCAAGAGCTAACACTTCTCCTCATCCTAGTTTTACAGCCCTCCTAATAACAACAAAAAATAACAAACTATTCTCAATTTATAAGGTTGTGGAATCTTTAAAAGTTTCTTGATGCGTCAAATACATATATGTTAATCCTTAAGAACCTTGAGAAAGTCAATGTCCTGCATTTTAGGACTGCAAACGCACTTCAGCAGAATTATTTTGATACTAGTAAAAGTTAGCTTGCACCATCATTTTGTTATTATATATGTCCTTACATGTATCAATTTGTATCTGACCTCGAAGTCACTATTTATACTTGTAAAGGTCATTCTCATCCAAAAGATGTTCGGACTAAGGATCAAAAGGTCTCTATAGCTTAAAGTTCATATCTACAAAACTAGACTAGGGTAGTGATTCCTATACAGTTGCTTTTGAGGATCAGGCTGATGCCAATAATTTTGTTTTTTATTGGAATCCTTCTTTAAAAATTTGGGTGATTTTAGTGCGCATGTAGTTCCTATGTCAATACAAGTAGAATCTTATATGCACTAACATTTTACTTGAATGTCCCATTGCCATCATATAATGCGAGTGAACTAAGGGAGTGGATGGATAGTGTATTAGGGGAGAGTTACTCATTTAATGCAGCTATGGCCAAAGTTGCAAGAGCTTGTGTGGAAGAAGATTCTCCCTTGAGACCAAGTGCAAGGGAAATTATTGGGAGCTATCAACATTGGTGGAGGAATTCCCAGAAGGGGAACATCAGATTTTAATGAGTGAAAGCTCTAGTAAACCTTTAATGAAGGCATTGGAGAACAATCTGTGAATAATCCATTGAAGGAATAGAATCAAAGTAGATCTAGTGATCCTAGTTTTTTGGCAAGTAAACTAAGTCCTTGTTGATTTCAGTGCCTATAGGCAATCCCCACCTAAATATTTCTCTTGGTCTTGGCTCTTCCTCTGTACCTGAGTCATTTTATTTTCCTTTTTCTTTATGTGTATGTATACCACCATAATATTTTCATTTTTATCATAGATGGGTTTTTCCAAATTAAAAACATCTACTTTAACCCTTTCAATGTAAATCAAATATACATCATTTAAACTAACTATTTGTTGATTTTTTTCATTTACAAGTTGGTTCGACATGAGAAGAACCACTTTAAGTGAGACAATTAAGATTTTCAGAATGGATTTTCAGAATCCTTATATGATGACAACAATAAATTTTTAGTTTACAGAATTCTAAAAATTATTCAAGTAAATCTGTTACCTTTTTTCTTCTAAACCTCTTGGTAGAAGTAGAGTTGGTAGTGTCTCCACTTGTAGTAGTAGCCTAAAATTTTTCAATAGGCAACCATAAGACGCAGATCAAATTACAGTCCTAATAGTAAACGCAACTAGAAAAATATACAATTTGTAACTAAATCATCATAAAGATCGAGCAACTTGGCCACTATAGTGATCGCCCAAAACCAATACGCATAGGACAACTCGACATGGTATTAGTTAAATTTACCAATAAGATAAAGGATTCAATTTAAATGATAAACTAACTAAATTAACCTTATTAACAAAGTATGTTAAAGAAAATTTTGGTTGAAAAAGGAAGTATAAACCAAACCCTAGACTCCGTTTTATCTTTAGACCTCAGATTTGTTAATAACATTCATCAATAATACATTTGAAAATGAAGTCTGTATATCAAGAAACTAATTTGTGTATTCAAGTGTTTCAGGATAAATAGTGTACAGACTATAAAATAAAAAAGGACCCCTCATGCTTAAAATCTAAATTCCAGCATTTGGATAATGTCCAAAAGTTTGATAGAAGAAGCTTATCTTGCACAACCAGACTAATAGATCATCAAAAGAAACATGTTGTCTCTAAGGATTCAATTGCAACATTCTTAATTCTATTTACGTATTGCATTGGGTTCTATACTCTTATCAAATATGCATGCTTATCATCAAAGAAGACAAGAGACAAACAAAATTCAACAGCCAAAGGCAACATACCTAACTTTGTGCATGAACAGAAAAAGCTGAATCAAAGTCAGTATGTGTGTCAGCTCAAATTCAAAAGATTTCAACATTGATTTATGCTCTTTGTATCAATCAAATGAAGAAAATAAATAACTTTATTTTTTGAAGAAATAAAAGAGACCATTTTTTTGGAAGCATTGTCAAACTCTATTGTCAGACTCTTGAATCCCTCTCTGATTACCAAAGGTCTGGTGATGATAGCTCAAGGAAAACTTCTTCATAGGATTTTCAATGTTTATATCTCCTTCCAAGGATTAGCTGTAACACCCTCTGTTATACCTTAATAAATATTAGAAAAATTTGTAATTTTTTTAAAGAAATAATCGTTAAAAGAAAACTATCGGAATAAATTACATACATCATTTCTGAAATACCTCATAAATATTATTAAAACTTTATAAAGTAATTTTACATTCATCCGAAGAAAATAAATATTAAACATTATAAGAAAGAGAGGAAACTTTATGTCCCAAAAGAAATTACTTAATAACTTTATTTATTCATTGGATCACGGTATTCATACCGAGTTCCCTCTCTAGAACGTATTTACTGCCGAGATTCTTCGATCCTTCCCTCTGAACCATCAATTTAAAACATATGAAACAAAAACATGGAGAAAGGAGTGAGAAATAGAATATAATATTCCCAAATGAGGCATAAGCAATAAAGGGTTTTCACAAACTAATATATAATAATATCAATCACAATCACAATCATATACACAATCAATTATGAATGCATGGATGTTATGCAATATCTTTATCATAACTTACCTATATGTAGGCCCTTAAATTTTAATTTGCATTGGGCCAACCAGGAGTTTACACTGTTCCATAAGTCCAGATAATAATAATATGAACAACTCAACTGGCATGGAAACACTTAGAGACTAGTCAGATTGAGAAAGTTTTTATTATGAAAGTACCCGACACTAGGGAGCTACCCCAGGTCCCCTGAAGCACCTTTTCACACCCTCTCATCCCAAGGCTCGAAATTAAGCCTCCTCTAATGTATCCTCGGTTTTTATAATCCGTCCCCAGACAATATCATTTAATTTCACTTTAATGTTTCATGATGCATGAACTACTCGTGTATTTAGTTGGTTAAGGCTTTTAGAAACTCAATTATTAAATACCTTAAAGGTTTACAACATCATTTCAATAAACTGTACATTTTCTCAATTCTCTGAATTTCTGTCTCACAGAAATAAATTTGGTACAGTTTTCAAATCTCACTAAAATTGAGTTTCTAAGCCTTAAATATCTCAAAACTTTCTCATATAAAACTTTACATAATCTTTCTCAAATTGAATCTTAACAAGATCGAATTCTCAATTATTTCCAAATATCTTTAGTTATTAAGTTGGAAAAATAAAATAATTTTCTTATAAAAATTTTATTTTATTAAAAGAGAATAATTTTTAAATCATTAACCAAAAATACTTAAAATTATAAAATTTTTCTTTAATTCAAGATTTAATTATCTCAATTTGTTATAAATTAATTTTCATAAAATGTCTTCATTCTAAAATAAATACTAATTTTTTTATTCTAAATATTAAAGGTAAAGTTAATAAAAATAATTTTTAAGAAGAAAAGATTTAAAGTAATAAAAATTTAAAGAGTAAGGTAAGAAAATTCTTACTGAGTTTTAGCTTTTCGTCATGCTCGCTATATGCTCAACTTCATATCACAAGATCATCAATCATAATCAAATAATGTCAATCAAAATCAAATAATATCGATCATAATTAAATATCATCAATAATAATTATAAACAAATCAATTAAATATAATTCAAATTTTAATGGTTATTTAAATTATTAAAATTGATTTTGAGTCCTTATAGTCCATTCCTTGCATAGGTCTATTTAAGTCCATATAATACAGTCCTTGCATAGGTATAGTTCAGTCCATATAGGTCAAATTTGTCCAAGTCCTTGTATAGGTTCAGTCCAGATCGTATAGGTTATGAAAGTCCAGATCCTTGCATAGGTATGTCAGAGTTAGTTACATCAGATATTTAATTTAAAATTTATTAAAAATTTTAAGTTAAAATGTTAATATTTTAAAATAATAATATTATCAAATTTAAAAGGAGTAGGAGACTCCTTCCATTATTCTTATGTCTTTTTATATTATATTCTTATCTCACTTCCCCTTACCTCTTGTATCCTGATTCATTATTGAAGATCCGTACGCGTCTCGTCTTCGAGTTCTAAAACATACCAATTTTATTTTAATATAGTTACAAAATGAAAATTAAGATTTCTACTTAAAACAGAAATAGTAAATTTTGAATAGTGAATAGTGAATAGTAACTCGTGAATAGTAATAGTAAATAGTAAAATATAAATAGTAACGGTAAATAGTAAATCATGAATAGTAATAGTAAATAGTAAAACATGAATATAACGGTAAATAGTAAATCATGAATAGTAATAGTAAATAGTAAAATGTGAATAGTAATAATAAATAGTAAAACGTGAATAGTAAAGGTAAATAGTAACAATAAATAGTAATTTACTATTTGAATAGTAATTTACTATTGAAATAGTAATTTACTATTGAAATACTATTTTACTATTTAGAATAGTAACTTCAAATAATATTATTTCCAGTATAATAATAGATTTCTAAAAACGATATGAAAATAACCCAAAAAAATATAAAAGAAAGGTATTCTTACCTTAAAATTTTAGCAGAACCTCTTTCCTTTGAAAAATATCTTCCTCTCTTCACTTAGCACTCTCCTCCCAACACTACTAACTTTTCAATTTTCGATGAGAAACTTGGTGCCTCGCCCCTCTATTTATAGCAAAATAAGTTACTATGCATTTAAATATTTTATTATAAAAATACTGTGCAAAACTTGAAATTTTCATATAGGTTACTGTGTAAAGTTTGAAAATTTCAGAAATGCACAGTGATTTTCACATGAAGGAATCTGATTAAGTATGAGGGGGTGCGAATAGTAATTTTAGGGTGCGAATAGCAATTTAGGGGGTGGTGCAAATAGTATTTAAGGGGTGCAAATAGTAAATTTTTTGTGTTTTTTAAAAAAAAAATTATTTATTTATTTTTTAAATAAATTCTGAAAAATATAATGATTAAAAACTTCTAAAGGTCTATGGTCAAATTCCATCCAAATTTTAATATAAAATTTTCTGAATTAATAAAATTAAAATAGGGGTGTTACAATTCTACTCCCCTAAAAAAAATTTCGTCCTCAAAATTTACATGTTTTAGTAAAATAAATGGGGATGAGATTCTTTCATCTCAGTTTCTAGTTCCCATGTAGCATCTTCTTCTCTCGTTTCACTCTAAATGACCTTTAGGAGTGAAATTGCCTTGTCCCTTAGCTGTTTTATTCTTCTGTCAGCTATTCTGACAGGTGGTGCATCATATGTAAGATTATCTTTAACTTGTATAACATCAAGTTCAATAACATGTGTAGGATAAAATATATACTTTCGTAAGTTTGACACATGAAAAACGTTATGGATATTAGAAAGAAAAGGTGGCAATGCTATTTGGTATGCAAGAGGACTAACTTTATGAATTATTTGATATGGACCAATAAATCTAGGAGTTAGTTTTCAAGATTTCATTGCCCGACTGACCACAGCATAGGTGTGACTTTCAAGAATACATGATCGCCTTCTTGAAATTCGAGCGGCTTCTTTCTTTTGTCATAGTAGCTTTTCTGCCTACTCTGTGTTGCCTTTATCTTTTCCTAAACCATTTTGATTTTATCCGTGGTTTGTTGTACCAACTCTGGTCCTAGCATCAAGTTTTCACCAGTCTCAAACCAACATAGCGGAGTCCTACATTTTCTTCCATATAATGCTTCAAAAGGTGTCATGCCAATGCTAGCATAGAAACTATTGTTGTAGGTGAATTCCACATATGGTAAGAATTGATTCCTAATACACAAGCTTATAACAAGTCCTCTAGAGATTAAATTGTTCTTTCTGATTGTCCATCTGTCTGAGGATGATATACTGAACTCAGACGAAGTCTTGTTCCCAAAGCCTTTTGCAAACTCTTCCAGAATTGTGATGTAAAACGAGGGTCCCAATCAGAAATGATACTTGAAGGAATTCCATGCAATCTCACAATCTCCTCGATGTATAATTTCGCCAGCTTCTCCATAGAGTAACGAATATTGATGGAAATAAAGTGGGCAGACTTTGTTAGTCTATCAACTATTACCCATATTGAATCATGTCCTAATGGAGTTTTGGGTAAAGAAGTCACAAAATCCATGGTAATGCTATCCCATTTCCATTCTGGTATTTCTATTCATTGTAGCATTCCAGGGGGCTTTTGATGTTCCACTTTAACCTTCTGGCAAATTAGACATACAGCCACGTACTCTGCCACTGCTTTCTTCATTCTAGGCCACCAAAATAACTTCTTCAAATCTTGATACATTTTAGTAGCTCCGGGATGAATGCTCATATAACTTTTGTGGCCTTCTTCCAGAATTGCTTTCCTCAACTCCTCTTGATCAGGGATACATACTCAATCCTTATACCTCAACAATTGGTCGTTCCCCACATTGAACTTGACTTCTTTTCCTTGTTTCAAGAGTTCTTTCTTCTCTTGCAGGAATTCATCCTTTCGTTGAGCCTCTAAAACTTGCCTCAGGAATTCACTTGTCACTTGCAACGCTCTTAATTTGTAGCTGTTAGCATTAACCTTCACTACTAGGTTAAGATCTCTGAAGTTCTCTATCAATTCCAGCTCTTTAATCATCATTGTGGATGCATGTAGAGACTTTCGACTCAAAGCATCAGCTACTACATTCGCTTTTCCAGGATGGTATTACAGCTTAAAGTTGTAGTCCTTTAAGAACTCCATCCATCTCTGTTGCCACATGTTTAACTCCTTTTGGTCAAATAAATACTTGAGAGTCTTATGATCGCTAAACACATCGAATGTTGCTCCATATAAATAATGCCTCCAAATCTTTAAGGCAAAAACTACAGCAGTTAACTCTAAGTCATGGGTAAGGTAGTTAATCTCATGTTGCATAGGCTATAACCTTCTTGTCTTGCATGAGTACACTTCCTAGTCCCTTCTTAGATGTATCACAGTAAATGTCAAAACTTCGATGTGGATCAAGGAGTACTAACACCAGCACAGAAGTAAGTCGATCTTTTAGCTCTTGGAAACTATTCTCCCATTGTGTCGTCCACACAAAAGGTTGTCCTTTCCGTGTTAGCTTGGTCAATGGGTATCCTAACTTTGAAAATCCTTCAATGAATCTCCTATAGTATCCAGCTAGGCCCAAGAAACTTCTAATCTCAGTGATTGTGGTTGGTCTCTCCTATTTCAAAATTGCCTCCACCTTGGAAGGGTCTACAGCTATTCCTCCTTGACTAATTACATGTCCTAAAAAGTTCACTTCTTCCAACCAAAATTCATACTTTGACAGCTTTCCATACAGTTGTTTCTTTTTCAAGATTTCCAACACAATCTTCAAGTGTTCAACATGTTCTTCTCTGCTTTTTGAGTACACTAATATATCATCAATGAACACCACTACAAATTTATCTAGATATGGATGAAAAATCCTATTCATGTAATCCATGAATACAGCTGGTGCATTAGTTACACCAAAAGGCATTACTAGATATTCGTAATGGCCATATTGTGTTCTAAAAGCAGTTTTTGGTACATCTTCTTTTTTCACCCTTATTTGATGGTATCCAGACCTCAAATCAATTTTGAAGAACACCGTGGCACCACGCAGTTGATCCATTAAGTCATCAATCCTTGGCAGACGATATCTATTCTTGATCCTCACCTTGTTCAGTTGTCGATAATCTACACATAACCTCATGCTACCATTCTTTTTCTTAACCGATAACACTGGTGCACCCAAGGGAGATACACTAGGTCGTATAAACTACTTCTCTATCATCTCTTCAAGTTGTTTCTTTAACTCTGCTAATTCTCGAGGTGACATTCGGTATGGTGCAATTGAAATGGGTCCAACTCCAGGTACTAGATCAATGGCGAATTCCACATCTTTTTCTGGGGGTAAACTAGGGATATCTTCTGGAAAAACATTAGGAAATTCGCACACAACCACTAGATTTTTGATTTTGATTCTTGCTCTTTTTTATTGAAAGCAATAGCATGAATCCTTGAGCCCCTCCTTTTAAAGAGGCACTCACTTGGTTAGCAATTAGAAATCTCGAATCCTCAGGATTCAAATTCACTGGTTCTTTAAACATTATGGTTTTATTATGACAATCTATTAGAACATGATTGTTAGACAACCAATCTAGTCCAATAATAACTTCTAAGCCAGAAAGGGGTAAACAGAAAAGATTAGCCTTAAAGTCCCTACCATCTATGACAATAGGGCATTTCCAACAGGCTTTAGAAGTGACAATGGGATTGTTTCCAGGAGTATGTACAGATAAGTCAAATGGCAGTTCTATCACAGGTAATTTTAGGTTTTCTACACAGTCATTGGCAATAAAGGAATGAGATACACCTGAGTCATACATAACAGTTAAAGGAATCTTATTAATGATACACTTACCGTCTACCATGGAATCAGAATGAGATGCTTCTTCTCCAGTGATTGCAAAAACCTTTCCTTTCGCATTTGGCCTTCCGAGTGCACTGTGTATGCCTCCCTGAGTATTTATGCTTGTACTCGCACCTTCAGGGTTTTCCCTCTTTATCTCTGGACAATCATTGATGTGATGACCTGGTTTGTTACACTTAAACCAAACGTAACTGTTTTTAGGACAATCCCTTTTCAAATGGGGTCCTCCACAAATAAAACATTTAAAATTTGGTGCAGATGTTAGGTAATAGCTTCCAGTTGAAGCTTGGGGTCTGTTAGGAACAGATGCTGCTCCAAACCGGTGAAATGGTGCTTGTTAGGGCTTATTTCTCCTGAAGTCTCTTCTTTGGTGATGGTGTAGTCCTCTACTTCTCATTTCTCCCGCCTTGTGAATAGGCTCACGACTTTTGGTCATTCTATCCTTATGATCCTCTTCAATGATCCTACAGCAATTTACCAATATAGAAAATTCATGGATTTCCTGCATTCGTATAGCTTCTTTAATTTCTGGCCGCAATCCATTTACAAACTTTGTGCACCGATCACCTTCGTTAGTAGCATCATTATAATGAGAATGAAAATGAGATAGCTCTTCAAACCTGGATGCGTACTCTCCAACGGTCATATTTCCTTGGGTCAGCGATAGAAATTCGAATTGTCTTTTCTCTTTAGCATCAGCTGGAAAGTATTTCTCCAGAAACATATCCTTGAAATGATCCCAAGTGATCTCCATGTCGTTGACTTTGAATTGTCTACGCATGCTATCCCACCAATGTTCGGCATCCTCAGATAAGGCATAAATAGCGAAGACTACCTTATCAGCTTCATTATATTGCAATGCTCGAAAGATCTTCTCTATCTCTCGAATCCAGGTTTGTGCTCCATCAGGGTTATATCCTCCCTTGAAACGAGGTGGATTACGCTTTTCGAAAAGGTCCAACCTTCTCAAGGCATCATTACCTTGATCTTCACAGGCTCCAATTGTATTGATTAAGCATTCTACAACTCCAGCAAGATCGTTTCCGACCATTAGTGTCCTGTTTCACAGTAACTAAGACTTGTCACATCAATCACAGTTACTACCAAGTCAGATATTCTATTCTCTATCACCTACACAAAGTTTACAGATAAAGCAAGATAGAGCTCATCCCCAGGCCTATTGGATTAACTGCTCTGATACCACTTTGTAACACCCTTTGTGACACCTTAATAAATATTAGAAAAATTCATAATTTTTTTAAAGAAATGATCGTTAAAAGAAAACTATCAGAATAAATTACATACATCATTTTTGAAATACCTGATAAATATTATTAAAACTTTATAAAGTAATTTTACATTCATCCAAAGAAAATAAATATTAAACATTATAAGAAAGAGAGGAAACTCCATGGCCCAGAAGTAGTTACTTAATAACTTTATTTATTCATTAGACCACAGTATTCATACCAAGCTCCCTTTCTAGAACGTACAATATTTACTGTCGAGATTCTTCGATCCTTCCCTTTGAACCATCAATTTAAAACATATGAAACAAAAACATGGAGAAAGGAGTGAGAAACAGAATATAATATTCTCAAATGAGGCATAAGCAATAAAGGGTTTTCACAAACTAATATATAATAATATCAATCACAATCACAATCACATACACAATCAATTATGAATGCATGGATGTTATGCAATATCTTTATCATAACTTACCTATATATGTAGGCCCTTAAATTTTAATTTGCACTGAGTCAACCAGGAGTTTACACTATTCCATGAGTCCGGATAATAATAATATAAATAGCTCAACTGGCATGAAAACACTTAGAGACTAGTCAGATTGAGAAAGTTTTTATTGTGAAAGTACCCGATGTAACATCCCTGTTTTTAGTAGCAGTCTTATTTTGTAAATTATAAAGTATGGAAGGTCTGTAAGTGTTAATAAGTGAATAAAATACCATGAGGATGGTCTGTAATATCCCAAAAACTTCATTTTTGTGTATAATCATGGAATTTATATAGACCATTAATGATATTACCCATTTTCCGAGTGAAACATGTCTTAGATAAGACTGTCCGAGTGAAGAAAGGGATATGTTCCGAGTGACCAAGAGAAATTCCGAGCGAAGGTTGAAATTCTGAGTGAAGGTTGAAATTCCGAGTGAAGGTTATGTTTTCGAGTAAGACATGACCGAGAGAGCCACTACCGAGTGGAGTCCTGGCCTCGGAGACATTTGGAGTGAAGTGTGTTCGAGAGAACCACTTTTGGGTGAAAGGTCCAAGTGATCTGTCTTCGAATGACTCGTTTCTGAGTCAAACGACTTCTAATGACTCGTTTCCGAGTCAAGGGTCTCCGAGTGACTCGTATCCGAGTCAAACATCTTCAAATGACTCATTTTCGAGTCAAACATCGTCAAGTGCCTCATTACCGAATGAAACTTCTCTGAGTGCAACGTTTCCGAGAGAAGTACGTCCAACCGAAGGAAAACTCATTTCCGAGTAATAAATATCCGAGTGGGTTATCTCCGAGTGGAGTGTAACTTTCCTGATGCCGACTGAAATATATACCGAGTGAGTCATTTCAGGTGAGGTACTTCTGGAAACAGATAAAGGTTGACTCTGAATGAACTCTGTTATAAGATTCCCGAGTGACAAAATTCCGAATGATCCTTTCAGTCATATGAATTCTGAGTTACGCACCTCCGAGAGAAGTATTTCGAGTGAAGAAAAGATCCTTAAGTACTTTCGGGCAGAAGTATATCTGACTGGATAGTTTCCGAGTGGACCAATTCCGAACAAAAGTGGCTGACTGAGAACATTTTCAGACAAATATATATATATATATATATATATATATATATATATCCGAGTGAGATATTTTCTGAGTGAGTCCGAGTGAGGCAATTCTGACTTAGTCTCCTCTAGGGAAGGAAAAGTCGACCGAGTGTTTCAAGCAGAAACACTTCCGAGTGAAATCCCTTCCGAGTGAAGCTATGCTGAATGAGAGACTCTGATTGAACTCTCAGAAACAATTAGCCGACCAACGTCAGAATAGAAAGGGGACTTGATCAATGGAGACCGACTTAAGCACTCATCAGCGTTCACATCACTGCTCTATGAAACCCAACCGACTTGTGCACTCACCAACTAGAATCTGACCGACTTATGGAATCCGTTGACGTGATATCCATTCCTAGTGGCCAAGTGGGCCGTTCCATTATTAGACTTGCACCTTTTTACTCCAATCATAGCATCTTTTATATATTTTAATATATATTCACTTCAATCATGCTAACTCATGTACGTAGGCGGCGGAAGTGGTCAAATACAGCTCACTTTTTATCCAAAATCTCAATTATTCCCATAATTAACGCCCCTAACCTTCAATCATGAAAAAGTTTGTCCCCTACTTGTCTTTTGCATTATTAAATCAATGCCACAATTCATTCCCAAGTATAAACTTTCAGAACCAACGAAAATTAGCAAAAACTCTCTCTTTCTTATTTTCTTCTCTACGTACAAGTCTCTTTCTCTCTCATTTTTCTCTTCTCGTCACTGTGAGCTGAAGTAAGGGAAATAACAGAACGTCCTCAACTCAATTAAGGTTAGGGGGTATATTCTCTGGTATTTCTGGGGGGGAACCGAGTGTTTGGAAAGGGCTAAGGTACTTCTGGTCCTTACCTTTCCAGGACAGGTTTAGGAGTTGCTGTTAAATTAAATGTTTTAATGTTTATATATTTGTTTTATATATTTTTATGTATATGATTAATTGGCTATGTTGATTATTATTAACCATGATGAATTAAATGATATGATCGGTATTGAATTATGAAAATATTAAGAACCATGGATGTCTATGTGAATTCCAGTGAGGAAGTTTTGAAAAATGTGATGAACGTGAGAATAATGATGAAGGGTTACCATTTATACCACTATTATTATGATTATGATTATGATTATTATTATTATTATTATTATTATTATTATTATTATTATCAGAATTATTATTATTATTATCATTATCAGTATTATTCTTATTTCTATTATTATTATTATTATTGTTGTTGTTACTAATATTATTATTGATTATTTATGAACAATAAAATAAGGAACTTATAATTATGAATATGATTTATTATTATCATTATCATTATTCTAGTTATTATTATTATTATTATTATTGTTGTTGTTGTTGTTGTTGTTGTTGTTGTTGTTGTTGTTATTATTATTATTATTATTATTATTGTTGTTGTTATTATTATTATTATTATTATTATTATTATTATTATCATTATTACTATTATTATTAATAATATTATTGTTATTCTTATTACTATTATTATTAACTATTATTATTGTTACTGATATTATTATTGTTTAATTATGATTAATGAAAGAAGGGATATATTACTTACTCTTTAAACGAAGCATTATTTTGGCTAAACTATAACCGATATATTTTTTAGAATAATAATAAAAATGACTTACAACGTCTGAAAAATTAATCGGACCCAAGAATTATGAATAAATATTATGAGGTTGGAAACACATAGATACCCAAGAATCAAATGATAAAAATAATGCATTTCGTATCATGAAAATATTTTTGAAGGAGTAAAACTAGAGCATACACCTGGTACGCTGGAGGACATTCACGTTCGATCTCTAAGGAGAATCTTGGGAGTACAACCGGAACGGAAACCCAATGGCATCAGAGTCGCGCCTGGAGCAGGGTCAGACGATGCAATTCCGGTGTACTTTGACTAAATGACGGAATGTAACTATCATCGTGTAGAGCCAAGTCCCAAGATAATATAATGATGAGAACCTGTGAGTTCATTCGTACCTTATGATGATTAAATAATGAATGGGGGACTTGGTGAGCTCTGATCGCTCTAGAATGAAAACGTTGTGCCCAAGAGGTAACTTGAGCAGAACGACTGCCAAAGAATGAGATAATGGTGATGGTGGATTGATTTATTGGGCCCACATGCATCATGAGACTTAATTAAAGATAAATCATAATAAACCAACCTCATGCATTCCATGACAACATCCTTGATTGTTATATTTGTAAATATGTTAATTGTATGATTTATGTTATATTATCTGTTGTCTGGATATGTCCGCACCGGGAACTTCCAGGGTCTGGGGTTTATACTCACCCTTTCTGTTGATTAATAACAGAGGAGCTAGGAAACCAAGAACCGGAGTACGACGAACAACAATACATTGAACTAACTGGGAGAACTCATTAAAAATAGAATATGTGTAGTGGAATATTTATTAATGAATAATAAGACAATGGATGACTGTATAATTATTTAAGGGTGCCTGTGTGCCCCATTCTGTTAAGAGTACAATTACTTATAGTTTGTGAATGACTATGTGATTTATCTACTATTTGCTTCCACTGATCTGCCATTATTTTTAAAAAAATAAAATAAAAATATATTCACTTTTTCTAAAAACTGTTAACACTCTTTGTTAAATAGGATGATCCTATAGAAGGGTCTATCTTATTTAACTGAGGGTGTTACACCCAACACTAGGGGGCTACCCCAGGTCCCCTGAAGCATCTTTTCACACCCTCTCATCCCAAGGCTCGAAATTAAGCCTCCTCTAATGTATCCTCGGTTTCTATAATCTGTCCCCAGACAATATCATTTAATTTCACTTTAATGATTCATGATGCATGAACTACTTGCGTATTTAGTTAGTTAAGGCTTTTAGAAACTCAATTATTAAATACCTTAAAGGTTTACAACATCATTTCAATAAACTGTACATTTTCTCAATTCTCTGGATTTTTGTCCCACAAATAAATTTGGTACAGTTTTCGAATTTCACTGAAATTGAGTTTTTAAGCATTAAATATCTCAAAACTTTCTCATATAAAACTTTACATAATCTTTCTCAAATTGAATCTTAATAAGATCGAATTCTCAATTATTTCCAAATATCTTTAGTTATTAAGTTGGAAAAATAAAATAATTTTCTTTTAAAAATTTTATTTTATTAAAAGAGAATAATCTTTAAATCATTAACCAAAAATACTTAAAATTATAAAATTTTTCTTTAATTCAAGATTTAATTATCTCAATTTGTTATAAATTAATTTTCATAGAATGTCTTCATTCTAAAATAAATACTAATTTTTATTCTAAATATTAAAAGTAAAGTTAATAAAAATAATTTCTAAGAAGAAAAGATTTAAAATAATAAAAATTTAAAGAGTAAGGTAAGAAAATTCTTACTGAGTTTTAGCTTTTCGTCATGCTCGCTTATGCTCAACTTCATATCACAAGATCATCAATCATAATCAAATAATGTCAATCACAATCAAATAATATCGATCACAATCAAATATCATCAATAATAATTATAAACAAATCAATTAAATATAATTCAAATTTTAAGGGTTATTTAAATTATTAAAATTGATTTTGAGTCCGTATAGTCCATTCCTTGTATAGGTCTATTTAAGTCCATATAATACAGTCCTTGCATAGGTATAGTTCAGTCCATATATGTCAAATTTGTCCAAGTTCTTGCATAGGTTCAGTCCAGATCGTATAGGTTATGAAAGTCCAGATCCTTGCATAAGTATGTTAGAGTTAGTTACATCAGATATTTAATTTAAAATTTATTAAAAATTTTAAGTTAAAATGTTAATATTTTAAAATAATAATATTATCAAATTTAAAAAGAGTAGGGGACTCCTCCCATTATTCTTATGTCTTTTCATATTATATTCTTATCTCACTCCCCCTTACCTCTTGTATCCTGATTCGTTATTGAAGATCCGTACGCGTCTCGTCTCCAAGTTCTAAAATATATCAATTTAATTTTAATATAGTTACAAGATGAAAATTAAGATTTCTACTTAAAACAAAAATGATAAATTTTGAATAGTGAATAGTAAATTATGAATAGTAATAGTAAATAGTAAAACATAAATAGTAATATTAAATAGTAACAGTAAATAGTAAAATGTGAATAGTAATGGTAAATAGTAAATTGTGAATAGTAACAGTAAATAGTAAAATATGAATAGTAACGGTAAATAGTAAAACATGAATAATGAAGATAAATAGTAACAGTAAATAGTAATTTAGTATTTGAATAGTAATTTACTATTAAAATACTATTTTACTATTTAGAATAATAACTTAAAATAATATTATTTCTAATATAATAATAGATTTCTAAAAACGATATGAAAATAACCCTAAAAAATATAAAAGAAAGGTATTCTTACTTTAGAATTTTAGCATAACCTCTTTCCTTTGAAAAATATCTTCCTCTCTTAACTTAGCACTCTCTTCCCAACACTACTAACTTTTCAATTTTCGATGAGAAACTCGGTGCCTCGCACCTCTATTTATAGCAAAATAAGTTACTGTGTATTTGAATATTTTATTATATAAGTACTGTGCAAAACTTGAAATTTTCATATAGGCTACTGTGCAAAGTTTGAAAATTTCAGAAATGCACAGTGATTTTCACGTGAAGGAATCTGATGAATTATGAGGGAGCGTAAATAGTAATTTTAGGGGTGCGAATAGCAATTTAGGGGTGGTGCAAATAGTATTTAAGGGGTGCAAATAGTAATTTTTCTTTTTTTAATAATTTTTTTAAAAATAAATTTTGAAAAATATACTGATCAAAAACTTCTAAAGGTCTATGGTCAAATTCCATCTAGATTTTAATATAAAATTTTCTGAATTAATAAAATTAAAATAGGGGAGTTACATTAGCAATGGTCATATTCCAACACCTATTTATACTTTAGAAGATTGCATTACAAGAGCAAAGTGCGATAGAGAAAAACAAGAAGTTATTAAGAAATCTCTTAAATCAAATTATCCTTCTATGTAATTCATTCTTTTTAGACAAAGGCTTTTCCTTCTCGTTCTGCCTCTAGTAGACCTTGGTATTGTGTCATTCATAACTTAATGTCAAATCTCTCAATTGTATATCTGTCACACACTCAATTCTATGAGTTACTTTCCATTTCTTACAAACAATCTGTAAAATCTGGTGTGTTACCAGTATTTGTAAGTGTAAGAAACACTTTGTGGCCTGAAGTGGCTTTAGAAAGAATACTTGGGTTAAGCCAGGAGTGGTTTGTTAAAATAATACTTGGGTTTAAGTCAGGAGTGGTTGGAGTCAAGAATACTTGTGGCATTAATCTGGTGTTGTGGTTGTAAAGGAAAATTGACAATAGTGGAAATCCTTGAAGTTAGAAGGGATTGGACGTAGCTTGTGGTTGAAGTGAACTAGTATAAATTTTCTATGTTGCTTTTCTTCTTTTTCTCGTTAAAATTCTGCTTTGCAAATATTGGTCATTTTTTTGTTCATTATTCCCCAGAAAGAGTCCTTAACTTATTCAACTCCCCTTCTAAGTCAGACTCTGAATAATCAATTGGTATCAGAGCTTTCCTTTGGGTTGATCACTCCCTCAAGTGAAAAGGATTAAGATCTATAGTAGCTTCTCAAAGTAATCAATTGATTGCAGAAGGATCTTCAATCAACAGGCCTCCTGTCTTCTTTGAAGAAGACTATCCATACTGGAAAGATAGAATGAAAATGTTCATAAAATCCACCCAGTACAGTCTATGGATAGTCATAATCAATGGTGACTATGAGGCTCCTGTTGATGGTGAAGGAAAGTTGATAAATCAATTTTAATACACTTCTTATAGTTTTACACTTGGGGTTTATTATATAATTACTATGTTTAATAATAGTATTTTAATTAAGTTTTATGTTGTTTAGTTAAATTGAAGTATTATGTATATATGTTTCAATTTTCATTTTTTGTATGTATCTTGAGTATCTTGCCTTATTTTAGCCATAACTTGGGCTTTTGTGATCCAAATGGACTAATCTTGGAGCCCATGGAAAGCTAAGACAGAGGGCTACATCATGATGATCAAATTTGGTTATTTTGCATCTGAAAAAAATAAAGAAATGGAGCTTGAATCAATCAGCCCTCATGTGTCCCACCAGCATTGGCATAGTTCACCAAAATACACATATTGGGAGCTCTAGATGTCCAAATACCTCATTCTTATGCCAAATTCTCAATAAGACAGAGATCTACAACTTTTATGTTGAAAGTTTTTCAAAATTCGGCCATCTAGAAGGTCATATTGGACTCTCAAGGTGGAGAAGATAAAGAGGAGAATGAATTTCAACACCTACCATTATCTTCTTTTGAATTATTGTAATTTCAAGCCCACCAATGTTGAAAAAATGCATTAATAATCAGAAAATGAATGTATAGTATCATCATATCTTGCCTATAAATAGATGCTTGAAGTTGTAAGGAAGATACACAAGAAATACATAAGAAATACATGCTTTAGTTTTCATTACAATTCTATATCTTTGCTTTAGCTTCTTAAGTTTTAGTTCTTTCTTTTTCTTTATCTCCTTGTTTTATATTCCATCCTTCAAGTTATGGTTTTCATTTCCCTTCCTCAATATCAAGTAAGTTAATTTTATTATTTGTTATTTACTTTTATAATCAAAGTTATAGTTAATTTAATATTAGTTTTCATTGTTAAAAATTATCATGGAAGCTTAATCTTTTAAAATCAACTCAAGGAATTTAATTTTTCTTTATGTTAACTTTGAGTTCTTGCTCTTAATATTTTGATTAAAGATAATTACTTTTCTTTGTTTCTCAAACACTTATGATGGTAGATTATTTAAGTGTATAACCGTTTGGTATATAATTAAACAATCTATAATCTAAACTGATGTTGGTTGGTTAATCAATAATCAATTTGAGAACAAAGATTAAGTCACTAAATAAGAGATTTCTATTTAGTTTCTTAACTCAATCAAATTATAGTTTTAAGTTATTTTAGTAATTAATAAGAATATATCGATTGATTATTCTTATTAGTTCATTAATTCAATTCTAGAAGATTTTCTAGAATATAATCATTTAGGGATTCCAAATTATTCAAGGTTGAGAAATTAATTATATTTAATTATATTTGTGATCAATGATTAGTTAACTAAAGATTTATTAATTCCTTGGGTTGGTTGTTTCTAAATTTGATTATTCTTACTCATAAATTTACTTTTTGCACTATCATATAATCACTTAATTTTCCTTTCAAGCTCAACACAAACCCCCCCTTTATTATAACTAAATTGAGTGTAACTAATTGAACTAAGGTCCTCGAGAGACGACTAAGCTTGTTCACCTTATACTATATTAATTTAACTTTTTATTTGACCCGACAACGACAGCATGTCAAAAGTCCAAATCTGAAGATGAGTGAACTTCTTTGGAAATCAAACAGATGGAGATTAATGCCAAGGCTAGATTCCTTCTTACTTATGCTCTCAGCAAATCTAAGTATAATAAAGTATTCAGCTACAAGTTAGTTAAAGAAGTCTGAGATGCTCTTCAGCGTAATTATGAAGGTACGTCATTGTCATAAAGATATAAGAAAATATTGTTAACCAAACAATATGATACTTTCAAGATGGAGGAACATGAGACTGTGGATCAAATGTTTGGAAGATTCCAGACTCTGTTAAATAAGCTTAAGGCTCTTAGAACCACCCCTTCTGCAGAAGACGTCAATGTGAAGCTTCTTAGAAGCTTACCCGAAAGGTTTGATGCAAAATGTTTAGCTTTTGAAGAAGCTAAAAACCTAAGTACATTCTCCTTGGATGAATTGCTCGGAGTACTCAGAGTCCATGAGTTAAAGCTAAAGCAGAAGGAAGAAAATCCAAAGCACTGAAAGATAAAGAGACCATAAGTTCTGACCTAGACTCTAATGAATCAAAAGCTGATACATATGAGGAATTGGCTCTTGTAACCAAGAGACTTCACAGGCTATTAAAGAAGAAGAAATTCAGACCTGAGAAGTTTCAGAAGAAAGATCATAAAGGTAAAAATCAATTTAAGTTTAAAACTGACAAATTTGTTCTAGAATGTTTCAACTATAGAAGACGGACATATGAAAGCAGAATGTCCTCTTTTGAACAAAGATATGAAGGACAGAAAGGAAAAAAGAAAGTTTCCCAAGAAACAAAAAAGATTAATAACTTAGGATGATGAAGAGTCATCAAGTTCTGAAGAATCTGAAGAAGAAACAGAGTCTGCATAAATCTGTCTCATGACAAATGAAGAACTAGACTCTAAAATAAGCTCAAGTGAATTACAATCTGAGGATGTAAGTTATTCTAAACTAAAATAGAATTACAATTTATTATTCAGTGATTTTTCTAAACTTTTGAAAAACTTTAAAAAGCTGAAAGTAAAGCATTTTGAAAATCAAATCTCAAGATTGAAGGAGGAAAATCTTGACAAAAACTCTTGAAAGAAATGGAAGAAAAGGATAAGATACATCTTGAAGAGTTAAGAAAACTCTGGAAAGAAAACATGTTTTGAAAATAAATTGTGAAAGTTCCAAAGTTTGTTGCAACTCTTAAAGTGAAGAAATCATTAAATTGCAAAAGAAAGTTGATTATCTTACCTCAGACCTAAGCAAATTTGTAAAAAGTACTGAAAACTTGAACATACTTTTGGGAAAATCCCATGGTAACTATAAAAGACCAGGTCTGGGATATGTAGAAGAAAATGATTTCAAGCATTCTTCACCTCCTATATTTGTTTCAAAAACTCAAACATGTCAAATGTAATTACTGCAAGAAGCATGGTCATTTAATTAATGATTGTAGAAAAAGAAAAAGAAGAAATAAGAAAATAACTAACAATGCAAGACCCAAAAGGATATGGGTACCAAAGTCATTAATTATTCTAATTGCAGATGTACTTGAAAATAAAGATAAAACCTTTACAGTAGTATCTAGACAGTGGATGCTCGCATCATATGATAGGAAGAAGGTCTATGTTCCTAGACCTAGAGCAGTTTAAAGGAGGAACTGTCATCTTTGGAGGAAACCATACTGGAAGAATCATTGGGTCTGGTAGAGTGGGTAAAATTCTTTCACCTATTATTGAAAATGTATTTCTTTTTGAAGGACTGAGACACAACCTACTAAGCATTAGTCAATTTTGTCACAGTGGGTATAATGTCTCATTTGACAAAGATAAGTGTACTATTATTAACCATGTGGAACCATACTCTTTATGCCAACAGACATCACAACCTATACAAGGTTGATTTGAGTGAACTGAACAATCAAAATGTAACATGTTTGTTTTCAAACTTTGAAGAGAGATAGATCTGGCATAAGAAACTTGGGCATGTAAGTTTAAAACATATTTCAAAACTTCATAGAAAACGTCTAGTTAAGGGATTACCAAAAATCTCCTTAACAGCTTTCTGCCTTGTGAAGCATGCCAAAGAAGGAAACAACACAAAATCTCTTTTGAAAACAAAAATGTTGTTTCCACTGCCAGACCCCTGGAACTGTTACATTTAGACTTATTTGGTCTATCTCAAGTGTAAAGTCTGGTAAGAAAAAAGTATGGATTTGTCATTGTTGATGATTACACAAGAATGACATAGATATACTTCCTAACTCACAAGGATGAGTCTGTAAAGGTATTCAAGATTTTCTGTAAGAAAATCCAGAATGAGAAAAGTTTCTGTATTAGTACAATAAGAAGTGATCATGACAGAGAATTTAAAAATGAAATTCTTAAAAACTTTTGTAATGATTTTGGTATAACTCATAGTTTTTCTTCTCTAGGAACACCTCAACAAAATGGTGTTGTAGAAAGGAAAAATAGGTCTTCAAGAAATGGCTAGAACAATGCCTTATGAATCTTCTAAAATATTTCTAAGCAGAGGCTGTGAGCACTTCTTGCTATATTCAAAACAAAATTCTCATCAGACCTATATTGAATAAGACTCCTTATAAACTATGGAAAGAAAGGAAACCCAACATTTAATATTTCCATCCATTTGGATATACTTGCTATATTATTAACACTAGAGTTCATCTTGAAAAATTTGACTTTAAGTGTGACAAAGGAATATTCTAAGGGTACTTAACCTCATCAAAATCTTACAGATTTTTCAATATTAGAACTCAAACTATTGAGGAATCAATGCATGTAAGATTCGATGACTTTCAAAAGACTAACAGGAAACTGCAAATCTAGACTTTGGTGATGTAGGAATTTTACAACAAAAAGCTGAATAAGAAAAGCAAAGAATAAACCCTGATCAATTTGAACCAGTTAATCATAAAGATAAAGATTTTAAACAAAATCAATCAATACCTGAACCTGAAAAGCCAAGAGACTCGAAGTTCAAGGCTTATCATCCCCTAGACCTTATAATTGGAGATCAGGTAGCTAGTGTGGAAACAAGATCCAGACTTTAGAATTAGTCTTTAGTTGCTCTAGTATTAGAATTGGAACCAAAGAATGTTGCATAAGCATTAGATGACACAAATTGAATCATTGTCATGCAAGAAGAGCTAAATCAATTTGAAAGAAACAAAGTATGGAACCTTGTTTTAAGACCCAAAATAAGAACATTATTGGAACAAAATTGGTGTTTAGAAATAAGCTTGATGAAGATGGAAAAGTTATTAGAAATAAAGCTAGACTAGTAGCTCAAGGGTACAACTAGCAAGAAGGTATAGATTTCACTGAAGCATTTGCATTTGTAACCAGACTTGAGGCTATCAGGATACTTCTTGCATTTGCTGCATATAAAGTTATTATATTATATCATATGGATGTGAAGAGTGCTTTTCTGAATGGTTTTATTGAGGAAGAAGTTTATGTAAAACAACTTCTTGGTTTTGAAGATGTGCCTTTTGCAAATCATGTTTTTAAACTAAGAAAAGCACTGTATGGTCTAAAACAAACTTTAAGGGCTTGGTATAATAGGCTTAGTTCTTTTCTAATTTCAAAAGGCTTTACAAGAGGAAAAGTAGACAACTTTGTTCAGAAAAAGCTCTTAGAAACACTTTATTATTGTACAAATTTATGTGGATGATATAGTTTTTGGTGTTACTCATGAAAGTTTGTGTAAAGATTTTTCTAAAATGATGCAAGTAGAGTTTGAAATGAGTATGATGAAAGAACTTAAAATTCTTCCTAGGCTTGCAGATTAAGTAGACCAATGATGGTATTTTCACCCATCAGTAGAAGTACACCAAAGAGTTACTTAAAAACTTTAAAATGGTTGATGCAAAATCTATGATCACTCCTATGCATCCAAACTGTGTAATTAATAAAGATGAATCTGGTACATTGATAGCCAACCACAAGCGCACAGGGTATCGCAGTAATAAAAATATCGTTCCCATAAGGATTGTGCCCAAGTACTGGTTTTAACGGTAGTTCAATTATTTAGAAAAACCCTTTAACGATGGAAAAATGTAGTAAATTAAATGATAACAATATCATGATACTTAATTCTTTTGGAATAGAAATCAAATGTTTTCTAAGAATCAATCAAAGGAAAACTCTTAGGAGTTAAAAAGGTTCATATGCTAGTATCAAATTTCATGTAATTCATTTTCCCAATTATGAAATTTAGTTTTTAAGGTAGATTTTCCTAAAGTAATTAGCAACCTTTTCTTGAAGCCTTACTAATGTACCTAATTCCCAAAGAACCACGTTCAATTTGTTAATTAAGTCCATTACGTTTTATGAAAACTCATTAGCCCTCAAATGGTTTCTCTTACTCTCGTAACTCAAAACCATAGGTTCAATTTCATGCTTTCAAATAATAGACCTACTCTCGTAGCCTATATCATTTGGAATCAACTACGCTTCTCTTAAAGTCTTATAGAGGCATTAAGTATTCATGAAATCAAATAGTAAACATAAATTTTATAAATAGAGACGATGAAAAACAATCCTTTCAATACATATGCACACTACCCCCTTAATCCCAAGATAAGGGGTTTAGTTCAACATACAATTAATTACACAACCAAAAACTAAGAAACCTATTCCCAACATACAAGAAAACCTAAATATAGAAAATAGGGTTCAGAAAATAGAAGACAAGTTCTCACTAACTCTTCTTAATCTTCCTCCCAATCTGTAAATTCGAGTGCTCTTCGTGTTGGTCCCTGAATCTCCTCCAAAATCCCCTTGAGAAAGCTCTCATTTTTATTCCTTTTTTCTCTTTTTTTTCTTCATGCCAAAGTGTGTTCAAAACCCCCTTCAACCGCCCCTAATATGCATCCTAAAAATCAGGAAATAGGGCTTCATGGGGGCAACCACGACCAGTGGTGGCAAACCACTGGCAGTGGTTCAGGGACTGATGATCCAAATCTCCCAAATTTCAATGTAACATGGCACCACAGTGACAACCACAGCCAGTGGTGGGAAACCACAGCCAGTGGTTTGTTCATTTTGATAGATCTTTGCACAACCAGTACCAACATGGTTTGCCACCACTACCAGTGGTTTGTTCTGACTTTGCCCAATTACACAGCTAAGGTTCCCCAAGGCTTCTTCTTGCATCCAAGTTACCATTTCTCATCAAAATGAACCTAAAACCTCAATAGTCCTGTAAAAATAAAGACAACTGAGTAGTCTATGTGGAACTAAATGCAAAATCAAGGAAATCGGGAGGAACAAGGGTAAAAATAAATAAAAACTACATCTAAAAACACTCCAAAAACAAGACAACATGCACACTTATCATACATCAGTGGATCAGACCTTGTACAGAGGAATGATAGGATCACTTTTGTACCTCACATCCAGCAGACCTGACATAATGTTTAGTGTTTACATATGTGCAAGATAGCAATCAGACCCCAAGGAATCATATTTGTCTACAGTGAAGAGGATTTTAAGATATCTTGTTGGCATAACTAACCTTGGGTTGTTCTATAGGAGAATAAACTCTCTCTATCTGGATTTTATGATGCAGATTGTAACAGCCCTGATTTTTGACAATAGGAAACCAGACCCTCAGGACTCTGAGGATATTCTGTTGAGCTTTCAGTAAGAAGCTCGAGGCTTCGGCCTGTTCCCTAAACAGTTTAGAATAAGAAAATAGAGAGAAGCGGAGTTTAATATGAAAGATAAGAATACCAAGAAAATGTAATGAGTGAGAAAAGCAGAAATAAGAAAATAATAAATTATATTCGACAATATTGTTTAATAAAAAATAATACGTTAACGACGATTATTTTAGGTACAAATTAATTTATCATTATATTTATTCGATAATTATTTTCTGTCAAAAATATTTAATATATAAATAATTATAATAATTTATTTTGAAATTATATCTATTTTAAATTATTTATTAATTTATTTGATAAATATATTTAATAATAAAATATTATCTGGTTCCTCGGATTTGAACTGTGGGACCCAACTTGAGGTCAGACTCTGACCATTTGAACTAAGACCAGTGATCCAGTAGGGATACTAATCCTGTTAGAATCTCTCTGCGAAGAATCAAGGGTGTCTGACTTAGCCTGATAAGCTCAATCAGAACCTTTGGCGTCTCTTACATTTGATCGTTCATATACCTCGGGATATCCGATGGTGACATGGTCAGTCTATAGTGACTCATTTCGATGTTTTGGGAATTTTTCTTGAAGGGACCGAAGCTTGATTCAGACTCTATCATCCCTGTTTTTCAATAAGTTGATTTCCTTAGAAATCGCTTTAAAACTCGACCCGAATACCTTTGGTGTTTTAGACCCAGATTTTTCATACGATCTTAGAATTGAATAATTTTGGTGTCAATCTCTTTGTTTTAAAAATATCTTCAATCTCCATTTCTATCCCCAAACTCCAATTCTTACTCTGTCAACCCTAAAATCGAAGATTAAGTATATCTATCTCAAAATTCCAATGTTTGGACGTTTTTCTCTGTACATGGTTCAAAAAAAATTTATAACTTTCTCATACGACCTTTAATTTTTGCAAACTTGGTGTCAAAATCTCTGTAATGAAATTATATATGTTTTTAGTGAAGACATTAAAAGCTAAATCCTTCTAGATTGGTACAGTTTAACAAATCTTTGTGACCCCTTGGCTGTTTCATTTCAATGCTGGCAACCTTCGATAAAATTCATGTATGTGCCTCTTCCGGTCCTTGAATCACTCTGTTCTTTTTTCTATGGATCCTTATCATAGATCTCTACAATTTTCATGAAAGTCACAAAACCAAATTCCTAAGGGAGAATTAATGGTGAATTTATTTCGAAGGCCCTAGCTGATCCAGGAAGCTTCTAGAGCACCCTGTTGTAAATCGGGTATATCTCGGGTTACAAAACTTGAATCATTACAAATGATATATCAAATTAAAGAGGAAAGCAAGATCTAAAAACTTCATGAAGAGCTCAAAATCAAATTCCCACTCCACAAATCTCAGAATTTAGAAAACTACACCAATTCACGTTTCTCTAACAACAGCTTGCACTAGGTACAGTATTTTCAACATATCTCTCTCATATGACCATTAAATTGAATAAGGCCTTCACGAACTTTTTCCTAACTCAATTATTCATAACTTTTATGCAGGTTGTAAAGCCCAAATCGCAACCCATTTAGCCCAGTAAATTAATCTATGACAGGGACAAAAATCTCGTCATAGCTCTGCACTCTTTTAGTATTTAGGCCATATGTCACTCAATTCTTAATGTATTTTTCTGTTCTTTATATGAATATAAATAGAACAAAAAGTTCTACAACTTTTAGCATCATCCCATTTTGAAATTCGGCCCACAAGGACCCTTAAAATCCCCCACAAGATGACGCCCCAGGACTGGACAACTCAGCTTCTCCATGAAACTTTGACCAATCACCTTCTCCCACTCATAGGACATTTGTCTAGCTCTAAAACTCCTCTCCCATGCATCACCATAGCTTTCCTCATGTCCTCAACACCCTCCACATAATGCCACTTGGTCCCTCATGTGGCAACACCAGAATTTACTCCTTTCTTAGCAAGGAAAACAACTTGCCTAACAAGTTGTTAGCCTTGAACAAAAGTACAACCCATGTGCCAATTTCCCTTGAGATCACCATTCACCCTTTCCTTAAAATTGTCCTCATGATGTCCAAATTCACTCTACAATGTTTTCATGCCATCATACTTTAACATAGTCATATCATGCTACCATAATCCATCATTATTTTCTTCTAAATCTCACCCAAGCTCTCCTTCCTTTTCATGGCAACACCTCCACTTCTTCTCTTCATTTTCTTTTCTTTATAAGTCAAAAAAAACATCCCTCCAATTCCAACATTTTTGGCATGCATGTCTCTTAGAAAATCATCTTACTCTTTTGCTTGAAGAGCTTCCAAAATCATAAACTGACTAGGAATTCCCCAAGGTAAGATTGACAATTTTTCTTGGTTATTATCCTTGACTCTTCTAGTGGTTCCAATTCTGTTTCATTTTAGAAATCTAGTGACATTTTCCTTGCTGATTTAAAACTAGAAGTTATGATTATCCATCCCTCTTGTTGGAGCTCCAAGGACCGTGAGTTCTTCTATGGTCATCTTGGGTGAGTTTGGCAAATTTTCCCTTGATTGTTGTTCTTGAATCCTTGTTGTCAAAAATTCAGCTTTTGTTTTGAAATTTAAATGTTGGGAGCCTATCTAGTTGAAGCCAAAATCGTGGCTGTTTTCCTTGTCTTACCCTTGCATGCATGAATTTTTCTAAGGATCGGAAGCTTAGACGACGATAGGAGGACATTAGGAGCGTTCGGTGAAATTGTAGGCAAAATCTTCCATTTTCTTCTCTGGACAGCGATAATAATATGAGGTAAAGGGGTCTCTTCCTCGTTTTTTTGTATATTTGGCTGTCCCATATTGTTGGTTGTGTATTCGGAGACCTCCGTTTCAAATTTCGTCGCGATCCAACGGTTAAATCTTAAACCGTAAAAATTTTCGTAACCGACGATAAAATGTTTATGTTTTTTATTTTTATTTGTTGATATTTAAAATAAAGAAAAAATTATTTAGCGTAACTCGACGTCCACGTACTCGAAAGGATTTTGTCATGATCGGATAAACAAAAAGAAATTTAGAAAATTTAGCCTTTAGGCGGGCGCGATTTTATTCGATATGGTTGTATTAATTATTTTTAAATTGTGATGCTATTATGTAATTTGTAACTTAATTCCCTGGTAAGCCCCGCCACTAAAAATTTAATTGGTCATGTAAGCGTCGCCGGAGTTGTTTAAGAATATTATGCATCACGGAAGGAATTATCGATCGGACGATTCAACATATTTTCTCTTACTAAGTTACAATACGTAATGTTATTTTTTAGAAAATATAATGAAAGAGTTAAATAAAGAAATTAATTTTTAGAAGATTACTCAAAATGATATATTTGAGAAGTGTTTTAAAGATTAAAGGAGAAGAGAACATGGTAAGTTAATTAATTAAATTGAACTTTTACTTGTGAGGACCTTTTCAAAATTTTGGTACTAAGGCCCAATAAAGTTTCATAAGTAAAATAAAAAATAAAAAAATGGAGTTTTAGTGTTAGAAATTATAAAAGAATTTTAGTAACCACATTTAGTGACCACTTTTAGTAACCACTTTTAGTGACCACTTAGAAGGAAATAAATGGTAGCCTTAGAAATTTAAGAAAAGAGATGGATTTAATAAAAATAGATATAATTAAAAAGAATGGACTATGAGATTAATTATTCTAGTAGAAAAAAAAAGATACTTAGAACAAAGAAATAACGATCTAGAATTTTAAAAATTGACTAAGGTTCTAAAAAGAATCCTAATAAATTAATAGGATTATTTACTTAAATTCAGTTTAGAATTTGAAACCTTTAAAAAGGGGTATACTAGTTTTTTTAAACTCACAAATAAAACAAATAGAACTCATTGAATCAATTAGCAAACTTTTGGATGACTAAACAACATTAGGCCAATTTAAGATATCTAAAACTAAATAGGTTTCTAAATAGTAAGCGGGTAATTGAAAAATTTAAAGAGATTAATCATAGTTAAATAAATCAATTAATTAGTCACTAAAGAAAGGAATTATCGAATCTAGTAAAGTCACGTTTAAGAAAGATATTACTATTGAGATGTAAGAGATTAAGTTGGGACAAAAGGAGTCCCATCCCGAAATACTAAGAAAAGGTTTTATAACTAAATCTTAGACTTATCATAAAAAGAAACTAGACTTATTAATTAAATAGTAATTTTTAGTAATTAAGGAATAGTAGACTTAGTTGTGATATTAAGATCAAGGAAGTACCTAGATTGCTAAACAGCTAATGGACACTCATAAAAGGAATAAATTTAGTTAATCAAAAGAACGCAGTTAAGGGAATAAGTTAGTTAATGTAGTTAAAAATAATGAAGTAAGAGTTATACAATTTGATAATCTTAAGTTGAAGAAGAATATCGCTAAAGTGCTATGAGAACATAAAGGATTAATGACTCGTTTAGTGACCAAGAAAATTGAGTTATTCAAATAAATAAATCCCAACTAGATTGATAAAATAGAATAGACAATAAGGTCACTTGAAAATAGCCTAGGAATTCATAATTGGACATTAGGGAATGAAATAACAAAATAAATCAATTCTAAAAGAACATGAATAGTTCAAGAGAACTCAAATCTCTCAAGAAGCAACCTGAACTTATGTATAACTTAAAACTCTAGTAATAATCCAATGTAAAGGTTAGCACGTCAAATTTAACACCAATAAATATGTCATTCTTATCATGCTCATAAGCAGTAAAATTCAAGGCACTCGTTGTTGTATATGTCATGGTATTCCTGTATAATTATTGATGTGGTATGTTGACTAATGTTTAAGTAAAGTTTCTCATGAGTATGATGTCTTGGATAATGTGATACATTTAAATGGTTGTTGATGTATGATTATGAATGTGTTGATTGGGTGGAATATTTCACAAATATATTATGTTGATGTATGTTGTGTGACGCATAGATAACTAGATAAGAAAAATTATAAATAACAGATATGGAAGATGGTATTGGTAGAGGTCCTAAAATATTCAAAATATGAAAGTATGTAAGACTCGAATTCGAGATGAAATGTGGGCGTTGAAGCACCAATGTACCCAAATTGTTGAGAAAGTGTAAAACCTCACTTCATTCCTAAGTGTCGAGCACGTTACTAAAATAAAGAAAATGAGAAAATTTGGTTACACTGAGTAAAGAAAAGGACTTGACATTAGGAATGAAGGGGAGTCATTTGGGGGACCCTACCTAGGGCCATTGAACAAAAATGAATTATTGAATTATGCATCATGAATCGGAGTTAAGGAGGGATGTTAGAAAAATCCCTTAGAGCATACAGTGATGGGTACACTAAAGAATCTGTCGCGCCTCGATACTTGAGAACAGTCTAGGGAATACCACCGGCGGCGGGAATTCCAAGTGGCATCGGATTCGCGCCCATCGCCAGACAGCCTGTAACAAACTCTGGTATACTTCGACAAGAGGCGGGATTTCCTATGACTGTGGAGTGCCCCGTTCTGTGGTGATGTGTGATATATGTGATTGGCCATTTTGATGTTAGGACTGAGAGTCCTTACCCATTTGTGAAAACCAGAACGAGGAGAGCTCCAGTCGCTCTAGTTGGGCAGGGGATATAAGGGTGACAGATTGAGCATAGGATTGATGAGATTGTTGAGGAGGAGATGGGCCCACATGCATCATGATGACTAATACAAAGAATGGAAATAATGAAAAGAACTCATGCATTGCATCATTGTATTGTGATTATGACTGTTTATTACTTAAGTACGACTTTGTAGAACTTAATAGTCCTGAGAGATGAATGGGAAAATAGGGATAATTAACTGAGATAAAAAGTGGTGAGATAACTTAAAATATATCGTAGGAACCCCAAAGAGAGTGGGTGGGACTCGATCTTGGATTGTTTGTGTTGTATGTAGGCAGGTGTTGATGAGACACCTTCCCGATTGTTGTGGAGGTGAAGACTCACCTTTACAGCTATTTTTTTAGACTTCTAGGTTGGACCATACACTGCAGAGGATCATACAGACTTCGCATCGAGGATCACACGAGCACTTCTTGGACCGAGGACGAGAAGATTAGAATAGATTATTTTTATTTTCATTTATGGGAGCCTGCGTGCCCCTTCACTTTCAGTATGTACAGTTACTGTTACGACCATGTATTATATATGATATGTCGTATATAAGGTGTATCTATTCCACCAAGTTTCCTTGTACAAAAAAAAACTTCTATATTTTTCTAAAACTCGTAACCTTTCAGTTGACCAGGACAATCTAGTGGAAGGGATTGTCCTAGTTAACCGAGGGTGTTACACAGATTTTGCAGGTAATAGAGTGGATAAAAAAAGCATAACTGGTAGATGTCATTTCCTAGGCAAAAGTCTGATATCATGGGGAAGCAAAAAGAAAAACTCAATTGTTTTCTCAACAGCAGAAGCAGAATACATGTCTACAGCAAGCTACTGTTCTCAACTTCTTTGGATAAAATATCAACTTAAAGATTATTCCATCAGAGAAAAAGAGATTCCTATGTTCTGTGATAATACAAGTGCAATAAATCTATCAAAGAACCCTATTCAACATTCAAAGGCAAAACATATTGAAGTAAAATATCACTTCATCAGAGATTATGTGCAAAAAAGGATTCTGGACATGGAGTTTATGGATACAGATCATCAGTGGGCAGATATCTTTACAAAGCCTCTGGTTAAGGCTAGGTTTGCCTTTTTTAAGCATAATTTAAGCTTAAGAACTATTGCATGAAAAGTCTGATGCATAAAGTGTCTGATGCATGATATGTTCTGATTTGATTTAATTTAATATGTCTTAACCCACACTTATATTCTTCTAAATATTTCTAAGAGAGAAAATTGCTCAAGTCTTTTGGGATTCATGTTAACTATCAAAATGTTTCATCTTTTATTACTTTTTATTTTGAAACGTACAGCATGACAGTAGTTATTAGCTTTTCATGTAACTATCACCTAATTGTGCCCCTCTCTCTTCTCACTAATGGAAGTTATTTCCTTAAATTGAGTTTTTTCATTTACAAATCATTTCCCTCTCTTGCGAAAAAACCTTTACTCTTCCATTCTTAAAAGAACTCTTCATTTTCTTAAACCCTAAACCTAAAAACCTCCTTCTTCTCCATTGAGCATCACTCATGGCATTCAAAGTATCAGATATTATGGAATCATCTTTCTTCCACCCAAAGCATCACAAAGTGGATGAAAGAGACATCTCAGAGGAAATCAGTGGTATTGGTTGGACCAAGTTTTGTCTTGATAGAGAGGCCTATTCACCTTTTCTAGTTCTGGAATTTTGGAAGACAATAACTATTGATAAATCCAAGTTTATTATTCTGGGAAAGCTGAAAGGAAAATTAATAGAAATTTCTAAAGACATCCTTGCTACAGTAACTGGTTGCCCAGTTGTGAGAGAAGTCTTTGCAAAAGACTTTGAATTTAAAGTGGTCTTTAGCCTGGAAATCAATGAGATGCTCTATGGTACTAAACGACCCTCCAGAGCTTTGGAAATCTGCTACCAAAGGTAAAGATACTTCACTTGGTGATGAAGTAAGTGATTTTTCCTTGCAAGGGAGCGAAGTATACTGTGAGCAAGCTGGATAGGTTTTGCCTGTATCACATGTTAATGAAGGAAAAAGTAAGTCTCCTAAATGTCATCATGACTTACTTAATTTCCTCAAGTGGGAAGAAGCAGAACAAGATACCATGCCCTATTGTATTAATAAAGGTCTTTAAACTAGAGAATGTGCAAACTCAAACTGTAAGTGATCCAGTGACCCTACCACCTTAGAGAGCAAGCTATCAATCTTTTCACCTGTATTAGATCAGACTATGGACTGTTCCATTCTTCCTCATCCTCATAAGAAAAGGACAACTCCTATAGCCCTTAAAAAGCAGAAGACTGAGGTTGTTAAACCAAAACCATCCCCCAAGAGGAAGAGCAATAGAGTGAAATATGCTACTAGAAAAATTAGGAAAATGGTGTTGGATCTTTCTGATAAATCAGTCTCTAATGATTCAAGCCATTTAGACTCCCCTATGGATGGGAAACCATGCAAGGTGATTCCTCCTCCCTCTCCAGCAAAGGTTTCAGATACTGTAGAACCCATGCCATCTGAACCAGAAGCTGTCAAAAAGTCTTTTGACTCTGATGATGAGATCACCCTCTCTCAGCTTCAAAGGAATTCAGTGGCTAAGAAACCTGAACCTGAGCAGCAGCATCAGTCTCCTCCCTAACAAGATCAGCCTCCATCTCAGCAAGAGCTGCTACAGCAATCACCCAAGCAGCAACAGTAGCAAGCTTCTCAGCAAGCTCCACATCAACAGAAGTCTCAACAGTAGCAGTAGAAAAATGCTCAGCAATAATAGACCTTTGCTGAAATATGTTAGAAATTTATCGACATCTTCACTGCTTTTCATCCTGATATTTCTGTACATGGATGGTCCGGAACTATATGGCAGACCAAATTCAATGTGATGAAAGATGACTATCTAAAAGTCATAAGATCCAATCGGGAAGAATTGATGAAAATATGGAGGGTATCCAAGCTTTGTTGACTATGTAAAGTTTATCTCAGGTCATCTAAAGAAATTTTGAGTATAATGTGCTTAAACGAACACATCTAGACTGGATAAACAGGTTTTATGAAGTCATTGGAGAATTTCAGAGTGATGAGACTCAGTTTAGAAGTGCCCTTATTAAGAAAAGAAAGAGAAGTGCCTCAGAGTCTAGGCTAGCCTCTAAGAAAACCAGAATTGAATCTGTAAGTGACCTAGACCCTATATCTTCTCTTCTTTCAGAGATCTCTCAGCCAACCTTATTCTTTTAACTAATTCCCATCTCTGTTATCCCTTGCCATAAACCTTCAACCCAAACCTCTCTAGAAAATAATCTTGCCATTTTTCCCCTTCCTAACCCTCCTACTGTTGGCCTTCCCTCACAAAATCCTTTATTTCATATCATTAACCCTTATCTCCTTATGGTTAGATATTTCAAGCCTATCCTTGATCCTACTGACCCTGGTTACAGAAACCCATATAACCTAGCCATTATAAGCAACCCCAATTTTGCTAGTCGTAGACTTCGTATCAGACCCTCTACCCCTAAATTTATAGCTCCTTTACCCATAGAGAGACTCTTACCTCATCCTCACTTTCTCTCTGAGGACATTGCCATGCCTCAGGTTCTAGTGGCTGAGCAAGTTTATGTTGCAAGAGAAATGAAACATGGTGTTAACAAACTCAAGTTTTCTGCCATGAAAAGGTTGGCTATTGCAACTCTAAAGAAGAAAATTCTGATTGTTCTTGACATTCAGCCTTTACCAGCTATTTGGATTAATCTGGACAGATTAAAGAAACCCATGCCACCCACACCAAGGCCTCACTACAAAGGTCATCTCAGGCCTCGTCAGCTCTCTGAAGCTAGTTTGAAAAGCATCCTTACTGCTTCCAATCCAACTGAAGCTCATGCTGATGCCCTTTGGTTTCACTATCTTTGTACCATTATAGAAGAAGGCTCTGGTTTTCTTGCCTCTTGGAAACTTTTTTCCCATCATTCTTCTTTTATATCTTTTGATTCTTCTTTTATCATTATTCATTAGAATCGTTACTTCATCCTTGTTTCTTCAGCAGCCTCTCTCCTCATTAATTTTAATCCTATTTTTGCTTTATCTTTTGTCTGGTATGCTCTCACTAGTCTTTCCGCTCTTTCCTCTTTGTGATGCCCTGTCTTTTATTGATATCAAAAGGGAGAGATATTTTAGAAGTCTTTTGTGTAGGGTTATTAACCTCTTTTTAGAAGTCTTTTTATGTAGGGTTGTCAACATGTCTTAGTATAGTCTAGAAGTTTGATGTCTTGAGTCCTTCTTGTAATGACTTTCCTTGCATAATGAAATGATGTTTTGCTCTAAAAATTTTCCTTAATGTTTTTATATGCATAATACTCTACTATGATCTGATTCTCTGATTTGCTTTGATTCTCTAATAATAAACAAGTCTGATCATATAAAATCTATTAACGATTAATAGAGGACTAAAATTCCTTTTGTCTAATAAAATCTAATCTGTATCAGCCTTTGTGTAGTATTTGCTCTTGTTCTCAGAATTCATTCTATTTGTTGCCCTGATTAGGGAATTCTTTTATATAATCATGGACTTCATTTATAAAAAGACTTAATGTTTGCTATCAACAAATAGGGGGAGATTGTTGAAGAAAATTCTGGTTAAAAATGAACTATGAACCAGACCCCAGACTCTATTTTATCTTTAGACCTCGGATTTGTTAATAACATTCATCAATAATACATTAGAAAATGAAGTTTGTATATCAAGAAACTAATTTGTGTATTCAAGTGTTTTAGGATAAATAGTGCAAGACTATAAAACAAAGGGGAGCCCCCGTGCTCAAAATCTAAATTCTAGCATTTGGATGATGTCCAAAAGACTAATAGAAGAAGCTTATCTTGCACAATTAGACTTATAGAGCATCAAAAGAAACACATTGTCTCTAAGGATGCAATTGCAACGTTCTTAATTCTATTTGCATATTGCATTAGGTTCTATGCTTTTATCAAATATGCGTGCTTATCATCAAAGAAGATAAAAGACAAACAAAGTTCAACAGCCAAAGTCAACATACCTAACTCTACGCATGAATAGAAAAAGCTAAATCAAAGTCAACAGCTATGTCAACTCAAATTAAGAAGATTTCAACATTGACTTCTGCTCTTTATATCAATCAAATGAGGCAATTGAATAACTTCATTTGTTGAATAAATAAAAGAGACCATTTTCGTGCAAGCACTGTCAAACTTTGCTACCAGACTCTTAAATCCCTCTCTGATTACCAAAGGTCTGGTGATGATAGCTCAAGGAAAACTCCTTCACAGGATTTCCAACATCTATATCTCCTTTCAAGGATCAAAAATGGTCATATTCCAACACTTATTTATACTTCAAAAGATTGAATTACAAGAGCGAAGTGCAGTGGAGAAAAATAAGAAGTTATTGAGAAATCTCTTAAATCAAATTATCCTTCTCTATAATTCATTCTTTTTAGATAGAGGCCTTTCTTTCTCGTTCTGGCTTTAGCAGACCTTGGTCTCGTGGATTCATAACTTAGTGTCAAATCGCTCAATTGTATATCTGTCACACACTAAGTTTTGTGAGTTACTTTCTATTTCTTACGAACAATCTATAAAGTCTGGTGTGTTTCTAGAATTTGTGAGTATAGGAAACACTTTGTGCCTTGAAAAGGTTTTAAAAAGAATACTTGGGTTAAGCCAGAAGTGGCTTGTTGAAAGAATAATTGGGTTTAAGCCAGGAGTGGTTGAAGTCAAGAATACTTGTGGCACTAGTCTGGTGTTGTGGTTACAAAGAAAATTTTACAATAGTGGAAATCCTTCAAGTTAGAAGGAACTGGACGTAGCTTGTGTTGGAAGTGGAACCAGTATAAATTCTCTGTATTGCTTTTATTCTCTTACTCGTTAAGAGTCTGCTTTGTAAAAATTGGTCATTTTTTTGGTTCATTCTAAGTCAGACTCTAAACCATCAAAGTCAATAACAAAAATTTAAAGACAACAAATAAACTAACTCCATCATTAACACAATTAACCCAAACTTTTCATCAGATGTGGAGTTGTGTGAATGGCTACAATCTAGTCAATATAGATAGAAAGAAACAAGATTTTTAGGAACCAAACTGTAATGGTCCACATAATTTTTGAAAATATAATGTTTATTTCCTGGATTTGGTTAATGTCTAAATAGACAGATTTTAACTTTTGTCTTTTTCAATGACTAATTGAGTCATTGATTTGTATAAACAACTTGCATATGATACTATGTTAGATTCAGGTACCTTAATACTCTTACATAGTTTAATAAATTGATTTTACTATTTAAAAAATTATAACTATTTTTTTACCACGGGAATCAAATAAATATAGTCAAAAACTTATTAAAGGTAACTAGTAAACCAAGTATTTTCCATCTTGAATATGAACATATAGTCTACATGAAAAATAAGGCTCTTGCCTAGTTTAACAGACATTGACCTAAGCATGGTGGAGAAGATGAAAAGCATTATTTAATGGGAAGTATCATTAGGAATAATTGGGATATTGGTTAGACCATAGAATAGTCTCTTGATCAAAAAGGGGTACTATAGATTAGATGCCAAAAAGAACAAGGGAAAAAAGTTAAATAAAGAAAGGGTAGCTTCAAGTTGAAGGATAGAAGTCCTATATATGTATGGTAAACCTATAAGTCGAGTTCACAGAATATGATTGGGAAGAATCAACCTCCTAAACCTATGAGTCCTGCCCATTAGCCTTTACAGCCACCTGATTAAGCATAGACATATGTTTCCTCTCAACCCTAGTTCACACACAAAAAGAGGTTTCCTCTAGCTCATCTTTCATTCTCATAAACTCTCTGACCAACAACCATTCTGAATCACTAGAGATTAGTTATTTTCAGAAGCATGCAAAAGAAAGGAATTTCTAGATTAATGCCTATAAAGCTAATTTTATGGAAATTCACTTTCATTCCAAATGCAAGTTTAAAACCTTGAAGTACATGCTTCAAGGCCTATAAATTTTGAACAAAAACTACCCCATAATTACTATATCATCAAGAAATTACAAAAGGGAAACTTGCCTAGCATTATCAATACAAACCCTTTAAAATAGACCATTCTCAATAACATTTTTCATAAGACACACTAGCCCTTCTGCTGCTATAAGAAAAAGAAAGGGAGCAAGTGAGTCTCCCTGTTTAAGCCTTCTACTAAGTTCAAACAATCAAATAATTTTGTTCTAACTAACTCAGCACTTAAAAATATAAAAGTGTCAAAGCAAAATAGATTAGACCAAATACACTAGCGGGAGTTGCCCAATTGCACTTAAAATTTCCTGAAAAATCTTTTAGATGGATACTCGAGGGCTAAACCAAAATATTGTTAAAACTAGAGAAGTTAAATTTTAGAAGGAAAGGAAAAGGTTTAATGAAAGCTCTATCTTTCTCCTTGTTGTAAGAGTCATTCTTTGCACTAACAACTTATTCTATTTCACTTCGTACCCCTCACTTCTCCTTCTTCTCCTCTCTAAACTTCCAAACTATCCCTTGAAGATAAATGATGATTTTTTCCCTCCATGGTATGACGGATACCAAGCAGTAACCTGTATATTCATAACTAGAGCTACCCTACCTGTATCTGATAGACAAAATATTCAAACACATTTAACCCAGTTTAATTGATTATCAGTAACTCTAGTAATAACATCCTTAGTTCATACAAGGAACTTTAGTCTAAAACATCAAAATAGGAAAAACAAGAAACTAGTCGGTGTGCACAAAGTAAATTAAGACCTAAGCGCATTACCTTAATCAACTAATTAAACCCAAAGTCCAAGAAGTCTAAATACAAGGACTACAAAATATGAATTAAAAGAATTACTTTTTTTACACGCTCCCAAAATACAAGTAAGAAATCAAATACAAAGACACACAAGTATCTAATATTTATTACAAAAATATGTTATCCAAATATAAGTGTTCAAAGTCCACTAAGCTAACAAGGAAAAACTTTGAACACAAAAAAGTGATTAGCATAAAATAATAGTAAAAAAGAATAATACTCCAAGCTCACAAGTGTATACACTCCAGCAACTCTCTATCCACCTTAAAAGCTTAAAGCAATCTCTAAAGTCCAATCTCAAGCACCTTAAGATGCTACAAAAAAGTAATGGCACACTTTAACTAATCTCAAGAATGTCAAGAAATGAAATACTCTAATGACAAAACAAGATATCAAAGAAGACAAGCAAGAAAAGTTCAATTAGGAAGCCCAAATCAAAGTGATTAAGAATATGACAAACAAGAGTGCAAGACAAGCAATAAAGGGACAAAAGAAGAAAGGTACACACAAAAATGGAATTATTATTTGACAAACTTAGAATCAACAAAGACAAACTAAAAACAAATGCTAGAAGAAACTAAGCACATAAAAGGAAATCTAGAACTCTAGAATGCAAGAAAACACTCTAACTTTCACTACAAAATCACAACTATTTCTATGTATCAATAATACACAATAAGAGGCAATAAAAACACTTTATGGGACCTGCACAAAAACATAAAGGTGCTGCCAAACTTTTTTATAGGGGTTCACACTCTATTTTCATATTTTTTTTGCCAAGAAATGACCTAGAATATAAAGCAACGCAAGGACCTTTCAAGCCTTTTCTTTTTCTAACTTTTTTGTAACTTTTTTGTAACTTTTTTATACTTTCCCCCTTATTTTTTCTCTATTTTTACTGCACAAAAACTGAAGTAAGAACAGCCCCAAAATACCTTTCAAACATAGCACAAAAACAACAACAATTAATGAGAACAACAAGAGTTTATTCTTGCATCAACTTCCAACACAAAGCCTGGATGGAAGGAATGATTTAAAGGCATAAAATACAATTAAAAATATAGAATTGTAGCATGTAAAAGAAAACCTAAAGGTTCTGTAAAATCAAACAAACACTAGACAAAAGCCTAAGAAACACTTACTAACCTACAAGAAAATGAGCAAACAAGTCCAACAAAAAAAATGTGAAGGACCTAGACACCTTTGGAGCTTGTAATACACTCTAGAAAATATGACTAAAGTACATTAGAGTCCAGTAAACTAATACAAACCAAAGTGTAAAGAAAACCTAGATACAACAAGAACAAGCTCCAACACTCAAAGATATAAACCTAAAGGCATTTTCTACTAAGACATTTTATCAAACACATGGAATACACTATTAATTAGACATAAAATAAAAGAGGTACAACACTAAATTTTTACTTTCTAACACAAACAAAACAATACTAAAAGGTTCCAAAGCAAGAAACAACACTAAGCAACAACAAAATATAAGAAAATACAGGTAACTTGTGAAACAAGTAACATGAACACCATAACACAACTTGAACTTTTTTTTGTAGAAAATTATACCAAACTCCTAGGTTATATTTTGGACACCTAGAGGAAGAACATTTGTGAAGGCACTTTACCAAAATCCAAGTCAAAAAGAATAGATCTAAAAATCAAGATTTGACATATTTTTACGTTTTTCTTGAAATTTCACATATGATACTTCAAATGAAAGTTAATACGGAGGATAATGAGAATATGAAACTAAAATTCAGAATTGTAAAACAAAATTTAATAGATATAAAAAAGAATTCAGGAGAGAATACTTAATGATACCACTTGATGTAGGATTTTGCTTGTAGCTTTGGATCTTCATCTTGAATCCTTTATAGATCTAAGCTTTGCTCCATGAGATCATTTGAAGTTAGAAACTAACTTCTAGAATTTTGGAAGCCAAGGATGAACCAAGTGCAAGATGGAAATGTGAGGAAATTTGGTGGAAAACTTAAAGGAACATGCAAGGTAACCTAGGAAGGAAAATAGAACTATGGAGAGACAAGGAGAGGGAGGTGTAGACGCCACTCTCTAGAGGGAGAAATAAGTCCTAAGTATGGATCACCACCTTTGGAGAGGTTCAAATGATAAGATCTAAGGAAGTGAGCTAAGCACTCAAGAGAGTTTAAAGAGATGGAAAACACTCAATCTCACTAGAATTTCTCAAAATGACTTCTTAGCTACTGATTACAAAGGAGGTAAGGCTTATATACCTCCCTCAATATGGTACCACCTACATGGGCCTTAGATGCTTCCCTTTCAAAACTAATCCTTAACAATATGCTGTGGCGTATTTTAGGATTTTATAATGTTGTCTTTCTTTGCTTGTCTTGTCTGAAATAGGCTTGTATGTGGTCCCTTGAATTGAATATGTCTGTGGGGTTTGTGGGTAAACATTTATGTTCATATCGAGCCATGAAATCTCTATGTAAGGTACATCCTTTTCACTATTTGATACATGTGCCTATTCTACTTTTAAGGAATAAAAAAAGTGGCAAAAATATTAAAGTAATTAAATAATATAATTAGTAACTAGTACAAGATTGATTGCTAATTAATTATGTTGAGAAAAAGTCTGGTTGAAGATATATTTTTAAGTCTCTTTAGACCAAACCCAGACTTTATATTCCTGAATTTGTTTATACCGTTCATCAAGTATTTTTGCTAAAAGAATAAAGTCTGTACTGTTTATAACACTTTTCTATGTACCTAAGCAATTCCAGGATATAGATATTAGGCTATGAAAATAAAGGGGGAGCATTAGTGTTCTAAATGTCTGGTAGAACAACAAAAGTATGATGGAAGCATTCTGATCAAAGAACTATCTTTCAATGTTCATAAATTCTATTTTGGTCATGCTTTTGAAGTAATGCTCTTATCATATTTACGTGCTTATCATGTTGGTGTATGCACTATGAGCTTTTATGCTTTTTCATTTGTATCATTTTTCTACTTATCAATAGAATAAATATTTCAGTTTAAAATTGTTTTAAAACATATTTATCCTTGGAGTAATAGGTCATATAAAAATTATTCCTAAAATGTCCCTAGTCAAGTATTTACATGGGGACATGTAAATACACTGAGACTAGTGTGTGAGTGTACTGATGACCTGATCTCACAGATCATAGATATAGATGATATCGAGTCTTCACACGGGTACACATTAAGAGTAATGATGTACTAGACAGACCCACCATGAGAACGTTGCATGGATCGTTACATGATTGTCATAAACGATTCTCAATGTGATAATGGTATATGTAGTCCTTCGACCTGAAGTCACTACGATTCCTACATGAGGAGTTTATTGTTTTAATACAATTAAACGTCTTCTGTAACAAGAGGACTATAAAGGTTGTGATTAGGCAATGAACAAATTATGCAGAGGGATGTGAGTGATGTAGATGGGATTTGTCTCTCCTATGTGACAGGAGTGATATCCATAGGCCACTTGATGGAGTAAGACTAAGAAAAACGCATGGCCATGCTAGAAAGAATAAATATTAGATATTTATTCAGATCCAGTCTACTCTGGTATCAAGTAAAATAAATTGGGCCGTACAAGGATGACGCGACCATGCCTTGGGCCCAATTAGGATATCGTGACAAAAGGAATAAACGTATTAAATAATTATCACTTATAGGTTATGTTGATAATATTCGGACATAATGATGCATTGCTAGATGCCGCTCTTATTTTATATTAATAATAAAATAGTTTATTATTAATATGACCGGGTATTTTACCTATAGGGTCACACACATAGAGTAAGCCCATTAGAAAATGTTGTCTTATTTTAGTTGGACTAAAATAAAGCTATTGGGCCTAACTCATTTGGAATGAGTAAGGAGCCCACTTTTAGAGAGAACAAATTAGGTCAAACCTAAGCCTATAAATAGAGCATAAGATGCTCATAGGCCGTTCACTCAAGTGAGACACAAATTCGCAAAAGTTACAAGAGCTACACGCCGTCAAACTAGCAGTTGGCAAGTGTTGCGATTCTAGTGGGAGTGCTCGTGTGGACTCCTAAAGGACGAGGCTACGACTGCTTCGGAGTTCTTCAAGAGGTAACCTAAAATGAATTTTGAAATTTTTTTTGTGCTTTGAAACACGGAACCTTGCAAATCCTATGGAATCCCTTTTATTTTTCCGCTGCTCATGCTTAGGGTTTTCCTAACATATCACCAAAGAACTTAAAGAACAAGATCACAATAAGCAGCAATTGTCAGCGTACCTACATCTGCACATTATGATCACAATTAGAGGTTTCGTCAGAATATCTCATAAAGCAATTCATCGATCAATCTAGAATTAGTTTACGAATGGTTTGTGCATGGAAATGCATAAGAAACTATTTTTGTGAAAATGATGAAGAAATGAACTAGACCTCTCTCAAGCCTAAATCATCTTCAAGGTCTGATAACAAGAAGCTTAAGGAAAAATACCTTTAAAGGATTTCCAACGTCTATATCTTCTTTCAAGAAGTAGTAACAGTCATATCCTCCAGCCTTTATAAATACCTAGGAAGATTGAACATCACAGACATAGAAAATAAAGAGAATTTTTTCAAAACTATTATTCAATCTCGTCCATATTCAAAATTTCTCTTGTTCATTTCTTGTAAGACAAAGACCCTTATTATTTCGTTCTGCCTCTAGCAGACTCTGGTCTTGTGTCAAAAACTTAGTGTTCAAACTCAAATTATTTATCACTTATACACTGAGTTTTGAAAATTTCTTTTCATTCATATAATTTGTAAAAGTCTGGTATGTTGCCAAAACTAGTTTGTGTGGGAACACTATGGCCTGAAGAGACTTTTGAAAGAATACTTGTGTTGAGCCAGGAGTGGGTTATTGAAAGAATACTTGGGTTAATCTAGAAGTGACTAGAATCAAGAATACTTGTGGCACAGGTCTGGTACTGTTATTGTAAAGGAGATTTTACAATAGTGAAAATCCTTCAAGTTAGAAGGAACTGGATGTAGCTTCTGTGTTGGAAGTGAACCAGTATAAACTCTCTGTGTTTCTTTCTCTTCTTCATTACTCACTTGGTTACTCATTTTATTTGGTTCAACTTTCCGCGAAAAAGAGTCTAAGACTTATTCAACCTCCCCTTCTAAGTTTGACTCTGAACCATCAAATTGTAATTATACTGTGGTAAGGAGATAAGCATATGACTTAACTATAGTGACCAGTTTGTTTATGAGGAAGGAGGTAATACACTATACAAATAGGTTAGCATTGAAAAATGGAAAGAGATTGATAAGGACTATGTTGATTTTTTAAAATTCCCTAACTTTGTAGGAAAAAAAGGTAGTGAATATGTTTTGGCATAAGTTGGATAAAGGATTAAAACCTTTAACATAGGATGCTAATGTTTTAACATTGGTTGCCTCTACTGAGACTAATGAAGGGGGTGGTAGATGTCTATTACCAGCATCTAGTTGATGAGGTAGGTAACTTTGATGTTGATAGAGGGAATTATATAAGGAAGGACCTTATAATCTTGAATGATTTAGCAATTAGGAAGAATGATGATAAGTTAGAGGAGAAGGACAAGTTGGAAAAGAATGACACTATAGAGAAGGGGGACAAACCAAAAACTCCTAGAAGGGTTAAATAAATAGCCAATATACAAAAATCAATATTGCCATTGGGAATGTCTAGTAGTGATTTTGAACTAGATAAAGGTTTTCTTGCTAGGGTTGATGAGATAATGGAAAAGATTACTCAACCACAAAATGAAGTGAAATGTTCCTCTAAAAGGGTTAAAAATAAAGAAAGCCTAAACCCCTAAAGAAGACAAATAAGATCCATGTTTAGTAAAAAAGAAAGTCTTGTGAAAAGGTGGTTGTGGAACCCAATAACGATGGATGAGATGATCTTGATGAGGATGAACTTGAGGTTGAAGCTAGTTCTGATGCTAACACCTAGGTATCTAAAGAATTAAAGACACCAAGTGGCTCATATGATGAAGGAGACTCACATAAGGTATTTCCTAAGTTTAACCAAGCACCAATATTTGGTCATATAACTCTTGGGAGGTATATGGGGTTCCCAACACTCGATGTTCTTAAGAAAGCTATGAAAGACTTCACAATATAGTTGGGGTAGGTAGATCAGGTAGGTTAAAAATGACAAGATCAAACCTAGGGTAGTTTGTAGAGTTAAGAATTACGAATGAGAAATACTAAGTAGTTGGTCTAAGGATAAAGGATCTTATCAAATCAAGACTTTTCATGTGAAGAATTTATGTGTTAAAACTTATAAAAACAAGGCTTATAATGTAACTTGGGTAACTGGTAAGTTGGTGAAATTCCTCAGAAGGCATCCCTTAGTGAAACATAGTGAGTTTATAAGATATTTATGAAGAAATATGAAGTAAATCTTGAGTCTAGCCTCATCTACAAAGCCATGAAGAATCCAAGAGAAATAGTGGGAGGAAATGAAAAGAAGTATTTAACGCACCTAAGGACTACTACAATGCACTTTTGAAAAATAATTCAGGGTTAATAGTTAAGATAAAGATAACACTTGATGTTGGTGGTCACCTAGTTTTTTACAGACTTTACATTTGCTTGGTTGGTTCTTGGCTGAGTGTAGGCCCCTAATTGATCTAGATGGTGCTTTCTTGAAGGGATATTACAAAGGTTAACTCATTACTATAGTTGCCCAATATGCCAATAACCATATTCGGCTAATTGCTCATGAAGGGGTTTCTATTGAAAATAAATCCAATTGGAAGTGGTTCTTGGAAGTATTTCTTAAGAACATTAGGGATCGCAGAGAGAAATGATGGAATTTTATATCAAATATATAGAAGGTAACCACCTTATTCATGACTTGTTTTAATTATGTATTAACACAAATAACCTATTTCTTTTTTTTAATTTGTAAGGGACTAGTTAATTTATACATTTCCTTTCGTTTCTTTATGGTTGTAACGAGGACTCAAACTTACCTTTAAAGAATTTATGCTAATTGTTCATCATAAGTTCCTTGTGTGGCACTTATGGTAAAATTTCAAAAATAATGGAAAGAGTAGGAGTTGAGAACTCTCATGTGGCAAGTTAGAGCTGCAACTCTTAGACACTTTGATACACACATGAATAACATCAATAAGCTAAAATTGAAAGCTTATAAGTATCAAAACAAATTTGAACCATTAATTTAGACAAAGTCTCACTTTTCTGAATGACCAAAGATTGACAACATAACTAACAACGCTTATAAAGTTCTTAATGCAAAGTTGATGAATGTGAGAAACAAACCAATAATAATTATGCTAGAAGAAGTGAAGAGTTACTTAATTACCCATATTGTACACGACATGATGAAACTTACTAACTGTATTGGTAAACCCTTTCACCTTTAGCAAAGTAGATTGGAAAGAAAGAAGAAAGAAATCAACAAATGGACTGTGGTGTGGTTAGGTACACTTTATCATTTCCATGTTTTCATACTTTTTGATATATACTAGAATCAAGGGTTACCCATGTTGTAGGGGATCAAAGGAAGGATAGATATAAGGTGTACTATTACCCAACAAAAGTCACAATGGGCATTGATAAACAAAAGTGCACCTATAGGTTTTGGCAAATAAATGGTATATTTTAAAAACACCTATTAGAAAAAGTCCTAAGAATACTTCAAAATAACTTATGTCTCCCCTAATAGATGAAGAAGGACCAAAAAAGAAGCTAGCTATTCGTAAGGGAATATAGTTTATACCAACACCTAATACTGAGAAGAATACCTAAATTAGAAGACCCATTTTATTCTTTTGGAAGTTAGTGATGTAAATTGAAACAATGTCTTTGTTTTGGAGCACAAAACTTAATGTCCCATGTTTATTTCAACGGTGTTAGTAGTTATTATCATCACTAATAGAAACTTTTTTTGGTGTTTGATATTTTAATTGTAACATTCCTGGTATTTTAATAAAAATTATGAAGAGTGGAAAATATTAGCAAATGTTTTAGAGATTTATTTAATATTTGATCTGCCTGAACTGGGGTCAAGGAATCCGGTGTCGGGCCGGTCTCAGATGTGAGGACCAAGCAGTGTTGAAGATCGGTTGTATAGGGGAGAGCGGTCAAAGATGTGTTGTCTTGTGACTGATGCTTATCCGGTGTGCCTGGAGTGGTCTTGGACTAACCGGTGTGAGGAGAACGCCTAACTCAGAATTATAGTCCGGATCAACCTCTTGTATGGCTGAGGCAAACGGTTATGCATAGCAAAGATGTAAGGACGGATGAAGTGTCCGACCTCTCAAGCGTTAGCTCGGGTTACCGAGGTATGGGCACTACGCCTGGACACCGGTTGGCCGGTATCCAGCTCAGGTCGATACTCTTATGAAGTATTAGACAGTTACGAATAATTAAACATTGTGAAAGCAAATAAGCGTAGTTGGTCGGTAATTATAAAAGAATCCAATATGATGAAATTGATTAAAAACTTTTAATGAGAATACAAATGAAATAGGGGAAAAGGCTGTCTTGCCCCTGAGCTTTATATAAAAGGAAATTCTCTCTCTCCCCTCTTCATTATTCACGAACCACTTCTTCTTCTTCTTGGTCTGTTCTCCTTCTTCTTCGTTTTCTCCTCTATCGTTGCTGAATTGCATGCCCCGGAGGAGGACTCCGTTCGTGTTAAAGCTTCAATCGAACCCCATTCCTGTGATCGTGGCCTCAAGGTGAGTCCACTGATCCGTTTTATTTGTGGCTCCTTATCCATTTCGTTTCTCTAGTAGCCAAGGGCCATGCATGGCTGTATTCGAGTCTGTTCTCCACTCCTTTGGTGAGTGTGAGCTCAAATATGGCCTAAGAGCTGAGGGCGTTGAGTTAACAGGTTTTTACATTCTGACCCGTAGGTAGTAAATTAAGCAACGAAAGGCTGAGTGACAGAGCTAAGACTGCGAATCCCGTGCTCAGAGGAAGGGACCGACACCGAGAGCAGATCATCAAAGCGTGGAACCGAGGTAAGGGGGTGTTCAGGTTATGATTAATTAGAATAGGACTTACTTCCTATCCGAGCCGTTGAATGGTATGAACAGGGTAAGAAAACGTTATTGAATGTTGTTGTGTGCCTATGTTTGTGTATGTGTGACTGTGTACACCGATCAGTTGAGGATCGGGTGTGGCTGAGTTGATTATGTCATGAGCTTGAAATATTTAATGTTGAGATGATCGGTGTTATAATGTGAATCCGGGTTTGACAAGCAGGTCACCCGAGTGATGAGAAATTGATGTTATTGGCCATGTTTGATATGTGAAATATGAACTGTATGTATAACTATGTGGTGTGGGACGGCCGAAGGTATGTTATAGCCCCTCATTTCCGGCTCCCGTGGTTTTTGTGCCCAGTTGAGCTACCCAGTGGTCAAGTAGGACCCAGTGGTCGAGGTGGAGAGTCAAGCAGGACTCGGTGAACCAAGCAGGGTTCACGGGGTGTCAAGTAGGACCCCCAGCTGAAGGCCGATCCTTTAGTATCCGGATACTAGGAGTCAGATTGCATGAGAGTCAGTGGTGATTATCGATGAATTTGATATATTTGCTAAGTTGAGTGGATATGTTCATTGTGTGCAATGTGCTATAATTTCCGAATGTGACTTGATAAATCTTTGAGTGAAAATTTAATATATTTGATGAGTATAAATTGTTATCTTTACTAAATGCTGTTGTTGGGTTTTGCCGAGTGAACTACTACGATTTCTGAATGAGACTTATACATATATATATATATATATTTAACTTGTTAAATTTCACTCTATATTAATTATGATGTCAAACACTCACCCTTGCTGTTATTTTAATTTAGTAACCAGTGATAGGGAGGAAGCCGGAGCCATGGAGTCACGCCAAGGGGGAGATCGATGCCAAGGCCCGAGTGATTTTGAGTGATTGTGTAGAGTATATGTGTGTATAAGGAGTTTCCGAGTGTTTAATATTATCTGTGTGCCAACTTAATTTGAATCGGATGCGAATTTTATATTTTAAAATACATTGATCTATATGTTTTCATGGTTGCTGTGACAGCTCATTAACTAGCGGATTCATTCCCGAGTGAGGGATAACCGAGAGACCCCCCCTTCCGGGTGGAAGGTTAGAATGTCCCGAGTGGGATTGGTAGGGAGAGAGTTCCGAGTGAAGAAAGTGTATAAAGATTCCGAGTGAAGAAGGTGTATCATGATTCCGAGTGAAGAGAAGTTGGATGTGTCCGAGGGGAAATCTGAGTTTCTTCCGAGGGAAGTAAGGATAGGGTATTCACCGAGTGAGGATATTCGGAGAAGAAATAACCGAGTGAAAGAGGTTGAATTATCCCCGCGGGAGTTGTGACCGAGCGAAGCTTTCTGAGTGAGGGGTAGTAATGAGTCAAGTGTGGAATGTCCGAGTGAGTGGAAGTTGAGTGTTTTCCGAGCGAAACCCTATTGCCGAGTAAACCATTTTACCGAGTGAAACCCCATGTGAGTCCGCATGTGCGTCTTGTTCGCTCAGACTTCAGGGTGGCATTCGCTCAAGCGAGTCGGCACTCGCTTAAGCGACTCTCGAATTTCGCCTAGGTACCTTGGGGTCTCGCTCAGGCGAATGACCCCTGTCTTCTTCTTCTTCTTCTTCTCCCGCGGTTGTAACTCCACTTTACCGAAGGAAGTATTCCGACCGGACGTCATTTCGTGTACGCTCTTATTATTACTTTGATTATATTTAAGTGAATACTAATTATTATCAAGACCGAGTGGAACCATTTCCGATCGGTTATTATTTTAACACACTTTTATTTAAGGATTTATTTTAGAAACGGTTTTGTTCGTTCTGAGTATGATTTCATGTAACTAAAAGAGGTAAATATCATTTTACATCAAGGCCGAGTGGATTATTTATTAGGGGAAGTAGATACTAATTCATATTAAGATACAAATTTTTATTCAACGCGAAAAATTTATTGTGAAAATAATTTGCCATATGTAAATAAAAAGGTAAAACAACCTAGGATGTTAGATTAATGATATTACTATAATCAAATATTTTTAGTCCAATTACTCTAATTTATGCTATTTGATTTGTTTATTGCCAAGTCCAGGTTGGATCACAAAAATTAAGGTTGCATTGAAATCAACATAACACTTGGTAACATAAACCAAATTACATTGATAATAAGTCAAAGTTATAGACAACATAATAGGGACCACAAAACATTAATTTCCCAAACAAAATAACCTACATTTTAAAAAAACTAAACCTTATATACAAAACACTTGTTTAACCACATCGTTTTAAATCCTACCAATAACTACCCTAACTATCACAATGACAAAGGTTACAATTAAATACAATTGCAACTGCAAAGTTCTCCCTATTTTCTTCATTTCCCTCTTAAACCTAAACCTAACACTCCTAATCTCAACTTTCATGATGTAGGTTACCCTATTCATTTCTTGATCTATAGTCTACTGAACCTTCTTTCAATCATTCTTCAAAGCTTGTTGAGTTTTTTCACATCCCATCTCCAACCATTATCTTCAAATGCCTAAACTCTATTTCAACTTCAACAACCACAACTTCAAACCTTTCCCTTCACACTTGTTCCTTATTAACATCTTTGGTAACATCTTGATGTCGATCAAACCATGTAAAAAACTCATAATAAGCTTCATTCTACAAATGGGAAACAATGATGTCAATGACTTATGGATACATGCATAATTTTACTTACATGTTATAAACATTAAAAGAACCTCATTATGCTTACCACAAAGTGCGAACATGTCCAAAACTGATGACAAAGGTTCCTTATGGTGTGTGACACCCTTAAAGTAAAAGGATATCCACAGGTACAACACTTCATTGACCTTTAATCAATGTGAAGACCTTTCAGATCTTGAGATGTGTCATTAGTGTCATTCAAGTTTTTCATTTCATCACTTAAAGCAAGGATACATTAGAGTTCAAAGTTCATGTGTTGTTAATGGTTGCTAGGGTTTATTAGAACATCAATGGATGATAAATGAAGATGGGTGAAATTAGGGTTATAGATTTGGGGGTAAATGTAAATAAAAAATTTACCCAATCCTACTCATCAATATGAGACCATTTTAATGATGAGGTGACAATCCATATGACATAACATGTGTCCAAAAAGGCTATATGTAAGCTAAAGTTGACGGTACAATGAGTGAGTTAACGTCAATGACCTATTCATCACACGACATATATATGTGAGGGACCACACGTTAATATTTAAAATGTGAAAGACCAATTAACATAATGGTGTAAAAGTGAGAGACTAAGTAATATATTTACTCAAAATTGTAAACATATTTACTTTTAAAAAGAATTGATATATAAGTGCTACTTGATTATTAATTAAAATTCCTTCAACCATTTTCCCTGTTATCTCCATGATGATTATCATTTTTCTTTTACCCCACACTGTTAAAAGTGCATTTTACTCTTCATCCAAAAAAAATAATAAGATGTATTTTACTCAAACTAGTGAGCACGCTGTTTCTCAGCAAAAAGGACAATATTCTTGGTTCTACAATTAAGATAGAAACCGCCGCTTGATGGAAAAGTTGGCAGTGAAAATGAAAGAAAAATAATAAAAATGGAAAACACACACATTCCTTGTAAACTTGCACCTTATCTGCATCCTGAAAAGCAAAGAATATCCCGTGTGACTTTTTCTTCCAAGAGACATTAACATTGAGATAATGCTTTTTTTCTACAAATGGGGTACTCACACATGCTCCACTCACCTTAAATCTGCACTGAAAAATGTTCCAATAAGGGAGAATCAATAGTTGTGATCCCTAATAAATAAAAAAAAAAACTTTGCACTGTTGATAACTTAGAGTCAATTAATTGACAAAGCAGAATGGCTTTGTGATTTGTGATTTCCTCACATAGGGACCGGCCAGAGGAGCCTCAACCATCAATGTATACATTTTTGTCATAACAAGAACAAGTCAGAAAAGTTGTCAAGTTAGCGTTTACTTTTATGAGTAATAGAGACAATTCCTGTCCTTCTTCACTAAGCATCATGACTCTTGGGTCATTGATTACCAACATATTGAAATAAACATTGATGATTTTTCAGTTTGCTATACCTGATTTCTTATGACCACCTTTATTTTTAATTTTCTTATTCTTTTTTTTTTCATTTCAAACTACTCATTGCATATGTAACAAGGTAAAAGATTTACTCATTGCGTATTTAGAACGGTATATATTTAAAAATTTTGTAAAGTTGATTCAACGTAAAAGTTATAATTAGTATTTAACCGGAGTTAGATGTTTAGGTGTTTTAGAAAGTACAATAATATTGTGTCGGTATACTCCTTGTGAACAATGTTAGTTTCAATCAAGGTAATTGTAAAAATGATCAGAAGGGACCGAAGATATGTCCTTTAAAACATCTCTGATGCTTACTTCGGAAGAGTGTTGGAGAGAAAAATATCGATATGAGAGTAAAGAGCAATTAAGAGGTAAAATAGCCTGCCTTTGAGGTGAGTATTTACAAGGGAAGAGACGTACAGAAGTAATGATGAGTGTGTCAGGTGTCTTTTCAAAGATTGTCGGTAATATGACATAAATGATTGGTATCCTCTAAAAGGTGTCTTGACATAGGCCCGGAAGGTATCTTTAAGGGCACATCCCTCCTAGAAGATGTCTTGGTATAGGTATGAGAGGTATCCTTCGACAATGTATCCCTCCTAAGAGATGTGTTGTGTAGATCTAAATCTAGGTAGATAAATGTTTAACCGATATATCTATATGAATATGTTCCATGTGTTTTGGGATATGAGTATACTGGTCTAGGCTAACATAGGCCTAGCAGTACGGGTATGTTAGGATCATATATCCATCCGTTTAAGTTGTTCTTATAACACCGACTTGAAATGATTTGTATGAGAATCTAAAATATAGGTCAGATAAGATATATTGGACTAACTGAGGTGAAGGCCAAACCAATGTTTGACATATCCAAAGTCATAACCAATCTAACATGGACATGGATGTTGTGTCCAAATCAAGTTACAATGTATAACCTTCAATTGGATGTGAATTTCTATAAATTGTTACGATTTAAGTTTTTATATTGCAATGTGTAGCATTATGTTTTTATATGTCAGACACACCTGCAAACAGACACTTCATTTAGAAGCGTCTACGTAACATTTTCCTAAAATAAGGCAATTTGTTTATAGCGTGTTTGAGTAAAGCCTATGATCGAGTTTGGGAGTTAAATCCCGATGCACAATGTACGTGTAACACAAGTTCATTAAAGTGAAAAAAAATTCAAATAGAAAGGTTGGCGATGAAGAAACAAAGAGGGTATATATGGCCTATAATTGAATTTGTCAACTAAGGGAAGGGGCATAAAAAAATTCTAGTCGTCTCTTAAAATTTACCACTTATCAATCAATTTGCACAAGTTAAGGCACCCCTTATATTGTACTTTCTCTAGCAATGGTTCCATATACCATACGAGCATATAATCATGTTGATATACGGGCCTTGATTTTTCTTGAGTGCCTCTAGATTCTACCTGATTAAACCCACACGCGACAAGGAGCAAGTAGTAAAATAGAAGTGGTTCTATCATACACTCCAAGGACTAAGAAGATGATAATATATGTAACAAAATGTAAACGAATAATTACTTTAAGGATATATTTAATTATCGAGAAAACATTTAATATAATATTTTAAAGATTAATTTCTTATTTGGTATATAGCTACAAAAACTGATTTTGGTCAACTAAGTCATTTAAAATTTTCAGTCGCTAAATAAGTCATCCAATGATTCAATTGGTCAACAAGTTGGTCCTCCTTCAATGACTAAAACAACATAGCTAGCATGAGATATAAAGATACTCATGTAGCATGTGCCACATCAACAACTCATAATGTGTATGTTGCTATTAATAAAGACAACACGGCTAATGTAAGGGTTAAAGAGGTTTGACCAACCCAAAAATAAATATTTGACCAACCCAAAAATAAATACTACAGTCAAACGAAGTTTTGACTGTCTCGAATGGTGTGAAGGATTAATATCAACTTTAAATTTTATTTCCCCAACTGAAAACCAAACGGACCCAAAGACGCTAACATAACGTTTGTCACAACAGCAACAATGGGCCATAATATGGTATTAGCTACGTCAGCTCTGGAGAATCAAATTAAAGATTTTCTCTTTAATTATCTTTTAATAATATATTAGATTCAAGCTTTATAGATAAAAAAAAGTTTTTATTAAAAGAGTTAGTCTCATCCTAATATAATTTTAGGTTTAAAAAAATTTCTTATGGTAAATAATACTAATAGTTAAATTAAAAAAGAAAAATAAAAAGGAATCGGCAGGGAGAAGAAGGCGTAACTATTCGCATGGTATTAAGATATATAAGTTAAAAGGTTATATGCGGAGCAATTATAAGGTTTTGCTACCTTAATTGGTAGGCGACCTTACAACCACCTCAACCCACAATTTAATTTTGAAATAATAAAGAAGCTTGTTTCCTCATAGTTCTACAAAGTAATTATCCCTATGGTCAAATCTTCAACCTAAAGAATGATCCAACAACCACTTGCTCTTTTTCAATGGCAAAGGAATAGGACTAGTGAAACAAAAAAATTTTGTGAAGGAAGCCGCACATATATCACGGGCTTAACGGGTTGACCACAGTGCTCAGTTCTATATTAAAGGAACCACTTGGGCACGAGACATTCCTGTGCTGTAACTAAATGAGTATAAAAATTTAAAATTGTTTTTTTAACTTTGAGAAAAACAATTTCTATTTTTTAACCTTGGGAATGCTTCCCCATCTCCAAGGACAATTTTTTTTTGTTTTTAACCACTTTCATAGCATTAAAGTTGTTGGTTCTTCAATCTTTTCTAAGAACGACACGTAACTAAAAAGCAAGCTTTGCTCACAACTTGGAGAGAGAAAGAACCATAATCACAGATTGCAAAGATGAACCGAGAAATCGACCCTGAGTTCAAAACGAATTACCTTATTCTACAACATGGTTACTGTGGATTATAAGTATATTAGCCATCAATTAGTTAAGCTTTGTTAAATATATATAAATACATAAAAATTTTATAGAACCCAAACATTAAAAGACAAAAATTCATAGAACCAGCAAAGACATTTGCAGCAAAGGAACATAATTGTACGAGTATTTAATGATAGAAAAAATTCAATTGTGAAAAACTAACAAGTTTTTATGCTTGATAAGCATGAAAAGAAACAACTAGCTCCTACCAAATAATGGATCTAAGGCCTTAGGAACAAAAATCAGTTACCCACTTGTCTGTACATTGTCATTGCTTCCACCATATGGGATAAAGACAAAAACATATTTCAGAATTCCAGACATTGTTCAGCTACTACCTCAACATCATCAGATGCTTCAAAATGATGCAAAACTCAGGGGTGATCCTATTCATCAACAGGTGCTGGTAGATTGAGATCAATGAGGCAAGGAACAGCAGGAGCACCTGGTCTTATGACCAGGGTGTTCTCCTCAGACCCTCCAATAAAATGGGATCTTTTGTGACCCCCCAAGGCTTGGCCTGACCTGAAAATCTTGTTGCAGATTGGGCACTCATGTGCCTTGCTTTTTTTGAACTTCAATTTCTTCTTCCCCTTGCTTGATTTCTTCCCACCGAGGTTGTTCCTGCTGCTGTGAGGCTTTGGAGCAGGGTATGAATCAGTGTCTGTGCTGTTCTCATCACTCTCATATGCTGAATCATCAGAACCATTGTACCTTTTGCTGGTCAAGCACTCATACTTCCACCCTTTTCCACCATGCTCCTTGATTCCATCATTGGTAGTAAAACCATTCACTGTTGTTGTTGTTACCTTCCTGCTAGAAGCCCCACCTGAATTTTGACCAAGATAATTATAGTTGTTGGACCTCTTCCTTGTACCTCTATCTTCCCTATCATTCTCCCAATCATCCAAACCAAATTTCCTGAATTCAGTGCTCCTGCTTCTTCCTCTGCTCAGCATCTTCCTTGATTCCACATCATAATCCTCAAAACCAGACAAGTACCCAGCTTTTGAAGACTGTACTTCATTCCTGAAAAACCCTTCATTTGAACCATCCGAGTCAACCTTTTTAGGACCATATCTGAAGTACCCAGAATCTGAGTTATCAGAATCGTAGCCAGTCTCAGCAGACTTTAACTTCCTCTCCTTGTGCTGCTGCAGCTTCTCCTCCACAAACTCATAAGCATTAGCCATAGAATTCTTACCATTATTGTTATTATTAGCAGCAAAAAGCTTTGTGTCAAGAGAAGGTGATTTTGCCTCCAGAACAACCGAGTTGTTATCAGAAGACTCTGTGACCAAAGCAAAACGACCCTTGTGGGAATAATCCTTGGACAACATCATCAAGCACCTAGCCACCTCTTCTTGCTCCTGCTCAACCTCTGACACAGAAGAAGAGGGAGGTTGGTTGCTAATGGTCTTGAACCTCATTCTCTTGGACCTCCTTGGAGCAGAAGTTTCAGTATCAGATTGACTATCCATAACCAAGTTCTTGCGCTTCTCACAAAGCCCAGAACTGTTCTCAAACCTCATATTGTTGTTGTTGGTGATGGTGGTGGTTCCCTTGTCCTTTTCAGAGTGACAAGCCATGTGACCACAGAGAGCTTTCAATGATGGAAAACCTTTCCCACATTCTTTGCAGAACTTGTCAAGTTGCATAGTGGCATTGGAGTGCACAAACCTCGTGGTCTTCTTGGGGTTCTCTCTAAGGCCATAAATGATGCTCCCTGCACCATCAACACCACCACCACCACCACCACCACCACCACCACCGCCACCACTTTCAGCCCCTAAATCCCTCTTCCTCTTCTTCCCACCATCAAACTTGAACATAGCAGCAGCAGCAGCATTACCTCTTTCTTCATTGCCTTGAGCTGAATGTTCACTCATATGAGTCCTGATGTGGCCCCCAAGAGACTTCCCACAAGGGAACCTCTTGCTGCAATACTTGCACACAAACTTCCTCTCCTCCATTGAATTTGATACCAATCAATATCACTCAACAATGAATCTGATCCAAATATTGCTGTGATTACTAACATACATATACCCAACAAAACAAAAACAAGATCATCAAACTGCTATTATTAACACTTACCTCAACAAAAAAGAAAAGAAAAGAAAAAACTCTGCAAGGACTACGCACATTCCATGATCATGTATCACAGGAGAACACCACAAACGGTTGAAGGCAGAGGGGGTGGAGAGAACAAAACAAAAGAGAGAGAGAAAGGAAGAGGTAAGAGACAAAATTCAGATCAAGTTCAGAAAAACAGATCACGAAGCTTCTTGCTTTTTAACCAGGTGATGATCAGAGGAGAATCAAAACGTTCAGATGTGACAGTTCTGTAAGTACAAAAGATCAGACCCACCAAAAAAAAGAGCACATAGAAGAGACCCCTCAATTTCTGTTTCCCAAGCAATCAAATTTAATGGTTAAAAATAACGAAAAATTCAATCTTGAAGAGATGGGTTGCTGCTACTAGTAAGGGTGCTGAAACAGACCCAGAAGAAGAAGAAGCACCATCAGAACTAACCATCACTCTTTTGTTTCTCTCTCTATCTCTATCTCTTTTGGTTCTCTCTTGTTGGTGGTGTTGTAGTTGGAGGAGAATTCCATGCATGGAAGAAAAATAAAATAGATTAAAGGGGGTGCTTTAAATTTATTTTTAAAAGGAAAAAACAAAAATGCAAAGGGGGCAAGGAATGATAGGAAGCACGTGTACTCGGTTGAGAACTATTCGGTGTTCATTTGGACGGCCAAGATTTATGGATTTTTGAGGATCTCTAGGCTTGCGGGAGAGTACCAGATATGGCAAACCAAAAACTGAAATACACAAACTATGCCTTAAGGGCCTGTTTGGTTATTTGGTTTGGTTGGTCAAACCTCGGTTTGACCAACCCCAAAAATAAATCCTACGGTCAAACGGAGTTTTGACTATCTCGAACGGCGTGAAGGATCAATATCAACCCTTAAATTTCTCCATTTCCCCAACTCCGTTTTCCCAACTGGAAACCAAACGGACCCTAAATTGTCTTGCTTCTTCTAAGCTCACACAAGTGAAAGGTCAGAATCTCCAACCGTTATTGTTTCTGCCTCTCCTCTTCTTCACTTGTGTTGTACCTCCAACACCACTGTTGAAAACCGTATATTTATTTACATTTATTGGTTTTTATTTATTGTAACATTGTCCTCTTAATACCCTGTTTCTTCCCAGTTTTTCCCCTGCCTGTATGGTTTTATTTCTCCTTATAAAGGCTTTACACTTTATCATAAACCTAGTTATAATGGCGATTGGTGAGGGGTATAGGTTTTAACATAGCGATAGCGAGTGAGTCATGGTAAAATCTAATGTGTGTTTGCCTCTAACTGAAATAATAATAAAAAAAAACGTAGTTATAATTTTGTAATCAGAAAATAAATCAAATGTTAATATCTTTTTAATATATGGTCTTAATATGGAATGTTAGTAACTAATCGGGTAGATAAGTTGTTAGAAATTAATCTAGTTTAAAAGTTTTAGAACTGTTTGATAAAAAAAGTAAAAGAAAAAAATTTATAACTTTTAACTTATAAAAAGATACTTGAAGTATTTTATAACTTTTTAAAAATTATAAGTTAGTTATACTATAATTGATTAATTATTATTTTACTCTTATATCTTTTTAAATAAAATGAATTCTTCAACCTTTAAAAAACTATGGTTATAATATTATATATTTTTTAAATTATTTCACATAGTTTAAGTTGATTTCTTTAAATAATTTTATGTCATTAACCTAGTAAAAAGTTATAATTTACAAAAAAAAAAAATCGTATTATATAAGCTATAAATTATAAGCCATAAACTTATGTTTCCAAATAAAACTTAAATATTGATAGAGAAAGTTTTGTTGTTTGTAGTGATATGTCTCTGACACAAACTTAAATGAAATATATAAAAAAATATTTTTTAAATTGGTATTGCAATTACTTTATATCTTTAGATTTTTTTTTTGGTTTAAATATGATATTTGAATCTAAGATCTTAAACTAATTACTTAAATTTCTTTTGTTAAGTCAATCCTAATGGATAATTAGTTTCTATCATGAAAAAACCATGCATGATATTAATTGAGAACTTAATCTACCATTAAATGCTTAAATTAAACTACAGAAATCTATTCTATTTTAATTAATTGTTCTTGCAATAATACTTAACAGAGAAATATTATTGTGATAGTGATTTTATGTCATTTGAACTGAATATATGTATATATGTAATACATTTTATCTAATATTTTGGTAGCTAATAAAATATTCGGAAGGGACACGGAATTTAGATTCTATAATATTTGTATATTTTGCATATCATATATTATATTTGATGAGGTCTATTTTGATGACCTGATTCAATTGAGAATATATTCATTTTAATGATAATCATATTCTTGAATTGTGCTCTTACCAAATTAATTTATAGTTATCCAAGATTTGTATAATTATAAACTTTTGAAAATCTTAACTTGTAAGTATATACTGCTCTTTATTAAAATGCTAAATGTTAATTAAACAATACTCCACAATAATTTTAACCACTTCATTTTAATTGCTAATTACATATTATCATCGTTTTGTGGTTCAATCACAGAATCCTAGACGGGAAACATTCCTATCATGACATAAGACATTGCTTCTTAGAATATATAAAAAAAAAATGAAAAGAAAAAAAAAAGGCATTGTTTCTTAGAAGAAAGAGCAGAGGCATTAGTTTTGTAGCACTTAACATCTGAAATTTACATGGGTGCATTGACTATGAAAGCAAGAAAGAAAGTGTGTGGTTGATTCATGTAACAGTAGTGTTAGGAGTAGGAGAGGGTATTGAACAACGTTGGCTCAGAATATGCCAAATGTTTGTAGACGCTTGGACCCCGAATCTGTATAACTTCCCTCATATTAAGTCAACCACTATTGCACAAATGTGCTTTGCTTGTTACAACATGCTACCATGATTCTTCTCCCTATTTTGGCGCATATCACTACTAATTAATGGGCCTTCATTTTCTACACCGACGTTAGTGAATCTTATTAACGCGTTCAACTTTAGCCACATTTATATACCACTCATCTAGGGGTTATGATTTAAGAAGTTCTAAATCAACTATGCTCAATTATGCTAATCTGGCTTAACCAACTACACTTAATTTTTTTAAATGAGAAATAGCAATATTTTTACTTACAACTTTAATGTCAAAGATGAGATAATAAAAAGTCTAGTAAAAAAAAAGTTACTGAAACCTTTATACTGCACAACTGCATCAAGAATTTTGGTTAACCTTATAGGCCAAAAATATTATTAGTATATATCTTATAAGATTTGAAACAACTTTTAATTCACGAACAAATTCTTTAGTTGGGTTTGACCTGTCATTTTTTAAGATGTTATCAGTTTTGAATGTTGGGTCACCTATAATTATTCAATCCTACAAAACTTTACTTACCACATGTTCAATTCTAGGCATGAAATATGACTTTTATATGCTTACAATGTTTAAGGCAAACCTTAATTAATTTGGGATTGAGTTAGACCTGTTATTTTCTGAAAATACTATTTTTTTACATATTAAACCAAGGTCAACTCTTGTAAGGAATGTATTGTCCATTTGTTAACTAGTTATAAAAATAGAGTTGTGAATGTTGAAAAACTTGTATATATTTCAAAAGTTTTAGTCCCATGTTATTTGGCTTTTCACTCTCAATAGACATTATATATGTATACATATGAGATTTACGGTGGTAAATGAGCCCAAAAAGAAGTGGGCACACACGTAAATGAGATTACGTTGAAATATCAATTTCAAGTGCAATTCTGACGATTTGCTCCCTTATTCTTGCTTGATTATTGTGAGACGTGTAGTTTTTTACCACTTAAGTTCCCTTTTACCTTTTTAATCACAACCAAAATAATCTTTTATGATCCTATTATTTTTGAAATTCTCATAACACTGAGACTAGGTTACATTCTTTGTTTACCTTGCTAGTTATGTTGTCTAGCTATAGGCAGAAGAGGTTGTTGTATCTTAGGGGGTCATGCCTTAGGCGCATAAACCCTAAGGGTAATGCACACTCACATGCGTCAACCAATATACTTTTCCAACAATCTTTGGGTCTACTGAAACAATGGCTAACGTTATTAACCACTTTGTTCCTGATGATGCTTTAACACCACCACCCCCACTGTGTCTCAAACAATCCATCGTGTGACCTTTGCCAAACCATTTTCTGATGTCTCCAAAATCAAAGTTTTCTAGGACTAAAGTTATCAACATTGGCAAGAGCATGTTTTCTTGGTTATGGACATGCACAGTTGGTTTCATACTCACTAATGACAAGTTAAATAATTCTAATAAGCTTGAACCTTGGGTCAATGCTAATAAGGTATGTCGTCACACCATCCTTAGTACTTTGTCTAACGACCTTTTCAACATCTACTACTCTTACAAGGAAGCAAAAGAAATTTGAGATTCCATGAAATTGAAATAAACTACTGAGGATGCTGGGAAATAAAAGTTCATGGTCTGAAATTTCTATCATTGGGAAATGACAGACAGCAAGGATAACAACATATAGATTAACAAGTACCATAAGTTGTTGGAGGCCTAAAGTTATAAAGTATCATTATGCATGATAAACTTGTTGCAGGTTTCCTCATAGAAAAGCTACTAGAGACATGGAAGGAATAAGCAACAACTCAAACACAAATACAATAAGTTATCCGTTAAAAATTGATTACTCATTGGCTAGACTAAGACGAGAGTAAAAGCATTGGCAGTTAGAGCAAATATGGTGCAAGCCAACAACTCTCTAAAAATGAGATATAAAAAAAGTTTTTTGATCAAATTCCTCCTAGGTCACTTAGCCCCACTGCCTTTAAAAAGAAGAGTTTTTGCTTTGTTTGTGATAAGCCAGGTCACCATGTTCCTGCATGTCGATAAAGGAAGAAAAATGACATTCCTATTAAGTTAAGAGCTGATCTGGCTAAAGAAGAAGAAGAAGATGATGATGATGTAATAGTTACAGTTGTTTCTCAAGCCTTAATTATGGCCAATGTGAGCAAATGAGTGGTAGGCTTTATGGTACTAAGCGTATTTACGTAAATCATGATATGTTTACCTCCTACAAAATTTCAAGGGAAACAGAAGAGTTTATGTATCTTGGTTATTCTTGAAAGGTTAATGTCTTAGGAAAAGGGAATGTGCTTCTTAAGCTCACATCTGGAAAGACCTTGGCAATCAATGATGTGCTTCATGTATCAAACATTAGAGCAAATTTAATTTGTTTATCTTTTGTGAAATGTAAAGATCAAGGTGTGTCTGATAAACTTATTATGACCAAAAATGACATTTTTGTTGATAAAAGGATACCGTGATCATAGACTGTTTGTACTTAACATTTCTACTTTTGTTAATGGAAGTTCTTCATCTTCTGCTTATATGATTGATTTGTACAGTTTATGACATGCTAGACTAGGACATATTAGTTTTTGTTATTTGAAAAAATTGTGTGATTATGGTATGATTTATGATGTTCAAAATGCGAATTTCAATAAATACGTTGTATATGTTGAATTAAAAACTATGAAAAAAATCTTGTTTTGTTATGTACTGTGAAGTTAGGTTACTTTTTTTTAATTCTTTCAGATTTGAGTGATTTAAAACAAGTCATAACTAAAGATGGTGAAAAATACTATGTGATATTTATCGATGATTTTTCTAAATACACTAAGGTTTATTTGCTTAAAAACAAAGATGAAGCGTTTGAAATATTTTTTATATATAAAGTAGAAGTAGAAAATCAATTAGATAAAAAGATTTAAAGAGTTAGGTCAGATATGTGTGGAGATATATTCTTTTTAATGACTTTTGTGAAAAAGAAGATATTATGCATGAGATAACTCCTCCTTATTCACCTAAATCTAATGATATAACTTAAAAGAAAACTAGGACCTTAAAAGAAATGATGAATGCTTTGCTTGTTAGTTCTTTTGCGCCTAATAATATTTGGGGTGAAGCATTATTATTTGAATGTCATATACAAAATAGGATCCTTTACAAACATTTTGGTAAAACACCTTATGAGTTATGGAAAGGATATAAGCCTAATTTGGATTATCTAAAAGTGTGGGGGTGCTTGGTTAAAGTTATGTTATGTGGTCCTAAAAGGAGAAAGATAGGTCCTAAGACCTACAATTGTATTTATTAAGCATGCTCAACATAGTGCTACTTATAGGCTTCTTATTCTAAAAAGTGATGTTCTCGAATACAATTCAATTATTAACACTAAAACTGTTGAGTTTTTTAACATGTTTTTCCTATGAATTTTAAGCATATTTCTAGTGAACTTATGGTTGATGATGAAAATTATTCTAATGCACCAATGATTGAACATGAAAATATTTATAGTTGACCATTATGTGATGCTTTTGAAATTCCATATGAAAATTTAAGAAAAAGTAAAAGACAAAGAAAAGAGACTTCTTTTTGGAAATGATTTTTATAATTATCTCGTTGATAAAGAATCATTAAATTTTTATGAAGCAATTTCTTCTTTTGATGTCGTTTTTCGAAAGAAGCAACAAAAGTGAATCCGACTCTATTCTGAAAAATAAAACTTGGATTTTAGTGGATATACCCCTAGGAGTCAAACCTATTGGTTGTAAATGGATTTTTAAAAGGAAATATTTACCTATTGCTTCAGTTGAAAAAAAAACAAAGTCTATTTGGTAACAAATGGTTTTATTCAAAAACAAAATATTGATTATTTTGATATTGTTGCTCCTGTAACTAAGATTGCTTCTATAAGAGTTTTAATCACTTTAACATCTATTTGAAATCTTGCTATTCATCAAATGGATATAAAAACTGCTTTTTTAAATAATGGTTTGGAAGAAGAAATTTATATTGTTCAATCAGAAGGTTGTGTAGTTTCTAGATAAAAGACTATTAGGTGCCAATTTGATATCATTTTCTATGTAAAATGTATTTTTAAATCGGTGTTTAATTTCTCATTTAATTAATAAATTGTCTTTCTGTATGTATAGTTGAAGCGTTACCACAATTTTGAACTTACAAACTATGTTTTAATGTGTTTTGATTTGTTTTTGCTGCCTTGGGAGATAAAAGATAAGAAAAAGGGAAAGTGCTTCATTTTTTGCTCATGACTAGCAATAGTAAATCTTCTTTTTCCATTTTGTTCACCATTGGATCTGGCTTAAATTTTGATATGTGGTGCATGACATCCAGATTTTAATTTTGAACGATTAGATCATATTTTTGAGGTTGAGTGCTGCTGGAGCATCATTTTTAGCTTGAGTAGATGCATTAAAATTTTGGGCAACGACTCAAGCAGCATAGTCGCAGCAACACCTCTATTTTTCTCCTTAAAGTGTTAAGCCATGTAGTGAAATTTTTGTCAACATTTTGATCAATTCTCAAAGATAGTGGGGAGGCAAACCAAACCAATCTTGTGTGTACATATAGCATGTGGAAGATTGACTCTTCATGAGTATGGCACATATAGGGCATGAAGGATCCTTAATTGCTCTCTTCTTCCTCAGGAGTGCATGTACGAGTAGTGCATCATTATATGCTCTCTAGCCTATATTAATACACCTTAGAAAACTATTAATTATTCACAGTTTCTTCTAATAGTAACTTTTTTCTCCTTGGACCAAGGTTGAAGTTCTATTCATAAATTGTTGATGCATCAGATAGTTGTAAACATTTTCTCACACTATATACCCCCAGGGTAGTATGTTTCCATACCAAAGAATCTTTATTTATATGCCAAGATTATAGTAGGTGATGCAAAAATTTGTCTCACAAGACCCTCCTTCCATATGTGAATGTCATGAACAATCAAATTTGAGACCCAAGTTACCTTCAACCCTTCCTCTTGTTCCTCATTGGCCATTATATGATTACCTTTTGGTAGCCATGAATCATGCCAACCTTTAACCTAATCTTAAGTAATGTGACTCTAGTGTAACACCTAATATTAAGTAGTCACCCATAGGTTTAAGCCTAGTCACTAGTAAATCTTTTTGAAGCTTTATTTTTCATAATATTTATTATACTACCAATTAAAAATCATCATATTTTATTATTTTTCAATAAATTATCATTATTTATTTTAAATATTTTGAAAATATTTATTTTCTACAATTAAATAATCATAATTTATTAAATATAAATTTATTATGTTAACTAACATGTTTTTACAAAGAAAAATCATTACTCCTTTTTAAAACAAGTTTAAATTGTTGTTTTTTATTTTCAAAGAGATTAAAAATGTAAAAGAAGAATATGATAAAACTATTACGTGAAAAATTTACTTGCTATATATTTTATACTATTATATTATGATTTAAAATGTTATACATTTATCTTTATATAAAATTTTCACAAAAATTAAAGTTTTATATAATATAGTTGATAAAACTTATAAATATTAAAAAATAATTAATAAAATATAAATACGTAATTATTTGAATAATAAAATTTTAAATATATCATTTTAATAAATACTTGATGATTTTAATTATATTATTAACTTTAAACACATAATAAAAAGAGTATTATTATAATTAGTAAAACTCATAAATCACACATACATATAGAAAAATAGATATTGTGTTTACTACATTACTTTCAATAGATTCACACACAATATTTTAACTATCATATATATAACTATAATATAATAATTTATTATTTAGAAGAATATACATTATAATTTTTACTAATCATAGTGTTTAAAGTTATTAATAATAAAAGTTAGGTAAGTAAATATACATTTTACAGTTTTATAAAATTATTTTTTTATTCTAGAAGGAAATTTATTATTATAATATATTTTTTTACTAATTATAGAAAATGATTTAATTTTTATTAATTATTTATGTAATATTATAATATATTATTAAAATATTATAATATTTATTGTATCATAATAATAATAATAATAATAATAATAATAATAATAATAATAATAATAATAATAATAATAATAATAATAATAATAACTTCAATATATTTAATAAAACTTATTATATATGACTTCAATATATATATATATATATTCTCTCAAAAAATAATTCTTTTATGGAAGATTAAGAAGAATAATGTTTACCGTACACCTATATGTATTTTTTTGTCTTTATCAAAGAAATTATTTAATATATTTAAATCTTCTAATAATAATGTGTTTAAATCTTGATCACCGTTAATATATAAATTCGTTCTCCAATTTTCTTTTTTTTTATAAGTGTTTTTATTTTTACCACAATAAAGTTTTATTTCACCATTATTAAAATTTTTGAACTGAAAAATACAAAAATAACTCATGAAATTACTTTCCGTTTCATCCTACGTTAATTCGTATGAGTTTTGTTTCTCTGTATATTTTTCTTTCACTTTCTCTCCTTCCCCCCACACTAAAAATTTAGAAATTATCGAATGACCAATTTTTTTTTACTGATCGAATGATTGAATTAAAAACTTATCGGATGAACATATTTGAAATTAACCGGATGATTTAATATGGAATCTATCAAAGCATAGATACGATACTCGAAAAAGTGATGTAGGATTTGTGACGTCCCACGTCAATTTACATTTATTTTTATCCTTTTAATTGATTTTCATAGTAAATTGTTCGTGATTAAATAATTTAATTATCCCACAATTAGAAAAATAATCATTTTCATTAAAAAGTACCAAAATATTAAATATATAACCACTTAAAACCCCAAAAGCTATTGAAAAGGAAAAAAACTAAAACTTGAAAAGGGGGGCTGACGCTGTGCACCCCACGCGTAGCGTAAGCATGACAATAACAACACTTGATGTTGCCATGAGTTTTAGGTCAATCGGCCAACTTTTAACTTACCCAATTGACCCGTTTTAGGTCCAATTGCCACGAAACTTCGCGTGCCACATGTTTTCCCCATTCCGGAACTATTGGCGCCGTCCGTTCACCAAAATTCTAACATATGCGCAAGTTATGCTTGAAATGCGGTTTAACCCCTTTAAGTACGAAATCCTTGCACCAAACACCCTAAATGGGTTCCAAATGGCCCAAGGCCAGTACACACAGTTTCTAAATACCCTAGGGAGCCTATTGATACCTTTTAGGGGTCCCGAAACCCACCAGATCTCAGAATAACTGATTCAGTTCCTTAAATTCACAAAACCCACTATATGCAAAATTCCTAAAATCAATCAATTCATCAATACCTCTCCTAGTTACATCACACACATCATATACTAATTATACACACATCAACACCTGCCCATATCAATGATCAATCATTCTATATTGGCTCCGTGCCATTATGCATCAACCATAGAGTCATCATAATCTAAACATCATCATCATCAACAATTCACTACATCACATGATCATTATTATCATTCTAATCACAAGTCATCATTCTCGATATCACATCACTCACCATCACATGTTTTCAACATACCAAACTAATTCATGAAACACGCAAGGCAAGTTATATAATTACATATATTAAATTCATACACCATATTACTTGTTACACAAGTTCTTTATTCCTTGGCATCAACTCTCTGCTTGGCGCACCTCTGGGGTATTAGCATCCTCCCTGTCACTGGTCATTAAAATTAAATAAACCATAGCAAGGGTGAGTGTTTGACATATCATAATTAATCTAGAATGGAATATAAATACATCAATCTAATACCTATTCTTTTCTTACTAAATTAACTTACCTGATTTCATTGCACCTATGAATATTTCTTGCTCTCTTATGTCATACTATCCCTGTGCCACTCTTCGCTCAATATAATTTTCCACAATCACACAAATCCCATACATATTCTTAATTCAAATTAATGCCACTCACTTATCATATACTTAATAAATCATCAATCATATATCAATTGTCAATCCCATCATAAATATTAATTTCATATAGATAACATCACTGACTCTCATGCATACTAGACTCTTAGTATCCAGATACCTAAGGATCGACCTTCAACTGGGGGTCCGACATGACACCCCGTGAACCCGACTTGGCTCTCCACCTCAACCACGGGGTCCGACTTGACAACTGGGTAGCTTAACTGGGCACAAAGGCCACGGGAGCTAGAAAACGAGGGGTTATACATACCTTTGGCCATCCCACACCACATAATCACATATGATATCATATCAGCATGGCATAGTATCATCAAACCTCATATACAAATCTCAGAAACTGACATGAAAGCACATCACAGGGCGGCCGACTTGCCAAGCCCACCAATACAAGCCATGTTATACATTTCCATAATCATAATTCTATCACTTTCATCATTTAACTCAAACTCACATACGCATATATATCTCGAAATGAACTCACCACATACCTATATCAATCTCATAATTTAAATCATTAATTCCAATCAGTTTAATAATAAATTTCAGATATATTCCATGACTTTTATGTCTTTTCTTAATTTAATAATTACCAAAATGTACCAACATACATACATATATTCATATAATTATTATCTAGCTAATCTACAAGCTATTTAAGGTTCCTTACTTAATTTAAAGTCCTTCGATAACCTATTCACATAACAATCCTAATTAATTATGACCCAAACACTCCCTTACCTCGATTCCAAGCTTCAATAATTTGTTCTTCATGTTGGTTGCGTCCTCCGGTTACTTGATTCACCGCTCCTCTTCCGAATTCAATACCCACATCGTCAAACGCTTGACCAACGCTCGTTCCGGCACCTATGGTTACCAAAACACCAATCCGGTTAGTACATTACCTTCCTTACACTTTCAAACTCATAACCCAAGCTTTTAAAGCCATTAAAACTCAGAATCCAAACCCCAAACATCACATGCATGGTTTGGTTTTAAATAAAAGGAAGAGAAGGAGAAAAGAAAACGTAAGATTAAGGGTCTCATGTGCCTTACCTTGGTTCCAATCACCCAAAACCACAAGAAATCAAGGTTTCCACCAAGCTCTGGGTCTAATCGCGTGAGGGAGAGAAGAAAATAGAAGAAAAGAGGCTTGCGGGTTTTGTTTTACATGCCTTGGTCTTAAGCTGATCGCAACGCTGACGCTACGCGTCAGATCATTAATTCCCACTTGACGCTACGCGTCACAACCACGTTTCGCGTCAGGGTCCTGATGCTATTTCCTTAAAATTCATTTTTAAATCATCCTTTTCTTCTAACATATCATTTAAATTATATAACTACTTAAAAATCCTATTTTCCTTTAATTTTGACTTAATTAAATATTTAATTTATCCTTCCCAAGTTAAATTACTAGAGATGTTACAGGATTGTCTTCTAGAGATTGGATCTAGCCTTGTTAATCTTCTTAGATTTTGACTCATTTTCTTCTTTTCTTTAGTTTTCAGACTCTTCTGACATGGATGTAGGTGCTAGCTATGTGGAACTTGGTGAGGGAAGCATGGAAAATTGACTCAAATTCAATGGAAATTGGAAGGGAAATGATAAGGATAAATGATAGGGAAACTAGGAAGGGGAATGTGAAAGATTAGGCGTTACTCCAAGAGGAGATAAGCTAGGGAACTCACCACCTTTAGGAAGGGATCCAAAGGATAAGAGTGAGGGAAAAGTGCTAATAACCTTTAGAGCTAAAGAGAGAATCTCAATTGTCTCACTAAAAAAATGTATTTATGACTCCAAATTGACTTTTACAAAGGAAATGAGCAATATATACTCCCCTAAGAAACGAATTTTCGGACTTAACTTGGGTGGGGTTGTTAAAGCTTTACCCAAGGCCCAAAACCTAAAGGTACAGTCTAAAAGTGGTCAAGTATATATTTATGCAAGGCCCAAACCTAACTACTAAGCCTAATAATGTACAAATGAAAGAGGTCTAAACCAAGCTTACCCATAGAGCTCATCATGTTCCCTCTTCTCAAGAGGATTTGCCCTCAAATTCAAGCTCACCAAAAGTATCTCATAAGGTAATAGTAATCCTACAAGGTGAAGAGGAAAAACAAAGTGAGTCCATAATATGAAAAAGTTTAAAGAAAAAAAATAAGCACACAAATGGTGAAAAATGGAAAGAATGGAAACGTCCACTAGGGTCAAAGACTAACCTTTTCACCTTAAAAATGATAACATAAAAGACGTCATTAAAGAAAACAATAAGAAGGTCCCACAAGAAAGCATATACAAAACTATGGGCCCCCATGTAACCCAGAAATAGTACTAGTTATGCGATGTATAACAAGGATGATATGAGGTGTAGTTATATGAACATGTGATATATGACTAAACATGGGCATGTAATGAGGAAGCATAGGATGAGATGCCCTAAGGGGGTCATAATGAGTAATGACATTCAAACTAGGAACTAAAGTATGCAGGACATGCAAAGATGTTACTAGCTCCTTATAACCCCTCATGAAAGTTAATAATATCAACATGACCATATGTACTATATGGTCCTATATGCAATGAGATGGAAATGTTATGGGATGGACAAAAAGTTAAATCTATAAAAGTCTTAGACTTAAGAAAAACAACAAAAGACATGACTTTTAGGAAAGTCAACTCAAAGGAGTATAGACACATCCCTACTCTATAAGACCCTATAGTAACTATATATATCTTACAAGTAACCCTAAGAAAACTATGAATAATTGGTGACCAATTCCTTTCACAATGGATGAGAGAAGTTGGAAGGGATTCCTATACCACCTTATAGTCTTATTAAGGATAAGAGCTAATAAATAAGGTAGACAAACTATTAGTAAAGTGACATTTTCTTAAAGCACTATGGTTGTCCAAAAGTAAGCCATTATCATGCACCTCAGTCTCTTGGTTTTCAACATTCCCCTTATCTTTCCTTTTTATCTCTTGTTTCTTTTTCACATACTTGTCATGTTCTCTCATATAATGTTGCATTGTTTCTTCCATAGCTTTATTATATTTTCTTCTTGATTTTTCTCTTTCTTTCCCCCTTTTTAACACTCTCGAAGTTTCTCATTTCCTTTATCATCAAACTTTAAAATATTTTTTCATAATTGTTTTACTTTACTATGGATTTCCTTAAGGAACCTCTTTGCTCTTTTCTTTTTCTTATGGCTCTTATTTATTACACTCTTACCCCTTGACTTATAGGAGTCCATTCGAGTATGAAGAGCACCTAATTATTGTATTAGGGTCTCAAATTGGGGAGTAATAGAGTCCTCATTATGCTTACCTTCATTTGTCATTTTTTATTTCTTTTGTTGGTTCAATTTTATGAAACAAATAGACTAAGACCTGGAACTAAAAATGAGAGATATACTAGTCAACGTGCACAAAATAAACTAGACCTAAGCATAATTATCCTGGAACTAATTAAACCAAAGTCCAAAGTCCAAGGGTCCCAAAATACAAGGACCAAGAAATATGAATTAAAAGAATTATTATATTATTTTTTACACGGACCTAAAATACAAGGAGAAAACCAAATACAGTTGACACACAAGGTATGATACTTAATACAAAAATATGCTTTCCAATTTACAAGTCTTCAATCTCCACCAAAGTATGGGTAAAAGCTTTGAACACAAGAAAATGAGATAGAACAAAAATAATATTTACACAAGGGAAAAACTCTCAAGCACTCAAGTGTTTACTCTCAAACTCTTCTTTCTATGAACCTCAAGTGCTTAGAACAATCCCACAATCTAATTTTAATCACCCTAATATGCTAACACCAATGGTAAGTCACTTGACTAATCTTAAGAAGGTCAAGAAAAGGAATACTTAAATGACATAACAAGAGACCAAAAAGACAAACAAGAAAAGCTCAATTAGGAAGCGAACCCAAGGGGAATTAAGATGTAGATAAACAAAAATATATGACAAGCAATAAATGGAAAAGATGAAGAAAGGGAAACCAAAAATGGAATTAAAATATGACAAACTTAGAATCAATAATGACAAACAAAAAACAAATGCAACAAGAAAGCAAGGACATAATAGTAAACTAGAATACTAGAATGCAAGATAAACACTCTAACTTTCATAAAAAATCCACATCTATTCTGGTTTTTCCATTTTACACACAAAGAGGAAAAAAGAACGCTATATAGGGGCTTGCACAAAATCACCAAGGTGCTGCCAAAATATTTTTTTGAGGATTCACATAATATTTTTCAATGTTTTTACCAAGAAAGGACCTAAGAAATTTGTATTAATGTTAGGACCTTTCAAGTCTTTTCTTTTACTAACTTTTATACACTTTTATATATTTTCCCCCTATTTTTCTATTTTTTACTGTACTTTACTACACCATAAAATAAGCCTCAAAACACCTCTTAAAAATTGTAAAAAAACAATAATAAACAACATTAGCAACAAGTATTTATTCTAGCATAATCTCCCAACACAAAATATGGATGGAAGGCATGATTAAATGACATAAAATGCAATTAAAAGAGATGAATTACTGCATGTTAAAGAATGCCTAATGTTGCTGGAAATTGAAACAAACAGTAGCAAAAGCACGTAAGAACACTAAATATCGTACAATTAATGAGCACTTGAGTCCAACAAAAGATGTGATGGACTAAGACCTACTTAGGAGCTTGGAATACACTATAGAAAATATGACTAAAGTGTATCAGAGTCCAACATACTAACACTAAGCAAAATGCAATGAAAGCCTAGAAACACTCAAGATCAAGCTCCTCGACAAAAAGACAACAACATAGAAGGAATTTACACTAAAGCATTTTATCAAACATATGGCGTGAACACTTAAATAACTATAAAATCAAAGAGGTTCGGTACTGAAATTTTATTTCCTAACACAAGAAAAGTCAAATAAGAAAGCTTCTAGCGCAAGAAATAACAAGATGCAAAATATGATGAAACTTACAACACAAGCAACATGAATATACGAAACTAACTTCAAATTTTTTTGATCCAAATTGAATAAAATTTAAAGGTTATGTCACAGTCCTAGAGAGGAAGAACTTTTATGAAAGCATTTTGGCTAATTCCAAACCAAAAATTATAGATCTAAAAATCTAGAATTGCACATTTTGAATTTTTTATGAAATATGCCATATGATACGTCAAATGAAAGCTAAGAGTAAGTAGAACAAGATTTATGGACTAGAATTTTAGAATTCAGACACAAAAAGAATAGATCTAAAAAAAACAAGGTCAAAAGCCCTAAGATACCACATGATGTAGGATTGTCTTCTAGAGATTGGATTTATCCTTGTTAATCTTCATAGATCTTCACTCTTTTTCTTCTTTTCTTTGGTTCTCAAACTCTTTTGATGAGGCATCCTAACTAAATTCTTAGAATTAATCCCCAGGAGAATTAGTCCAAGAATCTAAATGATACACAACTCAATAACAAAAACATAAACTATAAGTTCTAACAAACTCACGAATGGACTGACCCTAACTATAGGCCCCTAACAGAGTATCCTTCCTTTCCCATATATGATGATATGAGTAAAGACTCAGAATACTCATCCTAGGGCATTGCTCACACAATGTAACCATAATATCATGGAAAGAATTTAACTAAACCTCTGGTGAGGTATTAGCTATCTATCCACTATTAGTTAGAGAAATATAATCAGATATCATCACAAATATACATACACACACACATATATATATATATATATATTCATATACAACTACGTATATCAAAACTTAATATTTGGCATCACATGAAAATGTTTGCACATTAGAGCCACTTAAAGGGCTATACATAAATTTTAAATATCAACAAAACTAGGGAATATATATATATATATATATATATATATATATTCATCTTAAATAATACCACAAGATAATTAATTTACAGTTCTTTCACTTTGGCATTGCTTTTTCCCCAGCTTAGAACTCACCAAGCAACATTATCACCTTGATAGCTCACTAAAATGAAATTTGAGGGGTGAGTACCACTCCAAGCAATAAATAGTAATCTTACTCAAATAAGATTTACCTATCAAGTTATATATTTCAAGATATCAAAATCATAGCACAATGACATAGAAATCATCAAACCATAAGTCAAACATTCGGAGAACAGACTTAGAAAGGGGGGGTTAAACAAGTTTGTTCAATTTTTCAAATCAAAAATTGATATTCAAACGTGAAATTGTTTTGCACAGTGGACTAGACTTTTGCGAGGCGAAGAGCAAGATTCTTTGATTGAATGAGCATAAATTTACCAAGATTCTTTGATTGAATGAGCATAAATTTACCAGACTTTTACTATCATAAATATTACCAAAAATGCACCAGACTTTTGATAGATAAAGAGTTAGAGAGAAAGAGATAACACATAAGCAATTTATACTGGTTTACTCTCAACATGGAAGCTAAATCCAGTACCTTCAAACTTGAAGGATTTCCACTATGTAAAAACCATTTACATAAGATGTTGAGTATTATTGAATCTAGCCACTCCTGGCTTAAGCACAGGTCATGCTAAGATACTAGAACCCTCTGGATTCCTATGAGTATTCTTTTACAAGCACCTACTCCTGGGACATACCCAAGTATTCTTTCACAAGCCACTCGTGGCTCAACCCTGAGTATTCTTTCAAAAGCCTCTCCAGGCCAACAATGTTTCCTACACTAATAGAGTCTGGCAACACACCAGACTTGTACTACCAGAGGATTAGAAGAATTATTACAAACAAAATAAATAAGCCTTCTAACTTAGTCGAGCTAAGTGATAAACCACATAAATAGGTTTGTGAAGAAAGAGAAGGACTTATTCATACAATAGACTCAATACCTGTGTAATATGAAAGATAAGAACAAAAGGTATTGAGTCTGAAAGCATGACCAGAGATGATATGCTTGTAGAATAACAGAGAGATGTGACTTGATGGCATATCTCTAGTTGCTATGGCTTCTAAGAAGGAAAAGGGTTACACATAGCGAGCTTTCTTTGTCTTTATGACAATTCTTCTTGATCTGATCTCTTGGCATTTCATTCTTTTTCTCAGGTTTTTATATATGAATGTTTGGTGCATGTTCATACTTTCGTTTCTTCATTCATACTTTTCTTAGTGTGTTTTTCCCATCTCCATTTTCCTCAACAAGCTCCCTCTCTTTTTCTTTTTCAATTTTATGCCCTCTGTATTTCTGCTCTTGCTTTGAGTCTGCTCATGCACTCTTGCTCTTTATTCTTTTGAAGAGATTAGTTCTATTTATAGAGAATTTTCCAAAGAGCTCGAGGAGAGAATAACAGTTATAAATCCGTTAAGAGATGATATACCCATTGAGAAAGATTTTACACAACGAACAAAAGGCTTCTTTTGTCAGAGAGGATATTCTAAGCACGTAATTATAGGATAAAGAGCTTTGAGATATGTGCAAACATAGGCAGGGTACAGGTAGCGTAAGTTTCACAAAGGAGGAAGCTTCTATTCAGAGAATCTTTGAATCCATAAGGCATAGGTGAAAGACTTGACGCTATTAGGATAGATTAGAATCTGCCTTGCTTGGTCATTCTTCTTCTCGTTAGTCTTTACTTTAAAGCGCTGATAAAGATGTTTTCTGACCGTTAAAGTTCTTTGGACCAGACTCGTATAGGAACTACCTTTTAGAGTATTTTGGGTTTGGTGATCCATAAGGTGTTAATGACGGGACAATTTAAGGCATAAATATTTAGATACCTTCGTAAAGTCTGAGAACTTGAAGCACATGTGAAAATAAGATTTGATGTTTTCACAAACTGAGGTATGAGATATAAGACTTTTCTGGTCTAGGTTTGGTAAAATATTTAGATGCAAAGATCTTTCTTCTTGAGGCGAAATTCCAGACTTCACGACTTCTCTTGTCTTCAATCGTTGTATTTAAGTTGTGACCAAACTTTATGAAAGTCCTTCCAAAATTTTGATACATAAACTCCCTTTTTCTTTTATAGCAAAAGCCTTATGTTTCCTGAAACACTTAAACGCACATATTAAATATGATATGACTTGATTTAAATTAGAATAAACGATATTAGTTATCAATAAATCTTAAGATAATTCTAAGTCTTCTTGACCCTAACAGTAATCTTACTCAAATAAGATTTACCCATCGGGTTATATATTTCAAGATATCAAAATCATAGCATAATGACATAGAAATCATCAGAACCATAAGTCAAACATCTATTTAATTCCATATAACACCAAATATATATTAATCATCAATTCATCATTTCAATAGCAAACATCACCATAATACTTTCCAACTTCCATCAACTAACTATACATTAATACTCTAATACTCTCAAATGAAGTATTTGAATGCCATGGACTTTGAAAATCATATTCTTTTCAAATGCATAAAAAGCATGCAATGCGGATCCAACTTCAGAACAAGGCAAACCATAATGCCAAAAGATAATCCACACAATAAATCATAATGCTATAAAATGAAGGATATCCAGGTAACCAACAACAAATCATAGTGCTATAATCGGTGGTACCTTTAGAACTACACAATAAATTGTAGTGCTATAATCTGCAGTCTCACGAGAATTATATAACAAATTGTAGTACTATAATCGGTAGTCTCAAATAGCAAATTGTAGCGCTTTATTAATGCATATAGTGTCATGTGTAACATCCTAAATTTTAAATTAGAGGATTAATTAAGAAAATAAATATTAACAAATTAAATGTAAGTTATTTGATGTCCCAAAATATTAAAAATAATTAAATTAAGAATTTTAGGGACTATAAGTGATTTAATGAGATTGGTTAAGCTGAAAATAAGCCCGATTGAAATATGAGTGTCGGACCAAGTATCTCTGAATGAGATGATATTGGTTAGGGCTATTGAGAGTAATGTTGGGAGTCCGAATATATATTCGAAATAATTTTTAAATAAAGTATTGAGCCCAAATAAAGAGCCTGTTAGTTGTAAAACGATGAGGCTTTTAATGAAGAATAAAATAAAACATAAAATCCTCATTTCCCTTATTCATTTTCACGTTGGTTCTTCTTCTCCTCTACCTCTTCTTCATTCTCCATTTATCCTTCTCTTCTTCTTCCTTCTAAAACCCTAATCTTGAGTGGTGAGCTCCCTCTTCCATTTTCGTTTACAAGAAGTTTGGAAGGAGACCATTGAAGCTAAATTCTTCTTCCTATTCCCCTTCATTTTCACAGCCCATCTTCCTTCTTTCTTAAACCCATTTCATTTTTGGGTGTGAGGTATGTATACTCATCATTTTGTTGGGGTTTTTCATATATATAAGTGTTAATGTGAGTTGGGGGAGTAATGCATGTGCATAGGTATTTATTAAGGGCATTTAATGCTTATGCCCTAGAGTGGGTTGCCATAAATGTGTGTATTTAATGAGGGACAAGAGTAGTGGATGCATTTATGATAGTGGGAGATGAAGAATGTTAAGGCATTAATGAGAGTTATTGGATTTTAGAGAAACCCTAACTTTTAAGAATTGGGGAAAGTTATGAATGTTGGTTGGATAGTGTGATTAAGAGCAAATATAAGCCATTGGATGTATGAGTGTTGGATGGTATGGTATTTTGTGGGTGTTGGACTATTATTGTTGGTAGTCCATTGAATCTAATGAATGTGTCTTAATGGGGAGGAATTCTCGAAGCCTAACAAATAATAAAAATGATGTCTATAGCATGTCTTGTACATGTTAAGAAATTATAGATACGATTATGATTAATTAGAATTGAAATAATGTCTTGAGTAGTCGATTGATTGGAATTCTATATGCATGTTAATGTAGGATCCATTCCGAACGACGAGGTGGGTACATCTTATCAATCAGAATTCTTCTCTTGAGGTAGGAGAGGAGTCTTATGTTCTAAATACATGAATTTGAATGTTATTTGATTGCCATATGTATTGGTACATGTTAGCCTTGCTTGAAATGATATGAGGAATTATAATGTGGTGTATGGTGTAGATAATGTGTTTGGCAATTTGCTTTGATGCATTTAGAATATTCATGGTGTGCTATATGGTGGTGTAGAATGATCAATGATATGAAGTTATGCTTATATCCACCATGAATGTAAGGTGATTGTTGATGATGTTGATTGAGAACTATTGTAATGCCACACAAATGTTTAAATTAATAAGAATAACCCAACAATAATAAATCCACTAAAAGCCTTGTGGTAATGTTGGTAATGGTGTTGATGATGATGCATGATGAGTGGCATGTATAGGATGCATAGAGTGAGAAATGCATATATTTGCATTTGTATCCATGGCATACTGCATAGCCGCCGATGTTGGAACATTAGGGGAGTTCCCTTGGCCGACCAAGTGGGAAGGTGGCTCGGTGCACGAACAAGTTTTATTTCCCCTATGACTCGGTGTGAAGTCACGAAGCCGCCCATGTATTGCTTCGGGGAGCTACATATGGCCGAACCTTGTGGGGGGTGGCTCTTAATGAGGAGGTGACCTCGATGGTCCTTGAGATCACAGCCGCCATGATTTGATATCTAGTCGGCCCGTAACACCATATGTTGAATATGTTGTATACCGCGGTCATGGTGAAAATGACCAGGTGTTGTAAGATGGGCGATGCAGTTTGGTACCAGTAAAACAATTACTAAGATGCATGCAAATTTAAGAATAAGTGTACACATTTTACTACTGCAGTAGGGGTATGATTGGATGATCATACTTGAGTCCCACAATTGGTGTTTATATTCCCACAGTCAGATCTACAATTATTGAAATATTCCATTGTGCATATGCATTAGCTTAAGAGCATTTGCATATAGTAAGGAAGTATGCCGAAGGTGACGAGATATGATGATGGATATGATGAGGATGTATTGATATACAAAGACAAGATGAAAGATATGAATACCAACTAATAGTTGTGTGATAGCCAAATTGTGGTGGAACTTGATTATGTATATGCTTGTGTACTTTGTCCAAATTGAAATATTACTTGTGATGTATGTATGATGGTGTTGTGATGATAAAGAGTATGGTGAATGATATGTATGTGCAAAGTATACATGTTTCGATGCATATGTACATAATTACATGGTATTCATATTCATTCCTTTGGAATATGTGACTCACTCTCCCATGTTGTCCATTTTTAGATTTGTAAGGCAGGGCAATTGTGGGAAGAGTGGACATTTTAAAGTACATTTTGATTGAGGAGATAAATAATGGTATAGGAAGTGCCTTGGCCGGCGAAATCTAGGTTTTGTGTAGCATGTGATGTATATGTATGCTTAATTTGTGATCTAGATTGTATTTGATGATTTTTGTGGGTCATGTAGGAAAATTGGACCTTGGTGTGCATGGCCAATTTTCATTAATGTCCCAAATGATGTAATGCAATGAATGATGATGCTGGTTGATGTTTAATTTCATGAATGAATGATGCATTTCATAATTTATAGCATTTTGTGAAGTTTATGATGGAATGATTTTAAATCCTATGCATTGAGTGAATGAGATTTGATTTGAAGGGTATGAACAAATGGGAGATCTTATAAATATAGAATAAAGAGCAACTAATGCATTAGGATAGGCTTAAATGGTAGGAAATGAGATTTGATATGCCAAGTTGAGTAAATTTCCCGTTTCTGCACTAATTCTGCAGAACCCGCTCAAGCAAGTGGGAATCTCGCTCGAGCGAGATGCTTATGAAACAGGGGTGTGGCCACTGGCCGAAATTCGCTCAAGCGAATGGCCTTCTCGCCCAAGCAAGATTGGACTGGAATCAGAGGTTGGTCACTGGACCATTTTCGCTCAAGCGAAATGGCCTTGGCTTGGTGATTGCTCAAGCGAGGAAGAAGGGAGTTAGACACTGGACGATTTTCGCCCAGGCGGGATATGCCTCGCCTAAGCGAAAATCGGGCAGAGAGTTTTCATCGCCTCTAGAGCAATCTCGCTCAAGCGTGATGGATTTCGCTTAAGCGAGATTGTCTCCTGATGCAAATCTCTTTTCTCGCTCAACCGTTTCCCTGACTCGCCCAGGGTGAATCCTTGATTCTCACTCAAGCGAGGTAAGGCTCGCTCAAGCGAGAGGAGCCCTTGATGCTTAATTATTTCTTCTCTTAGTTTTCCTAGTTTCGCTCAAGCGTGCCTACGCTGACTCGCTCAAGCGAATGTGGTTCTCGCTTGAGCGAGTGGTGCCCTGATGCCCCAAATTATTTTGTTCCAATTAATTTTTTTATTTTAATTGCATTGAATCCTTTGCTTACATCATCTTAAAAGTAATTTGAGGATATTATGAACCCTTGTACCTCATGAAATATTTTCTCTACTAGAATTCAATCATGCAACAATTAAATTAATTAATTCTTTTGCTATTTCTAATTATAAATTTATTATAAGATCATCTCTTAATCTTACCCCTCTCATATCTTCATATATGGGAGTGGCTTTTATAGATCCAGATGTCGTATTAAATGCTTCACCACTCTAAATATTTAAATAATTTGAGATTTATAAAACGCGAAAATTTCCCCCGTATTTTCGAGGCGTCTCAACCTGGTATCAAAGCATTGGTTTGCTCCTGATACAATCATGATTAATGATGTTCATGTAATTGTTACTTAAGATTGAATTATATGAGCCATGGTTGATTGATTTATGGATTATTTGGATGAATGGTGATGGTTATCATTGAATTGAGATTGATACAATTGTTGTTGAGTCCGGCCAAGAGTCCTTACACTATTTACCTCTAATGATGAATATGTTGTGATTATGTATTGAGAAGAGATGTGATTATGTGAGGTGTTGTATGATAAGCTTATAAGTATTAGAACTTTGAAATTGTAAGTTAAAAAATTAGATGTTTTGTCTAGTATACTCACGTGTGAGCCATATTTTAACATATAAGCTTGAAATATGGCTGGTAGACCGAATCGTGAGACTGCTGCTATGGCAAATGCCTTAAATCACTTTGTCGATCTCTTGGAAAGACAAGGCCAACTGAACGTGGGACAAGGCTCCCAAGGTCTTGATTTGTTTCTCAAGAGGAAACCTTCAGAGTTTCATGGAGGTTATAAGTCAGAAGATGCATATGCTTTGATTAATGATTTGGAAAGAATTTATGCTAGCTTCAAGTGTTCTGAAGCGCAAAAAGTGGAATATGCAGTCTTTATGATCCGCGATGAAGCCGAAGCTTGGTGGCGTCTTACTAGGGGACGCATGGTATTTGCTGATATTCCTTTGGTTTGGGAAAACTTCAGGGTGGAGTTCTTGAAGAAGTATTTTCCGGATAGCTATAGAAGCAAGAAAGAGCTTAAGTTTATGGAACTTAAGCAAGGTGGCATGACAGTGGAGGAGTATGCCTCCAAGTTTGAGGAGCTATGTGCATTCTATCCGTCCTATCAACAAGAGGGTACTGAAGCTTCCAAATATGTGAAGTTTGAGAATGGATTGAGGCCCGAGATCAAGCGGGCTATCCGACATCAAGAGATAAGGAGTTTTCCGACACTTATGAATAAAAGTCGTATCTATGAAGAAGATGATGTGACTCCTTCGAGTCATGGCAAACATGAGCCTAAGTTAAAAGGCCAATTCTCTAACTTCAAGAAGCAGGTCATTTCAAGAAGAAGTTCTTTCGTGGTGGATCCTCAAATACTAGGGGACGTGGTGCTCCTAGAGGTGGTTACGGTGGTGGTAACCAAGGTCGTGGTAATGTCCAAGGCCTAACTTGCTACAAATGTGGTGCTAACCATTTGGCACGTGATTGTCCGCAGGACGATGTGGTGTGCTACCAATGCAACCAACCCGGGCATATTCCTCCTAATTGCCCATTGAACACAAGAGGTGCTAATGTTGACACTCCTAACCGCATGAATTATGATGCTAACCATGAAGGCCATGGTGGTTTTGGAGGCCACGACCGTGGAAACGGTAATGGTTATAATGGTGGCCGAAATGGTGGCCGTGGTGGAAATCATAACGGTGGGAGAAACGGAAATGGTCGAGGTAATGGCCATGGTAGAAGAAATGGAAACCGCAATGGTGGTGATCAACTACAAGCTGCTGGTAGAGTATTTGTAGTTACTGGTGAAGAAGTCGTGCAAGCTGAGGATCTTGTTCGTGGTGAGTGTGAAATCCTTGGTATTTCGGTAAATGTTGTCTTTGATTTTAGTGCTACATACTTATTTATTTCTGAAGATTGTGTGAGGCGCTTGAGGGTGCCTATGTGTATGATGAAAGGTTCTATATTGGTAACCACACCGACTGGTACTTGTTTAAGATCGGTGACTCGATGTGTACATAATTTTTTCTACTGCAGTAGGGGCATAGTAGCACACCTATGCTTGTCCCACAATTGAATTGATATGGTATTTTTCCCACAGTCGGATCTGCATTGTTTGACGATAAATTCTTGTGCATATGCATTAGCCTTAAGAGCATTTGCATATAGCTGGAGATATGCCTAGTTGAAAGCCCATGGTGGCAACGGATGAATGAGAATTTAAAAGGGAAAGAGTTGAATACTAACCCGATGTGTGTGTTTGGCAATCCAAATGATTGATATTGTGAATGTATACTTAAAATTATAAGATGTATTGTGTATAATGTATGATGTGGTGTAATGATTGTTAATTGTGCAAGTATACATGTATTTCATCATAATGTATGACTTTAATTCATTTGGATTATGTTACTCACCTCCCCGTTGCCATTTTTAAAGTTGATGTAGGTATGATTTAAATCCTACAGCTTTTGGAGGCCGAGTTTAGAAGGAGGTAAATATGGGTAGGAATGTGTAAGCCTTGGCCGGCATGAAATCTGTTTTGGTAGAGTATATGAGGTTTATATACTCAATTTTGTAATGTTGATAATTTTGGAGGTCATGGGAGAAAATTGGACATGTTTGTGTAATGACAATTTTCATTCATGACCCAAAAGTTGTAAAGAATGAATCTTGATACTTGTCTTTGATTAATGAATGTATGCTGTGTTTTATGCCATTCTATGGAGTCGTGAAATAATGTTGGATCCAAATGTATGTAGGGAGTGTATGTGGCTTGATGATGAATTTAGATTATTTGCATGGAATCAATATTAGCATGATGATGTTGGTGGTATTTGATTCAATAAAAGAATTATGTAGTTTAGATTATAGTATTGTATGAATTGGTACATGCATGATGAAGTAAGATATGGTCATAGGTAAGGCCAAAATGAATGGAGTTGATAGTTCATGTGCTAAGTTAAGGTAACTTTTGTTTCTGCATTGTTCCTGCATAACTCGCTCAAGCGAGTGACAATCTCGCTCAAGCGAGATTGTTGTGAAACAGGGGATTCGTTTCTGCCCCAAATTCGCTTAAGCGGATATGTGTTTCGCCTAAGCGAAATTGTCACAGAATCAATGTTTAGCTTCTGGACAACTTTCGCTCAGGCGTGGGAGTGGGCGCTCAAGCGAGGGAGAAGGAGATTTGATTCTGGACGATTTTCGCCCAGGCGAGTGGTGCCTCGCCCAAGCAAAAATCGACCAGAGAGTTACTGATGCTTCTGGAATGATCTCGCTCGAGCGAGTCATGATCCGCTCAAGCGAGATTGATACCTGATACAAACTCCTTCCTTCGCTCAAGCGTCTCGCTGCCTCGCTCAATATTTTCTTTTGCATCTCGCTCAAGCGAGACAGGGCTCGCTTAAGCGAGCTGAGCCCTGATGCTCATTCCTTCCTTTAGCTCAGCATCACTCAGCGTTCGCTCAAGCGTAGGTACGCTGGCTCGCTCAAGCGAATTGATTTTCGCTTGAGCGAGTGGCACCTGATGCTCCACTAAAATTTTTATTTTAAATGGATTGTATTCCTATGCATTATTCCTTCTTTAAACATTATTTTGAAGCATTGAGGAGTATATATTGAATCTCTAGGCTATATAAATTACATTCCATATTTTTATGAAATTCCTCCTCTTGAAAATCAATCAGTCAATAATTGAATTAAATGAATCTTCCGCTGACTCTGATTGAAAAATTATCTTTTAATTTCACCCTATCATATCTTCATATATGGGAGTGGTTTACATTAGATCCAGGGGTTTGGTGAAAAATACTTCACCACTCTAATTATTTGAATTATTAATATTTTCAAAAACGCGAAAAATTTTCCCCTATTTTATTTGGGGGTTTGGGGCGTCTCATTAGGGCTAGAGATTGTTCAAGAGACTACTGAGCAGATTAAGAAAATACAAGAGAATATGAAGATTTCTCAGGATTGATAGAAGAGTTATTATGACAAGAGGCATAAACCACTAGAGTTCCAAGTGGGTGACCATGTGTTTTTGAAGGTTTCACGTGATAAAGGGATTGGAAAGGCGTTGAAAAGTGAAAAGTTGAGCCCTAGATTCATTGGACCTTACGAGGTGTTGGAGCGGATTGGCGACGTTGCTTATCGAATAGCACTTCCTCCACATCTCGTAAATCTACACAATGTATTTCATGTATCTCAGTTGAGGAAATATGTCCATGATCCCCTACATGTAATTCATATGGACGATGTCGACGTACGGGATGATTTATCTATTCCTCCTGCTTCTGTTCGCATCGTCGAGCATTCCGTGAAGAAATTGCGGAACAAGTTGGAACCTTTGGTGAAGGTCGCTTGGAAACATCGAAATATAGAAATGTTCACATGGAAACGTGAGAACGACATCAGAGAATGATATCCCGATGTATTCGGATCCGATATGTTAAATTTTAAGGACGAAATTTTCTTTTTGGTGTGGTGGATTGTAACATCCCAAATTTTAAATTAGAGGATTAATTAAGAAAATAAATATTGACAAATTAAATGTAAGTTATTTGATGTCCTAAAATATTGAAAACAATTAAATTAAGAATTTTAGGGACTGTTGGTGATTTAGTAAGACTGGTTAAGGTGAAAACAAGCCCGATTGAAATATGGGTGTCGGACCAAGTATCTCTGAATGAGATGATATTGGTCAGGGCTATTGAGAGTAATGTTGGGAGTCTGAATATATATTTGGAATAATTTTCAGATAAATTATTGAGCCCAAATAAAGAACCTGTTAGTTGTAAAATGATGAAGTTTTTAATGAAGAATAAAATAAAACATAAAATCCTCATTTCCCTTATTCATTTTCACGTTGGTTCTTCTTCTCCTCTACCTCTTCTTCATTCTCTATTTATCCTTCTCTTCTTCTTCCTTCTCAAAACCTTAATCTTGAGTGGTGAGCTCCCTCTTCCATTTTTGTTTGCAAGAAGCTTGGAAGGAGACCATTGAAGCTGAATTCTTCTTCCTCTACTCCCTCATTTTCACAGCCTATCTTCCCTCTTTCTTAAACCCATTTCATTTTTGGGTGTGAGGTATGTATACTCATCATTTTGTTAGGGTTTTTCATATATATAAGTGTTAATGTGAGTTGGGGGAGTAATGCATGTGCATAGGTATTTATTAGGGGTATTTAATGCTTATGCCCTAGAGTGGGTTGCCATAAATATGTGTATTTAATGAGGGACAAGAGTAGTGGATACATTTATGATAGTGGGAGATGAAGAATGTTGAGGCATTGATGAGAGTCGTTGGGTTTTAGAGAAACCCTAACATTTAAGAATTGGGGAAAGTTATGAATGTTGGTTGGATAGTGTGATTAAGAGCAAATACAAGCCATTGGATGTATGGGTGTTAGATGGTATGGTATTTTGTGGGTGTTGGACTATTGTTATTGGTAGTCTATTGAATCTAATGAATGTGGCTTAATGGGGAGGAATTCCCGAAGCCTAACAAATAATAAAATGATGTCTATAGCATGTCTTGTACATGTTAAGAAATTATAGATACGATTATGATTAAATAGAATTGAAATAATGTCTTGAGTAGTCGATTGATTGAAATTCTATATGCATGTTAATGTAGGATCCATTCCAAACGATGAGGCGGGTACGTCTTATCAATCGACATTCTTCTCTTGAGGTAGGAGAGGAGTCTTATGTTCTAAATGCATGAATTTAAATGTTATTTGATAGACATATGTATTGGTATGCATGTTAGCCTTGCTTGAAATGATATGAGGAATTGTAATGTGGTGTATGGTGTAGATAATGTGTTTGGCAACATGCTTTGATGCATTTAGAATATTCATAGTGTGCTATATGGTGGTGTAGAATGATCAATGATATGAAGTTATGCTTATATCCACCATGAATGTAAGGTGATTGTTGATGATGTTGATTGAGAACTATTGTAATTCCACACAAATGTTTAAATTAATAAGAATAACCCAACAATAATTGAACTGGTCTGGACCGGGGTCTAGGATCCGGTGTGGGACCAGCCACAAGATTATAGGTGTTTTTAGGGTTTGCACACCGGAATAGTGTGTATCCGATGTATTAATCCGGTCTCTCAGTAGGAGAGGCCGGTCTTGTTGTCCTGGAGATCCTTCACACCAGCGTTTCACGTTGCCGGGGGGCGAAAGGTGGTGCCACCTGCGAAGATTCTCTGACACTCAAGTTAGAAGAGTGTAAGAACTCAGTGAATGCTCAAGCGAAGTAATAGTAAAGTATGAGATAGAACAATGATACCATGCATGTGTATTGAAACGAGCTATTTATAGTTGTACGTGAGAAAATGAGTCGTTGGGTACAGGTGGGTCCCTTAGCTCTGATAGCGTGTATATTATGTCAATCAGGGTGGCTCAACTCTCAAAATGTGCCAGGAGGGTAGGTCAATTATCAGAGTACGATCCTCTAGGAAAAGGGGAGGATAATCACCTTTTCCGCATAATCTGCTGGCACATCCACTTGCTTTCTGAGGCCATTGATGTGACATATTTTGCTACATACAGTGTCTTCGCTGATAAGTTATTAGGGGCTCTTATCTTGCTGTGACTGAAAAGCCAACAGTTACATAAATATCCTGTGTAAATGAACAAAGAACCGTTATAGAGAAAATAAGTGGTGAAGTCGTGAGATGAGGACGGACGGCCAGACATCGGATATCCGGTGTGGTAAAGTTGAACCAAGACACCGGTTTTCCTTATATGAGGTCACTCTGACGTCACAAAAATGGGGGCCGGTATCCAGACCGGATCATCTGTCCCCTAGCTTGTATGAGGGACTGTTAAGTTGCTCATATGAGCTACACAACCCTAGAGAAATCTGGATGCCGGTAGTACATTCTGGAAGGTCTCTGGGAGCTCTGTGGCGTCCGCTCTAATAAACGGGTGACCGCTCTTCTCGCGTTGAGTACAACGGATTTAGACAACATAAAATAAATAATGGAAATCCCCAGAGTCTTTGAGAATTGAAACCCTTGGTATTCGAAAAGTGGTTGGGAGGCATTAAATGCGCATGGCATGATTGGACAGTAAATGCGTTTTTTACACACGAGCCATCATTACCCAAGAGTGTAATCGTCGATTGGACTTATTGGGCCTGGATTCAAACTGAATGGGGGGCCCATTTTGCCAAAATGTTTACTGAAACGTTACCATTTTCGCGCCCGTACGTGACGAAACGACGGAGTCGTCTCAATTTGAAAAGGTTGCATTTTGATGCAAGCCTTGTGATCTTCGACGAAACACTGTGCCTCTTCGTTACCTATAAAAGGGACTCTTAGCAGATTTTGGAGTCCACTCTTGTTTTCAAGCTTAGTGAACCTTTGCTCAAATTTCTTTGGAATTTCTCTGTCGTCTTCAAACTTCTCAAAGATCTTCTTCCTTTAAGTAACCTCCCTTTCCTTCAACTCCTTGCAATTTTTGTTCATTCTATTTCCACCATGCGTCCTAGAGCAGGCCACACTGGTCCTTCAAACAGGGGGAGTTTTGGCTCTCGTGCCCCCCTTAGCCACCGTGGTGGGAGGATTCCAGCGAATCCTCCTGTGGCTGGGCCCCGTCGCTCAGAGAGAGCCGAAGCCTCTTCCTCACGAGCGTCTTCTTCCCAATGTCGCTCTAAGGCTCCCCTTGACTCGAGGCTACCAGCCGCTCTGATGAGGGGTCAAGTGCTGAAGGTTACCTCTCTGACGATGTTGCTTTTTACCACAGTACATACGCGTTCCACCGTGCCTGCACAACCATGGACCTTCCAGGACGTGGAAAAACACCGGTTCTCCGCTCTGCTGAAGGGTGTGTCAACGTTGTGGCACACCGGCTTGACTGGGAGAAACTCAACAGGGAAAAACCCTACTGCTGGGTGGAGGAGGAATTCCTAGAGATCCCTTCACACCATGCAAGTGAGGAAGAATGCACGGTCTCTTTCCGCTGCAAAATATATTCAGACAAAAAGTATAAGGCACGATACGCTGTGATGGCACCGCATCCCTCTGAAAGAATATGCCACAGCGTTCCTGATGAGAGGTCGGTATACATGTCTTCGTCCTTTTGAAATTGGGAGTACGCTTCCCCATGACGGAATTCCAGATGGCCGTCCTGCGTTTCCTAGACTGCGCCCCCACACAACTGTATCCCAACGGTTGGGGTTTAATCCGGGCTCTGGAGGTTCTGGGGGAGCATTTCAACTTCTCCGCCACTGTGGCCAAGCTGTTTTACTATTGCCAAGTGGTCCGCCGTGCTAATAAGAAGGGCGGCCTTGGGTTCATTACTCTCCGTAGTGACTCAAGGGTGATAAATTTCAAGTCTTATATGGAATCCGCGAAGGTGGATGGACGCTCCTTCAAGCACTATTACACGCGGGTCCGCATTCAACCAAATAAGCCGGTCTTCTGGCGGAACAAGGAGGGTTTACCAAGTTTCCCCTTAGCTGGACGCACGAGCATTTTCTCCTTATGAGTCATGCTTATTATACAGACGAGAGTGAACTCTCCTCTCACTCTGTTGAGGTCTTGAGCGCCATGCAGACGGCCTCAAAGGATTCTCTAGCAGGCTCTTTTTGGCCGAGGATGACATCAGAAACGCCTACCTCCGTAATATCCGCTCTTAATCTCTTTCTGTGGTATAGCTATTCCGTTCTGATTATTTTTCTTCTTGTATGCTAATCCAACCTTTCTTATTTTGCAGAACAAATCGAAAGAGCCTGCCCAGAGATGTTGTCGTTAAGGACCATGATGGCTGACGACGATTCCTCCTCTGAGGAGAACGAGATCCAGGCGAAGAGGAACACCACCAAAACTCCCCTCATTCCCCTAACCTCTGCAGTAGGTGATGAGGTTCCTCTCTTTGATGAGGAGGAAACTGAAGAAGCAGCTAAGGCCACTGGAGCGGGTGACGAGGAGGCCGTCCCAGAGAAGAAGAGGAAAAAGAGGCATCTTGTAAAAAAGGCAGACCAAGAAAAGCCCTCCTCTGATGACCCTGTGAAGAAGCGTCAGAAGACGGTCGAAGAAACTGAATTGAAGAAGGACAAGGGAAAGAAGCCCGTTCCTGAATCCTCTGCCCCTTCTTCACAGAATGCTTCAGAACCGGACTCTGGGAATGGTCCTCCTCTGGCGTTCGATCCTCCGCGTGACTCCTTCCTTTCTCCTTACTTGTGGTTTCAGGGGTCTATGCCTCCCACTCTTCCAAAGGCAAGGTATTGCCTCCGCCCTTCCCTCGACGCCGCTGGGGTCCAAGGTGCTTGTAAGGCCGGACGTTGGCAGTTGGATGAACTGTCCGGCCTCCTTGATTCCCTGAGCGAGAAGGCAGATTACATGGACCAGGTTGAAAAACTTGAAGCCGAACTCGCGGTGAAGGAGAAATGGGCGACCAAGCAAGCTGAAGTTCATAGGGGCGTGGAGTCAGAATTGAAGAAAACTAAGGAGACGCTCCAGAGGAAAACTGAGGAAGTGAGCCAAGTTCATTTTGCGAACAAGGCCCTAGAGCGGGAAGTTGCCGACCTCCAGAAAAAGAACAAATCCATACCCCTCCTTGAAGAAGAATTACAACTGGAGAAGAAGAGATCGGCTAAGCTTGCTGACGATCTCAAAATTATGGAGGACGGTCGCAACAAAGACCTCGGGGAGTGGGAGAGCCTTCGGAAGGAGATGCAAGCCCAAATTGAGGAACTCAAGAAGGGTGGTGCGAGTGCTGGGCCTTCAGAAGAGGATTTTGCCAAGGTTCAAAGAAGATTAGCTGCTGCGAAGGCCAAGGCTGCCAAAGCCTTGGAGATATGCAAAAATGTGGCGTATGAATCCTTCGGCCTGGCCCTTCGTCAAGTCTATTATCGTAACCCTGGAGTGCAGCTGAATCTATACGGATTAGATCCGTTCTTCGAATTCCATGGGGGAAGGCTTGTCAAAGTTCATAAGGACGGCTCGCACCATGAACCCCGTGCATCTCTGTATGAACTGCCTCCCCTTCCAGAAGGTCAAAGTATGGAGCCAACAACGTCCACCGCTGCCTCTGGAGCTGAAGCGCAAGAAGGTGCCCAAACTGGAGTGGAAGACGAAACGGAGAAGGCAGGAGTGCCCACTGCGGAGGATCAAGCACCGGCCTCTTAATTTATGCTTTATTCATAGCTGTGTACTGGGATCAGCTCCAGTTTTAACTGCCATGTGTCTTGAACAATTTTTATTTTTTGGAAATAAAATTCACTGTTGCTTTTCTTCAACTGCTTGCGTCGAATGTATGGTTGTTTAATAACTTAGTGCTATACGAAACACTTTATTGTTTTCATTGCTCTGCGAATCCGTTCTGTGTAGTTACCTAGCTGCTTAAAGCATACTTATCACACCGGATTAAGATAAAAAATCGTAACAAATAAGTGACAATTAAGTTAAAGCATGCCCTGTCCCCAAGTGTAAGTACATTGGGAAGGGAGATTTTATCTCAAGGATTACCTTTGAACTTCTTAAAAAGATAGAAATGCTTATCTGTCCTCAAAGATGTAGAGCGGGTACGTTATTGTTCAACCGCTCTGGGGTGGATATTCCGCAATTGAGGACGGACATTGCCTTTAAATTTTTGTATAGCTTTGACAAGGGTAAGCTTTACGCCTTTCTCTTGAGGTTCGGTTCGGTCCTACACCTCAAGTCTTCACATGGTGTTCGGTTCGATCCTACTAACCGTACTTGGAGTTCGGTGCAATCCTACAATCCAAGCCTTCAACACGGGGTTCGGATCAGGGCTAATCCTGAACCTACTGTGCCCGTTACTCAGGGTTCGGTGTGGTTTTCTGCATGAACCGGCCTACTGCGCCTGAGCCTTCGCATGGGGTTCGGTTTGTGGCCTTGAGGAAGGACCAGCCCTACAACCCATGTAGTCTTCGAATGGGGTTCGGTTTGTGGCCTTGAAAAAGGACCAGCCCTACAACCCATGTAGTCTTCGAATGGGGTTCGGTTTGTGGCCTTGAAAAAGGACCAGCCCTACAACCCATTCCACCTCAAGGAGTTACATCGTCAAAACACACGATGTGTGATTGAGATCATCCGTCCTGAGGGGTCTTTATCAGTTCCTCGAGGAGTTATATCATCAACTACAGAATTGGTAGTTGAGTTCATCCGTCCTGAGGTGTATGCGTATTAAACTATGGCTATAAATCACAACACATAAGAAACGTGAGAATGATAGGGCGGTTAAAATGTATTCTCATTAAAATTGAAAGTACATTACATGAAAAGCGTAGTTGGGGTCATGCCTCGTTAAAGCCTTCTTGAGAAAACCCAATGGGAAAAAACTCAAGTAAGGAAAAAGAGTACACGCCGTCTTACCAACTAGCTGTAATAGACACGTAAGTTCTGAGTGTTCCATTTGTTGCGGATTGGAGTTCCATCAAGTTCTTCCAATCGGTATGACCCTCTTCCAGTCACTTCAGAAACTCTATAAGGACCTTCCCACGTCGGTGCTAGCTTTCCTTGGTGAGCGAATTTATTCCCCACACTTGCCTTTCTCAAAACAAGATCTCCAGTGTTGAAAGCTCTGTACTGGACACGTTTATTATACCGGAGTGCTGCCTTTGCTTTTATTGCCTGATCTCTGACGAAGGCCTTTTCCCTCAACTCCTGAAGGACGTCCAGCTCTGATGCCAAATTGGCGTTGTTATCTTCAGCTGAGAAATACTCCACACGAGCTGATCTTGTTTGTAACTCCACTGGAATCATCGCCTCAACCCCGTACGCGAGCCGGTATGGGGATTCATTAGTTGAAGAATGAGGCGTAGTGCGGTATACCCATAAAACATGACATAGCTGGTCAGTCCATCCTCCCTTCGCTTCTCCAAGACGCTTCTTCAACCCCTTTAGCACTTCTCTATTGGCTACCTCCGCTTTTCCATTGGTTTGGGGGTGTTCAACAGACGAAAATATCTGGATTATCCCCAGTCCTTCCAGCAAATCTGTGAACTTTTTGTCTGTGAACTGGGTGCCGTTGTCAGTTACAATCCGCCCTGGCACCCCGAATCGAGCTATGATATTTTTATACACGAAACGCCTTGTTCGCGCAGAAGTGATATGCACTACTGGTTCTGCTTCGATCCACTTAGTGAAGTAGTCTACCCCCACGATCAAATACTTGATACCTCCTGGCGCAGTGGGGAATGGGCCCAAAATATCAAGGCCCCACTGGTAGAATGGCCAAGGCACAGCAGATGAGGATAGCTCTTGGGCCGGTGTATGGTGAAGATTGGAGAATTTTTGACAAACATCGCACTTCCTAACGAAGTCTGCAGAATCCTGCTTCACAGTGGGCCACCAATATCCAGCCCTGAGGACTTTTCTCATTAAGCTTTGGCCTCCAGCATGGTGCCCACATTGCCCCTCGTGCACTTCCTCCAGAACCGCTTGAACCTCGTCCTCTCTCAAACACAAAAGATATGGGACAGAGAATCCCCTTTTATGGAGAACACCATCAACCATAGTAAAATATGGTAGTTCCCTCTTCACTCGTCTCCTCTCCTTCTCATCAGTGGGAAGTTGACCATCAGCCAGATAGCGAATATAGGGAATGACCCAAGAATCCTCATATGGATAGCTCACCATGATAGCGTTCAGAGAAGGGTACAGAGGTATGCTAGGCGATGTCAAAGTGCTTTGAACCACCGTTGTTGTGCTGCCGGGCTGCTTTGTACTTGCCAATCTAGACAAGATGTCCGCTCTGGTGTTTTCTTCTCTGGGCACATGCTTAAACTCTAAAACTTCAAATCTTCCCTTCAACTCATTAACACAATTCAAGTACAATTGAAGTTGCGGCTCCTTTGCCTGGTACTCCCCCTGGATCTGCGAAATCACCAGTTGGGAATCACTGCACAGTGTAACTGCTGATGCTCCGATGTCAATCGCCGCACGGAGACCGGCCAAGCATGCTTCGTATTCAGCTTGGTTGTTGGAGGTTTTGAAATTGAATCGGAGGGAAATTTCTAGGTGCACACCATCATCACTTTCTACCACCACACCTGCTCCACAACCTTTGCTGTTCGACGATCCATCAACGTAAATGGTCCAATGCGCTCGAGGGGTGGAAGGATCCGCCCCAGTCATCTCCACAACAAAATCGGCCAACACTTGTGCCTTGATGGCGCCTCGAGGCTCATACGAAATTTCAAACTCAGACAACTCGATAGACCATTTTATCATCCTCCCGGCGAGATCGGGCTTGCTCAGCACTGAACGGAGAGGCAAATCCGTTTTCACCAGTACTGGGTGTGCGTAGAAATAGGGCCTCAACCGTCGTGATGCCCACACGACTGCTAGGGCAACTTTCTCAATCTTTTGATACCTTCCTTCCACTCCCTGAAACGTCTTACTAGTGAAGTACACCGGCCTCTGCCCTTCAGGGGTTTCTTTAACCAAGGCCATGCCTAGGGCTTCATCAGAGATTGCTAAGTACAAGATCAAAGTCTCACCGGGGTCAGGCTTAACCAGAATTGGTGGACTCGAGAGAACAGCCTTGAGCTGCTGGAAGGCTTGTTCTTGCTCCTCTCCCCATTCAAAACTCTTGTGTTTCTTCAACGCCTTATACAAGGGGAGGGACCTGTGCGCCATCTTGGGCATGAAACGAGCTAGAGCGGCCACTTTCCCATTCAACGATTGGACCTCCCTCAGGCTCTTAGGGCTCTGCATGTCCAGGATTGCTTGACATTTCCCAGGGTTAGCCTCAATGCCTCGTTGGGTCAACATAAATCCCAAGAATTTCCCAGCTGGAACGGAAAAGGTGCATTTTAAAGGATTTAACCTCATGTTGTACTGCCGAAGCCTAGTGAAAACTTGGCGCAGATCTTCAATGTGGTCTCCTCCAGCGGACGTTTTGGCTATAATATCATCAATATAAACTTCGACCATCCTTGTATGCATCCCTTCAAAGACTTTGTTAATCATGCGCTGATAGGTAGCGCCGGCGTTCTTCAATCCAAAAGGCATGACGGTGTAGCAAAAAACACCGTGGTCATTGATGAAGGCAGTTTTCTCCTGGTCTCCCTCCCACATCGGAATCTGGTTATACCCCGAATAAGCATCCATGAAACTGAGGTACTGGTAACCAGATGAGTCATCCACCATGCGATCAATGTTGGGCAGGGGATATGGATCCTTGGGGCAGCAACGGTTAAGATCCACATAATCTGTGCACATTCTCCATTTGCCATTAGCCTTCTGCACCATGACCACATTAGAAAGCCAAGACGAGTAGCGTATCTCCTTTATAAAGCCCGCTTTCAACAACTCCTCTGTCTGCTCACAAGCCGCCCTCTGCTTCTCCGGTCCCAACCTCCTCTTCTTCTGGGCCACCGGTCTTGTTTCAGGGTATACAGCAAGCTTGTGGCAACAGAAATCAGGGTCCATCCCAGGCATGTCTGCTGCTGTCCATGCGAAAAGATCTTTGAACTCCTGCAGAAGGGCTAATAAGCGTTGCTCCATAGCAAACTCCAGCTTATCATTTATGTGCGTGATCTTCTCTGGGGAATCTCCTAAGACAACATCCCTGGAACCACCATCCGGTGTGGGCTTAGAGGGATTGAGTGGATCAATCTTTAATTCCGCTCTGGGGTCCAGGTCAATGAGACTGACAGACCCTGCCGCTGTTCCTCCGTCATTCAGCTTCCTCTTCTTGTTGAATGCTTCCAACTTAACCATGTTGAGGCTCAGGTTATAACAATATCGAGCCATCTCCTGATCACCACGGAGAGAGGACACACCGTTGTCCTTGTCAATGAATTTGATCAAGAGGTGAGGAGTGGATACAATTGCTTCCATCGCGTTCAGTGTTGGACGGCTAATGATACCGTTGTATGGGGATTCCATGTCAATCACCAGAATTCTTGACTTGACCGTTCTCGCACCAGGCTCTCCTTCAAAAGAAATCAGAGTGTCAAGATACCCCTTGGTGGGTTGCTTGGCTCCATTAAACGCTGTGAGTTCTTGCGTGTAGGGTTGTAAATCTGCATCATTGAAACCCATGCGTTTGAAACAATTATAAAAGATAACATCACAAGAACTTCCCTGATCGACGAGGATCCTCTTGACATCCTTGTTGGCTATGACTGCCACGATAACTACCGCATCATCACCTCCTGGAATTGTTGGGCCAAAGTCATCATCAGTAAATGACACCGTCGGAGCTGTCATACCGTCCCTGAAAGGGCGGTTATCCCTCGGTTTGCCCTGGACAGACAGAATCATCCTGTGGTGATTCTTCCGTGCTGTGATTGATGCTCCTCCTCCCGCAAATCCTCCAGCTATCATCTCAATCACTTCTCGTCTGCCCTGCCTCTGCTGCTGGGGCATGTTATTTTGTTGGGCACCTTCAGCAATCACTACTCCCTTCTGCTTCTCAGCTGCAGTGAACTTCCTTGTTGGGTTACGTGTATTATCATCTTCGTCATCAGGATCTCTATTCCTTTTTTCCATCCTCTGAGGCTCGTCTACAGATTTCTCCTTGAACAAATACTGCTTCAGCTTTCCTTCCCGAAGGAGAGTTTCCACCGTATTCTTTAACGCCTTGCACTCATCAGTGTTGTGTTCTGTCTGTTCATGGAAAATGCAATACTTACGTGGGTTACCACCCCTCTTGATTGGGGCTGGTTTTCTTATCCTAAAGACGTTCAAAGTTGGCCAACCAACCTCCCTCATGATTTGTGAGTGCCTGGTGTTCAACGGAGCATAGTTATCGAACGATGATACACGCCTATCTCGTGGATGCGGGCGAGTGTTTACAAAGTCTTCTCTAAAGGCATGCTTCTCAGGCCTCACTCTCTCCTTTTCTCTCCATGGCTGCTGAGTGGGTGCTGAAGGCTTCATTCTTATTGCAGTTGCCTCTAGATGCATCTCTATGCCCACGTACTTGGAAGCTTTCCTTCGAAACTCCTCGAAGGTTGTTGGGGGGCTCTTTGCCAAAGATAGGGCAAAGGCTGAACCAGGCTGAAGAGCTTCCACTATAATATGGAGTTGTATGGCCTCCGTAAGGTTAGGGACCAAGGCTGCCTCCTTATAAAACCTTTTCAAGAACTCCTTAAGAGTTTCAGTTTCTCCCTGCCTTATCTGGGCCAGGGTGTGAGAAGTTCTTGGGATATCCCTAGAGATGACAAAATGGCTTTCAAATGCAGCAGCCATTTCCTCCCAAGAGTCTATAGATCCTGAGGGTAAACTTTTAAACCAGCTGAGAGCCTCCTCGGTTAGTGTTCTTGGAAACATCCTGCACATAACATCTTCATCTGCTCCCAAATACATAGCTTCATACACATAAGCATCCAAATGCTTGGTGGGATCGGTCTCTCTATTATACTTCCCTATCGACAGTGGCTGAGTTGTTTGCAAATGTTTTGGGATGGTAATGCTCATCAGCCTTCTTGAGAAAGGGACACTGAGCTTGTACGTCCCTGAAGTCACCACCGCTTGCTCCCTTCTCCTGGTACTGACTCTATCACCAGAGTCTTGCGTCTGCTCTCTCTCTTCATATGTAGGGATCTTCGAATACTGGAGGGTTGTAGATCTATCCCTCGTTGATGCATGATGAGCATCCTCTGTATGGGACGCTGCCCTGTCCCCAGCTCCTCCTCTCTCCCGCTTCAACTCCATCAGCTCCTCCCTGAGTTGCCTGATAACCTCATCGCGAGGGTCAGGCGTTTGCACTTGCACCATCCTCCGGGTTTGAGTTACAGGGGACTCGAAGACGAGTCTCCTTCCAGTCTGTTGATGGGTCACATCCTCCACGTGACCATCAACGAAATCTCTCCCATCACCTTCCATCGTGACAACCAAACTTCTGTGAAAATGGGAATAACTCTAACGAGTCCCACCGGGCGTGCCAATGAACTGGTCTGGACCGGGGTCTAGGATCCGGTGTGGGACCAGCCACAAGATTATAGGTGTTTTTAGGGTTTGCACACCGGAACAGTGTGTATCCGATGTATTAATCTGGTCTCTCAGTGGGAGAGGCCGGTCTTGTTGTCCTGGAGATCCTTCACACCAGCGTTTCGCGTTGCCGGGGGGCGAAAGGTGGTGCCACCTGCGAAGATTCTCCGACACTCAAGTTAGAAGAGTGTAAGAACTCAGTGAATGCTCAAGCGAAGTAATAGTAAAGTATGAGATAGAACACCGATACCATGCATGTGTATTGAAACGAGCTATTTATAGTTGTACGTGAGAAAATGAGTCGTTGGGTACAGGTGGGTCCCTTAGCTCTGATAGCGTGTATATTATGTCAATCAGGGTGGCTCAACTCTCAGAATGTGTCAGGAGGGTAGGTCAATTATCAGAGTACGATCCTCTAGGAAGAGGGGAGGATAATCACCTTTTCCTTATAATCTGCTGACACATCCACTTGCTTTCTGAGGCCATTGATGTGACATATTTTGCTACATACAGTGTCTTCGCTGATAAGTTATTAGGGGCTCTTATCTTGCTGTGACTGAAAAGCGAACAGTTACATAAATGTCCTGTGTAAATGAACAAAGAACCGTTATAGAGAAAATAAGTGGTGCAGTCGTGAGATGGGGACGGACGACCAGACATCGGATATCCGGTGTGGTAAAGTTGAACCAGGACACCGGTTTTTCTTATATGAGGTCACTCTGACGTCACAAAAATGGGGGCCGGTATCCAGACCGGATCAATAATAAATCCACTAAAAGCCTTGTGGTAATGTTGGTAATGGTGTTGATGATGATGCATGATGAGTGGCATGTATAGGATGCATAGAGTGAGAAATGCATATGATTTGCATTTGCATCCATGGCATACTGCATAGCCACCGATGTTGGAACATTAGGGGAGTTCTCTCGGCCGACCTAGTTGGAGGGTGGCTCGGTGCATGAGCAAGTTTTATTTCCCCTGTGACTCGGTGTGAAGTCATGAAGCCGCCCATGTATTGCTTCAGGGAGCTACATATGGCCGACCCTTGTGGGGGGTGGCTCTTGATGAGGAGGTGACCCCGATGGTCCTTGAGATCACAGCCGCCATGATTTGATATCTGGTTGGCCCGCAACACCATATATTGAATATGTTGTATACCGCGGTCATGGTGAAACTGACCAGGTGTTGTAAGATAGGCGATGCGGTTTGGTACCAGTAAAACAATTGGTGAGATACATGAAAATTTAAGAATAAGTGTACACATTTTACTACTGCAGTAGGGGTATGATTGGATGATCATACTTGAGTCCCACAGTTGGTGTTTATATTCCCACAGTCAGATCTGTAATTGTTGAAATATTCCATTGTGCATATGCATTAGCTTAAGAGCATTTGCATATAGTAAGGAAGTATGCTGAAGGTGACGAGATATGATGATGGATGTGATGAGGATATATTGATATATAAAGACAAGATAAAAGATATGAATAGCAAATAATAGTTGTGTGATAGCCAAATTGTGGTGGAACTTGATTATGTATATGGTTGTGTACTTTGTCCAAATTGAAATATTACTTGTGATGTATGTATGATGGTGTTGTGATGATAAAGAGTATGGTGAATGATATGTATATGCAAAGTATACATGTTTTGATGCATATGTATATAATCACATGGTATTCATATTCATTCCTTTGGAATGTGTGACTCACTCACCCATGTTGTCCATTTTTAAATTTTTGATGCAGGGTAATTGTGGGAAGAGTGGACATTTTAAAGTACATTTTGATTGAGGAGGTAAATAGTGGTATAGGAAGTGCCTTGGCCGGCGAAATCTAGGTTTTGTGTAGCATGTGATGTATATGTATGCTTAATTTATGATCTAGATTGTATTTGATGATTTTGAGGGTCATGTAAGAAAATTGGACCTTGGTGTGCATGGCCAATTTTCATTAATGACCCAAATGATGTAATGCAATGAATGATGATGCTGGTTGATGTTTAATTTCATGAAAGAATGAGGCATTTCACAATTTATAGCATTTTGTGAAGTTTATGATGGAATGATTTTAAATCCTATGCATTGAGTGAATGAGATTTGATTTGAAGGGTATGTATAACATCCCAAAATTTCAAGTAAATTTTTCATAAATAATTTAAATTTTAAAACAGAATTTTCAATTTAACATAATAATGCAGTCGGCATTACATCAACCGGCTCATTTATATTTATAAATATTTTACAAATCGCTATACACAAGAGCCGGCCAAGGCTACTACAAATAACTATATGCATTATATACAATACACACAAATACATAATGCTCCGAACGGCTGAGTGATCTCACACGTCGTTGCTGGGTCCTATGTCCACTGTAAAAATGACAACAGTAGGGGGTGAGCATAAACATATCAAATGATAGTTATTGAATTGGATTAAAAGTCCAATTCATAACTATATATTAAACATAAACATATCACATAATCTCATAACATCAACCGATCAATTCATCATGTTATTGCTCAATAACATATCAGTACAAACATCTACTCAATTAAATGGATCCATTATTAAGTCTTTTAATTTTTGATGCAACACTGGCTCCCCGAGCCATAACTCAGCTCTCAGCTGATCCGGCCGTTTTACTGGTACCAAACCGTTTGCCCTTGACACAATCACTCCCAGCGACAATGGTAGTGTCACGGGCTAAGCGCCAAGCCCCGCTCAAGAGGTTTGCCTTGAGTCCCACCCAAGGTCTTTTGTGGAATCCTCGAAACCACATCATATTTCATATTTGTTCATCATATAAGCATCCATGCTTTATCAGTATGCATCCCATGCATTCATATATCATGAAAAATTCATGAATAACATTCATATCATCCTCATCATCAATCACTTATCAACAACATATTTCCTACTGCATCTCACGCATAGAAATAAAAATAAATTCACACATCACATAACAACATCAATTACATATGAACGGAAATATCACAGATATATCACACATATTATATTCATATTCAGGATTTAATATTATCCCGAATCCGTTCATAAACCATGCATTTAAGATGTAACGCTCCCCCTACCTGGAAATAAGGAGTTCCTCAAGCTATACCCAAACACAGCTCACAAATTTCGACTGGAATTTCAGTTCTGAATAGTCCACAACTTTCTCTCTTAAAGCTCTTACAAAGTTTTCACGTTAAAGAGAAGAATGAAGATTGGTCTCCTATTTTTATCGATAATTTCCAATAATGATTGGAAAAGAAAAAGATTAAAGGTGATGTTGACACCCACATAATTCCAAGCTAATCTAATAATAGGATTTGACATAATTCGTTCATGAAAAAAACGTGAACGAATAAAGAAGTCTAATGTGCGTATATTAAAATATAAGGATAAAACAAGATAATAAAAGAAAAGAGGATAGGACAATAGAGAGGGTCCACCACTTAGCAAAATTAGGAAAGAGAATCTGCTAGAATAGTGACGTGGAAAGCCCCAATAATTGAAGTGATTATTAATTCTGACTCGGTCTTGGTATTCTAGCATATCTTTCCGAGAGAATTCAACATAGCCTTTGTCCATTTAGAATTCCTTCATTCGAAAGAAATTCACTCGGAATGGTTTCATCCCATGAAACACTCAGCTTTCCTTCCTCGGAAATGTCCCACACGAAAATATATCACTCGGAAATACCTTTAGAAATAACTTATTCGGTTATATGTATTTCTGTCTGAGTCAAAGCCTTCACTTACGTCACTCGGAAGTCTTTCATTCAAAATTATTACTCGGAATCGAGGTTCAGTCCTCTCTCGGAATCTTTCCACTTGAAAGGATCACTCGGGGTCAAAGTCAATCTCTATGATGAACCCGAGTACAAGCTCTCAGCAACTCTTTAAAACACCCGAGCACGAATTAAATGAAGGGTTCACCACTCGGGAACTCACCACTCAGATATTATCCACTCGGTAACTATTTACTTGGAATATACTCATTCGAAGTTGAAGTCTTTCTATCCAGAAGCACCTTTCCTGGAAAAGACTCACTCGGTATGTCTCAATTGGTGCCATACCACTCGGAAACCAGAAATGTCTCTTGACGTTGTCCTACTTAAAAATGTCTCACTCAGTGTCATCCCACTCGGAAGTGTCATACTCGGAGACACCTCGCTCGGAAAATCACACAACTTGGAGATGCTCCACTCAGAAACAGCTTAACTTCCCTACACTCGAAAGTATCTCAACTTTTTCTACACTCGGAAGTATCTTAACTTCTTACTCTCGAAAGTATTTTAACTTCCTACACTCGGAAGTAGTTCTCTCGATCATGTTTCACTCGGAAACGTAGAAGTTAGGAGCGTCTTTGCCTAAAATGTGTTCATTCGAAGTCAGAGCCCCCTTTTCACTCGGAATTATATCATTTTCACTCGGAATTCTACACTGATCCTTAATAAATTATTTTCTAACATTCTAAAATTTAGGATGTTACAGTATGAACAAATGGGAGATCTTATAAATATAGAATAAAGTGCAACTAATGCATTAGGATAGGCTTAAATAGTAGGAAATGAGATTTGATATGCCAAGTTGAGTAAATTTCCCGTTTCTGCATAAATTCTGCAGAACCCGGGCCCGCTCAAGCGAGTGGGAATCGCGCTCGAGCAAGATGCTTATGAAACAGGGGTGTGGCCACTGGCCGAAATTCGCTCAAGCAAATGGCCTTCTCGCCTAAGCAAGATTGGACTGGAATCAGAGGTTGGTCACTGGACCATTTTTGCTCAAGCGAAATGGCCCTGGCTTGGTGATCGCTCAAGCGAGGAAGAAGGGAGTTAGACACTGGATGACTTTTGCCCAGGCGGGATATGCCTCGCCCAAGCGAAAATCGGGCAGAGAGTTTCCATCGCCTCTGGAGCAATCTCACTCAAGCAAGATGGATTTCGCTCAAGCGAGATTGTCTCCTGATGCAAATCTCTTCTCTCGCTCAAGCGTTTCGCTGACTCGCCCAAGGTGAATCCTCGATTCTCACTCAAGTGAGGTGGGGCTCGCTCAAGTGAGAGGAGCCCCTGATGCTTAATTATTTCTTCGCTTAGTTTTCCTGGTTTCGCTCAAGCGTGCCTACGTTGACTCGCTCAAGCGAATGTGGTTCTCGCTTGAGCGAGTGGCGCCCTGATGCCCCAAATTATTCTGTTCCAATTAATTTTTTTATTTTTATTGCATTGAATCCTTTGCTTACATCATCTTAAAAGTAATTTAAGCATATTATGAACCCTTGTACCTCATGAAATATTTTCCCTACTAGAATTCAATCATGCAGCAATTAAATTAATTAATTATTTCGCTGTTTCTAATTAGAAATTTATTATAAGATCATCTCTTAATCTTACCCCTCTCATATCTTCATATATGGGAGTGGCTTTTATAGATCCAGGTGTCGTATTAAATGCTTCACCACTCTAAATGTTTAAATAATTTGAGATTTATAAAACGTAAAAATTTCCCCCTATTTTCGGGGCGTCTCATCATGATTTTGTAAAATGCATGGATGCCAATCATAGTGCATAAATAACCATCCTGACATCATAGCCTAGCTCCACTAACCTCAATATAACTTCAAATCATCAATCGCTATTTTCTTATTTATCAACTCAATCAACTGGAGCCATCAATACCACAATCAACATAATTAATCAATATACTCATAACACCATATAGGTCATTCCAGTAACACATCAGCCAAGCAGCTAATGGCAATCACAATATTAAATATATATATCAATTCCAAGAATCATTAATAAAAATAGATATCGGCACATCAGGTTTCCAACAAACATATAACGCCACCATAGGACGTAACTAATAACAATCCAATTATCACAATATCATTAATACCCTCATGGGTCAGTCTCAACATCACATAATGAACAATGTGTGTGTATTCAATGACACTTAACCAATTAAATCCACATAATATTATCATCAATATTTACCAAGCAATAAGCTTCCATTCTTAAATCATATTTCGTAACACAATAATAATAATAACAACTATATATTTGTTTCAGCAAAATAATTAATATTTATTGATATTTAAAATAAACATTTTAATTTTAAAACTCGCCCCGAAATTAAAACTATAACTTGCTACTCGAGTGATAAACCCCTTCGTACTATACACGTACCTTAAGGCATTATCTGACTTTCCAAATAAAATGTCGATTTTTGACTCGGCTCTGAACGTCAATATCTTATATTTTAAATATTTCAAAAAATTAATAAAAATATCCTCGTAACCTATAAATCATCGAAATACTAAAATCAAGACTCGAAAACAAAATTGGTGGAGTTTCGATTAGAACCACACTTATCGAGGGTTATAAATCTCATTGACAGGGTGTCGAAACTACCTCGGAGCTTCAAAATCCTACTGACGCCTTTTCGAACGTACACGATCAAGCTAGAAAAAGAGAATGGGAACGTCAAAAGCATTGTATGCAATATAAAAGAAAAACATACATGTAGTTGAAAAGGGTAATATACACACACTCTCGTATTTTAATCACAACTTAAGTTACAGGTGTCTAATTTTAGTGATTTTGGTCTCAAAATTCTTATAACAAAATTTACTTCAACTTTTATGAAGATGCTAAAAGCTAATTCTAAGCCAAACAGTCCTAGATTTTGAAAAAATATTATTGACCCATAGCTAAAATTCCAGCCAAGACAATGTTTGTTTTTTAGGTATAACTTTCTCTATAGACATTAGATTCAGGTGTTATATAACTAATTGGAAAAAGGAAAGAAAAAGGAATAACTTTTGTGTTGATAGGTTTTCCAAAAATAGGGCATAAAGGCCTGATGCAAATAGATCAAATTCATGAAAATCATGATTTCAACCATGCATCAAAAGGAATGAAATGGTCATCCATGCAAAGGTGATCATGCATGAAAAGGGAAAAAGAGAAAGTTTGACTTATCGATGTTAATTCCAGACTAATCGATGACCTAGAACCCTTGTTTCGGGTTTTGATCAAAAGTTTGGATAACCCTCAATGAACCTTTAAGCTCTGTGATGAAGGTCGGCTTGCATGCAAGGGCATTCGAGAGTGGAAGAGAAACATGAGATAGTGATAATGAGTAAGAGGATCGTGACACAGTGGTGAAAAACTTGGAGGTGGAAACCATGGGGTAGATGATGAATGTGGTGGTTTTGATGATAAGAGAAAGAAAAGAACCGCGCGAGATGGAGATGAAGGCATGATTCATGGTTCGTATGGTGATGAAGGAGAAAAAGTAATGAAAGATGGCTTATGGGAGGAGGCAGGTCATACGGTGAAGATGAAGTACAGGATAAGGGAGGGAAAAGAGAGAAAGAGATTGTGGATGGTGGTGAGGTATGGCATGAAGATGATATATTGGTGTGGATGTCATTTATATATATATGGTGGTTTAGATAACTCGGGAGAGAAAAAAATAAGAGTGATGGTATGTGGCTGGGTATGTCGCGTGATGGATGATGACAAGGAGAATGAAGAGAGTGAAGGAAAGATATAAAAAGTGAAAGTGAAAATAGGAAAGAAAATTAACCTAACCGATTCCACGATTTAATGGTCATGCCCTAGAACTTAATTTAGCGACTCTAGAATAATTAATTTGATTTATTTTACGAGCTGACAAACTTAATCGCAGGTTCCCCTTAAATTTCCTAGAATATCCTAACTAATAAAAATGAGGATGTTACATTTGACATGGATCTACGTGCTAGTCGTGTGGAACATGGTGAGGGAAACATGGAAAATTGACTCAAATTTAATAGAAATTGGAAGGGAAATGATAAGAACTGGTGAGAGGGAAACTAGGAAGGGAGATGTGAAATATTAGGTGCCATTACAAGAAGAGATAAGCCAAGGAACTCGCCACCTTTAGGAAGGGATCCAAAGGATAAGAGTGAGGAAAAAGTGCTAAGCACCTTTAGAGCTAGAGAGAGAATCTCAATCTTCTTACTAAAAAGATGTATTTATGACTCCACATTGACTTTTACAAAGGAGATGGACAATATATATCCCCCTAAGAAATGTATTTTCAGAATGACTTTGGTGGGCTTGTTAAAGCTTCAACCAAGGCCCAAAACCTAAAGGTACATGGCTGAAAAGTGGTCCAAAGTAAGTATATATCTATACAAAGCCCAAAAGTGACCAAAAAATAAAAAAATATGGTCATGCAAGGCCCAAACCTAACTATTAAGCCTAAGAATGTACAAATGAAAGAGGTTTAAACCAAGCTCACCCATGGACCTCATCAAAAGGGTGGTCTTCTACAAATAGGAATGTGAATAACAACGGATGTGGACTTTCCCGAATGACCAAATTTGGAACATACCAAATGATTGAATTTGGAAATCACCAAATAAACAAATTTAGAAATTACGGAATTATCAAATTTGGAATTGACTGGATGATCAAATTTAGAACCGACCAGATGATTAAGTTAAAAACTTACCAAATGAGCAAATTTGGAATTTACCGGACAATTTAGTATGGAATCTATCGAAAGAATATATATGATACTCAAAATAGATGGTCCTCTACAAATAGTTACGTGAATTACTCAGGTATGCAAACAACAAAATTTTACTTTTCTAGATGACCAAAATTGGGATATACTAGATGATTGAATTCAGAAATTACTACATGAATAAATTTGAAAATTACCAGATGACCAAATTTATAACTTATTGGATGAAAAATTTTAGAACTTATTGGATGATTTAATCTAGAATATACATGAAGAAAAGGTATAATACTTGAAGAGAAATGCTCCTCTAGAAACAATGAAGCAAAAAACTGTGCAGACAACAAATAATCAAATATGCAAAACAATGAACAAAACAATAAAAAAAGAAGGCATAATTACATTTATGAAATAATGATAAAAAATTATGGAAGGTCTTATAGATTTTAGATAATTAAGTTGACAAAAAAAATTCAAAAATGATGTGCGGTGAAAATAAACATTGTGAATGGTAAGAATATTTTTTTTGTCCATAACTTGTTAAAAAGATATTTTTATCAACCAATTTTTAAAAAATAAAAAATAAATAAAAATAAACATCGTGAATGGTGAGAATAAAAATTCTCTTATGCGTGTAATTTATAGACTAGGAAGGTCATATTTTGTTGAAATTGGTCTTATAAATATTTTTGAGTAATTATCAGTTTTCCATCCGAAGCCAACGTTTTTCATCTTTTTCGGATAGTTAAGCCTAGTTCTCATGACGTGATTTTTTTCTTTTAGTACTTTTTGACAAACTTGGATTGAAAAAAACAAATCATTTAAGATCTAACATATAAATATTAATAATAAAAGTTACATGTTTTAATATTTAGTGGAGATCTTTTTTCTTAAATAAAAAAAAAGAGTATTAGGTTTCTAATTTTTCAAAATAAGAAAGATATATACAAAGATGATATTTCTTATAATTTTCCCAGTTTTATTTATAAGATCAAAATAAATATTAATGTACTAATTTTTATAAAAACATACTGTAACATTTTAATTTCATTCTTATTTAAATTCAAAATCTATTTTATTTTTAATAGTAGCATTTTTTAAAGAAATGATAAACATCAGAAATAACATTAATTGTTTCTAGATACATAAGCTTTGTTTCATAAATAAAACTACTAAAATATTTTTTTATCTTATAAATAGAACCAAAGAAGTAATAAATAATGATGATGATTAAGTAGCAAATGTTATCTTATTGTCATTTAAACTAATGAGTTTGTTGATTTTTATAAGAAAAATGTATTAAGTATATATTTGATCAAATTTATTTTGAGTTTCTCTCCTCTTTTTAAGTAGAAGTTAGGCCATACAATTTTAGTTCAGGTTTAGATTATGAAAACTAGGGTTTTCTTCAAAATCAAGTTTTTTTTTGGTTTTGGTAAAATCTTCTTTTATAGAAAACACTTATTGAAAATCTAATTAGGTTTTCACAAATGTTTGAGTTCAAAAACCTTTTCAAATCTTTAGTTCTTGTGAAAAATAGTTATGACCTAGTTTCTATTATGGTAAATAACAGAGAGAACCACAAAATTGTATTTATATTCGTTCATCTCTTAACAACACTTAAGGCTACGTTCAGTACCTAACTTAATAGGGTTTATCCAATATTATTCAATAACTAAAAACAAGTATTCTTTGCAGAAGCCTCTTTAGGCTTAAACTCGAGTATTATATGTAGCAAGCCTCTCCAAGCTCAAACAAAACTATAGCATAACAAGTTGCACACATGCACATGCTAATCCACCTGATTAGGAAGAGTTAAAACACCTCTAGGTAGATAAGGATTTTATAGTGTTCATGAGACTTTACACTTAGGCTCGAAATATAGAGAATGCTTACAAACCGAAGCTCTAATCATGCAACATTAAGTTCTTTAACTTGTAAGAGTTAAACAGAGTTAAACATTTACACAGAGAGGATGCTTAACAAGTTCTTTAGAGGGAAACTTGAATAAATACAATAAAATAAACTTATATAGTGAAAAAGTGTTAGAAATAGTCATTGGGAGACTGTCTTTTCATTTGGTCAAAAGGTAAGGCTTATATGGGCTTTGGGTGAGGAAAACCTAATATGATTCTAGAGACTCCAAATGTAGGAAACACCTTAACATGGTTATGGATAGTTCAGATTCAAAAAACCTAATATGGTCTTTTACTATAGGTTAATAAATCAATTCATATACATATATTCTAGAAGCTTTCAGAGAATTTAGACTTTATTTGGTCATTTAAATTTAGCAAAAAAGACTAAACCTGATTTTAAGGTTTTCCTAAATTTAAGCTTCAAACTTGGTTTCTTCATCAATAACTTATCAAGATCCATTCCTTGATAGATTTAAGCATTGAGTAATGCAAAACTTACTTGGGAATTTATGGTTTTGAAGTTGAAACTCAAACTAAGGTTTTGGTTCTAATCAATTTAAGATTCAAAGTGAATAGTTCAAATTCAACTTAGTTGATGTTAAATCATCAGCATATAACTCTCCAATAAGATTTCATAGCTTCAACAATATTTTTGTTTCTTTGATTCTGGTTGATCTTCATGAAACTAGGTTTTCTGACCTAATTCTTCAACTTTTCATATTCAAATGGTAAACATTCAGATTTGGCTTGAAATTATGAGATTAACCTTCTAGCATCTTCCTTGAATTATTGGTAAATTTTGTAATGATATGAAAACTTTTGTTGTTGCGCTCTAATTTAACATAACTTGTTCTTTCTTCAATTTTAGATCTTTTTACTTTAAACTTGAACTATTACTGATTCTGTTGTGATCTTCTTTCTTGAAAAGGTATTCTAAGCTCATTTAGGTTTTACTAAAGTTCTTTATTTAGTTTCTTTGCTACTTCTGTCCATATTTAAATGAAACTATTAGATTACTTCAACATTAGAGATATTTATATTATTTTTAGAAGTACAATATCATTAAAACTACAAGAACTAGGTATTGGAGATTAGACTCAAAATCTTTTCCTTGCCATTTGAATTTCGAATTTCCCCCAATTTTAAGGTTTGTGTTGGTTCAAGACAAACTTGGCCTACTGCTAGTTGTAGTATGCCAACCAACCTCTGACCTCCTCCAACTCAGCCTAAAGTCAGGCCACCTACACAACTTTTATTGTTAAATTCATACTATAAAATGGATAAACAACTTTTATAATGAATTATTTATTACTTACTAACTTTTTCCCAATATTAGCATATGGCCAACTACCCATGGTGTGCGGCACTCCACCCTGACGCTACTCTGATTACGTTTGTTGTGTTTCTGGATCACCTCATACTAAGACTTAGATCACATGGCTACTAAGCCAACTCATGTTGTTTCCCCAATCCAAGAGGATAGGTAGGGGCCCGACAATCTTGGCTCCTTGTACTGGCCTTCTCTAGGATGACATTGAAGTCTTTTCTCCCTACCTCTACGAATGAAGCCTTCATCACATCTTTATGCTCAGGTGCAAAAGTCACTAACTCCTAGAGTTAAAAACAATATATAATTCATTAAAAGAAAATATAAACATTAACAAATGGCAATACAAAGTAACCTACTAGCCACTTGCTCCATCACTATTCTATCATACCAGACAAAATGAATGTCCAGTTCTTCCATGCTCCATGGAAGTGTAATTGAATTACCTTTGTAAGTTTTAGTACTTTTAGTTTTTGGCAGGTACCACTTCAAAATACATATTTTCTAGTCTTAAAAGTAAAAAGTAAAAAATATTAACTTCAAAAGACATCAACTTAAATAAAAAGTACTTACCCTTCTACTAAGGTAATAATAGCCTTCCCAGAGAAGGCTTTATCCGTAGAAGGCTTGTCACGAACATAAACCTTTAAAACATCTGGCTAATACCCCATTGGCAACCATTATCTGAGTTAGAATTAGAGCTTTTAACTTAGTCATAATCAACATCCTCCGTGATCCCGTTCCTCTTGGTTGTCCCTATCCATCCAGGTGTTTGTGTCATCTGGATTATAGGCTTAACACATGACATAACACCAAATCATATTAATAGAAACAATAGAAATGAGGAAATTTTTTTTGTGATTTTTAAAACAATTAAAAAATGAAAATAATCACAAGATAAAACTTTAATAAGTAGCCCTGGATCATATAAAAGAACTTATCCCATATATGAAGATATGAGATGGTGTATGGTTTAAATCAAGAGTGCTCCTTGGACAATCAATTACATGATCATCAACAAGGATAGCGGACTATGATTTATTTCAAGAGTTAAGGAAGGGTGTGAAAAGAGGCTTAAAGATACTCGAATTAATTACCAAAATATGTTAGATATGCTTACACATTGATAAATGATCATGCAATGGCTAAATACAACAAAACATAAAAAATTGAAGAATCAAAAGCATGAATCGATTCATGTGTCCCAATGGCCCAAAACGAGTATAACAGGTAGATGAATCGATTCAACCTCCCTAGGAATTGATGCATGCATCACAAATTAGCAAAAACAGGTGCAACAAGGGAGTGAATCGATTCACCCTCCCCTGGGAATCGATTCACGCGTCCAGAGTGCCCCAAATCAGATCCTTGAATCGATTCATCCCCATGGTGAATCGATTCACACATAAACGTTTGCAATGAACAGTAATTCCAGTAGCAAATGGATTGATTTATGCACAGGGGAATCGATTCACACCTGCAGTGTAACAGATTCCAAAGAGCAACTTAGCAGAAACTGATAAATTTCTCAACTTCTAACTACCCTATCTTTTTTATATGAATTCCAATTACCACTAAATTTTAACACCAACTAAAATACACTATTTGTGACGCGTAGCCACTAACCGCACTAAAAAATTCATAAAAATGAGGGATTTATGTGCATAAATATGATTAACCCATTTTGAAGCATTTTGATGCAACTTAGGGGTCAATTCTCAATGGAATTGGTATGGAAATATGCATTAAAAGCCTATATAGGACGCATCATTTTGAATAAGTCATTTTTTTGTTAAATAGTTTAAGAACCTTTATTTATCCTTGGAGTAATAGGTCATATAAGAGTTATTCCTAAAATGTCCCTAGTCAAGTATTTATGTGGGGACATGTAAATACATTAAGACTAGTGTGTAAGTGTACTAATGATCTGATCTCACAGATCATAGATATAAATGATATCAAGTCTTCACACGGGTACATATTAAGAGTAATGATGTACTGGACAGACCCACCATGAGAACGTTGCATGGATCGTTACATGAATATCATAAACGATTCTCAATGTGATAATGGTATATGTAGTCCTTTAACCTGAAGTCACTATGATTCCTACATAAAGAGTTTGTTGTTTTAATACAATCAAACGTCTTCTGTAACAAGAGGACTATAAAGGTTGTGGTTAGGCAATGAACAAATTGTGCAGAGGGATGTAAGTGATGTAGTTGAGATTTGTCTCTCGTATGTGATAGGAGTGATATCTATAGGCCACTTGATGGAGTGAGACTAAGGAAATGCATGGCCATGCTAGAAAGAATAAATATTGGATATTTATTTGGATAAAGTCTACTCCGGTATCAAGTAAAATAAATTGGGCCGTACAAGGATGACACGACCATGCCTTGGGCCCAATTAGGATATTGTGACAAAATGAACAAACATATAAAATAATTATCACTTATAGGTTATGTTGATATTAAATAATATTCGGACATAATGATGCCTTGCTAGATGCCGCTCTTATTTTATATTAATAATAAAATAGTTTATTATTAATATGACCGAGTATTTTACTTATAGGGTCACACACATAGAGTAAGCCCATCAGAAAATAACTTATTTTAGTTGGACTAAAATAAAGCTATTAGGCCTAACTCATTTAGAATGAGTAAGGAGCCCATTCTTTAGAGAGAACAAATCAGGTCACACCTAAGCCTATAAATAGAGCATAAGATGCTCATAGGTAGTTTAACCAAAAAGAGACACAAATACGCAAAAGTTGTAAGAGCTACACGTCGTCAAACTAGCATTTAGAAGGTGTAGCATTTCTGGTGGGAGTACTTGTGTGGAATCCTAAAGGACGAGGCTATGACTGTTTCGATTTTGTTCAAGAGGTAATCCTAAAACACAATAATTTTTTTGTGTTTGTCTTATGCTTTGAAACATGACGCTTTGCACTAGGGATTCCCTAACAATTGGTCTATTCCAGTTTCTACAAATCACAAATCATATATTTAAGCTATTGGAACCATCACATGTTATCCAAAACTCATAGAACTCATTTTGACCCTATTGGTTCCTCAATTATGCATAAATTCCATATACAACTTCACAATTTAACCAATTCATCAATCAACATGCACATCAATGCCATCAATTAGCCATGAAACTTCATGATCAATAGTCATTCATCATTGCAACAAGGAAAATCATGGTATCATAATTATCATCAAACACTGTTAAGGTCACTACCAAAAATTAGCCTTTCAAAACATACAAGGCCTAATTTTCCAAAGTGACCCTCAAAAGAATACATGTCATCATTCAATATCCATGAAACAAAAGATGCATATACATATATCAAAGGGTTTTACAAGGGATGCCGGCCAAGGCTTTCAAGCTTTCATTTCTATATTTACCTCCACCATGTACAACCTCCAAAAAGAGTAGGATGCTCAACATACCTACATCAACCTTTAAAATGGCAACTAGGAGGTGAGTAATATTAAATGAATCAAAGTCATACATTATGATGATACATATACATGTGTACATAACACACAATTCTCAAGAAGAATCCTAAGCTTCACTTACATATCATACCATTCTATTCCAACATAACACATATTCAAATCACTATATCCATAACACATATAGATATCTATACACATATCAAAATCATTGATATTCTCAGTAAGATTCATCACACACTAAATGTTAGTACCACAGCTTCTTTCCTTTGTATTTCTCAATCATCCATCGCCACCACAGGCTATTAACTAGGTATATCTCTGGCTATATGCAAATGCTCTTATGGCTAATGCATATACACAACAGAATCATTAATAATTTATGGATCCGACTGTAGGAAATAACAACATAATCAAGTGTGGGTCAAGCATAGGTGTGCTACTATACCCCTACCGTAGTAACTTATATCTCAAATCACGCATGCAATACATTACTCTTTTACTGGTACCAAACCGCTATTACCCATATGTAGCACTAGTCACCTCGTGACTTAAGGATTCAACAGCATGGCCTCACTTGCCATAAGTGCTACAGGCTCCTCCCAAATACATATCGAGAGAGCCGTGCCCCATAGGGACACCGAGGTCACTCGCTCACCATAGAGCCGCCTACCCACTGGGCCCGCCACATAGGGTACCTCACCACCAAACTATGAGCAGCTTTGTGATTCCAAGAATCACTAGGGAACAAACACATAATTTTACCCATGCATTGGGCCGCCCTCCCACTAGGTCCGCCTATTGGAACCCCTAACATTCCACATAGACAACGAATGATATGTCAGGGATGCAAATATAACTAATGCATTTCTCACACTATCATCCTAAATGCCACTCCACAATCAACAATTCACCACCAACGCCTAGTGGAACTCTATATTCTCATCATTCTAAACCATCACCAATTGTTATTGGGTTTCATACATATTCAATAGTTTATGGCAATCACATTTATCAATTCACATATCATGGGATATTCAACATCATTACAATCAACACAATCATGGCCTTAAGCCATTCACAACAAATCTCATTAACATGAGTTAATTCAACATCATAATCACCACCCCAAAAACATATGCCATATAACACCAATCACTCTAAATGCATTTCTATCATATAATCATCAAATCATTCATCTTAGCCAAATTAGCATAACATAATTATATGTACACATCACTAATGGATGAAATCAAGCATTGTTACTGTAACGCCCCGAAATGTTAATTAAAATTTTCGAGTAAATTTTTCGCTTTTTAGAAAGATCATTTTAAAATTCATCAATTTAATTCAGAGTTTATGTAACAGTTGATAACAGCGGAAAAATTATCATACATGCTAGTCGTGAATAATCAAATTCAAGAAAATACTTAAGTAGCGGAAACGATTTAGAAAATAATGGTACATGACATGTTATACTTATTACAACCCATAAAATCAAAGTTCAGGTAATAATTCAAATAGACATCCATCATGGCATCACTCTGCATTCTGCGTGTCATTCACTGTAAAAATTAATGTAAGAGTGAGACAGAATATAGAATAAATATAAAATAGATAAAATTGCACAAACACAATCAACAACTCATAATGATATGATGAATATGCCAAACAAGTCCATTTAATAATTCTTCAATTAGTCAAATGATGTCATGCTGGATCCATTTGGTTTGGTGGGAATACTGCAGTAAAAGTCTCATAGAGACACAAATAGGGCTTTAGCATATACCATGAATCCCTACACTCCATGGCGCTTAAGTACCGAAGTACACAAATATCATAAGTAGGACTTTGCATAAACCATGAATCCCTACACTTCATGGCACACAACAAAATAGGGCTTAACTCATCATAGAGTAACCCCCCACCAGGGTAGGCAATCATGGAACCCCTAAATTCCATGGTGCGTCCGAATGCTTATGATGCATGAATGCCTTTAATTCTTTTAACATACCATGATATACATATTTCCAAAACCTCTTGGAATACAAGTCCTCAAAGGACACAACACTCATAATAATTCACAAAATCATGGATTTACTGTTTCAGTCACATGTGTTAATATCACAAGGCATTCATGTACATATAAGGTAATTTCGTTATTCATAATTATTCACCACCACATCATACAAACTGCATAATGCCCCAACAACATTTCTAATAACTCATAATCACTCAAGAATTCAATCATAAATCTTTATCCATAAAGAAAATATCATTTTCTTTCATAATAGTCTTTATAAGTGAATTTCAGCATTCCCAACAGCAACATACATTAGCCAAACAGTCATAACATGGGTAAATCAACACCTTTTTAGATGATTCTACTTTCTATGGCTTAATAATACAATTATCTACAACTTTCATGAAGAACACAATTTCAGATTCCAATCAGAAATACCACTTATTCACAAAATACCATAGTGCCTCAAGATGAGTTTTCCAAAATGTACACAGATTAGTATTTAGAACGTATCTGGAGTTACAAACATGATTTTGACATGAAACCAATTCTAAATTATTCCTAACACACATATCTATAATTTCCATGAAGACACCAACCCCTAATTCTCACCACAAACTTCCCAGTTTTAAAAACAAGATTCGGATTTCAGATTTCAGAATTACAGCTTGCACATACTTTAGTAATTTGAGCATAACTTGAGTTACAAAAATTATTTTGATGTGAAACCACTTTCTAAAGATCCACAACTTAAATATCTACAACTTTCATGAAGACATCCAAGGCTGATTATGCATGTATAATTCCCAGCATATCAAAATATACACTAAACATGAAACAAATCCTTCACTCGGACATACAGTAGTATTTTGGCTATAACTTTTGCTACACATACTCAAATCAATCGGTTCAGGTCTCAAAATTCACATAACAAAAAGATTTACAACTTTCATGAAGACACTGATCACTAATTCTCACCACAAAAGTATAACATGTCATGTACCATTATTTTCTAAATCGTTTCCGCTACTTAAGTATTTTCTTGAATTTAATTATTCACGACTAGCATGTATGATAATTTTTCCGCTGTTATCAACTGTTACATAAACTCTGAATTAAACTTATGAATTTTAAAATGATCTTTCGAAAAAGCGAAAAATTTACTCGAAGATTTTAATTAACGTTTTGGGGCGTTACAGTTACCCCCTTCTACCTTAAGAGAAGTAGAAATAAACGCGGTCCGAATATCCCGCCTCGTCGATGGGGTTGTTTCCTACATTATACAATATACCACACAATCAATTCTTATTCAAACTACCAAGATTCAAGTGCTCATATTTATTTCTTGGTGTTTCATACCATTTCAATCTCAAACCTCATTTATTTCATTCCATCCACCATAACCACCATGGGTTAGGTGCCCAATTTATTTATGATATAATTAAAGCTAAACCCATTTATAGGTTTCAATACTAATTGTTTTCCAACCACCACTACCAATCATCTAACCTCATTAATGGTCATCCACCATCAAAGTTACCATCATACATCATTAAATACATTCTCCTAACATTAATAAATATTCTTCTACCTATATTTCTTATTTCCCCTAAATCACAGGGTTAGGGTTTCATTAAAACCCAACAACCATCATCAATGTCCATTATTTCCCATCATATTCAATGCCATTTTCGTGTACCCCTCAAGGCCCTCATAAAACTCACACTAAAAGTACCCCACCTAAGGGTTTCTCATCATAAATGTCTCTCTAAAGTAACCCACATGCAACCAAACACTCTCCCAATAATCATAACCCATAACCTAGGGTTTAAGCTCAATAAAATAGTGAGAAACTTACCTCAAGCCAACAAAAGAGGAAGCTTCAAGAAGGGGGGAGAGAAAGCACGAAAATGCAAAAGAGAGAGGGAGAGTTTCCAAGCACTACAAGCTTCTCCACCCAAGCTAGATGAAAATGAAATGGAAGGAGGAAGAAGGCACACACACCACTTGATGGGTTTTAGAGGAAGAAGAAGATGAAGAGTTGGAAAGGAGAAGGAGAGCTACGGGAATGTAGAAAGAAAAAGGGGGTTTTAGTGTTTTAATTTTAACCCATCATTAAACTTCTCTATTTTAAATCAAACATGATCTCTGTTCGGGCTCAATACTTTATCTAAAAAATTATTCTGAATATATATTCAGATTCCCAATAATATTCTTAGCAGTCCTGACCAATGGTACCTCAATCGGAGATACTTGGTCTGATGCCCATATTTTAATCGGGCATTATTTTCAACTGTTTAAGCCACCATAAATCATGAAAAATCATTAAAATTCCTAATTTAATTATTTTAATATTTTTGGGATATTAATCAATTCTCATTTAATTATTTTCTATTTATTAATCTTAATTAAGTATTTATGTAAATTTTGGGATGTTACAACACATCTATTTGTAATTACAACTAATGTAGGCAAAACCAACTTTGAGAATGGGGGATCTAGCTTTCCTTGCTTTTCTTCTTGGAGTTCCAATCGCCTTGTTGAATTTAGGAGATGGAGAAGCCTTGGGAATATGGTGGCTAAAATTAAAAAGGGAGGAAAAAGATGGAGTTAAATGGTTATAAGGTGATTATGAGAGGTTAGGAAGTCTGTTAGGTGGCTAAGGTTTGTTGTGGTGGTTGGACGGAGTTTGTTATGGGGGAGAGAGAGTTTTGGATGTCATTCCTCTAGGAGGAGATAAGACCTATACCGCCACCCTAGGGAAGGAAACCTAAGGATAAGGTATTCGATAGTGTGCTAAGTACAAGGGAGAGACTAAGAGAGAGAACTCACTTTTCACACTAAATTTCTTCAATTGAATTCTGAGGTGTATTTTATAAAAGAGAGGCCTATATATAGGCCTATAATCTAATAAAGTCTTAATTATATAGAAAAGAAAATCAAAGGCTCATGTAAGCCCAACAAGAGTTCCAAGTAGCTTAGGAAGGCCCATAATCCAATATAGTGCAAGATAAGAGACTGTAAGACTTCCCAAGAGCTTCTGTGGGCTTGGGCCCATAAATCGGGAATGTAAAGGGTGTAAGGGTGTCCTTAGCCTTCTTACTCCTTGCTCTGGTTATAGGTCCTGCAAAGGAGTCCATGGCCTTATCCACCTTATCAATAACTTCTTTATGAGTGATATCTTTATCAGTAACACAATGGTTTATGTGTATGAACAAATCACACGGTGGGATCTTCCTCTTCTCCCCACCATGTATCATCAGCTCCCCCTCCTAATGTCATTCTGACAATCATCCCCTCCATTAACCATCTAAAATGTATGTTAAACATTAAAAAATAATAAAAAAAGATTTTAAATGAATTATGAGACCTCAACTACCTCGTTTTACTTATGATGTAGTTCTATAACATTTGTAGGTTGTTGCTCAACATTGGCCTTAAATAGGTCAAAGTTAATAATTTTCTTAATTTTTACCTCGCCATAGTTAGTCCAAACTCAGTAATTGGGTCTGAAGTCAAACTTATACAAGTGAAATGTAACCTCACTTTTACTCAAAATCTTATAGCACTTACATCTTGCAAAGGAAAAAAATGATTTTAAATGAATTTTTAAACCCTATCTGCCTTATTTTACTGGTGATGTGGTTCGATGACATTTGTAGGTTGTCGCTCAACATTGGTCTTAAACAAGTCAAAGTTATCTGCAACTTGAGATATAATAGTTTTCATAAATTTCACCTCTCCATAGTGAGTCCAAACCCAATAATTGGGTTTGAAGTCAAACATATACAAGTGAAATGTAACCTCACTTTTACTTAAAATCTTATAACATTTACATCTCACATAAGAACACCTCTAATAAGGTTGTTTCATAGTCTTACTAATTGTTGGGAATCCCTCAGGGTCAGGCAGTGGAAACACAAAGAACTCCCAAAAAGGAATTGCAAAAACAGATGTCTCAAGGCATTGCATACAAAATTAAAGTTTTCATTTTAGAATTTACCTCTTATAGACGCAAAACGAGTTCCTTAATAGAAGCAATTGTAGCTCCATCCTTAGGAGTCCACACGAGCACTCCCACCAGAAACTGAATTTCTGAATACTAGTACGGAAGTTCAGAGAATAATCCTAATTTTTTAAGCAACAACCTATGAGCATCTCATGCTCTATATATAGGCTTAGGTCTTAACCTAATGAGCTTTCATTAAACATTGGACTCTTGACTCATTCTAAATGAGTTAGGCCCAATTGTTTTATTTTTAGTTCAACTAAAATAAAAATGTTCTCTGGTGGGCTTACTCTATGTGTGTGACCCTATAGGTAAAATACTCGGTTATATTAATAATAAACTATTTTATTATTAATAAAAAAAAAAGAGTGGCATCTAGCAATACATCATTATGTCTGAATATTATTTATCATTGACATGACCTATAAGTAATAATTATTTTATATATTTAATCCTTTTGTCACGATATCTAATTGGTCCCAAGGCATGGTCATCGTCATCCTTGTAGACTTTACATAATAAATATCTAACATTTATTCTTCCTAGCATGACCATGCATTTTGTTAGTCTCACTCCATTAAGTGGCCCATAGATATCACTCCTGTCACATAGGAGAGGCAAATCTCATCTACACCACTCACATTAATAAACTTCTTAACCCCTTTAATAAACTTATTTTTAAACATCTTCTATGGGAATACACCCTATTATCATAAACGATCCATATCAAAATCTACATTTCTAACACACCACTAATTAAGGTATAAGATACGTACTATTAAAATTATACACAAAATTTTAATTATAAATTTTAGTTTATTTACTTTGTAATTTATAATTAGAAATTTAAAATTTTATGATTACCATACTACTATAAATAAGGGTTTCTACATTAACTTTGTTGGCTTTTTACATCAATTTTCATAGTGATGTAGATCTGGGTGATGTGGAATCTATGAACATGCTATATCAATTTTCAAAATCAATGTAAATAAGCCTTTCTATATCGGTTATTCTAGGAAATTGACGTAGAACATGATATACTACATTCTTTTTTACAAAAATAAAATGATGTAGAATATACTCTACCATATCATCTTTTCTCTAACCGATGTAGAACATATATTTTTCATTTTGGTCTACCACACCTTAAATTGGAATTTAGTGTGGTTCCTAAACAACCACACTAATAAATTATTTTTTTAGAAAAAAAATTTAATGACATCCAATCCTTATTTTTACTCTCTATTTTTATGTCCTTTTAGTAGTTTTTGGTGACATACCACTACCACATAAATAGATACAAATAAAGAACTAAAACGCATATGAATCTCAATGATAACTAATTTTCTCAATTGAAAAATGATTATCATATATACAATAATGTGTGTGTTTTTGATATTGACAAGAATAAAGTGAAAAATAACACATTTGCTACCAATAAGGGAGCATTAACGAATCCAAAGGAAATAAATTTTATATTTAATAATTTAATTATTTCTATCAATAGATGTAGCCTATAAGTATAAAGCTATATTCTATAAATCATGTGAAATGGAGAGAAGTCATTTAAGAATGTGAATATACCTCTACTTCAAGGTTTCACTACACAACAACATGGGATCTTGTAAGATCAGAATTGGTAGTTTGCAATCCATCCAAACATTTATCAACTAGCTTATCAAGATATATGTGTGGACCTAAACATAATAAAATATTTCACTAAAAGGTGTAGTAAGTTACATGATTATATATTTAGTATAGACAAAATACCTTGAATAAATAAAATCAATATATCCCTGGTTTAGCTAAACATGCAAGAACTTCCATTCTAGCATTATTATGTTTCCATTTTTCTAACTTGATTCCATTGGTTCCATCATAATGCTATGAAACTGTGAAGCTTAATTGAACAAAAGGGTAAAATTTAGAGGAATAGAAGTTACAAAACAAAAATACTAAAATTTGGCAAAATCATACATTTAATTTTGTTTTTTCAAGAGTGATATGAAAAAATAAATAAAATAACAAACATTAATTAAACTATTCATTGGAAAATAATTAATGTAATAATTAATTTTGCTTTGAATTTCACTAGAAAATAATTAATGAAATATAGTTATTTTACTCAATGTAAAGTAATTTAAGGATTAATATGGTGACCAAATCTAATGAGGACCTAACCCATTGGGCTTCTTTTGGGCCATCTTTGGGTTTTACTATTACCTTGTAAATATTTTAGTATTTTTTTATTTATTTAGGAATAAATTAGGTTTTGAAAATAATTTTTAGTTTGGGCCTTGCATGATCATAATTTTCATTATAGGCCATTTTTGGGCCTTGTATAAGTACATACTTGCTTTAGGACACTTTTAGGTAATGTATTTTTAGATTTTGGGCCTTGAGTTAAGCTCTTACAAGCTCACCCAAACCAATTCTGAATTTTTCCTTGGAGTATATAAGCTTCATTTCATTTATAATTGGTCATTCATTAGTCATTTGTTGAGTTTTAGTGAGATAGAGTATGACCTCTCTCTATAATCTTGAGTGCATTAGCTTTCTCCCTCAAGTTTCTTATCCTTTGGACTTCTCCAAAAGGTGGTGAAATATCACATTGCCTTATCTCTCTTAGAGTGCCGGCGTCACCTCCCTCTCTAACCTCTCCACAAATTCGATTTCCTTCTCCTAGCTTCCTAACCTCTAAATCTAGGTTTTTCATGCAATTTCCTCTCCATTCCTCTAGCATATACCTTACGGCCAGCACTTCCATTTCACAAATTAAGCATTTGAAGTCTTTATTTTGGTTGCATATGCTTTGGATCTAAGAAGAATCAAGAGGAAGATCCACCTCTCCTAAGGAATTTCAAGCAAATTCCTACATCATTTAGTATTTAGAGTCTTAACCTCTTGCTTTCCTTCTTTTAGATCTATTCATTATATTTCATATTCTAAATTTTTAGTTTCATACTTGTGATCTCCTCTTCAATAGCTTTCTTTTGACATATCATAGGTGAAAATCTAAGAAAATTTCAAAAAATTATCAAATGTTAGATCTTAAATATACTTTTTTTGTTTTGGAATTTCATAAATTTGCTTCACAAATGATATTGCTGCATATGACCGTGACTTAACCTCAAAGTTTCATTAAATTTAGGGCAAAAATTTTTAGGTCAACTCTTTGACTTGTGATGCCTTGTTGTTGAAGTTACCTTGTTGTTCTTGCTTTCTTGTACCATTTCTTTGCATTTTTTCATTTTCATATTTTAAAGTGAAAATCTAGAACTGAACCTCTATTACTTCGTGTAGTTCTTATAGTGTCGTCCATGTGTTTGTGCAAATGTTTAAGTGTTCATAGTTTCTAGTGTTGTTATAGGTTTTGGAGCTTGTTTCCTTAAGTTTCTAGGTGTTTTCCTTTGCATTTTCCTTGGTATTAGTTGTTGGAATCTTAGGCTCTTTCTTCACATTTGGTAAAGTGCCTAACAAGCTCCTTGTAGTGTCTTTATTCACCTCACTTTAAGGTGAAAGTTATTGCTTATTTCTATGGTAGGTTGTTAGCAGTTTCCTAGGGTATGTATCTAGTTTTATTTTCAATTTCCATCACCTTTAGTCACTCTTGAAGATGTTGTAAATTGTTCCATTTTATTATATTTCATGTCATTTTTCCTTTCCTTCCATTGCATTTAATTGTTGGAAGACGATGTTAGCATAAGTGCCACTTGTTACCACTTGTTGTTTTTGTGCACTTGAATTGCAATACTTTGGGTTTATACTTTTCTTTGTTATGGTGCAATAAAATAATTACAAAAAAGGGAAATGAATTAAAATTTTAAAAAAAATTATGAAAAGAAAAAGGCTTAAAAGGTTCATTAATTTATGCATCTTATTAGATCCTTTCTTGGCAAAATTTATGAGAAAAAAGTGTATGTAACCCCTATAAAATAAAAAAAATCTAGCACCTAGTAATTGTTTTGTGCAATACCTTAAGTTTTTGATTTACTTTCTTTTATGCACATTTGTTAAAGAAAAAAGCTTGTTGAAATTATACAAAAAAATAGTGGTGTTGCTTGCATTCTAGAGTTTCTAGTTTATTTATTTTGTGTGTCTCCTTTATTCTTGCATTTAATTTTAGTTTGTCTTCCTTGATTCTTAGTTTGTCATATTTTAATTCCATTCTTGTTTTCTTCTTTATACCTTTACTTGCTTGTCATATTCTTGTTTGTCACATTCTTAATCCTTTAGTTTAGCTTCCTAATTATGCTTTTCTTGCTTGTCTTTTTGATCTCTAAGTTTTGTCATTAAAGTATTTCATTTTATTGGCTTTCTTTGAGATTAGTAAAGTGAGACCTCACTTTTGGGTAACATATTGGGGTGATTGAGATTTGACTTGAGGATTGATCTAAGAAAGTTCAAGTTTAGAGAGATTAGTTGGAGTGCAAACACCTTTTGTGAGATTGGGGTGTAAACACTTTTCTTTTCTTTTCTTTTTGTTTAAATATATTTTTGTGCTAAACTTTACTTTGAGTTTCAAAGTTATTTCCTTGTAGCTTGGTGACTTGCCTTAGACTTAGTGACCTTTGAAGACTTGTACTTGGAGAACACACTTTTGTAATAACTTAGTGGTTACTTGTGTGTCTTTTGTATTATATTTTTTCTTGTATTTTGGGAACTTGACTTTAAGTGTATTTTTCTTAGTCCTTGTATTTGGACTTGTGGACTTTCGAATTTTAATTAGTTGACTAGGGTAGTGCGCTTAGGTATTAGTTTACTTTTGTGCACAACAACTAGTTTTGTTTTTAATTGCTTTCTAGGTTAGTGTAATGCGCTTCTTTGCATGCCAGGTTCAGTTTAATTTTTGCACATTTGACTAGTTTGTTTTATTTTCTTTCTTTAATTGTTTTTCAATCTTGCTTGTTCTCTGTTGCTTGTTGTTTTTAGGTTAGTTTCCCCTGAGTGACCAACTAGTATATCTTTCTCCGTTTTGAGCATATTTGCATTATAACATGTCATCATATAGAGAGAGAGATAGAAATGCTACTCCTCCCCTACACATGCAACTTATCTTAGAAAAATTAAATAACATGAATTCACAACTAGATAATCTTGAGAATGAGGAGGAATATGAAAGACACACTAGGCATCGCAATAAACATAGACAAAGACATCACGATGAAACTAGCATTACTACATACTTGATTTCTAAGAGCACTTAAAAAATGTAGATAAATCATAAAAAATGTTATTTGTAATTAGAACATTTTTGCAAGTGTAGTAGAAGCTCATGTGGTTAAATTATTTTAGTAACATTTTCAACAAGCCATTAGGAACAATTTAAAAATGTTATTAGTTTTGTTTTTTTAACATTTAAAAATATAGATAATTTTAGCTACATGTTTAGCTCATCATTAGCTACATTTAAAAAAGTATCTTGATTATTTATTTTGTAATAACATCTAAAAAATGTTGTTTATAGTAAATTTAAAGAAAGTTTATGACTCCTTATTTATGAGTCATGCTCATTTTGCATATGATCCTTTGTAAGTCTTAACTAATCAAATTATAAATATTATTTACATATATAGGTATATTTAACTCTAGTATATATATAATTGTTAAAATGTAATAAAAGTCTTGTATATTCACATATTCAAATATCAAATCAAAATGTCATATAGAGTAATTTGCTATCAAGCTTGATGTTCCCCCCTCAAAGAACTTCACTTCAACTAAAAGTCACTAAAATTCACTTCAACTAGTATATCCATCAAAGTTCACTACACAATTAGTATCATATTTCAACAACCTACATCTTTATGAAATTTTTCTTTTTTTTACCCTCAAATTCTCTTGGTGTGCCTTCTCTTTATTATTTTGAACAGCATGAATCTTCCTTTCCTGCATTGAAGAAAAACTTTTATACTTTCTATTAATACAAAATAGTATCTCTATATAAAGAGTCAAATTCTAAACACATGATTATCATCAATCCAAGCCATAAGAAAATAGCGAGTGTTAATTGTTGAACAAAAAACCCTACGTCAACACTTTTCTTTTTGTTTTTCTCAATGAGATATCTTATCCCATTCCTAAACAAAATACCTGTTGCGTCTTTGGGCCGAATAGGTTAAAAGCTATATACTAGTGTGAACACCTCTTTCGGTCTGACCCAAATGGAAAGAATTCTGAGAGGACTAGACTTCATTTCCGAATGATCTGTTGAGAAGGATGACTCAGATTGAAGCATTTTCAAGTAAAATATAGCCCTGTTGGAGATGAATCCGAGTAGAATGGTTCAAAAATGATCAAATCCGAACAGGAGGACTCATATTGAAGCATTTCCGAGTGAAATATTGCCCTTTTGGGATAAATCCGAGTGAAATGACTTAAGGAATGATCAACTCTGAGTGAAATGACTCAGAAACGATCAAAACCGAGTGGAATTACTCTTGATGGAGCAAATCCGAGTGGAATACTTCACTGTTGGAGGAGAATCCGAGTGGAAAGTTCCTTGTCTTAGACAATCTGAGTGGTAAATGGCTGACCCTGTTGGAAGTTCAACGCTGAAAAGAAATATGTCCCTGTTAGAGGTGAATCCGAGTGGAAGCTGTCCGAATGCAACCATTCCGAGTGATAAAAAGGACTTGACCAATAAAACTGCCCAAAGCTAATTCCGAGTGAAAGGATGCTGACTGAAACAGGTCTGACCAGGGAACAAGTGCTTTTCCGGGAAAAAAGCTGTTCCGAGTGAATGGATTCCGTGCAGAAGAAGCCACTAAATGAACCGCACTCGGGCAGACTCACAGTTTCACACTGAGCCCGAGTGTGATGTCCCCAAGGAAGACATCTGAGTGAGTTGGGGCAGAAAATTGTTTTTCCGAGCAAAGCAAGGCTCGGCCATGAAAGAACTTCTATCAGCCAGATTCCAGAGTCATTCAAGTCCAAATTTCTGAGTGAAAGGTATATCCGAGTGAGTGATTGACGACTGAAGGAAATGCCGAGTGAGAAGCCAGTCGGGTTTCCGAGTGGAGTGGACAGGCTATTGAATGAAGCTTTTCTGATTGAAGTGAATAGGCTGAATCTGAGTGATGGCAACCGAAGGCATGATGAAGCTGTCCCCAAATTCTGAGTAAAGGGAAGATCGACGCCGAGTGGTCAAATTGTGAAACCATCCTGATTGGAAGATAAAACTGACTCTGAGTAAAAATGGATATTTCCAAGTGAAAATGGTTGTTACCGAGTGATATGTCTGAGTCAGATGCTCCCAAGTGAAGGTTCCAAGGAAAGCACATCCAAGTGAAAACAAGGCTGACTCCGAATGCATCCGGGCTATTAATTGTCAAGTAAAATCATTCTGATTTGAAATGTAGGGTCGGTTCCGAGTGAATGCATCCTGACCGTTGGTTCCGAGCAAAACACCTCCGATTGAAGTGGATGCTTCAAACAGAAATAAGATCCGAGCCAAATACTTCCGATTGAAACAACTCCGAGCCACTCTCTCTTCAGTCTGCACCGAGTAAAGTATCTTCAGTCAGCACCGAGTCACTCTCTTAGTCAACACCGAGTCATTCTCTTCAATTTTCAGTCGGATCCGAGTCATCCTTTAACCATTACCGAGCCACTCTTGTAACCACTCCCGAGTGAGTACTCTCACTCAAATCCGAGCTATGCTTTCACCCATTCCCGAGCCAATTTTCAGTCAGTACCGAGTGACCAACCTTTTGCTCAATTCTGAGACACTTTTCACCAATTCCGAGTGACACTTTTCAATCAGCACCGAGTCCTCTTCAATCGGTTCCGAGTCAATTTTCACTCGGTCTGATTGATTGTTCCAATCAGAATTGCCTTGCTTGTCCCCTCAATCCAATTGCACACTTGTTCACTCGGATTCTCCTCACAGCGACCCAATAACCGAGCAAAACTTCCACTCGGCCTTCCATAGGAGAGCTCCTCCCAGAAGAATTCTCACTCGGAAAGGACTATTTTCACTCGGTTTTCTATTGGAAAACCTTGATTCCACTCGGAATTGACTCCAATTATGGATGAATACTGACTGAGAGGCTAATCCGAGTCATTTTCACTCCGAATTCTACCATGCTCTCTCAGATTTCCATCATTTTCCACTCAGATTTCCACCATGCTGACTTGGATTTCCACTATCCAAGTGGATCCTTGAATTATGAGAGGCGGCTCACTACCAGACGAAGAAAAAAATGGTAAAGAACTCCCACCAGCCTCCTTTGTCAAAATCCAGGTTGTCTGCAAGTTGTGATTGTGGGGCGGCTGGCACAAAAATTAATAAAGAAGCCCACTTACCACTGATTGACAAGGCTCCCCACTTCTATAAATAGAGACCCAGAGGCTTTCACTTGAGGGAGGACGAAGAAGCATTAAGGAAGAGAGAGAGAACGCTAAAAAAAAAACTCCAACAGCCCTCTCTCTTCATACTAACCGTACACCCCTCCTTCTCCTTCCAACCATCCCCTTTCTCCTTGCCCCTCACCATACTGTCTTCTTATACCTCACAGCCCCTCCGAACCACACACACACCTCACAGCCCCTCTAAACCGTCCTCAACTCCTCACTCCAAACTGTCCTCCCTCCAAACCGTCCTCACCCTCACCAAACCGACCTCACCCAGCTCCCTTTCACCCATCCATCCTCACTCACACTCCAATCCGTCCTCACCCTCACCAAACCGACCTCACCCAGCTTACTCTCACTCCAGTCCGTCTTCAACTCCTCACTCCAAACTCTCCTCATCCCAACACCGTCCCTCCTCACAGCCCACTCCTCACAGCCCCCTAAAACACCGCCCCTCTCCACCGTCCCTCCACAGCCCACTCCTCACAGCCCCCTAAAACACCGTCCCTCTCCATCCGTCCTTCTCTCCTCTTCCTACACCACACCTTCCCCTCCCTCACTCTACCTCACCCAACACAATTCTCTTAAACCCCTCAAACCACTATACTGCCCCTCCCCACAGCCTCCTCTTCCTACACCACATTGTCCCATTCCCTCTCACTCCATGTTCACCCTCTCTCTCACTGTATTCTCCCTCTCCTCTTCCCCTCTAAAATCGTATCACACACATAACTCACAGCCCCCTTTCGTCATCCACTCTCTTCTTTTCTCTCTCTCTCACCGTACTCTCCCTCTCCTCTTTCCCTCTAAAACTGAACCACACACACACACACCTCACAGTCCCCTCCAACACCGTCCCCTTCTCAACACCAACAGCCCCTTTAAATCCTTTAAACACACCGTTCAATCTCCTTATTCAACACCGTCCAGCCCCCCTCTCGTTACACCAACCAGCTCCTTTCTCCCCACACTGGTCCTACTCTCCCCTTTATTTTTTTATAATTGTATCTGTTTTAGTTTCTGTTAAATTAATTGTTGATTAATGTCTTTGTTCCCTTTTCAATTAATAATCAATTTCTGTTAATTGACAAATATTAATGGAAATGAGTGTTTCACACCTTTTATTTGGATTGGTATAGAAGTTGCATTTATTATTATTATCCTTATTATTGCAATTTTTATTATATTTTTAAAAAAAATGGTAGAGCGAGATTAATTTGGACGAGACGTCCTGTTAATCTCATGTAAATATTTTGTGTTTATTATTGTTTATTTTTTTTATTTTTTTATTTTTGTATATTTTGTCATCTTGTATAGTTTCTTTTCATGAAGAAGTTAAAATAATTACTGGGCTAATTATAATGCGCGCTATTATATTGAGGTAACCGTTTTTATAACGGACAGTTGTGAGGTGCTAATACCTTCCTCACCTGTAATCAGACTCCCGGATCATGGAATTTCATTTTTATAACCAGTGCTTTAACAAAGGTTTTTCCAGTATTTTATCCTAAAAAATATTGGTGGCGACTCCCTGTTTTTTATCTTTTCGAAACGAGATCGTTTTAAGGGTCGGCCGTGCCGCCGCGATCCCGGTCACGACAGATGGCGACTCCGCTGGGGAATTTAGAGAGTCAAGCCAGTTAATTTGATAGTGCATGTTTTAATTAGCATATTAATTATTTAACTTCTGCCTTTATTTTTTTTATTTTTTATTTTTTTATTATTTTTGTCAATGTTTGTATATGGTTTCTATTTTGTTCGTATTCTATTATTTATGTTCTGTTAATGTCTGTGTGATTATTGAACCCTAGGGTAGATGACTTTATTTGTTGCTCTGTGTTTGTTCTATGTGCAGGATGAGTAAGGTACAGGTATTGAATGCCTCTTTCACACACTACACTCACAGTTTGCACACATTTTTGAGTGGGACCCTATACCCAGGCCGAAATAAAACTTAAGATTAGGGGAGGTTGATAGCGGAGCCATTTGGGATGTACTTCCTATCTGGTTACCGTGAGAATCTCAACTAGAGTTCGACTTATTCATGGTGCCCACACCTAGTAGACTTCCTACTGTTGTGGCCAACATCATGAGTAGGATCTTGGCTCTAGTGACCTTTAGAAGTTTTAGAACAAGCCACCTAAAGCGAGATATCACTGTTAGGCAAACCTTAGTACCATTAGGAGGCCTTCAGAAAAACCCGACTTAAGGCACAAAGGGGCAAACTTTACTTCTACCTTTTCTCATTCTCACTTTCTCTTTTGATCCAAATTAAGGGACCACTTGCCCGTTTAGTGGATTACTTTTTCAAAAAATGACATTTAACCAGTGATCCTTTAATGGGAAGGTGGTCCTTTCCTTTTATATTTGCTTAAGTCTTAGGATCTTGAGTTACGAATTATCTGAATCATCAAAAAAAAGGCCAAAAATTTTAACCAAAAAAAATATAAAAAAAAAATAAAAAAAATCAATTCTTTTTTTTGTTTTGACAATGATCAGAAAATCCATAGCTCACATGATCCTTGACTTGACGCAAGTTTTGTCAAATCGTAACCCCTTAAATGCAAAAAATGTTTTCAAGAAAGTTATTAGGGAAATATCAATTTGCAAAGCACGTCATTTCCTGACGGCTCTTTCTCTCCTTTCTTTCTATTCTTATCGGAAGCTATTCAGGGCTTAACGAATACCTTTGAGCAAGATATGGAAATTAACGTGGGATCAAACCTTTAAGAGAATGGTCATGGTTCCCTGAGCTGGAAATAGCTAAACTTGAGGCTCTTATTGTATTTCAGAATGAAGGATTTTTCTATCTTCACAACTATCTCGTATTAATTTCCATATTTGCCATACCTAGTACTTTTAAACAATAAGTTCTAAGGAATGGTCAAAGGATACTCGCCAAAGCCTGTGATTGCTTCCCATGACATTCTCCTTCTTTATATTTCCACCTGACATTTCTTGTTTTTCTTTCAAAGACACTGAAACACAGACGTCACGGGTAGACATCTTTACCAGACCCGACTTCAAAGGAAACTCATGGCTGAGGCAGAAGCTGTTGAGGGAGACTTCAGGACTGAGTTTGATCAGCTGAAAGAGCGAGTGGCGGAGTTAACTAAACTCTTAGAAAAGAAACTCACAGAAGGAACCTCCTCTGTAGGTGTTGAGGACAGCCAACAGCAGCCTATCACTGCACCACCCCCCATTGGTTCTGACCCAGCAAGAACCCAACTACCTAACACAACGACACCCCCTCTCACTATTCATGTCGGAGGACCTAACCCTGCCATTGAGGCCCAACCACCCTACGGCCAGTCTTATGCACAACAACATACATTTGTTGGTCCTGACGGCAACCCAGTACCTTTTCCACTTTATGGCCTACCACCGGGGTACTATCCCCCGCTCGCTAACCAACAAGAAACCCAAAACACGCAAGCCCATGGCCCACAAGCTTACCAAACCCAAAATATGTAAGCCCATGACCCACAAGCTTACCAAACCCAAAACACGTAGACCCATGACCCATAAACCCACCAAATCCAAAATACACAAGCCCAAATGGCCCAACCAACCTACAACGCACAAGCCCAAAACACACGAGCCCAGATGACCCAGCCAACTTATGCTGTACAAACTATGGCCCAACCTCAAGGACCCTCACCAAATACAGGCCTAATGAACCAGTCCCATGTGTTGCCTCCGTTCAACCAGCCACTCGGTTATCCATACGAATACGCAACTCCTTATATGACCAATCTCCAAGATACAACCCGCATGATGAACCCGATAAGCGGTCATAGCACGGTCACAACTCCCCAAAAGGAAAAGATAGAAATCCTAGAGGAGCATTTGAGAATGATGGAAGGCGCTGGAGGTTTCAGACTGATAGATGCTTCTGAACTATGCCTAGTCACAGATGTTGTACTCCCGCCCAAATTCAAAATGCCTGACTTTGACAAGTATCGGGGAATGACTTGTCCTAAGAACCATCTCACGATGTACTGTCGAAAGATGGCATCTTACTCTTCTAACGACCAACTGTTGATCCACTGCTTCCAAGATAGTCTAGCGAGGGCCGCTCTTACCTGGTATGCTCACCTTGAGCGAAACCATATTCGTTGTTGGAAGGACCTGGCAGATGCCTTCCTTAGACAATACAGGTATAACATGGATATGGCACCCAACAGGGTTCAGTTACAGAATATGGTGAAAAGGGACAATGAAACGTTTAAGGAGTATGCCCAACACTAGAGAGAAACAGCGGCACAAGTGGACCCCCCATTATCGGAAAAAGAGATAATCGCAATGTTTATTGATACACTCCCATCACCTTTCTATGGCAAGATGGTTGGTAGTGTTTCATCCAATTTCTTCGACATTGTGACCATTGGGGAAAGGGTGGAAAGCGGAATACGAACAGGAAAGATCACTCAGGGCCCATCTGGGATAAGCATGACAAGAAAGCCGGCACCTGGGAGAACGGATGGAGAAACTAATTCTATCTCTTCTAATCAAAAGACGGCTCCGCCGAGACCATTCGCCCCTACCATGATTCAAGCTCCCAATCCTTATGTGGCCGCTGCCACTCAGGGCCCGACAACTTATACTCCTCACTTTCGTCCGCCCACGGTAAGAGCGCCAATGCCGCAACCCATGACATACCATCACCCGCATCAGATGAGTCGACCACCCAATCATGATCAGAACACAAGGAATCCCAACAATGAGCGCACCCCTGTGCAGTTCGATCCAATTCCCATAACATATACCGAACTTTTACCAATCCTCGTTCAGAAGGGTCTGGTAGCTCCATGCCCCATGAGGCCGCTGCAACCTCCTTACCTAAGGGGGTATGACCTAAACGCTCATTGTGATTACCATGCTGGGGCACCAGGGCATTCTACAGAAAATTGCATGGCATTGAAATATAAAGTGAGAGATTTGATCAAAGCCGACTGGATTAATTTTCGGGAAGGAAGCCCTAATGTGACCACAAATCCCCTGCCCAATCATGGAGGTTCAGAAGTTAATGCCGTGGTGGCCGATATTGAAGATGGTTTTAATGGTAATACTGATTTGGTGATCGCTTGTCTGCTGGACCAAGAGCTCAGTAATAGGGAGGCTGTGAAACTCCCTTTGATTTTAAATAATTCACCAAAATAATTTGCTATTACCTCAAAGTCTTGTTTATCCCTCTGCTATGCCTAAGGTTTTGGGATTTTTCGTGTAATAAGGGCGAAAAAAAACTTGTTTTACCAGTCAATCAATAAATGCGTATCAAAATTCAAAAAAAATTCTCATCCCTTTATCCTTGCTTTTGACTCATTCTCTTTAACTTGCTTTTCCTTTTTCTTCTTTATTTTGCCATAACAAACAAAATTGCAGATCCAAAAATGATTCTCTTGAGACTAGTGAAATCGCAATCACGCTCCACAATTTCGATTACCCAGTCGACTATGCCAACGAAGAAGGGTAGGGAAACCTGTGAGCCACCGCACAAGTTAACAAGATTGTGTTTGAATATATTAACAGGTCCAAAAGATGTGCAAGGATTTTGATAATGACAAGTACTCTTGAAGAAACCGATGCAAAAACAAAGACATGAAATCAGAATTGAAGTAACAGCGAAGCTAATCGATTAGGCCATAGATGCTAATCGATTAGGAGCTTTCTGTCTTGGAAGAAATTGCATCAGGGTTGAAGATAATCGATTAGTGAAGCCACACAATCGATTAGATACTCACTGGAATTAAGATAATCGATTGCACACTTGAGACTACTCGATTACAGCAATCAAAAATGGAATTAAATGCATCAGGCACACATGCTAATCGATTAAGGGAGCCATATAATCGATTAGGAAGCCACTGGAATTTAAGGTAATCGATTGCAAGACATGCTAATCGATTAGGATGCTACGAAAACAAATTAAATGCATCAGGTATAGATGCTAATCGATTACAGGTAATGAGATAATCGATTAGTGACTCTCTGACTTGAAGCTAATCGATTACAACGCGAGGGTGTAATCGATTACGCTAGTGGAAAAACAGATTTAAGTGGGAAACCAGGTCATGTCTCCACCATTCTTCAAATTTCCACTAACTGTAACGGCTATGATGGACTAGGGCACTCCTCAACAGCTATCTTGGGTCTATAAATTGAAGAGGAAGACAAGCACAAAAAAACAACCAAGAAGCAACAATTCATAGCTCTATTTTGTGCTTTGTAAGCCTATTTCTTGCATATTGTACTTTCACTTGTATATCCTCTCATCTTGAGAGATTAGAATTTGGGAGAGCTTTTCATTTGTATATTTGCTCTATTGAGAGAGTGTATTGATTGTAAACAAACACCAAACACACAAGTTATTCACTCTAGGTTGAGTGGTTGTTCACTCTAGGTTGAGTGGTTACAAAGGTTGTGGACTCAACCTTTGGGATATTGTGAGATTGAGAGATTGGGTGGGTTGCCCTTATACTTGTGAGGATTGGGTTCTTGAGTGTGGGACACTAGGAAGCCGCAATTGCTCAAAGTTGTATCTCTAGTCTACAATAGTGGAAAATCCTCTAAGTGGGTTGCTTAGAGGCGAGACGTACACCGGATTGGGTGGAACTCGTTACATCGGTTTGCAAGCTTCTCTTCCTTACTCTTTTACTTTCATACATTGCATATTTGTTGATTGGTATTGTTTGGTTGAGAAGAACATACTTGAACTTGCTTAATTTGCTATACCTTAGACATTGCACACCAAGTGTTTGCTAAATTGCCTCAGCAATATTTACCTCTTGTAGTGCATTGCATATCATTGTTACTTGCTTTCACTTGCATAATCTCATAAACTTGGTTATAGAAATCAATTTTAAAGGTATTCCAAGCAAAAGTTTTATAACTCAATTCACCCCCCCTCTTGAGTATTGAGACCACTTGAACAACAAGTGGTATCAGAGCTTAACTCTTGGTAGATCAAGCTTAACAGCTTCAAGAGATTAAATGGCCTCAAGTTCTCAAAATGTTTTTCCCGAGGGTGGTGCGATAAATAGACCTCCCGCTTTCAATGGGGAAGGGTATGCGTTTTGGAAAGAAAGAATGAAAATCTTCATTCAATCAATTGACTTGAGAATATGGAATACCATTGAAAATGGTCCCTATATACCGATGCATACTATAGATAGCAAGAATGTTGAAAAACCTATAGATGAATGGACAAGCGAGGAAGAAAAGAAAGTCCAATATGGCTACAAGGCCAAAAATCTTATTACTATGTCTTTAGGTCAAGATGAATTTTTTAGGATAATGACATGCCAAACTGCTAAGGAAATGTGGGATACTCTTCAAGTAACCCATGAAGGCACTAATGATGTAAAGGACTCAAAGATTAGTACTCTTACTAGTCAATATGAATGCTTTAGATTAAACTCTCATGAATCGATTGTTGATATGCAAAAAAGATTTACTCTCATCATTAATCAACTCATTACACTTGGAAAGACTTACACTAACAAAGAACTCATTCATAAAGTGTTGAAAAGTCTTAACAGAGAATGGCAACCGCTAGTTACCGCCATCAAACAATCTCCTAGCATAAACGAAATGTCTCTCGCCACTTTATTTGGTAAGTTGCAGGAACAAGAACAAGAGCTGAAAGAATTAAAGATGGCGGAAGAGGAAGAAAAATCTTCCAAGAAAAAGGGTCTTGCTCTCAAGGCTACTTCCACAAATGAAGAAGAAGAATCCGGAAGTGAACTTGATGAAGAAGAAGAATTTGGACTATTTGTAAAACGCTTCGGGAAATTCATGAAAGGCAAACGCTTTCAAAGAAGCTTCAAAAACTCAGGTAAGAAACCTATCACTAAAGAAAACTCTCCCTCACCCAACTGTTTTGAATGTGGCAAGGAAGGGCACTTCAAAGCCGATTGTCCAAACCTCAAAAAAAAGGGCAAGGACAAACAAAGAAGAAGAAGAGCCTATATTGCCTGGGATGAGAATAATGTGAGCAGCTCCGACGACTCGGAAGATGAGCAAGCCAATCTTTGCTTAATGGCAAATCATCAAGAAGAAGATAATGAGGTAAATCTTCTTGACTTAGATAAAAATGAGCTGTTAGAAGCATTTGAAGAATTATATGATAAATTCACAAAAATCTCTAGTAAACTCAAAGCATCTAGGAAAACTAGTGACACTCTAGAGATGCACCTTATGGAAGTTTGCAAAGAGAATGAATGTTTAAAAGAAGAATTGAAAAATGCTCAAGTATGTTCCATTAGTAAACCTTGTAATTTTGCTAAGAAATGTGTTGATCTAGAAAATAAAGTCCTAGATCTAAACAAAACCTTAGAGAAATTCACTAATGGAAGAGATAATTTGAATATCCTACTTGGGCAACAAAAATGCATGTTTAGTAAAACCGGTCTAGGATATGACCAAGAACATAGTAATCATAAAATGGAGAAGCACTATAAAAACTTCTTTGCACCACCAAGCAAATCCTCCTCACCTTTTATGAAATGCAATCATTGTGGTACCAAAGGACATAGTGCTTATAAGTGTAGTGTTAGGAAACTAGGACCAAAGGTCTTAAGAAAGGTGTGGGTTCCCAAAGGAACATCTCCACAAGCTAACCTTAAAGGACCCAACATAAAATGGGTACCTAGTTCTCTAAAATGATTTTGTTTTGTAGGTATGCTTCAAGGCAAGCAACACCCATTGGTACTTGGATAGTGGGTGTTCTAAACATATGACGGGAGACAAAAGTAAGTTCATATCACTTACTCCACGAAGCAAAGGATTTGTTACTTATGGAGATAACACAAAGGGAAGAATACTTGGAATCGGAAATGTCGGTAAAAACTCTTCCACCTCCATAAATGATGTTTTATATGTTGAAGGACTAAAACATAACTTGTTTAGCATTAGTCAATTATGTGACAAGGGCTATAAAATTGTTTTTGAATCAAATGGTTGCATAATTGAAAATAAACTAAACAAGGAGATAAAATTTGTTGGTCAAAGAGTAGATAACATTTACATGATTAATCTAGATTGTCTTGCTTCAAATGATGTACAATGCTTTATAACTAAAGAGGATGAATCATGGCTTTGGCATAGAAGAATCGCTCACATTCATGTAGACCATTTAAATAAACTTGTTTCAAAAGATTTAGTTATTGGTTTACCAAAACTGAAATTTGAAAATAAATTCTGTGACGCTTGTCAAAAAGGAAAACAAGTAAAGGCTTCTTTTCAAGCAAAAAATATTGTTTCAACAACAAGACCTTTGCAGCTTTTACATATGGATTTGTTTGGACCTTCGAAAATCAAAAGTTTTGGTGGAAACTATTATGGTCTAGTGATTGTGGATGATTACTCTAGATATACATGGACATTGTTTCTTACTCATAAACATGAAGCATATCAAGCATTTAAGAAACTTGTCAAGGTTATCCAAAATGAACAAAACTTAAAAATAGCATCCATACGAACGGATCATGGGGGAGAATTTGAAAACCAATCTTTTGAAAAATTTTGTGAAAAGTTTGGCATTGAACATAATTTTTCGGCTCCAAGAACTCCACAACAAAATGGAGTAGTTGAAAGGAAAAATCGATCTTTAGCGGAGCTTGCAAGAACTATGTTGAATGAAGCAAATATTTCAAAACAGTTTTGGGCCGATGCCGTGAACACCGCGTGTCATGTTATGAATCGTTGTTTGATAAGGCCTATATTAAAGAAAACCCCCTATGAACTTTATAAAGGACGAAAACCAAATATTTCCTACTTTCACATTTTTGGATGCAAATGCTTTGTCTTGAACAATGGAAAGGAAAATCTTGGCAAATTTGATGCAAAATCTGATGAAGCAATTTTTCTAGGTTATTCATCTACTAGTAAAGCATATAGACTCTTTAACAAACGAACTTACACAATTGAAGAGTCCATACATGTTAAATTTGATGAACTTAACCAAAATCCTCCGAGAAAGGAAGTTGATGATCTTGTAGGTACCTTCCAAGAAATGAACTTGCAAGACAAAGAAGAAGAAGTCAACAATGATGGAGGTGCAACACAAATAGAGAGACAACAAGATTGGGTAACATTGAAGGATCATCCCTTGGACAAAATCATTGGAGAAATAACCAAAGGGGTAAGTACTCGAAACGCCATTAGAAATGCATGCAATCACTTGGCTTTTGTATCCCAAATAGAACCCAAAAATATTGACGAAGCCATTATTGATGAACATTGGATGTTGGCCATGCAAGAAGAGTTAAACCAATTTGAAAGAAATGAAGTTTGGGAACTTGTGCCAAGACCCAATAATCATCTAATAATAGGCACCAAATGGGTTTTTAGAAATAAGCTAGATGAAAATGGTATAATAACTAGAAACAAAGCTAGACTAGTTGCAAAGGGATACAACCAAGAAGAAGGAATAGACTATGAAGAAACATATGCTCCCGTAGCTAGGTTAGAAGCCATTAGATTATTGCTAGCTTTTGCATGTTGTATGGATTTCAAATTGTATCAAATGGATGTCAAAAGTGCGTTCTTAAACGGCTACATTCAAGAAGAAGTTTATGTAGATCAACCTCCCGGTTTTGAAAATCATATATTTCCAAACCATGTCTTCAAATTGAGAAAAGCCTTATATGGTTTGAAGCAAGCTCCAAGAGCTTGGTATGAAAGATTAAGCAAATTCCTTTTAGAACACAACTTTGAAAGAGGAAAGGTTGATACTACATTGTTTATAAAACGTAAACAAAATGACATCCTCTTGGTACAAATCTATGTAGATGACATAATATTTGGTGCTACTAATGAAAATCTTTATCAAGAATTTGCCAAGATTATGTAGAATGAATTTGAAATGTCCTTGATGGGAGAACTCACTTTCTTCCTTGGACTACAAATAAAATAAGCCATTGATGGAACGTTCATTAGCCAAACCAAATACTGTAAGGAACTACTTAAAAGGTTTGGAATGGACAAGGCAAACGAGATAGCTACACCCATGAGCACATCCTGTTACCTAGACAAAGATGAAAAGGGTAAGGACATTGAAATCACCAAATATCGAGGTATGATTGGATCCTTACTGTATTTAACTGCGAGTAGACCTGATATTATGTTTGCGGTATGCATGTGTGCTAGATATCAAGCATGTCCTAAAGAATCACATTTGACTGCCGTAAAAAGAATTTTGAAATATCTTGTGGGTACTCAAAATGTTGGTTTATGGTATCCCAAAGGCGTTGAATGTAATCTTTTAGGATATTCTGATTCCGACTTTGCGGGGTGTAAGCTTGATAGAAAAAGCACTAGTGGTACATGCCATTTGCTTGGTAGTTCCCTTGTTTCTTGGCATAGCAAGAAACAAGCAAGTGTTGCATTGTCAACAGCTGAGGCAGAATATGTAGCAGCTGGTAGTTGTTGTGCTCAAATTCTTTGGATGAGACAACAACTTCTTGATTTTGGTATTTCCTTGAATAAAGTCCCCATTAAATGTGATAATACAAGTGCCATTAACATCTCCAAGAATCCAGTAATGCACTCTAGAACCAAACACATTGAAATTAGGCATCACTTTATTAGAGATCATGTGTTAAAAGGGGATTGTGTACTTGAACATGTAGAAACTTCTAAGCAACTAGCTGATATTTTCACAAAACCCTTGGCTAGAGAGCAATTCATTCACATAAGAAGAGAGTTAGGCATTCTTGACATGTCCAGTTGTGTTTGAATCTTTTGATAAGAACCTTGTTGAATGGCAGAATGCATGGCATATATCACATTTTATGTTTGGAACCTTGCTGTTTGATATGTTTGAAGTTTTTGACTCCATAATCGATTACATTGTTAATCCCAATCGATTACTAAGCTTCTGTTTCTAAGCTAATCGATTAGAGCTCACCCATAATCGATTACAATCATTCTGTTTCAAAGATAATCGATTATCCATGATCCATAATCGATTACGAAACTTCTGTTTCAAGTTCAAAACGTTTCCTCTTCTTCATAATCGATTACCACATTGCTCCAATCGATTAGGACGATTCTGTTTCTAAACTAATCGATTACCCTAACCCTATAATCGATTACCCTTTGTATAAAACGTTTGAAATTCCCCAGAAACAGTGATCTAATCGATTACCACCTGACACGTAATCGATTAGTCTGCATTCTGAAGAGACAACTGCAACTGCCTAGGCTCACTCGAAACTCTCCCTCTCTTAACTCACTTCACTCCTTTCTAAACTATCTTTCCTCCTTCCCAAACCTAATTTTCACCTATAAATACCCCCTCATTCCCCTTCTCATCTCACACTACCTCCTTCCTCTCAAACCTCTCAAAAAACTCTCTAGCACTCATCTCTCTTCATCTCCTTCTTTTTGCATTTTCCACCATGTCTACCTCAAGGAATGTCAAGAGAGCTAGGTCCTCTGCTGCTCAAGCTCATAATCCCCTTGACTTCTCAAGGTTTTTCTCTTCTCCTAGAGATCTTCAGAATTTTATGAAGAATTTTTCTGAAAAGGAGATTATGACCCCTCATTATACCATTGCTGACACCTTTGACAACCCAAGCCTTACCTTCACCCAAAGCCTCCGCCACTACAACCTTTTCCCCTTCCTATCCCTCAAAGAAGAAGAATACTATCCTGAGCTTATGAGAGTATTCTACTGCAACCTCCGCCTTGTCAATGGGATGGTTGAATCCAAGGTGAAAAACACCACCATCAAACTCTCCAATGCCCAGTTTGCAGAGATTTCCAAACTGCCCCTCAACAACGCTGACTTTGATGGAGGCGAACCTGAGGATGAATGGGGCTTCAATGCTCTTACTGCTCGCCAATCTTTATGGAAAGCTGACCGTCCTAGGAGCAACCACAAACTAGTTGGCCACTTGACCATGAACAACCGCCTGCTCCACTTCTTCTTGGTCAAGATGATTGTTCCCCGTGGTGGGAACTATGCTCTAGTTGAAGAGGATAATGTCCTCTTAATGTGGGCCATGCTGAACCACAAAGAGATCAACTGGGTTCAGTTGATCAAGTTCCACATGCGCCATGCCAAGGACCAGCAAAAGCTCCCTTATGGTATCCTCCTCACCAAAATTTTCAAATTCTGTGGAGTAGATTTAGCAGGGGAACTCTCTGAGAAAGTGCCCCCTAGAGCTTGCATTGGCACCCATCACCTCACCAAAATGGGTCTTGTTTTCTCCAATGGAGCATGGTACTCACGAATGGAGGGCGTTTATGCCAACATTCCCTTCCAAGCTCCTGCTGAAGAAGCACCTGCTCCTCCTCCTCCTTCACCTCAACCACAAGCTGCAGCCTCTTCATCTGCCCCACAAGCTGACCCTTTTGCATCTCTCTACGCCCATCTTGATCGCCGCTTCGATCGACTTGAAAACTCCCTCCAAGAGTTTTCCATGACCGAGCAGCAACATTTTGAGATGATGCAGCAGCGTTATGAGGAGCTGGCTCACCAAATTGCAGAAATCCGCTTCTTCAACCCGGATAATTAGATTTTCTGTTTAGTTATGTTCCTTGTTTTGTTTTCTGAATTTTGAATAATTTTACTTCTTGTATTTCCCATTTCTTTAAATTCAATAAAAGTATCTTACTTCAGTTTATATTATTTCTCTTCACTGCTCTAATTATTTTTGATGATTACAAAGGGGGAGAAGAATATATGTTCATATGTTGGATAATGCTCTGATGGATAATATTGATAACATGCTCTGACTACAATTTTGAATATGTTCTGGTGCTCTGGTACTAAGAATATGGATAATAGATGCTCTGTTAACATATTTGAAAAATGTTATCTGTTTGTTAAATTCCTTTTGATAGGGGGAGAATTATAGATAAGAGATAATAAAACAATAGATAAAATGAGATAAGACATTGGTTGCTGAATTGCTTTTTGAAATTGGTCATCTGCTATTTGAAAAAGAGATAATGTAGCAGAGTTGTTTTTGCAAAAGATAAGTCTATATTATTTAAACTAACAACCCTCAAGAGATGAACATAGTTGTCATCATCAAAAAGGGGGAGAATGTGTTTGAATATATTAACAGGTCCAAAAGATGTGCAAGGATTTTGATAATGACAAGTACTCTTGAAGAAACCGATGCAAAAACAAAGACATGAAATCAGAATTGAAGTAACAGCGAAGCTAATCGATTAGGCCATAGATGCTAATCGATTAGGAGCTTTCTGTCTTGGAAGAAATTGCATCAGGGTTGAAGATAATCGATTAGTGAAGCCACACAATCGATTAGATACTCACTGGAATTAAGATAATCGATTGCACACTTGAGACTACTCGATTACAGCAATCAAAAATGGAATTAAATGCATCAGGCACACATGCTAATCGATTAAGGGAGCCATATAATCGATTAGGAAGCCACTGGAATTTAAGGTAATCGATTGCAAGACATGCTAATCGATTAGGATGCTACGAAAACAAATTAAATGCATCAGGTATAGATGCTAATCGATTACAGGTAATGAGATAATCGATTAGTGACTCTCTGACTTGAAGCTAATCGATTACAACGTGAGGGTGTAATCGATTACGCTAGTGGAAAAACAGATTTAAGTGGGAAACCAGGTCATGTCTCCACCATTCTTCAAATTTCCACTAACTGCAACGGCTATGATGGACTAGGGCACTCCTCAACAGCTATCTTGGGTCTATAAATTGAAGAGGAAGACAAGCACAAAAAAACAACCAAGAAGCAACAATTCATAGCTCTATTTTGTGCTTTGTAAGCCTATTTCTTGCATATTGTACTTTCACTTGTATATCCTCTCATCTTGAGAGATTAGAATTTGGGAGAGCTTTTCATTTGTATATTTGCTCTATTAAGAGAGTGTATTGATTGTAAACAAACACCAAACACACAAGTTATTCACTCTAGGTTGAGTGGTTGTTCACTCTAGGTTGAGTGGTTACAAAGGTTGTGGACTCAACCTTTGGGATATTGTGAGATTGAGAGATTGGGTGGGTTGCCCTTATACTTGTGAGGATTGGGTTCTTGAGTGTGGGACACTAGGAAGCCGCAATTGCTCAAAGTTGTATCTCTAGTCTACAATAGTGGAAAATCCTCTAAGTGGGTTGCTTAGAGGCGAGACGTACACCGGATTGGGTGGAACTCGTTACATCGGTTTGCAAGCTTCTCTTCCTTACTCTTTTACTTTCATACATTGCATATTTGTTGATTGGTATTGTTTGGTTGAGAAGAACATACTTGAACTTGCTTAATTTGCTATACCTTAGACATTGCACACCAAGTGTTTGCTAAATTGCCTCAGCAATATTTACCTCTTGTAGTGCATTGCATATCATTGTTACTTGCTTTCACTTGCATAATCTCATAAACTTGGTTATAGAAATCAATTTTAAAGGTATTCCAAGCAAAAGTTTTATAACTCAATTCACCCCCCCTCTTGAGTATTGAGGCCACTTGAACAACAAAGATTGTTAGAACAAGAGGATAAACGAATACCCCTAAGTCAAGGACAACTGAGGGAATTATGGGGGCAATCTATTAGAAGGCATTAGTAATTTTGTTTCAGGACGTGGAAGGAATCTATGAAATGACAACATGGCTAAGTCCCAAATTGGACAAGTGGTAGGCCAGTCAACTAAGAAAACCACAACAGTTACCAGTATAAATAGGGGAAAATTACTAATGCCTATAAATGTAGACACAATTGAGGAAGACTTTGCCCAAAAAAAAATGAAAAATGAAAAATAGAGCCAAGCTTGAAGTCCAATGCACATACCAAGCGGGGAAAGCTGGTTACGTCCAGATCATCAAGCAAGCTGTCATTGGGGGAATGAATGTCACTAGACCAAGAACTTGCATTCTTGTCATCATCAACACCTCAACCTAAAAAGGTACGTTGTTCCTCATGCTCATGTAACCAAGGAAATACTCTATCAGATTGAGTCATTGCATCATCAAAGGGATCAAAAAAAATGAAACAAAACAAAAAAATGAAAAATGAAAAAGAAAAAATTCAGAAAAAAATAAAGACCAAAATGATGATTCAAAGTAATTCCCTCTCATCGATGCCAAAAGACTCACCAATATTTCCTTGGATACATGGCATAGGAGTAGAGTCGCCTATTTGAAGTAACATCAGTTTCCTAAAGGATCAAACTAAATTTGGAAAAGGATAGGCAGACTCAACTGGAATGTGATCAATTTCAACTTTTTACTGTAAAGGATGCAGCCAAAAAGGAACAAGAAGAGAAAAACACATGAAAAGCTCGCTAGGCTGAAAACCTGAAAAGACGGCCTAGGCAAAAGTTAGGGCAACCCGGTGAGTTGAAAACATGAAAAGGTGGCTCAGGTAAAAATTAGGGTTAATATCTCGGTAGAGTAACTAAAGTTCTTAATGCAAAACATGCAAACTGAGGCATGTGGACCATGGTCAAATTACCCTCTCGAAGGCAGAGTTGAACGATGTACTTGAGGTCGTGACATGGGATTAAGGTTCTCACTAGTCTCAAGAATTCACTGGAGGATCCTTGAACCTTCCCTGTTTCTCCTGACCTTGACCTGTCCTATGTAACTTTATTTCATCCCATCTATTCTCTGTATTCTGTTTGACATACATCCTTTTTTCGATATGAATTGCATTGATTTGATAAAACATTGTATTTTTATAAAAATAAAATAAAAGAATGGTGAACATTTAAAGTCGTGAGGAACAAGACACTTCCACTACTTGACCTCGTCTTAGACAATCATCACAAAGACTCAGACAGACATGCGCTTCAAAGCTATGATCGCCTCGTTGATTCTCCTCTGTTCATGAGTTATCCTAAGAGTCGCGGTTTCATAGGACCTACCCAGTTTTTGAATTTTACTTTACACTACTAACCTTTTTCTACAGGTTATTACAACAGACAATCATGTCAAGTGTTGACACCTTGATCAAGTCCTCCAAGTTCCTTCCTCCATCGCCAAAGTTGGCAATTCTCAAAATCTTTCCTCCATCGCCAAAGTTGGCAATTCTCAAAGTCTTCTCCTTAATCGCCAAGGTTGGTACTGCTCAAACTCTCTTCTTCAACTGCCAAAGTTAGCGCATCTTAGAATTCTTTCCCCAAATCACCAAAAGTTGGCATTTTCAAAAATTTCTCCTTAATCGTCAAAGCTGGCACTTCTCATAACTCTTTCCTCAAATCACCAAAGCTGGCAATCCATAGAATCCTTTCTTCAAATCTCGCCAAAGTTGGGATTTTTCAAAATCTCTTCCTCGAACTGCCAAAGCTGGCACCTCTCAAGATCTTCTCCTTAATCGTCAAAGCTGGCACTTCTCAAGATCTCTTCCCCGATAGACCCTAAATTTTCCATTCTCAATCAGGGGCAGTACCCCGAACCATCAATCCTTCCCCGGCAGAACTACCCTTCCCAAATAAATCAAACTGGGGCATCACCCCAGGTTCATTTCTTCTCACTTAAGGGGCAGTTCCCCAAGGTTCCGAGGCAGATAGTTCAAACTGGGGCATCACCCCAAGTTTATTCTCTTTCACCCAAAAAGACAATACCCCAAATCACCAAATCACACTGGGGCATCTCCCCAGATTTCTTCTATTCCAGTCAAGGAGCAGTTCCCCAAGGCTCCTACAGACTATCTCAAACTGGGGCATCACCCTAGATCTCTTTCAATTAAGGAGCATGTCCCCAAGATTCCTTCATATCATGTCAAACTGGGGCATCACCTCAGGATCATTCTCTTTCAAATCAAGAGGCATTATCCCCAACAATCTTCAATCATGTCAAACTGGGGCATCACCCCAGGTTCATTTCTCTTTCATTCGGGGGGTAATCCATCAATCTCCTCAACTGGGAACGTCACCCCAAGGGTCTCCTTTTTAAATCAATGGGTAATTCCACAAAATTCTTTCGGTCTTCATAAATGGGACACTTCCCATATTCTCTTCCCCAGTGGAACCAATCGCCAAAGCTAGCACCTTTTAGGGTTTTTCTTCCCCGACCGCCAAAGATGGCACCATTTACTTTCCAGTTGCCTATTCAGGCACCCTTTACTTTCCGTTCGCCTATTCAGGCACCCTTTACTTTACAGTCGCCTATTCAGGCACCCTTTTACTTTCCGTTGGCCTATTCAGGCACCATTTACTTTCCGTTCGCCTATTCAGGCACCCTTTACTTTTCCAGTCGCCGAAGCTGGCACCCATTTACCTTTTCTAGTCGCCGAAGCTGGCACCCATTTACTTCCCAGTCGCCTATTCATGCACCCTTTTACTTTCTGTTCGCCTATTCAGGCACCCTTTACTTTCTGTTCGCCTATTTAGGCACCCTTTACTTTTCCAGTCACCGAAGCTGGCACCCATTTACCTTTTCCAGTCGCCGAAGCTGGCACCCATTTACTTCCCAGTCGCCTATTCAGGCACCCTTTACTTTCCATTCGCCTATGCAGGCACCTTTTACATTCCGTTCGCCTATTCAGGCACCCTTTACTTTCCGTCTGCCTATTCAGGCACCCTTTACTTTCCGTCCGCCTATTCAGGCACCCTTTACTTTCTGTTTGCCTATTCAGGCACCCTTTACTTTCCGTCCGCCTATTCAGGCACCCTTTACTTTCCAGTCGCCTATACAGGCACCCGTTATTTTCCAGTCTACCGGGGGTCAATCCCGATCTTCTCATTGAAAGAATTTTTCCCGGTCCATTCAGAACTCAAAAAAAAAAAACAAAAAAAAACAAAAAAAACAAAAAAAAACAAAAAAAAGAGAGAAAGGAAAAAAGAAAGAGACAGATGTGAAAAAAGGTTACAACAACTCGAACGCCATACCTATCGAGAGGTCCCACTTGGTCCCTACATCGGTGTTCATATCTTTACATCCTTTTCACTTCAAAAACACGGAAAGCTTCGTGTTTTTCTTGTGAAAAAGAAGTAAAGAGGGGCATCTATGAACACCTCTTTCGGTCTGACCCAAATAGAAAGAATTCTGAGAGGATTGGACTTCATTTCCGAATGATCTGCTGAGAAGGATGACTCAGATTGAAGCATTTTCAAGTAAAATATAGCCCTGTTAGAGATGAATCCGAGTAGAATGGTTCAAAAATGATCAAATCCGAACAGGAGAACTCAGATTGAAGCATTTCCGAGTGAAATATTGCCCTTTTGGGATAAATCCGAGTGAAATGACTTAAGGAATGATCAACTCCGAGTGAAATGACTCAGAAACGATCAAAACCGAGTGGAATTACTCTTGATGGAGCAAATCTGAGTGGAATACTTCACTGTTGGAGGAGAATCCGAGTGGAAAGTTCCTTGTCTTAGACAATCCGAGTGTTAAATGGCTGACCCTGTTGGAAGTTCAACGCTGAAAAGAAATATGTCCCTGTTAGAGGTGAATCCGAATGGAAGCTGTCCGAATGCAACCATTCCGAGTGATAAAAAGGACTTGACCAATAAAACTGCCCAAAGCTAATTCCGAGTGAAAGGATGCTGACTGAAATAGGTCTGACCAGGGAACAAGTGCTTTTCTGGGCAAAAAGCTGTTCCGAGTGAATGGATTCCATGCAGAAGAAGCCACTAAATGAACCGCACTCGGGCAGACTCACAGTTTCACACTGAGCCCGAGTGTGATGTCCCCAAGGAAGACATTCGAGTGAGTTGGGGCAGAAAATTGTTTTTCCAAGCAAAGCAAGGCTCGGCCATGAAAGAACTTCTATCAACCAGATTCCAGAGTCGTTCAAGTCCAAATTTCTGAGTGAAAGGTATATCCGAGTGAGTGATTGACGACTGAAGAAAATGCCGAGTGAGAAGCCAGTCGGGTTTCTGAGTGGAGTGGACAAGCAATTGAATGAAGCTTTTCTGATTGAAGTGAATAGGCTGAATCTGAGTGATGGCAACCGAAGGCATGATGAAGTTGTCCCCAAATTCTGAGTAAAGGGAAGATCGACGTCGAGTGGTCAAATTGTGAAACCATCCTGATTGGAAGATAAGACCGACTCTGAGTAAAAATAGATATTTCCGAGTGAAAATGGTTGTTACCGAGTGATATGTCCGAGTCAGATGCTCCCAAGTGAAGGTTCCAAGGAAAGCACATCTAAGTGAAAACAAGGCTGACTCCGAATGCATCTGGGCTGTTAATTGTCAAGTAAAATCATTCTGATTTGAAATGTAGGGTCGGTTCCGAGTGAATGCATCCTGACCGTTGGTTCCGAGCAAAACACCTCCGATTGAAGTGGATGCTTCAAACAGAAATAAGATCCGAGCCAAATACTTCCGATTAAAACAACTCCGAGCCACTCTCTCTTCAGTCTGCACCGAGTAAAGTATCTTCAGTCAGCACCGAGTCACTCTCTTAGTCAACACCGAGTCATTCTCTTCAATTTTCAGTCGGATCCGAGTCATCCTTTAACCATTACCGAGCCACTCTTGTAACCACTCCTGAGTGAGTACTCTCACTCAAATCCGAGCTATCCTTTCACCCATTCCCGAGCCAATTTTCAGTCAGTACCGAGTGACCAACCTTTTACTCAATTCTGAGACACTTTTCACCAATTCTGAGTGACACTTTTCAATCAGCACCGAGTCCTCTTCAATCGGTTCTGAGTCAATTTTCACTCAGTCTGATTGATTGTTCCAATCAGAATTGCCTTGCTTGTCCCCTCAATCCAATTGCACACTTGTTCACTCGGATTCTCCTCACAGCGACCCAATAACCGAGCAAAACTTCCACTCGGCCTTCCATAGGAGAGCTCCTCCCAGAAGAATTCTCACTCGGAAAGGACTATTTTCACTCGGTTTTCTGTTGGAAAACCTTGATTCCACTCGGAATTGACTCCAATTATGGATGAATACTGACTGAGAGGCTAATCCGAGTCATTTTCACTCGGAATTCTACCATGCTCTCTTAGATTTCCATCATTTTCCACTCGGATTTCCACCATGCTGACTTGGATTTCCACTATCCAAGTGGATCCTTGAATTATGAGAGGCGGCTCACTACCAGACAAAGAAAAAAATGGTAAAGAACTCCCACCAGCCTCCTTTGTCAAAATCCAGGCTGTCTGCAAGTTGTGATTGTGGGGCGGCTGGCATAAAAATTAATAAAGAAGCCCACTTACCACTGATTGACAAGGCTCCCCACTTCTATAAATAGAGATCCAGAGGCTTTCACTTGAGGGAGGACGAAGAAGCATTAAGGAAGAGAGAGAGAACGCTAAAAAAAAAACTCCAACAGCCCTATCTCTTCATACCAACCGTACACCCCTCCTTCTCCTTCCCACCATCCCTTTTCTCCTTGCCCTTCACCATACTGTCTTCTCACACCTCACAGTCCCTCCGAACCACACACATACCTCACAGCCCCTCCAAACCGTCCTCAACTCCTCACTCTAAACTGTCCTCCCTCCAAACCGTACTCACCCTCACCAAACTGACCTCACCCAGCTCCCTTTCACCCATCCATCCTCACTCACACTCTAATCCATCCTCACCCTCACCAAACCGACCTCACCCAGCTTACTCTCACTCCAGTCCGTCTTCAACTCCTCACTCCAAACTCTCCTCATCCCAACACCGTCCCTCCTCACAGCCCATTCCTCACAGCCCCCTAAAACACCGTCCCTCTCCATCCATCCTCCTCTCCTCTTCCTACACCACACCGTCCCCTCTCTCACTCTACCTCACCCAACACAATTCTCTTAAACCCCTCAAACCACTATACTGCCCCTCCCCACAACCTCCTCTTCCTACACCACACTGTCCCATTCCCTCTCACTCCACGTTCACCCTCTCTCTCATTGTATTCTCCCTCTCCTCCTCCCCTCTAAAATCGTATCACACACACCTCACAGTCCCCCTTTCTTCATCCACTCTCTTCTTTTCTCTCTCTCTCACCGTACTCTCCCTCTCCTCTTTCCCTCTAAAACTGAACCACATACACACACACCTCACAGTCCCCTCCAACATCGTCCCCTTCTCAACACCAACAGCCCCTTTAAATCCTTTAAACACACCGTTCAATCTCCTTATTCAACACTGTCCAGCCCCCCTCTCGTTACACCAACCAGCTCCTTTCTCCCCACACTGGTCCTACTCTCCCCTTTATTTTTTTATAATTGTATCTGTTTTAGTTTTTGTTAAATTAATTATTGATTAATGTCTTTGTTCCCTTTTCAATTAATAATCAATTTTTGTTAATTGACAAATATTAATGGAAATAGTGTTTCACACCTTTTATTTGGATTGGTATAGAAGTTGCATTTATTATTATTATCCTTATTATTGCAATTTTTATTATATTTTAAAAAAATGGTGGAGCGAGATTAATTTGGACGAGACATCCTGTTAATCTCATATAAATATTCTGTGTTTATTATTGTTTATTTTTTTTATTTTTTTATTTTTGTATATTTTGTCATCTTGTATATTTTCTTTTCATGAAGAAGTTAAAATAATTACTGGGCTCAATATAATGCGCGCTATCATATTGAGGTAACCGTTTTTATAACGGACAGTTGTGAGGTGCTAATACCTTCCTCACCTGTAATCAGACTCCCGGATCATGGAATTTCATTTTTATAACCAGTGCTTTAACAAAGGTTTTTCCAGTATTTTATCCTAAAAAATATTGGTGGCGACTCCCTGTTTTTTATCTTTTCGAAACGAGATCGTTTTGAGGGTCGGCCGTGCCGCCGCGATCCCGGTCGCGACAACTAGTACAAATTTCTCCCAACATCATCCATTCTATTCTAAAAATAAAAGTTAAGAGTTGTTTGAATTTTATTATATAGACATTTAAATATAGTATCCAAATTTTATTATCAAATAATTATAATGCTTATTGTCACCTAAATATAATTATAAAGTTAATAAAGTTATGCAGGTAAAAAAATAGAGGAATTGGTAGAAATTGTAAAGTCTGATGGCGTAAAAAATAGCTGGATTAGAATATCTAATATTCATATTTTATATAATATATGTGTAATGCATGTAGTACCTGGATTCTCTACGGTTACAAAACACTGTAGTCATTATAGTTAACAATATTTTATTACTTCTTACATTAATTATTTAAAAATTGGTGTCAAAAATATTTTTTCATCAATTTTTAGAACTGTTGATCTATAAACCCTCTAATATTTCATTTTAAAATCCCAATACAAGATCAGACAATAACATAATGATTAGCAAGAGATCAAGATAACCTTTTCCATATGAACACATAACATTAAAGTATCACAACAATTTTACCAACATTCTTTTATGTACAAAATAAGAGGAACCTGAGGAACCTAATATTGACATCATTCAAAAATTCTACATTTATAAAATATATAATTATATAAGGGATTTAGAAAACTACAAACAATTCAACATTTTTCTTTGAAGCTAGTAAGTGCAGACTCTCACACCAACAGTTTTAAAAGCTTACCTTTTGTTCCACTTTCTTGAATAATGTGGATATGGTAGCCTGAACAAGTGAACCATGTTTACTAAACACAGCTTCCATAGTTGCATTGGCTGAAGCAGATTGAAACACTTGGTTACATGTTGATCATGAAGTAGACTCATTGTTTGCCTTGGTGAGTTAATCTATTGTTAAATCATCCTCACTATCGATATCAACAACTATAGTTTTTTTTGTATCTATGAATTAAGGAAGATAAAATATAAATTCACTAATAATATTGGCAAAAGGAAGAACCACAAAAATAGCACAATATACATGTACTGCAAAAATAGGTGCATGAAAGAAAGCTCTAGTGTAGTGTGTGAAAGAAAATAATACCTCCACCATGTCCAATGCAACTGTTGCAGCCTTAGCTTTCTTCTGTTTTGCCTTTGTCTTCTCTGTCAATTCTAGAAGCTTAGGCTCAAGCTTAAGCAGCTTAATAGGCTGAGATTCTACAAGCTTAGGCAGCTTAGTAGGCCCAGATTTTGTAAACATAGGCAGCTTAGTGGGCTCAGATTTTGAACCTCTCTCCCTTTTGGACAACGATTTACCATGTTTCCTTTTTTTGCTTTCAATATTCTCATGGTTTGTAGGCTCTATCTTATTATGAAAACTACCAGAATTAGACTTTTTTTCCTGTATTAAAGAGTCAAAGTCTAAACCATTAAGATAATCATTCTAATTTTATTCTTACTTTGTTCAGTTTTAAAAATATTATTTTAAAAAAACTTATATTTAGATGAGATAATAAACTAGGAAGAATGAATGATACATGTTCTCAAGATAAAACGAAAAACATGAATATATATCAGAATATTTATTTAATGTCAGAATATTAGAATAACAATTTATAAGGAAAAAGAGATAATTAGAGAAAAGAGGGAAGGGGAAGATAAAAACAGTACAATAATATTAGAATAGAAATATAGTACCTCCACCATCTCCAATGAAACTGTTGCAGCCTTAGCCTTTTTCTGTTTTGCCTTTGTCTTCTCTATCAATTCTAGAAGCCCAGGCTAGAGCTTAGGCAGCTTAATGGGCTGAGATTTTGCAACTCTCCCCTCCTTGGACAATAATTTACCATGTTTCTTTTTTTTGCTCTCAAAATTCTCATGGTCTGTAGGCCCATTCTTATTATGAAAACTACCAGGATTAGACTTCTTTTCCCGCATTAAAAAAATGAATATCATTTGTACATGTAAAAACAAGTGTGATAATGATCAGTCATAACTAAATTTATATTTACATTGGCACAAAAAATACTAGATAGATCTGGAATTGCTACTCCTGGAAACACTTCTGTAACTTAGTCAAAACTATCTTGAAACCACTTAAAATTTCCTCTTTCATTGCTTTCATCATGTCTTCTTTGATTTTATCTAGCAAGATTTGTATCTTTGCTTCAGCATCTCTTCTCACTTCTTCAACTACTTTTTAGGTTTAAAAAACAGACCTTGTTCCCCATAAGTCTAAAGGAACAACTCCTTTTCCATATGTTCGCACATGGCCACATTGGTCTTTACCTAGAATTTGAGAAAATATATCATCTTAAAGCAATTGCATCCTCAAGCTCCGACTAAAAAATAAAATAAAACATAACTTTTATGAATTACAAAAGTGAGTGCATAAATTTAGATTAAACAATAAAGATTATCTTACCATAATTCTACGAGTTCCCTCATTTAATAGATTTTTATTTTTTGGCTTAGGAGTCATAAGATACATTTCAACACGAGAGGGCTTTCTTCCATCCGGGTTCTTCACTGTCTAATGAAACAAAAATACTAGATTAGCTTACTAAATACAAACATACTATATTAGCTAAATTAGATAACCAATTAGTTTTACCTCTTCATGCGTATTTTTGCAAAACTTTTTGAACCTGCAATGTGCATGTTTGTAAGTTGAGCCCTACTATTTTTGTTTTGTACACTACGTGCCTTAACATAGTCAAATCTCTAGTATTTTATAAGAATTTTCCACTGCTCAATAGGAACGGTTTGTGGTCGATTCTTTAAATTGTAATCATTACACTTATTCGGCTTAAAATGCTTCTTCTTCAATCGACACTTATAGCTCCTCTAACTTGAAGATAAGGTTTGAAGAACCCACTTTCTCCCTCGTTCTTCTATATCAAACTTTGGAAATTAAAATTAAAATTCATGCAAATACAATAAAATGTTATAAAAATTAATAATAAAAGTGAGCATTTTTTTAAAAATACAGTGACTGTTTGCCATATGTCATCCCAATTTTGTTTAAGTCGTTTCCAGCTCTTGTAAATCAATGGAGCAAAGTGAGCATTTCTTGGTAGTGTCCCTAGATAAGTGCTCAAGGAAGCTCGATGATAAGTAATAGGTTGGCCAAGCATTTAGTTTAACTTGCAACTGATCAACATATGATAACCTATGTGTCTTAAGGCTCATTGTTGGACCCCTTTTCTTTTTTCTAGTAGAACCTATAATATAGATTTTTGTTATTAGATAGTAAACAACAAAATATAAGAATTTATAAAATATAATGTAATTAAAAGAATTTATCATTTTTTAAACCTAGAATAACAACTAGAAACTTGACATAAATTAAGAATTAAATACTCACCATCATGGTTGATCTATTGGGGGTGATAAAGGCAATTTGTAACGCCCCGAAAATAGGGGTAAATTTTTCACATTTTGCAAATGGTTATTTGATATAGTAAAATATGGAGAAGTCTAAATCAACACCTCGGATCTATGAAAAACCTCTCTCATATATGGAGATATGAGAAGGGTGAATTAAAAATGATTCATGAGAAATTTTCAATTAAAAACAGCCGAAGAATCAATTAAATTGATGTTGTATGATTGGATTTAAAGAGATTAAGCATCATGAGGTTTAATGACTTAATAATATGTCAAAGGTATTATTAAGATGACACAAAAGAAAGTTTGATGCAAAGGGGAATCAAAATAATTAAAGCAAGAGCATTTGGGGGAAACAGGCACCACTCGCTCAAGCGAGTACCACACTCGCTTAAGCGAGTCTGCGTGGTAACGCTTGGGCGAGCCAGGAAACACGCTTGAGCGAAAGGGAAAAATAGCACCAGGTGTCCATCTCGCTTAAGCGAGCCCTGCTCGCTTGAGTGAGATTGCTCCAGTAGCCAATCCCATTCCCCCTCACTTGAGCGAGCCTTCAAAACACTGACCATTTGCTCAAGCGAAATTGGTCCAGTAGCTATCCACTTCACTCTCGCTCGGGTGAGACCTTACCCGCCTGATCGAATTTCTTCCAGTAGCTAATACCTGATGCATAAGCAACCTCGATTGGACGAGATACCAGCTCGCCTAAGCAAATTTCATCCAGTAACAATTGCACCCTGTTCTCGCTTGAGCGAAGGCAAACCCGCTCGAGCGAGAAATGTCCAGAATGCATACACCAAGAGCAGGGGCATCTCGTCTGAGTGAGAACCACTCTCGCTTGAGCGAGATTAGGTCAGGGGCCCTATAACTAATTCAGGGGATTCTCGCTTGAGCGAGATTATCAGTATATGCACAAAAAACATGTAATTTTCACAACCCAACATATGTAAATCCATCTCAAGCATAATTGATTAAGATTAATATATCACATACATCCTATTAAGCATTTAGAACTTGTTTCAAGCAATCATATTCAACAATTCCCATTCCAAATTCATTAATCATATTAAATCAAGCTTATCATTTTATATGCTCTACAAGACATAAAATCTAGATAAATATTCATTCATTCCTTAATTCTAATAGCATAACACATCATTTTCATTATCCAACTATTGTCAAGGTCACCAATGAAAATGAGCCATAAATACAAGGGTCTCATTTTCCTACATGACCTCCAAAATCATCATTCATCTATTTATCATCCATATAAGTTACCCACATTAATTCATGGCTATACCAAGTATCCATCATGTATGTACATTACAAAAGTATACATATAAGCCATAAAATCAAAACATTGCCGGCCAAGGCATCTTTACCCAAAATGACTTCCTTCACACAATTCCTCCACACATGAGCTCCATAGTCAAGCCCTACAACACAAGAGCTAAAAAGATAGACTACATGGAGAGTGAGTATACTTTCTCAATGATGAAAAATCCAAAAATTTATGATAATATACATATGAATGCAAGTTAACATCTTCTCCCAAAAAGGAGTTCAAATGACACCATGATCAATCAAATCACCCAATTCATTGAACACACATGTTCATCCACATATTCATGAATAACAATTCCTCCATCAAGGTCATATCAATTTAACCATACCATTCATTTATGAATCCATCACACTCAATGTCATTTCATAAAATTTCATAAAGGTCATACCAAACTAATAACACAAATATATTTAGTAACCAAAAGAGGATTCCACACACACCTCACATAACTTCCTCAATAGGGTATCACTCAATGCCATGCTTCTATGGCTAATGCACATGCTGGTGTTTAAGAATGTATATGCATGAATTCAATTTCATTTCCTCAGGTGATCGCAACCACCATAATCATTCATTCTCATTGGTTTCCCGCCTCGCAAGGGGTACTCCCTCTAGCATCCTCGCAAGGTGCTTTCTCATGATCGTAACCATGTTCAGCAATTCATAATGGTTTCCCGCCTCATAAGGGGTACTTTTGCCTCGTGATCGTAACCACGGGCAATCATTCTCAATGGTCTCGTAGGGCCTTTCATTTCAAACACCAGGTGATCGCAACCACCGACTCAATACCACATGAACTCGCAAGCCCTTTATATTCCAAATATCAAGTGATCGCAACCACTTTTCAATATCATCATACTAGTACCGCAAGACTTTTCTTTGTGATCACAACCATATTCAAATGTCATGATATGCATGCCATGCTATGTATGCAACAATGCTCATGCATGCCTTAACCTCGTAAGGATTATCTCACCCTCTCATCTAGGGTACAACTCATACTTAATCACAATGTTAGTCCTACATAATCAACTATATATACTATTCATAATATTCAAGAGTTATCCTAGCCAAGGATTTCAAGATTCATCAAGCCACACATGGAAACAATAACATGTCATCACACATTATACAACTCATAACCTTTTCAAGGTACCATTTTACAATCAACCATCACAAGATTCAATCTCTATTTCATATCACATACATAAAGCACTACACTATTCAAGGAAAAACATGTAACATGGCATCAATACATACATTATCAACCTACAAGGCATCATGCATTTAAAAAATACACCCCTCTCCTACCTCAAGAGAAGTAGACTTCCGGGTTTGATGTTCCCGCCTCACAAGTGTTATCAAGTCCTACATCAATTAATTATAGGACCACATTAATCATTCATCCAATCATCATTCTCAATATATATGCATATACATACATGATTCTCATCATGTAGTAATTATTTATAAGTTTTATTCATTTGCCTAATTAGGCTTTAGGAATTCCTTCCCTTTGATCAAAATTCATTATTACTAAAGGCAACAACCTAAATAGTTAAGTTACCACCTATACTAATTTCACACCTAACTCTTTTTAAGTGGGTTTTTCATTAAGGTTTCTCAACCACAATCATAAATTATCATTTAATGCTAATACCTCATCACTAATAACACTTCTTTCATCAATAAATGCTAACCCCTTCTACATTACATATTTCCCCCAAATTCATAGGTTAGGGTTTTATTAAAAACTCAACAAACATCATAAATACATATGGTTCATCATCTTCCCATCCATAGTTTGGTGTTCCCTCTCCAAGGTTCATAAAAACTCAAATTCACATCATCCCACCTTAGGGTTTTCATATTTAAAGCTTCTCCCAACAACCCATATAACTTAATACTCTCCCAAGCCTTAATAATTCATATTCTAGGGTTCAAACACCAATAAAATAAGGGAGAGCTTACCTCAATCAAGAAACGAAAATGGGAGCCAAGGGAGAGGAAGAAGATAACAAAAATGGAGAAGAATGGGAGGAGCTTCAAGCTTCCATAGTCTCCTCCTTGCACCTTGGAGAACGAAAATGAAGAGGGAAAAAGGCACCTCTTGGTCTTGAGTTTTGGTGAAGAAGAAGATGAATAAGATGAATGGGAATGAGAAAAGAGAGAGATAGCCAAGTGTGTTTGCCAAAGAGGAGAAGGCAACGTGAAATTAAAGAGGGAAAGGGGTTTTAATTTTAATATTTTGCTCATTCACTTAAAGTTCCTCCGTTTTAAGATAAACAGGATCTCTGTTTGGGCTCAATACTTTTTCTAAAAATAAATCCAAATACATATTCAGATTCCCAATAATATTACTTATAGCTCTGACCAATATCATCCCAATTGGAGATACTTGGTTTGACACCCATATTTTAATCGTGTATAAATTTTAGTTCATGAAGCTTGGTAATTTATGAAAAATCATGTCAACCTCAAATTAACTTATTTCTATATTTTTGGGCATTAAGCTTTCCATATATAAATAGTTGTCATTTATTTCCCCTCGATTGAATATTTATATAAAAATTGGGATGTTACACAATTGACAAGGGCTTGATGTAGTTTCATCTAGCTCACTAATGATATCATCTATTGGACTACTTGGCATTGTAACTTTATTCATTTTCTTTAGTTTGGGTGTTTGCTTCTGCTCACCAATGTTATATTCCATTGAACTATTTGATCATGAAATATTATGTTTCTTCTTCAACTTGAATAGGATAATGAAATCCTCATGCATAGATTTTTACATGGCCTTAATCATAACATTAAAAAGAGAGTGAAACATCTACCTCATGTGGACATTGAGGAATTACTCCATCAATGCACAAGAGTAGAGCTCAACTTAATAAGGGAACTTCTTACTATAAAGGGGATTCTAAACCTTTTAGGCCTAAGTGGAAGGGTAAAGAAGACTCCCTCTTAAAAAGAGAAAGTAGTTAGAGAAAGGGTAGGGAGAATAAAGTGGGTACTTCTTCTCCAAGACTTAAAAATAAGATTCATAAGGAGGGTTCATCCTCTAAACCCTCCTAAAATGACTATTCTAGAACTACCTTTTCTAAGAATCACCACTCCACCTTTATCCACCTTTACTTTGTCATCTTTTAGAACAAGTTCAATAAAATGTTTTAAATATTTAGGAAGAGATCACATTGCCTCTCAATGCCCAACAAAGAAAACTATGATTTTAAGGGGCATTGATCACTACTCTAGCCAAAAGGACTCTTCCTCTACACACACTAGTGATGGCTCAAGTCATGATTCTTGTGAGAGTGAACATGTTCTAGGTGATGAAGGTAAGTTATTTATGATTAGAAGGCTTCTAGGAAACCATGTTAAGAAGGATGACACTACATAAATAGAAAACATATTTTATACAAGATGTTACATTAATGAAAAACTATGTTCTTATTTGTAGATAGTGAGAGTTGTGCCAATGTGGCTAGTCAAAGACTAGTCCATAAACTTGGTTATGAATTAATAAATCACCCTAGACCTCATAAATTACAATGGCTTAATGAAAAGGGTGAAATGTTATTTAGCAAACAAGTTAATCTTCCTTTCTCCAAAGGAACCTATCAAGATAGAATGTTATGTAATGTAGTTCCTATAGAGGCTACACATATTCTTTTGGGTAGACCTTGGCAATATGACAAAAAAGTCACCCATGAAGGTTTTGATGGTACAAAGTTAAACTTAGAAGGGGGTTGAATAAGTCTTAAACTCTTTTTCAAAAACTTTTATGGACAACTCAACAGGTTAGAGACAGTTAAATAAATTTACAGATAAAGAAGGATAGAGAATCACAAAAAGGATTTATACTGGTTCACTTCCAATGTAGAAGCTACGTCTGGTACTTTCAGACTAGAAGGATTTTCACTATTGTAAATAGCACCTTTATAATATCTGCACCAGCCTAGTGCAACGAGTATTCTTGACTCTAACCACTTCTGGCTTATAACTCAAGTATTGTTTCTAAAAGCCACTCCTGGCTACAGACACCCAAGTATTTTTTCAAAAGCCTCTTCAGGCAACAAGTGTTTCCCACACTAACAGACTCTAGCAATATACCAGATCTTACAAAAAATAGAGATAAAGAGTTTTGGTGTTACAACAGATAACTTAGCATATAGGAAAATGAAATGATAACACAAGTACACTGAGCTATAGACTACTATAAGTCAAAGTCTACTAGAAGTAGAACTAAAAAGAAGACTTAAGTAGTGAAATACAAGAACTTAGAAACTTTTAAGAAAAGTCTTTCAGACTTTTAGTTTTTGAGAGAGATTAAAGAGAGTTGAATGATGAGGGCAAAAAGTCTCTCTTGAATTTAAAATCTTCTTGTATTTGTAGTCCTTTTTGAGATAGTCGTTGATTCATCTTGAAGGATATTGATCTTTTCAAACATTATACTGTTAGCGAGTGTAGAGACATACTTTAGAAATACTTCCTTAAATGGATTGTCTCTATAGACTTCTAAAAAAGATCCCTTTTTCTTATTCATTTTGAGTAAACAGGTACATCTTCATAGCAGTTGACCTTAGGCTGTCTATTCTGTGCATGTTCAGCTTTTGTTGACACATTAGAATATGCGAAGCAGTTTTCTTGATTCTTATGAGCAAGCTTTCAACGTTTTTGTTAATTGCCTTTTTATGATAGACACAAATTCTAAATATGAAAGTCCATGTAGCTCCTTCTTTAGAAAGGAAATATCCTTTACGCGTGCTGAAACATGAGAGAAAAGACTTCATCTTGAGGTCTGTAGCTTTAGAAAGGCTTGATTTCACTTGAATTCTTTAGAGAGTGCAGACTCTTCTTGATATGAACGAATTTGATTTTTACGAACTCCCCTTATTCTTTGTAATTGGAGTTCTACAGACTCCCTGTCACACTTGAGCAGAATAGTTAGATGAACGAGCATACAGACTTCACTTTAGCTAAGAGTCTTGATGTATATTATTAACAAATCACATAGGTTCGGACTTTTTAGTCTTAAGTTTAGACTTGATTCTAACAGGTTTCTCTAACACCCTCACCTTTCTCCATAATAATAAGAAGTTTGTGTTATATCCCTTAACTCCAAAGAAAATCTTGAAGGATCAACTTTAAATAAAGTTGAAAAGGGATAGGGAGGTTGGTTCTTCCACCTCCTACCAACACTCTAAATCCAAACACGAGAAAGGTAAATGAGTTGTCTCCCTTAATGACTCCATGAGGCATTCTTCTCTTCTTGCCTCCAAACTTCATGTGAAGTGAGTTTTGCTCCTTCACCAACCCCTCTATATGTTTCTAACAAATACACTTCTCACACCTCTTTATGCTTAATGGGCCCCTCTCTTTATTTACCCATTGAAGTGTTCAAGCCTTTAGACGTTTGTTTTCCAACTTCTCATATTCACTATAGGATGCATGGAACCTTGTGTATACATAGCTTCCTTAGGATTACTTGTAGTATTTATATAGTTACTATATGTTCTTTTAAGATAGATTTGTGTCTTTATTCTTTTTAGTTAACGTTTCCTCATGTCTTATCTTTTGTTATTTTACTTGTATCTAGGGTTTTCATAGGCTTACCATTTGTTTCACTTCCTATCCTTTTCTTTTTACACCCACATCATATATTTGATCATGTTTCTACTACTCACTTTCATCAGGGATTATATTGGGAGCTAGTATCATCTTTGCATTCCATGCATATTTTAGTTCCTAGTTTAAATGTAATTACACATTATGATCCTCTTAGGGTAGTTCATCATGTTCTTTAATATAATATGCCTTTGTTTTCTTCTATTTTACATGGTCATTTCTCTACACCTTATCTCCTCCTCATTGAGCATCATGTCATTCATACCATCTCTAGAATACATAAGGGATTACATGGGTTAGTTTGTGCTCTCTTGAGGGATTTTTTCTGTGTTATTTTATGTTATATTTTCTTTTATGCTCATAAAAGTAAAGTGGTTAGTATTTGACCCTGGTGGAAAATCACATGCCTTTCTTTCTTTCGTCTCTGTTTTACTTTTATTTTTGTTTTCCTTCTTCATTTTTATGGACTCATTTTGTTTTCCGTCTTCTTACAGGTTTATTTCTAGCTAGAGCATTGCTTTGAGGATCTTTAGGATTTGAGGGCAAGTCCTTTTAAGGAGGGGGAGCGTGATGAGGACCTAGCCTATTGGGCATATTTTGGGCCATCTTTGGGTTTTACCATTACCTTGTAAATATTTTAGTATTCTCTTTATTTGTTTAGGAATTAATTAGGTTTAGAAAATAATTTTTAGTAGGGACCTTGCATGGTCATAATTTGTATTTTGAGGCACTTTTAGGCCTTGTATAGGTATATACTTGTTTTGGGCAACTTTTAGGCCATGTATTTTTAGATTTTGGGCCTTGGGTGAAGCTTTTACAAGCCCACCCAAGCCAATTTTGAATTTTCCCTTGGAGTATATAAACTTTTTTTCACTTGTAATTGGTCATTCATTAGTCATTTGTTGAGTTTTGGTGAGATAGAGTGTGACATCTCTCTAGAATATTGAGTGCATTAGCTCTCTCCCTCGAGTTTCTAATCCTTTAGACTCCTCTAAAGGTGGTGAAACATCACTTTGCCTTGTCTCTCTAAGAGTGGCAGCATCACCTTCTTCTCTAACCTCTCCATAAATTCTATTTCCTTCTCCTGGCTTTCTAACCTCTAGATCTAGGTTTTTCATGCAATTCCCTCTCCATTCTTCCACCATATAGCTCATGGCCAGCACTTCAATTTCATAAATTTAGCATTTGAAGTCTACATTTGGTTGCATATGCTTTGGATCTAAAAGAAGAATCAATAGAAAGATTCACCTCTCCTAAGGAATTTCAAGCAAATTCCTACATCAAAATCAATCTTTTAAATAGTGCATATGGATTTAACCGGCATAAAATGGTTGTCTTACAAAACTTATTTGAGATGTGTCATCTTTAAGGACTAATTAAGGGACCATCCTATCTTTGAAGGATCATTTTCTTAAAAAAAATTAAAAATCCAAGCGGCTTTAAAGCCCCACACAAAAACTGTTGAATTTTGACATACTAAAAAGTAAAACAATCCTTATGGAACATGATAAGCATAGTTCCTTCCATGCAAGTTTAATTATTAACTATTCTATTATATGAATAAAACATAGATAATAGATTTAGACATATGTCAAGTTGCAATAAGCATGAATAAGTAATATAATAACTTCATTAATTTGCAAAAACTAACATAATCAATCATGAATGCAGAAGTGTTTATATATTTTTTCACATATGTATATATCTTCATGTTCTTTCTAATCAACACTTACCAAATTTCTTGTCTATAATTTGGTTCTTTCATAGCTTTAAATCCCAAGTATAGAAAAATAAGAATGGAAACAAATTAAAAGATGTAAGCACACCTATATGACTAAAGTAACATCAAGATAATTCATATATTCCATAAGATGAAACATCATAGAAGACAAAACTCAATTGCTTGGATTCCTTGGACTTATCTTATATACGAGTTTAGTAGAGTTTGACAATTCCCTAGGACTAAACCAATAGATGCAATAAAGTGATAAGTATCAGCATAATTTTCTTAGATGTATAATCAGATTTTGATCAAACACATCATAAAGACCTGAATAATCACCAGGAAGATTTCTATCATGTATTGGGTATTAGAAAATGAAACTTTCTTCTTTTCTACATAACAAATAGTATCATAAGAAAAATAGCTTGCCTATCCACCTATAAACAAAAATGGCATACCTTTAAAACATAAGGAAGCTCCACCAAATCCAAAAATAAGATCTTAAAGTTAATGTCTCATATTTGTTATCCAGTAAGGGTTTATTCCTTTTGCTTATATGTAATGTGGGTATATCCACCCTTTTTTTCTCTTTAACCTCCTTCATTTCTAAAAGAGAACAATAGTGAATAATTTTAGACCATCAATAAGATCATTTTCAATAAGTCTTGTTATATTATATAATATCTAATAAGTTCAAAGCATAATTTATAATGTTTTGAACAAACAATGTAGAGTTAAGCAAGTTTAAACATGTTACATAAAGAACAAAACATAAGTTGTGATTTTTTTTTGATAAATCAAACCTCAAGATGTAATTACGGGTGGAGCAAGAAATAAGATTATTTCACTTTAATATGTATAACATTGAATAAATTTGATACAATCCCTTTCCAATAGAACTAAGCCTCAAAACCAAAACCAAAACCAATACCCTCCCATGCCACCACACTGTGCTATCAAAACTAGAAGTACACATACACAACATATGTAAAACATAGATAACTTATTTTTTCTCACTTGTTCTCCATATATGAAAAGTAAGGTTATTTTGAGATAGGATAACTACAAGTGATTACTTATACGTTATACCTTGATTTCCAAAGAAACTTTCAAGGCACTTACAAAATATACCACTAGATTCAGTAATATGACCATTCTTATCAAATAAATAAAATACAGTATTCATTACTTAGTAGTCTCAATTATGAATCATAAATTAAAATAGTTCACCAACCTTTATAAAAAATGGTTTTATAGAAAAAATAATAATTCTATGATAACATTAGCAAGTAATGTATGCCATTTAAAATGATTCATTATTTAATCATTATTAGCTTTTATCTGTAACCAGATCTAATAAGATATTTTAATTGTTTTAATACTAGACTAAAATTTGTAAATCAAAGTATAATAGCTATAATTTCATAACACATTATGGTCTAAGGTAACAAATTGATTTTGAGAATCACCCAAAGAGTATTTAATGAAAGAGGCATTTATAGGCACACAACAAAATGCTCCATCTATCATATCAAACTTCTCCACATTGATTCCTTTAACGGTACTACTCTTTAAAATCCCTTAATTACATAAGTAGCTTTATGGGATCCAATCACACTAAAGAAGAAACCAACAATGACTCTAGATTCATGAAGTATGCCTTCTAGAGAATCTAGACTCAATCATGATTCTAAAAGCTATTTTTGAGAGAAAACTATAGGCATGTTATACTATGGTGTATAGCAAGTGTTCAATAATTAAAAGGCTCATTAACAGTATATCAATTAGAAAAAAACATGCTATAAATGTCAAATTGTAAAATTGAATCATTACCTCAAATGTAACTTCTTTAATGGACTTAAGTTTTAGACTATTTTCTATTTTATACCAAATAAATCCATAAAAAGGTAAAGTATATTAGCATATTAGTAAAAAAATAGAAAAAAAGATGACCTCAAAGAATGTATAATTTATAACTAACAAAACCAAATTAGAGCATCCAACTCAGATTCCTTATGACCGAAACATTGAGCAACTAACCTTCGGTTCAACAACCCATTACAGTACACTCCACGACCAAGAGCTACCTATACATATACAGAACCATCGCATTATGGTCACTGTTTGGTGAAATAATTAGTTAGCCACCATAACTTCATCTTGCTTCTTATTCATGCAATTGAGAGCTTTGTCATACACCTACAATACCTTCAACACATTCCCAATTATAGAGCTCGGGACAATAAAATATAAAATAATAGAGTTTCCAAGGAGTAAACCTAAGAACTTTCACTGAAGTTTAGAAAAAAACCCTAAGAGAATGAGAGAGACAAACCTACGACAAAAATAACACTAATGGCATCATTGGTTTCCATTACACATGATCAAAGTTGAGGAAGTGATAAGTCTTGAAAAAACTTATTTATTTAATTATTTTGTATAAATTATTTTCTTAATTAATGTATAATAATTATTAGTTATTTATCTTAAATATTATTTATTCAATAAGTTGTATAAATTAAGCAGTGTTTAAATTATCTTTAAGTTAGTATGAATTATGCATGTTTTTCATTTAAATTTCTAGGCATTAAAAAAATTAAGAATTATAGTGCAAAATTAACCCCAACGTATCTACGCTTATGCATGTTTTTCATTTAAATTTCTAGGCATTAAAAAAAATTATGAATTATAGTGCAAAATTAACCCCAACGTAACTACGCTAAAAGCCAGCGTAGATACGTTGGGTGTGTTTCCTTTGTTGTGCACAGGTCTAGAGACCCAGCGTAGGAGCGCTCCATGAGCATGGCGTCACACTAGAAAAGCATATGCATCAGGGAGGAGTTTGGTAGCCTATAGCATGACCACGCCCAGACCAATATGGGTATGCATTAATAATCCACCCAGCATAGCTACGCACCCTCAATGTAGGCCTATATTGGAAGCGTGAGGAAATCAAGGAGCATTAGGGGGTTTAGTGTGCCTACGCTCGACCCAATATAGGAGAAGGCAGAACCTCACAAGGCCAAGACTCAGCTTGTACGTAGGTATACCCATTAGCATATGCCCACACTGGACAGGGGCTCAAGCATTAAGTCAACTCAGAACTGGGGCGTGTCTATGCCCATCTTACGTTCATCCATACGTAAGCTCTCAGAAGCGTTCTAGATCCTAAGTGTGCTTACGCTTGGGCCAGTGTGCCTTTATGCCCAAGGATTAAAGCATCAAGACTCATCAGGCAGTAGCCTATCATGCCTACGCTGGTATGTAGCGTGCCCAGGCCATATTACTGATTTGATATGTGAAGCCAGTGTACCCCTGGCTGGTCAGTGTGGGTACGTGCGCGTACGAGCTTTTATGCATATTTTTAGACTTTGTATAATTATATTTGGCTAAGTTAAGTGACCTATTTATTGCTTCATTAAGGGCATTTGTGTAATTTTAGATTAGGTTAGTTAGTTAGTTAGTTCAATTAGTATATATATGTAAGATGACTTTAACTTGGACATAGATTTTACTTTAGAATTCATTTTCTCAGATTTTATTCTCTCTCTCTAAATTCTCTCATTCTTTGAAAATTTAAACCATTATGATTCTTCTCTGTTCATCCATGTGTGGCTAAATCCCTAGGATTAGGATTGGTGAAGTCTGCAATGGAACTTTCTCTCAATTAATTGGAGCATTGGAATCAGTTACAACAAGTTCTGAACATGGCACATCTTGAGTTTAAACTTGGTTTGGAAAATCCAAGACCTAATTCAGAGGTGTTCATTAGAGAGGAATCATGGTGAATGCCTTAGGTTTGAATTTGCTAACTTAGTTACTTCGCGCCTAAGGAATTAAGGTGAATAACTAGGTTTCCTTTAATTTTCATAATTCAATTCAGTATAAATTGGTACCTAAGGGATTAAGATTGATTTGGGTGAATTAATGATAATTTCCTAAAGAATTAAGAACTATCCATCTGTGAGAATTGAACATTGCATTAACTGAGTCCAATGCCATAATTATGCGAATTTAAGTGAAATTATAGATAACATCAATTCCAATCTGTTGTTAGTATACTTCTTGTCCCTTTTTAATACTTTGATTACTATACCGCTGTTAGAAAATACAAAAATACAAATATTATACAAAAGATCTATCAACATTGTCTTGCTTGTATCTGAAGGTTTAACTAGTGTATTCCCTATATTGTGATACTTAACACAATCCCTGTGGGACGATGGAAAGTTCACTATATTTAAACGATTGGTGCACTTACCAAAGTATTCATTTAATGAATTCACATCATGAATCGAGCTTTTGTTGCACACAATTGAGGTTGAAGGAGAACAAATCAAAAGACAAGTTTGATGCACATTGGAGAATCGTGTCACATCGACAAACACAAAAACTTGTGTTGCAAAAAACACTGAAACAAGGGTGAGCAAACGTGAGAGATTTTAGAGAATAGGAGAAAGAACATGAAGTGGAAAGTGAGTGAATTGGAATGTTTAAGATGCACATGAAAGAATTTGAGAGGGTTTAGAGACTCTACGAGGAAGCGATCCGGGGGGTAGAAATACAAAGTTTCAAAGTAAATAATTCATTTCCTAATAAAATATATTCACATCAATTTAGAAATGAAATCGATGTAGAGAGGAAATATGTAGACATTAGTTATTGCATAAAATTGATGTAACTTTTTTTTTATTTTATATCAGATTTCTAATAAACATGAGGCAGAACTTGGTTAGATTATTACAAAATTATCACCGCACCTTATTCTACATCCGGGTTTTTAAAACTGATGTAAATTTAACGATATAAAATCCTTGTCTGTACTAGTGCCAAACCTAAATAAATTATGCAAAAATTAAGTACATATTTAATTTATATGTTTCTAATGTTTTATTTTATAAGTTCTAAATTAGAAATTTCTTAATTTTTTATTTTTCTAAACTCTAATTAAAAATTTCTAATTTATTTATTTTGTAATTTATAACTATAAATTTAAATTTTATGAAACCTAAATTACTTAGGTAAAAATTGAGTATATATTTAATTTGTTTGTTTTTATTTTTTATTTTATTTCTAAATTCTCACTTGAACTTTCTAATTTTATGATTTCTAGTAAACATGTGTATATTCTATCCTAACATATCCATATGTATAATATACTCTAATAAACAAACTTTACATCAAGTCATCTATCTTAAGGTTAAAATGTTATTATTTTTTGAAGCATAATAATGTACTACTTTGATTCCCTAAATATAAGACCATTTTTAGAAGTTTTTTTTGTCTCTTATTATAAGACCTCTTTCAAATTTCTTTCATTAATTATTTTTTTTACTGAAATACCCTTATTAATTATATCTTTTATTGGAATCAATATAATAATAGATAACATATATCAATTAGATTATTTATATCTCTAATGATAATTGGGTAGTATGGGAATAGATACTAAATGAAAATAGAATAAGTGAAGTAAATTGAATGATGAGTGATAATTACTTTAAGGACAATGTTGAAAGACTACTATAAATTTTAAACAAATTTAATAATTTTAACTAAATTAACTAATTTTCTTAATACGTGTGAATTGAGTAAAAAGTCTTATATTTAGGGATGGAGGTAGTATAAGACTTTCTTTTAAATTTTTATGCCATCAATTATTTTTTTATGAAAATACTTTTATTAATGTATAACTTTTTCTTAGAATCAAAATAACAATAAATAAGATGTATCAATTACATTATTTATCTCTCCTATAAAAATTAAGTAACAATAACTGAGTAGAGAGAATAAGTGAAGAAAGTTAAATGAAAAGTTATAATCATTCTAAATGTAAATTTAGAAAACTATAATAATTTTTAAACAAATTTAATAATTTTAAATTAACTAAATTTCTTAATATACATAAGTAAATTAGGTAAAATAATCCTATTTTTAAACACGGACATAGTATTATACTTTGAAAGTGTTGATATATCAATAAAGTCTTTTATATATATATATACTTCAAACATATTGTGGATTTTAATATTACGTTAAAAAGTGTTAACTTTAATTAACAATTACTTTGTTGGAATGTTTGTTTAGTCAACGAAATTTGTATTTAATTCCAAGATATCAACCACTAAATTTTTGCCTATATGAATCCCGAGGCACGGTCTATTTATTATTGGAATTTTCCAATTTCCCGTAATTTCGTTTTGGAGGATCCAGCGGTAGTTTTAAACAAATGAACTAAGAAATAGTCAAGCTTGACCTTACAAAAGTAACGCAATATTCCACAAGTTGTGTTAACCTGTCTAGGTAGGTGATATGTTGTTACTATCACGTTATTCATGGTTACGACAAGTAATTATTTGATAAATAAATAAAAATTATTAATAATTTTAAAAAATATATTATTATTTATAATTAGTTAAAACTAATGGTCTGAAACTAGATATAGTAATTTTTTTTATGACATAATTGCAGGATACTCAACACAACCTACCTAGTTAAGTTTTGTCTCCCCTAAAACCCAACTACCCAACTAATCATATCATTATACTTTGTGTTGTATAAGTCTCCTTAATTTTCTTTTCATCATCATTCTCATTTGGAGGAATTTTGTATGAGTTAAGAGTATTCATGGTAAGACTAATTTTATGAGCAGCAAAAATTGTTAAGGAGAATGAGAAATGCAGGGTGAATTATATGACCATAGCATGTGGAATGAGGAGTTGGTAGTGTGGTGAGCATGTTGACCTCAGCGATTCCTAATTGGCTAACAGTAACAAAGCATGTGATATGTAGCATTGGGATCAATGTTTAGCGTGTAAAGATGTGTACATGAAAAACAAGGGTCATGCTTCGCTTTCCCACATAAAGCTGTGAGGGTACCTTTCTTCTTTCCCCTTTTGATTAGTTAGATGTCATTCAAAATCAAACAACTTGGGCAGTCACAAAGAGCAAGGTTAAAGGATAATATAAATCTGGTTTCTACTCTTATTGTTGTGTGAGAAAATAAAAGGAGTTGGAAAATATCTTCACTCTTTACTTGAATGCATATTCAATAATCGTTCAATGAATATGGAAAAGGGATGAGATAATCAGAATGTTAGGAATGACCTTTCTAAGATACTCTTTTAAACACATTCTCAACAATTGGTTAAAATTTATTCTGAAGTGTACAATTTTGTGGATTTTACTTCTTATTAAATAAGTTAGAGGGACAAAGTGCATGCAGAGAATGAGATTTAAAACATGCTATTCTCATGGACATAGTAGCAGCAAATCTGTTCTCATATTTGTCTTTACAATAATAGGCTAAATATATGATAAAATTTTAGGTTTATTTAGTGTTACTTTTAATATCACATATGGATGAAATGAGGATATATAATAAAATATAAATCCATATTACTTCATCAATTTATACTATTTAACACATGATATTATATATTTTAAAAAATATATTTATCACATATTTTTAATGATAAATTTATTATTAAATGTACTTTTAAATATATTCATTTTATCAATTAACATTACTTAACATATTATGTTATATGTTTTTAGTAATATATTCATTGAATACATTTTTAGGGCTAAAATATACTTTCAACCTCTTAAAATTTTAGGTTTAGGGAAAAACACCTTTACAAATAAATGAATAATTTTAGCCTTGAAATTTTTAGGTTAGTCCAAAAATATTCTTCTATTAGTATTTTCTGTGAACTGCTAAGGTGGCTAACGTCTGTGTCGCCTTAGTAGTGACATGTAAAAAAAGAAAAACGAATTGTCCGCAGTTTAGAATCTAAATCATTAACAATAGTCTGTACCACAAAACAAAGCATTGTTTACGTTAAAAACATTCAATTATCGGCATTACTTCAATATCTTCTCTCACTAAACATCTTGGGGGCATCCCATCGTAGATTATTCATCACCACTCATTTCCCACAAATATCAAGCCACACAACAACAAACAACAATCAAATTAACTCAAATAAAACAATAACCTAAACACAACTAATTGCACAAACCAAATGAATCAAATTCATAACCCATGAAAACTCCAAAAAAAACCTACCACGCCTTTGTTTCTTATTTTTTAAAATCAATCTTGTGTAATTAAGGATCCATTTATTTGGTCAACGAATGACGAATCAACGAATCAAAGTAACTTTAAAAAAATTCCAAAAACAAAAAAAAAATAGGACAAGAATCGAAGTGAAAGACCTAGTAGAGAATTGAAGTGAAAACCCATAAAATCTTCGTGTTCAACATAGTTCAAAGAGGAGACAAGGAAAAAATTTGAGAAAGTCATTCCTCTGCTGGAAGAATTAAGACATCTCACATAGAAGACACAAGGTAATTTTTTACAAATCTTCCATAATTGATTTTCCTTTCTTAAGCCCATAAACTAATCCAAACTGTCATATCACCCACCAAAAATAAAAATTAATATATTGCCAATAAATACCAAAAAAGTCATTGCCTCTTGTAGTATTGTGTTGCATGAATTGAACCATAACCTCTTTTCCTCCACCTTTCAACCATCCTTAACAAAACCTCTTAATTTCATCATAACCCAACCACAACCAAGAAACAGAACACCCACACTCCAAATCTTAATGCTAGCAACAAACTATCTACGAGACATTATCACAAGAACCTTGCCAACCAAGTACAAGTCTTAGTACTCAAAGACCTTCCATTTCCACTCCACAAAAAACAACCCTAGTCACTACACCATCTCCCCTAAGCCTAGCCATCCATAAGACTACCAACGACACCATTAGAACCACTGCATCGTGACTCACCACATTGACCAAACGTCCATATTGCTTCAATTGCGAGCCATCATGCCACTGCCATAAACACCCATCATATAACTTCCCCTCCTTGATAGTGTTACACCACTATGCTATAACCCTAACCTACTCCCTACTCTTAACCCAACCCACCCTATTACAAAACCCCAAACCCAAGACAAAGGTTAGCAAACTGAATCATCAACCCATCCAATTCTTGGCAGCAAGGGAAGATAAAAGATGGTCTAGGGGAGAGAGGAGAAATGAGGAAGGCACACATAATGATAGGGAAAGAAGAGAGTCATTAAGTTTAGTTATGAGTTTATGGTTATTGCTGGTAGTTAGGAACCACAAACAATATGATCTGATATTCATTGTCAATTATGTGGCACTGCTGAGGTGGCACAAATATTACCCACCTCATGGTTAACAAAAAATAATGATGGAAGATTATTTATGAACAACCTTACAAAATTTAGAGGCTAAAATTATTTATAGGGTTTTTTCCTAAACCCTAATTTTTAAAAGGGTTTAACGTGTATTTTAGTCTATTTTTAGTAATATTAATATTAAATGTATTTTTAATAACATTTATTATATATTTTAATAATAAATATTATTAAAAATATATTTCATAATAAATATTTTAAAAAATATATAACATAACGTGTTATAACATAGGAATTGATAAAATAACACAAATTCGCTTCATCCATATTGTATTAAAAGTAAAACTAAAGAACTTCAAATAATATGTATGTATGTATGTATATATGTAGGTATATATATATTGAAGTTGTCTTCAGTGTTAGAGCAGGTAGTCTATCTCATGTAGTTGATAGGTTCAAATCCAATCTTGTGTAATTTCAATTTTACCCATCAACAAATAACATCTGAATGTCATGTGGAATGAGTTGTTAGGGCTTGCCACATCAGATGTCCAAGTAAGGACTTTTTAAAAGGATAAGGGTTAATCTATAGATTTGTACTCATACAATTACACAATTATAACATGATGGCCATTGTTGTTCTCCAATCAAAATAAACGCCATCATGGGAGTGTTGTAAAATAAGGATTTGGCTTCTCAAAATTTGTCATTTAGTGTTGAGCACATACTGATCACTTATATTAGTTTCTCTAATAACTATGTTGAGCTCCTTCAGATCATTTTTTATATTAGTTTTTTACACCAACTATTTTAATAATTGATGGGAAAAATAGTTTAATACAACTTTTAAAAATAACTGGTATAAAATATAAGTATATAGATATATTTTATACAAAGTATAAAACTATTTTTTACATAATTATTAAAATATTTGGTATAATAAACTAGTATAAAAAGTGATCAGTAGGTGATCAACACCCACTTATTAGTAGAGAAGCCGGACCAATAAAGTGACCACACGAACAACATTACACTAAAAGCAGCCCAACCCTAAAGCAAGGTTAGCATAATTGATGTGTGACATGGGCATAATGTTGAGGTCTAGGTTTGAAACTCTTCTTCAACCCTCTAACACTTATCTCATTTCCCTTTACCGTTATTTTAAAGGTCCACAAATATTATTTTACTTCTATTCTTAATAAAAAATATTTAATAATTTTTATGATAATACTAATAATAACTATATTTAATAATTATTTGATGGTAATACTAATAATATATAATTAAAGTTTATTTTACTTTACCTTTTCATTAATTTTAATTAGCTTTTAATTCTTGTTAATTAACTATTTTTTATCGATAACACTGTAAAATTAAACTAATTTAAAATTTCATAAATTCATATTAATGGGTTGTCATTCGTTGAACAAGATCTCTATTTCTTTTTCTCAAATTTAAAAGAGTCCTAGTTATAAAATGTTATTTTTCGGTAAATAAAAATAAAATAGATTTAGGTATAATTAAATACATTCAAACCCAAGGATTTTACTCTTCTAAGACTTCTAAAGTAAGGATATCCACAAAGTGAGAATATCAATCATGGTTGATTTAAAATTATATGTGTCCCCTTCCCCTCACCCTAAATTGGGAGAAGGCCCCATAAGACCCATATCTTCCTTTCTTTTAGGAAAAAACATCTTTAATATTCTGATTCCCTCTGATCTTAGACGATGATTGTTATTTCCTAGTAATTAGGCCGAAGTCAAGGCCCCTTTTTTATTGTATAAATAAGGCCTCATAGCTCTCCTTGTACCCTAAGTGACATTTTTGAATGAAAACTTTAATTTTCCTAGAGTACTTCTCTAGGGTTTAGCTTTTGTACGCTCAGAGTGAACATTTTGGCACTCATCATGGGGCCTGGTAAAATGGTTCCCACATCATAAAGAGAAGGGATGACTCTAAAGAGGAAGAAGATGATGACTACACGTAGCAACCTCAGCCATAAAGATGACGGAGATCCCAGGGGAATCAAGGAGGACACCGGGATAGGGACAACCAGTTAGAAGAGGTTTTGGCCCTTGTCAAAATGCTACAACACACGATGAAGGAATTAAGAAAAGAAAATAAAGACTTGAGAAACCACTGATGGAAGAATAGGGAAGCCTTCGATTATCAGAACACCTAGGCTACAAAGCTATAGGAAGACAGACTAGAACCCTCAATCCCCTACTTTACTCACCCATTCATGGAGAATATAATGGCAACCCCTACACCATTACACTACAAGCCCCTTACATTGGAAAAACACGATGGGAGAGGTGACCCAGAAGAATATCTCACTATGTTCACAACCAAATTACTCATTTTAGGGGCATTTGACTCACTGCTATGCAGAACCTTCCCCACAATCCATACCAATTCCGCTCTCTTCTGGTTCTCATAAATTACCCTAAGGAGTGTGTCATGTTTTATAGAATTGACAAAGAAATTTGATGCAAATTCATTGAGTGAATACTTTGACAAGTGCACCAATCACTTAAAAAGTAGTAATTTTGTATTGTTCCACAAGGATTGTGTTAAGTACGACAACCTAGAAGATACACTATCTGAAACTTCAAATACAAGCAAGACATATGTTTGTAGGTTTTCTAAATAGGATTTGTATTTTGTATTTTCTAACAGTAATATAGTAATCAAAGTACTTGAAAGGGATAAGAAGTATATTAGCAACAAATTGAAATTTATTTCATCTATAATTTCACTTAGATTCACATAATTGTGGCATTGGACTCAGTTAATGCAATGTTTAACTCTTATAGTTGAATAGTTCCTAATTCCTTAGGCAATTATCACTAATTCAACACAAATCAATCCTAATCCCTTAGGCATCAATTCCTACTAAATTTAATTGTGAAACTTAAAGGAACCATAGCTTTTCATCTAATTTCTTAGGCCTGAAGTAACTAGGTCAGCAAATTCAAACCTAAAGCATTCATCATGATTCTTCTCTAATGAACACCTCTAACATAGGTCTTGGATTTCCCAATCCAAGAGGTTGAAACTTAAAATTTTTCATGCTCAGAACTTGCCTTAACTGATTCCAAGATTCCAATTAATTGAATGAAAATTCCATTGCAGCCTCCATCAATCCTAATCCTAGGGATTTTGCCACTTATAGAAGAAGAGAGATGAATCATAATGGTTTGCATTTTCAAAGAATGAGAGAAATTAGAGAGAGAAAAATATTAGAGAGGGAGTGAAATCTGAAAAGTGAAATCTAAAGTAAAATCTATGCCTCTACACACCCTCTGAGTTCAAGTTATCTTACATCTATATACTAAATGAACTAATTAACTAACTTAAGCTAAGATTACATAATTGTTCTTAATGAAATAATAAATAACTCGCGTAAGTTAGCTAAGTTACAAGTGCATAAAATCCAATCAGTAGTACATGGTCTTGCACACACACGCATACCCACGTTAGTCTGGCGTATGGGTACGCTAGCCCTGGCACCACAAACCAGAAGCTTGGCATGGGAACATTGGGCACTAGCATCTGTACGTTTAGTTACTGCATGGTAAAGTCTGGTGCTTGATTCCTGGGCATAGTGGTAGGTTGGCCTAAGCGTAAGCACGCTCAGGGTCTTAATGGTTCCTATGAGTGAACATAAGAGACACGGGACATGGGCGTAGGTACACCACAAATCTGGTAAGGCCTAATAGATGAGTCCCTGTCCAGCGTAGGTGTATGCTGGTGCGTCTACCTATACGCAAATAATTTTTGGCTTAATGGTGGGCCTGGTTTTGCCCTACGTTTACGCTCAACCTCTGTTGCTTCTCTCATGTGTTGTGCTTGCGGGCGTGGGTTTACGCTGGGTGCGTAGCCACATTGGGATTTTGGTTCCATGCATGTCTGATGGCATATCTTGCATGCGTGTATACGTTGGTGTTAGCGTGGTTACACTAACTTACCATCTCTTTTTTTGGCACACCAGCTTCCCCAGTGTAGGGTCACACTCATAGGGCGTTCATACGCTAGTTTCCTGGAAATCATGGACCCACACGTATACAGGGAACACATGCCCAGCGTACCTACACCAACCTTAGGCCTGCATGCTGGATTCCTAAAAATCATGGACGTGTACACATACAAGACTTATCATAATTTCTCACCTAATTCGCCTCTAGTCGAGTAATACAATAGACCTCACACAGTTTGGTCAATCTAAAGCAAGGTAGGAGAGAGACACTCAAACAATTGATGGTCATTTTAACAAACAAGCCATCCAGATCAAGGACCTAAGATCGAAAGTAGCCCTCCATGCAATCTTGACAAGGTTACGCCCAGGTAAATTCTGACTTCTTAGCTAAGAAACCCCATTAATATGGATGGGGGTACATGAACATGAAGGAACAAGAAGTCGATCAAGTAGGAAACTCCAAGCAAGGGGTCATAGGAATGGAACCACAAAAGAGGATTCCTTGACCAAACAAAAAAACCAAGGCATGTGGCCTACCCCAACCTAAAATATGATACATCACCCATTTAAACAACAGGCGGGACAAGATCATGTGTGAAGTTTACAACACTGAGCTACTCAAACTCCCTCTCCTGGGGAGTAAGCAAAGGGGTCCGATACGATGAAATTCTAAGAGTCTCACAGAACTTTAGGCCATAGCATGGAGAATTGTTGGTCGCTCAAGAACTGAATCGAGCACCTCATCCAATAAGGATACTTAGAGAGATTTATTGACCAGGGAAGAGAGGCACCATGAAAAACCAGGTAGAAGCGAGAAAGAGAGTCCCCGAGATAAGTAAAACTGCAACCACGCGAATGTCCTAGATAGAAACATAAGCGTTCCTGATCCTGCCAGCCAGAGGACGTAAGAAGTGACGAAAACAAAATTATCCATACCATCTCTGGTGGCTTCCTCGGAAACAGAGTTGACACTTCACGAGGGGCAGGGCAAGTTAACTTTATACACTACTTCTCGAGTAGAGAAGCCATCACCTTTGACAGCTCAGACCTCCCTATGGTAATCCCAAACAAGGATGAACTGTGGTGGTCACAATGGAGATAACAGAATGCATCGTTGGGAGAGTGCTAGTTGATCAGTAAAGCTCCATGAATATTCTCCATTAGAAGGCTTACAAACAACTCAAATTGCCTCTAACTTGGCTCAAAAGGTACAATGAGGCTCTACTCAGCTTCACAGGAGACTCGGTACAAGTTATGGGATATATAGAGCTGAAGACAATCTTTGGATAAGATGAAGACAGTAAAGTAGTCATGGTCAAGTATTTGGTTATTGACATCCCCAACTCCTATAATGTTATACTTGGGCACCCAATGCTCAATGCACTCGGTGCGATTATTTCCACTCTCTACTTCACTATGAAATTCCCACTCAGAGATGGACACACCAGAGTTATTCGTGCTAACCTAGAGATTGCTCAGGAATGCTACCATAAGAGTCTATGACCTAGGGAAACTTTCATTGTAGAAGAGAACATCAAAACCGGTTTAAACCCCAAAAGGTAAAGAGAACACGAACAACCTCAACCGGTAGAATCTTTGAAACTGGTGCAAGTGGGATCCAATCCAAGTTAATACACCTGAATCAGTTGATGTTAGATTAGAGTATGGAAAAATTTTTGGTCAGACTTCTATAGGTAAATGCAAACCTCTTTGCATGGAACCCTTCCAATATGCCCATCATTGACCCAAGCATCATATGCAATTCATTGAATGTAGACCCAAAGGCTAGACAAGTGGTACAGAAACAACATAAACTTGGGCTTGATAGAAGAGCAATAGTGAAGAAGAAACAGACAAACTCCTTGCAACCAATTTTATTCGAGAAGTCAAATACCCAACTTGGCTCTCCAACGTAGTCATGGTAAAAAGAGTAAATAGAAAGTGAAAGATGTGCATGGACTTTATCAACTTCAATAAGGTATGCCCCAAAGACCCTTATCCTTTACCTAGCATTAATCATTTGATAGATAGTACTTCAAGGTATCAAGTATTAAGTTTCATGGACGTGTATTCTAGGTATAACCAAATACGAATGAACCATCGAGATGGAGAAAAAACTGCCTTCATTACTAAGAGAGAAAATTACTTTTATCGGGTAATGCCTTTTGGACTGAAGAACACTGGAGCCATATACTAGTGACTCGTGGATAAAATCTTTACCAAACAGATTGATAGGAACATAGAAGTATATGTAGATAACATGGTTGTAAAGACCTAAAATGTAAATGGTCACACCAAGAACTAAGAAACATTAACTAAGCTAAGGAGATATAATATGTGCCTCAACCTAGAAAAATGCTAATGCAGAGTCCAAGGTAGTAAATTCCTGGGAAATATGTTAACTCATAAAGGCATAGAGGCCAACCCAGACCAATGTCGAGCCATCCTAGAGATGTGAAGTCCATAAAACAACAAGGAAGTACAATGTCTCACAGGGAGAATCCCTGCCCTCTTCTGATTCCTCTCCAAATTTACAGAAACGTTCATGTCTTTCTGTCGCGTGTTGAAAAAGAGAGACACCATCCAGTGGACCCAAGAGTGTAAAAAAGATTTTGAAGATCTGAAAGCCTATCTGACCTCTCCCCAATCTAATAAACCTGACCCCATAAGCAGAGCTCGTCATTTATCTCTTACTCGGGGAGAATGTTATTAGCACAGCACTAGTACAATGAAAAAGGACAATCCAAAGACCGGTGTATTTCACTAATAAAACTTTGCAGGGTGTGGAAACAAGATACCAATAGGTAAAGAAATTTGCATACAATCTTATGGTGGCCGCGCGGAAGCTGAGACCCTATTTTCACAGCTACCAAATCATCATCAGAACCGATCAACCCATCAAAAATTTTGTAGAATCCTTAACTAGCAAGAAGAATGGTCACATGGGTCGTAGGACTCTCCGAGTATGAAATCTGATACAAACCAAGAAGAGCCATTAAAGCACAGTTTTTAACAGATTTTATAGCAGAATTGAGGGATAATAAAGAAGAATATAACACCGAACATGCCCTATGGACCCTTTTAGTGGATGGATCATCGAATGGCAAAAGAAGCGACGTAGGAATTATACTTGAATCACCAAGTGGAATAGTAATAAAGAGTCATTGGGGTTCCTATTCAAAGTAAGCAACAATTAGGTAGAATACGAGGCATTCATAACTAGGTTATGAATAGCGCTAGACCTAAGATCCCGATGCATCCAAGTAAAAACTGACTCACAGTTGGTCACTCGATAAGTGGAAGAAGCCTACCAAGTGAAGGACCTTATCCTCACCAAATACCTCTCTCGAGTCAAGGCATTGGTAGCAGAGTTTAACTTGCTCAAGATAGTATATTTCCCTCAAGCAAAAAATGAAGGAGTAGATCTACTATCCAAACTCGTCAGCACCAAGAAGGCCGAAAACCTGAAGACCCTTATACAAATCACTCTAGAGGAGCCCACCATCAAGGACAAAGAACAACTAAATAAGATCATTGTCGTACCTGGGGAAAAATGGATGACCCTAATAATAGATTTTTTCACAAAAGGAGACCTGCCCTCGGATTCCTTAGAGGCCAAAAAAGTTCATACACACTCGACCAATTACACTCTAATAGGGAAAACTTTACAAGAGGGGATTTACCCTACCGCTCCTTAAATACCTTAATAAAGAACAAACAAAGTATGTAATTCAAGAGTTCCACTCGAGAATTTGAGGACACCATGGTGGAGTACGACCCCTAGCAATAGGGTCCTCCGAGCAGGATATTTTTGGCCCACACTACGCTCAGACTGCTCAGACCTTACCAAAAAATATGAGTCCTGCCAAAGGAACACTAATAGAATACACGGGCACCTCAAGCTATTGCATGGAATCCTTTCCTCCTGGCCCTTTAACACATGGGGAATGAACATCTTAGGACTGTTCCCCCAGGGAAAGAATAGGTAAAGTATCTATTGGTAGCCATAGACCCTTTCACAAAGTGGATAAAAGTCGAGCCTCTTACAACCATTTCTATGTCCAAAGTATAAAACTTTTCTTGGAAAAACATTGCCTACAGATATGGACTTCTACATACCATCATTTCAGATAATAGACAGTGTTTCACGGACAAACATTTCATAGAGTTTTACAAAGACCTGGGCATAAAATAAAAGTTTTCATCAGTAGAACATCCACAAACAAATGGTTAAGTTGAAACTGCCAATAAAGTTATCTTACAGAAGTTAAAGAGAAGACTAGGACAAGCAAAGGAAAGATGGGGGTTGAGCTACTCAGACCCTTATGGGCTTATCATATAACTCCTTACTTAGCAACCTAAGAAACACCATTTCGATGGAGCAGATGCAATGATTCCCATAGAGTTAGGAGAATCCTCTCTCAAAAGAATTTCCTGCGATGAAGAAGGGAATGACGAGAAAAAAATAGACAACCAGATCTTAGTTTGGGAGAACAAGACACAACTTACGTAAAGAGACAAGCTTCCAAATAGAAATCAGCTCAGAAATAGAATACCATGCTCAAGCCACAACCCTTTCAGAGAGAAGACTCAGGCTTAAGAACGACGGATAACAATAGAAGAACTAGAGAAGATGGGAAGCTAGCAACTAATTGGGGATGCCTATTCAGGGTAAATGAAGTAGTGGGCAAAGAAGCATATCGACTAGAAGAATTAGAAGGAAAAAGTATCCCTTAAACATGAAATATCACACATTTAAAGATGTATCATGGTTGAATGTAACAAGGGTACTTTTTTTCCTAATCGGGAGGCTTTTCCCACTAGTTTTTCTCCTGAGAGATTTTAACAAGGCCTATCCAAACATCAATAACACAAATACGATTTAGCTCAGTAATTTTTGTCATTATTCTTATGTTTAAGTTCTAAAACCCTGAGCGATGAGGTGACAACAACTATTCTTACGTTTAAGTCCTAAGACCCCGAGCGAGGGGGTAATGTCAACTATTTTTACGTTTAGGTCCTAAAACCCCAAACAATGGGTAACAATAACTATTCTTACGATTAAGTCCTAAAACTCTCAAGCGAGGGGGTAATGGCAACTATTTTTATGTTTAAGTCCTGAAACCCTGAGCGAGGGGGTAACGATAATTATTCTTACCTTTAAGTCCTAAAACCCGAGCGAGGGGGTAACGACAACCATTCTTGTGATTAAGTCCAAAAAACTCGAGCGAGGAAGCAATGACAATTCCTCTTACACTTAAGTTTTGAAGCCTCGAGCGAAGGGATAACGACGGGTATTCTTATGTTTAAGCCTTAAACCCTGAGTGAGAGGGTAACCATAATTACTCTTATGTTAAAGTCTTGAGATCCCAAGCGAAGGAGAAACATCAAATTTTCTTACAAAACTTGAGTAATGGAATATCAACAAATTTCTTACATGAGGAAGCAATGGCAAAACTCTTAAACACTACACACCCTAAGCGTAAAAACATGAAAACTACAATCACAATAGAGATAACAAAGAAAAGTCATATTTTATTTCATTTCATGACTACCTGGTAAATGTTATTTATGATTTTGGAGCTACACATTCCTTTATTTCTGAAAAACTATGTTCGACGGCTTGACTTATCGGTGGTGTTAATGGAGAATGCTTTTAGTGTCTCCAATCCTACTGGTTCCACATTTAGGGCAACCACTATGTATGGGAAATTCCAATGCAAATTGAAGATCGTTCCTTTCCGGTGAATTTAATTTGTATGTTATTGAAGAACTTGGATGTTATTCTAGGTCTTGACTGGTTGTCTGCTAACCATGTCATGGTGGACTATTATTGAAAGGTTATAATTTTCTCTTAGGAGCGTGACACTAAGAATGTGGTGAGTGATGTTTCCGTAACTTATGTTATTCTGTTTGCTTCAGAGGGGCAGTATAATCTTAAACCTACTGATATTCTGATTGTTTGTGATTTCCCTGATGTGTTCCCAGAGGATATTCCAGAATTATCTCCTGGCAGGGAGATTGATTTTGCTATTGATTTGATTCCCGGGGTGGAACACGTATCCTGTGCACCATATAGAATATCTTCGGTGGAGTTAGATGAAGTAGAAAAGTAAGTGAATGAGTTGTTAGAAAAAGGTTCATTCGACCGAGTGCTTCCCCTTGAGGCGCTCCTGTGTTACTTGTGAAGAAGAAGGACGGTAGTATACAGATGTGTATCGATTACTGTCAGTTGAATAAATTAACCATTAAGAATAAATATCCCTTATCACGGATTGACAATTTGTTGGATTAGTTACGAGGTACGGTGGTATTTTCTAAGATTGATTTGAGATCTAGGTATCATCAAATTAGGTTAAAATCGAAGGATATTCCGAAGACGGCGTTCAGGACTCGGTATGGTCACTTTAAGTACATGGTAATGCCTTTTAAAGTGACGAATGCTCTAGCTATCTTTATGGATTATATGAACCAGATTTTCCAACCTTATTTGGATCAATTTGTGGTGGTATTTAGCAATGATATTTTGGTATATTCGAAGTCCATTGAGGAGCATGCACAACATCTTCAAATTGTTTTGCAAGTGTTACGTGAGAAGAATCTGTATGCTAAGTTGTCTAAATGTGACTTCTGGGAAGCAAGCATGTAGTTTTTGGGGCATGTGATTTCTTGTGATGGGGTGTCTGTGGATCCATCTAAGATTGAGGTGGTTATGGCATAGGAGAGGCCCAAATTTATGACCGAGATTAGGAGCTTCCTAGGATTGGTTGGTTATTATCGTCATTTCATAGAGGGATTTTCTCGCATTGCACTTCCCTTTACTCAGTTGATGAGAAATGAGACTCCATTTGTGTGGACAGAAATGTATGAGTTGAGCTTTCAGAGTTTGTAGCAATGCTTGACTTCGGCGCTGGTACTTGCATTACCTGAAGCGACAAAGGAATTTGTGGTATATTGCGATGCTTCCAAGTTTGGTTTGGGATGTGTGTTGATGCAGGATTACAGGGTAATTACTTATGCTTCTAGGCAACTGAGGCCGCATGAGCAGAATTATCCTACTCACGATTTAGAACTTGCTGTTATGGTATTTGCATTTAAGATATGGTGACATTATTTGTATGGCTCCGTTTTAGGGTATTCAGTGACCATAAAAGCTTAAAATATTTATTTCATCAGAAGCAGTTAAATATGAGGCAAAGGCAATGAGTGGAATATTTAAAGGATTATGATTTTAATTTATGATACCATCCTGGTAAAACAAATGTTATGGCTGATGCTTTAAAGTTTTACATGCAGCTTTCTTGATGGGAAAGGAACAAGAATTACTTAAAGATTTCCATGACATGAACATTGGAGTTGTTTTACAAGCCCAAAATCAAATGGTCATTGGGATGTTGAAGATCTCTAATGAGTTTTTAAAATCTTTAGCAGCAACTCAAGAGGATGATGAGGAGTTGTTGGAATTGCTTGATTCCCATGCTAGGGGCAAGCATATGGAATTACGCAGAGGCAATGATGGTATTTGGCGGTTTAGAAACCATGTTGTGGTGCCTGCAGAAGGTGATTTCTGACAAATTGTACTATTTGAAGTGCACAAGAGTTCAATGAGTATTCATCCTGGTATTACCAAGATGTATCATGATTTGAAGAAGGAATTCTGGTGGTCGGGGATAAAGAAAGCGATCATAGAGTATGTGAGGTCTTGTGTAATATGTAAGAAATGCAAGGTTGAGCACCAGAGACCTCCAGGTTTGCTTTAACCTCCAGAGATTTCGATTTGGAAATGGGAAAGTATCACGATGGATTTTGTATCCGGGTTACCTTGTACCCGTTCTGGATGTAATGCTATTTGGGTAATTATGGACAAGTTGACCAAGAGTTCTCACTTTCTGGCCATTAACATGAAGTGGTCATTGGACCGGTTAGCCAGATTGTACATCACTGAGATTGTAAGGTTACATGGTATGCCTTCGAGTATTATCCCTAATTTACTTCTAGATTCTGGGAAAGTTTACAGCAAGAATTGGGTACTGAGTTGAGGTTAAGTTCAGCTTATCATCCTTAAATGGATGGCCAATCTGAGCGGACTATTTTGACACTGAAGGATATGCTCAGGGCTTGTTTGTTAGAACAAGGCAGCTCGTGGGAGCGATATTTTCCATTGGTAGAATTTTCTTATAACAATAACTATCATAGTAGCATTGGAATGATGCCTTACAAGGTTTTATATGGTAGAAGGTGTCATATGCCTTTATGTTGGAATGAGAATGGTGATGCAGTTCATCTGGGACCTGAATTGATTTAGGAAATGAATGATCAGGTTGCCTTGATTCGTGAAAAGATGAAGATTGCTCAGGATCGTTAGAAGAGTTACTATGATAATCATCATAGACCACTTGAGTTTTAAGTAGGATATTGGGTATTTATGAAGGTTTCACCTACTAAGGGTGTAGGTTGGATATTGAGAAGTCAGAAGCTTAACCTGAGATACATTGGACCGTATCAGATCTTGGAGCGACTTGGTGATGTAGCTTACGGATTGAATCTTCCCCAATCATTAACTAACATCCACACTATGTTTCATGTGTCACAACTGCAGGCATACATTCCTTGTGATTCGATGATTGTGCCTAAAGATTCCATTGAGTTGAAGGAAGATTTGACTGTGGAGATAGAACCTATCTGTATTGAGGGACATCAGACTAAACAATTAAGAAGCAAGGAAGTGTCTTTAGTAAAAGTGAAATGGCAGAATCTAAATGGAGTAACCTACACTTGGGAGTTGGAGCCTGACATGAGGCGATTGTATCCCTATCTTTTCCAATGAGGTATGTTGATTTTGGGGATGAAATCCCTTTTTAGGGGGAATTTATAAAATAATTGGTTTGAATATTAAGCTCAGGGAATTTATAAAATAATTGGGAGTTATTAGGAAGTTATAGAGTAGTTAGGAAATATTTATATCATTATATCTATACATGTGTATGCATAACTGAATAGTTAAGTGTTTGAGGAAGTATGTTAATTTGATTAAATATGTGATAGAAAGTAAAGAAATGAGTATATGAATTATATGCATGAGTGGTGTTATGTAAAATATAAGTTAAGATGAATATTAATATTGTGTAGTGTGATATATGTTATTTTAATCATACATAACTTGATGAGAATAATGAAATGGTGATTATAGAAGTATTGTGACATGGCATGTGTGGCCTGGGCTATGTGGCTGCCCTGTGGAATTGTTGAATGTCAGTTTCTGACATATATGAATGGATTTGATGATATTTGTGCCATGATAATATGAGTTTCTATGTGATTGTGTGGTATGGGATGACTAACGGTATGATATACCCCTTATTTTCCGGCTCCCATGGTTTTTATACCTAGTTGAGCTACCCAGTGGTCAAGTCGGACCTAGTGGTTGAGATGGAGAGCCAAGTCGGGCTTGGTGAACCAAGTCGGGTTCAAGAGGTGTCAAGTCGGACCCCCTGCTGAAGGCCGATCCTTTATTATTCAGATACTAGGAGTCAGATGATATGTGAGTCATTTGTGAATTATGTGTATTTATACTGATGATGTTTTATGATGGATTAATGATTAAGTGTAAGCATGGTATGATATAGAGAATGTTAACAATAACATAATGTGAATGTAAGTATTGATTGTTTATGGCTTATATTGTTGTTGGAAATAGAATTGAGAACTAGGCGAAGTAGGAAGATTATACATGGTAAAGGTAAGTTAATTAATATCTGGAGTAATAAATAGTAACTACTTGTATTTTCATTTACCATTTTATATTAATTATGATATGCCAAACACTCACCCTTGCTGTTGTTTATTTAATTTAGTAACCAGTGACAGGGAGGATGCCGATGCCCCGGAGGTGCCCAAGCAGAGGATTAATGCCAAGGAGCAAGGGAATTATTTAATAATGAATGTATGATATGGATATGTGTAGTGTGTGTTTATTATGTGTAATGATATACCATGCCTTCTGCAGTTTATTGATATTTTGGCGTTGTTATTGAATTGTGTGGTTGTGAGTTTTATGCATCTTAGTCAACTCGATGTTTGTGAATTGATAGTGTGATGATGATGTTGAGTATTGATGAATGATGATGATTAGCATTGATAATGTGATGAAATGAATAATAGAAATGTTGATTTTCATGAAATTAATGTGTATTGGCACGGAGCCATGAATTGTGTGGTTGATAATTGTTATAGGCAGGTCTTTTATGTGTGTAAGATGGTAGAGTAATGTACTTGTGGATCAGATTGATGAATTGATGATGAGAATGATTGATGCATAGGTGGCAATAGGCATTCTATATGAACTTAAGGAACTAAATAGGTGAATTTGAGATCCGGTGGGTTTTGGGACCCCGGAAGGGACTAATAGGTTCCCTAGGTCATTTAAAAACTGTACATATAGGCCTTGGACAATTTGGAGTCCATTTAGGTGGTTTGGTGTAAGGGTTTTGCATATAATTAGGTTAAACTGCATTTTACACATAACTGGTGCATATGATGAAATTTTGGCGAATAGACAGCGTCGACAGTTCTGGAATGGAGAAAACATATGGCCCGTGAAGTTTCGTGGTAATCAGATTTGAAACGGGCCATTTGGGTAGGTTAGAAGTTGGCCGATTGGTTTAAAATGTGTGTCAACATCAAGTGCTATACTATCAAGCTGATGCTGAGCGCCAGGGCTACATTTTGGGTTCCACGCATTGCGTGTCAGGCCCCTGTTCCAGTTTTGGGTTTTCCTCTACTTCCAATTGTTTTGGTGTTTTTAGTTCATACCTATTTTATATTCTTGGTCCTTTTTAATGAAAATGGTTGGTTTATAAATATAAGATAATTAAATTAATTAATTGTGAAAAATTTATCTGGAAATTTAATTAAACGGCTTAAGATAATTAAATAGCATATATACTTCAGCTTGTCTTTTTCAAACACCAAAGCTCGGTCAATGAATTGTGAAATGTGAAATCGAGCATCTCATAAAAAGGATGCAGGATTCCCAACAGGGGTGTCTTGAAGCATAAACCGCTCATACTCCCGAGATGAGGTGTCATAATCGGACTTGAGAGGAGCCATTAGGCGTTCAATGGTCATACGCTCTGGGGTGATTAGGAAGACCTTAGGAGATTCATTATGGGATATCCTAAGGGATTTCCCAATAAGAACTAGGGACACCCCTCAGAAAACCTACCTGATAAGAACCACCGCTTTAAAAATCTTAGCCTGGAAAAAATAAAAGAAGATAGGGACCAAGGGAACACACCCAAAATAATCATAAAGGACTTCAAAGGCCTTATTTTCTTATTAGTTGTTTGTTTAATATGAAATCTATAACATCCCAAATTTTGTAATATATAGAAAATTCATTCATTAAGGATTAATAGAGAAATTTTGAATGAAATTTCGAGTGAATGTTGTTTGAAATATGATATTCCGAGTGAATATGGTGCGATACCGAGTGAAGTAAGACTGAGAAAGCTATTTCCAAATGGAACTAAGATGTTTCCGAGTGAAACATCATTAAGCAAATTATTTCTAAGTTAAGAAAATAGTATCCGAATGAGACATTTTCGAATAAGGAAATCCGAGTGAAACGGTTCCGAGTGGAGTATCTCCGAATTGAGACTTTTCAAGTAAAATGTCTCCGAGCATGATATTTCCGAGTGGAATGATACCGAGTGAGACTATTCCGAATGGAAAGGTGTTAAGTGAGAAATTATTAATTTCTGAATGATGTGTCACCGAATAGGATATACCGAATGTGTTTCTAAATGAATAGTTCTGAGTGAACAATTCCCGAGGAAAGTAGATATCCGAGTGGTTAGTTACCGAGTGGTGAACTTCGTTAAATTTATGATCGAGTCGATATTTAATAATGACCAAAAACTTATACTCGGGTTTGTCTTCGGAATTGTCCTTGACCCCGAGTGATTTGTTTGAATGGAAAGATTTTCAAGAGAGAAATTTGACTTCAAATTCCGAGTGATTTAGATGGAAGATTTCCGAGTGATGTAAGCAGAAGATTGACTCGGACATAACCATACCCGAGTATGTTTGAATGCGATAATACTGTGGGGGATACTTCTAAGGAAAGAAAGCCGAGTATTCCATGAAATGGAACCTTTCCTCCGAATAAAGGAATTCTGAGCGGACAGGGGCTGTCTCGGAAAGATATGCCCAGAAGGCTGAAACCGAGTCGGAATTAACAATTATTTTAGTTACTGAAGCTTTACACGTCAATCTGTTCTTCTACTTTCTAGCAGCTTCACTTTTCAAGATATTTTCTAAGTATGGGACCCTTTCTTATGTGTTGTCCCTTTTCATTAAATGCTTATTCCTCACTCATCATCTGAAGAAAACGTACAGCAGAGATCTTTTTATTGTTCACGTCTCTTTTGCATGGACAATATAAATATCAACTACTGTTAGATCAATAAAAGACTTTTGAAAAGTGAAAGACATCATCCATAATCTTCTCTTCTAACCCTTGCTAAAAAGCCATTTATGAAGAACAAGTAAATCTTTCTTTCTTCTCTTCTGCGTGAACGTTTGAAGCTTCTGAAATTGAAATTCCAGTCGGAATTCTCGAAGCTGTAACTGATAACGATTGAAGAACAATTGAAAACTCCTTATTCCAGGTAGGGGAGCATTACATCTCAAATAGATAGTTTATGAATGAATGTGGGGTGATATTATTAGGTTGTATATGTGTGTTATGTGCAAAATTGTTATTGATACCCTGCTTGTATGATGCTTTATGTTTTTACATATATACCATTCATATTTCTGATGTTGATACCGACAGTAATATGAGATTCATGATGAGTATATGAATTTTTCAAGATATCTATGTATATGCTTGAAATACATGAGTGTAAGGTATGTTATGACTTTTACAAAAGACCTTGGGTGGGACTCAAGGCAACCTCTTGAGCAGGGCTCGGGGTTTGGCCTGTAACACTGAGTAGAGGACCGCTATCACTCTGGGAGTGATACTCAGTGTTACATTAGGGGCGTAGAGCAGTTTGGTACCTGTAAAACGGCCGAATCAACTGAGTGCTGAATTATGGCTCGGGGAGCCAGTGTTGCAACACAAAATTTAAAGACTTAATAATAGACTATCCGAGTGAATGTCTGTGTGCATTGATATATATGTTGCTAAGAATACCATACTGTTTATGTTGTTCCATATGGCTCGGTAGATGTTTTGATATAGTTATGAATTGGACTTTTAATCCAATTCAATAACTATTATTTGATATGTTTATCCTCACCCCCTACTCACTATTTTTGCAGTGGATAGAGGACACGGTGATGGCACTTGAAGTCACTCGACCGACTGGAGCATTATGTATTAGTATGCACAATACATAGTGTACATAGTAATTTGAGTAGAAACCTTGGCCGGCTCTTGTGATTACCGAGTGATGTACTTTTTGTATTGTGAAATAGCCGGTCGGATTTTGTAAAGTGACAATGATATTATTAGTACAGATTTTGTTTTAATTATGAAATTATTTATGAAAGTTTATTTATATTTAATTGCATTCCAATGGGTCGGTCGGATTAATGTAAAGTCGATACTTTTAATGGCTGAATCCGATCTCTGTTTGAAAATTTAAATTATTTGCAAAAAATTTACTTGATTTATTAAAAATTAATTTAAAAATTAAGGATGTTATAAAATCGGTTGAAAAATAATCTCATGTTATTTTTTAACCATAATCTCATACTATATTAAAAGGACTATATACGTCTTTTATATTCTTTTTAATGTTATAAATTATTATTTTATATTATATAATAATAATAATAATAATATATTCTTTATCATTTGTATTATTATTATATTTAATCTATGGTTTGTACATTGAAACCATTATAATTAATGCGTCATATGGATATAAAGTTTTAGAATTTAAGTTTGAAGATCGGTTCTCTCACTTATTCAGAGTTGACATTTATCCCTTCTCTATTACCATTACCGTTATTTTGAGTGAAAAAAATTCCATAATTTAATTCTTTTTAGTTAATAATAAGGGTAATTAAGAAAAATACATACATAAGTATTTTTTGAAAATTTCTCACCAAGCTTGATGAGAAAACACTTAGGAATACTGTGGCTCTTCTAAGAGAACAATGATTTATAAATACCCTCAATAATACTCACACCCATCTAACAAATCGGAATCCTTTCCAGTGCTGGATGGGTTGAGTTTTTTAAAGCAATTTTTACATAGATAATTTTAATAATCAATGTAAAAATACATAAAAAATATATTTTAAAAAATATATATTTTAGAATACGCCCATCCGTAATCCAGTAATGGAAACAATTCCAACTCTCATCTAACACCTGTTTATTTCATCTCTCTTTTCCATATCATATCACATCACTTTCTATTTCTATCTCTCTCAAGGTATTGGTGGTATTTGCAAAATATTATTTCTATTGAAATTGCACAGCTTGAAAAATACTTATGTGAAGTAATCTTGTAAATTAAACGGCCAATATTTCCCTTATAACACCAAACTAATTAATTAGAAGGGGTTTATGCTTAAATAAGCATGCTTTCTCGATCATTTTTATCCCTACCAACCCAAGGCGTTAACCAGGAAAGTCATAATTATAAAGTAGGTGACATTAAATGTAATTTTATAGAAGAGTGTTACCACAATAATAACAAAATATAGGATTAAATGTGTAATAAATCCCTAAAAAATTCTAAAATAACGCTATCCCTATTAAAATTTGTATTCAATTTAAACCCTATAAATTTTTAGGGTAATTGTGTTTGACCATCGTTGTTAAATGCTACGATCGTAAAGTTTTCTCACCTCAACACTAACGTATGTTATTTTATTTTATTTTTTCAAAATAATAGTCATCGTCGTATCCACCTTAAGTTGTCTTACCTGACAATTTGAGAAGCCTGTTCCGAATGTAATATTTTTTGTGGTTAATGTTAACTAAGAAACATGAGTATCACATAAGTATTACAAAATTCCTAATTCCAAGTCAACTCCTTCCTAATATGTTCCTTAATCTCTACCCACGCCCTTTCCCTAAATTCCTAATTCCAAGTTAACTCCTTCACGAATCTAGGAATTAAGGCCAAGGGTATTTTAATTGGAAAGTTTAACTAAATAAGTACCTTTTTATAAAATATAAATACTAATAAGAATAAAATATAAGAAAAAATATGTATAATAAATCAATTAATAGGGATTATTCTAATTTCACTTATGGTCACATGTTTAAATTCTAAGGATTGTAATAGCGTCAAATTCAGAGGGTTTTTCTAGCCATAATAATCTTTTCTAGCTTCAGACCGAATAAGATATATTATATATATATAATAATAATATAATATAATAAAAGGTTTTATGTTCTTTCATGCTAAATCCATATAAAGCATAAAAGGAATGTTAATCTTATTATCTTAGAATATTTGAAACAACTAGAAAATAATATTCTCTTTTTACTAATTTCAGTGCTAAATATAAGTAATTTTTAGTGAATTTTTTTTATCCTTTAATATAAATAAAATTATATTTTCTTAATGGTGTTTATTTACCAAATATGCTCTTCTTGTATATATTTTCAAGGCCACTAATTTTTAGGCAATGAATGATATTAATGGTATTTTATGAAACTAAATCAAATATATGTAAAAACATTAATATAAATAACTACTTTCAACTACTATTCTTAATATGTATGAAATTAGATACTTTTAATTATATTTGAGATAGTATTTCAAATTTTGGTTTTGATGATATTCACATGAATAAATGATGTTCCTTTTGTTAAGTTTGTTTTCAGTGTTTTGTTAGTGGCTTATTGTTAGGAAGTTAAGTAACAATTTTTTATTCCTCCACTATGTTTAGTGTTGTTAGTGGATAGCGGTTACATTTTTATCTTTTGTTGCAGTTTGTTATGTAAGGCATATATAGCCAACTCAGTTTATCAAGTATTATGACAGTTGCTATCTTTTCTTCTTTCTCTATCAGTGCACTTAACATTTGGTATCAGAGCCTAGTTCGAGGCCTGATTAAACAATAATTTTTGTGAGTATAGCGATTGAAGAATGGCGACAGATAGCTCTTTTGTGCCACCAGCGATTCCAAAGTTTGATGGTCACTATGATCATTAGGTAATGCTTATGGAAAACTTCTTACGTTCAAAGGAGTATTGGAGTTTAGTGGAAAATGGGATTCCTATAGCAGCAGAGGGAGTTCTTCTCACAGATGCACAGAAGAAAAATATTGATGATATGAAGTTGAAATATACTTATTTCAGGCATTAGATTGTTCTATTTTAGAAACAATCCTTAAGAAAGATACTACAAATGACATATGGGACTCCATGAGGCAGAAATATCAAGGTTCAATGAGGGTCAAGCGTGAACATCTACAAGCTCTTCGTAAAGAGTTTGAAGTTCTTCATATGAAGCCAGAAGAGTCTGTGAATGAGTATTTTGCTCGAACTCTTACCATAGGCAACAAAATAAAAGTAAATGGAGAAAATAAAACAGATGTTGAAGTTGTTGAGAAGATCTTAAGGTCGATGACACCTAAATATGATTATGTTGTGTGTTCCATTGAAGAGTCAAAAGATACAAGTACCCTGGCTATAGATGAGTTACAAAGTAGCCTTCTTGTTCATGAACAACGTATGAGTTCTCATGCTGAAGAAGAACAAGCTTTGAAAGTCACACATCGAGATCAATTTGGAGGAAGAAGTCAAGGTCATGGAATGTTTAGAGGAAGAGGAAAAGGAAGAGGAAGGGGAAGGGGAAGACAGAATATTGATAGAGCCATAATGGAGTCTTACAATTGTCATAGGTTGGGTCATTATCAATGGGAATGTCCAAGCAAGGAAAATTGTGTAGAGGCTAATTGTATAGAGGGTGAAGAAGAGATGTTGTTAATGGCCAACTTGGAGAAGCAAAAAATAAATGAAGAGAACACATGGTTTCTTGACTCTGGCTGTAGTAATCACATGTGTGGGAGAAAAGAGTATTTCTCAGATTTTGATAGGAATTTTAGAGATTTCGTAAAACTAGGTGATAATTCTAGTTTGGAGGTAAAAAGAAAAGGAAATGTGAAGTTACTAGTTAATGGAACTATGCAAATCATCACAGAAGTATTTTTTGTACCAGAGTTGAAGAATAATTTGTTAAGTATTGGCCAATTACAAGAAAAAGGAATTACCATTGTGTTTTAACGTGAAAAATACAAGGTGTACCATCCTGAGTGAGGTCTGATTGTTGAAACAAGGATGTCTTCAAATAGAATATTCATACTGCACGCAACATTTCAGATGTAACATCCGTGATTTTAAGGAAAATAAATTTATTGGATAATGATAATTAATCATTTATGGTCAAATAATTATGAGAGATGTTGTTAGACATTAGAGGTGAATTATTGGTAAATTAAGATTTATTGGAACCGGATAAATTAACAGATGATGTGAGACCCACTTGATCAAATTGAGTATTTGATGGGTTTAGAATATTGAGAAAATTATTATGGTTAAGATGGTATAGTTAGATTAATTTTAGTGCTAAGGAAATAATTAATTGGGTTCGACGTATGATAATAGACGGGGAAAATACGAACCAATTAGAATTAAAAGAAAACCAAAAATCCTATTTCTCTTTCTATTATCACCGTGACCTCTTTCTCTTTATCACTTGATTCTTTTACCCGTTGGATAATGGGGAATTATTACCCATTGGTAAAAGCAAAATGTGACATCCTTTTAACCATTGGACAATGTCCAATTTTGGTCTAATTTTTCCCTTCTCTTCCTCATTCTCGGTACACTCTTCTCCTCCACTTTATCTTTGTCATTTTCTTCTTCTCCTCCATTCTTCTTTTGCCCAAACCATGACCCACCCTCTTCTATACCCATTTTCATCAAAACTAATATAAAAACTTGGATATGTGAGGCATCTATGGAGCTTGGGAGCTTGCATTGGTCACCTCCCTCTTCCTCACTTCATTTTCATTTTGATGGAGCTTAAGCTTGAGGGTTGTATTCTGGGCGATGATGCGGAAAGATCAATGTAATTGCATGGCGGTTCTTCTCTCGAGGTAGGAGAGGAGTTTACATTTCAAATCGCATGAGTGAATTCATTGTTAATTATGTATATGTTGAACTCATGCAATGCCTTGCCATGAATGTGTTATATGACTGATTTGATGAAGTGATGATTGATGGCTTGGCTTATGTTGATTGTTATGAAAATATATGTATTTATATAATGTTGATGATAAGTGTTTGATGGTCCCTTAGTTGGACATGAACTAGATGATGGTGACAAATTATGAATAGATGAACTACATGAATTGTAGAGAATTGTTTTGAAGTGATTATGTGGAAAGATGAATGAGGGAGTGATGTGGGATGTAGTTAAAATCTTCCCCTCGTAAGATTAGATAACTAAGAATAATTGATGAGTTGGAATAAGGATTTTCCGAGTATGAATGGGTTGAGAGAGTCTTATATGTCTCATATGATGTATATGATATCTTGATGTAATTAAACTGACTTATAATGAAGTTTCGTATGATGGCTTGTGTGAATTTATGTTTTCTGTCGAAATTCTGATATTCTCGCTCAAGTGTGAAGGGATCTCGCTCAGGCGAGGATCCCCTGTATCAGTATTATGGTTTTGGACCAATCTCGCCCAGGCGAGCGAGCTCTCCGCTCAAGCGAGACGAGTGAATGGTGAATGGGTGAGATTCTGGACAAATTCCGTCCGAGTAGGAATTTTAAAAAACAATTTCATGATGTGGTGAATTTCCGAGTGAAATTCCGAGTGAGCTATGTCCGAGACAGGGCCTTCCGAGTGAGGAAGTGAATATGATTCTGAATAAGAAGTCTTCGAGTGTGATATTCCAGGCAGTGGAGTTCCGAGTGGGAATTCCCGAGTTCAATGTAACTCGTTTCGAGTGGAGTCCCTCCGTGTGTGTAATTCCGAGTGGGATGGCACCGATTGGGGATATACGGTGTGAGTTTGTCTAGAAGTACTCTGGAATAACTTCACTCGTGTGGAAAAGAAGGGTAGTCTGTGTTGAAATAATTGCCGAGTGAAAGACCGATTAGGTGATGAGCCGGTTTTGTAGTAATCTGCCGAGTGAAGGATCGAGCGAGAGATGGTCGGTTTTGGAAACATTTAGCCGAGTGACAGATCAAGCGAGTGTGGAGTCGGTCTAGAATGATTTTGCCGAGTGAGAGATTAGTCGGTTTGGATTGATTTTGCCAAGTGGAAAACCGAGCGAGAGGAGTCGGCTCTGGAATAAGTTCACCGAGTAAAACCGAGTGTTGGGAAAGCTCACTGAGAGAGCGAGTGTGGAAGGGAAAGACGACCTCTGGTCAGATTTCGCTTAAGCGAGTGGATATCTCGCTCAAGCGAGTGAGTGTGGAATTCCTTACTGGACAATTCTCGCCCGAGCGAGTGGCTAGTTGAAGAGAGCCTCGCTCGAGCGAATGTATTTAGAAATGCTTACTGGAACAATTTCGCCCGAGCGAGCTGAGGCGCTCAAGCGAGATGGGCTGTCTCGCTCAAGCGAATGTGGGCCTCGCTTGAGCGAGTGACCCCTGATGGGATTTTCCCTTCTCTTCTCGATTTTAATAGTATTGGACCTTCTTCCCTTATATTGTAAGATGCTTGAGGGGATGCATAGGGATAACTATTAATGACATAATATGACGGTGTTGGCGAATGATTAAAATGTTGGGATAACTTGGTTATGCCCATAATACATACTGAAACACAAAATTGTTGACTACTAAAATAAAGTATAAAGGAATGATAAATAAGGTTTGCTGATGGACATTTTGTGATGTTGTAAGACAATCGTGGTTGAATACAATTATTGACTCCACATGGTGTGGTATATATATACATGTGATGTGCTGAAATGTAAAGTCAAGAACATGATGGTGTTGGACATAAGTGTAATTGCCATGTATGTGAGGTGATGAATATGCCTCGAATGATTCCATGTGTGGATTAATATTATGATGTTTGCTATGTCTTTTTATCTCTATGTATGGATTGATATGAAATGATGTTTGTGGCCATTAAGATGCCAACTATATGAATGATATGCCTTGAGGGGCTAGTATATAATTATATGATTATTGAAAATGCCACATTAAAAATTTGAAAACAATGAGTAAGAAACCAACAATGTTGAAATCCATTAAGGTGTATGGTGTTGTTGGTGATTAGGATGCACAGAGTGAGAATGCACTTGATTTGCATTGCATTGCATCCAAGGCATATCATAGCTGCCGGTGTTGGAATATTAGGGGATTCCCCCGGTTGGCCCAGTGGGAGGGCGGCTCAGTGCACGAGCAATATGTTGTTTCCCCTGTGACTCGGTGTGTGAGTCACGAAGCCGCCCATGTATTGCTACGGGAGCTACATGTGGCCGACCCTTGTGGGGGGTGGCTCTTAATGAGCAGGTGACCCCGGTGGTCCTTGAGATCACAGCCGCCATGATTTGATATCTGGCCGGCCCGCAACACCATATGTTGAATATGTTGTATACCGCGGTCATGGTGAAAATGACCAGGTGTTGCATGATGGGTGATGCGGTTTGGTACCAGTAAAAATATGGTGAATATGCATGCATTATGATATATGTGTACACATTTTACTACTGCAGTAGGGGCATGGTATGTGATCATGCTTGAACCCACAATTCGGTGTTTATTCCCACAGTCGGATCCGCATTTGTTGTCTATTCCATTATGCATATGCATTAGCCATAAGAGCATTTGCATATAGCATGGAGATATGCTGTAACACCCTCTGTTATACCTTAATAAATTCTAGAAAAACTCGTAATTTTTTTTTTAAAGATATGATTATTAAAAAGAAACTATCGGAATAAATTATATACATTATTTCTGAAATACCTCATAAATATTATTAAAACTTTATAAAGTATTTGTACATTCATCCGAAGAAAATAAACATTAAACATTATAAGAAAAAGAGGAAACTCCATGGCCCAGAAGCAGTTACTTATTAACATTATTTATTCATTGGACCACGGTATTCATACCGAGCTCCCTTTCTAGAACGTGCTATATTTACTGCCGATATTCTTCGATCCTTCCCTCTGAACCATCAATTTAAAACATGTGAAACAAAAACACGGAGAAAGGAGTGAGAAACAGAATATAATATTCTCGATTAAGACATAAGCAATAAGGGGTTTTCACAAACCAATACATAATAATATCAATCACAATCACATACGCAATCAATTATGAATGCATGAATGTTATGCAATATCTTCATCATAACTTACCTATATATGTGGGCCCTTAAATTTTAATTTGCACTGGGCCAACCAGGAGTTTACACTGTTCCATAAGTCCGGATAATAATAATATGAACAGCTCAACTGGCATGGAAACACTTAGAGACTAGTCAGATTGAGAAAGTTTTTATTGTGAAAGTACCCGACACTAGGGAGCTACCCCAGGTCCCCTGAAGCACCCTTTCACACCCTCTCATCCCAAGGCTCGTAATTAAGCCTCCTCTAATGTATCCTCGGTTTCTATAATCCGTCCCTAGACAATATTATTTCATTTCACTTTAATGATTCATGATGCATGAACTACTCGCGTATTGAGTTGGTTAAGACTTTTAGAAACTCAATTATTAAATCCCTTAAAGGTTTACAATATCATTTCAATAAACTGTATATTTTCTCAATTCTCTGAATTTCTGTCCCACAGAAATAAATTTGGTACAGTTTTCAAATCTCACTGAAATTGAGTTTCTAAGCCTTAAATATCTAAAAACTTTTAACTCAAGATTTAATTAAATAAATTCTCATAAAATGTTTTCTTTCTAAAATAAATACTACTTTTTTATTCTAAATATTGAAAATAAAGTTAATAAAAATCATTTCTAAGAATGAATAAAAGATAATAAAATTTAAAGAGTAAGGTAAGAAATTCTTACTAAATTTTAGCTTTCCGTCATGCTCGCTATATGCTCAAACTCCACATTACAATATCATCAATCAAAATCAAGCAATATCAATCATAACTAAATATCATCAATCAATCAATCATAATCAAATCATAATCAAATCAATTAAATATCATTAATACATATCATAATACAAAATTTAATGATTATTAATATAGTTAATTTGAGTCATTTTGGTCAATTCCTCGCATAGGTATATGTAAGTCCATATAATCCAATCTTGCATAGGTATAGTTCAGTCCATATGGGTCATAATGGTCCAAGTTCTTGCATAGGTATAGTCCAATCCATATAGGTCATAATGGTCCAAGTCCTTGCATAGGTATGTTAGAGTTAGTTAAACCGGATATTTAATTTAAAAATTTATTAAAATTGTTAAGTTAAAAAGTTAATATTTTAAAATAATAATATTATTAAAAAGGAGTAGGGGACTCCTCCTATTATTCTTATGTCTTTTCATATTATACTCTTATCTCACTCCCCCTTACCTTGAATTGTTATCCAAAATGGATTTGCTTTGCGCCTTCGATTTCTAGAAATATTAATACCAATCTTATTTCAGTATAAGCATAAGACGAAGATTAAGATTACTACTTAAAACAGAAATGATAAATTTTGAATAGTGAATAGTGAATAGTGAATAGTAAATCGTGAATAGTAACAGTAAATAGTAAAACGTGAATAGTAACAGTAAATAGTAAAACGTAAATAGTAACAGTAAATAGTAAATCATGAATAGTAACGGTAAATAGTAACAGTAAATAGTAATTTACTATTGAAATAGTGTTTACTATGCAGAATAGTAACTTAAAATAATATTATTTTCAGTATAATAACAGATTTCTAAAAATGATATGAAAATAACCCAAAAAATATAAAAGAGAAGTATTCTTACCTTAGGATTTTGGCAGAACCTTCTCTCCAAAAACTTTTCTTCTCTCTCTCACTTCCACCACTATCTCACTAGCACTACTATATTAAGAAAACTTAATCTGAAATTGTGAATTTTAAAGAAGAAATCCTTCGGTATTTATAGAAAAAAAATTTACTATGCATTCCATTATTTTAATATAAAAGTACTATGCATTTTTGAATTTTTTATTCCAGGTTACTGTGCATCTTTTGAAAATTTCATACATGCACAGTGATTTGCATAGTAATTGTCGGCAAAATTATTAAGTCAAATAGTAACCCTTCACTCGGTATATTTTAAATATTCAAAATGAGTCCTTTTTGAAATTTAGCGATATTATATCAGTCCTCTCTAATTTTATAATAAGTAATATAAAGCTGAAATTTTAAAAATCTAAAATTTTCTGTTAATAAAAATTTATTGATACGTTTCCAATTTTTTAACGATTGGAAAAAATCAAGATTTTTCTCAAACCGATAATTTTTAGATAAGTCTACTTGAAACAGATTTTAGAAAATTTTCTTATAATTTAAATTCACTTTCTTATAAATATTTTTAATTTAAGTCACTTATATGAATTTAAAATTATTTAAAAAATATTATTTTATTAAAAAAATTCAAAAATTCCAAAAAAATTCCAAAAAATCATAAATAATACGTAGGTTAAAAAGTTCTAAAGAACCATAATTTAATTCCTTCAAAATTTTAATATAAAAATAAAAATAGGGGTGTTACATATGCCAAATATGATGATGATTGATGATGAATGAGTTAATGGTATGGTGTTGATGAGATAAGAAATTAATATACCAAAAGACCACATAAAAATAATAAATGATATGAATATACGAAATGATGTTGAATACGACGATATGTATGATATGGCCCAATGTAATGAAGGGCGTATTTGTTTATGGTTGATAATGATGATGTTAGCCTATGGTGGCTTTGATGAAAGACCAAAATGGTCTATATTGATGTGTTGGCCCATTGTGGCGATGAGATAGATATATGTTGGCCCATTGTGGCGGTGTGACAGATATGTATATGCTTGCTTTGCTATGATTTGATGAATAAGTATGAAATAAGTATATATTGTTGAATTAATAAACTATGATGATTGTTGATGTGTTTAGCAAAGCATACATGATGTTGATATGTATATGCACATAATTTCAATTGTATTCATATCGTCATTTGAAATGTATAACTCACTCTCCCATGTGGTATACTTTTTAGTATTGATGCAGGAAAACCATGGGATGAGGACGTTTATGAAGTAAAGCTTTTGGGAAGGTAAATAGTTGTAAAGGAATGCCTTGGCCGGCAGAATTGTAGTTTAACGTGTTATGTATATGATGAATAGTAAGATGTTGTTAATTATTGATTTTGATGGACGAACTGTGAATACAAATATACACTTGGATGATGTACTAATAGTGATGATGATATATAAAATGAGATTGGACTGGTTATGGTCTATTGTGAACATAAATATTGAAGATGTATGAGGCATGAACATATAGTTACGCATATACTTATATCTTAGGCATTGCCTGCTTATGTGATTATGTAAAATGATGATGGTTGTATATTAGGCTTACCATATGCCATTGCATGCTTGCCGAGCCTTTTCTCATATCTTCATATATGGGACTAGGCGTGTGCCCGGTATACACATTCTTCTTCTGTTGTAAACTCTGTTATTTTGTATACCGAATGGGCAAACTATCTATCGATCCAGTTATAGGTTATTTAATCTTACTCTTTGGTTTTCTGTGATTCGGGTCTTGATGTGATCATGGTGGTGTCTCGGAAATATTTTCAAACGCGAAAAATTTATTTGCATTCTTACAAATTATGACGATTACATCGGGATTCGAGTACAGAAAATCAGGGTGTTATATCAGACACCTACTTCTCCTTGTTTTAACACAATTACAGAAGATATTGTTCAGCTCTGGCATTGTAGATATGGGCATTTAAGTTTCAAGGGTTTGTAGACTCTTTATAAAAAACAAATGGTGAATGGTTTACCACAGTTAAAGTCGCCCTTAAAGTTATGTAAAGATTGTTTAGTGGGGAAACAACATAGAGATCCATTTCCAAAAATGAGCAATTAAAGAGCTACTCAAATTCTTCAACTAGTATATGTTGATGTTTGTGGACCCATTATGCCTGTGTCTAACAGCAGAAAGAGGTACTTGCTTACTTTCACTAATGACTTTAGTAGAAAAACTTGGGTTTATTTTTTGATAGAAAAGTCAGATGCATTTGATGCATTCAAAAAATTTAAGATCGTGTTGAAAAGGAAACCAATTTGTTTATTAGAGTCTTACGCACTGACCGAGGTGAAGAATTTTTGTCACATGATTTTACTAATTTTTGTGATCTGCATGGTATAAAAAGACAATTGACAGCATTATACACGCCAGAGCAGAATGGGGTTGCTGAACGAAAGAATAGAACTATCATGAACATGGTTCGTAGCATGTTGTTTAAGAAGAAAATGCCTAAGAATTTTCAGCCAAAAGCAGTCAACTGGACAATACATGTCTTAAATAGAAGCCCAACATTGGTTGTGAGACATAAAACCCCACAGGAAGCATGGACTAGAGTCAAACCTTCTGTTGAGTATTTCCGGGTCTTTGGTTGTATCTCTCATGTTCACGTGCCTGATAGTAAGAGAACCAAGCCAAATGATAAAAGCTTGAGTTGTGTTATGTTAGGTGTTAGTGAAGAGTCCAAGGCTTATAGGCTTTATGATCCAATCTCACAAAGAATCATAATTAGCAAAGATGTTATATTTGAAGAAGATAAACATTGGAATTAGGATGAGGAATTTGATAGAGCTGTTCTGTGTGATTTAACATGGGGTAAAGATGATGAAGTGGAAACTATGAGTAATAAAAGGGAAGGAGGAAATGAACATGATCTTGGTGCTAATATTGAAAATTCTTTATCTACTTCTTCAACGAAAGTAGAACATGGTCAAGAAGATTCTTTGATCTCAACTGAAAGGAGAAATAGAAGAGAACCAATTTGGATAGGAGATTATGAAACTGGAGAAGGCCTTTCCGATGAAGATGTTGAAGTATATTTGATTATGTTTGCTGGTGTATCTACTACTGATCCATTTTATTTTAAAGATGTTGTCAAGAGTGAATAATGGAGAAAGGCAATGGATGCTGAAATAGAAGCAATAGAAAAGAATGGTACATGGGAATTGACAGATTTTCCTAATGGGGGAAAGAAAGTGGAAGTTAAATGGGTGTATAAGACTAAATTTGATGAACATGGAAAAGTGAATAAGTATAAGGCTCGACTTGTGGTGAAAGGTTATGCTCAGAAGTATGGGATAGATTATACAGAAGTGTTCGCACCTGTGGCAGGTCTAGAAACTATTCGTCTTGTGATAGCATTAGCAGCTTAACGAGGATGGATCATATATCAGCTAGATGTAAAATCTGTATTTTTACATGGTAACTTGGATGAAACTATTTTTGTGGAACAACTATGTGGATATGTGAAAAAAGGAAGTGAACAAAAGGTTTATAAGTTGAAGAAGGCACTTTATGGCCTTAAACAAGCACCTCGTGCCTGGTATAGTCGAATAGAAGGTTATTTTCTGAAGGAAGGTTTTGAAAAATTTGAATATGAACGTACTTTATTTGTCAAGAAAAAAGAAGGTGGGAAAATTATAATTGTCAGTTTGTATGTTGATGATCTCATTTTCACAGGGAATGATGAGGTGGTGTTTGTAGAGTTCAAAAATTCCATGAAATGTGAGTTTGACATGACAGATTTAGGAAAAATGAGGTATTTTCTTAGTCTTGAAGTCATGCAGAGATCAAATGGAAGTTTTCTCAGTCAAAAGAAGTATGCTTTGGAAGTGCTGCAAAGATTTGGTATGGAGAAAAGTAATTATGTGAGAAATCCAATGGTTCCTGGCACAAAACTTGTAAAGGATGAAGATGGAGTCAAGATGGACAGGACCTACTTTAAACAGATTATCGGTAGTCTCATGTACCTCACAGCTACTCAACCTGATAAAGTGTTTGTGGTGAGTCTTATTAGTAGGTATATGGAGAATCCTACTAAGCTTCACTTACAGGCAGCAAAAAGGGTGCTTAGGTATTTGAAAGGAACAACTGATTTTGGAATTTTTTACAAGAAGGGAGGAGATTCTGAAATTGTTGCTTATACTGATAGTGATTATGCTGGGGATTTGGAAGATAGAAAGAGCACTTCAGGCTATGTGTTTCTAATGGTTTCAGGAGCAGTATGTTGGTCATCAAAGAAGCAACCAGTGGTTAGTCTTTCAACTACAGAAGCAGAATTTATTGCTGCAGCTTCTTGTGCTTGTCAAGCAGTCTGGTTGAACCGTGTACTAGGAAAACTAGATCAAACTCAAAGCAAGACAACTATCATTCAATGTGATAGCAGTTCTATAATTAAACTCTCAAAGAATCCTATCATGCATGGTCGCAGCAAGCACATAGATGTACGTTTTCATTTTCTGCGTGAGCTTACAAAAGACGGTACTGTGAAGCTGGTGTATTGTGATACAAAGGAACAATTAGTAGATATAATGACTAAGCCACTCAAGCATGATGCCTTCTTAAAGCTTAGGGGACTTTTAGGAGTACGTTCTGAAACTGAACTGATATAAACTGAATAATTGATATAATTCATTTTAAGGGAGGAATTGTTAAGTTTGTTTTCAGTGTTTTGTTAGTGGCTTATTGTTAGGAGGTTAGGTAACAATTTTTTTATTCCTCCACTATGTTTAGTGCTGTTAGTGGATAACGGTTACATTTTTATCTTTTGTTGCAGTTTGTTATGTAAGGCATATATAGCCAACTCACTTTATCAAGTATTATGACAGTTGCTATCTTTTCTTCTTTCTCTATTAGTGCACTTAACACCTTTGTGGTTATAGAAACTATTAGCACATATTTTTATCAATGTATGGAAAAGTAAACAAATATTTAATTTTTTATACATTTGGACTAACTATCAACAAAATTCTAACATTCTAAATGATTTGTAATATATTACATTCGTCCCTTATTATAAGAATTTTTTTAGAGATTTCTTTGATCCTTAATACAAGAACCTCATTAAAAATCAATAGTATTAATTATTTTTTACTAAAATATCCTTATTAGTCATTAATAAATAAGTATTAATTAAATATAAAGAGAGTAAGATTTGTAAGTACTAATAAAAGTAAAAGAGTACTTTTAGAAAATTAATATAATTTATAGAAAAATTAAATAGTTTTAACTATATTAACCAACTTTTTCTAAAAGCTGAAATTAATCAAGAGGTTCTTATATTAAGAGGAGGGGGTAGTATGTGATTTTGAAGTTGTCTTTGAATATTTATTTGTCAACAATTATACTATTTTCATCTAACTGTTATTGTTAAATTTCTTTCCATTTTTCTGCCTTCAAATTTTTTGAATAACTCTACCTTTGAGGACAGTGCATTAGCCTTTTTATACATTTAGAGGGGGGCATGGCCCTTAAGCAGCCCCACTGTGCATCATAGGCGCAACGACCACTGCCCAACCAACGATCTCCATATACCGACAGTCCATTCTCAACAACTTTCTTTACTCTACGCCACTGTGAATTCAGACGTGAGCGGTAACCCAAAAGTCAAGTTCTTGAAGTACTTTAAAACAAGAAATCAGGGGGAGAAGGTAGAAACAAAGGAGTGTCATGGATGGAAATGGTTATTGTTGTTGAGATGGTGATTGAAGAGAGAATAATTGGACTACCAGTGGGGCTTGTGGCTGCTGTTTGAGGGTATGTCTCACGACTCCAAAATCTCTTAGCCTGCCAAATCTAATCCAAACATAATTAACCTCACAAAAATTTAAACTTTAACAATTGGCTTCTAAAAGACAATTGAACAACATCTATATATCCCAAATATTTATATAATCTGATATAATTCATATGTTCTCTAATGATATGCTCATATTCGATTTAATACCAAAATATATGACATATATTATAACATTTTTATATCCAATATGAAACTCTTGGAAGTGTGACATGTCTAAAAGTATATAATAAAGTAAAGGAAAGTCACTAGAATAATGGAACTACCAAATTAAGAAGGACGAACGAACATCCCAAAGTAACTTGTACCTAATCTGTCATCTAATAGTGAGTCGCGTAGACTTAGTGAAACAGATAACATGAACAACAATGAGAAACAAAAATAGCACGAGTATTTCATAAATTAGCTCAACTAAAGTCAACTAAAATAAATTTAATTTATCACAATGTTATTAAAGAGCCAAAATATAATTCATTTCACAATGTCATCTATAGTAAACAAAATATTGAAATGTATAAAATTTTATGTTATTTTTCTTAAGTAAAACCAACCATAATGGGAAACTTGTAAATAACAATATCAATCCAAGAAGGGGAGTGAATCTCAACCCTTGTCGTTAATGTCCATCAATTAAGTGTTGACTTAGCAATATTAGTGTATTTTTTTAAAAAATATTCATTATCAACAGTTCATTTGTTTATAACCGTAAACAAAAATGGACATTGATGTTCCTTCAATGCATACAAGCCTATTATCAGTGATTTTTCTTTTTGACTGCTAAAACAGACAACACATTATTATAAATAAACTTATTATCAGCAGTTCTTTGAAACAAACTGCAGACAATAATGTTTCTTAAATATAGGAATACTCAACTAATTTCTTGTGCAGACCATTTTTCATATTTATCCCACCTAATAAAAGAACATTATGTTATAATATAATCAATATGAAATTAAATTTTCTTTTATTATATTATAAAAGAACATTTTATATACCATTGATTATATGATAATATAATACTCTTTTATTAAAAAATTTAGTAAGTTCATGGTATATAGAACTAGAAAAAGCACGAAGACATTAAAATAAATCAAATTGGTTATTTATAGGTGAGACAAACTATGAAGAATGAGTTGCACATGAAATGAGTTAGATTTTTCTGCATCTATAAAACATCATTGTTTGCGGTTACTTGGTGAACCGCTAACAATAATCTTAGCTACAGTGGTGTGTTTGTTTTCTAACGGTTGAAAAAAAGAACCAATGATAATTAGCTATATTTTGAGCACTAAATACTAAAACAAAATTTTATTAAGGGGTTGACTTTAAATATGACATTTATAAGGAGCTAATTTTGTAACATCTCCGTTAATTCACTGTAACGAAAATGTCAAAAGGGTGCGCTAGTATTGTCTGCGTTTCAACGGAACCATAGAAATTGATGAACAATTCATACTAATATCTGCGGTTCCTTAACGGAACCGCTGACAATAATCCCTAATCACTTTAGTCTGCGATTCTAATAGCAACCGCTGATATTGGTTATCAAAGGACCGCTGACATTAATGTGCTTAATTAAATCAGATTTTTTAATGGCCTCAAGGCCCAACCCAAAAATGCACACTAACCCTAAACTAAACACACTTGTCTGTTTGGTTTCAACGAGCAACCTTCGTTCCATCTACGAACCTCCGTTTCTCCTCCGTTGTGGTTACGGCCTCCGTTGCCTTGCACCCGCGTCCCTCCCCCCTTGAGCGAATGGAGTTGGACCAAAAAATGAGTGTAGCCCTCTATTCCGCGCGAGCGTCACCTAAAGGCACAAGCTTTTTACGCATAAAACAGAGGAATAACCCCCAAAGCCACCATCTTTGAAAGGATCTGCCTAAGGTAAGCTTCGATTTCCCCTAAACCAAGTATGAGGTACTCCACCGTGTCGGCTTAAGAGCCTACGCAAATGTCTACCATGGACAGAGGTTGTCAAATAGGGAGACGGTGACGCTAGAGGAGGTTCATGACTCACGAGAGGGAAAGGTTGTGTAGGTGTATCGCCGCAAGTGGGTCATCCACATCGAACACATTACCTGTGAGAAGGTTAACTGTTCCACTATTAATATTGGCGTTCACCCTTCAAAGGTTATCATCACCAAACTCTGAATGGATAATGACCGTAAGTCCCTACTCGATCGTAAGGCTAAGGGTCGTGCTACTACTGACAAGGAAAAAGGTACCAAGTTCGCTCCCGAGGATATCATGCAAACCGTTTATTAGTTTCTCTCTATTTTATTTCTCTATAGTTTTACTATTAATGTTACTTTTAATGCTTGAACTTGGATTCAGTTATACTATGCTTTATTTTTGGTTTGTAATTTGAGGGTCTTGTGAGTTTGGATCTTGATGGTTCGAGTAGTTTGATACCTCTGTTTTGTTTAATTTAATGAAATGTTTGACACTGTTAGTGTTTATGTTTCTTGCTATGCTGGGATTGAAGATAGAAATGACATTTATATTCTTTTCCTTACATGTATTTGATTTAATATAGTAAATCTTCTGGAAATGTTTTGGTGTATGTTTTTGATTGATGTTGGATTCCCTTATTTGTTTACTCAATTAAATAAACATCAAAAGCATCTCATATTAGTAAGGTAAGGTTGCATTCTAGATTTTCATTATTTTGGGAGTTATAGATTTTGACTGTTTGCAATCTTTGATCAAATAATCTTTTAGTGGTTTTCAGTTATTTTAATTGGATATGGATATTAAGTTGAAGAGGCTGTGGTTTTTATTTTTTAGAATTAATTTTTTTGTGTGAATTTGTCGTCGGGTTTAACCGTGTTTATTTGTTTAGAGTTGCACATTTCTCCCTTGTGCTAATTTTTTGTTGTTGGGAAATGTAAGGACAGTGTAAGTGAGTCTCAGTTCAATCAAGTCTTGGTTATATTTCTCAATCAAAAATATTGGTATGTTCTTTTGAGGTGCTTTTGTGAATACCTCTTCTATTATGCACTTGGTAGGGATGTATTCTTTTTACAAATTTCAGCATGGTCTGCTCGTTTCAACCATTTCAATATCAATTTAATCCAACTTTTGACCTTAAAATTATGTGTTTTGCGCCTCCAATGCCTTTCAATTTTGATGAACTTGTATTGAAGGGATAAATTTAATTGTTTCACATGTAATTTCCATAGTACTAAGCTAATTTTTTGTTGTCTCATCACAGTGGACCATGTGTATCATAAGCTCTCTATAATGATTTGTAAAGGTAATTGATACTGTGGAGTTTCCAATTAAAATGGATTATATGATATGATGGTGTGAGTAATATAGCTTTGTTTTGTTTTGTTTGTTGCAGATACACATGTTGTGCAGGTTACATGCCCTGCAGTGGTCGGTGTGGAGAAAGTAAATGTCCTGAACTTTGTCTTGGCGCAGAGGTATAACACTTTTTACATGTTTTGCTTCCTTTTGGATATTTGAATGCACACCTCTCTTTTTTTTATGGATTTTGAAGACACCCCCTTATGATTGAGATTTGAGCCGTGTAAAAAATAGTTTTAAGAGTTGTGATGCTTTTAGTGTTGCTGGTTTGTTTCCTCATGAAAAGTTGTTTGTATATATAACTAATGATATCAAATGGCCCTTTTTTATCCATTAGAATTAAAGACAAAATTAAAGAGTTTATAATAATTTATATATCCTACTTAATTAATATAACTATAATTTTTTTACTGAAAAAAAGAATTCTATTGTTATTTTGAAGTTTTTGATTGATTTAAAATATCTTGTTAAAATCATCTAATTTAGACAAACTATTGGAAAAACTAGAAAATGATATTTAGCTTTTATTTTGAAGTTTGTGATTACCATTTTGAAGTTAATTTATGTCAGCTTAGATGCCTTTAGTCTGTTTATTTTACATGGTATTTTTCTGTGAGATTTTACATATATTCTAATTCATTGTTTTTTTTAGGTTTTCTGTTGTTCTGGAAATTCAGTGGCCTCAACTTGATTTCTGTTGCAAGATGAATTTAATAGTCAAACTATACAATGTGATAATATTCAAACTACACAATGTGATAATATTCAAACTAGGGATAATCTTTTCCCTTTATGGGTAATCTAATCATTAATGTATCTTGTTGACTAAAATTTTATCCACATTGCTCTTTCTAGCACTATTTTTAAGAGTGGTTTTTCTAATGTGTGTCAAGATGCATATTAAGAAATAAAAAATAAAAAGTTGATTTTAACATTATCATTTTTAGTCTACAGAATCACATTGATAGTGCTGATTGGTAATCTTTATGAACTGGTCTGAACTGGGGTCTACGATCCGGTGTGGGACCAGCCACAAAAGTATAAGTATTTTAATGTTTATACACCGGTACAGTGGGTATCCGGTATTATAATCCGGCCTCTCAGTGGGAGAAACCGGTCTCGTTGTCCTGGAGATCCTTCACACCAGATTTTCGCGTTGGTGTGGACGAAAGGTGGTGTCATCTGCGAAGATTCTCCGACGCTTAAGTTAGAAGAGTGTATGAGAATTCTGTGAACACTTAAGTAATGCAATAGTAAGAAGTAGGTTAGAACAACGTAACCTTGCATGTGTATTAGAATATGCTATTTATAGTTGGACGTAGGAAATGAATCGTTGGATGCAGGTGGGCTCATAGGTTCTGATGCCGTGTACAAAGTGTCAATTAAAGTGGCTCAGTGCTCAGAGTATGACAGGGGGTAGGTCAATTATCAGTGTACGATCCTGACACAGGGATGGAGGATAATCACTTTTTCCGTACATCACGCCTGCGATCGTACCTACTCCTTTCTGTAAGTGATATTGGCATATTCTGCTATGCAGAGTATCCACACTGATAAGTTATAACCCTTCTTATCTCATTGTGACATTGAGGCAAACGGTTATATTTGACAGGGAAGTGAGGGCGGATGAAGTATCTGATGAGGTGAGAATAGAGAAATGAGAGTGGATAACCGGTGTGAAAATACTGCCCTGTGATACCGGGTGCCCCTTTGGAACAGTCATGCTGACGTCACAACTTGAAGGACCGATATCCGGACTGGATCATTTGTCCCCTAGATTATATGAGGGACTGTTAAGTTGCTCATATAAGCTACACAGTCTTCAAGAAGTCTGGATGCCGGTAAGGTACTCTGAGGATGCTCATTCAGAACTCTTGTCAACTATGCACCGGTATTCTGCCAATGCAACCGCTCTACAGATTACGCACCCACCCTCTTGATGCCCTTACAATGGATTCGGACAAAGATTTACAACGAGGGTAATCCCAAGAGTTTTTTGGAAGTTGAGACTCTTGGTATTCGAATAGTTGTTGGGGTGCATTTAATGCGTCTGAAATGATTAGACAATTAACACCTTTTTAAAACATGAGCCATCATTGCCCTAAAAATAACCGTCGGTTGGGCTTATTGGGCCTGGAGTTTGGCTTTTGTGGGCCCATTTCACTTGAAACTTCTCATGAGGCGTTACCATTTTCGCGCCTTAGGCTATGAAACGACGAAGTCGTTTGAATTTGAACAGCTGCGTTTTGGGGTATACGGCGCGACTCTTGCTTAATCACTGTGCCTCTTCGTTACTTATAAAAGGGTAACTTTGCAAGTTTCAAAACTTACTTTCACCTTCAAGCTTAGTGAACCTCTGCTCAAATTTTGAAGACTCTGTTGCTGTTCTTTCCTTTCGCAAAGTTCTTCCTTCCATTATTCCTTCCTTAGGTAACCTCCTTATCCCTTACCTCCATATTATTTTCAATTGCTTCAACTTCAACCATGCGCCCTAGGCCAAGCAGCGCTGGTACCTCGAACAGGGGGAATTTGAGTTCACGTGCCCCCTCTAGACACCGAGGTGGGAGGATTCCTGTGAATCTTCCTGTGGTTGGGCCTAGTCGCTCAGAAAGGGTTGAAACTTCCTTCTCGCGAGCGCCAGTGGTTCGGCGCCGCCCTGAGGGTTCCTTTGACTCGAGGGCTTCCAGTCGCTCTGACAGCGGGTCAAGTGCTGAAGGTTACCTCTCTGATGACGTTTCCTTTTATCACAGTACAGAGGCATTTCAACACGCATCAGACGAGATGGAAATTCCTGGATCTGGAAAGACGTTGATTCTATGAACTGTGGAGGGATGTATCAACGTTGTTGCACACCAGCTAAACTGGGAGAGGTTAAATAGGGAGCACCGGTACTGCTGGGTCGAAGAAGAATTCTTGAATATTGCTTCGTACCACGCAAGGGAGGACGGTAATCCTGTTAAGGCTCAATTCCCTGTCTACTCAAGAAAGAAATACAAGGATCGATTTCTCATCCTTGCACCCCGGCCTATGGAGCGAGTCTGCCATCGAGTTCCAGACGAGATGTTGGCATACATGTACGACTTCGTCTTTCATCACTTGGGAGTTCGTTTCCCCATGACGGAGTTTCAGATAGTCGTCCTTCGTTTCCTTGACTGCGCCCCCACACAATTACACCCTAATGGCTGGGGCCTGGTGCATGCTCTTGAGGTTCTCGGGGAGCACTTCAATTTCACAGCCACTGTGGCAAAACTTTTCTATTATTGCCAAGTGGTCCGCCGTGCCAACAAGAAGGGCGGCCTTGGGTTCATAACGCTCTGTTGTTACTCAAGGATAGTAAATTTCAAATCCTACACTGAATCCATGAAGATTGATGGACGCTCTTTCAAACACTACTATACACGGATTCAGGTGCAAACGAATAAGCCAGTCTTCTGGCTTAACAAGGAAGGATTCACAAAATTTCCCCTCAGCTGGACACACAAGCATTTTCTGTTGCTGAGCCGTGCCTACTACACCGAAGAGGGAGAACTTTCCCCTTATTCTGTGGAGGTGTTGAGTGCCATGCAATCGTCCTTAAAGGCTCTTAAGGGGTTCTCTTGCAGGCATATCTTTGGGAGTGACGATGTCAGGAAGAAATACCTTCGTAATATCCGTTCTCCAACTACATGCGTTGCATGTTCATTCTGTATTTTATGCTTTGCCTTTAGTATTTTAACTCAACTTTTCTTGTTTTGCAGAGCAAATCGAAAAAGCTTCCGCCGACATGTTTTCCCTAAAATCGATGCTAGTAGATGATGATTCCTCTTCTGAAGAGAACGACATTCAAGCCAAGAGGAACTCTTTCAAGGCTGAAGCTCCCATCATCCCCTTGACATCCGCTATGGGGGACGATGTACCTCTCCTCGAGGAAAAGGATCCTGAGGAGCAACCTCAAGTTGAAGAGGAAAGCCAGGAGCAGCCCGTCCCTGAAAAGAAGAAAAAGAGGGTCCTGGTTAAGGCTGCTGACAGAAAGAAATCTTCTGCTGGTGTGTCTCCAAGAAAGTGTCAGAGGACTTTAGAAGAGACTGGCATGAAGAAAGACAAGGGGAAGAAACCAGTTCTCTCTTCCTCTGCCCCTCCTTCGCACACCGGCACTGAGACGGAGTCAAAGAGCGGGCCTCCCCCTGCTAGCTCTCCTCCGAAAGAATCCTTCCTTTCTCCCTACCTCTAGTTCTAGGGGTCCATGCCTCCCACACTTCCTAAGGCAAGGTATTGCCTCTGCCCTTCTCTCGAGGCTGCTGAAGTTAAGGGCGCATGCAAGGCCGGTCACTGGTAGCTGGATGAACTCTCCGACCTTCTGGGCTCCTTAAGCGATAAGGCAGATTATATGGAACAAGTTGAAAAACTTGAAGCTGACATCGCTGTAAAGGAGGCCTGGGCAGCCAAGCAAGCGGAAACTACTAGGGGGTTGAGTCGGAACTGAAAAAGGCTAAGGAACTGCTGGAGAAGAAGACTAAAGAAATAAGCTAACTCCATTTCACTAACAAATCTTTGGACCGGTAAGTTTTTGAACTTCAGCAGCAGAACAAGTCTATCCCCCTCCTGGAAGAAGAGCTCCAGCTTGAGAAGAAGAAATCCGCCAAGCGTAGTGAAGATCTTGCAGCAGCGGAGGCCAGCCACAATAAAAGCCTGGGAGAGTAGGAAACCCTTCAAAAGGAGTTGCAGGCTCAGATTGAAGGACTGAAGAAGGGGTGTGCGGGCGCTGGGCCGTTGGAGGAAGATGTTACCAAGCTTTAGAAGAAGTTGGCTGCTTCCAAAGCCAAGGTTGCTAAGGCTTTGCAGATATGCAAGAATGTAGCCTTTGAATCCTTCGGCCTAGCCCTTCGTCAGGTTTACTACCGCAATCCTAATATGAAACTCAACTTGTATGGGATGGATCCGTTCTACGAGTTCCACAGAGGGAAACTTGTTGTGGTGAAGAGTGACGGATCACATGAGGATCCTCCGGACTCTCTTTATCAACTGCCCCCTCTTTCGGAGGGCCATAGTATGGAATCACCACCGGTTACTCCTGGCCCTGAAAATGTTATTCAAGAGAACATCCAATCTGGCCAGGAGACTAGAGTTGAAGGAGCCAAGGAGGGGGGAACGGATGCGCCCACAGCGGAGACTCAGACATCTGCTCCTTAATTTTTTTCACCTTTATTCTATAGCTGTGTACTAGGATCAGCTCCAGTTTCCATGAACTCACATGTATAAAATTTTTCTTCACATAAAAGAAATTTTCTTACACTTTGCTTTTATCGTTTGCGACCAGTGTATGTTTGTCAAATAACTTAGACATATATGCTATGCTTTTACCTTTGTATTAATCACAAGGCCGCTCTGTTTAACTATGTTATCGTTAAAAGCGTGGTTTGCACCCCAGAGAAAATAACAAGCATCGTAACAGATAAACAATGTTACGTTGAATTATTCATGTGTGCTTTGTCCCCAAGTATAAGTGTTTTGGGAAGCAAATATCTGTTGTGAAGTGTTACCTTTAACTCCTTGGAGGATGAAAAAGTTTATTTGATCTCTACACTGCGATATCACAGTGTTTACAGTTATCTGCCCTGTGGAAGTTATTTCAAAGATGAGGACGACAATTGTACTTGGAATTAGGTTCAATCCTACAATCCAATCCTTCATGTGGGGTTCGGTACAACCTTGAAAAAGGTTAGATCCTACAACCCATTTCGTGAGGTTCGATTTAGTCCTACAAGTCAAGTCTTCAAACGGGGTTCAATTTAATCCTACTATCCGTACCTAGAGTTCAGTTTAATCCTACAATCTGGGCCTTTAAACGGGGTTCGATTTAATCCTACTATTCATACCCAGAGTTCGGTTTAATCCAACAATCTGGGCCTTCACATGGTTTTCGGTTCGATCCTACTAACCATACTTGGAATTTGGTCCAATCCTACAATCCAAGCCTTCAAACGGGGTTCGGTTTAATCCTACTGACCATTCCCAGAGTTCGGTTTAATCCTACAATCTGGATCTTCAAATGGGGTTCGGTTCAATCCTACAACCCATTTCACCCCTCGAGGAGTTACATCGTCAATTCACAGAATATGTGATTGAGATCATCCATGCTAGGGGTCCTTATGCGTAATGACCTATGGCTATGAATCACAATATAGAAAGGAAAGGTGAGAGTGATAAGTTCATGAACTGCATTCTCATTAAATTGAATGTATATTACAAAGGGAGCGTAGTTGGGGTCATGCCTCATTAAAACCTTCTTGAGAAAACCCAATGGGAAAAAACTCAAGTGAGGAAAAAGAGTACATGCCGTCTTACCAACTAGCTGTAATAAATACATAAATTCTGGGTGTTCCACTTATTGCGGATTGGTGTTCCATCGAGCTCCCCAAGCCGGTATGATCCCTTTCTAGTTACCTCAGAAACTCTGTAAGGGCCTTCCCATGTTGGAGCCAATTTTCCTTGATGAGCGAACTTATTCCCCACACTCGCCTTCCTCAAAACAAGATCTCTAATATTAAAAGCTTTGTATTGCACACGCTTATTGTACCGGAGAGCTGCCTTCGCCTTTATTGCCTGGTCTCTAACAAAAGCTTCTTCCCTCAACTCGTGGAGGACGTCTAGCTCTGATGCCAAATTAGCGTCATTGTCCCCAGCTGAAAAGTATTCCACTCTAGCTGATCTGGTCTGGAGCTCCACTGGAATCATCGCCTCCACTCCGTAAGTCAACCGATATGGGGATTCTTTAGTAGAAGAATATGGCGTAGTACGGTATGCCCACAGAACATGGCACAATTGATCAGTCCATCCTCCTTTTGCTTCACCAAGGCGTTTCTTCAACCCCTTCAGCACCTCTCTATTGGTTACCTCTGCTTGGCCATTTGTTTGAGGGTGTTCAACAGATGAAAAGATTTAGACTATCCTCAGTCCTTCAAGCAACTCTATGAACTTCTTATCTGTGAACTGGGTACCATTGTCAGTTATAATCCGCCCTGGAACGCCAAATCGAGCTATGATATTCTCATATACAAAAAGCCTTGTCCGTGCTGATGTGATATGCACTACCGGCTCTGCCTCAATCCACTTGGTGAAGTAATCGACTCCCACGATCAGATATTTAATGCCTCCTGGAGCGGTTGGGAATGGACCCAAAATATCGAGGCCCCATTGATAGAAAGGCCACAGCACTGTGGATGAATAGAGTTCTTGGGCCGGTGTGTGATGTGTGTTTGAATATGATTATAGGTTCAAGGATTTTGATAATGACAAAGGAATCTTGAAGAATATCTTGTAAAAACAAGATTCAGCATCAGACCTGCAAAAACAGCTTAGCTAATCGATTAGAGAGACAGAGCTAATCGATTAGATAACTTCTGTTTTGAATTAAATGTATCAGGAACATAAGCTAATCAATTACAAGACCTCAGGCAATCGATTACAGAGCTACTGGAATGACACTAATCGATTACCCAAGTGTTATAATTGATTACCAAGTCAAGAATTGAATTAAATGCATCAAGTGCTATAGCTAATCAATTACTGGGCAAGACATAATCGATTACCAGGGTTCTAACTTGACGCTAATCGATTAGGTGGTGAATGCTAATCGATTACAACACGAACTGGACTAAAAAATTCAAAATATAATCGATTACAGCTTGAGGCGTAATCGATTACGATAGTGGGAAAACATATTTTAGTGGGAAACCAGCTCATTTTTCACTATTTCTCAGATGCCCACTACATGCAATGGATAGAAGGTCTCTCAAGCTGCTCTAAGGCTCTATAAATGCAAGGGAAACACAAGCACAAAAAAGAGGAAGCAAGGGAACAACAAGGAACAAAAGGAAATCAATTCTACAATCATTCTTGGTGCTTAGTGAGTTTTTACTCTTGTATATTCTGAGATTTCATTTGTATATCCTCTCTTGTTGAGAGCTAAAATTTGTATGAGCTATCACTTGCTTATCCACTCTTTTGGGAGAGTATTTTTGCTTGTAAACACAAACATCAAACACCAAAGTTCACTCTAGGATTGAGTGGTTATTCACTCTAGGTTGAGTGGTTATAAAGGTTGGGGTTCAACCTTTGGGATATTGTGAGATTGAGAGATTGGGTGGGTTGCCCTTGTACTTGTGAGGATTGGGTTCTTGAGTGTAGGACACTAGGAAGCCGTAATTGCTCAAAGTTGTATCTCTAATCTATAATAGTAGAAATCCTCTAAGTGGGTTGCTTAGAGGCGAGACGTACACCGGGTTGGTGGAACTCGTTAAATCAGTTTGCAATCTCTTCTCCCTTATTTTTTTACTTTCATATATTGCTCTTCATCGATTTGTGTTGGTTGATTGTGGTTTGCATATTTTAGCTTGCTTGATTTGGTTAATATTGAACATTGCACACCAAGTGTTTGATAAATTGCCTTATCCATATTTGCCTCTTGTTTTGAATTATCTTGTGTACTTTACTTGATCTTACTTTCATAATCTCTAAACTTGTGTTAAAAGAATCAAGTTCAAAGGCATTTCAAGCAAAGTTTTAAAAACTCAATTCATCCCCCCTCTTGAGTATTGAGGCCACTTGAATAACAAGTGGTATCAGAGCTTGACTCTTGGTAGATCATGCTTAATAGCTTCAAGAGATTAGATGGTCTCAAGTTCTCAACACCTTTTTCTCGAGGGTGGTGCCATAAATAGACCTCCCGTTTTCAATAGGGAAGGCTATGCCTTTTGGAAGGAAAGAATGAAAATCTTTATTCAATCTATCGATTTAAGAATTTGGAATGCCATTGAAAATGGTCCTTATACACCCATGCATATTGTCAATGATAAAAATGTTGAAAAACCTATGGAAGAATGGACAGGTGATGAGGAGAAGAAAGTACAATACGGATATAAGGCTAAAAATCTCATCACTATGGCATTAGGTCCCGATCAATTTTTTAGAATAATGACTTGTCAATCCGCTAAGGAAATGTGGGATACTTTACAAGTAACTCACGAAGGTACTAGTGATGTAAAAGACTCCAAGATCAGTACCTTGACTAGCCAATATGAAAGTTTTAGAATAAATTCAGGGGAAACCATAGTAGAAATGCAAAAGAGATTTACTCTTATAATTAATCATCTCATTACTCTTGGTAAAGTTTACACTAACAAAGAACTTGTGCACAAAGTCTTGAAAAGTCTTAGCAGGGAATGACAACCACTCGTCACCGCCATCAACAATCCCCAAGTATCAATGAAATGTCACTTGCCATACTCTTCAGAAAACTACAAGAGCAAGAGCAAGAACTAAGAGTTTTGAAGCAAGCGGAAGAAGAAGAAAAATCCTTCAAGAAGAAAGGCTTAGCTCTCAAGGCCACCTCTATACATGAAGAAGAATCATGCAGTGACCTTGACGAAGAAGAAGAATTTAGTTTGTTTGTGAAGAGGTTTGGAAAGTTCATGAAAACAAAAGATTCCAAAAGAACTTCAAACCCCAAGGTAAGAAACCAATCTCTAATGAATCCTCTTCTTCACCAAATTGTTTTGAATGTGGAAAAGAAGGGCAGTTCAAAGTAGATTGCCCAAATCTAAAGAAAAAGAATAAGGAGAAAAGAGGAAGAAGAAGAGCTTACATCACTTGGGATGAAAACGATGTAAGTAGTTCAGATAAGTCCAAAAACGAAGAAGCGAATCTTTGTTTAATGGCCAATCACCAAGAAGAAGATAATGAGGTAAGTCTTCTTGATTTAGATAAAAATGAATTACTAGAAGCATTTGAAGAATTGTATGATAAATTTGTTAAGCTCTCTAGTAAGTACAAATTATCTAGAAAGACCATTGACACTCTTGAGAGGGATCTTATAGAAGTGTGTAAAGAGAATAAATGTTTGAAAGATGAATTAGAAAATGTTCAAGCATGCTCTAGGACCAAACCATGTGAATTTGTAAAGAAGTGTGATATTCTTGAAACCAAGGTTGTAGACTTAAATAGGACACTAGAAAAGTTCAATAATGGTAGAGATAACTTAAATATATTACTTGGAAACCAAAGATGCATGTTTGATAAAACCGGTCTAGGATACAACTCTACCAAGAAAGAAAAACACTATAAAATTTTTTTTGTGCCACCTATGAAATTATCTTTACCTTTTATAAAATGCAATCACTGTGGTTTCAAAGGTCATAGCTCATCAAATTGCAATGTTAGAAAATTTGGGCCAAAGGTCATAAGAAAAGTATAGGTTCCCAAAGGAACATTACCACAAGCTAACATTAAAGGACCCAACATACAATGGGTACCTAGTTCTCTAAATTAATCTTGTTTTGTAGGTATGCTTCAAGGCAAGCAACACCCATTGGTATTTGGATAGTGGGTGTTCAAAGTATATGACGAGAGATATAAGTAAATTCACCTCATTCACTCCCAAAAGAAAAGGAAGTGTGACCTATGGAGACAACACCAAAGGAAGAATCCTAGGCATTGGAAACATTGGTAAAAATTCTTCTACTTCTATTAGTGATGTATTGTATGTTGAAGGCCTCAAACACAATTTACTTAGAATTAGTCAATTATGTGATAAAGGATATAGAGTTTTGTTTGAATCAAATTATTGCATAATTGAACATAAGATTAATAAGGAAATCAAGTTTGTAGGTCAAAGAATTGATAATATTTACATGATTGATATGGATAGTTTATCCTCAAATGATGTACAATGCTTCATGACTAGAGAGGATGAAACTTGGCTATGGCATAGAAGAATAGCTCATATACATGTAGACCATTTGAATAAACTTGTTTCTAAAGAATTAGTAATTCGTTTACCAAAGCTTAAATTTGAAAACAAATTTTGTGATGCATGTCAAAAGGGAAAACAAGTAAAGGCATCCTTTCAATCTAAAAATATTGTTTCCACCCAAAAGCCTTTACAACTTTTGCACATGGATCTATTTGGACCTTCCAAAATCAAAAGCTTTGGTGGTAATTACTATGGTCTAGTAATTGTAGATGACTATTCTAGATATACATGGACCTTGTTTCTTGCTTATAAGAATGAAGCATATCATGCATTTAAGAAATTTGCTAAGATTATCCAAAATGAGCAAAATTCTAAAATTGCATCCATTAGAACCGATCATGGGGGAGAATTTGAAAACCAATCCTTTAAAACATTTTGCGAAAAACATGGTATCAATCATAATTTCTCAGCTCCTAGAACTCCTCAACAAAATGGAGTAGTTGAAAGGAAAAATAGATCCTTAGTAGAACTTACAAGAACCATGTTAAATGAAAATAACATTGCGAAACATTTTTGGGTCGATGCAGTAAATACCGCTTGTCATGTTATGAATAGATGTTTAATAAGGCCTATTCTAAAGAAAACCCCCTATGAACTTTACAAGGGAAGAAAACCCAACATTTCATATTTTCATATCTTTGGATGTAAATGCTTTATGCTCAATAATGGAAAAGATAATCTAGGAAAGTTTGATGCTAAAGCTGATGAGGGAATCTTCCTAGGATATTCACAATCTAGTAAATCTTATCGAATCTTTAATAAACAAACAAACACCATTGAGGAGTCCATTCATGTCAAATTTGATGAGAATCGTCATAACTCCTGGAGAAAGGAAGATGTTGATGATATTGCAGGTACTTTTCAAGAATTAACCTTGAATGACAAGGAAGAAGAGAACAAAGAAAAAGATGCAACACAACATGAGGAACCACAACAATGGATCACTTTGAAGGACCATCCCCTAGATAAAGTCATAGGTGAAATGACTAAAGGTGTAAGTACTCAAAACGCCATTAGGAATGCATGTAATCATTTAGCCTTTGTATCACAAATAGAACCCAAATGCATTGATGAAGCTATTATTGATGAACATTGGATGTTGGCCATGCAAGAAGAATTGAATCAATTTGAAAGAAATGAAGTTTGGGAATTAGTGCCAAGACCCAATGATCACCAAATAATAGGAACAAAATGGGTGTTTAGGAATAAATTAGATGAAAATGGCATAGTTACAAGGAACAAAGCTAGGCTAGTAGCTAAGGGTTACAATCAAGAAGAAGGCATTGATTATGAAGAGATGTATGCTCCCGTAGCTAGGCTAGAAGCCATTAGATTATTATTAGCCTTTGCATGTTGTAAGGACTTTAAATTGTACCAAATGGATGTCAAGAGTGCTTTCTTGAATAGTTATATTCAAGAGGAAGTGTATGTTGATCAACCTCCAGGTTTTGAAAACTACCAATTTCCAAAACATGTTTTTAAACTAAAGAAAGCCTTGTATGGTTTAAAACAAGCTCCAAGAGCTTGGTATGAAAGATTGAGCAAATTTCTTTTGGAAAACAACTTTGAAAGAGGAAAGGTTGACACAACATTATTCATAAAGCACAAAAAGAATGACATACTATTGGTTCAAGTATATGTTGATGATATAATCTTTGGTGCTACTAATGAGTCAATATGCAAAGAGTTTGCTAAGTTAATGCAGGAAGAATTTGAGATGTCCATGATGGGGGAACTTACTTTCTTCCTTGGACTACAAATCAAGCAAACTAATAAAGGCACATTCATTAGTCAATCAAAGTACTGCAAAGAATTGCTTAGGAAATTCAACATGGACAAGGCAAATGACATTGCCACACCTATGGGTACTTCATGTTATTTGGACAATGATGAGAAGGGTAAGGATGTTGAACTCACAAAATATAGAGGTATGATTGGATCCTTACTTTACTTAACTGCTAGTAGACCGGATATCATGTTTGCTGTTTGTATGTGTGCTAGATACCAAGCATGTCCAAAAGAAACACACCTAACTGCTGTAAAAAGAATAATGAAATATCTTGTTGGAACTCCAAATGTCGGTTTATGGTACCCCAAAGGGGTTGAAAACACATTAGTTGGATATTCGAATTCGGATTTTGCAGGATGTAAACTAGATAGGAAAAGCACTAGTGGAACATGTCACTTACTTGGTAGTTCTCTTGTTTCTTGGCGTAGCAAAAAACAAGTAAGTGTTGCACTATCCACGGCTGAGGCAGAATATGTTGTAGCTGGTAGTTGTTGTGCTCAAATCCTTTGGATGAGACAACAACTTCTAGATTTTGGTGTTATGTTAGACCATGTGCCTCTCAAATGTGATAACATAAGTGCTATAAATATTTCAAAGAATCCTGTAATGCATTCAAGAACCAAACATATTGAGATTCGACATCATTTCATTAGAGATCATGTATTAAAGGGTGATTATGTGCTCGAACATGTTGAAACTTCCAAGCAATTAGCAGATATATTCACCAAACCTCTAGCAAAAGATCAATTCATCCATATTAGGAGAGAATTAGGAATCCTTGATATAACCAATTGTGTTTGAATAAATAGATGATTTTGATAATTCCTTGATTCTGATTATGTTTCATTAAGTTTGAAATGTTCTAAGGAATAACTTAATAGATTTCTAGTCTTCTGAAACAAAATCTGTAAAATCTGGGCGTTTTTAAGCAAAATAATCAATTACAAAGATTGAAATAATCGATTAGTAAGCTTCTGGTTCTTACCTAATCGATTACTCCTTGATATCTAATCGATTACCAAGCTTCTATTTTCTGCCTAATCGATTACCACTTGGTCCATAATCGATTACAAAGCCTTTGTTTCAGGTCCAAAACATTTCAACTTTCCTCTAATCGATTAACAACCTTCCTTAATCGATTAGGACGATTCTGTTTCTCAACCTAATCAATTACCTATCTTCCCTAATCGATTACCCACTATACAAAACGATTCAAATTCCTCAGAAACAGTGAACTAATCGATTACCTATGCCTCGTAATCGATTAGCCTCGAGTCTGTGACAGTCAAACGCTGTTTTTCGAGGCCTGCTCGTTTTCTTCTCACATTAAATCACTTTCTGTCCTTTCTAAACCTACCTTTCCCTATAAAAACCCACCTATTCACTCTCTCAAACTCACACTACCTCTTCTCCTTTAAACTCTCTCAAGTTCCCAAAGAACTATCTTCTTCTCTTCATCTTCCCTCTACACTTTTCTCCTTCCACCACCATGTCTACCTCAAGAACCATCAAGAGGGCAAGGTCTTCAATGGTCCAAACAAACAATCCCCTTGATTTCTCCAGGTTTTTCACAAGCCATAGAGACCTTCAACACTTCATCAACCATTTTTCTGAAAAGACATCATATCCCCCCATTACACCATTGCTGAAACCTTTGATAACCACAGCCTTACCTTCACCCAATGCCTCCACCACTACAACCTCTTCCCCTTCCTCACCATTAAGGAAGAACTTTACTATCCGGAACTTATCCGGGTATTTTACTGCAACCTCAAGCTTGTCAATGGGGTGATAGAATCAAAGGTCAAAAATATGACCATCAAGCTCATAAATGCCCAGTTGGCGGAAATCTCTCTTCTGCTACTCAATGATGCAGAGTTTGACGGAGGAGATCCTGAGGATGAATGGGGTTTCAATGCTCTCACTGCCCAATAATCCTTATGGAAGGCTGATCGCCCAAGAAGCAACCACAAGCTGGTGGGCCACTTGACTATGAACAACCACCTCTTACACTTCTTCTTGGTCAAGATGTTGGTTCCTCGTGGTGGGAACTATGCTCTGGTAGAAGAGGATGATGTCCTCTTGATGTGGGCTATGCAGAACCAAAAGGAGATAAATTGGGTTCAAATGATCAAGCTCCACATGCGCCAAGCCAAAGATCAGCAAAAGCTTCCCTACGCCATTCTACTCACTAGAATCTTCAAACATTGTGGAGTAGACTTGGCTAGAGAGCTGTCGGAGAAGGTGCTTCCAAAGGCTTGCATTGGCACCCATCACCTCACTAAGATGGGTCTCGTTTTTCTAAATGGAGCTTAGTACTCAAGGATGGAAGGCTATCATGCCAACATTCCTTTTGAATCCCCTACTGATGAGCCAATCCCTCCTCCTCCTGCAACACAACCTGCACCGGAAGCCCCCTCTGATCCATTCACATCTCTCTACGCTCACCTTGACCGCCGCTTCGACCGCATTGAGAACTCTCTTCAAGAGTTTTCAATGACTGAGCAACAGCACTTTGAGATGATGTTACAGCGCTATGATGAGCTATCTCACCAAATCTCTGAGCTTCACTTTTTCAATCCAGATAACTAAATCCGTTTTTCATGTTTTGGTTAATGTGTTTTGTGTTTTTCTCAATTCCACATAAGTTTTTTTTTAATTCTGCAATGTTTCCTTTGATGTACTTTCCCTTCGTTTGAATTGAATAAAGATTTACCTTTCATTATATGCCTCTATTTGCTTTATTATTTTTGATGATTCCAAAGGGGGAGAAGAAATAATTGTTCATCTAATTGTTCATCTATTTTGGCTGCTAAAAACAAATATGCTAAATGATTAATTATCTCTAAGTGGTTAATTATCTCCAAAGGCATAGATTCCTAAAGATAGGGGGAGATTTGATAATGCATATTAGTTAATATTTAAGAGATAACTTGCAAATTCTAAAAATCTGGTTCAGAGATAAGAGATCATGCAGAATTCAAAAGATATGTTTTTGCAGAGATAAAATTAGAGATAAGCTTGTTGTTTAAACTAACAACCCTCAAGAGATGAACATGGTTGTCATCATCAAAAAGGGGGAGAATGTGTTTGAATATGATTACAGGTTCAAGGATTTTGATAATGACAAAGGAATCTTGAAGAACATCTTATAAAAACAAGATTCAGCACCAGACCTGCAAAAATAGCGTAGCTAATCGATTAGAGAAACAGAGCTAATCGATTAGATAGCATCTGTTTTGAATTAAATGCATCAGGAACATAAGCTAATCGATTAGATGGAGAATGCCAATCGATTACCAAGCTACTGGAATGACACTAATCGATTACCTAAATGTCATAATCGATTACCAACATCAAAAACTAAATTAAATACATTAGGTACATATGCTAATCGATTACAGGACTTCAGCCAATCGATTACCAAGCTACTGGAACGACACTAATTGATTACCCAAGTGTCATAATTGATTACCAAGTCAAGAATTGAATTAAATGCATCAGGTGCTATAGCTAATCGATTACTGGGCAAGATATAATCGATTACCAGGGTTCTGACTTGAAGCTAATCGATTAGGTGGTAAATTCTAATCGATTACAGCACGAACTGGACTGAAAAATTTGAAATGTAATCGATTATAGCTCGAGGCGTAATCGATTACGATAGTGGGAAAATACATTTTAGTGGGAAGACAGCTCATTTTTTCACCATTTCTCAGATGCCCACTACATGCAACGGCTAGGAACTTCTGCAGCTCAACCATGGCTCTATAAATACAAGGGAAACACAAGCACAACAACACACAAGAAGAGGCAATCAATCTTTACTTATCTTTGTGCTTAGAAATTTCATATTCCTTGTATATTCATCATTCTTTGAGCTAGAACTTGTATATCCTCTCTTTTGAGAGTTAGAATTTGTGTGAGCTATCACTTGCTTATCCACTCTTTTGAGAGAGTAATTTTTGCTTGTAAACACAAACATCAAACACCAAAGTTCACTCTAGGATTGAGTGGTTATTCACTCTAGGTTGAGTGGTTACAAAGGTTGGGGTTTAACCTTTGGGATATTGTGAGATTGAGAGATTGGGTGGGTTACCCTTGTACTTGTGAGGATTGGGTTCTTGAGTGTGGGGCACTAGGAAGCCGCAATTGCTCAAAGTTGTATCTCTAATCTACAATAGTGGAAATCCTCTAAGTGGGTTGCTTAGAGGCGAGACGTACACTAGGTTGGTGGAACTCGTTAAATCGGTTTGCAATCTCTTTTCCCTTACTCTTTTACTCTCATATATTGCTCTTGATCGATTTGTGTTGGTTGATTGTGGTTTGCATATCTTAGCTTGCTTGATTTGGTTAATATTGAACATTGCACACCAAGTGTTTGATAAATTACCTTATCAATATTTGCCTCTTGTTTTGAACTATCTTGTGTACTTTACTTGATCTTACTTTCATAATCTCTAAACTTGTGCTAAAAGAATCAAGTTCAAAGGCATTTCAAGCAAAGTTTTAAAAACTCAATTCACCCCCCTCTTGAGTATTGAGGCCACTTGAATAACATTACTATGCCCCTACTGTAGTAGTAAAATATGTACACTTATATCCAATTTCATGCATGCTCAACAACATATTTTATTGGTACCAAATCGCTCTCGTCATCTGTAGCACTAGTCACCCCATGACTGTGGATTATCATTATGGCCTTACTTGCCAAAGTGCTACAGGCCTCCCCCGAACACACATCAAGGGAGCCGTACCCCGTCAGACACCGAGGTAAATTACTCATCACAGAGCCGCCCTCCCACAGGGCCTACCACATAGGGTACCTCGTCACCGAACTAAAGGAAGCTTCGTGATTCCCCGAATCACTAGGAAACAATAACAGTATACCCGTGCACTGGTTCACCCTCCCACTGGGCCTGCCTATTAGAACCCCTAACATTCCATATAAGCAGCAAATGATATGCTATGGATGCAAATGCTAATCAATGCATTCTTACACTGTGCATCCTAAATGCCATTCAATCAATCATCCATTCACGACCACCACTTAGTGGATTTCAATATTCTCAATCTTTACCAATTCTCGTTGGAACTCACACACATCGGCAGTTAGTGGCAATCATATTTATCAATTCACATATATATAATTGGGATATTTCACATCATTACTTACAATTCAAAACTTGGTCTCAAGCCATCATGACATATTTCGTCAACATATTCAACACAATATCTGATCCGGTCTTGATACCGGTACCAGAATACGGATATCACTTCATCCGTTCTGTATGCAATACAGACTCAGCAGGTAAAACATCGGACATCATGATCGGCCTCCTCTCATTAGGATACCGGATAATCATACCAGACACATATAGTACCGGTATAAAACCTTAGCCATGTACTGACTCTCGTGACTAATCCCACACCGGATTGTTGACTCCAGCTCAGACCAATTTAATTTCACATTCATTATCCCAAATACATGCCACATAACCTCAATCATTCTAAATGCACTCAATTTATGAAATCATTACATTATCAACACAAGCAATCATTAAGAACAATCATATACACATATTTTCACATCATCAATGGATGAAATCATGCATTTAGAATAGTTACCCCCTCCTACCTTAAGAGAAGTAGTAATCACTACGGTTAGATGGTTCCGCCTCATCGATGGGGTTATTTCCTACATCACAATATATCACACAATTATTTTCTATTCAACCACCTCGGCTTAACATTCATATTCTTTTACTTGGTGTCTTCCAGCATATTAACTATCAAGTCCCATTGATTTCATTTATTCTACCACAACCATCACGGTTTAGGCGTCTACACTTATTATTATGCACATTTAATGCTAGACCCATTAATGGGTTCCCACATTGATGGTTCCTAACAACCATCATCAGTTATTAAGCTTCATTAATGGCCATTCACCATTAATAACATCATTTCACCTTACCAATAACAATTATCTAACACAATAAATGCTTCTCCACTCATACTTTGTATTTCCCCCAAATCATAGGGTTAGGGTTTTTCTAATAACCCAACAATACTCATTAAATCACATTCCCAACATCAAAACCCAAAAACCCATAGTTCATACTCTTGAGAAATAGAAGAGCTTACCTCAAGAGAAGGAATGAGAGAGTTTTCCAAGAGAGGGAAAACCATATGAAAATAAGGAGAATAGAGGGTGAGACTTCAAGCTCCAAACCTTTCCCAACTCCTTCAAGAACGAAAATGGGAGAGGAGAAGAGAGCCACCACCCTTTTGCTTATGGTTTTTGAAGAGAAGTAGAAGAGGAAATGAAGGAGAAGAGTAGAGGAGAAGAAGAAGCAAAGTGTTTGTTAAGAAGAATCGAAGAAGCTGACGGGATTAAGAAGTGAAAAATGGGCCATTTGGCTTTATTTTTAATCCCTCATTAAAGATTCATCGTTTTTATGACAAACAGGATCTCAGTTTGGGCTCAATACTTTATCCAAAAATTATTTCGAATACATACTCAGATTCCCAATAACATCCTTAACAGCCCTGACCAATATCATCCCAATTAGAGATACTTGATCTGACACCCATATTTCAACCAGGCTCATTTTCAGCTTATCCGGTTCCAATAAATTATAAACAGTTCCTAAAAATCTTAATTTATTTATTCCTAATATTTTGGAACATTAAATAACCCAAATATAATTATTTAAAATTTATCCCCTTAATTAATCCTTTATTTTAAAATTTAGGGTGTTACAACATATCCCTATCTTTTTTTCAAGGTGATTTATATTATATTGTACAGTTTGGGTATTATATTCTAACATGATGAATAAGATTTTTTGGGTGTCTCATTCTATTTTGGTGTATATTGTTTGTATTGTTAATCTCCCATTGTTAATTTTTTCCAAATGTTGATTTTTTCCATATGTGTACTGTTTGTACTGTGTATTGTCGATTTTTTTCCTAATTGTTGTATCTGTCAACGTGCAATTGAAATTGTTGTTCACGTTCATTGTGCAATTGAAATTGCTGTTCACGTTCAATGTTGTACCTGTTAACGTGCAATAATTTTGTTCAATGTGCAATTGAAATTTTGTTCATCATTCATTTTCACAAATTGTTTCCTTTATTCTGTTTGACTTGTAGCAAGTACAGTCCTTTTGACAAAAAATAGTAAATATATTGTTTATTAAATACTTAATAACTATATATGTAAGAATTTCATGAATTAATTAGTTTAAGTAAAAATAAATATTTAAAAAATTGTTAGTTGGTGTTTTAATTTTCTTAGGTATTGATATTGTTATATTTATAGGTAATGATATTGGTGTTTTAAAAAATTATTATACTATTTAATACAAGTTTAGTAAATTAAAAAACTAAAATAAAAAAACTAAATATTGTCTGCAGTTGAAGATTTAACCACTGACACTATAAGCATTATTGTTAGGGGTTCCTTATTTAACCATAGACATTATTGGACTATTATCTGCGGTTTTGCACCACAACCGCTAACAATACATAGCCAATGTCAGCGGTTTGAACTTTGTTGTTGTTATCAGGGCTATTGTCAGTGCCATTATTTTCTATGCATGTACCATTGATAATAGCTATAACAGAACCGCTAATAAAGGATTTTTTTGTAGTAGTGTTTATGTGTTAAGAAACACTTTGGCCTGAAGAAGCTTTCAAAAGAATACTTAGGTTAAGCCAGGAGTGTCTTGTTGAAAGAATACTTGGGATAAGCTAGAGGTGACTAGTGTTAAGAATACTTGTAGCACGGGTCTGGTGTTGATATTGTAAAGGATATTTTTACAATAGTGGAAATCCTTCAAGTTTGAAGGGACTGGACGTAGCTTCTGTGTTGAAAGTGAACCAGTATAAACTCTGTGTGTTTATTCTCTCTCATTCATCATTGTTTGATTACTTGTAAATTTTATTTGGTTCAAAGCTTTATGAAAAAGAGTTTAGACTTATTCAACCCCCTTCTAAGTCTATCTTTGAACTATCAATTGGTATTAGAGCTTGTCCTTTGGGTTGATCACTCCCTCGAGTGAAAAGGATCAAGATCTATGGCAGCTTCTCAAAGTAATTAATTGATCATAGAAGGATCCTCTATCAATAGACCCCCAGCCTTCTTTGGGGAAGACTATTCATACTGGAAGGACAGGATGGAAATGTTCATAAAATCCACTCAATATAGTCTTTGGGTAATCATCATTAATGGTGATTATAGATCTCCTGTAAATGGTGAAGGACAACCTAAAGCAAAAAGTGAATAGAGTTATGATGAAATCAAAAAGATGGAGATCAATGCCAAAGTCAGATTTCTTCTCACATGCGCTCTTAGTAAGTCTGAATACAACAAGGTATTCGGCTATAAAATAGCTAAAGAAGTCTAGGATTCTCTTCAACGGAACTATGAAGGAATATCAATGTCAAGAGATCCAAGAAGATATTGTTAATTAAACAATATGACAACTCCAAATGGAGGAATATGAGTCAGTAGATCAAATGTTTGGAAGATTCCAAACCCTACTGAATGGCTTAAAAAATCTTGGAACTACTCCCTCTATAGAAGACATAAACGTCAAGCTTCTCGGATGCTTGCCTGAAAGATTAGATGCAAAATGCTCTACTCTGGAAGAGCCTAAGGATCTGAGTACCTTCTCTCTAGATAAGCTGCTTGGGGTTCTCAGGGTTCATGAGCTAAAGCTGAAGTAGAAAGAAACCAACAAATCTGCTTCCACCAAGAGCATTGCCTTGAAGTCTAATGAAATAAGAAAAGACAAGGGTCTGAAAGCAGAAGAATCATCTAATTCTGAACCAGACTCTGATGAATTAGATGATGACAGTGATGAAGAATTGGCTCTTGTAACTAAAATATTTCATAAGTTACTAAGAAAGAAGAAGTTTTGACCGGAAATGTTTCAAAAGAAAGACTATAAAGGTAAAAGTCAATTTACGTTTAAAACTAACAAATCTATTTTAGAATGTTTTAATTGCAGAAAACCAGGACACATAAAAGTAGAGTGTCCTCTTCTAAACAAAGATAAAAAGGATAGAAGGGAAAGAAGAAAGTTTTCGAAGAAACAAAAGGTCTAATCACTTGGGATTATGAAGGATCATCCAGCTCAGAAGAATCTGATGAACAAAGTGAGTCAGCCTAAATTTGTCTCATGGCAAGCAAGGAAACAGACTCAGATGCCAGCCCCAGTGACTCTGAAGAAGTTACTTAGAACTTAAACAAAATTATGACTTGTTATTTAATGATTTTTCTAAACTATTAAAAGGTTTTAAGAAATTGAAACTAAAGCATGTTGATATGATCACTGATTTTGAAAATCAAAATTTGTTCTTAAAAGAAGAAAAACATAGTAGAAATACTTTAAAAGAAAAGGAAATGAATCTTGAAGAGTTAAGTAAAATTAGAAAAGAAAATATCTCTTTGAAAATAGATTTTGAAAAATCTAAGAGTTACTGCAAAAGAAATTATTAGATTAAAAAATCTTGTCAACTCTCTTACCTCAGATCTAGGCAAATTTGTTACTAGCACTAAAAAATTGAATGCTTTATTAGGAACATCCAAAGGAAATCAAAAAGGTCTTGGTCTAGGATATGTGAAACATAAAAATGTAATTATTGTAAAAATCATGGTCACTTTATAAATGAATCTAGGAAAAGACAACTAAGGAATGAAAAATTCACTAACAATCTAGGACCCAAAAGAATATAGGTATCAAAATCATTAATCATTCCTTTTATAGATATGTTTTAAATCAAGAAAAAAAACTCTACAATGGTATCTGGACAGTGGATGCTCGTATCACATGATAGGAAAAAGGTCTATGTTCCTAGACCTGGAGAAATTTAAAGAAGGATCTCTCACATTTGGAGGGAACCAGACTAAAAGAATCATTGGGTCTGGTAAAGTGGGTAAATTTCCCTCCCCTGTCATTGAAAATGTATTTCTTGTTGAAGGCTTGAAACATAACCTACTGAGCATTAATCAATTTTGTGACAATGGGTACCAAGTTTTATTTTATAAGAATAAGCGTATGATCATCAATCATGATGGAACCATACTCTTTAATGCAAACAGACATAATAACCTCTATAAGGTAGACTTAGACAAACTAAATGATCAAAATTCAAAAGAAAAAAGAATCTGACACAAAAAGCTTGGACACGTAAGTCTTAAACTTATTTCAAAACTTCATAGAAAGGATCTATCAAATGATTACCGAAAATTTCCTTTAACAGTTCCTTACCATGTGAAGCATGCCAAAGTAGAAAACAACATAAAAACTATTTTAAAAATAAAGATGTTGTTTCTACATCCAGACCTTTAGAATTATTACATTTGGATCTATTTGGTCCCTCTCAAGTACAAAGTATGGCAGGAAAGAAATATGGATTTGTCATTATTGACGACTACACCAGATTAACATGGGTTTATTTCCTAGCCCACAAGGATGAGTTTATAAAAGTATTTAAAATCTTTTGCAAGAAAATTCAGAATGAGAAGTGATCATGACAGAGAATTTGAAAATGAAATCTTTGAAAAATTCTATAGTGAGTCTGGAATAACTCACAGTTTTTCCTTACCAAGAACTTCATAACAAAATGCAGTCGTGGAAAGAAAAAACAGATCTCTGCAGGAAATGGCCAGAACCATGCTTTGTAAAAATAATCTTCCAAAATATTTTTGGGCAGAAGCTGTGAGCACTTCTTATTATATTCAAAACAGAGTTTTTATTAGACCAATATTGAATAAGACTCCCTATGAATTGTGGAAAGGTAGAAAATCTAACATCTCATATTTTCATCCTTTTGGGTGCACCTGTTACATTGTGAATACTAAGGACTATCTTGGAAAATTTGATTCAAAGTGTGACAAAGGTATATTCATGGGATACTCTGCCACATCAAAATCCTATAGAGTATTTAATACTCGAACGCAAACCATAGAAGAATCTATGCATGTAAGATTTGATGATCTTCAAAAGATTGACAGGAGACTGGCAGATCTAGACTTTGATGATGCAGGGATTTAACAAGAGGAAGAGCAATCAACAGAACAACCAACTAAAAATGGTCAGTCAAAATCAACAAATCCTAAAAAATCTAAACAAAATTAACTCCCTAAACCTGAAAAGCCAAAGGATTGGAAATTCAAAGTTCATTACCCTTTAGACCTTATCATTGGAGATCAAGCTGCTAGAGTAAGGACCAAATCCAGCATTCACAATCAGTTAAGAATTACTCTTATCTCAGAAATAGAACCAAAAAATATTTTGGAAGCACTAAAGGATATAGATTGGATTCTTACTATACAAGAACTAAACCAATTTGAAAGAAGGAAAGCATGAACACTTGTTCTCAAACCCAAAGATAAAAGTATAATTGGTACTAAGTGGGTATTTAGAAACAATTTAGATGAAGATGAAAAGGTAATTCGAAACAAAGCAAGATTGGTAGCTCAGGGATATAATTAACAAGAAGGTATAGATTTTACTGAAACCTTTGCTCCTACAGCTAGACTTGAGGTTATCAGTAGGGGTGGCAAAAAGGGCCAACGGGACGGGCCGGGCAGGGCCAAGGCCTACATAGGCCCGTCAAAATACAGGTTGGGCAGGGCCAAAATACGAAAACTGGCCAAAAACATTGGCTCGACCCGTATTCCATATGGCCCACGGGCCAAAACAGGCTAGCCCATTTCTTTTAAAGAATTATACTTGCTATTTTTTATTTTAAATTCAAACTATTTTTAAATCTTTTTTTAAAATTAGAAATAAAAATTAGATTTCACCTTTCTAAAGCTAAGTTTTTATAATTAATCCAATTAATTTCATTAAAAGTTCAAATTAATTTTATTTACATTAAATGGAAACAATAAATAGTCATCAAAATTAATTCCAAATTAAATAATCAACCAATAATCAAAATTAATTCCAAATCAAATAATCATACAAACACTAATAATATAAAGTCTAAAATAGTAAAGTTCATAATAATAAATAATAAAAACCTAAATAATAAAAGTCCATAGTAAATTACAATATAAAGTTAACAATAATAAAAGTCCATAATATTTTAAAACCAAAATAATAAAAGTCCATAGTAAATAACATCAAATAAAGAGAGAAGTTCATCTTCATCATCTACATCAACATTCAATAACATTCGAGCTACACTTGACTCCGATAGCTCAACTTTTAGAGGAAGTTCATCTTTATCATCTACATATTTAAACAAACAAAAAGATTGTTAGATATGAGTTACACAACTTATTAGTTAGTAAACAGAAAGTAAATTATAAGATTAAAATTTAAAAACACCTTTATCAATAAAACCATGCATCCAATTATAAGCACACATCAAAGCTTCCACATTTTTAGACAACAATCAATTTTTATACTTATTAAGCATATATGCTCCAATGCTAAATGCAAATTCAGAGGCAACAGTTATGATTGGAATGCTTAATACATCCCAAGCCATCTTTGAAAGTTCTCCAAAACGGCTAGCATTATCCTTCCACCATACAAGAACATCCAACTCTCCATAAAAATTAGAATCCAATGTTGGCTCTTCCAAGTAAAGATCAAGTTGAGACTTCTCAACTTTTATGTATATTTGGGTCTTGTGTGAGGCCAATTCCTATTAGATCAAGTACTTGTTAATTTCAACAATATAAATAACAATATGAATAAAATTAAACAATGAAACAAAAATTATAGTAAACTTACATCAAATAAGTAAGCCATAGTGTTGGATGAAGAGGACAGAGAATCTAATATGGATCCCTTGATAGTTAAAGTAACCGCTTTAGTTTATGAACAAGGACCTCCTTTCTCATGATATTGTTTAAACAACTTGTACAAATTCATCTTCGCATAAGTAGAATTCCATCTTGTGATCACATCCAAACACAAGTCACATGAAGTGTCAACAACACCAACTTTCTCAACACATTCCTTAAACTTTTCCATCCTACCTTTAAAACCCTTCACATATTTTATGCTCTCCCTAATCAAATGCAAAGCATCACTAGTTACCTTCAACCCTTCTTGCACAATCAAGTTTAAAATATGAGCAGAACAACGAACATGAAAAAATTGACCACCACACAAAAACTGATTTTACAAATTCAACTGATTTTCAAATTATCAACCATGACATCATTAGAAGTTGAATTATCTAATGTGAGACTAAAAAACTTCTTTTCAATTCCTCAATCAGTCAAAAACTCAAGTACTTTCTTAGACAACTTAATCCCAGTATGAGAAGGAGGCATGTGACAGAAATTAATTATTTTACTGTTTAACTTCCAATTAGAGTCAACATAATGTGTAGTCAAAGTTATATAACCCTCGGTAGTACAAGCAGTCCACAAATCATATGTCAAAGATATCCTACCAACACAACTAGCCAACTCATACTTAAGTTTTTCCTTTTCTCTTAAGTATATTTTCAACACATCAGCCTTTGTAGTATTACGAGATATCATTTGCAAATCAGGATTCAAATACTTTAGCCAACTTCTTACCTTACTAAACTCAACAAATTTGAAAGGCAAATCATGTGCAATAATAGTAGTAGCAAGCATCTCACGTGTAACCAATCGATCTATCTTTCTAGCTTTTAATTTCCCTTGAGCATCAACTATCATTTGACCCACATCCTTAAACTTGATATTTTTTTGCATTTAGCAATATCCCTATGCAAGTGAGAAGTTCCATTTATAGTTCCACCCACTTTAAATTTCCTTGAACAACCGATACATTTTTCCTTTTCCATCCCATCACTCTTTCTTCCTATCTAAGTAAAATATTTCCAAACATCTGAGGTGCAACTCTTAGCCTTCTTATTAGGAAGAGGAACACTATTATTATCATTATCATCAACAAGATCATCATTATCATGAACAAAATCATCATTAATTAACTCTTGAACTCCAACCCTTAAATTAGCATTGTCATCAACACTCAATGAAACATTATCGAAATCCATTCTATTAGACAACCCAAATTTTCTACATTCCCAAAGTAATTTTAAAATAATTTACTATTAGTATATTATTAATTAATTTATTACTATTAGTAATAATAACTAAATACAAAATAAAACATAATTTTTTCAGCATTTTCATACAACAAAATAAAATTACAACTAACAATTAATAATATATGCAACATAATAAATGTGACTGAGAAGTAAAATTATTAATTATGTTACAAAGCAATTTTTCAATTTGCCACTGAATAATCGAACACCACTAATTGAAATCTTTAAAGCATTGAATAAAATTGCATAAAATTGAAGACGTGAACCACTAATAATGTGCTAAAATTAATTACTTAGTAGAGCATTTAATAAAATTGAAAGGCATTGTTAAGAAATTGACCTTCCTTCCCGTGGAGCAGCAACACGTGGAAGAGAATTGCTGGGTACAAGACGTGTCACTTGAAATCTTGCAACGTGATTGGGTTGGGTGGAATGGAACCAGCCGCAGCTACTTACTCGCGTGGAAGATGTAGTGTAACGTGGAAAGGACAGAAGTTTACATAGCAATAAGCCTAGAAATGTGATTGAGTGTTCGTATGGGTGAGCAAGCATAGAAGCGGTGTTTGTGAATCGTGTGGGCACAAAAGCATAGATAGTAGATTGGAAAATTTAGGGCCGGCGCAATGGTAAGTTTAAACATAGAACACAAACTTACTATTTTTTTAACAGGTTAAATAAAGTATTAATATTATATATATATATATTAACATATATTTTAATACAGGCCCAACGGGCTAGTCCAGCCCATGAAGGCCTGTTTTTTTACTGGCCAAAACCGGCCAGGCTTATTCAAAAAAGTGGGCTTAAGAGGGTTGGCCCATCCCGAGCCCACGGGCCTGGCCCATATTACCATCCCTAACTATCAGGATATTTATTGCATTTGCAGCCTTTAAAGGTATTACATTATATCAGATGGATGTAAAGAGTGTTTTTCTGAATGGTTTTATTGAAGAAGAAGTTTATGTAAAACAGCTTCCTGGTTTTGAAGATGTGTCTCTTCCCAATCATATTTTTAAATTAAGTAAAGCATTGTATGGTCTGAAACAAGCTCCCAGAGCCTGGTACGATAGACTTAATTTATTTCTTATTACAAAAGGCTTTACAAGAGGCCAAGTTGACACAACCCTCTTCAGAAAAAGCTCTAAGAAACACTTTATTATCATACAGATTTATGTTGATGATATTGTTTTTGGTGCTATTGATGATAGTCTGTGTAAAGATTTTGCAAAAATGATGCAAGCAGAATTTGAAATGAGTATGATAGGTGAACTTAAATTCTTCTTAGGATTGCAAATTCAACAGATTGGTGATGGAATTTTTATTCATCAACAAAAGTACACAAAGAACTACTCAAAAATTTTAAAATGGCTGATGCCAAGGCCAAGAGTACTCCTATGCATCCTAACTATACCATAAATAAAGATAAGTCTGATACATCAGTAGACCAGACCTTATATCAAGGAATGATTGGTTTACTCTTGTATCTTACATCCAGCAGACCTGACATAATGTTTAGTGTTTGCATGTGTGTAAGATATCAATCAGATCCCGAGGAATCACACTTTTCTATAATGAAGAGGATTCTAAGATATCTTGTTGGAACCATTAACCCTGGGCTGTTTTACAAATGAACAAACTCTTTCTCTCTTTCTGGATTCTGTGATGCAGACTTTGTAGGAGACAGAGTTGATAGAAAAAGTACTAGTGGTGGATGTCACTTCTTGGGGAGCAACTTAATCTCATGGAGCAACGAAAAGAAAAACTCCATTGTACTTTCAACTACTGAAGCAGAATATATGTATGCAGCTAGTTGTTGCTCTCAACTTCTTTGGATCAAATATCAACTTAAAGATTACTCAATCAAAGAAGGAGAAATCCCAGTATTCTGTGATAATACTAGTGCAATAAATCTCTCCAAGAATCTTATTCAACACTCCAAAGAAAAACACACTGAAGTAAAATATCACTTTATTTGTGACTATGTACAGAAAGGTACCTTGGATCTGAAATTCATGGACGCAAATCATCAATGGGCAGGCATCTTCACTAAGCCTCTGGCAGAGGCCAGGTTTAATTTTATCAAGCATAATTTAAATTTAAAAATTATTGCCTAAATAGTATGCTTCATGTATCAGTCTGTTATAACTTGCGTTGTTTGACTTCGTACTCTAGGGGACTTACTTTATTAAATCATTTTAAGATTTTCCTTTTTAAAAATGTGGCAGTAGTTATCACATTTTCATATAACCACTTTCTGAACGTGTTTTCTCTCTCCATATTCTTGGCCAAAATTTTATTTATTTATGTCTCTTCACTTTCACTCTTTACCACCGTTTTCCTCACATCTTTCTCTTCCCTCTTCGACTTCTCTTTTGAAAAACTTCTTAAGTTTCTAAAAACTTCCCTTCCTCTCATCACACCTAAGAAATGGCATACAAGGCATTCGACAATTGTTGAGTCTTCTGTCTTCAACCTCAACCAGCATAAACTGGAAGGGCGTGATATTTCTAAGGAGCTACATAGCATATAGGGTAGATGAAGTTTTGGCTTGACCAAACTCCTTATTCTCCATTTTTGGTTCTTAGTTTCTGGAATACGTTTTCTATGGACAAGTCCAAGTTTCTTATTCTTGGCACTCTTCAAGGAAAGTCTATTGAAATTTCTACAAACCTTATTGTTATTGCTACTGGCTGTCCAAATACATGAGAAGTGTTTGATGAACTCTTTGAGTTCAATGTTGTGTCTTCACTGGATATCAATGGAATGTTGTATGGTACTCAGCATCCAGCCAAGCTCGCTTCTGGGTCTCTTCTCCCAAAAGCAAATATCCTACACCTTGTTATGAAGCAAGTCTTTTGCCTTAGAAAAAGTGAAAAAGATATTGTAAGTAAGCTCGACTGCTTTTGCATGTACCACATGCTTACCAAAAAGAAGGTTAGTTTGCCTAATATCATCATGACATATCTAATTTCCTCCATAGGAAAGAAGCAAAATAAGATTCCCTGCCTTGCCGTTCTCATGAAGGTATTTGTACTTGAGAATGTGTAGACCACCTCATTGAGGAATTTGGTTACTCCTTCCTTGATGGTCAGTAAGTTGCCTGTATTTTCCTCTCAATTGGATCCACCTCCAATACTGCCCTAGCTCTCCCAAAGAAGAAAAAATCTGTACCCTCCAAGAAAAGAAAGTCTACTCCATCCCATACTCTGAATACTCACTCTACTAAGAAGATATGAAAATTGGATCTCAAAGAGTCTGATGCTCCCTCAGACAAATTAGACTCCCTGCATGTGGAGGCACCTTATAAATCAGCTCCCTCCTCGTCTCAGGTTATAACCTCAACACTAACTAAGGGTTCCCCAGACTCAGATGATCATTTTCCAATTGGTAAACTTCAACAGTGCTCTATGAAGAAAAAGTCTGCCCCTAGCAAAAGAGTCAAGATCTTAACTCTCTCCAAGGCTCCACAGACTCAACCTCCTCTATTTTAACCCTCTTTTGAGTCTCATCTAAAAAAACTCTCAGGTGATGAAGTATTGGATTTATTTATCTCTATCTTTACTTCCTTGAACCCATATATTTCAGTAACAGGATGGGATTCTTTAGCTTGGAGTTCTAAATTTATTGAGCTTTGTGATGACTATCAAAGAGTCATGACTAAGAATCACGATACTCTACAACAATGTGGTGGCTAACCAACATACACCCATTATTTTTACTTCATCCATGGTTATCTAAGGAATCATCCTATCTCAAAGGTCCGCACCTAGGAACACATTGATTGGATATATCAATTCTATGCCACTGTTACTCTATATCGCAGTGATACGAGTGCCTTCAAAGCCTTGCTCAAGAGAAAAAAGGTCTTCTTTTCCTGAGCTATGTTCAAAACGACCAAGGTTTGAACCCTTACCTTCTCTAGACTCCACTCCCTCCTCTCCTCAACCTTACCTCTTGTCCTTTGTCCTCTCATCTCCACCGTTGTTCATAAGTTTCACCTTCCCCCTTTTCTTAAACACTACCCCACCTTACTTGAATATTTTGACTACAAACTTGTTCTTGACACCTTTGACCTTGGATATCACAGCCCACAAAATCAAGCTATTATGAACAACCCCAACCTTAACCCCCATAGGCTTTATATATGACCATTTGCTCCAAAACGCTACACTTTTATTCCCGTTGAAAAGCTTCTTGGCTTCCTAGACTTGTTCTCAAATGATGACCTTGGGATGTTTCATGTGCTTCAAGCTGAGCAGGCCTCTGTAGCTCGCGATCTAAAGCATGGCTTTATTGCTCTTGATGATACATCCATCAAGAATTACCTATTGCTACTCCATGGACGAAGATTCTGTTTGAAGTTCTACGTCCTCTTCCACCAGCTAAGTGGATCTCTTAGGGTAGACTCAAGAAGTCCATGCCTCAAAAGCCTAAGTTCCATTACAAAGGTCATTTTCAGCCTAAGCAGAGTTACCTACAGCAACTCTCAAGAGTCTCTGGACTGCGCCTAATCCAGCTGAAGCTCATGCCGATGCCTTGTGGTGTTATTATCTTTGGACTCTACAGGAAAAACCTTCTTGCTCTTATTCCTCATCATCCTATTTTTCTTTATCAACCCTCATTAATCACATTTACTTCTCCTTTTCTGTTTTCTTTTTAAACTTATTTTTTCACTGTAGTTTCCTCTACTACTTTCCCTCTTTTCACTTTATCTGTAACTTGCGATTTGCTTGTCGAGTCTCGCTGATATCCTCTCTTTTGTTGATTACAAAAAAGGGAGTTATTTAGAAGTCTTTTGTGGATCAATGTAATGACTTAGAATGATACATCATGTAAGCATTATTTTGATTAATGAATAATCCTTTTTATGGCATTTTGTTCCTATCATCTTCATTATGATTCTATGATATTTTTATGACATACTTCTCCCATGAAAAGACTTGATGTTTGTATCAACAAATAGGGGGAGATTGTTGAGAAAAAGTCTGGTCAAAATATAAGTTTTAAGTCTTGTAGGACCAGACCCTAGATTTTATAAATTCCTAAATTTGTTTATATCGTTCATCAAGTATTTTCTCTAAAGGAATAAAGTCTGAATTATTCATAACATTTTTTTAGTGCATAAGTAATTTCAGGATACGAAGATTAGGTTGTAAAAATAAAGGGGGAGTGTCTATGTTCTAAAAGTCTAGTAGAATAACAAAAGTCTAATAGAAGCATCCTGATTAAAGAACTCTCCTTCAACATTCAAAAATTCTATTTTGGTGATGATTCGAGAGAAATGATCATATCATATTTGTGTACTTATCATCAAAGAACAAAAAGAACAAAATTAATATAAGCAACAACTGTTAGCGTACCTACCCCTGCGAATTCTGGTCACAAGTCAGAGATCTCATCAGGACGTCTCAGAAAGCAACCTTTAGCTCAATCGAAAATTAGTTCACAAATGGTTTTATGCATGAAAATGCATAAGAAACCATTCTCGTGAAAATACTAAAATATGATTCACACCTCTCTTAAGCTTGAATTCAACTTCAAGGTCTGATCTCAAGAAGTTTAAAGCAAAATACCTTGAAAGGATTTTCAATGTCTATATCTACTTTCAAGAAGAAATAACGGTTATATCCTTCAAGTCACTATAAATATCAAGGAAGTGTGGACATCCAGATACAAGAAAAATCTCAGAAGAAAACTCTTCAAGTTATCATTCAATCTCATTCTTGTACATTTTCTTGTAAAGATAAAGGCCCTCATTACTTTCTAGCTCTGCTTTTAAAAGACTCAGGTCTTGTGTCAAAAACACTTAGTGTTCGATCTCAAAATTGTCTATTATCTGTACACTAAATTCTGAAAACATTTTTATTCTCACTATTCATGTAAGTCTAGTGTGTTACAAAAACAAGTTTGTGTGTGGGGAAACACTTTGGTCTGAAGAGGATTTTGAAAGAATACTTGGGTTAAGTCAGGAGTGGCTTGTTGAAAGAATACTTGGGATAAGCCAGAAGTGGCTAGTGCCAAGAATACTAGTACCACAGGTCTGGTGCTAATATTGTAAAGGAGATTTTTACAATAGTGAAAATCCTTCAAGTTTGAAGGGAGACGTAGCATCTGTGTTGGAAGTGAACCAGTATAAACTCTGTGTGTTTGTTCTCTCTCACTCATCATCGTTTGATTACTTGTAAAATTTATTTGGTTCAAAGCTTTGTGAAAAAGAGTTTAGACTTATTCCACCCCCTTCTAAGTCTGACTCTGAACCATCATATTTATATATAAAATTATATTACTTTTTATTATCAACACGAATTGATATTGTCTTATTTATTATTAATGTGATTTTGTTTTGTAATTGACAATTCTAAGAATAGACATGTAAAAAATAGAATGAGATAAAGAAAATTTATCCAAAGATATATACAATTCTAAGAATAGAATAAATGAACTAAAAAATGGGTAGGATGGTTAGTGTGGCGGGCTACTAGGGGGATCTTGTGCTGGCGGGGGAGATTGGGAAGTAGATGAAGGTATGAGTCGAGTGTCAAGAGCTTCCATCATTTGGCAAACCATATCCTGCTACTCCGCCAGCTACCTCTCAGTATTCTGGTTTAAATAAACTATCGTTATGTTGGTGGTCTTTTAGTTAACCCATTCACTAGCCTTGCTTCTTGGTGATTTGCATCACCTCATATAATGAAGGCTCGTGGTGCTCCTCCTGCTCCTGTAATTCATATGATATTGAAATTGTTAGTCAAAAACCTTTCATGCCATTGAATGAATAAACATATTTAGCAAAGTATACTTATAAATCTTTTTTGATGCTCGACAACTGAAATGGAACCCTTAATGTAAATGGAGGCACCAACATTAGTCTGTTTGTTTGCCTTGTTCTTAGTGTTTGCCTTGTTCTTAGCTCTGGCCTGTCGGAACTTGGCATCTCCCCACTTCTGAACCATCCCTTCCCAGTGTGGTTCTAGGATCCAATGAGGGCGCTCATTCTTATCCCTCACTTTCCAGAGGGTACTCTTAATGATTTTGGAGGTCTTTATGGTAAAGATCCTCTTAATCTCATCAGTCATACCTTCCTTCCACTGATAGTCACATTGTAAAATGAAATGTAATTCCAAATTAAAAAACAAGTTTAAATAATAATCTAAAAGATAGATGAAATTAGAAGAGAATGTTAAACTTACCAAAAAATGTCAAACCATCTATCTGGGACAATGTTACCAGCATTTGTCCAAGAGATGTAAGGATCATCCACTCAACCTTAAGGACCTAACTAATCGCTTTAATGGTGTAAACTATACAATACTATTCTGGAATACAAATTACATTGTTTCTCATTCTAGCTCTGAGGCTTCTACATTGTATAAGTCATTTCAGGAAAGGTAGATATGACACCTTGAATCAAAGAACACAAATTTGCATTGGCTCCTAAATTCCTACATCTAGTCCCATAAATATGTTTATCTCTCTATATTATGATCTAAAATTAAAGTATTCAATCCAAATTCAAATAATTGACAAATGTAATGATTAAAGAATAATATGGTAACAAATAAAACAATTTACAAGTAAAGTCAAGAACACTCGTTATTCTTGCAGGGCTTACTAAACCTATAAGTTAAAACCATAGAGCTCTAATGAAGCATAAATTTAGGAAAAAAGATCTGATAGAAACTGATGCCATATATCCTACACTATCTCTATTCTTTTCCCTCTCTCCAAAATCAGAACCATGTCCATTAGTTACTACCATTTCTAGTCATGCTTACTTGGGAAGCTTATCCCTTACTCCTCATGTAATGTCTTCCATTCCTAGGTCTAGTTGGGAATCTATCACACGTAAAAATACAAGTGATTTTTAAATAATTTCATGAATCAGAACGAAGTGAATTTTACCTGGGAAAGAGAGAAAGTGATGAAAAGGAAGCTCGAGAAAGACCAATAGAGACCAAGAGACCAAGAAAGGGTTAGTGCACTTCATGTGTGTCTGTGTGAGGAGAATGAAGATGAGAGTTGAGTTAGGGTAGAATTTGAAGGAAAGGGAAAAAGATAGGGAGGGGATGAGATTTGGGAAGGGAAGCTGAATTAGAGCAAGTGATTTCAGAGAAGAAGCATTAATCGATTAAGATTAAAGGTTCAGCGATATCTACATTCTATCGTTATTGTCATCATTAATATAAACAACACCGCCACGTGGCACTAATCAATTAGTAACTTATTCACTAGGTTGAACTACAATGATGACAAAATAGGTCGTCACTAGGGTGGCCGAAAGATTGATGCCAAACTTTTGTTACTGTTTGTTATACAATTAAAGATGACCAACTCCGTCGTTGTAGGTTCCCCACACCATTAGTGACAAAGTTTACCATAGTCGCTATTTGAACAAAAAAATTGAGGGAAAGCATAAGAGTTAGAGGCAAAACAAAAAAGTTTAGCGATGATAAATTTCGTCACTATAGGCTCCCTGCAACGTTAGTGACAGACTCAACACGTCACTATTAGTAATGAAGGGAAAGCAAAAGAGCTAGAGGCAAACCAAAAAATTTTAGCGACGACAAGCGTTGTCGCTGTAGGTCCCTTGCAACTTTAGCAACGGTACCAAGTCACCGTCACTATTGGAACAAAAAATTAGAGGGAAAGCGAAAGACTTGGAGGCAAACCAAAAAGGTTTTTTTAGCGATGAAGGAACCATTGTTGCTGTGTTGTTAACTTTGACGACGAAGTCAATGACGGCTAACTGACAAGTTGTAGCAACAGGTTATTGTGTAGTCATTGATGTGATAGCCGATTTTCTTTCTAAATATATGGATGGTCCCTTTTTATTTTCTATCACTAATGTGGTCACTAACTAGTGAAGACCTCTTACGGTCGTTAATTTTCTATACCTATAAGTTGTTTTTTTAGTAGTCAAAGCCCTTAGACGTGAGACATATCCTTCCATACTAATTCTTCTCATGCTGATTAGCGTTAGATCATGACTCTCACGCCTTTATATGGTATAAGATATAATGTCCCACATCACTTATGAGGCTAAATAGGGTGTGAGACACCATGTCCCATGTCCAATTCCTAGCCAATTTCATCTTACCTTTCATTATTATTATTATTATTATTATTATAATTATTATTATTATTATTATTATTATTATTAACACATGAGAATAATATAAATAAAATAAAATACAAGATAAACAAAAGAACTAATAAACTCAATGTCCATAACGAGAGCGACAATAAGTTAAGTGGGGGCATTGTTAGGTCTATGGTTGTTGTTCTGGGTGGCCTAGACGAAAATAAGGGAGAGGGGAGTTATTGCACACCTAAAAGGTCCAAAATGGTCACAGCCCCCTCACAAGCTAGATTTTAAAATCTTTGTCTATGGACTAAACATCCCAATTAGTCCCTCACTCCAACAGAGTCGGACACTTAGATCCTCCAATTAATAAGTGAGTCCCGTTAGTCCTCCATGTCCGTCATCGTCGGACAAATAGATCCCCGCCGTTAATGAAGTGTTAACGTCCGTCAGAGTCAGCTGACGTGGATCGTTAAATTCCAACAGGGATGCCACGTCAAAGTCGGCGAGGATCTATTTGCCGACGATGATGGACGTGGAGGACTAACGAGACTCATTAACTGAATGACCTAAGTGTCTGACTCTATTGGGGTCAGGGACTAAGTGGGGGTGTTTACGTAAAATATTTCGTCTCTGACAGCCATGTGACACAAATAAAAACAATACGACGTCGTTTTGATGGTAACCCTAAGTATTTTCATCGTTCTCCTTCTTCTTCTTGTCTTTTCGCATTTTCTAGTTTTCTTCATCTTCCCCCACTAGCTTCTTCTTTTGTCTCTGTTCTCTTTTCCCTCTCAACAACTATTAAGTGGTTGCGTTTGGTTGGCTTCCTTCTCTGTTTCGTCTATCGAAGCTCCGTTGGAGGTTTCGTAGAGGCTGCTCCCTGGTGCTCCTTGCCAACGCGGTTTGGGGAAAAAGTCTTGCATGCCCCTGCGATTAGGGATAAAGCACGAGCCCCACATACCCAACTATGGCAGCTTCACACTAAGAGAGCGTTTATTCCACGAAAATGAAGGAGCTTCCTCTACAGTTAGAAGTTTCACTGTTTATAACTCCCCTTCAACTGTTAGTTTCTCACCTAATGATAGGCCCGTGTCACAGCAAGATTCACAGTCATATCCAACTAACCATTATCACTCCCCTGAAAATAACTATGGCTCTCCAATGAGTAGATCCTGCATAACCGATGATTTAAGCAGCTTCAAGCACAAGCTAAGAGAGTTGGAAAGTGTGATGCTTGGCCCTGACTCTGATAACCTTGATAGTTATGACAATGCTATCAGCAATGGAACCAACTTGGTTTCACTTCCTTGGAATAGAAGAGTTAAGACTCTGATAACCTTGATAGTTATTGAAATAGAAGAGTTTGACAAAACTTATATAATTTGTGTTAAATAACTTTTAAAGAACATATATTATAGTTATATGGAAGGTTAAATATTTTGAGTAAACACCCCCACTTAGTCCCTGACCCCAACAGAGTCGGACACTTAGGTCCTCCAGTTAATGAGTCTCGTTAGTCCTCCACGTCCGTCATCGTCGGACAAATAGATCCTCGCCGACTCTGACGTGGCATCCCTGTTGGAATTTAACGATCCACGTCAGCTGACTCTTACGGACGTTAACACTTCATTAACGGCAGAGATCTATTTGTCCGACGATGATGGACGTGGAGGACTAACGGGACTCACTTATTAATTGGAGAACCTAAGTGTCCGACTCTATTGGAGTGAGGGACTAACTGGGATGTTTAGTCTCATCCATGTGTCTAAATGAGCAAATTATATAGACACCCAAAAATGGTGTCGAAGCTAGTCTCACACCAAAAAAATTACGCGTCTTTCGATATCTCAATAATAGTGTGGGACAAGTCTCAAGTTATTAGCATTAAGTCTCATACAATCTTAGGCGTGAAAAACATTTGTTGCTTCATTAATCTAAGACCATGACTCATTAAATAGCGACAGACAAATTATTTAATGATGAATTTTATGTTAATTTGACTAGCATAAGAACTATGGAAATTTGGGTCTGGCCCTCGGGGCAACCCATTCAACCCGATAAAAATAGGCAGGTTTCAAACCCGTTTTCTTGAATAAGTTTGACCTATTTTATCTCATAAAAAAATGGGGCCTTATGCGAGTTAGACTAGGCTAGGACATTGGGCTGATAATAAAATATTAAAAAATATATTTATATTAATATAAATGTTATTAACTTATCATGGAGTAATGGAGTGTAAACTTTATTTGATGTCATTTATTATGGACTTTTATTATTTAAGTTTTTATTATTATGGACATTATTATTTGATTTGGATTTTTTATGATAGTTATGTAACTTGTATTGTATGTTATTATAATAATATAATATCATAAAATGTAAATAATAAAATTTTATTCTCATTAAATCAAATATAATTTATTTAAACTTTTAATAAAATAAATTAGGTTGATTATAAAAAAATTAGTTTTAAAAAAGGTAAAATCTGGTTTTATATCTAAAGTTTTTTTAAAAAAAGACTTAAAACAGTATAAATTTAAAATAAAAAAAATGACATATAGAAGAAAAAAAATGGATTGGCCTGTTGGCCCGTGGACCATATAGAATATGGACTGGGCTAGTGTTTCTAGCTTGTTTTTCTTTTTTGACCTGGTCTGACTTGTATTAGGTGGGCCTTGTCCCAACTTGACCTGTAGACCTGTATTGTCACCTTTGATAAAAACAAGTTAAAAAATGTGTTTATAACTATACCAATAATATTTTTTTTGAAGTTATTAGAATACAATATAAACGCCCTAAAATCATTTATAGAATATGCAATCAAAATTGCCGTTCTTTGACTACTAGCGTGTCACTTCATTAAAGTAGGATCGGAACTCACTAAATAGGGATATGGAAATTATTTAGTGGTGGATTTTATGTTAATTTTGACCGGCAATAAAATTAGTTCAAAAATGTGTGTTTACTAATGTACTAATAATATTTTTTGAATTCATTTAAAATACACTCTAATAACGCCTTGAAATTGGCCGTTCTTTGACTACTAAAGTGTTGCCTCATTAAACTATGACTGGAACTCACTAAATAAGTAGTAACGCCTTGGAATCATGTATAGAATATGAGCCAAAAAAAAAACTGTGGTTCTTTGACTACTAGAATGTCGCTTCATTAAACTAGGACCACTAACTAAATAGGGACAACCAAATTATTTAGTGACGGATTTAGTTAATTTTTACAAGAAATAAAAGTTTTAAAAAGTGTATTTTGTAAATGTACTAATAATATATTCTTTGAATTTAATTAGAATACATATTGTTCACAAATAAGCATTGAATACACAAAAACCTTAGAGAATTACTCTAGAAAATTAAAGTTATTATTGCTTACTAATGTGTCACTTAGTTATAATCGGGGGAGCTTCGAGACCATTTATACAATCAATAAGATAAAAGAGAAAATAGGATACAGGGTCTCGGATTCAGGTCCATGATAACGTGGTGCAACCATATCTTACTAATATTTAGTGAGAGGATTGACATTTCCTAACTTTCTGTCTAAAACGGGGGAGAGAAGAGTGTGTCGTGAACCCCCTCAATTCGGAAGAACACATATAAATGTAAAAGTTTTTTAAACTATCATCAAATCATAAATTATATATCTTGTAAACAAAAATTATTGACTTATGTATTAATTAATGCATCATAATTAAACTCATTCTTTGGTGATATTATAAATTTTTTCCCTAAATTTATTTTGATTTTACCAACAAATCAATTTATTTGGTGAAGGAATTACAAGATGGAAAGTCATTATAAAATTTTTTATTTGATTTGTCTTAGAAATCAAAGTACTACATAAAAATATTTTATTTTTTTATTACTTAAAGTACCTCAGAACATACATTTGAATTCCTTTATTATTTGCTAACTAAATTAAACTGGCCGAGCTCTTACCACTGGATCGACTATCGAATCAAGCACATCAAAGAACCAACTAGCTATCTTGTTTATTATATGTAGCAAGATAAACTTATAGTCTGTTAAATTTTTTTAAAAAATATAAATATGAGGGAAGACACAATGGACGCACGACATGGTTTTACAGCAACAGGGCATACCTCACACTGAAGTAAGACACGTTAAGCTCAGCGAGGGAATACCCAATAGAGGACGAATGAAACACAGTGATATTGATGAGGGAACGCACTGTTGTCGCGGTGAGGGTCTCAAAGTCAGGCCGGGTCCTAAAATTTTATGGGCCTTGAACGACACGATAGATAAAAGATTTTTAATATATATTTTTAAAATAATTTATTAAATAATCAAATTAACATTAACAAAGTCATTATAAATTTCAAACATATGAATCAAATATATCATCATAGAATAATAAAAAGCTAAAAAATAATGAACGATGTATCTATAGTTTCATGCTTTACTTCAAAAATAATTCTTCCACCTACAATGAAGCAAAAAAGCAAAAATTATCATAAAAAATGGTTTCTTCTAGCATTTTTAGATGCAAAATCATTAACAAGAACATCAATATCAATAGTCTCTAACATATCCTTTTCAATAGATAAAATTGCCAAACCATTTAACCTCTCTTGTGACATTGATGATCTTAAGTAAGTTCTTATTAATTTTAATTTTAAAAAACTTCTTTCAGCGGATGCTACAGTTACAAACATAGTTAATAAAATTCTATATGCAATTGAAACATTTGGATAACAATCGGTTGCTTTGATGAACTTGAGAATTTCAATAGCTGACATTACATTGTCAGGAAAAATCACTTTCAACACTTTTAATTCAAAAAAAATCATTCAAATCAACATTTGATAAATTGCCCTGTGATTTAGAAGGAGAATAGAAACATATACCAATTTTACGATTTTTCAATGTAATTTGAGACGCTCCGAAAAACACGGGTAAATTTTCACGTTTTATAAATCATTAATAAAGCAAATAATTAAAGTGGTGAAACTTTAAATTCAACACCCCAGATCTATGAAACACCACTCTCATATATGAAGATATGAGAGGGTAAATTAAAAGTGATTTCATGAGAAATTTTCCATTTAAAGAAAACAGCAGAAGAATTAATCAAATTGGTTGTGCATGATTGAATTTTAAGAGAAAGGATTTCATAAGGTTCTATGATTCATAATATGCCCAAAGTACTCTTAAGATGATGCAAGAAAAGGATTTGATGCATAAGAAATAAAAATTAATTGGAACAAAACAAATGGAGGCATCAGAGTGCCACTCACTCAAGCGAGAGTCACACTCGCTTGAGCGAGCCAAAAGAATGCTGAGCGAGAAAAAAGATTAAGCATCAGGGGGTTCTCTCGCTTGAGCGAGACCTATCTCGCTTGAGCGAGAATCGAGAACCACACTTGGGCGAGCCAGTGAAACGCTTGAGCGAGAGAGAAGATTTGCCTTAGGGGCCAATCTCACTTGAGCGAGTTCCATCTTGCTTGAGCGAGATTGCTCCAGTAGCCTTAGAGACTCACTGCCCCATTTTCGCTTAAGCGAGGCAAGGCTCGCCTGGGCAAAAATCGTCCAGTGTCCATTTCCCTTCCTCTCGCTTGAGCGATTCCTAAGCCATGACCATTTCGCCTGAGCGAAAATGATCCAGTGTCCAACCTCTGCTTCCAGGCAAATCTCGCTTGGGTGAGGACTTCATTCGCTTAAGCGAATTTTGGCCAGTGGCCAAACCACTTATACAAGAGGATCTCGCTTGAGCGAGATTCTTTCTCGCTTGAGCGAGTTCTGCAGGGAAATGAAAAACACCAGATTTCCCTGCAACCTAACATGCCAAAACTCATCCCATCCTAAATCAATCCAATTTAACATAACATACATATCATATTACACCTTTATACTTGTCTCAAGTATTAATTCCCTTTGAATTACATTCTTACCTAAATATCATATTAAATCAAGCACACCATCTCATGCAAACACCAAAACATAAATTTTCACATGAACCTTCATTCATTCATAGAATAAATCACCAACACACATCATAGTTTATCATCTTATATCATTTGGGTCATTAATGAAAATTGGCCATGCACACCAAGGTCCAATTTCCTACATGACCCTCAAAATCATCATCTACAATCTAGATAACAAAATGAGCATACATATACACTATATGCTATACAAAAATCTAGATTTTGCCGGCCAAGGCGCTTCCTATACACCTATTTACCTCCTCAACAAAATGTACCTCAAAATATCCACTCTTCCCATAAGTGCCCTGCATCACAAGTCTAAAAATGGACAACATGGAAGAGTGAGTCATACATTCCAAAAGAATGAATATGAATACCATGTGATTATGTACATATGCTTTAAACATGTATACTTTGCACACACACATCATTCACCATTTCATTTCTCATTATAATACTCTCATACGTACATCACAAGTAACATTACAATTTAGACAAAGTATACAAGCATATACATAATCAAGTCCTTCAACAATCGAACTGTTACCCAATTCATCACTTTACTCAAATTAATATTTGGTATTCATATTTTTTATGTTGTCTTAGTACATTATCTCATCCTCATCACATCCATCACCATATCTCATCACCTTTGGCATATTTTCCTTGCTATATGCAAATACTCTTAAGCTAATGCATATGCACAATGGAACATTTCAACAATTACAGATCTGGCCGTGGGAATATAAACACCGATTATGGGATTCAAGTATGATCATCTAACTATACCCCTACTGTAGTAGTAAAATCTGTACACTTATTCTTAAATTTGCATGTATTTCACAAATATTTTACTGGTACCAAACCGCATCACCCATCTTGTAACACCTGGTCATTTTCACCATGACCGCGGTATACAACATATTCGACATATGGTGTTGCGGGCAGGCCATATCTCAAATCATGGCGGCTGTGATCCCAAGGACCACCGGGGTCACCTGCTCATCAAGAGCCACCCCCCACAAGGGTCGGCCACATGTAGCTCCCCGTAGCAATACATGGGCGGCTTCGTGACTTACACACCGAGTCACAGGGGAAAATAAAATTGCTCTTGTACCGAACCACCCTCCCACTAGGTCGGCCGAGGGAACTCCCCTAATGTTCCAACATCGGCGGCTATGTAGTATGCCATGGGTGCAAATATGAATCATATGCATTTCTCAATCTATACATCCTATACATGCCACTCATCAAACATCATCACCATCATCATCACTAACCTCATTTCATATTTCTTAGTGGATTTATCATTGTTGAGTTTAGTTTTGTTCTCAAGTTTTAAGTGTGGCACGTTAACAACTCATACACCATTTACAATGGCACTTAACATCAATTTCAATCATCAACTTTTTCAGTATCAAATCATGGTATGTTATTCACTCACACCCATTCTCAATCAAACATCAACAACACTTATTTCACATCTATGGTGGACATAAGAATAACATCAAATTATCAAACAGACCATACCACCATATAGCACACCATATTTATTCTAATTGCACAAGCATGATGCCAAACATTATTCTCAACATTACATACACAATTCATATTTCCATAACATCAAACAAGGCAAACATGCATATTGTCACATATGACAATCAAACACTATCCAATTCATGTAATTAGAATATAAGACTCCTCTCCTACCTCAAGAGAAGAATTTCGATGGATACGACGTATCCGCCTCGTCGTTCGGAATAGGTCCTACATTGATATACATGAAAACCTCAATCAATCAACTATTCAAAACACCAATTCAATTCAAATTGACCATTATTACATCTACAATTCATAACATGCATGGAACATGTTATAAACATCACTTTCATTATTTGTTAGGCTTCGGGAATTCCTTCCCATCAAGCCCCATTCATTAAATTCAAGGGCTACCAACAACAATAGCCCTACATTCACAAAATGCCTTACATACCAATACCCACACTCTCAATGGTTTGTATTTGCTCTCAAACACACTACTCAACCAATATTTTTAACTTTCCCCAAATCTTAAAATTAGGGTTTCACCCAAAACCTAACAACCCTCGTGAATACCTTATCATTCTTCATCTCCTACCAACATAAATGCATCAACCATATTTATTCCACTTAAACCATGCATTTATGATAACCCCCACTGTGGTTCTTGCATTAAATGCTCTCTACAAACACCCATGTACATGAATTGTTCCCCTAACTCATAATAACACATATCCTTTGTAAAAACTTCAACAAAATGGTGAGTATATCTTACCTCACACCCAAAAATGAAATGGGTTCAAGAAGGAGAGAGAGACACACAAAAATGTAGAAGAAGAGGAAGAAGATTTCAGCCCCAAAGGCCTCCCTCCAAGCCCCTTCAAACGAAATTGGAAGAGGATGAACATGGCACCACCTTTTGCTAGGGTTTCTGGAAGAAGAAGATAAGAGATGAAGAAGAAATGAGGAGGAGAAGAAGAAAAGTGTATTTGCCAAAGGAGTTCAGCAACTCACGTGAAAAGGAGGGGAAAAATATGAGTGTTGGTTTTAATTTTAACCATTCATTAAAAGATTCATCATTTTTATGTCCAATAGGACCTCTGTTTGGGCTCAATACTTAGTCTGAAAATTATTCTGAGTACATATTCGGACTCCCAATATTATCCTCAATAGCCCTTACCAATATCATCTCAATCAGGGATACTTAGTCCGACACCCATATCTCAACCAGGCTTATTTTCAACTTATCCGGTTTCCATAAATCACCAATAGTCCCCAAAATCTTAATTTAATTATTTTTAATATTTTGGGATATTAATTATTCTATATACAATTATTCAATATTACTTTCCTTAATTTATCCTTTATTTTAAAATTTTGGGAAGTTACAATCCACCCCACCAAAAGAAAATTTCATCCTCGAAATTTACATACCGGATTCGAACACGTCGAGATATCATTCCCTGATGTCGTCCTCACATTCCCATGTGAACATCTCCACATTTCCATGTTTCCAAGCGACCTTCACCAAAGGTACCAACTTGTTCCGTAGTCTCTTCATAGAATGCTCGACAATGCAAATCGAAATAGGAGGGATAGATAAATCGTCTCGTACATCGACATCGTCCATAGAAATCACTTGTAGAGGATCATGAACATATTTCCTCAATTACGACACGTGGAACACATTATGCAGATTAGCGAGGTGTGGAGGGAGTGCAATCCGATAAGCAATGTCGCCAATCCGCTCAATACCTCATACGGTCCAATAAATCTAAGGCTTAATTTTTCACTTTTTAACGCCCTTCCAATCCCTTTGTCACGTGAGACCTTCAGAAACACATGGTCACCCATTTGAAACTCTAGTGGCTTATGCCTCTTGTCATAATAACTCTTCTGTCGATTCTGAGTAATCTTTATATTCTCTTGTATCTTCTTAATCTGCTCAATAGTCTCCTGAACAATTTCCGGCCCTAAAGCCAAGTTCTCACCAACCTCAAGCCAACATAAAGGGTTCTACATTTCCTTCCATACAACGCCTCATACAGTGCCATGCCAATACTAGAATAGAAGTTGTTGTTGTAGGTAAACTCAATTAAAGGCAAGTATCTCACCCATGAACCACCATGTTCTAAAACACATGCACGTAACAAGTCCTCAAGACTATAAATAGTCCTCTCGAATTGTCTGTCCGTCTGAGGGTGATAAGCTGAGCTCAACTTCAATTTAGAGCCCATGGCCTCATGTAGGCTTCCCCAAAATCGAGAAGTAAAGCGTGGGTCTCTATCAGAAACAATACTAGAGGGCACCCAATGCAACCTCACTATCTTCTTAATGTATAACTGCGCCAGATCCTCCAAAGAACTTTTCATGTTAATCGACAGAAAATGCACACTCTTCGTCAAACGATCTATAATCACCAAAATTTTGTCACAATTGGACCTCGTCCTAGGTAGACCAGACACAAAGTCCATAGCAATAACATCCCACTTCCAAACGGGGATACCCAGTGGTCTCAAATAACCAGATGCTCTTTAATGCTCGACCTTAGCCTTTTGACAAATAAGACAAGATGCTACAAAGTTCGCAACATCACGCTTCATGCTAGGCCACCAAAAATTCTTCTTCAAATCTTGGTACATTTTGGTAGAACCAGGATGAATGCTTAATACGCTTTTATAAGCTTCCTCAAGTATACATTTCTTCATATCACCAATTGAGGGAACATAAATTCGGCCCTTCACATGCCAAATGCCATCCGGACCTTCCACTAGAAACAAATTTTTCCTTTTTTCTTGGGTTTTCTTCATCTCAATCAGATATTCATCATTTGGTTGTTGTACTTTTATACATTCAAGAAACTCATTTGTGACTTTCAACATTTCAAGCGATATTTTCTTTGGAGTACATGTCTCCATACCCACATTTAAATTTCTAAATTGTTCAATCAACTCCATCTCTTTTGCCATCATCAAGAGATATGCAATGACTTCTGACTCAAAGCATCGACAATCACATTTGCCTTTCTAGGATGATACCTCAACTCAAACTCATAATACTTCAGAAACTCCATCCATCGTCTTTGGCGCATATTAAGTTCTTTTTGGTCAAACAAATACTTAAGGCTCTTGTGATCACTAAAGACCACAAACTTAGAACCATACAAGTAATGTCGCCATAACTTTAAAGCAAACACCACCGCCGCCAATTCAAGATCATGTGTAGGATAATTAATCTCATGCGGTTGCAATTATCTCGACGTATAGGCTATCACACGTTTCTTTTGCATCAACACGCATCCAAGACCAAGCTTAGATGCATCACAATACACCACAAAATCATCCGTCAAATTGAGCAATACTAACACCGATGCGGTAGTAAGCCTTAACTTCAACTCTTGGAAGCTTTCTTCGCATTCACGAGTCCACACAAAAGGTTGATTCTTACAAGTAAACTTCGTCAATGGTAAGGCTAAACAGGAAATCCTTCAATGAACATCCGGTAATAACCGGCAAGACCAAGAAAACTTCTTATCTCCATTACGAATGTCGGTCTTTCCCAAGCCATAACAGCTTCAACTTTCGATCTATCAATGGCAACTCCATCCCTGAAAATCACATGACGAAGAAAAGAGATCTCACTCATCCAAAATTCACACTTAGATAGCTTAGCATACAATTCTTTCTCTCAAAGAATAGACAATACAAGACAAAGATGCGTTTCATGCTCTTCATAACTCTTAGAGTATACCAAAATATCATCAATAAACACCACGACGAATTGATCAAGATACTCGTGGAAGATGCGATTCATGTAATCCTTGAAAATCGTAGGAGCATTTGTCACTCCAAATGGCATCACTATGTATTCATAGTGTCCATATCGCGTTTGGAAAGCAGTTTTAGGAATGTCTTTAGTCTTCACCCGAATTTGATGTTATCCAGAACGCAAGTCTATCTTTGAAACACAGCGCCCTTCAATTGATCCAAAAGATCATTAATGTGAGGTAGAAGATATTTGTTCTTAATAGTTAGCTTGTTGAGTTGGCGATAGTCAATGCACAATGTCATGCTTCCATCCTTCTTTTTCACCAACAACACAGGAGCACCCCAAGGAGACACACTTGGGCAGATAAACTCTCGCTTGAGTAATTCCTCAACTTGCTTCTTCAACTCGGTTAACTCTATAGGAGACATCCTATAAGGGGCTCTAGAAACAGGCTCAGCGCCAGGAATAAGGTCAATAGAAAATTCCACTTTACATGGAGGAGGTAATCCAGGAATCTCATCCGGAAACACATTAGGAAATTCTAAAACAATAGGAATTTTATAAGGTTGGGAAGCACCATTCCCATCAACCAAGCAGAACATCATAAGAAGTTGAGAGATACCTTGCATATCAAAGCCTTTAGCATTCGAAGTCGGGAAGATGACCATCTAGTTATGACAATCCACCAAGACTTTGTTAGCGGATAACTAATCCATGCCTAGAATAATGTCCAGGTCTTTCATAGGTAGACATACGAGGGACACAACAAACCTCCTACCCTCGAGGTTTATCTTGACATTCTCACATCGAGTCACCGATCTTAAACAAGCACCGATCGATGTAGTCACCAATATGGAACCCTTCATCATATAAACTGGAACCCTCAAGCGCCTCACACAATCTTCAAAAATAAATAAGTGTGTAGCACCAGAATCAAACATGACCTGTATCGAATTACCAAAGATTTCACACTCACCATGAACAAGATCTTCAGCTTGCACGGCTTCTTCACCAGTAACTACAAATACCCTACCAGCAGTTTGTAATTGATCACCACCATTGCGGTTACCGTTCTTTCCACCATGACCATTACCTCGACCATTGCCATTTCTTCCACCGTTATAGTTTCCACTACGGCCACCATTTTGACCATTGCCATTTCCACGATCACGACCTCCAAAGCCACCATGGCCTCCATGGTTAGCATCATAATTCATGCAAATAGGAGTGTTAACATTAGCATTCGATGGGAAATTGGGGCGAATATGCCCGGGTTGGTTGCATTGGTAGTATACTATATCATCTCGTGGGTAATCACGTGCCAAATGGTTAGCACCATATTTGAAGCAAGTTAGGCCTTGGACATTTCCACGACCTTGGTTACCACCACCGTAAGTACCTCTAGGAGCACCATGTCCTCTTGCACTGGAGGATCCACCACGAAAGAACTTCTTCTTGAAATGCCCTTACTTCTTGAAGCTAGAAAATTGGCCTTTCAACTTAGGCTCGTGCTTTCCATGACTCGAAGGAGCCACATCAACTTCTTCATAGATACGACACTTATTCACAAGCGTTAAAAAGCTTCTAATTTCTTAATGTCGGATAGCCCGCTTGATCTCGGGCCTCAACCCCTTTTCAAACTTCACACATTTGGAAGCTTCAGTACCCTCTTGTTGATAGGGCGGATAAAATACATAAACTTCTTCAAACTTGGAGGCATACTCCTCTACAGTCATACCACCTTGCTTAAGTTCCATAAACTCAAGCTTTTTCTTACTTCTGTAGCTGTCCAGGAAGTACTTCTTCAAGAACTTCACCTTGAAATTTTCCCAATCCAAGGGAATGTCAACAGAAATCATGCGTACCCTAGTAAGATGCCACCAAGCTTCAGCTTCATCGCGGATCATAAAGACCACATACTCCAACTTTTGTGCTTCAGAACACTCGAAGCTTGCACAAATTCTTTCCAAGTCATTGATCCAAGCATAAGTATCCTCTGGCTTATAACCTCTATAGAATTCTGAAGGTTTCCTCTTGAGAAATAGATCAAGACCTTGGGAGCCTTGCCCCACATTCAGTTGCCCTTGCCTTTCCAAGAGATCAGCGAATCAATTCAAGGCATTTGCCATAGCAGCAGCCTTACGGTTAGGTCTACCAGCTATATTTTAAGCCTATAAATCAAAACATGGCTCACACATGAGTAAACTAGACCAAACAATAACCTTTCAACGTATAATTTTAAAGGTCTTAGCACTTATAAGTCTATCATGCACTATATCACATAATCATATCATTTTCAACACATAATTACAATATATCCATCATTAGAGGTAAATAGTATAAGGACTCTTGGCTGGACTCAACAACTCTACACAGCAATCACAGTTCAATGACAAACAGTCACAATTCAATCAAATAATCCATAACTCAATCAATTATAGCTCACATGACTTAATCATAAGAACCAAATACATGAACAACATCAATCATGATCGTATCAAGAGCAACCAATGCTCTGATACCAAGTTGAGACGCCCCAAAAAACACGGGTAAATTTTTCACGTTTTATAAATCATTAATAAAACAAATAATTAAAGTGGTGAAGCTTTAAATTCAACACCCCAGATCTATGAAACACCACTCTCATATATGAAGATATGAGAGGGTAAATTAAAAGTGGTTTTATGAGAAATTTTCCATTTAAAGAAAACAGAGGAAGAATTAATCAAATTGGTTGTTGCATGATTGAATTTTAAGAGAAAGGATTTCATAAGGTTCTATGATTCATAATATGCCTAAAGTACTCTTAAGATGATGCAAGAAAAGGATTTGATGTATAAGAAATAAAAATTAATTAGAATAAAACAAATGGGGGCATCAGAGTGCCATTTGCTCAAGCGAGAGTCACACTCGCTTGAGCGAGCCCATAAGGCGACACTTGAGCGAGCCAAAAGAATGTCGAGCGAGAAAAAGATTAAGCATTAGGGGGTTCTCTCGCTTGAGCGAGACCTATCTCGCTTGAGCGAGAATCGAGGACCACACTTGGGCAAGCCAGTGAAACGCTTGAGCGAGAGAGAAGATTTGCCTCAGGAGCCAATCTCGCTTGAGCGAGATTGCTCCAGTAGGCTTAGAGACTCACTGCCCGATTTTCGCTTAAGCGAGGCAAGGCTCGTCTGGACGAAAATCGTCCAGTGTCCATTTCTCTTCCTCTCGCTTGAGCGATTCCTAAGCCATGACCATTTCGCCTAAGCGAAAATGGTCCAATGTCCAACCTTTGCTTCCAGGCAAATCTCGCTTGGGTGAGGACTTCATTCGCTTAAGCGAATTTTGGCCAGTGGCCAAACCACTGATACAAGAGGATCTCGCTTGAGCGAGTTTTGCAGGGAAACGAAAAACACCAGAATGCCCTGCAACCTGACATGACAAAACTCATCCCATCCTAAACAATCCAATTTAACATAACGTATATATCATATTACACCTTTATACTTGTCTCAAGTATTAATTCCCTTTGACTTACATTCTTACCTAAATATCATATTAAATCAAGAACATCATCTCATGCAAACACCAAAACATAAATTTTCACATGAACCTTCATTCATTCATAGAATTTATCACCAATACACATTATAGTTTATCATCTTACATTATTTGGGTCATTAATGAAAATTGGCCATGCACACCAAGGTCCAATTTCCCACATGACCCTCAAAATCATCATCTACAATCTAGATAACAAAATGAGCATACATATACACTATATGTTATACAAAAATCTAGATTTTGTCGGCCAAGGCGCTTCCTATACATCTATTTACCTCCTCAACAAAATGTACCTCAAAATATCCACTCTTCCTATAAGTGCCCTGCATCACAAGTCTAAAAATGGACAACATGGAAGAGTGAGTCATACATTCTAAAAGAATGAATATGAATACCATATGATTATGTACATATGCTTCAAACATGTATACTTTGCACACACACATCATTCACTATTTCATTCCTCATTATAATACTCTCATATGTACATCATAAGTGACATTACAATTTAGACAAAGTATACAAGCATATACATAATCAAGTCCCTCAACAATTGAACTATTACCCAATTCATCACTTTACTCAAATTAATATTTGGTATTTATATTTTTTATGTTGTCTTAGTACATTATCTCATCCTTATCACATCCATCACCATATCTCATCACCTTTGGCATACTTCCCTTGCTATATGCAAATGCTCTTAAGCTAATGCATATGTACAATGGAACATTTCCACAATTGCAGATCTGACTGTGGAAATATAAACACCGATTGTAGGATTCAAGTATGATCATGTAACCATACCCCTACTGCAGTAGTAAAGTATGTACAATTATTCTTAGATTTATATGCATTTCACCAATTATTTTACTGGTGCCAAACCGCATTGCCCATCTTGCAACACCTGGTCATTTTCACCATGACCGCGGTATACAACATATTTGACATATGGTGTTGCGGGTCGGCAGATCTCAAATTATGGCAGTTGTGATCCCAAGGACCACCGGGGTCACCCGCTCATCCAGAGCCACCCCCCACAAGGGTTGGCTACATGTAGCTCCCCGTAGCAATACATAGGCGACTTCGTGACTTACACACTAAGTCATAGGGGAAATAAAATTGCTCTTGTACCGAGCCACCCTCCTACTAGGTCAGCCGGGGGAACTCCCCTATTGTTCCAACATCGGCGGCTATGCAGTATGCCATGGGTGCAAATGCGAATCATATGCATTTCTCACTCTATGCATCCTATACATGCCACTCACCAAACATCAACACCATCATCATCACCAACCCCATTTCACATTTCTTAGTGGATTTATCATTGTTGAGTTTAGTTTTATTCTAATGTTTTAAGTGTGACATATTAACAACTCATACACCATTTACAATGGCACTCAACATCAATTTCAATCATCAACTTTTTCATTATCAAATCATGGTATGCTATTCACTCACACCCATTCTCAATCAAACATCAACAACACTCATTTCACATCTATGGTGGACATATGAATAGCATCAAATTATCAAACAGACCACACCATCATATAACACACCATATTTATTCTAATTGCACAAGCATGATGCCAAACATTATTCTCAACATTACATACACAATTCATATTTCCATAACATCAAACAAGGCAAACATGCATATTGTCACATATGACAATTAAACACTATCCAATTCATGCAATTAGAATATAAGACTCTTTTCCTACCTCAAGAGAAGAATTTCGATGGATACGACGTACCCGCCTTGTCGTTCAGAATAGGTCCTACATTGATATACATGTAAAACCTCAATCAATCAACTATTTGAAACACCAATTCAATTCTAATTGACCATTATTACATCTACAATTCATAACATGCATGGAACATGTTATAAACATCATTTTCATTATTTGTTAGGCTTCAGGAATTCCTTCCCATCAAGCCCCATTCATTAAATTCAAGGGCTACCAACAACAATAGCCCTACATTAACAAAATGCCTCACATACCAATACCGACACTCTCAATGGTTTGTATTTGCTCACTATTCAACCAATATTTTTAACTTTCCCCAAATCTTAAAATTAAGGTTTCACCTAAAACCTAACAACCCTCATTAATGCCTCATCATTCTTCATCTCCTACCAACATAAATGCATCAACCATATTTATTCCACTTAAAGCATGCATTTATGACAACTCCCACTATGGTTCTAGCATTAAATGCTCTCCACAAACACCCATGTACATGCATTATTCCCCTAACTCATAATAACACATATCCTTTACAAAAACTTTAACAAAATGGTGAGTATATCTTACCTCACACCAAAAAATGAAATGGGTTCAAGAAGGAGAAAAAGACACATGAAAATGGAGAACAAGAAGAAGAAGATTTCAGCCCCAAAGGCCTCCCTCCAAGCTCCTTCAAACGAAATTGGAAGAGGATGAACATGGTACCATATTTTGCTAGGGTTTTTGGAAGAAGAAGATAAGAGATGAAGAAGAAATGAGGAGGAGAAGAAGAAAAGTGTATTTGCCAAAGGATTTCAGCAACTCACATGAAAAGGAGGGGGAAAATATGAGTTTTGGTTTTAATTTTAACCATTCATTAAAAGATTCATCGTTTTATGTCCAACAGGACCTCTGTTCGGGCTCAATTCTTAGTTTGAAAATTATTCCGAGTACATATTTGGACTCCCAATATTATCCTCAACATCCCTGACCAATATCATCTCAATCAGAGATACTTGGTCCGACACCCATATCTCAACTTAGCTTATTTTCAGCTTATCTGGTTTCCATAAATCACCAACAGTCCCCAAAATCTTAATTTAATTATTTCCAATATTTTGGGACATTAATTATTCCACATACAATTATTCAATATTAATTTCCTTAATTTATCCTTTATTTTAAAATTTTGGGATGTTACATAATTGAGATTTGAGAGGGATCAAACCGCCAAAGTAAAAAGGAATTATAGAAATAGAAGAAAAGGAAATGAAGAATGATAGCACAAGAAAATTTAATTTTTTAGTTATATATATATATATATTATTACCATTATCTATATATTTTTTATCCGTTTTACCGTGCTGTATTAGGAATGTGTATGTGTCTGTTAGTATTCCTTTAGAAACATTTAATTTTAAAAAAATAAAGTTAGTCGAGTATCAAACTTGAGACCTTTCAATGAAACATGGATACCTCTACCACTGAACCATACAAATTATATTGAAATTTGTTTATTTTTTTCCTAAATAAGCTAAACATAATTTATTTTGGGCCCCTATTACCAATGGGCCCTGAGCCATTGCCCTTGTTTCCAAGGCCTAGGGCCGGCCCTGCTTATAGTGTCCGTTTGTTATGCAGATAAAAAAAGTTTGAAGGTTAATATTGATCATTTACGTCATTCGATATAGTCTGAACTCTCTTTGACCATAAGATCTTTTTATGGGTTAGTAAAACCGAGGTTATAGTCAACTCTGTTGAGGCTACAACCATCATGGATGTTAGTGAATGTTAAAGAGTTTTTTAGAACTCTCCAACCTACTTACTTTCGACTCACTCAGAGAGGAATTGAATTGAGAATATAATTCTTATTTTATTTTCAATGGTACCCAATTACAAATGAAAGGGGTCTATTTAAACTAAACATCCTACTTATCTAATCTTGCAGCTAATCTATTTAAAAGATATCTCATCTATTAAAAGATAAACTAATATATTAAAATATAATATTAGAAAACTAATTATACCTAATGATTTAATATATATCTAATCCTTATCTAAAAGACATATAACAGCTTTCCCTTCCTTTAAAAAATGGCCTCATCCTCGAGGCCATCCTGAGTAGCACGCTAGTCAAAATCTGGAAACTACTGCTTAATATCATGAAGTTTCTGCTAAAGTGCATTTTCTAGACTTGTATGTTCCCATTGAACCAATACTTCAGTAACATCTTATCTCCTTTTTTCTTCATCCTTCAGTCCAATATTGCTAAAGGCTTCACTGTAAACTTGCCATCATCATCAAATTCAGGTAGGTAAAGATCCACTGTTTGAGAACCAATGTGCTTCTTTAAGAAGGACACATGAAATACATTATGGATTTTTGTTCCAATAAGCAATTCCAATTTATATGTAACATTCCCAATCCATTCCAACACTCTGGAAGAACCATAATACCTAGCTGACACCTTATGAAAAGAAGAATTTGCCACAAAATGTTGTTTGTGGGGTTGTAATTTGAGATACACCATGTAATACCCTAAATTTTAAAATAAAGGATTTATTAAGGAGATAAATATTAAATAATTATGTTTGGGTTATTTAATGTTCCAAAATATTGGGAATAAATAAATTAAGACTTTTGGGAACTGTTTATGATTTATTGGAACCAGATAAGCTGAAAATGAGCCTGGTTGAGATATGGGTGTTGGACCAAGTATCTCCGATTGGGATGATATTGGTTAGGGTTGTTAAGGATATTATTGGGAATCTGAATATGTTTTTCGAATAATTTTTGGATAAGGTATTGAGCCCAAACTGAGATCCTGTTTGTCATAAAATGATGAATATTTAATAAGGGATTAAAAATAAAGCCAAATGCCCATTTTTCCCTTCTTATTTCTGTCAGTTTCTTGGATTTCTCATAACATGTACTTTGCTCCTTCTTCTTCTCTACTATTCTCCTTTATTTCCTCTTCTACTTCTCTCCTAAAACCCTAAGTAAAGTGGTGTGCCATCTTTCCTCTTCCATTTTCGTTTGGAGCTTGGAAGAGCTCGGAGCTTGGAGTCTCACCCTTCTTTCTTCTCATTTTTGTGTGGTTTTCCCTCTCTTGGAAAACTCTCTTATTCCTTCTCTTGAGGTAAGCTCTTGCTATTTCTCAAGAGTATGAACTATGTGTTTTTGGGTTTTGATGTTGGGAAAGTGATTTAATGGGTGTTGTTAGGTTTTAGAGAAACCCTAACCCTATGATTTGGGGGAAATGCAAAAATATGAGTGGAGAAGCATTTATTATGTTAAATAATTGTTATTGGTGAGGTGGAATGGTGTTATTAATGGTGAATGGCCATTAATGAAAGCTTAATGGTTGTTGGGAACCATTAATGTGTGAACCCGTTAATGGGTTTGGCATTAAATATGCATAATAATAAACATAGACGCCTAAACCATGGTGGTTGTGGTAGAATGAATAAAATAAATAGGACTTGAGAGTTAAGATGCTAGAAGACATTGAGTAAATGAATATGAATGTTAGGTCGAGGTGGTTGAATAGAAAACAATTGTGTGGTATATTGTGATGTAGGAAATAACCCCAGTGACGAGGCAGAACCATTTAACCGCGATGATTACTACTTCCCTTGAGGTAGGAGGGGGTAACTATTCTAAATGCATGATTTCATCCATTGATGATGTGAAAATATGTGCATATGATTGTGCTTAATGATTGCTTGTGTGGACGATGTAGTGATTTCATGATTTGAGTGCATTTAGAATGATTAATGTTATGTGGCATGTGTTTGGAATGATGAATATGATATTAAACTGGTCTGAGCCGAAGTCAATGATCCGGTGTGGGACCAGCCACGAGAGCCAATAGATGGTTGAGGTTTTAGACCGGTGCTGTATGTATCCAGTATGATTATCTGGTATCCTAATGAGAGGAGACCGACCTTGATGTCCGATGTTTTACTAGCTGAGTCTGTATTGCATACAAAATAGATGAAGTGATATTTGTATTCCGGTACCGGTGTTGAGACCAGATCCGATATTATGTTGAATATGTTGATAAAATATGTTATGATGGTTTGAGACCATGTTTTGAATTGAAATCAGTGATTTGAAATATCCCAAATGTATATATGTGAATCGATAAATGTGATTGCCATTAACTACCGATGTGTATGAGTCCAACGAGAATTGGTAAAGATTGAAAGTACTGAAATCCACTAAGTGGTAGTTATAAATGGACGATTAATTGAGTGGCATTTAGGATGCACAGTGTGAGAATGCATTGATTGGCATTTGCATCCATGGCATATCATTCGCTGCTTATATGGAATGTTAGGGGTTCCAATAGGCAGGCCCAGTGGGAGGGCGGCCCAGTGCACGGGTATACTGTTATTGCTCCCTAGCGATTCGGGGAATCACGAAGCTGCCCTTAGTTTGGTGACGAGGCACCCTATGTGGCAGGCCCTATGGGAGGGCGACTCTGTGATAAGCAGTTTACCTCGGTGTCTGACGGGGCACGGCTCCCTTGATGTGTGTTCAGGGGAGGCCCATAGCACTTTGGCAAGTACGACCATAATGTTGATCCGCAGTCACGGGGTGACTAGTGCTACAGATGGGCGAGAGCGGTTTGGTACCAGTAAAATATATTGTTGAGCATACATGAAATTGGATATAAGTGTACATATTTTACTACTGTAGTAGGGGCATAGTAGTACACCTATGCTTGTCCCACATTTGATATGTTAATGTTTTCCCATAATCGGATCGGCACTTGAAAATAATTCCGTTATGCATATGCATTAGCTTTAAGAGCATTTGCATATAGCCAGAGATATGCCTAGTTAATAGCCCGTGGTGGCGATGGATGGTTGTTAAATAGAGAGAAAATAAGCCAAGGTACTAACATTAAAAGTGTGATGATTATTGAGAATGTTAAGGATATATTATATATGATATTGCCTTGTGAATATACTTATTTGGATATGTAATGTGCTGAGATGGAATATTGTATCATATGTGTGAAATTTGTGATGCTTTCTTGAAAAATGAATGTAGTGCACACATGTGTAAATATCATCATAATGTATGACTTTGGTACATTTGGATTATGTTACTCACCTCCCTGTTGCCATTTTTAAGTTTGATGTAGGTATGAAGTAAAACCATACTCTTTTTGGAGGTCGAGTATTGGAGAAGGTAAATATGAAAGGAATATGGGTGAGTCTTGGCCGGTGTATATCTTCATTTTGTATAGCACATAGTTCATATATGCTTATTTTGAAATTTATTTGACAACGGTTGATTTTGGAGGTCATGTAGGAAAATTAGACCGGATGTGTATGGCTAATTTTCATCAATGACCTTGATAATGTATGAATGATATTATTATTATGAAATTATATATTTCTATTGCTTAACAAAACAATGAGGCATCTCCCATCCTCTTTTTGGTAGATATTTTAATCACTCTTGAATTTAATTTCATCTTTCGCTTTTCCCTTGTGACGGCCTCAAGTCCGGTCGTCCGAGGTGCACTCTGATACCTTTCTCATATCTTCATATATGAGATCGCTTATTCAATGATCCAGGGTAATTACTCAGCATTATATATATAGAATTTCTCTTACTTATAAATCGTTTTTAAAATCTCAAAAAATTTACCCCTATTTTCAGGCTGGGGTGTTACACACCATATCTCCATATTAGAACTCCTTGTCTATTCTATGTAACTCTGCATAAAAATTCATTTTCTCTTGGGCCTTAAGTAGATTTTGTTTGAATAAGGAATTGATTTCTTCTCTAGCTCTGATGGTATAGTTAATAGCATCGACCACAGATTCAGTTGGCTTGGTACAAGTTGGAGATGGAGGTGGGTACCCATAAAGAGCCTCAAATGGAGTCATGCCTGTTATAGAATGAAATTTAGTATTATACCATAGCTCAACTAAAGGTAAGTAGGAATACCACTCCTTAGGAGTATCTCCTATTGTACACCTCAAGTAACCTTGTAAAGCCTTATTCAAAGCTTTACTCTGATCATCTGTCTGAGGGTAGAATGCAGTAGATTTCAACAATTGTACTCCATGATGCTTGAATAGCTCATTCCAAAATTTGCTTATAAAGATAGGATCTTTGTCAGAAACTATTTAGGTGGGCCATCCATGTAATTTAACCACTGCATCCATAAACACTTGTGCCACTTTGGCAACTCCATAAGGATGTTTCAAGGCTAGGAAGTGAGCATATTTAGTATATCTATCTATTACTAGTAGTATGGTACTTATGCCATGTGACTTAGGCAACCCAATAATGAAATCCATAGAAATGCTTTCCCAAGCTCTCTCAAGAACCGAAAATGGTTGTAGTAGCCCTGTTGGATGCTAAAGCAAAGGTTTGAATCTCTGACATATGGTGCACTCCTAAACCCACCGCTTTACTACTTTTTGCAGACCTTTCCAGTAGGAAAAATTCTTGATCCTTCTGTAGGTTTGATCTATACCTGAGTGTCCCCCAACAATAGAATTATGAAAGTGGTGCAAAAGTTTGATTCTAACTTACTCATCTGCTCCCACAACCAATTTTTCTTTCCGCTTTGAGAGTGTACCATCCCAACTAAAGTATTTGTAAGGTTGTTGGGAAAGAGTTATCTTGTCAATGATCTTCCTTGTTTTTCGGTCAACTTGCCAAGTTGCTTTCACTTCTTCAACTAATTGAGATGCTATTTATGAAATTGTTGTTAAGCTACCACCAGGATATCTCCTTGATAAGCAATCTGCTACCACATTGTCCTTTTCTTTCTTATACTGGATTTCAAAATCCAGTCCTATTAATTTTTCTAAGCCCTAATTTTACATCAAAGAAGTTGGTGGTTGCTGTAATAAATGTTTTAATACTTGTGTATTTGCATGTTGGAATAGGTTTTGATAATGACAAGAGCTCAATGAGAGTTCAAAAACAAGAAGAACAATATTCATAAACAAAGTGCAAGAACGATAGCAACAGAAGGAGAATGTATTTGTACATGAAATGCTCATAACATGAACTCAACAATTCATGAGAAACAAGCACAAATATTGAAAAAGGATCAAGGAATCAATGCATGAGGATCAAAGGAAACAACCATGACTCAATACATATTAATAATGCATCAAAAACTCATGGATTTTGGCAAACAAAATGGGTTGAATCGATTCAAGGTCGTGTGAATCGATTCAAAGGCCTGGGAACATCAAAAACCCCAAAACAGAATGGGTTGAATTGATTCATGGAAGCTTGAATCGATTCATGTGTTCCAGAATTGAAAAATACCCAAAACAGAATCATTTGAATTGATTCAAAGCCATATAAATTGATTCAAATAGTAGGAAACATACTTTAAAAGACATTTTAAGTGGGAAAGAGAGACCCATACTCCACTATCTGTGTTAGGACCACCTAGAGCCATCACTGCAACAGCTAGAAGCTCTTCCAAGCCCTATAAATAAAGCTTCAACTCAAACACAAGATATAGAACAAGAGGCAATCAATCAAAGCAAGTCATTATGTTTAGTGAGTTCATTCTTGTACAGTTTCATTTTCTAAAACACTTGGTCTTAGATTTGCATATCCTCTCTAATTGAGAGTTGTTATATTGTGAGAGTCTTCAATTTGTATATCCACTCTATTGAGAGTAAATTATTGTAAACTCTATCAATAAAACTCAGGATTAAGTAGTCACAAAGGTTGAGGTTCAACCTTTGGGTTATTGAGAGATTGTGAGATTGGGTAGAGTGCCCTTGGCTTGTGAGGATTAAGTTCTTGAGTGTGGAACACTAGGAAGCTACAATTTCTTATAGCTTATATCTCAAATTCTCAATAGTGGAATCCTTCAAGTGGGTTGCTTGAAGGCGAGACGTACACCGGGTTGGTGGAACTCATTATATCAGTTTGTATTTCTCTCTACCTTGAACTCTTTATATCTGTGTATATAAATTGTTTGATAAATTGACTGAGCTGAATTCACAACTAAAAATCTCTTGTTTAATCGAAATTAAACTCTACACACCAACTAATTGATAATTTAACTGAATCAACAATTTATGTGGTTTTCTAAAACTGAGTATTCTTGTTGTTTACTAAGTGCTTAAGATATTCATTCACACTAATTGTAGTGTGATACTAGCTTGATTGTCATCATTTCTTTTGTCTTGCATTAAAAGTGTATTAAGAACCAATTCTAAAGGCATTCCAAGAAAAAGTTTTAAACACTTAATTCCCTCCCCCCCTGAGTATTGAGGCCACTTGGTTAACAAGTGGTATCAGAGCTTGACTTTTAGTTAGTAGAGCTTAACAACTTCAAGAGATTAAGATGGCCTCTACCTCATATAACATGTTTCCTGAGGGTGGTGCTACAAATAGACCTCCTGCTTTTAATGGTGAAGGTTATGCTTTTTGGAAGGAAAGAATGAAAATTTTTGTTCAATCTATTGATTTAAAAATTTGGAATGCTATTGAGAATAGTCCCTTTATACCTATGCATATTGTAGATGGCAAACAAGTGGAAAAACTCATGGATGACTGGACTAATGATGAGGAAAAGAAAGTCCAATACAATTACAAAGCTAAAAATCTCATCACCCTTGCATTAGGTCCGGATGAGTTCTTTAGAGTTGTAACTTGTAAAACAGCTAAAGAAATGTAGGACACTCTCCAAGTCACCCATGAGGGAACTAGTGATGTGAAAGATTTAAAAATTAGCACACTCACTAATCAATATGAAAGTTTTAGAATGAACTCCGATGAAACCATTCTAAAACTTCAAAAGAGGTTTACATTTATCATAAATCATCTCATTACTCTTGGCAAATCCTACATTGACAAAGAACTTATTCACAAAGTGTTGAAAAGTCTTATTAGGGAATGGCAACCTCTTGTCACCGCCATCAAGCAATCTCCTAACATAAATCATATGTCCCTTGCTACATTGTTTGGTAAGCTTTAAGAACAAGAATAAGAATTAAAGGACTTGAAGAATACGGAGGAAGAAGAAAAGTCCTCCAAGAAAAAGGATTTAACTCTCAAGGCCACCTCAATTGATGAGGATAAATTAGAAAATGACCTTGATAAAGATGAAGAGCTAGGTCTATTTGTCAAGTACTTTAGGGGACTAATGAGAAACAAAAGATTTCAAAGGAGCTTCACATTCAAAGGTAAGAAACCTACTCTCAAAGATAATACTTCCTCACCTTCTTGCTTTGAATATGGAAATGAAGGATACTTCAAGGTGGATTACCCAAACCTCAAGAAGAAGAGCAAGGAACAAAGAGGAAGAAGAAGATGTGAGTAGTTCCGATGACTCAGACAATAAAGAAGCCAACCTATGTCTAATGGCCAACCTCCAAGAAGAACAAGAAGAGGTAAATATTCATGATCTAGACAAAGATGAACTATTTGATGCATTTGAAGAATTGTATGATAAATTTATTAAAATCTCAAATAAATACATATTGTCTAGAGAAACAATTGATACTCTTGAAACACATCTTGTTGAACTTAGCAAAGAAAATGAAATTTTAAGAATGAAAATTTACAATACTCAAACTTGCTCTAAAGATAAACCATGCGAATTTGTCAAGAAATATGATATCTTAGAAGAAAACGTTTTGGACTTAAACAAAAATCTTGAGAAATTCACAAATAGTAGAGATAATTTAAATGCTTTGCTTGGTAGATAAAGATGCATGTTTAATAAAACCGAATTAGGATTCAACTCCGTTAAGAAGAAAAAACATTACAAAAATTTTTTCATACCTCCTAGAAAATCATCATCGCCATTTATAAAGTGTAATCATTGTGATGTTAAAGGACATAGTGCATCAAATTGTAATGTTAGAAAATTTGGACCAAAAGTTATGAAAAAGGTATGGGTTCCTAAGGGAATATCACTACAAACTAACCAAAAAGGACCCAATATAAAATGGGTACTAAAATCTCTAACTTGATTTGTTTTATAGATATGCTTTAAGGAAAGCAACACTCATTGTTATTTGGATAGTGAATGTTCTAAACATATGACGAGGGATATGAACTGGTCTGGTCTGAGGTCAAGGATTCGGACTGGGAACCAGCCACAAAAGTTTGAGATTTAAGTGTTTGTACACCGGTAGAGTGGGTATCCGGTATTATAATCCGACCTCTCAGTGGGAGAGTCCGGTCTTGTTGTCCTGGAGATCCTTCACACCAAGCTTTCGTGTTGATGGGGGTGAAATATGGTGTCACCTACGAAGATTCTCCGATGCTCAAGCCAGTGAGGAGAATGAAAACTTAGAGGAAACTTGAGTAATACAATAGTGTATAGAAAGTCAGAACAATGTAACCTTGTGTGTGCATGAAAATTGACTATTTATATTTAAGCGTGAAAAATGAATCGTTAGATACAAGTGGGGCTAGGAGACTCTAATGTAGTGTTCAGCGTACCATTAAGAGTAGTTCAATGCTCAATGTACGATCAAGAGTAGTTCACTTCTCAGTGTACGATTCTGACACAGGAATGGGGAAGATCTACCTTTTCCGTGTATCACTCCTGTAGTTGTACTTTGTACCTTTTGATGGGTGACGTAGATACTTTTTATTGTGCAGGGTATCAATAATGGGAAGTGGAATATCCACTTATCCTCTCAAATTATAGGTGAATGGTTATATATAATAGAATAGTGAGATCGGATCAGGTTATCCGATGTCCTGGGTGTTATCGCGGATAAACCGGTGAAGGGAGAACGCCTAACATGATATTTTTATAGTTCAGATGTTGACCTATGATATCGGTTCACCTTCCTGAATGGACAAGATGACGTCTTAGTTTGGAGACCGGTATCTAGACCAGATCATCTATCCCCTAGCTTGTGTGAGGGACTGTTAAGTTGCTCATATAAGCTATGTTGTTTGCAAGAGGTCTGGGTACCGGTGTAACATACAAAAATACTTGTCGAGACGCGTATAAGTTCCATGTTAATATACTGCAAGTTGGGCGGCTCTACGAGTGAAGGCACATTCTCATAATGTTTCTACAACAGATTTAGACAAAGATTTATAGTATGGGGAACCCCAAGAATTTTTGGAACTCGTAACTCTAGATATTCGAGTGACTGCTAAAGTGTGTTAACGCTCCAAATGATTGGACAATAAATGCTTTTAACACGTGAGTCATGATTGCTCCAAATTTGTAACCGTCGCTGGGCTGTTATGGGCCTAAAATTTGAATTTTTTGGCCTATTTCGAAAAATACTTTTCATGAATCGCCACCGTTTTCACACGCTTGGGCATGAAACGACTACATCGTTTGGCTCAGTGACGTTGTGTTTTGCTTCAAACGACACACCCTCTAACTGACGGTTGGACATCTTCCTTACCTATAAAAGAGGGACTTGACAAATTTCAGAAATCACATTTTCCTTCAAACTTTAGCGAAACTCTGCAAAAATTTTGAAGAAACCATTGTTACCATTTTTGTAAAGTTTCCTCCTCTTCCAACCTTAACATTCTTTAGGTAACCTCACTTCTCCTTTCTTCTTAAACTTATGTTTCTTTAAATTCCTTTAAACCTCAACCATGCGCCCTAGACGAATCTACGCTGGTACCTCGAATAGGGGGAGACAAAGTTCTCATGCCCCCTCAGGCCACCATGGTGGGAGGATCCCTGTGGGTCTCCCAGTGGCTGGGTCGCATCGCTCGGAGAGGGTAGAACTTCCACCTCACGACGGCCAGTGGTTAGGCCTCGCCTTGAGGATTCCTCTAACTCGAGGGCTAACAGTTATTCTGACAGTGAATCAAGTACGGAAAGATATCCCTCTGACGATGTTGTGTTTTATCACAGTGTTGAAGCCTTTTAGCACACTCAGGGTGAAATGGAAATCCTTGGATCCGGAAAAATGCTCATCCTTCGCACCGCTGAAAGGTGTGTCAACATGGTGGCACACCGGCTCAACTAGGAATGACTAAATCAGACGCACCCATACTATTAGGTTGAGGAAGAGTTTAAAGAGATTGCCTCACGCTACGCAAGGGAAGATAGGGGAACAGTCACTCCATGATTCAAAGTTTATTCTAAAGATAAGTATAAGAGTCGCTTCCTCGTTCTCGAACCCTAGCCAATGGAAAGGATTTGCCATTGAGTCCCTGATGAGAGGTCGATATATATGTATGAATTTGTTTTCCAAAATTTGGGGGTACGCTTTCCTTTGATTGAATTCCAGATAGCCGTCCTACGTTTTCTAAAGTGCGCCTCTTCGTAATTGCATCCAAACAGATAGCGTCCCCTCCATGCTCTGGAGGTTCTCAGAGAGCACTTTAATTTCAAACCCACTGTGGCTAAGCTCTTTTATTATTGCCAAGTGGTCCATCGTACAAATAAGAAGGGCGGTCTTGGATTCATCACGCTCCGATGTGATTCAAGGATCATCAACTTCAAATCCTTTACTGAATCCGTAAAGATCGATGGGCACTCCTTCAAATAATATTATACGCGGATTCGGGTGCAACCAAATAAGCCGGCATTCTGGCACAACAAGGAGGGGATCTTGAAGTTCCCTATGAGCTGGACCCATGAGCATTTTTGGCTCGTCAGCTGTGCTTACTATACCGAGGAGGACGAGCTTTCGCCGCACTCTATGGAGGTGCTAAGTGCTATGAGATCTTGCTCAGCATCCCTTAAGGGGTTCTCCTGCAAACATCTCCTCAGGAGTGCCACTGTCCAAGATAAATATCTTAGTAAATACCTGTTCTCTTATTGTTGTGTCTGCTTTATAACTATTTTTTAATATATCTCATTTTGATCTTGGTACTCATGTTGCTTTCCTTCTTTGTAGAACAAACCGAAGAAATCTCCACCGACATGCTTTCACTGAAGTCCATGCTGGTGGAAGATGATTCTTCTTCTGATGAGAACAACATCCAAGCCAAGAGGAATTCCTTCAAGGCTCAAACCCCATCAATCCCTCTGACCTCTAAAGTGGGTGACGATATGCCTCTAAATGAGGATGAGGGTGGTGAAGAAACCACTCAACAACAAGAGCAGCCCGTCCCTGAGAAGATAAAGAAGAGAATTCTGGTCAAGGCTACTAATAAGAAGAAGCCTTCCACTGATGAGTCCCCTAGGAAGAAGCAGAGGACCCTGGAAGAGTCTGGCATACAAAAGAAGGACAAAGGGAAAAAGCCAGTGGAATCTCCTTTTACTCTTCCCTCCAACACCGACTCAAGGACACGATCGGATAATGAAATTCCCATTGTCCACTCTCCTCCGAAGGAGTCTTTCCTCTCTTCCTTCCTGTGGTATCAGGATTTGATGTCAACAACACTTCCCAAGCTGAGATACTGACTCCGTCCTTCTCTTGAAGCTGCTGAAATAAGAAGGGCTTGCAAGGCCGGCCGCTGGCAGTTGGATGAGCTCTCAGGTATGCTAACTTTCTGAGCGAGACAACAGATTATATGGAGCAAGCTGAAAAGCTTGAATCTGACATCGCAGTGAAGAAGGCCTGGGCGGCTAAACAAGCAGAAACTGCAAGGGGAGTTAAGGCGGAGCTGAAGAAAGTTAAAGATTTGGATAAGGAGCGAGTTACTAAAATAAGTCATCTTCACATGACGAATAAGTCTCTAGAGTGACAAGTTTCTGAACTCCAAGGAGAAAACAAGTCCATTCCCCTTCTGCGAGAGGAGCTCCATCTTGAGAAGAAGAAGTCTGCTAAGCTAATTGAAGACCTTGCAGCAGCAGAGGCCAGCAAAAAAAAAGAGTGTTGGGGTATGGGAAGCCAGGGAGAAGGAGTTATTTGCTCAAATTAAGGAGTTAAAGCAGGGAAGTGCAACAACCGGGTCCATGGAGGAGGAGAATGCCAAGCTACAGAAAAGGTTGGCTACCTCCAAGGCTAAGGCGAGCAAGGTTGTTGAAATTTGCAAGAACGTAGCCTTCGAATCCTTCGGCTTAGCTGTTTGCTAGATCTTTTATCGTAACCCTGGTGTGAAACTCAATTTATGTGGGCTTCATCCATTCTATGAGTTTCAAGCAGGGAAACTGGTTGAGGTTAAAAGTGATGGCAGGCATGAGGATCCTGTCACTTCTCTTTATGAGCTACCTCCTCTTCCTGAAGGCCAGAGCATGGAGCCTCCGTCATCTACTTCATACCCCGAAGGTGCTGCCAAAGAAAGCATTATGAAGGAAAGAGAGCCTGGAGGTGGAGGAGCCCAGAAGAAGGAAGGAGAGGATGGAGGAAAGGAGGCTGCCACAACAGAAAATCAAACTCTAGCCTCCTAGTTTTGTGTTTTTCTTTTTTCCTTACTGCTGTGTACTGGGATTAGCTCTAGTTTTATTTCGACTCTGTACAAACTTCACTTTGCATAGATGAGAGTTTTCTTTAAACACTGCCTCTGACACGATTACGAGAAAAGAACTTCTATAGTACAATTAAAATTCATTAAGTCGTTCTCTGAGTTGAAACTTTGGAATAAGTAATAATGATTGCTACGTAGAACGGGTTCTCAGTAACCATGTCGTATAACACAGACTTGAACTCAATGAATATTGTCCCCAGGCATGTGTTGATACGAAGGGTGTGAGCATTGTATAGAATATTATCCTTTAACTCTTAAGAATGAGAGCTTTAATCCGTTCTGATAGTAGGTTAAACTATCGAATTACCCGTATAATGATATCGTTTGAGATAGAAATAATGACTAGGCGTATCCATCCTGCAAGAAGCTGCCTCAATCATAAGGATGATGATTGGGCCTTCAATCATAAAAGTGTTGATTGGAATTGTCCACGCCAGGAGGTACATCATCAATTCACAGAATAAGTGATTGAGATCATTCGTCATGGGGGAAATATACCTCAATCATAAGAATGATGATTGGGTCTTCACCGGTGTTCGGTCAAACCTACTAACCGTACCCAGAGTTCGATTTAATCCTACAATCTGGGCCTTCAAATAGGATTCGGCAAAACCTACAACCTATTTCCTAAGGTTTGGTTCAATCCTACAACTCAGGTCTTCACTGGTATTCGGCTAAACCTACTAATCGTACCTGGAGTTTGGTTCAATCCTACAATCCAGGTCTTCTAATGGGGTTTGGTACAGCCTTGAAGAAGGTCTGATCCTACAACCCTTTGGTCTGCTCGAGGAGTTACATCGCCAACTACCTAGTAAGTGGTTGGGATCATCCGTCCTGAGGGTCTTCACATACACCAGTGTAATGCTATAAATTGCAACATAAAAAAGAAAAGTGAAGGCATCATATTCATGAATTGAATTCTTATTAAATTGAATATGGATTACAAGAAGAGCGTAGTTGGGGTCATGCCTCGTTAAAACCTTCTTGAGAAAAACCATTGGGAAAAAACTCAAGTAAGGAAAAAGAGTACATGTCGTCTTACCAACTAGCTGTAGTAAATACGTAAGTTCTGAGTATTCCACTTGTTACAGATCGGTGTGCCATCGAGATTCTCCAACTGCTATGACCCTTTGCCAGTCACCTCGGACAATCTGTAAAGGCCTTCCCATGTCGGTGCTAACTTGCCTTGGTGAGAAAACTTATTTCCCACACTTGCCTTCCTTAACACAAGATCTCCTGCGTTGAATGCTCTATGCTGAACGTGCTTGTTGTATCGGGGGGCGGCCTTTGCTTTAATCTCCTGATCCCTAACAAAAGCTTCCTCTCTAAGTTCTTAAAGAACATCCAACTCCGATGCAAGATTAGCATCATTATTCTCCTCAGAAAAATACTCCACCCTTGTTGACCTGGTTTAGAGCTCGACTGGAATCATCGCCTCGACACTGTAAGTAAGGTAATATGGAGACTCATTGGTGGAGGAGTGGGGTATAGTACGGTACTCCCACAAGATGTGACACAGCTGATCAGTCCATCCGCCATTTGCTTCACCTAGAAGCTTCCTTAACCCCTTCAGCACCTCTCTATTGGCCACCTCTTCCTATCCATTAGTTTGAGGATGTTCAACAGATGAGAAGATTTGGACTATCCCCAGTCCTTCAAGTAACTCTGTGAACTTCCTGTCTGTAAACTGGGTGTCGTTGTCAGTAATGATCCGTCTTGGGACTTTGAATTGTGCTATGATATTCTCATATATGAAGCGTCGTGTCTGAGCTGTAGTAATGTGCACCAGCGGTTCTGCTTTGATCCATTTGGTAAAGTAATCTACCCCGACTATAAAATACTTGATTCCACCAGGAGCTGTTGGGAATGGACCCAGGATATCAAGGCCCCACTGATGAAAAGGCCATGGCACGACTGATGAAGAAAGTTCCTGGGCCGGTGTGTGATGAATATTGGAAAATCTCTGATACGGATCACACTTTTTTACAAACTCGATGGAGTCTTTCTTCATTGTGGGCCACCAGTAACCCACTCTTAGAACCTTTCTCATCAGGCTTCTACCTCCAGTGTGGTGCCTATATTGTCCCTCATACTTCTTCCAGTACTCCTCGTACCACATTCTCGTTCAAACACCTGAGGTATGGCACAGAAAATCCCCTCCGTATAAACATGCCATCCACCATCGTAAAATAAGGTAGCTCCCTTTTTAACTTTTTCCTCTCCAAGTCATCAGTGGGCAGCTGTTCATCGACGAAGTACCGTATGTAAGGGACTACCCATGAATTTTCATCGAAGGCATAGTATGAAATTACATTCAACGATAGGGTCAAAGGGATGTTGGGCGATGTCAAAGTACTCTGCGCCACTGTTGTTGTACTCCTGGGTTGCTTCATGCTTGCGAGCCTTAAGAGGATATCCGCCCTGGTGTTTTCCTCTTTGGGTACATGCTTGAATTCCAACACAGAGAATCTTCCCTTCAACTCATTCAGACAATTCAAGTATAACTGGAGCTGAGGCTCATGGACTTGGTATTCGCCCTGAATCTGTGATATCACCAGCTGTGAATCGCTATAAAGGGTTACTTCTGTTGCTCCGATATCAATCACGGCTCGAAGTCTGGCAAGACAAGCTTCATACTCAGCCTGGCTATTGGAAGTCTTAAAATTGAATCAGAGAGAGATCTCCAAATGCACACCATCATCACTCTCAGCGATAACACTGGCCCCACATCCTTTACTGTTCAATGACCCATCCACATAAACGGTCCAGTGGCCATGAGGTATGGCGGGGTCTGCTCTCGTCATCTCTACAACAAAATAAGCTAAAACTTAGGCCTTGATATCTCCTCGTGGCTCATAGGAAACCTCAAACTCTGAAAGTTTGATAGACCACTTAATCATTCTCCCAGCGAGGTCTGGTTTGCTCAGTACCAACCGGAGTGGCATTGTCTGTTCTCACCATAATTGGGTACGCCTGGAAGTACGACCTTAACCGTCGTGAAGCCCAAATAACTGTGGGAGCAGCCTTCTCAATCTTCTGGTACCGGCCCTCTGCTCCTTGTAGCGTCTTGCTAGTGAAGTACACTGGCCTCTACCCCTCTGGGGTCTCTTTGACTAATGCTACTCTAGAGCTTCGTCCGAAATCGCCAAGTACAAGATAAGAGTTTCACCAGGGTCCGGTTTTACCAAGATCGGGGGACTCGATAACACCTCCTTGAGCTCCTAAAATGCCTGCTCTTGCTCTTGTCCCCACTTAAACTTCTTGGACTTCTTTAACACCTTATATAGGGGAAGTGATCTTTGTGCCATTTTGGGCATGAATCGAGCCAAGGCTGCCCACCTTTCCGTTCAGAGGAATGAGCTGGCGGAGGAAGTGAAGTTAATCCGAAGAGGTTGTTTGCAATAACCGGTGTTGATGGGTTTGTTGTCGATTCCCCATTGAACCTCCCTTAGGTTCTTTGGTATTTCTCTAGATTAGCCTCAATGCCACGCTGAGTTAACATTAAACCCAGGAACTTCCCAGTAGGGACAGCGAAAGTGCACTTCAATGGGTTTAGCCTCATGTTATACTGCCTCAAGCGCGTGACTACCTAGTGTAAATCCTCGATATGATCACCCCTAGTCGGGGTCATGGCTATGATATCATCAATGTACACCTCCACCAGCTTGGTGTGCATGCCTTCAAACACCTTGTTAATCATGCGCTAGTAAGTGGCCCCAGCATTCTTCAAACCAAAAGGCATGACGGTGTAGCAAAAAACACCACAGTCATTGATGAAAGTTGTCTTCTCCTGATCCTCCCCCACATCGGAATCTGGTTGTACCCTGAATATGCGTCCATGAAACTTAGGTACTGATAATCAGAGGAATCATCCACCATGCGATCTATATTAGGGAGAGAATATGGATCTTTCAGGCAGCAACGATTGAGGTCCACGTAATCAGTACACATCCTCCATTTACCGTTGGCCTTTTGAACCATCATCACGATTGAGAGCCAAGAGGAATAATGGATTTCCCTAATAAATCCGGCCTTTAGAAACTCCTCCATCTACTCACAAGTTGCCTTTTACTTCTTTGGACCCAATCTTCTTTTCTTTTGAGCAACTGGCCTCGTCTCAGGGTAGACGGATAACTTGTGGCAATACAAATTGGGGTCCATCCCAGGTATATCCGTAACAGTCCATGCGAACAAGTCCTTAAACTCGTGAAGGAGCGCAAGCAGCCCCTGTTCCATCACGGTTTCTAACTTGTCATTGATATGCGTGATTTTTTCTGGGAAATATCCCAACATAACGTCTTTTGAACCTCCTTCTAGTGTAGGCTTGGAAGGGTTGAGCGGATCAATCTTTAATTCCACTCTAGGGTCGAGATCAATCAAGCTAACAGACCCTGTCGCCATTTCTCCATCATTCAATTTCCTCTTCTTGTTGAATGCCTTCAGCTTTACCATGTTTAGGCTCAGGTTATAACAGTACCTGGCCATCTCCTGATCATCTCGGAGGGAAGATACGCCGTTGTCCTTATCGATGAATTTGATAAGGAGGTGTGGAGTGAACATGATCGCTTCCATGGAATTTAAGGTAGGGCGGCCTATAATGCCGTTGTAAGGTGATTCAACATCAATCACCAAGATCCTGGATTTCACCGTTCTCGCCCCCGGCTCACCTTCGAAGGACACAAGGGTGTCAAGGTAATCCTTGGTGGGTTGCTTCACTCCGTTGAAGGTTGTAAGTTCCTGCATATAAGGTTGTAAGTCTGAGTTATTGAAACCCATCCTTTTAAAATAGTTATAAAAATAACATCACAGGAACTCCCTGATCAACAAGGATCCTCTTGATATCCTTGTTGGTGATCACAGCGATTATGACCACCGCGTCATGACCCCCTGGGATGGTTGGACCAAAATCTTTATCCGAGAATGACGCTACCGGTGCCTCCACACCGTCTCTAAAAGGGCGGTTGTCTCTAGGCTTCCCTTGGATAGATAGAATCATTCGATGGTGATTCTTATGGGCTGTGATCAACGCTCCACCCCCAGCAAACCCTCCAGTGATCATGTCAATTACCTCACGGCAGCCCTGCCTCTGCTGCTAAGGCATGCCGTCCTGCTGAGCATCCTCGCTGATAACAACTCCCTTTTGTTTCTCAGCGGCTGAAAACCTCCTGATCAGGTTACGACTGTTATCATCCTCATCGTCGCGATCTCTTCCTCTCTTGTCATTCTGGTTCGGTTCCTCTAAAGATTTATCCTTGAAGAGGTACTGCTTCAGCTTTCCCTCCCTGATGAGGGTCTCCACAGCATTCTTCAATTCCTTACACTCGTCCGTGGTGTGGCCCACCTGCTCGTGGAAACCACAGTACTTTCTTGGGTTACCAGTCTGTTTCATTGAAGCGGGCTTCTTTATCCCATACATGCTAAGTGTAGGCCATCTGACCTCCCTTAAAATCTGGGAATGCCTGATGTTTAGCGGGGCATAGTTGCTGAAAGAGGCTATACGTCTATCCTGCTGCTGAGGTTGAGGGCTTTGAGAATCATCTCTTTGGATCTGCCTCTTTGTTCTCACCCTCTCCTTATCTCTCCGTGGTTGAGGGGAAGGCACTGGTGGCTTAAGCCTGGCCATCGTGGCCTCCAAATGCATCTCTATACCCACGTACTTGAAGGCCTTCCTCTAGAACTCTTCAAACGTTGTCGAAGGACTCTTTGCTAGAGACAATGCAAAGGCTGATCCAGGTTGTAAGGCCTCGATAACAATGTGAAGCTGGATGGCCTCCGTGAGGTTAGGTACCATGGCCGCCTCCTTGTAAAAGCTTTTCAAAAACTCCTTAAGAGTTTCGTTCTCCCCTTGCCTGATCTGGGCCAAGGTGTGAGAAGTCCTAGAAATATCCCTATAGATGACAAAATGACTCTCAAAGGCTGCTGCCATCTCCTCCCAGGAGTCTATTGATCCTGATGGTAGACCCTTGAACCAGCTAAGGGCCTTCTCCATTAAAGTTCGTGGGAACATCCTGCACATCACATCTTCATCAGCCCCCAAGTACATAGCTTCATATACGTAAGCATCAAGATGCTTAGTGGGATCAGTCTCTCCATTATACTTCTCGATGGAGAGTAGTTGAGTCGTTTACAAATGCCTAGGAATAGGCACACTCATGAGCCTTCTCGAGAATTAAACGTTAAGCCAATACGTTCCAGAGGCTACTACCACTGGCTCCTTCCTTCTTCCACTGACACTATCTCTCGAGTCATGAGTTTACTCTCGCTCCTCGTAGGTGGGAATTTTTGACTACTGGAGAGTGGTGGATTTTTCCCTCCCAGAAGTGTGATGAGTCTCCTCAGCCTGAGACATTACCTTATTCTCCGTCACCCTCTTCTCTCTCCTTAACTCCATCAACTCCTCCCTAAAGTGCCTTATAACTTTATCTCGAGGATCTAGAGCTGCGACAGGTATCATCATCCTCAAGTTAGTTCTGGGAGATTCAAAAACAAGTCTCCTAATAGCATGTTGATGGGTCATATCCTCTACGTGACCATCGATGAAATCATGTCCATCTCCCTCCATGGATAACTATTGAACCTCTGTGAAAAGTGGGAATAACTCTATCGTGTCCCACTAAGCATGCCAATGAACTGGTCTGGTCTAAGGTCAAGGATCCGGACTGGGAACCAGCCACAAAAGTTTGAGATTTAAGTGTTTGTACACTGGTACAGTGGGTATCTGGTATTATAATTTGACCTCTCAGTAGGAGAGTCTGGTCTTGTTCTCCTAGAGATCCTTCACACCAAGCTTTCGCATTGATGGGGGTGAAAAGTGGTATCACCTGTGAAGATTCTCCAACACTCAAGTTAGTGAAGAGAATGAAAACTTAGAGGAAACTTGAGCAATGCAATAGTGTATAGAAAGTCAGAACAACGTAACCTTGTGTGTGCATGAAAATCGACTATTTATATCTGAGCGTGAAAAATGAATCGTTAGATACAAGTGGGACTAGGAGACTCTGATGCAGTGTTCAGCGTACCATCAAGAGTAGTTCAATACTCAGTGTACAATCAAGAGTAGTTCACTGCTTAGTGTACGATTCTGACATAGGAATAGGGAAAATCCGCCTTTTTTGTGTATCACTCCTGTAGCTGTACTTTGTACCTTTTGATGGGTGACGTAGATACTTTTCACTGTGCAGGGTATCAATTATGGGAAGTAGAACAACCACTTATCCTCTCAAATTATAGGTGAACGGTTATATATAATAGAATAGTGAGACTGGATCAGGTTATCCGATGTCCTAGGTGTAATCGCGGATAAACCGGTAAAGGGAGAACCCCTAGCATGATATTTTTATAGTCCGGATGTTGACCTGTGATATCGGTTCACCTTCCTGAATGAACAAGATGGCGTCTTAGTCTGGAGACCGGTATCTAGACCTGATCAGGATATAAGTAAGTTCACCTCATTTACCCCGAGGAAAAAAAGAAGTGTCACATATAGAGATAACACCAAAGGAAAAATCCTTGGTATCAGAAACATTGGTAAAAACTCCTCTACCTCAATTAATGATGTGTTATATGTTAAAGGACTCAAATACAACTTGCTTAGCATAAGTCAATTATGTGATAAATGATATAGACTGCTATTTGAATCAAATTGTTACATAATTGAAAACAAGCTAAACAAAGAAGTTAAGTTTGTTGGTCAAAGAGTAGATAATATTTACATGATTGATCTTGATTATCTTGCTTCAAATGATGTGTAATGCTTCATGACCAAAGAGGATGAATCGTGGTTATGGCATAGAAGAATTGCTCACATTCACATAGATCATTTAAATAAGCTTGTTTCTAAAGATTTAGTAATTGGTCTACCAAAGCTAAAATTTGAAAACAAATTTTGTGACGCGTGTTAAAAGGGAAAACAAGTAAAAGCATCTTTTCAAGCTAAAAATATTGTTTCAATAAATAAGCCTTTACAACTTTTGCATACGGACTTGTTTGGACCTTCTAAGGTCAAAAGTTTTGGTGGAAATTACTATAGTCTTGTGATTGTGGATAACTATTCTAAATATACATGGACATTATTTCCTGCTTACAAGAATGAAGCATATCATGCATTCAAGAAACTTGCCAAAGTTATCCAAAATGAAAAAAATTTAAAGGTTGCATCCATAAGAACTGATCATGGAGGAGAATTTGAAAATCAACCTTTTAAAAGATTTTGTGAAAAGTATGGCATTGAACATAATTTTTTAGCTCTTAGAACTCCATAACAAAATGGAGTTAATGAAAGGAAAAATCGATCTTTAGCGGAGCTAGCAAGAACTATGTTGAATGAAAACAATATTGCAAAACACTTTTGGGTTGACGCGGTAAGCACCGCTTGCTATGTCATGAATAGATGCTTGATTAGGCCTATTGTGAAGAAAATCCCCTATGAACTTTACAAAGTTACAAATCCAAACATATCTTATTTTTATGTGTTTGGATGCAAATGCTTTGTACTAAATAATGGGAAGGATAATCTAGGAAACTTTGATGCAAAATCTGATAAGGCAATCTTTCTTGGTTATTCATTGTAACATCCCAAAAAATTTAAGTAGAATTAATTAATTGGAGTAAATAAATAGAATAATTATAGAAAAGAATTATTTGATGCCCCATGCATGTTGAAAAATTAATTATGGACCCCTTGAGTTAATACGGCGATTACTGTCGTCATTTAATTGGCGAACAATGTACGAGCAGAATATTGAGATGGGCCCAACGGGCTAGGAAACATTAGATAAATATTGGAAATGAATATTTATGTCCCAAAGATGAGCTAAAATTAATTTGAGCATTCCCAGAATTTATCAGCGTCGTTTAATGTCAGAAAATGACCGATTCAGGCAACGGGCCTCAATTTGGCCTCAAAAATTCACTAACCCAAAAATAATTATTGAGTATTAGAAAACACTCAAATAAATATTTTAAACCCAAAAATAAACCTGAAAAAATTTAAAGATAATTAATTAGACGTACGGGGCCCTAGGCGACCAAAACGCTTCATTTTTTAGCCAAACGTGCAATGATTTTTCCCGTACACCTTGGGCTGCATGTTTTGGGTATCATAGGCTGTCCTAAATCTGAATCCTTATGCCCAAATTAGATTTTACCAAAAAAATTAGGCCTTGGAGCAAAAAATTTTGAATGGAGGGCAATATAGTCATTTCGCGCATAAGACAAGAAAACCTTTTCCTCTTCCCCACTCCACATTCACGCTGGACAGCTTCCATCTACAGAGGAAAAAACAAAAATCCTTTTCTCTTCTCCTTCTCCTTGGGCGTGAAAAAGGGGTGGCCATCCATGGTGTTTTTTTTATGCTTCTTGAAGGAAAGACTAAGGTAAGGTGCCTTAAACCCCTAAGCTTCATCTTCCCCTTTCTCCTTTCCTCTTTTCCATTCATGTTCTTCTCCTCCTTCACCCATTCCAAAACCAAAAATTAATGCTTGGTTCTTCCATGGATTTGGTGAAAATTCTAGGTCCTTGGAGGCTTATCTTGCATATTGGTGGTGTTGGGTCCTACTTTTGGGGAGTGAACCTCCTTGCTCCATATTCAAGTTACTCTCTTGAATTTTGGGTGAAAACCTAAGTGGGGTAAGTTTAAGAATCTTTATTGGGTTGGAAAACCTAAGTGGGCTTTAAATTAGTAGCATAATATATTATAGATTATGAGATTAGTGTTGGAAAAATTGATGCTTTGCATGTGGAACCCAAAACCTAGGCTAGGGGACCATTAGGTTGTTGTTGTTGTTGCTTGAATAATTTTTCTAATGGCTTGACATTGATATAAATTGGTTGTTAGAATTGAATTAAGTGTTGTTGGAAGGAATGAATTAGTTTGGATGGGATTAGGTGTAAAATTTGAATTTGGTGGCTTACTTTAATTTGAAGGAAGAATTTTGTTTTGAACTTAAAATGGCCTAAGGATGGCTTTGATGTAGTTATGAGACCTTAGGTAACATTCTAGAATTTATTTGGTGTTGGTAGAAATTATATGTTAGATGGTAGGCATTAAAAATCTCTCTTGAAGTTGGAAAAATGACAAGTGACAAGAATAGGCTCATAAATGTGTTAACCTTGTTAATGGGCTTGAAAACTCTTGTTAGATGTAGGTTATTAATTAGAATTAGTGCTAGATAATTATTGGTTGACAAAGAGTAAGATGTGTCATGAGTTAGGTGAAGGACAATGTGAATTGGTAAAGAATGGGTATGTTACTAGGATAAATAAACTTGTTAGAGTACATTAGGACTTAAAAGAATAATTATGAAATTGAGTATGTGCTACTAAATGTAGTTTAAGAATTTGTACGATTATTATGTAAAAGAGGTTAAAAAAGGAGTGTTGTGTTGAAAGTGAATTAGATGATGAATATGGACCATTGAAGTTGAGGAAAAAATAGATTTATGGCTTAGAAAATATTATTGGGTCACATTCGGCATAAAAGGCTACTAGTTGAACTTAAAGAAGGTTGTTGTTGGTGATGGGTGACTTTGTTATGAAAGTGGACTAAAGGACTTAAGTTATGATGTAGAATTAGAAATAACCATGTTTAGGGAGTGTTACTTGTGATTGGTAATAATAGAAGAATCGTTATGAATAATAGGTAATACCAAATACTTGTAATAAGATACTTGAATATTTGAAGATCATTAGTGACAAATTAGTTGTCATAGGAGGATAAAGGACAAGATTGACTAAAATTACTTTGTGATGGAAAACTTGGTAAATAACATGTGTTTCTAAAGAATTATCATGATTTGATCTAACAACTAAAAATCACTACCAAATGGGTTATGTATTAATGGATGAAGAACAAGTTAATTGAATTATTAGTAGAGAGAAACTTGTTGTCTACAAAAGGAAAAGTAATGTAAATAATTATAGTAAAGGGAGAGGTTTATTAGGGGTCTTGTAAGACCTCATGAATGATTCTTGAAAATTGACAATTTGTAGACAAGGTTCTAGAATTTACAAGTATTGAAAAATATTGAAATAATTCATAATACTCCTAAAAAAATCTCAAGAATGAAACTTTTATAGGTTAGTATGAAGTATGTATATAAAATGCGGAGTTGTGAATATCACAAAAAGATTAGTAAGATGTTGATGAGTTTCTACATTTATTTAATGTAGGCTTTGACCATTCTTGCGAAGAGGGACCATCCAACTCCTCCAACCTGTCAGAGTACTTCTCTTGAGGTAGGAGAGGAGTTTATTTTCTAAATGCATGGCATTGATATTGGTAGTGTATGTATGTGTGATGTTTAATTGCATATTGGCCTTGATTATTTTTATTGTTGCTATATGTAATGATGTGTAATGATTATGTGAAGTAAGACACCTTGAGTGACATTGGTGGTGAATTGATAATTGTTAAGGAGATGTACCCATGATGTGCCCTTTTTGGCTTAAGCATGATAATGAAGTGGATTATGTAGGAAATTGAGGCCATTATATGCACCTTTGCATTTCATGACACGCATAACATATCTCATGTGTGATAAATAATGATCTTGTGTTGATCTTGAAAATAACAACCTCGTGTTGGTTGATTTTATAAATGACTATGTGCGGTCGTAATGTGGCATGTATTATTGATCTTATGTTGATCCTGAGAAAGAAACCTTGTGTCGGTTCTATATAGTAAACAACTATGCGTGGTTATAAGTCACATGGGTGAAATATGCACATGAGGAGAAAATAAAAATTGTACAAGTTGGTCTCATTGCATATGCATTATTTGTGAAATATATGACATTTGCATTTGAGTACCCAAAATGATTGTCTCATGAAAATCTTAAATTGAGCAATATTGTTGATGTTGTTGGCTATTGTACAAATGTAGTGATGTCCATTCTTTGTGATATGAGATTGATACTTAAGGCTTTTGGCATGAGTTGGCATTTATGGGTTATGGTGTATGTATTTGATTGACAAAGTATGGCCTATATGTTAAACAATGAGATCGGATATGTTGAAGGAAAATATGTATGATTGCTTCACTATGCATGACTTATCATTATAATTACTCATCATTGAGAAAATATACTCACTCTTCATGATGTCCATTTTAGCCTTGTGATATAGGTTGAGATGGTGGAGAGGTACACTTTTTGGTGGAGGCGGCTCGGTGTGAAGAAGGTGTCTCATTTGCCTTGGCCGACATTCCTTTTTTTTGAACATGTTGATTTAAATTCTTTATAGAATTTGATGTGTATAGGCATTATTTTTTATAGCTTGACTATTGATATATATGCCTAAGTTTTTAGAATTCTGAATGAGTTTGTTAGATTATTGTTGGTACAATTAGATCTAAAGATTGAGCTATGAACTTGTTGGTGTATTGGAGGTTGATGATTATGAATCTTTATGAATGAGGAATCATGCATGAAAGTTGATATTATGTCACAAAATTGCATATGATGCATAGAAGTAGTTATGGAGTAGATTTATGAAGCTTTGTTTATGTTAGTGTAAATGCAGAATTTTTATCATACAATTGGTGCAAGGTACGTAGGATGAGATAATATGATGTATACCTCCTAGTTATGAGTATATTAAGAGGCCTAGTTAATAAGAACCAAAGATTGGTGATTTATTAGTATGTATGGATGGTATTGTCACCTAATTAGGTTCTTGGAAAAGCTTTGATGTGGATGTTCATGATCATGGATTTTTAGACTTGAATGTGTAGGATTATGGGTAGGTACCTTGAATTTGAAGAATTAATGACCAATATGAGAATTAGAGGAATTGGTGCATGACAATCTTATATATATACATTGATAAAGTTAATTAGGTACTTGCTTAACTTTCACCTTCTCATATATTCACATATGGTTTAGTTTCTAACTAGATCTAGGGTAGTTATTATAAGTCTTGAATTTTAGTGTGCCTTAATTAAGTGACGAAATAAACGTGAAAAATTTCTCCTACTTTTATTAATTAAAAGTAGATAACTATAATATCGAATAGCGAATTTAGGGCGCCACATTGGGTGGTATCAGAGCATAACATGCTTTATTTGGATGATTGTTGATATAAATGCACTTGCGATGTGTTAATTGTGATTGATGATTGATTTTGACAGGTCTGACCAAGCTCTCTTCACACTAACCCCTTTCATTAGTATGTGAGATACATTATTATGAGATACATTATTATAGTATGTGACTATGGGAGTGCTTGTTGATATAGTTTTTTGTAGTTCATACTAAAACTTGTTAGCCAAAACTTGGTATTGTGGAGAAGTGAAGTGGAGTGTTCATATAAAGAGAATCAAGTTTGTATAATATGAACTCAATGGAATGGTTGTGCCAAGTTTAAACACAGAAACTGTAGTATAGTATAGATGTCGTTCCACTGAGGAGGTGTAGCATGAAAATCTTAGTTTTGAATTGAGTTGAAAGAAGATTTTGTTTTGATTTGTTGTGAATGATGCTGAGTGAAAAAGTGAATAAATAACAGAGAGTAAAATTTCAAAAGATAACAGTAAATGATTTTCTAGAAAAATCAGTTTTGTAAAACAGGGATTGGTTTCATCACATCTCATCTTCTGTAAGTTGCATAAGTTTTTATGTAAGTAACTTGAAAAGATAATTTCTACGTCACAATAAAAATCATTTGCATTGATCCCTCGACTACAAAATTCATAAGAATGATTTCAAACCGCTGATCCCTCAGTCACTTTGAAATCATCCCAGCATTATTGATCGATTGTTTTAACGTTTATTGCGTTAGATGCCATCCCTGGCCACCTAGTCACAACAAGTATTTCATTCAGATCTGCTTTCAAAAGTCACTTCCCAGCATACTTGAGAAAACTTAAAACAAGAAAATAGTGATCAAGTACTTTCAGGCATTAAATGCAGAAGAAAATACAGCAACTTATCAAATCTCATTACACACATAAAAACTTACAGTAGCATTACTTCAGGTTTGAATGGATTACAACCAATCCCATAAAGGAAATTTTAGCTACTCATGCTATGCATTTTCACCTAAGAAGATTTTGCAATAAATACAGAGTGAAAAATGCAGGGAAAAGTTTTGACAAAATGAAGAAGATGATCTCTTCCATCCCACTTGATGATTCTTGATGTTGTTTTCTGCTTGATTTATAGAGGTTATGCTCCAGCTTCCCTTACCCACTTGCATAGAGCCCATGAAGCATCTTTCAGCGACATGCAGAAACACAAGAAAATAGATGAGTTGGCATCACACCATTGGTGAATAAAAAATTAGACGTCCTATGTTGCATGAGTCACACTTGAGCTCAATGGTCACGCTCAAGCGTGAGGGGTCCTGATGCTCATTGATTGTTTCACGCTTAGACCACTTTAACCACACTCAAGCGTGGCCTTCTTCAGCACACTTGATCCACGCTTGATCCGCGCTTAGGCGTGCTCAGGTTCACACTCAAGCGGCCATTCTTCACGCTTGGGCGTGGAAGGGTCTTGATGTTGTATTGTCTTTACGCTTAAGCTTCATAATGCCTTGCTCAAGCGTGCCAGTTATGTCCAGGGCCACGCTCAAGCGAGCTCGGGCTCGCGCTCAAGTGTGAGAAGGGTCTGATGCTGTTTGTTGATTTCCTGAGTCTTCGCTTGAGCGCAAGGGTAAGCGTAGGCCTTCTGTCTCTCCCACGCTTAAGCGTCTGGTGCCATGCTCAAGTGCGTAGTGTATTTTCGCTCAAGCGCGCAGTATGCTACGCTCAAGCGTTCTTGGTTTAATGTGTTGGTTCCTCTTAGTTTCCTCAGGATGTTGGACCCTTTTCTTCAAAATTTGGACACATTAATTCCTTTTTACACAATGTAACATGTATACAAAATCATGTTCAATTATTTATCAATTCAGTTAAGTTATTCAAAAAATAAGTCCAATTGAATCTTGAATTTAACATAAAATAAGCACTTATCACTTGTTGACTAACTCACTAATGTTACTTGGTCTTGATGTTATGAATATAGATTTTGAAAGTTTAAGATGGCTCATCGTTGCCCTGATCAGGATAATTCCATTGCTCGAGCCTTGAACCGCTTTGCTGACATCCTGGAAATACAAGGCTGTGAGACGCAGGGCAATGATAGGCAAGCCCCTCCGGTAGCTCAAGGTACTTCTGGCTTTGAAACTTTTTTGAAGAGGAAGCCTTCAGAGTTCCATAGCGGGTTTAGACCTGAACAAGCCTACTTTTGGGTCCGTGATGTGGAGCGGATCTTTGATAGCTTCGAGTGTTCTAAGCTCCAGAAAGTGGAGTATGTTATGTTCATGTTGAGAGATGAGGCTGAAACTTGGTGGAGGCTCACCAAGAATCGAATGCTAGCTGCTGTTTCTCCCTTGATTTAGGAGAATTTTAAGTTTAAGTTGATGAGAAAGTATGTTCCTGAGAGCTACAAAAGCAAGAAGGAGCTTGAGTTTATGGAGCTCAAGCAAGGCAACCTGTCTGTGGAAGAGTATGCTTCTAAGTTTAAGGAATTGTGTGAGTTCTACCCTCTATACCAGCAAGAGGGGACAGAAGCTTCTAAGTGTGTAAAGTTTGAGAATGGCATACGTTCTGACATCCATAGGGCCATTTGCCACTAGGAGATCAGAAGCTTCACGGTGCTTGTGAACAAATGCCATATTTATGAAAAGCATGCCCCATCACACACCTCCAGTTTTGACTATAGGATAAAGGGTCAGTCATCCAACTTCAAGAGGCGGGGTAATTTCAGGAGAGGACAATTTTAGAGAGGTGCTTCTTCTATTGCGCGAGGTAGGGGCGGTGGTTTTAGTGACACCCGTGGCCGGGGAAATGCAAATGCTCATGGGCCATAATGCACTTAATGTAGAGGAGCTCAATATACTAGAGACTGTGTACACCGAGATGGTGTTGTTTGCTTCAACTATGACCAAATGGGTCACATCCAACCTGCATGTCCTCTACTTGCACAGAGACCTAATGTTCCAGTCAACACTCCTGCACATCCTACTACTCCTGCTCCTATGAACCGTGGAGGCCACACTGGTGGTCGTGGACGCGGTGGGAGATATCATGGTGGCACTGGAGGAAACACTACCCAGACTCTGGGAAGGATCTTTTCTGTGACCAGAGAGGAAGCTGCCAAGCTAGTAACTTGATTGAAAGTAAGTGTGAGATACTTGGTACTGCAGTGCATGTCATTTATGATTCGGGTGCTACCCACTCTTTTGTATCCGGAGAGTGTGTTCGATGGTTGAGATTGTCGATCAATATAATGAAAAAAGGTCTTATGGTCACTACTCCGACCGGTGCTTGTCTAAGATCGGTTACACGTTGTGACAACGTAGAGATGTTACTTGAGGGAAAAAGATTCATTGTCTCCCTTGTTTGTTTACCTATGAGAGACTTGGAGGTTATTCTCGATATGGATTGGCTTTCGGCTAACAAAGTCATGGTTGATTGCCAACAAAGAACCATCATCTTTCCTTCTCCAAGCTTCGGTAAATTTGATATGCAAGGTATATCCCAACTTTGCATGTTGTTATCTCTTGCTGATGGAACTAATCATTCCGACCCCTTAAGCATGCCGTTTGGAGTGACAAATGCTCTAGCTGTGTTCATAGACTACATGAACCGCATCTTCCATGATTACCTTGATCAGTTTGTGGTAGTGTTTATTGATGATATCTTGGTGTATTCCAAGAGCCATGAAGAGCATGAAGAACATTTGAGATTGGTGTTGGGTATACTTATGGAGAAATAACTTTATGCTAAACTCTTTAATTATGAATTTTGGCTGGAGTGTGTCCAATTTCTTGGGCATGTGATATCTGCAGAAGGCATTTTAGTTGATCCCTCTAAGGTCAAGGTAGTTATGGCCTGGTCTAGGCCTATGACTGTCACTAGAAATAATTCTATAGTAATTAGAGGAGTCCATGAAATTGAAACTACTAATGATGGAGATAAAAAATGGGAAAGTAAATTTGCTGAACTAGCAACTTTTATGAAAAATATTATTGTGTCTCAAAAATAACAACCTGCAACCCCTGCTAAGGTATGTTCTATCTGTACTTTATTAGATCATTATATTGATTGTTGTCCTTCATTGCAGGAAGCTAAAATTCCCGATGAAAATTCTCAAGTATATGCTGCCAACTTATATAATAACAGACTGCCACAACAACAACATAATAATTATAATCTTTCTTCTAATAGATATAATCCTGGTTGGAGGAATCACCCTAATTTAAGATGGGGTAATTCCTCATAACAACCTCATGCACCTTTTCAGGTAAATACTGGACCAAGCAGACCATATTAACCTCCTCATGTACAACAATAAGCTACACAAATAGCTGCACCTTCCACTGAGAAATCAAATTTGGAAGAATTGATAAAGCAAATATCAGTAGATAATTTGAACTTCCAAAAAAGAACTGAGGTTACAATTCAGACTCTTGAAAATCAGATTAGTCAATTGGCTACATCTTTAAACCATTTACAGTCTCAAGGTTCAGATAAGTTATCTGCTCAGACAATTGCCAATCCTAAAAATGTAAGTGCAATTACTTTAAGATCTGGTAAAGCTATCCATGGACAAGAAAAACAACAACAAACTAAAAATACTATTGTCACAAAAAAACATGCAGAAAAAGTTTTAGATAGTAATAATAGTAATGATATATCTCTTACAAATCCTCCTTCTGTAGCTGATCCTGATAAACAACATATCCCTCTTCCATTTCCACAAAGACAAATACAAAATAAGAAAATGGATTAGGAGATCTTGGAAACATTTAGAAAAGTAGAGGTAAATATATCTTTATTAGAAGCCATCAAGCAAATCCTAAGATATGCCAAATTCCTTAAAGAACTATGCACTAATAAAAGACTAAAAGGCAATAAAAGGATTAACATAAGTAGAACTATATCTGCATTGAGAAACCTTTGTCACATATACCAGAAAAATGTAAAGAACCTGGGACGTTTACCATTCCATGCATAATAGGCATAACATTAATAGTTGCACCTAAGTCTAGCATGGCATTGTCAAATTTGTTATTGCCTTTTGGCACTTTTGCTTCTAGGAGAATGCCTTTTGCCTTATGCAATTCCCCTGGTACCTTTCAACGATGCATGATTAGTATCTTTGCTGATTTTCTTAAAAATTGCATGGAAGTATTTATGGATGATTTCACGGTTCATCATTTGATGTTTGCTTATATAGTCTAGATAAAGTATTACATAGATGCATTGAAACTAACCTTATTCCTAATTATGAGAAATGTCACTTCATGGTAGAAGAAAGAATAGTTTTGGGCCATGTAATATCTAAAAAAGGGATAGAAGTAGATCCTACAAAAATTGATGTAATTTCTCAATTACCTTATTCTTCTTGTGTACGAGATATTCATTCTTTTCTTAGTCATGCAGGTTTTTATAGGAGGTTTATAAAAAACTTCAGTAAGATAGCCCTTCCGTTGTCTAACTTACTGCAAAAAAATATAACATTTGACTTTAATGACAAATATAAAGAGGCTTTTGATTGCTTAAAGAAAGCTTTAACTACCACTCCTATCATCCAGGCACCAGATTGGTCACTTCCATTTGAACTTATGTGTGATGAATCAAATTATGCATTAGGAGTTGTACTTGCTCAAATAGTAGGTAAAGTACAACATGTTATTTACTATGCCTCACGAACTTTGGATGCTACACAAATAAACTATACTACCACAGAAAAAGAACTACTTGCTATTGTGTTTGCACTTGATAAATTTAGATCTTATTTGCTCAGTTCAAAAGTGGTTGTATTTTCAAATCATAAGCATTAAAGTTCCTTTTAAAGAAACCAGATGCAAAACCAAGATTAATCAGGTGGATATTGCTGCTCCAAGAATTTGACATTGAAATTAGGGATAAAATTAAAGCAAAAAATTTGGTGGCTGATCACTTAAGTAGAATTGAAAAAGAACTTGACCCAATTTCCATTAGAGATGATTTCCCTAATGAACAACTTATGGAATACATGATTCCACTCCATGGTTTGCTAATTTGGTAAACTACTTAGTTGCTTCTGTTACTCCCATACATGTATCTAAACAAGAAATAATAAAACTTAAAAGTGATTCTAAATACTATGTTTGGGATGATCCTTAATTATGGAAACTTTGTAGTGATCAAGTCATTAGAAGGTATGTACCTGAAAATGAATTTCATTCCATTCTTACATTTTGTCATACATATGCATGTGGTGGACATTTTGGACCTCAACGTACAGCAAGAAAAGTATTAGAATCTGGTTTGTATTGGCCAACAATTTTTTGTGACGCATATACATTTTGTAAATCTTATGAACGATGTCAAAGAATGGGAAACATATCTCGTAGAAATGAGATGCCTCAATGACCCATGTTATTTTGTGAAATTTTTGATGTTTGGGGCATAGATTTCATGGGACCTTTTCCTGTATCTTTTAATTTTGTTTATATACTGCTTACGGTCGATTACATGTCTAAATGGGTTGAAGCCAAAGCTACTTGAACTGATGATTCTAAAGTTATTGCAGATTTTGTTAGATCACATATATTTTGTAGTTTTGGTGTTCCTAAGGCCATCATTAGTGATCAAGGATCACATTTTTGCAACTGTAAAATGGAGTCCCTTCTTAAAAAATATAGAGTTATGCATAAGGTTTCAACACCTTATCATCCCCAAACAAATGGGCAAGCTGAAGTCTCCAATCGGGAATTAAAAAAGATCCTTCAAAAAATAGTACAACCAAATAGGAAAGATTGGAGCAAAAGGTTAGAAGATGCTCTTTGGGCTTATAGAACAGCTTATAAAACACCTATTGGAATGTCACCCTATAGGATTGTTTTTGGAAAATCATGTCACTTACCTGTAGAAATTGAGCACAAAGCTTATTGGGCAGTAAAACAATGTAACTTGGACTTAAATGAGGCTGATAAAGAAAGGGAACTCCAACTACAGGAACTGGAAGAAATTCGTTTGGAAGCTTATGAAAGTTCTAAAATCTATAAAGAAAAAGCCAAATCCTTTTATGACAAACAGGTCTTGAGAAAAAACTTTTTCATTGGATAAAAAATTTTATTGTACAATTCACGCCTAAAGCTCATATCTGGTAAGCTTCACTCTAAATGGCAGGCCCATTTGAAATAACTAATATCTTTCCTTATGGTGTGATTGAAATTTTAGATAAAGCGACAAACAAGGTTTTCAAGGTAAATGGGCACTGACTTAAACCTTTCTTTCAAGGGTTCCAAGAGCACATAGATACGGAGGTGTATTTGTGTGATGCTAAATATTTTGACTAATTTTTCTTAATAATAATATTTATAAAAAAATTAAAATTAAAAATAATAAATAAATAAATGTATATCAATTAATTACATCATCATTTTTTTTAGTGCTAACACTTGTCTCAATCATTATTACTGTTATTGTTTTGGCATTATTATCATTTTCTTGCAGTAGTTAAAAAGTCATCATCAGGCTTGTGACGTTAAACAAGCGCTTGATAGAAGGCAACCTATCACCTTTTCACCTTCTTTATCTCTACTATTCTTTATAACTTCGTTTTCTATTCTCTCTTTTCTAAATAGCTACAACTTCAAAGTAATCTGACCATGGAACAAACCCTTACAAAACTCAAGGAAAGATTCCCTACACTTCCACGTGACGTGGTTGTAAAAATTTACAAAGCTCGAGTTCAAAGGTTAAAACTACTCACATATTTTGGTATTCTAGAGGATATTCGTTGGCTTATTGAAGCAAAGGTACGTCTTTCTGGTGAATTACATAAGTCTTATATAAAACATTTGCCAGGTATGGGACGTAGTTCTTATTCTAAAAAACAAAGAACTAAGAGGATGGGAGTTTTCCATAAGTGTGCAAGATGGAATTATGATACACATTGTAGAAACCCTAGAATGGTCTCTATAAATTGGGAGGACAAAATTAAATTTTTAAAGGATGGACTGAGTAAAGAGTGCAACTTGGATAACTTAATCCAAACTCTTGAGACGCATCCATATGGAATTGTTCAAAAAGTCCTTCTGAAATTATATGATCTATTCATTCAACAAAAAGAAAACTATAGCCTTGGGAATCTGACGTTAAACGACCCTGTTTGCCAGTTTATAAGAAAACTGGATGGGTAGCAAAAACCTCAACTCATAGAAGGCGTTTAAGCCGTTACTGGATGTAAAACCAGAGGAAGATGTGAGCCACAATCATAACTACTGTATATATTTACTGTTATTTTCAATGTTTTACTTTTTTGAATTCACTTTGACTTTTAAAAATTACCTGTTTTTATTTTCTTCAATCATGTCTTTTCAAATTTCTTCAGTAACGTCATTTCTTTTTATATGATAATAATTGTGTAAACTTTTTATCTTTCATCAATAATTTCATCTTGGTTTTCATCTATATAAGGTTGTATAACTCTACATAGAAAACACAAAAAAAAGATGAAAAAAATCAAATCCATTTGTGTGTTTGGTAGATCCAACAATGGTAATTGTAAGGAGTACCTAATAGCAGTTACTAAGTTGGGAAAACTATTGGCTGTGAAAGAAATAAAGGTCTTGTATAGAGGAGGAGTACAGGGTTTGAGAGGCTCCATGGCACTATCTGCACTAGTTGAAGGAAGCAACGTCTCTAGTATCATCCTACAACATGTTGGTATTACACCAACTATTGCTGTAGGAACTGAGGTAAAAGTTACAAGCATCCATCAATGAATGGCTCGTATGGTTATAGGTGCTGAAGCCTTTATTGCACTTCCTGGAGGTTTTGGTACTTTTGAGGAAATATTTTGCATTGCATCATGGTGTAGCATGAACCTTCATAAAAAGCCATTAGGATTGTTAAATATTAATGGTTTTTATGACAGTTTGTTAATTTTTTTAGATAAAGTTATGGAACAGGACCTTATAACTCAAGATGATCGATCATTCATTCATGCTTCTTTAAATGCAAATGAAGTGATTGATATTTTACTGAGCTTTTTACCCTAACCTCAGCCCCTCTTAAAGCAAGATAAGGATCACACATATAAGCGCAAGAATCTAGAACCAGACACCACCCTTCGATTATAACTTCTTTCTCACCTTTATCTATATTAAGAAATAAAAAAATTAAAAATTAAAAAAAATAAAAAAAGAAACTGTGAAAATCATATAAGACACTGAGGAAAATGTCTTGAATAAGTGTGTGGGGGTCTGAGTTATATATATATATATTATTATTATTTGTGAGGGATAGACAGAGTAAATATTAATTTGGGAAAGTTGCATCTAAAGTCATAAAGATTCATCTTTGAGGACCAAAGTCTTGAGACGTATCCTTCACTATATAGTTTAAGTATCACTTTGTTTAATTTTTTTTATTTTAAAATAAAAAATAATTTTTTTTGTGTCATGAGTACTTTTGTTAGGATGGGCTGAGTAAAGAGTTTAAACTCTTGAGACGCATCCTCACAACAAATCTCACTCAAATAACTACAACCGTTTCACCTTCCTTATCAAAACCATTTTTCTTTAAAAAAAACAAAAAAATATAAAAAAAAACACACACACACAACCACTATCTTTGCTTTAGTGTCGGGTATCCTTTGTCTTTACCTTTACTACGATCATTTCCATCCGGCATCAATTATTCTTCAACCATAAACATCATCTCATCATTCTCCAACTGCCACACTTTGCTTTCATCCTTTTCTTTCAGATCGGAGCCACACCTCACCACTAGTCAATCATCAGGTTCTTTATTTTCTCTTAATGAATGATATAGCAGAGTCTTTCTATAGGCATACGAATGAATTAAGATGTATGTTATTTCTCTTGATGCTACTCATGGTTGTGTTGATGATATTTTTCTTTTGGGTTCTAACACAAGTCCCATGAAACTGGTTTATATGACATAATCAAATTGTTCAGTTATACTAATCATTTCACATGCAATTGAACTGACCAATTTGTTATAGGTATCTTTGTTACTAAGCGCCCTTGAAAAAAAAGTACAGAGCAAGAAGCATAAGGAACAAGATCCTGGCACCAATATTTGGTTATGATTTATTTTTCCTTCTTTGTTTCTTGTTCAAAAAAAAATCATCATTTCCAGTTTTTCATTTTAAATTCTACATGCTTTTCACTGATTTTTTTTAATTTGTCTAAGTAATGAGTAATTACATCACCCTTGTCCAATATTTCATGACATATTGTGAATAATTTCCTTACATATTAATTCAATAAGTTGTTTGTGAAGATCAAATTGTATATGAATTGTGATTGATTGACCACCCTCGGTGAGATTTTGAGCTTAATTGGATGGACCAGATTATGTCATCTTTCTTTTGTTTTTGATTGACCCTTATTTATTAGTACTCTAGAACTTGACTTGTTTCTTTTGATGTATTATGTTCCATATGCATGCTTTGATGTGATTAAGGCCATTTTTATTTTAACCAAACACTAGCCATATGCCTTACCTTGCATATTTTCCATTGTTACCCACATTGAGCCTATATCCATTTCTTGATTCAGTCACATAATTAGCCAATAGCCAAAAAAAATGAAGAAATAAAAAAACGTTAAAAGAAAAAAAAGAAAAAGAAAAAAGAAGAAGTGGTGAATATATGTATGAAAATAAAGAGGAGGATTTATTCTCATGTTTTATCCTCCATCATGTTTCATTTTGCTAAGTATTAAGTTTCAAAATGTACTTCCACAATCACTGAATCACTTACTCCATTGCTCTTTTTTAATCATAATTTTAGCCATACTATTTCATTTTATTCACCCTGTATCACCTTGGCCCCATTACAACCTTAATAAAGTCCTTTTGATCTCCGCATGCATATGTGTTCAAATATGGAAATTAGAAATTTGTCAAGCCTATGGTAGTGCTAATTTATTTGGGTGATTTCTGAGAGTATACACAAACTCAAACAATCGAGATATAGATAGCATGATAGAGAACATCTATCACATTTTCATCCACTCTTTGATTTGATCACTCAATTTGTGTAACTAGTATGTAATGCTTCTTATTCATACTTATCATGACTTCTTGATATCAAGGATGATGTGTATTACTTATTATTTTAGATTTCAAAAAAAATCAATAAAAAATTCTGTTGTTTTCCATTTTAGTTTTTGGTTTGATTTTTCCCTGGAATGCAAAAGCTTAAGTGTGGGGGAATTTGATAAATCAATTTTAATACACTTCTTATAGTTTTACACTTAGGGTTTACTATATAATTACTATTTTTAATAATAGTATTTTAATTAAGTTTTATGTTGTTTAGTTAAATTGAAGTATTATGTATATATGTTTCAATTTTAATTTTTTGTATGTATCTTGAGTATCTTGCCCTATTTTGGCCATAACTTGGGCTTTTGTGATCCAAATGGGCTAATCTTGGAGCCCATGGAAAGCTAAGACAGAGACCTACATCATGATGATCAGATTTGGTTATTTTGCATCTAAAAATATGAAGAAATGGAGCTTAAATCAATCACCCTTCATGTGTCCCACCAGCATTGACATAGTTCACCAAAATACACATATCTGTATATGTAGATGTCCAAATGACCTCATTCTTGTGCCAAATTCTCAATAAGACAGATTCATGTTGACGATTTTGCAAAATTCGGCTATCTAGATGGTCATATTTGACTCTCAAGGTGGAGAAGATAAAGATGAAAATGAATTTCAACACCTACCATTATCTTCTCTTGAATTATTGTAATTTCAAACCCACCAATGTTGAAAAAATACATTAATGATCAGAAAATAAATGTATAGTATCATGATATCTTGCCTATAAAAAGATACTTGAAGTTGTAAGGAAGATACATAAGAGATACATAAGAAATACATGCTTTAGTTTTCATTACATTTCTATATCTTTGCTTTAGTTTCTTAAGTTTTAGTTCTTTCTCTTACTTTATTTCTTTGTTCTATATATCATCCCTCAAGTTATGGTTTTCATTTCCCTTCCCCAATATCAAGTAAGTTAATTTTATTTTTTGTTATTTACTTTTATAATCAAAGTTATAGTTAATTTAATATTAGCTTTCATTGTTAAAAATTATCATGGAAGCTTAATCTTTTAAAATCAACTCAAGAAATTTAATTTTTCTTTATGTTAACTTTGAGTTCTTGCTCTTAATATTTTGATTGAAGATAATTATTTTTCTTTGTTTCTCAAACACTTATGATGGTAGATTATTTAAGTGTATAACCGATTGGTATATAATTAAACAATCTATAATCTAAAATAATGTTGGTTGGTTAATCAATAATCAATTTGAGAACAAAGATTAAGTCACTAAATAAAAGATTTCTATTTAGTTTCTTAACTCAATCAAACTATGGTTTTAAAGTTATTTTAGTAATTAATAAGAATATATCGATTGGTTATTCTTATTAGTTCATTAATTTGATTCTAGAAGATTTTCTAGAATATAATCATTTAGGGATTCCAAATGATTCAAGATTGAGAAATTAATTATGTTTAATCATATTTGTGATCAATGATTAGTTAAGTAAAGATTTATTAATTCCTTGGGTTGGTTCTTTCTAAATTTGATTATTCTCACTCATAAATTTACTTTTTGCACTATTATATAATTACTTAATTTTCCTTTCAATCTCAACACAAATCCCCCTTTTGTTATAACTTAACTAAATTGAGTATAACTAATTTAACTAAGGTCCTCGAGAGACGACTAAGGTTGTTTACCTTATACTATATTAATTTAACTTTTTATTTGACCCGACAACGACAACGTGCCACTTTCCGGATGAGGTTCCCAGTTTGCCACCTCCGCGTGAGGTTGAATTTGTTATTGATCTCGTTCCGGGTGCGGAGCCGGCTTCTATGGCTTCTTATAGAATGTCTCCTATGGAGTTAACTGAATTGAAAAAACAGGTGGAAGAGTTACTTGAGAGAGAGTTCATCCAACCTAGTTGCCCTCTTGGGGAGCTCCTATATTGCTAGTGAAGAAGAAGGATGCAACGATGTGATTGTGTATTAATTACCGTCAATTGAATAAGATGACGATCAAGAACAAGTACCCTTTACCACGTATAGATGACTTATTAGATCAGTTGAGAGGTGCTATGGTGTTCTCTAAGATTGACTTGTGTTCTGGTTACCACCAAATCAGGGTGAAGGCCGAAGACATCCCGAAAACCGCTTTTAGGACGTTGTATGGTCACTACGAGTATGTTGTGATTTCGTTTGGAGTGACAAATGCTCCATCTCTGTTCATGGACTATATGAACCACAGCTTCCATGATTACCTTGATCGGTTTGTGGTAGTGTTCATTGATGATATCTTGGTGTATTCCAAGAGCCACGAAGAGCATGATGAACATTTGAGATTGGTACTGGGTATATTAGGGAGAAACAACTTTATGCTAAACTCTTTAATTGTGAATTTTGGCTGGAGTGTGTCCAATTTCTTGGGCATGTGATATCTGCAGAACGCATTTCGGTCGATCACTCTAAGGTCAAGGTAGTTATGGCATGGTCTAGGCCTACGAGTGTCACTGAGATTCAAATAACTATAATATCGAATAGCGGATTTAAGGCGCCATATTCATCATCTAGTAAAGCTTATCGAATCTTTAACAAATGAACAAACATAATTGAAGAGTTCATTCATGTGAAAATCGATGAGATTAATGAAAGTACCTCAAGAAAGGAAGTTGTTAATGATATTGTAGGTACCCTCCAAGAAATGACTTTGGAAAACAAGGAAGAAGAAGGAATCAACAATGGAGACAAAGAAGAAGCTTCTCAAAATAAACAACAGCAATCAAGCATTCAAAAGGAATAGATTGCATCAAGACATCATCCAATGGACAATATCATAGGTGATAACTAGACCAAGTTTGGGAACTTGTGCCAAGACCCAATGACCATCAAATAATAGGAACTAAATAAGTTTTTAGGAACAAACTTGATGAGAATGGAATAATAACTAGAAACAAGGCTAGGCTAGTTGCTAAGGGATACAACCAAGAAGAAGGAATTAACGATGAAGAAACATATGCGCTCGTAGCTAGATTAGAAGCAATTAGATTATTATTAGTATTTGTATGTTGCAAGATTTTAAACTTTATCAAATAGATGTCAAAAGTACCTTCTTAAATGGATACATTCAAGAAGAAGTGTATGTAGATCAACCTTCTGGTTTTGAAAACTACCAATTTCCAAACCATGTTTTCAAACTAAGAAAACCCTTGTATGGTTTGAAACAAGCTCTAAGAGCTTGGTATGAAAGGCTGAGTAAATTTCTCATAGAAAATGATTTTAAAAGAGGAAAAGTTAATACTACATTATTCATTAAGCAAAAAAATAGTGACATACTTTTGGTACAAGTTTATATGGATGATATCATATTTGGTGCCACTAATGAGCTACTTTGCAAAGAGTTTTCTAAGATCATGTAGGATGAGTTTGAAATGTCAATGATGGGAGAACTCACATTCTTCCTTGGACTTCAAATTAAGCAAACTAAAGAATGAACTTTCATTATTCAATCCAAGTATTGTAAAGAATTGCTTAAAAAATTCAACATTGACAAAGCAAATGAAATTGCCACACCAATGAGCACATCGTGCTATTTGGACAAGGATGAGAAAGGTAAGGATGTTGAACTCTGATAAATGCTTATTTTATGATTAAATTCATGACTCAATTAGACCCATTTTCTGAATAACTTAACTAAACTGATAAATAATTGAGCATGATTTTGATTATAAAGAAAGTATTAAGAAAAGAAGCTTGAAATGTAAAAATCAGTAAAGAAATTGTCAAAAGCCTTGAAGAAACAAAGAAACACCAGAGCATCAAGCAAGGACGCTTGAGCGTGGTACACTGCACGCTTGAGCGTGGAAGAAACAAAAGCTTACGCTGCCCATGCGCCCAAGCGAAATAATGAAGAACACACCAACAGCCTCTCACGCTTGAGCGTGAGCCCGAGCTCGCTCAAGCGTGACTCTATGCATGACTGGCGCTCAAGCGTGACTATATGGAGCTCAAGCGTGACTCAATTGAAAGAGGAACAGCATCAGGATCATCTCACGCTCAAGCGTGGGAAGGAGCCGCTTGGACGTGAACCCGACCCCGCTTGAGCGTGGCTTGAGCGTGGAATATATCTGTTGAGATAGAAGAGCTCGCTTAAGCGTGACAGATTTAGCTTGGGTGAAGATGAAAGAGTATCAGGAAATGTTTCACGCTTGAGCGAGACAAGGAGGCGCTCAAGCGTGAACCCGAGTGCGCCTGAGCGTGAAGTAAGCGTGGATCAAGCGTATGCTAAACAACCACGCTTAAGCGTGGTTAAGGAAGCTCGAGCGCGAGACAACCAGTGAACACCAGTACCCTTCACGCTTGAGTGTGACCACTAAGCTCAAGCGTGACTCATGCAGTATGGGATTTCTAATTTAATATTCACCAATGGTACGATGCCAACTCACCCACTTTCTTGTGTTTCTACAAGTCTCTGAAAGATGCTGCATGGGTTCTACGCAAGTGGGCAAGTGAAGCTGAACCATAACTCCTATAAATCAAGCTGCAAACAAATCATAATATATCCATCATCCCTGTAATCCCCTGTATTTCCCTCACAATCCAACCTTTTCCATTATCTTTTGTATTTATATTTTGAGGGTGAAAATGCAAAGCATGAGTAACTAAACTCCCTTATGGGATTGGCTGTAATCCATTCAACACTGAAGTAATGCTATTGTAAGTTTTTATTTAGTAATGAGATTTGATAAGTTTCTGTATTTCCTTCTGCGTTTAATGCCTGAAAGTACTTGATCACTATTTTCTTGTTTTAAGTTTTCTCAAGTATGCTGGGAAGTGACTTTTGAAAGCAGATCTGAAAGAAATACTTATTGTGAGTAGATAGCCAGGGATGGCGTCTAACGCAATAAATGTCAAAACAATCGATCGATAATGCTGGGATGATTTCAAAGTGACTGAGGGATCAGCGGTTTGAAATCATTCTTATGAATTTTGTAGTCGAGGGATCGATACAAATGACTTTGATTGTGACGTAGAAATTATCTTTTCGATTTACTTATATAAAAACTTATGCAGCTTACAGAAGGTGAAGATGTGATGAAGCCAATCCCTGTTTTACAAAATTGATTTCTCTCAAAAACCATTCACTGTTATCTTTTGCAAAATTTCACTCTCTGTTATTTATTACTTTTTCATTCAACATCATTCACCACAAAACAAACTAAAAACCTTCTGCCTAATCAATTCAAAACTAAGATCTTCATTCTAACACCTCCCTAGTGGAACAACAACTATACTGTATTACAACTTCTGTGTTTAAACTTGGCACAAGCATTACATTGAGTTCATATTCTACAAACCTGATTCTCTTTCATTGAACTCTTCATTCCAAATATCTCAGAAATATACCATCAAGTTTTGGCGCCGCAGCCGGGGAGGTGATTTAAGTTTGAATATTTTAGCATTGAATTGACAAGACAGTGTAAATAAATTTGTTTTCAATTTTGTTTTTATTTTTTTTAGTAACCTTGCTACTTTGAGTTCTTGATTTATGATCTTGAGAGGACAGGGTACAAAAGAACAACTTGCATTTGATCCAGAGATAGACAGGTTCCTCAAGAAAATCAAGAAAGCCAAGCAGAACTTCCACGTAGGACAAACTTCCTCTGATACAATGGATGTCAACAGCAACAATCAAAACCCACCAAGGAGAACACTTGGAGACTATGCCTTACAACAAGGGCCAAGACATTTCTCAAGCATTGCAGTTCCAAACACTGTCAGAGCACTAGAAATGAAACCAGCATTTCTTAGTTTGATTAGTTCACACCAATTTACTGGAATGTCAAGTGAAGATCCATATACTCACTTAGCCACATTCTATGAATTGGTTGGAACCATGGGATTTAACCAAGATGTTATTGATGCTGCATATTTAAGACTATTTCCTTTCTCTTTAGCAGGAAAAGTAAATGAGTGGTTACAATCTCATCCAAATCAAAGTTTGAATAGCTGGAATATAGTTGAAGAAAAATTTCTACAAAGGTTCTTTCCTCCATCTAGATTCATCAAGGCCAAATCAGATATTACAACATTTAGACAAGGCCAAGATGAACCTTTTTGTGAGGCATGGGAACGCTTTAAATCACTGTTCAGAAAATGCCCAAACCATGGACTTGAAGATATTGCACAACTTAATATTTTTTATAGTGGTTTAAGGGCTGACACTAAAATGATTTTAGATGCAGCAGCAGGAGGAACAATGATGACAGTGGATGTTGACCAAGCCACAAGGATAATAGAAGCTTTATCCTCAACAGACTACCAAGCTCAACATGATCGTCAGCAAGTTCAAAGGAAAGGAGTCCTTGACTTAAACACCACAGATGTCATTTTAGCACAGAACAAAATTCTGACCCAACAATTAGAAGCATTGACCAAAAAGATATCCAATCTTCCTCAACAGTTACATGCAGTACAATCATCACAACCAGGGCAACAACAAATGCCTGTAACATGTAACTTTTATGGAGGAGATCATCTCAATGAGAACTGTGGCTCACAAGAAGCAACTGTATACTTCATGAACAACCAAGGAAGGTCTGGTAATTTCAATTCAAATTTTTCTAACCAACCATTTCAGGGATGGAGAAGTAACCAAAACCAAGGCCAAGGATGGAAGCAAGAGCCCAGCTCTTCAAATAAATCATATCAAAATAATGGTCCTTCTTTGGTGGAGAGAACTTCTAGATTAGAGGACACCTTGGAAAAATTTATACAAACTTCTTTAGCAAGTCAAAAGAACAATGAAGCATCGCTTAGGAACTTGGAAACACAATTGGGACAACTAGCCCGACAACTTGCTGAGAAACAGAAGCCTCAATATGGAGCAAACTCTGAAACAAACCCAATAGAGCATTGCAAGGCTGTGACCACACTGACTGAGGAAATAACTGAGGAAGAAGATGGACATGATACTATCATCTCTAAAGCAGTACCTTATAACACCAAAGATCCAGGGAGTTTTTCTATTCCTGTTACTATTGGAAATCTTTCAAAAAGTAAAGCTTTATTAGATCTTGGTGCTAGTGTAAATTTGATGCCATTATCCACACTTAAAAGTATAGGGGATTTTTCAGTAAAGCCAACAAACATGACTTTAAAAATGGCAGATCAATCAATAAAAACCCCTTATGGTATTGCTGAAAATATTGAGGTCAAAGTTGATAAATTTGAATTTCATGAGAATTTTGTTGTCATAGATATGGAGGAAGATCCTGAAGTTCCTCTAATACTGGGGAGACCATTCTTGAAAGTAGCCAAGGTCATCATAGATGTGGATGACAGAAAAGTAAAAATTCGAGTGCAAAAAGAAGAAGCTGATTTTGCTATTGAAGGTGCACTTGAAAAACAGAATGGAAGAAAACCAAGACCTGACTTAGGCAAGGAGGTGGAAAAACTCAACACTCTCATCCGCCAGCTCCATGATCCATTTTGAAAAATCTATCAGGCGTCAAGCTGATGACGTTAAACAAGCGCTTATTGGGAGGCAACCCAATCCTTTATGTTTTCCTTTTTCATCCTGTTGAATTTACATTGCGCACACTTTATTTTTATGTTTTCGTTTTCAAGTCTCATAATTGAAGTTCTTTTTTTTCGTAGGTCACTCATCAACCCATTCCAAGTGTCAAACACTGATAGAAGCAAGCCAAGAAGTTCAAAAACTATGTTTTCTTCTACATTGAGGTTTCTCATTGGAAGCAAGTTTACAGCCCACATTGCTGGGCCTGGGGACAGGCCTTCTTTCTTAGGAGGGGTGAGACTTCATAGGCTAGACCAGGACCCTCCTCACAAGGGCCTCCAGCAAGGAAACATGAGACAGAGGATGACTCTTCTGAGGATGAGTGATGAGTTTACTGCTTTAGTTTTTATTGCTTTAGTTTACTTTGAGTTACTTTTGTCTAACATTACTGCAGCATACTTTGAAAATTTTTAAAATTTTTCATGCTTTTGGTTGATTGTTTGGATATACCATTACATGCTTGCAGTTGTACCATTTTGGAAAAACCCAACCAAAGATTTTACTTTTTGAACAAGAAAAGTTTCTAAGCAGCAGAATATTTTTAGGCAATAACACTGATTTTTTTTTAGGCAAAATGACTAAATTAAGAACCAAGGAACTAGAATGCATGTACTTTGGATTGTTTACATGAGTTGAACCCTTTTCTGTTAGAATAAGGAAGTAAGCCTTATATCTTGATGAGAAGTGAGAAATCTAAACACTGAGAGCCTCATTTGAATTTGTTAAATTGGCATTGACTGATTTTCTAATTAACCTTTTTCTTAAGAAATAAGCAAGGAAATGATAAGGCAATTTTGAAAACATAGTTAGCCGAGAGCCAAAGCCGAGAGCCAAAAAGCTACCCTGATAAAAATATCCGATTTTTTGGTAGCCCATCTTTGAGCCATAAAATTTTTTTTTCTTTACCCTGAGCTAAGCATAAAAGCAAAAATCCTACCTTACCTGCATGTTCATCTTGAAAAAGAGCATAAAATATTTTTTTTTTCTCAAAAGGAGATGAAACAAATGGAGGCAGAAAAAGAAAATGCAAAAAAAAAAATAGTAAGCTCTCCAAAAAATGTATAAAAGAGCTGGAGGAAAACAAAGGAAAATTCTGAAGTTTAAATTCAAAGAAGAAGCCTTCTAAATTGTTAAATAAATTAACTAAAAGCACTTATGCTCTTCTTTGTACATGCGATCTGAATCCAAGAAAAACCAAAAATTCTTGTTAACCCAGCCTCATTACAACCTTAAAAGACCTTTTGATCCTTGCTGTTCATTTGAATTTTGGTTTTACTAGAAATGACGGGCAACGTTAACTGAGCAGTTCTAATGATGGATGAGTGAAACAGACACCTGGTAAGAAATAATGAGAGTTCTCTATTCTTACAGCAATGGGTTACATGCTTTATGAACAAGGTAATGGTGCATTACATTTTAAGGAATTGGTATTAAGAAAATCATTTGCCTAGACATCAACTCAGATTATTGTCTTTTAAACTTTTTGTCTGCAACAGAAACTCAGATTTTTGAACGCTTGATTCCCTTTCCAAAACTTCTTTTTACTTGAGGACAAGCAAAAATCTAGGTTGGGGAGAGTTTGATAAATGCTTATTTTATGATTAAATTCATGACTCAATTAGACCCATTTTCTGAATAACTTAACTAAACTGATAAATAATTGAGCATGATTTTGATTATAAAGAAAGTATTAAGAAAAGAAGCTTGAAATGTAAAAATCAGTAAAGAAATTGTCAAAAGCCTTGAAGAAACAAAGAAACACCAGAGCATCAAGCAAGGACGCTTGAGCGTGGTACACTGCACGCTTGAGCGTGGAAGAAACAAAAGCTTACGCTGCCCATGCGCCCAAGCGAAATAATGAAGAACACACCAACAGCCTCTCACGCTTGAGCGTGAGCCCGAGCTCGCTCAAGCGTGACTCTATGCATGACTGGCGCTCAAGCGTGACTATATGGAGCTCAAGCGTGACTCAATTGAAAGAGGAACAGCATCAGGATCATCTCACGCTCAAGCGTGGGAAGGAGCCGCTTGGACGTGAACCCGACCCCGCTTGAGCGTGGCTTGAGCGTGGAATATATCTGTTGAGATAGAAGAGCTCGCTTAAGCGTGACAGATTTAGCTTGGGTGAAGATGAAAGAGTATCAGGAAATGTTTCACGCTTGAGCGAGACAAGGAGGCGCTCAAGCGTGAACCCGAGTGCGCCTGAGCGTGAAGTAAGCGTGGATCAAGCGTATGCTAAACAACCACGCTTAAGCGTGGTTAAGGAAGCTCGAGCGCGAGACAACCAGTGAACACCAGTACCCTTCACGCTTGAGTGTGACCACTAAGCTCAAGCGTGACTCATGCAGTATGGGATTTCTAATTTAATATTCACCAATGGTGCGATGCCAACTCACCCACTTTCTTGTGTTTCTACAAGTCTCTGAAAGATGCTGCATGGGTTCTACGCAAGTGGGCAAGGGAAGCTGAACCATAACTCCTATAAATCAAGCTGCAAACAAATCATAATATATCCATCATCCCTGTAATCCCCTGTATTTCCCTCACAATCCAACCTTTTCCATTATCTTTTGTATTTATATTTTGAGGGTGAAAATGCAAAGCATGAGTAACTAAACTCCCTTATGGGATTGGCTGTAATCCATTCAACACTGAAGTAATGCTATTGTAAGTTTTTATTTAGTAATGAGATTTGATAAGTTTCTGTATTTCCTTCTGCGTTTAATGCCTGAAAGTACTTGATCACTATTTTCTTGTTTTAAGTTTTCTCAAGTATGCTGGGAAGTGACTTTTGAAAGCAGATCTGAAAGAAATACTTATTGTGAGTAGATAGCCAGGGATGGCGTCTAACGTAATAAACGTCAAAACAATCGATCGATAATGCTGGGATGATTTCAAAGTGACTGAGGGATCAGCGGTTTGAAATCATTCTTATGAATTTTGTAGTCGAGGGATCGATACAAATGACTTTGATTGTGACGTAGAAATTATCTTTTCGATTTACTTATATAAAAACTTATGCAGCTTACAGAAGGTGAAGATGTGATGAAGCCAATCCCTGTTTTACAAAATTGATTTCTCTCAAAAACCATTCACTGTTATCTTTTGCAAAATTTCACTCTCTGTTATTTATTACTTTTTCATTCAACATCATTCACCACAAAACAAACTAAAAACCTTCTGCCTAATCAATTCAAAACTAAGATCTTCATTCTAACACCTCCCTAGTGGAACGACAACTATACTGTATTACAACTTCTGTGTTTAAACTTGGCACAAGCATTACATTGAGTTCATATTCTACAAACCTGATTCTCTTTCATTGAACTCTTCATTCTAATATATCAAAAACACACATCATCAAACTCACGAAATACCGAGGTATGATTGGATCCTTACTTTACTTAACCGCTAGTAGACCGGATATTATGTTTTTTATGTGTATGTGTGCAAGATATCAAGCATGCCTAAAAGAATCTCACCTTACTACGGTTAAACGTATAATGAAATATTTAGTCGAAACTCAAAATATTGGTTTATGGTATCCTAAAGGTGCTGAATGTATTCTTGTAGGATATTCTGATTCTGACTTTGTAGGATGTAAACTAGATAGAAAAAGTACTAGTGGTACTTGTCACTGCTTGGTAATTCCCTTGTATCTTGGCATAGCAAGAAACAAGTAACTGTTGCATTATCAACAGCTGAGGCAGAATATGTTACAACTAGGAGTTGTTGTGCTCAAATCCTTTGGATGAAGCAACAACTTCTAGATTTTGGTGTTGTGTTAGAGCATGTGCCTCTTAGATGTGATAATACAAGCGCTATAAACATTTCCAAGAATCCTGTAATACATTCAAGAACCAAGCATATTGAAATCAGACATCATTTTATTAGAGATCATGTTTTGAAAGGTGATTGTATGCTAGAACATGTTGAAACCACTAGGCAATTGGCTGATATTTTCACAAAACCCTTGCAAAAGAACAGTTTATAAACATTAGAAGGGAATTAAGAATTCTAAAAATTTCTAATTGTGTTTAAGAACTGAAATCCAATATTTGTCAATAGTAAGTTTTCATGTTTGAGGATCAAGCCCTCTTTGATATATGACTTTGAGAAAATGAAAAATCAAAGACTTAAGGTTTTAGATTGGAAGATTAATGAACAAAAGGCTTTAAAACTCTTTGAATTTATGAAAATCTTTTGTTTAATGATGTTTGTGCATGACCATATACGTTAAGAAGATTCATAAATCGTGAGTTTTCATGTCCTGAAATGGTATCCCAGAGTTTCGAATCGATTCGTGTCGTTAAAAGTACAACTCAAGCAAGGCAAAACACCTTGAATCGATTCACACGCTGGCTTGAATCGATTCAAATACCTGATGCTCCAAATTTTTTTCAAAACAGCACGCTTTGAATCGATTCACACGGGGGTTTGAATCGATTCATGCGTTAAAAAAGGCCCATATACTTGCTATTTCATACTTATTTCACTCAATGCTTCATTCCTCTTTGATACTTTTCTTCTCCTTCTCTCTAAAACCCATTTTCCCTCTCTAAAATCCCTTTTCAAATCACTCTCAATTCATGGCCTCCTCCTCTAATCCAAGAAAAAAGAGAAGAGCAGATGTTGTTGGGTCTTCTGGACCTTAAAACTCTAATCTATCAAGGCTATTTAGCACTCAAAAGGAATTGTCAAGGTATTTGGACAATTTCTCTGAAAAACTACTCATACCTCCTCACTAGCTTGATCTTCTTTTCTTTGAGTCTTCTAGGTTGTCTTTTCTTGAAACACTCTAACAACAGCAACTTCTGGGATTCTTGAACCTTCAGGCAAATCACATATATACAAAATTAACTCGTGCTTTCTATTCCACTTTGCGCCTGCAAGATGGTCGATATTTTACCAAAGTGAAAGGGGTCACTATTATTCTTGACAATGAAATCATGAACAAAGTTGGCAAGCTACCCATCAATGATGCACATTTCTTTGGCAAAGAACCATCACCTTGGTGGAACTACAATCTCCCTGAAGCCCGCTCACTCTTCAATCTATCATTATCCATCACTATCACTGTGGGCAAATTAGGCATTGACCACTGATTGCTCTATTATTGCTTGGTGAAAATCCTCCTACCCCAAGGGAGCAACAATGCCTGTGTAAGTGAGTCTCAAATCCTTCTGCTATGGGCAATGGTCAACAACAAGGAGATGAATTGGATTTACATGGTAAGGCAATACATGTTAGATGCCCAAAATCTTACACGTCTTCCATATGTTGTTTTCATCACTAAATTACTTCGTCATTTCAAAGTTGATCTTAAAAACAAAGTGAAGGAGTTAGTTGGAACCAAGAGGCTGATTAGACAATCTCATCTTAATAAAATGGGATTGCATGACTATCATGGTATTTAGGAAATCCTCCACCGACCAAACTATAATGATCATGAAAATGAAGATGGGGCTTCTCCTCCTGCACCTGAACCTGAGCCTGCACCTGTAGCATCCTCCAATGATGACTTGTTTGCACGCCTTACTGCATATTTGGATCACAGACTTAACACTATGGAGACAAACATCAACGCTCGTCTAGATAAGATAGAGACAGACATGCAAGCACGCTATGATGATCTTACGTCACAAATTGCTGGCATTAGATTTTTCCAACCTTAGTTAGACTATATGTTCTTATGTTTACATTGATTGTCTTTGTTTTTTAATTTGTCTGTGACTTTTAGACTTTATGGATTAATATGCATGCTTAATATGAAGTTCTCTTATCGTTATGGTGCATTCTTACACTCATATGCTTATTTGTTTTTGATGATGCCAATGGGGGGGAGAAAAGAATGTTTTAGCTAATGTTATATGTTTTAGCCAAAAGGGAGAAAATATTTAAGATTTATTTTAGAAAAAGTTGGTATTTTGGCTCTGATTCAAACACATATATTGTGCTATAATACAACCATATAGATTGGCACAATAAATTGGCATCACGAGTGGTATTAAATGCATACTCAACAAGTGATACAAGAAACAACAGATTGTATCACATCGCATCTTTATAACAAAAGATTTTCATAACAGGTGGTGTCAATAAAATATTTTATTTTAAAAAGTGGTATCAATTGCTTTTCTAAGGGGGAGAAATGTTCAAAGAAAAAATAAATGATATAATTGAACAAACAGTATCTATTACATCACAAAAAGGAAAGAATACATATGAATATTGATTATCATTATTTACTGAAGAAACTAACACCCCAAGAGATGAACATTGGTTGTCATCATCATAAAGAGGGAGAATGTATTTACATGTTGAAACATGTTTTGATAATGACAAGAGCTCAATGAGAGATCAAAAACAAGAAGAATAATATTCACAAACAAAGTGCAAGAACGATAGCAACAAAAGGAGAATGTATTTGTACATGACATGCTCATAACATGAACTCAATAATTCATGATAAAAAAGTGCATATATTGAAAAAGGATCAAGGAATCAATGCATGAGGATCAAAGGAAACAACCATGACTCAATACACATCAAGAATGCATCAAAAACTCATGGATTTTGGCAAACAAAATGGGTTGAATCAATTCAAGGTTGTGTGAATCGATTCAAAGGCCTGGGAACATCAAAAACCCCAAAATAGAATGGGTTGAATTAATTCATGTGTTCCAGAGTTGAAAAATGCCCAAAACAGAATCATTTGAATCGATTCAAAGCCATATGAATCGATTCAAATAGTGGGAAACATCCTTTAAAAGACATTTTAAGTGGGAAACAGAGACCCATACCACTACTAAAAAAACACGTTTTAGCGACGGAAAAACTTGGTCGCTAATCCGTGCCAAGACCGTCGCTACATACCTTAGCGACGACATTTTAGACGGGAAACCATCCGTCGCTAAAACCCTCGTCGAAAATGGATCAGCGACCATAAAACAGACGTCGCTAAAATACCGACGGCGTTCTGGCATCGCTAACATGGTCTCTGTTTCACTGACTGAAAGCCGTCGCTAACTGTGGCCATAGAGCGACCTCATCTCCCCGTCGCTAGTAGAGACGGTCGTTCACCGTCGCTGTAGTCAGTCATACAGCGACGGGGCGTGACGTCGCTACTAGCGACGGAGGTGTACCGTCGCTGTGGTCAGTCATACAGCGACCTAATTCAACCGTCGCTAGTGGTTATTCATACAGCGACCACTATATCCGTCGCTAATGGCTAGTCAGATAGCGACCGTCTGTTACCGTCGCTGTTTATTTCTCATAGCGACCTCAGTCTATCCGTCGCTGTTTATTTCTCATAGCGACCGTCGGCTACCGTCGCTAAGTGGAATTTTTAAATTTTTTAAAATTAGTTTAATTTTGACTGGTTTTGTTAATTTAACTTTAAAAATATATTAATATTTTGTATTTTGTATTGGCTGATAAAATTTTATAATTAAATTTAAATAATTTTTTTAAAATATTAAATTATTATTAAAAACAAAATAATAAATTAAATTTATTTATCAAATAGGTTGAACTATTAATGATAGGTACAATAAGGCTTTTTGATTTGAATTTAATTACCAATAAATATTGACATAATAAATGAAGAATGACAAAATAAATACTGAATAAAATATAACATAAAAACTAAAAATCAAATATACAATATGTATAAATAATAAAAATACAATCATGGTGGTGGGGGATCCTAGGGTGGTGGTGGGGGCGCCTGGGAAGTGGGGGGAGGTAGCCTCACCATCAACTGCATCAGTAGCTCCTGCTGCTGAGCAAGTTGCCGACGAGTCTCGGCGTGCTGCTCCTCGGCCCGCTGTCGGTCCGCCTCGGCCTTCTGTCGGTCCGCCTCGGCCCGCTCCAACAGCAACTGCCTCTGACGTCGCTCCTCCTGTAGCTCATCGTTCAGGTTTTGAATTACCTGAACGACCTCAGTCGGAAGACCAGAGGAAGACGAAGAGGAAGGGGTCTTCCCCTTTTTCGCCAGCTGCGTGCCGACGCCACCCAATCCAAATACCCTCCCTTTCTTGTTCACACCGCCAACAGCCTCCATATAGATGACGTTGTCGTCAGAACAAGATAGGGTGGGAGGAACCTCCCCTTCAGGAGTGGAAGCCACCAGGTCTGCCTCCTTCTCAGCCCTCCTAGCCTGATACGCCTCCTGTAAATTCAAAAACAATGATAGGATTAGTAAGCTGATTTGTAAATTATAAGCATGTGTCAGTTAAAAGTAAATACCGCTAGATCCGTAGTCTTCTGGTTTACCCATGCACCGGCTTTGTTCTTCTTGGTCATTTGCATGACCTCAAACAAAGAAGGCTCCCGGTGCTCCCTCAGCTCCTGTGGTGGACAAAAAACATTGAGATTATTATTTGTAAACATGTAAGACGAATCATAATAGAAATGTTTAACATAAATATACTTACAAATCTTTTCTTGTGCTCGAGGGTTGAAATGCTACCCCCAGTGTAAACCGAGGCTGCAGCATCGGCAGCTCTGTTGGCCCTGTTCCAAGCACTCGCCTGCTGGAACGGGACCCCGCCCCACTTCTGGACCATCCCGTCCCAATGGTCCTCCGGGATCCAACGAGGGCGCTCACCCTTGTCCCTCACCTTCCAAAGGGTACTCTTGATGATTTTGGAGGTCTTTGTGGCAAAGACCTTCCTAATCTCATCAATCATACCCTCCGCCCACTGGTAATCACGCTGTAAAATGAAATGAGAAATCAAAATTAATAACAGGTCTATTTTACAAATCAAGTCACAACAAATGAGCTAGGAACTTACCGAGAAGGTGTCAAACCACCTATCTTGCACAACCTTCCCAGCATCTGTCCAAGATATATATGGACCATCCCACTGGGCCTTCAAAACCTTAGTAATCGCTTTGGTAGTGCGACTACTATCAACAAAGCTGTAATGACAACAATTATGTTAGGAGTAAAACAACACACAATCTAGGGAGACTCCCAAAATTTCGGCAGAGTCTCCCCTGTAAATGTAACATTTCCAAGTTTAAATAGCTACCCTGTTACAAACAGAAGAGTGCCCAGTACAATTCAATCTATACAAGTACTAATTAAAGTAACATCCAATAAACCAACAAGTCTTTTCACTAAAGTTTAATATAAAGTATCATACAAATAACATAAAAGTATTTGAGGTTTAGTCACTTACTCGTCTCTGGCCGGCACGGGCACCAACATGGGCAGAGGGGATGCCGGAGGTGGGGTGGCCTGATGGCCATGGTCCTCCAAGCCACCAACTCCAGGACTCTGCTCTGCGGTGGTCAGTCGGGGTGATGGGGTGGTCTGCTGTGGTGGTGGTGGTGGAGTGGTCTGCTGTGGTGGTGGTGGTGGTGGTGATGGAGTGCTCTGCTGTACTGGTGATGGAGTGGTCTCCTGTCCTGGGGTGGGAGTCCCCTGCCGGGATGTCAGGGTCCTGGACCCACCACCCCTACTAAAGGGCAGTCGACGTCCCGTCATCTGTGGATAAAATCATGAAAAGAAAGGTTAGTCTCAGGATATATATAAACCTATGTAACATTTTGTTTAACGACTACATACTCTGTGTCTGTTTCAGTTTCAAATTCCCCCTCAGTTTCAGTGTCACTATCATTATCTGTTTGAACATGTTCATCAGTATCCAAATCAGCCCTAGACCGTTTTGATCGAGAGACAAGGTCTTTGTCAATGTGTTCACCCCCCGTAGTGGCGAGTGTCTCATCCATTATGACTGGATCAATGTTGAACAACAAATCGGCATCGTTGAGCTCGTGTGGTGCAAGCTGATAAGCGTCATCGACCTCCTCTGAGACATTGTCAGTGATCTGACTTCGGGCCTTGGCCTTGATTACTGCATACCAGTCCCGATGTCCTCCCGGGAAGTCGGTGTAATAAACCTGCTCAGCTTGTTGGGCAAAAATGAATGGATCAAACCCTTTATATCTACCATTCTTCTTGACCTCAACTAAGCCGTAGTTGTTGTCAACCTTTGTTCCAACACCGATTGTGTTGTCGAACCAATCACATTTGAATAGAACAATATCTCTTCTTAGTCGTCCAGAGAATGAAACTTCAACAATCTCTGTCAGCACTCCATAAAAGTCTTCTTCCAACTGACCGGCGGTGCCTTTAACACAAACCCCGTAGTTATGGGTGCGCATCCCTTCACTCCATTGAAGAATATTAAACTTGTAGCCATTTACGTAGTAAATAGGCCATTTTTTAACAGTTTTCACCGGCCCCCAAGAAAGGGCTTGGAGTAAAGAATCTTCAATATGGTTGTTAGGGTCTTGTATCTATGTACAACATAAGAAGTAGGTCATCGTTAGATAACGGGAGTTAGAAGCAAATAGGCTTAAAAACACTTGGTATACGGGTCTTACATGTTGCGCGAACCAACCAACGAACTTGGATGACACCTCACTATGAATTTGGTCATCAGTTAAATCATTTTGCTCAAGTTTTAGCATATCTGTGTATAAGCTATTGAAAGGAAACAAATAAGTTTAATATAAAAGCTACGTTAAGAATGTATAATATAACTTCTATGACTTACTCAATAAAGGGTTCCACTTCTGGGCAATTTAGAAGAATGTACAAGTGAGCCGCCTTTCGATCTTTCTCATCAATGTAACATTTTGTGAGCCTGCCCCCCGGGTGACCAGGATAGTTGAAAATTGATGTTTGTTCATCAAACCCTGTGCGGCTGGCTACCCCAAGATTGCGGGGAATTCTACTCATTCTAGTTTCTATCTCCGTCGGAAAATAGAAAGAAGCAAAGGTTGTCATTTCTTCGACTAAGTATGCCTCATAAATTGATGCTTCAACGCAGGCTTTGTTCGACACTTTATCTTTTAAAGAGCGTAAGAATCTTCAACATCATTAACAAGATAGTGTTAAGTTAGAAAATACTATTATAAGAAGTGTTTGCAAGGAAATTAAAGAGTTCACCAAGCATTCACCTTTCGAATGGATACATCCAACGATACTACACTGGGCCACCAACCAAGGCCTCGTACGGTAGATGGATAGGCAAATGCTCCATGGAGTCAAAAAAACTTGGTGGGAAAATCTGCTCCAACTTACAAATCAATACCGGGATAGTTTCTTCCATCTTCATAAGTTTCTCCACAGTCAACGAAGTAGCCGTCAACTCCTTAAAGAAGTGACTCAACTCCACCAACGGTTTCCAAATAGGCTTCGGTAAGGCATGAAACGCGTAGGGGAGTAGTTGTTGCATAAACACATGGCAATCATGACTTTTCATGCCAAACACACTTCCCTCCTTCACGTCGACACATCTACTCAAGTTAGAAGCGAATCCGTCAGGCAGGGTCAACCCGTTCAACCAAATACACACAGCAATCTGTTGTGGTCTAGTTAAAGCATATTTTGCATGGGGTTTAGACATTCTTCCACGTCCCGCATCCCTCAACTCCAACTCCTTCCTGGAACACCAAATCGGAAGGTCTAGATGACTCTTGTCGTTGTCCTTTGTTCTCCCTTTGATGTCCATAACAGTGTCAAAAATATTCATGAAAACATTACGTTCAGTGTGCATGACATCAATGTTGTGTCTTAACAACAAGTCTTTCCAATATGGCAAATCCCACAAGACACTCTGCTTCACCCAGTGGTGTTCCTTACTGTAACCCGCAAACTCCTTAACACTCTTGTCCCAGATATAAGGATACTCTTCGACCCTCTGCCAAACCCGTGCACCAGATAACCTACGGGGTGGAGGTTCATTAACAACCTTGTTCTTCTTAAAAGCAGTTTTGTTTCTCCTAAACGGGTGATCCAATGGTAGAAACTTTCTATGACAGTCAAAGAAACTTGTCTTGCCACTAACAGGGAGTGATTCCCCCCCGGTATGTTCCATGCATACAGGGCAAGCAAGCTTCCCAGACGTGGACCATCCAGAAAGCATACCATAGGCCGGGAAGTCGTTAATAGTCCACATCAAAACAGCACGCATCATAAAATTGTTCTTCAAAGACGCATCGTATGTCATTACCCCGACATCCCATAATTGTGATAACTCTTCAACCAACGGTTGCAAAAACACGTCAATGTTCGCCTTTGGATTTTTGGGTCCTGGAACCAGTATAGATAGAAACATGACCTCCCTCTTCATACACATATCAGGAGGCAGATTGTATGGGGTCAGGATGACTGGCCAACAAGAGTAAGCTCTTCCGTATTGACCGAACGGGTTAAACCCATCAGTACATAAGCCAAGTCTTACATTGCGCGGCTCGCCTGAAAAGTCCGGATATAGCTCATCCAAACACTTCCATGCTTTCCCGTCGGAAGGATGGCAAAGAAACCCCTCTTGTGTTCGGTTCAGAGCATGCCAACGCATGTGTTTTTCCGTGGACAATGAGGCATACAGGCGTTGAAGACGCGGTGTTATAGGGAAGTACCACATTTTCTTCCTGGCCGTCCAGGTTACCTTCCCTCTCCTTTTAACGGTCTTGTAGCGTTCCTCATTACAATGCAGACATTTTGTGACACTCTTGTCTGCAAACTCATTTCTGAACAGCATACATCCACCAACACAACACTCTATCTTCACACAACCCAACCCCAAGTTTGCCACTTGTTTCTTAGCATGGTACAGGTTTGCTGGCATCCTATGATTACTAGGCATGGTGGAACCCATCAGATTGACCATCCTATTAAAACAACCTCCAGAAAGATTATAATCTGCCTTTAGGCTTAAAGCAGCTAGGGAGGCGGATAACTCAGTGTGACTGTTGCACCCATCCCACAATGGAGTCTGAGCCGCCGCTAACAAATCATAAAATCTCTTCACCTCCGGATTAGGATCCTCCTCTACATTGTCAGAGTCTTCATGACTTGCGTGGTCATTATGTTCCAGCAGACGCCCGGTGGAGGGTCCAACGTGATCCATCACCATTTGTTCTATGTTGTTGTACGTATCCCTGTTTCCTCCAACTTGATAGTAAGACTGTTGCACGGTTACGTCTGATGGTCTACGCGGTAACTGCTCACCATGGTTGTACCAGCAGTGGTATGTTTCCATGAACCCTTTCTCAGTTAGGTGGCACATGACATCATCCGCGTATTCAAAACTCATGCATTTGCACCTTGAGCACGGACAACGAATCTTCTGAGTCACTTCAAATCCAGGCGTGTTTGCCATAGCGAACGGAATGAACTCCAATAGCCCCATCATAAACTCCTCAGTCACTCGCCGATTGCGATCAAGTCGGTTGTACATCCATCGCTGATTTGCCGGTACCTCCATTAACAATATCTAACAAGCACGATTTCTGTTACTTTAAATTATTGTAATTTTATTTGACTATCGGTTGCGAATCACTCGATCTCTTTGATGTTGCAAATTGGTGGGGCACTATCCCATTCGGTATGAATATACAACCATCCGTAACCCATCGATCTTGTATGTCATCTATCTTGTGTCGTTGATGTTCATTTGAAATTTTGGCAGCATTTCGCATTGGTCCCCGAGTACACAGAGATACGTACGGTATGAAATACCGCACGCAGACATGCATCCCGGGGACAATACGAAACACCATAACCGAAATTTCAAATGAACATTCAACGTCTCAAGATAGACAACATACAACATTGATGGGTTACGCCCTATTGGTTACAAATTCATACCAAACTGTCCAACCGGGACAATTCAAGATCCAACACAACACGGTCTACATCAACCGGTTGTTTTAAAACTTGAACGGGAATCTAATGGGTACACACACGACTAAACCCTACATTATTAAATCATAAGTGTTATTTTTTAAGTTCCTTAAGAAAGGGAGCCTGTCAAAATTTTGGCAGAGTCTCCCCTGTAAACTAGACATTTCCCAAATTTACGAATGACCTGTTACATATAGAAAACTTCCCAGTATAGATAAATAAACATACCATATGCATTGTATGTGATATTCAGAGTTATGAAGACCAAATCATGTTATCACTACATAAACCCAATGCCTACTGAGCTCTGCTCTCCACTAACAAACAAACATTACACATGCATCTTCAAATCATGTTATCAGCACACAAAACTAATACCTAATGAGCTCTGCTCTCCACTAACAAACAACATTACACATGCATATAAAATGGTGTCTTATCAGCACACAAAACCAATGCCTAATAAGCCCTACTCTCCACTAACAAACAACAATCCATATGCATACACATAATGAGCAAGTCAGTGTTAGGGGATTACCTCGAGGAAAAGAGTGAGCGAAGAATATGAAGCTGTCGACAAACGATCACAGACCACGCGTAACGTGTGCTAGTCTGCATGACAAACCAATAACTGGTTGGATAGTTAAGAGTAGCAAGGAAACTAAACAAAGAGAGACACGTAAAGCAAATTATAGATTAAGTACATTGCAAGGAAACTAAACAAATAGAGACAGTCAAAGCAAATTGCAGCTAAGGTGGCATTGGATAAAGCGCTCAATTGGAAAATTGATTACTAATTACTCAATTTTATATAAGGTCTATCCCATTTGATAAGTTTCATGTTAACTCCATATTTAAGATCATCAGGGGCATGAGAGTACCCATCTGTCATATATTAAATTTATCGTAACACCAATATTTATTTTCTTATATATCAAGCTTAGTATGTATCTCTTATGTATGGGTACTCTTTTGAGTTTTGTTTAATTACCTTGCAAAAGTATGCTCCAGAAGAGAAGCTTGAATGTCCTAATGATTATCTTCCCATTTTAACTTTCCCCTCCCCTCCCAGCAAATAAATTATGAAGTAATCAAATTTGACTTATCCATTTCATTTCATCAAAACCAAACATAAGTTAACAACTTATACACCACTTTCTCTGATGACAAATGGCATAACACAGATTCAACTACTGCTAAACTTACTAGTTGCCACATCTCCATGATATCTCACCCTCTACCTTAATTAACAAAGCCTCTAAAACAAAACAACAAAAATTACCCCTGAAATAAGTGGGCAGGCTCACATCCCAGATAGATATGTGTTTCTAATCATGATCTAACGGTTATGTTATGATATTCAAATGCAAGTATGTGAATGTGGGTTAGAGATCGAGGAACATAATACAAATTAGTCTTAACTTTGCTGAAGTTAGTTGATGGTTTACTCCTTTTTGTTTTTTTAGGCTGATCTTACTCTTAAATAGGAAAAACGTATCTTTGTTGTACGGTGTGTAGGTAGTTTTACATTGATATGTTTTATGGTGGTGGGAATGATGGGTGAGAGGAGCTTGGGATTGGAAGTGAAAGTGGGCCAGAACCCTGCGATCGGGTAAAGGTCTGAGTAACAACTCTTTTGATAACAACCCTCCGATCGGGTAAAGGCCAGAACCCTGGAAGTCTTCTTCTTGTGGGAGTGAAGATGCTAATGTTGTTGAAGAAAATAGAAGGATGAACAGAAGAAGGAGAGTGTTAGATAATGAACCAATTCTTATATTTAACCAAATACAATCCAAGAGCAACAAAAGCAGAAGAGAATGTACCTAACGGGTGAGCTGAACCAGGTCACCAGCGTTTCAATGATGACATCGTCGATAACGGAGGAAGAGTGGTGAGCCTTGGAGGACCGCCGGATGGAGAGTGGTAAGGTTCGGTGAGGTCACGATAATATAGGGGTAGAGGACGATAATGTAGGACGGAGGAGAGGGAGACATGGCTGAGAGAGGAAGTCACACGCAGCGAGGGAGGGAGGAGAGGCAGACGGCGGTTCAAAGAGGAAGGGGAAAGTTAGGGCAAGTAAGAGGGAAAGGGGTTGTCAACATTGTAAAGTTCATTGATATTCTTAAAGTATGCAATTTTCAAAAGTGTGTATAAATGTTTTTCTGAAGCCTCAATTCAATGGAGTTTAGTTTTAATATAAAAGGCATGAGAATAAAAGGATGATCATATATTAAAAATTATCGCATACATCACCGTCTAAGCTTTGGATGTTCCCGTCGTGTATGCCACCATTACAGCTGTGCCACCACATCATTGCCATTCCACCAAGTAAGTAATGGTTCTTACTCTCCTGTTCTAGCCCCTTATGTTATAACGCATGTTTTACTTGTTAACCAAGTGGCCTTAATAACTCAAGAGGGGGTTGAATTATGCTTTAAAAAAAATTCTAAATAACCTTTCCTAAAATAAAATTTAACTTTTAGATATTAGTTTTGATATGAAAGAGAAGAGGAAGTACTTTTATTATTTGATATAAATTAAAGAGATATAGAGAAGAAAAGCTTACAAACCACAATTTTTATCTTGGTTCGGTTTCCCTACATCTAGTCTTTAAGTAAACCCATTTAAGATTTTCCACCAGAAGAGAATTTGAGAAATTTTATAAGATGAGCAAATAACACTTTTTGATACACCCAATCAAGACCGTATCCCTCATTTTTTTTTCTTTTCTCACAATTCCTCTCTCTAGAATCAACACCAAATGTTAACACCCTCACCTTTGAAATATCTCTCAACCCAATTTGTGTATGAATTTATAAAAATTTAACTCTCTTAATAGAGCATAAATAAAAATTATAAGCATAAAATAAAGTCAAATAAAAACGTGATGAAGCTGACAAATCGATTAGAAATAATATGAAGCAATATCAAACTTTCATCACATATGCCTTTGAAAACTAAAAATAATCAATGAAAAATAATGCATGACATAAGTTTCATGAGTGCATAAGCCCTTATTTATAGCCATTTGATTTAGAAACTAGCCGTTAGAAGATAAGAGCCAATAATCTGAACTGATTTGATTTTAACGCATAGAAATCCCTAAATTTTCATTTTGATGAAAACTTATTTTTAAGTTTCAAATACAATCTCTAATCAATTAGCCTAATTGATTAGTCCATTCATAATCGATTATGGTAACAGATTAGCTACATGTTGTTAATTTTTCAAATATCAAACACGATCGATTAGCCTAATTAATTAGTTCACTCATAATCGATTGTGGTAATCGATAAGTTACTTGCTGTTTATTTTGTTAAGTATGACCTTATATGCATATGCATGCTCAAATATTTTTGTAAATAGTTTAGGTGATTTGTAAGCAACAATACATAATTCTTTTGACTTTATATACATTAATATCAAAGTATAGAATAGTATAGTCAATGTCGCTCTTCTTGACCTGTATTTTGAATTTCCTTGACCAAGCACCTTCTTAGGTTACCCGGATATTTTCTAACTTTTTAGGAATCATTAAAACTTAAAAAGCATATCCAATTACATTACTGATTCATAATGCTATTCTGGGCCCTGTTCTTCATATAAATGTCTTATTTCATATAAATGTTTGTTTCATTTTCCTATTCTCACTGTTTTCTTCATATCACTCTCCTGTTCTAGCCTATGTGTTATAAAGCGTGTTTTACTATAGTTCATAATGTTGTTCTGTCCCTCTATTTTTCATGTAAATGTTTTGTTTCATATAAATGTTTTGTTTCATTTTCCTGTTCTCATTGTTTTCTTCTTATCTGGTCTAATGATAAACTTGGCCCAATCATACCACTAGTTCACAATTGAAATTAATAACAATGTTGTGAGGCTTTTTAAATATTACTTATTATTTCATATTTGACTACTAGATATAGTTACTGAAGTTGTTTGTATACACTTGAAGAGGTTTTGAAATTTTATCATGTTTCTTTTCCCCAATGTAATCTCAAGTTTTACAAGAAAGAATCAACTTTTAAGTTTATGAGTTTGACATTTTAGTCTGTGAGAACTAAAAATTCTAGTATTGTATATCCTGGGTTTCCATATGGTGTTTTGTAGAGTGACAATGCATGCCATATTTATAGCCTCCAAAATCTGGATTTCTTTTGTCTTGGGGATTTACTCTTTCCACTATATATATTTATAAAAGCAAAGCCAATATGTTTTCACACTGCCAAATCAAATATAAAAACAATAATTGGTTAAACGAAGAATCACAAAAGTTACATTCTTATTGTATATATATATATAACAGCAATATGAAAATTAATTCTTTTTATTATTATTATTTTGAAGTATTTTAAATACTTTATACTAATGATATTTGATTTTGTATATACCTGAATTTTAAAAAAAAAACCCTAAGTGGAACCCAATTGCTTAATATATGGTTGGTTTTGGAAGAACATGTGATATTTTAGAGTGAAGTGTGGTGTTAGATGGAGGGGGATGCCCTCCAATTCATGATATTCATTTATCATTTTAAAACGAGTGAACATTTACTTTAATGTTTGTATAGTTTATGGTCATTGAAGTTTCAATGGTTAGCATAAAAAGTTAGGGAATTGTATGTGTGTCTCCTTGTGGAGAGGATGCTGAGACGGGTGATACAGGGAACTACAACTCAATAATGGAGATATTCCAATCACCAGTCATCATCAACTTGAAAAAATGTTGGTACTCTATGATCTTATCGATAAATGCTAAACAACTGAGAAAATTAAAAATGTACCAAGAAAAATGCACAAAACAAAAATAATGCAAAACAGAACACCAAAATTAAGCTCTACTAAATTAATACTCACTTCTTTGATTCATTTCTTCAATTAAGTTTTCACTTAAAATAGCTAAAAAAACTTTGAAATCGGAATTGGATCCTTTAATTAAGAGTTGAATATGCCTTTATAGAATGAGAATCCAGACAATGAAACACACTCTAATCAAGATCGAACGGGTAAAATTGTGAACTGTTTAAGTTAATTCTTTAGTGTTCTTAATACAGTTTTGATCTTCATTTTCATTGGACTTAGTATATTTACCGGTTAAAGGTCATTTATCATTTTAAAACGAGTGAACATTCCAGATAAAACCAATAAACATTTACCTCATTCTCAGTTCCAGTATATGCATAGATAGAAATTACAAGACAGATTAGGGGACTTACCAGTTGAGCTCGAAGGTGAGAGGCCACAAAACACAACTTCCCCGGAGGTCACCGGAGTGCGTGTCAGACAGGGAAACAGTGAGATACAGCTACCAAATTTGCTTTCCACGGCTGCCATTCACAAGGAAAACAAAGATCAGTGTCTAGGCACATACGAAAGCTACAATGACAGACACATTCCACGGAAAGGGAAGGCCTTACATGCGATGGACAAGGGGTGGTCTCTTGGCACCAAGTCTTGAAGGGGAAGCTTTGCTTACCGAGAGAGAAATAGAGAAGGCGAGAGAGCAATGGCGAACGTGAGAAACGGAGAAAGAAGGGCGAGACTGCGCCGCCGCCACAGCAACAAACGGAAGGAGGGAGACCGGTCGACTTCCGTCGGAGAAAGGGAGGGGTGATCGGAGGGGTGATCGGAAACAGAGGAGAGGAATTGGGATTGTGAGTTAGGGCAAATGATTAGGGGAGAAGGCGGGCTCGAGTATTATTAGAATGTAGCGACGATATTAGACCGTCGCTAATAACGTCACTTGAATAAAAAGTTTACGACGGCAAACCACTTCCGTCACTAGGCTCTTCCTATTAGCGACGGATAAACAATTCTGTCACTACTCTTGAAATATTAGCGACGACGTTTGGATACGGTCGCTAAATTCCCAAGTTTAAACTAAACTAACGAAGGGAAGGTCAAATACAATAGTGACGGCAAACCACCTCCGTCACTAATTTCTAGAACACTAGCGACGGCTAGAAGCTCCGTCACTACCCAAAACAGTAGCGACGGTATTTACCGTCGCTACTGTTGAATGCAAATGTAGCGACAGCCGTTACCGTCACTGTCTTTAATGGCGCCAACAAAAACACTTGGAGGGAATCCCAAAAAAATGAAATGTTAGCGACGTCCTAAACACCCGTCGCTACTCTATGCTCATAGCGACGTCGTTGAGGACGTCACTGAAGCATTAGAGGGTATAGCGACCGTACATTTACCGTCGCTACCGTTTGGCGCCATAACTACATTGGCGGGAAACCAAATAAGTGGAGGGAAATAACTATAGCGACCGGGTCAGCGACGACGTGTGATATTGTGACGGAGGTAGCGACGGTTCCTTACCAATTTTAGCGACGGTGAGGTATCGGTCGCGGATGTGGTCACTATGTTTCGTGTTCCAGGTCGCTTTCACTTTGTGGTCGCTAACGCGGTCGCTAATTAGCGACGGCATATGGTGGTCGCTAATTGGTTGTAGCTATTAGCCATTTTTCTAGTAGTGTACTCCACTATCTACGTTGTGACAACCTGGAGCCGTCACTGGAACAGCTAGAAGCTCTTCCAAGCCCTATAAATAAAGCTTCAACTCAAACACAAGATATAGAACAAGAGGCAATCAATCAAAGCAAGTCATTATGTTTAGTGAGTTCATTCTTGTACAGTTTTATTTTCTGAAACACTTGGTCTTAGATTTGTATATCCTCTTTAATTGAGAGTTGTTATATTGTGAGAGCCTTCAATTTGTATATCCATTCTATTGAGAGTAAATTCTTGTAAACTCTATCACTAAAATTCAGGATTAAGTAGTCACAAAGCTTGGGGTTCAACCTTTGGGTTATTGAGAGATTGTGAGATTGGGTAGAGTGCCCTTTGCTTGTGAGGATTGAGTTCTTGAGTGTGGGACACTAGGAAGCTGCAATTACTCATAGCTTATATCTCAAATTCTCAATAGTGGAATCCTTCAAGTGGGTTGCTTGAAGGCGGACGTACACCGGGTTGGTGGAACTCGTTATATCAATTTGTATTTCTCTCTACCTTGAACTCTTTATATCTGTGCATATAAACTGTTTGATAAATTGACTGAGCTGAATTCACAACTAGAAATCTCTTGTTCTAATAGAAATTAAACTCTGCACACCAACTGATTGATAATTTGATTGAATCAACAATTTGTGTGGTTTTCTAAAACTGAGTATTGTTGTTGTTTACTAAGTGCTTGAGATATTGATTCACACTAATTATAGTATGATACTAGCTTAATTGTCATCATTTCTCTTGTCTTGCATTAAAAGTGTATTGAGAACCAATTCCAAAGGCATTCCAAGAAAAAGTTTTAAACACTCAATTTCCTCCGCCCCTTAAGTATTAAGGCCACTTGGTTAACCACTTGTTGATCAGTCTTAATGATGAAGTGGTGACCTAAAAAGTAGTGTTTCTATTTCTTTACAGTATACAGAATTGCATAGAATTATTTTTCATAGGCTGACATGAGTTAGTACTTCTTCCCTATTGCTTTACTGATATATGCAATAGGATGATTTTTTGCAACAAGACTGCACCAATTTCTTGCCTAGATGCATCAGTCTCAATTATGAAAAGAAGATTAAAGTTGGGTAGTGCCAAAACAGGTGCAGTAGTTAGAGCGGTCTTCAATAATTGAAAAGCATCTTATTGCTGTTGAGTCCATGTAAATAAAGATTCTTTCTGTAATAATATAGTCAATAGTAAAGCTATCTTACCGTTGTTGGTAATGAATCGTCTGTAATACCCAGATAAGCCTAGAAAACCTCTTACTTCTTTGATTGATTTAGGAGTAGGCCTATGCTTAACTGCATCAATTTTGAGTGGATCAGGTTCTAGTCCTTTCTAAGAGATTGCATGGCCTAGATAATTAATTCTTGTTTGCCCAAAACTATATTTCTTTTGATTTAAAGCCAAGGAATTTTGTTGCAAAATCTAAAGTGTTGAATCCAAGCAAGCTAAGTGATCAGACAATTCTTTTATGCATACTAGGATATCATCAAAGAATACTATGATGAACTTCCTTAAATGGTCTCTGAAAATGTCATTCATCAGATTTTGAAATGTTGCTGGAGCATTATTAAGGCCAAATGGTAGAACCACCCATTCATGGTGACCGGAATGTGTTCTAAACACAGTTTTATGTATGTCTATCTCAGCCATTCTTACCTAATTATAACCACTACGTAAGTCCAACTTGGAGAAGTACCTTGCCCCTTGTAACTCATCCATTGAATCGTCTATTAAACGAATTGGAAACTTATTTTTTATCATCAATGCATTAAGTCTTTTGAAATTTGTGCAAAATCTCTAAGTACCATCTTTTTTCTTTATCAAAACAACTGGAGAAGCATAAGCACTGCTACTCTGTCAGATGAACCCAGTACTCAACATGGCTTCAACCTACCTTTCAATTTCAACTTTCTGAATATGTGGATATCTGTATAGTTGTAAGCACACCGGTGTTTCATCTTTGAGAAGGATTTTATGATCATATATTCATTTGAGGTGGTAGCGTAGAGGGCTCTAAAAATAACTGTTTGTGTGAATCTAAAAGTTATTGTAACTCTGATTTCTATTTATGAGTAAGCTCATCATTTTCTGTTTAAACTGTTAAAGAGAAACAGGTAGCTCCATTCATAGATAATAGCATGGACTGGCAGTGTATAGCTTTCAATTTACCCTCTAACTTATTGATGATTTTTGAAGGATGTTCTCCTTGTAACACCACTAGGTTTCCTTTATGGTCAAGTTTGCATAATTCCATGATATTTCTCATAGATTTTTGAACCATTGCATTCCTAAGATTGCACCAAAATTTGCTCCAGGGAAAATCAAGAAGTCTGTTTTGAATTTATGATTATTAAAAAACCACTCTACTTGGTCACATTTCTTTGTAATCAGTATCCTTTTGTCATTTGCAACTGGAACTGGAAAGTCTTTGATAAGTTGAATCTTCAATCCCAAGGATTTAGCCCATCTCTCACTAAGGAAATTATGTATACTTTCCGTATCCATAAAGAAGGGAATTTCCTGCTTCTTAATTAACCCTTTCAATTATAGCATATGGCTACCAGCTATGCCCTTTAAAGCATGTAAGGAGATATGTACATCATCCTTCTGTAGTAAGGATAATCCTTTCTCAATTAAATTCACGTCAGTGAATTCCTTATCGTCATCACTATCAGCACTATCAGCATTGTCTCCTTGAGAAACAAAAATAGCAGTTGATTTACCCCACACTTTATAATGATTCTTATGATTCTTGTCCCAATTCTCTCCATAAAATCTACACAGGCCTTTAGATATACGATCACTTGCTAATTTCCTATTAGCAGAATTAGTCGTGCTAACCGTTGAATCTGACTTGGTTGTACTTGTTGTCTGACTTGAATGTTGTAATGGGTTATGATCTTTGAGATACTATTTGTGTTGGCCAAGAACGGTAACCACGATTTCGTGATTCTGAAGTAATCTATTTTCCCAATGTCAGCTTCTTCTTTATCTCGCACAAAAGATCCCCTTGCAATCTATCCAACCTCATAGTTTCATGAAGAGTCCTTGGTTTATGGACACGCATTGCTTTTTCCAAGTGAGCTTGCAATCCCGCAAGAAAGAAGTTGATGGCCATCTCTTCAGAAACTGAAACACAAGCAAGAAGATCATCAAATCGTGATAGGTATTCCCCCAAACCTCCGTCCTGTTTGAGTCGTGAAATCTCAGCAATAGGATCGCCACATGCATCGTCATCGAAGCAGTTAGCCACATCAACCAGAATTTGTTGCCAAGAACGAGTCTTGGAACCGGGTTGCTAAAGATAATGGCGTTACCATGAAAACGCTCTACCATCCATCGATAATAGTAACAGCTTGCTGCGCTGATCGATTGACGTATTTTCCAACTCAAACAATTATTTTACTTTGGCTCGTCATTCACAGAAATTGGATCCATCAAACGTGGGAAACTGTAGATGTGTACGATCGATCACAGATTTGAGAGTTTCTGGTGTTTCGCTTTCATGATTATGGTCGTCAGTCGTTTCCATAGCGGTTGTTCCTGAATGAAATCATAAATCAGCTTTTGCAAATTGGCTATGGATTTCTGCATCTCAGCTTACGATTCTACGACCAGCTTCTCTAGAGATTCCACATGGATGTCAACTTCCTTGGTGGTCACCATCGTAGTCAACTGATTCTAATTATTAAAGAGTTTTTGAGAACTCTCCAACCTGTTTATTCTCTCACTCAGAGAGGAATTGAACTGAGAATATAATTCTTACTTTATTTTCAATCGTACCCAATTACAAAGGAAAGGGGTCTATTTAAACTAAACATTCTACTTATCTAATCTTCTAGCTAATCTATTTAAAAGATATCTCATCTATTAAAAGATAAACTAATCTATTAAAATATAATATTAAAAAAACTAATTATGCCTAATGATCTAATCTATATCTAATCCTTATCTAAAAGACATATAATAGTGAGGCTCATTACGATCGAGTTGACGACTTAGAGACTCAAAGAGATGACACAGAGAAGAGAAGGGGGAAAGGAAAGCACATTACTTGTGGGGGCTGATGGCATAGAGAGAAAGAAAAGTAATGTTAGGTAAGTAATGTTTTTTTAAGCTTTAGGAAGAAGTGAGTTAAAGATAGTCATAAGTGAAGTCTTGATATGTGATGTGAAATATAAAATGCAATAAAATTTATATAAATTTAGGTAGGTAGATAGTTGGATATTTAGATTTTTACACTTAAAATTTAATATCCAACCCGATACTATTTAATTGTTAATTGATTTAGATTAATTATATGAGATAAAAAAATTTAACCTAAATTATTTAGATTAATTTAAATATCTAATTGAATGAGTAAATTTTATTGTTCAACTCTACTTTCCCTTCATAATTTTATGTAAAAGGGCAGAAGGATATGGGCACGATATAGTCACATGAAGTAATAGGAAGGTTTGTTGGAAATCTCACACTGTCTGCCTTATAATATTTTGTATGACTTAAATATTTGTTAGACTACTTCAACTATTGTTAATTGAATTTAGGATGGAACCTTTAACATGCTATCTAACTAAAGCTAGAACATTCTTTTTGATATTTATGGGTCACAGGGATAATGTAAGAGCACAGATCCCACATTCATGTTTGTGGGGATTTTTTTCCAAAAATAATATCTGTTTAAGTTTTCACCCAAATGGTGGGGAAATAATTTCCATTGGTTTCACAGAATTTAAAATCAATCGGTCTCTTTTCTCCTATCATCCAAACCGTAGAAATTGTTTTAATTCCTCTAATTTCAACTGAGTAAAAATTCCCTCTCTTAAAATCATCTCATCCAAACAATACGTTAGGTTCAAACCATGAGTAGTATTTGAAAATAAGTAAACAAAGTGTAAGACATTTGATATCTAATCTAGTTAAACATATAATATTAAAAAAAATTAATTTTAGTAAAATACGTGTAAAATTTTTTCTCAATTTTGAAAAATGTAGAGTTATAATCCCGATGTTTTCTTTTGGTTAATTGGTTTTAGTGTCTTCGTGTTTTTTTTTATTTTAGTTTTCGTGTTTTCTCGTTTGTTAATTTTAATTCTTGTGATGCGTTCATTATTATATAACTCAACACACTTCATTTACAATGATAAATTGAGACAAAAATGTCCCATTTAAAAGCCTAGGAACTAAAACAATATATGGAAGAAAAAAAACACGGGAATTAAAACTAAGGGTTCAAAAATATATTTTGCCTTTTCTCTTTTTTGTTAGGACTATGTTCATGATGAGCATGCATGGTACTGTAAAATGAGATGGAAACTAAGAAAAATGACATGATAGTGATACTAATAATGGGAGAATATTATTGTTTTATTAATATTAAAAAAACATAGTTTCTTACAATATTTTTTGATTCACATTAAAACAGAAAAGGTTTTTTCATGAACATGCAGTACTACTTAATGAAATAAAAGTGGGTCATCAAAAAAGGTGAAGAAACATGTGTTTGGCAACATCCGATTCTTCAATTTTTTAATGAACAATCTCTGCCCAGCTTTTGGTTTGAAGCAACTGCAAATATCTTTCCAGCCTCTGTCAATAGAAACCTTTAGGGGGTCTCCATGATTTCCATAGTCCAAGGTGAGTTCACATATGTAGAAGTGATATGGGGTGACCTGAAGTCTTATGGGCCAGATAGTGTCAATGCACCTCTCTACGAAGTCTGGTGGAAGAACCTATATAGAACAAAGTTTTTAAATGTTGCATGGTAACAAAAAACTAATAATGAGTAGAAAGGTGAAATGGCTTACCAAAGGAGTCATAAGGTTGGACTGCGTGAGAAGAATAGTGCAGGTGTTTAGTGTCCAATCTTTACCACCACTACACTTAGGGGATGGTGGGGGTGAGGGAACATAGGGGGAGCTAGGGCTGTTTGAGCCTATTGAGGATTCAGGGGATGCAGGATATTGGTAAGTATCTGTTTGAGTTGAGTGTGTTTCTTCCTCCATTCAGATTTTGCTTTGGTAAAAATGGAGTGAGTTCTGTTTAGGTCTGGGATTAGGATACTGGTGCCTTATGTGATATATAAGGTCAGAAAATGTGTGTGAAAAAGGCAGAGGTATTGCTTCAATGTTGATTTAGGATGACTTTTTTTCAATTTCTTAATTATTATTACTATATATGCATTAATTGTGTGATAGAAACGGGAGCAGTGGATTTAATGTAATATTGCTTCATTTAATTTTGTTAATATTATTTTACAGGAAATTTTAATATAGGGAAAACTCATTTTCGAAATACTAAATGGTCACCAAGTTATAAAAAAATTTAGTTACAAAATAAGTTCTTCAAAGATTTAATTGTTAATAAGTTAGTTATCCGATCATCTATATCTATATTAATGACAACAACAAAAATACTATAGACTAATAAACAAAAAATATTAAAGTGTTAGTGTTGAGGTTGTTAACCAAATCAAATTCTCGTAAACTATATAATTACATCAATTGTTAAAAAAACCACCAACCCCTAAAACTCAACTATGAAAACTGCTTATGATAATACATTTCGGTTCAATTTGTTGTTTTTATAAACAAAACCAAATCAAATCAAATCATACGTTCATAATACTCATATCCCTTAATATAAAACTATTTTTAGTAATTTTTTGTCTTTTTCTATAAGGTCTTCTTCCAAATTTATATCATTAATTATTATTATTTAACTAAAATACTATTTATTAATGATTTATTTTTTAAAATCAAAATAATAATATATAAGATATTAGATTATTAATCTCTCTTTATGATACTTGGGTTATAAAGATTACATTTCATCTCTTCCATATATGTTTTTTCAAAAGGTCAACTAAAGTCATTAAATGTTCTGAATAGAGAATAAATGAAGATTTTAAGCGTTATTTTTTATAAGCGTGATTTTTATAGTTACTTCAAAATTAAGACAAATTTAATAATTTCAATTAAATTAATAAATTTTTTAATGCTCGTAAAATAAATAAAATAATCTTATATTAAGGAATATATGTAATACAGTTTTGTTTCTTATTATTTTAGAAATTGACTATGCAACCCAACAAATTCTTAGCTGTATTTGTTTATTGTGCCTTTGTTAAATTCGAACTTGATTGTGAAAGTTTGAGTTATAATGTTTGGAATTTATGATGTAAAATACTCTTATGATGATTAATGTTTTATTGTATTTTATTGTTACCAATAGTTGTAATTAATTTGGATTTTAAGTTGGTTGAGTTATATTTTTAAAATGACTTATAAAAAAATTCTATAATATTTTAATATTTTTATGTATATTTATATATCTATGTTTTTTAAAACGAAAGTATAAAATCGAATTAACCAAATCAATTCAAACCCAATGAATTGTTTTAATTTTTATATTTTATTTCAACCAAACCGAATAAAATCATAAGTCTTTTTGTCACTGTCGTAAATCGTAGAATTGAATCAATTTGAACCCAAACCATAAAAAAATCACCAACCATCTAAACTACAACCATACAAATCGCTCATTCTAGTGCAGTTTGATTTGGTTGGTCATTTTAATGAACAAAATCAAGCCAAACCAAACTCAACTATACATACATGTTATTTTATTGGTTAAATCTTTATCTTAGTCCTCTATCTTTTTAGTACATTTTCAGTTAAACCCTAACTTTTTGTAGTCAGTTAGGTCCCTATCTTTTTAAAATGTGATGGTTCGGAGAACATACTTAGAAGGGGGTTAAATAAGTTTGTTTATTTTTTCACACCAAAAAGTGATATAAAAACTTTTAAAGTGTTATGCAGCGGATCAGACTTTTGAGGAGGTAGAGAGTGTGTTACTTTGATTGAGTGAACGTATTTTAGCCAGACTTTTACTATCGATTTTAACAATCATAATGTACCAGACTTTTGATAATAAAGAGTGAGAGAGAAAGAGACAGTACATAAGAGATTTATACTGGTTCACCTCCAACTTGGAGACTACATCCAGTACCTTCAAATCTAAAGGAATTTTACTATGTAAAAACTTTGTTACATGAACAGCCCAGACCGAGCCTACGAGTATTATTGACTTCAGCCATTCCTGGCTAAAACACAACCCGTGCTTCAAGTATTCTTGACACCGACCACTCCTGGCCCCTGAGTATTCTTGAGTCCAGTCACTCCTGGCCTAAGCACACCACGTGCTTTAGCACACCAAACCCCTCTGGATTCCTATGAGTATTCTTTTGCACGCACCCACTCCTGGGGCAGACCCAAGTATTCTTTCACAAGTCACTCCTGGCTCAAACCTGAGTATTCTTTCAAAAGCCTCTCCAGGCCAAGGTGTTTCCGGACAGGTCTATCAGACCTGTATTTACAAAAGATAGGAAAAATTAAAACAAGATAAGCCTTCTTTTCACGGCTTATATATGTAACATCCTTAGAATTTAATTTTGGGGTAAATTATATTGGTCAATTAATTAAATTAAATGAGTTAAATAATCCCCAAGTGATTAAATTAATTTTTAGAATTTACCGGGGTACGCTTAGAGTAACTGTAGGTACCTGATTAATTTTAAAAACTAACTAAATGTGTAAAATTACCTAATTAGCCTTAATTCAACTTTTGCAATATCCTTCTAATTTCCATTTATTCATGCGGGACCCACGACATTGGAATTCAAGGATTGGCTTTAATTCTAATTGTCTTTCACGCGGATGGCACAGGAGGGAAAAAAGAAAATTAAGAAAAAAGCTTACTTCTCTCTCTTGGGTTCACACATGCAGGAAAAGGGAAAAATTCATAATTTAACTTCCAATTGTCTTGGCTATTCACGTGTGTGGTGGGACGCAAAAGTGAAACTTGTTGTGCTTTATTCTCTAGTCTCTTCTCCGTGGGTGCCATGCTTGCTTCCCTCCTCTACTCTTCCTCTTAATTCTTCAATTGAAGCAAGGGTTTAAACTTCCTTCACTTCTCCTTCTCACCACAATTTGGATCTTGGAAGAGGAAGGCTTGGTTCTTCAAATTCAAGGTAAAATAATGAACCCATTAAATTCTTGAATTTTAGAGCATTTGTGAAGTTTGGTTTGAAGTGGGACAACTTGAGATCATTAGGGTTTTTATTCTCCTTCATTTTCGGTGAGTAATCCGATATCCATCAATTGGTTTAAGTTTTGTTTAATTAATTTGGGTATTAATTGGATTAATTTTTTATTTAGAAAAATATTTTAGGGTCGTTTGGAGGCGTTCAAGTGTCGAATAGCTTGGGGTTATTGTCGAAATCAAGTATCAGAGGTTGACGACTTGATTTGGTAAGTCGTTAGTTAATAAAATCATTATTGGTGGCTTGTCTTGGCTCCATTTTGTAGGATTTGAGTGTTAATTAAATTAATTATAATTTAGGAATCATTTTGGAAGCAGTTCAGAGCCTTGGTGTTGATTAGAAGCAAGAATCAGAGGTTAACCACATTATCGGAGGTTGATTAATTGTTAAAAAGTGTGATCGGATAGCTTTGGATATAATCGGAAGTGAGGATCAGAGTTGTTCGAGTTTGTCGGTAAGTGATATCTCACCGAAATAATTATTGAGAGGAGATTTATAGCTCGAAATGAAATTTTAATAGCGATTGTGACATTAAAATATATTATTATTAATTTTAAGAATTATTGGAGCTTGTGATTAGCGATCAGATAGCATTTGATAGCTCAGGGAGCTTCTGGAATCGTTTAATCTAGGTAGGGGAAGCTTTTACATTTAAATGCATGGTTTATAGCCAGATTCAAGGTATATTGATATGTTGAATTATGTATGATGTGTTTCTTTGAACTATGGTGATTAGGTAATTTGTGTACATGAGATAAAATGGTTTATGTAATCTATATAGCATGAGATGCTTTGTCTGATTGTATACTATGTGGTTTTAAGGATTCCACAAAGACCTTAGGTGGGACTCAAGGAAAACCTCTTGAGCGAGGCTCGGGGTTAGCCCATAACACTACCGTTGCCGTTGAGAGTGATTGTGTTACGTGAAAAGGCAAACGGTTTGGTACCAGTAAAACGGCCGGATCAGTTGAGAGCAATGTTGCAACACAAAGTTTCATGATAAATAAATGGATTCAATTATATAAGAATTTCATGTGTACATATGTATACCATTGAGAATATCATGATGATATAGAATGGTGATGAGAATCAGAGAGTAACATGATTATGGTAGTACATATATTGTTTGATGGCGATACCTCTTTGTATGATAAGAAATGGATAATAGAATCAGTACTATAGTTGTCATTTATTATGTATATTGCTCACCCCTCTATTGTGGTTATCTTTTCAGTGGACTTGAGCCGCGATGGTGATTGGTGAGGTATTACCATATTCGTGAGGACGATGCCTGTACATGGTCGTAGCCTTGGTCGACTCTTGTGTATATACATACATGACTGCTTAGTGGATTTAGGTAACTGACGGCTTCAATTGGAAGCCTAGTTTATATTTTGGATGTATATGTGATGTGATTAATGATGTTATTGGTTGTGGTGACCATGGATAGTCCTACCATATATATGTGATGTTGATATATCCAGGAACTGCAATTAAGTTTTATTGTTTCTTGAATGCCATGGATGGATCCATGAGCTTATGGTGCATTGCATTTGATGACTAGGAAATTGTTGCATTGCATAAATGGGCACGTTATGTGATGAATTGATTAGCGTGTATGATGATGAATTATACATTAGAAGGTTAATGTAATGTGGATAGTGTTGTTGTATGATCCTAAGACCCTGCTTTAAAATTCAAATTAATTTATGAAAAATTTATTTAGGTTTTAGATACCTTGTTTTAAATGTTAGGATGTTTTAATATATGACTGGAGCTTATGAGTCTTCTTTTCTTTTTATCACACTATCTTTGTGTGATAAGCTCATTTATCTCACAAGCTCTCTCTCTTTCTCTTCTCTCTTTATATGACTTTTCATTCTTCTTTTCTTTTCTTCAAAGTCATATAATGCTCACAATTTATGCATACAAGCTCATATTACTATGACTTGTATTTTTCTCTTTTCTCATAGTGTGAGCTATCCTTCTTGCTCTCTTATGTTCTTTGATTTGTTCTAATATTTCTTTTTGTTCTGCTGGAGAGCTACATCGGAGAAGAGGTTGATTCTATTTATATAGACTCATCTTGTTGAGCTTAGGAAAGGCTTGTTGATTATATAGCCGTTGAGAAAGTTGTTGTATAAGAGACAAAAGTCTTTCTTGATAGAGTTACACAAAGGGTAAGAACTTTTGTTGTCAGAGAGAGACGTTTTGTACATGCAACATAGATTTGCAAGCTTTGAGGAGTGTGCAGTCGTAGATGAAGTAGATGTAGCACTAGTTTCACCAAGAAGGAAAGCTTTGATTCAGAGAATCTCTGAATGCCTGAGATGGAGGTGAAACTTAGTTGTTTTTCAGACTAAATTAAAATCTACCTTGTTTAGTCAATCTTCCTTTTTATGAATCTTTTCAATAAGCTTTTGACAGAGATGACTGTGACCGTTGATGCTTTATGTACCAGACCATTTCTAAGATGATTCAAGATGAGGGGACAAAGTCTGATGCTTTTGTATTTTCTGAAGCTTGAGATAATACTGTCTGAGTCTGGGTCTGGTAAGTTACTCGGATGAGAGAATTTCTTTTGAAGCATAATGTCAGACCTTTTAGATTCTTCTTTTGTCTTGGATTGAAGAGTTCAGGTTACGATTAAGTCTTCCAGACTTTTGATGTGTAAGCTTTTTATGCACTTAGGCCTTTCTTTTGTAGCTTAGGCCTGAACCACTTAAATACCCACATCAAGTGATAACAAACATCTTCATAGTTTTGTTTTACCAAACTTATTGAATGTGAGCTCCCCTTTTGATTTATAACATGTGCTTTTTATCCTGAAACACTCGAGTGATCTTTATCAAACATTTAATAACTTATAACTTGATTAATTAAGGTGCTTGATGTTGATTATCAACAAATCTAAGAGTGCTTCAAATATTTTCTTGGTTCTAACAAAATGTTTCACCTAGGTCCCCTCTGTTCATTTTTTACTAACTTTATTAACGTGTCATTAGTCTTGCTAAAATGGTTACTCTAGTGTCAAATGATGTTGACATGGCGATTCTATATGTCAAATATCCATTGGTTAATAAGTAAAATTAAAAATTGAAAAAAATGCATTGTATTAGAATCAAACTCATGATTTACTATACAAATGACTACCTACTAAAAGGGTCCACGCCAACAGCATCTGGCATGTGTAATTGTGTTGCACAATCAGCAGATGAAAACATAACCACGTGTGATGTTCAACCACCATGTCATACCTCCGTTAACGAAGTTAGTGAAAATTAGATGAAAATGATTTAATTGAAATATTTTAAAAAGACAAGGACCTAACTTACAAAAAAAAGTTAAAGATCTAACTTATAATTTACTTAAAAGATAAGGACTTGAATAATAATTTAACCTATTTTATTTCATATTATTCTAGTGATTAGTTGTGCAATGCAACAAGTTCTTATTTTTTATTTGTTTACTATATATTTGATGATTGAGAACTTAGTTGTACAAGTTGAAGTTATAATGTTTGGACTTTAAAACATAAAATACTTTTATAATTCATGTTTTTATGGTACTTCTTTATTATCAGTGATCGATGGATCAGCCCATTTTTCCTTTCCTTTTTTTGTTTATTTAATGTTTTTCATTAAAAAAGACTTGTTTTTAATTAAAAAAACAAAATTTTTTGAGTGTTTTTTAGTGGTATATTTTTCTTATAGTCCATTAAAATAATAATACTTTTCTAAAAAATTATACAAAAATGTATTAAAATAAATAATAAATTATTTATTTATTTTTAATATGATGAGCCCTACAAGCTGGCTTTTCCCTATTTTTTGGTAGGCCTAAGTGGGTTGGCGAACCAAAAAATTTGTCCCGAACTACATTCTAGTCCATTTTTTGAGTCGGCCTCATTTGCCACCCCTTGTTCTTACATGAATTTTTCTTTGCCCAGTGGAACTTTTCACAAGTTTGATTAACACTACAACCACATAAATATTCATTCTTATAAAATCTTACTGATTTAAAACTTCAACATATGATTTTTCCTTTGTCTGTTCTTATTTTTTTGCACCGCTTCCCTTTCTTTTATTCAAGTACAATATTGGCAACCAAAGAGGTTGGTAGCTTGATATCACTTAAACAAGGTCTTTGGATTGAGATCTTTTGTATGCAAGAAACCCCTGTTGGGAGTAGAGTTAGATATACGGACTGACCCACCCACAACTCGCAAGCCCACATTATAACTAAGCAAATTCTTTTGGGCTCGCAAGCTAATCCATGTATGATTTTTTTTTCTAGTTTCTTGTTTTAAAATTGTTAGGCTTTGAGACAAAACACATTTTTTGTGAAACACAAAACACAATTTAAAATATTTAATCATCCAAAAGCTCTCACCTTGATACTTAAATTTTAACAAAGTAACAATTAATGGAATCTAAATATCAACTTTTTCTTATTTTACGAAAAAATGACATAATATTATCATAGGTTTAAATTCCCTACTTTTTTAAAAAATAAAAAGTGAAAATAAAAAATATGAAAGAGAAGGAAGGATTTATTTAAAATAAAATAATAATTTTAAATATAAATTAGCCTACGGGCAAGTCTGTGAACCCACTATTTAAACAGGCCTCTTTTTCAATGAGACCTATGTAATGATGAATTAAATGGGTTAGAAACCAAGAGTTAAAAAAAAAAAAAAGAGTATACCTATGACATGGTGTGTTTCATTAAACCCGGTCCATCGAATCAAATCAGGATATATCAATTTTGTCCTTAACAATGTCAATAAAACCTAGGTTTAACTAACAAAATAAGAATCCATTATTCCAATAAAATTTTGACCATTTCAAATAATATACAAAATCAATATTAATTATTAAATTTTTCATTTTACAATTCCATTTTTCCAACCGAATATCAAATGACCTTTTTATAAACTAACCACAACCAAACCGTTATTTGCTGGACAAAAGGTATTTCCAGGAGGGGCACTTTGTTTATAATCCAAAAAACAACTAAGCATGAACCAATCATTTGCATCAGATTTACAATGGTTGAAGGTTTACTAAACTAAATGGTAACAAAAAAATTTAACCAAAATTGACGCGGTAATTACTTTTGAAGCCTTTGTAGCAAATAATATATGCATGTTAGTCAAGAAAACATTTCCATGATGGAAACATGTACAGAAATTGCATGACAAACTGGTTAATGAATAATTTCATAACAAAGAGAGCTTAACAAAACACATCCGCTAAAGAAAAGTATTAGAAACGAACATAACATGCTTAGCCTGGAAGAAACGATAGCATGAAATTTTGGTATAACTTTCTAGTGCAGTTTATCTAATACAACAAATAAATATTTCTCCTAATATCAAGGAAGAAGTGCACACTTCTCAGTGGCTGAATGGTAAAATATTTATTGTCAGAGCTAATTTGCTCAAAAGCCAAACCTTAAATGTAGTGTAACTTTGCCCTCATAAAAGTCACCAATCACCCCTTCTGAATCTCTCCATTGACTCAGCTTTCTGTTTCTTCACAATTTCAAGTATCTTAGGATTGAAAAAACGATCACGAACATATTTCCTCTCCTCAGCTTGTATCTCCTTGATAGGACTAGGATATGGGTTTGGAGGAAGTCTCTTTCCTTGAAGACGCGCAATTTCCTTCAGACGGGCATATGCTTTCTTCTTTGCCCTCTTCTCTGTCAGATATTCCATCTAGGAAGCAAAAATAAAAGAACAATCCAACTGATTATTAGACAACAAAAGGGTAAAATAAATTGCAAAGACAACATATTCAAGAACCAATTCAGGTGACATACGTCAGCTATAGCCATTGCTTGTTCCTCACTGACACCTTGCTCTTTCAACTCAAGAACCCTCAAGCCAAATACACGGGATGGAGGGGGATCAAAAGCACAAAACCTGTTCAAACATTAGTCATACATATGAATATGTAATTAAAGCATTTGATGGTTCAAGTGTTCAACCTCATTATTTCCATGAGCGATTAGATATGGACTAGAGCAATAGAACATAAGTTATCTTGAATTCCTGATACAAATGGAGGGAATATGTAAATTTTTACCCTATCCTACACATCCATATATCAGCCATCTACTTCAATATCAGCCATCAATTAATAATAATCTTATGGTATGTGAAGGCAGGGAGGGTAGAGAATGGGAGGACAGGCAATTGTTGAGTGAACTAGAGGAGTCTTGGAGTTCCTGTGGTATTTGAATTACAGAGGGCTACCAACCCAGCTCTGAATTGTTGGAGCTAATTTTCATGTTTCCCCTTCAATAATACTGAGTGAGTTATATCAAACAGCCATTTCATTAAGGAATTCTTAGTAAATTGACAAAACCAACACATTAATATGTTGCTTTTTTAAGTATGAAGCACATATGATACAAAGATAAAACATATAAACTTTAAGAAACCAAGTAATATATGAACTAACACATTAAAATATGAACTTTAACAAACAAAGTAATCAAAATCTATTTTGTTGAAAAATGACAACTTGAGTACCTCATGACCATTAAAAAGAAAACATATAAGAAAGCAAATAACGACCAAATAGCAGTGAAAGACACAGACACAGACATATACTATTTCACACAATCCACGTGAGAAGTTGTAAAACCAGTTATTGATTAACAATGAGTTCATAGCATGAGTAGTTACATATATATGAACTCAGTCCACCCCTTGAAAGGACAAGCCTGAAAAATTCACAAGAATGAGAAAGCTAGACTTCTGTGTGAATATATGTACTCAGTTTTCTTTATTTTGTTTCTGCCTGTAATCGCCTATTCTCTTCAACTGTATAAATAAACACGGTTGCCAGTGTACTTTCAATTCACTCAATCAAACAATATAATTCAGTTAGATCAATTATCTCTCTCTTCTTAATTTCTCTCAACCTAATACGGTATTAAAGAGCTAAGTTCCGATCCAGTTATGGTGCCTGCAAATTCTCCGCTGCTCCTCATGGTGAGCGTCCTCTCAATCAGTATCTGCTGTACGGCTCTGGTGTCATTCAGGGAGCTTCTTAGAACGCTCTGATCACTTTTACACACTAAATCTCTAAGAAGCTTCCCGATTCAAACTATCTGTTGTAGAAACAACATCTAGAACCTATAATCAAAGGACATCGGCTTCACTGTATCTTCTGAATCCGATCATTCCTTTTCCTTTCGCATCTGAGGCAGATCAAATCATCTCAGTCCAGAATTTCTTGCTTGGGGGAGCAGCTGATCTTGCTGCTCCGATCTTAAGCAGAATAATTGGCTGTGTCTACTCCTATGAGCCATAGTAGTCAATCCCAAAACGCGTCGCGTCGCGGAGCAAATTGCGGACGTTATTTTACACTATCACGGGTAAAATAAATATATATTGTATATGCAAAGAAAAAATAGATAAATAACTAGAAATATTCCAAATGCATAAGCCTTAACTAGAAAACTAATATTATCCAATGAAAAACCCTGTCTAAATTCATGAATTCATAATCTAAAAATTAAAATTGTACAAATCAAAGAACCAAAGATATGTAGAAGTAGAAATATGTCACAAAATCAAGCCCTTTTTCTTCTACAAAAGCTCCTCTGTTTTTTGATGCCAAAACAAAGTAAAATAGAGGAAGAAGAACAGTAACGAGAAATGAGTAAAGAAAGGAAGAGATGTTGAGATAAGATGCAAAGAGCCAGGGATTGAGTTTTGAAGGTGATCATGGGTGGAGGTGAGGGAAAGAGAGAAAGATAAAACAAGATGATAAGCCAAAATGGGGAGTCATGCGTCAGAAGAAGGTGGGCATGGTCACCGGAGTCTGAAACGAAGGTAGGGGTGGTTGCCGGAGTATGAAATGATGGTAGGGGTGGTCACCAGAGTTTGAGAGTAAGGTGGGGATGGTCACGAAGTCTGAAACCAAGGTGGGGTAGTCATCGAAGGAGTGGGTTGCCGAGAAAAAGAAAAAGGAGAAGAGAGAGAAGGAGCTGTGGGAAGGCGCGACACACCTATCGCGGGGCGCAACACACCAATCGCAGGGAGGGGTCGCACCGCATTGACTTCTATGCTATGAGCTTTGGGACAAGATCCATTCTCATTTGGGTGAAAAGGAACTCTAGAGTCTCAAATTATATAGAATATACATGAATCCACACAAAAGTGGCTCTAGACGAGAAAATATCATTGTAACTAGAGAAATATACCAAATTCAAAATGCTATTAAAAAACAATGCGACAGATCTCATATAAAAATATTTGTGTAACACAAAAGGCTACTATAAGGTAGATCAACAAAATAAACATCAGTCACATGAATGTAATATTAGTAATAGATATTGAGAACACATGAACAATCATAAAGAGCTAGAAGCCTGATTAATTCGGAGAAACCTTATTTGTTTCATTTCATTGTTTTCACCATTTCATATAAAGGTTTTGAAAATAGGAACAAAGTGAAAATAGGGACACTTTTGTAATTATTGATGAAAGAAAAAACAAAACACTCCTTAAACCAAACATTTACCATTTTCCAATCCATGAATCAAAATTTAGAACATCAGCCACAAAATTCCCCATCAACATTGAACACGTTCTTATAGAAACCAGACACATAACAAGATAGAACATCATTCGTCAATATAAAAAGGACCATATGTATGAACATTGCAAATAGAAGATAACCCATAGACAAGAAGAAAAGGGCAATACTTGATGGCATCATGGTATTTGGAACTAAAAGCCTGTTTAATTCAGAGAAACCATATTTGTTTTATTTCACTGTTTTCACCACTTTGGGCAAAGATTTTAAAAGCAGGAAACAAAGTGAAATTAAGGTGACAGTTTTGAAATTATTAGTGAAAGACAAAAAAGAGCATTCCTTAAACCAAACATCTAACACTTTCCTATCTATGAATCAAAATTTAGAACATCAACCACAATATTCCCTCATGAATGTTCATATAGAAACCAGACACATAACAAGATAGAACATCATCAATACAAAAACTAGGACTGTATGTATCAACATTACAAATAGAAGAAAAACCATAGACAGGGGAAATGGGCAATACTTGATGGCATCATGGTATTTGGAATCTGGATATTTCTTATAAAACTTCTTCACATAAGCATCCTCAGGAAGAGTGATGGTCTGGATTTTTCCCGCAGCTCGGGGGAATGTGGCAGGTGGAGCCCTGGTAAACACAGTGAAAAGAGATACTACACAATTTTTCACCCTTCAACCAAAATAACAGGAAGATTATCACCATGGTTAAATAAACATTCAAAATAAAAATTCAGTGCAAAACACATAGTATCCCAAATTTTCCTAAAGTTCAAAAAGTGCAACGTAGGCCAAGACAGGAAAAAACATCATAGTCCTTAGGTTGATCAGGAAAAACAAATAAAGACATTAACAAATTTTAAGTGAAATGCATGATAAAATAAAATCTCATAGAGGAGATTCTCAAATGACAAAAGGAAAAACTGAAATCAAAAAGAAAAGGCCCTGGTTGAAGAGAACGAATCTGAATTAGGATATTAACTGTTCCATGGCTTTGAGCCATGCAGGTTCTGCCTTGGCCAAACCCTTCACAAGCTTTCTGGTTCGAGAAAGCAAATCCCCTTTCATAAACGACATTGTTTAGCTTCTCTGTCCTTTGTTCCCTCTGTTGCTAGTGCTGCTCTGATGCAACTCTTGCTGTTGCTGCAGACTGTAAGATGCCAAATTGAAAACTCAAAAAGGGCACAATAATGCAGAGTTTCACAAAATAGACCAGGTTCTTATGGTAAAATGGATTCAATGCACACCTTATCAGAACCAGCTTGGTTTAGATTTTGGTTGAACTAATTTTAGAATAGTCAATTTTAAAAATGTCAATATTAAATGAATTTATTTGAAAGTAGACGGTGGTCTGTGTAACAATCAACAAAACATGAAACTAAATTAAACCTAATTTAATTGACTATTGCGAATACATAACATGAGGGTCAAATGCATAATTGTGAGGCTAGCCCCCGAAGTTTATAAAAAAAAAAAAAATCAGCACCCAAAATTAATCAGAAATTGCAGAATGGTAGTGGGATAGATACCAAATGGAAGCTGTTGATAGTGCGAAGAATCTCGGCGGTGGCTAGGGGTTGCTCTTTTGCTGCTTCCTAGTGGCGTTGTAGCTGTAGAGCCATCTGGGCCTCTGCGCTGTCACTTCGCTTGGTAAAGCAAATCTATAACAAAAAAAAAACAGCACAGAATCGATAATAAGCTCAAAAATATGTTTTTGACCCGTATTTCATGCATTACATCCTAAGGAAAGATTGTAATTGTGCTTTTATCATAATGTAAGATCTTAGGATTTTTCTGTATGTACTTGATTGAGCTTATACTAGCCAAATAAGGTGTAAAGTTGTTAGAGGTGCCCAGGCTCCAGACAGGGTCACCTAAGCGTAAATTTTGAGCCCCTGGGTGAAAATTTGTTCTGTCCAGAGTGTAATTTTGCTTGTTAACAATCCATCTGGGCCTTATTAGCACTCCATTTAAGCCTTGGGAAGATTTAGACATGTTGTAGAATCTAGGTTTATCTTGAATCCTCGTAAATGGAGCACCTCTTTTGTGGTGGATTTGCACTTGGCTTATCTTTCTCATTGGAAAGTGGTGTCTATATTCATCTATTCTCTTCTCCATTTTTGAATTCCCTTCTTTGATTTATGTTGAGATTTGATCATGTCAAAGCTTGAAGGAATGGGTGTTGTTTTTGCTTGAGTGAAATGGACTTGAGTGTAATTTATCTTCCTTGGCGAGATCTATCTTAAATACATCAAGGAATACATCATGTGGGATCAAGGGCCATGTGAGGTATAATTTCCTAGATATACTCCAACTTTGAGTATTTTTGAAATCCATATTCTTCTTCTAATCTCTTTCCTTTACCCAAATCTAGCTTCAATTTTTAAATTGATGAACCTTGATTTTTTGCACCAATTTCGACGTTCTTGAATTCAAATTTTCGAATTCAAACTTTAGAAGTGTGATCATGAAATTGTTGATTGGATTTGATAGATCTTGAGTTGGAGATCACTTTAATCGATTTAGAATTTGAACTTAGATCTTAGATTGATTGAAAATTTGAAATTCTTAGGTATAGGTTTTGGCGCTACTTTATTCTCCCTTCTTGATCAAGTTTGTACTACATTCTTAAATAGTGTCTAATGTGTTTTTCCTTCAATTTTTGAATTTGGAGGCCATCTTAGTACATACATGCTTGCTAGACTTTTCTACGCATTTTTTAAAGTGTTCTTCACATGTTCATGCTTGATTCTTGAGTTTTATCCATAACACATCAATCTAAATGGTTAATCAACAAATGGAATGGAACACTTAACACCCCAATCAATCTCACATTGTCGGTTAAAAGCAAACCATGAAGGGTTGACATTGCATAAGAAATTTAATAAGTTAATATATAATAAAATTTTATATTAATAGTAATAGATCTTATTATAAGAAAAAATTAAAATAGACCTTAATGACTCGTGCATTTAATTATAATAGATCTTTTTATAATAAAAAGATATTCACCTCTTTACTTGTGGATGGTTGATGGTTCTATTAAAAAAAGAAATCCTATTTAGTGCTAATTTTTATACAAAAATTAAGGAAGGACAGTTACACTACACTACTAAACATTTTTTCTGCTCTTTCTTACACTAGTTTAGTCGAAACTTCAATTAGGCACTGCTTAATTCACCTCACCAATTATCACCATCCTATGAAAGAATCAAATAACTAGTTAAAGAAGAAATCAAACAAATATTATTATGCTATTTGTAAAAAAAGAATATAGGAAAAGAAGAGATCTAGCCTTCTTGGTGTCTTCCAGAAAGAAAGAAAGGTATCTGATTAGTATATCTCCCTAAATGTAATGTTACAAAATTTCATGACTCTTGAGTTATAGCTTCGGATAAAGACTAAAGAACACCAAAGAAAGGAATTGATTAGAAGGCGTTTAATCTTTTTTTTAATTGATTACATACCTGCTTAGTCATTTGTTACTTTGAGGATTTAAGTGAGAGAGGAAAACATTAAACGAAAGACAAAGGCAGAAACAGCACCAGACAGATTCAAAAGAACAATTAAAAAAATACCAAAAGCTGAAAATCAGTCTGATTGATCCCTACTTCATCTTGCAAATCAACTCTTCAATTGAAATAAATGTTCTGACGTGTTTTTAATTATCAGTTGCAAAAAAATAGCATCAATATAATGAAAGGCACAGCTCAACGGGAATTTTCTCAGGAAAGAACATGTTTCGCTTCTGATTTTTTTGACTATCAAACAAATGCATCCAAAAATGTGCTAAACCTAGAAACTGTAAAATAGCGAGCAAAACATAGCAGAAAGAAAAAAACAAGTAATAACTGAACGAAGGAGAATTTTGACCTCTAACCACAAATCAATAACGAAGTCGCCAACTGAGAAGTGGGAAGCACCGACGTGTCTCGGAAGGAGCGTGCAACGACAACGATGTTGACGAACGGCGTTACGAGTTCAAAGCTTTGCGGTTGGGGAGAGAGAAAAACCGGGAAGTCGAGCATAGCAAAGGTTAACAAGAGTGTTAGGAGTATATATATTAAAAGATTTTGTCTCTTAGAATTTTTTTTATTGATTTAGGTTGATGTTGAAATTAATTCTAAAGTAAAGGTATTGAATATTGATAAAAAAAGACTATATTTGTTAAGTTGATGGCTAGAATAAGTTTGATGAGAAAAGATTATGTGATCGTTTATTTAAATTTATTTTAAGAAATAAGTGTTTTTTAATTAAAAAAGTATTTATTTTAAATTTTGACGTGTTTGTTTGAAGTTTTAAAAATAAGATGAAGCTGAAAATAAATTGATTTTAACTTATTTTAAGAAACAACTCTTATCTGCTTATTAAAAAAGTGATTATAAAAAAGTGTTTATTTTATAATTGTAGTTTGTTTAAATAGTAGATAAATAATGTAATATTTTTATTTGTTGATTATATTTTTAAAATCAATTTTAATATATTAAAGATGAATTATGTATTAATTGGAGTCTTATATTTCATATTTCAGACAAGTTAAACTACTATCTTTTATTTTATTTTTGTCATTTGAGTCCTTTATATTCAAAAAGAATTTCAGTTAGATTATTCAGTCAACTTAAATCCATTAATAAAAATCTAATGTATCATTGGTCCTATTGGTATAGACATGTGAAATGCTCATATTAATCATACTGGCATATATTTTGATAAGGAAAATTTAAAATAAAAATGGATGGGATGGGATTCAAATTCGTGTTCAGTGGTGTTATCGTGCTGTTCAAAACTGACTGTTGCATTTTACATAACTTTTCATGATTCTTTATCTTTTCTAGAGTGTTATGCTCTTACTAAGTTTATTGCAAAAGCCTCTAGTAAAGTATGTTATATATACGTAGTAGTTTTACGATTATTAAGAAAAAAAGCTACGAACTTGGTTTTACAATCGAGTTTATATCATTTGAGGGGTAACCAAGTTTAAATATGGCCTTTAAATTCGAGTATTGTCATAACCGAGTTTAAATGTGAGTTTTTGTTTAGCATACGTGTTCTATTTTAGTAATATACTCAAACCTGCAATTTTAAATAACACAGTCCACACAGTTAATTTTTTGTTTAGTTATTATTCGTCAATTAATAGAAACAAACTACAATTAATGAAATAAAATTATGTATTTATAAACAATATAATGCAGTATATATCTACAATGAATATTATGTATAATCCTATACTACGTACAATGAATGAAATAAAATAAAAAATTTCTATCATAGTCCTTGTCTCACTTCAAGAAAGTATTTAGCACATTATTCCTTCACATAATTTATGTCTATCGAAGGGAAAGGTGATCAGTCTTGAAAGTGCGGTAAACAAAAAATAAAACAATTAGGCTACGTTTAGTTACAAAAAATTATTCTAGTTTTTTAGGAAAAGTTTTCTGTTTGTTTTCCAAAATTTTCATTTCTTGGAATAGATAGAAAAAATCTTGAAAAACATTTCCACTTTTCAATTTTCTTGGAAAACTTCTTTAAAGACTTCTTTGTTTTTCTTAAAAAATAAAAAATCCGGTTTTCAGTTTTCCATAATTTTTCTTTGAATATTTTGTAAACAAACACCTTTTTTATTTTTTCAACTTTTTCAAAAATAGTTTTCCATTTTGCTTAGAAAACTTACAAACTAAACACAACCTTAGCTATTCAAGTCCAAAAACCAAAAAGTTATATTACTATGTAAATACAAATTTATAAAATGTAGGCAAGTGAGCACTTACAGTTGTTCATGCATCTACTATATGGTTTTGGACAATGATCAGCATGGTCTTCATAATGTAATACCCACACTCATGGCTGTCTTGTTGTCTATGAGACTACAAGGTACATCAAATAAACAATTCAATAATGTTATTTTAAATTATAAAAATGCAAATAAATAACACGTTATTATTGGAAGTACTTACTTTTGGGTAGATTTATTGCATCTTTTTTCTATAGATGTTTCCCCATAGTCAAGTATATCCGGCTACAGCCCTATGTATGAATTAAAAACGTAATGAGTCAGAATCATAGAAGTATAGAATGAAGTAGCCGAATATGTAAAGTTAGTTAACTTCTTAACTGAACTTACACCTCAACGATTTGTTTGAAGTCCACAATAGTAGTCTAATGCAATGAACAAAAGCATGCGTTAACGTTATCCTTAGGATAAATAACCATAAGCTACCAATGTAAACTATAATAAAACCTAATAAGTGATAATTCAAGATGATTAAATTAATAGATTTTCATGTATACAATAAACACTTATCGAAAGTAATATAGGGCTAAGTAGACACTCTTGTTTGACTCATGCATCCAATTTTGGATGCAAGCTTGAGTGTCCCCTCTATTGTTCCCGGTCTTCTTATCGATGAGGGCTCTAAGAACCTATATGTCGCGTGAACACCATTATCTATACAAAATTTATGTAAAAACCTAGAAAAAAATACACATGATTAGTAACAAATACCACATAAACTGAAATAATTAAATATAGAAGTACTTACATCATCCAAATCTAGATAATAAAGATGTTCAGCATGGTCCACCCATTCGTAATCTCAAACAAGTCATGTAAGGTAATGTAAAGTGGAAGTGGACTTGTCTGACCAAAGACATATGCCTGCCATGGGACTGGGAGTCCTCATAATGGTCCATAACCTCCAAATGGGAAGTATGACGGCCTTGCCCTTCCCAGATAATAAGCCAACACACTACAACATAGTTAATACATTAAACTTAACGTGGTATGATACAAACCATTCATAAACTTATAATTTACTTGAAGTTCATTATGGAACATATCGGGGGAGATATAACTCTTAGTAGTCTACTAGGCCACATAAGGAAGTATCCCAGTGCTTGGCCAACGACCTACACCTTCGTTGTTGGAACTGGGATTGAGGCATCCTATAGTATGATCTCTACAATGGAGACCCTTGACATACCATTACGCAATAACTGATGGTGAATCAAAGGGCCTAGGTCGTGAACCATACTTGTGGCCATTGGCTCATCCGACCCATCAACAAACAAGTTACATTGATAGGTGGCCTTAGTGTCTACGAAATCATCGTCACCGTCAGGTGTAATACAAGACCCCTTTGTGCTGACCCGCCCAATCTGTGGGTTGATTGCGGGTCCAGTACGTTCCCCTTGATGGCTGATGGAGTCCATTATCTCCTAGAAGGTTGCCAACTCCTGTTGTAGCCATTGAAAGTTCTCCATGTACTTTGCTTTCACAGCAACAACCCTGGGCTCTACCAAGTCTTCCACTAATGGTGTCAAAATGGAAGGAGAACCATAGAAGCTCTAGAGGCTTGTAGTAAAGCATAATTAGAAATTAATAACTGATAAAAAATATATATGTAAAGGAATAGTGTCAAACTTACCATGACCTTGACTAGTAACACGAATTCTACCAGGGTGCTCTAGTCTTCCAATGGCGGCAGTCAGTATGTCTTGCCGACCATGGGCAACGAATGACCCTTGGGTTGATTGTTCAACCAAGGAACCTTGCAACAAAACCCTAGTGAATCATGTTAGGAATAATCATCTTTATAAAATATATAAATAAAAATTTTAATAAATTGAATGCTTACGTTTCTTTGGGCGACCTCCTCAACTTGCACTGAAGTGTACTCCATGATCTTTTTCACCCTGGCATGCTTTGCATTTGTCATGGCGCGTGGGTGGAAAAAGGGGATTCACAACAGTGGTGTCAGGTTGGCTAACTTGACATTGGGTAGCCTTCTCCTCAGTTATCTGCTACTCTAGCTCTTGATTACCCCTATGCGACAACCTGTGTGGGCACTAATTCTTTGTGCAAATAGTTTGTGTTTTCATGTGTTTGGCCTACAACAAAAATAACACCTTAGATTTACATTGGAAATATAAATTTCAAAATCATATGAAATTAAATTAGCACAAACTTGCTATAAACTCATCAGTGTGTCTGGATGCAACAAATATATCCTAAGTCTCCTGGTCAATGGAGTTGTATTTTTAACTTGAGAACTCTCCTTGCAACTTCCCAAAGACATACTTGTTGGTGAGTGAGGTCTTGTGTGCCCTCCACCTCTCAGCGACAATGTCGAGGACCTTCCCCCTCAATATGTCAACAGCAGAAATGTCCCAGGAAACCTATAATTACAAAAACAAGATTGTATTATGATTGAAAACTGAAATAAATGAAGTAAATAACTTAAAGTTTAAATTTGTTGTCGTAATTCGGCTTATATTTGGTTCTTCAACACCTTCTCAACATTATCCCAATCTGGGATAAGAATGGAAACCTTTGACCTTGCCAGAACACCCAAGTAACTGATAAACTTGACAGCATGGTACCCTGTGTTGATATAAATGTCAACATGACAATGCTCTCCCTGATGGCGCCTGAGGGTGACACCAGTCATGCGTGTCACACCTTTACTCCTCTTGGCAGAGGAATCTGTAACTTGTGAGTCAGACCTTATATTCGGATCCTAGTTAGCCATATGAATCTATTCAGACAAGAAATACAACATTAGCTAATATCACAATAACACTAGAAATAAAACATTACTTATATCACAATAACACTAGAAATAAAAAATTAGTTAATATCACCATAACACTAGAAATAAAACAATAGTTAAGATTAATTAATATCACTATACCAAATATTTATCAGAACTATGAAGTTAGAATGTTTTCCCACAAGCCTTCATGGTGGTCATGACGAGTGACAACCACATTGTCTATGTCATGTTCCACAATGGATGTTTGTAGACGTGTTGCTAGAGAAGGAGTTTTGAGGTATTAAGACTGGGATCTCCAATGCTCTATCTACCTTGCATAATAGTTGGCCATCTTTTATTAGATGGGTCAGTAACATAAAAAACTTGCTTTACTTGAGTTTCCATGATTAAAGGCTCCTCCTTATGACTTATCTTATTGAGATATATCAATGTAAATCCAAGTTCACCAGTTTTAACACTGTTCTTATTGTCAACCCATTTTTATTTAAACACAAGAACTGTGAAAGGGCCGTAATCGACCTTCTATATATGTTCAATCACACCAAAATAACCAACTCAACCATGGCAGGGTTGTTGTCCATTGAAGTTAAGAAATGCATTGATTGAGCCACAATCATAACTCCACTATTCTGTATTATACTTTTACCATCTTGTGTCTTTGTATAGAATGAGTATCCATTAATGTTATACCTACAATAAGTGAAGAAGTCAAAGTTGGGTCCCTAAGCCAACCGATGTAATGTTTCAAAAGTAGACGTATCTTTGACAACATTAATTTTGAACAATTGCATGAACATCTTGTTGTGTTTGTTCAACACCCACTTTTCAGTCATTCTAAGGTTGTTTCTTTTGACCAACTCTTTGTGAGTAGTTAAATAAGGGAGTACCTTTGTCTGTGTTGTTCAAAATATACAAGTATGCTTGATTTCATCTTGTGACATGGTCTTTATTTTTTGACGAGTCGTATATTTCCCATCAAATCACCCATCATGATGTGTCTTTGGAATGCTGGTGATTTCAGCTTGTGACATATAATCCATGCAAAACTCAATTGCTTCCTCTGTAATGTACCTTTCAATAATGGATGCTTCGGGGTGGTGTTGGTTCTTTATATACCCTTTTAATATTTTCATGTATCGCTCAAGAGGATACATCTACCTCAAGAACACCAGACCACACAACCAAACTTCCCTCACCAAATAGATGATTAGTTGGAGCATTATATCAAAAAATAAAGGCGGGAAATGCATCACCAAGTGACATAGTATCAGAACTCCTTCATGTTCCAACACATCTAACTCCTTAGGGTCAAATACTTTGTGACATATGGAATTTAAAAAACAAACACAACCTTATTATCATGTGTCTCGTATTTTTAGGGAGAATATCACGAATGATGATAGGAAGAAAATGTTGCATGAGCACATGACAATCGTAAGATTTTAATCCAACTAACTTTAGATCCTTCATGGAAACACGATTCTTGATGTTCGAACCATAACCAAATAGAACTTTCATACTACGTAACGATTCATAAAAAAATTGCTTCTCGTTTTTAGAAAGGTATGACATGCTAAGGGAAAATATGTTTGTTTGCCCTTTGATTATGCATGCAATTCTTGTCGTATACCCATTAATTCTAAGTCAAAAAGAGAATTTAGGTCATCCTTAGTTTTTCCAGGTATGTTGAGGACGGTTCTAACCAAACTGTCGCACATATTTTTCTCTATATGCATCACATCAATGCAATGTCTTACATCAAGTTCCTTCTAATAAGGTAGATCAAAAAAATTGACCTCTTCTTCCATGTATTTTTGGATGTTGATTGCTTTTCAAACTTACCTAAAACCACATTGACGTCCTTCAACTTTTCATATAATTGATGACCAGATAATGGGGGAGGACCTATTTCAAACTCTTGGGCACCGTTAAAGGACTTCTTTAACCTACGACACACATGATCAACTTTAAGAAACCTTTGATGTCGAAGATAAACAATTTTCCTTCCATGATGTTGTTGATCAGAATAGGTTCCTTCATCATAAATAAGACATGATTTATGCCCCTTTACACTATACCTAGCTAGGTTACCATACACTGGAAAATCATTGACTGTTTAGAATAACATGACATGCAAATCGAATGACTGCCCTATAAACCCGTCAAATTCATTAACTCTGTCTTGCTATAACATTTTTAAGTCTTCAACTAATGGACTTAAGTATACACCAATGTTGTTTCCCGGTTGTGTTGGACCAGAAATCATCATTGATAACATAACATACTTCCATTTCATGCAGAGCCATGATGGAAAGTTGTAAACAAACAATAAAATTAGCCACAAACTACAATTTGTGCTTAGGTTACCATATGGGTTCATTCCATCTGTGGCTAGTGTAACCTTAAAATTTCTTGAGTCATTGGCAAACTCTGTGGCAGATGGATTACAGTGGAAGAAAGTGGATACGATGTTTTTAGATTTTGCCCATGACCCAAGAAATGTTAGGCTTGCACTAGCCACAGACGCCATGAACCCATATGGGAACCTAATCATAAACCACAGTTCATGGCCTATTTTGTTGTTTGTTTACAGCTTGCCATCATGGCTGTGTATGAAGCGAAAATATGTTATGTTATGTTTCGAGATGAGATAAAGGCCTCATTCAGTCAACAATATCAGACTACAACACCGATGGTGGACCCACAGGCTTACATGCAGAATTGGATGAATGCATCAAACAAGACTGTGTACCTTGCACCATATCATAAAGAGTAAGAGTTTATTAAATAATTACTTTGTGTTGTTAATATAATCATTTTACATTGTTACTAATTAATGTTCATTACAGCCTTCATTAGCAATTACTGGTCATTTGCCCGAAGGATGACATTGTTGCATGCTTTTGTTCCTTGTATGGGAGTCCTGGTGTGGACTACATGAAAATAATCGATACGTAAGCTACTTTTAAACATTAGACAACTTTACGTATTTGATTAAGTCATTCTATTAATTGAACGGGTGTTTTAGAGGGCTGTAAATGGATACTGTCGACCTAAGGGCAGGGTGGTCAGGAAAAAACCACAGTTTGTCTTCCTAAAAGTAAGTACTTTAATTAACAAGCATTAATTTTAAAGTTAGCTCAATTAGTGATAAAAATAGTAACCACTTGTGAATTCAATGTATGGTACATTGTAGTCTTATAGGCAGGATGACAGCTTTAAGTGCGGGTATTTCGTCATGAAGATAATGCTCACCATTGTCCAATCCGGTATAGTAAACGGATGGACAACTGTAAGTTTTCACTGCCTACATTCTCTAATTTGGTTTTCACATACTACTTAACAATTTGTTGTTCACTACCATTGTTAATGATTGTCTATTCTTTGCAGTACTTTTCAAGACTCCTCAAAATTCCCTGAAAAATACATTAACAAAATTAGAAAACATTGGGTCATCAATGTAACATCCCATTTTCAACACAAATAGAAAATAGATATTAATATATCTTTCATGAGAAATACTTACTATAAGTTAGTTTATTATTATCATTTTTTATGAAATTTTGGTATTTATATTTAATTATTTGTTTTTTAAAATAAAATAATAATAATAATAATTATGAATGAGAATTTTAAAATGAATTAATTAGTATGCATTGATTAATGAAATTATATTAAGAATTTTAAATATATTTATTATTCACAATTTTTATTTTATGTTTTTATATTTATGTTTTTACATATTTGTGATTTAACTCTTATTAGAACATTAAAATAAAATTTTGAAGGAATTAGACTATGTTTCTTTATAACTTTTTGATCTACATAATATTTATGATTTTTTGAAATTTTTTGAAAATTTTGAAATATTTTAATAAAATAATATATTTTAAATAATTTTAAATTCATATAAAGTTACTTAAAATTAAAAATATTTACAAGAAAGTGAATTTAAATTATAAGAAAGTTTTCTAAAATCCATTTCAAGTAGACTTATCTAAAAAGTTTCGGTTTGAATAAAATCTTAATTTTTACCAATCGTAAAAAAATCGAAAACATACGAATAAATTTTTATTAACAGAAAATTTTAGATTTTTAAAATTTAAACTTTATATTACTTATCATAAAATTAGTGAGAACTGATATAATATAGCTAAATTTCAAAAAGGACTGATTTTGAATATTTAAAATATACCGAGTGAAAGGTTACTATTTGGCTTAATAATTCAGCTGACATTTACTGTGGAAAATACTGTGCATGTATGAAATTTTCAAAAGGTGCACAGTAAGCAGGATTGAATTTTCAAAAAATGCACAGTACTTTTATATTAAAATAATAGAATGCATAGTAATTTTCCTTCTTATAAATACCAAAGGAATTCTTCTTTAGAATTCATAATTTCAGATTAAGTTTTCTTAATATAGTAGTGCTAGTGAGATAGTGGTGGAAGTAAGAGAGAGAAATAAATTTTTTAGAAGAAGGTTCTGCTAAAATCCTAAGGTAAGAATACCTCTCTTTTATATTTTTAGGGTTATTTTCATATCGTTTTTAGAAATCTATTGTTATACTGGAAATAATATTATTGTAAGTTACTATTTTGAATAGTAAATACTATTTCAATAGTAAATTACTATTTCAATAGTAAATTACTATTAATAGTAAATTATTATTTACTATTATTATTTACATTTACTATTCATATTTTACTATTTATCATTACTATTCACGATTTACTATTTACCATTACTATTCACGATTTACTATTTACCGTTACTATTTATGTTTTACTATTTACTGTTACTATTCATAATTTACTATTCACTATTCATGATTTACTGTTCACTATTCACTATTCAAAATTTACCATTTCTGTTTTAAGTAGAAATCTTAATTTTCATCTTGTAACTATATTAAAATGAAATTGATATGTTTTAAAACTCAGAGACGAGGCGCGCAGAGATTTTTAATAACGAATCAGTATACAAGAGGTAAAGGGGAGTGGGATAGGAATATAATATGAAAAGACATAAGAATAATAGGAGTCCCCTACTCCTTTAAAATTTAATAGTATTATTATTTTAAAATAATAACTATTTAACTTAAAAATTTATAATAAATTTTAAAATTGAGTATTTTGTGTAACTTGATCTGAATACCTGGATAACCTATGCGAACTAGACTAAACCTATGCAAGGACTTGGACTATTATAACCTGTATGGACTGAACTATACCTATACGAAGATTGAATTATATATATGGACTTATATAAACCTGTACGAGGAATAGACTGTAAGGACTCAAAATCAACTTTACTAATTTAAATAACCATTAAAATTTGAATTATATTTACTAGCGATATTTAGTTGATTTGATTTGATTATAATTAATAATATTTGATTTTGATTAACGATATTGTGATTTATAATACTAGACTGTGATTAATAATATTTGTGATTTGATGATATTTGATTGTGATTGATGATATTACAATACTTGATTATGATTGATGAATGATTGATGACCTTGTGATATGGAGTTTGAGCATATAGCAAGCATGATGGAAAGTTAAAACTCAGTAAAAATTTTCTTACCTTACTCTTTAAATTTTTATTTTAAGAGAAAGTATTTTATCATTTTTTTAGTCTTTTATTTCTTCTTAGAAATAATTTTCATTAACTTTCTTTTTAATCTCTAGAATAAAATCTAGTATTAGAAAGAAGCTATTTTATTAAAATTAGAAGTTGAGATAATTAATACTTGAATTAAAGAAAATTTTTATAGTTTTAAGTATTCTTAGTTAATGATTTTAAAAATTATTTTCTTTAAGAAATCAGAAATTTTGTTATAGTCGAGATTTCTAAACGCAATCTAATTAAAATTCAAATTGGGAAAGATTATGTAAATATGTGAAGTTTTTAAGAGAAAGTTTTGAGATATTTAAGGCTTGAAAACTCAATTTTGGTGAGATCTAAATTCAAAGATTGTACTAAATTTATTTCTGTATAACAGAAGTTTAAAGAAGAACTTATGGGAATGTACAGTTTATTGAGATAATTTTGTGAACTTTATGTTATTTAATAATTGAGTTTCTAAAAGTCTTAACCAACTAAATATGCGAGTAGTTCATGCATCATGAATCATTAAAGAGAAATGGGATGTGATATTGCCTGGGGACGGATTATAGAAACCGACGATACATTAGAGGAGGCTTAATTGCGAGCCTTGGGATGAGAGGGTGTGAAAGGGTGCTTCAGGTGACCTGGGGTCGTTCCTTAGTGTCGGGTACTTTCACAATAAAAACTTTCTCAGTCTGACTAGTCTCTAAGTGTTTCCACGCCAGTTGAGCTGTTCATATGCTATGAAGGCATTTATGTTATTATCTGGAATTATGGAACATTGTAAACTCCTGGTTGGCTCAGTACAAACTAAAACTTTAAGGGCCTACATGCATAAACTAAATGAGATAGTATTAAAAGCATTACATGTCATACATGTGATTGTGATATTCTGTGTGAATGGTTGTGAATGAAAGTATGATTGTTATGCGTATAAAAACCCTACAATTATAATTGTGTATGAGATTATGAATGATATTATTTTATTAGATTGTGAAAACCCTTATGCTTATGTCTTGTCTGTAAAGTATTATATTCTGTTTCTCACTCCTTGTTTGAAATTTGTGTCCAAAATATATGTTATGTGATACATAGCTAGCAGTCCAAGATGGAAAGATATGTAATTACAAGAGGGTAAAGTGGTCTCATCCTCAATTAGATAGGTGAAGAGATATGACAAGAGTAGGATTCCAAAACTCGATGGTTCAAGGACTAGGAAATGATTGGTCACATTTGTAGTAGAGGTATAATTTAGTTTTACCTTGCCTTATTACAATATCAAGTTAGATAATTGTAACAAGGTAAAGGTTAAACTTTGATAAACTTTCTCATTTGGATATAATACTGTAATGATTTATCACTTATGATTTCTATAAATTGTTTTATCACTATGGACAAATATTGAAAGACAATATTTTTTTTACTTTCAATATTCAAAGGAAATCATATGTATATACGTCCTTGTATACACGAGATAAAAAGTGATAAATATGTATATCTTTCTAAAAGTTTTTTTATATATCTCGTGTATATAAGGGGGTGTTACAAAGTAGTATCAGAGTAGTTCAATCCAAATCAGTTTGGGGTATGGTCTTCCTAGCCTGTTAGTGTACTCTGACGGTTAAGTTAGTCAAAAGATTTTATGATTGACGGAGGAGGAAATCTTATTATTGGAATGAATGGCAAGAATCAGGTGAAGATAAGTTAGAAAGAAGAAAGAACTAGTTTTTAAGATTGTAAGAAGTATAAGCTAGAACTCTATAGCCTATTACTTGAAAAATGTTATTGCAGGGATTTTCAGAGACTGACCATTCTGAAGTCTTGCTTGACATTATTTAAGTATGGGCGTTAATGTATGGTGGAATAATAAGGTAAATTAACTAATGCAGTTATTTCCTTTTATTCCAAATGTATTGTATGGTGTTTGGTTCTTTGATTAATATGTGATAATGAAATATTCAAACATTTGTTTCTTTTATAATATCATATGGGACAACAAAGGAGATAAGACAATAGGAGATCTTTAGAAATATTTTGGCATGGATTTTAGACAGGACCTGTCATGACTTTGACTACTTAGTTATGAATTATTGGGATTGATCACCCCAAATAATTTACACTAAGTAGTGAAAGACATGTCAAATGAAGGATATTAAGAACAATGAATCTAACCCTAGATTAATGTGGTATATGGAGAAGTGGAGACAGACTCAATAAATCCTATTAGGATATTCCTTACCATAGCCTTAGATTCGTAGAGATACTTGTATGAATTAGAATTCCAATGGGTAGATAACTGTTGTAATCCCAAACTAGTATAACAAATTGTTTAATATAGAATCATAGTCTTTTTTGGGATTATAATTTTCCTTGGATGATATATTTTAAATAAAAATGTGTGGATGTATTCCTTATAAAAGAAATATGGTAATTTGTTCACTAATTTATTTGGTATGACAAATAATTGTACTAGTAATTATATCTCTGACTATTTGTATTGATTCTTCTTTTATATGACATATAAGACATGTTAATTGTTTAGTTTGATGAAGTTTTTATGACGACCCACATCAATTTTCCATTTAATTACAACCGTTTAATCATTTTCGCAATTATTTTTTGCATTTAATAAAAATTAACTCGGTCTTAATATAAAATAATATTTACTTTTCTTAAATACATTCAAAATAATAAAAGCATACTCAAAATAATAACCGATTGGAAATAAATCTATTAATAAATTATGATTGATTAGAATCAGCGGAAGGAGAAAAAGAAGACAGGGGGTCATTCGCCTGAGCGAGACCCTGATTCGCTTAGGCGAAACCTGAGAAGGTCGCTTAGGCAAGATCCGACTCGCTTGAGGGAATCCTACATTTCAAACCGGAGTGAAACACGAGACATGCAAGGAAAATTAACAGTTTGGCTTCACTCGGAAATGGGGTCTACTGAGTCATCTCTCGCTCGAGAACAACTTAACCTTCACTCAGAAAAGGGTTCTCTCGGTCATGTATCACTCGGAAAATACCCTAACCTTCATTCGGAAGCACTCTAATCTTCACTCGGAAGTACTCTAATCTTTCTTCACTCAGAAGTGATTCTCTCGGCCATAGCTCACTCGGAGACACCTAAACCTTCCAATTGGAAGTGGATCTCTCGGTTATTCTTCACTCGGAAAGGGCAAGGGATGCTCACGAGCGAGATAGGCACCAAATCAACCGGCCCTCGCTCGGACAAGACAGAATCTGCTCGGTGAGATTCGCCCGGTAATCGACTTTACTACAGCAAACATGAAAATTAATACTGATCACATAACAACATAAATTCATATTCACATCAGTCGGTATACCAATTCGAAATTAGTTTAACACAATCATGTAGCATCACACAAAAAAATCAATATATATATTACACAATTCATTCAAAATCACTCGGTGCCTTGGCATCACTCCTCCGCTTGGCGCGCCTCCAGGGCTCCGACCTCTTCCCTGTCACTGGTTACTAAATTGAAAACCACAGCAAGGGTGAGTGTTTGACATCATAATTAATCTTGAACGGAATTTAAATAACAAAATACGAGTATAAACTCCGTCCGATTGCTTTATCATCAAAATACAAGTCACACTCGACAATTATAGTAATTCACACTCAAAAAATATAGCCAATCACACTCGGCACGTATAACAATTTTCACTCGGCAAGTATAATAATTCACACTCGACAAATATAACAATTCACACTCGGCAAATATAACAGACTGCACTCGGCAAATATGGCAAATCATACTCTATAAATATAGCAAACTGCTCTCGGAAAATATAGCAAATTGCACTCGGCAATTATAATTAATCACATACACATCACAACTAATAATTCATCAATTGTCACCACTGACTCTTATACAAAATTGACGCCTAGTATCCGGATACTAAAGGATCGGCCTTCAGCTGGGGGTCCTACTTGACACCCCGTGAACCCTGCTTGGTTCACCGAGTCCTGCTTGACTCTCCACCTCAACCACTGGGTCCTGCTTGACCACTGGGTAGCTCAACTAGGCATAAAAACCACGGGAGCCGAAAATGAGGGGCTATACATACCGTCGGCCGTCCCATACCATACAATCATACATATTCACATTTCTCATCATATCATAAGTGGCCATTAACATCACATTCTCATCACACGGGCGACCTGCTTGTCAAGCCCGACATCACATTGCCACTATACACCGATTATCACAGCATCAAATATTTCAAACTCATAATCATCTTAAGCCACACACACACGATCCTCAACCGATCGGTGTCCATATTCATACATGCATACATACACACATACAATTCTCATTCAGTAATATCTTCTTATCATGTTCACCATCAGTTCAACGTCTCAGACCCAAAATGTGTTCTATTCTAATTAATTATAACCCGAACACCCCCTTACCTCAGTTCCAAGCTTCAACGATCTGCTCTTGGTGCCGATTATGTCCTTTAAGCGCTGGGTTCACAATTCCACCTCCGGATCCAGCACCAGCTTCGTCAATCAGTCCTCCGGTGTTCGTTCTGCTACCTATGGAGTTGGAATGCAAAACCTGTTAACGTCGTACCACCCTCACAGTCAAAATACCATTTTTAGGCTCAACCACCCAAGAGGAGTGGAGATCTGGACCTTACCCCGCCATGTATGACCATTCGGTCCAAAGGAGGAAATGAAAGAGACAAGGTAACACAAATTTAAATGGTTCAATGGACTCACCTTGAAACCACGGTCACGGAAATGTAATTATCTCAAGGTTTTGATGCGAAATGAACCTCCCCTCAGAGCATACAGCTCGCAACGATGGAGGAAGAAGAAGAAAAGAAACAGATGAAGAAGAAGATTCGTGTAAGAGAGTGAATGATTGAGTGAATGATTGAGGAAAGAGAAAGAAACCTTTATTTAAAGCTCAGGGGTAACCAGTCACTTCCCCAACCAGTCACTTCTCATTTCCTTTACAATTTTATTAAAAGTTTTAATTAAACTTTTCTCTTCTTCTATTCACACCTCATTTAACCCTTTTATAATTAACCAATCAATAAATTTATTTACATTCATAATATTTAATTATTTATAATTTCCTAATAATTCATAAAAATATCAAATAAATCCCTAAAATAATTATTAATATTTTCCACTACTCATAATTTTTCTACAAATATCCGGGATGTTACATCCACCCCCTAAAAAGGGATTTCATCCCCGAAATCAATGTACCTACTAAAAAAGATTGGGGTACACCCGTCTTATGTCCGACTCTAATTCCCATGTGTAGGTTACCCCATTCAAATTCTGCCACTTCACCTTAACCAATGGCACTTCCTTGTTCCTTAGCCGTTTGGTCTGATATTCCTCAATACCGATCGGTGTAACTTCCACCGTCAGGTCCTCCTTCAATTCAATAGAGTCACTTGGCACAATCATCGAATCACACCGAATATATGCTCGGAGTTATGACACATGAAATACATTATGAATGTTAGTTAATGACTGGGGAAAATCGAATCGGTAAGCAACATTACCGATCCTCTCCAAAATTTGATACGGCCCAATGTATCTCAGATTAAGCTTGTGACTCTTCAATATCCGACCTACACCTTTGGTCGGTGAAACCTTCAGAAATACCCAGTCACCCGCCTGAAACTCGGGTGGTCTATGCCGATTGTCATAGTAACTTTTCTTTCGGTCTTGGGCAATCTTCATTTTCTCTCGGTTCAGAACAACCTGTTCATTCATTTTCTGGATTAACTCGGGTCCCAAATGAATGGCATCGCCATTTTCATTCCAACACAAAGGTGTACGACACCTCCAACCATATAGAGCTTCATACGGAGCCATCCCAATGCTACTGTGGTAGCTGTTGTTATACGCAAACTCCATCAAGGGTAAATATCTTTCCCATGAGCCACCCTGCTCCAATACACAGGCTCTCAGCATGTCCTCTAAGGTCTGTATAGTCCGTTCCGACTGTCCATCGGTCTGCGGATGATAAGTTGAAGTCAGTCTTAGTTCAGTACCCATTTCTTATTGCAGACTTCCCTAAAATCTAGAAGTGAATCAGGGATCCCGATCGGAAATGATACTTGAAGGTACGCCATGTAATCGTACAATCTCAGTAACGTATAACCTAGCCAGTCGGTCCAATGACCATTTCATGTTCATGGCCAAGAAGTGAGCACTCTTGGTCAATCGGTCTACAATCACCCAGATTGCATTACACCCGGATTGGGTACGAGGTAACCCGGATACGAAATCCATAGTAATACTCTCCCACTTCCAAATTGGAATCTCCAGAGGTTGAAGTAAACCTGGGGGTCTCTGATGTTCAACCTTGCATTTCTGGCATATCACACAAGACTTCACATACTCGGTTATTGCCTTCTTCATTCCCGACCACCAGAATTCCCTCTTTAAATCGTGGTACATCTTTGTAATACTGGGATAAATACTTAAAGAACTCCTGTGTGCTTCAGCTAGCACGGCTTGCCTGTAATCACCTTTTGCAGGCACCACCACTCGGTCTCAGAATCTCCAAATTCCATCGTTACCTTGAGTTAATTCCATATCTTTTCCTCTTGCTTGAGTGTTAAGCAGTTCCAGCAACTCTTCATCGTCCTTTTGGGCCACAACTAAAGATTCCAGAAATTTATTGGAGATCTTCAGCATTCCGACTGTCATTTGATTCGGAGCGGTCATAACAACTCCAATGTTCATATCCCGAAAGCTCTCCAACAGTTCTTGCTCTTTGCCCATCAAGAAAGCCACGTGCAATACCTTTCTACTCAGCGCATCGGCAACAACGTTTGCTTTACCCGGGTGGTACCTCAAATCGAAATCATAATCCTTTAGGTACTCCACCCATCTCCTTTGTCTCATGTTTAGTTCCTTCTGATCAAATAAATACTTCAAGCTCTTGTGGTTACTAAACACCATAAAACGAGACCCATACAAATAATGGCGTCAAATCTTTAATGGATATACCACTGCCGCAAGCTCAAGGTCATGAGTCGGATAATTCTGTTCAAGCGGCCTCAATTGCCTTGAGGCATAGGCAATCACCCGGTCGTCCTGCATCAGCACACATCCCAAACCAAACTTAGATGCATCACAATACACTATAAATTCCTTCAACACGTCAGGTAGTGCAAGCACAGGGGTAGTCATCAAACACCGCTTAAGAGTCTAGAAACTCAATTCGCACTTTTCCGACCATACAAATGGACTCTCCTTTCTCGTCAACTAAGTCAAAGGAAGCGCTATACGAGAAAATCCTTCAATGAAATACCGATAATACCTAGCCAATCAGAGGAAACTCCTAATTTCAGTTACCGACCTAGGCCTTTCCCAAGCCATAACCGCTTCAATCTTAGACGGATCAACCGATACGCCCTCTTGGGAAATCACATGCCCCAAGAATTGTACACTTCCTTCCCAAAAATCACATTTGGATAACTTAGCGTATAACTTTTTCTCACGTAATATCTGCAGAACGACTTGAAGATGTTGAGCATGCTCCTCAACCGACTTCGAGTACACTAGTATGTCATCGATGAATACTACCACAAACTGATCCAAGTACGGTTGAAAAATCCGATTCATGTAGTCCATAAAGATGGCAGGAGCATTCGTCACTCCAAAAGGCATTACAACATACTCGAAATGTCCATACCGAGTCTGGAACACCGTCTTTAGAATATCTTCCGACTTCACTCGTATTTGGTGATATCCCGACCTCAAGTCGATCTTAGAAAATACGACAGCGCCTCGTACTGATCCAACAAATCGTCGATCCTTGGCAACAGATATTTATTTTTCACCGTCAACTTATTCAATTGTCAGTAATCGATACACATCCGTATACTACCGTCCTTCTTTTTCACCAACAGTACAGGAGCGCCCCAAGGTGAAGCACTCGGTCGGATAAAGCCCTTCCCTAGCATCTCGTTCACTTGTTTCTTTACTTCAGCCAATTCTACCGAAGACATCCTATAAGGCGCACGGGACATAGGCTCGGCCCCGGGAATCAAGTCAATAGAAAAATCAATCTCCCGACTGGGAGGCAACTCCGGAATTTCTTCTGGGAATACATCAGGGAATTTACATACTACCAGAATATCACTCGGCATAAGATTATACCGACCCTCCGACGTAAATAAAATAACATAGGTGGCGGAGACATCACTCACCACTTTCTTGGTGTCAAGTTCCTGGGAGAAAAGGATAGTCTTCCGATAGCAGTCCACCATAACATGGTTAACAGCTAACCAATTGAGACCTAAGATAATATCTAGGTTCTTCAATGGCATACAAATCAGATTCACCAGGAAAGTACGATCTTCAACTTGCATCGGCAACTCCCCACACATAGTGGTTGCACAGAAAGTGGAGCCAGTAGGAGTGGAGACACTAAGAGCGTTCTCCATTAACACAATCGGCAAACCAAGCTGTCGTACACAACTCTCAGAGATAAACGAATGGGTCGCACCCGAATCATAAATTACATCTACGAGATAGCCATGGATAAGGCACTTACCCTGCACCAAGTTGTCGGTCCTTGCAACTTCTGAGGCATCAAAAGCAAATACTCGCCCGGCCATAACATTTTTAGTGCCACTGGATTGAGCGTCTGACCTCCCTGAGTGTTGGCCTCCACGACCAGCACCGTGTTACCTCCTCTCAAAAAATTAGCACCCCGAGTCTTAGAAGTGTTGGCTTGGTTACCATGCCCACTCGGTTGCTGCCTCTGTGTGCAATCGGGCCTAATGTGTCCCGGTTGTCCATATTGGAAACAAACAATCTGACTGGCTGGACAGTACTTTGCAATATGGCCCTCCTGGCCACAATTATAGCACGCGCGGCTACCCGACTGGCTACCAAAACAGTCAGTAGAACCCCGACTAGAAGAGAAAGAAGACGTAGCGGAAGACTTACCGCGACGAAAGAACTGACCCGTCTTCTTGAAGTTGAATCCTCTTGCCTTCAGCGGTCTCTTATCTTTCGGCTGAAATACCCTCTGTAATTGCACTTCCTCCGTCAGCCTGGCCTTGTTTACCAGAGTCGGATAATCCTGAATCTCCATCGGCACAATAACACTACGAAGTTCAATTCGCAATTCCGCTTTATACTTGGCACACTTACTACCCTCGGTTCCTTCCAATGAGAAAGGGTGATAGAAATCACATAGCTCATCAAACCTAGTAGTGTACTCGGCCACTGACATTCTGTAACATCCTAGGTTATTTTTGCATTTATTTTTACTGACTTATTCAAGTGACAGCAGTCACAGTTAGATTAATTAAATGAGGTCTAGAAAAGGAAAGCAAGTTAATTTAAGTACAACGGATGGGAGAAAGGGAATCAGGGCTTCTCGCTTGAGCGAGGCCCCTACTCGTCTAAGCGAGATTCCGGACTCTCACTTAAACGAGGTTTCTATTCGCTTGAGCGAATACCTTTCACACACCGGATTAGACAAGACATGCAGACGGACTCCCGCAAGTCTCACCCAAAAAATGATTCTGTTAATCAAAGGTTTGTCATAGCTACCATAACAACATATGTAAATGACAGTAATGTATTTTAAAATGTAGATTTGCATTCGTCCGGTCTTGATTAAACACAACTAATTAGTAATACTTGGAAGTTCTCATATACATATATAACCCTATAGAGAGTCACTCAAAGTCACTCGGACCCTGGCACCGTTCTCCCCCTTGGCGCGACTCCATGGCTCCTTCCCCCTCCCTGTCTCTGGTTACTAAAAAAAAAAAAGGGCAAGGGTGAGTGTTTGGCATTGTAATTAATATAGAATGGAACTTAACAAATATACATGCATATTTATACATACACATCAAACATCACTTGTAAATAAGCATACCGAAACATAGTGTATTACATACAGTAACTATATTAAACCAACCACACAATTCCATCACATTCATCACGATCACAACTGACTCTCATACAATCTGACTCCTAGTATCCGGATACTAAAGGATTGGCCTTCAGCTGGGGGTCCTACTTGACACCCCGTGAACCCTGCTTGGTTCACCGAGTCCTGCTTGACTCTCCACCTCGCCCACTGGGTCCTACTTGACCACTGGGTAGCTCAACTGGGCACGAAAACCACGGGAGCCGGAAATGAGGGGCTATCATATACCGTCGGCCATCCCACACCACATAGTCATTCAACAGTTTACCTTTCACATAATAATATCAATTCCTCATCACTCGGGTAGCCTGCTTGCTAACCCGTCGTCACATAACACTGATCATTTCAACATTAGATATCACAAGATCATAACATGATAACTCAACCACACCCGATCTTCCACTAATTAATGAACCCAGTCACACATGCACAAGCATAAACACACAACTACGTTTAGCAACATTTTCCTTAACCTGTTTACATTACCTCAATGATCTGAATAAGAAGCGAGTCCTATTCTAATTAATTATAACCCGAACAACCCCCTTACATTGGTTCCACGCTTCGATGATCTGCTCTCTGTGTCGATTCCTTCCTCTAAGCACTGGTTTCGCAGTCTCAACTCCGTCACTCAGTCTTCTGTTGCTTAACCTACTACCTACGGATCATAAAGTACAGCTCGTCACTTCAACGCCCTTAGTTCATGGACTGCATTTGGGCTCACACTCACTGGAGGAGTGGAGAACAGCCACGAATATAGCCATGCATGGCTTTAAACCGCTAAAGAATAAAAGGAATAAGGGAATCACAATTGGAACGGATCAGTAGACTCACCTTGAAGCCTCGATCACAGGAATAGGAATAAATTGAAGTTTGGACACAAATAGAGTCCCTCTCCAGCGCATGCAACTCAGCGTTAAGAGAGGAGAAAAACGAAAGTGAAGGAACAGACCAACAGCAAAGGTAGCTTGTAAATAATGAAGAGGGAAGGAAGAGAATTTCCTTATATATATAGCTCATGGGCAAGATCGTCTTTTCCTTTATTTTATTTGTATTCTTACTAAATTTAATCAATTTCACTATATTAAATTATTGCATAGTTATCAAATCAATTACACGTATTTATTCCCTCAACGTTTAATTATTCACAATTCTCTAATACTTCGTAAGAGTATAGGCCCAATATAAATATCGGCCCCCGGTGTCCTAACTTAGTGTTCATACCTCAGAAATCCGAGCTACAACCTGAGAGGTCGGATATCTCATCCGTGCTCACCTCTTGGTTACCTACACCCGTTGTTTCAGTCATTATGAGGTTAATCCGAGCTATGACCCCGTGTGAGGCGCTCTCCTCACAACGGTTGGACCAGACCACCTAACTTTGTCTGCTCTTCTCCTACACTCCCGATCTTTAACTCCGCCTGCTCGCGCTTCTGAGACCGATCTCGACACCGGCTTTCTTATCTCTGGCTAAGACAGAACAAATATTAAATAAAACTTCTAAAACATTTACTAATCATTTCCCATTTCTTATAATTCTCATTAAAACATCAGGGATGTTACATCCACCCCCCCTAAAAGGAGATTTCGTCCCCAAAATCAGTGTTCCGGTTGAAAAAGATGAGGGTACATTCGTCTCATATCGGATTCTAACTCCCAAGTGTAGTTTATCCAATGTAAATTCTGCCACTTCACCTTCACCAGCGGTACCTCCTTGTTCCTTAACCGTTTGGTTTGATGCTCTTCAATGGCGATTGGTACCGCCTCCACCGTCAGGTTCTCCTTCACTTCAATGGAGTCACTCGGTACAATCATGGTATCACACTTAATGTAGGCTCGAAGTTACGATACGTGGAACACGTTGTGAATGTTAGTCAATGATTGAGGAAGATCCAGTCGATAAGCGACTTCACCAATCCGTTCTAGTATTTGGTATGGTCCAATATACTTCGGATTAAGCTTTTGGCTCTTTAAAATTCGACCTACACCCTTAGTCGGTGAAATCCTTAGGAACACCCAATCACCCACTTGGAATTCAAGGGGTCTATGCCGATTGTCATAATAGCTCTTTTGCCGGTCTTGAGCAATTTTTATCTTCTCTCGGATTAAAGCGATTTGCTCATTCATCTCTTGAATCATCTCAGGCCCCAGATGAAGGGCATCGCCGTTCTCACTCCAACATAATGGAGTATGACATTTCCGACCATAAAGAGCTTCATATAGAGCCATCCCAATGCTGCTATGGTAACTGTTATTATATGCAAACTCTACCAAGGGCAAGTATTTCTCCCATGATCCGCCCTGTTCCAGTACACATGCCCTTAACATATCTTCAAGAGTCTGTATAGTCCATTCTGATTGGCCACCAGAATTCCTTTTTTAAGTTATGATACATTTTTGTCACTCCCGGATGTATACTCAAAAAGCTCTTGTGTGCTTCTGATAGCACCGCCTGCCTGAAGCCTCCATGTGCAGGCACCACCACTCGGTTCCTGAATCTCCATATACCATCGTTACCCCTAGTTATCTCCACATTTTTGCCTTGGGTCTGAGTATCAATCAGCCTTAGTAACTCTTTATCGTCTTTCTGTGCAGCTACCATCGACTCCAGAAATTCGTTGGAGATTTTTAACATTCCGATTGTCATTCGATTTGGTGCGTCCATAACAATTCCAACATTCATATCTCTAAAGCTTTCCAGCAATTCCTGTTCTCTACCCATCAGGTAAGCCACGTGTAATACCTTCCTGCTTAGTGCATCTGCCACAACATTCGCTTTGCCCGGGTGATACTTTAAATCGAAGTCGTAATCCTTTAAATACTCCACCCATCGCCTCTGTCTCATATTTAGCTCCTTTTGATCAAACAAGTACTTTAGGCTCTTGTGATCACTGAATACTACAAAGCGAGCCCCATACAGATAATGACGCCAAATCTTCAGTGCGTACACCACTGCTGCAAGTTCCAGATCATGAGTCGGGTAATTCTCTTCATGTGGCCTCAATTGCCTCGAAGCATAAGCAATTGCCCGATCAGCTTGCATCAACACACACCCCAATCCAAATTTGGATGCATCACAATATACTTCAAATTCCTGTGTTACATCGGGCAGTGCAAGCACAGGGGCAGTCGTTAAACATCGCTTAAGAGTTTGGAAGCTTAATTCACACTTTTCCGACCACACGAAGGGGTTTCCTTTCCTTGTTAACCGAGTCAGAGGAAGTGCTATCCGAGAGAACCCCTCAATGAAGCGTCGATAGTATCCAGCTAATCCGAGGAAACTCCTGATTTCAGTTATTGACTTCGGCCTCTCCCAAGCCATAACCGCCTCAATTTTTGTCGGATCAACTGAGATTCCCTCTTGGGAAATTATATGCCCCAAGAATTGTACACTACTCTCCCAGAAATCACACTTAGATAGTTTAGCGTACAACTTCTTCTCCCGAAGTACTTGTAAAACAAGTCAAAGATGTTGAGCATGCTCCTCGTCCGACCTCGAATATACCAAAATATCATCAATGAATACTACCACAAACTGGTCCAAGTACGGTTGAAAAGTCCGATTCATATAGTCCATAAAAATGGCAGGAGCGTTCGTTACTCCAAAGGGCATTACTACGTACTCGAAGTGCCCATATCGAGTCCGAAATGCTGTCTTTGGGATATCCTCTGACCTCACTCGGATCTGGTGGTATCCCGACCTCAAGTCGATCTTAGAGAACACAACGGCGCCTCGCAACTGGTCCAGTAAATCGTCAATCCGAGGTAGTGGATATTTATTTTTGATTGTCAGTTTGTTCAGCTGTCGGTAATCAATGCACATTCGCATACTACCGTCCTTCTTCTTTACCAATAACACCAGAGCGCCCCAGGGTGAGGCACTGGGTCGGATAAAGCCCTTTTCTAGTAATTCGTTTACTTGTTTCTTCACTTCGGTTAATTCCACCGAAGACATTCTATATGGCGCTCGGGACACAGGTTCTGCCCCGGGAATCAAGTCAATAGAGAAATCAATCTCCCGACTGGGAGGTAGTTCCGGAATTTCTTTCGGAAAAACGTCAGGAAATTCACAAACAATCGGAATATCACTTAGCAGGAGGTTATGCTGACCCTCTGAAGCGAATAAAATAACATACGTGGTTAGGACATCGCTCACCCCGTTCTTCATGTCAAGTTCCTGAGAGAAAACAATATTCTTCCGATAACAGTCGACCAACACATGATTAGCAGCAAGCCAATCGAGACCCAGAATAACATCTAAGTCCTTCAATGGCATACAGATAAAATTTACTCGAAAAGTACGGGCTTCGATTTGCATCGGCAGTTCTCTACACACTGTAGTTGCACGGAAAGTGGAACCAGTTGGAGTGGAAACAATAAGAGCGTTCTCCATTAAACCGATTGGCAGACCAAGCCGTCGCACACAACTTTCCGAAATAAAGGAATGAGTGGCACCTGAATCATAAATTACATCAACCAGATAACCACAGATGAGGCACTTACCCTGTACTAAATTGTCATTCCTCGTAGCTTCTGAAGCATCAAACGCAAATACACGCCCGGTCATGGCGTTCTGGGCATCGCTAGATTGGGCATCATATCTTCCCGATTGTTGGTTCCCTCTACCAGCTCCATTCCGGCCTCTCCTCGAAAAGTTAGAACCCCGGGTCCCAGAAGAGTTAGTTTGGTTGTCCGTCCTGCCCTGCTGCTGCCTCTGAGGGCAATCGGGCCTAAGGTGCCCTGGTTGTCCGCACTGGAAGCACACAATCTTATTGGCTTGGCAATGTTTGGCAATGTGACCTTCCTGACCGCAAGTGTAGCATGTACGATTACCAGAAGGATTACCCGATCGACCAGTGGAACCCCGACCGGAAGAGGATGAGGAGGTAGCAGAAGACTTGCCACCCCGGAAGAATTGACTCATCCTCTTGAAGTTGAATCCTTTTGCCTTCAGTGGCTTTTTATCTCTCGGCTGGGACGTCCTTTGTAACTGCACCTCTTCAGTCAGTCTTGCTTTGTTCACCAGGGTTGGGTAGTCCCTAATCTCCATTGGTACGATTACACTTTGGAGCTCAATCCGTAGTCCAGCTTCGTATTTGGCGCATTTGCTACCTTCAGTCCCTTCTAACGAGAAAGGGTGGTAAAAATCACACAGCTCGTCAAACTTGCTGGTGTACTCAGCTACAGACATCCGGTCTTGCTCCAACTTCAGGAATTCCATTTCTTTCTGGATTTTGTAGTTGTCCGGAAAGTATTTAACAAGGAACCTCCTTCGGAAATTCGCCCATACCAACGGCTCATTTGCTGCGTTCATCTGCACCTTCACTCGGGACCACCATACTCTAGCCTCTTCTTTTAGTTGGTAAGTAGCAAATAAAACCTTTTGCTCTTCAGAGCACTCAAAATATTCAAAAACCTGCTCGATATCCCTGATCCAGATGTATGCCCCGTCATAGTCATGTCCCCCTTTGTAAGTCGGAGGATTCCTTTTCAGGAATTTATCCAGAGTGGGACCGGACTCGGTCCTACTCATCAGCTGAGTAAATCTAGAGAAGAAATCATCTCTTCCCCCAGAACTAGTCTCTCCGGCCATTTAGTAATTCTACAATGAGCAAACACATCACCATTAATAACCAAGATCAGTCAGGGGATCGTAAACTTACCTTATATTTATAGAATACTATGCCAGTGGAGTGCCAAGGGAACGATGCCAGACCACACACAATCTCAATACAATGAAATATAATCAACCTTCATAAAACTATCACAATCACTAGATCGGCCCACACACCGGCTCTAGAAAGAACCGCTCTGATACCAAGTGTAACATCCTAGGTTATTTTTGCATTTATTTTTACTGACTTATTCAAGTGACAGCAGTCACAGTTAGATTAATTAAATGAGGTCTAGAAAAGAAAAGCAAGTTAATTTAAGTACAACGGATGGGAGAAAGGGAATCAGGGCTTCTCGCTTGAGCGAGGCCCTTACTCGTCTAAGCGAGATTCCGGACTCTCACTTAAACGAGGTTTCTATTCGCTTGAGCGAATACCTTTCACACACCAGATTAGACAAGACATGCAGACAGACTCCCGCAAGTCTCACCCTAAAAATGATTCTGTTAATCAAAGGTTTGTCATAGCTACCACAACAACATATGTAAATGACAGTAATGTATTTTAAAATGTAGATTTGCATTCGTCCGGTCTTGATTAAATATAACTAATTAGTAATACTTGGAAGTTCTCATATACATATATAACCCTATAGAGAGTCACTCAAAGTCACTCGGACCCTGGCACCGTTCTCCCCCTTGGCGCGACTCCATGGCTCCTTCCCCCTCCCTGTCTCTGGTTACTAAAAAAAAAAAAGGCAAGGGTGAGTGTTTGGCATTGTAATTAATATAGAATGGAACTTAACAAATATACATGCATATTTATACATACACATCAAACATCACTTGTAAATAAGCATACCGAAACATAGTGTATTACATACAGTAACTATATTAAACCAACCACACAATTCCATCACATTCATCACGATCACAACTAACTCTCATACAATCTGACTCCTAGTATCCGGATACTAAAGGATTGGCCTTCAGCTGGGGGTCCTACTTGACACCCCGTGAACCCTGCTTGGTTCATCGAGTCCTGCTTGACTCTCCACCTCGACCACTGGGTCCTACTTGACCACTGGGTAGCTCAACTGGGCACGAAAACCACGGGAGCCAGAAATGAGGGGCTATCATATACCGTCGGCCATCCCACACCACATAGTCATTCAACAGTTTACCTTTCACATAATAATATCAATTCCTCATCACTTGGGTAGCCTGCTTGCTAACCCGTCGTCACATAACACTGATCATTTCAACATTAGATATCACAAGATCATAACATGATAACTCAACCACACCCGATCTTCCACTAATTAATGAACCCAGTCACACATGCACAAGCATAAACACACAACTAAGTTTAGCAACATTTTCCTTAACCTGTTTACATTACCTCAATGACCTGAATAAGAAGCGAGTCCTATTCTAATTAATTATAACCCGAACACCCCCTTACATTGGTTCCACGCTTCGATGATCTACTCTCTGTGTCGATTCCTTCCTCTAAGCACTGGTTTCGCAGTCTCAACTCCGTCACTCAGTCTTCTGTTGCTTAACCTACTACCTACGGATCATAAAGTACAGCTCATCACTTCAACGCCCTTAGTTCATGGACTGCATTTGGGCTCACACTCACCGGAGGAGTGGAGAACAACCATGAATATAGCCATGCATGGCTTTAAACCGCTAAAGAATAAAAGGAATAAGGGAATCACAATTGGAACGGATCAGTAGACTCACCTTGAAGCCTCGATCACAGGAATAGGAATAAATTGAAGTTTGGACACAAATGGAGTCCCTCTCCAGCGCATGCAACTCAGCGTTAAGAGAGGAGAAAAACGAAAGTGAAGGAACAGACCAACAGCAAAGGTAGCTTGTAAATAATGAAGAGGGAAGGAAGAGAATTTCCTTATATATATATAGCTCATGGGCAAGATCGTCTTTTCCTTTATTTTATTTGTATTCTTACTAAATTTAATCAATTTCACTATATTAAATTATTGCATAGTTATCAAATCAATTACACGTATTTATTCCCCCAATGTTTAATTATTCACAATTCTCTAATACTTCGCAAGAGTATAGGCCCAATATAAATATCGGCCCCCGGTGTCCTAACTTAGTGTTCATACCTCGGAAATCCGAGCTACAACCTGAGAGGTCGGATATCTCATCCGTGCTCACCTCTTGGTTACCTACACCCGTTGTTTCAGTCATTATGAGGTTAATCCGAGCTATGACCCCGTGTGAGGCGCTCTCCTCACAATGGTTGGACCAGACCACCTAACTCTGTCCGCTCTTCTCCTACACTCCCGATCTTTAACTCCACCTACTCGCGCTTCTGAGACCGATCTCGACACCGGCTTTCTTATCTCTGGCTAAGACAGAACAAATATTAAATAAAACTTCTAAAACATTTACTAATCATTTCCCATTTCTTATAATTCTCATTAAAACATCAGGGATGTTACACATTCGGCCCTGTTCCAACCTCAGAAATTCTATTTCCTTTCAGATTTTGTAATTATCCGGGAAGTACTTGACAAGAAACCTCTTTCAGAAATTCGCCCACACTAGCGATTCAATCGTCGCTTTCATCTGTACCTTAGTCCGAGCCCACCATATCCTAGCCACATCCTTCAACTTGTAAGTAGCAAACTGAACCTTCTGCTCCTCTGAGCACTCAAAATACTCAAATGCTTGTTCGATTTCCCTGATCCAAACATACGCCCCATCATAATCATGCCCTCCTTTATAGGCAGGGGGATTCCTTTTTAGGAATTTATCAAGGGTGGGACCAGATTCGGTCCTACTCATCAATTAGGAAAACTTTGAGATAAAGTCATCTCCTCCACCAGAACTGGTCCCTTCAGCCATAATGTAATTCTACAATGAACAAACACATCACCATTAATAACCAATGCTCTACCAGGGAGTCAGATATTTACCTCACATATAAAATACAACGTCGTTGGAGTGCCAAGGGAATAATGCCAAGCTGCACAAACAACCACAAGCACAATGCAATAGAATGCAAAAACAACCCAGTATAGGACTCAACACAAATCACTGGGTTCATCCATACACCCGGCTCTAGAAAGAACCGCTCTGATACCAACTGTGACGACCCGCGTCAATTTTCTATTTAATTACAACCGTTTAATCATTTTCGTAATTATTTTTCACGTTTAATAAAAATTAACTCGGTCTTAATATAAAATAATATTTACTTTTCTTAAATACATTCAAAATAGTAAAAGCATACTTAAAATAATAACCGATTGGAAATAAATCCATTAATAAATTATGATTGATTAGAATCAGCGGAAGGAAAAAAAGAAGACAGGGGGTTATTCGCTTGAGCGAGACCCTGATTCGCTTAGGCGAAACCCGAGAAGGTCGCTTAGGCGAGATCCGACTCGCTTGAGGGAATCCTACATTTCAAACCGGAGTGAAACACGAGACATGCAAGGAAAATTAACAGTTTGGCTTCACTCAGAAATGGGGTCTACTTGGTCATCTCTCGCTCGGGAACAGCTTAACCTTCACTCAAAAAAGGGTTCTCTCGGTCATGTATCACTCGAAAAATACCCTAACCTTCACTCGGAAGCACTCTAATCTTCACTTGGAAGTACTCTAATCTTTCTTCACTCAGAAGTGATTCTCTCGGTCATAGCTCACTCGGAGACACCCTAACCTTCCACTCAGAAGTGGATCTCTCGGTTATTCTTCACTCGGAAAGGGCAAGGGATGCTCACGAGCGAGATAGGCGCCAAATCAACCGGCCCTCGCTCAGACAAGATGGAATCCGCTCGGCAAGATTCGCCCAGTAATCGACTTTACTACAGCAAATATGAAAATTAATACCGATCACATAACAACATAAATTCATATTCACATCAGTCGACATACCAATTCCAAATTAGTTTAACACAATCATGTAGCATCACACAGAAAACTCAATATATATATATTACACAATTCATTCAAAATCACTCGGTGCCTTGGCATCACTCCTCCGCTTGGCGCGCCCCAGGGCTTCGACCTCTTCCCTGTCACTGGTTACTAAATTGAAAACCACAGCAAGGGTGAGTGTTTGACATCATAATTAATCTAGAACGGAATTTAAATAACAAAATACGAGTATAAACTCCGTCCGATTGCTTTATCATCAAAATACAAGTCACACTCGGTAATTATAGTAATTCACACTCAGTAAATATAGCCAATCACACTCGGCAAGTATAACAATTTTCACTCGGCAAGTATAACAATTCATACTCGGCAAGTATAACAATTCACACTCAGAAAATATAACAATTCACACTCGGCAAATATAATAATTCACACTCAGCAAATATAACAGACTGCACTTGGCAAATATGGCAAATTATACTCTGCAAATATAGAAAACTGCTCTCGGCAAATATAGCAAATTGTACTCGGCAATTATAATTAATCACATACACATCACAACTAATAATTCATCAATTGTCACCACTGACTCTCATACAAAATTGACGCCTAGTATTCGGATACTAAAGGATTGACTTTCAGCTGGGGGTCCTACTTGACACCCGTGAACCTTGCTTGGTTCACCGAGTCCTGCTTGACTCTCCACCTCGACCACTGGGTCCTGCTTGACCACTGGGTAGCTCAACTGGGCACAAAAACCACGGGAGCCGGAAATGAGGGGCTATACATACCGTCGGCCGTCCCATACCACACAATCATACATATTCACATTTCTTATCATATCATAAGTGGCCATTAACATCACATACTCATCACACGGGTGACCTGCTTGTCAAGCCCGACATCACATTGCCACTATACACCGATTATCACAGCATCAAATATTTCAAACTCATAATCATCTTAAGCCACACACACATGATCCTCAACCGATCGATGTCCATATTCACACATGCATACATGCACACATATAATTCTCATTCAGTAATATCTTCTTATCATGTTCACCATCAGTTCAACGTCTCGGACCTAAAATGTGTCCTATTCTAATTAATTATAACCCGAACACCCCCTTACCTCAGTTCCAAGCTTCAACGATCTGCTCTTGGTGCCGATTACGTCCTCTAAGCGCTGGGTTCACAATTCCACCTCCAGATCTAGTACCAGCTTCGTCAATCAGTCCTCTGGTGTTCGTTCTGCTACCTACGGGGTTGGAATGCAAAACCTGTTAATGTCGTACCACCCTCACAGTCAAAAGACCATTTTTAGGCTCAACCACCCAAGAGGAGTGGAGATCTGGACCTTACCCCGCCATGTATGACCATTCAGTCCAAAGGAGGAAATGAAAGAGACGAGGTACCACAAATTTAAACGGTTCAATGGACTCACCTTGAAACCACGGTCACGGAAATGTAATTATCTCAAGGTTTTGATGCGAAATGAACCTCCCCTCAGAGCATACAGCTCGCAGTGATGGAGGAAGAAGAAGAAAAGAAACAGACGAAGAAGAAGATTCGTGTAAGAGAGTGAATAATTGAGTGAATGATTGAGAAAAGAGAAAGAAACCTTTATTTAAAGCTCAGGGGTAACCGGTCACTTCCCCAACCAGTCACTTCTCATTTCCTTTACAATTTCATTAAAAGTTTTAATTAAACTTTTCTCTTCTTCTATTCACACCTCATTTAACCCTTTTATAATTAACCAATCAATAAATTTATTTACATTCACAATATTTAATTATTTATAATTGCCCAATAATTCATAAAAATATCAAATAAATCCCTAAAACAATTATTAATATTTTCCACTACTCATAATTTTTCTACAAATATCCGGGATGTTACAGTTTTTCCTTTATGATGTCTGCAATTGAATAATATATGATGATTATATATATATATAAATATATATATGAATTAATGAAACTTTTATAGTTGTGACATCGAATGTAATTAACCATATATTTTTGAATTTTTTTAAGTGATTTATTGTGATAAATATATCAATAAATGATCGAAAATAAGTATCATAGATCTTTGCGAGATATCGATATTGGTTTAATATTGAGAAATTGTGCCATAAATTTTTTTTTCTGATTCCTAATAATTTGATACATGTTTATTAAGTTATTTTCTTTTAGTCATCAATTTTGTAAAATGAATATACATATACCCTATATAAATAATTGTTATGTAATGATATACTTAAAATAAAGAAATGTGTTAATAAACCATGGGGAAATAGATATGAACCCTTATTAATTTAGCGTAGTTCCTATGAAAAGAGTTACATAAATCTTAGTTACCCATAATAAAAATTTAAGTGAGTATTTTTAAGTCAACGTAGTGACTTGTGATTATTAAGATTAGTGAATTTATCAAATCTATGTAAAGATTATAGTCAATTATGATGGAATATGCAATCACTTAGTTAAGGAATATTTAATTCATTATAGAGTACAATAAGAAATGATTATATACCCTGAATTGTCATGAAGCAAAGAACACAAGGATTTAACTAGATAAACAAGTACAACATGGACTAAGACATATTTATCCTTTCTCACTAGGATAATTTATTATACATCATTACACTAAGGAAAATAAAGTAGAACATCTAATACATCATAGCTAAACGATAAATGATTACTTAGTAGAGGCCTAAGAGTTTTGGCAATACATAAAATGCCTAAACTAAAGAAATCACCATAACGATTATAAGAAGTGAGGCACTTGTTACCATAAACTGTAGTCCATCTTGTCTTCGTTCTTCCTCACTTCTAGGAAGGTTGGTCATCGAATAGTATGATAGTACTTGAGAAAAAGATTGAAGAAATTAGATAAAAGAGACAAACTAAGAAAACTTGAAGTTGTGATAGGAAGTGAGAATGGAATGAGAATTTATAAGCAAGCAAGAGAGGAAGAGTTTGCAACGGTCATAAACGGCTAGTCCAACGGCTAGTTGCTAACGGCTAGTTGTCCAGTAATTAATTCTTAGCAGTCCATTTTACTATGTTACGAGTAGGAATTTTAATTAATGGATGTTATGGATTATATTAAGTAAGGTTTTAATAGATTGATAAACGTAATTATTGAGGTATTTATAGTTAACCATCAATTTATGATGAGCATGGTTGACAAAATTAAGACGGGTAATATTTTTGAGTTAAGGAAAAAAATACTGATAAGATTAAAAGAAGGTAAATGACAATGTTAAGGAAAAGGTACACAATTGTCAAGGAAACTAGAAATATATTTTATAACTATTCACTTAGTTTAGCCTTGTTAAGATTTATTAACAATATCAAATTTCGAGGACGAAATTTCTTTTAGGGGAGTAAAGTTGTAACATCTCATTTTCAACACAAATAGAAAATAGATATTAATATATCTTTCATAAGAAATACTTACTATAAGTTAGTTTATTATTATCATTTTTTATGAAATTTTGGTATTTATATTTAATTATTTGTTTTTTAAAATAAAATAATAATAATAATATTTATAAGTGAGAATTTTAAAATGAATTAATTAGTATGCATTGATTAATGAAATTATATTAAGAATTTTAAATATATTCATTATTCACAACTTTTATTTTATGTTTTTATATTTATGTTTTTACATATTTGTGATTTAACTCTTATTAGAACTTTAAAATAAAATTTTAAAGGAATTAGACTATGGTTCTTTAGAACTTTTTTATCTACATAATATTTATGATTTTCTGGAATTTTTTGAAATATTTTAATAAAATAATATATTTTAAATAATTTTAAATTCATATAAAGTTACTTAAAATTAAAAATATTTACAAGAAAAAAAATTTAAATTATAAGAAAATTTTTTAAAATCCATTTCAAGTAGACTTATCTAAAAATTATCGGTTTGAATAAAATCTTGATTTTTACCAATCGTAAAAAAATCGAAAACATACAAATAAATTTTTATTAATGGAAAATTTTAGATTTTTAAAATTTAAACTTTATATTACTTATCATAAAATTAGTGAAAACTGATATAATATAGCTAAATTTCAAAAAGAACTGATTTTGAATATTTAAAATATATCGAGTGAAAGGTTACTATTTGGCTTATACGAAATTTTCGAAAGGTGCACAGTAACCAACATTGAATTTTCAAAAAATGCACAGTACTTTTATATTAAAATAGTGGAATGTATAGTAATTTTCCTTCCGATAAATACCGAAGGAATTCTTCTTTAGAATTCACAATTTCAGATTAAGTTTTCTTAATATAGTAGTGCTAGTGAGATAGTGGTGGAAGTAAGAGAGAAAAATAAATTTTTTAAAAGAAGGTTCTGCTAAAATCCTAAGGTAAGAATACCTCTCTTTTATATTTTTAGGGTTATTTTCATATCATTTTTAGAAATCTATTATTATACTGGAAATAATATTATTTTAAGTTACTATTCTAAATAGTAAATACTATTTCAATAGTAAATTACTATTCAAATAGTAAATTACTATTTATTATTACTATTTACCATTATTATTTATGTTTTACTATTTACCGTTACTATTCATGATTTACTATTTACTATTACTATTTACGAATTACTATTTACTGTTACTATTCACGTTTTACTATTTACTGTTACTATTCATGATTTACTATTCACTATTCACAATTTACTGTTCATTATTCACTATTCAAAATTTACCATTTCTGTTTTATGTAGAAATCTTAATTTTCATCTTGTAACTATATTAAAATAAAATTTGTATATTTTAGAACTCGGAGACGAGGCGCGCACGGATTTTCAATAACGAATTAGTATACAAGAGGTAAGGGGGAGTGGGATAGGAATATAATATGAAAAGACATAAGAATAATAGGAGTATGTAAGGACTTGGACTATTATGACCTGTATGGACTGAACTATACCTATGCGAAGACTGGATTATATATATGGACTTATATAGACCTGTACGAGGAATTGACTATAAGGACTCAAAATCAACTCTACTAATTTAAATAACCATTAAAATTTGAATTATATTTATGAGCGATATTTAGTTAATTTGATTTGATTATAATTAATAATTTAATGATATTGTGATTTATAATACTAGACTGTGATTAATAATATTTATGATTTGATGATATTTGATTGTGATTGATGATATTACAATACTTGATTGTGATTGATGAATGATTGATGACCTTGTGATATGGAGTTTGAGCATATAACAAGCATGACAGAAAGTTAAAACTCAATAAGAATTTTCTTACCTTACTCTTTAAATTTTTATTTTAAGAGAAAGTATTTTATCATTTTTTTAGTCTTTTATTTCTTCTTAGAAATAATTTTCATTAACTTTATTTTTAATCTCTAGAATAAAATCTAGTATTAGAAAGAAGCTATTTTGTGAAAATCAGAAGTTGAGATAATTAATACTTGAATTAAAGAAAATTTTTATAGTTTTAAGTATTCTTAGTTAATGATTTTAAAAATTATTTTCTTTAAGAAATCAGAAATTTAAATTTGTTTTCCCCAATGAAATACCTAAAGGATATTTTCTTATAGTCGAGATTTCTAAACTCAATCTAGTTAAAATTCAAATTGGGAAAGATTATGTAAATATGTGATGTTTTTAAGAGAAAGTTTTGAGATATTTAAGGCTTGGAAACTCAATTTTGGTGAGATATGAATTCGAAGACTGTACTAAATTTATTTCTGTATAACAGAAGTTCAAAGAAGAACTTATAGGAAAGTACAATTTATTGAGATAATTTTGTGAACCTTTATGGTATTTAATGAGTGAGTTTCTAAAAGTCTTAACCAACTAAATATGCGAGTAGTTCATACATCATGAATCATTAAAGAGAAATGAGATGTGATATTGCCTGGGGACGAATTATAGAAACCTAGGATACATTAGAGGAGACTTAATTGCGAGCCTTGGGATGAGAGGGTGTGAAAGGGTGCTTCAGGTGACCAGGGGTCGCTCCCTAGTGTCAGGTACTTTCACAATAAAAACTTTCTCAGTCTGACTAGTCTCTAAGTGTTTCCACGCCAGTTGAGTTGTTCATATGCTATGAAGGCATTTACGTTATTATCCGGAATTATGGGACAGTGTAAACTCTTGGTTGGCCTAGTGCAAACTAAAACTTTAAGGGGCCACATGCATAAACTGAATAAGATAGTATTAAAAGCATTACATGTCATACATGTGATTGTGATATTTTGTGTGAATGGTTGTGAATGAAAGTATGATTGTTATGCATCTAAAAACCCTACAATTATAATTGTGTATTAGATTATGAATGATATTATTTTATTAGATTGTGAAAACCCTTATGCTTATGTCTTATCTGTAAAGTATTATATTCTGTTTCTCACTCCTTCTTGTTTGAATTTTGTGTCCAAAATATATGTTACGTGATACATAGCTAGCAGTCCAAGATGGAAAGATATGTAATTACAAGAGGGTAAAGTGGTCTCATCCTCAATTAGATAGGTGAAGAGATATGACAAGAGTAGGATTCCAAAACTCGATGGTTCAAGGACTAGGAAATGATTGGTCACATTTGTAGTAGAGGTATAATTTAGTTTTACCTTGCCTTATTACAATATCAAGTTAGATAATTGTAACAAGGTAAAGGTTAAACTTTGATAAACTTTCTCATTCGGATATAATACTGTAATGATTTATTACTTATGATTTCTATAAATTGTTTTATCACTATGGACAAATATTGAAAGACAATGTTTTTTTTTAACTTTCAATATTCAAAGGAAATCAGATGTATATACGTCCTTGTATACATGAGATAAAGAGTGATAAATATGTATATCTTTCTAAAATTTTTTTTTTATATATCTCGTGTATATAAGGGGGTGTTACAATCAACTTTCTTCAAGTCAAAGAAAGACTCCAATAGCGTTTTTGTCATTTATTATTATTAGTGTATAGGATTTATACCTATTAGTGTAGCTTTAGAATTACCATGTTATGCATTTTATGTACTATACTTGTTGTTTATATGGTTTTATTAAAATTTATTCATTTTCATCTTTTTCATTAATTAAGCTATATATATATATATATATCTTATTGTGTGCATCAATTGGGTTGTTTTGTTATAAACTCTTTGTTTGCAGGTTTGGGTAATGAATAAAAACAAAACTTGTATGAAAAAAAACCTAACTTTTAACCACGATTATAGTCATATAATCGTGGTTAAAAGTCCCATTTTTAAGCACGGTTGAACCTTAACCATCGTTAAAAACCCCCACTTTTGAGGACAGTTGCCATTCAACCATGGTTAAAAACCCCCACTTTTGAGAATGGTTGGCATCTAACCGTGGTTAAAATACAACTCTTTTACCACAGTTCTTTATAACCGTGTTTATATGTGATCTACCTATAACCACGATGGGAACAACCACGGTTGTAGAACCATGGTTAAATGTCAATTTTAATCGTGGTTAAAACCACATAATGCACTAGTGAATGCAACTAACCAAAAATTAATCAAATTTCAAAATAAGTCATAATTGTTACATAGAAATGATATATAAAAAAATCGTTCATCCTAAACTGTCTAAATGGATAATTCAAGATTCAACACAAATGATTAAATTTATTTATTTAATCATCATTTGTGTCGAATCTCAAATGAGAACCTAAGGTTTACTTCTTCAAAACAAATAAATTACTTAATACTTCAATGTAAATAATAATAATTTGTATCTTCAATTTAAAAGTCACTTATATTATCCTTCTTCATTAACCCTTTTTATGCCTCAAGGGTTTGTAATTGTTTAGGCTAGTAATTAGCTTAAACTATGTAGCGTTGGTACCCCCTTTACTCTAGTTTTTTTTAAATATTTAATATTAGTTTCGGTTTTACGTTAAAATAAATTTTAGTAAAAGTTTTTTGTCTCATAATATAAACAAAGTTATATTTTTTATTGTCATTAGAGTTTAAGGTTTATGGGTTAGAGGCCAGGGTTTAGGGGAATCATGTTACGGTTTAGGGATTAGGGGTTACGATTAGGGTTTAGGTTTGACCAATAGGAAAAAAGGATCCGTTGGTTCAACGGGATTTTGTCTGTCTCAAACGGCGTAAAAAATCAATATTAACAATTTGATTTTTCCATTTTCTTTGGATAAAATAATTATGGAAAGAATTAATTTTGGGTTCATTTGGATAAAGGAGAACTTAATTATTCTAGATTATGATATATTAAAATACTTATACATCTAATTAGAGATTTATATTGTTATGTTGTTTATTAATTTTATTTATTACATATTTTATATAGTAATTTAACCAGCAATATTTTAATTGAATTCATAAATAAATAAATATAAAGCTATATTAATTTTATACAATTTAGTTGAATCCAAATATCGACCATGTGGGGTTTTCTTACACTCCCCATCCCATATGAAAACACCCCTAATGGTGAATGCAATTAATTAATAAATGTGAGTAGTGTATGCTTTTTAATTTTATATGGAAGTTTATGTTGAGAATATCGATACTCTTAATTAATTAATTAATTAGGAGAATTGATAACTAAATATGGTGAAGAATAAGGGAATAAGAAGTTGATTTACCCTTTACACTTATGAGTAGTGTTTTTCACCTTCAAAATAGAAAGGTTAATTTTTTTAATGCCTCTAATTAGAACTTGAATTGTGGGTAAAATGACTATTGATGTGTCTTTAAAACACAACAATTTAGGATCCATTTGTTAGGTATTTTTAGGACATATTGCATAATAATCCCCTAAATCCCTTGGCTGTTTCGTCCTTTCCCTTCTTTGCTACTTTGTTTACTAGTTTTACAGGAAAAATAGGCTTTGAAGGCCTATTTTGGGGCAACGATGCAAAAGCAACTTGGAACAAGATCCCCCGTGCCTAAAAGAAGAAGAAAACAAGAGATTTTTATGGCCCGGACAGTGTATTCCTTGGCCAGGCCATGGTTTAAACCATGTCTATGCTTTAGGAATTGAAAAAATAGAAACAGGGGCCTAGCAGAGCACTCCACGATCAGACCATGGATCGTGCTCTAATAGGAAACCCTATTTTTTACATTTTGCAATGTATTTAAGCCAAATAGAGGTCTATATTCAAGGGGGTTTTGCAATTTGAAGGCACAAACACACTATAGAGACAAGGAGGAAGCTTTATGGGAAGGATTCCTTGGAGAATTTTAAAGGAAAAATAAGGAAAAATGAACGGGGATTCGTGAAGACTTCATCATTGTGGTTTGTTTTGTATTCCCTTTTTGGTTTTCTTAGGTTCCACTTTGTAATTCTTCTTGTGATCTGGATTTAATTGTTGGTTGAGGTATTTCCCAAAACATGTGTGGCTAGAATCCTATTCTTAGGACTTAGGGGTAGATTATGATGTATTGATGTAACATCTTTTTTCAATTTATCAAAAAAATTATGTTTCTCTTCAATTGTCTAATGTTCTTATGTGCTTTTGAAATCTAAAGACAGTACTAGAGTAATTTTTAATTAATTAGGGAAAGATTGAGAAGTGAACCTAGTTAATCAATTTAGGAAATTAAACCTAATGTTGAAATTATGAAAGTAACTAAATCTTTTAAGGAATCTAAGATTTTCACAAAACATTAATGAGCTATGTTTTCAAATTAAACGTTATTCTTTGAAAATAAAGTACTTTAATAGAGCTCTAAGAAGAGAAACCTAATGATTTAGGAAAATTTGTCTTGAGTACATGATATTTAGAGATAAAAACTATATCTTTACACATTAACATAGAGCAATTAAATTCCCTCAATCCTAAGATCCTATTAATTGAAACCTTTTTCCTTTAAGAATTTCTCCTCTACAATTTTTATTTAATTGTCTTTTTTGCTTCTTTAAGTGAAACACCATTGATCATGTTGTCTAGATAATTAAAATTAAAATCACGAGTACTTGAGAACACGGTCCCTGTGGAGAACGATCATTTTTATATTACACAACACACCCGTATGCTTGCGGGACACTGTCAAGTTTTTGATGTTGTTGTTGGGGATTGTGTTTCCCTTTAATATTCAGTTATTTTGATTTAATTAGACTAAACGCCTTGTTTTTCTTTGTTTTATTTTAGTTTTTAATATTTTCTTTTATTTAGTTAATTTTTGTTGTTTGTTTTGTCTGTTTTTTCTCTAATTTATTTATTTTTTATAAATATTTTAAAAAATAAGTATTACGCTTGGTCTGTTTTTTCTGTGTTGTGTAGGTATTTTTATGTGAAGAACTAGGAGTGTTAATATTGGTCTTGATTTTGATCTTGAAATTGAGCTCACCCTCCTTGCTAGAAGATGAACCCAAAGGCATCTTTTTGAAGAGCAACCTATAAACATGGCTGAACAAGACAACTGGACACTGACTTTGCTGCTCCAAATGCCATAGGTATAGAGCCTAGCATCACACGACCTGCTATAGAGGCAAACAACTTCGAGCTCAAGCTCTTTCTTCTCTCCATAGTGCAACAGAATCAGTTTGGGGGAGTCATCTAAAAACCCCAACCTTCATCTACAAGTGCCCCTAGAATATTGTGATACTCTAAAGGTGAATGGAGCATCGAGTAACGTAATCTGACTGAGGCTCTTCCCTTTCTCTTTAAGGGATAAGGCCAGAGCTTGGTTGTACTCCTTTTCTGAAGGGTACATCTCTACATGGATTGAGCTATCCACCACTTTCCTCAATAAAGACTATCTGAGGAGCAAAATTGACTAGTTGAGGAAGCATATAATATTCTTCATGCAAAAGGATGATGAGACCTTGTATGATGCCTGGGAAAGAAATAAGGAAATCCTTAGAGAATGTCCATACCATGGGATACAACGATGGTTGACTGTCCACATCTTTTACAATAGACTGACTTTCTAGCCATTAGGTGGTAACATTAGATGTAGCAGTTGGTGGTGCCTTCATGAGTAAGAACATAGAGGAAGGATACAATCTTATTGAGAATGTGGCTCAAAATTCTTACCAATGGTCCTCTAAAAGGAGTTTACCTCCCAAAACTCCAAGTAAGTCTCTGTTGATGCAATTTTATTGTTGACTGCTAAGTACTCTGTTAAGTTTACCTCTCAAACTAAGGCAAGAATCAAGCAAGTCAAGACTCAACTCAAACATCAAGAAAACTAGTTCCATTTAAGTATTTGGTTCAAATAAAACACCTTGTTGAAACTTTTGCAATCATAGGTTCACCACTAACTCCTAAAAACACATAGAGATCATATTTGATGGTTTAACTGAAGATTATGATGGATTCATTGCCTCATGCATGACTAGAACTGAACTCTACACTGTTCCTAAAATAGAAGCTTTATCAAGAACTGAGAAACACAAGCTAAGAGATTCCACTCCCCTTCAAGCCAATTTTGTGTAGGCTTAAACCAAGAAAGGATATCTACCCCTAGGAAGAGACAAAGGCCAAGCCAAAGGTTAATTCAAAGGAAGAAGTTGAGGTGAAAGGTCCTTTACCCCTTTCATAATTAGGTGGTAAGTTCTTTACTCTCTCCCCAACCAATGCTCATGGTACAAAGATTCAATGCCAAATATATGGTAAATTTGGTCACACTACCTATCATTATTGGCTTAGATTTGATGACCAAGTGGTTGAACCTAAATTTTCTAATGCCACTTCCAATACCTTAACACAAGATCAACAGTTTCTACTCTACTTACCACATCTAATAATGCTTATCAGTTTGATGATTCTTGGTACTCGGATACCGATGTAACTAACCATATCACCGATGACCTCAATAACCTCATGATCCACTCAAATTATGCAGGCACTAATAGGATTCATATGGCTAATGGGAATAGTCTTAACATTCAACATGTTGGGAATTTTAGTTTTCTTTCACCTCCACTAGTGTAAAAAGTGAATATAACAACTGGATATAATCACGGGTTAAAGTGGATTAGTGATAAAAGAATACACGGTGGCATTTTTGAAATTTAAGGTAAAGAATATAATCACGGGTGGTGAACAACCATGGTTGTAGATTCAATGGTAACTATATAATCACGGATAATATCAGAACCATAATCGTATCCATCGGTATATAATCACGGCTGTATCTCCAATCATGGATATATAGTTAAGGGTTTAAGGTATATCCGTTTGGGACTATATAACCACTGTTGACTCTACAATCGTGATTATACACTGATGGATATGATCACGGTTGTGGTTTTAACTGTGGTTATAGAGTTAATCTTTAACCAAGGGTATTGGTCTAACCGTGATTATATGTGTAATATAATCACGGTTACAAGGGGATCCATGATTATATATTTTTTCAGAAACATCAAAAGCCGCGTCTGATAGCCTTTTTTCACTTTCTCCCTCTTCATTCGTAATGTTTCTCATCTTCCCCAATCGTTTCCAGCGTCCACAACCGTCTGTGCCTCCCCGTTTTCACATATGCGATATATCTTGTTCATCTCATATGTTGTTTTTGCTAAACACTTTTGTCAAAAGCTTATACTCCCAACCACTTCCTTAATTATTCTTAGGTTCAAAACTTAATATGCATATTTTATACTTGTGAATCATAAGGCTTGCTTGCTTCTGTGTTTTAACTGTACGATTATCAGTAAAAAAATAGAGCTACACATTTGTGTTGCTTCTCTAATGTCCTTATAGCTACACATTTTGATTAAGTTTAATTTGGATTAAACCATGTTAAGAAATACCATTCTTTTGATAGAAAATGACTTGGAAATATAGTAGAATATGAAAAACCCAGGTGTAGATTTATAGGTGTAGATTTATAGGTGTAGATCTATAGTTTAGTAGCATAGAATTGTAGCATTTTGTACCTTTCTAAAATAGAGTAGCATTTTGGCAGCATAGATTTGGTTAGCATTTAATACCATGGGATCATCAAGTATACTAGTTTATAAACATCATGAGAGATTCTAGGCAATATCCTCCATCAAACAAGTAAAATTAGTTCTCTCATAAAATAGAACTTCACCACATGTATCTTTTTTATACTTTATTGACATGAACTATGTATCTGAGACTCAAATTAGAAATTACGATGAAATTATTTGTCAACTGATTTATCCAATTTGATAAAATGTGATTAAACTATTATAGTTAAGCAAATAATTCTCACAAATAATGCAATGTAGATAATCTTTTATTAACACCGCGAGTTCATTGCTCTATGATTGTGGCTCTTTGTAATTTTCAAATCTGTGTAGTGTCTGTTGGAATTTTGAAAACACAGATACATTGTGAGAGGACTCAGATTTCTCAAATCAAGCTGCCAGATAAATTTGAAATATCATTATATTTTTTTAAAAAAACTAATAAATTTAATTATTACTTACTTAACTGTATTGATTTTGATTTTTTCTTTTAAAAAAGGAAAGTGAGGAGTGGATATGTTCTTACAAAATTTACATTTCACTGTATAGTATATAATGTTATTTCTGTTGCTGTTTGTTGCTCTCATATAATGTTATTTCTGTTGCTGTCGTATGTGTGGTTTTCAATCTTGCGAACTCGTAGGCTTATACTAGTTAACTAGTATGAAAGTTGCTTTGCATGAGTGAACCGTAGCTCCCCGTTTGAGATTAATGGTCATTAAATTAATTAATTTCATCATTTGTGTTGAATCTTGAATTGTCCGTTTGGACAGTTTAGGGTGAACAATTGTTTTTATAGGCTGTTGGTATGTACAAGTTAGGAGTTATTTTAAAATTTGATAAAGTTTCGGTAAGTTGTATTTTATGTTGTTCTCTGGGTGCATATTTGGTTATGGTTGAATTTGATTTGACCACTCTCATTTTGTGTACTTAGAGACTAATGCGAAATGCTGCCGAAATTTGATCAAATTTTAAAATAACTCCTAAACTGTATATATCAATGACGTGTAAAAATAATTGTTATCCTGAATGGGTAGGACCACCACCTTTGTAAAAAAAGTGAGATTGATCATAGCACCTTGTAAACAGTTGGTATAGATCGGAGTTGGATAACTGTATCACGTATAAGTATAGAGTACGAGAGTGAAGTTGAATCATTAATAGAATTCGTAGCGAGGAATGCTGAGGAGGTGAATGGAAGGTATTTTTACCCTTGTGTTAAATGCTTGAACCTGCGTCGACTAGACTTGGAAGAGGTGCGAGAACATCTACTATGTGATGGTTTTCTTATTAGTTATACCCATTGGATATGACATGGTGAAGATGTGGTGGTGCTAAGTACCAGCTCTCAAACTGAAAACTGAAGCTCGATGCATGACACTGATGTCGACATGGATGACCGACTTGAGGATATGATCTGTGATGTGGGGGTAGAAGGTTTTAAGAGAGCTCATGTATATATGACTCTATATGAGGATTCTGAGAAGCCGTTGTATCCAAACTGCGTCAATTTCATGAGGTTATCAGCAGTTTTGTGATTGTTTAATTTGAAGGCCAAAAATGGGTAGACAGATAAAAGTTTCACTGACTTACTGAAGTTATTGAAATAAATGCTCCCAGCTGGAAACACCTTGCCAAATCGTAACTATGAGGCCAAAAAGGTGTTGTGTCCTATGGGTTTAGAGTATACGAAGATACATGCATGCCCAAATGATTGTGTATTATTCCGGGGTGAGTATGAAATGTTGCATCGATGTCCTAGGTATGGGATATCATGGTATAAGAAGAAAGAGGTCGATTCTAATGAAGTCTGTACTAAAGGGTCTCCTGTAAAGATGTTGTGGTATCTGCCCATAGTTCCAAGACTAAAGTGTCTGTTTGCCAATGCAGATGATACAAAACTTATAAGATGGCATATTGATGAAAGGGTTGTTGACGGGCTACTTAGGTGTAACATCCTTGATGTTTTAATATTAGAAAATAAATGGAAAATAAATAAAAGTATTATTTGGGTTGAAATTATAATAATATATAAGAAATTAAGTGGAAAATGGAATTTTAAGGAAAATGGCATCAGGACCCTGACGCGTAGCGTGGATGGGACGCGTAGCATCAGGTAGGAATTAATGAGCTAACGCATAGCGTCAGTGGGACGCGTAGCGTCAGCGTCATGATCAATTTTAAAGGAAGGTATACAAAAATAGAATGACAGAACATCACTTCCTTTCCCTTTCTTACCTCTGGTGATTTTCACTCTGGGCTTGGTGAAATCATTGGTTTTTAGTGGTTTTGTGCATAAAGGGTTAAGGTAATGCCAATGGAACTTCTAATTTCAATTCTTTCATTCTCCTTCTTTTTCCCTCTCTTCAAACCACAAATACATGTGGTGGTAGGAGTGTTGATTCTGAATTCTAATGAGTTTAGAAGCTTAAATGGTGAGTTTAGAAGGGTGAGAAAGGAAGTGTACTAATTGGTTTGGTGGTTTCGTAACCGTATGTGCTGGAACGAGCGTTGGTCAAGTGATCGACGAAGTGGACGTCAGAATCAGAAGTGGAACAGCGAATCAAGTAACCGGAGGACGCAACCAACACCTCGAGCAAATTATGGAAGCTTGGAATCGAGGTAAGGGGGTGTTCGGGTCGTAATTATTTAGGATTCAAACATATGATAACTTCGGGAGGCTTAGAAATATTTAGAAAAATATTGTAGATGATGTAGAGTAGTTAAACATGATTAATATAATTTTTACAAGCATGTGGATTATGATTTGGTTGTTGTGTGATAAGAAAGTAACTAATTTAAATAAGTACGAGTGAAAAAGTAAGGAAATGAATATGTAAAATTTTATAAATAAGTACCATCTGATAGATTGTGAAGTTTCATGATAAATAGTGATGTTGTTATGCATGTGATTTGATAAAAGTGTGGTGAATAAATGAGATGATAAGTATATAATTGTATAACATGGTGTATGATGATGATGGGCTTGACAAGTATGTCGCCTGAGAGATGATACATGTTAGCTTCTAACATTGTTATATATGTTGTATAGTGATGATATGCCATGATGATATGATGTACTATATGATTATGTGATGTGGGATGATCGACGGTATGTGTAGCCCCTCGTTTCTGGCTCCCGTGGTCTTTGTGCCCAGTTGAGCTACCCAGTGGTCAAGTAGGACCCAGTGGTTGAGGTGGAGAGTGAAGCAGGACTCGGTGAACCAAGTAGGGTTCACGGGGTGTAAAATAGGACCCCCAACTGAAGGTCGATCCTTTGGTATCCGGATACTAAAGAGTCTGATACATGTGAGTCAGTTGTGGACTATGGGAATTAATAGTTCATGTATGATGATGAAATATGACTTGATGATGTATGTTGATGTTTATATAAGTTGGATGACTTATGATAAACCATTTATGTAATGAATTTAAGTGTAATTGTATATGACTTGAAGTTATGTAGAAAAGATGAAAGGTTGAAATAGATGATATGAATATGCATTCGAAAATGTGTAAAAGTGTAGGAAGGTTGAAGTTAATTAGCAATACGAATTGTAGGTATCGTTAGATTCACTATTCTGTCCTAGATTAATTATGATATGCCAAATACTTACCCTTACTGTTATTTCATTTTAGTGACCAGTGACAGGGACGATGCTAATGCCGCAGAGGTGCGCCAAGTGGAAGATTGATGCCGAGGATGAATGAATGAATGTAATATATGTAATGTGAAATTATGCTTGTAATAGATAACCGATTACGTGTGATAAACTTTATTATGATTATATTTGATGTAATGTGATAAATTGTTGATGATGATGATGAATTATGGCACGGAGCCAATGATGTGTGAATGTTGAATGCTATGGGTAGGTGTTGTACTGATGCATGATTGATGTGTGTGCTATGTGATTGATGTTGGTTGATGGATAGGATTAGTTCAGCAAATCATGCATATAGTTGATTCTATTAATATAAGGAACTGGATAGGTGAATTAAGAATCTGGCAGGTTTCGGGACCCCCAAAATGCATCAATAGGTTCTGATCCGGTCTAGATACCAGTTTCCAGACTTAGACATCGTATTGTCCATTCAGGAAGAAGAGCCGGTATCACAGGTCAACATCAGGACTATAAAAATACCGTGCTAGGCGTTCTCCCTTCACCGGTTTATCCGTGACGACACCTACTACATCGGATAACCTCATCCAGTTTCATTATTCTGTTATACATAACCGTTCACCTATACTATGATAGGATAAGTGGCTTTACTACTTATCACGATTGATACCTTGCATAGTGGAAAGTATCTATGTCACTCGTCAAAAGGTGCAAAGTACAGCTACAAGAGCGATATACAGAAAAGGTGGATCTTCCCCATTCCTGTGTCAGAATCATACACTGATCATTGAACTACTCTTAATCATACACTGAGTATTGAACTACTCTGAATGGTACATTGAACACGACATCAGAGTCTCCTGGCCCACTTGTACCTAACGATTCATTTTCCATGTTCAACTATAAATAGCATATTCTCATACACATGCAAGGTTACGTTGTTCCCACTTTTAACTTACTATTGCATCATTCAAGTTCTTTGTGCTCTTAGTATCTTCACTAACTTGAGCGTTGGAGAATCTTCATAGGTGACACCACCTTTCGCCCCCATCAACATGAAAGCTTGGTGAGAAGGATCTCTAGGACAACAAGACCGGACTCTCCCACTGAGAGGTCAGATTATAATACCGGATACCCACTATACCGATGTACAAATACTTAAATCATCAACTTTTGTGGCTGGATCCCAGTCTAGATCTTTGACCCTGGACTAATCTAGTTCATTGGCATCGATGGACAACTGCCCACTAATGACCTGGAGAGGAAAAAGTTGAAAAGGGAGCTGCCTTATTTTATAATGGTGGATGGCAATGCCTATTCGAAGGGGGTTCTCAGTACCTTATTTCCGTTGTTTAAATGAGAAGGAGGTGCAAGGAGTGCTGGAGGAAGTGCACGAGGGGCAATGTGGACACTACTCTAGAGGAAGAAGTTTGATGAGGAAAGTCCTTAGAGCTGGTTACTGGTGGCCCATAATGAAGAAAGACTCCATCGAGTTTGTAAAGAAGTATGATCCGTGTCAGAGATTTTCTAATCTTCATTACACACCGGTCCAAGAACTTTCTTCATTAACTGTGCCATGGCCTTTTCATTAGTGGGGCCTTGATATCCTAGGTCCATTCCCAACAGCTCCTGGTGGAATCAAGTATCTGATAGTTGGAGTGGATTACTTTACCAAATGGATCAAAGCAAAACCTGTGGTGTACATTACTGCAGCTCAGACACGATGTTTCGTATATGAAAACATCATAGCACGATTCAAAGTCCCGGGATGGATCGTCACTGACAACGGCACCCAGTTTATAGATAGGAAGTTCACAGAGTTGCTTGAAGGACTAGGGATAGTCCAAATTTTCTCATCTGTTGAACACCCTCAAACGAATAGACAGGCAGAGGTAGCCAATAGAGATGTTTTGAAGGGGTTAAAGAAGCATCTAGGTGAAGCAAAGGGCAGATAGACTGATCAGCTATGTCACGTCTTATGGGCGTACTGCACTACACCCCATTCCTCCACTAATGAGTCTCCATATCGCCTTGCATACAGTGTCAAGGTAATGATTCTAGTCGAGCTCCAGACCAGGTCAACAAGGGTGGAGTATTTTTCTGAGGAGAATAATGATGCCAATCTGGCATCGGAGTTGGATGTTCTCTAGGAACTTAGAGAGGAAGCTTTTGTTAGGGATCAGGTAATTAAAGCAAAAGCCGCCCTCTGATACAACAAGTGCGTTCAACACAGAGCATTCAATACAGGAGATCTTATGTTAAGGAAGGCAAGTATGGGAAATAAGTTTGCTCACCAAGGCAAGTTAGCATCGACATGGGAAGGCCCTTACAGAGTGACCGAGGTGACTGGCAAAGGGTCATATCAGTTGGAAAATCTCAATAGCACACCGATCCGCAACAAGTGGAATACTCAGAACTTACGTATTTATTATAGCTAGTTGGTAAGACGGCGTGTACTCTTTTTCCTTACTTGAGTTTTTTCCCAATGGGTTTTCTTAAGAAGGTTTTAATGAGGCATGACCCCAACTACGCTCTCTTTGTAATCCGTATTCAATTTAATGAGAATTCAATTCATGAACATGATGCTTTCACTTTTCTTTTCTATGTTACGATTTATAGCATTACGCCGGTATATCTGAAGACCCTCAGGACGGATGATCCCAACCACCTACTAGGTAATTGACGATGTAACTCCTCGAGCGAACCAAAGGGTTGAAGGATCAGACCTTCTTCAAGACTGTACCGAACCCCATTAGAAGACCTGGATTGTAGGATTGAACTGAACTCCAAGTACGGTTAGTAGGTTTGGCTGAACACTGGTAAAGACCTGAGTTATAGGATTGAACTGAACCTCAGGAAATGGGTTGTAGGTTTGACCGAATCCCATTTGAAGGCCTACATTATAGGATTAAACCGAACTCTAGGTACGGTTAGTAGGTTTGGCCGAACACCGGTGAAGACCCAATCCTCATTCTTACAATTGAGGTAAACTTTCCCCAGGACGGATGATCTCAATCACTTATTCTGTGAATTGATGATGTAACTCCTGGTGTGGATAATTCCAATCACCACTCTTGTGATTGAGGGCCCAATCATTATCCTTATGATTGAGGCAGGTTCTGGCAGAACGGATACGCCCAGTCGATATTTCTATTTCGAACGATAAAGCTCTATGAGTAATTCAATAGGTACGTCTACTATCAGAGCGGATTAAGGCTCTCACTTTAGAGTTAAAAGATAGTATTCTACATTAAATGCTCATGCCCCCTGTAATCAATACATGCTTGGGGACAGTATTCACGAGCTTAAATCTATGTTATACGATTCCGTCCTACAAAGCGATCATCGTTATTTATCCCTCAGTTTCAGCTAAGGGAACGACTTAGTAAATGTTACGAAGTTAAAAGTTAACAAGAAGATGGAAATATATCAGAGTGGTATTATAGCAATTTATGTCTTGCAAGTATCAGAGACAAAATTTGAAAAAAGTTCCATTCATTCAAAACAAATTTTATACAAGTTTAAATAAAACTGGAGCTAATCCTAGTACACAGCAGTAAGGAAAAAAGAAAAACACAAGACTAGGAGACTGGTGTCTGATTATCTGTTGTGGTATCCTCCTTCCCTCCGTCCTCTCCTCCATTCTTCTGGGCTTCTCCACCTCCGGGCTCCTTTCTCCATAGTGTTCTCTTCAGCAGCACCTTCGAGGCCTGGAGTGAATGACGGAGGATGCATGCTCTGGCCTTCAGGAAGATGAGGTAGTTCATAAAGAGAAGTGGCAGGATCCTTGTGCCGGCCATCACTTTTAACCTCAACCAGTTTCCCTGCATGAAACTCATAGAACGGATAAAGCCTATATAAATTGAGTTCCACACCGAGGTTGCGGTAAAATATCTGGCGTACAGCTAGGCCGAAGGATTCGAAGGCGACGGTCTTGTAAATTTCTACAGCCTTGCTCGCCTTAGCCTTGGAGGCAGCCAGCCTTTGTCATAACTTGGCATTCTCCTCCTCCATAGGTCCAGCTGTTGCACTCCCCCGCTTCAAGTTTTCAATTTGTGCCAGCAATTCCTTCTCCCTGGCTTCCCAGTCCCCAGCACTCTTCTTTTTATCGGCCTCTGCTGTAGTGAGATCTTCACTTAGATTATCAGACTTTTTCTTCTCAAGCTGGAGCTCCTCTCGCAAAAGGGGAATAGACTTGTTTTCTTGTTGAAGTTCAGAAACTTGTCCCTCTAAAGACTTGTTTGTCATATCAAGACGACTTATTTCAACAACCCGATCCTTCTCTTAGTCTTTGGCTAGACTAAGTTTCTACTTGTTTAACTACCCAGGCCTTCCTCACTATGATGTCGGCTTTAAGTTTTTCAACTTGTTCCATGTAATCCATCGTCTCGCTCAAGGAATTGAGTAGGCCTGAGAGCTCGTCCAATTGCCAGCAGGTGGCCTTACAAGCCTCTCTTACTTTAGCGGCCTTGAGAAAAGGACGGAGGCAGTATCGCGGCTTGAGGAGTGTTACTGGCATGGAATCCTGATACCATAGGAAAGGAGAGAGGAAAGACTCCTTCGGAGGAGAGTAGACGATGGGAATTTCATTATCCGACCTCATCCCTAAGTCGGTGTTTGAGTGAACAGTGAGAGGAGATTCCACTGGCTTCTTACCATTATCCTTCTTTGATATGTCAAACTCCTCTAAAGTCATCTGTTTCTTCCTAGGGGGCTTGTCAGGGGAAGGCTTCTTCTTATCCGCGTTCTTGACAAGAATTCTCCTCCTTTTCTTCTTAGGGATGGGCTGCTCTAGTTGTTGAGCTATTTCTTTGCCACCCTCTTCCTTATTCAGAGGCACATCATCTCCCACTTTGGAGGTCGGTGGGATTGTTGGGGCTTCAGCCTTGAAAGAATTCCTCTTGGCCTAAATATTATTTTCTTCGAAGGAAGAATCATCATCCGCTAACATGGACTTCAGGGAAAACATATCGATGGAGATTTCTTCAATTTGTTCTGCAAAGAAGAAAAACAACATAAGTACCAAGGTCAAAGCTAGATATATCAAGAAACAATTATAAAGAATATATAAGGATAAGAAAGTGGATGTTTACTATGGTATTTATCCCTGATAGTGGGACTCCCGAGGAGATGCTTGCAGGAGAATCCCTTAAGGGTCAATGAGCAAGACCTCAAAACACTCAACACCTCCACAAAGTGCGGCGAAAGCTTGTACTCCTCTGTATAGTAAGCACAGCTGACGAGCAAAAAATGTTCATGAGTCCAGCTCGTGGGGAACTTCAATATCCCCTCCTTGTTTTGCCAGAATACCGGCTTATTTGGTTGCACCCGAATCTGTGTATAATACTGTTTGAAGGAGTGCCTGTCAATCTTTACGGACTCAATGAAGGCTTTAAAGTTGATGATTCTTGAATCACATCGGAGCATGATGAATCCAAGACTGCCCTTCTTATTTGAACGGCGGACCACTTGACAATAATAAAAGAGCTTAGCCACAGTGGGCTTAAAATTAAAGTGCTCTTCGAGAACCTCCAGAGCACGGAGGAGACCCTATCTGTTTGGATGCAATTGTGAAGGGGCGCACTCTAGAAAACGTAGGACGGCCATCTGGAATTCTTTCAAAGAAAAGCGTACCCCCAGATTTTGGAAAATAAAGTCGTACATATATATCGACCTCTCATCAGGGACTCGATGGCAAATCCTTTCCATTGGCCGGGGTGTGAGAATGAGGAAACGGCTCTTGTACTTATCCTCGGAATAAACTTTGAAGCGTGGAGTGACCGCACCCTCATCTTCCCTTGCGTGACGAGAGGCAATCACTTTGAACCCTTCTTCAACCCAACAGTATGGGTTTGTCTAATTTACACATTCCCAGTTGAGCCGGTGTGCCACCACGTTGACACATGCGGAGGATAAGCGTCTTTATGGACCCAGGAATTTCCATCTCGCCCTGAGCGTGCTGAAAGGCTTTAACGCTGTGATAAAAGACAACATCGTCAGAGAGGTACCTATCCGTACTTGATTCACTATCAGAATGACTAGTAGCCCTTGAGCTAGAGGAACCCTCAGGGCGATGCCTAACCACTGGCCGCCGGGAGGAGGAAGTTTCGACCCTCACTGAGTGATGAGACCCAGCCACTGGGAGACCCATAGGGATCCTTCCACCACGGTGGCCTGAGGGGCATGAGAACTTTGTCCCCTCCTATTCGAAGGACCAGCGCGGCTCTGCCTAGGGCGCATGGTTAAAATATAGAGGAAACAAAAGGTAAAAAGTCAGAAGTAAGGAGAAGTGAGGTTACCTAAGGAGAAGTTAAGGTTGGAAGAGGAGGAGAACTTCACAAAATGGTAACAACAGTTTCTTCAAAATTTCTACAGAGTTTCGCTAAAGCTTGAAGGAAAATGTGATTTTTGAAATTTGCCAAGTCCCTCTTTTATAGGTAACGAAGATGTTCAACCGTCAGTCAGAGGGTGTGTCGTTTGAAGCAAAACGCAACGTCACTGAGCTAGACGATGTAGTCGTTTCAAGCCTAAGTGTGTAAAAATGATGACGATTCATGAAAAAGTACCTTTCGAGATAGGCCAAAAATTCAAATATTAGGCCCATAACAGCCGAGCGACGGTTACACATTTAGAGCAATAATGACTCACATGTTAAAAACATTTATTGTCCAATCATTTGGAGCGTTAATACACTTCAGCAGTCACTCGAATACCAAGAGTTACGAGTTCCAAAAACTCTTGGGATTCCCCTCGCCACAAATCTTTGTCTAAATCTGTTGTAGGAACATCATGAGAGCGGTGCCTTCACTCTCAGAACGGCCCAACATGCGATATATCGACACGAAACTTATACGCATTTTGGCAAGTACTTTTGCATGCAACACCGGCATCCAGACCTTTTGCAAACGGCATAGCTTATATGAACAACTTAATAGTCCCTCACACAAGCTAGGGGATAGATGATCCGGTCTAGATACTGGTGTCCAGACCTAGACATTGTATTGTCCGTTCAAGAAGGAGAACCGGTATCACAGGTCAACATCCGGACTATAAAAATACCGTGCTAGGCGTTCTCCCTTCACCAATTTATCCGTGACGACACCTACTACATCGGATAACTTGATCTAGTTTCATTATTTTGTTATACATAACCGTTCACCTATACTACGATAGGATAAGTGGCTTTACTACTTATCACGATTGATACCCTACACAACGGAAAGTGTCTATGTCACCTGTCAAAAGGTGTAAAGTACAACTACAGGAGCAATATACAAAAAAGGTGGATCTTCCTCATTCCTGTGTCAGAATCGTACACTGATCATTGAACTACTCTTGATCGTACACTGAGTATTGAACTACTCTAAATGGTACGCTGAACACGGCATCAGAGTCTCCTAGCCCACTTATACCCAATGATTCATTTTCCATGTTCAACTATAAATAACATATTCTTACACATATACAAAGTTACGTTGTTCCCACTCTTAACTTACTATTGCATCGTTCATGTTCTTTGTGCTCTTAGTACTTTCACTAACTTGAGCGTTGGAGAATCTTCGCAGGTGACACCACCTTTCACCTCCATCAACGTGAAAGCCTGGTGAGAAGGATCTCCGGGACAATAAGACCGGATTCTCCCACTGAGAGGTCGGATTATAATACCAGATACCCACTATATCGGTGTACAAATACTTAAATCATCAACTTTTGTGGCTGGATCCCAGTCCGGATCTTTAGCCACAGACTAATCCAGTTCAGGTTTGATAAGTCTTGAAAAGACTTAATTATTCTGCCTTTTATTGGAATTAATTCGTTGTGTAAGTGGTTAGTTTAGCCTTATTATTCAATTAATTGATAATAATTTATAAATTATGTAAATATTGTAAAAGTGTTTTATTTATAGAAGAGAATGGTCAAAAACATTAATAAATTAAGAGTTTATTACTATTTATAAATTTAATAAGTAGCCAGTATACAAATGCTAGGCAATTAGTGGATTTTTGGTGCAGGAACAGGACGTACTCGAGAGAAAAGGACAAATCCGAGTGAAGAATTACCAAAAGCCGAGTGAGAATTCGTAAATCCGACTAAAAGGAGTTCACAAGACCGATTGGCTGAGACTTCTAAGGGTTGACCGAAAGGAATTAACAAAAGCCCGACTTGAAAAGATTCCCAAGAGACCGACTCCAAAAGAGAACAGGGAATCAGATACTGCATGAGAACCCGAGCGTCAACTTTAGAACGTTGATTCAATTATCAATCCGCTCTAGCAAGAGCCGACCTCGTTCAAGTGTAACTTCAAAGAACCGAACTCGCCCAAGCTTTGCCATAGCGCTTAAGCGAGAAAACAACACTGCAGTACAGATCCGAACTCGCTCAAGCGAGAATTTAAATTAGCTCAAGCGATATTTCAGTTTGCTGAAGCATAGAGGCAGTAACTTAAACATTGTTCCCTTCCTCCAACAACACATTCAACACCGATGTAGTTTCATACTGCTGTCCCTCCTACTGCACCTTAGTAACTTAAGTTGTGAGCTGTCATTTAGCTGGTGCTGTGCTGTAAATTAGCTAAGGATGAGCTGGATCCTGTTAAGAACTAAGCTGTAATTAGTTAGTTACTCTGTAAAATGTGTAATTAGTTAGTTTAGTCGTTAACTTAAGTTTTCTAAGTTATTAGTTAAGTAGTTAAGTTAGGTAAAAACATATATATAGGTTGTACATATTATGTAAGAGATACGCATACACAGATACAAAATAACAGAACGGAGAACATTCATTTACGCACTTTGAACCTCTCACTACACAGTTTTCTCTCTCTAATCCTCTCCTCCATGACGTTCCACAATCTTTCGATGGAACCGAAGTCAATGGAGTTCTAAATCCCTAAGGTTGGGATTGTGAAGGTTAGCAATGGAGTCTTGAAGCTGTGAGCAAGTAGATCGGCTTCTAGATCCTGAGGCGAACAAGCTGAGGAGTGGAGCAGAACTGCTGGATTGACAAATCTAGAACTGATGAAGAACTTCACCAGTGAGGAATCATGGCTGAAGCTTAGGTAACTTCCAGCTTTCTAACTAGTTCAGGCCTAATCAATTTAGGCGAATAGTTAGAGTTCAACCTCCAATTTCACATTAGATTCTTAGGTTAATCGAGCACTTAAGGAATTAAGGTTCATTGCTTAAGGATTAGTGTTTTTCACCTAAGGAATTAGGGAATAACCACAAGCGGATTGTCCTCTAGATTGTGAAGTTTGATTATACTTAATTGCATGTTTCTTGAGGAACTTGTGAGCCGAAGCAATCCTGACCTGCTTTCTTTTAATCACTTTTCACATTCATCTTAACTCTGTTTCTGAAAATACCAAAAACAACTAGAAAACTTTAAAATCATAAAAACCGAATGAACTACCTGTATTTCGTGTTGGTTCAGCTTGTACTAGTCCTAGATTGAGGTACTTACCACAATCCCTGTGGGACGATCAAATATTCTACAATTTTAACGACTGGTGCGCTTGCCATAAGTGTAAATCTGAGAGTCATATTTTGTTTTACTAAGATTTTCATCACCAAGTTAATGGCTCGGGATTTTAGCATCAAGTTAATGGCGCCGTTGCCGGGGATTGTTGAGTAATATCAACAATCCTTGGACCGGTACTAGACTGAACCGTTTTACTTTTGCTTGCATTTAATACGTAGTTTCACTTTTGTTTTTAGTAGTAGTAGTTTGTCATTTTCATATAAGATTTAGTCATAGCTGTGAATTGTTCTTTTGTGTGACATTTGTTGTATGCAGTCAAGGAGCAGAGGAGAGCCTTTCTTCTTTGATCCTGACATAGACTTGTTAGAACGTAGACTAAGAAAAGAGAAAAGGCAAAAAGAAGAAAAAGAAATGGAACAGAGGAAAGTTACACTAGGTGACTACTCCAGGCCGACTGAAGAAGGATCGCAATCTAGCATCCTTAGGCCACCAATTTCAGCAAATAATTTTGAACTAAAACCAACTTTACTGCAATTGGTAAGAAATGAACAGTTCGGAGGAAGTGAGGTTGAGGATCCAAATTTGCATCTAGCAACCTTCCTCCAAATCTGTGACATAGTAAAAATGAATGGAGTCCCTGACGAGGCAATCCGACTGAGATTGTTTCCGTTTTCAGTGAGGGACCGAGCAAAAGCCTGGTTACAGAGCCAACCGAGAGGCAGTATTTCAACTTGGGAGGACTTGCAACGAAAATTCTTGATTAAATATTTTCCTCCCTCTAAATATGCAAAGTTGTGCAATGAAATCACATGTTTCCAACAAAGAGAAGGTGAGTCTTTGATGGAAGCATAGGATCGGTATAAAGAAAGTTTGAGGAGATGTCCTCATCATCAGATTTCTGATGTGCAATAGGTAACTATTTTCTATAATGGTGTCAGGCCAGCTACCAGGGTCCTGATTGATGCCTCAGCTGGAGGTTCATTAACAACAAAAACTGTAGAAGAAGCCATAGAGCTGATTGACGTTATGGCTTCTAATGAATGCTTGATTAGTGAGAGGAGCCAAGTCCCTAAGAGAGGGATATTAGAATTAGAAGCACAAGATGCTTATCTGGCTCAGAGTAAATTGATGACTCAGGCTTTGGAGAAACTAAGCATATAGATTTCAGAACTCCAAAAGCCGAGTCAAGTTTCTATAATCAGTTGTGACTTTTGTGGTGGAGACCATGAGAATGGATTGTGTGATCCAAATGTGCCTTCCGAGCAAGTGAATTATATGGGGCAGCAACAATATCAAAGGAATTATCCTTCTAATTCCTTTAATCCTAATTACAGGAATCACCCCAATTTTTCCTGGCAGAAAGGTCCACATCTGAATCAGAACATCCCACCAAATCAACCCACAAACAGACCACAACAACCTTCTCACCCCCTGTTAAGGAAAAATCCGAACTTGAGAATGTACTTTCTCAGTTTATTCAGGCCACTCAGGCCAGTTTTAAGAATCAGGAAGCGTCCATAAGAAATTTAGAAAATCAAGTCAGACAGCTTTCTAAACAATTAGCTGAGAGGCAAGTAGGCAATTTTCCTAGAGATACCGAGGTAAATCCAAGGGAACATTGCAAGGCTATAATTACTAGGAGTGGAAAAATTATTTCTCCATCTCCGAGTCAGGAAATAAGTTCAGAAAAAGAAAAAGAAAAAGAAATAATACAAGAAACTGAGCAGGATAATAATGAAGTAAAAAATAAAAATGAAACAGAAAAACAAAAAGAAAATAAAGTCCATGAAAAGAAGAAGAAAAAGGTTGATCTGATTCTGGAGGAAGCTTCTAAGCTGACTCCTGAAAAACTGAGGAATGCTCCATTTCTACACAGGTTTAAAAAGCAAATAGAGGAGAAAAAGTTTGCTAGGTTCTTAGAGGTTTTCAAGAAACTTCACATCAATATCCCTTTTGCCGAGGCATTGCAGGAGATGCCTTCCTATGCAAAATTTTTGAAAGAATTATTATCTAAGAAGAGGAAGCTTAAGGGGGATGAAATGATTACTCTCACTCAAGAGTGTAGTGGAATCATTCAAAAGAAACTTCCCCAAAAGCTAGAGGATCCTGGATCTTTTACAATACCGTGTGCAATTGGGGATATTCATGTAGGAAGTGCTCTCTGTGATCTAGGAGCCAGTATAAACCTGATGCCTCTATCTTTGATGAAAAAACTGGGAATTAATGACTTGCAACCGACTCGCATGTCCTTGCAGTTGGCTGACAGGTCCATTAAATATCCCCAAGGGATGCTGGAAGACTTGTTAGTGAAAGTAGATAAATTTATCTTTCCAGCAGACTTCATTGTGTTGGATATGGAAGCTGACCGAGAGATCCCTTTAATCTTAGGTAGACCCTTCCTAGCTACTGGCAGAGCATTAATTGATGTAGAAAAGGGTGAACTCATGCTGAGAGTTCAAGAGGAGCAGGTAACCTTTAATGTCTTCAAATCCATGAAACATCCGACTGAAAGAATGGATTATTTAATGGTTGAAGAGATTAAAAGCTACCACACTCCAATGCTTTTAAAAACTGAGGAAGAGGCCTACGAACTCTTTTAGAGGATGACTTTGACTCAGAGACTGAGGAGTTACATGACTCTCACTCAGAAATATTGAGCCTACTGGAAGTATTAGAAGTAGGTGATTTTGAAAAAGAAAAGAAAAATGATTTGAAAATTACTGAAGTTGAGAAAGGAAAGGAATGTTCTGAATAAAAATGTGATTTAAAACCTTTACCTCCTTATCTGAAATATGTTTTCCTGAGAGAAGACGACACACATCCTGTCATTATTAATGCCGACTTAAAAGAAGAGGATATGAATAAACTAATTGGGGTATTAAAGGCACATGAATCTGTAATTGGCTGGAATATTTCTGACTTGAAGGGAATCAGTCCATCATTTTGTATGCATAAAATTCTGATGGAGGATGACTATTCCCCTGTAGTACAGCCACAACGCAGATTGAACCCCATTATGAAGGAAGTGGTAAGGAAGGAAGTGGTCAAGCTCCTTGATGCAGGAATCATTTATCCTATCTCGGACAGCACTTGGATCAGCCCGGTCCAAGTGGTGCCTAAGAAGGGAGGAATGACGACTGTAAGAAATGACCAAGGTGAAGTTATTGCCACCCGGCCCACAACAGGCTGGAGGATGTGTATTGATTACAGAAGGCTGAATGACTTCACTCGGAAAGACCATTTCCCCCTGCCATTTGTTGACCAAATGCTCGAGAGGTTATCAGGACATGAGTACTATTGTTTTCTTGATGGGTACTCAGGTTATAACCAAATTGTGGTTGACCCAAAAGACCAAGAAAAGACTACATTCACCTGTCCTTATGGAATTTTTGCATATAGGCGCATGCCGTTCGGGTTGTGCAACGCTCCAGCAACCTTTCAAAGGTGCATGCTGGCAATTTTTGGGGATATGGTGGAGAAATTCATTGAAGTGTTCATGGATGATTTCTCGGTATTTAGGAGTAATTTTGATTCATGCCTCAGCAACCTATCTAAGGTGCTGGTAAGATGCCAAGAAACTAACCTCGTCCTTAACTGAGAAAAATGCCATTTTATGGTTAAGGAAGGGATAGTCCTTGGCCACAAAATCTCTGCTGAGGGCATTCAAGTGGACCGAGCCAAGATAGAAATTATTGAAAAACTTCCTCCTCCAATCAACATGAAAGGAGTGAGAAGTTTTCTAGGATGTGCTGGCTTTTATAGAAGGTTCATTAAAGATTTTTCAAAAATAGCTAAGCCTCTGACTGACTTACTTGTGAAAGATCATGTATTTGCGTTTAATGAAAATTGTGTCAAGGCTTTTGAAAAATTGAAACAAAGTCTGATTTTAGCTCCGATCCTTGCAGCACCTGATTGGTCTTTACCGTTTGAATTAATGTGTGATGCAAATGACTTCACAGTCGGAGCTGTACTGGGTCAGAAAGTAGGAAAATTGACTCATGTAATTTATTATGCTAGTAAAGTGTTGAACGAAAATCAAATACATTACACCACTACTGAAAAAGAAATGCTTGCTGTGGTGTATGCATTTGATAAATTTCGTGCTTACTTGATTGGGGCCAAGGTTATTGTATATACAGACCACTCGGCAATCAAGTATTTACTAGCTAAGAAAGAGTCTAAACCGAGATTGATCAGGTGGGTTCTGTTACTCCAGGAATTTGATTTAGAAATACGAGATAAAAAGGGAGTAGAGAACTCAATTGCTGACCAACTATCTCGTCTGGAAGGTGAGTCGGATTCTGTTTTAATAAAAGAAGAATTTCCAGACGAGAAGTTGATGGCAATTATCACCGGGCCATGGTATGCTGATATGGCCAACTTTAAAAGTGCCTCGGTGGTACCTGATGGTTGGACATCCCAAATGAGAAAAAAATTCTTTCATGATAGTAAAAACTTCCTTTGGGATGATCCATTTCTGTTTAAAATAGGAGTAGATGGATTGATCAGGCGATGTATGCCTGAATCCGAGTAAGAAAGGCTCTTGTGGCATTGCCACGACTCCTATTATGGAGGTCATCATAGTGCCTCCCGTACAGCAGCAAAAATCTTACAGAGTGGCTTTTATTGGCCAACTATCTTTCAAGATGCTAAAGAATATGTCAAAAGGTTCGATAAATGTCAAAGGAGCGGAGGTCTCTCTGCTAAAGCTGGCATACCTTTGACAAACATTCTAATTGTGGAATTATTTGACGTTTGGGGTATCAACTTTATGGGACCCTTTCCTAAGTCGTTCTCCAACGAATATGTACTTGTTGCTGTAGACTATGTCTCCAAATGGGTGGAGGCAATTCCGACCAGAACTAATGATGCACAGGTGGTGCTTAGGTTCATCAAGAAGAATATTTTCTCTAGGTTTGGAGTTCTGAGAGTACTTATTAGTGATGGGGGTTCACATTTTTGTAATAAGATAATGGAAAAAGCCCTGCGTCACTATGAGGTGTTACATAAGATATCGACTCCTTACCATCCACAAACTTGTGGACAAGTCGAGCTGTCAAATAGAGAAATCAAAAGAATCTTAGAGAAAGTGGTCGGAAAATCTAGAAAAGATTGGTCGGTAAAATTAGATGATGCATTGTGGGCTTATCGAACAGCTTTCAAAACTCCGATTGGCATGTCCCCGTATCAATTAGTATACGGTAAGGCTTGCCATCTCCCTGTGGAGTTGGAACACAAGGCGTGGTAGGCCACAAAGCTATTAAACATGGACTGTAACCAATCTCAGGAGGAAAGAGTTTCGAAACTCCATGAATTAGAGGAGTTCCGACTCAACGCTTATCAAAGTGCCTCCATCTATAAGGAGAAAACAAAGAAATGGCACGATAAGCGAATTAATAAGAAAGAGTTTCAGAAGGGTGATCAGGTTTTATTATTCAATTCCCGACTGAGACTCTTCCCTGGAAAACTTAGATCCAAGTGGTCGGGGCCTTTTACTGTAAATGAGGTTTTTCCTCATGGTGCAGTCGAACTGAAAGACCCGACTACTGATCGGATTTTTAAGGTAAATGGCCAGCGACTCAAACTCTACTTTGGAGGAGAGTTTGATAGGCAGAAAACCTCCCTGTTACTGCAAGCATCTTCTTAGATGCAATAAGGTCAAGCTAGTGACCTTAAAGAAGCGCTCTAGGGAGGCAGCCCTATGTTCCGATTGTTTTGTTTTGAACTTTGAGTCAGAATGAATAAAAAGAAAAACTAAAAATTTAGTGAATAAAGTTTGTGAAGTTTGAAGAAGGAAGTCCGAGCTAGATTCTTCTATTTTCGCTCAGGCGAAGCACTTGTAGCTTAGGCGAGACACTGCTGATTGTTGTTTCACACTTAAGCGAAAATTTACTGAGTTTGAGTGAAAATAGTACACTCGGATAACTGTTACTTATTCTTAACCCTTCTTCCCGACTGAACTTCACTCGTCATTTTTCAATAAAATTCCAATCCTTGATGCGAATAAAAAGGAAGACTTTGAAGGATTTCTGATCGTTGATTTAATGAACGGGTCAGATGGTGAAAGGCGACTTATTTCAGTCGGCCTTTTATCACTCGGATTCCTCACTCATCACAATCAGTATTGTATCCATTAGTCTCCTATTCACGCGGTCTTTCGGTTTTTCATTCATCCACTCGGCTTTCTCTCATTCTCTTGCCCGACCTTTATCACTCGGTATTTCTTTCATGCGTCTCTTTTTATAGTTTCTTTTTCACTCATTCAATGTCTCATCAGAGTATTCAGTTTCTTCCACTCGGTATTCCGTTCACTCGGATCCTTCCGCAGTCATTCATTTTTCACTCATCTTTCTTACTCTGTCACTTCATTTTATTCTAACTTTTGTTTTTTACCTCATTTTTCATTCGGTTATTCATCCACTTGGTATAACTGGTATTCATCTATTCCACTCAGCTTTCATTCATTCAGTCACTCTATTTCACTCGTTCTCCATTCACTCAGTCAATTATTTTTCCATTTACCCAATTTTGATTCACTCATTGTTTCATAAATACCATGTCTTCCGTTTTTTATGATTCACTCGGTATTTCCTGTACCCAGTCTCCTGTGATTTAGTTTTTCATTCACCCGGTGTTTGCATCACTCGGTTTTTATCATCCTTTCAGTCTCATTCAAATTCTTTCATTTCTTCGACCGATTCCTTTCTCGATGATATTCATTCGGTAGTTCGTTATTCATTTTTCCATTTATTCATCCACTGGCTTGTGCATTTACTCGTCTCCATCATCCAGTCAGTGTAGCTTTCACTCATTCCATTGACTCGGAATCTTTTCATCTCTTCTTTCCAACCACTCGTTTCCTTCATTCACTTCGATTTATTTGTTATTCATTATTTCTACCTCCCTCAGCCACTCGTTTTTTTTTAATTCCCCAGTCTCTCCAATCATTTGCTCGGTATTTCATTCATTTGATTTTCCACTCGGGTAATTTTTGTTCTTCACACGAATTCTCATTGTCATTCACTCATTCTTCATTTCTCGGATCTCTATCACTCGGTATCTTTCTCCATACTCATTCGGTCATTATCGTTTCATTTTTTTTCACTCATTTACGTAATCTCTTCCTTTACAATCTTCCATTCTTTGTCTCTTATTCATTTACTCGGTATTCCTTCATTCATTCATACTTTTATTCGTTCCTTCTACCATCCGCTTTTCTATTCACTCGTATTTCACTATAGTGGTCCACTCGTCTCTCATACACTCTATTTCACGCATTCATTCTTTCACTCGTTTATTTACTTATAGTTTTCATTCGCCCATTCTGTCTTATCGTTTGTTCATTTATTCATCTTCCATTCTCTTGTGTCCACTTGGCATCACTTCCCACTCTTACTCGATCTTCTACCTATCTAGTATATGAGTGTATAAAAAAAAGAAAAATAAATAAATAATAATAATATATATTATAATAATAATAAAGTAATAAATAAAGCTGGAACGTATTTACGCGTTTCTTGGAAATTGAATTCAACAGTATATAAAAAAGAAAACCTTTCAGCTTCCAAACCCTAAGTGCCTATGCTGAACTGGGGCTGAAGACGAAAAGACATTTTCTGGTTTCTAAGAAAGGTATCATCTTTCACTTATTTCGTGCACTTCTAAGTTCGTGTTTATTATCTTCTTGTTTCATTGTTATTGTTTTCCACTGTTCATAAGCCATGCATCTCACAGTTTTGGTTTGCTGTCTTTCTGTTGGATTTCTGTTCTTATTTTTGTTTATTTAGGTTGGTTATCATCATTCTTTTAACATTAATCATGAAAAGAAGGTCACAGAGACTTCTGCAAAAACCTAGACCAAATTTTGCAGAAGGAAGTGTGCGAAGAAAACAAATAGATAACGAAAGAGAAGTGGCAACCATAACTATATCTGATTCGTCTGAACATGTACCCAGTCAAAGTCAGGTTCAAAGGGATGTATCTCCTCTGGGTCAAAGGAATGTATCCCCTGTAAGTGAGGAAAATGAAGCACCAGAAGTTGAAAGTGTTAAGGCTGTTGAAAACTGTGCTATGAAGTTTAAAGCCAGAGAGATAGAACGTCCCAGGCAATCTGTAGGAGCTGGTTCTTCTTCTTTTGACATTCTTATGGTGTTACAGGAATTACAGGTCATGAAGAAGATGCAACTTGGAATTTATGATCGGGTCTTGAACCACGATCTCATGCTCAGGAAGATTGCCACGAAATTGAGGGTTGAGCACACAGCAGAAATGGGAGCCCCACCTGATAGAGATGCGTGGTTAGCTTCCATTGGATTCACGATTCCCTCCCAACAGGACAAAGACGACGAAGATCAGGATGTTTAAGCAGTTGTTCCACGTTTTTATGATGTTTCCTATGTAATTAATTTGACATTATTGTAACTGTTTTCTGAACAATGAACTTGCTTTTATTTTAATTATGTAATGAATATTTTATTTCTGTGTTAATTTGTTTGTTTTATTCGGTTTTTCATATGTATTGGTAAAATCCAATCTGACTACGTGTTTCCCATCCACAGCCACTCAGGTAAAAAGGGAAGTATCTTTTCGACTTGTTCCGTAATTAATATTCTGAATTATAAATTGCTAAATCATGTTTATTGTTTCTTTCAATCCATCTTAATAATTTAAAAGTTGCTGATTCATTAAGCTTAGTCGGATAAATTAATTGATCGGTTTTGTTTAACTCATTATATCTGCCCCTAACTATTTTTCATCATTAATTAAATTGTTTACTCGGCATGCTAGTTAGCAATCTAAATGTATGATCTTACATTAAGTTTGGGGACATGACTGGCTGATTAACTATTATATTTGTAGCTTTTGAGCCTGTTTTATCCTTTTTCGAGTGAACTTGCATGCTAGTTAGTGAGACAGAATTTGCTTCAGTGCTTGCTAATTGTTGTATGTCAACCAATCGGAAATGATGGAGGCCTTCTTTGTTTATTTAGCCAGGGCCAAAAATAGCCTTCCTAATCTATTAAATTATCTTTTGACCTAATGATTATGTTTGAGCCTGAAACCTTTCCTTCTGATTATATACCTAACGTTACAAGCCTAATTATCCAAGAAAAACCCGACTAGAGTACCCTGGATGTTCCACTGGTGAATTACTCGGTTTTTGCTTATTGCTAGGGACTAGCAATTTCTAAGTTTGGGGATGAAGAGTGTGCCTAACAGTAATTAAGGACACACTCCGACCTTAATTATGGATGAATATGTAGAAAAATAAAAGGAAGAAAGGCAAAGCCGAGAGAAAAATGAATAAAGTCAGAAAAGAAAAAGAGGTGCAAAGCACCACAAGAAAAAAAAATTCGATCGGAAAAAGATGGAAAGAAAAGAAAGAAAAGGAAAAGTCCGAAGGACTGAAAGAAAAAGAAGGTCCAAAGCAGCATGAGTTATTAAGTAGCATTCAGTCAGAAAAGTTAAGAGAGTTGCTAGTAGAGGCAATTAAGTTAGAATTGAGGCAAGGCATCAGTGGATACATCTTGTAACCTATCTATGACTCAGAAAAATAATAATTGAGCCTGTAGCCCAGCCTCGTTATAAGCTTAAAAAGCCCTTACTGATCTGATTGGGTTGGCATATGGCATGACGTGTAGAACTGTTGCAAGCCTATGTTTATCTAACAAGTATGTAGGTAATGAGTGCAATTTATTTACCCTATACACCGAGAGAAGAGTTAAACACCGACCAGTGAGGAAAGTATCAGCAGCTTGTATCCCAGAGGAGGTGTAAGTTATTATACTTTTAGAAGTTGCGAGAAGAAAGCATGATCGGTATTCAATAATTATAGTATGAACTAAGTTAAGGAAAGGTTGAGTGTGTTGATCAAATGCTGTTAGTTAATTAATCTGAATATTTGCTTGAGGACAAGCAAAATTTTAAGTTTGGGGATGTGATAAGTCTTGAAAAGACTTAATTATTCTGCCTTTTATTGGAATTAATTCATTGTGTAAGTGGTTAGTTTAGCCTTATTATTCAATTAATTGATAATAATTTATAAATTATGTAAATATTGTAAAAGTGTTTTATTTATAGAAGAGAATGGTAAAAAACATTAATAAATTAAGAGTTTATTACTATTTATAAATTTAATAAGTAGCCAGCATACAAATGCTAGGCAATTAGTGGATTTTTGGTGCAGGAACAGGACGTACTCGAGAGAAAAGGACAAATCCGAGTGAAGAATTACCAAAAGCTGAGTGAGAATTCGTAAATCCGACTGAGAGGAGTTCACAAGACCGATTGGCTGAGACTTCCAAGGGTTGACCGAAAGGAATTAACAAAAGCCCGACTTGAAAAGATTCCCAAGAGACCGACTCCAAAAGAGAACAGGGAATCAGATACTGCATGAGAACCCGAGCGTCAACTTTAGAACGTTGATTCAATTATCAATCCGCTCTAGCAAGAGCCGACCTCATTCAAGTGTAACTTCAAAGAACCGAACTCGCCCAAGCTTTGCCATAGCGCTTAAGCGAGAAAACAACACTGCAGTACAAATCCGAACTCGCTCAAGCGAGAATTTAAATTAGCTCAAGCGATATTTCAGTTTGCTGAAGCATAGAGGCAGTAACTTAAACATTGTTCCCTTCCTCCAACAACACATTCAACACCGATGTAGTTTCATACTGCTGTCCCTCCTACTGCACCTTAGTAACTTAAGTTGTGAGCTGTCATTTAGCTGGTGCTGTGCTGTAAATTAGCTAAGGATGAGCTGGATCCTGTTAAGAACTGAGCTGTAATTAGTTAGTTACTCTGTAAAATGTGTAATTAGTTAGTTTAGTCGTTAACTTAAGTTTTCTAAGTTATTAGTTAAGTAGTTAAGTTAGGTAAAAACATATATATAGGTTGTACATATTATGTAAGAGATACGCATACACAGATACAAAATAAAAGAATGGAGAACATTCATTTACACACTTCGAACCTCTCACTACACAGTTTTCTCTCTCTAATCCTCTCCTCCATGACGTTCCACAATCTTTCGATGGAACCGAAGTCAATGGAGTTCTAAATCCCTAAGGTTGGGATTGTGAAGGTTAGCAATGGAGTCTTGAAGCTGTGAGCAAGTAGATCGGCTTCTAGATCCTGAGGCGAACAAGCTGAGGAGTGGAGCAGAACTGCTGGATTGACAAATCTAGAACTGATGAAGAACTTCACCAGTGAGGAATCATGGCTGAAGCTTAGGTAACTTCCAGCTTTCTAACTAGTTCAGGCCTAATCAATTTAGGTGAATAGTTAGAGTTCAACCTCCAATTTCGCATTAGATTCTTAGGTTAATCGAGCACTTAAGGAATTAAGGTTCATTGCTTAAGGATTAGTGTTTTTCACCTAAGGAATTAGGGAATAACCAAAAGCGGATTATCCTCTAGATTGTGAAGTTCGATTATACTTAATTGCATGTTTCTTGAGGAACTTGTGAGCCGAAGCAATCCTGACCTGCTTTCTTTTAATCACTTTTCACATTCATCTTAACTCTGTTTCTGAAAATACCAAAAACAACTAGAAAACATTAAAATCATAAAAACCGAATGAACTACCTGTATTTCGTGTTGGTTCAGCTTGTACTAGTCCTAGATTGAGGTACTTACCACAATCCTTGTGGGACGATCAAATATTCTACAATTTTAACGACTGGTGCGCTTGCCATAAGTGTAAATCCGAGAGTCATATTTTGTTTTACTAAGATTTTCACCACCAAGTTAATGGCTCAGGATTTTAGCATCAAGGTTCCTTAGGATATTTAGAAGTTGTGTGTATTGTCCTTAGGCCATTTGGAACCCATTTAGGGTGTTTGGTGCAAGGGTTTTGTACCAAGATGGTTTAAATTGTATTTTGCGCATAACTTGTGTATATGTTGGAATTTTAGAGAACGGATGGTGCCAATAGTTCTGGAATAGGGAAAACATGTGGCCCGTGAAGTTTCATGGCAATTGGATCTAAAATGGGCCAATTGGGTAGATTAGAAGTTGGCTGTTTAGCCTAAAATATGTATCGGCACCTGACGCGTAGTGTGAGATGTGCAGGGCAGGGCTGACGCTACGCATGGGGCTGGCGCGCAACATCAGGCTCCTGTTTTAAGTTTTTGAGTTCTTTCAACTTAATTGGGTTTTGGAAGTTTATGATGCCATATAATTATTATTTTGAACATGATTAGTGAAAATAAATATTATTTTGAATTAAGACCTAATTAAATTTAATTAAATGTGAAAAATTTATTATGAAATTAATTCAACTGGTAGAAATAAATATAAATTGACGTAGGACGTCACAGGTGGTATCAGAGCGGTTCTTTCTAGAGCCGGGGAAATGGGTAGAGTTGGTAGATTGTTTGAGTCCTATACTAGACTATTTTTATATTTTATTACAATTGTTTATGTGCTGTTTAAATTGTAACAAGTTAACTTGGCATCATTCTCTTGGCACTCTGGGCAGCATCTTATTATATGTATATGTGTGAGGTAAATATTTTACTCCCTGGTCAATTATTGGTTATTAATGGTGATGTGTTTGGATATTGTAGAATTGAGTTATGGCCAAGGGAACTAGTTCAGGTGGTGGTGACGATTTCTTTACAAGGTTCTCATAAATGATGAGTAGGGCTGAATCTGGCCCGACTCTTGATAAATTCCTGAAGAGGAATCCACCTACCTATAAAGGAGGACATAACTATGATGGTGCGTATATGTGGCTGCGTGAGATCGAGCAGGCTTTTGAATACTATGAATGCTTTGAAGAACAGAAGGTGTAGTTTGCCACATATCAATTGAAAGATGAAGCCCGTGTATAATGGTCAAGGACTAAGATTCAAATGAATGCTGCAAGTGAACCCTTGGTATGGAGGAATTTTCGGTGAAGGTTTCTTGCTAAATATTTTCCTGATAATTATAAAATCTGCAAGGAGATGGAATTCTTAAAACTTGAACAAGGCAAAATGTCTGTAGCTGAATACACAACAAAGTTTGATGAGTTGTGTGATTTTTACCATCCTTTCTCTCTTGAATGAACTGAAGACAATAAATGTGCAAAATATGAAGCTGGTCTTAGGATTGAACTCCAAAGTGTAATTATTCCCCTTGAAATTCATGATTATCCTACTCTGGTAAACAAAGCCAGACTTGCTAAAGAGGTACAGATACAGAGAGCATCCTAGTCAAGGGACAAGAAACCATTGAAGGCTAAAGGGTTCAGTTTTAAGAAAATAGGTCAGTTCTTCCGTGGTGGCAAGTTTTCTGCTTCTTCATCTTCCTCCTCTGGACGTAGATCTACTGGTCATTCTGGCGATCGTGCATGTTATAATTATGGTCAAGGGGGTCATATTTCGAAACATTATTTTCCTAACCAAACTGTTTGCTTCCAATGTGGACAACCTGGGCACCTTAGGCCTGATTGCCCACAGAGGAAGCAACAGGGTGGGCATGGTAATTGGGTTAATGCTTTTATGATTCGTGGTGTTAATCTTCAGCGTGGAGGCCAAGGCGGTAGTGGCCGTGGAGGCCAACACCCTAGGTGATCTGATGCTCAGTCCAGTGGTGCTCAGAATGTTATGGCTGGACGTGTGTTTGCTTTTGATGCCTCTGAAGTTGCAAGAAATGATAATTTGGTGCAGGGTAAGTGCCTTATTCATGGCTACTTGGTAAATGTTATTTATGATTCTGGTGCAACGCATTCTTTTATTTTTGAAAGTTATGTTAGATGGCTTGGCTTACCGGTGGTGTTAATAGAGAATGCCCTTAGTGTCTCCACTCCTATTGGTTCTACATTCCGTGCAACCACCATGTGTGGAGAATTGCTAATGCAAATTGAGGATCGTTCCTTTCTGGTAAATTTAATATGTATGCCATTGAAGAACTTGGATGTTATTTTGGGTCTTGATTGGTCAGCTGCTAATCACATTATGGTGGACTGTTATCGGAAGACCATAATCTTCTCCCATGAACTCGACACTAAGAATGTGGTGAGTGATGTCTCCATAGCTTATGCTATTTTGTTTGTTGCTGAAGGGCAATATAATCTTAAACCTAGTGATATTCCGGTGGTGTGTGATTTTCCTAATGTGTTCCCAGAAGATATTCCAAAATTTCCTCCTAATAGGAAGATTGATTTTGCTATTGATCTGCTTCCCGGGGTGGAACCTGTGTCCCGTACACCCTATCGAATATCTTCGGTGGAGTTGGCTGAAGTAAAGAAACAAGTAAATGAGTTGTTAGATAAGGGATTTATCCGACCGAGTGCTTCACCTTGGGGCGCTCCGGTGTTGTTGGTGAAAAAGAAAGATGACCGTATGAGAATGTGTATTGATTACCGGCAGTTGAATAAATTGAGGGTTAAGAATAAATATCCTTTACCACAAATTTATGATTTGTTGGATCAGTTGAGAGGCGCTATAGTATTTTCTAAGATTGACTTGAGGTTTGGATACCATCAGATAAGGGTGAAGTCGGAGGATATTCCGAAGATGGCATTTAGGACGCGGTATGGACATTTTGAATACATTGTGATGCCTTTTGGAGTAACCAATGCTCCAGCTATCTTTATGGATTACATGAATCGAATTTTCCAACCTTACTTGGATCAGTTTGTTATGGTGTTTATTGATGACATTCTGGTATATTCGAAGTCTATTGAGGAACATGCATAACACCTTCAAATTGTCTTGTAGGTGCTACGTGAAAAGAAATTGTATGCTAAGTTATCGAAGTGTGATTTCTGGGAAGCTAGTGTGCAATTCTTGGGGCATGTGATCTCTTGTGATGGTGTGTCTATGGATCCGTCTAAGATTCAGGTGGTTATGGCTTGGGAAAGGCCTAAGTCAGTAACCAAAATCAGGAGTTTTCTTGGATTGGCTGGTTATTATCACCGCTTTATTGAAGGATTTTCTTGCATTGCGCTACCCTTGACTCGATTGACGAGAAAAGAGAATCCGTTTGTGTAGACGGAAAAATGCGAATTAAGTTTTCAGACCTTGAAGCAATGCTTAACTTTAGCTCTGGTACTTACACTACCTGATGTGACGAAAGAATTTGTGGTATATTGTGATGCTTCTAAGTTTGGTTTGGGATGTGTATTGATGCAAGATGATCAAGTGATTGCTTATGCTTCTAGGCAGTTGAGGCTGCACAAGCAGAATTACCCCACTCATGATCTGGAACTTGCTGTTGTGGTATTTGCATTGAAGATCTAGCAACATTACTTGTATGGATCTCGTTTTATGGTGTTCAGTGACCAAAAGAGTTTGAAGAATCTATTTGATCAGAAGGAACTGAATATGTGGCAGAGGTGATGGGTGGAATACCTGAAGGATTATGATTTTGATTTGAGATACCACCCTGGTAAAGTGAATGTGGTGGCTGATGCCTTAAGCAGAAAAGTATTACATGTAGCTTTCTTGATGGGCAAGGAACAAGAATTGTTGGAAGACTTTTGTGATATGATTATTGGGGTTGTCGTTCAGGCCCCAAATTAGATGGTAATTGGGATGCTGAAAAACTCCAATGAATTTTTGGAATCCTTAGCTGTAGCCCAGAAGGATGATGAAGAGTTGTTGGAGTTACTTGATACTCAAGCAAGAGGAAAAGATATAGGATTAACCAGAGGCAATGATGGAATTTGGCGGTTCAAGAACCATGTTGTTGTACCCGCAGAAGGTGATTTCAGGCAAGCTGTGTTAGCTGAAGCACATAAAAGTTCCTTAAGTATCCATCTTGGTATCACTAAAATGTACCATGATTTAAAGAAAGAATTTTGGTGGCCGGGAATCAAGAAAGCAATAATTGAATAATGTGTGATCTTGTGTGATATGTCAGAAGTGTAAGGTTGAACAACAGAGGCCTCCTGGTTTACTTCAGCCTCCGAAGATTCCAATATAGAAATGGGAAAACATTACCATGGATTTTGTATCTGGGTTACCTCGTACCCGTTCTGGAGGTAATGCAATCTGGGTAACTGTGGATAGATTGACCAAGAGTGCTCACTTCTTGGCTATGAACATGAAATGGTCATTGGACCGGTTGGCTAGATTGTACATTACTGAAATTGTAAGGTTTCATCGTGTGCCCTCAAGTATTATTTCAGACCGTGATCCCCAATTCACTTCTAGATTTTAGGGGAGTCTACAGTAAGAGTTGAGTACTGAATTGAGGTTGAGTTTAGCTTATCATCCTCAGACTGATGGCCAGTCTAAGCGGACTATATAGACCTTGGAAGACATGCTCAGAGCTTGTGTACTGGAGTAAGACAGCTCATAGGAGAGGTATCTACCATTGGTGGAATTTGCTTATAACAAGAGTTATCATAGCAGCATTGGGATGGCTCCTTATGAAGCTTTGTATGGTATGCAGTGTCATACACCTTTATGTTGGAATAAAGATGAAGATGCGGTTCATTTAGGACCTAAATTAATCTAGGAGATGAATGATCAGGTGGCATTGATTTGTAAGAAAATAAATATTGCTCAAGATTGTCAGAAGAGTTACTATGACAATCGTCATAGGCCACTTGAGTTTCAGGTGGGTGATTGGGTATTTCTGAGGGTTTCACCTACCAAAGGTGTGGGTCGGATACTGAAGAGTCATAAGCTTAATCCGAGATACATTAGACCATACCAGATTTTAGAGCGGATTGGTGATGTTGCTTACCGATTTTGACTCTAGAGGTGACGCCTATTTGTATTGAAGAATATCAGACCAAATGATTGAGGAGTAAGGAAGTGTCTTTGGTTAAAGTAAAGTGGCAGAACTTGAACGGAGTAACTTATACTTGGGAGTTGGAGTTTGATATGAGGCGGTTGTATCCGGATCTTTTCCAATAAGGTACATTGCTTTCGGGGACGAAATCTCCTTTTAGGGGGAGTAGATGTAACATCCTTGATGTTTTAATATTAGAAAATACATAGAAAATAAATAAAAGTATTATTTGGGTTGAAATTATAATAATATATGAGAAATTAAGTGGAAAATGGAATTTTAAGGAAAATGGCATCAGGACCCTGACGCGTAGCGTGGATGGGACGCGTAGCTTCAGGTAGGAATTAATGAGCTGACGCGTAGCGTCAGTAGGATGCGTAGCATCAGCGTCGCGATCAGCTTTAAAGGAAGAACGACAGAACATCATTTCCTTTCCCTTTCTTCTCTCTGGCGATTTTCACTCTGGGCTTGGTGAAATCATTGGTTTTTGGTGGTTTTGTGCAAAAAGGGCTAAGGTAATGCCAATGGAACTTCCAATTTCAATTCTTTCCTTCTCCTTCTTTTTCCCTCTCTTTAAACCGTGAATGCATGTAGTGGTAGGAATGTTGATTCTGAATTCTAATGAGTTTAGAAGCTTAAATGGTGAGTTTGGAAGCGTGAGGAAGGAAGTGTACTAATTGGTTTGGTGTACTAAATAAATCTATAAACATTACTATTATTTCTTACATTAGTAAAAAAGTTAAATACATAAAGAATTGATATTTTCAACTAAATAAAAAGTTACTTGTAAATATAAAATAATACATTGTATTAAAGATGAACATTGTAACAAAATTACACAAGGCCAACAAAGGATAATTGGAATTATAAATAAGGGGTAGATATGTGTATAAATTTTTTATTAGGCAATTTAAAACTTTAATTACATAATGAATTAACCCCGTAATTATTTTAGTTCTGTAATTTTAAATAATTTTATTATAACAATAATAACTAGTTTTGTTTATTATACAACACCTCAACACACCATATGTTAAATCTAACCTGACTAAATAAAAAAATTAGCAGTAGTAAACTAATAAAAAATACCCTGTTTATTGTCTTTAATTTGAATTTTAATTTGGCGTCGCTAATTTTGTTTAGCTTAATTTTTATTTATTATGTTATTAGTTCCTAATAAGTTTTAGTTCCTTTTATTTGTGAGTGAAACATAGTTTCCCGTTTGAGATTTGACACAAATGGTAATTAAATTAATTGATTTCATCATTTGTGTTGAATCTTGAATTGTCCGTTTGGATAGTTTGGGATGAACAATTTTTTATTCATCATTGCTATGTACAAGTTTTAGGACTTATTTTAAAATTTGATCAAGTTTTGGTTAGTTAAATTTTGTATTGTCCTCTGGTGCATATTTGATTGTGGTTGAATTTGATGTCACCACTTTCATTTCGTGTACTTAGAGACCAATGGGAAATGCTGCTGAAATTTTATCAAATTTTATAATAACTCTTAACTTGTATGCAATTATAAAGTATAGAAAAATGTCATCCTAAATGGGTAGGACCACCACCTTTGTAAAGAAAGTGAGATTCATAGCACTGTTAAATTTGCTAGTATTGTAAATAGTAGGTATGGATCGAAGTTGGATAACTGCATCACATATAAGTCCACAGTATGAGGATGGAGTCGAAACATTCATAGAATTCGTGATACAAAATGTTGAATAGGTGAATGGAAAGTATTTTTTTCCCTTATGTTAAATGCTTGATCATGCGTCGAATAGAACTGGAAGAGGTGCGGCAACATCTGTTGTATGATGGTTTTCTTTAGACTTATACGCGATGGATATGGCATGGTGAACATGTTGATGTGCCAAGTACCAGTTTTCAAACAAAAAACCAAAGCTTTGCACATGAAGTTGATGACGACATGGATGACCGACTTGAGGATATGATCTGTGATGTGGGGTAGAAAGTTTTAAGAGAGGGCACATATATGCGACTCTGTGTGAGGATTCTGAGAAGCTGTTGTATCCGAATTGTGCCAATTTCACGAGGTTGTCAACAGTTTTATGATTGTTTAATTTGAAGATGATAAATGGGTGGATAGATAAAAGTTTTACTGACTTGCTTAAGTTGTTGAAAGAAATGCTCCCAGTTGGTAACATGTTACCAAATCGTAACTATGAGGCTAAAAAATTGTTGTGTCCTATGGGATTGGAGTATACGAAGATACATTCATGCCCAGATGATTGTGTATTATACCGTGGTGAGTATGAAATGTTGCATCGATGTCCTAGGTGTGGGGTGTCATGGTATAAGAAGAAAGAGGTTAATTCTAATAAATTCTACACAAAAGGGTCTTCTGCAAAGGTGTTGTGGTATCTCCCTATAGTTCTAAGACTAAAGCGTCTATTTGCCAATGTAGATGATGCAAAGCTTATGAGATGACATACTGATAAAAGGGTTGTTGACAGACTACTTAGGCATCCAACAGATGGATTATAGTGAAAGAAAGTGGATATGATGTTTTTGGATTTTGCCTATGACCGAAGAAATGTTAGGCTTGCACTAGCCGCAGACGCCATGAACCTATATGGGAACCTAAGCATAAACCATAGTTCATGGCCTATTTTGTTGTTTGTTTACAACTTGCCGCCATGGCTGTGCATGAAGCAGAAATATGTTATGTTATGTTTCATGATGAGATGAAGGCCTCATTCAGTCAACAATATCAGACTACAACACCGATAGTGGACCCGTAGGCATACATACAGAATTGGATGAATACATCAAACAAGACTGTGTACCTTGCGCCATATCATAGAGAGTAAGAGTTTATTAAATAATTACTTTGTGTTGTTCATATAATCATTTTACATTGTTACTAATCAATGTTCATTGCAGCCTTCACTAGCAATTACTAGTCATTTACCCGAAGGATGACATTGTTGCATGCTTCTGTTCCTTGCATAGGAGTCCTGGTGTGGACTACATGAAAATAGTCGACGCGTAAGCTACTTTTAAACATTAAACAACTTTACATATTTGATTAAGTCATTCTATTAACTGAGTGGGTGTTTTATTCTCTCACAGGGCTGTAAGTTGATACTGTCGACTTAAGGGCAGGGTGGTCAGCAAAAAACCACAGTGTGTCTTCCTAAAAGTAAGTACTTTAATTAACAAGCATTAATTTTAAAGTTAGCTCAATTAGTGACAAAAATAGTAACCAATTATGAATTCAATGTATGGTACATTGTAGTCTTATAGGCAGGATGACAGCTTTGAGTGTGGGTATTTCGTCATGAAGATGATGCTCACCATTGTCCAATCCGGTATAGTAAATGGATGGACAACTGTAAGTTTTCACTGCTTACATTCTCTACTTTGGTTTTCACATACTACTTCACGATTTGTTGTTCACTACCATTGTTAATGATTGTCTATTCTTTATACCACTTTTCAAGACTCCTCAAAATTCCCTGAAAAATACATTGACAAAATTAGAAAACATTGGGCCATCAGCTTTCTTCAAGTCAAAGAAGGACTCCAATAGCGTTTTTGTCATTTATTATTATTAGTGTATAGGATTTATACCTATTAGTGTAGCTTTAGGATTACCATGTTATGCATTTTATGTACTATACTTGTTGTTTATATGGTTTTGTTAAAATTTATTCATTTTCATCTTTTTCATTAATTGAGCTATATATATCTTATTGTGTGCATCAATTGGGTTGTTTTGTTATAAACTCTTTGTTTGCAGGTTTGGGTAATGAATAAAAACAAAACCTGTATAAAAAAACCTAACTTTTAACCACGATTATAGTCATATAACCATGGTTAAAAGTCCCATTTTTAAGCACGGTTGAACCTTAACCATGGTTAAAAACCCCCACTTTTGAGGACGGTGGGCATCTAACCCTAGTTAAAATACAACTCTTTTACCACAGTTCTTTATAACCGTGTTTATATGTGATCTACCTATAACCACGATAACAACCACGGTTGTAGAACCATGGTTAAATGTCAATTTTAATCATGGTTAAAACCACATAATGCACTAGTGAATGTAACTAACCAAAAATTAATCAAATTTTAAAATAAGTCATAACTTTTACATAGAAATGATATATAAAAAAATCATTCATCCCAAACTGTCTAAACGGATAATTCAAGATTCAACACAAATAATTAAATTAATTTATTTAATCATCATTTGTGTTGAATCTCAAATGGGAAACTAAGGTTTACTTCTTCAAAACAAATAAATTACTTAATACTTCAATCTAAATAATAATAATTTGTATCTTCAATTTAAAAGTCACTTATATTATCCTTCTTCATCAACCCTTTTTATGCCTCAAGGGTTTGTAATTGTTTAGGCTAGTAATTAGCTTAAACTATGTAGCGTTGGTACCCCCTTTACTCTAGTTTTTTTAAAAATTTAATATTAGTTTTGGTTTTACATTAAAATAAATTTTAGTAAAAGTTTTTTGTCTCATAATATAAACAAAGTTATATTTTTATTGTCATTAGAGTTTAAGGTTTATGGGTTAGAGGCCAGGGTTTAGGGTAATCATGTTATGGTTTAGGGATGAGGGGTTACGATTAGGGTTTAGGTTTGACCAATAGGAAAAAAGGATCTGTTGGTTCAACGGGATTTTGTTTGTCTCAAACGGCGTAAAAAATCAATATTAACAATTTGATTTTTCCATTTTCTTTGGATAAAATAATTATGGAAAGAATTAATTTTGGGTTTATTTGGATAAAGGAGAACTTAATTATCCTAGATTATGATAGATTAAAATACTTATACATCTAATTAGAGATTTATATTGTTATGTTATTTATTAATTTTATTTATTACATATTTTATATAGTAATTTAACCAGCAATGTTTTAATTGAATTCATAAACAAATAAATATAAAGCTATATTAATTTTATACAATTTAGGTGAATCCAAATATCGACCATGTGGGGTTTTCTTACACTCCCCATCCCATATGAAAACACCCCTAATGGAGAATGCAATTAATTAATAAATGTGAGTAGTGTATGCTTTTTTATTTTATATGGAAGTTTATGTTGAGAATATCGATACTCTTAATTAATTAATTAATTAGGAGAATTGATAACTAAATATGGTGAAGAATAAGGGAATACGAAGTTGATTTACCCTTTACACTTGTGAGTAGTGTTTTTCACCTTTAAAATAGAAAGGTTAATTTTTTTAATGCCGCTAATTAGAACTTGAATTGCGGGTAAAATGACTATTGATGTGTCCTTAAAACACAACAATTTAGGATCCATTTGTTAGGTATTTTTAGGTTATATTGCATAATAATCCCCTAAATCCCTTGGCTGTTTCGTCCTTTCCCTTCTTTGCTACTTTGTTTACTAGTTTTATAGGAAAAATAGTCTTTGAAGGCCTATTTTGGGGCAACAATGCAAAAACAAATGGAACAAGATCCCCCGTGCCTAAAAGAAGAAAACGAAAGATTTTTATGGCCCGGAGTCGGGCCATGGTTTAAACCATGTCTATGCTTCAGGAATTGAAAAAATAGAAACAGGGGCCTGGCAGAGCACTCCACGATCAGGCCATGGATCGTGCTCTAACAGGAAACCCTATTTTTTACAGTTTGTAATGTATTTAAGCCAAATAGGGGTCTATATTCAAGGGGGTTTTGCAATTTGGAGGCACAAACACACTATAGAGACAAGGAGGAAGCTTTATGGGAAGGATTCCTTAGAGAATTTTAAAGGCAAAATAAGGAAAAATGAACGGGGATTCATGAAGACTTCATTATTGTGGTTTGTTTTGTATTCCCTTTTTGGTTTTCTTAGTTTCCACTTTGTAATTCTTCTTGTGATTTGGATTCAATCGTTGGTTGAGGTATTTCCCAAAACATGTGTGGCTAAAATCCTATTCTTGGGACTTAAGGGTAGATTGTGATGTGTTGATGTAACATCTTTTTTCAATTTATCAAAAAAATTATGTTTCTCTTCAATTGTCTAATGTTCTTATGTGCTTTTGAAATCTAAAAATAGTACTAGGGTGATTTTTAATTAATTAGGGAAAGATTGAGAAGTGAACCTAGTTAATCAATTTAGGAAATTGAACCTAATATTGAAATTATGAAAGTAACTAAATCTTTTAAGGACTCTAAGATTTTCACGAAACATTAATGAGCTATGTTTTCAAATTGAACGTTATTCTTTGAAAAAAAGTACTTTAATAGAGCTCTGAGAAGAGAAAGCTATTGATTTAGGAAAATTTGTCTTGAGTACATGATATTTAGAGATAAAAACTATATCTTTACATATTAACACAAAGCAATTAAATTCCCTCAATCCTAAGATCCTATTAATTGAAACCTTTTTCCTTAAAGAATTTCTCCTCTACAATTTTTATTTAATTGTCTTTTTTGCTTCTTTAAGTGAAACACCATTGACCATATTGTCTAGATAATTGAAATTAAAATCACGAGTACTTAAGAACGCGGTCCCTATGGAGAACGATCATTTTTATATTACACGACACACCCGTATGCTTACGGGACACTGTCAAGTTTTTGACGTTGTTGTTGGGGACTGTATTTCCCCTTAATATTCAGTTATTTTGATTTGATTAGACTAAACGCCTTGTTTTTCTTTGTTTTATTTTAGTTTTTAATATTTTCTTTTATTTAGTTAATTTTTGCTATTTGTTTTGTCTGTTTTTTCTCTTATTTATTTATTTATAAATATTTTAAAAAATAAGTATTACGCTTGGTCTGCTTTTTTTCTGCGTTGTGTAGGTATTTTTATGCGAAGAACTAGGAGATTTAATACTGGTCTTGACTTTGATCCTAAAATTGAGCGCACCCTCCTTGCTAGAAGATGAACCCAAAGGTAACTTTTTGAAGAGCAACCTATAAACATGGCTGAACAAGACAACTGGACACTGACTTTGTTGCTCTAAATGCCATAGGTATAGAGCCTAACATCACACGATCTGCTCTAGAGGCAAACAACTTTGAGCTCATGCTCTTTCTTCTCTCAATAGTGCAACAGAATGAGTTTGGGGGATTGTCATCTAAAAACCCAACCTTCATCTGCAAGTGCTCCTAGAGTATTGTGATACTCTAAAGGTGAATGGTGCATCGAGTGACATAATCTGACTGAGGCTCTTCCCTTTCTCTTTAAGGGATAAGGCCAGAGCTTGGTTGTACTCCTTTCCTGAAGGGTACATCTCTACATGGATTGAGTTATCCACCATTTTCCTCAATAAATACTATCCTAGGAGCAAAACTGACCAGTTGAGGAAGCATATAATATTCTTCATGTAAAAGGACGATTAGACCTTGTATGATGCCTCAGAAAGAAACAAGGAATTGCTTAGAGAATGTCCACACCATGGGATACAATGATGGTTGACAGTCCACATCTTTTATAATAGACTGACTTTCTAGCCATCAGGTGGTAACATTAGATGTCGCAATTGGTGGTGCCTTCATGAGTAAGAACATAGAGGAAGGATACAATATTATTGAGAATATGGCTCAAAATTCTTACCAATGGTCCTCCGAAAGGAGTTTACCTCCCAAAACTCCAAGTAAGTCTCTGTTTATGCAATTTCTTTGTTGACTGCTAAGTACTCTGTTAAGTTTACCTCTCAAACTAAGGCAAGAATCAAGCAAGTCAAGACTCAACTCAAACATCAAGAAAACTAGTTCCATTTAAGTATTTGGTTCAAATAAAACACCTTGTTGAAACTTTTGCAATCATAGGTTCACCACTAACTCCTAAAAAACACATAGAGATCATATTTGATGGTTTAACTAAAGATTATGATGGATTCATTGCCTCATGCATGACTAGAACTGAACTCTACACTGTTCCTAAAATAGAAGCTTTATCAAGAACTGAGAAACACAAGCTAAGAGATTCCACTCCCCTTCAAGCCAATTTTGTGTAGGCTTAAACCAAGAAAGGATATCTACCCCTAGGGAGAGACAGAGGCCAAGCCAAAGGTTAATTCAAAGGAAGAAGTTGAGGTGAAAGGTTCTTTACCCCTTTCATAATTAGGTGGCAGGTTCTTTACTCTCTCCCCAACTAATGCTCGTGGTGCAAGGATTCAATGCCAAATATATGGTAAATTCGGTCACACTACCTATCATTATTGGCTTAGATTTGATTATTCTTAGTACTTGGATACTGATGTAACTAACCATATCACCAATGACCTCAATAACCTCATGATCCACTCAAATTATGCAGGCACTAATAGGATTCATATGGCTAATGGGAATAGTCCTAACATTCAACATGTTGGGAATTTTAGTTTTCTTTCACCTCCACTAGTGCAAAAAGTGGATATAACAACTGGATATAATCACGGGTTAAAGTGGATCAGTGATAAAAGAATACACGGTGGCATTTTTGAAATTTAAGGTAAAGAATATAATCACGGGTGGTGAACAACCGTGGTTGTAGATTCAGTGGTAACTATATAATCACGGATAATATCAGAACCGTAATCGTATCCATCAGTATATAATCACGGTTGTATCTTCAATCGTGGATATATAGTTAAGGGTTTAGGGTATATCCGTTGGGGACTATATAACCACTGTTGACTCTACAATCGTGATTATATACTAATGGATACGATCACAGTTGTGGTTTTAACCGTGGTTATAGAGTTAATCTTTAACCAAGGGTATTGGTGTAACCATGATTATATATGTAATATAATCACGGTTACAAGGGGATCCATGATTATATATTTTTCAGAAACTTCAAAAGCCATGCCTGGTAGCCTTTTTTTACTTTCTCCTTCTTCATTCCTAATGTTTCTCATCTTCCCTAATCGTTTCCAGTGTCCACAACCGTCTGTGCCTCCCATTTTCACTATTATTGCCTTCTTGTTGCTTGTTGCTTGTCCCAGTGTTGCAGTATTGTCCGGTAAGTCCTCCCCATTTTTGCTCGTCATTGTCTCTGTTCATCTCATATACATTGTTTGTTAGATTTATTTTTAGTATTGATGCGATATATACTATTTATACGATATATGTTGTTCATCTCATATGCTGTTTTTGCTGAACCCTTTGTACCATATTTGTTTCTTGTAAAAGCTTCGTTTAGAGTGACTGAGAATAAGCCATTTCACATATGCGATATATCTTGTTCATATCATATATTGTTTTTGCTAAACACTTTTGTCAAAAGCTTACACTCCTAACCACTTCTTTAATTATTCTTAGGTTCAAAACTTAATATGCATATTTTATACTTGTGAATCATAAGGCTTGCTTGCTTCTGTGTTTTAACTGTACAATTATCAGCAAAAAAATAGAGCTACACATTTATGCTGCTTCTCTAATGTCTTTATAGCTACACATTTTGATTAAGTTTAATTTGAATTAAACCATGTTAAGAAATACCATTCTTTTGATAGAAAATGACTTGGAAATATAGTAGAATGTGGAAAACCCAGGTGTAGATTTATAGGTGCAGATTTATAGTTTAGTAGCATAGAATTGTAGCATTTTGTACCTTTCTAAAATAGAGTAGCATTTTGGCAGCATAGATTTGGTTAGCATTTAATACCATGAGATCATCGAGTATACTAGTTTATAAACATCATGAGAGATTCTAGGCAATATCCTCCATCAAACAAGTAAAATTAGTTCTCTCATAAAATAGAACTTCACCACATGTATCTTTTTTATACTTTATTGACATGAACTATGTATCTGAGACTCAAATTAGAAATTACGATGAAATTATTTGTCAACTGATTTATCCAATTTGACAAAATGTGATTAAACTATTATAGTTAAGCAAATAATTCTCACAAATAATGCAATGTAGATAATCTTTTATTAACAACGTGAGTTCATTGCTCTATGATTGTGGCTCTTTGTAATTTTCAAATCTGTGTAGTGTCTGTTGGAATTTTGAAAACACAGATACATTGTGAGAGGACTCAAATTTCTCAAATCAAGCTGCCAGATAAATTTGAAATATCATTATATTTAAAAAAAACTAATAAATTTAACTATTACTTACTTAACTGTATTGATTTTGATTTTTTTTATAAAAAAGGAAAGTGAGGAGTGGATATGTTCTTACAAAATTTACATTTCACTGTATAGTATATAATGTTATTTCTGTTGTTGTTTGTTGCTCCCATATAATGTTATTTCTATTGTTGTTGTATGTGTGTGGTTTTCAATCTTGCAAACTCGTAGGCCTATACTAGTTAACTAGTATGAAAGTTGCTTTGCATGAGTGAACCGTAGTTTCCCGTTTGAGATTTGACACAAATGGTCATTAAATTAATTAATTTCATCATTTGTGTTGAATCTTGAATTGTCCTTTTGGACAGTTTGGGATGAACAATTGTTTTTATATGTTGTTGGTATGAACAAGTTAGGAGTTATTTTAAAATTTGATAAAGTTTTGATAAGTTGCATTTTGTGTTGTTCTCTGGGTGCATATTTGGTTGTGGTCGAATTTGATTTGACCACTCTAATTTTGTGTACTTAGAGACCAATGTGAAATGCTGCCGAAATTTGATCAAATTTTAAAATAACTCCTAACCTGTATATATCAATGACGTATAAAAACAATTGTTATCCTGAATGGGTAAGACCACCACCTTTGTAAAAAAAGTGAGATTGATCATAGCACCTTGTAAACAGTTAGTATGGATCGGAGTTGGATAGCTGCATCACACATAAGTCTAGAGTATGAGAGTGGAGTTGAATCATTTATAGAATTTGTAGTGAGGAATCCTGAGGAGGTGAATGGAAGGTATTTTTACCTTTGTGTTAAATGCTTGAACCTGCGTCCGCTAGACTTGGAAGAGGTATGAAAAGATCTACTGTGTGATGGTTTTCTTATTAGTTATACCCGTTGGATATGACATGGTGAAGATGTGGTGGTGCTAAGTACCAGCTCTTAAACTGAAAATTAAAGCTCGTGCATGACATCGATGTCGACATGGATGACCGACTTGAGGATATGATCCGTGATGTGGGGGTAGAAGGTTTTAAGAGAGCTCATGTATATATGACTCTATGTGAGGATTCTAAGAAGCCGTTGTATCCAAAGTGCATCAATTTCATGAGGTTATCAGTAGTTTTATGATTGTTTAATTTGAAGGTCAAAAATGAGTGGACGGATAAAAGTTTCACTGACTTACTGAAATTGTTGAAATAAATGCTCCCAGCTGGAAACACCTTGCCAAATTGTAACTATGAGGCCAAAAAGGTGTTGTGTCCTATAGGTTTAGAGTATACAAAGATACATGCATGCTCAAATGATTGTGTATTATTTCGGGGTGAGTATGAAATATTGCATCGATGTCCTAGGTGTGGGGTGTCACGGTATAAGAAGAAAGAGGTCGATTCTGATGAAGTCTGTACTAAAGGGTCTCCTACAAAGATGTTGTGGTATCTGCCTATAGTTCCAAGACTAAAGTGTCTATTTGCCAATGCAGATGATGCAAAACTTATGAGGTGGCATGTTGATGAAAGGGTTGTTGATGGGATACTTAGGTGTAACATCCTTGATGTTAGAAAATAAATGGAAAATAAATAAAAGTATTATTTGGGTTGAAATTATAATAATAAATGAGAAATTAAGTGGAAAATGGAATTTTAAGGAAAATAGCATTAGGACCCTGACGCGTAGCGTGGATGGATGCGTAGCGTCTGGTAAGAATTAATGAGCTAACATATAGCATTCGTGGGACGCGTAGCGTCAGCGTCGCGATCAGTTTTAAAGGAAGGTATGCAAAAATAGAACAACAAAACATCACTTCCTTTCCCTTTCTTCTCTCTGGTGATTTTCACTCTGGGCTTGGTGAAATCATTGGTTTTTAGTGGTTTTGTGCATAAAGGGCTAAGGTAATGCCAATGGAACTTCCAATTTCAATTCTTTCCTTCTTTTTCTTTTTCCCTCTCTTTAAACCGTGAATGCATGTGGTGGTAGGAGTGTTGATTCTGAATTCTAATGAGTTTAGAAGCTTAAATGGTGAGTTTAGAAGGGTAAGGAAGGAAGTGTACTAATTGGTTTGGTGTTTCGGTAACCGTAGGTGCTAGAACGAGCGTTGGTCAAGTGATCGACGAAGTGGACGTCAGAATCAGAAGTGGAACAGCGAATCAAGTAACCGGAGGACGCAACCGACACCTCGAGCAAATTGTGGAATCTTGGAATCGAGGTAAAGGGGTGTTCGGGTCGTAATTAATTAGGATTCGAACATATGATAACTTCAGGAGGCTTAAAAATATTTAGAAAAATATTGTAGATGATGTAGAGTAGTTAAAAATGATTAATATAATTTTTACAAGCATGTGGATTATGATTTGGTTGTTGTGTGATAAAAAAGTAACTAATTTAAATAAGTATGAGTGAAAAAATAAGGAAGTGAATATGTAAAATTTTATAAATAAGTACCATCTGATAGATTATGAAGTTTCATGATAAATAGTGATATTGTTATGCATGTGATTTGATAAAAGTGTGGTGAATAAATGAGATGATGAGTATATAATTGTATAACATGGCTTATATGATGATGAGCTTGACAAGTAGGTCGCCTGAGAGACGATACATGTTAGCTTCTGACATTGTTATATATGTTGTATAGTGATGATATGCCATGATGATGTGATGTACTAAGTGATTATGTGATGTGGGACGACCGACGATATGTGTAGCCCCTCGTTTCTGGCTCCCGTGGTCTTTGTGCCCAGTTGAGCTACCCAGTGGTCAAGTAGGACCCAGTGGTTGAGGTGGAGAGTCAAGCAGGACTCGGTGAACCAAGTAGGGTTCACGGGGTGTTAAGTAGGACCCCCAGCTAAAGGCCGATCCTTAGGTATCCGGATACTAGAGAGTCTGATACATATGAGTCAGTTGTGGACTATGTGAATTAATGGTTCATGTATGATGATGAAATGTGACTTGATGATGTATGTTGATGTTTATATAAGTTGGATGACTTGTGATAAACCATTTATGTGATGAATTTTAAGTGTAATTGTATATGACTTGAAGTTATGTAGAAAAGGTGAAAGGTTGAAATAGATGATGTGAATATGCATTCATAAATGTGTAAAAGTGCAGGAAGATGGAAGTGTTAGGGAATCCCTAGTACATGAGCAGCGGAAATACAAGGATTCCCATAGGATTTGCAAAGCGCCGTGTTTCAAAGCACAAGACAAACACAAAAAAAAATTTGTTTTAGGATTACCTCTTGAAGAACACCGAAGCAATCGTAGCCTTGTCCTTTAGGAGTCCACACGAGCACTCCCACCAGAATCGCAACACTTGTCAACTGTTGGTTTGACGCCATGTAGCTCTTGCAACTTTTATGAATTTGTGTCTCACTTTAGTGAACGGCCTATGAGCATGTTATGCTCTATTTATAGGCTCAGATTTAACCTAATTTGTTCTCTTTAAAGAGTGAGCTCCTTACTCATTCTAAATGAGTTAGGCCCAATAGCTTTATTTTAGTCCAACTAAAATAAAACAAAATATTTTCTGATGGGCTTACTCTATGTGTGTGACCCTATAGGTAAAATACCCGATCATATTAATAATAAATTATTTTATTATTAATATAAAATAAGACCGGCATCTAGCAATGCATCATTATGTCTGAATATTATTTAATATCAATATAACCTATAAGTGATAATTATTTAATATGTTTGTTCCTTTTGTCACGATATCCTAATTGGGCCCAAGGCATGGTCGCGTCATCCTTGTACGGCCTAATTTATTTTACTTGATACCGGAGTAGACTTGATCTGAATAAATATCTAATATTTATTCTTTCTAGCATGGTCATGCGTTTTCTTTGTCGTACTGCATCAAGTGGCCTATAGATATCACTCCTATCATATAGGAGAGACAAATCCCATCTACATCACTCACATCCCTCTACATAATTTGTTCATTGCCTAATTACAACCTTTATAGTCCTCTTATTACAGAAGATGTTTAATTGTATTAAAATAATAAACTCCTTATGTAGGAATCGTAGTGACTTCAGGTCGAAGGACTACATATACCATTATCACATTGAGAATTATTTATGACATTCATGTAACGATCCATGTAATGTTCTCATGGTGGGTCTGTCCAGTACATCATTACTCTTAATGTGTACCTGTGTGAAGACTTGATATCATCTATATCTATGATCAGTGAGATCTGGTCATCAGTACACTCACACACTAGTCTCAATGTATTTACATGTCCCCATGTAAATACTTGACTAGGGACATTTTAGGAATAACTTTCATATGACCTATTACTCCAAGGATAAATACATTTTAAAACAATTTTAAACTGAAATATGATAAGCAGAAAAATGATACAAATGAAAAAGCATAAAAGCTCATAGTGCATACACCAACAGGAAGTCAATTAGCAATACGAATTGTAGGTATCATTAGATTCACTATCATGTCCTAGATTAATTATGATATGCCAAACACTCACCCCTGCCGTTATTACATTTTAGTGACCAGTGACAGGGACGATGCTAATGTCACGGAGGTGCGCCAAGTGGAAGATTGATGCCAAGGATGAATGTAATATATGTAATATGAAATTATACGTGTAATAGATAATTGATTATGTGTGATGCACTTTATTATGATTATATTTGATGTAATGTGATAAATTGTTGTTGATGATGATGAATTATGTCACGGAGCCAATGATGTGTGAATGTTGAATGCTATGGGCAGGTGTTGTATTGATGCATGATTGATATGTGTTATGTGATTGATGTTGGTTGATGGATAGGATTAATTCAGCAAATCATGCATATAGTTGATTGTATGAATATAAGGAATAGGTGAATTGAGAATCTGGTAGGTTTCGGGACCCCCGGAATGCATCAATAGGTTCTGTAGGATATTTAGAAGTTGTGTGTATTGGCCTTAGGCCATTTGAAACCCATTTAGGGTGTTTGGTGCAAGGGTTTTGCACCAAGATGGTTTAAATTGTATTTTGCCCATAAGTTACGCATATGTTAGAATTTTGGCGAACAGATGGTGCCAATAGTTCCAGAATGGGTAAAACATATGGCCCGTGAAGTTTCGTGGAAATCGGATCTAAAATGGGCCAATTGGGTAGGTTAGAAGTTGGCCGTTCAGCCTAAAATGTGTATCAGCACCTGTTGCTGTTACTGTCATTCCCACGCTACACGTGAGGCTGACGCGTAGCGTCAGGCCCTTGTTTCAGGTTTTTGAGTTCTTTCAACTTAATTAGGTTTTAGAAGTTTGTGATGTCATATAATTATTATTTTGAACATGATTAGTGAAAATAAATATTATTTTGAATTAAGACCTAATTAAATTTAATTAAATGCAAAAAATTTATTGTGAAATTAATTAAATTGGTAGAAATAAATATATTGACATAGGACATCACATTAGGCATCCAGCAGATGGATCGTAGTGGAAGAAAGTGGATACGATGTTTTCGGATTTTTCCCATGAACCAGGAAATGTTAGGCTTGCACTAGCCACAGACGGCATGAACCCGTATGGGAACTTAAGCATAAACCATAGTTCGTGGCCTGTTTTGTTGTTTTTTTATAACTCGCGGCCATGACTATGCATGAAGCGGAAATATGTTATGTTATCAATGATGATTTCTGGTCCACGACAACCGAGAAATGATATTGATGTATATTTAACTTCATTAGTTGAAGACCTCAAAATGTTATGGGAAGACAGGGTTGATGTGTTTGACGGGTTTGCAGGGCAATCATTCAAATTACGTGCTAGGCTATTCTGAACGATCAATGACTTTCCAGTGTATGTAACTTATCTGGGTACAGCGTGAAGCGTAATAAAGCTTGTCCTATTTGTGAGGAGGGAACTAGTTCTGTGCGACTGCACCATGATAGGAAAAATATTTATCTTTGACATCGAAGGTTTCTTAAAGCTAATCATCTGTTTCATAGGTTAAAGAAGTCATTCAACGATGTGCAAGATTTTGAAATGCCTCCACCACCACTATCTGGTCGCCAGATATATGAAAAGGTGAAAGACATCAATGTGGTGTTTGGTAAGTATGAAAAATAATCCACTGCATAAAACAACTAGAAGAAAAAGTCAACATTTTTTATCCTACCATATTGGAAGGAGCTTGATGTAAGACACTGCATTGATGTAATGCATGTGGAGAAAAATGTGTGTAACAGTTTGGTTAGAACACACTTAAACATACCCAGGAAGACTAAGGATGGCCTAAATTCACATATGGACTTGGAGTTAATAGGTATACGTTAGGATTTGCATCAACAATCAAAGGGGAAACAAACATATTTGCCCCCAGCATGTCATACGTTGTCCAGAAAAGAAAAACAAAGTTTGTGTAAATCGTTACATAGTGTGAAAGTTCCGTCTGGTTATGGTTCAAACATTAACACTTGTGTTTCCATGAAAGATTTGAAGTTAGTTGGGTTGAAATCTCACGATTGTCATATGTTGACGCAACAGTTTCTACCTATCACCATTCATGACATTCTTCCTAAAAATGTGAGAAATGTCATAACAAGACTGTGTTTTTTTTTCAATGCCATATGTTGCAAAGTAATCACCCCCGACGAAGTAGATATGTTGGAATAGGAAGCATCATTTATACTATGTCAGCTTGAAATGCATTTCTCGCCTTCTTTTTTTGACATAATGGTCCACTTAATCATCCATTTGGTGAGAGAGGTCCGTTTGTGTGGTCCAGTGTTCTTGCGGTGGATTTATCCTGTTGAGCGATATATGAAGATATTGAAAGGGTATATAAAGAATCAACTTCGTCCTGAAGCTTTGATTGTGGAAAGGTATATTGCAGAGGAAGCAATTGAGTTTTGCACTGATTATATGTCACATGCTAAAAACATTGGTATTCCGAAGACTCGTCATGATGGGCGATTGGATAGGAAAGGTATGATTGGTAAAAACATGAAGAGCATGCCACGTGACAATGTCCTTCAAGCGCACTTGTATATTTTGAACAACACGGACGATGTGCAGTTGTATCTAACCACTCACAAAAAGCTAGTCAAGAGAAACAACCCCATAATGACTGAAAAGTGGGTGTTGAATGAACACAACAAGATATTCGTGCAGTGTTTCCAAATGACTGTTCTGAAAGATACATCTGCTTCTGCGACATTACATCGACTAGCACAGGGCCCCAACTTCGATGTCTTCACCTTTTATGGGTATGACATAAATAACTATTTGTTCTATACAAGGACACAAGATGACAAGAGTACAAATCAAAATAGTGGAGCTATGGTTGTGGCTCAGTCAATGCATTTTTGAACTTTAAGGACAATAACCCTGTCATGGCTGAGTCATGCTACTTTGGTGTGATTGAAGATATATGGGAAGTCGATTACGGTCCTTTCACTATTCTTGTATTCAAATGCAAATGGGTTGACCATAAGAACGGTGTCAAAACTGATGATTTCAGATTTACATTGGTGGACCTCAACAAGATAGGTCATAAGGAGGAACCATTAATCATGGCAACATAAGTGAAGCAAGTTTTTTATGTTACTGACCCAACTGATAAAAGGTGATCAATTGTTATCCAAGTTAGACACAACATTATGTATTTGCATGTTGTACATAGGTTTTGATAATGACAAGTACAAAAGAACAAGAGCATCATTCATGGATCAAAAACAAGTGAAATGAACAAATCAAAAAGAATACAATTGATGTACTCAAATCAAAGATTCAAGGAATCATGAAGAACATGCTCCCATATGATCAAAGAATCAAGAAAACAATGCATGAAGATCAAGGAAAGGAACCATGACTCAAAATGCATCAAGGAAACATCAAAAAGCATGGAAAAATAACAAACAACATTGCTTAAATCGATTCACATACGTATGAATTGATTCAGAGGCCTGGAAGTCCCAAAAATATGAAAAGAGAATGTTCTGAATCGATTCACCACAGCTTGAATCGATTCACATGAAGCTGACAGCCCAAAAATTCAAAACAGAACAGCCTAAATCGATTCACCAAAGCTTGAATCGATTCACACGCTCCTAGAAACCCAAAATGCCTAATTCAGAATGCCTTGAATCGATTCAGAAATGTATAAATCGATTCAAGTAGTGGGAAGCATCACTAAAAAGACATTTTTAGGTGAGAAACATAGATCTAATACCCACTATACGCAGAGACAAGCTGGAACCATGATTTGCAACGGCTAGAAGGACCTTCAAAGCTCTATAAATGGATCTCCAACTCAAGCACAACATACACTAACAAGATGCAATCAATCTTTACTTACATTTATGCTTAGTGAGTTTATTCTCTTTGTATATTCTGAATCCTTGAGCTTAGAACTCGTATATCCTCTCTTGTTGAGAGTTAGAAATTGTGAGAGCTCTTCATTTGCTTATTCACTCTATTGAGAGAGTATATTGCTTGTAAACACAAACACTAAACACCAAATTTCACTCTAGGTTGAGTGGTTACAAAGGTTGGGGTTCAACCTTTAGGATATTGAGAGTTTGAGAGATTGGGTGGATTGCCCTTGTGCTAGTGAGGATTGAGTTCTTGAGTGTGGGACACTAGGAAGCTACAATTGCTCATAGCTTGTATCTCTAAACTTCAATAGTAGAAATCCTTCAAGTGGGTTGCTTGAAGGCGAGACATACACCGGGTTGGTGGAACTCGTTAAATTGGTTTGTACACTCTTCTCCCTTACTCTCTTGCATTTACATACTGTATCTAGCTGGATTGTTATTATTGATAGTGATTTCCTCTCTTAAACTTGCTTGAACAACTAGCATTATAGTGTTGCACACTAAGTGTTTGACAAATTGCCTAACCAACATTTACATCTTGTTTTGCATTGTTTCTTCCACAATATTTTCTATCTCCTGCATATTCAATTAACTTGTGAGAAAGAAATCAATTTCAAAGGAATTCCAACAAAAAGTTTTAAAACTCAATTCACCCCCCCCCTCTTGAGTATTGAGGTCACTTGAATAACAAGTGGTATCAGAGCTTGATTCTTGGTAGATCAAGCTTAACAGCTTCAAGAGAACAATGACCTCTAATTCTCTAAATCTTTTTCCTAAGGGTGGTGCCACAAATATACCTCCTTCTTTCAATGGGGAAGGCTATGCTTTCTAGAAAGAAAGGATGAAAATTTTTGTACAATCTATTGATCTTAAAGTTTGGAATGTAATTGAAAATGGTCCTTTCATACCCATGCATACTATAGATGGTAAGCAAGTTGAAAAATTGATGGATGATTAGACTAGCGAAGAAGAAAAGAAAGTCCAATATAACTATAAAGCCAAAAATCTAATCACTTTAGCTTTAGGCCTTGATGAATTCTTTAGAGTAGTTACATGTAAATCTGCCAAGGATATGTGGGATACCTTACAAATAACCCATGAAGGTACAAGTGATGTCAAAGACTCTAAGATTAGTACCTTAATTAGTCAGTATGAAAGCTTTGGATTAAATTCTGGAGAAACAATTGTTGATATGCAAAAGAGGTTCACCCTTATTATAAATCATCTCATTACTCTTGGCAAGACTTACACTAACAAAGAACTTATTCATAAAGTGTTAAAAAGTCTCACCAGGGAATGGCAACCTCTAGTCACCGCCATCAAACAATCTCCTAGCATCAATGAAATGTATCTTGCTATACTATTCGGTAAGTTACAAGAACAGGAACAAGAGTTGAAAGAATTAAGGATGGTGGAAGAGGAAGAAAAATATTCCAAGAAGAAAGGTCTAGCTCTCAAGGCCACTTCTATCAATGAAGAAGAATCTGGTAGTGAGCTTGATGAAGAAGAAGAATTTGGATTATTTTTGAAGTGTTTCGGGAAATTTATGAGGAACAAACGATTCCAAAAGGGCTTCAAACCTCAAGGTAAGAAACCTACCTCTAATGAAAACTCTTCTTCACCAAACTATTTTGAATGTGGCAAGGAAGGGCATTTCAAGGTAGATTGCCTAAATCTCAAGAAGAAGAACAAAAAGAAAAGAGGAAGAAGAAGATCTTACATTGCTTGGGATGAAAATGATATAAGTAGCTCGGACGAATCTAAAAATAAGGAAGCCAATCTATGCCTCATGGCAAATCATCAAGAGGAAGATGATGAGGTAAGCCTTCTTAACTTAGATAGAAATGAATTGCTTGATGCATTTGAGGAATTGTATGACAAGTTTGTTAAAATCTCAAACAAGTATAAGTTATCTAGGAAAACTATCGACACTCTTGAAATGCATCTTGTAGAACTTGGCAAAGAAAATGAATGTTTGAAAAAGGAATTAGCAAATGTTCAAGCATGCTCCAAGAATAAACCTTGTGATTTTGTAAAGAAATGTGACATCCTAGAAACTAAGGTCTTAGACTTAAATAAACCTTAGAGAAGTTTACTAATGGAAGAGATAATTTGAATGTATTACTTGGAAATCAAAGATGAATGTTTGACAAAACGGGATTAGGATACAATTCTACCAAAAAGGAAAAGCATTACAAAAACTTCTTTGTACCACCTAGAAAATCTTCATCACCATTCACTAAATGCAATCATTGTGGTGCTAAAGGACATAATGCTTTAAATTGCCATGTTAGAAAGCTTGGGCCAAAATTGGTAAGAAAGGTGTGGGTTCCCAAAGGGACATTACCATAAGCTAACCAAAAAGGACCCAACATAAAATGGGTACCAAGTTCTCTAAACTAATTTTGTTTTGTAGGTATGCTTCAAGACAAGCAACACCCATTGGTACTTGGATAGTGGGTGTTCAAAGCACATGACGGGAGATATGAGTAAATTCACAACTTTCACTCCTAAAAGAAAAGGAAACGTCACTTATGGGGATAATACCAAAGGAAGAATACTTGGCATTGGAAACATTGGTAAAAATTCCTCTACTTCAATTAGTGATGTGTTGTATGTTGAAGGACTCAAACATAACTTACTTAGCATAAGTCAATTATATGATAAAGGATATAGAGTATTATTTGAATCAAATTGTTGCATAATTGAAAATAATCTAAACAAGGAAGTTAAGTTTGTTGACAAAAGAATTGATAACATTTACATGATTGATATTGATAGTTTGTCCTCAAATGATGTGCAATGCTTCATGACTGGAGAGGATGAATCTTGGTTATGGCATAGAAGAATAGCACATATACATATAGACCATTTAAACAAACTTGTTTCTAAAGAATTATTAATTGGCCTACCAAAGCTCAAATTTGAAAATAAATTTTATGATGCATGTCAAAAGGAAAAACATGTAAAAGCATCTTTTCAAGCTAAAAATGTTGTTTCTACTCAAAGGCCTTTACAACTTTTGCACATGGATTTATTTGGACCCTCTAAGGTCAAGAGCTTTGGTGGTAATTACTATGGTCTTGTAATTATAGATGATTATTCTAGATATACATGGACCTTATTTATTACTCATAAAAATGAAGCATATCATGCATTCAAGAACCGATCATGGGGGAGAATTTGAAAATCAACTATTTGAAAAATTTTGCGAAAAACATGGTATTGGTCACAATTTTTCGGCTCCTAGAACTCCATAACAAAATGGAGTAGTTGAAAGGAAAAATAGATCTTTGGTGGAGCTTGCAAGAACCATGTTAAATGAAAATAATGTTTCAAAACATTTTTGGGCCGATGCAGTAAATATTACTTGTCATGTTATGAATAGATGTTTGATAAGGTCTATTCTAAAGAAAACCCCTATGAACTCTACAAAGAAAGAAAACCTAATATTTCCTATTTTCATATTTTCGGATGCAAATGCTTTATACTTAATAATGGAAAGGATAATCTAGAAAAGTTTGATGCAAAAACTGATGAGGCAATCTTTCTTGGATATTCATCATCAAGTAAATCTTATCGAGTCTTTAACAAACAAACTAGCACTATTGAAGAATCAATTCATGTAAAATTTGATGAAAATAGCCATAACCCCCCGAGGAAGGAAGATGTTGATGACATTGTAGGTACTCTCCAAGAATTGAGCTTGAATGACAAAGAGGAAAACAAAAGTGAAGGAGATGTAACACAAAATGATCAAGCTCAACAAAAGGAGTGGATCACCTCAAAAGAGCATCCTTTGGATAAAGTTATAGGTGATATCACAAAAGGTGTAAGTACCCGACGTTCTTTTAATACTTGTAATCATTTAGCATTTGTCTCTCAAATTGAACCTACAACCATTGATGAAGCTATTATTGATGAACATTGGATGTTGGCTATGCAAGAAGAACTAAATCAATTTGAAAGAAATAAAGTTTGGGAATTACTGCCAAGACCCAATGATCACCAAATAATAGGTACTAAATGGGTTTTTAGGAACAAACTAGATGAAAATGGAATAATCACTAGAAACAAAGCTAGGTTAGTTGTTAAGGGTTATAATCAAGAAGAGGGCATAGATTATGAAGAAACATATGCTCCTGTAGCTAGGTTGGAAGCTATTAGACTAATGTTAGCCTTTGCATGTTGTAGAGATTTCAAATTGTACCAAATAGATGTCAAAAGTGCCTTCATGAATGGATACATTCAAGAAGAAGTATACGTTGATCAACCTCCTAGCTTTGAAAATTATCAATTTTCAAATCATGTTTTCAAAATAAGAAAAGCTTTATATGGTTTAAAACAAGCTCCAAGAGCTTGGTATGAAAGATTGAGCAAATTTCTTCTAGAAAATAATTTTAAAAGAGGAAAGGTTGATACAACATTGTTCATTAAACACAAAAAGAATGACATACTATTGGTTCAAGTATATGTAGATGATATCATTTTTGGTGCTACTAATGATTCACTTTGCAAGGAGTTTGCTAAGCTAATGCAGGACGAATTTGAAATGTCCATGATGGAAGAACTTATATTCTTCCTTGAGCTGTAAATTAAGCAAACCAAAGAAGGCACATTCATCAGTCAATCCAAATACTGCAAGGAATTGCTTAGGAAATTTAACATGGACAAGGCAAATGAAATTGCCACCCCTATGAGCACATCTTATTATTTGGATAAGGATGAGAAAGGTAAGGATGTAGAACTCACAAAGTATAGAGGTATGATTGGATCCTTACTTTACTTAACCGCTAGTAGACCGGACATCATGTTTACTGTTTGTATGTGTGCAAGATACCAAGCATGCTTAAAAGAATCACACCTTACTGCTGTAAAAAGAATAATGAAATATTTGGTTAGAACTCAAGATGTTAGTTTATGGTACCCCAAAGGGGTTGAATGCATTCTTGTTGGTTATTCTGGCTCTGATTTTGCAGGATGTAAACTTGATAGAAAAAGTACTAGTGGTACTTGTCACTTGCTTGGTAGTTATCTTGTATCTTGGCATAGCAAGAAACAAGTAAGTGTAACATTATCAACAGTTGAGGCAGAATACATTACAGCTGGTAGTTATTGTGCTCAAATTCTTTGGATAAGGCAACAACTTCTGGATTTTGGTGTTATATTAGACCATGTGCCTATTAAATGTGATAATACAAGTGCCATTAATATTTCAAAGAATCCTGTGATGTATTCTAGAACCAAACATATTGAGGTTAGACACCATTTCATTAGAGATCATGTGTTAAAGGGTGATTACATGCTTAAACATGTTAAAACCTCTAAGCAATTAGCTGATATATTCACAAAACCTCTTGCAAAGGAACAATTCATAAACATTAGGAGAGAATTAGGAATTTTAAAGATGTCTAATATGAACTAATTACACTCATTTCAAATAATTTGGAGAAACATTTGACTATCTCTGTTGATCAATGTTTCTTATTATTGAGCATGAGAGTTGAATAAGCATGTAATTTGATTTTCTTTGACATGAAAGTTATCTTGTGAATCTTGAATGTTGTTTGCATTATGATTCTTAAACATGAATAATTCATGAGTTGAATTGCACAAATGATTGGGTTAAATTGTTCATGAATGTTTGATTGTTTTAGAAAGTAAAAAGAACCATAAAAACAGATGTTTCAATGATCCAAAAGTATTGCCATGCGCCTAGAATCGATTCAGCAGTTCAAAACTGCAGTTCAAAGGGAAATAGAATCGATTCAACCGTCCCCTGAATCGATTCCAAGACCTGATTCTTCAATTTTTTAGAAACAGAGAGATCTGAATCGATTTACACGTATTTTGAAACGATTCAAACCCCTGATACTCCTTAATTCTCACAAACAGCAACATCTGAATTGATTCACAGTCACTCTGAATCGATTCACGTGACTGATTCTGCCTGTATCACGCTCTTTTGGGCTCATTTCTTCATTCCACTTAAAATTCTCCTACTCTTTTTCTCCTCCTTCTCTCTAAAAATACCTTTCTCACTCTAGAAACCTCCCCTCCAAACCTCCATTCCTCATGGCCTCTTCATCCCAACCAAGGAAGAAACAAAGAGCAAATATTGCTAGTTCTTCTGTCCCTCAACATTCCGATTTATCACGCTTCTTCACCACACAAAAGGAATTAGAAAGTTCCCAAAACACCTTTTCTGAAAAATAATTGATTTCACCACATTGGATTGATGTTGCATTCTTTGAATCCTCTGATCTTCCTCTCATTACTACTCTTCACCAATAAGAACTTGTTGGCTTCATGGCTCTTGAGGAGATTGCTATATACCCCGAATTGATCCATGTGTTTTACTCCATATTGCGCCTATAAGATGATTGATATTATGCCAAAGTGAAAGGCAAGACCATTGTTCTTGACAATGAAGTCATGAACCAAGTTAGAAAACTTTCTATAAGTAATGTCCACTTCCATGGCAAAGAACCCTCGCCTTCCTGGAACTACAACCCATTAGAGGCCAGAGCATTCTTCAATCTCACCGCTCCTGCAAGTACCGTTGGCACCCTAAGCATTGATCACCGCCTCTTGTACTATGTTTTAGTCAAAATCCTCCTCCCTTTAGGTGGAAATAATGCTAGACTCAATGAGTCTCAAATTCTACTGCTTTGGGTTATTCTCAACCAGAAAGAGATCAATTGGATCAACATTGTGAGGCATCACATGCTTGATGCTCAAAACCTCACTCGCCTCTCATATGCTATTTTTATCACCAAGCTGCTTTGTCATTACAAGGTGGATCTGAAAAACGAAGTCAAAGAACTGATCAGACCAAAAGGACCAATTGGGAAATCTCATCTCACCAGGATGAACATTATTGAGTATCATGGATTTTGGCAGTATCTCTGTCGTCGTCGTGATGATAATGAACCTGCTGCTCCTCCTCCTCCTCTACCCGCTCCTACTGATGATCTTTTTGCTCGCCTCACTGCTCATATGGATCGTCGCTTTGATGCAATGGAAGCAAATATCAACACCCGACTTGATAAGCTTGAAGCAAACATGGAAGAACGCTACACAGAGTTTGCCACCCAAATCTCCAGCCTCCAATTCCCTCAGCCTCAGTTGGCTTTCTTTTCTATATTTTGCTTGACATTAATTTGTTTTGTGGTTATCTTGCTTAAGCTTTGTTGCCTTTCTGAGGCGTTTCTCATTATTATGTTTGATGTGCTTGGATTTTACGTTGTTAATTCTCACGGTTGTTCAAAACTTGTTGGTTATTTGTCCTCAATTATGCAATGCATATTTCCTTTTCTTGCGTAAAGCTTATATTATTTTTGATAATGACAAAGGGGAAGAGATATTAGATATTGAATACTTTTCTAAAGGGAAAAGTAATAAGAGTAACGTATGATCAGATGAATATAAATAAATACAATGATTCAATACATATTTAACTGAAAAACAAAGGGGGAGACACACTCTATTTTAAAAACTTGAAATTGTTCAACAAGTGGTTCTTTCTCATTGTTACTAACACCCCAAGAGATGGAATTGGTTGTCATCATCAAAAAGGGGGAGAATGTATTTACATGTTGTAGATAGGTTTTGATAATGACAAGTACACAAGAACAAGAAGAGCATCATTCATGGATCAAAAATAAGTGAAATGAACAAATCAAAAAGAATACAATTGATGTACTCAAATCAAAGATTCAAGGAATCATGAAGAACATGCTCCCATATGATCAAAGAATCAAGAAAATAATGCATGAAGATCAAGGAAAGGAACCATTACTCAAAATACATCAAGGAAACATCAAAAAGCATGGAAAAACAACAAACAACATTGCTTAAATCGATTCACATATGTATGAATCGATTTAGAGGCCTGGAAGTCCCAAAAATATGAAAACAGAATGTTCTGAATCGATTCACCACAGCCTGAATCAATTCAAACGAAGCTGACAGCCCAAAAATTCAAAACAGAACAGCCTGAATCGATTCACCAAAGCTTAAATCGATTCACACGCTCTTGGAAGCCTAAAATGCCCAATTCAGAATGCCTTGAATCGATTCAGAAATGTATGAATCGATTCAAGTAGTGGGAAACATCACTAAAAGGACATTTTTAGGTGGGAAACATAGATCTAATACCCACTATACGCAGAGACAAGCTGGAACCATGATATGCAACGGCTAGGAGGACCTTCAAAGCTCTATAAATGGATCTCCAACTCAAGCACAACATACACTAACAAGAGGCAATCAATCTTTACTTATAATTGTGCTTAGTGAGTTCATTCTCTTTGTATATTTTGAATCCTTGAGCTCAGAACTTGTATATCCTCTCTTGTTGAGAGTTAGATATTGTGAGAGCTCTTCATTTGCTTATTCACTCTATTGAAAGAGTATATTGCTTGTAAACACAAACACTAAACACCAAATTTCACTCTAGGTTGAGTGGTTACAAAGGTTGGGGTTCAACCTTTGGGATATTAAGAGTTTGAGAGATTGGATGGGTTGCCCTTGTGCTAGTGAGGATTGACTTCTTGAGTGTGGGACACTAAGAAGCTGCAATTGCTCATAGCTTGTATCTCTAAACTTCAATAGTAGAAATCCTTCAAGTGGGTTGCTTGAAGACGAGACGTACACTGAGTTGGTGGAACTCGTTAAATTGGTTTACACGCTCTTCTCCCTTACTCTCTTGCATTTACATACTGTATCTAGCTGGATTGTTATTATTGATAGTGATTTCCTCTCTTAAACTTGCTTGAACAACTAGCATTATAGTGTTGCACACCAAGTGTTTGACAAATTGCGTAACCAACATTTACATCTTATTTTGCATTGTTTCTTCCACAATATTTTCTATCTCCTGCATATTCAATTAACTTGTGAGAAAGAAATCAATTTCAAGGGCATTCCAACGAAAAGTTTTAAAACTCAATTCACCCCCCTCTTGAGTATTGAGGCCACTTGAATAACACATTGGAGATCCCAATCTTGATGTTGTGGAAATTCCATCCGCCACAACACGTATTCTGACGTCTGTCGTAGAACATGACGTAGATAATGTAGTTGTCAGTCATCATGACCACCATGAAGGCTTGTGGGAAAATATCTCATCTTAATTATGATTGATTGTATTGAATTTTATGTTAATTTCTCATTGTATTAAATGTCATATTAATTATTCATTGTATTAATCATGTTACAAGTACTATGTATTGATAGTCAGTTTTTTCTTGTTTGGACAGATACTCATGGCTGACTAGGATCCACATAGGTCCGACTCATAGGCTACAAATTCCTCTACTCGGAAGAGTAGAGGTGTTACCCGGATGCCAGATATTGCACTTAGGCGTCATCAGGGAGAGAGGTTGCGTGTTGACATTGATGTCAACACTGGTAGAATTCGTGGACCACATGTGTAACACCCCTATTTTTATTTTAATTAATTACATAAATTTTATATTAAAATCTTGATGGAATTTGACCATAGGCCTTTTGAATTTTTTGATCAGTATATTATTTCAGAATTTATAAAAAAATTATTTTAAAAAAACAAAAAACTTCTTTTGCATCTCCTAAATTACTTTTCGGACCACCCCCTCATAATTAATAAAATATTCAAATACACAGTAAATTTCTTTACTATAAATAGAAGGGCGAGGCACCGAGTTTTTCATTGAAATTTGAAAACTTAGTAGTGTTGGGAGGAGAGTACTAAGTAAAGACAGGAAGATATTTTCCAAAGGAAAGAGGTTCTCCAAAAATTTTAAGGTAATAATAAATTTCTTTTATATTCTTTTATGATTATGAAGGTTGTTTTTATATCACTTAAAAATATATTATTATACTGGATAAGTTACTATTCTGAATAGTAAATTACTATTCAAATAGTAAATTACTATTTACTATTACTATTTACCTTTACTATTCACATTTTACTATTTACCATTACTATTCATATTTTACTATTTACAGTTACTATTCACGTTTTACTATTTACTGTTATTATTCATGATTTACTATTTACCATTACTATTTACTGTTACTATTCATGGTAACTATTTAAAATTTATTATTTACCGTTTCTATGCATAATTACTATTTACCTTTTCTATTTCAAATAGTAATCTAAATTTTCATCTTATAATCATATTAAAATAAAATTTGTGTATTTTAGAACTCGGAGACGAGGCGCACACGGACTTTCCATAACGAATCAAGATACAAGAGGTAAGGGGGAGTGAGATAGGAATATAATATAAAAAGACATAAGAATAATGGGAGGAGTCCCCTATTCCTTTTAAATTTAATAATATTATTATTTTAAAATAATAACTTTTTAACTTAAATTTATAATGAATTTTAAATTAAGTATCTTGTGTAACTTACTCTGACATACCTATGCAATGACCTGGACTTTTATAATCTATAAGAACTGGACTAAATCTATACAAGGACTTGGACTATTATGACCTATATGGACTAAACTAAACCTATGCAAAGACTGTATTATATGGATTTACATAGACCTATGCGATGAATGAACTATAAGGACCCAAAATCAATTTTATTAATTTAAATAACCATTAAAATTTGAACTATATTTATGAGTGATATTTAATTTATATGATTTGATTATATTTGATTTTGATTGATGATATTTAATTATGATTGATAATATTAGATTGTGATTGATGATATGTAATTGTGATTGATAATATTTGATTGTGATTGATGATCTTGTGATGTGAAGTTGAGCATATAGCAAGAATGATGGAAAGCTAAAACTCAGTAAGAATTTTCTTACCTTACTCTTTAAATTTTTATTCTAAGAAAAAGTATTTTATAATTATTTTAATCTTTTATTCCTTCTTAGAAATTATTTTCATTAACTTTACTTTTAATCTTTAGAATAAAAATCTAGTATTTATTTTAAAAATAGATATTTTTTGAATATTAATTTATAAAAAGGTTGAAATAATTAATTCTTGAATTAAAGAAAAACTTTATAGTTTTAAGTATTTTTAGTTAATGAATTAACAATTATTCTCTTTTAGTAAAATAAAATTTTCAAAAGTAAATTATTTTTTTTCCAACCTAATAACTAAAGATATATGGAAATAATTAAGATTTCTAAATTCGATCTTGCTAAGATTCAATTTGAGAAATATTATGTAAAATTTTATATGAGAAAGTTTTGAGATATTTAAGGCTTGGAAACTCAATTTTGGTGAGATTTGAATTTGAAAACTATACCAAATTTATTTCTGTATGACAGAAATTTAGAGAAGAAGTTGATGAAATGTAAATTTTATTGAGATGATATTGTAAACCTTTATGGTATTTAATAATTGAGTTTTTAAAAGCCTTAACCAACTAAATATGCGAGTAGTTCACGCATCATGAATCATTAAAGTGAAACAAAATGATATTATCCAGGGACGGATTATAGAAACCGAGGATACATTGGAGGAGGCTTAATTGCGAGCCTTGGGATGAGAGGGTGTGAAAGGGTGCTTCAGGGGACCTGGGGTAGCTCCCTAGTGTCAGGTACTTTTACAATAAAAACCTTCTCAATCTGACTAGTCTCTAAGTATTTCCATGTCAGTTGAGCTGCTCATGTTATTATTATCTGGAATTGTGGAACAATGTAAACTCCTAGTTGGCCCAGTGCAAATTAAAATTTAAGGGTCCACATATATAGGTAATTTATGATGAAGATATTGCATAACATTCATGCACTCATAATTGATTGTGTATGTGATTGTGATTGATATTATTATATATTAGTTTGTGTAAACCCTTTATTTCTTATGCCCCATTTAGGAATATTATATTCTATTTCTCACTCATTTCTCCATGTTTTTGTTTCATATGTTTTAAATTAATAGTTTGTACAAAGGGAAGGATCGAAGAATCTCGGCAGTAAATATAGCACGCTCTAGAAAAGGAGCTCGGTATGAATACCGTGGTCTAATGAATAAATAATGTTATTAAGTAACTACTCTTGGGCCATAGAGTTTCCTCTCTTTCTAATAATGTTTAATATTTATTTACTTCGGATTTATGTAAAATTACTTTATAAATTTTAATGATATTATGAGGTATTTCAAAAATATTGTATGTAATTTATTCCGATAGTTTATTTTTAATGATTATATTTTTAGTAAAAAAAATTACGAATTTTTTAGAATTTATTGAGATGTAACAGAGGGCGTTACAACATGCCGTGAAGTTTAGCAATTAATTGGGAATTATGGCTCGCACGAAGGTGTCCATTATTATCCTCGACTGGGATAATGTCGAGGAGGTCGTGAAGAACCATATTTGGTCAGATATTCTAGTAAGTTAGATATCATTTAAGTTTTATTTTAGTGTATTATTTCATGTAATTCATAAAAAACTATCTTATATAGACTAATTCCCATTTGTAGGACTCTTGGGAGTTACCAACACATGACATACTGAGGAGGAAAATCCTTGGTATTATTGCTGACCGATGAAGGTCATTCAAGTCCTCACTCACTAGAAGGTATGTAAGGACTTTAAATTCTTAATCAAAAGTTTACCAATTGTATTACTAATTTTTACCAATCCTTATTTTAACTATGAATTGTAGGTATATATTCAGGGAGGAGCGAGGACAATTCCCCGAAGAGAAATATACCTTCATAGATCAAGAGACTTGGGATGTTTTCGTTGCATCTAGGTAGACTGACTACTGGATGGTACGTTGGTATTTAACATGATTAAATCATTTATAATTTAAACGTAACTCTAACCCATTTTCTTTCTTGTTGCAGGCTGTAACACCCTCTGTTACACCTTAATAAATACTAGAAAAATTCGTAAATATTTTTTTAAAGATATGATTGTTAAAGAGAAACTATCGAAATAAATTACATACATCATTTCTGAAATACCTCATAAATATTATTAAAACTTTATAAAATATTTTTTACATTCATCCGAAGAAAATAAATATTAAACATTATAAGAAAGAGAGGAAACTCCATGGTCCAGAAGCTGTTACTTAATAACATTATTTATTCATTGGACCACAGTATTCATACCGAGCTCCCTTTCTAGAACGTGTTATATTTACTACCGAGATTCTTCGATCCTTTCCTCTGAACCATTAATTTAAAACATATGAAACAAAAACACGGAGAAAGGAGTGAGAAATAGAATATAATATTCCCAAATGGGGCATAAGCAATAAAGGGTTTTCACAAACTAATATATAATAATATCAATCACAATTACATACACAATCAATTATGAATGCATAAATGTTATGCAATATCCTCATCATAACTTACCTATATATATGGGCCCTTAAATTTTAATTTTGCACTGGGCCAACCATGAGTTTACACTGTTTCATAAGTCTGGATAATAATAATATGAACAGCTCAACTGGCATGGAAACACTTAGAGACTATTCAGATTGAGAAAGTTTTTATTGTGAAAGTATCCGACACTAGGGAGCTACCCCAGGTCCCCTAAAGCACCCTTTTACACCCTCTCATCCCAAGGCTCGTAATTAAGCTTCCTCTAATGTATACTCGATTTCTATAATCCGTCCCCAGACAATATCATTTTATTTCACTTTAATTGAGTTTCTAAGCCTTAAATATCTCAAAACCTTCTCATATAAAACTTTACATAATCTTTCTCAAATTGAATCTTAACAAGATCGAATTTAGAAATCTCAACTATTTTCAAATATCTTTAGTTATTAAGTTGGAAAAAGAAATTAATTTTTCTTTTGAAAATTTTATTTTATTAAAAGAGAATAATCTTTAAATCATTAACCAAAAATACTTAAAATTTTAAAATTTTTCTTTTATTCAAGATTTAATTATCTCAACCTTTTTATAAAATAATTTTTCATAAAATGACTTCTTTTTAAATAAATACTAAATTTTTTTATTCTAAATATTAAAAGTAAAGTTAATAAAAATAATCTCTAAGAAGAAATAAAAGATTTAAAATAATAAAAATTTAAAGAGTAAGGTAAGAAAATTCTTACTGAGTTTTAGCTTTTCGTCATGCTTCCTATATGCTCAACTTCATATCACAAGATCATCAATCATAATCAAATATTATCAATCACAATATCATCAATCACAATCAAAAATGTCAATCAAAACTAAATACCATCAATAATAATCAAATACTAATAATTATAATCAAATCAATTAAATATAATTCAAATTTTAATGGTTATTTAAATTATAAAAATTAATTTTGAGTCCTTATAGTCCATTCCTTGCATAGGTCTATGTAAGTCCATATAATCCACTCCTTGCATAGGTATATTTCAGTCCATATAGGTCAATCTAGTCTAAGTCTTTACATAGGTTCAGTCCAGGTCGTATAGGTTATGAAAGTCCAAGTCCTTGCATAGGTATATCAGAGTTAGTTACATCATATATTTAATTTAAAATTTATTATAAATTTTAAGTTAAGAAGTTAATATTTTAAAATAATAATATTATTAAATTTAAAAGGAGTAGGGGACTCCTCCCATTATTCTTATGTCTTTTCATATTATATTCTTATCTCACTCCACCTTACCTCTTGTATCTTGGTTCATTATGGAAAGCCCATGCGCGCCTCGTCTCTGAGTTCTAAAATATACCAATTTCACTTTAATATAGTTATAAGATGAAAATTAAGATTTCTACTTAAAACAGAAATGGTAAATTTTAAATAGTAAATAGTGAATAGTAAATAGTAAATCGCAAATAGTAACAGTAAATAGTAAAATGTGAATAGTAATAATAAATAGTAAATTGTGAATAGTAACAATAAATAGTAAACGTGAATACTAACGGTAAATAGTAAAACATGAATAGTAAAAGTAAATAGTAACAGTAAATAGTAACTTACTATTTGAATAGTAATTTATTATTAAAATAGTAATTTACCATTTCAATAATATTTTACTATTCCCAATAGTAACTTAAAATAATATTATATCTAGTATAATAATAGATTTCTAAAACGATATGAAAATAACCCTAAAAAATATAAAAGAGAGGTATTCTTACCTTAGAATTTTAGCAGAACCTTCTTCCAAAAAATTTATTTCTCTCTCTTACTTCCACCACTATCTCACTAGCACTACTATATTAAGAAAATTTAATTTGAAATTGTGATTTCTGCGTTACTCTTCCTCCGTATTTATAGCCAAAAAAATTACTATGTATTTAAATATTTTAATATAAAAGTACGGTGCAAGAATTGAAAATTTTGTTCCTAGTTACTGTGCAACCTTTGAAATTTCTATTCATGCGCAGTGTTTTGCATAGTAAATGTTGGCTGAATTATTAAGCCAAATAGTAACCTTTCACTCGGTATATTTTAAATATTCAAAATCAGTCCTTTTCAAAATTTAGCGATATTATATCGGTCCTCACTAATTTTATAATAAGTAATATAAAGTTTAAATTTTAAAAATCTAAAATTTTCTGTTAATAAAAATTTATTGGTGCGTTTCCAATTTTTTTACGATTGGTAAAAATCAAGATTTTTCTCAAACCAATCATTTTTAGATAAGTCTACTTGAAATGGATTTTAAAAAATTTTCTTATAATTTAACTTCACTTTCTTATAAATATTTTTAATTTTAAGTCACTTTATATGAATTTAAAATTATTTAAAATATATTATTTTATTAAAATATTTTCAAATTTTCAAAAATTCCAGAAAATCATAAATAATATGAAGATTAAAAAGTTCTAAAGAACCACAATCTAAATCCTTCAAAATTTTAATATAAAAATAAAAATAGGGGTGTTATACAGGCCATATGAACGAAGCCACAAAGTATCAGGAAGATGAATGACTGCCATCACAGATTGTCACGTGGGGCTAATCGACTACTGGAAGAGCACATGGCCCAAGAGAAGGCCACTCAGTGTCAACCTAGCCAACCTGACAATGGTGTTGTGGATCTCCCTTCCTCACCTGTGCGCCATGAGAAATGGAAGCGGGCCAGGCTTAAAAAGAGTGAAGAATACACTTCCTCACAAGCTCAGGAGGTCGCCTCATGAATAGTAAGTATCTATAACATCCCAAAATTTCAAGTAAATTTTCATAAATAATTTAAATTTTAAAACAGAATTTTCAATTTAACATAATAATGCAGTCGGCATTACATCAACCGGCTCATTTATATTTATAAATATTTTACAAATCGATATACACAGGAGCCGGCCAAGGCCACTACAAATAACTATGTGCATTATGTACAATACACACAAATACATAATGCTCCGAACGGCTGAGTGATCTCACACATCGTTGCTGGGTCCTATGTCCATTGTAAAAATGACAACAGTAGAGGGTGAGCATAAACATATCAAATGATAGTTATTGAATCGGATTAAAAGTCCAATTCATAACTATATATTAAACATAAACATATCACATAATCTCATAACATCAACCGATCAATTCATCATGTTATTGCTCAATAACATATCAGTACAAACATCTGCTCAATCAAATGGATCCATTATTAAGTCTTTTAATTTGTGTTGCAACACTGGCTCCCCGAGCCATAACTCAGCTCTTAGCTGATCCGGCCGTTTTACTGGTACCAAACCGTTTGCCCTCTCATGTGACACGATCACTCCCAGCGACAACGGTAGTGTCACGGGCTAAACCCCGAGCCCCGCTCAAGAGGTTTGCCTTGAGTCCCACCCAAGGTCTTTTATGGAATCCTCGAAACCACATCAAATTTCATATTTGTTCATCATATAAGCATCCATGCTTTATCAGTATGCATCCCATTCATTCATATATCATGAAAAATTCATGAATAACATTCATATCATCCTCATCATCAATCACTTATCAACAACATATTTCTTACTGCATCTCACGCATAGAAATAAACATAAATTCACACATCACATAACAACATCAATTACATATGAACGAAAATATCACAGATATATCACACATATTATATTCATATTCAGGATTTAATATTATCCCGAATCCGTTCATAAACCATGCATTTAAGATGTAACGCTCCCCCTACCTGGAAATAAGGAGTTCCTCAAGCTATACCCAAACACAGCTCACAAATTCCAACTGGAATTTCAGTTCTGAATAGTCCACAGCTTTCTCTCTTAAAGCTCTTGCAAACTTTTCACGTTAAAGAGAAGAATGAAGATTGGTCTCCTCTTTTTATCGATAATTTCCAATAATGATTGGAAAAGAAAAAGATTAAAGGTGATGTTGACACCCACATAATTCCAAGCTAATCTAATAATAGGATTTGACATAATTCGTTCATGAAAAAGACGTGAACGAATAAAGAAGTCTAATATGCGTATATTAAAATATAAGGATAAAACAAGATAATAAAAGAAAAGAGGATAGGACAATAGAGAGGGTCCACCACTTAGCAAAATCAGGAAAGAGAATCTGCTAGAATAGTGACGTGGAAAGCCCCAATAACTGAAGTGATTATTAATTCCGACTCAGTCTCTGTATTCTGGCACATCTTTTCGAGAGAATTCAACATAGCCTTTGTCCGTTCAAAATTCCTTTATTAGGAAGAAATTTACTGGGAATGGTTTCATCCCATGAAACACTCAGCTTTCCTTCCTCGGAAATGTCCCACACGAAAATATATCACTCGGAAATACCTTTAGAAATAACTTATTTGGTTATATGTATTTCTGTCTGAGTCAAAGCCTTCACTTACGTCACTCGGAAGTCTTTTATTCAAAATTATTACTCGGAATCGAGGTTCAGTCCTCTCTCAGAATCTTTCCACTTGAAAGGATCACTCGGGGTCAAAGTCAATCTCTATGACAAACCCGAGTACAAGCTCTCAGCAACTCTACAGGTCCGACTCTCTTCAATATTTCATACGGACCAATATACCTCGGGCTCAATTTCTTGCTTTTCAACGCTCTCCCAATGCCTTTACTAGGAGAAACTTTCAAAAAGACTCGGTCACCGACCTAAAATTCAATCGGCTTCGTCCGCTTATCATAATAACTCTTTTGACGGTCCTGGGATGCTTTCATTTTATCTTTGATCATTTGAATTTGCTCGGAGGTTTGTTGCACAATCTCAGGTCCTAACATTAAGCTCTCACCCGATTCCGACCAACAAAGAGGTGTTCGACATTTCCTGCCATATAAAGCCTCATATGGAGCCATACCTATGCTACTGTGATAGCTATTATTATAAGTAAATTCAATCAATGGAAGGTATTGCTCCCAGCTACCACCATGCTCTAGCACACAGGACCTCAACAAGTCCTCTAAACTCTGGATAGTTCACTCGGACTGCCCATCTGTCTGAGGATGATAGGCCGAACTCAATCGGAGCTTCGTGCCTAACTCCTGATGCAAACTTCCCCAAAATCGGGAAGTAAATCTCGGATCTCTATCTGACACAATAGAAGATGGAACACCATGCAGTCAGACTATCTCACTAATATACAACTGTGCTAGTCTCGGCAAGGGGTAACTCTTATTGATCGGCAAAAAGTGTGTAGACTTTGTCAATCGGTCCATAATAACCCAGATAGCATCGTGTCCACTCTGAGTCCTGGGTAATCCCATTACAAAATCCATAGCAATAGAATCCCACTTCCACACAGGAATCTCTAAAGGTTGTAAACTACCGGACGGTTTTTGATGTTCAACCTTTGCTTTCTGACAAATTATACAGTGAGCCACGAAGTCTACCACATCCCTCTTCATTCTGGGCCACCAAAAATGTAATTTTAGATCATGATACATCTTAATAGTACCCGGATGAATACTTAGCATGCTTCTATATGCCTCATTGAGTACCGATCGTCATAAATCACCCAAATCAGGTACATAAATTCTAACTTTCACTTAGAAAATGCCATCAGAACCCTCGGTTAAGGATAAGTCCTTGCCTTTAGCCTGAGTTTCTTTCATTTCGGCTAAATAGGAATCCGACATCTGCTGTACATAAACAAGCTTCAAAAATTCATTTGCTATTTTCAATGTACCGAGAGTCACTTTTCCGGGTGAAGAAACATCCACTTGCAGGTTCATGTCTCGAAATTGTTCAAGCAACTCCATTTCTTTAACCATCATCGTTGCCATGTGAATGGACTTCCGACTCAAGGCATCAGCTACAACATTTGCCTTTCCTGGGTGGTATTTCAAGTCGAAGTCATAGTCTTTTAGAAATTTAATCCACCTTCTCTGCCTCATATTCAACTCTTTCTGATCAAACAAATATTTCAGACTCTTATGATCACTATACACTTCGAACTTAGAGCCATAAAGATAATGCCTCCAAATTTTCAGTGCAAAGACCACAGCTGCCAATTCCAGATCATGGGTAGGGTAGTTTTGCTCGTGTGGTTGTAATTGTCGAGAAGCATAAGCAATCACTCGGCCATTTTGCATCAATACGCATCCTAGACCGAGTCCGGATGCATCACAGTAAACCACAAAGCTTTCCTGTAGATTCGGTAAGGCCAATACAGGAGTAGAAGTCAGTCGGGTCTTCAATTCTTGAAAGCTCTGTTCGCACTTGGAAGACCACACAAAAGGAACATTTTTCCGGGTCAGCTTGGTCAATGGCAAGGCAATTTTGGAGAATCCTTCAATGAATCTCCGATAGTAACCAGCTAACCCCATAAAACTCCTGACCTCGGTAACCGACTGAGGTCTCTCCCAATTCATCACAACTTCGATCTTTAAAGGATCTACCGAGACACCCTCACTGGAGATGACATGACCCAGGAATTGAATCTTGTTCATCCAGAATTCACATTTAGACAGTTTGGCAAACAATTGCTTTTCCTTCAACACTTGAAGTACCGATCGGAGATGTTCTTCGTGCTCCTCATGAGACTTTGAATAAATCAATATATCATCGATAAATACCACTACAAACCGATCCAAATAGGGATGAAAAATGTTGTTTATATAGCTCATGAACATAGCCGGAGCATTAGTCACTCCGAACGGCATTACCACATATTCATAATGGCCATACCGGGTCCTAATGCCGTCTTAGGAACGTCAGCAGCTTTCACTCGGATTTGATGATATCCCGATCGTAAATCAATCTTAGAAAAGACTGATGCACCACGTAACTGATCAATCAAGTCATCAACTCTAGGCAATGGGTATTTATTCTTGATGGTCAGCTTATTTAATTGTCGGTAATCAACACATAACTGTATGCTGCCCTCCTTTTTCTTAACGAGTAACACCGGAGCACCCCACAGTGATATACTCGATCGGATAAATTGTTTCTCTAGCAACTCGTCAACTTGTTTCTTTAACTCTACTAACTCGGCAGGGGACATTCTATGGGAGCACTGGAGACTGGCTCGGCTCCAGGAATCAAATCAATAGAGAATTCAACTTCTCTATCAGGAGGAATACCAGGTACATCCTCCGGGAATAACTCGAAAAAATTACATACAACAGGAATATCCTGGATTCTAGACTCACTCTTTCCATCGGTCATAAAAAATAACATAAATAGTTGAGATATACCTTGAATTTCATAATCATCGGCTTTCTGATTAAGGAAGATCACCCTCCGATTCCGACAGTCAACTAGGACCCTATTAGCCGACAGCCAATCCATACCGAGGATAATGTCAAGACCTCTCAAAGGTAGACATATTAAGTCAACCATAAAACTCCTATCACCCAAAGTGAAGGAAACATTTTCACACATCATAGAAGTCCATAGTTTAACACCAGTCGGATTAGATACATTCAATGGCCGATTCATAGCAATAACAGGTAATCTCATACGCATCACACAATCATTGGAAATAAATGAGTGAGTTGCACCCGAGTTAAACACCACATTAAGAATAGTATTTCCGAGTAAACACTTACTCTGAACAAGATCATTGGCTTGAGCAGCCTCCTCAGCAGTAATGGCATACACTCGGCCTGCAGCTGGTGAACTAGAAACCCCAGCTTGATCATTTCTCGGCATCATGGAATTATTGCCACGTCCACCATTTCCTCTGCCTCCTCTATTTCCGACTCCATTGCCTCGTCCTCGGAAACCTCCTCGGTTTACACTAACATTTGACTCGGTCAGTTGCAAAAGAGGACAGTTAGGACGAATATGTCCTTTCTCATTGCAATGAAAGCAAATAACCCCTTCTTTTTTATCACAATCCCGAGCAAAATGATCACCGCCACATTTAAAACATTTAACATCTCTCAGACGACTCACCGATCGGCCACCAGAATTCACTCGGCCTCAGAAGTTAGAGGATGATCCGCCTCTAACAGACTTCCCATGCTTCTTAAAACTGATCGGTGGTAGCTTTGAAAGACTACCCGACTTACTGCTTGGTCCAGTAGAAGCTTTATCATCTTCCTCATATATTCGGCATTTATTAACCAAAATCGGAAAGCTTCTAATTTCCTGGTGTCAGAAAGCCTTCTTGATTTTTGGGTTCAGACCACTTTCAAACTTGATACACTTTGAGCCTTCAGTACCCGACAATTAAAAAGGAGGATAGAACAAATAGAGTTCCTCGAATTTTTTCGCGTACTCTTCCACACTCATATTACCTTGTCTGAGCTCCATAAATTCCAATTCCTTTCGGCTTCTAACAGTATTCGGGAAATATGTTTCAAGGAAACATCCCTTGAAATTCTCCCAGGTCAGCTCGGTTCCCATAACTGTCAGTCGGTCTTTAGCTATTTTCCACCAGTTTTCAGCCTCTTTTCGAAGCATGAACGTGGCATATTCAACCTTCTGTGCCTCAGTGCACTGCAGACTGCCAAAGATCCGTTGAAGGTTCTGGATCCAGGCATAAGCTTGGTCGGGCTGAAATCCTCCATGGAATTCAGTCGGTTTCCGCTTTAGAAAACAATCAATAGTTTGATTGTCAGTCGGTTGAGGCTGGTTCTGCTTTTCTAAGATATCAGCAACACGCTGGAACGCAGTAGCCATTGCATCCATACAATGAGAGTCCATTTTCTTATCCTGAAAATAATCCCTATACTTTAGTACCTCTCATGGATACAAAGGCAATTTATTTATAGTTGATTTCCTCAACTATAATACTTAACAACCATGATATGATTTCACTCAATTCATAGCACTTAGTATATTAACCTTGGCCTTGGACCTTTTTAAGTCTGCTCTGATACCAACATATAACATCCAAAAATTTCAAGTAAATTTTTCACAAATAATTTAAATTTTAAAACAGAATTTTCAATTTAACATAATAATGCAGTCGGCATTACATCAACCGGCTCATTTATATTTATAAATATTTTACAAATCGATATACACAGGAGCCGGCCAAGGCCACTACAAATAACTATATGCATTATGTACAATACACACAAATACATAATGCTCCGAACGGCTGAGTGATCTCACACGTCGTTGCTGGGTCCTATGTCCATTGTAAAAATGACAACAGTAGAGGGTGAGCATAAACATATCAAATGATAGTTATTGAATCGGATTAAAAGTCCAATTCATAACTATATATTAAACATAAACATATCACATAATCTCATAACATCAACCGATCAATTCATCATGTTATTGCTCAATAACATATCAGTACAAACATCTGCTCAATCAAATGGATCCATTATTAAGTCTTTTAATTTGTGTTGCAACACTGGCTCCCCGAGCCATAACTCAGCTCTCAGCTGATCCGGCCGTTTTACTGGTACCAAACCGTTTGCCCTCTCATGTGACACGATCACTCCCAGCGACAACGGTAGTGTCACGGGCTAAACCCCGAGCCCCGCTCAAGAGGTTTGCCTTGAGTCCCACCCAAGGTCTTTTATGGAATCCTCGAAACCACATCAAATTTCATATTTGTTCATCATATAAGCATCCATGCTTTATCAGTATGCATCCCATTCATTCATATATCATGAAAAATTCATGAATAACATTCACATCATCCTCATCATCAATCACTTATCAACAACATATTTCCTACTGCATCTCACGCATAGAAATAAACATAAATTCACACATCACATAACAACATCAATTACATATGAACGGAAATATCACAGATATATCACACATATTATATTCATATTCAGGATTTAATATTATCCCGAATCCATTCATAAACCATGCATTTAAGATGTAACGCTCCCCCTACCTGGAAATAAGGAGTTCCTCAAGCTATACCCAAACACAGCTCACAAATTCCAACTGGAATTTCAGTTCTGAACAGTCCACAGCTTTCTCTCTTAAAGCTCTTACAAAATTTTCATGTTAAATTTTAGAATGAAGATTGGTCTCCTCTTTTTATCGATAATTTCCAATAATGATTGGAAAAGAAAAAGATTAAAGGTGATGTTGACACCCACATAATTCCAAGCTAATCTAATAATAGGATTTGACATAATTCGTTCATGAAAAAGACGTGAACGAATAAAGAAGTCTAATGTGCGTATATTAAAATATACGGATAAAAAAAGATAATAAAAGAAAAGAGGATAGGACAATAGAGAGGGTCCACCACTTAGCAAAATCAGGAAAGAGAATCTGCTAGAATAGTGACATGGAAAGCCCCAATAATTCAAGTGATTATTAATTCTGACTCGGTCTTGGTATTCTGGCACATCTTTCCGAGAGAATTCAACATAGCCTTTGTCCGTTCAAAATTCCTTCATTCGGAAGAAATTCACTCGGAATGGTTTCATCCCATGAAACACTCAGCTTTCCTTCCTCGGAAATGTCCCACACGAAAATATATCACTCGAAAATACCTTTAGAAATAACTTATTCGGTTATATGTATTTCTGTCTGAGTCAAAGCCTTCACTTACGTCACTCGGAAGTCTTTCATTCGAAATTATTACTCGGAATCGAGGTTCAGTCCTCTCTCGGAATCTTTCCACTTGAAAGGATCACTCGGGGTCAAAGTCAATCTCTATGACGAACCCGAGTACAAGCTCTCAGCAACTCTTTAAAACTCCCGAGCACGAATTAAATGAAGGGTTCACCACTCGGGAACTCGCCACTCGAATATTATCCACTCGGTAACTATTCACTTGGAATATACTCATTCGAAGTTGAAGTCTTTCTATCCAGAAGCACCTTTCCTGGAAAAGACTCACTCGGTATGTCTCAATTGGTGCTATACCACTCAGAAACCAGAAATGTCTCTTGACGTTGTCCCACTTAGAAACGTCTCACTCGGTGTCATCCCACGCAGAAGTGTCGTACTCGGAGACACCTCACTGGAAAATCACACAACTTGGAGATGCTCCACTCGGAAACAGCTTAACTTCCCTACACTCGGAAGTATCTCAACTTTTTCTACACACGGAAGTATCTTAACTTCTTACTCTCGAAAGTATTTTAACTTCCTACACTCGGAAGTAGTTCTCTCGATCATGTTTCCCTCGGAAACGTAGAACTTAGGAGCGTCTTTGCCCAAAATGTGTTCATTCGAAGTCAGAGCCCCCTTTTCACTCGGAATTATATCATTCTCACTCGGAATTCTACACTGATCCTTAATAAATTATTTTCTAACATTCTAAAATTTAGGATGTTACAGTATCTGCCTTATAAAGTCTTCAATTTTTTGGTTTACATGAAACCCTGAACACTAACTTGTTTGGTTTTAAGATTCCTTGGTTGAGCAATCAACCCAAGGCTCTTTCGTAGCCCATGGTAGGCAGGATATTTTGACTACCGCCATCGATAGGCCAGAACACCCAGGAAGGGTGCGTGCTATTGGTCAAGGTCACGGTAAGTTATAAATGATTGTATCCTTTCATTTTATTTCTATTAAACAATTATTTTTAATCATTCACATTTCACAAGCCTCCGAAGCTATTACGGTGCTCCCAACTCGGTGACCTCCATCGAGCAGTTGATGAAGCAGAGGGTTGAGTCGAGGGTGGCTGCTGTGAAGGCTAAGTGCCAGGAGCAAATGATGGCGCTACACGCAGAGATGGCCCGATTCAAGGAGGAGATGAAGGTCTTACTCAGCCATCACCAGTTGTCGACCCACAGGTTGGATTCCTTATAGTATTTAATTGTTTGTTTTTTGTAATTTGTTTCTTTAATTATTGAATAACTTCTGCTTGATGTGAAAATATATAGGTGTGGAGCGTTAGCACTAAGGGGTCATGTGCTGTAGCTGACCCTGACGATGATGGAGTCGAGGCTGCGAATACCCATCAATATGACTTATTTATTGATGGGTCGGAGGAGCCAGTTGCCACTGGCTTGGTGTACAACTTAGGCCCACCATCAGTATGTCCAGGGTCTTTATTGTTAAGATCACTGAGGAGGATGTTGTTGTGTCAGTGGCAACTCCAGAGGTACAGATCGTTGGTCGGGCGGTGGGACACTTCCTTATGTGGCCCAACAGACTTCTGTCGGTTGCTCCTCCGTAGGTATAAACTTGAAACACTAACCAATTTTGTTATATTGTCAATTATGGTATAGACCCTTAATGTTTTAATTGTTCAACAGGAAGCAGGCCTGACATTGAAGAAGCCAGACCCCGTCGACGATCTAATCTAGATGCTATGGAAGGTTGGGGCTGAGCTAGGTAAGGACGCTGTTAGGGTACCATGGCAGCCACTGGTGTTCGGCCGTCCAAGTTCACTACCGCTTTACATTACGCGGAGTGACTTGTGCGAGATTATGATGGGGACTACGATGCTGAACATATCCATCATTCAGACTTGGGAGTTGTAAGTATATCATTTTATGTCAAATTTTTCATCATACAAGTTATTTATTGCTAACCATGTCTAAACTTGTTTAGGTTTCTGCATAAAATTTGTGTGGACTTGGGTCTCGATGGAACTTATGGTTTCTTAGAGCCCTCTTTCATACAGAGGAAAGAGAACAACAAGGAGGACACTCAGGCATACATCCAGAATTTGATGTATGAGTCTAGGAAGACGGTATACCTGGCCCCGTATCATAGAGGGTAAAATTTTATTCCATAATTATTGTCAATTAATTTTTTCATTTTGAAGTCTCACTTATTGTAACACCCCGAATTTTATAAAAATAAATAATTGATGGGAATAAATAATAAATAATTGTATATGAGTGGATTTGTGTCCTAAAAATATTGGAAGTGATTAAATTGGGATATTTGTAATTTATTGAGCATATGTGAGATAAAATTATGCCCGATTAGAATATGGGTGTCGGACCAAGTATCTCCGATTAAGATGTTGTTGGTCAGGGCTATTAAGAATATTATTGGGGATCCGAATCTATATTCGGAATAATTTTTGGATAATGTATTGATCCCGAACTGTGAGCCTATTTATTATAAAATGGTAAAATTTTAATGTGAAGCAAAGATATTAAAACATAAACCCTTCTTCCCCTCTTATGCTTCACGCTACTTCTTCTCCTCCTCCTTATTCTCTTTTCCTCATCTCTTCTTCTTCTTTCCTCTCCACCCTTCTCTTCGAGAAACCGAAGCCATGTGGAGCCTTCTTCTCCACCACCATTTTCGTTTTCATGGGAGCTTGAAGGAGAAGCTTATGGCTGGAATTCCTCTCCCCTCTTCTCCTCCATTTTCGTGTTCTCTCTCCCTCCATTGAAAGCTCAATGTTGGCTCTTGGGTGAGGTAAGTTCCTCACCATTCTTTATGAGTTTATGCCTTAGATTTTGGTTCTTGGTATTTGGGAGAGTGTTCATTTTATATGGGTTGTTGGGAGAAGCTTTAATTGAGGAAACCCTAAGGTGGGGTGTTGTCATTATGGCATTAATGGTGGGTTATTATAGGTGCATGGAGTTAATACTTGGATGAGTGGAAAATAAATGAGTATTTATGATGTTGTTGGGTTTTAGTGAAACCCTAACTTTAACAATTGAGGAAAATATGAAATATGAGTAGAATATAGGTTTAATGATATTGGAGAATGATATCAATGAAGAATGATGGCCATTGGTAAATGTTGTTGGGTTGTGGATGGAAACCCTAGCCCTAAGAATTTGGGGAAATGGATATAATATGGCTTGAAAGGTTGAATGGAATGTCAATGGGTGATATTTAATGATAAGTTGTTAATTATAATGAAGAACAATGATGAACATTGGAGATAACCCTCAATGGTAGAATAAATGGGATATGCATATTGGTTAGCGAATTCATGATTTGTGCCCTTAAAGTTTTATAACTAAAGATGGTTTAAGAGAAGCAAGGATGAATTATGTGAGCTTAAAACGATAATAAGGATATTTGAAGAGTTGAGGTGAATTGGGAATACATCGTGTAATGGATAAGGTGATGATGATGTTGTTGGGTTCAGTTAGCCTTTAAGATCTAGAGGATCTTGGCTTTGGGAAAGGAATTCCTGAAGCCTAACACAATTGCATAAGTTGACATTTACCAAGTCTAGGACTTGATGTTAAGTTTTATGATAAGCTAGCAAGTATTTAAAATTATGATGGTTATTAATTATGTGAATATACTTGCATATGGTATGTAGATCGTATTCTGGGTGATGCAATGGAGCATTCGGAGCATTGGAATCATTTCAGCTCTTCCCTCGAGGTAAGAGAGGAGTTAACATTCAAATTGCATGAGTAAATTTGAGAGTGATTTGATGTATGTGTTAAATACTCATGCTTGCCTTGCCCTGTGTATGTATTGAATTAATTGAATTAGCAAGTTGATGATTATTGAGGATGATGCGTGAGAATATGTGGAATTGTTGTGGCAAGGTATGAATATATGTATATAAGATGATGATGAGTTTGAATTCAACTTGAATAATAAGTTTGGATGTAAATCTATAAGTATGAACATGTGAACAGGTGGTATATACCTTTTATAATGTGTAAGAATGTTTGATAGGTCTAAATTTGACTTATAATGAGAACTTCCGAGTGAGAGTACTTGGAACAAGGTGTATATGCCTCACCTGTTGTATATGATGGTGTATAATTTCGTATTTCCTGCAGGGATTCTGCAGAACTCGCTCAAGCGAGTGAGAATCTCGCCCGAGCGAGATTGTTGTAGTATATAGGATTTGCTACTGGCACGAATTCGCTCAGGCGAATGACCATTTCGCCCAAGCGGGATTGTTAATAGAAGCAGGGGTAGCCACTGGACAAAATCCTCCCGAGCAAAGGATCTTGGGGATAGTGTTCGTCCAAGCGAGATGAGTGAACGGAGAATGGGTGAGATCCTGGACAAGTTCTGTCCGAATGGGAGTTTTGAAAACAATTTAAGTTGTGGTGAATTTCCGAGTGAAATTTCGAGTGACCTATGTCCGAATCATGACCTTTCGAGTGAGGAAGTGGACATAATCTGAGTAAGAAGGCTTTTGAGTGAGTGACAATTTGGGTGGTGAGTCAGTTTCTGGAATGTTTTACCGAGTGGAACACCGTGTGAGTGAAGACTCAGATTTGGAATAAATTTACCTCTATTTTTGGGGTGTCTCACTTATCACTGGTAACTCCAACGCTTATTAGACACTCGTGGTATCTGTCCCCGGGCTTCAGTAGCTTTATACTTTGATTCTATGCACGGGACTGTTCCACAAGACCTCAAAACAATAGTAGATGCGTAAGTTAAACCCTAAAAAATAAAATAACTTTCTACAAATTTGATTATGTCATTTGTATTCTTCTACGATTTTAACTTGTGTTTTATTCTAACACAGGGCTGTGGTTGGATATAGTCGACTGCATGGAAGTAAGTCAAACGGAAAAAAACTCGTGTGGGTGCACCCAAAAGTAAGTCGATCGAATTCATTCAAATCTTCATTATATTTTGAAAACTTGAATTCACTTATTCTATATTTTATGTCCATTGTAGTCTTATAGGCAGGAGGGTAGCTATGAGTGCGGCTATTACGCCATGCACACCATGCTGACCATCGTCCAAGAACATTTAGTAGATAGGTGGACAGAGGTAAGTCTCACTTGCCTAGTTTTCTACCAATTTGATCAAATTCATATAATAAATGCACTTTCTGTTCTAATTGTTTTATGTATTGTTTACACTACTTTCAGGACCGGTCATACTTCCCTAAGACACATGTAGATAATGTTAGAAAACAATAAGCCGCATACTTTATTGAAGTGAGGCAAGGACTTAGATAGATATAGAATTTTTATTCTCTTATCGTTGTACCTATTGTAGGTTTTAGGGTTTACATTTTATTAGTTTACATTTATGTCAATTGTATATAGTTTCATTTTCTATATTATTATGATTTGATAGCAAAGTAATGTTATATACATACCATTTGTTTTCATTTATTGGTGCTGCATATGCTGGGGATATACTGTGTTGGCTATATCATATTGCAGGTTTGGGAAATCAATAAAATAGAGCCCACAATAAAAAAACTCATATTTAATCACGGTTACTACAATAACCGTGGTAATAGAGCCTATTTAATCACAGTTGTTACCATAACCATGATTATAACTAGTAATGTAAATTCACGTTTTATGACCACTTGTAATCACAGTTATGGTTGGCAATCATGATTAAATAGGGTCTTATTTAACCACCTTTGTTTTCAATCATGATCAAATATGATTTATAACCATGGTTGTGAACCATGATTAAAAGCCCTCGTCTATTACCACGGCTGTAACAACCACGGTTCATGAACCATGATTAAAAGCCCATTTTAACCGTGATTAAATCCATTTTCTGCACTAGTGTTCATATTTTCTTTACAAAATATATCGCATGTGCTTAACATATCCAAGAAATTAATCTGGGTGTTTCAGTTTGCTAGGGATAATAATGTTTTTCTTGAATTTCACCTTCATATATGCTTTGTAAAATCATATGATTCTAAGAAGGTTTGTCTTCAAGGACAGATTAAGAATGGCCTTTATGTGTTTGACAATATGCATCTGTCACCTCTTGTTCACCCTTACTAACAATGAATACTCACATGTCCACCCTTACTAACAATGATATGAATTTATGGCATAATAAATTAGGCCATGCTTATAAAATTGTCAATCATGTTTTTAAAAACCTATAATATACTTGTTCAATCCAGCAATAAAATTTATGTTTATAGTTCATGTTGTATTGGCAAATAACATAGGCTTCCTTTCAATATGTCTGATATTATCTATATTGACCCTCTTTAACTCATTTACTCTAACATTTGAGGTTCTTCACCCTCACCATCTAAAAATGGCTATAGATGTTATGTTTTGTTTCTTGATGCCTTGACTAAATTCACCTGGATATATTTCTAGCATAACTAGTCAGAAGCTCTAACATTTTTCATTCAATTTAAAAACATGGCAGAAATATAGTTTGATAGAAAAATTAAAACCTTATAAATTGATAAAGGTAAGGAATACAATGCTCTCCAGAAGTATCTTGCTATTGAAATAATTATTCATAAACTCAGTTGCCCATACACTCATCAACAAAATGATGCAGCTAAGAGGAAGCATAAGCACATAACTAATACTAGTCTCACCCTTCTTACTGATTCTATGCTCTTATCTGAATGTTGGTCAGATGTCTTTTCCACTACTATATTTGTCATTAATAAAATACCATCGCCTATCATTAATTTCAAGTCACCCTTTGAGTTATTGATTTATAAGACTCCTGAGTATACAATGTTCAAGCCCTTTAGATGCAACTGCTACCCCTACCTGATGCCTTATAATAGACATAATATGGACCTCAAATCTTAACAATGCATTTTCGTTGGATACTCCTCTAAACATAGGGGTTTTAAGTGTGTTTCTTCAATAAAAAAGGTATATATTGCCAAGCATATAGAGTTTGATGAACTTTTTTACCCCATAAAAATAATCCTTAATTTTTGTCTCATCCTACATCTAGCCTTGCTCAATCTCCTACCTATTTTACCCAACATCACAACCAATACTCTCATTCTCAATACGACTCATGTTCATCCTAATAACACCAATCTCAACCCTCCTAGCCAACCATTTGAATCAACTCACCATGATAACAATCCTAATACTCATTCTCCTTAAACTGACCTAATCACTCCACCACCACCACCACTAAATACTAACACAAACAATTCTCATCATATGATAACAAGGGCCAAAGTCGATATATTTAAACCAAAGGCCTTCCTTATCCACCCTTGAACTTGTCAACTATCAATAAGCTTTAAACTCACCTTATTGGAAGGATGTTATGCTCCAAAAATATAATTCCTTATTAAGAAATTCAACTTGGGAGTTAGTTCCCTTACCTTAGGTAAAAAAAAACCATAGGTTGCAAATGACTTTATAGGAATAAATATAATGTTGATGGCAGTATTCTCAAGCACAAGGCTAGATTGGTAGCCAAGGGTTTCACATAACAGAAAGATTGGATTATTCTAATACTTTTATCCTAATAACCAAACCTATCACTATATGTGTGGTTGTATCTGCTGGTATTTCTAAGGGATGGGATATGCATCAATTTGACATAGACAATGTTTTCTTAAAATGGGCTCACTAGAAGAGATGTATATGCACCAGCTATCTAGTTTTCATTAGGGATCTTCTAACATTATCTGCAGGCTCAAGAAAGAAATTTATGGCTTAAAGTAGTCTCCAGGAGCTTGGTTACACAAACTAGCTCAAGCCCTTTATCAATTGGGTTTTCATTCAACCAAAAGTGATCATTCCTTATTTGTCCTTTATCCAAAATATCTCATCATATACATTTTGGTCTATGTTGATGACATACTTATCACCAACAATAACCCTACTGCCATTCATTCTTTTATATCCAAACTCAATTCTTTCTTTCCCTTCAAGGACCTTGGCCAAATACATAATTTTCTAGGTTGTTAAGCCACTTATACTACTTTAGGAGACCTCTATTTGTTGTAGGCTAAATACCATTTTGACCTCCTTTATAAAACCAAAATGCTTGATGTCAATCCAATCAAAACCACACATGGCTCCTTCCTCTACGCTCATACACAATGGTACTAATAAAGCCAATGATCCTCACATGTACATATCTAGAGTGTGAGCTTTGTAGTATGCTACCTTGACCAAAGCTGACATTACCTTCATTAATAATAAACTTTGCCAATTCATGCATAGTCCCTTAGAAATTCATTGGAAGGCTATTAAGAGGTTGCTTAGGTACTAAGCACTCTAAATCATGGCCTTGTCTTTTATAAATCTTCCACTTTGAATATCACACCATATTATGATAGTTGTTGTGACATCCCGCCATATTTACTTAATTTATGTTAGAGGTGTTGGTGTATGCACTATGAGCTATTAATGTATCAATTTTAACTTATCAATAAAATTAATATTTTCAGTTTTTAGACTAATTTTAATGTTATTTATCCAGGAATAATAGGTCATATGAGAATTATTCCTAAAACATCCCTAATCAAGTATTTACATGGGGACATGTAAATACATAAAGATTAGTGTATGAATGTACTGATGATTTGATCTCACAAATCATGGATATATGATATCAAGTCTTTACACGGGTACAAATTAAGAGTAATGTTGTACTGGACAGACCCACCATGAGAACATTGCATGGATCGTTACATGAGTATCATAAACGATTCTCAATGTGATAATGGTATATAGTCCTTCGACCTGAGGTCACTACGATTCCTACATAAGGAGTTTGTTGTTTTAATACAATCAAATGTCATCTGTAATAAGATGACCATAAAGATTATGATTAGGCAATAGACAAATTATACAGAGGGATGTGAGTGATGTAGATTGAATTTGTCTCTCCTATGTGATATGAGTGATATCTATGGGCCACTTGATGGAGTGAGACTAATGAAATGCATGGCCATGCTAGGATGAATAAATATTAGATATTTATTCTGTAAAGTCTACTATGGTATCAAGTAAAATGAATTGGGCAATACAAGGATAACGACGACCATGCCTTGGGCCCAATTAGATATCGTGACAAACGGAATAAATATATAATATAATTATCACTTATAGGTCATGTCGATGATAAATAATATTCAGACATAATGATGTATTGCTAGATACCACTCTTATTTTATATTAATAATAAAATAGTTTATTATTAATATAACCGAATATTTTACCTATAGGGTCACACACATAGAGTAAGCACACCAGAGGATAGTTTTATTTTAGTTGGACTAAAAATAAAACTATTTGGGCCTAACTCATTTAGAATGAGTTAAGAGCCCAATGTTTAATGAGAGCTCACGTTAAGACCTAAGCCTATATATAGAGCATAGGATGCTTATAGGGTGTGGCTCAGAAATTAGATTATAATCAAATTTCTGTACTAGCATTCGGAACTTTGTTTTTCTGGTGGGAGTGCTCGTGTGGAATCCTAAGGGCGAAGCTACAATTGCTTCGATCGAGGAACTCGCTTTGCGTCTACAAGAGGTAAACCCTAAACCAAAAATTTAATTTTGGATATATGCCTTGAGACATTTGTTTTTGCTATCCTTTTTTTGGGGAATCCTTTGTGTTTCCGCTGCCTGACCCTGATGGATTCCCTAACAAGAGGTGTAAACCTCAATTTAGTAAATTTAACTTTAAGTAATGTAGCACACGTCAAAAATTCACTAAACAACATGAAAAAGTTTGTTGAAAAATTTTCAGGATGCATTTTTCTTACACATCGTTGAATATCTTACACCTAACGAAAGTTATAAAACTTTGATCGAGGTGAATTCAATTGGTACAAATCTATAACTTAATTATCTACAATTGTTATGAAGGGGTCGAGGGTCATGCCCCTAAGATTTTCCAATTCCTAAAAATATAAAACTGCCATGCATAAAATCTTCAGCATTAACACCTTGTAGTATTTTGGGCATAACTTGAGCTACAAATCTCCAATTGAGATGAATCAAAAAGGAAATGTCCTTAACTCAATTATCTATAACTTCTGTGTAGAACTCAAGAGCTAATTCGGTGTAGATCAGACGTAGTTTCAAAAACAAGCTGAGAATTGATTACCAGAATTTTTTAGCTAAAGTGAAAACTTTTAGTTTAAGCAAAGGTCCCTTTTTAGCTTGAGTGAAAATTGTCTCATTTGAGCGAAAATTCATCAGAATCCTTTCTTTTGGATTTCGATCAAGCGAGATTATTCTCACTTGAGCAAAATTTACCCAAAAATGAACCTTTATTTCACTCAAAGTCTTGCTCAAACGAGATTGGGCTGACTTGAGCGAGAATTACAGTATTTTAGCCCTTGGGCTAACTTCCACAACCCCTAACTTACTTATTTGACCTCTGAATGCTATGAAACTTTACGACACTATATGCAACCTATTTTGGACCTGCTATGTAATCCGTGCTAAAAAATTTATCTAGATTGCAAAGATATGCGTTAAAATACAATTAACTTTATTTTAAGCAACTTCATTACCTAAAACACCTTAAATGCAAATCAATCCTCAATTTCTTTGCATACACAACTTATAAGTATGTCTAGGATCCTGTTAGCGTCTTCCAAGGAACCTGGATCCTTTTAAAACTCAAATTCACTATCTCAGTTGGCTAAATCTATCATTTCCCATTAACAATTCAACTATTCTTATTACAATTCAACTTATCACTTATAATCTCAGCACATCCATGATCATGCACTTATCACCCTTCATTCCTAATTGAAACTGGTTATTGATCCGGGGTGGCAACCAAGACTGGACGAGGTCTAGAAAATACTATACCAAGTCATTAAGAACTGGCAGGTCATAACCGGAGTCTAAAACTATTGATTGATTATAGATCTTCCCCCATCAACCTTGGTCAATTACTGAATCCGACAAACCTATCAGAGGAGGTATAGGCAACCTGACCCTGCAGACACTGTACCTACAGTAAATTAGTAAGATAGTCAAATCACTTCTGAAACTAAGGTAAACCCTATAAATACAACTCATTTCTTATTGAAAGAGATCTGATCTAATTTTTCCGTAAGTTATCTCCGTAATACGACATTACTCTAGTGACTATACTGACTTAAGTATCAAAGAATATTCTGCAAGTACCTCTCTGGTGAGGTTTGGAAGCACCAGCACGAATTTAAACATCAATTATCACCTTTACTCGAAGAACCTCGGATTCCCACTGAACCAGGGTACATAATACTGCACTCCACTGAGGCGGTGTAAAAATTGAGAGCACGAGAGATAACTCTGGTTAGAAGGCTGAGCAAGGAGTCTGGTCAAAATAGTCAACTTTAACCCCAGATTCTAGGACAGATCATTTGCACGCCCAGTGGGACCGTGTAAATTTGTGAGTCCCGCATCGAATTGACCAAGTAACATAAAGCGCCCTGGAGGAGACGAGACTCTAGAAGGACATGTCCAGAATGTGACTAGAAGCTTGAATTTCAATGAAGGAGTAGTGGAGACCCCTGGGAAGGAGTTAAGGGATCAAGTTATGGTGAGATTAGACCCCAAGGATGAAATCATAAGGCAACTGTACCAGGAGATACAATTATTACATAGAGAAAATTGAGGTGGAGATGAAAGGCAGGCAGAAAACCCTCACCATCAAGAAAGATCCTTGACATATGCATACGATGAGCAAGAGTCCACACATAGGACGAAGGAGATGAGAAGCCAAAGGAGGGTGATGAACCATGGAAAAGGAGGAGAATATCGGTTTAAGATACCATTCACCAGGAGACTACTGAGTGCCCTAATCCCTAGACATCTTCAGACCCCTCAGTCAATATCAATTAGGAAGTACACTGGAGAATCAGACCTCGAAAATCATCTGGATGCCTATGTCAATGAATCATTATTCCTAGGTGTTGAGGAAGACGTTATGTGTAGAATGTTTCCAAGGACATTGTCTACTGAAGCCTTGGGATGGTTCAAGAGTTTGCCCAGTGTGTCAATAGATTCCTAGGATGATATGGCCCATGTATTCCTTCAATATTTTATGGTGTCTAGAGATGTGCCAAAGACATCCCATACGTTGGCTCAGGTTAGACAGGGGCGGAAGAGAGTTTGAAAGATTTTTTAAAGAGATTCTACAAAGAAACAGCGCTGGTTCCGGGGTTGACAGAAGAAATTCAGATGCATATTGCGGTTGAAGCATTGTAACCACGGTTACCCTTTGCATTGTCATTGGCGAAGGGACCACCTCGAACAACGGAAGAATTCAAAAACAAGGCAGTGAAGTATGTGGGAAGAGAAATGCATTTGGCAGCTGCCAAGCAAAGGAGCACGGAGAGGGAGGTAAAGAGAGCGGATAAAAAAGAAGGTAGGATGGAAAGAAAGGGTGCTGGTAGGGATGCATTCCTAAGACCACGTGAAGGGAGAGGTGTGAATACAGTGTAGTATACACCATTGGCCGTTCGGCCCAGCCAAATCCTACGAGAAGTCAGGTGGAGAGGAATAACAGTGTACAAGGTGAGAAAACCTATTCCTATGAAGAGAGCTGGGGACCCCAATAAATATTGTAAGTTTCACGAGCAAGCAGGGCACAACACTGATGAATGCTGTCAACTGAAGGAAGCCATCAAAATGTTGATAAGAGAAGGGAAGTTAAAGCAGTACCTATTCAAGCAGAGGGCAAACTCAGAGCCAGAAAGGGTAATACCCTGGAAGAGGGAGGCTGACCCGGTTGAGGAAGAAGCCCGAAGTTTGAAAAGTCCTGTGTTGGATAAAGGAAAGGCCGTAGTCAAAACTATTGATGATGATGACGAGTCCTGGATGAAACCACCTGGTTCGGGTAGGAGAGATGTTATAGACATGATTGTTGGAGGATTCGCTGGAGGGGGAGTGTCAAACTCATCAAGGAAGAACCATTTGAGGATAATAATGTCAGTGCAAGCAAAAACAGACAATAGGCCTTTCAGAGATAGTGTTAAAACTCTGGCCATTATTTTCACTAACGATGACTACGGCCCAACAGTGCCAGGAGGTGATGACGCGGTGGTAATAGAAGTCGTGGTGGCAAACAAAACGATAAGAAGGATGCTGGTAGATCAAGGGAGCTCATGTGATATGATTTTCTATGAATGCTTCAAGAAAATAGGCCTGTCAGATTCTGATTTACAACCATATACCAGAAGCTGACTACATTCAATGGTGCCAAACAATCCACTAAAGGATATTTGGACACCAGAATAACCTTCGAAGGGGAGCCGGGGTCGAAAACCGTACGTACCAGAGTCCTGGTTATTGATGTTAAGTCCCAGTTCAATGGGATTATTGGACGCCCTTCTTTGAATGCTTTGGAGGCAGTTGTGTCCACCCCACACTTGTTAGTAAAGTTCATCGACAAGGATAATCAAGTATCCTCAATTCGGGGTGATCAGCAAATGGCGAGGTATTGCTATAAACTCAATGTGTTAATGACTAAGGCTGAAGAATCAGTGAAAAGGAAAAAGACTAAATGACGGTGGATCAGTACCGGAGTCCGTAAATTTGATAGGCCTGGATCCAAGAGAAGAGTTGAGGTTGGATCCAGAAAACCCCAAGAGGCCAACACCGGAAGAAGGAGTAAAGAAAATAATGTTAGATGACGACCCTACCAGAGGAACGGAGATAAATGACTTTTTGGAACAAGGAATGAAGGAATGATTGACCAAGCTGTTAAGAGAGTTTAAACACCTGTTTGCATGGACAGCAGCCGATATACTAGGAATTGACCCGAATTTCTACTGTTATAAATTGGCAGTTTGCCCGGAATCTAAAGCGGTAGCCAGAAAAAGAGAAGGCTAGGACTGGAGAAGCAGCAGGCGGCGTATGAGCAGACTGAAGAGTTGTTGAAGGCTAGATTCATAAGGGAAGTGCAGTATTCTTCTTGAGTTTCAAATGTAGTGATGGTAAAAAAGGCTAACGGCAAATGACGGATGTGTATAGATTTTACAAACCTCAACAAGTGTTGTCCTAAAGATCCGTATCCCTTGCCGAGCATTGATCAAAAGGTGGATGATTCGTTGGGGTATCAATTCCTATCTTTTATGGATGTGTACTCCAGCTACAACCAAATTCCGATGTGGAAGCAAGACGAAGACAAGACAGCGTTCGTGAATGACAAAGGAGTTTTTTGCTACACCGTGATGCCATTTGGATTAAAGAACGCGGGGGAAACATATCAGAGAATAATGAACAAGGTGTTTGATGGAATGAGGTCGAAGACGGTTGAGGTGTATGTGGATGATATAATTACCAAGACGCCGGTTGAAGGAGATCACTTCGAAGATTTGAGGAAAGTTTTCCAAAGACTACAGCTCTATAATATGAGGTTGAACCCCCTCAAGTGCACATTTGTAGTACCAACTGGAAGATTCTTAGGATTTATGCTAACCCAGAGGGGTATAGAGGCTAATTCAGATAAATGCAAGGCGGTAAGGGAACTTCGAAGTCCAACTAATGTGAGGGAAGTGCAATCGTTAAATGGAAAAGCGACAGCCTTATCCCGGTTCATGCCAAGGATGGCACACCGGTCGTTACCCCCTACAAGGCATTGAAGAAGAGTAAAGATTTTCAGTAGGGAGAAGAACAGGAAAGACCATTTCAAGAACTGAAGGAAGTTTTGGCAAATCCACGGGTGTTGACAAGGCTTGACCCTAGAGAAAAATTATTCGTTTACCTGTCCATATCTAATGAAGCAATTGGAGCCGCTCTTGTGAAGGAAACCATTGAGGGTCAGAGGCCAGTATATTTTGTGGGCAAAGTGTTGCAAGGAGCAGAAGGCCGATATCAAAAGCTTGAAAAGGCAGCCTTAGCTTTGGTTTGGATGTCCCGGCGTCTAAGACGGTATTTCTATGCACACCCAGTAGTGGTTTGGACCGATCTTCCATTGAGAGTGGTGTTTCATAAACCGGATTTAGTAGGAAGAATAACTAAGTGGGTGATAGAGCTATCAAAGTTCGACATCTCGTATGAACCACGAACAACCATAAAAGCCCAAGTTTTGGCAGATTTTGTGATAGAATTAACCAGAGAGGCCCCAACACTACCACGGGAGCATTGGAAGCTTTTTGTCGACGGATCGTCGAATGGAAAAGGATGTGGTGCTGGAGTAGTAGTTGAAAATGACGACGGAGTGAGTGTGGAGATCTCCCTCAGATTTGATTTCAAAACATCAAACAATCAAGCTGAGTATGAGGTTTGTTTGGCATGACTTAGGGCAGCTTTGGATGTAGGGGCACAGACGGCAGTACTTTACAGTGATTCACAATTAGTGACTTCACAAATTAATGGAAGTTATTAGGCCAAGGAACCGTTATTGCAGCAATATCTGGCAAAGGTAAAGGAGTTAGGAGAGAAGTTGACAAATATAGAGTTTAAGCATGCCCCAAGGGAAGAAAACATAAGAGTCGATGTCTTGTCTCGACTGGAACGCATGAAAAAGGCGGGATGCACAACTACAGTGATACAGAGCACGTTGGCCGCTGCAAGTATCTCGAGTCCATTGAAGGTGTATGTCGTTCAATTCAAAGCACATCTAGAAGACTCTTGGGTCATTCCGATTATCTGATACATAGTAAGTGGACAACTTCCGGAGTGCCCAGTTAAGAGGAAGAAGCTGAAAAAGGAGCTGTCTAGCTTCGTATTGGTAGATGGGGGTTTATACAGAAGAGGATTGACCACGCCTTATCTAAGGTGTATAAATGAGGCTGAGGCTGATAAGGTATTTTTCGAAGTACATGAGGGGACATGCGACAACCACTACGGAGGCAGAAGCTTCGCTAGAAAGGTACTGAGGGCAGGATATTGGTGGACCACTTTGGCCAAGGATGCGGTGGACTATGTTAAGAAATGTGATGCATGTCAAAAGAATAGCAACAAGCATTATGTCCCAGCAGAGGAATTGTTTACATAGGTAGTCCCATGGCCTTTCTATTAGTGGGGCATGGACATTTTGGGACCATTTCCTAAAGCTCCAGACGGAGTTAAATACTTGATTGTCGCTGTGGATTATTTCACGAAGTGGATTGAGGCAGAAGCAGTGGTGCACATCACCGTGGCACGAACACGGAGATTCTTCTATGAAAATGTCATTACAAGGTTCAGGATACCGGGAAGGGTGATAACGGATAACGGGACGCAATTCACGGATTCCAAGTTTAAAGGACTACTTGAAGGACTACAGATTAAACAAGTGTTTTTATCAGTCGAACACCCACAGACTAATGGACAAGCCGAAGTCGCAAATAGAGAAATCTTAAAAGGGCTGAAGAAATGACTGGGTGAAGCGAAGGAAGAGTGGGCCAACCAGCTGTGTCATGTTCTATGGGCATACCTGACGACCCCATTCTCGTCCACTGAGGAAGCCCAATTCCGGTTAGTCTACGGAGTAGATGCAGTAATTCCAGCTGAAATAAACTTAATCTCCCCAAAGGTCTAGCAATTTGATGAGGCAGTTAATGACCAAAGGTTGAAAAATGAATTAGATCTATTAACCGAGGTTAGAGAAGTCGCCTTTGTCCGAGATCAGGCTGTTAAAGCCAAAGCTACATTTCAATACAATGTGAAAGTCCAACAAAGAAGATTTAATATGGGCGATCTCATCTTGAGGAAAGCATCAGTTGGAAATTGATTCGCACACCAAGGAAAATTGGCACCGACATGGGAAGGGCCATACCGGGTGAACGAGGTCACACCAGGAGGAGCTTATTTGCTAGAAACATTAGAAGGCGAGGTGTTCAAGAACAAATGGAATGTAAAGAATTTACATGTATATTACAGCTAACCGACACCATAAGTCATGCACTCTTTATCCCTACCCAAGGTTTTTCCCACAGGGTTTACTTGGGAGGTTTTTAATGAGGTATGCAGTCGGGGTGCCATTTGTTTAATAAAGAGTATTGTTGTGTGGATAATATTGTTTTGGCGAATTCCTCCAAGAAACTTTAACCCCAGAGTGGTCCAAGGACCCCAGAGCGGTTGTTTATTAAAACCTTGGAGTGGTCTAAGGACCCCAAAGTGGTTGTTTATTAAAACCCGGAGTGGTCTAAGGACCCTAGAGTAGTTAAGTTATTAAAACCCCAGAGTGGTCCAAGGACCCTAGTGTGGTTGTTTATTAAAACCCCAGAGTGGTCCAGGGACCCCAGAGCGGTTGTTTATTAAAACCCCAGAGTGGTCTAAGGACCCTAGAGTGGTTAAGTTATTAAAACCCCAGAGTGGTCTAAGGACCCCAGAGTGGTTAAGTTATTAAAACCCGAGAATGGTCTAAGGACCCCAGAGTGGTTAAGTTATTAAAACCCAAGAGTGGTCCAAGGACCTCAGTGCAATAAAGTTAATTAAAACCCATGGTCTGAGGACCCCAGAATGGTTGTTATTAATTCAAGTACGAAGTAAGAAAGAGGAAATTATGTGAAAAAGAGACGATCTAGATAAAAGTACTATTATCATTAACAAAAAGGCACTACGGCCAAGACTATTAGGATTCAAAAATGGCAGAGCTCATCCCGCCTACAAAGCAAAAAATTTGATTACAAAAGAAATTGGATGGAGCTCAACCCACCTATAGAGCGAATAGAAATCAAGGGTTGACTGGATCCTCCCCTTTACCTTCAGACCCAGCACCGGCATCGTCCGCAGTGGAGTCAAGACCATCATCCTCCCCCGCAGCCAAGGGATGAAGTTTGAAGGGAACATCGGCAGGATAGAAGGATTCACCACCCATCTCAGTTACCAATTCACCATTCCGAAATCAGTTGAAAAAACTAATCCAGTTCAGGTTCAGAGGTAAATCCCGATTCCCGTGGATGACCTGGTGGACCGCATGACTGAAGGAGTCCATGGCGGCATAAGCAAACTGCAACATATCCTCTTGGTACTTATTTTGCTCATCTGTGACCGTCATGGATAATTCTTCATTCTTCTTTTGAAGATCGGTCACTTGGCCTTCCAGTTTGGCCACCTTCTTCTGCAGTTCTTCCTTCTCTTTCCTCCAACCTTTCTCGAACCGCTGATAAGCCTGATTGGACTTATTGAGAGACTTAATCCTCTGGTGAGGCCGGCTGCAGTCTTTGGAAAGTCGGGAGTTATTGTCCTTCAGACAGTCCACTTCCAGCTTTGGACCATCGGTTGTGGGGGAGTAGATGGCGGAGAGAGTCTTGATGTTGTACCACATCACCATCTCCAAGGCGAACGAGACATCATCCTTCTCCAACCCTGACTTGAGACGGTAAGGGAGCTCAAAGTTCGAGTTGGGTGAAAGGGTCCTTCTAAGAAGCTCCTCCAGAGCCTCCATACCGGAGCGAGGAGGGAGAGGGGCATCACCTTCAACCGGAATCTCAATGGCAACCCCTTTAACTTTGTCCAGTGCATGAGGGGCGGGGTTCACCTTTGCCTTCTTGGAAGCCCTTTCTCTTTCCGTTTGCCGGAGGCATCCTCCAAGTCGATTACCCCGCCAGGAGTAGGAAGCCTGAAAGATCTCCGTATCTTCGGGGTGACATTATTTTCCGCAGAAGTGTCTACTGCAGACCCCTCTATCAGCTTGTGGAGGTTCTCCAGGGTGGCAGCACTTATGTTCCCTGAAAAAATGAAAGCAACCGTTAAAACAACCGTAGTAAAAAAAATAAAAAAAATGATATACATAAATAAATAGTAGAGGAATGGGTATCTACCCAGGCGATTAAGGTAATCGTCCCGTGCCTCAGCTGAGCCAAGAAGAGAGCGGCACTTAATGGGGGCACCCTGGGAGGTGTTGTAAAGGGTGTTAACCACTACCTTCGTAGACTCCGAAAAGGAGGACTGTTCAACAACATAGGCCGAACTCTCCAATAGAAAATACTTATGAGTCCAACCGGTGTGAATCCTTAATCGGCCTTCTTCGTCCTTCTAGAACGGCTACCCTGTACCTTTAACAAAGAGCTTATCGAAATTTTGCAGGATTCAGCGAAGGATTCGAAATTGACGATGTCACTTTGACATCGTAAATTAACGAATCCCATCCCGGTTCCACCTCGATGCATCACTCGGGCATATCGGAAGAAGATGACAATGGTGGGGGTGAAGCCTAAGTGCTTACCCAAAACTTCTAAAGAGAGGGTGAGGGCCCAGCGGTTAGGGTGAAGCTGGCTGGGGGCGATGTCCAGAAACCGCAGTACCCCCATTTCAAATTTATTCAAAGGGAACCAAACTCCCACCTTGCTGATAGTGTAGTCATGGAAGTAGATGAAGCGATCTCTCAGAATGTGATAGATCAGCTCTGTGATGGTAGAGGAAAAAAGGGTGAAAGAATTGGCGTACTTCTTGGCGCGCCAGTGATACTCTAGCTCCAGTTCCACTCCGTCTGTGGGTTGAGTAAGGCAGCTGTAAATTGGAAGAATCTGGTGTGTAAATCCTGAGCCATCATCTTGATGCATACATTTCGGAGGATTTATATTCTTTTGACAAGCGCACCAATCTTTAAATTTGTAATATATTTGATCGTCCCACAGGGATTGAGGTAATTACCACAATCTTAGACTAGTACAGGCTGAACCAGAACAACACAAGGTAACATTCATTCTGTTCTTACTTTTCTATTATTTTTATGTTTTTGTAATTTCAGAAACAATATAAAAGGTGAAGTGTATTTAATGGAAGATAGGTTAGGATTGCTTCAACTTACAATTTCATCAAGAAACATGCAATTAAGGTTCGATCAAGCTTCAGACTCAAAAGGACAATTCACAAATGGTTAATCCCTAAATCCTTAGGTAATTAACACTAATTCCTAAGCATTAAACCTTAATCCCTTAGGTGTTCAGTGACAGAGAAATCTAATGCAAAATTGGGGGTTGAACTCTAACTATTCACCTAATTACTAGGCCTAAATTAGTTAGGAAGCTAGAAGTTACCTAAGTTTTCAACCATGATTCCTCACTGGTGAAATTCTTCAATTAGATCTAGATTTGTCAATCCAACAGTGTAGATCCACTTCTCAGTTTGTTCTCCTCATGATTCTGAAGATAAATTCCTCGATGCAGCTTCAAGATTCCATCGGAAGCTTTAGTAATCCCAACTCTAGTGGTTTAGCAACCCATGGAAGTGGTTTCAGAAAGTGGAGAAAGTGGAACATAGAAAGCCATGGAAAAGAGAGTTTAGAGAGGGAAGATGTTTAGAGAGAGACTGGAAATCAGAAAATGAATCGTGTTATTACTTTTGTGTGTTTTCTCTCGTGTATTTACAAATATATATACAGCTACGGTAAAACTAACTAACTAACTAACTCTAATTAATTACTAAGGAAACTAATTAATAATTAAAATAACTAAACTAATTACATACAATACTTAAGTTACTAAAATACAAAATAAACAACAACTGATATAAAATAATTAAGGGGAATTGTTACAGCAAATCAAGTTGAAGGAAAATAATGAACTGGGCAAGTAGAATTCATGCTAAACATCTACATATGTATCATCATAATGCATTCATAATTCGAAGGTAAATATTGGAAAGGAAATGCCTGGCCGGGCTTAATATCAATCACAATATAAAACAGTGAGCAATTCAAGCTCCAATAATGCTTAACTATAATAATAATATATCAACATTAAGTGACAATCACTCTTTAACAATATTAATCTCATATAATTCATTAATGATCAATCAATGCTCTCATACCAGGTTGAAACGCCCCCAAAAGTAGGGGGTAAATATTTCGTGAATTTAATGTTATTAATTTATGAAAAACATGAGTGATGAAGCTATCATCCAATACCCTGGGTCTATGCAACCTATCTCATATATAAAGATATGAGAAGGTATCAGAGTACGCAATAGATGTTCATGTAGTACCATTACGATCCCGATTCATATTGTCGATAAATCCATGTACAAATTAAAGGTCCTAATCAATTACGGGATACAAACTAATCGATTATCATTCCATAATCGATTACAGAGCAACAGGTAATCGATTACAGAGCTCCTGGAAATGGCACAATGAATCAGGTGTTATAACTAATCGATTACTACTTTTAGAATAATCGATTACGTTGTTCCTGTTGGGTCAATAATCGATTATTCTGTTAACCCTAATCGATTACAAGGTTCCTGGAATCTATGCTAATCGATTAGAGAGTTAGTAGTAATCGATTACAGAGCTCCTGGAATTGATGTAATGCATCAGACATCCCACTTAATCGATTACAGGGACAATTCTAATCGATTACAGGACTTCAAGTAGTTGATAATCGATTACAGCACTCAGTGTAATCGATTACCTTAAAAACAGAGGCCCTATAATCGATTAGATCAGCAGGACTAATCGATTACACCCTGCCTTATGCAGAAATTATACAGATTTTATAAGGAAAATGAACTTCACAACTACCAAAACCTATTCAAACGATATCGGAATGCCACCAAATTTTAACACAAGCTAAAACACATTATTTGTGATGTGTGGCAACTGGCCACACTCGAAAATTCCTAAAAATGAGTAATTTATGCGTTTAAGCTTGATTATCCCATTTTAAGGCATTTTGAGGTAACCAATGGGTCTACTTTTGGCAAAATGGATCCATTCCATTTCCCACAAACCACAATTAACGTACTTAAGTTGTTGCATTCCATCCATCGCATCAAAACCTCATAAATCATCATTTGACCATACTAGTTCCTAGCTCATGCATTAAAACAACTATACAAAGTTTCCAACACACATCCTAAAAGGCTATATTTCATGATTCTCAACATTCATTCATCAAATTGGCTAAGATTTAAACATCACAATGGTATTATACCTTACCAAAGGTCATTAATGAAAATGAGCCATGCACACAAGGTCTCATTTTCCTACATGACCCTAAAATCATCATTTACCATATCAAGATTACAAAATTTGGGCATATATGCACCATGTACCATACAAAATAAAAACACGCCGGCCAAGGCTCTCTCTTTTCCATTCCATATTTACCTTCTTCAAACTCGGCCTCCAAAATGGTAGGATTTACATCATACCTACATCAAACTTAAAAATTGCAACGAGGAGGTGAGTAACAAAATCTAAATGAATCAAAGTCATACATTATGACGAAATACATGTATACTTGTTTATATACCACACCTCTCAGAATATCATACATCATTTATATACTATACTATTCAAAACCATATATCACGTTCTCAAGTATACACCCACAATCATATTCATTCAAATCACTGAATACACCCATAGGGTTAGTATCACACTCTTTTCCCTTTTTAGTTCTCATTCATCCTTCGCCACTATGGGCTATCAACTAGGCATATCTCCGGCTATATGCAAATGTGCTTAAAGCTAATGCATATGCACAAGGAATTTCTCATCAAACAATACAGATCCGACTGTGGGATTACAACCTCAAATCAATTTATGGGACAAGCATGGGTGTGCTACTATGCCCCTACTGCAGTAGTAAATTGTGTACACATATATCTCAATTTGTGCATGCTTATAACATCATAATTTTAACTGGTACCAAACCGCTCTCGCCCATTTGTAGCACTAGTCACCCCGTGACTTGCGGATCAACATCGTGGCCTCAATTACCACAAGTGCTACGGACCCCTCCCGAACACACATCGAGAGGGCCGTGCCCCGTCGGACACCGAGGTAACTCGCTCACCATAGAGCCACCCGCCCATTGGGCCCACCACATAGGGTGCCTCGTCACCAAACTATGGACAGCTTCGTGACTCACACACCAAGTCATAGGGGAAAAACAACAATACACTCATGCACTAAGCCGCCCTCCCACTGGGCCCGCGTAGTGGAACCCCCTAATATTCCACATAGACAGCAATGATATGCCATGGATGCTATGCAAATGCAAATCAAATGCATCCTTACACTATGCATCCTAGATGCCACTCCATATTCAATCATTCACCACCACCACTAGGTGGATTTCAATATTCTCATCATTCTCAATTATTTTTAATTCTCCTCAGACCTTATACTCATTAATAGTTAGTGGCATACACATTCATCAATTCAGCATACATCTTTGGGATATTTCATATCATGGATTTCAATTCACACATGGTCTTAAACCATTAACATATTTCATCATCAAGATCTAATCACAATGCCATATCATTATACCAAACATAATTCCATACAACAATCATCATTCTAAATGTATCCTGAACTGTTCTTTACAGGGGGTGTAAAGGTATGATTGTCAAACAATTCAAAATGTATATGTAAGGTAAAATCTGATGTGAGGAGGGCCTTATACAGATACAAATATGGAGTACTCTTGTATACTGGGGCGTAGTACAATGCACTCGGCGGCGGTGTAGCAGTTCGCCTGGAATAGCCTCCTTTGCCTTGACACAATTGGTGGTTGTACCAGCAATTATTCTCCGACGCTCAAGTCAGTATTTTGAAGTACTGTTAGACTTAGAAAGCAAATCTGAGAGAATTATGCAAGTATGAGTCTAAGGTTCAGAATGAAGGAGTCCCCCTCTATACCTTTTTGCTGAGGTTTATATACCTGTTACTGGTGCTCTATTATTGGTAGGACCCGTTCCTTGTTTTCAGGCATAATGCAAGAAAGGTAGTGGGTCCCTGCGCCGTTCACGAGCACCATCACTGTAGTGGGTATTTCCACTCACTTGGAAAGCGTTAATGCTTCATTATTTTATTTGTTGTTCCCTCTTATGCGTGACAGCGTGATTCCCATTTTCTACCTCTCAAGACAGAGTCAATCTCGTGCCGGGGTTATAAATATGGGCTCGCTTAGCAGTATGGGAATTTTGGTATTCCGCCTATATTGAGCCTATGGCTTGGCGGAGTAGTGTGCATTGGAAATGCTTTATGTATGTGTACAATCTTTTTAATACTTTCCACCTTGGCGGAGTAATAGGTCTTGGCGGAGTAACAAGCATTGGCGGAGTAACATGCCTTGGCGGTATGTACTCCGTATAAGAGTAATCATAGAGGATTTGAAACGTATTCTCCTGTTCGAAATGCTGATCTGGCAAGGCATTAAAACCATGCTCTTGGGGGCCGGTGTTGGGACCGGATCATCTGCCCCCTAGCTTGTTATAGTGACTAGCGGGGTCGCTTTAATAAGTTATAGCACTTTGTTGTGTTTAGCTTTTATAGGCATGGGTTTAGGCGGTGTTTGCTAGTTCCGAATTTATGGACAAGTGTTTTCATGCATTTATTGTTTTTGTCATTACTCGCCACGCCTGTCATCAAAGCGCCTCGAAACTGCGTTTTGCTGCTTCAATCTCTCATTGCCACGTATGCCCTCGTAACGATTGCCATTCCAATGATGGGACATAAATGCGTGGGATGGAAGTTGGAATACGTTTTCGAGGTTATTACCATGGGCCTTGGATTTTGAAAATACGGCCCAGGAAATGCCTGCCTTGAGATTCATCTAACGGTCTCAGAATTAACAGAACGTCGTTATGATTCATCCAACGGCCATAGGTGCATTTCTGAAAATACGGCCCAGGAAATGCCTGCCTTGAGATTCATCTAACGGTCTCAGAATTAACGGAATGTCGTTATGATTCATCCAACGGCCATAGGTGCATTTCTGAGATTTTCGAGGTTTCGCTTATTTCCTCCCAAGCCATGCCTATAAATAGGTAAACTCTTAGGAGAGAAAACATTTTGCTTCATCTTCTATTCTGTGTTTTAGTGTTTAAACTGCCTTCTGAACGCTGCTTCCTCACGATTCGTTTCTTGTTGCCAGTTCATCGTTTCTTCAGAGATTTAAGGTAACTTTCTTCTTCCTCTGTTTTCTGTCTTCGTTGTTATTAGGTTGGTTCTGTTTTCTTTATATGTGTGTTTGTTGAAACGAGGATGAGAGGAAAAGAATCAGAGTCGTGCCCTAGGGTATCTGTTCACCCTATGTTTTCGTATATTGAGAGTGAAGATGAGGGCTTCTATACTGGGAGGGATTCAACATTTTACAGCAGCGTGGAGCTATACATTCATTTGTAGCAGGAGGTACCCCTCAGATACAAGTGATAACAATGGCAGAATGTCAGAATGTTGTGCTGCACAGGTTAGATTAGAAAAAGATGGTTGAGAATGATCCCTATTGTTGGGTCGAGGAAGACGTCAAAGAAGCTTCTTCACGTCATGCAACGACAAGTGGTGGGGTAATGGAGTTGTCAGTGCCTGTCTGGAAGGATGAGAGATTTGAAAGGAGGTTTATCGTTCATTCGCCAAAGACGTTTGAACGCATTTGCCATCGTCCTCAGGATGAGCGTACTTTGTATATGTACGATATTCTGTTTACTCAGTTGGGGGTGCGATTTCCGTTGAACAAATTCCAGATGGGTGTACTCAGGTTTTTGGATTGTGCCCCCTCTCAGCTGCACCCTAATGGATGGGGAATAGTCCGCAGCTTTGAAGTGCTGGTTAAACATTTGGAGTTTACGCCTACTGTGGTGTTGTTCTTTTCTTTTTGCCGCATAATGAGGCGGGTGAATGCAAAAACCAGCGGCATGGGTTTTGTTACTCTTCGGGCGGAGCCGAAGATTGTAAATTTTAAGGCATTTGCTGACTCCGCCAAAGAAGGCAGACTTTATTTCAGAATGAGCTTTGTAAAAGTTTCTGTTAGGAAGAATAAGTCCGTCTTTTGGCGGAGTGCGGAGGGGATTGATAAATTCCCAGTGGCGTGGACTCATGAGCACTTCCTCCTGACTAAACAAGCTTATGAAGTTGAGGAGAGTGTCCTGTCACCTACCTCCGTGGAAGTACTCCGGACACTGAAGGAGTATAACTCCGCCCACAAGCAGTTTCTATGCCGAAGGCTGCTTGGGCGTGATGCTGAAGGATATTTAAGTAATGTTTTGAGACTTGTTGCTTGAATATTATTTCTGTTCTTTCCTGCAACTTCTAATTGTATTCGTGTATATTATGTTTGCAGGAGAGATCGCTGAATTTCCTGGGATGGAGCGTATCAAGAAAATCTGCATGAGTCGCCAGGAAATTGATACAGAGAACAATGTGCAACCCCGGAGGAATCTTGCTGCAGCTCTGACGAGGACTCTTCTTTTGCCTGCATCCACCAAGGTAGTGATGTTGGAGGGTGGTGTGGGACCCTCGATAGTTGATGTGGAAAGGCGATCTAAAAAACACCAAGAACCAGAAACTATCAAGGTGGAGGAAGAGGACCCCCAGCCTTTGCAGAAGAGGAAGAGCAAGGGAAAAAGGGAAGGTGGGTGAAGGATCATCATCTGATGCTATGATAGAAGTTGAAGAAATTCCAGAGCCATCAGCTGTGGCTATCACTACTGAATTGGGCGGTCAGGAGGACGTCCCTGAAGAAGATGTTGTAGAAGAGGAGATGGAGGGGGTTCAAGGTTCTCCACCTCACCGAACTGAGAGTCCTGCCCTGGACTTGATTGCTCGAGGAACAGCAGTTTTTCTTGTCAACGTTCCAGGGGAGCCATCTAGGCAGTCTGTCTCTCTTCCTCTGGCGGGGTCTCGTTTGAACCCTTACTTGTATTTCACAAATATGGGATCCTGCCAGTCAGAGAGGCGTGATCCTGACTTCATCCTCCGTCCAGATATTGACTTCGAAGAGATTGCGGATGCCACTGCTGCTGCAAGGTGGCATCTCGCTGAAATTGATGGTTACCTTGCTTCAGTGCCCCGTATTGCTGAGGTGGCTACGGAGGCTGCCATGTTTCAAGAATCATTTCATGATTCTGTTAAAAAAATTCGAAGCTTGGAGCATGACAATGAACAGTTGTCGGAGGTGATCAAGGCTAAAGATAAACACCTTGACACTGCCGACTCTGATAAGAAGAAGCTAGAAGAGGAGCTGGCCCGGGTCAAAGCTGAGAAGGTTCTGCTGGACAAACAAGTTTCAGATTTGAAACAGCAGAATTCAAAGCTGGGCGAGGATGTGGGCGAGCTGACCCATGTAAAGGCTGAAAATGTTCTGCTGAGACAACAAATTTTAGATTTGAAACAGCAGAACCAAAAACTGGGTGAGGATGTGAGTGAAGTTCAGCAGAGACTGGTTTCTTTTGAGACCAGTAAGGCTCTCGCTGAAGACGCCTGGGCTGCGGAGTTGGATCAAGCAGCCACTGCATATAGTGACCTTGAAAAACAGGTCGAAGAGCTGAAAGCTGAGAAAGCCATTTCCGATGCCAGCAATAAACGGCTTGATCAGGAGTTACAATCGGCTTTGGATGTAGCTGAGGCAGCAATTGATGATGCTTTCAGTATGGCCATTCACCAGGTCCGTCATCGCAACCCAGGCGTTGCTCTTAACATTGCAGGCATTCACCCTTATTATGAGTTTATCAACGGTGAATTAATGGTGCCTGCTCAGGGGGGTCATGTTCCTGCGCCTAATGAAGAGTATGTTCTGGCGGACTTGCCCCCCTCACAGAGTTTGTCCAAACCTAGTGAGTTTCAGCCTAGCTCCGCCCACCAAGAAGGAATGCCATCCGAGTCTTAAAGATTAGCTCCGGGGTTTCTTTGCAAATTTTGTTTTTTGCACTTTAATAATATTGCCTTGTTCCAGGATAGGCTCTGGACCCCTTATCAAATCTTGACAATATTTAATAAAGTATAATTTCTGTAAATTTATACTTGTTCATATAAACGGTGTTTGAGTCCATAGGAGTTGTGCCTTGTAAAATGCTATTAATAAGGCAGAGTAATCGTTTGAGGACTGATGAAATATGACTAAGTATAACGAGGCGGAATAATTTTTTTGTGAATTTTAATGAAGTAAAATCCTGTAATGAGGCGGAGTAGCCTCTTAAGAATTTTAATGAAGTAAAATTCAGAAATGAGGCGGAGTAGCCTCTTAAGAATTTTAAAGAAGTAAATTCTGTAATGAGGCGGAGTAGCCTCTTAAGAATCTTAATGAAGTAAAATTCAGAAATGAGGCGGAGTAGCCTCTTAAGAATTTTAAGGAAGTAAATTCTGTAATGAGGTGGAGTAGCCTCTTAAGAATCTCAATGAAGTGAATTCTGTAATGAGGCGGAGTAGCCTCTTAAGAATTTCAATGAAGCAGAATTCTGTAATGAGGCGGAGTAGCCTCTTAAGAATTTCAATGAAGTAAATTCTGTAATGAGGCGGAGTAGCCTCTTAAGAATTTCAATGAAGTAAATTCTGTAATGAGGCGGAGTAGCCTCTTAAGAATTTCAATGAAACATAATTTTTACAAGTATTATACTTACTTGGACTTGTTTATAGTGCTTGAGTTTATCGATTATGTACTCCGCGAAACATTAGCAGTTGGGCGGAGTAAGGGTTTGGATGGAGCGTTCATCCCTTTGAGTTTGAATTGGAGTGTATCTCCTGATCAAGTGAAAATTGTTGAATCTAGGGTTGGTATGGTGCAACATAAGCTGTGATACCAATCCTTTCTGCAGGAATTTTGCTGGACCTTGGTGTCGGTATGGTGCAGCATAGGCTGTGACACCAATTCTTTCCACAGGAAGTCTGCTGGACCTTGGGGTCGGTATGGTGCAGCATAGGCTGTGACACCAATCCTTTCCCCCCAAGGAGTTTTTTGTACCTTGGGGTCGGTATGGTGCAGCATAAGCTGTGACACCAATCCTTTCCCCCCAAGGAGTTTTTTGTACCTTGGGGTCGGTATGGTGCAGCATAAGCTGTGACACCAATCCTTTCCCCCCAAGGAGTTTTTTGGACCTTGGGGTCGGTATGGCGCAGCATAGGCTGTGACACCAATCCTTTCCCCCCAAGGAGTTTTTTGACTCCGTTTGTGAAGCTTTCTTGCATGTTGGATGATCTTTATGGAATAAAGAGTTATGCTTTTATGCTTCAATTGTTAGAGCCGGTGTCTTATCTGCATGGGAACCAGTTCTGCCATAGATAATTAACTGAAAGTTAGAATGAAGATTGAACGTAGGAAGGAATTTTATTAATGATGGAACTACATAAAGAGCTGAGTTGGGGTATGTCTCGTCGAAGCCTTTTCAAGGAAAGCCCATTTGGGAAGAACCTTAAGTTAGGAGAGAGAACATACCGTATTACCTAACTAGCTGTAATATATGCGTAAATTTAAAATGTTCTATTTATTCCTGACCGGAGTGCCATCTAAGTTTTCTAGGCGGTATGTGCCTTTGCCCAGAGCTTCGATGACTCGGTATGGACCTTCCCAGGTTGGCGCCAATTTGCCTTGGTGTGCAAATTTGTTGCCGATATTGGCCCTTCTCAAAACCAAATCTCCTTCTTTGAAACGGTGTTCAGAAACATGAGTGTTATACCATTTGGCGGCTTTTGCTTTAACAGCTTGATCCCGCACAAAGGCTTCCTCTCTCAATTCTGCCAAAACCTCGAGTTCATGGGCGAGGTTGTGTTGATTGGCTTCTTCATTGAAGTGGAGGATTCGAGCTGAAGGGGCTGCCAATTCAACGGGAATAACAGCCTCGACTCCATATGTCAGCCGATATAGGGATTCATTTGTGGTGGAGTGAGGGGTTGTTCGATATGCCCACAAAACGTGGCATAATTGATTTGCCCAATCTCCCTTTGCTTCACCAAGGCGTTTCTTAAGGCCTTTCAAGATTTCTCTGTTGGCAACTTCAGCTTGGCCATTGGTTTGAGGATGTTCCACAGAAGAGAAAATCTGCGTAATGCTGAGATTTTCTAGGAGTTCAGTGAACTTACGATCTGTGAATTGGGTGCCATTATCAGTGACTATGCGTCCAGGGACTCCGAAACGTGCAATGATATTTTCGTATACGAATCTACGAGCCCTGGCTGATGTAATATGCACCACTGCCTCTGCTTCAATCCATTTGGTGAAGTAATCAACGCCAACTATCAGGTACTTGATACCGCCAGGCGCAGTTAGGAATGGACCTAAGATATCCATGCCCCATTGATAGAAAGGCCAAGGCATTATTGATGATGACATTTCTTCTGCCGGAGTGTGATGAAGGTTTGCAAATCGTTGACATTGATCGCACTTCTAAACATATGAGGCGGAGTCATGCTTCAGGGTAGGCCACCAATACCCAGCTCTGAGTATTTTTCTCATTAGACTACGTGCCCCCAGATGGTGTCCACACTGCCCTTCATGAACTTCTTCTAAAACGGCTTGCACCTTATTTTTGTTTATGCATATTAAGTAAGGAACAGAAATTCCTCAGCGGTATAACTGTCCATCTAGGAGCGTATAATAAGGTGCTTCTTTCTTTAGTTTTCGTTGCTCAAGATCATCCGTGGGTAATTATCCATTAACAAGGTAACGAACTATCGGTGCTACCCAGGAATTGTCATCAAAGGAGCGGCTTCTAATCATACACATTAAGGAAGGAAAGGAAATACTTGGCTCCACTAAGGTACTTTGTACAACCGTCGTTGTACATCCTGCCTTCTTTGTGCTAGCCAACCTGGAGAGGATATCAGCACGTGTATTTTCTTCCCGGGGTACATGTTTGAAAGTGACTACGTCAAAGCGTTGCTTTAACTCATTAACGCGGTTTAGATATTGTTGCAGCAAAGGTTCTTTAGCCTGATATTCGCCAAGAATTTACGAGATGATTAATTGAGAATCACTGCATAAGGTTACAGTTTTGGCCCCAATATCTTGTGCTGCTCTGAGTCCGACTAAGCAGGCTTCATACTCCGCCTGATTGTTAGACGTACTGAAGGTGAAGTGCAATGAAATTTCGAGATGTACCCCGTCATTGCTTTCCACAACAATTCCTGCCCCACATCCTTTGCTATTTAAAGATCCATCAACGTATATTATCTAATGTGAATGATCTGTATCTGGGCTAGAGCCTGTTAATTCAACTACGAAGTCTGCTAGGACTTGTGCCTTGATAGCAGTTCTTGGTTCGTAGGATATGTCGAATTCAGAGAGTTCTACAGCCCATTTGATCATTCTTCCAGCCAGGTCTGGTTTGAACAGTATAGTACGAAGTGGCAAGTCTGTGCGAATCAAGATAGGATGGGCATGAAAGTATGGTCTTAGGCGTCGTGAAGCCCAGACAACTGCAAGCGCTGCCTTTTCAATCTTCTGATAACGGCATTCTGCACCATGCAATGTTTTACCGGTGAAGTACACCGGTCGTTGGCCTTCAACTGTTTCCTTGACCAGAGCTACTGCTAAAGCCTCATCTGAAACAGACAAATAAACGATGAGTTGCTCACCTGGGCTTGGTCTTACCAGGATTGGAGGGCTGGCCAAGACATTTTTCAAGCTTTGGAAAGCCGCCTCTTGCTCTGGGCCCCAACTGAATTTCTTGTCTTTTTTTAGCATTTTGTACAAGGGAAGAGAGCGATGAGCCATTTTTGGCATGAATCGTGCTAAAGCAGTGATTTTGCCGTTGAGGGATTGTACCTCTTTTAGTGTTTGGGGGCTCTACAACTCCTGGATAACGCGGCATTTATCAGGATTAGCCTCTATACCTCTTTATATCAACATGAAGCCCAAAAATCTGCCACCAGGGACAGCGAATGTGCATTTCAAAGGGTTGAGCCTCATATCATATTGTTGTAGGCGTTGAAAAATGAGGCGTAGATCTTCAACATGGTCTCTTCCTTCCGGGGTCTTGGCAATAATATCATCAATATAAACTTCTACCAGCTTTGTGTGCATACCCTCAAAAACTTTATTGATCATGCGCTGGTAGGTTGCCCCGGCGTTTTTCAACCCAAATGGCATGACGTTGTAGCAGAAGACTCCTTTATCATTAATAAACGCTGTCTTCTCTTGATCATCCTCACACATTGGAATTTGGTTGTAACCGGAGTAAGCATCCATAAAAGATAGATACTTGTATCCTGAAGAATCGTCAACCAATCTATCAATGTTGGGGAGAGGGTATGGATCCTTGGGACAACATTTATTCAAATCAATATAGTCTATACACATATGCCACTTGCCATTGGCTTTCTGTACCATGACCACGTTAGACAACCAGGAGGAGTAACGGAGTTCCCTGATGAACCCCGCCTTGAGGAGTTCCTCTGTTTGCTCACAGGCAGCTTTTTGTTTAGCTGGACCCATACGCCGTTTCTTTTGTGCTACAGGCTTAGTTTCAAGGTACACCGCCAGGCGGTGACAACAAAAGTTGGGATCCATGCTAGGCATGTCTGCAGCGGTCCAAGCGAAAATTTCTTTATACTCATGGAGAAGTGCAATTAGTTTTGCCTCCATGTTAGCCTCAAGCTTGTCATTGATGTTTGTAATCTGTTCCGGGGTGCTACCCAAAACAATAGACTTGGAACCACCATCAGGAGTTGGTTTCAAAGGGTTCAGTGGGTCTATAGAAGACTCTGCCCTGGGGTCAAGATCCACCAAATTGACAGACGCCGCCGCACTGCTCCCTTCATTCAACTTTCTTTTCTTAGACATGGCTTCAAGCTTTACCATGTTAAGACTCAAATTGTAGCAATAGCGAGCCATTTCTTGGTCACCCCTTACAGATGAGACTTGATTATCTTTGTCAATGAACTTGATTAACAAGTGGGGGGTTGAAACGATGGCTTCCATGGCATTCAGGGTAGGTCGCCCAATGATGCCATTGTATGGAGATTTTACATCAATGACAAGAATCCTGGATTTCACAGTCCTTGCTCCAGGTTCGCCATCAAAAGTAATTCTCGTGTCCAAGTAGCCTTTGGTGGGCTGTTTGGCGCCATTGAAGGCTGTAAGGTCCTGCGTATATGGTTGCAAATCTTCATCAGTTAATCCCATGCGTTTAGATGATGTCGCAGGAACTTCCCTGATCAACTAGGATGCGTTTTACATCCATATTAGCGATTACTGCAATAATCACTATTGCGTTATCTCCTTCAGGAATAGTAGGGCCAAAATCGTCGTCTGTGAAGGTTATAGGCGGAGTCTGAACCCCGTTCCTGAATGGGCGATATTCTTTGCTCTTGCCTTACACAGACAAGATCATACGATGGTGGTTTTTCCTCACGGTGATTGAGGGTCCGCCCCCAGCAAAGCCCCCAACAATCATATCTACCACCTGCCTTTTGCCCCGCGATCTGGGTTCAGGGCTTGGTTCTCTTTGGGCGGACTCCAGAACAATACTCTTTTGTTTTTCTGTTGCCGCTGTGCGTTTTGGCTCCCGAGTGTTATCAGGATCCGGAGAACGATCACGAGGTCGTTTTTCAAACCTCTCTGGCTCATCATGAGATTTACCCTTAAACAAATAATGTTTCAGTTTGCCTTCACGAATAAGCACCTCGATGGTGTTTTTGAGTTGCTTGCACTCCTCCATGGTATGCCAACTGACTCATGGAACTCACAATATTTCTTTGGATTCCCACCGCGTCTGAGTGGAGGTGGACGTTGAATCCCGTAAACGTTGAGGGTAGTCCATCCTATTTCGCGCAAGATTTGCTCATATGTCGTGTTCAGGGGTGCATAATGAGCAAAATTGAACACACGTCTATCTTGCTTTTTGAAGGGTTGGTTCCCCGCCTTATCTTTCTGAGGGAACTTACCATTCCTGGATGATTTTTCTTTATCTTTATCATGGTGTGGAGCTGAAATGGGTGGTTTATTGCGAGATGCAGTGGCTTCCAAGTGCATCTCAATACCTACGTACTTGGATGCTTTCCTGCGAAACTCCTCCATGGTGGATGGAGGTCCTTTTGCCAACGACAAAGCAAAGGGCGATTTCGGCTGCATGGCCTCGATGAGGATATGCAACTGGATCGTTTCTGTCAAGTCAGGGACCATGGCTGCCTCTTTATAAAATCTCTTCAGGAAATCCTTAAGAGACTCTTTGTCACCTTGCTTGATCTGAGCCAAGGTATGGGAGGTTCTAGGCGCATCCCTAGAGATTACAAAGTGACTGCCAAAAGCTGTGGCCAAGTCCTCCCATGAATCAATGGAACCTGAAAGTCAACTCTTGAACCAGCTAAGAGCTTCACCTGTGAGGGTCCTGGGAAACATTCTGCACATGACATCTTCTTCTGCACCTAAGAACATAGCTTCATAGATGTAAGCATCTAAATCCTTAGAAGGATCTGTCTCCCCGTTGTATTTTCCTATGGAAATGGGTTGCATAGTTTGTAAATGTCTGGGGACATGCGCATTCATCAGTCTTTTGGAAAATGGGATACTCATCTTGTATCCCGAGGGGGATGTATTTGAAACGACTCTCCTTCCCTCATGATGGTGGGCATTTGCCAGTGGAAGGCTTCGTTGCTCTTCCATGTAAGTAGGGATACGAGAGTAATTTGGGGTACTCGATTCCTCCTGTACATGCGATTCATGGTACGGCTGTTTTGCAGGGCCCGCTTTCTCGTGTATGGGATTCACCTTTTCACGTCGAAGCTCTGCGATTTCTTCCCTCAACATTCTGATCATGTCATCTCTCGGATCTGGAGAGCCAACATGCGTTGCTCTTTTGTGAGTATCGTTGTCAAAGCTTAGACGTCTAGGATTGCGTGGAGGAGAATCCTCAGTCTGCACTTCTGGTCCTGGTCTTTCCATTGATGATGAATGTAATGGGAATTGTTCAAGGATTGTGGGATTACCAATTTTACAGGTCCCACTGGGCGTGCCAATGAACTGTTCTTTACAGGGGGTGTAAAGGTATGATTGTCAAACAATTCAAAATGTACATGTAAGGTAAAATCTGATGTGAGGAGGGCCTTATACATATACAAATATGGAGTACTCTTGTATATTGGGGCGTAGTACAATACACTCGGCGGCGGTGTAGCAGTCCGCCTGGAATAGCCTCCTTTGCCTTGACACAATTGGTGGTTGTACCTGCAATTATTCTCCGACGCTCAAGTCAGTATTTTGAAGTACTGTTAGACTTAGAAAGCAAATCTGAGAGAATTATGCAAGTATGAGTGTAAGGTTCAGAATGAAGGGGTCCCCCTCTATACATTTTTGCTGAGGTTTATATACCTGTTACTGGTGCTCTATTATTGGTAGGACCCGTTCCTTGTTTTCAGGCATAATGCAAGAAAGGTAGTGGGTCCCTGCGCCGTTCATGAGCACCATCACTATAGTGGGTATTTCCACTCACTTGGAAAGCGTTAATGCTTCATTATTTTATTTGTTGTTCCCTCTTATGCGTGACAGCGTGATTCCCATTTTTAACCTCTCAAGACAGAGTCAATCTCGTGCCGGGGTTATAAATATGGGCTCGCTTCGCAGTATGGGAATTTTGGTATTCCGCCTGTATTGAGCCTATGGCTTGGCGGAGTAGTGTGCATTGGAAATGCTTTATGTATGTGTACAATCTTTTTAATACTTTCCACCTTGGCGGAGTAATAGGTCTTGGCGGAGTAACAAGCATTGGCGGAGTCACATGCCTTAGCGGAGTAACATGCCTTGGCGGTATGTACTCCGTATAAGAGTAATCATAGAGTATTTGAAACGTATTTCTCCTGTTCGAAATGCTGATCTGGCAAGGCATTAAAACCATGCTCTTGGGGGCCGGTGTTGGGACCGGATCACATCCAAATCATAACATCATCACATCATCCATTCAAACCACATCAACATAATCACATATATATATATATATATATATATTTTCACATCATCAATGGATGAAATCATGCATTTAGAATAGTTACCCCCTCCTACCTCAAGAGAAGTAGAAATCAACGCGGTCCGATGGTCCCGCCTCGTCGATAAGGTCGTTTCCTACATTATACAACATACCACACAACTATCCTCTATTAAAACCACCAAGATTCAATTGCTCTTAAGTAACCACTTGGTGTTTTATGCCTTTTTAATTCTCAATCTTTACTTATTCATTTAATCCACCATAACCACCATGGGTTAGGTGCCCAATCACATTATTATGCATTTAAGGCTAAACCCATTCATGGGCTTCCACAATAATGAACTCCACCAACCATTTACCACCATTAATGGTCACTATACATCATAAATAGCATCTACCATCAATAATAAATACTCATCTACCTACATCTCACCTTTCCCCTAATTTATAAAGTTAGGGTTTCATCAAAAACCTAATAACCACTATTTGTGTTCATCATTTTCCATCATTCTCATATCATTTTCGTGTACCACCCAAGGCCCTCATAAAACTTAATTTAAATACACCCCACCTTAGGGTTTTTCATCATAAATGTCTCTCCTAACTTAACCCATATGCATTAACTCTCTCCCAACAACCAATACCCAAAAGCTAGGGCTTAAAGCTCATGAAAATGAAGAGAAACCTTTACCTCAAGCCAAAAGAAGTGAGCTTTTAGAATGGGTGAGAAAGAACACAAAAATGGAGAGAGAGGAAGAGTGATAGGGAGAGCCTCCAAGTTCTAAGCTCCAAACGAAAATGGAAGAGGAGATGGCACACACCACACTTGTGGATTTTTGAAGAGAATGGAGAAGAAGATAATGAGTGGGAGATGAAGAGAAAGAGAAGAAGTATTTGCCTAAGTGAGAGAGAGTACACGTGAGAATGAGGGGGAAGAGAAGAGTTTATATTTTTATTTTACTCTCATTGATTAAAGCTTTATCATTTTTCCACAAACAGGCTCTTCATTTGGGCTCAATACTTCATCCAAAAATTATTCCGAATATATATTCGGACTCCCAATATTATTCTCAATAGCCCTGACTAATATCATTTAAATCAGAGATACTTGGTCTGACACCTATATCCCAACCGGGCTCCATGAACCACCAACAGTCCCCAAAAATCTTAATTTAATTATTTTAAATATTTTGGGACATTAAATAATTTACCTTCAATTTGTCAATATTTATTTTCATTGATTTATTCCTTTATTTTAAAATTTTGGGATGTTACAATCCATCCCTCCAAAAAGAAAATTTCGTCCTCAAAATTTAACGTACCGGATTCGAATACGTCAGGATATCGTTCTCTGATGTCGTCCTCACGTTCCCATGTGAATGTCTCCACATTTCCATGTTTCCAAGCGACCTTCACTAAATGCACCAACTTGTTCCTTAATCTCTTCACAGAATGCTCGACAATGCAAACAGAAATAGGAGGAATAGATAAATCATCATGTACATCGACATCGTCCATAGGAATCACATGTAGCGGATCATAGACATATTTCCTCAACTGGGATACATGGAACACGTTGTGTAGATTAACGAGATGCGGAGGGAGTGCTATCCGATAAGCAACGTCACCAATCCGTTCCAACACCTCATATGGTCATATAAACCTAGGACTTAACTTTCCACTTTTCAACACCCTTCCAATCCCTTTATCACGCGAGACCTTCAAAATACATGATCACCCACTTGAAACTCAAGTGGTTTATGCCTCTTGTCATAATAACTCTTCTGTCTATCTTGAGCAATCTTCATATTTTCTTGTATCTTTCTAATCTGCTAGGTGGTTTCCTGAAGAATCTCCGGCCCTAAGGCCAAGTTTTCACCGGTCTCCAGCCAACATAGAGGCGTTCTACATTTTCTTCCATAAAGTGCCTCATAGGGTGCCATACCAATAGAGCTATGATAGCTGTTGTTGTATGTAAACTCAATCAACGGTAAGAATCTCTCCCAACATCCACCGTGCTCAAGAACACAAGCCCTCAACAAATCTTCAAGGCTCTGTATAGTCCTTTCGAACTGTCCGTCGATTTGAGGATGATAAGCGGAACTAAGTTTCAACTTAGAACCCAACTCATTGTGTAAACTTCCCCAAAACCAAGAAGTAAACCAAGGATCACGGTCAGATATAATGCTAGACAGTACATCATGCAATCTAACAATCTCCTTTATATACAATTGGGCTAATTTCTCCATTGAACTCTTCATATTTATGGGCAAGAAGTGAGCACACTTCATCAACCGATCTACAATCACCCATATAGCATCATTTCCAGCACGAGTTCTGGGTAGTCCAGAAACAAAATCCATAGCTATGCTATCCCATTTCCAAATAGGAATCTCCAATGGTCTCAAATAACCAGATGGTCTTTGATGCTCGACCTTAGCCTTTTGACAAACAAGGTAAGATGCAACAAAATTCGCCACATCACACTTCATACCAGGCCACCAGAAATTCTTCTTCAAATCTTGATACATCTTGGTGGAACCAGGATGAATGCTCAATACACTCTTGTGAGCTTCCTCAAGTACGTATTTCCTCGCATCACCACTTGAGGGAACATAAATTCGGCCCTTCACATGCCAAATACCGTCCGGGCCTTCCGCTAGAACCAAATTTTCCCCTTTATCTTGAGTTTTCTTCATCTCAATCAGGTACTCATCATTGGGTTGTCGTGCTTTCACATATTCAAGAAATTCATTCGGGACCTTCAACATTTCAAGAGACATTTTCTTGGGAGTATAAGTCTCCACGCCCACATTCAAATTTCTAAATTGTTCAATTAACTCCATCTCTTTCACCATCATCATAGAGATATGTAACGGTTTTCGGATCAACGCATCGGCAACTACATTCGCGTTTCCGGGATGATACCTCAACTCAAACTCATAGTCCTTCAGAAACTCCATCCATCGTCGTTGGCGCATATTAAGCTCCTTCTGATCGAAAAGATATTTAAGACTCTTGTGATCACTAAAAACCACGAACTTAGAACCATATAAGTAATGTCGCCACAACTTCAAAGCAAATACCACCGCCTCTAATTCAAGATCATGAGTGGGGTAGTTAACCTCATGCGGTCGCAACTGTCTTGACGCATAGGCTATCACACGCTCCTTTTGCATCAATACGCAACTAAGACCGAGCTGGGAAGCATCACAATACACCACGAACTCATCCAATAAGTCCGACAAGGCCAACACAGGAGCAGAAGTAAGCCTAACTTTCAACTCTTGGAAACTCCTTTCACAATCAAGATTCCAAACAAATGGCTGATTCTTACGAGTCAGCATCGTCAATGGTAAAGCCAAATGGGAAAATCCCTCAATAAATCTCCGATAATAACCGACAAGACCAAGAAAACTCCTTACTTCTGTCACAGACATCGGCCTTTCCCAAGCCATTACAGCTTCAATCTTTGATGGATCAACAGCAACACCGTCTTTGGAAATAACATGTCCAAGAAATTGGACCTCAGATAACCAAAATTCACATTTAGAGAGCTTCGCATATAACTCTTTCTCGCGAAGGACATTCAGTACAAGACGAAGATGTTCCTTATGTTCCTCGTGGCTCTTGGAGTAGACAAGGATGTCATCGATAAACACCACCACAAATTTGTCAAGATAGTTATGGAAAATGCGATTCATGTAATCCATGAAAATCACAGGAGCATTAGTCACACCAAATGGCATCACCACATATTCATAGTGGCCATAACGAGTGCGAAAGGCAGTCTTTGGAATGTCATCAATCCTTACCCGGATTTGGTGATATCCGGAATGTAAGTCGATCTTAGAGAATACCACAGCGTCCTTTAATTGATCTAAAAGGTCATCAATGCGCGGTAAGGGATATCGGTTCTTGATAGTCAACTTATTAAGTTGTCGATAATCCACACATAGCCTCATACTTCCATCCTTCTTTTTCACCAATAAAACAGGCGCACCCCAAGGAGACACACTTGGGCGAATAAATTCTCGTTCCAATAATTCTTCAACTTGTCTCTTCAACTCAACTAACTCCATAGGAGACATCCGATATGGCGCTTGAGAAATAGGTTCCGCACCCGAAACAAGATCAATAGAAAACTCCACCTCTCGTGGAGGAGGTAAACCAGGTACCTCATCAGGGAAAACATCTGAAAATTCAGATACAATGGGAATATCAAGGGATGGAATAGCATTTTCTCCATCTACTATGCATAGCATAACAAGGAGTTGAGATATACCTTGCACTTCAAAGCGCTCGGTATTTGGAGAAGGGAAGATGACACTTCGATTTTGACAATCCACCAAGACCTTATTGGTAGATAACCAATCCATTCCCAAAATAACCTCTAAATCTTTCATGGGTAAGCAAATAAGAGACATCATAAATTTCTTATTTTCAAGAACCATCTCGACATCATCACATCGAGTGACCACTCACAAACAAGTACCGGTCGGTGTAGATACGAGGATAGAGCCTCTCATCATGTTTATTAGCAATTTCAATCGCCTCACACAATCTTCGGAAATGAATGAATGTGTTGCACCCAAATCAAATAAGACATCAACATAACTACCCAGGATTTGGCACTTACTTTGGACAAGATCACCAGCTTGTGCAGCCTCTTCGCTAGTCACAGTGAAGACTCTTCCATCCATTTGTTGATTAGCACCACGATTGGGACCATTCCAGCCACCATTACCATTACCTCAGCCGTTACCACCATTTCTATTGCCATCACCATTTCGACCGCCATTACGGCCACCATTGCCGTTTCCACGGCCACGGCCTCTAAAAGCACCATAGCCTCCGCGGTTTGCATCATTACACACCATCACATCCGTGGCATTCAAGGGACAATCGGGATAAATGTGCCCCGGTTGGTTGCATCTATAACATACCACCGCCTCCTCATGGTTACACTCACGAGCCAAATGATTTCCGCCACACCGGAAACAACGAAGACCCTAGCCATTACCTCAGCTACCATGGGCACCATGTCTTCCACCACCGCGTCCACCTCTAAGAGAAGAGGAACCACGCATAAATTGTCTATTCCTCTTGAAATCACCCTTCTTCTTGAAGCTAGAGGATTGGCCCTTCAGTCTATGATCGTGCGCTGAATAAATCTTAGGAACCACATCATTTTCTTCAAAAATTCTACACTTGTTCACAAGAGTAGGGAAACTCCTAATCTCTTGGTGACAAATCGCCTTCTTGATCTCTTGGCGTAATCCGTTCTCAAACTTAACACATTTTGAAGCTTCGGTACCTTCCTGTTGGAAAGGAGGGTAAAACACACATAGCTCTTTGAATTTTGAGGCATATTCATCCACCGACATGCTTCCTTGCTTAAGCTCCATAAATTCAAGCTCCTTTTTGTTCTTGTAACTCTCCGGAAAATACTTCCTAAAGAATTCCACCTTGAAGTTCTCCCATGTCAAGGGAGTATGAGCAGAGACCATACGTCCACGAGTCAAAATCCACCAAGACTCGGCCTCGTCACGGATCATAAATACCGCATACTCAACCTTTTGAGCATCAGAACATTCCATGCTAGCAAATATTCATTCCAAATCACGGATCCAAACATAAGTGTCTTCCGATTTATAGCCTCCATGAAATTCAGAAGGCTTCCGCTTGAGGAATCGGTCAAGACCATGATTTGGTTGACCCACGGGTTGTTGTTACCATTCAAGAATATCGGTAAATCGGTTAAAAGCTTCAGCCATAGCGGCTGCATCGACGTTGCGTCTATTCGCCATTGATCAATCTAGACACACAACACAAATACATTTAGAAACCTTGTGTTTCTTTCCTCAAAATTTATCAATCATTAACAATTATCATCTACATATGTATCATCATAATGTATTCATAATTCGAAGGTAAATATTAGAAAAGAAATGCCTGGCCAGGCTTAATATCAACCACAATATAAAACAGTGAGCAATTCAAGCTCCAATAATGCTTAACTATAACAATAATATATCAACATTAAGTGACAATCACTCTTTAACAATATTAATCTCATATAATTCATTAATGATCAATCAATGCTCTGATACCAGGTCGAGACGCCCCCAAAAGTAAGGGGTAAATTTTTCACGAATTTAATGTTATTAATTTATGAAAAATATGAGTGATGAAGCTATCATCCAATACCCTGGATCTATGCAACCTATCTCATATATGAAGATATAAGAAGGTATCAGAGTACGCAATAGATGTTCATGTAGTACCATTACGATCCCGATTCATATTGTCGATAAATCCATGTATAAATTAAAGGTCCTAATCGATTACGAGATACGAACTAATCGATTATCATTCCATAATCGATTACAGAGCAACAGGTAATCGATTACAGACCTCCTGGAAATGGCACAATGAATCAGGTGTTATAACTAATCGATTACAACTTTCAGAATAATCGATTACATTGTTCCTGTTGGGTCAATAATCGATTATTCTGTCAACCCTAATCGATTACAAGGTTCCTGGAATCTATGCTAATCGATTAGAGAGTTGGTAGTAATCGATTACAGAGCTCCTGGAATTGATGTAATGCATCAGACATCCCACCTAATCGATTACAGGGACAATTCTAATCGATTACAGGACTTCGAGTAGTTGATAATCGATTACAGCACTCAATGTAATCGATTACCTTAAAAATAGAGGCCCTATAATCGATTAGATCAGCAGGACTAATCGATTACACCCTGCCTTATGCAGAAATTATGCAGATTTTATAAGGAAAATGAACTTCACAACTACCAAAACCTATTCAAACGATATCAGAATGCCACCAAATTTTAACACAAGCTAAAACACATTATTTGTGACGTGTGGCAACTGGCCGCACTCGAAAATTCCTAAAAATGAGTAATTTATGCGTATAAGCTCGATTATCCCATTTTAAGGCATTTTGAGGTAACCAATGGGTCTACTTTTGGCAAAATGGATCCATTCCATTTCCCACAAACCACAATTAACGTACTTAAGCTGTTGCATTCCATCCATCGCATCAAAACCTCATAAATCATCATTTGACCATACTAGTTCCTAGCTCATGCATTAAAACAACTATACAAAGTTTCCAACACACATCCTAAAAGGCTATATTTCATGATTCTCAATATTCATTCATCAAATTGGCTGAGATTTAAACATCATAATGGTATTATACCTTACCAAAGGTCATTAATGAAAATGACCTATGCACACAAGGTCTTATTTTCCTACATGACCCTAAAATCATCATTTACCATATCAAGATTACAAAATTTGGGCATATATGCACCATGTACCATACAAAATAAAAACACGCCGGCCAAGGCTCTCTCTTTTCCATTCCATATTTACCTTCTTCAAACTCGGCCTCCAAAATGGTAGGATTTACATCATACCTACATCAAACTTAAAAATTACAACGAGGAGGTGAGTAACAAAATCTAAATGAATCAAAGTCATACATTATGACGAAATACATGTATACTTGTTTATATACCACACCTCTCAGAATATCATACATCATTTATATACTATACTATTCAAAACCATATATCACGTTCTCAAGTATACACCCACAATCATATTCATTCAAATCACTGAATACACCCATAGGGTTAGTATCACACGCTTTTCCCTTTTTAGTTCTCATTCATCCTTCGCCACTATGGGCTATCAACTAGGCATATCTCCGGCTATATGCAAATGTGCTTAAAGCTAATGCATATGCACAAGGAATTTCTCATCAAACAATGCGGATCCGACTGTGGGATTACAACCTCAAATCAATTTGTGGGACAAGCATAGGTGTGCTACTATGCCCCTTCTGTAGTAGTAAATTGTGTACACATATATCTCAATTTGTGCATGCTTATAACATCATAATTTTTATTGGTACCAAACCGCTCTCGCCCATTTGTAGCACTAGTCACCCCGTGACTTGCGGATCAACATCTTGGCCTCAATTACCACAAGTGCTACGGACCCCTCCCAAACACACATCGAGAGAGCCGTGCCCCGTCGGACACCGAGGTAACTCGCTCACCATAGAGCTGCCCGCCCACTGGCCCGCCACATAGGGTGCCTCGTCACCAAACTATGGATAGCTTCGTGACTCACACACTAAGTCATAGGGGAAAAACAACAATACGCTCATGCACTGAGCCGCCCTCCCATTGGGCCCGCCTAGTGGAACCCCTAATATTCCACATAGACAGCAATGATATGCCATGGATGCTATGCAAATGCAAATCAAATGCATCCTCACACTATGCATCCTAGATGCCACTCCACATTCAATCATTCACCACCACCACTAGGTGGATTTCAATATTCTCATCATTCTCAATTATTTCCAATTCTCCTCAGAACTTATACTCATTAATAGTTAGTGGCATACACATTCATCAATTCAGCATACATCTTTGGGATATTTCATATCATGGATTTCAATTCACACATGGTCTTAAACCATCATCATATTTCATCATCAAGAACTAATAACAACATCATATCATTATCCCAAACATAATGCCACACAACAATCATCATTCTAAATGCATCCAAATCATAACATCATCACATCATCCATTCAAACCACATCAACATAATCACATATATATATATATATATATATATATATTTACATCATCAATGGATGAAATCATGCATTTAGAATAGTTACCCCCTCCTACCTCAAGAGAAGTAGAAATCAACGTGGTCTGATGGTCCCGCCTCGTCGATAGGGTCGTTTCCTACATTATACAACATACCACACAATTATCCTCTATTAAAACCACCAAGATTCAAGTGTTCTTAATTAACCACTTGGTGTTTTATGCCTTTTTAATTCTCAATCTTTACTTATTCATTTAATCCACCATAACCACAATGGGTTAGGTGCCCAATCACATTATTATGCATTTAAGGCTAAACCCATTCATGGGCTTCCACAATAATGAACTCCACCAACCATTTACCACCATTAATGGTCACTACACATCATAAATAGCATCTACCATCAATAATAAATGCCCATCTACCTACATCTCACATTTCCCCCAATTTATAAAGTTAGGGTTTCATCAAAAACCTAATAACCACCATTTGTGTTCATCATTTTCCATCATTCTCATGTCATTTTTGTGTACCACCCAAGGCCCTCATAAAACTCAATTTAAATATACCCCACCTTAGGGTTTTTCATCATAAATGTCTCTCCTAACTTAACCCATATGTATTAACTCTCTCCCAACAACCAATACCCAAAAGCTAGGGCTTAAAGCTCATGAAAATGAAGAGAAACCCTTACCTCAAGTCAAAAGAAGTGAGCTTCTAGAATGGGTGAGAAAGAACACAAAAATGGAGAGAGAGGAAGAGTGAGAGAGAGAGCCTCCAAGTTCTAAGCTCCAAACGAAAATGGAAGAGGAGATGGCACACACCACACTTGTGGATTTTTGAAGAAAAAGGAGAAGAAGATGATGAGTGGGAGATGAAGAGAAAGAGAAAAAGTATTTGCCTAAGTGAGAGAGAGCACACGTGAGAATGAGGGGGAGAAGAGAAGAGTTTATATTTTTATTTTACTCTCATTCATTAAAGCTTTATCGTTTTTCCATAAACAGGCTCTTCATTTGGGCTCAATACTTCATCCAAAAATTATTCCGAATATATATTCGGACTCCCAATGTTATTCTCAGTAGCCCTGACCAATATCATCTAAATCAGATATACTTGGTCCGACACCCATATCCCAACCGGGCTCCATGAACCACCAACAGTCCCCAAAAATCTTAATTTAATTATTTCAAATATTTTGGGACATTAAATAATTTACTTTCAATTTGTCAATATTTATTTTCTTTGATTTATTCCTCTATTTTAAAATTTTGGGATGTTACATAGCGTATGTACGCTGGGTCTCCTGCACCTGATCCTGCAAAATTCAACATATAAATATCTAGCGTATGTACGCTGGCTTTCTAGCGTATCTACGTTGGCTTTCTAGCGTATGTACGCTAGGTTAATAATCTCTTAATAAACATATTTCCTTATGTACTTATCTTTTTAATTAATTTCTTGCACAATTTAAACACATTTTAATTAAATAACTAAAACAAGAAAGAATGATAATTTATTAAATAATAATGCCAAACTCAACACAATTTGATAGATTAAGTTAAATTAAAGATGAAATTATTAAGTATTTTCAAGACTTAATAATTATATTTTACTTCTACTCCATATCTAGCAATGTCGAAACAACCACCCCTTAGTCATTACTCGACACCCACCATATCTAGTTCCATTTTCTAGCTTCAGGGTTCCATAAAACTGAAAAAAATGAAAACCCCATAGACATGTCGTTTTCGGCCTAGAGTTCATGAAATTAAGGGTACCAACGTGCTCACCTTACTTCCGGCAAGAATTTGAGGGCTAATTGGGCTCCTATGCATACACAACCTTGGACAAGAGTGAAGGGAAGAAGTTTCGTGTGAGAGAAAGAAGAAAATGGAATTGTACATTTATTTTACACATAGGGACATTTTTATCCTTTCGTGCTTTTCGTTTTCCTTTTTCATTTTAAATTTCTTTCCTTTTCTAAATTCATTTATCTTTTTTCTTTTTAATAATTATATTTTACTTCTACTCCATAATAATTAATAGTTTACCATTACAATTTAATTTAATTCTAATTTTAAATTTAATCACCTCTAATTAATTAGTTTAATTCCACTACCAATTAAAAATACTCCAATTAATTTAATTTAATTCACACTAAATCTTAATTAATTTATTTATTTATTAATTCCCAATAGCATAAATAATTAATTTTAAATACCGAGATGTTACAATTGTGACCCCTCAGACATAGGTCAACCTTAGGTTTCTATTTATATATTGGTGGCAAAGTTGTATCTTGGATGGCTAAGAAACAATCAATAGTTAGTCGATCCAACATAGAGGCTAAATTTAAAAGCCTTGCCTCAACCATTATTGAAGTTATGTACATTAAATCCCTTCTATTTAAGTTTCATCTTCCTCATGACAATCTCTTATATAGCGTGACAACCAAGGAGTAGGGCTCATCTTTACTAATTAATCTTGTCATGCACTCCAAAGCCAAACATTTCGAGCTAGACTTATGTTTGTTAAATAAAAGGTTGCATAGCGTCTCATTGCCATCAAACACTTGCCCTCTTAGTTTCAAATTGCCAACCTTCTCACCAAATCTCCAAGTTCAACTATATTTCTTGACTTAAGGGACAAACTCAATGCCATAGAAACTCCTCCATTAAGTTTGAGGGGGGATATTAGGAAGCCTTCCTAATAGGGAAAATCAGTTACAATTGATTCTGTTTTAAAGTTGTTTATGTTGTCGTATCTTTCCTTCCAATACTTTTCTATTTTAGCTCTTATATAATAGTTGTCCATGTATCTCTTTAAAGATCAATAAGTTCTGATTCAATATTATATTTCTCTCAGTTTGACCATCTTCTTCTTCTCATGTTGTTTGCTAACCTTTACACATCCCATATTCAAACACAAAATTAATGCACAAAGTATCAAGGGTTGAACACAACCCATGCTATGAGGAAATATCAAAATAGAAATATTCAGGATTATTAATCAGGACCTTTCTCGCTTAATGTTCAAGATTCTTGATCGCAACAAGTTTTATCCCACTCCACCCCTCATTTTTTAAAAGTTAATTGTGTTTACCCTTACCGTTAGGTTTAGTTTGACAGTTAATAAGGTGGGTGAAGTGAGTACTTAACGATGATAGAAAAAGGAATGGGGGAGTGAAAAGAGTTTGGAAATCGTTAGGGTCTTGTACCATGTTAGAAAATAATGGGTCTATGGACATCTAATGCATGAAGTTTTGCATAACTGAATATCTACGAATGGTCTAACATTCTAGATGGGTCAAACCCTCTAGTGCCATATATTAGAAAATGACTGGCCTAACTCGACCAAAAAGTCAGTTCATAAATTAAGGATTGCCACAAGCCTCAGAAAGAGTGTAGTGACCATATTTTTAACTACTGTGAAACTTATCTCAACATCTTAATAGAAATTGTAAAACCTCTAGAAAAACTCCAATTTGGAGGAACTTGTAAAAATGAAGAAATAAGAATCTTGAAGGGTTTTAAAAAAAGAAATTAAATTCTCCCCTTACTTTTTTAAAATTCTCAAAACAAAATTTTTGGAAGTAAATGTCATCCTCTTAAATTTAGCTCACAAACATTGTCTTAGGTCCCATTTACGTACATGCCTCTAAGCCCATCTCCTCAGACCAAACTAAGTTTCATTGTCAATCCTTTGAGCCGCTTCGCTCCTTGGGATGCCTTACCTAGGAATCTCGAAAATCAAAGATTAGTATAAAACTAAAGTCATCTCCTTTTTGCAGGGGTATCTCCTTCAGTTGATTATCTGGTTTCGGAATATGCATTTAAAAACCTTTTTCTCTCGTACCCATTTGCCTAAACTCCGGTGATCTAGCTTTGGCTTATGCCATTACCGCTAAACCTGATTCTTCTCTTTATCCGGATCCTTATTCTTTCTTTTTGTGACACTTTATTTGAATGACTCCTTTCCCTACCAGTGATGATGTTGATGATAGAGATTTTCTTTCACAATTCCACTCCGGGACTACTTTCCTTGCCTTTCCTGCATTACCGGATTAATTGCTTTTCTGCAGTAAGCTGCAAAAGAATCAGGAGTAGCCTCCTTTTGAAGTCGATCTGGTCTAGTTCAATTCTTTCAATCTCTCCCTTTTCTGTCGAAGTAAAGCTAGAAACCTCTCCTACAGCCCATGAGAAGGGAAATCTCAAGATTAGACTAAGTAACCATTAAATGACAACTCCATTTTCCAAACTAGTTAACAAAGAGACACTTAGTGTATGATTAGTTGGCAAATACGATAAATTTCAATTATAGAATACATGTATCATCCCACACCACCACCTTCCGTCTCTTACTCACACCTCATTCATCAATACACCCAACTCCACACCTCCTAGATCCAATCCGAACCAGTATGTCGAGGCGGAGATGGGTGGTGTTGTTTCATATTGAAGCGTTTGAGTTGGGTTTGAAAGGGATGAATGGTGGATAGTTATCGCTCTTAGGCCGTAAGGGGTTGTGACGCAGCGACAGAGTAGTAGAAACATTCTTAATTTATGAATTCGAAACTGTTAGTTAAAACTTTCTCTTGTCAACCAACCAATCTTCGCTCTCGGTAGTATATGCAACAAATTATTTTATAATAAATTTCTGCAAGCTTTCGCTACCTTGGATTGATTATTTATTCATGTCTACTTATTATTGATTTATTTATTATGCTTATGCATTGAGCTCTTCAAGGCAGGAGGATCTTCGGAATTGTTTTGAGTGGTTATTATTAAATAGAGAAAAGAAACGAAGGCAGTGATGTAGAATAAAAAATATTGCATCCCATGGAAAGTAGCAAAAGAAACATAAAATAAATGATATCCATTGTATAAAAATTCCCTCAGTACTTATTATTACAATAAACCAGGTCAACAAATAAGGATTCTTAGCCAGCTAAAGACAATATTGAGGCAGTTAAGCTCTCTCTAACATGGGATAAAACCTGATCAAATAAAAGTAACATATAGAGAAAACAGCAACATATATCTAAACTATAAGAATAGCATGATAATATATCAGGACTGGGGTATTCTCTCTGAAGGACCAACAAATTTAACTCTAAAGAAGGCACAAATCAAGATTGTGCAAATTTTCCTTTTCCCTTTAAGCCACTGCTGGCATGTCCTTGAGCCATGAATCTAGAGGCTTGCCAATGGAATAAACAATGAAACCAATTTCCCTGAGCTTCTTAACATCCACCACATTCCTGCCATCAAATACAAATGCAGGCTTCTGCATGTTGTCATAAACCTTTTGGTAATCAAGATTCTTGAACTCATCCCACTCAGTGAGAATGCAGATACCATGTGCATCCGTAACTGCTTCTTGGACATCCCAAACCACACTTACTTGCTGCTTATTGGTAGTTGGGCTCAAAGGCTGAAGATGAGCAGGATGATCCCAATCAAACTTCTTCATTGCAAGATCCCTCATGATTTGGTCTTCAGAGACCTGAGGATCATATACGCTCAACTTAGCCTTGTCTCCCAACAGCCCCTTGCACACATCAATAGCTGGGGTCTCCCTGGTGTCACCAGTGTCCTTCTTGAAAGCAAATCCCAGAATTGCAATTTTCTTCCCGGAGACAGTGTTGAACATCGAAGAAACCACCCGGTTCACGAACCGAGTTTTCTGGTAGTCGTTCACCTTGATCACCTGTTTCCAGTAATTGGCAACCTCAGGAAGGCCATTGCACTCACAGATGTAGACCAAGTTCAGTATGTCCTTCTGGAAGCAAGAGCCACCAAACCCAACACTGGCATTCAAGAACTTAGGTCCGATTCTCGAGTCAGTGCCTATCGAGTGCGAAACCTGGGAGACATCAGCACCAGTTGCCTCACAAAGTGCTGACATTGCATTCACAGAGGAGATCCTCTGTGCTAGAAAAGCATTGGCAGCAAGCTTTGAGAGTTCAGCAGACCACAAATTGGTGCACAGGATTCTCTCAACAGGAACCCAATGGGCATAAACATCTCTCAAAGCAAGAATAGCCTTTTGACCATCTGGGGTTTCCCTGCCTCCGATGAGGACTCGATCCGGATTGAACAGGTCTTTGATTGCTGTCCCCTCAGCAAGAAACTCAGGGTTAGATAGAATGGTAAAATTTATGCCTTTCCTATTATGAGTGAGAATCCTCTCAATTGCCTCGGCGGTTTTCACTGGCACGGTTGATTTCTCAACCACGATCTTATCCGACTTAGAAACATCGGCAATCATCCTTGCAGCACTCTCCCAATATGTCAGATCGGCTGCTTTGCCAGCTCCAAGACCCTGAGTCTTAGTCGGCGTGTTCACCGACACAAAGACTATGTTAGCCTCGGCAACATGCTTCTCCACATCAGTGCTGAAGAAGAGATTCTTCCCCCTGCACTTCTTCACCACATCATCAAGGCCGGGTTCGTATATTGGCAGGTGATCACTGTTCCAAGCATTGATCCTGGGAGCAGAGATATCCACCACGGCCACCTCAATCTCAGGACACTTCAAGGCAATCACAGCCATGGTTGGGCCACCGACATAGCCAGCTCCAATGCAGCAAATCTTCACCATTGTTCACTGTTTTCAACACCCTACACCACATACACAACCCCAATCTCAATAACAACAACCCAGAAACAATCCAAATTTAATCTCAAAATGTCCATTACTAATCAACAAGCTATCCACCATACTAACAACTAATAAGATCCAAAGCTAAATAATTGAAAGACCAAACAACAAAACTCTTACAATATCCTCCTACACAACATAACAGGACACGCAAAATTTAAGAAATCACGAGGGTAATTACAAAGTGAACGAGATCTAGTAAAGCGATCATGGAAAGACTAGCAGATCCAGAAGCTATTATTAAAGAAAATGCAACTGGTTAAACAAAATCCTCTGTTTCAGCACACACATGCTTAAACATATATGAAGCAAGAGACAAAATGCGGAATCCGAATCTCAACATAATCAAATCATTAACCTATCAGATCTAACAACAAAATTCACAGCCAACCAGTCGTGCCAATAGACAGATCCAATCTCAATTCACAAACACACAATTATGCCGCAGGATTATGCAAAACATATTTTTTCAAAAAAGGGTGCTTGCATTTGAAGACCGAAGCAAGAACACCCAGAAAGCAAAATGGAAAAAAACCCCGGGAACTCGAAATGGGTAGGGAGAAAAAGACAATCTTGGGGCAGAGAGAAGGAAATCAAAGAAGAATGAAAGAAACGAAACAGAGTGATGGGAAATAAAATACCTTGTATAATGAGAGGGATCTGAAGAAGAAGAAGAAGAAGAAGAAGAAGAAGAAGAAGAAGAAGAAGTAGAAGAGGGGAATTGAGGGGAGAGAAGGAAATGGGAATGAGAAGAATGAAATACGCGTCAGAATTTATATAGAGAAAGAAAAAGAGAGAGAGAGTGTCACGTAGGAAGCAATTCAATTGAGTAATATATTGAATTGAATATAGTTTTGGAAAGAAAAGGGAGTGACGAACCAAATAATAATGAGATGTAACCTTACTCGCCATAGACCAGTTTCCGTGACAAAAGCATTATTACTACTACACCGCTGCCATTGTGCCCAACACGTTTTTTCCTTTCACATTTTTTATTTTTTTATTTTTTCCTCTTGCGCTATTTCTGTTCTTTACCCGTTAATAATTGTTTCCTTTGATAATACTTTTGTCTCAACCACAAACCTTCCCAATAACGCATGTATTTTGAAATCAATCAATAAACAAATCTTGCTTGGTGGTGGTTCAACAATTTGAAATTGAATTATGGAAGGTTTTTCTCATAAAATAAAATTGTTCAAAATGTACTCTTTTTTGTCTTAAGAAAGAGAAAAACTTTTTAAAGTTTTAAAACAATAATGACTTTTTTTTAATAATATACATATGAGAAATAAAGTATGGCAAATATAAAGAAATAATATAGTTTATAAATAAATAATAGATAAGAAAATTTGGTATGTCATTAAGATAAAGTGATTATAATTTTTAGTTTGTGAACAATTTAATAAAAATGGATTATGTAGTAAAAAGATTAATGTCCGTAATAAAATCTTGTAAAATAGACTATTGAATCTTTATGAATCTCAAAGGTTTGGATCATACCTTCTATACGTAAAAGGTTTTGATGAACCAACAAAATTTTCAACATAATTTGTAAATAGTTAAGTCTTTTAAATATACTATCAATAGGTGTGAATCATGTGATATATAGAAAATGTTTTGTTATGAAAAATAATGTTCATTTTGAAAATTCTTAAAGTTGAGCAAGGGTTAAATTTACATGTTTAATCTGATTATCTAATTCAATCTAATTCTAAATACTCTATTACTAAGCAACCTAGTTTTATATTATTATTATTATTATTATTATTATTATTATTATTATTATTATTATTATTATTCTATTTCATATTATCTAACCTAACGTCAAAATATTCACACACAAAAAGGAATGGTTTTGTTTTGTTTGTTTGCATGTTAAAGACTTAAAGCAAGCAAATGTCAAGAGGTGATTTTAGTTTGGTAGTTTACACAATAACATTCATGTTTTGTTTGTGATTTTCATAGAATTTTGTATTGCGACAATAAGTCTATGCTACAATTGTGATTTTATTTTGTAATTATGTAAATTTAATGGTCATTTCTTATTATTTTAAATGTTTGATATGACAAGTTATAATTAATTAAATATTTAATCATCCAATCTAATCCAAACCAATTTAGATCCAATTAAATTGGATCAAATTTCAAAAACAATACACAAATCTAATCCAATTAATTCTAATACAATCAAATATTACTGAACTCCAACTCAATCCGTTACTCACTTCTCTCTAAAAATTTCTCCCTGGATCTATTAGGATAATAGCCATCGATTTTTGAAGGGAGATACCTTTATATTAAAAAAAGAAAAGACTTTGGTGGGACACTTTAATAATCTTTTTACCTTGAATTTCAACTTTGAGCTTAAGGGACACCCACAAATTCATAAATTAAAAAGGAAATTACGGTACATGTGTAGAATATCTTTTAGTAAGATTCTTATTTTTGTTGTTTATCGCGCATTTGTCAGAAAACAATAACTATAATAATTGCACATTCGGATGAAATTTACTCCTTCATCTTCATGTTTCTGGTAATGTTTTTTTTTCCTTGAAGATTCGTGCCTCTAGTATTGTCATATCTTCCTTTTATTCATCTTTATTAATGTTCACGTTATGTCTATCTTTTTTATTATAAGTCACTTTAATCAATTTTTTTATATTAGGAAATATTCTTAAAATTAATTACTAATTAACCAATATATGCGTATAAAGTTTACAAACTCTATGTCCACGTATCTACATATAAAATTAAAGTTCGTCACTAAACTTTTAAAATATATTTCTTCCTGATTTTCTTTTTAAAATTTAATTTAAGCTATTGTCTAATTTTGTTATTTATTAATTTTTCATTTACCTGATCTAATAATTATTAACCTTTTGTATCTCCAATGTTTAAAATAGATTTACTAAATAAGTGTTTTCTTAATAGCAACAAATATGAATTTAATTTCGATGATGTACTGTGATGGTAGAAATTTTAGTTTTGATGTACTGTGACAGTAGAAATTTTTATGTGGTCACCTTATAAAAAGAATTACTAAGTGAATCAATTAAAAATTATTTTACATACGAATTTTGTATTTAATTATTATATAAATCAATAATTTTTTCTACGTAATAACTCTTAATTAGATAATATTATATGTCACTGTCACCACCACCATTATCGCAGCTACCACCACCGCCATCGTCTTTACTACCACAATCATCTTCACCACTACTACCATACCATTGTGTTGTCATCATCATCATTATCACTACACCCTACCGTTGCTGACACCACCACCATCATCATTGTCGCTATCGCACCAAAGTTATAACCACAACCTCTTACTACTGCATCCACAATCACTGTTGTCATCACCACCTCTCGCTACCACTCACCATCTTCGTCATTGTCACCACCCCCACTAGCTTCAACGCTACCTCCGTTGTCAGAACCACCAACAACAACCTAAAAAACAAAATTTTGGAAATGTAAAATTTTTAAATACTTTAAACAAGTGATTCTTGAAATGAAAGAATTTAAATTACTTACTCTAAATAAATGATTTAAATAATGATAAAAATTGAATTTCCTAAAAATTTTAAATTCCTGAAAATTTTTAAAAATGCAACCTAAGGGTAATTAATGCTTACAAACTTACATAAGATAAAAAATGATATATAAATTATTATCTAAATATTAAATTATTTAATAAATAATATAAAAATTGCATACATATTTATAAATTTAAAATATTTAAGATTAAAATTACTACCAATGTTGAAGTTTATGTTTTTTCCTCAAACTAATTATAACTAATTAGATATTTTTAATTTTTAAGATAAAAATACAAATTGGTCATTTATGTTTATTTAAATTCCTATTTTAGCTCCTTTAGATTTTAACTTTTTCATTTTAGTCTTTCATATTTACATTTTACAAGATTATCCATTTCCATTAAGTTTTCTAACATCATTAACTATTTTTTTTTTATCTTCTCCCCTTCATCTTCTGCTAAATGTTCCTCAGTTTATGTTAGAACATGGAGTTTTATCTTAGTGTTGAAATCCATTTGACTGTTGAATTCATATATCTAATGAGTTTCACTTTCGTGAAGACTCAAAGAGTCAAAATGGTTACTTTGATTAAACAACAACCATTAACAAATAGATTTTATGATATTTAACAAAAAAATACGGTATTGTAAAAAAATTAAATGTAAATGATTAAATTTAAAAACACTTAAAGACCAAATTAAAAATTTAAATAAACATAAAAAAATAAAATTTGTGTTTTTGCCTATTTTTAACTTAAGGAATAAAAAAGAAAGTCCTAAGAAGCACCACTCTGGTTAGTCACATGCTATATATTTTTTAGTACCTGTAAAATTTTTTAACATGAACAAGATATGAGGTAATATTTACTTAAATTAACAACAAAGTGATTTAATTTTATTGTCTTATGTGGTCCTTTTATTTTAGAACAACTTTTTTTTATATTCCCTGTTCGACAAGTTAGGTTGAGGCTGGGTATACGGTGGCAAAATTCTTCTAATCAATAGCAATATTTGACACAATTGCAATCTTGAGTACTTGAATTGAAGGCGGCCACTATGTCCTATGTAATGAACAAGAAAAGACTACTGATGATCTCCTCTTCTCATGCAATATCCCATACAGGACAATATTTGGTATACGACATGTTAAATTTGTAGTTGAGATTGGTTAAATACAACCTTAGATAAAGTTTGATTAAAATTAATATATAAAATCATGAAATAATTTCATCTTCACATCTTTATTTTTTCTACTGGTCACTAACCAAGTAAATAGCGAGGTTTTAAAAATCAGACCGGTGATTGAATTGATGAAGGTACAGGTTCATTGGTTGAACCTTGGTCGAACCGTTTATAATAAAATATATATTTTTAATATAATATAATATAATATAATTCTTGATACATTAACAATAAATTATATAAAAACTAAATTAATTAAGGATCATATTACATATTTTATATAATTAAAAATATTTTTAAAAATATTATATATAATATGTAAATATTAAAGATCATATTATATATAATATGTAAATATTATATATAAATTTTTTATTTATTTAAAAATATTTTTAATAGATTTTTTAAAAATAGTAAAAAAATAATTTTAAAACTTTGACTGATTCAACCGGTTTTAACCGATTCTGATATGACCGGTTTTTTTTTGCCCGGATCAATTCCCGGTCCAACCAATTGAACCGGCCGGTCGGTCCGGTTTTTAAACCATGGTAAATAGTATGCCGCCCAACAAAGGAAAAATGCACTTCGTACATCACGGAATGACTCATATACAAAAGAAACAGCTTCTTTATTGACACTGTTTCGTTGTAGGTAATTTGGAATGAATAGATGTTTTACGAATGAATCATGACAGTTACAGGAAATTGTAGAATTAGATAACATTTAAGGTTTGGTGATGGTTTAGAGCCTAAACAAACAGTTTTTTTATTCATTCTTTGAATGGACTTTTCAACCTTAAATGTGTATCAGGAACTTGTATACCTTTTGGGTTCAGATACCTATTCATCTACGCGCTAAATGATAATGTAAGAGACTCTTAACCGAAGCTTTGAAAAATATTGTATTTGAAGTATTTGTCAGTGAACTTTATTTATTAGTTAATAACTTTTTCGAAAAGATTAATATCATAATATATAACACTTTGAAGTTTAAACAAACATGAGTATGTAATATTTACCAAACCAAAACTTTACCATAGAGCTGATTAATTATCACCTATAACATTAATAATGCTATGTTTACATGTGACGGAACAAATTTTTGCATGTGCAGAGGCACTTTTTCTTATCTCACATGCAATATATTCCCTTTTGCATATGGTCAAAATTCTCAAAGTATATACGTAATTTCAAATGTTTAATGGTGTTCCTAGAATTAATGGAAGTTTTGGTAGCAATCAAATCTGACAAAATAGAATATAAAAATATTAGAAACAGTTGAGGGAAAGCTTGAGTTTGTTTCCTTTTTTGAAACCATTGAGAAAGCTTTGAACTTTAGGAAAGTCAGTATACCACATGGACAGAGAAATTGAGTATCGTTGAAGGTAGTTGAGCACAACAAATATGGCAGTTGTAAACCCATGTAATAAAAGCAATCGTTGTTATAGTTAAATTGAATATAGTTTTTTTATCCATTAAATTAACGGTAAAAAAAAATAGAATAAAAACTTTATGTACATGCTTGCTTGGTCGGGTGAGGATGGTCTTAAAATTCAATTTTGTTGAGTTTCTTTTTTAAAAAATTAAACATATGGTTCTTTAGATTTGAAGTTAGATTTGAGTGGGTCTCATGAAAGTTTTTTACTCAAACTACTCTCTTACATTTTTTAAGTTGCGTTAGACCAATTTTCCATTATTTGTTAACAGTGACTAAACAATGCTTTCATGACACCTATGTGGTTGAAATGGTATATAAGTGACGCTTACATGGCTTCAGCAGTTTATAAATAGTGACTTGTGTCATAAAAATGTTAATTAGGATTAAAAATTAAAAATATCACCTGTAAACTTTCTTTCTCGTCTTTTTCACAGACTCAAGCTCAAGCCCAAGCCTTTTTTTTTCTCTTTATTCCTTCTTACTTCCTCTTCCTTCACAGATCTCTATAGTAGATCTCCTTATTATTATTGTTGTTGTTGTTGTTTTATGCCCAAGATCCTAAACAAAACTTCAAGTGTGATATCGAAAAATGTGTTTGTTTATTGAGTTGAGTTGGGATTTAGGTTTGGTTAATAGTGAAGCAGATAAAGGAAACATCGGACGAAGTATGGCTAACTTGTGTTACTCACACTTTCTCCACCAAGACTGCATAGAATATGGGTCTTCTCCTTGGTGACATCTACCCACCCCCTCCCCTTCAAATGACATCATCATTGTTTTCATCTAGGGAGCTCCTCGTCAGCCTTATTCGATCACCAAAAGGATCGAGAGTCTTAAATAATTGGTCGAGCCTCCACCAAACGCCCTCACCAGCACCATCAACTGGTATAATTCCCATCCTTACATGTCAAAACTTAGGCTACATACGAGCTTCTTAATCCTGGCTTCACTGACTTGACTTTTTCATGTTACAAGAAGGCAAGGAATTTATTCTCACCTTAGACCACTCCAATTTCTCCTAAACTGCATCCACCTATACAGATATCAGTGTTTTTGAATGATGTTTATTTTAGTCACTAAATGATTAATGGAGAGACTAGATTGTAGAATTTATTTCTTTTGGTATGAGTGAAAGAGGCTTACATACTTTAAGCCTATATAAAACATGATTTATAAGTTAAGGAAAAGACCAACGAGCTTATATTAAATAAATGAATATGTCATCTTAAACACACTAGTAGACTTTTAAAATGTTAACAACCAACATAACATGTATATTTGACTATCAATTTTATGAATAAAATTTTTTATAAACTATAATTCATAAAAATTTTTATATATGTGTATTTATAAATTTATAATATATTATAAATTATAATTTATTTTGTAGAATTACATGTAAAAGCTTTAAAAAATTTGTCCAATAAGTTAAAATTGTTTTTCCAAAAGCCTAAATCTAATCTCTTTAATTAATAGGCTTTTAAGAAAGTCATGGTCTGATCATTTTATAAAATAAGCTAGGTCAAACTGGGTTTTAAATAGGTTAGACCATAAGCCTTTGTGATAAGTCACGAGAAAATTTTTTGTTACACTCAAAGATAGATAAGTTTATGAAGATTGCTTAAATAATGAAAATTCTTGTTAAGATTAATGAGTATAGTCTAATAAAAAAAACCTTAGAGAAACTCTCACAAACTAGGAAGCTCAAAATTTGAGTCAAACTCAACATCAACTTCTATGCATTACAATAATGTCCAATTTATAGGCTAATGTGAGCTATAGATTTTAAAGGATATAAACTATCACTAAGCATTCCACTAACATAGGTTTGTAAAAAAAACTCATGCGCATAGGTATCCATGAGTATACTGGTAATGAGTATTCACGTATTTGTTAAATGAGTGGGTACGAGTATTGCGCTACTCGTCTCGCAAGTACCCCCACATACATATAAAGATTTGTTTTTTGATTAAATATTAAGATTTATATCATTATTTTATAATGATATAAAAATTATTTTTTTATTAATTCACGATAATATTTTTAATGTATTTAGTTATATTTGTATTATATTATACTAACTTATATTATTTTATACTAAAATAATATGATTTTTAGTACATTATATGCTATTTTCTTCTTTATTATAATTTTTAAAATATTAATGGATATTCGCTACAGCTATCTGCGGGTACAGGTAGTCATAAAATTTTAACAAGTACAAGTAATATACTATCTATACCTATCCTGTCTTGTTTACATTCTTACACTAACCATTACATTTTGGTTATACACTAACATCCCTTTGCAAAAGTTGATAGTTGTCTAATTATAATTTTTATTGTTACCTTGTTACAGGTAACATTTGATTTTATTAAAACAATAAACTTTTAATATAGGAATCATAATAACTTTTGGTCGAAAGACTATATGCAACATAATCATGATGAGAATCATTTATGACACTCTTGTTATGATTCATACATTGTTATTGTAATGGATCTATTCAGTACACCATTACCTTTAACATGTACCCATGTGAAGATTTGACATTGCACATATTAATGATTTGTGAGATATGATCTCAGTATACTCATGCACTAGTTTTAACTTGAGAAAGGATGATTTAAGGATAGTTCTCATAGTAATAGTGATATATTATTTCAAAGATTAATAAAAGTCGTTAAACTATTTCACTAAAATATGTCATGTAAATACATAATAAAATTATGTGTCCTAAACATATAAGCTCTTAGTGCATACTTCTAACACTATATTTTTTTAATTATTGTTGTAGTATGTAGGGAAAAAGGAATTAAAAGCATTTTATGTGTAGTTTTCAATGCAAGTTCACTGTAAAAATTGAGTGCATTTTGGATGGATTTAAAATGTCTCTTTAGGGATAAAATTTACTGCACTTGGTATTGAGTTTTTCTAAAATTGTTGCATTAGTCTATTCCTTTTCAGTATGTTGTCCTAGATCATTTCTTATTATCGTCGTCTTTTAAATTGTTTCATTGAGTCTTTCTTTATTTTTTTTGCATATTTTAGTGTTTATTTTTTCGATTTCTAAACACAATTCTAAAGTCTTGCCATAGTTTGTCCTTGCTTCATAGTTACCTTTTTTTTGTTTCATTTGATTCTTTGTGGGGTTTACTAGTTTCTTGATGAGTCTTTGTTTGTTTTGCTACAAAATTTAAAATCTCTTGCAAGGATCGATTATGATTCCCTTAAGAACTAAAAGAGGGAATTGAATGGTTAAGGGCTAGAGAGTTACATTTGCACAAAAGCCAATTTGAAAGCAATAAACATGAGTGATACACCTCTAAAAGTGTAAGTGTTGTGTGATAGGTCCTTTATTTCTTATTTTCTTTTGTTTGTAAGCATATGTAGTGGGAAAAGTACAAGTTGATAGACAAAAGATTTCTTCTAAGTTTAAGAATGTACCTCACATTCTGCAATAAAATTTCACATTTGTCAAAAAATTTTAATCGTACAGTCCTCAAACCATGCACCTTTCTTGATTTATTGTTACTATTAAGTATCACTTCTTTATCTCAACTCCAAGGTCTTAAAGTAATCCTTTGTAGAGCAACATGTGGTATGGCCATCCCCAGTCCATATCCGAACTCTTTAGGCTTTATTTGAAAGCTAGAATTAAGAGGGAGTTTTAGTTCCAAAATCCTTATTGTAAGTTTTACAAAAATTGGGGGATGAATTTAAGGATTTCTTAAAACTTTTAATTTTTCATTTGTGCAAGTTCCCCTAAATTGGGATTTTTTTGAGAAGTTTTAACTTACAAACAAGAAAGAGAGGGCAATTTCCCCTCCATTCTCCTCCTTTTCCTTACCCCTTTAATCCTTCTTTTTGCTCACCCTACTAACTCCTTAACAAAGTTTTTGTGTTTTAGAAATGATTTCCACCAAGACCCTTCCCTCACTCTCATACTCATACAATGTAACAACAACATATGCTAAATTTGCTTTTGTTTTTTGTCTTCTTGCTTCTTCTTTTAGGAACTTCTTGAAATGATCACTTTTATGATAGTTGAAGCACTGTAGTTTAGTCTTTTTGTTTCCCTTAGCCTTAAACCCATACTTTTTCTCCCTTTCACCCTTTTTTTCACTCATTCCTTTTAAAACATCAAGTCTTACTCATTATCCTTTATTTTTTAGTCTTGTTGCCTTTGAAGTTCTTTAGTCTGAATTAATGAAAGAAATAACATCAATAGTTATATAATTCAACCAATGTGGCCTACATCCATATAGGAGATATAACATCGAAATCCAATATATGAGTGACAAGATAAAAGTCTTTACAATAGATTAATCTTTGGCTCTGTTCCTCACTATGTTCAAGATGAATCCCAATTACCTAAGAATCCGTAGTCACTCTTTTCATGTGTCTTTATTATGTGTTTTCTCATATATTCTCTTTTTATTCTATCTTAGAAAGTGTGATTATAAAAAAGTTCCACTCTAAAATAAGAATATCAAACTATAACAGGAAAATGCTATTGAGTCTATTACCTTTAAATTTGTTATCTAATACGCAACAGAATTAGGCCTCCAAGATAAATTTAGATTTAGAACAACCACTTTTACAAAATTCTCTTAGGTAAGAGTGAGAGCTTTAAATTTGAACTATTAGATCTTATCATTAATAATAAGTTTAGAATATACTAGTTATGTGACTTTTTCAAAAGGTCATCTGACTTTTTAAATGATAATGTGATTTTAAAATCTTTTTGATCATGACCATCCATATATGATTATACGATCTAGATTTGTTGTTTTCACTCTCACCCAACAGAATCTTTTTCATAAAATAATCCTTTATATATATTATGAAAATAAAAGAAAATTAATTTTATTTCATTTATTATATATATATATATATATAAATTTTCGGATCCTCATCAATTAAGTAATAATTACCCAACAATTATTTACAAATTATTGTCGTAACAAAATATTCGATGAAGGTAAATATTAATATGCGACAGAATGTCGTGTACCCTTATAAAATCCAGTAATGAGTGCCTTTGAAGTCCATCCATTATAGTTAAAACAAATTACAGTTATTAATAATGAATGTATCTACATACTATGGTTGGTCTTCACTTGATCATCTAGAAATTGGTTTTGAGTGATTCCTAAGACATAGAGCTATAAATTATAATTTCTCTCTCCCAAATGATCACCAGAAAGCATTATAAATTTGAAACAGCTAGTTAATTTAAGGGATATAATTATATAACTAAAAAAACATCAGAATTAGGACCGAAGGACCTACAATTCTAAAGTAAGAACATGTTGAGGAAATTAAAGGCTATTGATCAGTTGTTGAGTCACAATTATAACTACATTTGAAATTAAACACACACAAACAGAGAAAAATCGAATAAGACTATACACGAGCAACTAATCTGGTGTTAATTTGATCAATGTTGTATGGGAAATACTACGCTTGTTTTAATACTACGCTTGTTAATAAACAAGGGTATATTCGGCGGATAGAAGATTAATTTTACTTATGTGACCCAAATTATTAAAGTAGATTTTATCTTTTAATATTATCAAAATAAGTTTTTTCTCTTTCAATAATGTTTTTCTTACATTCATCATACTGTATTTTGAACTTCTGAAAAATGCTTCAAAGATTAAACTTTGTATTCTTAAAGTACTAATTAAGAAACTAAAAATGAAAAACAATATTTAAAAATGTTATTATAATGTTCACCCACTCCAATTTTTAACTAATTTAAACATAATTTGTAACAAAAAAAATTTACTTTTATTCCTTAAAAATTCACTATAAGAAAAATATAATTTAGAGCGAGAACTTAGCGTGAGATATTTTTCTAAGTCAGGTTTAGCGTGGGATCAATTGATTGATAAAATTAAATTGGTTTTGGCGTGGGAGTATCCCATATCTCATGGTATTTTGTTTTTTAAAAGGTAGTTCACAAACTAAACGTGTGACATTAATAGTCTCACACCCAAAATGCATATTGAAGGTGATCAACAGTGAATATTGCTGATAATGATCATGGAGGTGAAGCAGGATGAATATGATAATTAATTAGTCAAACTTGTATAAGTTTTGTACATTTATTTATATTATACACATAAATTTATATTCATAAGTAACAATTCGTTGTATTTAATATTAATTGTAATTTATATTAATTAATTGTAATTTGTATATTAATTAAATTTTTAATATTAATTTTATATTTGTATTGGTAGCATTTTATTCATCTTAATTACAATTGATAATTAGACAACTGATGTAAATTTGACACATTTATATTTAATTTTTATAGGTTAAAAATTATTTTATAAATATATAATGTCATTTTCAATGGTGTTTTGTTTGGTAGAATTGCATATGATCCTCGCACGAAGGCTATTCAAATTATGTTTATATTACATAAGATATTATTTATAATAAAAAAGGTAAAATATAAAGTTTGAAACATGATCCTAAGGTGATTATCTAAAGTCTAAAGTCTTAATCACTGAATCAAAAACAAAAGCCTAAAACATGTGCATAACTTCTTTTGCAGTAAAGCTGCCGTCCCAACCACGCATTCACGAAAATAGTCTATGGAATCGGCTTTTCTTCTTTCATACTTCTGCTAAATCAAATTCTTAAGCAATTCATTTTTCTTTTTAAAGGTGCGTAAGCAGTTCATTTATTAGATCATTATGGTTACAGAAATCGTACAAAATAATTAACATAAAATAAAGTAAACTAATTATAATTCATGATGATTTTATGCATTTAATTTTTAGTATTAAGTACAAGGATCCTTTATACATACAATGTGATGTTTGACAAGAATATAAATTATAAAAGTAGAGTTTAATTGTGATTCTCACACTCTGTTAGTTAGTTCTAACAAATTTAGTTAAAAGTCTGTTATGTGCTTTAGTTTGTTAGTTTCCCTTTATATATAAAGGTTGCTTCTTTGTATTTCTTCAAGATGAAGAATTCTCAAATTCTTTTTAATACAAAATATTTTTCTTTTCATGTTCATTTTTTCCCAAAAACATTACGTTCTTTACATGTTATCAATAGAGTTGTGCTTCACGATCCATGGTTCTTGCTTTTGTTGGCTTCACTTGCAAACCTTTTCCTCTGCCATCTTTGCTGAGCTCTCTAATGACAACTACCTCACTTGATTTAAGCATGAAAAATCTACCATCAAAGGTTCCAGGCTCAAGAAACACATTCTTGGCCAAGATCAAGTTTTTATCCAATTTCTTTTAGAAGAAGATAAGGAAATTAAAAAAAAATCAACATTGATGTTGAAAATTTTGAGCAACAAGACAATCTGTTAAAGTCACGGCTCTTTGAATCCATGGGTTCTTAATTCAAGGTCTGGGTTGTTGGCTATGACTAGAGCTATCAAATCTGGGAATTCTCGAAGACATATTTGTCAACCAAACTAAGGCTCAAGTCAAGCAGTTGAAGCTTCAATTAAGAAATATTAAGGTAATTCCATTGCTGAGTTCTTTATTTAGATTAAATAAATTGTTGAGACTGTTGCAGCCACAGGTTCCCTTTTTTCAACGGCAGAACATATTGATGTTATCTTTGATGGATTACCTGAGGAACACGACTCCTTGGTCACTTCTTGCATTATAAGAACTGACTCTTACAATGTAGCTGAAATTGAGGTCATTCTCATGCATCAAGAAGAAAGAATCAACAGACACAAAAGTAAAGAAACCACTTCTATTCAAGCCCATAGCCTCAACAACAACCCATCCTCAAGAAACAAACTTTCACTCAAAATAGAGGAAAAGAAAGATCAAACAAATCAAATTCAAATCCAAACTCTACAAGAAGAGGTCCCAGACTTCAATGTCAACTGGGTGGAAATGTTGGTCATTTTGCATACCATTGTTGGTACAAATATGATAAATATCTTACATAACCTAATTCCAACATTGTTGCCAGAAATTTCAAACAAGATCCCTCTGCCAAGGCAATGTTAGCCTCTTCAAGTAATGTCTCTAATCTTGAGGATACTTGGTATCCAAATACCAATGCTACTTATCACCTTACACATGGCATAAACAATGTCACCTCAAGAACTAATTATGTTGGTAACTTTAGTGTTCAAGTAGGAAATGGAAACAAACTTAGAATTACTCACATTGGTAGTTCTAAGTTTGTATCCCGTAATTCCTTTATCACTTTTTCTCTACAAAATTTGCTACATGTTCCTGATATAACAAAAAATTTAATAAGTGTTGTAAAATTCACAAAGGACAATGATGTATCCTTTGAATTTCATCCTAACACATGTCTTGTTAAATCTTAGAAAACCAGGGAGCTCCTCCTATAAGGTGATCTCAAATATGATCTTTATGCTTTCCAATATTTACATTTAGTTCTTGAGTCTGTTTCATCTCAGTCATCTATTTTTTTAACTTCAATAAATTTGAATTTTTTTATTTGTGGCATTGTAAACTTGGACATTGTTCTTCAAAAATAACTAAGCATGTCCAAAACAAATGTAACATAACTTTTTCTTATTTAAGTAGAAGTGTTTGCTCAACATGCTATTTAGAAAAATCTTATAAACGTCCATTTTCTATCTAAGTTTGTATATACTAAACATCTTCAACATGTATATTCTGATATATAGGGACCTTGTCCTTATCCCTCTCCATATGGTGTACTTCTACAAGGGCAGAGTATAACTATGATCATGCAGAGCCAAGTCCCGTTTGAAATATGATCACGAATGGTGGAAGGTGATGGATCCATGATGTGTAGGACATGCGTGTCCTTGGTACCCTGGTATTGTGAAAGACTTGGTGATCTCCGATCGCCCTAGATTATTGTGGTTCCCACAATAGACGTGTTGTGGAGGAAATGATGAGGAATTGGTTTTGTTGACATGGGGCCACATACATCATGAGACTTAATATCAGATAAACCATAAGACACCTGACTCATGTATCTCATTATGCTGCTATGATTAACATGTGGTTTAAATCATTTTTCTTATGAATACCACTAGTTTAATTTTAATTGTTTATGGAATAAGCCCGTGCGTGAAATCGAGTTATGTCTGTAATATGTGATAAAATAAGAAATGAAATATGAGTGAAAAATGCTTTGATGATTAATTGTTAAAATAGGGAAACAATGATTTTAGAGAATATATATATATATATATATATATATATATATAACTTAATGTTAAATAGTATGTGGTGTATAATAAATTAAATTGTGTGAATTATGTTAGATTAGGTGTTGTGAGTATCATGAAATGATGTAGTAGCTTGTAATGATTATGTTTGGTGAAATTGAAAATCTATGATTTGTGTTAATTATCCTGTGGCGTATGTGAAACTTAGTAGATATGATTATTATTTTAATAATGTGTATATGATAAGGTTATGTAAGTAAGTGGTAATGATTATGTTTTTGTGCCTTGGTGGTTGTTGCAAAATGAGAAATGATATGTGAAATAAGTGAAGTGTCATTAACATGATGAATTAATATTAGTTTAAAATGTGATTTAGTGTCTGTATTGTGGGCATGGTTTATGTGGCTGCCCTTTTGCTCTTGAAAAATGATATTTGATGATGACTTAATGATATAAGGTGATATATTCGGGGTCAGGTCTGTGTAGCCGCCTAGATGATGAAAATATGAGGCTTTTATGCCAATTATTTAAGAGAAAGAAATTTTAAAATGAATTTATATGGTTTGTGTGGTTAAGGATGACCGACGGTATTTATTGCCCCTCGCTTTTGGCTCCCATGATTAAGTAGGACCTGGTGGAGTTACCCAATGGTCAAGTAGGACCCAATGGTTGAGGAAGAAAGCCAATTTGAGCTCAGTGGACCAAGTCGAGTTCACGGGGTGTCAAATAGGCCCCCAGTTGAAGGTCGATACTTTTAGTATCCAGATACTAGTGCATCTTTACAATTGTTTGAGAGTCAATTTTGTTTTACATGATTTGACTTATACTGATGTTTATATTAACATTTATTTAATTGTTTGAAATATTGAAATGAATGGAGATTTACCTTGATGTATGTTACTTAATTCTTGATCGATGATGTATTGAGTGTTATGTGAAATAAGACGAAATGGATTCATATCGGCATGCATAAGATTCTTGTTAGCCGATGGGATTGTATGATGCTAGAAAATGGTTGATTTTATTGATGATAAGTTAGTGATTATTATGTTAAAATCATATGGTGAAATAGAATAAATCTATACTGGTATGTGTGACATTCTTGATAGCCCGGTGGGATTATAATGGTGTTAACAAAATGGCATGTTCTAATGATTATTTATTTAGATGACGCAATTTAACGAATTTGAAATTAGATTGATATATGTAATGTTGACATGGCTGGTAGGACTTGCGGTAATTTTAGCATGGTGAGGTGTTGGTGATGATTGAGAATAGATATGTATGTAAAAATTATGGGGAGTGTGACTGAGTGTTGGTGATTGATGAATTATATTAAACTATATATATGTATATTCCATTTCATATTAATTATGATTTGTAATGATGACAATACGATGATATTTGTTGATGATTATCGATTTAGATGAAGTAATTGGAAGTAAAGTATTATTAGTGAGTACGAGAGTATTGATGGCCTGATGGGCTTGTGGTGATTTAGTGATCAAATCTTATTGATGTCGATTTGTATACATGATTGAGTTATGATATCGAATAAAATAATGAGAAATTAAAAGAATGAGATGAGAGTGAATAAGGTTAAGTTTTACCTTTTTTCACTATTTTGTGAGTTCTATATTAATTATAATTGTCAACACTAACCCTTGTTATGGTTTAATTTTTTTTGTACCCATGACAAGAAGCCACAGATGCTGCAGAGGGAAGTGCCAAATGAAGATCGAATGCCAAGGAAATAACTGGAGGTTATATGATTATTGTAGTGATGACTCTGGTGAATTTGATAAATTTAATTATGATGCATAAGTCTTGAATTTAATTGCATGGTGATAATCTTGATGAAGTTTATATCCGTAGCAATGTGTGTTGTGTGATTGAGTTTAAAACCATGGCAATGAATAAATGTTGGCATTGTGTGTTTGGTTGAACCAGTCGGTGGTGATGGCGTTCATAAAGTTTATGTATGAAGGATTGACAATGATTAATTAGGATTTGGTGCATGATGATGTGAAATCAATATGTTTAATATATGTGTGTGGTATATGGCACAGAGCCATTTTGTTTGATAAAATCATGATGGACAGGTATATGTTTAGGTGTGTGGCATATATTATAGTATAAATGTGTAGAAATGAGCTGAATGGTGGTGGAATTGATGAATTAATACTTGTAAAATGTAATTTGCACTTTAGGTGAAGTAAAGGGTGAAATTAGAAACTAAAAAGATGAAATGGAGATCCGGTGGGAATTTGAACCCCTGGAAGGTGCCAATAGGTTCCTTAGGTCATTTTGGACTCGTATGTATAGGCCTTGTGTGATTTGGAATCCCTTTGATTGGTTTTATGCATTGGTTTGGGTCAAGTTTGGTCAAATTGCATTTTTGCGCATATCTCACGTTTATGGAAGAATTTTGGTGAACGGGCTATGCCAACAGTTCCAAAATAGGGAAAACATAGTGCCCGTAGAGTTTCACGAGAATTAGAGTTGATTTGGGCAGAGTTGGTGATAGGAAAGTTAGTTAAAATTTTAGGTATGTTATTCTCGCTCAAGCGAGACTATGCTTGCTTGAGCGAGCACCTCCTGAAACAAGGTTTGGTTTCTGGTATGATCTCACTCGAGCGAGATTTAGCTCGCTTGGGGGAAAATGAGAAATGGGTTGCTATCATGATCTCTCTCAAACAAGGATGGGTTCGCTTGAGTGAGGTGCTGGTGAGTTGTTTCTGGTAGAATCTCGCTTGAGCGAGGAGGGCTCACTTAAGCAAGAGGCTCCTAGCTCGCTCAAGCGAGAGAGTGTTTTGCATGCTTATGTTTAGGAGCTTTTGTGATTGTGTAAGTTGGTTCCAGGTGGTATAGCCTTCTACTTCTTGTTATTTTTAGTCGGGAAAACTTAATTGCGAACAATTTTCTCTGATTTTCATTATACCTGGAATAAATATTAAGGATTGAGAAGGGGATGTTACAACGGGAATAGCCAACATAAGGGGAAAGCAGAGACGAAACCTTACACAGACAGAGGGTATAAAGGTTAGACACAAAGATACTTATAAAAATGAAAACAACAAGGCTTCAGTATTGAGAAGTACAGGACAATGAGCAGTACAGGGGACTAAGAACAGGACAGTGAGAAACTTTACTTACTTATTGGAGTAGCAATGGGGTGGTGGCACGGTGTTGACACCTAAGACAGTGACATACGCGGCGGGATCAGGCAAAGAAATAGAAAACAGAGAGAAAACTAGAGAGGTAGAGGAGAGAAAGCTTATAGAGAAAAACACTTTCAATGAGGTGTGACGTTTCAATGAGGTGCAACGTAATGAAATATAAAAACCAAAAGGCTCTAGTTAAAATATATAAGCATGGTTAATGTTGTAACCGTGTTTATACAAGACATATAAACACGGTTACAACAATAACCGTGTTTAAATAGTTGTCATGTAAATTCTATAACCACAACTTGTCCTATAACCATATTTATATTTGTACAAATACAAATACGATTATAGGGGGAAACCATGGTTATATATTTACCAAATTAAATAAACCTTAGACCTTAAACCATATAAACACGATTGTCCATGTAACCGTGGTTATATCATATTTTAACCATGGTTATCTTCTAACCATGTTTATATTATTTTCCTTAAATTTTCAAAAATATCACCGCTCATTTTATTAACTTTGTTACCTTTTAACTATGTTTATATTCAGTGTTTATATCTACATTTCTTAATTTTAGATTGTAGACCTTTTCACTAACGCTTCTTTTGGCAATTTGTTTTTAAATTTAACACTCAAACTCAAAGTTCATTCCATACAGACTTTGAGTTAGAGGTAGGGTGAAAAGGATAATGAGTCAGTTAGTTAATTTTAATAGTCTTAGTTAAAAGTTTGTTCTTCTATTTTGGTTTGTTAGTTTTCCTCTGTATATAGAGATTACCTCTTTGTATCTTTTCAAGGGGAAGAATTCCCAAATTCTTTTCCATACAAAATACTTTTCTTTCATGTTCATTCTCTCCCAAAAGCATTATTTCCTTTACATTCACTATTATTCTTAAAAAACACAAGCTTTGCTAGCTATATATGTAATTAAGACCATGATAAATCAACAAATTGATTAGTTTTTTAAAAAGTAGATTTATTAATTTGTTTTGTTTAGTGTGGTTTTAGTTAATTAGGATGTTATAGTGTGTTTAAATAAATGAAATATATATATATATAAAAGAATTTATGATGTTTTAAGTGAAATAGAATAAATATACCTAGTTAGCATATATTGGTTTTGTTATTTTTTCTTTCAAGAAATAATGTTTGAAAAATAATTTAAAGAAGGTGGCTTATGACATCAATTACGGGGATAAGGGAGATTATTTGCAGGAACAAAAAAGTGATGAAAAAGAGAAATGCTTGACACCGTTAGATATTATAATTACAAAATAATATTACACACTTAAAATAGAAATATGTCGTGACCGGGACCGTGACGTGATGACCGACCCTTAAAAATAAAACGGGTTTCGAAATCCTTTAGAAAAGAAAACAGGGAGTCGCCACCAATATTTTTTCAGGATAAAAATATCGGGAAAAACCTTTTTGAAAACACTGGTTATGAAAATGAAATTCTAAGTTCGGGAGTCGAATTACAGGAAGGTATTAGCACCTCATAACTGTTCATTATAAAACAGTTACCTCAAATTGATAGCACTTATTTCAAAATAGTCTAGAAATTATTTTAACTTCTTTTATGAAAAGAAACATACAAAACGACAAAGCAGACACAAACAGACCGAATAGTGATAGTAAGAAATTTAACTAAACAGTGACAGTAAGGAAGAAGAAAACAGTAACGATAGAAGACTAAACAATGACAGTAAGAAAATAAATAATGACAGTAGAAGATTAAAATAGTAACAGTAAGAAATGACAAAGCAATGACAGTAAGAAACTCGACAAAACAACAACTATAAGAAAAAAAGTAAACCAGAGTGAAAGTAAAGGTTAACAGGATGTCTCATCCAAATTAACCTTAATTTGTACATAAATTTAAAGATTAAAATAAAATTAATGAAATAAAAAATAAAATTGATTAAAAAAATATTATTTTTTTAATAAAAGTATTAAAAACATGAGATTAAATGAGACGTCTCGTCTAAATTAACCTCCTTTCAAAGAAAATATTATTTTAAATAAAAATATTAAAACATGAGATTAACAAGACGTCGCGTCTAAATTAACCTCATTTTAAACAAAATATTATTTTAAATAAAAATATTAAAACATGAGATTAACAAGACGTCGCGTCTAAATTAACCTCCTTGCAACCATAATATTTTAAATATTGACTATGTAAAATTAATCAAAATAATAACAAAGACATAGAAATTAATAACAAGAAAGTAGGCCCGACAGGAATTGATTCTCGCTCCTACGTATTCTCAAATATATTGAGAAATCAGGGTTACGTAGTTCTTTGAAATTAATTTTTGAAATAATATTAAAATATTTAAAACTTATACTAAAAAAATTATTTTTAACTGATTTGATTTTTTAATAATGAAAGGAATTAAGAAATACAAGGCGAAGTACTTCGCACGTGCACAATCCTTCGAAGTATAGTAACAGTGATGTAGGCAAAAGTAATTTTACATGACATCACTCATAAGATTTTGAAACAATTATTATAAAAGAAAATATATAAAAAAAACTTGACGCGAAACTATTTATTTTAATTTTTTGAGAAAAGAGTTTAAACGTTAATATCTTATTATTTTCATCATAAAAATATATTATTTTTTTTGAGTTATGTGATTTTTTATTTTTACTTCTAACATAAATCTATTAAATTTAAGAACAATTTTTATTTAACTTGATTAAAACTAAAATTTATTATTATTATTATTATTATTATTTTAATATTTTATTATAAATTATTTTCATAAAAATAAAATTAAATATTAAAACATTTATTTGACATTGCCCTTCTAAAGCCCATTTCTTAAAAAAGAAGTCCCTTTTTAAAAAAATGGGCCTCATTAGTTGAGGCCCAAAAAGAAAAACCTAAAAATCAAAAAAGAAAAGAAAAGATTAGAATAGAAGAAGGGGGATGGCAGGGAAGAAGAGAGAGAGGAGAAAGAGAAAAGAGAGAAAAAGAGAGAGTGGGAGAAGGAGAGATCGAAAGAGAGAATGAGGGAGAGAGGGGATCGACCGAGAGAGAGGGCGCCGGTGGCGGTCAGCGGTAGATCCGAAGGCCGCCGGTGGAGACCGAGCAGAGGAGGGGTTGGGCGGCGGTCTGGTCGGCGAGGAGGAAGAAGAAGATATGGTGGCCGAGAGAGAGAGAGAGAGACGTTGGTGAGAGGGAGAGGGAACGGAGGAGATCGGTGGCCGGTGGGCTCGCTGGAGATGGTTGGAGGGAGAAGCTCGGTGGCCGAGGCGGTGGAGCGTTGGAAGGGAAAGCTATTCGGCGACGAGGGAGAGGGAACGGAGGCGATCGGTGGCCAATTCTCAGAGATGGAAACCGGTTTGGTTCTGGCCGTCCGGCAGAGATGGTGGCCGACGGTTTTGGGGTTCTCTTCCTCTTTCTCTTTTACTTTTGGTTTTATTTTTTAGATGGCTGTTTGATTGTTGGAGGTGGTATGATATTTTGGGTTGTTGCTTTGCAGGTTCATGGTGATGAAGATGGGGTTGGTGGGGTTGATTAATAGATGAAGAATTGAAGGAGATGAAGATATTGTTCTCTTTGTTTTTGTTTGTTGAATGTTGTTTCTATGATTTTTTGTTGTTTGGTTTTGTTTTTTTTTTGTTTGGTGGTTGAATTGTTAATGATGATGAGGGAGATGAAGCTCTATTGGTTTTTTTCATTGTGTGAGTTGGTGATGGATGATGGTCCTGTATTGTTCTATTGTTATTGGCCTTTTATGATGAGGATGAAGAGGATTAGGAGAGGAAGAGGATGAAGTTGGTGGAGCAGGGGACAGATTCCGAATTCCGAACGGAATTTTTGGAATGGAGGGGGGAAATTATTATGATTTTTATTATTAAAAAAAAAGAGTAGTGTTCACAGCTGCCCCTTTTTACTTTCTTTTCGTGATAATATGAATAATTCATTCTATCGAGGAAAGGAAGTAAAGACGTGAACATCCTCTCTTTAGAGATGATCTCGACATCAGCAACTTCAAAGAGGTGATAGTTTTGACAAACAGAAGACTTAAGCAATGCCAGCTTTGGTAATCGAAAAACTTAAAAGTTCCAGCCTTGTCGATGAGAGCTTGAAAAGGCTTACGACAAAAGCTTAAAGAGGGTGCCAACATCGGCAACGAGAAAACATAAAAGGGCCGATCCTTGGTAATAAAAGCTTAAAAGGGTCCTTCCTAGGTGATGAAAGAAATTTAAAATTGTCCATCCTAAGCGATGAAAGAAATTTAAAATTGCCCATCCTAGGCGATGAAAGAAATTTGAAAGTGCCCATCCTAGGCGATGAAAGGAATTTGAAGTGCCCATCCTAGGCGATGAAAGAAATTTGAAGTGCCCATCCTAGGAGATGAAAGAAATTTGAAGTGCCCATCCTAGGCGATGAAAGATATTTGAAATTGCCTCCCATCCTAGGCGATGAAAGAAATTTAAAATTGCCCATCCTAGGCGATGAAAAAAATTTGAAATTGCCCATCCTAGGTGATGAAAGAAATTTGAAAGTGCCCATCCTAAGCGATGAAAGGAATTTGAAGTGCCCATCCTAGGCGATGAAAGGAATTTGAAGTGCCCATCCTAGGCGATGAAAGAAATTTGAAAGTGCCCATCCTAGGCGATGAAAGGAATTTGAAAGTGCCCATCCTAGGCGATAAAAGGAATTTAAAAGTGCCCATCCTAGGCGATGAAAGGAATTTGAAGTGCCCATCCTAGGCGATGAAAGGAATTTAAAAGTGTCAATCCTAGGCGATGAAAGAAATTTGAAAGTGCCCATCCTAGGCGATGAAAGAAATTTAAAGTACTCATCCTAGGCGATGAAAGAAATTTAAAAGTGCCTATCCTAGGCAATGAAAGGAATTTAAAAGTGCCTATCCTAGGCAATGAAAGGAATTTGAAGTGCCTATCCTAGGTGACGAAAGCATTTTGAAAGTGCCCATCCTAGGCACTGAAAGGAATTTAAAAGTGCCCATCCTAGGCGATAAAAGGAATTTGAAGTCTCCATCCTAGGCGATGAAAGGAATTTGAAGTGCCCATCCTAGGCGATGAAAGAAATTTGAAAGTGCCTATCCTAGGCGATGAAAGGAAGAGTCTTTGAGAAGTGCCAGCTTTGGCGATTATGGAAAAGTCTTGTGAAGTGCCAATTTTGGTGATTAAGGAGGAGACCTTGAGAAGTGCCAACTTTGGCGATTAAGGAGGAAACCTTGAGAAGTGCCAACTTTGGTGATTAAGGAGGAAACCTTGAGGGTGCCAGTTTTGGCGATTGTGATCCTATTGAGGAAAAGAACTTAATCGAGTTATCGAGACTCGACATGACTGTTTGTTATAATAACTGTAGAAAAGAGTTAGTAGTACAAAGTAAAACAAATAAGAATCTGAGGAGACTTCCCACAGAACCATGATCCCTACAGACTTGAGGTGACTCATGACTGAACAGAACAAATGAGGTAATTCTAGCTTCAAAGAGCATGTCTGGGCTCAGTCTTCATAATGATTTCCTAAGGTGAGATCGAGCAATAGGAGCATCTTGCCCCCCATAACTTTAAATAATTATTTTTTCATTTTATTTGATAAAGGAAAACACATGTCTTATCATATCCATGAAATTCACAATATAAACACATGTCGAAAAAGGGTGAAATTTATTCTCAAGTTGAGTAGGTACAGGGAGAGGGAAGTAGGGAAAACAAAAGAAGTCTAATACACAGGTTGATAATGGATAAAACAGGGAAAGCTTGCTGATCTTCTAGTGAACCTTTGAGGATAATGCGCATCTTAAACCCCATATCATGACTTCAAGTTCACCCTTTGACTCTACTTCTAAGAAAGCGATTTAGTCATGATCTATGTGCCCCAGTTTGGACTCACACTTTTTGTATGGGAAGTCTTAGTCATACTGTCAGGATTTTGACCCCAATTTTTGCCTGAGCCGCCTTTTCAGGTTTTTGACTCACCGGGTCGCTCTAACTTTTGCCTAGGCTGCCTTTTCAGGTTTTCAGCCTAGCAAGCATCTTTTTTACTTTTCTTTTTTTCTTTTCTTTTTTTTTTGATATTCGTTTTCTAGGAAAAGTATTTCTTGACCGCATCTGCATTTATGGGCATCGGTAAGTCCTTACCGTCCATGGTCGTGAGTATCAAGGCTCCCCCAGAAAAGGCTTTTTTCACAACATATGGACCTTCATATTTAGGTGTCCATTTGCCTCGGTTGTCCTTTTGGATTGGCAAAATTTTCTTGAGGACTAAGTCCCCTTCTTGGAATTGTCGAGGTCGTACTTTCTTTTCAAACACTTGTTTTATACGCCTCTGATACAACTGACCGTGGCAGAGGGCATTCAGTCTATTCCCATCTATCAGGTTCAATTGGTCATATCGAGCTTAGACCCATTCAGCCTCTTCTAGTTTCGCCTCCATTATCACCCTAAGGGATGGAATCTCTACCTCAAAAGGTACAACCACTTCCATACCGTAAACTAGGAAGAATGGAGTTGCCCCTGTCGAAGTCCTGACTGAGGTACGATACCCGTGTAAAGCAAAAGGGAGCATCTCGCTCCAGTCTCTATAGGTTACAACCATTTTCTGTATGATCTTCTTAATGTTCTTGTTGGCTGCCTTAACCGCCCCATTTATCTTCGGTCGATAAGGAGAGGAATTGTGGTGATGAATCATAAAGCTTTCACACAGTTCTTTCATCATCTTATTGTTCAAATTCGTGGCATTATTAGTAATGATCTGATTTGGTAAGCCATACCGACATATCAATTCTCGCTTGACAAATTTGACCACAACGTTCCTTGTTACATTGGCGTATAAAGCTACCTCCACCCACTTGGTGAAATAATCAATGGCAACCAAGATGAAATGATGACCGTTTGAAGCTTTTGGCTCAATAGGTCCAATAACATCCATGCCCCACATTGAGAAGGGCCACGGTGCTGATAAGACATTCAGGGATAATGAGGGTGCGTGAAGATGATCAGCGTATATCTGACACTTGTGACACTTTCGAACATAAGTGAAATAGTTAGCTTCCATGGTTATCCAATAGTATCCAGCCCTCAAGATTTTTCTTGCCATGGCATGCCCATTGGTATGAGTTCCAAAGAATCCTTCATGAATATCTGCCATGATCTTGTTTGCTTCAACAGTATCGACACAACGAAGGAGGATAAAGTCATGATTTCTCTTGTAAAGAACATCACCGTTCAAGAAGAAACTCATTGCTAGCCTTCTTAGGGTTCTTTTGTCATTTTCTGTGGCGCCCTCAGGGTATTCTTGACTCTAGATATATCTCTCGATATCATAGTACCGTGGTTTCCTATCTAACTCTTTTTCTATTACTTGGCATTATGCGGGCTTGTTGTGTCTTTCCATCTCAATAAGAGGCATATCACAGTCATTGCTCAATTTAAACATCGATGCAAGGGTGGCCAAAGCGTCAGCCATTTGATTGTCATCCAGGGAGACATGGTGAAAAGAGATATCATCAAATTCCTTGATTAGATCTTTGATATGAGCTTGATAAGGAACCAACTTATTGTCCCTAGTCTCCTATTTGTTAGGGAATCCCATCAGGGTTAGGCAGCGGAAACACAAAGGATTCCCAAAAATAAGGATTGCAAAAGCAAATGTCTCAAAGCATTATGAAATTAAAATTTTGAGTTAAGGATTACCTCTTATAGACGCACAATGAGTTCCTCGATCGAAGCAATTTTAGTTTCACCCTTTGGAGTCCACACGAGCACTCCCACCAGAAAACTAAAGATCCGAATGCTAGTACGGAATTTTAGTGTTATATAATTTTTGAGAAGAAGCCTATGAGCATCTCATGCTCTACATATAGGCTTAGGTCTTGACCTAAGCTCTTATTAAACATTGGACTCCTGACTCATTCTAAATGAGTTAGGCCCAAATAGTTTTATTTTTAGTCCAACTAAAATAAAACTATCCTCTGGTGGGCTTACTCTATGTGTGTGACCCTATAGGTAAAATATTCGGTTATATTAATAATAAACTATTTTATTATTAATATAAAATAAGAGTGGTATCTAGCAATACATCATTATGTCTGAATATTATTTATTATCGACATGACCTATAATTGATAATTATTTTATATATTTATTCCTTTTGTCACGATATCTAATTGGGCCCAAGGCATGGTCATCGTCATCCTTGTATGGCCTAATTCATCTTACTTGATACCAGAGTAGACTTTACAGAATAAATATCTAATATTTATTCGTCCTAGCATGGCCATGCATTTCGTTAGTCTCACTACATCAAGTGGCCCATAGACATCACTCCTGTCACATAGGAGAGACAAATTCCATCTACATCACTCACATCCCTCTGCATAATTTATCTATTGCTAATCACAATCTTTATGGTCATCTTATTACAGATAACATTTGATTGTATTAAAACAATAAACTCTTTATGTAGGAATCGTAGGGACTTCAGGTCGAAGGACTATATACCATTATCACATTGAGAGCCGTTTATGACATTCATGTAATGATCCATGCAACGTTCTCATGGTGGGTCTGTCCAGTACAACATTACTCTTAATGTATACATGTGTAAAGACTTGATATCATATATCCATGATTTGTGAGATCAAATCATTAGTACATTCACACACTAATCTTAATGTATTTACATGTCCCCATGTAAATACTTGATTAGGGACGTTTTAGGAATAATTCTTATATGACCTATTATTCCAGGATAAATAGCATTAGTCTAAAACTGAAAATAATAATTTTATTGACAAGTTAAATTTGATACATTAATAGCTTGTAGTGCATACACCAACAATCTCCCACTTGCACTAGAGCCAATCAGACATTTGCCTAATGCTTAATGATCTAGTGTGTCCCTCATGCTTTTGTTGTGCAAGAGGTTTGGTGAGTGGGTCAGCAATGTTCTCATCGGTATGCACTTTACATATCTTAACATCTCCTCGTTCAAGTATTTCTCGGATGAGATGATAACGCCTAAGTATATGCTTGGATCGCTGATATGATCTAGGTTCCTTAGCTTGTGCAATTGCTCCACTATTGTCACAGTAGAGACTTATAGGGTCCACAATGCTAGGAACTACCTCAAGTTCTGTTATGAACTTCTTGATTCATACTGCCTCTTTTGTAGCATTTGAGGCAGCAATATACTCAGATTTTGTAGTAGAATCAACAACTGTCTCTTGCTTTAAACTTTTCCAGCTTACAGCGCCAGCATTTAAACAAAACACATACCCTGATTGCGGTCTTGAGTCATCCTTATCAGTAACCCTTTACAATGAGCTCTTCTTCCCCTCCATATATCAAGAATTAATCTTTAGTTTTTCTCAAGTACTTTAGGATATTCTTGACAACAGTCCGGGGACTTTCACTGGGATCAGACTGGTATCTGCTCATCATGCTTAAAGCATACGAGACATCTGGTCGGGTACATATCATGGCATACATGATTGATCCAATAACAGATGTATATGGAATCTTATTCATTCGTTCTCTCTCTTCTTTAGTGGAAGGAGATTGAGCCTTTGATAGGCTTATGCCATAAACCATAGGCAAAGTTCATTTCTTGGAATCTTGCATGTTAAACCTTTTTAAGAATTTATCTATGTATGTATTCTGACTTAGGCCAAGAAGTTTTCTTGATCTATCTCTTTAGATCTTAATTCCCAACACGTAGATTGCTTCACCTAAGTCTTTCATAGAAAAATAACTTCCCAACCAAGTCTTCATAGACTGAAGGGTAGGAACATCATTTCCAATGAGTAGTATGTCATTAACATACAGGACCAGAAAAATAATTGTGCAGTCACTAACCTTTTTGTAGACACAAGGTTCATCCTCATTTTTAGTAAAGCCAAATTGTTTAACGGCTTCATCAAAATGAAGATTCCAGCTTCTGGAAGCTTGCTTAAGTCCATATATGGAACGTTGTAGTTTGCACACCTTCCTGGATGCTTCAGGCTTAACAAAGCCTTCGGGTTGTGTCATGTACACTTCTTCAAGAAGATTTCCATTAAGGAAAGCAGTCTTGACATCCATTTGCCATATCTCATAATCATGGTATGCAGCAATAGCAAGCAGAATCCGAACAGACTTTAGCATAGCGACTAGAGAAAAGGTTTCATCATAGTCTATACCATGAATTTGCTTGAAACCTTTCGCTAGCAATCTTGCCTTATAGGTACTTATATTTCCATCCATGTCAGTTTTCTTTTTGAAAACCCACTTGCATCCTATAGGTTTTACCCCTTCGGGTGCATCAACCAAAGACCAAACTTGATTAGTGTACATGGAGTCCATTTCAGATCCCATGGCTTCAAGCCATTTCTCAGATTCTAGACTTGCAATGGCCTCTTCATAAGATGTTGGCTCATTTTGATCCATTAGCAACACATCTCCTTCCTGAGTTACAAGAAATCCATATCTTTTAGGTTGTTGACGTATTCTACCTGATCTACGCAAGTCTTGTTCTACTGGAGTTGGAGTTATCACAACATTTTGTGGTTCCGGCTCCATTTCCACCATTGGCTCTTCAATACCTTGCAGGTCTTGAACTTCTTCAAGTTCTACTTTCCTCCCACTTATTATTTTAGAGTTGAATTCCCTTTCTAAGAATACAACATTTCGAGCGACAAATACTTTGCCCTCGGTAGGATTATAGAAGTAATAACCCTTAGTTTCCTTTCGGTATCCCACAAAAAGACATTTATCTGATTTAGGTCCAAGTTTGTCAGAAATCTGATGCTTCATATAAGCTTCACAGCCCCAAATTTTAAGAAAAGACACAGTGGGTCGCTTTCCAGTCCATATCTCATATGGTGTCTTTATGACAGCCTTAGATGGAACACGGTTAAGTGTGAAAGCTGCTGTCATCAAAGCATGTCCCCAGAAGGAGTTAGGGAGGTCAGTTTGACTCATCATTGATCGAACCATGTCTAACAAGGTTCTATTTCTTCGCTCAGAAACACCATTCCATTGTGGTGTTCCAGGAGGAGTGAGTTGAGAGACAATCCCACATTCTTTAAGATATTCATCAAACTCCAGGCTTAAGTGTTCTTCACCTCGATCAGATCAAAGTACTTTAATTTTCTTGCCAAGTTGGTTCTCTACTTCATGTTTGAATTCTTTGAACTTTTCAAAGGATTCTGATTTATGCTTCATTAGAAACACAAATCCATATCTATTAAAATCATCAGTAAAGGTGATAAAGTAGCTAAGACCTCCCCTAGCCATTGTCCCTATTGGCCCACATACATCACTATGTATCAAACTTAGAAGATCACTTGCCCTTTCACCGATTCCAGTAAATGGGGTCTTAGTCATCTTCCCTAATAAACAAGATTCACATGTATCTATTGATTCAAAATCAAAAGAGTCTAAATATCCATCTTTATGGAGTTTAGAAATACGTTTCTCATTTATATGTCCTAGGCCACAATGCCAAAGATAAGTTGGGTTTAAATCATTTGGTTTAACCCTTTTAGTATTAACGTTATAGATAGGGGTTTCGAGATCGAGAATATAAAGTCCATCACTCAAATTTGCACAACAATAAAACATGTCATTCAAATAAATAGAACAACTATTGTTCTTTATTATAAAGGAAAACCCTTTCCTATCTAGACAAGAAACAGACATAATGTTTCTTCTTATTGCCGGAACATAAAAAAAATTTCTAATTCAAGAACAAGCCTGGAAGGCAAGGATAAAAAATAAGTCCCTATAGCTAATGCAGCAACTCTTGCTCCATTTCCAACGCGTAGGTCTACTTCACCCTTCATCAATTGCCTACTCCCTTTTAGATCCTGCACATTAAGACAAATGTGAGATCCACATCCAGTATCTAATACCTATGATGTTAAAGTTGACAGGTTAATTTCTATAACAAAAATACCTGAAGTGGAAGTCTCACTTCCCTTCTTCTTAAGCTCTTCCAGGTACTTTGGATAGTTTCTCTTCTAGTGACCCTTCTGTCCACAATGGTGACAATTTCCTTCCTTAGCCACCCCACCCATAGGTTTTAAGGCTGATGTACTTGGCTTATCCTTGCCTTTCCAAATTGTCTTGCCTTTTCCCATAACAGCCTTTCCTTTGCCTTTATGCATGCCCTTTCCTTTACCTCTGCCAAAATTGACCATCATTATGGCCTTGCCCTTTCCTTTAGAAATATTGGGCTCAGCAGTCCTCAACATATTAAGTAGCTCTGGAAATGTTTTATCCAATGCATTCATGTTATAATTCATGATGACTGGCTTAAAACTATCAGGTAATGACTTCAAAATGAGATTAGTAGCTAACTTTTGAGGGAAGGGGAATCCTAGCCTAGCTAGATTCTCCAGGTACCTAATCATTTTGAGCATATGAGGTCCTACAGAACCTCCCTCTTCAAGTCTGCAGCTAAATAGGGATGAAGAAACTTCATATCTTTCTTGGTCAGCTTGACCTTGATAGAGTTTCCTTAGGTTTTCGATCATATCGAAAGCCTCCATATGCTTATGTTGCTTCTGAAGCTCAGGAGACATGGTTGCCAGCATAAGGCATTGGACATCTAAAGCGTCATCCTGATGCTTCTTGTAAGCATCCTTGTCAGCTTTAGAGGCATTGTTCGCGGGTGGTTCCGGAATCGGATCTTCCAGGACATACTGCTTTTTCTCTTGTTTGAGGGCAATCCTCAAATTCCTATACCAGTCTAGAAAAATAGGTCCAAACAATTTTTCTTTGTCTAGGATCGATCATAATGAAAGGTTTGAAGGCGTGTTTGATGTCATGGTTATCTAAAACAGAAAGATATGTAGTAAGTATCAATTAAAAACATATTTAATTTTAGTTCTTAAAATTAAACACATCTCCCACTATTTTGATTCAAAATAAAATCACCCTCTATGAATCAGAAAATCCCATTGGAAGATTTTGTAGTGGGCAAAGATCCATATTTGGCCTAATGTTAAGTTAGCTTTGGCTGATCACTTAACATTTGGTTATTTAGGTAGAAAACTCCTTTCCAATTGTATCTTATACAACTCTTAGACATTGGGTTAGGTAACCATTACCGATCATTCATCTTATGAAAGTTTAGCCCAATGTATACGCCTCTAAGTTTATTCAATCCAATTGATAACTTAGTAAGTCAAAACCCAATAAAACATTTTGGATATTATAATTATCCCATCGCGTCTTACTAATATAAATGACAGTACCCTGCTTTGGCAGACCCACTACTCATTGACATTAGTATTGATAAGTGTACTTATTGGAAGGCGTTTGTAACTTAATATTATTTTGAGGGATTTTAATTTATTTTAAATTACCGTCTTTGTTAAACGTTTTAACGTAATAAAATTATCCCCAAAGCATGCAAACAAAATTGTGAGATGGTTATGGTCTTCCTAGAAGAATAAATAAATAAATAAATAAACCTAAAGGAACTATATTGCCAAGGCTTCATGAAGTCCTACTTCTTGAACCCACCATCCTCTTGGAGTCACCACTCCTTGGTTCCTTTCAAAGACAAAAGCGCTTAGAGTCACCAATCTAGTTTTCTTCTAGGTCTCTACTTTGTTGGCTCGATCAAGATTACAAGATTTTAAAGAAACTCGCTTTACATACGAGTGGGGAGTTGAGAAAAGAAATACAACAGAATGAAGAGAGGCACAACACGCAGGCTGTATTTAAATAAAATAACTAAGACCATAACTATTCACCATGAAACGTGTTAATTAATTAATTATAACCCATTTGAAAGCATTAAAAAAAATTATTTTTTAAACGGTCCATTAAACACGCGGGTCGGTAATAAGGCGCTACGCAGAGAATGTACAGGGGTCCCGCTAGTACTGTAGTCAGGTTGGTTCCCAGGAAAGAGAGGTGGGTCCGGTGTGACCGCTTAAGTCCCAAGTCTTTCCTAGCTAGAACGTCCCACTGACCATTAACAGCTCTAAAATTTTGGCTAGGGTTTCAACCACTTTGAAACCCTAATTCCTTATTGCGAACACTTCACAACGCAGCCGTCAAGGCATATGTAGGTAGCGCCGTCTAGGGTTTCAAAACTTAGAATTCCATGCATACCTTTCTCATGACGGCTGGCTAGGTTTCAATGTTTGAACCCTAGGTTAAGGAATGGCCAAGGTTTAACACTTAAACCTTATTACTTGATACCCCATAACATGAACTATTCATGCTCGGAGATGAACGAATTATCAAAACATAGTTTGTATGACAACAATGATTATTAACGAATTCAACACATGTATCACATACGAAAATTAAAAACGTAAATATCATACAAGCCTCTAAAATAACAGAAATGCATACTTCAAATGAGAAAGCCTATAAACAGTATCTCATACAATTTACAGAAAACATAAGAGCATACGAATCATGATATTATTTCATACATAACATGCTTGAATGTTTTTCAAAACAAGTTTTGCAAAACAAAACATAAAGCTTATAACAAGAAAATGATTTCATAAATCGAAATTTTTAAAAGCTTTTGCAGAATGAAAAATATGCCATCATGAAACGTAAACAAATGCCTAAAACATAGCTTTGCAACCAGGCTCTGATACCACTGTTAGGGAATCCCATCAGGGTCAGGCAGCGGAAACACAAAGGATTCCCAAAAATAAGGATTGCAAATGCAAATGTCTTAAAGCATTATGAAATTCAAATTTTGAGTTAAGGATTACCTCTTATAGACGCACAATGAGTTCCTCGATTGAAGCAATTTTAGCTTCGCCCTTAGGAGTCCACACGAGCACTCCCACTAGAAAACTAAAGATCCAAATGCTAGTATGGAATTTTAGTGTTATATAAATTCTGAGCAGCAGCCTATGAGCATCCCATGCTCTATATATAGGCTTAGGTCTTGACCTGAGCTCTCATTAAACATTGGGCTCCTGACTCATTCTAAATGAGTTAGGCCCAAATAGTTTTATTTTTAGTCCAACTAAAATAAAACTATCCTCTGGTGGGCTTACTCTATGTGTGTGACCCTATAGGTAAAATATTTGGCTATATTAATAATAAACTATTTTATTATTAATATAAAATAAGAGTGGTATCTAGCAATACATCTTAATGTCTGAATATTATTTATCATTGACATGACCTATAAGTAATAATTATTTTATATATTTATTCCTTTTGTCACGATATCTAATTGGGCCCAAGGCATGGTCGTCGTCATCCTTGTATGGCCCAATTCATTTTACTTGATACTAGAGTAGACTTTACAGAATAAATATCTAATATTTATTCGTCCTAGCATGGCCATGCATTTCGTTAGTCTCACTCCACCAAGTGGCCTATAGATATCACTCCTGTCATATAGGAGAGACAAATTCCATCTACATCACTCATATCCCTCTGCATAATTTGTCTATTGCCTAATCATAATCTTTATGGTCATCTTATTACAGATAACGTTTGATTGTATTAAAACAATAAACTCCTTATGTAGGAATCGTAGTGACTTCAGGTCGAAGGTGTGACGCCCAAAATTTTGAAATAAAATTTTTCGTGTTTAAAGAATCATTTTGAAATTCGTAATTTAAATTCTGAGGTCACATAAAAATTGATAAATGCGGAATATTATCATGCATACTAGTCGTGAACAAATAACACATAATACATTTATATAGCAGAAACGATAAAGAAGATTACAGTACATGGTACATAATATTATTACAACCCATTAACATTCAAATGAAGTCAAAGTCCAAGCAATAAATCATAAAAGCTTCATTAATTGCACCACTCGTCATTCTGTGTAGCATGCACCGTAAAAATAATGTAAGAGTGAGACAGAATATAGAATAAATATAAAATAAGTAAAATTGCGCAAACACAATTAACAAACCATAATGATATGATGAATATGCCAAACAAGGTCATTTACATTTAATAATATTTAATTTAGTCAAATGATGTCATGCTTGATCCATTTTAGTTTGGTGGGAATACTGCAGTAAAAAGTCTCATAGAGACACAAGTAGGACTTAGCATAATTCCATGAATCCCTATACTTCATGGCGCTCAAGTACCGAAGTACACAAGTAGGACTTAGCATAAACCATGAATCCCTACACTCCATGGCGCTCAAGTACCGAAGTACACAAGTAGGATTTAGCATAAACCATGAATCCCTACACTCCATGGCGCTCAACGAAAATAGGGCTTTAACTCATCATAGAGTAACCCCCCACCAGGGCCGGCAATCATGGAACCCCTAAATTCCATGGTGCGTCCAAATTCTTATGATGCATGAATGCCTTTAATTCTCTTTATCGATTTAACATACCATGATATCAATACTTTCATAATCACTTGGAAAACCACAAGTCCTCAAATGACACATCACATATATTAATTCTCAAATCATGGATTTACAGTTCAACAACATATCTTAATAAACCACATTCATGTATACATTAATTTAGTCATTCATAATTATTCATCACAAAGATAAACATACTGTATGACATTCATAGGACACTCAATAGCATCCATAATAACCAATAATCCCTCAATAATTAGAAAAATGAATCATTACCCACATGGAAAATATCATTTTCATCCATAATAATCATTATAGGTAAATTTCAGAATTTTACAATAGCAACAAACGTTAGTAAAATGGCCATAACGTGAGCAAATAAAATCCTTTTTAAGTAATTCCACTTTCTGTAGTTCCATAACAAAATTATCTACAACTTTTATGAAGAACATAATCTCCAAATCCAAACAGAAATATCACAATTTCATAGTATACTAAACTATCTCCAAGAAAGTAATAAAATGTACATATGTTGGTATATTCAATGTTTCTGGAGCTACAAAAATAATTTTGGCATGTGACCAGTTTCTAAATTACTCATAACATAAATATCTAAAACTTTTATAAAGACACTAAATACTAATTCTTATCACAAAATTTCCAGTTTTAATAATACAAACAGTGATTCACATTAGTAGATTTTCAGCATGAACATGCTTCTGTAATTTAGGTATAACTAGAGCTACAAATATCCTTTTAATTTGAAACCACTTTGTATAGATCCATAACATAAATATCTACAACTTTTATGAAGACATCAAAATCTAAATATGTATGTATAATTCCCAAAATATTAATATTTACACAAAATAGAAGATACGTATTCCAAACAGACATGCTGTAGTATTTTGGCTATAACTCATGCTATACATATCCAAATCAGTCAGTTCAAGTCTCAAAATTCACATAACGAAAAGATCTACAACTTTGATGAAGTCAAAGTCAAATTCACACATTTTCAGCTTCAAAATTAAGTAACAAGCTACGAAAATAATTCTGGAAAATCCTAGAACAACATACAATTCTACCCATTCCATATTTATTCATAACCCTATCCCCTCTTACCTTGATGGAGGATCTTAGATTGGTTGAAAAACATTCTCTTCTTACTGTCCTAGCTTCAGATCAAAGGTAACTTGACGGAGAAAAGGAAATGAGAGAGAGACTTTACTAATTTTAGCTTGTTCTAAGAATTCAGACTTGGGAACGAGATGTAGTGTCGATTTAATAATGCAAAAGACAAGTGGGGGACAAGCTTTTTCGTAATTGGATTGTAGTAGGACGTTAGGTGCATTAATTGCGGTGATAATGGAGGTTTTAGATAAGAAAATGAGCTGTATTATTGACCATTTCTGCCACCTACATAATGGAGCTTGTATGATTGAAGTAAATATATTAAAATATGTACAAGATGATATGATTGGAGTAAAATATTAATTCTGACACTGGTTCGGTATTTTGGGCATATCTCTTTCAGAGAAGAATTCATCAGAGCCTTTTTTCGTTCAGAATTGCTCCACTCGGAAGGGAATTCGCTCGGAAATGTTTCTGCTTGAAACACTCAGTCATAGCTTTTCTTTCCGAGTGAGTGACCCCCTCGGAAATGTCTCACCCGGAGACACCTCATTCAGAAATATCTCACTCGGATATATCTCTGCCCGAAAAGTGCTCGTTCAAAATCAGTCATTTTTTGTTTAGAATTGATTCAATTAGAAATTCTCTACTCGGATATATTTCTGCCTGAAAAGTACCTTATTTGAAGTCAAAGCCTTTATTCACTCGATAGTATTTCTCTCGGAAGTGCGTCACTTAGAAATTTACAACCGAAAGAATCATTCGGAGTCGAAATTCAGTCCTCTCTCAGAAATCTTTCCACTCAGGAATATCACTCGGAGTCGAAGACAATTTCGAAGACGAACCCGAGCATAAGCTCTCGGCAACTTTGAATATGGCCCGAGCACAGGCTCTAGGCAACCTTTATGACACCTGAGCACGAATAGAATGAAGGGGTTCACCACTCGGATATTTACTTCCCCCGGGAACTTTTCACTCGGAAACGTATTCATTCGAAGTCAAAGTCTCTCTGTTCCAGAAGTACTTCCCCTGGAAATGACTCACTCAGTAGTCTCAATCGGTAACATATCACGCGGGAATCGGAAAGGTCTCATTTGGTGTCATTCACTTCGAAATGTCTCACTCGGTACCATCCCACACAGAAGTGTCACACTCGGGGACACCCCACTCGGGAAAGTTGTATTTAAGTCGGATATACCCCACTCGGGAATATCTCGGCCCGAGAAGTACTCATTCGAAATCAAAGCTTTTCTTCGTTCGGAAGTACTCCTCTTAGAAATATTTCACTCGGAGACGTTTCATTCGGAAACGAGTCACTCGGAGACATTTCACTCGGAGACATTTCATTCGGAAACGAGTCACTCAGAGTCGTTTCATTCGAAAATGAGTCACTCGAAAATGAGTCACTCGGAAACGAGTCACTCGGAGACGTTTCATTCGGAAACGAGTCACTCGGAGACACTCCACCCGGAAGTATGGAACTTGGAAGCGTCTTTGCCCGAAAGGTGCTCATTCAAAGTCAGAGCCCTTTTCACTCAGAAGTGGTTCTCTCGGACATGCTTCACTCAGAAATGTCTCCGAGGCCAGGACTCCCTTCACTCGGAAGTGGTTCTCTCGATCATAACTCACTCGGAAACATCTTAACCTTCCTTTACTCGGAAGTTCTCTCGGTCATACCTTACTCGAAAACATCTTAACCTTCCTTCACTCGGAAGTTCTCTCGGTCATACCTCACTCAGAAAGATCTCACTTGAAATCAGATTCCTTTCTTCACTTGGACAGTCTTATCTCAGACATGATTCACTCGGAAATTTCTTGTTCAATAATATTTTACTCGGTAATGTCCCAATCAGAGCGCTACCGAAGTTAGTATCAAAGAAGGTATTTGGGCTAGACCAAAAGAGGTGTCCACAAAAATGTTTTCCTAACCAAATTTATGTAGAAAGTTAAGATAAAATGGGTAATATCATCAATGGTCTAAATAAAAATGATTATACATGAGAATGAAATTTTTGGGATGTTACAGAAGGACTATATACAATTATCACATTGAGAACCGTTTATGACACTCATGTAACGATCCATGCAACGTTCTCATGGTGGGTCTGTTCAGTACAACATTACTCTTAATGTGTACCCGTGTAAAGACTTGATATCATATATCCATGATTTGTGAGATCAAATCATCAGTACATTCATACACTAATCTTAATGTATTTACATGTCGCCATGTAAATACTTGATTAGGGACGTTTTAGGAATAATTTTCATATGACCTATTATTCCAGGATAAATAGAATTAGTCTAAAACTAAAAATACTAATTTTATTGATAAGTTAAAATTGATACATTAATAGCTCGTAGTGCATACACCAACACCATTTACCTTTTAATTGGTGAATGACAAGGCGGAATCCCCGTAGACTTCTAACTTCTTCACTTTTGCCTCTAATGCTGATCCCCAGAGAGCATGCCTCATATTCAGCGATGTTATTAGTACAGTCAAAACAAAGTCTGGCATAGACAGGGATGAATTCTTTATCTAGTGAAATTAGGATGGCCCCAATCCTATGCCCCAGTGCATTAGAAGCTCCATCAAATCTCACAATCTATTTGTCTTTTTGGGTATCTTCTTCATTAAACAATACCAAGATATCCTCATCCGGGAACTCAAAGTGCATGGGTTGGTAGTCACTTACGGGTTGATGGGCTAAGTAGTCCGCCAAAGTGCTCCCTTTTATGGCTTTCTGAGTGACATAGATTATGTCGTATTCAGTTAATAGAACCTGCCATCGAGCGATTCTTCTGGTCAAGGCAGGTTTTTCAAAGATATACTTGACAGGGTCCATTTTGGAAACTAGCCAAGTAGTGTGACTTAGCATATATTGCCTTAGCATATATCACAGTCAGTGAACTTCTTGCTCAAGTAGTAAATGGCATGTTCTTTCTTCCCAGTCTCATCATGTTGCCCTAATATGCAGCCCATAGATTCATCCAACACGGTCAGATACAATATAAGTGGCCTTCCAGGAGTCGACGGTTCTAAGATCGATGGCTCCCGCAAATACTGCTTTATCTTCTCAAAAGCCATTTGAGAATCTTCATTCCATTGCACTGGTTGGTTCTTACAGAGCAACTTAAAGATTGGCTCACAAGTTGCTGTCAGTTGTGAGATAAACTGAGCAATGTAGTTCAACCTTCCTAAGAATCCTCTGACTTCTTTTTCTGTACAGGGAAGAGGCATTTCAAGAATCGCTTTGACCTTGTCAGGATCAACTTCTATTCCTCTCTTGCTTACAATGAACCCTAACAGTTTGCCTGATCTTATGCCAAAGGTACACTTGGCTGGGTTCAACCTAAGCTTAAACTTCCTTAGCCTTTCAAAAAGCTTTCTCAAATCAACAAGATGCTCTTCATCGGTTCTAGATTTGGCAATGATATCATCTACATGAACCTCTATCTCCTTATGCATCATGTCATGGAAGAGGGTCACCATTGCCCTTTGGTAGATTGCCCCAGCCTTTTTCAAACCAAAGGACATTACTTTGTAACAGAAAGTGCCCCACAAGGTGATAAATATGGTCTTCTCCATGTCTTTGGGTGCCATTTTAATCTGGTTATACCCAAAGAAACCATCCATGAATGAGAAGATGGAATGTTGGGCTATGTTATCAACCAAGACATCAATTTGTGGCAGAGGAAAATCGTCTTTGGGACTAGCCCTATTTAGGTCCCGATAGTCTATGCACATTTGTACCTTTCCATCTTTCTTTGGGACAGGGACGATATTTGCTACCCATTGAGGATACTTTGCCACTGCTAAGAATCCGACATCAAACTGCTTCTTAACTTCTTCTTTGATTTTCAAGAGCATTTCGGGCTTCATTCGGTGTAGTTTTTGCTTTATCGGGGGACAGTCCGACTTCAGTGGTAATTTATGCTCAACAATGCTAGTATCAAGGCCGGGTATGTCTTGGTAAGACCAAGCGAAGATGTCGCAAAACTCCATTAACAGCTTAATCAGTTCTTGCCTCCGGTCCTTACTCAAGGAGGTACCAATCTTGACTTCCTTCTTATCCTCCTTATTCCCCAAATTAATAATCTAAACTATCTCCAAATAAGGCTAAATTTCTCTGTCCTCTTGTTCCAATAACCTTGTTAACTCAAGCGAAGGATCACAAACTTCCTCATGTTCCTCGTCAGCATAGTCAATCGGGTGCTCAAAGTCATGAAATGGGATTACAAGCTCATTATCCTTAAGAGGATCATCTTTGGATCTACGTTTATTCAGGTTATTATGGTGAATAATAAAAAAATGAATAAGTAAAGGATAAGGGAATCAATGCAAAGATAGGTAAAGCAAGAAGGATTGGAATTCAATACATATTTATTGTGGAAATTGAAAATGATAAAAACATGTGTTTGCCCTTATGATAAAAAAATACCCCAAAGCCTTAGGCATAGCAATGAGGTCAACGAGTCATTAAAGTTATGCCAATTACTTTGATAGAAAATTTAAAGTCGTGGGTAGCTTGATGGCTTTTCAGTTACAAAGATCTCTGTCTAGTGAGCAAGGGATCACAAAGCTTCCATCTTCATAGGGATTATCTTCAATAGCAGCTACTTGATTAGGGGGTGCTAGACCCGCACTTCGGAAGCTCTGTTAGAGGTCACATAGGGGGGCTCTAGCAATGCGGGGTTCACGACCCTCTAAACAGGCAATCCTCCTTTATTTCTATCCTCCTCTACCCTTCTTTTGTCAGCTGTTGAAGGTCGATATCCCAAACCATATCTATCTTTATTTTCTGGAAGATGCACCAGTTCCATTCTTCCTTTCAAGCCATGCCCCAAGTTTTTCCCAGGTTAATACCCTCCTCGTAACATCATTTTGGCCATCATCAAGGATGCATTTGGCATATGGGCCTTTATTTCTACATTTCCTTCTCCAACGTACGTGGAATTTGCAATTTCCAAAGCTTGAAAGGAAGTTTCAAGTGCCTCTTCTGCAACTTCGATGTAAGGGGTGGATAGGGGTTTACTAACTAGAAAATCTTCTTCACCAGAAATGATAATGAGCTTATTATCAATAATAAACTTTAGTTTTTGGTGCAAAGTAGAGGGAACCACTCTAGCTGAGTGGATCCAGTGCTAACCCAACAGGCAGCTATAGGCAGGCATAATATCCATCACTTGGAAGAGAACCTGGAAAATACATGGCCTTACTTGAATTGGAAGCTCAATTTCACCTATCACTTCCCTTCTAGTGCCATCGAATGCTCTCACCACCATAGAACTTGGTTTCATATAGGTCCCATCAAAAGGGAGCTTGGCCAATGTAGATTTGGGCATAACGTTTAACGATGACCCATTGTCGATAAGCACCTTCGCCAATATATGATCTCGATACTTAACTGAGATGTGGAGGGCTTTATTATGCCCATTCCCTCTACAGGTATCTCGTCATCTGTAAATGACAGGTAATTATCAGCAGTGATGTGCCCCACTATTCCTTGAAATTTGTCGATGGAGATGTCATGAGTTACATGAGCCTCATTAAGTACCTTCATCAAAATTTTTCGGTGGGGCTCAGAATTCAGCAAAAGTGATAAGAGGGAAATCTTTGCGGGGGTATCATTCAGCTGGTCTATCACTTGGTACTCACTTTGGTGAATAAATTTTAAAAATTCCTGAGCTTTTTCATCAGTCACAGCTCTTTTGATTTCTCCATCAATGTCCCCTTTGACTAACTTGGCCTTCCAACTACTACCAGCTCCACTCATTGGGCTTGGTTCCTTCCTCAATTCTAGTGGGGAGTAAACTCGACCGCTCCGGGTCACTCCTCCTATCCCTGATATGTTTGACAAAAATGGGTCATTTATTTCTGAGCTTTTAGCTATTACTTCCACATTATATTTCCAAGGAACGGCGTGAGAATCTTTGAATGTAAAGGGAGCAGGTGTCTGGATTGTGACAGGCTGATGCGTTGGAGTTATAGTCATTGAGGGGTTCTTAGTATAGTAAATTACCAGTGGCTTAGGAACTGACATTTCTAATTGCCCATGAACCATGTTCACATCACTGTCATGGCGCTTATAGACTTGGAAGATATGACTATCCATGAGTCCCTGGAGTACTTTACAAAAATTTTGGTGGCTAACAGTCTACTCATTATCATTTTCACAGTCCTAAGGTTCTCTTATTAAACCTCTCCTGAATAATTGGGCATGAATCTCCTTCAACGATGTTTTAACGTCAGAGACATTTGTCACGCGCTCCTCATCTTCTTCCATAGCATTAATCCCAGAACCTTGATGGTTGGGTAAGGGATTTGTGGCCATATTTGGAATACATTCCTTAAAATCTAACCAATTGGCTTTGATCAAATCTCATACTCTATACTTTAAGGCTATACTATTCTCTATAGAGTGCCCGGGTGCCCTAGCATGATAATCACATCAGGCATTTGGATCATATCCCCTAGGGTAAGGAGGTTCCAATGGTTTAGCAGGACAAGGGACTGCCAGGGAGTATCGAATAAGGTGAGGTAGAAGTTCAGTGTATGTCATGGGAATTAGGTCAAATTGGACTAGTGTTCGTTCATTATTTGGTCTTCATTGGTTTTGGTTGGGATTAGGGGGTTGAGACCATTGTTGCAGGGGATTGTACGGTGTTGACTATGGATTCGGGGCCCTAATGATGGGTGGATGAAAGTAGGATTGTGGTGAGGCGGGATAAGGGATCTGGTTGTGTGCAGCGGTTGCCATATGTGGGTATGGTGCATAAGGAAAGTGATTGGTATATTGAAAAGTGGCAGGGCCGAATGATCTGGATTGAGCTTTCCTTTGGTCATAAGAGATGGAGTTGGTTTCCCCATCTCTCTTTCTCCCCTCACCTAGTGCTGATCTTTTTGTAGTGGGTGCCCTGGACGGGCTTTTGGAAATCTTCCTTGTCCTTAGACCACTCTCTATTCTTTCTCCAATAATAACAATATCAGAGAAATTGGATGAAACACTACCAATCATCTTATTGTAGAAAGGTGATTGGAGTGTGTCAATAAACATGGTCACTACCTCTTTTTTCGAGAGTGGGGGATCTACTTGTGCGGCCGTCTCATGCCAGCATTGTGCATACTCCTTGAATGTCTCATTATCCTTCTTTGTCATGTTTTGGAGCTGAATTCTATCGGGCGCCATGTCTAAGTTATACTTGTACTGCTTCAGAAAGGCATCTGTAACATCCCAATTTAATAATTAATTGCCGAATGAAAATAAATCATTAAAATAATAATTTTAGAAGTGGAAAATTATTTATTGATTACAATTAACCTAATTAATCAAATGATGGCTGATTAAGTGTGATTAATTATTAATTGTTACTGGTGGTGACTGGGTGATGTGAGCAGACTGCTACTTCACGCTTTCCCACCCCACTTTCCCCTTCCTTCGTGCATGGATATATATAATTGGTCATTGGGTCTCTTTGCCTTTTTCTTCCTTCAGATTTCCCTCTACGACTTCTCTCTTCCACTTCCTTCTTCTCTTTCTTCTTCTTTTCTTCTCCTTCTTCGCTCTTCGTTCTTCTTCTCCTTCCTTCGTCAAGCATGAGGGTAAGGAAGTCGAATTCAGAGTTTCTCTTTCAACGACTCAAGAATGAAACATTATTCATTCCCTGTTCTTTCATTTCCCTTCGTCGACTTCCCTCCTTCTCCCTCTCCTTTGCTCGAAGCTGCCTGGGTCTCAGTGGAGATCTACTCTACGAAGTGCTTCGGGGTGGTTGGAGTGTTCACCAGTGTTGTGATGGAGCTGCTCCAGAGAACGAACCGAGAGCTGGGTGTCTTGGGCCTCCCCTGTCCTTGCATGCAGATGTACTAAGAGTGACTCAGTGTTCTGCTAAGAACAGAATATCGTGTTGACCGACTGGAAGCTTTATTCCAGGTAGGGGGAGTACCTTATATCTTAAATGCATGGGTTATGGACGGGTTCCAAGTGCTGATGGTTACTGTCTCTGTATTCTGACTGTGTGTTATGCTTGCATGAGGAGTGTGTAATACCTGGGTGCATGATGAGTGAGGGTTGAGTGTTGCATGTTTAGTCCCGTCCTTGAAATACATGCTGATAGCCTTGAGAATGTCAAATGATTGCATGGAAAGGGTGTGCTGAATTGTTGATGATGATTACCGTGTGGTTTATGTGACATGCGAGTTGTTACAAATATAAAATGCTGTCTGTATGTGATAAAGTGTTAACTTAGTAAATCTAATAATATATCACATCGATGCATGTATTGCTGTGTTAATCTATTGAGTTCTGATATCGTTTGTATGAGATGCATGTGTTGTCTGAGTTCTGGTGAGGTGCTATACCGATTGCATGAGATGCATGTGCTGTTTGAGTTCTGATGATGCATGATGCCGATTGCATGAGATGCATATATTGCTGTGCATATGAACTCTATGTTGTTGATGAATCCGCGTGTGGCGCATTGGATGTGTTTGTGCTTGGAGCACGTAGTGTGGGACACTACCATCGGTTATTTAAAAGCATTGGACGCTGTGAAATCCTTTTGAGTGGGACTCAAGGTAGCCTTTGAGTGGGACTCGGGCTGCCCGTGAACACCTCCATTGGCACTGAGAGCGTTGGTGTCACCTTGTGGGCAAACGGTTGGGTACCTGTAAAACGGCCAAGCAGCTTGGAGCTGAATTGATAGCTGAGAGCTATGTATAAAAGGCTGGGAACCTACGTTGCAACGTCAAAAACCGATTACACACAAATGCAGAACCAAGTGAAATAATCTGTGTATATGTTCTGCTGATGTTGATTGGAATTTGATTATGCATGTGATGATGTTAATGAGATGATGAATGTATATAACCGAGTGAATTATTCTGTGTGCATATGCTGTTGATGCTGACTGAAATCTGTTCTATGAATATATATATCAATGTTATTGAAATGTTATGTGTGTATAGCCGAGTGAGAATTATTGGATTCTGATCGGGAATTGTTGAATATGTGCGTTCTGTTCCAATGGCATTATAATGTTATTAGTTGTTGTTATGTTAATGTTATTGAAATGATATATGCATATGGCCGAGTGATAACTGTAACATCCCTGTTTTTAGTAGCAGTCTTATTTAGTAAAAATTGAAGTTTAGAAGGTCTGTAAGTGGTAATAAGTGAATAAATGCCCTGTAGATGGTCTGTAATATCACAAGAATTTCAGTTTTGTGTGTAATTATGGAATTTATGTAGACCATTAAAGAAATTTATCAAATTTCAAGTGAAAAGGGCTTTGTTCCGAGTGACAGAGAAATTCCGAGTGAAAGAATGAAATTCCGAGTGAAGGATTAGAGATTCCGAGTGAAGGATGAAATTCCGAGTGTAAAGTTATGTTGACCGAGTAAAACATGACTGAGAGGGATACTACCGAGTGGAATTTTGGCCTCGGAGACATTTGGAGTGAAGCGTGTTCAAGAAAACCACTTCTAGGTGAAAATTCCGAGTCAAAACACCCTTGATTCTTTGTTTCTGAGTCAAACCTTGCCAAGTACTTCCATTTCCGAGCAAAACCTCCCTGAAATATGGAATTCCGAGTGGAATATAGAAATGGGAGCCCAATCCGAGCAGAATATATAAGGTTTAGAGCCATTATTGGGTGAGGCTATGTTTATGACTCTTTTTCCGAGTGATAAAGACCTTAAAGTATTCCGATTGAAACACATTTTGAGGAAGGATAGTGTATTTGTACCTAAGAGATGAGTATCCGAGTGAAAAATGAGTGGGGAAGAATTGAAATACTCCTGAGTGGTAAAATCCAAGTGAATCTCTTCTGAGGAAAGGGTTGTAATAATGGTTTTTGATTGGGAATATATTCTAAGTGAATGATGTACCTAAACCGAGTGAATGAGATTCTAAATCATGAGTGGATGAGACTCAGAACAAGTCCGAGTGGGACTTAACTCACCCCGAGTGAAGAAAAGCATATCGAGTGGTATTTGATTGAGTGATAACCCGAGTGAAGAAGGTTTATGAATTCCGAGTGAGAAAACCCTTATTTCTGAGTGGATCTTACGTGTGACTTTCTTGAGTGGAAGTATGGAATTGAGTAAACTTCCAAGGGAAGGAAAGTGTATTCTCCGAGTGAGAAATGTAAGTCTATGCCAAGTGATGAATGTGAAGTACATTCCCGATTGTGTTGAAGTTAAATACACCGAGTGGTATGGGAAGTAGTATTCCGAGTAAGTGGATGAGTTTTACCGAGTGGAACAGTGTGTGTAAAGATTCGGATTTGGAATGAAAATTTCGAGTAGAAGAATGATAGGAAAGAAATGAAAGGGAGTCGGTTTTTGAAGTACATTACCGAGTGAGAAAGGACTAGGCTTGGAATGATTTAACCGAGTAAGAACCATCAAAAATGACTCGGATTTGGGATATAATACCGAGTGAAAGGCCAAGCAAATTAGGAGTCGGTGTGGGGTGAATTACCAAGTGAATGATGGGAAAAATTAGTCGGTTTCATGGGAATGCCGAGTGAGGATTGGCTGACTCGCTCAAGCGAGTCGGATTTCGCTTGAGCGAGGTGGAATTTTGCCTTGCTGACACAGCATGAAGGAACCGCGATCAAGCGAGCATACTGCGCTCAAGCGCAGTCGGTTCTATCCCTTTCTCTTCACGTGTAGGCACTTTTCACTCCAGACAAAATACCTTTATATATTTTATTATATATCCTCTCAATCAATGCATAGCTGACAGGGAAATGAGTCAAAAGTTACACCACTTCACTCACCTTTATATATCTTAATATATATTCCTTTTCTCTCATACAAAGCTGACTGGGAAATACAGAAAGTCTCCATTAACTTCCACTTACGAGAAAGTGATGTCTCCACTTGTCTCCTCTTTATTAATCAATGCTACTCTGATTCCAAGTTCAGAAAACTTAGAATTTACTAGAAACTCTCTTCCTTCTTCTCTCTTTCTCTTACGTACCAGCACCAACTTCTTTTTCTCTCTCAAGTTCCTCTTCTGTTTCACTCGGAATTGGTGCAGGACAGTGAAAGGGAACCTCTTCTTCTCCTCCAAGAACTCCATTAAGGTAAGGGGGTATATTCTTGGGTGCTCTGTGGGAAAACCGTGTGAAGGAAAGGGTTAAGGAATCTTATTCCTCACCTTTCCAGGACAGGTTCAGGAATTTTTGATTAACATGTTTTAATTTTTATATGTTGCTTTTATGTATCTTTATTACTATGAATATGTTCAATTGGCTGTGTTTCATTATTAATCATGATTCAGTGAATATGTTCGATTAATTGCATTGTTTATCAGTAACTTCAATGATTAATTGGATATGATTAGTGTTGAATTGTGAAAAGATATGAACTGTATTGAACTATGAAAATACTAAGTATCATGGGTATCTATGAGAATTCCAGCAAGAAATTATGAAAGAGAAGTCAAATTCATGAATTAGAGGCTCAAACCGACCGGATCATCTATAATACTCCAAACAGATTTTGAAGTAAATATATGTTTTACAATAAACCAACCGGATCATTCAGGCAGAACATTTTTCACTTGGAAACGTAGTTATTTAATTCGGAAAACCCTCTACCATGATATATTTCACTCAGAAAACATCTCAGTTTGAATTTCACTCAGGACACGTCTTATTTCACTCAGAAATCATTTTATTTTCACTCAGAAAACTCATTCAGTGATTTTACTCAGAAAATAATTTATTTTACTCAGCAAACAGTTATTTTCACTCAGAGAACTCCTTTCAATTTAATTTCACTCAGAATATATAGTTGATTTCACTCAGAAAAACTCTTATCAACCTGATTCCACTCAGAATCAGGATTTTTTCACTCAGATTTACTTTACTCGAAGCTATTCTATTCAGCAGAATGATTTTTCACTCGGAAATCATATGTATTTTACTCAGAAACCTTTTGTTCAAACACTTTTAACTAGGGAAACATTTTTAACTTCACTGAGAGAACTTTTAGTCTGATTTCACTCGGGTTTATGTTTACTTTATTCAGAAACTCACTTCAGCCTGATTTTACTTGGAATCCTACTTATTTCACTCGGAATCCTATTGATTGCACTCGGTATTAAACTTATTTTATTCAAAAAGCTTAGTTATCAACATTTTCACTCGGATATAACTTGTTTTAATCGGAAAAATTATTTTCACTCGGAATCAGACCTGTTTCAGTCGGAAAACAGCTTTCCAGTGCAATTTCACTCGGATTTTTAGCCAGATCGTTTAGAAAGCTCTTCTCAGTATGATTCCACTCGGAATCATACTTATTTCACTCGGAATTAACCTTGTTTCACTCGGAAAACTCTGTTTTTAATGTTTTTCGCTTGGATTTTCATTTAGAAACTATTTTTTAATCCTTTTTAAATTATTGGGAAGTTTAGCTTTATTGTTATTGACATTATTAATGTTTTAATTATGAGTAATTACATAAAGAATGTATTATTTTACTCTTATAAAAAATATAATTTTTAACCAAGATATATCTGATATATTTTCTGGAATAAGAACAAATATCTTACAACGTTTTAATAATTGATGAGATTCAAGAACTTATGAGGATGTATGATAAGACTGGAAACACATAGATATCCAAGAAATCAAAAGATGAAAAGAATGCATTTCGCATCATGAAAATATTTTGAAGAAGAAAATTTCTAGAGCATACACCTGGTACGCTGGAGGACATTCACGTTCGATCCCCATGAGGATCTTGGGAGTACAACTGGAACGGCAACCCAATGGCATCAGAGTCGCGCCTGATAGCCGGGTGAGACGATGCAATTCTAGTGTACTTTGACTAAATGACGGAGTGTAACTATGATCGTAGGGATCCAAGTTCCAAGAATATATAAATCAATGATGAGAACCAATGAGTTCATTTATACCATATGGAACTTGGGCGGACCCTGATCGCTCTAGAAAAATTGGAATGGAGATATTCCAAAAATGAGATGAAGAAATGATTTATTGGGCCCACATGTATCATGAGACTTAACCAAAGATAAATCATAATAAATTCAAGTCATGCATTACATGACAACATGTTTGATTGTTATAATTGTGAATATGCTAATTGTATGATGTATGTGATATTGTATGATAACTGGATTATGTCCGCACCGGATTAACCAATCAGGGTCTTGGGTTATACTCACCCTTACTGTTGACAATTTTCAGAGGAATTAGGAAATCAAGAACCCGAGTATGAAGAACAGCAATATGCTAAACCCACTGAGAACGATCGTTAAAGATAGAATTTATATAGATTGAATAATTATTAATGATAATCAGACACCGGATGACTGTATAATATTTAAGGGTGCATGTGTGCCCCATTCTGTTATGAGTACAATTATTTGTAAGTTTGTGAATGACTATGTGATATATGAACTATTTGCTTCCACTGATCTGCCATCTTTTTATAAAAAAAAAATATTCACTTTTTATGAAAACTTGTGACCTCTCAGTTAAATAGGATGATCCTATAGAATGGGTTGTCTTATCTAACCGAGGGTGTTACATTGGTGGTATCAGAGCATAGTCGATTCATTAAACTTGGGAAGTGGACCATTAGGTTTCCACATACTCTGATAGAAATATTGAACAGTCTATAACACTCCTAAGACTAAATATCCTATGTGGAATACTCCACATAACCAACATCTTGAATATTTTTGTTGATATTCCATCAACAATTTCCTAATGACTCACCGAAACAATGATCATGACATGGAGGAACTTCTTACTCAAATTGTAGAGATGATAGAACAACAAGAATTACCCCATATCTCTACTAGGCAGAGCCAAGGACTAGCTAACTTTCAGCAGAACGATCTTACGTAATTCAAAGAAGGGCTACGACAGGAAATTCGTCAAGTATTATTAGGACTTTAAGAGTTAAAATAAGACCTAGTTAGAATCTGAGTATTGGACCAAGTATCTCCGATTGAGATACCAATTGGTCAGGGCTATTAAGAATACGATTGTGAATCTGAATCTACATTCGGAATAATTTTTGGAGTTAGTATTAAGCTCGAACAGAAATCCTAGTATTAAGCTCGAACAGAAATCCTGTTTGTTATAAAATGAGAAACGTTTTAATGATGGATCTAGATATCATTTATTTCCCTATTCTCCCTTCATTTTCGTGTACATGCTAGGACTTGGGATAGCTTGGAGCTTAAGGTAAAATTCTCTACTCTTTTGATATTTTTGGCCTTAGGTTTTGATTTCTATATGGCTAGGAAAATACCTTATGAATGGATTTAGAAATAGGAACCATTTTCATGCAAGACCCAAAAGGTGGGATATACTTATGTGTGTTTTAGGATGGATGTGAAGTGGTATACGAAAATTTCAAGATTTGAGATGGAAGATGATAGTTGTTAATGGTAATTGTTTGATTTTAGTGGAACCCTAACTCTAGGATTTAAGGAAATGAGTAATAATGTTAGGAAAAATGATTTTAGTGAAAACCCATGATAATGTGTGTATGGGTTTTGTTAATAATAAAGATTGGTGATTATTAGTAATGATCATTGAATTTGATGAAAAACCCTAAGTGTAGTGATTTGAGGATTTTAAACTAAGTTGATAGTTTTAATGGCTTTGAATACTCTAGAATGATTATATATGAGGAAATGAATATCTGAGGCATTAGGTGTTGATTATTGAGGATTGGGAAAGGAGTGTATATAAATAAGTATGTAATTGGAGGAATTAATTTAGACTATTGATGTTATGATGATGTTAAAAAACATAGTTGCAAATCATTGATAGTGGATTAAGGAAATAATCGATAGTGGATTAAGATACTTGAGTTAATAAATAGGTATACCATTTTGAAATAGTTGAATTGGGGATGATCTTAGATGAAACCAAGAGGTTTATAATGAGTTTGAATAATTTTAGTGATGGATAAGTGATTCATGTGATGATTTGGGGGTCTTAAGGCTAAGGAATCATAGTATTGTTATTGTTAGGTGTGGTTAGAGCATTAAGATTTAAAAAATCTTGGTTTTGGAAAAGGAATTCCCGAAGCCTAATACGAGCGTGTAAATTGGATTTAGACAAGTCTAGGACTTGACAACGAGTTATGAGGGAATAATGCCCTATAATGGTATATTGGTAGTAAGTATTTCTCAAAGTTACCCTACCACTAGAATAGGAAGAGCTATAAAGGCCAAGAAGTTAAGTCCCAGATACGTAGGACCTATCAGATTCTGCAAAAGATAGAAACCAATGTGTACCGTATTGCCCTATCAAACCTCCATAATGTCTTTCATGTTTCTCAACTTCGTAAAATATGTACTAGGCCCTGATCATGTTCTGAGTCCTAATCAGTTTGTTCTGGAGGAAAATCTTACCTTTGAAGCATCACTAGTTAAGATTGTTAATTGACGTCTAAAACAGCTAAGAGGCAAGGAAATCTCTTTGATCAAAGTAGTTTGGAGTCAGTTAAATGATAGGGACACTACTTGGGAAATTAAGGAAAGATTAGAGGATTGTACTCTCAATTATTCCAACCATGAATTTCGGGACAAAATTCCCAAAAGGGGAGAAGAGTGTAACATCCTTATTTTTAGTAGCAGTCTTATTTAGTAAAAATTGAAGTTTAGAAGGTCTGTAAGTGGTAATAAGTGAATAAATGCCCTGTAGATGGTCTATAATATCACAAGAATTTCATTTTTGTGTGTAATTATGGAATTTATGTAGACCATTAAAGAAATTTATCAAATTCCGAGTGAAAAGGGCTCTGTTCCGAGTGACAGAGAGAAATTCCGAGTGAAAAGGGCTCTGTTCCGAGTGACAGAGAAATTCTGAGTGAAAGAATGAAATTCCGAGTGAAGGATTAGAGATTCCGATTGAAGGATGAAATTCCGAGTGTAAAGTTATGTTGACCGAGTAAAACATGACTGAGAGGGATACTACCGAGTGGAATTTTGGCCTCGGAGACATTTGGAGTGAAGCGTGTTCAAGAAAACCACTTCTAGGTGAAAATTCCGAGTCAAAACACCCTTGATTCTTTGTTTCTGAGTCAAACCTTGCCAAGTACTTCCATTTCCGAGCAAAACCTCCCTGAAATATGGAATTCCAAGTGGAATATAGAAATGGGAGCCCAATCCGAGTAGAATATATAAGGTTTAGAGCCATTATTGGGTGAGGCTATGTTTATGACTCTTTTTCCGAGTGATAAAGACCTTAAAGGATTCCGATTGAAACACATTTTGAGGAAGGATAGTGTATTTGTACCTAAGAGATGCGTATCCGAGTGAAAAATGAGTGGGGAAGAATTTAAATACTCCTGAGTGGTAAAATCCGAGTGAATCTCTTTTGAGGGAAGGGTTGTAATAATGGTTTTTGATTGGGAATATATTCTAAGTGAATGATGTACCTAAACCGAGTGAATGAGATTCTAAATCATGAGTGGATGAGACTCAGAATAAGTCCGAGTGGGACTTAACTCACCCGAGTTAATAAATGCATATCGAGTGGTATTTGATTGAGTGATAACCCGAGTGAAGAAGGTTTATGAATTCCGAGTGAGAAAACCCTTATTTCTGAGTGGATCTTACATGTGACTTTCTTGAGTGGAAGTATGGAACTGAGTAAACTTCCAAGGGAAGGAAAGTGTATTCTCCGAGTGAGAAATGTAAGTCTATGCCGAGTGATGAATGTGAAGTACATTCCCGATTGTGTTGAAGTTAAATACACCGAGTGGTATGGGAAGTAGTATTCCGAGTAAGTGGATGAGTTTTACCGAGTGGAACAGTGTGTGTAGAGATTCGGATTTGGAATGAAAATTTCGAGTAGAAGAATGATAGGAAAGAAATGAAAGGGAGTCGGTTTTTGAAGTACATTACCGAGTGAGAAAGGACTAGGCTTGGAATGATTTAACCGAGTAAGAACCATCAGAAATGACTCGGATTTGGGATATAATACCGAGTGAAAGGCCAAGCAAATTAGGAGTCGGTGTGGGGGTGAATTACCAAGCCTGATAGCCGGGTGAGACGATGCAATTCTAGTGTACTTTGACTAAATGACGGAGTGTAACTATGATCGTAGGGATCCAAGTTCCAAGAATATATAAATCAATGATGAGAACCAATGAGTTCATTTGTACCATATGGAACTTGGGCGGACCCTGATCGCTCTAGAAAAATTGGAATGGAGATATTCCAAAAATAAGATGAAGAAATGATTTATTGGGCCCACATGCATCATGAGACTTAACCAAAGATAAATCATAATAAATTCAAGTCATGCATTACATGACAACATGTTTGATTGTTATAATTGTGAATATGCTAATTGTATGATGTATGTGATATTGTATGATAACTGGATTATGTCCGCACCGGATTAACCAATCAGGGTCTTGGGTTATACTCACCCTTACTGTTGACAATTTTCAGAGGAATTAGGAAATCAAGAACCCGAGTATGAAGAACAACAATATGCTAAACCCACTGAGAACGATCGTTAAAGATAGAATTTATATAGATTGAATAATTATTAATGATAATCAGACACCGGATGACTGTATAATATTTAAGGGTGCCTGTGTGCCCCATTCTGTTATGAGTACAATTATTTGTAAGTTTGTGAATGACTATGTGATACATGAACTATTTGCTTCCACTGATCTGCCATCTTTTTATAAAAAAAAAATATTCACTTTTTATGAAAACTTGTGACCTCTCAGTTAAATAGGATGATCCTATAGAATGGGTTCTCTTATCTAACCGAGGGTGTTACAATAACTGGTGGATTCCGATCGGTAAGGGTATTATGTGTGTCCTGGTTGATTGGCACTGTTTTGACCTTAATTGTTGCCATCTATAATTATATGTATATATATATATATATATATTGTTGCATAACTGTGGGACAATCCGAGTCAGTATCTATCATTTAATATTTAAGATGCTCACCCCCTACACCATTTTTCAGTATGTGCAGGTCGGACTCGGAAATGATGATAGGGTCTCAAGTCCGAGTGTGGTGCACTCCGACTGTTGAGTGCGTGTACTGCGTTTATTATGTTCAGTCGGTGTAGCCTTGGCCGGCTCTCATGTGAAACGATGACTAAACATATTTATTTATAAAGATTGATTTGATAAGTATAGACATGGTGTCACTTGTATGGATCTGTAAATATTGGTAAATGTATAATGTTAAGATAATGAGTATTCCGAGTATATGGTTACATGTATATATGGGTCGGTAGATTGGATTGTGGGCAGGTTTATATCTCTGGGAACGTATATTTATGCATAAGTGCTTTATGTTGATTTGATGCTTCTTGTCGACTGGGATATAACTGATGTTGAGTGAATAACTCTAAGTTAATGAACCCTAAGAGGAATATAGGAGATTTAGATCCAGTTCTGAGTGAGGATTACTGGGTGGCTTTTCCGAGTGAATACGCTTGAGTGATTCTGAGTGAAAGATATAAGTGAACCCCAGGTGAGGAAGAGTTTGTATTCCTGAGTAGAAACCTTGAGTGATCCTCTTCTGAGAAAGGAGTTAGTGTAGTGGTTTAGAGTGGAATGGATTCTAAGTGTATGATAATCCGAGTGAATGATGTAAAATCCGAGTGAGTGAGGATCTGTATTCCGGGTGGTTAAGATTAGACTAAGTCCGAGTGGGGATTGACTTAATGATTTTCCCTGAGCGAACAAGATGTCATATGCCGAGTGGACTAGCTATCATTTTCCGAGTGAATGAGTCGTATGATAACTCTGGATCCCGAGTGTCTGAATAGCCAAGTGTAGCTTCTCGCTTCAGCGAATGAAGGATTCGCTCCAGCGAGCGTGGTTTGATGGAAGGCTTTTGGTGGTTTAGCTTAGGCGAATGAGTGCTCGCCCGAGCGAGTGTACTGTCTCGCTCAAGCGGAGTCGGATCTCGCTTGAGCGAGTACACGCTGTTTCTCTTGGGCTCGCTTGAGCGTTGTTGGGTTCCACTGGGTGGCTTTTGTTGGCTTTTATCTTTCCTTGCCTTCCATTTCCCCTCCGTCTCCTTGTTGTGCTGGCTTAATTATTTTAGGCAGATTATGTATGTTTTGCTAACTTTAATATTTGGAAAAATTTCCGTGTTTGGTTTTATTTATTTATTAAAAATTAGGGTGTTACATTTTGGTATCAGAGTAGACCAAAAGGTCCATGGCCAAGGTTTGCCTACTGTTAGTGGGCGGTTGAGTGCATTATGCCAGATTGTCATAATTGCTTATGATACTCTATTAAATGTTGATACATGTTTAATCATGACTTGTGTGATGATATATGCTTATGATCTTCTATTGGACTTGGTATATGTCTAACTATGAATGATGTGGTTGTATGCCTGTGCCTTGTTGGGGAATTTGAATGTGTGATGAATGAATGGTATATGATTTGCGGTATAGGACGTGTGTTGTAGTTCCCTAAATCAAAATCTGGGTGTGTAATAAGTGAGTAAAGGTGAGGTCGGGTATATGTTAAATTGGGATTGCGCCTCGGTGGCTGGTTGAGGAAGCCGAGTGAATGGTATTAGATCTTATAATAATATTTGAATGTTGTGAAGTACCCGTCATGGGATACTGGATACATAGTGACCCCTTAGGAATTCTAAGTCTAATAATTCATTATTCTTGAGAGTTGTTGAGCCGAGTAAAACAATTGCGTAGTAACTCATTGAGGCTTGAATGATTATCGTGTGATGTATTATGTGTGAAATGTGTTGGTAGTTGTGCTGTGATTAAGTAATAGTGCCTACAACTCCCAGATTTGTGGTATTTGTAAACTGTTTAGTGTTGTGTGACTCCGTACATGAGTACATGTTAATATTTCTGTGAATGCCGACTGAATGCTTGTAAATAAGAGTGTTACCATTATTGCCGAGTGCGTGAGTTAAAAAGGGATGATTCTCTGAGTTCTGTTTGCAGTTTCATGATCAAATGTATATGAATGAGAATGCCACGATGATTTCCGAATGCATGATATGTGAGTCGATCTGTTGGTTTCCATTTGGAATGTTGTGTTGAAATGCATATTGATTTCACTAAAAATACCGAGAGGATGTGCTGTAGTATTGTTACCCTGTTTGGTTGTTGTGAGTTACTATGACAAATGCCTGTGCTGCTGTAATGAAACTGTGGAATTCTGGGTGAATCTGAATGCTGTGCGGAATTGCATGAAATTACATATATGAGAAAAGGGTGACCCGTGGAAGGTCAAGGGCCCTATGAGATGACTTTCAACTACAGATTCCTGGCTAGATCCGTGAGGGCCCGTGGTAGTCGAGGGAGCTAGAGTTAAGTCTTGAGACGTCTTTGGAAGATCGGTACCACACGGGAAGGGCTAATGGACGAGGGGCCGGGAAGGAATCTGCAATTGAAATCACTGTTCAAGTCGGATCCGCATGCATAAGTGTATGAACGTTGTTATTAAGACTAACATGATTTGCATGGATTTAAATGATTTGAGTAGATTTCGACTTGATGATGTTGTATGAGCGAATGAATGTGCATGTATTGATGCTGTTGCCAAGTGTGATGTGATGTTATAATTGAGAATGTATGTTATGGTGCAATTTTTGATTGGATGTCTATGTGCACACTTATGATGGTCAATGAGCTCAGTGTGAATTATATGAATATGTGGATATGATATTGTGAATGAAATCCTTAATATGGTTTGGAATTGATTTGGGTAAATCTGATTGGATGAGTACATATATATGTCGATGCTATTACCGAGTGCAATATGATGTTATGTTATGATGCATGCTATAGTGAACAATAATATAGCCATGAATAATTGGTATGAAATCCGACTGAGCGTCTGTATGTACATTAGTGTCGTTGTCGAGTTCATGGCGTGTTATGACAGCGTATGTGATTGTGAATTACTTAATCCTAATTGAATTGCATGAACCCGAGTGAATGATGTTATTATATAGCTGAGAATTGAGAATTTAATCTGAGCCATGGTATTGAGATGAATAAGATTTAGAGGAAATATTATTCTGTGTTGGTTAGAAGCCGATTGTTGTATTGCCATCATACTGTTTTACAGAAGTGATAAATAATTTTCATGATTGTTGTTGCGTGATGTACCCTATGTGATGCATAATGATGATGTTGATGTAAATGTATTCCTTACAATGTGTGTGTGGACTGCCATTAATTACCGTGTGAATTAGTATTAGTTGAGTGAGTCTGATCGGTGTGAGGCACGCTGTTCTGAGATGACTCTTCATGCCATAGGTATTATGGCAACGTACACGTTGTAGTGACTGTGTAATTATTGTAACCCTATAGGAATGAGACGTCATCCTATAAGTCGGATGCAGCAATTCATAAGTCAGGCAAGTGAGGCTGTAACTACTTATGGTGATGGTGAGTCTATCGGACTGCTTTGAGTGAAGATGAGAGCTGTATTAGGTGAATAAGTAAGTGGTTATGTATCAAATTGAGGATAGAGGGTTTGTTTAACCTTGATGGGTTTGCCTCCGAGAGGATTAGAGGCTGTTGGGTATAGATTGGCTACTAAGATGATGATTAGTTATTAAAACAAGAAGGGTGATCAAGTCTGTCACTGAAATTGGAGTTTTATAAGGTTAACCAAGTGATACTATAGTCTAATGAGGAAACCAGGATTGGAGCCAAACTAAATCGTAAGGTGAGGATTTGCTTGGGAAGGGATTAGTATATTCCAAGTATGTAAAAGTGGAGACAATTCTAAGTGAAGTCTTTGTGAGAAAGAACTGTTGAGTGAAGATTATGGTGTTCCGAGTAGAACCTCATAGGGAGAATCATTATTAAGTTAAGGGAATAGTATCCGAGCGTAACATTCTGAGTATGGTAAGATTCGAGTAATGTGACTCGGATTGTACCACTTCCGAGTGGAATGGTACCGTATGGAACGATGTTGAGCGGAAAGATATCGAGTGTAGAATCCCTAATACCCGTGTGATGTTTCACCGAGTGATCTTTCTCTAGGAGAAAAGTACTTCTGGTCGGAAGAATGGAACTTTGAGTGTGCAAGATTTCGAGTGAAGGGTCTCCGAGGGGAGTAGATATCCAAGAGAAGGATTTAATTAAAGTCGTACTCAGGTCAGTGATTGGGGCTGCTGGGCTTGAACTCAAGTTTGGTCTCGGGGTAGGCTCGAATTACAAGTGAATTTTCGGTAAGCGGAAAGATTTCCGAGTGAGAAGTACCCTTGAACCCCGAATGATATTTTGTGTGAGAGGACCGAGCGATATTCTCAGGATGTAAGCATGAAATTAGCCGAAGGCATGGGTAGAAATCTGAGATGTTAGAACGGAGTGTGGTGCCTGTACGAAGTAAAGCCAGGAAAATTGTACAAATTGAAGCACATAGGAACTCGTGAGTGTTCATTTTGGGTTAAGAAAGGAATTTTTGTGGTCGGATTTTGAGAATCCGAGGGTTTAATCCGTGATGAATCAGTCGGAAGTGATTATTAGTGGGAATCGGTAATGCTGTTTGCCGACTGAATTCTTCCCAACTGGTTGAATAACATCTAGAATGTGTCCCATGTGACACAATTTTGAGCCTATGATCTGTGTGAGTTCATGGTTGTGCCGAGTGACTCATTTGAGTCGGGGAACCCGATGGTGTAAATACGTCGATCGGTGTCTTGAGTGTAAGACCGAACGGCCAAGGAGTTAGGAAGAGCTATTGCTTTTGATGAATTGGCCGAGTTAAATGGGGAAAATTGTACGTTTAAAAAGTTGTAATCAGGTAGGACCTGACTTTTGTGTTTTACCGACTAGAATTGTGGGGCGGTCGGTAAACTGCTTGAGAGGTAAAGCTTTGCCGAGTGAAATTGTGATCCGGTCGGTGAATGTTTGTGGAAGCACAATTGTGTAAGTAATTAAGTCAGCAATTTTCTGAGTTATTTATTTAAGGTGAGTCACCGATTGAATTTCGAGGATGAAATTCTTTTGTGAGGGGGAGAACTGTAACATCCCGATTTAATAATTAATTGCCGAATGAAAATAAATCATTAAAATAATAATTTCAGAAGTGGAAAATTATTTATTGATTACAATTAACCTAATTAATCAAATGATGGCTGATTAAGTGTGATTAATTATTAATTGTTACTGGTGGTGACTGGGTGACGTGAGCAGACTGCTGCTTCACGCTTTCCCACCCCACTTTCCCCTTCCTTCGTGCATGCATATATATAATTGGTCATTGGGTCTCTTTGCCTTTTTCTTCCTTCAGATTTCCCTCTGCGACTTCTCTCTTCCACTTCCTTCTTCTCTTTCTTCTTCTTTTCTTCTCCTTCTTCGCTCTTCGTTCTTCTTCTCCTTCCTTCGTCAAGCATGAAGGTGAGGAAGTCGAATTGAGAGTTTCTCTTTCAACGACTCAAGAACGACACACTTTTCATTCCCTGTTCTTTCATTTCCCTTCATCGACTTCCCTCCTTCTCCCTCTCCTTTGCTCGAAGCTGCCTGGGTCTCAATGGAGATCTACTCTACGAAGTGCTTCAGGGTGGTTGGAGTGTTCACCAACGTTGTGATGGAGCTGCTCCAGAGAGCAAACCGAGAGCTGGGTGTCTTGGGCCTCCCTGTCCTTGCATGCAGATGTACTAAGAGTGACTCAGTGTTCTGCTAAGAACAGAGTATCGTGTTGACCGATTGGAAGCTTTATTCCAGGTAGGGGGAGTACCTTATATCTTAAATGCATGGGTTATGGACGGGTTTCGGGTGCTGATGGTTGCTGTCTCTGTATTCTGACTGTGTGTTGTGCTTGCATGAGGAGTGTGTAATACCTGGGTGCATGATGAGTGAGGGTTGAGTGTTGCATGTTTAGTCCCGTCCTTGAAATGCATGCTGATAGCCTTGAGAATGTCAAATGATTGCATGGAAAGGGTGTGCTGAATTGTTGATAATGATTACCGTGTGGTTTATATGACATGCGAGTTGTTACGAATATAAAATGCTGTCTGTATGTGATAAAGTGTTAACTTAGTGAATCTGATAATATATCACACCGATGCATGTATTGTTGTGTTAATCTATTGAGTTCTGATATCGTTTGTATGAGATGCATGTGTTGTCTGAGTTCTGGTGAGGTGCTATACTGATTGCATGAGATGCATGGCTGTTTGAGTTCTGATGATGCATGATGCTGATTGCATGAGATGCATGTATTGCTGTGCATATGAACTCTGTGTTGTGTGATGAATCCGTGTGTGGCGCATTGGATGCGTTTGTGCTTGGAGCACGTAGTGTGGGACACTACCATCGGTTATCTAAAAGCGTTGGACGCTGTGAAATCCTTTTGAGTGGGACTCAAGATAGCCTTTGAGTGGGACTCGGGCTGCCCGTGAACACCTCCGTTGGCGCTGAGAGCGTTGGTGTCACCTTGTGGGCAAACGGTTGGGTACCTGTAAAACGGCCAAGCAGCTTGGAGCTGAATTGATAGCTGAGAGCTATGTATAAAAAGGCTGGGAGCCTACGTTGCAACGTCAAAAACCGATTACACGCAAATGCGGAACTGAGTGAAATAATCTGTGCATATATACTGCTGATGTTGATTGGAATTTGATTATGCATGTGATGATGTTAATAAGATGATGAATGTATATAATTGAGTGAATTATTCTGTGTGCATATGCTGTTGATGCTGACTGAAATCTTTTCTATGAATATATATATCAATGTTATTGAAATATTATGTGTGTATAGCCGAGTGAGAACTGTTGGTTTCTGATCGGGAATTGTTGAATATGTGCATTTTGATCCATTGGCATTATAATGTTATTAGTTGTTGTTATGTTAATGTTATTGAAATGATATGTGCATATGGCCGAGTGATAACTGGTGGATTCCGATCGGTAAGGGTCTTATGTGTGTCCTGTTGATTGGCACTGTTTTGACCTTAATTGTTGCCATGTATAATTATGCGTATATATATATATATATATTGTTGCATAACTGTGGGACAATCCGAGTCAGTATCTATCATTTAATATTTAAGATGCTCACCCCCTACACCATTTTTCAGTATGTGCAGGTCGGACTCGGAAATGATGATAGGGTCTCAAGTCCGAGTGTGGTGCACTCTGACTGTTGAGTGCGTGTACTGCGTTTATTATTTTCAGTCGGTGTAGCCTTGGCTGGCTCTCATGTGAAACGATGACTAAACATATTTATTTATAAAGATTGATTTGATAAGTATAGACATGGTGTCACTTGTATGGATCTGTAAATATTGGTAAATGTATAATGTTAAGATAATGAGTATTCCGAGTATATGGTTACATGTATATATGGGTCGGTAGATTGGATTGTGGGCAGGTTTATATCTCTGGGAACGTATATTTATGCATAAGTGCTTTATGTTGATTTGATGCTTCTTGCCGACTGGGATATAACTGATGTTGAGTGAATAACTCTAAGTTAATGAACCCTGAGAGGAATATAGGAGATTTAGATCCGGTTCGGAGTAAGGATTACTGGGTGGCTTTTCTGAGTGAATACACTTGAGTGATTCTGAGTGAAAGATATAAGTGAACCCCAGGTGAGGAAGAGTTTGTATTCCCGAGTGGAAACCTTGAGTGATCCTCTTCTGAGAAAGGAGTTAGTGTAGTGGTTTAGAGTGGAATGGATTCTAAGTGTATGATAATCCGAGTGAATGATGTAAAATCCGAGTGAGTGAGGATCTGTATTCCGGGTGGTTAAGATTAGACTAAGTCCGAGTGGGGATTGACTTAATGATTTTCCCTGAGCGAACAAGATGTCATATGCCGAGTGGACTAGCTATCATTTTCCGAGTGAATGAGTCGTATGATAACTCTGGATCCCAAGTGTCTGAATAGCCGAGTGTAGCTTCTTGCTTCAGCGAATGAAGGATTCGCTCCAGCGAGCGTGGTTTGATGTGTTAACCAAGTGGCCTCAATTACTCAAGAGGGGGGTGAATTGAGTATTAAAAATTTTCTTTGGAATGCTCTTGAAATTGATTCTTTTGTTACTATGTTTATTTAAGATAATAAACTAGATTGCAAGTAACAACAAATAATACACAAGACAAACTAGCAACTACTTAAAGAGTTTAGATAGTGAATCAATTAAGTTACAAAACATTTTATGGGACTTTAGAAAGAATGATTCAAGAGTGTTGCTTAAGTCCAAGTACAACAATGTTATTCAAAAATAGTTTGCAACTTAATGTATCATGCACTTAGTCCAATTAATGAAGCAATGAATTAAGCAAACAAGTTAAGTGCATAAATTAAATGACTTTAGGGAAGAGAGATTTGCAAACCGATGTATACGAGTTCCACCACGCCGGTGTACGTCTCGCCTCTAAGCAACCCACTTAGAGGATTTCCACTATTGTAGATTAGAGATACACTTTGAGCAATTGCAACTTCCTAGTGTCCCACACTCAAGAATCCAATCCTCACAAGTACAAGGGCACCCCACCCAATCTCTCAATCTCACAATTACAAGGTTGAAACCCAACCCAAAATTTCTATGAAGTTTGGTATTTAAGTGTACAAGGAAACTCTCTCACTAGAGTGGATATACAATTTAAAGTTTACACAAGATAATAACTCTCAAAGAGAGGATATGCAAATATTAGCACTTCAAGAAAATATTTTCTCTCTTGAAAATAATTAATTAGCAAGTCTAGAAAATAACTTTGCTCACAAATATTTACTCTCAAATTAATAAGCCAAGAATTAGAAACAGAGAGCAATTAAGAGAGTAGAAGAGAGTAATGCAGCGAGAGAGAAGAAGAAAGCAAAGGAACTGCTTCAATGCTTGGGACATCTGATGCCTTCAGCTCTTCTCTTATTTATAGTGTCAAGGCATAGCTTCTTTATGATTAAAGAATTCCCTTCGATCCATAAAACACATAATGGAGCTTGCCTTTGTCTGCTTAATGGAGCATTACTTATGAAGTGCGATCTGAGACTCTGTTTTGCTATTCCAGGTTGTAATTCATTTAAGTGAACGTTCCAGAACCATTTGAACTAAATGAATCAATTCATTTAGTGTTTCAGTTTGTCCAAGTGCGATGCAGAGCTGTCATTTATTCAACAGAGATTCAAAATACAAATTCATATAATTCATTTGAATTAAATAAACTTATCTGACTCATGGTGACATAGCTTGATCATTTGAGAGTAGCATGATATTTGAATTTGCTTATTTGGAACTAATTGCATCATAAACATATGCTTTTAATTAATTCTGTAGCAACCTCGCTCAGGCGAATGTAATTACGCTTAAGCGACCAGGCATATTTCCTTTGATTTTTCCTTCACGCTTGCTCACGCTCAAATCCACGCTTAAGCGTACTGTCACGCTTTGTTTCACGCTCAAGCAAGCGTTGTTGACGCTTAAGCGAGCCATGTGTATTTCGGGCTCCTGATGCTCACGCTTGAATCCACGCTCAACCATGTTATCACGCTCAAGCGTGTTGTCATCCTCTGTTCCACGCTCAAGCGAGCCTAACTCACGCTCAAGCGTAATTTAGTTTTTAGACTCCTGATGCATCACGCTCATACTCGCGCTTAAGTTCCATTGCTTCACGCTCAAGCGTGACTTATCCAGCGCTTAAGCGCCAAGTTCCTTGACCACGCTCAAGCGTGTCTTTGCTCGCGCTTAAGCGAGCGCTCCTTACGCTCAAGCGTGCTTACTTCACGCTTGGGCGTGACAAGCACCTGATTCTCATGATTCACGCTTGGTCCTTCGCTCAAGCGTGCCAGTATCATCAAGATTTTCAACCTTTGTTCCTTTGGCATTTAACAATACTATTTGTCACTTGATTTAACCACTGAACTAAATGCCTTGGTATTTTCATAATTGAATTTTGCTTTGCTTGTTTGTCATTATCAAAACCTATAACAACATATAAACACATTCTCCCCCTTTTTGATGATGATAACAAATGCTTGTCTCTTGGGGTGTTAGTATCACAATAGTTCAAATATATTTCAAGAAAGACTCCTCCTTTGACATGCAGTTTGATACCATATGTTTATGACATTATAGGCATAAGTTATCAAGAGAGGATAAAAGGTCTCTCCCCCTTAGTAAGGTCTCTCCCCCTTAATATATTCTTTCCCTCTTAATCATCTCCCCTTTTCTTATGCAATGGATACATACAATGATTTACATACTCCCCCTTTCTTATATATATCTCTCCCCCTTTGGCATCATCAAAAAGACTTAAAGGTAGATGCATACATTTTGAAATAAGATGACAATGCAACATACATCATGAAAGCATATTAGCACATAATGTCTCATGGGAGTTGATTCATCTAGGTCTTTTTACGCAAGTTTAAAGAATCATGTTACTAAGGGATTTATACAAGGATTTAGATTTTGCAAGTTGCCAATGATTTTGTTGCACAAGAGAGTCAAGAAAATCAAAGGTCATTTGCCATTTATTTTTGAGATCCATGATGTATATAGGAGATTATCTTTGTGTCAAAAAAATGTTTAAATAAATGGGGACTTTCATAGGATCTTAAATAAGACAAGTGATTTGTGAGTTGATTATTGGAAGTGTGAGTATAAATTTTCTTCAAAAATTGTATCACAAAGTAAGGTATTATGTCCAAGGAAATGAAAATTTTATGGAAAAGATTAGTTTGAAATCTTTAAAGATTTGCAAAATTTTGTTCAAAGAATAAGAAAGTGTGATAAAATAAATCAATTAGGAAATTTCCAAAATTCCTAACTCCCTTCTAATATTTATAAATTGTTCTTTTGGAAGGGGTTTTGTAAAAATATCCGCCAATTGTTTTGAAGTTTCAACATATTCAAGTACACAATATCCTTTCAAAACATAGTCTCTAATGAAGTGATGTCTTATTTCAATGTGTTTGGTCCTAGAATGCATGACCGGATTCTTAGAAATATTTATTGCACTAGTGTTATCACATTTAATAGGGACTTTGTCCAAGGTAATACCAAAATCAAGAAGTTGTTGTCTCATCCAAAGAATTTGAGCACAACAACTACCGGCTGCTACATATTCTGCCTCAGCCATCGATAATGCAACACTTGTTTGCTTCTTGCTATGCCAAGAAACAAGGGAACTACCAAGTAAATGACATGTGCCACTAGTACTTTTTCTATCAAGCTTACAACCCGCAAAGTCAGAATCAGAATATCCTAAAAGATTACATTCAACGCCTTTGGGATACCACAAACCAACATTTTGAGTACCCACAAGATATTTCAAAATTCTTTTTACGGCAGTTAAGTGTGATTCTTTAGGACATGCTTGATATCTAGCACACATGCATACCGCAAACATAATATCGGGTCTACTAGCAGTTAAATAAAGTAAGGAACCAATCATACCTCAGTATTTAGTTATTTCAACGTTCTTACCCTTTTCATCTTTGTCTAAATAGCAAGATGTACTCATGGGTGTTGCTATTTCGTTTGCCTTGTCCATTTCAAACCTTTTGAGTAGTTCTTTACAATACTTTGTTTGACTAATGAACGTTCCTTCACTTGTTTGTGTTATTTGTAATCCAAGAAAGAAGGTGAGTTCTCCCATCATGGACATTTCAAACTCATCTTGCATAATCTTAGCAAACTCTTGACAAAGATTTTCATTTGTAGCACCAAATATTATGTCATCAACATAAACTTGTACCAAAAGAATGTCATGGTTTTTACGCTTTATAAATAGTGTAGTATCAACCTTTCCTCTTTCGAAATTATTTTCTAAAAGAAATTTGCTAAGTCTTTCATACCAAGCTCTTGGAGCTTGTTTCAAACCGTATAAGGCTTTTCTCAATTTAAAAACATGATTTGGAAATTTATGATTTTCAAAACCGGGAGGTTGATCTACATAAACTTCTTCTTGAATATAGCCATTTAAGAAAGCGCTTTTGACATCCATTTGATAAAGTTTAAAATCCATACAACAAGCAAAAGCTAATAATAATCTAATGGCTTCTAACCTAGCTACGGGAGCATACGTTTCTTCATAGTCTATTCCTTCTTCTTGATTATACCCCTTAGCAACTAGCCTAGCTTTGTTTCTAGTTATTATTCCATTTTCATCTAGTTTGTTTCTAAAAACCCATTTGGTGCCTATTATTAGATGGTCATTGGGTCTTGGCACAAGCTCCCAAACTTCATTTCTTTCAAATTGGTTTAACTCTTCTTGCATGGCCAACATCCAATGTTCATCAATAATGGCTTCATCAATGTTTTTGGGTTCAATTTGAGATACAAAAGCTAAGTGATTGCATGCATTTCTAATGGCATTTCGAGTACTTACCCCTTTGGTTATTTCTCCAATGATTTTGTCCAAGGGATGATCCTTTAAGGTTACCCAATTTTGTTGTTTATCAAGTTGAGTTGTACTTCCTTCATTGTTGGCTTCTTCTTTGTCTTCCAAGTTCATTTCTTGGAAGGTACCTACAAGATCATCAACTTCCTTTCTCGGAGGATTTTGGTTAAGTTCATCAAATTTAACATGTATGGACTCTTCAATTGTATAGGTTCGTTTGTTAAAGAGTCTATATGCTTTACTAGTAGATGAATAACCTAGAAAAATTGCTTCATCAGATTTTGCATCAAATTTGCCAAGATTTTCCTTTCCATTGTTTAAGACAAAGCATTTGCATCCAAAAATGTGAAAGTAAGAAATATTTGGTTTTCGTCCTTTATAAAGTTCATAGGGGGTTTTCTTTAATATAGGCCTTATCAAACAACGATTCATAACATGACAAGCGGTGTTCACCGCATCGGCCCAAAAATGTTTTGAAATATTAGCTTCATTCAACATAGTTCTTGCAAGCTCCGCTAAAGATCGATTTTTCCTTTCAACTACTCCATTTTGTTATGGAGTTCTTGGAGCCAAAAAATTATGTTCAATGCCAAACTTTTCACAAAATTTCTCAAAAGATTGGTTTTCAAATTCTCCCCCATGGTCCGTTCGAATGGATGCTATTTTTAAATTTTGTTCATTTTGGATGACCTTGGCAAGTTTCTTAAATGCTTGATATGCTTCATGTTTATGAGTAAGAAACAATGTCCATGTATATCTAGAGTAATCATCCACAATCACAAGACCATAATAGTTTCCACCAAAACTTTTGATTTTTGAAGGCCCAAATAAATCCATATGTAAAAGTTGTAAAGGTCTTGTTGTTGAAACAATATTTTTTGCTTGAAAAGAAACCTTTACTTGTTTTCCTTTTTGACAAGCGTCACAAAATTTATTTTCAAATTTCAATTTTGGTAAACCAATAACTAAATCTTTTGAAACAAGTTTATTTAAATGGTCTACATGAATGTGAGCGATTCTTCTATGCCAAAGCCATGATTCATCCTCTTTGGTTATAAAGCATTGTACATCATTTGAAGCAAGGCAATCTAGATTAATCATGTAAATGTTATCTACTCTTTGGCCAACAAACTTTATCTCCTTGTTTAGTTTATTTTCAATTATGCAACCATTTGATTCAAAAACAATTTTATAGCCCTTGTCACATAATTGACTAATACTAAGCAAGTTGTGTTTTAGTCCTTCAACATATAACACATCATTTATGGAGGTGGAAGAATTTTTACCAACATTTCCGATTCCAAGTATTCTTCCCTTTGTGTTATCTCCATAAGTAACAAATCCTTTGCTTCGTGGAGTAAGTGATATAAACTTACTTTTATCTCCCGTCATATATTTAGAACACCCACTATCCAAGTACCAATGGGTGTTACTTGCCTTAAAACATACCTACAAAATAATTCAAGTTAGAGAGCTTGGTACCCATTTTATGTTGGGTCCTTGTAGGTTAGTTTGTGAAAATGTTCCCTTAGGAACCCATACTTTTCTCACTACTTTTGGTCCTAATCTTCTAACATTGCAATTATAAGAGTTATGACCTTTAAGACCACAATGATTGCATTTCACAAAAGGTGTAGATGATTTACAAGGAGGCACAAAGAAATTTTTGTAATGTTTTTCCTTCTTGTGAGCATGTGATCCTTGATTATATCCTAGTCCCGTTTTGTTAAACATACAACGTTGTTTTCCAAGAAGTGCATTTAAGTTATCTCTACCACTTGTAAACTTTTCTAGGGTTTTATTCAAGTCCAAAACCTTAGTTTCTAGCATATCACATTTCTTTTCAAACTCACAAGGTTTGGTCCTAGAGCATGTTTGAACATTTACTAACTCTTCTTTTAAAGATTCATTTTCTTTACAAACTTCCATGAGATGCATTTCTAGAGTATTACTAGTTTTTTTAGATAATTTAAGCTTATTAGAGACTTTTGTGAATTTATCATACAAATCTTCAAGAGCATCAAGTAATTCATCCTTATCTAAGTCATGAAAGTTTACCTCATTTTCTTCATCTTGGTGATTGGCCATGAGACAAAGGTTTGCTTCTTCATTATCCGATTCATCCGAGCTAGTTATCTCATTTTCATCCCATGCAATATATGCTCTTCTTCTTTCTTTTCTTTCTTTGTTTTTCTTCTTTAGATTTGGACAATCCATTTTGAAGTGTCATTCCTTACCACACTCAAAACAAGTAGGTGAAGTAGAATTTTCTTTTAAGTTTAGATTTCTTACCTTGTGGTTTGAAGTTCCTTTGGAAGCGCTTGCTCTTCATTAGCTTTCCAAACCGTTTCACAAATAGGCTTAGTTCTTCATCCTCATCAATTTCACTCTCGATTTCATCTTCAACCATTGAAGTAGCTTTGAGAGCTAATCCTTTCTTCTTTGATGTCTTTTCTTCTTCCTCCGCTTGTCTTAAATCTTTCAACTCTTGTTCTTGTTCTTGTAATTTACCAAACAAGGTTGCAAGAGACATCTCATTTATAGTGGGAGATTGCTTGATGGCCGTAACAAGAGGTTGCCACTCCCTAGTAAGACTTTTTAACACTTTGTGAATGAGCTCTTTGTTAGAATAAGATTTGCCAAGAGTAATGAGATGATTAATGATCAAAGTAAACCTTTTTTGAAGATCTAAAATAGCTTCATTAGGATTCATCCTAAAACTTTCATATTGGCTAGTTAAAGTGCTAATTTTTGAATCCTTAACATCACTAGTTCCTTCATGAGTTATTTGAAGGGTATCCCACATTTCTTTAGCCGTTTTACATGTTATTACTCTAAAGAACTCATCGGGACCTAAAGCTAAAGTAATAAGATTTTTTGCCTTATAATTATATTGCACTTTCTTTTCTTCTTCACTAGACCAATTGTCCATAGGCTTTTCAACTTGTTTATCATCCACAATATGCATAGGTATAAAGGGACCATTTTCAATAGCATTCCACACTCTTAAATCCATTGATTGCACAAAAATTTTCATTCTTTCTTTCCAAAAAGCATAACCCTCACCATTAAAAGCGGGAGGTCGATTTGTAGCACCACCCTCGGGAAACATGTTATATGAAGTTGAGGCCATTTGTTCTCTTGAAGCCGTTAAGCTTGATTTACCAAGAGTCAAGCTCTGATACCACTTGTTAACCAAGTGGCCTCAATTACTCAAGAGGGGGGGTGAATTGAGTATTAAAAATTTTCTTTGGAATGCTCTTGAAATTGATTCTTTTGTTACTATGTTTATTTAAGATAATAAACTAGATTGCAAGTAACAACAAATAATACACAAGACAAACTAACAACTACTTAAAGAGTTTAGATAGTGAATCAATTAAGTTACAAAACATTTTATGGGACTTTAGAAAGAATGATTCAAGAGTGTTGCTTAAGTCCAAGTACAACAATGTTATTCAAAAATAGTTTGCAACTTAATGTATCATGCACTTAGTCCAATTAATGAAGCAATGAATTAAGCAAACAAGTTAAGTGCATAAATTAAATGACTTTAGGGAAGAGAGATTTGCAAACCGATGTATACGAGTTCCACCACGCCGGTGTACGTCTCGCCTCTAAGCAACCCACTTAGAGGATTTCCACTATTGTAGATTAGAGATACACTTTGAGCAATTGCAACTTCCTAGTGTCCCACACTCAAGAATCCAATCCTCACAAGTACAAGGGCACCCCACCCAATCTCTCAATCTCACAATTACAAGGTTGAAACCCAACCCAAAATTTCTATGAAGTTTGGTATTTAAGTGTACAAGGAAACTCTCTCACTAGAGTGGATATACAATTTAAAGTTTACACAAGATAATAACTCTCAAAGAGAGGATATGCAAATATTAGCACTTCAAGAAAATATTTTCTCTCTTGAAAATAATTAATTAGCAAGTCTAGAAAATAACTTTGCTCACAAATATTTACTCTCAAATTAATAAGCCAAGAATTAGAAACAGAGAGCAATTAAGAGAGTAGAAGAGAGTAATGCAGCGAGAGAGAAGAAGAAAGCAAAGGAACTGCTTCAATGCTTGGGACATCTGATGCCTTCAGCTCTTCTCTTATTTATAGTGTCAAGGCATAGCTTCTTTATGATTAAAGAATTCCCTTCGATCCATAAAACACGTAATGGAGCTTGCCTTTGTCTGCTTAATGGAGCATTACTTATGAAGTGCGATCTGAGACTCTGTTTTGTTATTCCAGGTTGTAATTCATTTAAGTGAACGTTCCAGAACCATTTGAACTAAATGAATCAATTCATTTAGTGTTTCAGTTTGTCCAAGTGCGATGCAGAGCTGTCATTTATTCAACAGAGATACAAAATACAAATTCATATAATTCATTTGAATTAAATAAACTTATCTGACTCATGGTGACATAGCTTGATCATTTAAGAGTAGCATGATATTTGAATTTGCTTATTTGGAACTAATTGCATCATAAACATATGCTTTTAATTAATTCTGTAGCAACCTCGCTCAGGCGAATGTAATTACGCTTAAGCGACCAGGCATATTTCCTTTGATTTTTCCTTCACGCTTGCTCACGCTCAAATCCACGCTTAAGCGTACTGTCACGCTTTGTTTCACGCTCAAGCAAGCGTTGTTGACGCTTAAGCGAGCCATGTGTATTTCGGGCTCCTGATGCTCACGCTTGAATCCACGCTCAACCATGTTATCACGCTCAAGCGTGTTGTCATCCTCTGTTCCACGCTCAAGCGAGCCTAACTCACGCTCAAGCGTAATTTAGTTTTTAGACTCCTGATGCATCACGCTCATACTCGCGCTTAAGTTCCATTGCTTCACGCTCAAGCGTGACTTATCCAGCGCTTAAGCGCCAAGTTCCTTGACCACGCTCAAGCGTGTCTTTGCTCGCGCTTAAGCGAGCGCTCCTTACGCTCAAGCGTGCTTACTTCACGCTTGGGCGTGACAAGCACCTGATTCTCATGATTCACGCTTGGTCCTTCGCTCAAGCGTGCCAGTATCATCAAGATTTTCAACCTTTGTTCCTTTGGCATTTAACAATACTATTTGTCACTTGATTTAACCACTGAACTAAATGCCTTGGTATTTTCATAATTGAATTTTGCTTTGCTTGTTTGTCATTATCAAAACCTATAACAACATATAAACACATGATGGAAGGCTTTTGGTGGTTTAGCTTAGGCGAATGAGTGCTCGCCCGAGCGAGTGTGCTGTCTCGCTCAAGCGGAGTCGGATCTCGCTTGAGCGAGTTCACGCTGTTTCTCTTGGGCTCGCTTGAGCGTTGTTGGGTTCCGCTGGGTGGCTTTTGTTGGCTTTTATCTTTCCTTGCCTTCCATTTCCCCTCCGTCTCCTTGTTGTGCCGGCTTAATTATTTTAGGCAGATTATGTATGTTTTGCTAACTCTAAAATTTGGAAAAATTTCCCTGTTTGGTTTTATTTATTTATTAAAAATTAGGGTGTTACAGCATCCGCCAGGTCTTCCCAACAGCGAATACGAGTTCACTCCAAATGAGTGTACCAAATGAGTGCAGCCCCAGCTAGGCTGTCTTGAAAGCAATGTATCAGTAGCTTATCATTGGAGGCATGAGAAGCCATCTTTTGATAGTACATTGTAAGATGGTTTTGAGGGCAGGTCATCCCTCGGTACTTGTCAAAATCTAGTATTTTAAACTCTGGTGGGATAATAACATCTAGAACTAAGTAGAGTTTAGAAGCATTTGTTAAGCCAAGGCCTTCCATACCTTCCGTGACCCGCAATCGCTCTTCCAGGATCTCTATCTTCCCCTTTTGCTGGGAATTTGTGGCTGTGCCAAGATCAATAACTGGGTTTATTATTTGAGTCACACCTTGTGGATTGGCAGTGTAAGAGTTCATGTACCCATACGGGTAACCGTAATATGGTTAAAAAGGTGTTGTCGAATGAGCTTGGTTCATCAGGCTAGTGTTTAGTGCAGGACCCTGTGGTTGGGCTGTTGCTTGGGCGATATGGATCGGCTGAGCTGTTTGGGTGGTTTGAGTTTGGGTGGTTTGAGGACCTAAAGCTTGGTTAACCGGAGGAATGGCTGTTTGGGTAGGGTTTGGAACTTGGGGATTTGTCAATTGTAGGGCATTGCCATCTTGGGGGTTGGTTGATAGAGGAGGGAAATATCCTGGAGATAAGCCATATTGCGAAAAAGGTACAAGGTTACCGTCTGGGCCAATGAAAGTGTGTGGTGGCGCATAACCATATGATAGGTCGTGAGGCTTGGTGTGAGGGTCGATGGCTTGATTGGGGTTCCCAATATTAATGGTGAGGGGAACTGCTATGGGATTTGCAGCTTGGCCCGATGTCGGACCAAAACATGGGGGATGTAGTAGGGTAAGTGGTTGTTCTTCATTCCCTGCAGAAAAGCCCCCTTCAGTGATCCTCTTTTCTAGGAGCTTCGTTAGTTCTGCCACTTGTTCCCTTAACTGATTATTCTCATTCTTGAGGCTCTCATTCATTTGTTTTGTTTCAGCCATGAGCTTCTTCTGTAGTCGGGTTCCGTAAGGGTACGTCCTCGTGCTGTCTAAAGAAGGGAATACAAAATTTAGAAAGACAAGCAAATAACAAAATCAAGAAAGTAAAATGAGATTATGTGGGAAGCGATGTTGGAACTTGACGAATCCTTCGACCATTCCTCAGAACGTCACATTCAAAAGTACTAAGTAAAGCATTAAACAGAAATTAGCATGAGATAGTTGTGGAGACAAAGGAATCCTTCATTTCAAAGTTCCATAAAAAAGGTACATCACTGCCAGAAAGGGCTGGGTTACAATGTAGGAAAATAAATTAGTCATTCCTGGCTCGGGCAATCATTTTCCTCATTTTACAAATTCATCCTCTACAGTAATCTAAGAACGTTGTAATTTCTCTAGGAGTATTGAGAGGGTTGGCAATTTCTTCAGCTTGTTTTAGTAAAAGCGGGAGGTCTTCTAGAGCCCCGTTAGCCAGATATGCCAGGTTAGCGAAACGATCCATCCATGAGTAAACAGTTTCATCTCGTTGTGTTAACTCAGCTTCCAAGAGTCATATGGCCTCTTGACAATCTTGTTCAATGCTCATGGCGCATTGTCACTCCCCATTTATCTCCTGCTCGCAAGCCTTCACCGCTTCACTAAGCTGTTGTTCCAATTTGTGGACTTGTGACTGTAGAAGCTCATTTTGCATCATGACATTTTGCTCATTTTCTTTGGATTGAGCCAATATATCTTTCAAGAAGATGTTTCTCTGCCAAGATGGTATCACTTTGTTTGCTCTTCATTTTCAGCTAAAAGTCGACCGCTCGAAGACATTGATCTTGTTTTATCATGTAGTCTTCTTCAACCTTCTATTTTTTCTAATCTCTTTAATGGCTTGCTTGTTCTCCAAGTTCTCCCTTTTTTGAAGGGTGTATTCTCGCTGACATCTCAACAAGTCTTCATCTAGCTTCTTGTTCTTGGCAGTCAAGTCTTCTATTTTGGTCTTTAGTGCCTTGGTTGCTTTATCTTCCATGACAAGTGGTGGAACAGGAGTGTTTTCTGGGAGATAAGAGGGACTTCTGAAGGGTAATTTAACAATAGAGGCCCTATGTAACACCCTCGAATAGATAAGACAAATCCTTCTGTAGGTTCATCCTATTTAACTGAGAGTATTAACAGTTTTAAGAAAAAGTGAATATTTTTTTTTTAAATAAATACGTGGCAGATCAGTGGAAGCAATAATGTATATATCACATAGTCATTCACAAACTGTAAGTAATTGTACTCTTAACAGAATAGGGCACGCAGGCACCCTTAAATATTATACAGTCATCCGGTGTCTGATTATTAATAATAAATATTCTATCTTTAATGATTGTTCTCAATGGGTTCAGCGTATTGCTGATCTTCACACTCGGGTTCTTGAGTTTCTAATTCCTCTGAAAAATGGTCAACAGTAAGGGTGAGTATAACCCAAGACCCTGATTGGTTAATCTGGTGCGGACATAATCCAGTTAACATACAATATCACATAAATCATACATTTAGCATATTCACAATTATAACAATCAAGCATGTTGTCATCACATAATCGTATATTTAGCATATTCATAATTATAACAATCAAGCATATTGTCATGAAATAAATCGTACATTTAACATATTCACAATTATAACAATCAAATATGCTGTAATGAAATGCATGGGTTTGGATTTATTATGATTTATCTTTGATTTAAGTCTCATGATGCATGTGGACCCAATAACTCGTTTCATCTTCTTCTCAATCTTTGGAATATCTCCATTCCAATCATCTAGAGCGATCAGGGTCCGCCCAAGTTCCATATGGTACAAATGAACTCATTGGTTCTCATCATTGATTTAAATATTTTTGGAACTTGGATCCCTACGATCATAGCCACACCCTGTCATTTAGTCGAAGTACACTAGAATTGCCTCGTCTCACCCGGCTATCAGGCGCGACTCTGATGCCATTGGGTTGCCGTTCCAGTTGTACTCCCAAGATTCTTCTACTGAGATCGAACGTGAGTGATCTCCACTGTACCAAGTGTATGCTCTAGAGGTTTTTCTTCTTCAAAAATATTTTCATGATGCGAAATACATTTATTTTATCAATTTATTCCTGTGGGTATCTTATGTATTTTCAGTCTCATCATATCATTCCCAAGTTCTTTGGATTTCATTAATTAAACATTGTAAGATATTCGTTTATTATTTTAGAAATATATCTATTATATCTTGGTTAAAATTATATTTTTCATAAAGAGTAAAAATATATATATATATATATTCTTTATGTAATTGCGCATAATTTAGACGTTAACAATGTTTAATAATAATAAAAACTAATAATAATAATGACAATATTAAGGTTAATAATAATTAGGATAATAATAATAATAGAATAAGAAAGATAATAATAATTGTGACTTCCCACTAATTTAAAAGGTATTAAAAAGTAGTTTTGGAATGAAAATCCAAGCGAAAACCATTAAAAATAGAGTTTTCCGAGTGAAACAGGGGCAAATCCGAGTGAAATATGTATAATTCCAAGTGGAACCATACTGGGCAGAGTTCTCCAAACGATCTGGCTAAAAATCCGAGTGAAATGACACTGGAAAGCTGTTTTCCGACTGAAATAAGTTTGGGTCCGAGTGAAAATGAATTGGAATGCGGTTTTCCGACTGAAACAGCTTGAATCCGAGTGAAATAAAGCTGAGCAGAGTTTTCTAAATGAATTTAATATATTTTTCGAGTGAAACGGAAACTGAAAATGATTTTCTTAATTAAATAACTTAAATTCTGAGTGAAATAAATTTCTGAGTGAATTAAAACATGAATCCGTGTGAAGTCAGTAGGAAAATGGTTCCCTGAGTAGCATTGTTTGCAAATCCGAGTGAAAATGAGCCTCTAAACAAAGTAAAATATAATTCCGAGTGGTATTCAGTCAAAAAGGAGTTTTCTGTGTGAAGTCTATATGTGTTCCGAGTGGAATCAGCATGAAAAAGGTTCCTGAGTAAAAATAAGATAAGTTCCGAGTGAAACATGAGTTTACCGAGTAAAATTGCCCTTGGAAGGATACTGTCCGAATGGAAACATGCTGGAAAAGCTTTAAGGTTACTTCTTCCGAGTGAAACTACTGAAAAGGTTCTGAGTGAAGGATAATTATGTTTTCTGAGTGAAATTATGTCAAGTTCCGAGTGAAATAATTTAAGAAAGAGATTTCCGAGTGGATTAACTATAACTCCGAGTAAAAATGATTGAAAAGGAGTCTTTCAAGTGATAGAGAGGTTCTGTCATGAAATATACTGCTTTACCGAGTGAAATCATGTAAAAACCGATTGTATTTACTTAACACTGATTGGATTTGTACAAAACTGATTGAATTTAAATAAGACTGATTGAATTATATATAAAACTGACTGAATTTGCATTAGAACCGAGCTGTTTGTCCTTCATTTCAATATAGTTCATGTTCTTCTCATAATTCATACAAGGTATACTATTTACCAACAATTATATATATAAAACAGTAACAATTAAGCATATAATTCACCCATCACTGAATCTGCCCTGGAAAGGTGAGGAACAAGTTCCTTAACCCTTTCCTTCACTCGGTTTTCCCACAGAGCACCCAAGAATATACCCCCCTTACCTTAATGAAGTTCCTGGAGGAGAAGAAGAGTCCCCTTCACTGTCCTGCACCAGTTCCGAGTGAAACAGAAGGGAAAAGAGAGAAAGAAGCTTGCTGGGAAGGAGAGTGATGAAGGGTGTTTGTGTCATGTGTGGGTGTGAGTTCTGAGAACCCTTGAGCTGGTTTAAATAGGGAGAGAGTGAGTGGAAAAACAAGTGGGGGACAGCTTTTCTGAGTGGATGATAGTGGAGTGATAATGGAAAGGTCAGTGGAGATTAAACAAAGTGATATGCTGAGTCAGTGCCCATTTCTGGCTCCCCACTATCTTTAATGTGCACGATTGAATTTAAATAATCATTAAAGACAAAATTGAAGTCAATACGCACTACTGACAGTGAATACCGAGTGAAAATTCCACTCGGTTAACCACTATACCGACTGGAATTCCTACTTCCGAGTCAACAATTGCAAGGCTCGCTTGAGCGTGGCTTGCTCGCTTGAGTGAAGCTTCAATTCTTCACTCGGAATTCCTTTGAAACCGACTCAGGCACTCGGTTTCTCACTCGGTATTACCTTTCCAGACTGAGTCCTCTCTTCCTCAGAATCTTCACTCGGAAATCCGAGTCTTCTTCACTTGATTCACTCGGTTTAGGCCAATTTCTTTAATTATATTTCCAATTAAGGTTTATTTCAACCATTAGCTCTCGGAACAAGGCATACACGTACGAGTCTCACTCGGTTTTGGTCCAGTAGAGTATATCTCACTCGGAATTGGCTCCCTCCACCATTTTCCACTCGGTTTCCTGAGCAAAACCATTCGGAAACCTTCCCAATTGTTTCCCCAACACACTTCCAGTCGGAAGGAAGCATCAAATCAACATAAACATGAGTATTTAAGCTTTCTTTCACTCGGAATACTTCAATCAGAGTAGTCTCCTTCAGAAAAAGAAGCATTTGACTCGGAACCGAGCCTTTCTAGGGTGTTTTGAGTCGGATTTTTCTCCTTCACTCGGAATTTCTGATCATTCACTCGGAATTCTTCTCTGTTACTCGGAACAGAGCCCTTTTCACCCAGTTTTTGCATAATTTCACTAATGGTCCATATAAATTCTATTATTATGTGCAAAAATGACATTTTTGAGGTACTACAGACCATCAACAGGGTATATATTGACTTATTCTTGCTTACAAACTCTCCATAATTAAAATTTACAAGGATAAAATTGTTTCTAAAAACAGGGATGTTACATTCTCCTCCCCTTTTAAGAATTTCGTCCTGAAATTCAAAGTTGGAATAATTGAGGGTACAATTCTCTCATTTTCTCCTCAATTTCCCAAGTAGCATCCCCATCATCTGTCTGACTCCAAACTATCTTGACCAAAGGAATTTCCTTGCCTCTTAGCTGTTTGAGACGTCGGTCAGCAATCTTAACTGGCGATGCTTCAAAGGTGAGGTTTTCTTTTAGAACAAATTGATCGGGACTTAGAACATGATCAGGGCTTGGTACATATTTACGGAGTTGAGAGACATGAAATACATTGTGAAGGTTTGTCAGCTCGGGTGGCAGAGCAATACGGTACGCATGAGCTCCTATCTTTTGCAGAATTTGATAGGGTCCTACGTATCTGGGGCTTAACTTCTTAGCCTTCAAAGCTCTTCCTACTCCAGTGGTAGGGGTAACTTTGAGAAATACATGATCGCCTTCTTCAAATTCTAATGGCTTCCGACGTTTGTCATAGTAACTCTTTTGTCTATCTTGCGAAACCTTCATTGCCATTTGAATCCTCTGAACTTGTTCTGTTGTCTTCTGAACAATCTCTGGTCCAATTATTGTCTTCTCACCAGTCTCATACCAACATAAAGGTGTACGGCATTTTCTTCCATACAAAGCTTCATAAGGGGCCATTCCGATGCTTGCATGATAGCTGTTGTTGTAAGTGAACTCAATAAGTGGAAGGTATTCTTGCCAATTTCCACCATGTTCCAAGACACAAAGACGTAACAGATCTTCAAGAGTCTTGATCGTCCTTTCTGATTGTCCGTCTGTCTGTGGGTGGTATGCGGAACTTAACTTCAGACGAGTTCCTAGAGCTTGTTGCAGGCTCTTCCAAAACTGTGATGTGAAACGAGGGTCTCGATCGGACACAATCGCAGTGGGAGTTCCATGTAATCGTACAATTTCCTTGATATAGATCTGGGTGAGTTTTTCTAGGGAATACTTCATATTGACAGGAATGAAGTGAGCAGTTTTTGTTAATCGATCCACGATTACCCAAATAGCATCATATCCAGCTGATGTTCTGGGAAATCCACTCACGAAGCCCATAGCAATCTCATCCCATTTCCATTCTGGAATATCCAAAGGACGAAGGGTCCCACTTGGTCGTTGTTGTTCCGCCTTTACCTTCTGACACATCAGGCAAGCTGTTATATACTCAGCGATATCCCTTTTCATTCCTTGCCACCAGAATAATTTCTTCAAGTCCTGATACATCTTGGTTGATCCTGGGTGGATGCTGTATTTACTTTTGTGTGCTTCATCCAGGATGGATTTTTTAAGATCTGTGTTGACTGGAATACAGAGTCTCTGTTGATACCTGATTGCCCCATGTTCATCCTTGCTAAACTCTGAGACTCCTTCTTTCGTCTTTTCCGCTAGATCTTGTAATTCCTGGTCATTGGCTTGAGCTTCTTTGATTTGTTCTAAGAAATCATGGGAAATCCTTAGCATTCCAACCATAAGGCTTCCCCTTTTTGGTGTTACTGCTAGATTCAAATCGTGAAACTGTTCTATCAATTCCAACTCCTTTGTCATCATATATGATAGACGTAGGGCCTTTCTACTGAGTGCATCAGCCACAACATTAGCTTTTCCAGGATGATATCGGAGTTCAAAATCATAATCTTTGATAAATTCCATCCACCTACGTTGTCGCATATTCAACTCCTTCTGGTCGAATAGGTACTTCAAGCTCTTATGATCACTGAAGATTTCAAAGTATGTACCATACAAGTAGTGTCTCCAGATTTTCAAGGCAAACACAACTGCAGCTAATTCCAAGTCATGTGTGGGATAATTAACTTCATGCGTTCTTAGTTGTCTTGAAGCATAAGCAACAACCTTTCTTTCTTGCATTAGGACACATCCTAGTCCTTGTCTTGACGCATCACAATACACTTCATATGGCTTGGCAGGATCTGGCAAAATCAAGACAGGTGCACTAGTGAGTCGTTGGCGTAACTCCGTAAAACTGCTTTTATATTTGTCTGTCCATTCAAACGGTTGATCTTTACGGGTCAGCCTAGTTAAAGGTGCTGCAATTCGAGAGAAATTCTCGATGAATCGACGGTAATATCCAGCCAGTCCAAGGAAACTGTGGATTTCCGTCACATTCTTGGGTTGTTCCCAATTTAGTACAGCTTCTACCTTTGTAGGATCCACAGCAATTCCTTCCTTAGAGATGACATGTCCTAAGAATTTCACTTCTATCAACCAGAATTCACATTTTGAAAACTTGGCGTATAATTGCCTTGCACGCAAAGTGTTTAGAACAATTCGGAGATGCTCCTCGTGTTCCTCACGACTCTTGGAGTAGACGAGAATATCGTCAATGAATACAACCATGAATTTGTCCAAGTATTCATGGAAGATTCGATTCATGTATCCCATAAAGACTGCAGGTGCATTTGTTACTCCAAAGGGCATAACAAGATACTCATAGTGCCCATATCGTGTTCTGAATGTCGTTTTTGGTACATCGTCTTTCTTTACCCTGATTTGATGATAGCCTGATCACAGATCGATCTTCGAGAAGATAGTGGCTCCTCGTAATTGGTCCATCAAATCATCAATTCTTGGGAGAGGGTATCGGTTCTTGATCGTAGCTTTATTCAACTGACGATAGTCAACACATAACCGCATACTGCCATCCTTCTTTTTGACTAGAAGAACTGGTGCTCCCCAAGGTGAGACACTGGGTCTAATCATTCCTTTCTCTAGGAGTTCTTCTAATTGTTCTTTTAGTTCACTGAGTTCCTTAGGTGACATCCGGTAAGGAGCAATAGAGATTGGTCCCACGCCCGGTATAATATCAATGCTGAATTCAACTTCTCGCTCTGGAGGTAGCTCTCGTATGTCCTCAGGGAATACTTCTGGAAATTCTTGAACAACAGGAATCTGTTCAAGTTGAGAAGTGGCCTTACCTTCAGTTTCAGTAAGGATCATGTATAGTTGGACTTCTTTTAAGATTACCTTTTCTGAGCTAACAAGGCAAGAATTAGTGACTTGATCACATTCAGATGTAATAGACCCGTGAGAGATGGATCTATTATGACAGTCAATCAGAATATGGTTGGCAGCAAGCCAATTCATCCCTAGAACAATGTCTAGATCAATCAAAGGTAAACATATCAGATCTACTTGATAAGTTTTCCCTTCGATGTTGAGAGGACATTCTAGACATATGCAAGTAGAGTAAATGGGTTTATTGGCGGCAGTTGTGACAATCATTTGATAGGGCAGAGAGGTTGTAGGAAGCTTTAAATGTTTTACACAATTCTTAGATATGAAAGAATGAGTGGCTCCAGAATCATATAACACATTTAATAGAGTACTTCCTATAAAGCATGTACCTTGCACAAGATCGTTCTCTTGTGATACCTCCGCACCATTCATGGTAAAAACTCTGGCATTTCCTCCTAGTCTTCCAGTTGAGTTGTTTCTAGGCCTTCTAGGATTATTATTTCGGTTGAAGTTGTTGTTGCGGGAAACATTCTGCACTCTCGGGGCATTATTTGCAGGGGTATTTGTAGCAGGTCCCCTATTCCCTTGGCCTGTTGGTCGCACTACCTGTCTTTGAGTTACTTGTTGTTGGTTATTTTTATTTCTGTACCAACAGTCAGCATCACGATGTCCAATCCGTCCACAAATTGTGCAGCTTTTATCGCTTTGGTTCTCCTGACCTCTAGGAGGAATTCAGTTGGCTGAGTAAGGTGGTCGGGAATATGGTCGATCTCCTCGAAAATCCCTTCTTTGTTGTTGGTCTGGCATCCGTCGCTCGGGGCCATGACCGGATGTTCCAGGTCGTCGAAGATTAGAGGTATTTTCAAAGATGCGGCATCTGTCAACCAAAGTAGTGAATTGTGTAATTTGTTGACAACATATGACTTGGCGAATTTCTTGCCGTAATCCTGCTTCAAACTTCACGCACCTTGACGCTTCTCCCATGTGGGTGTAGTAGGGACAACATTTTGCCAGCTCATCAAACTTAGCAGCGTACTCCCCAACAGTCATATTGCCTTGTTTCAGATTAAAGAATTCCTGCTCCTTCTGCCTCCTTATGTCTTCGGGGAAGTATTTGGTGAGGAACTCTGTCCTGAATCGTCCCCAAGTGAGGGTGCGTCCATCAGCTGTTAATCTGATTCTGGCATGAGTCCACCAGTGCTCTGCTTCCGCGACCAGCATAAAGACGGCAAAAGTTACTCTGTCCTCGTCAGAGCATCGCATAGCAGCAAAAATCTTTTCAAGGTGCTCAATCCATAGTTGTGCTCCCTCTGGATCAAAGCCTCCTTTGAATTGAGTAGGATTATTCCTTTGGAAGTCAGCTAATCCTTGGTTTTGCCTAGTAGAAGATTGAGGTAACTCTTGGCGTTCTATTACCTCCACAATTCTGGTAAGAAGATCCTCCATCACATGATCGTTATTTCGGCGTGCCATTAGGAATTTTGCTGAAAGAATTTCAACAAAAAGATTTAGGATATATGTTATGTGGAGTATTCCACATAGGAGATTTTAGTCTTAGGAGGGTTATGGACTGTTCAATATTTCTATCAGAGTACGTCGAAACCTAATGGTCCACTCCACAAGCTTAATGAATCGACTATGCTCTGATACCACCTTTGTAACACCCTCGGTTAGATAAGACAAATCCTTCTGTAGGTTCATCCTATTTAACTGAGAGTATTAACAGTTTTAAGAAAAAGTGAATATATATATTTTTTTTAAATAAATACGTGGCAAATCAGTGGAAGCAATAATGTATATATCACATAGTCATTCACAAACTGTAAGTAATTGTACTCTTAACAGAATGGGGCACGTAGGCACCCTTAAATATTATACAGTCATCCGGTGTCTGATTATTAATAATAAATATTCTATCTTTAATGATTGTTCTCAATGGGTTCAGCGTATTGCTGATCTTCACACTCGGGTTCTTGAGTTTCTAATTCCTCTGAAAAATGGTCAACAGTAAGGGTGAGTATAACCCAAGACCCTGATTGGTTAATCTGGTGCGGACATAATCCAGTTAACATACAATATCACATAAATCATACATTTAGCATATTCACAATTATAACAATCAAGCATGTTGTCATCACATAATCGTATATTTAGCATATTCATAATTATAACAATCAAGCATATTGTCATGAAATAAATCGTACATTTAACATATTCACAATTATAACAATCAAATATGCTGTAATGAAATGCATGGGTTTGGATTTATTATGATTTATCTTTGATTTAAGTCTCATGATGCATGTGGACCCAATAACTCGTTTCATCTTCTTCTCAATCTTTGGAATATCTCCATTCCAATCATCTAGAGCGATCAGGGTCCGCCCAAGTTCCATATGGTACAAATGAACTCATTGGTTCTCATCATTGATTTAAATATTTTTGGAACTTGGATCCCTACGATCATAGCCACACCCCGTCATTTAGTCGAAGTACACTAGAATTGCCTCGTCTCACCCGGCTATCAGGCGCGACTCTGATGCCATTGGGTTGCCGTTCCAGTTGTACTCCCAAGATTCTTCTACTGAGATCGAACGTGAGTGATCTCCACTGTACCAAGTGTATGCTCTAGAGGTTTTTCTTCTTCAAAAATATTTTCATGATGCGAAATGCATTTATTTTATCAATTTATTCCTGTGGGTATCTTATGTATTTTCAGTCTCATCATATCATTCCCAAGTTCTTTGGATTTCATCAATTAAACATTGTAAGATATTCGTTTATTATTTTAGAAATATATCTATTATATCTTGGTTAAAATTATATTTTTCATAAAGAGTAAAAATATATATATATATATTCTTTATGTAATTGCGCATAATTTAGACGTTAACAATGTTTAATAATAATAAAAACTAATAATAATAATGACAATATTAAGGTTAATAATAATTAGGATAATAATAATAATAGAATAAGAAAGATAATAATAATTGTGACTTCCCACTAATTTAAAAGGTATTAAAAAGTAGTTTTTGAATGAAAATCCAAGCGAAAACCATTAAAAATAGAGTTTTCCGAGTGAAACAGGGGCAAATCCGAGTGAAATATGTATAATTCCGAGTGGAACCATACTGGGCAGGGTTCTCCAAACGATCTGGCTAAAAATCCGAGTGAAATGACACTGGAAAGCTTCCGACTGAAATAAGTTTGGGTCCGAGTGAAAATGAATTGGAATGCGGTTTTCCGACTGAAACAGCTTGAATCCGAGTGAAATAAAGCTGAGCAGAGTTTTCTAAATGAATTTAATATATTTTCCGAGTGAAACGGAAACTGAAAATGATTTTCTTAATTAAATAACTTAAATTCTGAGTGAAATAAATTTCTGAGTGAATTAAAACATGAATCCGTGTGAAGTCAGTAGGAAAATGGTTCCCTGAGTAGCATTGTTTGCAAATCCGAGTGAAAATGAGCCTCTAAACAAAGTAAAATATAATTCCGAGTGGTATTCAGTCAAAAAGGAGTTTTCTGTGTGAAGTCTATATGTGTTCCGAGTGGAATCAGCATGAAAAAGGTTCCTGAGTAAAAATAAGATAAGTTCCGAGTGAAACATGAGTTTACCGAGTAAAATTGCCCTTGGAAGGATACTGTCCGAATAGAAACATGCTGGAAAAGCTTTAAGGTTACTTCTTCCGAGTGAAACTACTGAAAAGGTTCTGAGTGAAGGATAATTATGTTTTCTGAGTGAAATTATGTCAAGTTCCGAGTGAAATAATTTAAGAAAGAGATTTCCGAGTGGATTAACTATAACTCTGAGTAAAAATGATTGAAAAGGAGTCTTTCAAGTGATAGAGAGGTTCTGTCATGAAATATACTGCTTTACCGAGTGAAATCATGTAAAAACCGATTGTATTTACTTAAAACTGATTGGATTTGTACAAAACTGATTGAATTTAAATAAGACTGATTGAATTATATATAAAACCGACTGAATTTGCATTAGAACCGAGCTGTTTGTCCTTCATTTCATTATAGTTCATGTTCTTCTCACAATTCATACAAGGTATACTATTTACCAACAATTATATATATAAAACAGTAACAATTAAGCATATAATTCACCCATCACTGAATCTGCCCTGGAAAGGTGAGGAACAAGTTCCTTAACCCTTTCCTTCACTCGGTTTTCCCACAGAGCACCCAAGAATATACCCCCCTTACCTTAATGAAGTTCCTGGAGGAGAAGAAGAGTCCCCTTCACTGTCCTGCACCAGTTCCGAGTAAAACAGAAGGGAAAAGAGAGAAAGAAGCTTGCTGGGAAGGAGAGTGATGAAGGGTGTTTGTGTCATGTGTGGGTGTGAGTTCTGAGAACCCTTGAGCTGGTTTAAATAGGGAGAGAGTGAGTGGAAAAACAAGTGGGGGACAGCTTTTTTGAGTGGATGATAGTGGAGTGATAATGGAAAGGTCAGTGGAGATTAAACAAAGTGATATGCTGAGTCAGTGCCCATTTCTGGCTCCCCACTATCTTTAATGCGCACGATTGAATTTAAATAATCATTAAAGACAAAATTGAAGTCAATACGCACTACTGACAGTGAATACCGAGTGAAAATTCCACTCGGTTAACCACTATATCGACTGGAATTCCTACTTCCGAGTCAACAATTGCAAGGCTCGCTTGAGCGTGGCTTGCTCGCTTGAGTGAAGCTTCAATTCTTCACTCGGAATTCCTTTGAAACCGACTCAGGCACTCGGTTTCTCACTCGGTATTACCTTTCCAGACTGAGTCCTCTCTTCCTCAGAATCTTCACTCGGAAATCCGAGTCTTCTTCACTTGATTCACTCGGTTTAGGCCAATTTCTTTAATTATATTTCCAATTAAGGTTTATTTCAACCATTAGCTCTCGGAACAAGGCATACACGTACGAGTCTCACTCGGTTTTGGTCCAGTAGAGTATATCTCACTCAGAATTGGCTCCCTCCACCATTTTCCACTTGGTTTCCTGAGCAAAACCATTCGGAAACCTTCCCAATTGTTTCCCCAACACACTTCCAGTCGGAAGGAAGCATCAAATCAACATAAACATGAGTATTTAAGCTTTCTTTCACTCGGAATACTTCAATCAGAGTAGTCTCCTTCAGAAAAGGAAGCATTTGACTCGGAACCGAGCCTTTCTAGGGTGTTTTGAGTCGGATTTTTCTCCTTCACTCGGAATTTCTGATCATTCACTCAGAATTCTTCTCTGTTACTCGGAACAGAGCCCTTTTCACTCAGTTTTTGCATAATTTCACTAATGGTCCATATAAATTCTATTATTATGTGCAAAAATGACATTTTTGAGGTATTACAGACCATCGACAGGGTATATATTGACTTATTCTTGCTTACAAAGTCTCCATAATTAAAATTTACAAGGATAAAATTGTTTCTAAAAATAGGGATGTTACACCCTATTCAGGATTCATTCATGATATTCTTCTCTCACAGCATGGCTTCGGGCCCCTAATTCTTTTCCTTTTTGGTGGACTTTCTTCCATGCATTCGCTATATCCCGAATGGCAGAGGCATAGTTTCCCTTTGAGTAATACAAGAGGAAAGGAGTGAGCGACTCTTCATCAGGTGGTCCAAGCAAAGGATAAGCTAGCTGACGCTTAGCTATGATAAGATTATAATTAATGCATCCTTGTATACCAATAAGGGGAACATTTGGGTAACCTCTGCAGTGATGAATGATTGATTCAACTTCCAACCATTGGGGATACCATCTGACTTTCTCAGCCGTGAGCCCTACAAGGTGATTGGCCCATTCACGCCCGCTCTTTACTTCTAGTTGGCACAATTTTAGATCAGAAACAAGGTATTCGGCCTTACAGACTTGGTGGAAGACATGAGATGTGAGCTATACATACAAAGCGGGTAGACAACAAATAACTCTCTTTCCGCCTTGTGTATGGCAGAAATCCATAGTACAATACACATTTGCCAATACAGCTGTGACAAGATTCTCAAGCCTGTGCTTGCAAGCTAGGAACACAATGATAGCATCATAATCCATATAGTTGTCAATGTTGGGGAATAAGACAACACCGTAGATGGTAATAGCTAGAGTATCCATGAAGGCTTCCCATTCTTCCTTTTCTGCCAGGACCTGCATGTGCTTCTCGAGAAATTCCTGAGTGAATCCGGGAGTCTGATTTATATTTAGTTGTACATTTCTTAAAGTTTCAGGATAGATCCTAAGAACACGGGCGATGGAAGTGACAGTTGCATGATGATCAAGATGACGGTAAGGTATCTGTCCTTCCAAAGGCATCCCCAAGATTTGTTCAAATTCCTTAAAAGATAGGGCCAACTAAAAGTCCCTAAATGTGAAGCATCTGAGAGGCGGGTCGTAGAACTGTGTTAAGGCAGTGATCGCCTCAGTTTGCACTTCCACTTCTAAGAGCTTCAGAATCCTCCCATACTTTCTTATAAAAGCCATTTTCTGTGTTAAGTTTAATTTTCTCCCCATTGTTTGTAGGCTACCCATGTCGATCCTCTTGGCCTTAACGTGTAATATTTTTCTTAATTCGGTTACATTTGTGTCACAACTATCGGATCTCATGTTAATCTCCATATTTCTTAAAGGTACTCTCTAAGTTCCAAATAGCTTCCTGCAAGAACAAAGAGAAAGGAAAAAAAATCAGTTACTGTCATGTTTTGTAAACCGCTACTTCTTTATTAATTTATTGGAAAACATTTTCACTTTGAGAAGTAGCGGTCGGCAAAACTCGTGTAAAACTAAAGTCGTGTGGGTCATGGATCTTCCAAACATCGTCAATACTTTGCTTAAAGAGAATTTTTATTTTCATTTTTATTTTGACGATTGGGAAGATTTATAACCCAGGACTTAGAAGTACACGAAAAGAGAGGGAGCTGCTCATCCGTTAAAGGACTACTAGTTTTTCATTTTTGGAATAAAGTAATCCTTTGAACGGGTAAGCAATTCATCAAGTTGGATTTAAAGGGAAAGCGAGAATGAGATGAGGTATAATAAAGTCTGCTCTTTTGTGCCCTAAGTCAGGTTTTTCTGAAAGTCTTTTTCTGGGACCTATAGCCTGTCTAACAGTGGACTCCTCACATTGGGTGGCTTGTACTAGACTTCTAAAAGGTCACTAGAGCCAAGATCCTACTCATGATGTGACCACAACAGTAGGGAATCTACTAGGTGCGTACGTCATGAAAGGTCGAACTCTAGTTGAGGTTCTTACAATCACCGGATGGGAAGTACATCCCAAACGACACCACTACCAACCTCCCTTAACTTAAGCTTCACTTAGGGCCCGGGTATAGGGCGCCACTCATAAGTGTGTGTAAATTGTAAGTGTAGTGTGTGAAAGGGCATTCAATACCTGTACCTTACCCCATCCTGCACAGAGAACAAACACAGAACAATAACACAAAGTTGTCTACCCTAGGGTTCAATAATGTACAAATATCAATAGAACATAAACAATGAGAATTAAACAAACAGGAATCATATACAAATAATGACAGACAATAAAATAAGGAAAGAAGTCAAATAATTAACAGACTATTAAAAAACACGCGCTATCAACTCGATTGGCTTGACTCTCTAAATTTTCCCCAGTGGAGTCACCATCTGTCACGATCGGGATCGTGACGGGATGATAGACCCTTAAAAATAAAACGGGTTTCGAAATCCTTTCGAAAAGAAAACAGGGAGTCGTCACCAATATTTTTTTAGGATAAAAATATCGGGAAAAACCTCTTTTAAAACACTGGTTATGAAAATAAAATTCTAAGTTCGGGAGTCGAATTACAGATGAGGAAGGTATTAGCACCTCAAAACTATCCGTTATAAAACGGTTACCTCAAATTGATAGCACTTATTTCAAAATAGTCTAGAAATTATTTTAACTTCTTTTATGAAAAGAAACATACAAAATGACAAAGCAGACACAAACAGACTGAATAGTGATAGTAAGAAATTTGACCAAACAGTGACAGTAATAAAGAAGAAAACAGTAACGATAGAAGACTAAACAGTGACAGTAAGAAAACAAATAATGATAGTAGAAGATTAAAATAGTAACAGTAAGAAATGACAAAGCAATGACAGTAAGAAACTCAACAAAACAACAACTATAAGAAAAAAAGTAAAACAGAGTGAAAGTAAAGGTTAACAGGACGTCTCATCTAAATTAACCTTAATTTGTACATAAATTTAAAGATTAAAATAAAATTAATGAAATAAAAAAATAAAGTTGATTAAAAAAATATTATTTTTTTAATAAAAGTATTAAAAACATAAGATTAACAAGACGTCTCGAATAAACTAACCTCCTTTCAAAGAAAATATTATTTTAAATAAAAATATTAAAAAATGAGATTAACAAGACGTCGTGTCTAAATTAACCTCATTTTAAACAAAATATTATTTTAAATAAAAATATTAAAACATGAGATTAACAAGACGTTGCGTCTAAATTAACCTTCCTGCAACCATAATATTTAAAATATTGACTATATAAAATTAATCAAAATAATAACAAAGACATAGAAATTAATAACAAGAAAGTGGGCCCGACAGGAATTGATTCTTGCTCCTACGTATTCTCAAATATATTGAGAAATTAGGGTTACGTAGTTCTTTGAAATTAATTTTTGAAATAATATTAAAATATTTAAAACTTATACTAAAAAAATTATTTTTAACTGATTTGATTTTTTAATAATGAAAGGGATTTAATGGAAGAAGAAATACAAGGCGAAGTACTTCGCACGTGCACAATCCTTCGAAGTATAGTAACAGTGATGTAGGCAAAAGTAATTTTGCATGACATCACTCATAAGATTTTGAAACAATTATTATAAAAGAAAATATATATAAAAAACTTGACACGAAACTATTTATTTTAATTTTTTGGGAAAAGAGTTCAAACTTTAATATCTTATTATTTTCATCATAAAAATATATATTTTTTTTAGTTATGTGATTTTTTATTTTTACTTCTAACATAAATCTATTAAATTCAAGAATAATTTTTATTTAACTTGACTAAAACTAAAATTTATTATTATTATTATTATTTTATTTTAATATTTTATTATAAATTATTTTCATAAACATAAAATTAAATATTAAAATATTTATTTGACATTGGGCTTCTAAAGCCCATTTCTTAAAAAAGATGTCCCCTTTTTTAAAAAAAGGGGCCTCACTAGTTGAGGCCCAAAAAGAAAAACCTAAAAATCAAAAAAAAAAGAAAAGAAAAGATTAGAATTGAAGAAGGGGGACGACAGAGAAGAAGAGAGAGAGGAGAAAGAGAAAAGAGAGAAAAAGAGATAGTGGGAGAAGGAGAGATCGGAAGAGAGAAGGAGGGAGAGAGATGGGATCAACCGAGAGAGGGGGCGCCAGTGGCTGTCAACGCGGTAGATCTGGAGGCCGCCGATGGAGACCGAGCAGAGGAGGGGTTGGGCGGCGGTCTGGTCGGCGAGGAGGAAGAAGAAGATATGGTGGCTGAGAGAGAGAGAGAGACGTCGGCGAGAGGGAGAGGGAACGGAGGAGATCGGTGGCCGGTGGGCTCGCTGGAGATGGTCGGAGGGAGAAGCTCGGTGGCCGAGGCGGTGGAGCGTTGGAAGGGAAAGCTGTTCGGCGGCGAGGGAGAGGGAACGGAGGAGATCGGTGGCCGATTCTCGGAGATGGAAACCGGTTCGGTTCTGGTCGTCCGGCAGAGATGGTGGTCGACGGTTTTGAGGTTCTCTTCCTCTTTCTCTTTTGCTTTTGGTTTTATTTTTTAGATGGCTGTTTGATTGTTGGAGGTGGTATGATATTTTGGGTTGTTGCTTTGCAAGTTCATGGTGATGAAGATGGAGTTGGTGGGGTTGATTAATAGATGAAGATATTGTTCTCTTTGTTTTTGTTTGTTGAATGTTGTTTCTATGATTTTTTGCTGTTTGGTTCTGTTTTTTTTTTGTTTGGTGGTTGAATTTTTAATGATGATGAGGGAGATGAAGCTCTGTTAGTTTTTTTCGTTGTGTGAGTTGGTGATGGATGATGGTCTTGTATTGTTCTATTGTTCTATTGCTGTTGGCCTTTTATGATGAGGATGAAGAGGATTAGGAGAAAAAGAGGATGAAGCTGGTGGAGCAGGGGACAGATTTCGGATTCCGAACGGAATTTCCGGAATGGAGGGGGGAAATTAGTATGATTTTTATTATTAAAAAAAGAGTGGTGTTCACAAAATAAAAGAAATAGAATCTAATATATATGTTTATGTGAAAAATCTTTAACTAATAAAGGAAAAAACCATGAGTTACCAAAGAAATTTTTCATAAAATGAAACAAATATTACAACTCTTATTTACTTAAGGGGGAAGAGGGGGAGAAACAAGAAAACAATAACACTCTCTATTGAAAATATAAAAAAGTTTCATGATTATTATATTATTATATTTATTTTATAATAATAATAACCATATTATTAATATTATTATCATCTTATTATTATTATATTATTTTCTTATTGTTATGATTATAATTATATTGTTATAGTATTATTAGTATTATTTTCATTGTAATATTTTATTTTAATATATTATTATTACTAGTAGTATTATTATTACTACACTTATTATTGTTATATTGGTATCATTTTATTTTTCATATATTATTATTCCATTTTTATAATGATTATTATTTTAGTATTAGTATTATCTTATTATATTATTGTCTTAAATATCTATAACAATATTATTATTTCTATTCTATTATTGTTATTTTATTATAATAATATTATTATTAATAATGAGTGTCTCTAACTTTTATTCTTCTATATATAATATTAGAGAATAGAAAAGTTTATCTAACTCTTATCATATCATGTTGCTATCTTGTTTGTTTATCTTATCCTTTCTTATTATATCAAGTTTGAGTTGTTTGTTTTGCATAAAAAAAACAACCAAAGTTTTTGGTATAAAATTCATTTACAATTATAAAATGCACAACCTTTTATGTACGTTAATTGAGTTTTTCTTATTTTTTCCACAGTTTTAGTTAATTCTTTAAAACAAAAGTAGAAAAAAAAATTCATATAAGTCCACCACTCAAGTAGGATTTGACCAAAATCAAATAACTCGTAAGTTTTTAGCCCAACCAAATGAAACATGTAATTTGCATAAGATTGATTTGAATAGGGTCAGACTAGTATTTTAACCAGCTATCCCAACTAGTATTTTGTTTATAGTTCAAACGGTGGTTCTTCCATTTAGAATCATAGTGTGTGTGTGTCTACCACTGCATCAGCACTCTTAATGGTATCAATTTTGATGAAAATAATGACATACAAAATACTCTTTTAAGAAATATACCAGAAATCATGTTACCAGGTTAGTGATTCAGGTTTTTTACTTCGAATTGGTTATGGTCAAAATATATGAATATTTAATGTTGTATTGCCTAACGAGTGATTTTCACTAAGATTTGGTATCGTTAGGTATATGTACTGAGTCGCCAAAACCCAGACCTAATAATAGCACGGCGGTATGCTGCACGAATTTAATAATAAACAGTATGAAATGAATGGACCAAAAACAAAAAGAAAATAATTTCACCAAAAAAAGAAAAAAAACGAAATAAGATAATTACTATTCGTAGTAAAATAGAAAAAAAATTAATTTCTTTGAAATTATAACACTTGAAGAGTGTTTGGTAAACAATTTTTTTCTTAAAAATTATATTTCATCGGAATCATATTTTCATAAGAATGTTATTAATATGTTTGATTTAATTAAAACACTTATTTTTTAGAGATATTTATTAAAATAATTATTTAAATTAGGGATGCTCAGGAATGAAACTAATTCACCACCAACCACATCTTTAAACGTAGTTTGGTTCAATCTATGATTTGTAATGTTAGAACCAAACCAAATCGCTATAAGAATATTTTTAAAATTTATATACTACTCATGTCTTAAATAACCATTTAATTTAATTAATGATCATGTATAATTTATGTTATAAGTTTGCTAGATCTAAAATATATATAAACTACTATAATTTAAGTGTTGCTACAAGTCTTTAATATAAATATAACATTTAAATTATAAATTGTTTATAAAAAATAGTAAAAAGATTATTTATATTTTTCTTTTATTTATCGTAACTTTTAAGATCGACTACATAATTTATACTTATTGTATTAATATCTAAATATTTGATATTTAAAATAGAAGTTTTAAACCGTCAAACTAAATTAACAAAAATCACAATAATTTCGTTTTTTATATTTTATTTCGATTCAACCAAATCAAATTATATTTTTTGTGTTATACAATTTATAGGATTCCCTACTTAAAATTCTATTATTAGGGAATAAAAAGGCGAAAATTTTCTCCATCTATGTACTCATCCATTCATTCCGAAAGTGTTGGCTAGATTAGCGTAACGCTAAGAAGTCATGTGAGGTTGGTGGTGTATCACTTAAGACTGCAAAGACAACTTTTCATGGACTGCCACTTAACTGTTAATCCTCTGACCATTTTTGGGTTTTCTACTCAATGTGACTTGTCATAAAGTTTCCATCATGAAAGTAACAACTAACAAGCCAAAAATCAAGTTCAATCTTCAACTTTTCTTTAAAATTTCATAAAAAGATGTATTTAAAAATAACTCGAGTATTGTGAATAATTCAAGTAAAACCCGACCCGTAGAGTATATCATTTCTCAAAATGGTTTTGTTGACTTAGGCCGGACAAATTACGTAACTTAAATACTTTTTACATCAGTTATTTTAATAATTGAATGCTATAAAAAGTATTAAAGTTATGTAATTCTCGAAAATTAAAGAATGAGAATCCAGATTAGAAATGTAAAAATAGATATACTTACAATTGGTACCAATAAATTCTTTAAATGGACTAGTATAAATATTGTACTATTTGTCCTTTGAGTGCCTCGTTTATAAATATTTATATTTATTTTATATTAAATATATTTAAATATAAAGACATTTTATCATTTTATAATAAGATAAAAATTAATGTTGCTCAACAATAATATTTCTAATGTCTAAAATACTTTCTACACTCGTTTTACACTATTGTCATCCCAAATTCAAATTTATAATTTCCCACCTTTACCTGCACAATTGGAATGTAAACGGGGTTAGATGTACTCATATCATTTAAAATTAATGGATACTCATGCAGTTGTAGTGCATACATGTGGTATCCATTAATATTTTTAAAAATTATAATAAAGGATAAAGTAATATATAATATATTAAATATAATATTGTTTTGATATAAAATAACAGAAATTAGTATTATATAATATAATTACAACTTAATGCATTAAAATATTATCATAAATTAATATTAAATAATTTTTATCTTTATAAAATAAAAAATCCTAATATTTGATAAAAAAATATTTATAAGTATGCAATACCTACAAAACGACTGATGCAATACTTGTATCCATGAGCACGAGATTTTTTAACAGACTTACTGCACGTACATATGCTCTAGTTATGGAGTAAAGACATGTTTTAGGATAAAAATTAGAAATCTCTTAAATTGTTTTTTTTTATTACAAAGAAAGTTGAGATTCAAACCAAAGTAGGCTTGGGGTGAGTAAGATAGGCAACCACCATTTACCCATAATTAAAGTCGGGCCAATTTCAAAAGGTGTAAAAATACTTTGGATTTTTTTTTAAAATTAAGAGCCTCGAAACGTATGTAAATAATATTTATCATGATGCTTAATAGGGGTGAAAGGGGTCAAATTACTCGTGGAGGGTCTATGTCCAGGTTGTTTGAAGGTTTAATTTGACATAACTCGTTAATAATAAGATCATTATCTGGTTAAGATTTTTTAAAAGAACTATTTAATTAAATAGATTGAGTTTGCACTTTTGAAAAAAAAATTAACGATTGTTATTTTTTTAGCTCTTAAATGACTTTAAAAATAATCATAATTTATGATATATTATAATTTATAAATACACATGATATTTTTTATAAAGTAAAATTTTTAAGGTTAAAATATGTTAAAATTAACTTTAATAAAATTGATAATTAAATATATATTTTACATAGGTTTTTAGGTTCACTTATTTATTTAAGGTGAACTCACTAATCTATTTAATATATGTTTGTTAGTACTTTTATTGATTTTAATACAACTCAAGCTTTCAAACACACTATCAAAAATTAATTAAGCTTCTAATTAAGGCAAAATATAACTAAAAAATTTAGCATGTGTGAAATAACAAATAGATTCAGGCCTCATAATTTTGGATTTAAAGTAATTTAAAAATCACCATTTAAATTATGGAATTGTTTTATTTAACAATGAAAAAAAAAATTTAAGAGCCCCTTATACTCTCCATCTTTTGGACCTTAAAAAGTTCAAGAACCACTCTTAAAACCTACAACCTAAAACTAACTACTAAGTTTATTTTTTTTTAATTTTTAAAGAGAATATTTAGAATCATAAGAAATTATGAAATTGATAATGAATCTGGGTGACAATGAAACATTTTAAGATGATAATAGAATTTCACCTTAATAATTCTTAATATAAATGAGAGGAATTTTAAAGAGAATTTCAAATCTTCTCTTTTTATATTTAACTTATCTTATATTATCTATTATTAATTTCATATTATACTATCTTTATTATACTTTCCATTATTAATTTAATAATTCTAAAATTTTAAGAATATTTATCTAGACACTCTAAACTCCCACGACTTATTGTTGTTTGACGTTGGTGTATAATTTCCATTTAACCCATTGTAACATAAGAAGTATAAACTTAAATCATATTAATAATATTTATGTTTATTTGGTTTTTAATATTCATTATTCAAATATGTGTCACTATCAATTTTCTCATCGAAACGGACCTTTATTTTTAAATCATAAAAAAGAAAATAAATGGAGATAAAATTTTAAAAATTTAAATCAAAGGGAAATTGATGGGAAAAAATTTTAAAATTTTCTCCCACAAAGTTAATTTTATTTTTATGATCACTCTAACTTTTTTTTTATCCAAACAAAAAAAAATACATTATTTTCCATATTCTTCTTCTCCCAGTTTTTTCCTTTCATTTTCTTCCCTCCAAACATATATACCATTAATTTCCGATTAAAAAATCTCATTCCAAACTCGTGTGCTGGATAGCTATCCTCTGTTTGTCCCAAGGTTAATGGCTAAATCCTAGCTCCTAAAATTGTGTTGCGCTTACAATTTTTCTAATTTAATTTCTCGGTAACATTTTTCTTTTGTTTATTCATTGATTCATTTGACTGTCATCTCTGGTCTTTTTTGTTTTTTTGGTAACAGGTCTTATTTGGTTTAGTAAAAAGAAGAAGAATGTATAAAACATCTTAACCCTTAATATAATTATCCCAATATAATTAATTAGAATAATAAAATTAAGGGTAAATTTTTCACGGTTTATAATAATTATTTAAACAATACCCCTAGACCAATTAAGTAAACATTTCCCATATATGGCGATATGAGAAGGTATAAAAATAATTAAAACATAGCTTAGATAATCAAAATGAAGATTATCACAAGAATCAGCGGAAAGCGTATATTAAATTGTTAAATCTAAGAAAATATGATTGAAACAACCCGACTTAAATAAAAGTAAATCTGAGACAGGGGAAATTTTTTTTTAAAACTCAAACGTTCCAAACGTTCACAAAACAGTCCAGAATAGGAGTCGGGATAAAATAAAACAAACCCGAAGTCAAGAGAAGTAGAAAACCGGGTCAGGGTGCAACTCGCTTGACGAGATCCCGGTCGGTTAAGCGAAACCAGCGTAAAGCGCTTAAGCGAGCCCTTACTCGCTAGAGCGAGTCTCTTACTCGGTATTTTCATATCGTCACTCGGAATCGGGACCTCCGCTCACTCGGAAGCGGTTCCCACGGATCATACATCACTCGGTAATTTCTTACTTAGCCAGATCCTTATTCTGGAAGGTCTCATCACAAACATGCTTCACTCAGGAAATGATTCTCTCGGTATATTCCAGTCGGTACCGTACCACACGTAACTCGGTATCATCTCTCGGTACCTTCCCATTCGTGTATTCACTACTCAGTCGAGATGTGTCCTAAGCTAAAGCTTTTCGCTTCTGAGACACTTCACTCGAAAACGTTCCACCTGGAGACGTTTCACTCGGATTTGCCTCCCTCGGAGTTACCTTGTCCCTTCATCACTCGAAAGCGTTTTACCCATTCTTCACTCGAGAATATTTTAATCTCCCTCACTCGGAGGACACTTTACTAGGTCAAGTCTCACTTAAAAGTGTTATAACCTCATCCACTCGGGAAAGATTCTATATAGTATGTCTCACTTGGAAGAGTTCTATCGGCTAAGCTCCACTCGACAAATACCTTGACCTCCCTTCTTCGGAAATGATCTCCTTAATCAAGTTCCACTCGGAAATACACTAACCTCTCTTCACTCGGAAGAATTCACAACCTTATTCACTCGGAATATACCACCTTATTCACTCGGGATAGGTTTACTACGATGGGTTTCACTCGGAAACGTTTTGACCGCTCTTCCCTCGGAAAAAATTCTCTCGGTCAATTCTCACTCGGGAGTGTTAGACCTTGTTTCCCTCGGAAGAGGTTCTCCCAGTTACTTTCCACTCGGCATCATGACTATTCTTCCTCTGGAAGAAGTCCCTTCGAACACCTTCCTCTTGGAACCATTTTAAGCCTTCACCACTCGGAAATAGGCCCACTCGCTATAGCCTCACTCAGAAGTAGCTCGACCTGTCTTCACTCGAAGGAGTTTACTAGATTAAGACTTACATGGAATATTATAACATTATCCACTCAGAATATATATAACCTTACTCAACACTCTAACCGTTATTCCCTTGGAAGTGGTTCATTGGGTCAATTTCTCACTCGGAAACGTTGTGACCCTTGACATTTCTCATACAATAACGTTCACTAGTAATTCAAGCAACATCTTAGCATTATATATATATGTTCTCAATCCGAGAGAATTCAAATTCATAATTATATTCAAAACAAAACAGTGTACTTAGGAGCCGGCCAAGGCTACATCAAAACTATACACATTATGTACACAACATCGATATATATACAAGTACACTTTACAAGGTTTGAAGTCCCCCCATCATTCACCATCCCGACCTATATCCACTGAAAAATATAGCCACAAGTAGGGGTGAACATTTTACATATTAAATGACAGTTATTGACTCGGATCAGCCATTACATTATCAACCACGCACTCGGATATCACAACCAACGTCAATAACACACACTGTCATTCACTCGGAATTCACCCATACAACATCATTTAGTCGAAATTCAATCTAATCATTCAAGGCTATATCAATCATTTTATTCTCAATAACAATGCACTAATACACATGCATGCGGATCCGACTTAAACAATAATTTCAGTTACAGATTCCTTCCCGACCTCACATCCATTAGCCCTTCCCGCGTGATACCGGTTACCTCGTGACGTCTCGAGACTTAACTCTAGCTCTGTCGGCTATCACAGGCTCTCACAGGATCTGGCCCAAGAATCTGTAGCTAGAAATCATCACATAGGGTTCCTGACCTTCCACGAGTCACCCTTTTTCTCTATATATGCAACCTTATGCATTTCACAACAAGCATCCCATGCTTATTCAGATAATATCCCACACGGGAATCGATAAACAGTCCACATATATGCCCTCGGCAATTGGAATGTCAGTAACATGCATCTCATGCATTTAAATATAAAATCACAACAGAACCAGCATAGCATTTTCACACCACATGCATTCGGTATTCACACTGGTTCATAGCACATGCACTCGACATTCACAATAATATCCACATACATCACATGCAAGTGAACATGCATTCATGGACGAAAATCAACACAACATTACACAGATCACCGCTATCACAAATCTGGGCGTTTCATAAACTGTTACTCAACCACAACACATCAATCAACACATTTCAAGTATAACACAACACAGTAAAGCAATTTCACCCAGAACCCGTCCATAAACCATGCATTTGAGATGTAAATCAGCCCCCTACCTTACAAGACATTCCTCAGACTTTCAACATTGATCGGTTGCTCCGATCGTTCCTTCAATCACTCTCTCTTGCTCAACAACTTTCGAACCTAGTCAAACTCTGCACTCAGCTTGGAGAAACTAAAAGCTGGTTCCACACTCTCGAATAGTCCAACCCTCGCTAACAGTGGAGGACTTCAAGTCTCCAAGACACTACAACGTCGCTGATGAAGAAGAAGAAGAAGACGAAGCAGAGGCTTGAGGGGATTCTAGAGAGAACGGAGAAATGGTTCAGCATGTACGAAAAAGAAAAATGAGTAGAGAGTGGGTAGAAACGTGAAACTGAAGCTATTCTACTGCCAAGAGGGTACATGCGTCATCCCATGCCCCTTTTACTTAGTCAGCACTCAATCTCAATCAACAATTAATCCTAATTTGCCCATTAATTCAATGATCAGGATGTTACAATTCTCCCCTCCAACAAAGAATTTTGACCTCGAAATTCAAACACAAGCTTACCTCAATAAAACAACTTGGGATACTGCTGCCTCATAACATCTTCACGCTCCCAGGTGTAAGAGGTGAGTCAAATTTGTTGCCATGCCACCTTAACCAATTGCACATCCTTGCTTCTCAAGCGTTTCACCGACCGATCCACAATTCTAGTCAGCACAGCCAATGTGGTCAGATTCCCTCTGATCTCAACCTCATCGTCCAGCATCTCATAAGTGGAGTCGGGTGAATACTTCCTCAACTGAGACACGTGAAACACATTATGCAAATTCGATAGATGAGTCGGTAATGCTATTCGGTATGCTACAGGACCGACCCGTTCCAGTACTTCATAGGGTCCAATGTACCTGGGGTTCAACTTCCCACTCTTCAAGGCTCGTCTGACCCCCTTATTCGGTGAAACCTTTAGAAACACCTTATCACCAACCTGAAATTCAAGCGGTTTAGTCCGCTTATCGTGATAACTCTTCTGTCGGTCTTGAGATGCCTTCATCTTTTCCCTGATCATCTGGATCTGCTCGGTAGTTTGCTGCACAATTTCTGGTCCCAACATTAAACTTTCACCGGTTTCCAACCAACAGAGTGGGGTTCGGTATTTCCGGCCATATAAAGCCTCATACGGTGCCATACCGATGCTGCTATGGTGGCTGTATTATATGTAAATTCGATCAGAGGGAGATACTGCTCCCAACTACCACCGTGCTTTAGCACACAGGACCGTAATAGGTCCTCCAAACTCTGTATTGTCTGGTCGGACTGCCCATCCGACTGGGGGTGGTAGGCTGAACTCAATCAGAGTTTTGTGCCTAATTCCTGGTGTAAGCTTCCCCAAAACTGGGAAATGAATATCGGATCTCTATCCGACACAATGAAAGATGGCACACCATGCAGTCGGACAATTTCTCGGATATAAATCTGGGCTAGTTTCTGCAGTGAATATCTCATATTCATGGGCAGGAAGTGTGCAGACTTCGTCAATCGGTCAACAATGACCCAGATGGCATCATAACCCGCTCGGGTTCTAGGCAATCCCATCATAAAATCCATCGCAATAGCATCCCATTTCCACACGGGAATTTCGAGAGGCTGTAACCCACCGGACGGCTTCTGGTGCTCGATTTTCGACTTCTGACAAATAATACACCGAGGCACATAATCCACCACATCTCTCTTCAATCCAGGCCACCAGAAGTGCAGTCTCAAGTCATGGTACATTTTCGTAGTGCCCGGGTGGATGCTCAACAGACTTTTGTGGGCTTCATCAAGTACCATCCTTCTCAATTCTCCAGCACTCGGCACATAAATTCTACCCTTCACTCGGTAAATTCCATCCGAGCCCTCGGTTAAGGACAGGTCTTTGCCTTTAGCCCGAGTCTCCTTCATCTCGGCTAACTCAGTCAGGGACATCCTATAAGGTGCACTGGAGACCGGTTCGGCTCCAGGAATCAGATCAATCGAGAATTCAATTTCTGTATTCGGAGGGACACCCGGCACATCCTCTGGAAACACCTCAGGGAAATCATGAACAATCAAAATATCGTGTACTCGGGAACTACCCTCACCATCAGTCAAACAGAGCATCACAAGGAGTTGGGATATACCTTGGACCGTGTAGTCGTTGGTAGTCTGCCTTGGAAAAATCACCCTTCGGTTTTGGCAATCTACCATCACCTTGTTGGATGATAGCCAATCCATGCCAAGCACAACGTCAATGCCCTTCAAGGGTAAGCATATCAAGTCGGCAGTAAAATTCCGATCGCCCAACGTAAAGGATACATCCTTGCACATCATCGATGTCCATAATTTAATACCGGTCAGACTGGATACATCCAAAGTGATGTCCAATCCATGTCAATAGCAGGCAATCTCAGCCGCCTCACACAATCATCAGCTATAAAGGAGTGGGTAGCACCAGAATCAAAAACAATGTCAAGAGTATGTCTACCGAGTGAACACTTACTTTGCACCAAGTCGTTTGCTTGTTCAGCTTCCTCGGCATTGATTGCATAAACTCTGCCTACAGCCGGTTGATTAGCATTCCTCCCACGGTTATTCGGAGCAAACATCATGTTACCCCGAGCTCCATTGCCTCGGCCACCATTCCCTCGGCCACCGTTTCCATGGCCTCTTCCTCAGAAGCCTCCACGGTGCACATTAGTATTTGCCTGCTACAGCTGAGGACAGTCGGGGCGAACATGCCCTCTCTCATTACAATGAAAACACACAACATCTCCACCATCACAATCCTTAGCAAAGTGGTCACCACCACATTTAAAACATTTACCGTACTTTGGACGACCGACTGCACGTTCACCACATGCTCCCCGACCTCTGAGTCTAGAGGAGGGTCCACCTCTAACAGAGTTACCCGGCTTCTTGAAGCTAGGTTGCTGTGGCTTCAAGGATGTGTCGGTCTTGCTACTCTAGCCCGGATGAGCCTTATCATCCTCCTCAAAAATCTAACACTTGTTCACCAGTATTGGAAAACTCTGAATCTCCTAGTGCCTGAATGCTTTCTTAATCTCAGGCCTTAACCTACTCTCGAATTTGATACACTTAGAACCCTCGGTTCCAGGCTGCTGAAAAGGTAGGTAGAACAAACACAGTTCCTCGAACTTCGCAGCATACTCTTCCACTGTCATGGAACCCTGCTTCAGTTCCATGAACTCCAACTCTTTCCGAATCCTCACAGTATCGGGAAAGTATTTCTCCAGAAAACATGCCTTAAAGTTCTCCCAGATCAACTGGGTGCCAGCAGCTATCATTCTTGCTTTGGTGATCTTCCACCAATTCTCAGTTTCAGCACGAAGCATGTACACGGCATATTCAACTTTCTGAGCCTCAATGCATCGAAGGCTGCTGAAGATCCTCTCCAGATCCTGAATCCACGTATAAGCTCGCTCAGGATTGCATCCCCCTTGGAATTCACTCGGCTTTCTTTTCAGGAAGCGATCTAAGCCCTGATTGTCATCAGCTTGAGGCTGGTTCGGCCTCTCAAGTATATCAGTGAAGCGTTGAAACACCATGGCCATAGCATCCATACCGTGACGATTGGCCATATCTTATCCTAAAATCGACATCACTTCAAGGATAAGAATACTTTAACTATCTACAATCCGATCGGATTACAGTTCCATACTTACAGTTTATCATAATATCAAACAATCTTATAACATTTAGTAGTATTCCTTGGCCTTGGACCTTTTAAGTCTGCTCTGATACCAAAATGAAACAACCCGACTTAAATAAAAGTAAATCTGAGACAGGGGAAAATTTTTTTCAAACCTCAAACGTTCCAAACGTTCACAAAGCAGTCCAGAATAGGAGTCGGGATAAAATAAAACAAGCCCGAAGTCAAGAGAAGCAAAAAACTGGGTCAGGGTGCCACTCGCTTGACGAGATCCCGGTCGGTTAAGTGAAACCAGCGTAAAGCGCTTAAGCGAGCCCTTACTCGCTAGAGCGAGTCTCTCACTCGGTATTTTTATATCGTCACTCGGAATCGGGACCTCCGCTCACTCGGAAGCGGTTCCCATGGATCATACATCACTCGGTAATTTCTTACTTAGCCAGATCCTTATTCTGGAAGGTCTCATCACAAACATGCTTCACTCGGGAAATGATTCTCTCGGTATATTCCAGTCGGTACTATACTACACGTAACTCGGTATTATCTCTCGGTACCTTCCCACTTGCGTATTCACTACTTAGTCGAGATGTGTCCTAAGCTAAAGCTTTTCGCTTATGAGACACTTCACTCGGAAACGTTCCACCCGGAGACGTTTCACTCAAATTTGCCTCCCTCAGAGTTACCTTATCCCTTCATTACTTGGAAGCGTTTTACCCATTCTTCACTCGAGAATATTTTAATCTCCCTCACTCGGAGGACACTTTACTAGGTCAAGTCTCACTTAAAAGTGTTATAACCTCATCCACTCGGGAAAGATTCTATATAGTATGTCTCACTCGGAAGAGTTCTATCGGCTAAGCTCCACTCGGCAAATACCTTGACCTCCCTTCTTCGGAAATGATCTCCTTAATCAAGTTCCACTCGGAAATACACTAACCTCTCTTCACTCGGAAGAATTCACAACCTTATTCACTCAGAATATACCACCTTATTCACTCGGAATAGGTTTACTACGATGGGTTTCACTCGGAAACGTTTTGACCGCTCTTCCCTCGGAAGAAATTCTCTCGGTCAATTCTCACTCGGGAGTGTTAGACATTGTTTCCCTCGGAAGAGGTTCTCCCAGTTACTTTCCACTTGGCATCATGACTATTCTTCCTCTGGAAGGAGTCCCTTCGAACACCTTCCTCTCGGAACCATTTTAAGCCTTCACCACTCGGAAATAGGCCCACTCGCTACAGCCTTACTCGGAAGTAGCTCAACCTGTCTTCACTCGAAGGAGTTTACTAGATTAAGACTTACATGGAATATTATAACATTATCCACTCGGAATATATATAACCTTACTCAACACTCTAACCGTTATTCCCTTGGAAGTGGTTCATTGGGTCAATTTCTCACTCGGAAACGTTGTGACCCTTGACATTTCTCATACAATAATGTTCACTAGTAATTCAAGCAACATCTTAGCATTATATATATATGTTCTCAATCCGAGAGAATTCAAATTCATAATTATATTCAAAATAAAACAGTGTACTTAGGAGCCGGCCAAGGCTACATCAAAACTATACACAATATGTACGCAACATCGATATATATACAAGTACACTTTACACGGTTTGAAGTACCCCCATCATTCACCATCCCGACCTATATCCACTGAAAAATATAGCCACAAGTAAGGGTGAGCATTTTACATATTAAATGACAATTATTGACTCGGATCAGCCATTACATTATCAACCACGCACTCGGATATCACAACCAACGTCAACAACATACACTGTCATTCACTCGAAATTCACCCATACAACATCATTCAGTCAGAATTCAATCTAATCATTCAAGGCTATATCAATCATGTTATTCTCAATAACAATGCACCAATACACATGCATGCGGATCCGACTTAAACAATAATTTCAGTTACAGATTCCTTCCCGGCCTCACATCCATTAGCCCTTCCCGCATGATACCGGTCACCTCGTGACATCTCGAGACTTAACTCTAGCTCCGTCGGCTATCACGGGCTCTCACAGGATCTGGCCCAAGAATCTGTAGCTAGAAATCATCACATAGGGTTCCTGACCTTCCACGGGTCACCATTTTTCTCTATATATGCAACCTTATGCATTTCACAACAAGCATCCCATGCTTATTCAGATAATATCCCACACGGGAATCGACAAACAGTCCACACATATGCCCTCGGCAATTGAAATGTCAGTAACATGTATCTCATGCATTTAAATATAAAATCACAACAGAACCAGCACAACATTTTCACACCACATGCATTCGGTATTCACACTAGTTCACAGCATATGCACTCAGCATTCACAATAATATCTACATATATCACATGCAAGTGAACATGAATTCATGGACGGAAATCAACACAACATTACACAGATCACCGCTATCACAAATCCAGGCATTTTATAAACTGTTACTCAACCACAACACATCAATCAACACATTTCAAGTATAACACAACACAGTAAAGCAATTTAACCCGGAACCCGTCCATAAACCATGCATTTGAGATGTAAATCAGCCCCCTACCTTACAAGACGGTCCTCGGACTTTCAACGTTGATCGGTTGCTCCGATCGTTCCTTCAATCACTCTCCCTTGCTCAACGACTTTCGAACCCAGTCAAACTCTGCACTCAACTTAGAGAAACTAAAAGCTGGTTCCACACTCTCGAATAGTCCAACCCTCGCTAACAGTGGAGGACTTCGAGTCTCCAAGACACTACAACGTCGTTGATGAAGAAGAAGAAGAAGAAGAAGCAGAGGCTTGAGGGGATTCTAGAGAGAACGGAGAAATGGTTCAGCATGTACAAAAAAGAAAAATAAGTAGAGAGTGGGTAGAAACGTGAAACTGAAGCTATTCTACTGCCAAGAGGGTACATGCGTCATCCCATGCCTCTTTTACTTAGTCAGCACTCAATCTCAATCAGCAATTAATCCTAATCTGCCCATTAATTCAATGATCAGGATGTTACAGTGATTTTATAATAAAAATAATAAAATCATATTAAGGTAAATAAAGAAAATAAAGAAATTAAAGAAAATGACTTCCAATTTCTGTATATGCAATATAACATACATATGAACACATACATATATTTATATACTTTCTCAAATTTTAAACTTCAAAAAGAAGTTATTCAACATCAATTCTCAAACTTTCAAACATATATAACAACGTATATTATCAAGAGTTAGTTTTAAAATCCAAATAAATTTTTCGCGAATAAATTTCAGTTTTAAAACAGAATTTTGGATAATATAATAACACTGTCATTATTACATTAACATGCTCATTTATGAACACATGTATATAACAAAACCGGTATACACAGGAGCCGGCCAACGCTACTACAAAACGACTATGTGCATCATGTACAATACATATAAATACATAATGCTCCGGGTATGCTGAGTGACCTCATATATCATCGCTGCGTCCTATGTCCACTGTAAAAATAACCATAAATAGGGGGTAAGCATATACATGTTAAATGACAGTTATTGAATCAGATCAAGTGTCCAATTCATAACCACATATAAATCATAATCATATCACATAATCTTATAACATTTCATTCATTCACAATGATCATGTAATCATGTTGTTCACAACAACATACATCAATTCAACCACATGCTCAATCAAATGGATTCATTATTAAGTCTTTTAATTTGTGTTGCAACACTGGCTCTCAGCCATAATTCAGCTTTCAGCTGATCCGGCTGTTTTAATGGTACCAAACCGTTTGCCCTCTCATGTGACACAATCACTCCCAGCGACAACGGTAATGTCACGGGCTAAACCCCGAGCCCCGCTCAAGAGGTTTGCCTTGAGTCCCACCCAAGGTCTTTTGTGGAATCCTCGAAACCACATAATATTTCATATTTGTTCATTACACAAGCATCCCATGCTTATCAAATGCATCCCATGCATTCATACATCATGATATATTTCATGAATAACATTCATATCATCATCAACATCAATCACATATCAATATCATATTTCTGACTGTGTCTCATGCATACGAATAATCATAAATACATACAGCACATATACCATTCATATCTCATAATATATCACACATATCATACATATTCGGGATTTCTTGTTGAAGATAACAATATTATCCTGACTCCGTTTATAAACTATACATTTAAAATGTAAACGCTCCCCCTACCTGGAATAAACGATTCCCAACAGCTCCTCGAGCTACTAAATATAATCAGCTCGTTATTCACAAGCTCCGAATCAACTCTTAGTTCTGAAATCTTCCACAGCTACCTTGAACTAAGGAATTTAGAGTTCTTTCCACTCTCAAAATTTCAACCTGATCCAACGGTAGGTTTGACAAAAATCGTTGATGGAAAAGGCGTCCACGAAGTGAGGAAGTGCTAATATATATATATATCTTAAGAGATAAGGAAAAACAAGATAATAAAAGAAAAGAGGATAGGACAATAAAGAGGGTCCCATACTTAGAAAAAGACAAGAGAATTTGCTAGAATTTAGAAGAATAGAGTGACATGGAACAGCCTCGATGATTGAAGTAAAGATCAATTCTGACATTGTTTAGATATTTTGGCATATCTCCCTCATATCTTAATGAATTTTAATAAATTTGGTCTTGTTGGAAAGCTAAGACAACGAGGAATAACTTTATAGTTGACCATATTTCCAAAATTCCAACTCTAACATGGTAAAAAGATTAAATTGAAAGTAATCGGGAATATCTCTTTCTGAGACGGATTCATCAGAGTCTCTTTTCGTTCAGAATTGCTTCACTCAGAAAAAATTCACTCAGAAATGTTTCTGTTTGAAACACTCAGTCATAGCTGTTCTTTCCTCGGAAGTGACCCACTCAGAAATGTCTCACCTGGAGACACCTAATTCAGAATATCTCAGTCGGATATATCTCTGCCTGAGTCAAAGCCTGTCTTCACTCAAAAATATTTCTCTCGGGAGTGTGTCACTCGGAGATCTTACAACCGAAAGGATCATTCGGAGTCGAAGTTCGGTCCTCTCTCGAAAATCTTTTCCACTTGGGAATATCACTCGGAGTCAAAGACAATCTCGAAGACGAACCCGAGCACAAGCTCTCGACAACTTTGAATATGGGCCCGAGCACAGGCTCTAGGCAATCTTTAAGACACCCGAGCATGAATTGAATGAAGGGGTTCACCACTCGGATAATTACTTCCCCCGGGAAATATTCACTCGGAAACATACTCATTCGAAGTTAAAGTCTTTCTCTGTCCAGAAGTACTTCCCCTGGAAAGACTCACTCGGTATGTCTCAATCGGTGCCATACCACATGGGAATCGGAAATATCTCACTTGGTGCCATCCTACTTGGAAATGTCTCACTCGGTGCCATCCCACACGGAAGTGTCGCACTCGAAGACATCCCACTCGGGAAAGTTGCACTCAACTCGGAGATACCCACTCGGGAATTCACTACCTAGAAATATCTTGGCATGAGAAGTACTCATTCAAAATCAAAGCTTTTCTTTGCTCAGAAGTACTTCTCTCGGAAACGACCCATTCCGAAATGTTTCACTCAGATTTGCCTCACTCAAAAGTGTCTTATTCGGACAGAGTTTTTCTTCACTCGGAAGTGATTCTCTCAGTCATGCTTCACTCAGAAACATCTCACTCGAAATCAGATCCCCTTTCTTCACTCGAAAAGTCTTATCTCAAACATGATTCACTCAGAAATGTTTCAGTCGGAAACGTTTTTGCCCGAAAGGTGCTCATTCAAAGTTAGAGCCCCTTTTCGTTCAGAAGAATACTCCTTTCCAAGAAAAACGCTAGTCCAAAGTCGGGCTCGGAAATTTTTCACTGATCCCTGATTTAGGCAACGAATGTCTAGCACTTTTTAATTAAAAAGAAACTCCACCGATCCTTAATGAATTATTTTCTAAAATTCTCAATTTAGGATGTGACAATTCTCCCTTCCTACAAAAATTTCATCCTCAAAATTTAATAGATCACACATTTAGTCACGGATTGCACATAAAAGCCCATAGGTGTACACATATATAACTCTCGTTTTAACATAGCAACAGGTATTTTCAGGCGCCTAACACACATTTCAGAGATAAAGGATGTGTGGCACCTGAATCAAATATCACAGAGGGCTCAAAACCATGGGCAGTTCACTTACTTTGTACCAGGTCACTAGCTTGTTTGGCCTCTTCTGCATGAATGGTAAACACTTTGCCAGCAATTTGCGGGTTAGCATTCCTATCTTGGTCATTTCTTCCAATCATTAAGTTACCACGACCACTATTATCGTGGCCTCCACGATTACCGTTCTCACGACCTCGGCCTCTAAAGCCTCCACGGTTCACATTAGCATTTCTTGCTTGCTGGTTCTGAGGACAGTTAGGGCAAATGCGTCCTTTCTTATTGCATTGGAAGCAAACAATCTTGTTACGGTCACAGTCACACGTAAAATGGTTGCCACCACACTTAAAGCACTTTTCATTCCTAGGACGGTCTCTAAAACGTCCACCATATCCACCACTCCTTCTGGACTTAGAGAATGACCTATCTCTACCAGAATTGCCTTGCTTCTTGAAGCTAGGCTGTTGTGGGTTCAAAGCAGTATCAGTCTTGCTGCTTTGGTCAGAGTAGGTCTTGTCATCTTCCTCAAAGATTCTACATTTGTTAACCAACACCGGAAAACTTCAGATCTCCTAATGTCTGAACGCTTTCTTGATTTCAGGCCTTAGTCCACTTTAAAATTTAATACACTTGGAACCCTCGGTCCCAGGCTGCTGAAAGGGAGGATAAAATAGACAGAGCTCCTCAAACTTAGCAGCATATTCCTCGACAGTCATAGAATCCTGTTTGAGTTCCATGAACTCCAATTCTTTTCTGCTCCTTACAGTGTCTGGGAAGTATTTTTCAAGGAAACATCCCTTGAAATTCTCCCAAATTAACTCAGTACCCGCAGCTACCATTCGAGCTTTAGTCATCTTCCACCAATTTTCAGCTTCTTTTTGAAGCATAAACACAGCGTATTCAACTTTTTGTGCCTCAGTGCACTATAAACTATCAAAAATCCTTTCCAGATTCTGTATCCATGCATAGGCTTGGTCAGGATGAAAGCCTCCATGGAATTCAGTCGGTTTATGTTTTAGGAAACAATCAAATTGTCAGACGTTTGGGGTTGGTTTTGCCTTTCTAAAATGTCAGCAAAACACTGGAAGGCAGCGGCCATTGCATCCATATCTGGATGATTAGCCATTCTTATCCTGGAATAACATCACACTTTAGTATTTCTAAAGGATATGAATACAACATTTTTACAGTGGATGTCATCAATCAATTCAATAATTGACAACTAGCATTTGAGTTCATTCAGTTTATAGCATTTAGTACATCAACCTTGGCCTTGGACTTTTTAAGTCTGCTCTGATACCAAAATAAAACATCCTAACCCTTAATATAATTATCCCAATATAATTAATTAGAATAATAAAATTGAGGGTAAATTTTTCACGGTTTATAATAATTATTTAAACAATACCCCTGGACCAATTAACTAAACCTTTCCCATATATGGCGATATAAGAAGGTATAAAAATAATTAAAACATAGCTTGGATAATCAAAATGAAGATTATCACAAGAATCAGCGGAAAGCGTATATTAAATTGTTAAATCTAAGAAAATATGATTTTATAATAAAAATAATAAAATCATATTAAGGTAAATAAAGAAAATGAAGAAATTAAAGAAAATGACTTCCAATTTCTGTATATGTAATATAACATACATATGAACACATACATATATTATATACTTTCTCAAATTTTAAACTTCAAAAAGAAGTTATTCAACATCAATTCTCAAACTTTCAAACATATATAACAACGTATATTATCAAGAGTTAGTTTTAAAATCCAAATAAATTTTTCGCGAATAAATTTCAGTTTTAAAACAGAATTTTGGATAATATAATAACACTGTCATTATTACATTAACATGCTCATTTATGAACACATGTATATAACAAAACCGGTATACACAGGAGCCGACCAAGGCTACTACAAAATGACTATGTGCATCATGTACAATACATATAAATACATAATGCTCCGGGTATGCTGAGTGACCTCATATATCATCGCTGCATCCTATGTCCACTGTAAAAATAACCATAAATAGGGGGTGAGCATATACATGTCAAATGACAGTTATTGAATCGGATCAAGTGTCCAATTCATAACCACATATAAATCATAATCATATCACATAATCTTATAACATTTCATTCATTCACAATGATCATGTAATCATGTTGTTCACAACAACATACATCAATTCAACCACATGCTCAATCAAATGGATTCATTATTAAGTCTTTTAATTTGTGTTGCAACACTGGCTCTCAACCATAATTCAGCTCTCAGCTGATCCTGTCGTTTTACTGGTACCAAACTGTTTGCCCTCTCATGTGACACAATCACTCCCAGCGACAACGGTAGTGTCACGGGCTAAACCCCGAGCCCCGCTCAAGAGGTTTGCCTTGAGTCCCACCCAAGGTCTTTTGTGGAATCCTCGAAACCACATAATATTTCATATTTGTTCATTACACAAGCATCCCATGCTTATCAAATACATCCCATGCATTCATACATCATGATATATTTCATGAATAACATTCATATCATTATCATCATCAATCACATATCAATATCATATTTCCAATTGCATCTCATGCATACGAATAATCATAAATACATACATCACATATACCATTCATATCTCATAATATATCACACATATCATACATATTCGGGATTTCTTGTTGAAGATAACAATATTATCCCGACTCCGTTCATAAACTATACATTTAAAATGTAAACGCTCCCCTACCTGGAATAAACGATTCCCAGCAGCTCCTCGAGCTACTAAATACAATCAGCTCATTATTCATAAGCTCCGAATCAACTCTTAGTTCTGAAATCTTCCACAGCTACCTTGAACTAAGGAATTTAGAGTTCTTTCCACTCTCAAAATTTTAAGCTGATCCAACGGTAGGTTTGACAGAAATCGTTGATGGAAAAGGCGTCCACGAAGTGAGGAAGTGCTGATATATATATACATATCTTAAGAGATAAAGAAGAAACAAGATAATAAAAGAAAAGAGGATAGGACAATAGAGAGGGTCCCATACTTAGAAAAAGACAAGAGAATCTGCTAGAATTTAGAAGAATAGAGTGACGTGGAAGAGCCTCGATGATTGAAGTAAAGATCAATTCTGACATTGTTTAGATATTTTGGCATATCTCCCTCATATCTTAATGAATTTTAATAAATTTGGTCTTGTTGGAAAGCTAAGACAACGAGGAATAACTTTGTAGTTGACCATATTTCCAAATTCCGACTCGAATATGGTAAAAAGATTAAATTGAAAGTACTCAGGAATATCTCTTTTCGAGACGGATTCATCAGAGTCTCTTTTCGTTTAGAATTGCTTCACTTGGAAAGAATTCACTAAAAAATGTTTCTGTTTGAAACACTCAGTCATAGCTGTTCTTTCCTCGGAAGTGACCCACTCAGAAATGTCTCACCCGGAGACACCTCATTCAGAATATCTCACTCGGATATATCTCTGCCCGAGTCAAAGCCTTTCTTCACTCAAAAATATTTCTCTTGGAAGTGCGTCACTCGGAGATCTTACAACCGAAAGGATCATTCAGAGTCGAAGTTTGGTCCTCTCTCGGAAATCTTTTCCACTTGGGAATATCACTCAGAGTCGAAGACAATCTCGAAGACGAACCCGAGCACAAGCTCTCGGCAACTTTGAATATGGGCCCGAGCACAGGCTCTAGGCAATCTTTAAGACACCCGAGCATGAATTGAATGAAGGGGTTCACCACTCGGATATTTACTTCCCCCAGGAAATATTCACTTGAAAACGACTCATTTGAAGTTAAAGTCTTTCTCTGTCCAGAAGTACTTCCCCTGGAAAGACTCACTCGGTATGTTTCAATCGGTGCCATACCACACAGGAATCGGAAATATCTCACTTGGTGCCATCCTACTTGGAAATGTCTCACTCGGTGCCATCCCACACGGAAGTGTCGCACTCGGAGACATCCCACTCGGGAAAATGGCACTCAACTCGGAGATACCCCATTCGGGAATTCACTACCTAGAAATATCTTGGCACGAGAAGTACTCATTCAAAATCAAAGCTTTACTTCGCTCGGAAGTACTTCTCTCGGAAACGACCTATTCGGAAACGTTTCACTCGGATTTGCCTCACTCAAAAGTTTCTTATTTGGATAGAGTTTTTCTTCACTCGGAAGTGATTCTCTCAGTCATGCTTCACTCGGAAACATCTCACTCGAAATCAGATCCCCTTTCTTCACTCGGAAAGTCTTATCTCAAACATGATTCACTCAAAAACGTTTCAGTCGGAAACGTTTTTGCCCGAAAGGTGCTCATTCGAAGTCAGAGCCCCTTTTCGTTCAGAATCAATCCTCTTGGGAATACTCCTTTCTGAGAAAAACGCTCATCCGAAGTCGGACTCAAAAATTCTTCACTAATCCATGATTTAGGCAACGAATGTCTAGCACTTTTTAATTAAAAAGAAACTCCACCGATCCTTAATGAATTATTTTCTAAAATTCTCAATTTAGGACGTTACAATGTAGCCGTAAATTAAATGCATTTATGAGGTCATCTTATCATAATTTTCATAATTTTTTTATTTCAATAAAAATTAAATACGTGTTATGAAACTCATAACACTTCACACATTATTCAATCAACTGATATATAAGTCTTTTAATTTTCATATTTAAAGACTACATACCTATTATAAATATTTAATTATATATATTCATATTTATTGTTAATAAATATTAATATGCAGTAAATATATTATAATTATTATATCTAATATATATAATATAAATTTATATTATATAGACTAAAAAATTGATATCCTCTTTGCTATTTAAATACTTAAAAGAACCGTGGTTTAGTTTAGTAATTGATTTATTAATTATGTAAAATAGGTCATAGATTTAAGTATCATCTAATGCTAATATATTTTTTCACGTTAGCAAAAGTCAATAAAATAAGCATAGAAACTAAATAAGTATTAAATCCATGTTTAGTTTGATTTCTTTCTAAATATAACCAAGACGTAAAAATGCAATGAATAAAACAAAGTGTTTCAATAGCCTTCACTTGGATTTTAGTCAAATGAAGGTGATTAAAAACAAGTCACAAGCGGTTGGCAAACCAATTTATGTTACATAAAAGGGATGAAGCGTAGACAAATGAATGAGATTTGGTGCGTTTGATTTGATTACCGTGACATGCTTGCATTGAAGGGAATAAAGAAATCGGAATTGAGTACAAAAAGTGCGTTAATATGATCACTAATTATTACATCAGTGAATGGAAAATTGTGGCGACCGGGATCGCGACTGGATGACCGACTTTCAAAATATTAAAGATAAAACGATTTAAAATCCTTTCGAAAAGAAAACAGGGAGTCGCCACCAATATTTTTAAAGGTAAAATACCGGAAAAACCTTTGTTAAAGCATTGGTCATAAAAATAAAATTCCAAGTTCGTGAGTCGAATTACAGGTGAGGAAGGTATTAGTACCTCACAACTGTCCGTTATAAAACGGTTACCTTAAGATGATAACGTGCATTATAATTAGCCCAAAAATTATTTTAACTTCTTCAGAAAAAGAACGTACGAAATGATAAAGCATACAAAAATAGACAAAAAAAATAGACACAGAATTTTTAAACATGAGATTAACAGGACGTCCCGTCGCGACCGGGTTCGCGACGGGACGGCCGACCCTTAAAAATGAAGCGAGTTTCGAAATCCTTTCGAAAAGAAAACAGGGAGTCGCCACCAATATTTTTAAGGGTAAAATACCGGAAAAACCTTTGTTAAAGCATTAGTCACAAAAATGAAATTCCTAGTTCAGGAGTCTAATTACAGATGAGGAAGGTATTAGCATCTCACAACTATCCGTTATAAAACGGTTACCTCATGATGATAGCACGCATTATAATTAGCCCAAAAATTATTTTAACTTCTTCAGAAAAGGAACTATGAAATGACAAAGCATACAAAAATAAACAAAAAATAGACATAGAATTTTTTTTAACATGAGATTAACAGAGCGTCTCGTTCAAATTAACATCGCTCCTCCTTTTTTTAAAAGAGATATTATTAAAAAACATGAGATTAACAGGACGTCTCGTCCAAATTAATCTCGCTCTTTCTTTTAAAGAAATACTACAAAAATGTGAGGCTAACAAGACGTCTTATCTAAATTAACCTCGCTCCTCCCTTTTTAAAGAAATACTACAAAAATGTGAGATTAACAAGACGTCTCATCTAAATTAACCTTGTTCCTCCTTTTTTAAAAAAGAGATATTATAAAAAAAACATGAGATTAACAGGACGTCTCGTTCAAATTAACCTTGTTCCTTCTTTTAAAGAAATACTACAAAAATGTGAGATTAACAAGATGTCTTGTCTAAATTAACCTCACTCCTCCTTTTAGTAACAAGACAAAAATAGAAACTCTAAAAATTAAACAAAGAAAGATGGGCCCGACAAGAATTACTTCCCGCTCCTACGTTTTCTCGAGCTTTCGAGAAATCAGGGTCACGTAGTTCTTTGAAATTATTTTTGGATGTTGAAAAGAAAAGAGAAGAAAAATTATTTTTTGAAATTTTGATTTTTTTGATTGAAAGAAAATATTATTTTTGTATTTAGAAATAAATTTTATGCATAAAGAAAAATACAAGACGAGGTATTCCGTACGTGTATCATCCTTCATGATCTCATAATATCGGCATAGGCGAGACATTTTACACTACGCTGTTATAAAATCGTTACGAGAAAAACAAAATTTTTCTTGTTTTAAACCTTTTTTAAGGAATTATTTTCAAGTAAACATATTTGAACCAAATATTTAAAAAAATACTAAAATTGTTTCTATTTCTAAGAAAACATATTTTACTATTTTCTTTCAGGAAACAAGAGAAAGAAAAGAAAAAAAGAAAACTTAATCAAACAAATAAATAAAGTAAAACAAAAGAAAAAGCCATGGTGGGCATTGAACCCATGTTTCTTAGGTTGACTAGTAACAAGTCTTACCATTGGAACTACACCTACATCTAATAACAAAGTTACAAACATGTTTTATTTGTATACTTGAAAAGACACTCATAAATAAAAAAAAAGCATAAACATGGGAGGTGAGTCTCAAACCCATGCCGTTCATGCCTTAGCACATATAATTTACCACTAGAACAACACTCGTTACTTGTTAACAATTCGCAAACGCTATGTAACAAATCATACAAGACCAGCGTGAAAAAAAATGAAATACAAGTGCAGCCACCAGGTCTTGAGCACACTCCCTTTAGATTCAAACCATTCATACCTTACCACTAAACCAGGCACATATTTCATCAAGGTGCACACCACAAATTATTTGAATCATTCTTGATAGAGACCCAATTTAAAAAAAAACAAACTTACTTTGGGCCTCAGCCCACCCTAAATTCCATTCCCCTCACATATGCACACAAATAGAAAAGAAAGGCAAAAATCACAGCAGCCACCGAGCATGAAGGGGAGGGAGAAAAAAAACAAAAAGAGGCAAAGGAAAAGCTCACAATGGAAGAAGATGGTGGTTATGGGTTTGTTGGTGATGGGTTAGACGGTGGTGGTGGTGGTCTTATTCTTTTTTTTATTTCTCTTTTGTTGTTTTGGTTTTGGTTTTGGTTTGGTTGTATGGTGATGGTGGAATGATTATGCTTTTTGGTTAATGGTTGTTGATGGTGGGTTGAGAAGATGAGAAGGAAAGTTTTGATTTTTGGGTTGGTGTCGATGATAAAGATTGAGTGATGGGTTCTCTTTTTTTTACGATGAGGATGAAGAAGATTAGGAGAGGAAAAAGATGAAGTTGGTGGTGGAGTCTTTTCTGATTGTCCTTGCTGCCATTTTAGAAAAAATGAGAGGGAGAGATTTTATTTTCTGCTGTTGGCGAAAGGGATGGAGATGGCCAGCATTTTCCAGGAAACAAGGAGCAGAAAATGTGGGGGTAGGGTTTCTTTAAAATTTTTTTTTTAATAAAAATAAAGATGATGGTGTCTACAGTTGCCCCTCTTTACTTTCTTTTCACGAAAATATGAATGATTCATTCATATCGTGAAAAGGAAGTAAAGACCTGAACACCATCTTGACACTACTATCCTCAATGAGGTGACGACTTTGACAAATAAAAGACTCAAATAATGCCAGGTGATAGAAAACAAATGACTAGGGGGATGCCTCTAGCTCAAATTGAGAAATGGAATAGCCTAGGAGTGGGTCCTTGAGGCCTTTGATAGAAAACAAATGATTTGAGGATGTCCCTAGCTTAAATTGAGAAATGGAATAGCCTAGGGAGAATACCTGGGGCCTTTTGACAGAAAATAAATGACTTGGGGGAATGCCCCTGATTGGTTTTTATTAAAACAGCCTATGGAAGGACACTTAAGGCTTTTGATAGAAAATAAGTGACTTGGGAGGATGCCCCTGGCTCAAATTGAGAAATGGGATAGCCTAGGAGTGGGTTCCTAAAGCTTTTTGATAGAAAATAAATGATTTGGGGGAATGCCCCTGGCTTAAATTAAATGACTTGGGGGGATGCCCCTGGCTCAAATTGAGGAATGGGATAACCTAGGGAATGGGTTCCTGAGGCTTTGATAGGAAATAAATGACTTGGGGATGCCCTTGGCTCAAATTGAGAAATAGGATAGCCTAAGAGTAGGTTCCTGAGGCTTTTTGACAAGAATGGTGCCTTGTTTGGCGACTAGAAAGTAGAAGTGCCTCGTTCGGCGACCGGAAGATAAAAGGTGCCTCGTTCAGCAATTGGAAAACAAACACGATGCCATCATTGGTAATTGGGAAAAATGAACCACATGCCAATTTTGGGAATTGAAGTGGAAGCTCTGTATACCATTTTTAGGGAAAGAAACTTGAAAGATGCCGACTTTGGCAATTCATTAAAAGACGCCAGCTTTGACAATTTATGAAAAGATACTTGAGAAAAGCATATTTTGGTGATTGAGGAGGAAACTTTGAGAAGTGCCAGCTTTGGCGATTGATTCCACTAGGGAGGGGAAACTTGAAAGATGCCGACTTTGGCAGTTGAGGAGGAGACTTTGAAGGTGCCATCTTGGGTGATCGATTCCACTAGGGAGGAGAAACTTGAAAGATGCCGACTTTGGAAGTTAAGGAAGAGACTTTGAAGGTGCCAGCTTTGGTGATGGAGGAGGCTTTGAGAAGTGCCAACTTTAGCGATTGCGGTTCTATTGGGGAAGAGAACTTAAGAAGTGTCAGCTTTGGCGATTGCGATTCCATTGGGGAAGAAAACTTAAGAAGTGCCAGCTTTGACATGATTGTCTTTTTTTAGCAACTTTCATGAAAAAGGGGTAAGTAATGTAGAGAATGAATTAAAATTCTGGTAGATCCCTTTGAGACCGTGATCCCTGAGATGACTCATGAACGAAGCAGAACGAATGAGGCAACCATAGCCTCGGAGCGCGTGCCTGGCTGAGTCTCTGTGATAATCGCCCAAGATGAGGTCGAGTAGTAGGAGCATCTTGTCCCTCACGACTTTAAATGTTTACCATTCTTCTATTTATTTTATTAAAACACATGTTGTTAGCCAAGGCCTCAACGCTCAAGAGGGGGGGTGAATTGAGTGTTTCAAATTTTCGCGTGGAATCCCCTTGGAAGTGGTTAGTAATATACAAATGATGCAATAATGAAGATACAATAACTTTTATGCACATATCACACTATGAAACACTTGATGTGTAATGACAATATAAGGCTTAAAGTGTGATAAACAAGCAAGTTATTGGTTTGAACAATTTATCAAACAGTTAGAGTGCACAGATTTATTTAAGAAATGATATGATGTTTCCTATGAAGATTCAACTCATTCAATCTATCAAACAGCTTGTGAGTATAAGATAGATGATATTAATTAAGCAAGTATAACCCAAGAGTTGATAGGAAGCAAAGTTCTAGATATTTGGCAAGTTATAGCAATTTCCAACCTTGAAGAACTTCATCAAATATTGATTCAAGCAAATTGTCAAACACTTGGCATGCAGAGTTAAGTATTCTACTTGAACAACAACTTTGATTCAAACATTCAGCTCATGCATTTCAACAAACAGTTTATATGCACAGTTGTATAAAGAGTTCAAGGTAGAGAGAAATGCAAACCAAATTTAACGAGTTCCACCAACCCGGTGTACGTCTCGCCTTCAAGCAACCCACTTGAAGGATTCCACTATTGAAGATTTGAGATACAAGCTTTGAGCAATTGCAGCTTCCTAGTGTCCCACACTCAAGAACTCAATCCTCACAAGCAAAGGGCAACCCACCCAATCTCACAATCTCTCAATACCCAAAAGTTGAACCCCAACCTTTGTGACCACTCAACCTAGAGTGAACAACCACTCAACCTAGAGTGAATACCTTGTGTTTGGTGTTGTGTTTATAATCAATACACTCTCTCAATAGAGTAGATACACAAATGAAAGCTCTTACAAATTCTAACTCTCAACAAGAGAGGATATGCAAATTGAAACTCACAATCTAACAACTCTTAAGCAATATGCAAGTTTAGAATCAAGAGCTGCAGAATATACAAGAGAAATTTAGTTAGAAGACCTTAAGAAGAGAAATGTTTGTTGCCTTGTGTTGTGCCTTGGTCTCCCCTCTTGTGTGTCTTTACTTGCTTGAATCCATGCTCCATTTATAGCCATTTGGGAGATCTTAGCCGTTGCACAAATGTTTCCAACGGATACCTCAAGTGGGCATAAAGTGGGAGTGAAGAAATGAGCTGGAGTTCCACTTAAAAGCATTTTCCCACGTTCTGACACTGTGGTAATCGATTAGCCTTCGAGCTATAATCGATTAGCTTTTGAAATCTTCAGTATTATGCAGCAGGTAATCGATTAGCATTTCTAATGTAATCGATTAGCTATGAAACATAACCCTTCTAATCGATTATGCCTTTCCTTGTAATCGATTATTGGATGATACCTGATGCTCTTAATTGTGTCTCGCAGCATGGTAATCGATTAGGTACTTGTGCAATTGATTATGGACAACACAGAAGCTTAGTAATCGATTAAATTCTTCCTTGTAATCGATTATTCCAAATACCTGATGCTCAGTCTTCAACCTTTTCAATTGGTAATCGATTAGCCTTTTATCTATAATCGATTATGTTCATTCCAGAACCTATGTAATCGATTATGGCAATGGTTTAATCGATTAGCACATGTACTTCTTCAAGGTCTTTGATATGTTCTTGATATGTATTGACCCATGGCTTATTCCTTTGATCCTCATGCTTGTTTCCTTGATTTTTCTTCAACTTATGAGCTTGTTCTTCATGATTTTAGTTCATGTCATCAACCTTGTCTTCCATAGCTCATGTTTCTTTAACTCTTTGTGAGGCATCTTCATCTCTTTGTTCTTAGCCATTGTCTTTGTGCTTGAACCTTCTTGTTTCTGAACCTTTGCCATTCCATCATCATCATGAATACTTTGTCATTCATCAAAACTACTTTGCATACTTACATATGCAACTTCATTTTCCCCCTTTTTGATGATGACAATTAATGTTCCATATGGCTTGTATTCATGTGTTGCAAATTCATCATATTGGCTTCATGGTAATATCCTTTCTTCCTTTAGGAGTCTTTGCCTTAGTCTTCACGTTTGTCATTATCAAAACCTGTTTCAACATTTAAACACACATGTTTTATTAGATCAACGAAATTTATGACACGTATTGAAGAGGGTGAATTTTATTCATGTATGTCAAACAAGTACAGAGAAAGGAAAACAAGGAAAACAAATGAAATGAATGAGGTCACATAGAATAGATCAAGGACAGGTGAAACAGGGAGGGTTCATAGATCCTCCAGTGAATCTCTGAGACTAGCGAGAATCTTAATCCCCAACACGACTTCATGTTCACCCTTCGACCTTGCTTTGGACAAGGTAAGTTCGACAATGATTCACGTGCCCTAGCTCGGACTTGCACTTCTTGAGTCAGAGGCCTTATTCGTATTACCAGAAATTTGACCCTAACTTTTTCCTGAGCTGCCCTTTCAGGTTTTTAACTCACCGGGTCGCTCTAACTTTTGCCTAGGCACCCTTTCAGGTTTTCAGCCTAGCGAGCATTATTTTTTCTTTTCTTTTCTTGTTTTTTCTTTTTGTTCTCTCTTGTTACTGACATTCCCTCCCTAAGCATAGTACTTCTTCATTGCTTCTGCGTTTATAGGCATTGGCAAGTCCTCACCATCCATGCTAGTCAGTATCAGGGCTCCTCCAGAAAAGGCTCTCTTCACGGCATATGGCCCTTCATAGTTAGGAGTCCATTTGCCCTGGTTGTCCTTCCAAATTGGCAAAATCTTCTTGAGGACCAGGTCTCCTTCTTGGAACCGTCGAGGTCATACTTTCTTTTTGAATGCCCATTTTATACACCTCTGATACAACTGACCATGACAGAGGGCAGTCAGTCTTTTACCATTGATCAGGTTTAGTTGGTCATGTCGAGTCCCGACCCACTCATCTTCTTCTAATTTTTCCTCCATCATCACCCGAAAGGACGAGATCTCTACTTCAAAAGGCAAGATGACTTCTATACCATATATGAGAGAGAACGGGGTTGCCCCTGTTGAGGTTCAGACCGAGGTGCGATACCCATGTAGAGAAAAAGGGAGCATCTCACTCTAATCTCTGTAGGTGACCACCATCTTCTGTACTATCTTCTTGATGTTCTTGTTGGCCGCCTCCACTACCCTATTCATCTTAGGCCGATAAGGAGAGGAATTGTGATGGTGAATTTTGAAGCTTTCACAGAGTTCTTTCATCATTTTATTATTTAAATTTATACCATTATTAGTAATGATCTGACTTGGTAGGCCGTATTTGCATATCAGTTCTCGCTTGATAAATTTGACCGTAACATTCCTTGTTACATTGGCATATGAAGCTGCTTCTACCCATTTGGTGAAATAATCGATGGCGACCAAGATGAAACGATGACCGTTCGAGGCTTTTGGCTCGATGGGCCCAATGACATCCATGCCCCACATTGAGAAGGGCCACGGTGCTGATAAGACATTCAGGGATGATGGGGGTGCATGAATATGGTCAGTGTATATCTAAGATTTATGACATTTTCAAACATAGGCGTAGCAATCCGCTTCTATGGTCATCCAGTAATAACCGACACTTAAGATCTTTCTTGACATGGCGTGTCCATTAGCGTGAGTCCCAAAAGATCCTTCAAGAATATCCCTTATGATTTTGTTTGCCTCAACAACATCAACACAATAAAGAAGGACAGAGTCATAGTTTCTTGTGTAAAGCACATCCCCATTTAAGAAGAAACCCATGCCGAGTTGTCTTAGGGTCGTTTTATCATTCTCTATGGCACCCTCGGGGTATTCTTGACTTTGTACATATCTTTTAATATCGTGGTACCATGGTTTTCCATCCGACCTCTTTTCCATCATTTGACAGTATGCGGGCTCACAATGCTTCTTTATTTTGATGAGAGGCATATCGTAGTCACTACTTACTTTGAACATTGAGGCAAGGGTAGCCAAGGCATCAACCATCTGATTGTCATCCCGAAGAATGTGATCAAAAGATATTTCGTTAAACCCTTGGATCATTTCCTTGATATGATCATGATAAGGAATCAACTTGCTGTCCCTAGTCTCCCACTCACCTTTCAATTAGTGGATGACCAAAGTGGAGTCCCCATAAACTTCCAACGATTTTACTTTTGCGTTCAACGCTGCTTGGATCCCTAACGAGCATGCCTCATATTCAGCAATGTTATTGGTACAGTCGAAACACAATCTGGCACAAATAGGGATAAATTCCTTATCGGGCAAGATTAGGATGGCCCCAATTCCATGTCCTAGTGCATTAGAAGCTCCGCCAAATCTCAAAGTCCATTTATCTTTTTGACCACCTTTCTCATTAAATAGTGCGAGGATATCTTCATCCGGGAAATTAAACTGCATAGGCTGATAATCATTGATGGGTTGGTGTGCCAAGTAATCTGCCAAGGCACTTCCTCTTATGGCTTTTTGAGTGACGTAAGTTATGTCGTACTCAGTCAAGAGAACTTGCCATCGAGCGATCCTCCCGGTCATGGCGGGTTTCTCAAAGATGTACTTGATTGGGTCCATTTTGGAGACCAACCAAGTAGTATGAAATAACATATATTGCCTTAGACGTCTGGCGGCCCATGCTAGTGCACAACAAGTTCGTTCTAAGGATGAATACCTTATTCACAGTTGGTGAACTTCTTGCTCAGGTAGTAAATAGCATGCTCTTTCCTTCCGATTTCATCATGTTGTCCCAACACACAACCCATGGATTCGTTCAATACAGTTAGATACAAGATAAGTGGCCTTCCCAGGGTTGGAGGTACCGAAACTGGTGGTTCTTGTAGGTATTCTTTTATCCTTTCAAAGGCTATTTGAAAGTTTTCATCCCATTTCCCCGGCTGGTTCTTACGTAGTAATTTAAAGATTGACTCATAAGTTACTGTCAGCTGTGAGATGAATCGGGCGATATAGTTCAGTCTTCCCAAGAATCCCCGGACTTCCTTTTTTGTACGGGGAGGAGGCATTTCAAGGATCAGCTTGACATTGTCAGGATCAACTTCTATTCCTATTTTTCTCACTATAAAACCTAAGAATTTACCTGTTCTTGTGCCAAAAGTATACTTGGCTGGATTTGACCTGAGCTTAAACTTCCTTAGTATTTCAAAAAACTTCCGTAAATCAATGATGTGCCCTTCATCTATCCTAGATTTGGCAATGATGTCATCCATATAGACTTCTATCTTTTTATGCATCATGTCATGGAAGAGAGTTACCATCACCCTTTGGTAGTTGCCCCAGCATTCTTCAACCCAAAGGACATCACCTTGTAGCAAAAGGTGCCCCATAGGGTAATAAATGTGGTTTTCTCCATATCTTTAGGTGCCATCTTAATCTAATTATACCCCGAGAAACCATCCATGAATGAGAAAATAGAATGCTAAGCTGTATTATCAACCAGAACATCAATCTGTGGTAAGGGAAAATCATCTTTAGGACTAGCTCTATTCAAATCCCAATAGTCCACACACATCCATACCTTCCCATCCTTGTTTGGGACAGGGACAATGTTGGCTACCCACTGAGGGTAGTTTGCCACAGCTAGGAACCCAACATCGAACTACTTCTAACCTCCTCCTTGATCTTTAGGAGCATTTTTGGCTTCATTTGGCGTAGTTTTTACTTTATTGGAGGGTATTCAGGTTTCAAGGGTAGTTTATGCTCAACAATGCTAGCATCGAGTCCAGGCATATCTTGATAAGACCAGGCAAAGACATCACAAAATTCCATTAACAACTTGATTAAATCTTCTCTTTGTTCTTTGCTCAGAGCAGTGTCGATCTTGACTTCCTTCCTATTCTCCTTATTCCTCAAATTAATGACCTCAACTATGTCTATGTAGGGTTGAATCACTTCATCCTCTTGCTCCCACCTTCTCGCTAGTTCGGGCAATGGTTCACAGTCTTTCTCACTTTCTTCGTCAGTGTAATCAACCGGGTGATCAAAGTCATGAAATGAGATTGAGACCTCACTATTCTTAGGAGAATCATTTTCAGATCTGCATTTAGTGTATTAAAGGAAAAAAGTAAAGTAAAAATAGGTTCAAAGTAGAGATAAGGAAAGCAAGAAGAGATACTGTAAAATTCGATATGTATTTATAGATGAAAATGATAAAATAAGTTTTTCACCCTTATTACATAGAAAAGTCCTAAATCCATGGGCATAATAGAGGGACTAGCAAATCATACAAGCATTATCAAATTACTTTGGTGAAACACTCAAAGTCGTAGGGAACTCGACGGCCTCTTAGTTACAAAGTTCTTGGCCTGACGGGCAAGCAATCACAAAATCAGCACTATCACAAAGACTTTCTTCAATGACGGTCACTTGGCCCGGAGGCATCAACCCCTCGCTTCGAAAGCTTTGGTAGAGATCACAGATGGGGACTCTTGCAGTATGAGGTTCTCTGCCGGCAAGATGGGCAACCCTTCTTTCCCTTTTCTCTTCCTCCACCCATTTTCTGTCAGCGGCTGTGGGCCGGTATCCCAATCCAAAACCATTTTTGTTCTCACGCAGGCGTATAGGTTCCACTTCTCCATTCAAAGCACGTCTTAGCCCTCTTCCAGGTTTATACCCCTCACACAACATTATCTTTGCCATCACTAAAGATGCACTTGGCATGTAAGCCTTCACTAATGTGGCTCCTTCCCCCACATAGGTGGCGTTTGCTATCTCTAATGCTTGGGAAGAGGTTTCAAGGGCCTCTTCTGCTACCTCGATATAAGGGGTTGTCAGGGGTTTGCTGACCAAAAGGTCTTTCTCACTAGAAACGATTATCATCTTGTTGTCAATCATGAACTTTAGTTTTTGGTGCAGGGTAAAGGGTACCACTCCAGCAGAATGGATCCACGGCCTACCTAATAAACAGTTGTAGGCAGGAGAGATGTCCATGACTTGAAAAAGGACCTGGAACGTGCACGACCCAACCTGTATGGGCAGCTCAATCTCGCCCATGACCTCCCTTCGAGTTCCATCAAAAGCTCGTACTACTGTGGCACTCGGATTTATATAAGTGCCATCGAATGGTAACTTAGCCAATGTAGATTTTGGCATGACGTTGAGGGACGACCCATTGTCAATAAGCACTTTTGCTAAGATGTGATCTTGGCACTTCACAGAGATATGGAGAGCTTTATTGTGCCCCATTGCCTCCGTCAGTATTTCATCATCAGTGAAGGTCAAATAATTATCTACAATAATATGCCCCATGATAAATCAATTTTAATACACTTCTTATAGTTTTACACTTGGGGTTTATTATATAATTACTTTGTTTAATAATAGTATTTTAATTAAGTTTTATGTTGTTTAGTTAAATTGAAGTATTATGTATATATGTTTCAATTTTCGTTTTTGTATGTATCTTGAGTATCTTGCCTTATTTTGGCCATAACTTGGGCTTTTGTGATCCAAATGGGATAATCTTGGAGCCCATGGAAATATTAGACAGAGGGCTACATCATGATGATTAGATTTGGTTATTTTACATCTAAAAAATAAATAAATGGGGCTTGAATCAATCAACCCTCATGTGTCCCACCAGCATTGACATAGTTCACCAAAATACACATATCTGGAGTTGTAGATGCCCAAATGACCTCATTCTTGCACCAAATTTTCAATAAGACAGAGATATACAACTTGCATGTTGAAGGTTTTTCAAAATTCGGCCATCTAGAAGGTCATATTGGATACGCAAGGTGGAGAAGATAAAGAGGAGAATGAATTTCAACACCTATCATTATCTTCTTTTGAATTATTGTAATTTCAAGCCCACTAATGTTGAAAAAATGTATTAATAATCAGAAAATGAATGTATAGTATCATCATATCTTGCCTATAAATAGATGCTTGAAGTTGTAAGGAAGATACACAAGAAATACATAAAAAATACATGCTTTAGTTTTCATTACATTTCTATATCTTTGCTTTAGTTTCTTAAGTTTTAGTTCTTTCTCTTGCTTTATTTCCTTGTTCTATATTCAATCCCTCAAGTTATGGTTTTCATTTCCCTTCCTCAATATCAAGTAAGTTAATTTTATTATTTGTTATTTACTTTTATAATCAAAGTTATAGTTAATTTAATATTAGCTTTCATTGTTAAAACTTATCATGGAAGCTTAATCTTTTAAAATCAACTCAAGGAATTTAATTTTTCTTTATATTAACTTTGAGTTCTTGCTCTTAATATTTTTATTGAAGATAATTACTTTTCTTTGTTTTTCAAATATTTATGATGGTAGATTATTTAAGTATATAATCGATTGGTATATAATTAAACAATCTATAATCTAAAACTGATGTTGGTTGGTTAATCAATAATCAATTTGAGAACAAAGATTAAGTCACTAAATAAGATATTTCTATTTAGTTTCTTAACTCAATCAAACTATGGTTTTAAAGTTATTTTAGTAATTAATAAGAATATATCGATTGATTATTCTTACTAGTTCATTAATTTGATTCTAGAAGATTTTCTAGAATATAATCATTTAGGGATTCCAAATGATTCAAGATTGAGAAATTAATTATATTTAATCATATTTGTGATAAATGATTAGTTAAGTAAAGATTTATTAATTCCTTGGGTTGGTTCTTTCTAAATTTGATTATTTTTACTCATAAATTTACTTTTTACACTATTATATAATTACTTAATTTTCCTTTCAATCTCAACACAAATCCCCCCTTTATTATAACTAAATAACTAATTGAACTAAGGTCTTCGAGAGACGACGAAGGTTGTTCACCTTATACTATATTAATTTAACTTTTTATTTGACCCGACAACGACAGCGTGTCAAATTTGGCGTCGTTGCCGGGGACCTTTGGTCCTAATTATTTGCATTCAATTACCTAATATGTTTTACATTTTTTTGTAGGTGTGTTGAAGATATTCAAGTTTGGTTGAATGTGAGCATATAAAAAAAATTGAAAAAAAATTTCCACTTTATTATATTCTTATTTATTCTCTAGTAATCTCATTTTCAACCATTGAAAAAAATATAAATATAAAAAAAAATCTTTAAATTTTTAAACATATGTTCTAAGCATTTCATAATTAAAATGATAAATTTTTCCTTTTATTACATAGTTATAGTATTTTGTTACAATATATGTAGATGTATTATGTATGACTAGATCTAATCCTGAACTACTATATTCTTTTGATCCTGAAATAGATAGAACATTTCATCAATTAGTTAGATCATCTAAGAAACTATTAAATAATAATAATAATAATAATAATAATAATAATAATAATAATAATAATATTCTAGCTAATAGCATAAGTAGTGAAACTAAACCTTCAACTTCTGAGTATTTGTATAACATGGCTGAAAAGACATTAAAAGAACTAGCTACACCAGATGTCACTAATCAAACAACATGCATCTTATATCCTGAGGAAGATGTTCCTTTTGTGCTTAAAACTGGTTTAGTTCATTTGTTACCAAAGTTTCATGGTCGTGCAGGTGAAGATCCTCATAAACACTTAAAAGCATTTCATATCCTTTGCTCTACTATGAGACCTGAAGGGGTTTCAGAAGAACATGTAAAACTTAAAGCTTTTCCTTTCTCCCTAGTAGATATCGCTGAGGATTAGTTATTTTACCTTCCTCCTGGCTCCATTACAAGTTGGGATGACCTAAAGAAAATGTTTCTTGAAAAAGTTTTCCCCGCTTCAAGAACTTCCTCAATTAGAAAGAAATATGTGGCATCCGGCAACATGACCGGGAAAATCTTTATGAATACTGGGAAAGATTTAAAAGATTGTGTGCTAGTTGTCCCCATCACCAAATTACGGACCAACTTCTCATACAATATTTCTATGAAGGTCTTAATCCAATGGATAGAACTTTGGTTGATGCAGCTAGTAGTGGTGCTTTGCAAAATAAAACTACAAATGCAGCAAAAACTTTAATTGAGAACATGGCTACTAATGCTCAACAACATGCCACTAGAAATAATTCTGTAGTAATTAGAGGAGTCCATGAAATTGAAACTACTAATGATGGAGATAAAAAATAGGAAAGTAAATTTGCTGAACTAACAACACTTATGAAAAATATTATTGTGTCTCAAAAATAACAACCTGCAACCCCTGCTAAGGTATGTTCTATTTGTACTTCATTAGATCATTATACTGATTGTTGTCCTACATTGCAGGAAGCTAAAATTCCTGATGAAAATCCTCATGTACTACCAACTTATACAATAACAGACTGCCACAACAATAACATAATAATTATGATCTTTCTTCTAACAGATATAATCCTGGTTGGAGGAATCACCCTAATTTAAGATGGGGTAATTCCTCACAACAACCTCATGCACCTTTTCAGGCAAATACTAGACCAAGCAGACCATATCAACCTCCTCATGTACAACAACAAGCTACACAAATAGCTGCATCTTCCACTAAGAAATCAAATTTAGAGGAATTGATAAAGCAAATGTCAGTAGATAATCTGAACTTCTAAAAAAGAACTGAGGCTACAATTCAGACTCTTGAAAATCAGATTGGTCAATTGGCTACATCTTTAAACCATTTGCAGTCTCAAGGTTCAGATAAGTTACCTGCTCAGACAATTGTCAATCCTAAAAATGTAAGTGCAATTACTTTAAGATCTGGTAAAGCTATCCATGGACCAGAAAAACAACAACAAACTGAAAATACTATTGTCACAGAAAAACATGCAGAAGAAGTTTTAAATAGTTCAAGTAATAATAGTAATGATATATCTCTTACAAATCCTCCTTCTACAGCTGGTCCTGATAAACAACATATCCCTCTTCCATTTCCACAAAGACAAAAATCTATACAAAATAAGAAAACGGATGAGGAGATCTTGGAAACATTTAGAAAAGTAGAGGTAAATATACCTTTATTAGAAGCCATCAAGCAAATCCCAAGATATGCCAAATTCCTTAAAGAACTATGCACTAATAAAAGAAGACTAAAAGGCAATGAAAGGATTAACATAAGTAGAAATGTGTCTGTATTAATTGAGAAACCTTTGTCACATATACCAGAAAAATGTAGAGACCCTGGGACGTTTACCATTCCATGCATAATAGGCAATAACAAATTTGAAAATGCCATGCTAGACTTAGGTGCATCTATTAATGTTATGCCTATGACTGTATTTACTTCACTTTCCCTTGGACCTTTGCAAACTACAAGTGTGGTTATACAATTAGCAAATCGAAGCTCTGCACATCCTGCAGGAATTATTGAAGATGTCCTTGTTAAAGTTAATGATTTAATTTTTCCTGCAGATTTTTATGTTCTAGATATGGAAAGTGAGAATTCCACCAATAAAGCTCCAATAATTTTAGGTAGACCATTCTTAAAAATAGCTAGAACAAAGATAGATGTGCATGCAGGAACACTTTCTATGGAATTTGGAGATAGTATGGTTAGATTCAACATTTTAGATGCTATGAAGCATCCTACTGAGGATCATTCTATTTTTCAAATTGACTTAATAACTAATTTAATTGATGATAATATTATTAAGTTGTTTGATGATGTTGATTTTCCTGTATTGTCTGATTTTTGTGATTCATTTGTTTGTGATTCATGCATGGATTCTCATCAATGCAATGTATGTGCTGAAATTGAGAAATATCTGCTTAATGATAATCATGATTCAAACTCCCTTAAAATAGAAAATATAGTTCTAGATGTTGTTTCAAAAGAATCAGAGTGTGATAATTTGATTAAAGTAGTTACAAATACATCTGATTATGTTGAAGTACAAGTTGCTGAGACAAATTCAACCAAGTTGATTCCTTCAATAATGCAGCCTCCTATGTTAGAGTTAAAACCTCTTCCTGAACATTTAAAGTATGCATATTTAGAGGAAGATAAGAATCTTCCAGTGATTATTTCTAACAAATTAAATGTTGATCAAGAAACAAGGTTGTTGCAGATTATTAGGAAGCATAAGAAAGCAATTGGTTGGACTTTGGCAGATATCCCAGGTATTAGCCCTTCCATGTATATACATAGAATTCTATTAGAGGAAGAAGTTAAACCAGTAAGGCAACCACAAAGAAGACTTAATCCTCAGATCCTTGATGTAGTTAAAAAAGAGGTAACAAAATTATTACAAGCTAGCATTATTTACCCTATATCAGATAGCACTTGGGTTAGCCTTGTACAAGTGGTTCCCAAGAAGTCTGGAATCATAGTGGTTAAAAATGAAAATGATGAACTAATTCCTACCAGAATCCAAAATAGTTGGCGAGTATGCATTGATTACAGGAAACTTAACAAAGCAACCCAAAAGGATCACTTTCCTTTACCTTTCATTGATCAAATGTTGGAACGACTGGCAGGTAAGTCACATTATGTAGATGGATTTTCAGGTTACTTCCAAATTTATATTGCACCAGAAGATCAAGAAAAAATAACATTTACATGTCCTTTTGGCACTTTTGCTTATAGGAGGATGCCTTTTGGCTTATGCAATGCCCCTGGTACCTTTCAATGATGCATGATTAGTATCTTTGCTGATTTTCTTAAAAATTGCATGGAAGTATTTATGGATGATTTCACAGTATATGGTTTATCATTTGATACTTGCTTAAATAGTCTAGATAAAGTATTACATAGATACATTGAAACTAACCTTGTTCTTAATTATGAGAAATGCCACTTCATGGTAGAAGAAGGAGTAGTTTTAGGCCATGTAATGTCTAAAAAAGGCATAGAAGTAGATCCTGTAAAAATTGATGTAATTTCTCAATTACCTTATCCTTCTTGTGTGCGAGATATTCATTCTTTTCTTGGTCATGCAGGTTTTTATAGAAGGTTTATAAAAAACTTTAGTAAGATAGCCATTCCGTTGTCTAATTTACTACAAAAAAATATAGCATTTGACTTTAATGACAAATGTAAAGAGGCTTTTGATTGCTTAAAGAAAGCTTTAACTACCACTCCTATCATCCAGGCACCAGATTGGTCACTTCCATTTGAACTTATGTGTGATGCATCAAATTATGCATTAGGAGCTGTTCTTGCTCAAAGAGTAGGTAAAGTGCAATGTGTTATTTACTATGCCTCACGAACTTTGGATACTGCACAAATAAACTATATTACCACAGAAAAAGAACTACTTGCTATTGTGTTTACACTTGATAAATTTAGATCTTATTTGCTCAGTTCAAAAGTAGTTGTATTTTCAGATCATGCAGCATTAAAGTTCCTTTTAAAGAAACCAGATGTAAAACCAAGATTGATCAGGTGGATGTTGTTGCTCCAAGAATTTGACATTGAAATTAGGGATAAAATTAGAGCAGAAAATTTGGTGGCTGATCACTTAAGCAGAATTGAAAAAGAACTTGACCTAATTTCCATTAGAGATGATTTCCCTGATGAACAACTTATGGGAATACATGATTCTACTCCATGGTTTGCTGATTTGGTAAACTACTTAGTTACTTCTGTTACTCCCATACATGCATCTAAACAAAAAATAATAAAACTAAAAAGTGATTCTAAATACTATGTTTGGGGATGATCCTTACTTATGGAAACTTTGTAGTGATCAAGTCATTAGACGGTGTGTACCTGAAAATGAATTTCATTTCATTCTTACATTTTGTCATACATATGCATGTGGTGGATATTTTGGACCTCAACGTACAGCAAGGAAAGTATTAGAATCTGGTTTGTATTGGCCAACAATTTTTCGTGACACATATACATTTTGTAAATCTTGCAAACGATGTCAAAGAATGGGAAACATATCTCGTAGAAATGAGATGCCTCAACAACCCATGTTATTTTATGAAATTTTGATGTTTGGGGCATAGATTTCATGGGACCTTTTCCTGTATCTTTTAGTTTTGTTTATATACTACTTGCGGTCGATTATGTGTCTAAATGGGTTGAAGCTAAAGCTACTCGAACTGATGATTCTAAAGTTGTTATAGATTTTGTTAGATCACATATATTTTGCAGGTTTGGTGTCCCTAAGGCCATCATTAGTGATCAAGGATCATATTTTTGCAACCATAAAATGGAGTCCCTTCTTAAAAAATATGGAGTTATGCATAAGGTTTCAACACCTTATCACCCCCAAACAAATGGATAAGCTGAAGTGTCCAATCGGGAATTAAAAATGATCCTTCAAAAAACAGTACAACCAAATAGGAAAGATTGGAGCAAAAGGTTAGAAGATGCTCTTTGGGCTTATAGAACAACTTATAAAACACCTATTGGAATGTCACCCTATAGGATTGTTTTTGGAAAATCATGCCACTTACCTGTAGAAATTGAGCATAAAGCTTATTGGGCAGTAAAACAATGTAACTTGGACTTAAATGAGGCCGGTAAAGAAAGAAAACTCCAACTACAGGAACTAGAAGAAATTCATTTGGACGCTTATGAAAGTTCTAAAACCTATAAAGAAAAAGCCAAATCCTTTCATGACAAACAGGTCTTGAGAAAAAACTTTTTCATTGGACAAAAAGTTTTATTGTACAATTCACGTCTAAAGCTCATATCTGGTAAGCTTCACTCTAAATGGGCAGGCCCATTTGAAATAACTAATATCTTTCCTTATGGTGTGATTGAAATTTCAGATAAAGCGACAAACAAGGTTTTCAAGGTAAATGGGCACCGACTTAAACCTTTCTTTCAAGGGTTCCAAGAGCACATAGATACAGAGGTGTATTTGTGTGATGCCAAATATTTTGACTAATTTTTCCTAATAACAATATATATAAAAAAATAAAAAATAAAAAAATAGATATCAATTAATTAGATCATCATTCTTTTCAGTGCTAACACTTGTCTTAATCATTATTACTATTATTGTTTTGGCATTATTATCATTTTTCTTGTAGTAGTTAAAAGGTCATCGTCAGGCTCGTGACGTTAAACAAGCGCTTGATAGAAGGCAACCTATCACCTTTTCACCTTCTTCATCTCTACTATTCTCTATAACCTCGTTTTCTATTCTCTCTCTTCTAAACAGCCACAACTTCAAAGTAATATGACAATGGAACAAACCCTTGTGAAACTTAAGGAAAGATTCCTTACACTTCCGCGCGATGTGATTGTAAAAATTTACAAAGCTCGAGTTCAAAGGTTAAAACTACTCACATATTTTGGCATTCCAGAGGATGTTCGTTGGCTTATTGAAGCAAAGGTACGTCTCTCTGGTGAATTACATAAGTCCTATATAAAATATTTGCCAGGTATGGGACGTAGTTCTTATTCTAAAAAACAAAGAGCTAAGAGGATGGGAGTTTACCATAAGTGTGCAAGATGGAATTGTGATACACGTTGTAGGAACCCTGGAATGGTATCTATAAATCAGGAGGACAAAATTAAATTTATAAAGGATGGACTGAGTAAAGAGAACTTAGATAACTTAATCCAAACTCTTGAGACGCATCCATGTAGAACGGTTCAAGGAGTCCTTTTAAAATTATATGATCTATTCATTCAATAAAAAGAAAACTATAGCCTTGGGAATCTAGCGTTAAACGACCCGGTTTGCCAGTTTATAAGAAAACTGGATGGGTAGCAAAAACCTCGACTCATAGAAGGCGTTTAAGTCGTTACTGGACGTAAAACCAGAGGAAGATGTGAGCCATAATCACAACTACTGTACATATTTACTGTTGTTTTCAATGTTTTACTTTTCTGAATTCACTTTGACTTTTAAAATTACCTATTTTTATTTTCTTCAATCATGTCTTTTCAAATTTCTTCATTACCGTCATTTATTTTTATATAATAATAATTATGTAAACTTTTTATCTTTCATCAATTATTTCATCTCAGTTTTTATCTATATAAGGGCGCATAACTCTATATGGAAAACACAAAAAAAAGATAAAAAAAATCAAATCCATTTGTGTGTTTGGTGGATCCAACAATGGTAATTGTAAGGAGTACCTAATAGCAGCTACTAAGTTGGGAAAACTATTGGTTGCGAAAGAAATAAAGGTCTTGTATAGAGGAGGAGTACAGGGTTTAAGAGGCTCCATGACACTATCTGCACTAGTTGAAGGAAGCAACGTCTTTAGTATCATCCTACATCATGTTGGTATTACACCAGCTATTGCTGTAGGAACTGAGGTAAAAGTCACAAGAATCCATCAACGAATGGCTCGTATGGTTATAGGTGCTGAAGCCTTTATCGCACTTCCTAGAGGTTTTGGTACTTTTGAGGAAATATTTTGTATTTTATCATGGTGTAGCATGAACCTTCATAAAAATCCATTAGGATTATTAAATATTAATGGTTTTTATGACAGTTTGTTAATGTTTTTAGATAAAGTTGTGGAACAAGGCCTTATAACTCAAGATGATTGATCATCCATTCATGCTTCATCAAATGCAGATGAATTGATTGATATTTTGCAGAGCTTTTTACCCCAACCTCAACCCCTCTTGAAGCAAGATAAGGATCACACACACAAACGAAAGAATCCAGAACCAGACACCACCCTTCGGTTATAACTTCTTTCTCACCTTTATCTATATTTTAAAAAAAATAATTAAAAAAATTAAAAATTGAAAAAAAAGAAAAAAATAGGCTGTGGAAATCATAAAAGACACTAAGGACAATGTCTTGAATAAGTGTGGGGGGTCTGAGTTATATATATATATATTCTTTTGTGAGGGATAGACAGAGTAAAGATTAATTTGGGAAAGTTGCATCTAAAATCATAAAGATGCATCTTTGAGAACCAAAGTCTTGAGACGTATCCTTCACTATATAGTGTCAGTATCACTTTTGTTTAATTTTTCTGTTTTAAAATATTTTTTTTGTCATGAGTACTTTTGTTAGGATGGGCTGAGTAAAGAGTCCAAACTCTTGAGACGCATCCTCACAACAAAGCTCACTTAGATAACTACAATCGTTTCACCTTCCTTATCAAAACCATTTTTCATTAAAAAATAAATAAATAATAAATAAAAAATAAAAATACATACACACACAACCACTATCTTTGCTTTAGTGTCGAGTATCATTTGCCTTTACCTTTACCACGATCATTTCCATCCGGCATCAACCATTCTGCAACCATAAACATCATCTTCATCAGCCTCCAACCGCCACACTTTGCCTTCATCCTTTTCTTTCAAATCAGAGCCATACCTCACCACTCGTCAATCATTAAGTTCTTTATTTTCTCTATAATGGATGATATAGCGGAGTCTTTCTATAGGCATATGAATGAATTAAGATACATGTTATTGGTCTTGATGCTACTCATGGTTGTGTTGATGATATTTTTCTGTTGGGTTCTAACACAAGTCCCATGAAACTAGGTTATATGACACAATCAAATTATTCAGTTATACTAATCATTTCACATGCAATTGAACTGACCAATTTGTTGTAGGTATCTTCGTTACTAAGCGTCCTTGAAAAAAAAAAGTACAGAGCAAGAAGCATAAGGAACAAGATCCTGACACCAATATTTGGTTATGATTTATTTTTCCTTCTTTGTTTCTTGTTCACATAAAAAATCATCATTTCTAAGTTTTTCATTTTAAATTCTACATGTTTTTCATTGATTTTTTTAATTTGTCTGAGTAATGAGTAATTACATCACCCTTGTCCAATATTTTATGACATGTTATGAATAATTTCCTTGCATATTAATTTAATAAGTTGTTTGTGAAGATCAAATTGTATATGAATTGTGATAGATTGACCACTCTCGGTGAGATTTTGAGCTTAATTGGATGGACCAAATTATGCTATCTTTCTTTTGTTTTTGATTGACCCTTATTTGTTAGTATTCTAGAACTTGACTTGTTTCTTTTTGATGTATTATGTTCCATATGCATGCTTTGATACGATTAAGGCCATTTTTGTTTTAACCAAACACTAGCCATATGCCTTACCTTACATATTTTCCATTGTTACCCACGTTGAGCCTATATCCATTTCTTGATTCAGCCACATAATTAGTCAATAGCCCAAAAAAAATGACCACTTTTGCTTAGGAATTGATTAGGAGTTTTGGAATTACTATGAATAAAGATTCTTGATGATTGTGGAAATGTACCCAAGATATATATATGTTGTTGTTTCATTGTTCAAAAAGAAAGTAAAAAAATAAAAAAAAGAAAAAAAAGAAAAAGAAGAAAAAGAAGAAGTGGTGAATATATGTATGAAAATAATTAGGAGGATTTATTCTCATGTTTTATCCTCCATTATGTTTCATTTTGCTAAATCTTGAGTTTCAAAATGAACTTCCACAATCACTGAATCACTTACTCCATTGCTCTTTTTCAACCCTAAGTTTAGCCATACTATTTCATTTTATCCACACTATATCACCTTGGCCCCATTACAACCTTAATAAAGTCCTTTTGATCTCTGCATGCATATGTGTTCAAATATGGAAATTAGAAATTTGTCAAGCCTATGGTAGTGCTAATTTATTTGGGTGATTTCTGAGAGTATACACAAACCTAAACAATTGGGATATAGAGAGCATGAAGAGAACATCTATCATATTTTCATCCACTCTTTGATTTGATCACTCAATTTGTGAAACTAGTATGTAATGCTTCTTATTCACACTTATCATGACTTCTTGATATAAGGGATGATGTGTATTACTTATTATTTTAGACTTAAAAAAAATCAATTTGAAAAAAAAACCTTTTTCTGTTGTTTCTCATTTTAGTTTTTGGTTTGGTTTTGCCCTAGAGTGCAAAAGCTTAAGTGTGGGGGAATTTGATAAATCAATTTTAATACACTTCTTATAGTTTTACACTTGGGGTTTATTATATAATTACTATGTTTAATAATAGTATTTTAATTAAGTTTTATGTTGTTTAGTTAAATTGAAGTATTATGTATATATGTTTCAATTTTCGTTTTTTGTATGTATCTTGAGTATCTTGCCTTATTTTGGCCATAACTTGGGCTTTTATGATCCAAATGGGCTAATCTTAGAGCCCATGGAAATCTAAGATAGAGGGCTATATCATGATGATCAGATTCGGTTATTTTGCATCTGAAAAAATAAAGAAATGGGGCTTGAATCAATTAGCCCTCATGTGTCCCACCAGCATTGACATAGTTCACCAAAATACACATATCTGGCGCTGTAGATGTCCAAATGGCCTCATTCTTGCGCCAAATTATCAATAAGATAGAGATCTACAACTTTCATGTTGAAGGTTTTACAAAATTCGACCATCTAGAAGGTCATATTGGACACGCAAGGTGGAGAAGATAAAGAGGAGAATGAAGTTCAACACCTACCATTATCTTCTTCTGAATTATTGTAATTTCAAGCCCACCAATGTTGAAAAAATGCATTAATAATTAGAAAATAAATGTATAGTATCATCATATCTTGCCTATAAATAGATGCTTGAAGTTGTAAGGAAGATACACAAGAAATACATAAGAAATACATGCTTTAGTTTTCATTACATTTCTATATCTTTGCTTAGTTTCTTAAGTTTTAGTTCTTTCTCTTGCTTTATTTCCTTGTTCTATATTCAATCCCTCAAGTTATGGTTTTCATTTCCCTTCCTCAATATCAAGTAAGTTAATATTAGCTTTCATTGTTAAAACTTATCATGGAAGCTTAATCTTTTAAAATCAACTCAAGGAATTTAATTTTTCTTTATATTAACTTTGAGTTCTTGCTCTTAATATTTTGATTAAAGATAATTACTTTTCTTTGTTTCTCAAATATTTATGATGGTAGATTATTTAAGTATATAACCGATTGGTATATAATTAAACAATCTATAATCTAAAACTGATGTTGGTTGGTTAATCAATAATCAATTTGAGAACAAAGATTAAGTCACTAAATAAGAGATTTCTATTTAGTTTCTTAACTCAATCAAACTATGGTTTTAAAGTTATTTTAGTAATTAATAAGAATATATCGATTGATTATTCTTATTAGTTCATTAATTTGATTCTAGAAGATTTTCTAGAATATAATCATTTAGGGATTCCAAATGATTCAAGATTGAGAAATTAATTATATTTAATCATATTTGTGATCAATGATTAGTTAAGTAAAGATTTATTAATTCCTTGGGTTGGTTCTTTCTAAATTTGATTATTTTCACTCATAAATTTACTTTTTACACTATTATATAATTATTTAATTTTCCTTTCAATCTCAACACAAATCCCCCCTTTATTATAACTAGATTGAGTATAACTAATTAAACTAAGGTCCTCGAGAGACGACTAAGGTTATTCACCTTATACTATATTAATTTAACTTTTTATTTGACCCAACAACGACAGCGTGTCACCCCACTATTCCCTAAAACTTATCAACGGGAGTGTGATGACTGACATGGGCCTGGTTCAGGACCTTCATTAACGTCTTCCGATGTGGCTCAGAGCTCATTAGCAATGATAACAGAGAGATTTTTGTAGGAGTATGGGTCAGCTGTTCAAGCACTTGATATTCACTTTGGCGAATAAACTTTAGGAACTCGTGGGCCTCTTCATTAGTCATGGCCCTTTTGGCTTCACCACTGGCTCATTCTCCGCCCACCTTGACTTTTCCAGCAATTTGGTTCTTCTTTGGTTCTAGAGGAGCGTATACTCTCCCACTCTGGGCCACATCTCCTACCCTAACAATATTTGTGACGGACGACAGAGATGGGTCACTTGTTGTCAAGCTTGCAATAATCACATCTGTGTTGTACTTCCAAAGGGCGGCCCGAGAATCTTTGAACGTGAATGAGGTAGGTGCTTGAACAGTGATGATTGGTTGTATAGAAATAGGAGCCACTGGAGGGTTCCTGCTATAGAAAATTGTCAAGGGCTTAGGGACTCGTGCCCCTGTCTGTTCCTGGACCATGTTGACCTCACCTCCATGGCACTTACGGACTTGCACAATATGGCATTTCATGAGGCTCTGAAGGACCTCACAGAAGCCTTGGTTTTCGACAGTTTTCTTGTAATCATGTTCCATACTCCAGGTCCCTTTAATTAATCCCCGTTCAAGCAAAAGGGAATAAAGTACCCTTAACGACATTCTTATGTCAGCAACATTCTTAACGCACTCCTCATCATTTTCCACAGTGTTGACCCATGAATTTCCATGGTTAGGTAGGGGATTCGTGGCCACATTTAGGCTGTCTTCTTAAAGTTATCCAATCGACTTTAATCAGATCCCTTACTTTATACTTCAATGCCATATAGTTTTTAGTGGAATGCCCCGGTGATCTGGCGTGATAATCACACCGGGCGTTGAGATCATACCCCTTGGGGTAAGGGGGTTCTACTGGCTTTAAAAGGTAGGGTGCCCCACCATTGCGAATGAAGAGAGGCAAAAGTTCAGTGTATGTCATTGCGATGAGATCGAATTGCATAGGTGTGTGGTCAATATTAGGTTTCCTTGCATTCTAATTAGGGTTGGGTGGCTGAACTGTTTGTTGTGGAGGATGATATGGTGTAGGTTGCGCTATAGGTGCTCTAACAATGGGTGATATAAATGAGGAGGATAAGAGGTTGGGTTATGGACGACAGCGGCCACATATGGATTCGGTGCATAAGAATTGACGGATTGAAAATGGTGGGGGTGAATGGTCTTAGTTGGTCCCTTCTCTGATCATAAGAGACGAAGTTGGTCTCCTCGTCTCTCCTCCAACCATCGCCTGGCGCTGGTCTTTTCACATTGGATGCCCAGATGGGCCCCGGATAATCTTCCCTATTCGTAACCCGTTTTCTATTCTCTCCCCGATAGTCACAATGTCAAAGAAATTTGAGGAAACACTGCCAATCATTCTGTCATAGAAGGGCGACTAAAGCGTATCAATGAACATCGCTACTACTTCTTTCTCTGACAGCGGGTGTCAACCTGTGCAGCAGTTTCACGCCATCGTTGAGCATACTCCTTAAATGTCTCATTATCTTTTTTTGTCATGTTCTGTAGCTGTATTCTATCGGGCGCCATGTCTAAATTGTATTTGTATTGTTTCATGAAAGCGTCCGCCAAGTCCTTCCAGCAGTGATTACGGGTTCGTTCCAAGTGGGCATACCAGTCTAGGGCAGCCCCAGCTAGACTATCCTGGAAACAGTGGATTAACTTGGGGGGAATAATGACATCCGAGACTAGGCAAAGTTCGAAGGCATCAATCAATCCAAAACCTTCCACTCCTTCCATAACCCTTAGTCGCTCCTCCAAGATCTCTATCTTTCCTTTTTGGGAGACATCGACTGTTCTAGGGTGGGCGGCTGGGTTTACCATTTGAGTGATGCCTTGCAGATTGACAGTATAAGGGTTCGTGTACCCGTATAGATAGCCGTAAAGCTGGTGGAAAGGTGTAGATGTATGAGGCTGGTTCGTCAGGCTAGTGTTTAGTGGAGTACCCTGGGGTTGGCCTGCAGGTTGTGCAGTATAGATTGGCTGGGCTATCTGGGTGACTTGGGCTGGGGTGGCTTGAGCTTGAGTAGCTTGTGCTTGGGCAATTTGTGGCTCATGAAGTGGTAGTATAGTGGGCTGAGTGGGGTGCAAGTTGTGGGGATTTGCTACTTGGTGGTCGTGGGTGTCTTGTGGGTTAGTGAGTAGTGGGGGAAAGTATCCCGGTGGTAAGCCATAAGGTGGAAAAGGTACCGAGTTACCGTCTAGGCCAACAAATGTATGTTGTTACACATAGGACATGTTGTAGTATGGTTGGGGATCAGTAGCAGGGTTAGGTCTTCCGACATTGATAGTGAGAGGAGGAGTCGTTGGATTGGGAAATTGAGTCCTTGTCGGACCAAAACCTAGGGGATGTAGCGGGGTGGTAGGCTGTTGTTGGGCATCCTCAATACCTGCAGAAGAGCCCCCTTATGTGATTCTATTTTCTAGAAGCTTGGTCAACTCGGCTACCTATTCCTTTAGCTAGTTAAACTCGTTTCTGAAATCTTCGTCCCTGATTTTTGCTTTGGCCATGAGTCTTTTTTGGAGTCAGGTCTGGTAAGGATGCTTACCCATAATGTCTAATAGAAGTCAAAACAGGAAATTGTTAAAAGAAAGCATTAAGTAAAAGTAGTAAAAGAAAAACAAATAGCATCGTGCACGGAGCGATCACAGAACTCGGCCAGTATCCTCCAGCTGTTTCTCAGAACGTAACGTTCAAAAGTACTAAGTATGTGATAAATGGAAATTAACATGAGATAGTTGTGGAGACAAAAGAATCCTTCTTTCTAAATTCCACAAAAATATACTACCGCTGCCAGTCTGTTTTTTATACAAAAAAGGTAAATCAGCCATTCTTAGCTCGGACAATCATGGCCCTTATTTTACAAATCCTTTCTCTACAGTAATCAAGAAAGGTTACGATTTCTTCTAGGGTGGTAAGGGGATTAGCCATTCCCTCAGCTTGCTTAAGTAGGAGCGGGAGGTCTTCCAGAGTCCCATTAGCCAAATATGCCAAGTGGGCAAAGTGGTTCATCCATGAATGAATGACTTTGTCTTGCTGTGTCATTTCAGCTTCCAAGATACGGATAGCCTTACGATAGTCTTACTCGATATCCATCGCACATCGTCATTCTCCATTTATCTCATGCTGGCAAGCTTCTACCACTTCATTAAGCTGATGCTCCAATTGACTAACTTGCGATTGTAGGAGCTCTCTTTATACCAGGGCATTTTGCTCATGGTCTTTGGCTTTTGCCAACATATCCCTCAAGAGTTGCTTGTCAGCCAACATGGTATCCCTTTGCTTGCTCTTCATTCTCAGTTGAGTATTAGCTATTCAGAGGCATTGACTTTGCTTCCTCAAGTAATCCCTTTCAATTTTCTGCTTTTTTCCAATCTTCTTGATGGTTTGCTTACTTTCTAAGTTTTCCCTTTTCTAAAGGGCATATTCTTGTTAAGACTTTAGCAAGTCTTTCTTTAGCTTCTTGTTTTTTATAATTAGCTCATTTATCTTGGCTCTCATTGCCTCCTTTTCAAGGGTAGGTGGGGGAATAGGTATGCTTGTTGGGAGATAGGAGGGATTTCTGAAAGGAAACTTGACAATGGAAACCCTATTCAGGATCCATTGGTAGTATTCCTCCTTCATGACATGGCTTCGAGCTCCTAGTTCTTTCCATTGTCTGTGGACTTTCTTCCATGCATTTGCTATATCCCGAATGACAGAGGTACAATCTCCTTCTAAGTAGTAAACGATAAAAGGAGTAATGGATTCTTCATCGAGTGGCCCAAGCAATGGGTAGGCTAGCTGACGTTTGGCTATGACAGGGTTGTAATTAATGCATCCCTGAGTGCCCATAAGAGGAACGTTTGGGTGGCTTCCACAATGGTGAATAATGGTGTCAACCTTCAACCACTGTGGATACCACCTAACTTTATCAGCCGTGAGCCCTATCAGGTGATTGACCTATTCACGCCCATTCTTTGTTACTAACTGGCATAACTTCAGATCAAAAATAAGACATTCAACTTTGCCAACTTGGTTGAAGACATGCGACGTAAGCCACACATACAGAGTAGGTAGACATCAAATCATTCTCTTTCCACCTTGTATATAGCAGAAGTCCATGGTGCAGTATATATTTGCCAAGATAGCAGTGATAGGATTTTCAGATTTGAACTTGCAGGCAAGGAAAACGCCAATAGCATCATAGTCCACGTAATTGTCAATATTAGGGAACAAGATGACACCATAAATGGTGAGAGCCAAGGTATCCATGAATGCTTCCCAATCTCCCTTCTCAGCCAGCAAGTGCATATGTTTCTCAAAGTATTCCCGATCGAACCCCAGGGTCTGATTTCTATTTAGTTGCGTACTCCTTAACACTTCCGAGTAAATCCTTAGGACATTAGCGATGGTAACTATATTCGCATAACGCCCAAGGTGGCGGTAAGGCATTTGTCCTTCTAGTGGCATCCCCATAATCTGTTCGAACTCTTCAACAGACGGAGCTAACTGAAAGTCTCGAAAGGTGAAACAACGGAGAGGTGGGTCATAGAACTGAATCAAAGCAGTAATTGCCTCGACTTGTACCTTCACTTCTAGCAGCTTTAAAATCCTCCCGTATTTCCTTGAGAAGGTCATTTTCTTAATTCATATCCAATTTTTTCCCTAATGCTTGCAAACTGGTTGTATTGATTTTCCTAGCCTTAACATGCAGTAATTTTCTCAACTCAGATATATTTGTACCACAACTATCTGATCTCATGTTAATTTCCATATTTCCACTCAGAGGTACTGGCTAAGCTCCGAATAGCTTCCTGCAAGAACATAAAGAAAAGAGAAAATCAGTCATTGGGAACTAACGTGCTTTGCAAATCGATACTTCCCTAGTAACTTTCTTGAAAACATTTTTGTATTTAGGGAGGTTACGATTTGACAATACTTGTGACAAATCAAGGGCCATGTGAGCTACGGACTTTCTGGTCATCGTCAATACAAAAAAAAACTTGATTTTTTTCTTTTGATATTTTTGATATATATTTTGTTCTTTTTTTCTTTTTTTTGATGATTTGGAAAATCTATAACTCAAGGGCCAAAGACTTAAGTAAATATGCATAAAAAGAAAGGACTACTTGCCCGTTAAAGGATCACTAGTTAAAAGTATGTCATTTTTGGAAAAAGTAAGCCACTAAATGGGCAAGTGGTCCTCTAATTTGGATCAGAAGGGAAAGTGAGAATGAGAAAAGGTAGAAGTAAAGTTTGCTCCTTTGTGCCTTAAGTCGGGTTTTTCTGAAGGTCTCCTAATGGTTCTAAGGTTTGTCTAATAGTGATATCTCACATTAGGTGGCATGTTATAAAACTTCTAAAGGTCACTAGAGTCAAGATCCTACTCATGATGTTGACCACAACAGTCGGAAGTCTACTAGGTGTGGGCACCATGAATAAGTCGAACTCTAGTTGAGATTCTCACGATAACCAGACAGGAAGTACATCCCAAATGGCTCCGCTATCAACCTCCCCTAATCTTATGTTTCATTTGGGCCCGGGTATAGGGTCCCACACAAAAGTGTATGCAAATTATGAGTGTAGTGTATGAAAGAGGCATTCAATACCTGTACCTTACTCATCCTACACATAGAACAAACACAGAGCAACAAAATAAAGTCGTCTACCCTAGGGTTCAACAATCACACAGACATTAACAAAACGTAAATGATAGAACACAAGTAAAACAGAAACCACATACAAACATTGACAGAAAATAAAATAAAGGAAGAAATTAAATAATTAATATGCTATTTAAAACATGCGCTATCAAATTGACTAGCTTGACTCTCTAAGTCCCCAGTGGAGTCGCCATCTGTCACGACCGGGATCACGACGGGACGGCCGACCTTCAAAATATTAAAGATAAAACAATTCAAAATCCTTTCAAAAAGAAAACAGGGAGTCGCCACCAATATTTTTAAGGGTAAAATACCGGAAAAACCTTTGTTAAAGCATTGGTCACAAAAATGAAATTCCAAGTTTGGGAGTCGAATTACAGGTGAGGAAGGTATTAGCACCTCACAACTGTCCGTTATAAAACGGTTACCTCAAGATGATAGCGCACATTATAATTAGCCGAAAAATTATTTTAATTTCTTTAGAAAAGGAACGTACGAAATGACAAAGCATACAAAAATAGACAAAAAAAATAGATACGGAAGTTTTAAACATGAGATTAACAGGACGTCTCGTCCAAATTAACCTCACTCCTCCTCTTTTTTTTTAAAAGAGATATAAAAAAACATGAGATTAACAAGTCTAAATTAACCTCGCTCCTCCTTTTTTAAAAGAGATATTATAAAAAAATGAGATTAACAGGATATCTCGTCCAAATTAACCTCGCTCCTTCTTTTAAAGAAATACTACAAAAATGTGAGATTAACAAGACGTCTCGTCTAAATTAACCTCGCTCCTCCTTTTGGTAACAAGACAAAAATGAAAACTCTAAAAATTAAACAAAGAAAGATGGGCCCGACAGGAACTACTTCCCGCTCCTACATATTCTCGAGCTTTCGAGAAATCACAGTCACGTAGTTCTTTGATGAAATTAACTTTGAAAATATTTAAATTGTTTTTGATTGACTTGATTTTTTTTAATAATGAGAGAAAATTTAAGAGGAAGGATAATATAAGACAATTACAACATTGTTATAAGATTTTTGTGACACTTTATTAAAAAGATATTTATATTTTTTGTTTATGTTTAAAAAAAAACTTGTATATATTTTTAGAAAGGAAATAAAATTCCAAAACTATACTAAGAATCTATTTATTCATTTGTCCATAACTAACTAATTTTCATAATCTAACAAACAATAAGGGATTAAATATATTTTTTAAAAGTGCTAAAATAAATAACCGCAAATAATTAATAAAGATAACAACAAAACTTTAATACAGCTAAAAGGGAGACAAACATTTCTTATACATAGCAATTAATAAACAAATAGAAATATTAATACACAAATAATAATAATAATAATAATAATAATAAGTAAAAAAATAAAAAAATATGCAATAAGTAGGTCTTGAACCCAAGTCCTTGAGCTCACTTTGTCTTTGGTGCTTTACATATAACCACCAAAACAACCATATTTTCTTCTAAAGGAAGCGCAATATTTAATCATAACACAACCCATCAATTCTAGTTTAAAAACGTAAAAAGAAGGAAGGAACCAGGATTCAAACCCCTCACCTCCTAATGGCAAATATACATACTTACCAAGTAAGCTACCATGACCACATTGACAATTTACAAGAAAACTAACTCCTAAATGAGTTTTTCGCCTCTGTCCCAAACAAATGAAAATGGGCCACATCAACAGGCCTATAACCAGGACTCTTTTAACCTAGATTTTCATCTAGGAATACAAAATGGAATAAGAGAGTATGGCTGCAGAATGGAAAATAGAAGAGAGAAAGTTAGAGAGAGAAAGAGAAGAAAAGGACCAAGAGAAAGGAAGAGATAGGGGCGGCGGCCAGAACAGTGGTGGCCGGTGGCGGTGCGGCGGCTGGGTGGTGGTGGTCAGCGGCGGTGGTGGCCGGTGGTTTTTTTTTTCTGCTCTCTTTTTTTTCTACTTTCTTTTTTTTTGGTTTTTGGTTCTTGCTTGTTGTTGTAACCTTTTTGCTCTTGTTTTTCTGATTGTTGGGTGATGATGGTGGGTGTGTTATTCAAGTGGCCTCAATACTCAAGAGGGAGGGTGAATTGAGTTTTAAAACTTTTCGTTGGAATGCCCTTGAAATTGATTTCTTTCTCACAAGTTAATAGAATATACAGGAGATGGAAATTATAGTGGAAGAAACAATGCAAAATAAGATGTAAATGCTGCTTAGGCAATTTGTCGAACACTTGGTGTGCAACACTATAATGCTAATTGTTCAAGCAAGTTTAAGAGAGGAAATCACTATCAATAATAACAATCCAGCTAGATGCAGTATGTAAATGCAAGAGAGTAAGGGAGAAGAGCGTGCAAACCAATTTAACGAGTTCCACCAACCCGGTGTACGTCTCGCCTTCAAGCAATCCACTTGAAGGATTTCCACTATTGAAGTTTAGAGATACAAGCTATGAGCAATTGCAGCTTCCTAGTGTCCCACACTCAAGAACTCAATCCTCACTAGCACAAGGGCTACCCACCCAATCTCTCAAACTCTCAATATCCCAAAGGTTAAGCCCCGACCTTTGTAACCACTCAACCTAGAGTGAAATTTAGTGTTTGGTGTTTGTGTTTACAAGCAATATACTCTCTCAATAGAGTGAATAAGCAAATGAAGAGCTTTTACAATTTCTAACTCTCAACAAGAGATGATATACAAGTTCTAAGCTCAAGGATTCAGAATATACAAAGAAAATGAACTCACTAAGCACAAATGTAAGTAAAGATTGATTGCCTCTTCTTGGTGTTTGTTGTGCTTGAGTTGGAGATCCATTTATAGAGCTTTGAAAGACCTCCTAGCTGTTGCAAACATGGTTCCAACTTGTCTCTGCGTATAGTGGGTTATGGGTCTTTGTTTCCCACTTAAATCTGTCTTTTTAATGATGTTTTCCACTACTTGAATCGATTCATACGTATGTGAATTGATTCATATATTTCTATTTTGGGCATTTTGAATTTCAACCACGTGTGAATCGATTCATGCTTGGTGTGAATTGATTCATAACTTGCTGTTTTGTGTTTTTGAGACTTCCAGGCCTTTGAATCGATTCATACGTGTAAGAATCAATTCATGCAATGCTGTTTGGTACTTTTTCATGCTTTTTGATATTTCCTTGATGTATTTTAAGTCTTGGTTCCTTTCCTTGATCTTCATGCATTGCTTTCTTGATTCTTTGATTATTTGGGAGCATGTTCTTCATGGTTTCTTGATCTTTGATTTTAAATGCATCAAATCCTTGTATTTTCTTTTGAATCATGCGTTTGTGTATGGTCCAAGAGTAATGTTCTACTTGTGCTTGTCATTATCAAAACTTATCTACAACATGCAAATACATGGTGATGAGTCTGTTGAGTGTTGATGAAGAAGATAGAGATAAGGAGAGTCCCCCCCCTGTGTGCCAAAAATCCTTCTCCATTTTAAGATCTATGGAGGGAACCAAAAATAAGGATTTGGGCAGATTTTAGGGAGTGGCCAACATTTACGGGAAACAAGGAGAAATTAGGGGATGTTGTTTTTATATTTTTTTAATAAAAATAATAATAAAAGATGGAAAATGATGGTGTCTACACAAATTAAAAGAAAAAAGTTATGGCTTATAAAAGAAAATTATTGTCAATTTCCTACGAGAATATGTTGGAAAATTCCCAGTTGATCTTTATGAAATTCCAAATTAAATTTAAGAACCATTACGTTAGATTTTTAAATAAAAGGAGTATTATAGAATTATCTAGATCCCTTTATCTTGACTGAAGGTAGCTGTGGAATGATTTGTTGGGTCTATGGTTTTCCTTAGCCAAATCACTGAATTCCTCAATAAGACTTGATATTTCTCTTTGATGGGGTAGAGAAAATTAGGTTTTGATTTGAGGTATCAGGGACCATGACCACTGGTTGATTATATACCTGTTAGGGTTTTCATACCCTAACGGGCCAAATCTTGGTTTCCACTCATATAAGCCCATATCATTAATGTTGATAATCTAACAGGCTCACCAATATCAAATCACTTTAATTGAGCCCAATTCTATAATTAATATAAATTCTATAAATAATATATCAGTCCATATTAATTATTAGAAATTAAAATTTCTAACAATCTCCCACTTGGGCTTTATATTCATTTAAGTATTTATATTTACGAAAATTCTTTAGGCGCGCAATTGTATGCTATATACTTTTAGACTATCCTTAAATAATCTGGCCCATCTTATAATACAACAGGGAACCACTGCAGATTTTATCTTAATTAGATTTAACTAGACCACAATGATCACCATAATTGTATGTACTCGATGACATAGATCAAATATGGATAAGTGGCATGGGAATTACATGTAATGTGATCTTAGGCATGCCTATTTCCAACTGGTCCAAACTTTATTCTTTATAGAGATCATCACAATGTAAGTTTTGCATAAAATAAGCTAAAATAACAAACATCAATTGAAACATATAGAATAAATAAGACTCCCACTTAAATTAAGATTATGTCAGAAATTACACTCATATGAGCAATGTGCTCTTGAAAAACTTTAGGCACCAAACCCTTAGTAAGTGGGTCAGCTAGCATAAATTTAGTCCCTATGTGTTCTATAGAAATTTGTTTATTCTGAACTCTTTCCTTTACAACCAAAAACTTGATATCAATGAATTTTGACTTGGTTGTACTGTTATTGTTATTGGAATAAAGAACTGCTGAGTTATTATCACAATAGATCTTTAATGGCCTTTCAATGCCATCAATCACACGTAAATTAAAATTTCACAGCCATATCCCATGGTTGGACACCTTAAAATAAGCAATAAACTCTACAGCCATGGTTGAAGAAGCTATAATAGTCTGTTTAACATACTTCCAAGAGATAGCTCTTCCAACCAACATAAAAATATATCTTGATGTGGAGCGTTTGCTTTCTTGAACCTAGTGAAATCAGAGTCAGAGTACCCAATGATCTCCAAATTTTTTGACTTTTGAAAAGTGAGCATATATCCTTTTATTCTCTTCAAGTAGCGCATTACATGCTTTACTGCCTTCCAATGCTGCATCCCGGGATTACTTAAGTATCTGCCAAAACTCCCACTACAAATGCAATATCGGGACGAGTACAAACTTGAGCGTATATAAGACTTCCCACAGCTGAAGCATAGAGAATCTTTTGCATCTCACTCATTTCCAGATCATTATTAGGGCACTGTTTGAGGATAAATTTGTCTCCCTTAGCTATCAAGGTATCTCCTGGTTTACAATCTTTCATGCCAAATCTATCCAAAACTTTATCGATATAGCTCTCTTGTGATAACCTTAAGATACCAAGAGAACGATCTCTCAGTATTTCAATACCTAATACAAAAGAGGTTCACCAAGATCTTTCATTTTAAAATTCTTTGTCAGAAATTTCTTGGTTTCATGCAATAAGCCTATATCACTGCAAGCAAGCAGTATATCATCGACATATAACACCAAGAATGTATATTTACTCCCACTAAATTTATGATAAACACAATCATCAACTATATTTGCCTCAAAACCATACAAGGTAATAGTTTGATGAAAGTTGTGATACCATTAACGGGAAGCTTGTTTGAGACTATAAATGGATTTCTTTAATTTGCATACCATAGACTTTGAGTCACCAATCACAAGATTTTCTGGTTGCAACATGTAAATTGTTTCTTCTATGTCACCATTTAGAAACACAGTTTTAACATCCATCTGATGGAGCTCTAGTCATAATGAGCTACAAGTGCCATGATTGTCCTAAAAGAATCCTTCGAAGACACTAAAGAGAAGGTTTTTTTGTAGTCGATGCCTAGTTAAGCCTTTAGGAACTAAACGGGTCTTATATCTCTCAACATTACCCTTAAAATCCCACTTGGTTTTAAATATCCATTTGTAACCAATAGGTTTCATACCTTTAGGTAAATCAATAAGATCCAAAACATTATTGTCTTGCATAGACTTCATCTCATCCTTTATAGTATCAGTCCACTTTTGAAAGTTAGAACTTTGCATAGCTTGACAGAAATTAAATGGATCATTTTCTGTTAAACCAATGTCATCCTCATGTTCTTGAAGAAACACAATATAATCATCTAGAATTTCACTTCTTCTTTCTCTAGTGGATCTCTTCAATAGCACTTCTTGAGGTTGTTGAGCTTTCTCTATAGGTTCTTGAAGGAGAACCTCATTGTTGTCTTGTGCTGGGACAATATTAGGAATAACTCCATTATTGTCATCTATTACTTGAGTAGATACTGGAATAGTAATAGGCGCGAGAACTTGGTCATGGTTAAGAACCGGTTCTTCCTTAAAGACAACATTCCTTATGCTCTCTTCCTTCCCAAACTCAACATCCTCAACGAATCTCACATTCCCCGTATCAAAAATTGATTTACTAGTAGGATTGTAAAATTTATAGCCCTGAGAACGTTCAGGATAACCAACAAAATAACAGCTAACAGTCCTTGATTCCAGCTTGCTTTCATGCGGTCTATAAGGATGCGCCTCAGCTAGAAACCCCAAATATGTAAATGTTTTAAACTTGGATTTTAACCAATCCATTGCTCATAAGGAGTTTTGTTAATTGCTTTACTTGGCACCCTGTTTAGGATGTAAACTGCAGTCTTAAGCGCTTCTCCCATAATGACTCTGAAAAAAAGAATGACTAATCATACTTTTCACCATATCCTTAAGAGTCCTGTTTATACATATTCTGCAACACCATTCATGCTTGGTTTCTTAGGCATAGTATACTGAGGAACGATGCCATATTCCCGTAGGATAAGTGAAAAAGGCCTTGGATGTTGTTCACATGATCCATCATATCTACCGTAATATTCACCTCCACGGTCAGATTTGATAGCCTTAATTTTCTTTCCAAGTTGAAGTTCAACCTCAGCTTTTAAAGTTTTGAAAACATCTAGGGATTAAGACTTCTCATGAATTAAAAATAGGTAGTCGTACGTTGAATAATCATCTATGAACATAATAAAATATTGTCGTTTATTCCATGATGCCGTAGGGAATGGTCCACAGATATCTGTTTGAATTAATGTCCTTAGCCTTTTTAGCACCTAATTTTTTAGGGTTTGTTTGTTTGCCCTTAATGTAATCAACGCATACCTCAAACTTTGATAAGTCTAAGGGTCCAGGAATCTCATCCAACACAAGCCTTTGAATTCTCAGTTTAGAGATATGGCCTAAACGCTTATGCCATAAAGTGGGTGAATTATCATTTAATTTACACTTTGTTCCTCGTGAACTAATTTGAAGTATTTCATTACAAGAGGCAATAACATCAAGCATATATAGATTATTAGTCAAACAACCAGAACCAACAATATTTGAATTTTGATGGAGACTAAATTTATTATTTCCAAATGAACATGAAAAACCAAATCTATTCAAATTACCACCTAAAAGATGACACGACAAAAGTCTCAAATAAATCCAAATAAAATCCAGTTTTTAAATGTAATCTAAAAGTTCCAATAACCTCCACATAACTTTGTTGCCATTGGTCGACTCCAAAGGCAATCCTGTATGGATACACTAATGTGAGTAGTAGCACCAAAATCTACCCACCAAGTATCGTGAGGTACAAAAGCTAAACTAACTTCAGAACAAATAAAAGAGAGAAAATTACCTTTCTTTACACACCAGGAGGCGCACTTGGAACACTCTTTCTTCATGTGCCAAGCTTCTTACAAAAGAAGCCATTAGGTGTTTTCTCATCCTTTTTAACTTTCCTTTATTGAGAAGTCCCTCCTACAGCATCCTTATTATTCTTTCTCTTTCTATTATGAGAATTTGAGGCCAAATGAGCACTTTTGATTTTGTCTCTTTGTTGCCTTTCCTCTTCTTGCACATAGTGATAAATAAGCTTATTCAAGGTCCATTTATCCTTTTGAGTATTATAACTCACCTTGAATTATCCAAAGTGTGCAGGAAGAGAAATCAAAACTAAGTACACAAGCAAGTCATCAGACAACTCTAACTTTAGTGCTTTTAGTTTTGATGCAAGATTAGACATTTCCATAATATACTCTATGTTTCTTGTTCCTTTCTATCTCATAGAGATCAGTTGGCAAGCAAACTGCTTGCATCAGCCTTCTCATTACCGGTGAAATATTTTTCAACAACATCAAGGAAACCTTTGGCACTCTCAGTTTCAAAAATAAAGCCTCGAAAAACTTCTAGAACGGATCGTTTCATGATTATCAGACACATTCAGTTTGAGCGTTCCCACTTTTCAACCTTATCCACTTTTGGATTTTCCAGAGTTAGAGTGGGTTTCACAGCCCGAAGTGTCAGATCAAGATCCATGCAGCCAAGAATTATCTCAACTACTTCCTTCTAGACCTTGAAGTTTGTCCCATTAAGCAAAAGGATATAATTAATTTGAGCAGACAAATTAACAGCACTAGCAACAACAATTGAAAAAAAATATTTATATGTAGATATGTATAAAATAAATAATAAATAAATAAAATATGTAGATAATTCTTATGATAGACCCATTACAAGATACCGAGCACAACATTAATTTTTAGTCTTTGGACCAATAAATCAATTTATAAGTGGTACCATTAATGCAACGATGAAATATTGATAATTGATGCTGTCGAATAATAGCCTTTCTTTGGACCGACTATTACTCACATGATTTTAACTTTATTATTATCACATATTTATCATCACAGGTATGTTATTATTTGACCAGATTGCATCTTTCTTTGGGATGAGTACAAAATGCATAAATAATCTCATGCAAAATCTATTGTAATTTTAATTAAATTAATTACTATAACAGGGATTTCTTTGACAATAAATATTATATCAATTAATCTAATTAAAAAAATTACCAGTGTTGCCCTTCCTCACATTGGGTGGCTGTTCTAAATTACTAAAAGGCCACTAGAGTTCAGACTCCACCCATGATGTTGACCACAACGATAGGAAGTCTACCAGTTGTGGGCACCATGAGAAGCCACACTCTAGCTGAGGCTCTCACGATGTCAAGCGTAGATGAATGTCCCAAATGTCAAGCCACACCACTACACAACCTCTGTAACATCCTAAAATTTTAAATTTGGGATAATTGATAATTAAAATTTATAAAATCACATTATGGGGAAATATTAGAAAATAATATTTAGAATTTTTTCGATTGAGTTAACGGGTATGAATTTGGGTAGAATAAATTGAACGACCACACTAATCTAATTAAGTAGTTAATTCTATTAACTCCTAAATCTTAATTTTAATTTCTAGAATAAATTGGGAGTTAGGAATCAAATAAGTTGTGCTACTTAAATTGAAGACTTAATTGACCAATTCCAATTATTTTATCATATTTCCTATATCCTATTTCCATTTTTATTTTTAATGGACTAATCCTAAATTTGAATCCTTTTCCCTTCCCCTTGTTTTTCCTTACCTGGTATTTTCACATTCCCTCTCTCTACAGCTTTTCTTCTCTCTTTGACAAGATTTTATTTCCTATTCTTTTTCATCATTCAGCATCATTATCGTCCACCATCTCCAAAATTTTATCCTCTAATTTCATTGTGTAGTCAGGGATCCTCTTCACATTCCCCAACACCGAGGCTCTTTGAACCTCCATCTCATTCTCTCACGCTTATCCTTCATTTTTTCGTTCACCATCACTATACCTCTTCCCTGACTTCTCATTCTTCACTCTCGGTCATCGTTTCCTCTCTCTGCAGGAACACTTATTCCTCTCGATAACCTTGAAACTCATCTCTCTCTTCACCGTGCATCACCGCTCAGCCACTGCGTATCATCGGGACCAACTACGCGTCACTAACCACCACCATCATAGGTCTCCAAGCTCGGACAGCTACCGATCATCGCTTGCATGCACGTCTCCAGCTGCTATAAAGAGGACTGAAGGAAACAAAAGGTCAAAATGTTGTCAAAGTGCTTGCACAGGATATCCAAGGTTAAATTGAATTTGTTTAGAGGAATTAATAAGGACGTTTGAGCCTGGGGAATCCATTACCGTTTTCATGTGAAAGCTTAAGCATATAAAAATTTAAATTCGGAAGGAAACATTGAAGTTTAGGATCGTGGAATCATCCTTGGTGGTCGTAAGCTATTAAATAAGTATTTCAAAAGCTATTCGATTTCGGACTCTCACATTGGTCGGGCAGTTGACTAGAAGTTTTACCAAAAGAGTGAATCGATGTCAGGTACGTTCAATGTACTGGGGGGATTACTAGTGAGGTAATGAATAGGAATTTAATTCTAGGATCATGGGTCTAACTGAGATTTAAATTCTTAGGTAGATAGATATGTTTCTGACTAGTTCCATGGCTTGATTGCTTGCCATCCAATTGTTATGATTTGGTTAAAAACTCTATGTGATTGGTTTGGTTTTGGTATCCATTTGTGGCTGAAGCTGAATTACATTTGATGGTCTGTATGTATAATTATATAAATGTATACAGTGTGGTTAATTGTGTGTTGGGTTCATAACATGTGTTGGACATATTTTTGATATGTAAATGTGTAATGGAATTACATTGTCTGTAAAATTTGCTAGTGATGTTATATGTGATGTGATACTCATTAGGCTTTATGGCAAATGGTGATGATGGTTGGTGAATTGATATTGTGGAACACTGTAGAAGAGTAGGCTATGATATTGATATTGGTACTGCTATGCGCTATGGTTCGCATCTCATGCATCGATTGTATTACATGACATCATATGCATTTTTAGCACTAAGGTTTGCTGATGACGTTATAGTGTTATGGTTCACTGTGCAGTCTGTAGCATGTTGCTTTTGAGGCTACCACTTATAGTGTTATGGTTCACTGGTAATCCTTGGGTACCACCGCTTATAGTGTTTTGGTTCATTGTGTGGTTACCCAGATGCCCCTCGAATATAGTGTTATGGTTCACTGACTGGGTTATCTTGGCACTTGCTCTATACTGTAAAGTCGGATCTGCATTTGATTGTTTGTGCACAAATGAAAGATAAGATTTCAAAGAACATGACATTCATATTTTGCATTTATGAGTAGTGATAGTTAAGTATAGTTAATGGATAATTGGATGGAATTATAGAGAGGTTTTATTGATCTTAACGGCTTTAGTGTTTATGTTATTGAAAATGGTTGAGTTTGTTTCTGTATAGATATCAGATCATTGTGTTTAATGGTGTAGTGCCTTAAATTTTATTAAATGATGGGAAAGATACAGTGATTAGCATGTTTATTGAATTGCTATTGATTATTTAATTAGTACTCACCCCTTAAAACTGTGGAAATTTTAGTAAATTGTAGGGGATGGGTTTGCTCAGCGATTTAGAGGTGGAAATGCATTGCTCAGCCATAGCGGATGCCCATATTTTCATATACGTGTCCATAATTGTGTCTAGTGTAGTTTTGAATACTTTAATGATCTTGATGCTGATATATATGCTTATCTTTTAATTTCATGAAATAAGGACTCGAATTGTGTTTCGATGAATAATGACAAGATTGGATATGTCATAGTTGGAATCATGTAATGTGGTGAGAAGTCATGCATCTTGATGAATTATAATTCGTAGGGATTTTGTCATTTAGCCATATATATATATAGGTGTATACATGTAATTCCATACTTGCGTAACTAGTCTTTTGTTGATATTAATAGTGATATGCATATCTTTTGTGGTGTGGATGATGTGTTTACTAAAATTAGCTAAAATCCAATTTTGCAAGTATTATGAGGGTTGTGAATAGATTATGATGATGTTGTGTCTTTTGATGTTAGGAAACATAAACTAGTGATGATGTTGGCTATGAGCCATTTACGATAACATGTTATTGCAGTATATAGACATATGATTATGTGGGTTAGGTTTTGTCCCCTTTCACAAATCTATACTAGTGAGCCTTGTTTGGGAGAAATTTAATTTTTATGTACTTTGCTTGGTAAGCAGAAGAAATTAAAATAAACTAATGTAGGTAAAGTAAATAGAATTGTGTGGCAAAAAATTTATCCATAAAATTATATATTACACAGACAACAAGTGAAATTTAAGTTAACTAGGGGATCTAATAATAAAATTTAGACAAGGGCCTAACAACCTCCCCTAAACTTAAGGTTTATTCAGACCTCTAGGTGTAAGGTCCCACTTGAAGTATGTAAAGGGACACAAATTAATCATTAATTAGGGTCTTTTATCTGCCTGAATTTTTATTCAAATTAAAATAACAACCAGATTAAAAAATTTCCATATCTATATATATATAAACTTATTTTATTATATATACATATAAATATTTCACAACGGCATGTCCAAAAAATGTACCTTAATATATTAAATTAAAATTCAATATCATAACAGCATTTAATATATATACATATATTCAATATATTACGATACATTCAAATGTGATTAAAATATAACGACATTCATAACAAACTTAATTATGATGTATTTAATTTAAATTTAATATATTTAATTAAAATAATAAAAAAACACCATAACAACCTGATAAAAACTTTAAATGCATGATTAAAATAATAATAAAAACACCATAACAACTTGACCAAAACTTTAAATGCACGACAACAATATAATATTGTTAGAATATTATATATTATAATCATATAAAAAAAGGGAAAGCACGACAACAATATATAATATTATTATATTATAAAAAAATCGACGGACACGACATTGATTTCCTAAATTTGTTCCTTTTTTTAAAATCAAACATATTTATAGTCGCATATGTACATTACGATTTGCACACAAAATTTGGTACATGACAATTACAAACATTTAATTTTAATTGCATATGACAATAATTTTGCGTTAATAAATTAAGTAATATATTATTTCATGTGAATTCACGTAGATTACGTTGACTGTATAATTAAGAAAAGATAAATCCAGATATAGATAAATGTAGGTTGTTCATGTGAATCATATTAATAGGAAACATTAATATAATTGCAGCATGTTATAAACAAATATATAAATCATGCGAGTATTAGTTGAAAAACCCAAAATTAATAAAATCTAAATTGTTCTTAAGAGGATAAATCAATTAACCTTAAAATTCAATAATCTAACAGTAAGGAGACTCTGATACCACTTGTTGTGAAAATTCCCAATTGATCTTTATGGAATTCCAAATTAAAGTTAAGAACCATTAGTTAGATTATTGAATAAGAAGAGTATTATAGAATTACCTGGATTCATTGATCTTGACTGAAGGTATCAGCGAAATGATTTGTTGGTTCTATGGTCTTTCTCAACCAAATCATCAGATTCCTCAATAGGACTTGATATTTCTCTTTAATGGGGTAGAGAAAATTAGGTTATGATTTGACGTATCAAAGACCATGACCACTGATTGATTATCATATACCTGTTAGGGTTTCCATTAAACCCTAACGGACCAAATCCTGGTGTTCATTCATATAAGCCGATATCATTAATGTTGATAGTCTAACAGGCTCACCAATATCAGATCACTTTAATTGAGTCCAATTCAGTAGCTAATATAAATTTTATAAATAATATATGAGTCCCATATTCATTATTAGAAATTAAAATACCAGCACATAGGTGCGCTGGTGATACAAGATCTTTATAACTTAATGAACAGCTTCATGTTTAAGTGTAAAATTACTAGTTAAAATTTAGTAAATTGAGTTTTCTAATATTACTCAGCCGTAGATCAGCTAATAGAAGACTGTCCTACTGCCCCTCTTTACTTTCTTTTCACAAAAGTATGAATGATTCATTCATATCGTGAAAAGGAAGTAAAGACGTAAACACCATCTTAACACTAACATCCTCAATGAGGTGACGACCTTGACAAATAAAGGACTCAAATAACACCAGTTTTGGCAGTAAGAAAGACTTAAAAGTACCAACTTCGATGATAATGACTTAAAGAAGAGCCAACTTCGGCAAATAGAAAGCTTAAGAGGTGTGATGAAAACTTGAAGAGGTGTCAATTTTGAGAATAAGAAAACCTTAAAATGTATTATGGAAACTATTTGAAGTGCCAACTTTGACATTGAGAATCCTAAAAGTCCTAGAGAAGTTTGAAGAGTTGCCAACTTTGAACAAGGTTCCAAGTTTGACGATTGAAGTTTGAGCTCCATCCCGGAACAAATCAGAGGATATTTCCTTGATATTAAAAAGAGAGTAGCCTAAGGAGGAATACTTAAACCTTTGAAGAGAAAAAAAAATGAATGACAGGGAATTATCCTAACGTGTTTGGATCAAAGGATACAGCCTAGGAATGGGTACCTGAAGCTTTTTGAACAAAGAATGAGGGAGTGGGTTCCTGGGAGGCCTTTGATAGAAAACAAATGATTTGGGAGGAATTCCCCTGGTTTAAAGGAGATATGAGATAGCCTAGGAGTAGATTCCTGAAGCTTTTGGACAGAAAACAAATGACTTGGAGGGGATGCCCCTAGCTCAGATTAAAAAATGAGATAGCCTATGAGTGGGTTCCTGAAGCTTTTTGTCAGAAAACAAAAGACTTGGAGGGATGCGCCTGGTTTAAAGGAGATATAAGATAGCCTAGGCATGAGTCCACGAGGCTTTAGCTGGGAAATAAAAGACTTGGGGCGATACCCCTAGTTCAACAGGAAATGAAAGGATTGGGGGTGCTGCCCCTTGGTTGACAGAAATTAAGGGTGCCTTGTTTGGCGGCTGGAAAGTAAAGGATGCCTGCATAGGCGAACGGAAAGGAAAGGGTGAATGAATAGGCGAAAGTAAAGGGTGCCTGAATAGGCGAAAGTAAAGGAAAGGGTGCCTGAATAGGCGAACGGAAATGAAAGGGTGCTTGAATAGGCGAACGGAAATGAAAGGGTGCCTGAATAGGCGAGCGGAAAGGAAAGGGTGCCTGAATAGGCGAACACAAAGTAAAGGGGCCTGAATAGGCGAACACAAATGGAAGGGTGCCTGAATAGGCGAACGGAAAGGAAAGGGTGCCTGAATAGGCAAACGGAAAGGAAAGGGTGCCTGAATAGGCGAACAGAAAGGAAAGGGTGCCTGAATAGGCGAGCAGAAAGGAAAGGGCGCCTGAATAGGCGAACACAAAGTAAAGGGCGCCTGAATAGGCCAACGGAAATGGAAGGGTGCCTGAATAGGCGAACACAAAGTAAAAGGTGCCTGAATAGGCGAGAGGAAAGGAAAGGGTGCCTGAATAGGCGAAAGTAAAGGGTGCCTGAATAGGCGATTGGAAAGTAAAGGGTGCCTGAATAGGCGATTGGAAAGAAAAGGGCCTGAATAGGCGAATGGAAAGTAAAGGGTGCCTGAATAGGAGATTGGAAAGTAAAGGGCCTGAATAGGCGAATGGAAAGTAAAGGGTGCCTGAATAGGCGAATGGAAAGTAAATGGCCTGAATAGGCGACTGGAAAGTAAAGGGTGCCTGAATAGGCGATTGGAAAGTAAAGGGCCTGAATAGGCGATTGGAAAGTAAAGGGTGCCTGAATAGGCAGATGGAAAGTAAAGGGTGCCTGAATAGGCGAATGAAAAAGAAAGGGTGCCTGAATAGGCGAACGAAAAGGAAAGGGTGCCTGAATAAGCGAACGGAAAGGAAAGGGCGCCTGAATAGGCGAACACAAAGTAAAGGGCCTGAATAGGCGATTGGGAAGTAAAGGGCCTGAATAGGCGATTGGGAAGTAAAAGGCCTGAATAGGCGATTGGGAAGTAAAGGGTGCCTGAATAGGCGATTGGGAAGTAAAGGGTGCCTGAATAGGCGACTGGAAAGTAAAGGGTGCCTGAATAGGCGAATGGAGAGTAAATGGCCTGAATAGGTGACTGGAAAGTAAAGGGTGCCTGAATAGGCGATTGGAAAGTAAATGGCCTGAATAGGCGACTGGAAAGTAAAGGGTGCCTGAATAGGCTATTGGAAAGTAAAGGGCCTGAATAGGCGATTGGAAAGTAAAGGGCCTGAATAGGCGATTAGAAAGTAAACGGTGCCTGAATAGGCAGATAGAAAGGAAAAGGTTCCTGAATAGGCGAACGAAAAGGAAAGGATGCCTGAATAGGCGAACGAAACGGAAAGGGTGCCTGAATAGGCGAATGGAAAGGAAAGGGTGAGGATGTTGCCTCTCAGTTAGCTGGAAGGTAAAGACCTGGGAGAAATATACTAGTTTGACATGATTTGAAAGAATCACGGGGATCTGCCCCTTGACTGAGAGAGTAGATCTGGGGCGATGATTGAAAGAACCTTGGGGTACCACTTCTTGGTTGAGAGAGTAGGTCTGGGGTGATGCCCCAGTTAGGAAGATTGAAGGGATTTTAGGGGACCGCTCCTTGACTAGAAGGAAGAATCTAGAGTCCACTGGGGATGTATGGTGGGCTTACTAGAGGAAAGAAATCTGGGGATGATCCAGTTCAAGCTGTCTTGGATGATTTGGGGTACTGCTTCTTGATTGGGAGAGAAAAGAAACGGGGAAAATCTGGCTGAAGGAGCTAGGGATATTGCCCCTCGAACGGAGAAGGGATTTGGGGCAATTCCCCAATTTTGGAAAGATTGGAAGATTTAGGGGTACTACCCCAAGGCTGGGAGAAAGATATGGGGTGATGCCCCAGTTAGGGAGGTTGAAGAAGCTTGGGGGTATGCTCCCTTTTGACAGAGAGAGACCCGAGGTGATGTCCCAGCTCGAATTTCCCGGGAGCGTGGGGTACTGCCCTTGGGTTGACAAAATGGCCCGGGGGAGATGTCCTAGTTTGACATGATCTAAAGAGCTTTGGGGGAAACTGCCTCTTGACTGCAAGAGGAATCTGGGGAGATGCCCCAGTTTGATTTGTCTGGGAAGTGTAGTTCCACTGGGGAAGGATTTGGAGATTCGGAGTACTGCCCCTTAATTGAGAATGGAAAATCTAGAGTCCACCAGGGGAAAAGAACTTGAGAAGTGCCAGTTTTGGTGACCAATTCCACTGGGGAAGAGAAATTGACAGATACCGACTTTAACAGTTAAGGATGAGACTTTGAAGGTGCCTGCTTAAGTGATGGAAGAAGAAACCTTGAAAGGTGCTAGCTTTGGTGATTACAGTTCCACTGGGGAAAAGAAATTAAGAAGATGCTGACTTTGACGATTAAGGAGGAGACTTGGAGGATTGCCAACTTTGGCAATTATGGAGGAGATTTTGAGGATTGCCATCTTTGGCGATTAAGGAGGAGATTTCAAGGAATTGCCAATTTTGGCAATTATGGAGGAAACTTTGAAGGTGCCAACTTTGGCGATGGAGGAAGAAACCTTGAAAGGTGCCAGCTTGGGCGATGGAGGAAGAAACCTTGAAAGGTGCCAGTTTTGGCGATTACGGTTCCATTGGGGAATGCATGGCAGGCCCGTCGAAGGAGAAAAATCTGATGGATGTCCCAGTTTGGGACATTTTAATGGGGGTAACCCCACTGGGGAAAGTGTTTTCCTATTGGGGAAGGAAGGCGTGGATAACCTTTGATCACTATAGTTCAGTCAGAAAGGTAATTCTGTTGGGTATTAGGAGGTTTTTTTTTTAAGTCCATTTGGTGGTTTTTTCCTCAGGAGGAATTCTCAGTCTGTGTTCCTTTTGGGGATGAATAGTGGGTCCACCAGAGAAGAGAAATCTGGGGGATGCCCCAGTTTGGAAGATCGAAAGGATTTTTTGGAGAACTGCCCCTTGACTGAAAGAGGGGAGACCTGGGGTGATGCCCCTGTTTGGAAAATTTACCTGAAGGAATTAGGGGTGCTCCTCCTTGACAGAAAGAGAATAGAGTCGTGGACAGATGCCCTTTGACTGAAAAGATTTGAGGTGATGTCCCAATTTTAGAGAAGGATCCGGGGTGATGCCCCAGTTTTGGAAAAATTGGAAGTTCTCAAGGGTACTACCCTAGGCCGGGAGAGAAATCTGGGGAGATGCCCCAGTTTGAAAGATTGATCTGGGAGTTAACAGGAGGTCCCGTCCAAATTAACCAGGTTCTAGAGCTTGGCGTCTTTGCCGAGGAACGGGACACACTAAACTGTTAGAATATACCAAGTTGATTTCTTGGAGATGTGACCCCTAACATGCCTCATGAACAAGAGAGAAACCTTGGGAAGATGCCGGCTTCAACTGCAAGGTATTGATGGACTTTATGGAAACCTCAAAGCAAAATGAAAACTCAGAAAGGCGTCGTGTTTGGCCATAGAAGGGTGTTTTGTCTAATGATTTGGGTGGGTTATGAGAAGAAACTCGAGGATAACCGACTTCAATGAGTGAGGGTGAGAGTGAGCTTTGGAGACTGATGGACATACACCTGGAAAATGCCAGTTTTAGCGGTTGAAGCTTGACACATCTGCTTGTCGTAACATCCTGCAAGAAAGGTTAGTGGTGCAAAACAAATTGAAACTTAAAGACTTCCTGTAAAACCACAACCCTTAGAGATTCGAGGTGTCTCATGACTGAAACAGAGCAGATGAAACAACTCTAGCTTTGGAAACGTGTCAGGCCCAGTCTTCATAATGATTGTATGAGGCGAGATCAAGTGACAGGAACATCTTGTCCTCACGACTTTAAATTTTCATTACCTTTTCATTTTTATATATTAAGGGAAAACATATGTCTTATCAAATCATGGAAAATCACAATAAATACGTGTCAAAAATAGGTGAGATTGTATTTATAAGTTGGGTAGGTGTAGAGGGAGGAAAGTATAGAAAGCAAAAGAAACAAGCATGGTTAAATATGAAAGATTGATAATTGGGTGAAGCAGGGAGGGTTTTACAGATCTTCCAGTGAATTTCTGAGAACAATGCATATCTCAATCCCACTTCACGACCTCAAGTTCACCATTTGACCTCGCCTCTAAGAGGGTAGTTTGACCATGGTCCACGTGCCCCAGCTTGGAGTTATACATTTTGTGTTGGAGGTTTCGGTCATATTGTCAGAATTTAGACGCTAATTTCTTGCCTGAGTCACCTTTTATTTTTTCTGACTCACCGAGTTGCTCTAACTTTTGCCTAGGCCGCCCTTTCAAGTTTTCAGCCTAGCGAGCTTTTCTCACTAACGACATCTTCTTTTTGTCTTTGCCTCTAAGAAGGTAGTTTAACCATGATTCATGTGCCCCAGTTTGGACTAACACGTTTTGCATTGGGAAACTTTAGTTACTTGGCCGAAATCTTGACCTTAATTTTTTCCTGAGCCGCCTTTTCAGGTTTTCGACTCACCGGGTTGCTTTAACTTTTGCCTAGGCCGCCCTTTCAGGTTTTCAGCCTAGCGAGCTTTCCATTTTCTTTATAATGTCTTTTTTTCTTTTCTTGTTTATTTTTGGCTGCATGCTTTACAATAAAAGGTTGAAGCTGATTACACTCCAGTTGAGCCTGCCCTTCCTTTCCAGATTTAGTTTGATCCTTTGGGGAAGTGATGTCATTGCACATAGCAGACTCTACTCCTGTGCCATGTATCCAAGGAAATAGGGGTGAGTCTTTTGGCATCAATGAGAGGGAATTACTCTGAGTCCTCATTTTGGCCTTTATTTTCTTTTTCTCTTTTTTTTTCTTTCTTCTTTGGATTTTTTTTTCATTTTTTCATTTTTTCTTCTTTTGTTTGCCTTTTTTTTTGTTTTGTTCTTTTTTTATCCCTCAATGATGTAATGACTCAATCTAACAGACTATTTCCTTGATTACATAGGCATGAGGAGTAGCCCTCTTTAAGGCTAAGGTATTGATAACGACAAGGATGAAATATTATTTTCGTCAAATTCCTGGCCTAATGACATCTGTGTCCCTCATACAGAAAGATGACAACTTGCTTGATGAGCCAGATGTAATCAACTTGCCCTATTTGGCATGTGCATAGGACGTCAAACCTGATTTTGTTGTTTTTTTTTTGAATCAGCTTCTAACGCAATAACTCAACATGGTAGACCATTTCCTTGGTTACATTAGCATGAGAAGTAATTATGCCCCAGGGATGAAATATTGTCATTTGTTGCATTCTTGTCTTGATGACATCTGTGCCCCCATATAGTCTGGTGACAGCTTCCTTGATAATCTGGACATAATCAGCTTGCCTCATTTGGCACGTACATCGGACACCAAGCCTGATTCATTTTTTATTATTTTTTTTATTTGATTATTTTTTCTTCTTCTTTTTTTTCTTTTTTTTTTGTCGACAAAGTTTCCCTCGATTGTGTCTGTATCTATAGGCATCAGCAATTTACCCCTATCCATGTTGGTGACTGTTGAAGCTTCCTTAAACGACTGGCCTGCCCCTGTCCATTTTCAGTACTTGGCCATGTTGTCATTCACATAGACTCCTATCACGTCATGAAACAAGGTTACTAACGCCCTCTGATAGATTGCCCCTGTGTTTTTCAAACTAAAGGACATTAATAACTTAATCGATTCTTTCGATTGTTCTTGACTCAGGGGATACCCATCTTGACCCATTTATCTGCTTCATTTGATGATTTCGCCTAACTCTTGATGGCTGAATCTCTTTAGACCCTTCTTATTCAAACATCTTGGCCCACTCAGACAAGGGACCATAGTATTTCTACCCTCTTTTTCAGCGTGATCGACCAGGTAATTGAAGTCGTAAAAATGGACTGTGACCTCACTGTTCTCAGGAGAATCATTTTCGGACCTGCATTTATTTGGTTTGTCATGGTGAACGAAAAAAAGAAGCAAATAAAGGAAAAAGGATTCAAGGAAGCGATAAGGAAAGCAAGAAAAGGCATTTTAAAATTTGACACGTATTTATTGAGAGAAACTTAAAATGATAAAAACATGTTTTTTGCCCTTATTACATAAACATCCCAAAGCCTTAGGCATAGCTATTGGGTTGAAAAGTCATTAAAACATCTCTTTGATTGAAAATTTAAAGTCGTATGGAGTTTGACAGTCTCCTAGTCACAAAGCTCTTCGCCTAGCGGGCAATCACAAAGTTTGCATTATGCATCATCACGGGGGCCATGTTCAATGGTGACGACATCCCTTCCATACTCCTAACCCTCTTTTATTGCAGTAACCCTAGAACTCCCATGGTTAGGCAAGGGGTTTATGGTAACATTGAGTCTTCCCTCTTGGAAACTTATCCATTTGGCTTTGATTAGATCCCTCACTTTGCATTTTAAGGCCTGACAATCCTCAGTAGAATGCCCTGGGGCTCCAGCATGGTAATCACATTGGGCATTAGGATTATACCATTTAGGGTAAGGGGGAACCACCGGTTTCAATGGACAGGGTACCGCAAGGGAGTTGCGGATAAGGTAAGATAAAAGTTCTATGTAGGTTATGGGAATGGGGTCAAATTGAATTGGTGTTTGATTATTGACGTGTTTTCTTGTGCTTCTGATGGGATTAGGAGGCCGAGTCTGTCGTTGTGGAGGATAGTATGGCATGGGCTGTGGATGGGGGGGTTTGAAAACAGGCAAATGGAAGTGGGTAGGTGTCCGAGCGATAGATGGATGGAAGTGGGGTCGTAGTGAGGTAGGATAGGGGTTTTGGTTAGTGGTGGCCATATAAGGTGCACGAAGATTGGCAGGCTGAAAGGTAGTAGGGCCTATTGGTCTTGCTTGGACCATCTGGATAGCTTGAGCTTGGGTGGATTGTGGTTCAGGGATTTGTGGGTTTGGATGAGGATTAGCAAAAGGGATCATCAGATGGGCAGGGTTTGAAACATGGGGTTTCATCGTTTGAAAATCATGGCCATCTTGTTGATTATGGAATGTGGGAGAGTATCCTGGGGGTATCCCATAAGGTGGGAAAGGTACAGGATTACCATCTAGCCCAACAAATGTGTGTTGTGATGTATAACCATAGGGCATTCCACGAGGTAGTCGGGGGTCAATCACTTGCTTTGCTTTCCTAGTGTTAACAGTGAGGGGGGTGGTCATGGGGTGAGTAACTTGAGCCTGTGTCAGACCAAGGCCCGAGAAATGCAGTGGGGTTAACAGTTGTTGTTGGGCATCCTCGATAACTGCAGAGGAGTCCCCTCCTGTGATTCTCTTCTCTAAAAGTTTAACCATCTCCGCCATATGCTCCTTTAGTTGGTTGACCTCATCCCTGAAGTTTTTATTTTCTTGTTCTATTTCAGTCACGAGTCTCTTCTGAAGTCGGGTTCTGTAGGGGTGTTTCTCCATGATGTCTTTTGAAAAATACAAAAGTGTCAGGTGGAAATAAAAAGGAAATAAAACAGTGTGACTGACATTAGAATAAATTGGCGCATGAAGCAATCACAAGTCTTAACGAGCATCCTTTGACTATTCTTTAGAACGACTTGTTCAAAAGTACTAAGTAGGATAAACATGGAAATTAATATGGGATAGTTGTGAAGACAGAAGAATCCTCCATTCTAAGATACGACAAGGGCCTTAAGTTTAGCCATTTCTAGTTCGGGCAACCATGACCCTCCTCTTAAAAGTTTGATCCCATGTTAATTTTCATATCTTGCTCAAGGATATTCGTTAAGCCCTAAATAGCTTCCAGCGAGAACAGAAAGAAAAGAGAGAATGAGCCATCGGGAATTGACGTGTTTTATAAATCGCTACTCCCTTGGTAATATCTTGGAAAACATCTTTACATTCAGGGAAGTAATGATTGACAAAACTTGTGACAAATCGAGAGCCACATGAGTTACGAACCCTCCAATCGTCTTCAATGTTTTTTTATTTATTTTTTTATTTTTTTTATTATTTTGTTTTGACGACTCAAAAAATTCATAACTCAGGACCCAAAGATTAAAGTAAATACGCATAAAAGGAAAGGATTATTTGCCTATTAAAGGATCACCAATTTAAAAGTGTCATTTTTGGAAAGAAGTAATCCGTTTAACAGGCAAGTGGTCCACCAATTTGGATTAAAAGGGAAAGTGAGAATAACAGAAGGTAGTGGGAAAGTCTGCCCCTTTGTGCCCTAAGTCAGGTATTTCTGAAAGTCTTTTCCTGGGACCTATAGTCTGTCTAATAGTGACTCCTCACATTGGGTAGCTTGCACTAGACTTTTAAAAGGTCACTAGAGCCAAGATCCTACTCATGATGTGACCACATCAGTAGGGAATCTACTAGGTGCGTACATCATGAAAGGTCGAACTCTAGTTGAGGTTCTTACGATCGCCGGATGGGAAGTACATCCCAAACGACACCGCTACCAACCTCCCCTAACTTAAGCTTCATTTGGGGCCCGGGTATAGGGCGCTACTCATAAGTGTGTGTAAATGGTGAGTGTAGTGTGTGAAAGAGTATTCAATACTTGTACCTTATCCTATCCTGCACAGAGAACAAACACAAAACGATAACACAAAGTCGTCTACCCTAGGGTTCAACAATCACACAGACATTAACAGAACATAAATAACAAAATACATACAAAACATAAATCACATACAAATGTTGATATAAAATAAAATAAAGGAAGAAGTTAAATAATTAACAGACTATTTAAAAGCATGCGCTATCAACTTGATTGGCTTGACTCTCTAAATTGTCCCCAGTGGAGTCGCCATCTGTCGCGACCGGGATCGCGGCGGGATGGCCGACCCTTAAAACGAAAATGGGTTTTTCGAAATCCTTTCGAAAAGAAAAAACAGGGAGTCGCCACCAATATTTTTTAGGATAAAAATATCGGAAAAAACCTCTTTTAAAACACTGGTTATGAAAAATGAAATTCTAAGTTCGGGAGTCGAATTACAGGTGAGGAAGGTATTAGCACCTCACAACTGTCCGTTATAAAACGGTTACCTCAAATTGATAGCGCTTATTTCAAAATAATCTAGAAATTATTTTAACTTCTTTTATGAAAAGAAACATACAAAACAACAAAAGAAACACAAACAGACAAAACAGACTAAATAGTTAGAGTAAAAATTTGATCAAACAACGACAGTAAGAAAGAAGAAAATAGGGACGATAGAAGACTAAACAGTAACAGTAAGAAAGAAGAAAAAAAATGACGATGGAAATCTGAACGATGACAGTAAGAAAGAAGAAAACAGCGACGATAAAAGTTTGAACAGTGACAGTAAGAAAGAAGAAAACAGCGACGATAGAAGACTAAACAGCGACAATAAATAAAATAGAAGATTTAAACAATAACAGTAAGAAATGACAAGGCTATGACAGTAAGAAACTCGACAAAACAACAAATATAAGAAAAAAAAACTGAAACGGAGTGAAAGAAAGGTTAAGAGGACGTCTCATCCAAATTAACCTTAATTTATACGTAAATCTAAACATTAAAATAAATAAATAAAATAAAAAATAAAATTGATTAAGAAAATATTATTGTTTAATAAAAATATTAAAAGTATGAGATTAACAAGACGTCACGTCTAAATTAACCTCACTTTAAAGAAAATAACACTCTAATAAAATATTAAAAAAAACATGAGATTAACGAGACGTCTCGTCTAAATTAACCTCATTTTAAAGAAAATAATACTAATAAAATATTAAAAAAACATGAGATTAACAAGACGTCTCGTCTAAATTAACCTCATTTTAAGAAAATATTATTTTAATAAAAATATTAAAACACGAGATTAACAAGACGTCACATCTAAATTAACCTCCTTACGACAATAAAATTTTAAAACATTAATTATATAAAATTAATCAAAATCATAACAGAGACATAAAAAATTATAACGAGAAAGTGGGCCCGACAGGAATTAATTCCCGCTCCTACGTATTCTCAAATGTATTGAGAAATCAGGGTTACGTAGTTCTTTGGAGAAAATCTGAGAAAATATTTAAATTATTTTTGATCAATTTTGATTTTTAATAATAAAGAAGATTCATGAAGAAGGATAAATACAAGGCGAAGTAAGATCGCACGTGCATAAACCTTCGAAACCTAATAACAACGATATAGGCAAAAGTAATTTTGCACGACATCGCCCATAAAATTTTGAAATAATTTTTATAAAGAAAATATATACATATATAACAAAAATTAACATGAAACTATCTATCTTAATTTTTTACAAAAGAAATAAATTGTTTTTTAATATTTCATTATTTTCACCATAAAATACCATAAAAAATATTTTTTTTGAGTTTTGTGATTTTTATTTTTACTCTTAGTATCAAACTTATTAAATTTAAGGATAATCTTATTTTAATCTAACTAAAACTGAAAATTCATTTTTTATTTTATTTTAAAAAAAAAATATATTATTATTTTATTATATATTATTTTCATAAACATAAAAAATTAAAAATAGGCTTTAAGAGCCTATCACCTAAAAAAAAAAGAAGGATGGTAATACAAATGGGCCTCACTAGTTGAGGCCCAAAACTAACAAACCTTAAAAACTAAAGAAAAGAAAAGAAACAAAAGAAGAAGAAAGAGGGGGGGCGGCGGCTAGGTGGAGAGGAAGAGAGGGAGTGAAGGTTAGAGAGAGAGGGAGGGGGAGATAAAGAAGGAGATCGGCAGAGAGAGAGAAGCCAAGAGAGAAAGATGACCGGAGAGAAGGAGAGAACGGCCGATCGGAGGAAGCCTGGGCAGAGACGGCGGCTAGTGGCGGAGAGAGAGAGAGAGACCGATGGTGGGGGGGAGAGGGCTGATCGGAGAGAGAGGTTCGGCAGCAGGCGCGAGGGAGGAGCTCGGTGGGCATCGCGGAGGCTCGGGTGGCCAACGTCTGGCCGTGCGCGTGGAGGCCGGTTCGCAAGGGTCGGGTCTGTTGCGGTGACTGGCGTCGGAGGAAGGTGACGGTCCGAGCAGAGGAGGCTGAGGTTGCGGTGGCAGGGGAAAGATCGGTTTTCTCTCCCTTTCTTCTCTGTTTGTTATTTTTTTTTTCTGTTTGGATTTGTGATGGTGGAGATGATAAAGTTGTATGGTGAGTATGTTTTTTTCTTTTTGTGTGTGGGTGATTCTGGTTTTAGTAAGGATGAATGTGTGTTTTTCTTGTTTGTGTTGATGAAAGAAAAGTGGTAAATCAAGTGGTTTTCGGTTGAGAGGAAGAGATGATGTTTTTTTATTTTTCTTCTGAGAGGATTGAATGTTGTGCTGTTTCTGGATTGTTGGTGAAAGAGATGAGATCAGTGTCCAAGAGATCCCTTCCGGGTGAAGAGATAAAGGAAGAAGAAGATGAAGTTTAGTGGGGGTTAGTGGGGAACCAAATCCTGATTCTGGCCTGATTTCCTGGAAGGGATAGTGAGGAAGATGGAGATGAAGGAGCTCTGGAGGAGACAACTTCCGGATTCCGCTTCAGGATTTCCGGAGTGGGGGCAAAAAATTATTATTTTTATTATTTAATAATTAAAAAGAAAAAAAAGCAGAATTTGGTGTTTACACCTACCTTAAACTGTGATTTCAAGTTCGAATTTAATCTTAATAGTATAAACTTTTTCATTTATGATTATGATGATTATGTTCGGTTTAAATCTATATATATAACCAGAGTTTTCTACTATGGTATGATATAAATTATCTTCTATCATGTGACCATTCTTCATCTTTTGTCTTTGTCCGAGAATTCATTACCTTCACTTTTGCCACCCCTTCCTGGTGTTTCTTCTCCTTTTTATTTCAAACTTTTCTTTAAATAATTTTGTTGGAAAATGCTTAGGAAATATTAGGATTTCTTATAAATTTTTTATTAACTTTCTACAAATAATTTGTATTACAAAATTGAAATATAGAAATTTTCTACCAATTTAATTGTAAACTTTTCTATGAATATAGTTTTTATGGAAAAATCCACAAGAAATATGGAGATTTCCAACTAGCTTCACGTTAGTACAAAATATCATGTAACTATTTTTTTAAAATTGTGTGAATAATTTCCACAAATAAATATATAGGAAATTTGGCTAGAAATGACAAATTTATTTTTTCATGGAAATGTAATCATAAAAAATACCAAAAAAATTAAACTTTCTTGTGAATTTAATGAATTGAAATCCGCTTAAAAATAAGGATTAAGAACGATGAGTGTCTTGGTGAATAAAAATGAAAACGATAAAAAAAAAAAGTAGCAAGAAGAGTGATGGTATTTAAGGTTTAGTGGTAAAAGAATGAAAGGTGACAAGCTATATATGTAAGAGTTATTAAATTATAAGATAAGGAGGCACAAGAAAACAACATATTAGTGTCCCAAGTTAGTGTCAATGATCGACACCAGCATAAGTGGATATGCTAGTTGTAAGTTACTGAAGTGTCTAGTGTTAATGTGGATCTAGTAATTAAGAAGATAAAAAGGAAAAGAAAAAAATAGAAAACAAAAGTTGAAAATTAGCACCGTGATAGTTTAAGGTAGATGTTTCATTTATGAGTGTATAAGTTATACCTGTAACATCTAAATTTAAAATTATTGGGATAAATTAAAATTTTTAGAACTAGATAAATTTAAGTTAGATAAACTAGATTCATTTTAGTAAAATTATTTTATTTTCTCTTAATCTTTTCTTTTATTTCTTTTCTTTTTTTTTCCCAATTTTTCTTTCCTCCTCCATTTTTCTTTCTTTTCTCTCACCGTTCATTGTCTCTCTCAATCGTGTGTTTCTTTCCCTTCCATAGCCATCATGCTTGGCACCTTTCCACAAGCATGATCATACCATTTTCCATCAAATTCTTCATCAATTTCACTTAAATTTCCAAATGTAAGTTCATGACTTGCACTAATTTCTATTTCCTTCTCATTCTTCACATGGGTTTCACTATAAGCATGCCATTAATTTTGGGTTTCCACTTGCTTTCTTCCCTCTAAGCCATGAGCTGCCATGGATGAGGAGGAGTGAAGCTTGAACCACCATTAACATCACTTTAAAGCCTTTAAGTATGAACTAAACTCATTTCCTCTTCAATTCAACCATAAAAGAATTAGGACCCACTGTCTCTAATTGTTGAATCATGCTTTGGGTTATGTTGGGAAGCAACTAGAAAGTGAATTTAAAGGAAATCAAAAAGGAATCAGAGTCCTAGAAGCATTTTGGAGGTTCGTCGGCGAGTGTGTCGTATTCCGGTAAGTCAACAATTACCGAAACTATACCGAATTAGTAATTTTAGCTTTGAAATATATATGTAGGAGCTCAAGTGTTATTAAAATAATTATTGCTAATTTTTTAGGAATGATTGGAATAAAGAATTAGTATTCAAAGGTAGAATTAGTGAATCAGAAAGCAACTTTGGAAGCCGGATCGTCGAGAGGTATGCGTATACGTACGTGAGGGGTTTACCATTTGAGTAGCAAATAAGAAATTTAATTCCGGGGTCGGGTTTATAAATGATCATATGTGAGTTACTAAATAACCTTTGGAATTATATATATTTAGTAAGATATTATTACGAGTAACCAATGTTGGTATGTTAGAGCTTGTGCTCATTAAATGATGTTGATGATGATGTTTATGACTTATATGGTGAAATGCCATTGTTAATCTTGACTGGTGTGTATCTTTGATAATGAACTGTGATGATATTGATGATATCTATGAAAATATGTCTTAAATGTTGATGATGATATTTTATGAACTATGTGGTATAAGTCATTATTAGTAATATTTGGTATAATTTGGCATTGGTATCATTTGGATGACCTTAATGATATTTATAATAATTAATGTTTGGATTGTGGTTGATTGCTCCAATTAGCTAGATTGATATGTATGGGTGGGAGATTAGTGGTTTGAAATATATTGAAGTTAGTGAAGCTAGGCTATGATATCGGGGTTGATTTAAATGCGCCATGATTCACATCCTTATATATTGCATCACCATGACATCATATGCATTGAAATAAGTGCTACGATTTGCTATAGCACTATGATTTGCTGTTTGAGACTGTCAATTATGGCATTATGATTTATTGTGCAGCTCTCGATGTACCATCATTTTTTAGCACTACAATTTGTTGTGTGGTTACTTGGATATCCACCACTTTATAGCGTTATAACTCGTTATGTGGATTATCCTTTGGCACTATAATTTATCATTTGTGAAGTTGGATCCATATTGCATTGCTTTTATGCATTGAAAAGAATGAAATTTCTAAAGTCCATGGCATCTAGACATTGCATTAGGAGTATTAGTGTATGTTTAGGTGATGGAAGATTTAAAGTGTTGTGGTGACAGTTGAAATTGAAATGAAAAAGAATATGTGAATTAATGATTGATAAGCCTTTGCGCTTAATTCGTATATGTAGTCTATACATAGATATATATGATTTGAAATGGATGATTTGATTATTGAAACATAGTGTACTTGATTAAGCTATTGTGAATAAATAATTGATTAAAATCATACTTGATGTTTCTACTTACTGCTTTGAGTGGTACTCACCCTCCAACCAGTTGTTTCTATGAGTTTTTAGGGTGATGACGATGCCACTTGGTGAGCCCAAGGAATAGAAGTAATGTAATGGCATAGAAAGGAATATGTGTTTGACTATTTTGATGATAATGGTATTTTGTTAGTCCTTTGATGGCTTGATGTTGTAAATATGACCGCTTGTTTTTTGAACACTTTACAACAATTATGTGATATGCAGTTGAAGTATTAGACATGTATATATGTTTATATTTACTATTGGATAAGTATCTGTAACCTAGTGTGATGATGTGAAACCATGTTTTAATGTCCAAGTGTGATTTTTGAATCATGTATTATAATTATACGCAAAATGATGAATGTTAATTGAGTAGGATGGTTTTTGTTAAAGCATTGTAGGTTAGAATTGCATTCAGATTTGATAAGGTATATGGCTTTATGAATGTTAGGTGGAATTTAAGGAACTGGAAGGGTGATATTTTGATCTATAAGGTTTTAGAACCTCCATATAGTTTGTATAGGTCATATAGCTCATATACCATATTTATGGTGTTGTTGTATTGAGTTGTCCCCAATTGAATGAGATTAAAATGGCTTTGAATGGCCAAGTAACATAAAAATGGTCAAATCATGTTTTTTCATATATCTACCTTGTTTTTAGGATTTTTTTTGTTACGACAAGCTTCAGTATATCACAAATAGTATGAATAGGCTTGTGTCAAAATTTGGTGTCATTCAAAGGTCAAATGGGAAAGTTAGGGGGTGCGAAAGTTGGCCAGTGGCCAGACTTCTGTATAATTATGCATTCTGTTTGTCTGGTAATCAACTACACATATTGTATAATTGATTACATAGGTTGTCTGGTAATCAATTACATATTTTGTGTAATCGATTACACAAGCTGTCTAGTAATCGATTACACATATTGTGTATTCAATTACATATCTGTCAGTCACTCAAAATTGCCCAATTTGAAGCGTGTAATTACAAGTTTAGTTGCCTCTAACCCTAGGGTAACCCTACTAGGGACCTATACTATTGGGTAGGACACGTTCTAAGTCTGTTCTAGGTATATGATTATTTAGTTTAAAGTCATGTGTCATCTAGGCTCTTAGAGTTAATTCACTAGGGTTAATTAATTATGAAAATTTTCCTCTAATTTTAATAAACCTTGGGAATTAATTTTGAGAGTTTAGGTGGGACGCTGTAGGTAGTATCAGAGCCAAAGCTATATTTATTGAAGTAATGATGAGTTTTATTTGAGTAGACCTAAATTAATTATGAAAGTATAATGTTTTGTACAATTGAGTGTTTTATCTGTGAAATGTGAGAATGATATTTTTAGGAAGTTATGGTATTGCATTCACTCCGTGAGCTTCACCAATGCAATTACCTTATTTTAAGGTTAATAGTATATTATTTTCTTAATACCAATGGTATATTAAGCCGTGTATCCTTGTTCTTTTATCTAGGTTGAATTATGCCGAGTCATAGGCCAAGTGGTGATCCTATGGTCGATACACTGGTTCAGCAGGCTGGTGTGCTTGATAAATAAGGCCATGGTACTAGCGGTCTTGATTGATTTCTTAAGAGGAAGCCCTTCACTTTTAAAGGGGGCTATAACCCCATGGTGCCCATTTATGGATAAAAGAAATGGAACGTATCTTCGGATCTCTAAACTGCACTGAGACACAGAAGATGAAATATGCCACCTACCAACTTATTAAGAAAGCTAAAACTTGGTGGTTGTAAGCCAAACAACGCATATCATAGCCATTGGGAGGCAATTAATCTGGGTGAACTTCAGGGAGTATTTTTTGGAGGAGTTCTTTTAGGGAAATGTTACAAGCTGAAAGGAGTTGGAATTTATAGAACTCAAGCAGGGAACGATATCTGGTGGTGAGTATACCGCCAAATTTAATGAACTAAGCTTATTCTATCATCTGTTCCAGAATGAAGGAATTGAATCCTCACTGTGTGTTAAATATGAAAACGGACTTTGGTCTAAACTGAAGGAAGTAATCAGATCTTAGGAGATTTTTAAGTTTCCTGCCTTGGTGAACTAGTGCAAAATTCTAGAAAAAGATCAATTGGCCTAAGTGGCTGAAAGAAAAGCTGAAAGATCAATAGTCTGCATCTCCACTTGATTTGGAAACTCCCTCTCCCTTTTCCGACTAGCTTCTCGTATTGCTTCACTTCTGTGTTCTACAAACCTTCCCAAGTGCCCCTAGCAAATCAAATGTTTAATCTGGTTTTTGAGGGACCAACAATCTTCCGTCCCGTGTCTAGAGGTGTAATGGAATTCATAAAATTTTGTCCTATCCAAATCTTTAGGACCCTCTGCAGGTGGTGATAATCTGAGCAAGTTTGTATTGTAGACTTTGTGCATAATCTGATCTCTTCTGCTATTTAGAGGGGGTGAAGTTGTTGTACTTAGGATACAGGTGATAAGTGTTTATTATACATCAATTTCATGATTCAATTGGACTCATTTTGTAAAGAATTTAATGAAATTGGTGAATAATTAAAGAAAGTTAAACATGAAATCTCTTGTGAAAGATACATTGCGTGCAAATATTATTTTACCAAAATTCTTGAAGAGATGCAGGAATTACAAGAAAATAATCAAAAACCAAGAAGCTGGGTCATGTCATGAAGAATTGAAGCATTATATCAGCCCCTGTCATGATTAGAGACGCTTGAGCGAAGGAGAAAAATGCATCAGGCCCTTTCCATGCTTGAGCGTGAGAAGGGGATGCTCAAGCGTGATTCCGAGCTCACTTAAGCATGACCTTGGGCGTGACTGGCACGCTTGAGCGTGTCTTGAGCGTGGCCTGGGTGTTTGAAGCGTGAAGGAGTTTAACCTAAGCGTGAAAAATCTGAAACTCAAGCTTGAGCGTAGGCACAAAAGCTTAAGCGTGGCATGGAGAGGAAAACCCCATGTTGGAGCGTGGCAAGGAGAGATCAAGCGTGTACAAGACAGTGAGCATCAGGGTCTCTCACACTTGAGCGTGACCACCTACGCTCAAGCGTGAGTCATGCAGTATGGAGTTTTTAATTAAATATAGGCCAATGGTGCGATGCTACCACACCCACTCCTGTATGTCTCTGCATGTCTCTGACCACCTCTGAATGGCCACTCAGCAAGTAGGGGGTTACGCTCAAGCTTGGAAGGAGAAGCCTATGCGTGACTACTCTATAAATAAGAGAAGAACAGAGAAGCAAATCATCCATCTCCAGTATCCCATCATCTTTAGCATTCAATCATTCATTTCACTTATAATTTCTTTCTGTATTCATTTCCTTTTGTTGAGTGAAAATGCAAGGCATGAGTAGGTAAACCCATTCATTGGGATTGGAAGTAATCATTCAAACCCCAAAGTAATATTGTTGTAATTTTTTCATTTATATAACAAGATCTGATGATTTTTGTATTTCATTCTACACTTAATACCTGAAAGTACTTGATCATTATTTTCTTGCCTTTGGTTTTCTTAAGTATATTGGGAAATAACTAGTGAGAGCAGATCTGAATGAAATGCTCATTGTGAGTAGATAACCAGGGATGGCATCTAACGTAATGAACGTCTAAACAATTGATTGATAATGCTGGAATGATTTCAAAGTGACTGAGGGATCAACAGGTTGAAATCATTCTTATAAATTTTGTAGTCGAGGGATCGATGCAAATGACTCTGATTCTGAAGTAAAAATTATCATTTCAAGTTATATATATATGCAAAGTTACAGAGCTTACAGAAGGTAAGAAGCGATACATAATCAATCCCAGTTTTCCAACTTTGATTTTTACCAAAACTCTTTACTGTTATTCTTTGTATTTACTATTTATTGTTTACCATTTCAACTAATCTCTTTTACAACAAACCAAAACAAACTTTCTATCAAAATCAATTCAATAACTAAAGATCTTCAAGCTAACACCTCCTCAATGGAACAACAACCCTTTTTCTACAATTTCAGTGTTTAAACTTGGCACTAACATTCCATCAGATTCATATTATACAAACTTGATTCTTGAGTTGAATACTTCACTTCTTTACTTATTAAGAATCAGTTACCAAGTTTATGCTTATATACCAAAAGATTTCCATACCAAGTTTTGGCATAACAAGTTTTGGCATAACAACGGGTAGGCTTTCATTCTCTTCTCCTTGTTCATTCTAGGGCTTCTTCTCTGTGGCTCTACTCAGGTTATGTTTTACTCAGTCTATCCTACCCATTCGGCCTCACATTCTTTCATGTTGATGTATCGCGCGGCTCTTGCCTTGAAATCGTCCATGTCTATTGATGGTTTTTTAGCTAAGGAATCGAAGCCCGGTTTGGATTGCATGTAAAGCAACCTCCGAACTAAAGTCACGTATCTGGATGGCTTGCTCATTAAAATAAGCTATATACTGCTTGAGAGTTTCATCCTGAAGTTATCTCAGATTCACCAGTCTAACATCCTTAATTTAATTAAACTTAAACCGAGACCAGGGGAAATTTTTCCCAAAATTAGAGTTTACAAATCATTCATAGTCTGCCTAGATTAGTAATTGGAATAGAATTAAAACAACGTAAGGGCAGAGAAGGAAAAAGCCGACCAGAAGAAAGGAAAACCTTCACAAGAAGGCCCAGCGGAAGTCACAGCTCGAACAACCAGTGTTTACTCGCTCAAGCGAGACCCAGGACGCTTGAGCGAGACAGCCCACTCGCTCGGGCGAAGTACCATTCGCTTAAGCGAACAACCCAGAAGCCTTCCATGCACACACACTCGCTGGAGCTAAGTCTAATTCGCTGGGGCGAACACAGGTACAAGGTAATTTCTCGCTCGGATTTGGGACATAGGTTCACCCGGTAAATCATCACGCTCATACTTCACTCGGGAATCTACACAGCTCCTCATTTCATTCATATAGGCCACAAGTATAAGCCACTCGGGAAATGACTCCCCCAATTCTACCACTCGGAATCCAGAACTCTTTCTCACTCGGAATATTTCCTAATCAAACATCACTCGGGGTATTTAACTTCAATACAATCGGGTCTGTACCATACCCCTGTCACTCGGTATATTTTCACATCTCTCTCTCAGAGAACACAGATCTTCCTTCACTCAGAAAGGGTCACAATATTCATTCTTCACTTGGAACATTCCAGCTAGATCCACTCGGCATATGACAACTTATTCGCTCGGGGAAAATCATTAAGTCAAGCCCCTCTCGGACTTAATCTAATCTTAACCACTCGGGATGTAGAACCTCATTCACTCGGATTATGTATATCGTACACTTAGAATTCGTTCCAATCTAACCATTACAACAACTCTTCCTCTGGAGGAGGGCTCACTCGGGGTTTCCACTCGGGATTATCCCAACCCCTTTTCCGCTCGGGATCTACACATATTTTTCACTCGGGATAATCCAGCCTAGCATTACACGGAAATTCTCCCATTAAATTCCACACAATAAGTTCATCAAGAAATTTCTCAGAATCCTCTGTCTTCTCCACTCGGAAAAGGAGGCCAGACACTATAGCCTCACTCGGAATGGCCCAGACAATAATAATCCACTCGGAATTCATCACCTTAACATAATGTATTCAACATCACTTCACAACTAATACAATGTATGTTACCAATATAACCACACACGTATATATATACAGACATACACGCGGACACTTATTATCCTAACATTATTCATTCACCAACACTTGTTATTCGATGTAATTAACACCATACCCATGTAAAATATATATGTATGTATATGTGTACTTGTCTACAATTCTGATAGGCATTTCTCATAAACAATAAGTTAATTATCCTATTACATGAGAGCCGACCAAGGCTGCACTGACCAGACACAATAAATACAATATAAGCACTCTTCAATCGGAGTGCACCTCACTCGGACTTGAGGCCTTATCATCACTTCCGAGTCCAACCTGCACATACTGGAAAAATGGCGTAGGGGTGAGCTTTCACATATAAAATGATAGTTATTGACTCGGATTATACCTTAATCCTCAATTATACAATTTACATGGCTCAATCCACAATAATATATATATATATACACTGCCAACTAATATAAGGTCACACAACATCATCCAATCAGAAATTGCACCATGACATACATCTTCAATCATAACATCATATTGTATTCGGCAATAGCATCATTACATACATATTTATTCAGTCGGAATTCACTCACACGACATCATCTAGTCGGAATTTACTCAGATCATTCAAATCCATGCGAATCACATTAGTCTCAATAACAATGCTCTTACACACATGCATTCGGATCCGACTTAAACAGTGATTTTCAGTTGCAGATTCCTTCCCGGCCCCTCGTCCATTGGCCCTTCCCGCGTGGTACCGGTCTTCCAAAGACGTCTCGAGACTTAACTCTAGCTCCCTCGGCTACCACGGGCCCTCATGGAACTAGCATGGAATATGGAAATCATCTCATAGGGTCCCTGACCTTCCACGGGTCACCCTTTTCTCATGTATGTAATTCTCATGCATTCCGCAGTAATGGTAACACACATACATTCACTCTACATTCTCATGTTCAACAGCATGCATCTCAGAAATATTAATAGGCACTCAAAGACGGGTCATACAACATAAACAGTTCACAGATATGGCAAGATCCGGGAGTTGCATGCACAAATACTCATTCACAACACATCTATCAACACGCTTCAAACACCACACATTAAGCAAATCTCCCCGGAACCCGTCCATAAACCATACACTTGACATGCAAAGCGCCCCCTACCTGTCGGGGTTCAGAGACTCCTCGAGTTATAATGCTGACCGATCACCCTTCTGTTACTCCTCCTCCAACAACCTTCGAACACAACATCGATCCTGGGCCAGAGTTGCTCCTTCCTCCAACGGGTTCATCTCCCCCACAGCTCCAAGGCACTTCCCAGCACAGCCTTCCGACTGGGACACTAACGGCTCTAAGTGGAAGAAGAAGACGAAGGTGACGGAGAGAAAGAAGAGAACAGGGAGTAGAAACAGGACCGCGTCGCTGTTCCACCCAGAAAAACTCTCAACTCTCTCCCTGTTCTTTCCAAGCGGACGATGCGAATGAGGGTGAAGAAGAAGAGAAACAGTAAAAAGAAGAGACCAGATGCACGCACGAAGGAGAGCTATCCAGCGTGAATAATAAGGGAAAGAGAGAGCTGAAGTTCTTTTATACCTCCAGGGGCACATGCGTCCTTTCACCTGGCATTATCATTATTATTTATTCAATTATTTTCTAACCAATTAGCAATTACTCTAATTAACCATTAATCCTAATTCTGTAATTAACCCTTAATTAATGTCTTAATCTCAATCGGTAATTAAATTAAAAATCGGGATGTTACAATTCTCTCCCTCTCAAAAGAATTTCGTCCTCGAAATTCAAACACATGCTTAGCCTCAATGAACCACTCAGAAAATCACTGACATACCACAATAAGCAATTACACATCTATGCATCTCAAGTATTCATACATTGCTTAAATTCCAGTCGGTATAATTGGCTTCCAAAGCAATTTACCGACCGCTCCACCCAGAAAACCGAGACATCACTCTTAACACATTTCCACTCGGAAGTGTCACCGTTGACTCAGAGTAACATTCCTTTCTTTCACTCAGACTTACCTCAACAAACAGATCGGAATACCACAGTCATGCTCCGACTGCAACTCTTCGCTTCACAACGTTTCCGACTGCTTCGCAATTTTCTAATCAGCATAAATAAAATAACTCTTCATAGTCTTCATTACATTCAGGATTCCATTTCCCACGTAGTTACCCCCCATTCAACTCTGCCAGTTCACCCTAGCCATTGGCACTTTCCAGTTCTTTGGCCGCTCGGCCTTACACTCTCAACACCGATCGGCGTATTTACACCATCGGGTTCCTCGACTCAATAAGTCACTCGGCACGACAATGAGCTCACACAAAGCATAGGCTCGACATTGGGTCACATGGGACATATTCTAGATGTTATTCAACTAGTTGGGAAGAATCTAGTCGGTAAACAACATTACCGATTCCCCTATAATACCCACTACCGACCGATTCATTTCGGATTAAGCTCTCGGATTTTCAAAATTCGACCACAAAATTTCTTTCTTAACCAAAATGAACACTCAAATGAGTTCCCATGTGCTTCAATTAGCACAATTCGCCTGGATTTACCTCGTACAGGCACCACACTCAGTTCTAACATCTCAGATTTCTAATCATTCATTCGGCTATTTTCATGCCTATAACCCGAGAATGTCACTCGGACCTCTCACTCCAAAAATATCAATCGGGGTTTTAAAGGAAGTTCTCATCCGGAAATCTTTCCACTTGCAAAAATTCACTCGTAATTCAAGCCTACCTCGAAACCAACCTGAGTTCAAGCCCAGCAGTCCCAATCGCTGACCTGAGTACGATTTCAAATAAATCCTTCTCTTGGATATCTACTCCCCTTGGAGACCCTTCACTCGGAAACTTTCTATTTACCTAATTTCCACTCGGAATACAGGCCTACTCCAAATATAAATCTGAGTTCAAACTCAGCAGCTCAACATCACCCGAACACAGCTATGAATAAGTTTACCGCTCGGTATCTACTCCCCCCTTGGGTAGTTCACTCGAAAACTTGCACACTCGAAGTTCCATTTTCTGACCAGAAGTACTTTTCTCCTGGATAAAGATCACTTGGTGGAACATCACACGGGTGTTAGGAATTCTACACTCGATACCTTTCCACTCAGAACTGTTCCACACGGTACCATCCACTCGAAAGTGGTACACTCTGAGACACTTCACCCGAAATTCACACGACTCGGATATTTCACTTTGATTTTGCCTAACACAGAAGTGCCATTCGGACACAGCTCTTTATTGATGACCAAAACGATGTTTCACTCGGAACATCATAATTTTCACTCAGTAATTCTTTCTCCCAGAAGGATTTCACTCGGAACTATCTCCACTTTCACACACTCGGAATATACTAATCTTTCCCGAGCAAATCCTCACCTTATAATTTCTCTTGGCTCAAGATCCTGGTCCCCTTGTTAAACTTACAGTATCACTCGGTTAACCTTATAAAACTCCAATTCTAGTGACAGGCTCGATCACCCATCTATTTCAATAACTACCATTATTTCAGTAGTCAATTCATACCCAATAATCTCTGATCCTCCCGGAGGTAAACACATCAAGGTTAAACAAACCCCCTATCCATATTTTGATACATAACCACCTATTATTCACTTAATACAACTCTCATGTTCACTCAGAACAACCTGATAGACTCACCATCACCATAAGCAGCTACAACCTCACCTGCCTGACTCATGAATTGCTGTATCCAACTTATAGGATGACGTCTCATTCCTATAGGGTTACAATAATTACATAGTCACTGCAACGTATACGCTGCCACAATACCCATGGTATGAAGAGTCATCTCAGAACAGTATGCCTCACACTGACCAGACTCACTCAACTAATACTAATTCACACGAAAATTAATGGCAATTCATGCACACACATTGTAAGCAATATATCTACATCAATATCATCATTATGCACCACATAGGGTACATTGTGCAACAGCAATCATGAAAATCATTTATCACTTCTGTAAAACTGTACAATGACAATAGGCTCCCGACCCATACAGGACATATACCTCATCATAAAATGGCATATCAACAATCAGCTTTTCAATTCATACCGAATAAATACCTCTTTTCTTTAAAATCTCATTCAACACAGACCATGACCCAACAGCCTTATAATCCCTCATTTCATCACTCGTCACAGGCCACCGATCACTTTTAAGCCTAATGATTCATCGAGTATAAACACAATCCAGTGGGGTTCAATCATCATAATCATTACTCTCAGTGCCAAAAGTACTCGGATTTCAACCCTACCATCACTATCAATCGGGTATCCCATTTACTATCTACACTTCACCTTAAGACAATTTGAGTTTTAGCAATTCAACATACCATTACATGCTCGGCTCAATAATCCATAAGGTCAGTCAGATTATCCGACTCGGAATTTCCAGTGGTTGTAACACCCCAAATTTTATAAAAATGAATAATTGATGGAAATGAATAATAAATAAATAATTAAATTAATGAATTGATAATTATTAAGGATGATTCATGAAAATGTATGGATTGTTGTGGCAAGGTATGAATACAAGTATATAAGATGATGGAGAGCTTGGATTCAGCATGTGTAATAAATTTGGAATGTAAATTTACAAGTATGAATGTGTGAACAGGTGGAATAAGCTTTATAATGTGTAAAAACATAGAAGATGTTCAAATTTGACTTATAATGAGACTTTCCGAGTGAGAATGCTCAGGACGAGTTGCATAAGCCTTACATATTGTATATGAGTTGTTGGAAGGGAGTGTATTGGCTTTGATTGCAAATTTCATGGGCTGAGTTGTTAAGAATTACGTTTTGTTTGGGTCCTGATGGTCTCGCCCGAGCGAGAAAGGATCTCGCTCAGGCGAGGATCCACTGCATTGGTAAATTAGTCTCTGGACCAATTTCACCCAGGCGGTGAAGTTCCCGCTCAAGCGAGCTGGAGAAAAATGGTTACTGGGCCTTTTTCGCCCAAGCGAGTGTGAATGGCTTGAGCGGAAGTATAAAATCTAAAGCTGGAATGGTGTTTACTTAAATGGGTGGCTGTTAAGGTTGTGTTTGACCGAGTATGACGAGTGTAGGGTGCGTAAGTAAGATTCTGGATGAGAATTCACTCGAGTGGGAACCTTAGAACGTAATTTTATGAGTTGTGGTGAATTTCCGAGTGAAATTCCAAGTGTCATATGTCCTAGTCTTTCCCTTCCGAGTGAATAAGGTATAATCCGAGTGGTTAACATGTGGGTAAGTCTGAGTGGGACTTAATTTGGTAAATCCCTCTAAGTAAGTAGAGGTTAGAGCAATTTCTGACTGGAACCAGATTGTGGGGGACCCCTTCTAAAAGAAAGGGAGGTTTATGAAATCTGCGAGTGGAGTCCCGAATAGGGAATTTCCGAGTTCAAGGTAACTTATCCCGAGTGGATCCCTCTGTGTGTGAAATTCCGAGTGGGAATGCCACCAAGTGGGGACATATGGTGTGTTGTCCAGAAGTACTCTGGAATAACTCCGTTTAAGAGAAAAAGAAAGGAAGTCGGTTTTAGAGAAATTACCGAATGTAAGATTGATTGGGATTACTCGGAATTGGAATGCATTGCCGAGTGAAAGGTCAAACGAGAGAAGAGTCAGTTTTGAAATAATTCACCGAGTGAGAACTAATTATAAGCTGAGTCGGCGTTGAGATGAATGGCTGAGTGGTAGCCGATCAGGTGTTGAGTCAGTTTGGGAATGAAATGCTGAGTGAGTGATGTCTTATACACTCCGAGTGTATGTTAAATGTAAATTCCGAGTGAATAAGGTTTCATGTATTTTGAGTGGCTAAGTGTTAAGTGACTCCGAGTGGAATTTGATTAAAGAGTTTATTCCTAAGAAATGAATGGTTAAGGTATTCTCGAGTGAGAAGAGGTATAAATGCCGAGTGGAAGAACAATGAGTGATGAGTCAGTACTAAGGCAAGTACCGAGTGAAGGACTGATTGAGAGGAGGACTCGGTTTCGGAATAAATCCCCGAGTGAAAACCGAGCAAGATGAGTCGGTTTTGATTATTTTTATCGAGTGGGAAACCGAGCGAGATGAGTCGGTTTTGGAATGAAGTTGCCGAGTGAAAGATTGCTTATGATGACTCGGGTTTAGAATAAATAGCCGAATGAAAGACTATAAGAGTGTGAGTCGGCCCTGAATGACTTGGCTTAATGGAAAGTGGATCGGCCTAGATTGTTATGCCAAGAGTGAGAACCGAGTGTGAGATGACTCGGATCCGGGTGAATTTTGCCGAGTGAAAATCGAATGAGTGTTGGGTCAGTTTTAAGGAATCCTGCCAACAGAAACCCGAGTGCTGGGAAAGATGATTTCTGAGTGGATTCACTCAAGCGAATTAATACCTCGCTCAGGCGAGCGAGTGTGGAAACAGGTACTGGGGTTGTTTCGTCTGTGCGAATGGAGAGGCATATGCGAGAAGGGGCTGTCTCGCTCAAGCGAATGTGGGTTTTGCTTGAGCGAGTGACACCCTGTTTGCGTGTTTCTTCCCTTTTCTCTCGGTTTTGTTTGTATTTCCCCTTCTTTCTCAGTTCTGATGGTATTGGACCCTCTTCCCTTATTTTATTAGATAACAAGGGAATATAAAAGGGTATTAATGTAATATAACATGACGTGATGGAATATTGGGCTGCCATTTTAATTAAAACGGTGAGATTTTAATGGGAGGAGGATAATAAATCAAAAACTCTCACTTTCTCTCCACTTCACGTCACTTCTTCCTCTCCTTTCTACACTCTTCTTTTTCGTCTTCTTCCCTTCTCCATCTCCTCTTTTCTTCTCTCCAAAAACCAAAACCGTGTGGAGCTTTCTTACCCTCTCCCATTTTACTTTCATGGAGGCTCAAAGGAGAAGCTCATGGTTGGATCCTCTTCCACTCTTCTCCTCTATTTTCATGCAGAACCCTCTTTTTTGGGGGGCTCGTGGCCAACTCTTGGGTGGGGTAAGTTCCTCACCACTCTTTATGAGTTTATGCCTTAGATTTTGGGTTCTTGGTTTTGGAGGAGTATATATGGCATGGGTTGTTGGGAGAGCACTTATGATGAGAAACCCTAAGGTGGGGTGTTGTATTATGGCATTAATGGTGGGTTATTATATGTGTAAGGAGTTGATACTTGGATGAGTGGAAAATGAATGAGCGTTTATGGTGTTGTTGGGTTTTAGTGAAACCCTAATTTTAATAAATTGGGGAAAATATGAAATATGAGTGGGAAATATATTTAATGATGATAATGAGTGATATTGATATGGGAGAATGGTCATTGTCAATGGTTGATGAATATTAATAATGATAAGTAAGTTTTGGTGAAACCTTAGCCCTAAGAATTTGGGAAAATGGATATATTGTAACATGGGAAGTTAAATTGAATGTGAATAGGTGATATTTAATGCGTATGTTGTTAGTTATAGTGATGAACAATGATGAACATTTTAGATAATCCTTAATGGTGGAACTAATAGGATATACCTATTGGTTGGTGAATTGATAGGCCATAGATGGATGAGTTGAAATTGTTAATTTGGTGATGTTGTTGAGTTTGGTTAGTCTATAAGATCTAGAGAACCTTGGTTCTGGGAAAGGAATTCCCGAAGCCTAACACGATTACATATGTTGATGATTAACAAGTCTAGGACTTGGGGTTAATCTTTATGAAAAGCTAACAAATGTTTAGAGTTATGATGGTTATTGATTATGTGTATGTATATGTATGGTATGTAGATTGTATTACGGGTGATGCAATGGAGTATTTGGAGCGTTGGGATGGTTTGGCTCTTCCCTCAAGGTAGGAGAGGAGTTAACATTCAAATTGCATGAGTAAATTGAATAGTGATTGTTGTATGTGATGGATACTCATGTTTGCCTTGCCGTGTATATGTATTGAATTAATTGAAATGGCAACTCATAATTATTGAGAATTATTATGATACTTTTATGATGGGTGCAAGTAATTGACTTGCATGTGTATGAGGCAAATATGATTGTTATATATATATATATATATATATATGTAATTTGTAATACTTTGTTGCCATATGTGTGAATTAATATTATGTTTGTTGCTATGCTTCTTGATAGCCATGTGTGGACTACTATGAGTGATGTTTATGGCCATTGAGTGCCAATTATATGAATGACATGCATTGAGGGGCTTGTATGTAATTATGTGATTATTGTGATGCCGTTATGGTTGATTATAAGTGTTGACTTGCGTATATGATGTGAAATATATATATGAAAAATGTTGAGATGGAAATGCCATATTAAAACTTGAAAATAATGACTAAAACCAATAAAGATGAAATCCACTATAGTGTATATGGTGGTGTTGGTGATTATGATGATGGAGATTGATGAGTGGCATTTAGGATGCACAGAGTGAGCTTGCATTTGATTTGCATTGCATTGCATCCATGGCATATCATAGCTGCCGGTGTTGGAATATTAGGGGATTCCCCCGGTTGGCCCAGTGGGAGGGCGGCTCAGTGCACGAGCATTTATGTTGTTCCCCTGTGACTCGGTGTATAAGTCACGAAGCTGCCCATGCTGAGCTACGGGGAGCTGCATGTGGTTGACCCTTGTGGGGGGTGGCTCTTGAAGAGCAGGTGTCCCCGGTGGTCCTTTGGATCACAGCTGCCATGTTGTAAATCATGGTTGGCCCGCAACACCATATGTTGAATATGTTGTATACCGCGGTCATGGTGAAGATGGCCAGGTGTTGCATGATGGGCGATGCGGTTTGGTACCAGTAAAAATATGGTGAATATGCATGCATTATGATATATGTGTACACATTTTACTACTGCAGTAGGGGCATGGTATGTGATCATGCTTGAACCCACAATTTGGTGTTTATTCCCACAGTCGGATCCGCATTTGTTGTTGATTATTCCATTGTGCATATGCATTAACTATACGAGCATTTGCATATAGCATGGAGATATGCCATATTATGATGATGATTGATGATGGTTGAGATGATGAGATGGTGTTGATGAGAAGGGTAATTTAATATACCGAAAGACCACATGAAAGTAATGAATAATATGAATAAATGAAATGATGTGAATATGACGATATATATATATATATATGTTGTGGCCCAATGTATGAAGGGCGTATTTGTTATAATTGAGGATGATGATGTTCGCCCATGGTGGCTCGATGAAAGGCCGAATGGTCTATGTTGATGATCTTAGCCCATTGTGGTGCTGTGATAGTACGTGTTGGCCCATTGTGGCGGTGTGATGAATGTGTATATGCTTGCTTGTTATGATTTGTTGAATAAGTATGAAATGTACATATGTTGTTGAATTAATAAACTATGATGATTGTTGATATGTCTAGCAGAGCACACATGATGTTATATGTATATACACATGATCACAATATATATTATTCGTCATTTTGAATGTTTAACTCACTCTCCCATGTGGTCTCCTTTTTAGCATTGTGATGCAGGTTGCCATGGGATGAGTTTGGATTTAAAGATCAAGATTTGGTAAAGGTATATAGTGGTAGAGGAAGTGCCTTGGCCGACATCATTTAAGGATTCTTGTGTATTGATTAAATGGTATATGATGATATAGATGATTTATGGATGATGAATATATATATATATATATATATATATATACATATGTAGGATATAAGAGATGATTTGATGTGTAATAGAGGGATTGAAATTGAATGATGTTCATTGATGATTGAGATAGTCGGGAGAAGATTCCCGAACGCATATAAATGTATTTATGTATATATAGGTATATATATGATTATATCTTAGGCTTTGCATGCTTAGGAAATAAATTGTAGAATGATGGTGAATGTCTAATAGGATTATAATATGCCTTTGCATGTTAGCCTAGCCTTTTCTCATATCGTCATATATGGGACTAGGCGTGTGCCCGGTATACACATTCTTCCGCTGTATACTCTATTATTATTTTTTTGTATACCTTTATGGGCATTTTAGTTATCGATCCAGCTTTAGGTTATATAGTCTCACTCTTTGGTCTTCTGTGATTTGGGTCTTGATGTGATTATGGTGGTGTCCTTGAAATGTTTCCAAACGCGAAAAATTTACTCGTATTTTTATTAATTATGACGATCACATCGGGATTCGAGTACAGGAAATCAGGGGTGTTATAGTGGTTACCTAGTACACCCACAATATCCAATTATCACCGAGCCCAGATCACCATAGTGTCTAATTCCACAAGGTCTGATTATATAAGGTCACATTAAATCCAATCGGTTTTCTACACATTATAGGTCTTAATTCAATCAATAATTCGCTCGGTTGTCAACCATAACACCGAGTCTAACCCAAATCATCGCACAATGGTAATTCAAGCCTCAATGAGTTACTACGCAATTGCTTTACTCGGGCTTGACAACTCACAAGATTAATAAATTATCTGACTGAGAATTCCTAAGGGGTCACCATTTATCCAGTATCCCACGACGGGTACTTCACAACATTTAAATATTATTATAAGATCTAATACCATTCACTCGGCTTCCTCAATCAGCCACCGAGGCGCAATCCTAATTTAACATATACCCGACCTCACCTTTACTCACTTATTACACACCCAGATTTTGATTTAGGGAACTACAACACACCTCCTATACCGCAAATCATATACCCTTCATTCATCACACATTCAAATTCCCCAACAAGGCACAGACATACAACCACATCATTCATAGTCAGACATATACCAAGTCCAATAGAAGATCATAAGCATATATCATCACACAAGTCATGATTGAACATGTATCAACATTTAATAGAGTATCATGAGCAATTACGACAATCTGGCATAATGCACTCAACCGCCCACTAACAGTAGGCAAACCTTGGCCATGGACCTTTTGGTCTGCTCTGATACCAAATTCTAACATCCTTAATTTAATTAAACTTAAACCGAGACCAGGGGAAATTTTTCCCAAAATTAGAGTTTACAAATCATTCATAGTCTGCCTAGATTAGTAATTGGAATAGAATTAAAACAACGTAAGGGCAGAGAAGGAAAAAGCCGACCAGAAGAAAGGAAAACCTTCACAAGAAGGCCCAGCGGAAGTCACAGCTCGAACAACCAGTGTTTACTCGCTCAAGCGAGACCCAGGACGCTTGAGCGAGACAGCCCACTCGCTCGGGCGAAGTACCATTCGCTTAAGCGAACAACCCAGAAGCCTTCCATGCACACACACTCGCTGGAGCTAAGTCTAATTCGCTGGGGCGAACACAGGTACAAGGTAATTTCTCGCTCGGATTTGGGACATAGGTTCACCCGGTAAATCATCACGCTCATACTTCACTCGGGAATCTACACAGCTCCTCATTTCATTCATATAGGCCACAAGTATAAGCCACTCGGGAAATGACTCCCCCAATTCTACCACTCGGAATCCAGAACTCTTTCTCACTCGGAATATTTCCTAATCAAACATCACTCGGGGTATTTAACTTCAATACAATCGGGTCTGTACCATACCCCTGTCACTCGGTATATTTTCACATCTCTCTCTCAGAGAACACAGATCTTCCTTCACTCAGAAAGGGTCACAATATTCATTCTTCACTTGGAACATTCCAGCTAGATCCACTCGGCATATGACAACTTATTCGCTCGGGGAAAATCATTAAGTCAAGCCCCTCTCGGACTTAATCTAATCTTAACCACTCGGGATGTAGAACCTCATTCACTCGGATTATGTATATCGTACACTTAGAATTCGTTCCAATCTAACCATTACAACAACTCTTCCTCTGGAGGAGGGCTCACTCGGGGTTTCCACTCGGGATTATCCCAACCCCTTTTCCGCTCGGGATCTACACATATTTTTCACTCGGGATAATCCAGCCTAGCATTACACGGAAATTCTCCCATTAAATTCCACACAATAAGTTCATCAAGAAATTTCTCAGAATCCTCTGTCTTCTCCACTCGGAAAAGGAGGCCAGACACTATAGCCTCACTCGGAATGGCCCAGACAATAATAATCCACTCGGAATTCATCACCTTAACATAATGTATTCAACATCACTTCACAACTAATACAATGTATGTTACCAATATAACCACACACGTATATATATACAGACATACACGCGGACACTTATTATCCTAACATTATTCATTCACCAACACTTGTTATTCGATGTAATTAACACCATACCCATGTAAAATATATATGTATGTATATGTGTACTTGTCTACAATTCTGATAGGCATTTCTCATAAACAATAAGTTAATTATCCTATTACATGAGAGCCGACCAAGGCTGCACTGACCAGACACAATAAATACAATATAAGCACTCTTCAATCGGAGTGCACCTCACTCGGACTTGAGGCCTTATCATCACTTCCGAGTCCAACCTGCACATACTGGAAAAATGGCGTAGGGGTGAGCTTTCACATATAAAATGATAGTTATTGACTCGGATTATACCTTAATCCTCAATTATACAATTTACATGGCTCAATCCACAATAATATATATATATATACACTGCCAACTAATATAAGGTCACACAACATCATCCAATCAGAAATTGCACCATGACATACATCTTCAATCATAACATCATATTGTATTCGGCAATAGCATCATTACATACATATTTATTCAGTCGGAATTCACTCACACGACATCATCTAGTCGGAATTTACTCAGATCATTCAAATCCATGCGAATCACATTAGTCTCAATAACAATGCTCTTACACACATGCATTCGGATCCGACTTAAACAGTGATTTTCAGTTGCAGATTCCTTCCCGGCCCCTCGTCCATTGGCCCTTCCCGCGTGGTACCGGTCTTCCAAAGACGTCTCGAGACTTAACTCTAGCTCCCTCGGCTACCACGGGCCCTCATGGAACTAGCATGGAATATGGAAATCATCTCATAGGGTCCCTGACCTTCCACGGGTCACCCTTTTCTCATGTATGTAATTCTCATGCATTCAGCAGTAATGGTAACACACATACATTCACTCTACATTCTCATGTTCAACAGCATGCATCTCAGAAATATTAACAGGCACTCAAGGACGGGTCATACAACACAAACAGTTCACAGATATGGCAAGATCCGGGAGTTGCATGCACAAATACTCATTCACAACACATCTATCAACACGCTTCAAACACCACACATTAAGCAAATCTCCCCGGAACCCCTCCATAAACCATACACTTGACATGCAAAGCGCCCCCTACCTGTCGGGGTTCAGAGACTCCTCAAGTTACAATGCTGACCGATCGCCCTTCTGTTACTCCTCCTCCAACAGCCTTCGAACTCAGCGTCGATCCTGGGCTAGAGTTGCTCCTTCCTCTAACGGGTTCGTCTCCCCCACAGCTCCAAGGCACTTCCCAGCAAAGCCTTCTGACTGGGACACTAACGGCTCCAAGTGGAAGAAGAAGACGAAGGTGACGGAGAGAAAAAAGAGAACAGGGAGTGGAAACAGGACCGCATCGCTGTTCCACCCAGAAAAACTCTCAACTCTCTCCCTGTTCTTTCCAAGCGGACGATGCGAATGAGGGTGAAAAAGAAGAGAAACAGTAAAAAGAAGAGACCAGATGCATGCACGAAGGAGAGCTGTCCAGCGTAAATAATGAGGGAAAGAGAGAGCTGAAGTTCTTTTATACCTCCAGGGGCATATGCGTCCTTTCACCTGGCATTATCATTATTATTTATTCAATTATTTTCTAACCAATCAGCAATTACTCTAATTAACCATTAATCCTAATTCTGTAATTAACCCTTAATTAATGGCTTAATCTCAATCGGTAATTAAATTAAAAATCAGGATGTTACAACCAGACTGTGTGAGATTTATTGTACTGCCCGACTTATGGCGGACTAGCGTAGGAATTTCTCTTTCAACTTTATAAAGCTCGCTATGCTCCTTGAAGGAATGTGGGAGAACCAGCGTAATACGGACTTGGTTAATATGATGGGGAACATCTTGCAGAGTAGGGAGTCAAACGCACCCGTGATCAGCATGGTTGTAATGAACATCATGAGATGTGTAACATCCTAATTATTAAATTAATGACCAAATTAAAATTAAGATTAATTACAAATTAGGATTGATTGTTAATTGAGAATTAATTTGAAATAAAAGAAAATAGATGCTGATGGAAGTAATTGGACATGACACATGATTTGATGGGCTGCCATTTGCACGTTTCCCACCCACTCTCCTCATTTCCTTGAGTACATGCTCAGAACCCTCAACCACTTCTCCATTCTCTCAAAATCCCCACGAGACTCTTCCTCTTCCTCTCCAATTCTTCTTCTCCTTCTTCTTCGTTCTTCTTCTTCTTCTTCGTCAGTTACGACTGTGGTGTTGTGGAGGACTCGAAGTTCCCCACTGTTGGTAAAAAGCGATCGTTCGGAGGAAGAGCAGCTCCTAGTTTCTCCAAGCTATGTGTGGTGTTCGACTGGGTTCGACGATTACTGAGCAGAAGAGAGTGATTGTGGAAGCGAGGGAGCATCGGAATTAGCGTTGAAAAATAGAGCATAGGTTAACACTAAAAACAGAGGAGTTTCTTACGTCTTTCCAGAAGGTAGGGGGCGCTTTACATCTCAAATGCATAGTTATGGACGAATCCCGGGTGAAAGTACTGCTTTTGTGTTTATGGTTGTGAATATATTGGGTGTGTGAATCACATGATGATGACTTTCGAATACCGGGTGTGTGTGTGTGTTAGCTGAGTCACGTAAGGTTATATCTTTCTCCGTCCGTGTGTGTGTTATTAAACACGTGAATGTATGAAAAAGCACTGGATCTGTGTTGGCCAAGTACATGCGTTAAGATTTGTTATGCTGAGTCCCGTGTGTAGTTTAACACTTAACAACATGTGGTATATACTATTGATATTGCTAATACCGAATGTATATTGTGGGACTATTGGTTGATTCCTGTGTAGATTTTTATATTTGAAAGCATGAATACATGAGATGCATGTGTTATATGGTTTTACCGAGTGAAATGCCACTATTGTGCTAATGAATATGTATGGCAAAATAATAAAAAGACCTTGGGTTGGACTCAAGGCAATACCGAGTGAAACACTCGTGTACCAGCGTTGGACGCTTGGTGAAAGTCCTCGGGTTGGACTCGAGGCAGTGCCGAGTGCACTAAGCGTTGGACGCTTAAAGACCTTGGGTTGGACTCAAGGCAAGCCTACCGGGTTGGACTCGGGGCTGCCCGTAACACTCCCGTTGTCGCTTGGAGCGATTGTGTTACGTGTGAGGGCAAACGGTTTGGTACCAGTAAAACGGTCGGATCAGCTTGGAGCTGAGAAAAAGGCTTGGAGCCTATGTTGCAACATAAAAATTAATAAAAACCAATCGGATCTGACTGAAATTAATGTGTGTACACTTATATTGTTAATGAGCTCAATGTGGTTATATGCGTATGTATGGGGAATATCAATATGAGCAATATGGTTGTGTTACTGATTAATATGGCTGTGTTATTTGAATAAATTCTGATTGAATTATACCGTGTGTGGATATATCAAATGACAGTGCATGTGATAGATTGATTAATGAGATAATGCTGTGTAGTGGAAACTAGAGGATTTTCTGAGTCATTACTGTCATTTTATATGTAAAAGCTCACCCCTATTGTGGCCATATTTCAGTGGATGTTGCTCGGAATGAGGAATGATGGGAGAGCACTAATTGCTGGGAAGTGCATTGTACAGTGGAGATGTACATATATATATATATATATATATATATATATTGTATAGATGATTTTGTAAAGCCTTGGCTGGCTCTTAGTTTAACATTCTATTTTTAATGTGTAGGATTTGAATTCTCTCGGTATTGAGAGTAAAACTAAATAGATTTCAATATATATATATATATATAATACTATGTGTTTTATCTTGTTCAATGGGTGAATGTCTAAGTTGTGTACATTTATTTTCTACTAAATGAATAATGCTTGCGGGATTCCGAGTAAGGGAGAGCTAAGGTAAATCCGAGTGAGGGAGATAAGAGACCCTCTTCCGAATGAAGAAGGGTTGGGCTAATTCCGAGTGAATTATGCTCATTAAAGGACTATTTCCCTAAGTGGATCAATCAAAGGGTGTTATGTGAGAAATCCCTTCAATAAGCCTATTCTGAGTGGATAAGACCGGGATATCCCGAGTGAGTGAAATCATGTAATTCCGAGTGGGAATTGACTTAAAAACTCCCGAGTAAGAACTTATTAGGATTTCTCGAGTGAAGAGATGCTATAGTATTCTGAGTGAACGAAGCCTTAAAATCCTTAGGCGAGACTTGGCTTAATAAGAAATTCTCGGAGTGAAAAAGATTATATATGCCGAGTGAAAAATAGGTGAAACGTTTCCGATTGATACGAGACTGTGGAAAATATTCCGAGCGAGGAAAACTTATAGATTCCGAGTGTAATGGCCGAGGGAATAATTCCCGAGTGAACTTAGGTTCAGATTCCGAGTGATAAAGTTAACGAGTGAACCTAGGCTCCGTTTCCGAGTAATGAGGATACCGAGTGGACTTGAGTTTAGATCCCGAGTGGTCGAATTATCCGAGTGCCTGTTCGCTTGGGCGGGTAAGGTTTCGCTCCAGCGATCATGGTTCGCTTAGGCTCTTTCTTCCGCTGGCTAACATTTAATTGGTATTGGGCCTTGCTAACATGGGCACCCTGACCCGGTTCCTTCTTTCTTTCTTGGTCAGATTTTTTTTTTGTCCCGATTTCCCCTGTTAGCCGTTCAGAATTTTCAGGAAAAATTTTCCCTCGTTTCAGATTTTATTTAATTTTGTTAGGATGTTTCAAGATGTACCTCTGGATCTCCTCTCCCATCGTATTTTTCCATTACGGGTGGCTTGTAGTTCTGGGGGGTTGGTACCATCATTATTTCCTTCATGAATCAATAGGTAGCATAGGGGTTTGTGGAGTTGGGCTTTTCTATCCTTTTTTTTTATTATGGTGTCACAACTATCTGCCCCTTGTCTGGTGGTTTGGGTGTTATGATAGCTTGAGGCCTCTCATTCTTCCACCCTATGGGTGCGTAACTTTTTATTTTCCCTTTGCTATTCTTCCATCGTATATTGTAGTGTCTCTAAATTACTCATAAGCTTTTGTATCTGATCATCTTTATTTAGCGGTGGTGGTTGAGTATTGCCTTCTTCGGGGCGATTGTGGTTGCTGCCAGTCATTCCCATTTTTGTTTTCTAGGATTTAGGATTTGTGAGTAGGAATCGTTTCACTGGGCCCCACGATAGGTATCGAAATGTTCACAATAAAGCGATGAATACATAGAAAACCTAGAGAATTACTCTAGCAATTAAGGTTTGTAGCTTTAAAATTTGTTACTTAAATTGCAACAAAGCTTCCCTTAAGATCTCACCCGCCGTAGGGAACTCCTCACTCGGAAGAAGATTGACAATAGTCGGCTCGTTCCTCAGTCAGGCGACTCAGCTCTGTGCCTGACGCACGTGAAGGATTCTCACTCTGGAGATAATTGAAGACAATTTTCTTGATTCTTAGTCACTCAGCTCGGCTCTATACCTGACGCTCGTGACTGGGGGCTCCTGTTCCCCCAGATCCCGAGGGGGTCCTGTAGCATCCCAATTCTCCCCCTATTTTAGGCAAGGATTCGAGATATTTCAAATCCCACTCTAGTGAAGTTACTCTTCCTACCTCCCCACGTCATCATGGGCCTGAGTTCGAGCCCACTACTTTTCTTTTAACCTTCGTATGCTCTCCAAGTGTATAAAAGGGCCTAGAAGCCCCCTTTTGTAATTTAAGTGACATATTTTAAAGTTATAAACCCTAATCCCTAGAGTAATTCTCTAAGTTTTTATGCGTTCATTGCTTTATTATGAATAGATTCCAATGGCCAATTTACACCACCCAAACAACATAAAACGCAAGGGAAATAAAATTATGTTTCTTTAGTTTCCTCTTTTCTATTTCTTTAGTTTTGAGCAATGAAATCAAAGTTGATAGAGTAGATTCATTCATTTTCAATTTTAAAATGATGAAAGTAAAATAAGACAGATATTTGATAGGTATCGCCATATATAGGTACCAATTCAAATGCATCCTCATGACCCATCTTATCCTAAAATAGAGGCCCATCCAACCACCATCAACAAACAAGCCTCAAACAAGCCCCATTCATGAGCTAGGTCATGCTTTTGTTATGAGCCATCAGGATGCAACAAGCCAAGCTTTATATCAGCATGACCTTTATTCACTATTTGGATCTTGTTCTCCCAAACAAAGTACAACACTGTCAACACTACTTGGATCTTGTTCTCCCTTCGCGCGTGGCAGAGTAGTTCATTCATCACATTCTCCCTTGCCTCTTCCAAAAGCAACATTTAGATCTTGTGGATTTTTGATTTATGAGGTTCGTAAAGTGGTGAAGGGAAAGTTTCAAGAATATGAGAAAGAGGGAGACAAGAGTGTCTTAGGCTTTGAAAGAAGGCTTAGGTTTTTTTTATTTTTGTTTATTGGTTATAAATTAGGATTAGTGTAGAAGCCATTATATTTCACCTGTTAAACATTTAGACCAATGCATATAATAGTTTTTACATCAATTCTATAAACTAATCGGTGTAAAGTTACCAAATATTTATAAAATTGCCACCATATTATTTTTTTACATTGATTACACTACAATCAGTAACCTATGTAAATGTTCTATTTTGCACTAGAGTTTTGGGTAATTTTATAAAAAATAGATTATAATCATGTAGATTATTTTTTGTTAGGGGAAAATCAGAATAGTTTTTTTCAGATGTGATTTTAGTTATTTATAGTCTATAAGCTTTTTGATTTCCTCTCAATTTCAACCTTTTCCTTTTTGAAGGTTTTTGTTCTGCTGCTCTTATGCGTTATAGAAAGGTTTCGATAACTTGTTTCTTTTAGCATTTTAACTATTAACAAGTAATTTTTTTAGTGTAAACTAAACAAAATAAGTTATCTAAATAGTCTCTTTTTCACAACTATACCCAAACATTCAAGTGTTCGTTTGGTGTAACAAACTTATAACTTTTTGAGAAGCTTATGACTTTTCAAAAATGACTAGAACTATTTGGTGCACACAAAAAATGAAGAGCTTATGATAGCTATAAGCTCCCTGGTTTAAGAAAGCTATTTGAGGAAGCTTATGACTTTTCAAAAGGAATAAGCTCCTTCATTAATTGTTTAGTTATCATTTTTATTTTTTTAATGACAACTTTTATCTCTCACATAATTAAAATATTATATGTCATTTAAAGTCATTTAAAATAATTTAAGTTAGTTTTACCAAATAGTTCCATTTCAATAAGCTCCCTAAAAAACTATAAGTTACTCAAATAGTCATAAACAATAAGTTATAGGCTTATTTTTCCAAACAGACCCCAAACAGATTTTAACATAATCAATTATTTCAATGTATAATGAATTATTGAAATACATTCTTTTCAAAATAAAGTGATTTTTATGCATTTCCCAAACACACATATATAAGAAAGTCATGTACTTGCAACTTCATGTATTCAAACCAAGGGAAACATTAGAGTAATTTAAAATTTAGGGGACCCTAATCTTGGTCTTATAACTTTCTATTTATTTGCATTATACATTATCATCTTTAGGAATCTTATTGATTTATTTTATTCAAACACATATGTGTAGTCCTGTACTTACGCCTGCATGTATCCAAAACATGGATTTTTTTTCTAGATAATTACCCTAGTGAAAGATTATTCAAGAACAAAACAACATTATATTAAATAACAATGTGAGAAGAAAAAACCTTGATCTAAAGCTTACCTTTTCTCTGATATTTTGGGTACCATTAAATGCTAAAAATGATAAAAAGAAGCAAAAACAAAATAACATTCAATTAGAAACATTACTCAAAGACAGATTACAAATATCTAATCAAATTAACGATACTATTTATATATATATAGGGGATGTATCTTATGAGAAAGGTTCTCTTATACGAGAGTGAGAAAAGCGAATCTAGGCCGTATAACTATACTATGGATGGTTTAAATTAAAAGTTTTTCAAAGTCACATGACCATTTAGAAGGTTACATGACTTTTTAAAAACTCACATGATTAATCTCAATCATCCATTATATGGTTGTACGACCCAGATTCACTTCTCTCACTCTTACATAAGAGAGTTTTTCTCATGTGAGACATTCTCTCTCCCCCTTTTCTTTCTTTCTTTCTTTCTTTCTTTCTTTCTTTCTTTCTCTCTATATATACACACACACACACACACATCAATAAAGCTTTGTTTTGACTTATGTATAGTTAAAGCACTAGAGTCTACAATGTAGTCATAAAGTACTATCCCTGGTAAATGAGAAGCATTATGCATTGCATAAAATATAGTGTAATGATCGATGCCCATAGAATCTAGTCAACCTTTAACAAGGCTAGATTGAGATTTAGAAAAATTTGGTAACCTATTTTGCATTGAAGTAGGATAATTTCCAAAAACCAAAATGGGTTAAGAAATTTGTAAAAGAAGTCAATCACTTTGTTTATTTGTTACTTCTCATAATACATAGGTAAGTTAGAGCTATATCAAACTTGATTTCATATATTAAAGTACTTAATTTCAAATCTCAAACCAAGCGAAATCATATATATATATATATATATATATTATTCCAATGTGATCAAATAAGTTCCTTTCTTTCATTCTTTTCAAAAATTATGTAATCATATGGCTTAATTATTTCCCCACTAAATCATTAGTGTAGAAAAGGTCTATGAACTCGATTAAAATAAGGATACGAACTCAGTTCCAAGAGCGAGTTCATTACTATCGTGTTTGTAGGTAATAAATGTATAAACTTGGTTCGCTAAGCCAAGGTCATAGGGCCAATCTATGACCTCGGTTTAAGATAAACCGTGTTTATATTTTGTTTCTAGGTCAATATATGAACTTGGTTTAAGCAACAAATGAATTCATAGATTTCCTATGAACTTGGATAAAGATAGAACCAAGTTCGTAGGTAGGATTTTTTTAATATCTGTTTTGGTTTTCTATTACCCCATGCAAACAACAAAAATGACCTAATTCAAGAAAACAAATATATCAAACATAATTGTATATACAAATACTTATATACATATACAAACTACTAAAACTAAAATAGGTTTTCCTAATATATATACATATACAAATACATATACAAACTACTAAAACTAATACTTATATACCTATATTATTGTCCCCTAACCCTAAAAAAATATAAGGCACATTGCTCCTGAATTTCCTTGATGTCTTTGGCAGTGTATGGGGACCAGTCCTGGAAAACCTATATATATATATATATATATATATGTTAGTTATTGCATATACAAATACACAATTACATCATTACCCAAATTTGTTTGGAATTAATTAATTACTTATGAAACTTACAGTTGCCCGTGAATCAGTTATGTTTGTTTCAATGATGGTCTGTATCGTCTTTATCATATAGTACCTATACTTATAACCTCTCATTTGTCTACGATAGTGCACAATACATATACAAAGTTTGTTAGTATTTGCTTTAGAATATAACAATAAAATCTATATAGGAAATGTACTTACTTTTGGGTACAACCATTGTAATTTTTCTTTGTGTTGACGCCCCTCAATCAGTTATATTCATTTACAGCCCTATTAAAAAAACACCAATTAGAACTGTTAATAAAATAAGCTTGTTTTCTGTTCATAATAAAAGTATCAATGTCAACTTACGTCTCAACACAAAATTTAAATTATACAGGAACTAAGCTATGTACTAGAAAATGCAAACTACCAAGTTATCTGTTGGGCAGATAACCACAAGAAGCCAATGAGCACTAAAATGAAAGGGAACTGAGTAAGTACTCAACACATGAACGAATGATATAAATTTATATAAATACACATATACTAAAAATAGTGTCAACTTACTTGTTAATGTATGGCGCCAAGTAAACCCTTTTTCTTGGACTTATATATCAAGTCTTGTACGTCAGCTTGGGTCTCTATGTCCTTGGTTCCACTCCCCTGTATGGCCTCTGGCTCTAGGAATTCAAATGTTTCATCTTTCGATTTAGCCACACATACATTGTGCATGAACCTACAATATATAGTTGATGAAAAACATTAATACAAATAAAATTGGTAAATATATGTTTACATGTGTAAGTACTTACATCTCCCAAAGTTGTATAATGGAGATTTTGAGCATGATCATCCTATTTGTAATCTCCAATATGTCATTCTGATCAATGTATATAGGAATGTTTCTTGTCCTACCAAAGACTTCCTTGTTCCAGGATACCTGGGCAGGTGTGCCATGCAAGTTAGCACAAATTCTCCATAACTCTCGTATACAATCCACCAGCCAAGTTGGAACTAGAACTTCAGACTTCCCCTATAATTGACAATAATAGGAAGACACATAAATATATACAAATAAAATTAAATAAATAAATAAATAAATGATTTTTCAACATGCCTGATCAGCAACGACCTTTAGCAGGGATGTGGCCATATGATGAACTGGTGAAGTGCTTGTGAAATATAGAATACCTTATTTATAGGCACTGTAACCACCATGTCAGGGTCAGGTGTGATAACCTACACCACAGATACCCTTGACATGCCCTCTAGCAAGGGTTGCCCATCAACTAGCGACCTTGTACTGAATACTATCCCAATGACAATCGGGTCAAGTACTCTATCCAAGAACAACTGACATCTCATCCCAAGGTCAGCATCAGTGCTTATCCCATTGGGATTTGTTCCTACACATGAACCCTTGGTGCTAATAGGCATCGGAGAAGGTACAACTACAAGTATAGAAAGGCCAGCTATAGGCTGTGACAGGGGAGCTGCCTGTAACTTCTCGGTCAACCTCGTAATGTGCTCGACCTTCATATCCATGACCTCATTCAAGCTTCTGAATCTCTTATTATACTCAAAAACAAGTTGAGCCTTGGCCTCACTCAACCTTGACTTAAACATCCTCACCATTTCAGCTGATAATGAAGATATAGTAGATGAGTCATACACGCTGTGGATAGTGTGGCCTCTACCGGCAGCCCGTACTCTACCAGGGTGCTCTGGTCGACCGATGGCCACAGTCAATATATCCAGTCGACCATCAATAATGAAAATCCCTTATGTAGATGCAACTACTAACTCATCCTATAAAAGATAAAAAATTAAACCATCATCAGTAATTAACTTTGAATGTTAAGATACAAAATATAAACTTTTTTCTTAGATATTCTATACTTACAATCTTCTCTACAAGCTATTGTGCCTTTGGAACAGTAAAGTCACCCGATTTCTTGGTAAGGGCCCGTTTCCATTTCTCATGGCATGAGAGGGAAGAAGGAGGATCAACAAGCTCAATGTCTAGCTGGCTGGCCCTCTCAGCAGTCATTTACTACTCAAGAAGATGATATCCCCTACGCGATAGTCTGTGGGGACAATTATTTTCCCCTCAAATCTCTTAGGCCTTCTTCCTAACCTCCTAATTCAATTGCAAACAAAAGAAGAATGAGTTATGAAAATAAATTACAAATAAAATAAGACCATAAATAAAGGTTTTTAACTTACTGCAAAATCTGAAGACTGTCGACATGCAACAAAGGCATCTCATGTATCACGGTTAATAAACTCCTACTTCTCACTAGGAAACTCTCCCTTATGCTCTATAAAAATGTACTCACGAGTGAGTTTGGTCTTGAAGGCCCTCCACCTCTCAACAATACTAGAGAGTACCTTCCTCCTAAGGGTATCCACTACTAGGATATCCCAAGCACCCTACAATGAAAAAACATAATTTAGCTAGCATCACAAACACAATGGATGAGTAAAGTACAACAACTTATATACAAAATAACGTACCAGAATATCCTCCCAAATCTGGTTTTTCAAAACCTCCTCTGCGTGATCCCATTGTGGAAGAGTAATAAGGACCCGAGTCCAAGCCAACAACTGCAAATAACTGCTAAACTTGGCCTGGTTCGGCTCAAATGTTCTCCCCATGTTGACGTCAATGTCAATATGTAGTCGACAGCGGCACTAGCCATCTGTGTCACACCTTTCTGCCTCTTGGGAGATGTGTTCGAGCCCTGCTGTGATGCCATCTGTACCTACATAAAAAGAGAATCATTTGTCAGTTAGATAAGGTGCATAAAATATGTGAAATGAAAAAATAATACATATTTAATAACAAACACCATGAAATAACAAATACCATGAAATAACAAACACCATGAAATAATACATACTTAATAACAAATACCATGAAATAATACATATTAATAACAAACACCATGAAAAAATAATACATATTATGTAGTTGATATATCACCCATGTGTTTTCATGATGATCATCACGAGTTGCTTAGACTTTATCTATGTGGTCTATTAGGTTTATTGTTAGCAGATGTGTTGTCAAAACAAAGGTGTCCAAGATATCAAGACTAAGATCCCTTATCTTAGCATATCTAGTGTTGGGCCTACTTTGCATTACAATCGACCATCTTTTGTTTGATAGGTCAGTAACATAAAACACTTGTTTCACTTGAGTCACCATAATAAAAGGCTTTTCCGTATAGCCAACCTTGTTGAGATTAGCTAAAGTGTATCCAAACTCATCAATTTTCACACCGTGATTACTATCCACCCATTTACATTTAAACACAGGCACTATGAAGGAACCGTAATTGGCATCCCATATTTCTTCACTTACACCAAAATAACACAACTCAACCATTATAGGATTCTTATCTTTTGTAGTGGAGAAATGCATCGAATGAGCCATTACCATAACACCACTATTTTGTAATATGCTCTTGTCATCTTGTTCCTTGTATAAAATGAGTACTTGTTTATGTTATACCCACTAAAAGTAAAGACATCAAAGTTGGGTCCTTGAGCTAGACGTTGTAAGGTTGCAGATGTTGATGAATCTTTCATGATAGTCATTCTAAACCACTACATGAAAGTTTTGTTATGTTTATTCAACACCTATCTCCCAGACCTTCTTGGGTTATTTCTTTTCATTATTTATGCTTATCTAAATAAGGCAAGACTTCATCTGTGTTGTTCAATATGTACAAATGTGCCTAAAGCACTTTATCTCATGACCTACTCTTTAATTTTAGCCCAATTGTACCTTTATTGGTAATTCTTCCCTCATGGTGTGTTCTTAGAATCCTAATACTATCGACTTCAGACATGTATTTCCTACAAAACTCAATTGTCTCCTCAGCCACATACCGTTCTACGATTGATGCTTCTAGACGATGTTGGTTTTTAACATATCTTTTCAATATCTTCATGTATCGCTTAATAGGATACATCCACCTCAAAAACACAAGACCACATAACCTCACATCTCTGACTAAGTGAAAAATTAAGTGCACCATGATATCAAAAAAGAAAGAAGGGAAATGCATCTCTAATTGGCATAGTATAATAATTGTTTTCTCTTCCAACGATGCCAATGTGTCGGTGTCAATAACTTTACAACAGATAGCATTAAAAAAATACATAACCTTGTTACCACATCTTTCATATTTTTAGGGAGAATGTCACGAATGGCGACAAGAAGAAATTGTTGTATCAGCATGTGACAATCATGAGACTTTAAACTAACTAACTTCAAATCCTTAAGGGAAACACAACTTCTCAGGTTAGAACCATAACCTTGTGGAAGTTTCACACTTCATAACACATTCATAGAAAATTGTCTTCTCCCTTTTTGACAATGTATGAAAGATTGAGGGCAAATAAGTGTGTTTGCCCTTTAACTATGTATACAATTCTGGTTGTATACTCATAAGTTCTAAATCAAGATAAGAATTCAAGTCATTCTTTGTCTTACCTTGTATATTCAACAACGTCCCAACAACACTATCACACACGTTTTTCTCCACATGCATCACACCAATACAATGTCTCACATCAAGCTTCTTCAAGTCATTCTTTGTCTTACCTTGTATATTCAACAACGTCCCAACAACACTATCACACACGTTTTTCTCCACATGCATCACACCAATACAATGTCTCACATCAAGCTTCTTCCAATAGGTAAATCAAAGAATATCAACCTTTTCTTCTATATCCTTTGTGTACTATGTCTCCTTTCAGACTTCCCAAGGGTCACATTTAAGAATTTAACTCGTTCAAAAACTTTTTTACCGGTTAACGTTTGAGGAGAAATATCAAACTCTTGTTCACCATTAAAGGTCTTATTTAACCTACGATATGGATGATCCACTTTTAGAAACCTTCGTGGTCGAAGGTAAACCGTCTTCCTCCCATGATGTAATTTTTGGTAACAAATTTTATCCTTACATATGGGACAAGCTTTATGGCCCTTTATAACTTGATAAGTTTCCATAGGCTAAAAAATTGTTAATTATGAAGAATAATATTGCATGCAACTTGAATGTCTCATGCCCAAATGCATCAAAAACATTAACTCCTTCATCTCATAACAGTCTCAAGTCTCAAATCAACGGTTTTAAGTACACGTCAATGTCATTACCCCGTTGTCTTGGACCTAAGATCATCCTCGATAGCATTACATATTTTCTCTTTATACATAACCATGGCGGTAGGTTGTAAATAAACAACAAAACAGGCCATGAACTACGTATAGTGCTTAAGTTATCAAAGGGGTTCATTCCATCTGTTGCCAGTCTCAGTCTTGAACTTCTTAGGACATTTACAAACTCTAGAAATAGTGAATCAAACTTTTTCCATTATAATCCATCTGTTAAATATCTAAGTTATCCATCAGTCAACCTCTCCTCAGAATGTCACCTCATCAACTTTGCATTATCTTCATTGACAAATAAATACTTCAATCTAGGAATGATAGGAAAATACCATAGCACATTTGTAGGAGGCCCTTTGGTGTATACCTCCTTACCAGAATCATTATTTTTCTTCTTATACCGTGACAACCCACAAGTTGGACATTTATGCATCATTTTTATATTCACCTTTGTATAACACATAATCATTTAGACATGCATGTATCTTTTTGTACTCCAACCCTATAGGATATAAAATCTTTTTAGCCTTGTAGTTACGACTTGGAAGGTATTACCAGCTGGAAGCATGTCATTCAATAGTTGCAACAATTCAGTGAAACTTTGATCTGTCCACCCATTTCTCGCCTTTAAGTTAAATAATCATAAAACCATTGACAGTCGTGTGAAATTAGTGCAATTTGGATACAACGGTTTCTTTGAATCCTCATGGGGAGTTTTATACACATGCGCTCTCTAGAAATTTTCTTCACCCACATCACGAATCATTTCTTTAAGTTGATCATCCATATTGTAATCAATAATATGAGTAAAACCTTCATTTTGACTTGCATTCATCACATTCGCTGTAACAACATGTTCACCATGTCATATCCAACGTGTATGGTTCTTGAGAAAACCATCACATAACAGATGTTCCCTAATAATTTCCAGGTCTAATAGACGTTTAATCCTACATTTAACATAAGGGCAAAAGTATCTTCCATTCCTGTCTTTGGCATTTTGAAATACAAACTCTATGAACATTTCAACTATACTCCCATACTCATCAATTAACCGTGATGCATTAATCCAACTTTTATCCATGAGTTTGGCCCCAAATACAACACTTAAGATGTGACATTGTTCAACAGAGTACACTTGGTCAATTAGAATTAAGAAAATCATTCAAAAGTTATGATTCTTAACTCATGAAATAGACATAACGTACTACATCAAACATTGTTTAATTTAACATAGTAGAGCACACCTATGGAAAAACAATAATTATACTAGGCTAGTCACGTCATACATTAGGGTTTACGGTTTATGGTTTACGGTCATTCAAAGAAAAAGAACTACAATTTATAAAGAAAAAAAGAGCAAATTATATATATATATATATATATATATATATGTAGTCTACTCACAAATGTACAAAATCTATTAAGTTGTTTAAAATAATAAGTCAGCCTGTAAATAATTTTACCTATATTTAGGATAAAAAATTTCATTAAAATTTACTTATATTTAGAATAAGAGGTAGTATGGAAAAAAATACCCTAAATCCTTAGTCATATCATTAATTAATTGAAATTATCATAACCAGCTAAATAAATTAAAAATTAATATCAAAATACTGATTTAATTGTTATCTATCATGGGGCACCTATCTCTTTAAACAATGACTAAATCACTCTTAAAGTTTTAGTATGAAATTATATTAAATTTCCATTATCTATATGCTCCTAGAAAAAGTTATGAAATTCTATTAGAGGATTACAACCTTAGCAAATATATTATGAAAAGTAAAAATGGCAACCGAAAAAACTAGTTCACACACAACGAAACCAACAGGAACAAGCAACAATGGCAACCAAAGAACCCAACAGGAACAAGCAAATATACAAGAATAGTTCACGTCCAATAATACAACCAAATAAACCAACAAAAACAAGCAAATATACAAGAATAGTTCACGCAGAATAATAGGGAATAATGGCAAAAACAAGAATAGTTCACACACAAGAATAGGGAACAATGGTAAGTAACAACAACAAGGAACAATGGAAAAAACTTTAACAATAACAAGGTTCACACAAATTGCAACAAGGTAACAATAACAGGGAACAATGGCAAAAACTTAAACAATAACGAAAGGTTCACGCAAACAGTGGGAAGCAGATAAACTAGTCAGTCATGATTCATGAGAACTAACCTTTCAAAACACTTTGATGAAGACGATGAGCAATGTAGAGAGAAGAGGAAACCCATGCAATGAAAGAAGAAAGACTAAGCAAAGCAATATAGAGAGAAGCAAGAGTTTAAGGGAGAACACGGAGAAAAACGTTCGAAGCAACATTACACTTGCTAAAGGTTTTGAGGTTTTAAGATTAAGCGGGTTTAACCTACAAACTCGGTTATTGACTAAAACCGAGTTTTTAGGTGCCTATGAACTTGGTTCAATTGTGAACCGGGTTCTTAGTTCAGTTTTAATTTTTTTAAAATAAAGACCTAAGAACTCAATTGCTCGAGAATCGAGTTCTTAGGTCTCATAAAAAATTTAAAAAGTCACCCTAAGAACTCAATTGCAAGACAACCGGGTTCTTAATTCTGTTAAAAAAATTAAAATTAAAATCCTAAGACGTACTCAGTTTACGAGAACAAAGTTCTTAGTTCTTTTTTAAAAAAAATTAAAATAAAAAACCTAAGACCTAAGAACTCAGTTGAACGGGAACCGAGCTCTTAGTTCTTTTCAAAAATATTTAAAATAAAAAATCCAAGACCTAAGAACTCAGTTGCATGGGAATCGAGTTCCTAGGTTTGTTTAATTTTTTAAAAAAATAACGACCTAAGATCTCAATTGTGTATGAACCGTATTCCTAGGTGTCTTTAAAAAAATTAAAAAAAAAATTGTGAAACCTAAGAACTTGGTTCCACATGGAAACGAGTTCCTATATTATTTTCATAATTTCAAAATTGTAACTACCTCTTTTTCAAACATGTTTTCCATCAAACTAAGTTTATACCTCTGTGTTCGTAGCCCCCTTTTGCACTAGTGAATATTACTATACATTTAATATGTCAAGATTTAGACCATAGATACCACTAACCAAGTTGAAAATCTAATGTTTTTTGAGAAAAGTTTTCTGTTTGTTTTTTAAAATTTTCATTTCCTCCAATAACTAGAAAAATTCTTGAAAAACTTTTCAACATTTCAGTTTTCTTAGAAAACTTCTTTAAAGACTTCTCTGTTTTTCTTAAAAAAATAAAAAACCCAGTTTTCAGTTTTCTATAAGTTTTCTTTGAATATTTTTTAAACAAACACCTTTTCTATTTTTCCAATTTTTTCAAAAATAGTTTTCCATTTATCTTAGAAAACTTATGAACTAAACATGTCCTAAGTCTCTTTGAGTTGTTTCAATGTCTTCTCTAGAATTTGTTGCAAGCTCAAACCAACAGTACAAAAATAATGAAATTTTGTTTGAGGACACGTCAGTCATATTAAAGGACATCACAGTTTTAACGTGGGAAACCCATGTAAAATAAATAAGGGTGTGATGGTGAATTTATGTTGGTTTAGCATGAGATTTTTGTCCCACGCCAAAATCCAATACCCTCCTTGATTCTCTTTTTCCTTTTTACTCATCCTATTCTCACACAACAGATCCCTCACCCAAATTTCTTCTCCTCCCTTACGATTCTTATAACCCCAATTCTAAAAACTTTCATTTCTCTCATGCTCTTCCTTACCATGTATTAATCAATTGACAACGTTAATGACGTCTGGTTCTCTAGCAATGATGGTGTCCCTATCCGTCATTTCTTTAGTAATGTATGTCTCCAACGATGGTGGCATCCCTAAAGGAAAGGAAGAGACCATCCACACATGTCGCCAATCTCTCATGGTGGTTACCAGCACAGGCGAGGATAAGGTAGTGACGTAATATGGAGGTTGCTTGCTTGTGGTGGATTGTTGTTCACTTTTTCGCAGTAGCAATGGGCTTCAAAGTGGCAGAGGAGAGCAAGGTTGTGTGGGCACAAATCGAGGTGGTGATGGTGACTATCAATGCAGTGGGGGATTTGACGATTCCATAAAGCTTTTGGCAACAAATTTGGTGTTTATACGGTGGCCCTAAACCACTATATGTTTCAAAATTTACCCCCATTTTCATAGGCCAACAACATCTACTTAACTACAGGATGAAGTATCTTTGTGAGTGTTAAGATACTTGTTGTTACTAATTTAACGTTGTTTGTTTTGTAAATTTTTGCTCCCCTCATCAGTATATTTATGAATTTTCCCTTGATAGTTATGAAGTTGATTGACTTGTCTCCCATAATGAAGCAACATGATCTATGTGTGATTGCCTTATTGCATTGTTTGCATAAATTGAAAAAAAAAATAACATCAATAGGATGACAACATTTTTCTAGGGAAAAGCATTTTTTTACTTATATACCATTTTAATATTTTCTACGACAAAATTATTCATTATTTTGTAAACAACGTTTCTAGCAGGTGCTTTAGAGCACATGCTAATAAAGTTAAAATAAAATATTTTTTAATTGAGTTGAGCCTATCTTGTAATTGAGAGAGACTCCATCAAATACTTCCTTTAAAAACTTTCTATTTTTAATTTTCATAACACTTAACATGTGTATATTTAGAAAAAAATGTTTTATAAATTATACCTTCATTTTTAGACTTATAAAAGAAAGAAAAATAATTGTGTGAACAATATATTAGAATAACACTACAAGAAATTCACTTATTAGTGAGGGATTTTGCTTGGAAAAGTTGTCCTTAGTAAAGTGTAGCTAATTTACAAATGAATTGGGAGAGATTTGCGAAGATATAAAATCTCTTGCTTTTCTCTCACAAATTTTATTTCCTAACTAATTTTTTTTTACTATAACATTTTTCTTAGCTATTTATAATAAAAATATCTTTTTTGTAATTATAATTTAGGTTACTTCCCCCTTTTTCATGTTTTCCCCTCCATCCTTTTTTCCTTCCTTATTTTTGGAACCCCAAATTACACTTGCCTCCCAATTCACTTTTCGTCTCTCTAGCTCCTGTTCTCGTTTGCCACTTCCCTTCTCCCTTTGACTACATTGTTCATCCCTCTCCCTTCCCTCACTCTTTTATTGCCACCCCCATGCTACATCATTTTGGAACCCTAATAAATAGGGTTTGGGGTTTAGCATAGTGAGATATAGTGTGGTCTAGGTTTGGTGCAACACGTCATCAATAGGAAATAAGTTTCTAGGTTTTCCTCATCTTCCACCCCTAAGCAAGTTACTCATCAAATTGATGAGACTAGTTTCATTGGTGAGCAACTTCCAACTGTCCATAATTTTATAGTACGACATGGTATGGTATGACATGACAGGGTGTGGTTGTGAATTTCTCAATTCAAGGTATTGTAGTTTGAAAACTGAACACGATTATAAAATCTATGATTATTATGAACAAGGTATTGATAAATATATTTGCCAAATGAAAGGGAAGTAATGTTATAAAATCTATTATTATTTGATTCTAATGGCTTTTTTTAAGTATGATTGAGATCATTTTGTTAGTGTGACTAATGCATATAAGGATCCAATGAATCATGCTTTTCCAAATAGTTATTTTCTACTTTAGCTAATTTGTATATTAAATGATAGGGATCTTTTGATTTATTTCTAAAGTTAAGTATGCAAAGATAATACTAATTAAATAGAATTACTTTAACATACAAGGGTGGCTTAATATTTTAAACTAAAGAAAATTTACATACAGCATACCTTAGCATAAACATATAAAACTTTACATACATAAATATCAACAATAATTAGAAGGTTAGTCATATAATGATGGCATGCTATGCATGTGTTAGATTCAATTACTATAAGTCATAATTCATTACCAATATGCAATGGGGCCCAACTTCCATTCCTCAATCTCATATACCAATAATCATGTGCACAATCTGCCACCCTTATCTCCCTTGCCCAACTAGAGCGACCGGAGCTCTCCTCGTTCTGATTTTCACAAATGGGTAAGGACTCACAGTCCCAATCATCAAAATGGCCAATCACACATCACCACAGAACGGACACTCTACGGTCATAGAAAATCCCGCCTCTTGTCGAAGTACACCAGTGTTTGCTACGGGCTGTCCAGCGACGGGCGCGAATTTGATACACTTGGAATTCCCGCCTCCGGTTATACTCCCTAGACTGCCCTCGGGTATCGAGGCGCAACAGATTCTTCAGTGTACCCATCACTGTATGCTCTAGGGGATTATTCCAACATCCATCCTCAACTCCAAATGTAAAATGCCATGTACTTGTCTCAATTACTAGGGTGCCCGAAGTCTAGACGGAACCTAATTCACATAGCATATTTGTCCTTAAAGCGTGTAAATTATTTAAGCTATAAAACTTTTCGTGTAGTAGGTGTTAAGTCTCAAAGATTCAATACTACCAAAATTCTTTTCATCCCAATATCAAGTTTATTTTCTAAACGAAACTTATAAGAAATTTTCTAGTATAAAACATTTAATTTATTGATATAATAGATATCTAAGTAAAAAGAAGTAACATAATTTCAATTATATCTCTTGAATTGTGAACTTAAGAAAATCTAAGCTTTTCTACTAAAAAGACAAGTATAGTGTTTTTAATTTAATCATTTACTAAGGTCATTTGTATTTACTTATGATAAACGAATTGATTTTTACTTCTAAAATTTCTCGTAAATCCTTAGATAAAAATATATTGTTACGATAAGTGAATTCTCTTAAATTTCTATTGAAGATAAAAGAATCCTCTTTTTCTAAAGTAAGATACAAAGTAGTAAAATTTTTATCTTTATCCAAAACACGGTTTTCAACGTATTTTATCTAGAAAATTCATATTTGAGTGATTCCAAAGCCAAAAGTGTTTAATTTTGAAAATACTAATTATATATAGTAAATTTAAAAATGAATACTGTCCAGAAAACAGCCCCTACACGAAAAGTACCTTAATGCCAAATTTTGTCGTTTCTAAAGTTCGTAAAAATGCGTTTAAGGACAAATCACACGTCAACAATTTTCCCAACCAATTTTTTATTCTTTGGGTATTTTTAATATGCTCAAAATTCATTTTTTATGCAGCAAAATATCCCTCCAAAACAGTTTCACCAATTTCCTCTATTTGCCCAAAAAATATGTTTTTTTATCGTTTTTAACATTTCGTTCACGTCTAAACTCGGGTCCCTTTTAATTCTTTTAGTATTTACGTCATCCATAACATTTTCATGATCATAAATATTTCTCAAATATATAATTATACAACAGCACCAATAATCCTAAATATTCATCAAGAAATACTTTCTAAAAACTCTTGTAAATCACTTTCTTAAAATCATAAACATATTATTTAAGGTATTGTAGTTTGAAAACTGAACACGATTATAAAATCTATGATTATTATGAATAAGGTATTGATAAAATATATTTGCCAAATGAAAGGGAAGTAATGTTATAAAATCTATTATTATTTGATTCTAATGGCTTTTTTTTAAGTATGATTGAGATCATTTTGTTAGTGTGACTAATGCATATAAGGATCCAATGAATCATGCTTTTCCAAATATTTGTTTTCTACTTTAGCTAATTTGTATATTAAATGATAAGGATCTTTTGATTTATTTCTAAAGTTAAGTATGCATAGATAATACTAATTAAATAGAATTATATATGGAGAATTACTTTAACATTCGGAAGCCACCCATGTATATCTTTAATTGTGATAATGATGGAAGGAAAGCTTATATTCACAACAACCTACTCAAACTTGGTAATTCAAGATACTACATAACTGGAACAACATTAAATTGAGAAATTACTTACATATAAGATGAGTTCTCCTTAGAAATTATGTGAACAAACCTACTAGGCTATGTTATATTGACTATGTTACTGGCTCTCTATTGAAGCCATCGATTTCATTTTTATTGGAACATGCATGTGTGAAACTTAAAATTTCCTAGTAAGAAAGGGCAACAACAATTTATTTTAGTAGTCTTCTTTTTTTTTTAATTAGCCTTGTTGACTTTATTTTCCCTTATCCAACAAAACTAATGGTTTTTAATCTTCCTGGTATTATTTCCAACATCCAGATTTGCTTAGTTTTTCATAACACTTACGATTAAGTGAATCACCTTTTATGTTGGTTTTTATCAACATTAACAAATGGTGAGCAAATGCCCGTCTTTTTCATTTTGTAAACATGTGAATTCCTCCCGCTCAATTCCATATTATTTGAAACTACACACTGATACAAGTTTGTTCATCATTGTTTTGCTTAAGTAAGGTGCTTCCTTTTTTATTACTTCTATATAGACAATTAAACGGTTAACTTTGCTTGCTTATCTAGTTTATGTAACTTTGTATTGTATGCCGTGCACCATCGTTCTTTAGGAATCACTTGTCATAGTAGGTCATTTGTATAATAAAGAAGAAAATCTTTCACTTTTAATATCATATTAAAGGAAACTTTCACTTGTCTTATATAAGAGGAAATACGCTCTTCATAGGTGTTCCCTCTTAAAATGGGAGGGGTCCCATACCACCTTTTTATTTTAGAGAGATATATCTAGCACTCTATAATCTTAGGAGATTACCATTATAAAATGAATGTTGGGCTGAAATCAAGGTCCTGTTCTTGATGTATAAATAAGGCCTCAAAGCCCTCCTTGTAATTTAAGTGACATTTTGAGAGATAATCCTTACTTTTTAAAAGTAATTCTCCAGGGCTTTGGTACTTTATATGCTCAGAGTGAACATTTTGGCGCCCACTATAGGGCCCAGCAAAATGGTTTCCACATCACACGAAGGAAGACTGGCTCCAAGAAGGAAGAAGATGATGACCACACGCAACAATGCTCATCGAAGAAAAGAATGAGACACCCGAGGACACTAGGAAGGACACCAGGATGGTGACAGCCAATTAGAGGAAGTTTTAGCCCTCGTCAAGACACTATAGTGTACCATGGAAGAGTTGAGAAAAGAAAACAAAGACCTGGGGAACCATCAGTCGGAGGAGCGGGAGGCCTATAGTTATCAGAATACGCAAGCTACAAAACCAAAAAAAAGGTAGACTAGAACCTTTAGTCCCTTATTTGACATATCCATTCATGGAGGCTGTAATGGTAGGCCCCATACCATTACATTACAAGTGACCCAGAAGTATGACAGAACAGGTGACCTAGAAGAACACCTCACCATATTCACAACCAACCTTCTAATCTCTAAGGCATCTGACGCCCGCCTATGTAGAACATTCCCTACCACCGTCACCAAATCTGCTCTACTCTGGTTCCCGCACATTCCCTGAGGAGTATATCATGTTTCACAAAGCTCACAAAGAAATTCCTTACTCAGTTTGCCTCCAGTTGTGTGATTTAGTAGACTTTACACAATTTTGTCAACTTGAAGTAAGGACAAAGGGAGACACTCAAGCAATATATGGCACACTTTAATGAATAAGCCATACAGATCCGAGATCTCAATTCGAAAGTAGCCCTCCATGAAATCCAAACTGGATTGCACCTAGGTAAATTTTCCAACTTCTTAGCTAAAAACCTTTTCTTAACATAGATGATTTTAGGCAAAAAAATAGTGTATTACATAAATATAAAGGGACATGAAGCTGACCAGGTAGAAAATTTAGAGCACAGAGAAATAAGGATAAAACCATAAAGGAAGAGCCCTCGACCAAACAAAGAACCAAAGTTTGTTGCCTACCTCACCTAGAAATATGATACATTTACCCCATTGAACAATAAGAGATATAAGAACATGCATGAAGTTTATAGCACAGGACTGCTCAAACTTCCCATACCCAAGAAGCAGGAAAAAGGCCCTAACAAATCCAAATTTTACGAGTTCCACTGGACATTCGACCACAACACCAAGGATTGTTGGTCACTCAAAAAATCAGATCGAACCCTTTGTCTGATAGGGATATCTGGAGAGGTTCATTAACCAAGAAAGGGAAGCACCATGAGAAACAGGGAGAAAGCAAGAAAGTGGATTGCCAAGACAAGTAGAATTACAACCATGTGAATGCCCCCAACAAGACCATGAGCATACCTGATCTTGAAGGCCATAAAACATAAGAAGTGATGGAAAATGAGTCATACACACTATTTTTGGTGGGTTCCCGAGAAACAGAGCTAGCAAACCACAAGGAGAAGGACAAGTTAACATTATACATTGCCTTAAAGGGAGGCCATCCCATTTAACAACTCAGATCTCCCTATGGGAGTCCCAAACAAAGATGAACCGATGGTGGTTGTAATAGAGGTAGCATAATGCATTACTAGGAGAGTTTTAGTTGATCACGAAAGCTCTGTAGATATCCTTCATTGGAAGGCCTTCAAGCGACTCAACCTACCTCACACTTGGCTCAAAAGACACAATGGATCACTACTCAGCTTCACTAGGGACTCAGTACACGTCATGGGGTACGTAGAGCTGAAAACAATCTTCAAATCAGGTGAAGAAGACAAAGTAGTCATGGTTAAATATTTGGTAGTTGGCATTTCCAGATCCTACAATGCCATACTAAGAGCCTGTTTGGTTACAAAGTTGGGTTGGTCAAACCTCGGTTTGACCAACCCCAAAAATAAATCCTACGGTCAAATGGAGTTTTGACTGTCTCGAACGGCGTGAATGATCAATATCAACCCTTAAATTTCTCCATTTCCCCAACTCCGTTTCCCCAACTGGAAACCAAACGGACCCTAAGACACTTAACACTCAATGCACTAGGCATAACCATCTCCACTTCACCTTACAATGAAATTCCCACTTGGACATGTGCGCATTGGGGTTGTTCGAATAGATCTAAAAATAGCTCGGGAATTGTGACACCCACAATTAACTAGGACAAATTCCCATTCTGGGACGTCCTATTTAATTAAGGAGTCACAAAAAATAAGATTTTTCTTTATTAGTGATCATCAGTACACGATTTTAAAATAAATATATTACATAGATCGATTCTTTTAACATGAGAGTATTTAAAAGAGTACGGAGCTCACCGGCTCCTGACAACTACTACAAAATAACAACCTAATAGAAATGTCGAGTCTACAATGATCTCAACGCAAATAGAAGATATAAATAGTCGCCGCTTCCAATCTGGCATACTCTATTGTAGGTATTCCAAGTCCTACCCACGCTCGCCTTGTCCTTTTACTGATGATCACAGAAAAGGAAAAATAACACACAACAACAAAAAGGGTGAGTACAAAGCTCTCAGCCCATTAATTATACATACAAGGGTGGCTTAATATTTTAAACTAAAGAAAATTTACATACAACATACCTTAGCATAGACATATAAAACTTTACATACATAAATATCAACAATAATTAGAGGGTTAGTCTTATAATGATGGCATGCTATGCATGTGTTAGATTCAATTATTATAAGTCATAATTCATTACCAATATGCAATGGGGCCTAACTTCCATTCCTCAATCTCATATACCAATAATCATGTGCATAATCTGCCACCCTTATCTCCCTTGCCCAACTAGAGTGACTGGAGCTTTCCTCATTCTGATTTTCACAAATCGGTAAGGACTCACAGTCCTAATCATCAAAATGGCCAATCACACATCACCACAGAATGAGCACTCTACGGTCATAGAAAATCCCACCTCTTGTCGAAGTACACCAGTGTTTGCTATGGGTTGTCCGGCGACGGGCGTGAATTTGATACACTTGGAATTCCCGCCTCCGGTTATACTCCCTAGACTGCCCTCAGGTATCGAGGCGTGACAGATTCTTCAGTGTACCCATCACTGTATGCTCTAGGGGATTATTCCAACATCCATCCTCAACTCCAAATGTAAAATGCCATGTACTTGTCTCAATTACTAAGGTGCCCGAAGTCTAGACGGAACCTAATTCATATAGCGTATTTGTCCTTAAAGCGTGTAAATTATTTAAGCTATAAAACTTTTTGTGTAGTAGGTGCTAAGTCTCAAAGATTCAATACTACCAAAATTCTTTTCATCCCAATATCAAGGTTATTTTCTAAACGAAACTTATAAGAAATTTTCTAGTATAAAACATTTAATTTATTGATATAATAGATATCTAAGTAAAAAGAAGTAACATAATTTCAATTATATCTCTTGAATTGTGAACTTAAGAAAATCTAAGCTTTTCTACTAAAAAGACAAGTATAGTGTTTTTAATTTAATCATTTACTAAGGTCATTTGTATTTACTTATGATAAACGAATTGATTTTTACTTCTAAAATTTCTCGTAAATCCTTTGATAAAAATATATTATTATGATAAGTGAATTCTATTAAATTTCTATTGAAGATAAAAGAATCCTTTTTTTCTAAAGTAAGATACAAAGTAGTAAAATTTTTATCTTTATCCAAAACATGGTTTTCAACGTATTTTATCTAGAAAATTCATATTTGAGTGATTCCAAAGCCAAAAGTGTTTAATTTTGAAAATACTAATTATATATAGTAAATTTAAAAATGAATACTATCCAAAAAATAGCCCCTACACGAAAAGTACCTTAATGTCAAATTTTGTCGTTTCTGACGTTCGTAAAAATACGTTTAAGGACAAATCACATGTCAACAATTTTCTTAACCAATTTTTTCTTCTTTGGGTATTTTTATTATGCTCAAAATTCATTTTTATGCAGCAAAATATCCCTCCAAAATAGTTTCACCAATTTCCTCTATTTGCCCAAAAAATACGTTTCTTACCGTTTCTAACATTTCGTTCACGCCTAAACTCGGGTCTCTTTTAATTCTTTTAGTATTTACCTCATCCATAACATTTTTATGATCATAAATATTTCTCAAATATATAATTATACAACAGCACCAATAATCCCAAATATTCATCAAGAAATACTTTCTAAAAACTCTTGTAAATCACTTTCTTAAAGTCATAAACATATTATTTAATTTATGCAACTAAAAGTCACTTGTGATTATTTTTATAAAAATTCTAGAATTGAAGTTTTATGTTAAAATTTATTTTTATCACATAATTTTCAAAGATTAATTCATGCTACAAAATTTCAACCACAAAAATCATTTTTTTAAGTTTATACGTTAGGATCTAAAATTTTTTAGTTGTTTAACTAACCATTAAAAATTTCCAGAAGCAACAAGAATCCATTATTAGATATAAAACTCATTTTAAGAGATTTCACATTTTCTAAAAATATCACTAACACCACAAGCCACCAATTAAGCCAAGCAAGACAAAATTTACTAAGTTATCACATGCATAGAGTTACAACAACCAAAAATCTACAACAATAAAATTCATAAGTTAGTAACTTATAATTAAAATTTCAAAACTCAAAGAATTAATTAAACTATGGTGCAGCAATGATATCTCTTTAAAGATCTACACTTTTCATAAAGATTTTTCAAGATCTAAGCCATACAAACTAAGATCTTTAAGGAGACATCAAAGTATAAGTGTTAAAGGACACTTATACTTCACCATGCATGTATTATTTCATGGATTTAAACAAGCAAGGTACTCCCCCCTTACCACCAAAATTTCATCTCCAAGAAATGATGGCAAGGACTCCAAAATTTGATTCTAGATCATCATAGATTACTTCATCAAATAAGAAAGAAATGGATGCTAGAAAGGTGGTGGTTCACGTGAATTTGGTTGGTGGAAGGTGGAGAAAAATGTTGTTGTTTTTGGTGGAGGAAGAAGAAGGAAATTGATGATAAAGATGTGGTATCTTGAATTTGTAGTGTGGTGTGGTGATTTAGGATGGATAATGATGGGTGTGTGATAATGATTTAAATGAATGGAACATGAGGAAATGAAGAAAAGGGTTGCTGGAAATTTTGCTAAGTTGGAAGAAGAAAGAAGAACAAAGCAAGAGAAATGAAAAGGAAAATTTGCATGCAAGTGTCTTGCCTCCCTAGTAGTCACACGACCATGCATGTGGAATGGGAGGTGTCAAGAGTGTCCCATGCAAATGCTAGGTGTCCATTGTAGCTGGTGGTGAGATGGTGGAGAGTTTTGCATGGTTGAGACAAGTGGCCAAGTGATGAAGTGATTTAATTGGTTCATGGTGCATGCAAGCTGAGGTGTCAAGTGCAAGGACAACAACTTGCTCGTGGGTTTAAGGGGTTTTCTGGGCCGAATTCAAAAATGGGATGAACACAAAAGTTATATAACTTTTTGTTCTCTTTAATTTGATATAAAGAAAAAAAAACTCCATTAAGAATTGAGAAAGGTATGACCCAAATACAAAAGGGGTGCAGGGCTGTGAGGGGATTTTTGTTCCCTACATAGATTATTTTTCTGGGCCAAATGGGTATAGGGATTTGGGTTTTGTGTTCTTCATCAAAGTTGTGGAGAATTGAGTTAAAAAAATTTGTGAAGGCCCCGTTCACTTTCATGGTCATATGAGAGAGATATCTAGAAAATACTGCACCTAGTGCAACCTGTTGCTGGAAAAATATGAATTGATGTAATGTTTTAATTTCTGGGATTTATAGGATGCGAATTGGCCTTTTTGGTCAACATAAAAGTTGTAGATAAATTTAATACAAAGATTTTTGGATAAGAATGACTCAAATCCAATATCGGGAGAATAAATTACGCCTATAATACGTACAGAAGCGCATTTTGGCTTACCCAGGTAACTTAAAATCAACGTTTTTAGGCTTGGTTGGTTAGAAATGGGCGTTGGGCTCTTCATAAAAGTTGTTAGGAATGACATAAAGAACGTTTAGGGATAAAATAATTGACTCAAGTCCCATGGATAATTTTTGAACCAAAACCAGGGAGTTACATGGTTTTACTAACTTAAAATAAATACTTAGATATTTATATTAAATCACCTAATGTTTTATTTTATAAATCTTTGTTATTACAAATGTTATTAGACACATTATTATTTTTATCCTAATTATCTCTATTTCTTACATAATTAAAACCAGAATCTCTGCCTCATACTCATAAATCTCTTTAAAATAGACATATAAGCAAGTCGGTCGTAGCCTATTCATCAGTACACATAAAAATTATCATAAAATACAGACAACTGGTCTCAAGGACCTAACACAAAAATGAGGACTGTTATAGGAATTCTATCGTGAAAGCCTATGTCTAAGAGAGACCTTCATCGTGGAAGATGACATTGAGATCGGGTTTGACCCCCAATACAAATGAGCGACCTTAGCCGGTAGAATCTTTGAAGTTAGTGTAAATCAGAACAAGTCCTAGTCAATGCACCCGACTCATACAATGCTAGACTAGAACCTAGAAGAATCATTAATCAACTTCCTACAGGCCAACATCGACCTGTTTACATGGACTCCCTCAGACATACTTGGAATCGACCCAAAAGTCATATGCCATTCACTGGATGTAGACAGAGAAGCTAAACCACAAGCACATAGGCAACTCAAGCTCGAACCCAACAGAAGGGAAACTGTGGAAAAAGAAATAAAGAAACTACTGGCAGCCAACTTCATTCAAGAGGTCAAATACCAACCTGGCTCTCAGACGTAGTAATGGTGAAAAAAGCAAACGACAAGTAGAAAATGTGCATGGACTTCATCAACCTCAATAAGGTATGTCTGAAAGACCTTTACCCTTTACCTAGTATTAATCATTTGATAGATGACATCTTAGGATACTAGGTCCTAAGTTTCATGGATAGATATTCTAGGTACAATCAAATATGAATGGATCCGAGAGACGAAGAAAAAACCACCTTCATCATGGGAGGAAAGAATGCGGGGCCACATACCAATAATTAGTAAAAAAATTTTGCTAATCAGATTGGTAGGAACATGAAGGTATACGTGGATGACATGGTAGTAAAGACCAAATATGAGAAAAACAACACCAAGGACCTAAAAGAAATATTTACAGAGCTAAGAAGACATAACATACGCCTTAACCCGGACAAGTGTTCCTTTGGGGTTCAAGGTGGTAAATTTTGGGGATATATGCTAACTCATAGAGGCATAGAAGCCAACCCAGATTAATGCCGAGTCATCCTAGAAATGTGGATCCCACAAAACATCAAGAAGGTACAACACCTCACTAGGAGAATTGCAACCCTCTCACAATTCTTCTCTAAGTTTTAAGAAAGGTCTATGCCCTTCTACTGAGTGCTAAAAAAGTTTAACACTTTTTAGTGGACCAAAGAGTGTGAAAAAGCTTTTGAAGATTTGAAGGTGTATCTAGCTTCTCCCCGATCCTAACAAGGCTTACCCTGGGTGCGAAACTCATTGCTTACCTCTCAGTCAGGGAAAATATCATCAATGCAGCGCTGATACAAAAAGAAGGGGCAATCCAACGGCTGGTGTACTTTACTAGCAAAACTTTGTAGGGAGTTGAGAAAAGATACCAAAGGGTAGAGAAGTTTACATATAGCCTTATGGTCACTGCTTGGAAGTTAAAACCCTACTTTCACAGCAACTAGATCATTGTTAGAAGCAATCAACTGATCAACAAAATCCTACGAAAGGCCAAAGTAGTAGGAAGAATGGTCACATGGGTCGTAGAACTCTCAAAGTATGGAATCTGATATAAACCAAGGGGAGCAATCAAAGCACAATTCTTAGTAGACTTCGTGGCAAAATCGGGAGATGATAAGGAGAATACGATGCTGAGCACGCCTTATGGACTCTCTCAGTCGATGGGTCATCAAATGAGAAGCGAAGTAGAGCAGGAATAATACTTGTCACTAATTGATATTGCCATAGAAGAGTTACTAAGATTCTTATTTAAAGCAAGTAACAATCAAGCAGAATATGAGACACTCATCGTTAGACTGCAAATGGCTTTGGACCTTGGGGCCAGATGCATATAAGTGAAAACCAACTCATAACTAGTCACTTGACAAGTAGAAGGAGCCTACTAAGTAAAGAACCTATATTTGCCAAATATCTCTCTCAGGTCAAGACATTGATAGTAGGATTCAAGTTGTTCAAAATTGCACATGTTCCCCGAGAAAAAAATGAAAGAGTGGATCTACTATCCAAACTCACCAGCATCAAGAAAGTTAGGAATCTGAAGACACTCTTGTAGATAACCCTTGATGAGCCCACTGTTAAAAACAAAGAACAAGTACAAGATCACTATAGCACCCGGGGAGAAAACATGGATGACCTCGATAACATATTTCTTAACCAAGGGAATTCTACCAACCGATCCCTCTAAGGCTAAAAGGGTACAGACGCACTCAGGCAACTACACTTTAATAGAAGGATAACTTTACAAGAGGGGTTCACACTACCGCTCCTCAAGTGCCTCAACAAAGAACAAGCAAAGTATGTAATCTAGGAACTTCATTCAGGAATCTACAGACACCATGGAAAAGTACGACCCCTACCTGCTAGGGTCCTCCAGGCGAGATACTTCTGGCCCACTCTATGCTTGGATTGCTCTAATTTCCTCAAAAGGTGTAAATCCTACCAAAGAAACACTAACAAAATACACAACCACCCCAAGCCAGTACACGGAATCATTTCCCCTGGCCTTTCAACACTTGGGGAATGGATATCTTGGGACCCTTTCCCCCAGGAATAGGACAAGTAAAATACTTACTCATCGTTATAAACCTCTTTACAAAATTGATAGAAGCGAAGCCTCTCGCCACCATCTCCGCATCCAAAGTACAAAACTTTACCCAGAGAAACATCATTTGTAAACATAGGCTCCCCAATACTATCATTTTGGATAATGAGCAAAAATTCACAGACAAACACTTCGTCGAGTTCTGTAAAAACTTAGGGATAAAATGTAGATTTTTGTTAGTAGAACATCCTTAAATGAATGGACAAGCTGAAGCCGCCAACAAAGTTATCCTTCAAGAGTTGAAATGACAATTGCGACAAGCAAAAGAAAGATAGAGGAAGAACTACTTGAAGCCTTATGGGCTTACCACACAACCTCCAACTCGATGACCTATGAAATGTCATTCCGCCTTACCTATAGAGTAGATGCAATGATTCCGAGCTAGGAGAACCCTATCTCAAAAGAACCTCCTACGACGAAGAAGAAAATGAAGTAATGAGACAAGAAGACCCGAACCTTAATCTAGAAGAATGAGATATAACCTACATTAAAATAGCAATAATACAAGTACAATTCAGCTCATCAAATTTCTCTTATATAAGTCCTAAAATCTTGACCGAAGGAGTAACAACAAAAAAATTTTTACGTAAGTCCTAAAATCTCGACTGGGGGAGTAACGATAAAATTTTTCTTACAATAAGTCCTAAAATCCTGACTGAGGGAGTAATGACAAATTCCTTTCATGAAATTCTGAATAGCAAAAGTCCATCATGTCAAGTCCTAAAATGACAAATTTCTAAGTTTCCAAGTTCAAATTCCAAACGTTGAATTTCAAGTTACGACAAATCCAAATGACGTTAAGTCCTAAAATCCTGACCTAATGAGTAACGACACATTCTGAGTTATGTTAAGTCCTATAATATCGACCAAGGGAGTAACGACAAATTCCTTTCATGAGAAGTTCCAAAATCCTAACTGAAGGAGTAAAGGAAAACTTCAAGTTACGTTAAGTCCTAAAATCCTGACTTAGGAAGTAACGACATATTCCGAGTTACGTTAAGTCTTAAAATCCCGACCGAGGGAGTAACGACAAATTCCTTTCATGACCAGTTCTAAAATCCCGACTGATAGGTACAATATTCAAATTCAAATTCACAAAAGAACTGACACATCCAGTACATTAGTATCCCAAATAAAAGAATCAAATCAACATTCATAAATGATAAAAGGCATAAAGATCAAGCAAACAAAGTCATCAGACACGTGTCCCATCTTAAACCTCCCCCAGAAAATGTTACGAATACTCACCAACGCATGTAGACAAACAAAAATGGCTTTCTCCCAATCTCAGAAGAGTTACTCATAATACTACCACTTAGTACAAAATCATTCATAACATTTCTACTCGATATATAATAACAATTGCTCATCACACCTTATCTCAACATACATTCACCCATTAGATAAGCACTTGAAACATAGTCACTCAACTCATCATTTGGCCGAGAGCTCGTGATTGGAAGACTCATATTCCCTCACGAAATAGGAGGGGTCCTACACCCTTTTTTTTGTTTTAGAAAGATAATCTCTACCCCTCTGTAATATTACAAGATTACCATTATCTAATGAATGTTGGGCCAAAATTAAGACACCTTTCTTGATGTATAAATAAAGCCTTAGAGCCCCCTTTGTAATCCAAGTGGCATTTTGAGAAATAAACCATACTTTTCTAGAGTAATTCTTTTTATACTCTTAGAGTGAACAATGTGAATTTGAATTTCTAATATTGTTTTTGGTAACATATACCTTTTTAAAACTTGGTGACAAGTTGTAAGCAATTACCCCTATTTTTCAGTTAGCTTCTTTATCTTTTTAAAATGTTTCAATTAAGTCCCCTCACTCCATTTTACTAACTCCATTAACGGAGATCTAACATGTCATTAACCTTATTGATGTGGCTATTTTCAAATCTTACTGACGTGGCTACTCTAAGTGTCAAATGCTACCAACGTGGCGACTCCATGTGTTAAATGTTCATTGGTGACTTCATGTGTCATTTAGTCTTTAACCATTGAACATTTGAAATGTAGAGTCGGCAAATGTGCATATAACCACATGCGATGTTCATTTGCCACATCATCACTTCGTTAATATGGTGAAAATTAGATGAAATGGACCTAATGTTGGGACTTTGGCAACCGCACCAAATTCATTGTAGTTTTTGAAGAGTATTTAGAATATCGTATCTATAGGAAATTGTTTGAAACAAGCAAAATAACAATATATACTTATAAAATTACTATAAAATTATATACAATATATTCATAAAGGTTGTTATTGATAAAAGAGATAATTATAATGATAAAAATTACATGAAAATGGTAACAAATATAACAAAAGTGTTGGGATTAAGTTTCACATCCCCTTTCTCTAGATATGATATGATACTTAGTATAATTATGCAATAAATCTAGTTCTTGTAGCATAAATTTTACTAAACTCGATGCCTCAACCTATAGATTCTAAACAATAGCAACAAATACCAATCCCTCATATATTTCTTAGTATTGTTTACTTTAATAAAAAGCTTTAACATTCGTTAAATTCAACTTTATCCTCAAATAAAGAATAATTAATGGGTATTTTATTCACTAATCATATTTGGAAACACTAAACACACATAGATTGTTCTCCTTTTCGAAATACGCATTAGGAATTGATAAACAAACTACTAACTTGATTAAAAGCATAAATCATACGAAGTATTCAATTTCATAACTAGAAAGAGAATGAGATTCACGCAAACCCAATAATAAAGAGTTTAGCTACACATATCTACAAAAAAATAGAAAAAAACACAAAGAAACAAAAAATCAATAGAGAATGAAAAAAATTAAAAGAAACTAAAGGATATCTCTTCTCTTCAAGTTTCCCTAAGGTGTTAAAGAGCCTATGCACCTTTCTCCTAGCCTCCCCAGCCTCCAAGATGACTTAATATATGTTAAAATTAATCTTGGTAATTAAATATATACTTTATATAGGTTGTTAATCTTTTATAGATTCATTTGCTTATTTAAGATGAACTCATTCGTATTTAATATTTGTTTGTTGGAATTTTTATTAATTTTAGTGTAAATCTAAGATTTAAAGTAACTATTAGAATGATTCAAGTTTTTAAATAAGGTAGATCAAAACCAAAAATATAGTCAATATCAATTAACGAGACAGATTCAAACATTACAATTAAGTATCAAATATACTTAGACCTTGTAAAGTTTAACTCAACTATTTCCAACCCTAACATTGTAAGAGATAAAAGAAAGACCGATGAATAATTTTTCAAGTAACATTGTAGCTTACTAGAATTATTGCTACATTTCTAATAATTTTATAATAATACAATTGTTGTTGATAAAGTATGAATTTTATGGTTATATACACTTTTAAAAGTTTTTTATTTTAAGTAATATATATACTGTTATTTAAATTATGAAATTTTTTATTTGATAATAAAAAATATTTATTTTATGGACTTGTTCACTCTGAGTTCGTAACACACAAAGCCCTAGGAGAATCAGGGTTCTATTGCTCAAAATGCCAGTTAAATTACAAAAAGCTCATTTGGTTACATTTATACAACGGTAAAATAAAAAAGGGGAGGCCTTTAATTCAAGCCTAATTGGCCTTTGATCCTGCCTTTTGATCATGAGGAATCATAATCTTTGTTATACTCTTCAAAATAAAAGGGAAAAAGGATTTTGTTAACCCCTCCCAATCCGCTGGAACCGGAAATGTTATATTTGTTATGTCTTGGATCTCAAAAAGATCATGAATAACCCTAATATGTGTTAAGTCTTCAGCTTTAATACTTACACTTATATTTACTCCTTAAAAATAATTTTAATTAATCATTCAAATTCAATTATGATTGCTGAATAGGCACATAATTTCCGAATTTCACAATTGGACACCTAGTGAAAGCGAAAAGAAACCAAAAATTTCCTAGAATTTCATTAATACCAGCAGTAGCTGAGTAGCACAAAGAAGTAGAAAAGAGAAAATACCCACGAACGCAACATAGAACAACAATAAACCAGTTGAAGATGGAGCACGAAGAAGACGAAGAGCCACCTCTTGCTGTTGAGATTCAAGCGAATGATGAATCCATTTCTCAGCAATGTTGTGTTGGGGTCACCCTCATCACCGGTTATCTTGGTGCTGGCAAGTCCACTGTAAGCATTTTGCCCCTTTTTTTCATTTCTATACGACCATTCCAAACACCCCATCTTTTCTTTGCACGTGATTCAATCTCAAGTTTCCATTTTTATAATTTCAATTGGGTAGTTTAAAGTTATCTTCTTTTTCACTTTTGTTGTGCTCTTGTTGTTCTTGTTAGTTAGTACTGGTTTTATTGTATTGTTTTTGAATGGTGATGATGTTTTTTGGTGATTTTTAATGTGAATTGTGATATTGAAACTGAATCATATAACTCCAGCTAGTGAATCATATTTTGAATTCGCAACACGGGAAGCGGATTGCTGTTATATTGAATGAGTTTGGTGAGGAAATTGGTGTGGAAAGAGCAATGATAAATGAAGGGGATGGTGGTGCACTGGTTGAAGAATGGGTTGAGCTTGCCAATGGGTGTATATGTTGCACTGTTAAGCATAGTTTGGTGCAAGCACTTGAGCAGCTTGTGCAGAGAAAGGAAAGGTAAGAGAAGAAATCATTCAAATTTTGTGGTCAATTTTTTTAGGCATGGAAAATTGAAGTAAACTTGTTCTTCAATGACTCTTACCTTACGTTGTAGTTTACTTCCATCAAACTGTATTTTAATGAATTGATGTATTGTCCTATGGAGTGTGTGAACTTTGCTGCATATTTTTGCTAAGTATTGTGTATCTCTAGGCTGGACCATATATTGCTGGAAACCACTGGCTTGGCAAATCCGGCACCTTTGGCATCTGTTCTTTGGTTGGATGAACAATTGGAATCAGATGTGAAGCTTGATTCTATTGTCACTGTAAGTGCCATTTTTAGATGAAATTCCTTGTAATTTATCTCTTTTCTGTTTTTATTCTTTTGGGAGTAGAATTTAAATAGCTGGAATTTTCTATTTATTTAGACGAGATTCCTCGTAATTTATCTCTTTTCTGTTTTTATTCTTTTGGGGATAGAATTTAAATGGCTGAAATTTTTTATTTAGTATGATTAAATTATTCTCTAGAATTTTCTGTATAGTACACCTTTGCTTATAGTTATGTCAAATGAATGAAGCTAAGTGGTTGCTATCAGAAAAATTGCTATTCTTCTGTTTCTAAGAAATAGTTCTTAGGGACTGAGGTGTACATAGTATAGCACTTGTCTTCATCATGTTAACTTCTGTCAGCTTTGAGGCTCAGTTTCCACTCATATGATGATAGAAGCTGTTTCCTTCCTTGGTAGATTAGAGCATGGCTTTTGAATCATGGTCTCTTTTCTAATTGCGTTTCTGCCCAAGTAGGTGGTGGATGCTAAAAACTTGCGCTTCCAGCTTGATGAGCATCGCAGCTCATCTTCATTTCCTGAAGCATACTTTCAGATAGCATTTGCGGTAATTGTTCATTCCATTAACTGGATATTGGTTATTGGTTCTGGTTCTTATTCAGAATAGAGTTTTTGTTTCTCATTTTAATAGCTGCCAGAATTTCAGAGATTGATGGAAAAGGGAAAAAAATAGAGAGGGAACTATGAAAAATATATTTCACTAACGAGTCTCTATAATTGTTATGTTATGTATAACACTGACCTTATACCTATATTTATAATTTTATATTAATAATCCAGGTCAGTTATTAGCATACTTCAAATAGTACAAGCATTTATCCTATGGTGCTATAATATTCTAACAATAATATTTATTTCTTAATAATAATTTGATAAAGTGGAATCAAGTACTGAAGAGCTAATCATTTTTGCTGCTTGTTTCAGGACATTATAATTCTTAATAAAGTTGATTTGGTATCTGCAGAGGGCTCTGGAGCTCTGGAGGAACTTGAGGAGGAAATACATAACATAAACTCCCTTGCAGAGATAATTCATTCTATCCGATGTCAAGTTGACTTGTCTAAGATTCTGAACCGCCAAGCTTATGATACCGCAGTTAGTTTGTATATATTGTTATTCTTCAGCCATGATTTTTTATTCCCACCTTATGACTACCACTTATCTTTGATGTTTCTCTTTTCAGCGTGCAACACATTTAGAGACATTATTAGAAGAAAGTCGTTCTTTGTCTTCCAAAAAGCTTCACAATAGTGGCGTTCGAACCATATGTATTTCTGAGACACATACAGTTGATCTTGATAAGGTATGTTCTCAACAACAACAACAACAACAACAACAAAGTTTTATCCCACTAAGTGGAGTCGGCTACATGGATCATATGACACCATTGCACCCTATCATATTTAAATCCTTCAAGATTTCATTTAACTAGTCCCTATCAATAAGCTCCCTAAGTGTTACTTTCTGTCTTCCCCTTCCTCTTTTCACAAGGCTTCCGCACATATACTTAACTCTCTAAATCGGCGTTTCTAAAGGTCTTCTTTGTACATGCCCATACCATCTTAGACGATTTTCAACCATTTTCTCTTCAATAGGCGTCACACCAACATGACTTTGAATACTGTTGTTACAAATTCGGCCTTATTTGATGTTCATGTTGCCCTTTCATCGCCTAACATTCATGGCCATAAAGCATTGCCAGTCTTATGTTTCCTTTAAGTTTTTCTACTACTTTTCGATCACACACGATGCCTAAAAGTTTTTCTCCATTTCAACCACTCAGTTTGTATCCTGTATCCTATGAGCAACATCTCTGTTAATTTCACAGTCATCTTATATGATTAAATCTGAACCTTGGCACTTGAAGTATGACTTGATTTTCAATTTTCACCTCCAAGTTATCATTAACTTGTATCCTATTAAACTTACTATGTATATACCTTGTTTTACTTTTGCTCAACCAAAAACCTTTTGATTCCAAGGACTGCCAGTCACATCTTTAGTTTGGAATTGATCTCTTCTCTCTTGACTCTACTATACGGACTACATCTGCAAAAATCATGCATTTGGGAAAATCTTCTTGGATTAGCTTTGTTAAAACGTCCAAGAAAAAATCAAATAAATATAGACTCAAGAACGACCCTTTATGTAGACCAATCTTTATAGGAAAAACCTTTGTCTCCTCTCCAAGTGTTCTCACACTTGTAGTTGCGTCATTGTACATATCCTTTATATCTTTAATGTACGTCACATAGACACTTTTCTTTTCCAAGGAGTACCATAACACTTCTCTCAGAACTTGATCAAATGTTTTTTCCAAGTTGATAAAGACCAAATGAAGGTCACGTTGCTTACTTCGATATTTTTCCACCAACCCTCTAAGAAGGTAACTAGCTTCTGTAGTCGACCATACTCACATGAAACCAAATTAGTTTCCCTATGATAATCGTTTCCCTTCTTAACCTATGTTCTATTACTCTTTCCCAAAATTTCATAGTATAATTCATCAGCTTAATCCCTCGGTAGTTTTCACAACACTAGATATCTCTTTTGTTCTTGTAAATGAGTACTAAACTGTTTCTCCTCCATTTATCGGACATTTTCTTGGACCTCAAAATCTCATTAAAGAGCTGCATTAGCCAAATAAGCTCTCTCATCCCCTAGACTCTTCCACACCTTAATAGATATACCATCTGGCTCAACAACTTTCCCATCGCTCATTCTCTTAAGGGCTAGTTTGACTTCACCTACCCTGATTTAGCGACAAAAAGTCCAATTCTGCTCCTCCAGGCTAGTCACATCATGCATAAAACTAGTTTGCCTAAACACTTTCTTTTCTAGTTAACTTATTATTGTGTATATTGCTTAAAACCATGACAGACTCGTATATGGCTTGAGGAGATTCTCTGGGAGAAGAAATATGATATGGATGTTTACCGTTGTAAAGGAGTGTTAAGTGTTCAAAATTCTGATCAACTACATACTTTGCAGGTAAATTAGTGCCCATTTTGTAGTTGGATAAAATTCATTTTGAACCATGAGTTTACTTAGGATGTGCATCCAAATTAATCATGACAGATTTTATATTGGAACATATGTATGGTGTAAGAAATTGATTCCTGGTCTAAAACAGACAGGCCCTTATGCTGCTACAATGTATGACTTGGGTGGCTTTGTTAATGTTCTGTATCTAAGTTTTTGTTTATCCTAATCATTGGTTGGGCATGCCAAATCTTATTTATATTTTATTATTAAGTGTACCTTTTCATTGGCTCCACTATTACTTTTTGCAAAGATATTTGTTATATAAATATAAAATACCACCTCTCTACTTCAATATCCATATGCTATGTACCTTAGTCCCTAGATTGTAGACTCTGCAGCAATTAAGTTATTTCTTGTATAAGGAAAATTTCACATCTAGACTTGATTGCTAAATCCTGGATTTACATATCTAAAAAGTAGAAGAAAACTCACTATAAGAGAAAAGGATTTGGCTCTTCTATAGTGCAGGAATTCACTATAGAGGATAAATTTCGATCTTAGTCATGGATTTAGAAATCAATGATGGATATTGAAGTAAAATACCTGCACATGTAAAATAAGTTATGGATATCAACCATTGATTTCAAAAGCAATAGTTAATAATATTGCACTTTATCCTCTAAAGTGCACTTTAGATAAGCTTTTTCTAATAGAAAAGTAATTAAACTTCATGTAGATCATGTATTGTGTATAGTCACATCTGGCAAGCCTCTAGAGTCTAAAACATCATGTACAAACTTGATGAAAGGGAAATGTCATCCATAACTGCTTTTGAAGATTTGTTAAAATTAATAATTCAATATCATACATACATACATACCCGTTATTTGTTTGTTTATGAGATGTCTGTGAAGAAATTGGCATGGTAAGGGAGTTGCTTTGTCCCAGATTTTTTCTATTTATTTACTTTCAATTTTTCAGATCATTCTTTTATGAAAATCTTGCAGGCAGTGAGGGAGCTATATGAGATTGTTCCAGCTCGCAAGTGGGAAAAGGAAGAGAGCCGCATAAATAAGATAGTCTTTATAGGTAACTTGATGAACCTTTTTGTTTTAAGCACAAATTTGAATAGTGAAAAGCTCATGTTCAGCTTGTTAACATACTATTTTGTTTACTGATTGACAGGTCATAATCTGAAAGAAGATGTTCTAATCAATTCCTTGAGGGATCGTGCAACCTGTTAAGCTGTTTTTGGCCATGAATCATGGAGATTCGACCAAATCGCTGTGTTTAAACCTGAATTGCTTTTCAAATCATAGCTCAAGTTCTATAGTGCCACCTTGCTCTATTCATAAAGATTATAAGCTTTCTAATATTGTTGAAGATATAATCGCATATAAAGAATGAATGAGAAGGCTCGTCTACTTTTGGAAAATATTTTCTGTTTTCGTTGTTTTTATTTTTAATTACAAAATTATTATTTTAATTTTGATTACAAAAATGTTACATTATTTTATATTTTTAAAAGTTTGTACAAGTACTAAAAAAAATATTTTTTTTATTTTTATTCTTTCCGGTATAACCATTTTTAGAAATAAAAAGTAGTATGGTAATTTTGTAATTTTTCCTTATTATTAAAAAATATTACAATATTAAGTAAAATGAGAGATGAAATATTAAAAAAACATTCAATTTTCTCAACTTGCTGCAAAAAAGTTTACCTTCGAAAAAAAATTATTTGAAAGAAAGAAAAGTGAAACAAAAAGAAGATAATAAAAGAAAAAATATATATATAATATAAAGTAATAAAAGATATCAGATTCCATGTGGCAAGCTTGTATGTTTATATACCAAATACCTTTACGTAAAATGTGAACTTCAGTAATTCAATTGTTGAATAAAATAATATTATCTTATATATTGAAATTCAGATAATATAGACATTCATGAGTACTATATTTCTAATGTTCAAAATTTACTTATATTTGAATAACAAATCCGTTAAAAATTATTTTGGTAAAGGGTCAATTGTTTTTAATTTTAACAAAAACTTTATAGCTTTAATATATTCTGAGAATTATAAATCAACATTTGGATGGATGAAATTCATATTCTACAAAAAGGTTGTAAGTCATATAAGTGTTCAAGCTTGACTGATAAAAAGACTTTTTTTTCCCGATGCATACTTTATTCATGGAATATTAATTACATTGTGTGTAGTTGTTGCTACACCAGTTTTCAAAATTAATATTAATTAAATTATGTTTTAGATCAACTATATTACAAAATAGATTAAATAAATTGATCATATTTTAAATCGAGAGAAGAATGTTAGAACTACTTGATTGATTATAAAACTTTGATAAATAAATGTGCAACTCTAAAGTTAGAAAAATAAATGTGCAACTCTAAAGTTAGAAAAACTATAATAAAATAGGACTCATGATAAATTTGTTCTCGGATTCCAAAATGGGTCCGTTTATTTAAACTTATTTTTAAGTGTTTTTTAAAAGGTACTTTTTTATAAGTATTTTTTTAATAAGCATATCAGAGTTGCTTCTTAAAATAAGCTGAAATTAGCTTATTTTCAGCTTCTGTTTATTTTTAAAACTTTAAACAAACACATTAGAATTTAAAATAAGTATTTTTTTAATTAAAAAACATTTATCGTCACTATTTAAGATAAAATAACCATATGAAAAGTTATTAGAAGTAGAATCATTGAGTCGTATATTGATAAAATCAAGATTCTAGTAAAAATCATAAAATTCTAGCTAAAATTAAAATTGGGCTTGTTTGTTTAAATTTATTTTAAAAGATAAATATTTTTTAATTAAAAAAATATTTATTTTAAATTTTTATGTGTTTGTTTAAAATTTTAAAAATAAATAGAAGTAAAAAATAAACAGATTTCTATTTATTTTAAGAAGCAACTTTGATATGTTTATAAGTAGTGTATAAAAAATATAATGCCATCAATTCAACATTTAGGTCCAAAATAAAGCAAGTAGTTGCACACAAAGGAGACTAAGTGTCTGTTTGGTAACCAATTGGGGGAAACAGAGTTATGAAAATAAAAAATATAATAATTAATATTGATCTTTCAAGTAGTCTGAGATAGTCAAAATTTTGTTGAACCAACAAAACTTTTTTCTTTTGTTGGTCAAATCAAGATTTGGTTGGCCGTAGGGTCAACCAAACTGTGACACCCCACACTCGGATTATAAATCCTAGATGATTATCCAAAATTTCATAATAAAATTTTCGCGATTGGATAATCATCTTAAAAATTCATAGTTTAAATTCTGATGTTACGTGTAACATCCTAAATTTGAAAATTTTAGAAAATAGCTCATTAAGGCTCGGTGGCTTATCTTTTCTTGCGCGCCTTTGGCATTTCGGGTCTAATTTTCTCAAATGATGTTTGATTGGAATGATTCTGGTCTCGTTCATTTTTTTTTGAAGAGATATTCAATCTCTATTTTTGGGCTCTTTCCTAAATTCTCACTTTGTCATGCTCAAACTCAAGGATTAAGTAAATCCATATTAGAACCATGATTATTCACGTTTTTATCCTGTACATGGTTCGTTCAAAAATTCATAACTCTCTCATATGATCTCCGTTTCTTGCAAACTTGGTGTCAAAATTACCGTAACAAAATTATCTAAATTTTCTGTGAAGACATAAAGAGCTAGATCTTCCCAGATCAGTACAGTTTTGGAGATCTTTGAAGAACCATATTCATCACGTTACTATGGTGACAGGTCTAAAAAAAATGGCAATATCTCCCTTGTCCGTTATTCAAATCACTTCTTTCTTTTTTATATAGATCCTTAACGAAAATATCTACAATTATTATGAAGGGAACGAAACCCAATTCTCAAAGGAGAATTTTTGGTAAATTTATTTCTGAGCACCTACCTCAAAGACGATTAGAGCATCCTATCGTATTTCAATCATAACTCGGGCTACCGATATCGGATAATTGCAAATGATATATCGATTTAAAGAGAAAAAGGAGACCTACAACTTTGGTGTTGGGAGTTTCCTCTGATACGGACTCCAAGAATTATCACAGTTATTTTTAACGTGATTATTTTCCAGTTCATGAAAATCTTGCACATCAAAAATCATCGGGTAACAATTTAATTTTCCGGTCACCGGTTTCCAACCTACCACCACACCAGCCACAATCCAAGGGCAGGTTTCATACCTTGGTCACTTCAGCCCACTACCTCTCCACCTCATTTTTCCACTAGCTGCATGTAACCACTTCATTAAACACTTGTCATTTCTTTTCTTTTAAGATCTCTTTCATTTTTGTTTTTAATACACATTCTCTTCAATCATCAAGGCTCTTTCACGTCACTCTACTCCTCTTCTAAACTCTAGCAGACTCTCTTTTCTTTTTTTTCTAAGCATGGGACCCTCTCTATTGTCCTATCCTCTTTTCTTTTATTATCTTGTTTCTTTCTTATCTCTCAATATATATCAGCACTTCCTCACTTCATTCAGGCGTACTTCCATCAATGATCTCGGTCAATCCCACCGTTGGATCGGCTTAATATTTTGAGTGTGTATTCTCAACATCCTTCTCTACGTTCTCACCGTTCATATTTTCCATTTGACATTTGTAGGTGGAGAAATCATGTTCAAACCGTGACCCTATTCTAGTTTACAGGAATTCTGACCGGCTTCAGAAAAACTGCCATTTCTGATTCGTTACCCGTTGGATCGGGCTGAAATTTTGGTATGAAGTTTCTGAAATGTGATTCTAGGTACTGACCATTGGGATCCTGGTTTAGAGGTCTATACTTAGAGATATTGTGCTTGAACAGTAGCACAAGTTCAAATCAACAATTGACTCGAATCGTTCAGGGAGCGTTCGAGTTTTGAAATCAAGGATTCTAGGTAGAGGGAGCATTTACATTTTAAATGCATAGTTTATGAATGGGTTCGGGATAGTATTGTTATTATTAGTGAGAAATCCCGAATATATAATATGTGTGACATAATTGTGTTATGATATTTTCCGTTCATATATTATTGATATTGAATTTTGCATGAGATATATATGTTGTATTTGTGAAATTGTTATGATTCCTATGCATGATATGTAGTAGGATATGTGATGATAATATGAGTATATGCATGAGATGCAAATTGATATAGCATGGGATGCTTAAATTGATGAATAAATATGAAATATGATTGTGGTTTCAAGGATTCCACAAAAGACCTTGGGTAGGACTCAAGGAAAAACCTCTTGAGCGGGGCTCAGGGTTAGCCCGTGACACTACCGTTGTCGCTGAGAGTCATTGTGTCACGTGAGAGGGCAAACGGTTTGGTACCAGTAAAATGGCCGGATCAACTGAGAGCTGAGTTATGGTTGAGAGTCAGTGTTGCAACACAAAAATTAAAACTTAATAATGGATCCATATAATTGAGCATATTTATGTATTGATATATGTTGATGAGAACAACATGAGTAGTATGATTATATGAGAATATAAGATTGAATGTTATATGATGGGGTTGTGTAGTATTGAATATGATTATATATGTTAATGAATTGGATACTTGATCCGATTCAATAACTGTCATTTGACATGTATATGCTCACCCCTATTTGTGGATATTTTTACAGTGGACTTAGGACGTGATGGAGATTGGTGAGAGATCATTAAGATCGAGCGTGGAGTACTGTATATATATTGTGTATAATGTACATAGTAGTTTTGTAGTAGCCTTGGCTGGCTCCTGTGCATACCTGTTCTGTTATATATGTATATATATATATATATATATATATATATATATATATATAAATGTTTAGTTGAATAGGTAACTGACGGCTTCAGCTGGAAGCCTAGACCTATTTTGAGCATATGCTTGTTGTTATGGTGGATGATGATTTTGTATTATAGAGACCCTGGTTGGTCCTACCATATAAATAAATGTGTGTGATATTTGATATATCCATGAAACTGTTACATTGCATAAATGGGTAGGTTATGTGATGATGAACTGCATATTAGAAGGTTGATATAGTAATGACAATGTTATTGTACTTTTCCAAAATCCTATTTTAAAATTAAAAGTAATTCGTGAAAAATTTATTTGGGTTTTAGAAACCTAGTTTTAAATATTAGGATGTTTTATTTTAGTATCAGAGCAGACTTGAAAAGGTCCAAGGCCAAGGTTAAGCTACTAAATGCTATGAATTGAGTGAAATCATATTATGGTTGTTAAGTATTATAGTTGAGAAAATCAACTATGAATAAATTACATTCTTATCCATGAGAAGTACTAAAGTATGGTGATTATTTTCATGATAAGAAATGACTGATCATCCAGATATGGATGCAATGGCTGCTGCCTTCCAGCGTTTTGCTGACATTTTAGAAAGGCAGAACCAACCCCAAACGTCTGACAATCATAGTATAGATTGTTTTCTGAAGCGTAAGCGACTGAATTCCATGGAGGCTTTCATCCTGACCAAGCATATGCATGGATACAGAATCTGGAAAGGATTTTTGATAGTTTGCAGTGCACTGAGGCACAGAAAGTTGAATATGCTGTGTTTATGCTTCGTAAAGAAGCTGAAAATTGGTGGAAAATGACAAAAGCTAGGATGATAGCTGCGCGAACTGAATTGATTTGGGAGAATTTCAAGGTGTACTTCCTTGAGAAATATTTTCCTGACACTGTAAGAAGCAGAAAAGAACTAGAATTCATGGAGCTCAAACAGGGCAATTTTAGTGTAGAAGAATATGCAACAAAATTTGAGGAACTCTATTTGTTTTATCCTCCTTTTCAGCTACCGGGTACTGAAGGCTCTAAGTGCATTAAATTTGAGAGTGGTCTGAGACCTGAAATTAAGAAGGCTTTCAGACATCAAGAAATCAGGAGCTTCCCTGTTCTTGTTAATAAATGTCGAATCTATGAAGAAGATGACAAAGCTTCTACTGGATCAAGCAGTAGATCTGATAGTTCTTCAAAGTTACCACCTATCAGTTTTAAAAAGCTAGGGAAGTTTGCTAGAGGTGGATCATCTTCTAAATCCCGAGGCCGAGGTAACTTTGGTAATCGTTTTATTAGTCTTCCGAGGGATAACAAATGTTTCAAATATGGTGGTGACCATCTTGCTAGGAATTGTGATAAAGAAGAAGAAGTTATTTGTTATCACTACAATGAAAAGGGGCACATCCGCCCTAACTGTCCTCTATTGCATCAGACAGATTCTAATACTAGCGTTAACCGTGGAGGCTTTCGAGGACGAGGCCGTGGAAACGGTAACCGTGGTGACCGAGGCAATGGTGGATGTAGTAATAGTTCTATGGTTCCTAGGAATGATCAAGCTGGAACTTCTAATTTACCAACTGCAGGCAGAGTCTATGCCATCACTGCTGAGGATGCTGCCCATGCTAATGATCTGGTTCAGAGTAAGTGTTTAATTGGTGATTTTATTCTCAATATTGTGTTTGATTCTGGAGAGACTCATTCCTTTATCTCTAATGATTGTGTAATGCGTTTGAGATTGCTTGTTATTGCTATGAATCGAGCATTGAATGTGTCTAACCCGACTGGTGCAAAACTATGGACTTCTATGATGTGTGAAAATGTATCCTTCACTTTGGGTGATAGAAGTTTTATGGCTGATCTGATATGTCTACCTTTGAGAGGTCTTGGCATTATTCTTGGTATGGATTGGCTATCAGCCAATAGAGTCCTAGTTGATTGTCAAAACCGTCGGGTGATCTTTCCTAATCAGAATGCCAATGATTATAAAATTCAAGGTATATCTCAGTTGTTTATGTTATTCTTTATGATTGATGGAAAGAATGGGTCTAGAATCCATGATATACCTGTTGTTTGTGATTTCTCTGAGGTGTTTCCGGACGATGTACCTGGTGTTCCTCCTGATAGAGAAATTGAATTCTCTATTGATCTTATTCCTGGAGCTGAACCAATTTCCAAAGCTCCCTATAGAATGTCTCCTGTTGAATTAACAGAATTAAAGAAGCAGGTCGATGAATTACTTGAAAAACAGTTTATCAGACCTAGTATATCACCGTGGGGTGCCCCGGTGTTACTTGTTAAAAAGAAAGATGGTAGTATACGGTTATGTGTTGATTACCGCCAGTTGAATAAGCTTACAATCAAGAATAAGTATCCATTGCCTAGAATTGATGACTTGATTGATCAGTTGCGTGGTGCTTTAGTCTTTTCGAAGATTGATTTACGATCTGGATACCATCAGATCCGAGTCAAGGCTTCTGATATTCCTAAAACGGCGTTCAGGACCCGATATGGTTATTATGAATATGTGGTGATGCCGTTTGGTGTGACTAATGCTCCAGCTATGTTCATGAACTATATGAACAATATCTTCCATCCTTATCTGGACCGGTTTGTGGTAGTATTTATTGACGATATTCTAATTTATTCTAAGTCTCATGAGGAGCATGAGGAGCATCTACGTTTGGTACTTCAAGTGCTGAAAGAGAAGCAATTGTTTGCTAAATTATCTAAATGTGAATTCTGGATGGACAAGATTCAATTTCTGGGTCATGTTATCTCTAGTGAAGTTGTATCTGTTGATCCTTCAAAAATTGAAGCTGTTATGACTTGGGAGAGACCTAAGTCAGTCACTGAGGTCAGGAGTTTCATGGGTTTAGCTGGTTATTATCAGAGATTCATTGAAGGATTCTCTAAAATTGTATTGCCATTGACCAAGCTAACCCGAAAGAATATTCCTTTTGTGTGGTCTTCTGAATGTTAACAAAGTTTCCAAGAATTGAAGGCTAGATTGACTACTACTCCTGTATTAGCATTGCCTAATCTGCAGGAAAGTTTTGTGGTCTATTGTGATGCATCCAGTCTGGGCCTCGGGTGTGTATTAATGCAGAATGGCAAGGTAATTGCTTATGCCTCACGATAGTTGTGACCGCATGAACAGAACTATCCTACTCATGATCTGGAACTTGCAGCTGTGGTCTTTACACTGAAAATTTGGAGACATTATCTTTATGGTTCTAAATTTGAAGTGTATAGTGATCATAAAAGTCTGAAGTATCTGTTTGATCAGAAAGAACTGAATATGAGGCAGAGAAGATGGATAGAGTTTCTGAAAGATTATGACTTTGATCTGAAATATCATCCGGGAAAGGCAAATGTTATAGCTGATGCCTTAAGCCGGAAATCTATTCATATGACAGTTATGATGGTTAAAGAGATGGAATTACTCGAGCAGTTCAGAGACATGAATCTGAGTGTTGATGTTTCTTCTCCTGAGAAAGTGACTCTTGGTACTTTGACAATAGCCAATAAGTTCTTAAAGCTGGTGTATACTCAACAGTTGACTGATGCTTACTTGGCAGAAATGAAAGACACAGACTAGTGGTAAGGACTTGTTCTTAACAGAAGGTTCTGATGGTATTTGGCGAGTGAAAGGCCGAGTTTATATGCCTGATTCTGGTAATTTGAGAAAAATGGTACTTGATGAAGCACATAAAAGTATGTTGAGTATTCATCCTGGTACTACAAAGATGTACCATGATCTGAAATTGCATTTCTGGTGGCCTGGATTGAAAAGAGATGTGGTTGATTATGTAGCTCATTGCATTATCTGTCAGAAAGCAAAGGTTGAACATCAGAAACCATCTGGTGGTTTACAGCCTCTTGAGATTCCTGTATGGAAATGGGATGCTATTGCCATGGATTTCGTGATGGGATTACCCAGGACTCGCAGTGGCCATAACGCTATCTGGGTTATTGTGGATCGGTTAACGAAGTTTGCACATTTCCTACCTATTAATATGAGTTACCCTTTGCAGAGACTAGCACAGTTGTATATCAGTGAGATCGTTCGACTGCATGATGTGCCATCTTCTATTGTATCGGATAAAGATCCGAGATTCACTTCCCGATTTTGGGGAAGCTTGCATTAGGAGTTAGGCTCGAAGCTTCGATTGAGTTTAGCCTATCATCCCCAGATAGATGGGCAGTCTAAGCGTACTATTCAGAGTTTAGAGGACTTATTGAGGTCCTGTGTGCTAGAGCATGGTGGTAGCTGGGAGCAATACCTTCCACTGATTGAATTTACTTATAATAATAGATATCACAGCAGCATAGGTATGGCTCCATATGAGGCCTTTATATGGCAGGAAGTGTCGAACACCTCTTTGTTGGTCAGACACTGGTGAGAGCCTGATGTTAGGGCCTGAGATTGTGCAGCAAACCTCTGAGCAAATTCAGATGATCAGAGATAAAATGAAAGCATCCCAAGATCATTAGAAAAGTTATCATGATAAACGGACGAAACCGCTTGAGTTTCAGGTTGGTGATAGAGTATTTCTAAAAGTTTCTCCTAGTAAGGGTATTGGAAGAGCATTAAAAAGTCGAAAAATAAGCCCGAGGTATATTGGACCCTATGAAGTATTGAAAAAAGTTGGCCCTGTAGCTTATCAGGTAGCGTTGCCTTCTCATTTATCAAATCTACATAGCGTGTTCCATGTTTCTCAGTTGAGAAAGTATTTACCAGATCCTACTCATGAGATGCCAGATGATGATGTTGAGATCAGAGAGAACCTGACTACTATAGCTGAGCCCACTGGTATAGTGGATCGATCTGTAAAACGCTTGAGAAGCAAGAATGTTCAGTTGGTCAAGGTTGCATGGCAGCAGGATCAGTGTATTATGCATACTTGGGAATGTGAAGACACTATGAGGCAACAATATCCCGAGCTATTTCATTGAGGTATGTCTTTATGTTTAAATTTCTAGGAAGAAATTTTTGTAGAAAGGGAGAATTGTAACATCCTAAATTTGAAAATTTTAGAAAATAGTTCATTAAGGCTTGGTGGCTTATTCATAACTCTCTTATATGATCTCCGTTTCTTGCAAACTTGGTGTCAAAATTACCGTAACAAAATTATCTAAATTTTCTGTGAAGACATAAAGAGCTAGATCTTCCCAGATCAGTACAGTTTTGGAGATCTTTGAAGAACCATATTCATCACGTTACTATGGTGATAGGTCTTAGAAAAATGGCAATATCTCCCTTTTCAGTTATTCAAATCACTTTGTTCTTTTTTATATAGATCCGTAACGAAAATATCTACAATTATTATGAAGGGAACGAAACCCAATTCTCAAAGGAGAATTTTTGGTGAATTTATTTCTGAGCACCTACCTGATTCAAAGACGATTAGAGCATTCTATCATATTTCGATCATAACTCGGGCTACCGATATCAGATAATTGCAAATGATATATCAATTTAAAGAGAAAAAGGAGACCTACAACACTCCATGAATTATCACAGATTTGTTTTTAACGTGATTATTTTCCGGTTCATGAAAATCCTGCACATCAAAAATCATCGGGTAACAATTTAATTTTCCGGTCACCGGTTTCCAACCTACCACCACACCAGCCACAATCCAAGGGCAGGTTTCACACCTTGGTCACTTCAGCCCACTACCTCTCCACCTCATTTTTCCACTAGCTGCATGTAACCACTTCATTAAACACTTGTCATTTCTTTTCTTTTAAGATCTCTTTTATTTTTGTTTTAATACACATTCTCTTCAATCATCAAGGCTCTTTCACGTCACTCTACTCTTCTTCTAAACTCTAGCAGACTCTCTTTTCTTTTTTTTCTAAGCATGGGACCCTCTCTATTGTACTATCCTCTTTTCTTTTATTATCTTGTTTCTTTCTTATCTCTCAATATATATCAGCACTTCCTCACTTCATTCAGGCATACTTCCATCAATGATCTCTGTCAATCCCACCGTTGGATCGGCTTAATATTTTGAGTGTGTATTCTCAACATCCTTCTCTACGTTCTCACCGTTCATATTTTCCGTTTGACATTTGTAGGTGGAGAAATCATGTTCAAACCGTGACCCTGTTCTAGTTTACAGGAATTCTAACCGGCTTTAGGAAAACTGCCATTTCTGATTCGTTACCCGTTGGATCGGGCTGAAATTTCGGTATGAAGTTTCTGAAATGCGATTCTAGGTACTGACCATTGGGATCTTGGTTTGAGGCCTATACTTGGAGATATTGTTCTTGAACAGTAGCACAAGTTCAAATCAACAATTGGCTCGAATCGTTCAGGGAGCGTTCGAGTTTTGAAATTAAGGATTCTAGGTAGAGGGAGCATTTACATTTTAAATGCATAGTTTATGAATGGGTTCGGGATAGTATTGTTATTATTAGTGAGAAATCCCAAATATATAATATGTGTGACATAATTGTGTTATGATATTTTCCGTTCATATATTATTGATATTGAATTTGGCATGAGATATATATGTTGTATTTGTGAAATTGTTGTGATTCCTATGCATGATATGTAGTAGGATATGTGATGATAATATGAGTATATGCATGAGATGCAAATTGATATAGCATGGGATGCTTAAATTGATGAATAAATATGAAATATGATTGTGGTTTCAAGGATTCCACAAAAGACCTTAGGTAGGACTCAAGGCAAAACCTCTTGAGCGGGGATCAAGGTTAGCCCGTTGTAACATCCCAATTTTTATGATTTTTAGAAAAATAATTTAAATAAAGATTAATGGAGAAATTCTGAATAAATTTTCAAGATAAAAATGTCAAAAACCAGATTTTCCGAGTAAAATGAATTTGATTTCGAGTGAAATGGATGTGATTCCGAGTGAAACATGACTCAGGAGATCATTTCCAAGTGAAGTTAAGATGTTTCCGAGAGAAACATCAGTAAGAGAATTATTTCTGAACGAAGTACCGCTATGTCCGAATAAGACACGTTTAAGTGAAGCAAATCCGAGTGAAACGGAAACATCTCCGAGTAGAATGATTCCGAATGGGTTGTTTCCGAGAGAAGTGGAAGTACTTCTCGGACTGATATTTATGACTAGTAAACTCTCGAGTGGAGTATATCTGGGTGGATGGTTTGCCGAGTGAAGTGTCTCTGTGACACTTTCGAGTGAGACATTCTGAGTGAGTCTTTCCAGGAAGAGTGTTTCTGGACAAAGAGAGACTTCAACTCTGATTGAGTATGCTCTGAGTAAATAATTTCGAGGAGAATAAATATCCGAGTGATAAACTCCATTTAATGCGTGCTCGGATTGGTCTACAGTTTCTGAGAGCTTGTGCTCAGATTCATCTTCAAGACTATTTTCAATTCTGAGTAGTCCTTTCAGAGGAATGATTTCCGAGAAAGGAAGTGAACTCCGAACTCCGAGTAATCCTTTAGTGGAGAAACTTCTGAATGACGAAAGAGTAAGACTCTGACTCAGAAAGAAGTATAACCGAGTGAGCTGTCTGATTGATATATTTCTGAATAAGACAGTTATGAGTGGGCCATTTCCAAATGAAGGAATTCTGAGTAGAAAGAGGCTTTGATAAGTCCTCTTGGAAAGAGATGCCCAGAATGAGGAAATTGAGTCGGAATAAGCTGGAACCGAGTCGGAATACGCAGAAACTGAGTCAGAAATTAATAAATATTTTACTATGGATGCTTTCCACGTCAACCTGTTCTTCTACGTTCTAGCGAAATCCTTTCTATGATATTTTCTATGAATAGGACCCTTGTTGATGTGTTGTCCCTTTTCATTAAATATCTTAATATCATTAAAGAGACGTGTGTCAGAATACTTTAATTCATTCATGTCTCTTCTGCATGCAAAAGAGATACCCAAAATGAGGAAACTGAGTCGGAATAAGCTGGAACCGAGTCGGAATACGCAGAAACCGAGTCGAAAATTAATAAATATTTTACTATGGATGCTTTCCATGTCAACCTGTTCTTCTACGTTCTAGCGAAATCCTTACTCTAATATTTTCTAAGAATGGGACCCTTCTTGATGTGTTGTCCCTTTTCATTAAATATCTTAATATCATTAAAGAGACGTGTGTCAGAATACATCAATTCATTCATGTCTCTTCTGCATGCAAAATATAGAAATCCTTCCATTATTGGATTAAAGGAAGAACTCTTGAAAGATGGAATCATTAGCCTTGCTTAAGATCGATAACTCGATGTGAGGACGTCGAGATGAACCTTGAGGGTAGGAAATTTGTTGTATCCCTCGTATGCTTGCCTATGAAGGATTTGGATATTATTCTAGGCATGGATTGGTTATCCGTTAACAAAGTCCTAGTGGATTGTCATAGCAAGACGGTGATCTTCCCGACTTCGAATGCTGAAAGTTTTGATGTACAAGGTATTTCCCAGCTTCTTATGATGTTCTGCTTGGTTGATGGGAATGGTGTTTCCCAATCTGGTGGAATTCCTATTGTTTCGGAGTTTCCCGATGTGTTTCCGGAAGAAATTCCCGGATTATCTCCTCCACGAGAAGTGGAATTTGCTATTGATCTTATTCCGGGTGCGGAACCTATTTCCCGAGCTCCTTATAGGATGTCTCCTATGGAGTTAGTTGAGTTGAAAAAGCAAGTGGAAGAATTACTTGAACGGGAGTTTATTCGCCCAAGTGTGTCTCCTTGGGGTGCTCCTGTGTTGTTAGTGAAGAAGAAAGATGGGAGTATGAGATTGTGCGTTGATTATCGCCAGCTCAACAAACTAACCATTAAAAATAAATATCCTCTTCCACACATTGATGATCTATTGGATCAATTGAAGGGGGCAGTTGTGTTTTCAAAGATTGATTTGCGTTCTGGATATCACCAAATTCGGGTGAAGGCCAAAGATATTCCGAAAACTGCTTTCCGAACGCGGTATGGACATTATGAGTACGTGGTGATGCCATTTGGGGTGACGAATGCCCCTGCGATTTTCATGAGCTACATGAATCGCATCTTCCATGAATATCTTGACCAATTCGTCGTAGTGTTTATTAATGATATTTTGGTGTATTCCAAGAGTCATGAAGAGCATGAAAGACATCTTCGTCTTGTGTTGACTATTCTACGCGAGAAGGAATTGTATGTGAAGCTCTCTAAGTGTGAATTTTGGCTGTCTGAGGTCCAATTTCTTGGACATGTTATTTCGAATGATGGAGTTGTTGTGGATAGATCTAAAGTTGAAGCTGTGATGGCTTGGGAAAGACCAACGTCGGTGACGGAGATAAGGAGTTTTCTTGGTCTTGCCGGTTACTACCGGAGGTTCATTGAAGGGTTTTCCCGATTGGCTTTACCACTAACAAAGTTGACTCGGAAGAGTCACTCTTTTGTGTGGACCCGTGAATGTGAAGAGAGTTTCCAAGAGTTGAAGTTAAGGCTTACTACCGCACCGGTGTTAGCATTGCCCGATTTGACAGATGAATTTGTGGTATATTGTAATGCGTCTAAGCTTGGTCTTGGATGTGTTTTAATGCAAAAAGAATGTGTGATAGCCTATGCGTCGAGGCAGTTACGACCGCATGAGGTTAATTATCCCACACATGATCTTGAACTGGCGGCAGTGGTGTTTGTATTGAAGTTGTGGCGACACTACTTGTATGGCTCCAAGTTTGTGGTCTTTAGTGATCATAAGAGCCTTAAGTACTTGTTTGACCAGAAGGAATTAAATATGCGCCAAAGACGGTGGATGGAGTTCCTAAAAGACTATGAGTTTGAATTGAAGTATCACCCCGGTAAGGCAAATGTAGTTGCTGATGCATTGAGCCGGAAGTCATTGCATGTTTCCATGATGATGGCAAAGGAGATGGAGTTGATTGAACAATTTAGAGATTTGAATGTGGGCGTGGAGACTTACACTTCCAAGAAAATTGTGTTGGAAATGTTGAAAGTTACAAATAAATTTCTTGAATATGTGAAGGCGCAACAACCCAATGATGAGTATTTGATTGAGATGAAGAAAACCCAAGAGAAACGGAAGAATTTGTTCATAGAAGAAGGTCAAGATGGCATTTGGCGTGTGAAGGGCCGAATTTATGTTCCCTTAAGTGATGATGTGAGGAAACGTGTACTTGAGGAAACCCACAAAAGCATATTGAGTATTCACCCTGGTTCCACCAAGATGTATCAAGATTTGAAGAAGAATTTTTGGTGGCCCGGTATGAAACGTGATGTGGCGAATTTTGTAGCATCTTGCCTTGTTTGTCAAAAGGCTAAGGTCGAACATCAGAGACCAGCTGGTTATTTAAGACCGTTGGAGATCCCTGTTTGGAAATGGGATAGCATAGCTATGGATTTTGTTTCTGGACTACCCAGAACTCGTGCTGGAAGCGATGCTATATGGGTGATTGTTGATCGGTTGACAAAATGTGCTCACTTTCTGCCCATTAATATGAAGAGTTCCTTGGAGAAATTGGCACAAATATACATCAAGGAGATTGTTAGGCTGCATGGTGTTCCATCCAGCATCATATCCGACCGTGATCCTCAGTTTACTTCTCGGTTTTGGGGACGTTTGCATGATGAGTTGGGTTCTAAGTTGAAGCTTAGTTCCGCTTATCACCCTCAAACCGATGGACAATCGGAGAAAACTATACAAAGCTTGGAGGATTTGTTGAGAGCTTGTGTCCTTGAACACGGTGGATGTTGGGAGAGATTCCTACCATTGATCAAATTCACATACAATAATAGCTTCCATTCCAGTATTGGCATGGCACCTTATGAGGCGTTGAATAGAAGGAAGTGTAGAACTCCCTTGTGTTGGCTTGAAGTTGGTGAAAATTTGGCCTTAGGGCCGGAGATTATTCAAGAAACTACGGAGCAAATTAAGAAGATACAAGAGAATATGAAGATTGCTCAGGATAGACAGAAGAGTTATTATGACAAGAGACATAAACCCCTTGAGTTTCAAGTGGGTGACCATGTGTTTTTAAAGGTCTCGCGTGATAAAGGCATTGGAAGGGCGCTGAAGAATGGGAAGTTGAGCCCTAGGTTTATTGGACCTTACGAGGTGTTGGAGCGGATTGGTGAGGTTGCTTATCGGATAGCACTCCCTCCGCATCTTGCTAACCTACACAGCGTGTTCCACGTGTCGTAGTTGAGAAAATATGTTTATGATCCTCTACACGTGATTCTTGTGGATGAGATTGAGGTGTGTGAGGATCTATCTATTTCTCCTGTTTCTATTCGCATTGTCGGACATTCCGTGAAGAAATTGCGGAACAAATTGGTACCTTTGGTGGAGGTCGCTTGGAAACATGGAAATACTGAAACGTTTACATGGGAACGCGAAGACGACATCAGAGAACGGTATCCCGATGCGTTTGAATCCGGTAAGTTAAATTTCGAGGATGAAATTTTCTTTTTGGAGGGGTGGATTGTAACATCCCGAATTTTAAAATAGAAGATTAATTAAGGAAAATAAATATTGACAAGTTGAATATGAATTGTTTAATGTCCCAATAAATTGAAATTAATTAAATTAAGATTTTTGGGAGCTTTGGTGATTTATGGGGGCCGGTTAAGCTGAAAATGAGCCCAGTTAAAATATGGGTGTCGGACCAAGTGTCTCGGAATGAGATGATATTGATCAGGGCTGTAGAGGATAATATTGGGAATCCGAATATGTATTCGGAATAATTTTAGGATGAAGTATTGAGCCCAAACGAAAAACCTGTTTGTACAAAAACGATGAATTTTAATAGATGAAGTTAAAATTAACCAAAAAGCCCAACATTTCCTCCTCCTATTCATGTGTGCACGCTGAAGCTTTTAGCAAGCACTCTCTATCTCTCTTCTCTTCATCTTACTCTTCATTTCTCCTCCATTCTCTTCTCTTCTTCTCCCAAAAACCTTGAGTTTGCATGGTGACTCCTTCCCTCTCTATTCTTCGTTGAAGAGGACTTGGAAGCTTGGGGTTCTTCCTTCTTCTTCCTCTCATTTTCGTGTTGTCTCCCTTCCTTTCTTGAACCCACTCTGTTGTTGGGTGTGAGGTAAGCCCTTTCACCATTTTTAGAATGGGTTAATGATAATATTATGAGTACTATGATTTTGGGAGGAGATACATGTGCATGGGTGTTTATTAGAGCATTTAATGCTTATGCCCTAGAATGGGTTATCATAAATGCAAGTGTTTATGGGAGGATAATGGTAGTTGGTGCATTAATGATGGGAGAGAATGAAGGTTTATGATGTATTAATGAAGGTGGATGGGTTTTGGAGGAAACCCTAACCTTGAAGTTGGGGAAAATAGCTAATGTTAATTTAAGAATGTGTTTTATGGAGAAATATATGACGTTGAGGAGTTTTGTGAAGTTTGGGGATAGGGTTGTCTTGTAACTCTTGAATTTAATGATGGTGGCTTAATGGGAAGGAATTCCCGAAGCCTAATAAAGAATAAAAATGATATCCACAACATGTCTAACACATGTTGTGACATTATAAATATGAATATGACTAAATAGAATTGAATTGATGATTTGAGTAGTTGATTGATTAAGGTTTTACATGAATGTGAATGTAGGACCTATTCCGAACGACGAGGCGGGACCGTCTTATCAATCGAAATTCTTCTCTTGAGGTAGAAGAGGAGTCTAAATTCTAAATGCATGAATTTGAATGTTATTTGATTGTGGTATGTAGTATTATGCATGTTAGCCTTGCTTAAATGATGTGAGAAATGGTGATTTGTGGTGTGATGTAGTTAATATGTTTGGCAACATGCTTTTGTGCATTTAGAATATTCATGGTTTGTTATGTTAAGGTGTGTAGTGAGCCGTGATATGATGTTAAGTTGTATTACCATGAGTGTGATATGAATGTTGATGTTGTTTGTTGAGATTGAGAATAAAAAGAATGCCACCTAAAGATTGAAACTATTGTGAACAATCAATGTTAATAAAAGCTTGTGGTGATGTTGATAATGGTGTGATGATGTTGGATGATGAGTGACATATGTAGGATGCATAGAGTGAGAAATGCATATGATCTGCATTTGCATCCATGCATACTACATAGCCACCGTTGTGGAACATTAGGGGAGTTCCCTCGGCCGACCCAGTGGGAGGGTGGCTCGGTGCACGAGCAAGTTGTATTTTTCCACTGTGACTTAGTGTAAAGTCATGAAGCCGCCCATGTAGTGCTTCGGGGAGCCGCATATGGCCGACCCTTGTGGGGGTGGCTCTTGATGAGCAGGTGACCCCGGTGGTCTTTATGATCACAGCCGCCATGATTTGATATCTGGCCGGCCCGCAACACCATATGTTGATATGTTGAGTACCGCAGTCATGGTGAAAATGACCTGGTATTGCAAGATGGGCGATGCGGTTTGGTACCAGTAAAACTGTTGGTGAATGCATGCAATTTAAAGAATAAGTATACACATTTTACTACTGCAGTAGGGGTGTGGTTAATAGACCATACTTGAATCCCACAGTTGATGTTGAATTTCCCACAGTTAGATCTGCAATTGTTGAAACATTCCTTGTGCATATGCATTAGTTAAGAGCATTTGCATATAGAAGGAAGTATGCCAAAGTGGTGAGATGTGATGATGATTGTGTGAGGTGGTAAAAGTGTATTTAAGACAACATAAAAGATATGAATACCAGTTAGAGGTTGTGTGACGATTCAATGGTTGAATAATGTGATTATGTATATGCTTGTGTGCTTTGTGTGAAATTGTGTTGGTATATGGCATGGTGAATATTATTGATGTGCAAAGTATACATGTGTGAAAGCCTAGATGCATAATCACTTGGTATTCATATTCATTCCTTTGGAATGTGGACTCACTCTCCCATGTTGTCAATTTTAGACTTGTGATGCAGGAAATTCATGGGAAGAGTAAACATTTTGCAGTATACTTATGGCTGTGGAGGTAATTAGTGTATAGGGAGTGCCTTGGCCGGCGATATATGTAAACATATCTATTTTGTGTAGCAGGAGATGTAATGAATGTGTATTTTGGAAGTTTACATGATAGATGATTTTGGAGGGTCATGGAGGAAAATGAGAAATTGTATGTGTATCTCATTTTCATTTATGACCTAAGTATGTATGAAGGATTTGTTTATATTGGAATGTTTCTATATGCTCATGAATGAATGAAGAATTATATTTGACTGTCGATTTTATTAAGTTGAGAAGATGGAGAATTGAATCTTATGTGTTTGGAAAGTTGAATGGAATTTAAGAATATGATGGTGTATAATCAGTTTTAAATGACCCGAATGATGATTGATATGTAATGCATTCTGGTAGAATGGGTGAAGTTCAATTTTATGTGGGTTGTGTTGTGTAAATTTTGAGTCCTGCATGATGTCTGATAATTTCGCTCAGGCGAGGTGGATTCTCGCCCGAGCGAGAGCCTCACCTGTTTGGAGTTTAGCTTCTGGGCAATTTTCGCTCAGGCGAAAGTGAATTTCGTTCAAGCGAGATTGTCCCAGTATCAGTGTTTAGATACTGGAGGAAATTCACTCAGGCGAATGGAGTCTCGTCTGAGCGAGGGCGAAGGAATTAGCTACTGGTCTGATTTCGCTCAGGCGAATGGCCAGTTCGCTCAAGCGAGAATGCTAAGAGGATCAGGGATTTAGCTACTGGACGAAATCCGCCGGAGCGAAGGGTCTGGGGAATGGCATTCGCCCAGGCGAGACCATTATATGGTGAGTGGGTGAGTTCATGAATGGATCCTGCCCAAGTGGGAGTTTGAAAATAAAACTAAGAGGTAGTGAAACTTCTGAGTGAATCCCGAGTGACCCAAGTCCGAGTCATGACTTTCCGAGTGAGGAAGTGGACATAAACCGAGTAAGAAGGCTCTTGAGTGGGATGGTCTGGGCTGAGGAGTCCCGAATGGGGAATTTCCGAGTCCAGTGTACTTGTTCCGAGTGGTGTGTCCTGATTTTGTATTCTCCGAGTGGGAGAACACCGATTGGTGATACTCAGGGTGAGTTGCCCAGAATTTTCCCTGGAATAACTCTCCTCGAGTGAAAAAGAGAGGTAGTCGGATTGTAATAAAATGCCGAGTGAAAGCCAAACAGACAATGAGTGAGTCTTGGAATGAAATTCCAAGTGAATGACTAAATAGGGGTGAGTCGAGTTCTAAGAAGTTTTCCGAGTGAAACACCGAGTGGGTGAAGTCTCGGACTTGGAGCGAATTTACCGAGTGGATGTCTGAGTGAGGGAGGACTCGGTCTGGACCGCTGTTGCCGAGTAGGAGACTGAGTGAACGATGGTAGGTCAGGATGATCTTGCTGAGCGAGAACCCGAGTGCCTTGAGTCGGTTTTGGAGAATTATGCCGAGTGACAACCTGTGTGTTGGGAGTCGGATTTGGAGGGGCTTTGCTGAGAGAAAACTTAAGTGTTGGAAAGCCTTATTGGACGAGTGGATATAGGCTGGGAACTGAAAGTGTTTCGCTTAGGCGAGGGAGTCTCGCCTGAGCGAGTCATTGATGAATTTGATTCTGGAAGAATTTCGCCCAGGCTCGCTGGCTTCGCCCAAGCGAGGCTGGTGTGTCTCGCTCAAGCGAGTCAGACTTCGCTTGAGCGAGATGACCCCTGTTATTTCCTTTCCCTTTTTGCTCTGCTACTCCTGAAACGTTTAAGAGTGCATTATCCAAATTAATTTCTCTTCTTTTTACACTGAAACTTGAACCCACATTATTGTATGTATATCTTGTGTACAGATTTGGATTTCTAAATTCCTCAGCGATCGTTTTCTTAAATATACACATTTCACACATGTACCTAATTTTTCTGCTGCTGATTTAATTGAGGAACTTTTCTTAAAGTTAATCCTTTTAAATTTACCCTCTCATATCTTCATATATGAGAGTGGCTTATTATCGATCCAGGTATTTTCTAAAAACGCGAAAAATTTACCCTGATTTTTGGGGTGTCTCAATATGGTTTCCACAAAAGACCTTGGGTGGGACTCAAGGCAACCTCTAGAGCGGGGCTCGGGGTTTTAGCCCGTAGTACTGAGTAGAGTACCGCTATCACTCTGGGAGTGATACTCGGTGTTACATTATAGGCGCAGAGCGGTTTGGTACCTGTAAAACGGCCGGATCAACTGAGGGCTGAATTATGGCTCGGGTAGTCAGTGTTGCAACACAAATTAAAAGACTTAATGGATCCATTTGATTGAGCATGTATATGCACTGATTTTTGTATGTATGCACTGATTTATGTGTTATTGAGAATAACATGTTGTTTTATGATGAGCATGTGTATGCATCGGTGTTGTTATTGTGAGCAATATGAGTATATGTATATGTCTCGGTTTTGTTTAAGGAATGATTTGTGATGAGATTGTGTGATCGGTTATGTTTTGTATGTATATAGTTATTAATTGGACTTTTAATCTAATTCAATAACTGTTGTTATTTTTACAGTGAATGAAGGGCCCAACTATGATATGAGAAGTCACTCTGCTGTTCGGAGTGTATTTTGGTAGAAGCCTTGGCCGGCTCCTGAGAATATCGAATGTTTTTTTATTATTGTAAACTTAAAAGAGCCGGTCGGCTTATGTAAATATTGATTTTGTAGTTGTTTAATTCAAATTCTGTTTTGGAAATTTGAATTATTTGTAAAATTTTATTTGATTTATTGAAATATATTTTAAAAATTAAGGATGTTATACCCGTGACACTACCGTTGTCGCTGAGAGTGATTGTGTCACGTGAGAGGGCAAACAGTTTGGTACCAGTAAAACGGCCAGATCAGTTGAGAGCTGAGTTATGGCTGAGAGCCAGTGTTGCAACACAAAAATTAAAACTTAATAATGGATCCATATAATTGAGCATATTTATGCATTGATATATGTTGATGAGAACAACATGAGTAGTATGATTATATGAGAATATGAGATTGAATGTTATATGATGGGGTTGTGTAGTATTGAATATGATTATATATGTTAATGAATTGGATACTTGATCCGATTCAATAACTGTCATTTCACATGTATATGTTCACCCCTATTTGTGGATATTTTTACAGTGGACTTAGGACGTGATGGAGATTGGTGAGAGATCACTAAGACCGAGCGTGGAGTACTGTATATATATTGTGTATAATGTACATAGTAGTTTTGTAGTAGCCTTGGCTGGCTCCTGTGCATATCTGTTCTGTTATATATATGTGATCCGGTCCCAACACCGGCCCCCAAGAGCATGGTTTTAATGCCTTGCCAGATCAGCATTTCGAACAGGAAAAATACGTTTCAAATCCTCTATGATTACTCTTATACGGAGTACATACCGCCAAGGCATGTTACTTCGCCAAGGCATGTGACTTCGCCAAGGCATGTGACTCCGCCAATGCTTGTTACTCCACCAAGGCCTATTACTCCGCCAAGGTGGAAAGTATTAAAAAGATTGTACACATACATAAAGTATTTCTAATGCACACTACTCCGCCAAGCCATAGGCTCAATACAGGCGGAATACCAAAATTCTCATACTACGAAGCGAGCCCATATTTATAACCCCGGCACGAGATTGACTCTATCTTGAGAGGTTGAAAATGGGAATCACGCTGTCACGCATAAGAGGGAACAACAAATAAAATAATGAAGCATTAACACTTTCCAAGTGAGTGGAAATACCCACTACATTGATGGTGCTCGTGAACGGCACAGGGACCCACTACCTTTCTTGCATTATGCCTGAAAACAAGGAATGGGTCCTACCAATAATAGAGCACCAGTAACAGGTATATAAACCTCAGCAAAAAGGTATAGAGGGGGACCCCTTCATTCTGAACCTTACACTCATACTTGCATAATTCTCTCAGATTTGCTTTCTAAGTCTAACAGTACTTCAAAATACTGACTTGAGCGTTGGAGAATAATTGCAGGTACAACCACCAATTGTGTCAAGGCAAAGGAGGCTATTCCAGGCGGACTGCTACACCGCCGCCGAGTGCATTGTACTACGCCCCAGTATACAAGAGTACTCCATATTTGTATCTGTATAAGGCCCTACTCACATCAGATTTTACCTTACATGTACATTTTGAATTGTTTGACAATCATACCTTTACACCCCCTGTAAAGAACAGTTCAATATGTATATATATAAATGCTTAGTTGAATAGGTAACTGACGGCTTCAGTTGGAAGCCTAGACCTATTTTGAGCATATGCTTGTTGTTATGGTGGATGATAATGTTGTATTGTAGAGACCCTAGTTGGTCCCACTATATAAATAAATGTGTGTGATATTTGATATATTCATGAAACTGTTACATTGCATAAATAGGTAGGTTATGTGATGATGAACTGCACATTAGAAGGTTGATATAGTAATGACAGTGTTATTGTACTTTTCCAAAATCCTATTTTGAAATTGAAAGTAATTCGCGAAAAATTTATTTGGGTTTTAGAAACCTAGTTTTAAATATTAGGATGTTTTATTACGTATAATGATATATTCCAGAATAATTACGAATTTTTTAAATTTTCACAATGGAATATCATTTTATGCAATACCACAAAATTAAATAAATAACATATTACATTTATCATAGAAACAATCATAAAGATACGATAGACAAGTTCTAGTACATTAAAATTCATTGTAAATATAACTCTATAGTCAAACATTTAGAAGTTGAATCTCTAGTGCCACATCATTCGTCATACTAGGGGCCATAGTAAAAATATTGTAAGAGTAAGATGAAGCATAAAATAAACAAAATTACTCAAACACAATCATCAGAAAATTATGACACAATGCATATGCCAAACAACATTGGTTTATCAATCTTTCAAATAGTCAATGATATCATGATGGATCCATTTTAATTAGTATGAACATATTGTAGTAATACACAAGTAGGGTCTAGGCTCAAAATGGATCCATTTTAATCGATTACTATACTACTCATAATCGATTAGCAGGCTGCTGGAAATTATGTAATGCATCAGGTGTTTCCCCTAATCGATTACCACTCAAAATATAATCGATTACATTGGTTCTGGATGACCTATAATCGATTACGTCCTGATGCCTAATCGATTAGCTTAAAGACAGAGGCCTTGTAATCGATTACACCTTAGAGGCTAATCGATTACAACCTATCATTCTGCAGAAATTATGCAGATTTTGCATAAAAAATGAACTTCTTCACTACCAAAACCCATGCAAACGATATCGGGATGCCATCAAATTTTAACACAAGCTCAAACACATGATTTGTGACATGTGACAACTGGCCGCACTCAAAAATTCCTAAAAACGAGTAATTTATATGGATAAACACATTTATCTCATTTTAAGGCATTTTGGGGTAACCAAAGAGTCCAATTTTGGCAAAATGGATCCGTTCCATTTCCCACAAACCATTATTAACTTACTTAAGCTAGTGCATTCTTTCTATTACACCAAAACCTCATAAATCATCATTTGACCATACTAGTTCCTAGCTCATGTATAAGACAACTATACAAAATCTCAAACACACATTCTAAAGGGCTATAATTCACAACTCTCAACATCCATTCTTCACAAAATAAGCAAAACCTGCCCATAAATATATATGTATCTAATTCATGAAACTTATCATATCCATGAACATCATCAAGAATACATCTTCTCATCAACCAACTTGCAATTTTTATCCATTACTTATCACAAACATTCATAACCACCTTGATCACATCTAAATTAGTCCAGCACACATAGGGAATATATAAACATAACATACATATAACACAATACACATTGCACACATCCTTTCACTCATAATTTCCTCTGCTCCTTGGCATCAATTCTCCGCTTGACGCATCTCCGGGGCTTCAACCTCTTCCCTGTCACTGGTTACTAAAATTAAGAAAAACAACAGCAAGGGTGAGTGTTTGGTATCATAATTAATATAGAATGGCAATTCAATAACAAGATACATATTCACTATTTTTAGTTTGAACCACTTATCTTACCTCTTGCCCTCAATCTCCATTTACCAATCAAAGTCCAATTCCAATTCCTTTATTCCCAACTTGCCAATCACAATCAACAATTATCATGAAACACATTCATATCATCATACAATGCTAACAATGCATCAAATAACACAACTGACTCTCATATCAAATCGACGCCTAGTATCCGGATACTAAAAGGATCGGCCTTCAGCTGGGGGTCCTACTTGACACCCTGTGAACCCTGCTTGGTCCACTGAGTCCTACTTGACTCTCCACCTCAACCACTGGGTCCTACTTGACCATTGGGTAGCTCAGCTGGGCATAAACACCGCGGGAGCCAGAAACGAGGGGCTGCACATACCGTCGGCCGTCCTACACCACATAATCACACATGTATATTCATACTTCATATATATCATAATGCAAGTGGCCATCACAAAATGCATACTCATCAATTGGGCGACCTACTTGTCAAGCCCGTCATCACAATGCCACTATACTTATCAACTCTTCACCATTCAATTTACATTGTACTCATAATCATCACAATCATACACAACTTTCATTCATACACATACACTTATCATTATTTATATATTCTCATTAATTCCGTATTTAATTCACTTACTCAATTTAATTACATTTACCTATTCTAATTAATTACGACCTGAACACCCCCTTACCTCAATTCTGGGCTCCGACGACTCGTTCTTGATGAGATTGGCATTCCCTCGACGCTATGTCCAACGTTCTACGTCCGAAATCAACACCCACTTCGCCGTTCGATCCTCCGATGACTGTTTCGTCACCTACGGAGGTCGAAACTCAAAACCCATCAATGTTAAACCGTTCTTATTACTCTAAAAGCCATTTTTCAAGCTTCTACACACTAGAGGAGTAGGAAACCAAAGCTTACCCCTCCATGCACGACCCTTCGGTTCAACGGAGAAAATGAAAGAACTACGAAAGCTTAATTTAAAAGGCCCATTGGACTCACCTCCAACCCACGATCTCAAAAACGTAGTTATCTCGAAGTTTCGACGCGAAATCGACCTCCCTTCAAGGCATGCAAGTCATGGCCAACTTAAGGAGAAGAAGAAGAAGAATGCACGCGTGAAGTGAGGAAGAAGAAGAGGAAATTAAGATTTTAATACTCAAAGGCAGTTTGGTCATTTCCTATTTCAATTACTTTTTCCTTTAAAAGTTTTAATTAAACTTTTACTTTCACCTTTCACCTTTTTACCCCATTGTAATTTCAAATCTTACCTTCTCCTAATTATACATCATTTAATCTTTTATAACTAATTAATCAAATAAATTTATTTATTCCCACAACATTTAATTATTTCTAATTGCATTTTTAATACTAATAGTTCCCAAAATTTCAATAAATCCGGTTGGGCAATTATTAATATTTTTCACCAATTAAAACTTTTCTAAAATATTAGGGATGTTACATCCACCCCCTAAAAAGGGATTTCGTCCCCGAAATCAACGTACCTCATTGAAAAGATCGGGGTACACTCGCCTCATGTCTGATTCCAACTCCCATGTGTAAGTCACTCCATTTATATTCTGCCACTTCACTTTCACCAATGGTACCTCTTTGTTTCTCAATCGTTTAGCTCAATATCCTTCGATACAAATAGGTGCCACCTCTACAGTCAAATCTTCCTTCAGCTCAATAGAATCTTCAGGTACAATCATGGAGTCACAAGGAATGTACGCTCGAAGTTGTGACACATGAAACACATTGTGAATATTAGTTAACGATTGGGGAAGATCTAATCAGTAAGCAACATCACCAATTCTCTCCAGAATCTGATATGGTCCAATGTACCGCGGGTTAAGCTTATGGCTCTTCAGTACCTGGCCTACACCTTTGGTAGGTGAAACCCTTAGGAACACCCAATCTCCCACTTGAAATTCAAATGGCCTATGACGATTGTCATAGTAACTCTTCTGACGGTCTTGTGCAATTTTCATCTTTTTACGAATCATTATCACCTGATCATTCATTTCTTGAATTAACTCAGGCCCCTAATGGATTGTATCTCTGTCTTCATTCCAGCATAAAGGCGTACGACACCGTCTTCCGTATAAAGCTTCATAAGGAGCCATTCTAATGCTACTATGGTAACTGTTATTATAAGAAAATTCCACTAATGGTAGGTATTTCTCCCATGAGCCTCCTTGATCCAGCACACAAGCCCTGAGCATATCTTCCAAGGTCTGGATTGTGCGTTCAGACTGACCATCAGTCTGAGGATGATAAGCAGAACTCAACCTCAGTTCAGTACCCAATTCCTGTTGTAAACTTCCCCAGAATCTGGAAGTAAACCGAGGATCACGATCTGAAATAATACTCACAGGTACACCATGTAATCTTACAATTTCTGCAATGTATACTCTAGCCAACCGGTCCAATGACCATTTCATATTCATAGCTAAGAAGTGAGCACTCTTTGTCAGCCTATCCACAATTACCCATATTGCATTACAACCAGAACGGGTACGGGGTAACCCGGATACGAAATCCATAGTAATGCCTTCCCATTTCCACATTGGAATCTCCGGAGGTTGAAGTAGACCTGGGGGTCTCTGGTGTTCGACCTTACACTTCTAACATACCACACAAGATCTTACATACTCTATGATTGCTTGTTTCATGCCTGGCCACCAGAACTCTCTCTTCAAATCATGGTACATTTTTGTAACACCAGGATGAATACTAAAAGAACTTTTATGGGCTTCAGCTAACACGGCCTGCCTAAAGTCACCTTTTGTAGGCACTACAACTCGGTTTCTGAATCTCCAAATTCCATCAGTACCTTTGATTAGCTCCATATCTTTTCCTCTTACTTGGGTATCGAGCAATTCTAGTAACTCTTCATCTTCCTCCTGAGCCACAGCTAAAGATTCTAAGAATTCATTAGAGATCTTCAGCATCCCAATTATCATTTAATTCGGAGCTTGCACAGCAACCCCAATGTTCATATCGCGAAAGTCTTCTAACAATTCTTGCTCTTTGCCCATCAAGAAGGCTGCATGTAATACTTTTCTACTTAAAGCATCCGCCACAACATTTGCTTTTCTAGGATGGTACTTCAAATCAAAATCATAATCTTTTAGGTATTCTACCCATCTCCTTTGTCTCATGTTTAACTCTTTCTGATCGAACAAGTATTTCAAGCTTTTGTGGTCACTAAATACCATAAAACGAGAACCATATAAATAATGACGCCAGATTTTTAATGCAAATACCACTGCTGCAAGCTCTAAATCGTGGGTAGGGTAATTCTGCTCGTAGGGTCTCAATTGCCTTGAAGCATAGGCAATCACCCTGTCGTCCTGCATTAGTACACATCCTAAACCAAACTTAGATGCGTCACAATATACCACAAATTCTTTCGTCACATCTGGTAGTGCAAGCACAGGTGCAGTAGTTAAACATCGCTTCAGAGTTTGAAAACTCAATTCACACTTATCTGACCATACAAATGGGTTATCCTTTCTTGTCAATCGAGTCAAAGGAAGAGCAATACGAGAAAATCCTTCAATAAAGCGGCGATAGTAACCAGCCAATCCCAGGAAACTCCTAATTTCCGTCACTGATTTAGGTCTCTCCCAGCCCATAACTGCTTCAATTTTGGATGGATCAACAGATACTCCATCCCTGGAAATTACATGGCCCAAGAATTGCACACTTCCTTCCCAGAAATCACATTTAGATAGCTTGGCATACAGCCCTTTCTCCCGCAATATCTGTAAAATAATTCGAAGATGTTGTGCATGTTCCTCAATGGACTTTGAATACACCAATATATCATCAATGAATACTACCACAAATTGATCCAAGTAAGGTTGGAAGATCCTATTCATGTAGTCCATGAAGATAGCAGGAGCATTCGTCACTCCAAAGGGCATTACAACATACTCAAAGTGTCCATATCGAGTCCGGAACACCGTCTTGGGAATATCTTCCGATTTCACTCTTATTTGATGATATCCGGACCTCAAGTCAATCTTGGAAAATACCTCAGCGCCCCTCAACTGATCCAACAGATCATCGATTTGTGGTAAAGGGTATTTGTTTTTAATTGTCAACTTATTCAGCTGCCGATAATCGATACACATTCGCATACTGCCATCCTTCTTTTTCACCAACAATACCGGAGCGCCCCAAGGTGAAGCACTCGGTCGGATAAACCCCTTTTCTAACAGCTCATTCACTTGCTTCTTCACTTCCGTCAGTTCCATCGAAGACATTCTATAAGGTGCACGGGACACAGGCTCGGCCCCGGGAATCAAGTCAATGGCAAAGTCGATCTCCCGATTGGGAGGTAACCCCGGAATTTTTCCCGGAAATACATCAGGAAAATCACACACTACGGGAATATCATTGGGATTAAGATTATACCGTCCTTCTGAAGTAAATAGAATAGCATAAGTTACGGAGACATTACTTACCACATTCTTAGTGTCCAATTCCTGAGAGAATACTATAGTCTTGCGGTAACAATCCACCATAACATGGTTTGCAGACAACCAGTCAAGACCCAGGATAACATCTAAATCTTTCAACGGCATACATATTAAATTTACCCAAAAGGAACGGTCTTCAATTTGCATTGGTAATCCTCCACACATGGTGGTGGCACGGAATGTAGAACCAGTAGGGGTGGAGACATTAAGGGCATTCTCCATTAACACCACTGGTAACCCAAACCGCCTCACACAACTTTCAGAAATAAAGGAATGTGTTGCACCCAAATCATAAATTACATTTACCAAACGGTCATGAATAATGCACTTACCCTGCACCAAATTATCAGTTCTTGCAACCTCTGAAGCATCAAAAGTGAACACTCATCCAGTCATAACATTTTGAGCACCGCTAGATTGGGCATCAGTCCTCCTCGGGCGTTGGCCTCCACGACCACTGCTATTCCTACCTCCTCTTTGAAAATTACCACCACGGGCCACAGAAGTATTAGCTCGACTGCTATGTTCATCTTGTTGCTGCCTCTGTGGGCAATCTGGCCTAAGATGCCCCGGTTGTCCACATTGGAAGCAAATAATTTGGCTGGCCGGACAATGTTTTGCAATATGGCCCTCCCGGCCACAATTATAACAGGCACGGCTACTAGAATGACCACCAGAACGGCCTGTAGAACTACGGCCCGAAGAAGAAAATGTAGTGGAAGACTTGCCTCCACGGAAAAACTGACCCATCTTTTTAAAACTGAATCCTTTAGCCTTCAAGGGTCTTTTGTCCCTTGATTGAGACGCTCTCTGTAACTGCACTTCCTCAGCAAGTCTGGCCTTATTTACCAAAGTAGGATAGTCACGGATCTCCATAGGAACAATGACACTTCGGAGTTCAATTCTTAGCCCGGATTCATACTTTGCACACTTACTGCCTTCGGTTCCTTCAAGAGAAAAAGGATGATAGAAATCACACAGTTCATCAAACTGTGATGTGTATTCTGCCAGTGACATTTTGCCTTGCTCAAGTTTTAGGAATTCCATCTCCTTGCGGATTTTATAATTATCTGGAAAGTATTTAGCAAGAAATCTCCGCTTGAAATTCATCCACATTAATGGTTCACTCGCAGCATTCATCTGAATCTTAGTCCTTGACCACCACACACGAGCCTCATCCTTCAATTAATAAGTAGCAAATTGGACTTTCTGTTCTTCAGAGCATTCAAAGTACTCAAATGTTTGCTCAATTTCTCGCATCCATACATGAGCCCCATCATAATCATGGCTCCCTCTATAAACAGGTGGATTCCTCTTCAGGAATTTATCAAGAGTGGGACCAGATTCAGTCCTACTCAACAGTTGGGAAAATTTTGAGAAGAAATCATCTCCTCCTGAACTAGTTCCTTCAGCCATAAAGTAGTTCTACAATAACCAAACACATCACCATTAATAACCAATGATCTATCAGGGATAGGGCATTTACCTTATACATATACATAACATAATGCCACCAGAGTGCCAAGGGAAATGATGCCAAGTGGACCTGTTACAACTCAATTATCACACAAACAATTACAATACACTGCAAAAATAGTCCGACATGGGACTCAAACAATTCTCTAACACTGCCCATTCACCCGGCTCTAGAAAGAACCGCTCCGATACCACCTGTGACGTCCTTCGTCATTTTACATTTATTTATATTTGTTTAGTTTAATATTCATAATAAATTTTTCGCATTTAACAATAATTAATTAAGCCCTAAATCAAAATAGCATTCATTTTTCACTAACATGATCAAATAACACCATCTCGTTCTCTAATAGTATAATCGACTATCCCCTGCTTAATCAAGGCTTTAAAGGACTGGGAATAATCGATTATAATGCCCTATTCGATTACCAAGCAAATGGTAATCGATTACCGACTTCCTGGAATGGTACATTGGATCAGATGCATTACCTAATCGATTACAGGACCTTAGATAATCGATTACCTGGTTTCTGTTGGACACATAATCGATTACTATACTACTCATAATCGATTAGCAGGCTGCTGAAAATTATGTAATGCATCAGGTGTTTCCCCTAATCGATTACCACTCAAAATATAATCGATTACATTGGTTCTGGATGACCTATAATCGATTACGTCCTGATGCCTAATCGATTAGCTTAAAGACAGAGGCCTTGTAATCGATTACACCTTAGAGGCTAATTGATTACAACCTGTCATTCTGTAGAAATAATGCAGATTTTGCATAAAAAATGAACTTCTTCACTACCAAAACCCATGCAAACGATATCGGGATGCCATCAAATTTTAACAAAAGCTCAAACACATGATTTGTGACGTGTGACAACTGGCCGCACTCAAAAATTCCTAAAAACGAGTAATTTACATGCATAAACACATTTATCTCATCTTAAGGCATTTTGGGGTAACCAAGGAGTCCAATTTTGGCAAAATGGATCCGTTCCATTTCCCACAAACCATAATTAACTTACTTAAGCTAGTGCATTCCTTCCATTACACCAAAACCTCATAAATCATCATTTGACCATACTAGTTCCTAGCTCATGTATAAGACAACTATACAAAATCTCAAACACACATTCTAAAGGGCTATAATTCACAACTCTCAACATCCATTCTTCACAAAATAAGCAAAACCTGCCCATAAATATATATGTATCTAATTCATGAAACTTATCATATCCATGAATATCTCATTATCTACTCATCAAGAATGCATCTTCTCATCAACCAACTTGCAATTTTTATCCATTACTTATCACAAACATTCATAACCACCTTGATCACATCTAAATTAGTCCAACACACATAGGGAATATATAAACATAACATACATATAACACAATACACATTGCACACATCCTTTCACTCATAATTTCCTCTGCTCCTTGGCATCAATTCTCCGCTTGACGCATCTCCGGGGCTTCAACCTCTTCCCTGTCACTGGTTACTAAAATTAAGAAAAACAACAGCAAAGGTGAGTGTTTGGTATCATAATTAATATAGAATGGCAATTCAATAACAAGATACATATTCACTATTTTTAGTTTGAACCACTTATCTTACCTCTTGCCCTCAATCTCCATTTACCAATCAAAGTCCAATTCCAATTCCTTTATTCCCAACTTGCCAATCACAATCAACAATTATCATGAAACACATTCATATCATCATACAATGCTAACAATGCATCAAATAACACAACTGACTCTCATATCAAATCGACGCCTAGTATCCGGATACTAAAAGGATCGGCCTTCAGCTGGGGGTCCTACTTGACACCCCGTGAACCCTGCTTGGTCCACTGAGTCCTACTTGACTCTCCACCTCAACCACTGGGTCCTACTTGACCATTGGGTAGCTCAGCTGGGCATAAACACCGCGGGAGCCAGAAACGAGGGGCTGCACATACCGTCGGCCGTCCTACACCACATAATCACACATGTATATTCATACTTCATATATATCATAATGCAAGTGGCCATCACAAAATGCATACTCATCAATTGGGCGACCTACTTGTCAAGCCCGTCATCACAATGCCACTATACTTATCAACTCTTCACCATTCAATTTACATTGTACTCATAATCATCACAATCATACACAACTTTCATTCATACACATACACTTATCATTATTTATATATTCTCATTAATTCCGTATTTAATTCACTTACTCAATTTAATTACATTTACCTATTCTAATTAATTACGACCTGAACACCCCCCTTACCTCGATTCTGGGCTCCGACGACTCGTTCTTGATGAGATTGGCGTTCCCTCGACGCTATGTCCAACGTTCTACGTCCGAAATCAACATCCACTTCGCCGTTCGATCCTCCGATGACTGTTTCGTCACCTACGGAGGTCGAAACGCAAAACCCATCAATGTTAAACCGTTCTTATTACTCTAAAAGCCATTTTTCAAGCTTCTACACACTAGAGGAGTAGGAAACCAAAGCTTACCCCTCCATGCACGACCCTTCGGTTCAACGGAGAAAATGAAAGAACTACGAAAGCTTAATTTAAAAGGCCCATTGGACTCACCTCAAACCCACGATCTCAAAAACGTAGTTATCTCGAAGTTTCGACGCGAAATCGACCTCCCTTCAAGGCATGCAAGTCACGGCCAACTTAAGGAGAAGAAGAAGAAGAATGCACGCGTGAAGTGAGGAAGAAGAAGAGGAAATTAAGATTTTAATACTCAAGGGCAGTTTGGTCATTTCCTATTTTAATTACTTTTTCCTTTAAAAGTTTTAATTAAACTTTTACTTTCACCTTTCACCTTTTTACCCCATTGTAATTTCAAATCTTACCTTCTCCTAATTATACATCATTTAATCTTTTATAACTAATTAATCAAATAAATTTATTTATTCCCACAACATTTAATTATTTCTAATTGCATTTTTAATACTAATAGTTCCCAAAATTTCAATAAATCCAGTTGGGCAATTATTAATATTTTTCGCCAATTAAAACTTTTCTAAAATATTAGGGATGTTACAACAAAATTATCTAAAACTTTCATAAAGACAATAAGTGATAATTCAGGACACATAGGCCCAACACAGAAAGTAACCATCTGACCCTTGGAAAAGCTTTACAACAGAAACATCCTTTAGTATTTTAGGGATAATCAAAGCTACACAGAATATTTTTGAGCGAGACCAATTTCTAAAATTCACTAACTCAATTACTAAAATTCACTAACTCAATTACATACAACTTTTATAAAGACAGTAATTACTAATTTAATATGGATAAATCCCAATTTTGAAAATAATGAACTGACTCTTAAAAACTATATTTTATAGAAACATTTTCCAACATGTACATACTTTAGTATTTTCAAAATATCTTTGGCTACAAAAATTATTTTTATATGAAACCAAATCACATATTTTCATAATACAAATATCTAAAACTGTCATGAAAAAATGAAATATTGGTTCTCTGTAAATAATTCCAGGTTTTGAAAATAAGAGCTAACTCTCAGAATATTTTCCAGCAAAAATATAATTTAGTAAATTAAACATATCTTGAGTTACAAAAAGAATTTTTATATGAGACTAGTTCTCCAATACTCTTAACACAATTATCTAAAACTTTTATAAAGACATCAAGCACTGATTTTCTATGCATAAATCCAAGTTTTTATAACAATACACAGACTCACGTAAATAGTTTTTCAGCATGAACATACTTCAGTAATTAGAGTATATCTGAAGCTACAAATATTATTTTAACATGAAATTAATTTGTATAAATTCACAACGTAATTATCTACAACTCTTATGAAAACACAAAAGGAAAAATATGCATAGAGAATTCCTAGTTTTCTTTTCTTTTCATTAATGTAGAGCAGAACCTTAAACACAAACATACTTTAATATTTTGGTCATAACTTTAACTACAAAAGTCATATTCGTGTGAATCAAATTTCTATATTCATATAACACAAATATCTACAACTTTGATGAAGACATGAAAGTCAAATTAACACTTCAATAGTCACGTATTTACATAACAAGTATGAGATAAAAACTTGAGATTCCTAAGTCAAGCATGCAATCCTATTCATTTCATACCTATTTACAACAACATCCCTTCTTACCTCAATGGAGAGTCCTAGAGTGATTGAGAGGTTCCCCTTGCTATCCTAGCTTCAACTCAAGATGTGACTTTGATGAATAATGGGAAGGAATTGAAGAGTTGGTAGAGGAGTGGAGTGCTATGCCTTTTTAATTGAAAAATGAGATGATAAGAGTCGGTAAGATGGGAAATAAGGTAATGGAGATAGTGGGAAATAATTAAAGAAAATAAATGAGGTAATGAGAGATGAGAATTAAAGTGTGAGTAATTGTCGAAAGGGAGATATGAGGGGTTAGAAAAAGACAACAGAGTGGGAAAAGAATTAATAAAATAAGAATAGGTACTAAGTTATACAAATAACCGGTACCTCTAGAATATGGTTGAATTTTTAAAATAATCTGAATAAATAATTGAATATATCATTGTAATCAGAATTTTTGGCTTTATATTCATATGATTTTTGAAATAAACCAAGAAAATAAATGATACAGCTAATTTTTCTGCAACTGGAACAATACATAGATAAACTCAAATTTCTAAAAACTAGATGTTACACAAATAACCCCTAAGGTGCTAAGAAGATGCAAAAGACACAGGTTGCAAATGCAAGTAAGAAGATCACAAACATAGAAGATGTGCACAAAGAATATGTAAATGGTCTCCATAGCATTGTTGTGCCATTGAATGTATGGGCTATATGTTAAAGATGCAAAATATACTTTGATGCAATGGAGAAGGAACTAAAGGTTTTCTTGAAATATTCTATAATGTACCTTGTCCAAGTAATGTTTGAAAAGTCAAAACACATTTATTTAGATAATAAAAAAAGGTCAAATAAAAAATAAGTTAAAAACTTTATAATCATTAGAATTGAAAGAGGTTAAAGATTCTAACGTGTTTATGTGAGATTCTACTAAATTGAAAGTTTTTAAAGATTCTAACTTGGGCTGTTCATCGGTTGGGTTCGGTCGGATTCGGTTAATTTTGAGTCCACTCGTTTCTATCCATGAAACATAAATAATAACTCATTTTCACCCAATACTACGGTCGATTTGCTCAGGTTTGGTTAATTGCGGTTCTCGATCTTTTCGGTCGAGTTTTTCGCTTATGTCTCTTAGGAAATTTTTATTTTGATTTTTGTCAAACGCCTTTTGCATATAAAATAATTTTAGCAAACACCTTGCACATAGAAACATTTCAAAGCTTTTATCAAGTAAAAGCATAAATCCAAAATGAATTTATCGCTGAAATATACATTCTAATTCCTTAATAAATATAATGTAATCCATTAACCAATAATAATAACCACCACACCAAATCCCTAAGCAATCGGTTGGCTATGGGTATCACCGGGTTTAATTTTTTAACCCGAACCCGTCCGGTCTTAGTCAAAATAAACTATTTAAATAACTCGTTTTTACCTAACAACCCGTTACAAACCAACCCATTCTTATTTTCAAAATCGAATATCTCAGGTTCGTATGGATAAAGCCAAAATTGGACACCCCTAATTCTAACATAAGATTCAAGAACCATGATCAAATACCAATTATCTACACAACCAAAGGTAAATTTGCCACTTTTATGAACCTAGTTAAACCTTATTATTATTTTTTGAGATGTGTTTTAATATTTTGACGTATTTATATGTTTAAAAATTTTAACATCAATTTAAATGTGATTGTCTTATATTTTTCTTTAAGGTGGCATTTGGTTTGAAAACACTTGCTATTTCTATTTTTTATTTTCACTTTTTAAAAATTATTTTCATTTTTATGTTTCCTAGAAATAGAGAACATGTTTCTTTCAGTAACCTGTTTCCTAACTTTAAAAAATGAGAATAATGAAAATGTGTTTGGTTTGCTCATTTTTCACATTAAAACGTTATAACATATTTTATTTTTTTATTATTCCTTCTTTAAAAAATTAACATATTTTTTAATTATGAAATATAAAATTATATTTTTATATTAATATTTAGAAAAATAAAAATATTATATCTAAAACTTATTTTATCAAAATGAAATTTTTAAACTTGAATTAATAATACCTATAACCAAATTTAAACACCAGATCAATTCTTTTTTGAAGAAATTTTTCTATTAAAAATTACACCCCCCACATAGCTATGGAAATGCATCCACACCATGCGCACATGTCCATTAATTCCTGACACATTCTAAAGCCTGAATAAAAGTCATAAACAAATAGAATGAATAAATTAACACCAAAGCCACAATTAAATACCAAATGGCACAAAAGACACATACACGAGGGAGAAGTGCACAAGCTTTGCAATTGTGAGAGAGGGGATGAGAGAAGTTATGTACACAGTGTGCAGAAGAGGAAGAAACAAGTTTTCATTATTTCTTTTATCAAAAGATAAAAGTCTGTTAATATTACATCTATGCCACCACATTTTCCTCGTTTTCATTTTCTAATGGGACGTTTCAAGAAATATGGAAAACAACTATATAGTATTTTCATTTTCAGCCATATTTTCTCTTCATTTTTAGAGAAAAAAGGTATTTGAAGCAAACACATTTTCATGTCAATTTCCTATTTTCTTTATGAATGAAAAAAGAAAATGAGCAAAGCAAATAAGTCTAAGTTTTACTTATAAAATAAGATTTATTTATTACTTTATAATTAAATAACCAAAAAATATAAAAACTATATCTACACCAATTCAATCCAATTCTCTTTTATTATGATCTGTAATAATAGCATATTTTAATGAAGAGATATTATGCAATAACATGTCACTGGTATTTAATTGATTCATAGAAAGTGAAACTTGCTCAATACAAATGATAGTAACAGAAACAGAAAGAGAAGAAATGTCACAAAGATAGTGAACAGAGGAAGAGATCCTAGGAGACAGAACTAGGAGTGAGAGGATAAACTTAAATCTTCTTCCCCCCTTTCAGCACACTCTCTACCCTTTTATTCCTTTTTGTTTCCTTCACATAATGCTCTTGTTTAACCCACAAGACCATGTACCGATTAATTATAACTAATTCTCCCCTATCAACATATATGTTTATAAAAGGATCATACTAGATTCAATCTACAAAATTATGCACACGGATCCAATCCTGATGTAATTTTATGATAAGATCAACTGATTTTTTTTTGACTTAAAACCGATGCAACCCAATCCATCAACATTCCTTAAAAAATTATTATTGACTATTTGGTCTATTAACATTGATTACACCAAAAAAAACATATGTTTAATGAATAAGATACTAAATACCAATGTTTTAAATAACAGACTAATCATTAAACCGGTTAAGTTACCAATTCACGGTTTAGAAGTCGAACCGATATTAATAAAATAATATTTTTTAATAAAAATATATTATATTTAAATAATATTTTTATAATAAAAATTATATCTTATATGAAATAATATTAATAAAAAATATAATATAATTGTCTCATAATACTAAAAATTAAAATTAATACACAAGATTTTTAACATTTAAAACTAAACATAAAAGGCTAAAATATTATCTAACACAATAAAAAGACTCAAAATACTACCTAAACACAACAACAAAAAAAACCAAATGTTTTTTTACTGAACTGCTCAAAACCAGTTCACAAGCTTGACCAATTCAATCATATATAAGTTTATTGGTATAAACAGACCAATTTAGTGACTGGTTCATCAGTTTTTCTGGTTGAACCGATCACTCCAATTCAATTTTTAAAACACTGCTAAATACTATAAAATTATATATATGGTTGTTGTACAAGAAATTCAACACTAAGTACGACTATCTAATAATATGTTTGAAGAATTCAATAAAGGAAATTTATTAGTCAAGTAGTATTAATAGAGATTAGTGTAAGAATGCAATTAAAAAACGGAAAGAGATAGAGATTAGTATACATAAAATAAATATATGTACAATGATTGTACGAACTGCTCTAATCACAGTTAATGCCTCTGGTTTGGGCATAAAATGTATGCTATCAACCAGCCTTTCCAAGTGTAAACTCAACCACCGGATGAGTGCAAGACCTAGTCCTCTAGTATGCACCTGCTCAGGCTGCTCTCTCCAAAATGGCTGGTCCCCTAAGAAGTTGTTGGGAATGGGCACTACAAAGATACAGAATAGATATGAACCAGCTGCAAGATGTAGATAACACTAAAGCACAAGATTTTACAGTATGCGATACTTCAGCTCTAAGACTAGAAGTAGTTGTTCCAGCTGCGTGATGTACCTGAGATTTGCAACTTTTAACCAGAATTCAATTTGAATTGAAAACAACAGTATTTCTACTGAGAAAGCAGGTAGTAAAGCAGTGCATAGTGGAAACAGCCAATCATGGGACAGTTGTCCAATAATTACACAGATTTCTTCTTTTATTTTGCCATTTAAAAACAGAAATTACTACATGCTTCACCATCAGAGCAGAGAAAAAATAGTGTATCAATGGCATGCTTGAAGTAGAAATCAGGATTCACAACCAGAGATTGTGATCCAAAATGAAACACAGAAGGTGAAAGTAAATGAACAGAGCACTAGGAGCAACTGTGATTCCTACAAGCCTACAGGATGGAATGGATGCATGGGAAGCCATAAAAAAGGGGTTATTGCAGTTGCTGTGTATCTTCCTTTCTTGCGCGTCCAGCGAGGAGCTAACCCACCGATGTATAAGTTATTCAACATTGAAAATAACCGTGGTCAAATGCTTGTTTAGTGAAATGTCGAGCTAAGTCAAAAAGGGGTGGAGCGTAATATACTGAAAGCTTGAGGGGGTTACTGTAATTTACTGTAAAATTTTAAACTAGTATGGATTCTCATACACAGGCTCCCATATGGAATGCTTGATAAATTTTACATGCTATGGTATCATAATATTAACAAACGATTTTAGAATTTGTCCAATTCAAAATAAATATCTTTGAAATGATTATCCAAATCTGGCTTAGATAACTTACGGGTGATTCGCTAGAGTGTTTTACTCATTCCCTTCAGTATTTTGGTCTACCAGCAGAAGATGATCTTCAGGATCACCTGACCAAGGAAACTCTCATAATTTTCCCTAAGCTCTAGGCTGCTCCTATCAAAATATAAAAGAGCAAGATATAATGGTGAAGAAAATAAAACTAACAAGCTGAAATTAAATTCATCTAACCACACATGGAGTAGTGAGCAGCAGAACTCTTCTATTCAATGTGGAATTCTTAAAAAATGAGCAGCACCTTCTTCATGTTTGAGAAATGAATTTGATTTTGATGAAATGCTATAATCTAGTTTCTAATATAAATACATTATATCATGCCACTTTCAAATTATGAGATCAGAGGAATCAATCGTTGTATGGGGAAAAGAATAATTTATCAATTCACACTCTAATTTTTTTAGGAAAAAAATAAATAAATTTATGTACTTAGAACAATGCATGATGCAGAAGGGAAGACAACAGATTATCAACTGCTGAATCAATACTACTGCTTAAGAGAAACAGTCAAAAGATAAGTCAAGAATTCACTTTAATAATATAGTTTATCTCCTAAGGTTTTGTGAGCAGCCATGTAGTATCACCCTAATTGTATTAGAAAAGCATGATTAACATAAGTGCAGCAATCTTTCAAGTTTGGATTATCTTGGAAACATGGAAGCTGTAAATGTCTTTCTACCCTGCTTTTTTTTCTTTCAAAAATAATAAATTGCAACTTACCTAAAGAAAATACAAGAGTAACAACGACAACCAAAAATAGGCAAATGATAACTCGGGAACAGTAAATGGCACATGCTCACCTTAACCATTATTTATAATTTCTAAAGTATGCCTATTGAAACTCAAACTTCTAAATAATTGGGGAGATAGAGAAAGCTTGTCTATGATCCTGGAAAACCATTGTTAATACAGATTAGGATTTTTAAGGCCTATAATACCTGACCAAATTTCTCTACTGAAGATAAGCTGAAAAATGATGAGATAGAATATCATACCATAAATAAATCTCCTGCTTCTTTCCAATAAACTTTGGCTTTTAACATAAATTTACACAGCCTGATTATCAGCATCTGTTTATCTGTCATTAGCATCTTCGGTGATTAGACATCTGTTCCTTCTTCTATCTCTAGTAGCCATTTTCTGCCCATATCTCTCAAGTATGTCTGCCAAATCAAACAACCCTACCTCTCTCAACTTTTTCCCCATATCCTCAAACATATGCACACCTTCCTCATTTGAAAAATAGTGCAAAAACTTATTATAATCAAACCTTGGCACCTCCATTCCTCTGTTCATCACCCTCTCCACATACTTAGTGGCCTCCTTTGACCTTCCTGCTTTCACCATCCCACCAACAAAAATAGTGTCGAAGTTGATAAGTGGATCAGATCCTTTCCTTCCTCTCTTCCCCAAATGGCCTTGCAGCAGCATTATGTAGGTATGCATTGTCGGTTCGCAACCTCTCCTAATCATCTCCCTAAACACTTGAGTTGCTTCACCTGCCCTTCTCAACCTCACAAGCCCCTTAATCAATCCATGATAAACACTCAAATCCGGCACATCAATCCCCTCAACAACGCTATAAGCCTCTCTAACCCTTCGTTTCGTTACAAGTCCATATACAACAAACCCCAACGTCAAGTTATCAATCCGAATCCCTCTCTCACGCATTTCTTTGAAAACCTCATGAGCATCAGACATCATCCCCTTCTTACACATCCACTTAATGACCAACCTATAAGTGGAAAGGCCAAGCTCATCCATCCTCTTGAACCTCATAGTCTGAAAGAGCTTCAAAGCCTCATCACATTGATTAACCTTGAAAAGGGTCTCAATCATTTTCTCAACAGCATCAACATCGGGATCAAACCCTTCATCCACCATCAAGTTCCAAATTTTAGAAGCCTCAATGAAATCGCCCTTATCACAAAACCCTCTAACCAAATGCTTATAAATAACCCCATCAAGCCTAATCCACTCCTTCAACTTGAAAGCAACGAACTTTGCTTCCTCAACTAGTTTCCACCCTCCACCACACATTGCCTCAACCACCTTATTCAATGTCCTCAAATTGTACCTATACCCATTGGAATTCATCAAGTCGAAAAACTCCACACACTTCTTTAGCTCCCTAGCACCCCCTAAGGTCCTCAACGCAATCACGAAGGTCTTGTCATTGACAAAACGACGACGTGCCATGTCGGCGAGAACTTCCCAAAAGAGGTCAATGTTCCGGGACTTGCCTATAACATCGAGCATCTTGTTGAAGGAAACAGGGGTGTGGTTGAAGTGAGGGTGGTGCGATTGCGTGTGGAGGTAGAAACGGTAAATGGGTCGCCACGAAAAAGGGAACTTGTTGCATACCTGAAGAAAGAACTCGTGGGTGCGTTGGAACTCGCAAGAGGCGAGCTTTGAGTTGAGTCGTGACTCGGGCGAGTTTTGTTGCTGGAAGAGGACGGTGCAGACTCGGAGGAGCTGATCTTGGTTCACCGGCGAAATGGGGTTGTGGTTGTGGCGGATGAGGAACGGTTGAGCGGTGAGAGTGTTAGAGAATACGAGCGTCGATGTTCGGCGTAGAACGAGGTTTAAACTTTGAGACATTATTGTAGCCAGTAAATTAACGAAACAGCCAAACAGGTGTTGTTTGTATGTGTAATGCGGTGTGTGTGTAGTTTCTTATCACGGACCGGGTGTGAAGATGGAAGATCAGAAGTGAAAGGAATTTTATTTTGTTTCATTTTATTCATGTATTTTTTTAGCCCAATATAAGGGTGGAGTGAGTGTTAGTATTATATTATATTTACATCCGTTAAAATTTATGGGAATTCATATCTATAAGTAGTTATATTATAATGGATACTTTTAGGTATTTATTAATATATAAAATAATTATATTAAGAAAATAAAATAACATAATGAATTAAATATCATATTATTCTATATGAAATAATATCAATTAGTATAGTACAATACAAATATAACTTAATGTATTAAAAATATTTTTATGAATCAATAATGAATAAATTTTATCTTATTATGAAATGATAAAAAAATCTTAATATTTAAATATATTTAATAAAATAAAAATTTATAGGGATTTAGGTACATGCAAGGTAGATAGTGTAATACATATACTCACCCGTTTAATAAATATGTGGGTATTTGTTGCGGGTATACTTGCGAGTATTCGCAGGCATTGATTTTTTTGACAAGTATATATTTCTTCCGTGGCAATCCTTTATGGACTTCCATTCTTCAACTGTATTTACCTAAAATCATGGTATTCATATGGTTGAAATACGTTATTGTCCCTTCTAAAATTTTAGGTTTAGGGATTTCACTCTGCACTCACATTGTTTACGATTTAAATAGTTTACCGCTGATAATAATTTGAATTTGTTTCATCAAGTAGTTGGAGTGCACAAGATACCGCCACCCTACACCCATCACCATCTTCCTTATTTTCTTTTCAATAAACCCACCATCACAACAACAACAACAACAATCACTTTATTCCATCACACAAAAACCATTTACTAATAACTTTCCACATGAGTCCAAACACTTACACCTCACCCCAATAAGTAACATAGAAAGAAAAAAATAGAGAGATTAAGCATCAGTTAAATCTTCAAATTAAAAGATAAATAGAAAATTTAAATCATTAGCAATGAAGATATATACATCTAGGTTTTCTAAAACATCCTAACCTTCAATATAGTTATTCTAAAATATGATTATCAAAATTGATTAATTAGAATAATAAAATTGAGGGTAAATTTTTCATAGTTTATCAAATCAAATAAATTATAGAAAAAGCCGTGAAATAAATATTCAACCAATACCCATGGACCATTTAATTAGACCTTTCCCATATATGGCGATATGAGAAGGTATAAAAAATTAAATTAAATTGCATCTTGGATAATCAAATGGAGATTACCACAAGGTTCAGCGGAAAATGTATTTTAAATTATTAGATAATGAAAATATGATTTTATAATAAAAATAATAAAATCATATTAAAGAAAATAAAGAAAAATGAAGAAAATGCAGAAAATAGCATTCTGGCAAGTCTCGCTTGAGCGAGATGCCATTCGCTTGAGCGAATTTGGTATGGATTGCTTAGGCGAAACCAACTCGCTCCCTTTCAAAAGCAAATTTATTCATTCTCGCTTGAGCGAGATTCACTCGCTTGAGCGAGATCTACCTAATTCGCTTGGGCAAGGCTTGGCTCGCCTGGGCGAATCTACATTAGCATCAGACCCTCTATCTCACTTAAGCAAAACACATCCGCTTGAGTGAAAGCTTTAATTTCGCTTGAGCGAAGCAAGTTCGCTTGAGTGAAACTACCACAAACATCAGACCCCTTACTCCGCTTGAGCGAAATCATTTTGCCTCACATTTCCACTTATTCTCGCTTAAGCGAGCTTTCATTCGCTTGAGCGAGATTTATTCCAGAATCAAACTTACCTTCATTTCGCTTGGGCGAGATGGGCTTGCCTGAGTGAAATTCATCCAGTAAGCACCCCGTGATACTCAACCATTTTCACTTGAGCGAGTATCAATCTCGATTGAGCGAAATTGGGCCAGAGTCCACAACACTGATACATAACAGTTTCGCTTGAGCGAGATCCCTTCTCACTTGAGCGAACCAGTTTCGCTTGAGCGAGAATTGTCCAGTAGACCAACTGCCTTAACTCGCTTGAGCGAGTTTTGTAGTACAGACCTGGAAACACAGTTTTTCATACGAAATGGCAAAATATTCCGACTTACGTAATCTGCCAAAATTCAGACATATGACCAACTTATGCAGAAAAATACAATATGGTCAATATATGAAATTTTAATGCACCAAGCCCCTCAAATTGCATTCAAATATACCAAAACCTATATGAACAATTCATAAATGGTATAGGGAACTTATCAATCCCTTCCGACAGTTCAAAAACTCATGGTGTAACATCCCTGATGTTTTAATGAGAATTATAAGAAATGAGAAATGTTAGTAAATATTTTAGAAGTTTTATTTAATATTTGTTCTGTCCGAGCCAAAGATTGGGAAAGCCGGTGTCGAGGTCGGTATCTGAAGCGCGAGCAGGCGGAGTTAAAGATCGGAAGTGTAGGAGAAGAGCGGGCAGGGCTAGGCGGTCTGGTCCAACCGTTATGAGGAGAGCGCCTCACACGGGGTCATAGACCGGATTAACCTCATAATGACTAAAACAACGGATATAAGTAACCAAGAGGTGAGCACGGATAAGGTATCCGATCTCTCAGGTTGTAGCTCGGATTTCCGAGGTATGAACACTAAGTTAGGACGTCGGGGGCCGATATTTATATCGGGCCTATACTCTTGCGAATTATTAGAAGATTGTGAATACTTAAACGTTGAGGGAATAAACACGTGTAATTGATTTGATAACTATGCAATAGTTTAAAATAGTGAAATTGATTAAATTTAGTAAGAATACAAATAAAATAAAGGAAAAGACGATCTTGCCCATGAACTATATATATATGGAAATTCTCTTCTTTCCCTCTTCATTATTTTATAAGTTACCTTGCTGTTGGTCTATTCCTCCTCTTTCGTTTTTCTCTCCTCTCTTAACGCTGATTTGCATGCGCTGGAGAGGGACTCCATTTGTGTCTAAATTTCAATTTAACCTCATTCCTGTGATCGGGACTTCAAGGTGAGTCTACTGATCCAACCCAATTGTAATTCCCTTATTTCCTTTATTCTTTGGTCGTTAAGAGCCATGCATGGCTATATTCATGGCTGTTCTCCACTCCTCTGGTGAGCATGAGTCCAGATGTTGTCCATGAACTAAGGGCGTTGAGGTGATGAGCTATACTTTATGATTCGTAGGTAGTAGGCTAAGCAACGAAAGACTGAGTGAAGGAGTTGAGACTGCAGAACCGGTGCTCAGAGAAAGAAATCGGCACAGAGAACAGATCATCGAAGCGTGGAACCAAAGTAAGGGGGGTGTTCGGGTTATAATTAATTAGAATAAGACTCACTTCTTACTCAGGTCTTTGAGGTAACGTAAACAGACTAAGGAAAATGTTGTTAAACGTAATTGTGTGTTTATGCTGTGCATGTGTGACTGAGTTTATTAATTTGTGGATGATCGGATGTGGATGAGTTTATCATGTATGATCTTGGGAATCTAATGTGAAATGATCAGTGTTATGTGACGTCGGGTTAGCAAGCAGGCTACTCGAGTGATGAGAAATTGATATTATTGTGAGAAAGGTAAACTGTTGAATGATTATATGGTATGGGATGGCCGACGATATATGATAGCCCCTCATTTTCCGGCTCCCGTGGTTTTCGTGCCCAGTTGAGCTACCCAGTGGTCAAGTAGGACCCAGTGGTCGAGGTGGAGAGTCAAGCAGGACTCGGTGAACCAAGCAGGGTTCACGGGGTGTCAAGTAGGACCCCCAGCTGAAGGCCAATCCTTTAGTATCCGGATACTAGGAGTCGGATTGTATGAGAGTCAGTTCTGATGAATGTAATGTATGTGATGAATGCGATGAATGTGATGGAATTGTGTAATTGGTTTAATTTAGATGCTGCATAAAATACACTATGTTTCGGTGTGCTTGCTTACATGCGATGCTTGATGTGTTTGTATCACTATGCATATATAGTGTTAAATTCCGTTCTATATTAGTTATAATGCCAAACACTCACCCTTGCATATTTTTTTTTTAGTAACCAGAGACAGGGAGGGGGAAGGAGCCATGGAGCCGCGCCAAGGGGGAGAACGGTGCCAGGGTCCGAATGAATTTGAGTGACTCTTGATAGAGTCATATGTGTGTATAAAACTTCGTAGTATAATTATTAGTTGTGTTTAATTAAGACCGGATCGAATGTTGAATATATTTTAAAAATATATCACTGTTATTTGCATATGTTTTCATGGTAGCTATGGTAATTCCTTGGGTTCACAGGACCATTTGTTAGAGCGAAGTTTTGGGAGTCCGGTTGCATGTTTTATATAATTCGATGTGCGAAAGGTGTTCGTTCAACGAATAGCACCTCGTCTAAGTGAGAGTCCGGAATCTCGCTTAGACGAGTAGGGGCCTCGCTCAAGCGAGACGCCCTGATTTCCCTTTCTCTCATCCGTTGTGTTCAAATTAAATTGTTTTTCCCTAAATATCGATTAATTTTCAAGATAAGGGAGAATTTATCGTAAAAAGTAATTGTTTAAATAAAAATAAAGGCAAAATAATCTAGGACGTTACACTTGGTATCAGAGCGGTTCTTTCTAGAGCCGGTGTGCGGGCCGATCTAGTGATTGTGATAGTTTTCTGAAAGTTAATTATAATTTGTCGTGTTGAGATTGTGTGTGGTCTGGCACCGTTCCCTTGGCACTCCACTGGCGTAGTATTCTATGAATATAAGGTAAGTTTACGATCCCCTGACTGATCTTGGTTATTAATGGTGATGTGTTTGCTCATTGTAGAATTACGAAATGGCCGGAGAGACTAGTTCTGGGGGAAGAGATGATTTCTTCTCTAGATTTACTCAGCTGATGAGTAGGACCGAGTCCGGTCCCACTCTGGATAAATTCCTGAAAAGGAATCCTCCAACTTACAAAGGGGGACATGACTATGACGGGGCATACATCTGGATTAGGGATATTGAACAGGTTTTTGAATATTTTGAGTGCTCTGAAGAGCAAAAGGTTTTATTTGCTACTTACCAACTAAAAGATGAGGCTAGAGTATGGTGGTCCCGCGTGAAGGTGCAAATGAACACAGCCAATGAGCCATTAGTATGGGCGAATTTTCGAAGGAGGTTCCTTGTTAAATACTTCCCAGACAACTACAAAATCCGGAAAGAAATGGAATTCCTGAAGTTGGAGCAAGACCGGATGTCTGTAGCTGAGTACACCAGCAAATTTGACGAACTGTGTGATTTTTACCAACCTTTCTCGTTAGAAGGGACTGAAGGTAGCAAGTGCGCCAAATACGAAGCTGGACTACAGATTGAGCTCCGTAGTGTAATCGTACCGATGGAGATTAGGGACTATCCGACCTTGGTGAACAAAGCAAGACTGACAGAAAAAGTGCAGTTGCAAAGGATGTCCCAGCCAAGAGATAAAAAGCCATTGAAGGCAAAAGGATTCAGCTTCAAGAGGATGGGTCAATTCTTTCGGGGCGGCAAGTCTTCTGCTACCTCCTCATCCTCCTCTGGTCGAGGTTCCACTGGTCGATCGGGTAATCCCCCTGGGAATCGTACATGCTACAATTGTGGTCAGGAAGGACACATTGCCAAACATTGCCAAGCTAATCAGATTGTGTGCTTCCAGTGCGGACGACCAGGGCACCTCAGGCCCGATTGCCCCCAGCAGCAGCAGCAGGGCAGGACGGATAACCGAACTAACTTTTCTGGGACCCGGGGTTCCAACTTCTCGAGAAGAGGTCGGAATGGAGCTGGTAGAGGGAACTCACAAGCGGGAAGATATGACGCCCAATCTAGCGATGCCCAGAACGCCATGGCCGGGCGTGTATTTGCGTTTGATGCTTCAGAAGCTACGAGGAATGACAATCTGGTATAGGGTAAGTGCCTCATCTGTGGTTATCTGGTTGATGTGATTTATGATTCAGGTGCCACCCATTCCTTTATTTCGGAAAGTTGTGTACGACGGCTTGGTCTGCCAATCAGTTTAATGGAGAACGCTCTTATTGTTTCCACTCCAACTGGTTCTACTTTCCGTGCAACTACAGTGTGTAGGGAACTACTGATGCAAATCGAAGCCCGTACTTTTTGAGTAAATTTTATCTGTGTGCCATTGAAGGACTTAGACGTTATTCTAGGTCTTGATTGGCTTGCTGCTAATCATGTGTTGGTCGATTGTTATCGGAAGAATATTGTTTTTTCTCAGGAACTTGACATGAAGAACGGGGTGAGCGATGTCCTAACCACGTATGTTGTTTTATTCGCTTCGGAGGGTCGGCATAACCTCCTGATAAGTGATATTCTGATTGTTTGTGAATTTTCTGATGTTTTTCCAGAAGAAATTCCGGAGCTACCTCCTAGTCGAGAGATTGATTTCTCTATTGACTTGATTCCCGGGGCAGAACCGGTGTCCCGAGCGCCATATAGAATGTCTTCGGTGGAATTAACCGAAGTGAAGAAACAAGTGAACGAATTATTAGAAAAAGGCTTTATTCGACCCAGTGCCTCACCCTGGGGCGCTCCGGTGTTACTGGTAAAGAAGAAGGACGGTAGTATGCGAATGTGCATTGATTACCGACAGCTGAACAAACTGACCATCAAAAATAAATATCCACTACCCTGGATTGACGATTTACTGGACCAGTTGCGAGGCGCCGTTGTGTTCTCTAAGATTGACTTGAGGTCGGGATACCACCAAATCCGAGTGAGGTCGGAGGATATCCCAAAGACAGCATTTTGGACTCGTTATGGGCACTTCGAGTACGTAGAAATGCCCTTTGGAGTAATAAACGCTCCTGCCATTTTTATGGATTATATGAATCAGACTTTTCAACCGTACTTGGACCAGTTTGTGGTAGTATTCATTGATGATATTTTGGTATATTCGAGGTCGGACAAGGAGCATGCTCAACATCTTCGGCTTGTTTTACAAGTACTTCGGGAGAAGAAGTTGTACGCTAAATTATCTAAGTGTGAGTTCTGGAAGAGTAGTGGTGCCTGCACATGGAGATTTCAGGCAGGCGGTGTTATCAGAAGCACACAAGAGCTCTCTGAGTATACATCCGGGAGTAACCAAAATGTATCATGACTTAAGAAAGGAATTTTGGTGGCCAAACATGAAGAAGGCAATAATCGAGTATGTGAAATCCTGTGTGATATATTAGAAGTGCAAGGTTGAGCATCAACGACCTCCGGGTTTGCTTCAACCTCCAGAAATTCCGATCTGGAAGTGGGAAGGTATCACCATGGACTTCGTGTCCGGACTACCCCGCACTCAAACCGGATACAACGCGATTTGGGTGATTGTTGATCGACTAACCAAAAGTGTGCATTTCCTGGCAATAAATATGAAGTGGTCGTTAGATCGATTAGCTAAGTTGTACGTTGCTGAGGTCGTACGACTGCATGGTGTGCCCTCAAGCATTATCTCCGATCGGGATCCCCGATTTACTTCAAGGTTTTGGGGGAGTTTGCAACAACAACTAGGTACTGAACTCAAACTAAGCTCAGCTTACCATCCCCAGACCGATGGCCAATCAGAACGAACTATACAGACTCTTGAAGATATGTTAAGGGCATGTGTACTGGAACAGGGCAGATCATGGGAGAAATACTTGCCCTTGGTGGAATTTGCATATAATAACAGTTACCACAGCAGCATTGGGATGGCTCCGTACGAAGCTCTTTATGGTCGGAAATGTCGTACTCCATTATGTTGGAATGAGAACGGCGATGCCCTTCATCTGGGGCCTGAGATGATTCAAGAGATGAATGAGCAAATCGCTTTAATCCGAGAGAAGATAAAAATTGCTCAAGACCGTCAAAAGAGTTATTATGACAATCGGCACAGACCCCTTGAATTCCAAGTGGGTGATTGGGTGTTCCTAAGAATTTCACCGACTAAGGGTGTAGGTCAAATTTTGAAGAGTCAAAAGCTTAATCCGAAGTACATTGGACCATACCAAATACTAGAACGGATTGGTGAAGTCGCTTATCGACTGGATCTTCCCCAATCGTTGACTAACATTCACAACGTGTTCCACGTATCGCAACTTCGAGCCTACATTCCGTGTGATACCATGATTGTACCGAGTGACTCTGTTGAAGTGAAGGAGAACTTAACGGTGGAGGCGGTACCAATTGGCATTGAAGAGCATCAAACCAAACGGTTAAGGAACAAAGAGGTACCGCTGGTGAAGGTGAAGTGGCAGAATTTACATTGGATAAACTACACTTGGGAGTTAGAATCCGATATGAGACGAATGTACCCTCATCTTTTTCAATCGGAACACTGATTTCGGGGACGAAATATCCTTTTAGGGGGGGTGGATGTAACATCCCTGATGTTTTAATGAGAATTATAAGAAATGAGAAATGTTAGTAAATATTTTAGAAGTTTTATTTAATATTTGTTCTGTCCGAGCCAAAGATTGGGAAAGCCGGTGTCGAGGTCGGTATCTGAAGCGCGAGCAGGCGGAGTTAAAGATCGGAAGTGTAGGAGAAGAGCGGGCAGGGCTAGGCGGTCTGGTCCAACCGTTGTGAGGAGAGCGCCTCACACGGGGTCATAGACCGGATTAACCTCATAATGACTAAAACAACGGATATAAGTAACCAAGAGGTGAGCACGGATAAGGTATCCGATCTCTCAGGTTGTAGCTCGGATTTCCGAGGTATGAACACTAAGTTAGGACGTCGGGGGCCGATATTTATATCGGGCCTATACTCTTGCGAATTATTAGAAGATTGTGAATACTTAAACGTTGAGGGAATAAACACGTGTAATTGATTTGATAACTATGCAATAGTTTAAAATAGTGAAATTGATTAAATTTAGTAAGAATACAAATAAAATAAAGGAAAAGACGATCTTGCCCATGAACTATATATATAAGGAAATTCTCTTCTTTCCCTCTTCATTATTTTATAAGTTACCTTGCTGTTGGTCTATTCCTCCTCTTTCGTTTTTCTCTCCTCTCTTAACGCTGATTTGCATGCGCTGGAGAGGGACTCCATTTGTGTCTAAATTTCAATTTAACCTCATTCCTATGATCGGGACTTCAAGGTGAGTCTACTGATCCAACCCAATTGTAATTCCCTTATTTCCTTTATTCTTTGGTCGTTAAGAGCCATGCATGGCTATATTCGTGGCTGTTCTCCACTCCTCTGGTGAGCATGAGTCCAGATGTTGTCCATGAACTAAGGGCGTTGAGGTGATGAGCTATACTTTATGATTCGTAGGTAGTAGGCTAAGCAACGGAAGACTGAGTGAAGGAGTTGAGACTGCAGAACCGGTGCTCAGAGAAAGAAATCGGCACAGAGAACAGATCATCGAAGTGTGGAACCAAAGTAAGGGGGGTGTTCGGGTTATAATTAATTAGAATAGGACTCACTTCTTACTCAGGTTTTTGAGGTAACGTAAACAGACTAAGGAAAATGTTGTTAAACGTAATTGTGTGTTTATGCTGTGCATGTGTGACTGAGTTTATTAATTTGTGGATGATCGGATGTGGATGAGTTTATCATGTATGATCTTGGGAATCTAATGTGAAATAATCAGTGTTATGTGACGTCGGGTTAGCAAGCAGGCTACTCGAGTGATGAGAAATTGATATTATTGTGAGAAAGGTAAACTGTTGAATGATTATGTGGTATGGGATGGCCGACGGTATATGATAGCCCCTCATTTTCCGGCTCCCGTGGTTTTCGTGCCCAGTTGAGCTACCCAGTGGTCAAGTAGGACCCAGTGGTCGAGGTGGAGAGTCAAGCAGGACTCGGTGAACCAAGCAGGGTTCACGGGGTGTCAAGTAGGACCCCCAGCTGAAGGCCAATCCTTTAGTATCCAGATACTAGGAGTCGGATTGTATGAGAGTCAGTTCTGATGAATGTAATGTATGTGATGAATGCGATGAATGTGATGGAATTGTGTAATTGGTTTAATTTAGATGCTGCATGAAATACACTATGTTTCGGTGTGCTTGCTTACATGCGATGCTTGATGTGTTTGTATCACTATGCATATATAGTGTTAAATTCCGTTCTATATTAGTTATAATGCCAAACACTCACCCTTGCATATTTTTTTTTTAGTAACCAGAGACAGGGAGGGGGAAGGAGCCATGGAGCCGCGCCAAGGGGAGAACGGTGCGAGGGTCCGAATGAATTTGAGTGACTCTTGATAGAGTCATATGTGTGTATAAAACTTCGTAGTATAATTATTAGTTGTGTTTAATTAAGACCGGATCGAATGTTGAATATATTTTAAAAATATATCACTGTTATTTGCATATGTTTTCATGGTAGCTATGGTAATTCCTTGGGTTCACAGGACCATTTGTTAGAGCAAAGTTTTGGGAGTCCGGTTGCATGTTTTGTATAATCCGATGTGCGAAAGGTGTTCGTTCAACGAATAGCACCTCGCTAAGTGAGAGTCCGGAATCTCGCTTAGACGAGTAGGGGCCTCGCTCAAGCGAGACGCCCTGATTTCCCTTTCTCTCATCCGTTGTGTTCAAATTAAATTGTTTTTCCCTAAATATCGATTAATTTTCAAGATAAGGGAGAATTTATCGTAAAAAGTAATTGTTTAAATAAAAATAAAGGCAAAATAATCTAGGACGTTACATATGGGGTCACCATTTCACCCTTCCAGTTCCTAATTTATACATTTTATGCATATGAATCATTTCAATTTCCATAAATTTAACTTATATATCATATATCATAAACATATACATATATTCATATGCATAATCAGATTTCAAACTTCAAGATGAAGTTATCCATCATCAAATCCTCTAGTTATTCATACATAACATAAAACATTTCCAAGAGCCGGCCAAGGCATAAACATACTACCAACACATACTATGTACAAATATGTACATAATACTTCATTTTTATGCTGAGTGACACTTCATAAGCCTTCACTTATCCCTATATCCACTGAAAACCATAACCATAAATAGGGGTGAGCATACTACATGTTAAATGACAGTTATTGAATCGGATCACATATCCAATTCACTAACACATATAAATCATATTCAATACCTCATAGTCTCATCATATTTCATTCATTCATATATTCTCAATTGATCATATAATCATGTCATTCTCAACATACATCAATGCATACACATGCTCATTCAAATGGATCCATTATTAAGTTTTTAATTTGTGTTGCAACACTGGCTCTCAGCCATATACTCAGCCCTCAGTTGATCCAGCCATTTTACTGGTACCAAACCGTTTGCCCTCTCACGTGACACAATCACTCTCAGGGACAACGGTAGTGTCATAGGCTAAACCTCGAGCCCCGCTCAAGAGGTTTGCCTTGAGTCCCACCCAAGGTCTTTTGTGGAATCCTTGAAACCACATCATATTTTATATTTATTCATCATACAAGCATCCCATGCTGTATACAATAGCATCTCATGTATATACATATACTCATATCATCATCATATTTCCTACTACATCTCATGCATAGGAATTACAATAAGTTCACACATACAATTTATATCTCATACCAATTTAATTTCTCAATATCAATCATATATGAATAAAAGATATCATATCACAAATATGTCTCACATATTATATATATTCGGGATTTCTCATTAAATATAACAATGCTATCTCGAATCCATTCATAAACTATGCATTTAAAATGTAAACGCCCCCTACCTGTAATAAACGATTCCAGAAGCTCCTCGAGCTATCAAATATATTCCGCCCGCTATTCACAAGCTCTGAATCAACTTCTAGCTCCGAAATCTTCCAAAGCTACCTAGTTTATTGAAACAATCACTATTAAACTTCAATTCTCTAAGATTAGTAATTCAAGAAGCTATCTCTATTCTCTTCTCATGAAAAGCTCATACTCTAGAAAACCTAAGCTCGTCTTCTATATTAATGGCTTCCAATCTCTATGAAACTTAAGCAATTGAAAGGTTTAAAGGATTAAACCATATTTCTATATAGGAGTTCATCATCTTACCTTAAATTGGAGAATTCAAGATCTTTCTCTCTCCCTTTAATCCAAGCTGTCAAATGAAGAGAAAAAGTGGAGAAAAGATGAGTTTCCACTTCAATTTGATATTTTGCTATAGGAATTGGAAAAGAAAAGGATTAGAGATGGTAATCTTGGATGAGAAGTAGATGAAGATGAAGAAATCATATACTCTCTCTATCTCACGTAAGGTTTGGAGAAGAAAAGAGAAGAATTTTAGTTTTAAATGACTTAGGGATGCGTCGATCATTATGACAATTGTTGGGACATATTCGTTATTTTGGCAATTATTCTAATTAATCCCTCATTTTCCTTTAAATCCCTTTTTAAACCATATTTTAATAATAAATCCTATTTTTAGGATGTTACATTTTCCATCATAATTTCTTCTAATTCTACATCTAGCATGTCACGGCCTGCACCTATATTCATCAAAATTCAGATTTGAAGTCCTCTTTTGGTAGTGCTTGCCTTGGATCTAGAAGAAGAAAACAAAAGAAGATCCTTCTCTCCTTAGGAATTCAATGAATTCCTACATCAGTAGGTGATCTAGAAGTACCTTTGTAAGAGTTCATTGAGCTTTGAGGTATATCCTGATCTTGATGAACCCAAAATCCAACTCGTAACATCCTTATTTTTGTTATTTTTATTTAAAAAAGAAGTTCAAAGGAATTTGATTATCGTTTTTTAAAACTTTTTGATTGTTATACAATTTATAATTTTTTGGAAATTTTTATATTTTTTAAAATAAATAAATAAATAAGAAATGACCAACATACCCTTAACCTTTTATCTAATAACCAAAATACCATCAATCGCTTACATCATGAATAGTAAAATAAATAATAAAATAATACTTGAATAGTAAAAAAAATTTCCTATAAATAGGTGGTTCATTTGTTAAGTTTCTCACACCAAATTAAAGAGAGAAGTTAGAGAGATAATGTTTAAGAAATTAGCGAGAAGTAACTTTTTTGGTAAAAAGAGATTCTGCCAAAGGTGTAAGGTAATAATACCTTTATTGTAACATCCTGATTTTTACCGATTAAGATTAAGCCACTAATTAAGGGTTAATTACAGAATTAAGATTAATGGTTGATTAGACTAATTGCTGATCGGTTAGAAATGATTGAATAAATAAATAATAATAATAATGCCAGGTGAAAGGACGCATGTGCCCCTGGTGGTATAAAAGAGCTTCAGCCTTCTATCTCCCTCATTAGTCACGCTGCTGGAGAAACGACTAGGAGAGCTGCGTATTTCCCCTGCACATGCAACCTGTATCCTCCTCATTTACTGATCTTAATCTTCGTCTCCTTCTTCTTCTCCCACCCATAGGATAATGGCGTCTCGAGTGGAAGTATGCAGCGTTGAGTACCCAGAGTCGTTGAAGTATTTTATTGATGGTGAGACGAAGCTGCTCAAGAAATGAGCAGGTGGCTGAGTGTTTCGGAGGTTTAGGAACCTCCACTATTCTTGCCTACGCAGTTGGATGCATGGAAGTCCGGGTGTCTTGGAGGCAGGACTGGTCAGGTAAGGGAACAACTTCGGAATCCCCATTGTCCTTGCATGCAGGGAATGTCTTGGTGGCTGAACTGCTCGAGGGTGTGAGACAGCTTCCAATTCCTTCAAGCTGTGCAGAATACAACGACGGGAGAGTTCGATGAAGGAGGGTGACTGAAGGATCAATCGGAGAGCAGCCGATCAGAGCTGTGAATCAAAGGAGCTTCCAGAATCTTCATTCCAGGTAGGGGGCTACCTTACATCTTAAATGCACGGTTTATGGACGGGTTCCAGGTGAAACCACTCTGCTTTGTGTGTTATACTTGAATGTGTTGTTTAGCATCTTGTGACTGGTAGTTGAGCAACACCCGGGTTTGTAATAGTTACGAACTGTGTAGTGTCGTGGTGATTCCGCCTTGAGTGCACGAGATTTGGTCTGATGTGCTGATTCTTGTTGGGGATCTTATGTTGAAGTGCGTGTTGATTTCATCTACAATGCTGAGTGCATGTACTGAGATGTTGTTATGCCGGTTCTTGTTTATGAATTAAAATAACGAAATACATGTGAATGTTATTAGGATTGACGAGTGTATTATATATGAATGCAATGCTAAATCCGTGTGATTTACAATAATTGTATTAGATGCATATGTGTGGTGTCATGAATACCGAGCCCATTATACTGGGAGATAGCGGATAATATTTGTCGATGTTATATATTAAATGCATATTGATTCTATTGAGATGCTGAGTGTATGAGCTTGCTCTGCTGATTTTGTATGCGACCTTATGTTTAAAAGTACAGGATGCATGTTACTGACATTCAATGCCGAGTGCATTACACTGTGAGGCAGTGGATGAACCTCCGTTTGTTGTTTTATGTTAAATTGCATGAGATGCAAGCTGAGTTTATTGAGAATACCGATTGCATGAGTGATAAGTGCTTTATAATACAATAAATTAGGTCTAAATTGCTTAGGATTTTAGTCATTATCCACTGTATTTCCTTTATTTATTGCAATTTTTGCTTTCTTTCCACTCTAGTCTACTTGGGTATGTTATTTTGCAGGAATTAAGGTAATAAAGGGTCAAAAACAAGAGAAAAACGACCATAAAATGATAAAGAAACAAGAAGAACAGGCCCAAAGTAGAAAGAACTCTCTTTTTATGCTGAAATCCGACTCAGAATGTTAAAATCCGACTCAGAAATGCTTAATTCTGACTCAAAATGACCAAATCCGAGTGGGATGACTGAGAAAGGACCAAATCCGAGTAGAATTACTTAGAATGGAGCAAATCCGAGTGGAACGATTCAGAATGGAGCATTGCCGAGTGGAATACTTCACTGTTGGAGCCAAATCCGAGTGGAAAGTTCCCTGTCAAAGCCATTCCGAGTGATAAATGGCTGACTCGAGTGAAGGATCAATGCTAAAAAGGAATAAGTCTCGGTTTTAGGAAAATCTGATTGGAAGCTGTCTGAATACAACAATTTCGAGTGAAAAAAGGAACTGAGCTTTAATAAATACTACCCAAAGGTATTTTCCGAGTGAAAGGATTGCTGATTGAAGTGAATCCGAGTGGGAATTTGCTAATTGAAGTAAATCCGAGTGAAGAATGCTGACTGAAGCAGGTCTGACCAAAGAACAAGTGCTTTTCTGGGCAAAAAGCTGATTCCGAGTGAATTGATTCCGAGCAGAAGGAATGCCATTGAATGAATAAATGCTGACTAAGGAGAATCTGAGTGATTTCATTCGGAGAACAAGGCATTTCCGAGTGGTGTCTTAATCGGACAAGGTGAAATCCGACCAGGAGTGAATCACACTCGGACTGACTTTTAAGTTTCGCATTAAATCCGAGTGAAAAGTCTCCAAGGAAGACATCCGAGTGAGCTAAAGCAGAAAGCTGCACTTCCGAGCAAAACAAGGCTCGGACATAAACTTCTACCAGCCAGCTTCCAGAGTCCTTCAAGTGCAAGTTCTGAGTGAAAAATAAGAAGGCACTTCTGAGTGAATTTCAAAGCAAAGCTTTAACCGAGTTGTTCAAATTCAGAGACAGCCGAGTGAAAATGATTAGGAACCGATTGAATCTGAGCCGACTAAGTCTTCAATCTGTTCCGAATAAACTCCATGAACCTGAGCCGAGTGAATGGTTTCAGTCGGTTCCGAGTCCTTCTGCAGTTAATTCCGACTGAATAGAAGTTGCTCTTCAGTCAATCTTCACTCGTCCTTTCATCTAGCAAACACCGACCCCCCAACAATACTGACCGGCTGTCACTCGGATCTGTGTCCAAAGTCACCTTTCACTCGGTCTTTTGCTCAAAAGGCCTCTTTTCCACTCGGATTCTAGAGAGAAAACCGACCCAATTCTCCACAATGCAACCCCAGATCACTACCTCCATCAACACCGACTCCTTCCATCTCTTTACAGGCCCAACACCGGCCACAATCAACAACACTCCTCTCCACACCGTCCCCTCTCCTTTCAAAACCGACCTACACTCCACAACTCCAAACAACGGATCACTCTACACCGTCCTCAAGCCACAACACCGTCCCATTCCCTATCCGCTGTCCCTTTCTTCTTCTAATCCATAACACACACCGTCCTCTCCTTTCCATCCACAACACCGCCCAGACTCCTCTCCACACAACACCGCCCAGACTCCTCTCCAACCAACACCGCCCAACCGTCCTCACTTCTCAACACCGTCTCATTCCCTCTTCTATCCGCTGTCCCTTTTCTCTTTTCCATCATCCACACCGCCCAAACTCCTCTCCTACCAACACCGGCTCCATCCACCACATCGTCCAGCAACTCCACTGTCCCTCATACCACCATACCTGCCACATATAAACCAACCACGCCCAGCAACCAATACCGAACAGCAAGCTTTCATTCGGTCTTGTGGAATTCCAGCACCTTTCCACTGAGAATTTGACCAACTGAATAAATCCAAGCACCGAATTATTGGAAATATTAAAATATGCAAATTGGAAACAAGTTGGCACAGCTGGAATTCACATGCACCGAAAGTTTCTCCCACTTGCAAATTTTAACACGTTTTCTTAGCTGGATTCATTCATCCATTCGCCTATAAAAGGGAGAGCAACCAGGAGCATAAAAAAAACAACTTCTTCTCATCAATTACCATCAACTTCGTTCCAATTCCTCCTTCCTTTCTCTTTGTTTTTCGTTTCTCTTTTCTTTCTTTTCTTTCTTTTTATTTCTCTTATTTTCTTTCTCTGTCCTGTTCCCATTTTTTCTTTACTTTCTTTTTTTTATTTTATTTTAAGAGTGTGAGGGCTGTAAAAGTGAGAATTTAAATTTGTAATTGATGGAGAATATTGCAACAAGGAATTACAGTGGTAAATTATTCTGAGCTTTTAGAGAAACCCGTAAGTTTTTATTTTTACCATGTCTTGTATGTTTTATTTTTCCATTATTTATATGAATTTGAATTATTTCATGAGTAGCTAAATTAATTATCTTGGGAAAAAGGGGGTATGATAATATTTTATTTTAATGTTATTTTGACTTGGAATTAAATAAATTTCTGTTTTCCATTTAGTTCAATTATGCTTAATGCTTTTAGTGATTCCTAACAAGAACCTAAATGATAAAACTGTATACTTGCGGGTATATTAGTAAGTTTAGGTAATAAATAGAATCGAGAGATTTATTTTTACCGGAAACCTTTGAACTAAACCTAAGATTTTTGAGATACTTTTTGTGACCTCGGTAAAACCGTGAAAGTAATCAAAATTCTTTTGAGGAAATAAAAGGGATTTTCATAAAACGATAATGGGCCTTTCTGAGGATTAAGCAGCGCTTTCCATAGGTTAGGTACATTAATAGGATTCCGAGAGGAACATATTAATTAGCTTTTGGAAAATTTGCCTTGGAAAACTTAATTTGATTCTTATTTATGAAAAGTTAAAATTCATTAACATAAAATAGTGTCTTAATCCCCCGAAATCCCAAGATATTCTCAACTCTAATTTTTAAGTGTCAAGTAAATTTTATTTTTATTCTGTGCAACTTTAATTTGTGCTTTATTTTATAAAAATCTTAAAAATCAATTGTGTGGATAATTAAATTTCAATATGCTGGTACTTTGAACACAGTCCCTGTGGAGAACGATAATCTTTTATATTACGCGACATAACCCGTGCGCTTACGGGCCCTGTCAAGTTTTTGGCGCCATTGCCGGGGACTGTTGTCCCTCAAATATCAGCAATATTGATATTCGATTAGATCATACTTGTTAATATTTCTATTGTTATTTTTTTTGTTATTTTCTTTGTAATTTTGTATTTTGTTCTATATTTTGTGTATCTGTTGTTGTTTTATTTTTGTAATTTTTTGTTTTATTTATCATTTATTTTCTATTTATGCGACGAAGCCGTAGTGTCGATCTAAACTTAGGATTTGACCCTGAGATAGAACGTACCCTTAGAGCTTTGAGAAAACAACAAAAACAACAAAAAGAACAAAAAGAAAAACAAATGGCAGACCAACACAGACCTTTAAGAGATTTTGCCGCTCCAAGCACTAATGGAAGAGGATCCAGCATCCTCAGACCCACAGTGGAGGCTAACAATTTTGAATTGAAGCCTTCACTACTCTCAATGGTTCAACAGAACCAATTCGGAGGATTACCCTCTGAAGATCCAAATCTTCATCTTCAAATCTTTCTTGAATACTGTGACACCCTGAAGATGAACGGAGCCACCAATGATGCCATTCGCTTAAGACTTTTCCCTTTCTCCTTAAGAGATAAAGCGAGGGCGTGGTTATACTCTCTTCCTGAAGGATCCATCACAACTTGGGAACAATTGTCCAGTGCTTTTATCAATAAATGGTACCCAAGGAACAAGACTGATGTGCTGAGAAAACAAATCATCAATTTTTCATAAAAAGATGATGAATCCTTGTATGAAGCCTGGGAAAGATACAGAGAGTTGCTAAGAGAATGTCCTCACCATGGGATAGAAAGGTGGTTGACAATCCATATTTTCTATAATGGACTAACTTCCATACAAAAGATCTCTTTAGATGCTGTAGCTGGAGGAGCCTTCATGAGTAAAAATATTGATGAAGCTGAGAACCTGATTGAGGAAATAGCTCAAAACACTCACTAGTGGAACTCTGAGAGAGGATTACCTTCTAAAACACCAGGTAAGTACTCTGTTGATGCTCTTTCCCTACTTTCTGCCAAAGTTGAAGCATTAACATTAAAACTTGATAAAATAGGGTCAACAGGTGCTACTAATATTGTTTGTGAAGTTTATGGTGTTTCAGGACATGGAGCTACAAACTGCAATTTAGCAATGACTCCTAATCAAGAACAAGAAATGCATCAGGTGGATGCTATTGGAAACTACGGTGGAAATTATCAAGGTAACTACAGACCTCCACAAGGTCCACCTGGCTTCCAAAATAGGCCACCTCAATTCCAAAGTAACTACAAACCTCAACAAGGAACCTATATTCCACAAAAATCAAAGCTAGAATCCTTGATGGAGACATTTGTAGCTACTCAACTTAAACAAAATGATGAATTCTCTGATGCAATAAAAAACTTGGCTTCAAAAGTGGACTCTCTTGCCACTCACAACAAAATACTGGAAAATCAAATTGCCCAACAAGCCTCCTATTCTCAAAGAGCACCAGGAATATTTCCTGGAAAACCAGAGGCTGGACCATCCAACCAAACCATGGCTGTCACTCTTAGGAGTGGTACTCAATACGATGGGCCAGTTGACAAGACAACAAAGATGGAAAAGAAAGTCGATGAATCTTCATCTCATCCAATAATTGAAGAAGAGAAACCACAAGAAAAGAAGGAGGAGGTTAAGCCATATCAACCTCCCATTCCATTTCCTCAGCGCTTAGCCAAAGCAAAGTTGGACAAACAATTTGGTAAGTTCCTTGATGTTTTAAAGAAATTGTATATTAATATTCCTTTTACAGATGCTTTGCAGCAAATGCCCACATATGCAAAGTTGCTGAAGGACATTCTGTCCAACAAAAGAAGACTGGAGGAAGATGGTACAGTTGCACTTACTGAAGAGTGTAGCTCTCTAATTCAAAAGAAAATGCCTCCAAAACTTCATGATCCAGGTAGTTTCTATATTCCTTGCATGATTGGTGACATTAATATAGATAAAGCATTGTGTGATTTAGGAGCGAGTGTGAGTTTAATGCCATTATCTATTGCTGAAAAGTTAGGATTGGGTGAACTAAAACCTACTAGGATGTCTTTACAATTGGCTGATAGATCTGTAAAATATCCTGTAGGAATTTTAGAGGATGTTCCTATTAAGATAGGAAAATTTTTTATACCTGCTGACTTTGTTGTGCTTGAAATGGACGAAGATTCTTTGATTCCTATTATTTTAGGCAGACCATTTTTAGCAACTGCAGGTGTTGTGATTGATGTCAAGAATGGTAAGTTGTCTCTAACTGTTGGAGACCAAAAGGTTGATTTTAATTTGAAAAATGTTTTAGAAAAACCTTACAATGATGTTTGCTGTACTGTGGATTTTGTCGAACAAGTGGTAAAGGAAGCAACCCTTCCTAATGACCCACTTGAAACTGTTTTCATGATTAAGCTGACAGAAACATCTGATTGCTCTGAGGCCCCACATGACACTGAGGTCATGTGTGACAAAGTGATAAGCCCCAATGTAGAATTAAAACCTTTACCAGCTTCATTAAGGTATGAATTTCTTGGTCCTAATTCCACATATCCTGTGATTATCAATGCTGAATTGAATCCATATGAAACTGAAAAACTTTTGAAACAACTTAGGTTGTATAGAAAGGTAATAGGTTATACAATGGATGATATCAAAGGGATTAGCCCTTCTCTTTGTATGCACAGGATTACTGTAGAAGATGAAAGTAGGCCCACAGTAGAACCACTTAGGAGATTAAATCCTAAAATGCAAGAAGTGGTTAAAAAGGAAATTTTGAAATTGCTTGATGCTGGAGTCATATATCCTGTTGATAGTAGTAAATGGGTAAGTCCTGTCCATGTGGTGCCTAAAAAGGGGGGAATAACTGTGATTGAAAATGATAAACATAACTTAATTCCTACTAGGATTGTCTCTGGTTGGCGCATGTGCATTGATTATAGGAAGTTAAATAGCACCACGAAAAAAGATCATTTTCCCCTCCCTTTTATTGATTAGATGCTTGAAAGACTTGCGAAACACTCTTATTTCTGTTATTTGGATGGGTATTCAGGTTTTCATCAAATTCCTATTCATCCATCTGATCAAGAAAAGACTACCTTCACTTGCCCTTATGGGACTTATGCTTACAGACGTATGCCTTTTGGTTTATGTAATGCACCTGCGACTTTTCAAAGGTGTATGCAAGCAATTTTTTCTGACCTTATTGAAAATGTGATGGAAGTCTTTATGGATGATTTTTCAGTGCATGGTTTGGATTTTGATAATTGTTTAACAAATTTGTGCCAAGTCTTGCAGCGTTGTGAAGAAACCAATTTGGTTCTAAATTGGGAAAAATACCATTTTATGGTAAGAGAAGGCATAGTTCTTGGACACCTGGTGTCTGAGAGAGGTATAGAAGTTGATAAGGCTAAAGTGGAAGTAATTGAAAAATTGCCTCCACCCACAAATGTGAAAGGTATTCGGAGTTTTCTTGGACATGCAGGGTTTTATCGCAGGTTCATTAAAGATTTCTCCAAGATCACAAAGCCTCTTACAACTCTTCTGGGTAAGGATGTGCCTTTTAATTTTGATTCATCTTGTATGGAAGCTTTTTACAGGATTAAGCAAGCTCTAATCTCTGCCCCCATCGTACAACCACCTGATTGGAAACTCCCATTTGAGCTGATGTGCGATGCGAGTGATTACGCAGTGGGGGCTGTGTTGGGGCAAAGAAAGGATAAAAAGCTCCATGTAATTCATTATGCCAGCCGGACACTAGATGATGCTCAGGTAAATTATGCCACAACTGAAAAAGAACTGTGAACACCTCTTTTTGTCCGGCCAATTGGTATAGTTCCATCCTTTGGGCACTCTCTGCTGCGCATGGTTCACTTAGAAATTCATAACTCCTTCATACGACCTTCGATTTGCGCAAACCCGGTCTCAAAATTTCCGTAGCAAAATTGTCTACGACTTTTGTGAAGACCTTGAAGGCTATATCCTTACCAATTGGTACAGTTTTAATAATCTTCCTAGACTTGTTCCAGTTTCATGACTGCTCTGCACATCTTTAGGAAAAAATTCATATCTCCCTCATATGATACTGAAATGACCCCGTTCTTTTTTCTGTGGCTCCACGTCAAAGATATCTACAAACTTCATGAAGGTCACAAAAGCTAATTCTCCACCCATTTTTCCCAGTGAATTTATTTTGCTTGCAAATGTATTTCCGTCACACTCTGGAGCAGTTTTCGTAGATGGGCCATATCTCCCTCGTTTCTTGATGAAAATTTTTGTGCCATATATCAAATTAAAGCTAAGAGAAAGATCTACAATTTTCATGTTGAACTCTTCTTCAAATTTGGCACGCGTCTGTCCTTAAATGTGCAAGCAAATTTCGTGATGAAGATGAATGGAACCCATCACCAAAACTACTATGGTTTCCAATGCCCACCAATTTTGACTAAGTCTAAGTCTCTAAGCCAATCAATTGTCAATGCAAGAACAGCCCCCTCCTTCATTGTTAACGTGAATTCATGGGCTAAGGGGAAAGAATTTGTCATATTAGACAATTGAAGAAAAGGCTCCACCATGCCAACATGGAATAGCAACAAGTATATTTTTAAAATGTATTCTTGGCCTCATGGAAGCATTTAACGGTTTTGCTCCTCCAAAAAACCACATGCATGAGTTCATTAATTCAAAGGCAAGGTCCCCACCATTTTGACAAAGGAAAAACATGATCCCACTCACTAGTATTTTATTCAAATCCATTCCCCTTTTCACCATGTGCTTTCACGGCAATGTGCTGCCCAAGAACACAAATCTTTTCTCAATACCTTGAACATTTCCTTTTGCATCCATTGAATAAAAATTGAAAAAAGGGCTTCTCCTTTAACTAGCTTCCAACGTGATGAAGATTAAGGCAAGTGGTTGAAACTTCCAAAGAACTACTTGGACCCATCATACTTCATGATGTTTTAATAAAAAAAAAACATTTCTTCATTCTCTAGCAATTCGCGTTAATTCTCTCTCAAAAGCTGTCTATGTACCCAATATTTTAAATGCAATAAGTGCCCTCCCTTTCACTCTCTAAAAATCACGTTGAAAGGCTCCCTCCAAAACAAGTCCATGCTTTAATTTTTTATTCAAACAAATGTCATCTCTTTCTTCCAATAATTCCCACGGTTACACTAAAGCTCCACTCACCCATTATTTAATTCAATTCCTTATCCCATATGATTAAAAGTTGAACTCCATGTCTCATTATTTTATTAAAACCAATGCTACCCCTTTGTCTCAATTAAATTCATGGCAATGCATAGTCAAGGTCACCATTATTCTATTCAAACTATCCTCCACTTTTTAAAGCATCACACGGCCAAAGAACAAGGAGAAGCCAAAATGAATGTTTTATTTTAATTCCCATATTCCACTAAGCATTGATTCCCACGACAACATGCTTGAATTTTTGAGAAAAGGGTATTTTCTTTTGTGACAAGGAGTAAGGCACATGAGGGGTGGTGATTTTGAAATAAGTGAATAAGGAAATGGAGAAGGGGGTCACGGCTACAAGAAAAGAAAAGAAGGAAAAACAGAGGAGAAGAAATGAGTATAAGGTTTGAAGAAAAAGAACAAAAGCAGAGAGAGTGCAACGGATTTTTGGGAGGGTTTTCAGGAGCTTCAAGGCCACTTGCAAGGGTGGAAGTCCAGCTAGAAGAACCACTCAGAATAGTGGTATCCTTTTTATCCTCCATTAAAGCAGTAAGTGGAGCTTCCACTTTCACATTTCTTTTACAGAAGAGGGCAAGGAACAGAGGCTATAAATACCCCTCTGTACAAAAGAATGGGGGTTCGAAAATTTTTTCTCTAAGAGGTTTGGAAAAGATTTCATAGGGAGGAGATTATTTCAACATTCTTGAGTTTTGAAAGGCACTTCCAGATTTTTGACAGTAGAAATTCGCAGCAACAGCAACAGCAACAGCAACAGCAGCAACAGCAACAGTAACAGCAACAACAGCAACAGCAACAGCAACAGCCAAAACAGCAACAGTGAGCAAGAACTCTATCAGTGAGCAAGAACATTATATATTTTGTGAAAACAATGTTTATTTTTCAAAATATTAAATTTTTGTATAAGGATCAGATTAGTATTGTTGTATTGGACTCTCTATTCTGTTGCCTATTGTTGTTATTATTTGGTTTTTACAGTAGCATATTGTGATGTATGTTTGAATCTTCACTCTATCTCTGTTACTATTTCTGCTCATGTTACTTTTTTTTTTTGTTTATCTATTGCCCAACGTTATTGTGCAAGTTGTTAGTGTATGTTTTTGTTTTTGTACGAATTTAAATTGTATGAGGGATAGTTGCGATCATAATTTTATTGCCCAGAATATTAATCCTATCGCAAGGAATCAGTCCTCCTCTGTATACTGTTCCTTTTTCCCGATAATTCATTTACCGTATAGTTAAAGTGTAATTTTTTTTAAGACACCCGAACAAAGCTTGACAAAATGTGATTTTTTTTATCTTTTTAGTTTCTGTTTTTTTCTTTCTGTTATTTTCAAAATTTCGTCTAATTGAAATTTTAACAACTCAACATTATCTTCAACCAAAAAACATTACCTTTTTTTTTACCTTAGTAAGTCCGCGTATTCTTCGTCTAGTTTTTTTTTTTTTTTTTTTTTGGATAAATTTTTACTACTTTTTTTTACCTTTTTTAAAAAAAATAAAAAAATAAAAAAAAAGAATCATTTTATCCAAAAGAGATCAATTTAGACGAGACGTCTTGTTGATTTTCCCTTATTTCAGTAAACCATCACCATAATTCATAAGGAACGGGATACTTGAGACGAGACGTCCCGCTTATCCCCTTCCCATATTTTGATTAAATTCCATGAAAATCAATTTAGACGTGACGTCTTGTTGATTTTCTCCAATCTTTGGTAGGCCATCACCACAAGGAACGGGATACTTGGGACAAGACGTCCCGTTTACCCCCTTCCCGTTTCTAACCTCGTATCTTGTTTAAATTCCATAAAAATCAATTTAGACGTGACGTCTTGCTGATTTTCCCCTATTTCCAGTAGACCATCACCATGAGGAACGGGATACTTGGGATGAGACGTCTCGCTTATCCCCTTCCTATATTTTGATTAAATTCCATGAAAATCAATTTAGACGTGACGTCTTGTTGATTTTCTCCTATCTTTGGTAGGCCATCACCACAAGGAACAGGGTACTTGGGACTAGACGTCCTATTTATCCCCTTCCCGTTTCTAACCCCGTATTTTGATTCGAGGATGACTAATTTAGATGTGACGTCTTGTTAGTATCCTTCTTTTTTCCTGTTTTATACCAAAGCCAGGGTTAATTTGGACGCGACGTCCTGTTAACCTACACTCCATGTCTGTTTGATTTGTTCCTTCTGTTTTTACACAAAGTACAACAACAAAAGGGGAGAAATATAACATCTTTTGTAAGGCTATTCAGGTTGCGCATTTTTCAATCTTGGTACTGTTTTTGACAGGCGATGTAGGGTGCTAATACCTTCCCTACTCGTAACCGACTCCCGAACTTGAATCTCAATTTTTAACCAGTGCTTTACTGAACTTAGTTTTTTCCCAATGTTTTTCCTAAGAATAAAAACGTTGGTGGCGACTCCCTGTTTCATTTTTTCTCTCTTGTTCGCCGCGCCGTCGCGACCCAGGTTGCGACAGATGGCGACTCCACTGGGGACACTCAAGAGAGTCAGGCCAGTTTCATTGAAAGCGCATGTTCTTTTTTATATAACCTTTGTTAGCTTGGATTTCTTCCCATTGTCTTATTTTCTATTGATTGTTGTGAATGTTTGTTCTTGTTTTAATCGTCTTGTTATTTGTTTCGTTGTCTATATTTTTCATGTTTATTGAACCCTAGGGTAGGAGACCATGTTACTTTTCCGCAAACATTGAACCCTAGGGTAGACGACTTTGTATATTCGCTCTGTGTTTGTTCTTTGTGCAGAATGGGTAAGGTATAAGGTATGGACTGCCCTTCCACACACTACACTCACAATTATTTGCACACACTTATGAGTGGCGCCCTATACCCGGGCCCCAAATGAAGCTTAAGTTAGGAGGGGTTGGTAACGGAATCGTATGGGATGTACTTCCTATCCGGTATTCGTGAGAACCTCAACCAGAGTTCGACCTCTCATGATATACGCACTTAGTGAATTCCTCACTGTTTGCGTCCCTGTCATGATTAGGATCTTGGCTCTGGTGACCTTCTAGATGTCTAGCGGAAGCCACCCAATGTGAGAAATCCACTGTTAGATAAGCTATAGGTCCCAGAAAATACTTTCAGAAAAAAACCTGGCTTAAGGCACAAAAGGGCGGATTTTACTATACCTTATCTCATTCTCGCTTTCCCTTTAAATCCAAAATTGATGAACTGCTTACGTGTTCAAAGGGTTACTTTATTCCAAACAAAGGGTGAATCATTTTTCTTTTTAAAAAATAGTAATCCTTTAACAAATAAGCAGTTCCCTCACTTTTTGTGTACTTATGAGTCCTGGGTTATAGATCTTCCCAATCGTCAAAATGAAAACAAAATTCTATTCAAGCAGATATTGATGACGTTGGGAAGATCCATAACCCGTGCGACTTTAGTTTCACATGAGTCTTGCCGACCGCTACTTCTCAAACTGAAAGTGTTTTCTAATAAATTAATGAAGAAGTAGTGGTTCACAAAACATAGCAGTAACTGATTTCTTTTTCTCTCTCTTTGCTCTTGCAGGAAGCTGTTTGGAATTTAGCGGGTACCTTTGAGCAATATGGAAATTAACATGAGATCTGATAGTTGTGACACAAATGTGACCGAATTAAGGAAAGTATTGCACCTTAAGGCCAAGAAGATTGACATGGGTAGTCTGCAAACAATGGGGAGAAAATTAAGCCTGACACAGCAAATGGCTTTTACAAGAAAGTATGGAAGGATTCTGAAGTTGTTAGAAGTGGAAGTGCAAATTGAGGCGATCACTGCCTTAGCACAATTCTATGACCCACCTCTCAGGTGTTTCACATTTAGAGACTTTCAGTTGGCCCCATCCATTGAAGAATTTGAACAAATCTTGGGGATGCCTTTGGAAGGACAGATACCTTATCGTCATCTTGACCATCACGCAACTATTGCTTCCATCGCCCGTGTCCTGAAGATCCGTCCCGACACCTTAAGGGATGCACAACTAAACAGAAATCAGATCCCCGGATTCACTCGAGAATTTCTCGAGAAACATATGCAGGTCCTGGCAGAAAGAGAAGATTGGGAGGCCTTTATGGATGCTTTAGCTATTACCATCTATGGTGTTGTTTTGTTCCCCAACATTGATAACTATGTGGATTATGATGCTATTGCCGTATTCCTAGCTCGCAAGCACAGGCTTGAGAATCCTGTCACGGCTGTGTTGGCAAATGTGTACTACACCATGGATTTCTGTCACACACAAGGTGGAAAAAGGGTTGTTTGTTGTCTACCTGTTTTGTATGTATGGCTCACATCACACATTTTCCACCAAGTTTGTAGGGCCGAATGTCCGGTTTCTGATCTGAAGCTATGTCAGTTAACAGTGAAAAGTGGGCGCGAGTGGGCCAATCACCTCATAGGGCTCACAGCTGAGAAAGTTAGGTGGTATCCCCAATGGTTGGAAGTTGAATCAATTGTTCATCACTGTGGAAATTACCCAAATGTTCCCCTTATTGGTACGCAAGGATGTATCAACTATAATCCCATCATAGCCAAGCGTCAGCTAGCTTATCCTTTGCTTGGACCACCTGATGAAGAGTCTCTCATTCCTTTCGTCTCATATTACTCGAAAGGAAGCTGTGTCCTTGTCATTCGGGATATAGCGAATGCATGGAAGAAAGTCCACCGAAAGGGAAGAGAGCTGGGGGCCCGAAGCCATGATGTCAGAGGAGAATATTATGAGTGGATCTTGAATAGGGTCTCTATTGTTCAATTACCCTTCAGGAGTCCCCCTCGTCTCCAGGAAAATCCTCCTGCTCCATCACTTGTTGTGGAGGATGAAGCAACCAAGGCGCTAAAGACCAAAATAGAAGAGTTAGCTGCCAGGAACAAGAAGCTAGAGGAAGACTTATTGAGATGTCAGCAAGAATACACCCTTCAGAAAAGGGAGAACCTGGAGAACAAGCAAGCTGTTGAAGAGATCAGGAAGAAACGAAAGATTGATGAGAGCTACATGATAAAACAAGACCAATGTCTTCAAGCGGCCAATTCTCAACTAAAAATGAAGAACAAGCAAAGTGATACCATCCTGGCTGAGAAACGTCTTCTGAAGGATATGCTGGCACAATCGAAAGAAAATGAGCAGAATATCATGGTACAAAAAGAGCTCCTACAGACACAAGTCCACAAATTGGAACAACAGCTCAATGAAATGAAAAAGGCTTGCGAACAAGAGATAAGTAGGGAACGACAACGCGCCATAAACATTGAGTAAGATTGTCAAGAGACCATACGCCTCTTAGAAGCTGAACAAAATGAAACTATTCACTTATGGATGGATCGCTTTGCTAAGCTGGCGTACCTGGCCAACGGAACTCTAGAAGATCTCCCGTTTTTACTCAAACAAGCGGAAGGAATTGCTAACCCTGTCAACACTCCTAGGGAAATTGCAACGTTCTTAGAATACTGCAGAGGACGAATTTGTAAAATGAGGGAAATGATTGCCCGAGCTAGAGATGGCTGATTTATTTTCCCACTTTGTAACTCGGCACTTTATGGCAATAATGTACTCTTTTCAAGATAATGGATTCCTTTATCTTCACAACTATCTCATGTTAATTTCCATTCAATGCTTTACTTAGTACTCTTGAACGTGACGTTCTGAGGAACAGTCGAAGGATCCGTCAAGTTCCAACATTGCTTCTCGCGTAATCTCGTTTCACTTAATTTTTTTTTCTTCTTTAATTCGCTTATCTTTTCTAAATTTTCTTTTGTGTTTCTTTCTAAAGACATTACGGGTAAACATTTTTACGGGACCAGGCTCAGGAAGAAACTCATGGCTGACATGGAACAAGAAAATGAGAATTTGAAGGCTGAGCTCGCCCAGGTCAAGGAACAGATGGCCGAGATGGCCAAGCTCCTGGAAAGGAGAGTCACAGAAGGGGGATCTTCTGCAGGGGTTGAAGACGCCCGGCAACAACCACCCACCTCTCATCACGGTCAGGATCCGGCTACAGGATCTGACCCCAGGACCACCGCACCTCCCCTCGTTGTTCGTATAAGGAGACCAAATCCTGCAAACACACAACAACATACCTTTGTGGATGAGGAAGGCAATGTTATTCCCTTTCCCCCGTATGGTTTACCGCACGGATATTTCCCACCACTCCAGGAAGAACCTTGCCACCAAGACCAAGTTCCCATCACTGCCCAGCCTAACACTAATCAACCAAACGACCCACTTACCCAAGCACAAGCCACCCAGATGCCACCCACTCATACTCAAGCCGCCCAAACACAAGCCGCCCAAGCGCAGCCTGCTCATACCATTCATATACCCCGAACCACTGCCAAACCGGATACCTTCATACCAAACACTGACCTGTTTCATTCCTACCAGCAATATGGGAAGTTTGGTCAACACACTGCTGCCGGTCCGAGTGCTGTGGCTACCACCCAGGAAGAGAGGTTGGAATTCTTGGAAAGGCGTTTAAGGGAGATGGAAGGAACAAGTAAATTTGGAACAGGCACTGCTGCTGAACTTTGCCTAATACCTGATGTTGTCATACCTCCTAAATTCAAGACGCCCGATTTTGACAAATACAGAGGGTTGACATGCCCAAAGAATCATCTAACCATGTACTGCCGTAAGATGGCTTCGCATGCGTCAAATGACCCTCTGCTGATTCATTGTTTTCAGGACAGCCTGGTTGGGGCTCCCCTGACATGGTACAATCATCTAGAGCGCTCTCGTATACGCTGCTGGAAAGACCTAGTAGACTCGTTCATGCAACAATACAAATATAACCTGGACATGGCCCCGGATAGGGGACAATTGCAGAACATGACTAGGAAAGATAACGAGACGTTCAAGGAGTACGCCCAAAGGTGGCGCGAAGTGGCGGCACAGGTTGACCCACCTCTATCTGAAAAGGAGGTGATCACTATGTTCATAGATACACTTCAAACTCCTTTCTATGAGAAGATGATTGGAAGTGTCTCGTCCCATTTCTCTGATATTGTCACTATTGGAGAAAGGATAGAAAATGGGCTAAGGACCGGCAGGATAGTCCGAAGTCCATCTGGGATGGGAGCTGCAAGGAGACCTACACTTGGCGAAAACAGGAGAAGAGAAGGGGAGACCAACTTGGTCTCTCACAACCAGAGAAGGAACCTGGCAGGGCCACCTACCCCAGTTAGCCTTTCACCAGTATATCCCAGCGTGTCGCACCCGTATGTGGCAGCCATTCCAAACCATAATCCACCACAATTCAGACCAACCATTGTACGGCCACCTGCGCCACCACAGATACCACACCAAGCACCACAAGCCAACCCACCGCCAAATATCCAAAGAAGGAACAATGACCGTGCTCCACCCCAGTTCGATCCCATCCCAATGTCCTATACCGAACTCTTGCCTCACCTCATTGAAAAAACTCTAGTAGTACCCTGTCCCTTGAGGCCACTACAGCCACCTTATCCTAGGGGGTATGACCCTAATGCCCGGTGCGATTATCATGCGGGTGCACCAGGCCATTCTACTGAAAATTGTCTGGCTTTGAAATATAAAGTAAGGGACCTGATTCAGGCAGATTGGATAAGCTTCCGAGAAGGAAGTCCAAATGTAACAACAAACCCTCTGCCTAATCATGAAGGGCCCGGGGTCAATGCTATCGGGGAAGATGTGGAGTATACGTCCAATGTTGAGGACATTCAGATGCCTCTAAAAGAAATTCACTCCCTTATGTTTGAGGTAGGGTTAGTAAAGGACAAATGGGATGAAGACTTCGATGATGCCCAATCGACAAAGCAGCAAGAGTTTCGAAAAACTCTCCAAAGGTTTATGGACAGTCACACTATACGAGTCTGCAAGCGCCATGGCGATGAGGTAAATATGATACAGGGACAGACTGGACTTCGGGCCCCAAAACCCCTGGTCATATTTTATAGTAAAAATGCGTCGCTAACGCAGACCCCTGCCAAAACTACTATTACGGCACGGCCACCTGCTCCATTCCCGTATGACAACTCCCACGCCGTGCCTTGGAAGTATAACACGGACATAGTTGTTTCCAACCCCGTAATAGTTGATCCGGCGCCTGCTTTGTTGGTTACCAACATCGCCGGTGTAGGCGGAATGACCCGAAGTGGGAGAGTGTATGCGCCTTCAGAGCCAAAGCAAGACAAGACTGCCGCGGAAGGCAAAACCGGGAAGGTTGGGATCGCTGGCGAAGCAAAGAAGGTTGTGCCAGAAGAAGAGACTGGGGAGTTCTTAAAATTTATCCGCCACAGCGATTACCAGGTATTGGATCAGTTAAACTATACCCCCGCCAAGATCTCCTTATTATCTCTGCTGACAAGTTCTGAATCACATCGGAACGCGCTGATGAAGGTGCTAAGTGAGGCGCACGTGAAACATGACTTGCCTGTTGATAAGTTCCAAGGTATTGTTGGACATATAGTGGCCAGTAACTATCTGACTTTCACGGATGACGAGGTGCCGGTGGAAGGGAAAAGACACAACAAAGCTCTCCACATCTCTGTGAAGTGTCAAGACCATATTATGGCAAAAGTGCTCGTCGATAATGGATCATCCTTGAATGTGATGCCCAAGTCTACATTAGCTAAACTACCCATAGATGGGGCATGCATGAGACCAAGCTCCATGATAGTAAGAGCTTTTGATGGGACCCGACGGGAGGTCATAGGCGAAGTTGAGCTACCCATACAAGTTGGACCCCATATCTTTCAAGTTCTCTTCCAAGTAATGGATATCATGCCCGCCTATAGTTGCTTGTTAGGGAGGCCATGGATCCATTCAGCAGGGGTAGTTCCTTCCACTTTACACCAGAAACTAAAGTTCATCATTGATAACAGACTGGTAATCGTTTCTGGAGAGGAGGATCTTCTGGTCAGTAAGCCAGTTACTACCCCCTATGTAGAGGCAGCCGAGGAAGCCCTCGAGACATCATTCCAGGCTTTGGAGATAGCCAACGCCACAAGTATGCCTTTCCCAAAGGTACCGCTAGCAGTAGCGAAGACCATGCTACGAGGAGGATATAAGCCGGGAAAAGGACTCGGAAGAGAACTGGAAGAAAGAATTCAACCTGTCTGTCTCCCTGAGAACAAAAATAGGTACGGCCTGGGATACCAACCTACCACTGAAGACCAAAAAGGGGTAGAAAAAGAGAGGAGAGGGAAGAGGATTACTCGTCATATCGGGCATGCACTCAACACTGCGAAAATCCCCATCTGTGACCTCTACCAGAGCTTCAGGAGCGCCGGAGTAATGTTTCCAGATCAAGTGGCCGTGATCCAAAGTGATCTTGATGAAGGCCCTGGATTTGTGTATGCTGGCTCACCTGGTCAGGAACTGAACAACTGGGAGGTCATAGAATTCCCCACGATTTGTACCATTTCATCAAAGTAATCATGTTTTCTGTTCGATCCTTTAGCTATGCTTCGGGATCTCATTTTGTAACAATAAAAACTTGTTCGTTTGTTTGAATAATAAATGCCGTCAGTTTCCAAATAGCTTGATCTGTTTAGTAACCTATTATTTAAACCTTTCTCTTGCTTGTTTTCCTTTTCATTTGCTATGATACACTGAAAATGCAGATCCGAAAGCGATTCATCTGAGAATAGTGAGAATTCGGTCTTATTTCACGATTTTGACTGTCTAACTGATTGCGCCAATGAGGAATATGATGAAGACTGCGATCCCTCGCCTGAGTTAACCCGGTTATTGGAACAAGAGGATAGGGAAATTCTGCCCTACTTAGAGATAGCCGAGGTTATCGATTTGGGAATTGGAGGAGTTAAAAAGGAAGTCAAAATTGGTACCTCGTTAAGTAAAGAACAGAGGCAGGAACTGATTGGGTTGTTGAGAGAGTTCAGCGATGTTTTCGCCTGGTCTTACCAAGATATGCCGGGACTGGACAATAGCATTGTCGAACATAGGTTACCATTAAAACCCGAATGTCTGCCGGTAAAGCAGAAGCTGCGACGTATGAAACCTGAGATGCTTTTGAAAATCAAGGAAGAAGTCAAGAAGCAATTTGATGCCGGGTTCTTAGCCGTGGCAAAATACCCACAGTGGGTGGCAAATATCGTCCCGGTCCCGAAAAAGGATGGCAAAGTACGAATGTGCGTGGACTATCGCGATTTGAACAGGGCTAGCCCCAAGGATGATTTTCCCCTGCCTCAGATTGATGTTCTGGTCGACAATACCGCGCAACATACGATCTTTTCATTCATGGACGGTTTCTCCGGATACAATCAAATTAAGATGGCGCCCGAGGATATGGAAAAAACCACATTTGTCACCTTGTGGGGAACCTTCTGTTATAAGGTGATGTCTTTTGGTCTAAAGAATGCCGGAGCAACTTACCAGAGGGCCATGGTAACCCTTTTCCATGACATGATGCACAAGGAGGTGGAGGTTTACGTCGATGATATTATTGCCAAGTCTAAAACGGATGAAGGGCATATGGAAGACCTAAGGAAACTCTTCGAAAGGCTGAGGAAATTCAAGCTTAGGCTAAACCCAGCCAAGTGCATCTTCGGCGCAAGATCCGGGAAATTGCTGGGATTCATAGTAAGCAAGAGAGGCATAGAGGTCGACCCTGACAAAGTTAAAGCCATTCTTGAAATGCCTCCTCCCCATACAGAAAAGGAAGTTAGAGGTTTCCTAGGGAGATTAAATTACATCGCTCGCTTCATCTCACAGTTGACGGCAACATGCGAGCCAATTTTCAAATTGCTCCGTAAAAACCAACCAGTTCAATGGAACGAGGATTGTCAAAAGGCTTTTGAAAAGATAAAGCAGTACTTGCAGAACCCGCCAGTTTTGATCCCACCTACCCCGGGAAGACCACTCATTTTATACCTTACAGTGTTAGATGAATCCATGGGTTGTGTGTTGGGGCAACATGATGAGACTGGGAAGAAAGAGCATGCCATTTATTATCTAAGCAAGAAGTTCACTGACTGCGAGATGAGGTATTCTGCTCTGGAAAGGACCTGTTGTGCGTTAGCATGGGCAGCCCGACGTTTGAGACAATACATGATAAACCACACTACTTGGCTAGTTTCCAAAATGGACCCTGTCAAATATATCTTTGAAAAACCTGCCTTAACCGGAAGGATTGCTCGATGGCAGGTCCTGCTAACTGAGTACGATATAGTCTATGTCACTCAGAAGGCTATAAAAGGAAGTGTTCTGGCTGACTACCTAGCTCATCAACCCATAAGAGATTATCAGCCCATGCAGTTTGACTTCCCGGACGAAGATATCATGGCCCTGATTGATGAAGAAGGAGCCCAAAAGGATAAATGGACCCTAAGGTTTGATGGTGCTTCTAACGCATTAGGACACGGAATCGGAGCAATCCTCATTTCACCTGACAGAGAACTTATCCCCGTTTGTGCTCGATTATGTTTTGATTGTACCAATAACATCGCTGAGTACGAGGCGTGTTCTCTGGGAATCCAAGCAGCATTGGATGCCAAAGTGAAGAAATTGGAAGTATACGGGGATTCTGCCCTGGTCATTCACCAACTAAAAGGAGAGTGGGAGACTAGAGACAGCAAATTAATTCCCTATCAAACTCGCATCAAGGAGTTGATTAAGGAATTTGATGATGTTTCTTTTCACCATGTTCCCCGAGAGGACAACCAAATGGCTGATGCTTTGGCTACCCTAGCATCTATGTTCAAGGTGAGCAATGATTACGACATGCCTCTCATTGAAATAGTGCGGCACCACGAACCCGCATATTGCCAGATGATTGAAAGGGAGTCAGATGGGAAGCCTTGGTATTACGATATCAAGAGGTATGTCCGAAATCAAGAATATCCCAAAGGTGCTACAGAGAATGATAAGAGAACCCTGCGACGGCTCGCCATGGGTTTCTTCTTAAACGGTGATGTGCTTTATAAGAGAAACTATGACTCTGTCCTTCTTCGTTGCATCGACACCGACGAGGCAAGTAAAATCATGAGGGATGTCCACGAGGGATGTTTTGGAACTCACACCAACGGGCACGCCATGTCGAGAAAGATCTTGAGGGCTGGTTACTACTGGATGACCATGGAGTCAGACTGTTTTGCCTATGTTCGTAAGTGTCACAAATGTCAGATATACGCGGACCATATTCACGCTTCCCCGTCTTCCCTAAATGTCTTGTCAGCTCCCTGGCCCTTTTCAATGTGGGGTATGGACGTCATTGGACCCATCGAGCCAAAAGCCTCTAACGGTCATCGTTTCATTTTAGTCGCTATCGACTATTTCACAAAATGGGTAGAAGCTGCTTCGTACGCCAATGTGACAAGGAGTGTTGTGGTTAAATTTGTCAAGCGTGAACTGATATGCCGGTACGGTCTGCCGAGTCAGATCATCACTGATAATGGCATGAATTTGAATAACAAAATGATGAAGGAACTTTGTGAAGACTTCAAAATCCACCATCATAATTCCTCCCCGTATCGCCCTAAAATGAATGGGGCAGTCGAGGCAGCCAATAAAAACATCAAGAAGATCGTACAGAAAATGGTTGTGACCTACAGAGATTGGAGCGAAATGCTCCCCTTTACTTTACATGGGTATCGTACCTCGGTCCGAACTTCAACTGGGGCAACTCCATTCTCCCTGGTTTATGGTATGGAGGCAGTCCTGCCTTTCGAAGTAGAGATCCCTTCTCTTCGAGTGATAATGGAGGCGAAATTAAAGGAAGCTGAATGGACCCGAACTCGACATGACCAGTTAAATCTGATTGATGGGAAGAGATTAGCGGCCCTTTGTCATGGTCAGCTGTATCAAAAGCGTATGAAACGAGCGTTTGAAAAGAAGGTACGACCTCGACAATTCCGAGAAGGAGACCTAGTCCTCAAGAAAATCTTGCCAATCCAAAAGGACATCCGAGGGAAATGGACACCTAATTACGAAGGACCATACGTCGTGAAGAAGGCTTTCTCTGGAGGAGCTCTAATCCTCACCAACGTGGATGGAGAGGATCTACCAATGCCTGTGAACGCCGACGCGGTGAAGAAATATTTTGCCTAAAAAAAAAAACAAAACAAAAAAAAACAAAAAAAAGGTGCTCGCTAGGCTGAAAACCCATGGGGCAGCCTAGGCAAAAATTAGAGCTGCTTGATGAGTCGAAAACCCGGAAGGGCGGCTCAGGTAGAATAAAAGCCACAAGTTCAGGCGTAAGGACGTGAACTCTTCAGAGAAGGAAAACTGGTCAGGCACGCGTATCTTTGTCAAAACCATTTCCCAGAAGTAAAATCAGAGGATGGTCTCGAAGTCGTGAGGAAAGATCCGGATTCTTATCACTCGCGAGGAGTCGCTGGAGGGTTTAAAAGGCCTTCTTTCTCTCCCACCTTTATACATATGTTTTTGTTACCTTTACCTTCATTACCAATGTACATACTTATATTCAATAATAAAATAAGCTTTCCCTTTCCTTCCCCTGAGTCAACGGCTGAATCTTATAAACGAACAAGTTTTTCTTAAGAGGAAATTTTTGAAATGAAAAGTGATGAAATGAAAAGTCGTGGTGAAACGAAATGTATCCTGGCATCAGACCCGGCCCGTGAGAAAGCATAACCAATTCTGTTAATTATGTTCCTGGAAGACAGAATTTGGCTCTATCTCATCCATGAGTTATCTTGAAAGCCTATCTCTCAGGAAAGGTCGCTCGAAATGTCAATTCTTTTGATTACTCGTGCTTCTAACCATCTGTTTTGAAGGATGATGGAACTACGTCACACAGAAATGAAGAACCTGACACCAAAGATCCGGACCAGAAGTTTTCCCCAAGAGAAATCAGTAGATTGGCATCCCCAGTGAAATCACAATCGCCAAAGCCGACACTTCCCAAATCCTTCCCCAGTGGGACTACACTTCCCGGTCAACCCAAACTGGGGCATCTCCCTGGGTTTGTTCTTTCATTCAAGGGGCAGTTCCCCAAGATTTCATCCAATCATGTCAAACTGGGGCATTCCCCTGGGTTTTTCCTATCAGTCAAGGGGCAATCCCCCACCTTTATCTCTCTGCAAACCAAGGGCCACACCCCACATTTATTTACTTGTCAGTCAAGGGGCAATCCCCCACCTTTATCTCTCTGCAAACCAAGGGCCACACCCCATATTTATTTACCTGTCAGTCAAGGGGCAATCCCCCACCTTTATCCCTCTGCAAACCAAGGGCCACACCCCACATTTATCTTCCTGTCAGTCAAGGGGCAATCCCCCACCTTTACTCTTCTGCAAACCAAGGGCCACACCCCACATTTATTTTTCATGTCAATCTAGGGGCAATCCCCTACCTTTTACCTTTCTGCAAACCAAGGGCCACACCCCACATTTATTTTTCCTGTCAGCCAAGGGGCAATCCCCTACCTTTTACCTTTCTGCAAACCAAGGGCCACACCCCACATTTATTTTTCATGTCAATCGAGGGGCAATCCCCCACCTTTTACCTTTCTGCAAACCAAGGGCCACACCCCACATTTATTTTTCCTGTCAGTCAAGGGGTAATCCCCCACCTTTTACCTTTCTGCAAACCAAGGGCCACACCCCACATTTATTTTTCCTGTCAGTCAAGAGGCAATCCCCCACCTTTTACCTTTCTGCAAACCAAGGGCCATACCCCACATTTATTTTTCCTGTCAATCAAGGGGCAATCCCCCACCTTTTACCTTTCTGCAAACCAAGGGCCACACCCCACATTTATTTTTCCTGTCAGTCAAGTGGCAATCCCCCACCTTTTACCTTTCTGCAAACCAAGGGCCACACCCCACATTTATTTTTCCTGTCAGTCAAGGGGCAATCCCCCACCTTTTACCTTTCTGCAAACCAAGGGCCACACCCCACATTTATTTTTCCTGTCAGTCAAGGGGCAATCCCCCACCTTTTACCTTTCTACAAACCGAGGGTCAACCCCACCTTTACATTTCCTGCCAACAGTGAGTTAATTTGGACGAGACGTCCTGTTAGCTCCCCCAATCTTTACTTTTCCTGCCAACCGAGGGTCAACCCCAACCTTTACACTTTCTGTCAACCGAGGGTCAACCCCAACCTTTACATTTCCTACCAACAGTGAGTTAATTCAGACAAGACGTCCTGTTAGCTCCCCTAATCTTTACATTTCCTGTCAACTGAGGGTCAACCCCAACCTTTACATTTCAGGTCTACCGGGGGGCAACCCTAATCCTCTCACCTCCTACTAACTGGAAGACAATCCTTTCCGGCCGATTCAAAAAGAAAAACACAAAAAAAAAGAATCCCTAAAAAAAAAACAAAAAAAAAACACAAAAAAAAAACAAAAAAAAAAAACAAACAAAAAAAAGAGAGAGAGAGAGAAAAAGAAGAAAAAGAAAATAGAGAGACAGAAGTGAGAAATGCTCGTCTTTAAAGAGAAAAAGGTCACACTGACTAGTGATTGTCAGCACCATCAGACGCCATACCGATCAAGAGGCCCCACTTGGCCCCTACATCGGTGTTCATATCTTTACTTCTTTTTTCACTGCAGAAACACAGAAGCTTCGTGTTTCTCTTGTGAAAAAGAAGTAAAGAGGGGCATCTGTGAACACCTCTTTTTGTCCGGCCAATTGGTATAGTTCCATCCTTTGGGCACTCTCTGCTGCGCATGGTTCACTTAGAAATTCATAACTCCTTCATACGACCTTCGATTTGCGTAAACCCGGTCTCAAAATTTCCGTAGCAAAATTGTCTACGACTTTTGTGAAGACCTTGAAGGCTATATCCTTACCAATTGGTACAGTTTTAATAATCTTCCTAGACTTGTTCCAGTTTCATGACTGCTCTGCACATCTTTAGGAAAAAATTCATATCTCCCTCATATGATACTGAAATGACCCCGTTCTTTTTTCTGTGGCTCCACGTCAAAGATATCTACAAACTTCATGAAGGTCACAAAAGCTAATTCTCCACCCATTTTTCCCAGTGAATTTATTTTGCTTGCAAATGTATTTCTGTCACACTCTGGAGCAGTTTTCGTAGATGGGCCATATCTCCCTCGTTTCTTGATGAAAATTTTTGTGCCATATATCAAATTAAAGCTAAGAGAAAGATCTACAATTTTCATGTTGGACTCTTCTTCAAATTTGGCACGCGTCTGTCCTTAAATGTGCAAGCAAATTTCGTGATGAAGATGAATGGAACCCATCACCAAAACTACTATGGTTTCCAATGCCCACCAATTTTGACCAAGTCTAAGTCTCTAAGCCAATCAATTGTCAATGCAAGAACAGCCCCCTCCTTCATTGTTAACGTGAATTCATGGGCTAAGGGGAAAGAATTTGTCATATTAGACAATTGAAGAAAAGGCTCCACCATGCCAACATGGAATAGCAACAAGTATATTTTTAAAATGTATTCTTGGCCTCATGGAAGCATTTAACGGTTTTGCTCCTCCAAAAAACCACATGCATGAGTTCATTAATTCAAAGGCAAGGTCCCCACCATTTTGACAAAGGAAAAACATGATCCCACTCACTAGTATTTTATTCAAATCCATTCCCCTTTTCACCATGTGCTTTCACGGCAATGTGCTGCCCAAGAACACAAATCTTTTCTCAATACCTTGACCATTTCCTTTTGCATCCATTGAATAAAAATTGAAAAAAGGGCTTCTCCTTTAACTAGCTTCCAACGTGATGAAGATTAAGGCAAGTGGTTGAAACTTCCAAAGAACTACTTGGACCCATCATACTTCATGATGTTTTAATAAAAAAAAAAACATTTCTTCATTCTCTAGCAATTCGCGTTAATTCTCTCTCAGAAGCTGTCTATGTACCCAATATTTTAAATGCAATAAGTGCCCTCCCTTTCACTCTCTAAAAATCACGTTGAAAGGCTCCCTCCAAAACAAGTCCATGCTTTAATTTTTTATTCAAACAAATGTCATCTCTTTCTTCCAATAATTCCCACGGTTACACTAAAGCTCCACTCACCCATTATTTAATTCAATTCCTTATCCCATATGATTAAAAGTTGAACTCCATGTCTCATTATTTTATTAAAACCAATGCTACCCCTTTGTCTCAATTAAATTCATGGCAATGCATAGTCAAGGTCACCATTATTCTATTCAAACTATCCTCCACTTTTTAAAGCATCACACGGCCAAAGAACAAGGAGAAGCCAAAATGAATGTTTTATTTTAATTCCCATATTCCACTAAGCATTGATTCCCACGACAACATGCTTGAATTTTTGAGAAAAGGGTATTTTCTTTTGTGACAAGGAGTAAGGCACATGAGGGGTGGTGATTTTGAAATAAGTGAATAAGGAAATGGAGAAGGGGGTCACGGCTACAAGAAAAGAAAAGAAGGAAAAACAGAGGAGAAGAAATGAGTATAAGGTTTGAAGAAAAAGAACAAAAGCAGAGAGAGTGCAACGGATTTTTGGGAGGGTTTTCAGGAGCTTCAAGGCCACTTGCAAGGGTGGAAGTCCAGCTAGAAGAACCACTCAGAATAGTGGTATCCTTTTCATCCTCCATTAAAGCAGTAAGTGGAGCTTCCACTTTCACATTTCTTTTACAGAAGAGGGCAAGGAACAGAGGCTATAAATACCCCTCTGTACAAAAGAATGGGGGTTCGAAAATTTTTTCTCTAAGAGGTTTGGAAAAGATTTCATAGGGAGGAGATTATTTCAACATTCTTGAGTTTTGAAAGGCACTTCCGGATTTTTGACAGTAGAAATTCGCAGCAACAGCAACAGCAACAGCAACAGCAGCAACAGCAACAGTAACAGCAACAACAGCAACAGCAACAGCAACAGCCAAAACAGCAACAGTGAGCAAGAACTCTATCAGTGAGCAAGAACATTATATATTTTGTGAAAACAATGTTTATTTTTCAAAATATTAAATTTTTGTATAAGGATCAGATTAGTATTGTTGTATTGGACTCTCTATTCTGTTGCCTATTGTTGTTATTATTTGGTTTTTACAGTAGCATATTGTGATGTATGTTTGAATCTTCACTCTATCTCTGTTACTATTTCTGCTCATGTTACTTTTTTTTTTTGTTTATCTATTGCCCAACGTTATTGTGCAAGTTGTTAGTGTATGTTTTTGTTTTTGTACGAATTTAAATTGTATGAGGGATAGTTGCGATCATAATTTTATTGCCCAGAATATTAATCCTATCGCAAGGAATCAGTCCTCCTCTGTATACTGTTCCTTTTTCCCGATAATTCATTTACCGTATAGTTAAAGTGTAATTTTTTTTAAGACACCCGAACAAAGCTTGACAAAATGTGATTTTTTTTATCTTTTTAGTTTCTGTTTTTTTCTTTCTGTTATTTTCAAAATTTCGTCTAATTGAAATTTTAACAACTCAACATTATCTTCAACCAAAAAACATTACCTTTTTTTTTACCTTAGTAAGTCCGCGTATTCTTCGTCTAGTTTTTTTTTTTTTTTTTTTTGGATAAATTTTTACTACTTTTTTTTACCTTTTTTAAAAAAAATAAAAAAATAAAAAAAAAGAATCATTTTATCCAAAAGAGATCAATTTAGACGAGACGTCTTGTTGATTTTCCCTTATTTCAGTAAACCATCACCATAATTCATAAGGAACGGGATACTTGAGACGAGACGTCCCGCTTATCCCCTTCCCATATTTTGATTAAATTCCATGAAAATCAATTTAGACGTGACGTCTTGTTGATTTTCTCCAATCTTTGGTAGGCCATCACCACAAGGAACGGGATACTTGGGACAAGACGTCCCGTTTACCCCCTTCCCGTTTCTAACCTCGTATCTTGTTTAAATTCCATAAAAATCAATTTAGACGTGACGTCTTGCTGATTTTCCCCTATTTCCAGTAGACCATCACCATGAGGAACGGGATACTTGGGATGAGACGTCTCGCTTATCCCCTTCCTATATTTTGATTAAATTCCATGAAAATCAATTTAGACGTGACGTCTTGTTGATTTTCTCCTATCTTTGGTAGGCCATCACCACAAGGAACAGGGTACTTGGGACTAGACGTCCTATTTATCCCCTTCCCGTTTCTAACCCCGTATTTTGATTCGAGGATGACTAATTTAGATGTGACGTCTTGTTAGTATCCTTCTTTTTTCCTGTTTTATACCAAAGCCAGGGTTAATTTGGACGCGACGTCCTGTTAACCTACACTCCATGTCTGTTTGATTTGTTCCTTCTGTTTTTACACAAAGTACAACAACAAAAGGGGAGAAATATAACATCTTTTGTAAGGCTATTCAGGTTGCGCATTTTTCAATCTTGGTACTGTTTTTGACAGGCGATGTAGGGTGCTAATACCTTCTCTACTCGTAACCGACTCCCGAACTTGAATCTCAATTTTTAACCAGTGCTTTACTGAACTTAGTTTTTTCCCAATGTTTTTCCTAAGAATAAAAACGTTGGTGGCGACTCCCTGTTTCATTTTTTCTCTCTTGTTCGCCGCGCCGTCGCGACCCAGGTTGCGACAAGAACTATTAGCTATTGTCTTTGCTTTTGATAAATTTAGGTCTTATTTGGTAGGTTCACATGTTACTGTTTACACTAACCACTCTGCCATTAAGTATCTATTGAATAAAAAGGAAGCAAAGCCTAGATTAATTAGGTGGATTCTAATATTGCAAGAATTTGACTTGGAAATTAAGGACAAGAAGGGTACCGAGAACTTGGTCGCTGATCACCTATCTAGGTTGACATCTGAAAAAGAAGAAACAGATAATATTCCCATCAATGAATCTTTTCCAGATGAACAACTCTTGAATCTTAGTATCCAACGTGTTCCTTGGTGTGCTGATTTTGTAAATTTTCTTGCATGTGGTATCTTACCTCCTGATCTTAGCTTTCAGCAAAGGAAAAAGTTTTACGCAGATGTCAAGCATTATTATTGGGATGAACCACTCCTTTTCAAGCAATGTGCAGATGGTATGATCTGGAGATGTGTTTCACAAGATGATGTCCATGCTATCTTGGATCATTGCCATTCTCTTTCCTGTGGAGGGCACATGAGCACCTTCAAGACAGCTGCTAAAATATTGCAAGCTGGATTCTATTGGCCAAATATTTTTAAGGATGTACGTAAGTATGTTCTAACTTGTGATGTTTGCCAAAGAACAGGTAACATTGGTAAGAGACAAGAAATGCCATTAAATACCATTTTAGAAGTTGAATTGTTTGATGTATGGGGTGTTGATTTTATGGGTCCCTTTCCCTCTTCTTTTGGAAATCAGTTCATATTAGTGGCAGTTGACTATGTGTCAAAATGGGTGGAAGCCATTGCTTCACCCCATTCTGATGCTAAGACTGTTATTAAACTTTTCAAGAAAATAATATTTCCAAGGTTTGGGGTCCCAAAATGTGTTATAAGTGATGGAGGGTCTCATTTTATTGAGAAAACTTTTCAGACCCTTCTAAAGAAATATGGAGTTAGGCATAAGGTTGCTACACCTTATCACCCACAAACTAGTGGACAAGTTGAGGTATCCAATCGGGAAATTAAAAATATTCTTCAAAAAGTGGTGAATACATCACGTAAGGATTGGTCTATTAAGTTAGATGATTCCTTATGGGCGTATCGAACCGCATACAAAACTCCCATTGGAACCACACCTTTTAAGCTAGTATATGGGAAGCCCTGTCATTTGCCTGTTGAGCTAGAATATAAATCTTTTTGGGCTATTAAAACTCTTAACTTTGATCATAAGGCTACAGGTGAACAAAGATTGTTGGAATTAAATGAGCTTGAAGAACTCCGTCTAGATGCATACGAAAATGCCAGAATTTATAAAGAAAAAACCAAACAATGGCATGATCGTCACATCCAACGGAGAACATTTAATCCAGGTGATATGGTTTTACTGTTTAATTCCAGACTGAAGCTTTTTCCAGGTAAACTGAGATCCCGATGGTCGGGACCATTCAAGGTGACAAAAGTCTTTCCCTTTGGAGCTGTCGAACTATGGAGCGAGAAATCTGGTACATTTAGGGTAAATGGACAGAGAGTAAAGCACTATCTGACAGGTCAACCAATACAACAAGCAAGTGACTTGGACTTGTTTGATGCTCCTGATGAGTAAATCCAAACGGTGAGAAGTCTGGCTGAAGACTTAAAACTTAGCACTGATAGGGAGGTAACCCTATAAAAAGTTGTTGTTTTATTTATTTTAAGCTTTTATTCTATAAAAAAAAAACTAACTATGTCAGATGCTGGTTTGGGGTTATTACAGGTAAGTTTTCTTATCCTTTTATCATCCATTTTAACATTGAGGACAATGTCAAATTCTGGTTTGGGGTGGTAGGTAAGAAAACTTAACTGTTTTGTTTACGTTGTGTGATTGTTATTTTATTTTGCATGTGTGTTTTCCTTGTTTGTAATCTTGTAATTTACCATTATTGCATGATAAATTTACTTTGAACACAAGGCTAAAGTATCTAAGGATCCCAAAATTTTGAGTAAAATTTTCAAAATTTGATTGTTTAAATGCCAAATAAACGCTTAAATGAACCTTATGTGTGATTAAAATTTTCTTTGAAAAGACTTTCCATGGTTAGACTTGAGCCAAAATGGGTTATTTATCAAACAAATTTTCAAAACCCATATTTTCTTGATTGAGTGAATCTCATAGTCATTAATATTCTAGAACTTGTTTTTCAACCGATTCAAAATGGTTTTTGATTATATGTTTTAGGATGATAAAGGCACAATTAGGTCTTATTCTTAAGCCTCAGAATTTTGTATAATTTGACCCCTAGTTGCCCCTTTTGAGCCTAAAAGCGAAAATTTTTCTTTGAAACCTTTCACTGAATGATATTCTCTTAATGGTAAAAAAGTTGGAAATTTAGTGGAGCAAAGAAATAAAAAAAAAGGACTTAAGAAAAATATGGTATTGGATGCAAAGAAAAGCAAGAAAAAGAAAAAGAAAATCAAAAGGATGATATTGAATGAATTCCAAAAAGTCCATAAAAGTTTAAAAATTTGCTCTGTTAAATTTATAATGGTGATTTGAATCATTCATGACTGTTAAAGCCCTTTTGTATTCCATTTTTCTTGAAATTCCTACCTTGACAATACAACCCAAGGCCACATTACAACCTTTGAAAGACCTTTAGACTTTGACATATTTTCTATTTAAACTGTGGAGTTTCTGGTTTATTAACAAGCTTATGGTAATATTTTTTGACTATGATGATTTGAGAGATACACAAACCTTGAAACACTTGAGTGAAAATTGTGAGAAGAGTATCTCAAATCTTGACATTGAAAATTGATTCACATAAGAAAAATAAAACTGGCATTTGAATAAATCTGTTTCTCTATTTTGGATTCCTTAGTTTATTAAGTTTAGTGTTTTCTGTATTTTATCTTGTGAATATAGTGATTGCTTGAGGACAAGCAATGTTTTGGTTTAGGGTATTTTGATAAGTGCTTTATAATACAATAAATTAGGTCTAAATTGCTTAGGATTTTAGTCATTATCCACTGTATTTCCTTTATTTATTGCGATTTTTGCTTTCTTTCCACTCTAGTCTACTTGGGTATGTTATTTTGTAGGAATTAAGGTAATAAAGGGTCAAAAACAAGAGAAAAACGACCATAGAATGATAAAGAAACAAGAAGAACAGGCCCAAAGTAGAAAGAACTCTCTTTTTATGCTGAAATCTGACTCAGAATGTTAAAATCCGACTCAGAAATGCTGAATTCTGACTCAAAATGACCAAATCCGAGTGGGATGACTGAGAAAGAACCAAATCCGAGTAGAATTACTCAGAATGGAGCAAATCCGAGTGGAACGATTCAGAATGGAGCATTGCCGAGTGGAATACTTCACTGTTGGAGCCAAATCCGAGTGGAAAGTTCCCTGTCAAAGTCATTCCGAGTGATAAATGGCTGACTCGAGTGAAGGATCAATGCTAAAAAGGAATAAGTCTCGGTTTTAGGAAAATCCGATTGGAAGCTGTCCGAATGCAACAATTCCGAGTGAAAAAAGGAACTGAGCTTTAATAAATACTACCCAAAGGAATTTTCTGAGTGAAAGGATTGCTGATTGAAGTGAATCCGAGTGGGAATTTGCTGATTGAATTAAATCCGAGTGAAGAATGCTGACTAAAACAGGTCTGACCAAAGAACAAGTGCTTTTCTGGGCAAAAAGCTGATTCCGAGTGAATTGATTCCGAGCAGAAGGAATGCCATTGAATGAATAAATGCTAACTAAGGAGAATCCGAGTGATTTCATTCGGAGAACAAGGCATTTCCGAGTGGTGTCTTAATCGGACAAGGTGAAATCCGACCAGGAGTGAATCACACTCGGACTGACTTTTAAGTTTCGCATTAAATCCGAGTGAAAAGTCTCCAAGGAAGACATCCGAGTGAGCTAAAGTAGAAAGCTGCACTTCCGAGCAAAACAAGGCTCGGACATAAACTTCTACCAGCCAGCTTCCAGAGTCCTTCAAGTGCAAGTTCTGAGTGAAAAATAAGAAGGCACTTCCGAGTGAATTCCAAAGCAAAGCTTTAACCGAGTTGTTCAAATTCAGAGACAGCCCAGTGAAAATGATTAGGAACCGATTGAATCTGAGCCGACTGAGTCTTCAATCTGTTCTGAATAAACTCCATGAACCTGAGCCGAGTGAATGGTTTCAGTCGGTTCCGAGTCCTTCTGCAGTTAATTCCGACTGAATGGAAGTTGCTCTTCAGTCAATCTTCACTCGTCCTTTCATCCAGCAAACACCGACCCCCCAACAACACTGATCGGCTGTCACTCGGATCTGTGTCCAAAGTCACCTTTCACTCGGTCTTTTGCTCAAAAGGCCTCTTTTCCACTCGGATTCTAGAGAGAAAACCGACCCAATTCTCCACAATGCAACCCCGGATCACTACCTCCATCAACACCGACTCCTTCCATCTCTTCACAGGCCCAACACCGGCCACAATCAACAACACTCCTCTCCATACCGTCCCCTCTCCTTTCAAAACCGACCTACACTCCACAACTCCAAACAACGGATCACTCTACACCGTCCTCAAGCCACAACACCGTCCCATTCCCTATCCGCTGTCCCTTTCTTCTTCTAATCCATAACACACACCGTCCTCTCCTTTCCATCCACAACACCGCCCAAACTCCTCTCCACACAACACCGCCCAGACTCCTCTCCAACCAACACCGCCCAACCGTCCTCACTTCTCAACACCGTCTCATTCCCTCTTCTATCCGCTGTCCCTTTTCTCCTTTCCATCATCCACACCGCCCAGACTCCTCTCCTACCAACACCGGCTCCATCCACCACATCGTCCAGCAACTTCACTGTCCCTCATACCACCATACCTGCCACATATAAACCAACCACGCCCAGCAACCAATACCGAACAGCAAGCTTTCATTCGGTCTTGTGGAATTCCAGCACCTTTCCACTCAGAATTTGACCAACTGAATAAATCCAAGCACCGAATTATTGGAAATATTAAAATATGCAAATTGGAAACAAGTTGGCACAGCTGGAATTCACATGCACCGAAAGTTTCTCCCACTTGCAAATTTTAACGCGTTTTCTTAGCTGGATTCATTCATCCATTCGCCTATAAAAGGGAGAGCAACCAGGAGCATAAAAAAAACAACTTCTTCTCATCAATTACCATCAGCTTCGTTCCAATTCCTCCTTCCTTTCTCTTTGTTTTTCGTTTCTCTTTTCTTTCTTTTCTTTCTTTTTATTTCTCTTATTTTCTTTCTCTGTCCTGTTCCCATTTTTTCTTTACTTTCTTTTTTTTATTTTATTTTAAGAGTGTGAGGGCTGTAAAAGTGAGAATTTAAATTTGTAATTGATGGAGAATATTGCAACAAGGAATTACAGTGATAAATTATTCTGAGCTTTTGGAGAAACCTGTAAGTTTTTATTTTTACCATGTCTTGTATGTTTTATTTTTCCATTATTTATATGAATTTGAATTATTTCATGAGTAGCTAAATTAATTATCTTGGGAAAAAGGGGGTATGATAATATTTTATTTTAATGTTATTTTAACTTGGAATTAAATAAATTTCTGTTTTCCATTTAGTTCAATTATGCTTAATGCTTTTAGTGATTCCTAACAAGAACCTAAATGATAAAACTGTATACTTGCGGGTATATTAGTAAGTTTAGGTAATAAATAGAATCGAGAGATTTATATTTACCGGAAAGCTTTGAACTAAACCTAAGATTTTTGAGATGCTTTTTGTGACCTCGGTAAAACCGTGAAAGTAATCAAAATTCTTTTGAGGAAATAAAAGGGATTTTCATAAAATGATAATGGGCCTTTCTGAGGATTAAGCAGCGCTTTCCATAGGTTAGGTACATTAATAGGATTCCGAGAGGAACATATTAATTAGCTTTTGGAAAATTCACCTTGGAAAACTTAATTTGATTCTTATTTATGAAAAGTTAAAATTCATTAACATAAAATAGAGTCTTAATCCCCCGAAATCCCAAGATATTCTCAACTCTAATTTTTAAGTGTCAAGTAAATTTTATTTTTATTCTGTGCAACTTTAATTTGTGCTTTATTTTATAAAAATCTTAAAAATCAATTGTGTGGATAATTAAATTTCAATATGCTGGTACTTTGAACACAGTCCCTGTGGAGAACGATAATCTTTTATATTACGCGACATAACCCGTGCGCTTGCGGGCCCTGTCAATGAGATGCATATAGAATTCATTGAGAATGTTGAGTGTATATGTGTGTCAAGTATGTTGATTTCCGTTGGGATTTTATGTCGAAATGCATGTGCTGTGACAATGTTATGTCGATTCCTGTTTATGATTTATAATGACAAAATGCATGGGTTGCACTATTGAAAATGCTGAGAGCATTAACATAAGACGCTCAATTAATGAATCGTTAATTATATGCATGAGATGTTATCAAAGACCTTGAGTGGGACTCAAGGCAAGTCAACTGAGTGGGACTCAGGGCTGCCCGTAACACTGCCGTTGACACTGAGAGTGTTTGTGTTACATGTGAGGGCAAACGGTTTGGTACCAGTAAAACGGCCGGATCAGCTGGGAGCTGAATGAAAAGCTGAGAGCTGAATGAAAAGTTGAGAGCTGAATGAAAAGCTAAGAGCTAAATGAAAAGCTGAGAGCTGAATGAAAGGCTGAGAGCCAATGCTGCAACATAAAAACTAATAATAATCGATCGGATCTGACTGAAATGAGGTGTGCACACTTATGATTATTGTTGAGCTCAATGTGATTTATATGTATATGAATGTATGTTATTGCGAATAACATGATTGATATAGCCATGAATAAATTGAGTGAATTCTGACTGGGTTGATATATGTACATTGCTACTGTTACCGAGTGCAAGGTGTTGTTATGGTTATAAATATACATGGTTGTGAATGATGTGAAATTTCTAGCCTGATTGAATTACATGAATCCCGAGTGGGTAACGTTGTTATAGTATTATATAGAATGGTAGGGTGTATTATTGCTGATTGAATGATGTATTATATAGTTGAGAATTGGGGTTAAATCCGAGCCAATAACTAACATTTTATATGTAAAAGCTCACCCCTACACCATTTTTCAGTGTACGCAGGTCGGAATGGGAATGATGTGAAGGCCTTAACCCGAGTGATGGGTATTCGTGCTGTTGTAGCGTATCGGGTATACTGTACTGTTTGTATTTATAGTTCTGTTAAAGCCTTGGCCGGCTCTCATGTAATATGAAGATTAAACATACTTATATATATGAGGATTGATTATCCAAATTGTGGACAAGTATACATTTATATATGTGTATAATTATATATTTATGTGGATATAATGTTACTTGGGTTGACTGAGGAATGTTGATGGATAGAATAATGCTAAGTTGATGAATTTCGAGTGGAATAATGTTGTGGTGAGAGTCATTTCCGAGTGAGGCTTAAGTATGTAGAATTTTTTGAGTGATAAAGGCTTAGGATAGATCCGAGTAAGATGTACTCGAGTGGGCTACTTCCGAGGGAAGACTAATCCATGAGTTACCGAGTGAAAAGCATGAGTAAAACCCCGAGTGGGGAAGGGTTTGGGTATTTCCGAGTGGAAATCCCGAGTGAACCACCTCAGAGGTAAGGAGTATTGTACTGGTTGAGATTGGGATATATTCTAAGTGTATAAGATTATATATTCCGAGTGAATGAGGTTCTATATCCCGAGTGGTCAAGACTTAAATAAGCCGAGTGTAACTTAACTTGGTGAATCCCTCCGAGTGATGAGAGATCAGGGTATCTTTGATAGGATATTGATTGTGGTGACTCCTTCCGAAGGAATGGAGGTTATGTGATTTCCGAGTGTGGAAGATCAATGGATAATATATTCCGAGTGAATTATGGTTAAAATATACCGAGTGGTATTGGACTGGGGAAATAATCCGTGTGAGGGAAGCTTGTGGACTCCTAGTGGAGTATCCGAGGGAATCATTTCCCGAGTGAAATAGCCTGTGTGTTTTATAATTGTAATTTGGCTAAGTATGAATTTACCGGGTGAATCATGTATGTGGGACAGTTCCCGAGTGAACATGGTCCCGAATCCGAGTGATGGATTTACCGAGTGTGGATGTACGCTTCAGCGAACAAGGTATTCGCTCCAGCGAGTGTGAATGGAAGAAAGGTCTTTAGTTGGTTTCGCTTAAGCGAATGAGTGTTCGCCCGAGCGAATGGGTTGTTTTGCTCAAGCGGATTTGGGTCTCGCTTGGGTGAGTGAACACTAATGGGCTCGCTCAAGCTGTGTCTTCTGCTGTTTGCCGTGTGAGTGGCTTTCAATTTCCCTTGCCTTCCATTCGTTTTATTTTTCCCTGGTTGTGTGTTAAAAAAAAATATTTAAGGATGTTTCATTTTGGTATCAGAGCCGACCAAAAGGTCCATGGCCAAGGTATTCCTACTGATTGTAGGCGGTTGTGTGTATTATGACCGGTTGTCATAATTGCTTATGGTATTCTATTGGATTTGATGCATGCTCATTCATGATCGGTGTGATTATATACCTATATGTTTTATTGGGGACAGTAGTGAGTGGTACTACTGTTGATATGTTAATTGGGGGTAGAGTTGTTACTATCCTGATTTAGTTATTCATTGGACAAGAGGTTATTCTAAGCCTGGGTCGGCTGTGAGGAGGAATAGACCGATAGATGCTAAGACCTTAATATGTGTCAAAATTGTATTTGTTGGTCTGATCTCTCGTGAATGCCATGCTAGGGGTTCATGGCCGAGTTATGCTTGTTGAATGGATTAGAACTCACATATTTGAATTGACTAAGTGAATGATAATGAAGGAATTCCCTAGTGAGGTGTTTCCTACTTAACTGATCGGTTGTGCCATCTATAAGGGATGAATTTTATATCCTTTGGCACGGGAACCCCATATGATATATGATATAAGTGATGTGTTGCAGTTTCCTAAGTTGGAAATCTGGGTATGTGATAGGTGATCAAATGTAAAATTAACTTGTTGCTAAAATCCCGAGCCATTAACTTGGTGGTGAAAATCTTAGTAAAAACAAAATATGACTCTCGGATTTATACTTTGGCAAGCGCACCAGTCGTTAAAATTGTAGAATATTTGATCGTCCCACAGGGATTATGGTAAGTACCTCAATCTTGGACTAGTACAAGCTGAACCAACAGAAAATACATGAATTCCATTCGGTTTTTGGTTATTTTAGTGTTTTATAGTTGTTTTTGTATTTCCAGAAACAGAGTTAAAATGAAATGTGAAAGGTGATTAATAGTAAACAGGTCAGGATTGCTTCGGTTCACAATTCATCAAGAAACATGCAATTAAAGTATAATCAAACTCCATAATCCAGAGGACAATCCACTTGTGGTTATTCCCTAATTCCTTAGGTGAAAAAAAACACTAATCCTTAAGCATCGAACCTTAATTCCTTAAGTGCTCTATTAACCTAAGAATCTAATGCGAAATTGGAGGTTGAACTCTAACTATTCACCTAAATTGATTAGGCCTGAACTAGTTAGAAAGCTGGAAGTTACCTAAGCTTCAACCATGATTCCTCACTGGTGAAGTTCTTCATCAGTTCTGGATTTGTCAATCCAGTGATTCTGCTCCACTCCTCAGCTTGTTCGCCTCAGGATCCAGAAGTCGATTCCCTCGCTCACAGCTTCAAGACTCCATTGCTAACCTTCGCAATCCCAACCTTAGGGAATTAGAACTCTATTGACTTCGGTTCCATCGAAGGATTGTGGAACGTCATGGAGGAGAGGATTTAGAGAGAGAAAATTGTGTAGTGAGATGTACGAAGTTATGAATGAATTGTATTCTATATATCTGTCTCTGTTCTGGCTCTCTTTACAGAATATGTATAACCTATATATATAAGCTTCTACCTACCTAACTAAGTTAACTGATAACTTAGGAAACTTAAGTTAACGACTAAACTAACTAGTTACACAGTTTACAGAGTGATCAACTAATTACAGCTCAACTCTTAACAGGATACAACTCATCCTTAGCTAATTTACAGCACAACACCAGCTAATTAACAGGTTACTACTTAAGTTACTAAGGGTGCAGCAGTAGAAGAGAAGGCAATGGAAGCGGAAATAGCACTGCGCCGAGTATGTTGTTGGAGGAAAGGAATAGTGTTTCCTCTATGCTTCAGCAACTGGGTTCTCGCTTGAACAGGTTAAACTCTCGCTTGAGCGAGCTCGGGATTGCATTGCAGTGTTGCTTTCTCGCTTAAGCGTTATGGCGAAGCTTGGGCGAATGAATGATGTTTTGAGGTCACGCTTGAGCGAACTTTGACCCTCGCCTGAGCGAATTTGTCTATCGCTTAAGCGAATTGTCTTTTCAATCAGCATTTCTGAAATGGACGCTCTGGTTCTTCTTTTTATTTTCAATCGGTTCCTTGTTCTCTTTTGGAGTCGGTATCTTGGAAGTCTTTGCAGTCAGCTTTTCGTTAATTCTTTTCGGTCAACCTTTTAGGAAGTCTCGCTCAGTCGGTCTTTTGAACTCCTTTCAGTCGGATGTACGAAGACTCACTCGGATTTGTAAATTCTCGCTCGGCTTTATGCTTTCTCACTCGGATTTTTGTAATTTTTCCTCGGATTTGTCTTCTTCTCTCGAGTACGCCCTGTTCCTGCACCAATAAACAACTAATTGCCTAGCATTTGTATGCTGGCTGCTGAGTAAATTTATAAATAGTAATAAACTCTAGATTTATTAATGTTTTCAATCATTTTTTTACAAAAGTAAAGCACTTTTGAAATAAATAACTAAAACATGAATTATTAACAAATCATTAAATAATATAGTCAAAACTAAACAATACTTAATAAATTATGTTAAATAAAAGGTGGAATAATTAAGTCTTTTCAAGACTTATCAAAAATCTGATGCATGTTTGATAGGGGTAGTGTCTCGGTTTCTGGTGTGAAAATCGAGTGGATGATTGGTGGACGTTAGGCCACTAGGTGTGGTGACCCAGTTGATTGGGCATGATCATATATGATTGTACATTGGAAAAATTGATGTAATTGGATACCTGAGGATTTGAGTTGGACTCGGTCTTATGGCTAAAAACCGAGCGAATAATTGATTTAGTGGTGACCCATAAGATATGGAAATCCTGATCGGATTTAGTATAATTGTATTCTATCAGGTTTTGTGGAGCTGGGCCTTATGATGGTCCAGACTCGGTGATAATTGGAGGTTGTGGGAGTGTCCCACGGTGGGTACAAGGTGACCCCTATAAATTCCGAGTCGAATAATCTGATTGACCTTATGGATTGTCGAGCCGAGTAAGTAATGGTATAATGAACTGTTGAGGCTTGAATTGTCTTAAGGTGAAATGTAAATAATAAATGGGATACCTAATTGATAGTGACTGGTAAGGTTGAAATCCGAGTACGCTTGGGTATTGATTATGGTGGTATTAGGAATCATACTATAATGATAATTGTATGACCGATTGGTGGGTTGTGTTTATGCTCAGTGAATCATTTAGGCTTAACTTGAGCTATGGCCAGTGGGGTGTGATGAAATAAGGGATTAATAGGCTGTCAGATTATGGTTTTAAGATGGATAAGATCCAATGATGAGGTATTTACTCGGTAAAGGCTGGAAGCTGATTGTTGTTATGCCATCTTATGGTGATGGTGACTGGAACTCGATGATCATCATCGTGTGACTTATACTAGATTATGTGTAATAATGAGGCGTGTACCTTGTGAGAGTCGGAAGCCTATTACCATTATTCTGTTTTACAGTAGTGGCAGACTGTATTTCATGATTGTTGCTGTGTGATGTGCCCTAGGTGGTGCATAATGATGGTGTCGATGTAAATGTATTGCTTATATATATATATATATGTGTGTGTAAATTGCCATTAATTTTTATGAATTAGTATTAGTTGAGTAAGTTGGTCGGTGTGAGCGAAATGAGTGTAATGGATGTTGTTTCGAGACGACTCTTCATACCATAGGTATTGTGGCAGCATACACTTTTACAGTGACTTTATGTAATTGTTGTAACCCCATAGGAATGAGACGTCATCCTATGAGTTGGATGCAGCAATTCATAAGACGGGCAGGTGAGGTTGTAGCTGCTTATGGTGATGGTGAGTCTATCGGGCTGTTTTGAGTAAAGTTGAGGGTTGTGCCGAGTGGATAGTAATTGGTAGTGTATCAAAATGAGAGTAGAGGATTTATTTTTAACTATGGTGTGCTTACCTTCGAGAGAATCAGACGTTATTTTGGTAAGAGTTGGCTGTCAGAGTGATGTCGATTGTTGGAATTAAAGAGTGGTGGTGGTAGTGGTTATGCCTTGATTGCCACCGATTGGATGAGTTAACTATAGGGAATAATACCCACTACCGAGTGCTGATGATCTGGTTGATCAATGGTGGTGTGATCCAGTTTTTCTAAGAACAAATTGCAGTCAGAATACTCTTAAATTGGATTAAGGCTTCAGATAATCCCGGGACTGTGTTCAGGACCTGTTGTGGCCACTTGGATAGGTGGTGATGCCGTTTGGTATGGTAAGTGTTCAGGCGGTGTTCATGAACTAGATGAACAATGTCTTATAGCCTTACTTGGGTCGGTTAATGACAGTGCACATTGATGGTAATTTAATTGTTCCGAGTCAGGCCTGGAGCATGACGAGCATCTCCACCTAGTACTGTAGTACTGAAGGAGGAGCAGTTAGTTACTGAGTGTCAACGTATGACTCTTGGTTGGATGGGATCCAACTTCTGGAACTCGTGATCTCCAAGGATGGCGTTACTGTCGGTCCATTTAAGGTGATAGTAGTGACGATATAGGTGTGACCCAAGTCTGTCACAGAGATTGGAAGTTTTATGGGTCTAACCGAGTGATACTGTGTAGTAAAGAATCAGGACTCTGAGCTGGGATAAATGATGGAGTGAGAATTCACTCAGGTAAGGATAGTAGGTTTTCGAGTGTGATAGAGTGGAGATAATTCTGAGTTAAATTTTTTTGGGAGAAAGGACTACTGAGAGAAGTGAAGTTATAATGTTCCGAGTGAAACATCGTTTGGGAATCATTACTAAGTTAAGGAACTATGCCCAAATGACACTTTTGGTGTTAGGCGAAATCCGCGTGAAATACTTCCGAGTCATGTAACTTTTGGGTGAAGTGCCTCAGAGTGTGATACTTCCGAGTGGATTGGTACAGTGTGGAACGGTTCCAAGTAGAAAGGTATTGATGATGAAATTCCTAACACCGTATGATATTCCATTGAGCAATCTTTTTCCAGGAGAAAAGTACTTCTGGACGGGAAATAGAACCTGAAATAGGAAAGTTTCCGAGCGAGGGGCTCCCGAGGGGAGTAGATACCCGAGAGGTAAATTTATTCATAATTGTGTTCGGGTTGATGTTTAGAGCTGCTGAGTTTGAACTCAGATTTGTATTTGATGTAGGCTTGAATGCCAAGTGAGAATTTTGTAAGTGGAAAGTTTTCCGGGTGAGAATTACTTTCAAACCCCGAATAACCCTTTTGATTGAGGGACCCGAATGACATTCTCAGGGTGTAGGCATGGAATTGGCCGAAGGAATGGATAGAAATCTGAGATTTTAGAACCAAGTGTGGTGCCTGTACAAGGTAAATTCAGGCAGGCTGTGCTAATTGATGCACATGAGGAACCCTTTTGAGTGTTCGTCTTGATATTGTCAAGGTACATCATAATTTGGAGAAGAATTTTAATAGTTAGATGTTGAATATATGAGACTTTAATCCGAGATAAATCGGACAATAGTGAGTATTGGTGGGAAACGGTGATGATGCTTACCGACTGGACCTTCCCAACTGGAAAATTAACAGCCCAAATGTGTCTTGTGTGACACAACTTTGAGCTTATACCCTGTATGAGTACTAGATTTTTCTGAGTGACTCCTTTAAGTTGGAGGAGCTGACAGGGGAAGCGCACCAACCGGCGTTGAGAATATAAGGCCGAGCGGCCAAGGAATTAGGAAGTACCATTAATTATGATGAACTGACAGAGTTGGATGGGATAACTGTACGTGGGAAATTGAATCCCAAATGTGTTGAATCCTGTGAAGGATTGTTTTATTTATGCCGATTGGAAGTTGCGAAGAAGTCAGAAACATTGAGAAACAAAAGGGGTGCAATCGGTTAAGTGTATGACAACGATATTCCAAACTGTTTGTTGAGATAAGTCTGTGTTTGAATTTTGAGGACGAAATTCTTTGAGAGGGGGAGAATTGTAACATCCTGATTTTTACCGATTAAGATTAAGCCACTAATTAAGGGTTAATTACAGAATTAAGATTAATGGTTGATTAGACTAATTGCTGATCGGTTAGAAATGATTGAATAAATAAATAATAATAATAATAATGCCAGGTGAAAGGACGCATGTCCCCCTGGTGGTATAAAAGAGCTTCAGCCTTCTATCTCCCTCATTAGTCACGTTGCTGGAGAAACGACTAGGAGAGCTGCATATTTCCCCTGCACATGCAACCTGCATCCTCCTCCTTTACTGATCTTAGTCTTCGTCTCCTTCTTCTTCTCCCACCTGTAGGATAATGGCATCTCGAGTGAAAGTATGCAGCGTTGAGTACCCAGAGTCGTTGAAGTATTTTATTGATGGTGAGACGAAGCTGCTCAAGAAGTGAACACGTAGCTGCTTGTTTCGGAGGTTTAGGAACCTCCACTGTTCTTGCCTATGCAGTTGGATGCATGAAAGTCCGGGTGTCTTGGAGGCAGGACTGGTCAGGTAAGGGAACAGCTTGGGAATCCCCACTATCCTTGCATGCAGGGAGTGTCTTGGTGGCTGAACTGCTCGAGGGTGTGAGACAGCTTCTGATTCCTTCAAGCTGTGTAGAATACAACGACGGAAGCGTTCGATGAAGAAGGGTGACTGAAGGATCGATCAGAGAGCAGCCGATCGGAGCTGTGAGTCAAATGAGCTTCCGAAATGGGGCTACCTTACATCTCAAATGCACGGTTTATGGACAGGTTCTGGGTGAAATCACTCTGTTTTGTGTGTTATACTTGAATGTGTTGTTTAGCATCTTGTGACTGGTAGTTGAGCAACACCCGAGTTTGTAATAGTTACGAACTGTGTAGTGTCGTGGTGATTCCGCCTTGAGTGCACGAGATGTGGTCTGATGTGCTGATTCCTGTTGGGGATCTTATGTTGAAGTGCGTGTTGATTTCATCTACAATGCTGAGTGCATGTACTGAGACGTTGTTATGCCGGTTCTTGTTTATGAATTAAAATAACGAAATGCATGTGAATGTTATTAGGATTGACGAGTGTATTATATAAGAATGCAATGCTGAATCCGTGTGATTTACAATAATTATATTAGATGCATGTGTGTGGTGTCATGAATACCGAGCCCATTATACTGGGAGATAGCGGATAATATCTGTCGATGCTATATATTAAATGCATATTGATTCTATTGAGATGCCGAGTGTATGAGCTTGCTCTGCTGATTTCGTATGTGACCTTATGTTTAAAAGCACAAGATGCATGTTACTGACATTCGATGCCGAGTGCATTACACAGTGAGGCAGTGGATGAGCCTCCGTTTGTTGTTTTATGTTAAATTGCATGAGATGCAAGCTGAGTTTATTGAGAATACCGATTGCATGAGATGCATATAGAATTCATTGAGAATACTGAGTGTATATGTGTGTGAAGTATGTTGATTTCCGTTGGGATTTTATGTTGAAATGCATGTGCTGTGACAATGTTATACCGATTCCTGTTTATGATTTATAATGACAAAATGCATGGGTTGCACTATTGAAAATACTGAGAGTATTAGCGTAAGACGCTCAATTAATAAATCGGTAATTATATGCTTGAGATGCTATCAAAGACCTTGAGTGGGACTCAAGGTAAGCCGACTGAGTGGGACTCAGGGCTGCCCGTAACACTGCCATTGACGCTGAGAGTGTTTGTGTTACATTTGAGGGCAAACGGTTTGGTACCAGTAAAACGGCCGGATCAGCTGAGAGCTGAATGAAAAGCTGAGAGCTGAATGAAAAACTGAGAGTTGAATGAAAGGCTGAGAGCCAACGTTGCAACGCAAAAACTAATAATAACCGATCGGATCTGACTGAAATGAGGTGTGCACACTTATGATTATTGTTGAGCTCAATGTGATTTATATGTATATGAATGTATGTTATTGCGAATAATATGATTGTTATAGCCATGAATAAATTGAGTGACTTCCGACTGGGTTGATATATGTACATTGGTACTGTTACCGAGTGCAAGGTGTTGTTATTGTTTTAAATATACGTGGTTGTGAATGATGTGAAATTCCTAGCCTGATTGAATTACATGAATCCCGAGTGGGTAACGTTGTTATAGTATTATATAGAATGGTAGGGTGTATTATTGCTAATTGAATGATGTATTATATAGTTGAGAATTGGGGTTAAATCCGAGCCAATAACTAACATTTTATATGTAAAAGCTCACCCCTACACCATTTTTCGGTGTACGCAGGTCGGAATGGGAATGATGTGAAGGCCTTAACCCGAGTGATGGGTATTCGTGCTGTTGTAGCGTACCGGGTATACTGTACCGTTTGTATTTATAGTTCTGTTAAAGCCTTGGCCGGCTCTCATGTAATATGAAGATTAAACATACTTATATATATGAGGATCGATTATCCAAATTGTGGACAAGTATACATTAATGTATGTGTATAATTATATATTTATGTGGATATAATGTTACTTGGGTTGACTGAGGAATGTTGATGGATAGAATAATGCTAAGTTGATGAATTCCGAGTGGAATAATGTTGTGGTGAGAGCCATTTCCGAGTGAGGCTTAAGTATGTAGACTTTTTTCGAGTGATAAAGGCTTAGGATAGATCCGAGTAAGATGTACTCGAGTGGGCTACTTCCAAGGGAAGACTAGTCCATGAGTTGTCGAGTGAAAAGCATGAGTAAAACCCCGAGTGGGGAAGGGTTTGGGTATTTCCGAGTGGAAATCCCGAGTGAACCACCTCAGAGGTAAGGAGTGTTGTACTGGTTGAGATTGGGATATATTCTAAGTGTATAAGATTATATATTCCGAGTGAATGAGGTTCTATATCCCGAGTGGTCAAGACTTAAATAAGCCGAGTGTAACTTAACTTGGTGAATCCCTCCGAGTGAGAGAGATCAGGGTATCTTTGATAGGATATTGATTGTGGTGACTCCTTCCGAAGGAATGGAGGTTATGTGATTTCCGAGTGTGGAAGATCAAATTATGCCGAGTGCAAAATGGATAATATATTCCGAGTGAATTATGGTTGAAATATACCGAGTGGTATTGGACTGGGGAAATAATCTGTGTGAGGGAAGCTTGTGGACTCCTAGTGGAGTATCCGAGGGAATCATTTCCCGAGTGAAATAGCCCGTGTGTTTTATAATTGTAATTTGGCTAAGTATGAATTTACCGGGTGAATCATGTATGTGGGACAGTTCCCGAGTGAACGTGGTCCCGAATCCGAGTGATGGATTTACCGAGTGTGGATGTACGCTTCAGCGAACAAGGTATTCGCTCCAGCGAGTGTGAATAGAAGGAAGGTCTTTAGTTGGTTTCGCTTAAGCGAATGAGTGTTCGCCCGAGCGAATGGGTTGTTTCGCTCAAGCGGATTTGGGTCTCGCTTGGGCGAGTGAACACTAATGGGCTCGCTCAAGCTGTGTCTTCCGCTGTTTGCCGTGTGAGTGGCTTTCAATTTCCCTTGCCTTCCATTCGTTTTATTTTTCCCTGGTTGCATGTTAAAAATAATAATAATAAAAAATAAAAAATTTAAGGATGTTTCATTTATTCTATATTCTTTTCATGATTATTTAGTTTATTCTTTTTAGTATTATTAAACCATTAATATATTATGTTACTATTATGAATAAGTTACTATGGTAAAAGTAAATTACCACTATACATTATTTTTATGATTTACTATTTATTGTTACTATTTACTATTTACTGTTACTATTTATAATTTACTATTTACTATTACTATTCATAATTTACTATTTACCGTTACTATTTAAAATTTACTATTTACTGTTACTATTTATGATTTACTATTTATCGTTACTATTTATTATTTACTATTTACTGTTACTATTCATAATTTACTATTTACTGTTACTTTTAACAATTTACTATTTATTGTTACTATGCATAATTATTATTTACAATTTCTGATAGTAATCTTAATTTTTATCTTATGTCTATACTGAAATAACTTAGTATTACTATTTTTAGAACTCGGAGGCGCAAAGCAAACTCGCTTTTGGTAGAAATTCAAGGTAAGGGGAGTGACATAAGAATATAATATGAAAAGATATAACAATAATAGGATAAGTCTTCTACTCCTTTTAAACTTAATATTAATATTTTAAAATGATAATATTTTAACTTAAAATAAATAATTATTTTTAAGCATCTTGTGTGACTTATCCTGAAATACCTATTCAAAGACTTGGACTATTATAACCTATACGGACTGGACTAAATCTATACAAGGATTGGACTATCATGGACTTATATAGACCTATGCGAGAAATGGACTATAAGGACTCAAAATCAACTTTATTAATTTAAATAACCATTAAAATTTGGATTATGATATTTATGAGTGATATATTTAATTAATTTGATTTGATTATAATTGATAATATTTGATTGTGATGGATGATATTTGTAACACCCCCTTATATACACAAGACATATATCTAATCTTCTTGCTTTTTTTTTAAAGATATACATATTTATCACTTCCTATCTCATGCATATAAGGACGTATATACATGTGATTTTTTTTTAATTTTGAAAGTAAAAAGTTTCAAATTATTCATAATGATAAAATGAACTTTCAGAAAATCATAAGTGATCAAAGATTACAGTATTATATCCAAAGAATAAGGTTTATTAAAGTTTAATTTTTACATTGATTTACAATCATCCAACTTAATATTGTATTAAGGTAAACTAAAACTAAATATTTAATACCTCTCCTTCGACTGTAACCAATTATTTCCTTATCTTCAAACCATGTGATTTTGAATCCTATTCTTGTCATATCTCTTCTCCTATCCGATTAAGGATGAGACCAATTTACCCTCTTGTAATTTCATCATTTCATCTTGAACTGCTAGCTATATATCATATAACATATATTTTGGACACAAAATTCAAATAAGCAGGAGTGAGAAACAGAATATAATACTTTACAAATAAGACATAAGCATAAGGGTTTTCACAATCTAATATAATAATTTCAATCATAATCATATACATAATCAATTATGAATGTACAGTTTTCATAACATAATAATTATATTTTCATTCACAACCACCCACATAGAATGTCACAATCACATGAATGTCATGCAATGTTTTTAATACTATCATCTCATTCATTCTATGCATATGGGCCCTTAAAGTTTTAGTTTGCACTGGGCCAACCAGAAGTTTACACTGTTCCATAATTCTAGATAATAATAACATAAATGCCTTCATGGCATATTGTAACATCCCAATTTTTATGATTTTTAGAAAAATAATTTAAATAAAGATTAATGGAGAAATTCTGAATAAATTTTCAAGAGAAAAATGTCAAAAACCAGATTTTCCGAGTAAAATGAATTTGATTCCGAGTGAAATGGATGTGATTCCGAGTGAAACATGACTCAGGAGATCATTTCCAAGTGAAGTTAAGATGTTTCTGAGTGAAACATCATTAAGAGAATTATTTCTGAACGAAGTACCGCTATGTCCGAATAAGACACGTTTAAGTGAAGCAAATCCGAGTGAAACGGAAACATCTCCGAGTAGAATAATTCCGAATGGGTTGTTTCCGAGAGAAATGGAAGTACTTCTCGGACTGATATTTTCGACTAGTAAACTCTCGAGTGGAGTATATCTGGGTGGATGGTTTGCCGAGTGAAGTGTCTCTGTGACACTTCCGAGTGAGACATTCCGAGTGAGTCTTTCCAGGAAGAGTGTTTCTGGACAAAGAGAGACTTCAACTCTGATTGAGTATGCTCTGAGTAAATAATTCCGAGGAGAATAAATATCCGAATAATCCTTTCAAGTGGAATAATTTTCGAGAAAGGAATTGGACTTCAAGGCTCCGAGTGACCTTTCAGTTGAGAGACTTCCGAATGACGAAAGAGTAAGACTCTGAGTCAGAAAGAGGTATAATCGAGTGAGATGTCTGATTGATATATTTCCGAATAAGACAGTTATGAGTAGGTCATATCCGAATGAAGGAATTCTGAGTGGAAAGAGGCTCTGATAAGTCCTCTCAGAAAAAGATGCCTAGAATAAGGAAACTGAGTCGGAATAAGTTGGAACCAAGTCAGAATACGCAGAAATCGAGTCAAAATTTAATAAATATTTTACTATGGATGCTTTCCATGTCAACCTGTTCTTCTACATTCTAGCAAGATCCTTTCTCGGATATTTTCTAAGTATGGGACCCTTTTTAATGTGTTGTCCCCTTTTCATTAAATATCTTAATGCTTTATTATCATTAAAATGACGTGTGTCAGAATACTTCAATTCAAACACGTCTCTTCTGTATGAACCATATATAAATACTTCTATTGGGGGATTAACTTAAGAACTCTTGAGAGTGAAATTATTATCAAAAATCCTCTTATTTCCAATCTTTACTAGAACTATTAAACAAAGGAGAACATCAAGTCTTCATTTTCTTCTCGTTACGAAGAAAGCTTGGGACTGGTGCAGGATTTGCAATTCCAGTCGGAATTACTAGAGCAGTAACTTGATTTTAAATTTTAAAGCTACTGGAACTCCTTATTCCAGGTAGGGGGAGCGTTACATTTCAAATAGATAGTTTATGAATGGATGTGGGGTAACATTATTCTGTTATATATATGTTACCAGCATAATTGTTATTGAGACCCCATTTATATGACACTTTATGTTCTCATATATATTCCATTCATATTGTTGATGTTGTTATGATAATGATATGAGAATTGATGATGATGGTATGGTTGACGATTCATGAATTTTTCATGATATTTATATATATACATGAGATGCATGTGTGATGATTGAATATGAAATATGATGTGGTTTCCACAAAAGACCTTAGGTGGGACTCAAGGCAAAAGACAAAAGACCTTGGGTGGGACTCAAGGCAACCTCTTGAGCGGGGCTCGGGGTTTTAGCCCGTAGCACTAAGTAGAGTACCGCTATCACTCTGGGAGTGATACTCGGTGTTACATTATGGGTGCAGAGCGGTTTGGTACCTGTAAAACTGCCGGATCAACTGAGGGATGAATTATGGCTTGGGGAGCCAGTGTTGCAACACAAAAATTTAAAAGACTTAATAATGGATCCATTTGATTGAGCATGTGTATGCACTGATTTTTGTGTGTATGCACTGATCTATGTGTCATTGAGAATAACATGCTATTTTATGATGAGTATATAATTATTGTGAATAATTATGTGATGATATTATGTGATCGGTTTTGTTTTATGAATATAGTTATTAATTGGACTTTTAATCCAATTCAATAACTGTTATTTGATATGTTTATGTGACAGGGCCTGCAAGCGCACGGGTTATGTCGCGTAATATAAAAGATTATCGTTCTCCACAGGGACTGTGTTCAAAGTACCAGCATATTGAAATTTAATTATCCACACAATTGATTTTTAAGGTTTTTGTAAAATAAAGCACAAAATTAAGTTGCTCAGAATACGAATAAATAAACAAAATTTTCTAGACACTTAAAAATCAGAGTTGAGAATATCTTGGGATTTCGGGGGATCAAGACCTTATTTTATGTTAATGAATTTTAACTTTTCATAAATAAGAATCAAATTAAGTTTTCCAAGGTGGATTTTCCTTAAGCTAATTAATATGTTCCTCTCGGAATCCTATTAATGTACCTAACCTATGGAAAGCGCTGCTTAATCCTTAGAAAAGGCCCATTATCGTTTTGTAAAAATCCCTTTTTAAAATTCCCCAAAAGGTTTTGATTACTTTCACGGTTTTACCGAGGTCACAAAAAGTATTTCAAAAACTTAGGCTTAGTTCAAAAACTTTCCAGTAACAATAAATCTCTCGATTCTATTAATTACTTAAACTTACTAATATACCCGCAAGTATACAGTTTTATCACTTAGGTTCTTGTTAGGAATTACTAAGAGCATTGAGCATTTTTTGAACTAAATGGAAAACAGAAATTTATTTAATTCAAAGTCAAAATAACATTATCATAAAATATTATCATACCCCCTTCATCCCAAGATAATTAATTTAGTTACTCATGAAATAATTCAAATTCATATATATAATGGAAAAATAAAACATACAAGACATGGTAAAAATAAAGACTTACGGGTTTCTCCAAAAGCTCAAAATAATTTTACCACTGTATTTCCTTGTTGTAATATTCCTCCACCAATTACAAATTGGAATTCTCACTTTTACGATTCACAACTCTTAAAATAAAAGAAAGAAAAAGAAAATAAAAAGAGAAAGAAAATGAAAGAGAAAGAAAAAGGAATAGAGAAGAAAAACGAAGAAGAAAGAAAGAAAAGAAGAATAGAAAAAGAAAGAAAAAGAAAAGAAAGAAATTAAAGTATGAAAAGAAAGAGAACTGAATCAGAATTGATGCTGTCCATGATGCCCTCCTGGCTTCAGACCTCCCCCTATTTATAGAAATGGGGAACGGTGGCTAGTGGGATTTCTCGTTTGTCTTCTTGTTGGCCGCCCCACGAGATCAGCTTGGATACAGCATGGATGGTGTGGTGAAACAGCTTGGATGGTGACAACTATAGGGAGTGGCGGCTAGCTCTTTTGTTTTGGTGTCAGCCGCCCCCTCATAAGTCAAGGATCCACTTGGATAGTGAAAATCCAAGTCAGCATGGGCAATCGGTGGAAATATGGAGTCGGTTTTCTCCTTCTGACTCGGATTTAATGCCTCAGCCGGTATCCATCCATAGTGGGAAATAATCCGAGTGGAAAAGGTGCTCTTCATACACAAAAGACCGAGTAGCATTCATCAGGAGCATTGTTCATTCGGTGTTGCTTTGCTCGGTGTTGCTTTGCTGGACGGTGTTGAGAGGAGCCGGTGTGCAATTGGATGGAGTCGGTGTTATGGCTATGAAGAGAGCTGGACGAGCAAAGCAATTCTGATTGAAACATTCAATTAGAACCGATTAAAGAGTGACTCGGAACCGATTGAAACATTTATTCAGAACCGATTGAAAAGTGACTCACTTGGAACTGATTGAAGGTTGACTCAGAACTGATTGAAGAGTGACTCGGAAATGATTGAAGAGTGACTCGGAACCGATTGAAAAGTGATTCACTCAGAATTGATTAAAGAGTGACTTGGAACCGATTGAAACATTCATTCAGAACCGATTGAAAAGTGACTCACTCGGCACAGGTTCATGCCCTCCTTCTTTCACATGTGACCCACTCAGGATCAGGAAGTTTTCATTCAAATGATTCAATCGGCATCCTCAAAATGTTTCACTCGGCTATGTCTCTGGAATTGAACCACTCGGAGAAACCTTGCTCGGGAGTAATTCAGTCGACCCTTCCTTCACTCCTTGAAATGATCCACTTGGATACATTCATTCGGACACATTCACTCAGAAGTCCAACTTGCTTCTCACTCGGAATTGCCTCAATTGTCAATCAGCCCATTCGGTTGTATTCACTCGGGAGTTGGCCTTGCCTTTCACTCAGAAATTTGGAACTTGAGAGACTCTGGAATCTGGCCGATAGAAGCTCTTCACAGGTCCGAGCTTTGCTTTGCTCAGAAATACAACTTTCTGCCCCAACTCACTCGGAAGTCTTCCTTGGAGACATCTCACTCAGTCTTAGTGTGAAACTTTGAGAGTCTGCCCAAAAGTAATTCATTCCTGGTCGGATATTTCCTTGCTTGATAAGACACTTTCTCCGAAACTCACTACTCGGAAAGGCTTTGCCTAACAATTGTTCTCTGAAGTTCAGATTTTCTTTTATTCGGAATCAACTCACTCGGGAGTCTTCCACTCGGAGGTAATTTTTCCCAGAAGAAGCAGTTGTTCCCAAATCAGACCTGCTTCAGTCAGCATTCCTTCACTCGGACAATAGCTTTGGGCGGTATTTATTCAAAGTCAGTCTCTTTTTCACTCAGAGTGGTTGCAGTCGGACAGCTTCCACTCGGATTCACCTTCAATCGAGACATATTCCTTCAAGGTCAGCTATTTTTCACTCGGAATGGCTTTGATAGGGAAGCTTCCACTCGGATTTACCTCCAACAGGGAAGTATTCCACTTGGCAATGCTCTATTCTGAGTCATCCTACTCGGATTTGATCATTTCTGAGTCCTCCTACTCAGATTTGATCATTCTGAGTCAGAATTTAGCATAAAAAGAGAGTTCTTTCCACTTTGGGCCTGTTCTTCTTATTTCTTTATCATTTTATGGTCGTTTTCCCCTTGTTATTGACCCTTTTATTACCTTAATTTCTGCAAAATAACATACCCAAGTAGAATATAGTAGAAAGAAAGCAAAAATCACAATAAATAAAGGAAATACAGTGCATAATGATTAAAATTCTAAGCAAACTAGATCTAATTTATTGTGTTATAAAACACTTATCAAAATACCCCAAACCATATTCACATGATAAGATACAGAAAATACTAAGCTCAGTAAACTAAGGAATCCAAAATAGAGAAAAAGATTTATTCAAATGCCAATATTAATTTTCTTATGTGAATCAATTTTCATTATCAAGACAGAGGATACTCTTCTCTCAATTTTCACTCAAAGTGTTTTATGGTTTGTGTATCACTCAGATCATCATAGTCAAAAAATATTACCATAAACTTGTTAATAAACCAGAAACTCCACAGTTTAGATAGAAAATATGTCAAAGTCTAAAGGTCTTTCAAAGGTTGTAACGTGGCCTTGGGTTGTATTGTTAGGGTAGGAATTTCAAGAAAAATGGAATACAAAAGGGCTTTAACAGTCATAAATGATTCAAATTACTATCATAAATTTAACAGAGCAAATTTTTGAACTTTTATGGACTTTTTAGAATTCATTCAATATCATCCTTTTGATTTTCTTTTCTTTTTCTTGTTTTTCTTTGCATCCAATACATATTTTTCTTAAGTCCTTTTTTATTTCTTTGCTCCACTAAATTTCCAACTTTTTCACCATTAAAAGAATATCAGTCAATAAAAGGCTTCAAGGAAAAATTTTCACTTTTAGGCTCAAAAGGGGCAACTAGTGGTCAAATTATGCAAAAATTCTGAGGCTTAAGAATAAGGCCTAATTGTGCCTTTATCATCCTAAGACATATAATCAAAAACCATTTTGAATCGGTTGAAAAACAAGTTCTAGAATATTAATGACTATGAGATTCACTCAATCAAGAAGATATGGGTTTTGAAAATTTATTTGATAAATAACCCATTTTGGCTCAAGTCTAACCATGGAAAGTCTTTTCAAAGAAAATTTTAATCACATAAAGTTCATTTAGACATTGATTTGGCATTTAAACAATCAAAATTTGAAAATTTTAAAAATTTTACTCAAAATTTTGGGGTCCTTAGATACTTTAGCCTTGTGTTCAAGGTAAATTTATCATTCAATCATGGTGAATTACAAGATTACAAACAAAACAGGGAAAACACACATGCATGAAAAATATAACAATCACACAACGTAAACAAAATAGTTAAGTTTTCTTATCTACCACCCCAAACCAGAATTTGACATTGTCCTCAATGTTAAAATGGATGATAAAAGGATAAGAAAACTTACCTATAGTAACCCCAAACCAGCAGTTGACATAGTTGGGTTTTTTTTTTAAAGCTCAAAATGAAACAACAACTTTTTATAGGGTTACCTCCCTATCAGTGCTAAGTTTTAAGTCTTTAGCCAGACTTCTCACCGTTTGGATTTACTCATCAGGAGCATCAAACAAGTCCAAGTCACTTGCTTGTTATATTGGTTGACCTGTCAAGTAGTGCTTTACTCTCTGTCCATTTACCCTAAATGTACCAGATTTCTCGCTCCATAGTTCGACAGCTCCAAAGGGAAAGACTTTTGTTATCTTGAATGGTCCCGACCATCGGGATCTCAGTTTACCTAGAAAAAGCTTCAATCTGGAATTAAATAGTAAAACCATATCACCTGGATTAAATGTTCTCCGTTGGATGTGACGATCATGCCATTGTTTGGTTTTTTCTTTATAAATTCTGGCATTTTCGTATGCATCTAGACAGAGTTCTTCAAGCTCATTTAATTCCAACAACCTACGTTCACCTGCAGCCTTATGATCAAAGTTAAGAGTTTTAATAGCCCAAAAAGATTTATATTCTAGCTCAACAGGTAAATGACAGGGCTTCCCATATACTACCTTAAAAGGTGTGGTTCCAATGGGAGTTTTATATGTAGTTCGATACGCCCATAAGGAATCATCTAACTTAATAGACCAATCCTTATGTGATGTATTCACCACTTTTTGAAGAATATTTTTAATTTCCCGATTGGATACCTCAACTTGTCCACTAGTTTGTGGGTGATAAGGTGTAGCAACCTTATGCCTAACTCCATATTTCTTTAGAAGGGTCTGAAAAGTTTTCTCAATAAAATGAGACCCTCCATCACTTATAACACATTTTGGGACCCCAAACCTTAGAAATATTATTTTCTTAAAAAGTTTAATAACAGTCTTAGCATCAGAATGGGGTGAAGCAATGGCTTCCACCCATTTTAATACATAGTCAACTGCCACTAATATGAACTGATTTCCAAAAAAAGGAAAAGGTCCTATAAAATCAACACCCCATACATCAAACAATTCAACTTCTAAAATGGTATTCAATGGCATTTCATGTCTCTTACCGATGTTACCTGTTTTTTGGCAAGCATCACAAGTTAGAACATACTTACGTACATCCTTAAAAATATTTGGCCAAAAGAACCCAGTTTGCAATACTTTAGTGGCTGTCTTAGAAGTACTCATATGCCCTCCACAGGAAAGAGAATGACAATGATCCAAGATAGCATGGACCTCATCTTGTGAAACACACCTCCGAATCAAACCATCTACACATTGTTTGAATAGGAGTGGTTTATCCCAATAGTAGTGTTTAACATCTACAAAAAACTTTTTCCTTTGCTGAAAGCTAAGATCAGGAGGTAAGATACCACATGCAAGAAAATTTACAAAATCAGCATACCAAGGAACACATTGGATACTAAGACTCAAGAGTTGTTCATCCGGAAAAGATTCATTGATGGGAATATTATCTGTTTCTTCTTTTTCAAATGTCAACCTAGACAGGTGGTCAGCGACCAAGTTCTCGGTACCCTTCTTATCCTTAATTTCCAAGTCAAATTCTTGCAATATTAGAATCCACCTAATTAACCTAGGCTTTGTTTCCTTTTTATTCAATAGATACTTAATGGCAGAGTGGTCAGTGTAAACAGTAACATGTGAACCTACCAAGTAAGATCTAAATTTATCAAAAGCAAAGACAATAGCTAACAGTTCTTTTTCAGTTGTGGCATAATTTACCTGAGCATTATCTAGCATCCGGCTGGCATAATGAATTACATGGAGCTTTTTATCCTTTCGTTGCCCCAACATATCCCCCACTACGTAATCACTCGAATCACACATCAACTCAAACGGGAGTTTCCAATCAGGTGGTTGCACGATGGGGGCAGAGATTAGAGCTTGCTTAATCCTGCAAAAAGCTTCTATACAAGATGAATCAAAATTGAAAGGTACATCCTTACCCAGAAGAGTTGTAAGAGGCTTTGTGATTTTGGAGAAGTCCTTAATGAACCGACGGTAAAACCCTGCATGTCCAGGGAAACTCCGAATACCTTTCACATTTGTAGGTGGAGGTAATTTTTTAATCACTTCCACTTTAGCCTTATCAACTTCTATACCTTTCTCAGACACCAGGTGTCCAAGAACTATGCCTTCTCTTACCATAAAATGGCATTTTTCCCAGTTTAAGACCAGATTGGTCTCTTCACAACGCTGCAAGACTTGGCACAAATTTGTTAAACAATTATCAAAATCCAAACCATGCACTGAAAAATCATACATAAAGACTTCCATCACATTTTCAATAAGGTCAGAAAAAATTGCTTGCATACACCTTTGAAAAGTCGCAGGTGCATTACACAAACCAAAAGACATACGCCTATAAGCATAAGTTCCATAAGGGCAAGTGAAGGTAGTCTTTTCTTGATCAGATGGATGAATGGGAATTTGATGAAAACCTGAATACCCATCCAAATAACAGAAATAAGAGTGTTTCGCAAGTCTTTCAAGCATCTGATCAATAAAAAGGAGCGGAAAATGATCTTTTTTCATGGCGCTATTTAACTTCCTATAATCAATGCACATGCGCCAACCAGAGACAATCCTAGTAGGAATCAAGTTATGTTTATCATTTTTAATCATAGTTATTTCCCCCTTTTTAGGCACCACATGAACAGGACTTACCCATTTACTACTATCAACAGGATATATGACTCCAGCATCAAGCAATTTCAAAATTTCCTTTTTAACCACTTCTTGCATTTTTGGATTTAATCTCCTAAGTGGTTCTACTGTGGTCCTACTTTCATCTTCTACAGTAATCCTGTGCATACAAAGAGAAGGGCTAATCCCTTTGATATCATCCATTGTATAACCTATTACCTTTCTATACAACCTAAGTTGTTTCAAAAGTTTTTCAGTTTCACATGGATTCAATTCAGCATTAACAATCATAGGATATGTGGAATTAGGGCCAAGAAACTCATACCTTAAAGAAGCTGGTAAAGGTTTTAATTCCACATTGGGGCTTACCACTTTGTCACCTATGACCTCAGCATCATGTTTTAGTGGGGCCTCAGAGCAATCAGATGTTTCTGTCGGCTCAATCATGAAAACAGTTTCAAGTGGGTCATTAGGAAGGGTTGCTTCCTTTACCACTTGTTCAACAAAATCCACACTACAGCAAACATCATTATAAGGTTTTTCTAAAACATTTTTCAAGTTAAAATCAACCTTTTGGTCTCCAACAGTTAGAGACAACTTACCATTCTTGACATCGATCACAGCACCTGCAGTTGCTAAAAAAGGTCTGCCTAAAATAATAGGAATCAAAGAATCTTCGTCCATTTCAAGCATAACAAAGTCAGCAGGTATAAAAAATTTTCCTATCTTAATAGGAACATCCTCTAAAATTCCTACAGGATATTTTACAGATCTATCAGCCAATTGTAAAGACATCCTAGTAGGTTTCAGCTCACCCAATCCTAACTTTTCAGCAATAGATAATGGCATTAAACTCACACTCGCTCCTGTGTTTATATGTTGTTATAGGTTTTGATAATGACAAACAAGCAAAGCAAATGTTCAAGACTCAAAATTCAATTATGATGATATGTTTCAATCAAGGCATTTACTTCAGTAATTAATCAAGTGACAAATGGTCTTGTTAAAATGCCAAAAGAACAAAAGTTAAAAATAACTGCAAGAAGCTGGCACGCCCAAGCGTGAGGGAAGCTCGCTTGAGCGAGAAAGATAATTGTCAAGCGTGAATCAGGTGCTTGGCACGCCCAAGCGTGAAGGAGCGTCGCTTGAGCGTGGAACATAACACGCTTAAGCGTGAATAGCATGGTTGAGCGCGAGTATGAGCGTGAAGCATCAGGAGTCTAAAAACTAAATTACGCTTGAGCGTGAGTTAGGCTCGCTTGAGCGTGGAACAGAGGATGACAAGCTCGCTTGAGCGTGAAGACATGGAGCTCAAGCGTGAGCGTAGCGTGAAGCATCAGGAATCTAAAAACTAAATTACGCTTGAGCGTGAGTTAGGCTCGCTTGAGCGTGGAACAGAGGATGACAAGCTCGCTTGAGCGTGAAGACATGGAGCTCAAGCGTGAGCGTGGCGTGGAGCATCAGGAGCCCGAAACATACATGGCTCGCTTAAGCGTCAACAACGCTCGCTTGAGCGTGAAACAAAGCGTGACAGTACGCTTAAGCGTGGACGTGAGCGTGAGCAAGCGTGAAGGAAAAATCAAAAGAAAAATGCCTGGTCGCTTAAGCGTGATTATATTCGCTTGAGCGAGATTGCTACAGAATTAATTAAAAGCATATGTTTATGATGCAGTTAGTTCCAAAAGAAGCAAATTCAAACATCATGCTACTCTCAAATGATGAAGCTATGTCACCATGAGTCAGATAAGTTTATTTAATTCAAATGAATTATATGAATTTGTATTTTGAATCTCTGTTGAATAAATGACAGCTCTGCATCGCACTTGGACAAACTGAAACACTAAATGAATTGATTCATTTAGTTCAAATGGTTCTGGAACGTTCACTTGAATATGTTACAACCTGGAATAGCAAAATGGAGTCTCAGATCACACTTGATGAATAATGCTCCACTAAGCAGACAAAGACAAGTTCCACTACATGATTTATGGATCCATTGGAATATTTTAAGTGAAAATTCCATGTTGCTGGAGGCTATAAATAGAGAGGAAATTGAAGAAGCAAAATGTCCCAAGCATTTGAAGTACTTCCATTTGCTTACTTCTTCCTCCTTGCTTCTTGCTCTCTTGTTCTATATTGGCATATTCTCTTAGTGAGTTATTTAAGAGTTAGAGAGAAAATATTTTGTGTGAGCTAAATTTGTATATCCTCTCTTTGAGAGTTATTATTTGGTGAGAGCTTCAAGTTGTATATCTACTCTAGTAAGAGAGTTATTTGATTGTAAACCAAACACCATAAACACCAAGGTATTCACTCTAGGTTGAGTGGTCACAAAGGTTGGGGTTCAACCTTTGGGTATTGAGAGATTGTGAGATTGGGTGGGTTGCCCTTTGCTTGTGAGGATTGGGTTCTTGAGTGTGGGACACTAGGAGACAATTGCTCAAAGCTTGTAATCTCAAATTCTCAACAGTGGGAATCCTTCAAGTGGGTTGCTTGAAGGCGAGACGTACACCGGAGTGGTGGAACTCGTTATATCGGTTTGCAAATTCTCTCTTCCCTAAACTCATTTAATTTGTGCACTTAAATTGCTCACTTGATTCATTATATCATTCGTAATTAAATTGGACTAAGTGCATGCTATAAGTTGCAAACTATATTGATTGACATTGTTGAAGTTAGATTAAATTAAATCCATGAATCAAATGTCTTAAACATTGTTGGATTTAATTATTGAGGAAGTAAAATATTGGTGTTAACAACTTGGTAAATTATCATGCTTAATTAATTTGTTAGAAGTTGTTTAAGTTACACTTATATTGGAATTAATTATAGCATGCTAAGAACTTCAAGAATTGCCTAAGCTAATAACTTGCCTTATTTATCAAAATCAATTCTTGAATATTGTACTTTTAATTTAAAGTATTTTACTATGAAATGTGCTTCATAATTATCATATCTTTTATCTTGCATCATTTGTGTACTACTAACCGTTTTGAAAGGGATTCCGCGCAAAAGATTGAAATACTCAATTCACCCCCCCTCTTGAGTATCGAGGCCTTGGCTAACAATTGGTATCAGAGCTTGACTCTTGGAAGATCAAGCTTAACCGCTTCAAGAGATCAAGATGGCCTCTACATCCTATGATGTATTTCCGGAAAATGGTATAATAAATAGACCACCAATCTTCAATGGTAAAGACTATGTTATTTGGAAAGAAAGGTTGAAAATCTTTATCCAAGCCTATGACCTCAAGGTATGGAATGCTATTCAATTTGGTCCTTTTATTCCTAAATACATAGTTGATAATATAGAATGTATGAAGCCCATGAACTTATGGACTAAGGAAGAAGAAAGAAAGGTACAATTTAATCTTAGAGCTAAAATTCTTATCACATTAGCATTAGAACCTAATGATGTTTCTAGAGTTATTACTTGTAACAATGCTAAAGAAATGTGGGAAACTCTTGAAACAATTTATGGAAGTACTAATGATGATAAAGATGCAAGAATTAGTACTCTTTCTAGTCAAGATGAAGAATTTGAAAGAAGTCTAGATAAAGAGACGAACAAGAAGGAAGAAGAAATTGCATGCCTAATGACAAAGCACTCCCAAGATGATGAGGTATGCTCTTTAAATGCTTTTAATGATGATAATAATGATGAAATTGATAAAGATGAATTATTAGAAGCACTTGAAGAATTGCATGAAAAATTTGTTTTGTTATCAAAGAAATATGCATGCTCAAAACAAACCATTTTAAAGTTTGAAAATGAATTACATAATGTGCACTTTGAAAAGGAAAATCTTAGAATTCAAAATGATAAATTAGAAGCTTCAAATGTATCTCCTAGTATTTGTAATGATAATAAGGAATGCATGCTAGTTGATAAATGTATGCTTCTTGAAAAAGAGAATGAAGAACTAAAAGAAGCACTTAGTAAGCTTACAAGTAGTCAAAAGAATCTAAGTGCACCTATTAAAGATCAAAAGCATAGACTTGATAGAAGAAAAATAGATCATTACAAGAACCATTTTTGCAAAGTAAAATCTAAACCCATTCTAAGATGCACAAACCATGAAAGAAAAAGAAACTCTATGTCTAATTGTTGTATGAACCATTATAATTCTAAAATGACTTACTCTTTGAATGCAACATGTTTTCATTGTGGAATATATGGTCATATATCTTCTAATTTCTTTATAAAGAAATCCCGTCAAAAGTGTACAAGAAAGGTATGGATTCCAAAAACAAATTTGAAATCCTAAACTAACAACAAAGGACCCAACTCTTAAAGGGTACCATAAAACTTGACATTTTTGTAGGAACACTTTAAATCGACAATCTCTCATTGACGAATGGCCAAAAGAATCAAGATTCATGATCTTCACTCCAAAGAACAAAGGATGAAAAAGACAAGGACATAAATTTTGTAAAACTCCAAGGTACGATCGGATCCTTACTCTAGTTAATTAAATATCATGTTGACTATATGTTTTGTATGCTTAATTATGTTGAACAATATATGAACTTGGTTGATATTTTATTAAGAATTTTTAGAAATATCTAAATAATTCTATACTTGTTCATAATGAATTTTGATGTGTGAAAATCAAACTTTGATTTGATATATTTGAGTTTGAACATGAAAGGTGTAAAGTTTTGAAATGAATAATTGAAATCTTAGGATCAATGATGTATATCCTTATGATTTTTGATGATTGGTGCATGATTGCTTAAATAACATGTTTTAATTTCATGAAAAACTTGAGATTAAAGTTGTTTGCATCCATGTGTGTTAGGAAGGATTGAGACATGAAAATGTTGAAATACTAAATCTTGTTGCTTAGATTCAAAGTCCTAAATGATGCATAAACTCTTAATGATATATGATGTATGAATTCTTGAATGAAGCATGTATGAATCCTTGGTAACATATGAATTCCTAATGATGCATGAACTTTTGATTGAATATGAATTCTTGATAATGTATTGTTTATTGAATAAGAAATATGTTGGTTAGCTAGTGGTATCTAAATAACAAACATCTTCCTTTAACAATGGTATCAATTGAATTAGTAAGAGGAAGAGATCATGAGGACATATTCTTGATTAGATACTTGCCACTATGCTTTGATGATAAATACATATGTTGTATACAAGTGGTATTCATGCTTTGATAATTTATGCATAATTTGTTTTAACAAGTGGTATGTCATTTTCTTAACAAGCAAGTATCTTTTCATAACAAGTAGCATTGAACTTCATATTAAGAAAATGTTATGGCTAGTTGATTATGACAAACCTTAAAGTTGCTTTAAGTTAGGACTATGTTATGCTTACATGTTTTACAAAGTTGACAATCTTAGGCAAAATATTTTCTATGCAATTATATGTTGGTTTTGATAATGCCTAAGGAGAAAGTATGTATGCTTTATGCCTAGACTTTAAATTCATGACTAGTAATATGTTAAATGACAATGTATGATATGTGATAATACATGGTATATTAAGAGAAAATGCATTATAATACATGACATGATCTTCCTTGATACACCATGCTTGAGCAAATTGGCATCTATTTTTGAGTGACAATCCACACCAAGTGTTTGATGATGCATGATCTTGAATGTGAAAAAGAAATTTGAATATATACATCATTGCGATTGAAAAAGAATTTTTTATGTATGTTTGAATGTCAACAATCTTGTGCTAATACACTTAAATGTTTATAATTGATATCAAGAGCTTATATTGGCAAATCCATCTAGTGATATCATGCCTAGATACTAGTAACAAGCGGTATGGACAATGAATAAGTAATAAATGGTGTTGATCAAGAAAAGAATGCTTGACATAAAAAGGGTCATAGATATATTGGCATGTGTTATAATACAAATGCATGAGTAAGCCAACAAGTTTTATTAATCATTCCACCATTACTATGATACCTACATTTGAGTGCACATTGTTGAAAAATCATCTATGTTACTACTTTGATATCTAGAAATGCTTCAAGCACTATTAATTGATGATATCTTAGTATCTATTAAATGACTAAGGAGGAGATATTATCTTGCATTATACATTATGATCTTCTAACAATTGGTATATCTTTCAACAATTAGTATCAATTAAATGCATGACATGTGTTTAACAATTAGTATCAAACTTTATCAAATTGATTTCACATGTTAATAAGTGGTATATGTTTTTATAAAGTGACATCAATTACAATAGTAAGGGGGAGCATACACATGAATGAATATCCATCTTTTTACCTCTCTATGATTATGATTATGGCACTTATGCTTACAATTTTATTCACCTATATGCTTACTTGGAAGAATATCCTTGTGTTTGATAATGCCAAAAAGGAGAAGATTATGTGCTTATTTGAAATGATATGTATGCTTATTTGGAAAGAATCATGTGACGCTTACCATACTTGAAAGTAATATCAATTACATGATTGAAAATGAGTTAGTAATCAATTATATGCTTACTTGATGAATGAATTATGTGAGTGATTATTGACTCTAAATGCATCAAATTGGTATATATCCTTGATCATGATATGAACTTTGATTTGAAATCCTTTTCATGAAATATTTACCTTAAATCTCTCTAATTCAAATACATGAGTTTATATGTTGATTGCATAGAATACAATTAAGATGATGATCTTTTTGATGATGCCAAAGGGGGAGAGATTAGTGAAAGGATTAGTAAAATGTTATTTATGCCAAAAAGAGGAGAATTACTATGACTATTATTTTATCAAATAAGGAAATCTTTTTGATGATGCCAAAGGGGGAGAGAAATATATAAGAAAGGGGGAGTATGTAAATCATTGTATGTAACCATTGCATAAGAAAAGGGGAGATGATTAAAAGGGAAGAATATATTAAGGGGGAGAGACTTTATTAAAGGAGAGACCTATTGTGCCTATAATGTCATAAATATATGGTATCAAACTGCATGTCAAAGGGGGAGTCTTTCTTGAAATATATTTGAACTATTGTGATACTAACACCCCAAGAGACAAGCATTTGTTGTCATCATCAAAAAGGGGGAGAATGTGTTTATATGTTGTTATAGGTTTTGATAATGACAAATAAGCAAAGCAAATGTTCAAGACTCAAAATTCAATTATGATGATATGTTTCAATCAAGGCATTTACTTCAGTAATTAATCAAGTGACAAATGGTCTTGTTAAAATGCCAAAGGAACAAAAGTTAAAAATAACTGCAAGAAGCTGGCACGCCCAAGCGTGAGGGAAGCTCGCTTGAGCGAGAAAGATAATTGTCAAGCGTGAATCAGGTGCTTGGCACGCCCAAGCGTGAAGGAGCGTCGCTTGAGCGTGGAACATAACACGCTTAAGCGTGAATAGCATGGTTGAGCGCGAGTATGAGCGTGAAGCATCAGGAGTCTAAAAACTAAATTACGCTTGAGCGTGAGTTAGGCTCGCTTGAGCGTGGAACAGAGGATGACAAGCTCGCTTGAGCGTGAAGACATGGAGCTCAAGCGTGAGCGTAGCGTGAAGCATCAGGAATCTAAAAACTAAATTACGCTTGAGCGTGAGTTAGGCTCGCTTGAGCGTGGAACAGAGGATGACAAGCTCGCTTGAGCGTGAAGACATGGAGCTCAAGCGTGAGCGTGGCGTGGAGCATCAGGAGCCCGAAACATACATGGCTCGCTTAAGCGTCAACAACGCTCGCTTGAGCGTGAAACAAAGCGTGACAGTACGCTTAAGCGTGGACGTGAGCGTGAGCAAGCGTGAAGGAAAAATCAAAAGAAAAATGCCTGGTCGCTTAAGCGTGATTATATTCGCTTGAGCGAGATTGCTACAGAATTAATTAAAAGCATATGTTTATGATGCAGTTAGTTCCAAAAGAAGCAAATTCAAACATCATGCTACTCTCAAATGATGAAGCTATGTCACCATGAGTCAGATAAGTTTATTTAATTCAAATGAATTATATGAATTTGTATTTTGAATCTCTGTTGAATAAATGACAGCTCTGCATCGCACTTGGACAAACTGAAACACTAAATGAATTGATTCATTTAGTTCAAATGGTTCTGGAACGTTCACTTGAATATGTTACAACCTGGAATAGCAAAATGGAGTCTCAGATCACACTTGATGAATAATGCTCCACTAAGCAGACAAAGACAAGTTCCACTACATGATTTATGGATCCATTGGAATATTTTAAGTGAAAATTCCATGTTGCTGGAGGCTATAAATAGAGAGGAAATTGAAGAAGCAAAATGTCCCAAGCATTTGAAGTACTTCCATTTGCTTACTTCTTCCTCCTTGCTTCTTGCTCTCTTGTTCTATATTGGCATATTCTCTTAGTGAGTTATTTAAGAGTTAGAGAGAAAATATTTTGTGTGAGCTAAATTTGTATATCCTCTCTTTGAGAGTTATTATTTGGTGAGAGCTTCAAGTTGTATATCTACTCTAGTAAGAGAGTTATTTGATTGTAAACCAAACACCATAAACACCAAGGTATTCACTCTAGGTTGAGTGGTCACAAAGGTTGGGGTTCAACCTTTGGGTATTGAGAGATTGTGAGATTGGGTGGGTTGCCCTTTGCTTGTGAGGATTGGGTTCTTGAGTGTGGGACACTAGGAGACAATTGCTCAAAGCTTGTAATCTCAAATTCTCAACAGTGGGAATCCTTCAAGTGGGTTGCTTGAAGGCGAGACGTACACCGGAGTGGTGGAACTCGTTATATCGGTTTGCAAATTCTCTCTTCCCTAAACTCATTTAATTTGTGCACTTAAATTGCTCACTTGATTCATTATATCATTCGTAATTAAATTGGACTAAGTGCATGCTATAAGTTGCAAACTATATTGATTGACATTGTTGAAGTTAGATTAAATTAAATCCATGAATCAAATGTCTTAAACATTGTTGGATTTAATTATTGAGGAAGTAAAATATTGGTGTTAACAACTTGGTAAATTATCATGCTTAATTAATTTGTTAGAAGTTGTTTAAGTTACACTTATATTGGAATTAATTATAGCATGCTAAGAACTTCAAGAATTGCCTAAGCTAATAACTTGCCTTATTTATCAAAATCAATTCTTGAATATTGTACTTTTAATTTAAAGTATTTTACTATGAAATGTGCTTCATAATTATCATATCTTTTATCTTGCATCATTTGTGTACTACTAACCGTTTTGAAAGGGATTCCGCGCAAAAGATTGAAATACTCAATTCACCCCCCCTCTTGAGTATCGAGGCCTTGGCTAACAGCTCCTAAATCACACAATGCTTTATCTATATTCATGTCACCAATCATACAAGGAATAGAGAAACTACCTGGATCTTGGAGCTTGGGTGGAAGCTTTCTTTGAATTAGAGCACTGCACTCTTCAGTAAGTGCAACTGTACAATCTTCCTCTAGTCTTCTTTTGTTGGACAGAATGTCCTTTAGGAACTTTGCATATGTGGGCATTTGCTGCAAAGCATCTGTGAAGGGAATATTGATATATAATTTCTTTAAAACATCAAGAAACTTACCAAATTGTTTGTCTAACTTTGTTTTAGCCAAGCGTTGAGGAAATGGAATGGGAGGTTGATATGGCTTAACCTCCTCCTTCTTTTCTTGTGGCTTCTCTTCTTCAATCACTGGATGAGATGAAGATTCATCCACTTTCTTTTCCTCCTTTGCAGTCTTACCAACTGGCCCATCATATTGAGTACCACTCCTAAGAGTGACAGCCATGGTTTGGTTAGATGGTCCAGCCTCTGGTTTTCCAGGAAATGTTCCTAGTGCTCTTTGAGAATAGGAGGCTTTTTGGGCAATTTGATTTTCTAGTATTTTGTTATGGGTGGCAATAGAGTCCACTTTTGAAGCCAAGTTTTTTATTGCATCAGAGAATTCATCATTTTGTTTAAGTTAAATAGCTACAAACGTCTCTATCAAGGATTCTAGCTTTGATTTTTATGGAATATAGGTTCCTTGTTGAGGTTTGTAGTTATTTTTAAATTGAGGTGGCCTATTTTGGAAGCCAGGTGGACCTTGTGGAGGTCTGTAGTTACCTTGATAATTTCCACCATAGTTTCCAATAGCATCCACCTGATGCATTTCTTGTTCTTGATTAGGGGTCATTGCTAAATGGCAGTTTGTGGCTCCATGTCCTGAAACACCACAAACTTCACAAATAATGTTAATAGCACCTATTGACCCTATTTTATCAAGTTTTAATGTTAATACGTCAACTTTGGCAGAAAGTAGGGAAAGAGCATCAACAGAGTACTTACCTGGTGTTTTAGCAGGTAATCCTCTCTCAGAGTTCCACTGGTGAGTGTTTTGAGCTATTTCCTCAATTAGGTTCTCAGCTACATCAACATTTTTACTCATAAAGGCTCCTCCTGCTGCAGCATCTAAAGAGATCTTTTGTGTGGAAGTTAGTCCATTATAGAAAATATGGATTGTCAACCACCTTTCTATCCCATGGTGAGGATATTCTCTCAGCAACTCCCTATATCTTTCCCAGGCTTTATATAAGGATTCATCATCTTTTTGTGAAAAATTTATGATTTGTTTTCTTAGCACGTCAGTCTTGTTCCTTGGGTACCATTTATTGATAAAAGCACTGGACAATTGTTCCCAAGTCATGATAGATCCTTCAGGAAGAGAGTATAACCACGCTCTCGCTTTATCTCTTAAGGAGAAAGGGAAGAGTCTTAAACGAATGGCATCATTGGTGGCTCTGTTCATTTTCAGGGTGTCACAGTATTCAAGAAAGATTTGAAGATGAAGATTTGGATCTTCAGAGGGTAAACCTCCGAATTGGTTCTGTTGAACCATTGAGAGTAATGAAGGCTTCAATTCAAAATTGTTCGCCTCCACTGTGGGTCTAAGGATGCTAGATCCTCTTCCATTTGTACTTGGAGCGGCAAAATCTCTTAAGGCTCTATTTTGGTCTGCCATTTGTTTTTCTTTTTCTTGTTTTTGTTGTTTTCTTAAAGCTCTAAGGGTACGTTCTATCTCAGGGTCAAATCCTAAGTTTAGATCGACACTACGGCTTTGTCGCATAAAAAGAAAATAAATGACGAATAAAATAAACAATTACAAAAATAAAACAACAACAAATACACAAAATAAAGAACAAAATACAAAGTGACAAAAATAAAAAATAAAAATAAATATTAACAAGTATGATCTAATCGAATTTCAATATTGCCGATATTTGAGGGAAACCAGTCCCCGCAACGGCGCCAAAAATTTGACAGGGCGCGCAAGCGCACGGGTTATGTCGCGTAATATAAAAGATTATCGTTCTCCACAGGGACTGTGTTCAAAGTACCAGCATATTGAAATTTAATTATCCACACAATTGATTTTTAAGGTTTTTGTAAAATAAAGCACAAAATTAAGTTACTCAGAATATGAATAAATAAACAAAATTTTCTAGACACTTAAAAATCAGAGTTGAGAATATCTTGGGATTTTGGGGGATCAAGACTCTATTTTATGTTAATGAATTTTAACTTTTCATAAATAAGAATCAAATTAAGTTTTCCAAGGCGGATTTTCCTTAAGCTAATTAATATGTTCCTCTCAGAATCTTATTAATGTACCTAACCTATGGAAAGCGCTGCTTAATCCTTAGAAAAGGCCCATTATCGTTTTGTGAAAATCCCTTTTTAAAATTCCCCAAAAGGTTTTGATTACTTTCACGGTTTTACCGAGGTCACAAAAAGTATTTCAAAAACTTAGGCTTAGTTCAAAAACTTTCCAGTAACAATAAATCTCTCGATTCTATTAATTACTTAAACTTACTAATATACCCGCAAGTATACAGTTTTATCACTTAGGTTCTTGTTAGGAATTACTAAGAGCATTGAGAATTTTTTGAACTAAATGGAAAACAGAAATTTATTTAATTCAAAGTCAAAATAACATTATCATAAAATATTATCATACCCCCTTCATCCCAGTATAATTAATTTAGTTACTCATGAAATAATTCAAATTCATATATATAATGGAAAAATAAAACACACAAGACATGGTAAAAATAAAGACTTACGGGTTTCTCCAAAAGCTCAAAATAATTTTACCACTGTATTTCCTTGTTGCAATATTCCTCCACCAATTACAAATTGGAATTCTCACTTTTACAATTCACAACTCTTAAAATAAAAGAAAGAAAAAGAAAATAAAAAGAGAAAGAAAATGAAAGAGAAAGAAAAAGGAACGGAGAAGAAAAACGAAGAAGAAAGAAAGAAAAGAAGAACGGAAAAAGAAAGAAAAAGAAAAGAAAGAAATTAAAGTACGAAAAGAAAGAGAACTGAATCAGAATTGATGCTGTCCGTGATGCCCTCCTGGCTTTAGACCTCCCCCTATTTATAGAAATGGGGAACGGTGGCTAGTGGGATTTCTCGTTTGTCTTCTTGTTGGCCGCCCCACGAGATCAGCTTGGATACAGCCTGGATGGTGTGGTGAAATAGCTTGGATGGTGACAACTATAGGGAGCGGCGGCTAGCTCTTTTGTTTTGTTGTCAGCCGCCCCCTCATAAGTCAAGGATCCACTTGGATAGTGAAAATCCAAGTCAGCATGGGCAATCGGTGGAAATATGGAGTCGGTTTTCTCCTTCTGACCCAGATTTAATGCCTTAGCCGGTATCCATCCATAGTGGGAAATAATCCGAGTGGAAAAGGTGCTCTTCGTACACTAAAGACCGAATGGCGTTCATCAGGAGCATTGTTCATTCGGTGTTGCTTTGCTTGGTGTTGCTTTGCTGGAAGATGTTGAGAGGAGCCAGTGTGCAATTGGATGGAGTCGGTGTTGTGGCTGTGAAGAGAGCTGGACGAGCAAAGCAATTCTGATTGAAACATTCAATCGGAATCGATTAAAGAGTGACCCAGAACCGATTAAAACATTCATTTGGAACCTATTGAAAAGTGACTCACTTGGAACTGATTGAAGATTGACTTGGAACTGATTGAAGAGTGACTCAAAACTGATTGAAGAGTGACTCAGAACCGATTAAAAAATGATTCACTCGGAACTGATTAAAGAGTGACTCAGAACCGATTGAAACATTTATTTAGAACCGATTGAAAAGTGACTCACTCTGCACAGGTTCATGCCCTCCTTCTTTCACATGTGACCCACTCAGGATCGGGAAGTTTTCATTCAAATGATTCAATCGGCATCCTCAAAATGTTTCGCTCGGCTATGTCTCTGGAATTGAACCACTCGGAGAAACCTTGCTCGGGAGTAATTCAGTCGACCCTTCCTTCACTCCTTGAAATGATCCACTCGAATACATTCATTCGGACACATTCACTCAGAAGTCCGACTTGCTTCTCACTTGAAATTGCCTCAATCGTTAATCAGCCCATTCGGTTGTATTCACTCGGGAGTTGGCCTTGCCTTTCACTCAGAAATTTGGAACTTGAGAGACTCTGAAATCTAGTCGATAGAAGCTCTTCACAGGTCCGAGCTTTGCTTTGCTCGAAAATACAACTTTCTGCCCCAACTCACTCGGAAGTCTTCCTTGGAGACATCTCACTCGGGCTTAGTGTGAAATTTTGAGAGTCTGCCCGAAAGTGATTCATTCCCGGTCGGATCTTTCCTTGCTTGATAAGACACTTTCTTTGAAACTCACTACTCGGAAAGGCTTTGCCTGACAATTGTTCTTTGAAGTTTAGATTTTCTTTCATTCGGAATCAACTCACTCGGGAGTCTTCCACTCGGAGGCAATTTTTCCCAGAAGAAGCAATTGTTCCCAAATCAGACCTGCTTCAGTCAGCATTCCTTTACTCAGACAATAGCTTTGGGCGGTATTTATTCAAAGTCAGTCTCTTTTTCACTCAAAGTGGTTGCAGTCGGACAGCTTCCACTCGGATTCACCTTCAACCGAGACATATTCCTTCAAGGTCAGCCATTTTTCACTCGGAATGCCTTTGATAGGGAAGCTTCCACTCGGATTTACCTCCAACAGGGAAGTATTCCACTCGGCAACGCTCTATTCTGAGTCATCCTACTCGAATTTGATCATTTCTGAGTCCTCCTACTCGGATTTGATCATTCTGAGTCGGAATTCAGCATAAAAAGAGAGTTTTTTCCATATTGGGCTTGTTCTTCTTGTTTCTTTATCATTTTATGGTCGTTTTTCCCTTGTTATTGACCCTTTTATTACCTTAATTTCTGTAAAATAACATACCCAAGTAGAATATAGTGGAAAGAAAGCAAAAATCACAATAAATAAAGGAAATACAGTGCATAATGATTAAAATCCTAAGCAAACTAGATCTAATTTATTGTGTTATAAAACACTTATCATTATGCTCACCCCCTACTGTTGTTATTTTTACAGTGAATGAAGGGCCCAACTATGATATGAGAAGTCACTCTGCTGCTTGGAGTGTATTTTGGTATAAGCCTTGGCCGGCTCCTGAGAATACCGAATGTTTTTTTTATTGTAAACTTAAAAGAGCCGGTCGGCTTTTGTAAAATTGATTTTGTAATTGTTAATTCAAATTCTGTTTTTGGAAATTTGAATTATTTGCAAAATTTTATTTGATTTATTGAAATTCGTTTTAAAATTAAGGATGTTATACATATGAACAGCTCAACTGGCGTGGAAACACTTAGAGACTAGTCAGGGTGAGAAATTTTTTATTGTGAAAGTACCCGACACTAGAGAGCGACCCCAGGTCACCTGAAGCACCCTTTCACACCCTCTCATCCCAAGGCTCGCAATTAAGCCTCCTCTAATGTATCCTCGGTTTCTATAATCTGTCCCCAGGCAATATCACATCTCATTTCTCTTTAATGATTCATCATGTACTCGCATATTTAGTTGGTTAAGACTTTTAGAAACTCAATTATTAAATACCATAAAGGTTCACAAAATCATCTCAATAAACTATATATTCCCATAAGTTCTTCTTTTGAACTTCTGTTATACAGAAACAAATTTAATACAGTCTTCAAATTCAGATCTCACAAAAATTGAGTTTTCAAGCCTTAAATATCTCGAAACTTTCTCTTAAAAAACTTCACATATTTACATAATCTTTCCAAATTTGAATCTTAACTAGATTGAGTTTAGAAATCTCGACTATAACAAAATATCCTTTAGTTATTTCATTAACTAAGAATACTTAAAACTATAAAAATTTCTGATTTCTAAAAGAAAATATTTTTTTTAAATCATTAACTAAGAATACTTAAAACTATAAAAATTTTCTTTAATTCAAGAATTAATTATCTCAACCTCTAATTTTCATAAAATAGCTTCTTTCTAATACTAGATTTTGTTCTAGAGATTAAAAATAAAGTTAATGAAATTTATTTCTAAGAAGAAATAAAAGATTAAATAATTATAAAATACTTTCTCTTAGAATAAAATTTTAAGAGTAAGGTAAGAAAATTCTTATTGAGTTTTAACTTTCCATCATGCTTGCTATATGTTCAAACTCCATATCACAAGGTCATCAATCATTCATCGATCATAATCAAGTATTGTAATATCATCAATCACAATCAAATATCATCAAATCATAAATATTATTAATCACAGTCTAGTATTATAAATTACAATATTGATCTAGGCTCGATACTGGTATCCGTTCTATAAGACTGTGTAACGTCTCTTGACCATTCTTCAATGTGTCACCGGTGTCATCGGTATACATCTAGACTCTAAATCTGTATCAGGTGTTCTCCCTATACCGGTTGTCCAGGATAACGCCATGCACATCGGATAACACTCACGTCACCATACAGAAGACAATGGGCATTTCTATAAAGACAAGAGCAAAGATTCCATTTTCCACACTACGAGCCATAATCTGCTCCTGGAAATAATCAACTTGTCCCCTAAGACTAGTCCTATTTTCTCTACACTCAATATAAAATAACCACTTGCCTCAATCATACTGGCAAGTGCACATTAAATAATAATTTATTTAATTAATGGAGGTTAGTGGTTCCCCACTAACAAGTCCTCGTATATCGAGCCAATCAGGTATAAGAACTCTCTTCATTTACGAAAGGGGGATCCTTTTTCCTTTTTCTTACTACTACTATCTGGACTCCACAGAGTGATCATAAAACATTCCTCATTTGGAATACTATTACTGACTTGAGCGTCGGAGAATCTTCGCAGGTGACACCACCTTTCGCCACATCAACGCGTGAAGTCGGTGTGAAGGACCTCCAGGACGTCAAAACCGCTCTCTTCATATTGGGACTCTGGATATATAGACTAGATACTTGCAGAACCGGTCTTCAATCTCATTTAATCTTTGACTTATGGAGCTGACCCTATACCGAATCTCTTGACCCTGGTGTAGGACAGATCATTGGCACGCCTAGTGGGACCCGATAAAGTTATTCCCACATTCTACAAAAGTATAGTGATTATCCATGGAAAAGGAAGCACATGACTTTGTGGAAAATCAACCTGAAGGCAGAACCAACACAAACGCCTTCAGAATGCTTAACTTTGAATCTCAAGAGGGCAGCTCAAAGAAAATAGTGGCAGTGTCCAACCCCGACCCTCATGATGAGTTGATCAATCAACTCCAAAAAGAACTTGCAGAATTGCAAAAAGAAAGAAGGCAGAGTGAGGACAAGGAGTCATGTCACACAAGAGACACTCCCTATACAACTAAAGGAGAAAAATCCATGACCCTCCAATATTCAAACATCCCCACGTTTGAGGGGAAGGAACAAACCCATGATTCTGATGATAGAGTTACTAAAGGGAAGAAGGAGCTGATGACAGTATCCCCGGTAACTTATAAGCTCAAAGTTCCTTTTTCAAGGAGGCTTATGAGCATACACATCCCTAAGCATCTGCAAACCACTCAGCCACTCTCCATTAGAAAATATAGTGGTGAAACTGATCATACTAAGCATCTTGATGCTTACGTATTCGAAGCCATGTACTTAGGGGCTGATGAAGATGTTATGTGTCGAATGTTCCCAAGAACATTGTCAGAGGAGGCCCTCAGCTGGTTCAAAGGTTTGCCATCAAGATCGATAGATTCCTGGGCTGAAATGGCAGCTGTCTTCGAAACTCACTTTGTCATCTCTAGAGATGTTCCCAGGACATCTCACACTTTAGCCCAAATTAAGCAGGGCAAAAATGAGACTTTAAAGGATTTTTTGAGGAGATTTTACAAGGAAGCATTTTTGGTTCCTAACCTTACAGAGGCCATTAAGCTACATATCGTTATTGAGGCATTACAGCCAGGATCAGCCTTCTCCCTCTCACTAGCAAAAAACCCACCAACAACATTTAAAGAGTTCAGAAAGAAAGCCTCAAAATATATGGGTATAGAGATGCACTTAGAGGCTATGGCTGCAAAGACAAAACCACCAGCACCAACCTCACAACCGCAGAGAGATAATGACAGGATGAGGTCAGAACGCATGGAAAGGTCATTCAACAGCCCTAAAGTTAACAACACCTCTCCTCGACGTCGAGAGAGACGTATCAATTCCTTTAGCCATTATGCACCTCTGATAGCCAGACCATATCAGATTTTGAGAGAGGTAGGATGGCCAACATTCAGTATTTAAGGCATTAGGAGGCCGGCCCCTGTGAAAAGACCAGGGAATCCTTGAAAGTACTGTGATTTTCATGAACAAACAGGACATTTTGCCGATGAATGTCAAGCTCTAAAGAACGCAGTTGAAATGCTAATTAGAGAGGGCAAACTAAAGCAATACTTGTTCAAAGAGAAGTCCTCTAACAAGGTAGATCGGACTGAGAAAAGAGAATGAGATCAAGACGACAGAGATGATAATAGCCGTAATCCGGTTAGGAAGTTCTCTGCTGCAGAGAAACAAAAAGGTCCTATGACTAATGACATAGCTCAAAGAGATGATATGCCCCAGCAATAGCGTCAAGGCCGGCGTGAAATCATCGATATGATCGCTGGAGGATTCACTGGGGGAGGAGCTTCAATTACAGCCCATAAGAATCATCATCGAATAATTCTGTAGTACAAGGGAAGGTTAGAGACAACCGTCCTTACAGAGAGGGTGTTGAGGCTCCAGTAATTTCATTCTCTGATGAGGATTTCGGTCCAACCGTTCCGGGTGGAGATGATGTTGTGGTCATTATTGTAGTAATAGCCAACAAGGATGTCAGAAGAATCCTTGTCGACCAAGGAAGTTCCTGTGATGTTATTTTTTATAATTGCATTAAAAGAATGGGTTTCAATGACTCAGACTTACAGCCTTACACACAGGAACTAACATCTTTTAATGGTGTAAAGCAACCGACAAAAGGATACCTTTACACCCTTATCTCTTTTGAAGGTGAGCCAGGGGCCAGAACGGTTAAATCCAGAGTGTTGGTAATTGATGTTGAATTACTATTCAATGGCATCATAGGTCGCCCCACCTTGAATGCTATGGAGGCAATCGTTTCAACTCCACACCTCCTTATCAAGTTTGTCGATAAGGACAATGTTATTTCTTCCATCCGAGGTGACGAAGAGATGGCCAGGTACTGTTATAACCTGAGCCTAAATATGACAAAGTTGGAGGCATCCAATAAAAAGAGAAAGCTCAATGATTGTGGAACAGCTGCTGGTTTTGTGAGCCTTATTGATTTAGACCCTAGGTCGGATCAAAAGATTGACCCTCTCAATCCTTCCAAACCTACACCAGATGGAGGCTCAAGGGATGTAATACTAGAAGACTCACCTGAAAAGGTCACACATATCAATGACAGTTGGATTCAGTTACAGAGGAGCGTCTACTTAACCTCCTCAAAGAATTCAAAGATCTTTTTGCATGGACCACAGCCGATATGCCTGGCATAGATCCTGCTTTCTGCTGTCACAAATTATCTGTTTACCTAGAGACGAGACCGGTTGCCCAAAAGAAAAGAAGATTGGGCCCAGAAAAATAGAAAGCAGCTTGGCAACAAACTGAGGAATTACTGAAAGCCGGATTTATCAAGGAAATCCGCTATTCCTCTTGACTCTCAAATGTGGTGATGGTCCGGAAAGCTAATGGTAAATAGAGAATGTGTATTGACTATGTGGACCTTAACCGTTGCTGTCCAAAAGATCCTTACCCCCTTCCTAATATAGATCGGATGGTAGATGATTCCTCTGGTTATCAATACCTGAGTTTCATGGATGCGTACTTAGGGTACAACCAAATTTCGATGTGCAAAGATGATCAAGAAAAAATGGCTTTTGTCAATGATCGTAGCGTCTTCTGCTATACCGTTATGCTCTTCGATTTGAAAAATGCTGGAGCCACTTATCAGCGAATGATTAACAAGGTGTTTGAGGGCATGCACACCAAGCTTGTTGAGGTGTACATTGATGATATTATAGCCAAGACGCTGGTTGGAGGTGATCATATTGAAGACCGGCGTCAAGTGTTCATCCGCTTGAGAGAATATAACATGAGGCTAAACCCGTTAAAATGCACTTTTGTAGTCCCAGCTGGGAAGTTTTTGGGTTTCATGATAACTCAGCGCGGTATTGAGGCCAATCCAGGGAAATGCCAAACGATTCTCAACATGCAGAGTCTGAGAAATCTGAGGGAAGTCCAATCCCTGAATGGCAAAGTAGCAGCCTTAGCACGGTTCATGCCAAAAATGGCTCACAGGTCACTTCCTTTATACAAAGTGTTAAAAAGTCTAAAAAAATTGAGTGGGGACAAGAACAAGAACAAGCATTTCAAGAACTTAAAGAGGTGTTGTCCAAACCTCATATACTAACGAAACCTGACCCCGGGGGCACGCTCATCTTATACTTGGCAATTTTGGATGAAGCTTTGGGCGTAGCCTTAGTAAAGGAAACTCCTGATGGACAGAGGCTGGTATACTTTACTAGCAAAACATTACAAGGCGCTGGGATCCGGTATCAAAAAATTGAAAAGGCCGCTCTCGCTGTTGTTTGGGCCTCTCGATGGTTACGTCCATATTTTCACGCTCATCCAGTCACGGTGAGAACAGACCTACCACTCTGATCTGTGTTAATCAAACCTGATCTCGCTAGTAAAATGATCAAATGGTCCATTAAACTCTCAGAGTTTGATATATCTTATGAACCTCGAGGCGCTATCAAGGCTCAGGTCCTGGCTGATTTTATCGTGGAAATGACAAGGACAGATCCAGCTACACCTCGTGTTCAGTGGACCATCTATGTGGATGGTTCATCGAATCAAAGGGGCTCCGGAGCAGGTGTAGTCCTTGAAAGCAATGACGGTGTGCACCTGGAAATCTCCCTTCACTTTAATTTCAAAACTTCTAACAACAAAGCTGAATACGAAGCTTGTTTAGCTGGGCTTCGAGCTGCGATTGACATCGGAGCTTCTAAAGAAATGCTCTACAGTGATTCACAACTCATGATTTCACAGATCCTGGGAGATTATCAAGCTCGTGAGCCTCAACTCTAGTTATACTTAAATTGTGTCAAGGAGTTAAAAGAAAAATTCTCAAAGATGGAATTTAAACATGTTCTACGTGAAGAGAATACCAGAGCGGATATACTTTCCAGATTGGCAAGCACCAAACGGCCAGGCAGCACCACAACGTTGGTCCAAAGTACACTGACGTCACCCAACATTCTTCTTTTCCCCTCTCTGAATGCCATAATGACCAATTCTCCTTATGGAAACTCATGGATGGCCCCTTATATCCGTTATCTAGCCGATGGACAGCTACCTACGGACGAAAATAAAAGAAAAAGGATAAGAAGGGAGTTGCCATATTTCACCATGATTGATGGTAACCTCTATAGAAGGGCCTTTTCAGTACCTTATCTGATTTGTTTAAAGGAAAACGAGGTACAAGGAGTAATACAGGAGGTGCATGAGGGGCAATATGGACATCACGCCGGAGGAAGAAGCTTGATGAGAAAAATTCTCAGAGCCGGATATTGGTGGCCTACGATGAAGCAAGATTCTATTGACTTTGTCAAAAAGTGCGACGCTTGCCAAAGGTTTTCCAACCTTCACCATACACCGGCGAAAGAACTATTTACATCAGTTGTGCCTTAGCCTTTCTACCAATGGGGTCTGGACATCTTAGGACCATTCCCAACTGTGCCCGGAGGCATTAAATATTTAATTGTAGGTGTTGATTATTTCACAAAGTGGATTAAGGCAGAGCCAGTGGTCCATATCACTTCAGCCCGAACTCGTCGTTTCATGTACGAAAACATCATAACATGATTCGGGGTCCCAGAGCGGATTATTACAGACAACAGCACTCAATTCATAGACAAGAAGTTCACAGATTTGCTTGAAGGGTTGGGAATAACCCAGATATTCTCATCTGTCAAACACCCGCAGACTAACGGTCAAGCTGAAGTGGCTAACAAAGAGGTGCTGAAAGGGTTGAAGAAACGTCTTGGGGAAGCCAAGGGCAGATGGACAGACCAGTTGTGCCACATCCTTTGGGCATACCAGACAACGCCTCACTCATCCACCAACAAATCCCCATATCGCTTGACTTATAGAGCAGAAGCAATGATACTTGTGGAATTACAAACTGCTTCTGTAAGGGTCAAGCACTTCTCTGAGGAAAGCAACAGCGCCAACTTGGCGTCAGAGATGGATGTAATTCAAGAGCTCAGAGAGGAAGCATTCGTTAGAGACCAGGCCATTAAAGCCAAAGCCGCCCTTCGGTACAATAAATGAGTCCAATCCAGGACTTTCAACATTGGGGATTTGGTTTTGAGGAAAGCAAGTGTGGGAAACAAATTCGCTCATCAAGGCAAATTAGCCCCAAACTGGGAAGGCCCATACAGGGTATCCGAAGTCACTGGTACAGGTTCTTACCGCCTAGAAAACCTTGATGGCACACCAATCTGAAACAAATGGAATACCCAGAACTTACGCATCTATTATAGCTAGCTGCTAAAACAACATGCACTCTTTTCTCCTCACTTGAGACCGTCCAACGGAGAATTCATTACAGCATGATCCAAGCTACGCTTTTATTGTAATTCTTATTTTAGTTCAATGAGAATATTATATGCAAACTTAACTCTTTCAAACTTTTCTTTATGTTGTGATTTTCAGCCCTTCCGACGTATACGAATATATTCAGGACGGATAATCTCAACTACCTATTCTGTAGTTAACGATGTTGTTGGTGTATACACTATGAGCTATTAATGTATTAATTTTAACTTATTAATAAAATTAGTATTTTTAGTTTTAGACAAATGCTATTTATCCTGGAATAATAGGTCATATGAGAATTATTCCTAAAACGTCCCTAATCAAGTATTTACATGGGGACATATAAATACATTAAGATTAGTGTGTAAATGTACTGATGATTTGATCTCACAAATCATGGATATATGATATCAAGTCTTTACACGGGTACACATTAAGGGTAATGTTGTACTGGACAGACCCACCATGAGAACGTTGCATGGATCGTTACATGAGTGTCATAAATGTGATAATGGTATGTAGTCCTTCGACCTGAAGTCACTATGATTCCTACATAAGGAGTTTATTGTTTTAATACAATCAAACGTTATCTATAATAAGATGACCATAAAGATTGTGATTAGGCAATAGATAAATTATGCAGAGGGATATGAGTGATGTAGATGGAATTTGTCTCTCCTATGTGACAAGAGTGATATCTATGGGCCACTTGATGGAGTGAGACTAATGAAATGCATGGCCATGCTAGGACGAATAAATATTAGATATTTATTCTATAAAGTCTACTCTGGTATCAAGTAAAATGAATTGGGCCATACAAGGATGACGACGACCATGCCTTGGGCCCAATTAGATATCGTGACAAAAGGAATAGATATATAAAATAATTATCACTTATAGGTCATGTCGATGATAAATAATATTCGGACATAATGATGTATTGCTAGATACCGCTCTTATTTTATATTAATAATAAAATACTTTATTATTAATATAACCGAATATTTTACCTATAGGGTCACACACATAGAGTAAGCCCACCAGAGGATAGTTTTATTTTAGTTGGACTAAAAATAAAACTATTTGGGCCTAACTCATTTAGAATGAGTAAGGAGCCCAATGTTTAATGAGAGTTCAGGTCAAGACCTAAGCCTATATATAGAGCATGAGATGCTCATAGGCTGCTGCTCAGAAATTAGACCAAAACAAAATTTTTGTACTAGCATTCGGAGCTCTATTTTCTGGTGGGAGTGCTCGTGTGGACTCCTAAGGGCGAAGCTACAATTTCTTCGATCGAGGATCTTGTTCTGCGTCTACAAGAGGTAAACCCTAATTAAAAATTTTAATTTAGCATAATGCTTTGAGACATACGTGTTTACAATTCTTTTGGGAATCCTTTGTGTTTCCGCTGCCTGACCCTAATAGGATTCCCTAACAGATGTAACCCCTCGAATATGTGTGAATAATCAAAGATCAAACCTTTCTCAAGGATACCAAATCTTACTTGAAGACCTGGGCGTAGTAGGATTGGTTCTCCTACAAAGACCATACCGAACCCCAGGAAAAGGGCACAGTAGGATCAGACCTTTTTATAAGGCTGTACCGAACCCCATTCGAAGGCCCAGATTGTAGGATTAGACCGAACTCTGGGTACGGTTAGTAAGTTTGGCTGAACACTGGTGAAGGCTTGGATTGTAGGATTAAAACTAAACTCCAAGTATGGTTAGTAGGTTTGGCTGAACATCGGTGAAGGCTTGGGCGCAGTAAGCTGGTTCTTTTTCAAGACCACGCTGAACCCCAAGTAACGGGCGTAGTAGATTCAGGATTAGCTCTGTTCTGAACCCCGTGTTGAAGGCCTAGAAGGTAAGATTAAAACTGAACTCTAGGTATGGCCAGTAGGTTAAAACTGAACTGTCGTTCGAAAGCTTGGAGGGTAGGATGAAAACTAAACTCCAAGTACAGTTAGTAGGTTTGACCAAACACTGGTGAAGACATAACGTTACTCTTCTGGTTAGGAAATTCTCTTGCAGGATAAAGATTCAGTAAACATCACCATGATTACTTCCCCTCAGGACGAATACTCCCAACCATTCTCACGCTGACGACGTGTTTTCCCACGAGGGCAACCCTCATCATGATACTTATAATTGAAAGCCTAATCATCAAAGATTAAGGTACTCTTCTTACAAATCTTGTATATGCCAAATGTTATGATTTAAGTCACAACCTCGTCATGCCACAATTTTAATACAATACGAGGTGGATAAGCTCTATCTTTTTTACCAAATCAAAGATAACATTCCGTAAAATGAGCCTTTGTTACTAAAGTGCCCACGCATGGGGACAGTACTTGTATGTTACTATCCGTTTTACATTCTACGTATGTAAATCTGAACTGATTCATTACACATACAACGATTTTATTTAAACTATTTTCGATGAACAGACGTATAAATAAAGTTGTCATTTCATTGATAAAATCCCAAAGTACATAAATGATTGATTGAAATCCAGAGCTGATCCCGGAACATAGCAGTATTAATTCAACAAAAACAATAACACAAAAAAGCCGCTACTTATTTTGGCTTATCCCTCCGCTCTCTTCCTTCTCTTTACCTCTGACCTCACCCCCTATCACCAGCAGCTTTATTTGCAGCAGCATTAGCACTTGTTCCTTCACCTCCGGGCTGCTTGGCGATAGGGACCAGGAGAGAAGGCCCCATTGATTGGCCCTTGGGAAGGGGAGGTAGCTCATATGGAGTGTTGGGCATTTCCTCATGATGATCGTCGATAACTGCAACGAGTTTCCCTCCATGAAACTCATAGAACGGATTAATACCGCTCAAGTCGAGCTCCACTTTAGGATTGCGGTGAAGAATCTGACGCACTACCAACCCAAAGGATTCCTCGGCGACTTGGACATAGATATCAATAGCCTCATCCGCTCTGGTGTTAGCAGCAGCCAGCTCCGCTCTCAAGGCAGCGCCATCATCACCCAGACTCGCCAACTTCAGATTTTTAATTTCCATAAGTAGCTCCTTCTCTCTGCGGGCCTTTAGTTTGCTTCGAGTAACTATAAGCTTTCGCCTTCAGTTCCTCTTCCAGCTTGGAAGTATTTTCTTTCTCCTTATAAATGTTGGCACTGAGGTTAGAGTTAACCTTCTTCTGCTCAGCCAATTGACCCTCCAGGTCCTTTATGGTCTATTTCTGGCTGAGGGTCTCCGCGTACATGCGCTCCCCATAATCCTTGGACGTCTTTAACCGATCCTCAAGAAGCTTGATAGTCGTCTTATCTTTAGCAGACGCAACAGTAAGGTCATTGACTTTGCCAGTCAATCTGTCGACTTCCGGGCCGTCGTCCGCCAACCTACAGAGCGACTTCACGAGACCAGACAACTCTTCCAACTGCCATCGTCCGGCCTCACAAGCTTGCTTGATCTCTTTTGGCTCGAGAGTGGTCTTTAGCTTGTACCGCGGATCAGGGATACATTCAGGTACCGGACCCTCATACACCAAAAATAGAGCGAGATTAGAATTGTTTGGAGGAGGGTAAGAGACCCTTGGCGCAAAATAGGTTGTCAAAGGTCGAGCGTCGGAAGTAACAGCCTTGCTGAGGGCATCTAGAGTAGGCCCCTCTGCCTTTTTTCCTTTCGAACCCCCAGAATCGGTCCCTCCTTAGAAGTTCTGGCCTTTTTGGAAGGAGGGGGTTGTGACTCCGCCTGCTTTGAGGCGTCGTTCTTTATCTTCCTCCTCCTTTCTCCGGTCTTCTTCTCCTCAACACCGGAGGTAGGATTCTCAGGTACGCCCTCTATCAGGGGGATATCATCACCAGCAGAGGAAGTGAGGATGATGGTTTCAATGGCGACCTTCTTGGAATTCCGCTTCGGCTGGATGTTATTTTCTGCAGCCACGGCCTTTCCTCCAGCCTTTAGCGATTTCAATTTATCCATATCCTTGGATTCTGTCTCAATCTCAACTGCATAATCAAAATAGGAAGATGATAAGTATTGAAAGATTTTTCAAGACATGAAAAGAAAAACAACGACAAAGGAATGATAAGAAAATTACGTAAATATTGCTCGCGGGTAGTTTTTGACCCTAACAAACGCCTGCAGGAAAAAAATTTATGCGAGGCGGTGTACGCTTCGAGTGCGAAGAGAACGGATACAGAAGTAGGCGATAATTCGTCCTCCTCAGTAAAATAGGCCTGGGAGGTTAACAAAAAATGCTCATGGGACCAGCTCACGGGAAACTTATTTATTCCTTCTTTATTTAACCAAAAGACTAGATCCTCAGGCTTAATGCGTATCCTGGTGAAGTATGATTTGAAGGAACGCCCATCGATTTTGGTAGAGTCGGTGTAAGACTCAAAATTGACAAGCTTAGAGAGAGTACGGAGAGTTACCAAACTTACACCCCCGCTCTGTTTGTTGGCACGATGGACCACTTGCGTAAAATAGAAAAGCATGACGACTGTCGGAGTGAAGTTGAAGTGCTCCCCAAGCACTTCCAGAGAACGGATTAAACCCCATCCGTTAGGGTGAAGCTGGGAGGGGGCGAAGTCCAAGAATCTTAGTACCCCCATCTAGAATTCCGTTAGAGGGAAGCGTACACCCAAATTCAGAAAGAGAAAGTCATACATGTAGATCGACCTCTCATCTGGGGTGTAGCATATCCGTTCTGAGGGAAGGGAAGCCAACACCATAAACCGCTCCTTTTGCCTTTCCTTTACATGAGCTTTAAATTGGGGTTCCAGCCTGGCTCCATCGTCCCTGGCATGGCAGGACGGTGTGTCGTGAAATTCATCCGCCACCCAGCAATATGGGTGTATCTTCTGGAGCTTTACCCAGTCTATCCAGTGTGAAACCATGTTACACAATCCAGAAGCTGTTTTCAGTATATACTGTTGAGACGATGCTCCATCACCAGAGGTGCCCTCGCCAGTCATTTTTTGGACATCTAATTTAAAAATCTTCACACTGCGGTAAAAACCCACAACATCAGAGAGGTATAAATCAGCACTCTCCTCACTCTCACTAGAAGACGATTCTGAAGAGGGTATTATCACCCTCCGCCTTGAGTAAGGCAATGCTTCCCTCTCTGAATGAAGTGGCCAGGTGCTAGAGGAGACCACAGGGATCCTCCCACCACGACTTGCAGGAGTTTGAGACGAAGCTCTTCTTCCTCTAATCCTAGGGCCAACACGACTAGAACCAATATGACATCTCCCAGACATTCAGAAAACTTAAGGAAAAATACGAGGAGATGAAGAAGATGGTTACCTAAGGAAGGAGAAGATGGTGAAGCAAATTTCACAGAAGCAAGTACAGACGTCTTCTCAAAATTTTTGCAGAATTTCATCAGGAAGGCAAGAGTAAGTGATTTCTGAATTCACTAAGTGCTCCTTTTATAGGGGGTAAAGAGTCTTAATTACCGGTTCAAGGGTTATGTCATTTACCACCAAACGACACCTTTTCGTAAATACAAGGCTGTCGTTTCAAACCCAAAGGCGTGAAAACAGTGTCGATTCATCAAAAGGCCTCTCAAATGGGCCTTAAAATTCGAATTTCAGGCCCATAAAGCTCCTGAGTGACAGTTACAAAGACATGCGCATTTAAAACAATAATGGCTCTCCCATGTGCTTAAAGGCATTAAATGACCAATCATGAGAAACGTTGCAACTGTTACTCGAATACCAAGAGTTTCAGGTTTCAAAAACTTTCGAGATCCTCGCACAACAGATCTTTGTCCGAATCCGTCGTAAGGAACGCTATGACAACGGAGTCTTTGTTACCAGGACGGATCTTCATGTGACAACATAATGCAGAAACCCAACATACGTTAAATAAATATTTTGCCTACATAGATGAACCGGTATCCAGACCAAATACAAGCGATGTAGCTTATATGAGTAACTTTACTAGTCCCTCACACAAGCTAAGGGACAAATAAAATAATGATCTGATCTTTATACCGGATTTGATGATATAATTGAAGACTCAATCCATAATTTTACGATTGAGATGTATTTCCCCAGGACAGATGATCTCAGTCACCTATTCTGTGATTTGAGGATGTAACTCCTGGCGTGGACGATTCCCATCATCATCCTTATGATGGAAGATCCAACCATCATCTTTATGGTTATTATTCCTCTTTTGAAAGAACACTTCTTCTAGAATGGATAATCTCAATTACCTACTCTGTAAATTGACGATGTAAATCCTGATACAGACACCTGGTTGAAGTATTTTTGCAGTTCCCTAAGCTCGGAACAATACTCTCATAATGGACGACGTTTTTCCCTCCAGTGAGAACAATACGAATTAATACTAGTCATCCATCCTGCGACACCGCTGTTGTGAATAACGGATCGACTCCTTCTCTCCCCAAAAGAATTAAGGGTAATACCCTATGATAGTTATTTAAATCCGACCTCAAGTTAATAGCACTGAACAGATTATTGAATACTGAAATGATAAAGGCAAATTACATGTATATTGTTCAAAATTAATCAAAACTGGAGCTGATCTTGGAATACAGCTTTACATATGTAAAACAACAAGACTACGGAATAGGAATTTGCTCTTGGGACTTTTGTTGTCCCTCTCCTTCTCCGAAATCTTGAGTTCCTCCCTAAGAGGCTTCTTCTGGAGCTTTTTCTTCTGGCGCTCTTGTACCTCCTTCAGATGGACGCCTTCTGGCATAGGAACGGTGGAATCCGATCCCATGCTTTGACCCTCAGGAAGAGGGGGTAAGCCATACAAGGATTCCGGAGGATCTTCATGATGATCTTCAACCACTGCGACTAGTTTCCCTCCATGGAATTCATAGAACGGATTCATACCATAGAGGTTTAGCTTCACAGTGGGGTTACGGTAAAAAACCTGGTGTATCGCTAGGCCGAAGGATTCTTCAGCAACTTGGCTGCATATATCGATGGCTTCCTTCGCCTCAGCTTTGGCTACAGCCAGATCTTCCCATAACCTGAGAATTTCTTCCTCCGCTCCTTGGGATTCCGTGCTCCTGGCCTTTAATTCCTCAATCTCAAAGAGGAACGTCTTTTCCTTTTGGGACCACTCCTCAGCCTGTTTAAATTAATCCTCCACAGCAGCTTTATTCTTATCTTCTAGCTCAGCCTGTTTAGCTTGACTGTTGCGGAGTTCTTCTTTTAGCTCATTAACCATTCTCTCCAAGCCTATAGCTGTATCTTTGAGCTTGAGATTCTCATTATTCATGAGATCTCCGTACTCTTTAGACTTGGAGAGACGATCTTCAAATAATTTCAGAGCGGCTTTATCTTTCTCAGCTGAGAGGTTGAGCTGCTCCACCTTATCACTCAGCTTATCTACCTCTGCAGCATCATCAGCCAACAGACTGAGCGAATTAAGTAACCCCGTGAGCTCTGCTAATTGCCATTTTCCGGCCTCACACGCATCTTTGATTTCTTTAGGCTCGAGCATGGGCCGAAGTTTATAGAGCGGCTGAGGAAGGGTCGCTGGAGTCGGCCCTTGGTATAAAAGAAATAGAGTGAGGAATAAAGTAGTTGGAGAGGAGATCGGAGTACTCGATCCAAAAACTCCAGAAAGTATACCCTTATGAAGTCCGGAAGAAACCCTAGCTGCATCCGATGTTTCTACAGCTTTGCCTTTAGAGACTCTCGCTCTTTCTAGACTCCCAGAAGGCTTGTGTTTTTTCGAAGGAGGAGAGGAAGAGATGATGATTCTAGCAGGGTCGTTCTTGATCTTCCTCCTCCTCTCTTTTATTTTGGGTTGATCCGTAGTTGCATCAATGCCAGTTGGACCTCCCTTCACCAAGGGAATCTCCCCCTCCGCAGCTGAAGTCAAAATAATAGACTCGGAATGGAATTTTACTGAATTCCTTTTTAGCTGAATATTGTTCTCACCAGCTACAGATTTTCCTCCAGCCTTCAGGGATTTCAGCTTATCCATATCGGGAGATTTCTGCTCTATTTCACCTACATGGGTAAATAAAATGCATTAACAACAAAGAAATAATCAATGCAATTAACAAAGGAGGAAAATGGAAATACCACGAGAATTACGTAAGTATTCATCCCGGACTTCAGTCGAACTACTCAAAAGGCGTCTACAAAAGAATGCTTTGAAGCGTGTGGTGTAGGCTTCAAGGGCAAATAACACTGTCGCCGATGCAGTTGATAGTTCAGATTGATCAATGTAGTACGCTTGTGAAGTCAGAAGAAAGTGTTTGTGAGTCCAGCTTAGAGGAAATTTATTAAAACCCTCCTCATTCCTCCAGAAAACGGGCTCATTTTCTTTAATTAATATTCTGGTGTAGAAAGATTTAAAAGATTGCCCATCTACTTTGGCTAAATCGGTGTAAGATTCAAAATTTACAAAAGAACACAAAGTTCGGAGCGTAATCAAAGCGACCCCGCCTTTCTTATTGGCTCTCTGAACTACCTGGGTGTAGTAGAAAAGCATAGCCACGGTGGGGGTAAAGTTAAAGTAATCGCCTAACAGTTCCAGAGCCCGGACAAGCCCCCAGCCATTGGGATGAAGTTGAGAAGGTGCGCAATCTAAAAATCTTAGCACACCCATTTGAAACTCTGTTAAAAGAAAGCGGACTCCGAGGTGGTGGAACACGAAGTCATGCATATATACAAAATGTTCATCTGGGACGATATGGCAGATCCGTTCTGTTGGCAGCGGTGCAAACACCAAGAACCTCTCTTTTAGCTTCTTCTCCGTATAGACCGTGAACCTCGGTTAAATTTCAGCTCTGTCCAATCTTGCATGATGAGAAACTAAATTCTTAAACTCATCAGCTACCCAGCAGTAAGGCCACTTGGCTTGAAGTTCCTCCCAGTTCAACCAGTGTGCAATAACGTTGCATAACCCCTCAGCTGTCCTTAAAACTACTTGTTCTCCAGAAGGTCCCTCTCCAGGCATCGTTCTAATAGCGTGGGCAAAAATCTTTGCTCTACGATAAAAAGTTACATCGTCAGAAAGGTAACAATCATTACTCACCTCACTATCGGAAGGGCGACTATACTCAGAGGATGACTCTGAGGAGGGAAGAATCACTCTCCGCCGTGAGTAAGATCCCCTTTCAGAGCGACGTGACTCAGCCCTAGGAAAAACCACAAGAATTCTTCCCCCATGGTGGCCAGAGATGTGAGGAGCTAATCTCCCCCTCCTAGGGCGCATTTTTTCAAGAAAAACAGAGAAATGGAAGATGAAACTAACAGAGGAAAGAAAATGGTTACCTAAGATAGCAAGGAAAGTGAAGACAGAAAGAGCTTCGTAAAACAAGCAGCAGGCGTCTCTATGAAATTTTTGCAGAGTGTTGCTAAGGAATCAGAAGCAAGTGATTCCTAGAATTCACTAAGTGTTTCTTTTATAAGAGACGAAGAGTTTCGGTTACCAACTCTTGGGGTTGTGTCGTTCACAACTAAACGCGTCGATTTACAATTCAAACGACATAGTCGTTTCAAACTCATGGGCGCCAAAACAACATCGATTCACCAAGGGGCCTCTCCACTGGGCCCAGAAGTTTTAAAAATTGTAAGCCCATTAAGTCCCAGGTGACGGTTACTGAGATACACGCCTCCAATGCAATAATTGCTCACACACGTGTTTAAAGGTATTTAATGCCTAATCATGCGACGCGATTTATGCCTTATAGCCGTTACTCGAATTTCAAGAGTCTCAAGTTTCAAAAAACTTTTGGGATTCTCATACAACGAATCCTTGTCCGGATCCGTTGTGATGATATTATGACAACGGAGCCTTTATCTATAGAATGGCTCCTCATGACATAATAATGCTGAATAATACACATGTAGATAAATATTTTCTGCATAAGTATACCGGCATCCAGACCTCACGAAGGTTGCATAGCTTATGTGAACAACTACACAGTCCCTCACACAAGCTAGGGGACATATGATCCAGGCTCGATACCGGTATCCGTTCTATAATACTGTGTAACGTCTCTTGACCATTCTTCAACGTGTCACCGGTGTCATCGGTATACATCCGGACTCTAAATCTGTATCAGGTGTTATCTCTATACCAGTTGTCTAGGATAACGCCATGCACATCGGATAACACTCACGTCACCATACAGAAGACAATGGGCATTGCTACAGAGACAAGAGCAAAGATTCTATTTTCCCACTACGAGCCATAATCTGCTCCTGGAAATAATCAACTTGTCCCCTAAGACTAGCCCTATTTTCTCTACGCTCAATATAAAATAGCCACTTACCTCAATCATACTGGCAAGTGCATATTAAATAATAATTTATTTAATTAATAGAGGTTAGTGGTTCCCCACTAACAAGTCCTCAAGCCAATCAGGTATAAGAACTTTCTTCATTTACGGAAGGGGGATCCTTTTTCCTTTTTCTTACTACTACTATCTGGACTCCATAGAGTGATCATAAAACATTCCTCATTTAGAATACTATTACTGACTTGAGCGTCGGAGAATCTTCGCAAGTGACACCACCTTTCACCCACATCAACGCGTGAAGTCGGTGTGAAGGACCTCCAGGACGTCAAAACCGCTCTCTTCATATTGGGACTTCGGATATATAGACCGGATACTTGCAGAACCGGTCTTTAATCTCATTTAATCTTTGACTTATGGAGCTAACCCTATACTGGATCTCTTGACCCTGGTGTAGGACAGATCAAATATCATTAATCAAAATCAAATATTATTAATTATAATCAAATCAAACCAACTAAATATCAGTCATAAATATAATTCAAATTTTATTAGTTATTTAGATTAATAAGATTAATTTTAAGTCTTTATAGTCCATTCCTCGTATAGGTCTATGTAGGTCCATATAGTCCAATCCTCGCATAGGTATAATTCGGTCCATACAGGTCATAATAGTCCAAGTCTTTGCATAGGTTCAGTCCCGCATAGGTTATCCAGATATTTACATAGGTATTCAGATCAAGTTACACAAGATACTCAATTTAAAATTTATTATAAATTTTTAAGTTAAATAGTTATTATTTTAAAATAATATTATTAAATTTTAAGGGAGTAGGGGACTCCTCCCATTATTCTTATGTCTTTTCATATTATATTCCTATCTCACTCCCCCTTACCTCTTGTATCTTGGTTCGTTATGGAAAGTTCGTGCGCGCCTTGCCTCCGAGTTCTAAAATATATCAATTTCACTTTAATATAGTTATAAGATGAAAATTAAGATTACTACTTAAAGCAGAAATAGTAAATTTTGAATAGTGAATAGTGAATAGTAAATTATGAATGGTAACAATAAATAGTAAAACATAAATAGTAACGGTAAATAGTAAATTATGAATAGTAACGATAAATAGTAAAGGTAAATAGTAACAGTAAATAGTAATTTACTATTGAAATAGTATTTTACTATTGAAATAGTATTTTACTATTCAAAATAGTAACTTAAAATAATATTATTTTCAGTATAATAATAGATTTCTAAAAACGATATAAAAATAACCCTAAAAAATATAAAAGAGAGGTATTCTTACCTTAGGATTTTAGCAAAACCTTCTTCTAAAAAAATTTATTTCTCTCTCTTACTTCCACCACTATCTCACTAGCACTACTATATTAAGAAAACTTAATCTAAAATTGTGAATTCTAAAGAAGAATTCCTTCGATATTTATAGGAAAGAAAATTACTATGCATTCTATTATTTTAATATAAAAGTACTGTACATTTTTTGAAAATTCAATCCTGATTATTGTGTACCTTTTGAAATTTTCATACATGCACAGTGTTTTACATAGTAAATGTCGGCTAAATTATTAAGCCAAATAGTAACCTTTTACTCGGTATATTTTAAATATTCAAAATCAGTCCTTTTTGAAATTTAGCGATATTATATCAGTCCTCACTAATTTTATAATAAGTAATATAAAGTTTAAATTTTAAAAATCTAAAATTTTCTGTTAATAAAAATTTATTGATAAGTTTCCAATTTTTTTAAGATTGGTAAGAATCAAGATTTTACTCAAACCGATAATTTTTAGATAAGTCTACTTGAAATAGATTTTAGAAAATTTTCTTATAATTTAAATTCACTTTCTTGTAAATATTTTTAATTTTAAGTAACTTTATATGAATTTAAAATTATTTAAAATATTATTTTATTAAAATATTTTAAAAAATTCAAAAAATTCCAGAAAATTATAAATATTATGTAGATCAAAAAGTTCTAAAGAACCATAGTTTAATTCCTTCAAAATTTTATTTTAAAATTCTAATAAGAGTTAAATCATAACTATGTAAAAACATAAACATAAAATAAAAGTTGTGAATAATAAAGATATTCAAAATTCTTAATATAATTTCATTAATCAATGAATACTAATTAAGTTATTTTAAAATTCTCATTCATAAATATTTTCATTTTATTATTATTATTATTTTATTTTATTTTAATAAACAAATAATTAAATATAAATACCAAAATTTCATAAAAAAATGATAATAATAAACTAACTTATAGTAAGTATTTCTCATGAAAGATATATTAATATCTATTTTCTATTTGTATTGAGAATGAGATGTTACAATATTTAATTGTGATTGATAATATTTGATTGTGATTGATGATCTTGTGATGTGGAGTTTGAGCATATAGCAAGCATGACGGAAAGCTAAAACTCATTCAGAAAATTTTCTTACCTTAGTCTTTAAATTTTTATTCTAAGAAAAAGTATTTTATAATCATTTTATTCTTTTATTTCTTCTTAGAAATTATTTTCATTAACTTTACTTTTAATCTTTAGAATAAAATCTAGTATTTATTTTAGAAAGCAGCCATTTTATAAAAATTAATTTATCAAAAGGTTGAGATAATTAATTCTTGAACTAAAGAAAAATTCCATAGTTTTAAGTATTTTTGGTTAATGATTTTAAGAATTATTTTCTTTTAGTAAATTAGAATTTTAAAGTAAATTATTTTAGTTTTCCCCAACATAATAACTAAAGGATATTTTGATATAATCGAGAATTCTAAATTCGATTTTGTTAAGATTCAATTTGAGAAAGATTATGTAAATATGTAAAGTTTTCTAAGAGAAAGTTTTGAGATATTTAAGGCTTGGAAACTTAATTTTGGTGGATTTAAATTTGAAAACTGTACTAAATTTATTTCTATATAACAAAAATTCAAAGAAGAAATTGTGGAAATATGCAGTTTATTGAGATGATGTTGTAAACCTTTATGATATTTATTAATTGAGTTTCTAAAAGCCTTAACCAACTAAATAACCGAGTAGTTCATGTATCATGAATCATTAAAGAGAAACACAATGATATTGTCTGGGAACAGATTATAGAAACCGAGGATACATTAGAGGAGACTTAATTACGAGCCTTGGGATGAGAGGGTGTGAAAGGGTGCTTCAGGGGACCTGGCGTCGCTCCCTAGTGTCGGGTATTTTTACAAATAAAATCTTCCTAGTCTGACTAGTCTCTAAGTGTTTCCATGCCAGTTGAGCTGTTCATGTTATTATTATCTGAAATTATGAAACAGTATAAACTTCTGGTTGGCCCAGTGTAAATTAAAATTTAAGGGCCCACACATATATAGATAAGTTATGATGAGGATATTGTATAACATTCATGCATTCATAATTGATTGTGTATGTGATTGTGACTGATAGTATTATATTAGTTTTTGAAAAACTATTATTACTTATGCCCCATTTGGGAATATTATATTCTGTTTCTCACTCCTTTCCTCATGTTTTTGTTTCATATGATTTCGATATCAATGGTTCATACAGAGTGGAGGATGGAAGATTCAGAAAATTAAGTACCAAGTAGGAAGGAAACTCGGTATAAATACCATGGTCCAAAGAATGAATAGTTTAATAGTGCTAATATCATCAAATAGCTATTCTTGGACCATGGAGTTTCCTCTCTTGTTTAAATCATGACTATTTTCTTATTATTGATGCATATAACAAATCATTACTCTAACAAGGTGTTTAATAAGTTATTAAATAAATTTAAGGTATTTCAATTTTCTAATACATGCTTTCATTTATTTATATTCTTTGAAATATAAATACACACATATAAAATTTATGAATAATTAGCATAAAATCAAGGGTGTTACAAAGTGGTATCAGAGCAGTTAATCTCGTAGGTCTATCTTGCTTTGTCTGTAAACTCTGTGTGATTTGTAGTAGTAAAATAGAACATTTTAGATACTATAAGTTTTGATAGTTGTGAAACAGGGATCAATGGCTGAGAATAACTTCGTTGAAATGATGAAACATTTTATCAATGCTATGGGCATATAGCGTTGATAAAATGTTCCATCATTTTAGCAAAGTTGTTTTCAGCCATTGATCCCTGTTTCACAACGGTCTGAACTTATAATATCTAAAATGTTCTATTTTACTACCAAAAATCACACAGAATTTATAGACAAAACAAGATAGACCTACAGGATTAACTGCTCTAATACCACTTTGTAACACCCTTGATTTTATACTAATTATTCATAAATTTTATATGTGTGTATTTATATTTCAAAGAATATAAATAAATGAAAGCATGTATTAGAAACTTGAAATACTTCAAATTTATTTAATAACTTATTAAACAAAGTGTTAGAGTAATGATTTGTTACATTAATCCATAATAAGAAAATAATCATAATTTAAACAAGAGAGGAAACTCCATGGTCCAAGAGTAGCTATTTGATGATATAAACACTATTAAACCATTCACTCTTTTGACCACGGTATTTATACCGAGTTCCCTTTCCACTTGGTACTTAATTTTTAGAATCTTTCATCCTCTACTTTGTATGAACCACCAAGATCGAAATTATATGAAACAAAAACATGAGGAAATGAGTGAGAAACAAAATATAATATTCCCAAATAGGGCATAAGCAATGATAGGTTTTCATAAACTAATATAATACTATCAGTCACAATTACATACACAATCAATTATGAATGCATGAATGTTATACAATATCCTCATCATAACTTACCTATATATGTGTGGGCCCTTAAATTTTAATTTGCACTGGGCCAACCAGGAGTTTACAATGTTTCATAATTTCAGATAATAATAACATGAACAGCTCAACTGGCATGGAAACACTTAAAGACTAGTCAGATTGAGAAGGTTTTTATTGTGAAAATACCTGACACTAGGGAGCGACGCCAGGTCTCTTGAAGCACCCTTTCACACCCTCTCATCCCAAGGCTCGCAATTAAGTCTCCTCTAATGTATCCTCAATTTCTATAATCCGTCCCCAGACAATATCATTTTGTTTCTTTTTAATGATTCATGATACATGATCTACTCGGTTATTTAGTTGGTTAAGGCTTTTAAAAACTCAATTAATAAATACCATAAAGGTTTACAACATCATCTCAATAAACTGCACATTTTCATAATTTCTTCTTTGAATTTTGTTATACAAAAATAAATTTGGTACATTTTTTAAATTTAAATCCCACCAAAATTAAGTTTCCAAGTCTTAAATATCTCAAAACTTTCTCTTAGAAAACTTTACATATTTACATAATCTTTCTCAAATTAAATCTTAACAAAATCGAATTTAGAATTCTCGATTATATCAAAATATTGTTTAGTTATTATATTGGGGAAAACCAAAATAATTTACTTTAAAATTTTAATTTACTAAAAGAAAATAATTCTTAAAATCATTAACCAAAAATACTTAAAACTATGAAATTTTTGTTTAATTCAAGAATTAATTATCTCAACCTTTTGATAAATTAATTTTTATAAAATGACTTCTTTCTAAAATAAATACTAGATTTTATTCTAAAGATTAAAAGTAAAGTTAATGAAAATAGTTTTTAAGAAGAAATAAAAGACCAAAATGATTATAAAATACTTTTTCTTAGAATAAAAATTTAAAGAGTAAGGTAAGAAAATTCTTACTGAGTTTTAGCTTTCTGTCAACTGCATATCACAAGATTATCAATCACAATCAAATATTATCAATCACAATTAAATATCATCCATCATAATCAAATATTATCAATTATAATCAAATCAAATCAATTAAATATCACTCATAAATATCATATTCAAATTTTAATGGTTATTTAAATTAATAAAGTTGATTTTGAGTCTTTATAGTCCATTTCTCATACAGGTCTATGTAAGTCCATGATAGTCCAATCCGTGTATAGGTTTAGTCCAGTCCATATAGGTTATAATAAGTCCTTAAATAGGTATTTCAGGATAAGTCACACAAGATGCTTAAAAATTATTTTTTATTTTAAGTTAAAATGTTATTATTTTAAAATATTAATATTGTTAAGTTTAAAAGGAGTAGGGAACTCCTCCTATTATTCTTATGTCTTTTCATATTATATTCTTATCACACTCTCCTTACCTTGAATTACTACAAAAAATGAGTTGCCTCTGAGTTTTAAAAATATTAATATTAATTTATTTCAGTATAGGCATAAGATAAAAATTAAGATTACTATCAAAAATGATAAATAATAATTATGCATAGTAACACTAAATTGTAAATAGTAAATTGTAAATAGTAACACTAAATAGTAAATCGTGAATAGTAATGATAAATAGTAAATCATGAATAGTAATGATAAATAGTAAATCATAAATAATAATGGTAAATAGTAAATTTTAAATAGTAACAGTAAATAGTAAATCATGAATAGTAATGATAACTAGTAAATTTTGAATAGTAACAATAAATAATAAATTTTGAATAATAATGGTAAATAGTAAATCATAAAAATAACTCATAGTGCTAATTTACTTTTACCATAGTAACTTACTCATAATAGTAATAATAGTATATTAATGGTTTAATAGTGCTAAAAAGAATAAACTAAATAATCATAAAAAGAATATAGAAGAAATGTATTATTACCTTACACCTCTGACAGAATCTCTTTTTACCAAAAAAATTACTTCTCGCTAATTTTTAAACACCGTCTCTCTAACTTCTCTCTCTAATTTGGTGTGAAAAACTTAACAAATGAACCACCTATTTATAGAAAAAATTTTACTATTCAAGTATTATTTTATTATTTATTTTACTATTCATGATGTAAGCGATTGATGATGTAAGCCATAATGTATGCAAATGGTATTTTGGTTATTAGATAGAAGGTTAAGGATATTTTGGCCATTTTCTTATTTATTTATTTTAAAAAAATAAAAATTTTCAAAAAATTATAAATTGTATAACAATCAAAAAACCATAATCAAATTCCTTTGAAATTTTTTTTTAAATAAAAATAACAAAAATAGGGATGTTATGTTGACAAATATATATATACAAAAAATATTAAGTGAAAAATAAGTAAAAATATTATTTTTTTAAAAAAACGTTTTAAGATCTCATAAACTAAATTATCAATATATGAAATATCAATAACAAAATAAAAGTTTACTTTATATTAGTCTATTGTGGTAACCTAGGGATGTGGTTGGTTGAAAGAGATTCATCCTCTTGTAAGCAAGTCTTGAGGGTTTGATCCTCGTCTTGAGTATAGAGCAACTTTAAAATAAGTTGTCCAACTCATCAATGTCCTTACAAGCCAACGAAAGAATTAGTCGTTGTGATCAATGGTGAATACTATGTGTTGCACCTATATATATATTAAGTTCTGAAAAAAAAATGAGGTTTTTTAGACCCCTCAAAAGTTTTGATTATGATAAAAACATTACACTATTTAATATACTAATGTTTCAAGATTGTCTTATGCATATTTGCAAATGAATACAAGCCACAAGATTGTCTGGAAGCTCATAGAACTCAAATACCTAAACACCCAGACTTAATTCAAACGCCCTACATGAAGATAGTAAATACAAGGTATAAGTCAAAGCTCATGCTTCCACAATATCTTATAATCGTTTTGACTTGAAGCAGACTATACATCCAATCAAATATCTTCAAAAGGACTGCCTAAGCAAAATTAGCGTCCATCTTATGTATCAAAATGAAAAGTTTGACAACAAGCCAAGGTATAAGAAGTCTTAAGTATCTATCTGAAAGTTCGTAAAACTTAGACATTTAGACTCAGCTCAAATCCCTACATGAAGATAGTAAATATATGCTACAAGCTAAGCTTGTGCTTCTATAATATCTTGTAATGGTTCTGACTTGGAGTATGTTATCCATCCAATTAAATAGCTTCAAAACAACTACTTAAGCAAAAGGAGCATTTATCTTATGTATCAAAATGGAAAGTCAAACAACCAAGATGTTCATATACTGACAGAGACTACGTATGTTTTTCAAATCATCCCAACAGCTCTAAGTAGATGCCAAACCATCATCAGATTTAAGGCCCTTTATCTCATAAAATCTATCTCAAAGAAAGCCTATATAAGGAAAATCATTATAGAATGCAAAGTGATATATCTATCTACTTCTCTTTTATCTCTATACATTCTACAAGGTGTGTAAAGTACTGTAATTTTTTTCTTGTAAAATAGTTTAAGAGCTTTGCTTATTTTATATCTTGAACAATTAGTTTAGTTTTTGTAAGCCTAGACATTTGCTAAAGACTTAGGAATTCTTTACTTCTCTATGAAGTCGTACGAGCTTGAAAAGGCTTGGTCAAGAAAGAATACTTGTGTAATTAGCTTGAAGAGGCTAAGTTAAGAAAGAATACTTGGGTTATTAGCCTGGATAAGCTAAGTTGTGAAAGAATACTTAGGATCCTTGTAAGTAAGTGTGGGTTGCATTTAGCTTCATGATTAGTTAATACAAACTCTTGTTGGCTCGAACAAAGACTAAACATACTCTTGGTTGAGAGATGAACCAATATAATAATTTTTTATGTGCTATCTCTCTTTACTGTTTCATTAATGTTGTTATTTTCCCTATCCTTCATTCTAAAGTTTGTGACAGACAGATGTGTGTATTGTTTGCTACATTGTTTAATTTTTTCAACTAATTCTTTGATAAAAGTCAAACAAGTGTCTAAATAGTTGCCTTTGCAAAAAAGAATTTTCCAAAGTTTCAACCACACTATTTAACCTCCCTTCTAGTATGAACATATGTTACTTTCAATACACACACTGTGGTAATAAGTAACATTATGAAGGATTTAAATTCTTTCAAGTATATAAAAAACATTATTAATAAAGACACTTTGATGACACTAATGCTTTAAAAATATTACTATTAAACACAACAAATCAAGTGAAATCAAAATAGAAAAAATAAAAATAACATAATAGTAATAATACTAATTAGGAAAATTATATTTTTGTCTCTTATGTTTTAAGGTTGATTCAAGTTGGTCCCTCATATTTTTTTACACATATAGGTCTTTATGTTTTTAAAGTTAGTTTATATTGTTTTTTCTGTCAAATTTATTAACCTAGTACAAATGATGCATACGTGGCACATAGGTATCATTAACATGGTAGTATAAAAAATATTAGATTTGTTACGATTAGAATTTTAAATTCTAACAATTTTAACCGTCATAAACTTCCCAAGCTACAAGGAACCCATTTGTGATTTTAACCATCACAAATGGCTTACCTTTCCTTCCATAATCATCAGTCACCATTACTCTCCTTCCATTTTCACCCACCACTAAATAATAAGGGGAAAAAAGGAATGATAGTAACAATTGCAACAAATAATGAAATAATGTTGTAAATCATTTCTGCATTAGTCTAATGAAGCCCTTATCACTTAAGGCAATGGTGACAAATACTTGTTTTCCTTCTCAGTAATTAATTCTCAATGAATGAATAAAAAAGGGTTGGAAAAAATAAAACTTCCTACAAGGAAAAGATTTCATGTTATATTGTTGCACTAAACAAAAGTTAAATAGAAAGTAGCAATTATGTGACGCTAAGGAAAATACCAAACTTCATATATATCATGATATGAGGTAAATAATAGGTCCGCTAGAAATTAGGTTGGTTTATGTGACGTCCCGTATAATTTTCCGAATAAATTTTTCACGTTTTTAAAAGATCATTTTAAAATTCATGAATTAAAATCAGAGTTCACATAAAAGTCGATAATAGAAAAATATTATCATGCATACTAGTCGTGAATAATAAAATTCAAGGAATAATTACGTAGCGGAAACGATTTTAAAAATAACAGTACATAACATGTTGTATTTATTACAAATCATAAAATTAGAATAAATTCAAAATCCAAGCAATAATACACATAGGCATCAACCATAGCATCACTCTTCATTCTGGGTGGCATTCACTGTAAAAATTAATGTAAGAGTGAGACAGAATATAGAATAAATATAAAATATATAGAATTGCACAAACACAATCAATAATACATAATGATATGATGAATATACCAAACAAGTTCATTTAATAAGTCTTTAATTAGTCAAATGATGTCATGCTGGATCCATTTGGTTTGGTGGGAATACTGCAGTAAAAATCTCATAGAGACCTCGGTAGGAATTTATACAGTCATGGATCCCTACAGCCCCATGACCCAAACATCAGTAGGAATTTATATAGTCATGGATCCCTACAGCCCCATGACCCAAACATCAGTAGGAATTTATACAGTCATGGATCCCTACAGCCCCATGACCCTCATAACAAAAATAGGGCTTTAACTCATCATAGAGTAACCCCCCACCAGGGTAGGCAATCATGGAACCCCTAAAATTCCATGGTGCGTCCAAATGCTTATGATGCATGAATGCCTTTAATTCTCTTTATCATTTAACATACCATGATATTAATATTTCCAAAACCACTTGGAAAACCACAAGTCCTTAAAGGACACATCACATATAATAATTTTCAGAATCATGGATTTACTGTTTCAACCACATGTAACAATAACCCCAAGGCATTCATGTACATATATATTAATTATGTCATTCATAATTATTCACCACCAAAATATACAAACTGAATGATGCTCATTAGACACTCATCAACATTCATAATACTTCATAATCACTCAAGAATTTAATAATAAATTGTTACCCATAGGAAAAATATCATTTTTATCCATAATAACCATTATAAGCAAATTTCAGCATTTCCAACAGCAACATACGTTAGTAAAACAGTCATAACATGGGCAAATCAAATCCTTTTCATGTGATTCAACTTTCTATAGCTTAATAACACAAATATCTACAACTTTAATGAAGACCATAAATTCAAATTCTAAACAGAAACATCACTTATTCACAGAATACAAAACTGCCTTAAAGAGGATTTTTAAAACGTACATAGGTTAGTATTTTCAATGTTTCTGGAGCTAAAAAACTAATTTTGGCATGAAATCAGTTCTAAATTATTCTTAACACACATATCTACAACTTTCATGAAGGCACCAACCACTAATTCTCACCACAAAATTCCCAGTTTTAAAAATAAGATTCAGATTTCATAGTTAACAGATTTTCATCATGAACATACTTCTGTATTTTGAGCATATCTAAAGCTACAAGCATCTTTTTAACTCAAAACCACTTTTTATATATCTCTAACATAAATATATACAACTTTCATGAAGACATCAAGGTCTAAAAACGTATGTATAATTCCCAGAATATTCATATATGCACAAAACACAAGATAAGTATTTCAATCGGACATGCTGTAGTATTTTGATCATAACTCATGCTATACATATCCAATTCAGTCGGTTCAGGTCTAAAAATTCACATAAAAAGATGATCTACAACTTTGATGAAGACACCAATCACTAATTCTCACCACAAAGTTCCCAGTTTTAAAAATAAAATATGTATCTCAAGTTAACAGATTTACAGCTTAGACATACTTCAGTATTTTAGGCATAACTCGAGCTACAAAAATCATTTTGACTTGAAACCACTTTTTACAGATCCATAACACAAATATCTACAACTTTCATGAAGACATCAAAGGCTGATTATGCATGTATAAGTCCCGAAATGTTAATATATACACAAAACATAGGATAAATATTCCACTCGGACATGCTGCAGTATTTTGGCTATAACTTTTGCTATATATATTCAAATTAATTGATTCAGGTCTCAAAATTTAGATAACAAAAATATCTACAACTTTTATGAAGAAGTCAGAATCAAAATCACACGTTTTCAATCTCAAAACTGAGTAACAAGATACAAAATTAAAACTGGAATCCTAGGACAGCATACAATTCTACCCATTTCATAATCATTCACAACCCTGTCCCCTCTTACTTGATTTGTCGACTGAAATGGTTTCCTGGGTGTCCTGGCTTCTGTTCGAAGGGTCTTGAGAAAGGAGAGTAAATGAGAGGTAGAAGGTTCACTATCTTTTCTGTTTCTAAGAGTTTCAGAAGGGATAGTGTTTTGTTTAATAATGCAAGGTAGTGGGAGACAACTTTCCATGAGTGGTTTGCTAGTGGGCTGTTAGTGGAGATAATGGAGATTTAGATAAGAAAGTAGGCTCTATAGTTGTCCACTTCTGCCGCCTGCCTAATGGAGTTGGTATGTTTGAAGAGAAGTATATTAAAATATGCATAAAAGGACAAGATTGGAGTCAAAACGTTAATCTGACACCGAAAACCGACTGGAATTCACTCGGTCAGCCTCTAAACCGACTGGAATTCTACCCAGTCAGCATATATGCCGACTGGAAATTGTCAATAATGCGAAGAGAGGGAAATCCGAGTCCTCTCGCTCAAGCGGAATCCTATCTCGCTTGAGCGAGTGCCACACATTACACTGGCAGAGGAGTTTCGCTCAAGCGAAAACTAACTCGCTTGAGCGAGTGTGAGTTTCGCTTAAGCGAATACTGACTCGCTTGAGCGAGACACAAGCCTCACTTATTCCACTCTCACTCGCTTAAGCGAGGAACTCATTTGCTTAAGCGAAGTCCGACCAGAGATAGTCATTCCCCAAACCGACTCCTCTTACTCGGTTTTCACTCGGCACAATTTATTCCCAACCGAGTCATTCTTCACTCAATTTTTCACTCAACAATATATATCAAAACCGAGTTAACTCTCAATCTGTCTACTTGGCATCATCACTCAAGTCCGAGTCCTCTCTCACTCAGACTTTCGCTCGGTAATTTATTCCGAATCTGAGCCTTCACTCACTCGGGTTCCACTCGGTAAAACCTTCCAGAAACCGACTCCCACCTAATTGGACATTCACTCAGAACTGTGTCTTCTTGAAACACTCGGTCAGATCTTCCTTCCTTTGAAGTGACTCAATCGGAGTTGCCCCACTCGGATTCACTCAGAAGGCACCTCACTCGGATATATATATCCGTCTGAAAACGTTCTCAGTCGGCCACTTCTCCTTTCCAAATGGATCCACTCAGAATTTTTCCACTCGGTTATATTACAATTGAGAGGTCATTCGGAGTTAACCTTTCTCTGTTCCAGAGTCACTCAACTGAAGTGACTCACTCGGTATATACTTCAGTCGGCGTCAGGGAAGTTCAACTCAGAGATAGACCACTCGGATATTTATTACTCAGAAATGAGTTTTTCCTTCAATTGGACGTACTTCACTCGAAATGCTGCAATCGGAGAAGTTTCATTCGGAAAAGGAATCACTTCACAAGGTTTGACTCGGAAACGAGTCACTTGGAGGCGTTTGACTCGAAATCGAGTCATTCAAGGGTGTTTGTCTCGGAATTTTCACCCAGAAATGGTTCTCTCGAACACACTTCACTCCGAGGCCATGACTCCACTCGGTAGTGTCCCTCTCGGTCATGTTTTACTCGGAAAACATGACACTCACTCGGAATTCCAACCTTCAATCGGAATTTCTCTTGGTCACTCGGAATTTCATCATTCACTCGGAACAGATCCCTTTTTTCACTCGGATTGTCTCATCTAAGACATATTTCGCTCGGAAAATGGACAATATCACTAATGGTCCATATAAAATCAATGATTATACACAAAAATGGAATTTTTGGGATATTACAGACCATCCACAAGGTATTTATTCACTGATTATCACTTACAGACCTTCCATACTTCATAATTTACAAAATAGGACTATTATTAAAAACAGGATGTTACAGTTTATGTTTTCTAGAATGTTCTACATTTTATCTATATTTTGTACCTTTTAGTTGTTATGGAAAAAGAATAAGAAAATTATCAATTTAATTTTAGTAGTTTATTTTCCTTGGTGTTAGTGTAGTTCTCATTAAACCCTTAGTATAAGCTTTTTGTTTTCTATCAATTGAAGCATTTCATTGAGAGTGATAAAGTCTTCTATAGCTTTCATCCTTTTAATCCCTTGTAACTTATAACCACAGTGGCCAACCTACCACCACTGGCCACCACAACCATCTCTTTAGCCCCATTATCATCAACAACCTTAGCATATCTAAATACAACAACCCCAATCTTTCCCTTCATACTTTTACTTTTATCATCAATAGCAAACTCACCTCACTCATCAATAAACACCTTAAACATTTCCCTAGAACATTTAACCACCATGTTCAAGTCACCACCTTACTTTGTCACAAACACCATAATTATTACTTTCTTACCTATACTCTTACCAGACCCACACACAGTACCATACCCATACAAAGCCTCAAACATTCCCATCTTACCCATAATCTATACCTAACCATCCTCAACCACCCATTTCCGTTCAACTTCTTTAGTGTTTCTTTCCTCTTTCATTGGATCTAACCTTTTCATCCCTATTTTTATCCACATTATCCCTGTCTCTTCCACTCATGACTATTTCTTCATGATGAAGTTGTTATATCCAGAGTGCGGGGGGTAAAGTGCTCCTCTTGCAGCCAGTATCAAAAACTCACACTCTCTCTATTATTATACCATTTTAGTAGGAGTCCAGTATTATAAAACACAGGTCCAGTGGGGATCATTGTGTCCTTCAAGTTTTGTTTGCCTTTATGAGTTCTGAATTGGGTTAGACACACCAAGGTTGTACCTGCAAAAGAGACTCTGATGCTTAAGTCAGTAATGGGAATAACAGAGCAATGATGATGTTTAAAGAGCAATTAATAAGAGTAATAAATATAACATGTGTGTGTTAATGAATGCTTCTTATTTATAGAACTCCTTATGGTGCAACTTGCGATTTGACCCCTGTCAGTGCTGCAGGTTTTGATTAGAAGCAAGTTGCCCACTTACACTTGATTCTGACTTAGTGTCAGCTTTTTCAATTGAGGTGGAGCCTGAAAATCCAAATCAAGGTTCGATGAACACTTCGACTTTAGGATATTCTGACCCTCATTTTCCTTAACTTATTCTTTTTTAATGCGGTCCGGTGTTAACTGATCTTAGGGGCCGATATACATATCAAATCAGAAGTCATTACCTCCAAGTAGATGGATTCAACCATCACCAACCATGGATGAAACTATCACCACCATGGTGGAAAAACTCAACCATTTTCAGACACAGATGGAGAATCATCAACAGCTACAAGATACCCCTACCACACCTTGCTACACAAAATCAATACTCACTATTACTCACTAACCATGGTTATGAATGGTCTTTTGGAACAAGTGACAATCACCCAATAGCAATGGAGGATTCTTCAATAAAACCACTAATTGCCAACGTTTCCTTTTCTGTTCTACCGTTAGATCCATAATTGCAACTATCTCATCTTCTAATAGCATTTTTTGGGCCATTTGTTCACAAATGGCCATGTGAAGAACAACTTCAAGAAGGCAACCTTCCTTTGACTCTATTCTTGATATCTTATGAGTGGTGCAAAATTATTTACTCACCATGATGATGGAATTAAAGTTGTTAAAAAGGGAATGTGAATGCCATAATTAATTGTTCAAAATAATGGCATGAACATGTTATGTAATTAAAATCCACTAAGAAAATATAGTGATAATGATGAGAATAATGATTGATGGTTGATGAGTGGCGTGGTAGGATGTATTAGTATGAGAATTCATTTGATATGTATCTACATTTGTATTCATGCCATATTTGCTTGACTTCCTGTTTGGAATATTAGGGGTTCCACGGGTTGGCCCAATGGGAGAGCGGCATAGTGCAAAAGCTTATTCATTACCCTTGTGATTCTGTTATTAAATCATGAAGCTACCTATGTTTAATCGTGGGAGATTACATGTGGTTGACCTAGTGAGGGTGGCTCTTTAAGAAGTGGGATTACCCTGGTGGTTCCGTTGAATCACAATTGCCATGATGATGAATCATGGTTGGCCTACAACACCATCTCTATAATATCTTGTATGTTATTTACCGTAGTCATAATGAAATGACCAATATTGCATTGGAGCGATGCCAGTAAAAATGATGAATGATATACACACACTATTATTGAGATGATACTGTAGTATATACCTATATTTTATGATTATTCCCATAGTCGTATCCATAATTCTTGAGTATGATTTATTATGCATATGTGTTAGTCCTTCATTTGTTGTTATTTTTATTATAAAAAGTATAAGAAAATAAATAAAAATTAGCTTAAATAAAAATAAAATTAGGTTTATTTACAAATAAATGGAAGTTATTAAATTTAACTTAGCATGACCTATTTCTCCCATTTTTGTAGTGAAAATCTGCGGTTAAAAGTGGAAAATTTATGCAAGTCAAAAGGCTGATGCGTAGCATCAAACTCATGCTCAGCATCAGGATTTTGACCCTAATGCGTAGCGTTAGATGCTACGTGTATCCCACTACTAGGTTGGATTTCACTCAGAAAAAGGGCCAAACCTTTACATATAATGGCCAACCCACTACATACATGAGGCATGAACTCAGTGAGAGACAAGGGAAACTATGTCTGCTCATTATTAGAGAATAATGGTGAATTATAGCTGGAAATTAGGAAAAGATTAATGCATTTTGAGTCAGAGGCCTAACACGCAACGCCACAACCACACGTAGCATCAGGTCCAAACCTTCCTGTTATAAATAGAACTATTGCCAAGGGTTTCAGAATCTAATACTCATCAATTCAGAGCATTTCATCCTATTCTTGAGCTCTGGATTACGAAAACAACTTCCATATACTTGAGATTATTGTCTTAGGTCTAGTTTCTTTCCATTTTGTGAAGTTCTTTTCAAGTTCAAGTCATTGTTCATCATGTCTCCACTTGTAAGTGTTGTTTTTACTTTCGTCATGTGTAACTAATCTGTTTATATTGGAATTGGTGACCCAATCTATTAAGATGATGATGTGATTATGAATTATGCATGTTTATGATTCAAGTTTTATATTAGTATTTCAATCTTTTATTAGTATGAACTTCAAATGGGAGAATGATTTTCATGCGAGTTAAAATTACTTTTAACGGAAGTAAAAGTTAAAATACCCTTAATATACCAATTACTAGGGATAGAGTTGGTAATTATTGTTGTGTTAAGGCCAAGGCTTAAAGCAAGTTTTTACTGAGAAAACATCTGAGGGATCAGACTTTACGGTAACTATTTACAATTTACTCACCGAGGGATTAGGTTTAATGATTTTAAGCTATAATGACATAAACTTGATGATTAAATATGCATGTTTGTAGTTAATTTGTTATATTTATAGTGCGAGGATCCTAATTCCAACATAGTTTGTCATTTTGTGTTATATCTCAAGTATTGGAACTATTATTCTAAGGTGTTATTTTTTACATTTATTTTCTAGATAGTTTTACACTTTTACATTACTCTTGATCAATGTATAAATCAATCTTGAAATCTGTGAATAATATACAAAATTATATATGAAATATTCTTTTGTTCATAAGCATTGATACTTTTACTAGCAGTAAATTACTGTCTTTACTGAAAACCATCAATCCTTGTGGGAACAATATCTACAAATTTTTGAAAACTACAATGATAAATTGGTGCACTTGCCAACAGCCCAACAATATGCATTAGCCTAAGAGCATTTGCATATAGGCCAAAGATATGCCGATGTGAGATTTAAGACCTGGAAAATATGATGTACAATGGAAGGTTAAAAACCTCTAATCAGCCAAAATAAATAACCATGATGAATACTAGTCTGGAAACTATGAAAATACTTGTGCTAGTTTATTGTGATGAAGGGCATGAATTGTGATTGTGTGTGTGCTTGATGTGGACTTGATTCAAGATCCTTATACATCTTTACGATGGTAAAAATCAATGAGTTTGATGATGTTTAAGTGGTTTATATGCATGTACACATAATCATAAGTGTTTAAGTTTGTCATTTTGAATGTAATGATCACTCTCCCATGTTGTCTCTTTCTAACATTGTGATGCAAGACCCCACATAGGATGAGAGGATCTCGTTTTAGAAAATGATGTTTTTGTGTAAAGGTAAATAGTGGTAATGGAATGCCTTGACCAACAAAGTGAATTGAATATGTAATGGTATTGATAGTTATGATGATAGTGACCTTAATTATTTTGTAAATCAAACCTTTATTCTTTTGATGATGTAAATTGACCAATTCTTTTGTATATGACAACATATGGATTTAGTTGTCAATATGATGGCAATGACATTTATGATAATGAATAATTTACAATTGTTAAGGTTTGAATGCCATATTTATGAGTACCTTGATGAATCAAGCATGGATTGTAGGATAAGTGAGGAAAAACCTCTATATATGCACATTTGATTGATGATCCATGATTTAGGCATATTGTTAATGATTAAATTAGTGTATGAGTTATGGTGTAAAGACCTTAAAAGGTTGGGTTGATTTCCATGTCAAAACACCATGAATTAGGTGGTTAATATGTGTCAAAAAGGTCATAGGTAATGGATTAGGGTTCTCAAAAGCCTGTTATTTTGTGCTAGAAACAGGGTCTAATAGAGAGAACCACGACCATGGTAGGAACCACAACTTGGTAGTGGAGCTCTCTGCCCCAGGGACTCAAAATTTCATTTGTTTTCCCTAACATACAGTGTGAACCACAACCAATGGTAGAAAATATGGCCAGGACGTGGAACATTGCCAAGTGGTCCAAAATTTTATGTTTTCACATCCTTTTCTTGTCCATATGTGCCCATTTGGTTAGGGATTCCATCCTTGCATGTTTTGGCTCAATTACGTATCCTAATTGACATGTTTCCATAAAATTTTAGCATGAGTCATGTTTCTTTTGAATATCTTCTCATATCTTCATATATGGGAAGATGTGGACACCTTTTATACAAATTTCTTATTCTGCTACATTAGTATCTTTTTGTGTATACTTTAAGGGTTTTAGATTATCGATCTACTTATTTGTCATTTTTACTTTACTGTGGCCTTCGATTCTCTGTGGTTCTTGGTGTAAGTGGCTGGCTCATGGAACTCTATTTTGAAAAATTTATTCATATTTTTACTAATTAGTTATGCTTGCATCGGGATCTGGGTCTGGGGAATCAGGATGCCATACCTTTCTCTCAGATTAGAATAGTTACATCACAATCCCCTGCCCCAAGACTCATAAGGACCCCTTATTCAAATAACAGCCCCAAGAGCTTTGACCCTCTCCCTTCTAATTCATAATTGTTGGATGCCCATTACCTCTCCTCAATGCCATATGGACTATTAGCACAAAACACAACCCATGTGCCCTCACATGCTCCTCATGTTCCATGCCTATCACACTTCTCTTTATTTCGCGCAAGGCTTTTTCCCTACCATTAGATGTTGCTGTTGGAAATATGCACTAAAAGCCTATATAGGTTCGCATCATTTTGAATAAGTCATTTTTTTGTTAAATAGTTTAACAACCTTTATTTATCCTTGGAGTAATAGGTCATATGAGAGTTATTCCTAAAATGTCCCTAGTCAAGTATTTACGTAGGGACATGTAAATACATTAAGACTAGTGTGTGAGTGTACTGATGATCTGATCTCACAGATCATGGATATAAATGATATCAAGTCTTCACACGAGTACACATTAAGAGTAATGATGTACTGGATAGACCCACCATGAGAACGTTGCATGGATCGTTACATAAATGTCATAAACAATTCTCAATGTGATAATGGTATATGTAGTCCTTTAACCTGAAGTCACTACGATTCCTACATAAGGAGTTTATTATTTTAATACAATCAAATGTCTTCTGTGATAAGAGGACTATAAAGGTTATGGTTAGGCAATGTATAAATTATACAGAGGGATGTAAGTGATGTAGATGAGATTTGTCTCTCCTATGTGACAGGAGTGATATCTATAGGCCACTTGATGGAGTGAGACTAAGGAAATGCATGGCCATGCTAGAAAGAATAAATATTGGACATTTATTCGGATAAAGTCTACTCCGGTATCAAGTAAAATAAATTGGACCGTACAAGGATGACACGACCATGCCTTGGGCCCAATTAGGATATCGTGACAAAAGGAACAAACATATAAAATAATTATCACTTATAGGTTATGTTGTTAATAAATAATATTCAGACATAATGATGCATTGCTAGATGCCGCTCTTATTTTATATTATAATAAAATAGTTTATTATTAATATAACCGAGTATTTTACCTATAGGGTCACACACATAGAGTAAGCTCATCAGAAAATAGCTTTTTATTTTAGTTGGACTAAAATAAGACTATTGGGCCTAACTCATTTAGAATGAGTAAGGAGCCCACTCTTTAGAGAGCAAATTAGGTCAAACCTAAGCCTATAAATAGAGCATAAGATGCTCATAGGCGGTTACCCAAAAAGAGACACAAAAATACGCAAAAGTTGCAAAAGCTACACGCCGTCAAACTAGCATTTGGAAGGTGTAGCATTTTTGGTGGGAGTACTCGTGTGGACTCCTAAAGGACGAGGCTACGATTGCTTCTATATTCTTCAAGAGGTAATCCTAAAACATATTTTTTTTTGTGTTTGTCTTATTCTTTGAAACACGGCGCTTTGCAAATCCTATGAGAATCCTTGTATTTTCGCTGCTCATACACTAAGGATTCCCTAACAGTGGTATCAGAGCCTGGTTGCAAAACCGTGTTTTGGGCAAATGTTTGTTTAAAGAACATATAAAAATAAAATAAAATTTCTTTTACGAAAAGAATTGTAAAGGTTGCATCCTTTTGCAAAGGTTGCATTTTTTTTTGGATATCTTACAAAGGTTGCATTTTTAATGAGATATTATGTAAAGGTTGCATTTTTTTAAGATATGTTGCAAAGGTTGCACCTTTTGAAAGCTAATATGAATTTATTTTTGTTTTATGTATATTGATTGTTTTTCTCAACATTTTAATTAAAGAACATGTTTTTAAGGTGCGCTTTATTATATGAACATGTTGTATGTTGCAATGGTGATTGTTTTGTATGTGTTCTAATTATAAGGCATGTTTTATGTTTATTTAATTAAATTGAAATCAAGGGTTGTATGCAATGACGTCTATATGCTTTCTCTTTTCTAATATGAATTGTTCATGTGAGATTGTGTTTAGAAAGTTTAAGAGTTAAACCCTAGCCGTAATGAAAACTAAGATTCAAAAGTTGAAACCTAGCCGTAATGGTATTTTATTTATTTGTAAATGTTACAAATAAAATATTTGATTTTAATATTATATTTTAAATTCGATTTGTAAAAGTTACAAATCAATTTTTTAATTATTTGTTAAAATTAAAGTTTGTAAGAGTTACAAATTTAAATAATTTATTCTTATTAATTTTAATAGGATTTGCATTGTTTGTGATCCTTTTAAAATTAATGTGATTTGTAAGAGTTACAAATTTAAATAATTTATTCTTATTAATTTTAATAGGATTTGCATCATATGTGATCTTTTTAAAATTAATGTGATTTGTAGGAGTTACAAATTGATTCATATTTATTAAATTTAATATGATTTGTAATTGTTACAAATAGAAGATAAGATCTTTATTAAATTTAATAATTTTAAAATCAAATATTTAATCATTAATAAATTTGATAGGATTTGTAAAAGTTACAAATTAAAGATAAGATCTTTATCAAATTTAATAGGATTCAAAATAAAATATCTTAAACTCTAGAGATAAGGTCTAAAATTTAAACCTTGATCGTTCCTAAAAATTAGGATGATTGTTGAGACTCTAGAGATAAGGTTTAAAAGTTAAACCTTGACTATTCCTATTTTAGGATAATTGTAAAGGTCAAAAGATAAGGTTTAAAAGTTAAATCTTGGCCGTTTCAAAATTAAAGATTTCAAATTGTTTGAAATCATAACCGAATATTTTGAGTTGTTAATGGTCAGTGGGACGTTCTGGCTAGGAAAGACTTGGTACTTAAGCGGTCACTCCGGACCCACCTCTCTTTCCTGGGAACTAACCTGATTACAGTACTAAATTTTTGGGTTGGAACACCCCTTGATCCTGTCTGTTGAATGGTCAACAGAGCCGCCAAACTTTTTTACGTAGTTTTCCTTTTATGACCCCGCGTGTTTAATTATGTGTTTTAAAATTTTTTTTATTTTAAATATAATTGATTACTCTATTAATTGATTAATTAACACGTCCAGCGGTGAATGGTTATGGTCTTAGATTTTTTTATTTAATTTTAAATACAGCCTGCGTGCTGTGCCTTTCTCTATTCTTAAATTTCTTCTCGCAACCCTTCACTCGTATGTAAAACGAGTTTTCTTTATTACATTGTAATCTTGGAAAAGCCAACAAGGTGAAGACCTAGAAGAAACCTAGAGTGGTGATGGATATGACCTTGAAAGGAATAAAGAAGTGGTGACTCTAGGAGGATAGTGGTTTTAAGAAGTAGGACTTCATGAAGTCAAGACACCATAGTTCCTTTAGGTTTATTTTATTTTATTTTATTTTCTAGGAAGACCATAACCATCTCACAATTTTGATTACATGTTTTGGGGTTTTATTTTACGTTAAAGCGTTTAATGAAAGTCGGTAATGAACAATAAGAAAATTGAAATCCCTCAAGCCCGACAATCATACCTTCCAATAAGTAATAACGTCTAACTTGATATAAATAAAGTGCAGGTCACATCATAGTTGGGTGCCTTTATTTATGTTTAGTAGGACATGATTGGATAATTGGATTATCCAAGTATTATTAAGTTTTATTCAAATAGACTTTTTCCAATTGGATTGGAAAAGCCTAAAGGTATGAACAGTCTAAAACGTGTTCTAATAAACAACAGTCATCAATGCTAGTTTCAATAAAGTGTAGGTTCTGCCAAAGCAGGGTGCTAAGGATGATGGATAATTGGATTATCCAACCATTTGTTATTGGACTTATCTAGGTAACTTTAATCAGATTGAAGAACCTAGAAGCGTTAATATTAAGTTTAAACGCCTTCTAATAAGTAACACTCATTGAGACTAATGTCAATAAATAGTGGGCCTGCCAAAGCAGGGTGCTATCATTTATATTAGTAAGGCGCGATGGGATAATTGTAATATCCAAATTGTTTTTATTAGGCCTAAACTTAACTAAGTTTTTCAATTGGATTGAAAATAACTTAGAGGCATAAGGATTGAGCTTAAATTCATAAGATGAATAAGGGTAAAGAGTTACCCACTCAATCATCCAAGAGTTGCATGAGATGCAATTGGAAATGTGTTTCTTACCTAAATAACCAAGGGTTGGGCGATCAGCCAAAGCTGACTCAACACTAGGCCAAATATGGATCTTGGCCCACTAGAAAAATCTTCCAATGGGATTTTTTATGATTCAGTGAGGGTATTTGTTTTGAATCAAAATAGTGGGAGACAACATATTTATTTAATTACCAAAATTTAAATATGTTTTAAATAGAAGTGATAGATTTACATGTAATTTGTTTTAGAATAACCATGATATACCAAATATTGTTTTGTTGCAATCTGTCCTTTGGAAGGACACTTTATCTAAAAAAATGCCTAGATAGGTATTGAGACTTGAGAATTATCTTCATTAAAGATGAAGCGGTAGTGTGTCATGTTTGGCTTATATATCATCTATGGTTGGGTCTTGAATACCCTATGGAGTCTGCATAAACTCTGAGCTGTAAAAGGCAATATGAGTATATGGGAGATATACGATATGATCATATACAGACTTTATTAAGGCCAAGTTAGTCTAGAAGTCTAAAAGGTGATCAAGAAAGGAAATTGTTTCCAGTTTTAGCCAAAATAAGACATTGAAATAATTTGTCTAAAGAACTTAAAGGAGTTCAAAAGAAAGGGACGTAAGACTTCTACTACAGGTCATGTTATAGAAGTCAAGTTATTTTACTTCACTATCAGATACTAGTAGTAGATCTCAAATTTTGAAAGATCAAGGAAGTAGATCACTTGTTAAGGGTGGAGAAATCTGTGTAAAATTGAGCAAAAGTTGCTACAATAAAGATAAGATCTTTACCTATTGGGCTAGTTAGTGAACTAGACATTGTGCATATTGTTTCTTGTTAGACAAGAAATGTTTTTCTTATTATAAAATAACTTTATTTCTTCAAATGAATGTTGATGCACAATTGAGTAATGGATTCCACATCCTAAATCTCAAAACACCCATTTATAACAACTGCCAAAGTAGGTTAAAATAAGTGATTTTGAACCTTACTTACATGGTATTGTCTCCTAAGCCAAATGGATAAGAAACACATTTTCTAAATACCATTAATATGGTTATATGGACTCTTTTTGATTTTGGAATCAATGGAGACATGTAAATCTTATTTATTGGAGAGATAATTGAGACCTCATTCATTGAAAAGATGAGTAATCTATTATCTAATACATAACGATGTATGTGGGCCTATTGGAACAATAACTAGATATATTTTTCAATACTTCAACATACTAATTAAAAAGTCAATGAGTATGGATTTATGTAACATAAGTTAGAAAGTCTTTAAAAAGTTCAAAGAATTCATAATGAAGTGAAAAACTAAATTAACAAGACAATTAAAACTCTTGATTTGATCAAGATAGCAAATAATTTGAGTTATAAGTTTGATAACTATCTAATAGAGTGAGAGATTACCTCTTAACTCATTCCTCATGGAATGCCTTAATAGCATCTCTACGGGGAAAGGTCAAACCTTGTTGGACATAGTTTGATTATTGATTATTATCAAACATCTCTAACTCCTTCAACGTTCCTTTATTAACAAAATTTCCACACTTAACCATGTTCCATCTTAGACTTTCTTAAAGAAACCATATATGATATGGACTAGGAAGAAACCTAGTATGTCTTTACTAATAATTTGGAACTATGATGCTTCTATAGAGCATCCAACTCTGACAAGGTCGGATCCAAATTAGATAAATGTCTTCTGTGAGATACCCAAAGAAAGCTAAGGGTTATCAATTCTACAATCCATCTGAGAATAAAAGGCTTGTTGCTTAGAATGTTGTATTCTTGAATAAGAGTATATCCCTTAAAGAATCAGTGGGAGGATGGTAGAACTTGAAGAAATTCAAGTATCACAAAGCATTTAAAAGTCAAGGATGGACTTGGAGTAGAAATCATAAAGTGTTGTGAAATCCTTAGCTCCGGTAGCACAAGACTTGCGTAAGATCAAATAGGATATGTCACCAAACCTGAAAGATATGGATATCTTATAAATCAGGAAGGAGGCATATTGCTAAATGACCAAGCTTCTTATGAAGAGGCCAATGCAAGTTTAGATTCTAAGACATGGCATAAGACCATGGGATTTGAAATGGGTTCCATGTATATTAACAAGGTATGAACCTTGGTTGATGCACCTAAAGGGTAAAACCTATAGGATGCAAGTGGGTTTTCAAAAGGAAAACTAAACATGGATGGTAATAAAAGTACCTTTAAAAGCAAGATTGACAAAATTCAATTAGCTTAAAAACCATTTAGATCCTGCTTATTGTAGCAGTATACCACCATTATGAGATATAGTAGATGGATGTCAAGATGGAAATCATCTTGAGGATGTGTATTTGACACAACCTAAAGGCCTTTTATGCCTAAAACATCTAGGAAGGTATGTGAACTGCAAATGTTCTATTTATGGACTAAAACAAGCTTTTGGAAGCTAGAATCTTCATTAAAGAATGAAGATAAATCTTATGACTATAAAAGGGTTAGTAACTGCACAATTATAGTTCTAGTATTACATGCAGAAGACATGCTTCTTCTAGAACTAATAATATTCTCATTCTATAGTCAAGAGTATCCTTAAACACTTAAGAAGGACTAAGGATTTAATCTTGATAAATGGAAGATGAGCTCGTTGTAAATGTTACATCGATGTCAATTTTTGATTAATATTAAAAGACTTAAGATTGCAATCAAAATATATGTGTTGTCAAGATGGTTACGATGTATGCTTGAAAGGTTCAAAATAAGAAACAATCATTGGTTCTACTAACAAATCTAAGTATTTTGCTATGTTAAATTACAAAAGAAGTCAATTTACATTTAATCATTCCAAATGTTTTGTATCCTATGAGTTTCCAATGTGATGACAATGGAACCATAGAACAATATAAGGAAGTGGATTAATCTAAGCATATACTTAAATAGTTCCATCTTTGGAAGATGTGAAAATATGCAATGTGCATACCAACAAAATTGTTGGGAACCCACTAGTAAAACCGCTTACGTAGTAAAAGCATAAGGGCACTGTAGACGTCATTGGGCATTAACCTTATCGGCTCTAAGTGCAAGTGGGAGATTGTTGGAAATATGCATTAAAAGCCTATATAGGTTCGCATCATTTTGAATAAGTCATTTTTTTGTTAAATAGTTTAACAACCTTTATTTATCCTTGGAGTAATAGGTCATATGAGAGTTATTCCTAAAATGTCCCTAGTCAAGTATTTACGTGGGGACATGTAAATACATTAAGACTAGTGTGTGAGTGTACTGATGATTTGATCTCACAAATCATGGATATAAATGATATCAAGTCTTCACACGGGTACACATTAAGAGTAATGATGTACTGGACAGACCCTCCATGAGAACGTTGCATGGATCGTTACATGAATGTCATAAACGATTCTCAATGTGATAATGGTATATGTAGTCCTTTGACCTGAAGTCACTACGATTCCTACATAAGGAGTTTATTGTTTTAATACAATCAAACGTCTTCTGTGATAAGAGGACTATAAAGGTTGTGGTTAGGCAATGTACAAATTATGCAGAGGGATGTGAGTGATGTAGATGGGATTTGTCTCTCTTATGTGACAAGAGTGATATCTATAGGCCACTTGATGGAGTGAGACTAAGGAAATGCATGGCCATGCTAGAAAGAATAAATATTGGATATTTATTCGGATAAAGTCTACTCCACCACTACCCTACCACATAAACCACCATTGGCATTGCTACCTCTGCCACCACACCACCACCTTTGTTCCCACCATCACCATACCCTTTACCACCATTGCCACCATCATCACTACCACCATTAGCATATCACTACAACCACCCTCGCCATTACCGCCGCCATCATTTTCATCATAAATGTTGTCACCATCGTTATTATCACCACTTCGACTATCACGACCACCACCATTGCCACCATCATCGCCACCGCTACCACCACTACCATTATTGTTGTTGTCATTATCACCATCACTGTATAAGATTTATTATTACTATTAATATTATTATATTATTTTGTTATTTTTGTGTAAAGTAGTTCTGATTATAATTATGAAAGTTTTACAATAACCTTTTAAAACTCAAAACCTTATAGACTAAAACATGAAACTAACAATCAAAAATTAGTTTTGATTTTTAAAAATTTTAAAACTAAAAACCAAAAATCACCCTAAACGGGGCCTTAAATTTTCAATTCAAGTTCACATTTTATTCCACATGTGACCACCTGTACTTCAGTAAGTCACGTAAGCTCCACGAAATCAAGTTTTGTTAACTAAGTTACCAAATGTAATGAAAAGGACCAACTCAAACTAACTTAAAAACATTAGGGATTTTTTAGAAAAAAATCAGAAAGGACCAACTTTTAAAAAGAAACACAAGGATCAAAAGTATAATTTTGTCTAATATTAAAAAGAAACACATTTTCAGTTGTTAAACAAAAATATACGAACAAACTTGGTTGATAGGATATTCAATGCCTCATTCCTTAAAGATGTGATTAAAAATTTAAGGTTTAAAACACTAACCATAATAAATCATTTTATCATTTTTCGCCTACTTAAAACTCTAACAATTGAAATAAAAATTAGCCATTAAAATTTAGCCCAGAGGATGCCGAATAAAACCTTCACTAAAAACACAAATATAAAAGGGCAAGTACAACTGAAAAAACAAAATTAACACACGAACACCGTCATGTCAAATTGTCAATCCTAAAACTATAATACATAAGCATTCTCTAATTTTTCCTCTGTTCACATCACGATTTGCGCGCTTCCTCTTTCAAACAAAGAGATCCAACGGTGGAGATTTCGGTCTTGCCTTGTCCCCCACAAGATGCTCCATCTTTAACAACTATATAACCACTCCACCATTCCTTGGTTTTCTTCTCCCTTGCATTGCATTCCGTCACCTCGCCCCTCCTCTCTTTCTGTTATCCTTGCCCTTTTCCATCTCTCTCTATCACAATGTCCGCCGAGAAAGAGAGAGAGACCCAGGTATACTTGGCCAAGCTCGCTGAACAGGCCGAGAGATACGATGGTACTCGTTTCTACTTTTCTTCTTTTCCTTTATGCCCTTTGTGTTTTTCATGGTCGCGTTGCTTTGGATCTGTCTTTTTTTTTTCGGATCGTTTTTGCTTTTTGGTTTGATGGGTTGGAAATGTAGGTAGGGACGTAAAAGATTTGATTTTGAGATTTGGGTATCCGTTTCTAATGTTGATGATTATGATTTCGGACCAGTTTTTAGATTCGATCGTCTTTCCTGTAATAACCTTTTTATTTATTTATTATTGACTGCTTTGGATTAGATTTAACTTGTAATGATATTGCATTGGATACTGGCATCTTATATGTTTGATTTGATATTTAGATTGGGAGAAAAAATTGGGGAAGGGGTAGGGGTGGTTTGGAGTTTCAAAACTGACATGGCTTACTAAATTGGTTTGATTCATGATTCATTTTTTCATCAAGGTGAATCGTATAGAAGGATATGTTCTGTTTTCCCTCATGCGTTTTGAACCTGATTAGGTAATAAACTCTTCATCTGGTTCACATTAACTTCATCTTGTAGCCTGATTAGGTGAGACTGGAGATTGATTTTAGGTTAAAATATGTTTTTGGTCCTTCAATTTCATTGAATGATTGGTTTAAATACCTATATGTTTTTTTCATTGGTTTTAGTCTATGGGTTTTTTGAAAATATGCTTTTGGTCCCCAAAACCTAACTTCACCAGTGAAGGTTGTTGTGTCGTTTAATGGAGGATATATCAGTGACTGAAACCAAATATTCACAAATTGAAGGACTAAAATTATATTTTATTCCAACTCTACCTATCCTAATATACAAAGAAAAATTATACTTTATATATTTTTTGTTGTACGCTTTTTTTTTTGTTTTTTGTCTTAAATAAACACACAATGTTTGTAAGTTCCTGTTTCTATTATCTCTTTTTTATATATATAAAATCTATTATCTCTTTTAAAAGAAGGAATGATTTAGTTGATTACATTTATAGTATCTTATTAGTTATATAATTAACCAAACCATTCTTTGTTTTAAAAGAGATAATAAGTGAGCCCAAATATTTGCTAAAAGAGGGACCAAGAACATATTTTACCCTTGATTTTATTTAGTTAATTTTGGCTGATTTTGTATGCTGACAAAGAAAGTCTGATTTATTCTCAGAATCTGCATTATGTGAGGCTAATTATTGTTGCTTAGTTCATAGTGCGTGCCTTTAATCCATGCTTGAAAGTTGAAACTGCTTGCAAATTACAAATAAAAGAAGTTTTGATCCATGTAGCCCACTTCAATAAGGCTTAGTTGCTATTCTTTTTGTTGTTGTATCAACATGATGATATCCCTCTGAAACGTCATATTTATTTGCAGAAATGGTTGAATGTATGAAGAAAGTAGCAAAACTTGATCTTGAGCTTACTGTTGAAGAAAGGAACCTCCTCTCAGTGGGGTACAAAAATGTTATTGGTGCCAGAAGAGCCTCTTGGCGCATTATGTCCTCAATTGAGCAGAAGGAAGAGTCTAAGGGAAATGAGCACAATGTTAAACTGATCAAGGGTTACTGCCAAAAGGTTGAGGAGGAACTCTCCAAAATCTGTAGTGACATTCTGACTATCATAGACCAGCACCTGATTCCTTCTTCCACCTCAGCAGAAGCTAATGTGTTCTACTATAAGATGTGAGTTGTGTAGCCCCAGTCACTACCTCTGTGCCACTTGCTTGATAAATTTAATTCCTTTCCCTCTTCTGCAGCCTGTTGATTTATCCATCTTCTTTATTGAATATTTTCTTCCTTTGAGTACATAACTAGATATAATCACTTTCCTTTCGGATTAAAGTATAAAAGTTATATAATCAGCTAATCAAGTGATAATTTGGTTACTTTTTTCCCTCTTGTACTGTTTGTCCAAATGATGAGTGGGTACCCTTGGTTTGATTATCATTGGCTCTTCAGGAAGTCCAGTGCTATAGATGAGTCATTGGATTTATGGGTTGCTTATCATTATGATTTATGGGTTGCTGCATAATTTGGTTTTCTATCTTTGATTTCCTTATGCTTCTGTTGATTCAGGAAAGGTGATTATTTCCGGTATCTTGCTGAGTTCAAGACCGACCAAGAAAGGAAAGAGGCAGCCGAGCAGTCACTGAAAGGATACGAGGTATGTGTTTGATCTCTTACATTTCAGCACTCAACTGATTCATAAATTATTCTGAATGTTTATCTATATTGTACTGTTATCTAATTTTCACCAATATTTGAATTACTAGGCTGCTTCAGCTACTGCAAACACAGATCTTCCATCAACGCATCCAATCCGTCTTGGACTTGCACTCAATTTCTCTGTCTTCTATTATGAGATAATGAACTCTCCTGAAAGGTAAGTTACTGGCTTTCTCTTATTCTGCTTGGCTCTATTAGTTGCTTATGTTGCCAGCTGTTGTCTGAGTGTCATTACTGAAATTCACAGGGCCTGCCATTTGGCTAAACAAGCTTTTGATGAGGCAATTGCAGAGTTGGACACCCTAAGTGAAGAGTCATATAAGGACAGCACTTTGATCATGCAGTTGTTGAGAGACAACCTGACTCTCTGGACCTCCGATTTGCCAGAGGATGGAGGTATGGAAATGATTAAACTTTATAATCATATAAAATGTTTCAGGTAAATCAGTAAACATTGTATTGTACCATATGTTGCTGAATAATTATGGACGATTTGTACAATATCACTGCAATAGCTATCTTCCACTCAATTTGTCCTCCTCTCAAATTAGTCAAAATCAAATTAGGATGAATGGAAAGAAAAGGAAAAAAATGCATGCTCTAAATTGGGAACTGCTCCTATTAGTGAGGCTCTGAAAGTTAATGCTCTTGTGCAGGTGAGGACAGCACAAAAGCCGAAGAAGCCAAACCTGCAGAAGCTGGGGTATGTATATGATAATTACATGATTTTCTCGAGAAATTATGGGTGCAAAGTTGTTGGACTAGGCTAGATAATAAGTGAATTCTTGCATATGTGAGGAGACTAGGGTTTGTATGGTTTGATAAAGCATTTTCCCTCCTCATTTCTCTTTTTCACAAACAATTACAAAACTGTCATTATTTTTTCGCTTTGTTTCTGGTTTCAAAGATTTGTGCAACATTTTCTAAAACCAAAATCTCCTTATTTTCTTTAGTCACTGTTTGAAAACAAGGTTCATTGTTTTGACGTTCTTCTACTTTTGCAGCATTGACAAGCATCCTCTGGATCTCTGACCTTGATTTGGTAGTCAGATATCTAAGGTATTCTCAAAGAGGGCATTTTTCAGCTTTTCTTGCAATGGATTTGAACCATACAATGGGGACTGTGGCCATTTTATAGTTCTTGCCAGAAGATCTGTGCCAATTTTTTGTTTTTCTTCAAACTTTTTTTTATCTTTACTGCCTTATCTGTTTTAAGTAAAGTGGTCAGTTAATGAACAATTTACATTTACTCGTATAAGCATATCATTCCTGTGTTCATTGTCTTTAGTTTCTTTTGCTTAAAAATTTTTCTGTTTCTGACGTACTGCATTATTGACATACAAAACATACAATAATGGTATAGCAGCAATCTCTTACCTCAAAGTTTTAGCAGTTAGTTTAAACCGTATCATGTCAAGTGTCAAATACTCCTTAAACTTTAGGTCGTAACATGAACTCTGCTGATCTGTTGAAACTAGAAAGGGCAGTTGTGTTACTTGCGCTGCCAACATTTCTCACTATAATTTGTTTTCTTTGTCCCTTCCTCAACAGGGAATAATAACAAATATTGATATTTTTACATACCCTATGTCCCAAACTTTTAGAATATACTGTCACTTTTGCCATGTCTTATTTGTACATGTTATTCAATTTTATTTACATATTTTTATACTTAAAAATCGATGAGGCATACATTAGCAATTTTACACTGAATATATTTTAGGTAAACTCAATTGTAATTCTAACATTTAATGAAAAATTTAATTTGGTCTTAATAAATTTGTTAATCGTGGTAGGAATTTTTCTTCATAATTGTGTAAAAAAATATCTGTCAGTGGAAGGTGAAATAAAAGCAAAGATTATTAACACATGCATTATTTGCTCTACAGAAATCATAACAGATGCATTATTTAAAATATGAAAAACAAGTTTGAACTACCTATTTGAACTGTTTTTTTTTCTGTGAAAGGACTGCCCCCAAAACAAAACTGAAGTTAGCAGAGCCAATTTTATCATAGAAAATAACAATTTAATGAACACCAGACAGTGGACACTAACTATAGCTCCTGAATTCCTCCACATAACACATTGACAGCAATGAGGCTTCCGATTTCTCCTAACCTTGTTCACCAGCGATGCATGAATATGAGAGGGCAGGCAACCAGATTCTGTCAAATCAATTGTCACCTTAGAATGAGGAAACCCTCATATCAGTTTTAAGTGTTGTACACTTTTACATAAGTTAAGAACACTCTTTTACATTAATTTACTCCTTTTTTAGGGATTAAAGCTGTTATTTTCAAAAATCAAGTTAGGGTAGGATTATAAGCAAATAAAAGATATACTTATCTAGTACCCAAAATCTAAAGTAATGATCAATTCGGGTGAGTCATCAATGAAAGGATTCACTGAACCAATCTGAACATTTGAGTAAAATCATAGGTAGAACCCTATTTTTGGATTTCTCTCATTCCAATTGATGGGAAGATATTGGTCACTTTGAGGTATAAAGTTTTAAACTTTAGAGAATTATTTTAGAAAAATAAAGTTTATTTTTTCAAAATGTCACTTGAAGTTACCCCTGATTGGGAGGCTTATATTTTTATGTAAACAATTTGTTGTGACTATGGAGATAAAAGAGAATAAGGGAAATTGATTGAAGTATAAGGGAAAAACATATTTGAAGAACCACTTTATTCACACACCTCTCCCAATTATCTATTTATACATGTTTGAACTCTTAAACAACATCAACAACCTAACTAATTGTGGGACTATAGAATTCAATCAACCTATTTACATTTTTGTTTACAATAAAACATGGAACCCACCCCACTCTTAACTATATTTTCTTCATTTCAAACCATAATATTATCTCATCTATTCATACCACAATCTAATCACAAACTTGTCTTGTAATCATATTCTAATCACAATTAAAAAAAGTGACGCCTGTCTATCTAGTGAGCCATCGGTTGCACTTGCGTCTGGGCACATATAGTTCTACCATGACAAATATTATCAATCCATCTATTCAAGAATGTGACATAGGCATATCTCCAAGAAGGAAGCAGATACTGTGGGCCTATGAATCCCCAGAATCCAACAAAAAATCCCAGCCCTAAACTCGTAAAAAATGTTTCGCAGAAAATTGATTCCTCATCTTCACCATCAGAACCAAATGACAACTGAGATACTGGCTCCACCACATCTTCTGAGCAAGTTTTGTCCAATGGCTTCCCACGAAGATCTAGATTTCCTTGGTAACTAGAGGCATTAAAGCTTTGCAATTGTGTCCCAATTGGAATTTTTCCAACAAGATCATCGTTTGACAAATCCAACACACTTTAACGATCAATTTGAGCAAGACTGTTAGGAATTTGGCCAACAAAATAATTTCTAGACAAGTTAAGAAATTCCAGTGATCTCAAATTCCCAAGTCCTGCAGTTATCCCCCAACTCAAATTATTCCTTGATAAATTCAATGACAGCAATCCTAATAGAGACCCAATTTCTATTGGTATTTCTCCTGTAAGATTATTGCTTGATAGATCAATACTCTTCAGAAGTAACTCCGGGTTCTTGAACACACCTTCGGTGCCTTTCCACATCAATGATATGTAGTAAACATATTTGCTAGTAGTAATATTGTTATGATAACTATGGCTTGTAGTATTTTGACTCATGATCATGCTAATCTCAGCCATTATAGTGAAGCTGTGTAAACAATTTGGAATTTTCTCTGACAAGTGGTTTTTTGAGAGATTTAATAGTTTGATCTGAGTAAGATAACAAAGCTGTGAAGGCAAACTTCCAAAGAATTGGTTCGCTCTAAAACTCAAGATTGCCAATTTACTTAGGCTTTCCCCAATCCATGAAGGAATTGAGCCAGACAACATGTTTTCACCCACATCCAACAAAGTTAAATTGGTCAAATTCTTCATGGAACAAGGTAGTTCTCCAACTAGACTATTATTTCTGAAAATCAAAGCCTTCAAATTCACAAGACCTCCTATAGAGTGTGGAATCTTTCCTAACAAGTTGTTATTGCTTAGATCAAGATACTATAATGACTTCATATGATCCCAACAATCAGGTAGCTTCCCTTTCATATGATTGTTTGATACATCTAGAATGCCCAAGACATTAGTTGTGTTGTTGCCACATAAAACCGAGTCCAATTTTGAAAATCTATTATGGGAGAGATCTAGTGCTGATACATTCAACAGAAATGGAGGAATTGGACCTTCAAGTTGGTTTAAAGTCAGAACCAGTATTGAAAAGTGAGTGAAAGGGGCAAGTTGGGAATTTTTCCTCTCAAGCTGTTGTGTGAGATATTCATGGCATACATATTTTGTGACATGTGCCAAAACCACTCTGGTATGGTGTCATTAATCCCTATATTAGAGATATTCAAATTCAACAAGTAATTTTGAGTCCTTAGCCAACTTGGAAAACTTGGACCCAACTTGCAAGACATCAATTCCAATCTCACTAATTGGAAAGGTGGAACCCAAGTATTGTTAAGTTTTAGAGACAAGGAGTTACTTCATAAGTCTAGCCTTCCAAAGTTGGACAAATTAGCAAAATGTGATTCAATGACCTCACCCTCCAAGGAATTCCTGTTTAGGATTAGAATCATCAACTTTGACAGAAATCCTATGCTTTTAGGTATTTCACCACTCAATTTGTTATCATAAAGTCCTAAATGATGAAGAGATATGATAATGTTGAAAGATCAGGTAGCCTTCCTGCAAGCTGATTTTGGAAGAGGTTTAGTATATGCAGTGAGCTTATATTCTCGATGGATGTTGGAATCTTGCCTTTAGTTTGATGTCTAGAAATTGAAGAGTTAATTATGTTGCCAAAACCATCTAGAATGAGACCTTCTAACAGGTTAGTGAACAGGTTAAGCTCATGAAGATTGGTTGTGAAATTGAAAATCCAATGGAAGATAGTTGAAGATGTTAATTGATTGAAAGAGAAAGCAAGGATGACAAGAGAAGATAAAAGCTTTGTATTGGAAGTTGGTGGATGTGGAAGAAGAAAATTTCCATTTGGAAGACTACAATTTTTTATATAAAGCTCTTCAAGGTTTAAACTGAAATTGAGTAGCAACTCAAATATTGATGATTTTAGGATATTAGAAGAGAGATCAAGGATAGTAAGAGAACTAGAAATGTTGGGTTAAGAGTCAAACAAAGGAACAATATTAATATCTGAAAGACAGCATTCACTTAGTCTTAGTTCTCATAAGTTTGGAACAAGCTTGCTGATCATTTGAAGCCAGTGATGAGAATATCCAATGTTTCTGAATGAACCCAATTCAAGATTTGTCAAATAAGAGAGACTAGATACTCACTTTGCATCATCATGAACTTTCATGTGGATTCTGAGATCAGAATTACCACCAAGCCTAAGGGATTGCAGCAGGGAAAGATCCCCAATTTAAAAAGAAAGTGCTCCAACAAGAAAATTGCCTCCAAGATCAAGATGCTCAAGTTGTGAAATTTTTCCAAGTTGGTGAGGAATTTCTCCAACCAAAAAATTTCCTCCAAGATTAAGATACTTCAGCTGTGTGAGGTTTCCAAATTCACAAGGAATTGCTCCAACAAATTGATTGCCTCCAAGATTAAGATACTTGAGATGTGAGATATTTCCAAGTTGATAAGGGATTTCTCCTTCAAAGGTGTTGCCACTAAGATCCAAATAGGATAACTGTTTAAGATTTCCAACTTGATAAGGAATCCTCCTACCAAAATTAGCACTTGAGAGATTGAGATATCTTAATTTGCTGAAGGACCCATGATTTCTAGAATGTAGCCACCAAGAAAACCATTTCCAAATTTTGTAACTCAATCAATAAGTTGAGATTGTAATTACCACTATCAAGAAGAAGAAATTATACATGACCTGTTTCATTGATGCATTTAATTCCTTCCTATTCATACACAGAGTTTAGAGCACAAAACCCTAGGAAAATCCTCCTAGGAATTAGGTTTATTAATCTTTATAATATGTCACTTGGTTACAACGTATGTGCAACAGGTATTTTTATACCTAGGTTACAAAGTGGGCCTTGGCCTATTAGGTTATAGTCTAAATCCATCTACTACTAAATGACGTGAAGAGGTTTAAGGGGTTGTGGGGACCACCCCTTAAACTTAGGGGAACATGAGCCCCCTAGCCACGAGCCTTGGGTGTGAAGCCGAGCGAAGTGGCTTAAATGCAAGTCAAAATTTCTTCTTCCCATGGAGGCTTCCCTGATCGTCGAGGGGGAAAAGTTGTTGCTCAGGTTAAAGTAAAATTTTTTGAATGGGTAAAGCTTTATTTCCGCATGAGGGTTTCTGAGCAGGGGTCTCCGAGAAAGGCGAGTCTTGGCTTCGAGCAAGGTCTCCGAGTAAGACGAGTCTTGGCCACGTGGCAGGAATACGATAACCGTCATTTGTTGTCATGAGGGAGTGGAGGCATGCGCTTGTCATGATTGCGCCATTTCTGTATCCCACGGTCATTTAAAGGTGCTTTGTTTCACCCAAAGTTATCTTGAAGCGTTACATCCGTCGATCTAGGGTTCTCGCATCCCCAATCATTGGATCTTGGATTACGTGGCTTCTTTTGGAGGTGTTAGTTCTTAGATACATCACGCTCATTGATCCCTTCAGGCCTTTTGTATTCTTACTATTGGATCGAGGGGTATGACCAAAAGGTACTTCCCCTTATAAATTCATCTTCCTTCTTCATTTCAAAACTTTCAGGCCTTTGACATTCTTCCACTTCTTTTGTTAAGTAGCTCTGTGCTTCCCAGTGATCTCTGCTGCTGTCCTTGTTTCGTCCCTTGCCTTCTTTCTCATTTAGCATTTGTCAGGCCAGTGCTTCTATTTGCTCCAGGCTTTCTTCATTTCTCAACTCCTTTTACTTAATTTTGGGAATTATTATGAGCGTATCCATGGCGGGGGCTTATGACTGGGTTAAGGATGAAGTGTTGCTCATCTTTTCTTCTCTTTAGAGTGAGGAGTCAGTGGCCCAGTTATGGGAATTAGGGACCTTCAATCACTCTACCCTGGGTCGCAATGTAGAGTGCGTTTGTTGTTCCGCGTCCGATAGGGTTTGTCATGAGCGTAATGACCCTGGTGAGTTAGACTTTACCTTTATGTACGAGACCTTCTTCTCCCAACTTCATCTTTCATTTCCCTTCTTCGAGTTTTAAATTAGGGTTTTGTGCGCGTTGAACATTGCCCCTACTCAATTTCATCTGAATATCTGGGCATTTGTCCGGGCGTTCGAGGTACTATGCGAGCACTTTGGCCGCACTCCTTCTGTACCCTTATTCTTCTACTTGTTTAATGCTAAGATCCCCAAAGCTGGGACACCTGTAGGATGGGTTTAGCTCAATGGTGTTTCTTGTTGTAACCTTATTAGGGCCTTTGACCAATTCTACAAGAACTTTATAATGGGTTTCTTCAAAATCTGAGTTGGGTTGGACCCGCCTGGGGAGGATTTCTTACATTACCCTAATGCTTGACCTCGTTTCCTGCTGTATTGGACTCGCAACCTGGTCCAATTCTAAGTCTTCTTGGAGGACTTGACCTTGTCCGAGAAAACGAACGCTAAGTTCTTGTTTGATGACTTGGGGATCTTCTTTAGCTCTCAGGAATTGATCACCCTGTCTCCTCATTCGAGTTCTCTTGATGCTTGGATAGGTGACAGCCCTGAGAAGGGAGAAGAGGTTCTTAAGCTTCGGAGTCGGGTGTGTCGAAGGTCGGATAAAACCAGCTCTGCAGGGGAGGTCTCGGCGGAGTGGATTGCCGCAACCTTTCCCAGTGAGACGGAACTTGAAGACGGAAGGTAGGAAAGTTTCACCAACGGATCTTTGTGTGGCACCCGCAATCCTACTTACTCATTGTGGGATGTCTGATTCTCAGTTTCAGGTTTCATGGACCGGACGGTGGTCTTCAAGGAGGACAAGAGGAAGTTCGAAGGTTCGAACACGCCATCTATGTGCCGGGCGATAGAGATGTTCAACCTCTGAGCGACCTCAATGACTCAGTTCTTGGAGAAAAGGTTCGCCGAAAAGGAGAAGGAGCTGGCACTGTTGAGGGCGGAAAGGACCACCCTTCTTCGGGAAAAAAACCAGCTGCAGCAGTCCTGTGACTTCTCTAGCATGCAACTAGACAGCGCCTTGAAGGAGATCGGGGGAATGACCAATGAGCTTAAGAAGGTGAAAGCTGAGCTGTCGGAAGCCCGGAAGGGGCAAGAGCTAGCCGAGACAAAGCTAATTACTGCCACGGAGCAATGTGCCAATCTTGGTAGGCAGCTGAGTTCTGTCGAGGAGGCTTATGGCTTAGTTTGCATAGGTAAAAGGGAGACAGAGAACAAGCTGACGGAGGCGAAGTCTTCCCTGGAGAAGAAGAGGGAAGAGAGAAAGGCTTACAAGTTTTTCATGGTGGAGGAGCTACGGAAAAATATATGGCTGGCTGCCTTCGACCTTTGCCAGCAGCAGATACAGGTACTGAATCCTTCTTTGGAGTTGAATCTGGAAGGCGTCAACCCGTTCCACATTGTTGTGGATGGGAAGATAGTGGATCTCTCGGATTCCAAAGGGGAGGAGGAGCTGGCTACCGAAACTGTTGAGGCTGCTGTCGGGGTCGGATCGGGTGGTCACATGGGTTCTGCGGTTCCTCAGGGTGACACTCCCACCTTCGATGTCTCGTCTGACGAGACTTCTGCCCTCAATGCTCCTGTTGTCGATTCCTCAGCCGCTGATGCTTGATTTTTTTCCTTTTTCCTGCCTGTTTTTATTTTGCTCCTTTGTAATTGTAATTTCTACTTTATAAATGAAAAGTTAAGTTTCCATTGTTTTTTGATCACCTGATTTGCTTGGCTTGTACTATTCGTACCTTTATTCTTATTCGTGACTTGTGTTTGGTGTTTTTCCTTACTCGAGTGAATTTTAAATTTCGTATACATTCGTGTCGAGAGACCGGATCTGTTCCGGGACTTTATCTTACAAGGGATTCGTTCTGAGAGGAGGGAGGTCAACGAATTGTTGCCATGTAGGAGTCGTGTTGGGTGGCTTTATATACAACCTTGTTGGCGTGAAGTTAACTGTTGTTTATTTTATCACTGATGCTGTACTAAGTTAACGTTTATTTCATCATTTGGTGCTGACCGTGTGTTGTACTTTTGTGGGCAGGCGATATGGCCCCGCGTAAACTGACTCTAAAGGATATGATGAAATGTTACCAGGAGGTATACCCGTAGGGGGTTGAGACGAGGGTTACTAAGAAACCGAGACCTTCCTTGGTAGTGACAGGGGCCGACGGAGCATCCGAGTCTTGGCCGACTCCGGTCGTCACTCCTGTTGGGGTCTTTACCACTACTGAAGGTGAGGGGGAGAGGGAGACAAAAATATCTGCCTTGGCAGTTTGTGGGGAGACTTCAAAGCCGTTCGGGGATGCGGTCTCTGACCCCAACCGATTTATATCCGTAGAGTCAATCACCGGGTCTATCCCTAGTGTAACGGACGCGACTGAATGTTCATGGGAAGAGTTTGTTAATGGGTCATTAGGCGCTAACAGGAGCCCAGTTCTTTCTCTTTGGGACACGCACTTCCTAATTTCATAGTTCGTGGATCTTATAGTCCTTTTCGAGGAAGACGAGGAAAAATATGTCTCCTCCGATCCCATCGTCATGTGCAAAGCTGCAAAGATGTTTGGGCTTCGGGCAACTTTGATATCTTGAGCTCTTGAAAAGCGGTTGGTTGATCAGGATAACATAGTGGCAACATTGATCCAAGAACGTGAATCTTTGAAGAAGGAGAATGAGCTGCTGCGAGAGGGGAGAAAGAAAGACGGTGCTCGTGCTGAGGGTACGAGAGAGTTGATTGCCTCTATGAAGTCAGTCCTAAAATGGTCAGAGCAAGACCTAAAGACCATACGGACGGAGCGGGATTCGGCAGAGTCACGATTGGCCATTGCTGAGGAAGACCTGAAAGTTGCTAAGGCGGGGAGAGATTTGGCAGAGTTAGAATTACTGGTTACAGAGAAGAGGTGCTCCTACTAGGATCGAAAAGTTTCAGAGATCGAGGAAACATATAATGTCTTGTCTTTCAAAAAACACACATTAGAGAGAGACCTTAAGACAGCTCGGTTGAATTTGGAGGCTCTGAAAAAGGAGGCGAAGAAGAATCTTATAGCGGCGGAGTAGGATACTACTGTGAAGTATTTCAATGCATTTTAACTTTTCTAGGAATAGATCTCTGTTTTGAATCCCGCTGTTGTGCTAAATTTCGAAGGTCTCAATCCCTTTAAAGTAGTTGTGGATAACCAAATTGTCCCTCTACCCAACTCAGAGAGTGAGCAGATGGATACGGACGGGGGCAAGGAGCAAGGTGTGCCTGAGTTGGCTTCTAACGTTCCGACTGTCGGGCCTTTCTAGGTGATTTCTTATGTTGTGTCTTATTTTCTTTCCTGTCTTATGAATGCACCTGTATGAGTACTTAATGATATTAATGAAGTTCAGTTGGTTGTCTTGGGTCGCTAGTTATTGCTTTCTTTCATTGTCGCTTTGTTGTTTCAGCCCGACCGGTGATGGAAGTTGACTTGTATGATGTTTGGATGAATTTAATGCTGAGGGATTGATTCCGCGCTCGGTCTTTTCGTAATACTTGAATGAATCCAAGTCTTCAAATCGTATGCCGAGGGATCGATTTCGCGCTCGGGCTTTTCGTAATACTTGAATGAATTCAAGTCTTCAAATCGTATGCCGAGGGATCGTTCCGCGCTCAAGCTTTTCTTAATACTTGGATGAATTCAAGTCTTCAAATCGTATGCCAAGGGATCGATTTTGCGCTCGGAATTTTCGTAATACTTGAATGAATTCAAGTCTTTGAATTGTATGTTGAAGGATCGATTCCGCGCTCAAACTTTTTGTAATACTTGAATGAATTCAAGTCTTTAAATCGTATGCCAAGGGATCGATTCCGCTTTCAGTCTTTTCGTAATACTTGAATGAATCCAAGTCTTCAAATCGTATGCCGAGGGATCGATTCCGCGCTCAGACTTTTCTTAATACTTGAATGAATTTAAGTCTTCAAATCGTATGCCAAGGGATCGATTCCGCGCTCGGGCTTTTCGTATTACTTGAATGAATTCAAGTCTTCGAATCGTATACCGAGGGATCGATTCCGCGCTCAAACTTTTCGTAATACTTGCATGAATTCAAGTCTTCAAATCATATGCCGAGGGATCGATTTTGCGCTCGATCTTTTCGTAATACTTGAATGAATCCAAGTCTTCAAATCGTATGTCGAGGGATCAATTCCACGCTTTGACTTTTCAAAATACTTGAATGAATTCAAGTCTTCGAATCGTATGCGCTCAGGCTTTTCGTACTACCTGAATGAATTCAATAAGTTTTTATGAATAATGCAGAGAATTTTTATTGAGAAGGTAAGAGGGAGGGGGCTTCGTTAAAACCTCCTGAGGAAAAACCCAGTGGGAAAAACCCCTCAGGTAGGAAGAAGAGTACCCGGGTGTACAATAATTAGCTAAAATACATCTTTAGATGGGTTGCATTCCAAGTTCTAGACAGCTCCTCCCTGAAAAATCTTCTATTCGGTATACGTCATTCCCCAATACTTCTTTGACTCGGTATGGGCCTTCCCAAGAGGGTGCAAGCTTGCCCTCTTTCCATGCTCTTCTATTATTGTCTGTGGTACCCAGAATAAGGTTACCTTTTCGAAAGGATCAGGGTCAGAGAAAAGAGTTCCACTTCTGAGCGGATTTATGCTTAGCCGCCTGTATCTTGACGTATGCCATGTCTCGCTCTTCTAGACTGAGATCTAGGTCTTCTCGCCTTCCTTCGTCGTTTACGTCTTCATCATAAACAAGACGCCAAAAAGTGGGTTCCCCTAACTCAACGGGTATCATGGCATCAGCTCCGTATGTGTGTCGAAACGGAGTCTTATGGGTCGATGAGTGCGGGCTGGTGTGATAGGCCCAAAGAATTCTGTGTAATTCTTCTGTCCATCGACCCTTGGCTTGGCCGAGCCGTCTCTTGAGTTGCTGAAGGATGACTTTGTTTGCTGGCTCAGCTTGACTATTGTTTTATGGATGCTCCACGGAAGAGAATTTTCTTTTTATACCCAAGTTCTTGCAAAATTCCATAAAAATTTTATCCGCGAACTGTTGGCCATTGTCAGAAATGATTGTGTGGGGAAGTCCGTGTCGGCAAAATGATGTGTTTCCACGTAAAGGTTTGTACTTTAGCTGTCGTGATGGTGGCCAGGGCTTCAGCTTCGATCTATTTGGTGAAGAAGTTGATGGCTACTAAAAGAAACTTGAGTTGTCCCTTTCCTGGGGGAAAAGGGCCTAGGATATCCATCCCCCAAGTGTTAAAAGGCCAAGGTGACAGGATTCCATGTAACGGTTCTGGGTAGTTGTGGATCCGATTGGCATTACGCTGACAAGAATCATATTTTTTGACAAGGTCGTAGCAATCGAAGCGTAAAGTTGGCCAGAAATACCCTGCTCGGAGGACTCGAGCAGCCAAAGGTCGGACCCCCGTGAAGACCACAAATTCCTGAGTGTAATTCTCTCATAACATAGTCGGCCTGCTCTTTGTTTAAGCATTTTAAGATAGGCATTGTGAATCCCCTTTTATACAAGAGTCCATCTATCAGAGTGTAATTGGCCGCTTGGACTTGTAACTTTTTGGCTTGCTGTCGATCTTCTGGTAGAGTTCCCTGCTTTAAAAAATCAACAATAGGGGTCATCCATGTATCTTTAATTTAAACCTTATTTACCTGATGAATCTGCTGTGTCTCCTGGACCGTAGGCTCTTCTAAGATGACTTGGACAATCGTCTTAAGGTTCCCAGTCTTGACTGTGCTGGCGAGCTTGGAAAGGATATCCGTACGCTCATTCATTACTCGCGGAACATGGACGATTCAGAAATGCTTGAGGTCCTTTACTATCTCATTTACCCGGGCAAAGTATTTTGCTAGAGTTGGGTCTTTGGCTTGGTATGACCCTTCAATCTGTCGGGCCACTAGCTGGTAATCAGTCTTTGCTTAGACGCATCGGGCACCCAGGTCGGTGGCTGTTTGTAACCCTGTGATGAGGGCCTCATACTCTGCTTGATTGTTACTGGCTTTAAATCGGAACTACAATGACTCTCAACTACCAGACCAGTTGGAGATTTCAAAACAACACCCGCCCCACTACCTTTAGCGTTGGAGGAGCCATCTACTGACAGGGTCCATAAACCATGCTCCGTGTTATACTTTTCCTTGTCCTCCCCCAGTTCTACTAGAAAATCTACGAGCACTTGAGCCTTTATAGGCCCCCGGGACTCATACCGAATACCATACTCGGATAGCTCTACTGTCCAGGCCACTATACGCCCTGTAAGTTCGGGCTTCTGAAGGATTTTCCCAAGTGGCTGGTCGGTGCGTACCACTATTTGATGACTGTGGAAGTAAGGGCAGAGTCGTCGGGTGGCTACGACAAGGCTGTAAGTAAAATTTTCCACCCGTTGGTATCGTGTTTCAGCTCCCTGTGGGGTCTTGCTGGTGAAGTAAACTGGCCTCTAGATCGGGCCCTCCTCTTGAACCAAGACTGAGTTCACTGCCTCAGATCCTGCGGAAAGGTAAAGAATCAAGTCCGACCCTGTTTCAGGTCGTGTCAAGATTGAAGGGGATGTTAGGTAGGTTTTGAGGCCTTGGAAGGCTTGTTCGCATTCAGGAGTCCACTCAAATGAGTCTGTCCTCTTTAGCACCTTGTAGAATGACATGGATTTTTTGGCGAACTTTGAGAGGAATCGGGAAAGGGCCGCAATCCGCCCGGTTAGGCGTTGAACTTCCTTGACATTCTGAGGGCTTCGCATTTCTAAGATAGCCTGACACTCATCTGGGTTAGCCTTGATGTCTCTTTAAGTGAGCATGTATCCTAGAAATTTTCCCCTCTTGGACCCCAAAAGAACACTTTTCGGGATTTAGCCGCATGTTGTGCCTGCGCAGCTCGGCAAATATCTCCTCCAAGTCTTGTACGTGTGACTCAGCTTGTTTGGTGTTCACGACCATGTCATCCACATACACTTCCATATTCCTTCCGATCTGCTTGGCGAATATCTTGTCTACCAATCTTTGGTAAGTTGCTCTTGTATTCTATAGGCTGAAAGGCATCACTCGGTAGCAGTAATTGGCTCCACCGATGATAAATGTCATTTTTTCCTCATCTTTTGGGTACATCGGATCTGGTTGTAGCCCGAGTAGTCGTCCATGAAGCTTAGCATCCTATAACCTGAAGTACCATCTACCAAACTATCAATGATAGGTAAAGGATAGGGATCTTTGGGACATACCTTGTTCAGGTCGGTGAAGTTAACATACATACGCCATTTGCCGCTTAACTTCCTTACCATGACTATGTTTGATAGCCAAGTCGGATACCGAACTTCTCGAATAAACTTTGCAGATAAAAGTTTCTCTGTCTCTTCTTTGACTGTGTTTTTCCGATCGGGGCCTATCTTCCTGGGCCTTTGTGACACAGGCTTGGCATCTTGTTCAAGGTTGAGCGAGTGGCATATTACATTGGGATCAATGCCTGGCATTGTCGGTGGGGTTCCAGGTAAATAAATCAGCATTTTCTCTTAATAGTCTGACGAGGGCATCCTTCAAGTTTGGTTTGAGAATCACGCTGATCCGTGTAAATTGGCCAGGGGAGAATCCGACTTGGATGAGCTTCAGTGATTTCACCGGTTGAGGCCTCTCGTATTCTCGATCGTCACGAGGGTCAAAACCCGCCTCCACATCTTCCTCGATTATGAACGCTGCCTTGGGGCAGAGGCTTTTATGGTAACATGCCTGCGCCACCTCCGGGTCGGCTCTGACAATTCCCACTCTTCCATCCCCCAACGGGAATTTCATCTTAGGTGCATGGTTGAAACGACAACACCTAAAGTGTTGAGCGAAAGTCGCCCCAATAGAGCATTGTAGGAGCTGAGGAAGTCTACCACCACGAACTTCACCCATATTGCACAACTATCTTTTTCGCTTCCAAAACTGGTCCTTAAGTCAATGCATCCTAAGACCTACACAGAATCACCTGAAAAACTAAAAAGCGCACCATCATATACCTTTGGAGTTGCTGGATGGGGAGACCCATTTTCTGGTACACCTTCCAATGCAGTATGTCTGCTGAACTTTCCTGGTCTATTAGGACTCACTCTATCATGAAATCCTCAACCTCCATGGTAACCATCATTGGCTCATCTTGGTTTGGTCCTCCCCTTGGGAAATCTAACTTGTTGAATGTGATGACCGCCGAGTCAAGATGTTCCTGCAATAAGTTTACCTAACCCGACCGGTGTGATCGGCGTGCGCGGGCTCCTGGGAATCCTCTTGAAATAGTGTGTATGACTCGTTGTGTATCTCCTCTTTCTCCCACAAGCCTAAGAGATCAGGAGCGGGGGGCCCGTGAGCGGTTTTAGGTCTGGAGCTCCACTTGGTCAGGGAGGTCTCTCTCTCTTTTGTGAAAACCTTATCTAGGATTGTCATCCCTCTGAGCGACAAATCTCGTTAAGTGCCCCTGTCGGATCAGATGCTCTATTTGGTTACGGAGGGATCGACAGTTCTCGGTGGCATGGTCGTAGGTCATGTGGAATTCGTAGAATTTAGACATGTCTGATCCCTTGGGGCCCTCCCCCAGAGGCAGGAGAGCAAGGAGCCCCGTGTTATATACTTCGTGTAAGATCCGATCGTGGCGGTCCTCAAGTGGTGTGAAGTTCATGTAGAGGGGAGCAGTGTAAGCCTCAGTGCATGCCTCTCAGTTTCTTCTTGGGCTTTTTCTTTTCAGCTCGGGGCGATGATTTCTTCCATCTACAGGGTTGGCTCGATCAGCAAGATTGGTCTGATCGGTTCCACGTTCATCAACAGCAATATACCTTGAGGCTTTAGCACGAAAGTCGTCCATGTCCAGTGGTGGCTTCTTCGTTAGGGAGTTAGCAAATTTCCCAGGACGTAAACCTATTTGAATGGCATGTAAGGCTACTTCCGGGCTGAGGTCTCGAATCTGGATGGCTTGCTCGAAGAAACGGGCCATATATTGTTTTAGGGACTCGCCTGGAAGTTGGCACAGATTAACCAGGCTATGTGATGTCTGCTGTACAACCCTGCTGGTGGAAAACTGGCTAAGAAACTTCTTACTCAGATCAGAAAAGTTAGAGACGCTCTTCAGAGGGAGGTGAGAGAACCAACAGAGTGCTGACTTAGCCAAAGTGGTGGGGAAGGTTCGACAGAAAAGGGAGTCAGACACCCTTGCTACTAGCATGGTATTGGTGTAGATGGTGAGATGGTCCTCTGGGTACCCCTACCGTCATATTTCTCAATCGCCGGGGGCTTGTAGTTGGGGGGGAGGGGGTAGGGGCTTCCATTATCAAGTCGGTCCAAGGATGTACAGCGAAAGTCAGCTCTAGATTGTATTTAGCAGTCTCTGTCTGGTATGAAGCCTGCCCGACAGTCTTTTGGCGTGTGGATCGATCAGTGCTGTGATTGGAGTCTTCGTGTTCCCTTTTCCTTTGCCCACGGAGTTATGCATTCTCCCGTTGGAGGTTGGCAACTGTTCTCTGTAAGGTTTCAACCATGTTGGTGAGGTGTTGTATCCGATCATCATGATCAGATGACGCCTGGTGCTCGTTGTCTTCTTCTCGTCGTGTGTTACGAGTGTTCACCATGGTTAAGGGTCGCCTGGGATCAGGATTAGGATTGGGGTTTAGGTGATGGTGGTGTAGGATCCGTTTTACCAGACCCTACGGTGGGCGCCAAAATGTTCACACACAGAGTTTAGAGCACAAAACACTAGGAAAATCCTCCTAGGAATTAGGTTTATTAATCTCTATAATGTGTCATTTGGTTACAACGTACGTGCAGCAAGTATTTTTATACCTAGGTTACAAAGTGGGCCTTGGCCCATTAGGTTATAGTCTAAATCCATCTACTACTAAATGACGTGAAGAGGTTTAAGGGGGTTGTAGGGACCACCCCTTAAACTCGGGGGAACACTTCCCACTTGCAACATTCTTTATTTTGCTCGTCATTTCTCCATGTGGATAACATGCAATAGTTATCATAGAGACCTTGTTTGAGCATGAAAAGTACTTCTCTCTCCCTCTCTCTACACTTCGCTCCACCCTTCAGGGTTATCCTATTGAATCCATGGATTAAATGTGCAGATTGCAATAAAATGAGAAACAGTGCATAGAATACTTTGAGAATATAGCCACTCATTTTCTAGTTTCCGTGTTCACTGGTGTTTGCCAAGATTCAAAACTGCACAGCAAGAGTCATCTTAAGAATTCTTTTAAAGGAAACTGTCATAGGATATAAATGTGTATTCGTTGAAAAATAAGAGTGGTAAGTTCATGGCTGAAAGTTGAGCACTAAACATTAATCGTATCAAATTATATATTACATTCTGTATCCATTAACTGAATAATAGAATGTGAATTTGACCGTTCAATTGAAAGTTTTTATTGCATAAATTAAGTATACAACTAATTACCATAATACTAGAATTTAACATACAATAAAATTTTTAAACTACACAAAATTTAAAGTCCATTTTTTCTAAAAATTTGGCATAGGAATTCTATAAAATGTTATTATGTAGGGTAATTTTACAAAAGTTACTATGGGAAGAATAAGTTGATTTTTTTTCACATGTATATATATATATATGATTTGCTAATGTAACAGCCCAATTTTTAATCGGTAATTAAACAGTGAAAAATTAAAGTTTCTCAGAAAAATAAGAAATGAATCCTAGAAAATAGGAAATTTAATACAAGGATATTTTTAATCTGACTTAAAATGAAATTAAACGAAAATGGAACATAGAATAAAATAATAAAATAAAATAAAAATCTTCAACAGTAAAATGTCACATGAAAAATCTTGCGAAATGTAGTAATTTCACAAGAGTTCTTCATCCTTCCTACCGCCTCATTTCATTTTGATTCGCTACAGTGATTTTCTACAGTACCTGCTACAGTGATTGCTACAGTAACTGCCATTTGAAGCCTATAAATAAGGCTCCAACCTTCCAAATTTCCTAAAACCAAAAACCTCACTAATCCTATAACCTTTCATCTCCCTTTTTAAGTTTTCAAAACCTTCATTGCCACACACAAGCTCTTTAATTTTTCATAAGAAGAAATTACGCAAACTTGAAGATTTGAGGAAATACAAGGGAGTTTAGCATAAGAAAAGCTTAAGGATCTTCAATTGAGGTAAGAAAGAGGAGATAGGATATTAAATACATAGAAATTAAGTTAGAATTGCTTGCTTAATTATTTGGAAACTCATTTAGCTAGATTTTAATTTAATTTGAATTAAATTATGAAATTGATGCCAAATAGTTTGAAATATGATATATGATATGTTTCTAATGTTGTATGATGATTTGGAACCAATTGACATATTTAATTTGCAATTGAAATCATTAAAACAGCAAAAACAGAGGGAAACAGAGTGCTGTCTTCATATATGGATTATACTTGTAAATATGATAAAATGCCATATCTTCTTGAATTTTACTATAAATTCTTATTGTTAAATTATGAATAAATTTAATGATATAAATTTACTGCATTCATGCATCATATGCATTGGTCGTTCAAAGAATCCGCAGAGGGTTCTTTGAGGGGGTTCCCGGTGGGGGAACGCGCTCTGTTGAGCAACAGACCTCTGCGGTGGTTTTATACCACGGTCGTCTTAAGGGCTAAGCAGTGTGTCCTTAAGGGGGGTCCCGCAACACTTGTTATTGATATGATTGTATCGTTATCCGATGTTGGTGTTGCATTATGGGGCGCGGTATCGGTTGGATATCCGTAAAAATATTATTGCTGAAAAATCACTGCAGATGTTCCCACCAGAATGGATCCATCATGCATTTTCATTCATATAGAGAATGGAATATTAATATAAATATAATACAAAATACGTGTTTGGCATCCACATCGCATAGCATCATACTTGTGATTGTGTATGTTCTAATCTAATTTCTATTTATTTGATATTTTATCTCACACTTTCTGTTACTTGTGGCAACCCTTTAGTTGTTAACCAGGAAGACATGTGACAAAGTGGATGTTGCTGAATATGGATGAATTATGAAGGCTTTTGATGATGATGCTTGCTTGCGTGACTACTATTGCTGTATTATGTATATGCTATGTTTTGGTACTTTACATCTTTATTGTTTATAAGATCTAGGTGCCTGTTGTAAAATATAATATGTATAAAACTCTGATGTTATGTATAATAATAAGAAGTCAATTATGAAAAGGTTGCGCACTCTGATATTGTATTAGTAACCTCTGGAATCAGGTTGTGAATCTCTTGATAATTACCAGGTGAAAAATAAGTTATCCATGAGATTTTATATGGTGACAGTAATTATCTTAGGATTTGCAAGTTGACTCCAAGGCGTTACAACTGAAGTGGTATCAGATCAATGGTATATAAAATATAAAGAAAACCTTAGGAAGTAACTAGAAATTAAAGAAAGATAGCTTGAAGTGTGTAAACCTTGATTTCTATTTGTTTGAAATTTGTGTGCTTGTGTGTTATGTGTGCTCTTTGTATGTTTCTATTTAGTATAATTACTAGTTAGGTAACATAAAAATTGTTAGAACTCTGAGTATATTAGATACTCAGTAACTGAATGCAGTGGTACTCGTACCTATAGGATAAGAAATGGCTAGACGTCAGAACGATTTGCTGAGATCCTTGAAAGACAGGAACAACAAAGGTTAGCTAAAGGAACCCATGGACTTCACCGTTTCCTGAAAAGGAAACCTACCCAATTTAAAGGAAACTATAATCCAGAGGTGGGTTAACTGTGGATTAAAGAAATGGAACGTATCTTCCGATCCTTACCTTGCACTGAAGCCCAGAAGGTAGAATATGCTACCTATATGATGGTAGGAGAAGCAAAGAATTGGTGGATCTTCGCTCGCGATAGATTACTAGAAGCTGGTAGACTACTTAACTAGGAAAATTTTAAAAATTTTAAAGAAAATTTCCTCAAGAAATATTTCCCTGCTAGTGTCAGGAGCAAAAAGGAATTAGAATTTTTAGAATTAAAGCAAGGGAATATGTCTGTTGGAGAATACACTACCAAATTTGAGGAATTATCATTGTTCTATCCTCCTTTCCAACAGCCAGGAACTGAGGCTTCTAAATGTGTCAAATTTGAAAAGGCCAGAAATTAAAGAAGCCATAGGACATCAGGAGATTAGGAGTTTTCCCACTTTAATCAACAAATGCAGAATCTTTGAAGAGAACCATCAGGCTAGAATCGAGCAGGAGAAAAGTAGTAAACAATTAAGACCTCAACTAGTGAACTTTAAAAGGCGAGGAGCATTTAATCAGAATCAATTTCGAGGAGGATTAACTTCATCAACTGGAGGACGCGCAAACCAGCCAATCACATGGAACTGCTACAAGTGTGGAGGAAATCATAGAACCCATGATTGTACACAGACAGATGTTACCTGTTTCCAATGAAACCAGAAGGGACATATTCGTCCTAACTGCCCACAACTTCACCAAGGCACTAACACTGTGAATGTTAAAACTGAGAACAACAACAATGGAGTCAATAGAGGAGGAGCCAACATTCGAGATGGACGTAATACCAATGGTCGTGGAGGACTTAATGTCAAAGGCACAGCTAGTCGAGGACGAGAAAATGGAAAACTAGTGAATAATCAGAATAAATCACCTGCAGCTGGCAGAGTATTTGTAATTAGTGGATCAGAGGCATCGTAGGCAGATGACTTAGTACAAAGTGAGTGCATTCTTAACGATACTACTTTATTAGTTTTATTTGATTCTGGTGTGACACATTCTTTTATTGCTGAAGAATGTGTTAGGCGTCTGAATTTACCTATGAAATCTATGCAATATGATTTGCTTGTCTTTACTCCTACTAGTAACCATCTTAGGATAGCTAACGTGTATGAAGGTTCTTCTATACATATAGGAGGTAGAAATTTCAACGTGAACTTAGTATGTTTACCATTAAAGGACTTGGAAATTATCTTAAGGATGGATTGGTTATTTGCTAACCATGTCCTTGTGGATTGCCGTAATAAAACTGTGATTTTTCCACCTGACAACATGGAGTCTCAGGAGTATGATGCCTCATAAAACACTATAGGATATTCCTTAAACAATGAAGCCCAATTATTCATGGTATTTTCACTTATAGAAGGAAAAGTTATTCCTGATGTAAGTAAGATACCAGTAGTCTGTGAATTCTCAGAAGTATTCCCTGAGGATGTTCCAGGATTACCTCATGAACGAAAGATAGAATTCTCTATTGACCTAATTCCTAGAGCAGAACCCATTGCTAGAGCACCCTATAGAATGTCTCCAATGGAACTGACTGAACTAAAGAACCAAGTGGATGAGTTATTAGAAAAGCAATTCATACGACCTAGTGTATCTCCTTGGGGAGCACCTGTACTACTAGTTAAGAAAAAGGATGGTAGTATGAGACTTTGTGTCGATTATCGCCAACTGAACAAAGTGACAGTTAAGAATAAATACCCGTTACCAAGGATTGATGACCTTATTGATCAACTATGAGGAGCTACTGTGTTCTCTAAGATAGACCTGAGATCGGGATACCATTAAATTCGCATAAAGAAAAAAGATATTCCAAAGACAGCCTTTAGAACATGCTATGGCCATTATGAATATTTAGTTATGCCTTTTGGTGTAACTAATGCTCCAGCCGTGTTCATGGACTACATGAACCGGATATTCCATCCATACCTTGATCAATTTGTCATTGTCTTTATAGATGATATTCTCATCTATTCCAAAACCTAGGAGGAGCATGAGAAGCATTTGTACTTAGTGCTACAAATACTAAAGGAGAAGCAGCTATATGCCACACTATCCAAATGTGAGTTTTGGCTTGATGAAGTAAAATTCTTAGGCCATGTGATATCTAAGAATGGAGTGTCAGTCGACCCTGTGAAGATTGAAGCTGTAATAGCTTAGGAAAAGCTGAAGACTGTCACAGAAATCAGGAGTTTCTTAGGACTTGCGGGTTACTATCAAAGGTTTATTGAAGGATTCTCCCGAATTGCCCTACCAATGACTCGATTAACCTGTAAAAATAAACCATTCGTTTGGACTCCTGAATGCGAAGCAAGTTTCCAAGAATTAAAGAAAAGATTAACAACTGCACCAGTTCTAGCTTTACCAAACCCCCAAGAAAACTTTGAAGTTTATTGTGATGCTTCAAAGTTGGGACTTGGTTGTGTCCTAATGCAACAAAGAAAAGTAATTGCTTATGCTTCAAGGAAATTACGACCACACGAACTTAATTACCCTACTCATGACTTAGAATTGGCGGCCATTGTCTTTGCTTTAAAAATTTGGAGGCACTACTTATACAGTGCAAAGTTTAAAGTTTATAGTGATCTTAAGAGTCTCAAATACCTATTTGATCAAAAAGAATTAAATATGAGACAACGCTGATGGATGGAATTTCTCAAGGATTATGACTTCGAGTTGAAGTACCATCCAGGGAAAGCCAACGTAGTAGCTGACGCGCTTAGTAGAAAAGTTATTCATATGGCAGCTTTGATGATAAAAGAATTAGAAATGATTGAACAATTTAGAGATTTAAACATAGCAGTCGAGGAGAAATCTTCAGTAAATATGGTGGTCAGAGTTCTGAAAATCGCTAATAATTTTCTGAAGATGGTGTGTGAAAAACAAAGATTGGATGTGTGTCTCCAAGGAATGATCGAGACACAACACAATGGGAAAGATCTAGGATTACAAGAAGGTTCAGATGGAGTATGGAGAATGAAAGGAAGAATATGTGTCCCAGAGGATACAAAACTAAAGAAGATGATTCTAGATGAAGCCCATAAAAGCATGCTTAGTATTCATCCTGGATCTACGAAGATGTATCAAGATTTAAGAAAGGATTTCTGGTGGAAGAGGATGAAAAAGGAGATAGCTGAGTATGTTTCATCTTGCTTAATATGTCAGAAAAGTAAAGTAGAACATCAAAAACCATCTGGTGGATTACAACCACTAGAAATACCAGTATGGAAATGGGATGACATTGCCATGGACTTTGTGTCAAGCTTACCTAAAACACAAAGAGGCAATGATTCTATCTGGGTGATAGTCGATAGATTAACAAAATCAGCCCATTTTCTTCCAATCAACATGAAGCATTCACTTGAGAAATTGGCTCAAGTGTATATAAAGGAGATAGTGAGATTACATGGAGCACCGTCAAGCATAATATCTGATAGAGATCCTAGATTTACTTCTCGATTCTGGGAAGTTTGCATTTAGCTTGGTACTAGACTGAAGTTAAGCTCTGCCTATCATCCACAGACTGATGGCCAGTCAAAGAGGACTATCCAAAGTCTGGAGGATTTACTGAGAGCATATGTATTAGAACATGGTGGAAGCTGGGAACATTACCTTCCACTAATCAAATTCACATATAATAATAGTTATCACTCAAGCATTAGGATGGCACCATATGAAGCATTGTATGATAGAAAGTGCAGGACACCAATTTGTTGGTTAGAGACAGGTGAGCACCTGACTCTTGGACCAGAAATTGTCCAGCAAACAACAGAGCAAATTCGGATGATTAGAGAAAGGATGAAAATTGCGCAGGATCGACAGAAGTCATATTATGATCAAAGGAGGAAGCCATTAGAATTCCAAGTTGGAGATTATGTATTCTTAAAGGTATCACCCAACAAAGGAGTTGGAAGAGTGTTAAAAAGTAAGAAGGTTACTCCAAGATATATAGGACCATATGAGATTCTGAAAAAAATTGGTAAAGTGGCATATCAGATTGCATTGCCACCTCACCTTTCCAATCTTCATAATGTGTTCCATGTCTCACAATTACGGAAGTATGTACTTGATCCAGACCATGTGATCGAGACTGATGATATAGAAGTTAAGGAAAACCTTACGATTCCAGTAACAGCAGTGAAGATAATGGATAGAGACATCAAACGACTAAGAGGCAAGGAGATCTCATTGGTGAAAGTAGCTTGGCAACAAGGAGATGAAATAAGCATGACTTGGGAACAAGAAGATGAGATGAGAAGTCAATATCCTGAATTATTTTAACAAGGTACGTTTAAACTTCGAGGACGAAATTTTTATAACAGGGGGAGAGTGTAACAGCCCAATTTTTAATCGGTAATTAAACAGTGAAAAATTAAAGTTTTTCAGAAAAATAAGAAATGAATCCTAGAAAATAGGAAATTTAATACAAGAATATTTTTAATCTGACTTAAAACGGAATTAAACGAAAATGGAACGTAGAATAAAATAATAAAATAAAATAAAAATCTTCAACAGTAAAATGCTACAGTAAAATGTCACATGAAAAATCTTGCGAAATGTAGTAATTTCACGAGAGTTCTTCATCCTTCCCACCGCCTCATTTCATTTTGATTCGCTACAGTGATTTGCTACAGTGATTTGCTACAGTACCTGCTATAGTGATTGCTACAGTAACTGCCATTGGAAGCCTATAAATAAGGCTCCAACCTTCCAAATTTCCTAAAACCAAAAACCTCACTAATCCTATAACCTTTCATCTCCCTTTTTAAGTTTTCAAAACCTTCATTGCCATACTCAAGCTTTTTAATTTTGCATAAGAAGAAATTACGCAAACTTGAAGATTTGAGGAAATACAAGGGAGTTTTGCATAAGAAAAGCTTAAGGATCTTCAATTGAGGTAAGAAAGAGGAGATAGGATATTAAATACATAGAAATTAAGTTAGAATTACTTGCTTAATTATTTGGAAACTCATTTAGCTAGATTTTAATTTAATTTGAATTAAATTGTGAAATTGATGCCAAATAGTTTGAAATGTGATATATGATATGTTTCTAATGTTGTATGATGATTTGGAACCAATTGACATATTTAATTTGCAATTGAAATTATTAAAACAGCAAAAACAGAGGGAAACAAAGTGTTGTCTTCATATATGGATTATACTTGTAAATATGATGAAATGCCGTATCTTCTTGAATTTTACTATAAATTCTTATTGTTAAATTATGAATAAATTTAATGATATAAATTTACTGCATTCATGCATCATATGCATTGGCCGTTCAAAGAATCCGCAGGGGGGTTCTTTGAGGGGGTTCCCGGTGGGGGAATGCGCTCTGTTGAGCAACAGACCTCTGCGGTGGTTTTATACCACGGTCGTCTTAAGGGCTAAGTAATGTGTCCTTAAGGGGGGTCCCGCAACACTTGTTATTGATATGATTGTATTGTTGTCCAATGTTGGTGTTGCATTATGGGGCGCGATATCGGTTGGATATCCGTAAAAATATTATTGCTGAAAAATCACTGCAGATGTTCCCACCAGAATGGATCCATCATGCATTTTCATTCATATAGAGAATGGAATATTAATATAAATATAATACAAAATACGTGTTTGGCATCCACATCGCATAGCATCATACTTATGATTGTGTATGTTCTAATCTAATTTCTATTTATTTGATATTTTATCTCACTCTTTCTGTTACTTATGGCAACCCTTTAGTGGTTAACTAGGAAGACATGTGACAAAGTGGATGTTGCTGAATATGGATGAATTATGAAGGCTTTTGATGATGATGCTTGCTTGCGTGACTACTATTGCTGTATTATGTATATGCTATGTTTTGGTACTTTACATCTTTATATTTTATAAGATCTAGGTGCCTGTTGTAAAATATAATATGTATAAAACTCTGATGTTATGTATAATAATAAGAAGTCAATTATGAAAAGGTTGCGCACTTTGATATTGTATTAGTAACCTCTGGAATCAGGTTGTGAATCTCTTCATAATTATCAGGTGAAAAATAAGTTATCCATGAGATTTTATATGGTGACGGTAATTATCTTGGGATTTGCAAGTTGACTCCAGGGTGTTACAGCTAACATACACCACTTAATTTATAGAAGGAATATGTTATTAAATTGTAACTATATTTTTCTTATAATTGCTTACTTCGACACTATTATGAGTGATTTTCAGTTTTTAATTTTAAAATTTTAAAAAATCAAGCCTTGTTTTCATGTTTAAGTTTTGAATTTTAAAAAGTTATAATACTTTGATAATTTTAATATTAACTACATTAAATGTAGATAACAATAATAATATAATGATAATGGTGGTAAAGATAATGGTGATAGTGCTAGTGATAGTGACAATAGTAGTGAGGGCAGGGGCAAGGGCAACATTAATGATGGTGGTGGGACGTGGTTGGAGGTAAAGGTGATGACAGTGGCAGTTATAGTGGCGGTGATGCCAACAACAACGATGATGATGTGGTGGCGATAATCTAGTATTTAGAGTTGAAAGTGTATAAAAATAAATATAATAAGAAATAAACTATTTTTTCTTGTTTTTAGATATAACTAAAAGTTGTTTTGAAAATGAGTTAAACTAAATTTAACATTTTTTCGTTTAATATGTTTTATTTTCAATCTTTCTTTTAAAAACAAAAAACTCACAATTCCACCAAATGAACCCATACGATATTCTTTGTTAAAAACACATTGGTGTAATTAACAAATCCTTAGAGTTTGCTAACAATCACCCGAGTAGATTAACAACTTATAATTAGAATAAGGTGTTAACCTAATCATTTTATAAAACAAATGGGAATTAGCAAATTCGAAAATGTATTAACTCTTTTTATAGATTTTTTACAATATTATATTTCATCATAATGTAAAAATTACATAGACAGGTATAGAATATTTATTTTATATTGTATCAAGAATTTTAGTTTACATATGTTTATAGTATTTTTGTTTTTATTTTTCAACGTCTGAATTGATTTAGTTGCTTACAACTTTTTGTTATGATAATTTACTGTTATGTCTTAATTATATATATAATTTCTTTATTCTATTTTCCACTAATTTATTGTTATACTTTACTACACTTTTTTATTTAAATTTTCTTTTCTATATATTATATATGATCTTAATATTATGAATTTTACTTTTTTATTTTGAAAATATGAATTTATCATTAACTTTTATGAGAAGAATTGGTTGTTCCAATTTAATTTATAAACACAAAATATAAAGGTAAAAAAATGATGCTAAAATGACATTTTAATAATAAATTAATATAAATATAAATAAAACCAATATAATGTTAAAAACTTATGGTGAAAATATTGATATAAAAAATAAAAAATCATATAGATATTGAAATATTAATTCTATCCTTTGTACGTAATATTTATATAAAATTTGGATTTCTTTTATTTTATTATTGATGTTTTATATAACTATTATATTTTAAGAAAATATATAGCCGTCAAAAAATTAGGATAATTAAGTTCAAGATATGAATGTAATTTGTATATAAAGGTTGTGTAATTAGTTAATAATTAAATTTGTCGCTATAAGGTACGTTGTTCAAATCTCCCTAATGTGGTAAGTGAGTGAAATTTTTTTCCAATTTATTACAACTCTAGATTAGTTGCTCGGACCTCACAACATTCATTTAATTCATTTAGAAAGGTTAGGCAAACATGAAAAACATGAGTATCACTATAATCGATTATCAGCCTTATCAATTAAACACGTGTAAGTTTTTGTCTCTAGTAATCGATTAGCAAACAGGTGTAACCGATTACCTAGGAGCTAACAACAATTTCATGCACAAATTGCTCTTTGGTAATCAATTATCAAAATGAGTGTAATCAATTACCCGCGAGCAAAAAGCCATTTCCTACATAATTGCTCTTTGGTAAAATAGAATGCAGAAAATTACAGTAAAAAGCCCCAAAATCCAACTTCCATGCACCCAAACCCCCTCAAATCATCTCTAAACACCACCAAACTCTGACACCATCTAAAACACACCATTAATGATGTGTGACAACTAGCCGCACTAAAAAATTCTCAAAATCAAAGGAGTTATGTATCAAAACGCGTTTTGACCATTTCTAGGCTATAACTTGCAACATGGGCTTTAAATCTCAATGGAATTGGTTCATTCCAATTCACACAAGTCCTAAATCATAAATGTAACCTATTGAAACCACCTATCTAAACCTCACGGAACGCATTTTGACCTATTCAGTTCATGGCTATGCATAAATTCCTCTATAAATCATCAAATTCTAACTTGACGACATTAAATTATTTTCAACACAAAACACATTTCAATTGCAATGCAATGTAAAATTTCTGCCCATAATGATCAATCAATGCATCCAAATATATCAATCTGCAGTTCCTAGACATAATGCATCAAATGTAATCCATATGGGACAATCCATGGTCAACCACATCCAAACATCAAAATAAACTCATAACACCATCATATACATATATCTGGACATCAAAATCATAAACTGGACTTCCAGTGAAGTCATCAGCTACCTATATAGTCCACTATACAATATATACCGTCATCAAAACAAAACTATATATAATATGAGCCGACAAAGGCTATACTACAAAAAGCTATACGACATATATACATATATGTACAATAACTCCTGCACAAGCTTGGTGACTCCTTACCAATCACCATCTTGATCCAAACCCACTGAAAAATAACAACAATATAGGGGTGAGTATATTTTATGTTAAATGATAACTATTGAATCAGATTTCAACTTGACAACTTTAGTCACATATCCAATTCCACATATCACATCAATATACAATCTTTCTAATCATAATTCACTATCACCTAACATAATTTATACTCCACAATATAATAAACATATTAATTACATCTCATGAGCTATCCAAAGGTTCAAATCACTCAAACACATATATACAAATGCATATACATGCGGATCCGACTTTAATGATGGGATTACACTGTAGTGTATAAATTTTCACAACATATATCAATTTCCTTTTTATATATATCGAACCGCTCGCCCATAATGTAACATTAGTCACTTTCAGTGACAGCGAAAACTCAACACGGTGTTACGGGCCAGCGTTGAACCCAATCCAAGGCGGTTGTGGATCCCGACGGAAACCACACAGGGTCTTTGCCTATCTAAAGGCCGCCCTCCCATCTGGGCCGACATCACAGGGCCCCTACAGTCTTGTGTACGTTTAAATATGCAAATGCTATGCAACACAACATCAATTCATCTTCAGACCACCTAATTACCATCACCAAGGGCCACCACTTGGTTACCATCACCAAGGGATTTCCATTTAAATTCACAATCGCATAACATGCATCAATTAACAATCTCACAATCAATTTACATCATATACTAAGCTACCTGAAACTTTAATTACACTCAACATTTTCAACATCATTACAACATGGTTATCAAGTAACCTCATGTCATATCATCATAACATTAAATCAATTCAACAAACCAATTATTTCATTCCTCATTTTATTGTAGCCTCATGCAAATAATAATACAATAGCTATGAACAGAATTAAATCCATCAAGAATTCATCAAATCTTATAATAACACAACAAAAAGGGTATAATGCCAATCAAATATAAGTACACAAATCACATTTTCATAATATCAATAATTCTTCAAAATCAATCAACTGTAACTAAGCAAGTATACTCATGTCCGTCCATAATCTATACATTTAAAATATAAATGTCCCCTACCTGGAATTGACGATTCCAGAAACTCAAAGCTTTCCAACACACTCCGATCACTAACTCAACTTCAATAATTCCTAAAACCATCAATATTTCTTTTTAATAACCTAACACTATCAAAAAAATGCATTCGGGTTAAAATCATCAATTTATATAAGATTCAGTAAATTCATGACTTACCGAATAATGTCGACCACCACCAATTCTTGATTCCAACAAAACCAATGTTATCCAAACACACCCAAGCTCTGAAATGTTCCCAAAAATGAAAGGAAGTCAAGAACCGCAAGGTACCAAAGTTGCCCACAAATTAAAACTAACTTAGAACCTCCGAAAATTCATAAAAACAACATAATCAAGTCCCAAACTCACGAAATTGGAAAACTAAAAGCCATGGGTACCTTCAAAGCTAACCGAAACGAAAGGGAATAGAAACAACTCCAAATAACCTTAAAACACAAGAATTTAAAGGAATCAAGAAGTGGGTTCAAGAATCACTCAATGACCAAGATGGGTTTCAAAGCTTACCACTTAGAACCAAGGAAATTGAAGTTTTCCCATGAACCCCATGCTGTCATAAGCAAGAGAAGGGAAATGAGACTTGAAATTTGTCTTAATTTGATGAAATTTAAAAGAAGAAAAGAATGATAGTGATGGAGCCGCAAGAAGAAGAAAGCGAAAGAAAAATTTCAATAGACCTCTTGTGCAATTGAACATCAATATTACTCCCAATGGTTTACACAATCACATACAAGAGTCCAAAACCCCTATGTGTTAAAAACTCAACAACACCACCCAAAGATGAACTAAAATGAAAGGGAGAGAAGTAAAGAAAGGAAGATAGGGAAATGTTTGCTTTGAATTATATATTTACTATATTGATTGAAGGTCTTTATACAAGCTTTTGATAAGATCAAAACTGACACAAAAAAAAAACATTATGTTCATAAACCGAATTAAAGAAAAAACAGACACAAGAAGTAAGACGAAGTATAACTATTCGGATTTTGATAAAAATCTAGTTTTCAATTTTGGATTTGGATCAAATCTAATTTTAAATGGATTGGATTTGAAATCGAAATCTTATTAATAGTTTTTAAGTGGATTTGGATTAGTTTTAAAAAAAATCTTATCCATACACAACAAATTGGATCAATCTTTATCTACCTTTTAAAGTTCAATATAATATAGTATGTGAGGTTCTTATTTTTTTTTTTCACATACACAATGTCTCAACCCAAAATTTTACTTGAGGGATATTAAGTCGCTTATCATTCACTCCAACAAGCAGTCCCATTTATATTTTATGTAAATTATCTTTAAAAAAATGTATTTAGATGAAAGCAATGTAAAAGATTTCTAACGGAAGTTGTCAACCGTATCCTATTTTGTCGTTTTCTTTTTCAGCTCATGTTCATCAAACTCAACTAAAAGGCCTTTGAGTTTTTCTCTTCCTTAAATGGCCTCATGTTTAAGGATCCTTTGTCCAACAATTTACACACTCCCTCCACTCTCTATCATTCAACCTTTCTAAAAAATTCTTTTACTACCGGTTACCCATATTCTTAATTAAAATTTCCATTTTGGCTCAGTCTATATCCTTCAAAATTCTTCCCTTTCCATTCTTGAATTTCAAAATCTTAAAAATCTATAAAAAAAATTAAAAGTTTAAACCATTTCCCAGAAAAATAAATATAATAAAAAAGAGAGAGCAACCATCACTCTGTTTTCTCCGCTTCATATTTTTCTATTACCACTTTGGTTTCAACGTTCCCTTTTCTTTAATTGCATCATTTACAAAACCCAGAAGTAAAAAAAAAAAAAACACAGTAGAACCACATCGTGTTTTCATTGGACGTTGAGAATGGTCTGTGTTACCAACCCAGTTCAAATGTCACTTCAGAGACCTCGGGTTTCATCGATTTTTTCCTTGCCCGTAAGAGGTTCAACCGGTTATGGCTTGTTCAAGACTCGGGCATTTCAGTTTGAGGCTAAAGATTCAAGCTTGGTGTTACCTCCATTGGTGGGAAGTGCGAAGCATGCGGTTCCATTGCGGATTGTGCATTCAGAGAAAGCCTTTGGTTTAAGAATGTTTGGTTTGGGTCAGAAGTTAAGGCACCGAAGTTTTCAAGTTGTGGACGCCTTAGCAGCAGATGCTGGTGACAGTGAAATTAAAATCACAGAAGGGTTAGAGTTACACTTACACATTTCAAGTTTGCTTCAATTATTACTTACACACTCACATCACACACGCACATAAAAAGTTTGTGCTTCTTGCTTGGGGACAGAATGAGTATATACTTGTGCGGTAGTTAAAGCGGTTCAAAATTTTGATTTTTTTTCAGCAAATAATAAAAAGTTGCTTATGCAAAAATTTATCAGATTCTCTTCTTCTCTTTTTGGGTATAGAGGTTGTGGTGTGGACAAACTTGAATTGAATTTCTCATACTGTGTTTGAGGATTTGGGAGAATAGAGTGCAGTTTTAGCTGTCCGTTAGAAAATTAACCGTTGAGATTTCCATAACTTAATAGTTCTTTAAATTATGTGTCTTGTCCCATATTGATTATCATGAGGGTTCTTTATTGTAGACGGGATAATTCATGGATTTTTTCCTTGATTTATTCTTCTATGAATGAAGTTCATCAAAATTCAAGATTTAATAAACCGAATAATTGAAAATGAATCTTCAAATTTATGAATTTGTGGTTCCCGAATATCAATCTGATTGATTAATTTTATGAAAATTTCAATACTTGATTTTTTAATCAATGGCTAGTGCACTCCCTTTCTGTGTAATATAAGCGTTAAGTCCCTGAATTTTGGTATTTTACATACCTGCAAATTAACAATTTTCTTGTCTTTTTTAAAGTTTGCTGATTTCTTCTTTTTCTTTTTCAATTGATGCCCACTTACAGGTCTGTCATACCCTCTAAGAGTTTTGGTGAGAAATTCCCTGCATTGGTTACTGGTTTCTTTTTCTTTATGTGGTAAGAATTCCCCCTTTCCCTAAAGATATATATATGTAGACCATATATCTTATGAGAAAGGTTCTTTTAAGTAATGAATAGTCAAGATTAGAATATATTAGTCATGTGAGTTTTTTAAAAAGTCATGTATAGTTGTGTGTGTGTATTCTGGGTGGTAAGAGATCTATGTGAGATAGGGATTGGTAATGTGGCTTGATGCTCTGCTAAATGCCTCCACAATCTATGAAAGATACTCCTATCTCTTATAAACTTCGAAGAAAGAAAGGATATAAAGTGCCAAATGAGGAACATTAAATCAACAAGATCATAAATATCATACAGGCTAGGATGTTACAAATTTGGTATTTATTTTCTGAGGATGTTCTTCTTCCATGCAGGTACTTCTTAAATGTGATTTTCAACATACTCAACAAGAAAGTTTACAATTACTTTCCTTATCCCTAGTATGTTTTCCTCTGGAGAAGACTCTATTTCTCATGCATATCCCAACTTTTTCTCACTATATATCCATGATTAAGCCCAGACCCAGATAACTGTTATTTCCAATTTAATTTGTAGCATGATTATTTAGCTTTCCAACTTGTAACATATACAAATCTTTTTAAAATCCTTTGCAGTTTTGTTTCTGTTGTGCATCTCCTTGTGGGGGTGGGATATTGCCTTGTTTCCTGGGCTTTAGGACTACCAAAACGTGCTGTAAGTTTTAATTCCTTTTTAAAGTAACCTTAACCCCTAGGCGTATTATGAATTTCAATAACATGTTTTCATGCTCTTACCAGCCGATTAATAAGGAGCTCTTGTTACTATTGACTCCAGTTGCGTTTTGTCACGCCCTTGGTCATGTCATGTCCAATGTATCATTTGCTGCCGTCGCTGTGTCTTTTACGCATACCATAAAAGGTATGATCATTGGATTGATGAAAACTAGAGATTTCTTAGGCTGATTTTATTTGGGCACTATATGTACTTGTTGTTGATAACTGAAGTTTTGAGGATTATGAAGTTTTGGTAAGCTCATATTGTTGGAAATTTATGCGCAAGTGATGAAATTCAATAGGACATATGAATGTCCTAATGAGTTAAGTGAAGACCCATAGACTCACTGTCTTAAATGTTTTGCAAATGTTTTGCAATGAGTAATTATTCAAATTGTGATTTAGATTGTTCATCAAAAAGAAGTTCCACAAATAAATATTCATGAAAATGCACCATTCTTGAATTTCTCTCAGATTTGATCACTGATTTGCCAGTTTTTTGTTTACCGATAAACTTAAGTATTTGAATTCGTTGATCGATAATTTGGTTAGTCATTCATAACCTTTTTGTGTTTTCCTCCTTTGCAGCTCTGGAACCTTTTTTCAATGCTGCAGCTTCCCAGTTTGTATTGGGCCATCAGATTCCATTGTCTCTCTGGCTATCATTGACCCCAGTTGTTATAGGTAAGCTTGTGTAACTTCTCTTTGATTCAAAAAAGTGATTCTTATCTACAATGATTAAAATATGCTATATATTTTTATTTTGGCATGTACCATAAAATATTCTCTGCTTATGTCTTTTATAGTCCATCTATGCCTAATTCTTAAAACTTGATAGTTTTATTTTATAATGTTCATCAACTGATGCGGTTTAGGTGTATCAATGGCATCCCTAACTGAACTGTCTTTCAATTGGACTGGATTCATTAGTGCAATGATTTCAAACATAGCATTTACATACAGAAGTATATATTCTAAGAAAGCAATGGTAAGATCTTTTAACTACTTTTGCTAACCAATTTTCATTCTGATGAACTAGTAGACCTGTTCAAGTTTTGTCTGATGTTTTCCAACGAGGAATGTATTTATTTTTTACATATACACATTCTTAATGCTTTGGATTTTAATTTTTTTAACAGACTGGAATGGACAGTACAAATGTATATGCATACATTTCAGTAATTGCCCTCTTCTTTTGCATTCCCCCAGCAATACTTGTAAGTTTATTTTCAACAAAACTGATGGGAGAATTAATTTTGTTGCTATTGCTTTTTTGGGAGTACTTGATTCATTGGATTTTGGCTACTTTCAGATTGAGGGTCCTCAACTTATGGAATTTGGATTTAGAAATGCTATTGCCAAAGTAGGCTTGTTCAAGTTTTTGTCTGATCTTTTCTGGATTGGAATGTTTTACCATCTTTACAATCAGGTAACGTTGTGTGTATCAGTTAAAAATAATGCTTATTTTTATATTTGGGACCTTTTCTTCTCTGCTGACTTAAATTCTTGTGCATAGATAAATGAACTTTCACATTTTTTTTGGTGATAATTGCAGCTTGCTACTAACACTTTGGAACGGGTTGCACCACTAACACATGCAGTTGGAAATGTGTTGAAGCGAGTTTTTGTCATTGGATTCTCCATTGTGGTGTTTGGTAATTATGTTAATTTGCTTATAAATTGAAAATGCAAATCATCATTATTGTTAAAATACAAGCAATGTATTAAATCTGAGTGCAGTTCTGTATTTAGTTTAGGTTAAAATGCAAACTACCCTTCAACTTCAATCATTTGGAAAAAAGTTCTCTATCTATTTAATTTGGTTTAACAAGTAAGTACAAGGGATTATTTGAAATCACAGTGGCATCTGTTGAAATTTTGAGTAACTTAATGCCAACTTTGTGGGCTTCGGGGATTATCTGTTTCTGTCAAAAGTTCAAAGTTGAAGGGTTAATTTTGTTTTCTAAATATTATTTGAAAACATTTATTTATTCATTCTAACGTTTGCAAACATTTTCAGGCAATAAGATATCCACACAAACTGGCATTGGCACTGCAATAGCAATTGCAGGTGTGGCCATGTATTCTCTGATAAAGGCAAACATGGAAGAGCAAAAAGGGGTAAAAATTGATTGAAAATATTGAAATTTTGTTAGTCTCAATTCTCTTAGCATGTTGATGCAGTGCTAAATTTGTGTTGTTGTCCTTCATTATGTGACTAATTTGCAAAATTTTCAACATCTGGTATAACCACCCTGAAGAAATGGACAACAGCGAACAGTATTATAAATTAACATTTCCTGTTTGAATTACAATGTATGAAAACGGAAATAAACATACTTACAGATAAATCTATTCCATTTCAGAAGGCCGCAGCAGCTCTTGCATCATAAGGGGCACCCTCTTTCCTATTAGAAATGTAGGATCATGCTACATTGGCGTATATTTAAGTGACATGAAGCATTCAGAGAATCCAATATTTGAAAACATGTTTCAGGACTTGGACCTTGAAAATCTTAAAAGCTTTGAGTAAAAATGGATTGTGGGAGATGTATATCACAAGACGAGGTTGATTTTGCTTCATTTTCTGAATGTTTAGTATTGATCTGCTTCTGTTTGAGGATACTGCTGGTGGATCTTGGTTTTCAGGTTCCTTCACAATTTGATTGCAGTGTTTAACCAAGTATAAGTTGCTTCTTAACCATCAAAAGATAGGGAAAAACAAGTGTGTATAAGTTTGTCTTTTATATATAATAAAAATTCCTCATGCTTCTATAAACTTTCATCATAATGTCACTTTTTCTCTCCCTTTTTCCATCATTCCATGCATCTAATGTTGAAAATAGCCCCGCTACAGGTTGTGCTTACACTGTTAGCAAAGTTTACCTTTATCTAGAAGATAAGGAAAATGAAACTTTTGACAGCCTTTTTTGGTGTGGGTGGGGTGTAGGACAAGAGAGATAGAAAGAAAATAAAGAGAGAAAATGAAAATCAAAGATGTGTGATAGGTGATTTTTAAATGCGTAAAGATAAAACTTAAATACAATTCATTAGGTACTTTTGATATTATTCTCAACAAAATTCTACCTCAACAACTCATTTCAATCTTGAAAGCTGATTTTTGGTATGTGAATTATTGAGATTACTCCATGAGGGTTTTATCCTTGTTAAAAAACATATTGGAAAAAAGTATCAAAAGTACCTAATATATAAATGTGAAACTCAATCCAAAAAAACTTCCCTTCTCATTTGGAAAAAGACTTGAATTTTTATTTTTGGAGTTTAAAAACTAAATAAGTTTTTATAATAATTAAAAATACAAATTAAATAATAAATAATAAAAACTAAATACTTATTTCAAGCTCGGTGTTAGATGCTCCTTCTATTAGCTTCGCTGATGTAGTGACTCTACGCGTCAAATCTTTATTTTAGGATTTAAACTCATGATATGCTACATAACAGACCAACTACTTAACAACTTTATTTCAACATGTGAACAACAATTGTTTTACATATAATATAACAATTTACATATATTTTTTTTTGTTAGTTTATATACAACATGGATGGAGTGAGTGTTTATAATAAAATATAAATTCATACTATATATAAATATAATAATTATAATATATATTTTTTTTAGTTTTATTAGAAATCAAACTTGTATCGAGACTCACAACAACTATAGAAACATCATATCTTTGCTAGTCTATCTGCTTGTAACAATTGAAAATAGATCTCTCAATTATTACCTCACTCACTCTTGACTCTTAGAAGCAACCAAGAAAACACATTCAATATTGATTTCTCTCCCCATAGAATTTACATAAGGGTGTTTATTTATAACCCTTGATTCCCAATACAACAGACTTTTCCCCTCCAATAACCTGACCAACAACTTTAACATTTAACTACTAATTGTTTTTCTAAAAATAATAAGAAACTAACTTTGCTAACAGGCCCCTAATTCCACTTATTACAATTGTCCCCCCCCCCCCCCCCTTTCAAAAGGACTTGTCCTTAAGGCTTTCTAGCATGCCAATGAAAATCTAGAAATTGGTGTTGCATAGTGTGTAGTTCCTTCCAAAATGCATCTTCAGGGTTGCTCGATTGCCCTTTTTCTTCATTCTTCTATCTAAAACCGCATGGTTGCATCTCACCTTCTTCATTGTGTAATGGAAGCTCTTGTGATACAGAATGTGTACCATGATGTTTCTTCAGCAACGACACATGAAAAACGTCATGTATTCTTGTGTCAGCGGATAACTCAAGTTTATAGGCCACCTTGCCAACTCTCTCCAATACCTTGAAAGGGCCATAATACCTTGGAGCTAACTTATGGAATGATGTATTTGCCAAACTTAATTTACTTATAAGGTTGTATCTTCAAATATACTAGGTCTCCACATTGAAACTCCTTGTCTACCCGCCTGAGATCAATATACCTTTTCATCCTCTCTTGGGCTTTATTTAAGTTGTCCTGTAAAAGTTTGGCAATCTGCTCTCTTATCCTTACAGTGTAAGCAACTGCTTCAACTAATGAATCTTCCTGCACTACAACATTTGGCCTTGATAGGGGATAGCCATATAAGGCTTCAAATGGTGACATCTTGGTGGCTGTGTGGAATTTAGTATTGTACCATAATTCTGCTACAGAAAGATGCTCTGTCTATTTCTTTGGTAGATCATCAGCTACACATCTTAAATATCCTTATAAGGCTTTGTTTAGAGCTTCCATTTGTCCATCTATTTGAGGGTGGGAAGCAGTGGACCTCAACAACTTAACCCCATGTTGCTTTATCAACTCAGTCTAAAATGCACTCATAATATTGCTACCTCTGTCAAAAATTATCTCAGATGGCCAACCATGCAATTTAATAACAGTATCTAGAAATACTTGTCCTACTTTAGATGCTCCAAAAGGATAAGCTAATGGTGTGAAATGAGCATACTTTGTGAGTCTGTCACAAACCACAAATATAACTGTCATGCCATTAGACTTAGGAGCACCAACAATAAAATCCATTGAAATGGATTTCCAAGCTCTATCCAGAATTGAAAGTGGCTGAAGTAACCCAACAGGCATTTGTAAGAGTGGCTTATTTTTCTGACAAGTGAGACATTCTTGTACCCATTTTTTTTACTTTCTTCTGCAATCCTTTCCATTAAAACCGATCTTTAATTCTTCTATAAGTTAGGCCATATCCTGAATGTCCACCTATCATAGTGTTATGGAAATGATGCAGTATTCTTCTTTGCATGCTCTGATCTGCCCCAATTACCAGTTTACCTTTTCTCCTTAAAAATGTTCCATCAAATGTATAGTGTTTGTATGATCCTTGATGCACCCTTACTTTATCTACTATCTTCTACAATTTTGGATCTGTTCTCCATGAGTCTTTAGCCTCCATCAGCAATTGAGATGTAACTTGGAAGATTGCCGCCAAGCTACCTCCTTGTTGCTGTCTAGATAGAGCATCAGGCACTACATTGTCTTTGCCTTTCTTATATTCGATGCTGAAGTCCAGACCCATCAATTTTTCTAATCCCCAATTCTATATCAATGTTGTTGGAGGTTGCTCAAGTAGGTGTTTTAGTGCTTTTTGATCATTCTTGATTATAAAATGTTGTCCAAGGAAATAATGCTGCCATTTCTTTACCGCAAATAGTATAGTGTAACATCCTAAATTAAGAATTTTAGAAAATAATTCATCAAAGATCAGTGGAGAATTTATGAGTGAATCATGTTTGAGACAAGACCTTCCGAGTGAAGAAATGGATATGATTTCGAGTGAAGTATGACCGAGAAAACTACTTCCGAGTGAAGGAAGGTTAAGATGTTTCCGAGTGAGGCATGACTAAGAGAATCATTTCTGAGTGAAGAAAAACTGTGTCCGAATGAGACACTTGAGTGAGGAAAATCCGAGTGAAACGTTTCCGAATAGGTCGTTTCCGAGAGAAGTACTTCCAAGCGAAGAGAAGCTTTGATTTAGAATGAGTACTTCTCGGACCAAGATGTTTCTGAGTAGTGAACTCCCGAGAGGGGTATCTCCGAGTTGAGTGTAACTTTCCTGAGTGGGGTGTCTCCGAGTGTGACACTTCCGTGTGGGATGGTATAACGTTCTTATTTTTAAAAATAAAATTTCAACAACCCAAATAAATTTTTTGCAAATAAATTAGATTTCAGAATAGGATTCGGATTCAATAATAACAATCAGTTTTACATCAATCCGACCGGCTCATTTAAGTATACAAATAATTATAAATACTCGGTATGCATAAGAGCCGGCCAAGGCTACTACAAACAACTATGTGCACTATGTACAATACATATAATACATAATGCTCCGAGCGGCTGAGTGACTTCACATATCATTGCTTTGTCCTATATCCACTGTAAAAATAACAACAAGTAGGGGGTGAGCATAAACATATCAAATGATAGTTATTGAATCGGATTAAAGGTCCAATTCATAACTATATATAAAACATAACTGGATCACACAAACTCATATCATCAATGATCATATCATCATGTTATTCTCAATATCATATATCAATGCATTCATATGCTCAATCAAATGGATCCATTATTAAGTATTTTAATTTGTGTTGCAACACTGGCTCCCAGCCATAACTCAGCTCTCAGCTGATCTGGCTGTTTTACTGGTACCAAACCGTTTGCACCCTCATGTGACACAATCGCTCCCAGTGACAACGGTAGTGCCACAGGCTAAACCCCGAGCCCCGCTCAAGAGGTTTGCCTTGAGTCCCACCCAAGGTCTTTTTGTGGAATCCTCGAAACCACAATAATATTTCATCTTTGTTCAATACACAAGCATCATATACATATCAAATGCATCCCATGCATTCATACATCATGAAAAATTCATGAATATTACTCATATTATCTTCATCAATCACATATACATATCATAACTCATATACCAAAATCAATATCATATGAACGGTAATACAAATATATCACACATCACATATATATATATTCAGGATTTAATATTATCCTGAATCCGTTCATAAACCATACATTTAAAATGTAAACGCTCCCCCTACCTGGAAATAAAGAGTTCCAACAGCTTTTTAAGCTATATCCAAGTCACTGCTCACGAATTCCGACTAGAATTGTAGTTCTGAACCAGTCCAAAGCTTTCTAACTTATGAAGTCCAAGCTTCTACGTCAAGGAGAAGAAATGAAGATTGATTTCTTCTTCGTTTGATGGTTTCCAGTAAAGATTGGAAAGAAAAGGATTATAGATGACATTTTTCACTTTCAAAGTTTCTAAACTGATTCAACAGTAGAAGCTGATATATATATATATATATATATATATATATATATCGTTCATGCAGAAGAGACGTGAACGACAGGAAGATGTCTGCTACACGTATCTTTAAATGATAAGGAAGGAATAAGATATTTAATGGAAAGCGGACAGAACATCAGAGGGTCCAATACTTAAAAAATATCAGAAAAGTGAATCTGCTAGAATGTAGAAGAATAGAGTGACGTGGAAAGCATCTATAATTAAAATAATTATTAATTCTGACTCGGTTTCGGTATTCTGGCACATCTTTCCGAGAAGATTCATCACAGCCTTTGTCCATTCAGAATTCCTTCATTCGGAGGAAATTCACTCGGAAAGGTTTCATCCCATGAAACACTCAGCTTTCCTTCCTCGAAAATGTCCCACACGGAAATATCTCATTCAGACATCTTACTCAGATATATTTCTACCCGAGTCAAGCCTTCATTTGCGTCACTCGGAAGTCTTCCATCTGAAAAGATCACTCGGGGTCAAAAACTATCTCAAAGACAAATCCGAGCACAAGTTCTCGGAAACTCTGAATATGGACCCGAGCACAAATTAAAAGAATTCACCATTTGGATATTTACTTCCCCTCAGGAATTATTCACTCAGAATATACTCATTCGAAGTTAAAGTCTTTCTCTGTCCAGAAGTACTCTTAGTGGAAAAGACTCACTCGGTATATTCCAATCGGTGCCACACCACACGGAAATTAGAAATTTCTCACTTGATGCTCTCCCACTTGGAACGTCTCACTCGGTGCCATCCCTCTCGGAAGTATCACACTCAGAGACACTTCACTTGGAAGTCACTATTCAAAAATATCTCAGCCTGAGAAGTACTTATTCAAGTTCAAAGCTTCTCTTTATTCGGAAGTACTTCTCTCGGAACAACCCATTCGGAAACGTTTCACTCAGAGACGTTTCACTCGGATTTACATCATTCAAAAGTGTCTCATTCAGACACAGTTTTTCTTTACTCAAAAATGATTCTCTTAATGATGTTTCACTCGGAAACATCTTAACTTCACTTGGAAGTAGTTTTCTCGGTCTTACTTCACTTGGAATCATATCCATTTTTCACTCGGAATGTCTTATCTCAGACAGTATTCACTCGGAATTCATTCAGAAATTCTCCATTAATCCTTAATAAATTATTTTTCTAAGAATCATAAATTTTGGGATGTTACATTTCTCCCCTCCTACAAAAATTTCGTCCTCGAAATTTAAATATAAAGATATACATTAATGAAATAACTCGGGATATTGTTGCCTCATAGCATCTTGACGTTCCCAAGTATGCATGATACACTGATACTGCTGCCATGCAACCTTGACCAACTGAACATTCTTACTTCTCAAGCGTTTTACTGATCGGTCCATTATACCAGTGGGTTCGGCTATAGTGGTCAGGTTTTCTCGGATTTCAACATCATCATCCGGCATCTCATGGGTAGTATCTGGCAAATACTTTCTCAATTGAGAAACGTGAAATACACTATACAAATTTGACAAATGAAAAGGCAACGCTATCTAATAAGCTACAAGTCCGACTCTCTTCAATATTTTATATGGACCAATAAACCTCGGGCTCAATTTCTTGCTTTTCAATGCTCTCCCAATGCCTTTGCTAGAAGAAACTTTCAGAAAGACTTTGTCGCTGACCTGAAACTCAATCGGCTTCGTCCGCTTATCATAATAACTCTTCTGACGATCTTGGGATGCTTTCATTTTATCTTTGATCATTTGAATTTGCTCAGAAGTCTGCTGCACAATTTCAGGTCCTAACATTAAGCTCTCACCCGATTCCGACCAGCAAAGAGGGGTTCGACATTTCCTGCCATATAAAGCCTCATATGGAGCCATACCGATGCTACTGTGATAGCTATTATTATAAGTAAATTCGATCAGTGGAAGGTATTGCTCCTAGCCACCACCATGCTCTAGCACACAGGACCTCAAAAAGTCCTCTAAACTCTGGATAGTTCACTCGGACTGCCCATCTGTCTGAGGATGATAGGCCGAACTCAATCGGAGCTTCGAACCTAACTTTTGATGCAAACTCCCCCAAAATCGGGAAGTAAACCTCGGATCTCTATCCGACACAATTGAAGATGGAACACCATGCAGTCGGACTATCTCACTAATATACAACTGTGCTAGTCTTTACAAGGGGTAACTCATATTGATCGGTAAGAAGTGTGCAGACTTTGTCAATCGGTCCACAATAACCCAGATAGCATCGTGTCTATTCCGAGTCCTAGGTAATCCTATTACGAAATCCATAGCAATAGCATCCCATTTCCACACGGGAATCTCTAAAGGTTGTAAACCACCGGACAGTTTTTGATGTTCAACCTTCGCTTTCTGACAAATTATACAATGAGCCACGAAGTCAACTACATCCTTCTTCATTCTGGGCCACCAAAAATGCAATTTCAGATCATGATACATCTTAGTAGTACCCGGATGAATACTCAGCATACTCCTGTGTACTTCATCGACTACCGATCGTCACAAATCACCCGAATTAGGTACATAAATTCGACCTTTCACTCGGTAAATGCCATCAGAACCCTCGATTAAGAATAGGTCTTTACCTTTAGCCTGAGTTTCTTTCATCTCGGCTAAATAAGAATCCGACATCTGCTGTATATAAACAAGCTTCAAAAATTCATTGGCTATTTTCAGAGTACCAAGAGTCATTTTCCGAGAAGAAGAAACATCCACTTGTAGGTTCATGTCTCGGAATTGTTCAAGCAACTTCATCTCTTTAACCATCATTAATACCATATGAATGGACTTCCGACTCAAGGCATCAACTACAACATTTGCCTTTCCTGGGTGGTATTTCAAGTCGAAATCATAATCTTTCAGAAATTCAATCCACCTCCTTTGCCTCATATTTAACTCCTTCTGGTCAAATAAATATTTCAGACTTTTATGGTCACTATACACTTTAAACTTAGAGCCATAAAGATAATGCCTCCAAATTTTTAGTGCAAAGACCACAGCTGCCAACTCCAACTCATACGTAGGATAGTTTTGCTCGTGCGGTCATAATTGACGCGAAGCATAGGCAATCACTCGGTTATTCTGCATCAATACACATCCTAGGCTGAGCCCGGATGCATCACAATAAACCACAAAACTTTCCTGTAGATTCGGCAATGCCAATACAGGAGTAGAAGTCAATCTGGCCTTCAATTCTTGGAAACTTCTTTCACACTCGGAAGACCACACAAAAGAAACATTCTTCCGGGTTAGCTTGGTCAATGGCAAGGCGATTTTGGAGAATCCCTCAATGAATCTCCGATAGTAACCAGCTAAACCCATAAAACTCCTGACCTCGGTGACCGACTTAGGTCTCTCCCAAGTCATCACAGCTTCGATCTTTGAAGGATCAACCGAGACACCTTCACTGGAGATGACATGACCCAGGAATTGAATCTTGTCCATCCAGAATTCGCATTTAGATAATTTGGCAAATAATTGCTTCTCTCTCAACACTTGAAATACCGATCGGAGATGCTCTTCATGTTCCTCATGAGACTTTGAATAAATTAGAATATCATCGATAAATACCACCACAAACCGATCCAAGTAAGGATGAAAAATGTTGTTCATATAATTGAACACAGCCGGAGCATTAGTTACTCCGAACGACATTACCACATATTGATAATGACTATACCGGGTCCTGAATGTCGTCTTAGGAATATCAGCAGCTTTCACTCGGACTGATGGTATCCCGATCGTAAATCAATCTTAGAAAAGACTGATGCACCACGAAACTGATCAATTAAGTCGTCAATTCTAGGCAATGGGTATTTATTCTTGATGGTCAGCTTGTTTAATTGGCGGTAATCAATACATAACTGCATGCTACCATCCTTTTTCTTGACGAGTAACACCGGAGCACCCCACGGTGATATACTCGATCGGATAAATTGTTTCTCAAGAAACTCGTCAACTTGTTTCTTTAACTCGGCTAATTCAATCAGGGACATTCTATAAGGAGCTCTAGAGACTGGCTCGGCTCCAGAAATCAGATCAATAGAGAACTCAATTTCTCTATTAGGAGAAACACCAGGTACATTCTCCGGGAACAACTCGGGAAAATCACATACTACAGAAATATCTCAGATTCTAGACTCACTCTTTCCATCAACCATACAAAATAACATAAATAGTTGAGATATATCTTGAATTTCATAGTCGTCGACTTTTTGATTAGGAAAAATCACCCGTTGGTTCCGACAGTCAACTAGGACTCTATTGGCCGATAGCCAATCCATACCGAGAACAATGTCAAGACCTCTCAAAGGCAGACATATCAAATCAGTCGTAAAACTCCTATCACCCAAATTGAAGGATACATTTTCACACATCATAGAAGTCCATAGTTTAGCACCAGTCGGGTTAGTTACATTCAATGCCCGATTCATTGCAACAACAGGTAATCTCATACGTATGACATAATCATTGGAAATAAATGAATGAGTTGCACCCGAGTCAAACACCACATTAAGAATAGCATTTCCGAGTAAACACTTACTCTGAACCAGGTCGTTGGCTTGAGCAGCCTCCTCAGCAGTGATAGCATACACTCGGCCTACAGCTGGTGAACTAGAAGTCCCAGCCCGATCATTCCTCGGCATCACAGAATTATTACCGCATCCACCATTGCCTCTACCTCCTCTGTTACCGTTTCCACGGCCTCGCCCCCGGAAGCCTCCACGGTTTACACTAGCATTCGATTCAGTCGGTTGTAGAAGAGGACAGTTAGGATGAACGTGTCCGTTCTCATTGAAGTGATAGCAAATAACTTCTTCCTCTTTATTACAATTCCGAGCATAATGATTGCCACCACATCTGAAGCATTTAATGTCCCTCGGATGACTCACCGATCGGCCACCAGAATTTACTCGGCCTCGAGATCTAGAGGATGATTCTCCTCTAACAGACTTCCCTTGCTTCTTAAATCTTATCGGTGGTAGCTTTGAAGAACTATCCGACCTACTGATCGATCCAATTGAAGCTTTATCATCTTCCTTATATATTCGGCATTTACTAACAAGGATCAGAAAGCTTCTAATTTCCTGGTATCGGAAAGCCTTCTTAATTTTTGGATTCAAGCCACTCTCAAATTTGATGCATTTCGAGCCTTCAGTGCCCGACATCTGAAAAGGAGGATAAAACAAACAAAGCTCCTCAAATTTCACTGCATATTCTTCAACACTCAGATTGCCTTGTCTGAGTTCCATGAATTCTAATTCCTTTTGGCTTCTGACCGTGTTTGGGAAGTATTTTTCAAGGAAACATTCCTTGAAATTTTCCTAAATCAGCTCGGTTCCCATGGCTACCAGTCGGGCTTTGGTCATTTTCCACCAGTTTTCAGCTTCTTTCCGAAGCATAAACACAGCATACTCGACCTTTTGTGCCTTTGTGCACTGCAGACTGCCAAAGATCCGTTCTAAGTTCTGGATCCATGCATAAGCTTGGTCGGGCTGAAATCCTCCATGGAATTCAGTCGGTTTTCGCTTAAGGAAACAATCAATACTATGATTGTCACTCGATTGAGGTTGGTTCTGCCTTTCTAAAATATCGGCAACACCTTAGAAGGCAGCAGCCATTGCATCCATACCATGAGGGTCCATTTTCTTATCCTGAAATAATCATCATACTTTAGTACCTCTCATGGATATGAAAGCAATTTATTTATAGTTGATTTCCTCAACTATAATACGTAACAACAGTGATATGATTTCACTCAATTCATAGCACTTAGTAGCTTAACCTTGACCTTGGACTTTTCAAGTCTGCTCTGATACCAAAATATAACGTTCTTATTTTTAAAAATAAAACTTCAACAGTCCAAATAAATTTTTTGAAAATAAATTAGATTTCAGAACAGGATTCGGATTCAACAATAACAATCAGTTTTACATCAATCCGACCGGCTCATTTAAGTATACAAATAATTATAAATACTTGGTATGCACAGGAGCCGGTCAAGGCTACTACAAACAACTATGTGCACTATGTACAATACATATAATACATAATGCTCCGAGCGGCTGAGTGACTTCACATATCATTGCTTTGTCCTATATCCACTGTAAAAATAACAACAAGTAGGGGGTGAGCATAAACATATCAAATGATAGTTATTGAATCGGATTAAAGGTCCAATTCATAACTATATATAAAACATAACTGGATCACACAAACTTATATCATCAAAGATCATATCATCATGTTATTCTCAATATCATATATCAATGCATTCATATGCTTAATCAAATAGATCCATTATTAAGTATTTTAATTTGTGTTACAACACTGGCTCCCAGCCATATCTCAGCTCTCAGCTGATCTGGCCGTTTTACTGGTACCAAACCGTTTGCACCCTCATGTAACACAATCGCTCCCAGCGACAATGGTAGTGCCACGGGCTAAACCCCGAGCCCTGCTCAAGAGGTTTGCCTTGAGTCCCACCCAAGGTCTTTTTGTGGAATCCTCGAAACCACAATAATATTTCATCTTTGTTCAATACACAAGCATCATATACATATCAAATGCATCCCATGCATTCATACATCATGAAAAATTCATGAATATTACTCATATTATCATCATCAATCACATATACATATCATAACTCATATACCAAAATCAATATCATATGAACGGTAATACAAATATATCACACATCACATATATATATATTCAGGATTTAATATTATCCTGAATCCGTTCATAAACCATACATTTAAAATGTAAACGCTCCCCCTACTTGGAAATAAAGAGTTCCAACAGCTTTTTAAGCTATATCCAAGTCACTGCTCACGAATTCCGACTAGAATTGTAGTTCTGAACCAGTCCAAAGCTTTCTAACTTATGAAGTCCAAGCTTCTACGTCAAGGAGAAGAAATGAAGATTGATTTCTTCTTCGTTTGATGGTTTCCAGTAAAGATTGGAAAGAAAAGGATTATAGATGACATTTTTCACTTTCAAAGTCTCTAAATTGATTCAACAGTAGAAGCTGATATATATATATATATATATATATCGTTCATGCAGAAGAGACGTGAACGATAGGAACATGTCTGCTACACGTATCTTTAAATGATAAGGAAGGAATAAGATATTTAATAAAAAAGGGACAGAACATCAGAGGGTCCAATACTTAAAAAATATCAGAAAAGTGAATCTGCTAGAATGTAGAAGAATAGAGTGACGTGGAAAGCATCCATAATTAAAATAATTATTAATTCCGACTCGGTTTTGGTATTTTGGCACATCTTTCCAAGAAGATTCATCACAGCCTTTGTCCGTTCAGAATTCTTTCATTTGGAGGAAATTCACTCGGAAAGGTTTTATCCCATGAAACACTCAGCTTTCCTTCCTCAGAAATGTCCCACACGAAAATATCTCATTCAGACATCTTACTCAGATATATTTCTACCCGAGTTAAGCCTTCATTTGCATCACTCGGAAGTCTTCCATCTGAAAAGATCACTCGGGGTTGAAAACTATCTCAAAGACAAATCCGAGCACAAGTTCTCAGAAACTCTGAATATGGACTCGAGCACAAATTAAAAGAATTCACCATTTGGATATTTACTTCCCCTCAGGAATTATTCACTCGGAATATACTCATTCAAAGTTAAAGTCTTTCTCTGTCCAGAAGTACTCTTACTGGAAAAGACTCACTCGGTATATTCCAATCGGTGCCACACCACACGGAAATTAGAAATTTCTCACTTGATACTTTCCCACTTGGAACGTCTCACTCGGTGCCATCCCTCTCGGAAGTATCACACTCAGAGACACTTCACTCGGAAGTCACTATTCAAAAATATCTCAGCCTGAGAAGTACTTATTCAAGTTCAAAGCTTCTCTTTATTCGGAAGTACTTCTCTCGGAACAACCCATTCGGAAACGTTTCACTCAGAGACGTTTCACTCGGATTTACATCATTCAAAAGTGTTTCATTCGGACACAGTTTTTCTTTACTCAGAAATGATTCTCTTAATGATGTTTCACTCGGAAACATCTTAACTTCACTTGGAAGTAGTTTTCTCGGTCTTACTTCACTCGGAATCATATCCATTTTTCACTCGGAATGCCTTATCTCAGATAGTATTCACTCAAAATTCATTCAGAAATTCTCCATTAATCCTTAATAAATTATTTTTCTAAGAATTATAAATTTTTGGATGTTACAGATGGCACCGAGTAAGACATTTCCAAGTGGGATAGCATTGTGAGACATTTCTGATTCCCGCGTGGTATGGCGCCGATTGAGACATACCGAGTGATTCTTTTCCAGGGGAAGTACTTCTGGACAGAGAAAGACTTTAACTTCGAATGAGTATGTTTCCCGGGGGAAGTAAATATCTGAGTGGTGAACCCCTTCATTCAATTCGTGCTCGGGTGTCTTAAGGATTACCGAGAGCTTGTGCTCGGATTCGTCTTCGAAATTGTCTTCGACTCTGAGTAATATTCCTAAGTGGAAAGATGTCCAAGAGAGGACTGAACTTTGACCCTGAATGATCCTTTCGGTTGTAAGACTTCCGAGTGACGCACTTCCAAGAGAAATATTTTTGAGTGAAGAAAGGCTTTGACTCGGGCAGAGATATATCTGAGTAATATATTTCTGAATGAGGTGTCTCCGGGTGAGACATTTCTGAGTGGGTCACTTCCGAGGAAAGAAAAGCTATGACTGAGTGTTTCAAGCAGAAACATTTCTGAGCGAATTCCCTCCGAGTGAAGCAATTCTGAACGAAAAGAGACTGATGAATCCTTCTCGGAAAGAGATATTTCTGAGTGTTTTCAATTTAATCGTTTTACCATGTTAGAGTCCGAATTTTGAAATATGGTCAACTACAAGGTTATTCCTTGTTGTCTTAGCTTTCCAACAAGACCAAATTTATTAAAATCCATTAAGATATGAGAGAGATATGCCAAAATATCAAAACAGTGTCAAAATTAATATTTACTTCAATCATCGAGGCTCTTCCATATCACTCTATTCTTCTAAATTCTAGCAGATTCTCTTATCTTTTTCTAAGTATGGGACCCTCTTTATTGTCCTATCCTCTTTTCTTTTATTATCTTGTTTCTTCCTTATCTCTTAAGATATATATATCAGCACTTCCTCACTTTGTGGACGCCTTTTCCATCAACCATTTCTGTCAATCTCACCGTTGGATCGGCTTGAAATTTTGAGAGTAGAAAGAACTCTAAATTCCTTAGTTCAAGGTAGCTGTGGAAGATTTCAGAACTAAGAGTTGATTTGGAGCTTGTGAATAACTAGCTGATTGTATTTAGTAGCTCGAGGAGCTTCTGGAATCGTTTATTCCAGGTAGGGGGAGCGTTTACATTTTAAATGCATGATTTATGAACGGATTCGGGATAATATTATTGTATTTAATAAGAAATCCTGAATATATATATATATATATATATTATGTGTGACATATTTGGGATGATTATGATATTTTCGTTCATATGATATTGATGTTGAGATATTGAATTTGGTATGAGAAATGAATTGTATGTGAATTTATGATTATTCCTATGCATGAGATGCAGTAGGAAATATGATGTTGATGTGTGATTGATGATGATGATATGAATGTTATTCATGAAATATATCATGATGTATGAATGCATGGGATGCATTTAATAAGCATGGGATGCTTGTGTATTGAACAAATATGAAATATGATTGTGGTTTTGAGGATTCCATAAAAAGACCTTGGGTGGGACTCAAGGCAAACCTCTTGAGTGGGGCTCGGGGTTTATCCCGTGACACTACCGTTGTCGCTGGGAGTGATTGTGTCACGTGAGAGGGAAAACGGTTTGGTACCAGTAAAATGGCCGGATCAGCTGAGAGCTGAGTTATGGCTGAGAGCCAGTGTTGCAACACAAATAAAAGACTTAATAATGGATCCATTTGATTGAGAATATAATTATATTGATGTATGTTGTTATGAACAACATGATTACATGATCATTGTGAATGAATGAAATGTTATAAGATTATGTAATATGATTATGATTTATATATGGTTATGAATTGGACACTTGATCCGATTCAATAACTGTCATTTGACATGTATATGCTCACCCCTATTATGGTTATCTTTTTTAGTGGATACTGGCAGTGAAGGCATATGAGATGGCATTCAGTGGAGATTGAAGTATTATGTACATGTATGTGTACATAGTATGTATAGTATGTAAAAGCCTTGGCTGGCTCTTGATAGTATACATTGTTATATATGTTTGAAGGTTTGAGAATCGATGTTGAATAACTTCTTTTTGAAGTTTAAAATTTGAGGAAGTATATAAATATATGTATGTGTTCATATGTATGTTATATTGCATATACAGAAATTGGAAGTCATTTTCTTTAATTTCTTCATTTTCTTTATTTACCTTAATATGATTTTATTACTTTTATTATAAAATCATATTTTCTTATATTTAACAATTTAATATACGCTTTCCGCTGATTCTTGTGATAATCTTCATTTTGATTATCCAAGCTATATTTTAATTATTTTCATACCTTCTCATATGGCCATATATGGGAAAGGTTTACTTAATTGGTCCAGGGGTATTGTTTAAATAATTATTATAAACCGTGAAAAATTTACCCTTAATTTTATTATTCTAATTAATCATATTGGGATAATTATATTAAGGGTTAGGATGTTTTATTTTGGTATCAGAGTAGACTTAAAAATTCCAAGGCCAAGGTTGATGTACTGAATGCTATAAACTGAGTAAACTCGTATGCTAGTTGTCAATTATTGAATTGATTGATGACATCTATTTTAAAATGTTGTATTCTTATCCTTTAGAAATACTAAAGTATGGTGTTATTTCAGGATAAGAATGACTGATCATCCAGGTATGGATGCAATGGCTGCTGTCTTCCAGCGTTTCACTGATATTCTTGAAAGGCAGAACCGGCCTCAGACGTCTGACAATCATAGTCTTGATTGTTTCCTAAAATGTAAACCGACTGAATTCCATGGGGGCTTTCAACCTGATCAAGCCTATGCATGGATACAAAATCTGGAAAGGATCTTTGACAGCTTGTAGTGCACAAAAGCACAAAGGGTTGAGTATTCTGTGTTCATGCTTTGAAAAGATGCTGAAAATTGGTGGAAACTGACAAAAGCTCGAATGGTAGCTGTGGGCACTGAGTTGATTTGGGAGAATTTCAAGGGATGTTTCCTTGAAAAATACTTCCCAAACACCGTAAGAAGCAGAAAGGAATTAGAATTCATGGAGCTCAGACAGGGCAATCTTAGTGTGGAAGAATATGCAGCAAAATTTAAGGAACTCTGTTTATTTTATCCTCCTTTTCAACTGCCGGGTACTGAAGGCTCGAAGTGTATTAAATTTGAGAGTGGTCTGAAACCTGAAATCAAGAAGGCTTTCAGACACCAAGAAATCAGGAGCTTTCCTATTCTTGTTAATAAATGCTGAATCTATGAAGAAGATGACAAAGCTTCTACTGGATCAATCAGTAGATCTGATAGTTCTTCGAAGCTACAACCTATTAGCTTCAAAAAGCAAGGAAAGTTTGTTAGAGGTGGATCATCCTCTAAATCCAGAGGTCGAGGAAACTCTGGTGGTCGTTCTGTGAGTCGTCCGAGGGACGTCAAATGTTTCAGATGTGGTGGAGACCATTATGCCAGGAACTGTGATAAAGAAGAAGAGGTTATTTTTTATAATTATAATGAAAAATGACATATTCGTCCTAACTGTCCTCTTTTGCAACAGACTAAATCTAATGCTAGTGTAAACCGTGGAGGCTTCCGAGGACAAGGCCGTGGAAATGGTAATAGAGGAGGCAGAGGAAATGGTGGACGTGGTAATAATTCTATGATGCCTAGAAATGATCGAGCTGGAACTTCTAATTCACCAGCTGCGGGAAGAGTTTATGCTATCACTGTTGAGGAGGCTGCCCAAGCCAATGACCTGGTTCAAAGTAAGTGTTTACTTGGGGATACTATTCTTAATGTGGTGTTTGACTCTGGTGAAACTCATTCTTTCATTTCTAATGATTGTGTGATACGTATGAGATTACCTGTTATTGTTATGAATCGGGCATTGAATGTGTCTAACCCGACTGGTGCTAAACTATGGACTTCTATGATGTGTGAAATGTATCCTTCACTTTGGGTGATAGGAGTTTTATGACTGATTTAATATGTCTACCTTTGAGAGGTCTTGACATTGTCCTTGGTATGGATTGGTTATCAGCCAATAGGGTCTTAGTTGATTGTCAAAACCGGCGGGTGATCTTTCCTAATCAGAATGCAGATAATTATGAAATTCAAGGTATATCTCAGTTATTTATGTTATTCTGTATGATTGATGGAAAGAATGAGTCTAGAATCCATGATATCCTTGTGTGTGATTCTTCTGAGGTGTTTCCGGAGGATGTAACTGGTGTTCCTCCTGATAGAGAAATTGAATTCTCTATTGACCTTATTCCTGGAGCTGAACCGATCTCCAGAGCTCCTTATAGAATATCTCCAGTTGAATTAGCTAAATTAAAGAAGCAGGTTGATGAATTGCTTGAGAAACAATTTATTCAACCTAGTATATCACTGTGGGGTGCTCCGGTGTTACTTGTTAAGAAAAAGGATGGCAGTATACGGTTATGTGTTGACTACCGCAATTAAATAAGCTCACAATTAAGAATAAATATCCACTGCCTAGAATTGATGACTTGATTAATCAGTTACGTGGTGCTTCAGTCTTTTCTAAGATTGATCTACAATCTGGATACCATCAAATCCGAGTTAAAGCTGCTGATATTCCTAAAACGGCATTCAGGACCCGATATGGTCATTATGAATACGTGGTGATGCTGTTTGGAGAAACGAATGCTCCTGCTGTGTTCATGAATTATATGAACAACATTTTTCATCCTTATTTGGATCGGTTTGTGGTGGTATTTATCGATGATATTTTGATTTATTCTAAGTGTCATGAGGAGCATGAGGAGCATCTACGTTTGGTACTTCAAGTGCTTAAAGAGAAGAAATTGTTTGCTAAATTATCCAAATGTGAATTCTGGATGGACAAGATTTAATTTTTGGGTCATGTTATTTCCAGTGAAGGTGTTTCTGTTGATCCTTCAAAAACTGAAGCTATTATGGTTTGGGAGAGACCTAAGTCAGTCACTGAGGTCAGGAGTTTCATGGGTTTAGCTGGTTATTATCGGAGATTCATCGAAGGATTCTCTAAAATTGTATTGCCATTGACCAAGCTAACCCGAAAGAATATTCCTTTTGTGTGGTCTTCTGAGTGTGAAAAGAGTTTCCAAGAATTAAAGACTAAATTGACTTCTACTCCTGTGTTGGCATTGCCTAATCTGCAGGAAAATTTTATGGTCTATTATGATGCATCCAGGCTGGGTATTGGGTGTGTATTGATGCAGAATGGTAGGTTGATAGCTTATGCTTCGCGACAGTTGCGACCGCATGAACAGAATTATCTTACGCATGATTTGGAGCTTGCAGCTGTGGTTTTTGCACTGAAAATTTGGAGGCATTATCTTTATGGCTCTAAATTCGAAGTGTATAATGACCATAAAAGTTTGAAATATCTATTTGACTAGAAAGAGTTAAATATGAGGCAGAGGAGATGGATTGAATTTTTGAAAGACTATGATTTCGATTTGAAATACCATCCGGGAAAGGCAAATGTTGTAGCTGATGCCTTAAGCCGGAAATCTATTCATATGGCAGTTATGATGGTTAAAGAGATGGAGTTACTCGAGCAGTTCAGAGATATGAATCTGCATGTGGATATTTCTTCACGTGAAAAAGTGACTCTTGGTATTTTGAAAATAGCCAATGAATTTTTAAAGCTGGTGTATATGCATCAGATATCTGATACTTGGCTAATGGCAAGGACTTAATCTTAACGGAAGGTTCTGATGGCATTTAGCGAGTAAAAGGCTGAATTTATATACCTGATTTTGGTAATTTGCAACAAATGGTACTCAATGAAGCTCATAGAAGTATGCTGAGTATCCATCCAGGTACTACCAAGATGTATCATGATTTGAAATTGCATTTTTGGTGGCCTGGAATGAAAAGAGATGTAGTTGACTTTGTGGCTCATTGTATAATCTGTCAGAAAGCAAAGGTTGAACATCAGAAACCATTTGGTGGTTTACGACCTTTAGAGATTCCAGTGTGGAAATGGGATGCTATTGCTATGGATTTTGTGATAGGATTACCTATGACTCACAGTGGTCATGATGCTATCTGGGTTATTATGGATAGATTGACGAAATCTGCACATTTCTTACCTATCAATATGAGTTACCCCTTGTAGAGACTAGTACAGTTGTATATCAGTGAGATCGTTCGACTACATGGTGTTCCATCTTCTATTGTGTCAGATAGATATCCGAGGTTTACTTCCCGATTTTAGGGGAGTTTGCATCAGGAGTTAGGTTCGAAGCTTCGATTGAGTTCGGCCTATCATCCTCAGACAGATGGGCAGTCCGAACGAACTATTCAGAGTTTAGAGGACTTGTTGAGGTCCTGTGTGCTAGAGCATCGTGGAAGCTGGGAGCAATACCTTCCATTGATTGAATTTACTTATAATAATAGCTATCACAACAGGATAGGTATGGCTCTATATAAGGCTCTATATGGCATGAAGTGCCGAACACCTCTTTGCTGGTTAGAGACTGGTGAGAGCCTAATGTTAGGGCCTGAGATTGTGCAGCAAACCTCCGAGCAAATTCAGATGATTAGAGATAAAATGAAAGCATCCCAGAATTGTCAGAAAAGTTATTATGATAAGCGAACGAAGCAGCTTGAGTTTCAGATTGGTGACAGAGTCTTTCTGAAAGTTTCTCCTAGTAAAGGCATTGGGAGAGCTTTGAAAAGTAAGAAATTGAGCCCGAGCTATATTGGCCCATATGAAATATTGAAAAGAGTTGGCCCTGTAGCTTATTAGATAGCGTTTCCTTCATACTTGTCGAATCTACATAGCGTGTTCCATGTTTCTCAGTTGAGAAAGTATTTACCAGATCCTACTCATGAAATGCCTGATGATGACGTTGAAATCAGGGAAAACCTGACCACTATAGCTGAGCCCACTGGTATAGTGGACCGATCAGTAAAACGCTTGAGAAGCAAGAAAGTTCAATTGGTCAAGGTTGCATGGTAGCAGGATCAGTGTATTATGCATACTTGGGAACGTGAAGACGCTATGAGGCAACAAAATCCTGAGCTATTTCATTAAGGTATGTCTTTATGTTTAAATTTCGAGGATGAAATTTTTGTAGGAGGGGAGAATTGTAACATCCTAAATTGAGAATTTTAGAAAATAATTCATTAAAGATCAATGGAGAATTTCCGAGTGAATCATGTCTGAGACAAGACCTTCCGAGTGAAGAAATGGATATGATTTCGAGTGAAGTATGACCGAGAAAACTACTTCCGAGTGAAGGAAGGTTAAGATGTTTCTGAGTGAGGCATGACTGAGAGAATCACTTCCGAGTGAAGAAAAACTGTGTCCAAATGAGACACTTGAGTCAGGAAAATCCGAATGAAACGTTTCCGAATGGGTCATTTCTAAGAGAAGTACTTCCGACCGAAGAAAAGCTTTGATTTAGAATGAGTACTTCTTGGACCAAGATGTTTCTGAGTAGTGAACTCCCGAGAGGGGTATCTCCGAGTTGAGTGCAACTTTCCCGAGTGGGGTGTCTCTGAGTGCGACACTTCCGTGTGGGATGGCACCGAGTGAGACATTTCCAAGTGGGATAGCATTGTGAGACATTTCCGATTCCCGCGTGGTATGGTGCCGATTGAGACATACCGAGTGAGTCTTTTCCAGGGGAAGTACTTTTGGACAGAGAAAGACTTTAACTTTGAATGAGTATGTTTTCGAGTGAATATTTCCCGGGGGAAGTAAATATCTGAGTGGTGAACCCCTTCATTCAATTCATGCTCGGGTTGTCGAGAGCTTATGCTCGGATTCATCTTCGAAATTGTCTTCGACTCCGAGTGATATTCCCAAGTGGAAAGATTTCTGAGAGAGGACTGAACTTCGACTCCGAATGATCCTTTCGGTTGTAAGACTTCCGAGTGACGCACTTCCAAGAGAAATATTTTCGAGTGAAGAAAGGCTTTGACTCGGGCAGAGATATATCTGAGTGATATATTTCTGAATGAGCTGTCTCCGGGTGAGACATTTCTGAGTGGGTCACTTCCGAGGAAAGAAAAGCTATGACTGAGTGTTTCAAGCATAAACATTTCCGAGCAAATTCCATCCGAGTGAAGCAATTCTGAACGAAAAGAGACTGATGAATCCTTCTCGGAAAGAGATATTTCTGAGTGTTTTCAATTTAATCTTTTTACCATGTTAGAGTCTGAATTTTGAAATATGGTCAACTACAAAGTTATTCCTTGTTGTCTTAGCTTTCCAACAAGACCAAATTTATTAAAATCCATTAAGATATGAGAGATATGCCAAAATATCAAAACAGTGTCAGAATTGATATTTACTTCAATCATCGAGGCTCTTCCACGTCACTCTATTCTTCTAAATTCTAGCAGATTCTCTTGTCTTTTTCTAAGTATGGGACCCTCTCTATTGTCCTATCCTCTTTTCTTTTATTATCTTGTTTCTTCCTTATCTCTTAAGATATATATATCAGCACTTCCTCACTTCGTGGACGCCTTTTCCATCAACGATTTCTGTCAATCTCACCGTTGGATCGGCTTGAAATTTTGAGAGTGGAAAGAACTCTAAATTCCTTAGTTCAAGGTAGCTGTGGAAGATTTCAGAACTAAGAGTTGATTCGGAGCTTGTGAATAACTAGCTGATTGTATTTAGTAGCTCGAGGAGCTTCTGGAATCGTTTATTCCAGGTAGGGGGAGCGTTTACATTTTAAATGCATGGTTTATGAACGGATTTGGGATAATATTATTGTATTTAATAAGAAATCCTGAATATATATATATATATATATATATATGTTATGTGTGACATCCTAGGTCGATTTACATTTAGTTTTATTCATTTGATTAAATTTTACAAAAAAACTTTTTTTTTTGATCAACGATAATAATGAAGTCATGATTCAAGATAATGTTTATGTTTCACTAAACATAATTAAATTAGTAATCAATCTTAATTAAATTGAACAAGCAAGGAAAAAGGAGAAAGCTAGTTAAATAGAACAAAAGGAGGAAAAAAGGGAATCAGGAGATCTCGCTTAAGCGAGGCCCTAACTCGCTTAAGCGAGCTCATGAATCTTCGCTTGAGCGAAGTGCGAACTCGCTTGAGCGAGGTTTATATTCTATGCTTGGGCGAGCCACACTCACGCTTGAGCGAATACATCCATGTACATCAGGCCTTAGTTCGCTTGAGCGAGATTTCCTCGCTTGAGCGAATTAACTCCAGTAACCTCACTAACCTGACTCGCGCTAACGAACTACTCTCGCTTAGGCGAGGTTTCTCCAGTAGCTAGTTTCCTCTTTATTCGCTTGAGCGAGCACATCTCGCTTGAGCGAATAAACTCCAGAATCTAATCTTATGGTCCTCGCTTGAGCGGAACTCAATCCGCTCGAGCTAAAACCACCCAGTAGCTGCCCCTGATACCTCATACACTTCTCGCTTGAGCGGGGATTTCTCTCGCTTGAAAGAGATCAGCACAATGGCCATTTCCTCTATTCCTCGCTCAGGTGAGGTTATAACCGCTTGAGCGCAAAACCTCCAGAAACCACATTCTCTTAATTCTTACCTATCTCGCTTGAGCTAAATCATACCCGCTCGAGCGAGATTTGACTAGAGAGCATAACACTAATACAAAGCCCTCTCGCTTGAGCGAGAATTCATCTCGCTTGAGCGAGTTATGCAGTACATGCGAAGGACTTAGGATTTTCATACCAACCCACAAATTTAAACACTCACATGTCTCATTTGACTTAGTTCATCCACTTACCTACATTTCAATCATGCAATGCACTTCACTTCTAATTCCATTCTGCTAAATGTACATCAATAATCAATGCACTAGGCCATTCACCTATCATCTCACATCATTCATATTTCTAATCATAGATCAAACCTGTTTATATTCATGCATCAAGTACACTACCATTGGCTCCATGCCAATATACATCAACTACATTCAGTTTTCTATTTGCTATTCATCACATTCATGACTACGATAACAGTATTCTAAATTGACTCACCATGCATACACAACATCCAAGCACAACATACATAATTCACAACACACATCACACATTTAGTTCATTTCATGACCTCCTTAGCTCCTTGGCATCAATTCTCCGCTTGGCGTATCTCCGGGGCTTCAACCTCTTCCCTGTCACTGGTTACTAAAATTAAGGAAACAACAGCAGGGGTAAGTGTTTGGTATCATAATTAATATAGAATGGCAATTCAATAACAAGATACATATTCACTATTTTTAGTTTGTACCATTTATCTTACCTCTTGTCCTCAATCTCCATTTACCATTCAAAATTCGATTCCAATTCCTTTATCCCCAATTTGCCAATCACAATCAATAATTATTATGAAATACATTCATATCATCATACAATACTAACAATGCATCAAATAACACCACTGACTCTCATATCAATTCGACGCCTAGTATCCGGATACTAAAAGGATCGGCCTTCAGCTGGGGGTCCTACTTGACACCCCGTGAACCCTGCTTGGTCCACTGAGTCCTACTTGACTCTCCACCTCAACCACTGGGTCCTACTTGACCACTGGGTAGCTCAACTGGGCATAAACACCACGGGAGCCAGAAACGAGGGGCTGCACATACCGTCGGCCGTCCTACACCACATAATCACACATGTATATTCATATTTCATATATATCATAATGCAAGTGGCCATCACAAAACGCATACTCATCAATTGGGCGACCTACTTGTCAAGCCCGTCATCACAATGCCACTATACTCATCAACTCTTCACCTTTCAATTTACATTGTGCTCATAATCATCACAAATCATACACATACAATTATCATTATTTATATATTCGTATTAATTCCGTATTTAATTCACTTACTCAATTTAATTACATTTACCTATTCTAATTAATTACGACCCGAACACCCCCCCTTACCTCACTTCCGAGCTCCGACGATTCGTTCTTAATGTAATTAGCGCCCTCTCTACGCTATATCCAGCGTCTTACTTCCGAAATCAACACCCACGTCACTGTTCGATCCTCCGACGACTGTTTCGTTACCTACGGAGGTCGAAACGCAAAACCGTCAACGTTAAACCATCCCCATTACTTTAAAAAAACCATTTTTAAGCCTCTACGCAGTAGAGGAGCAAGAAACAGAAGCTCACTCCTCCATGCACGACTCTTCGGTTTAACGGAGAAAGCGAAAGAGCTACGAAAGCTTAATTTAAAAGACCCATTGGACTCACCTCGAAGCCACGATCTCAAAAACGTAGTTATCTCGAAGTTTCGACGTGAAATCGACCTCCCTTCAAGGCATGCAAGTCACGGCCAACTTAAGGAGAAGAAGAAGAAGAATGCACGCGTGAAGTGAGGAAGAAGAAGAGGAAATTAAGATTTTAATACTCAAGGGCAATTTGGTCATTTCCTATTTCAATTACTTTTTCCTTTAAAAGTTTTAATTAAACTTTTACTTTCACCTTTCACCTTTTTACCCCATTATAATTTTAAATCTTACCTTCTCCTAATTATACATCATTTAATCTTTTATAATTAATTAATCAAATAAATTTATTTATTCCCACAACATTTAATTATTTCTAATTGCATTTTTAATACTAATAGTTCCCAAAATTTCAATAAATCCGGTTGGGCAATTATTAATATTTTTCGCCAATTAAAACTTTTCTAAAAGATTAGGGATGTTACATTATGTGTGACATATTTGTGATGATTATGATATTTCCGTTCATATGATATTGATGTTGAGATATTGAATTTGGTATGAGAAATGAATTGTATGTGAATTTATGATTATTCCTATGCATGAGATGCAGTAGGAAATATGATGTTGATATGTGATTGATGATGATGATATGAATGTTATTCATGAAATATATCATGATGTATGAATGCATGGAATGCATTTAATAAGCATGGGATGCTTGTGTATTGAACAAATATGAAATATGATTGTTGTTTCGAGGATTCAACAAAAAGACCTTGGGTGGGACTCAAGGCAAACCTCTTGAGTGGGGCTCGGGGTTTATCCCGTGACACTACCGTTGTCGCTGGGAGTGATTGTGTCACGTGAGAGGGCAAACGGTTTGGTACCAGTAAAACGGCCGGATCAGCTAAGAGCTGAGTTATGGCTGAGAGCCAGTGTTGCAACACAAATAAAAGACTTAATAATGGATCCATTTGATTGAGCATATAATTATATTGATGTATGTTGTTGTGAACAACATGATTACATGATCATTGTGAATGAATGAAATGTTATAAGATTATGTAATATGATTATGATTTATATATGGTTATGAATTGGACACTTGATCCGATTAAATAACTGTCATTTGACATGTATATGCTCACCCCTATTGTGGTTATCTTTTTCAGTGGATACTGGACGCAGTGAAGGTATATGAGATGGCATTTAGTGGAGATTGAAGTATTATGTACATGTATGTGTATATAGTATGTATAGTATGTAAAAGCCTTGGCCGGCTCTTGATATTATACATTGTTATATATGTTTGAAGGTTTGAGAATCGATGTTGAATAACTTCTTTTTGAAGTTTAAAATTTGAGGAAGTATATAAATATGTGTATGTGTTCATATCTATGTTATATTGCATATACAGAAATTGGAAGTCATTTTCTTTAATTTCTTCATTTTCTTTATTTACCTTAATATGATTTTATTACTTTTATTATAAAATCATATTTTCTTATATTTAACAATTTAATATACGTTTTCCGTTGATTCTTGTGATAATCTTCATTTTGATTATCCAAGCTGTGTTTTAATTATTTTCATACCTTCTCATATCGTCATATATGGGAAAGGTTTACTTAATTGGTCCAGGGGTATTGTTTAAATAATTATTATAAACCGTGAAAAATTTACCCTTAATTTTATTATTCTAATTAATTATATTAGGATAATTATATTAAGGGTTAGGATATTTTATATAGCATAAAACGCCTTCTCATAAGCTGAACGTAGTTGATATTTTGGACCCATTCCTTTGCTGATGTAGGCTATTGGGTGACCTTTTTGAAGTAGCATAACACCAATGCCCACTCATGAAGCGTCTGTTTCTATTGTGAAAGGTTGACCAAACTCCGGTAAAGCCAATACAGGAGCTGATGTTAAAGCTTCTCTTAACCGCACAAATGTTGTTTTTGTTTTGTCAGTCCATTTGAACTCAGTGTCTTTTTGTAGTAATTTTATCAGTGGTTGAGCAATTTTACCATAATTATATATAAACCGTCTATAATAACCTGATAATAAAACATCCTAACCCTTAATATAATTATCCCAATATAATTAATTAGAATAATAAAATTAAGGGTAATTTTTTTATTTTTTTTGCAGTTTATAATAATTATTTAAACAATACCCCTGGACCAATTAAGTAAACCTTTCCCATATATGGCGATATGAGAAGGTATGAAAATAATTAAAACATAGCTTGGATAATCAAAATGAAGATTATCATAAGAATCAGTGGAAAGCATATATTAAATTGTTAAATATAAGAAAATATGATTTTATAATAAAAGTAATAAAATCATATTAAGGTAAATAAAGAAAATGAAGAAATTAAAGAAAATGACTTCCAATTTCTGTATATGCAATATAACATACATATGAACACATACATATATCTATATACATTCTCAAATTTTAAACTTCAAAAAGAAGTTATCCTACATCAATTCTCAAACCTTCAAACATATATAACAACGTATACTATCAAGAGCCGGCCAAGGCTTTTACATACTATCACAAGATATTATGTATCAATATATACATAATACTTTAGTTTCCACTGAATGCGTTCTCATATGCCTTCACTGCGTCCTATATCCACTGAAAAAGATAACCACAATAGGGGGTAAGCATATACATATTAAATGACAGGTACTGAATTGGATTTAACGTAATTTACTATTTAATTATCCAGCTCCAACACAAATCGATAATTCATTATAAACATTACCATACACCTTGTCATTTAACAACAATTATAATACCTCAATTGCAACAACATAACAGTACATATCATGAGCTATCTCATAGATTCTCAACCTCAATAATTATATGCAAATGCATATACATGCGGATCTGACTCTAACGATGAGATTTACATAACATAATAATATATCTCAGCTCTCAGCTGATTCGGCCATTTTACAGGTACCAAACGCGCCCATAATGTAACACCAGTCACTCTCAGTGACAGCGGTAACTCAACTCGGTGTTACGGGCTGGCCTTGAGTCCAACTCGAAGGCGACTGTGGAATCCGAAGAAACCACCACAGGGTCCGTGCCTTATCATCAGGCCGCCCTCCCATCTGGGCCGGCATCACAGGCCCCTGTAGTCCTATGTGCGTCAGAATGCAAATGCTATGCCAAATAATGATCAATCATCAATAGACCACCTGATTACCATCATCAGGGGCTACCACTTGGTTACCATCACCAAGGGTTTCATCTCAACAGAGCAACAAGTATAGCATGCAATAGTCAATTACAACAACATACACTAAGCTACTTCAAGCTTAATAATCATCAATTAATATTATCAATCATCATCAATTTATCATTCATTCAATATCATTCGAAGCATTAATTTCATAACACCACATTATTGCAATCTGACATAAATCATTATCATAATCATCACAACATATATGAACGGTATCAATCAATTCATATCAAAAATAGTTAGCTAAGGGGATAAAGCACACTCAATAATTCACGCAATCACAATCAATTCATAAATCCACCTATATGCTCTCATCCATTCATAATCTATACATTTAAGATATAAATGCTCCCCCTACCTGGAATAAAGAATTCCAGTAGCTCCTCAGGCTATTGGACATTATCCAATCATAGTTCACAAGTTCCGACTTGAATTTCTAGCTCCGAACCCATCCGAAGCTACCTCACTTGGGGAATTCAAAGCTTCTTATCCCTGAAAGCCAAGCTTCCACGTGAAAAAGAATAAGTGAAGATTGATTTCCTCTTCAATTGATAATTCCCAATAGAAATCTTTAAGACAACTTTGAATATGGGCCCGAGCACAGGCTCTAGGCAATCTTTAAGACACCCAAGCACGAATTGAATGAAGGGGTTTACCACTCGGATATTTACTTTCCCCAGGAACTATTCACTCAGAAACATACTCATTTGAAGTTAAAGTCTTTATCTGTCTAGAAGTACTTCCCCTGGAAAAGACTCACTCGGTATGTCTCAATCGGTGCCATACCACGCGGGAATTGGAAATGTCTCACTTGGTGCTATCCCACTTGGAAATGTCTCACTCGAAGACACCCCACTCGGGAAAGTTGCACTCAACTCGGAGATACCCCACTCGGGAGTTCACTACTCAGAAATATCTCGGAAACGACCCATTCGGAAACGTTTCACTTGGATTTGCCTCACTCAAAAGTGTCTCATTCGGACACAGAGTTTTTCTTTACTCGGAAGTGATTCTCTCAGTCATGCCTCACTCGCAAACATCTTAACCTTCCTTCACTCGGAAGTGTGGAACTTGGAAGCGTTTTTGCCTGAAAGGTGCTCATTCGAAGTCAGAGCCCCTTTAATCAATCCTCTTGGGAATATTCCTTTTCGAGAAAAGCACTCGTCCGAAATCAAACTCAGAAATTCTTCACTGATAACGGATGTCTGGCGCTTTTTAATTAAAAAGAAACTCCACCGATCCTTAATGAATTATTTTCTAAAATTTTCAAATTTAGGATGTTACAGATAAGCCCCAAAAGCCTCTCACTTCCTTGACTATTCTTGGTTTTGGCCATTGTTGAATGGCTTGAATCTTATCAGGATCTGGCTGCACACCTGTAGATAAGATTAAATGGCCCAAATAATTTATTTTTGTTTTTCCAAAGCTGTATTTTTTGTAATTGAGAACTAAGTTATGTTCTTGTAAGATTTGAAGGGTACTGCGCAAGCATTGAATGTGATCTAACCATGTCTTTGTATATACTAGAATATCATCAAAAAAGACTAAAATTAACTTCCTGAGGTGCTCCTTGAAGATATCATTCATTGGATTTTGGAATGTGGCTGGTGCATTGCTCAATCCAAAAGGTAAGACCACCCATTCATGGTGTCCACTGTGAGTCCTGAAAGCTGTTTTATGAATATCTTCCTCTGTCATTCGAACTTGATTATAGCCACTTCTTAGATCTAACTTAGAGAAATAGCTTCCACCATTTAATTCATCTAATAGATCTTCCATCAAAGGCATATGAAACCTGTTTTTTAATGTCAAAGCATGTAATTTTCTAAAATCAATGCAACATCTCCAAGAGCCATTTTTTTCTTCACCAACACCAATAGAGATGCATAACAGGTTCCACTTTTTCTGATAAAACCAGTTGTAAGCAGGGCCTTAACTTGTCTTTCTATTTCTCCTTTTTAGGCATCAGTGTTGTTAAAATTTGGCCATGGCACCGCCATGGCGCTATGGCGTGGCAGAAATTGAATGGCTCGATATGAAAGGGTCATGGCGTGGCGGTTTTTCATGGCGCCGCCATGGGCAAGGTGCAATATCGGTTGCTGGCGGGCCCTGGTGGAAACGGGAGGAAAAACAAAAAAAGGGTTTTGGGCCTTCGACCTGGGAGCCCAAAACTTACAAAACCCTGAAAATGAAAAAGCAAAAACCCTAAACATAATGACCACCTTCAGTTTCCCATCTCTCCCTCCATTTCAGATTCTCTCCGGCGATTCTCTGACACAATTAAGCTTTGTCCGGTGCTCGAGTCACCTTCTCCGGCATAATTTCACCCTTTCCGGCGCTCAGGTCTCCTTCTCTGATGTGTTGGTTCATCTTCTTCGACGTACTACTCGTCTTCTTTTCTTCTCTGTTCTTCTCTTTGTTAGTAGGTTCATTTTCTTCTTCTTGTTTTGTTGTGTTTGTTTCTTCTTTGTTTTGCTAGTGCCATGCTATCTTTCCTTTGATTTTCATTTCTTCTCTCTTCTTTTTTTTTCTCTTTTCTCTGTTTCCTCTCTCTGTCCATACTCCGTCCATTATTTTGTTAGTTTCATAATCCTTTTAGTTTCATTATTTGAGTTTATTCCATGGTAAATTTTTTTAAAATAATATTTCTAAATTCTAGCATTACATTACAGCATTTGTTTTATGAACAACATTTCTAGTTTCATTATTTTTTTTAGTTTCATTATTTGAGTTTATTTATTTTAGCATTACTGTAAATTTTTGTGAATAACATTCATTTTTAGCATTACAGCATAGTTTATTTATTTTTTTGTGAACAACAGCATTTCTAGCATAACTGTATCATGTTTTTGTTCTTTTAAAGTTTCAGTTTTAAGTTTAATATTACATTATAAATTTTTTCAATTCTTCAAAATTTTTTCTTTTAATTGAGTTTCATTTTTTTGTTTTTTGACTATCATTCTAGTGAAACAATCAACTCATTGCAGTAGCCAATCAGTCCTAATGGCCACTGAATCTGCTTCAACACAATCCTTAAAAACAGAAGTGATCTCGGTTGGAAATATGTGTGTACCCTTACAGAAACAGACACCAACACCACTCTTTGTAATTTTTGCGGGAAGATTATGAACGGGGGTATAACCCAAGCCAAGTAGCATCTAACCGGAAAGAAGGGAAATGTTAAGGGTTGTACAAAGTGTCCACTAGAAGTGAAAGAGGAACTTCTCAAATACGCAAAAGATAAAGCTAGGGGTGAAACTACTGAAAGTTTCAATGTGAGAGATCTAGATCTTGAAAACACGGGATATGCTGAAAGTGAGGAGGGTGAAGGAGAAAATCAAGATTTTCTCCCTTCTTCAGGCACTTCTAGTGCTTCAAAGAAGATTGCTAAGAAGGGGCCAATGGACCTGTTTTGTAGGAAACCTGAACTTGCCATTGACAGGAGAAAGAAGGAGAGGTTAAGGCAAGCTAGCATCCGAGATCATTATGACAAGGAGGCGAAGAAAAGGGTTCACTAAATAATAGCCTGATTTTGGTACACATCCGGGTTGTTATTCAACCTAATCAAATCTTCAGCCTTTCAAGACATGCTTGGTCTTGTTGGTGCCTATGGAAAAAATTTGAAAGTTGAAAGTTCCTAGTTATCTATGCCCATTCTAGTACCCTTAGTTCATTGAGGCATTTCACAGAAGGGAAGGAGTTAGTGAGACATGCACTCACTAGATTTGCCACCTCCTTTCTTTCATTAGAAAGGCTTCATCAATAAAAAATGAACTTGAGGAAGATGTTTATGTCTGATGAATGGATGAAGAACAAGTTGAGTAAGGAAGCCAATGGGAAGCAAGCAACACAGGTTGTTCTAATGCCTAATTTTTGGAAGAATATGGTCTTTACCCTTAAAGTTATGGCACCTCTTGTTCGAGTACTTCAACTTGTGGATGGGGAAAGGAAACCAGCCATGGGCTACATCTATGAAATAATAGATAAGACAAAGGAGGCCATCATGAAATCCTTTAACAATGATGGAAGCAAATACAAGAGTGTATTTCAAATCATTGATCGTAGATGGAGTTGCCAACTTCACCAACCATTGCATGCGGCTGGTCATTATCTGAATCCAGAGTTTTATTATTCCAACCCAAGAATTGAATATGATTTAGAGGTTACAACCAGGTTGTATGATTGTATCAAGAGGTTGGTGCCAAGTCCAGATGTGCAACAGAAGATCCTTACTAAGTTTCCAATTTATAAAGATGGTAGTGGTTTGTTTGGATACGAGTTTGCACAGAAACAAAGGAAAACCATTGCTTTTGGTGAGAATATAATTACTAATTTACTTTTCTAGTAAATTATATTTAAATTTTCACTTTTAAATCTCTTCCAAATACTGATTTTATAGCTCAATGGTGGCGGATGTATGGACATACGACACCAAACTTGCAAAAACTTGCCATCAAGATACTTAGTTTAACATGCAGCGCATCTGGGTGTGAGCGCAATTAAAGTGTGTTTGAGCAAGTAATTGTCTCAGCTCTTTATCTCATCTATCTTTAAATTTTAAAAGTTTACTAATTATAATAGTTTTGATTATATGTAGATCTATTCAAAGAAAAGAAACAGGTTGGATCATAAAAAGTTGCATGACTTGGTTTATGTCAAATACAACCAAACTCTTGCAAAGAGATACAACATTAGAGATGAAATTGATCCAATCTCACTCAATGACATAGATGAGTGCAATAAATGGCTTGTTAGGGAAATGGATGATGGCAACAATGATGGTGCAACTGATTTGGTCTTTGAGGATGATAATGCATTGGATTGGGTAACTGTTTATGCAGCTTCGGGAGTTGGAGAGCCAAGGGTATATACTAGGTAAAAAACTAAGAGGATAGAATCTTCAAGTGCTACTATTGCTATCAGGTCTAACAAGAAGAAGAAGGTGGCTTTATCATCCAAGGGAAAAGGAATATTAATTGAAGAAGAACCTGAATTTGAGGACGATGGTGAGAGTGAAGAGGAAAATGAAACTGAGTTGAATTTGGAGGATTCAGAAGATGAGGATGATGAGGGATTTCTCTTTAAAGATGACTATGGGAATGAAGATAATGACTATGTTGGGGTTGAGGAGAAAGATTAGTTTCTATTTAGTATACCTTGTTTGTTTTTGAACATTTTACTTGTAGCTGTTGATGATTATTCTGTTTTGAACCTTTCATTAATTAGTTATGTGATGTTTTACATTGTTATGGTATAATTTTAATTGAGTTATTATGTTAGTTTTGCTTAGTTTTTCATTTTGCAGTGTTTTTTAATGTATATTTCTGCATGTAATGGAGTTTTTATCATGACCGCCATGGCTCTGCCATAACCCGCCATGGCTCCGCCATAACTTTTATGGCATTTTTTTGGCTCACCGCCATCCGCCATTGATAACACTGTTAGGCATGTGGATACCTGTATTGTCTTAAACAAAGTGGTTTATCATTAACCAAAGAAATCTGATGGTCATACCATCTTTTTGGAGGTAGAGTTGTGGGCTCCTTGAATAATTATTGACAGTTTTCTAATAGTTGAGTCAATTCAAAATTTTAGTTATGCGGTAATTGATGAAGAACTTCATCGGTTGAACTACTATAGCAGAATAACCCTTGAAGTGCCAACAACACAGCTTGACATTGGCCTGGTTTCAGCTTACCTATCAGTTCATAAATTTTAGCTGAAGGATGTTCACCTTGTAGGCAAACCATTTTTCTGTTGTGTTCAAATTTCATTGTCAACTGACCACGGTTCCAATTGATCTCTCCAAATGTCTTAAACCATTTCATTCCAAGGATTACACCAAAACTGCTACAAGATAATACTAAAAAATCAGCTTGAAAAACATGATCATTAAATTTCTATTCAACCGCAGGACAATTTCTAGTAACGATTAACTCTTTATCTTATGCTACCATCACAGGGAAATTTCTTATTGTTGAAGAAAAGTTTGGAAAATGTTGAATCATTTAAACCAGAACTCATGAGATTTGTTGATAACTAACATTAAGAATTCTATCTTAAATAAAGACGTTTGTTATCACTTAATATGGGTAATTTAAGTGTTTCGGGAAAAAGCCTAAGCTACAAAAGAAAAGGGGAGCCTACGTATAGAAAGCTCATACATCAAAAATCTGGAAGACTTAATTATAACATGAACTCTTCAATCCAAGAGAAAGGAAGAATCAAAAGTCTGGTAATTCGCTTCAGAAGAAATTCTCTTGCATCAGAATATCTTACCAGACCCAGACTCGAACAAGACCATCTCAAGCTTTAGAAAATATGAAAGCATCAGACCTTGTCATCTCCCTTCAAACCTTAGGAGCAGTTTGATACATAAAGCATCAACGATCACAAGTCATATCCATCGAAGCTTAAAGAAAAGAATCTTGAAAGAAAGATTGACTAAATAGGGTGGATTTTAACCTAGTCTGAAAAACAACTAAGTTTCACCTCTATCTCATGCATTCAGAGATTCCCTGAATCAAAGCTTTCCTTCTTGGTGAAAATAGTGCTACATCTACTCCACCTACGACTGCACACTCCTTAAAACTCTCAAATCTGTGTTGTGTGTACAAAACATCTCTCTCTGACAACAAAAACTCTTACCCTTTGTGTAACTCCATCAAGAGATACTTTTGTCCCTTATACAACAACTCTCTTAGCGGCTATATAATTAACAAGCCTCTTCCTAAGCTCAACAAATTGATTCCTATATAAGCAGAATCAAACTCTTCATCAACAGTAGCTCTCTAGAAGAATAAAAGAAACATTAGAAGAAAGAAAAATACATATGAAGAGCTGGAGAAAATCAAGGAACATGAGAGAGTAAGATGGATAGCTCACATAATGAAAAAGAAGAAAAATGCAAGACCTAACTATATAAGCTTGTATGCACAATAGTGAGCATTATATGTCTCTCAAGAAAAGAAAAAAGATTACAAAAGAAGAATGGAGAGTCATATAAAGAGAGAAGAGAAAGAGAGAGAGCTTGTGGGATAAACAGGCATATCACATAAAGATAGTATGATAAAAAGAAAAGAATACCTATAAGATTCAGTTATTTATAAGCCGTTAAAAGAAGAAGGCTTATCTTGTCTTAATTCTTTCTAACTTTTGTAAATACAGGTTTGATAGACCTGACGGAAAACACTTTGGCCTGGAAAGGCTTTGGAAAGAATACTCAGGGTTTGAGCCAGGAGTGGCTTGTGAAAGAATACTTGGGTCTGCCCCAGGAGTAGGTGCATGCAAAAGAATACTCAAAAGCACGGGGTGTGATTAGGCCAGGAGTGGTCGGAGTCAAGAATACTTGGGGCCAAGAGTAGCCAGTGTCAAGAATACTTGAAGCATTGGGTTGTGCTTAAGCCAGGAGTGGCTGGAGTCAATAATACTTGTAAGCTCGGTCAGTGTTGTTTATGTAAAAAGTTTTTACATAGTGAAAATCCTTCAAATTTGAAGGTACTGGATGTAGTCTCCGAGTTGGAGGTGAATCATTATAAATTGCTTATGTATTGTCTCTTTCTCTCTCACTCTTTACTATCAAAATTCTGGTACATTATTATTGTTATACTTGTCAATAAAAGTCTGACAAAAATACGCTCACTCAATTAAAGTATCATGTTCTCTGCCTCTTGAAAGTTTGGTCCGCTGTGCATAATATAATAATATTTAAATATCACCTTTTGGTTTGAAAAAGTGAAAAGACTTATTCAACCCTCCCCCCCCCCCTTTCTAAGTTTGTTCTCCGAACCATCACTTATGCTTTTAGATTTTAGCCCCAGTTTTTTTTACCCAATTGGAACTTATAAAAGTGTGTGTACTCCCTGCGTCTATTAAAAATGGCACAGCTTGTTTCTTAATCAAACCTTTCATTTGGAGAGTGTTACCCCCAGCCACACCTTGTAAGGCATTAAGAGATATATGAACATCTGCATCCCTAAGTAAATTTAAATTGTGTTCAACTAATTTAGTTTCCTGCTCTCCATCTGATTCTAAAGTTAATTCAACAACCATTTGCTCTTGTGCACTAAAAATGGAATTTAACTTACCCCATACCTTACATCTTTGTTATTGTGCATTGATGTTGATATATATAATGCAAATTGATTTGGTGATAGATCCATGTTAGATGTTAATCATGGAAATGAAATATTGAGTTATGAATATGAAATACGAGATATGAATCGATATGATGATGAATTTGTACCATGTGTGATCATGGATATGATATGTTAATTACGTATTGATTTAATGATAGACCTATGCCGTATGTTGATTACGGATAGGAGGTATTGAGAAAGAAATTGATATGGTGGTAGACCATATATGTTGAGACCTTGATGTGCATATGCACCTTGAATATAAATTGTTGGTTAGGTCTCTTATATGCATTATGCCTGTGGCGTCTAGCCAAGGAATGCTTGATAAATGAAAATGGAACTCATGTTTGAGTTGATTAGATGGATGATATTGAATAATTCCCTAGTATGGGTATGTTTGAATTTAAATGATTGGTTGTGCCATTTGTGAAGGATGGATTTTATATCCTTTGGCACAAGAACCCTATATGCTATATGATATAAGTGATTTGTCGTATTCCCCTAGATTGGGACATGGATGTGTGACAAGATTATGAATGTGAAACTATATTGGCGCATGATCAGGGTTATGTCTCGGTTTTTGTGTGTTAAAATTGAGTGGATGATTAATTTGATGTAAGCCACTAGGTGTGGTGACCCCATTGTTTGGCATGATCTTGTATGATCAATTGTTATAGAAAATTGATTTAATTGGGCCCTATGGCGGTCTAGGCTCTATGTTGTTTTGTGAGCCATATCTAATGATGTTGTGTGGTATATGAGAATTCCACAATGGGTACTGGTAACCCTTAGACTTCCTAAGTCTATTGATTGATGGAACCATATGAATGGCTGAGCCATAACGAAATTAATTGTGAAATACGTTGTTGAAGCTAGAGCTGATATGTGATGGAATATGAATGATGAATGTAACCCCTGGTGATTGATGAAAAATAATGTTGAATTTGGGGTATAATTGGAATTTACTATGGTATATGATTTTGTGAAGTGACCTTGGGCTAAATTGTGTGCCCTTGGGATTATGATCATTGGATTAATTAGGGATGATGATGTGATTTAGAGATGACATGTGTGATTGTGAGTCGGTGAATAGAAATTTGATCATGTCATTACCCCCCTATTTTATTTGAAAGGTGTTATATTGATGATGGAAAGCACATAGTGATGTTGTACTATATGAGGTGTAGGTCCAATTCATGGACTTTAGTTGTGATCTATGAGGAGAATCTCTAATGTGAAGGCTTATTATACGATTAGGTAGTCTACTTGATAAGAGTTTGGTAAATCTTTTAATGCTTGAACTGATTTATAGCCAACAAATATGTAAGCGAGACAAGAATTTTAGGCTATTTGAGCAGGGTTTTGGATGGATGAAACCCAAAGATGGGGTATTTACTTTGTGATGACTGAAAATTTAGGATCGGTATGGCATGATGGATGCCAAATTAATTGTAGAATGACAATGAAATATGAATATGTTAGTTGTGGACTGGTGAGGATTATCACCAAGTCTTATATGGATTGGTATTGTTTGAATATGTGTGACCGATATGAGCAATGGGAATACAAAGTATTCGTCCCGATACGGTCTTACATGCCATAGGCATTGTGGCAACATGCACTTATGCGCCGACTTTATGTGTTTGTGGTGACCACTACGGGATTGGGACGCCTTCCTGTATGTCGGATGCAGCAACACATAAGCCGGGCAGGTGTAGGGATTGTAACTGCTTATGGTGAACGTATTGAGCCTATCTAGTCATACCGAGTATGAACATGTGAGCTCTGTTGGGCGAGTTGTAATTGATGATACATGACACACTTGATGTGGAAATTTTATATTAAGAATGATGATATGATGATGAACATGACTGGATGGACTTTGGTAAGTCCAATGTTATTCTATGGCGTTGTTGAACCTTGTTGATGTGTGGCCTGAGGTATGGCCTTGTGACATGTGTATCGATGTTGAATTTCAAGGACGAAATTCTTTTTAGGTGGGGTGGATTGTAACACCCCGAATTTTATAAAAATGAATAATTGATGGGAATAAATAATAAATAATTGTATATGAGTGGATTTGTGTCCCAAAAATATTGAAAGTGATTAAATTGGGATATTTGTAATTTATTGAGCATATGTGAGATAAAATTATGCTCGATTAGAATATGGGTGTCGGACCAAGTATCTCTGATTGAGATGTCGTTGGTCAGGGCTATTAAGAATATTATTGGGGATCCGAATCTATATTCGGAATAATTTTTGGGTAATGCATTGAGCCCGAATTGTGAGCCTGTTTATTATAAAACTGTGAAATTTTAATGTGAAGCAAAGATATTAAAACATAAACCTTTATTCCCCTCTTATGCTTCACGCTTCTTCTCCTCCTCCTTATTCTCTTTTCCTCATCTCTTCTTCTTCTTTCCTCTCCACCTTTCTCTTCGAGAAACCGAAGCCATGTGGAGCCTTCTTCTCCTCCACCATTTTCGTTTTCATGGGAGCTTGAAGGAGAAGCTTGTGGCTGGAATTCCTCTCCCCTCTTCTCCTTCATTTTCGTGTTCTCTCTCCCTCCATTGAAAGCTCAATGTTGGCTCTTGGGTGAGGTAAGTTCCTCACCATTCTTTATGAGTTTATGCCTTAGATTTTGGTTCTTGGTATTTGGGAGAGTGTTCATTTTATATGGGTTGTTGGGAGAAGCTTTAATTGAGGAAACCCTAAGGTGGGGTGTTGTTATTATGGCATTAATGGTGGGTTGTTATAGGTGCATGGAATTAATTTTTTGGATGAGTGGAAAATAAATGAGCATTTATGATGTTGGTGGGTTTTTAGTGAAACCCTAACTCTAATAAATTGGGGAAAGTGTGAAATATGAGTAGAATATAGGTTTAATGATATTGGAGAATGATATTAGTGATGAAAGATGGCCATTGTGGTGATTAATGAGCATGGGTAAATGTTGTTGGGTTTTGATGAAAACCCTAGCCTTAAGAAATTGGGAAAACGTATATATAGTGACTTGTTGGGTTGAATGGAATGTTAATAGGTGATATTTAATAATGAGTGTTGTTATGAATGTAGAATATGAGGGATTGGTATGATGAGGTTGTGACTTGATGAGGTTCTAAACCATTGTGGTTATTGAAGGATATGAGAGCTAAGTTGAATATTGAGTAACAATGTGATGGTGATATTGTTGGGTTTAGTTAGCCTTTTATGATCTAGAGGATCTTGGCTTTGGGAAAGGAATTCCCGAAGCCTAACACAACTGCATATGATGGTGTTTAGCAAGTCTAGGACTTGGGGTTGAGCTTTATGATAAGCTAGCAAATGTTTAAGAATTATGAGGAATGCCTTGAGATGGCTTATTAATTGTATGAATGCATATGTATGTTATGTAGATCGTATTCCGGGTGATGCGATGGAGCTTCCGGAGCATTGGAACCGTTTCGGCTCTTCTCTCGAGGTAGGAGAGGAGTTAACATTTAAATTGCATGAGTAAATTCGATAGTGATTGTTGTATGTGATGAATACTCATGCTTGCCTTGCCATGTATATGTATTGAATTAATTGAAATGGCAAGTTGATGATTATTGAGGATGATGTGTGAAAATATGTGTTGAATTGATATGAAAATGTATATTCATATAAGATGATGACAAGTTTGAATTTGACATGATTAATAGATTGGATTGGATGTTAATGGGTATAAAGGTCTGGGACAGGTTTTAAATGCCTAATATTATGTATATGCCATATTAGATTTGATGAATTTTGGATGGTATAAGTTTTGGTATGTTTGGTTGTGAGTTTCTCATGTTTCTTGCGCATATTCTGATATTCTCGCTTAAGCGAGGTGGGATCCCGCTCAGGCGAGGATCCCTTGTGTCAGTATTATAGCTTCTGGACAAATCTCGCCCAGGCGAGTGGGACTTCCGCTCAAGCGAGATGCATGTTATGCAATCAGGGGAGTTACTGGATGAATCCCGCTCAAGCGGGCATGGCCGCGCTTGAGCGAGCTAGTGAGGAAATGGTCACTGTACATTTTTCGCCCAAGCGTGTGTGAGTGGCTTGAGTGAAAGTGTGAAGTCTGATGCTGGGATGGTGCTCACTCAAGTGAGTGACTGGTATAGTTGTGTTTTGACCGAGTGTGACGAGTGTATGGTGAGTAAGTGGGATTCTGGACGAAATTTCACTTGAGTGGGAACCTTAGAAAATAATTCTATGGCGTAGTGAATTTCCGAGTGAAATTCCGAGTGGGCTATGTCCGAGACAGAACCTTCCGAGTGAGGAAGTGCGTATAGTTCCGAGTGAAGGGTCTCCTAATATGATACCCCAGGTAGTGGTGTTCCGAGTGGAAATTCCCGAGTTCAAAGTAACTCGTTTCGAGTGGAGTCCCTATGTGTGTGTAATTCCGAGTGGAGATGGCACCGATTGGAGATACATGGTGTGTTTGTCCAGAAGTATTCTGGAATAACTTCACTCGTGTAAAAAAGAAAGGGAGTCGGCTTTTTAATAAGTTTACCGAGTGGAAAACCGATCGAGTGATGGTCGGTCTTGGAATTGTTTAGCCGAGCGAAAGACCGAGCGAGTGTGGGGTTAGTCTGGAATGATTTAACCGAGTGAGGACCGATCGAGTGATGAGTCGGTTGTAGAGTAATTGCCGAGCGAAACACCGAGCTAGAGATGACTCGGATTTGAAATTAAATAACCGAGTGAAAGGCTGATTAAGAGATGACTCGGATTTGGAATAAATTGCCGAGTGAAAGGCCAAGTGAGAGACGAGTCAGTTTTGATTGATTTTAATGAGTAGAAACCCAAGCAAGATGATTCGGTTTTGATTGAATTGCCGAGTGCAAAACCGAGTGATGGGAAGGACGACCTCTGGTCCGATTTTGCTTAAGTGTGTGGATACCTCGCTCAAGCGAGTGAGTGTGGGATTCCTTACTGGAGCAATTTCGCCTGAGCGAGTGGCTAGTTGAAGGGAGCCTCGCTCGAGCAAATGTACCTGGAAATGCTTACTGGAATGGTTTCGCTCGAACGAACTGAGACGCTCAAGCGAGATGGGCTGTCTCGCTCAAGGGAATGTGGGCCTCGCTTGAGCGAGTGACCCCGCTGATGGAATTTTCCCTTCTTTTCTCGGTTTTGATGGCTTGGGGCCTTCTCCCCTTATATTGTATGATGCTTAAGGGGATATAAAGGGATATATATTTAAGACAATGATATGGTGGTGTTGGATAATGATTAAGATCTTGAGATGACTTGATTATGCCCATAATACATATAATGAAAAACATAAAATCTTAACCACCAAGGATGATCATGCGAAAGCAATGTTAAGGGCTTGATGATGAGTTATGAAATGCATGTCTAAGAACATGATTGTGTTGGGCATAAATGTGATTGCCTTATGTGGAATGATGAATATGCTTCGAATAATTTTATGTATGGATAAATACTATGATTGGTTGCTATGCTTTTGATATCCATGTGTGGATTGTCATGAATGATGTTGTGGCCATTGAAGTGCCTATTATATGTACGTTATTCCTTGAGGGGCCTTGTGAATGTTTGTATGCCATTGATGATAAAACTAAAATATACAATATACCCCTAATTGAAAGGGTGAGATATCCTTGCGAGGTTGTTGTTGAGCATATGCATTATTGCATTGCATTCATGGCATGGCATAGCATTGATACTTCGTGGCTGCAATCACAGTGATAAAAGATCCTGCGGGATTCTATGAAGGGAGTACCCCTTGCGAGGCGGGAAACCAATGTGATGATGATATGATATTGTGCCGGTGGTTGCGATCACTTGGTTGTGAAATATGAAAGGCCCTGCGGGGACCATTGTATGATGATGAGCCAGTGGTTACGATCACTTGGTATTTGATATGATAAAGGGCTTGCGAGCACCTATGATGCCCATGGTTGCGATCATGAGGCGGGAGTACCCCTTGCGAGGCGGGAAACCTATGAGAATTGTTGAAACGTGGTTGCGATCACGAGAAGCACCTTGCGAAGCTGCTATAGGGAGTACCCCTTGCGAGGCGGGAAACCAATGATTATGAATGATTGATTATGGTGGTTGCGATCACCCGTTGATATGAAATCGGATCCGTTGCATATGCATTAAACAGTTGACATGTGCATTAGCCATAAGAGCATGGCATTTGAAATGGGATGACCACGAATGATGAGAAACCCCTTGCGAGGAGGTATTGAGTGAAGCCTTAATGAATTAATGATGATAATGATTATGAATGCCCTTGCTGATAAGTGGCAATATGTGATGGTGTATGTGATTGTGTATATGTTGTGCTTGTTTATGATATGAATTGCGATTCATGAGGCTTGTATGCCTATTATAATAATGAGATGATAAATGAATGCTAATTTTATGATTTATAGCAAAGCACACATGATGTTTGTATGCATATACACATGATCACAATATATATATTATTCGTCATTTTGAATGTATAACTCACTCTCCCATGTGGTCTCCTTTTTAGCATTGTGATGCAGGTTGCCATAGGATGAGTTCGGATTTTAATTAAAGCTTGGGTGAAGGTAAATAGTGGTAGAGGAAGTGCCTTGGCCGACATCATTTATGGGTTCTTGTGTAATGAATGAATTGATTATGAGAATGTAGATGATTTAGAGATTTTGAGTATGTATAAGATAATTCTTAAATTTGTGGATGGTGAATATATATGTAGAATGTAAGAGATAATTTGTTGTATATTAGAAAGATTGAAATTGAATGATGTTCATTGATGATTGAGATAGTCGGGAGAAGATTCCCGAATGTATATGTGTATATATATATATATATATATATATATATAATCATATCTTAGGCATTGCATGCTTATGTAATTATGTAAAATGATGATGGTTGTCTATTAGGCTTATGATATGTCATTGCATGCTTTGCCGAGCCTTTTCTCATATCGTCATATATGGGACTAGGCATGTGCCCGGTATACACATTCTTCCGCTGTGAACTCTATTATCTTCGTATACCGTTGTGGGCAATTTATCTATCGATCCATCTTTAGATTATATAATCTCACTCTTTGGTTTTCTATGATTTGGGTCTTGATGTGATCATGGTGGTGTCTTGGAAATGTTTTCAAACGCGAAAAATTTACTCGCATTTTTATTAATTATGACGATCACATCGGGATTCGAGTACAGAAAATCAGGGGTGTTATATTACCTCACTCACTCTTGGCTCTCATAAGCAACCAATAAAACACATTCAATATTGATTTCTCTCCCCATAGATTTTACATAAGGGTGTTTATTTATAACCCTTGATTCTTAATACAACAGACTTTTCCCCTCCAAATAACTTGACCAACAACTTTAACATTTAACTACTAACTATTTTTCTAAAAATAATAAGAAACTAACTTTGCTAATAGGCCCCTAATTCCACGTATTACACTACTATCAAGTTGCATTCCCGCGACACAATTCGTTTGAGTGAGCTCCTCGACTGCTTGGATATGGTGACTATACAGATGAAGATTTAATTCTCTTCCCTTTGTGATACTAATAATAAGCTCTTGTGCATCTGATTCCACAATCAAATTCCAAAATCTTCTCAGCCAAGAATTCAGCTTCCTTGGCCTGAAACTTTCTATAGTGTGTAACGCCTCGCCTCCACCATCAGTGTTAAGTTTAAGGTAGTGATTTGGGGGGTCTCCAAGTCTATGAACTGATTTAGATGGAACAAATAGAAGAACTATTTAAAGAACTAAGAAGGAGTAAGGGAATTAAAGATGTAGAATGAATTCCAATGTGAATTTTATTGTTATTGACGAATGAGAGTTTACAAGAAGGTTGGATACAAATCTGAAAGTTTTCCAAAATCTTTCTATTTATAACCTAGCTCTTAACTGCTTAACAGAATCTAATTGATATATGACAGCTCCTGTATCAATCCCCCATGCTTGAAAGAATCCTTTTCCTCAAAGGTTAAAATTGGGAAATTCCTTCTTCAAATCATAAAAGAATTCCCAAGTGGCATCCTCCATTTCACTAAAACCTTGGTGGCTACACGATTACCTCTCTTTACTGTCATTCTGTCAATAATAGTTTCAGGCTCCCTTACAATAGTTTCTGTATTTGTACTAGGACAATAACTAGCGACAGTAGCTTCTCTAATAAACTTCTTTAATTGTGAGACATGGAACACATTATGGATTTGAGAATCAGCAGGTAACTTGATCTTGTAGGCTACTGCACCAATTTGGTCCACAATTGGGTAAGGACCATAGTACTTTGGAGACAATTTGGCATTGCTTCGAAATGCAACTGATACCTGCCTGTAGGGATGTAACTTGACATAGACCAATTCTCCAATCTGGAAGCTTCTGTCAGATTTATGTTTATCTACAAGTTGTTTCATTCTTTCTTGGGCTCTCTTCATATGGAACTTAATTAATTTCAGCATCTCTTCTCTTTTCTGTAAGCTTCTGTCGACTAACCCAACCTTAGATTCTCCAAGAAGATAAGGTAGATGAATAGGAGGAACTTGACCACACACTATCTTATAAGGACTGAATTTAATTGTGTTGTGATAAGTAGTATTGTACCATCACTCAACCAGAGATAACCACTTAGATCACTGCTCAGGTGTATCAGAAAACATGCATCTGAGATAAGGTTTCCAGACATCTATTTACCACTGATCTGTTTATGGATGGTAAGCAGTGGACAATTGGACCTGTACACCTTGCAGTGACATGAAATCCTTCCAAAATTGACTTACAAAAATAGGATCCATGTCACTAGTAATTAAGTCAGGGACACCATGTAATTTGAAAACATTATCTAGGAAACTTTGGGTCACATCTGAAGCAGAATAAGGATGTTTCAATGCCATAAAATGAGTAGCTTTTCTTAATCTATCAACAACAACAAAAATGACTTGTTTACCAAAAGAATTAGGCAGTCCTTCGATGAAGTCCATAGTGATGTGCTGCCATACATGCTCAGGAATAGGTAAGGGTTGTACAGTATGGGTGGTTTAGAAGAAGATGGTGGTTTCTGGTTTTTCAGAAATGGTTTGAATTGAGGAGGGTTTAAGGTAGAGGATTCATACATTTTTGCTAGAGAAAAGGCTTTTCTCACAGAATTAGGTTGGAACATTCTATCATTTGAACATCTTGTTTTTCCCCTCGTCAAAATAAGTAAAAGATAACTTTTTCACTTCTTTCTATTTTATTTTTATCTATCTAAACTACATATTTTTCATCTTATTTCTATACATTTCTCATCCTTATATGTCTTTCCATCTTACATCTGTCATTCCAAACAAAGTATCAATAGAAGTAAATCATTAGAATTAGGTTGGTGCAATGGACTTGTTGTGCATGAATAACATAACATATAATACTTTTTGATCCGGTCTTGATACCGGTACCTTGACAAGTGTGACGCGTCACCCGGTCCATCAATGTTACCGATCCAACAGGTAAGACATCGGACTAACAAGACCGTATAGGCGCTCTCCCTATATCGGTAAGCCCATGTTGACACCTAGCATATCGGACATAACATATTCTCCACATCGGAACAGTTATTAATCAATTGTTAGTGGCTTTGGGAAGAATGCATCAATTCTAATCGCCCATGACGGATGCCTGCCTTCGAAAGGCAGACACGCTACCTCTTAACCCATACTTGTTTCCCACACTGATTAAATATATATATATATATATATATATACTCCCATGCTCTGACAGGACAAGAGGATATTCCCCACTCCCAAGGCTCATCTTTCAAGGCAAGTCAGGTTTGTTCCCTGGGGCAATCAGACCCATCATTCTCCTCCACCTATAAATACAACAAGAACACATACAGAAAAAGGACTTTTTTCTTTCCTTAACTCTTAAATCTTTACATTACATTATCACACTAACTTGAGCGGAAAACTTTCGCAGGTTGCACCACCTTTCGCCCTACCTCAACGCGAAGTACCAGTGTGTAGGATCTCCAGGACAACAAGGCCGATTCTCTCCCACTGAGAGATCAGATTATAATACCGGATACCCACTGTACCGGTGTACAAATACCCAAAACCTTAAACTCTTGTGGCTGGTCCCATACCGGATCTCTCGACCCCGGAAAGGGACATTTTTATATTGAACAATTATATTTCAAAGTTCTAATCGTGTTAGATCATATTTGCAACATTTTGAATCCAAAAGTAGTTGATAAATAAATGTAACATATACTTTTGATATCCATAAAGATAAGAAAAAAATGATTACCTTTTATTAGTGTTGTTTAATTTTTATAAGATTCGGTATAATCTTTTTTTTACAAGACAAATAATTTAGTAAAGTAAAAATCAATATATTTTTGACTATTTTAACAATTTTTTTACTAGATAAATTTTGATGTTCAATAAGATATTAATTTGATAAGCTTGCTTAATTTGTAATAGAACTATATTATTATTTCAGTCATTAAATTCTAAATTGATTAGACCCAACGGATATACCAATAGCTTCTAAAAAAAGGCGCAGACATTTTCTTTGCCAACAATACACTTTGCTTTTATTAACTACTTTGTATCAACAAATAAATAAAGGACGAATTTTGTACATAATTAATTAAGATAAAAAATAGATTCAATTAAATAAGAATTTAACTTGTGACTAAGAACTTACATGCAGCTTCAACCCTCAAAACCTTTCTTAATCCAAATAAGCTCTTAAAACTCAACTTATCTAAACTTTATTTTAAGATCAAAATTTATATAAAATAACAAATGCAAAAGTTATAACTTGGATATTTTACCTTAATTATTCAATATTAAATAATTTATCTATTATTAAAATATTTTAAAAAAATTGAATGTCCATTTTAAAGTCCGGAACTGTCAATTTCGAGTAATATCTTGATCTACAAATCCGAGAAGTTGAAGCAGCCCTTTATTTCAGTAACATTAAACAAAAATAGCTGTAATTAATATCAGCAAGCAACTCAAGTTTACAAAGTATTTTTGGTTAATGTTACAAGACAAATTAGCAAACCGAGAACTTTGATTGAAAATGTACCATTATTTGCAGTGGAATTCAATACAACTTGTAGGGAGTGCCATAGAAGCAGTCTCCAAATCCTGGCAGCTTCTACTCGTTGCCAGCAGCAGCACTATGTTGTTAAAATAAAATGTACCAAAGACAAAAAGAGAATCATGAGAGAAGTAAATGTCTGTCTTGAATATATCTATACTGCTTAAATTGCATCTGTCCTACAATTATTTCAAAAAAACTTAAGACAGAAAATTCACTGCTTTCAATTTCCCTAAGAAAGCCAAATTCCCTCTTCAACACCCTCCCCGCTTCATAAACACATAAATACAAAAATGAAGATTGCAGGAAGCTATCCTTGCCTCCTCATGCCCTTGACAACATGAGTAGCATCCACTAATATACATACAGGAATTCCCTTAGAAATGGATGCAATAAAAGATTTGCCAATTAGCTTAAATAATTCATCTGGACATCAAGGACAAGTGCGCCTGCCACAAAGAAAAAACATGTATGAATATGAGGTGGCTTTAGGATATAATGTTGTGAGATAAATCCTCCAAATAAAAAGAAACAAGGGGAGGAAAATAAAGCAGATTAAAAGGCACCCCTTCCAGACAGTCTCACACCTGCGGTGTGCTGTGTGTGTGAAAGAAACAAGGTTCGGAACCAGAATGTATACAACACATACCAAAAGAAAATATCATTCCTAATGAAAATAACTTCCAAAAACATTATCACAAAAGAAATCAAAACTTACCGTTCAAGCATAACCCATGCTGTAATCAAGATTGAACAGCATGTCCCGCCGGCCTTCTGAACCCATACGGTAATTCAGAGAATTAGCCAGTGATTGCACTCGATCGTCACTTTCATAGTCCATCTCACGCATGCACCGCCTTCTGACCTTTTTTAGTGTCTCTCTTGATGGTTCAAATCCAGCAGTTGTCTGCCAACAAATTTGATCAATGACCTTTGCTGGCAAAACATACCTTTTTAAAATAAATAAATAAAGATCCAATTACCATATCATCAATAACTGCCAGAGCAGATTTGACATCCCGATTAATCAAGTGGGCATCAACCAGTAGAGAATATGATTTTGCATTAGGCTTGAGACCCAAACTCACAAGGTGCTCAAACACCTTTGAAGCTTCATGTGTCTGCCACAAGATAATTAAGAGTTATGTGTGGGATTTTATGATTTGATGCATCAAACCCTGCTGTAGCACATAAACAATAATCAAGCAAGAAAACAACATTCAAATGAAATGTGTTCTTTCTCCAGCTTCAAACCAGGTGTCTGTAGTTCTGCATCCTTTCCTATTATCCAATGCAATCAAATATGACTGCCAATGATGCTCATGTTTTTTCTTTCTCGCCCCAAGGGCCTCCACAGGAGCAGTTGAAAAGGAGCTAATCTGAGTGATCACTAACATTATACACATCAAATATTATGCATGCAAAGTACAGACCAAACTAATATGAAGTCTAATGAGGTTTCAATAGGGAGGAGGCAGTGGAAGGAGTAGAGAAGATAAGCAGACACATGAATCATCACCTTCTTAAGCCTTCCAAAGGCGTACATAAGCCCATTGTACGAATGAATATCAGGGGTCAACCCAAAAGAAGATCCAATCGATTCAAAAGTTTGGTAAGCACGATCAAGGTCCCATATGTTTGCACATCCTAAAATGACACAGTTTAATGCAGCAACAGATTTATAAGGACGCTCTGCACGGCTTAAATTCTCCAGTTGAAAATAAACCTAGATAGAACATAACATGATTAGACAAAGCTACAAATAAATGTACCATTTTTAACAAAACCAAATATATCATGGCAGTCAGTAATTTAATCAAGGGATAATTACACCGATCTCCCTAGAGTTTTGCACTAGTTACAGTCACAACCTTCTTCATTGGAGGATTACAATTACCTCTCTCACTTAATATATTGTTCTACATGTTGACACCCTTTGAAACAATTACAATTACCTCTCACTAGAATGTTAAAGAAAGTAGCTTTCTGATTGATACTGAATTAGACACCTTGATGACATTAATTGATAGAAAATAACTGACAGCAGTTATGTATTATTGTGTCTAAGGGTATAGTCGATGGTAGGATGTAAGTAGGCAGAGGGAGTTGTTTAGAATTTTGGGGACAGAGAGTACGCAGCAGGTGTATTGCTGTATCATACCTCCTATTTTATGTAGGAACCACTTACATATACCCTTGAAATTAATAAAGCATGGGAGGTAGGAGTAACTTTTCAATCAGCGAGGGCACAACTGTGATTAGCACTAATCTCAAAGGAGGCCAGTGTAATTACCACTTTAATCTATGTTACATGCAAATGGTTACAAATTTGTAGTAGAATAAATAATAAATGCAACAAATGTAAAAGTAACATAAATTTCTCAAATTAGTTTATATCTAGAGCTATACACATATATTAGTATTATGTGAAAAATGAAAACTTGTAAAGAAATATATCAATTAATTATAAACATTGTAACAAGATTTGATTAGTAACAAATACTAAAAGTTAGGTACTATTTGTTATTTTATTCAACAGGAAGAAAGACATACATTATCCAAAGTCTCAAAACCCTTCTTGGAACAAGCAACAACCAATGGATGTAACGAAGTAAATGGGCAGAACAGGTCTTCTGCTTCTTGACCTGAATCTCCATAAGCAGACTCATATTCATTCAGAGTACTAAAAGCCTTTTGTAGATTCCCCAATGATGCAAGGGCATAAATCTTTCCAAGAAATGATTCTGGATTAGGAGCTTTCGTTTTACGCAATGAGCGGTCCAAAACAGCCCATGCTGCCCCTAACAACTCAGAACTATAGGTTCTACCTGCAGTTAAAAGAGCTGACAGAACTAAACCTTCATCTACAGAAAGAAAAACAGGGGGTCTTGCACGTTCACCCTTTACCATCCATTTAGCCATAAACTCCAGGCCATAGAAAGCTAACTTGCTATTATCCTCTTGTAATGCAATTTCAGCAATAAAATTGCACATGTTCCAGGAGGGGCAAAGAGCTTTGTTTTGTTCTGTTGTCTGGAACCACCAATGGAATTAGAGAGTATTCATAGAAGGAACGTCAAGTTATTAGTAAACAAGATTAAGAAATCACTCACCCTGCACCTTTCAATTACTGTCACCAATGTATCAAGCCTGCGCTTGTTGACACAGCGCTTCACACACTCCCTAAATACTGCCATTGATAACATGTTACCAGATTTCAAAGTTAAATCTATATATTTGAATGCGGCATCAATCTGGTTTGTGGAAAAGAGCATTCCAATGACTAAGTCATATGATTCATCGTCAGGGGGAGATTCACTTCCTGACTGCAGCATCCTGGTAATAACAAAGTAAAACCTGATATACAAAGAAGAGAATGTGTCCAATACAAACAACTAATACAAACAAGGGGTGTCTAATGTCTATACACTATTAAGAGAGTGGTTTTTGACAGTGGTTTGTCTTAAGAGAGTAGTTTTGATGTCAGTTTGTCTTATTGGTATGCTAATTGGCATTCAACTTTTGGTTCAATGATGTAAGGAGCATAAGATGCAAGCGCAAGGCCATTCAGCTGGATGTGAGAAGTGAAACTCAGTTTAAAGTAGAGATTCTCCCGTCTTAAAAGCCTAGCTGTTAGAGGAAGGCTCACCTCTAATCAAATGACATGGAGTCAATGTTGATTGTTCTTTCAAACCCCATGAGATTGACATAAAACCAGTGTTATAAAAAATCAGACATAGCGGTGCTATAGCGAGATCGTGTATCGGGAATTCTGTTTTTCGCAATGCATGATGCATATCATAACGGAAAACACTATAGGACTCATTGCGGGCGATACGGCAATAGCAATGAAGCGGTGAGCCACATCCATATTGGTGGTGACTTACCAAATTCCTTTTTGTATGCAATTTCCCCCTGTTAGAATCAATTAATACTATTTGATTGATTCATATTTAAAGACATGAATAAACAAAAAGACACAGAACATGTCTTTCTATATAACATATTTTGCTCTGTTTTGCTGTTTATGTCTCTCACATGAGCACCCACAATGACACACTCCAACCACCCTTCTCCTTTGACTGTCCCTCCCTCTGGCAAGTACTTCCGGCCAGTACCACCTTCTCCGAGCAGCAGGATCTTCTCCAGCAAGCACATGTTTTCAGTCTCTATTTTGGACATCACATGCTCTGTTTTTCAAAAAGTTTCTAAAACTATAGTTTTTTCTTTCCTTTCTCATTCAAAGACACTCTAGCCACCTTCTCCATTGATTGTGTCTCCCTCCAGCATCCACCTTCTCCGGGCAGCAACACCTCCAGTAAGTACACATTTTCAGTCCTTGTTTTTGCCATCAATTACTCTGTTTTTTTCAAAACTCTCCAAAACTAAGTTGTCTTCTTTCCTCTCTCACATAAAAAGACACACTAGCCACCTCCTCCACGGATAGTGTCTTCCTCCGGCGACTATCCCTTCTCCGGTAAGCACATCTTTTGGGTCTTGTTTTATCTCTGTTTTCTGAAACTCAATTTTATCTCTCTGAAACTCAACTTTATCTCTCTTATCTCTGTTCTGTATTTATTTAAATCAATTTAATTTATTTTTTACCTCTATTCTTAAACTCAAATTTATTATCCCCTCCTGTTATAAAAAAATTCTCAGACTTATTTATATATTCCTATCTCTGCTTTTCATAAACTTAATTTCACTTATTTTTATTCTCTATTTTTCTTGAACTCAGTCTCAAATCAGATTTATTTGTTTAATTTTTGTTTTGATGAAAACTCAATTATACTTCTCTTATTTCTGGTCTGTATTTCTTAAAATCAATTTTATTTATTTTATACCGCCATTGTTCTTAAACTCAGAATTATTTATCTATTCTTATCTTTGTTTTTCATAAACTTAATTTCACTATTTTTTTATTCTCTATTTTGCTTGAAAGACTTATATATCTGATCCGGTCTGGATACCGGTCCCTACAGTTGTGACGTCAGCATGACTGTTCCAGGGGGGCAACCGGTATCACAGGCAGTATCTTCACACTAGTATCTTCACACTGGATATCCGCTCTCACTTCTCCGTTCTCACTTCATCGGATACTTCATCCGTCCTCGCTTCCCCGTCACGTATAACCGTTTGCCTCAGTGTCACAATGAGATAAGAGGGGTTATAACTTATCAGTATGGATACTCTGCACAGCGGAATGTGCCAATATCACTTGCAGAAAGGAGTAGGTACGATCGCAGGCGTGATGTACGGAAAAGGTGATTATCCTCCATCCCTGTGTCAGGATCGTACACTGATAATTGACCTACCGCCTGTCACACTCTGAGCACTGAACCACTCTGATTGATACTTTGTACACGGTATCAGAACCTATGGGCCCACCTGCATCCGACGATTCATTTTCCACGTCCAACTATAAATAGCATATTCCAATACACATGCAAGGTTACGTTGTCCTAACTTACATCTTACTATTGCATTGCTTGAGTGTTTACTGAGTTCATATTCACTCTTGTAACTTGAGCGTCGGAGAATCTTCGTAGGTGACACCACCTTTCGCCCACTCCAACGCGAAACTCTGGTGTGAAGGATCTCCAGGACAGCGAGACTGGTTTCTCCCACTGAGAGACCGGATTACAATACCGGATACCCACTGTACCAATGTATAAACACTAAAATATACATACTTTTGTGGTTGGTCCCACACCGGATTGCTGACCCCAGTTCAGACCAGATCAATATCTCTTACCTATTTTTTTCCCTGAAAACTCATTTTCAGTAAAAAAAATGGCAAGTGGTCCATCTCCAAATTCTTCAAGAACTGGTGTTGCTAAGGCTAATCCGGGGTGGAATTATTGTCACCCAGTCAATGAGCATTCTAAGAGTCGCTACGTGTGCAATTTTTGTGGCAAAGAGATGAATGGTGGAATTACAAGAGTCAAAGAACATCTAATGGGCAAGCCGGGTAATGTTGCTCGCTGTCTGAAATGCCCACAACAGGTCAAAGATGAATTGTGGGCATTAGTGAAGGGGGAAAAAAGCAATAAGAAAGTGAAGCATACCAGAAGATGTGTGGTGATCTTGCTTACAATGGTGACAGTGATGAGGAGCATGCTCTTGATGAAGGGTTTAATGACATTGCACCAGATAATTCTAGTGCAAGGAAGGGCAGCAAGAAGGGTCCAATCGACCTCTTTTTGAAACGACCTGAGACAGCCATTGCTAAGAAGAGAAAGGAGAAGCTAAGGCAATCAAGCATCAAAGAAGCATGTGACAAAGAGGTTACTGCAAGAATACATCCGTACATTGCTTGTTTTTGGTACCAAGTTGGACTCTCTTTCAACTTGATTAAGATGGAAAGTTTCCACAACATGCTTACAGCTGTTGGAGATTTTGGACCAAATTTATAGCCTCCATCTTACAATAACATAAGGGTTCCGCTCCTCAACAAGGAGTTAAATCACACTGAAGAATTGTTGATGCCCCATAAGAAGCAATGGGAAAATTTTGGGTGCTCTATTATGTCTGATGCATGGACGGACAGGAAGCAAAGGTCCATAATTAACTTTTTGGTGAACTCTCCTGCAGGGACAATGTTCACCAAATCTATTAATGCATCTGATTTTGTGAAGACGGGTGACAAAATGTTTTATTTGCTTGACTCCATTGTGGAAGAGATTGGGGAAGAGAAGGTTGTCCAAATTATAACTGACAATGGAAGTAACTACGCTCTTGTTGGGAAGCTCTTAGAGGACAAATAACTTCATTTATATTGGACCCCCTGTGCAGCCCATTGTATAGATTTGATGTTGGAAGATGTTGGGAAAATTAATTTCTTAAAGACAATTAATAGGGATATTTGTTGTTGGCTTTATCTACAGCCATACAAGCACCTTGAGTTTGTTGAGGTTTTATACCAACAAAAGAGAATTGGTGAGGCATATAGTCACACAATTTGCAACATCTTATCTTACATTGGAAAGGATTTATAAGCAAAAGACAAATCTTAGAAAAATGTTTGTTTCTGAAGAATGGATGACAAACAAATTGTCCAAGGAGGCTAAAGGGAGAGAGGCAACAAAGATTGTGTTCATGACAACATTCTGGAATAATGTAATGGATTTACTAAAGGTGATGGCTCCCCTTGTGTGTGTGCTTCGCCTTGTTGAGAGTGAGAAAAAACCTGCTATGGGATATATTTATGAGGCAATGGAGAAGCCATTATGAAGTCTTTTATTACAATGAAAGTAGATATAAGGAGGTCTTCAAAATCATTGACGATAGGTGGACTTGTCAACCCCATTGGCCACTGCATGCAGCTGGTCACTTTCTAAACCCAGAATTCCACTATAGTAATGTCACTGTTGAATTTGATTATTATGAGGTGACAAAGGGGTTGTATGCTTGCATGAAGAGGTTGGTCCCTAGTTCAGAGGTGAAACAAAAAATTCATGATGAGTTACCAATTTAAAAAGATGGTAGTGGTATGTTTGGCAACAATTTTGTAAAATCTAAAAGGAAAAAAAAATTGCACCAGGTAAGGGATTATGACAAAGCTTCTCAATTAGATCGCGTTTTAAAATTGGCTACATATGCACTTCACTTATTGGATAACCTCTTTTTACATTTCTAGCACAATGGTGGTGGATGTATAGAATGTCAACTCCAAATCTACAAAAATTGGCCATAAAGATATTGAGCTTGACATGTAGTGCGTCTAGATGCGAACGCAATTGGAGCGTGTTTGAACAAGTAATTTTCTAACAATAACAAATTAGCCATTATTTTCCAATAGTTACTTGTTTATTTTCTTAATTATTTATGCGAGCTTAATAATATTGCAGATTCATTCCAAAAAAAGAAATAGGCTTGAGCATAAAAGACTACACAACTTGGTCTATGTCAAGTCTCTGTCAAATATAATTAAGCATTACTTAAGAGATACAGTATTGGGGATGAAATTAACCCTATCTCACTTGATAATATTGATGAGTGCAATGAGTGGCTAATTGGAAGGATGGGGGTGATGATGTTGGGAATGACAAGGTTTTTGAGGATGAAAATGATGATGGCCTTACTTGAGATGCTGTTTATAAAGCTTTGGGAGTTGGAGAGCCTAGAAACTGCACTCAGCAAAGTAAAAAAAGAAAGAGGCCTTCAAGTGATGTAAGTGCTGCTGCTGTCTCTAAGTCTAACGGGAAAAAATGGTTCAGCAAGTGCATCAAGTAGAAAAGGAAACGAGATGGTCGAAGTGGAAGTGGAAGATGATGATGCAATGGTTGAAGTGGATGAATTAGAAGAATTATTCCAAGATGATCTGGGGATTAAGAAGAGAAGGAGGTTGAAGGATATGCTTCACTTTCAGATGGCAACAATGATAATGATGATTATATTGGGAAGAGAAGGAGAATGAATAGACTTTTGACATTTAAATTTCTGTCTTCTATTGTTTTAGTGTTTTCCTTATTTTATTTAGAACTTTTAGGTCTATTATTATGTCAAGTTGAGATTTGATAACGAATGAAACCTTCTACGTTTTTATTTTGATATAATATAGCCTTGCCTATGACTTTTAAGTAGTTATCGTATGTATATTTAACTATATTTTTTTCAACCAGTTTACATCTAATATTTGCCCGATACGCAATCTGCTATATAGCATATCAGTTTTTTGGCTGTCCGCTATGGACGGTAAGAAATTGACAACACTGCATAGAACTTAAAATCCCCTATCAGCTGGGAATTAGACTGTTAGCAACAATTTCTTATATTAGCGTCTCTTAAAAGCCTGGGATTTTAAAGAGTGAGTACTCTACATCAAGATTCAAGATCAACAACTACAGGTAACAGACACAGTAATCACAGCACAATTTACCAAAAAAAAATTCTAATAACACTTAAGGAAACAAGTAATTAGCAAGGCTTATATATATATATATATATATATATATATATATATATATATATATATATATATGTAGGTAGGTAACCCATTTACAACTCTTTGAGCATTGTTGCCCCTTGTCTGGTATACTGGAAATATTTTCCCAAGCAATTCCTAATAATCAAATCCATTATGAAGTGGAAATTATAAATGATATTCATACCAAACAACTAATTAGTTGGGAAAGAGAAACAAAAATGGTAACATATACTAGTAAGGTTTAGCTTTGGTCAATCATTGCAGAAAAAAACCAACTGAGAAAAAGAAGTTAGACACTATCCAAGTAAAACTTGCACACCGGCTGTTGCACTAATAAAACCAAATGGATATTAAAAAGCGCAACTGAATACACAAAGCTTCACCATGACTAAGTTTGGGAAGCTTTCTATTTACATGCCCTTGCTCCTATTAGCAGATAGAAGGAACGTCCCCTTGGGAAACATTTGGGAGTAAAAAAGAAAAGAAAAAGAGGGAAAAGAAAGGCTTACATGATGAAGCCCTCCCTTCCCATGTGTGTGCAAGTTTGGTTGTTCTTAATATAATTTACACAGCTCTCCTCCCCCAACTTTCCCTCCAAATCCAAACTCCTAAACACCCCGTAAAATTTCATCACAGCACCACAACCTCATTATTTTCAAAATTTCCTATCAGTGATGGGGGGGTAAACCCCCTAGCCAAAAGCCACTGTTACAAGTAGCAGAGTTCAAGTAAAAATAACAATCAACTAGAACATAAATTCAAAATCTAACTCCTCTAAAGCACACAAAAATGTAGAGTGATAAAACGAGAGTTCATCCACAATCCACCACACATTCAAATTCAAGACTTGTTTGGTTACCAGTTAGGACCGAGGTTGGTTAGAAGCAAATTTTTAATATGTTGGTCATCAAGTTTGTTTGAAGTTGTGGTCTCCAACAGGGTGTGAGATTAATATTGACCAGATGACTCAAATGCAAGCACTAAGTATAACGCAAACTTGACAAACACACGAAATCAAGAGCAGGTATGATTCAATTCACAACAAGTGTGATCTAACCGTTGGAGGAGTTTCTCGGCGGCGAGTGTTTCATTGGCCTGGAACATGGCCTTGAGAACGAGGTTATAGGAGGCCGTATTGGGGGAAACATTGAAGTGATCCATCTGGGAGACGAGGTCGAGCAAATCAGCGGCAGAGGAACCGAGCATGAGGTTAGCCCTAAGGTAATGGTTGAAGAGGTTAACATCGGGCTTGTTGGGCTTGCCATTCTTGTCGAGGGACCTAACCCAGGCCTCAAAGAGTTGCTTCACGTCTTCCCAGCGCTGCGATGCCACCCAGTCGCCGAAGAGGTCGAGGAGTGTGTGGGCGTCGTAGGTGTCCGAGATGGCGCGGTTGTAGGACCCCAGAGGAGCCAGCGCGTGGGTGGACGACGATGACGGTGGGAATGGGCTGCGCCAGTTCTCGTTGTAGAGTGGGCTTCCCGAGGCTGGGTTCGGAGGGAGTGAGGAGGTAGGGGTGAGGTCCACTAGCTGTGGCTCTTGGGAGAGGAACGGGAATGTGGTTATTGTTTTGATTGTGGTTTTCGAGAGGAGGCTGCGGGTTCGGAGGAGGATCGCCATTTGTGACGCCATGGATGATGGAGTGAGTGTGATTGTGTGTGTTGGAGAGGTTTAAGGCATTTAGGGTTTGTAACTGTGAGGGAGTGGTTCGGATTTGGGTTCGGGTGAGTGGTGGTATCTGGAAATGGTAAATTGCAATGTTGTTTCTTTTTATTGTTTGTTACGGAATGGATTCGAGGTTGGGCATGGGCCTTCTTGTTAGGGTCTGGTATTAAATTTTAAAAACAAATCACACATTAAATCTTATGATTAAATAAGTTTTTCTTCCCTCATTTGTCACCTAATTTTTTATTTATTCCCTCATTTAAAATCTCTTTAAGTTTTGGTTCCTTTAGCTTCATTGAATTAGAAGGGTTAAATCTAACAAATTTCATGTAAGTTTTGTTATGTAAAATAACTTATTGATTTTGTATGTCATTTGCTACTCCTCTCCCCCACCCCATCATTGCACAGATTCACTGAAGGCTCACAGTATTGGCTTTCACATCCTTTGAAAATGTTGCTCACCGCTGTGTTCAATTCATCATCAACAATACAGAAAAATTAATGATAATAATTAAAAACAACCTTATTAGCTAATTAAGAAAACGAAATGGGAACCTAGGGATCGAGATTCCTAAAATGAACATTTGTTCAATTTTCTCACTTTTGTTAAATCTTGGGCCTGTTTGTTTAAGCTTATTAAAAAAGTGATTATAAAAAAGTGATTCTTTTATAATCACTTTTTTAATAAACATATCAGAGTTGCTTCTTAAAATAAGCTGAAATCAGCTTATTTTCAGCTTCTGCTTATTTTTGAAACTTTAAACAAACACGTTAAAATTTAAAAGAAGTACTTTTTTTAATTAAAAAAGCACTTATCTCTTAAAATAAGTTTAAACAAACGAGCCCCTTATCCTGTCTCGTTGAGAGGTTGGGCGTGGTTTCAAGTGTATCAATGGCATCACAAAGTTTTATTATTTATTAAATGTAATTGTATTAATTTTTATATTTTTATTGTTGTAAAAATTTATATTATAATAATTTTGATCTGTCCTGAACCGGGGTCTAGAGATCCGGTGTCAAGTCAATCATAAATAGTATGAAGATTCTGTGTAGAAGACCGGATGTATGAGTGTCCGGTATAAATATCAGTTGTCCTTATATATGAAGGGCGGATTGGGCGTTCTGGAGATCCTTCACACCGACCTAACGCGTTGACGTGGGCGAATGGTGATGTCACCTGTAAAGATTCTTCGACGCTCAAGTTAGTGATAAAATTCCAAGTGAGGAATGTTTTTCAGAGAGTAATCGTAAAATAGGTTTTTGGTCCCAAGATCCCCCCTCCTTCATGAAGGGAGTTCATATACCTGATTGGCTCGATTTACGAGGACTCGTTAGTGGGGAACCACTAACCTCCAATAGCATTATTTTATTGCGCACATACCAGAATGATTGGGTCAAGTGGCTATTTTATATTGAGCGTAGAGTGCATAGACCAGAATTAGGGGACAAGTGGACCATTCCCGTGAGCAGATTTTGGCTCGTAGTGCAAGGAATTATTGATCGGTCCCCGTAGCAATGCCCTTTGTCCTTTGTGGGGTGACGTGTATAGTATCCAGTGTGTATGGTGTTATCCGGACTAACCGGTATAGGGAGAGCGCCTGATACGGAATTACAGTCCGGATATATACCGAGAACACCGGTCATACTTTGTTTGACTGTCAAAGATGCTGAAATACACCTTGTAGATCGGATACCGGTATTGAGACCGGATCATATGTCCCCTAGCTTGTGTGAGGGACTATGTAGTTGTTCACATAAGCTACTCATCCTACGAGAGGTCTAGATGCTGGTATACCTATGTACAAAATATTTTCTACATGTATGTTGTTCAGCATTAACCGTACTGCGGATGAGAAATCCGTCGTCTTGATATTGCTACAACGGATTCAGACAAAGATCCTCACCATGGGAATGCCGAAAGTTTTTGGAAATTGAAACCTTTTTGAAATTCGAGTAACGGCTGTAAAGCACAAATTGCGTCGCATGATTAGTCATCAAATGTCTTTAATCGTGCATACGAGCAGTTATTGCGCATAAAGCGTAAGTTTTAGTAACCGTCGTTTGGGTTTAATGGGCCTAATTTTTAAGGCCTCTGAGCCCAATAAGGAGGCCCTTTAGTGAATTAATGTCGTTTTGGCGCCCGTAGATTCGAAACGTCTGTGCTGTTTGTTTTGTAGACCGATGCGTTTAATCTTGAACGACACAACCTTAAGAGTTGGTGATCGAAACCTTTCGTTTCCTATAAAAGGAAGACTTAGTGGATTTTGGGAACCGCTTGTTTCAGCTACCTCAACAAAACTCTGCAGAAATTCCGTAAGGACGCTCGTTGCCTGTTTCGTGAAACTTTTCTTGCCTTCGTCCTCCTTATTTTCTGAGGTAACCATTCTCTCCTCCTCTGTTACTTCATTTGTTTCCTTTTATTCTGTTCTTTGCTCATAATAAATGTATTTTTAAGAGGGGGAGAATAGCTTCCCGCAACCCTAACTATCGTGGGGGGAAGAATCCATGTGATTCTTCCAGTGACTGAGTCACGTCGCTCAGAAAGGGAATCTTGCTCACAGTGAAGAGTGATTATTCCTTCTTCAGAGTCGTCCTCTGATTGTAGTTGCTCTTCAGATAGTGAGGTGAGTAATGATTGTTACCCTTCTGACGGTGTGACTTTTTATCGTAGAGCAAAGATTTTGTTTAGGCGACTCAAATGGCGACCGGAGAAGGAATTTCTGGAGATCAAGCCGTTCTGCAGACAGTAGAAGGCCTCTACAGCGTTGCTGTCTCTAGGCTGAACTGGGAGGGACTTCAGGCTAAGTGGCCTTTCTGCTGGGTGGCTGTTGAGTTTAAGAACTTGGCCTCTCGTCATGCAAATGAGGATGGATCTCAAATTCAACCAAGGTTCACACTTCATGCAGAGGAAGAAATGAAAAAGTGGTTCAGGGTGTTTGCACCTCTTCCTACAGAACGGATATGCCACGCAATGCCAAATGACCGTTTTGTGTACATGCATGATTTCGTATTCCACTACCTTGGAGTTCGTTTTCCTCTATCCGAGCTCCAAATGGGTGTGTTGAGGTTCTTAAATTGCGCACCCTCTCAACTTCATCCTAACGGTTGGGGCCTCATCCGTGCTCTGGAGGTGCTGGGCGATTATTTTAACTTTACGCCTACTGTAGCGATGTTGTTCTACTACACCTAAGTAGTTCGGAGGGCTAACAAGCAGGGTGGTGTTGGTTTAGTGACACTCCGGACCTTATGTTCCTTTGTGAACTTCGAATCCTACACCGATTCGGCTAAGGTTGATGGAAAATCGTTCAAATCCTACTTTACCCGGATATCTGTTAGGAAGAAGAAACCTGTTTTTTGGAGGGATGAAGAGGGTCTTAATAAATTCCCTCTGAGCTGGACTCATAAGCATTTTCTTTTAAACTCCCAAGCATATTATGCTGATCAATCCGAGTTATCCCCTGAATCGTCGAAAGTGTTGTTCGCACTTGAAGCGCACACTACACGCTCTAAAGTATTCTCGTGTAGGCGTCTTTTAAGTAGTTCAAGCGGAGTCCGGGACGAATATCTTCGTAATTCTCGTTTTATTTCTCATTTTCTCCTTTGTCAAATGTGTAAAATATTTCGTAGTTGCTAATATCTTATGTTTGTGCATGCAGGTGAAATAGAACAGGAATCTCCGGAGATGAATAAGCTGAAGGGGTTTAAAGCGGCATGTAAATCTGTAGCTCGCGAGAATGAAATTCAGGCTAAGACTTCTGTAAAGGATCGTCCTGAATTGATTATTCTGACATCGGATGTGGAAGGGGAGATTCCGCTGGTCGAGGGCGGCTCGACTGGTGTTGGCGCAACTACTAGTCAGCCCCAAATAACCGAGAGGAGGAGAAAGATCAAGAATGATTCTTCCGGAGGACCGTCAAAGAAACATAAACCTTCGGGGAGCTCAAAAAGGGGAAGAGTTTCAGAAGGTAAGGCTGTAGAGACCTCGGATGCAGCTGATGTTTCTTCCGGGCACCATAAGGGGATTCCTGTCGGGGTTTCTGGATCTAGTCCGATCTCCTACCCAACAACTTCGTTCCTTACCCCCTTCCTCTCATATCGGGGAGCAACTCCAGCGATTCTTCCTCAACCGCTGTATGAACTCCAACCCACGCTTAAAACTAACGAGATCAAGGAGGCGTGTGAGGCCGGAAAATGGCAGTTAGCAGAACTGACTGGGATGCTTCATTCATTCAGTTTGTTAGCTGAAGACGTTGACAAGGTTGATGAGCTGAGTGATAAATTAGAACAACTCAACCTCTCGACGGAGAAGGATAAAGCTGCCCTAAAATTGGCTGAAGATCGCCTTGCCAAGTCTAAAGAGTTTGCAGATATTATAAACAAAGAAAATCTCAAGCTCAAAACTATGCTTAAAGACTTGGAAGGTAAATTGGCAGAGAAGGAGGAGACGCTTAGTAAATCTCAAGAGGAACTCCGTAGCAGTCAAGCTAAACAAGCTGATCTTGAAGACAAAAGCAAAGCTGCTGCGGAGGATTATTTTAAGCAAGCCGAGGAGTGGTCCCAAAAGGAGAAGAAGTTCCTCCTTGAGATCGAGGGACTGAAGACTGGGAGCACGGAATCTGGAGGATCGAGTGGGGAACTATCGAGGTTGCGGGAAGGATTGGCTATAGCAAAAACTGAGAAGCAGGAAGCTATCGACATATGCACTCAGGCGGTTGAAGAATCCTTCGGCCTGGCTATACGCCAAGTTTTCTACCACAACCCCACTGCGAAACTTAGCCTCTATGGTATGGATCCGTTTTACGAATTCCATGGAGGAAGGTTAGTCACAGTGGTTGATGGTCGACATGAAGATCCTCCGAAGTCCTTGTACGGTTTGCCTCCCCTTCCTGAGGGTCAGAGTATGGGACCTGACTTCGTCTTTCCTACGTCTGAGGTTGCCTCATCTGCAGAAGGTACTGAGGCTCCCGAGGGGAAGACTCCTGAGGAAATCCTGAAGGAAGGGACACAAAAGCTTGGAGCAGGGGAAGCACAGAAAGAGACTGAAGAGCAAATTCTCCCTCCATAGTCTTGTTTTTGTTTATATGTAAAGTTGTGTACTGGGATCAACTCTGGTTTTGAACAGTTACATGTAATTTGCTTTTTCTTTTCCTTCTTTATGAATGAATGAAATTCTATTTGGATATTTGTCTTGGATGTATATATTGTCTCAGTGTCTGATAGTCCATTCTGTATGACTAACCGTTGAGGTCGAATCGAAATGATTACCTCAGAAAATTAGGTAATAGAAAGACATATACATGAATACTGTTCCCAAGTATAGGCGTGTTAAGGAATAGATACCTGTTGTAGGGCGTTATCCTTAGTTCTTTTGGGGAGAAAAGTGGTCAATCCGTTGTTCACAGAAGCAGTGTGTCAGGACGGATGACTAATATTAATTAGTGTTACTCTCATAAGGAGGTTCACATACTCAATCTGTTGTTCAATGTGAGAGTATCGTTCTGAGATTTGGGAACTGCAAAGATGATGGTTGTATTTTCCATCGTAGGGATAATGATGAGAATTTGTTCAGGCCAGGAGTTGATACATAAAATCACAGATCAAGTGATAGGGAGTATCCGGCCTGGAGAAATATCTCTCAATCATAAGAGCACGAATTAAGCCTTCAAGATCACAGGAGTAATATCATTAAATCACAGATTGGGTGATTGAGATTATCCGTTTTGGGGAAGTACACATGCCAGGAGTTACATCGTCAAGTCACAGATCAGGTGATTGAGATCATCCGTCCTGGAGAAGTACACTGTACCAGGAGTTACATCGTCGAGTCACAGATCAGGTGATTGAGATCATCCGTCCTGGAAAAGTACACTGTACCAGGAGTTACATCGTCGAGTCACAGATCAGGTGATTGAGATCATCCGTCCTGGAAAAGTACACTTTGATCTTCAGGGTATGGAATTGAGTTTTCAATTTCACTATCGAATCCGGTATTCAGGGTTTTGAATATCGGATGATAGTCGTCGTTTATAGAAAATCGTTACGTGGTTGCATAAATATCCGTGCTTGGGATGAAGTTCCGTTGTCGTAGATCTTCTTAGGATGGATCCGTACAAAAAGTTCTTTTGTGTGGGAATCCCAGAAGTTATTGAAACTTGCAACCCTTGGTATTCGGGAAACAGTTGCAATATTTCTCATGATTGGACATTTAATGCCTTTAATCACGTGGGCAGGCCATTATTACTTTAAATGCGCACGTCTTTATAACCGTCACCGAGGGGCTTAATGGGCCTGAAATTTAAATTTTGAGACCCATTTGAAAGGCCCTTTTGATGAATTGACGCTGGTTTCACGCCTCAATGTTCGAAACGACAACCTTGTATCTACGAAAAACGTGTCGTTTAAAAGTGTCATTTCGTTGTAAACGACATAACCTTCGACTCCTTATAAGAGTAGAATTTAATAGATTCAGAAGTTACTCAGTGTTTGCTTACCTGAAGAAACTCTGCAAAAATTTTGAGAAGAGATTCGTGTTTGCTTGTGCGAGATTTGATTCACCACTTCTCTTCATTCTTAGGTAACCTCTCTTTCGTCTTCTCGTTTTTCTTCTAGTTTTTCGAAATGTCTGGGAGAGACTTTGCTAGCTCGAGATATGTTGGCCGTAGGGGAAAGAGAGGTAGAGTGTTGTCTCGGGCCTCCTTTAGTCGTGGTGGAAGGATCCCTATGATCTTCCACTCGAATCCACTCCATTCAGAGAGGGAGGCGTCACCCTATTCGAGGCAAAGGGTGATAATACCCTCTTCAGAATCCTCTACTATCGAGAGTGAGGGGAGCGCTGATTTGTACCTCTCTGATGATGTTAGCTTTTTATCGCAGTGTTAAGGCGTTTAAGTTAGCCGTAAAGAAGATGTTTGAAGAAGGCACCTCTAGTGGTGGAGCATCTTCTCAAAAATATATCATGAAGACAGCTTCTGGGTTGTGTAATGTAGTTGCACATCGGATTGACTGGGTAAAGTTCCAGCAGAAACACCCATATAGTTGGGTTGCTGACGAATTTCGTGATACGGTGTCCATACATGCTCGGGAGGATGGAGCAAGGTTGAAGCCTCGCTTCACCGTTTTCAAAAAAGAAAAGTACAAGGAGCGTTTCATGGTGTTGGCTCCCTTGCCATCACAACGGATCTGTCATACACCGGATGAGAGGTCAATATATATGTATGACTTCTTATTCCTGAACTTAGGTGTACGCTTCCCGCTCAGCAAATTCCAAATGGCTGTTCTGAGGTTCTTGGATTGCGCTCCCTCACAGCTTCACCCAAACGGATGGGGTTTGATTCATTCTCTTGAAGTGCTTGGGGAGCACTTTAATTTTACACCGATGGTGGCCATGCTCTTTTACTTCACGCAGGTGGTCCGTCGTGCTAATAGGGAGAAGGGAGGAGTAAGTCTAATAACCCTATGGACTCTCTCCAAGATCATCAACTTCGAATCCTACACTGACTCTGCCAAAGTTGATGGACGTTCCTTCAAGTCTTATTTTACCAGGATTCGTATGAAGCCTGATGAACCAATTTTTTGGTTGAATAAAGACGGGATTGAAGAGTTCCCCGTGTCCTGGACACATGAACATTTCTTGTTGACGTCCCAAGCTTACTATACCGACGAGGACGAGTTAACACCAATATCGGTTTCCGTTCTTTCTGCTCTTCAATCGTACACCGCCTCGCATAAGTTCTTCTCTTATAGGCGTTTGCTTGGGTCAAAGACCACCTGCAAGGAATATTTGCGTAATTTCCTGTCATTTTACATGTTCTTCTTTCTTAATAACTCAAAATCTTTTGTTTATGACGGTTCTTTTTTCTGATTATGCAGTTGAAATTGAAGCTGATTCGCCAGAGATGGAGAAGTTGAAAGGCCTCAAGGCTGGAGGGAAATCTGTGGCGGCTGAAAACAACATTCAAGCAAAGCGGAATTCCAAGAAGGCCACTGTTGAGACCATCATACTCACCTCATCTGCTGGTGACGATGTTCCTTTGTTGGAGGGTGGATCTGATATACCGACCTCCAACATTGAGGGAAAAAAGGTTGGTGAGAAAAGGAAGAAAGCAAAACATGACCCTTCCAAGAAAACCGAATCTCAACCCTCTCCCAAAAAACAAAAGATTTCTGAAGGGGCAGTTGATGCAGAGGTTTCCAAGGGTAAGGCGGTAGAGAAGGTCACACCGGATGCCCCGAGCAGTGTTCCTACGTCGGTTGCGAAACCAATAACTGCTTACTTTGCGCCTAATGTTTCCTATCCTCCCCCAGGGAATTCCAATCTTGTCCCACACCTAGTGTGTGTGGGTCCCGTGCCTCAAAGCATCCCTGATTCTCCATACCAGCTGAAGACTTTAGAGCCTGATGAAGTAACAAAAGCTTGTGACGCCGGACAGTGGCAGTTAGCAGAACTGTCTGGTCTCCTAAAGTCGGTTTGGAGACTGTTAGAGGACAACGAACGGCTCAGTAAATTAGTAGGCAAAGTTAATGACCTTAGCGTTGCTGCAGCTAGGGATAAGGCAAGCATCCTCCGACTGGAGAATAAATTAGAGGCTTCCAAAGAGGAAGGGTATAAAAAGGATAAGGAGATTGCCAGTCTGAAACATCTTGCTAAGGAGTTGGAGGTCCAGATACTTGATCAGAAGAAAACCAATTCCGACCTCCATGCCAGCCTTTGTACAGAGAAAGAACACTCAGCCAAATTAGCAAAAGAATTGAAGGAGGCTAAGGTCGTTTACTCTCAAGGAGTAGAAGACTGGTCGCGTAAGGAAAAGGAGTTGCTTTTAAAGTTGGCGGGTTCGACTGACGAAATCAAAACTTTAAAGGCGGATTTGGATGAGGCTGTAGGTATCTGTGACCAAGCAGTCAAGGAATCCTTCGGACTGGCTGTTCGTCAAATTCAATACCGGAATCCTAAAGTGGAACTCAATCTGAACGGTATCGATCCGTTCTATGAGTTTCACCAAGGAAATCTGGTGGCCATTGTTAATGACCGTCAGGAGGATCCGCCTAACACCCCTTACGAGTTTGCTCCTCTACCTGAAGGTCAGTCAATGGGACCTTCTCTCCTGAAGCTTAAAAGCGAAGGAACAAGCTCTGGCGCTAATGAAAACAAGGCTACTGGTGATGGGGGCGGCAAGGCCGGAGGTAAAGGTAAAGGAAAGGACGGAGAGACGAGCCAAAAGAAATAGTGTCCTCCTTATCTTAATCTTTATTGATTCAGATATGCTGTGTTTCGGGATCAGCTCCGGATTACTGTATGACTTCCTTCTTGTAATTTAGCATTTGATTAATAAAAGAACAATTTGCCTTTATATGTTTGTTAGCTGAGAACAGCTTCGATAGAAGGGTTGCATGTGTAATGAATCATTCTGTATTTAAGTATGTAAAGTGAAGATCGGATGTTTAAATATATAACTTTCACTCTGGATTTGAACATGCGGGATGAAGAACGGATAGGGACATACAACTATCGTTCTCATGTACGGGTACTTTGATAATTAAAGGCTTGGTTTAACAGAAAAGATAGAGTATCTTTTGTCAAACATGGATAATTTGGTGTGATGAAGTCTTTTTCTAGGATCACACGTTTGGTATACAAGCCTGGTAAAAAGTGTGCCTTGCTCCTTGAATATTAGGCCTTTTGGTTGTAAGTATTATAGTAGGGACCGCCGTTGTGAGGGAACATGCTATTGTCATGAGAACGGCTTGCAATGTTAATCTCGAGGGGAAATGATTGTGAGAACGTTTCACTGAGAGTTCATTCTTAGAAATATTCATTAAGCTTTCGATACTGTCCCCCAGTATTGTTGGGTAATTAGTTCTGAGCGAATATTTAACTGAACAAATTCCGAGTGAAACTTCCGAGTGGAAGTTCTTCTGAGTGAGGATTTCCGAATGAAATTCTTCGGATGAAAATATCCGAGAGACATATTCGGAAGTGATATTCTAGGGTAAGATTCCACCGGCTGAATATGATTCAGATAAGGGTGTACCCGAATGAATTATTCTTGAGTTGTAATTCATGAGTCGGGCTTCGAATAAATAATGCCGACTGGAGAATTGATGATCCGGAATTTGAAATCATGAAGTTCACAAATAAGGGACTTCAAAAGAGAATGTCAATCCAGAGTTCAGAATAACTTACTTGTTGTGTTTGGATTTCGGTTCTATCCTACAATCCAAAATTCTGATCAGGGTTCGGTTTTGATCCTATAGCCCATGTCGTATCTGGCGTTCGGTTTGATCCTACTAACCGTTCTTTATTCGGTCTTTGGTTTTACTCAATGACGATTCTTCATAGATGTTCGGCCAGACCTACTAGTCGTACTCGGGGTTCGGTTTAATCCTACAATCTGAGGCTTCAACACGGGGTTCAGATCAGGGCTAATCCTGAACCTACTGCGCCCGTTACTCGGGGTTCAGCGTGGTCTTGAAGAAGAACCAGTTTACTACGCCCAAGCCTTCGATGCGGTGTTGGGTTTTACCCTCTTACCGTTCTTGGAATGGGGTTCGGTACAATCCTACAACCTATTTCCTAAGGTTCGGTTTGATCCTACAACCCAGGTCTTCACCGGTGTTCAGCCGAACTTACTAACCATACCCAGAGTTCGGTTTAATCCTACAGTCCAGGCCTTCAATACGGGGTTCAGATCAGGGCTAATCCTGAACCTACTGCGCCCGTTACTCGGGGTTCAGCGTGGTCTTGAAGAAGAACCAGCTTACTACGCCCAAGCCTTCAATACGGTGTTGGGTTTAACCCTCTTACCGTTCTTGGAATGGGGTTCGGTACAATCCTACAACCCATTTCCTGAGGTTCGGTTTGATACTACAACCCAGGTCTTCATCGGTGTTCAGCCAAACTTACTAACCGTACCCAAAGTTCGGTTTAATCCTACAATCCAGGCCTTCAATTTCTCACACATACTCGAGGAGTTACATCGTCAACTACAGAATGGGTAGTTGAGATCATCCGTCCTGAGTATGCTCTTGTACGCTGCACACATTCGAGGAGTTACATCGTCAACTACAGTATGGGTAGTTGAGATCATTCGTCCTGAACATGTTTTTGTACGTCGGATAAACTGAAAATCACAGCATAAGAAAAACTCAAAAGAGTTAAGTTGTTGTATGAGATTCTTATTAAACAAAAATAAGAATTACAATGAAAGCATAGCTAGGATTATAATTTCTCCAGTGATAAGTCTCAAATGAGGATAGGAGAGTATGTATCGCTCCAGCAGCTAGCTGTAATAGATGCGCAAGTTCTGGGTGTTCCATTTATTTCGAATTGGAGTGCCATCAAGGTTCTCAAGGCGGTAAGAGCCTTTGCCAGCAATCTCGGATACTCTATACGGGCCCTCCCAGTTTGGGGCTAGTTTGCCTTGATGAGCGAATTTGTTCCCTATACTTGCTTTCCTCAAAACCAAATCTCTAATGTTAAAAGTCCTTGATTGGACTCGTTTGTTGTATCGAAGAGCTACTTTGGCTTTGATGGCCTGATCTCTGATGAACGCGTCTTCTCTGAGTTCTTGTATAACATCCATTTCTGATGCTAAATTAGCGTTATTGTCCTCCTTAGAGAAGTATTTGACCCTGGTAGAAGCGATTTGCAGCTCCACGGGTATCATTGGCTCCACCCCATATGTTAGGCGATATGGGGATTCATTGGTGGAAGAATGAGGTGTAGTTCGATATGCCCAAAGGACATGGCATAATTGGTCTGTCCATCCGCCCTTGGTGTCACCAAGACGTTTCTTTAGTCCTTTGAGCACCTCTCTGTTGGCCACTTCAGCTTGGCCGTTTGTTTGGGGATGTTCGATGGAAGAAAATATTTGGGTTATTCCTAACCCTTCTAGCAAATCTGTAAATTTTCTGTCCGTGAATTGGGTGTCATTGTCTGTGACAATCCGTGCTGGGACTCCGAATCGTGTTATAATGTTTTCATACATGAAACGACGAGTTTGGACTGAAGTAATATGTACCATCGGCTCTGCTTCGATCCACTTAGTGAAATAATCGACCCCTACAATGAGATATTTGATACCCCCAGGGGCAGTTGGGAAAGGACCCAAAATATCTAATCCCCATTGGTAGAACGGCCATGGGACAACGGATATGAAGAGTTCTTCAACCGGTGTATGATGAAGGTTAGAGAATTTCTGGCAGGCATCGCATTTCTTGACGAAGTCAATGGAGTCTTGTTTCATCGTGGGCCACCAGTACCCCGCCCTGAGGATTTTTCTCATTAGACTTCTTCCTCCGGCGTGGTGTCCACACTGTCCTTCATGCACTTCCTCCATTATGCCCTGCACTTCGTTCTTTTTGAGACAAATCAAGTAAGGCACAGAGAGTGCCCTTCTGTAAAGATTACCATCAATCATGGTGAAGTATGGTAATTCTCTCCGAATCCTTTTCTTTTCCTTCTTGTCTGTAGGTAACTGCCCATCAGCCAAATAGCGTATGTAGGGGGCCATCCATGTGTCTCCGTAAAGGGAGTTAGTCAATATGGCATTTAGAGAAGGGAAAAGAGGAATGCTCGGCGACGTCAGTGTGCTTTGGACCAGCGTAGTAGTGCTACCTGGTCGTTTGGTGCTTGCTAATCTGGAGAGTATATCCGCTCTGGTGTTCTCTTCGCTTGGAACATTTTTGAGAATCTATCTCTCAATTCCTTGACACAGTTTAAGTACAGTTGGAGTTGAGGCTCACGAGCTTGATATTCTCCCAAGATCTGCGAAATCACGAGTTGTGAATCGCTGCAGAGCGTCACCTCAGAAGCTCCGATGTCGATTGCAGCTCTTAGTCCGACCAAACAAGCTTCGTATTCAGCTTGGTTGTTGGAAGTTTTGAAATTAAAACGAAGGGAGATCTCTAAGTGTACTCCATCATCGCTTTCAAGGACTACACCTGCTCCAGAGCCTTTTTGATTAGATGAACCATCGACATAGATGGCCCAATGGACGCAAGGTGTATCTGGATCAATCCCTGTCATCTCCACAATAAAATCTGCCAAGACCTGAGCTTTAATAGCGCCTCGAGGTTCATAGGATACATCAAACTCTGAGAGTTCAATGGACCACTTGATCATCCTACCAGCGAGGTCAGGTTTGATTAACACAGAGCGGAGTGGGAGGTCCGTTCTTACCAAGATTGGATGGGCGTAAAAGTACGGTCGTAACCGTCGAGAGGCCCAGACAACAGCGAGGGCTGCCTTTTCAATTTTTTGATACCGGATCTCCGCACCTTGTAGTGTTTTGCTGGTGAAGTAGACCGGCCTCTGTCCACCAGGAGTTTCTTTTACTAAGGCAACACCCAAAGCTTTATCTGAAATGGCCAAGTATAAGATGAGTGTGTCTTCGGGGTCAGGTTTTGCTAGAATAGGAGGTTTGGACAACACCTCTTTAAGTTCCTGAAATGCTTGCTCTTGTTCCTGTCCCCACTCGAATTTCTTGGACTTTTTCAGCACTTTGTATAGAGGAAGTGACCTGTGAGCCATCTTTGGCATGAACCGAGCCAAGGCTGCTACTTTGCCATTCAGGGATTGGACTTCTCTCAGATTCTTTGGACTCTGCATGTCAAGAATCGTTTGGCACTTCCCTGGGTTGGCTTCGATACCGCGTTGAGTTAGCATGAAACCTAAAAACTTCCCAGCTGGGACAGCAAAAGTGCATTTCAATGGGTTTAGCCTCATGTTAAATTCTCTCAGACGGGTAAACACTTGGCGTAGGTTGTCAATATGATCAGCTCCAACTGATGTTTTGGCTATAATATCGTCGATGTACACTTCGACAAGTTTGGTGTGCATGCCCTCAAACACCTTGTTGATCATACGCTGGTATGTGGCCCCAGTATTTTTCAGGCCAAAGGGCATAACTGTGTAGCAAAAGACACCACGATCATTAACAAAAGCTGTTTTCTCCTGATCCTCTTTGCACATCGGAATTTGGTTATAACCTGAGTAAGCATCCATGAAGCTCAGGTACTGATAACCAGAGGAATCATCTACCATCCGGTCTATGTTAGGAAGAGGATAAGGATCTTTTGGACAGCAGCGGTTGAGATCCACATAGTCAATGCACATTCTCCATTTGCCATTGGATTTACGGACCATCACTACATTTGAGAGCCAAGAGGAATAATGGATTTCCCTGATAAATCTGGCCTTCAATAATTCCTCGATTTATTGGCAAGCTACTTTCTACTTCTCCGGTCCCAATCTTCTCTTCTTTTGGGCAACCAGTCTCGTCTTTGGGTAGACGGACAATTTATGACAACAGAAAGCGGGATCAATACCAGGCATATCGGCTGCGGTCCAAGCAAAGAGGTCTTCGAACTCCTGAAGGAGCATCAATAGTCGCTGCTCCATTTCTGTATCCAGCTTGTCGTTAATATGGGTGACTTTTTCTGGAGAATCTCCCAAAACGATGTCCCTGGAACTCCCATCTGGTGTAGGCTTTGATGGGTTAGACAGATCAATGTGCAAATCCGCCCTAGGGTCCAAATCGACAAGGCTCACAGAACCAGCAGCTGCTCCAGAATTATTGAGTTTCCTTTTTTTGTTGGATGCTTCCAACTTTGTCATATTCAGGCTCAGGTTGTAGCAATACCTGGCCATCTCCTGGTCGCCTCGGATGGATGAGACAGTATTGTCTTTATCAATAAACTTGATAAGGAGGTGTGGAGTTGATACGACTGCCTCCATAGCATTCAGGGTGGGGCGGCCTATAATGCCATTGAATGGTGATTTGACATCAATCACCAGCACTCGGGATTTAACCGTTCTGGCCCCTAGTTCGCCTTCAAATGAAATAAGGGTGTCAAGGTACCCCTTTGTTGATTGCTTTGCCCCATTGAAGGCTGTTAGCTCCTGTGTGTAAGGCTGCAAATCTGAGTCATTAAAACCTATTCTTTCAAAGCAATTATAGAAAATAACATCACAGGAACTTCCCTGGTCAACAAGGATTCTTCGGACGTCCTTGTTGGCTATCACTGCAGTGATAACTACAACATCGTCACCACCAGGAATGGTTGGGCCAAAATCCTCGTCAGAGAAAGAAATTACTGGAGCTTCAACCCCTCCTCTGTAAGGACGATTGTCTTTAACCCTCCCTTGTACAGACAGAATCATTCTATGAGGCTGCAATTGAAACTCCTCCCCCAGCGAACCCTCCGGCGATCATATCAATGACTTCACGCCGGCCTTGATGCTGTTGTTGAGGTATGTTATCTTTATGTGCTATTTCATCAGTCATTACACCCTTTTGTTTCTCCATAGCAGAGAATTTTCTAACCGGATTACGGTTATCGTCATCCCCGTCGTCTGGATCCCTTTCTCTTTTCTCATTCTGATCTGCCCTGTCAAAGGATTTTTCTTTGAACAGGTATTGCTTTAATTTGCCTTCTCTAATCAGTGTTTCAACTGTGTTCTTTAGAGCTTGGCATTCATCAGTGGAATGACCATTCTGTTCATGGAAATCGCAGTACTTACGGGGATTCCCTGGTCTTTTCACAGGGGGTGGCCTTCTAATACCATAGATGCTGAAAGCTGGCCATCCGACCTCTCTCAAAATCTGAGATAGCTTGGCTGATAGAGGTGCATAATGGTTGAAGGAATTAACACGCCTTTCTCGAGGTCGAGGGGAGGGTTGTGATTGGTGATTGGTGAATGGCCTCTCCATGCGTTCTGACCTCATCTTTTCCTTATCTCTCCGTGGTTGAGGAGGGGGAGTTGGTGGCTTTTTCTTCGCAGCCATAGCCTCTAGGTGCATCTCTATACTCACATACTTGGAGGCTTTTTTTTTGAACTCTTCAAATGTTGTTGGTGGGCTTTTTGCCAGTGAAAGAGCGAAGGCTGATGCTGGCTGCAAAGCCTCAATAACGATATGCAACTTAATGGATTCTATGAGGTTAGGAACCATGGATGCTTCCTTGTAAAACCTTTTAAGGAAATCCTTTAAGGTTTCATTTTCGGCTTGCTTGATCTGGGCCAAAGTATGAGATGTATTGGGGACATCTTTGGAGATGACGAAATGGGTCTCGAAAACAGCTGCCATTTCAGCCCAAGAATCTATAGATCCAGAAGGTAAGCTTTTGAACCATCCGAGGGCCTCTTCTGACAATGTTTGTGGGAACATTCGACACATCACATCCTCATCAGCCCCTAAGTACATGGCTTCGAATACGTAAGCATCAAGATGCTTAGTGGGATCATTTTCGCCATTATACTTCCCAATGGAGAGTGGCTGAGTGGTTTGAAGATGTTTGGGGATGCGGATACTCATAAGTCTTCTTGAGAAAGGGACCTTGAGTCTATAAGTTACAGAGGGTGTTGTAATTACCTCTTTCTTCTCTCCGGCAACTTCCTTATTAGAATCATGGGTTTGTTCTCTTGCTTCGAACGTGGGGATGTTTGAGTATTGGAGAGTTGTGGATTTTTCTCCATCGGTTGTTTGTTGCGTCCCGTCAGTTTAGGATGTTGATCTCTCTCCTATACTCTGTCTTTCACGTTTTAACTCTACCAACTCCTCTATCAACCTTCGTATCATCTTATCTCTTGGATCGGGTGTAGGTACTTACACCACTCTCCTTGAACTTCCAACAGGTGATTCAAACACTAAGCGCCTGTTTGTTGGTTGTTCTTGGGCTGTAACATCCTCTACGTGTCCCTCGGATACGTTTCTTGCATTGCCTTCCATAATGCTCCAAACCAGACTCTGTAAACGAGAGGTGGGGATAACTTTATCGAGTCCCACCGGGCGTGCCAATGATCTGTCCTGAACCGGGGTCTAGAGATCCGGTGTCAAGTCAATCATAAATAGTATGAAGATTCTGTGTAGAAGACCAGATGTATGAGTGTCCGGTATAAATATCCGTTGTCCTTATATATGAAGGGCGGATTGGGCGTTCTGGAGATCCTTCACACCGACCTAACGCGTTGACGTGGGCGAATGGTGATGTCACCTGCAAAGATTCTTCGACGCTCAAGTCAGTGATAAAATTCCAAGTGAGGAATGTTTTTCAGAGAGTAATCGTAAAATAGGTTTTTGGTCCCAAGATCCCCCCTCCTTCATGAAGGGAGTTCATATACCTGATTGGCTCAATTTACGAGGACTCGTTAGTGGGGAACCACTAACCTCCAATAGCATTATTTTATTGCGCACTTACCAGAATGATTGGGTCAAGTGGCTATTTTATATTGAGCGTAGAGTGCATAGACCAGAATTAGGGGACAAGTGGACCATTCCCGTGAGCAGATTTTGGCTCGTAGTGTAGGGAATTATTGATCGGTCCCCGTAGCAATGCCCTTTGTCCTTTGTGGGGTGACGTGTATAGTATCCGGTGTGTGTGGTGTTATCCGGACTAACCGGTATAGGGAGAGCGCCTGATACGGAATTACAGTCCGGATGTATACCGAGAACACCGGTCATACTTTGTTTGACTGTCAAAGATGCTGAAATACACCTTGTAGATCGGATACCGGTATTGAGACCGGATCAAATTTAATAATGTATTAGTGTACTACATAGAAAATCATAAGAAAATAGTGGTAAAGAGATTCGAGTAAGAGGTTAAATATTTTTATCAATAAAAATATTTTAGTTTTAATTGTTTATACTCTACAAAATTTAAGAAGTTAAATAAATCCTAATAATAATATTAGAGAAAAGAAAGAAAGTTTTCATATTATTTTGTAATAACCTGGAATTCAAATTATTATTTAATTATAACTTTTTTTATTATTGTCTTAGTATAATAAAAGTTATTATGTATAAGTAAGTTATGTGAATATTTTGTATCAAAATAAATTTAAAAGATTTTATTATTTTTAGTTTAACCATACGTATCTTCTACATAGGATAATCATATTCGAATTGGAAATATGTATATATCATAGGCTAACTCTCTTAATAGAATTTTTTTTTCATCCACAAGATTTGATCATAAGACTTTATGTAAAAAGAACTTAAACTTAACCACCGTTAATATTTAAAAGATTTTACAATAATATAATTGTATATATAATAACAATAACATGTTTTAAATGTTTTTATTATATTTTTTATTTAAGTTCTTTGAAAATAAAATATTTTCAAACATATATCAAAGAAAATAATAATTTATTATGAGAACATAATAAATATTATATTTATGTTTTTATATACAAAAATAAAATGAAATAAAATTACGTTTAATTAAAATATTATGAAAGAAAAAATAATATTTATAGTTAATAACATAATAAATATTTAATAAATTGTACTAGTTTAATTTTTAATAATAAGATGAAAATATATGAAAACATATATGAAAGAAAAGAATAATAATTTATTATAAAAATATAATAATTTTTAGTTAATAGTATAATAGATATTTAATAAGTTATGATTTTTGAGATAAGAAATGGGTGGTTAAAATAATTTGATTTATATAATATTATATTTAATCAATTAAAAATAACTAATATATCATAAATTATAAAAAAATATTGAATAAATGTGTAAAAAGTTTGTGGAATCTAGGATGTAAACTCGTTATAATATTATAATAGAATGATTTTAGAACTACGAAGCTTGATCCCGATCAAGTATATTGGTACTCCGTCATCACAGCTTGTAGGTTGGTATATACTACACACCACTGATATAAAAAAACACCAGGGTACAACCCCCAATGTTAACGGTGTTGCCACGTCAACATATACATGCTGACAAGCCCATGGTTATTCTTAAAAACTCTAGTGCCTGTAAATACTCCTATATTTGCATAAGGAAATTCAATTAATTCCCTAACCGAAAATTTCATTTTAGCTACGACCTTACTTTTCGACATATACTGAGGTAGGCATCGGAGAGGCTTTCCATTATAATGTGGACATACCCAAGGAAGACCCTCACACTAAATTGGAGAAAGGACTTGAAGCATATAGAGGTCCCCTCACAAGGGCCAAGACCAAACGGGCCAAAGAGAGCATTCATAAAGCCCTTTTCTCTTTTCTCTCTTCTAGTGGGCCTAAGCCCAATAAGGAACCTATGAGGACCTATGTGTACTTTACTTGTAATATACTTTCTAAATAGTTTTTCTAGGCTTATAGGATAGATTTGGGCCTTGCAAGGTCAAATGGGCCACTTTTGGGCCTTGTACTTTTCCTTTTGGGCCATGTATGGGCCATTTGCTTACCTTTTTCTCTTAATGGGCCTTGGATTCATGACCAAGCCCATTTAGCTAGTCCTTGGCTGAAATTCCCATGGCCTATATAAGGACTTCTCCTTTTGTAATCAAGGACAATTAATTCATTTGTAAAATTTGAGAGCACTTAAGTGTTTCCTAGTGAGAGATTCTCCTCCTTCTCTCTAGAATTTAAGAGCTCTCTCAAGCTCTTATCCAAGGGGTTTCTCCCTCCCTTGGTGGTGAGTGGAGTTATCTTCCTCCATCTTAGGAAGTGGCCTCCAACCTTTCCCTCTCCCTTTTTCCAAGCCTTCCTCCATTGTCCATCCTTCTCTCCTTCCATTTCACTTCCTTTTCCCCTTGTTTTGGCGTCACATTCCTCTAGTTTTAGGCTTTAGTTTTCGGTTTTCATTGCCTTGGAGAAGAGTCCTCAAGCTCACATTGAAGGAAGATAGAAGAAAGAGCCCTAGATCCATCTCTCTTCAAGAAAGTGGATGAAGAGCCTACATCATGTGGTATCATTGAGCCTTGGGAGGTTCTTTTCTTCTTCTCTTCCATTTTAGTTTTTCATTTTTTTTTCACTTCTTTTGCTGGCTGGAATTCTGTTTCTTAGTCATTCATATGCCTTATTAATGCCATGTTAGCATAGAAAATCATAAAAAGTCTTGGTTCTTTTGAGTTTTTGTGCTAGTTTCTTTTGTGGTTTCAATTTTGCATATTGATATGGTCATTTTCGGTTAGCAATTGTTAGCATACTGTTTTAGTTTCTAAAATTTCAGATTTGGCACTTGTCAATTTTGGTTGTTAGGTGGTTAGGTTGTTGTTACATGTTAGTTAATTGTTAGTTGTTAGTTAGAGCCAATTTAGGAAGTTAGTTAAGTGCCATGTGGAACCTTTTCTAGAGTTCTAGGAAGTTAATTGCTTCTCCCTTTTTAGTGTGCAAAAACCGTGTGGAGTAGGGGCAATTCAAGCATCTTGATTAGCTCCTAAAAGGTTCCATTCTTGTGTTGGGAGTTCTCACATTAAAGACACTCCAAAGTCAACCCAATTTTTAGGATTGTTAGTTTCTATTCTTAGTTTGATTCTAGGTTTAATTTTGTTGCACTTTTAGGATATCACTTTTACTTTCCTTTTTCATCTTGCTTGCATCAAAAACACAAAAACTTGTCAAAAAAAATTTTTAGTCACCTCCTATACTTCAATTTAGGAGAAGGTTGCATAATTTGCCTTAAGCAAGAAGCATTAATTGAACTTGTTAGTAACATTAGTGCATTTCGGTTTGGTATTATAAAATTGGTGTTGTTATCTTGAAATCTTGAGAGGCAAAAGAAAAGTATCAAAAGAAAAGAAAAGTATCAAAAGAAAAGAAAAGTACCAAAGAAGAAAAAGAGTGTTAAAGAGAAAGCCTCATTACAAAGTTGAATTTGAGACACCAAACATCATCACCAAAATTTCGAAATTACTAATACCAAAAGAGAATTGTTTCTTTACTTGACATTTCTAAGACTTGTTCATTAAGACTTCTTTGCTTATTTTTGCAACTCTAGAGTTTCTAGGCTAGGTTATACCTTAAACTTTGTTTCTTGCATGTTTTTCTTGTTTGTCTTGTTTTGTCAATTTCAATTCTATTCCAAGTTAGCTTTCATTCTTTTGAACTTTTATTGCTTTTAGAGTCTTGTCATTCCAAATTAATTGTTGAACCTTCATTCTATTCCATTTGAGTAGCCATTATTTCTTAAGCCTTTTTAGTTTGTCATTTTTGCTTCTTAAAGTTTTGTCTTGAGTTTGTATTCTTTTGGACTTCTAAGATCACTCCATTTCGCCATTAAGTGAGGGTAGCATATTGAAACACTTGAGATTGGTGTGGAAATTGATTGAGCTTGATAATCTCTAAGAGAAGGCATACACTTGAGAGATACACTTTTGTGAGGTTTAAAGTTTTCTTTGTGATTTCCATTAACCAAATCTTGTTTGGAGTTGTTGTCTTGTTCTTTTGCTAGGTAAAGTTGGAGCTTATACATCAAGAAGGACTTTTGAAGACAATTGTAAAGGAGGCAAAAGCTTTGTAACTAGTAGAACTTAGGCAAAGTTTTTCAATTCTTAGGCTTTGTGTAGTAGGATTTTGTCTTGTATTTTGGACACAACAAGGACATTGGACTTTTTGGACATTATAATTTTCCTTTTTGCTTAGTAAATTTTTTAATTAGGGTAGTGCATGTGCATTTGATTGTTAACTGCTCTTAGTTAATTGGTTAGAATTAGTTAGAAGCTACAACTATAATTAGTTAGTTAGTTGATAGTTAGTTGAGTGTCTTAACTAATTAGTTAGTGGTTGGAACTATTTCTAGTTGTCATAACTAATTGTTAGTTGGGTTAACTAATAGATAACCGAATTAGTTGATTAGTTATAGTGGTTAGACTTTGTTACAACTTCCATAACTAATTAACTACTTTTTAGTTAGGGTTGTTAAGACTTAGTTAGTTAGTTGAACTAATTTTCTTAGGTTAACTACTTCTTAAAACCGAATTTGGTTAGGCTTGTCTAGGGTTAGTTATTTACTAGTAACATTCTAGGACAAACATAATCAACTTTGGTTAAGGACAACTTAGGATTTCCATAAGCAACATAGGACTAACCTAGTTAAAGACAACCTAGGACATTGTTTTTCCCTTAGGATAGAAACCTAGTATTGATATTTTAGGATTGTTGAGGTGTTTCTTTCACTTGTATTGCATTCATCTTCCTCGACTAGCTTGTCTATACATACTTTGTTTTTGTCTTGAATTTCTTTGACAACATTAAAAGATGTCATCTAGTGATAGGGAGAACAAAACCATGCTTCATAACATAATGGATAGCTTAAACAATATTAATGCTAGGCTAACTAATCTTGAGCATAATGAACCCCCTAGAACTAGGCATAGACAAAGAAATCAAAGACATAACAATAGTGATAATGAGGAAGAAACAAGACAAAAAAGGCACCATGAACATAGAAAAGATGACATAGGCTTAAGAGAGGTAAAATTAGAAATTCCCCCATTCAATGGAAAGAGTGACATTGAAGCTTACTTAGAGTGGGAGATGAGGGTAGAACAAATATTCAACTCTCATCAAATAAAAGATGATAAAAAAGTTAGGATTGCAACTCTTTCTTTCCAAAATTATGCCCTAGTTTGGTGGACCCAAATTTGTAAGGAGAGAAAAAGAGACAACTTCCCTCCCATAGATGATTGGGTAGACTTAAAAGCTCTCCTTAGGAAAAGATATATTCCTAACTATTATAGGGGTGAACTATTAGCAAAGCTTAATAGGCTCACACAAGGCTCCAAATGTGTAGAAGACTACTATAAAGCCTTAGAGATAGCCATGATTAGAGCCAATCTAGAAGAGGATGAGGAAACCCTAATGCATAGGTTCTTACATGGGCTTAATAGGAACATCAAAAATAGGGTAGAACTCCTTCCACATGTGGATATAGAAGAGTTACTCCACCAATGCACCTAAGTAGAAAACCAATTTAAGGAAAGAGAATCCTATAGTGGGGATAACAATAGAGCCTATAAGTCAAAATGGGTAGAAAATAAAGGTAGGTTTGAGAGAAACCCTAGAGAAAGAGAAGTGGGCGCTTCCTCCTCCAAACCCCAAAGCGAGTTACATAAAAATGGCAAAGTCTATAGGAATCAACATGATAAGCATGAACCATCATCAAAACCACAATCCTCTAGATCTTCTTCCATAAAATGTTTTAAGTGCCTTGGAAGAGGACACATTGCTTCGGACTGTCCAACAAAAAGAACAATGATTTTAAAAACTAATGGAACCTACTCAAGTCAATCAGAGTCTAATTCTGATTCTCACTATTCAAGTGATGACTCTAGTAGTGATTCCAGTGATAGTGAGCACATTCTAGGGGATGATGGTGAGTTGTACATGATTAGAAGATTGCTTGGTAGTCATGTAAAACTCGATGACACAACACAAAGAGATAACATCTTTTATACAAGATGTTACATTAATGACAAATTATGTTCTCTCATTGTTGATAGTGGGAGTTGTGCAAATGTTGCAAGCCAAAAACTAGTCAAAAAGATGGGATTAGAGCTTATAGATCACCCACGTCCCTACAAATTACAATGGTTAAATGAAAAAGGGGAAATGGTAGTCAATAAGCAAGTCCTAATAAATTTCACCATAGGCACATATAGAGATGAAGTCAAATGTGATGTAGTGCCTATGGAAGCAACCCATATACTATTAGGAAGGGCTTGGCAATTTGATAGGAAGGTCCTTCATGAGGGGTTCACTAACACCCTCACATTTAAACTAGATGGTAAGAAGATAGTACTACATCCTCTAACTCCACAACAAGTAGCAAAAGACCAAATCTAAATGAAAGCTAAGAGAAAAAAAGAGTTAGGATCTTTTTCCCATATAAGTTTAGAAAAACCAAAGAAAAACAAAAAACACAATAAAGGGAAAAGAGTTATTATCTATAATGACTCCCAACCTAATCTCTTCGCAACAAAATATGATGTGAAACATGCCATGTTTTTACAAAAGCATTGCTTGATCATATATCCAAAAGATATCCCTAACACTTCCTTGTGTTCTATGGGCACCTCTCCTCCCCCCTTGCCCAAAGGGATCCAAAATATCTTACAAGAATTTAAAGACCTCTTCCCAAAAGACATTCCCAAAGGGTTACCTCTTATTAGAGGCATTGAGCATCAAATAGACCTTATTCCTGGGGCTAGTTTGCCAAATAGACCTGCCTATAGATGCAACCCTAAGGAAAGTTTATAAATAGAAAACCAAGTGAATGAACTACTTTCCAAAGGTTGGATTAGAGAAAGTTTAAGCCCTTGCGCATTACCGGTTTTACTTGTAGCCAAGAAAGATGGTTCATGGAGAATGTGTACGGATTGTAGAGTCATTAATAACATCACCATCAAGTATAGGCATCCCATACCTAGACTTGATGACATGTTAGATGAGCTTAGTGGATCTACAATCTTCTCCAAGATTGATCTTAAAAGTGGCTACCACCAAATTAGAATAAAAGAAGGAGATGAATGGAAAGCCGCTTTTAAAACCAAGTTTGGCCTTTATGAGTGGTTAGTGATGCCTTTCGGCCTAACTAATGCACCAAGTACCTTCATGAGACTTATGAACCATGTTTTAAGGGATTTCATAGGGCATTTTGTTGTGGTATACTTTGATGACATTCTTGTGTACTCAAAGTCCATGACCTCTCATCTAATCCACCTAAGACAAGTTATGCTTGCCTTGAGAACAAACAATCTTTATGCTAACTTTGAAAAATGTTCTTTTGGCATGGATTCCATTGTCTTTCTTGGTTTTGTAGTTAGTTCTAAAGGTGTTGAGGTAGATCACTCTAAGGTTAAGGCAATCCAAGATTGGCCTACACCTAAAAATGTGAGTGAAGTAAGAAGTTTCCATGGTCTCGCAAGTTTCTATCGGAGATTTGTGAAAGATTTTTCAACCTTAGCCTCCCCTCTAAATGAGTTGGTTAAAAAGAATGTTTCTTTTGTGTGGGGGCCTAGGCAAGAAAAAGCCTTTCAAGATCTCAAAGATAGGCTCACTCATGCTCCAATTTTAAAACTTCCAAATTTTTCTAAAACTTTTGAGCTTGAGTGTGATGCATCAAATGTAGGCATAGGAGCTGTGCTTTTACAAGAAGGTCACCCCATAGCTTTCTTTAGTGAAAAACTTAATGGGGCCACTATTAACTACCCTACATGTGATAAGGAATTCTATGCCTTAATTAGAGCCTTACAAACTTGGGAGCACTACTTAATCCCAAAAGAGTTTGTGATACATAGTGATCACCAATCTTTGAAGTTCATAAAAGGGCAACATAAGTTAAACAAAAGACATGCTAAGTGGGTTGAGTATTTGGAACAATTTCCTTATGTCATCAAGTATAAGAATGGCAAAACCAATACTGTGGCTGATGCTTTATCTAGGAGGCACTCTTTACTTACCTCTCTAGGAGCCAAAGTTATTGGGCTTGATGAAATTAGGTCTTTGTACCCAAATGATCTTGACTTTTCAAATATCTTTAACTCATCTTCCACTTCTACATCTCATAAGGGCTTCTACATTTTAGATGGCTATCTTTTTAAAGCCAATAGACTTTGTATTCCAAGAAGCTCTTTAAGAGATCTACTACTTAGGGAGAGTCATGAGGGAGGACTCATGGGTCATTTTGGAAGAGATAAGACTTTGTCTATATTACATGAACACTTTTATTGGCCCAAAATAAAAAAAGATGTTCAAAAACATTGCTCTAGGTGTATTGTTTGTAGAAAGGCTAAATCAAAACTATCACCTAGTGGTTTATATACTCCCTTGCCAACACCTAGTGCACCTTGGATTGATATATCCATGGACTTTGTGTTAGGCCTACCTAAGACCCAAAGGGGAATGGATTCTATCTTTGTGGTTGTGGATAGGTTTAGCAAGATGGCTCACTTCATCCCTTGCCATAAGGTTGATGATGCTAGTCATATTGCTAAGATCATTTTTAAAGAGGTTGTGAGATTACATGGTGTGCCCAAAACCATTGTTTCTGATAGGGACACCAAATTCCTAAGCCATTTTTGGAAAACTCTTTGGTCAAGGCTAGGAACACAACTCCTCTTTTCCACAACTTGTCATCCTCAACGGATGGCCAAACAGAGGTAGTAAACAGGACCCTCTCACAACTTCTTAGGGTCTTAGTACACAAAAATATAAAATCATGGGATGAGTGTTTACCCCACATTGAGTTTGCATATAATAGGGTACAACACTCCACAACCAAGCATAGTCCATTGAGGTTGTATATGGTTTTAACCCTCTCACACCCTTGGACATTTTGCCCATTGAGGTTTTTGACTCTGTCCTTCATATGGATGGAGAGGCAAAGGCCCAATTTATCAAATATTTTCATGAGAAGGTTAGACACCAAATACAAACTAAAAATGAACATTATGCTCATTGTGTAAATAAACAAAGAAAGGAGATCACCTTTGAGGTTGGCGATTGGGTTTGGTTACACCTTCGAAAGGAACGTTTTCCTAACTTGAGAAAATCCAAACTTAACCCTAGAGGTGATGGGCCTTTCCAAATTCTCAAGAAAATTAATAATAATGCTTATGTCCTAGATCTACCAGGAGATTATGGTGTGAGTGCTTCTTTCAATATAACTGATTTGTCTCCCTTTGATATAGATGATGAGGATGATGCCTTTGATTTGAGGACAAATCCTTTTAAAGAGGGGGAGCATAATGTGGACATACCCAAGGAAGACCCTCACACTAAATTGGAGAAAGGACTTGAAGCATATAGAGGTCCCCTCACAAGGGCCAAGACCAAACGGGCCAAAGAGAGCATTCATAAAGCCTTTTTCTCTTTTCTCTCTTCTAGTGGGCCTAAGCCCAATAAGGAACCTATGAGGACCTATGTGTACTTTACTTGTAATATACTTTCTAAATAGTTTTTCTAGGCTTATAGGATAGATTTGGGCCTTGCAAGGTCAAATGGGCCACTTTTGGGCCTTGTACTTTTCCTTTTGGGCCATGTATGGGCCATTTGCTTACCTTTTTCTCTTAATGGGCCTTGGATTCATGACCAAGCCCATTTAGCTAGTCCTTGGCCGAAATTCCCATGGCCTATATAAGGACTTCTCCTTTTGTAATCAAGGACAATTAATTCATTTGCAAAATTTGAGAGCACTTAAGTGTTTCCTAGTGAGAGATTCTCCTCCTTCTCTCTAGAATTTGAGAGCTCTCTCAAGCTCTTATCCAAGGGGTTTCTCCCTCCCTTGGTGGTGAGTGGAGTTATCTTCCTCCATCTTAGGAAGTGGCCTCCAACCTTTCCCTCTCCCTTTTTCCGAGCCTTCCTCCATTGTCCATCCTTCTCTCCTTCCATTTCACTTCCTTTTCCCCTTGTTTTGGCGTCACATTCCTCTAGTTTTAGGCTTTAGTTTTCGGTTTTCATTGCCTTGGAGAAGAGTCCTCAAGCTCACATTGAAGGAAGATAGAAGAAAAGCCCTAGATCCATCTCTCTTCAAGAAAGTGGATGAAGAGCCTACATCACATTACCTATTCCTATTAGGTCCTTGGGCCATTTTATAGGTAACTCAGACGACGTCAACAACATACCCTAGCTTTAACAATTAGACATCGGCAATGATCATTTGGCAACTCCATTGGGGAACATCAAAGTTATTTCCTTCTCATGGAACAAGATCGTCCCCTCACACCAGATAAACATATCCATATCACCCAAACATCTACATCCCAAAGGTCACCTGGCCAACGACCTCGAGCACAACAATGCCTCACCATGGGAGAGCCCTCTACTTACGTAACGGATGCGGTGAACATTATCTTAGAGGATTTACAGTGGTGATTGGTCACGATAATAAGGCTGGTACATGTTCCCTACAACCTAAATGCACGAATTTTCCACTCACTACTGTGACATCCCGGATATTTATAGAAAATTTTGTGTAGTGAGAAAATATTAAAAATTGTTTTTAGGAATTTATTTGATATTTTATGAATTATTGGTTTATTATAAAAGGTGAGATTAGAAGAGGAAAGGTTTAATTTAAATCATTAAAGAAATTGTAAAGGAAATGGAGAAATGACCGGCTGAAGAGGTTACCGGTTGAAAGTAACCGATTGAGAAGGTAACCAGTTGCCATGAGTTTAAATAATGGTTTCCTTCTCTTTCCTCAATCATTTACGCAATCATTCACTCTCTTTCACGTGAAGAATCTTCTTCCTCATCTGTTACTTTTCTTCTTCATTGATTGAGAGCTGTAAGCTTTGAAGGAAGGTTTATTTTACATCAACATCTTGAAATAATTACACAGCTGTGACAGTGGTTTTAAGGTGAGTTCATTGAACCATTTAAAAATTGATACTTCACCTTTTTCCTTTCTTTTCTGGACCGAATGGTCATGTATGGGAGGGGGTACTATTCTGATCCCCACCCCTCTTGGCTGTGAGCCTAAAAATGGCCCTTGACCGTGTGGATGGTGGTGTGATGTTAACAAGCTTCACGTTCCAAACTCGTAGGTAGTGGAACGAATCTCAGTGGGACGTTTAAAGGAGTTGCTGCTGGAACGGAGGTGGAACTGTAAACCCAGAAACTGTTGAAGCGTGGAACAGAGGTAAGGGGGTGTTTGGGTTATAATTAAATAGAATAGGACATACTGTCCAAGTCGCTGGAATGACTGTGAACTGGATAAGAGATGAAGCTGAGTGAAAATTATGTGAATATGTGTATGAATGTATGTATGAATGTAAAAACTGATCGATTTATAATTGGCTGTGTTTTTATGACTTAAGAATTATTTGATGTGATAATAGAGATGTTGCTGAATGAAAGTTGAGTGAATGTATATGCATGAATGTATGAAAACACCGATCAGTTGAGGATCGTGTGTGTATGTGTGGCTTAAACCGATTGAAATTGAAATATTTAATTTTGTGACAATCGGTGTTTTGTGGCAATGTGGAGTCGGGTTTGACAAGCAGGTCACCCGAGTGATGTTATTAATGGCCACTTATGTGAAATATGCTTATATGATGATGTGGTATGGGATGGCCAACGGTATATTTTGCCCCTCATTTCCGGCTCCCGTGGCTTTTGTGCCCAGTTGAGCTACCCAGTGGTCAAGCAGGACCCAATGGTCGAGGTGGAGAGTCAAGCAGGACTCGGTGAACCAAGCAGGGTTCACGGGGTGTCAAGTAGGACCCCCAGCTGAAGGCCGATCCTTTGAGTATCCGGATACTGTGTCAATTTTGTCTGAGTCAGTGGTGATAATTGATGATTTGATAATTTTACCGAGCGCAGTTGGTTATAATTGCCGAATGAGAATTGGAATGTTTACTGAGTACTTGATGTATTTGTTGAGTGTAATTTCATATATTTTCCAAGTGATTGTTATATTTACTGAGTGGTAAAGTGTTATACTTGCCGAATGTTATTTGCTAAAATTTCTGAATGAGAATTACCATAAAGCCGAGTGTTAATGGATATATTGCTGAGTGAAATGTGCAATTTTGAGGATAAAGCAATCGGACGGAGTTTATACTCTTATTTATTTAAATTCCGTTCTAGATTAATTATGATGCTAAACACTCACTCTTGCTGTGGTTTTCAATTTTAGTAACCAGTGACAGGGAAGAGGTCGGAGCCATGGAGGTACGCCAAGCGGAGGATTGATGCCATGTAAAAACTATGTGTATATGTGTATGTGTATGAATGTGTGTATGAATGTAAAAATTATGTGAATATTATGTGAATATGTGTATGAATGTATGTATGAATGTAAAAACTGATCGATTTATAATTGGCTGTGTTTTTATGACTTAAGAATTATTTGATGTGATAATAGAGATGTTGCTGAATGAAAGTTGAGTGAATGTATATGCATGAATGTATGAAAACACCGATCAGTTGAGGATCATGCGTGTATGTGTGGCTTAAACCGATTGAAATTGAAATATTTAATTTTGTGACAATCGGTGTTTTGTGGCAATGTGGAGTCGGGTTTGACAAGCAGGTCACCCGAGTGATGTTATTAATGGCCACTTATGTGAAATGTGATTATATGATGATGTGGTATGGGATGGCCAACGGTATATTTTGCCCCTCATTTCCGGCTCCCGTGGCTTTTGTGCCCAGTTGAGCTACCCAGTGGTCAAGCAGGACCCAATGGTCGAGGTGGAGAGTCAAGCAGGACTCAGTGAACCAAGCAGGGTTCACGGGGTGTCAAGTAGGACCCCCAGCTGAAGGCCGATCCTTTGAGTATCCGGATACTGTGTCAATTTTGTCTGAGTCAGTGGTGATAATTGATGATTTGATAATTTTACCGAGCGCAGTTGGTTATAATTGCCGAATGAGAATTGGAATGTTTACTGAGTACTTGATGTATTTGTTGAGTGTAATTTCATATATTTTCCAAGTGATTGTTATATTTACTGAGTGGTAAAGTGTTATACTTGCCGAATGTTATTTGCTAAAATTTCTGAATGAGAATTACCATAAAGCCGAGTGTTAATGGATATATTGCTGAGTGAAATGTGCAGTTTTGAGGATAAAGCAATCGGACGGAGTTTATACTCTTATTTATTTAAATTCCGTTCTAGATTAATTATGATGCTAAACACTCACTCTTGCTGTGGTTTTCAATTTTAGTAACCAGTGACAGGGAAGAGGTCGGAGCCATGGAGGTGCGCCAAGCGGAGGATTGATGCCATGTAAAAACTATGTGTATATGTGTATGTGTATGAATGTGTGTATGAATGTAAAAATTATGTGAATATTATGTGAATATGTGTATGAATGTATGTATGAATGTAAAAACTGATCGATTTATAATTGGCTGTGTTTTTATGACTTAAGAATTATTTGATGTGATAATAGAGATGTTGCTGAATGAAAGTTGAGTGAATGTATATGCATGAATGTATGAAAACACCGATCAGTTGAGGATCATGCGTGTATGTGTGGCTTAAACCGATTGAAATTGAAATATTTAATTTTGTGACAATCGGTGTTTTGTGGCAATGTGGAGTCGGGTTTGACAAGCAGGTCACCCGAGTGATGTTATTAATGGCCACTTATGTGAAATGTGATTATATGATGATGTGGTATGGGATGGCCAACGGTATATTTTGCCCCTCATTTCCGGCTCCCGTGGATTTTGTGCCCAGTTGAGCTACCCAGTGGTCAAGCAGGACCCAATGGTCGAGGTGGAGAGTCAAGCAGGACTCGGTGAACCAAGCAGGGTTCACGGGGTGTCAAGTAGGACCCCCAGCTGAAGGTCGATCCTTTGAGTATCCGGATACTGTGTCAATTTTGTCTGAGTCAGTGGTGATAATTGATGATTTGATAATTTTACCGAGCGCAGTTGGTTATAATTGCCGAATGAGAATTGGAATGTTTACTGAGTACTTGATGTATTTGTTGAGTGTAATTTCATATATTTTCCAAGTGATTGTTATATTTACTGAGTGGTAAAGTGTTATACTTGCCGAATGTTATTTGCTAAAATTTCTGAATGAGAATTACCATAAAGCCGAGTGTTAATGGATATATTGCTGAGTGAAATGTGCAGTTTTGAGGATAAAGCAATCGGTCGGAGTTTATACTCTTATTTATTTAAATTCCGTTCTAGATTAATTATGATGCTAAACACTCACTCTTGCTGTGGTTTTCAATTTTAGTAACCAGTGACAGGGAAGAGGTCGGAGCCATGGAGGTGCGCCAAGCGGAGGATTGATGCCAAGGCACCGAGTGATTTGAATGAATTGTGTAATATATGTATATATTTTGAGTTTTCCAAGTGTTTGATGCTACAATATGTCACCTGTATGTAGAATTAAAATTTGAATCGGATATGATTTTGTGATGTTATATGATCGGTGTTTATTTATGAATTAATTTGCATTGCTGTAGCAGGGCGAATCTCACCGAGTGGAATCATTCTTGTCCGAGCAAGGGCCCATTGATTTGGTACCTGAGTATCCTTTATTTCTTTCTGAGTGAAGAATAACCGAGAGTCCCACTTCTGAGTGGAAGGTTAGGGCGTCTCCGAGTGAGCTATGGCTGAGACTTCGATTGAAGAAAGATAAAAGTGTTTCCGAGTAAGGATATGAGTGAACCTTTTCTAAGTGAAAGTTAAGTTGTTCCCGAGTGAGAAATGACCGAGTGGACTTTTTTTTCCGAGTGAAATCTGACTTGTTAACTTCCTTGTAATTCTTTTCCGCTCAGGTTTAAGAAGTGGTATTCGCTCAAGTGAGTCAGATCTCGCCTAAACGAATCAGAGTCTCGCTCAGGCGAATAACCCTGACTCTGTTTTATTCCTTCTGTTGATTCTAAATCTTATTTTATGTTGAAATATTCTGATTGGTCATTATTTTATGCTTTTATTCAAGGATTTATTTCAGTCGATTATTACTATTTTAAGTATGATTTTATTATTTTGAATGCATTTAAGAAAAGTAATTATTATTTTATATTAAGACCGAGTGGATTCTTAGTAAAACATGAAACATATATTGTAAAAAATAAGAAAATTGACGCGGGTCATCACAGTTGGTATCAGAGCGGTTCTTTCTAGAGCCGAGTGTAAGGGTGAATCTAGTGATTGTGTGAGTCCTATACTGGATTGTGTTTGCATTTTATTGCAGTGTTTGTGATTATTTATGCAGCTTGGCATCATTCCCTTGGCACTCCAGTGGCGTTGTGTTTTATATGAGGTAAATATCCGACTCCCTGGTAGAGCATTGGTTATTAATGGTGATGTGTTTGTTCATTGTAGAAATACCTTATGGCCGAAGGGACTAGTTCTGGTAGAGGAGATGACTTCATCTCAAAGTTTTCTTAGTTGATGAGTAGGACCGAGTCTGGTCCCACTCTTGATAAATTCCTGAAAAGGAATCCCCCTGTCTACAAAGGAGGGCATGATTATGATGGGACATATATTTGGATTAGAGAAGTTGAACAAGCGTTTGAGTATTTTGAGTGCTCGGAGGAGCAGAAGGTTCAATTTGCAACCTATCAATTGAAGGACGAGGCTAGGGTATGGTGGTCTCAGACTAAGGTTCAGATGAAGGCAGTAAGTGAACCGGTAGTATAGGCGAATTTCCGAAAGAGGTTCCTTGTCAAATATTTCCTGGATAATTATAAAATCTGAAAGGAATTGGAATTTCTGAGACTGGAACAGGGCCGAATGCCAGTGGCTAAGTACACTGCTAGGTTTGACGAGTTGTGTGATTTCTACCACCCTTTGTCATTGGAAGGAACCGAGGGCAGCAAGTGTGCCAAATATGAGGCGGGATTACGGATTGAACTCTGTAGTGTAATTGTACCGATGGAGATTCAGGATTATCCGAATCTGGTAAACAAGGCTAGGCTGACTGAAGAGGTACAACTATAGAGAGCGTTTCAGCCGAGAGATAAAAGACAACTAAAGGTTAGAGGGTTTAACTTCAAGAAGACGGGTCAGTCTTTTCGTGGCAGTAAGTTTTTCGCTACATCTTCTTCTTTGTCTGGTCAGAGTTTTACTAGCCGATCTGGTAGTCAGTCGGGTAGCCATGTGTGCTACAATTGTGGCCAGGAGGGCCATATTGCAAAGTACTGTCCAACCAGTCAGATTGTTTGTTTCCAATATGGACAACCGGGACACATTAGACCCGATTGCCCACAGAGGTAACAACCGAGTGGGCATGGTGTAACATCCCAAAATTTGTAATTTTTCGAAAATTCATTCATTAAGGATTAATGAAGAAATTTTAAATGAAATTCCGAGTGAATACCGTTTGAAATATGATATTCCGAGTGAAAATAGTGCGATCCCGGGTGAAGTAAAACCGAGGAAGCCATTTCCAAAAGAAGTTAAGATGTTTCTGAGTGAAACATCATTAAGCGAATTATTTCTAAGTTAAGTAAACGGTGTCCGAATGAGACACTTTTGAATAAGGAAAATCTGAATGAAATATTTCCGAATGAAATGTTTCCGAGAGAAGCACTCCTGAGTGGGGGAAAAACGTTGAAATTGAATAAGTATTTCTCAGGATGGATTTTGAGAAATGACCGAGTGGAGTATTTCCGAATTGAGATTTTCCCAAGTGAAATGTCTCCGAGCACGACATTTCTGAGTGGAATGATACCGAGTGAGACTATTCCAAATAGAAAGGTGTTAAGTGAGAAATTATTAATTACCGAATGACGTGGCACCGAATAGGATATACTGAATGGGTGTGTTTCTAAATGAATAGTTCTGAGTGAACAATTCCCGAGGAAAGTAAATATCCGAGTGGTGAGTTACCGAGTGGTGAACTTCGTTAGATTTATGCTCGGGTCGATATTTAATAATGACCAAAAGCTTGTGCTCGGGTTTGTCTTCGGAATTGTCCTTGACCCCGAGTGATTTGTTCAAGTGGAAAGACTTCCGAGAGGGAGAGTTGACTTCAAACTCCGAGTGATTTTTAGATGGAAGACTTCCGAGTGACGTAAGTAAAGAATTGACTCGGACATAAATATACTTAGGTATGTTTGAATGAGATGTTACCGTATGGGACATTTCCGAGGAAAGAAAGCCAAGTGTTCCATGGGATAGAACCTTTCCTCCGAATGAAGGAATTCTAAGTGGACAGAGGCTTACTCGGAAAAGATGTGCCCAAGACGAAATCGAGTCGGAATTATTGATTATTTTAATTATGAATGTTTTCCACGTCACTCTGTTCTTCTACCTTTCAGCAAAGTCTATTTCTGATATTTCTCCAAAAATGGGACCCTCTCTGATGTGCTGTCCCTTTTCATTAAATGTTTATTCCTTATTCATCATTTGAAGAAGAAACGTGTGTCAGACTCCTTCCTATTGTTCACGTCTCTATTGCATGAACAATATAAATACCAGTCTCTACTGTTGAACGAGTTTAGAAACTTTTGAAAGTAAAAATATCACTTATAATCCTTCTCTTCCAAACCTTGCTGAAAAGCCATTAGCGAAGAAAAAATCAATCTTTATTTCTTCTCCTCACGAAGAAAGTTTTGGGACTAGTACAAAGCTGAACTCCAGTCAGAATCTATAAAGTGTGATTCGGATATAGCTTTAAGAGCTGCAGGAACTCTTATTTCCAGGTAGGGGGAGCGTTACATTTCAAATAGATAGTTTATGAATAGATGTGGGGTGTTATAGTTATGATGTTTATATGTGTTATATACATATATTGTTACAGAAACCCCGGTTAAATGATATTTTACATTTACATGTATTTCATTCATGATAATGAGTTCATGAGAGATATATGTGTTGTGATAAATTCTATGCATGAGATGCTATAGAATATATATGATGGATGATGATTCATGAATTTTCCATGATATCTATGTATATGCTTGAGATGCATATATGATGACTGAATATGAGATATAATGTGATTTTCATAAAAGACCTTGGGTGGGACTCAAGGCAAAAGATAAAAGACCTTGGGTGGGACTCAAGGCAACCTCTTGAGTGGGGCTCGAGGTTTTAGCCCATAGCATTGAGTAGAGTACCGCTATCACTCTGGGAGTGATACTCGGTATTACATTATGGGCGTAGAGCAGTTTGGTACCTGTAAAACGGCCGGATCAGCTGGGAGCAGAATTATGGCTCGGGGAGCCAGTGTTGCAACACAATTAAAAGACTTAATAATGGATTTTTTCTGATTGAGTACCTGTGTGCATTGATATATATGTGGTTGAGAATAACATACTGTTCATGTTGTTTTATATAGCTCGGTATGTGCTATTTGTATAGTTATGGATTGGACTTTTAATCCAATTCAATAACTATTATTTGATATGTTTATGCTCACCCCCTACTTACTATTTTTACAGTGGATAGGAGACACAGTGATGGCACTTGAAGTCACTCAACCGATTGGTGCATTATGTATTAGTATGTGAAATGCATAGTGCATATAGTTATTTTGGTAGAAGCCTTGGCCGGCTCCTGTGATTACCGATTGTACATTTTTTTTATATTAAATGGCCGGTCGGCTTTTGTAAAGTGACAATGATATTATTAATTCTGATTTTGTTTTGCTCTTGGAATTATTTGTGAAAAGTTTATTTGTATTTATTTGTATTCTAAAATGAGTCAGTCGGACTGAGGTATAACCAGCACTGGATTGTGGAATCCGACTCTTGTTTTAGAAATTTAAATTATTTGCGAAAAATTTATTTGTTTTATTAAAAATTATTTTAAAAATTAAGGATGTTATACATGGCAGCCGAGTCAACACTCCTGGGACTCGGGGTTCTAATGTTCTGAGAGGAGGTAGACATGGTGCTGGTCGTGGAGGCCAACACTCGGGGAGAGCAGATGCTCAATCCAGTGGCACCCAGAATGTCATGACCGGGCAGATTTTTGCTTTTGACGCCTCGGAAGCTGCAAGGAATGACAACTTGGTACATGGTAAGTGCCTCATCCATGGCTATTTTGTTGATGTAATTTATGACTCGGGTGCGACCCATTCATTTATTTCCAAGAGCTGTGTATGACGGCTTGGTTTGCCGATTGTGTTAACGGAGAACGCTCTTAGTGTCTCCACTCCTACTGGCCCACTTTCCGGGCAACCACTATGTGTGGGGAGTTGCCGATGCAAGTGGAAGATCGTATTTTCTGAGTGAATCTGATATGTATGCCATTGAAGAACCTAGATGTTATCTTGGGTCTCGATTGGTTAGCTGCTAACCGTGTGATGGTGGATTGCTATCGGAAAACTATTGTTTTCTCTCAGGAACTGGACACCAAGAATATGGTGAGTGATGTCTCCGCCACCTATGTTATTCTATTTACTTTGGAGGGTCGGTATAATATTATGCCGAGTGAAATTCCAGTAGTATGTGAATTCCCTGACGTATTCCCGGAAGAAATTCCAGAGCTGCCTCCCAGTCGGGAGATTGATTTTTCGATTGACTTGATTTCTGGGGCCGAGCCAGTGTCCCGAGCGCCTTATAGGATGTCTTTGGTGGAATTGGCCGAAGTGAAAAAGCAAGTAAATGAGATGCTTGAGAAGGGCTTTATCCGACCGAGTGCTTCACCGTGGGGCGCTCCTGTACTGTTGGTAAAGAAGAAGGACGGTAGTATGTGTATGTGCATCGATTACCGACAGTTGAATAAGCTGACGGTAAAGAATAAATATCCGTTGCCACGGATTGACGACTTGTTGGATCAGTTGCGAGGCGCAGTCGTATTTTCTAAGATCGACTTGAGGTTGGGATATCACCAAATCCGAGTGAAGTCAGAAGACATTCCCAAGACGGCTTTTCGGACTCGGTATGGGCACTTTGAGTATGTTGTAATGCCCTTTGGAGTGACAAGTGCTCCTGTTATCTTCATGGACTACATGAATCGGATTTTCTAATCATATTTGGATCGGTTTGTGGTGCTATTCATTGATGACATACTAGTGTATTCGAAGTCAGTTGAGGAGCATGCTCAACACCTTCGAGTTGTTCTGCAAATACTACGATAGAAGAAATTGTACGCTAAGTTATCCAAATGTAATTTCTGGGAAGAAAGTGTACAATTCTTGGGACATGTGATTTCCCGAGAGGGTGTATCAGTAGATTCGACTAAAATTGAGGCGGTTATGGCTTAGGAAACGCCTAAGTCAGTAACTGAGATTAGAAGTTTTCTCGGATTAGCTAGGTACTATCGGCGTTTCATTGAAGGGTCTTCTCGGATAGCACTCCCTTTGACTCGGTTAACGAGAAAGGAGAACCCATTTGTTTAGTCGGAAGAATGCGAATTGAGCTTCCAGACTCTTAAATGGTGTTTGACGACTGCCCCTGTGCTTGCACTGCCTAATGTGACAAAGGAATTTGTAGTGTACTGTGATGCATCCAAGTTGGGTTTGGGATGTGTGCTTATGCAAGCCGACCGAGTGATTGCCTATGCTTCAAGGCAATTGAGGCCACATGAACAGAACTATCTGACTCATGACCTTGAACTTGCAGCAGTTGTATATGCATTGAAGATTTGGCGTCATTATCTATATGGGTCTCGGTTTGTGGTGTTTAGTGACCATAAGAGTTTGAAATATTTGTTCGATTAGAAGGAACTCAACATGAGACAAAGGAGATGGGTAGAGTACCTAAAGGATTATGATTTCAACTTAAGGTATCACCCGGGCAAAGCAAACGTGGTTGCCAATGCACTGAGTAGAAAAGTGTTGCACACGGCTTTCTTGATGGGCAAAGAGCAAGAACTGTTGGAAAGCTTTTGGGATATGAATATTGGAGTCGTTATAAACACTCCAAACCGAATGACAGTCGGAATGCTGAAGGTTTCTAATGAATTTCTGAAATCTTTAGCTGTGGCCCAAAAGAATGACGAAGAGTTACTGGAACTGCTTGACACTCAAGCAAGAGGCAAGGACATGGAACTAACTCAAGGAAAGGATGGAATATGGAGATTCCGAGACCGAGTGGTGGTGCCTGCAAACGGTGATTTCAGGCAAACCGTGCTGACTGAAGCACACAAGAGTTCCTTGAGTATTTATCCCGGTGTTACAAAAATGTACCACGATTTGAAGAAGGAATTCTGGTGGCCGGGCATGAAGAAGGCAATAACTGAGTACGTGAAGTCCTGTGTGATATGCCAGAAATGCAAGGTTGAACATCAGAAGCTCCCAGGTTTACTTCAACCTCTAGAGATTCCGATTTGGAAGTGGGAGAGTATTACCATGGATTTCGTATCCAGGTTACCTCGTACCTAATCCTGGTGTAATGCAATCTGGGTGATTGTTGACCGATTGACCAAGAGTGCTCACTTCTTGGCCATGAATATAAAATGGTCATTGGATCGATTGGCTAAGTTGTATGTTACTCAGATTGTACGATTGCATGGCGTACCCTCGAGTATTATTTTCGACCGAGATCCCTGATTCACTTCTAGATTTTGGGAAAGTCTGCAACAGGAATTAGGTACTGAGCTGAGACTGAGCTCGGCTTATCATCCTCAGACCGATGGTTAGTCGGAACAGACTATACAGACTCTTGAGGATATGCTGAGAGCCTGTGTATTGGAGCAGGGTGGCTCATGGGAAAAGTATTTACCCTTGGTGGAGTTTGCATACAACAACAACTACCATAGTAGCATTGGAATGGCTCTGTACGAAGCTCTATACCGTCGGAAATATCGTACACCATTATGTTGGAATGAGAATGGTGATGCCATTTATCTGGGACCCGAGTTGATCCAGGAAATGAATGAGCAGGTTACTCTGATTCGAGAGAAGATAAAGATTGCCCAAGACCGACAGAAGAGTTACTATTACAATTGACATAGACCACTTGAGTTTCAGGTGGGTGATTGGGTGTTCCTAAAAGTTTCATCGACTAAATGAGTAGGTCGGATATTGAAGAGTCACAAGCTTAATCCGAAATACATTGGACCGTATCAAATATTGGAGAGGATCGGTAATGTTACTTACCGACTGGATCTTCCCCAGTCGTTAACTAACATTCATAATGTGTTTCATGTGTCACAACACGTATATTCTGAGTGATTCAATGATTGTGATAAGTGACTCTATCGAATTGAAGGAAGACCTGACGGTGGAAGTTACACCGATCGGTATTGAGAAGTATCGAACCAAACGACTAAGGAACAAAGAGGTGCCATTAGTGAAGGTGAAGTGGCAGAATCTGAATGGGGTAACCTACACTTGGGAATTGGAATCGGACATGAGACGGGTGTACCCCAATCTTTTTCAGTAGGTGTGTTGATTTCGGGGACGAAATCCCTTTTAGGGGGTGGATGTGACATCCCGGATATTTATAGTAAATTTTGTGTAGTGAGAAAATATTAAAAATTGTTTTTAGGAATTTATTTGATATTTTATGAATTATTGGTTTATTATAAAAGGTGAGATTAGAAGAGGAAAGGTTTAATTTAAATCATTAAAGAAATTGTAAAGGAAATGGAGAAATGACCGGTTAAAGAGGTTACCGGTTGGAAGTAACCGGTTGAGAAGGTAACAGGTTGCCATGAGTTTAAATAATGGTTTCCTTCTCTTTCCTCAATCATTTGCGCAATCATTTACTCTCTTTCACATGAAGAATCTTTTTCCTCATCTGTTACTTTTCTTCTTCATTGATTGAGAGCTGTAAGCTTTGAAGGAAGGTTTATTTTACATCAACATCTTGAAATAATTACACAGCCGTGACAGTGGTTTCAAGGTGAGTTCATTGAACCATTTAAAAATCGATACTTCACCTTTTTCCTTTCTTTTCTGGACCGAATGGTCATGTATGGGAGGGGGTACTGTTCCGATCCCCACTCCTCTTGGCTGTGAGCCTAAAAATGGCCCTTGACCGTGTGGATAGTGGTGTGATGTTAGCAAGCTTCACGTTCCAAACCCGTAGGTAGTGGAACAAATCTCAGTGGGACGATTAAGGGAGTTGCTGCTGGAACGGAGGTGGAACTGTGAATCAAGAAACTGTTGAAGCGTGGAACAGAGGTAAGGGGGGTGTTCGGGTTATAATTAAATAGAATAGGACATACTGTCCGAGTCGCTGGAATGACTGTGAACTGGATAAGAGATGAAGCTGAGTGAAAATTATGTGAATATGTGTATGAATGTACGTATGAATATGAAAACTGATCGGTTTATAATTGGCTGTGTGTTTATGACTTAAGAATTATTTGATGTGATAATAGAGATATTGCTGAATGAAAGTTGAGTGAATGTATATGCATGAATGTATGAAAACACCGATCAGTTGAGGATCGTGTGTGTATGTGTGGCTTAAACCGATTGAAATTGAAATATTTAATGTTGTGACAATCGGTGTTTTGTGGCAATGTAGAGTCGGGTTTGACAAGCAGGTCACCCAAGTGATGTTATTAATGGCCACTTATGTGAAATATGATTATATGATGATGTGGTATGGGATGGCCGACGGTATATTTTGCCCCTCATTTCCGGCTCCCGTGGCTTTTGTGCCCAGTTGAGCTACCCAGTGGTCAAGTAGGACCCAATGGTCGAGGTGGAGAGTCAAGCAGGACTCGGTGAACCAAGCAGGGTTCACAGGGTGTCAAGTAGGACCCCCAGCTGAAGGCCGATCCTTTGAGTATCTGGATACTGTGTCAATTTTGTCTGAGTCAGTGGTGATAATTGATGATTTGATAATTTTACCGAGCGCAGTTGGTTATAATTGCCGAATGAGAATTAGAACGTTTACTGAGTACTTGATGTATTTGTTGAGTGTAATTTCATATATTTTCCAAGTGATTGTTATATTTACTGAGTGGTAAAGTGTTATACTTGCCGAATGTTATTTGCTAAAATTTCTGAATGAGAATTGCCATAAAGCCAAGTGTTAATGGATATATTGCTGAGTGAAATATGTAGTTTTGAGGATAAAGAAATCGGACGGAGTTTATACTCTTATTTATTTAAATTCCGTTCTAGATGAATTATGATGCTAAACACTCACTCTTGCTGTGGTTTTCAATTTTAGTAACCAGTGACAGGGAAGAGGTCGGAGCCATGGAGGTGCGCCAAGCGGAGGATTGATGCCAAGGCACCGAGTGATTTGAATGAATTGTGTAATATATGTATATATTTTGAGTTTTCCGAGTATTTGATGCTACAATGTGTCGCCTGTATGTAGAATTAAAATTTGAATCGGATATGATTTTGTGATGTTATGTGATCGGTGTTTATTTATGAATTAATTTGCATTGCTGTAGCAGGGCGAATCTCGCCGAGTGGAATCATTCTTGTCCGAGCAAGGGCCCATTGATTTGGTACCTGAGTATCCTTCATTTCTTTCTGAGTGAAGAATAACCGAGAGTCCCACTTCCGAGTGGAAGGTTAGGGCATCTCCGAGTGAGCTATGGCTGAGACTTCGATTGAAGAAAGATAAAAGTGTTTCCGAGTGAGGATATGAGTGAACCTTTTCTAAGTGAAAGTTAAGTTGTTCCCGAGTGAGAAATGACGGAGTGGACTTCTTTTTCCGAGTGAAATCTGACTTGTTGACTTCCTTGTAATTCTTGTCCGCTCAGGTTTAAGAAGTGGTATTCGCTCAAGCGAGTCGGATCTCGCCCAAGCGAATCAGAGTCTCACTCAGGCGAATAACCCTGACTCTATTTTATTCCTTCCATTGATTCTAAATCTTATTTTATGTTGAAATATTCTGATCGGTCATTATTTTATGCTTTTATTCAAGGATTTATTTCAGTCGGTTATTACTATTTTAAGTATGATTTTATTATTTTGAATGTATTTAAGAAAAGTAATTATTATTTTATATTAAGACCGAGTGGATTCTTAGTAAAACATGAAAAATCTATTATGAAAAATGAGAAAATTGACGGGGGTCATCACAACTACCTTCTAATTATGAGGAAAGTCTTGGCCCAACTTATAAGCTATCAAGAGAAGTAACCTCATACTATAAGATACTTCTCACCCTAACCAGCCAACTTCGATGCACGCCATGCCAGATCACTGCTACCACAACGCACCCTCCCGTGAACCCCAACAACCTAAATCCCCAAACCCTAAATACATATATCCCTACAACCCTCGCACCGAACCAAATCATAGAACCCTATATTCCCAATATGTTTACCCTTTCTTCACCTTATATGCTCTTATCTTCACTAATGTATTCAGATACATCCCCCATTCTCAACCTTAATCTCAACCTCAAAAATTAAAAGACATGTTGCTAGCCAACAGAGACTTTTCCCTGGACACCTGTAGACATGTCTAACACTGACCCCAAATTCTGCTGCCACAGACTCACCGTTTATTCTAACACTGAGTTAGTGGCCCAAAAGAAGAGAAGGCTTGGCTTAGAAAAGCAAAAGGAAGTGTGCGAAGCTATGGAAGAGTTACTCTACACCAGTTTCATCAGGAAAGTCAAATACGCTTTGTGGGTCTCAGATGTGGTCATGGTAAAGAAGGCAAACGGCAAGTGGCGGATGTGTACATATTATATCAATCTTAACAAAGTTTGTCCTAAAGACCCCTACCCATACCCAACATAGATAGGTTAGTAGATAATGCATTAGGGTACAAATTACTAAGCTTCATGGATGCCTACTCAAGCTATAATTAGATCCTGATGTGCTACGAGGGGTGGGAGAAAACTGCCTTTATTAATGACAAAGGCATTTTTTTGTTACAAGATGATGCCTTTTGGATTAAAATATCGATGCCACTTACCAACATATGATGAATAAGGTATTCAACAACCTCAGTAGAAAGATTGTTGAGGTATACATTGACGACATCATTACCAAAACCCCCGTAAGAGAAAACCACCTCAGTAACCTGGCCATTATATTTGGTTAACTCATAGCCCACAACGTGAGGCCAATTCCACCAAACGTACCTTTATAATAATCGGGGTAAATTCCTAGGATTCATGCTTACGACACAAGGAATAAAGGTAAACCCAAAAAAGTGTAGAGTGGTGTAGACATTGGCTAGCCCAAGATCTAAGAAACACGCGAAGGGCAACACCCAATCTATTTCTTCAACACTTATTCCATGCACATATCATTACTGTCCAAATTGACCTCTCCATCCAAGCCATGATGACTAAACTAGACCTAGTAGGCAGAATGACCAAGTGGACAATCGAGCTTTCTGAGTTCAACATTCACTATGAACCACAAATCACCATTAAAGAGCAGGTTTTGGTCAATTTCATTACTAAATGGTTGGTATTGATACAGAGAGCGACATGGCGCGCTAGACCATATATGTCAGCAGATTGACTAATAAGAAGGGATCAGGTGTCGGCATCGTGTTGAAAAGTAATGATGGCCTTCTTACCAAAATTCTCATCGATTCGATTTTCTGGCATCTAACAATCAGGCAGAGTATGAGGCCTGCCTGATCGGCTTGAGAACGGGCACGGACCTTTGTGCCATGGAGCTCGTAATCATGAGAAACTTTTAACTGATGGTTTCTCAAATCAACAGTGGGTATCAGGCTAGGATCCCCTTTTATAGGTGTACTTGTCAAAGGTATGTAAGACAATGCTCCACTTCAAGACCATTTCTTTCAAGCCTATCCCCCAGAAGGAAAATACGCTACCGATGTTCTCTCCAGGTTAGCCAGAACTAAGAAGCCCGACACAAACACCATTATCCAAAATACCATGTCTTAACCAAGTATCATGGAGGAACTTCTATTCGTCACCATTGGCAAGGCCGCCTCATGGACCACCCTAATCTATGATTATTTGGATAAATAACTCTTTCTAGTAGACCCCAAAAAGAAGAAATCCATACGTAAAAGTGCAACAAACTTTACCATATCAGATAGCAAGTTATACTAGCGGGAGTTCTCCACCATTATTACTCAGGTGCCTAGAGCCATCTAAGGTCGACAATGTTCTTGCGAGGATACATGAGGGGATTTGAGGAGATCATCTTAAAGAACATAGCGTCGTAAAGGTGTTAAGGGCAAGTTATTGGTGGCCTGGTGCTCGCTAGCTTATGTGTAAAAAGTCCTAAGGGCCGTAGGGGTCACAAATCCATTGATCTTCATAAGGAACCATTAGCGAATACCAGTATTCATGAGAACACACCATAAAACGAGTGTCCTCAAGGTACTTTTGATGAGCCGGCAGGTCAAAAGCTGGGGGCATTCCTCAATATTCTGAACTGACACAAAAAAGGGTCATCCTCCAACCACATGTTCCAATCAATATTGGAGGGCACAACTTGGCTTGTGCAAGGCCCCAACTACATCTTTGCTTTATCACCTTGATCAACCCTTTCATTTATGGCATGCGAATTTGTAGAACTATCGACAAACATCATCTTGTGGCTTGAATCATTTGAGGAAATAATAATATATGAATCCTTCATACGCCCGTCAACCTCATCTTAATCATTCTTAGAGAACCCTAACTCTAAGGACCCATTTCATCCAAGAGAATCTATATACTCTCAACCAAGTCCCTTATTGACCTCCTCCTAAAGGGGATGACATTTGGTGTTACTCACCCAAAGCCATCCTAAGGAGCCAGAGCCATGGAGCCTGGAACCCTAGGCAGTGACATAGGTGGTGATCCTAGACTAGCCCTATAGGATTCTCCCTCGCTACCGCTATCCAGCTCTTTGAGGACGACCATTGTTTTAAAGAAAAGCTAAATGGAAGAAACTAAAGAGATAGGGACTAGAAAGGTACCTTAGTCACAACGCTAGGAGAAGGAAACGATTGAAGAAAGAAAGAGAAATCCTTGAACCATGGCAGAACCATGTTGGAGCAGAAGGAGATTCAAACAATAAGCAAGAAAATAAAAGAATCATCTACCCTAGTTATAGGACCCAAATTTGGGGGCATTTCCATATTTTCACCCAACGGTCACTAAGAAAGACGAATAGGCGTAACTGTTTCGATTCTAACAAACCATAAATCACAACATGACATATATCCTCTATGTTAGAAGCATTAACGACGAGATACAAAGAGTTTTTAGAAGAGAGAAGTAAGTTTAAAATTTGAAATTCAATAGTTTAGACTCAAAGTAGACTCAACCTCGACACTTCAAGCTGTCATGGGATTAAGCTTGACATCAAGTACATCAGACATAAGATCGGCCTCGAAGGCTTATGATCTCGACCAAATACATCGACACTCTATCATCACAACTCACATGCCAACATATACTACACATTATCGGTATCAGAAACACCAGGGTACAACTCCTAACATCAGCGGTGTTGCCACGTCAACTTGCATGTGTTGACAGACTCATGATTGTTCCCAAAAACTCTAGTGCCTATAAATACTTCCACATTTATTGCATAGTGAGACTCAATTAATTCCCCAACCAAAAATTTCATTTTAGCTCTGACCTTACTTTTTCACATATACTGACTTAGATATTGGAGAAGCCCTCTGTGACCTATTTTCATTAGATCCTTGGGCCATTTTGCATGCCTCAACTTTAGCAACCAAACATCGAGAACGATCAAAGCTAAATTGAAGTTTGAATTTTTTGATGTGTGATTATTTATTGTCCAAACATTATATTCATTGATAGTTATTATAAGTTTTATATTATAGTATAGATAATAATCTCAAAGAACGACTAACTCATAGTATAACATATATAAGTTGTTGTGTTAGATGGGATGTTTGATGTTGAGTGCAATAATAATAATAATAATATATTTAAATACTTAACAACTTGTAGAGTATATAATTCTGAATTTTAATTTTGATCCTGTCGTTGTTTTTCTTTTGGAAAAACAAAATCTTTATCTTTGTTTCCGTTTTCGAAATATCAATTGAAGGAGAAAGGATTTGGACGAGAATAAAGGTGGACAACACACCGGACAGATCATCAAAAGAAGAGAAGCGTAGGAATGTTGCAACCTTTGTATGGACTTTTTAGTAGAAGGATAAACTTTTACTTCATTCTGGAACATCATCATCTACCTTTTTATTTAGCCCAATTAAGCACTTTAGAGAGACACTTAATAAAGGACAAAATTCCTTATTCCTTTTCCAAGTCCTTACCACCATTTATAATTGTCCTCTCCATCTAACACCGACTATGTAACTTTTACAGGTTTTCAATTACGTGTTTTTATACTCTCTCTTTTGATATCTGATTATAAAATTATAAATCGATTACAATTTTATATCCTTAATTATGTATGAAAACATATTATGAAAGATTCAGTTATCAGAAAGTGATAACTGGTGGGTGTCTCGGTCTATAAAAGTGTTACTACTCTATCCAATGGTCAACGTATGAATAATTGTGTCCTCATGGACCACTTGAATAGATAAAATCTGGATTTGTATTAGATGACCCAACAATTTAATGCCTGTTTAGTAATTATTCATAGAAATAGAACTGTAAAAAAATTATTAACTAAGATTAATTTTATACATTATTTAATAACATTAAATTTCCGTTCAATCAATAATTTTTTTTAATCCAACCTCGGTTTGGATGTTTAAGCTAGAGTCCATTGAATGAACTAATGAATTTCTTTGAATGTAAAAAGTAGCTGTGGAGAAGAATTCCGGGTCACTGGTTTAGCCACATACTCAGAAGCAACCATATGTAATTACATTTTGTTCCCCTGTGCTTATTCAATTTATAGATTTAGTACTAGAGTTTTTTCAAAATTGAAAATTAATATAAATGATGGTATGGTATGCCAGATTGTTTTTTACTACCACACTCATCTTAGAATTTAGGTACGTTTAAATATATAATTTGATTAAAAGTTTATACAATAAATTATTTTTAAATGGTAACTTACACTATTAATTTAAATACAAAATTTATTAGAATAAATTAGAAATCAATTGATCTGATAAGTTTAAAATAACTTATGAGAAACATAAACTATTTTTATCAGTTACTTATAAGCTCTTTTTAAATTTATTTTTATATCTATGAGTTTCACGTGAATGTGTATTTATTTTTTATTATAATTTAATTAAATTAATCAATTATAATATTATTAATGTTTACTGTAATGTATCAATTATTTTCTTATAAACAACAATAAAAGATAGTATTATATTATGGCATGAGACATATTTTTTATAATATTAAAATAATTATATTATCATATAAATATAATCGGATTAAATATTTATTTTTTTTAAAATAGTCAGATTAGATATCAACAAAGAGTTAAGATAAAAAAATGAAGTGGGTGTCCTACGGAAACAATATTGTATGACTTATCTTGTTATCAAATGTAACTTTTCATGGTGCAAATATGGGTCTACTTCATACCGAATGTATGCTCCTTGCTACCGGTATGAGTATTGATCCGGTCTTGATACCGACGCATGGACATGAGGGTAATTTCATCTGCTCTCACACTTACTACCGATGTCGCAAGTAATCCTCCGGACTGTAAATCCGTATTAGACGTTCTTTTATACCGGTATGTCTAAGTCAGCACCTCGTTCACCGGAAAACTTCCATGTCACCCGATAAAAAGTACAAGGTACAACTACGGGGGAACGTTCGCAAGAGACGCAGAGCCACCCGCGTCGTGTGTCAGAATCGTACACTCCATAATGTATTATTGGTCCCCTAACCCTAAGGACTCTTCATTCTCCGCATGCACGTATATAAATACCAACATTTTCACTACTCTGGTACGTTAGATTCATTCCAAAACTTACGCTTGAGAAACCTTGCATTCCATTGTTGGTTACTGACTTGAGCGTCGGAGAATTTTCACAAGTGACACCACCTTGCGCCCCTCATCGACGCGAAAGCCTGATGTGAAGGATCTCCTAGACTTTAAGACCTTTATTCTCCTACTGAAATAAAGGACACAATACCAGATACCCACTGTACCAATGTACAAATCGCTCTAAAATAGTTGATATTTTTGGCTAGTCCCACACCGGATCGTTGACCTCGGTTCAGACCAGTTCAAGTACTAAATATCAAAGTCGGCATTAGATTATCCGCCCTTCAGTCTATTGAAGTGACTTTGATATGTGAATTGTGTGTTGCCATTCTGATACCAGTATGAGGGATTTTTGCACCGGAGTGATTCCTTTTTATAGTTCAGTGTCAAATGTGACATGTGATGTTTAGTGAATAGGTGTGATGCTTTGATTTGTGAAACCATCTTTTGGTATAGGAAAAGAGGTGTCTACATGTTGTCATCATTACACTTAATCATTCCTACCCCTTCACCCCTACCCCCAGGGGTCAACTATAAAAGAGAGTTCAAACTCTTTTATTTTTCACCTTTCTAAAACGGTAAGTGTAACATCCCTGGAATTTTAAATTATTAATTAAATTAAACTGATTTTTGAGGTTAAAATTAATTAGTTTGAAGTAATTAAAATTATCCATGCTATTATTAAATTGTAGGGAACTTGAATAATTAAATTAGAGATTAAAAGGTGTTAAATTAAAAAGTTTTTTGTTTAAAATGAAGTTAATGGTAAAAGCTGGTTTTACCATGGTAAAAATATGAGTTACTAAAGTCAAGGTTAATACATAAATAGATATGGAATTAGAAATTTAATTTAATTAAATAAAAGGGGGAAAATGCAAAGTGATGGCAAATGGTAAAACAGGGTATGCGTGGCTTCAACTTCCTTCATCTTCTCTTTTCTTTAGAAGTTTGAAAGAAAATGGCATGTTCGGGGCGTGAGTTGCGTGCTCCATCTTAGCTCCAACTTCTCGTGATTTTTAGAAACCGACTTTATATTCCTATAATTGGAGGTGAGAGGAAGCTTTGAGTGCTCTCAATTTCAGATTTCATTATCTCTTTCTCTTACTAGATTTCCAAGTTTGGTTGAATTCCAAGAAATTAAATTAGTTGATGGATTTTCGGTATTGCAAGGATCGCGGCGATACTAACTCTTTGGTGTTTCGACTATTGTAGAGTCAGAATCGGCAACCGGAGAAAAAACCTCAACGCCTAAGCTCGCGTCCTGAGTGAGGAAAGATAAGGGTAAGCTTCGATGCCTCTAAAGCTCAATTTCGGTGTTGTTTCGTAATGGGTTTAGTGTTTTGACACTTGAAATTAATTATCGAATGTTGAGTTTTATAGGACCATTTTTTGAATCGTCACGAGGCAGACATTTTTAACACATGGAAACAAGGTAAGGGGTATATTGGGTCTAGGGTATTTTAGAAAATTATTTTACGTTATTGGCGTATAGGAAATGGTATCTCTACTCTTCAATTTAAATGAAATTGAATCCTACATATTGATGTTTCAATTTATATAAATTATATTAGGTTGGACATAAATGTTGACGAGTTGAAATAGTTTAAATAATTATTTGAGATTGATTGCTTGAATATATATAGTTTATATGTTGATATTTTGTGAGACCAATAATGTTTTAAATTACATGTTGATGTTAAGAATTATGGAATTAATTAAGGATAAACGGTGATTAAATTTTGTATCTGAAAGAGAAGGAATTTGAGGATGTCCCTTTGAGGCCAGAGTGTCAGGAAGGTGGATTATGAGTTGAATGATATTATGTTGATGGTTCTTTATGGCCGAAGCGTCGAAACCGAGTGGAAAATTGCTAAACATTAATTTTATGTGTTATGTATCTGAGTTGTTGTGGGATGGTTATTCGGTATATTTTATGTAACATCCTAAATTAAGAATTTTAGAAAATAATTCATTAAGGAACAGTGAAGAATTTCTGAGTCTGACTTCGGACGAGTGTTTTTCTCGGAAAGGAATATTCCCAAGAGGATTGATTATGAACGAAAAGGGGGCTCTGACTTCAAATGAGCATGGGCAAAGACGCTTCCAAGTTCCACACTTCCGAGTAAAGGAAGGTTAAGATGTTTCCGAGTGAGGCATGACTGAGAGAATCACTTCCGAGTGAAGAAAAACTCTGTGTCCGAATGAGACACTTGAGTGAGGAAAATCTGAGTGAAACGTTTCCGAATGGGTCATTTCCGAGAGAAGTACTTCCAAGCGAAGAAAAGCTTTGATTTAGAATGAGTACTTCTCGGGCCAAGATGTTTCTGAGTAGTGAATTCCCGAGTGGGGTATCTCCGAGTTGAGTGCAACTTTCCGAGTGGGGTGTCTCTGAGTGTGACACTTCCGTGTGGGATGGCACCGAGTGAGACATTTTTGATTCCCGTGTGGTATGGCACTGATTAAGACATACGAGTGAGTCTTTCCAGGGGAACTACTTCTGGACAGAGAAAGACTTTAACTTTGAATGAGTACATTTCTGAGTGAATATTTCCCGGGGAAAGTAAATATCCGAGTGGTGAACCCCTTCATTCAATTCGTGCTCAGGTGTCTTAAAGATTGCCGAGAGCTTGTGCTCGGATTCATCTTCGAGATTATCTTCTACTTCGAGTGATATTCCCAAGTGGAAAGATTTCCGAGAGAGGACTGAACTTCGACTCCGAATGATCCTTTCAGTTGTAAGACTTCCGAGTGACGCACTTCCGAGAGAAATATTTTTGAGTGAAGAAAGGCTTTGACTCGGGCAGAGATATATCCGAGTGAGATATTTCTGAAAAAGGTGTCTCCGGGTGAGACATTTCTGAGTGGGTCACTTCCGAGGAAAGAAAAGCTATGACTAAGTGTTTCAAGCAGAAACATTTCCGAGTGAATCCCCTCCGAGTGAAGCAATTCTGATGAATCCTTCTCGGAAAGAGATATTCCCGAGTATTTTCAATTTAATCTTTTTACCATGTTAGAGTCTGAATTTGGAAATATGGTCAACTACAAAGTTACTCCTCGTTGTCTTAGCTTTCCAACAAGACCAAATTTATTAAAATCTATTAAGATATGAGAGACAATGCCAAAATATCGAAATAGTGTCAGAATTGATATTTACTTCAATCATCGAGGCTCTTCCACGTCACTTTATTCTTCTAAAGTCTAGCAGATTCTCTTTTCTGATTTTTCTAAGTATGGGACCCTCTCTATTGTTCTATCCTTTTTTCTTTTATTATCTTGTTTCTTCCTTACCTCTTAACATATATATATATATATCAGCACTTCCTCACTTTGTTGACGCCTTTTTCCATCAACGATTTCTGTCAAACCTACTGTTGGATCAATTTGAAATTTTGAGAGTGGAAAGAACTTTAAATTCCTTAGTTCAAGGTAGCTGTGGAAGATTTCAAAACTAAGAGTTGATTCAGAGCTTGTGAATAACGAGCTGATTGTATTTAGTAGCTCGAGGAGCTTCTGGAATCGTTTATTCCAGGTAGGGGGAGCGTTTACATTTTAAATGTATAGTTTATGAATGGAAACAGGATAATATTGTTATCTTCAATAAGAAATCCTGAATATATATGATATGTGTGATATAATATGAGATATGATGTTTTTCGTTCATATATGAGTGGTATTGATATTGAATTTATATAAGATATGAATTGTTTATGTGATGTATGTATTTGTGATAAATTTTATGCATGAGATGCAATAGAATATGTGATTGATGATGATGATATGAATGATATTCATGAAGTTTTCATGATATATAAATGCATGTAATACATATTGATAAAGCATGAGATGCTTATGTGATGAACGAATATGAAATCTGATTGTGGTTTCGAGGATTCCACGAAAGACCTTGGGTGGGACTCAAGGCAAACCTCTTGAGCGGGGCTCGGGGTTTAGCCCGTGACACTACTATTGTCGCTGGGAGTGATTGTGTCACGTGAAAGGGAAAACAGTTTGGTACCAGTAAAACAGCCGGATCAACTGAGAGCTGAGTTATGGCTGAGAGCCAGTGTTGCAACACAAATTAAAAAACTTAATAATGGATCCATTTGATTGAGCATATGAATGCAATGATATATGTTATTGAGAATAACATGACGATATGATCATTTGATGATATGAGAATGAATGATATATGATAAGATTATGTGATATGGTTATGACTTATATGTGTTAGTGAATTGGACATTTGATCGGATTCAATAACTGTCATTTGACATGTATATGCTCACCCCTATTGTGGTTATCTTTTTCAGTGGATACAAGACGCAGTGAAGGCATATAAGAACGCATTCAGTGGAAACTAAAGTATTATGTATATATTGATACATAATATCTTATGATAATATGTAAAAGCCTTGGCCGGCTCTTGATAGTATACGTTGTTATATATGTTTGAAGGTTTGAGAATTGATGTTGAATAACTTCTTTTTGAAGTTTAAAATTTAAGAAAGTATATAAATATATGTATGTGTTCATATATATGTTATATTGCATATAAAGAAATTGGAAGTCATTTTCTTTAAATTCTTCATTTTCTTTATTTACCTTAATATGATTTTATTACTTTTATTATAAAATCATATTTTCTTATATTTAACAATTTAATATACGCTTTCCATTGATTCTTGTGATAATCATCATTTTGATTATCCTAGCTATGTTTTAATTATTTTCATACCTTCTTATATCGCCATATATGGGAAAGGTTTACTTAATTGGTCCAGGGGTATTGTTTAAATAATTATTATAAACCGTGAAAAATTTACCCTTAATTTTATTATTCTAAATAATTATATTGGGATAATTATATTAAGGGTTAGGATGTTTTATGTTGGTATCAAAGCAGACTTAAAAAGTCCAAGGCCAAGGTTGATGTACTGAATGCTATAAACTGAGTGAACTCATATGCTAGTTGTCAATTATTGAATTGATTGATGACATCCATTGTAAAAAGGTTGTATTCTTATCCTTTAGAAATACTAAAGTGTGATGTTATTTCAGGATAAGAATGACTGATCATCCAGGTATGGATGCAATGGCTACTGCCTTCCAACGCTTCGCTGATATTCTTGAAAGGCAGAACCAACCCCAAACGTCTGACAATCATAGTCTTGATTATTTCCTAAAACGTAAACCGACTGAATTCCATGGAGGCTTTTATCCTGATCAAGCCTATGCATGGATACAGAATCTGGAAAGGATTTTTGATAGTTTACAGTGCACTGAGGCATAAAAAGTTGAATACGCTGTGTTTATGCTTCGAAAAGAAGCTGAAAATTGGTGGAAGATGACTAAAGCTCGAATGGTAGCTGCGGGCACTGAGTTGATTTGGGAGAATTTCAAGGGATGTTTCCTTGAAAAATACTTCCTAGACACTATAAGGAGCAGAAAAGAACTAGAGTTTATGGAGCTCAGACAGGGAAATCTTAGTGTGGAAGAGTATGAAGCAAAATTTGAGGAACTCTGTTTATTTTATCCTCCTTTTCAGCTATCGGGTACTAAAGGCTCGAAGTGTATTAAATTTGAGAGTGGTCTGAGACCTGAAATCAAGAAGGCTTTCAGACACCAAGAAATCAGGAGCTTTCCTGTTCTTGTTAATAAGTGTAGAATTTATGAAGAAGATGGCAAAGCTTTTACTAGATCAAGCAGTAGATATGATAGTTCTTCCAAGCTTTAACCTGTTAGTTTTAAGAAGCCAGGGAAGTTTGCTAGAGGTGGGTCATCCTCTAAATCCAGAGGTCGAGGAAACTCTGGTGGTCGTTCTGTGAGTCGTCCAAGGGACGTCAAATGTTTCAGATGTGGCGGAGATCATTATACCAGGAACTGCGATAAAGAAGAAGAGGTTATCTGTTATAATTGCAATGAAAAAGGACATATTCGTCCTAACTGTCCTCTTTTGCAACAAACTAAATCTAATGCTAGTGTAAACCGTGGAGGCTTCTGAGGACGAGGCCGTGGAAACGGTAATCGAGGTGGCAGAGGAAATGGTGGACGTGGTAATAATTCCATGATGCCTAGAAATGATCGAGCTGGAACTTCTAATTCATCAGCTGCGGGCAGGGTTTATGCCATTACTGCTGAAGAGGCTGCTCAAGCCAATGATCTTGTTCAGAGTAAGTGTTTACTTGGGGATACTATTCTTAATGTGGTGTTTGACTCTAGTGCAACTCATTCTTTTATTTCTAATGATTGTGTGATACGTATGAGATTACCTGTTATTGCTATGAATCGAGCATTGAATATGTCTAACCTGACTGGTGATAAACTATAGACTTCTATGATGTGTGAAAATGTATCCTTCACTTTGGGTGATAGGAGTTTTATGGCTGATTTGATATGTCTACCTTTGAGAGGTCTTGACATTGTCCTTGGTATGGATTGGTTATCAGCCAATAGGGTCCTAGTTGATTGTCAAAACCGGTGGGTGATCTTTCCTAATCAGAATGCCGATAATTATGAAATTCAAGGTATATCTCAGTTATTTATGTTATTCTGTATTATTGATGGAAAGAATGAGTCTAGAATCCATGATATCCCTATTGTGTGTGATTTCTCTGAGGTGTTTCTGGAGGATGTACCTGGTGTTCCTCCTGATAGAGAAATTGAATTCTCTATTAACCTTATTCCTAGAGCTGAACCGATCTCCAGAGCTCCTTATAGAATGTCTCCAGTTGAATTAGCTGAATTAAAGAAGCAGGTTGATGAATTGCTTGAGAAATAGTTTATTCAACCTAGAATATCACTGTGGGGTGCTCCGGTGTTACTTGTTAAGAAAAAGGATGGCAGTATACGGTTATGTGTTGACTACCGCTAATTAAATAAGCTCACAATTAAGAATAAATATCCACTGCCTAGAATTGATGACCTAATTGATCAGTTACATGGTGCTTTAGTCTTTTTTAAGATTGATCCGCGATCTGGATACCATCAAATCCGAGTTAAAGCTGCTGATATTCCTAAAACGGCATTCAGGACCCGATATGGTCATTATGAATACGTGGTGATGCCGTTTGGAGTGACAAGTGCTCCTGCTGTGTTCATGAACTACATGAACAATATTTTTCATCCTTATTTGGATCGGTTTGTGGTGGTATTTATCGATGATATTTTGATTTATTCTAAGTCTTATGAGGAGCACAAAGAGTATCTTCGTTTGGTACTTCAAGTGCTGAAAGAGAAGCAATTATTTTCTAAATTATCTAAATGTGAATTCTGGATGGACAAGATTCAATTTCTGGGTCATGTTATTTCCAGTGAAGGTGTTTCTGTTGATCCTTCAAAAATTGAAGTTGTTATGGTTTGGGAGAGACCTAAGTCAGTCACTGAGGTCAGAAGTTTTATGGGTTTAGCGGGTTATTATTAGAGATTCATTGAAGGATTTTCTAAAATTGCATTGCCATTGACCAAGCTAACCCAAAAAGATGTTCCTTTTGAGTGGTCTTCTGAGTGTGAAAGGAGTTTCCAAGAATTGAAGGCTAGATTGACTTCTACTTCTGTGTTGGCATTGCTTAATTTGCAGGAAAATTTTGTGGTCTATTGTGATGCATCTAGGCTGGGTCTTGGGTGTGTATTGATGCAGAATGGTAGGGTGATAGCTTATGCTTCGCGACAGTTGCGACCGCATGAACAGAATTATCCTACGTATGATTTAGAGCTTGCAGCTGTGGTCTTTGCACTAAAAATTTGGAGGCATTATCTTTATGGCTCTAAATTTGAAGTGTATAGTGACCATAAAAGTTTGAAATATCTATTTGACAAGAAAGAGTTAAATATAAGGCAGAGGAGATGGATTGAATTTTTGAAAGACTATGATTTTGATTTGAAATACCATCTAGGGAAGGCAAATATTGTAGCTGATGCCTTAAGCCGGAAATCCATTCATATGGCAGTTATGATGGTTAAAGAGATGGAATTACTCTAGCAGTTCAGAGATATGAATCTGCATGTGGATATTTCTTCACATGAAAAAGTGACTCTCGGTATTTTGAAAATAGCCAATGAGTTTTTAAAGCTGGTGTATATGCATCAGATATCTGATACTTATTTAGCTGAGATGAAAGAAACTCAGGCTAATGGCAAGGACCTATTCTTAACGGAAGGTTCTGATGGCATTTGGCGAGTAAAAGGCCAAATTTATATACCTGATTCTGGTAATTTGTGATAAATGGTACTCAATGAAGCTCATAGAAGTATGCTGAGTATCCATCCAAGTACTACCAAGATGTATCATGATTTGAAATTGCATTTTTGGTGGCCTAGAATGAAAAGAGATGTAGTTGACTTTGTGGCTCATTGTATTATCTGTCAGAAAGCAAAGGTTGAACATCAGAAACCATCTGGTGGTTTACGGCCTTTAGAGATTCCAGTGTGGAAATGGGATGCTATTGCTATGGATTTTATGATGGGATTACCCAGGACTCGTAGTGGTCATGATGCTATTTGGGTTATTGTGGATAGATTGACGAAGTCTGCACATTTCTTGCCTATTAATATGAGTTACCCTTTACAAAAACTAGCATAGTTGTATATCAATGAGATCGTTCGACTGCATGGTGTTCCATCAACTATTGTGTCAGATAGAGATCCAAGGTTTACTTCCTAATTTTGGCAGAGTTTGCATCAGGAGTTAGGTTTGAAGCTTCGATTGAGTTCAACTTATCATCCTCAGACAGATGGGCAGTCCAAGCGAACTATTCAGAGTTTAGAGGACTTGTTGAGGTCCTGTGTGCTAGAGCGTGGTGATAGCTGGGAGCAATACCTTCCATTGATTGAATTTACTTATAATAATAGCTATCATAGCAGTATAGGTATGGCTCCATATGAGGCTTTATATGGCAAGAAGTGCCGAACACCTCTTTACTGGTTAGAGACTAGTGAGAGCCTAATGTTAAGGTCTGAGATTATGCAGTAAACCTCTGAGCAAATTCAGATGATTAGAGATAAAATGAAAGCATCCCAGGATCGTCAGAAAAGTTATCATGACAAGCGGACGAAACTGCTTGAGTTTCGGATTGGTGACAGAGTTTTTCTAAAAGTTTCTCCTAGTAAAGGCATTGGGAGAGCTTTGAAAAGTAAGAAATTGAGCCCGAGGTATATTGGCCCATATCCTGTAGCTTAACAGATAGCGTTGCCTTCACATTTGTCAAATCTGCATAACATGTTCCATGTTTCTCAGTTGAGAAAGTATTTACCAGATCCTACTCATGAGACGCCAGATGATGACGTTGAAATCAGGGAAAACCTGACCACTATAGCTGAGCCCACTGGTATAGTGGACAGATCAGTAAAATGCTTGAGAAGCAAGAATGTTCAGTTGGTTAAGATTGTATGGCAGCAGAATCAGTGTATTATGCATACTTGGGAACGTGAAGACGCTATGAGGCAACGATATCCTGAGCTATTTCATTAAGGTATGTCTTTATGTTTAAATTTTGAGGATTAAATTTTTGTAGGAGGAGAGAATGGTAACATCCTAAATTGAGAATTTTAAAAAATAATTCATTAAGGAACAGTGAAGAATTTCCGAGTTTGACTTCGGACGAGTGTTTTTCTCAGAAAGGAATATTCCCAAGAGGATTGATTCTGAATGAAAAGGGGGCTCTGACTTCAAATGAGCACGGGCAAATACGCTTCCAAGTTCCACACTTCCGAGTGAAGGAAGGTTAAGATGTTTCCGAGTGAGGCATGACTGAGAGAATCACTTCCGAGTGAAGAAAAACTCTGTGTTCGAATAAGACACTTGAGTGAGGAAAATCCGAGTGAAATGTGTCCGAATGGGTCGTTTCTGAGAGAAGTACTTCCGAGCGAAGAAAAGCTTTGATTTAGAATGAGTACTTCTCGGGCCAAGATGTTTCTGAGTAGTGAATTCCCGAGTCGGGTATCTCCGAGTTGAGTACAACTTTCCCGAGTGGGGTGTCTCCGAGTGCGACACTTCCATGTGGGATGGCACCGAGTGAGACATTTTCGATTCCCGCGTGGTATGGCACCGATTGAGACATACGAGTGAGTCTTTCCAGGGAAGTACTTCTGGACAGAGAAAGACTTTAACTTCGAATGAGTACGTTTCCGAGTGAATATTTCCCGGGGAAGTAAATATCCGAGTGGTGAACCCCTTCATTCAATTCGTGCTCGGGTGTCTTAAAGATTGCCGAGAGCTTGTGCTCGGATTCGTCTTCGAGATTGTCTTCGACTCCGAGTGATATTCCCAAGTGGAAAGATTTCCGAGAGAGCACTGAACTTCGACTCCGAATGATCCTTTTGGTTGTAAGACTTCTGAGTGACGCACTTCCGAGAGAAATATTTTCGAGTGAAGAAAGGCTTTGACCCGGGCAGAGATATATCCGAGTGAGATATTTCTGAAAGAGGTGTCTCCGGGTGAGACATTTCTGAGTGGGTCACTTCCCAGGAAAGAAAAGCTATGACTAAGTGTTTCAAGCAGAAACATTTTCGAGTGAATCCCCTCCGAGTGAAGCAATTCTGAACGAAAAGAGACTGTGATGAATCCTTCTCGGAAAGAGATATTCCTGAGTATTTTCAATTTAATCTTTTTACCATGTTAGAGTCTGAATTTGGAAATATGGTCAACTACAAAGTTATTCCTCGTTGTCTTAGCTTTCCAATAAGACCAAATTTATTAAAATCCATTAAGATATGAGAGAGATATGCTAAAATATCGAAAAAGTGTCAGAATTGATATTTACTTCAATCATCGAGGCTCTTCCACGTCACTCTATTCTTCTAAAGTCTAGCAGATTCTCTTTTCTAATTTTTCTAAGTATGGGACCCTCTCTATTGTTCTATCCTCTTTTCTTTTATTATCTTGTTTCTTCCTTATCTTTTAACATATATATATATATATATATCAGCACTTCCTTACTTCGTTGACGCCTTTTTCCATCAACGATTTCTGTCAAACCTACCATTGGATCAGTTTGAAATTTTGAGAGTGGAAAGAACTCTAAATTCCTTAGTTCAAGGTAGCTGTGGAAGATTTCAGAACTAAGAGTTGATTCGGAGCTTGTGAATAACGAGCTGATTGTATTTAGTAGCTCGAGGAGCTTCTGGAATCGTTTATTCTTGGTAGGGGGAGCGTTTATATTTTAAATGTATAGTTTATGAACGAAAATGGGATAATATTGTTATCTTCAATAAGAAATCCCGAATATATGTGATATGTGTGATATAATATGAGATATGATGTTTTCCGTTCATATGTGAGTGGTATTGATATTGAATTTATATAAGATATGAATTGTATACGTGATGTATGTATTTGTGATAAATTTTATGCATGAGATGCAATAGAATATGTGATTGATGATGATGATATGAATGATATTCATGAAGTTTTCATGATATATAAATGCATGTGATGCATATTGATAAAGCATGAGATGCTTATGTGATGAACGAATATGAAATCTGATTGTGGTTTCGAGGATTCCACAAAAGACCTTGGGTGGGACTCAAGGCAAACCTCTTGAGCGGGACTCGGGGTTTAGCCCGTGACACTACCGTTGTTGCTGGGAGTGATTGTGTCACGTGAGAGGGCAAACGGTTTGGTACCAGTAAAACGGTTGGAGCAGCTGAGAGCTGAGTTATGGCTGAGAGCCAGTGTTGCAACACAAATTAAAAAACTTAATAATGGATCCATTTGATTGAGCATATGAATGCAATGATATATGTTATTGAGAATAACATGACGATATGATCATTTGATGATATGAGAATGAATGATATATGATAAGATTATGTGATATGGTTATGACTTATATGTGTTAGTGAATTGGACATTTGATCCGATTCAATAATTGTCATTTGACATGTATATGCTCAACCCCTATTGCGGTTATCTTTTTCAGTGGATACAGGACGTAGTGAAGGCATATGAGAATGCATTCAGTGGAAACTAAAGTATTATGTATATATTGATACATAATATCTTGTGATAGTATGTAAAAGCCTTGGCCGGCTCTTGATAGTATACGTTGTTATGTATGTTTGAAGGTTTGAGAATTGATGTTGAATAACTTCTTTTTGAAGTTTAAAATTTGAGAAAGTATATAAATATATGTATGTGTTCATATATATGTTATATTGCATATACAGAAATTGGAAGTCATTTTCTTTAAATTCTTCATTTTCTTTATTTACCTTAATATGATTTTATTACTTTTATTATAAAATCATATTTTCTTATATTTAACAATTTAATATACGTTTTCCGCTGATTCTTATGATAATCTTCATTTTGATTATCCAAGCTATGTTTTAATTATTTTCATACCTTCTCATATCGCCATATATGGGAAAGGTTTACTTAATTGGTCCAGGGGTATTGTTTAAATAATTATGATAAACTGAAAAAAAAATTTACCCTTAATTTTATTATTCTAATTAATTATATTGGGATAATTATATTAAGGGTTAGGATGTTTTATTTTACCCTTGACTTTCGGCTCCAGTGGTCCGGAGGGATCTAGTTGGGCTACTCAGTGGTCTGGGGAGACTTAGTGGTTGAAGTGGAGAGCTAGAGGGCTTGGTGGACCAGAGGGTCTTCGAGATGCCGGAGGACTCCTAGCTTATGGTCAACCCTTAAAGTATTCGGATATTGACGTCTAGTGATAGGCTCATTTGTTTAAGAGTCAATTATGCACTATTTTACAAAGCATTAAACCTTAACTAAATTATGAATTGAGGCAAGAACTAGAATAAGATCTATCGATCATGAAAGCATTCATGTTCATTGTTGTAAATGTCAGGTTTTTAATATATATATATAATAATAAAATTTGCAAGTAGAACCAATTACTTTATGAAAATGTATTATGTTTACATGCCTTGTATGACATTGGTATTTTTTGTTTCTTACCCTTTTTCTTGCTTGTGTTTTATAAAATAATCAAATTGAACAGATCTTTATCATAACAGAGTTTCTGCTTATGATAGATGTAAGGAACGTGTATGTATGTTATGGCATAATTATTGTCCAATTGTCTCAAGTCGTTATTGGTTTGCCCGATCCACTAGGGGAATTTTCATTTTCTTTTAGAGCTAGATTGATTTTAGATCTTTGAGCCATCGATCCTTTTCATGAACATCCACCTCCACCTCTTCAGGCTGACAAGGAGAATATAGAGGAAGGCTCATCTGGGAGTGATTCTACATTGGAAGAAAGTTAGATTACTAATGAAAAACTAGTGTTAGTTTAGGATAGTATTTTGATGAAGACTCCAGTAGTGCTTGGTGGTAGAGTAATTTTTTTTATATGATTTAACCACTCTCGATTATGAAGTTTTTTTATGACAACTAATAATTGATAGGTTCAATGATAAACTAACCAAACATATTTTGTTGGACTACTATATTTACAAAAATACTCTTATATACACTATATATATATATATACATATATTGTTAAGAAAATGTCTGGATGGAAAAGAATTTTAAATCCTATTGGATCAGACCCCAGACTTTATATCCCTAAATTTGTTAATATCGTCCATCAAGTATTTTTGCTTAAAAGGTAAAGTCTGTACTATTTATAACGTATTTTGTGCGCTTAAGTATTTACAAGATAGGAGTATTAGGCTATAAAAACAAAGGGAGAGTATTAGCATTCTAAAAGTCTGGCCGACTATCAAAAGTCTTATAGAAGCATTCTGATCAAAGAACCATTCTCAATGTTCCTAAATTCTATTTAAGTGATGCATTGGGATTTATGCTCTTATCATATTTATGTGCTTATCATCAAAGAACACCGAGAACAAGATCCAAATGAGCAACAACTGTCAGTGTACCTACCTCTGTGCATACTGATCAAGTTTAGAGATTATGTCAGAATATTTCAGAAAGCTACTTGACGCTCAATCAAGAATTAGTTTGCGAATGGTTTGTGCATGAAAATGCATGAGAAACCTTTTTCATGAAAAAGCTGAAGAGGTGTGTACCAGACCCCTCAAGTTCATTTCATCTTCAAAGTCTGGTAAAAAGAAGCTTAAGGAAAAATACCTTCAAAGGATTTCCAATGACTATATCTCCTTTCAAGAAGTAGTAACAGTCATATACTATAGCTTATATATATATATATACACCAAAGAAATTTAAACAAAAAAATATATAAAAAAGAGTCATATATAGAGATCTTGTGAGCTTGCATTTAAACTCTCTCAAGTTTCAATTCTCTTGTTTTGTAAGACAAAGACCCTCTTTGTACTACTCTACTTCTAGAAGACTTTAGTCTTATGTCATAAACTTGGTGTTCAAATTTCTCTTGTATATCTTATATACACTAAGTTTCAAGTGCTATCTTCTTTCTTTTTATAACCTTATAAAAGTTTGGTGAGTTGCCAGAACTTGTTAGTGTGGGAAACACCGTGGCCTGAAGAAGCTTTCGAAAGAATACTTGGGTTGAGCCAGGAGTGGCTTGTTGAAAAAATACTTGGGTTAAGCCAGAAGTGGCTAGAGTCAATAATACTTGTGGCACTAGTCTGGTGCTGTTATTGTAAAGGAGATTGTACAATGGTGGAAATCCTTCAAGTTAGAAGGAACTCGACATAGCTTTTGTGTTGGAAGTGAATCAGTATAAACTCTCTATGTTGATTTCTTTCATTCATTATCTATTTGATTACTTATATTATTTGGTTCATCTTTCTATGAAAAAGAGTCCGTGACTTATTCAACCCTCTTCTAAGTCTGACTCTGAACCATCAATTGGTATTAGAGCTTGTCCTTTGGGTTAATCACTCCCTTGAGTGAAAAAGATTAAGATCTATGGCAGCGTCTCAGAGTAATCAATTAATTGCAAAATGGTCTTCTATCAATAGACCCCTAGCCTTCTTTGGAGAAGACTACCCATACTGGAAGGATAGAATGGAAATGTTCATAAGATCCACTTAGTACAATCTATGGGTAGTCATCATTAATGGTGACTATTTCCCTCCTATTGATAATGAAGGTCAACCTAAATCAAAAGACGAATGGAACTCTGGTGAAATCAAAAGGATAGAGATTAATGCCAAAGCCTGATTTCTTCTTACCTGTGTTTTTAGTAAATTTAAGTACAACAAGGTATTTAACTATAAAATAGCTAAAGAAGTCTAGGATGCTTTTCAACGCAACTATAAAGGCACATCAAATGTTAAGAGATCCAAGAAAATACTGTTGATCAAACAATATGATAACTTCAAAATGGAGGAACATGAGTTAGTAGATCAAATGTTTGGAAGATTCTAAACTTTAATGAATAAGCTTAAGGGTCTTGGAACTACTCCATCTATTGAAGATATAAATGTCAAGCTTCTTGGATGTTTGCCTGAAAGGTTCGATGCAAAATGCTCTGCTTTGGAAAAAGCTAAGGATCTAAGCATATTTTCCATAGATGAGTTGCTTAGAGTTCTCAGGGTTCATGAGTTGAAGCTAAAATAGAAGGAAATCAGCAAACCTTCTTCTTTCTAAAGCATTGCCTTAAAGTCAGATGAATCAAGGAAAGGCAAGGCTCTGAAAGCTGAGGAATCTTCTACTTCTGAACTAGACTCTGATGATACAAGTGGAGATACTGATGAAGAACTAGCACTTATAACTAAAAGTTTGTTGTTTTCGATTTATATATTTAAGTTTGTTTTTATTTTTCCTAAAAGTCTGTCTTTATTTTATTTTGAGTCTATTGCTATTTTTGCATAATAAAAGTTTGTTGTTTATGTTTTATATATTTAAGCTATTTTTTGTTTTTCCTAAAAGTCCGTCTCTGTTTTATTTTGGGCCTGTTACTATTTTTGTTTTCATTTTGTTGTTGTTTCTATTTTTTTAAAGTCCGTCTCTATTTTATTTCAAGTTTATTATTGTTTTCATTTTGAGTTTGTATGGTTGTACTTAATCATTAAAAACAAAAAAAATCTTTAAATTGAATAAAATCATGTTTTAAAATAAGTAAAATAAGACGGAACGTCACAGTAAGTACTCAGATATTAAAATTCAGAATCGCTTAGTTACATCACTGGCTCACACAAGACAAACGTATCCTCATATCTCCACAGGTATCCTCCTATCTCGTCTTTTTGTTTAAATTTTGTTGATCAAGCTTTTATTTTTTAAAACCGAGATGGGAGACGACCATAAAAGCAATAAGACAAAGGAAATTTTGTCTAACTTATATGAATTCAAAAGTGAAACGTATTTGTTAAATAAGTTTAACTTTTCTACTTTCTTATGACTTTTGTTTTAATTTCAACTATATTTTAGTTTTTTTAGTGAGTTTTTATTGTCTTTATGAGTTCCTAAGCCATTATGATAGATAATAGGAATTTATTTTTAGTTTTATTTTAGTGAACATTTACTTGTTAATGAGTTATATGTGCTTGGTGGATGATTAATACTTAGTGAAATATTTAGAGAATATTGAAGGTAAAAGTAATCCACTAGGATCTTATATAATGCAAATGAATCAAGTTGAGTTTGAGTAAATTTTGAGTTTTTTTTCTATCCTAAGAGTTTCTCTTAGATTCTAGAAAGAATCACTCTTTGATCTTATCAAGAATTTTCATTCTTATGACGATATTAGGCTTATCAATCTTTGACCGTGGCGCTTATCTTTCATGACTTATCACTCATATTCTTATATATTTCCTGAGTATGACGTCAATATCATTCCTTAAACCCTTTACCAAAAAATATATCTTCTTCTCAAAATGAATTTCAAGGCAACCCTATTCCATTCACGTCAGTTATGGATTCCTGAATCGGTAAGGGAATGAAACAATAACTAATGGAAGTCATATGCGACCTACGTTAAATAACAAATCATAAAACGAATTAAAACTAGGATAATTTAAAGGGATTTGTAATACACTTTCTTACAACTCTTGGAGTGTGTTATTAGATGTGAAAGACAATTTCAACTCATAAAACAGTATTGTATTGTGATACACAAAGTGTGGGGCATCGCTCTAATAAAGGATCCCCAATTGATGAGAGTGCATTTACAATCAAGGTTGTAAGGGCCTGGTTTGTATTGAATTTCAAAATCATACCCTAACAACTTCATGAGATAGGATTGATGTTTGAGGGGTCTGAATGGTCTGATAGAGAAGCTCTTTGAGGCTTTTATGATCTGTTTGAATTATAAAATGTCTACCCAAGTGGTATTGGCACCACTTCTTGATGACGCCAGTGGTGTCACATAATTCTCAAACATAGGTTGAAGCAACAAGCAATTTTGGGCATAATTATTTAATGAAATAGGCCATTGGATCCCCTTATTACAATAAGACAAATCTCATGTTAGACCTAGAGGCATCTATATGCACACAAAATTACAGGTCAAAATTGGACAGAGCTAAGACCAAGGTTTAGGTCATAGCTAATTTGAGCTTCTGAAAGGTTGTTTCAACAAAGTCACTCCATTTAAAGTTATCTTTTTTTTAGTAGATTAGTGAGGGGAGTAACTAAGGAAGCATATCCAACCATAAATTTCCTATAAAATACCATAAGCCCCAGGAACCTGCAAAAAGACTTTATGGAACTAGTAGTAGGCCTATTTAGCATGGCTTTTATCTTAGAGGGATCAGAAGTAGTCCTTTTAGAAGACACTACATGGCCAAGGTAATTAATGCATTGCTGACCAAAGAAGCACTTTAAAGCCTTAAAGCCAAACTTGTGTTGTAATAGAAATTGAAAGACTTATTTCTAGTGTGTTAAATGCAACTCCAAGGATGGACTATAGACCAAAATATCATTGAAGAAGACAACAATGAACCTGTGAAGACAAGGCAGAAATAACTTGTTCATAGTTTCCTAAAAGGTGGTAGGGGCATTGCCAACCTAAACAACAACATAAAGAATTTAAGGTATCCATTATGAGTACAATAAACGGTTTTAGGGATATCCAATTTATCCATACGTATCTGATGAAATTTAGAAAGCAAGTCCAACTTGGAGTACCATGATGCATGCCCAAGTTCGTCCAATAATCCATCAATTATGAGAATTTGTGATAAAATATCATTTTGCCACTTTATCTATTACATTTTCATGTTCTTTTTTATGATAATATAGTGTTTTTATATAAAAAAAGACCTAAAGTTTGCTTATTTTTACAGATTTAGCTCAAGAGTCCATGCTTGCAAAAAATGGAGCAACACGGGACCATTTAAGCCCAAAACAATAAGCTAGATAAGTTAATGAGCCAAGAAGTTAAATTGAGTGTGACTTGTGCTTACTCAAGCATGGCCATGCACATGTGAACACAGCCTGTGCTTGTCTGCATTGATAGGCCTAACTCAATACATGTCAAAGGTTTTCACAATCTAATTTTATTCTAAACAAAAAAAGAGACACAACATAAATGTAAGAGAGATAAAATAAAGTGTGAGACTCAAATTTGAGACACCTGACATCCTTCTACCACTTTTTCCCTTTTGAGTTCTTTTTTTTAGTCGAATCCCCTTTGAGTTCTTAAGAATAATCATTCTCTAAGTTATGGAGCACTGAAAATCAAGAATTTTTTGTAATCACATAAAGTCATTTATCTTTTATACAAGTTATACATCATGGTGGTTTTTCTATTTTTGTCTATAAAATGGGAATTATGTTTAGTTTAATTACTTTTCATTTGTTTATGCACATTATTGGTAAGACTCCTTAACTTTAGGAGTTAAGATGAATTTTTATGATGTATTTTTTTTTATTTTATCTAAATCAAATTAAATTACATATTTTTTTAAAAAAATTTAATAATTTTTCATCTTCAAAATTGAAGCAAAACGTAATGGGAACAACCCTCCTTAAAAGCCAACTCCTCCGAACTATTAACTAAAAAACTAAATCTATAAGGAACCTCCCTCGTCCCAAGGCCCACAGTGCACTTGTCCATTTCCTATTCACAATGTCCTTATGCCAACCCAAACCAGGGTGAGTTACCCTTTAAGAGTTTAGGACCGTTTGAAAGTATGGACAAGGTAGTCAGATACATGGTATATGGTACGCCACATATTATATTCTATAATGTATAAAAATAATAAAAGCTTCAGCTTTAATACAATTCCCCAGAACAATCTCCCCTGTGCCGCACATAAAGTTACTACTACTTAGTATTCTATCTTAATTATTTTATTTATTGTTGCTTTCTTACAGTACATAAAAATGTTCAACACTTAAAAAGAGTGCTTGAAAAGTGTACTGGGCAGGCTCCCACCACCTCATCTCTTGTCCAGAAATCTGCATTCTTCAGCTTCCTTCTTCTCTTCCCATTTTCCATTTTTTTCTCTCTTTACCTCATACTAGACCACCCTCTACAACTCCATCCAATTTCCATCTAGTAAATTCCTCTTGTATCCTCTTAAATACTCACCACCACCACCACCACCACCACCACCATCATTAATCATGGCTCTTCTGGTGTATTTTTTACTTTTTCTAGCCCTCACTGGCCACTCGAGTAAGCCCCTTGATTTTCTTGTGTTTGTTTCAAGTTTCAACATGTCACGCACCATCTATTCTCTTAGATGGGTTCTTATGATTTTCTCCCCTCTTTCTGTTTTTCTATTTTGGTTGTGTGGCAAAGCTTGTGATGTAAGAGAGCAAGAGTAAATTCTGTGTGGTTGAGATTTTTCTTTTTAGTGATAAAGAAAATTCCTGGGCATTATTATTCACATGCATCTCATTTTCCTTGAAGAAAATATGGGTTTTTTTGTTTGGACTAACTGTATTTTTGACAATTTTTTGTCCAATAGGTGCTCTATACTGTGTATGTAAAGATGGTGTGGGTGATCAAGCTCTTCAGAAAGCAATTGACTATGCTTGTGGTGCTGGAGCTGATTGTACCCCTATTCTCCAGAATGGAGCATGTTTCCAGCCTAACACTGTGAAGGATCACTGCAACTATGCAGTTAATAGCTATTTCCAGAGAAAGGGTCAAGTTCAGGGAAGCTGTGATTTTGCTGGTGCTGCCTTACCTAGTCAAACTCCACCTAGTAAGTGTCCTTTACTTTCTTTCCCACCTTCAAATTTTTGGCACATCCTTGTTGAAATCCCCTTTTGCTAACACTTTTTTTTTCTTTGTTTCTCTTGTTGTGAATGTGTCTCTGATCCACAGCTACATCATCTACATGTGTTTACCCCTCAAGTCCTGGGTATGTTTCTTGACAATGGATCTTGGTGTTTTTTTATTACTTATTTATTCATATCCATAGGCTTATATCTTTGAAATTCAAGGGATTTCTCACTTATGGTTAGTTTGGTGCTTCCATAAGGGTATTAAACCAAATAATTTTCCATATAAGATTATGAAGGTGATAACCTTCTTGCCTTTTTTTTTTTTCTATTACTAGATCCAGCTTTTGGTGAAGTCAATTTCCCTTTTTTCCTTTTGTGTATTTAGAGGGGGTTTGGTTAGATTTAACATCAATTATGGCATTTACAAAAGTATAGCTGAAACTGACATTTTATCCTGGTGAACACACACATTTTGTTATTGTTTATGGTTTTTTTTGCGGATTTTAATTTTTTTTGTACATCATACTAACTTTTAGCTTACATTAGCTAAAAGGCCAATTTCTTTATAGGTTCATGTATCCACCGCCCCGAATCAGATTTACTAAGGCATGGCATCATCATGATTACCCTTTTGAAAGCATGAGCTGTCATGATTATGATGTTCCACAATAATTGTTGTCCATTTCAGTTTTTCTGCTATTTCATCCTAGATCTATGATCATATAATATTTAATGAAATGGTTTCTAAGCATATTATAACACTATTTATATACTAGTATATAATCAACAAAGGCTGACCCAATGAAGCATGCTGAGAAAGGGTGAATTTTATAGTGTATATAGAAAAGAAGGATTTTCTGGAGAGAGAAAAAAAACCCACTTTAATGATTTTTTCTCTCTCAAGAATTCGGGGTTCATTGGTTGTTAGAAAATATTTTCGATTTTCATTTGGTGTTTCACTTTTAACTTTAAAATTATCATTCTATTTTCTGTTTTTGAAAGTTTGTGGAGGAATATCTGAAAACAGAAAACAATGAAACAATTTTGTAATGAAAATAGATCATGTTTTCTGAAAGTCATATTGGTTATAATAGATTACTAGTAGGTTGATCCATGAAAGATTGCAAGGTGATTTTATTTGGCTTTCACTTGCAGCAATGCTGGAACAGGAAGCACAGCAACTCCAACAACCAGTACACCAACAGGCACACCATCTTCCACCATAACTCCAACCACTCCCACTACTGGCACTACTCCAACAGGCACCCCCACTGGCACTGGCACTGGCACAGGTACTGGCACAACTACTGGAACAGGCACTGGCACAGGCACAACCACAGGTAGTCCTAATGTGTTTGGAATAAGCCCAACATCTTCAACTGGCACTGGTGGCTTCAATGACTCTAGCAATGGGGTGGTTCATTTTAGAGGAACTTACATGTTTCTAGTATCCCTTCTTCTTACCTTATGGGTAGGTTTAAGGGTCTAAAAAATGGTACAGTTCTTGGAGATGAAAAAAAAAACACCTTAGTAGGGGTTTGATGTGTGGATGAGATTTTGCATGTGGTAGAAGGGTGTTCAGGTAATTTCATGACTGGGAATCATCCAGAAGCAAGCCCCCCTTTAGCCTCTTGTTTTTGTTTTTGTTCTGTTCCTCACTATGTGCAAGAAAGTAAAAAGTTAGGGAATTTGGTTCTGTTTCAGTGGTGAATATATTTGATGATATATGAGTACTAATGGGGTAGAACATCATCAATTTCCTTTTTGTATATTAGTTAAATTAAAATATCTATCATCACTATGAGAGGCACTATTTTTTTTAATTAAACCAGTCTGGCTACCTCCTCATTTGTGATATACTAGGATGCATTTTTTTTAATTGATGACCCTTTTGTTACTTCTTTTTTGGTTGAACTACTACTTCCGTTCAAAAAGTGGTTTATATAATTAAAATCATTCAATTCATTTAAAATTGGATTAGTTTCCCAAAATAATCTTATGAGACTTATAAATCTTTTTTTAATTTAATTAACATTTACTTTATTAATTACAAATGAGGATACTTTGGGAAAAATTAATGTTAACTTTTTGACAAGTTTTTTTATATTAGGAATTAATTTTTTTAAAGAGGTTTTGGTGGATAAGATAAGTAAATATTTTATTCTGTGGTTAGTTTATGTTTGATGGGTTAATGAGCTAATAAGATATGAAAATATTTATTTTATTTTGTAGTCTATAATTTTTTCATTTGTAAATTTTTATCCTAATAGGATAAAGATTCTATTTCCAAATTATTGTTATTCATTTTTATCCTGACAATTTATGTTTTCATTTATTTTGTCCATTTTTAACTAACTTATTCACCAAACGGTTGTAAGGGATGGAGGTAGAGCTTTGTTGGGTTTTTTAAGGATATTGTGTAGGGAAATAAAAATAAACTTTTATTAAAAATTAAGATGGATGAATATTTGAGATGTTTTAAACAAAAGTTTTTCTTAATAACAGCGGTTGGCATTGATGGACATCGTTTTCCGAAACAGAGATTGCGTAAGTTGATATTGGTAAGTTGGTTCGTCGTTTTCCCGCGGGACTGTAAGGTAAAAATGAGGATCACAAATTGAAATGAATAACGTTGAATACGTGTTTCACTTGCAATTTTCTCATTTTCTCTCTGTTACAAGTGGCCTTTGTAATTTTGATAGTAATATTTTCTTGTGGGCCAACATGATGGCAACAGTTGAGAATAATTGACGTCAACATGCGACATCTATGGTAATAATTATGGGTGCTTTGCCCGACATGTGTTAGTGTTCCCTTCTTATTTTCTGATTAAAATTTATAATATAAATACGGGAATTGGAAGAATGAAAGAGAGAGATTCATGACTCTAACAAAGTGAATTTGATGCCATTTATTAATAAAACCATTTTCGGTTGTTATCAATTTGTAGAGGTCTAAGTCTAAACATTTTTACGGAACTATCATTGATGTTCAGTGTTCCGTTAAGATTCTTACCACAAAATGAGAGATGGATCAAAATTGAGTAAAATTCGAGACTAAAATTACGCAATAGAAAGTTGCAAAATCAAAATTATAAAGAAGCCATACTTTATGAACCCAAAGTGTAATGCATCATTTTTATATCGCTGTGTAAGATTGTTCATTAACCTACTTTTTATATAGTATAGAGATATAAAGAAATGATATTGATATGGATTTGATACACCCATATACCCACACCTAGCTCAATATACTTATCCCGATTAGGGGCACATAGAAGAAGCCGGGGGACACATACATCAAAACCACTACACCTCAAAGGATCTAAGTACATATCCTTTGACCCCAACGAATGGATGTCACATGCCACACTAGTACCTTTTGACAATATTGGATATAATATTATTTCTGACAACTTCTAAAACTATAAAGACCCCCAAAGTTTATTAACAAGATATTTCATTTTCAATCCTCACTTATGCATTAGAGAAGTATTAAGAGACCAATCCCCTTTCAGCCCCGAGGGTTCTTTTATAGGTACCATAGTTAACATCACACTTGCACACCAAATTCTTGTAGATTGACACCAGACACGATCAAATATTTATAAACATGTATAATTTTATATGAAGAGAGATAGATGAAAAAATTGAGAGGAGTATGCGGTAGATAAGATAGATGGTGATATAGAGAAAGAAAAAAATGTATAGTATATTATTGGCTAAATTATGTTGGTCCTTTATTTTTCATTGTTGTTTCAATTTAGCCCTTTATTTTCTTGCCAAATTGGCCCCTTAACTATGTTGAATCTAAATTTCTTGTACCCTGTGATAAAAAGGTTTGATGATACTTTACTCTTAAAAATAATTCAACACATCTGATTCTGAACTAATCCAACAAGTTTTTTTTAGTATAAACAAAAGTAGTAAAGAAACTACATAAAGAACTATAAGGTATTCCTAAGGAATTCCAAATGCTTCTATAAAAAAAGATAAACTCAAAGTAATTCTTTAAAGAAAAGATCACAGGTTAGAATCAAAGAAACAAGCAAATAATCAAGCATAGGAAGTTCTTGATATCTTGTTTCTAAAGCACAACCCATTAACCAAGTAAAAAAGTTTCTACACTAAAAGCTCATAGATCATCATAAAACTTCAATTGCATATTAAAGAGGATTTGAAAAGGAGTTTTTCAAAATCCATAATTGAAGATTTATCTTTTTGAAGAATTGAAGACTTAGGTTAAAATGACCTAATCCTTGAAGAATCACAATAAGCAAAGCTGAAGACAACTTGTAAATATATACTTAAGGGCCAAAAATGACTTCAACCTCTTAAAAAAGCCTAAGAGAAATCTGCCATCACTATTTCTAAACGCACCCCTGCAACCAGCTCTCCCTGTAGCAGGTATAAGAGAACCATCTCCATTCAATTTGATCCACTTGGCATAAGAACATGAATAACAAGCCAGAACACGATTAATTCTACATTGACGATCACGTAGAAAGCTCACCTCCAACAACATAGAAGATTTGATGAACCCCATATTTAATACAAAGAGCCAATCAAAATGATCAACCCAATGATTGTTAAAGACCCATTTATTTCTTCATCACCAAAGGTTATCCAATGCCTCATCAAATATGTTATTCACGCAACTCCTCAACATAGAAACTCCCCCGGTGTTGGATAGGCACAATAGTATCACATACCAAATGAACCCACACACATTCCTTAAAAACATGGTCCACGGTCTTTGAACCCTAATGGAAGAACGAGCACATATCACGAGAGGCTATATATCCTGAAAATCTAAAAGCATTTATTGGCAGACCATTTGCAACAATCCTCCATAATAGGTGTAACATCCTAAAAATAGGATTTATTATTAAAACAAGGTTTAAAGAGGGATTCAAAGGCAAATGGGAAATTAATTTGAACAATTATCAAAATGACGGATACGTCCCTAACATTTGCCATAATGACGGACGCGTCCCTAGATGTTTTAAAAGCTAAATTTCTTTTCCTTTTCTTCTAAAAGCTTCGGGACAATAGAGAGAAACCATTCTTCTTCATCTTATTCTTCTTTCCATCCTAAATCATCACCTCTAATCCCTCCCTTTTCAATTTCTTTTAAGGATCATCAAATTGAAGTGGAATTCATCTTCTTCCTCTCTTCTCATCTCACGTGGAAGCTGGGCTTGTAGGGAGAGAACTCTAAATTCCTTAATTCAAGGTAAGAAGATGAATTCTTGTGTAGAAATATGATTTAATCCTTAAACCTTTTAATTTCTTGAATTTCATAGAGATTGTAAGCCATTGATGAGTTGTGAGAGCTTAGGTTTTTCAAGAACCTAGAGTTTCTTATGAAAAAGTGAAATTAAACGGCTTCTTGATTGCTAATCTTAGAGAATTGAAGCTTAATAGTGATTGTTTCAATAAACTAGGTAGCTTCAGTAGGATTCAGAGTTAAAAGTTTGATTTGGAACTTGCGAAAGTGAGTGGATAATACTCGATAGCTCGAGGAGCTTCTGGAATCGTTTATTCCAGGTAGGGGGAGCGTTTACATTTTAAATGCATAGTTTATGAACGGATTCGGGATAGTATTGTTGTGATTAGTGAGAAATCCCGAATATTGATATGTGTTATATACGTGTGTTATGGTATTTTCCGTTCATATGTGACTGTTATTGAGAAATTGAATTGGCATAAGACATGATTTACATGTGTGAATTTATGATGATTCCTATGCATGAGATGCAGTAGGAAATATGATGATGATATGTGATTAATGATGATGATGATATGAATAATATTCATGAAGTTTTCATGATATGAATGCATGAGATGCATTTGATAAAGCATGGGATGCTTATATGATGAATAAACATGAAATATGATGTGGTTTTGAGGATTCCACAAAAATACCTTGGGTGAGACTCTAGGCAAACCTCTTGAGCGGGGCTTGGGGTTTAGCCCGTGACACTACCGTTGTCGCTGGGAGTGATTGTGTCACGTGAGAAGGCAAACGGTTTGGTACCAGTAAAATGGCCGGATCAGCTGAGAGCTGAGTTATGGCTGAGAGCCAGTGTTGCAACACAAAATTAAAACTTAATAATGGATCCATTTGATTGAGCATGTGATTGCATTGATGAATGTTGTTGTGAACAACATAATTATACGATCATTGTGAATGAATGAAATGTAATGAAATTGTGTAATATGATTATGATTTATATATGTTAGGGAATTGGACACTTGATCTGATTCAATAACTGTCATTTAATATTTATTATGCTCACCCCCTATTTGTGGTTATCTTTTTAGTGGATATAGGAAGAAGTGAAGGCATATGAGATGACATTCAGTGGAAAAATGAAGTATTATGTACTCATTTGTACATAGTGTGTGTTGATAGTATGTTAAAGCCTTGGCCGGCTCTTGATGATATTTTATGATATGTATGAATGATTTTGAGGATTTGATGATGGATAACTTCACTTTGAAGTTTGAAATCTGAATATGTATATATTTATGATATATACTATGTGTTGAATTCATAGAATGTGAAATGATTTATATGCATGAATTGGAAAATTAGGAATTGGAAGTGTGAAATGATGATCTGATGAGTTGTTAAGTCATCGAAAGGGATCGATAGATTCCCTATATTATATATGACTTGTTTAAATAGGTGTTGATGTGTTTGAATGGAATTAAGAGAGGTTGATACATTTAAGTTGCATAATTGGACCATAATGCATTTTTGTGCATAAGTTGGTCATATGTTTGAATTTTGGCGAATGGACAGCCCCAACAGCTCTGGAATAGTGAAAATATAGTGCGTATGAAGTTTTGTAGTAATCGGAGTTGAAATGGGCAAAATAGGTGGGTGGGAAGTTAATTTATAGGTTTAAAGCTGTCAATCTCACTCAAGCGAGTAAAATTTCACTTGAGTGAGCCATTATATGAGTTAGAGTATGCATTCTGGTCAAATCTCGCTCAAGCGAGCACAATTTCGCTCAAGCGAGTGTCATTTTCGCTCAAGCCATTGTCAATTTCGCTCAAGCTAGCTGACGGGGTCTGATGCTATTGTCACTTGAGCAAAAATTTCATTTAAGCGCCCAAAATCTCACTCAAGCGAGATGATTCAGCTTTTCCTTTCTTTATAAAAGTTGTAGATAATTTTGTCTCCGCCGTTTTGATACCCAATTTGCATCGATCGGATTTCGGTAGCCCGAGTTATACCCAAAATACTAAAGGGTGTTCATGCTGAAAATTTTAGCAGGGCTGATTTTATAAATTTACAAATTGGGCAATCTTCAGGGCATAATTAGCCCTTGACTTCTGCATAAAAATTGTAGGTATTTGAGTTACAGATGTTTATAAACTAGATTCGTCCCAATTGGAGTTATATAACTCCGATTTGACTTAGTTTATCGAGTGGTGCGCAAGGAGCCGGCGTGCTGAAAAATTTTCTTTGAGCCATTTTGAAGCCCCAAACTTTAGAATATGTTATGAGGGACACATTGAGTCATATAGGGATATCCTAAGATGGGTGTGAATAAAAAAATTCCTATATTTTATTTATTTATTTATTATTATTATTAAATTAAGGTTTGGATGATTTATTTATCAATTTAAAATACGCTTTCTGCTGATTCTTATGATAATCTTTATTTTGATTATCCAAAATGTATTTTAATTTAATTTTTATACCTTCTTATATCGCCATATATGGGAAAGGTTTATTTAATTGGTCAAGGGGTAATTGTAAATATTCTTTTCACGATCTTTCTATATCTTATTAGATTTATTAATTCGTGAAAAATCTACCCTTAATTTTATGATTATAATTAATTATATTGGGAAAATTATATTAAGGGTTAGGATGTTTTAATAGGAAAGTGATCGTATATGGCCTAACCATTTCTAGATCCATCTAAAGATAGAAAAGTTCTCAGCATCCACATTCCCATACACAATATCATAAGCAAAAGTGAGAGTGAATCATCTATCCCCATTGTACCTCTAAGTTACATGGTTATTTTCATCTATATATACACACTCTAATATATGTGGTGATATCTCCATAACACCTATCATAGATTCAATCCTCTTTGCCTAATCAAAACAATAAGAATGATGTCGTTTCCACACTTATATTTGATTGTGATAACCTTCACCCATAAAGAATCTTTATCCACCATGGGCCTCCCCACCTTTATCTTCTTATCAATTTCATCACAAGTGGCTATGGGCAAGTTATTGGTTTGTATGGAATAAAAGATAATGGCCTCCAACATTGCCTTAATGAGAGTGAGCCTCCTTGTATAGCATTGGTTTCACTCCTTCCAACTACTTAGTCTTATATCCATCTTGTCTATAATATACTGAAAGGATGAGACCCTAACTCTATCATGGTGAAGGGGAACTCCTAAGTACTTATTCAGGTCATAAGTGTGCTGGTAACCTAGTTTCGTACTCAGTTGATCTCTTAAGGACCATGCCATATTATGTGGAAAGTAAACGCCTATTTTCTCTGCACTAACCAATTACCCCGAGCTTTTTAAAAATGAGTCAAGGTAATGCTTAATGACCTCTCCTTGATTCAAAGGTGCTTCTGAGAAGATAATCAGATCATTCACGAACACTAAATGAGACAAGAGAGGGCTTCCTCTTTGAAGTCGAAGCGATTTCTAAAACACATGTTCCATAATAAGGTAGGAGAGTCTTTCAATACATAAGAAAAAAAATATAAGGGGGATAAGGGATCCCGTTGGCAAATCCTACACAATGGAGAGAAAGAGTCCAAAACCTCACCATTCCAATATAACCTTATAGTTAAAGAAGAGATACACCACCACACCAAACTACAAAGTTATCTAAAAATCCTATATCCTTAAGAGTGACACAAATATAGTCCTAACTCAAGTGACCATAGGCCTTCTCTAGGTCGATTTTAATGGCTATTAACCTCTTACCACTCCTCCTATACTTCATTGTGTGTATCACCTCTCAAGTAATAACAATATTATTGTAACACCCCTATTTTTATTTTTATATTAAAATTTTGAAGGAATTAAATTATGGTTCTTTAGAACTTTTTAATCTACGTATTATTTATGATTTTTTGGAATTTTTTGGAATTTTGGAATTTTTTTAATAAAAATAATATTTTTTAAATAATTTTAAATTCATATAAGTGACTTAAATTAAAAATATTTATAAGAAAGTGAATTTAAATTATAAGAAAATTTTCTAAAAATCTGTTTCAAGTAGACTTATCTAAAAATTATCGGTTTGAGAAAAATCTTGATTTTTTCCAATCGTTAAAAAATTGGAAACGTATCAATAAATTTTTATTAACGGAAAATTTTAGATTTTTAAAATTTCAGCTTTATATTACTTATTATAAAATTAGTGAGGACTGATATAATATCGCTAAATTTCAAAAAGGACTTATTTTGAATATTTAAAATATACCGAGTGAAAGGTTACTATTTGGCTTAATAATTCTGCCGACAGTTACTATGCAAAACACTGTGCATGTACGAAATTTTCAAAGAATGCATAGTAACCTAGAATAAAAAATTCAAAAATGTATAGTACTTTTATATTAAAATAATGGAATGCATAGTAAAATTTTTTCCTATAAATACCGAAGGATTTCTTCTTTAGAATTCACAATTTCAGATTAAGTTTTCTTAATACAGTAGTGCTAGTAAGATAGTGGTGGAAGTGAGAGAGAGAAGAAAAGTTTTTGGAGAGAAGGTTCTGCCAAAATCCTAAGGTAAGAATACTTCTCTTTTATATTTTTTTAGATTATTTTTATATCGTTTTTAGAAATCTGTTATTATACTGAAAATAATATTATTTTAAGTTACTATTCTGCATAGTAAACACTATTTCAATAGTAAATTACTATTTCAATAGTAAATTACTATTCAAATAGTAAATTACTATTTACTGTTACTATTTACCGTTACTATTCATGATTTACTATTTGCTGTTACTATTCACGTTTTACTATTTACTGTTACTATTCACGTTTTACTATTTACTGTTACTATTCAAGTTTTACTATTTACTGTAACTATTCACGATTTACTATTCACTATTCACTATTCACTATTCAAAATTTACCATTTCTGTTTTAAGTAGTAATCTTAATCTTCGTCTTATGCTTATACTGAAATAAAATTGATATTAATATTTCTAGAAATCGGAGGCGCAAAGCAAATCTCTTTTTGGTAACGACTCAAGGTAAGGGGGAGTGAGATAAGAAGTATAATACGAAAAGACATAAGAATAATGAGAGGAGTCCCCTACTCCTTTTAAATTTAATAATATTATTATTTTAAAATATTAACTTTTTAACTTAAAATTTTTAATAAATTTTTAATTAAATATCCAGTTTAACTAACTCTAACATACCTATGCAATGACTTGGACCATTATGACCTATATGGACTGGACTATACCTATGCAAGGACTTGGACCATTATGACCCATATGGACTGAACTATACCTATGCAAGGACTGGATTATATGGACTTATATATACCTATGCGAGGAATTGACCAAAAGGACTAAAATTGACTATATTAATAATCATTAAATTTTGTATTATGATATTTAATTGATTTGATTATGATTTGATTATGATTGATTGATTGATGATATTTAGTTATGATTGATATTGTTTGATTTTGATTGATGATATTGTAATGTGGAGTTTGAGCATATAGCGAGCATGACGAAAAGCTAAAATTCAGTAAGAATTTCTTACCTTACTCTTTAAATTTTATTATCTTTTAATTCTTCTTAGAAATTATTTTTATTAACTTTATTTTCAATATTTAGAATAAAAAAAAAATTAGTATTTATTTTAGAAAGAAAATATTTTATGAGAATTTATTTAATTAAATCTTGAGTTAAAGAAAAATTTTGTAATTTTAAGTATTTTTGGTTAATAATTATTCTCTTTTAATAAAACAAAATTTTTTGAAAAGAAAATTATTTTATTTTTTCCAACTTAATAACTAAATATATTTGGAAATAATTGAGATTCCTAAATTTGATTTTGTTAAAATTTAATTTGAGAAAGATTATGTAAAGTTTTATATGATAAAGTTTTTAGGTATTTAAGGCTTAGAAACTCAATTTCAGTGAGGATTGAAAACTGTACCAAATTTATTTCTGTGGGACAGAAATTCAGAGAATTGAGAAAATGTACAGTTTATTGAAATGATATTGTAAACCTTTAAGGTATTTAATAATTGAGTTTCTAAAAGCCTTAACCAACTCAATACGCGAGTAGTTCATGCATCATGAATCATTAAAGTGAAATAAAATGATATTGTCTGGGGACGGATTATAGAAACCGAGGATACATTAGAGGAGGCTTAATTACGAGCCTTGGGATGAGAGGGTGTGAAAGGGTGCTTCAGGGGACCTGGGGTAGCTCCCTAGTGTCGGGTACTTTCACAATAAAAACTTTCTCAATCTGACTAGTCTCTAAGTGTTTCCATGCCAGTTAAGCTGTTCATATTATTATTATCCGGACTTATGGAACAGTGTAAACTCCTGGTTGGCCCAGTGCAAATTAAAATTTAAGGGCCCACATATATAGGTAAGTTATGATGAAGATATTGCATAACATTCATGCATTCATAATTGATTGTGTATGTGATTGTGATTGATATTATTATGTATTGGTTTGTGAAAACCCTTTGTTGCTTATGTCTTATTTGGAAATATTATATTCTGTTTCTCACTCCTTTCTCCGTGTTTTTGTTTCATATATTCTAAATTGATGGTTCAGAGGGAAGGATCGAAGAATATCAGCAGTAACTATAGCATGTTCTAGAAAGGGAGCTCGGTATGAATACCGTGGTCCAATGAATAAATAATGTTAATTAGTAACTGCTTCTGGGCCATGGAGTTTCCTCTCTTTCTTATAATGTTTAATGTTTATTTTCTTCGGATGAATGTACAAATACTTTATAAAGTTTTTAATAATATTTGTGAGGTATTTCAGAAATAATGTATATAATTTATTCCGATAGTTTCTTTTTAACAATCATATCTTTAGTAAAAAAAAAAAAATTATGAGTTTTTCTAGAATTTATTAAGGTGTAACAGAGGGTGTTACAAAGTGGTATCAGAGCAGTTAATCCAATAGGCCTGGGGAAAAGGTCTATCTTGCTTTGTCTGTAAACTCTGTATAGGTGATAGAGAATAGAATATCTGACTTGGTAGTAACTGTGATTGATGTGACAAATCTCAGTTACTGTGAAACAGGAAACTAATGGCTGGAAACGATCTTGCTGGAGTTGTAGAACGCTTAATCAATGCAATGGGAGCACGTGAAGGTCAAGGTAATGATGCCTTGAGAAGACTGGACCTATTCGAAAAGCGCAATCCACCTCGTTTCAAGGGAGGATATAACCCTGATGGAGCACAAATCTGGATTCGAGAGATAGAGAAGATCTTTCGAGCATTGCAATGTAATGAAGCTGATAAGGTAGTTTTCGCTACTTATGCCTTATCTGAGGATGCCGAACATTGGTGGGATAGCATGCGTAAACAATTCGAAGTCAACGACGTGGAGATCACTTGGGACTATTTCAAGGATGTGTTTCTGGAAAAATACTTTCCAGCTGATGTTAAAGAGAAAAGACAATTCGAATTCCTGTCGCTGACCCAAGGAAATATTACCGTTGGAGAGTATGCATCCAGGTTTGAAGAGCTATCTCGTTTTCATTCTCATTATAATGATGCTACTAATGAAAGAGATCGGTGTGCAAAGTTTGTAAATGGACTGCGGCCAGAAATTAAGGAAGCTATACGAATGCAGGAAATCCGTGAATTTTCTGTATTGGTAAATCGCTGCAGGATCTTTGAAGAAGACCATAAGGATAGAATGACCAAAAGTCGTGAGCCCATTCACAAGGCAGGAGAAATAAGAAGTGGAGGACCTCACCATCACCAAAGAAGAGATTTCAGAAGGAATAAGCCTTACCAAGCACCATTTCGCCGGTTTGGAACAACATCTGTTCCTAACAGACCCCAAGCTTCAACTGGAAGCTATTACCCAACATCTGCACCAAATTTTAAATGTTTTATCTGTGGAGGACCCCATTTGAAAAGAGATTGTCCTAAAAACACTTATGTTTGCTTTAAGTGTAACAAACCAGGTCATCACATCAAGGATTGCCCAGAGATGAAGAGAGAAAACCCTGAAGGTGCAAGTACAAGCATAAATACTCAAGGAGGCGCGCACAGTGCAGTCGGAAGGCCGAAAGCAAAAGGAAAGGTTTTCGCAATCACTGGAGAAGAAGCATCTCATGCTGATTCCATGGTAGAAGGTAAGTGTATCATTAATAAGATTTCTTTAACTGTTATGTATGACTCAGGTGCATCACATTCCTTTATTGCCAATGACTGTGTAGAAAAACTAAAATTACCTGTGATAGAACTGCCATTTGACTTATCTGTACATACTCCTGGAAACAATCCCATTGTCACTTCTAAAGCTTGTTGGAAATGCCCTATTGTCATAGATGGTAGGGACTTTAAGGCTAATCTTTTCTGTTTACCCCTTTCTGGCTTAGAAGTTATTATTGGGCTAGATTGGTTGTCTGACAATCATGTTCTAATAGATTGTCATAATAAAACCATAATGTTTAAAGAACCAGTGAATTTGAATCTTGAGGATTCGAGATTTCTAACCGCCAACCAAGTGAGTGCCTCTTTAAAAGGAGGGGCTCAAGGATTCATGCTATTGCTTTCAACGAAAGGAGAGCAAGAATCAAAAATCAAAAATCTGCCGGTTGTGTGTGAATTTCCTGACGTTTTTCCTGAAGATATCCCTGGTTTACCCCCAGAAAGAGATGTAGAATTTTCTATTGATCTAGTACCTGGAGTTGGACCTATTTCAATTGCACCATACCGAATGTCACCTCTAGAATTAGCAGAGTTGAAGAAACAACTTGAAGAGATGATAGAGAAGCAATTTATACGACCCAGTGTATCCCCCTGGGGTGCACCAGTGTTGTTGGTTAAGAAAAAGGATGGTAGCATGAGATTGTGTGTAGATTATCGGCAACTGAACAAGGTGACAATCAAGAACAGATATCCTCTACCAAGGATTGACGACTTGATGGATCAGCTGCGTGGTGCCACGGTGTTCTCCAAAATTGATTTGAGGTCTGGATACCATCAAATAAGGGTGAAAAAAGAAGATGTATCAAAAACTGCTTTTAGAACACGCTATGGCCATTACGAATATCTAGTAATGCCTTTTGGTGTAACTAATGCACCAGCCGTATTCATGGATTACATGAATAGGATTTTTCATCCATATCTAGATAAATTTGTAGTGGTGTTCATTGATGATATATTAGTGTACTCTAAAAGCAGAGAAGAACATGTTGAACACTTGAAGGTTGTGTTGGAAATCCTGAAAAAGAAACAACTGTATGCAAAGCTGTCGAAGTGTGAATTTTGGTTGGAAGAAGTAAACTTTTTAGGACATGTAATTAGTCAAGGAGGAATAGCTGTAGACCCTTCCAAGGTGGAAGCAGTTTTAAAATGGGAGAGACCAACCACGATCACTGAGATTAGAAGTTTCTTGGGCTTGGCTGGATACTATAGAAGATTCATTGAAGGATTTTCAAAGCTAGGATACCCATTGACCAAGTTAACACGGAAAGGACAACCTTTTGTGTGGACGACACAATGCGAGAATAATTTCCAAGAGCTGAAAGATCGACTTACTTCTGCGCCAGTGTTAGTACTCCCCGATCCACATCGAAGTTTTAAAGTTTACTGTGATGCGTCTAAACAAGGACTAGGAAGTGTACTCATGCAAGACAAGAAGGTTGTAGCCTATGCATCGCGTCAATTAAGGCAACATGAGATTAACTACCCTACCCATGACTTAGAGTTAGCCGCTGTAGTTTTTGCCTTAAAGATTTGGAGGCATTATCTATACGGTGCAACATTCGATGTGTTTAGCGATCATAAGAGTCTCAAGTATTTATTCGACCAAAAGGAGTTAAACATGAGGCAACGGAGATGGATGGAGTTCTTAAAGGACTACGACTTTGAGTTGCAATACCATCCTGGAAAAGCGAACGTAGTAGCTGATGCTTTAAGTCAAAAGTCTCTACATGCATCCACAATGATGATTAAAGAATTGGAATTAATAGAGAACTTCAGAGATCTTAACCTAGCAGTAAAGGTTAATGCTAACAGCTACAGATTAGGAGCGTTACAAGTGACAAATGAATTCCTGAGGCAAGTTTTAGAGGCTCAAAGAGAGGATGAATTCCTGCAAGAGAAGAAAGAACTCTTGAAACAAGGAAAAGAAGTCGAGTTCAATGTAAGAAATGACCAATTGCTGAGGTATAAGGATCGAGTGTGTATCCCTGATCAAGAGGAGTTGAGGAAAGCAATTCTGGAAGAAGGCCATAAAAGTTATATGAGCATTCATCCCGGAGCTACTAAAATGTATCAAGATTTGAAGAAGTTATTTTGGTGGCCTGGAATGAAGAAAGCGGTGGCAGAGTATGTGGCTGCATGTCTAATTTGCCAGAAGGTTAAAGTGGAACACCAAAAACCCCCTGGAATGCTACAATCAATGGAAATACCGGAATGGAAATGGGATAGCATTACCATGGATTTTGTGACTTCTCTACCCAAAACTCCATTAGGACATGATTCGATATGGGTAATAGTTGATAGACTAACAAAGTCTGCCCACTTTATTCCCATCAACATTCGTTACTCTATGGAGAAGCTGGCAAAATTATACATTGAGGAGATTGTGAGATTGCATGGAATTCCTTCAAGTATCATTTCTGATCGGGACCCTCGTTTTACATCACAATTCTGGAAGAGCTTGCACAAGGCTTTGGGAACAAGACTGCGTCTGAGTTCAGCATATCATCCTCAGACAGATGGACAATCAGAAAGAACAATCCAATCTCTAGAGGACTTGTTACGAGCTTGTGTGTTAGAGCATAAAGGAAGTTGGAATCAATTCTTACTATATGTGGAGTTTACCTACAACAACAGTTTCCATGCTAGCATTGGCATGGCACCTTTTGAAGCATTATATGGAAGAAAATGTAGGACCCCGCTATGTTGGTTTGAGACTGGTGAAAACTTGATGCTAGGACCAGAGTTGGTACAACAAACCACGGATAAAATCAAAATAGTTCAGGAAAAGATGAAGGCAACACAGAGCAGGCAGAAAAGTTACTATGACAAAAGAAGAAAACCGCTCGAATTTCAAGAAGGCGATCATGTATTCTTGAAAGTCACACCTATGACTGGGGTCGGTCGGGCAATGAAATCTCGAAAACTAACTCCTAGATTTATCGGTCCATACCAAATAATTCATAAAGTTAGTCCCCTTGCCTACCAAATAGCATTACCACCTTTTCTTTCTAATATCCATAATGTTTTTCATGTGTCAAACTTGCGAAAGTATATATCTGATCCTACACATGTTATTGAACCTGATGTCATACAAGTTAAAGATAATCTTACATATGATGCACCACCTGTTAGAATAGGTGACAGAAGAATAAAACAATTAAGAGACAAGACAATTCCGTTTGTAAAGGTTATTTGGAGTGAAACGAGAGGAGAAGATGCTACATGGGAACTAGAAACTGAGATGAAAGAGTCTCATCCTCATTTGTTTTACTGATTAATGTAAATTTCGAGGACGAAATTTTCTAAGGGGAGTAGAGTTGTAACACCCCTATTTTTATTTTTATATTAACATTTTGAAGGAATTAAATTATGGTTCTTTAGAACTTTTTAATCTACGTATTATTTATGATTTTTTGGAATTTTTTGGAATTTTGGAATTTTTTTAATAAAAATAATATTTTTTAAATAATTTTAAATTCATATAAGTGACTTAAATTAAAAATATTTATAAGAAAGTGAATTTAAATTATAAGAAAATTTTCTAAAAATCTGTTTCAAGTAGACTTATCTAAAAATTATCGGTTTGAGAAAAATCTTGATTTTTTCCAATCGTTAAAAAATTGGAAACGTATCAATAAATTTTTATTAACGGAAAATTTTAGATTTTTAAAATTTCAGCTTTATATTACTTATTATAAAATTAGTGAGGACTGATATAATATCGCTAAATTTCAAAAAGGACTCATTTTGAATATTTAAAATATACCGAGTGAAAGGTTACTATTTGGCTTAATAATTCTGCCGACAGTTACTATGCAAAACACTGTGCATGTACGAAATTTTCAAAGAATGCATAGTAACCTGGAATAAAAAATTCAAAAATGCATAGTACTTTTATATTAAAATAATGGAATGCATAGTAAAATTTTTTCCTATAAATACCGAAGGATTTCTTCTTTAGAATTCACAATTTCAGATTAAGTTTTCTTAATACAGTAGTGCTAGTAAGATAGTGGTGGAAGTGAGAGAGAGAAGAAAAGTTTTTGGAGAGAAGGTTCTGCCAAAATCCTAAGGTAAGAATACTTCTCTTTTATATTTTTTTAGATTATTTTTATATCGTTTTTAGAAATCTGTTATTATACTAAAAATAATATTATTTTAAGTTACTATTCTGCATAGTAAACACTATTTCAATAGTAAATTACTATTTCAATAGTAAATTACTATTCAAATAGTAAATTACTATTTACTGTTACTATTTACCGTTACTATTCACGATTTACTATTTACTTTTACTATTCACGTTTTACTATTTACTGTTACTATTCACGTTTTACTATTTACTGTTACTATTCAAGTTTTACTATTTACTGTTACTATTCATGATTTACTATTCACTATTCACTATTCACTATTCAAAATTTACCATTTCTGTTTTAAGTAGTAATCTTAATCTTCGTCTTATGCTTATACTGAAATAAAATTGATATTAATATTTCTAGAAATCGGAGGCGCAAAGCAAATCTCTTTTTGGTAACGACTCAAGGTAAGGGGGAGTGAGATAAGAAGTATCATACGAAAAGACATAAGAATAATGAGAGGAGTCCCCTACTCCTTTTAAATTTAATAATATTATTATTTTAAAATATTAACTTTTTAACTTAAAATTTTTAATAAATTTTTAATTAAATATCCAGTTTAACTAACTCTAACATACCTATGCAATGACTTGGACCATTATGACCTATATGGACTGGACTATACCTATGCAAGGACTTGGACCATTATGACCCATATGGACTGAACTATACCTATGCAAGGACTGGATTATATGGACTTATATATACCTATGCGAGGAATTGACCAAAAGGACTAAAATTGACTATATTAATAATCATTAAATTTTGTATTATGATATTTAATTGATTTGATTATGATTTGATTATGATTGATTGATTGATGATATTTAGTTATGATTGATATTGTTTGATTTTGATTGATGATATTGTAATGTAGAGTTTGAGCATATAGCGAGCATGACGAAAAGCTAAAATTCAGTAAGAATTTCTTACCTTACTCTTTAAATTTTATTATCTTTTAATTCTTCTTAGAAATTATTTTTATTAACTTTATTTTCAATATTTAGAATAAAAAAAAAATTAGTATTTATTTTAGAAAGAAAATATTTTATGAGAATTTATTTAATTAAATCTTGAGTTAAAGAAAAATTTTGTAATTTTAAGTATTTTTGGTTAATAATTATTCTCTTTTAATAAAACAAAATTTTTTGAAAAGAAAATTATTTTATTTTTTCCAACTTAATAACTAAATATATTTGGAAATAATTGAGATTCCTAAATTTGATTTTGTTAAAATTTAATTTGAGAAAGATTATGTAAAGTTTTATATGATAAAGTTTTTAGGTATTTAAGGCTTAGAAACTCAATTTCAGTGAGGATTGAAAACTGTACCAAATTTATTTCTGTGGGACAGAAATTCAGAGAATTGAGAAAATGTACAGTTTATTGAAATGATATTGTAAACCTTTAAGGTATTTAATAATTGAGTTTCTAAAAGCCTTAACCAACTCAATACGCGAGTAGTTCATGCATCATGAATCATTAAAGTGAAATAAAATGATATTGTCTGGGGACGGATTATAGAAACCGAAGATACATTAGAGGAGGCTTAATTACGAGCCTTGGGATGAGAGGGTGTGAAAGGGTGCTTCAGGGGACCTGGGGTAGCTCCCTAGTGTCGGGTACTTTCACAATAAAAACTTTCTCAATCTGACTAGTCTCTAAGTGTTTCCATGCCAGTTGAGCTGTTCATATTATTATTATCCGGACTTATGGAACAGTGTAAACTCCTGGTTGGCCCAGTGCAAATTAAAATTTAAGGGCCCACATATATAGGTAAGTTATGATGAAGATATTGCATAACATTCATGCATTCATAATTGATTGTGTATGTGATTGTGATTGATATTATTATGTATTGGTTTGTGAAAACCCTTTGTTGCTTATGTCTTATTTGGAAATATTATATTCTGTTTCTCACTCCTTTCTCCGTGTTTTTGTTTCATATATTCTAAATTGATGGTTTAGAGGGAAGGATCGAAGAATATCAGCAGTAACTATAGCATGTTCTAGAAAGGGAGCTCGGTATGAATACCGTGGTCCAATGAATAAATAATGTTAATTAGTAACTGCTTCTGGGCCATGGAGTTTCCTCTCTTTCTTATAATGTTTAATGTTTATTTTCTTCGGATGAATGTACAAATACTTTATAAAGTTTTTAATAATATTTGTGAGGTATTTCAGAAATAATGTATATAATTTATTCCGATAGTTTCTTTTTAACAATCATATCTTTAGTAAAAAAAAAAAATTACGAGTTTTTCTAGAATTTATTAAGGTGTAACAGAGGGTGTTACAATTATCACTCCCATGTTTGTGGGGGATGAAACTGCATTGGATAGGACTTATGAAAGACTCTATAAAGCGTTTCAGCCTAATGGTTAGGATCTTAGTAACCATCTTATAAGACATGCTACATAAAGAAATTGGTCAAAGTTGTTTTATATTCATCACATGGTCCACCTTAGGAACAAGGGTAATAAAAGTAGAGTTAATATCAACCACCTTTGTCAAGTCTTAAAAAAATACCATGAATAAGGTAATAAAGAGTGTTGCTACCCAATTTTGTCTGGGCCATTTAAATTTTTTAAAAAATAAATTTCTTTAGGAGTTATTTTTAAGGAAAAAGTGAACCAATGGGCTTGTTTGAATTTCAAATTTTTAATATGGGTTTTGATCTTCAAATTTTTTTAAAATCTCTATCAGAACCATAAAATTTAAATTTTTAAACTGCTAATCTTAGGCAAGCTTTTAAAATTCAAATTGAAGAAAGAAGTCTAAAATTTGAATCAAATTTTTAAGAGATTAGAGAAAAAAGATAGTTTTTTTAAAAAATAATAAAGAGATAAAGTTTTTATGAAATAGAGCTTTCTATATATTAAAAAATGAGATAAAGCTTTAAAATAAATTTTTTTAATGAAATCAGTTTTTAATATATATTATAAAAGTTTTACGTAAGAGGATAATGGAAAATAAAGAAAAAAAATAAATTATATATATATTAGATAAGGTTTGTTACATTTAATATATATTAGAAAAGGAAAAGAGATCAGGAAGAAAAAAAACAAAACGGAAGAAAACATAAGGTTCCACGTAGCAATAAAATTTTCAGTAGCTATATATATAACATATTCACATTGATAAAAGGGGAGAGCACATTTACGCTAAAAGGATTCATTGGAAAAAAATTCAATTTCCATGTAAAGAGATTGAGAGGAGAGGATATACAATCACGTGAGCCACCACAGAGGAGAAGGAATTGGATTATTCACGCCGGAGGATTCAGCAAACGTAATTAAGAACAAGGAAGAATTAACGCAAGACACAAATAAATACTCGCAATAGCCAACTGAACAGAAAAGAAACAAACTCGCGTGAAAGAATAACTCCAGGTACTTTCTTTTGTTTCCTTTAATGTCTTGTTGTGATTATCTATGATTCTTGTTTTCTAGAGGATTATAATAGACATGATTAAATGTATGAAGTCTTTCCCTACAGGTATCCGTTAATGTTAGTTACTAAGAAAATAAAGTTAAAAAACATCTTATTAACTTATGTTTTAATTGTTAGATCATAAAATATTTTTTTAATTTCAATAGGTAACAAATTTAATATGTTTATATTAGGGATCAATTTGGTCATACGTCCCGTTGGCTTAAGTTTTCAAATAAAAATAAGCCTTTAATAGTCTCAAAATTAACGTAGACCTTAAAAAATATTTTGATAACAAATTTAGGGTCTTTATAGATTTTTTGGACGAGACGTCCTGTCAATCTATGTTATTTTTTTTTAAAATAATTTAGACAATAAAACACTTTAGTAATATCGATAATATAATAAAAAATTAAAATACCTTTATAGATTCTTTGGACGAGACGTCCTGTTAATCTAGGTCTTCAAATAAACCTTTGTTTCTTAAATCAATCTAGACTATTAAGTCTCTCTCTAAAAATATAATAAAAAATCAATAAAACCCAAGGTTCTTTTTTTTCTAAAAATAATACACCACTTGAAATCAATTTGGACGAGACGTCCTATTGATTAATATTTTTTTAAATCTCAGACATTTTTCAATCTACTTCGTATTTTTTAAAATAACCCAAAGAACTACGTAACCTTGATTTCCCCTAACGCTTGGGGAATACGTAGGAGCGGGAACAACTATTCCTGTCGGGCCCAAATTATAAAAAATATATATCCCTTTAACTAGTAAAAATAAAATCATCACGCTTTTAACGATAACTCGATTAATTTGGATGAGACGTCCTGTTAATCATAAAATTTATAATTTTAAAAATCATTAAATCAACAACAAATCCATAAGGCATCTCTAAGAGGTTTAAATTATAAAGTAGTAGGATTATTCAAACTTAAACAATTTAGGGTAACCGTTTAAAATGGACAATGTGGGGTGCTAATACCTTCCCCACCTGTAATTAGACTCCCGAACTTAAAATCTTAATTTAGGACCAGTACCTTCACGTTAGGTTTTTTCTGATGTTTTACCTTAAAAACATTAGTGGCGACTCCACGGTTTCCGGAGGGAACTTAGGAAACCTTATTTTCTTTTTACGGTCGACCTCCCACCAGCGATTTAGGTCGCGACAGATGGCAACTCCACTGGGGACTTTAGAGAGTCAAGCCCGTTTAATTTGTTTGAGTACATTAGAATTATCCTACATAACTTCTTGCCTATGTTTATGCCATATGTTTTGTTGATATATTTTATTATCGAACCTTAGGGTAGAAGACGTTATATTTTGTATTATTGAACCTTAGGGTAGATGATTTTTTTTGTATTGTTCTGTGTTTGTTTCTTATGAAGGAAGGGTAAATTGCATGTATGTATGCCCCTCACACACTACACTTACACTTATTCATACACTTTCTGAGTGGGACCCTACACCTAGGGGTCTGAATAAACCATTAAGTTTAGGGGAGGTTGTGTAGCGGTGTCATTTGGGACATTCGTCTCCGTCTGACATCGTGAGAGCCTCAGCTAGAGTGTGACTTTCTCATGGTGCCTACACCTGGTAGATTTCCTACTGTTGTGGTCCACATCATGGGTAGAGTCTGAGCTCTAGTGGCCTTTAGTGATTTAAAATAGCCACCCAATGTGAGAGGACACTATTAGGGGAACCTTAGAACCGATAAGAGGCCTTCAGACAAACCCTGTATAGGGAACACAAGGGGCAATGGTATTTTACCTTTTTTTTCTAAATTAAAAGACTCCTTTTCCAACAAACATTTTTTTTAAAAAGGCCCAATAATTTGACATGGGGAAAATAGTTCAAGCCCGTTCAATTTCGTGCTTTAAATTATAGGCCTTTTGGATCGTAAGTTTTTATGCAAAGTTTTCCAAAAAAATGGATGATCTGAGATGTTTGTAATTTATTCACGCAGAAAATATTTTTAAGAAATAATGATAACAAGCCCATAAGTTGATTTTTTTCCTCTTCCAGAAAGTAATCGGAACTTGGTGAGTATCTAACAAAAAATGGAAACTAATATGGATTTAGATGAATGTGGGGCCAATAAGACCGAATTGAAGAAGTTACTACATGTCAAGGTTGGGAAAATTGACACTGTTAGCCTGCAGGTTTTGGGAAAGAAGCTGAATCTGACCCAAAGGATGACCTTCTCAAGGAAATATGGGAGGATCCTAAAGCTTTTGGAAGTTGAAGTACAGGTCGAAGCACTCACTGCTTTAGCCCAATTTTACGACCCGCCTCTTTGATGCTTCATATTTCGAGACTTCCAGTTAGCGCCATCAGTGGAAGAGTTCAAGCAGATTTTGGGCTTACCATTAGAGGGGCAGGTACCTTACAGACGACTTGGGCAGTATGATAATGTCACCTCCCTTTCTTCAATACTAAAAATTAGTCCGACCGAGCTAGAAGAAGCGCAACTATGCAGGAATCAGATACCAGGGTTTACCAGGGCGTATTTGGAAAAACACATGAACAATTTGGCTGAAAAAAAGATTGGGAAACTTTCATGGATACCTTAGCACTTACCCTCTATGGTATCATCTTGTTTCCTCGAATCGAGAATTATGTGGACTATGATGCTATAGATGTTTTCCTGGCCCGTAAACTTCATCGTGAAAATCCTATTACTGCACTTTTGGCAGATGTTTACTGTACCATGGACTATTGCCATACTCAAAGGGGGAAAAGAATCCTTTGTTGCTCACCTGCTTTATATGTGTGGCTCACATCACATGTCTTCAGCCAAATGGGCAAGGTTGAATGCCCTATATCAGACCTAAAGTGGTGCCAGTTGACTGTGAAGAGTGGGCGTGAATGGGCCAGCCATCTTATTGGGCTCACTGCTGAAAAGGTAAGATGGTATCCGCAATGGCTAAAGGTTGACACTATCATTCACCATTGTGGAAGCTATCCGAATGTTCCGCTCATAGGCACTCGCGGATGCATCAATTATAATCCAGCCATAGCCAAGCACCAATTGGCTTACCCTTTGCTAGGACCACCAAGTGAAGAGTCATTGGCCCCTTTTGTCCTTTACTACACAAACAGGGAATACGCTTCTACCCTCAAGCATATAAGGGGTGCCTGGAAGAAAGTTTGCAAGAAATGGAAAGAGTTAGGTGTCAGAAGTCACGGTATCAAAGAAGAATACTATCAGTGGATCCTAAATCGGGTCTCCATCATCAAGCTACCATTCAGGACATTCGATCCCCCTCCGAGGTATGAGTCATCTACTGAACCCCCTTTTGAAGATGAAAGGGTCAGAGAAATAGAGGAGCTGAAAGCCAAGAACAAGAAGTTAGAAGATGACTTGACAAAAGCCTATCAAGATTGTGCTCTTTTGAAGAGAGAAAATCATGAAATAGAACAAGCCTATGAGGACATTAGTAGAAAATGAAAGGCCAAAATGATTCATATACAGAAGTTAGATCAATGCCTCCGAGAGGCTAACTCTCAGCTAAAAGCCAAGAATGAAGAAAGGGATGTGATCCGGTCTGGATACCGGTCCCTAAAGTTGTGACGTCAGAATGACCCTTTTGGAAGGGCAACCGGTGTTACAAGAAGACAGTGCCACACCGATTATCCGTTGTTACCTCATGCGTTCTCACTTCGTTGAATGCTTCATCCGTTCTCATTTCCACGTCGTGTATAACCGTTTGCCTCAGAATCACTATGAGATAAGAGTTCATTATAACTTATCAGTGAAGATACTCTGCATAGCAGAATGTGTCTATGTCAATTATCGTAGAGAGTAAGTACAATCATCAGTGAAATATACGGAAAGGTGATTATCCTCTATCCCTGTATCAGAATCGTACTCTGATAATTGACCTACCCCCTTGACACACTCTGAATACTGAGCCACTTTGATTGACACACTCTAAACGCTATCAGAACTAAGGGGCCCACTTGCATCCAACGATTCATTTCCTATGTTCAACTATAAATAGCATATTCCAATACACATGCAAGGTTACGTTGTTCTATCTCACATCTTTACCATTGCATTGCTTGAGTATTCACTGAGTTTCATACACTCTTCTAACTTGAGTGTCGGAGAATCTTCACAGGTGGCACCACCTTTCGCCCCCACCAACGCGAAACTCTGGTGTGAAGGATCTTCAGGACAACAAGACCAGTTTCTCCCTCTGAGAGGCCGGATTACAATACCGGATACCCACTGTACCGATGTACAAACCCTAAAACATCTATACTTTTGTGGCTGGTCCCACATCGGATCCTAGACCCCGGTTCAGACCAGTTCATTGGCACGCCCAGTGGGACCCGTTAGAGTTATTCCCACTTTTCACAGAAGTTTGGTAGTCCAGGATGGAAGGTGATGGACGCGATTTTGTTGATGGTCATGTGGAGGATGTGACCCATCAGTAAACTGGGATGAGACTCGTCTTTGAATCTCTTATCACCAATACTAGAAGGATGGTACCAGTGGTAACCCCTGATCCTCGGGATGAAGTTATAAGGCAGCTCAGGGAGGAGTTGATGGAGCTGAAGCGGGAGAAGAGAGGAGCTGGGGACAGAGTGACGTCCCAAGCAAAAGAGGCTCATCATGCATCCGCGAGGGAAAGATCCACGACCCTCCAATACTCAAAAATCCCTACGTACGAGGAGAGAGAACAAACTCAGGACTCTGGTGATAGAGTCAGTATCAGGAGAAGGGAGCAAGCAGTGGTGACCTCTGGGGTGTATAGACTCAGTGTTCCTTTCTCGAGAAGACTCATGAGCGTCGTTATCCCCAAGCACCTGCAGACAACTCAGCCACTGTCAATCGGAAAATATAATGGAGAAAATGACCCTACTAAGCATCTCGATGCTTATATGTATGAGGCCATGTATCTGGGAGCTGATGAGGATGTCATGTGTAGAATGTTCCCAAGAACACTGACGGAAGAGGCTCTTAGCTGGTTCAAGAGCTTACCATCAGGGTCTATTAATTCCTGGGAAGAAATGACAGCTGCGTTTAACGCTTTGCAACCCGGTTCGGCTTTTGCCCTATCTTTGGCAAAAAGCCCCCCAACGAACTTCGAGGAGTTTTGAAGGAAAGCTTCCAAATATGTCGGCATAGAGATGGACCTGGAGGCTACAACAGCTAGAATGAAAGCACCAGTGCCCTCCCAGCAACCACAGAGAGATAAGGAGAGGATAAGGCCAGAGAAGCATGCCTTCAGGGAAGACTTTACGAGTACTCGACCTCATCAACGAGACAGACGCATCTTATCTTTCAGCAACTATGCCCCTCTGAACTCCAGGCATTCCCAAATTTTGAGGGAAGTTGGTTGGCCAACACTCAGTGTTTTTGGGATAAGGAAGCCACCTCCGGTGAAAAGACCTGGGAACCCACGTAAATATTGTGCTTTTCATGAGCAGGCGGGTCATCACACAGATGAATGTAAGGCATTGAAGAATACTGTGGAGACTCTTATTAGAGAAAGGAAGCTGAAACAATATTTGTTCAAGGAAAAGTCCTTAGATGAGCCTGATAGGATGGACAAAAGAGGAAAAGACCCAGACGACGAAGGTGATAACAGTCGTAATCCAGTTAGAAGGTTTACTGCCACCGAGAAACAAAAGGGAGTGGTGATCGCTGGAGGAGCCCAGCATGATGGTATGCCTCAGCAGCAAAGGCAGGGTAGGTGCAAAGTGATCGAGATGATTGCTAGAAGGTTTGCAGGAGGAGGAATATCGATCACAGCCAGGAAAAATCACCACCGAATGATCCTGTCAGTACAGGGCAAACCCAGAGATAACCGCCCTTTCAGAGACGGTGTGGCAGCACCGGTGGTGTCATTCACTGATGATGACTTCGGCCCAATAGTCCCAGGAGGAGATGATGCAGTAGTGATCATCGCTATTATAGCCAATAAAGACGTCAAAAGAATTCTCGTCGATCAGGGAAGTTCTTGCGATGTGATTTTTTATAATTGTTTCAAGAAAATGGGTTTTAATGATGCAGATCTACAACCATATACTTAAGAGCTCACAACGTTCAACGGGGTGAAGCAACCCACCAAGGGGTATCTTGATACCCTCATTTCTTTTGAGGGTGAACCTGGAGCGAGAACGGTGAAGTCCAGAATCTTGGTGATTGATGTGGAGTCCCCTTACAACGGGATCATTGGCCGCCCTACACTGAATACGATGGAAACAATTGTGTCTACTCCACACCTCCTTATCAAGTTCATTGACAAGGACAACGGTGTGTCTTCCTTCCACGGAGATCAAGAGATGGCTCGATATTGTTATAACCTGAGCCTCAACATGGTTAAGTTGGAAGCATTCAACAAGAAGAGGAAGCTGAATGATGGAGGAACAGCGGCTGGGTCTGTCAGTTTGATTGATCTAGACCCCAGAGCGAAATTGAAGATTGACCCTCTCAATCCCTCAAAGCCCACACCGGATGGTGGTTCCAGGGACATCATCTTGGGAGATTCCCCAGAAAAGGTCACGTATATCAATGATAAGCTAGAGTCAATCATGGAGCAACGCTTGTTGACTCTTTTGCAGGAGTTTAAAGACCTTTTTGCATGGACTACCACATACATGCCTGGGATGGACCCTGATTTCTGTTGCCACAAGTTAGCTGTATATCCAGAGACGAGACCGGTGGCCCAGAAGAAGAGGAGGTTGGGACCAGAGAAACAGAAAGCAGCGTGTGAGCAAACAGAAGAGTTGTTGAAGGCTGGTTTCATAAGGGAGATCCATTATTCATCGTGGCTTTCCAACGTGGTAATGGTGCAGAAAGCCAATGGTAAGTGGAGGATGTGTACAGATTATGTGGATCTCAATCGGTGTTGCCCAAACGACCCTTATCCACTCCCGAATATTGATCGGATGGTTGATGATTCATCTGGTTATGAATACCTTAGTTTTATGGATGCTTATTCAGGGTATAATCAGATTCCAATGTAGGAGGAGGATCAAGAAAAGATGGCTTTTGTCAATGACCATGGTGTTTTTTGCTACAGCGTCATGCCGTTTGGATTGAAGAACGCTGGTCCTACATACCAGCGCATGATTAACAAGGTATTCGAAGGCATGCATACTAAGTTGGTGGAGGTATATATTGATGATATTATAGCTAAGACTCCTGCTGGAGGTGACCACATTGAAGATTTTCGCCAAGTGTTCACTCGGCTGTGACAGTACAACATGAGGTTGAATCCATTAAAGTGCACTTTTGTAGTCCCAGCTAGGAAGTTTTTGGGTTTCATGTTAACCCAATGGGGTATCGAGGCCAACCCTGGTAAATGTCAGGCGATACTAGATATGCAAAGCCCCAAGAGCCTGAGGGAGGTACAGTCGTTGAATGGAAAGGTGGCTGCTCTGGCTCGGTTCATGCCCAAAATGGCACATAGGTCCCTTCCTTTGTACAAGGCATTGAAGAAGCACAAGAACTTCGAGTGGGGAGAGGAGCAAGAGCAAGCTTTCCAACAACTTAAGGCCGTGCTTTCAAGTCCACCAATATTGGTAAAGCTTTACCCTGGTGAGACTCTCGTCCTGTACTTGGCAATTTCTGATGAAGCCTTGGGCGTAGCTTTGGTCAAAGAAACTTCAGAAGGACAGTGGCCAGTATACTTCACTAGCAAGACATTCCAGGGGGCAGAGGGCAGGTACCAGAAGATAGAGAAGGCTGCTCTGGCAGTCGTATGGGCTTCACGACGATTGAGGCCGTATTTTCATGCACATCCAATATTTGTGAGAACGGATCTACCTTTTTGTGCAGTGCTTAGTAAACCAGACCTTGCTGGAAGGATGATCAAGTGGTCCATCAAACTTTCTGAGTTCAAAATTTCCTATGAGCCTCGAGGAGCTATCAAAGCCCAAGTTTTGGCGGATTTCATTGTGGAAATGACAGGGTCAGATCCAGCTACACCTTGAGCATATTGGACCGTTTATGTTGATGGGTCATCAAACAATAAAGGTTGTGGAGCTGGTGTTATAGTGGAGAGTGACGACGGTGTGCACTTGGAGATTTCCCTGCGATTCAATTTCAAAACTTCCAACAATCAAGCTGAGTATGAGGCATGTTTGGCCGGCCTCCGAGCGGTAATCAACATCGGAGCATCAAAAGTTACATTGTGCAGTGACTCACAGCTGGTGATTTTGCAAATCCAGGGAGAATATCAGGTCCGTGAGCCACAACTTCAATTGTACTTGAATTGTGTGAACGAGTTGAAGGGGAGATTTGACGTGCTGGAATTTAAGCATGTGCCAAGAGAAAAGAATACCAGAGCGGACATCTTATCGAGACTTTCAAGCACAAAACAGCCTGGTAGCACAACGACGGTGGTTCAGAGCACCCTGACATCGCCTAGTATTCCTCTGTTCCCTTCTCTTAATGCTATAATGGTCAATTACCCTTACGAGAATTCTTGGGTCATCCTCTATATCCGTTATCTGGCTGACGGATAGCTTCCCACTGATGAGAAAAAAAGAAGAAGAGTGAAAAGGGAGTTACCATATTTCACCATGGTTGATGGTGTTTTGTACAAAAGAGGATTCTCAGTCCCATATCTCCTTTGTTTGAAAGAAAATGAAGTGCAAGGAGTAATAGAGGAAGTGCATGAGGGACAATGTGGACACCATGCTGGGGGCAGAAGCTTAATGAGAAAAGTCCTCAGGGCTGGGTATTGGTGGCCCACAATGAAGCAAGATTCGGTTGACTTTGTGAAGAAATGTGATGCTTGCCAGAGATTTTCTAATCTCCATCACACACCAGCCCAAGAACTCTCTTCATCTGCTGTGCCATGGCCTTTTTACCAATGGGGCCTTGATATCTTGGGTCCATTCCCCACCGCTCCAGGAGGCATTAAATATTTGATCGTGGGGGTTGATTACTTCACCAAGTGGATCGAGGCTGAGCCAGTAGTACATATCACCTCCGCGTTAACAAGGCGCTTTGTATATGAAAATATCATAGCCCGATTCGGCGTCCCAGGGCGGATTGTGATTGACAATGGCACCCAGTTTAGAGATAAGAAGTTCACAGATTTACTCGAAGGACTGAGGATAGTCCAAATATTTTCATCTGTCGAACACCCCCAGACAAACAGCCAAGCGGAAGTAGCTGATCGAGAGGTGCTAAAGGGGTTCAAGAAGCACCTTGGAGAAGAAAAGGGAGGATGGACCGATCAGCTATGCCATGTTCTGTGGGCATATCGTACTACACCACACTCTTCCACTAACGAATCCCTATATCAGTTGACTTATGGGGTCAAGGCGATGATCCTAGTAGAGCTTCAGACCAGATCGGCTCAAGTGGAATATTTTTCAGCTAAAGACAATAACGCCAATCTTGTATCAGAACTGGATGTTCTCCATGAGCTGAGAGAAGAAGCTTTTATTAGAGACCAGGCAATAAAGGCGAAGGCAGCTCTCCGGTACAATAAGCGTGTCCAATACAGAGCGTTTAACATTGGAGATCTTGTTTTGAGGAAGGCAAGTGTGGGGAATAAATTCGTTTATCAAGGAAAACTGGTGCTAACATGGGAAGGCCCTTACAGAGTTTCTGAGGTGACTGGAAAGGGATCATACCGGCTTGAGGGGCTTAATGGAACTCCAATCTGCAACAAATGGAACACCCAGAATTTACGTATTTATTACAGCTAGTTGGTAAGATGGCATGTACTCTTTTTCCTTGAGTTTTTTCCCATTGGGTTTTCTTAAGAAGGTTTTAACGAGGCATGACCCGAACTACGCTCCCTTTGTAATATACATTCAGTTTAATGAGAATGCAGTTCATGACTCTATCACTCTTACCCTTTCCTTTGTATGTTGTCATTTATAGCTATAGGCTGTCACGTATAAAGACCCTCAGGACGGATGATCTCAATCACATATTCTGTGTATTGACGATGAAACTCCTCGAGGGAAGAAATGGGTTGTAGGATTAAATCGAACCCCATTTGAAGGCCCAGATTGTAGGATTAAACCGAACTCTGGGTACGGTTAGTAGGAATAGACCGAACCCCATTTGAAGGCTTGGATTGTAGGACTAAACCGAACTCCAAGTATGGTTAGTAGGATCAAACCGAACACCATTTGAAGGCCCAGATTATAGGATTAAACCGAACTTTGGGTATGGTTAGTAGGAGTAGACTGAACCCCGTTTGAAGACTTGAGTTGTAGGATTAAACCGAACCTCAAGAGATGGGTTGTAGGATCTAACCTTTCTCAAGGTTGTACCGAACCCCACATAGAGACTTGAATTGTAGGATTGAACCGAACTCCAAGTGTAATCACCGTCCTCATCTCTGAAATAATCATCACAGGGCGGTTGAGTGCAAATATTGTGATTCCACATCTTTGAGATCGAATGAACTTTTTCAACTTCCAAGGAGTTAAAGGTAACACTTCACAACAGATTTTTCCTTCCCAAAATACTTATACTTGGGGACAGGGCATACTTCAACATAATGTTGCGTATTTGTTACGATTTTTGTTATTTCCTCCGGGGTGAAAACTATGCTTTAAACGACAACATAGTTAAACAGAGCGGATTTACAATGAATGTAAAGGTAAAAGCATAGCGTATACGCCTAAGTTATTCGGTAATCATACACTTGTCGCAAATGATAAAAGCAAAATGAAAGCAAATCTTATTTGTGTGTAGAAAAATTTTATATGTATTAGTTCATAGATGCTGGAGCTGATCCCAGTACACAGCTATAAAGTAAAAGTACAAAATTAAAGGGCAGGTGTCTGATTCTCCGATGTGGGTATTTCTGTTCTCCCTTCTTCAGCTCCTCCGGCTTGGGTCCTGTCCGTTCTGGTCTCTGGGCCAGCCTGGACGTTCTCTTGTGTAACACCTTCGGGGCCAGGGGTGATCAGTGTTGGTTTCATGCTTTGACCCTCCGGAAGAGGGGGCAGTTCATAAAGAGTATCAGGAGGATCCTCGTGTGAGCCATCATTCTTCACCATAACAAGTCTCCCTTCGTGGAACTCATAGAATGGATCGAGTCCATACAAATCGAGTGTCACATCGGGGTTACGGTAGAAGACTTGACGAAGGGCCAGGCCAAAAGATTCAAAAGCTACATTCTTGCATATCTCCAAGGCCTTGGCAGCCTTGGCCTTAAAAGCAACCAACCTCTTTTGAAGTTTGGTAATTTCTTCCTTCGACGGCCCAGTGCCCGCATTCCCCTTCTTTAGCTCTTCAATTTAAGTCTGCAGTTCTTTCCAAAGGGCCTCCCACTCTTCTAAGCTTTTATTATGGCCGGCCTCTATTGTTGCAAGATCGTCAGCCAGCTTGGCAGATTTCTTCTTCTCCAGTTAGAGCTCTTCTTCAAGGAGGGGAATGGACTTATTTTGCTGCTGAAGTTCAGTAACCTACCGCTCCAAATATTTGTTGGTGAAGTGGAGTTGGCTTATTTCTTCATTCTTTTTCTGCAGTAGCTCCTTAGCTTTGATCAGTTCTAACTTAACCCCCTTGTGAGTTTCTGCTTGTTTGGCCGCCCAGGCCTCCTTTACAGCGATATCGACTTCAAGTTTTTCAACTTGCTCCATATAGTCTGCCTTATCGCTTAGGGAGTCCAGAAGGCCAGAGAGTTCATCCAGCTGCCAGCGACCGGCCCTGCACACACCTCAAACTTCTACAGCTTCGAGAGAGGGGCGGAGGCAGTACCTTGCCTTCAGAAGTGTGGGGGGCATGGACCCTTGGAACCAAAGGTAGGGAGAAAGAAAGGATTCCTTTGGAAGATCAATCACAGGGGGAGGTCCGTTCTCTGATCCCGTTTCTGAGCCGGTGTGTGAAGGAAGGGAAGAGGTAGAGAGAACGGGTTTCTTCCCCTTATCTTTCTTCATCCCAGACTCTTCTAGAGTTTTCTGGCGTTTCCTTGCAGGATCACCAGCAGAATACTTCTTCGCGTCCGCGGCTTTAACCAGGTTTCTCTTTTTCTTCTTCTTCTTCTCTGGTGCAGCCTCTTCCGGACCTTCCCCTATAGCCTCAGTTTATTCCTCACGCTCTTTTTCATCAAGAAGAGGAACATCGTCCCCCACAGCGGATGTAAGGGGGATTATGGGAGTTGCAGCCTTAAAGGAGTTCCTCTTGGCTTGGATTTCATTCTCCTCAGAAGAGGAATTGCCATCTGCCTGCATGGACTTTAGGGACAGCATGTCAGGAGAGACTTTTTCGATTTGCTCTGTAAGACAAAGAAAATTAAGTTAAAACATTGAAGGAAAAACAGTAAGTACAGAATGAATATACGACATAACGCAGTTCAAGAACGGTTATTACGGAGGTATGTGTTTCGGACATTGGCATTTCCCAGGAGAAGCCTGTAGGAAAACCCCTTGAGGATTTTTGAGGCCGACTGCATGGCACTCAACACCTCTACAGAATGAGCGGAAAGTTCACTCTCCTTGGTGTAGTAAGCACGGCTCAGCAACAGGAAGTGCTCGTGCGACCAACTAGTAGGGAATTTTGTGAACCCCTCCTTATTGAGCCAGAAGACCGGCTTATTTGACTGAACACGAATCCGCGTGTAGTAATGCTTGAAAGAGCGCCCATCGATCTTTGCGGATTCGGTGTAGGATTTGAAGTTCACTATCCTTGAGTCACAACGGAGCGTTATGAACCCAAGGCCGCCCTTCTTGTTGGCACGGCGGACCACTTGGCAGTAGTAGAAAAGCTTAGCCACAGTGGCAGTGAAGTTGAAATACTCCCCAAGGATTTCGAGAGCGCACACCAGGCCCCAGCCATTGGGATGCAGTTATGTAGGGGCGCAGTCAAGGAAACAGAGAATGGCCATTTGAAACTCCATCATTGGAAAATGGACTCCTAAGTTCTAGAAGACGAAGTCGTACATGCAGACCGACCTCTCGTCTGGGACCCGATGGCAGAGCCTCTCCATTGGACGGGGGGCAAGGATAAGTAAATGGCCCTTATACTTCTTGTTGGAGTAGATTTTACAGCGAAGCATAACTGGGTTTCCGTCTTCACTTACATGATGTGAAGGGATGTTCAAGAACTCCTCTTCGACCCAGCAGTACGGTTTTTCCTTGTTTAATCTTTCCCAGTTAAGCCGGTGTGCCACAACATTGACACACCCTTCAGCCGTTCATAGAATCAGCGTTTCCCCAGACCCAGGAATTTCTATGATACCTGACGCGCGATGGAACGCCTTTATACTGTGGTAGAAGGCAACATTGTCAGAGAGGTAACCTTCATCACTTGACCCACTGTCAGAGCAGCTGGTAGCCCTCGAGTCAAAGGGACCCCCAGGGCGGCGCCGAACCACTAGCACTCGCGAGGAGGAAGTTTCAACCCTCTCTGAGCGACGAGGCCCAGCCACTGGAAGATTCACAGGAATCCTTCCACCACGGTGGCTAGAGGGGGCACGAGAGCTCAAACTCCCCCTGTTCGAGGTACCAGCGCTACTTGGCCTAGGGCGCATGGTTGAAGTTAAGTAACTAAAAATGATATTGAGGTAAGGGATAGGAAGGTTACCTAAGGAAGGAAGAACTTTATGAAGAGAAAGAGCAGCAATGGAATCTTCAGAATTTGAGTAGAGGTTCACTAAGCTTGAAGGCGAAAGTAAATTCTGAAACTTGTTAAGTGACCCTTTTATAGGTAACGAAGAGGCACAATGTTTGACTAAGAGTCGCGACGTATACCCCAAAACGCAACCCTTCGGATTCAAACGACTTCATCGTTTCATAATTTAAAGCGTGAAAATAGTAATGCTTCAGGAGGAATTTCAAATGAAACGGGCCCACGGAAGTTAAAATCCAGGCCCAATAAGCCCAACCGACGGTTACGTTTCTGGGTAATGATGGCTCGCGCGTAAAAAGGGCATTTAATGTCCAATCATTTCAGACGCATTAAATGCACCCCAACAACTATTCGAATACCAAGAGTTACGATTTTCAAAAACTCTTGGGATTTCAAATGTGAATCCTTGTCTGAATCCGTTGTGAAGGCATCAAAAGAACGGCCACTTAATCTATAGAGTGGATGCATTGGCACAAAACCAAACGTACATTTGGCAAGAGTTTTAAAGGGTATTCTTGGAGAAATTTACTGGCATCCATACCTCTCGAAGACTGTATAGCTTATATGAGCAACTTAACAGTCCCTCACATAAGCTAGGGGACAAATGATCCGGTCTGGATACCGGTCCCTAAAGTTGTGATGTCAGAATGACCCTTTTGGAAGGGCAACCGGTGTTACAAGAAGACAGTGCCACACCGGTTATCCGTTGTCACCTCATCCATTCTCACTTCGTTGAATGCTTCGTCCGTTCTCATTTCCACGTCGTGTATAACCGTTTGCCTCAGAATCACTATGAGATAAGAGTTCATTGTTACTTATCAGTGAAGATACTCTGCATAGCAGAATGTGTCTATGTCAATTATCGCAGAGAGTAAGTACCATCATCAGCGAAATATATGAAAAGGTGATTATCCTTCATCCCTGTATCAGAATCGTACTCTGATGATTGACCTACCCCCCTGACATACTCTGAATACTGAGCCACTTTGATTGACACACTCTACACGCTATCAGAACCAAGGGGCCCACTTGCATCCAACGATTTATTTCCTACGTTCAACTATAAATAACATATTCCAATACACATGCAAGGTTACGTTATTCTATCTCACATCTTTACCATTGCATTGCTTGAGTATTCACTGAGTTTCATACACTCTTCTAACTTGAGCGTCAGAGAATCTTCACAGGTGGCACCACCTTTTGCCCCCACCAACACGAAACTCTGGTGTGAAGGATCTCCAGGACAACAAGACCGGTTTCTCCCACTGAGAGGCTGGATTACAATACCGGATACCCACTGTACTGGTGTATAAACCCTAAAATATCTATACTTTTGTGGTTGGTCCCACACCAGATCCTGGACCCCGGTTCAAACCAGTTCAGGATGTCATTCTTGTAGACAAACAGCTATTGAAACAGTTGATGGAGAGAGCAAGAGAAAATGAACAGAAGGCCGTGGCACAAAAGAGTTTTCTGCAATCTCAATCACTATCATGGAGCAACAAATCAAAGATATGACAGAAACTTCTCAACAAGAAATAAATGATGAGAAATGGCGTGCATACGAAATAGAGAACAGATGTCAGGAGATGATACAGTCTATGAGAGCCGAAGTAGCAAATCAGGATGAAATCATTCACTTATGGATGCGCCGCTTCCACCAACTGGCGTATCTGGCTAACGGAACTTTGGAAGACATCCCATAACTGCTGAGAAAGGCCGAAGAAATAATAAATCCCCTCACTACCCCCAAGGAGATTGTAGTTTTCCTAGAATATTGTAAAAATCGGCTTAATGAAATGAGGGTTGTGATTGCCCGAGCTAGGAGAGACTGATTATTTCTGCTGGATGTAATGACTGCTTTTATTAAGGTAATAAAATGATTGCTTCACGTCCATAATGGTACCATATTAGTTTCCATAATGCTTAACTTAGTACTTTTGAACGAGACGTTCTGAGGAACAGTAAAAGGATGCTCGCCAAGGCTCATGATTGCTTCAATCATTTTTTTTATTCTTATTATTTATTTATTTATTTATTTATTTATTTTTTAGTCTCTTTCTTTTCCTTTTCCTTTTCACTAATACATTTTTTTTCATTAAAAAAAAGAAAGAAAGAGAGAAATCATGGGGAGACATCCTTATAGAATCCGGCTTCAGACAAGACTCATGGCTGAAACGGATAACGAGACTGAGAACTTAAGGAATGAGGTCAACTATTTAAGGGAGCGGATAACTGAGTTGACCAAGCTTCTAGAAAAAAAGGTCACAGAGGAGGTCCCATCCACAAACAACGAGCGTCAACTAACTTCTCTGTTGTACCCTCCTAGTTTTGCTCTTGCCCAGGATGCTCCGCTTGCTAACGATATCGGAAACCCGGGCAAAATTGCTAAACCTCGCACCATGCAACCGCCATTTTATGGCATGCCATATGGATGCATGCCTCCTCAAACCTTCACTGATCAGGATGGTAACCTCATACCCTTTCCGTTGTATGGTTTACCGCCTAGTTATTTTCCTCCAGTAATCTCGGGTCCACAAGATGGGAATACAGTACCCCCGTTAAACCCACAGGCTCAGAATCAAGTCCCGAGCCCACAGACCTCTAAGCTTCAAAACACTCAGTCGCCTGTAATTCAGGCTACTACACTTATTTCGAACCCACCAGGGGTGACACAGTCAAATCTGGCATATCAAACACAACAATTTCCTCACCTCCAACCGCAGCATAATTATCCTTATGGGTATATGATGCCTCGCCCTGTCGTCGTGCAAACCACCAATCTTACTATTGCAAATGCTGAGCCTAAGGGAAAGATAGAGATTCTCGAGGAACGCCTTTGCATCATGGAAGGTGTGGGAGGTTTTGGACCAACAGACGCATCTGAACTTTGCCTAGTTCCAGATGTGGTGATACCCCCAAATTTAAAATGCCTGAATTTGATAAATATCAGGGCACGTCTTGTCCTCAAAATAATCTGACCATGTATTGTCGGAAGATGGCTTCTCATGCCCTCGATGATAAACTGCTTATTCACTGTTTCCAAGATAGTTTGGCAGGAGCCGCCCTGACTTGGTACATGCATCTAGAACGTGCTCACATACACTGCTGGAGAGACCTAGCTGATGCTTTCTTGAAACAATACAAATACAACCTAGACATGGCGCCAGACAGGATGTAATTACAAAATATGACTAAGAAAGATAATGAGTCTTTCAAGGAGTATGCACAGCGTTGGCGAGAAGTGGCTGCACAAGTAGACCCCCCACTGCTAGAGAAGGAGGTTGTGGCAATGTTCATCGACACACTTCAAGCTCCTTTTTATGACAGAATGATTGGGAGTGTATCATCCAATTTCTCTGACATCGTTACCATTGGAGAAAGAGTGGAAAGTGGGGTAAGGACAGGGAAAATTGCCCAAACTGTATCCGGGGAACCTTCCATGAAAAAACATATACAAACTGGAAAAAGAAAGGAATGTGGGGCTAATGCTGTCACCTATGATTTAAGGAATTTTCCTCAAAAGCCGTAAAACCCAGCATTTCTTCCCCAGAATAACCCCTATAAATTCACGTTATATCCTCAAGTAGCTGCTACTACCAATAACCATTCTCAGCCTTCCCCTCAACCACCTCGTTATTAGTCACCCATACCACCGCACAATCATCATCACATGCCAGTACAACCACCACAACAATGGACTCGGCCCCCAAACCCTAATCAGAAAGGACAAACAATGATCGCAACCATGTTCAGTTTGACCCTATCCCTATGAGTTACACTGAACTATTGCCGCACCTTATCCAGAACTCCCTTGTGGTGCCTTGTCCTTCCACAATTCTTGGACCACCTTATCCCAAAGGATATGATCCGAATGCTTAATGTGACTATCATGCCGGGGCACCAGGGCACCCAACAGAAAACTGTTTGGCCTTGAAACGTAAAGTGCAAGACTTGGTTAAAGCCAAGTGGCTTAATTTTCGGGAAGAAAATCCGAATGTGGCTACAAGTCCCTTGCCTAATCATGAGGGTTCTGGGGTTAATGTCATAGAAGAAGTAGAGGAATATCTGAAAAATGTCTATGACATCAAAACACCATTGAAAGAAATTCATGGTCATTTAATTAAGGCAGGATTGATAGAGGCATCTTGGGACCTTAGCTTTCATGAAACCCTTCAAAGATTGATGGATAGTCATTTCGTACAAATCTATAAGCGCCATATCAATGGCGTAAATATGATCCAAGGGCAACCGAAGGTTCCAACTCCCGTACCGTTGGTAATTTACTATATGAAGAGCTCTGCACCAACTGATACTCCAATGCCTCAAACAGTAACTATTGAAACACCTACTCCTTTTTCATTCAAGGGCTCTCATGATGTGCCATGAAAATACGATATGAATATAATTGCCAAAGGCTCCGAAGCAGATAGACCATCCTCCTCTGATGTAATAAATATATCTGGAATAGGAGGAGTCACCCGAAGCGGTAGAATTTTTGCTCCGCCAGAGTTGAGAAAAGACCCTAGGCCCGCTGTAAGAAACGCTAGTAGTGGAAAAGCTAAGGTTGATGAAAGAGAGACTGAGGAGGTTAAAAGTACTGTATCTGATGAAGAAGCCCATGAATTTCTAAAATTTATTCATCAAAGTGAGTACCAAGTGGTAAACCAGTTGAATCGTACGCCTGCAAAAATTTCCCTTTTATTATTATTGCTCAATTCAAAACCTCATAGGAAAACACTTATGAAAGTTTTGAATGAAGCCCATGTTACCCATGACATTTCTATTAACAAATTCCAAGGGATAGTGGGGCACATTGTCGCTGATAACTATCTGACTTTCACTGATGATGAGATACCAGCAGAGGGAATGGGGCACAATAAAGCCCTCCATATTTCAGTCAAATGCCAAGACCATATTCTGGCAAAAGTGCTTGTGGATAATGGGTCATCTCTTAATGTTATGCCCAAATTTACGCTTGCCAAATTACCTTTTGACGGGACCCATATGAAACCAAGTACCATGATAGTACGAGCCTTTGATGGGACTCGAAGAGAGGTAATGGGGGAAATTGAGATCCCTATCCAAATGGGCCCGTGTACTTTTGTAGTTCTTTTTCAAGTCGTGGATATCGTACCTGCATATAGTTATTTATTGGGTCGGCCGTGGATCCATTCTGCTGGAGTGATCCCATCCACATTACATCAAAAGCTGAAGTTCATCATAGGTAACAAGCTAGTAATTGTTTCAGGAGAGGAAGATTTCTTGGTTAGCAAACCTTCATCCACTCCTTACATTGAAGTGGCAGAAGAAGCTCTTGAGACATCCTTTCAAGCACTAGAAATTGCCAATACTTCTTATATAGGGGAAGAAGCCTCAATGATGAAAGCTTATATGTCAAATGCGTCCTTGATGATAGCGAAAATGATGTTGCAAAATGGGTATCAACTCGGGAAAGGTTTGGGACATGGACTAAAAGGAGAATTGAAAGTGGTACAATTACTAGAGAATAAGGACGGATTTGGCTTGGGATACAGACCCTCTGAAGCTGATAAAAGGAGGGTTGCAGAGGAGAAGAAGGAGAGAAGGAAAACCCGCCTAGAAGGTCACGAACCTCGCATCAAAAGAACCCTTATTTGTGACCTTTATGAGAGCTTTTGGAGTGCAGGCCTAATATATCCAGATCAAGTGGCTGCTATTGAGGACAACTCTTGTGATGATGCAAGCTTGGTGCGCATCTGTTCACTGGGCACAGAACTTTGTAATTGGGAGGCATTGAACTCCCCACGAGTTTAATTTTTGATTCAAAGTAATTTGTAATTGCCTTAATGACTCAATTTCCCCATTGCTATGCCCAAGGCTTTAGGGTTTACTTTTACAATAAGGGCAAAACAAGTTTTGTCATGTTTTTGAAATTTCCATTAATAAATGCATATTTGAATTTCAATATCTCTTTCTTTACATCTTTCTCAGATTCCCTTTCCCTTTTCCCTCATTCGAGTATTTCTGTTATTCACCTAAATGCAGAGCTAAAAAAGATTCACTCGAGAGCAGTAAGATCGTGATCCCATTTCATGATTTTGAGTATCCGGTTGATTACGCTGACGAGGATAATAAGGAAGATTATGGTCTCTCGCCCAAATTAACTAGAATATTGGAACAAGAGGCTGGAGAAATTCAACCCTATCAGGAAGCGATTGAGGTCATCAATTTAGGGAATAAAGAAGATAAAATAGAGGTCAAGATTGGCACTTCTTTAAGCTAAGAACAGCAGGGAGAACTGATTAAGTTGTTGATAGAGTTTCAAGACATCTTTGCTTGGTCCTACCAAGATATGCCTGAGTTAGATAACAACATCGTGGAACATAAACTACCCTTAAAGCCTGAATGTCTCCCGGTTAAGTAGAAATTACACCGAATAAAGCCTGAGATGCTCTTAAAGATCAAGGATGAAGTAAAGAAGAAATTCGATGCCGGATTTCTAGCTGTTGCAAAATACCCTCAATGGGTGGCCAACATTGTCCCTGTCCCAAAGAAAGACAGAAAGGTGCGGATGTGTGTAGATTACTGAGTTTTGAATAGAGCCAGTCCCAAGGATGACTTTCTCTTGCCACAGATTGATGTCCTAGTCGATAATACGGCCCGGAATTCCATCTTCTCATTCATGGACGGTTTCTCTGGGTATAACCAAATTAAAATGGCGCCTGAGGACATGGAGAAAACTACCTTTATCACCCTGTGGGGAACCTTTTGCTACAAAGTGATGTCCTTTGTTTTGAAAAATGCTGGGGCAACTTATCAAAGAGCAATGGTGACCTTATTTCATGACATGATGCATAAAGAGATAGAAGTCTATGTAGATGACATCATTGCCAAATCCCAAAGTGAGGAAGGGCATATTCATGACTTAAGAAAACTTTTTGAGCGGCTGAGAAAGTTTAGACTCAAGCTAAATCAGGCTAAGTGCACTTTTGGTGCAAGATCCAGCAAATTGCTAGGATTTGTAGTGAGTGAAAAAGGAATAGAAGTTGATCCTCATAAAGTCAAAGCGATTCTTGAAATGCCCCCACCCAGTACAGAAAAGGAGGTCCGGGGATTCTTAGGAAGGTTAAATTATATCGCTCAATTCATTTCACAACTGACAACAACTTGCGAGCCTATCTTCAAGCTACTCTGCAAGAATCAACCAGGACAATGGAACGAAGATTGTCAACTAGCCTTTGATAAGATGAAACAATACTTGATGGTGTTGGATGAATCCATGGGTTGCGTACTAGGGCAGCATAATGAGACAGGAAAGAAAGAGCATGCTATTTATTATTTAAGCAAGAGGTTCACAGAATGCGAGTCAAAATATTCCACGTTAGAGCGTACTTGTTGTGCATTGGCATAGGCCGCTCGACGTTTAAGGCAATACATGTTGTTTTATACTACTTGGCTTGTATCCAAAATGGATCCAGTCAAATACATCTTTGAAAAACCTGCCTTGACTAGGAGGATTGCTCGCTGGCAAGTTCTGTTTACTGAATATGACATAACATATGTCACCCAGAAAGCCATAAAAGGAAGCGCTCTAGCAGATTATTTAGCGCACCAACCTGTGGATGACTACCAACCCTTACAATTTGAGTTTCCTGATGAGAACATCATGACCTTGATTAATAAAGAGGAAACCCAGGGAAACAAATGGATTTTAAGATTTGACGGAGCGTCTAATGCATTGGGGTATGGAATAGGGGCAGTTCTGATTTCTCCAGATAAAAAGATTATCCCTATTTATGCCAGGTTATGCTTTGACTGCACCAATAACATTGCTGAATACGAAGCATGCGCTATGGGGATCGAAGTAGCTTTAGATACGAAAGTAAGGTTGCTGGAAGTTTATGGGGATTTTGCATTGGTTATTCATCAATTAAAAAGTGAATGAGAGACTAGGGATACCAAGTTAATTCCTTATCATACTCACATCAAAGAATTAATCAAGGGGTTTAACGAGATCTCTTTTCACCATATTCCTCGTGAATATAATCAAATGGTCGATGCTTTGGCAACCCTGGCATCGATGTTCAAAATAAGCAATGATAGTGACATGCCCCTCATTGAGGTAGGTGTAACATCCCTGTTTTTAGTAACAGTCTTAATTTTGTAAATTATGAAGTTTAGAAGTTCTGTAAGAGTTAATAAGTAAATAAAATACCCTGAGGATGGTTTGTAATATCCCAAAAATTTCATTTTTGTGTATAATCATGGAAATTATATAGACCATTAATGATATTATCCATTTTCTGAGTGAAACATGGCTTAGATAAGACTGTCCGAGTGAAGAAAGGGATCTGTTCCGAGTGACCGAGAGAAATTCTGAGTGAAGGTTGAAATTTTGAGTGAAGGTTGAAATTCTGAGTGAAGGTTATGTTTCCCGAGTAAGACATGACCGAGAGAATCACTTCCGAGTGGAGTCCTGGCCTCGGAGACATTTTGAGTGAAGTGTGTTTGAGAGAACCACTTCTGGGTGAAAGGTCCAAGTGACCCGTCTTCGAATGACTCATTTCCAAGTCAAATGACTCATTTCCAAGTCAAATGACTTTGAATGACTCATTTCTGAGTCAAACGCCTTCGAATGACTCGTTTCTGAGTCAAACACCTTCGAGTGACTCGTTTCCGAGTCAAACGTTTTCAAGTGCCTCATTCCCGAATGAAACATCTCCGAGTGAAACGTTTCCGAGAGAAGTACGTCCAACTGAAGAAAAGCTGATTTCGAATGGGTACTTCTCGGATCAAGATATGTCTGAGTAGATAAATTCCGAGTGGGTTAGCTCAGAGTTGAGTGTACCTCTCCCAAATGGGGTGTCTCTAAGTGTGACAATGCCGTGTGGGAGTTCACCCGAGTGAGACATTTTCCAAGTAGTATAACAACGAGTGAGGCTTTCGATTTCCGCGTGATATAGCACCGATTGAAATACACCGAGTAAGTCATTTTAGGAGAAATGCTTCTGGAACAGAGGATGACTTTGACTAGTTCTGAGTGAAAAGCTTCCGGGAGAAGTAAATATCCGAGTGATATCCCTAAGAAGAATGATTTCCGAGAAGACTGATCAACTCCGAATGATCTCTGTTAAAAGATTTCTGAGTGACAAAAACTCCGAATGATCCTTTTAGTCATATGATTTCCGAGTTATGCACTTCCGAGAGAAGTATTTTCTGAGTGAAGAAATTCAGTCAGGGATATATCCAGTGAATCCATTCGAAAAGGAAAAATGGCTGATTGAGAACATTTTTCAAACGGATATATATAAATCCGAGTGATATAAATTCTGGATGAGTCCGGGTGAGACATTTCCGAGTGAATCATTCTAAGGAAAGGAAAAGCTGACTGAGTGTTTCAAGCGGAAACACTTCCGAGTGAATTCCCTTCTGAGTGAAGCTACTCTGATCGGAAAGAGGCTGCTGGAACTTCTCGGAAAGGGAAATGCTGAACAGCTTTAGAATTGAAAAGGGGCATGATCAATGGAAACCAACTGGAACAGGGCTGGGCCAAGACGCTATTCTTAACCAAAAGGTTCGCTCATGCTATTGACTGGTCGGCTGGTTCACATAAATCTGAGTGTTTCAAGCAGAAACAGTTCCGAGCGAATTCCCTTCTGAGTGGAGCAATTCTGAACGGAAGAGGCTCTAAAACTTCTCAGAAAATAGAAATGCCGAACCATAAGAACTGGGAGAATGGATGGCTTCCAAGGCCGGGTTCGATCCTACAATTGACCGGTTCCATACCTGTTAGAATCTGACCGACTTATGCACTCACCAGCGTTCACATCGCTGCTCTATGGAATCTGACCGACTTATGGAATCTGTTGACGTGATATTCATTCCTAATGGCCAAGTGGGCGGTTCCATTATCAGGCTTGAACCTTTTTAGTCTAATCATATCATCCATTGTATATTTTAATATATCTACTCCAATCATGCAAGCTGGCGGCGGAAATGGTCAAAATAGAGCTCACTTCTTATCTAAAATCTCTATTATTTTCGTAATTAATGCACCTAACATTCAATCACGAAAAAGCCTGTCCCCCACTTGTCTTTTGCATTATTAAATCGGTACCACAACTCATTCCCAAGTCTGAACTCTCAAAACCAACGAAAATTAGCAAAGGCCTCTCTTTCTTATTTCTTTCTCTACGTACAAGTCTCTCTCTCATTTTTCTTTTCTCGCCACTGTGAGCTGAAGCAAGGGAAATAACAGAACGTCCTCAACTCCATTAAGGTTAGGGGGGTATATTCTTTGGTATTCTGGGGGGAACTGAGTGTTTGGAAAGGGCTAAGGTACTTCTGGTCCTCACCTTTCCAGGGCAGGTTCGGGAAATTGTTGTTAAATTAAATGCTTAAATGCTCATATATTTGTTTTATATATTTTTATTGATATGTACATGATTAATTGGCTGTGTTGATTATTATTTATCATGATGATTAAATAGATATGATCAGTATTGAATTGTAAAAATATTAAGAACCATGGGTGTCTATGTGAATTCCAGTGAGTAAGTTTTGAAAAATGAGATGAACGAGGAAATAATGATGAAGGGTCACCATTTATACTACTGTTATTATTATGATTACAATTATGATTATAATTATGAATATGATTATTATTGTTATTATCAGTATTATAATTATTATCGTTATTATTCTTATTCTTATTATTATTATTATTATTATTATTATTATTATTATTGTTACTGATATTATTATTGTTTAGTTATGGATAATGAAATAAGGAATATATAATTATGAATATGATTATTGTTATTATTATTATTATTGTTATTGTTACTAATATTATTATTGTTTTAATTATGAAAACTGAAATAAGGAACATATTACTTACTCTTTAAATGAAGCATTATTTTAGCCAAGATATGACCGGTATATTTTCTAGAATAATAATAAAAATGACTTACAACGTCTGAAAAATTGATGGGACCCAAGAACTTAAGAATAAATATCATGAGACTGGAAACACATAGATACCCAAGGATCAAATGATAAAAATAAAGCATTTTGCATCATGAAAATATTTTTGAGGGAGTAAAACTAGAGCATACACCTGGTACGCTAGAGGACATTCACGTTCGATCTCCGAGGAGAATCTTGGGAGTAAAATTGGAACGGAAACCCAATGGCATCAGAGTCGCGCCTGAAGCCGGGTCAGACGATGCAATTCTGGTGTACTTTGACTAAATGATGGAATGTAACTATGATCGTGTAGAGCCAAGTCCCAAGATAATATATAATGATTGGAACCTGTGAGTTCATTCGTACCTTATGATGATTAAATAATGGATGGGGGACTTGGTGAGATCCGATCGCTCTAGAATGGAAACGTTGTGCCCAAGAGGCAACTTGAGCAGGATGACTTCCAAAGAATGAGATAATGGTGATGGTGGATTGATTTATTGGGCCCACATGCATCATGAGACTTAATTAAAGATAAATCATAATAAACCAAACTCATACATTCCATGACAGCATCCTTGATTGTTATATTTGTAAATATGTTAATTGTATGATTTATGTTATATTATCTGTTGTCTGGATATGTCCGCACCGGGAACCTTCAGGGTCTGGGGTTTATACTCACCCTTTCTGTTGATTAATAACAGAGGAGCTAGGAAACCAAGAACCAGAGTACGACGAACAAGAATACGTTGAACCAACTGAGAGCACTCATTAAAAGTAGAATATATGTAGTGGAATATTTATTAATGAATAATAAGACAATGGATGACTGTATAATTATTTAAGGGTGCCTGTGTGCCCCATTCTGTTAAGAGTACAATTACTTATAGTTTGTGAATGACTATGTGATTTATCTACTATTTGCTTCCACTGATCTGCCATTATTTTATTTTATTTTTTTAAAAAAATATTCACTTTTCTAAAAATTGTTAACACTCTTAGTTAAATAGGATGATCCTATAGAAGGGTCTATCTTATTTAACCGAGGGTGTTACACGGGTATGGTTGTGACCTACAAAGATTGGAGCGAGATGCTCCCATTTGCTTTACACGGGTATCGTACTTCAGTTCGTACTTCAACAGGGGCAACCCTGTTCTCTTTGGTATATAGTATCGAAGCGGTCATACCTATTGAAGTTGAAATTCCATCTCTAAGAGTAATTATAACACCCTCGGTTAAATAAGGGAGACCCTTCTATAGGATCATCCTATTTAACTAGGAGTGTTAACAATTTTTAGAAAAGTGAATATATTTTTTTTAAAATAAAATAAAATAATGGCAGATCAATGGAAGCAAATAGTAGATAAATCACATAGTCATTCACAAACTATAAGTAATGGTACTCTTAACAGAATGGGGCACACAGGCACCCTTAAATAATTATACAGTCATCCATTGTCTTATTATTCATTAATAAATATTCCACTACATATATTCTACTTTTAATGAGTGCTCTCAGTTGGTTCAACGTATTGCTGTTCGTCGTACTCCGGTTCTTGGTTTCCTAGCTCCTCTGTTATTAATCAACAGAAAGGGTGAGTATAAACCCGAGACCCTGAAGGTTCCCGGTACGGACATATCCAAACAACAGATAATATAACATAAATCATACAATTAACATATTTACAAATATAACAATCAAGGATGCTGTCATGGAATGCATGAGTTTGGTTTATTATGATTTATCTTTAATTAAGTCTCATGATGCATGTGGGCCCAATAAATCAATCCACCATCACCATTATCTCATTCTTTGGAAGTCATCCTTCTCAAGTTGCCTCTTGGGCACAACGTTTCCATTCTAGAGTGATCGGAGCTCACCAAGTCCCCTATTCATTATTTAATCATCATAAGGTACGAATGAACTCACAGGTTCCAATCATTATATATTATCTTGGGACTTGGCTCTACACGATCATAGTTACATTCCGTCATTTAGTCAAAGTACACCAGAATTGCATCGTCTGACCCGGCTTCAGGCGCGACTCTGATGCCATTGGGTTTCCGTCCCAGTTGTACTCCCAAGATTCTCCTCGGAGATCGAACGTGAATGTCCTCCAGCGTACCAGGTGTATGCTCTAGTTTTACTCCCTCAAAAATATTTTCATGATGCAAAATGTTTTATTTTTATCATTTGATCCTTGGGTATCTATGTGTTTCCAGTCTCATGATATTTATTCTTAAGTTCTTGGGTCCCATCAATTTTTCAGACGTTGTAAGTCATTTTTATTATTATTCTAGAAAATATATCGGTCATATCTTGGCTAAAATAATGCTTCATTTAAAGAGTAAGTAATATGTTTCTTATTTCAGTTTTCATAATTAAAACAATAATAATATTAGTAACAATAACAATAACAACAACAACAACAATAGTAATAATAATAATAATAATAATTGATAATAATCATAATAATGATAATAATAATAATAATCATATTCATAATTATATGTTCCTTATTTCATTATCCATAACTAAACAATAATAATATCAGTAACAACAACAACAACAACAATAACAACAACAACAATAATAATAATAATAATAATAATAATAATAATAACAATAATAATAATAATATGAATAATAAGAATAAGAATAATAATAATAACGATAATAATAATAATACTGATAATAACAATAATAATCATATTCATAATTATAATCATAATTGTAATCATAATAATAATAACAGTAGTATAAATGGTGACCCTTCATCATTATTTCCTCGTTCATCTCATTTTTCAAAACTTACTCACTAGAATTCACATAGATAGCCATGGTTCTTAATATTTTCACAATTCAATACCGATCATATCTATTTAATCATCATGGTAAATAATAATCAACACAGCCAATTAATCATGTACATATCAATAAAAATATATAAAACAAATATATGAGCATTTAAGCATTTAATTTAACAACAATTTCCCGAACTTGCCCTGGAAAGGTGAGGACCAGAAGTACCTTAGCCCTTTCCAAACACTCGGTTCCCCCCCAGAATACCAGAGAATATACCCTCTAACCTTAATGGAGTTGAGGACGTTCTGTTATTTCTCTTGCTTCAGCTCACAGTGACGAGAAAAGAAAAATGAGAGAGAGACTTGTACGTAGAGAAAGAAACAAGAAAGAGAGGCCTTTGCTAATTTTCGTTGGTTCTGAGAGTTCAGACTTGGGAATGAGTTGTGGTATCGATTTAATAATGCAAAAGACAAGTGGGGGATAGACTTTTTCGTGATTGAATGTTAGGTGCATTAATTACAGAAATAATAGAGATTTTAGATAAGAAGTGAGCTGTATTTTGACCATTTCCGCCGCCAGCTTGCATGATTGGAGTAGATATATTAAAATATACAATGGATGATATGATTGGAGTAAAAAGGTTCAAGCCTGATAATGGAACGGCCCACTTTGCCACTAGGAATGAATATCACGTCAACAGATTCCATAAGTCGGTCAGATTCTAGCTGGTGAGTGCATAAGTCGGTCAGATTCCATAGAGCAGTGATGTGAACGCTGGTGAGTGGATAAGTCGGTCAGATTCTAGTAGGTATAGAACCGGTCAATTGTAGGATCAAACCCGGCCTTGGAAGCCATCCATACTCCCAGTTCTTATGGTTCGGCATTTCTATTTTCTGAGAAGTTTTAGAGCCTCTTCCGTTTGGAATTGCTCCACTCGGAAGGGAATTCGCTCGGAACTGTTTCTGCTTGAAACACTTGGATTTGTGTGAACCAGCCGACCGGTCAATAGCATGAGCGAACCTTTTGGTTAAGAATAGCGTCTCGGTCCAGCCCTGTTCCAGTCGGTTTCCATTGATCATGCCCCTTTTTAATTCTGAAGCTGTTCAGCATTTCCCTTTCCGAGAAGTTCCAACAGCCTCTTTTCGATCAGAGTAGCTTCACTCGGAAGGGAATTCACTCGGAAGTGTTTCCGCTTGAAACAGTCAGTCAGCTTTTCCTTTCCTCGGAATGATTCACTCGGAAATGTCTCACCCGGACTCATCCAGAATTTATATCACTCGGATTTATATGTATCCATCTAAAAAATGTTCTCAGTCAGCCACTTTTCCTTTCCGAATGGATTCACTCGGATATATCCCTGACTGAATTACTTCACTCGGAAAATACTTCTCTCGGAAGTGCATAACTCAGAAATCATATGACTGAAAGGATCATTCGGAGTTTTTTTCACTCAGAAATCTTTTAACAAAGATCATTCGGAGTTGATCAGTCTTCTCGGAAATCATTCTTCTTGGGGATATCACTCGGATATTTACTTCTCCCGTTCCAGAAGCATTTCTCCTGGAAAATGGACACCTAATTACGAAGGACCATATGTGGTAAAAAGAGCTTTTTCTGGCGGAGCTTTAGTATTGACCAAAATGGATGGAGATGACCTACCGATGCCTATAAATACAGACGCAGTTAAAAGATACTTTGCCTAAAAAACATAAAAAAATAAAAAAACAAAAAACAAAAAAAGGGGCAATAAATGAATCATGCTCGCTAGGCTGAAAATCTGAAAGGGCGACGTAGGCAAAAATTAGAGTGACCTGGTGAGTCGAAAACCTGAAAGGGCGGCTCAGGTAAAAATTAAGGTCAAAATTTTGGCAAAGTAACTAAATATCCCTCATCCAAGCAGAGCAGAACTAAACTGAGGTACAATGTAACACCCCGAATTTTGTAAAATGAGTAATTGATAAGAATGGCAAATGGTTGAATATGAGTTGAATGGAAATTGTTGTGCGCGAACACTGGAGACAAGTTTTAAATGATTATTGTAAGGTATATGAAGTATGGAATTGAGTTAAATAGGCTTTGAATGGATTTTGTTATGTGTGCTATTGAGAGCTCACGTTTCTGCCCAGGTCCTGATACTTCTCGCCCAAGCGAGAGGGATTCTCGCTCAAGCGAGAATCCTTTTCTGTTGGTTTCAGGGCTTCTGGCCCGAATTCGCCCAGGCGAATAGATTACCCGCTTAAGCGAATCGAGTAAGAAGCGAGCAGGAGAGATTCTGGACGAATCCCGCTCAAGCGGATGTTGTTGCGCTTGAACGAGCGAGAGAGGAGAGGGATTCTGAGTGTTGGTCGCTCAAGAGAGCTTGGGGCGCTTGAGCGAGTGAAGTGGGGTCGGATGCCGGGGCCCGATTTTTTCTCTCCTGAATGCACGTTGGTGATACGTGGTGCCTTGGTGTTTGGTTCTTTTCCTCTCCCTTGTCCACATTGGATGGGAGTGATGATTGCTGAGGGTATAGCATTAAATGTTGATGGACTTACATTAAATGAGGATGGGATGTTGTGATGAGTGGGATACTGATGAGGCTGAGATGATAAGGCCTTGGTTGCATGTTTTTCTACCCACTCTCTCCCTATTCCTTGGGAGTGCATGTTCTGATGAGAGAAGTGCTCCTCCTTCTCTCTAGAACTTGTTGGAGCTTGTGCTTCATCTTCTTCCTTCCTTTTATCTTCTACTTCCACTCATGTACGGTATAGAATTCTAGTGGAACTGTATGGTGTTGAGGAACAAATATGGTTGTGTGTGGAGGCTGGGTTCAGGTTCCTTTTATCCTTCCCTGTTCCTTGGTGATTCCTCTTCATCTTCCTCTTCTTCTCCTTCATATGATGGGTTCGGTTGGAGCCTACAACTGTGTGTGTGTGCATGTCTCGGTTTGTGGATGCATGATGGTCCACTATGGTGAAGTTGCACTACTCTTGGGAGGATGAAGACATGCATGTTGCATGGAGGCATAGTGGTCCTCCGCTGTTGTTGAAGGTGTATGGTGCTGCTATGAGGAAGAAGGCATGCATGGAAGCTGGTGGTCCTCCATAGTGGGGAGGATGGTACTGTACGAGTGAGGAACAACTTTGTACTAAGCTTTAGAGGTTGCTGCTCGAGTAAACAGCATGGATTCCTCCATGGCTGTGAGCAGAGTGGAGCTTGGAGTGTTGAGGCTCATGTGTTGCGTCCAGATGGGCTACTGGGTGTATCTCGCTCAAGCGAGAATGGTCACGCTTGAGCGAGCCAGTGAAGAAATGGTCACTGGACCATTTTCACTCAAGCGAGTGTGTGTGAGGCTGAGCGAAAGACTGAAGACTGATGCTGGTTGGCAGGGAAGCTGTGTGGCTTTTTCCACGTTCAGAAAGCCGAGCAGAGTGCTGCTGTGGCTGGGCCCAGTGTCCATGTAACCCTTGGAAGCTTCATCCAGGTACGGGGAGCTTTGCATCTCAAATGCATGGCTTATGGACGGATTTCTAGGTGACATAATTGTATTATGTTGTGTTTGATGTGTATTGTGTGCTGTTGTTGAGTTAAACCCGGTTGTATGATTATTTATTGCTGCATGGTGCAGGCTTATCTGTCCAAGAGATGTATGATGATATTTGTGATGATGTGAGTTAATGCATGAGATGCATGTTACTTGTATTATGGATGCCGAGTGCATTGTATGGCTATTTATGAGTCCCCGTGTGCAATTGTATATTCAAAAAGGTATGTGATGTTGTTATTGAACTTGTGTGTGATGAATGAATGTATTGGGGACTGTGAAGATGAATGCCGAGTGAAATATTGGTATGGGATGATTATTAGAGTTGATTCCCGAGTAAAATTCCATATACCAGGGTGTGTGAGGCTTAGAAAATGCTAAGTCCGAGTGAATCCCATGAAATAGCCTGTGAGGCTTGTGATAGATGATAATTCCGAGTGATGGCATAGTGATGCCGAGTGCATGTGGTATAAGCCGAGTCATCTGATTATTGTTGAGTTGCCGAATGAATTTAACGTTGAACGCAGATTTCTGAGTGGGCAATCGAATGAATATGAGTTGAATTTATATGCATACGTGTTATTGTGTTACTGAATATAAACACCTTGCGGGGTGCCACGAGGGTATTATCCCGAGTGAAGAGGACATGGTCCTAATGTTGATTGTGATGAAAGACCCGGGTTGGATTCGGGCAGTGCCTGGGGCACTAAGCGTGAAATGAGACGCTTGATGAAATGCCGAGTGCATTGGCGTTGAATGCCAAGTGAATGAAACCGTATGCATCCGATTCGCCACTGGAATGCGTTGAATTTATATACCGATCGGCAATCAGATGACAATATGTGATGAATATGTTTCAGTCCTAGAGCTGGGCTTGGACAGACTCCTTGAGCGTAGCTCGGAGTATGAATATTGTTGGCATAGTATTGGAGCAAACTTGAAGTGAAATCCGATTGAGGGATTGTATTATTGATGAAGATGTTGAGCTTTATAGCCGAGTGAAATGGGTAAGAAACCCGATTGAGGATGATTGTGATTGATCATGTTGAATGACAATGAATGTTGTGTTGATTGATGTATATGTTGTGACATGTTGTGGATTCTATGATTAATCCGAGCCAATATCTGTCATTTAATATGTAATGCTCACCCCTACACCATTTTTCAGTGTATGCAGGTCGGATTGGATGATGTGATGGCCTTAACCCGAGTGTTGGGTATTTATTGATGAGGCTGTGTACATAATGTAATGTACCGAGTGTCTTTTGTTGTTTAAAAGCCTTAGCCGGCTCATAACAATGTTGTATAATGAATATGAAATATATGTACTGGAATCCGAGTACATGTTAATATATATATACATACTTCGAGTGAATGGTATTATATGCATTACCGACTAATTATGTTGATGATGGAAAGTATCAAGATAATAAGTATCCGAGTGTATGCCTATGAGTATATACATATATACGTTATGTTGATAACATGGTATGAATCGGTTGAAGAGTATTGCTGAATGGGTAGTCGGATTTGTGAATCAGAGAGCATATATATAGATAAGTGATTTATGTTGATTTGATGCTTCTTCCGACTGGAATATAAATGATATTGAATAGAATAATGTTAAGGTAAAGAATTCTGAGTGAAACGTTATTGTGAGAGCCGAGCCGAGTGAGGATGAATATGTGGCCTTTTCCAAGTGAATAAACTTGAATGATTTCCAAGTGGAAACCGAGTGAATCTCTTCTAAGGGAAGTGTGGTCGTAATGGTTGAGCTTGAAATATTCTAAGTGTACGAATTATAAGTGTATTCCGAGTGAATAATGTAATGAGTATCCCGAGCATTTAAGTATGGAATGAGTCCGAGTGGAACCTGATTTAATGGTTTTCCGAGTGGTTGAGTATTTCATATGTTTAAGTGACTTAACTTGGTGAAGTCCTCTAAGTATTGAGGAGTTCGGATAATTCCAAGTGGAATTGTTTAGGAAGCTATTTCCTAATGATGGATGTTAAGGTATTCTCCGTGTGAAAAACGATGGAATATTCTGAGTGGAGTATGGTTGAGGAGATCCCTTCTAAGTGAAGGAAAATCCATATATTCTCCGAGTGAAAATAGGCTTGAATGCCGAGTGTGGGGCCGAATGAGTATTGGTCGGTAATGATATCAGATACCGAGTGGAATACCACTCAAAGGATGAGATGGTTTATAAATGAAGTGACGAGGGATGAGTGTGAAGTACATTCCCGACTGAACTGTGGTGGATCTTACTGAGTAGTATTTGGTTGGACAACAACCCGAGTGAAGTGGTTTTATGGAATCCGAGCGAGATACCCCTCATTGTCCGAGTGGTTTATTGTGTATGGTCTCAGTGGATAAAATATGAAACTAAGTTGTGGGGTGTACGTATAGGGAGTCATTATTGAACAATTGAAACCCCAGACTTCGAGTGATGTAGTTGTCTCGGATCCCGAGTGATGGGATTACCGAGTGAGTGGTTGCCTCTAGATACCGAGTGGTGGATTAGCCGAGTGTGGCTTCTCGCTTCAGCGAGTGAGTTCTCACTCCAGCGAGTTTGGTTCTGAGGGAAGGCTTTTGTATAGTTTCGTCCAAGCGAATGTGTGTTTGCCCGAGCGAATTATGCTGTCTCGCTCAAGCGGAGTCGGATCTCGCTTGAGCGAACGCACGCTGTTTGTGGGATCGCTCAGACGCTGTTGTTTTCCGCTGTGAAAGATTTTATTTGCCTGTTGCCTTCCTTTCCTTCTTCTCCTTGGTCGTGGGACCAACTCTCATATCTTCATATATGAGAGTGGATTTTATAGATCCAGGTATGTTTTAATGCAAAAAAATTGACCCCTATTTTTAGGGTGTCACATACAAGGACAAGCACTATAATTGAATTACTTTCTCGGAAGCAAGATCAAAGGATAAACTTGTCATCTTGATACAGGATCAAGATTTTTATTGTTCTCAGGGATTCACTGGAAGATCTGCAAACCCCATTACATCCCCTACCATCAAACTCTTTAACTATATTTGTTTCTTGTATCTGATTTCCCCTTGTCTTTTCTGGTACTTGATCAACCTACATAAATAAAGGTGCTACCTTTTCAATATGCATTTATACATGAGTTTCATTAATATGACAAAACGTGTGTTTTAACAAAATAAAACAAGGCAATGATAATTATTTTCACAAAAGAAAAAAGGAAAAGTCATGGGAGTGAGAGACTTCTATTATTTGATAGCACCTCAGACAAGCATCACAAGGACCGCGCTGAATACATGCTCAGAAGAGAAAATCACCTTGTTCATCCATTTCACCTATGAGTATAAACCTAAAATCTATAAAGATTGTAGTTCTAAAGGTTTCTCCCTAGATTTCAAACTTGATTTTAATTTCCTGTCGCCGAATATGGTGTATTTTAAATTTTTAATCGCCGAGCGGGGCATCATTTCACTTTCCAGCAGCTAAACAGGGCACTATTTTACTTTCCAGTAGCCGAACGAGGCATAATTTTACTTTTTAGTAGCCAAACGAGGCACAACTTAAGTTTTTAGTCACCGACCGAGGCGTCATTTTACTTTCCAGCAACCGAGCAGGGCACAATTTTACTTTTCAGTGGCCGAACGAGGCACAATTTTACATTTCAATTGCCGAGCGGGGCATCATTTTACTTTCCTAGAGTCGAACATGGCATCTTTTAAATTTCCAGTCGCCCAGCGGGGCACTCTTTCACTTTCCTGTCGCCAAACATGGCATTATTTAAGCTTTCAGTCACCGAGCAGGGCACTATTTTACTTTTCAGTTGCCAAGCGGGGCACCATTTCAATTGCTGAGCGGGGCATCATTTTACTTTCCTGTCGCCAAACATGGCATCATTTAAGTTTTTAGTCGATGAGCGGGGCACCATTTTACTTTTCAGTTGCCAAGCGGGGCACCATTTCAATTATCGAGTGGGGCATCATTTTACTTTCCTAAAGCCAAACATGGCATCTTTTAAATTTTCAGTCGCCAAGCAGGGCACCCTTTTACTTACCTGTCGTCGAACATGGCATCCTTTTAATTTCTAGTCACTGAGCATGGCATCTTTCAAATTTCCAGTTGCTGAGCATGGCATCATTTAAATTTCTAGTCGCCGAGCAGGGCACCATTTTACTTTCCTTTCACCAAAAGGGGCACCATTTTGATTTCCTTTTCGCCAAACACGGTATTCCTTAAAGCTAGCGCCCTCGACAAAATTAGTTTGCTCAGTCTTTACTTATCCCTTACTATAACACAGTAAGGGAAAAGTAAAGAGGGGCAAGCTGTTGCTACCCAATTTTGTCCGGGCCATTTAAATTTTTTTAAAAATAAATTTCTTTAGGAGTTATTTTTAAGGAAAAAGTGAACCAATGGGCTTGTTTGAATTTCAAATTTTTAATCTGGGTTTTGATCTTCAAATTTTTTTAAAATCTCTATCAGAACCATAAAATTTAAATTTTTAAACTGCTAATCTTATTCAAGTTTTTAAAATTCAAAATGAAGAAAGAAGTCTAAAATTTGAATCAAATTTTTAAGAGATTAGAGGAAAAAGATAGGGTTTTTTTAAAAAAATAATAAAGAGATAAAGTTTTTATAAAATAGAGCTTTCTATATATTAAAAAATGAGATAAAGCTTTAAAATAAATTTTTTTTAATGAAATCAGTTTTTAATATATATTATAAAAGTTTTGCGTAAGAGGATAATGGAAAATAAGGAAAGAAAATCAATTATATATATATATTAGATAAGGTTTGTTACATTTAATATATATTAGAAAAGGAAAAGAGATCAGGAAGAAAAAAAACAAAACGGAAGAAAACATAAGGTTCTACGCAGCAGTAAAATTTTCAGTAGCTATATATATATATAGTATATTCACATTGATAAAACGGGAAAGCACATTTACGCTAAAAGGATTCATTGGAAAAAAATTCAATTGCCATATAAAGAGATTGAGAGGAGAGGATATACAATCACGTGAGCCACCACATAGGGGAAGGAATTGGATTATTCACGCCGGAGGATTCAGCAAACGTAATTAAGAACAATGAAGAATTAACGCAAGACACAAATAAATACTCGCAATAGCCAACTGAACAGAAAAGAAACAAACTCGCGTGAAAGAATAACTGCAGGTACTTTCTTTTGTTTCCTTTAATGTCTTGTTGTGATTATCTATGATTCTTGTTTTCTAGAGGATTACAATAGGCATGATTAAATGTATGAAGTCTTTCCCTACAGGTATCCGTTAATGTTAGTTACTAAGATAGAAAATAAAGTTGATATTAGCAGGTAACTAAATTAAAATCTTTATGCTAGGGTTAATCTAGACAAAACGTCTTATTAACTTATGTTTTAATTGTTAGATCATAAAATATTTTTTTAATTTCAATAGGTAACAAATTTAATATGTTTATATTATGGAACAATTTGGTCAAACGTCCTGTTGGCTTAAGTTTTCAAATAAAAATAAGCCTTTAATAGTCTCAAAATTAACGTAGACCTTAAAAAATATTTTGATAACAAATTTAGGGTCTTTATAGATTTTTTGGACGAGACGTCCTGTCAATCTATGTTAATTTTTTTTATTTTTTTAAATAATTTAGACGATAAAACACTTTAGTAATATCGATAATATAATAAAAAAATTAAAATACCTTTATAGATTCTTTGGACAAGACGTCCTGTTAATCTAGGTCTTCAAATAAACCTTTCATTCTTAAATCAATCTAGACTATTAAGTCTCTCTCTAAAAATATAATAAAAAATCAATAAAACCCAAGGTTCTTTTTTTTCTAAAAATAATACACTACTTGAAATCAATTTGGACGAGACGTCCTATTAATTAATATTTTTTTAAATCTCAGACATTTTTCAATCTACTTCGCATTTTTTAAAATAACCCAAAGAACTACGTAAGCCTGATTTCCCCTAACGCTTGGGGAATACGTAGGAGCCGGAACAACTATTCTTGTCGGGCCCAAATTTTAAAAAATATATATCCCTTTTACTAGTAAAAATAAAATCATCACTCTTTTAACGATAACTCGATTAATTTCGATGAGACGTCCTGTTAACCGTAAAATTTATAATTTTAAAAATCATTAAATCAACAACAAATCCATAAGGCATCTCTAAGAGGTTTAAATTATAAAGTAGTAGGATTATTCAAACTTAAACAATTTAGGGTAACCATTTAAAATAGACAGTGCGGGGTGCTAATACCTTCCCCACCTGTAATTAGACTCCCGAACTTAAAATCTTAATTTAGGACCAGTACCTTCACGTTAGGTTTTTTCTGATGTTTTACCTTAAAAACATTAGTGGCGACTCCACGGTTTCCAGAGGGAACTTGGGAAACCTTATTTTCTTTTTACAGTCGACCTCCTGCCGTGATTTAGGTCGCGACAGAGAGTGTCTTTTACCATTCCTCATTAGATTTGTAGAAAATAACCTAAAATCCATCCTCACCTAGAGCCTTAAAACCTTCCATGAGAAAAAATACTCTATTGATCTCGTTATTTAGTAGGAATATCCCCCAAATGCTCACTTACAAATTGGGTAAGGTGAGGGAATCACCCAACCAACATATTAGGGTATGGAGGGGATGATTGGGCATATAGATACCCAAAGAAGCCTTGAGCCATATTCTCAAGTTGATGGCAATCTGTGATCCACACTCTCTCATCATTCATAAGTTTCACAATAGTGTTTCTCTTTCTCCTAACCACTATGGTTCCATGGAAGCATCTTGAATTTTTGTTTCTATACTTGACTTTATTCACACGAGCCTTTTGGAACCACAAAAGTTCTTCTTGATATAGGATGGGCTCATATTCTTCCAAAGCTATTTTTGGAGGTTAAGCATGTTGGAGAAGGTACCATGTTTTATTACGTGTGTCATAGCCCTATTTAACATTCTAATCAAGCGCTCTTTTTGTTAGAAAATGTTCCCTGAAACCATTTGATTCCACCCCTGAAGTGCTGATTGGAGAAGCGTAATTAGCTCAATCCATGCAAAAGATAAATCCCAATGATCTTTAACAAAATCATTGAAGGATTCATAGTCATCCAAGCCACACAAAATCTAAAAGGTCTTTAATGTCTATTCACAGTATTTTGACCCTCCAACCTGAGAAGAACCGAGCAATGATCAGATTTGAGAGGGGTGAAGTGTTGAACATATGCATGCTAATAAAGGATGCACTGGTTAAGGTTAGTCAACCATCCTTCTTACACAAGGTTGGCTATTACCACCTCTTCTCTCATGAGGGCCTAAAATCATATTAAAATCTTCAATAAAGGTCCAAGGTCCAAAGCATATTGATCTAAAAGATCATATTGTGAACTTTTATACACAATTGATAGGTGCCATAAAGGGTGATCATTATAACTAACCTTCGTGTAAATTTCTTGGGTCATACTACCTAAACATGGAGGTCCCAAACTGAAGTATCCCATATGTATTAAATACCTCTAGCGTGCCTTGACGCTTCCATGAAAGATAACCCCGAAAACCCCAAACCACGCATGAGAGTTTGAGCATGAGTTCCAGGAGCATGGGTTTCCACTAAGATAAAAAATGAAACCATTCATTTGTTTCAAATTACGAAGCATTCCTAAAAAGCCCTTGGCCTTTTTTTTGGTGAAACGGATATATATTGCACCGAAATGGATACAAGAAGGAGAGGCACAACGACCCAATAAAGCCAGAAACAATACACACAGCATGGACATACACACACTACACAGGCCTGCTTGTTTCAAACTGATACAAACAAAAATAGGCCCACCCGATCCACTCATCTCGGGTAGAGTACACCATCCAGGGAAGGAGAAACCTACGTGAGCTATGGGATGGGGAGACCACGAGCAAGAAAATATGACGTGAGCCATCGAGGATAGAATCAGCTTGAGGAAGGAGGTATCCATCGTTTATCTTCCACCAATACTTTCCTCACTGGCTATGCTGGGGAGAGCCACCACGTTCTTCTTAGGGACTGATCCTTGGCCAATTTGGCAACGATGTGCGCAACCTTATTTGAAGATCGCTTCACCCAGGTGAACCCGCATGAAGAGAACAATTGCTTCAAACAGGTAATATCTTTCACAATACCATCTATTTCCCTAAATTTGACTTCTCCTCTGCATGCTCTAATGAGGTTCAAATTATCCGATTCCAGGATGACCTTGTCCCAATCAAGATTCTGTGCGAGGATAATTGCTTCTCTCATAGCCAAAGCTTCAACATGGAGGACACTCGGGGCCTAAAATGAGGATGATTGCCCATAGATTATGTCCCCTTATAATCTCTTGCCACAATACCTGAGTATGTCTTCTGTTCCAGGGCGCTCCAAGACGCATCCAAATTGAGCTTGATTCTACCAGGGGGGAGGTCTCCAGTAATTAGAACTACTATTGGAAGGTATGTTGGGAATACTGTGTTTGGATTGGTCTTTAGCCCTGTAAAATTCAAAAACATCTTTCTGAATTTGCTATAAAATTAAATTAAGATCAGGATGAATTCCCTGAAACACAGACTTATTTCTAGCTTTCCAAATAGTCCACAAAGGTGCCTTTACAATTCAAAGCCATAGAGAATTTGGTTGGGCTTCCAAGGGCCCATTATTCTTCTTGAGTTTATTCGACCTTGTCATCTCAACGTCTTGCATGGGCTTATTGCTATTCCGCTTTCGGCTAGCCACCCTAAAAGTACTTATTCCTAGCCTATCATTAGGGAAGAAAACTATGCTTTTTATTAGTTCTTTTTAGCCATCTTGCACATGATGTAATAAACCGCTTCTTCCAAAAGTTTAGCAAACCTAGTTGCCACATAATCTATTTTGGGCTTATTAGTTTGGCAACAATCTCCACTATAGGATCCGTTTTTACCTTATCATCCTCTCAGACTTGGGGCTTACTCCCTTAGCCTACTTTGGTCTTTATCTAAGACACACTCTTGAACTAGGTTTCCCCCATAAAATGATTGGGTTTCACATTCTTTTGTTTATTCTTACTAACATGTGGGTCCTTGATACGTTCCAGTTTTACAGACATAGATTGAGAGTTCGTGTGTTCATGGTCAATATTAGTGAGCCCCTCTTCATAATTAAAATATTTATCCTTATTAATATGGTCCAATTGCCCTTTATCATTATTAATAAAGGATATAAATCTCGACCCCTTGGATTCCGTGTTCCTTGGTTGGACTTTTGCAAGTGTACCAAATATTTGTTGTAGTTTTATTTTAGAGGTAAAAGTGTGGCATTCACAAGGACTTGTTGGAAACAGATACAATAATAACCTATATACTTATAAATTCACTATAAACCTATATACAAAGTATTGATAGATAATTCACAAAGGGTTGTTGATTGTGTGGTAAATATTGTTATGATGTGGAAATTATGTAAACGTAGATGAATATAAACAAAAACGTTTAGGTTAGGTTTTACCCTACTCCCTTTCAAGTATATATTATCCTACTTAGCATGTTTACACAACTAATATAACATAAATTTTACTATACCCAATCCTTTAGAGCATAGATCTTAAATCCTATCCATAATTGAAAATCCCTCTAACAATAACAATAGTGTTTGCTTTAGGAATTGGTCTTAACAACTATTAAATTATCCTTAGAAGAAGAAATTAATGGGTATTTTATTTCTTAACTCGTTTAGAAAACCCTAAACACATACATAGATCGTTCTTTTGTTCGAAACATGCATTAGGTATATGAAACAAAATACTAACTTCGATTAAATATATAAATCATACAAAGTATTCAATTACATAGTTTGAAAAGAAGTGAACTACACTTAAACCCAACAAAAAAAGTTAGCCACACACTTTCATGTGAGCTAACCTAAAAATAAAAAAATACAAAGGATCAATGAAGAGTAACTGGAAGAGATTCCTCTCATTCAAGCCTCCTCACAGCGTCGAAGATCCTCCACGCAGTGATCTAAACCTTCCACGAACCAAAGATAACATAAAAATTGACTTAAAACCTATTACATGACCTGTGGGGAGGTGCTGGTACACCCCAACTTTCCTAGGTGAATTCCTAAAATTTTTACAGTCTCACTTGGGCGAATTTCCTAATAGCACAAAACCAACTTTTGTCGGAAACTTCATTTTTTTTGCACATTTAAGGCTCCTGACCTACAAAACACAATCTGACCATTCAGAATGACCATCTGGATGTATTGAACAACATATAAAAAATCCAGCTTGATCCAACAGTGAACAAAACTAGAATGGAAAATTTAAGACTGCTAGTTTTAGGGTTTGATAGAATTGACTTTTCTTTTGGTTCGGGGGAGGGAGGTTTTAGGGACTTGAACCCTACTGCTCATAGTGACCTAAAATGACTCTCAACCACTTGAGCTACTTGCTGGGGTCCTCTTTTGTTTGACTTGGTATAACAACAAATTGTCTTCCCAAAAAGTGTTTAAGTGGTTTTTTAACCAACATCCAATCCCAAAAATCGAGGATTGACTGTCATTGGTATTCAACCCATCGATGCAATCCTGCTTGATATCCTCTCCATCATTAACTTCAATATTCATGCCGATGTCAGCCCTAACCTTAGGTTCACCAGATTGCACCATCTTAGCGATACCTCCTGATCCGGTCTGGATACCGGCCCCTATTCTTATGATGTCAGAGTGACCTCATATAAGGAAAACCGGTGTCCTGGTTCAACATTACCACACCGGATATCCGATGTCTGGCCGTCCGTCCTCATCTCACGACTGCCCCACTTATTTTCTCTATAACGGTTCTTTGTTCATTTTCACAGGACATTTTTATAACTGTTGGCTTTTCTATCATAGCAAGATAAGAGCCCCTAATAACTTATCAGCGAAGACACTGTATGTAGCAAAATATGTCACGTCAATGGCCTCAGAAAGCAAGTGGATGTGTCAGCAGATTATGCGAAAAAGGTGATTATCCTCTCCTCTTCCTAGAGGATCGTACTCTGATAATTGACCTACCCTCCTGACACATTCTGAGCGTTGAGCCACCCTAATTGACATAATATACACGCTATCAGAGCTAAGGGACCCACCTGTACCCAACGACTCATTTTCTCACTACAACTATAAATAGCTCATTTCAATACACATGCAAGGTATCGTTGTTCTATCTCACACTTCACTATTACTTCGCTTGAGTATTCACTGAGCTCTTACACTCTTCTAACTTGAGCGTCGGAGAATCTTCGCAGGTGGCACCACCTTTCGCCCCCTGCAACACGAAACGCTAGTGTGAAGGATCTCCAGGACAACAAGACCGGCCTCTCCTACTGAGAGACCGGATTAACACATCGGATACCTATTGTTCCGGTGTGCAAACCCTAAAAACACCTATAATCTTGTGGCTGGTCCCACACCGGATCCTAGACCCCGGTCCAGACCAGTTCATTGGCACGCCCAGTGGGACACGTTAGAGTTATTCCCATTTTCGCAGAAGTTTGGTTGTCACGATGGAAGGTGATGGGAGAGATTTCGTTGATGGTCATGTGGAGGATGTGACCCATCAACAGACTGGAAGGAGGCTTGTCTTCGAGTCCCCTGTAACTCAAACCCAGAGGATGGTGCAAGCGCAAACACCTGACCCTCGAGATGAAGTTATCAGGCAACTCAGGGAGGAGCTGATGGAGTTGAAACGGGAGAGAGGAGGAGCTGGGGACAGGGCAGCGTCCCATGCAGAGGATGCTCATCATGCATCAGCGAGGGATAGATCTACAACCCTCCAGTATTCGAAGATCCCCACGTATGAAGAGAAAGAGCAGACGCAAGACTCTGGTGATAGAATCGGTACCAGGAGAAGGGAGCAGGCGGTGGTGACTTCAGGGACGTACAAGCTCAGTGTCCCTTTCTCAAGAAGGCTGATGAGCATTGTTATCTCGAAACATTTGCAAACAACTCAGCCACTGTCGATAGGGAAGTATAATGGAGAAACTGACCCCATCAAGCATTTGGATGCTTATGTGTATGAAGCTATGTATCTGGGAGCAGATGAAGATGTTATGTGCAGGATGTTCCTAAGAACGCTGACGGAGGAGGCTCTCAGCTGGTTTAAAAGCTTACCCTCAGGATCTATAGACTCTTGGGAGGAAATGGCTGCTGCATTTGAAAGCCACTTTGTCATCTCTAGGGATATCCCAAGAACCTCCCACACCCTGGCACAGATAAGGCAGGGAGAAACTGAAACTCTTAAGGAGTTCTTGAAAAGGTTTTATAAGGAGGCAGCTCTGGTCCCCAACCTCACGGAGGCCATACAACTCCATATTGTAGTGGAAGCTCTTCAGCCTGGTTCAGCCTTTGCCCTATCTTTGGCAAAGAGCCCCCCAACAATCTTCGAGGAGTTTCGAAGGAAAGCTTCCAAGTACGTGGGCATAGAGATGCATCTAGAGGCAACTGCAACAAGAATGAAGCCTTCAGCGCCCACTCAGCAGCCACAGAGAGAAAAGGAGAGAGTGAGGCCTGAGAAGCATGCCTTTAGAGAAGACTTTGTGAACGCTCGTCCGCATCCACGAGATAGGCGTGTATCATCATTCGACAACTATGCTCCGTTGAATACCAGGCATTCACAAATCATGAGGGAGGTTGGTTGGCCAACGTTGAACGTCTTTGGTATAAGGAAACCAGCCCCAGTCAAGAGGGGTGGTAACCCACGTAAGTATTGCACTTTCCATGAACAAACGGGGCACAATACTGATGAATGCAAAGCATTAAAGAATACGGTGGAAACTCTCCTTCAGGAAGGAAAGCTGAAGCAGTATTTGTTCAAGGAGAAATCTGTAGATGAGCCTCAGAGGATGGAAAAAAGGAGCAGAGATCCTGATGACGAAGATGACAATGCACGTAATCCAGCAAGGAAATTCACTGCAGCCGAAAAGCAGAAGGGAGTAGTGATTGCTGGAGATGCCCAACAAAGTAACATGCCCCAGCAGCAGAGGCAGGGCAGACGAGAAGTGATTGAGATGATAGCTGGAGGATTTGCGGGGGGAGGAGCATCAATCACAGCACGGAAGAATCACCACAGGATGATTCTGTCTGTTCAGGGCAAACCAAGGGATAACCGCCCTTTCAGGGACGGTATGGCAGCTCCAACGGTGTCATTTACTGATGATGATTTTGGCCCAACAATTCCAGGAGGTGATGATGCAGTAGTTATCGTGGCAGTCATAGCCAACAAGGATGTCAAGAGGATCCTCGTCGATCAGGGAAGTTCTTGCGATGTTATCTTTTATAATTGTTTCAAACGAATGGGTTTCAATGATGCAGATTTACAACCCTACACGCAAGAACTCACAGCGTTTAATGGAGCCAAGCAACCCACCAAGGGGTATCTTGACACTCTGATTTCTTTTGAAGGAGAGCCTGGTGCAAGAACAGTCAAGTCAAGAATTCTGGTGATTGATGTGGAATCCCCATACAACGGTATCATAGGCCGTCCAACACTGAATGCGATGGAGGTAATTGTATCCACTCCTCACCTCTTGATCAAATTCATTGACAAGGACAACGGTGTGTCCTCTCTCCGTGGTGATCAGGAGATGGCTCGATATTGTTATAACCTGAGCCTCAACATGGTCAAGTTGGAAGCATTTAACAAGAAGAGGAAGCTGAACGACGGAGGAACAGCGACAGGGTCTGTCAGTCTAATTGATCTGGACCCCAGAGCGGAATTGAAGATCGATCCACTCAATCCCTCTAAGCCCACACCGGATGGTGGTTCCAGGGATGTTGTCTTAGGAGATTCCTCAGAGAAGGTCACGCACATCAATGATAAGCTGGAGTTTGCTATGGAGCAACGCTTATTAGCCCTTCTACAGGAGTTCAAGGATCTTTTCGCATGGACAGCAGCAGACATGCCCGGGATGGATCCTGATTTTTGTTGTCACAAGCTTGCTGTATATCCTGAAACAAGACCGGTGGCCCAGAAGAAGAGGAGGTTGGGACCGGAGAAGCAGAGGGCAGCTTGTGAGCAGACAGAGGAGTTGTTGAAAGCAGGCTTTATAAGGGAGATACGCTACTCTTCTTGGCTTTCTAATGTGGTTATGGTGCAGAAAGCTAATGGCAAATGGAGAATGTGCACAGATTATGTGGATCTTAACCGTTGCTGCCCCAAAGATCCATATCCCCTGCCCAACATTGATCGCATGGTGGATGATTCATCTGGTTACCAGTACCTCAGTTTCATGGATGCTTATTCGGGGTATAACCAGATTCTGATGTGGGAGGGAGACCAAGAGAAAACTGCCTTTATCAATGACCGCGGTGTTTTCTGCTACACCGTCATGCCTTTTGGATTGAAGAACGCCGGCGCTACCTATCAGCGCATGATTAACAAAGTCTTTGAAGGGATGCACACCAGGCTGGTCGAAGTTTATATCGATGATATTATAGCCAAAACGCCCGCTGGAGGAGACCACATTGAAGATCTGTGACAAGTTTTCACTAGGCTTCGGCAGTACAACATGAGGTTAAACCCCTTAAAGTGCACCTTTGCCGTTCCAGCTGGGAAATTCTTGGGATTCATGTTGACCCAACGGGGCATTGAGGCTAACCCTGGGAAATGTCAAGCAATCCTGAATATACAGAGCCCCAAGAGCCAGAGAGAGGTCCAATCATTGAATGGGAAAGTGGCCGCTCTAGCTCGTTTCATGCCCAAGATGGCGCACAGGTCCCTCCCCTTGTATAAGGCGTTGAAGAAACACAAGAGTTTTGAATGGGGAGAGGAACAAGAACAAGCCTTCCAGCAACTTAAAGATGTTCTCTCGAGTCCACCAATACTGGTTAAGCCTGACCCTGGTGAGACTTTGATCCTGTATTTAGCAATCTCTGATGAAGCCCTAGGCGTGGCCTTGGTTAAAGAAACCCCTGAAGGGCAGAGACCGGTATACTTTACTAGTAAGACGTTTCAGGGGGCGGAAGGAAGGTACCAGAAGATTGAAAAAGCTGCTCTAGCAGTCGTGTGGGCATCACGACGGTTGAGGCCCTATTTCCACGCGCACCCAGTACTAGTGAGAACGGATTTGCCTCTCCGTTCAGTGCTTAGCAAGCCCGACCTCGCCGGGAGGATGATAAAATGGTCTATTGAGTTGTCTGAATTTGAAATTTCATATGAACCTCGAGGAGCCATCAAGGCGCAAGTGTTGGCTAACTTTGTTGTGGAGATGACTGGGGCGGACCCCGCCACCCCTCGAGGGCATTGGACCATTTACGTTGATGGATCGTCGAACAGCAAAGGTTGTGGAGCAGGTGTGGTGGTAGAAAGTGATGATGGTGTGCACCTAGAAATTTTCCTCCGATTCAATTTCAAAACCTCCAACAACCAGGCTGAATACGAAGCATGCTTGGCCGGTCTCCGTGCGGCGATTGACATCGGAGCATCAGCAGTCACACTCTGCAGTGATTCCCAATTGGTGATTTTGTAGATCTAGGGGGAGTACCAAGCAAAGGAGCCGCAACTTCAATTGTACTTGAATTGTGTTAATGAGTTGAAGGGAAGGTTTGAAGTTTTAGAGTTCAAACATGTGCCCAAAGAGGAAAACACCAGGGCGGACATCTTGTCAAGACTTGCAAGTACAAAGCAGCCCGGCAGCACAACAACGGTAGTTCAAAGCACTTTGACATCACCCAGCATACCTCTGTACCCTTCTCTGAATGCTGTCATGGTAAGCTATCCATATGAGGATTCTTGGGTCATCCCCTATATCCGATATCTGGTTGATGGTCAACTTCCCACTGATGAGAAGGAGAAGAGACGAGTGAAGAGGGAGCTGCCATATTTTACTATGGTCGATGGTGTTCTCTACAAAAGGGGATTCTCTGTCCCATATCTTTTGTGTTTGAGAGAGGACGAGGTTCAAGCGGTTTTGGAGGAAGTGCACGAGGGGCAATGTGGGCACTATGCTGGGGGCCGAAGCTTAATGAGAAAAGTCCTCAGGGCTGGATATTGGTGGCCTATTGTGAAGCAGGATTCTGCAGATTTTGTTAGGAAGTGCGACGCTTGTCAAAAATTCTCCAATCTCCACCATACACCGGCCCAAGAGCTATCCTCATCTGCTGTGCCTTGGCCGTTCTACCAGTGGGGCCTTGATATTTTGGGTCCGTTCCCCACTACGCCAGGAGGTATCAAATATTTGATCGTGGGGGTAGACTACTTCACCAAGTGGATCGAGGTAGAACCAGTAGTGCATATCACTTCTGCACGAACAAGACGTTTCGTGTATGAAAATATCATAGCTCGGTTTGGGGTGCCAGGGCGGATTGTGACTGACAACGGCACCCAGTTTACAGACAAAAAGTTCACAGATTTGCTGGAAGGACTGGGGATAATCTAGATATTTTCGTCTGTTGAACACCCTCAAACCAATGGACAGGCGGAGGTAGCCAATCGAGAGGTGCTAAAGGGGTTGAAGAAACGTCTGGGAGAAGCGAAGGGAGGATGGACTGACCAGCTATGTCATGTTTTATGGGCATACCGCACTACGCCTCATTCTTCAACTAACGAATCCCCATACCGGCTGACGTACGGGGTTGAGGCGATGATTCCAGTGGAGCTATAAACAAGATCGGCTCGTGTGGAGTATTTTTCAGCTGAAGATAACAACGCCAATTTGGCATCAGAACTGGACGTCCTCCAGGAGTTAAGGGAAAAGGCTTTTGTCAGAGACCAGACGATAAAAGCAAAGGCAGCACTCTGGTATAATAAACGTGTCTAGTACAGAGCTTTCAACACCGAAGATCTTGTTTTGAGAAAGGCAAGTGTGGGGAATAAGTTTGCTCACCAAGGAAAGCTAGCACCGACGTGGGAAGGTCCTTATAGAGTTTCTGAAGTAACTGGAAAAGGGTCATACCGGTTGGAAGAACTTGATGGAACTCCAATCCGCAACAAATGGAACACTCAGAACTTACGTGCTTATTACATCTAGTTGGTAAGACGGCGTGTACTCTTTTTCCTTACTTGAGTTTTTTCCCTTTGGGTTTTCTCAAGAAGGTTTTAATGAGGCATGACCCCAACTACGCTCTTCATGTAATGTACTTTCAATTTTAATGAGAATACATTTTAACCGCCCTATCATTCTCACTTTTCTTATGTGTTGTGATTTATAGCCGTAGTTTAATACGCATACACCTCAGAACGGATGAGCTCAACTACCAATTCTGTAGTTGACGATGTAGCTCCTCGAGGAACTGATGAAGACCCCTCAGGACGGATAATCTCAATCACACATCGTGTGTTTTGACGATGTAACTCCTTGAGGTGGAATGGGTTGTAGGCTGGTCCTTTTCCAAGGCCACAAACCAAACCCCATTCGAAGACTACATGGGTTGTAGGGCTGGTCCTTTTCCAAGGCCACAAACCGAACCCCATTCGAAGACTACATGGGTTGTAGGGCTGGTCCTTTTCCAAGGCCACAAACCGAACCCCATTCGAAGACTACATGGGTTGTAGGGCTGGTCCTTTTTCAAGGCCACAAACCAAACCCCATTCGAGGACTACATGGGTTGTAGGGCTGGTCCTTTTTCAAGGCCACAAACCGAACCCCATGCAAAGGCTTGGGCGCAGTAGGCTGGTTCATCCAGAAAACCACGCTGAACCCCGAGTAACGGGCGCAGTAGGTTCAGGATTAGCCCTGATCCGAACCCCGTGTTGAAGGCTTGGATTGTAGGATTGCACCGAACTCCAAGTACGGTTAGTAGGATCGAACCAAACACCGTGTGAAGACTTGAGGTGTAGGACCAAATCGAACCTCAACAGAAAGGCGTAAAGCTTACCCTTGCCAAAGCTATACAAAAATTCAAAGGCAATATCCGTCCTCAATTGTGGAATATCCACCCCAGAGCGGTTGAGCGCTCACGTACCCGCTCTATGTCTTCGAGGACAGATGAGCATTTTTATCTTTTTAAGAAGTTAAAAGGTAATTCTTGAGATAAAATTTCCCTTCCCAATGTACTTACACTTGGGGACAGGGCATGCTTTAACTTAATTGTCACTTCTTTGTTATAATTTGTTATCTTAATCCAGTGTGATAAGTACGCTTTAAGCAGCTAGGTAACTACACAGAACGGATTCGCAAAGCATTGAAAACAATAAAGTGTATTGTATAGCACTAAGTTATTCAACAATCATACATTCGACGCAAGCAGTTGAAGAAAAACAACAGTGAATTTTATTTCCAAAAAATAAAAATTGTTCAAGTCACAAGGTAGTTAAAGCTGGAGCTGATCCCAGTACACAGCTATGAATAAAGCATAAATTAAGAGGCCGGTGCCTGATCCTCCGCAGTGGGTACTCCTGCCGTCTCCATTTTGTTCTCTACTCCAGTTTGGGCACCTTCTTGCGCTTCAGCTCCAGAGGCAGCGGTGGACGTTGTTGGCTCCATACTTTGACCTTCTGGAAGGGGAGGCAGTTCATACAGAGATGCACGGGGTTCATGGTGCGAGCCGTCCTTATGAACTTCGACAAGTCTTCCCCCATGGAATTCGAAGAACGGATCTAATCCGTACAGATTCAGCTGCACTCCAGGGTTACGATAATAGACTTAACGAAGGGCCAGGCCGAAGGATTCATACGCCACATTTTTGCATATCTCCAAGGCTTTGGCAGCCTTGGCCTTCGCAGCAGCTAATCTTCTTTGAACCTTGGCAAAATCCTCTTCTGAAGGCCCAGCACTCGCACCACCCTTCTTGAGTTCCTCAATTTGGGCTTGCATCTCCTTCCGAAGGCTCTCCCACTCCCCAAGGTCTTTGTTGCGACCGTCCTCCATAATTTTGAGATCGTCAGCAAGCTTAGCCGATCTCTTCTTCTCCAGTTGTAATTCTTCTTTAAGGAGGGGTATGGATTTGTTCTTTTTCTGGAGGTCGGCAACTTCCCGCTTTAGAGCCTTGTTCGCAAAATGACTCCACGCCCCTATGAACTTCAGCTTGCTTGGTCGCCCATGTCTCCTTCACCGCGAGTTCGGCTTCAAGTTTTTCAACCTGGTCCATGTAATCTGCCTTCTCGCTCAGGGAATCAAGGAGGCCGGACAGTTCATCCAGCTGCCAACGCCCGGCCTTACAAGCACCTCGGACCCCAGCAACGTCGAGGGAAGGGCGGAGGCAATACCTTGCCTTTGGAAGAGTGGGAGGCATAGACCCCTGAAACCACAAGTAAGGAGAAAGTAAGGAGTCACGCGGAGGATCGAACGCCGGAGGAGGACCATTCCCAGAGTCCGGTTCTGAAGCATTCTGTGAAGAAGGGGCAGAGGATTCAGGAACGGGCTTCTTTCCCTTGTCCTTCTTCAATTCAGCTTCTTCGACCGTCTTCTGACGCTTCTTCACAGGGTCATCAGAGGAGGGCTTTTCTTGGTCTGCCTTTTTTACAAGATGCCTCTTTTTCCTCTTCTTCTCTGGGACGGCCTCCTCGTCGCCCGCTCCAGTGGCCTCAGCTGGTTCTTCTGTTTCCTCCTCATCAAAGAGTGGAACCTCATCACCCACTGCAGAGGTTAGGGGAATGAGGGGAGTTTTGGTGGCGTTCCTCTTCGCCTGGATCTCATTCTCCTCAGAGGAGGAATCATCGTCAGTCATCATGGTCCTTAACAACAACATCTCTGGGCAGGCTCTTTCGATTTGTTCTGCAAAACAAGAAAGGTTGAGTTAGCACATAAGAAGGAAAAAATAATCAGAGCAGAATAATTATGCAATACGGACAGAGTAAGAGCGGGTATTACGGAGGTATGCGTTCCGGATGTCGTCCTCGGCCAAGAGGAGCCTGCTGGAAAATCCTTTGAGGGTCTTCGAGGCCGTCTGCATGGCGCTCAAGACCTCAATAGAGTGAGAGGAGAGTTCACTCTCGTCTGTGTAATAAGCACGGCTCATAAGGAGAAAATGCTCGTGCGTCCAGCTGAGAGGAAACTTGGTAAATCCCTCCTTGTTTCGCCAGAAGACCGGCTTATTTGGTTGAATACGGACCTGCGTGTAATAGTGCTTGAAGGAGCGTCCATCCACCTTCGCGGATTCCGTATAAGACTTGAAATTTATCACCCTTGAGTCACTACGGAGAGTAATGAACCCAAGGCCGCCCTTCTTATTAGCACGGCGGACCACTTGGCAATAGTGAAACAGCTTGGCCACAGTGGCGGAGAAGTTGAAATACTCCCCCAGGACCTCCAGAGCCCGGACTAGACCCCAACCGTTGGGATGCAGTTGTGTGGGGGCGCAGTCTAGGAAACGCAGGACGGCCATCTGGAATTCCGTCATGGGGAAGCGTACTCCCAATTTCAAGAAGACGAAGTCGTACATGTAGACCGACCTCTCACCAGGGACGCTGTGGCATATTCTTTCAGAGGGATGCGGTGCCATCACAGTGTACCGTGCCTTGTACTTTTTGTCTGAATATATTTTGCAGCGGAAAGAGACCGTGCATTCCTCCTCACTTGCATGGTGCGAAGGAATCTCTAGGAATTCCTCCTCCACCCAGCAGTAGGGTTTCTCCCTGTTGAGCTTTTCCCAGTCAAGCCGGTGTGCCACAACGTTGACACACCCTTCAGCAGAGCGGAGAACTGGTGTCTTTCCACGTCCTGGAAGGTCCATAGTTGTGCAGGCACGGTGGAACGCATACGTACTGTGGTAACAAGCAACATCGTCAGAGAGGTAACCTTCAGCATTTGACCCTTCATCAGAGCGGCTGGTAGCCCTCGAGTCAAAGGGAACCTCAGAGCGACGTTGGGAAGAGGACGCTCGTGAGGAATAAGCTTCGGCTCTCTCTGAGCGACGGGGCCCAGCCACAGGAGGATTCGCTGGAATCCTCCCACCACGGTGGCTAAGGGGGGCACGAGAGCCAGAATTCCCCCTGTTTGAAGGACCAGCGTGGCCTGCTCTAGGGCGCATGATGGAAATAGAATGAACAAAAATTGCAAGGAGTTGAAGGAAAGGAAGGTTACCTAAAGGAAGAAGATCCTTGAGAAGTTTGAAGACGACAGAGAAATTCCAAAGAAATTTGAGCAGAGGTTCACTAAGCTTGAAAACAAGAGTGGATTCCAAAATCTGCTAAGAGTCCCTTTTATAGGTAACGAAGAGGCATAGTGTTTCGTCGAAGGTCACAAGGCTTGCATCAAAACGCAACCTTTTCAAATTAAAATGACTCCGTCGTTTCGTCACGTACGAGCGCGAAAATGGTAACGTTTCAGTAAACATTTTGGCAAAATAGGCCCCCCTTTTCAGTTTGAATCCAGGCCCAATAAGCCCAATCAACAGTTACACTCTTGGGTAATGATGGCTCGTGCGCAAAAAAATGCATTTACTGTCCAATCATTCCATGCGCATTTAATGCCTTCAACCACTTTTCGAATACCAAGGGTTTCGATTCTCAAAGACTCTTGGGATTTCCACTATTTATTTTATGCTGTCTGAATCCGTTGTACACAACGCGAGAAGAGCGGTCACTCGTTTACTAGAGCGTACGCCGCAGAGCTCCCAGAGACCTTCAAGAATGTACCACCGGCATCCAGACTTATTCATGCCGATGTCAGCCCTAACCTTAGGTTCACCAGATTGCACCATCTTAGCGATACCTCCTTTTGTTGTTTTTGGTTTCTTTGTCTTTGCACTATCTCGAGATGGCAATGCCCATACCTTCCACAAAAGAAGCATATGGGGTGAAGATCCTCATATTGTAATTAAAGAATCTTCGTTAACACTTATATTGATGGGATCAACCGCCTTCTAAGATCAATTTACACACATATCCAAGTATATTTACCCCTTAAATGGATAGAAGTAAGAAATCAATTTTCACCATATTACCTATCGTCGAGCTTACCCTCCATAAGAATTTGTTATAAAGTTCAAAATATAAATTTGGAATATGGACCCAACATGATAATCATGTTGCCGTACGATCACCATCAAAGAAATCTAGTCTTCATATTGCTGAACAATTAGGTAATCATCAACCACTAGCCATAGACCCTTAAAAAAGGCATGAGAATAGTTTTCATGATTCATAAACTGTACCAAGAAAAAGCCATTCTGCATATCAATAACCCTTATTGCTCCTTTGATAAGCCACTTCTTTTATAACCTAGCCTCTATAATTTGAAGAGAAATTTTCTTGCCCATAAATTTAACAACAAGGGCATTATGCCATGCTTTACTCCACTTCTCGATCCCCTAATCTATAACGTGAATTTCCGGACAAGGAGAGAACAAAACTTCTTCACCATTGTGGTCTTTAGGATCCTCCTTATACCATCAATTCCCTGGTTAATCTTCGTTGAGTATAATCACTTCCTCAAAATTAGGGATGGCAAAACAGGCTGGCCAGCCCCGCCAAGATAAACGGGCCAGAAATCCTGGCCCGCCCATTTAATAGCGGGCCCATGGGCCTGTGGGCTGGCCCGCCAAATGTTGGGAATTTTTTCCAAAAATTCAATTTAGTACCTTGTTAGAATTTGAATGTATTTGCTAAAAAAATTTTAAAAATGATACATTTCACTACTATGTAAATATATATACACCATAAAAATATTTTATATAAATTTAACAAATTTTATGCTATAAAGACTAATTCTATTTTATCTATCTAATACATCCACACATATTAATAATAATAACAAATATTAAACTAAATAGTGTCTAGTTAGTAGCACACTTCACACTTACTACAAGTCTATAATATTGTTCATACATGACATAATACATACCATATAAATAGAATGTCTCAAAACATAAAGTCTTTAAACTAGTCACATGTAAAGTGTAATAATGTGACAACTTTGGAAGTATTCAAGCCACAAAACAATAATGCCAACAAAATAAATAGCCAAGTCCAAGATAACTTTGAAAGTATTTAAACCACAAAGCAACAATGCCAACAAAATAAATAGCAAAATCCAAGAAACATCCATCAAAGAATCCACATATCAAGCTGCCTGAATGAGATTTGAAGCACATGCACTTTTAGTCTTAAAGCTCTTGGATGTTGATTCCAACCCATCATCATCACCATCATCATCAAAAGCAGATTTATCTACAATACATTATCTCAATCAATCCATTTTGTATAAGAAACAATTAAAATAAATCATGCATAAAAATATATAATAAGTAGATTACCATCTTCAAAGCCACGCATCCAATTACGAGTATACATCAATGCTTCTACATTTTTAGATTTAAGCCAATTTCTATACTTGGTAATGATTCGAGTTCCAATGCTAAAAGCAGATTCAGATGCAACTGTAGTTATAGGGATGCTTAACAAGTCACGAGCCATTACAGATAGTTCTGGAAATCACTTTTTATTATCTCTCCACCACCCTAACACATCCATATGTTCCAAATTATCAAACTCCAATGGTGGCTCATCTAGATAAGCATCTAGTTGAGATCTTCCAGCTCTAGTAGCAATTTCATTTTGATGCATCTTCAATTCCTAATACAATAACAAAATAAAAATGTAAGACAATACATTAATAAAGAAATCAAGTAAATTTAAAAGATAAAATAAAATTTACTTACATCAAACAAGCTAGAACTGAAGTCAAACTCAGAATGACCCTTAGAAGTAGAAGATGAGCCAGAACCAGAGCCATGAATAATCACTTCCTGTAAGGTAAGTGAGGTATCACCAATGGATGAATATTGTGAAAATAGAACAAACAACTTTTGCCTTATTTTTTCCAACTTTCTTTAAGAGGTAGATGAATCAATTTTTTTATAGCAAAATCCTAATGTTTCTAACTTCATCCGTGGATCAAGCATTGCTCCAAAAGCAAGCACAATACTATATTCATCCTAATATTTTTGAAATTTGACAATCATCCTTTCCGCCATACTTCTAATAGCATCATCTTCATCTCTAATGGCATTAAGCAACACAGATTGGACTTTCCAAATTTGTAAAAAGTACATATTGGAAGTCGTATAAGACGTACCAGAAATGAGGGTAGTAATGTCATAAAATGGTTGTAAGAACTTACACATCTTTTCAGCCCTTTTCCATTCATCTTGTGAAAGGCTAGATGTATAAGTCTCATCATCCATATGTAAGTTGGCAAACACAAGTTGATACTTGAGAGCACCTCGAAGCATAAAAAAGCTTGAGTTCTATCTTGTGACACAATCCATATTCAACCCACAACTCTCAACAACACCAACCTTTTGCATACATGCCTTAAACTTCAACATCCTACTCTCTGAACCCTTAACATGTTTAATGCTCTCCCTAATCTTATGTAATATAGTGTGCGCTACTTTCATTCCATCTTGCACAATTAAATTTAAAATATGTGCACAACACCGTACATGAAAGAACTCTCCATCACATAACAATGACTTTCAAAGCACAAGCTGTGTTTTCAAAGTTTGCACCATAACATCATTTGCGGATGCATTATCTTAAGTAATCAAAAAAATCTTGCCTTGTATTCCTCAGTCATTCAAAAAATGATTGATTTTCTTATATAACTCAAAACCAGTGTGAGGAGGAGGCATGTGACAAAAATTAGTAATTTTGCTATTCAACTTCTAATTTTTGTCAACATAATGAGCAGTCAAACAAATATAACCTTTAGTTTTAATTGATGTCCACAAATCAAATGTCAATGATATCCTACCAGGAATCATTCTCATGTCCACTCTGAGATTTTCTTTCATTCTCAAAAACATCTTATCAATATCACTCTTTAAGGTATTTCTAGTTACAGACACAATATCAGAATTAGCATATTGTAACAAATCCCAAAGCTCAGGATAGTCAGGAAAATTATATGGCAAATCACGCCTTACAATAAAACAAGCCAACTTATCATGGATTATCAAATTATCTATCTTTCTAGACTTTAATTTTCCCTCCATGTCAACCATCATTTGACCAACATCTTCAAATTTAATCTTTTTACACTTCTCAATATGACGATTTAAATGGGAAGTTCCATATCTTTTTCCACCAATAACAAACTCAACAGAACACCAATTACAATGTGCTCTCTCTTTCCCACTTATATCCTTTCCAATCTTAGTAAAAAATTTCCAACAATCAGAAGTTAGCTTCCTAGGCCTTTTAGAAGCAGCAGGTTCATTTTCTTTAGATTCTTCCTCTTTAGTTTCCAAACTAATGTCTTCTTGAATCTCATCATCAGACAATAATGGTTTACTTGTTATGGAATCCATATTTTAATACTGTAGAAACAAAACAACATAACATAATGTTTAATTATTTAATCATTTAGGATAACTAATGTTTCATTCAAAATTTGAAGTTCTTAAATAGCCAACAAAATTATGAACAGCTTCAGTTTATTAACAAATTTGAAGTTCTTAAATAGCCAACAAAATTATGAACAACTTCAGTTTATTAACAAATTTGAAGTTCTTTTGTACCAAAAAAAATTATTAACAAATTTGAAGTTCTTTTTAATAACCATGATTATTATTAATTTTGTATTAAGCAAGAATATTCATACCAAAAACCATTGAATAGAAATATTATACTAAAATAACAAACTATAAATAGAAATATTTATACTCATTTATGACTAACACAACACAAGCATCGTAAATGGAATGGAAAAAAAATATAATCTATATAAACTAAAAATAATGGTTCAAAATGCAAGCATTAATCAGAGTTCAAAATACACTCATTCACTTGTTGTTGCTGAAATGAATTATTATACTATTATATAATAACTATAATGCTAACCTAATCTATTATGTGCTAATATGCAGCAGCAGTTATTTGATTGGATTCCAGCAGATCACGCACACACAAACGCTGTAGATCACGCACACATTCCAGCAGCTATTTGATTGGATTTGCGCCACGCACACGCTGTAGAAAATACACCGCTGTAGAAAATACACGGAGAGCTCCAGCAACAAGTCACGCACGGTCACGGTCATGGACAGCTCCAGCATCAAGTCACGCACGGTCAACAAATCAACCAAGCAGCAGCTTTGTCAATCATGTGAGTGACGCCCTCCCAAAGCTTTGTTCATTCGTGTATTTTGCGCCGCACCAGGGGGATTGGGACATGAAATTAGGGATTGAAACCCTATACTCCAAATCAAATGTTAAAACATTAACGGGCCAACTAAAAAAAAGGCCTAAGTTCACTATTTTTTTATAATCTAATTAAAATATATATATATATATATATATATATATATATAGGTAGGGACCAACGGGCTGGCCCGCCCCGCTTACTCATTGGCCCGTCGGGCTGGCGGGCTAGGCGGGCCGGGCTGTGGCGGGATAGCGGGCTTAAAAATGGTGTCCGCCCCGCCAAATTTGGCGGGTTTGGCGGGCCATCCCGACGGGCCTGACCCGTTTTGCCATCCCTACTCAGAATCAACCTTGTGTAGTAGTGATTCTCTATACGAACCACACCCTTTTGTGGATAAGCACCCTCAAAAGCCTAAAAAGTGTCTTCAACGTCCATAGTTTCCTTACCTCTACAAACTTTCTTAATACTTCAAGCCAATATCTATTTCCTCCTGAGAAGGAGGATAATTACAAACCTTAATAACCATCTCTATGCCTATAAGAAAGAATTGAGTCTACTGTGGCCAAACCCACCGCACAATTACACTCTCAACATGTTAGAAATTTTAATTTCTAATAATTAATATGGGCTGATATATTATTTATAGAATTTATATTAACTATTTAATTAGGCTCAGTTAAGGTGATCTGATATTTGAGAGCCCGTTAGACTATCAACATTAATGATATAAGCTTACATGAATGGAAACCAGGATTTGGCCCGTTAGGGTTTAATGGGAACCCTAACAGCTATATAATCAACCAGTGGTCATGGTCCCTAATACGTAAAATGAAAACCTACTTTTCTCTACCCCATCAAAGGAGAAATATCAAGTCCTACTAAGGAATCTGGTGATTTGGCTGAGGAAGACCATAACGCCAATAAACTATTCCGCTACAACCTTCAGTCAAAATCAATGGATCTAGGTAATTCTATAATCCTCCTTTTATTTGATAATCTAATGTAATGGTTCTTAAGTTTTATTTGGAATTCCATAAAGTTCATTTAGGAATTTTCCAACAAGTGGTATCAGAGCCCCCTTACTGTTAGATTATTGGATTTTAAGATTGATTGATTTATCCTCTTAGAAACAATTTGGATTTTATTTAATTAATTTTAGGTTTTTTTTGATTATATAATCGCATGATTTATATATTTTTTATAACATGCTACGATTATATTAATGTTTCCTGTTAATATGCTTCATGTGAACACGCTGTATTTATCTATATTTGGATTCAACTTTTCTTAATTATATGGGCAATGTAATCTACGTGAATTACATGAAAGTATATGTTAATTCATTTATTAACGCAAAAATATTGTCAATTGCAATTATGGTACCGACGCTTTTCTTTTACTTTTTTTTTACGTATTGCATTATAATATTATAATATTTGGATCCAGTTAGATAATATTATAAATTATAATCGCCGAATATGGTACACATTTAACATATATATACCGTTACCGTGTCTTTATCTGCATTTTTGTTATGATTATAATATAATAATATTATATTATAGTTTTGATAGGTTATTACCATGGTGGATCCAAGTTGTTACTGTGTTTTTTTTATTTTAATTAAGTATATTAAATTAAAATTAAATACACCGTAACTAAATTTGTTATGAATGCCGTTATATTTTAATCACATTTGAATGTACCGTAATATATTGAATATATTATATATATTAAATGCCGTTATGATTTTGAATTTTAATTTAATATATTAAGGTAAATTTTTTTGGACAGGCCGTTGTGATATATATATATATATATATATATATATATATATATTAAAATAAGTTTATATATATATGGTAATCTAGTTGTTATTTTAATTTGAATAAAAAATTCAAGTAGATAAAAGATCCTAATTATTGATTAATTTGTGTGCCTTCACATACTTCGAGTGGGACCCTACACCCAGGGGTCTGAATAAACCTTAAGTTTAGGGGAGGTTGTGTAGTAGTGTCATTTGGGACATTTGTCTCCACTTGACATCGTGAGAGCCTCAGTTAGAGTGTGACTTCCTCATGGTGCCCACAACTAGTAGGCTTCTTATCATTGTGGTCAACATCATGGGTGGGGTCTGAACTCTAGTGGCCTTTTAGAATTTAGCACAGCCACCCAATGTGAGAAAGGGCAACACTAGTAATTTTTTAATTAGATTAATTGATATAATATTTATTGCCAAAGCAATCCCTGTTATAGAAATTAATTTAATTAAAATTACAATAGATGTTTGCATGAGATTATTTATGCATTTTGTATTCATCCCAAGAGGAAGATGCAATCTGGCCAAATAATAACATACCTATTGATCCAGTCTGGATACCGTCCCTATAAGTTATGACGTCAGCATGACTGTTCAGAAGGACAACCGGTATCGCAGGATAGTATTTTCACACCGGTTATCCGTTCTCATACTTTTCCGCTCTCACTTATCCGGATACTTCATCCGTCCTCACACCCCCGTCACATATAACCATTTGCCTTAGTGTCACAATGAGGTAAGGGGGGGTTATAACTTATCAAGTGTGGATACCCTGCACAACAGAATGTGTCAACATCACTTATAGAAAGGAGTAGGTACGATCGCAGGCGTGACGTACGGAAAAGGTGATTATCCCCCATCCCTGTGTCAGAATCGTACACTGATAATTGACCTACCCACTATCACTCTCTGAATACTGAGCCACTGTGATTGACACTCTATACACGGTATCAGAACCTATGGGCCCACCTACATCCAACGATTTATTTTCCATATCCGACTATTAATAGCATATTCCAATACACATGCAAGGTTATGTTTTTCTAACTTTCATCTTGCTATCGCATTGCTTAAGTATTCACAGAGTTCATATACATTCTTCTAACTTGAGCGTCGGAGAATCTTCGCAGGTGACACCATCTTTCGCCCACTCCAACGCAAAACTCTGGTGTGAAGGATCTCCAGGACAACGAGACCCGTTTCTCCCACTGAGAGGCCAGATTACAATACCGGATACCCACTGTACCGGTGTATAAACACTAAAATATATATACCTTTGTGGCTGGTCCCACACCGGATCCTAGACCCCGGTCTAGACTAGTTCACCTATGATGATAAATACTTGTGATGATAACTATGTGATAATTATAAAGTTTAAATCATGTGAGTAATAGTCGGTCCAAAGAAAGGCTATTATTTGACAGAATCAATTATGAATATTTGATTGTTACATTAAAGGTACCACTCACAAGTTGATTTGTATGCCTAAAGACTAAAAATTAATGTTGGGCTCGATATCTTGTAATGGGTCTATCATGAGAATTATATGCATATTTTTATTTATTTATTTATTTATTTATTTATTTTAATAATGTCTATATATATACATTTCTTTTTCAGTTGTTGTTGCTAGTGCTGTTAACTTGTCTGCTCAAATTAATTATATCCCTATGCTTAATGGGACAAACTTCAAGGTCTGGAAGAAAGCAGTTGAGATAATTCTTGGCTGTATGGATCTTGATCTGGCACTCCGGGCTACGAAACCCACTCCAACTCCAGAAAATCCGGAAGAGGATAACGTTGAAGAGTGAAAACGCTCAAACCGAATGTCTCTGATGATCATGAAGCGATCTGTTCTAGAAGTTTTTTGAGACTCTATTTCTGAAACTGAGAGTGCTAAAGGTTTCCTTGATGCTGTTGAAAGATATTTCACCAGTAATGAGAAGGCTGATGCAAGCAGTTTGCTTGCTAAGTTGATCTCTACGAGATACAAAGGAATAGGAAACATAAGGGAGTACATTATGGAAATGTCTAATCTTGCTTAGTTTTGATTTCCCTTTCTACACACTTTAAACAGTTCAAGGTAAGTTCTAATACTCAAAAGGATAAATGGACCTTGAATGAGTTCATTTCTCATTATGTGGAAGAAGAGAAAAGGCAACAAAGAGACAAAACTGAAAGTGCTCATTTGGCCTCAAATTCTTAGAATAAAAAGAGAAAGAACAATAAGGATGCTATATGAGGGACTTCTCAACAAAACAAAGTTAAAAAGGATGAGAAAAAACCCTAATTACCTCTTTTGTAAGAAGCCTGGACACATGAAGAAAAAATGTTCCAAGTACGCCTATTGGCGTGTAAAGAAAGGTAATTTTCTCTCTTTTGTTTGTTCTAAAGTTAATTTAACTTTTGTACCTCATGATACTTGGGGGGTAGATTTTGGTGCTACTACTCATATTAGCGTATCCATGTAGGGTTGCCTTTGGAGTCGACCGCCAAGTGATAACAAAAGATTTATCTATGTAAGCGATGGCAACAAGGTTACGGTGGAGGCTATTGGAACTTTTAGATTACAGTTGAAAACTGGATTTCATTGGGATTTATTTGAGACTTTTGTTGTGCCATCTTTTAGGCAGAATTTAATTTTTATTTCTAATTTGGACAGATTTGGTTTTTCATGTTCATTTGGAAATAATAAATTTAGTCTCTATCAAAATTCAAATATTGTTGGTTCTGGTTGTTTGATTGATAATCTATATATGCTTGATGTTATTACCTCTCATAATAAAATACTACAAATTAGTTCACGAGGAACAAAGCCTAAATTAAATGAGAACTCAACCACTTTATGGCATAAGCATTTATGCCATATCTCTAAACAGAGAATTCAGAGGCTTGTGTCGGATAAGATTCTTGGACCCTTAGACTTATCAAAGTTTGAGGTATAAGTTGAATGCATTAAGGGCAAACAAACAAACTCTAGAAAATTAGGTGTTGAAAGGGCTAAGGACATTTTAGAATTAATTCACACAGATATCTGTGGACCATTCCCTATGACATCATGGAATGGACAACAATACTTCATTACATTCATAGATAATTATTCAAAGTACGGCTACCTATTTTTAATTCATGAGAAGTCTCTATCCCTAGACGTTTTCAAAACTTTTAAAGCTGAGCTTGAACTTTAACTTAGAAAGAAAATTAAGGCTATCAAATCTGACCGTGGAGGTGAATATTACGATAGATATGATGGATCAGGTAAACAACGTCCAAGGCCTTTTGCGCTTTTCCTACGGAAATGTGACATCGTTCCTCAGTATACTATGCCTGGGAAATCAAGAATGAATGATGTTGCAGACGTAGAAATAGGACTCTTAAGGATATGATGAGAAGTATGATTAGTCATTCTTCTTTGCCAGAGTCATCATGGGGAGAAGTGCTTAAGACTGTAGTTTACATCCTAAACAGGGTGCCAAGTAAAGTAGTTAACAAAACTCCTTATAAGCTATGGACTGGTAAAAAGCTAAGTTTAAAACATTTACATATTTAGGGTTGTCCAGCTGAGGCACATCCTTATAGACAGTATAAAAGCAAGATAGAACCAAGGAGTGTTAGCTATTATTTTGTTGGTTATCCTGAACATTCTCGGGGCTATAAATTTTATAATCCTACTACTAAATCAATTTTTGAGATGGGGAATATACGGGATTCCTTGAGGATGTTGAGTTTGGGAAGGAAAAGAACATAAGGAATATTGTCTTTGAGGAAGAACCATTTTTCAACAATGATCAAGTTCTCGTGCCTATTACTATTCTAGTAATAGATAACAATAATGGAGTTATTCCTGACATTGTCCTAGCACAAGACAACAATGAACCATTTTTTAACCATGATCAAGTTCTCATGCCTATTACTATTTCAGTATCTACTCCAGTAATAGATGACAATAATGGAGTTATCCCTGACATTGTCCCAACACAAGACAACAATGAGGTTCTCTCTTAAAAACCTATAGAGCAAACTCAACAACCTCAAGAAATACCATTAAGAAGATCCACTAGAGAAAGAAAAAGTACAATTCTAGATGACTATATTGTGTTTCTTCAAGAACATGAGGATAACATTGGTTTAACAGAAAATGATCCACTTAATTTCTGTCAAGCTATGCAAAGTTCTAACTCTCAAAAGTGGATTAATGCTATGAAGAATGAGATAAAGTCTATACAAGATAATAATGTTTAGGATCTTATTGAATTACCTAAAGGTGTGAAACCCATTGGTTACAAATGGATATTTAAAACCAAGCGGGATTCAAAGGGTAATGTTGAGAGATCTAATGCCGTTTAGTTGCTAAAGGCTTCACTTAAAAAGAAGGCATTGACTACAAAGAAATCTTCTCTCTAGTGTTTTTGAAGGATTCTTTTAGGATAATTATTGCACTTGTCTTGCAACCAGAAAATTTTATGATTGGTGACTCAAAGTCTATGGTATGCAAATTAAAGAAATCCATCTATGGTCTCAAACAAGCTTCCCATAAATGGTATCATAAATTTCATCAAGTTGTTACGTCATATGATTTTGAGGTAAATATAGTTGATGATTGTGTTTATCATAAATTTAGTGGGAGTAAATATATATTCTTGGTGTTATATGTGGATGATATACTACTTGCTAGCAGCGATATAGGCTTATTGCATGAAACCAAGAAATTTCTAACAAAGAATTTTGAAATGAAAGATCTTGGTGAAGCCTCTTTTGTGTTGGGTATTGAAATACTGAGAGATCGTTCTCTTAGTATCTTAAGGTTATCACAAGAGAGTTATATTGATAAAGTTTTGGATAGATTTGGCATGAAAGATTGTAAACCAGGAGATACCCCGATAGCCAAGGGAGATAAATTTAGCCTCAAACAGTGCCCTAATAATGATCTAGAAATGAATAAGATGCAAAAGATTCCCTATGCTTCAACTGTGGGAAGTCTTATGTATGCTCAAGTTTGTACTCGTCCTGATATTCCGTTTGTGTGGGAGTTTTGGATAGATACTTAAGTAATCCTGGCATGCAGAATTGGAAGGCAGTAAAGCGTGTAATGCACTATTTGAAGAGAACAAAGTGATATATACTCACTTTTCAGAAGTTAGACAATTTGGAGATCGTTAGGTACTCTGGCTCTGATTTCGCTGGATGTCAAGACAGCAAACGCTCCACATCAGGATATATTTTTATGTTGGTTGGAGGAGCTATCTCTTAGAAGTCTGTTAAACAGACTATTATAGCTTCTTCAACCATGGTAGAGTTTATTGATTGTTTTGAGGCCCCCAACCATGGGATATGGTTGCAAAATTTTATCACTAATTTACGTGTGGTTAATGGTATTGAAAGGCCATTGAAGATCTATTATGATAATAACTCAACAGTTTTTTATTCCAATAATAATAGCAGTACAACCAAGTCAAAATTCATTGATATCAAGTTTTTAGTTATAAAGGAAAGAGTTCAGAATAAACAAATATCTATAGAACACATAAGGACTAAATTTATGCTAGCTGATCCACTTACTAAGCGTTTGGTGCCTAAAGTTTTTCATGAGCACATTGCTCATATGGGCGTCATTCCTGATAGAATCTTAATTTAAATGGGAGTCCCATTTATTCTATATGTTTCAGTTGATGTTTGTTATTTTGATTTAGCTTATTTTATGAAAAACTTATATTTTGATGATCTCTATAAAGAATAAAGTTTGGACCAGTTGAAAATAGGCATGCCTAAGATCACATTGCATGTAATTTCCATGTCACTTATCCATATTTGATCTATGTCATCGAGTACATATAATTATGGTGATCATTGTGGTCTAGTCAAATCTAATGACGATGAAATCTGCAGTGGTTCCCGATTGTATTATACGTTGGACCAGATTGTCTAAGGGTAGTCTAAAAGTAAATAGCATACAGTTGCGTGCCTAAAGAATTTTAAAAATATAAATACTTAAATGAATATAAAGCCTAAGTGGGAGATTGTTAGAAATTTTAATTTTTAATAATTAATATGGGCTCATATATTATTTATAGAATTTATATTAGTTATTTAATTAGGCTCAATTAAGGTGATCTGATATTGGTGAACCCGTTAAACTATCAACATTAATGATATAAGCTTATATGAATGGAAACTAGGATTTGACCCGTTAGGGTTTAATGGGAACCCTAACAAGTATATAATCAACCAGTGGTCATGGTCCTCAATACGTAAAATCAAAACTTACTTTTTCTCTGCCCCATTAAATAAGGAATATCAAGTCCTATTGAGGAATTCAGTGATTTGGCTGAGGAAGACCATAACACCAATAAACCATTTCGTTGTAACTTTCAGTCAAAATCAATGGATCCAGGTAATTATATAATACCTCTTTTATTCGATAATCTAACGTAATGGTTCTTAAGTTTTATTTGGAATTTCATAAAGTTCATTTAGGAATTTTCTAACACAACATGCAATAGAAATCGACAAGTCTCCCGGAAGGGATGCCGACACCATACCTAGACAAAGAGTGCAAGCGGGTAGCAAACATGTTAGAAGTTCCTTTTACTATATGCTACATTATTTTAAAAAAGATATATTCCTTTTTAAGTATTATTTTTATTAAGACTCATTCAAGTGAATTTTGATAGCAGAAAATAGATATTAATAAATTTATATATAGGTAAAGATTTCATGTAACACAAATTAATTATTTTAGTTAAGGAGGACTAGCTTAGTTGCTTAAGCATGTGTAAATTATCGTGAGTTTCTTGACACAAGCATAATTCCTAGTGAAACCAAAAAAATTAAATATATTAATATCTAACTTATTATTTTTGTTTAGATTTGAAAATAATCATAATTAAAAATTATTACCGCCAGTTTCAAATATAAGCAAATTTTAGTACTATCCTCGTGGTTCTAAATATAAGCAAAAATAACTAATTTTACATGTATTAAGAATAATAATTGAAAGTAATTTTTTATATTAATGTTATCAAATATTTGATGTAGTTCCCTAACATACCTCTAATATCATTTATTCCACAAAGTATTAGTGATCATACAAATATATACAAGGAGGACATATTTAGTACACAAACATTCAACGACATTAGAAATATATAATTTTACTTGTATAATGGAACAAAAAAATCAATTAAAATTTACTTATATTTGGAACTGAAGGTAGTAAAATTTTTTGGTCTCATAATATAAGCAAAATTATATCCTTAAATGTTTAGAAAAATTATATATTTTCAATATCATTAAATGTTTGTTTACTTAATATATTCTCTTTGTATATATTCACAAGATAATGTGTAAGAAATAATATTAAGGGTATTTTAGGAAATTAAATCAAATATTTAATAATATTAATACAAATAACGACTTTAAACTAATATTCTTAATATATATGAAATTAGTTACTTTTCCTTATATTTAAAGTTAGAAGTAGTATATATTAAAAGAAACTATTTTTTTAATAAAAAGTTATATATATCATATATCATATATTTCAATGACAATAGTTAACAAATCACTCAATAAATTTGTTTTTAACTAATCAATTATAGTAAAAATATTTTTAAACATATAATTGAAACATAAAGATTAAAATTAGAATAAACTAAACATGTAATTATGAATAAGTGAAAAACTAAAATTTAATAGATAGGATATTAAAACTATTTTTGTCTTTCTCTACTTATATTATTTTTTAATATTTATAAAATTAATTCATTTTTAATTATTATTTAGGAAAAAACAAATCTCAATAAAAATAAAAATAGACTTTAAAATTAAAAATATGAAGAGTTTTGCAATAACTTAATACGTAAATGAAAAATAATGCAAATAAATAATATAGTAAATTAAAATAATTTTGAAAAATTAAAAAATTGAGAAAATATCATGGCAGTGGAAGAACTTTTATAAATAATATATATAATATTGATATTGATATTGATGTTACATCCAGGTTATTAATTACCAAATGCTAAGTATCCAATTAGTTACTCTTGATGAACTTCGTAAATCAACCATTAATAAATATTAATTGAAAACTGATCAATGCTGTCAGTATTATAAAAGTACATCAAAGAACACCCCAAGTATGAATGATGCATGTATTCATTATAAAAAAATATAAAAAGAGGATGCCATAGCTATATTTGAGTGTGAATAATCTTGGCTGTTAAACATTATCTTAACCTCAACCATGGTTAAAAGAAAATGAAAAATTCTCACCACCCAATGACAAAAAAATTGTACCATAAATTCTAACTATTCATTTGTCACATTCATTCAACTAAAAGCAAAAATGGCAATTAAATAGTAGCGCACCAAACACTATTTTTTCTGACTCACAAATTTGCAGTGTTCAAAACTTAATCACTATCATCGAATAATCATGTTAACACCGTCTCAAGCATGACTATGATGAATTGCTTTCGAAGTTGATGGTGCCCCTGGATTAACTACTAAAAACTGTGGCAACTTTACTCTCAACATATCACGTGAAACAAATTGGAAAAACAACAATCAAGCCTTATTCCATCACTCGGTAGAGTTAGCTAATACTAAATATGGATAAAAAAAAAAAAGAATGCTGCTATTGTGCTCATCTACTTAGAAAGATGACCACTGAAGAATATTTATTCACTGGTATCATTCAACAACAATTAAGGCAATCATTAACATTACAAGGAAATGATCATTACCACTATGATATGAGAAAGACTTCTGCATTAACAATATTGTTTCTATCTTCCTTTAAAATAGGAAAGGGGGCATTCTGAAAACTTATTTAGTTCTATAACCTGCTGGTTTTCCAAATGTTAAGTCCCAATTTCCTTCACACTATCAGAGAAGGGCAAAACAGATGTTGAATCTTCATACATGTGCAGCAACAAGTTGATTTAATTTCTTAGTCTCACCATGCACAAATTCAACAATTAATTTGAAAGTAGAATCTGGTCTTTCCAAATGAGGAAGATGGCCACAATTGGGTATTTGGCGTATAATTGCATCAGGTAATTCACAGTGTAGTTGCTGCAAGAGTAAAACTCCAAAAATCATTTTCAGTTATTGTATTAGCACGGAATATTGTTCACTAACAGCCAAATAAAGTGAAATAAAGAGAGAATTATGCTTCTGTTAGGCCTCTTATAAGTAAATATTATAAGAGGAAAGCCAAGACTTGCGCTTTTTAATAGGACTGAAGTGTTTTTAGCAGTTATTAATTGTTTTAACAGTTATTTTGAGCAGTTATTTTGAAAATGTAACTGCCTCTAAGCAGTTATTAGCATAATAAAAATAGGAGAAGAAGCAGGAGAGAGGATAGGCAGTTTATGAGTGATTTCAGGAAGGGAGAGACTAAGGGCCCATTTGTTTAAGCTTATTAAAAAAGTGATTATAAGATCAGAGTTGCTTCTTAAAATAAGCCGAAATCAGCTTATTTTCAGCTTCTGCTTATTTTTAAAACTTTAAACAAACACGTTAAAATTTAAAATAAGTGCTTTTTTAATAAAAAAAAGCACTTATCTCTTAAAATAAGTTTAAACAAACGAGCCCTAAGCTCTCGAACATCTTAGGAGGAAACCTTGATACTCAATCAGTTTTACTCAATTTCCTGTGTAATTTGTATTTCTGTAAGTGAATAAAATTCAGTTCTTTTCTCATATTGGTTGAGGTCTACCAACTGGTATCAAAGCAACATGTTTCTGGAGACCATTCATGGTGTCAACACGCAGCATGGAGGCGAGAGTGGAAGCGTTGGAGAGGGGATTCGAAGGCTTGCTGGCGATGCGTGACATAATAGAGAAGACCGCTGAACAATTAAATGAGGTGCAGGCTTCGGTGCAAGAAATTCGTGCAAAGCAGGAGGAAGAGAACAGTGACGGAAGCCAAACAAATTTTCAGGGTGGAACACAAGGGAGCCACAATGGTGGACGACACAAAGTGGATAGATGGAGGAAGTTAGAGATACCTGTTTTTAATGGAGAAGATGCGTATGGTTGGACCACCAGAATTGAGAGATATTTTGAGTTGAAAGGGATGTCTGGAGAAGAAAAATTACAGGCGGTTATGGTGGCGATGGAAGGAAAAGGGCTGACTTGGTATCAATGGTGGGAGTTCTCGGCACACCAACCGAATTGGGAGGATTTTCGGGCAGCGGTTATAAGGCGTTTCCAACCCACCATGGTTGAAAATCCTTTTGAACTATTGCTGAGTCTCAAGCAAACAGGTTCAGTGGAAGAATATAGAGAGAAATTTGAACTTTATGCTGGTCCGCTAAAGAGTGCAGAACCAACATACTTGAAGGGTATCTTTTTGAATGGGCTCAAGGAATTAATTAAAGCAGAATTAAAGCTCCATCCAACAGAAAGCTTGGCTGATTTAATGGATTGTGCACAGAAAGTGGATGAGAAGAACCGGTTAACCACCAAAAGGGAAAATTTAACAGGTACAATCAACAGGCCAATCAGGACGTATAGCAGTAACCGCACGGTGACATGGGAACAAGGAGCGAAGCAACAGCCCAATCTGTCCGGAACTGGAAGTTCTACAGAAGAAGGAAGTGTGGTGAAATCTACTAATACATTCAGAGGAAGAAGCTTCAGAAAGTTAACAAATGCAGAGTTGCAAGGGAGGTCTAGGAAGGGATTATGTTTCAGGTGTGATGAAAAATTTGGTCCAGGCCATGTGTGTGCAAACAAACAGTTACAAATTTTGGTGTTGGCGGAAGGGGAAGAAGAAAGTGAAGAAAAGGGAGAAACTACGGTGACCGAGGAAGATAGAGAGCTAAAAAACCTCCAGTTATCTATGTGTAGCATTGCTGGCTTTACGTCAAAGAAAACAATTAAGTTATGGCGTAAGATTGGGAAAGAACAGGTCATGGTACTTATTGATTCTGGAGCCTCTCATAATTTCATTTCAGCCACGTTTGTGAAACAACAGGGACTGGACATGTATGCAACCTCCATTTATACAGTTGAGGTGGGTGACGGGAGAAAGATAAATTGTGAAGGGGTATGTTCTAAATTGAAGTTGGAGATGCAGGGCTTAAAAATTCAACAAGATTTTTATGTCTTTGATCTTGGAGGAGTGGATGTGGTGTTGGGAATGGAATGGTTGGCTAGCCTTGGAGAAATAAGAGCAAATTTCCGAGAATTAATTCTTAGAATTCCGGTTGAGGACGGATATCACACATTGAAGGGAGAGTCAGATTTAACTAGAGCCATAGCTTCTTTAAAATCTGTCTTAAAAGCTATACGTGATCAAGGCCACGGATTCCTTGTGAAGTACTGTCACATGCAAGCTGAAAAAACAGAACCAAAAATCGGCCCGGCTTGGACAGAATCAGTCTTGGAAGATTATGACTCGGTCTTTCAAGAGCCGCAGGGATTACCACCCCTTAGAAGGCAAGACCATGCGATTCGGTTGAAGGAAGGGTCTAATATCCCCAACATCAGACCGTACAGGCACCCACACTACCAGAAGAATGAAATTGAAAGGTTAGTGGATGATATGCTTAACTCTGGTATAATTAGACCTAGTGTCAGTCCTTATTCTAGCCCTATAATCTTGGTGAAGAAAAAAAGATGGTGGATGGCGTTTTTGTGTAGATTATCGGGATCTTAACAAAATTACTATACCAGATAAATTCCCTATTCCTATTATTGATGAATTGCTTGATGAATTGGGAGGAGCAGTGATTTTTTCTAAGTTGGACTTACGATCTGGTTACCATCAGATCAGGATGCGGGAAGAGGACATTCATAAAACAGCTTTCCGGACTCATGAAGGGCATTATGAATTTATTGTCATGCCTTTCGGACTTACCAATGCCCCTTCCACCTTTCAATCTCTTATGAACGAGGTGCTAAAGCCATATTTAAGAAAATTTGTACTTGTTTTCTTTGATGATATTCTGGTTTACAGCAAGGGTGAGGATGAACATCAGCGGCATTTACGAGCTGTTTTAGCATTGTTGAAGGAGAACCAATTGTTCGCTAATAAGAAAAATGTACTTTTAGCCAACCTCAATTGGAATACTTAGGTCATATCATTTCAGCAGAGGGGGTGGCAGCAAATCAAAGGAAAATTGATGCTATGTTGGATTGGCCAATACCTAAGGATATTAAGGCTTTGAGGGGATTTTGGGATTGACAGGTTACTATAGAAGGTTTGTTAGAGACTATGGTAAGATAGCCAGGCCTTTGACTCAACTATTGAAGAAGGATAAATTTCAATGGAATGATGAAGCACAAGCTGCCTTGGAAAAAATTAAACACCTGGTGGCTGAATTACCTATATTGACCGTCCCTGATTTCTCCAAAACATTTACCATAGAAACTGATGCATCAAACAAAGGGCTAGGGGCAGTTTTAATGCAGGAGGGCAGGCCTGTGGCTTTCCTCAGCCAGACTCTTTCTGATAGGGCACAATCTAAGTCAGTATATGAGAGAGAATTAATGGCGATTGTGATGGCTGTACAGAAATGGAGACACTACTTGTTGGGAAGGCACTTCATAATTCTGACTGATCAAAAGAGCCTTAAATTTCTGACTGAACAGCGAATATTGAGTGAGGAATATTTCAGGTGGACCTCTAAACTCATGGGTTTGGATTTTGAGATATGTTATAGACCAGGTAAGGAGAATGGGGTGGCTGATGCTCTCTCTAGAAAAATGATATTTTCAGCATTGTCCTCAGTCCACTTTGAGCAAGCAGAAGATTGGGAAGCAGAAATTCATAAAGATCCTAAGCTCCAAGGGATAATTCATGATTTGATACAAGATTCTAATTCACATCCGGGTTATAAATTTCAAAACCAGAAGCTGTTGTATAAAGGTCGGTTAGTCCTTCCAAAAGACTCTTCTCGAATTCCCTTGTTGTTACAAGAATTTCACAACTCTGCTGTGGGGGGACATTCAGGTTTCTTTAGAACCTATAAGAGAATTTCTAAAGTTGTGTATTGGGAAGGCATGAGGAAAGACATCCAACATCATGTAGCTACGTGTGACACATGTCAAAGGAATAAATATCAAACTCTATCTCCAGCAGGACTTCTTCAACCATTGCCTATACCAACTCAAGTGTGGGCTGATATATCTATGGATTTCATTGAAGGGCTTCCCAAGGCTCAAGGAAAAAATGTCATCTTAGTAGTAGTTGATAGATTGACTAAATATGCTCATTTCCTTGCACTTAGTCATCCTTTTACTGCAAAAGAGGTTGTTGAAATTTTTATCACAGAGGTAGTTAAATTACATGGGTTTCCCTCCTCTATTGTATCGGATCGTGACAAAATATTCCTCAGCCATTTCTGGTCAGAATTGTTCAAACTGGCCGGCACTAGACTCAAGTTTAGCTCTGCATACCATCCCCAAACAAATGGCCAAACCGAGGTGGTCAACCGATGCTTAGAGACCTATCTAAGTTGCCTCACCGGAACTAAGCCTAAGCAGTGGCCTAAGTGGTTGAGTTGGGCTGAGTTCTGGTTTAACACCAACTACAACAGCTCTTTGAAACTGACTCCTTTCAAAGCCTTGTATGGCCGTGATCCACCCCATCTTTTGAAAGGAGCCACCATTCCGTCAAATGTGGAAGAGGTGAACAAGATGATTCATGACAGGGACCAAATGTTACATGATCTCAAAGGAAATTTGGTCAAAGCCCAGAATCAAATGAAGAAGTTTGCTGACCAATCTAAGCGTCCAATATCCTTAGTTGTTGGTGATTGGGTGTATCTCAAATTACAGCCATATAGGCTACGGTCATTGGCTCGGAAGAGAAATGAGAAACTGAGTCCACGTTTTTATGGTCCTTATCAGATCACAAAACAGATTGGAGCAGCTGCTTTTCAGTTAGCCCTTCCACCTGAGAGTAAAATCCACCCAGTGTTCCATGTTTCCTTACTCAAGAAGGCCATCTCTCCCTCAGCAAATCCTCAACCTTTACCACCTATGCTGTCGAAAGAGTTGGAATTGCAGGTAACACCGGTTGCTGTGAAATCAGTGCTTAACACCACGAATGGGAATGCGGAAGTGCTTATTAAGTGGACTGATCTGCCAGAATTTGAAGCCACTTGGGAACCAGTGGAAACCATCATGCACCAATTTCCTTCTTTTCACCTTGAGGACAAGGTGACTCTTTTGGGAGGGAGTATTGTTAGGCCTCTTATAAGTAAATATTATAAGAGGAAAGCCAAGACTTAGGCTTTTTAATAGGACTGAAGTGTTTTTAGCAGTTATTAATTGTTTTAACAGTTATTTTGAGCAGTTATTTTGAAAATGTCTAAGCAGTTATTAGCATAATAAAAATAGGAGAAGAAGCAGGAGAGAGGATAGGCAGTTTATGAGTGATTTCAGGAAGGGAGAGACTAAGCTCTCGAACATCTTAGGAGGAAACCTTGATACTCAATCAGTTTTACTCAATTTCCTGTGTAATTTGTATTTCTGTAAGTGAATAAAATTCAGTTCTTTTCTCATATTGGTTGAGGTCTATCAGCTTCCTGATCATGACTATCCAGCATGTCCGATAAAGTCTTGTAGACTTTCAAGCTAATGTCATGTTATAAAAATGGTGCTAAAAGGTAACTTACCACTGCCAACTTATTGTTGATGATGCGGTCATTTTCTCCCCATATTATCAGTGTTTTCTGCTTTACCTGTTGAACAAATTTAAACCATCTCATTGAGAAGGAAATCAAGTTTATGGAAAAAAATGGAATCTAAGGTGTTCCATACAGATATGACTCAAAATATGGACTGGAGACAATATAATAGCAAATAAGGAAATCGAACTTCTATGCTCAATACCAGTGGACTTTAATAGTTTGTGATATGAATGGATCGACTCATCCAACTGATTTTTCAAGTACACAAGTATGTGTTCGTCATTAACTAACCAGTGCTTTGTTTAGCACTACGTGCAAACTGATACCTCTGCGTTCATCCCCAAATAATAAAGGCATACTTTTAATTGTTTTCCAAGCCAAAAGATTGTTTTAACTGTGTCTGGTTTGAGTGTAACTAGAATTTTTTTAAAACAAAAACAAAATATCCAAATATGCCACCTACCACACTAGGGAATTTCAACAGGACAACCTTCCAAACGGCCTAATGCATGCAGCAGTTAAACCAAGTCTTAGATAATATTGGGGGATAAATGTGTCTTACTGTCCTTATCTGATGGTCCTTTTTCTAGAATTTACTGATAAAAGTATGAGGTTAAAATTCAACATAAGCATTCTCCTTAAAATATATAAAGAACTGTAACCTTGTACTTGGATGTAGAATTTTAAAATTGATAATATACTTGAATGACAAGATAGAAAAATTACAGCCATGTACACCTTAAGCTCCATTCTTAAAAAAGATTTCATCAAGAACAAACGCATAAAGATAGAAAAACTGACATGTTCTACAAGATTAACAGAGTAGTATAATACAACTTGAAGACAACAGACAGTTAACAAATATGATGCTGGTAACTAGACACAAATACAATTGTTGCTGTTTAGCAAAGGCAACAAATGACAACTGAGTGGTGAGCACATGATTTTATAGAAAGCTGCAATTTAGGAGTCATGCTATAGCAGTTCAGGATAAAAAGGTATGATGAGCATCGTGTCATTTGATGGAAAAATCAGAAGGTATGATGAGGATTGATGGTTCAAAATATTCATTTGTTTTAGGAGGTTTCTCTAGTCCAAATGGCATAAAATAACATGTAACAAAAATAGCACTCATCTACAACTTGTAATGCCGCATATACCTTTCCTATCAGGGAAGCAACACTGTAACCACCACTAGTCATAAAATCCACAGTAGCATCATCCCACCAAGGCAATAAACAATGCAAACGGCCCACCTATACAGATGATATGAGTATTTTGTTAGCACTCTTCATTCTTGTAACATTCAAAATCAGAGTATGAGAGCCCATTGTATAAGGGGACTTCTGATATATATCCTGGGGAAGACATGAGATGCCTAGGCTAGGCAGGATATAAGTCATATTGTGTCATTTGAATTGAAGAGTTCTCTTAATTCATTCATATTGAAGAATTATATTGTTCCATTCAAGTTAAATAATTGTCTTGTTTCACTCTAATGGCTATAAAAATTAATTATATAAGTTAGTTATAAACATGATTTAAATAAATTAACATGTTCGTACATGAATAAACACCAAGGAGGAATGATGAGAATTTATGGAAGACGCAAATTAGAATAAGGCGACTCTTCATGATCGACACCAAATAAAATGATGTGATTCTTCATGAATTGATGTGCCTCTCATGTCATGAAAAGACAAAATGCCTCAAGTCTTAACTCTACAAATTAGGACATTCTGTACAAGACTCATTCCATTCACTCAAATACACTCGTAAATTCATTTGCTTTTACCTTTAAGTGCACAAAAAAAAATGAAAACTGTATTCGCTTTCGTTTTAGGAGTGCAAAGGACCTTAGTTCAGTTTTGGTATTGATAAGGGGGAATTAAGACTAAAAGAAAGTACTTATCACACCTTGGAGACATGGTGCCCAACGTTCCTCCTTATCCATTCCTACCAACAATTCTTGTGTAAAAGTAATATTACAATTATTTTTCTTGGACTGTTGCACAATCACATAATATATAAGCTTAAACTAAGTATTTAATCCCTATAGAATTTTTAATGTTTTGATTTAGACCCTATAATTAAAAAAGTTAGGTTTTGGACCCTATCTTTATTTTATTATCCAGATTTAGTCCCAATTGTCAGTTTTGTCCTGTTAACATCTTTGGCACCAATGTTGTACTGTTAACTACTGAGAGCCTGAGCTGACAAAAAAATTGGGGATGGAGAAAATTAACAAAGCATATAGTGCAACTAACAGAGCAATTAAATTAACAAAATTGACGATAGGGAATAAATCCGGACAATAAAATAAAGTTAGGAACCAAATCCTAACTTTTTCCATAGGGGCCAAATCCGAATCTTGAAAATTTTATAGGGAAAGAGCACTTAGTTAAGCCTATGAAATATTAGACTCCTAACTATAGCTGTCCACGGTTCAAGTTTAGAACAAGAACTGAGAAAAACTGAACCAAGCTGGATATAAGGTTCAGTTAAGCTGAACTGAACTTGTTATACATTTTAAGAACCGAAATTGTTTTCCAGGTTTGGTGACATTAGTTTTAGTTCATGAATTGGTTTTGCTTTTTTAAATATTATATTACTCAAAAATTGCTTCAAATACCGAAGCAACACCAGGAGCCAGGTTGCATTTTAGCATATACAGATGAAGACAAATATTGAAAGGCATGTCGGCTTCCATTTTGTGCGAAGACAAAGCCAATCAAAATAGTTGCAGTTTTGGGAGAGCACTGAAGCTGAACCATAATATGGTTACTGGTTTGACCCAATTCAGAGATGTATAGTTTCGGTTCACTAACCAGATTTTAAGTTCAGTTATTCTTAGTTTAGTTTTGGGTTTGGTTCAGTTCCCAGTTTATTTTGCACACCCCTACTCCTAACAACAATGATAAGGTTGTTATTATGACAAATATTTGGTTGTCAGGATTTTCAGCATTCCTATAACCTACCAGCACAAAGTGCTTGACCATCCGATGCTAAGTTATCCAAGAGTCCATGTGCCAAGTGGCCATTTATGGTTGTGAACTCAAAAATGTGTAAAAAATATGTACACTGATATATAAATAAAACAGTAATTTTAAGATTCTGGCAACTCACATTAGTCCGATCAAGGCTGGTGTTGAAGGAAATGTTAGTGAAGGTCAAATAGCTGGCATATAAGCGTAATGGAAGGCTCTTCAATAAATATACCTGGATAGAAAAAAGTGCCAGTGGTGAATTGTAACTTGTGAAACCAAAGTCCTCAACATCATCACATCTCTCATTCTTATAATCTTATATTTCCCATCACAGTAGTAGAAATTCTAGTGGAAAGAACAATTTACTATATCATTGGCTTATGAGATGAAAGGAATAAAAACAGCAGGAGTTTTAGCTGTGATTGGCAAAGAACCAGAGAAACTTTCCATTTATGAATCATGAATAAAACTGATAGACAATGCATGGTTAAAATTTAGATTCCACAATTATGTTTGCTCTGATTTTTGTTGTTTTTTTATGTTCCAAAGGTTTTTCTTTATCACTGGGCAATGAGTTTCCATGTATTGGGAGAACCTGTATTTATAGAAGCTTTCATATTTGTGTATTATCCTAATTGTTGGTACAGTTTATGCATGACAAAAGGAGGATAATGTAAACAGCAAAAAGAAAAAAAAGTGATGCCATTTTTAAAAGTAATGTCATATTTAGAAATTCTCTACTTAAAAAGATATATAGATCCAAAAATAACAAGCCGGAAACTTCATTTACACAACTTTTGAGTATTTCAAAATATATTTCAGCATAATTGAAAATACACAGTGAACATATTCGACAAGAAAAACAATGCAAAGACAGAGCTGGGATATGATATTATGATCCAATCTTCTTTATGATTGCCAGTAATATGTGTGTAAGGTTATAATATGGAGAGATACTCACCCCGGCATAGGCTACTGCTCTAGGTAAAGTTGCTAGATTTCCAGTTCCCTCTGTGTATACACTAGCACCAATCAGAACAAGTTTCTCCACCTGAAAAGATGAACTGCAAATAAATGACCATGCACACCAGAGTCATTTGATGAAGATTTTTTTTCACAAACTGGGTAGTAGTGGATATTTAAAAGTTAAACTACTGGGTAGCACACATACAGCTTCTGGATAATTGACTGCAAAGTCAATGGCAACGGCAGAACCAAGGCTTGGTCCAACCAATATCATCGGTCTTCTAATGTACGACTTCCAAAACTGTCACAGATAAATCCAACTAGACCTCAACAAAGTGTGTATTGTGTAACAATATGAAGGAAAAGGAATCTGACATGGAAATAAACTAATAGGCAATTGGTGAGCACAGCCATTTCTTCAGAAGATAGTTGATGTACAAATCAAAGCCTATAAATTAACTGATTTATTACTCCAATTCACACAGTTTCATAGCTTAGGCATACAATATACCGAGTGAATTAAACTTTTTAGAATTTTCTCATGCTCTGCTGGGTTTTCAGGTTTGATTAAAACTCAGGGATACAGCAGATACACTAATTATCAATTCATAAGTACCTGATAGAAGTGATCACGCTTTGATACCACATCACATGGAGGAAGTTTTTCTGATGGATAAAAGACGAAAAAGAGTTGAAAGCATGCTAAAAATCTCATGAACAAAGGGGAAAGCAATAACATACAGTAGCCAAAGCATTAAAACAAACCTAAATCAGAGAAACCCCAACCAAGAATGTCAACAGCCCAGGTCTCAAAACCAGATTCCTCAAGCAATGGTAATACATACCTCCATTCTAAACATGAGCTGAAAAATGATGGTGCAGCAAGAAATAATTCAGGAATATAAAATGCATAAACAAAATTTGTCTCTTGCATATTTTGAGCACCTGTCAAAGCCATGTAGAAGAACAATTGGAGTTTCCTTGCTTTGCACCAGTGGCTTCACACAACTACTCATGATGGGATTTTCTGAGAACCTAACCTAATTGAGTAAAATGGAATAAATCAGGTATTAATTAGGTGAAAAAGTAGGAATGTAGACGGTCCTAAAATGTCCTATAATTTGCATTGTATACTGTAGTGTCAAGTGACCATAATGGATAGAAGGCACATCCTCAAACAATCTTTACAAGTGAACAAGATTAAATAGCTTGGCAGACCTATTGCTACTTAAGCGAATTTGACAGATAAACTGTAGTGTATTTTGGTGTAACAGACTATAAAAACAAGTTCATGAATGGAAATGCACTTCAATAATCCATGACAATTCATGTTAATGTTTTCAGAAAGCTTGTGACTGGTTTGCACCATACTGTGTTCATGCAAGAATTGCTCAAATGAATGTTAGGGGGCAAGAGAAAAATCTACATCCATAAGGTTAGGAAATTTGGACTAATAGCACAATTTGAAACAGAAATACAGAGATCCAAGCAAGTGAAATAAAGGCCTTCTCTTCAATCCGTCACAGTTCACTGCAGCTGACAACAGCTCACAATAAATTATGCCAGAAAAGGCACATTCTATTAGCACAAAAAAACCTTTCAATCTTTAATTTGGTTTAGAATTCGGGAGGACCTACAACAATTTATATACATAAATATAAATGATATAAAAAGAAATTTAAGCAATCATAACACAACAGTAGCCAACGAAACATTAAGGATCAGACCAAATCCAAATCCATACGTGCCAATCACAAATTCAACCAATCTCCACTTTCCCAAACCTAATTCTCTAATTTAACTTCGCAAATATCATATCCAAAAATCTGCCCCAAGGACACCCTTTATTTTTATTTTTTATACAAAAAATTAAAAAAGCTTTCAAGTTTCAATTTTTTTTTGACATGTAAATGTTCCGCCAACAATCCAGATTGACTATTTTATATTTTTAAGAAAAAGAGTATAGAGTTAATAAATAAATACATAAATATAAACATTTTCATCTTTAACTCAATGTACTTTAAACTATGGTTGCTACAGTTGGTTAAAGATTCATCTGTGTATATAAAAACTATGGTTTAAATTCCACTTATGAAAGACGTAGCACTCATGGAGACTTAAAAACTATGGTTTCGGCCTTTCACTTTTAGACAAGATCTTCTCCGGTTTTTAAGTCCAATAATAATCTTAAAACTAGAATTCAAATTAAAGTGCCATTAACAAAAAACGCACCTTAGAAACATAAATTTTGCAGAACAAAAAAATGCATAAACAAGAAAGTAAAAATTTACAGGCACAGGTAGCCTCTGAATGCGCATGGCCAAATTTCGGGCAGAGGGGTCTTTGATTTTGTGAATTTGTTTGGGAAGAAACGAAGGAAAGGCCTCGGCAACAACCTTGAACGGAGGCCTTCGTTTGGCCAACGGCATTGCAGCAGAACCGGTGGAGAGAGAGAGAAACATTCTGAAAATGCCGTACCTCTGTTTTTGCTTTCAACAGCGTTATAATTTAAATCGAGGTCACAGAATCCATAAATAATAGCAACATGTAGACGTGTCTAATAATACAGTGCAGTGAGAATTGCAATGGCAATGTGTTGTGACTTGGATTAAGGTTTTTGGTTTCCGTAGAGTGTGGTTTGTGTTCTTCGAAGGTACACTGTGCGTGTGGTGTGTGGTGTGTAGAGTGTATTATATAGAGAGGTGAGAGTTTGAGAAGTTGTCACACTCGCGTTTTGTCATGCGCGTAGGGTTCATTCACTTTCTTCTTCGGTATCTTTCTTCCTCTGCCGTCTCTCCATTCCAGTAATCAAACTGTGTGGATATTAAATTCACATTTAATACAGTTCTGTTCATTACTTCCATTCTTCAATCACGCGACCTGCTACTCCTACTATTTTACCCATTTTGGTATGCTTTTCCGCACTTGTTCTTCAATTCTTTTGTTTTCTTTCACGTTTTAACTGTGCTGCAACTTCAAATTTTTTTGCTTATTTTATGCATGATTCTATTACTATAATTTTCTCCGCTACACTTGAGAACTTTCAATTTTCTTTTTCTTTCTATTTTATTTTTTCTCCAAGTAACATCTCACTTTTTTTTAAAGCTCCTAGACAGATAAATGTGATGGAAAATTCCTAAAACTTCAAGCCTTTTAAGTAACTAAATTTCAAAGCTTAGGAACAAGAGCAGAAAAATTAAAGACGGAAGAAGGGAGGATTGGAATGATGGTAAAGAGAAGATACGAGGAAAGAATGAAACATGAAATCAGGGAAAGTATTTATCAGATCCTACTCATGAGATGTCAGATGATGACGTTGAAATCAGGGAAAACCTGACCACTATAGCTGAGCCCACTGGTATAGTGGACCGATCTGTAAAACGCTTGAGAAGCAAAAATGTTCAGTTGGTCAAGGTTGCATGGCAGCAGGATCAGTGTATTATGCATACTTGGGAATGTGAAGACGCTATGAGGCAACAATATCCTGAGCTATTTCATTAAGGTATGTCTTATGTTTAAATTTTGAGGACGAAATTTTTGTAGGAGGGGAGAATTGTAACATCCTAAATTTGAAAATTTTAGAAAATAATTCATTAAGGATCGGTGGAGTTTCTTTTTAATTAAAAAGCGCTAGACATCCGTTATCAGTGAAGAATTTTCGAGTCTAATTTCGGACGAGTGAAACGTTTCCAAGTGAATCATGTTTGAGATAAGACTTTCCAGGTGAAGAAAAACTCTGTGTCCGAATGAGACACTTTTGAGTGAGGCAAATCTGAGTGAAACGTTTCCGAATAGGTCATTTCCGAGAGAAGTACTTCCGAGCGAAAAAAAACTTTGATTTCGAATGAGTACTTCTCAGGTCAATATACTTCTGAGTAGTTAATTCCCGAGTGGGGTATCTCCGAGTTGAGTGCAACTTTCCCGAGTGGGATGTCTCCGAGTGTGACACTTCCGTGTGGGATGGCACCGAGTGAGACATTTCCAAGTGGGATAGCACCAAGTGAGACATTTCTGATTCCTGTATGGTATGGCACCGATTGAGACATACCGAGTGAGTCTTTCCAGGGGAAGTACTTCTGGACAGAGAAAGACTTTAACTTCGAATGAGTACGTTTCTGAGTGAATAGTTCCTGGGGGAAGTAAATATCCGAGTGGTGAACCCCTTCATTCAATTCGTTCTCGGGTTTCTTAAAGATCGCCTAGAGCCTGTGCTCGGGCCATATTCAAAGTTGTCGGGAAATTATGCTCGGGTTCGTCTTTGAGATTGTCTTCGACTCCGAGTGATATTCCCAAGTGGAAAAGATTTCCGAGAGAGGACTAAACTTCGACTCCGAATGATCCTTTCGGTTATAAGACTTCCGAGCGACGCACTTCTGAGAGAAATATTTTCGAGTAAAGAAAGGCTTTGACTCGGGTAGAGATATATCCGAGTGAGATATTTCTGAATGAGGTGTCTCCAGGTGAGACATTTCCGAGTGGGTCACTTCCGAGGAAAGAAAGCTATGACTGAGTGTTTCAAGCAGAAACATTTTCGAGTGAATTCCCTCCGAGTGAAGCAATTCTAAACGAAAAGAGACTCTGATGAATCCTTCTCGGAAAGAGATATTCCCAAGTATTTTCAATTTAATCTTTTTACCATGTTAGAGTCCGAATTTGGAAATATGGTCAACTACAAAGTTATTCCTCGTTGTCTTAGCTTTCCAATAAGACCAAATTTATTAAAATTCATTAAGATATGAGAGAGATATGCCAAAATATCTAAACAATGTCAGAATTGATATTTACTTCAATCATCGAGGTTCTTCCACGTCGTTCTCTTCTTCTAAATTCTAGCAGATTCTCTTGTCTTTTTCTAAGTATGGGACCCTCTCTATTGTCCTATCCTCTTTTCTGTTATTATCTTGTTTCTTCCTTATCTCTTAATATATATATATATATATATATATATATATATATATCAGCACTTCCTCACTTCGTGGACGCTTTTTCCATCAACGATTTCTGTCAATCCTATCGATTGGATCAGTTTGAAATTTTGAGAGTGGAAAGAACTCTAAATTCCTTAGTTCAAAGTAGTTGTGGAAGGTTTCGAAGCTAAGAGTTTGATTCAGAACTTGTGAATTGTGACTGGATAATATCCAATAGTCTGAGGAGCTGCTGGAATTCTTTATTCCAGGTAGGGGGAGCGTTTACATTTTAAATACATAGTTTATGAACGGATTCGGGATAGTATTGTTATATTAGTGAGAAATCCCGAATATATATACTATGTGTGACATTTGTGTGATGATGTTTTCTATTCATAAACTATTGATATTGATATTGAATTGGTATGGAATATGAATTGTATGTGATGTAATGAATTGGTTGTGATTCCTATGTGTGAGATGCAGTAGGAAATACGATGAAGATATGTGTATATGCATGAGATGATATACTTATATATGAATGATGTTCATGAAATTTACATGATATATGAATGCATGAGATGTATTTGATAAGCATGGGATGCTTGTATGATGAATGAATATGAAATATAATTGTGGTTTCGAGGATTCCACAAAAAGACCTTGGGTGGGACTCAAGGCAAACCTCTTGAGTGGGGCTCGGGGTTTAGCCCGTGACACTACCGTTGTCGCTGGAAGTGATTGTGTCACGTGAGAAGGCAAACGGTTTGGTACCAGTAAAATGGCTGGATCAGCTGAGAGCTGAGTTATGGCTGAGAGCCAGTGTTGCAACACAAATAAAAGACTTAATAATGGATCCATTTGATTGAGCATATGAATGCAATGATATATGTTATTGAGAATAACATGATGATATGATTATTTGATGATATGAGAATGAATGATATATGATAAAACTATGTGATATGATTATGATTTATATGTGGTTATGAATTGGACACTTGATCCGATTCAATAACTATCATTTGACATGTATATTCTCACCCCCTATTGTGGTTATCTTTTTCAGTGGATACCAGACGCAGTGAAGGCATATGAGAAAGCATTCAGTGGAAATTAAAGTATTATGTATATATTGATACATAATATCCTGTAATAGTATGTAAAAGCCTTGACCGGCTCTTAATAATATACGTTGTATATATATGTTTGAAGTTTAAAATTTGAGAAAGTATATAAATATATGTATGTGTTCATATGTATGTTATATTGCATATACAGAAATTGGAAGTCATTTTCTTTAATTTCTTTATTTTCTTTATTTACCTTAATATGATTTTATTACTTTTATTATAAAATCATATTTTCCTATATTTAACAATTTAATATACGCTTTCCGCTGATTCTTGTGATAATCTTCATTTTGATTATCCAAGCTATGTTTTAATTATTTTCATACCTTCTCATATCGCCATATATGGGAAAGGTTTACTTAATTGGTCCAGGGGTATTATTTAAATAATTATTATAAACCATAAAAAAAAAATTTACCCTTAATTTTATTATTCTAATTATTTATATTAGGATAATTATATTAAGGGTTAGGACGTTTTAAGATACATTCTATCTCTGCAGTTTACATGACATTATCTCTCTACCTTTTGCGAGTTATGCTTCATGTCTATACACAATTGTATCCTGGGGGTCACGCCTCCATATGCCTCAGTCAACTATTTTCTAACAATCCTAGGGGTTTATGTTTTCAAGCACGACATGTGTCGGTCTTCACGGTGGTGGTTGTATGGTAGAAATGGTCTTGCATGACGATGGTTGTTGATATGTGCTGTTGATGCTTGGTGTGTAATTTGTTTCATGTGGTGGTAAAAAAGGGCGCGATGGATTTCATGAGAGATGAGACAAGGTTGTATTGTTAGAGTGCGTATGAATCATCCATTTAACTCAAGTAGGTATTTTCGTTTGAATTATGTGTCTACTAAATTATCTACCAACTATTTGCACAAATATTTATTTGATCCTTGATGCCAAATTAATTGTACATATTATCTTAATATGAAATTGGTGTATGTGCTATCCTTGCTTGCTATATGTTTGAATCAATGCCTATGAAAGCAATGCTAAGTTCTGTTATATTGGTTTTTTTTTCACAAGATAAGGAAGGATTTTATCATGTTTATTTGGATGTGAGTGTTATCATTTTATTGCTTATATTATTATTAATTGCATGGACTTCTATTTTTTTATATAACCTTTTGGAATTTTATCTATGCGAGAAAAAAAAATTCCTTGAGTTCATATGGTTCATGCGTGCGTTGGATATAACTATTTTATTCTAATTTGGCCATGAAGTTAATTGATAAGGATTAGAGTTTTTTTAATGAAATTTAATTAAAAATGTATTACATATATAGCACTTGCTAGCAAGTTTCTGGTTTTAGTTTTCAGATGTGGTCATATTGAAGTTTGTCAAGTGTGACTAATATACAATTAATTAGTATAGTATGTATAGCATATATTTTGTGTGTGTAACATGACAATATATCATGATCATATCTTATATATGCTACAATGATTCCAAGTGTGTAGTGTGTTTGGTGGAGTGACCTTTTATGACATCCCAAAAATAAGGGTAAATTTTTCACGATTTTATTATTAATCTATGAAACATGTGAGTGGTGAAGCCATTTAACAATTACCCTGGATCTATCAGAGACCTATCTCATATATGAAGATATGAGAAGGTAAGTTAAAGAAATTAACTCTTAAGAAATCCATAATTAATAATAGCGGAAGAATCTTTAGTAAAATAATATTATGGAATTAAATTCTTAAGAGATCAATCATTTGAAATTAAAAAAAAAACAATGTTATCCCAAAGTATTCATAAAGTAGGATAGAATCATGGATTAGTATGAAGAAAAAGGAAAATAATATATTTAAAGCTTTTGGGGAGAATCAGGTCCCTCTCGCTCAAGCGAAATCCCAATTCGCTTGAGCGAGCTTCGCATAGCACGCTTGGGCGAATCATAAAATGCTGAGCGAAAGAAGAAAATGAAGATTCAGGGGCCACTTCGCTCAAGCGAACCCAACTCGCTTGAGCGAGTAACACAATCCTCGCTTGGGCGAAGCCAGCGAGCGTAAGGCGAAAAACGCCCAGAACCCCTTCCACGCTCACTCGCTCGGGCGACACTATCCCCGCTTAAGCGAGATTGCTCCCGAGAGCAATTTCCTGATAAACCCGAGAGCAAAACCTGAGAGCAAGACCCTCTCGCTTGGGCGAACCCTTAGCTCGCCTGAGCGAACACCAACCAAGGTCCAAACTCTGATTTTAATGCGATTTCGCTTGGGCGACTTGCACATCCGCTTGAGCGAAAATGGAATAATAGCCCAACACTGATGCTGAGACGATCTCGCTTGAGCGAGTCCCATTCTCGCCTAAGCGAGACTCATCTAGAATCCAAAAATTGAAACAGGGGGATTCTCGCTTGAGCGAGAAGCCCTCTCGCCTGAGCGAGTTCGACAGAAAAACAGGGGAATGCAAAAATCACCCAACTCTCAACACCAAAACTCATTCTAATCAAATTTACCTAATTTCAACACTTTATATATATCATATTACACATTTGAGACTTGTTCTAATAAGTCATTCTTATCAAGTTCCATTACAACTCATCTATTGTATAAATCAACTCACTAACTCTTCCATTTCACAAATCTAACATTCCACATACAAATTTCATTCATTCATCAAGATATGAAGAGTTTCATCATTCATTCATTAACAGGGTCATGATTGAAAATGAATCATAAACAAAAGATCTCATTTTCCTCCATAACCTCCCAAACTCATTATTCATACAATTATCCATTCTAAATCCACCCTATGCAAACATACATTGTACTATATACATTACATCTATTCCACATATCTATGTATCCCAAAATATTGCCGGCCAAGGCATTCTTTACCAAAAAAGGGGCCTTCTTCACACTCCTCCTCCACAATAGCTCCAAAGCAATACCTACAACACAGGAGCTAAAAAAAATATACCACAGGGAGAGTGAGTATACTTTCTCAATGACGAAAATCCAATAAATAGAACAATATATGTATGAATGTAATACAACTATCTTCTTCCCGAGAGGAGTTTATTTAATATCAATCAATCAATCAATGATTTTTCATTTCGATACAATTATTCCCTGATTCTCTCAGAATTATATCAATCAATTCACCATCACAATTTAGTAATTAAAAAGGGAGTTTCCATTCATATCCCATCATCAAGGTATCACACTATACCATGCTTTCAAACCGATGCACATGCTAATGTCATGAAAATGCACATGCACGGATCCGATTTTGTTTCCTCGGGTGATCGCAACCACCATATCATATACTCATTCTCAATGGTTTCCCACCTCGCAAGGGGTACTCCCTCTAGCAACCTCACAAGGTGCTTCTCGTGATCGCAACCACGTTCAATATTTCACATAGGTTTCCCTCCTCGCAAGGGGTACTCCCGCCTCATAAACATTTCATATAGGTTTCCCTCCTCGCAAGGGGTACTCCCGCCTCATGATCACAACCATGGGCATCATAGGTACTCGCAAGCCCTTTTTCATTTCCATCATCAAGTGATCTCAACCACTTATCAACATCATTATGATATGTATGTCATGCCATGTATACAAAATACTCATGCATACCTCAAGCTCATTCAGATTATCCTACCCTTTCATCTAGGGTATATTCATTTTCAACCACACAATTTTCCATCAAACTCATACACAAGAATCAATCTTCATATGAACTCAATCATGTATCACGCATAATAAGTCATCCATAGCCACACTTAGGTTTCATCATATAAACACTAAATTCACATCATCATACACAATTCACTCCACATATACATAATATCACCTTTAACCACACAAACATGTCATACTACATTAATACATACATTATCATCACAATTCTCATGCATTTAGAAAATACACCCCTCTCCTACCTCAAGAGAAGTAGACCTCTGGGGTTGATGTTCCTGCTTCACCAATATTGCCAAGCCCTACACCAATCATTTATAGGGCCATATCAATTATTTATTCAAATACCAATTCAATATACATATACATATACATAGGTGTACACATGATTCTTATCATGTGAAAACTATTTACCAATTTCATTCATTTGCCTACTTAGGCTTCGGGAATTCCTTTCCTTAAATCACAATCCTTTAGTATCAAAGGCTACAACCTAATTATTAGGTTATTCCATCTAGTAGGTCTCCACCAACACCTTGGTGAGTTTCTACCTATTATAACTTCAAGTTAACATTATCATCATTTAATGTGTCTACCACATCATTTATATCATTCTTCCCATCAACAAATGCTAATTTCTTCATTAATTTCAATATCCTTCAATATCCTACCTCTCCTCCTAAAATTCAAATTTAAGGTTTTCACCAACCCACCAACCTTCATAAATGCTCATATACCTCCTTCTTTTCTCACCATAGTTATAACTACCTCATTAATCATTCATAAGCTTGTATTTATGTCAACTTATCTTTAGATTTCCACTTTTAAACTTTCTCCAACATTACCCATACATTTATTGTGTTCTAACACCAAAACTTCAACTAAACTTCAACTATATACTTATGTACATGGAAAATGATCATAATCTTACCTCAATGAAAGAAAAGAGTGAGTTTACAAAAGATGAGAGAGTTTACACGAATTTGAGGAGTAAGGAGGAGAAAATATTCTAGTTTCCAAGCTTTTCTTGAATTTCTTGTAGGTTGTTAATGGAGAAGAAAGAGATATCCCCTTTTTAATTTATAATTCAAAAGGAAAGAGAAGAGGAATTATGAAGAAGAAAAAGAGATATGAAGAAGATGATAAGAAGAAGAGTGTCTACGTGAGGAAAAGAGTGCAACCGCCTTTTGAATGGGAAAAATAGAAATTTAGCATTTAAATTATTAATTCTTCATTAACTCTTCCATTTTTTTAACAAACAGGTTCGCCGTTCGGGCCCAAAACATATTCTAAAAATTATTCCGAATATAAATTCGGAATCCCAATAACATTTTCTACGGCCCTGACCAACGGCATCTCAATCGGAGATACTTGGTCCGACACCTATATTTTATCCGGGTCAGTTTTCAGCTCATCTGACCACCATAATTCACCAACAGTTTCGAAAAACCTTATTTAAGTCATTTCAAGAATTTTGGGATATTTATTAGCCCAAAGTTAATTATCCAACATTTATTTTCCTAATTTATCTTCCTATTTTAAAGATTCAGGGTGTTACACCTTTTGCCTAATTTTAAGAATTTGATTAGATGCTTGTGCTATTATGTGTCCATTGGCTATCACTTTACATTGTTTTGAAAACTTTCGAGGTAAATAAAAGTGGAATTAACATTAATTGGAAGAGTTATAAATCTTGATGTAATATTTCGTGTTTTTAATATATCTATTCCTTTCAATTTTCTGTTGGATTGTTCAAGAGGTGTTTGCTTCATAAAAAAAACTTATTGTTTTACATTATATACCTTGGTTAATTTTATGTCTAGTGTGTTTGATAGTTTATATTATGATTTATAAATATACACATAATTTATCCTCTTTTTAACATGTGATGGACTGATGAGCTTATGTATTATTATAATGAGAAATAAGTTTTGCGTTGCTATATTGAAAAATTGAGTTGTTGTCTTATCCTGGTATATGTTATTGAAATTTAACATGTTTATATCTTAGTTTCTGACAATAAAGATGGAGTACTATTATATTGATGAGGTATTATAATTATGTTTTTTTCAATTATTTCATGAGTATATACTATAATTTGTGAAAATTAGAGATTATGTTCAATGCATAATGCAATTAGACGTTAAAATAAGACTAAACCTGGATGTGAGCATTGATGAATTATGTGAAATTGAGATTGATTAAAGTCTAACATATTAAGAATATATGTGTTAAATGATGATGAATCTATCTATGATTATGTGTGAATTTGAACTTGATGATGTGTAGCATATGGCATGACTATAATATTATTAGTGTTTGAAAAATTATTTTAATGCTAAGCTCTAATAAGCCATGCTATCTATTTTTTTTAATTTAATTAGTAGCATATATGTGGTTGTTGTGATGCTAGATGATGATGAGATATTTGAGTTTTAATATGTTGAGGGAATATGAAACAAATGCGATTTTGATCACAAACTTAATATGTTATTCCTCAATTCTTCAATCACGCGACCTGTTACTTCTATTATTTTACCCATTTTGGTATGCTTTTCCGCACTTTTTCTTCAATTCTTTTGTTTTCTTTCACGTTTTAACTGTGCTGCAACTTTAATTTTTTTTGCCTATTTTGTGCATGATTTCTATTACTACAATTTTCTTCGTTACACTTGAGAACTTTCAATTTTCTTTTTCTTTCTATTTTATTTTTTCTCCAACTAACATCTCACCTTTTCTAAAAGCTCCTAGACATATAAATGTGATGGAAAATTCCTAAAACTTCAAGCCTTTAAGTAACTAAAATTTCAAAGCTTAAGAACAAGAGCAGAAAAATTAAAGATGGAAAAAGAAAGGATTAGAATGATTGTAAGGAGAAGATACGAGGAAAGAAAGAAATATGAAATAGAATGAAAAAATTATTTGTTTTAGGAGAAAGTAATTTATATCTATAATAAAACACAGTTGATACATAGTGGAATTTAACAGGTGTTACTCCCTAAACAAACCTGTTTTCCCTCTAAAACATTATTTTTATTAGCAGCTTTTACATTGTTTGCTTTTTTTCTCCACCGGTGTCTATCCTTTCATATGCCCCAACCTTCTTTTTTTTCCCTCGCTTCTATCTTTCTCTGCGTCTCTACTCTTATGCCTTTGCATTGTTGTATCCCACGTCTCTTTCTTTTTCTTCTTAATGTCTCTTCTTCATTCCTCTTCATTCCCTCGTTCTATTCGTGCTTTAGTCTTTATAACCCACAACCTTCTCTCTTTCACCCCCTTTTTGCTTCTCTGTGTCTCTGATCATAAAAGCATTCATTACGCTTATCCCATGTCTCTTTCTTTCTCTTCTTAATGTCTCTTCTCCATTCCTCTTCATATTCCTCATTTCATACCATTCTCTGATCTTTATAACCCGTGGGTTTTATGATATTTTGAAACCCTTCCCATTTCAAAAACCATTTCTTATCCTGAAACCCTACCGTGTGTTTGTTGTATTGCAACGTCTGTAAATCCTAATCCCCAAAATATTTCATTCGCTTGTCAAATGAGGAATGGTAAACAGATCATCCATGATGCACCCGATTGTTAGGTTATATGTCTTTTGTGTAATACCTTGCATGGCTTTGGCGGAAACCTTTCAGAAACCCTTTGAACATTGTCCCAAAACATTTTTCTCATTTGGAAAGCATAACACCTCTAAAAACAAGTTTCTCCAATGGTTTGACTGTCTTACCCTAAAACCCTTCTGTGTTACACCTCTTTCCTTACATGTTATTTTTGTGTGTAAAGGTTACAGGATGGTTTATTTGGTGTCTTTTAGATAAAGAAAATTATTCTTGAAACCATTATGAAAATCATAAGTTAATTGTTTGCCAATAACTTAATTATTTGTATAACATCTTATTTCTACCCAAATAGTAGATAGATTTTAATACCTACTTGATGTGAGACGCGTATTTATCCTAAACAAGATAAAGTATATAGAATCGTCAATACTCTAAAAACCAGTTTATCGCGTAAGGAGGATGACTTATGTTTCATAATCCTTTATGATTCAACCCTCTTTTCCTTTTTTAATCTCGCTAGTGACCACCGATGTAATCCTATTTATGAAATGTTTACTGTTCATAATGAGTCTAGTAACCTATAGAAGCACTCTAGGAAATTAGGGTTATATTAGGCTCAATAATGTGTTACTTAATTACAATGTGGGGGCTTCGAGACCATTTATACAATCAGTAACCGAGAAGAGAAAATAAGGTACGAGGGCCTTAGATCTAAGCCCATGATGATGTAGGAGCAATTATATCTTACTAGTATACAATAAAAGGATTGACATTTCCCAGATTCCTACCTAAAATGAGGGAGAGAGGGGGTGTCATGGGTACCCCTCGATGTGGGGGAAACATTTAATATTAATTAGTTTATCATTAACTAATTAACTATTTTAATTATGAGATTTTGGTACATATATTTATTTCATTTAATACTAACAAAATATTATTTTATGCTTATATAATGTATTACATGTCACAATTCCATTTATTACTCATATATTAATGAGATACTCTTATGAAGAAATTTCCTTAATTTAATAAAGTACAAATGTATTTATTTATTTATTTACTGGTCATTAGGAAATAAAGTGATATATTTTAGAAATATTTATAGTATTTTTTAGAAATTTAATTGAAATGAAAATTTTAAAATGATTGAATTAGTTGTTAAAGTTTAAGGAATTATTTTGAATAGATTTTGAAGGTTAATATTTCTATTTTTTACTATTTAGATTTTTATATTTTTATAAGTTCGTTTCTATATATTTAGGATTAAATTACTACTAAAAATTTTAAATTAGAATTTTAAAGGAATTAGATTATGGTCATTTCAAACTTTTTAATAGTAATAATATTTGTGATTTTCTAAAATTTTTCTATGAATTTTTTAAAATATTTTGAAAAATAATATATCTTGTATAATTTTATATTCGGATAAAGTAATCTAAAATAAAATATTTTCTCAAGAGTGTGAAGTTAAATTATGAAAAAGTTAAGAAAAATATATTTCAAATAGATTTATCTATAAATATTTGTTTGAGTAAAAAATTTGATTTTTACCAATTCTGACAGAACCGAAAAGGTACGACTAGATTTTTATTAACAGAAAATTTAAAAATTTAAAAACTTAAATTTTATTATACTTTTTTTAAAATTAATAAAATTTATTATGATATCATTACTTTTCACACCCGTTTCATTTTACTATTTGCACCAGCCCAATTACACATTCTGATCGATAGTCATTGGGTACCCACAGAATGCATGTAGGTGAATGAAATTTTCAAAGATAAATAGTAAATTTTATAATAAAATAATCAAATGTATAGTAAAATGTTTCCTTATAAATACCGAGACTTAGAACAAAAGTTTTCATATGAATTCATAAAGATTTTAGAAATATAGTAGCGTTAGAAGGATAATAGTGAGTGTAGGAAAGGAAATATATTTTAGCGAAAAGAGGTTTTACCAAAATTACGAGGTAATAATAACTTTCTCTCATACCCTTTTCATGATTATTTAGTTTATTTTTATATCGTTTTAAAATATATTATTGTATCAGATATAATAATATTATTTTAAGTTACTATTATAAATAGTGAGTTATGACAAATAGTAAGTTAATATTACGAATAGTGAATTACTATTATGAAGTACTATTTCTCGGTTACTATTTACCGTTTACTATTTACTATTTACCGTTTACTATTCACTATTTACTATTTACCATTACTATTCACGATTAATAGTAATTTTAATAAATAAAACTTTTTATAATTATTTTATGCAAGATAACATTTATTTTAAGTATATTAACTATGATATACTTATATATATTTTACCTTATTAAAATAATGAGTATTGAGATTATATATATAAAAATAATTTTAAAATAATTTTCTTATGAGAAATTTCAAATATTGCATTTCATACTAAACTAAGGTGGTATTAATGTGTTTTAGAATTTGAAGGCGAAGCGTACACGATTCACATAAGATTAAACTTTAAGAGATAAGAGGGACTGAGATAAGAATATAATACGAAAAGATATAAAGATAATGGGAGGAGTCTTCTGCTCCTTTTAAACTTGAAACAACTATTTTATTTAAGTAATATTTATTATTACCTTGAATAAGTAAATTTACACTTAAAACACATATCTTGGGTGACTTATCTTGCATGATGGACCGTGATGAACTGGTATGATTGAAATATTTGGAGTTGACATAGACCGGCCGTAATATATGATTATTGGACCACTATGACCTTATATGGATTAAGATGTATTAAGATGAACCTATGCGATGATTAGACTATTTTGAACTTGATATGGACCAAATAATATCATGATCGAACCATTAAAACTTAATATGGACTTTAATAACTAAGACGCTTTAAATGAATTGTGACGATTATGTATAATGGTTGGATTATTTTTGTTTGATTAGTTCGTGAATGATAATTTGGTGTGGATGTGGAAAGTGAGCATGTAGCAAGCATAGCGGAAAGCTAAAATTTAGTAAGAATTCACTTATCTCTTATTTTTATTTTTGCTTTAGAAACCTTTATATTTCTTTTAAGGAATTATTTTTCTTCTTATTTTAATATCTATAATTTAATACTTATTTAGATTTGTGTAAAATTATTCTTATTTAAGAATAAGGGTTTTATTAGAAAGTCCTTTTAGTTGTCAAAAACAATTATTTAAATTGAATTTTTTAAGATGACTTTTAGTCATTCTTTTGATAAAAGAAATCATTTTATCAAAATACAAACTTTGAGATATTTTATGAAAGGTTGAATTTTCATTGGTAGTAATAATTTGTTTAAATTCTTGAAATCATGGAAATTGAGTTTTAAGATGTTTGAAAATATTATTGAACTTATCATACACTATTTTTCAAGTATCTTGGTCAATGATTTAAAGTGGTTCACGAGTGAAGGTCAAATGAAAATAAGTTGGTTTTGAGTTTTCCAACATACTTATTAAAGAAGAATTTGAGATATTTTTAAAGCTTTGAAACTCAATAGTGATGAGATTTGATTTGAGAATGATAATGGAACTCTATTAAAATTTTTCTATAGAACTTATTTGATGTTTTAGAAATGTACAATTTATAGGGGTAGCTATGTCGTGATTTATAGGCCCTGAAGATATAATTGTTAATTAAGTTTCTAAAAGTCTTAACCAACTTAATACGTGAGTAGTTCATGAATTATGAAACTCAAAAAAGAAAAGATGTGATATTGTCTAGGGATGGATTATAGAAACCAAGGATACATTATAGGAGGTTCAATTAAGAACCTTGAGATGAAAGGGTTGAAAGGGTGCTTCAGGTGACCTGGGGTAGCTTCCCAGTTTTGGGTACTTTCATAATAAACTCTTTAACTTAGACTAGTTTCTAAGTGTTTCCATAACAGTTAAGCTATTCATATGCCATGAGGGCATTTATATTATCTAGATTTATAGAACAGTGTAAACCTTTGTTGGCCCAGTAATGATGACACACCTAGAGGACTTATTTTGGCTAAAATAACTCTTTTGTTTCTTTTATATATTTTTTCATTATTTTAGATTAGGGTTAGAAAGCTTTATTGGGTTATAGGCTTAAGTCTTATATGGTCATCTTTGCCTTGTAAGTGTTTTTGGGCCTTGTATTTGGCCATATTTCTTAATTTTCTTTAGTTTTAGTGTTTTGGGGCTTATGAGAGAGTGAAGCTCATTAGGTTAGAGCAAGTGCCACCCCCTTAGCCTGTATAAGGCATGCTCTCCTTTGTAATACTCACACCTTAAATTTAGAGAATACATTTAAGTATTTATGAAGTGAGTTGAATAATCTTCCTTCATTTTAGCTAGCGTTTTTTAAATCTTGGTAAGCTCTTATCTTACGGTTTCCTCCCCTAGATGGTAAGATTGAGGTTTATCCCCTCTAGGTGGCGCTCTCCCTTTCCTTTTTTACATAATCCTAGTTTTGCCTTCCACCTTCCATAACCCTTTCCCTTCTTTCCCACTTTCCCTTATTTTCCCCAAAACCCTAATCCTTATTTTGATTGTTTCCATATTACTTCCGCTTGTCATCCTTGAAAAAGAAAGAGAAACACATCATAAGAGAAAGAAGAAGAACTAGATCCCCTTCCTACATCATGTGGTATATAGAGCCTAAGGTTCTTTTTCTTTATTCTTCTCTTTAATTTATGTTTTTCTTGGGTTGTTTGGTTGCTGGAAATTCTGATTTTTTGTTATTAATATTTTATATGTCTTCTTGTTAAGAAAATACAAAAAAGAACTAAAAAGAGGCATGTTTCTTGCTTTTTTGCTTAGTTTCTTTCAATTTTCTTCTTGCATATTGTTTATCCCTTTTTAATTTCAGTTTGCATGTGTTAGAATTCTGCCCAAACACCATTAGGATTTGGTTTTATGTCATAAAAATTTGATCTTGAAGCATTAAAATTTATATAGCTAAATTTAGGTCTTTGGTGCATCTTTGGATCCTTATCATTGTCTCTAAGTTTTTTGTTTTAATTTGTGAGTAGTGTACTGAATTCAAGGCAATTAAAATTCATTTGTTTTAATTGGCATAAGGCTCTAAATCCATTGTTAAACCATCTCAATTTTAGGTGGTTGCTTGTGTGCTCAATTTTAGGCCTTGTTAGATTCTTTCCATAGCTTTCTTTTAGGGTTTATTTTGTATTTTTTTGTCTAGTACAATAGGTTCATTAAAATATATATTTTACATATTGCTTTCTTGCATTTTAAATGTCAAAAAACACGTTCCTTCCATGGCTAATTCATATAGGAGAATATACATGCTTATGTGTAAGTAAAGAATGCTAAAATTAAATTTTGTGCATTTTTTCTTGGTTTTGGTTTTGGGCTTTTGTATCAATCATTTCAAGTGCTAAAACAATCAAAATTTTAAAAGGGGTTAAAAGAAATGTAAAAAGCAAGAAAAAAGTATTAAAAAGAAAAAACTTGGACCCTGTTGCTACCCAATTTTATTCGGGCCCATTTAAGATTTTCAATAAATAATAAAAATACTAAAAAATAAAAAAAATTCTTTTTAGCAAAAAAGTGAACCTGTGGGCTTGTTTGAATTTCAAATTATTGATCTGAGCTTTAAAATTCAAAGGAAGTTTAAAATTCAAAGAGATCAGATAAGAGATTAAAGAAAATGATGAGAAGATTTTAAGAGATTAGAGTTTTAGGAGATAGATGAAATCAGTTTTTTAATATATATTAAAAAAATGATAAATATATTTTTATATAAAAAAGGAGGTTTTATATATTATAATATAAGGAGCAGATAACGCAATACACAGGGGATGACGCAATTGAAAGGATTAGTATATTATTATAAGAAATTCACACAAGAAAAGGGGATACAATCAGTTTTTTTAAAAGCAAAAGATATAGATAATATTATAAGATGGAGGAGATAACTCAGGGTGCAAAACATATATATATATATATATATATTGAGAGATGGACGTAAGGAGGGGACGGAAAAATTTTTTGAGGCGCAGTAGCAGAAAAAGAAGGCTAATTAACGTGAAGAAGAAAAAAGGAGAGGAGGCCATCATTTAGTAAAAATCCACATAGTGGAATACCATTCACGCAAGGCACCAGAGGAAAAAAAAGGGAATTACGTAAACAAATAATCAACCAGGTATTTTCCCTTTTTTTCCTTTTAATTTGTTTGTTGTGATTAAATGTAATCCTAGTTTCTTAAAGAATTAAATTATAGAGTCTCTCCCCCTTTTGGAATATTCTAATAATTAGTATCATCGAGTGTCTGTTAATGTTTGCTACTAATTAAGTTTAGAGTATTTCATTTGTAAAATAGAGAAACAAAATTAATATTGGTATGTGCCTAAAATTAAACTCTTTATGCTAGGATTGGTTTAAACAAGACGTCCCGTTAACCTATACTTAATTACTAGAGTATAAAGGATTGTTAGTAATACCAATAGGTAACAAAAATTAATATATTCACATTAGGGACCAATTTGAACGAGACGCCCTGTTGGCCTAAGTTTTCAAATAAAAATAAGTCTTTAATTGTCTCATAATTAATTTCAGACCATAAGAAATATTTTTTAACAAATGAAATATCTCTATAGATTCTTTGGACGAGACGTCCTATTAATCTAGGTCCCTAGCCAGGCTTTTCATTCTTAAACTAATTTTAAGGTTCTTTCTAAAAATATATAAAAAAATCAATAAAACCCAAGGTTTTTTTATATATTTTTTTTAAAATAACACACCACTTGAAATCAATTTGGACGAGACGTCCTATTGGTTAATATTTTTTAAATCTCGACGTTTTTCAATCTACTTCGAATTTTCTAAAAATAACCCAAAGAACTACGTAACCCTGATTTCCCCTAACGCTTGGGGAATACGTAGGAGCGGGAACAATTATTCCTGTCGGGCCCAAATTTTAAAAAAATATATATCCTTTTTACTAGTAAAAATAAAATCATCACGCTTTTAACGATAACTCGATTAATTTGGACGAGACGTCCTGTTAATCATAAAGTTTATAATTTTAAAAATCATTAAATCAACCACAAATCCATGAGGCATCTCTAAGAGGTTTAAATTATAAATTAGTAGGATTATTCAAACTTAAACAATTTAGGGTAACCGTTTAAAATGGACAGTGTGGGGTGCTAATACCTTCCCTACCTGTAATTAGACTCCCGAACTTAAAATCTTAATTTATGACCAGTACCTTCACGTTAAGGTTTTTTCTGATGTTTTACCTTAAAAACATTAGTGGCGACTCCACGGTTTTCGGAGGAAACTCGGGAAACCTAATTTTCTTTTTACGGTCGGCCTCCCGCCGTGATCCAGGTCGCGACAGATGGCGACTCCGCTGGGGATTTTAGAGAGTCAAGCCCATTTAATTTGTTTAAGTATATTTGAATTATCCTACATGTTTTCTTGCCTATGTTTATGCCATGTGTTTGGTTGATATATGTTACTATTGAACCATAGGGTAGGAGATGTTATATTTTGTATTATTGAACCTTAGGGTAGATGATTTTTATTATTATTATTTGCTCTGTGTTTGTTTCTTGTGAAGGAAGGGTAAATTACATGTACACCCCTCACACACTACACTTACACTTTTTCACACACATTCCGAGTGGGACCCTACACCCAAGGGTCTGAATAAACCATTAAGTTTAGGAGAGGTTATATAGCGGTGTCATTTGGGACATTCGTCTCCGTCTGACATCGTGAGAGCCTCAGCTAGAGTGTGACTTTCTCATGGTGCCCACACCTGGTAGATTTCCTATCGTTGTGGTCCACATCATGGGTAGAGTCTAAGCTCTAGTGGCCTTTAGTAATTTAAAATAGCCACCCAAAGTGAGAGGACACTATTAGAGGAACCTTAGAACCAATAAGAGGCCTTCAGACAAACCCTGTATAGAGAACACAAGGGGCAATGGTATTTTACCTTCCTTTTTTTTTTCTAAATTAAGAGACTCCTTTTCCAATAAACATTTTCTTAAAAAAAAAAGAGCCCAATACTTTGACATGGGGCAAATAGTTCAAGCCCGTTCAATTTTGTGCATTAAATTATAGGCCTTTTGGATCGTAAGTTTTTATGTAAAGTTTTCCAAAAAGTGGATGATCTGAGATGTCTGTGATTTATTCACACAGAAAATATTTTTAAGAAATAATGATAACAAGCCTATAAGTTGATTTTTTTTTATTATTTTTTTTCTTCCAGAAAGTAATCGGGACTTGGCGAGTATCCAACAAAAATGGAAACTAATGTGGATTTAGATGAATGTGGGGCCAACAAGACCGAATTGAGGAAGTTACTACATGTCAAGGTTGGGAAAATTGACACTGTTAGCCTGCAGGTTTTGGGAAAGAAGCTGAATCTGACCCAAAAGATGGCCTTCTCAAGGAAATATGGGAGAATCCTAAAGCTTTTGGAAGTTGAAGTACAGGTCGAAGCACTCACTGCTTTAGCCCAATTTTACGACCCACCTCTTCGATGCTTCACATTTCGAGACTTCCAGTTAGCGCCATCAGTGGAAGAGTTCGAGCAGATTTTGGGCTTACCATTAGAGGGGCAGGTACCTTACAGACGACTTGGGCAGTATGCTAACATCACCTCCCTTTCTTCAATACTGAAGATTAGTCCGACCAAGCTAGAAGAAGCGCGACTATACAGGAATCAGATACCAGGGTTTACCAGGGCATATTTGGAAAAACACATGAACAGTTTGGCTGAAAATAAAGATTGGGAAACTTTCATGGATACCTTAGCACTTACCCTTTATGGTATCATCTTGTTTCCTCGAATCGAGAATTATGTAGACTATGATGCTATAGATGTTTTCCTGGCCCGTAAACTTCATTGTGAAAATCCTATTACTACACTTTTGGCGGATGTTTACTGTACCATGGACTATTGCCATACTCAAGGGGGGAAAAGAATCCTCTGTTGCTCACCAGCTTTGTACGTGTGGCTTACATCACATGTCTTTAGCCAAATGGGCAAGGTTGAATGCCCTATATCAGACCTAAAGTGGTGCCAATTGACTGTGAAGAGCGGGCGTGAATGGGCCAGCCATCTTATTGGGCTCACTGCTGAAAAGATAAGATGGTATCCACAATGGCTAAAGGTTGACACCATCATTCACTATTGTGGAAGTTATCCGAATGTCCCGCTCATAGGCACTCGTGGATGCATCAATTATAATCCAGTCATAGCCAAACGCCAATTGGCTTACCCTTTGCTCGGACCACCAAGTGAAGAGTCATTGACCCCCTTTGTCCTCTACTACACAAACGGGGAATACGCTTCTACCCTCAAGCATATAAGGGGTGCCTGGCAAAAAGTTTACAAGAAAGGGAAAGAGTTAGGTGTCAGAAGTCATGGTATTAAAGAAGAATACTATCAGTGGATCCTAAATCGGGTCTCTATCGTCAAGCTGCCATTCAGGACATTCGATCCCCCTCCGAGGAATGAGTCGTCTACTGGACCCCCTTTTGAAGATGAAAGGGCTAGAGAAATAGAGGAGCTGAAAGCCAAGAACAAGAAGTTAGAAGATGACTTGACAAAAGCCTATCAAGATTGTGCTCTTTTGAAGAGGGAAAATCATGAAAAAAAACAAGCCTATGAGGACATTAGTAGAAAGCGAAAGGCCGAAATGATTCATAGGCAGAAGTTAGATCAATGCCTCCGAGCAGCTAACTCCCAGCTAAAAGCCAAGAATGAAGAAAGAGATGTCATTCTTGCAGACAAACAGCTATTGAAACAGATGATGGAGAGAACAAGAGAAAATGAACAGAAGGCCGTGGCAGAAAAAGATTTTCTGCAATCTTAAATCACTATCATGGAGCAACAAATCAAGGATATGACTGAAGCGTCTCGACAAGAAATAAATGATGAGAAATGGCATGCATACGAGATAGAGAACAGATGTCAGGAGATGATACAGTCTATGAGAGCCGAAGTAGCAAATCAGGATGAAATCATTCACTCATGGATGCGCCGCTTCCACCAGCTAGCGTATCTGGCAAACGGAACTTTGGAAGACATCCCACAGCTGCTGAGAAAGGCCGATGGAATGACAAATCCCCTCACTACCCCCAAGGAGATTGTAGTTTTCCTAGAATATTGTAAAAATCGGCTTAATGAAATGAAGGCTATGATTGCCCGAGCTAGGAGAGACTGATTATTTCTGCTAGATGTAATGACTACTTTTGTTAAAGTAATAAAATGATTACTTCACGTCCACAATGATACCATATTAGTTTCCACATTGCTTAACTTAGTACTTTTGAACGAGACGTTCTGAGGAACGGTAAAAGGATGCTCGCCAAGGCTCATGATCGCTTCAATCATTTTTATTTTTATTTTTATTTTTATTTTTATTTTTATTTATCTCTTTATTTATTTGTTTATTTATTTATTTATTTATTTTTATTTATTATTATTATTATTATTATTATTATTTTTGGTCTCTTTCTTTTTTTTTTCTCACTAATACATTTCTTTATTTATTAAAAAAATAATCAACCAGAAAGAAAGAAATCACGGGGAGACATCCTTATAGAACCCGGCTTCAGACAAGACTCATGGCTGAAACAGATAATGAGACCGAGAACTTAAGGAATGAAGTCAACTATTTAAGGGAGCAGATAACTGAGTTGACCAAACTTCTAGAAAAAAGGGTCACAGAAGAGGGCCCATCCACAAACAACGAGCGTCAACCAACTTCTCCGTCTGCTAACGATATCGGAAACCTGGGCAAAGCTGCTGAACCCCGCACCATGCAACCACCATTTTATGGCATGCCATATGGATGCATGCCTCCTCAAACCTTCACTGATCAGGATGGTAACCTCATACCCTTTCCGTTGTATGGTTTACCTCCTGGTTATGTTCCTCCTGTAATCTCGGGTCCACAAGATGGGAACGTAGTACCCCCGTTAAACCCACAGGTTCAGAATCAAGTCCCGAGTCCACAGATCTCTGAGCTTCGAAACACTCAGTCACCCGCAATTCAGGCAACTACACCTATTCCGAACCCACAAGGAGTGGCACGGTCAAATCTGGCATATCAAGCACAACAATTCCCTCACCTCCAATCACAACATAATTATCCTTATGGGTATATGATACATCGCCCTGTCATCATGCAAACCACCAATCATGTTATTACAAATACTGAGCCTAAGGGAAAGATGGAGATTCTCGAAGAACGCCTTCACGTTATGGAAGGTGTGGGAGGTTTTGGCCCAACAGACACATCTAAACTTTGCCTGGTTCCAGATGTGGTGATACCCCCCAAATTTAAAATGCCTGAATTTGACAAATATTAGGGTATGTCTTGTCCTCGGAATCATCTGACCATGTACTGTCGAAAGATGGCTTCCCATGCCCTCGATGATAAACTACTCATTCACTGTTTCCAAGATAGTTTGGCAGGAGCTACCCTGACTTGGTACATGCATCTAGAACGTGCTCGCATACACTGCTGGAGAGACCTAGCTGATGCCTTCTTGAAACAATACAAATACAACCTAGACATGGCACCAGACAGGATGCAATTACAAAATATGACTAAGAAAGATAATGAGTCTTTTAAAGAGTATGCCCAGCGTTGGCGAAAAGTGGCTGCACAAGTGGACCCCCCGCTGCTAGAGAAGGAGGTTGTGGCAATGTTCATCGATACACTCCAAGCTCCTTTTTATGACAGAATGATTGGGAGTGTATCATCAAATTTCTCTGACATTGTTACCATTGGAGAAAGAGTGGAAAGTGGGGTAAGGACAGGGAAAATTGCCCAAATTGCATCAGGGGAACCTTCCATGAAAAAACATGTGCAAACTGGAAAAAGAAAGGAAGGTGGGGCTAATGCTGTCACCTATGACTTAAGGAACTTTCCTCAAAGACCGCACCACCCTATATTTCTCCCCCAGAATGACCCCTATAAATCCACGTTATACCCTCAAGTAGCTACTACTGCCAATAACCATTCTTAGCCTTCCAATCAACTACCTCGTTATCAGTTACCCATACCACCACACAATCATCATCACATGCCAGTACTACCACCGCAACAATGGACTCGACCACCAAACCCTAATCAAAATCAGAGAAAGATAAACGATGGTCGCAATCATGTTCAGTTCGACCCAATCCCTATGAGTTACACTGAACTGTTACCGCACCTTATCCAAAAATCCCTTGTGGTGCCTTGTCCTTCCACAATTCTTGGACCACCTTATCCCAAAGGATATGATCCCAATGCTCCACCCAGTACAGAAAAGGAGGTCCGGGGATTCTTAGGAAGGTTAAATTATATCGCTCGATTCATTTCGCAACTAACGGAAACTTGCGAGCCTATTTTCAAGCTACTCCGTAAGAATCAACCAGGACAATGGAACGAAGATTGTCAACTAGCCTTTGACAAGATAAAACAATACTTACAGGAACCACCTATCCTGATACCTCCGACCCCTAAGAGGCCTCTCATTCTTTACTTGACGGTGTTGGATAAATCCATGGGCTGCGTACTAGGGCAGCATGATGAGACAGGAAAAAAAGAGCATGCTATTTATTATTTAAGCAAGAGGTTCATAGAATGCGAGTCAAAATATTCCGTGTTAGAGCGTACTTGTTGTGCATTGGCATGGGCCACTCGACGTTTAAGACAATACATGTTGTTTCATACTACTTGGCTTGTATCCAAAATGGATCCAGTCAAATACATCTTTGAAAAACCCGCCTTGACCGGGAGGATTGCTCGCTGGCAAGTTCTGTTGACTGAATATGACATAACATATGTCACCCAGAAAGCAATAAAAGGAAGTGCTCTAGCAGATTATTTGGCGCACCAACCTGTGGATGACTATCAACCCTTACAATCTGAGTTTCCTGATGAGGACATCATGACCTTGATTAATGAAGAGGAAACCCAGGGAAACAAATGGATTTTAAGATTTGACGGAGCGTCTAATGCACTGGGGCATGGAATAGGGGCAGTTCTGATTTCTCCAGATAAAAAGATTATCCCTATTTGTGCCAGGTTATGCTTTGACTGCACCAATAACATCGCCGAATACGAAGCATGTGCTATGGGGATCCAAGTAGCTTTAGATACTAAAGTAAGGTTGCTGGAAGTTTATGGGGATTCTGCATTGGTTATTCATCAATTAAAAGATGAGTGGGAGACTAGGGATACCAAGTTAATTCCTTATTATACTCACATCAAAGAATTAATCAAGGGGTTTGACAAGATCTCTTTTCACCATATTCCTCGTGATGATAATCAAATAGCCGATGCTTTGGCAACCCTGGCATCGATGTTCAAAATAAGCAATGATAGTGACATGCCCCTCATTGAGATAGGCAACCATGGCCAACCTGCATACTGCCAATCAATAGATGAGGAGACAGATGGGAAGCCTTGGTATCATGATATCAAAAACTACATCAAAAGTCGGGAGTACCCTCGGGAAGCTACAGAAAATGACAAAAGAACCCTACGACGACTTTCTATGGGTTTCTTTTTAAATGGCGATGTGCTTTACAAAAGGAATCATGACTCCGTACTTCTTCGATGTGTAGATGTGAATGAGGCAAAAGGGATCATGGTTGATATTCACGAAGGATCCTTCGGAACTCATGCCAATGGCCATGCCATGGCAAGAAAGATCCTAAGAGCTGGGTATTACTGGACAACTATGGAACCTGACTGTTTTGAATATGTTCGGAAATGCCATAAATGTCAAACCTACGCTGACCGAATTCATGCACCCCCCTCATCCCTAAATGTTTTATCAGCTCCATGGCCCTTCTCGATGTGGGGTATGGACGTCATTGGGCCCATCGAGCCAAAAGCCTCAAATGGCCATCGCTTTATCTTGGTCGCTATCGACTATTTCACTAAATGGGTCGAGGCAGCATCCTATGCCAATGTGACGAAAAATGTTGTGGTTAAATTTGTCAAAAAGGAGCTAATATGTCGATATGGCTTACCAAGTCAGATCATTACTGACAACGGCACAAACCTAAATAACAAAATGATGAAGGAATTGTGTGAGAATTTCAAAATCCATCATCATAACTCCTCCCCGTACCGGCCAAAGATGAATAGAGCAGTTGAAGCAGCAAATAAAAACATCAAGAAGATAGTACAGAAAATGGTTGTGACCTACAAAGATTGGAGTGAGATGCTCCCTTTTGCTTTACATGGGTATCGCACTTCGGTTCAAACTTCGACAGGGGCAACCCCGTTCTCTTTGGTATATGGCATGGAAGCAGTCATACCTATTGAAGTTGAAATCCCATCTTTAAGGGTAATCATGGAGGCCAAATTGGAAGAAGCTGAGTGGGTTTAGGTTCGACATGACCAACTGAACCTAATAGATGGGAAGAGGTTAACTGCCTTATCTCATGGACGGTTATATCAGAAGCGTATGAAAAAGGCTTATGAAAAGAAGGTACGACCTCGGCAATTTCAAGAAGGGGATCTAGTTCTCAAGAAAATTCTGCCAATCCACAAGGATCACAGAGGAAAATGGACACCTAATTACGAGGGACCATATGTGGTAAAAAGAGCTTTTTCTGGTGGAGCTTTGGTATTGACCAACATGGATGGAGATGACCTACCGATGCCTATAAATGCAGACGCAGTCAAAAGATACTTTGCCTAAAAAAAAAACAAAGAAAAAACAAAAAAACAAAAAAACAAAAAAAACAAAAAATAAAAATAAATGAATCATGCTCGCTAGGCTGAAAACCCGAAAGGGCGGCCTAGGCAAAAATTAGAGTGACCTGGTGAGTCGAAAACCTGAATGGGCGACTCAGGCAAAAATTAAGGTCAAGATTTTGGCAAAGTAACTGAATATCCCCTATCCAAGCAGAGCAAAACTAAACTGAGGAACAAGGGCAAGGACCATAATTGAATTACTTTCTCAGAAGCAAGATCGAAGGATAAGCTTGTAGTCGTGATACAGGATCAAGATTCTTACTGTTCTCAGGAATTCACTGGAAGATCTGCAAACCCAATTACATCCCCTATCACTAAGCTCTTTAACTACATTTGTTTCTTTTTGCATCTGATTTCCCTTTGTCTTTTCCGGTACTTGATCAACCCACATAAATAAATGTGCCACCTTTTTCAATACGCATTTATACATGAGTTTCATTAATATGACAAAACGTGTGTTTTAACGAAATAAAACAAGGCAATGACAATTATTTTCATAAAAAAGAAAAATCGTGGGAGTGAGAGGCTCCTGTTATTTGATAGCACCTCAGACAAGCATCACAAGGACTGCGCTGAATACGTGCTCAAAAGAGAAAATCACCTTGTTCATCCATTTCACCTATGAGTATAAACCAAAAATCTGTAAAGACTGCAGCTCTAAAGGTTTCTCCCTGGATTTCAAACTTGATTTTAATTTCCAATCGCCAAACATGGCATCATTTAAATTTTCAGTCGCCGAGCGGGGCACTGTTTTACTTTTCAGTTGCCAAGCAGGGCACCATTTCAATTGCCGAGCGGGGCATCATTTTATTTTCCTAGAGCCGAACATGGCATCTTCTAAAATTCTAGTTGCCGAGCGGGGCACTCTTTTAATTTCTAGTCGCCGAGCGGGGCACCATTTTACTTTCTTGTCGCCGAACATGGCATCTTTTAAATTTCCAGTCGCCGAGCGGGGCACTCTTTTAATTTCTAGTTGCCGAACAGGGCATCATTTTACTTTTCTGGAGCCGAACATGGCATCTTTTAAATTTATAGTCGCCGAGCGGGGCACTCTTTTTCAGTTACCAAGCAGGGCATCATTTTACTTTCCAATCGCCGAGCGGGGCACCATTTTATTTTCCTTTTGCCAATCATGGCATCATTTAAATTTTTAGTCGCCGAGCGGGGCACCATTTTACTTTTCAGTTACCGAGCGGGGCATCATTTTACTTTCCAATCGCCGAGCGGGGCACCATTTTATTTTCCAGTTGCCGAACAAGGCACAATTTTACTTTCCAATAGCCGAGCGGGGCACCATTTTATTTTCCAGTTGCTGAACAAGGCACAATTTTAATTTCCAGTAGCCAAGCAGGGCACCATTTTACTTTCCTTTCGCCAAGCATGGCACCATTTTATTTTCCAGTTGTCGAACAAGGCACAATTTTACTTTCCAGTAGCCGAGCGGGGCACCATTTTACTTTTTCTGTCGCCAAACATGGCATCATTTAAATTTTCAGTCGCCGAGCGGGGCACCATTTTAATTGTCGAGCGGAGCATTATTTTATTCTTATAGTTGCCGAACGAGGCACTCTTTTTTCCAAGTCGCCGAGCATGGCATCATTTAAATTTCCAGTCGCCGAGTGAGGCACCATTTTAATTTCTTCATCGTTGGCGCCCTGGACAAAATTGTTTCGCACTGTCTTTACTTATCTATTACTGCAACACAGTAAGAGAAAAGTAAAGAGGGGCAAGCTGTTGCTACCCAATTTTATCCGGGCCCATTTAAGATTTTCAATAAATAATAGAAATACTAAAAAATAAAAAAAATTCTTTTTAGGAAAAAAGTGAACCTGTGGGCTTGTTTGAATTTCAAATTATTGATCTGAGCTTTAAAATTCAAAGGAAGTTTAAAATTCAAAGAGATCAGATAAGAGATTGATGATGCATGATTTATCTCTAATTCTCCATTTTAAATGTGTATAATTTGCCATCACTTAGTGTGTAACATATTGCATTTTAACACATTTTTATCATTTGATCTTTATGTAATATTTGATTGATAATTTGTACCAAAGGAAAATAGATCAAAGAACTCAAGAATTCCAATCCAAAATGAAGATCAAAGTGCCTAAGGATCAAAGGAACCAAGAAATATGCAAAAAGATCTCAAAAAGGGTGAAAAAGTGTGCAAATTATGGAGAATCAGGGGGATGAATCGATTCATCCCCCTCCTGAATCGATTCATGCGAATGTAATGCACCCAGGAAGTGAAATTTTGCAACTTGAATCGATTCACAAGCCTCCTGAATCGATTCATACGGGTTCCAACAGCATTGAATCGATTCTTTCCCTAAATGAATCGATTCACACGTGTAAAATTGGCCCAGGATTGCATTTTGGAACGAATGAATCGATTCCTCCCACCAATGAATCGATTCATGAGTGAATAATTGGCCCAGAAACACGTTTTTCAAGCTTCTGGAAGGTGGGCAAAGCACTGAGATGGTGGGAAATGCACTGAAGATGATCATGGAGCACCATTGAATTGATTAATGAAGAGTGCTCCTTCCATTGAAATATTTTATGGCAAAAGCTTGCTTTCTAACTCCTATAAATAGGCACAAGAGCAAGGGTCATAACACACCATTCTTCATTCTTCAATTCCTCCCTCACTCATACGTTCTTCCTCTGCTTCTCTTCTCTGTTGGAATTTTCCAGCAACTTCTTCATTTCCGGGTTAGTTCTTTGTTTGTAATTGTAATTATGGAGGGCTAAAACCCTTAGATTGATTTTCTTGGAGAATGTTGTAATGTAATTTTGAGGTCATTAATTTTAATATAGTATGCTTTTATTATTGTTATTTCTTCATAATCATTCTCTACTTATTTAATTCCATTTTGTTTAATTGAATTTGTATGCTTAATCGGTTTAATTATTCAAATGAAGTATAATAAGATTTCAAATTAGAATGGATTAAGGAAATATGCATGCTTAATGAATATTTTCATAATCACTTTTAATAATTATGGTTTGCTTAATTCCATAATTTGAGAATAGATTATGTATATAGGCGATGTTCTTATGTATGCTCAATAATTCCTAGATTTTAAGATCTTGACTCCTTTTGCTTAATTAGGATGCTTGATTCAAATATTCATTTTTAAATGAAAGTAAAGGAATTGTGAATTGAAAAAGACGCTTAGTTGATCAATTCAAATTGAGCTAAGAAATTAACATTAATAAGTATACAAGTTATTTTTAGTGAACCAAGGATAAATTTATTTACAATACTCCAAGAAAATCAATCGCTTGTTATTTATTGTTTTAAATCCTTTATTTACCTTGTTTTAATTTTAATTGTGACAACAAAAATCAATCAAACCCCCCCCAATTGTATGTTAGTGAACTTATATTTTGTAAAAATTTTTAGTTGTTAAGTTTTTATTTTTAATTGTTAAAAAAATTAGTTTAAAACTTGATTTTTCCTAAATTTTTGTGTTGATCCTTGAGAGAACGACCTAGGTTGACACCCTAGTACTACGTTAATTAATTTTAATGTACTAATTTGACGGAATAACGACTGCAAAAAAACACGAACGTCAGAGATTAAAGAAAATGATGAGAAGATTTTAAGAGATTAGAGTTTTAGGAGATAGATGAAATCAGTTTTTTAATATATATTAAAAAAAATGATAAATATATTTTTATATAAAAAGGAGGTTTTATATATTATAATATAAGGAGCAGATAACGCAATACACAGGGGATGACGCAATTGAAAGGATTAGTATATTATTATAAGAAATTCACACAAGAAAAAGGGATACAATCAGTTTTTTTAAAAGCAAAAGATATAGATAATATTATAAGATGGAGGAGATAACTCAGGGTGCAAAACATATATATATATATATTGAGAGATGGATGTAAGGAGGGGACGGAAAAATTTTTTGAGGCGCAGTAGCAGAAAAAGAAGGCTAATTAACGTGAAGAAGAAAAAAGGAGAGGAGGCCATCATTTAGTAAAAATCCACATAGTGGAATACCATTCACGCAAGGCACCAGAGGAAAAAAAAGGGAATTACGTAAACAAATAATCAACCAGGTATTTTCCCTTTTTTTCCTTTTAATTTGTTTGTTGTGATTAAATGTAATCCTAGTTTCTTAAAGAATTAAATTATAGAGTCTCTCCCCCTTTTGGAATATTCTAATAATTAGTATCATCGAGTGTCTGTTAATGTTTGCTACTAATTAAGTTTAGAGTATTTCATTTGTAAAATAGAGAAACAAAATTAATATTGGTATGTGCCTAAAATTAAAATCTTTATGCTAGGATTGGTTTAAACAAGACGTCCCGTTAACCTATACTTAATTACTAGAGTATAAAGGATTGTTAGTAATACCAATAGGTAACAAAAATTAATATATTCACATTAGGGACCAATTTGAACGAGACGCCCTGTTGGCCTAAGTTTTCAAATAAAAATAAGTCTTTAATTGTCTCATAATTAATTTCAGACCATAAGAAATATTTTTTAACAAATGAAATATCTCTATAGATTCTTTGGACGAGACGTCCTATTAATCTAGGTCCCTAGCCACGCTTTTCATTCTTAAACTAATTTTAAGGTTCTTTCTAAAAATATATAAAAAAATCAATAAAACCCAAGGTTTTTTTATATATTTTTTTTTAAAAATAACACACCACTTGAAATCAGTTTGGACGAGATGTCCTATTGGTTAATATTTTTTAAATCTCGACGTTTTTCAATCTACTTCGAATTTTCTAAAAATAACCCAAAGAACTACGTAACCCTGATTTCCCCTAACGCTTGGGGAATACGTAGGAGCGGGAACAATTATTCCTGTCGGGCCCAAATTTTAAAAAAATATATATCCTTTTTACTAGTAAAAATAAAATCATCACGCTTAACGATAACTCGATTAATTTGGACGAGACGTCCTGTTAATCATAAAGTTTATAATTTTAAAAATCATTAAATCAACCACAAATCCATGAGGCATCTCTAAGAGGTTTAAATTATAAATTAGTAGGATTATTCAAACTTAAACAATTTAGGGTAACCGTTTAAAACAGACAGTGTGGGGTGCTAATACCTTCCCTACCTGTAATTAGACTCCCGAACTTAAAATCTTAATTTATGACCAGTACCTTCACGTTAAGGTTTTTTCTGATGTTTTACCTTAAAAACATTAGTGGCGACTCCACGGTTTTCGGAGGAAACTCGGGAAACCTAATTTTCTTTTTACGGTCGGCCTCCCGCCGCGATCCAGGTCGCGACAGACCCTTTTTGTAAAATACAAAGTTTCTAGGGTTCCTTGGAAAAAATAAAGATTTTGGACCCCTAAAAAGAAATAGAAAGGAAAATATGAGCACCTTGATTGTAATTATTTGAAAGCCCTTAATCATCATTTATAATTTTCTAAGAAACTCTAAATATTCAATTTTGCACGTTGGTACCTTTTCTTACACAAATTTTGCATTCTAGGTTTCTAGGTCTTATTTTGTGTGCTTGCTTCTTTTAAGCATTTAATTTTTTGCTTGTCCAAGTTTTGTCTAAATTTTTTTTGGTCTTGGATATTCCATTTACAAAGTATAATCTCCATTCATTTTCTCTTTTATTACTTTGAGTTATTCCTCTTGTCACATAAAATCCAATTTGAGTTACCTTTTTTTTTAATTTCACTTTTGTTGCTTATCTTTATCTCTTATAAAGTTTTGTCTTAAAGTTTTCATACCTTTGGTATTCTTTTGGGATAAGTCTTAATTAAATATCTTGGGATAACATACTTGAAACATAGAGGTAAAAGTGAGATTGCTTGAGGTTAAGGAACTTGAACCAATTTGAAGGAGTGGTGAGAGTGAAACACTAGAGTAGAATGACCATTCTTTTTACTTTCCTATATTAATTTTGCTAACCTTTATTTTGAGTTTTCTTAAGTTTATGTCATGGTGGTCTTGGAGCTTAAAGACTTGAAGACAATTATATTGGAAGCAAAGCCTTGTAAAAGAAAAATACAAAAATATTGTCAATTTTTTCTTTGCACTTTAGCCTTTGTATTCTGGGACATTTACTTTAAGGACATTGGACTTCTTAGACTTTGGTTATTTAGTTTATTAAAGGTAATACGACTAGGACTTAGTTTAATTTCTTTGCACCTTTGACTAGTTTTTGTTTTAACTGCTTTAGGTTATACTTTAAGGCCTTACATGTTCGGTCTTTGTTTGTTTGTTTGAATGTTTTAACCATGTCTTCACCTAAGTCAAGTAAGAAAGATAGAATACCTACATTATGTTTGTTTGAGCTCTTATTAGAAGAAATAAGTGTCCTTTATGCTAAGATAAATTCTTATGAATCCAAGGATAATTATACCATAGAAAAGAAAAATAAAGGAATAAAAAAGGTTCTTGAGGATATCTCTTATAAAATAAAATAAATGTGGGAATTTATTGAAGTCTTTGATAAGATAGAAAATGAGAAAATCAGTTTATGTTCAAAAGAAAAAAGGGAAAAATTAAGAAGAAATCATAATGCTGATATGGATGAAAAGTGAAATCTTATTGGAGACAATATAATAGGTTTAGGTTAAAGAAAAAATATTTAAAAGTCAAAATGAAAACAAAGAAATTAAGGTGCATATTAATAACTTGTCTTTAGACAATGATAGTGTGTTAAGTAAAAATCACCTTAATCATAATCTACCTATTCCCATAATAGATAATAGTAAGAGACCTCATGAAAACAATAATATGGTACAAGAATCCTCACCAATTTTGTCTATCCCTAGTGAAACACATTGGTCACCAATAATGTATAGTTCCATTAGGATTAGTCATAGGATATGCATAATCACTATAAGATCTTACAGAGTTAAAATTTGTTTGTTTTCTTTTGAGTTAACTTTTCCAAGAGTTATTTCATGTTTTGTTTTGTTTATTTTGTTAGAATGTGAATAGGGTTATCTTTTTCTTCTTGCCATAGCATTTCTCTTAGATATTTTCTAGGACCATTTACTCATTTTGAGCATGTTCATAACATTTATGTACATAAGGGTTTACATGAGGAGTTAGTTGCATCTTATCAGACGTTACCTATCATAGGCCCTAGTTTGTGTTCAATCACAAAATATGATCCTCTTAGGGCATCCAATTCCATGGTTTTGCATGATATACACTTTTCTTTTGCTAAACCTCATTATTTTACATTTCTTTCATATGCCATCTCTTTTGCTCATACATCATATTTGTTTTCCCATAAAGTTTTAGGGCTACCATATAGTTTTATATGTGCATTCCTTTGGACTTATCTCATTGTATTTTATGATGATATTTGTGTCATTCTTAAATCTAGTTTCATAATTTTCATATTTGATCCAGGTTAATTTTTCCCTCTTTTCACCATTTTACTATTTCTCTTTTCTGGACTCAGTTGCTCTTTTTTTTCTTGTAGAGTTACTACTGACTTTGGATCTACAGAATTTGAGGTCAAATCCTTTTGAGGAAAGGGGGCATGATGAGGACATAGCTAGAGGACTTATTTTGGCTAAAATAATTATTTTGTTTCTTTTATATATTTTTTTATTATTTTAGATTAGGGTTAGAAAGCCTTATTGGGTTATATGTTTGGGCCTTATATGGTCATCTTTCCCTGGTAAGTGTTTTTGGGGACTTGTATTTGGCCACCTTTCTTAATTTTCCTTAGTTTTAGTGTTTTGGGGCTTAGGATAGAATGAACCCATTAGGTTAGAGCAAGTGTCACCCCCTTAGCGTATATAAGGAATGCTTTCCTTTGTAATACTCACACTTTGAATTTAGAGAATACATTTTATTTATGAAATGAGTTGAATTTTCCTCTTCATTTTAGCTAGAGTTTCTTAAACTTGGTAAGCTCTTATCTTAGGGTTTTCTCCCCTAGGTGGCGTCTCCCCTTTTTCTTTTTTACATAATCCTAGTTTTACCTTCCATAACTCTTTTCCTTCTTTCCCACCTTCCGTTATTTTTCCCAAAACCCTAATCCTTATTTTCATTATTTCCACATTACTTCCGCTTGCCATCCTTAAAAAAGAAAGAGAAACACATCATAAGTGAAAGAAGAAAGAGAACTAAATCATCATTCCTACATCACCTAGTAAAAAATAAGACTTTAAAAGGTCCATATGCATAGATAGAATTTTGGCATTGAAAGCATTGCATGACATTCATCTTATTATGATTATTTGTGTGTGTAATTATAAGTGAAAAATATTATTATGGTATTTATAAAAACCCTTGTGCTTATACCTTAACTATGAAGTATTATATTCTGTTTCTCACTCCTTCTAGTTTGATTTCTATGTCCAAATATATCCTATGATTGTGTGCAGTAGAAAGACCATAACTACCAAAATAAGGTAAAAGTATGTAGTCATAAGAGATTAAAGAAGTCTCACCCTTAATTGGATAGTTGAAGGGACGTGATGAGAATATGACTCAGTCATATAATTCAAAGATGAGGAAGCGAATAGTCATGGTAGCAATAGAGGTAGAATGTTAAAGCTAGCCTTAGTTTTAAATTTACCTTATTGTAGTATCATATAACTGTAATAAGGTAAAGATTAAACTTTGGTATGTTTTATTATTTGGACATGGTACTGTAACTTTTAATCACTTGTGATTTATGAAAATTGATTTTGTCATTATAAGACAATTATTGAGAAACAAAATTTTTCACTTTCATATTTTTTTAAAAACCAAGTTATATACATGTCCTTGTGTATATGAGATAGGTAGTTCAAAAGAATAAAAAATAATAAAAAATATTTTGTTTTTTTAATAACTACAAGGATATTTATCTCGTATACATAAGGATGGTGATACGATCTTAATTGGGAGATGCCTTCTATTAGTGGTCCTGTTCTATACTTTAGGGTTTTAACGTGAACATTGAAGTATCCAAAACCTTTATTAGAATGTGTCTTTTGATGTTACCACTAGAGTTTTAAAACAATGTACACTATCTTTTGTTAAGTTTTATAAATGAATGACACGTTTAGTACAATGTCTCAAATATAGTTAGTAAGGTTTCAATTACGTAAATTCCAATTATAGTTTGAATCTGCCAACTTTTTCACCAAAGTTTCAATTATGCTAGGCATTTACATATTTATGTATTAACCAAATTAGTACTTGAAACCAACTGAAATGTTTCCTTATAGGTAGGTTTAACCTAAGTTAAAGGTTGTTGTTGTTAACTTTTAAATTAAATGAAAATCATACCTTCAAATGACATATAAGAACAAGAATCAATTTGCATGCTTAAGGAACTGCATTATCACCCTATCAAATAATTAATGTAAATGTGTTGTGTATCATTACATTTTAAACACATCATCTACTTAGGTTGCTTGCTTATGAAATTATGTTCTTACCTAATGGCGTATAGTGACCAAATTAATGTTAGAATTCTATGCATATGGCCAACATGGTTTGTGAACTTTATTTACATTAAATTTTTTAACAAATTCTGCTTACGATTATATTAAATTTTGTTAAATTAATTTTTTAGGTTCCTCCATATATTGTAATGGAACCTGAACATTGTAGCCATTCAAGGTGGGTTCTTACAATAATGAGAACAACTATCAAGATGATACTTTTTCCCTTGCTTCATCTAATTCAGTTACAGCCTACATTTGGAAACTAAATCATCACTTAACTTTCTAGAATTAATTTCCCAACTATTTTACATGCTGTTTATTATTTAGGGAATTTGGGAACTAAAACATTAATGAATGCAGTGGTTCTTTCATTGATGCTTTAACCTGTCAATTGTTGTACCCTGTCACTCTCAAGTAGAGTTGGTTTCCCTCCAATTTATGACTTGAGCATACGAAATTATTGTTATATTATATCGTATTAAATGTAGGTTTTCTCATTAAATGTTAGATCACTTTCCTTAATTAAAACTTGTTAATTAAATTAAATGTTAGATCACTATCCTTAATTAAAACCTTAACTATTTCATTACCTTTTCGTTTCTAACATATGTGTTTTCATTTTTTATCACTTAATTATTATTAAGTATTAATTATTAAATCTTAATTAATTATTCATTATTAATACTTAGTTATTAGTAATTAAAAATTATTAATTTTTAAATTGTACTTAATTGGAAAGACATATAATAATAATAATAATAATAATAATAATAATAATAATAATAATAATAATAATAATAATAATAATAATAATAATATAGGTGACCAACCCTCAGATCGTGTTGTTTGTATTAGTCTTACGTTGATCCAATGGGGATCTAGTGTTATACTTTCTATTCCAATAGAGAGATAGAAGTCTTGGAGTGCTCATTTGAGAAATCTTACCAACCTTACACGTTGTGGGGCGAAGATGGGTGTTTCCTGCAGGGACACTCTGACGCTCAAGTCAGTAGAATATTCAGAGAGAATATCAGTGCTCAAGCGTAAGTTATAGCCAAGAATGTTCTACCTTTTCATTGTTCATTTGTGGGTATTTATATGTGGGAGTAATGGAAGAGTCATTTTTCCTTGGAGATCTTTCTGTATGCGGTCACTACTAAAAAAAAGCCTTTGTCAGCAGTTCTGTTACTGCTATTGGCAGCGATACAACCGTAAAAAATAAAGGCTCTGACAATAGCACTGATAACAACATCGGCGCTCAAACCGCTGACATTGGCTATGTATTGTTAGCGGTTGTGGTACGGAACCACAGATAATAGTCCATAAATGTCTGTGATTGTGGTTCGGAACCGCAGATAATAGTCCACCATTGTCTGCGATTAAATCTTCAACTGTAGATAATATTTGGTTTGTTTCTTTTTAATTTTAGTTTTTTTTAATTTACTAAACTTATATTAAATATTATAATAAACAAATTTTTACACTAATAGTTTCAAAACTATAGATATAACAATATCAATACCTAAAAAAATTTAAACACCAACTAACATCTTTTTAAAATGGGTTTAGTTTCATGTACTTGTATTATTATTATTATTATTATTATTATTATTATTATTATTATTATTTGATCCGGTCTGGATATCGGTACCTAAAGTATGACGTCAGAGTGACCTCTTAGAGGGGGAACCGGTGTTACAGGAAGACAGTGCCATATCGGTTATCCGTTGTCACCTCATCCGTTCTCACTTCATCGAATGCTTCATCCGCCCTCGCCACAATGTGTATAACTGTTTGGCTCAGGATCACAATGAGATAAGAGTTCATTATAGCTTGTTAGTGAAGATACCCTACACAGCAGAATGTGTCTATGTCAATTATCTCAGAGAGTAAGTACAATTGTCAGCAAAATATACGGAAAGGTGATTATTCTCTATTCCTATCACAGGATCATACTCTGATAATTGACCTACCCCCTTACACACTCTGAGTACTGAGTCATCTTGATTGACACACTCTACACGCTATCAGGACCAAGGGGCCCACTTGCATCCAACAATTCATTTCCTACGTTCAACTATAAATAGCATATTCCGATACACATGCAAGGTTACGTTGTTCTATCTTACATCTTCACTATTGCATTGCTTGAGTATTCACTGAGTTTCATACACTCTTCTAACTTGAGCGTCGGAGAATCTTCATAGGTGGCACCACCTTTCGCCCCCTTTCAATGCGAAACGCTGGTGTGAAGGATCTCCAGGACAACAAGACCGGTTTCTCTCCAGGAGCAAGCAGTGGTGACCTCTGGAGTTTATAGACTCAGTGTTCCTTTCTCGAGGAGACTCATGAGTGTCGTCATCCCTAAGCACTTGCAGATGACTCAACCACTGTCGATCGGGAAATACAATTGAGAAACTGATCCCACTAAGCACCTAGATGCTTATGTTTATGAGGCTATGTATCAGGGAGATGATGAAGACGTTGTGTGTAGAATGTTCCCCAGAACCCTGGTGGAGGAGGCTCTTAGCTGGTTTAAGAGCCTGCCTTCAGGATCCATAGATTCCTGGGAAGAGATGGCAGCTGCGTTTGAAAGTCACTTTGTCATTTCTAAGGATATTCTGAGGACTTCTCACACCTTGGCCCAGATAAGGCAAGGAGAGACTGAAACTCTTAAGGAGTTTTTGAAGAGATTCTACAAGGAGGCTGCGTTGGTCCCTAACCTCACGGAGGCCATACAGCTCCATATTGTAGTGGAGGCTTTGCAACCTGGTTCTGCTTTTGCCCTATCGTTGGCAAAAAGCCCCCCGACAACCTTTGAGGAGTTTCGAAGGAAAGCTTCCAAGTATGTTGGTATAGAGATGCACCTGGAGGCTATAGCAGCTAGAATGAAACCACCAGTGCCCTCTTAGCAGCCACGGAGGGATAAGGAAAGGATAAGGCCAGGAAAGTATGCTTTCAGGGAAGACTTTGCAAGCACTCGACCTCATCAATGAGACAGACGCGTCTCATCTTTTAGCAACTATGCCCCTTTGAATGCTAGGCATTCCCAAATTTTGAGGGAGGTTGGTTGGCCAACGCTCAGTGTCTTTGGGATAAGGAAGCCATCTCTAGTGAAAAGACCTGGGAACCCACGTAAATATTGTGCCTTTCATGAACAGGCGGGTCACCACACAGACGAGTACAAGGCGTTGAAGAATACTGTGGAGACCCTTATTAGAGAGGGAAAGCTGAAACAATATTTGTTCAGAGAAAAATCCCTAGACGAGCCTGACAGGATCGGCAAAAGGGGGAGAGATCCAAATGATGAGGGTGACAATAGTTGCAACCCAGTCAGAAGGTTTACTGTCGCTGAAAAACAAAAAGGAGTGATGATCACTAGAGGAGCCCAACAAGACAACATGCCTCAGCAGCAGAGGCAAGGCAGGCGCGAAGTGATTGAGATGATATTTGGAGGATTTGCAGGAGGAAGAGCATCGATCACCGCCAGGAAAAATCACCACCGGATGATCCTGTCTGTACAGGGCAAACCTAGAGATAACTGCCCTTTCAGAGACGGTGTGGCACCACCAGCGGTGTCATTTACTGATGATGACTTCGGACCGACGATCCCAGGAGGAGACGACGCAGTGGTGATCATCGTTGTTATAGCTAACAAAGATGTGAAGAGGATCCTCGTCGATCAGGGAAGTTCTTGCGATGTAATTTTTTATAACTGTTTCAAAAGAATGAGTTTTAATGATGCAGATTTACAGCCGTATACGCAAGAACTCACGGCATTTAATGGGGCGAAGCAACCTACCAAAGGGTACCTTGATACCTTCATTTCTTTTAAAGGTGAACCTGGCACGAGAATGGTAAAATCGAGAATTCTAGTGATCGATGTGGAGTCCCCTTACAACGGGATCATAGGCCGCCCTACCCTGAACGCGATGGAAGCCATCGTGTCAACCCTACATCTCCTTATCAAGTTCATTGACAAGGATAACTGTGTATCTTCCCTCCGAGGTGATCAAGAGATGGCTCGATACTGTTATAACCTGAGCCTCAACATGGTCAAGTTGGAAACGTTCAATAAGAAGAGGAAGCTGAATGACAGAGGAACAGCGGTTGGGTCTGTCAGTCTGATTGACTTAGACCCCAGGGCGGAATTGAAGATCGACCCTCTCAACCCCTCAAAGCCCACACCGAATGTTGGTTCCAGGGACGTCATCTTAGGGGATTCCCTAGAGAAGGTCACGCACATTAATGATAATCTGGAGTCAGGCATGGAGCAGCGCTTGTTGGCTTTCCTGCAGGAGTTTAAAGACCTGTTTGCATGGACTGTTGCGGACATGCCTGGGATGGACCCTGATTTCTGTTGCCACAAACTAGCTGTTTACCCAGAAACGAGACCGGTGGCCCAGAAGAAAAGGAGGTTGGGACCTGAGAAGCAGAAGGCAGCATGTGAGCAAACAGAGGAGTTGTTGAAAGCTGGTTTTATAAAAGAGATTCACTATTCATCTTGGCTTTCCAACGTAGTGATGGTGCAGAAAGCCAATGGCAAGTGGAGGATGTGTACGGATTACATGGATCTTAACCGATATTGCCCCAAGGATCCATATCCCCTCCCAAACATTGATCGTATGGTTGACGACTCATCTGGTTATTAATACCTCAGTTTCATGGATGCTTATTCTGGGTATAATCAGATTCCGATGTGAGAGGAAGATCAATAAAAAATGGCTTTTGTCAATGACCGTGGTGTTTTTTGCTACACCGTCATGCCGTTCGGGTTGAAGAACACTGGTGCTACTTACCAGCGCATGATCAATAAAGTATTCGAAGGGATGCACACCAAGCTGGTAGAAGTGTATATTGATGATATCATCGCGAAGACTCTTGTTGGAGGTGACCATATTGAAGATTTGCGCCAAGTGTTCACTCGGCTGTGACAGTACAACATGAGGTTGAACCCATTAAAGTGCACCTTTGCCGTTCTAGCAGGGAAGTTTTTAGGTTTCATGTTGACCCAGCGGGGCATCGAGGCCAACCCTGGTAAATGTCAGACAATACTAAACATGCAAAGCCCCAAGAGCCTAAGGGAGGTACAATCGTTGAATGGGAAGGTGGCCGCTCTGGCCCGATTCATGCCTAAGATGGCACATAGATCCCTTCCTTTGTATAAGGCGTTAAAGAAGCACAAGAACTTTGAGTGGGGAGAGGAGCAAGAGCAAGCTTTCCAGCAGCTTAAAGCCGTACTTTCAAGTCTGCCGATACTGGTAAAGCCTGACCCCGGTGAAACTCTCGTCTTGTATTTGGCAATTTCTAACGAAGCCTTGGGCGTGGCTTTGGTCAAAGAAACTTCAGAGGGACAGAGGCCAGTGTACTTCACCAGCAAGACATTCCAGGGGGCAGAAGGCAGATTTCAGAAGATAGAGAAGGCCGCTCTAGCAGTCGTGTGGGCTTCACGACGGTTGAGGCCGTATTTTCACACGCATCCAGTACTTGTGAGAACGGATCTACCTCTTCATTCAGTGCTTAGTAAGCCAGACCTCGCCAGAAGGATGATTAAGTGGTCCATCGAGCTTTCTGAGTTTAAAATTTCCTATGAGCCTCGAGGAGCTATTAAAGTCCAAGTTTTGGCAGATTTTGTGGTGGAAATGACGGGGTCGGATCCAGCCACACCTCGAGCATATTGGACCGTTTATGTTGATGGGTCGTCAAACAGTAAAGGTTGTGGAGTCAGTGTTGTAATGGAAAGCGATGACGGTGTGCACTTAGAAATCTCTCTACGATTCAATTTCAAAACTTCCAACAATCAAGCTGAGTATGAGGCATGCTTGGCCGGCCTCCAAGCGGCGATTGACATTGGAGCATCAGAAGTTACATTGTGCAATGATTCACAACTGGTGATTTCACAAATCCAGGGAGAATATCAGGTCCGTGAGCCATAACTTCAACTGTACTTGAATTGTGTGAATGAGCTGAAGGGGAGATTTGACGTGTTGGAATTTAAGTATGTGCCAAGAGAGGAGAATACCAGAGCGGACATTTTATCGAGGCTCGCAAGTACAAAACCGCATGGTAGCACAACGACGGTGGTTCAGAGCATGTTGGCGTCACCTAGTATCCTTCTGTTCCCATCTCTAAATGCTATAATGGTCAATTACCCTTACGAGAATTCTTGGGTCATCCCCTACATCCGTTATCTGGCAGACAGACAGCTTCCTACTGATGAGAAAGAAAGAAGATGAGTGAAAAAGGAACTGCCATATTTCACCATGGTTGATGATGTTTTGTACAGGAGAGGATTCTCAGTCCCATATCTCCTTTGTTTGAAAGAAAATGAAGTGCAAGGAGTAATGGAGGAAGTGCATGAGGGGCAGTGTGGACATCATGCTGGGGGCAGAAGCTTAATGAGAAAAGTCCTCAGGGCCGGATATTGGTTGCCCACGGTGAAGCAAGACTCAGCTGATTTTGTGAAAAAATATGATGCTTGCTAGAGATTCTCTAATCTTCATCACACACCGGCCCAAGAACTCTCCTCATCCGCTGTGCCATGGCCTTTCTACCAGTGGGGTCTTGATATCCTAGGTCCATTCCCTACCGCTCTAGGAGGCATTAAATATTTGATCGTGGGAGTAGACTACTTCACCAAGTGGATCGAGGCTGAGCCAGTGGTACATATTACTTCCGCACGAACAAGACGTTGTATATGAAAACATCATAGCTCGATTCGGTGTCCCAAGGCAGATTGTGGCTGATAATGGTACTCAGTTCACAGATAAGAAGTTCACAGACTTGCTTGAAGGACTGGGCATAGTCCAAATATTTTCGTCTATTGAGCACCCCTAAACAAATGGCCAAGCGAAGGTAGCTAATCGGGAGGTGCTAAAGGGGTTGAAGAAGCGCCTCGGAGAAGCAAAGGGAGGTTGGACCGATCAATTATGCCATATTCTGTGGGCATATCGTACTACACCACACTCTTCCACTAACGAATCCCCATATCGGCTGACTTATGGGGTCGAGGCGATGATCCCAGTAGAGCTTCAAACCAGATCGGCTCGAGTAGAATATTTTTCAGCTGAAGACAATAACGCCAATCTGGCATCAGAGCTGGACGTTCTCCATGAACTAAGGGAAGGAGCTTTTATTAGAGACCAGGCAATAAAGGTGAAGGCAGCTCTTCGGTACAACAAGCGTGTCCAATACAGAGCATTTAACACTGGAGATCTTGTTCTGAGGAGGGCGAGTGTGGGGAATAAATTCGCTTATCAAGGGAAGTTGGCACCGACATGGGAAGGCCCTTACAAAGTTTCTAAGGTGACTGGAAGGGGATCATACCGGCTTGAGGAGCTTAATGGAACCCCAATTCGCAACAAGTGGAACACCCAGAACTTACGTATTTATTACAGCTAGTTGGTAAGATGGCATGTACTCTTTTTCCTTACTTGAGTTTTTTCCTATTGGGTTTTCTCAAGAAGGTTTTAACGAGGCATGACCCCAACTACGCTTCATTTGTAATATACATTCAGTTTAATAAGAATGCAATTCATGACTCTCTCGCTCTCACCCTTTCATTTGTATGTTGTGATTTATAGTTATAAGCTGTCACGTATAAAGACCCTCAGGACGGATGATCTCAATCACCCATTCTGTGTATTGACGATGTAACTCCTCGAGGGGTGAAATGGGTTGTAGGATTAAACTGAACCCCATTTGAAGACCCAGATTGTAGGATTAAACCGAACTCTGGGTACGGTTAGTAAGTTTGGCTGACCACCATTTGAAGGCTTAGATTGTAGGAATAAACTGAACTCCAAGTATGGTTAGTAGGATCGAACCGAACCCCATTTGAAGGCTTGGATTGTAGGAATAAACCAAACTCCAAGTATGGTTAGTAGGATCGAACCAAACCCTATTTGAAGGCCCAGATTGTAGGATTAAACCGAACTCTGGGTACGGTCAGTAAGTTTGGCTGAACACCGTTTGAAGGGAAAATGGTGAATGGGTAAAATCCAACACCGACTAAAGGCTCGGATTGTAGGATTAAACCAAACTCTGAGTACGACTTCTAGACTTGGCCGGTTGCTATTGAAGAATCAATCGTTATCCAATTCACTCAGAAGTACTCCTGGGAATTCCTCACTCGGAAATATTCTCCCTTGGAATTCCTTTTTCAGAAACACTTCAAATTCGATGCTGGACTCTTAAATTCTTCAGTTGGAAATATCTCACTGAAGTCTGACTCGTGAATTCTTTAAGTCAAGAATATCTCACTTCGGAGTTTCAACCAGGAATTGGTTACTTGGGAAAGTCTCTACCCGAAACATTCACATTCGAAGTCAAAGTCTATATGACCAGAAGTGTTTCACCCAGAAAATGCTCCACTCAGTGCCATACTACCTAGGAATCAAAAATATCTCACTCGGTATTTATCCCACTCAGAAATGTCACACTCGGGGACATCTTCTCAAGAGAGTTGCACTCGGGAATCTCCAACCCGAATGAAGACTCGAATTGTAGGACTAAACCGAACTCCGAGTGTGGTTGGAGCAATTAAACCGAGCGCCGTCAAAGCACCAGTCGGAAATCTTCACATGGGAACGGTCACTCAGAAATCTTCCTCCTGGAAGGATTAATCTGAGAGCTTCCACTCGAAAGTCTTACTCGGAACTTCCCAGGTAACACGACCAGAACCAATTTCACTCAGAGTCGATCACTCAGAGTCAAGTGCTCGCTCTGAATCGGTCACTCAGAATCAAATGCTCACTCTGAATTGGTCACTCAGAATTAAATGTTCACTCGGAGTTGTTCATTCAACGTCAAACCTCCACTCGGAATCGGTCACTCAGAGCCGTTTAATTCATAACGCTTGGTGCCAATGTTTGATGATTAACGAGTATTACTAAGGTAAAAACATAACGTGTATTTTTGCAGGTTACACCAGCATCCAGACCTCTTGCAGGTTGTATAGCTCATATGAGCAACTTTATAAGTCCCTCATATAAGCTAGGGGACATATGATCCAGTTTGGATACTGGTTCTAAGGACAAAAGGCCGACTCAGCCTTCCTAGAAGTCAACCGGTATCCCAGGATAAAGATCCAGTCGGTAAACAGTTGTAGGATTAAACCGAACCTCAAAAGACGGGCGTAGGACATAACCTTTTTCAAGGTTGTACCGAATCTAACATGAAGACTTGGATTGTAGGATTGAATCGAACTCCAAGTACAATCGCCGTCCTCATCTCTGAAATAATTATCACAGGGCGGTTGAATGCGAATATTGCCATTCCACATCTGTGAGATCAAATAAACCTTTTCAATCTTGGAGAAGCTAAAGGTAACACTTCACAATAGAAATTTCCTTCCCAAAATACTCATACTTGGGGACAGGGCATACTTTAACCTAAGTATCATGTATCTATTACGATTTCTGTTATCTTCCTTCGGGGTGAAAACTACGCTTTAAACGACAGTACAGTTAAACAAAGCAGATTTACAATGAATGAAGAAGTAAAAGTATAGCGTATATGTCTAAGTTATTTGGCAATCATACACTTGTCACAAATGATAGAAGAGAAATGAAGGTGAATTTTATTGATGAGAAGAAAAGTTTTATAAGTATGGTTCATAAAAACTGGAGCTAATCCCAGTACACAGCTATGAAACAAAGATACAAAAACTAAGGAGCAGGTGTTTGATCCTCCGCTGTGGGCACATCCGTTTCTCCCTCCTTGGTTCCTTCAGCTCTGGTCTCCTGCCAGTCTGGATGTTCTTTGGAATAACATTTTTGGAGCCAGGAGTAACAATCGGAGGTTCTATGCTTTGACCCTCCGGAAGTGGAGGCAGTTCATAAAGAGTATCAGGAGGATCCTGGTGCGAGCCGTTACTCTTCACTTCAACAAGCTTCCCTCTGTGGAACTCATAGAACAGATCCAGTCCGTACAAATCGAGCTTCACATCGGGTTTACGATAGAAGACTTGACGAAGGGCCAGGCCGAAGGATTCAAAAGCTACCTTCTTGCATATCTCCAAGGCCTTGGCAGCTTTGGCCTTAGAAGCAGCCAATTTCTTTTAAAGCTTGGTAAAATCCTCCTCCGACGGCCCAGTGTTCACACTCCCCTTCTTCAGCTCTTTAATCTGAGTCTGCATCTCTTTCCGAAGGACCTCCCACTCTCCTAAGTTTTTATTATGGCCGGCCTCCATTGCTGCCAGATCGTCAGCCAGCTTGGCGGATTTCTTCTTCTCCAATTGGAGCTCTTCTTCAAGGAGCGGAATGGACTTATTCTGCTACTGAAGTTTAGTAACCTGCCGCTCCAAGGATTTGTTGGTGAAGTGGAGTTGGCTTATTTCTTCAGTTTTTTTCTGCAGCGTCTCCTTGGCCTTAATCTGTTCTGATTCCACCCCTTTGTGAGTCTCCGCTTGCTTGGCCATCCAGGCCTCCTTTATAGCGATGTCGGCTTCAAGTTTTTCAACTTGTTCCATGTAGTCTGCCTTATCGCTTAAGGAGTCCAGAAGGCCGGAGAGTTCATCCAGCTGCCAGCGACCGACCTTGCATGCTCCTCGAATTTCGGCAGCATCGAGAGAGGGGCGGAGACAGTACCTTGCCTTCGGAAGAGTGGGGGGCATGGACCCCTGGAACCAGAGGTAGAGAGAGAGAGAGAAAAGATTCACTTGGAGGATCAATTACTGGCGGAGGTTCGCTCTCAGATTCCGGTTCGGAGCCGGTGTGTGAAGGAGGGGCAGAGGAAGCGAGAATGGATTTCTTCCCCTTATCTCTTTTCAGTCCGGACTCCTCGAGAGTCTTCTGGCATTTCCTTGTAGGGTCACCAGTAGAAGGCTTTTCCGCATTCGTTGCTTTGACCAGGTGTCTCTTCTTCTTTTTCTTCTCTGGTGCAGCTCCTTCCAGACCTTCCCCTGCAGCCTCAGTTTGTCCCTCAGGTTCTTTCTTATCGAGGAGGGGAACATCATCTCCCACAGCGGATGTGAGGGGAATTATGGGAGCCGCCGCCTTGAAGGAGTTCCTTTTGGCTTGGATTTCATTCTTCTCGAAAGCGGAATCACTATCCGCCAGCATGGATTTTAGTGACAGCATGTCGGGAGAAACTTTCTCGATTTGCTCTGTAAAATAAAAAAAATAGAGTTAGTATTTTGAAGGAAAGACAGTAAGAACAGAATGAATATGCAACATAACACAGTTTAAGAACGGCTATTACGGAGGTAAGTGTCTCGGACATCGGCACTTCCCAAGAGAAGCCTGCAAGAGAATCCCTTGAGGGCTTTTAAGGCTGATTGCATGGTACTCAACACCTCTACAGAGTGAGAGGAAAGTTCACTCTCCTCTGTGTAGTAAGCACGGCTCAGCAGCAGGAAGTGCTCGTGTAACCAACTGGTAAGGAATTTTGTGAACCCCTCCTTATTGAGCCAGAAGACCGGCTTATTTGGTTGAACTCGAACCCACGTGTTGTAATGTTTGAAAGAACGTCCATCCACCTTAGCAGATTCAGTGTAGGAGTTGAAATTCACTATCCTTGAGTCACAACGGAGCGTTATGAACCCAAGGTCACCCTTCTTGTTGGCACAGCGAACCACTTGGCAGTAGTAGAACAGCTTGGCCACAGTGGCGGTGAAGTTGAAATGCTCTCCCAGAATTTCGAGAGCATACACTAAGCCCCAGCCATTAGGATGCAGCTGTGTAGGGGCGCAGTCAAGGAAGCGGAGGACGGCCATTTGAAACTCTGTCATGGGGAAACAGACTCCCAAGTTTTGAAAGACGAAGTCATACATATAGACCGACCTCTCGTCTGGGACGCGGTGGTAGACCTTCTCCATTGGGCGGGGGGCAAGGATAAGAAAGCGTCCCTTATACTTCTTGTCGGAGTAGATTTTGCAGCGAAGCGTAACTAGGTTTCCCTCTTCATTTGCGTGATGCGAGGGGATGTTCAAGAATTCCTCCTCGACCCAGCAGTACGGTTTTTCCCTGTTTAGCTTTTCCCAGTTCAGCCGGTGTGCCACGACATTGACACACCCTTCAGCAGTTCGAAGAATCAGAGTTTTCCCAGAACCAGGGATTTCCATGATACCCGACGCGCGATGGAATGCCTGCGTATTGTGGTAGAAGGCAACATCGTCAGAGAGGTAACCCTCATCACTTGACCCATCGTCAGAGCAGCTGGTAGCACTCGAGTCAAGGGGATCCTCAGGGCGGCACCGAACAACTGGCGCTCGCGAGGAGGAAGTTTCAACCCTCTCTGAGCGACGAGGCCCAGCCACAGGAAGATTCACTGGAATCCTTCCACCACAGTGGCTAGAGGGGGCACGAGAGCTCAGACTCCCCCTGTTTGAGGTACCAGCGCTGCTTTTCCTAGGGCGCATGGTTGAAGTGAAATAGCTAAAAATGATATGGAGGTAAGGGATAGGAAGGTTAGCTAAAGAAGGAAGAGCTTTATGAAGAGAGAAGGTAGCAATGGAATCTTCAGAAATTTGAGCAGAGGTTCACTAAGCTTGATGGCGGAAGTGAATTCTGAAATTTGTTAAGTGACCCTTTTATAGGTAACGAAGAAGCATTGTGTTCAACCAAGAGTCACGACGTTTATTTCAAAACGCAACCTTTCGGATTCAAACGACTCCATCATTTCATAACTTAAAGCGCGAAAATAGTAATGCTTCAGGAAAAGTTTTGAATGAAACGGGCTTGTGGAAGTTAAAATTCAGGCCCAATAAGCCCAATCGATGGTTACACTCTTGGGTAATGATGATTCACATGTTAAAAAGGGCATTTAATGTCCAATCATTTCAGACGCATTTAATGTACCCCAACAACTATTCGAATACCAAGAGTCTCGACTTCCAAAAACTCTTGGGATTTCCCTCGCTGTAAATCCTTGTCTGAATCCGTTGTGAAGGCATCAGAAGAATGGTTACTTGATCTACAGAGCGGACGCGTTGGCAAGAAACCAAACACGCATTTGGCAAAGAGTTCTTAGAAAGAACTTCTAGAGTGATTGACCGACAACCAGACTTCTCAAAGACTGTATAGCTCATATGAGCAACTTAACAGTCCCTCACATAAGCTAGGGGACATGATCCGGTCTAGATACCGGTACCTAAAGTATAACGTCAGAGTGACCTCTTAGAGGGGGAACTGGTGTTACAGGAAGACAGTGCCACATCGGTTATCCGTTGTCATCTCATCCGTTCTCACTTCATCGAATGCTTCATCCGTCCTCGCCACGATGTGTATAACCGTTTGGCTCAGGATGACTATGAGATAAAAGTTCATTATAGCTTATCAGCGAAGATACCCTGCATAGCGGAATGTGTCTATGTTAATTATCTCAGAGAGTAAGTACAATTATCAGTGAAATATATGGAAAGGTGATTATCCTCCATTCCTATCACAGGATCGTACTCTGATAATTGACCTACCCCCTGACACACTCTAAGTACTGAGTCATCTTGATTGACACACTCTACACGCTATCAGGACCAAGGGGCCCACTTGCATCCAACGATTCATTTCCTACGTTCAACTATAAATAGCATATTCCGATACACATGCAAGGTTACGTTGTTCTATCTTACATCTTCACTATTGCATTACTTGAGTATTCACTGAGTTTCATACACTCTTCTAACTTGAGCGTCGGAGAATCTTCACAGGTGGCACCACCTTTCGCCCCCTTTCAACGCGAAACGCTGGTGTAAAGGATCTCCAGGACAACAAGACCGGTTTCTCCCACTGAGAGGCCAGATTACAATACCGGATACCTATTGTACCGGTGTACAAACCCTAAAGCACCTATACTTTTGTGGCTGGTCCCACACCGGATCCTAGCCCCCGGTTCAGACCAGTTCATTATTATTATTATTATTATTATTATTATTATTATTATTATTATTATTAAAAACCACATTGCCAAACTACATCAAGCCCAAATACCACACAGGAGGGAACAAAGGAAAACATGTGCCTTCATGTGCTTTGATTTTAATTAGTGGGCATGGAGGTTGATACAAATTAAAGCAAGTAAAAATGTTACCCAATTTATTACAGTAAAAAGAATACAAATCATTAGAGAATGTGCTAAATATTTAACGAAATGACAATGGACATACATTTACAATAAAAGCTACTTTCAGTATTTTGTAACAGAGGGAAACATCACATGCTAAAATAGAAAAAGATACCTAAAAAATAAAAAACTCACTTTGAAGAAAAGAGAGGAGTACACTCCCAAATGTAGCTTTCTATGGACCACCAACAACAGCAACACATGAAACACAGAGGAGAAAGATGGATCACAAAATGGAAGCAGAACACACACGAGCAAAGAGAGAAAGAAAGAAAAAGTTACTTTCTAAAAGCAATAAGAAGCGTTAGAAAAGTCACCCTATATAAGAAAAAGAGAAAATTTAAATTTTAAATGGACACATTCATGAAATAGCAAATCCAGTGCGCGGAGTATACTAATTTCACTATTGTTAGTGGTTGAGACACCTAACCGTAGACAATGTTATTTTCTGCGTTTCATGTAACATTATTGTCAGCAGTTGAGATACCTAACCACAGACAATGTTATTTTCTATATTTCATAGTGCAACCATATACAATAGTCCTTATTTATGCATCAATGTCCACGATTTCGTCTAACCACAGATAAAATTAGCGTGTGCTTTTGCAATTTTTGTTGTGGTGGGTGTCAGTACAATTCTGGTCTCAGCAGAAAAACTGACACACGACAATACCTCCTAACGGTTGTACATTCCCATCAGTCACTTTGTAGGTTGCTTTTTAGCATGCAGTCACATAAGCCAACTTTGATCTACTAGTATTGAGAGAATGACTTTTACTGGTATTGAACCATAGGTCTTATGTGTGATGCTGGAAGCCGGTGTTGGGTCAACATCTTACACGAGATACCAGCCATGCATAACGGCTTAGGTTAAATTACCTTCTTGCCCATAGGCCGGTATTGAGACCGGATCATTTCCCCCTAACTTGTTTGAGGGACCATACTGGTTGCTTAAATGAGCTACACTATTTACTCTAATCACCTTTTGTAGGCGTGGGTAAGAGAAGAAATTCTTAACTTAGAAAATTTTCCAATCGTGTCATTTTGCTACTTTAAGTTCTCTTTATAACTAACGCATATTTAATTAGCAACTGAATGCCATGTTGCTCTAAATGTGAGTCATGTCAATCATTGTGCAGTGATTACTTTTGAAAATAGGCCTATTAAATTCAAAATGACGCGGCCCACTAATTTCAAAATGAGGCCTCACTGTAGTTGCCCCCAACCATGCCTATGAAAGGTGGTTCTGAAAATTTCTAAAGAGTTACTTGCCATTTTTACATACCAAGACTCTACACAAAATACAAGAGAAAGCTTTTAAATCCAACTCATGACTATTCTTGCCTATGACCCAGAGCGTTCCTAAAATCTTTTCCATCAAACTTAAGTATCCTTTCCCACCCTTATTTCAACATTTTCATTCTATTTTTTAAAAAAGAAAATGAAAGCTTGGAGAGGACAGAGAAGGGGTCGTAGTGGGCGCATCTCCTTTGACCCTCGTGAGGCTAGTCACATCATCTAGAAAGGGCAATGCCTAGGGACAAGGCGATAAAGATGGGAAATTTCTCCCGAGTCCTCTATGGATTCTAGGGTCGTAGAGTATTCAGAGGGTGAAAATAACTCTGATTTATACTTTTTCGACAATGTGGCCTTTAACAACAGCGTGGGTAATAGGCACATTGTTACAACAATGGTAACTGAAGAAGGAAAATCAAGAGCTATCAAAATTATTCTGGGGTGATCGACTGTGGTTACCCATAGAATTGATTGGATGAGGTTGAAAGATAAAAAGTCTTATATCTAGGTGCAGAAGAAAATAGTGAACACTACCTTATGCCATGCACAGAAGAACGAGGAAGGAATGGACCCCAAGTTCACCGTCCATTTTGAAGAAAGATACAAAAGGCACTATACCATGCTCGCACTATGACCGAGTGACCGCATCTATCATACACTAGAGGATGACAAAACCATCTTCATGTATGACATCCCTTTCTCCCACCTCGGTGTCCAGTTTCCTCTAATGGAGTTTGAGATGAGTGTTTTAAGATTTATGGATTGTACCCCCAACCCAGATACATCTAATGGTGGGGCTTGGTGAAGAGCCTTGAAGTGTTAAGCGAGCACTTTAATTTCATGCCAACCATAGCAATGTTTTTCTTCTATTGTAAAGTCTAATGCCAGACCAACAAGGACGATGGCTTAAGCTTTGTCATACTGTGGTATGACTTAAAAAGTATAAATTTTGAGGTTTTTACTGAATCTACAAAGATAAGAGGTGATAGCTTTAAAAAGTCTTTTGTGAAAATTCATGTGAACCCAAATAAATTTATTTTCTGGGACAACAAGGATGGGATCACCAAATTCCCGGTATCTTAGACACATGAACATTTCTTGTTTACTAGGGAGGCTTATTATGCCGATAAGAATGATTTATCCCCTATGTCAGTGGAGGTTATAAGCGTCATGCATGAATATTCTCATACTCAGAAGTTCTTCTACAAGCTCCTTTTGGGACCGAGGCCTCAACGGGATTCTTATTTACATAATAGTTTTGTCATGAATTCTTCCGCTTTGCTTATTTGACTTACTGCCTCTGGTTTCTGACCTTTTCTCATTCCTTTGATAAAACAAATTAAAACTTATGGGGCGATGAAAAGGCTAAAAGAATTACAAGCAGAAATGACTGCCATAACCAGCGAAAACAACATCCAGCTAAAGAGGAACATTCCCAAGGTTGTGGTCAAATCCATCACATTTCCCAAACAAGAGGCTGGGGAGATCCCATTGTTGGAGGGTAACCTAAAGAGCTGTCCATCCTAAAGAAGAAGAAGAAGAAAAATTGAACATCGAAGAAGGAGAAAACTCCCTCTCTTACCAAGAAACAGAAGGTTCAGGAGGAGGGTGATATCGAAAGGGATAAGGTGTCAGTGCAGACTATTTCATCTCAGGATAAGCCTACCCCGAAGGTCGCTGATGAGATGGTAGATAAGGGCTATTAAGTGAACCTAGTTGCGTAAGCTTCATTCAAGTCGTAGGCACGTGACTCGAGTGGATGGGATAAAAAAATTCCGCTTGAGTCGTAGGTGCACCGCTCAAGCAGATGAACCAAAATTTGCATTATTCACTTGACCCATATAGGTGTATCGCTCGAGCAGACGATCTTCGAGGGTTGCTCATTAATTCTTCACTCCTAGCTCCTTAGCCCAAATACCAAAACAACCAAAATTCATCAATTAGTTGACAATAACAGTGTTTCTCTTTGACCAAAATGAGGACATCGTGGTGTATCAATTAAGTGTTTTAGTGTCCAATTAAAGGTGAAATTTATTGAGAAAATATCTTAAAAATGGAAACTAACAACCATCTTCATTCAATGTTGATTGATGGAATTCAAGCTACATAATATTAAGTTTTGAAAAAAAGAATGAGAGAAGCCATGGGAGGATCAATGGAAGAGAGCATTATCTAATTACTTTTAAAAATGCAAATGATGAGGTTGAGGAGTTGGTATAGGTATGGTACAAGTACTGAACCTCTTGTGGCTAAAACTACTAGCTCTATTATTGTGGTTTCCACTTTGAGTCAAACATACATAATAATTACAAAGTGTGGAGATTCAAGAGTTGTCTTGTGTTGTGGAAAAGATGCATTACCATTGTTTGGTGACCACAAAGTAAGGCATTTGGTTCAATTTTTGTTTGGTGGTGTTTTGGTTACGAGATTAAGTTATTTGATAAACGGAACTCTGTTTAATGTTTTGTAGCTAAATAGAAAGAATGACTAAACAAGGATAAAAGAAAATTAGTTTCCCCTTATTCATATATATATATATATATATATATATAGTACTATTCTCCATAATTACCATGGTGAACAAACATGAATTAGCAGAAAAATTATAATTTTACCAATAAAGTTTAAGGATAGGGACTTGGAGTAGTGTGATGAGATCTTATATTATTTTTGTAAGAGTAATATTACTTGGGGTGTACAATATGTGAGCCTATAACCTTTTGAAAATAATGAAAATTGGACTAATATAGATCCCATACATAACTCCTAGGTTAGTAAGAGTGAACCAATAAAAATTATAAGTGGTTCTTTTTGAAGCCTATCTATGTTCACACATAGAGACATAGACACAGACACATAGACACAAACAGATACACAGACACAAACACACACACAGACACAAACAAAAACACACAAAGACACAGACATAAATATAGACAGACACACACATACACACACAAGTCGCACTAGTATTCAGAAAAAGTTCCTAGCTAAAGCTTACAAGTCGCATTAGTTGTGTTTGAATACGTTAACAGGTCCAAAGATGTGCAAAGATTTTGATAATGACAAGAACTCTTGAAGAAACCGATGCAAAAACAAATACATGAAATCAGAATTGAAGTAACAGCGAAGCTAATCGATTAGGCCATAGATGCTAATCGATTAGGAGCTTTCTGTTTTGGAAGAAATTGCATCAGGTATGAAAGCTAATCGATTAGGGAGCTGAACAATCGATTAGGTACTCACTGGAATTAAGGTAATCGATTATACACCAGAGACTAATCGATTACAACAATCAGAAATGGGACAAAATGCATCAGGTATGAAAGCTAATCGATTAAGGGAACCATATAATCGATTAGTGAGTCACTGGATTTAAGGTAATCGATTGCAAGACATGCTAATCGATTAGGATGCTGCGAAAACAAATTAAATGCATCAGGTACAGATGCTAATCGATTAGAGGAAATGAAATAATCGATTAGTGACTCTCTGACTTGAAGCTAATCGATTACAACGCGAGGGTGTAATCGATTACGCTAGTGGAAAAACAGATTTAAGTGGGAAACCAGGTCATGTCTCCACCATTCTTCAAATTTCCACTAAGTGCAACGGCTATGATGAACTAGGGCACTCCTCAACAGCTATCTTGGCTCTATAAATTGAAGAGGAAGACAAGCACAAAGACACAACAAAGTAGCAACAATTCATAGCTCTATTTTGTGCTTTGTAAGCCTATTTCTTGCATATTGTACTTTCACTTGTATATCCTCTCATCTTGAGAGATTAGAATTTGGGAGAGCTTTTCATTTGTATATCTTCTCTATTAAGAGAGTATATTGATTGTAAACACAAACTCCAAACACAAGATATTCACTCTAGGTTGAGTGGTTGTTCACTCTAGGTTGAGTGGTTACAAAGGTTGAGGATTCAATCTTTGGGATATTGTGAGATTGAGAGATTGGGTGGGTTGCCCTTATACTTGTGAGGATTGGGTTCTTGAGTGTGGGACACTAGGAAGCCGCAATTGCTCAAAGTTGTATCTCTAGTCTACAATAGTGGAAAATCCTCTAAGTGGGTTGCTTAGAGGCGAGACGTACACCGGATTGGGTGGAACTCGTTATATCGGTTTGCAAGCTTCTCTTCCTTACTCTTTTACTTTCATTTACTGCATATTTGTTGATTGGTATTGATTGGTTGAGAAGAGCATACTTGAACTTGCTTAATTTGTTATATCTCTAATATTGTACACCAAGTGTTTGGTAAATTGCTTCAGCAACATTTCTCATTATAGTGCATTGCTTGTTATCCTCCATTCTATTTCACTTGCATAATCTCACAAACTTGGTTATAAAAATCAATTTCAAAGGTATTCCAATCAAAAGTTTTAAAACTCAATTCACCCCCCCTCTTAAGTATTGAGGCCACTTGAACAACAAGTGGTATCAGAGCTTGACTCTTGGTAGATCAAGCTTAACAGCTTCAAGAGATTAAATGGCCTCAAGTTCTCAAAATGTTTTTCCCGAGGGTGGTGCGATAAATAGACCTCCCGCTTTCAATGGGGAAGGGTATGCCTTTTGGAAAGAGAGAATGAAAATCTTCATTCAATCAATTGACTTGAGAATATGGAATACCATTGAAAATGGTCCTTATATACCAATGCATACTATAGATAGCAAGAATGTTGAAAAACCTATAGATGAATGGACAAGCGAGGAAGAAAAGAAAGTCCAATATGGCTACAAGGCCAAAAATCTCATTACTATGTCTTTAGGTCAAGATGAATTTTTTAGGATAATGACATGCCAAACTGCTAAAGAAATGTGGGATACTCTTCAAGTAACCCATGAAGGTACTAATGATGTAAAGGACTCCAAAATTAGTACCTTGACTAGCCAATATGAATGCTTTAGGATAAATTCAGGAGAATCTATTGTAGATATACAGAAAAGGTTTACACTTATTATCAACCATCTTATTACTCTTGGCAAAGTATATACTAACAAAGAGCTTGTGCACAAAATTTTGAAAAGTCTTAGCAGGGAATGGCAACCTCTTGTCACAGCAATAAAACAATCTCCTAGCATCAATGAAATGTCTCTTGCAACACTCTTTGGAAAATTGCAAGAACAAGGCAAGAACTTAAAGCATTGAAGCTAGCCGAGGAAGAGGAGAAATCCACCAAGAAGAAAGGGCTAGCCCTCAAAGCCACCTCTATGCATGAGGAAGAATCATGCAGTGACTTAGATGAAGAAGAAGAGTTTGGGCTACTCGTAAAAAGATTTGGAAGATTCATGAAGAACAAAAAGTTCCAAAAGAACTTTAAGCCCCAAGGTAAGAAACCTACCTCTAATGAAACTTCCTCTTCACCAAGTTGTTTTGAATGTGGCAAGGAAGGGCACTTCAAAGCCGATTGTCCAAACCTCAAAAAGAAGGGCAAGGACAAACAAAGAAGAAGAAGAGCCTATATTGCTTGGGATGAGAACGATGTGAGCAGCTCCGACGACTCGGAAGATGAGCAAGCCAATCTTTGCTTAATGGCAAATCATCAAGAAGAAGATAATGAGGTAAATCTTCTTGACTTAGATAAAAATGAGCTGTTAGATGCATTTGAAGAATTATATGATAAATTTACAAAAATCTCTAGTAAACTCAAAGCATCTAGGAAAACTAGTGATACCCTTGAATTGCATCTCATGGAAGTATGTAAAGAAAATGAGAGCTTAAAAGAAGAACTAGAGAAAGTTCAAACATGCTCTAAGGATAAACCATGTGATTTTGCAAAAAGGTGCATTGTATTAGAAACCAAGGTTGAAGACCTAAATAGGACACTAGAGAAATTCACAAATGGAAGAGATAATTTGAATATCCTACTTGGGCAACAAAAATGCATGTTTAGTAAAACCGGTTTAGGATATGACCAAGAACATAGTAACCATAAAATGGAGAAACACTATGAAAGTTTCTTTGCACCACCAAGCAAATCCTCCTCACCGTTCATGAAATGCAATCATTGTGGTTCCAAAGGACATAGTGCTTATAAGTGTAGTGTTAGGAAACTAGGACCAAAAGTCTTAAGAAAGGTGTGGGTCCCCAAAGGAACATTCCCACAAGCTAACCTAAAAGGACCCAACATAAAATGGGTACCTAGTTCTCTAAAATGATTTTGTTTTGTAGGTATGCTTCAAGGCAAGCAACACCCATTGGTACTTGGATAGCGGGTGTTCAAAGCATATGACGGGAGACATAACCAAATTTACATCATTCACTCCCAAAAGGAAAGGAAGTGTCACCTACGGAGACAACACTAAAGGAAGAATCCTAGGCATTGGAAATATAGGTAAGAATTCTTCCACCTCCATAAGTGACGTATTGTATGTTGAAGGCCTCAAACATAATCTACTTAGCATAAGTCAATTATGTGACAAAGGATATAGAGTGTTATTTGAATCAAATTGTTGCATAATTGAGCATAAGACTAATAAGGAAATTAAGTTTGTAGGCCAAAGAATTGATAATATTTACATGATTGATATGGATAGTTTGTCTACAAATGATGAACAATGCTTCATTTCAAAAGAGGATGAAACATGGCTATGGCATAGAAGAATAGCTCATATACATGTAGACCACTTGAACAAACTTGTTTCTAAAGATTTAGTAATTGGTCTACCAAAGCTTAAATTTGAAAATAGATTTTGTGATGCATGTCAAAAGGGAAAACAAGTAAAGGCATCTTTTCAATCCAAAAACATTGTTTCTACTCAAAGGCCTTTACAACTTTTGCACATGGACTTATTTGGACCATCCAAAATCAAAAGCTTTGGAGGTAATTACTATAGTCTAGTTATAGTAGATGACTATTCAAGATATACATGGACATTGTTTCTTGCTCATAAAAATGAAGCATATCATGCATTCAAGAAACTTGCAAAGATTATCCAAAATGAGCAAAACTCAAAAATTGCATCCATTAGAACCGATCATGGGGGAGAATTTGAAAATCAATCTTTTGAAAAGTTTTGCGAAAAACATGGTATTAATCACAACTTTTCAGCTCCTAGAACTCCACAACAAAATGGAGTAGTTGAAAGAAAGAATAGATCTTTAGTGGAGCTTGCTAGAACCATGCTAAATGAAAACAATATTGCAAAACATTTTTGGGCCGATGCGGTAAACACCGCGTGTTATGTTATGAATAGATGTTTGATAAGGCCTATTTTAAAGAAAACCCCCTATGAGCTTTACAAGGGTAGAAAACCCAACATTGCATACTTTCATATTTTTGGATGTAAATATTTTGTGCTCAACAATGGAAAGGATAATCTAGGAAAGTTTGATGCAAAATCTAATGAGGCAATATTCCTAGGATATTCTCAATCAAGTAAATCTTATAGAATTTTCAACAAACAAACAAATACCATTGAGGAATCTATTCATGTCAAATTTGATGAAAATAGCCATAACCCTCCGAGAAAGGAAGATGTTGATGATCTTGTAGGTACTTTTCAAGAAATGAACTTGCAAGACAAAGAAGAAGAAGTCAACAATGATGGAGGTGCAGCACAACTTGAGAGACAACAAGAATGGGTAACTTTAAAGGATCATCCCTTAGACAAAGTCATAGGTGAAATGACTCAAGGTGTAAGTACTAGAAATGCTATTAGAAATACTTGTAATCACCTAGCATTTGTATCACAAATAGAACCCAAGAACATAGATGAGGCTATTATTGATGAACATTGGATGTTGGCCATGCAAGAAGAGCTAAATCAATTTGAAAGAAATGAAGTTTGGGAGCTTGTGCCAAGACCCAATGATCACCAAATAATAGGAACCAAATGGGTTTTTAGAAATAAAATGGATGAAAATGGCATAATTACTAGAAACAAAGCTAGACTAGTAGCTAAAGGATATAATCAAGAAGAAGGCATTGACTATGAAGAGACGTATGCACCCGTAGCTAGATTAGAAGCAATTAGACTACTATTAGCCTTCGCATGTTGTAGGGATTTCAAATTGTACCAAATGGATGTTAAAAGTGCTTTCTTGAATGGATACATTCAAGAGGAAGTATACGTTGATCAACCTCCAGGTTTTGAAAACCATCAATTTCTAAATCATGTTTTCAAATTAAAGAAAGCCTTGTATGGTTTGAAACAAGCTCCAAGAGCTTGGTACGAAAGGTTAAGCAAATTTATTTTAGAAAATCATTTTGAAAGAGGGAAGGTTGATACAACCCTATTCATAAAGCACAAAAAGAATAACATACTATTGGTACAAATTTATGTTGATGATATAATTTTTGGTGCCACTAATGATTCAATGTGCAAGGAGTTTGCCAAGCTTATGCAGGAAGAATTTGAAATGTCCATGATGGGGGAACTCACCTTCTTCCTTGGACTACAAATCAAGCAAACCAATGAAGGCACATTCATAAACCAATCTACATACTGCAAAGAACTACTCAGAAAATTCAATATGGATAAAGCAAATGATATAGCCACACCCATGGGCACTTCATGCTATTTGGACAAGGATGAGAAAGGTAAGGATGTTGAACTCATAAAATATAGAGGTATGATAGGATCCTTACTTTACTTAACCGCTAGTAGACCGGATATCATGTTTGCTGTGTGTATGTGTGCTAGATACCAAGCTTGTCCTAAGGAATCTCATCTCACTGCAGTAAAAAGGATAATGAAATACCTAGTTGGGACTCAAGATGTTGGTTTATGGTACCCCAAAGGGGCTGAATGTACTTTAGTTGGTTACTCTGATTCGGACTTTGCAGGATGTAAGCTTGATAGGAAAAGTACTAGCGGAACATGTCACTTGCTTGGTAGTTCTCTTGTTTCTTGGCATAGCAAGAAACAAGTAAGTGTTGCGCTATCAACAGCTGAGGCAGAATATGTTGCAGCTGGCAGTTGTTGTGCTCAAATCCTTTGGATGAGACAACAACTTCTAGATTTTGGAATTGTATTAAACTATGTGCCTCTTAAATGCGATAATACTAATGCCATTAACATCTCCAAGAATCCAGTAATGCACTCTAGGACCAAACACATTGAGATTAGGCATCACTTTATTAGAGATCATGTGTTAAAAGGGGATTGTGTACTTGAACATGTAGAAACTTCTAGGCAACTAGCTGATATTTTCACAAAACCCTTGGCTAGAGAACAATTCATTCACATAAGAAGAGAGTTAGGCATTCTTGATATGTCCAGTTGTGTTTGAATGATAGGATATCTTGATAAGAACTATGTTGAATGGCATGATGCATGGTATATATCACATTTCATGATTGGAACTTTGCTGTATGTAAAATTTGAAGTTTTTGACTCAATAATCGGTTACATGGCTACTCACAATCGATTACTATCATTCTGTTTCTAAGATAATCGATTAGCACCTACATATAATCGATTACAACCATTCTGTTTCTAAGGTAATCGATTATCACTAATCCACAATCGATTACAAAGCTTCTGTTTCAGGTTCAAAACGTTTCCTCTTCTTCATAATCGATTACCACATTGCTCTAATCGATTAGGACGATTCTGTTTCCAAACTAATCGATTACCCTAAGCCTCTAATCGATTACCCCCTGTTTGAAACGTTTGAAATTCCCCAGAAACATTGATCTAATCGATTACCAGCTGTCTCGTAATCGATTATCACGCGTTCTGATGAGTCAAAACTCCAATTTCCTAGGCTCACTCGAACAACTCCCTCTCTTAACTCACTTCACTCCTTTCTAAACTCTCTTTCCTCCTTCCCAAACCTAATTCTCACCTATAAATACCCCTCCCTTCACCTTCTCATCTCACACCACCTCCTTCCTCCCAAACCTCTCTAAAACTCTCTAGCACTCATCTCTGTTCATCTCCTTCTTTTGCATTTTCCACCATGTCTACTTCTAGAACTGTCAAGAGAGCTAGGTCCTCTGCAGCTCAAGCCCATAACCCCCTTGACTTCTCAAGGTTCTTCTCTTCTCCCAGAGAACTTCAAAATTTTATGAAGAATTTTTCTGAAAGGGAGATTATGACCCCTCATTACACCGTTGCTGACACTTTTGACAACTCAAGCCTTACCTTCACCCAAAGCCTCAACCACTACAACCTCTTCCCCTTCTTATCCCTCAAAGAAGAAGAATACTATCCTGAGCTTATAAGAGTATTCTACTGCAACCTCCGCCTTGTCAATGGGATGGTTGAATCCAAGGTGAAAAACACCACCATCAAACTCTCAAATGCCCAATTTGCAGAAATTTCCAAACTGCCCCTCAACAATGCTGACTTTGATGGAGGCGAACCCGAGGATGAATGGGGTTTTAATCCCATCACTGCCCGCCGTTCTTTGTGGAAGCCGGATCCTCCCATGAGCAACCACAAACTAGTTGGCCACTTGACCATGAACAACCGCCTGCTCCACTTCTTCTTGGTCAAGATGATTGTTCCCCGTGGTGGGAACTATGCTCTGGTTGAAGAGGATGATGTCCTCTTAATGTGGGCCATGCTGAACCACAAAGAGATCAACTGGGTTCAGTTGATCAAATTCCACATGCGCCATGCCAAGGACCAGCAAAAGCTCCCTTATGGTATCCTCCTCACCAAAATTTTTAAATTCTGTGGTGTTGACTTGGCAGGGGAACTATCTGAGAAAGTGCCCCAAGAGCTTGCATTGGCACTTCCCACCTCAATAAAATGGGCATGGTCAACATTGCTGGAATGTGGATTCTAAGGAGTGACCGAGAACATGGTGCCAACCCCTTTGCTGAACCTGCTGCTCCTCCTCCTCCTCCACCTCAACCACAAGCTGCACCATCAGCCTCTTCATCTGCACCACAAGCTGACCCATTTGCATCTCTCTACGCCCATCTTGACCGCCGCTTCGATCGCCTTGAAAACTCCCTTCAAGAGTTTTCAATGACCGAGCAGCAACATTTTGAGATGATGCAGCAGCGATATGAAGAGCTGGCTCACCAAATTGCAGAAATTCGCTTCTTCAACCCGGATAATTAGAACCTTAGTCATGCTCTTGTTTAGAGTGCTTATGTTATTTTCTGAATTTTGAATAATTTTGCCTCTTGTATTTCCCATTTTTTAAATTCAATAAAAGTTTCTCATTTCAGTTCATATTATTTCTCTTCACTGCTCTAATTATTTTTGATGATTACAAAGGGGGAGAAAAATATCATGTGTTCATATCTTGCTTAAATGTGTTAGATGCTCTGATATATGATCTGATATGTGTTCACATCTTGCTTATCTCTTGTTTAAAATTTGAATAATTTTATCTGGTTATTAAATTCCTTTTGATAGGGGGAGAGTTATAGATAAGAGATAATAGACAATAGATAAAATGAGATAAGACATTGGCTACTGAATGTGATTACTCTGATTTTTGAAATTGGTCATCTGCTATTTGAAAAAGAGATAATGTAGCAGAGTTGTTTTTGCAAAAAGATAAAAGATAAGTCAATATTATTTAAACTAACAACCCTCAAGAGATGAACATAGTTGTCATCATCAAAAAGGGGGAGAATGTGTTTGAATACGTTAACAGGTCCAAAGATGTGCAAAGATTTTGATAATGACAAGCACTCTTGAAGAAACCGATGCAAAAACAAAGACATGAAATCAGAATTGAAGTAACAGCGAAGCTAATCGATTAGGCCATAGATGCTAATCGATTAGGAGCTTTCTGTTTTGGAAGAAATTGCATCAGGTATGAAAGCTAATCGATTAGGGAGCTGAACAATCGATTAGGTACTCACTGGAATTAAGGTAATCGATTATACACCAGAGACTAATCGATTACAACAATCAGAAATGGGACAAAATGCATCAGGTATGAAAGCGAATCGATTAAGGGAACCATATAATCGATTAGTGAGTCACTAGATTTAAGGTAATCGATTGCAAGACATGCTAATCGATTAGGATGCTGCGAAAACAAATTAAATGCATCAGGTACAGATGCTAATCGATTAGAGGAAATGAAATAATCGATTAGTGACTCTCTGACTTGAAGCTAATCGATTACAACGCGAGGGTGTAATCGATTACGCTAGTGGAAAAACAGATTTAAGTGGGAAACCAGGTCATGTCTCCACCATTCTTCAAATTTCCACTAAGTGCAACGGCTATGATGAACTAGGGCACTCCTCAACAGCTATCTTGGCTCTATAAATTGAAGAGGAAGACAAGCACAAAGACACAACAAAGTAGCAACAATTCATAGCTCTATTTTGTGCTTTGTAAGCCTATTTCTTGCATATTGTACTTTCACTTGTATATCCTCTCATCTTGAGAGATTAGAATTTGGGAGAGCTTTTCATTTGTATATCTGCTCTATTAAGAGAGTATATTGATTGTAAACACAAACTCCAAACACAAGATATTCACTCTAGGTTGAGTGGTTGTTCACTCTAGGTTGAGTGGTTACAAAGGTTGAGGATTCAATCTTTGGGATATTGTGAGATTGAGAGATTGGGTGGGTTTCCCTTATACTTGTGAGGATTGGGTTCTTGAGTGTGGGACACTAGGAAGCCGCAATTGCTCAAAGTTGTATCTCTAGTCTATAATAGTGGAAAATCCTCTAAGTGGGTTGCTTAGAGGCGAGACGTACACCGGATTGGGTGGAACTCGTTATATCGGTTTGCAAGCTTCTCTTCCTTACTCTTTTACTTTCATTTACTGCATATTTGTTGATTGGTATTGATTGGTTGAGAAGAGCATACTTGAACTTGCTTAATTTGTTATATCTCTAATATTGCACACCAAGTGTTTGGTAAATTGCTTCAGCAACATTTCTCATTATAGTGCATTGCTTGTTATCCTCCATTCTATTTCACTTGCATAATCTCACAAACTTGGTTATAAAAATCAATTTCAAAGGTATTCCAATCAAAAGTTTTAAAACTCAATTCACCCCCCCTCTTGAGTATTGAGGCCACTTGAACAACATTAGTATCCAGAAAAAGTTCCTAAGGACTCGTTTAGTTTAAAGTTCATTAAATATGGAACATTTTATGATAGAGGTTTGATCCTAGTTAGAACTCTAAAATATCTATCCAAACCTTCTACCATTAGACAAAGTTAGAACTCTTTGTAATTGTTTTAAGAAAAATTAACAATTAAATCCTTAAAAGATTATAACCATTCAAATGATAAAAAACCAACCAATTAAATCTTTTAGATCTATCCTAACCATAAAATATGATTTTGAAGATCAAAAATTGTCTATGTAAGTTATTTTATTTTTGTTAACTTTTATATGTGATCTCTTTGAATAGTTTTTTAATGGTGGATAGAACATACACTTTATGTTTTAATGGTTGATGGAACGACCTTATACTACCCACTTCAATACTCACTTTAACTTTGTGAGCATTGAAGATCACAACCCCTAAAGAGCATCTAGAGTGTTGAATTTGAGCATCTAGAATGGATGGACAAGATTGATCCTGACAACTAGTCAAACCAATAACTCACAAATAGTCAATGCAAGTTTTGAATGCCAAAAAATGAATGACGTAAATTGAAATAGGAAAATGTTAAATACATATAATTAATGTATATCCTGCATCTTGATAAAATATATCTACAAAGTAAACCTTCTCACCTTTTTCATGATTCTAGTTATTTTAAATTTTTCTCATGCTCTAATAATTTAATTCAATACTTTGCATAAATATTTTATGTCGAGTGCTAAAATTTTACATCAACCTCACGACAACTGTAGAGTAACACTACCACTATGTCAACACTTGAGCAAGTTTGTAATGAAAATCATTTCAATATCATCCACTTGTTCAAAATATTTCTTCCTTTTTTGATTTAAATTTTTATACCAATACCATAAATAAGCTAGACCTCCTCTGAATTTTCTTGTGAACACGGGATATTCATTTGTTTTCTATTATTTTTATATTTATTTTATGGAGTCATCACATAGAGATTAAATTCGTATTGGAGCTATTTGGGACACCATATTTACTCTTGTTATCCCAAGCTCATTTAGTAGCAAAACAAATGACTAAAATGACAGGACAAACATATTATTTTTGAAAGTTTGAGGTCCTTTTAATCGGTAAAAGCATATATATATATATATATATATATATATATATATATATACATGAAATCTAACTTAATTTGTTTTTAAACTTGCATGTAATGGTGTGTATTTTATAAGAAAACATATGATTTAGGCTAAATAGTTGATGAAAGAAAGAAGAAACCTTTCATTTATAAATATCATTGCATGGGTCATGATTCCTAGGCATTTTATGAAGAAATATTGATCGGAATTGTTTAGTCCAATATTTTTATTTTTTAGGCTACCAAATGGAAAATATATTTCTTCCTTAATTTTAATTTAGTTTTAACCTTTGAATTAAAGATCATGATTTGATTTTGACATTATAAAATCCATGAGTAACCGTTCCTAACTTTTTTGTTTCTCACTATCATGATTTCAATTATTATTTTTTATATCAATATTGCTTATTTTTTTATCGTTCATATTTATATTTTTTATATAAAGTAGTATGAATACAATATCACATGTCATTTTGTTAAGATCCTCTTGAAAGTATGAAAATATGACATCATATACCATTCTTCTATTCCTCTATGCCTCCCTTCCTTCAACATTTTGTTTTTATTTATATTTCTAGACTTTCAAGAGGACCTTAGCAGAATGGTATGTGATGTTATATTATAATCCTTGATCCAATAGTTACTCTTGGATTTTATAATGTCAACACTAAATCATGATTCTTAATCCAAAGGTTAAAACTAAATTAAAATTAGAATTAAAGTTAAAATTATAGAATAAATATTTTTCATTTGGTAGACTAAAAAATAAAAATATTAGATTTGATAATTTCGACCAATATCTCTTCACAAAATAACTAAGAATCATTTGTGACTCATGCAATGCTATTTATAAATGAAAGAGAGTTTCTTCTTTTTTATCAACTATTTAACCCGAATTATTTTTTTTATATAAAATGCACACCATTACATGCAAGTTTAAAAATAAATTAAGGTAGATTTTATTCATTTATATATTGATTAAAAAGACCCAAAATTTTCAAAGACAATATGTTCATCCAAGCCACCTCAACCATTTCTGGACAAATTTGGTAGAACAAGCAGTAGATATGGTGCTCCAAATAGCTTCATTACGAATTAGATCTTTATGTTATGACTTCATAAAAAAATAGAAAACAAATGAATAACTCATGTTTTTATAAGAAAATTCGGAGAAAGCTCAGATTATTTATGGTATTGGTATAAAAATTAAAATCAGAAAAGTAAAAAATATCTTGAAGAAGTGGATGATATTAAAATGATTTTTGTCACAAACTTACTCAAGTGTGACATGATAGTGGTGGTGTTCTGTAGTTGTCACGAGGTTCATACAAAATTTTAGAAACAAAAAACATGACGACAATTTTATAATTAAAATTAAAAAAATAAAAAATGAAAACAAAAAATATTTTCTAATCCAAATGGCCTACTTTATAGATAAATTTTGTCAAGATATATAGGATAATCATTATATACAATTAATATTATAATGTTAATCACATATGGGTTGGTTAGCCCAACAGCAAGAGTACTCTTCTCAATCAAATTAGCTAAGGTTGAGGTAGGGCGGGTTGGGAACCTCCAGAAATCATACCATATTTTTAGGTTGTTGCAAGTTAATTAGTCCAGTTAACATTTCTTGTCATCAAGTTAATTCATCGAGTTAACAAGTTTTGTCATCACTACCAAACTTGTATCCTTCTTAGGAGAAAGTATTTGGTCTTGCACTACATTAATCATGGTTCCTACCAATTAGGATTGTACACAAGAAGCTTTGGTTCATTTTTTACGCCAAAAAAAATTATATCAAATCAAAAGTTATTAGTTAGATTAGATTGAATATACACATATACTTTCATAAAATACAAACCAAATCAATTTGATCTTATACCCATTTACTTTAGTTGTTTGGAAACCTGAATTTGATATTCAAACCGATAGTTAATTATTTAGACCGTGAAACATATAACAAATTATGAGATTATTTAGAACAAATTTTGCTATCTTTGTGCTTAGTCATATATGCTTAACATAACTAAATCATATTTCAAAAATAGTATTTGGCTAACAAGCTATTTGAAAATAATATTTTGAACTATGAACCGGTTAGAGGATCGTTCTGGTCAATTCTTTAAAACTATTAGTTTAATTACGATTGGATTCCGGTTTGATCACGGTTTATTTGAACTGGTGTCTTTACCAGTTCAATGACCAGTCCGGTTCTAAAAACATTAGAAAATAAGCATTTAACTAAATTGAGTTTTATGAAGTTACTGACAATATCTATATTAAGGCACGTTGCCAGCTACTGGCTACTCATTTTAGTCGAGGGCCAACCTAAGCAGCTCAGAAACCTGGGCACATGCGTCTTGCTGAAGTGGTGATCGATACACAATGAAAAATGAACCGGCAAAGTATTAAATTTTGTTGCACTAAACTAACACAACATACTCAAAAAGAAAAAAAAAATGACATCCGCATATTCTCGTAACCAAATGTGTCACCAAATATCACTAGATCACTGCCTTATTTTTTATAATTTTTGAAAAAAAAATTAGGAGAGTTGAATTTCACGGGTTTATCAGAGGTAAGATGTATCTAAAGACTTAATGAACTTGTCAATTAACAAGGTTTTTTGTTTGTATAGATAGGATTTGAATATGAAATCTTAATAATTCATAATTAATTAGATTAACATTTATTAACACTAAGTCATTGCATTTGGAAAGGTGTTCACATACGTAAATACGTATAAAAATTTGGATTAAAAATTGAGTTTCAAATAAGTAAGAATTGAATTTTATTTATATGGATGTAAGTGTGAATGAACATGCAGATTTTGTCAATTAGTAGGGCAATTGCAAACGTTTTTTGAACTTTAAAATGTTTTTAATATGAATGACTAAGAAATGATATCCAAATAAAGGGGAACACATATTAATTTGAATATTTAATTACCTTACATTAAAGTTTAAAATATTGACTTTTATGCTTACAATTGAGAGTTAATGTAACTCCCATTTTTGGAAAGGGCTAGCTAATGAATCTCATCCTGTCCTACAAGTTTCATTTGGCCTAGTTCGCTTTTGGCTGTACTAAGCCTATACTTAGTTCAACCTAGTTATGCCTTGCTTGGCCCTTGCTTCGCTCAATTTGATCACGAATCTAGTGCTAAGATCAGTTCTTCTAGCGTAACATTTTTTATTTCTAATCTTGATATCGACATTAGAAATGTGAGATTCAAGATCAAACTTATATATGTAATTAGACACATATGTAAAGACTTAAAGCAAATCAATGAATTTAGATACTTAGTAAATGCTGTAGGAAATCTTGTTAAGATTTTTTGAACATTTGGTGCGCTCAGTGGAGAAGCTAGGCAAAACTTTTCCCATCCCTTTTTCCTATAATGAGCCATGGTGAGAACTAGGAACACTATTGCAAATGGGCTACATGACAGCAATGCCAGCATCCATCAGGGGGATCGAGATGAGCAAATCTGCCAATTATGAGAAATTATGGATTGCCTAGAGAAAAAGAATTGATAATTGCATCAGTGGGTGGAACAAGAGGATAACCCTGACTGCATGCAAGGTGACCAACATTGCTTGAAGCCTATAGTTAGTCAATTGTCATTATCTCTCACTCATTTACTTAGATTGTGATGGGAGTTCCTCTACTAAATAGTTTCAAACCCCTACTAATAGAAGGGTACGATGGGAACATGAACCCCGAGGAACACCTCACGATGAACAATAATCATATGTTACTTATGGTGTGTTAGATGCTCTTATATGTAGGGAATTTCTAACCACTCTATGAAAGAAAATACTTATATGGTTTAGAAATCAATCTGTGAGTTCTATATGAAGTTGTTGTTGTGGAACTGAAATATTATTCCACCCATCTCCAATTGTAGTGTGTAAATAATTGTACTAAAAATTGCACTTACTAATTCCCAGGAAAGACTGGAGGGGTCACAAACGGTCCCACTTAATACACAATCTCCTTAGACAGAAGTTTCTATGCAATTAATAGCACAATAACTCACAACAGCTACTAAAAATAAAGCTATTAAATAACCAATAAAGAACACCAGAATTTAACGAGGTTCGGCTAATTTTGCCTACGTCCTCGGACACCACTCAATTAATATTTCACTCTAGAAATATTACAAAAGGGAGAGAAAGAATACACAAAAGCCCTTATAACTAATTAGGCTCTTGGTGGGATGTATTAAAACTAAAGGAGATGGTTTCCTTATATAAGCTAGGAAGGCCCCCCCTCCCTTCTAAAATTTCAATGTGGGACTTCCCACACATAACAAATCTCCACCTTGGGAAGTTTCCAAATTTTGCATCATCAAGATCTTCTCTCAAACAATAGTGGTGTCTTCATTGTTGATCTTCAACTTCTAACAATATTGATCAAGTCCAAGCAATGTTGGAACTTGATCGCTGTCACCACCTTTGTCAACATATCTGCAGGATTCTCTGCTGTCGGAATCTTCTGAAGTAGAACTCCACCTTCTTCCAGAATTTCCCATATAAAGTGATGACGAACATCAATGTGCTTCGTCCTTGCATGATAAACTTGGTTCTTTGCTAAATGAATGACACTCTGACTATAACAATGTATCTCCATCTGCTTTTGCCCAATTCCAAGTTCATCAAGTAGACCTTGAAGCCAAATTGCTTCCTTAACAGCCTCTGTAACTGCCAAATACTCTGCCTCTGTGGTAGACAAAGCCACTGTTGGCTGTAAGGTAGACTTCCAACTTACTGGTGCTTTAGCAAGAGTGAAGACATAACCAGTAGTTGATTGACGCTTATCTAAATCACTTGCATAGTCAGAATCACAGTATCCAACTACACATTTGCCATCTTGCTGGGTCTTCTCAAACACTAATCCAACGTCTATAGTGTTCAGAATATACCGCAGAATCCATTTTACAGCTTGCCAATGCTCCTTGCCAGGATCATGCATATATCTGCTGACAACTCCAACTGCTTGTGAAATGTCTGGTCTTGTGCACACCATAGCATACATTAAACTGCCCACAGCATTAGCATAAGGTACTTTTTCCATGTATTCCCGTTCTGTATCAGTCTTCGGAGACAATGATAAACTGAGCTTGAAATGAGGAGCAAGTGGGGTACTAACTGGTTTTGATTTCTCATTAACCCCAAAGCGCTTCAATACCTTTTTCAGATATTCTTTTTGTGTCAAACAAAGCCTCTCCAATTTCCTATCTCTGCTTATCTCCATGCCAAGAATCTTCTTAGCTTCTCCTAGATCCTTCATTTCAAATTCCTTCTTCATTTGAGCTTTTAAGTGCTTAATCTCCTTATGACTTCTGGATGCTATCAACATATCATCAACATACAGAAGGAGATAAATGTAGGATCCATCTTGTAATTTACGTAAATATACACATTGATCATACTGACTTGTGTGTATTTCTGCTCCATCATAAACTTATCAAATCGTCTGTACCACTACCTTGGAGATTTCTTCAAACCATACAATGATTTTTCAAGTCTGCAAACCATATTCTTTTTTCCAGCAACTTTAAACCCCTCAGGTTGGGTCATATAGATTTCCTCCTCCAAGTCTCCATGTAAAAATGCAGTTTTTACATCTAATTGAGCAAGTTCCAGATCCATTTGTGCTACCAAAGCAAGCAATATTCGGACAGATGAGTGCTTTACAACTGGGGAAAATACTTCATTATAATCAACTCCTTCTGTTTGAGCATAGCCTTTAGCCACCAATCTTGCTTTGTAGCGAACATCACTTTGCCCAGGAAATCCATCTTTCTTTGCATACACCCATTTGCATCCAATTGCCTTCTTTCCCTTTGGAAGATTGACTAGTCTCCATGTTTGATTCTTATGAAGGGATTGCATTTCATCATTCATTGCAATTTTCCACTTATCTTCTTCTGAACTTTGGACTGCTTCATGATAAGTGCCAGGAATATCTTTAATTGCAATTGGAGATGCATAAGCCACTGTATTTGTATAACGCAGAGGAACTTTACTACTCCTTTTTCCTTTATGTTTTGCAATTGGCTCTATCAATGATGAGAGTTACTGGGGAGGTTCTTGAGTTGTAACCTCTTCTTCACTAGACTCCTCTACTACCATAGGAGTATTTTCATCTGTCTCTGTATTTATAGCTGGGATAACAATTTCTCTATCAAACTCCACCTGCTTTAGAGTTTCCTCTATCGGCTTCACATTGTTCAACATGGTAGACTCATCAAAAGTAACATCCCTGCTATGAATTATCTTCTTTGTTTCCAAGCACCAGAGACAATATCCTTTCACTCCAGATGTGATCCCCATAAATAGAGCCTTTTTAGCTCTTGGATCTAACTTGGATTCCTTAACATGGTAGAAAATAGTAGATCCAAACACATGCAAGGAATCATAATCTTTAGCAGGTTTCCCACACCACTTTTCAAATGGCGCCAGGCCATTAATTCCAGTTGATGGAAAACGATTCACCAGATGGCGTGCATACGTCAAAGCTGCAGCCCAAAATTGTTTGCCCAAACCAGCATTGGACAGCATCCATCGAACTTTCTCCAACAGTGTCCGACTCCATTCTGCTGCGGTGTTTCCTTGACTGTGAAGTGTCGAACAATACCTTCATCATCACAGACCTTCTGGAAAGGATCATTCTTTTATTCTCCGCCATTATCTGTGCAAAGTCGTTTGATTTTCCTGCCTGTTTGAGTTTCAATCATCTTTTTCCAAGTAAGAAAAATTTTCAACACTTCATCTTTAGTCTTCATAGTATACACCCACACCTTCCGAGAGAAATCATCCACAAAAGTAACAAAGTAATGTTTTCCTCCCAAAGAAGCCGTTTTGGAAAGCCCCCATACATCAGAGTGAACATAATCCAAAATCCCTTGTGTATTATGGATTACAGTCCCAAATCTCACTCTTGTCTGTTTCCCCTTGACACAGTGCTCACAAAAGTCTAATTTGCAAGCACGTACTCCTTTCAATAATCCTTGCTTTGAAAGTAAGCTCAAGGATTTTTCTCCAGCATGCCCCAAACGTCTATGCCATAATCTGGTAGCTTCCATCTCACTGTCCTCACTAGAAGCTGTTACAGCAATCCCAGTAATTGTACTACCATGATAGTAATACAAATTATTGTTCTTTCGAATTCCTTTCATCACCACCAATGCACCAGAGGAGACCTTCATTACTCCTTCTCTTGCAATAACTGTGAAACCCTTTGATTCAAGAGTTCCCACAGAAATGAGATTTTTTGTCAAGCTCGGTACATACCGAACATCAGTTAAAGTTCTAACTGATCCATCATGGTTCTTCAAGCGTATTGAACCAATCCCAGTGGTGGCACATGGTTCATTATTTGCCGTATAAACATCTCTGCCTTCTAGTTCTTTAAAATCAACAAACCAATCCCGATTGGGACACATATGATGGCTACAAGCAGAATCTAATAGCCATGCACTAGAAGGATTATCAGACAGCGCAATAACTAGTGAGAAGTCTGAATCTTCATCACATTCTATAACATTTGAATTAGAGATAGCTTCCCCTTTTCTGACTTACTTTTGTTTTTTAACTTCGAGCAATCTTTCTTCCAATGTCCCTTCTCTCGACAAAATGCACATTCATCTTTTGCTATCTTGGACCGTGACTTAGATCTCCCCTTCTTCCCTCTGGTTTGGGATTGTGTTCTTCCCCTAACAACCAGAGCTTCTGTTGTTTCATGTATACTGCTTCTCCTGTCCTTCCTTTTTAGTTCATAACTATATAAAGCAGCATAAACTTCACTTAGGGAGACAACAACTTTCCCATGGAGTAGAGTAGTTTCAAGAAACTCAAACTCCTCAGGAAGAGATCCCAACAGCATCAGGGCCAAATCTTCGTCTTTGAATGTCTCATCCATATTCACCAAATCAGACACAAGCTGATTAAAACAGGTGATATGATCATTTAAAGTGGTACCAGCAGTATATGTGAATCGGAATAATTTTTTCTTCATATACAGCTTATTCTGACTGCTTTTCTTCAAGAATTTCTCCTCCAGTTCCTTCCACAATTTATTTACAGAAGTCTCCTTGCAAAACGCATACTTCTGCTCTCTTGAAAGGCACGACCGGATAGTACCACATGCTAATCGATTGGTCGTCTTCCATTCTTTCTCATCAACTTCTTTTGGTTTCTTCTCTTCAATAGCAATATCTAGCCCTTGTTGAAAAAGGGCATCCAACACCTCACATTGCCACGTGCCAAAATGGCCAGTACCGTCAAAAATTTCAACGGACAATTTTGTGTTCCCCACTCTCATCAAGATAGATGAGGAAGGCTCTACTTTTGATGTGGATGATCCCTCTCCATTGGTTTTCTTTTGCTCACTCATTTTGGTAATTAATAGCTATCAATATGCGGAACGCCTGGAGCCTAATGGAATCTTTTTTGATGTGACAGATCAGTCTATACTGCAATCACACCAATTGGCTCTGATACCAATTGTTGTGGAACTGAAATATTATTCCACCCATCTCCAATTGTAGTGCGTAAATAATTGTACTAAAAATTACACTTACTAATTCCCAGGAAAGACTGGAGGGGTCATAAACGGTCCCACTTAATACCCAATCTCCTTAGACAGAATTTTCTATGCAATTAATAGCATAATAACTCACAACAGCTACTAAAAATAAAGCTATTAAATAACCAATAAAGAACACCAAAATTTAACGAGGTTCGGCTAATTTTGCCTACGTCCTCGGACACCACTCAATTAATATTTCACTCTAGAAATATTACAAAAAGGAGAGAAAGAATACACAAAAGCCCTTATAATTAATTAGGCTCTTGGTGGGATGTATTAAAACTAAAGGAGGGGGTTTCCTTATATAAGCTAGGAAGGCCCCCCTTCTAAAATTTCAATGTGGGACTTCCCACACATAACAGTTGTGGATGTTAGAGTGATTCATCACCTGGTTTTCCATCAATTGCTTAGTCAACAAGGACTTAACATAGCCTTGTGGGAAGCAAGGAGCAACCAAACATTTAAGACAACTCATTCAAAGCTTCATCAATGTAGCCATCCAAATTCACAATATGAGTCCTGAGATGGTGCTTCACACCATCCTTTTTGGGCTACAATCAGTTGATTTGGATGAATTGAGATAAAGAAAATAAGTATATCAACCTTGGGGAGGTGAAAGAGGCTAAGAAGGAGATGAAAGAAAAGACAAAGAAGCGAAAGAATAAGACTAGACATAAGAATAAATCTCATGCCCTATAGGAATTCGCCTCTTGGGGACAAGATGTACTCATGGAACTACACAAAAAGCTTATGTTGCTAATATGGATAAGAGGAGTTTAAGAGTGGAGAATGATAGTGGAAGAGGGATATCCTCAACTTAGTATAGCGAGCATATTTAGTTTCTAAATTAGTCATATCCTATTCGTCGTTGTTAATCTTGGTCGTCAAACCATAAAATGATGTGTTGAAAACATTTTCGATCAACACCTACTTTGGTTGCAAAAATGTAAAAAAAATTGGCGCACTCAATGTCATATATTTGTGATCGATCCCTACTCTTTCACAAACACTTTCCTTTTTCTCTTTATTTTTGCAACAGAAAACCATTTCAATTGCTAACTATAACACCTTACAGATGTTAGTCGTTAAGTTTGCTGCAAAAATCTTTGGATTAGCGGTCGAATCTTATTTCTATCGTGAGCTTATGCATGAAATCATTAACTTAATGATTAACAACCGAAATAATGACTACTTCTGCCAATGCCACTTGTCACTGAATCGATCGTTGCAATTCTATTACTAGTATCCCCAAAAACATGTTTTGGTCATAAAATTTATCCAGTCGCTAATTTAATCATAAATATCAACGAACAATATTTGGGCGCTAAATTCAGTTGTTAACATCTTTTTTGATAGTGTATGAATTGAGCATTAAGACATGAGAGACAGGAAGAGAAAAGGATGTGTATGTGTGCATATTAGGGAGAGAAAATGGAGAAAAAGATAAATAAAAATAAAATATAATTCATAAGCTTTTTAAGAAAAATAAAAAATTATTCTTGAAAAAGTTGAAAAAATAAAAAATGTGTTTGTTTACAAAATATTCAAAGAAAACTTCTAGAAAACTAAAAATTGAGTTTTTTATTTTTTTTAAAATAGAGAAGTCTTTAAAAAAGTTATCCAAGAAAACTGAAAAATAGAAAAAAAATTCAAGATTTTTTTAGCTATTATAGGAAATTAAAATTTTAGAAAACAAGTAGAAAACTTTTACCAAAAAACTAAAATAATTTTTTGTAACAAAACATAACTTTAGGTATTTCCTAATTTCATATATAAATATTTTCAAGATATTTCCACTAGTTAAAATGTTAATTTAAAGAAAATAAAGATGTTAGGGTAGGTAGGGTTTGAAAAACATTAGTTTAAGTGCCTGTTTGGGAAAAAGTTAGAGCTCCGTTCCGTTTTGTAAACCAAGCTTTTTAAAACGTGTTCCATTGTTGTGCGTTTGGGTGACCAGAAGATTCTTCGTCTCCGTTCCGATATCTCCGTTAGCAACTTCTGAACCGCGTTATCCAGTGGCTGGACCATTCTTCCCATTCCAAAGCTTCGTTTGCTTTTGTGTTGCTATTGACAATTTCACCCTTGCTTTTGGTGCGATTTTTGGCTTGTGGTGGTGGATCTGGTTCATGGACCGTTGGACAAGATCGGAGGCGGTGTCGTGTGGTGGCGTGGGTATGATTTCGCGGTGGTTGTGGACAGCCGCGGGAGTGGAGGTTATGGGCAGCCGTGGGAGTGGATGAGGTTGGCAGCGGCAGACGTGGATGGGCTTGGCAGCGGGAGTGGAGTGGATGGTGGGTTTGGGGTAGTTGGAGAAGATGGTACACCGGTGGGGATTTTTGGCTTGGTGTACTGTAACTAAGGGAGTATGTGATGGTGGTCATTGATTTAGGGTGGTGGTACATGGATGATGGAATTAATAGCCAAGATTGCTTTTGATCAAGGGTGTATGGGTGTGGACTGAAAATATGGACCATGTTAACTTTTTGTATGTAAAAAATATATTTAGTATATAATTAATAAATATATATATAATATTTTTAAATTATAGTTGCAATATATATAAATATTTATATATATATTTATAATAATATATATTTATTATTTATTATTAATAATAAACATTTCTTATTTTGTTAATCAAATTATAAATGGTAACTTTTAATATTTAATTGTTAACTGATCCGGTCCGGATACCGGCCCCCATTCTTGTGACGTCAGAGTGACCTCATATAAGGAAAACCGGTGTCCTGGTTCAACGTTACCACACCGGATATCCGATGTCTGGCCGTCCGTCCTCATCACATGATTGCCTCACTTACATATTCCAGAACGGTTCTTTGTTCATTTTCACAGGACATTTATATAACTGTTGGCTTTTCAGTCACAGTAAGATAAGAGCCCCTAATAACTTATCAGTGAAGACACTGTTTGTAGCAAAATACGTCACGTCAATGGCCTCAGAAAGCAAGTGGATGTGTCAGCAGATTATGCGGAAAAGGTGATTATCCTCTCCTCTTCCTAGAGGATCGTACTCTGATAATTGACCTACTCTCCTGACACATTCTGAAAGTTGAGCCACCCTGATTGACATAATATACACGCTATCAGAGCTAAGGGACCCACCTGCATCCAACGACTCATTTTCTCACGTACAACTATAAGTAGCACATTTCAATACACATGCATGGTATCGTTGTTCTATCTCACACTTTACTGTTACTTCGCTTAAGCATTCATTGAGTTCTTACACTCTTCTAACTTGAGCGTCGGAGAATCTTCGCAGGTGGCATCACCTTTCGCCCCCTACAACGCGAAACGTTGGTGTGAAGGATCTCCAGGACAACAAGAACGGCCTCTCCCACTGAGAGACCGGATTACAACATCGGATATACACAGTTCCGGTGTGCAAACCCTAAAAACACCTGCATTCTTGTGGCTGGTCCCACACCGGATCCTAGACCCCGGTCCAGACCAGTTCATTGGCACGCCCGGTGGGACTCGTTAGAGTTATTCCCATTTTCGCAGAAGTTTGGTTGTCACGATGGAAGGCGATGGGAGAGATTTCGTGGAAGGTCACGTGGAGGATGTGACCCATCAACAGGCTAGAATGAGACTCGTCTTCGAGTCCCCTGTAACTTAAACCCGGAGGATGGTGCAAGTGCAGACGCCTGACCCTCGCGATGAGGTTATCAGGCAACTCAGGGAGGAGCTGATGGAGTTGAAGCGGGAGAGAGGAGGAGCTGGGGACAGAGTAGCATCTCATGCAGAGGATGCTCATCATGCATCAGCGAGGGATAGATCTACAACCCTCCAGTATTCGAAGATCCCCATGTATGAAGAGAGGGAGCAGACACAGGACTCTAGTGATAGAGTCAGTACCAGGAGAAGGCAGCAGGCGATGGTGATTTCAGGGACGTACAAGCTCAGTGTCCCTTTCTCAAGAAGGCTGATGAGCATTACCATCCCAAAACATTTGCAAACAACTCAGCCACTGTCGATCGGGAAGTATAATGGAGATACTGACCCCACTAAGCATTTGGATGCTTATGTTTATGAAGCTATGTATTTGGAAGCAGACGAAGATGTTATGTGCAGAATGTTCCCAAGAACGTTGACGGAGGAGGCTCTCAGCTGGTTTAAAAGCTTACCTTTAGGATCTATAGACTCTTGGGAGGAAATGGCTGCTGCATTCGAAAGCCATTTTGTCATCTCTAGGGATATCCCAAGAACTTCTCACACCCTGGCCCAGATAAGGCAGGGAGAAACTGAAACTCTTAAGGAGTTTCTGAAAAGGTTTTATAAGGAGGCTGCCTCGGTCCCCAACCTCACAGAGGCCATACAACTCCATATTGTAGTGGAAGCTCTCCAGCCTGGTTCAGCCTTTGCCCTATCTTTGGCAAAGAGCCCCCCTACAACCTTCGAGGAGTTTCGAAGGAAAGCTTCCAAGTACGTGGGCATAGAAATGCATCTGGAGGCAACTGCGACAAGGATGAAGCCTTCAGGACCCACTCAGCAGCCACGGAGAGAAAAAGAGAGAGTGAGGCCTGAGAAGCATGCCTTTAGAGAAGACTTTGTGAACGCTCGTCCGCATCCACGAGATAGGCGTGTATCATCGTTTGACAACTATGCTCCATTGAATACCAGGCATTCACAAATCATGAGGGAGGTTGGTTGGCCAACGCTGAACGTCTTTGGTATAAGGAAGCCAGCCCCAGTCAAGAGGGGTGGTAACCCGCGTAAGTACTGCACTTTCCATGAACAGACAGGGCACAACACTGATGAGTGCAAGGCGTTGAAAAATACGGTGGAAACTCTTCTTCGGGAAGGAAAGCTGAAGCAGTATTTGTTTAAGGAGAAATCTTTGGACGAGCCTCAGAGGATGGAGAAAAGGAATAGAGATCCTGATGACGAAGATGATAATACGCGCAACCCAGCAAGGAAGTTCATTGCAGCTGAGAAGCAGAAGGGAGTAGTGATTGCTGAAGATGCCCAACAAAATAACATGTCCCAGCAGCAGAGGCAGGGCAGACGAGAAGTGATTGAGATGATAGCTGGAGGGTTTACGGGAGGAGGAACATCAATCACAGCACGGAAGAATCACCACAGGATGATTCTGTCCGTCCAGGGCAAACCGAGGGATAACCGCCCTTTCAGGGACGGTATGACAGCCCCGACGGTGTCATTTACTGATGATGACTTTGGCCCAACAATTCTAGGGGGTGATGATGTGGTAGTTATCGTGGCAGTCATAGCCAACAAGGATGTCAAGAGGATCCTCGTCGATCAGGGAAGTTCTTGTGACGTTATCTTTTATAATTGTTTCAAACGAATGGGTTTCAATGATGCAGATTTATAACCCTACACACAAGAACTCACAGCGTTTAATGGAGCCAAGCAACCCACCAAGGGGTACCTGGACACTCTGATTTCTTTTGAAGGAGAGCCCGGTGCAAGAACGGTCAAGTCAAGAATCCTGGTGATTGACGTGGAATCCCCATACAACGGTATCATAGGCCGTCCAACACTGAATGCGATGGAAGCAATTGTTTCCACTCCTCACCTTTTGATCAAATTCATTGACAAGGACAACGGTGTGTCTTCTCTCCGTGGTGATCAGGAGATGGCTCGATATTATTATAACCTGAGCCTCAACATGGTTAAGTTGGAAGCGTTCAACAAGAAGAGGAAGCTGAATGATGGAGGAACAGCGGCAGGGTCTGTCAGTTTTATTGATTTGGACCCCAGAGCGGAATTGAAGATTGATCCACTCAATCCCTCTAAGCCCACACCGGATGTTGGTTCCAGGGACGTCATATTAGGAGATTCCCCAGAGAAGGTCACGCACATCAACGATAAGCTGGAGTTTGCTATGGAGCAACGCTTATTAGCCCTTTTGCAGGAGTTCAAAGACCTTTTCGCATGGACAGCAGCAGACATGCCTGGAATGGACCCTGATTTCTGTTGCCACAAGCTTGCAGTATACCCCGAAACAAGACCGGTGGCCCAGAAGAAGAAGAGGTTGGGACCGGAGAAGCAGAGGGCGGCTTGTGAGCAGACAGAGGAGTTGTTGAAAGCAGGTTTTATAAGGGAGATACGCTATTCGTCTTGGCTTTCTAATGTGGTCATGGTGCAAAAGGCTAATGGCAAATGGAGAATGTGTACAGATTATGTGGATCTTAACCGTTGCTGCCCTAAAGATCCATATCCCCTGCCTAACATCGATCGCATGGTGGATGATTCATCTGGTTACCAATACCTCAGTTTCATGGATGCCTATTCGGGGTATAACCAGATTCCGATGTGGGAGGGAGACCAGGAGAAAACTGCCTTCATCAATGACCGCGGTGTTTTTTGCTACACCGTCATGCCTTTTGGATTGAAGAACGCCGGCGCTACCTATCAACGCATGATTAATAAAGTCTTTGAAGGGATGCATACAAGGTTGGTCGAAGTTTATATTGATGATATTATCGCCAAAACACCCGCTGGAGGAGACCACATTGAAGATCTGCGACAAGTTTTCACTAGGCTTCGGCAGTACAACATGAGGTTAAATCCTTTAAAATGCACCTTTGCCGTTCCAGCTGGGAAATTCTTGGGATTCATGTTGACCCAACGAGGCATCGAGGCTAATCCTGGGAAATGTCAAGCAATCCTGGACATGCAGAGCCCTAAGAGTCTGAGGGAGGTTCAATCGTTGAATGGGAAAGTGGCCGCTCTAGCTCGTTTCATGCCTAAGATGGCACACAGGTCCCTCCCCTTGTATAAGGCGTTGAAGAAACACAAGAGTTTTGAGTGGGGAGAGGAGTAAGAGCAAGCTTTCCAGCAGCTCAAGGCCGTTCTCTCGAGTCCACCAATTCTGGTTAAGCCTGACCCTGGTGAGATTTTGATCCTGTACTTAGCAATCTCTGATGAAGCCCTAGGTGTGGCCTTGGTTAAAGAAACCCCCGACGGGCAGAGGCCAGTGTACTTTACTAGTAAGACGTTTCAGGGGGCGGAAGGAAGGTATCAGAAGATTGAGAAAGCTGCTTTAGCAGTCGTATAGGCGTCACGACGGTTGAGGCCCTATTTCCACGCGCACCCAGTACTGGTGAGAACGGATTTGCCTCTTCGTTCAGTGCTTAGCAAACCCGACCTTGCCGGGAGGATGATAAAATGGTCTATCGAGCTGTCTGAGTTTGAAATTTCATATGAGCCTCGAGGAGCCATCAAGGCGCAAGTGTTGGCCAATTTTGTTGTGGAAATGACTGGGGCGGACCCGGCCACCCCTCGAGCGCATTGGACCATTTACGTTGATGGCTCGTCGAACAGCAAAGGTTGTGGAGCAGGTGTGGTGGTAGAAAGTGATGATGGTGTGCACCTAGAAATTTCCCTCCGATTCAATTTCAAAACCTCCAACAACCAAGCTGAATACGAAGCATGCTTGGCCGGTCTCCGTGCGGCGATTGACATCGGAGCATCAGCAGTTACACTCTACAGTGATTCCCAACTGGTGATTTCGCAGATCCAGGGGGAGTACCAGGCGAAGGAACCATAACTTCAATTGTACTTGAATTGTGTTAATGAGTTGAAGGGAAGATTTGAAGTTTTAGAGTTCAAGCATGTGCTCAGGGAAGAAAACACCAGAGCGGATATCTTGTCAAGATTGGCAAGTACAAAGCAGCCTGGCAGCACAACAACGGTGGTTCAAAGCACTTTGACATCGCCTAGCATACCTCTGTACCCTTCTCTGAATGCTATCATGGTGAGCTATCCATATGAGAATTCTTGGGTCATACCCTATATTCGCTATCTGGCTGATGGTCAACTCCCCACCGATGAGAAGGAAAGGAGACGAGTGAAGAGGGAGCTGCCATATTTTACTATGGTCGATGGTGTTCTCTACAAAAGGGGATTCTCTGTCCCATATCTCTCGTGTTTCAGAGAGGACGAGGTTCAAGCGGTTCTGGAGGAAGTGCACGAGGGGCAATGTGGGCACCATGCTGGAGGTCGAAGCTTAATGAGAAAAGTCCTCAGGGCCGGATATTGGTGGCCCACGGTAAAGCAGGATTCCGCAGATTTTGTGAGGAAGTGCGACGCTTGTCAAAAATTCTCCAATCTCCACCATACACCGGCCCAAGAGCTATCTTCATCTGTTGTGCCTTGGCCGTTCTACCAATGGGGCCTTGATATTTTGGGTCCGTTTCCCACTGCGCCAGGAGGTATCAAATACTTGATCGTGGGGGTAGATTATTTCACCAAGTGGATCGAGGCAGAACCAGTAGTACATATCACTTCTGCGCGAACAAGACGTTTCGTGTATGAAAATATAATAGCTCAGTTCGGGGTGCCAGGGCGGATTGTGACCGACAACGGCACCCAGTTTACAGACAAGAAGTTCACAGATTTGCTTGAAGGACTGGGGATAATCCAGATATTTTCATCTGTTGAACACCCCCAAACCAATGGGCAAGCAGAGGTAGCCAACCGAGAAGTGTTGAAGGGTTTGAAGAAGCGTTTGGGAGAAGCGAAGGGAGGATGGACTGACCAGCTATGTCATGTTTTATGGGCATACCGCACTACGCCTCATTCTTCAACTAACGAATCCCCATACCGGCTGACGTACGGGGTTGAGGCGATGATTCCAGTGGAGTTACAAACAAGATCGGCTCGTGTGGAGTATTTTTCAGCTGAAGATAACAACGCCAATTTGGCATCAGAACTGGACGTCCTCCAGGAGTTAAGGGAAAAGGCTTTCGTCAGAGATCAGGCAATAAAAGCAAAGGTAGCACTTCGGTATGATAAGCGTGTCCAGTACAGAGCTTTCAACACCGGAGACCTTGTTCTGAGAAAGGCAAGTGTGGGGAATAAGTTCGCCCACCAAGGAAAGCTAGCACCGACGTGGGAAGGTCCTTATAGAGTTTCTGAGGTGACTGGAAGAGGGTCATACCGGTTGGAAGAACTTGATGGAACTCCAATCCGCAACAAATGGAACACTCAGAACTTACGTGTTTATTACAGCTAGTTGGTAAGACGGCGTGTACTCTTTTTCCTTACTTGAGTTTTTTCCCATTGGGTTTTCTCAAGAAGGTTTTAACGAGGCATGGCCCCAACTACGCTCTTCATGTAATGTACTTTCAATTTTAATGAGAATACATCTTAACCGCCCTATCATTCTCACTTTTCTTATGTGTTGTGATTTATAGCCGTAGTTTAATACGCATACACCTCAGGACGGATGAACTCAACTACCAATCCTGTAGTTGACGATATAATTCCTCGAGGAACGGATGAAGACCCCTCGGGACGGATGACCTCAATCACACATCGTGTGTTTTGACGATGTAATTCCTTGAGGTGGAATGGGTTGTAGGGCTGGTCCTTTTTAAAGGCCACAAACCGAACCCCATTCGAAGACTACATGGGTTGTAGGGCTGGTCCTTTTTCAAGGCCACAAACCGAACCCCATTCGAAGACTACATGGGTTGTAGGGCTGGTCCTTTTTCAAGGCCATAAACCGAACCCCATTCGAAGACTACATGGGTTGTAGGGCTGGTCCTTTTTCAAGGCCATAAACCGAACCCCATTCGAAGACTACATGGGTTGTAGGGCTGGTCCTTTTTCAAGGCCACAAACCGAACCCCATTTGAAGACTACATGGGTTGTAGGGCTGGTCCTTTTTCAAGGCCACAAACCGAACCCCATGCGAAGGCTTGGGCGCAGTAGGCCGGTTCATACAGAAAACCATGCTGAACCCCGAGTAACGGGCGCAGTAGGTTCAGGATTAGCCCTGATCTGAACCTCGTGTTGAAGGCTTGGATTGTAGGATTGCACCGAACTCCAAGTACGGTTAGTAGGATCGAACCGAACACCGTGTGAAGACTTGAGGAGTAAAACCAAACCGAGCCTCAAGAGAAAGGCGTAAAAGCTTACCCTTGTCAAAGCTATACTAAAATTCAAAGGCAATGTCCGTCCTCAGTTGTGGAACATCCACCCCGGAGCGGTTGAACGCTAACGTACCCGCTCTACATCTTCGAGGACAGATAAGCATTTCTATCTTTTTAAGAAGTTAAAAAGTAATCCTTGAGATAAACTTTCCCTTCCCAATGTACTTACACTTGGGGACAGGGCATGCTTTAACTTAATTATTAATTATTCGTTACAATTTGTTATCTTAATCCGGTGTGATAAGTACGCTCTAAGCAGCTAGGTAACCACGCAGAACGGATTCGCAAAGCATTGGAAACAATAAAGTGTTTTGTATAACACTAAGTTATTCAACAATCACACATTCGACGCAAGCAGTTGAAGAAAAGCAATAGTGAATTTTATTTTCAAAAATAAGAAAATGTGTAGGTTACAAAGTGTTTTAAAGCTGGAGCCGATCCCAGAACACGGCTATGAATGAAAGCATAAAATTAAGAGGCCGGTGCTTGATCCTCCGCAGTGGGCACTCCTGCCTTCTCCATTTTGTCCTCCACTCCAGTTTGGGCACCTTCTTGTGCTTCAGCTCCAGAGGCAGCGGTGGACGTTGTGGGTTCCATACTCTGACCTTCTGGAAGGGGAGGCAATTCATACAGAGATGCATGGGGTTCATGGTGCGAGCCGTCCTTATGAACTTCGATAAGTCTTCCCCCATGGAATTCGAAGAACGGATCTAATCCGTACAAATTCAGCTTCACTCCAGGGTTACGATAGTAGACTTGACGAAGGGCCAGGCCGAAGGATTCATATGCCACATTTTTGCATATCTCCAAGGCTTTGGCAGCCTTGGCCTTTGCAGCAGCTAATCTCCTTTGAACCTTGGCATAATCCTCTTCTGAAGGCCCAGCACTCGCACCACCCTTCTTGAGTTCATCAATTTGGGCTTACATCTCCTTCCGAACGGTCTCCCACTCCCCAAGGTCTTTGTTGCGACCGTCCTCCATAACTTTGAGATCGTCAGCAAGCTTAGCCGATCTCTTCTTCTCCAGTTGTAATTCTTCTTTAAGGAGGGGTATGGATTTATTCTTATTCTGGAGGTCAGCAACTTCCCGCTCTAGGGCCTTGTTCTCAAAATGAACTTGGCTTGCCTCTTCAGTTTTCTTCTGGAGCGTTTCTTTAGTTTTCTTCAATTCAGACTCAACGCCCCTATGAACTTCAGCTTGCATGGTTGCCCATTTCTCCTTCACCGCGAGTTCAGTCTCAAGTTTTTCAACTTGATCCATATAATCTGCCTTCTCGCTCAGGGAATCAAGCAGGCCGGACAATTCGTCAAGCTGCCAACGCCCGGCTTTGCAAGCACCTCGAACCCCAGCGGCGTCGAGGGAAGGGCGGAGGCAATACCGTGCCTTTGGGAGAGTGGGAGGCATGGATCCCTGAAACCACAAATAGGGGGAGAGGAAGGAGTCACGCGGAGGCTCAAACGCCGGAGGAGGACCATTCCCAGAGTCCGGCTCTGAAGCATTCTGTGAGGAAGGGGCGGAGGATTCAGGAACGGGTTTCTTTCCCTTGTCCTTCTTCAATCCAGTCTCTTCGGCCGTCCTCTGACGCTTCTTCGCAGGGTCACCAGAGGAGGGCTTTTCCTGATCTGCCTTCTTGACCAGGTGCCTCTTTTTCTTCTTCTCTGGGACGGCCTCCTCGTCGCCCGCTCCAGTGGCTTCAGGTTGTTGTTCTGTTTCTTCCTCGTCAAACAGAGGAACTTCTTCACCTACAGCAGAGGTCAAGGGAATGAGTGGAGTCTTGGTGGCGTTTCTCTTCGCCTGGATTTCATTTTCCTCAGAGGAAGAGTCGTCGTCAGCCATCATGGTCCTTAACGACAACATCTCTGGGTAGGCTTTTTCGATTTGTTCTGCAAAACAAGAAAGGTTGAATAAGCATACAAGAAGAAAAAATAACCAGAGCGGAATAACTATACAACAGAAAAAGATTAAGAGCGGATATTACGGAGGTAGGCGTTTTTGATGCCATCCTCGGCCAAAAGGAGCCTGCTGGAAAATCCCTTGAGGGTCTTAGAGGCCGTCTGCATGGCACTCAAGACCTCAACCGAGTGAGGGGAGAGTTCGCTCTCGTCTGTATAATAAGCACGGCTCATAAGGAGAAAATGCTCGTGCGTCCAGCTAAGGGGAAACTTGGTAAACCCCTCCTTGTTCCGCCAGAAGACCGGCTTATTTGGTTGAATCCGAACTCGCGTGTAGTAGTGTTTGAAGGAGCGCCCATCCACCTTCACGGATTCCATATAAGACTTGAAATTTACAACCCTTGAGTCACTACGGAGGGTAATGAACCCAAGGCCGCCCTTCTTGTTAGCATGGCGGACCACCTGGCAGTAATAAAATAACTTGGCCACAGTGGCGGAGAAGTTGAAATGCTCCCCTAGAACTTCCAGAGCCCGGACAAGACCCCAACCGTTGGGATGCAGTTGGGTGGGGGCGCAGTCTAGGAAACGCAGGACGGCCATCTGGAACTCCGTCATGGGGAAGCGTACTCCCAGTTTCAAGAAGACGAAGTCGTACATGTAGACCGACCTCACATCAGGAACGCTGTGGCATATTCTTTCAGACGGATGTGGTGCCATCACAGCGTATCGTGCCTTGTACTTTTTATTCGAATATATCTTGCAGCGGAAAGAAACCGTGCACTCCTCCTCATTTGCATGATGCGAAGGGATCTCTAGGAATTCCTCCTCCACCCAGCAATAAGGTTTTTCCCTGTTGAGTTTCTCCCAGTCAAGCCGGTGTGCCACAACATTGACACACCCTTCAGCAGAGCGAAGAACCGGTGTTTTTCCACGTCCTGGAAGGTCCATGGTTGTGTAGGCACGGTGGAATGCGTATGTACTGTGGTAAAAAGCAACATCGTCAGAGAGGTAACCTTCAGCACTTGACCCCTCATCAGAGCGGCTGGTAGCCCTCGAGTCAAGGGGAGCCTCAGAGCGACGTTGGGAAGAAGACGCTCGTGAGGAAGAGGCTTCGGCTCTCTCTGAGCGACGGGGCCCAGCCACAGGAGGATTCGCTGGAATCCTCCCACCACGGTGGCTAAGGGGGGCGCGAGAGCAAAAACTCCCCCTGTTTGAAGGACCAGCGTGGCCTGCTCTAGATCGCATGGTGGAAATTGAATGACAAAAATTGCAAGGAGTTGAAGGAAAGGGAGGTTACCTAAAGGAAGAAGATCTTTGAGATGTTTGAAGACGACAGAGAAATTCCAAAGAAATTTGAGCAGAGTTTCACTAAGCTTGAAAACAAGAGTGGATTCCAAAATCTGCTAAGAGCTACTTTTACAGGTAACGAAGAAGCACTGTGTTTCGTCGAAGGTCAAAAGGCTTGCATCAAAACGCAACCACTTCAAATTGAAACGACTCTGTCATTTCATCACGCACGGGCGCGAAAATGGTAACGTTTCAGTAAACATTTTGGCAAAATGGGCCCCCATTCAGTTTGAATCCAGGCCCAATAAGCCCAGTCGACGGTTACACTCTTGGGCAATGATGGCTCGTGCATAAAAAACGCATTTACTGTCTAATCATACCATGCGCATTTAATGCATCTCAACCACTTTTCAAATACCAAGGGTTTCGATTCTCAAAGACTCTTGGGATTTCCATCGTTTATTTTATGCTGTCTGAATCCGTTGTACTCAACGCGAGAAGAGCGGTCACCCGTTTATTAGAGCGGACGCCACAGAGCTCCAGAGACCTTCCAGAATGTACTACCGGCATCCAGACTTCTCTAGAGTTGTGTAGCTTATATGAGCAACTTAACAGTCCCTCATACAAGCTAGGGGACAAATGATCCGGTCCGGATACCGGCCCCCATTCTTGTGACGTCAGAGTGACATCATATAAGGAAAACCGGTGTCCTGGTTCAACGTTACCACACCGGATATCCGATGTCTGGCCGTCCGTCCTCATCACACGATTGCCTCACTTACATATTCCAGAATGGTTCTTTGTTCATTTTCACAGGACATTTATATAACTGTTGGCTTTTCAGTCACAGTAAGATAAGAGCCCCTAATAACTTATCAGCGAAGACACTGTTTGTAGCAAAATACGTCACGTCAATGGCCTCAGAAAGCAAGTGGATGTGTCAGCAGATTATGCGGAAAAGGTGATTATCCTCTCCTCTTCCTAGAGGATCGTACTCTGATAATTGACCTACTCTCCTGACACATTCTGAAAGTTGAGCCACCCTGATTGACATAATATACACGCTATCAGAGCTAAGGGACCCACCTGCATCCAACGACTTATTTTCTCACGTACAACTATAAGTAGCACATTTCAATACACATGCATGGTATCGTTGTTCTATCTCACACTTTACTGTTACTTCGCTTAAGCATTCATTGAGTTCTTACACTCTTCTAACTTGAGCGTCGGAGAATCTTCGCAGGTGGCATCACCTTTCGCCCCCCTACAACGCGAAACGTTGGTGTGAAGGATCTCCAGGACAACAAGAACGGCCTCTCCCACTGAGAGACCGGATTACAACATCGGATATACACAGTTCCGGTGTGCAAACCCTAAAAACACCTGCATTCTTGTGGCTGGTCCCACACCGGATCCTAGACCCCGGTCCAGACCAGTTCATTAACATTATTTTAAAAAAATATACTACATTACCACTCTTTTTACTAATACCATTTTTAGTAATTTTACCCTCAAATTCTATTTTTTAAACCAAGGTTATCTAAAGTTTTTCCACCCAAACACAATCACTACTTTTTAACTCACTTTTACCATATAAACTATCCAAACACAAATCACTGTTTTCAAAACCCCAATTTCCCAAACCACTATTTCTAAACCTCAATTTTTTAAACCCTGTTTCACAAATCTTACTCTAACTTTTAAACAAACAGACCCTAAATAGCGTTTCAAGATTTCAATTTATTAGTCGGATTTCATTTTTACTTTGGTATCCCTTAATAATCTTAATAATTTATATTTCTGCCATTTATTTATTTTTAAAAACCTTAATCTTTTCACGTGTTTACGTATGTTCTTTAATAATATTGACAATTTAATGTGAAAAGGAAAAAAGAAAGCATATACATTTAATAAAATATTTTTTGGATAAAATTTAAAATTAACAGAAACACAAAACTAAAATGTTTCTAACTTTTGTATAAAACTTTATTTATATCAAAATTATGTTAAGAGATAAATATTTATTTGGTTAAATTTAACAATAATAAATATTTACTAAGCACACCATAATAAAGGTAGTTGATTCAAGTGGTTAAATTTAATATTTTTTATGTTTGATTGAGTAAAGTTACAATTATGCAAACTGTAACACCCTCGGTTAGATAAGACAAATCCTTCTGTAGGTTCATCCTATTTAACTGAGAGTGTTAACAGTTTTTAGAAAAAGTGAATATTTTTTTTTTATAAAATAATGGCATATCAGTGGAAGCAATATTATATAGATCACATAGTCATTCACAAACTGCAAGTAATTGTACTCTTAACAGAATGGGGCACGCAGGCACCCTTAAATATTATACAGTCATCCGTCAATATTCAGATACTTATATTCTATTTAAGGAGCGTTCTCATTTGGTTCAGTATATTGCTGTTCTTCATACTCAGGTTCTTGATTTCCTAATTCCTCTGAAAATTGTCAACAGTAAGGGTGAGTATAACCCAAGACCCTGATTGGTTAATCCGGTACGGACATAATCCAGTTAACATATAATATCACATAAATCATATAATTAACATATTCATAAATATAACAATCAAATATGCTGTAATGAAATGCATGAGTTTGGATTTATTATGATTTATCTTTGATTAAGTCTCATGATGCATGTGGGCCCAATAAATCGATTTTTCTTCATCTCATTCTTTGGAATATCTCCATTCCAATCATCTAGAGCGATCAGGGTCCGCCCAAGTTCCATATGGTACAAATGAACTCATTGGTTCTCATCATTGATTTAAATATTTTTGGAACTTGGATCCCTACGATCATATTTACACTCCGTCATTTAGTCAAAGTACACTAGAATTGCATCGTCTCACCCGGCTATCAGGCGCGACTCTGATGCCATTGGGTTGCTGTTCCAGTCGTACTCCCAAGATTCTTCATGGAGATCGAACGTGAGTGTCCTCCACTGTACCAAGTGTATGCTCTAGAGGTTTTTCTTCTTCAAAAATATTTTCATGATGCGAAATGCATTTATTTTATCAATTGATTCCTTGGGTATCTTATGTGTTTCCAGTCTCATCATATCATTCCCAAGTTCTTTGAATTCCATCAATTGTTTAAACATTGTAAGATATCCGTTTATTATTTTAGAAATATATCTATTATATCTTGGTTAAAATTATATTCTTCATAAAGAGTAAAATAATATATTCTTTATGTAATTACTCATAATTAAGACGTTAACAATGTTAATAACAATAAAACTAACAATAATAATAATAATATTAAGATTGATAATAATTAGAATAATAATAATAATAATAGAATAAGAATGATAATAATAATTATAACTGATCCGGTCTCAATACCGGTATCCGATCTGCTATACATATTTCAACGTCTTTGATGAGACATCTACGTGTAACCGGTGTCATCGGTATACATCCGGACTGTAATTCCGTATCAGGCGTTCTCCCTATACCGGTTGTTCAGGATAACACCATGACATCGGATAATACACACGTCACTGTGCAAAAGACAAGGATTGTTGCTACAGGGATCGATCAATAATTCCCTGCACTACGAGCCAAATTCTGCTCACGGGAATGGTCAACTTGTTCCCTAATCCTAGTCTACATTCTCTATGCTCAATATAAAATAGCCACTTGACCCAATCATGCAGGTAAGTGCGCAATATAATAATGCTAATGGGAGTTGGTGGTTCCCCACCAACGAATCCTCGTTAATCGAGCCAATCAGGTATATGAACTCACTTCATGATTGAAGTGAGGGATCTTCATCTTCAGCTCTTTTACGACTGATTCCTCTCTGAATACATTCCTAACTTGGAATATTACTGACTTGAGCGTCGGAGAATCTTTGCAGGTGACACCACTATTCGCCCACTTCAACGCGTTAGGTCGGTGTGAAGAATCTCCAGAACGCCCAATTCGCTCTCCTCACTCAAGGACAACGGATATCTACACCGGATACACATACATCCGGTCTTCTATACAGTATTTACATACTATTTGTGACTGGTCTGAGTCTGGATCTCTAGACCCCGGTCCAGGACAGATCATTGGCACGCCCGGTGGGACACGATAAAGTTATTCCCATATCCTTTGACAGAGCAGGTAATCCACAATGGAAGGCGAAGCACAAGATTTTATGGAGAATCAAGCTGAAGGCAGAACCAATCCTAACGCCTTCAAAAAACTCAACTTTGATTCTCATGGGGGCAGCTCAAAGAAGATAGTAACAGTGTCTGATCCTGATCCTCGCGATGAGTTGATCAAACAACTTCAGAGAGAACTCGCTGAATTGCGAAGAGAAAAAAGGCAAAGCGAGGATAAAGAATCATCTCGCACGTGAAACACTCCCCACGCAACTGATGGTGAAAAGTCCACCACTCTTCAGTACTCAAATATCCCTACGTTTGAAGGGGGAGAACAGACTCGCGATTCTGAGGATGCAGCTTCCCGAAGGAAGAGAGATTCAGTAACAGTACCCCCATTGTCTTACAATCTGAAGGTTCCTTTTTCAAGGAGACTTATGGGCATCAGCATCCCCAAGCACCTTCAAACTACTCAACCACTTTCCATCGGAAAGTATAGTGGTGAAACTGATCCAACTAAGCACCTTGATGCTTATGTGTTTGAAGCCATGTACTTGGGGGCTGATGAGGACGTGATGTGCCGAATGTTCCCTCGAACATTGTCTGAGGAGGCCCTCGGGTGGTTTAAAGGCCTGCCTTCTGGATCCATAGATTCTTGGACGGAAATGGCAGCTGCCTTTGAAACCCACTTTGTCATCTCCAGAGACGTACCCAAGACGTCTCATACCTTGGCTCAGATTAAGCAAGGTGAAACAGAGGGCTTAAAAGATTTTTTGAAGAGGTTTTATAAGGAAGCAGCCCTGGTTCCTAACCTCACAGAATCTATCAAGCTGCATATCGTTATTGAGGCATTGCAGCCAGGATCATCTTTCGCTCTTTCATTAGCAAAGAGCCCCCCAACAACTTTTGAGGAGTTCAGGAAAAAAGCCTCAAAGTACGTGAGCATAGAGATGCACTTGGAGGCAATGGCTGCAAAGAAAAAGCCACCAACACCATCTCCCCAAACCCAGAAGGGTAAGGAGAAGACGAGGTCAGAATGCATGGAGAGGCCATTCACCAATCCTAAGGTTAATAACCACCCTCCTCGACCTCGAGAAAAACACGTCAATTCCTTCAGCCATTATGCACAGTTGTCTGCCAGACCATCTCAGATTTTGAGAGAGGTCGGATGGCCAGTTTTCAGCACATATGGCATCAGGAGACCAGCCCCTATGAAAAGACCAGGAAATTCCCCTAAGTACTGCGATTTTCATGAACAAAATGGTCATTCCACTGATGAATGCCAAGCTCTAAAGAACGCGGTTGAGACGCTAATTAGAGAAGGCAAATTGAAGCAGTACCTGTTCAAAGAAAAATCTTTTGACAGGGTAGAACGGAATGAGAAGAGAGAAAGAGATCCAGACGACGGGGATGACAACAACGGCAATCCAGTCCGAAAGTTCTCTGCTGCAGAAAAGCAAAAAGGTGTGATGACTGATAATGCAACGCAGAGAGACGGGATGCCCCAGCAACAACGTCAGGGCCGACGTGAAGTTATTGACATGATTGCTGGAGGATTTACTGGAGGAGGAGCTTCAATTACAGCTCGTAAAAATCATCACAGAATGATTCTATCTGTGCAAGGGAAGGTTAAAGACAATCGCCCTTACAGAGGAGGGATTGAGGCTCCCATAATCTCTTTCTCCGATGAGGATTTTGGCCCAACCATTCCTGGTGGTGACGATGCTGTAGTCATCACTGCTGTGATCGCCAACAAGGACGTCCGAAGAATCCTTGTTGACCAGGGAAGTTCCTGCGATGTTATTTTCTATAATTGCTTTGAAAGAATGGGTTTTAAAGACTCAGACTTATAGCCTTACACGCAGGAACTAACAGCTTTCAATGGCGCAAAGCAACCAACTAAAGGGTATCTTGACACCCTTATCTCGTTTGAAGGCGAGCCAGGAGCCAGGACGGTTAGGTCTCGGGTGCTAGTGATTGATGTCAAATCACCATTTGATGGCATCATAGGCCGTCCCACTCTGAATGCAATGGAGATAGTTGTATCAACCCCACATCTCCTTATCAAGTTCATTGACAAGGATAATGTTGTGTCATCTATCCGGGGTGATCAAGAGATGGCTAGGTACTGCTACAACCTTAGCCTCAACATGACAAAGCTGGACGCCTCCAATAAAAAGAGGAAACTTAATGATGCTGGAACATCGGCTGGATCTGTAAGCCTTGTCGACCTGGATCCTAGAGCGGATTTGAACATTGATCCGTTCAACCCATCAAAGCCCACACCGGATGGAAGTTCCAGGGACATCGTCTTGGGAGATTCTCCAGAAAAGATCACCCATATCAATGACAAGCTAGATACTAAAATAGAGCAGCGACTGCTGGCTCTCTTGCAAGAGTTTAAAGACCTCTTTGCATGGACTGCAGCCGATATGCCAGGCATAGACCCTGAATTCTGCTGTCATAAACTTTCCGTCTATCCAGAGACGAAACCTGTGGCCCAAAAGAAAAGACGATTGGGCCCAGAGAAACAGAAGGCAGCTTGCCAGCAAACTGAGGAGTTGCTGAAGGCCGGATTTATCAGGGAAATCCGATATTCCTCTTGGCTTTCGAATGTGGTGATGGTCCCTAAATCCAATGGTAAATAGAGAATGTGCATCGACTACGTGGACCTCAACCGCTGCTGTCCAAAAGATCCTTATCCTCTTCCTAATATAGATCGGATGGTCGATGATTCCTCTGGTTATCAATACCTGAGCTTCATGGACGCTTACTCTGGTTACAACCAAATTTCGATGTGCGAAGAGGATCAAGAGAAGACAGCTTTCATAAATGATCGTGGTGTCTTTTGCTATACAGTCATGCCCTTTGGCCTGAAAAACACTGGGGCGACATATCAGCGCATGATCAACAAGGTTTTCGAAGGTATGCACACCAAACTTGTTGAAGTATACATTGACGACATAATAGCAAAGACACCGGTTGGTGGCGATCATATTGAGGACCTACGCCAAGTATTCACCCGTTTGAGACAATTTAACATGAGGCTGAACCCAATGAAGTGCACATTTACTGTCCCTGCTGGGAAGTTTTTGGGTTTCATGTTAACTCAACGTGGTATTGAAGCCAATCCAGGGAAGTGCCAAACGATTCTAGATATGCAGAGTCCTAAGAATCTCAAAGAAGTCCAATCCCTGAATGGCAAGGTAGCAGTTTTAGCACGATTCATGCCAAAAATGGCTCACAGGTCGCTCCCCCTGTACAAAATACTGAAAAAGTCCAAGAAATTCGAGTGGGGACAGGAACAAGAAAAAGCTTTCCAAGAGCTTAAGGAGTTGTTGTCCAAACCTCCCATTCTCACAAAGCCTAACCCCGAAGACACACTCATTCTGTACTTGGCTATTTCAGATGAAGCTTTGGGCGTTGCCTTGATAAAAGAAACTCCTGATGGACAAAGACCGGTCTATTTCACTAGCAAGACCTTGCAAGGAGCTGAGATCCGGTATCAGAAAATTGAAAAGGCCGCCCTCGCTGTTGTTTGGGCCTCACGACGGTTGCGTCCGTACTTTCATGCCCATCCAATCATAGTGAGAACGGATTTGCCACTCCGTTCTGTCTTAATCAAGCCCGATCTCGCTGGGAGGATAATCAAATGGTCTATTGAACTCTCTGAGTTTGAAATATCCTACGAACCCCGCAGCGCTATTAAAGCTCAAGTCCTGGCTGACTTTATTGTGGAAATGACAGGGACTGATCCAGATTACCCTCGAGTCCATTGGACCATTTACGTTGATGGTTTATCAAACCAAAGAGGCTCTGGAGCAGGTGTAGTTCTAGAAAGTGACGACGGAGTGCACCTGGAGATCTCCCTTCGTTTCAATTAAAAAACATCCAACAACCAAGCTGAGTACGAGGCTTGTTTGGCCGGACTGAGAGCTGCAATTGACTCGGAGCTTCTGAGGCGACGCTCTGCAGCGATTCACAGCTGGTGATTTCGCAGATCTTAGGAGATTATCAAGCTCGCGAACCTCAACTCCAATTATACTTGAACTGTGTCAAGGAGTTGACTGAGAAATTCTCAAAGGTGGAATTCAAGCATGTTCCACGTGAAGAGAATACTAGAGCGGATATACTCTCCAGGTTAGCAAGCACTAAACGACCAGGTAGCACCACTACGCTGGTTCAAAGCACGCTAACGTCGCCCAGCATTCCTCTTTTCCCTTCTCTAAACACCATAATGACTAACTCCCTTTACGGAGATACATGGATGGCTCCTTACATCCGTTATTTGGCTGATGGACAACTACCTACAGATGAGAAGGAAAAGACGAGGCTAAGGAGAGAATTACCATATTTCACTATGATTGATGGTAATCTTTACAGAAGGGCACTCTCTGTGCCCTATTTGATTTGTCTCAAAGAGGATGAGGTGCAAGATGTAATGGAGGAAGTGCATGGAGGACAATGTGGACACCACGCCGGAGGAAGAAGCTTAATGTGAAAAATCCTCAGAGCTGGATACTGGTGGCCCACAATGAAGCAAGACTCCATTGACTTCGTCAAAAAATGTGATGCTTGCCAAAAATTCTCTAACCTTCACCATACACCGGTGGAAGAACTCTTCACATCCGCTGTTCCATGGCCCTTCTACCAATGGGGATTGGATATTCTGGGCCCCTTTCCAACTGCTCCTGAGGGTATCAAATATCTCATTGTAGGGGTCGATTATTTCACTAAGTGGATAGAAGCAGAGCCGGTGGTGCATATTACTTCAGCCCGAACTCGTCGTTTCATGTATGAAAACATCATAACACGGTTCGGGGTCCCAGCACGGATTGTCACAGATAATGGCACCCAGTTCACGGATAGAAAATTCACAGATTTGCTTGAAGGGTTAGGAATAACCCAAATATTCTCATCCGTCGAACATCCCCAAACTAATGGTCAAGCTGAAGTGGCCAACAGGGAGGTGCTGAAGGGACTAAAGAAACGCCTTGGTGAAGCCAAGGGCGGATGGACAGACCAGCTGTGTCATGTCCTATGGGCATATCGGACAACGCCTCATTCATCCACCAATGAATCCCCATATCGCCTAACATACGGGGTCGAGGCAATGATACCTGTGGAACTGCAAATTGCTTCCACAAGGGTTAAGTACTTCTCTGAAGAAACCAACAATGCTAACTTGGCATCCAAAATGGATGTCATACAAGAACTCAGAGAAGACGCTTTCATCAGAGATCAAGCCATCAAAGCCAAAGTTGCTCTCCGGTACAACAAACGAGTCCAATCAAGGACTTTCAACGTTGGAGATTTGGTTTTGAGGAAAGCAAGTATAGGGAACAAATTCGCTCATCAAGGCAAATTAGCCCCAAACTGGGAAGGCCCATACAGGGTATCCGAGGTCACTGGCAAAGGCTCTTACCGCCTTGAAAACCTTGATGGCACTCCAATCCGAAATAAGTGGAACACCCAAAACTTGCGCATCTACTATAGCTAGCTGTTGAAACCATCCACACTCTCCTATCCTTATCTTGGATTGAATACTGGAGAATTTATTTTCATAGCTACGCTCTCATTGTAATTCTTATTTTTGATTTAATAAGAATCTCTCACAACAATTTAACTCTTTCGAGTTTTTCTTATGCTGTGATTTTCAGTTTATCCGGTGTACAGAAACATATTTAGGACGGATGATCTCAGCTACTTGTTCTGTAGCTGACGATGTAACTTCTCGAATATGCGCAACACACGAGAGCATACTCAGGGCGGATGATCTCAATTACCCATTCTGTAATTGACGATGTAACTCCTCGAGTGTGTTTAATTGATTGAAGGCCCGGATTGTAGGATTAAACCGAACTCTGGGTACGGTTAGTAAGTTTGGCTGAACACCGGTGAAGACCTGAGTTGTAGGATTAAACCGAACCTCAGGGCATGGGTTGTAGGGCTGGTCCTTTTTCAAGGCCACAAACCGAACCCCATTCGAAGACTACATGGGTTGTAGGGCTGGTCCTCTTTCAAGGCCACAAACCGAACCCCATTCGAAGGCCCAGATTGTAGGATTAAACCAAACTCTGGGTACGGTTAGTAAGTTTGGCTGAACACCGGTGAAGGCTTGGATTGTAGGATTGAACCGAACTCCGAGTACGACTAGTAGGTTTGGCCGAACGTCGGTGAAGACCTGAGTTGTAGGATTAAACCGAACCTCAGGAAATGGGTAGTAGGATTGCACCGAACCCTATTTGAAGGCTGGTGAATGGGTGAAATCCAACACCGGTTGAAGAAGTACGATTGAGGTACACTTCCCCAGGACGGATGCTCTCAATCACATATTCTGTGAGTTGACGAGGTAACTCCTGGCGCGGACAATTCCCATCATCATCCTTATGATGGAAGTCTTTGAAGACTCAATCCGTACTCTTACGATTGAGGTACACTTCCCCAGGATGGATGCTCTCAATCACATATTCTGTGAGTTGACGAGGTAACTCCTGGCGCGGACAATTCCCATCATCATCCTTATGATGGAAGTCTTTGAAGACTCAATCCGTACTCTTACGATTGAGATACATTTCCCCAATCCAACCTCAATATTGATCACGCTGAACGGATTATTGAATGCCTTACTCTTCATAAAACATTGAAGGCTTGGGCGCAGTAAGCTGGTTCTTCTTCAAGACCATGCTGAACCCCAAGTAACGGGCGCAGTAGGTTCAGGATTAGCCCTGATCTGAACCCCGTGTCGAAGGCTCGGATTGTAGGATTAAACCGAACTCTGAGTACGACTAGTAGGATTAACCGAACGTCGGTGAAGAATTGTCATTGGATAAAACCAAGGAACAATTGAAGAACGGCTAGTAGGATTAAACCGAACGCCAAATATGACATGGACAGTAGGATCATACCGAACTCCAAACACAACAAGTAAGTTATACTGAACTCCAGATTAATACTCTCTTATGAAGTTCTTTATTTGGAAGTTTTATAGCTTATAATTCTGAGTCATCAATTCTTCAATTGAGACCTAACTCATAAACTCCGACACAAACAATTCACTCGGGTACGCCACAATCCAAGGCATATTCACCCGAAATCTCTCAGTCGGAAATATGTGAAGAGGAATTTCTATTTTAAATCCTCACTCTTGAAAGCTCTCACGAGAAAATCTCACTCAGAGTTTATTCAAAGTGATAATCACCCAATGAAACTGGGGGACAGCATCAACGATTTAACGAATATCTTGAGGAATGAACTTTCGTCTCAACGATCTCACAATCATTCCCCTTAAGCTGTTCTTGTGACGACGATGTGTTCCCTCACAAGCGGTGATCTTATTATGAAATTCATCTCGCATGTATAAGTCCGGTATGAAGATTTTGTTTTAAAATCGGATCTTCATTACTTAAATCCGGAATGATACAATACACATGCAATCCCTCTATTAAAGTTATTTCTCACTAAACAAGAATGGAGGTAAAAAAAACTCTTTTATTGATTAAACGAGAATTACAATTCGTGTAATAATCCGGAGCTGATCCCGGAACACAGCGAATTTGAATCAATAAAATGAAAAAGGAAACAAGGAAGGCGCTACTTTCTCTGGCTTGAGTCTCCTTCCTTCCCTTTGCCTTTGTCTCCGATCTTGCCTTCTTCAGTGCGAGAGCTTGTTCCTGTGCTTATGGGCTTCAGGAGTGAAGGTCCCATTGATTGACCTTTAGGTAAAGGAGCAAACTTATAAGGAGTGTTAGGCGGACTTTCATGACGGTTATCAACGATGGCCACTAGTTTCCCTTGGTGAAACGCATAAAACGGATCAATGCCGTTCAGATTAATTGACACCTTGGGATTCCGGTATAGCACTTGACGAACTACCAACCCGAAAGCCTCCTTGACTGCTTGATCACACATGTTTACAGCATCGTCTAAGTCTGCTTTCAGGGTCTTGGCTTCGTCGGTCGAATCCGCCAACTTTAAGAGCAACTCCTTTTCCTTACGTGACCAATCATCCACTCCTCGAGAATGGACGACCTTAGCCTCCTTCAACCCCTCCTCTAGCTTCGAAGAGCGTTCCTTCTCCACACAAAGGTTGGCATGGAGGTCAGCATTGATTTTCTTCTGATCAAGAACTTGACCCTCCAGCTCCTTGGCAAGGTTCTTCAGCTTGGCAATTTCTTCATCCTTCTTCTGAGTTTCTTCTCTGGAAGTTTCTAATTTTCCTTCTAATTGGAGGATGATTGCCTTGTCTTTGCCAACTAATGAGCCGAGCCTCTCGTTCTTTTCTGTGAGCTCACGAACTGACTTGAGGAGCCCGGACAATTCAGCCAAGTGCTTCTGTCCGTCGTCGCAAGCTTTGATCATTTCATCACTCTTCAACGAGGGCTTCACCTTGGGTGAAGATTTAGGAACGCCCTCAGGAACGGAGCCCTCATACACCGGAAGTTGAACAAGACCGGAATTACCTTCAAGAGGGCAAGGGGCTTTGGGCGCGAAATAAGTCGTTATTGGCTTCACCCCATAAGTGATTACACTGCCTGGGGCATCAGGAGTGGGCTCTTCCGCTCTCCTTTCCTTAGAGGGCTCTGGCTCAGCAACCCCTCTTGAAATTTTTGATTTTTTGGGCGAGGATTGACGGTCTGAGATCTTCGAGGGATTACGCTTTGTCCTCTTCTTTTTCTCGACAACCTTCTCAGATCCGCCCTCGATCAGAGGAATATCGTCACCAGCAGACGAAGTTAATATTATCGTCTCAGCAGTAGCCTTCTTTGAGTTCCGCTTTGCCTGAATGTCATTTTCAGCCGCAACGGAAGTCTCTCTGGCCTTGATACCTTTTAGCCTATTCATCTCTGGTGACTCACTCTGAATTTCACCTGCAAAATCAAAAGACACAATCAGAGACGAAAAATTTTCAAGGCAAAAGACATAATAACGCATGAAGAATGGCAGGGAAATTACGTAAATACTCCTCGCAAGTAGACTTTGGTCCTAACAAACGCTTGCAGGAGAAAAATTGGTGTGAGGCTGTGTAGGATTGCAGAGCCGAAAGAACAGAGATCGAGGATGGGCTCAATTCGTCCTCCTCGGTGTAGTACGCTTGGGAGGTCAACAAAAAATGTTCGTGCATCCAAGCCGCTGGGAATTTTGGAATCCCATCTTCAGTTAACCAAAAAACTGGTTCATTCGGATCGACGCTGATCTTCGTATAATAAGATTTGAATGAACGCCCATCAACTTTGGCGGAGTCAGTGTACGCCTCGAAGTTGATGATCTTGGAGATAGTCCGGAGGGATATCAAGCTCACTCCTCCTTTCTCCTTATTCGCACGACGGACCACTTGAGTGAAGTAGAAAAGCATGGCCACCGTCGGTTGAAAGTTGAAGTGCTCCCCAAGCACTTCAAGAGAGCGGACCAATCCCCATCCATTAGGGTGAAGTTGCGAGGGAGCGCAGTCCAGGAATCTCAGGACTCCCATCTGAAACTTCGTAAAGGGGAAACGCACGCCCAAGTTCAGAAATAAAAAATCATACATGAACAAGGACCTCTCGTCCGGTGTATGACATATCCGTTCTGATGGAAGGGGAGCGAATACCTTAAAACACCATCGGTATTTATTCTTCTTCCAGACTGTGAAGCGCGGTTCCAACTCTGCTCCGTCCTCACGAGCACGCACGGATGCAGTTTCACGAAATTCCTCAGCGACCCAGCTGAATGGGCGCTTCTGTTGGAATTTCACCCAGTCTATCCGGTGTGCAACCACATTGCATAGGCCGGATTGGGTCTTCAAGATATACTTCTCAGAGGGAGATTCCCCTTCAGACGATTTCCTGCCAGTAACTTTCTTTGTCACCATAGTGAAAGCTTTGATGCTGCGATAGAATTTCACATCATCAGAGAGATACAAATCCCCACTCTCGACACTCTCACTGGAGGAGGAAGATTCTGAAGAGGGTATAATCACCCTTCGCCTTTGATATTGCGACTCCTCACCCTCTGTATACTGTGGCCTCGACTGGAAGATCACTGGGATCCTCCCACCACGAACGTTAGGGTTTTGAGTCAAAGTCCTTCCTCCTCTTCCTCTAGGGCTAACGCCACTGAAGATAACACCCTTCCTAGGCATTCTCAAATATTGAAAAGAGATACAGAAAACGAAGGGAAAGTGGTTACCTAAGGATAGTGAATTGAAATTCACAGAGGCGGACACGAAGAACTTCTCGGAACTTTTGCAGAGGTTCGTCAAGGGAGCAACAAGAAATGGTAACTGAAATTGTCAGATATGCCTTTCTCAGGGCATGAGAATTTTTCAAATACCCACTAAACATAACCTGTCGTTTACCCCCAAACGACTCCCCGTTTAGTGGACCAGATTTGTCATTTTGTACCTCAAGGCGCGAAAATGCCATCGTTTTGTCACAAAGCCTTTGAAATGGGCCTATTAAAACCAAATACTAGGCCCAACAAGACTATGCGTGACAGTCACTAAGACATGCGCATTTAACGCAATAATGGCTCGCCCACGTGAATTAAGGCATAAAATATCCAATCATTAGAAACGTGGCCACCATTACTCGAATACCAAGGGTTGCGAAATTCGATAAACTCCTGATATTCTCATTGTCGAATCCGCCCTTAGGAGATTCATCACTACGGAACCTTGTTCCCAGAGCGGACATATACACTTCGATGTAGTCCCGAAATCCAGACGTACTACGATTAATATAGCTCATATGAGCAAGTCTACTCATTCCTCACATTAGCTAGGGGGCTAGTAGAGGTATTACTCGGATTTCGGATTCGAAAACTTGTTCAATCCGTACTCCATGATTAAAAAACTTCACCAGGACGGATGATCTCAATCACCTATTCTGTGATTCGATGATGTAACTCCTGGTACGAAGAACTCCAATAATCATTCCAGGACGGATTATCTAAATCACCTAATCTGTGATCTGACGATGTAACTCTTGGTGTTGTGTACTTTTCCAGAACGGACAATCTCAATCACCCATTATGTGATCTGACGATGTAACTCCTTGACATGGTGTACCTGCCCAGGATGGATGATCTCAATCACCTATTCTGTGATATGACGATGTAACTCCTGGCGCCATACACACCTCAAGGACGGATGATCTCAATCACCTGTTATGTGATCCGACGATATAACTTCTGGTGCTGTACACATCCCCAAGACGGATGATCTCAATCACTTATGAAGTGATTTGATGACAAAACACCTGGCATGATCAATTCATATAATCATTCTTATGATGGAAAATTCTGAAAGTCATTCCGCACTTTCGCTTTCAAGTGGTATTCTCCCAGGATGGATACTCTTTATCACCTATTCTGTGATACAACGACGTAACTCCTGGCGTAGAAAAAACTCCCATCATCATCCTTATGATGAAGGACTCAAACACCACTTCCTTGCAGTTCCCTAAACTTGGAACAATATTGTCATCTCCTGTGAGAGTATTACGGATTAAAAGCAGTCATCCGTCCTGTTACATTACTTTACTGAACAGCGGATCGACCCATCTTTCCCCAAGAGAATTAAGGAAATTAAGGATCATGCCCCAAAGACAGGCACCTTTTTCTTAACACATACTTGGGGACATGTATATATTTCGCCGTTCTAAATTTATCTATTGTTTAATCTTCTGAGGCAGTTATTTCAATCCGGCCTTAAGATTAGTTATACAGAACGGATTAGCATTGAATTATATATACATGAAACGATGAAGACAAATGCCTTAAATGGAATTCATTCATTAAAAACAAGGCTGTATACAATAGTTCAAAATCCGGAGTTGATCCCGGTACACAACTATACATATAAAGGAAAACAAAACTACGGAGGAGGAATCTGTTCTTCAGTTTTCTGTGCCTCCTCAGCACCAGGCTCTTGTGCCCCTTCCTTGGGAACCTCCACAGGAATCTCCCCTCCAGGAGCTTCAGCCCTTTCTTCAGAAGAGGGAACCTCGGACACAGGAAAGACGTAATCAGGTCCCATGGTTTGACCCTCAGGAAGAGGAGCCAAACCATACAAGGACGTCGGTGGATCTTCGTGACGACCATCCACCACTGCGACTAACTTTCCCCCATGGAATTCATAGTACGGATCCATTCCATAAAGGTTAAGTTTCGCAGTGGGGTTGCGGTAGAAGACTTGGCGTATGGCTAGGCCGAAGGACTCTTCAACAGCCCGGCTGCATATGTCAACAGCTTCTTCTCTCTCAGCTTTCGCTGTAGCCAATTCTCCCCGCAACTTGGACAGCTCCTCACTAGATACTTCGGACTTCGCTTTCCTAGCCTTCAGTCCCTCTATCTCAAGAAGGAGCTTCTTCTCCCTTTGAGACCACTCCTCAGCATCAGCTTTATTTTTATCCTGGCTGCTACAGAGTTCTTCCTCCTTCTCTGCCACTTTGCCTTCCAAGTTTTTAAGATCGCCTTTGAGCTTGAGATTCTCTTTAGTCATGATATCTCCAAACTCCTTAGACTTGCTAAGACGATCTTCCATTAACTTCATGGCGGCTTTGTCTTTTTCCGAGGAAAGCTTGAGTTCTTTCAATTCGTCACTCAATTCTTCAACCTTATCGACGTTGTTAGCCAACTCGCTGACTGAAGAAAGCATTCCAGCAAGTTCGGCTAACTGCCACCTTCCGGCCTCACACGCTTCCTTAATTTCTTTAGGACTGAGTGTAGGCCGGAGTTTGTACATCGGTGGAGGAAGAGTGGCTGGAGTAGAACCCTCATAGGAGAGGAAGGGGGTGAGAAACGAGGTAGTTGGGAAGGAGGTCGGCTCTGATCCAGAAACCCCGGCAGCAGTGCCTTTATTGAGATCGGAGGAAGCACCAATCGCTTCCGAGGCTTCAACAGCTTTATCCTCCGAAGTCCTTTGCTTCTTGGACTGACGCCTTGCAGGATCATTCTGGATCTTTCTTCTCCTCTCAGTAACTTGAGGCTGACCCGAGGCTGCGCCAACATCGGATGAACCGCCCTCAACCAGTGGGATGTCCCCTTCAGCATCCGAGGTCAGGATGATTAACTCAGGACGATCCTTAGTTGAGGGCCTGGGCTTCACTTCATTTTCATGGGCAACGGACTTACCCGCCGCCTTGAATTTCTTTAACTTGTCCATCTCTGGAGTTTCTTGTTCTATTTCACCTACATGAACAAACACAAGATGTTAGCAACTATAAATATTTTATATACATTTGGTAAAGGAGAAAAGGTGAAATCAAACGAGAAATACACAAATATTCCTCCCGGACTCCGCTTGAGCTACTTAGCAAATGCCTACACGAAAAGACGTGACGATGTGAAGTGTGTGATTCAAGTGCGAACAACACTCTCGACGTATCACGAGACAGATCGGATTGATCAGTGTAGTATGCGTGTGAGCTCAAGAGAAAATGTTTGTGTGTCCAACTCAGGGGAAATTTGTCGACGCCCTCTTCATCCTTCCAAAATATTGGTTTGCCCTTCTTAATGGAGATGCGAGTGAAATAAGTCTTGAAGGACTTCCCATCAACCTTGGCAGAATCCGTATAAGACTCAAAGTTCACAAAGGAACAGAGAGTCCGGAGAGTCACCAGACCAACTCCACCCTGCTTGTTTGCCCTTCGAACTACCTGAGTGTAGTAGAACAGCATCGCAACAGTTGGCGTGAAATTGAAATGTTCACCCAAGACCTCCAAAGCTCGGATGAGGCCCCAACCATTGGGATGAAGTTGGGAGGGTGCACAGTTCAGAAACTTCAAGACGCCCATCTGGAGTTCGGTTAGAGGAAAACGAACTCCCAGATAATGAAAAATAAAGTCATACATATATACAGAGCGGTCATTAGGGACGACATGGCATATCCGCTCTGTCGGAAGTGGTGCGTAAACCCTATACCACTTTTTCGTCTCTTCATCCGTACTCAGCGTGAACCTCGGTTGAATCCGAGATCCCTCCTCATCCGCATGACGAGAGGCCAGGTCCTTAAACTCGCTGGACACCCAACAGAAAGGCCATTTAGCCTGAACCTCCTCCCAATTCAGCCTCGAAGCAACTACGCTATAGAGACCTTCAGTTATCCTCGAAATAGCGCTATTTCCAGAGGTTCCCTCTCCAGTGGCCATTTGGATTTTCTAAATCGAACTCCTTAATCTACGATAAGAAATAAAATGTCGTCAGAAAGTTGCAATCATTACTCACTGCATTTTAAAAGCAATTACAATCAGAGGGCGACTCTGAGAAGGGAAAGGTCACTTCCCACAGTGAGTAAGATCCCCTTTCTGAGCGACGCGATTCAGTCTTAGGAAGAATTACAAGGATTCTTCCCCACGACTATTAGGGTTGCGGGAAACTGATTCCCCCCCCTAGATGAAGCCTACTTTCTATAACTAAGAGTAGCAAACCAAAGCAAAACTAGAGCGACAAGGAAGAGATAGTTACCTCAGATGACAGTGATGAATTTGAGGAACGAAGAAACCCTCGCAGTGCAGGCAACAAACTTCCTTGCAATATTTCTGCAGAGTTTTGTTAAGTAAACAAAAGCGAGTGGAACCCAGAATCCACTAAGTGTTCCTTTTATAGGAAACGAAGAGGTTCGGTTACCCCCTCTTGAAGTTGTGTCGTTCTCGATAAAACGCATTCGTTCACAAGCGAAACGACATAACCGTTCCAAATTCTTAGGCGCCAAAACGATAGCGACTCAGCGAAGGGCTATCCACTAGGCCCAAAAGTTTCGAAAACTTCAGGCCCATTAAGCCCAAAACGACGGTTAATGAGATTTTCATCTCAGACGCAATAATTGCTTGCCCACGTGATTAAAAGCATTAATGTCTAATCATGCAACGCAATTCACGCTTTACAGCCGTTACACGAACTTCAAGAACTTTCAATTCCAATAAACTCTTGAAATTCTCACACAACGAATCTTTGTCTGAATCCGTTATGGCTGCATCGACAGGTCGGATCTGTTAATTTTAGAACGGTTCTTTACGAATGACAACGGATACTAAGGAACTGTTACACACGTAAGTTTACCGATATTAAGACCTCTCGCAGGTTGAGTAGCTTATGTGAACAACCATTCGGTCCCTCACACAAGCTAGGGGACATATGATCCGGTCTCAATACCGGTATCCGATCTGCTATACATATTTCAACGTCTTTGATGAGACATCTACGTGTAACCGGTGTCATCGGTATACATCCGGACTGTAATTCCGTATCAGGCGTTCTCCCTATACCGGTTGTTCAGGATAACACCATGACATCGGATAATACACATGTCACTGTGCAAAAGACAAGGATTGTTGCTACAGGGATCGATCAATAATTCCCTGCACTACGAGCCAAATTCTGCTCACGGGAATGGTCAACTTGTTCCCTAATCCTAGTCTACATTCTCTATGCTCAATATAAAATAGCCACTTGACCCAATCATGCAGGTAAGTGCGCAATATAATAATGCTAATGGGAGTTGGTGGTTCCCCACCAACGAATCCTCGTTAATCGAGCCAATCAGGTATATGAACTCACTTCATGATTGAAGTGAGGGATCTTCATCTTCAGCTCTTTTACGACTGATTCCTCTCTGAATACATTCCTAACTTGGAATATTACTGACTTGAGCGTCGGAGAATCTTTGCAGGTGACACCACCATTCGCCCACTTCAACGCGTTAGGTCGGTGTGAAGGATCTCCAGAACGCCCAATCTGCTCTCCTCACTCAAGGACAACGGATATCTACACCGGATATACATACATCCGGTCTTCTATACAGTATTTACATACTATTTGTGACTGGTCTGAGTCCGGATCTCTAGACCCCGGTCCAGGACAGATCAATAACTTCCCAATAGTTTAAAAAATGTTTAAGAATAGTTTCTAAATGAAAATCCAAGCGAAAAACACTAAAAACATAGTTTTCCGAGTGAAACAAGGGTAAATCCGAGTGAAATAAGTATGATTCCGAGTGGAATCATACTGAGAAGGGTTTTCCAAACGATCTGGCTAAAAATCCGAGTGAAATTACACTGGAAAGCTGTTTTCCGACTGAAACAAGTTTGGGTCCGAGTGAAAATGAACTGGAAGGCTGTTTTCCGACTGAAACAGGTTTGATTCTGAGTAAAAATGAGTTTTCCGCATGAATTAACTATGAATCCGAGTGAAATAAAACTGAGCAGAGTTTACTAAATGAAATTAATATGTTTTCTGAGTGAAACAGAAATTGAAAAATATTTTCTTAATGAAATAACTTAAATTCTGAGTGAAATAAATTTCTGACTGACTTAAAATATAATTTCCGAGTGAAACGGAAACTGAAAAATATTTTCTTAATAAAATAACTTAAATTCTGAGTGAAATAAATTTCTGACTGACTTAAAATATAATTTCCGAGTGAAACGGAAACTGAAAAATATTTTCTTAATGAAATAACTTAAATTCTGAGTGAAATAAATTTCTGAGTGACTTAAAATATAATTTCCGAGTGAAACGGAAACTGAAAAATATTTTCTTAATGAAATAACTTAAATTCTGAGTGAAATAAATTTTTGAGTGACTTAAAATATAATTTCCGAGTGGAATCAGTAAGAAAGAGTTTCATGAGTGAAAACGTTGGTGAAACCGAGTAAAAATGAATTTCTGAGTGTAATAAAATACGATTCCGAGTGACATCAATCTCAAAGGAGTTTTCTGAGTGAATTCAATATAAGTTCCGAGTGAAATATGTTTGAGGAAGAGTTTTCCGAGTAAATTGAGCTTGGAAAGATGCTGTCCGAATGGAAATAGACTGGGAAAAGTTTTAAGGTTACTTCTTCCGAGTGAAATTACTGAAAAGGGTTCTGAGTAAAAGATAATTATGTTTTCTGAGTGAAATAACTTAAACTCTGAGTAAAAAAATGAGTTTCTGAGTGAAATCAAGTATGATTCCGAGTGGAATCAATATGAAAAGAGTTTCCTGAGTAAAAGTGTTTACGAGTCCGAGTGAAAATAAGTCTCTGAGTGAAATAACTATGTTTTCCGAGTGATATCAACTGGGAAGATGTTGTCCGAGTGGAAATAAACTAGAAAAAGTTCTCTGAGTGAAATTAGGTTGTTTACCGAGTGAAGAATTGTTCTATCAGAATGAAATACATTCAGTTAAGGTTGAATCCGATTGAAACTAAGCAAAACCGAGTGGTTATAGATGTAAAACCGGTCGGATTAACATAAAACAGAACCTGTTATCATTAAATCCATCTTCTATTCATAATTTTTCACTGGAAATCACACGGTACCCATGATTCTTAGTATTTTCAGTCCAATACAGTACATATCATTTCACAATTCATCACTGATTATATGCATTTAATAACAAATATATATATATATATATATATATATATAAATACAAATAATAACAATTAAGGCATTTAATTCACACAACACTGAATCTGTCCTGGAAAGGTGAGGAACAAGTTCCTTAACCCTTTCCTTCACTCGGTTTTCCCACAGAGCACCCAAGAATATACCCCCTTACCTTTATGGAGCTCCTGGAGGAGAAGAAGAGGTTCCCTTTCACTGTCCTGCACGAATTCCGAGTGAAACAGAAGAGAAAAGAGAGAGAAAGTAACTTGTAGGAAGAAGAATGATGGAGGTGTGTTTCGTGTGTGTGTTCTCTAAGAGTCCTTGCGTTGGTTTAAATAAGAAGTGGGCTGCTAAGTGAAAAATTAAATGGGGAACAGCTTTTGTGAGTGGGCTGCTAGTGGAGTGTTAATGGAGTGGCAGTGGAGATTTAAATAAGGAGATATGCTGAGTCAGTGCCCATTTCTGGCCGCCCACTAGCTATAATGCGCATGATTGAATTAAAATAATCATTAAAGACAAAATTGAAGTCAATACACACAACTGACACTGAATACCGAGTGAAACTTCCACTTGGTTAATCACTATGCCAACTGGAATTCTTCTTCCGAGTCAACAAATACAAGGCTCGCTTGAGCGAGTCTTCAAGTCCTCGCTCGGAATTCCTTTGAAACCAACTCAGGTACTCAGTTTCTCACTCGGTAATATCTGTCCAGACCGAGTCCTCTCTTTCTCAGAGTTTTCACTCGGAAATCCGAGTCTTCATTCACTTGGTTCACTCGGTTTAGGCCAACTTCTTCAACTATATTTCCAAATTAAGGTTTATTTAAGCCATTACCTCTCGGAACAAGACCTACACGTACGACTCTCACTCGGTTTTGGTCCAGTAGAGTATATCTCACTCGGAATTGGCTCAGCCTCTTACATTTCTCTCGGAATGGGTTCCCTTTACCATTTTCCACTTGGTTTCTTAAGCAAATACATACGAAACCATTCGGAATCCTTCCCAATTGATTCCACAACACACTCCAGTCGGTAGGAAGCATCAAATCAACATAAACATAAATATACATACATTCTTTCACTCGGAATACTTCAATCGGAGGAGTTTCCTTCGGAAAAGAAGCATTTGGCACGGTTTGACTCGAAAACGAGTCATTCCAGGGTGTTTTGACTCGGAATTTCATTCCTTCACTCGGAATTTCATTCCTTCACTCGGAATTTCATTTCTTCACTCGGAATTCCTCTCTGTTACTCGGAACAGAGTCCTTTTCACTCGGTTTTTGCATAATTTCACTAATGATCCATATAAATTCCATTATTATGCACAAAAATGACATTTCTGAGATACCACAGACCATCAACAGGGTATATATTGACTTATTCTTACTTACAACTCTCCATAATTCAAAATTTACAAGGGTAAAACTTTTTCTAAAAACAGGGATGTTACACAAACCTTGTCGATGAAAAAAATTTATTAAGAGAGTTAGCTAGTCCCACTATAAATATTCCTAACTTAAATAACATTAGGTTTAATAAAAAAATATACGTGGTTAAGCAAAAAAATTATTTTGAGAAATCAAAATTTATTTATTTATAATATAAATAAAAACACTGAATTAAGATAATAATTCATTTTGTCAAAAAAGGTAATAATGCATAACTTTTAAAATGATAAATGATTTTTGAGATATGTTAAAATATCTTTAAAAAATTGCAAGAATGTGTAAAAAAAATTAGATAATTTGCCTAATTGATCAAGCATATCATTTTATTTCATTTCACGTTTATTTGTTGCTGTAATAACTAATTTTACCAATAAATTTTAATATAGTTAGGTAGTTTATCAACTTTAATTTTTATTTTTTAAATTTCAGCGGCTTTTCAACTATCTTTTATGCTAATTTTACCAAATATACATAGTTAGTAATTTAATACATAACTTTATTTTTATAATTTAAATTTTATGGAAATAGGGGCCGAGGAAACTCATTAAAGTGAAAACATATCTTAAAGTAGTTCCAAAGACAAACATATACATGTTATTTAACTCTCACATCAATACTTTATATGATTGGTGCCATTTCAACCTAGATCCTAATAATTAAATACAACTTTAATATTTTTGGTGATATACAATTTTAATTTTTAAACTGTAATAGAAAACGGGGAAAATAATTTCATTCAAAACTAAAATTTGTGTGCTTTGCCCGACCAATTTGATATTTTTATTCATATGTCAAATTGATGACCATTATCTTTTATTTTTCCTTTCACATGAAAAGCATAAAGTAAAAGGTCTTTTTTGATATATTCAAATATATGCCCTCCAATTTTAGGCATGGCCCGTAAAAATTGAGCCTATATTTTTAACATATTTTAATTAAGAATGCTTTATAAAAAAAAATATATGGAAAATAGAAAGTCAATGTTATAATTGATTGGAAGTGGAACATAAAAATTACCAAACCATAAACCCGTCACAGGCTTCTATTAATACATATATTATATGCATCATGTTGGTTGGGATATGGTGTGTAGGTTGGGTAATAGATGATGAAGTTAAGTTGGTGTTTGTGAGTGGTGAGGCGCATAGGTGATGGGACGTCGGCTTTTTTATGGATTCAAAGTTGGTTCCCAACATGTTTTCGTTGATGGATGAAGTCGGGGTGAATATGGATTGGATAAGTTTAAATCCAATTTAAAATCATTTATTAAGATTGAATTTTGAAATGAATCTTTATCAAAAAAAATTAATATATTTTTTTTATGTTAAACTAGATTTTGTTCAAATTTAGTTTTTTAAAAATTTGTCTAAATTTAATTTTTAAAATTCAAATTTAGTTAAATTTGGATTTTCCCAAACAAAAACAGTTAGCAAAGCCCCACATAGGATGAATACATTGCCCACCTGTGAGCAAAGTGGCTATAGTAAATAAACACAGCCAAATTCAACAGCAAACTTGAGAATTGTATAAAATGCATAACTTGTAATTTGCAATCAAATGATGTTAATGGAATTTTATCCTAGTATAAGAATTTAGAAAATTGCCACTTAGGCTGAACAAATTAACCACCACCAACAGTGGCTAAACCTCAACAACGCTGCCAAACTCAAGCAGCCATAGTTACTTCAGAATTATAATCCATGCAATTTACAATCAGATGATGTTAGTGAAAATCAATATTTTTTTTAAAATCCAACCACCGCATTTGATAGATAGATCATAAGATTCACAATCAAAAGTCTGAAAAAGCAAAATAAATAATAAAGAAATTAGTACAAGACAAAAATCCGCTAGAGGAAAACATGTAGAGTTAAAAAAACAAAGAATTAACAAACTGAAAAATTCTCCAATTCGCAAAGGTCTTCACTTGAGATGGCTTGGTCTTTGTTTCCTGATTTTCAACAGTTGTAGGAATTTGATTTGCAGCAGCTGCCCCTTTAGACTTTTTCTTCGATTCATCCTATAAAAGTTGACACAAACAACCAAAGATGATGGGAGGGAAAAAGGAGTAAAAAGAATACGTCACATAATTCAATTCATACTTAATATAAGACTATTAATAGTAAGATTAAATCGAGAACACAACCAGCACCTTAAATTAGGGGTGATCGCCGATCGAGTTCGATCGGGTTCGATTGATGAAGACTTCAACCAATATTAACCGAAAATAATTTATTTTCAACCAAATCCGACTAAATGACCCTACAGTTTGATCGGGTTTCGGTTGAACGGTTTCGGTTAAGTTTAGACGGTTAACTTCGATTTAAACTTGTAATGAATTAATTTTTTTTGTGGTTAAAATTTACTTTTTAAACCTTTTTTTACACATTTTCCTCATTAATTCGATAGTATGTACTACATATATATAGTTCCTATAATCAATTTTACTTATTTGACTTCTCATTTAATAAATAATAATAATATATATACTCTTAATATTATATATTTCCTATATACTTTAGCTTCAATTTTCTTTATTACCGATTTTTTAAAAGTTCGGTAACTAATTAATAGAACTATGACGGTTTTCAAAATTATTAATAAAATAAAACTAACAAACAAAGATTATATATAGACAATAAAAATAAATATATATCACGTTGCATTTTACTTCTGGTACTATATAACTTTAATATGCTTGTAATATCCATTAAATAATATTTTCATTCCTTAATTTCAATTTGGCTTATTGTAGTAACTTTAATATGTTTGTTATAACTTTAATTGTATAAAGCTAACCATTTAATGACTAAAGTTGGGCCTGAAAAATAAAAAGCCCAACCCTTAAACCAAAGTTAACCGGTCGGGTACGGTTAATTCGGTTGGTAGAAATTAAAAATCGTACCCGCCCAAACTTACCCAAACTTAACCGGTCATTTTACCCGCTTACCCGTTTACCCGCCCAAACCTGTCTAAACTCGTTTTTTATTCCTGGTTTTCACGGTTTCTCGTCGGTTGGGTGGATATTGCTCACCCCTACCTTAAATCCTTAATCAACTAGCAACCTGCATATATATCATCAGACCAGTAACATCTATGCCTATAACTCTAGAACCAAGCATCCTTTTCATCAAGAAGAGAATAAAAAATAATACAATTTGTACCAGTATGGCTTTATGATGATAGTCTTTAATCATCATCAAGCAGCATGATCACTATCTTGGCAAGAAACCACTTCTGCAAAAGGAAGAAATATATTTAATTAATTCACAATGCAAAAGGATGAAATATAACTAATTAATTAACAATTACTTTTCAAATCAAAACATAATCGTCATCATATAGTCTTTTTCTTACCTTGCTCAACTTTCTTAAGCTCCGCATAATCCTCACTTGAGAGAAATGGTGAGGAATATCCTTTAAGCTAATATTGAGTACAAATAATTGCTTCCACTATTTTTGGTGTAAGGGAGCTACAATATGGATCTAATACTCTACCAGTACTAAAGGTTGATTTAGAGGCCATAGTAGAGATAGGTATGACTAATATCTCTCTTGCAATATTAGCAAGGATTAGAAATCAACCCGAGTTCACCCTCCACCAAACTAAGACATGAAAATTCTCAGAACGATATAAGGATTCATCCAAGTACTTAGTCAACTCAGAGTTATTACACCCACTTGATTGGTAAAATTGACTAATAACTATAACGATCATTAGAGACATTCTTCTTGAAAAAATTCACTATAGCCATAATAATCTTCAGTGAGATTCATGTAACTCAGCACTAGACCCTCCTAACCTACCATTATACTCCTCAAAAATTGAATACAAACAAGCTTCCACTTTCTCCTTTAAATTAATTGTCGTAGTAGGACCAAAAGCTTGGGTAATCAACCAATTTAAAAACTTCATCTTGTATCTAGGGTCTAATACAATAGCTATAAACAACATTTTTAAATTTTCATGATTTTTCCAGTACTCGTCATACTTCTTCTTCATCCTTATAGCCATTTCTCTCCCATTTACATCCTTAGAATGAAAATTTTAATTGATCTTTTTTCCAATTCCAAGAACCTCTAACAAATATATATTACTAGTCACATATGATGAATCGAAAATGCATAAAAGTAGCTTGATAAAAAGTCTCCAAAAATAGTAAGAGTGGGTGAACAAAGTCCCAATCTTCTTGTGTAGGAACACCCTTCCCTTTTTTCAACTCTTTGATATACTTCTTGTCTTGCATCTCAAGTTCCTCAAATGTCTTTTGATGTTTCAAGGTAGCTTCCAACGTCAAGTAAGTTGAATTCCATCAGGTTTCAACATTAAAACAAACAAGACCTTTGTACTCAATGTCCCAATCAATATAATTCTTAAATTTTATCAATCAACCTGAAGAAGATCTAATGTACTTCACAGCAGCATGAATTTTGAAAATAGAGTCATCAATATCCTTTAAACCTTGTTTTACTATCAAATTCAAATATGTGCATAACAACGCATATGAATGTAATCTCCTCTTTGAATAAACCCATTCCAAGACATCAACCTTTTTTTAAGATATTGAATTCTAATATCATTAGAAGAGGCGTTATCAACTGTCATGGTTAAGACACGGTTTAATCCCCAACCTTCCAAGCATTGCTCAATATTCTTTGCCATCACCTCTCCTGAATGTTATTAATTAAAATCTTCTTGTTGAAAACTTAATTATTGTCAAAAATATACAGTCAAACACATATAACTAGAAATTTGAGTAGAAGTCCATGTATCAATTGTGAGGCACATTCTATAACAATGTTTGGAAAGAAAACTCTTCAACCTTTTCTGTTTTGCATCCCATAGCACCAAAACATCCTGTGCTAGTGTACTATATGAGATAGTCTGAAATTTTGATTGTAAGACGTATAAAAGTCTTATGAAAGCTACACGTCCCACCCATCTAAAAAGAATCACCAAAGACACAAACAACTTTACCAATTTTGTCTGATAAATATCTTAGTCAAATCCGGGAAGAGAAAGGGATACAGTAACATGTCTTTCTTTACCAAGTGAAGAAGAACACGAATTATGAGATTTCCTACATTTTTTGAATGAGAAAGCAAAGAACTTATCTCATCCTTAATGTTCATTAAGACAGTGCAGTAATTGCAACGCACCTTTTTATGTGTCCTGGGTTCTTTAGTGAAATGATCCCATACCTCATACCTACCTCAGACCGGTTCTTACACCATTCAGAATGAGATTGTGGTGACAAATTAAACGAGTTAGAGACAGCTGTTGGAGGAGGAGAAGAGGGAAAAGGAAAAGTTCTCCCATAAAGTCATCTTGATCACCCATATTATTCCTAGAAATTAAAACACTAAAAAGATCATTATAAAAATTTAGATTAATTAAAATCAAATTATCATCATTTCAATAAGAAAGCACTTTATCCTAATAAAATAGGACCAATTGCATACACCTGTATACATCAACTATGAGTTATAATTAAGAAATGCTAAATACTTCTTTTTAGAAAAATAAAAGCCTTAGCTTAATAACTTTTCTCTATAAATGGGATCAACAATTTAAGCTAAAATATGGAGAACAGTAAAGCATTTAAAATTATTGGAGAGAAAGGTAAAAACAAAGAATAGCTATTGCTAGAACCTTACTAAAAAAACCTGCAATATTACTCCTTGATGAAGCAACAAGTGCTCTTGATGTTGAGTCTGAAAAAATAATAGTAGATGCTTTGAAAGCAATAAATTTGAAGGAAGACAGTGGCTTGTGTTCGAAAACCACCCATATTATAATAGCTCATAGGCTCTTAACAATAATAAACTCAGATACCATAGTTATTTTGGATACAGGTAAAATTATAGAGATTGGCTCCCACTCAACCCTAATAACAACAAATACAAGACTTTATTCAAGGTTATTTAGGTTATAGAGCTTTGAAGGTTAATAATGTTATACAGATCCAATATTCGTAAGTTGTAACTACAAAAAGTAACTATATCAATTCATAGAACTGGGCTTTTCTGTATGTCTTCTTCATTGTAATGAAATTATAGTTAGAATAAATGCCAAGAAAAATAGTTAAATGACATGAAATAGAATATAACATAAGCACTTTATATGGTTTTCTAAAATTCAAGGAAAACACTATGAATTGTCTTGAGTTTTTCTATCTTATTCTCACTAGCAATTCCAGGATCAACATAACACAACTGAAATAGAAACAAGACCATCCAGACTAATCATTTATTGGTGAAATGCAATTGTAAAATCTTGTTAAGTAAGACTTGGTATTGTGGTTTCTTCAGCGTACGCATTCCCTTTTTTATGAGCCTTGCCCACCCAACTTTCTGCCTTAGTGATCTTTCAAGAGCAACCATACTCTATAATGATGAATTACAACATTTAAAACCTGGAAGGATGCCTAATCATTGCACAACATGCATGCTCCAGAATAACCTTTCGATGTGTGTTTGTGTCCAAGTATTTGTACTTTATAAAATAAATGACTTGTAGAGCTCTGACATTAGTCCAAGGAATAAAACCATTAAACTGAGGATTATCATGTGCATCCTAATTTTGAATTGTGATATACTGAGAGAATAAAAATAATCGACGAGGAAACAGCAAAAGACCAAAGTTGCTTAGATGCTTAGTACGATACGGATATGATACAACATAGATACGGGGGATACGAAACATTTTAAAAAAATCAAGATACAATAGGCCTAGATACGTGTATAGAATTTTTACAAAAAAATATATGTGAGATCAATTCTAAGCATTGTTTTAACAACCATACAAAATATTTAAATGATGATCACAATTTATCAAAAAAGACATTTGTCATCACACATTAATGAAGTACAATTACATCATAGAGTCCCCTTCCTCACAACGAATTTCAACTATTTTCATTAAACATCAAAACATATATAAAAATATAATCAACCAATAAACACAAGAAAATATTAAATCAAGCAAACAACAAACACTTTGTTTATGCATTAACAAAACAACAATGCACATAAGAAAATAAAAATAAAAAACAAACACTGAATCAATCAGCACTGTAAATAAACATTAAGAAATCAATTCAAATCAACATTGTAAAAATAAAAATCATTAAAGTACTAGCAATGGTAGGATGGCATTGACAGCAAATGATTGAATTTTTGTATTAAAAAAATCATCTTAGAGCATTGAACAAACCTACAAGCAATGAAGTGCAGAAGCTATGATGTAGTGGGTCTGGAAAAACCTTGAAGCAGAGACATAACTCAAGGAAGAAGATAGGATGCTGAGGAAGAAGAAGCTTGAACTAACAGCTCGAGGAAGAAGAATAACACTAAAGAAAAATGAGACACTAAGGAAGGAGAACCATTAAAACATCCTAATATTTAAAACTAGATTTCTAAAACCCAAATAAATTTTTCGTGAATAAATTTTAGTTTTAAAACAGGATTTTGGATTAATATAATAACACTGTCATCATTACATCAACTTGCCCATTTATGTATACATATATATAACAAAACCGGTATGCACAGGAGCCGGCCAAGGCTACTACAAAACAACTATGTGCATCATGTACCATACATATATATATACATAATGCTCCATGCAGGCTGAGTGACCTCATATATCATCGCTGCGTCCTATATCCACTGTAAAAATAACCACAAATACGGGGTGAGCATATACATGTCAAATAACAGTTATTAAATCAGATCAAATGTCCAATTCATAATCACATATAAATCATAATCGTATCACATAATCTCATTACATTTCATTCATTCATATTGATTATATAATCATGTTGTTCACAACAACATACATCAATGCATTCACATGCTCAATCAAATGGATCCCTTATTAAGTCTTTTAATTTGTGTTGCAACACTGGCTCTCAGCCATAACTCAGCTCTTATCTGATCCGGCCGTTTTACTGGTACCAAACCGTTTGCCCTCTCACGTGACACAATCACTCCCAGCGACAATGGTAGTGTCACGGGCTAAACCCCAAGCCCCGCTCAAGAGGTTTGCCTTGAGTCCCACTCAAGGTCTTTTATGGAATCCTCTAAACCACAATCATATTTCATATTTGTTCATCACATAAGCATCTCATGCTTTATTAATATGCATCACATGCATTTATATATATCATGAAATCTTCATGAATATCATTCATATCATCATCATCAATCACATATTTCATTGCATCTCATGCATAGAATTTATCATAAATACATACATCACGTATACAATTCATATCTCATATAAATTCAATATCAATACCACTCACATATGAACGAAAAACATCATATCTCATAATATATCACACATATCATATATATTCGGAGGATTTCTCATTGAAGATAACAATATTATCCCGATTCTATTCATAAACTATACATTTAAAATGTAACGCTCCCCTACCTGGAATAAAGAATTCCAGCAGCTCCTCAGGCTATTGAATATTATCCAATCACAATTCACAAGTTCCGACTTGAATTTCTAGCTCCGAACCCTTCCGAAGCTACCTCACTTGGGGAATTCAAAGCTTCTTCTCTCTAAAAGCCAAGCTTCCATATGAAAGAGAAGAAGTGAAGATTGATTTCCTCTTTAATTGATAATTTCCAATAGAAATTGGAAAAGAAAAGGATTAGAGGTGATGTTTACAATCTCAAAATTTCAAGCTGATCCAACGGTAGGATTGACAGAAATCGTTGATGGAAAAAGGCGTGAACGAAGTGAGGAAGTGCTGATATATATATATATATATATATATATTAAGAGATAAGGAAGAAACAAGATAATAAAAGAAAAAAGGATAGAACAATAGAGAGGGTCCGATACTTAGAAAAAAAACAGAAAAAGAATATGCTAGAGTTTAGAAGAAAAGTAGAGTGACGTGGAAGAGCCTCAATGATTGAAGTAAATATCAATTCTAACACTGTTTTGGTATTTTGGCATATCTCTCTCATATCTTAATGTATTTTAATAAATTTGGTCTTATTGGAAAGCTAAGACAACGAGGAATAACTTTGTAGTTGACCATATTTCCAAATTCGGACTCTGACATGGTAAAAAGATTAAATTGAAAATACTCGGGAATATCTCTTTCCAAGAAGGATTCATCAGAGTCTCTTTTCGTTCAAAATTGCTTCACTCAGAGGGGATTCGCTCGGAAATGTTTCTGCTTAAAACACTCAGTCATAGCTTTTCTTTCCTCGGAAGTGACCCACTTGGAAATGTCTCACCCGGAGACACCTCATTCAGAAATATCTCACTCGGATATATCTCTGCCTGAGTCAAAGCCTTTCTTCACTCAAAAATATTTCTCTCAGAAGTGTGTCACTCGGAAGTCTTACAACCGAAAGGATCATTCGGAGTCGAAGTTCAGTCCTCTCTCAGAAATATTTCCACTTAGGAATATCACTCGGATTCGAAGACAATCTCGAAGACGAACCTGAGCATAAGCTCTCGGCAACTTTGAATATGGGCCCGAGCACAGGCTCTAGGCAATCTTTAAGACACCCGAGCACGAATTGAATGAAGGGATTCACCACTCGGATATTTACTTCCCCCAGGAACTATTCACTCAGAAACGTACTCATTCAAAGTTAAAGTCTTTCTCTGTCCAGAAGTACTTCCCCTAGAAAAGACTCACTCGGTATGTCTCAATCTGTGCCATACCACGCGGGAATCGGAAATGTCTCACTTGGTGCTATCCCACTTGGAAATGTCTCACTCGGTGCCATCCCACACAGAAGTGTCACACTCGGAGACACCCCACTCGAGAAACTTGCACTCAACTTGGAGATACCCCACTCGGGAATTCACTACTCAGAAATATCTCGGCCCGAGAAGTACTGATTCGAAATCAAAGCTTTTCTTCGCTCAAAAGTACTTCTCTCGGAAACGACCCACTCGGAAGTATGGAACTTGGGAGCGTCTTTGCCCGAAAGGTGCTCATTCGAAGTCAGAGCCCCTTTTCGTTCAGAATCAATCCTCTTGGGAATATTCCTTTCCGAGAAAAACACTCGTCCGAAGTCAGACTCAAAAATTCTTCACTGATCCCTAACTTGGGCAACGGATGTCTAGTGCTTTTTAATTAAAAAGAAACTCCACCGATCCTTAATGAATTATTTTCTAAAATTCTCAATTTAGGTTGTTACAACCATAAAACAGAGCTCTGCTTTAGAAGCCCATGAAACAGAGCACAACGAAGAGGCAAATGAAATAGTTGTAGCAAACCCCGTCGAAGAATCGTGTAAGAAGCTAGTAGACGATGAAGAGGTAAATGAAACGCTAAAGAAGAAGATGGAGTTAGTCAAACGACGAAGGATGAAGGGTCTGGTAGAAGAACCATCCATCAACAAAGCTGGTCAAACGACGAAGGAGCATTCGTGCCCGGTTATGGAGAACAGAGAAGCCCTAAGTGAAATTCCATCTCAAATTAGGGGAATATGAGAATGTGGTTCAACTTCTGTCCCATTCAGTAATTAAAATGTTTAATTTTTTAATGTCGTATTGCATCTTCTATGGTAAGTCGTGTCCAATGTGAGCGATGCGTATCAGAGTCATATCTAAGCCGTGTCTATTTTTTAAATAATTTTTTAAAAAAAAATTTGATACTTTTTGGATATATATCGGGACATATCGGTCATATATCAGTATCCAATATGTGTCTAATATTGATACTTTTGCATTTTTAGAGTATCACGGCTTCATAGGAAAAGACTAATGGATGGCAAAACTCTAAAATAGTTAGTTGCATTTGATAATAATAATCACAAAATGAGAGAAGACGTCTCAGATAACACCAAGCTAAAAATAACAGATATAACAATTACAGTAAAAAACAGGTAAAAGGAATTACTTTGAAATAAGGCATTTTTTTATAAGTCTCATTCTCTTTTACTATTTAGCAAAACACTTTACTAGCAAAAATAATGCAAACCATACAAGAAACATGAGTTTCTTTATACTGACATGGGAAAATCATAGGTTAAATTTTTCAAGTGAAAGAAGTACTCACAATTTGATCTAGACCAACCAATCTATAGATTCTCCCTATCATAAACCTTGCGGTAACCCATCAAGAAGTTTCCTAAACAGGGGTAGACCATGTCTTCCATTTGTTTACTTATTGATTAAATGATTTTATTATTGTCATTTGTCATATCTTGGAATAAAAAACTATTCATTAAGTTTGCATTGCTATAAAGCTAATTATAGTTCATTTGTTTCTTATCTTGCTTAAAGTTCAAGAAAATAAAGCATAAAAAATGCATAAAGAGGATATTTCACAAAGAAACATATCATAAATTTTAGTAGCTATGAGATTTAGACTAAATGAAACATATACACAAGCAAAAACTATGAATGTAGTAAAATAGTAAAAGAAAACCAGAGAGTATCTTTAAGCAAAATCTCACCTAATGGAAACAGTAAGAGAATCTATACACAGAATAATGTACTGATGGAAATCCACAGTAGGACCAAATGTATGAAGCTTCCATAGACAATGTCTTAGCTCGATGGTGATGACAAACGACAGAGCTTGATGGTGATGACGAATGACAGAGCTTGATGGTGATAAGTAATGACGAACAATCAGAGGCAGAGTAAAGGGAAAGATAGATAGGGGTTTAGAATTTGGATATTTGGGATTAATCTAGATTTTTATCCAATTTATTTTTTAATAGATTCAGATTTTAAAAAATCTATTTTAATTTTATAGAAAATAAACCTTATGGATCTATTTTTTTTTGGACAATGTAAATCCAATTATTTTTAATATAGTTTGGGCATAGATTTAGTTTGAATATATAATCTAGTTTTTTTGCACAACCCTAGATAGGAGTGCTCCAATGGTTGATTTTTATCACCACCTTTGGGTTCTTGGATGTTCCTAAGCTCTAAGGGTTCTTACTTGATTATTTGTGCTTTCTTGGAATCATGCTTTTCGTGAAGCAAATTCATGTGTGGATGCTCTTGCGAGTTATGCTTACAACATGATAGTTTCTTTCGAGTGCTTTGAGGATGTTCCTTCTTTTATTTCTTTATGTTTTGTTTCTGATTTGTCTTCCACCCTTTTCCCTAAAGGTAGAGTTCAGAATTGTTTTGGTTTGTTAAACCCCTACATAAAAAATAATATAATACTTATCATGCAACACTTGAAACTTAGATCATGAATCCTAAGCTAATTTTTTAGGTGCTTAAGGAAATTTAGGGTAAAAATTTTCTTTTTGAAACAATTATCTCAAGATTCGAAATCTATGTTCTAAGGTCATGTGAAAATGTACATAGTTTGTCCTAAGTAAAACATTTCATATGCCATATATAGATATATCATGCCATTTTACAAATCAAGGTGGCATACACATTACATACATGTTAAGCACCATGACATATACCAGTCTTACATATCACTACCTATCAACTCAACATATTAACATAATAAGTTCAAGCTGATTTCTAATCCAAGATTCATCACTAATGGCATATGTGTTGGTTTCATCATGATTATCACTATACACCATTAACTATCAAAGCAATATACCAACCTAAGACGTTCAGGCTAATTCAAGTATCTTTATAATATATGGTGATATAGTCCTAAAATGTTCAACTAGTTCTAACTAAGGGTGACCACCAAACATTATTCTGTTCAAGATTCATTGAACCATTAGTAGGGAATAGTGAGACTATGTATAGAATAAATACAAAATGAAATAGAATTACACACAAACACAATTACAGGGAAAATATATGCTATGCATATGCCAAACAATGTTGATTCATTTACACATTTTACTTTAGTCAATGATGTCATGATGGATCCATTCTAAATTGTGTATAATCACTATAGTGTAATGATTCTTATAATTATAATCTTTTTACTGGTACTAAACCAAAGCGCCCCTTCACAACACTGTCACCCATTGTGACTCGGATACACACACATATATATGTTACGGGCTGGCTCTAAAACATCTTGTACAGAGTGTCAATAGATCATAAACATCATACTCCTAGGGTTTTTGCTCATCATGAAACTGCCCTTCACCTGGCCAACAATCAAAGGGACTTCTACATCCTAATATGTGTCCTTTATGTTCATGATGCGTGATGTGTTAATTATCTTTATATTTCATTGTGTTATGTTTTAAATCTCATATCAATAATTCTTAATAGCTACATGGCTATTCATAAATCATAACAGATACATATATCAACCTAATATATATATATATATATATATATATATTATATAAATCATCTTATTTTCATATTGTCATATCACTTTTCATCAATAAGGTACTCAACCATATATTCTCTTGAATTAATAAGAATTATTATACCTTTTATCATCACAAAGTGTACTAAGGGTTGGAAAAGTGATTTCATTTAATTTGAGGCTAAGTAACTGATTACTATGTTTGGGGTAATCGATTATTTTGCAAGCAGAGATTGAGTAATCGATTACCACATTTGGGGTAATCGATTACCATGTTTAGAATTGATTATTTGTAAATGAAAAACCATTCAAGCAAATAAGGATTCAGTAATCAATTATTTCATGTAAAAGATAGCATAGATGAGCATAAATGACAAAGTTCCCTGAACATAGAGATTCCAAAGTTGTCACATACGTAGTTTATCACTATTACATTTCATATAACATCCATTAATTCATCTAATTCACACTTCCATCACATAATTCCACACATCATCAATCAATTTATTCAATTCTCACTTTCAATATATGTTCAATTCCATTCATGAATCATTATGACCAATTACATTCTAATCATTCAATTTACTAATCATCATAATTGAACAACATCCTAATATTTAATTCATCAATCATCACAACCAATTACATTATAACTATTACTAATCATCACGACCAAATAACATTATAACTATTTAATTTTCTAATCATCGCAACCAAGCCACATTTTAACAACATATAAATATATCCAAATCACCAATTCCACAACTTAGCCACATTCTAAGATTTCAAAATACAATTGCATTCAATTCACAATTCCACAACTAAGCCATATTCTAAGACTTCAACATACAATTACATTCCATTCACTAATTTCACAACTAACGACATTCTAACATTTATCAAAATTCCTATGATCAAACATGCAATTCTACTCATTCTTTACTTATTCACAACATCATCTCCTCTTCTCTGCCTCAAAGAAGACAACCACAAGGTGTTGTGAGCTCTTCTTGGTTCTAGATCTAACCTACACATAAACACATTCAATTTCACATAATTATCAAACTAAGCCATAACCTTGTTGATTAACCAACTCCTAACTATCTAGAAACTCAAGAACACAAGAATTACAACAAATTAAAATTGAATGGAAAAAGTTTAAGCTTTTCCCCATAACACAAACAATCAAGAACAAACCCTACAAACATGAAATTAAGAGGACATGAGGTTTGGTCCAAGAAATTAAGCAAATTACCAAGTGGTTTCTAGACTCATATCTAGGTTACCAAGAAACATAAATCAAAGAGATGACTTTTCTCTCCTTGTACCATTGCATGTGGAGAAGGAAATGGAAGTAATGGAAAAGCTCATACTTGCCTTTAGTGAGATGAAAATATTGGTGATGAGAGGAGAGTGTGGTCATAATTTTTGGGTGAGAGGGGAGAAGATGGAAGAAAACATATATGTGTTGGTGGAGTGGGAAAGTAACGAGAGTGAAAAGGGAGTGGAGTGATTTATAGAGGATAAAAGAGAAAGAGTGTTTTAGACTTTTAATTAAACTAAAATAGATAACCAGTACGTTTAGGATATAGTTGAATTTATGAAAAGATCGAAACTAATTTTTGAGTATATCCCTCAAACCAGAATTTAAAACTCTATTTTCTCTCATAATCTCAAAATAGTCAGAAAATTTAAACTATACCCCTAAATTGTCCAAGATTGTATTAAACATACAAATAGAATTAAATTTCTAAAAACAAGATGTTACATAGTATCAATTATTTTGTGTAACAATAGGCATGAGCCAATATTTATAAATCAAAATATATATTTAAAAATTTTATGCATTATAAAATAATAAATATTTATAAATCAAAATATATTTATAAAATTTATATATTATAAAATATAAATTTGAATTTGTAATAATATATATTATTTAACACATTTGATTGCATATTTATATTATTAAATACATTTAATTACTATTAACTATAATTGATATTTTCACTTTGAAAAATATTGTATTTATAATATTTTATGAATTTATTCTATATCATATTAGTTTTAATGTAAAAATTATAAATTTGGATTGATTTAACTAGTTAATTAATAATTGATTGTTGGTTTAACTAGTAATTCAATAGCTCATAGGTCATGTTTGGTTGGCCATTTAATGATTTTAAAAGTAAACCAATTTTTTCCATTAAAATTCCGTTCACTTCCTTCAAAAATTGAGCCGTATCAATTAATTTTAATTTATGAAAACTTTTAATTAATTTTACCTTTTTTTTTTTCTCTCAAGAGTATTCATCTTTTTTGGTGCCAAAACCTACTGAAATTAAACTTTATTTTTATTTGTTGCACGTGGAATGAAATTGTGTAAGGAGTCGTAACAGCTCACTAACCAACTGAGCTAATTAACATTGAAAAACTTTATTTATATATACACACAATAGTTAATTTTTGCATAAATTATTATTTGTTCTTCTATTTAGCACTTTATGTAAAAATCATGCTTCCATCTTTCCTTGATCATGTGGGAGGACATTAGTTCTAAACACAATAACCTCCAATATTTTATACAATTGGCTTCTAAATCAATTTAAGCAACAAGAAGCAGTAAGCAACAGCAGCACTATAAGAGCGTTCCATATATAGTTAGTTACTATATATACTTGCACTCACAAATAATGACAAGCCACACTAATATCACTCTCTTTCATTCATTCACTTTTCTCTCAAACCTTTCCCTCCAAAAGTTTCGCATTGAGTGAAGGTACTGAAGCTCATGGATCAGCGTGAAAACCAAAATGACGATGACCCTTCACCATCACCGATATTTCTATTTGCATTGAACTCTCCGCGATATATGGATTCTCCTCCTCCAGAGGACCAAGTTGTGCCTGATATCGATCCTCCTTCGCCGGAAAATGTTTTCACACCATACTCTCCGGGAGGGCATGACCATGAAGTGCCGAATCTTGATGATCTGCCGGAAGAATACTATTCTCCTCTGCCACACCCTCCGACGCCACCACAATATTCTATTAGATTCTCTAATAATCAATGATATAGATTATCATTATAAATTACTAATATAATATCATATTATTAATTATAATATGACCGAGTTTTTAATCTGAATAGTGTATAATTATTTGATTTTTTTAGTGTCTAATGAGTGGCTCATGTTCTTATCAGATTATTATAGTTGTTAATGTAGTGGAAAATCAATCCACCAAATAAAAAAATAACGTAATCTCCGTATGTGCACATTTGTTTAATTACTAACACGATTAAGATTAAATTATGATATGTTTTATATATACATGTAATTAGAGACGAGAAATTGTTAATTATCTTCTACAAATAGTATCCAAGCTTTAATTAACATACATCATAATTGTTTTTCGAATCTCATTTAACCTTACAATTCCTAAACTTTATAATTTTATGTATATCTTTTGAAGATAATTGGGGAGTTTTGCTCTTTTTATTCATGAACAACATCTCAAAAGGTCATTATATTTCATTTCATGTAATATATATATATGATCCGGTGTGAACACCGGTCTACACATTAAGCTGAATTACACCGGTAAAGACAAATACGAAATGAATGCAAGGCTGTAAGTGTAAACTATCTGAGGTTCCGTATGGAATAGGTAAATAAACCCCGGTCAGGAAAGCTGCTGCAGTAAGAATCAGATACAAGTGGGCAACTTGCACCCGCCAAATCTGTAGTCTCGGACCCTGTCAGGAGAGGTCAAATCACCACTTGTGATTAAGGAAGAACTATATGTACTACTCATTCATTGAGACATAACAGATTCTCATTACTCACAACTTAATACTTCCGTAATACCCATACTAACTTAAGTATCAGAGCCTCTTTTACATGTACACCTCTGATGTGTCCCTTTTCAAGAATGGTTGGAATTAATTCAGTCAGTACCTTAACGCGAAGAGCATAGAATCCCCACTGGACCTATGTGTATAATACCGTACTGCCACTGAGACGGTGTAAAAACGTGAGTTGCAAGATCTTCAACACCGATTATAAGAGGGTAACTTTGGACCTCATACACCGGTCAGACCAATATCATTGTTAAAACTAAAACTATGTTTCTTCTTTGGAAAACATGACAAGCTGACGGGTTGGCCTGTCATTTCTTTTTAAAAAAATTTGTCAAATTAAGATAAAAAAATCTAAAAATAATTTTAAAAAACTTAAAGAATATATTATTAAAAAGAAATATACAAGTAAGAGAAATCACTTTTTTAATTTTAGAAAATAAAAATATATTTTAATAAAATAAAATATAAATTATTTCATTATTAACATTTTTATTTTTATTTCTTAGGCAAGGGCCCGTCGGGAAGCTCGCCCCACCAAGGTTTTGGCCCGCTAGTTTGGCGGGTCGGGCTAGGCATATAAGGATGGAAGGTTGAAAATTTTATCTGTCTTCTTTTTGTCATCTCTAGATGTAACATCTCAAATTGTGAGTGTGATGTCCGCTTATCAATTCCTAGAATTCATCTCAGGGTTTAATAAAATTAGGGTAAATTTTTCACATGATACATGTCCTAGACAATAAACAAGAGAAATCTATAGGATACGTAATCCAAACTACTCAGAACCCTTAAAACCATATATGTTTGCTCAGGATCTCACTTGACCGAGCTAACATCATTTCGCTTGAGCGAGAATTCTCTAGAATCCTCACTGGTATTTTTCACTCAAGCGAGACCATTCTCGCTTGGGCGAGATTTCACTAGTGACCACTCTCCAATTTACTCAGAATCTCGTCCAAGCGAGTTCAATTTCACTTGAGCGAGATTTGTAGAAATTTGGCCTTCAGGCCAACTTTCGTACCTTCTAACTTGTCTATTTTAATTTTGATTGCTACGAAACTTTATGGGCGCTATCTAGAACTCATTTTGGACCTACGGGCATAGTCTATACTTAAAAGTTCATTCGAATCGCAGAGATATGCACTATAATGCATTTTAGCACATTTTGAACAATTTCATAACCTAAATCCCTTTAAACACTTATCAATCGTCAATCACTTTGCACACACATATTCTAAATATGACTAGGGTCCCGTTACTACTTTCTGAGGACTCTGGATCCCACCAAAATTCAATATCAACTTCTCAGTTGACTTAATTAGTCATTATCCTAGTATAATTCAAACTCTTTAATGTGGTAATCTCAACAAATCCTTACTAGGATACACTTGGTGATGCCATAGAGTGCTTGTTGATAATCTAAGGGCATGGTAAGAATGTTTTGATGGTATGTACATATATGTATATTAATACATGAGTATATATATATATGATCCGTTGTTAATATCGACCCCTAAACAATGAAGACAGACAATAGGGTAAAGGTAGGAGACGAGTCCAAAAATAGTGAACCCGGACAAACAAAATGACCGATATGACCATTGAAAGCACCCCGGCTAAAAATCCTGCCACTTTGTCAGTATCAAAACCAAGTGGGCAGCATACTTGAAAAGGTGACCAGAGCCTATCAAGTGTCATATCACGAGTTGGACCTCCAAAAGACTATAAATACCATCATTCATTACCAGATAAGTAATATGCATTAGTTCTCATTATCTCATACTCATACACTCTTGTTGCTTTGTTATATTCAAAATCTGACTTAAGCATCAGAGAGTCTTTGCAGGTATAACCACCACATGTCCTTATGCGCAACGGACTAAAGTGCTTGGGCATGAAGATTGAAGGGCACGATGCTCCCATTGAGTTTGTGTTTTATAATACCTGATTCCCATTGAACTAGTGTAAGAATAGAGTGAAAGTGAGGTTCTATACTAGTTGTAAAAGTACCAAAATACCCCCCGTATACCGGTCATTTCAATATAAATATATATGTAAATAATTTTTGAATAGTTTCCTCCCTTCGTTTATAAATATACTAGAATTTAGTTTTTATACGACAAATATTGAATGTTTGATGATAGGAAAGGATGTCTAAATTGTGATCAGCCATGCTATGCAGTATGATGTTGACGTTAAATTTTTTGATTAAACATAGTTTATTATAAAATTTGTATATATTAAGTGATGTCGGGACTTGAATTATGAATCTAAGGGTAACGACTATAAAAAAAAATATATTATGAAAAATCTCACCATGCATAAGGAATTACCTCAGGATTCATGATTTTAGGTTCAAGGCATTGTAGAAATCATTGTTACTATTATAAATTTAGCGACGAAACAAGTTGTTTGTCGCTAAGTGTATAATAAACAAAACTTTATCTTCTATGACCAAATTAGTAATTGAAGCCATGTTATTGAATGTTTAGTTGCAAAATTGATCAACAAGTTTGCAAGGGTTCTTTTTGGTCGCCTTATAATGGTGGTCACTAATAGTGGCAAATTGTCGTATGTCGCTAAATATCAGTCACTACTAGAGGTTTTTTTAGTAGTGTTAGTCATAAGAATGGTGATGCTTATGATCATGATTATTGTTGTTATATTATTATTATTATTATTATTATTATTATTATTATTATTATTATTATTATTATTATTATTAAAATCCATGATTCTGATTCCAGATCTGGTTTTTAGACCCAATGATTTTGATTTTAAATTTGGTGGTTACGAGCACACCAACAAATCTAGTCTTTAGATATGGTGATTGCGACTCCAGACCCAAACAACTAAAGCTTCTGGAATCCATCGTGGATCTCTCGCTCTCCTAGAAAATTATGTTCTTGATCTACTTCCTTTACAAGCTCGAGAAACTGATATGGGATTTTTGTTGGGTCTAATGAATATGATATAGATGTGTAGAGAATCATAAATTTTGTTTGGTATATAAATGTGATATAGATGTTGTCTATATTCTCTAGCAATGTTCATTCTGCATATAAATCTAGGATTAGGCTCATTAGATGCATTGGTTGCTAAACTAGATGTGATGGCTTTAAACATACCTTTAACAAAAATTAAAAAAGGTACCAAACAAAAATCATGAAGGCTAAGGACAAAAGGATGAAAGCCACTTTAGAAGTACTGAGGAACATTAGGACTTTAAAACTTCCAGCATAAGACAAATAATTTTCCGATGGGCTAAAGGCACCACAGAGAATTGAATACGGGTGCTCACACCGAGCCAATCCATGACCAACCACAAAACTGAAATGAAACCAAACCGTAAGCTATAAAAACCACTAACTACAAAAATATTTGCACTTCCAAACACGGTTCGGTTCACTTTGCAATTCTCATTCCTATTTTCAAAACTAAATCGAACTGCATTTAAGTGTATTTTTTTAGTTCCTATTCCTACTACTCATGTCTTAAAGTAACCCTATAATTTAATTAATGATCATATATTATTTTATTATGAGTTTAAAATAGTTTAACTTAAGTGTCGTTACGAATCTTTTATATAAATATAATATATAAATTATTAAATATTACACCCTAAGTATAATAAATTGTTTGTAAAAAATAGTAAGATAATAAATTATACATATTTTTCTGTTATTTCTCATAACTTTTAAGATTTACTATATAACTTTTACTTATTATATATGTCTAGGTGTTTGATATTTATAATGAAAATTTAAAACTATAAATTGAACCAACCTAAATCATATATATATATATATATATATATATATATATATATATATATATTTATTGTTATGAGGTGGGATTTGCTTTAAAATTAAGCAAAATTACACCATGAATCCCATGAATTAAATTCAATTGGATAACAATGTCATTGGGGGCAAGTAGCAGTCACTTTGCTTTTTCCCATCTTAATAAAATGTTTATTTGATTTTTCAAAAAAAAAATGTTCTCCTTATTTGGTTAAATTATTGTTGTTAATGTTTATTTGATTTTCAAAAAAACTTATTCTGCTTATTTGGTTATATTATTGTTGTTAGGTATTCGTCTGTAACTCTTTTTTTTGTTCGTTGGATTTTATTCGAGCATGGACTATGGATTATCGTTTTGGTGTACAATATTTTATTCTTGAACAAGATCTTGGCGGATTTTAGAAATGAAAAAAAAATCATTCGTAGAGTTTAAAAATTATAAACACAAAAAACATAGGTACATCATGTAAGCAAATCCTGTTAATTAAGTTAAGAGAAATAACAAAAAAAAAAATCAATCCACACTAACTTTAAAAACATTGGGGATCTTTTTAAGTAAAAACAAAAGGTTAAGTGCAAAATGTAAAAGTTCAAAAGTGTAATTTTGTTTATCTAATAATAATAACTTGTACAATATTTTTATTTTAGCCAATAAAATTGAATTGGTTTTTTCTTTGTTTCATTAAAAAATGAGTATGTGTGAGATGTTAGGAAATTAGATCCATTTTCATCAGAGAATTTCCTTAAAAAATAGAGAAATAAGGTTAGGAAAGAACACAATCAACACACAACAATCTAACTGGAAAACTCGAAATCCCGGAGAAAAACCATGGCCGTTGTCAAAACAATCTTCACAGAACATGCAATCTATAGCAGAAAATAATGATAAAATTATAGCAGAACCCATATTTCATAATCATCCCTTAAATTTTCTATTATAAAGATCTACAGTGTTCCAAGAGGCCTTACCTGTCTCTTCTTCGAGTTCTCTTTCTTCAAATACTCAGCAAAAAACTCTGTTGTCATTGGACACCAAACTTCAACACACTGTACATACCCGTAAACCCATCACCCACCACGCACCGTCCACCACCACCCACTCCCCGAAGCCCAAACCCCAACCCAGAGCCTAAACCATCAGACCCATCCACCCACATCCTCTCCCCACCCCACCCACCCACACCCAAACCCATACCCTCATCACCGCCACAACCTGAACGGACAATAATCCTGCTCTGACAGAGACCAAGACTCATAAATACAGGGAGATAGATGACCCAATATCCAACAGAAAATAGAAAACCCATAATATCCAACATCAAATCGGAGAAAATGAAAAAAGGGAATCGAAGGTTACTTGCACATGTGACGAAGCTTCTCTTTTATAGTGTTGGATCGCACCAGCAATCGAACCAAACCTTCTTCCTTTCCCTGAAAGTGAAAGTCCTAACGAGCAAGGGTTCCCCTGTTTCCGTGAAATCAGCGCAAGGATTGAAGGCGAAACGGAGCTGGAACTGGGAAACGTTTAGTTTAGGGTTAGTGTGAATTTTTGGGTTAGGCCTTGAGGCCATGTGAATTATCTGGTTCAAGCCTTGCTTGTCTCGTTTATGGTTTTTATTTAATTAAGCATGCTAATGTCAGCGGTCTTTTGACAACCAATGTCAGCGGCTCTTATTAGAACCGCAGATAAAAGTGATTAGGGATTATTGTTAGCGGTTCCTTCAAGGAACCGCAGACATTAGTATGAATTGTTCATTAATTTCTGCAGTTCTATTTAAACGCTGACAATACTAGCGCATCCTTTTGACCTTTTTGTTGTAGTGAATAACAAAAAAAAATCAATCCATACTAACTTTAAAAACATTGGGGATCTTTTTAAGTAAAAACAAAAGGCTAAGTGCAAAATGTAAAAGTTCAAAAGTGTAATTTTGTTTATCTAATAATAATAACTTGTACAATATTTTTATTTTAGCCAATAAAATTGAATTGGTTTTTTCTTTGTTTCATTAAAAAATGAGTATGTGTCAGATGTTAGGAAATTAGATCCATTTTCATCAGAGAATTTCCTTAAAAAACAGAGAAATAAGGTTAGGAAAGAACATAATCAACACACAACAATCTAACATGGAAAACTCGAAATCCCGGAGAAAAACCATGGCCGTTGTCAAAACCGACAACCAGAGAATAATATTACATGAACAATTTATACATCACATAAACCTCACTCTCATACACCTTAACAACACCAAGTGCACCCACACTCTCAAAGCTCACTTCTCACAACGCTCTAACACAAGAACATTACAACAGAGAAAAAAGACTTAAAGTGTTTCTGGGTATTTCCCACTGGTATTTAAGACCCCAATACACCCATTTATAATTATAGGTATTTGAACACTTGGTGCATTTATTACAAAGGCCTTAAGGCCTATATATAGCATAAGCCCCCATGTCCCTTTGCAACTCCAAGCAATGTGAGACTTTTTAATCAACCAAGTTTAACAATCTCCACCATGATTAAAGAAGTACAACATCAACTTCAGTTGCCTATACCGACAATCACTTACTTTCATTGTCTATACCGACAATCATTTCATTGTCTAAACCGACAATCAATTTTTACCAACAAACATTATTCAAATAGAACAAACATACTCCACCATAAAGAGCACAATCACTTGGAACTAGGATATCCTAAGAATTTCTTTTCCAGCACATGTCAAAACCTTGCTGACAATTTATGGTGCAACTTCCATGTTGGCTTCCTCCGGAAGTTCTTCAGCCATCGACAAAACTCCACCACACACCTTGCATCAATACTGCCAACCAATGCTTATGTGCAATTATGGATTCGCTAGTAATAACATATCCTTTTTCTATGGCAACGGGGACATGCCACAAGGATACATATTTCATCTTTATAGAATATCACTTTCCCTAAAAACAAGGGAAATATTGCTAGCACGACTCAGAGCCCCTTTCCATTGTTGATCCTTTTGGACAATTTTTCTTTACATGCCCAATCCTTCCACATTTGGTATAAGCATACCAAATTTCTTTTCTTCACGTAAGGCCCATTACTAGCCACCAATGTCGAGTTTGACGAAGAGCTATTTTTATTCTTCATTCTTTTTTCTTCAGAGATAATCTTACTAGCAACTTCTTTAAAACTCAAAGTTTCCTTCCCATACATCAAAACAGGTTTAATGTGTTCATAGGAAGACGAAAGAGACCATATGAGCCTTAACACCTTATCTTCATCATCAACTTTGACCACAATTGCCTTCAATTCAGAGGCAATACCATTAAGGGCACTTAAATGATCTGAAATTTTCATATCATCTTCCATACATAAATTATGGAATTGTTCCTTCAACAACAATCGATTTGAGATACCCTTGGCCTGATATAACCCTTTGAGTTTCTCCTAGAGATCTTTGGCTGTTGAAATATTCTACACATTTACAAGAACATTCTTAGCCAAACACATGCGTATCGTGCTTGAAATATTCTACACATTTGCAAGAATATTCCACACATTTGTAAGAACTTTCTTTCAATGCCTTGTGTAATCCTGATTGTGTCAACATATCCTTGACTTATCGTTGCCACAAGCCAAAATTAATTCTTCCATCAAATTTCTCCACGTCAAACTTCACTACACTTGAATAGTTTGACATTGTGACCATGTGTTCAACACTACAACCATGCACAGGATTAGTTCCCAGGAAAGAGAGGTGGGTCACAATGGACATGCTTAAATACCAAGTCTTTCGTTAGCCAGAACTTTTCCAAACTAGCACTTACAGTACCACACTTTCAATAACCAAGGAAATTCACTAAGAACTCATATCCCACCGAACCATGAACCTCTGGTACCACTGTTAGGAAATTAGATTCATTTCCATCAGAGAATTTCTTTAAAGAACAGAGAAATAGGGTTAGGAAAGAACACAATCAACATAGAATAAAATAACGTGGAAAACTCCAAATCCCAGAGAAAAACCACGGTCGTTGTCAAAATCGACAACCAGAGAATAATATTATGTGAAAAATTTATACATCACATAAACCTCACTCTCATACACCTTAACAACCCCAAGTGCACCCACATTCTAAAAGCTCACTTCTCACAACACTCTAACACAAGAGCATTACAACAGAGAAAAAAGACTTAAAGTGTTTTTGGGTATTTCCCACTAGTGTTTAAGACCCCAGTACACCCATTTATAATTATGGGCATTTGAACATTTGGTGCATTTATTACAAAGGCCTTAAGGCCTATATATAGCATAAGCCCCCATGTCATTTTGCAACTCCAAGCAATGTGGGATTTTTTAATCAACCAAGTTTAACATCAGAGGCTTAGAATAACTCACATATTAGTCAACAAATTAAGGCAATTTCCATTGACAATTGAATTGGTTTTTGAAAAAAAAAATATTATATGTTAAAAATAAAATAAAAATCAACATAATCCATCCAATTCAAATGATGAAAATATGGATTAGATTAGTTTAGATTTGATATTAATCCCAAATCAATCCCAAACTAGATGTTTATAATTTTAATGATCAAATCGAATGATTTTTTATTTCGATATCGATCTAGTCTCAACCGCGAGTTCATACTATTGGTGTATGCACTACGAGCTATTAATGTATCAATTTTAACTTATCAATAAAATTAGTATTTCCAGTTTTAGACTAATTTTAATGCTATTTATCCTGGAATAATAGGTCATATAAGAATTATTCCTAAAACATCCCTAATCAAGTATTTACATGGGGACATGTAAATACATTAAGATTAGTGTGTGAATGTACTGATGATTTGATCTCATAAATCACGGATATATGATATCAAGTCTTTACACGGGTACACATTAAAAGTAATGTTGTATTGGACAGACCCACAATAAACCCTAAACCCACCATGAGTGTCATAAACGGTTCTCAATGTGATAATGGTATATAGTCCTTCGACTTGAAGTCACTACAATTCTTACATAAGGAGTTTATTGTTTTAATACAATCAAACGTTATCTATAATAAGATGACCATAAAGATTGTGATTAGGCAATAGACAAATTATGCAGAGGGATGTGAGTGATGTAGATGGAATTTGTCTCTCCTATGTGACAGGAGTGATATCTATGGGCCACTTGATGAAGTGAGACTAATGAAATGCATGGTCATGCTAGGACGAATAAATATTAGATATTTATTATGTAAAGTCTACTCTGGTATCAAGTAAAAGGAATTAGGCTATACAAGGATGACGATGACCATGCCTTGGGCCTAATTAGATATCGTAACAAAAGGAATAAATATATAAAATAATTATCACTTATAGGTCATGTCGATGATAAATAATATTCGGACATAATGATGTATTGCTAGATACCGCTCTTATTTTATATTAATAATAAAATAGTTTATTATTAATATAACCGAATATTTCACCTATAGGGTAACACATATAGAGTAAGCCCACCAGAGGATAGTTTTATTTTAGTTGGTCTAAAAATAAAACTATTTGGGCCTAACTCATTTAGAATGAGTCAGGAGCCCAATGTTTAATGAGAGCTCAGGTCAAGACCTAAGCCTATATATAGAGCATAAGATGCTCATAGGCTGTTGCTCAAAAATTAGATTACACTAAAATTCCATACTAGCATTCGGATCTTTAGTTTTCTGGTGGGAGTGCTCGTGTGGACTCCTAAGGGCGAAGCTATAATTGCTTTGATCGAGGAACTCATTGTGCGTCTACAAGAGGTAATCCCTAAATCAAAAACTTTAATTACATAATGCTTTGAGACATTTGTATTTGCAATCCTTATTTTGGGAATCCTTTGTGTTTCCGCTGCCTGACCCTGATGGGATTCCCTAACATATACCCCTCTAGCTAGTAACTATTTTAAAAAATGAAAATGAGTTTAGAAGAGTTTATAGACAACTTATATAAGTAATTTATAACTCCTATAAATTATTTTTGACTTATTTTAATAAATTATTTTATTTAGTTTATGAAAATAAGTTATTTTCAACTTATTCTAATAAATTTTATGTCTAACTTTAAATTATAAAATTCCATTTAAAAATATCTCATTGCAAAACTCTTAATTAAGTCGCAAACGCAAAAAAATGAAAGGCATGTACAGATGCATATGTATAAAAAGTTATTATTACTTTTTTTAAAAAAATGGAACATTTATTAAAAATTACGAAGGCCCAATAGGCCCAGAAACTTATAACCAAGGAGCCTAGCACTTAGCATATGGCTCAGAAAGCATAAATAACAGTAAAACACAGGCTACAACAAATCTAAAAGAAAGCTCCTACGCCTGCATGCTGAGAAGAGACCTTAATAACCATGAACAAAGAAAATCATACAATCCCAACTTGAATAGGGAAAACCCTAAATGAAGGAGCAACCCCTAGTCAAGGTGTGACTACGAATTGAGACAATTGGCAGGGGGAATCCATCGTTTATCATGCACCAAGACCTTTAGAAGGCTTAATGAAGGGGCAATCCACCAATTTCGACCTAGAGAATTGTTCTTTGCTTGTTGGGCCACTACCTGCGCAGCTGCGTTACCGTCCTTGATGACCCAAGTAAAACCACAGGACAAGAAGAATCGATGATAATAGGTAATGTCATGCACAATTGGGTCTAATTCTCAAAATCTTATCTCACCTCTACATGCTCTTACCAAATTCATGTTGTTAGACTAAAAAATAACATTTTTCCATTCTAGATTATGAGCCAGAATAATCACCTTCCTCATTGCTAAGCCCTCAGCCTGAAGCATAGACGAGGCCCAATTTAAAGATGATTGACCGTAAAGGGTGTCCCCAAGATGATCTTTTATGATGATTCCAGTGAAAGATCTCTAGGAGGCGTTGGACCAAGTAGCATGAAAATTCACTTTCAATTTTCCTGAAGAGGAGGTCTCCATCTAGCTGATAGTTTTTGGACAGGTAAGCCAATGTTCTAAGGATGCTTGATTTGATTAGCATTATAGAAATCATGCAAGGATTGTTGAGTTGTAATTATAATATGCATATGATCAAGCTTAGAGCTTTGAAAAATAAATTTGTTTCTTTCTATCCAGATGTAACAAAAGGTGTAGAACAACTTTAGGATGAGAAAATCTACATCATTCTTTTTTTATTGAAATAACTCAATTTTTTCTTCTATATAATGTATAACTGTAGCTATATTGTCATTGTGAGGGTTACATTAGATATTAGATCCAAACCAAACAAGAGTCGTCCACTAACATCTTAGAAATATATGTTCTAAGGATTCCCCTTCTATTTGACAAATATAGCACTTGGGATCCCTTTTGATATTCTTCTTCACAAGGGCCTCATTACTCGACAATAAATTATTACATAACTTCCAAATGAAAATTTGTATTTTCTTTGAAACCTTAGATGTCTAAATAGTCTTCCAAAGGGAAGCACAAGGGAGGAAGAAGACAGCCCCCGGTCTGACGCATCTGAGAGCTGTTTAGTAGCTTTATAACCTGACTTTATTGTATATTCACCATCCTATGTGAAGGGTCATCTCAACACGTCCTCTCCTTTACACATCCTTATGGGGGTTTGTAAGGCTAACAACTAAAACTATTACGGTAAAAGTTGCCTAATTTTTAGGAAATTCCAACTAAGAGTTGATTGGTTAATTAGAGAGTCCAAAGTAGGATCTACATCACTCTGAAGACCACTAGGAGGATAGCATAGTGACGTATTCCATAACCATCTATGTTTGAAAATAGATATACTCCTATCTTTTCCAATGGAACATTGACCCAAGTTATTAAGTACATCTCTTTCTTGTAGAATGCTACGCCAAACCCAAGAAACATTTCTTCATTTTTTTTGCTTCAGGAAAGACTTATTCAGAAAATACTTACCCTTTAAAATTTGGACCCAGATGGCTTCCGGATTGAACATGATCCTCTATGCCTGCTTAATAAGATATGTTGTGTTAAAACAAAACATCTCCTTGAAACCCACTCCCTCTACATGTTTACTGACAGTTAGAGCCTTCCATTCCTTCTAATGGATTCTTTTTGTGCCTTTATGTTTGCCCCACCAGAACTTAGAAATAATGGAACTAAGACTATTGATAAAGGATTTAGGAAACCTTATCACAGACATTGCAAAGGAAGGGATTTCCTGAAGCACTGTCTTTATCAAGATTTCTTTCCCAGCTTGATTTAGAAAGGACTCTTTCCAGCCTTCAACTTTGGTGAGAAATTGTTGCCTAAATCCATGAGAGGGTTTTATTTTTTGATCTTCCCATTCACAAGGTAACCTGAGATAATTATGTTTTTGAAAGAACCTCTCTTTCATCGACAATAAAAGTTATTATTACTTTATAATTATGTTTTTGAAGAATAATACAACATGTTTCATAATATATATATTATAATTAATTTCAAAATTTAGAGCCAAACACTTTGAAGACACTGATAGTTAAATAGGGAGCAACCCATATGAGTCCTCTAGCAGCAGCAACAAAAGATTAAATTAAAACAACACCACCTTCCCTTTGATGAAGCCTAATTAACAAACTAACTATAAGAGATTAGTTCCTACTTAAACCCTCATTTTATATATATTTGTTAATTATCATGTATCATACATGATAATATCATTTTCCCTCCAAAAGAGTCATGGATCCCCAGGAAAACCAAAATGATGATCCTACAGTACCGTAACAACCACTGCTGGAAATCCAAGATGACCATTCTCAGGACCAAGTAGTGCCCAATCTTGATGCTCTGCCGTAAAAGTATAATTCTCCTCTGACTTCACCGTAACAACCACCACCACCACCAGATTTTGCTCCTCTACCGCCCAAACAACAACCATCACGGCAGCCATAAAACACTCAATGGCGTCGTGTGATAGCAATGGCAATTGAGCATCCCTTACTTTGGTGCCTCATCAGAAAGTTGATCTCCTTTTTGGTAATAGTAACACTTCTTCTTGCTATCTCTATTTGTATTTTGTAATAATAACATTAACTCACTAAAATTTTTACCTTTACTTAAACATAGGTGGCCTAAGTGTTCCCTTATAGCTTTGTAGGAGTATATCATAAATCTGGTGTCCTTTAGAACACCACAGGTTTCTATATTTTTCTTTTCTTGAATGAATCTTAATCCATGAATGTTTAGGCGTGGCCTTACATAGAAGACTTTTCTTCAGGTTTTCATCTAAAGAATCCCCTAACAACAGAATTTGGACTTGTTAATGTTGGACTCAGGACTGGTAAGGTAAATTCTTTTAACTAGTTGGTGTTTTTTGGCATTGGCATTGTTGCAATTAATCAACCTTGGTGGCTTTCTATAATACATGTCATAGATGTAGTATATGCCACTGTAAGAGGTTTTGTCATCGATTTTCACAACATAGAGGTATAATAAATACATATATATTAATTATATACCATAATTATATATTCGGCTGTAGCTGATGTCGTCACTAATAGTATTAACGATGGATTTCTAGCTGTTAGCGATGACTTTTTCCCATTGCAATTTGGGCTTTTTTTAGTAGTGATATATGTATGTATGTTAAGTCTAATCAAGACAATTCAATTATAACTTTAACATACTTTGGTTCACAAGAAAAATTGTAAAATTTAATCTTTGAATTTGGAATCTAAAATTAACTATTCAAATTTTATTACTAGACTTATCTAATATAGTGTTTTTCAAACATTATCATTAGACTTGTTCCCCCCGTGTGATGGGGAGTGGTCCCCACCACTCTTCCAAATCTCCTCACGTCATTAGAAAATTAATTAGCTTAGGTCATAGCCTAATGGGCCAGGCCCACTTTGTAGCCTAAGTATAAAGGCATCAGGTGTACGTATGTTGAGGGTAAGTGACACATTATTAAGAATTTATTAGACCTAATCCCTAGTGGAATTCTCTAGAGTTTTCGAGCCTACTTTCTCTTTGTGAACATTTTGGCGCCCACTATGGGGCCCGATAAAACGGAGCCTACACCACCCTTTCTTCGATCCTAATGCTTATTCTGGCAATGGTGAACACACGGAATACCTGACGTGAAGAAGGCAGCAGATGCTAGGATTCATCCGGTCGCGATGATCGGTGCAACATCTCACCAACCTGGTCGAAACCTTGCAGAAGACAGTCATCAACCTGCAACAGGAGAATGTGGAACTCAAAGGCTTGAAGGAAGGTGAATGTGAAGCCTCCAATCACAATACTGGGCAACCTACTCATCAGAAAGTCGATGGCCAAACCTCGTACCAGACAGAGACAGCCAAGCATGAGCCTGACCTACCATTCACGGTGTTAGACCCAGATAATATAATGTTGCAAGTAACTTTTTTTTACTGTTGGGTCTTTTAATTGGCAAGCGTACCAATCGTTTGTAGTTTTCAAAATTTAGATATCATTCCACTGGGATTGAAAGTCTAATAATAACAGTAATTTTTTAGTCACTATGGTAAATTTAAAGAAACTTATACACAAAAGAATGATTTATATACAATTTATACAATATTCACTGTAACATCCCAATTTTTATGATTTTTAGAAAAATAACTTAAATAAAGATTAATGGAGAAATTCCGAATGATTTTTCGAGTGAAAATGTCAAAGATAAGATTTTCCGAGTGAGAATTATTCGATTCTGAGTGAAATCAAACTGAGGAGACTGCTTCTCAGCAAAGATAAGATGTTTCCAAGTGAAACATGATTGAGAGAGTCATTTCCGAGTGAGGAAAAACTCTGTCTGAATGAGACGCTTTTGAATGAGGCCAATCTGAGTAAAATGCCTCCGAAGGACTTGTCTCCGAGAGAAAACGTTTCTAAAAGTGCTATTCCGAGAGAAGCACTCCTGAATAAAGAGAAGTTTGAATTTGAATAAGTATCTCTCAGGCTGAAACATTTTCAAATAGAGACTGAGTGAATCTATACCGAGTGAGTCTTTCCAGGAATGGTGTTTCTGGATAAAGGACTCTAATTCTAAATGAATGTTTTCTGAGTGAATAATTCTGAGGAGAAAAAATATCCAAGTAATCTTTTAAAATGGAGTGATTTCTGAGAAAGGAAGTGGTCTTTCAATTGAGAAACTTCCAAATGACGAAGGAGTAAGACTCTGACTCGGAAAAAGGTATAACCGAGTGAGATGTCTGATTAATATATTTCTGAATAAGACATTTGTGATTCCGAGCAGAAAGAGGTTTTGATAAGTCCTCTCGGAAAGAGATGCGCAGAATGAGGAAACTAAATCGGGATAAGCTGAAACCGAGTCGGAATACACAGAAACCGATTCAGAATTAATAAATAATTTATTATGGATGCTTTCCACGTCACTTTGTTCTTCTAAGTTCTAACAATATCCTTTCCTAGATATTTTCTAAGAATGGGACCTTTCTTGATGAGTTGTCCCTTTTCATTAAATACCTTAAATCTTCCTTATCATTTAAAGAGACGTGTGTCAGAATACTTCTATTCATTCACGTCTCTTCTGCATGAATCATGTGTAAATACTTCCATTGATTGATTAATGGAAGAACTCTTAATCATCAGCCTTTCTTTCCAAACTTTACTGAAAATCAACGAGCAAGAAGAAAGTTAAGTCTTCATTTCCTTTTCTTTACAAGGAAAGCTTGGGACTGGTGCAGGATCTACAATTCCAGTCGAAATTCTTGAGTAACGACCAGGATAATATTTGAAAAGCTACTGGGACTTCTTATTCCAGGTAGGAGGAGCGTACATTTCAAATATATGGTTTATGAATAGATTTGGGGTATCATTGATATGATATATGTGATAAGTGTATGAAATGTTATTAAGACCCCAATTGAATAACATACTTTATGTTAATTATTTTTCATTCATATTGAGTTTATATGTAATGTTGTTGTCCATGATATTGAGTTCATATAAGATTGATGAAGGTGATACGATATGAATTATATGCATGAAGTTATCATGTACTGTGCCTATTATATTACCGAGTGGAATGATAGAAGTTGATATGTGGAATGGTTGATGATTGATATTGTTTGATATATCCACTGTATTGAGACGCACGCAGGACTGCAGGGGGCCTGTGTTGCCGGTCCATATGTGGACGGCCTGATGAAGGCATAGACCCTGTGGTGGTTCCTATATACCACGGACGCCTTTGAGTGTGACTCAAGGCCGGCCCGTAGCACTAAGTAGAGGACCGCTATCACTCTGGGAGTGGTACTCGGTGTTATATTATGGGCGCAGAGCGGTTTGGTACCTGTAAAACGGCCGGATCAGCGAGGAGCTAAATTATGGCTCGGGGAGCCAATGTTGCAACACAAAAAAAAAATTATAATGATCCCATTTTGGTTGGTCATGAGCACTGATGTTGATATATATTAATGGATCCATTTGATTGAGCATGTGCATACTCTGATTTATGTGTTAATAGTATGCTGTTTTATGATGATAACTGTGATTAGTGAGAATGAATTATTTATAATGATAATATGAGTTCGGTTGTGTATTATATAGTTATGAATTGGTCCTTTAATCCAATTCAATAACTGTTATTTGATATGTTGATGCTCACCCCCTACCGTTGTCATTTTTTTCAGTGGATGAAGGGCCCCACCATGATATGTGAAGACACTCAGTAGCTTGGAATGAATTTTGGTAGAAGCCTTGGCCGGCTCCTGAATACCGAGTGTTTTTAGTTATTTATTTAATTGTAAACTTAAAGAGCCGGTCGGCTTTTGTAAAAAATTGATATTGTATTTATTTAATTCAAATTCTATTTTGGAAATTTGAATTATTTATGAAATCTTATTTGATTTATTGGAAATTATTTTAAAAATTAAGGATGTTATATTTTGGTATCAAAGCAGACTTGAAAAGTCCAAGGCCAAGGTTTAGCTACTAAATACTATGAGCTGAGTGAAAACATATCACTATGGTTACATATTATAGTTGAGAAAATCAACTATAAATAAATTGTTTTCATATCCATGAAAGGTACTAAGTGAAATGATTATTTCAGGATAGGGAAATGGACCCTCATGGTATGGATGCCATGGCTGCTGCCTTCCAGCGTGTGGCTGACATTTTAGAAAGGCAGAATACCCCTCAACCGAGTGACAATCATAGTATTGATTGTTTTCTCAAACAAAAACCGACTGAATTCCATGCAGGATTTCAGCCCGACCGAGCATATGCCTGGATCCAGAATCTTGAATGGATCTTTGGCAGCCTGCAGTGCACTGAGGCACAGAAGGTTGAGTATGCAGTCTTCATGCTTCGAAAGGAAGCTGAAAACTGGTGGAGAATGGCCAAAAACCGAATGGAAGCCATGGGGACCGAGTTGAACTGGGAAAGTTTCAAGGAATGTTTCCTTGAAAAGTATTTTCCGAACACGGTTAGAAGCCAAAAGGAGTTGGAATTTATGGAACTCCGACAGGGTAATCTGACTGTTGAAGAGTATGCAGCAAAATTTAAGGAGCTTTGTATGTTTTACCCTCCTTTTCAAATGCCGGGCACTGAAGGATCCAAGTGCATCAAATTTGAAAGTGGACTGAGACCAAATATCAAAAAGGCATTCTGACATCAAGAAATCAGGAGTTTCTCGATTCTTGTCAACAAGTGCCAAATATATGAGGAAGACGATAAAGCTTCCTCTGGAGCAAGTAGCCGATCGGATAATTCTTCTAAATTATCACCGATTAATTTTAAGAAGCATGGGAAGTCTGTTAGAGGTGAATCCTCTAAATCTTGAGGCCGAATGAATTCTAGTGGTCGATCGATGAGTTTTCCGAGAAACATAAAATGTTTCAAGTGTGGTTGTGACCATTTTACGAGTAATTGTAACCGAGACAAAATTGTTTGTTTCGAGTGTAATGAGGAAGGACACATTCGTTGAAATTGTCCTCATTTACAATCGACTGAGCCTAATGTTAGCATGAACCGAGAAGGTTTTCAAAGACGAGGCCAGGGAGTCAGAAATAGAAGAGTCGAAAGAGGAAATAGTGCACGAAGTAATTTAATGATTGGAAGAAACGACCAGGAAAGGGATGTTAATCCACAAGTTGCTGGCCGAGTGTTTAACATTCACACAGAAGAAGTCGAACAAGCTGGTGATATGATACAAAGAGAGTGATCGGAAATTTTAAATCCGGGTGCCATACGACTTTGTATTTCTAAAATATATGTTATATTTTGTTATATTTTGCAAATATTTGTTGCTATATAAAACGAGAGTTGTATATTTTTATACTATGAGTTTTATGTGCAATCCGTAACCAAGTAATTTCTTAAATTTCGAGGACGAAATTTTTATAGAGGGGGAGAAATGTAACATCCCAATTTTTATGATTTTTATAAAAATAACTTAAATAAAGATTAATGGAGAAATTCCGATTGATTTTTCGAGTGAAAATGTCAAAGATAAGATTTTTCGAGTGAGAATTATTCGATTCCGAGTGAAATGAAACTGAGGAGACTGCTTCTCAGCAAAGATAAGATGTTTCTGAGTGAAACATGATTGAGAGAGTCATTTCCGAGTGAGGAAAAGCTCTGTCTGAATGAGACGCTTTTGAATGAGGCAAATCCGAGTGAAATGCCTCCGAAGGACTTGTCTCCGAGAGAAAACGTTTCTAAAAGTGCTATTCTGAGAGAAGCACTCCTGAATAAAGAGAAGTTTGAATTTGAATAAGTATCTCTCAGGCTGAGACATTTTTGAATAGAGACTGAGTGAATCTATACCGAGTGAGTCTTTCCAGGAATGGTGTTTCTAGATAAAGGACTCTAATTCTGAATGAATGTTTTCTGAGTGAATAATTATGAGGAGAAAAAATATCCAAGTAATCTTTTAAAATGGAGTGATTTCCGAGAAAGGAAATGGTCTTTCAATTGAGAAACTTCCGAATGACGAAGGAGTAAGACTCTGACTCGGAAAAAGGTATAACCGAGTGAGATGTCTGATTAATATATTTCTGAATAAGACAGTTATGATTCCGAGCAAAAAGAGGTTTTGATAAGTCTTCTCAGAAAGAGATGCGCAGAATGAGGAAACTAAATCGGGATAAGCTGAAACCGAGTCGGAATACACAGAAGCCGTTTCGGAATTAATAAATAATTTATTATGGATTCTTTCCACGTCACTTTGTTCTTCTAAGTTCTAGCAATATCCTTTCCTAGATATTTTCTAAGAATGGGACCTTTCTTGATGAGTTGTCCCTTTTCATTAAATACCTTAAATCTTCCTTATCATTTAAAGAGACGTGTGTCAGAATACTTCTATTCATTCATGTCTCTTCTGAATGAATCATGTATAAATACTTCCATTGATTGATTAATGGAAGAACTCTTAATCATCAGCCTTTCTTTCCAAACTTTACTGAAAATCAACGAGCAAGAAGAAAGTTAAGTCTTCATTTCCTTTTCTTTACAAGGAAAGCTTGGGACTAGTGCAGGATCTGCAATTCCAGTCAGAATTCTTGAGTAACGACCAGGATAATATTTGAAAAGCTACTGGGACTTCTTATTCCAGGTAGGGAGAGCGTACATTTCAAATATATGGTTTATGAATGGATTTGGGGTATCATTGATATGATATATGTGATAAGTGTATAAAATGTTATTAAGACCCCAATTGAATAACATACTTTATGTTAATTATTTTCCATTCATATTGAGTTTATATGTAATGTTGTTGTCCATGATATTGAGTTCATATAAGATTGATGAAGGTGATACGATATGAATTATATGCATAAAGTTATCATGTACTGTGCCTATTGTATTACCGAGTGGAATGATAGGAGTTGATATATGGAATAATGATCCCATTTTGGTTGGTCATGAGCACTGATGTTGATATATATTAATGGATCCATTTGATTGAGCATGTGCATACTCTGATTTATGTGTTAATAGTATGCTATTTTATGATGATAACTGTGATCGGTGAGAATAAAAGATTTATAATGATAATATGAGTTCGGTTGTGTATTATATAGTTATGAATTGGTCTTTTAATCCAATTCAATAACTGTTATTTGATATGTTGATGCTCACCCCCTACCGTTGTCATTTTTTCAGTGGATGAAGGGCCCCACCATGATATGTGAAGACACTCAGTAGCTCGGAATGAATTTTGGTAGAAGCCTTGGCCGGCTCCTGAATACCGAGTGTTTTTAGTTATTTATTTAATTGTAAACTTAAAGATCCGGTCGGCTTTTGTAAAAAATTGATATTGTATTTATTTAAATCAAATTTTGTTTTGGAAATTTGAATTATTTATGAAATCTTATTTGATTTATTGGAAATTATTTTAAAAATTAAGGATGTTATATTCACAAGATTTCATAGTTGAGTTGTTCATAAAAAGAAAATAAAATCTATCTAAAAAGTTGAGTTACAATTTAAAATAGCTAAGATACTTGAGATAAATACAGATAAACAAATTATGTTGCAATTTGGATCCCTAATCTAGAATAACAATGAAGGAACTCAAGACATGCATATTTAATCATCAAGTTCATGTCATTGCAGCTTAAAATCATTATAACCGATCCCTCGTGATATAAATTCTAAGTATTCATCGTAAAGTCTGATCCCTCGTGAGCTTTCTCAGTAAAAACTTGCATTAAGTCCTGGCCTTATTGAAACAATGATTAACAACCCCTATAGAATTGAGATACCAAGGGTATTCCAACTTTTACTTTCATCAAAACTAGTTTAAATACGGCATGAATAATCATTCTCCCTTTGATGTTCACACTAATAAAACAAGTTTCAATATGCATGAAAATCATTCTCTCATTTGGCGTTCATACTAATAAAAGATTAAAATACTAACATGTACTTGAATCATAAACATGCAGAGGTTGAATTCACAACATCATACTCAATAGATTAGTTCACCAATTCCAACATAAACAGATTAGTTACACATGGTGAAAGTAAAAATAACACTTACAAAGATTGACATTATGAAGGCGATGGAAACTTCACGATACAACAATTACAATACTACACAACACTCTCAAGTATCTAGAAAACTATTCTAGAACTACAAACTCACAAAAGAACCACTCAAACGCGAGTGTATAAGAGAAGAAGAGAACTCAGAATGTGGGATGGGATCCTAGAAGTGTTAGAAATGGCCCTATTTATAGGGATGAGGAAGGGTCCTGACGCTACGCACCAGCCTGACGCTATGCGTCAGGTCCCTGAGTCAGCCTCCATTAAACGCAGCTGGAAGTGGCCACTATGGAATTATTTTATTCAATCATGCAGTGCCATATGGACCTGTTTCCCAATTCAGTGTGTCTATTTGTGTGAAGTGGAGTGGCTAATAATGGGTCACTAGCTGAGTGCTTGGACAACCTGGCTGTGGAGTCCACACAGCTCTAAAGCTACGCGTGGGGTTGACAAAAGTGAGTTAGTTCGTCGAACTTATCATCTTAATTTTTTATTTTTTTTGTCCAAACAAATTTACTATATATTTTTAATACTTTTTGTATGATTTTTTAAAAATATTATTCTTTTAATAGATTATAGGGGAAAATGGACCACTGCAAAAAATGACCAAAAAAATTATTGTTTAATTAGAAAAAATTAATTAAAAACAAAAAAGAGAGGAAAAATAAGTTGACCGTCGACACTTAAATGGGTCGGGCCCAGTTTATTGACCCTTTTGAGCATAACTTCACCCGCCCATAAATGGGTGTAAACGGTCTCAGGCCCAATCTACCATCTTGTCCTAATCAATATATAATGTGAAAAATGTTACATTTTTAAACATGAGATTTTTTTTTAGAATCTGGTGGCAGTGGTGGTAGTTGTTGCCTATGATGCATGGAAACACCAGAGGAGTGTCATCTCACATACTAGAAATATTATGAAAATTGAAAACAGCCAGAACCAACTCGGAAACACGTCGAAAATGTCTCCCGTAATTCCTGTGTTTTGGGCCCAATCAGAAACGGCCCAAAAACACTTGGCCAGGCGTTTCTAGCCCAATAACCCTTAGTTTTCAATTTCCCTCCTTCCCCTCAGTTTTCAGTTTGAAACCCTGCCCACTCGCGTCGCGTTCCGCACAACACCGTTGCGCCTCTCGCTGCCAGCCGTTTCACGGTCATCTTTTCCAACGTCTTCATCTCTGAACAAAGAAGGTGTGTTTTTGTTTTCTTCTTCTCCCTCTGTCTCTCTTTCTTCTCTTTAGTCTCAAAAAGGTTGTTGTGTTGGCTGGCAGGTCTTCTTCGTTTCTTTTCTCCATCCTCCGTCACCGACATCTTCTCCGACCAGACCACCACCACCACGCCTCTTAACTCGTGGGTTTTTCTTTGCTACTCCTTCTAAGTTAGTTTCTTTTTTCCATGTGGTTAATAATAATTAATTTGGCTGAATCTTCCCATTATATTACATAATTGTTTGTTGATTTTCATTTTCTTGTGAAGTATTATTATCTATTTTGTTGTATTATTGTTGCTGCTGCTGAAAAATGATTATCCTTTTTTTATTGATTTATTTTCTGTACTGTATAATATTGTTGCTGCTGCTGAAAAAATGATTATGCTTTTTTTTATTGATTCATTTTCTGTACTGTATATTACTTATTTAGGATTTTTTATGCATTTTAACATGAACAACTTTATTTAGTAGTAAGATTATATGTAATATTCAGTAGTAACATTATATGTAATATTTTTTTATAATTTTGACCACGTTTCCATTTCTTATTTGTTGGGTTTCACGTTTCGCCATTCCCGTTTCTGTCCCTTATTACGTTTTTGTACCCATGCTACATAGGTTGTTATAGCCGTGAAGGATCATCATCATGGTTTTCCAAAGGATCCATGGCAGTGAATTTCAAGTCAAGAAAAAAGAAAAATCTTTTAGAGGGAAAGGTTTTAAGAAAGCTACAAGAAAAGTGATATGATAATGTTAATAGGGTACAAAGATAACACATATATGTGAGTTTAACTAACTAATTAACTTTTTACGGTCAGTTTGTTGAAGTATTAGTTGGATAACTGACTTGTTAAGTGAAGTTTACTCTGTTTCTTCTTGTTTGGCCCAAAGTTTACTCGTTAACTTTCAACGTCTATCTCCAAAGTGATTGCTTGGCCCTAAAATTTTAGACAAAACCTCTTACAGTGATACATGCTACATCTATGACCTGTATTATAGAAAGCCACCAAGGTTGATTAGTTAAAACAATGCCAATGCTAAAAAACACCAACTAGTTAAAAGAATTTACCTGATCAGTCCTAAGTCCAACATCAACAAGTTCAGATTTTATTGTTAGAGGATTCTTTAGATGAAAACCTGAATAAAAGTCTTTTATGTAAGCCCACACCTAAACATGCATGGATTAAGATTCACCCAAGAAAAGAAAAAGATAGAAACCTGGTTCAATGATGGTGTTTTAAAGGACACTGGACTACATGGGACTATGTGAAACACTTGGGCCACCTGTGCTTAAGTAAAGGTAAAAATTTCAATGAGTTATACAATGTTAGTATTAAAAAATACAAATAGAGACAACAAGAAGAAGTGTTATTATCACCAGAGAGGAGATCAAGTTTCCGATGAGGCATCAAAAGAAGGGATGTTGAATTGCCATTGTCATCACAAGACGCCGCTGAGTGTTTTGTTGTCGTTGTGATGGTATTTGTTGGGGCGTTGGAGGAGCAAAATCTGGTGGTGGTGGTGGTTGTTACGGCCGTGAAGGATCATCATCATGGTTTTCCAAAGATCCATGGTAGTGAATTTCAAGTCAAGAAAAAAAAATCTTTTAGAGGGAAAGGTTTTAAAAAAAGCTATAAGAAAGGTGATATGATATTGATAATAAGGTATAAGTATAACACAGTGTCTCTATATATATGAGTTTAGCTAACTAATTAACTTTCTTACGGTTAGTTTTTTGAAGTATTAGTGGGATAACTGACTCGTTAAGTCTTATGATATGACTAGCAAGAAGAAACAAAGTAAACTTTACTTAACGAGTCATGTATCCAACTAATACTTCAAAAAACTAACCGTAAGAAAGTTAATTAGTTAGTTAAACTCACATATATAGAGACACTGTGTTATACTTATACCCTATTATCAATATCATATCACCTTTCTTGTAACTTTCTTTAAAACCTTTCCCTCCAAAAGATTTTTCTTTTTTTTTACTTGAAATTCACTGCCATGGATCATTTGGAAAATGACGATGATCCTTCATGGCCGTAACAACTACCACCACCACCAGATTCTGCTCCTCCACCACCCCAACAACAACCATTATGGTGGCCACAAAATACTCAGCGGCGTCTTGTGATGACAAAGGCAATTCAGCTTCCCTTCCTTTAGTGCCTCATCGGAAACTTGATCTCCTTTCTGGTAATAATAACACTTCTTGCTGTTGTCTCTATTTGTATTTTGTAATAATAACATTGCATAATTCATTAAAATTTTTACCTTTACTCAAGCACAGGTGGCCCAAGTGTTTCACATAGTCCCTTATAGCTTTGTAAGAGTATATCATAAATCCAGTGTCCTTCAGAACCATCACTAAACCAAGTTTCTATCTTTTTCTTTTCTTGAGTGAATCTTAATACATGCATGTTTAGGCGTGGCCTTACATAAAGGACTTTTCTTCAGGTTTTCATCTAAAGAATCCCCTAACAACATAGTCCAGACTTGTTAATGTTGGACTCAGGACTGATTAGGTAATGGTTTTTGGCATTGTTATAATTAATCAACTTTGGTGGCTTTCTATAATACTGGTCATAGATGTAGCATTATCACTGCAAGAGGTTTTGTCATCAATTTTCATAACACAGAGGTATAATAAATAAATATATATTAATTATATACCATAATTATATATTTTGTATTAATTGATGTATTTTATTCTCTCTTTTTTTCCAGATTGTCTATGGGCTTCACAAGGAGTTTGTCTACGACATAGTACACATGTACGGTATAGATTTTGCATAGAAAGTGATCCAACACTAGATTCATTATGAGATTGATACATTCTGTTGCTGTTGTACTATTTAATAAGTCTATATTGACCTGTTTGATCAGGTAATTTTGTATTGTACTGTTGGCCCATAAACAGTGTTGAGTCTTTTATTGGCAAGCACACCAATCGATTGTAGTTTTCAAATTTAGAAATTATTCCCACAAGGATTGAATGTCTCAGTAATCATAGTAATTCTTATTTACTATGGTAAAATTATCAAAACGTGTTAACAAAAGAATGATTTATATACAGTTTTTACAATATTCACAGATTCAATGGTTGATTTGTTCATGTGAGGTAAAAAAATATAAAAACTATCTAAAAATAAAGTTAAGTTGTAATTTAGAATAGATCAAATACTTATGGTAAAAACACGGATTAACAAACTATGTTGGAATTAGGATCCCCTTTTCTAGAACATAATGAAGTAGTTATTAACATGCATATTTAATCATCAAGTTCATGTCATTGCAGCTTAAAATCATTATAATCGATCTCTCGTGATATAAATTCTAAGTAGTTATCGTAAAGTCTCATCCCTCAGATGCTTTCTTAGTAAAAACTTGCTTTAAATCCTGGCCTTAACACAACAATAATTACCAACTCTATCCCTAGTAATTGGTATATTAAGGGTACTTCAACTTTTACTTTCGTTAAACTAAGTTTTAATATATGAATGAAAATCATTCTCCCGTTTGACATTCATACTAATAAAGCAAGTTTCAACACGCATGAAAATCATTCTCCTGTTTGACATTCATACTAATAAAAGATTGAAACACTAACATGGCTCTTGAATCATCAACATGCATGAGTTATAATCACAACATCATATATTAGATAGGTTCACTAAATTCTAACATAAACAAATTAGTTACACATGGTAAAAGTAAAAACAACACTTATAGAGGTTAACATTACAAAGACTTTGCAATACTTCACGATACAAACGATCACAATACCACACAATACTCTCAAGTATCTAGAAAATATTCTAGACTATAAACTCATAAAAGAACACTCAAAACGCGAGTGAAAAAGAGAGGAAAGAAGCTACTGAATGTAGAATGGGATGCTTGAAGTGGTGGAGAATGGCCCTATTTATAGGGTTGAGGAAGGGTCCTGACGTTACGCGTTAGGCTGACACTACGCGTCAGGTTTCTGAGTCAGCCTCCATTAAATGCATGATTAAAGCCATGATTAAGCAATTTTTAATTACATAATGCCCAGACAATGGAATATCTATCTTCCACTACGTTTTTGGCATCTGGTGGTAATGGGTTGGCCAATAATGGCCACTTGACTGAGTGCTTGGTCACTTGGAAGTGTTTTCCACATTGCAACTGATGCTATGTGTGGCACTGATGCGTAGCGTCAACATCGAAACCCTGACGCTACATGTGGGCTTGATGCTACGTGTCAGTGTTAACCCCAGATAGTGTTATAGAAAACTTGTTAACTCTGTGTTACTGTTGGGTCTTTTAATTGGCAAGCGCACCAATCAATTGTAGTTTTCAAATTTAGATATCGTTCCACTAGGATTGAAAGTCCAGTAACTCACAGTAATTTCTTATTTACTATGGTAAATTTATCAATGTTTATTAACAAAAGAATAATTTATAAATAGTTTATACAATATTCCTAGGATTTGATAGTTGATTTGTTCATAAAGTAAAAAGATTGAAAAGATAAAATCTAACTATAAAGTTGAGATGTGATTCAGAATAATTCAGATACTTGAGGTAAAAACACAAATTAACAAACTATGTTGGAATTCAGATTCTCGTACTAAAATATAATGCAATAATTACAAACATACATACTTAATCATCAAGTTCATGTTATTGCAGCTTAAAGTCATTATAACCGATTCTTCGTGATATAAATTCTAAGTATTTATCATAAAGTCCGATTCCTCGTGAGCTTTCTCAATAAAAACTTGCATTAAGTCCTGGCCTTATGCCAATAATAATTACCAATTCTATCCCTAATAATTAGCATATTAAGGGTATTTCAACTTTTACTTTCATTAAAACAGATTTTAATTCGACATGAATAATCATTCTCCTGTTTGATATCCATACTAATAAAACAAGTTTTAATACACATGATAATCATTCTTCCGTTTGATATTCATATTAATAAAGAGTTGAAATACTAACATGTTCTTGAATCATAAATATGTAGAGGTCATAATCACAATATCATATAATAGATTGATTCATCAAATTCCAACATAAACTATTTAGTTACACATAATAAAAGTAGGAACAGTACTTATAGAGTTTGACATTACGATGACTTGAAAACACTTCACAACACAAAAGCTCACACTACTACACAACACTCTCAAGTATCTAGAAATCACTCCTACCTTACAAACTCAAAGAGGAGCACTCAAACTCGAGTGAAAATAGAGAAAAGAACTCAGAAGAGTGGAATTGGATGCCTAGAAGTGTGGAGAATGGTTGTATTTATAGGGCTGAGAAAACATCCTAATGCTACACGCCAGCCTAACGCTACGCGTCAGGTCCCTGACTTAGCTTCCATTAATCAGCTCGAAGTGGCCATAATTGTATAATTATTTTAATTAATCATGCCCAGACAGATGTGCCTTGTCCTCCAATTCGGCTTAGACACTTGTGGGTAGTGGAGGGGTCATTGGCTGAGTGCTTGACCACCTGTTAGTGATGTCCACGTAGCTCCTAACGCTACGTGTGGGTGTGACGTGTAGCTTCAACATCAGAAATCCCCACGCTACACGTGGTGTTGATGCTACACATCAGCTTTCCAGTTCTTCAATTTTCTCTTTAAATTCTTTACTTTTTCACTACAAAACTAAAGAAAATTGATCAATGGTGGATTATTTCCAACACCATCTATTTATTGAATTTAAAACCTAAATTTCTAACAAATTCACCAAATTTTATTCTTTTCACAACAATTTTTATTAAAGATTTTATTGTAAATTTGAGGTCTAACAGTCAGCTCTCCAGTTCTTGAATTTTCTCTTTGATTTCTTTGATTTTTCACTGCAAAACTAGAGAAAATTGATCAAGGCAGATTAAATCCAAAAACTTCCATTTATTATAATTAAAACCTAAATTTATAACAAATTAAACAAATTTTATTATTTTTATAAAATTTTTATTATAAAAATTACTGTAAATTTAAGGACTAACAAATACCCCTAACTTAGGACATTGCTCGCCCTCGAGCAAAACAAACAAAAACAAAAACAATCTTTTTAAGATCAACTTTTGAATTAGTTTGAAAATTTGCCATAAGAAATAATTTACAACTTACCATTTAAAATAATCAAAGAATAAATATCTTAATGTAAGAAAGACCTAAAGATAAAATTTTCACAATGTCATATCAATAAATCAAGCTCATTTCAAGGCTTACCCCACAAGTGTTTATCTCTGTAAAAAGGTAACCTATTTCACTCAATCAGTCATAAATCAAACAAATTTAATTTTGATTTTTATCTAATCAATGGTTATTAATACAGAATCAAACAAGAATCACAAGGCCTTTTCAAGGGTTATAATGAGGCTTGGCTACTAGAAATTATGGTTTTTCTTGGAATTCAAACACCTGAAATCATAAAAAAGCATTTCACAATTTCTTTAGGGTGCTTTTCTTGTCCCAAAATCTCACTTCCCTTTTTGGTAAATACCCCCAACTTAATCCTTTTCATTGTTTCTTTTCTTTTGATTTCATGTATATATATTTTTCTTTATTTTTCATTCATTTTTCTATTTTTGTATATATACATCATTGATGATTTGAAAAGAACTAAGTTTTCATAATTCTTACTTGAAATATTTTTCATTTTGATCATGTGCTCTTTTATTCAATCAAGTAAAGGGAATGTTTAAAAATTATTAAGAGCTAAGGGTGTCAAAGAAATTATTTTTCAGGCTCAAAATTGACTATCAAAGGATAAATAAATTTTTACCAAGGTAAGCTTTTTGGCCCAAGGTTTTTGCTTTTACCAAAAATGTGCCTTGATCATATTCTTGGATCTTCTGTATAACAACATAAATCAAAGAATTAAACAAAATCAATTTGAATGAAGTTATGTCGAAAGCCTCAAGTGTTTAAAGATCTTTCAGCTTACCGGGTTTTCGAAATTAGCTTGATTATTAATAAGAGTATTGTATTTGATTTTATCAAAATGTCTTAGTTACAAAAAGAATTTGATTATTGATTATAAAAATGATTTATTGTATAAAAATTTCAAGTATGTAAAATTTTCAAAATTTCAAGTATGATTTATTGGCTAAATTACACTTTTAGTCCTCTAACTTGTAAGTTTTTCCCAATTTGGTCCCTTATTACTTTTTTAAATCAATTTGGTCCTCTAACTTATTAAATAATGTCAATTTGGTCCTTCTGTCAATCCTGTGTTAACGCCGTGTGTGAGTGCTGCTTATGTGGCAATGGTTACTGACATGTATGGTCATGTGTCACTCATTTACTTGGTGAGCTAGTTGGGCTGTGTAAAACGACGATGTTTGGAAAAATGACCCAATACATGTTTTCGAATTAGTCCCATCGTCTTCTTTGTGTCTTCCTTAGTGTAACGTGTCTAAAGGGTGACCTAAGCTACAAGCAAAGGAGTTGGAAGGGTGGCCTAGGCAAAGGGAGTTCTTGTGTTATCGTGGTATTACTCAACACTGAGTTTCTGAAGGTATGCATTGTAATCCTACTTCATTTTCAGTATCAATGTCATTGTTGTTGGTTCAACATGATCGTAGCAAGTTCTCAGTGTGAGTTCCTCGAAAATATTTTGTAGGGTTGAGTATGGGGTTTACATTAAAATTTGGGTTTTCGTGTTCATGTGGACCTATTTTATAAATTTTGTAGGGTTTTACAGATTCTGAAATTAGTATGCTTTTACATAGTTTTTGTAGGATGAATTCACGTTTCAAGTTGGAGATTTTTCATGTGGGAGCTTTGTTGAAGATAATGGAAAGAAGGTGGCGTACATTGGTGGTTTAGATTCTGAATGGGGATATTGATGAAGACCGATGGAGTTATTTTGAGGTTGTGGGAATAGTAAAAGACATGAGGTACGTGAACATTGAACAGTTATGGTACAAAATTAGAGGCAAGGATTTTGATGTTGGTTTGAAACATTTTATGGATGATCAAGGCTGTTTAGAAATTGCAAGAGTTGCACACTGTCAGGGGAAAGTTCAGCTGTTTGTTGTGCACCCTCTTGATGTGCTAGAGGTTGTTCTGGACTTAACTGGACCAGAAAAAACATATGATATTGACATTGATGATGAACTAGTAGATGTTGAGGGTGTTGATGTTGAGGGTGATCAAGTAGATGTTGAAGGTGTTCAAGTAGATAAAGATGATGTTGAAGGTGTTGATGTTGAGGGTGATCAAAGGCATGATGAAACAGTTAAAGGTGAATATGATGTAGGAGCAGAGGACAGAGAGGATAGTGCCATGGAAATCCATTTTCAAGACTCAGATGATGAAGGGGTTGATGAAGATGATGTGATGAATGGTTGTCAACAAAGCCATGTGATGCCTACAAGTGCTGACCATGTAGATGTTCAAGGCACTAATAAGCCTGTAGTAGGTGATGAAAATATTGGAGGTGGTTTTGTTACCGAGGAGAAAAATACAGAGCCTGTTGAGAAAAAAATGGAAGAGGAAGAAAATCCCAAGGATGGTTAACCCAAGGACATTCATGAAGGGTGAGAGGTCCGATTCTAAAAGAAACAAAGGCAAAGGCAAATGCAAAGAGGTTGAATCTGACTTTGAATTAGAAAGTGAAGCTGATGAACTGTATAATGGTAACTCTAAAGATAATGAAGATGAATTATTTCCAACTTTCAAGATGCCCAGAAATATGGAGGGTTTTCATTGGGAGAAAGGAAGTGTGTTTTTGTCCAAGGAGTAATTTAAGAAAGCTATTGTGGCATATGCCATTGCCAATGGGAAAGATTTAAGGTTTGAAAAGAACGATAAGAAGAGGGTGAGTGTGAGGTGCATTGAAGGATGCGAGTTTTATGCGTATTGTGGGAAGTTATCAGGTCAGGAAACATGGCAGTTAAGGACCATAATTGACACTCATAGTTATGGGAGGCAGCATAGCATTAAGATGTTGAGTTCAAAATGGTTATCTAAAACTTTGGTGAGTGGTGTTATTGAGAACCCAAAAATGAAACTACAGGATATATGCAACAGGCCCAAGGAAACTTGGCATGTAAAGGTGAGCAAGTCCAAGTCTTATAGGGCCAAAAAAGCAGCCATGGATATTGTGGATGGGGACTATAATAAACAATACATTGAATTGTGGAACTACTACAATGCCTTACTGAAGTCCAATCCTGGTTCAACAGTCAAGTTGAATGTACAACCAACTACAGAGGGTAATAGAGGAAGTGATGATGTTCCAGGAGCAGGTCCTACAACTTTTCATAGGTTGTATGTGTAACACCCTAAATTTTAAAATAAAGGATTAATTAAGGAGATAAATGTTAAATAGTTATATTTGGGTTATTTAATATTCTAAAATATTAGGAATAAATAAATTAAGATTTTGGGAACTATTTATAATTTATTGGAACCGGATAAGCTGAAAATGAGCCTGGTTGAAATATGGGTGTCAGACCAAGTATCTCCGATTGGTATGATATTGGTCAGGGCTGTTAAGGATATTATTGGGAATCCAAATATGTATTCAAAATAATTTTTAGATAAAGTATTGAGCCCGAACAAAGATCCTGTTTGTCATAAAATGATGAATCTTTAATGAGGGATTAAAAATAAAGCCAAATGACCCATTTTTCTCTTTTTATTCCCGTCAGCTTCTTGGGTCCCCGTAACAAACACCTTGCTTCTTCTTCTTCTCTATTCTTCTCCTTCATCTCCTCTTCTACTTCTTTTCAAAAACCCTAAGCAAAAGGATGGTGGCTCTCTTCTCCTCCCATTTTCGTTCTTAAAAGAGCTTGGAAGAGCTTGGAACTTGAAGTCTCACCTTTCTTTCTCCTTATTTTCGTGTGGCTCTTCCCTCTCTTGGAAAACTCTTGCTATTTCTCAAGAGTATGAACTATGGGTTTTTGGGTTTTAATGTTGGGAAAATGATTTAATGAGTGTTGTTGGGTTTTAGAGAAACCCTAACCCTATGATTTGGGGAAAATGTAAAATATAAGTGAAGAAGCATTTATTGTGTTAGATTATTGTTATTGGTGAGGTGAAATAATGTTATTAATGGTGAATGACCATTAATGAAGCTTAATAATTGATGATGGTTGTTAGGAACCATCAATGTAGGAACCTATTAATGGGTTTGACATTAAAAGTGCATAATAATAAATGTAGGCACCTAAACCGTGGTGGTTATGGTAGAATTAATGAAATAAATGAGGTTTCAGAATTTAAAGTGATATAGACACCAAGTAAATGAATATATATTTGAGTCTTGGTGGTCTAAATAGAAAATTGATTGTGTGACATATTGTAATGTAGGAAATAACCCTATCAACGAGGCGGAACTATCGGACCGCGGTGATTACTACTTCTCTTGAGGTAGGAGGTGTAACTATTCTAAATGCATGATTTCATCCATTGATGATGTGAAAATATGTATATATGATTGTGTTTAATGATTGCTTGGGTGGATGATGTAATGATTTCATGATTTGTGTGCATTTAGAATGATTGATGTTATGTGGCATATATTCAGGATGATGAATATGATATTAAACTGGTCTGAGCCGGAGTCAATGATCCAGTGTGGGACCAGCCACGAGAGTCAATAGATGACTAAGGTTTTATATCGGTGTTGTATGTATCCGGTATGATTATCTGGTATCCTAGTGAGAGGGGACCGATCTTGATGTCCTGGAGATCCTTCACACTGACCTTACGCATTGATGTGGATGAAAGGTGGTGTCACCTATAAAGATTATCTGACACTCAAGTCAGTAAATATATCAGAATAAGATGAGCGTGGAGAATGGTGGATCTACTTTGACTAGAGGACAAAACCTGACTTTCCTTGAGCCACGTAAATTGAAAGTGGACTAACCACCTTGTTCTGTCGGAGTATGGAAAATATATATATAATATGCACGTGGGAGACAAGTGTGGCTTAAGGGGTGGAGAATGCATCTTTCGGGGGAATGTCCCCGACACCAGTAATGGGAATAAGCGCTATTACCTAAGCCACTTACGAATATCCCTTACGTCTCTGATATGGAGAACGGATTCCATCCGATATGTGAGGTGTTAGCACGGACATACCGGTATAGGGAGATCGCCTATACGGTCTAATCAGTCTGAAGTTTTACCTGCTGAGTCAGTATTGCACACAGAACGGATAAAGTGATATCTGTACTTTGGTACCAGTATCGAGACCGGATTAAATGTTATGTGGAATATGTTAATGAAATATGTCATGATGGTTTAAGACCATGTTTTGAATTGAAATCAATGATGTGAAATATCCCAATTATGTATATGTGAATTGATAAATATGATTGCCACCAACTGCCGATGTGTGTGAGTTACAATGAGAATTGGTAAAGATTGAGAATATTGAAATCCACTAAGTGGTAGTCATGAATGGATGATTGATTGAGTGGCATTTAGGATGCATAATGTGAGAGTGCATTAATTGGCATTGCATCCATGGCATATCATTCGCTGCTTATATAGAATGTTAGGGGTTCCAATAAGCAGGCTCAGTGGGAGGGCGACCCAGTGCACAGGTATACTGTTATTGCTCCCTTAGTACGGTGACGAGGCACCTTATGTGGCAGGCCCTGTGGGAGGGCGGCTCTGTGATGAGTAGTTTACCTCGGTGCCTGACGGGACACGACTCCCTTGATGTGTGTTCGGAGGAGAGCGGGTCATGGGGTGACTAGTGCTACAGATGGGCGAGAGCGGTTTGGTACCAGTAAAAGTATGATGTTGTAAGCATGCACGAATTAAGATATATGTGTACATATTTTACTAATGCAGTAGGGGCATAGTAGCACACCTATGCTTGTCCCACATTTGAAATGTTGTTGTGTCTTACAGTTAGATCTGTATTTGAAAATGATTCCTTTGTGCATATGCATTAGCTTTAAGAGTATTTGCATATAGCTGGAGATATGCCTAGTTGATAGCCCGTGGTGCAATGGATGATTGTTAAATAGAGGGAAAGTAAGCCGAGGTACTAACATTAAAAGTGTGATGATTATTACGAATGTTAAGGATATATTATATATGATATTGCCTTGTGAATATACTTAATTAGACATGTATTGTGCTGAGATGGAATGATGTATCATGTGTGTGAAGCTTGTGATGTTTTCTTGAAAAATGAATATAATGCACATATGTATAAATATCATCATAATGTATGACTTTGGTACATTTGGATTATGTTACTCACCTCCTAGTTGCCATTTTTAAGCTTGATGTAGGTGTGATGTAAAATCCTATTCTTTTGGAGGTCGAGGATTGATGAAGGTAAATGCGGAAGGAATGTGGGTGAGCCTTGGCTGGCATATATATTCATTTTTGTATAGCATATAGTGTGTATATGCTTATTTTGAAATTAATTTGATAACAGTTGATTTTGGAGGTCATGTAGGAAAATTATACCTTATGTGTATGGCTAATATTCATTAATGACCTTGATAATGTATAAATGATATTATTATTATTAAATTTTATTTTTATCGTTTAACAAATCGATGAGGCATCTTTCATCCTCTTTTTGGTATATATTTTAATAACTCTTAAATTTAATTACATCTTCTGCTTTTCCCTTGTGACGGCCTCGAGTCTGGTCGTCTAAGGAGCACTCTGATACCTTCTCATATCTTCATATATGAGATAGATTATTAAATGATTTAGGGTAATTACTTGGCATTATATATATATTGAATTTCTTCTACTTATGATTAATTCAAATCTCAAAAAATTTACCCCTATTTTCGGGTCGGGGTGTTACAGTATGTCTGTCTAAAGGCTTGCAAGGAGAGTTTTAAGCACTATAGGAAAATTGTGGGTTTAGATGGTTGTTTTCTGAAGGGACCACTTGGTGGGCAACTCCTCAATGCAGTGGGTAGAGATCCAAATGATCAAATGTTACCAATTGTAGTTAGTGTGGTAGAAGTTGAAAACACTGAGTCATGGAGATGGTTTTTGGAGTTACCGGTTGATGACTTGGGAGGCTCAGAGGTCTGCAATGGCATTACATGGATGTCTGACCAGCAGAAGGTATGTGTTTTAAGTTGGCATTATATTGGACTGGATAGCTTGCTTAATGTTACCTGATTTGCTGCATACCCACACCTACTTAATGTTACATACCCTAACTTGCATAATTGTTGAACCTGGCCTGCATAATAATGAACCTGCATTATAATGTTGAACCTACATTATAAGGTTGAACTTGCATAATATTGCATATTGCATTATAATGTTTCATATTGCATTATAATGTTGAACCTGACCTGCAAATGATGAACCATGTTAACCTACCCAGCCTGCATACCTTGTCCTGCACAATAAGTTGAACCTAATATACATAATGTTACATAACCTGACCTGAACCAACCCTAACATAACCATGGCCTGTATATCCCTACATCAGACTGGCCTGACCTAAACCCATACTGAGTGCATTATATCGACCCTGACCTGCTGTATTACATACCTGATGTTTGACCCCGACCATACTTTCCCAACTTCCATTAAAAACCAGTTTGTTGTGGGTTTCACCTTGGTCCCTCATCTTTTTAAAAACATTACTTTGGTCCTCTAACTTACTAATATGTTGTATTTTCAGGGCCTGCGGCATGAATTGGAGGAGATCATCCCTGTTGTTGATCAGAGGTTCTGTGTAAGACATCTGTACAACAACTTCAGAAAGAGGCACCCAGGGAAATAGTTGAAGGACTTATTATGGAGGGCAGCTAAGTCCACATACACACAGGAATGGGAGAGGACAATGTTGGAAATGAAGGATATCAATGATGCTGTCTACAGGGAGTTGATTAGGCTACCTCCCAAACAGTGAAGCAAGTCAAGGTTTTTATATACCTCTAAGTGTGATCAATGATGCTGGAAATGAAGAAGATCAATGATGCTGTCTACAAGGAGTTGATTAGGCTACCTCCCAAACACTGGAGCAAGTCAAGGTTTTCATATACCTCTAAGTGTGATGTTTTGGTCAATAAGTCTGAAACATTTAATTCAATCATTATTGGAGCAAGGGAAAAACCAATCATTACTATGTTAGAGGATATTAAGACTTATTTGATGGAAAGATGAGCCAATAATAGGGCAAAAATGTTACAGTTCATTGATGATATGCTTCCAAGGATCAAACATAGGATTGATCAGTCAAAATCACATGCAAATATATACAAGTCAGGTTAATGATGTTTTCATTTTTGTACTTTCATAGTCTTGAAAATTGGGTGGCTGTTTGAAATTAAAGAATGATATTTTCATGTGTAGGTGGTTAGGGAACAACGTATACGAGGTGAACCACATTAGGCATGATGATAAATTCATTGTGGATTTAAGAGCTAGGGAATGTAACTGCAGGAGGTGGGCACTGACACGAATACCTTGCAACCATACAATTGCATGTATGATACAAGTCAATGAAAGTCCAGACACCTACATCCCTGCAATATACAGAAAACAAGCATATAGAAATTGCTATAATCCGAGAATCTTTCCCACTTGTGGGAAAAAATATGTGGGGGACCATCCAGACAAACCCTCTATAACATCCTAAGTTTGTAAATTTTAGAAAATAACTCATTAGGCTCAGTAACTTGTTCCCCTCATACGCATCGTTGGTAATTTGGACCCAATTTCCTCAAACAATGCTCCATTGGAATGATTTTAGTCGCGTTCACTTTGTTTCGAAGAGATCTTCAATCCCTATTTCTAGTCTCGATTCCAAATTCCTACTCTAGCATGCACAAATTCAAGGATTTAGTAAATTCATCATAAAACCATGATTATTTATGTTTTTATCCCGCGCATGGTTCATTCAAAAATTCATAACTCTCATACAACCTTCGTTTCTTGCAAACTTGGTGTCAAAATACCGTAACAAAACAATCTATATTTTCCATGAAAACATCAAGAGCTAGATCTTCTAGATCAGTACAGTTTTAAAGATCTTTAAGAACCCTTATTCATCACATCACTATACTAACAGGTCTCAGAAAAATGGCAAAATCTCCCTGGTCTGGTATTCAAATTCCTTTGTTCTTTTTTATATAGATCCGTATCGAAAATATCTATAATTGTTATGAAGGATACAAAACCCAATTCTCAAAGGAGAATTTTTGGTGAATTTATTTCTGAGCACATACCTGATTCAAAGATGATTAGAGCATCCTGTCGTATTTTGACCATAGCTCAGGCTACAGGTATCGGATCATCGCAAATGATATATCAAATGGAAGGGAAAATAAGATCTACAAGTTTAGTTAGGCATTTTTCAAGATTATGAACCCACGAATTATTATATATGTATTTTTATCGCCTTTCATTTTTGGTTTATAAAAATCCTACACATCTAAAATCATCGGGTAACAATTTAATTTTTCCGGTCAATGATTTCCAATCACACCACCATCTCTTGCCATCTACACAACCAGGTGTCTTTTTCTGGCTTCTTCTACCCATTCAGCTGTCCCTCTTTCTTGCACAAGCTGACCACATATCATTAAAAAATTCATTCAGCAATTGTCCCATTCCAAGATGTCCCCAACATGATTTATCAATCCACTTAGCTCTCTTTACTCTGCACGTTGCTTTCTCTTCCAAATTCATACCCATTTCCTTTGATTAAACACACTACCTCTTCCTATAAAAATATAATTTCATTACTTTATCACCTGGTGCCAATTCCATTTCTCGTTACACGTTAGTTTCTCTTCTCCTCCTTATTCAAAATTATAAACCCTTTAAGCTACCTCAAGGTAAGATTTTACAAATTTTTCTCTTGATCTTATTCTTGAAATTCTTGGACCCAAAATTAGTTTCTATTAGATAAATTAAAGGGGTATTCCCTTGCTATTTGGAAACCAAAACTAACCATACATGTTAATTATTTTAGGATCAGGAACCATCAACGGCTATCGGTAGATGACCGGAAGCGATTAACGAAGTTTTGACAGATTTTCTCTTATCTTCTGTCATCAAGATGTAAAGGGAGTTCCTCATCGGTTAAATTGTGTCTTAGAATTGTCCCATTATGTTCGTTTAGTATCCAATGATTATAATTTTAAGTTTCGACACAATCCAACGGTCAAATTTTAAGTTATATAATTTTTTGGGTAATTATGAATAATTTTATTATATTAAAATAATTATTATTAAATTTTAGAATTTATTAGAATTATTGAAATTATGAAGGTTAGTTATTTAAATGCCACAAATATAATTTTAAAGTAGCAAATAAATTATTAAAATAATTATCGTTAATTTAGAAATTTTTGGCTTTGAAAACCAGAAATCAGCAATTGATTCGAATCGTTCAGGGACCGTTCGAGTTTTGGAATCAAGGATTCCAGGTAAGGGGAGCATTTATATCTTAAATGTATGGTTTATGGGTGGGTTTGGGTATATCGGTATATGTTTGGTTAATTGATTGATGAATTGATATGAATTAATTATGATTTCTATGTTTTGATGTTGTAAAATGATATACCCCCCGTATGTTAAGTTGTCAGTGTTGGATTTGATAATAATAAATGTGATGTGTTTTACCTATCCTTGTGAAAAGCATCTGATGCTTGTGTTGACAGAATGTTTGATGTGATCAAATGTATAAGATGTTATATATATATAAGACCTTGGGTGGGACTCAAGGCAAACCTCTTGAGTGAGAGTCGAGGTTAGCCCGTAACACTGCCGTTGTTGCTGAGAGTGATTGCGTTACGTGAGAGGGCAAACAGTTCAGTACCTATAAAACAGCCGAATCAGCTGAGAGCTGAATATGATCGATTAAGGCTGAGAGCCTGTTATACATATATATATATATATATATATATATATTTAATGATGTAGCATGATCATATATATCTATTGATGGTATGAGATAGATAATGTTTCATCTTGCTGAGGAATTATATTAATTGTTAATGAAATGATTTATATTGAATGGCAGCAAATGTGATATGAAATATCATTCATATAAAATGCAGATTATGAATTGAATTGAATTGAATTGAGTAAGGAATAGAGTTGGATAGGATGAGATCTAATCCAATAACTGTCATTTAATATATTATGTGTTCACCCCTATTTGTGGATATATTTATAGTGGACTTAGGACATGACGGAGATTGGTGAGAGGTCACCAAGATCGAGCGTGGAGCACTATATATATCTTGTATATAATGTATATAGTAGTTTTGTAGTAGCCTTGGCCGGCTCTTGTGCATACATGTTTTGATGTGTGTACATATATGTGTATATATAAATGCTTAGTTGAATAGGTAACTGATGGTTTAAGTTGGAAGCCTAGATTTATATAAAGCATGTACTTGTTGTTGTGGTGGATGATGATGTTGGAGTGTGGAGACCCTAGATGGTCCCACCATATACATGTGATGTTTGATATATCCAGGAAACTATTGCATTGCATAAATAGGCAGACTTGAAAAAGTCCAAGGCCAAGGTTATTCTACTAAATGCTATGAATTAAGTGAAATCACATGATAGTTGTTAAGCATTGAATTAGTTGATGAAGTCAACTATGAATAAATTGTATTCTTATCCATGAAAATTACTAAAGTGTGATACTATTCCAGGATAAGATATAGCTAACCATCAGAGTATGGATGCTATAGCGGCTGCGTTTCAACATTTTGCTGATATTCTAGAGAGGCAGAATTAGCCTCAACCGGCAAATAATCATAGCCTTGATTGCTTCTTGAAGCGTGAACCTACTGAATTTCATGGAGGTTTTCATCCTGATCAAGCTTATGCATTGGTTCAGAACTTGGAAAGAATCTTTGGCAGTTTACGGTGCACTGAGGCACAAAAGGTTGAATATGTTGTGTTTATGCTTTGGAATGAAGCCGAGAATTGGTGGAAAATCACTAAAGCCAGAATGGTAGCTGCTGGAACTCAATTAATCTGGGAGAACTTCAAGGTGTGTTTCCTTGAAAAATACTTTCCTAACAATGTAAGGAGCAGAAAAGAGTTAGAATTCATGGAACTCGGGAAAGGTAATCTGAGTGTTGAAGAATATGCTGCTAAGTTCGAAGAGCTGGGTCTATTTTATCCTCCTTTTCAACAGCCTGGGACTGAGGGCTCTAAGACCTAAAGTCAAGAAGGCGTTCAAGCATCAAAAGATCAGAAGTTTCCCCGTTCTTATGAATAAATGCAGAATCTATGAAGAAGATGACAAGGCTTATGCTGGATCAAGCAGTAAACCAGATATTTCTTCAAAGTTACAGCCTCTTGAGATTCCTATGTGGAAGTGGGATGCTATTGCTATGGATTTCGTGATGGGATTACCCAGGACTCGCAGTGGTCATGATGCTATCTGGATTAATGAAGTCTGCACATTTCTTACCTATTAATGTGAGTTACCCTTTATAGAGGCTAGCACAGTTATATATCAGTGAGATCATTCGAATGCATGGTATTCCATCTTCTATTGTATCGAATAGAGATCCAAGATTCACTTCCCGATTTTGGGGAAGCTTGCATCAGGAGTTAGGTTTGAAGCTCTGGTTGAGATCGGCCTATCATCCCCAGACAGATGGGCAGTCTGAGCATACCATTCAGAGTTTAGAGGACTTGTTGAGGTCTTGTGTGCTAGAGCATGGCGGCGGCTGGGAGCAGTATCTCCCATTAATTGAATTCACTTATAATAATAGCTACTATAGCAGCATCGGTATGGCTCCATATGAGGCTTTATATGGCAGAAAATGTCGAACCCCTCTCTGTTGGTTGGAGACCGGTGAGAGTTTGATGTTGGGCCCTGAGATTGTGTAGTAAACTTCTAAGCAGATTTAGATGATCAGAGAAAAAATGAAAGCATCTCAAGATCATCAAAGAAGTTATCATGATAAGCGAACGAAACCACTTGAGTTTCAGGTTGGTGATAGGGTGTTTTTTCCTAATAAGGGTATTGGAAGAGCATTGAAAAGTCAAAAGTTAAGCCCAAGGTATATTGGACCCTATGAAGTATTAAAAAGGGTTGGCCCTGTGGCCTATCAGATAGTATTACCTTTTCATTTGTCAAATCTACACAATGTGTTTCACATTTCTCAATTGAGAAAGTATTTGCCAGATCCTACACATGAAATTCCTGATGACGATGTTGAGGTTAAAGAAAACTTGACTGTGCTTGATGAGCCTACTTAGATCATGGATAAATCGATCAAACACTTGAGAAGCAAAGATGTACCATTGGTAAAGTTAGCGTGGCAACAAGGTGACTGTACCACCTACACCTGGGAGCGCGAGGACTGGATGAGACAACAATAGGCTGAGTTGTTTCATTGAGGTATGTACTATTTAAATTTTGAGGACAAAATTTTGTAAGAGGGGAGAATTGTAACATCCTAAGTTTGAAAATTTTAGAAAATAACTCATTAGGCTCGGTGACTTGTTCCCCTCATACGCATCGTTAGTAATTTGAACCTAATTTCTTCAAACAATGCTCCATTAGAATGATTTTAGTCTTGTTCACTTTGTTTCAAAGAGATCTTCAATCCCTATTTCTAGTCTCGATTCTAAATTCCTACTCTGGTATGCGTAAATTCAAGGATTTAGTAAATTCATCATAAAACCATGATTATTCACGTTTTTATCCTGCGCATGGTTCATTCAAAAATTCATAACTCTCCCATACAACCTTCGTTTCTTGTAAACTTGATGTTAAAATCACTGTAACAAAATTATCTACATTTTCCATGAAAATATCAAGAGCTAGATCTTCCCAAATCAATACAGTTTTGAAGATCTTTGAGGACCCCTATTCATCACATCATTATGTTGATAGGTCTCAGAAAAATGGAAAAATCTCCCTTGTCCAGTATTCAAATTGCTTTGTTCTTTTTGATATATATTTGTATTAAAAATATATACAATTGTTATGAAGGATACGAAACCCAATTCTCGAAGGAAAATTTTTGGTGAATTTATATTTGAGCACATACCTGATTCAAAGACGATTAGAGCATCCTATTGTATTTTGGCCATATCTCAGGCTACAGGTATTGGATCATCACAAATGATATATCAAATCGAAGGAAAAAGGAATATATACAAGTTTAGTGTTGGGTATTTTTTAAGATTATGAACCCACGAATTATTATATATTTATTTTTATCGCCTTTCATTTTTGGTTTCTAAAAATCCTGCACATCTAAAATCATCAGGTAACAGTTTAATTTTTCCGGTCAATGATTTCCAATCACACCACCATCTCTTGCCATCTACACAACCAGGTGTCTTCTTGTGGCTTCTTCTACCCATTCGGCTGTCTCTCTTTCTTGCACAAGCTGACCACATATCATTAAAAAATTCATTCAATAATTGTCTCATTCCAAGATGTCCCCACCATGATGTATCAATCCACTTAGCTCTCTTTACTCTGCACGCTGCTTTTTCTTCCAAATTCAGGCCCATTTACTTTGATTAAACACACTACCTCTTCCTATAAAAATATAATTTCATTACTTCATCACCTGGTGCCAATTCCATTTCTTGTTACACGTTAGTTTCTCTTCTCCTCCTTATTCAAAACTGTAAACCCGTTAAGCTACCTCAAGGTAAGATTTTACAAATTTTTCTCTTGATCTTATTCTTGAAATTCTTGGACCCAAAATTAGTTTCTATTAGAAAAATTAAAGGGGTATTTCCTTGCTGTTTGGAAACAAAAACTAACCATACATGTTAATTATTTTAGGATCGGGAACCATCAACGGCTATCGGTAGATGACCGGAAACGATTAGTAAAGTTTTGACGGATTTTCTCTTATCCTCTGTCATTAAGAGGTAAGGGGAGTTCCTCTTCGGTTAAATTGTGTCTTAGAATTGTCCCATTATGTTCGTTTAGTATCCGATGATTATAATTTTAAGTTTCGGCATGATCCAACGGTCAGATTTTAAGTTATATAATTTTTTGGGTAATTATGAATAATTTTATTATATTAAAATAATTATTATTAAATTTTAGAATTTATTAGAATTATTGAAATTATGAAGGTTGGTTATTTAAATTCCATAAATATAATTTTTAAGTAGCGTATAAATTATTAAAATAATTATCATTAATTTAGAAATTTTTGGCTTTGAAAACCAGAAATCGGCGATTGACTCGGATCGTTTGGGGAGCGTATGGGTTGGGGTATATCGGTATATGTTTGGTTGATTGATTGATGAATTGATATGAATTAATTATGATTTCTATGCTTTGATGTTGTATAATGATATACCCCCGTATGTTAAGCTGTGAGCGTTTGATTTAATAATAATAAATGTGATGTGTTTTACCCATCCTCATGAATTAAAGAAATGTTGGATATATTTTAAATTGCATGAGATGCAAATGATTGAATGATATGTGAAAAGCATCTGATGCTTGTGTTGACAGAGTGTTTGGTGTGATCACATGTATGGATGCTATATATATATATATATATATATATATATATATATATAATACCTTGGGTAGGACTCAAGGCAAACCTCTTGAGTGAGACTCGGGGTTAGCCCGTAACACTGCTGTTGTCGCTAAAAGTGATTGTGTTACGTGAGAGGGCAAACAATTTGGTACCTATAAAATAGCCGAATTAGCTGAGAGCTGAATATGATCGATCAAGGCTGAGAGCCTGTTATATATATATTTAATTATATGAAGCATGATATTAAATTGGATCCATATATATATCTATTGATGGTATGAGATACCTGATATTTCATATTGCTGAGGAATTATATTAATTGTTAATGAAATGATTTATATTGAATGGCAACAAATATGATATGAAATATAATACTATATAAAATGCAGATTATGAATTGAATTGGGTAAGGAATAGAGTTGGATAGGATGAGATCCAATCCAATAATTGTCATTTAATATATTATGTGCTCACCCCTATTTATGGATATATTTACAGTGGACTTAGGACATGACGGAGATTGGTGAGAGGTCACCAAGATTGAGCGTGGAGCACTATATATATCTTGTATATAATGTATATAGTAGTTTTGTAGTATCCTTGACCGGCTCTTGTGCATACCTGTTTTGATGTTTGTACATATATGTGTATATATAAATGCTTAGTTGAATAGGTAATTGATGGTTTCAGTTAGAAGCCTAGATTTATATAGAGCATGTACTTATTGTTGTGGTGGATGATGATGTTAGAGTGTGGAGACCCTAGATGGTCCCACCATATACATGTGATGTTTGATATATCCAGGAAACTATTGCATTGCATAAATAGGCAGGAACTGTTCATGTGTATGGTTGAATTAGAAAGTGCATGATGATTGAAATAAATTATATATTAGAAGGTTGATGTAGTGATGATTGTGTTATTGTATGGTCCTAAGACCCTACTTTAAAACTAAAATTTTATTCGCAAAAAATTTATATGGGTTTTAGGCACTTTGTTTTACATGTTGGGATGTTTTGCCCTCTACAACCTCCACCATTCAAGAGACAACCTGGAAGGCCTAAAAAGTCTAGGAGGAAGGACCCGAGTGCAAAAGATGACATAAGGATGTCTAGGAAGGGATTGAAGTGCAAATGTAGCGTATGTGGAGCAACGGGCCACAACAAGACTACCTGTCCATCCAAACCACCACAAAAGGAAACCCAAACCCAACAAACCTCCAATAGTCAAACCACAACTGCCTCTAAAGCTCCACCCTAACCTAGGCCAAAGCTAAGACCAATGAGGAAGAACAACTGAAACATTTCACTATTTTTGTTTCTTTCAAGACCATTGTATATGTTTTGAATTAGACAATTGTAATGATGTTGATTTAGGCTATCGTATAGTTTTGATATCGGCCATTTGCATGTTTGAACAATGTTGTCTTTTGTAAATTGTGATGTTTGGCAATTATAGCTCAAATTACAAACATTAATTTAACAGCTTTTGTTAACATACTCAAATTACAAACTCCAATTTAACATCTCGATTAAGAACTTAAATTACAAAGTCCAATTTAACAACTCGATTTGAGAACTTAAATTACAAACTTCAATTTAACAACTCGATTAACATACTTAAGATACAACCTTTAATTTAACAACTCGAATTAACAACTTAAATTACAATCTCACTCAAACTAACAACTAAAAATTAACAACTTACAAAGGTCATACTAAACCCACTACCTTGTCCAACATACAAGGATCATACACACATTACATAAGGCTAATAACACACAAACACAGTACATCCACTTATTGCATCTTTTAGACTCCATGAGCGATTTTTGCAATGCAATTATTTTTTTCCTTTGTCTAACAATCAAAAAATCCTTCTCAGCTTCAACAACATCTATAACCCATTGGAAAAAATTACAACTTTCATCACCTGCTACACCCTACAACAACACCATTCAAAGAATTAAGGATTGTCAATCCTATTTTAACTTGTCACAAGTATAACATTCTTAATTTTTAAAATTTAATTTCAATAATCAAGTAAATTTTTCGTAAATAATTTAAATATCAAAACAGAATTTGAATTAATTAGTAACACTGTCATTTTTACAATAGCCAACCGGCCCATTTAAATATACAAATAAATATAACAGTCGGTATACACAGGAGCCGGCCAAGTCTTCTACAAAAATAACTATGTGCACTATGTACTGTTCGTGCGAATACATAATGCTCCAATCGGTTGAGTGACTTCAGATGCCATCACTGCGCCCTATATCCACTGTAAAAATAATAAGAAATAGGGGTGAGCATAAACATACCAAATGATAGTTATTGAATCGGATTAAAAGTTCAATTCATAACTATGTATAAAACACAACCGAGTCAAACAACTCATCATAAAATAGCATGTTATTCTCAATAACATATATAACAGTACATACATATGCTCAATCAAATAGATCCATTATTAAGTCTTTTAATTTATGTTGCAACACTGGCTCCCAGAGCCATAACTCAGCTCTCAGCTGATTCGGCTGTTCTACTGGTACCAAACCATTTGCACCCTTATGTGACAGCATCACTCTCAGTGACAACAGTAGTGCCACGGGCTAAAACCCCGAGCCCCGCTCAAGAGGTTGCCTTGAGTCCCACCCAAGGTCTTTTGTCTTTTGCCTTGAGTCCCACCCAAGGTCTTTTATGGAAACTACATCTTATTTCATATTCATTCATCACACAAGCATCTCATGAAAAATTCATGGAAACCATTCTAATCATCGGTCACACATATACAATCATCAAATCGATATCAATAATATAAAGGGAAGATATGAAAACTTAAAATATGTTATTCAATCGGGGTCTCAATAACAATTTATACATATAACATATATATATCATAACAATATCACCCCACATCCATTCATAAACTATTCATTTAAAATGTAACGCTTCCCCTACCTGGAAATAAGAGTTCCAGCAGCTTCTCAAGCGATATCCTAGTCACTGCTCACGAATTCCGACTGGAATTGTAGTTTTGAATTGGTTTAGAGTTTCTTACTTATGAAATCTAAACTTTTACGTGAAGGAGAAGAAATGAAGATTGATTTCTTCTTCGTTTGATAGTTTCCAGTAACGATTTGAAAGAAAAGGATTATCAATGGTGTTTTCACTTTCAAAATTTTCTAAACTCCTTCAACAGTAGAAGTTGGTGTATATATATATATATATATCGTTCATGCAAAAGAGAGACATGAATGATAGGAAATTGTCTGTTGTACGTTTCTTAAATGATAAGAGGAAATGAGATATTTAATGAAAAGGGGACAGCACATCAGAGAGGGTCCTATACTTAGAAAAATATCAGAAAAAGAATCTGTTGGAAGGTAGAAGAACAGAGTGACGTGGAAAGCTTCAATAATTAAAATAATTATTAATTTTGACTCGGTTTCGTTTTGAGCACATCTTTCCGAGAAAGCCTCTGTCCGTTCAAAATTCCTTCATTTGGAGGAAATTCACTTGGAAAGGTTTCATCCCATGAAACACTCAGCTTTCCTTCCTCGGAAATGACCCACACGGAAATATCTTATTCAGACATTTCACTCAATTATATTTCTGCCCAAGTCAAGCCTTTACTTATGTAACTCAGAAGCCTCTCATTCGAAAAGATTATTCGGAGTTTGAAGATAATCCTCTCTCGGAAATCTTTCCTTTCGAAAGGACCACTCAGGGTCAAAGACAATCTTGAAGATGAATCCGAGTACAAGCTCTTAGAACTCTAAATATAGACCGAGTACAAATTAAATGAATTCACCACTTGGAAATTTACTTCCTTCAGAATTACTCACTCAGAATATACTCATTCGAAATTGAAATCTTTCTGTCCAGAAGCACCTTTTTTGAAAAAGATTCACTCGGTTTATCTCAATCGGTGTTACACCACACAGATATTAGAAATTTCTCACTTGACGCTTTCCCACTTAGAACGTCTCACTCGGTGCCATCTCTCTCAGAGACACTTCACTCAGAAAATCACACAACACGGAGTCACTCTACTCGGTCACTATAAAAATATCTCAGCCTGAGAAGTACTCATTCAAATTCAAAACTTCTCTTTATTCAAAAGTACTTCTCTTGGATAACCCATTCAGAAACGTTTCACTCAAAGACGTTTCACTCGGATTTTGCCTTATTCCAAAAGTGTCTCATTTGGACACAGTTTTCTTAACTCAGAAATGATTCTCTTAATGATGTTTCACTTGGAAACATCTTAACTTCACTTATAAGTAGTTTCTCGGTCTTATTTCACTCAGAATCATACCATTTTCACTCAGAATATCTTACTTTAAACAGTATTCACTCAGAATTTCATTCGGAAATTCTCCATTAATCCTTATTAAATTATTTTTCTAAGAATCATAAATTTTGGGATGTTACATTTCTCCCCTCCTACAAAAATTTTGTCCTCAAAATTTAAATATAAAGATCATACATTAATGAAACAATTCGGGATATTGTTCCCTCATAGTGTCTTCACGTTCCCAAGTATGCATGATACACTGATCCTGCTGTCATGCAACCTTGACCAATTGAACATTCTTGCTTCTCAATCGTTTTACCGATCGGTCCACTATACCAGTGGGCTTAGCTATAGTGGTCAGGTTTTCTCGGATTTCAACATCATCATCCGGCATCTCATGGGTAGGATCCGGAAAATACTTTCTCAGTTGAGAAACATGGAACACGCTATGTAAATGTGATAAATGAGAAGGTAATGCTTTCTGATACGCAACAGGTCCGACTCTCTTCAATATTTCATCGGACCAATCTACCTCGGGCTCAATTTCTTGTTTTTCAATGCTCTCCCAATGCCTTTGCTAGGAGAGACTTTCAGAAAGACTTTGTCGCCAACCTGAAATTCAATCGGCTTCGTCCGCTTATCATAATAACTCTTCTGATGGTCCTGGGATACTTTCATTTTATCTTTGATCATTTGAATTTTCTCAGAGGTCTGCTGCACAATCTCTGGTCCTAACATTAAGCTCTTACCCGATTCCGACCAGCAAAGAGGGGTTCAGCATTTCCTGCCATATAAAGCCTCATATGGAGCCATACTGATGCTACAGTGATAGCTATTATTATAAGTAAATTTGATCAGTGGAAGGTATTGCTCCCAGCTACCACCATACTCTAGCACACAGGACCTCAACAAGTCCTCTAAACTCTGGATAGTCCACTCGGATTGCCCATCTGTCTGAGAATGATAGGTCGAACTCAATCGAAGCTTCGAACCTAATTCCTGATGCAAACTTCCCCAAAATTGGGAAGTAAACCTCGGATCTCTATCCGACACAATTGAAGATGGAACACCATACAGTCGGACTATCTCACTAATATACAAGTGTGCTAGTCTCGACAAGGGGTAACTCATATTGATCAGTAAAAAGTGTGCAAACTTTGTCAATCGGTCCACAATAACCCAAATAGCATCGTGTCCACTCCGAGTCCTAGGTAATCCCATTACAAAATCCATAGCTATAGCATCCCATTTCCACACGGGAATCTCCAAAGGTTGCAAACCACCGGACGGTTTTTGATGTTCAATTTTCGCTTTCTGACAGATTATATAGTGAGCCATGAAGTCAACTACATCTTTCTTCATTCCGGGCCACCAGAAATGCAATTTCAAATCATGATACATCTTAGTAGTACCCGGATGAATACTCAGCATGCTCCTATGTGCTTCATCGAGTACCGATCATCGTAAATCACCCGAATCAGGTACATAAATCCGACCTTTCACTCGGTAAATGCCATCAGGACCCTCAGTTAAAAATAGGTCCTTGCCTTTAGCCTGAGTTTCTTTCATCTCGGCTAAATAAGAATCCGACATCTGCTGTACATAAACAAGCTTCAAAAATTCATTAGCTATTTTCAATGTACCAAGAGTTACTTTTCCGGGTGAAGAAACATCCACTTGCAGGTTCATGTCTCGGAATTGTTCAAGTACTCCATTTCTTTAACCATCATTATTGCCATGTGAATGGACTTCCAACTCAAGGCATTGGCTACAACATTTGCCTTTCCCGGGTGGTATTTCAAGTCGAAATCATAGTCTTTCAGGAATTCAATCCACCTTCTCTGCCTTATGTTTAACTCTTTCTGGTCGAACAAATATTTTAAACTTTTATGGTCACTATACACTTCAAATTTAGAGCCATAAAGATAATGCCTCCAAATTTTTAGTGCAAAGACCACAGCTGCCAATTCCAGATCATGGGTAGGGTAGTTTTGCTCGTGTGGTCGTAATTGACGTAAAGCATATGCAATCACTCGGCCATTCTGTATCAATACATATCCTAGGCTGAGCCCGGATGCATCACAATAGACTACAAAACTTTCCTGTAGATTCGGCAATGCCAATACAGGAGTAATAGTCAGTCTATCCTTCAATTCTTGAAAACTCTGTTCACACTCGGAAGACCACACAAAAAGAACATTCTTCTGGGTTAGCTTAGTCAATGGCAAGGCAATTTTGGAGAATCTCTCAATGAATCTCTGATAGTAACCAGCTAAACCCATAAAAATCCTGACCTCGGTAACCGACTTAGGTCTCTCCCAAGTCATCATAGCTTCGATCTTTGAAGGATCAACCTAGACACCTTCACTAGAGATGACATGACCCAGAAATTGAATCTTGTCCATCTAGAATTCGCACTTAGACAATTTGGCAAATAATTGCTTCTCCTTTAACACTTGAAGTACCGATCGGAGATGCTCTTCGTGCTCTTCATAAGACTTTGAATAAATCAATATATCATCGATAAATACCACCACAAACCGATCCAAATAAGGATGAAAAATGTTGTTCATATAATTCATGAACACAGCTGGAGCATTAGTCACCCCAAACTGTTGGTGTATGCACTATGAGCTTTTATGCTTTTTCATTTGTATCATTTTTTATGCTTATCAATAAAATAAATATTTCAGTTTAAAATTGTTTTAAAACGTATTTATCCTTGGAGTAATAGGTCATATAAAAATTATTCCTAAAATGTCCCTAGTCAAGTATTTACATGGGGACATGTAAATACACTGAGACTAGTGTGTGAGTGTACTGATGACCTGATCTCATAGATCATAGATATAGATGATATCAAGTCTTCACACGGGTACACATTAAGAGTAATGATGTTCTGGACAGACCCACCATGAGAACATTGCATGGATCGTTACATGATTGTCATAAACGATTCTCAATGTGATAATGGTATATGTAGTCCTTCGACCTGAAGTCACTACGATTCCTACATGAGGAGTTTATTGTTTTAATACAATTAAACGTCTTCTGTAACAAGAGGACTATAAAGGTTATGATTAGGCAATGAACAAATTATGCAGAGGGATGTGAGTGATGTAGATAGGATTTGTCTCTCCTATGTGACAGGAGTGATATCTATAGGCCACTTGATGGAGTAGGACTAAGAAAACGCATGGCCATGCTAGAAAGAATAAATATTAGATATTTATATGGATTCAGTCTACTCCGGTATCAAGTAAAATAAATTGGGCCGTACAAGGATGACGCGACCATGCCTTAGGCCCAATTAGGATATCGTGACAAAAGGAATAAACATATTAAATAATTATCACTTATAGGTTATGTTGATAATATTCGGACATAATGATGCATTGCTAGATGCCGCTCTTATTTTATATTAATAATAAAATAATTTATTATTAATATGACCGAGTATTTTACCTGTAGGGTCACACACATAGAGTAAGCCCATTAGAAAATGTTGTCTTATTTTAGTTGGACTAAAATAAAGCTATTGGGCCTAACTCATTTGGAATGAGTAAGGAGCCCAATTTTAGAGAGAACAAATTAGGTCAAAAACCTAAGCCTATAAATAGAGCATAAGATGCTCATAGGCCGTTCACTCAAGTAAGACACAAATTCCCAAAAGTTGCAAGAGCTACACGCCGTCAAACTAGCAGTTGGCAAGTGTTACGATTCTGGTGGGAGTGCTCGTGTGGACTCCTAAAGGACGAGGCTACGACTGCTTTGGTGTTCTTCAAGAGGTAATCCAAAACGATTTTTGTGTTTGTTTTATGCTTTGAAACACGGAACCTTGCAAATCCTTTGGAATCCCTTTTTTTTTCCGCTGCTCATGTTTAGGGATTTCCTAACACGAACGGCATTACCACATATTCATAATGGCCATACCGGGTCCTGAATGCCGTCTTAGGAATATCAGCAACTTTTACTCGGATTTGGTGGTATCCCGATTGCAAGTCAATCTTGGAAAAGACCGATGCACCACGTAACTGATCAATTAAGTCGTCAATTCTAGGCAATGGGTATTTATTCTTGATGGTCAGCTTATTCAATTGTCGGTAATGAACACATAACCGTATGCTACCATCCTTTTTCTTAACGAGTAACACCGGGGCACCCCATGGTGATACACTCGGTCGGATAAATTGTTTCTCGAGCAAGTCGTCAACTTGTTTCTTTAACTCGGCTAACTCAATCGGAGACATTCTATATGGAGCTCTGGAGATTGGCTCGATTCCAGGAATCAAATCCATAGTGAACTCAATTTCTCTATCAGGAGGAACACCAGGTACATCCTCCGAGAACAACTCGGGAAAGTCACATACAACAGGAATATCTCGGATTCTAAACTCACTCTTTCCATCAACCATACAAAATAGCATAAATAGATGAGATATACCTTGAATTTCATAGTCATCGGCTTTCTGATTGGGAAAAATTACTCACCGGTTCCAACAGTTAACTAGGACTTTATTGGCCGATAGCCAATCCATACCGAGAACAATATCAAGACCTCTCAAAGGTAGACACATCAAATCAGTAATGAAATTCCTATCACCCAAAGTGAATGATACATTTTCACACTTGATGGAAGTCCATAATTTAGCACCGGTCGGATTAGATACATTTAATGGCCAATTTATAGCAACAATAGGTAATCTCATACGCATGACACAATCATTGGAAATAAATGAGTGAGTTACACCCGAGTCAAACACCACATCAAGAATAGTATTTCTGAGTAAACACTTACTCTGAACCAGGTCGTTGGCTTGAGCAGCTTCCTTGGTAGTGATAGCATACACTCGGCCTGTAGCTGGTGAACTAGAACTCCTAGCCCGATCATTCCTCGGCATTACAGGATTGTTACCACGTCCACCATTGCCTCTACCACCTCGGTTACCGTTTCCACGGCCTCGTCCTCAGAAACCTCCACGGTTTACACTAGCATTCGATTCAGTCGGTTATAGAAGAGGACAATTAGGACGAACGTGTCCTTTCTTGTTGCAGTGGTAGCAAATAACTTCTTCATCTTTGTTATAATTTTGAGCATAATGATTGCCACCACATCTGAAGCATTTAATATCCCTCGGATGACTCACCGATCGGCCACCAGAATTCACTCGGCCTCGGAATCTAGAGGATGATTCTCCTCTAACAGACTTCCCTTGCTTCTTAAAACTAATCGGTGGTAGCTTTGAAGAATTGTCTGGCCTACTGCTTGATCTGGTTGAAGCTTTATCATCTTCCTCATATATTCGGCATTTATTAACAAGGATCGAAAAGCTTCTAATCTCCTGGAGTCAGAAAGCCTTTTTAATTTTTGGATTCAAGCCACTCTCAAATTTGATGCATTTCGAGCCTTCAGAGCCCGACATCTGAAAAGGAGGATAAAACAAACAAAGCTCCTCAAATTTTGCTGCATATTCTTCAACACTCATATTGCCTTGTCGGAGTTCCATGAATTCTAATTCCTTTTGGCTCCTGACAATATTTGGGAAGTATTTTTCAAGAAAACATTCCTTGAAATTCTCCCAAATCAGCTCGGTTCCCGTAGCTACCAGTCGGGATTTAGTCATTTTCCACCAGTTTTCAGCTTTTTTCCGAAGCATGAAAACAGCATACTCAACCTTTTGTGCCTCTGTGCACTGCAGACTGCCAAAGATCCGTTCTAAGTTCTGGATCCATGCATAGGCTTCGTCGGGCTGAAATCCTCCATGGAATTCAGTCGGTTTTCGTTTAAGGAAACAATCAATACTCTGATTGTCACTTGGTTGAGGTTGGTTCTGCCTTTCTAAAATGTCAGTAACACGCTGGAAGGCAGCAGCCATAGCATCCATACCATGAGGGTCCATTTTCTTATCCTGAAATAATCATCATTACCTCTCATGGATATGAAAGCAATTTATTTATAGTTGATTTCCTCAACTATAATACGTAACAACAACAGTGATATGATTTCACTCAATCCATAGCATTTAGTAGCTTAACCTTGGCCTTGGACTTTTCAAGTCTGCTCTGATTCCAAAATATAACGTTCTTAATTTTTAAAATTTATTTTTAATAATCAAGTAAATTTTTCGTAAATAATTTAAATATCAAAACAGAATTTGAATTAATTAGTAGCACTGTCATTTTTACAATAGCCAACCGGCCCATTTAAATATACAAATAAATATAACAGTCGGTATACACAGGAGCCGGCCAAGGCTTCTACAAAAATAACTATGTGCACTATGTACTGTTCGTGCAAATACATAATGCTCTAATCGATTGAGTGACTTCAGATGCCATCACTGTGCCCTACCTATATCCACTGTAAAAATAACAAGAAATAGGGGGTGAGCATAAATATACCAAATAATAGTTATTGAATCGGATTAAAAGTCCAATTCATAACTATGTATAAAACACAACCGAGTCAAACAACTCATCATAAAATAGCATGTTATTCTTAATAACATATATATCAGTGCATACACATGCTCAATCAAATAGATCCATTATTAAGTATTTTAATTTGTGTTGCAACACTGGCTCCCAGAGCCATAACTCAGCTCTCAGCTAATCCGGCTGTTCTACTGGTACCAAACCGTTTGCACCCTTATATGACAGCATCACTCTCAGTGACAACGGTAGTGCCACAGGCTAAAACCCCGAGCCCCGCTTAAAAGGTTGCCTTGAGTCCCACCCAAGGTCTTTTATGGAAACCATATCTTATTTCATATTCATTTATCACATAAGCATCTCATGAAAAATTCATGGAAACCATTCTCATCATCGGTCACACATATATAATCATCAAATCGATATCAATAATATAAAGGGAAGATATGAAAACATAAAATATGTTATTCAATCGGGGTCTCAATAACAATTTATACACATAACATATATATATCATAACAATATCACCCCACATCCATTCATAAACTATTCATTTGAAATGTAACGCTCCCCCTACCAGGAAATAAGAGTTCCAGCAGCTTCTCAAGTGATATCCTAGTCACTGCTCACGAATTTTGACTGGAATTGCAGTTCTGAATTGGTTCAGAGCTTCTTACTTATGAAATCTAAACTTTCACGTGAAGGAGCAGAAATGAAGATTGATTTCTTCTTCGTTTGATAGTTTCTAGTAACGATTTGAAAGAAAAGGATTATCAATGATGTTTTCACTTTCAAAAGTTTCTAAACTCCTTCAACAGTAGAAGTTGGTATATATATATCATTCATGCAAAAGAGAGACGTGAACGATAGGAAATTGTCTGTTGTACGTTTCTTAAATGATAAGAGGAAATGAGATATTTAATGAAAAAGGGAGAGCACATCAGAGAGGGTCCCATACTTAGAAAAATATCAGAAAAAGAATCTGCTGGAAGGTAGAAGAACAGAGTGATGTGGAAAGCTTTAATAATTAAAATAATTATTAATTCCGACTCGGTTTTATTCTGAGCACATCTTTCCGAGAAAGCCTCTGTCCGTTCAGAATTCCTTCATTCGGAGAAAATTCACTTGGAAAGGTTTCATCCCATGAAACACTCAGCTTTCCTTCCTCGGAAATGACCCACACAGAAATATCTCATTTAGACATTTCACTCAATTATATTTTTGCCTAAGTCAAGCCTTTGCTTATGTCACTCAGAAGCCTCTCATTTGAAAAGATTATTCAGAGTTTGAAGACAATCCTCTCTCAGAAATCTTTCCTTTCGAAAGGACCACTCAGGGTCAAAGACAGTCTTGAAGACGAATCCGAGCATAAGCTCTTGGAACTCTAAATATAGACCCGAGTACAAATTAAATGAATTCACCACTCGGAAATTTACTTCCTTCAGAATTACTCACTCAGAATATACTCATTCGAAATTGAAATCTTTCTATCCAGAAGCACTTTTTCTGAAAAAGATTCACTCGGTTTATCTCAATCGGTGTTACACCACACAGATATTAGAAATTTCTCACTTGACGCTTTCCTACTTGGAACGTCTCACTCGGTGCCATCTCTCTCAGAGACACTTCACTCGGAAAATCACACAACTCGGAGTCACTCCACTCGGTCACTACAAAAATATCTCAGCCTGAGAAGTACTCATTCAAATTCAAAACTTCTCTTTATTCAGAAGTACTTCTCTCGGACAACCCATTCAGAAACATTTCACTCGGAGACGTTTCACTCGAATTTTTCCTTATTCCAAAAGTGTGTCATTTGGACACAGTTTTCTTAACTCAGAAATGATTCTCTTAATGATGTTTCACTTGGAAACATCTTAACTTCACTTATAAGTAGTTTCTCGGTCTTACTCCACTCGGAATCATACCATTTTCACTCGGAATATCTTACTTTAAACAGTATTCACTCGGAATTTCATTCGAAAATTCTCCATTAATCCTTATTAAATTATTTTTCTAAGAATCATAAATTTTGGTATGTTACATTTACAAAAGGCATGACCAACAAATAATTACTTTACACGTTACTTTCTACACCCCCAGAACTGTCTTCCATAGTTGATCGTCGTTTTTGAGGTTTGAAGCACAACTTTATGGTGTCCCACACATTCACAATAAGGAGAATCTGCTCGTGTCATGTTGCTTCCATTGCTGAACACAGAACCGCTAGAGTAGGCCATCATGGATGATTCAAAGTAGGAACTTAGGTTCTTCTAATTTTCTCCCAATTTCAATGTCAAATTATGAAACCCTGGACCTTCACTCAGGCTTTAATGGAGGAAACCTTTCATGGAAACCTCCAACGTCTCTATTCCACGTAAGCAGCACTCACAGAAGGTGTTAACACAGGATTGACGGAAGGACCAAATTGATACTATTTAATAAGTTAGGGTACCGAATTGATTTAAAAAAGTAATGAGGGACTAAATTGGGAAAAAATTACAAGTTAGAGGACTAAAAGTGTAATTTAGCCTATTTTTTTTAGAAAAACACACTTATTTTTTATGAAACTAAAATATCACACCACACACAATAAATAAAACCTAAATATATAATATAAATAAATAATCCAAATGTAAATGTCAAACTAAATAAGAACTAAAATATACTAACAGTAATGAAAATGTATAAATAAAAGTGAGATGACATCCTCAGTCATCATCCTCCATCTGATCATCATCCTACTCCTCATCAGCATCACCCTTTGTGTCAGCATGAACTCCTGATGGTCCACCTGTCTCAGGGTATATGGGCTGATCACCGGGCCATACTACATGAGCTACAAACTCAGCTGGTGTCATGTATGGTGCTCCCTTTCCCTGAATTTTGTACTGATAGAATGAATCATGAAGGTGCATGTAGGCTCGGTGAGAAGCAGCCATCATCTGCATCATATGCTGATGCTCCACACTCATCCTGGCAAATCCCTTAGTAATAGCATCGGTGGATACTGGTGGTGGTGGTCTTCTACGTCTCTGTCTGGGCTGAGCCTTCTGCTCAAGAGGTGGAAGCTCACACTACTAAACAAAATAAGCTCTGTTCACCAGAACATTTGCTACCCGACCCGATGAACTGGTAAACTCTGGTGATGGCACCTACACCCCCTGCCTTCTCAATAAGGTAGAAATGATCAAAGGGAAAGGTACAGGGCGATTCACCTTATACCCGAGGGCATAAAGGTGAATCTGCTTGGAGATAAAGGCAGCGATGTTGATAGTGTGTCCCTGGAGGATAGAGTAGAGAAGGAAGCAACAGTCAACTGGTAGAGAAGAAAGGTGGGTGACTAGGGTGATGTTATGAAGCATAAGATACATCCACGCCTGGGCTAGAGGGATCATTTGGGTCTTGAGGAGGTTTGATGGAGATCTGTTAACCTTACTTAGGTTAAAGAAGATCCCATCCTTACTCAATAAATGAGCAACCTGATCCAAGAAGTATCCTAGATCACCATCCTTAGTAGCGACCTTGTTTCTGTTCTCTATCCAGAAACAAGTATCACTCTCAGGAGTAGGATCTCAAGGATTACCCAGTAAGGTACTAATGGTGTCCCTGTCATATGTGATGTGCCGACCCCTCACCATCCTCTGTTGTCCAATGTTTGGCGAGTCCTAGCGTGTCCTAAAAGCATTCGCGTAAAACTCCATAACTAAGATGGGGTCTCCCTCAGTAGGTAAGGAAAATAGAGACCCCCATCTCCTTCTATGAATCTCATCCTGCAGCTCAAGATAATCACCAGCTCCCAGATCAAGGATCCTCTCCCAAATCAATCTTTGGCCCTTAATCTGATGAAAATGGGCCCACTTGGCATTTGTCCTGAACCTAGTGGGGTCACGAGGTCCAAGCTGCTCCTCACCCAAAAGATCAGGATCCTCAAAAGTGGTATCAGTATTTGTGGCCCTTCTTTGTCTTTTGGGACCAGTAGTGGGACAGATTTCTTCGGAGCCATCTGCAAAAAAAAATTATATTTATAACATGCAAAACTAAAATTCACACATATTTTTTATTTTTAGAAAAAAATTTAAACAAAATTTTATTTCACATTTTTATACAAGAAAGTATAACAAACAATACAAAATAAGAAATATTATTAATTTAAAAAACAACAAACAAAAATTCATACAAAAATTTAAAAATTAAAAAGAAATAAATTATTAATTTTTCAAGCAAATTATAAACAGATATAATAAAACAAAAAATAAACAAAACCTAAAAAATTAAGAAAAAGTAAAACAGGGGCCTGACGCTACGCGTCATCCTGTTTTGCCCACGTTACACATTAGTGGGACGCTATGCGTGGGCTTGCAGAAACAGAAATTGCAAAATGAGGGTTGCGCAACAGCAACCCCTTTAATCCACATTCAATCCATAAAATTTCTACTAAAACAACGAACAATCCCAATGGTTATCTAATCCTATCCCTAACCGCATGCAATTCTAAAAATTGAAAATCAAATAAATAGAGGAAAAGGAACAGATTACTCACTTGGATTCCTGAGAGAGAATGAAAGAATATGGAAGTTGAGGGTTTGAGAAAGATGAAGAAAATAGGGTTTGAGAGAAAGTGAGGCTCAGAGAGGGAAAAGTAGGTTTAAAAATATTAGACTTGGGCCTCTCTGTTTTCTGAGTTCAGTTTTAAAAACTGAACGCAGGCCCTGACGCTACGCGTGTCTGGGACGCTACACGTCAGGTTGAAAATTTTAGATCCACGCTACGCGTTAGTTGGACGCTACGCGTGAGGTCCTAATTTTCATTTTCTTAAATTTTTATTTCAAAACCCATTTTCTTGAAATTTTAATACCCTTTTATTCTCAAAAACATAGTTTTAACTAAAGATTGATAAAAAACATTTTTTATTTTTATTTTTATAAAAAAATTAAATAAAAGAAAAATAATGGGTTGCCTCTTATTGAGCGCTTAATTTACTCTCTCTATCTTGACATCCTACATATCACAGATTAGTCAAATAATAGATGGTAGTGAGTCTATTGATCTCACCCCCAGATAAGGTTTCAATCTTTGCCCATTAACGATCCAACTTCTTTTGGAAGTTGGATCTTTAATCTCCACTACTCCATATGATTTAACTTCCTTAATCATAAATGGGCCTGACCACTTAGATTTCAATTTACCAAGAAATAGTCTTAATCTTGAATTAAACAATAAAACTTGCTGACCTGGTGTGAAGTATCTTTTCTTTATTTTCTTGTCATGGTAAGCTTTCACTTTATTCTTGTAGCTTCTAGATAACTCATAAGCATTGTTTCTTATTTCTTCTAACTAAAATAACTGTAACTTTCTTTTGTTAGTTGCTGCATTTGGATCAAAGTTGAGGAATTTTAAAGCCTAGTATGCTTTATGTTCCATTTCCACTGGAAGATGAAAAGCTTTTCCATAGACCATTTAGAAAGGGGAAAGGCCAATAGGGGTTTTGAATGCAGTTCTGTATGCCCAGAGTGCATCATCAAGCTTTTGTGACCAATCCTTCCTGGAAGAAGACACGGTCTTTTCCAATATTCTTTTTACTTCACAATTTGAAATCTCAGCCTATCCATTGGTTTGTGGATGATATGTTGTGGCCACCTTATGTCTCACTCCATAATGCTGTAACACTTTCTGAAGAACTTTGTTATAGAAGTGTGATCCTCCATCACTAATCAAAGTTCTTGGTGTTCCAAACCTACAGAAAATATTTTTCTTCAAGAAATTCACAACAGTTTTGGTGTCAGCATTAGGTGAAGCAATTGCTTCCACCTATTTTGAAACATAATCAACTGCCAAAAGGATATATTGATTGAATTAAGAATAAGGGAAAGGTCCCATGAAATCAATACCCCAACAATCAAATACCTCAACCTCCTGAATGTTTGTGAGAGGCATTTCTTGCCTTCTATTGACATTACCTGTTCTTTGGCAGTTATCACAAGCTTGCACAAATGAGTGAGAATCTTTAAAAATAGAGGGCCAATACAAACCTGATTGAAGAATTTTTGTAGCGGTCCTCTCACCATTAAAATGTCCTCCATAGGGTGATTTGTGGCAGTACCACAACACATCTTTTATTTTCCAATTGGGTACATAACGACGTAGTAAATTATCCACACTAATTTTGAATAAATGAGGGTTATCCCAAACAAAATATTTTGCATCTTTGAAAAAAAAAATTTTGCTGCCAAGTTAAATCATCTGGAAGAATTCCTGCTGCTTTAAAATTAGTCATATCAGTAAACCATGGCCGCTTTATTATTTCAAAAAGTTTTTCATCAGGAAATTCTTCTAAAATTTCTTTTTCTTTGGTAGTGACCTCATCATTCATTAATCTAGAGAGATAGTCAGCGACCATATTTTCACTACCCTTCTTATCTTTGATTTCAAGATCATATTCCTGACGGAGCAAAATCCATCGGATTAACCGAGGTTTAGAATCAATTTTGGTCAAAAGATACTTAATTGCTGTAAAATCAATAAAAACAATTATTTTTGAACCAATCAAGTATGATCTAAATTTTTCTAGGGCATATACTATGGCTAGTAACTTTATTTGATTTTCATTCAAAACTTTACTAGCATAATTATAACCTTAAAAGCCTTTTCATATCTTTGACCTAAAACTGCTCCAACAGCATAATCACTTGCATCGCACATAAGTTCAAAGGGTAAGTTCCAATTAGGAGCAACAATTACAGGAGCAGAAACCAATTTTTTCTTCAAGGAATTAAAAGCTTTAAGAAATGCTTCATCAAACTTAAATTCAACATCTTTATTCAGAAGGTTTGTAAAGGTTTAGCAATTTTTGAAAAGTCTTGAATAAACCTTCTATAGAATCCAGCATGTCCTAAAAAAACTTCTAATACCTTTTACATTTACAAGGGGTTGGAGTTTAGAGATCACCTCAACCGTGGCTTGGTCTACCTCAATACCTCTGGCAGAAATCTTGTGACCAAGTACAATACCTTCTTTTACCATGAAGTGACACTTCTCCCAATTCAGCACCAAATTTGTTTTGATACACCGCTTCAGTACGGTGTCCAAGTTGGTTAGACATGATTCAAATGAATTCCCAAAAACTAAGAAGTCATCCATGAAAATCTCAATGCTCTTTTCAATTAGATCTGTAAAAATAGCAAACATGCATCTTTGAAAAGTAGCAGGTGCATTACACAATCCAAATGACATCTTTCTATAAGCAAATATACCAAAAAGACATGTAAAAGCAGTCTTTTCCTGGTCAAGAGGGTCAACAGCAATTTGATTGTATCCAAAGTATCTATAAAAAAAACAATAGTAAGCTTGTTCAGACAATCTTTCAAGCATTTGATCCATAAAAGGGAGTCGAAAATAATCTTTTCTTGTTGTTTGATTTAATTTTCTATAATCAATACATATTCTCTAACTAGTGACAGTTCTTGTTGGGATTAATTCATTTTTATCATTAACAATTATTATCATGCCACCTTTTTTTGGAATAACTTGGACAGAACTTACCCATGCACTATCAGAAATGGGATAGATAATACCTGCTTTCAGCAATTTTAAAACCTCTTTTTTGCTTACCTCTTTCATGGTTGGATTGAGGCACCTTTAAGGTTGAGCAACAGGTTTAAAATCATCTTCTAACAAAATCTTGTGCATGCAGTATGATGGACTTATACCTTTTAAATCTTCAAGTGTCCATCCAATTGCTTCTTGATTTCTTTTTAGCACTTCCACCAGTTTTTCTTCTTATGTTTCACTTAACAAATTACTAATAATAACTGGTTTGAGATTACCTTCCTTTAAAAAGATGTACTTTAGGTTGGAAGATAGCACATTCAATTCAGGCCTCTGGATTTCTTCAATAGGTACTTCTTGAATTTCTTCAATTTTTCTTGATTCTGGGGAAATTTCTTTCCCTTGATCTAGCTCTTCAAGATACCTTTCCATCTGTCTCTCCTCTTTCTCATTCAAACATTCTACAGAATCACTTAATAACTTATTTAAAGGGTCAGAAATAGACATACCTTTGGATATGGAAAGGAAAACTTCATCCAAAACATCCACTTTAAAACAGTCATGTTTTGAGTTGGGATGTTTCATGGCTTTGAAAACATCAAAGTTCATCTCTTCATCATGCACTCTTATTGCCAGTTTCCTATTGTCTACATCAATAAGCACCCTAGCAATCTTCATAAATGGTCTTCCCAGGATCAGGGGGACTTCAGTATCCTCCTCCATGTCTAAAACCACAAAGTCAACAGGGAAGTAGAACTTGTCAACTTTTACAAGTACATCTTCCACAATACCATAGGATCTCTTGATTGATCTATTGTCCAATCATAGAGTTATTTTCATTCTCTGTGGATCGAGATCACCAATACACTTTATCATACTTAGAGGCATTAGATTAATGTTAGCCCCTAAGTCTAACAAGGCCTTCCCAATGTTTACACCTCCAATAGAGACGGAAATGGTGAAACTTTCGAGGTCTTTCAACTTTTCTGGCATGTTATATTATAAAATAGCACTGCAACCTGCTTCGAGTTCAACAATCTCTTTATTGTACCTCCTCTTCTTGGTTAGCAGTTTTTTTATAAACTTGGCATAAGTTGGCATCTGTTCCAATGCCTTAGAGAATAGAATGTTTATGTGTAACTTCTTAAAGATTTCAAGAAATCTTTTGTATTCCTTTTCCTTATCATTTCTTAATGGTGCATGTGGATAAGGTAGATCCTTGATTGGAGGTGTCTGACCCAAATACTGATTTTTTTCTTTTTTTTCTTTTTCTTTTTCTTTCTCTTCATCTTTTATTTCATCAATATCTTTTTCTTTATTTTCTTTTTCTTCACTCTTTCTCTTTATCTTCTTCCTCTTCTTTGTCATTTTTTTCTTTTTCTTCTTTTTCTTTGTCATTTTTTTATTTTCTTTTTCACTTTCTTTATGATCATTTCCTACAACTTTACCACTTGTAAAAATAGCCTTACATTGCTCTCTCGAGTTTTGAGTATTTGCAGAAAAACCAGAGCTTTTCATGTCAGCTACTTCTTTGGCTAGTTATCCCAATTGCACATTTGATGCTTTACGTGCGGCTTCATTTGTTTGCATGTATTGTAGAAATTGTTGGATAGATTCCTCTATCCTTGTTAGTCTTGATGCTTGATCAGATTATGATTGTTGTTTGAATTGATTGTTAGGAGGTCTGTTGGAAGGTCTAGCATCTTGTTTCCAACCAAAGTTCTGATTCTGCTATCCCTATGGGTAATTGTTAGGAAAAGAATTACCAAGATTAAGAGGAAAACTACCTAAGGGAATTCTTTGGTGGATCAAAAAATTGGCTTGCTCTTGTTTATTTCTATCAAGGGCACAGTAACCACATGGTTGTTCTCCCATGCAATGCACACATTGTTTCAGTTGAGCAGGGGGTGGTGATGACACTTAAGCAATTTCTAATTTTTCAAGTTGTTTGCTCATTGCTTCGATTTGTTATGTCAGTAATTTTTGCTGAGCTAACACTACATTATTCACTCTCAATTCCAGCATACCTGGCTTCCTAGATACGTTACCTCTCTCATGCTTTGCTTGACGGTCACTGGTGGACATGGATTCCATATTGATATTGCCTCTTCAATAGTTTTGTTCATTAAAGAACCATTTGCACATGCATCTAACATCATTTTGAACTGGGGCAATAAACCATGATAAACGATTCTTACCTTTCCAACATCATCCAAATTATGGTTGGGACATTTCCTAAGTAGCGCTTTGAATCGTTCCCAAGCTTCACCAAGTGACTCATCATGATTTTGTGAAAAAGAATGTATAGCTGTCATTGCTTCAAAATATTTTGAAGGTGAATAAAATCTTTCCAAAAATTTTGTTTCAACATCGGACTAGTTTGCAAAACTACCGGGTGGACAAGATTTAAACCATTCCTTAACTTTTCCAATCAAAGAAAAAGGAAATAATCTCATGTAAACAGATTCCTCTTGATTGGGTTCAAAACCAATTGTGCTACATAATTCATAAAAAATAGTTAAGTGTTCATAAGGTTTCTCATGATTTAAGCCAGCAAATTAATTATTTTGAATTATGTTAAGTGTGGCAGGTTTAATCTTTATAGCAGCAACAGGTCCTTGGAACATTCCCGAAACATGGGGTGGTCCATTGATAGCAGCAAACTGTCCCAATGTTCTTCTTTATTTAGTAGCCATATTAGAATTTTCAAAATTTTGAAAAGAGGATGAAGTAGAAGAAGTAGTTTGTATTTTAGATTTCAAAGATTTGATTTTTTTTAACAAACTTTTCGATCTCAGGTTCAAAGAAGATTTTTCCTGCAGAAGATCGGGTTTGCATACACAAACTGTAACACCCCGAATTTTTAAAGCAGGAAGTTAAATTAGGAAAATAAATATTGAATAATTAAATGTGGGATAATTAATATCCCAAAAATTCTTGAAATGATTTAAACAAGACTCTTAGAAACTGCAGGTGAATTATGGTGACCGGTTAAGTCGCAAACTGACCTGGATAAAACATAGGTGACGGACCAAGTATCTCCGATTGAGATGTTGCTGGTCAGGGCCGTAGATAATGTTATTGGGATTCTGAATTTATATTCGGAATAATTTTTAGAATATGTATTGAGCCCGAACAGCGAACCTATTTGTTTTAAAAACGAAAGAGTTTAATGGAAGCTTAATAACTTAAATGTTAAATTCACATTTTCCCTTTCATATTTCAGTTGCACTTTTCTTCTCCACGTGAATATGCTCTTCTTCTTATCTTCTTCTTCTTCTTTCCTTCTTCTTCTTCATTATTCCTCTTCATCTTTCTCTTGAACTTCAAATTAAAAGGAAATACATCTTCCTCCTCCATATTTATTCTTCAAGAGACTCAAGGAGGCTTGGAGCTTAGAATATCTTCTCCTTCTTCCTCCTTAATTTCGTGTGGACCTTCTCCTCTTTTGCACACCCACTTCTTTCTTCTCTAGAGGTAAGATTATTACCATTTTCCATGTATATAAACATATAGTTGTAGTTTTGATGTTAAGAAAACATTAAATGTATATGGGTTGTTGTGGGAAGTTTCAAAAGTGGAAACCCTAAGATGGGTTGACCTAAATACAAGCTTATGAATAATTAATGAGGTAGTTGTAATTATTGTGGGAAAAGAATGAGGTCTATGAGTATTTATGAAGGTTGGTGGGTTTGGTGAAAACCCTAAATTTGAATTTTAGGAGGAAATGTATAATATTGAAGAGTATGGCATTTATTGAAGAAGTTAGCATTTGTGGAGGGGAAAAGTGTTATAAATGATGAGGTAGAGACATTTAATGATGATGATGTTGACTTGAAGTCATAATAGGTAAGAAACTCACCAAGGTGTTGGTGGAGATTTAATAGATGGGACAACCTAACAATTAGGTTGTAACTCTGGGTAATAATGGATTGTGATTTAAGGGAAGGAATTCCCGAAGCCTAATTAGGCAAATGAATGAAATTGGTAAATAGTCTCCACATGATAAGAATCATGTGTGTATAGTTATGTATGTGTATATTGAAATGGCTTTTGGATGATTAATTGATATGATCCTATAACGATTGGTGTAGGACTTGATAACGCTTGCGAAGCGGGAACATCAACCCCAGAGGTCTACTTCTCTTGAGGTAGGAGAGGGGGTATATTTTCTAAATGTATGAGAACATGTACGTTGATAATGTATATGATGATGTAATGTGGCATGTCTGCTTAAATGAAAGTAATATCATGTGATTATGATAGGGGTTTGAATTTGGTGCCTAAAATGATTGATTGTGGATTGAGACCTTTTTAGGCTATGAATGGTATATCATGTGATGATTATGTTATGATATTGATAAACGTATCACCTTGCGGGGTGCCACGACGGGTATGACCCGGAGTGATGATGATGGCTTAATTGATAAATGTATCACCTTGCGGGGTGCCACGACGGGTATGACCCAAAGTGATGATAATGGTTTAATTGATAAATGTATCACCTTGCGGGGTGCCACGACGGGTATGACCCGGAGTAATGATGATGGTTTAATTGATAAATATATCACCTTGCGGGGTGCCACGAAGGGTATATCCCGGAGTGATGATAATGACACGATTGTTGAATATAACACCTTGCGGGGTGCCACGACGGGTATGACCCTGAGTGAGGATGATGGTGGTTTGATTGATAAATGTATCACCTTGCGGGGTGCCACGAAGGGTGAAACCCCGGAGTGATGATGATATTGTGAATTGATGAATATATCACCTTGCGGGGTGCCACGAAGGGTATATCCTGGAGTGATGATATGCATTTAAGTGGTTGAGATTTTTGTTGGAATGGTAATAGGTCTGTGTATATGCCTTTTAAACATTAGCATGTATGTTAGCCATAAGAACATGGCATAAGACGATATTCTGGTGAGTGAAATGTATGAAGAATAAATGAACCTTACTTTTGAAACCAACTGTGAATGGATTAGTGGACGACTTGGTTCTTGTGAATTAAAAAGGATATGTATATATAATTATGTTTAGCAAATTGATACTTGATGATTAGTGTGGATTGAAGATTTTATAGATGATGTTTATATTGCATTCATGTATATATTATCATAAATTTTAGATTTTCATCATTGAGAAAGTATACTCACTCTCCCTGTGGTATATCTTTTTAGCTCTTGTGTTGTAGGTATTGCCTTGGAGCTGTTTTGTGGAGGAAAAGTGTGAAGGAAGCCCCTTTTTGGTAAAGAATGCCTTGGCCGGTAATATTTTGATTTTCATAGATGTGTAAAATACAGTGTATATTTTGTATTGTCTGGATTTAGAATGGATATTTGTATGAATGATGAATACACATATATACAATGATGATTTTGGAAAGTCATGGAGGAAAACGAGATCTTTGTCCATGACTCATTTTCGATCATGACCTTATGAATGAATGAATGATGAAACTCTCCTTATTTTGATGAATGAATGAAGTTTATATTTGGAATGTTAGACTTGTGAGATAGAAGAGTAAATGAGTTGATCTTTATACAATAGATGAGTGGTAATGGAAATTTACAAGCATGATTGATTAGAACAAGTTCTAAATATGTAATATGATATGTATGAAGTGTTGGATCTAAGTAAAATTGATTAGAATGAGTTTTGGTATAGTGGGTTAAGTGTTTTCTTCATTTTTCCTCTGTTTCACTGTCAATCTCGCTCAAGCGAGAGGGCTTCTCGCTCAAGCGAGAATGCCCCTGTATCGAATTTTGGTTCCTGGACGATTCTCGCTTAGGCGAGAATGGGTCTCGCTCAGGCGAGATTGTCTCAGCATTAGAGTTTGGCCACTGGGCCATTTTCGCCCAAGCGGGGGTGCTTTTTGCCTAAGCGAAATTGCCTCAGAATCAGAGGTGGGATCCTGGACAATTTTTGCTCAGGCAAGAGTGAGCTTCGCCCAGGCGAGATGGCTTGGTATCAGGGATTGGTCTCAGGTTTATCAGGAATTTGCTCTCGGGAAAATTTTCGCTTAGGCGAGGAAAGTCTCGCCCGAGCGAGCGTGGGACTTTTAGCTACTGGCCGATTTTCGCTTGAGCGAATGGCCTTAGGAGTGCGTTCGCCCGAGCGAGTTAGCGTGGATTGGGTTCTGGGCGTTTTTCGCCTTACGCTCGCTGGTTTCGCCCAAGCGAGGATTGCACTACTCGCTCAAGCGAGTTGGGGTTCGCTTGAGCGAAGTGGCCCCTGAATTCTCTTTTTCTCCTTTCGCTCAGCTCTTTCTGTTTCGCCCAAGCGTGCTGTGTGAAGCTCGCTCAAGCGAATTGAGATTTCGCTTGAGCGAGGGGGACTCTGATTTCCTAAAACGCTTTGACCATGTCATGTTCCATTCTCTTCACATTAAATCTTGATTCCAAATTATTTTATGAATACCTTGGGCATAACTTTGGTCTGTTAATTCCAAATGAGTGATCTCTTAAGAATCTAATTCCATAACTTTAATTTACTCAAAATCCTTCCGCTATATTAATTATGGATTTCTTAAGAGTTAACCTTATGAACTTACCTTCTCATATCTTCACATATGAGATAGGTCTCTGATAGATCCAGGGTAGTAAATAAATGGCTTCACCATTTGTATTTTTCATAAATCAATAATATTAAAATCGTGAAAAATTTACCCCTATTTTTGGGGTGTCACACAAACTAGACAAAGAAAGTTACTGTAACAATGATAATTGAAGAAAAAGTAAATAAATGAATGAATAAGTAAAAAGTAAAATTGAAAATTTATCTAAAATAAAAAGTAAAAAAAATTTACCCTGGTAATTAAAAATTTACTCTTTTACTAAATCAATTCAATCACTGGCCACGGCGCCAGAAAACTTGTTGGCGCATAAACAGTGTTGGGTCTTTTATTGGCAAGCGCACTAATCGATTATAGTTTTTAAATTTAGATATCGTTCCCACTAGGATTGAATGTCTTAGTAATCAAAGTAATTCTTATTTACTATAGTAAAATTATTAAAACTTGTTAACAAAAGAATGATTTATATACAGTTTTTACAAAATTCACAGATTGAATGGTTGATTTGTTCATGTGAGGTAAAAAAAATATAAAAACTATCTAAAAATAAAGTTGAGTTATAATTTAGAATAGATCAAATACTTAAGGTAAAAACACAGATTAACAAACTATGTTGGAATTAGGATCCCCTTTTCTAGAACATAATAAAGTAGTTATTAACGTGCATATTTAATCATTAAGTTCATGTCATTGCAGCTTAAAATCATTATAACCGATCTTTCATGATATAAATTCTAAGTAGTTACCGTAAAGTCTGATCCCTCAGATGCTTTCTCAGTAAAAACTTACTTTAAGTCCTGGCCTTAACACAACAATAATTACCAACTCTATCCCTAGTAATTGGTATATTAAGGGTACTTCAACTTTTCTTTCGTTAAACCAAGTTTTAATACATGCATGAAAATCATTCTCCCGTTTGACATTCATACTAATAAAACAAGTTTCAACATGCATGAAAATCATTCCCTCGTTTGACATTCATACTAATAAAAGATTAAAACACTAACATGGCTCTTGAATCATAAACATGCATGAGTTATAATCACAACATCATATATTAGATAGGTTCACCAAATTCCAACATAAACAAATTAGTTATACATGGTAAAAGTAAAAACAACACTTACAGAGGTTAACATTACGAAGACTTTACAATACTTCACGATACAAACGATCACATACCACACAACGCTCTCAAGTATCTAGAAACTATTCTAGACTACAAATTCATAAAAGAACACTCAAAACTCGAGTGAAAAAGAGAGGAAAGAAGCTACTGAATGTAGAATGGGATGCTTGAAGTGGTGGAGAATGGCCCTATTTATAGGGTTGAGAAAGGGTCCTGACGCTACGCGTCAGGTTCCTGAGTCAGCCCCCATTAAACGCATGATTAAAGCCATGATTAAGCAATTTTTAATTACATAATGCCCAGACAATGGAGTCCCTATCTCCCACTGTATTTTTGGCATCTGGTGGTAATGGGTTGGCCAATAGTGGCCATTTGGCTTAGTGCTTGGCCACCTGGAAGTGTTTTCCACGTTGCAATTGACGCTACGCGTGGCACTGATGCGTAGCGTCAGCATCGAAACCCTGACGCTACGCGTGGGCTTGATGCTACGCGTCAGCTCTCCAATTCTTGAATTTTCTCTTTGATTTCTTTGATTTTTCACTACAAAACTAGAGAAAATTGATCAAGGCAGATTAAATCAATAACTTCCATTTATTACAATTAAAACCTAAATTTCTAACAAATTAAACAAATTTTTATTATTTTCATAAAATTTTTATTATGAAAATTACTGTAAATTTGAGGACTAACATGTACGTATCATTTTTTTTAAGCATAGGATCAGAATATCGTAGTTAGTGAATTGGAGCTTCAAGTGGAATTTTACAATATTTATGTAATTTTCCATTTTTGACTTAAACATAAAATTAGTCTATGTTGTTATAGTAGTTTCGTTTATATTATTGATCGCGGTTTGAACCACAGACAATTAACGATAGGACATTTTTTTTTGGCTCCCTAAAATTTCAGGGCTAAAAGGTGGTTAAATGCCTTCATGTTATATTTTTTCCCTATAAATTGCCTTCATGTCTTTTTCATGTTAATGATACTATGCAGACAGTTAAGATAATGGTTGTTTGTGGTGTTTCAGATAGGTGAAAGGATGAAAGATGCTCTTCAACTCAACTGCGACACCTATGCTCCTGGCATCCAGATATTCTATGTCAATGTCAAAGCCAATTCTTCCAGATAAAATGAGACACAAGTTTGAACAATTGGAAGAGGAGCATTTTAAAGTAATTTCAATTCAAACAAGCTGTGTCATTTTCCTGTGTTTTTGCCTGCAATGTTAATTTTCTTTTTTCCTGGGATATATATCTCTCTGACTCTCTTAACAGGAAGAGGCAGAGAGTAAGCAGTTGATGGATGTTAGTGAGGCTGTGAGGAAAGCTGCGGTCAGCAAGATTGTTGTTGAACAGAAGCTGTTGGAAAATGATGGTACTGAACATGAACAAGAAATGGAGGATGAAGAGTGCCTAGCACGTGACAAGGCCTTGCGAGAGGCATATCAGTAAAGGTGAGTGAAACTTTTCTATTCCTTTGATGAGTGAAAATTATATGATATGAATGTTATACAGTAAAGAAATGATGGATGGTATTCATTTTTCAAATCAAGTGTAAGAAGGCAAGTTGAAGAGAACAGTATCTGGAAGAATAGCTCCAAATTGCTTCTTGCATCCATGGCTGAAAATAAGACAATAATTTTTGTCGAGGCTAAGGTATTTTCATTTTCTATCACTGCTATTTCAACCTTTGTTTGTGCTTCTATACTGCAGGCTTGACTTTGTAGGTTCTTTCTGCAGGTTCCACCTATAGCTTTGGATCAGCCATTCTATGAAGGATTTCTACATTTTCAGATAACAAGTGGTCCATTGTGGTATACATGAAATTGGGAAGCTCCTATGCTATCTGAGATCTTATTCACGTTGTTATGGTGCACAGTTCAAATTGTTCCATAAATCAGTAGTTATATTCACATTATTATGCTTAAATTTGGTGTGCACTACCTACCGTGTCATTTCCCATCTTCCGAAGTCTTCTTAATAAGCCAAAAGAAAGGAAATCTTCTAATAGTTAAAGAATATGTTTTGATTTTCATACTTTTATGGTCTAATGATGCTGCAATTTGAATTGAATTTGATGTCAAACATGTTTAGAGAATAAAGTATGCTGATGTGCAAAGAAGCCTATTTTCTCACCTAGCAAGAATTCTTTCAGGTAAACCATTTTTAATACATTAATCTGAGCCCTTTGTCACTTTTGCCGTTGAAGTGGAGGCATCAAAGGGTAGGATGATGCCAATTGGAGATGTTCAAACTCAATCTGATAAATGGGCTCTGGTAATTACATCCAATAAGAGTATAGCAGAAGGAGACCATTTAGTGGCTAACTAATGAAGTTGAATCAAGTTTACAGTCACCAATTTCGGAAACTAATTTTACAAAGCAAAGTTAATTGGTTCTATATATAATCATGAATGCAGGGCTATTATTGAAAGCATCCTTGTGATAACTTTAGTCTATTCTAATGTTTATAATATTATTGCAATCAATAACAAAATGAAGCAAGAAAGATAAATATTTTGTTGTACAAATTTTCAGCTAAATTCAAATGTACAAAAAAATCCCATAACAATTAAGATAAAAAAAATAATATTTCAACCCTATTCCTGCTTAATTTCATATCATACACCCTTTTTCGAGTAGTTTGTTTTGTCTCTGATTGAGATCCAATGAATAAGAAGAATACTTCACCCTTAACTGGGTTGCAATCTCATTAATGTGTGTGCAGTCTAATTATTCCATGGCATATGCTTCAATGTTCTATGACAACTTAATCCGTCATTTCAATGACTTGGAATATTTATGAGCAGCTTCTTTTCAGCTATGATCGTTGTTCCCTATGCCCTGATGATGCCATGAGCACAGCAACAGCCACTATAAACATAAACAACATACTTCCTAGCAGTATATATGTTCTTCTTGATGATTTCCGGTACTCACCAAACAGAACAATGCCCCAAAAAGTGCTCACAAGTGGAAGTGCCTGTTTTATCAACACAAATTCATATCATGAAATGATTCAATAATTCACTCAACACAAATATTAATAAAATTCAGTGGTGATTTCTCTGTTTTTTCTTTTTCTTTTTAATAAAGTATCATATTGATTAATCCTTTTGAGTTTCAGAGATCATCAAAATAGGTTTTACCCCTCCTAAAAAGTCCTATCTATATACAAACCATGATTTAAACCGCTATCAACATGGTCAAATAATATATTGCCGAAGAAGGTTTGTTTTTTTATTTTCATTTTCAGTTGATATAATTAACAAAATGCTACCTTGTTTAGAGGGCATTCGATGTTTCCATAATTGTATAAATGAAAATTGTAAATGACAAGATGTCGATAAATGACAAGTGTAATAAAATGATGAATAATATGTGCCACACTTGTTATAATTTTGGCTACTTTTCACACTTGTAATATGCCTCATGTAAACAAAAAGAGCCCAAACCTTGCATGTTTTTGTTTGTGATAGAAGTGATGAAACTAACCTGGACAGCATCTGCTGCTGCATATCCTGCAGCTTGACCTCCCATAAATTGGAGGCCATTTCCAAACCCACAAAGGAGACCAGCCAACAGGGCCCAGCTCCTGCCATTCCAATCTCCCAAATAAGCCTTCAATGATGACTTGGGTAAGTTCAAGATAGGGTGGTAAAGGAAGGTGGTGTTTAGAATTATGGCAAGAACAAAACAAGAGACAGAAAAATAGAAGAAGGCGGTGTAAACTGTCAAATGGGGAACCCCTTCTTTTAAAGTATGCCATTGGTCATTTGTTGCCAAATTGAATGCTGGTGAGAACAAAGAGAAGCAAAGTCCAGCAAAGAAAACTATAGCCAAACCAATCAAACTGCTATTCCCAAAAACCTGCAGCAGAATTTCTGAGTGAGATATAGGATTAAGTCCAAGGAGTTCGTTTCTAACTAGTGTATGTGCAGCACAAGGTTGATTGACCGATTTGGATCCTCTCATGCTCTCATGTTAGCAAGTAGCATCAACATGACATTGTCATGTTAGTGAGGGAATGGTCCAAAGAAGTTATATAAAATCCATTATTATTTATGTAGGGTCCACTATTTATTTTGTTATATCTTTCCCTTTCTAACATGACAATCTTTTCAACAAGAGAGGATCTCAATCCATTGATTAATAGAATGCTGGTTTAAAATCATCATCCTATAACACATTGAATATTTATAAATTATAGTCACTTGCCTTAATAGCTCTTCTTTTCTCAAGCTCTATGAGGAAAACTGCAGTTCCTGCTTCAAAATTCTCCAGAGAATTACTCCCCCTCTCAAGATCCTTTGATTTAACTACACAGTTAATATATATTGAAAAGGTAGAATAAGTTGGCATGTTATCCAATAAAACAATCCCACATGTTGAACCCTACTAGAGCTTCTTACCAATATTTTCTTCCTTCAAAGAGTTCCTGGAAAAATAAAAGTTGCTGATAGAATTAGCAACATGCTACCAAATTTAGATAGCAATGGACAGACAGCAACAAAATCAAATACAATCATTGACAAAATGCAGCAGAACTTAAAACAGCAGTATGCTAATAATCCTACGAAGAACATATATGGAAAACTATAAACAACTGAATCAGCACTCATTAAATTCAGGTAGCTAAGATAACTATAGCAACCAAATTCAAAACCAGCTAAAGTGCTTCTGCATCTGAAGTCAGAAAGAAAGAAGAAATTATTTCTTACAGTAGTAAGAAAAACATTGCACCAACACAAATACAACCACTTGATTTGTAGGGACAATGGTATTTATGAATTCATTAAGGAAAAAGGGGGTAGGAAAAAAGAGTCTCCTCTTGTATTGAGTTACTGCTTGTTAATATTCATTGAGTTGTGTTTAACAAAACCCCCTTGATACCAATATAAGTACTTTAGGTTTTCTCTACCGAAACACTTAGTAGACTAGCACATTGGAGGTCCCTTTTATAGGGCTTAGGTACAAAGAGATTAAGTTTCTTGAAGGGGTAACTCATTAAATGCTATGATTACAGGTTTAAATGAGAGAATATTCTGAAGACTCCTATCTATCTTGTTAAGATTTGAGAATTAAATTCTCTGATAATCGATTACCATTGTGTGTAATCGATTATCAAAGAGTGAAAACTCTGATTGAGTAACTTTTTAAATTTTGAGACGCCAAATGGTATGACCTTTCAAAGGTGTAATGCCAAATGGTATGACTTTTCAAAAGGTGTAATTGATTACCATTGTGTTGTAATTAATTACATGCCTTTTCAGTAAATTTAAAGAGTCTCAACCTTTTATGAAGAGTTATAACAATTCATAAATTTGTGTCCCTTTAATTCAAAAGATGTCTGATCAACATCTATATAAAGGGATCCAAGTACATTACTCAGACACAGAAATAAAACACAAATTAAATTTCTTTCATCCTTTGTTCTTGTTTTGCAACAATACAAGAGTGAGTATTGTTGTTGAATCTTCTTTGTATCTCAAAATTGGATTTCGTGATACCCACACTCTATAGGGACGAAATACTAATTTTAGGAAAGTGCTCTGCATGCCTAGAAGATCATATCAAGTCCTCTAAATTGTTGTTCATCTTTTGGTTCACCCTTACTTTGGAAAATTGTTCCAACAATCTAAAATTAGTATTTCCAAGAAAAATGGCAACAATCCGTGATATGTCTACAAATTTCCACAAATTAGACAAATTTGAAGGCGTTGGTTTTCGTAGATGGCAAAAGAAGATGCACTTCCTCCTCTCCGCCCTTAATGTGGCCTATGTTCTTAGCACTCCACAACCAAAGGAGAGAGAAGAGGAAACTTTGGAAGAACAAAGAAAGAGGCACAAGTGGGAGAATGATGATTACATATGCCGTGGTCACATTCTGAATGGCATGACCGATGCATTATTCGATGTGTATCAGTATGTAGAATCGGCCAAAGAATTGTGGGATCAACTTGAAGGCAAATACATTTCTGAAGATGCATCAAGTAAGAAATTCCTTGTTAGTAATTTTAATAATTATAAGATGAGTGATGCTAGACCTATAATGGAACAATTCCATGAAATCCAAAGAATCCTTGGAAGTTTTAGGCAACATAATATTGCTATGGATGAGACTTTTATTGTTTCTTCTATAATTGATAAATTACCACCCAATTGGAAAGATGTGAGAAATTCTTTAAAGCACAACAAGGATGATATAAGTGTTGAACAATTGGCAACACATCTTCGAATTGAAGAAGGAATCCGTCTACAAGATGGTAATAAGGATTCTAGCAATCCTAATCTGTCCACTGTTAATATGGTGGAAGATGAGAAATCAAAGGCAATACCAAAGTTCAAGAAAAGGCCCTTTAATTTCAATAAAGGAAGTAGGAACAAGAGGCCTAAATTTGGTAAGGCAAATCAACAAGCAACTTGTTGGGAGTGTGGCAATTCCGGTCACATGAAAAGAGATTGTACAATCTGGAAAAGGAAAATGGCCAAGAATGGTGGAAAGCAAGGTCAAGGCAATTCTAGCCAAGACCAACCTAAGAAAGGTAATTTTGCACACATTGCACATAATTCCAATTTGAATTTTGTGGAAATGGTTTCTGAAATCTTCTGTGTGCAGACTGATGATTCTTGGTGGATCGACTCAGGAGCTTCAAGACACGTGTGTAAAGATCGGTCTCTATTCAAATCCTTGAAGGAAGGTGACAATGGAGAAGTTCTTTACATGGGAAATGATTCTATGGCTAAAGTCCTAGGTTGTGGACAAGTAGAATTATTACTTAGTTCTGGAAAATCACTTGTATTAAGAGATGTACTATATGCTCCAGAATTAAGGAGAAACTTAGTGTCTGGAGTAATCTTGAATCGATTAGGTTATAAATTGGTATTTGAAGCTGATAAGTTTGTACTATCTAAAGGTGGTGTATTTATTGGTCTAGGATATCTCTATAACAATATGTTTAAATTAAGTACAATAAATCGTGTTATTGATTCTGCTTATATTATTAATCATGATTCTTCTTTATGGCATTTTCGTCTTGGACATGTTAATTATCGAAAACTACATTCTATGTCTAAATTTGATCTGATTCCTCCATTTGATTTGAACATAGAAAAGTGTAGAACATGCATGCTAACAAAGATAACAAGAAAACCTTTTCCTAATATTGAAAGGAATTCAACTTTGCTTGAATTAGTACATAGTGATTTATGTGATTTTCATAGTACACCTTCATTAGGAAATAAGAAATATATGATAACATTCATTGATGATCATACACGCTTTTGCTATGTTTATCTTTTGTTTACGAAAAATGAAGCCTTAGAAAAGTTTAAGGTTTATAAAAATGAAGTAGAATTGCAACTTAATACTAAAATTAAAAAGTTGAGAACTGATAAAGGTGGTGAATATTATGATCCAATTTATTTTCAATCTGTGGGTATTATCCATGAAACAACTACTGCATATACACCACAACAAAATGGTATAGCAGAAAGAAAGAATAGGACTTTGGAAGAAATGGTTAATTCTATGTTGTCCTATTCTGGTCTAAGTGATGGATTTTGGGGTGAAGCCATGTTAACGGCTTGTTATATTCTAAACCGAGTTCCGATAAAAAGGAATGAGGTAACCCCGTATGAGCTTTGGTATAAAAGAAAGCCAAATTTGACTTATCTCAAAGTTTGGGGTTGTAGGGCAATTGTAAAAATACCGGAACCCAAGCGTAAGAAATTGGGTGAAAGAGGAATTGAATGCATTTTTATAGGTTATGCTGAACATAGCAAAGCCTATAGGTTCTATGTAATAGGACAAAATGATTATGTGTCACTACATTCAATCATAGAATCTAGAGATGCAATTTTTGATGAAAGGAGATTTTCTTCAATTCCTCATTCAAAGGATTTAACTCCTAATACCAATATTGAAGAATTGGATCAAAGCTTGATTGATCAAGGATCAAATGTTCAAACTCTAGATGAGAATGATGCTTCCACATCTCAACCTAAAAGAAGTAAAAGGGCAAGAAAAGAAAAATCCTTTGGCCCAGATTTTCATGTGTACTTAGTTGAAGGTACAAGAGATTCTATCTTAACAAAGTTCTCATATTGTTATAATATAGAAGAAGATCCATTGACATATCAAGAGGCTATGAGGTCTCAAGATGCTGCTTTCTGGAAAGAAGCAATTAATGATGAGATGGAATCCATCATGGGAAATAACACATGGATTTTGGTTGACTTACCTCCTAAGTGTAAACCAATAGGATGTAAATGGATTTTCAAGAAGAAAATCAAAGCTGATGGAACTATTGATAAGTTTAAAGCACGTTTAGTGGCACAAGGGTTTAGACAAAAACCTGGAATCGATTATTTCGATACATATGCACCTGTGGCTAGAATCTCCACTATAAGGTTATTAATAGCACTTGCTGCTATTCATAAACTTGTGATACATCAAATGGATGTCAAGACTGCATTCTTAAATGGAGAACTAGAAGAAGAAGTGTATATGAAACAACCTGAAGGTTTTGTTATGGAAAACCAAGAACACAAGGTCTGTAAATTGATTAAATCCTTGTACGGATTGAAACAAGCGCCAAAACAATGGCACCAAAAGTTTGATGACGTTGTATTATCAAATGGTTTCAAAATAAACAATTCAGATAAGTGTGTGTATAGTAAATTTGATGACAAAGGTAATGGTGTCATAATTTGCTTGTATGTGGATGACATGCTGATTTTTGGAACAAATTTAGATCAAGTAAATTTGGCCAAAACATTTCTATCATCATATTTCTCCATGAAAGATATGGGAGAAGCTGATGTCATCCTAGGTATAAAAATTAAGAGAGACAATGAGAAACTTATCCTGTCTCAATCACATTACATTGAGAAAGTTCTCAAGAAGTTCAATAACTTTGAATGCTCTCTTGTTTCAACTCCTATGGACCCAAGTTTAAAGATATTACCTAATGGTGGTAAGGCTATTTCACAATTAGAATATGCAAGGGTAATAGGATGTTTGATGTATGCAATGACAAGTACAAGGCCAGATATCGCATTTGCGGTAGGTAAACTGAGTAGATATACTAGTAACCCTAGTTTATCACATTGGCAAGCTGTACGTCGAGTACTTAAGTACTTAAAGAAAACTATTGATTATGGTTTGACATATAGTGGTTATCCTTCAGTTTTGGAAGGATATTCTGATGCAAGTTGGATTACAAACCAAGAAGATCACTCTTCTACTAGTGGTTGGGTTTTCCTCTTTGGAGGAGGAGCAATTTCTTGGTCATCTAAGAAACAAACTTGCATTACTGATTCCACTATGGCTTCAGAATTTATAGCTTTAGCTTCAGCAGGAAAGGAAGCTGAATGGCTAAGGAATCTCATGTTTGAGATACCACTGTTACAAAAACCAATATCACCTGTAGCAATACATTGTGACAATGTTGCAACTTTGGCTAAAGCTTATAGTCAAGTGTACAATGGAAAATCAAGACATATAGGTGTGAGACATAGTTATGTCCAAGGACTTATCAAGGATGGTATTATTACCGTTGATTTCGTTCGAACAAAGCTTAATTTGGCTGATGGTTTTACAAAGGCATTGGCTAAAGATTCCATCTCTAGAATGTCTATTGAAATTGGAATGGAGCCCATAATTAATCACTAGTAAGGGAATCTTAACTTAACGCTTAATATGACATTAAGTCTTAAGTTCAATAAGATTAAATCTCTTATTTGATGATTGAAAGCACAAGGGTGCTTTGGACCTGTGATGTAAGGAGGTTGAATAATTCTTAATTGATTTCTTGAATTTATGTTTTATCGCAGGAACATGTTTTACCTAAGAAATCAACCTATGTAAGTGCGAAGTTTGGCCGCTTCAAGAAGTCAAAGGGCAATGACTTTGATGCACTTATGAATAGATATGGATGCATGGCCCTATTGTGTCAAGTACAACAAGAACATGTAGTTTATCTTATATGTAGTTGTATCTTCAAGTTTCATTATGTATTATATCGGTTCAATCGTTTCGATACCAATAAAATACGATTTCTTGGAATGTATACTCTACTAAGTGGAAGTTCAAGTCTATGTACACTTTCATTTACGTGTAAGATTGTATATATTAAATTTAAATTTGTGTGTAGTAATTGTTTAATACTCTCAAATGGGGGAGGATTGTTAAGATTTGAGAATTAAATTCTCTGATAATCGATTACCATTGTGTGTAATCGATTATCAAAGAGTGAAAACTCTGATTGAGTAACTTTTTAAATTTTGAGACGCCAAATGGTATGACCTTTCAAAGGTGTAATGCCAAATGGTATGACTTTTCAAAAGGTGTAATTGATTACCATTGTGTTGTAATTAATTACATGCCTTTTCAGTAAATTTAAAGAGTCTCAACCTTTTATGAAGAGTTATAACAATTCATAAATTTGTGTCCCTTTAATTCAAAAGATGTCTGATCAACATCTATATAAAGGGATCCAAGTACATTACTCAGACACAGAAATAAAACACAAATTAAATTTCTTTCATCCTTTGTTCTTGTTTTGCAACAATACAAGAGTGAGTATTGTTGTTGAATCTTCTTTGTATCTCAAAATTGGATTTCGTGATACCCACACTCTATAGGGACGAAATACTAATTTTAGGAAAGTGCTCTGCATGCCTAGAAGATCATATCAAGTCCTCTAAATTGTTGTTCATCTTTTGGTTCACCCTTACTTTGGAAAATTGTTCCAACATATCTAGGTATAACGAATCTTAGGGGGAACAAGCTAGGGTGCTCATCCAAATACTAACAGAGTCATTTAGCAGCAACATATGACAGCAACATTACATTACACCTAAACCTCCCACTGTTAGTTTCCTAACCCCAAAGAGATATGAAGATCCATTAAAACTCAAATACATACCCAACTATTAAAGACAACAGCTAAGCCATCTAATAGGTGAATTGCACCAGCATGCATAAGATAAACCAGCAGTATCACTTCTAATACCATCTTATATTTGGATATTAAACCTAACTTAATTCTAAAAGCTAACTCAGGATGAGGATTACACTCACTTTATATACTATTAATTGGTTACATCTCTAGTCAATGTGGAATTTTAAACATTTACAAAGTAGTTATGATAATTCCCTAAGCATATGTTTACTCCTGCTTTCTATTTGCGAGTATTATTCTTAATTATACAATTTATAATGTCTTCAGTCTACCCTCCCACCCCACTCATCTCCTCATAACTCCTTGCTTTCCCCTTTTCTCTAAACTCCCAAGCTATCCCAAACGCATTTGCCTGATTTTGTTTCCAAATGAAACCTATATTAGGGGAATTGCCTCTCCCTCCACTTCCCTTTAGATGGCAGAGAAATAAAAAGGATGAAAGGAAGCATACAGGGTCAAAAGCGAGTTGACAATAGTATTAAGGAATCAGTAAGGAGCATAAACCATAATTTTAAAACATATAACTAGTCATATCTCAATATAATTGTAAGAAAAAAACACATACAAAGTTCCATCTTTATAATCACCACTTGTGTAATTGTTGAGCTTGGCTTTATTATCAGCAGTATTAGATGAATGAACAGCAGAACCTACACAAACTGCAATCAGAAAGCAGCCAACTCCTGGGAAAAGGATCTCAGCTCTATTGATTTTGTCATCCAAAAAATAATTCAAGGTTGTGCCTGTTACAATTGGAACAAAGATAGCGTTAGAATTCAGTAATGGAGCAAGGTGAAAACTTTCTAGATGTCCACACTTTTCATTTCATAGTCTATGCACATTCACATCCTTACATGGCATGTTCACCCATGCCATTGAGTGTATATTTTTTGAAGTGTTCATTTTATATCTACTTCAATTTATATTTGGATAGCTATTTAACTATTTTGGAGCGGTTGTTGGTAAGGTACCTATAACAACAGTTATGCTTGCTGTGATCACTTCAGTAACCGATAACCCCACAAAAGCAAATGCATATTGTGAGGACAGATTCCCAAGGCTGAGGACCACACCACCCACCATTGCAAAAAGAACAGAGGGCCAATTATCCTGCAAATAACAACTTAAGCAAATTGTAAAGAAAAAGAAAAGAAATTGCAATTACAGATAAAGATCAAAGCTAAGTTTTGCTGTTAAGATGATTAAAATGAAGTTCAGTACATATTATATTACTAATATTTGAACGACTAGAATATGAGCCAAATACTCCAACCTTCCCTGGATTTTACTGATTGTTCCTTATGTGTATTCAAAAACAGGTACAAGCAAGGCATGGGGGTTTCTAATAACTCTTTATTTGTAGATTTTAATAGAGCTTCTTAAGAGACTCAGCCAGTTTGATCTGATTGAACCATCACAAGGCAACATCGTCAAGAAATATATAATTCATAACATGATAAAATCATCTTAAAACAACATGGTCCATCTTCAAATATTATTCCACTAATAATTCATAGATTTCCAGTACTCAAGCACAAAACTTGAAGCTTATTAATGATAGTGACACAGGATGCAATTCTTCAACCCATCTAATTTTCCATGCATGCTTTTGTTTCTAAAGGGCTTGAATAAGTTATTACTCTCTAAAATATCACGGCTTTTTATTTTGACCATATAAAATTTTAATTCAGTTTTAGTCTTACATTAAACAAAATTGACATGGTTTTAGTCCCGGGTGAAGGATTATTTAAGCCTTTCTAAAATCACACTTTCTGAAGGATGATCTACTGATGAGGCCTCTATATCGGATTATGATGACCCTCACATGCTTCATAAAGTATCTTTGGTTTCCTATGATGCTAACAACTGCAGAAATACAATGAATGGCCATACCTGGGCAAGTTGAGCTAAGAAATTTGGCTCAAAAGATTTGCTCTTTCCTATCTCACCAAATGTAAAAGCAATGATCAAAGCAGCCAAGAAGTTGGTGATTGAGTAATCAAGGTAGGTATGCTGAGGAAGACGACCACGCCTTTCTAGGAGTGTCAAAAGAGCAGGCCATGTCCCCAAGAAGAAAAGAGACAACAACATGCATGCTATAGCACCTCCTTTACTCTCCACCATATACATTTTCAACCCACTACCCAAAATGCCCTCAGAAAGTGGACCAACCAAGGAGGAAATAGCATATAAATCCTGTAAGCAGCATGAATTAGTCTTTACTTCAGAAGAAAAAGTATATTAAAGTGATGAGCTATTACTTGAATCAATGTCACAAGGAACATAAAAAATCATTCACATAAAAGAAGGAAGATATTCATGTAACATGAATTGCTGAAACCAAACTAAAAGAAAGGGTGAATCTCCTGAAACAGTTAGAAAATCACAGTTCATGGCAAAGGCAAAAATCTGCACACACAACACAATTGAACATAAATGGCTTACGAGTTATCTTTAATAATGAAAAGCTTTAAATTCAATAGGGGCGGAAAGAAGCATCATCTACACCCAAGACAAAACTGCACATATACAAAAGCACTCACAGAATAACCTTGTTATTTTCATGGCATCCATCAATTGAAAATATCTTAAGCCTTAATAACTCATCTGATAATCTCCACTAATATGATGAAAAGGGTGGTCAGTTAAAGGCAAGAGTATAACTGGGCAAAAATTCGGTATTCAATCATGAAATATTCAGAAATTTACAAATATATATATATATATATATATATATATATATATATATATATATATAGAAGCGTTATCTTCAATCATCACAAAGTCAAACATGGAGATACATAATGAATGGCAGAGAAATTGAATAGAATCCATCTACCTTGGAATCCATAGATCAAAGGAAAAATAAAGTCAACAATTAAAAATCTTTATGATAGCAAACCAATTAAAAGCTCAAACAATATAGAAAAAATATACCCAGTTTCAAGCAACACAAAGCAATTGTGGACCATATGAGAAAGAAATGATTGTTTGTTTGGCACATGGTTAAATAATATAATAAAAAAGTTATTGAACCTTTGAGGCAACAAATGGAGCAAAACTTTCACACACACACACACATTTCAAATTTTCCAAAACACTGCTTAAGTGGTGAAGAGTCTACCTCGGCTGATTTGTATGATTGGAAGTACTTTGAACTAAGAGAAAGAAGGAAACAAACAAGTGTGAATGGAAATGGGTTTCACTTCTCAATCACTCACCACTGAAAACATGCTACAAAGATGGAGACTTTGTATAGTGAATGGATTCCATTGGAGGCAAAATAATCATTTGGAATCTTGAGCGCAGATTCCTACTTTATTATGATTCCCAGTGTCAATTAATTTATTGTTTTCTGTTTTATTTGGATAAAGAAGGATATATTTTAACTTATTTATTATAGGGAAATAACATGTAACAAATTAATTAATGCAATGGATATTAAGACAACAATTTCTTACGTGTCTATTTATCTATTTATAATATTTAAATTAAAGAAGATACATTTTAAAAGCTTGAATTATTATAATGTCATATGTCAAAAATCTATAACATGATAATGTTATGTGTCAACTTTGTTATTAAGGAACATCTTTATGCTCTTAAGTTATTATTAATTATTCCTTTCATGTTTTAAATTGTTACTATGATATTATTTGTCATTTCTAATATAATAAATTTATCTTTTATGATAAATTATTTTATGAGATGCATACACAATATTGATTATATGTTTAATTTAGTTTAATCATAGATATTCTTCTTTAAGAGGCAATCTTATTCGAACTAGGAACATTCACGTCATGGTAGGGCAACTCTCTTCGCGGAGTTTTTTTTCATCTATATTGATCACATTTTTAATTTAAAATTATATTTATAGTTTAATCATAGGTATCCGAACCAGGGACAATCATGTCATTGTAGGTCAACTTTCCTAGTGGAGATTTTGGGCCCGGTTGTTTAAACTTATTTTTAAAGGCTTTTAAAAAAACGCTTTCTTTATAATCACTTTTTAATAAATAGATTAGAGTTACTTCTTAAAATAAACTAAAATCAGCTTATTTTCAGCTTCTGCTTATTTTTGAAACCTTAAACAAACACATCAAAATTTAAAAGAAGTGTTTTTTTTTAAAAAATACTTATCTTTTAAAATAAGTTTAAACAAACGAGTCCTTTTTCATCTACCAGACATGCTTGAACACACCTTGCTATTAAGGGGAATCAAACATGTATCATTTAAACCGACCATCCATATCTCTATGTAAGAAAGTAGTTTTCTAGTTATTGTTAAAAATATCAAAATTAATTCTATTCATCACATTCAAACCATTTAATTTTGTTTATCGTAATTACTAATATACCTACAAAATATATTTTTTATGAACATTATTTCCATATCTCTTACTAGTTACTTACAAAATATGGTTATTGTGATTATGAAATGTAAATTACCAAAAGTATATATGTAGCATCCCAATTTTTATGATTCTTAGAAAAATAATTTGTTAATGAATAAAAGAAGATTTCCGAATGATTTTCCGAGTGAAATGGTATGATTCCGAGTGAAATAAGACCGAGAACACTACTTTCAAGTAAAGTTAAGATGTTTCCGAGTGAAACATTATTGAGAGAAATATTTCTAAGTTAAGAAAATTGTGTCCGAATGAGATACTTTCGAGTGAGGTAAAATCCGAGTGAAGTGTCTCTAGGTTTGATACTTCCGAGTGAAATGATACCGAGTAAGACGATTCCAAGTGGAAAGGCTTCAAGTGAGTCTTTCCAGGAAAGTGTTTCTGGACAAAGAGACTTAAACTCCGAATGAGTATGTTTTGAGTGAATAATTCCCGAGAAGGGTAAATATCCGAGTGGGGAAATTCATGTAATTTGTGCTCGGGTCGATCTTTAGAGTTTCCGAGAGCTTGTGCTCGGATTCGTTTTCGAGACAGCCTTCGACCCCGAGTAATCCTTTCAAGTGGAATGACTTACGAGAAAGGAATTGGACTTCGAACTCTGAGTGATCTTTCGATTGAGAGACTTTCGAGTGAAGCAAGAGAAAGACTTTGACTCGGGAAGAGCTATAACCGAGTGAAATATGTCTGATTGATGTATTTCCGAATAAGACATTTCTGAGTAGGTCATTTTCGAGGCAGGGAACTGAGTGTTTCATCGAATGAAACCTTTCTGAGTGAATTCCTCCGAATGAAGGAATTCTGAGCGGAAAGAGGCTCTGATGAATCTTTTCAGAAAATATGCCTAGAATACTGAAAATTAAGTTGAAATAAGCTGAAACCGAGTCGGAATTAATGATTATTTTAATTATTGAAGCTTTCCATGTCACTCTGTTCTTCTACCTTCCAGCAGAGTCTTTTCCTGATATTCTTCTAATTATGGGACCCTCTCTGATGTGTTGTCCCTTTTCATTAAATGCTTATTCCTTACTTGTCATTTGAGGAAGAAACGTGTGTCAAACTTCTTCCTATTGTTCACGTCTCTTTTGCATGAACAATATATATATTAACTACTGTTGAATCAGTAAAAAACTTTCGTAGTGCAAAACATTACTCCTATCCTTTCTTTTTAATCCTTACTGGAAAATTAACAAACAAAGGAGAAATCAAACTTTATTTCTTTTCCTTCACGAGAAAGCTTAGATTTCATAAGTAAGAAGCTCTGAACTAATTCAGAACTGCAATTCTAGTCGGAATTCGTAAGTAGTGACTAGGATATCATTCAAAAAGCAATTGAAACACTTTATTTCCAGGTAGGGGGAGCATTCCATCTCAAATGTATGGTTTATGAATGGATTTGGGGTGTTATAGATATAATATATATATATATGATATGTGTGAATCGTTATTGGAACCCGATTGAATAATATACTTTCCATTCATATTTATGATATTTATATATGATGTTGTCGTTCATGATATTGAGGATGATTATATGGGATTGATGATGTTATATATGAGTTGTATTCATGAACTTTTCATGATATATATATATATATGAGCGTAATATGCTTGCATGATGAATGAATATGAACTATGATATGGTTTCAATGATTCCACAAAAGACCTTGGGTGGGACTCAAGGCAACCTCTTGAGCGGGGCTCGGGGTTTTAGCCCGTGGCACTCACCGTTGTCACTGAGAGTGATGGGTTCACATAAGGGTGTAAATGGTTTGGTACCTGTAAAACGGCCGGTTCAGCTGAGAGCTGAGTTATGGCTCGGGGAGCCAGTGTTGCAACACAACTTAAAAGACTTAATAAATGATCCATTTGATTGAGCATGTCTATGCACTGATATATATACGTTATTGAGATTAACATGTTGCTTTATGATATGTATGACTCGGTTATGGTTTATATAGTTATGAATTGGACTTTTAATCTGATTCAATAACTATCATTTGATATATTTATGCTTACCCTCTACTTTTTATCATTTTTACAGTGGATAAAGGGCACAACGATGGCATATGAAGTCACTCAGCCGATTGGAGCATTATGTATTTACTTGTTTAGTACATAGTATACATAGTTGTTTTATAGAAACCTTGGCCGGCTCCTGTGCATACCGAGCAGTTACATTTAATTATATATTTTAAAGGGCTGGTCGGCCATTGTAAACATGACAGGGTTGTTTATTAATTCAAATTCTGTTTTGATATTTAAATTATTTACGAAAATTTATTTGATTGTTGAAATTTTATTTTTAAAATTCAGAACGTTATATTTTGGTATCAGAGCAGACTTAAAAAGTCCAAGGCCAAGGTTAAACTACTAAATGCTATGAATTGAGTAAAATCATATCATTGTTGTTGTTATATAATATAGTTGAGGAAATCAACTATGAATAAATTGCTTTCATATCCATGAGAGGTACTAAAGTATGATGATTATTTCAGGATAAGAAATGGACCCTCATGGTATGGAAGCTATGGCTGCTGCCTTCCAGCGTGCTGCTGACATTTTAGAAAGGCAGAACCAACCTCAGCCGAGTGACAATCAAAGCATTGATTGTTTCTTGAAACGAAAACCGACTGAATTCCATGGAGGATTTCAGCCTGATCAAGCTTATGCATGGATCCAGAATCTTGAATGGATCTTTGGCAGTCTGCAGTGCACTGAGGCACAGAAGGTCGAGTATGTTGTTTTCATGCTTCGGAAAGAAGCTGAAAACTAGTGGAGGATGACTAAATCTCGACTGGTAGCTGTTGGGACCGAGCTGAACTGGGAGAATTTCAAGGAATGTTTCTTTGAAAAATATTTCCCAAATACTATCAGGAGTCAGAAGGAATTGGAATTCATGGAACTCCGACAAGGTAATATGAGTGTTGAAGAATATGCAGCGAAATTCAAGGAGTTTTGTTTGTTTTATCCTCCTTTCCAGATGCCAGGCACTGAAGGTTCAAAATGCATCAAATTCGAGAGTGGTTTGAACCCAAAGATTAAGAAGGCTTTCTGACACCAGGAAATTAGAAGTTTTCCAATCATTGTCAATAAATGTCGAATATATGAGGAAGACGATAAAGTTTTAACCGGCTCGAGTAGTAAGTCGGACAGTTCTTCGAGGTTACCACCAATCAGCTTTAAGAAGCAAGGGAAGTCTGTTAGAGGAGAATCATCCTCTAAATCCCGAGACCGAGTGAATGCTGGTGGCCGATCGGTGAGTAGACCGAGGGATATCAAATGCTTTAGATGTGGTGGTAATCACTATGCTCAAAATTATGACAAAGATGAAGAAGTTATTTGTTACCATTGCAACGAGAAAGGACATGTTCATCCTAACAGTCCTCTTCTCCAAACGACTGAATCGAATGCCAGTGTAAACCGTGGAGGCTTCCGAGGATGAGGCTGTGGAAACGGTAACAGAGGAGGTAGAGTATAACATCCTTAATTTTTAAAATAAATTCCAAAAAATCAAATAAAATTTTCCAAAAACAGAAGTCGGATTCAATAAATAACAAGCTCGGTTTTACATCAATTCGACCGGTTATTTAAAAATACAAATAATTTCCAAAATAGAATTTGAATTGAATAATTGCAATATCAATTTTACAAAAGCGACCGGCTCTTTTAAGTTTACAATAAAAAAATAAAAGCACTCGGTATTTATATCAATTCACACTCGTCAAATACAATAAATTGCCCTCGGCAAATACAACATCATACTCATCAATTCTTACTCGGAAAATATGACATCTTACTCAGCAAGTATAATAATTCATACTCGGAAAACATCACAAATCATTCATTCTCAAAACCGAGACATATATACTCATCATAACAGCATGTATTCTCAATAACACATAAATCAGTGTATGCACATGCTTACCCAAATGGATCCATTAATATGTATCAACATTAGTATACATGATCAACCAAAATGGGATCATTATACTATTTGTGTTGCAACACTGGCTCCCCGAGCCATAACTTAGCTCCTCGCTGATCCGGCCGTTTTACAGGTACCAAACCGCTCTGCGCCCATAATGTAACACCGAGTACCACTCCCAGAGTGATAGCGGTCCTCTACTCAGTGCTATGGGCCGGCCTTAAGTCACACTCAAAGGCGTCCGTGGTATATAGGAACCACCACAGGGTCTATGCCATCAACAGGCGCGTCCACTCATCTGGACTGGCAACACAGGCCCCCTGCAGTCCTGTGTGCGTCTCAATACAGTTGATATATCAAACAATATCAATCATCAATCACATATCAACATTATCCCATGCCATCAACCGATCAAATCACATACATATTCATCATATAAGTCTCTCATGAAAAGTTCATGGAAACCATTCTCATCGTCATCATATACACATATATAATCAGCACATAAACATCATTAATATGAATGGAAGATATAAAACATAAAATATGTTATTTAACTGGGGTCTCAATAACATTTCACACATGTATCACATATATCATAACAACAACAACACCCCAGATCCATTCATAAACCATATATTTGAGATGTACGCTCCCCCTACATGGAATTAAAGAGTTCCAGTAGCTATAATCAAGTCACTGCTCCAAAATTCCGACTGGAATTGCAGTATTGCACCAGTCCTAAGCTTTCCTCGTAAAGAGAAGGAAATGAAGACTTAACTTTCTTCTTGCTCGCTGGTTTCCAGTAAAGTTTGGAAACAAGAGGATTTTAGATAATAACCTCACTTTCAAAAGTTCTTAAATTAATCCAACAATGGAAGTATTTATATGCAGAAGAGACATGAATGACTTGAAGTACTCTGACATACGTCTCTTTCATGATAATGAAAGATTAAGATATTTAAGGAAAAGGGGAAAGCACATCAAAAAGGGTCCTATTCTTAGAAAATATCTGAAAGTGAAGCTGTTAGAAGGTAGAAGAATAAAACGACGTGGAAAGCTTCCAGAATTAAAATATTTGTTAATTCCGACTCGGTTTCAGTGTATTTCGACTCGGAGAAAGCTTCTGTTCGTTCAGAACTCCTTCATTCGGAAATCAATCAGACATCTCACTCGGTTATAATTATTTCTGAGTCAGAGTCTCTCTTGCATCATTCGGAAGTCTTTCTGCTGAAAGATCACTCGGAGTTTGAAGTCTAATTCCTTTCTCGGAAATCATTCCTCTTGAAAGGATTATTCGGATATTTATCCTCCTCGGAATTATTCACTTAGAAAGCATAATCGGAATTGAAGTCTTTGTCAAGAAGCACTCTTCCTGGAAAGACTCACTCGAAATGTCTCACTCGAAAGTGTCACAGAGACACTTCACTCGACAAACCATCTACCCAGTTATACTCCATTCGGAAGTTTACCAATCAGAATTATCATTCCGAGAAGTACTTCCACTTCTCTCGGAAACAACCCATTCAGAATCCTTCCACTCAGAGATGTTTCTGTTTCACTCGGATTTACTTCACTCGAAGGTGTCTCAATCGGACACAGCGTTACTTCGTTTAAAAAATGATTCTCTTAATGATGTTTCACTCGGAAACATCTTAACTTCACTTAGAAACGGTGTTCTATTTTATTTCACTCAAAGTCAGATTCATTTCACTCGGAATCTGATTTATTTCACTTGGAAAATCTTGTCTCATTCATTTTCCACTCAGAATTTCATTCAGAAATTCTTCTTTAATCCTTTTTAAGTTATTTTTATAAAAATCGGACTGTTACATAGGGGCAATGGTGGACGTGGCAACAATTTTATAATTCCAAGGAACGATCGGGCTGGGAGTTCCAGTTCACCGGCTGTAGGCCGGGTATATGCTATTACTGCCGAGGAATGTAACATCCCAATTTTTATGATTTTTAGAAAAATAATTTATTAAGGATTAAAGAAGAATTTCCAAATGAAATTCCAAGTGAATGATGTCCGAAACAAGACTTGTCGAGTGAAAATGGATGAGAATCCGAGTGAAGGAAGGATAATATAATTCCAAGTGTAGGAAAGTTGAGATACTTTTGAGTAAAAGGTAAGTTAAGATGTTTCCGAGTGAAACATGATCGAGAGAGCCATTTCCGAGTGAGGAAAAGCTCTGTCTGAATGAGACGCTTTTGAGTGAGGCAAAACCGAGTAAAATGCCTCCGAGTGACTTGTCTCTGAGTGAAATGATTCCGAATAGAGAAGCTTAAACTTGAATAAGTACTTCTCAGGCTGAGACATTTTCGAATAGAGATCGAGTGGAGTATCTCTGAGTCGTGTGACTTTCCAAGTGAAGTGTCTCTGAGTATGACACTTCCGAGTGGAATCATAACGAGTGAGTCTTTTCTAGGAAGAGTATTTCTGGATAAAAGAAAGACTTTAATTCCGAATAAATGTGTTTCTGAGTGAATAGTTTCGAGGAGAGTAAATTCATTTAATTCGTGCTAGGATCAATCTTTGGAGTTTTTGAGAGCTTGTGCTCGGATTCGTTTTCAAGATAGCCTTTGACCCTGAGTAATCCTTTCAAGTGGAATGATTTTCGAGAGAGGATTGTTCTCAAACTCCGAGTGAGCTTTTGTTTGGAAGAGTTCCGAGTGACATAAATAAAGGCTTGACTCGGGAAGAGGTATAACCGAGTGAGATATGTCTAATTGATGTATTTCCAAATAAGACATTTCTGAGTGGGTCATTTTCGAGGAAGGGAAGCTGAGTGTTTCATGAGATGAAACCATTCCGAGTGAATAACCTCCGAATGAAGGAATTCTGAACGAACAAAGGCTTTCTTCGAGTGGGAATACGCTGAAACCGAGTTAGAATTAATAACTATTTTAAGTTTTCCACGTCATTCTGTTCTTCTATATTCTAGCAGGTTCACTTTTCAGATATTTTCTAAGTATGAGACCCTCTTTGATGTTCTGTCCCCTTTTTCATTAAATATATTATTCCTTTCATTATCATTAAAGCTACGTGTGTCAGAATTCTTCAATTCAAACATGTCTCTTCTGCATGAAATATATATAAATATTTCTATTGTTGGATTAGTGAAGGACTTTTGAAATTGAAATCATCATCAATAATCCTTTCTTTCCAAACTTTACTGGAAACCAACGAACAAAGAAGAAAGTTAAATCTTCATCTCTTATCTTTACGAAGAAAGCTTGGGACTGGTACAAAACTGCAATTCCAGTCGGAATTCTTGAGCAGTGACTTAGTTATAGCTACTGGAACTCTTATTTCCAGGTAGAGGGAGCGTTACATTTCAAATGAATGGTTTATGAATGGATTTGGGGTGTTATTGTTATGATACATATGATATGTAAATGAATTATTGTGTGAGACCCCGATTATATGATGTTTTATATTTTTATATTTCCATTCATATTGATGTGTTGATTATATATATATATATGACTGATGACGATGATATAAAATATATTCATGAACTCTTCATGATATATAACTGCATGCCATACTTGTTATACCGAGTGGTTTATTGATGAATGATAATTATTTGGCATAATATGTGAATTCAGACGCATACAGGACTGCAGGGGGCCTGTGATGTCAGCCCAATGGGCGGCCTGATGATTGGCACAGACCCTGTGGTGGTTTCTTTGAATACCACAGACGCCTTTGATTTAGACTCAAGGCCGGCCCATAACACTGAGTTGTGTTACCGTTATCACTAAGAGTGACCGGTGTTACATTATGGGCGAATGCATTTTGGTACCTGTAAAACGGCCGGATCAGCTGAGAGCTGAGTTATGGCTCGGGGAGCCAGTGTTGCAACACAAATTAAAAGACTTAATAATGGATCCATTTGAATGAGCATATGTATGCATCGGTGTTGTTATTGCGAACAACATGAGTATATGATTACTGTAAATGAACATGTGATGATATATGTGATCGGTTATGTTTTATAAATAGTTATGAATTGGTCTTTTAATCCGATTCAATAACTATTATTTAATATGTTTATGCTCACCCCTACTGGTGTTATTTTTACAGTGGATGTAGGTCACAGTGATGATATGTGAAGCCACTCAACTACTCGGAAGCCTTGGCCGGCTCCTGTGTATACCGACTGTTGTATTTATTTGTGTATTTAAATGAGTCGGTTGGATTGATGTAAAACCGATTGTATTTTTAAATGAGCCGGTCGGATTCATGTAAACTGATATTGTTATTGTTGAATCCGAATTCTGTTTTAGAAATTTAGAATTATTTGTGAAAATTTTATTTGATTTATTGAAGTTTATTTAAAAAAAAATTTAATTAAGAACATTATAAGGAAGCTGCTCAAGCCAACGACTTGGTTCAGAGTAAGTGCCTACTTGGAAATACTATTATTGATGTGGTGTTTGACTCGGGTACAACTCACTTGTTTATTTCCAATGATTGTGTGATACGAATGAGATTACCTGTAATTTCTATGAATCGGCCCTTAAATGTATCTAATCCGACTGGTGCTTAATTATGGACTTCCATGATGTATGAAAATGTATCCTTCACTCTCAGTGATAGGAATTTTGTTGCTGATTTGATATGTCTACCTTTGAGAGGTCTTGACATGGTTCTCGGTATGGATTGGCTCTCGGCCAATAGAGTCCTAGTTGACTGTTGGAATCGGCAAGTGATTTTTCCTAATCAGAAAGCTGATGATTACGAAATTCAAGGTATATCTCAACTATTAATGTTATTCTATATGACTGAGGGAAGGAATGAGCCTAAAATCTGAGACATTCCTGTTGTTTGTGACTTTCCCGAGTTGTTCCCGGAGGACGTACCTGGTGTTCCTCCTAATAGAGAAATCGAGTTCTCTATTGATTTAATCCCTGCAGCTGAGCCAGTCTCCAGAGCCCCTTATAGAATGTCTCCGATTGAGCTAGCCGAATTAAAAAAGCAAGTTGATGAGTTACTTGAAAAACAATTTATCCGACCGAGAGTATCACCGTGGGGTGCTCAGGTGTTACTCGTCAAGAAAAAGGATGGTAGCATGCGGTTATGTGTTGATTACCGACAATTGAATAAGCTGACCATCAAGAATAAATACCCATTGCCCAGAATTAACGACTTAATTGATCAGCTACGTGGTGCATCGGTCTTTCCAAAATTGACTTATGATCGGGATACCGCCAGATCCGAGTGAAAGCTACCGATATTCCTAAGACGGCATTCAGGACCCGGTATGGTCATTATGAATATATGGTGATACCGTTCGGAGTTACTAATGCTCCGGCTGTGTTCATGATTTATATGAACAACATTTTTCATTCTTACTTGGATCGGTTTGTGGTGGTATTTATTGATGATATATTGATTTATTCTAAGTCTTATGAGGAGCATGAAGAGCATCTCCGATCGGTACTTCAAGTGTTAAAGGAGAAACAACTATTTGCCAAATTGTCTAAATGTGAATTCTGGATGGAGAAGATTCAATTCCTGGGTCATGTCATTTCCAAGGAGGGTGTCTCGGTAGATCCTTCAAAGATCGAGGCTGTAAAGACTTGGGAGAGACCTAAGTCGGTCACTGAGGTCAGAAGTTTTATGGGTTTAGTCGGTTATTATTAGAGATTCATTGAAGGATTCTCCAAAATCGCCTTGCCACTGACCAAGCTAACCCGGAAGAATGCTCCTTTTATGTGGTCTTCCGAATGTGAACAGAGTTTTCAAGAATTAAAGACCCGACTGACTTCTACTCCTATGTTGGCATTACCGAATCTGCAGGAGAGCTTTGTGGTCTACTGTGATGCATCCGGACTCGGCTTAGGATGTGTATTGATACAAAATGGCCGAGTGATTACATACGCTTTGTGTCAATTACGACCACACAAGTAAAATTATCCTACTCATGATCTGGAGTTAGCAGCAGTGGTCTTTACACTGAAAATTTAGAGGCACTATCTTTATGGCTCTAAGTTTGAAGTGTATAGTGGCCATAAAAGCCTAAAATATTTGTTCGACCAAAAGGAGTTGAATATGAGACAAAGAAGGTGGATAGAATTTTTGAAGGATTATGATTTCGACTTAAAATACCACCCGGGAAAGGCAAATGTTGTAGCCGATGCCTTGAGTCGGAAGTCCATCCATATGGCAGCAATGATGATTAAAGAAATGGAGTTACTCGAACAATTCCGAGACATGAACCTGCAAGTGGATGCCACTTCACCCAGAAAAGTAACACTCGGTACATTGAAAATAGCTAATGAATTTTTTAAGATTGTTTATGTACAGCAGATGTCAGATTCTTATTTAGCCGAGATGAAAGAAACTCAGGCTAAAGGTGTTAACCCGGCGATAGCGTCTGATCCGTTCGTTTCCACCACCGGGTTGTTAATTGGCAAGCGCACCAATCATTTGTAGTTTTCAAAATTTAGATATCGTTCCACTAGGATTGAAAGTCCAATAACAACAGTAATTTTCTATTTACTATGGTAAATGTGAAGAAAGTTATGGACAAAAGAATGATTTATATACAATTTATACAATATTCACAAGATAGCATGGTTGAGTTGTTCATGAGATAAAAAGAAAATAAAAATCTATCTAAAAAGTTGAGTTGCAATCTAGAATAGGTAAGATACTTGAGATAAACACAGATAAACAAATTATGTTGGAAATTGGATCCCTAATCTAGAATAACAATGAGGAACTCAAGACATGCATATTTAATCATCAAGTTTCATGTCATTGCAGCTTAAAATCATTATAACCGATCCCTCGTGATATAAATTCTAAGAATTCACCGTAAAGTCCGATCCCTCGTGAGCTTTCTCAGTAAAAACTTGCATTAAGACCTGGCCTTATGGCAACAATGGTTAATAACCCCTATAGAATTGAGATACCAAGGGTATTCCAACTTTTACTTTCGCCAAAACAAGTTTTAATACGGCATGAATAATCATTCTCCCATTTGACATTCATACTAATAAAACAAGTTTCAATACACATGAAAATCATTCTCCCGTTTGACGTTCATATTAATAAAAGATTGAAATACTAACATGGACTTGAATCATAAACATGTAGAGGTCGAATTCACAACATTATACTCAATAGATTAGTTCACCAATTCCAACATAAACAAATTAGTTACACATGGTGAAAGTAAAGACAACACTTACAGAGTTTGACATTACGAAGACGATGGAAACTTCACGATACAACGATCACAATACACCAAAACACACTAAAGTATCTAGAAAACTATTCTAGAACTACAACTCACAAAAGAAGTACTCAAAGTCGAGCACAAAGAGAGAAAAGAAGAGAAGTGAATGAGAATGGGATGTTTTGAATGGTGTTGGATGGCCCTATTTATAGGGCTGAGCAAGGGTGTTGACGCTACGCGTCAGTGTGACGCTACGCGTCAAGCCCCTGACTCAGCTTCCATTAAACAGCTGATAATGGCCACTTCAAATTATTAAATTTAATCATGCCTGGCCACTTGGACGTGTTTCCACTGTATTTTGGCCATTTGTGCTTAGTGGGGTGACCCTTGGTGCTGAGTGGGGTGACCATTATTGGGTCAAAGCTGAGTGCTTGGCTAAGTTGGATGTGGAGTCCACGCAGCACTGACGCCACGTGTGGCTGTGACGCGTAATGTCAGCATCAAAATTCAGAGTCCACGCTACGCGTGGGATTGATGCTACGCGTCAGATCTTCTAGTATAATTTTCTCTTGAATTCTTTACTTTTTCACTGCAAAACTAGAGAAAATTGATCAAAGGCAGATTATTTCCAACAACATCTATTTATTGAATTAAAACCTAATTTTCTAACAAATTAACCAAATTTTTATTTATTTTTATGAAATTTTTATTAAAAGATTTATTGTAATTTTGAGGACTAACAAATACCCCCAACTTGAGACATTGCTCGTCCTCGAGCAAGAGAGAAAAAATAAAAAAATAAAAATTTGAAATCAAATTTTTGAGTTAGTCCGAGAATTTTCCATAAAAAGTAATTACATAATTTACCATTTTGAAATAATCAATTATAGACATCTAATATAACAAAGGTTTAATGATAAAATTCTTTACAATATTTTATTAACATACCAAGCATAATTTCAGGCTTACCTCTCCAAGTGTTTATCTCAATGCAATTGGTAACCTGTTTCACTCAATCAATCATAAAATCAAATGAATTTAATTTTGATTTTCATCTAATCAATGGTTAGTTATACAGAGTTAATTCAGAAATCACAAGGTCTTTTCAGGGGTTGTAATGAGGCTTGGCTTACAAGAATCAATGGTTTTTCTTGGAATTCAAAAACCTGAAATCATAAAAGAGCATTTTATAATTTTTAGGCTTTCTCTTAGCCCAAACTTCTCATTTTCTTTTATTGGTGAAAAATAAATACCCCCAACTTGATTCTTTTCACTATTTTTAACTTTTCTTTTTCATACTTTATTTTCTTTTGAAAAGAATCAAGTTGCTTATTTTCATTCCCCATTTTTGTAAGAACACTAAAGATATTTTTCATTTATTTCAACTGCTCTTTTAATTAATCAAGTATAGGGAACGATTATAACAGATTTAGGTTTTAAGGGTACCAAAGAATTTATTTTAGGCTCAAATTGGCTTTCAAAGGATAAAATAATTTTTACCAAGGTAAGCTGTTTGGCCCAAGGTTTCTTTTCACCAATAAATGTGCCTTGATCATTTTCCTGAATTCTCTGTACAATAACACAAATCAAAGATTAAAACAAAATCAATTTGAATAAAGTTATGTTGATTAAACCCTCAAGTGTTTAACAAGATCTCTCAACTCACTGGTTTTTTTTTTGAAATTTGCTTGATAGTTAATAAACTTATTGTAATTAAATTTATCAAAATTCCTAAGTTATAAAAGAATTAATAATTGATTTTACAAAATTGGTTTTATTATGTAAAAATGTTAAGTGAATAAATTAACTTTCTAACAAAAATTTGATTATTTATTGAAAAATTTATTATTGGATTTTTCATGCAAAAACATAATTACGCAAGATTAAACACACCACATAATAAAAGACAAAATATAATCTAAAATAATATCAATGTAAACAAGGAACTAACAATAAAAATGTATGTAAAAAGGTGCAAAAGATAACACCATCAATCCTCCATCTGGTCATCATCCTGCAGCTCAGGATAGTCTCCAGCACTAAGATCCAATACTCTCTCCCATATCAGCTTTTGGCCCTTAATCTGATGAAACCGGGCCCATTTCGCGTCAATGCAAAATCTCATAGGATCCCTCGGTCCTAACACCTCCTGTCCCTAAAGATCAGGATCCTCAAAAGTAGTATCGGTGTCAGTGGCCCTTCTTTGTCTTTTAGAAGGACCAGTGGTACGGATGGATTTCTTCGGAGCCATCTACAAAAAGTAAAAATTTTAAAATTAAACACACATTGAATTAAAAAGTAAATCACACTTTAACAATCATATACAATCAACCAAATATTTACACAAAATTTAAAACATAAATATTTTTGGTTTTTCTAAGGATAAAAATTTACACAAAATAGACATGTAATTCACAAAATTCAAAACAACATATTTTTGTATTTTTGTGATTTATAAAGAAAATTAATATGCATATTTTTGGATTTTTAACAATAAAACAAAAATTCACACAAAATAATATGCATAAAAAAAATTTTATTTTTAATTTTTATTAATGCAAGAAAGTATAACAAATACTAAATAAGAAAATTATTAATTTAAAAGAAAACAACGAACAAACTTAAAATAGGCATACTGGACTGATTTATTAAAAACAAAAAATAAATATATACATGAAACAGTATACATCACTCAAAATTTAACAAAATTAAAAACAGAGGCTGACGCTACGCGTCAGCCTGTTCTGCCCACGCTACGCGCCAATGGAACGCTACGCGTGGGCTTTCAGTTCATCCTCACGCTACGCGTCAATGGGACGCTACGCGTGAGCTGCACAAAACAGAAACAAAATCAGGGGTTGCACAACAGCAACCCCTTTCCAAACCATATTTAATTCAGTCAGTAAGCAATTTCCAATGGTCATCTAATTCTAACCCTAACCACATGCAATTCTAAGATTTGAAAATTAAAATCAAACTAAAGAGAAAGGATTAGAAAACTTACTTGTGATCCCTTGAGCAAATATGAGAAGGTTTGGAAGTGTTGAGAGAAAAAGAGGGTTTCGAATTTTTAAGGTTTTGAAAACTAAAGTGAGGCAGAGAGGAGGTTTTAGGTTTTAAAACCTAAGATGGGCCTCTCTGGTTCAGTTTTAGAAACTGAACATGGGCTCTGATGCTACGCGTAGTTGGGAAGCTACGCGTCCTGTTGAAAATTCAGAGTCCACGCTACGCGTCACAGTGGCGCTACGCGTGGGCTTCTGTTTTTGATTTTTCAAAATTTTGATTTTCAAAAACCTTTTCTTTTGAGTTTTAAACCCCTTTTCTTTTAAAAACATAATTCTAAAAATTTTTGTTTTGTTTTGTTTTTTTGTTAAAAATAATTGAAAATAACAAGAAAAGAATGGGTTGCCTCCCATTGAGAGCTAGATTTAATGTCTCCAGCCAAACACTACCTCTAATTAATCAGGTGGTCTCCCAATATTTGTTGAGGAATCACCTGTCTTTTTCTTCCTCCTTCTTCTTCTCCAATGCTTGATTACTTGTCTTTCATCATTCAAAGCATCGGTTAATTTAAAACAATTTAATTGATTGGGAAGAGATATACCTGGTTCGGTTGAAGGGTAAACTTTATCATTCATCCTAAGATGTTCATGAGCACTGAAGTTTACCTCTTCTTCATAAACTTTGACTACAACCATACTTTGATCAACATCTACTCTTATCTTTGCAATCTTCATGAAAGATCTTCCTAGGATCAGGGGGATCTCAGTATCCTCCTTCATATTCAGTACCACAAAGTCAACCCTGAAGTGGTACTTATCAACCTTTACCAATACATCTTCCACAATCCCAAAAGGCTTCTTGACAGAGTGATCTGTAAACTGTAAGTTCGTCTTCGCTTCTTTTAGCTCATATTCACCAATGCGCTTTATTAAATCTAGGGGCATCAGATTGATGTTTGCCCCTAAATCTAACAAAGCATTCCTGATGTTGATATTTCCAATGGTTACAAGAATGGTGAAACTCCCCGGATCTTTACATTTTTCTGGAGTTATGATGGTAGTACAGTTTGTTTCTTGCTCTTCATTTATTGGTTCTTGCATATTTTTTTCTTTTTCATTTTTTTCTATTTTTTTAACTTTCTTTTTCTTCTTCTTCTTTCTTTTTCTCATTCTTTTCTTTACAATCAATTTCAACATTAGAAGAAACAGCATTACATTGTTCCCTTGGGTTTTGAGTGTTTACAGTAAACCCAGAACTTTTCAATTCAGCTATTTCCTTTGCAAGCTGACCCATTTGTATGTCTGATGCTTTTCGGGCAGCTTCATTTGTCTCCATAAATTGTAATAACTGTTGGATAGATTCCTCAATCCTTGTCAATCTTGCATTGTCAATTTGTGATTGTTGTGGCTTAAATTGATTGTTAGGAGGTCTGTTGGAAGGTCCAGCATCTTGTCTCTAGCCAGAATTCTGATTCTGCCATCCCTGTTAAAAATTGTTAGGAAAAGAATTACCATAATTGAAAGGAAAGTTACCCAATGGTATTCTTTGATGGTTCAGAAAATTGGCTTGCTCTTGCTCATTTCCACAGTAACCACATGGTTGTTCTCCCATGTAGTGCATACATTGTTTAAGTTGAGGAGGGGGTGGTGATGTTACTTGAGCAATTTGGAGTTTCTCCAATTGCTTGCTCATAACTTTAATTTGTTGGGTCAGTAATTTTTACTGAGCTAATACTGCATCATTCACTCCCAATTCGAGTATTCTTGGCTTCCTCTTTACATTACCTCTTTCATGTTTTGCTTGGCGGTCACTGATAGACATTGATTCCAATATTTCAATTGCTTCCTCTACAGTTTTGTTCATTAAGGAACCACCTGCACAAGCATCTAACATCATCTTGAACTGAGGTAATAAACCATGGTAAACGATCCTTACCTTTTCGGCATCATCCAGGTTGTGGTTTGGACATTTTCTCAAGAGTGCCTTGAATCGTTCCCATGTTTCCCCTAATGATTCATCATTATTTTGAGAAAAAGAATGTATGGCTGTCATGGCTTCAAAATATTTTGAAGGAGAATAAAATCTTTCCAAAAATTTTCTTTCAACATCGGACCAGTTTGCAAAACTACCTGGTGGGCAAGATTTAAACCATTCTTTAGCTTTACCAATCAATGAAAAAGGAAATAATCTCATGTAAACAGATTCTTCTTGATTGGGTTCAAAACCAATTGTGCTACATAACTCATAAAAAATAGTTAAATGTTCATATGGTTCTTCATGATTTAAACCAGCAAATTGATTATTTTGAATAATATTTAAAGTAGCAGGTTTAATCTCCACTGGTACAACAGGTCCTTGAAACATTCCCGAAACTCGGGGTGGACCATTAATAGCAGCAAACTTTCCTAATGTTCTCCTTTCAGCAGCCATATTTGAATTTTCAAAAGTTTTAGAAGTAGAAGAAGATTTAGATTGTGTTTTAGATTTCAAAGACTTGATTTTCTTTACAAACCTTTCTATCTCAGGATCAAAATAAATTTTACCTGCAGTAGATCGGGTTTGCATACACAAACTAGACAAAGAAAGTGAGTGTAAAAGTAAAAGTAAACAAAATAAAAAATTTAACTAAGGTAAAAAGAATATTTACCATGGTAATTAAAAATTTACTGTTTTACTGAAACAATTCAATCCCCTGCGACAGCGCCAGAAAACTTGTTAACCCGGCGATAGCGTCTGATCCGTTCGTTTCCACCACCGAGTTGTTAATTGGCAAGCGCACCAATCATTTGTAGTTTTCAAAATTTAGATATCGTTCCACTGGGATTGAAAGTCCAATAACAACAATAATTTTCTATTTACTATGGTAAATGTGAAGAAAGTTATGGACAAAAGAATGATTTATATATAATTTATACAATATTCACAAGATAGCATGGTTGAGTTGTTCATGAGATAAAAAGAAAATAAAAATCTATCTAAAAAGTTGAGTTGCAATCTAGAATAGGTAAGTTACTTGAGATAAACACAGATAAACAAATTATGTTGGAAATTGGATCCCTAATCTAGAATAACAATGAGGAACTCAAGACATGCATATTTAATCATCAAGCTTCATGTCATTGCAGCTTAAAATCATTATAACCGATCCCTCGTGATATAAATTCTAAGAATTCACTGTAAAGTCCGATCCCTCGTGAGCTTTCTCAGTAAAAACTTGCATTAAGACCTGGCCTTATGGCAACAATGGTTAACAACCCCTATAGAATTGAGATACCAAGGGTATTCCAACTTTTACTTTTGTCAAAACAAGTTTTAATACGACATGAATAATCATTCTCCCGTTTGACATTCATACTAATAAAACAAGTTTCAATACACATGAAAATCATTCTCCCGTTTGACGTTCATATTAATAAAAGATTGAAATACTAACATGGACTTGAATCATAAACATGCAGAGGTCGAATTCACAACATTATACTCAATAGATTAGTTCACCAATTCCAACATAAACAAATTAGTTACATATGGTGAAAGTAAAGACAACACTTACAGAGTTTGACATTACGAAGACGATGGAAACTTTACGATACAACGATCACAATACACCAAAACACACTCAAGTATCTAGAAAACTATTCTAGAACTATAACTCACAAAAGAAGTACTCAAAGTCGAGCACAAAGAGAGAAAAGAAGAGAAGTGAATGAGAATAGGATATTTTGAATGGTGTTGGATGGCCCTATTTATAGGGCTGAGCAAGGGTGCTGACGCTACGCGTCAGTGTGACGCTACGCGTCAAGCCCCTGACTGAGCTTCCATTAAACAGCTGATAATGGCCACTTCAAATTATTAAATTTGATCATGCCTGGCCACTTGGACGTGTTTCCACTGTATTTTGGCCATTTGTGCTTAGTGGGGTGACCCTTGGTGCTGAGTGGGGTGACCATTATTGGGTCAAAGCTGAGTGCTTGGCCAAGTTGGATATGGAGTCCACGCAGCACTGACGCTACGCGTGGCTGTGACACGTAGCGTCAGCATCAAAATTCAAAGTCCACGCTACGCGTGGGATTGATGCTACGCGTCAGATCTTCCAGTATAATTTTCTCTTGAATTCTTTACTTTTTCACTGTAAAACTAGAGAAAATTGATCAAGGGCAGATTATTTCCAACAACATCTATTTATTGAATTAAAACCTAATTTTCTAACAAATTAACCAAATTTTTATTTATTTTTATGAAATTTTTATTAAAAGATTTATTGTAAATTTGAGGACTAACAAAAGGCAAGAACCTATTTTTAACCGAGGGTCCTGATGGTATTTACTGAGTAAAAGGTCAGATTTATGTACCTGATTCATGTGATTTACGACAATCGGTACTCGATGAAGCACATAGAAGCATGCTAAGTATTCATCCGGGTACTACTAAGATGTATCAAGATTTGAAATTGCATTTTTGGTGGCCCGGAATAAAGAAAGATGTAGTTGACTTTGTGGCTCACTGCATAATATGTCAGAAAGCGAAGGTTGAACATTAAAAATTGTCTGATGGATTACAACCTTTAGAGATACCCGTGTGGAAATGGGATGCTATTGCCATGGATTTCATAATGGGATTACCCAGGACTCAGAGTGGACACGATGCCATCTGGGTTATTGTGGACCGACTGACAAAGTCTGCACACTTTTTGCCAATCAACATGAGTTATTCCTTGCAGAGACTAGCACAGTTATATATTAGTGAGATAGTCCGATTGCATGGTGTTCCATCTTCAATTGTGTCGGATAGAGATCCGAGGTTTACTTCCCGGTTTCGGGGAAGTCTACATCAGGAGTTAGGTTCGAAGCTCCGATTGAGTTTGACCTATCACCCTCAGACAGATGGGCAATCCGAGCGGACTATCCAGAGTTTAGAGGACTTGTTGAGGTCCTGTGTGCTAGAGCATGGTGGTGGCTGGGAGCAATACCTTCCACTGATTGAATTCACTTATAATAATAGCTATCACAATAGCATCAGTATGGCTCCATACGAAGCTTTATATGGCAGGAAATGTCGAACTCCTCTTTGCTGGTCGGAATCGGGAGAAAGCTTAATGTTAGGACCAGAGATTATGCAGCAGACCTCCGAGCAAATCCAGATAATCAAAAATAAAATGAAAGCATTCCAGGACCATCAGAAGAGTTATTATGATAAATGGACGAAACTGATTGAATTTCAAGTCAGAGACAAAGTCTTTCTGAAAGTATCTCCGAGCAAAAGCATTGGGAGAGCATTGAAAAGTAAAAAGTTGAACCCGAGGTATATTGGTCCGTATGAAATATTGAAAAGAGTCGGACCTGTTACGTATCAGATAGCTTTGCCATCTCATTTATCAAATTTACATAGTGTGTTCTGTAACATCTCAAATTTTGTAATTTTTAGAAAATTCATTCATTAAGGATTAATGGAGGATTTCTGAATGAAATTCCGAGTGAATATCGTTTAAAATAAGAAATTCCGAGTGAAATGGTGCGATACCGAGTAAAGTAAGATTGAGGAAGCTATTTCCAAATGGAGTTAAGATGTTTTCGAGTGGAACATCATTAAGCGAATTATTTCTAAGTTAAGAGAACGGTGTCCGAATGATACGCTTCTGAATAAGGAAGGTCCGAGTGAAACGACTCCAAGTGAGAAATTTCTGATATTTTTCTAAAAATGGGACCCTCTCTGATGTGCTGTCCCTTTTCATTAAATGCTTATTCCTTATTTGTCATTTGAAGAAGAAACGTATGTCAGACTCCTTCCTATAGTTCATGTCTCTTTTGCATGAACAATATAAATACTAGTTTCTATTGTTGAATGAGTTTAGAAACTTTTGAAAGTAAAAACATCATCTATAATTTTTCTCTATCAAACCTTACTGAAAAGCCATTAACGAAGACCAAATCAATCTTCATTTCTTCTTTTCACGAAGGAAGTTTTGGACTGGTACAAGCTGAAAATTCTAGTCAGAATCTATAAGCTAAGATTCGGATATAGCTTTAAGAGCTACAGGAACACTTATTTCCAGGTAGGGGGAGCGTTACATTTCAAATAGATAGTTTATGAATGGATGAGGGGTAATATTGTTATGGTGTATGCTATGTGAGACCCTGATTGATTTACATGATTTATGTTTTCATAAATATTCCATTCATATTGTTGATATTGATATGAGATTGATGATGAGTATATGAATGTTATTCATGAAATTTTTCATGATGATATAAATGCATGGGATGCATATCGAATAGTATATGATGCTTGTGTACTGAATGAATGTGAAATATGATGTGATTTCATAAAAGACCTTGGGTGGGACTCAAGGCAAAAGACAAAATACCTTGGGTGGGACTCAAGGCAACCTCTTGAGCGGGGCTCGGGGTTTTAGCCCGTGGCACTGATCGTTGTCACTGAGAGTGATGGTGTCACATTGGGTGCAAACAGTTTGGTACCTGTAAAACGGCCGGATCAGCTGGGAGTTGAATTATGGCTCGGGGAGCCAGTGTTGCAACACAATTAAAAGACTTAATAATGGATTTATTCGAGTGAGTATATGTGTGCACTGATACATACATACATATATATATATATATATATATATATATATATATATATATATATACTGTTGAGTATGGCATGCTGTTTATGATATGTTATATGGCTTGATGATATAACTCGGTGATGTTTTATATACGTAGTTATGAATTGGACTTTTAATCCGATTCAATAACTATTATTTGATATGTTTATGCTCACCCCCTACTCATTATTTTTACAGTGGACAGAGGGCACAGTGGTGGTGTTTGAAGTCACTCAACCGACCGGAGCATTATGTATTTGCATGCACAATACATAGTGTACATAGTTATTTTGCTAGAAGCCTTGGCCAGCTCCTATGATTACCGAATGAATATTCTCTTTGTATATTAAATGGCCGGTTGGCTTTTGTAATGTGACAATGATATTATTTATTTCAGATTCTATTTTTAATCTTGAAATTATTTGTGAAAAGTTTATTTGTATTTGTTTATATTTTAAAATGGGTCGGTCGGATTGATGTATAACCGGTATTGTTAGTGTTGAATCCGACTCCTGTTTTAGAAATTTAAATTATTTATGAAAAATTTATTTGATTTATTAAAATTTATTTTAAAAATTAAGGATGTTATATTTTGGTATCAGAGCAGACTTGAAAAGTCCAAGGCCAAGGTTAAGCTACTAAATGCTATGAATTGAGTGAAATCATATCACTGTTATTGTTATGTGTTATAGTTGAGGAAATCAACTATAAATAATTGCTTTCATATCCATGAGTGGTACTAAAGTATGATGATTATTTCAGGATAAGAAATGGACCCTCATGGTATGGATGCAATGGCTGCTGCCTTTCGGCGTGTGGCTGATATCTTAGAAAGGAAGAACCAACCCCAGCCGAGTGACAATCAAAGTATTGATTGTTTCTTGAAACAAAAACCGACTGAATTCCATGGAGGATTTCAGCCTGATCAAGCTTATGCCTGGATCCAGAACCTTGAACGGATCTTTGGCAGTCTGCAGTGCACTGAAGCACAAAAGTTGAGTATGCTGTTTTCATGCTTTGGAAAGAAGCTGAAAACTGGTGGAACTAAAGCCCGATTGGTAGCTATTGGGACTGAACTGAACTGGGAGAATTTCAAGGAATGTTTCCTTGAAAAATATTTCCCAAACACTGTCAGGAGTCAGAAGGAATTGGAATTCATGGAACTTCGACAGGGTAATATGAGCGTTGAAGAGTATGCAGCAAAATTTGAGGAGCTGTGCTTGTTCTATCCTCCTTTCCAGATGCCGGGCACAGAAGGTTCGAAATGTAATTCGAAAGTGGTTTGTACCCAAAGATTAAGAAAGCTTTCCGACACGAGGAGATTAGAAGCTTTTTGATCCTTGTAAATAAATGCAGAATATATGAGGAGGACAATAAAGCTTCAAACGGCTCGAGCTGTAAGTCGGACAGTTCTTCAAGGTTACCACCAATCAGCTTTAAGAAGCAAGGAAAGTCTGTTAGAGGAGAATCATCCTCTAGATCTCGAGGTCGAGGGAATGCTGGTGGCCGATCGATGAATAGACCGAGGGATATCAAATGCTTTAGATGTGGTGGCAATCATTATGCCCGAAATTGTGACAAGGATAAAGAAGTCATTTATTACCATTGCAATGAGAAAGGACATGTTCATCCCAACTGTCCTCTTCTCCAACCGACTGAATTGAATGCCAGTGTAAACCGTGGAGGCTTCCGAGGACGAGGCCGTGGAAACGGTAACCGAGGGGGTAGAGGCAATGGTGGACGCGGCAACAATTCTGTGATGCCGAGGAACGATCGAGCTGGGAGTTTTAGTTCACCAACTGCAGGCCGGGTGTATGTTATTACTACTGAGGAAGCTGCTCAAGCCAACGACTTGGTTCAGAGTAAGTGCCTACTCAGAAATATTATTATTGATGTGGTGTTTGACTCGGGTGCAACTCATTCATTTATTTTTAATGATTGTATGATACGAATGAAAATACCTGTTGTTTCTATGAATCAATGTATCTAGTCTGACTAGTGCTCAATTATGGACTTCCATGATGTGTGAAAAAGTATCCTTCACTCTCGGTGATAGGAATTTTGTTGCTGATTTGATATGTCTACCTTTGAGAGGTCTTGATATGGTTCTCGGTATGGATTGGCTCTCGGCCAATAAAGTCTTAGTTGACTGTCGGAATTGGCAAGTGACTTTTCCTAAACAAAAAGCCGATGATTATGAAATCCAAGGTATATCTCAACTACTTATGCTATTTTGTATGGTTGATGGGAAGAGTGAGTCTAGGATCCGAGATATTCCTATTGTTTGTGATTTTCCCAAGTTATTCCCGGAGAATGTACCTGGTGTTCCTCCTGATAGAGAAATCGAGTTCTCTATTGATTTAATTCCTGGAGCCGAGCCAGTCTCCAGAGCCCCTTATAGAATGTCTTCGATTGAGCTAGCCGAGTTAAAGAAACAAGTTGACGAGCTACTCGAAAAACAATTTATCCGACCAAGTGTATCACCGTGGGGTGCTCCGGTGTTACTTGTCAAGAAAAAGGATGGTAGTATGTGGTTATGTATTGATTACCGACAATTGAATAAGCTGACCATCAAGAATAAATATCCATTGCCTAGAATTGATGACCTAATTGACCAGTTACGTGGTGCATCGATCTTCTCCAAAATCGATTTACGATCGGGATACCACCAAATCTGAGTGAAAGCTACCAATATTCCTAAGACGGCATTCAGGACCCGGTATGGTCACTATGAATATGTGGTAATGCCGTTCAGAGTGACAAATGCTCTGGCTGTGTTCATGAATTATATGAACAACATTTTTCATTCTTACTTGGATCAGTTTGTGGTGGTATTCATTGATGATATACTGATTTATTCTAAGTCTTATGAGGAACATGAGGAGCATCTTCGATCGGTACTTCAAGTGTTGAAGGAGAAGAAATTGTTTGCCAAATTGTCCAAGTGTGAATTCTGGGTGGATAAGATTCAATTCCTGGGTCATGTCATTTCCAGAGAAGGTATCTCGGTAGATCCTTCAAAAGTTTAAGCTATAATGACTTGGGAGAGACCTAAGTCGGTTACCGAGATCAGGAGTTTTCTGGGTTTAGCCGGTTACAATCGGAGATTCATTGAGGGATTCTCCAAAATTGCCTTGCCATTGACCAAGCTAACCCGGAAGGATGTTCGTTTTGTGTGGTCCTCTGAGTGCGAGCAGAGTTTTCAAGAATTGAAAGCCCGACTGACTTCTACTCCTATATTGGCCTTGCCAAATATGCAAGAGAGTTTTGTGGTCTACTGTGATGCATCTGGACTTGGCTTAGGATGTGTGTTAATGCAGAATGAACGAGTGATTGCATATGCTTCACGTCAATTATGACAACACGAGCAAAACTACCCTACCCCCACGATCTGGAATTGGCAGCAGTGGTCTTTGCACTGAAAATTTGGAGGCATTATCTTTATGGCTCTAAGTTCGAAGTGTATAGTGACCATAAGAGTTTGAAATATTTGTTTGATCAAAAAGAGTTGAATATGAGGCAGAGGAGGTGGATCGAATTCTTGAAAGATTAGGATTTCGACTTGAAATACCACCCAGGAAAGGCCAATGTTGTAGCCAACGCCTTGAGTCAGAAGTCCATTCATATGGCAACGATGATGGTTAAAGAGATGGAGTTGCTTGAACAATTCCGAGACATGAACTTGCAAGTAGATGTGTCATCATCTCGAAAAATGAATCTCGGTACATTGAAGATAGCTAATGAATTTTTGAAGAATGTTTATGTACAGCAAATGACGGATTCTTATTTAGCTGAGATGGGAGAAACTCAGGCTAAAGGTAAAAATTTATTTCTAGCCGAGGGCTCTGATGGAATTTACCGAGTGAAAGGTCGGATTTATGTACCTGACTCGGGAGATTTACGACGAACGGTGCTTAATGAGGCACATAGAAGCATGCTGAGCATACATCTAGGTACTACTAAAATGTATCATGATTTGAAGTTGCATTTCTGGTGGCCCGGAATGAAGAAAGACGTAGTCAACTTTGTGGCTCATTGCATAATTTGTCAGAAAGCGAAGGTTGAGCATCAAAAACCGTCTGATGGTTTACAACCTTTGGAAATTCCCGTGTGGAAATGGGATGCTATAGCTATGGATTTCGTAATAGGACTACCTAAGACTCGGAGTAGTCATGATGCTATTTGGGTTATCGTAGACTGATTGACAAAGTCTGCACACTTCTTACCGATCAACATGAGTTATTCCTTGCCGAAACTAGCATAGTTGTATATTAGTGAGATAGTTCGATTGCATGGTGTTCCATCTTCAATTGTGTCGGATAGAGATCCAAGGTTTACTTCCCGATTTTGGGGAAGTCTGCATCAGGAGTTAGGTTCGAAGCTTCGATTGAGTTCAGCCTATCATCCCCAGACAGATGGGCAATCCGAGCGGACTATCCAGAGTTTAGAGGACTTGTTAAGGTCCTGTGTGCTAGAGTATGGAGGTAGCTGGGAGTAATACCTTCCACTGGTCGAATTTACTTATAATAATAGCTATCATAGTAGCATCGGTATGGCTCCATACAAGGCTTTATATGGAAGGAAATGCTGGACTCCCCTTTGCTGGTCGGAATCGGGTGAGAGCCTAATGTTTGGACCAAAGATTGTGCAACAGACCTCTGAGCAAATCCAAATAATCAAAGACAAAATGAAAGCATCCCAGGACCGTCAAAAGAGTTATTATGATAATCGGACAAAATCGATAGAATTTCAGGTCGGTGATAAAGTCTTTCTAAAAGTTTCTCCAAGCAAAGGCATTGGGAGAGCATTGAAGAGAAAAAAGTTGAGCCCGAGGTATATTGGTCTGTATGAAATATTGAAGAGAGTCGGACCTGTAGCTTATCAGATTGCATTGCCTTCTCATTTGGCAAATTTACATAGTGTATTCCACGTTTCTCAATTGAGAAAGTACTTGTCAGATCCTACTCAAGAAATACCGGATGATGATGTTGAAATCCAAGAGAACTTGACTACTATAGTTGAGCCCACTGATATAGTGGATCGATCGGTAAAAATATTGAGAAACAAGAATGTCCAATTAGTCAAGGTTGCATGGCAACAGGATCAGAGTATTATGCATACTTGGGAATGAGAAAACGCTATGAAGGAACAATATCCTGAGTTATTTCATTAATGTATGATTTTTATATTTAAATTTCGAGGACAAAATTTTTGTAGGAGGGGAGAAATGTAACATCCCAAATTTTGTAATTTTTAGAAAATTCATTCATTAAGGATTAATGGAGGATTTCTGAATGAAATTCCGAGTGAATATTGTTTAAAATAAGAAATTTCGAGTGAAATGGTGCGATACTGAGTAAAGTAAGATCGAGGAAGCTATTTCCAAATAGAGTTAAGATATTTCCGAGTGGAACATCATTAAGCGAATTATTTCTAAGTTAAGAGAACGGTGTCTGAATGAGACACTTCTGAATAAGGAAGGTCCGAGTGAAACGACTCCGAGTGAGAAATTTCTGATATTTTTCTGAAAATGGGACCCTCTTTGATGTGCTGTCCCTTTTCATTAAATGCTTATTCCTTATTTGTCATTTGAAGAAGAAATGTGTGTCAGACTCCTTCCTATAGTTCACGTCTCTTTTGCATGAACAATATAAATACTAGTTTCTATTGTTGAATGAGTTTAGAAACTTTTGAAAGTAAAAACATCATCTATAATTTTTCTCTTTCAAACCTTACTGAAAAGCCATTAACGAAGACGAAATCAATCTTCATTTCTTCTTTTCATGAAGGAAGTTTTGGACTGGTACAAGCTGAAAATTCCAGTCAGAATCTATAAGCTAAGATTCGGATATAGCTTTAAGAGCTGCAGGAACACTTATTTCCAGGTAGAGAGAGCGTTACATTTCAAATAGATAGTTTATGAATGGATGAGGGGTGATATTGTTATGGTGTATGCTATGTGAGACCCCGATTGATTTACATGATTTATGTTTTCATAAATATTCCATTCATATTGTTGATATTGATATGAGATTGATGATGAGTATATGAATGTTATTCATGAAATTTTTCATGATGATATAAATGCATGGGATGCATATCGAATAGTATATGATGCTTGTGTACTGAATGAATGTGAAATATGATGTGATTTCATAAAAGACCTTGGGTGGGACTCAAGGCAAAAGACAAAATACCTTGGGTGGGACTCAAGGCAACCTCTTGAGCGGGGCTCGGGGTTTTAGCCCGTGGCACTGATCGTTGTCACTGAGAGTGATGGTGTCACATTGGGTGCAAACAGTTTGGTACCTGTAAAACGGCCGGATCAGCTGGGAGTTGAATTATGGCTCGGGGAGCCAGTGTTGCAACACAATTAAAAGACTTAATAATGGATTTATTCGAGTGAGTACATGTGTGCACTGATACATACATACATAGATATATATACTGTTGAGTATGGCATGCTGTTTATGATATGTTATATGGCTTGATGATATAACTCGGTGATGTTTTATATACATAGTTATGAATTGGACTTTTAATCCGATTCAATAACTATTATTTGATATGTTTATGCTCACCCCTACTCATTATTTTTACAGTGGACAGAGGGCACAGTGGTGGTGTTTGAAGTCACTCAACCGACCGGAGCATTATGTATTTGCATGCACAATACATAGTGTACATAGTTATTTTGGTAGAAGCCTTGGCCGGCTCCTATGATTACCGAATGAATATTCTCTTTGTATATTAAATGGCCGATCGGCTTTTGTAATATGACAATGATATTATTTATTTCAGATTCTGTTTTTAATCTTGAAATTATTTGTGAAAAGTTTATTTGTATTTGTTTATATTTTAAAATGGGTCGGTCGGATTGATGTATAACCGGTATTGTTAGTGTTGAATCCGACTCTTATTTTAGAAATTTAAATTATTTATGAAAAATTTATTTGATTTATTAAAATTTATTTTAAAAATTAAGGATGTTATATGTTCCATGTTTCTCAACTGAGAAAGTATTTGCCGGATCCTACTCAAGAAATGCCAGATGATGATGTTGAAATCTGAGAGAACCTGACCACTATAGCCAAGCCCACTGATATAGTGGAACAATCGGTAAAACAATTAAGAAGCAAGAATGTTCAATTGGTCAAGGTTGCATAGCAGCAGGATCAGGGTATTATGCATACTTGGGAACGTGAAGACGTTATGAGGGAGCAATATCCCGAATTATTTCATTAATGTATGATTCTATATTTAAATTTTGAGGACGAAATTTTTGTAGGAGGGGAGAAATGTAACATCCCAATTTTTATGATTCTTAGAAAAATAATTTGTTAATGAATAAAAGAAGATTTTTGAATGATTTTCCGAGTGAAATGGTATGATTCCGAGTGAAATAAGACCGAGAACACTACTTTCAAGTCAAGTTAAGATGTTTCCGAGTGAAACATTATTGAGAGAAATATTTCTAAGTTAAGAAAATTGTGTCCGAATGAGATACTTTTGAGTGAGGTAAAATCCAAGTGAAGTGTCTCTGGGTTTGATACTTCCGAGTGAAATGATACCGAATAAGACGATTCCAAGTGGAAAGGCTTCAAGTGAGTCTTTTCAGGAAAGTGTTTTTGGACAAAGAGACTTAAACTCCGAATGAGTATGTTTTGAGTGAATAATTCCCGAGAAGGGTAAATATCCGAGTGGGGAAATTCATGTAATTTGTGCTCGGGTCGATCTTTAGAGTTTCCAAGAGCTTATGCTCGGATTTGTTTTCGAGACAGCCTTCGACCCCGAGTAATCCTTTCAAGTAGAATGACTTAAGAGAAAGGAATTGGACTTCGAACTCTGAGTGATCTTTCAGTTGAGAGACTTCCGAGTGACGCAAGAGAAAGACTTTGACTCGGGAAGAGGTATAACCGAGTGAAATATGTCTGATTGATGTATTTCCGAATAAGACATTTCTGAGTGGGTCATTTTCGAGGAAGGGAAATTGAGTGTTTCATCGAATGAAACCTTTCTGAGTGAATTCCTCCGAATGAAGGAATTCTGAGTGGAAAGAGGCTCTGATGAATCTTTTCAGAAAATATGCCTAGAATACTGAAAATTAAGTTGAAATAAGCTGAAATCGAGTCGGAATTAATGATTATTTTAATTATTGAAGCTTTCCATGTCACTCTGTTCTTCTACCTTCCAGCAGAGTCTTTTCCTGATATTCTTCTAATTATGGGACCCTCTCTGATGTGCTGTCCCTTTTCATTAAATGCTTATTCCTTACTTGTCATTTGAGGAAGAAACGTGTGTCACACTTCTTCCTATTGTTCACGTCTCTTTTGCATGAACAATATATATATTAACTACTGTTGAATCAGTAAAAAACTTTCGTAGTGCAAAACATTACTCCTATCCTTTCTTTTTAATCCTTACTAGAAAATTAACAAACAAAGGAGAAATCAAACTTCATTTATTTTCCTTCATGAGAAAGCTTAGATTTCATAAGTAAGAAGCTCTGAACTAATTCAGAACTGCAATTCTAGTCAGAATTTGTGAGCAGTGACTAGGATATCATTCAAAAAGTAGTTGAAACACTTTATTTCCAGGTAGGGGGAGCATTCCATCTCAAATGTATGGTTTATGAATGGATTTGGGGTGTTATAGATATAATATATATATATATATATATATATATATATATATATATGATATGTGTGAATCGTTATTGGAACCCGATTGAATAATATACTTTCCATTCATATTTATGATATTTATATATGATGTTGTCGTTCATGATATTGAGGATGATGATATGGGATTGATGATGTTATATATGAGTTGTATTCATGAACTTTTCATGATATATATATATATATATATATATATATATATGAGCGTAATATGCTTGCATGATGAATGAATATGAACTATGATGTGGTTTCAATGATTCCACAAAAGACCTTAGGTGGGACTCAAGGCAACCTCTTGAGCGGGGCTCGGGGTTTTAGCCCGTGGCACTCACCGTTGTCACTGAGAGTGATGGTGTCATATAAGAGTGTAAACGGTTTGGTACCTGTAAAACGGCCGGTTCAGCTGAGAGCTGAGTTGTGGCTCGGGGAGCCAGTGTTGCAACACAACTTAAAAGACTTAATAAATGATCCATTTGATTGAGCATGTCTATGCACTGATATATATATACGTTATTGAGATTAACATGCTGCTTTATGATATGTATGACTCGACTATGGTTTATATAGTTATGAATTGGACTTTTAATCCGATTCAATAACTATCATTATGTTTATGCTCACCCTCTACTTTTTATCATTTTTACAGTGGATAAAGGGCACAACGATGGCATATGAAGTCACTCAGCCGATTGGAGCATTATGTATTTACTTGTTTAGTACATAGTACACAGTTGTTTTGTAGAAGCCTTGGCTGGCTCCTGTACATACCGAGCAGTTACATTTAATTGTATATTTTAAAGGGCCGGTCGGCCATTGTAAACATGACAGGGTTGTTTATTAATTCAAATTCTGTTTTGATATTTAAATTATTTAAGAAAATTTATTTGATTGTTGAAATTTTATTTTTAAAATTCAGAACGTTATAATATACCTATTAATCAATAACAAAGTAAAACAGAGGGGACTTAACATTGTTAATTATAATAATATGTAAGAGATATACGTTAGATTATTTTTTCATACATTTGGAAACATACTAACATTGTTTTTTCATACATTTATTTTTTTAATTTCAAAATACACCAATAAAAAATTTAAAATATTTTTTAAAATAAATCGTGGTTTAAATTAAATGCCCGATGAGAGGAAAAAACACACAAATACTTGTTAATGTAACTAATATGTAATAAAGTGGTTAATTTTTATAAAATAGTTACCCCTCTATTTTTTATATCTGTTTTTTTAGAGAGATTGTCTTTTAGAGAGATTGAATTTGTTTTTGAATATGCATATTTTAAAGCAAAATTAATTTTTTTTACCAATTGTATTCTCATTATTTATTAAATCAAAAAGGTATTGATTAAGAAAGTAATATTAAGTAGATAAATGGAATATTAGTAAATAAGATAAGTAAAAGGATAATATTTCTTAAAAAGTGTTTAACAACTTTAAAAATTAAATAAAAAACAGAATGAATGTATTCTTATTTTATTGTTTTTTATTTATTATTCTTAAAATTCTTTTAATTCTCTATACAATATGAGTATTATTGGAAATAGAGACTAAATAATTCTCTCTTGAAATTATAAGTAAACATATAAATATAAAAAAAGTTTTTTTTATTTTTTTAAAAACATGTTTGTTTTATATGTTTCATAAAATTTTTCTTTTAATTAATCTTAAAATTTTTGTTAGTTAAATTAACATTATTATCTAGTATAATATTATTAAAAAGGACATTTAAAATAAGACTAAAGTGAAATTTTATAACTCGAATGACAAGTTAACTTTATTATCAAAAGCCAACAAAATGAGTGAAATAAACATTTTCGAGACATGTAGAGAAAATGAAAATTTTAATATGTAAGATCAAAATGACACTTCACTGAAACATTTAAAATCTTAGAGTAATTTTAGTGGTATTTCACGCAGACAAAAATTGATAGAGTTGTATATGGATATATACATTCTATCTAGAGATGAGTATTTTGTAGAATTTTTTGAACAAACAACCTTTTAAACTTTTATACGTAGGTCTTATTTAAAGATACACACATCATCTTCACTATTTATTTTAATACAATGAATTTAGCCATTAATTACTTAAAAGAAAATATGTCCATTTGAACAATTCATTTAGTTAAAAAATCAATGTTACCATTTTTTTAATTAATGTTACTATTTAAAAAAATGAATGTTACCATTTTATAAAAAAATTAATGTTACCACTTGAAATCAATGTAATTACTGTTGGCTTTTTAATTTTCTTAAAAAATCATGTTTAGAAAATATTATATATATATATATATATATATATATATATATATATAACTAGTATAATATATGTTTAGCTCTAAATTTTTGTCTTGTATCTCCAAAATACATTATCAAAATTTCTCGTATTTTGCTTTCATAGATCCCTAATCAATTTAACATGAATTCCCACATGAATTACATGTAAAATTTGCAACCTCCTCCAAACCCAAATTTTAAAAATTCTCCCCCTAGTCCAAGTTTACCTCCAAGCCCAAATACAAATAATTTTATTTTTCGTTATCATCAGGATCCATTTCAATTTCCTTTATTTCCACCGACCATGTCTAATGCCACAATGTATTATGGAAATTCAGCCACATCCAGTAGTATGCAACCATGTGATAATTTGTCTGAATCACCGATTGGATTAATGTCTCGATCTCAAGCTCGAGTTGTTGTGTCTCCAAATGATGTAAATTATGCGTAATCATAAAAAAGGAGAAAGTTTTTAGAACCTGAACCCAAAATTACTAAACTTTGATAATTTTATCACTTAAAAAATTGATTATAATTAAAAATAAAAAACATATGGGAATTACATGTGACTCATTAAAATAACTTTTCCAGATGCACCACAAGAGATGGTAATTGCTTATATTTAATAAAATAAAAAAATATAATAGATAAAATGTTATCGTCTGTTTGGATACAAACCCCGGTTAGTCAAGCCGGGGTTTGACTAACCCCCAAAATACATGTTAAACGGAGTTTTAATTGTCTCGAACAATATAACAGATCAATATCAACCTTTAAATTTCTCCATTTTCCCAATTTCGTTTCCGCAACTGGAAACCAAACAGAAGATGGGATACACCCTCAAAATTGTTTTTAGTGCTTTAATATATAAAACGTGGAAGTTATCTATTGGGCCACGTAAGCATATAAAAAATACCCTTTTAAATATGTAGGCAGCTTAGAGTACGTGTACGTTTGGATTTGGAGTGGTTACTTTACTTGCCCGTTGCGACAAACAGAAATCCATCCCCCCTTGTTTACGTCTTCGCCCATTTTTGACCGTCACCCCTATAATCTATAGGTTTATTTAACTTGCAAAAAATTAAAAACAGAAAATTTTATTTAAAAATATTCTTCATATCGATTTTTAAAATCTATATATAATTTTAATAAAATAATTTTATTTTTAATTTTTTATTAAGTACAAAATTACATAAATTAAACAAACTCTATATAAAATTGTTTACAATGTATAATCTTTTATAAGATATATTAAATGTTATAATAAAATTACATATTTTTACTTAAAAGACTTAATTTAAAATATTAATTTATCCTTAATTAAATATTAAATTTTACTTTAATTGTAATTTTTTTCTAAATAAAGATAAATATGAGAAAAATATTAAATACTTCTAAATTTTCAATTGATAAACTTTTGTTTTATGAATAGGACTATTAAAACTTTTATTATTATTATTTTTGTTTAACCGTAAGTATCTTCTTTCGATGATAATTCTTTTTAAATTGAAAACATCATATCATGATGAGACTAATTCTTTTAGTTAAGATTTTTTTTATCCATAAGACTTGAACTCACTCTTGCTTAAGAGAAATCAAATATATACTACTTGAACTAACTACTCATTAAAACATCCTAACCTTAATATAATAATAATAATACTAGGAATTTTTTTTTCAAAAATATTTACGTCCATCCTAGGATGTCCCCATATGACTCTACGAGCCCCCCATAATATATCCTAGACTTAGGAGTTCCAAAACCGCTCAAAGAAAATTTTTCAACACGTTAGTTCCTTGCGCACTGCTTAGTAAATTGAGTCAAATCAGAGTTACACAAGTCCAATTGAGATGAGCCCAGTTGGTACACCTTCTTAACTCAAATACCTACAATTGTTATGGAGAAGTCGAGGGCTAATTATGCCCTAAAGACTGCCTAATTCACAAATTTGTAGAATCAGCCCTGCTGAAATTTTTAGTCTGAATACCCTGTAGTATTTTAGGCATAACTTAGGCTACTGACCTCTGCTCGATGCAAATTACATATGAAAACAATGGCGAAAAAATTCTCTACAACTTTCATGAAGGAAGCAAAGGCTACATTAGCTCGCTTGAGCGAAAATTTGCTCGCTTAAGCAAGATTTTCGCTTAAGCTCTCGCTTGAACGAGAATACGACAGTATCAAACCCTGATCAGCTCGCTTGAGCGAAAATGCTCTCGCTTAAGCAAAAATTTGGCAGACACTACTCCTCTAACACTCGTTTGAGCGAGATTTGCCCAGAATACACCCCCAAACTCATATAAAGGCTCGCTTGAGCGAAATTATCAGTTCCTAACTTATAAATGAACTTCCAACCTACCTATTTTGCCCGTTTCAACTCTGATTGCTACGAAACTTCATGGGCACTATGTTTTCACCATTCTGGAGATGTTGGTGTAATTTGTTTGCCAAAATTCTAACATATGACTAAGATATGCATAAAATTGCAGTTTGCCTGTTTTAAGACAAAAGTATGCAACTCAAGGGCCATTTCTTATTAGATTTAGCCCATTCTAATTCCTACAAGTTTTAAATCATGCATAGGCACTAATGGAACCATCCCATGGCATCCAAACCTCATTAAACTCAATATGACACTGTCACTTGCCTAATTATGCATAAACTCATATAAAAACCTTACTTTTCACACATTCATTATTAAGTCAAGCGATAATCTATACTTTCCTCAATTCCAACATGGAAACAATTCCTGTCCATCACATTCATATAATGCATCAATCTCATAAATGAAATTCCTATACATCATAATGCATCTTATGCAACAAAATGGGATCATCCATGGTCACCACATCTATATATCATCGTCATAACATATAACATCATCCATATCATCATCATAGACAATCAAAATACAATCTAGGCTTCCAGTTAAATCCGTCAGCTACCTAGGATCCACTAAGCAGGTATATATATATTGATCTGGTCTAAACCGGGGTCTAGGATCCGGTGTGGGACCAGCCACAAGAGTTAAGAATTAAATGAGATTGAAGACCGGTTCTGTGTGTATCCGATCTATGTAATCCGGTGTCTCTGTGTAAAGAGAGCGGTTTTGTTGTTCTAGAGGTCCTTCACACCGACCTCACGCGTTGATGTGGGCGAAAGGTGGTGTTACCTGTGAAGATTCTCCGACGCTCAAGTTAGAAGAGTATATATGAACTCTGTTAATACTCAAGCAGCATAATAGTGAGAATGAGAGTAAGAATAACGTAACCTTTTATGAGTATAAGAACCGATTATTTATAGATGAGCATGGAAAATGAATCGTTAGGCACAGGTGGGGCCAGGAGAGAAATAGTACACTGCTCAGTGTACGACTTTGACACGCGACGTGGGGGGAGCCGCATTTCTCGTGTAACGTCTTTGGGGATGTACCCTGTACCTTCTGTCGGGTGACGTGGATACTTTCTGGTATACAGGCTAAGAATCTTGGCATTCCGGTATGGAGAACGTCTTATACAGAGTCATAGTCTGAAAGTATACCTGTGAGGCCGGTAGCATATAAACGGATGACCGGTGTGACGATGCCTCCCTGTGGTACCGGTTGCCCCTCTAAAAAGGTCATGCTGACGTCACAACTTTAGGGACCGGTATCCAAACCGGATTATTTGTCCCCTAGCTTGTGTGAGGGACTGTAAGTTGCTCATATAAGCTATATTGTTCACGAGAGGTCTGTATGCTGACATAACCTACAAGAATACATGTTATGTTTTCACCTTCGCAATATTCGTTAACCATCGAATATTGTCCCTGAGCGTTATTGAGTGATCGGTTCCGAGTGAGTGACTCTGAACTGGCAATTGACTCTGAATGAGCGACTCCGAGTCAGGTTGGTTCTGGCTGTGTCACCTGGGAAGTTCCATTACCTGTAACCTCCTCGTGCTGTTAGGTAAAAGTATGTGCGTGTTATCTGAGTCTTTTATTTTTTATGTCGAGGACTCGTGCTTTGTCTTGAAAAATTCCGAGTGATACTTCCGGGTGGAAGATCTCCGATTGATCCTTCCGGGAGGGAGATTTCCGAATGATCATTCCGAGTGATACTCCGGGTGGAAGATCTCCGATTTTTTTGATCCCTCCGGGAGGAAGATTTTCGAATGATCCTTCCGGGGGGAGATTTCCGAGTGACGATCGGGTCTTCCATCAAAAGGATGATTAATTCTCCCATAACATCCAGGCAAACCTTCTAGTTGTACTCGGAGTTTGGTCCAATCATACAGTCCAAGCCTTCGACGGCGTTCGGTTTAATCATACTAACCATACTCAGAGTTTGGTTTAGTCCTATAATCCGAGTCTTCATTCGGGTTGGAAGTTTCTGAGTGCAACTTTCCCGAGTGGGGTATCTCTGAGTGTGACACCTCCACGTGGGATGGCACCGAGTGAAGCATTTTCTGGGTGAAACACTTCTGGTCAGAGAAAGGCTTTGACTTTGAATGAGTACGTTTCGTGTAACATCCCAATTTTTATGATTCTTAGAAAAATAATTTATTAAGGAATAAAGGAAGATTTCCGAATGAAATTCCGAGTGAATATTGTTTGAGACAAGATTTTCCGAGTAAGAATGTATATGATTCAGAGTGGAATAAGACCGGGAAAACTATTTTTTTAAGTAAAGTTAAGATGTTTCTGAGTGAAACATCATTAAGAGAATTATTTTGAGCTAAGAAAATGGTGTCTGAACGAGACACTTTTGAATAAGGAAAAATCCGAGTGGAACGTCTCCGAGGGAAAACGTTTCTAAATGGGTTATTCCGAGGGAAGTACTTTCGAATAAAGAGAAGCTTGGATTTGAATAAGTACTTCTCAGGCTGAGAAGTTATTGAATAATGACCGAGTGGTAAATTCATTAAATTGTGATCAGTCAGAGTGGCTGAGTTTGTACTCAGGTTTGTCTTCGAAATAGTCTTCAATCCCGAGTGACCCTTTCGAGTGGAAAGATTTCTGAGAGAGGATTGTCTTCAAACTCCGAGTGATTCTTAGATGGAAGACTTCCGAGTGACGCAAGTGAAGGTTTGACTCGGACAGAAATATAACTAAGTGAGTTGTCTGAATGAGACATTTCCGTGTGGGTTATTTCCGAGGAAGGAAAACTGGGTGTTTCATGGATGGAATCTCATCGAGTGAATTTCCTCCGAATGAAGGAATTCTGAGTGGATAGAGGCTTTCTCAGAAAGATATGCCCAGAATGCTGAAATCGAGTCAAAATTAATAATTATTTCAATTATTAGATCTTTCCACGTCACTCTGTTCTTCTACCTTCCAGCAGAGTCTTTTCTGATATTCTTCTAAGTATGGGACCCTCTTTGATGTGCTGTCCCTTTTCATTAAATGCATATTTCTTCCTTATCATTCCAAAGAAACGTGTGTCAGAATTCTTCCTATTGTTCACGTCTCTTTTGCATGAACAATATAAATATTAACTACTGTTGAATCAGTGAAAAACTTTCGAAGTGCAAAACACTACTCCTATCCTTTCTTTTTAATCCTTACTGGAAAATTTACAAGCAAAGAAGAAATCAAACTTCATTTCTTCTCCTTCACGAGAAAGCTTAGATTTCGTAAGTAAGAAGCTCTGAACTAATTCAGAACTGCAATTCCAATCGGAATTCGTGAGCAGTGACTAGGATATCATTTGAAAAGCAGTTGAAACTCTCTATTTCCAGGTAGGGGGAGCGTTACATTTTAAATAAATGGTTTATGAATGGATTTCGGGTGTTATTGTTATGATATATATATATGATATGTGTATGGATTATTATTGAAACCCCGACTGAATGATATTTTACATTTGTATATCTTCCATTCATATTAATAATATTGGGTCCATATGAGATGCTATGGAATATATATGACTGATGATGATTCATGAATTTTTCATGATATTTATATATGCGTGAGATGCATGTGTGATAATTGAATATGAAAATATGATGTGGTTTCCTCAAAAGACCTTGGGTAGGACTCAAGGCAAAAGACAAAAGACCTTAGGTGGGACTCAAGGCAACCTCTTGAGCGGGGCTCGGGGTCTTAGCCCGTGGCACTAACCGTTGTCACTAAGAGTGATGGTGTCACATGAGGGTGTAAACGGTTTGGTACCAGTAAAACGGCCGGATCAGCTGAGAGCTGAATTATGGCTCGAGGAGCCAGTGTTGCAACACAATTAAAAGACTTAACAATGGATTTATGTTATTGAGCATGTGCATGCACTGATATGTATACGTGTTATTGAGAATAAGATACTGCTTATACTGAGTTGTTTGATTCGGTTATGTTTATTCATATATAGTTATGAATTGGACTTTTAATCCAATTCAATAACTATTATTTGATATGTTTATGCTCACCCCCTACTTCTTATTATTTTTATAGTGGATATAGGGCATAGTGATGGCGTGTGAAGTCACTCATCCGACTGGAGCATTATGTATTAGCATGTACAATACATAGTATACATAGTTATTTTGTAGAAGCCTTGGCCGGCTCCTGTGTATACCGACTTGTTATATTTTCTTTGTATATTAAATGGCCAGTCGGCTATTGTAAAAGTGACAATATTATTATTTAATTCAAATTCTGTTTTTAATATTGGAATTATTTACGAAAAATTTATTTGATTATTGAAATTTTATTTAAAAATTAAGAACGTTATATTTCGGGTAGAGACATTCCCAAGTAAATAATTCCTAATTGTAACCTAGAAGTAAGATATTTTCGATTTAAAGAATTCACAAGTCGGACTTCAGTGAGATATTGCCGACTAAAGAATTCACGAGCCTAACTTTGAATTTAAAGTCCGAGTAAGGAATTCCAAGGGAAAGTATTTCCGAGTGAAGAATTCCCAGGGGAAGTACTTCTGGGCGAATTCAAATAACGAGGATGACGATTGATTCTTCTACAACGTTTGGCTAAACCTACTTGTCGTACTTGGAGTTTGGTTTAATCCTATAATCCAAGCCTTTAATGGCGTTTGGTTTAATCCTACTAACCGTACTTCTTCAATCGGTGTTGGATTTTACCCATTCACCGTTTTTCTTTAATCGGTGTTGGATTTTACCCATTCACCATTTTTCTTCAATCGGTGTTGGATTTTACCCATTCACCATTTTTCTTCAATCGGTGTTGGATTTTACCCATTCACCGCTCTTTAATTGGCGTTGGATTTTACCCATTCACCGTGTCTCTTCAATCGGTGTTGGATTTTACCCATTCACCGTTTTTCTTTAATCGGTGTTGGATTTTACCCATTCACCGTTCTTCTTCAATCGGTGTTGGATTTTACCCATTCACCGTTTTTCTTCAGTCGGTGTTAGATTTTACCCATTCATCGTTTTTCTTCAATCGGTGTTGGATTTTACCCATTCACCGCTCTTATTCAATCGGTGTTGGATTTTACCCATTCACCATTTTTCTTCAATCGGTGTTGGATTTTACCCATTCACCGTTTTTCTTCAATCTACTCGGGGTTCAGCGTGGTCTTGAAGAAGGACCAGCTTACTGTGCCCAAGCCTTCACCGACGTTCGGCCAAACCTACTAGTCGTACTCGAAGTTCGGTTTAATCATACAATCTGAGTCTTCGAATGGGGTTCGGTACAATCCTACAACCCATTTCCTGAGGTTTGATTTAATCCTACAACCCAGGTCTTCACCGGTGTTCGGTTTAATCCTACTAACAGTACTCAGAGTTCGGTTTAATCCTTCAATCCGAGCCTTCGAAAATATGGGTCATCCAGTTGTACCTTCGAAGAGGTTCATCACTAACGACGGATACGTTGTTAGGATCATCCATCCTGAAAGTATCTTGTCACAACAGTGTTGTGCATCGAATAACATCATAGAGACAATGGGTGAACCATAAAGAATTTTTCATTAATTATGAATTACAATACAAAAGAGAGAAAGAGAGCCGAGTCGGGGTTATACCTTGTTAAACCTTCTTAGTAAAACCCGATCGGAAAAACCCAAGTAAGGAACAAGAGTGCACACCATCTTACCCACTAGCTATAACAGCAGAAGGCGTTCTTAGCTTTGATGGCCTGATCCCTAATCAATGACCTCTTGACGGCCCTGATGCTGTTGTTGGGGCATAACATTTTGTTGTGTAGACTCGCCAACCATAATTCCCTTTTGTTTTTCAGAAGTAGTAAATCTTCCGATCGGAGTGGAACTATCGTCATCGCCGTACTCCTGATACCTCCCCTTTTCTCAATCTGGTCTGGTTCATCAAAAGTCCCTTCTTTGTAAAGGTACTATTTGAGCTTACCCTTTCGGATCAGGGTCTCGATAGTATTCTTCAGAGCCTGACATTCATTTGTTGAGTGGCCCATTTGCTCATGGAATTCACAGTATTTCCGAGGGTCACCATGTTTACGAAGCTGGGGCGGCTTCCCGACCCCGTATGTACTGAGTGTCGGCCATCCGATCTCCCTTAAAATTTACGAACACTTAGAGTTTAGCAGAGCATAATTGCTAAATGTATCTACTTGTTTTTCCTGGTACTCCGGAGCATGGCTATCAAGAGTGTTGCCACGGAACGGTCTCTCCATGCATTCTGATCGGGGTCTGTCTACATATCTCTGTTGTTGACGTGGCGTTGGGGATTTCCTTTTCGCCGTTATTGCTTCCAAGTGTATTTCTATGCCCACATACTTTGAAGCTTTTCTTCAAAACTCCTCCAATGTTGTCGGAGGACTCTTTGCCAAAGACAAAGCAAAGGCGGATCCAGGTTGTAAGGCTTCAACAATAATATGAAGCTGAATAGCCTCCGTGAGGTTAGGTACCAAAGCAGCCTCCTTGTAAAATCTCTTCAAAAACTCCTTAAGAGTTTCACTTTCTCCCTGCCTTATCTGAGCCAAGGTATGAGAAGTCCTTGGAACATCTCTAGAGATAATGAAATGGCTCTCAAATGAAGTCGCCATTTCTTCCCAAGAGTCTATTGACCCCGAGGGTAAACTTTTGAACCAACTAAGAGCCTCCTCCGTCAAGGTTCGTGGAAACATCCTGCACATCACATCTTCATCGGTTCCCAGGTACATGGCCTCATACGTGTAAGCATCGAGATGTTTACTGGGATCAGTCTCCCCATTATACTTTTCGATTGAAAGTGGTTAGGTTGTTTGCAGGTGTTTAGGAATGAGTATACTCATGAGCCGCCTTGAGAAAGGGACATTGAGTCGGTATGCCCCAGAAGTCATCACTACCTGTTTCTTCCTCCTTGCACTAATTCTGTCCCCAGAATCTTGAGTTTGTTCTCTCTTCTCATAAGTAGGGATCTTAGAATACTGGAGAGTTGTGGACTTCTCTCTCGCAGATGCATGGCGAGTATCCTCCGCCTGAGACATCACTCTATCCCCAGTTCCTCCTTTCTCCCTTCGCAACTCCCTCAACTCTTCCCTGAGCTGCCTTATAACTTCATCTCGAGGGTCAGGGGTTGCCACTGGTACCATCCTCCTTAAGTGGGTTGCTGGTGATTCGAAAATGAATCTCCTATCAGCGATGGGTCACATCTTCCACATGACCATCCACACAATCGCGTCCATCTCCTTCCATGGTTGACTACTAACTTCTGTAGAAAGTAGGAATAACTCTACCGAGTCCCACTGGGCGTGCCAATGATCTGGTCTGAATCGGGGTCTAGGATCCGGTGTAGGACCAGCCACAAGAGTTAAGAATTGAATGAGGTTGAAGACCGGTTCTGTGTGTATCCGGTCTATGTAATTCGGTGTCTCTGTGTGAAGAAAGCAGTTTTGTCATTCTGGAGGTCCTTCACACCGACCTCACGCGTTGATGTGGGCAAAAGGTGGTGTCACCTGTGAAGATTCTCCGACGCTCAAGTTAGAAGAGTATATATAAACTCTGTTAATACTCAAGCAGCATAATAGTGAGAATGAGAGTAAGAACAATGTAACCTTTTATGAGTATAAGAACCGATTATTTATAGATGAGCATGGAAAATGAATCGTTAGGCGTAGGTGGGGCCAGGAGACAAATAGTACACTGCTCAGTGTACGACTCTGACACGTGACGCGGGGGGAGCCATATTTCTCGTGTAACGTCTTTGGGGCTGTACCATGTACCTTCTGTCAGGTGACGTGGATACTTTCTAGTATACAGGCTAAGAATCTTGGCATTCCGGTATGGAGAACGTCTCATACAGAGTCGTAGTCTGAAAGTATACTTGTGAGGCCGGTAGCATATAAACGGATGACCGGTGTGACGATGCCTCCCTGTGGTATCGGTTGACCCTTTAAAAAGGTCATGCTGACATCACAACTTTAGGGACCAGTATCCAGACCGGATCATATATACATAATCAAAATCGATATCTACAGGAGCTGGCCAAGTAAAACAACCTTAATTAATAAAGACAACCCAAAAATTTCAAGAAAAATTTTTGTGATTAAATCCAAATTCGGAATGTGAATTTAAAAGCACTTAATTTAATTATCAAATTGTGGTAATAACAAGCTCATATCATAATTCAACATTAAATCATAAGAAAAATTCATTTTTAGTCTTAAAAATATTGGGAAATGTCACAAATATCACCTATTAGTCCCAATTTAAAAATCATGAAAAGTTGGGTTCAAAACCTTCTTAAACTTGAATTTTACCACACAGTGGGTCCAGTATTTTATGCCTCATGAGAGTTAGAAAACTACAGTTGAGGTAATATTGATTTTCACACCTCCGTAACATAATTATCTACAACTTTCATGAAGAAGGCGGAGGCCAAAAATGTCATTAAGATGCCCAAATGGGCCAAAAATAGCAAGGAAAAAGCAGCAGTTGGAAATTTCTGACAGTGGGAAAACCCACTGGCCGTGGAGTCCACTGGTTCCACCACCCAAAATGGCCATTTTTTTTCACGTTTTGAGGCAGAATGATCCACTGGCATTGGGAAAAACCCACTGGCCGTGGATCTTACTGCTGTAAGCATTGTTCTGCAACTTTTTGGCCCTTAAGTTTTTGCCAACTTCTAAGCACCCTATCTTTTTCATTTTAAATCCAATGATCATGAAATTTAAACACAAGTTAGATTACATCTTTTGTGATGTGTAGCCACTGGCTGCACTCAAAAATTCCTAAAAACATGGAAGTTATGCATAAAACTGTATTTGGCTTGTTTTGGGATATTTTTGGCAACCATGGGGTCATTTCCTAATGGAATTGACCCATTCCAGTTTCTACAAGTCACAAATCATGCATAGAAGCTATTCAAACTATTCTATGCCATCCAACCCTCATAATTTGATATTTGATCATATTAGTTGTTCAATTATGCATGAAAACCATATGCATAACACACAATCATGACTTTACTACATAACCAATTGTCATTTCTCATACCACAACAATTCTTGGACATTGTATGCATTAATATAGCATCTCATATTTATGTCCTCAATTCCTAGATATAGCAAACTCATATACATATAGTGGAACCATCCATGGTCTCCACTATCCATCATCATCAAACATCATTATCATCCATTAAACAACATGTATATACTCAAAATGGATTCTAAGCTTCTAATTGAAACTGCAAACCATCTAATCCATTACATATTTATACATACACATACTCACATATGCATAACAAAAAGGTATACACAGGAGCCGATCAAGGCTACACAACCTACTATACACATCATGTACCATATATATATATATATATATATATATATATAGATAATGCTCCAGGCATGCTGAGTGACCTCATATACCATCGCTGCATCCTATATCCACTGAAAAATATAACCACAAATAGAGGTGAGCATACTACATGTTAAATAAAAGTTATTGAATCGGATCGAATATCCAACTCACAAACACATATAATTCGTATTCAATACCATATAACCTCATTATATATTATTCAATCTCATATTCTCAAATGATCACATAACTTATGTTGTTCTTAATAACATATCAATGCATACATATGCTCAATCAAATGGATCCGTTATTAAGTTTTAATTTTTGTTACAACACTGGCTCTCAGCCATTATCTCAGCTCTCAGCTGATCCGGCCATTTTACTGGTACCAAACCATTTGCCCTCTCACATGACACAATCACTCTCAGCGACAACGGTAGTGTCACGGGCTAAACCCCGAGCCTCGCTCAAGAGGTATGCCTTGAGTCCCACCCAAGGACTTTTGTGGAATCCTTAAAACCATATCATATTTCATATTTGTTCATCAATTCAAGCATCCCATGCTATCTCAATTTGCCTCTCATGCATATACTCATATCATCATCAAATATCCTACTGCATCTCATGCATAGGAATCACAACAAATTCACAAATACAATAGATAGCTCATGCCAATTCAATATCAATAATATGAATGAAAGACATGAAAACATAAAATATGTCACATTTGTCATTCAATCGGGGTTTCACACTAATAATTCACAACACATATCATATATAACATAACAATATCACCCCAAATCCATTCATAAACTATTCATTTAAAATGTAAAGCTCCCCCTACCTGGAATAAACGATTCCTAGAAATTCCTCAATCGATCAAATGCTAGTAAATCACTAATCGTAACTCCGATTTCGATTTCTTAAGATCAATTGACTTTCGACAAACTCCAACGACCTCTGATATTTGATTTCGAATAAACTTCAAACTTCAAAAACTTCCGAAACCACCTTAATTCATTGAAACAACAATTATTAAGCTACAATTTAATAAAATTAGTATCAAGAACCCATTCTAACTCACTTTTCATGAAAACCTAAGGTTCTTGAAAACCCCAAAACTGACCACTTACATCTAGCTTCTAAATGCTTCAAAATCCACCAAATTACAAGAATTAAAAGATAAAGAAAACAAAGTTTAATCAAAACCCATGATGGGTGTTCTTTAATCTCACATTGATTTGGAAAAACTCTAGCTTTCTCCCTTAATCCATGTTGTCTACGTGAAAAAGGAAAGGTAGAGGAGATGGATTCTTGCTCTAATTGGATGAAATTGAGAAGAAATTGAAGAGGAAGAGGATAGTGGTACGATTGGAAGAGAAGAAGGAGAAGAAAGCTTTCTCTCTTTGTTTCATGCGTGAGTAAAATGAAAAGGAGAAGGAACTTTTCAATTTAAAGGGTTTAGGGATGTATACGTCATTACGACAATTGTTAGGGACGCATTGGTCATTTTGGTAATTGGTTTAATTAATCTCTCATTTTCCTTTAAATCCCTCTTTTAACCATGCTTTAATAATAAATCCTATTTTTAGGATGTTATAATTCTCCCCTCCATAAAAGAATTTCGACCTCGAAATTCAAATATAAAGACATACATCAACGAAATAACTCAGGATATTGTTGCCTCATAGCGTCTTCACGTTCCCAAGTGTATATAGTACATTGATCCTATTGCCATGCGACCTTGACCAACTGAACATTCTTGCTTCTCAAGCGTTTCATAGATCTATCCACTATACCACTGGGCTCAACTATAGTGGTCAGGTTCTCTCTGATCTCAACATCATCATCTGGCATCTCATGTGTAGGATCTGACAAGTACTTTCTCAACTGAGAAACGTGAAACACACTATGTAGATTTGACAAATAAAGAGGCAATGCTATCTGATAAGCTATAGGGCCAACTCTTTTCAACACTTCATAGGATCCAATATACCTCGAACTTAGTTTCTTGCTTTTTAATGCTCTCCCAATACCTTTACTAGGAGAAACTTTCAAGAATACCCTGTCACCAACCTGAAACTCAAGCAGTTTCATCCGCTTATCATGATAACTTTTCTGACGATCCTGGGATGCTTTCATTTTCTCTCTGATCATCTGAATCTGCTCAGAAGTCTAGTGCACAATCTCTGGGCCCAACATCAGACTCTCACCAGTCTCTGACCAACAAAGAGGTGTTCGACATTTCCTGCCATATTAAGCTTCATATGGAGCCATACCTATACTGCTATGATAGCTATTATTATAAGTAAATTCAATCAATGGAAGGTATTGCTCCTATCCACCACCATACTCTAGCACACAGGACCTCAATAAGTCCTCTAAACTTTGAATAGTACGCTCAGACTGCCCATCTGTCTGGGGTTGATAGGCCAAACTCAATCGAAGCTTTGAGCCTAACTCCTGATGCAAACTTCCCCAAAATCAGGAAGTAAATCTCGGATCTCTATCCGATACAATAGAAGATGGCACACCATGCAGTCGACCGATCTCACTGATATACAACTGTGCTAGCCTCTGCAAAGGATATCTTATATTAATAGGCAAGAAATGTGCAGACTTCGTCAATCTATCCATAATAACCCAGATGGCATCATGACCACTACGAGTCCTGGGTAATCCCATCATGAAATCCATAGCAATAGTATCTCATTTCCACACAGGAATCTCAAGAGGCTGTAAACTACCAGATGGTTTCTGATGTTCAACCTTTGCTTTCTGACAGATAATACAATAAGCCACATAATCAACCACATCTATTTTCATTCCAGGCCACCAAAAATACAACTTTAGATCATGGTATATCTTTGTAGTACCTGGATGGATACTCAACATACTTTTATGAGCTTCATCAAGTACCATTTTTCTCAGATCACTAGAATCAGGTACATAAACTCGGCCTTTCACTCTCCAAATGTCATTAGAACCTTTTGATAAAGACAAGTCCTTACCATTAGCCTGTGTCTCTTTTATTTCTGCTAAATAAGCATCAGTCAACTGCTGAGTATACACCAGCTTCAAGAACTCATTGGCTATTGTCAAAGTACCAAGAGTCACTCTCTCAGGCGAAGAAACATCAACACTCAGATTCATGTCTCTGAACTGCTCGAGTAATTCCATCTCTTTAACCATTATAACTGCCATATGAATGGATTTTCAGCTTAAGGCATCAGCTACAACATTTGCCTTTCCCGGATGATATCTCAGATCAAAGTCATAATATTTCAAAAACTCCATCCATCTTCTCTGCCTCATATTCAGTTCTTTCTGATCGAACAGATACTTTAGACTTTTATGATCACTATACACTTCAAATTTAAAACCATAAAGGTAATGTCTCTAAATTTTCAGTGCAAAGACCACAGCTGCAAGCTCTAGATCATGTGTAGGATAATTCTGTTCATGTGGTCGCAACTGTCGTAAGGCATAAGCAATTACTTTGCCATTCTGCATTAATACACACCCGAGGCCTAACCTGGATGCATCACAATAGACCATAAAACTTTCCTGTAGGTTAGGCAATGCCAATATAGAAGTAGAAGTCAATCTAGCCTTTAACTCTTGAAAACTCTTCTCACACTCAGGAGACCACACAAAAGGAACATTCTTTCGGATTAACTTAGTCATTGGCAATGCAATTTTAGAGAATCTTTCAATGAATCTTTGATAATAACCAGCTAAACCCATGAAACTCCTGACCTCAGTAATAGACTTAGGTGTCTCCCAAGCCATAACAGCTTCCACTTTAGAAGGACCAATAGAAACACCTTCACTAGAAATAATATGACCCAGAAATTGAATCTTATTCATCCAGAATTCACACTTGGATAGTTTAGCAAACAACTATTTCTCTTTTAACACTTGAAGTACCAAACGAAGATGTTCTTCATGCTCTTCATGAGACTTAGAATAGATCAAGATATCATCGATAAAAACAACCACAAATTGATCTAAATACGAATAAAAGATGTTGTTCATATAATTCATGAACACAGCAGGAGCATTAGTTACACCAAACGACATCACCATATATTCATAGTGACCATATCGGGTCCTGAACGTCGGTTTAGGAATATCAGAAGCCTTGACTCGGATCTAATGGTATCCATATCATAAATCAATCTTCGAAAAGACTGAAGCACCCCGTAACTAATCAATTAAATCATCAATTCTAGGCAACGGTTACTTATTCTTGATCGTAAGCTTATTCAACTGGCGGTAATCAACACATAACCGCATACTACCATCTTTCCTTTTAACAAGTAACATCGGGGCACCCCACGGTGATATACTAGGTTTGATAAACTATTTTTCAAGCAATTCATCGACCTGCTTCTTTAATTCTATTAATTCAATAGGAGATATTCTATAGGGAGCCCTGGAGATTGGTTTAGCTCCAGGAACAAGATCAATAGAAAATTCAATCTCTCTTTCAGGAGGAACACCAGGTACATCCTCTGGAAACACCTCAGAGAAGTCATATACCACAGGGATATCAAGTACTCTAGATCCACTCTTTCCATCAGTCATACAAAATAACATAAGCAACTGAGATATGCCTTGAATTGTATCATCATCGACATTTAGATTTGGAAAGATTACACGCCAATTCTGACAATCAACTAGGACTTTATTGGCTGATAGCCAATCCATACCAAGGACAATGTCAAGACCCCTCAAAGGTAGATATATCAAGTCAGTTATAAAACTCCTATCACCCAAAGTGAATGATACATTTTTACACATCATAGAAGTCCATAGTTTAGTACCAGTCAGGTTAGATACATCAAAAGCCCGATTCATAGGCAGAACAGGCAATCTTAGACGCATTACACAATTATTAGAGATAAAGGAATGAGTTGCTCCAGAATCAAACATAACATTAAGAATAGAATCACTAATTAAACACTACTCTGAACCAGATCATTAGCCTGGGCAGCATCCTCAGTAGTGATGGCATGACTCTGCCTGCAGTTGGTGTATTAAAAGTTCCAGCTCGATCATTTCTAGGAACCATAGAATTATTACTACGTCCATCATTGCCTCGGCCACCACGGTTACCGTTTCCACGGCCTCGTCCTCGGAAGCCTCCACGGTGAACGCTAATATTAGAATCTGTCTGAGGCAATAGAGGACAGTTAGGGCGGATGTGCCCCTTTTCATTGCAGTGATAACAAATAACTTCTTCTTCTTTATCACAATTCCTAGCAAGATGGTCACCACCACATTTAAAACATCTGCTATCCCTCAGATGACTAATAGAACGATTACCAAAATTACCTTGGCCTCTAGATTTAAATGATGATCCACCTCTAGTAAACTTTCCTTGCTTTTTAAAATTAATTGATTGTGGCTTTGAAGAACTATCAGATTTACTGCTTGATCCAGTTGAAGCTTTATCATCTTCTTCATAAATTTTGCATTTGTTGGCAAGAACAGGGAAACTCCGAATTTCTTGGTGTTTGAATGCCTTTTTAATTTCAGGTCTCAGACTGCTCTCAAATTTAATACATTTGGAGCCTTTAGTGCCAGGCTGCTGAAAAGGAGGGTAAAATAAACAAAGTTCTTCAAATTTAGCTGTATACTCTTCAACACTCAGATTACCCTGCCTGAGTTCTATGAATTCCAACTCTTTTCTGCTCCTTACAGTATCAGGGAAATATTTTTCAAGGAAACACACCTTGAAGTTCTCCCAGATTAATTCAGTTCCCGCAGCTATTATCCTAGCTTTAGTAATCTTCCACCAGTTCTCAGCTTCTTTCTAAAGCATAAATACAGCATATTTGACCTTCTGTGCCTCAGTGCACTACAAACTATCAAAGATCCTTTCTAAGTTTTGAATCCATGCATAGGCTTGATTAGGATAAAAGCCTCCATGAAATTTAGTAGGTTTATGCTTCAAGAAGCAGTCTAGACTATGGTTATCTGCTGCTCGAGGCTGATTCTGCCTCTCTAGAATATCAGAAAAACGTTGGAATGTAGCAGCAATGGCATCTATACCTTGACAGTTTGTTATTTATTATCCTGAAAATAATCACCATACTTAGCACTTTCCATGGATAAGAATGCAATCTATTCATAGTTGATTTCATCAACTAATTCATTACTTAAAAACTATCATATGATTTCACTTAATTCATAGCATTTAGTAGATTAACCTTGGCCTTGGACTTTTTCAAGTCTGTTCTGATACCAAAATAAAACAACCTTAATTAATAAAGACAACCCAAAAATTTCAAGAAAAATTTTCGTGCTTAAATCCAAATTCGGAATGTGAATTTAAAAGCACTTAATTTAATTATCAAATTATGGTAATAATAAGCTCATATCACAATTCAACATTAAATCATAAGAAAAATTTATTTTTAGTCTTAAAAATAATGGGACATGTCACAAATATCACCTATTAGTCCCAATTTAAAAATCATAAAAAGTTGGGTTCAAAACCTTCTTAAACTTGAATTTTACCGCACAGTGGGTCTGGTATTTTATGCCTCATGAGAGTTAGAAAACTACAATTGATGTAATACCAATTTTTACACCTGCGTAACATAATTATCTACAACTGTCATGAAGAAGTCGGAGGCTAAAAATGTCATTAAGATGCCCAAACGGGCCAAAAAAGCAAGGAAAAAGCAGCAGTTGGAAATTTCTAACAGTGGGAAAACCCACTGGCCATGGGAAATTCCCACTGGCCGTGGAGTCCACTGGTTCCACCACCCAAAATGGCCATTTTTTTCACATTTTGAGGAAGAACAATCCACTGGCAGTGGGAAAAACCCACTGGCCGTGGATCTCACTACTGTAAGCATTGTTCTGCAGCTTTTTGGCCCTTAAGTTTTTGCCAACTTCTAAACACCCTATCTCTTTCATTTTAAATCCAATGATCATGAAATTTTAATACAAGCTAGATTAAATCATTTGTGATGTGCAGCCACTAGTCACACTCAAAAATTCCTAAAAACAAGGAAGTTATGCATAAAAATGTATCTGGCTTATTTTGGGATATTTTTGGCAACCATGGGGTCATTTCCTAATGGAATTGACCCATTCCAGTTTCTACAAGTCACAAATCATGCATAGATGCTATTCAAACTATTCTATGCCATCCAATCCTCATAATTTGATATTTGATCATATTAGTTGTTCAATTATGCATGAAAACCATATGCATAACACACAATCATGACTTTACTACATAACCAATTGTCATTTCTCATACCACAACAATTCTTGGACATTGTATGCATTAATAGCATCTCATATTTATGTCCTCAATTCCTGGATATAGCAAACTCATATACATATAGTGGAACCATCCATGGTCTCCACTATCCATCATCATCGAACATCATTATCATCCATTAAACAACATGTATCAAAATGGATTCTAAGCTTCTAATTGAAACTGCAAACCATCTAATCCATTACATATTTATACATACACATACTCACATATGCATAAAAAAAAGGTATACACAGGAGCCAGCCAAGGCTACACAACCTACTATACGCATCATGTACCATATATATATACATAATGCTCCAGGAATGCTGAGTGACCTCATATACCATCCCTGCGTCCTATATCCACTGAAAAACATAACCACAAATAGAGGTGAGCATACTACATGTTAAATGACAGTTATTGAATTGGATCGAATATCCAACTCACAAATACATATAATTCGTATTCAATACCATATAACCTCATTATATATTATTCAATCTCATGTTCTCAAATGATCACATAACTCATGTTGTTCTCAACAACATATATCAATGCATACATATGCTTAATCAAATGGATCCATTGTTAAGTTTTAATTTATGTTGCAACACTGGCTCTCAGCCATAATCTCAGCTCTCAGCTGATCTGGCCGTTTTACTGGTACCAAACTGTTTACCCTTTCACGTGACACAATCACTATCAGCGACAACGGCAGTGTCACGGGCTACACCCGAGCCCCACTCAAGAAGTATGCCTTGAGTCCCACCCAAGGTCTTTTTGTGGAATCCTCGAAACCACATCATATTTCATATTTGTTCATCAATTCAAGCATCCCATGCTATCTTAATTTGCATCTCATGCATATACTCATATCATCATCACATATCCTACTGCATCTCATGCATAGGAATCACAACAAATTCATAAATACAATATATAGCTCATGCTAATTCAATATTAGTAATATGAATGGAAGACATAAAAACATAAAATATGTCATATTTGTCATTTAATCGGGGTTTCACACTAATAATTCACAACACATATCATATATAACATAACAATATTACCCCAAATCCATTCATAAACTATTCATTTAAAATGTAAAGCTCCCCTTACCTGGAATAATAAAAATTCCTCAATCGATCGAACGCTAGTAAATCACTAATCACTAATTTTTCGGGTCGGGGTCCCCCCTTGACCCCCGTACATTCTCTGCGTAGCGCCTTATTACCGACTCCACGTGTTTAATTGCCCGTTTTAAAAATTAATTACTCTTTTAATGCTTTTAAATGGGTTATAATCAATTAATTAACACGTTGCATGGTGAATGGTTATGGTCTTAGTTATTTTATTTAAATACAGCCTGCGTGCTGTGCCTGTCTCTATTCTGTTGTATTTCTCTTCTCAACCCTTCACTCGTATGTAAAGCGAGTTTCTATTTAATCATGTAATCTTGATCGGGCCAACAAAGTAAAGACATAGAAGAAAACCAAGGAGTGGTGACTCTAAGAGGATGATGGATTCAAGAAGTAGGACTTCATGAAGCCATGGCAATATAGTTCCTCTAGGTTTATTTATTTATTTATTTTTCTTCTAGGAAGACCATAACCATCTCACAATTTTGCTTGCATGCTTTGGGGATAATTTTATTACGTTAAAGCGTTTAACAAAGACGATAATTTTAAAATAAATTAAAATCCCTCAAAACAATATTAAGTTATAAACGCCTTCCAATAAGTACACTCGTCAACACTAATGTCAATAAATAGTGGGTCTGCCAAAGCAGGGCACTATTATTTATATTAGTAAGACGTGATGGGATAATGGTAATATCCAAACTGTTTTATTGGGCTTTAACTTAACTAAGTTTTCAATTGGATTGAATATAACTTAGAGGCGTAAACATTGGGCTAAATATTCATAAGATGAATAATTAGTAATGGTTACTTAACCCAATGACTAAGAGTTGTATAAAGATACAATTGGAAAAAGTTTCCTACCTAAATAACCAAGTATTAGGTTATCAGCCAAAGCTGACTTAACACTTGGCAAAATATGGATCTTAGCCAACTAGAAAATCTTCCAACGGGATTTTCTGATTCGTGGAGGGTATTTTGTTTTGAATCAAAATAGTGGGAGACATATTTAATTTAAATGACCATAATTTAAATGTTTTGAAAATGATACTTACTACATATTTTCTGTTTTAGATAACCATGACGTCAAACACACCTTCGAACCTTTCGTTGCGATCAATCCTAGACAAAGAAAAATTGTCTGGTTCTAACTTCCTTGACTGGTATAGAAACTTGAGGATTGTCTTCAAACAAGAGAAAAAGCAGTATGTCTTGGAAAGTCCAGTTCCGGAACCACCCGCTACAAATGCCTCTAAAGCTGACAAGGATGCTTATAAAAAGCATCAGGATGATGCTTTAGATGTCCAATGCCTTATGTTGGCTACCATGTCTCCTGAGCTTCAGAAGCAACATGAGCACATGCAGGCTTTCGATATGATCGAAAACCTAAGGAAGCTATATCAAGGTCAAGCTGACAAAGAAAGATATAAAGTTTCCTTAGCCCTATTTAGTTGTAGACTTGAAGAGGGAGGTTCTGTAGGACCTCATGTGCTCAAAATGATTGGGTACTTGGAGAATCTAGCTAAGCTAGGATTCCCCTTCCCTCAGAAGTTGGCTACCGATCTCATTTTGGAATCATTACCTGACAGTTTTAAGCCAGTCATCATGAATTACAACATGAATGCATTGGACAAAACATTGCCAGAGCTACTCAATATGTTGAGGACTGCTGAGCCCAATATTTCTAAAGGAAAGGGCAAGGCCATAATGATGGTCAATTCTGGCAAAGGTAAAGGAAAGGGCATGTATAAAGGCAAAGGAAAGGCTATTGTAGGAAATGGCAAGAAAATTTGGAAAGGCAAGGATAAGCCAAGTACATCAGCCTTAAAACCTGTGGGCGGGGTGGCTAAGGAAGGTAAATGTCACCATTGTGGACAAAAGGGACACTGGAAGAGAAGCTGTCCAAAGTACCTAGAAGAGCTTAAGAAGAAGGGAAGTGAGACTTCCACTTCAGGTATTTTTGTTATAGAAATTAACATGTCAACTTCAACATCATGGGTATTAGATACTGGATGTGGATCTCACATTTGTCTTAATGTGCAGGATCTAAGAAGGAATAGGCAGTTGATGAAGGGCGAGGTAGACCTACGCATTGGAAATGGAGCAAGAGTTGCTGCATTAGCTGTAGGGACTTATTTTTTATCCTTGCCCTCAGGGTTAGTCCTTGAATTGGACAATTGTTATTTTGTTCCGGCAATAAGGAGAAACATTATTTCTATTTCTTGTCTTGATAAGAAAGGGTTTTCCTTTACAATAAAGAACAATAGTTGTTCTGTTTATTTAAAAGACATGTTTTATTGTTGTGCAAATTTGAGTAATGGACTTTATGTTCTAGATCTCGAAACCCCTATCTATAACATTAATACTAAAAGGGTTAAAACAAATGATTTAAACCCAACTTATCTTTGGCATTGTCGCCTAGGACATATAAATGAGAAACGCATTTCTAAACTCCATCAAGATGGATATTTAGAATCTTTTGATTTTGAATCAATAGATACATGCGAATCTTGTTTATTAGGGAAGATGACTAAGACCCCATTTATCGGAAAAGGTGAAAGAGCGAGTGATCTTCTTGGCTTGATACATAGTGTTGTATGTGGGCCTATAGGGACAATGGCTAGGGGAGGTTTTAGTTACTTCATCACTTTTATTGATGATTTCAGTAGATATGGATTTGTGTTTCTCATGAAACATAAATCAGAATCCTTTGAAAAGTTCAAGGAGTTTAAACATGAAGTAGAGAACCAACTTGGCAAGACAATTAAAGCACTTTGATCCGATCGAGGTGGTGAATATTTGAGCCTAGAGTTTGATGAATATCTTAAAGAGTGTGGGATTATATCTCAACTTACTCCCCCTGGAACACCAGAATGGAATGGGGTTTCTGAGCGGAGAAATAGAACCTTGTTGGACATGGTTCGATCAATGATGAGTCAAATTAACCTCCCTAACTCATTCTGGGGACATGCTTTGTTGACAGCAACTTTTACACTTAACCGTGTTCTATCAAAGGCTGTTATAAAGACACCATATGAGATATGGACTAGGAAACGACCTAGTATGTCTTTTCTTAAGATTTGGGGCTGTGAAGCTTATGTTAAGCATCAAAGTTCAGATAAACTCGGGCCTAAGTCAGATAAATGTTTTTTTGTGGGATACCCAAAAGAAACTAAGGGTTATTATTTTTACAATCCTACCGAGGGCAAAGTGTTTGTTGCTCGGAATGCTGTATTCTTAGAAAGGGAATTCATCTCTACAAGAATCAGTGGGAGGAAAGTAAAACTTGAAGAAATTCAAGACTCACAAGGCATTGAAGAGCCAATGGTGGAAGTGGAGCAGGACCCATAAAATGTTGTGATAACTCCAGCTCCAGTAGTACAAGACTTACGTAGATTAGGTAGAATACGTCAACAACCTGAAAGATATGGATTTCTTGTAACTCAAGAAGGAGATGTATTCCTAATGGATCAAAATGAGCCAACATCTTATGAAGAGGCCATTGCAAGTTCAGAATCTGAGAAATGGCTGGAAGCCATAGAATCTGAAATGGACTCCATGTACACTAATCAAGTTTGGAACTTGGTTGATGCACCTGAAGGGGTAAAACCTATAGGATGCAAGTGGGTTTTCAAAAGGAAAACTGACATGGATGGTAATATAAGTACCTTTAAAGCAAGGTTGGTGGCTAAAGGTTTCAAGCAAATACATGGTATAGACTATGATGAAACTTTTTCCCCAGTTGCTATGCTAAAGTCTGTTCGGATTCTGCTTACTATTGCTGCATACCATGATTATGAGATATGGCAAATGGATGTCAAGACTTCTTTCCTTAATGGAAATCTTCTTGAGGAAGTGTACATGACACAACCCGAAGGCTTTGTTAAGCCTGAAGCATCCAGGAAGGTGTGCAAGCTACAACGTTCTATATATGGACTTAAGCAAGCTTCCAGAAGCTGGAATCTTCATTTTGATGAAGCTGTTAAACAATTTAGCTTTACTAAAAATGAGGATGAACCTTGTGTCTACAAGAAAGTTAGTGACTGCACAATTGTTTTTCTGGTCCTGTATGTTGATGACATACTACTTATTGGAAATGACGTTCCTACTCTTCAGTCTGTGAAGAGTTGGTTGGGAAGCTATTTTTCTATGAAAGACTTAGGTGAAGCAACCTACGTGTTAGGAATTAAGATCTATAGAGATAGATCAAGAAAACTTCTTGGCCTAAGTCAGAATACATACATAGACAAAGTGTTAAAAAGGTTTAACATGCAAGATTCCAAGAAAGGAACTTTGCCTATGGCTCATGGCATAAGCTTATCAAAAGCTCAATCTCCTTCCACTAAAGAAGAAAGAGAACGGATGAATAAGATTCCATATGCATCTGCTATTGGATCAATCATGTATGCCATGATATGTACCCGACCAGATGTCTCGTACGCTTTAAGCATGACGAGCAGATACCAGTCTGATCCCGGTGAAAGTCACTGGACTGCTGTCAAGAATATCCTGAAGTACTTAAGAAAAACTAAGGATTCATTCTTGATATATGGAGGGGAAGAAGAGCTCATTGTAAAAGGTTACACTAATGCTAGCTTCCAAACTGATAAGGATGACTCAAGATCGCAATCTGGGTACGTGTTTTGTCTAAATGGTGGCGCTGTAAGCTGGAAGAGTTCAAAGCAAGAGACAGTTGCTGATTCTACTACAGAGTCTGAGTATATTGCTGCCTCAAATGCTGCAAAAGAGGCAATATGGATCAAGAAGTTCATAACAGAACTTGGGATTGTTCCTAGCATTGTGGACCCTATAAGTCTCTACTGTGACAATAGTGGAGCAATCGCACAAGCTAAGGAACCTAGATCACATCAACGATCCAAGCATATACTTAGGCGATTTCATCTTATTCGAGAGATCCTTGACCGAGGAGATGTAAAGATATGTAAGGTGCATACTGATGAGAATATTGCTGACCCACTCACAAAACCTCTTACACAACAAAAACATGAGGGGCACACTAGATCATTAGGCATTAGGCAAATGTCTGATTGGCTCTAGTGCAAGTGGGAGATTGTTGGTGTATGCACTATGAGCTTTTATGCTTTTTCATTTGTATCATTTTTTATGCTTATCAATAAAATAAATATTTCAGTTTAAAATTGTTTTAAAACGTATTTATCCTTGGAGTAATAGGTCATATAAAAATTATTCCTAAAATGTCCCTAGTCAAGTATTTACATGGGGACATGTAAATACGCTGAGACTAGTGTGTGAGTATACTGATGACCTGATCTCACAGATCATAGATATAGATGATATCAAGTCTTCACACAGGTACACATTAAGAGTAATGATGTACTGGACAGACCCACCATGAGAACGTTGCATGGATCGTTACATGATTGTCATAAACGATTCTCAATGTGATAATGGTATATGTAGTCCTTTGACCTGAAGTCACTACGATTCCTACATGAGGAGTTTATTGTTTTAATACAATTAAACGTCTTCTGTAACAAGAGGACTATAAAGGTTGTGATTAGGCAATGAACAAATTATGCAGAGGGATGTGAGTGATGTAGATGGGATTTGTCTATCCTATGTGACAGGAGTGATATCTATAGGCCACTTGATGGAGTAAGACTAAGAAAATTCATGGCCATGCTAGAAAGAATAAATATTAGATATTTATACGGATTCAGTCTACTCCGGTATCAAGTAAACTAAATTGGGCCGTACAAGGATGACGCGACCATGCCTTGGGCCCAATTAGGATATCGTGACAAAAGGAACAAACATATTAAATAATTATCACTTATAGGTTATGTTGATAATATTCGGACATAATGATGCATTGCTAGATGCCGATCTTATTTTATATTAATAATAAAATAATTTATTATTAATATGACCGAGTATTTTACCTGTAGGGTCACACACATAGAGTAAGCCCATCAGAAAATGTTGTCTTATTTTAGTTGGACTAAAATAAAGCTATTGGGCCTAACTCATTTGGAATGAGTAAGGAGCCTAATTTTAGAGAGAACAAATTAGGTCAAACCTAAGCTTATAAATAGAGCATAAGATGCTCATAGGCCGTTCACTCAAGTAAGACACAAATTCGCAAAAGTTGCAAGAGCTACACGCCGTCAAACTAGCAGTTGGCAAGTGTTGCGATTCTGGTGGGAGTGCTCGTGTGGACTCCTAAAGGACGAGGCTACGACTGCTTCGGTGTTCTTTAAGAGGTAATCCAAAATGATTTTTGTGTTTGTTTTATGCTTTGAAACACGGAACCTTGCAAATCCTTTGGATTCCCTTTTTTTTCCGCTGCTCATGTTTAGGGATTTCCTAACACTTCAAACTTCAAAAACTTCTGAAACCACCTTAATTCATTGAAACAACAATTATTAAGCTGCAATTTAATAAAATTAGTATCAAGAACCCATTCTAACTCACTTTTCATGAAAACCTAAGGTTCTTGAAAACCCCAAAACTGCCCACTTACATCTAGCTTCTAAATGCTTCAAAATCCACCAAATTACAAGAATTAAAAGATAAAGAAAACAAAGTTTAATCAAAACCCATGATGGGTGTTCTTCAATCTCACCTTGATTTGGAAAAACTCTAGCTTTCTCCCTTAATCCATGCTGTCTACGTGAAAAAGGAAAGGTAGAGGAGATGGATTCTTGCTCTAATTGGATGAAATTAAGAAGAATTTGAAGAGGAAAAGGATGGTGCTACAGTTGGAAGAGAAGAAGGAGAAGAAAGCTTTCCTTCTCTGTTTCATGCGTGAGTAAAATGAAAAGGAGAAGAAACTTTTCAATTTAAAGGGTTTAGGGACGTATGCGTCATTACGATAATTGTTAGGGACGTGTTGGTCATTTTGGCAATTGTTCTAATTAATGTCTCATTTTCCTTTAAATCCCTCTTTTAACCATGCTTTAATAATAAATCCTATTTTTAGGATGTTACATCAAGGCTACAACCCCAAAATGTTATATAGTGTATATACAAATATATAGAACCTCTCATGTGTGCCATGGTGAGGTCTCACCAATCACCATCACGATCAAATCTTACTGAAAATAGCCATATAAATAAGGGTGAGCACAGTACATATTAAATGACAGTTACTGAATTAGATCAATCTATCTAATTCCTAATATAGAATACAACATCATAATCAATCAATAATATCTACCGTCATTCAACACAATCCACAATTCACCCAATATTCTCAATCTCACAATACATAGGTTATATTATTATGTTATTCTCAATAACATTCACCAATTCACATGCATGCGGATCCGGCTTAACAATGATTTCAACTACAGATTCCTTCCTGGCCTCACTTCTTTAGCCCTTCCCGCGTGATACCGGTCACCTCATGACGTCTCAAGACTTAACTCTAGTTCCATGGTAATCACGGGCTCTCACAAAACCTAGACCAAGAATCTGTAACTTGAAATCACCAACACAGGGTTCCTGACCTTCTACGGGTCACCCTTTTCCATCTATGCAACATTATGCAACTCACAACAAGCATCTCATGCTATAGAATGATACCAAACCGTTCATTTAATTACATCTCATGAAATATCTCAGTTTTATTAATATTATTCCATTACATCTCATGCATAGAATTTGATTACCATCAATACATTGCATTCCATGTAATATATCACATTAATTCCGTTCATAATTTGCATCCCATGTAATTTAATATTGTTGTAAAAACTATAAAGTTGAGGCGTGTGAGAAGCACACTGGGCTTAAGGGTTTGTTCGCGTAGTGCATGACCCCCAAGATACAATAGTCCGTCTGTTAAGAACAGGAGCAGAACTAGCCAAAGGTTAGAGAGAAAATAGTGTGTGAATATGGAAAAGCATTAGTTCACAAAACGTGTACGATTTGTTTTTAATATCATAAACATAACGTTTAAAATATCAACTGAATAATTAGACTAATTAATCCTATGTTAATGAGACATTACAAAATTCAAATATTAATCATACTCATTAACCAGGTATTAATCAGATTAGAATCATAAACCTGGTAAGATATTCCCTTTTAAAAACAAATCGTAACGTTCCAAAATTAAATGCCCCAATAAATGGCTATCTCAAATAGGCTTTTCAAATTCAAAATTCAAATTTAAAATTTAAATTAAAGAAAAAAATTGAAGTGATAAAAAGGAACGACGCATATCATCTTGCATGCAGGGGGGAAAATCATCAGATTTGCACATGAAACAGATATTTCGGCTCAAACTAACTTGCGCGCGAGCCCACTTCCTTTCTATCTTGTTTACCACCATAAATTCTCTTTCTATATATAAAGTCTTAAGAGAAATGTTTTCCAAGCAATGTGGGACTAGAAACTTTTGAAATAAGCAAATTTTCTAACAATCCCCCACATATTTCAAAAGTTTCTTTTTTTGAAAAAAAATATCCAGTTTACATCATGGTGCAAATGCATCAGATCTGGTGTCTTCAGGACTATGAACCAGACCCTAGATAGATAAACTTTACTTATAGTAAATTGTGAAGCAAAGTTTCTATGAACCAAAACCACTTTAATGTAAAATAGCGGTCTACCTATCACATTACACTTCTTGACTCTTTTTGCTGTTTTTGCCATTTTGCATAAATAGGCCATGCGCGTGCCTGGTAATTCATGAGTGCTCTAGAGATTTGCCTAAATCTCATGCAAGTGGCCTCACTTGACACTCATATAGGTGACTTCATTAAGTGTATCCTACATTTTATACACCACCCATAAGGGATATGAAAATCATTAAAATTTAATAATTTACCTCTCGTTCTTTGTAGCCTAGCACTTCACACATTATAGGAATGAAGGAAGAAATAGTGCTAAAGGATTAACAATGACTTGTTATTACCCATATGAACCTTCTTCATGGGATCTCCAATCACAAAGGTTGGGTTCCCATCATTGTTAATTTTATTGTAGGCTCAAGTCTTATTCCCCTCGATGTTTCAAAAATAACCTTTCTTCCCAAAGGTTTTGTTAGAGGATCGGCCAAATTCACTTCTAACTTCACATACCCTATGGAAATTATTCCATTATTTAGTAGCTGCTTTACCACATTGTGTCTTAAATGGATATGTTTGTTCTTACCATTGTAAGATTTATTTTTAATAATGGCTATCGTCGATTGACTATCACAATGCATAGATATTGAAGGTGTTGGTTTTATTGATAATGGAATATCTGCTAAGAAGTTTCTCAACCACTCAGCCTCACTGCCAGCCAATTCCAAAGCAATAAACTCTGACTCCATAGTAGATCTTGCAATAATATTTTGTTTGACTGATCTCCAAGTAACAGCACCACCACCTAGTGTAAACACATAACCACTAGTGAATTTTGTCTCATCTGAATCCAAGATCCAGTTGGCATCACAGTATCCTTCTAATACTGTGGGATATCCATTATATAATATACCATAATTTATGGTACCTCTCAAATATTTCATTAATCTTGCTAATGCAACCCAATGCTCATTATTAGGATTATGAGTATATCTACTCAATCTACCCACAACATATGCTATGTTAGGTCTTGAATAATTTATCAAATGTAATAGGCTCCCAATAATTTGAGCATATTTGGATTGAGACACAAGTTCTCCTCTATTTTTCTTTAATTGAGTGTTGTCATCATAAGGAGTACTCACTAGTTTTGACTTAAAATATTCAAACTTTCGAAGTTTCTCAATATAATGTTCTTGAGAGAGCATTATATTATTATCCTTCCTTATGATTTTAACACCCAAGATAACACTTGCCTCACCCATGTCTTTCATATTGAACTTGTTAGTAAGAAATTGTTTTGTATTAATTACAATATCATCATTTGAACTAAAAATAAGCATGTCATCCACGTATAAGCATACAATCACACATTCACCATTTTCTACTTTTATATATATACACTTGTCAACTTCAGAATAAGAGAACCCATTTCTAGTTAATACACTATCAAATTTTCATGCCACTGTTTTGATGCTTGTTTTAATTCATATAAAGATTTAAGAAGTTTATAAACTTTAGTTTCTTGACCAGAAACCACACAACCTTCTGGTTGAACCATATAAATTTCATCTTCTAAATCACCGTTTAAAAAAGCAGTTTTTACATCCATTTTATGAATAACAAGTTTATAAATGGATGCCAAAGCGATTAAAACTCTTATCGAAGCAATCCTGGTTACGGGAGCAAAAGTATCAAAATAATCAATATTTTATTTTTGAGTAAAACCTTTAGCTACTAAACGGGCTTTATATTTATCAACTAATCCATCAGGAAAATATTTTCTTTTAAAAATCCATTTACAACCAATAGTTTTGGCTCCCAGAGGTAAATCTACTAAAGTCTAGGTTTTATTTTTTAAAATAGAGTCTAATTCAATTTTAATCGCTTTTTTCTAAAATACAGCATTAGAAGAAGAAATTGCTTCAAGAAAATTTAATGGTTCATTGTCAACCAGATAGGTATAAAAATCATTCCAAAAGATGTTTCTTTTCTTTGTCTCTTACTTCTTCTTAAATTTTCATATGCTTTTTCAGAGGCATCACACAAAGGTTCACTAGAAATATTAATAGGTTTATTCATTTGTGAACTAGAAATATTTTCAATATCAACAACAGGTTCACAAGAAACACGATCAATATACATAGGAAATATATGCTCAAAAAACTCATCATTTTTGGTCTCAATGATAGAATTGCATGCAATAATGTGGCTTTTCATAACTAAAAAATGATAGGCAGCGCTATTTTGAGCATAACCAATAAACATACAATCACATGTCTAAGAACCTATCTTTCTCTTTTTAGGATCAGGCAACATTACTTTAGCTAAACACCCTCACACTTTTAGATAATCTAAATTAGGCTTATAACCTTTCCATAATTCATAAGGTGTTTTACCAGAATGTTTATAAGGGATCCTATTTTGTATATGACATGCAAACAATATAGCTTTTCCCTAAAGATTATTAGGTGCAAATGAAGAGACAAGCAAAGCATTCATCATTTCTTTTAGAGTTCTATTTTTTCTTTCAGCTCACCATTAGACTCAGGTGAATACGGTGGAGTTATTTCATGTATTATTCCTTCTTTTTCACAAAAATCATTAAAAAGAATATATTCACCTCCTCTATCAAACCTTACCCTTTTAATTTTTTTATTTAATTGATTTTCCACTTCGGCTTTATAAATTAAAAACATATCAAACGCTTCATCTTTATTTTTAATTAAATAAACCTTAGTGTATCTTGAAAAATCATCAATAAAAGTCACATAATATTTTTTACCACCTCTAGTTACAGCTTGTTTTAAATCACCTAAATCGGAATGAATTAACGAAAGTAACTCAGATTCACGGTTCACAGGAAAGCATATTTTTTCGTAATTTTTGATTCAACACATATGTCACATTTGTTTAAATTCGCATTTGGAAACCTAGAGATCATACCATCATCACGTGATTTTTTCAAATATTTAAAACTTACATATCCTAGTCTAGCATGCCACAAATCATAAGAATCAACAATACACGCAGAAGATGAAGCATTATTATTATCAGTAGAAATGTTCAAAACAAAGAGTCCATGATCATAATACCTTTTCCAACAAAAACATCATTTTTAGTCATGATAATCTTATCAGACTCAAAAGAAACCTTAATTCCACTTTTCCCAACAGAGTAATAAAAATTAAATTTGCTCTAATACTAGGTACATGAAGCACATCATTAAGTGCCAAGGTCTTTCCAGATGTAAGTTTGAGAAAAAATTTCCCTTCACCAAGGACATCGACCTTTCGAGAATCACTGAGATACACAAATTCTTCTTCTTCCCCCACAACTTTGTAGGAGGTAAACATATCACGGTTTGCACATATGTGCTTGGTAGCCCCAGAGTCTACCACCCATTTACTCATATTGGCCACAATTAAGGCTTGAGAAACAATCACAACAATAACATCACTATCATCTCCTTCAGCCAAATTAGCTCTTGGCTTAGGAGGAATATCGTTTCTCTTCCTGTATCTACATGCCGGAGCATGGTGACCTGGCTTACCACAAACAAAGCAAAAGCCCTTCTTTTTGAAGGTAGTGGGATTAGCAGAATTAAGTTGTCTAGCAGGAAAATGATCAAAGGACTTTTGTTATCATACCTCTTATTTTTGTTCCTGGCCTACACCATATTTGCTCTTGCAGCCAATGCTCTACCTCTCACCGCCTTTTCTTCTTTATGATTGGTATCCTCAATTATTATGTGGGTAATCAATTCCGAAACAGAGAGCTTACTTAGTTTGTGTTTGAGTTGTTATTTGTAATCCTTCCACGACTTTGGTAATTTTTCAATCAAAAAATCTGCAACTAATTCATCCTGTATGGTAATGTTTTCAGACTTGAGGTCTTCCAGCAGCTTATGGTATTCGTTAATTTGGACATTTATATCCTTGTTGTCAGTCATTTCCCAGCAGTAAAAATTTCCAACCAGAAAATTTTGTTTCCCAACATCCTCAGCGGTGTATTTTAATTTAATGGACTCCCAAATCGTTTTCGCTTCCTTGTAAGAACAATAGACATCGAAAAGCTAGTTAGACAATGTACTAAGAATAATATGACGATATACCTTATTAGAATTGACCCATAATTCAAGAGCGTTAGGATCGGTTGGTTTGTCATCAGTGATGGCAAACCCAACCCTGTGTATGTCGAGAATAGAGAAGACTCGTTCCTGCCAACGGCGGTAGCTTTGGCCTCTGAAGACTTCGATTTTGGAGACGTCAGGAAAAGGTTTAGCGAAGATGACAGTGGCAGGAGGCAATGGTGGCGGAATAGTGTTTCCGTTGTTCCCATTGTCGTTCACAGCTTCAGCCATAGACAAACCCTTAAGATTGTTGTAAAAACTATAAGACTGAGGCGTGTGAGAAGCACACTGGGCTTAAAGGTTTGTTCGTGTAGTGTGTGATCCCTAGGATATAACAGTCCATCTGTTGAGAACAGAAGCAGAACTAGCCAAAGGTTAGAGAGAAAATAGTGTATAAACGTGGAAAAACATTAGTTCACAAAACATGTACGATTTGTTTTTAATATCATAAACATAACGTTTAAAACATTAACCGAATAATTAGACGATTAATCCCATGTTAATGAGATGTTACAAAATTCAAATATTAATCATACTCATTAACCGGGTATTAATCAGATTAGAATCATAAACCTGGTAAGATATTCCCTTTTAAAAACAAATCGTAATGTTCCAAAATTAAACGCCCCAATAAATGGCTTTCTCAGACAGGCTTTTCAAATTCAAAATTCAAATTCAAAATTTAAATTAAAGAAAAAGAATTTAAGTGATAAAAAGGAATGTCGCATATCATCTTTTACACATGAAACAGATATTTCGGCCCAAACTAACTTGCACGCAAGCCCACTTCCTTTCTATCTTGTTTACCACAATAAATTCTCTTTCTATATATAAAGCCTTAAGAGAAATGTTGTCCAAGCAATGTGGGACTAGAAACTTTTGAAATAAGCAAATTTTCTAACAAATATATCATTATGGGCGGAAATCATCGCAATAATTAATATCTCTCAAATATCACATAAACGGGGTATTTCTCAATTATCACATAATTAAAACACATCAATCATCATATTTCAAAATTACATAACACATAACACAATAATATATCCTGAACCCGTCCATAAACCATACATTTAAAATGTAATAATTCCCCCTACCTGGAAATAAACAATCCAGAAGCTCACAAGTGATCTGAATGCTTACCAATCGCTTTCCGATCACACTTTTAATAATTAATCTCTAACACCCCGAATTTTTAAAATAGAAAGTTAAATTAAGAAAATAAATATTGAATAATTAAATGTGGACTAACTAAAGTTCCAAAATACTAGAAATAATTTAATTAAGACTCTCTGAGACTGTGGTGAGATATTGTGACCGGACAAGTTAGAAACTGACCCAGATAAAATATGGGTGTCGGACCAAGTATCTCCATTGAGATGTCGTTGGTCAGGGCTGTAGATAAAATCGTTGAGAATCTGAATATGTATTCAGAATAATTTTTAGAATACGTATCGAGCCCGAACTGAGAACCTGTTTAGTGAAAAACGGAAGAGTTAAGTAAATGAGAATGAAAAATAAAAAGAAAACCTCACTCTTTCCCTCATCTCTCATGAAAACTCTCTTCTTCTCCATGCCAACACACTTCCTCTCTTCCTCTTCTTCTTCTTCATTATTCCTTTTTATCTTTCCCTAAAACCCTAATCAAGAAGTGATATCTATTTCCTCTCTCGTTTTCATTTTCTTGGAGCAAGAAGGAGAAGCTTGGAGTTTGAACTCCCTTTCTTCCTCCTCTTCCATTCGTGGTCTTCACTTCCCACTCTTGGAACTTCTACATTTCTTTATTTGAGGTAGGTTTCTAGTTATTTTTCAAGTGTATAAACCTATTACTATGTGTCTTCAATGTAGAGAAAGCATTAAATGTATGAACCCTAAGGTGTGGGTGAAATAAATAAGGGTATTTATGAGTAATAAATGAAATATATGGATGATAGGGTTAAAAGATTATGAGTATAGAAGTGCATTTAAGATGGAGTTGGGTTTTTACAAAACCCTAAATTATTAAATTGGGGGAAATGTGTAATATTGAAGGGGGCTAGCATTTATTGAAGGGAAATATGTTATAAAGGAAGAGGCATTAACATTAAATGATGATTAGAAATGGTAGTTGGAGAATATAAATGAAAACCACATGAAATGGGATTAAATGTAAGCTTGGTAAATGGATAACCTAATAAATTAGGTTGCTACTTTGATAATAATGGATGGTGAGTTAAGGGAAGGAATTCCCGAAGCCTAAGTAAGCAAATGAATAAACTTATGATAGCTTCCATATGATGAGAATCATGTGTACATATATATATATATAAATATATGTATATTGAAATGGCTTTTGAATGAATAATTGATAAGGTCCTATAATAATTGGTGTAGGACTTGATAACTCTTGTGAAGCGGGAACGTCAAACCCGGAAGTGTACTTCTCTTAAGGTAGAAGAGGGGTGTATTTTCTAAATGTATGAGAATTGTGATGATAATGTATGTATTAATGTGATATGGCATGTTGTCTTGATTAGATGTGATACGATGTGTTAAAATGAGAATTGTGTAGGGTGTTTTGAAAGGAGTGTTTATATGATGAAGCCTAAATGAGGCTATGAATGGCATGTTATGTAATGATGTGTTATTGACTTCATGAATGATATGATAAGTACCCTAAAATTTTGGTTGGAGTGTTTTCTTGAATATAAGAATTGATGTTCATGATTGAACTTGTAGATAATTATGAGGTTGAAAATGAAAGTACCCCAGATGAGAGGGTGAGATAGCCATATGAGGTTGAGGCATGCATAAACATTGCATACATGGCATGGCATGCATATCATGATGATGTTGATAAGTGGTTGCGATCACTTGATGTTGGAAATATAAAAGGGCTTGCGAGTTCCTGTGATTATTAGACCGGTGGTTGCGATCACCTGGTGTTGAAATGAAAGGCCATGTGGGACCATTGAGATTGAATGCCCATGGTTGCGATCAGGAGGCGGGAGTACCCTTTGCGAGGCGGGAAACCTTATGAAATGTTGAACGTGGTTGCGATCACGAGAAGCACCTTGCGAGGCTGCTAGAGGGAGTACCCCTTGCGAGATGGGAAACCATTGAGAATGATTGTAAAGATTATGGTGGTTGCGATCACCTGAGGAAATAAAATCGGATCTGTGCATATGCATTTCAAACACTAGCATGTGCATTAGCCTTTGAAGCATGGCATAGAGTGATACTCCGATGATGAGGTTGTGTGAGGTGTAGGTGGACATCTCCCTTTAAAATTACTAACTATGATTATGAACTTGGTTGATATGATCCTGAGAAATTTAATGGATAACTGTACTTGAATGAGAATTAATGGTTGAATGATTTAATATTGGATGAACTCCTCTAGAGGAGGGGATGTTTGTATTGCATTCATGCATATATTGTCTTATTTGTTGGATTTTCATCATTGAGAAAGTATACTCACTCTCCCTGTGGTATATCTTTTAGCTCCTGTGTTGTAGGACTTGCTTTGGAGCTTTGTGTGGAGAAGAAGTGTGAAGGAAGTCTCCTTTTGGTAAAGAATGCCTTGGCTGGCAACACGTGATTTTGTAGTTGTGTGAATAGTTGTAATATGTTGATATTTTGTCTATGTTGATCTTGAATTGTCAAGATAATTGTATGGATGATAAACATTTACATATAGGTAATGGAAATTTTAAGGGTCATGGAGGAAAATGAGAGCTTTTGTGTATGGCTTATTTTCACTTATGACCTTATGAATGTATGTGGGATGAACTTAAAATGAAACTTTTCCTACATTTTGATGAATGAATGAGAAATCGTATTTGAGTATTAGTTTTGTGGAGTAGAGTAAGTGATGGGATAATTTTGTAGGCTCATAACAAATTATAATGTAAATATATGAGTAGGCTCATTGGGAGCAGGTTTTAATTGGCTAGTAGGATGATATTGATATGATGAATTGAGTAGAATTGGTTTGAATGGAGTTTTGACAGGATGTGTTGTCCAAATTCCACGTTCTGCATGTTTTTCTGATAATCTCGCTCAAGCGAGATGGGTTCTCGCTCAAGCGAGAGTCCCTCCTGTATGGCAATCGGTTTCTGGACAACTCTCGCTTAGGCGAGAGTGAACCTTACTCAACCGAGATTGTTCCAGTATCAGTGTTTGGTTACTAGATGAAATTCACCCTGGCGAATGGGGTCTCTCCCAAGTGAGGGCGAAGGGAATTAGCCACTGGACAAAATTCGCCCAAGCGAAGGATCTTGAGGATGGCATTCGCCCAAGCGAGGCGAGTGAAAAACCGAGTGCTAGGGAGCCTAGACCGAGTGAGAGAAGACTCGGATTTGGAATGATTTGCCGAGTGGAAAATTGAGCAAGGGATGAGTCGGTCTGGATTGACTTTGCCGAGTGGAAAACCGAGCGAGAGATGAGTCGGTCTGGATTGATTTTGCTGAGTGGAAAACCGAACGAGAGATGAGTCGATTTTGGAAGGATTTTACCGAATGAAAACCCGAGTACTGGGAAGCCTTGCCGAGCGAGCGAGCGTAAGCTCGGCTCTGGAAGTTTTTCGCTTAGGCGAGGAGGTCTCACCCAAGCGAGTAATGGGTAATATAGTTACTGGCTGAATTTTGCTTGAGCGAATGGCCTCGGTTGAGGTGCTCGCTCAAGTGAGTCGGTATTGAATTCGATTCTGGACGATTTTCACCCACGCTCGCTGGCTCCGCCCAAGCGAGGCTGGTCTGTCTCGCTCAAGCGAGTTGGGTTTCGTTTGAGCGAAGTGACCCCCTGTAACTCCCTTTCTCTTTTCGCTCGGCTTACTCCTGTTTCGCCCGAGCGAAGGGTGCCTGGATCGCCCAAAATGCATTGTTCAAATTATTTTCCTCCTTTTCATATTAAATCTTGATTCCAAATTATTTTATGAATACTTGGGTATAAAATCGGGCTTCTTAATTTAAAAATGGTTGATCTCTTAAAATTTAATTACATAACTTTAATTTACTCAACCTTCTTCCGCTATTTTAATTGAGGAATTCTTTGAGGTTAATCCTCTTAACTTACCTTCTCATATCTTCACATATAAGACAGGTCTCTAACAGGTCCAGGGAATTAAATGAATAGCTTCACCACTTGCAACTATCATGAATTAATTACACTAAAATCGTAAAAAATTTACCCCTATTTTTGGGGTGTCACAACCTGGTATCAGAGCATTATTCGCTCTGTATTATTGTAAATTGTTGTTCTTATTACTAGAACATGGTACGTGATTGATGAATGATTATCCTTATTGTTTGATTATGCATGAACTGACTATGGATTGAAAGTGATTGTTATAGGTCCGCCCAAGCTTTCTTCACACTATTCTCCCTCAATGATGAATCCTATGTTTTGTGAATGCATACCACACTATGATATGATAATGTGCTTGTATGAGCTTTAATATGGATTGGTTGATATTGGACTCCATGATGGAGGGCCATAACTGAACTTTTATGATAAAGTACTATAGTGTGAGATTATAGAGGAATTTTATGAATGAGTTTACTAATGTTAGACGAATATTATGTTATGATTTTAGATATCGAGATGGCTTGTTGTCGTCAAGATAACGATGACGCTATAGCTAGAGCTTTGAACTGTTTTGCGGATCTCCTTGAATCGCAGAACTGTAAAAGACAAGAGGCGAGAAGACAACCTGCTCCTGTTGTTCCAGGTACTCAAGGCCTTGACATGTTTCTGAAGCGAAAACCCTCTGAGTTTCATGGTGGATTTAGGCCTGAGAAAGCCTATGTTTGGATCTGAGATGTTGAGTGGATCTTCGATAATTTCGAGTGCAATGAGCTTCAGAAAGTGGAGTATGTTGTTTTTATACTGAGATATGAAGCGAAGACTTGGTGGAGACTTACCAAGAGTAGAATGAATGTTGCTGCTATTCCCTTAACTTGGGAAAATTTTAAATTTGAACTCATGAGGAAATATGTGCCCAAAAGTTATAAGAGCAAGAAGGAGCTCGAGTTCATGAAACTCAGGCAAGGCACGATGACAGTGGAAGAGTATGCTTCCAAATTTGAAGAACTCTATGAATTCTACCCTCCTTATCAACAAGAGGGAACTGAAGCCTCAAAATGTGTGAAATTCGAGAATGGTCTACGCCCTGATATTCAAAGGGCCATTTGCCATCAGAAAATCCGAAGTTTCACGGTACTTGTGAATAAGTACCGTATTTATGAAGAACATGCTCCCCCTCAACATTCTAAATTTGACTCTAAGTTAAAGGGTCAATCTTCTAGTTTCAAGAGGCAGGGAAATTTCAGAAGAGGACGCTTTCTGAGGGGTGCCAATTCTAATGTCCAAGCTAGAGGCGGTGGACGTGGTCACACTTTTGGCCGGGGAAATGTAAATACCAATGGGCCGAGATGCTATAGGTGTGGTGGTCCACACTATGTTTGGGAATGTGTGCATAGTGAGGATGTGGTGTGCTTTAATTGTGATCAAGTGGGACATATTCGTCCTGCATGTCCCATGCTTGTAAGACCGGCTCCGGTACAAGCTAATATTCCCAACCGTGCTAATGCACCCACGCATGTGAACCACGGAGGCCACAATGGTGGTCGGGGCCGTGGTAATGGAAATAATGGTGGTCGACATGGTGGCCGAGGTGGCTATAATGGTGGAAGGTATGGAAACGGTCGAGGAAATGGCAATGGTGCTCGTAATGGAAATAGGGATGGTGGAAATCTTCAACCCAATGCCGGAAGAGTATTTGTTGTGACCGGTGAGGAAGTAGCACAAACAGATAATCTGGTTGAAAGTAAGTGTGAAATTCTTGGACACTCAGTTTATGTCATTTATGATTCAGGTGCAACCCACTCTTTTATATCCGAGGATTGTGTTCGGCGATTGAGATTGCCGGTATGTTTAATAAAAAATACCCTTGTGGTTACCACCCCAACCGGTACTTGTCTCAGATCGGTTAACCGGTGTGATAATGTTGATATGCTCCTAGATGGAAGAAGATTTGCTGTGTCTTTTATTTGCTTACCTATGAAGGGATTGGAGATCATACTTGGTATGGATTGGCTCTCCGCCAATAAATTTTTGGTTGATTGTCAATAACGGACCGTTATTTTCCCTTCTTCTGATATGGGACAGTTTGATGTGTAAGGTATAGCTCAACTTTACGTATTACTATCTCTTACTGATGGGACAAGTGGTCCCGATCCCATTAATATCCCTGTGGTGTCTGAATTTTTGGATGTGTTTCCTGAAGAGATACCTGGCTTACCACCTCCACGAGAGGTTGAGTTTGCTATTGACCTTGTACCTGGTGCGAAACCAGTGTCTATTGCTCCTTATAGGATGTCTCCTATGGAGTTGGCTGAACTCAAGAAGCAAGTTGAGGAGCTGCTTGAGAGGGAGTTTGTTCAACCCAGTGTGTCACCCTGGGGAGCTCCTGTTTTATTAGTTAAAAAGAAAGATGGAACCATGCGGTTGTGTGTGGACTACCGCCAATTAAACAAGCTGACGATAAAGAATAGATATCCCTTACCTCGTATCGATGACTTGCTGGATCAACTAAGAGGTGCTGTGGTGTTTTCAAAAATTGATATACGTTCCGGTTACCATCAGATTCGGGTGAGAACTGAAGACATTCTGAAGACTGTGTTTAGAACGCGATATGGCCATTATGAGTACGTTGTAATGCCATTTGGAGTGACCAATACTCCAGCGGTGTTCATGAGCTACATGAATCGCATCTTTCATGAATATCTAGATCTTTTTGTTGTGGTGTTCATCGATGACATCTTAGTATATTCCAAGAGCCGTGAGGAACACGAAGAACAATTGAAAGTGGTGTTAAACATTCTTAGAGGGAACCAGTTGTATGCTAAACTCTCTAAATGTGAATTTTGGCTAACGAGCGTCCAGTTTCTTGGACATGTGATATCCGAAGATGGTGTTTCGGTGGATCCTTCTAAGGTTGAAGCCGTTATGGCATGGCCTAGACCTACGTCGGTTACAAAAATCCAAAGTTTCCTTGGACTTGTCGGTTATTATCGGAGGTTCATCAAAGGCTTTTCTCGTCTTGCTAGACCTTTGACGAACTTGACAAAGAAGGACCAACCTTTTGTATGGACGGTTGAATGTAAGAGATGCTTTAAAGAGTTAAAGATGAGGATGACTTCTGCGCCTGTCTTGGCATTGCCTGACTTACAAGAAGACTTTGTGGTGTATTGCGATGCTTCTAAGCATGGGCTTGGGTGTGCGCTAATGCAAAAGGAACGTGTTATAGCTTATGCTTTACGCCAGTTGCGACCTCATGAAATTAACTACCCAACTCACGATTTGGAGTTGGCGACGGTGGATTTTGCTTTAAAGATTTGGCGTCATTACCTGTATGGTTCGAGGTTTGTTGTAACACCCCAAAAATTTCAATCTCATGTATAATCATCTTTAATCTAGATCATTAATGATATTATCCAGTTATATTAACTTTCTACATAAGTTTGGCTGTGAATTGAAGCTTCTTTTGATTCGTTCAAGTAGTTTTCTTTAGTATTAACCTCTGGTAGTGCTCTGATTGGGACATTACTGAGTAAAATATTAGTGAGCAAGAAAATTCCGAGTGAACCATGTCAGAAATAAGAAATTCCGAGTGAAGAAAGGTTCTATTTCTGAGTGAGGTATTACCGAGAGAAATTCTGAGTGAAGGTTGAAATTCCGAGTGAAGGTTATGTTTTCCGAGTAAGTTATGACCGAGAGAACCACTTCCGAGTGGAGTCCTGGCCTCAGAGACATTTTGAGTAAAGAGTGTTCGAGAGAACCACTTCCGGGTGAAAGGTCCGAGTGAAATGTCTTCGAGTGACTCAATTCCGAGTCAAATGTCTTCGAATGACTTGTTTCTGAGTCAAATGTCTTCGAGTGACTCAATTCCGAGTCAAATGTATTCGAATGACTCGTTTCCGAGTCAAATGTCTTCGAGTGACTCATTTTCGAGTCAAACGTCTTCGAGTGACTCATTTTCGAGTCAAACATTCCGAGTGACTTGTTTCTGAGTCAAACGACTTCGAGTGATCCTCTAGTTATAATATTCCGAGTAAAGCACTTCCGAGAGAAATAGTTCGATTGAAGACTGACTGACTGACTTTGAAAGAACACTCTCGGGCAGAGATATCCGAGTGAGACATTTCTGAATGAGGTGTCCCGAGTGAGACATTTCTGAATGAGCCATTTTCCGAGGAAGGAAAGGCTATATCCGAGTGTTTCAGGCAGAAACATGTTCGAGCAAATCCCTTCCGAGTGAAACAAATTCTAAACGAAAGAGGCTCTGAATTCTTCTCGGAATGACCCGGTAGAGTTCCAGTCGGTAAATATACTGACCGGTAGAATTCCAGTCGGCAAATGTACTGACAGGTAGAGTTCCAGTCGGAAAATATATCCAAAATACTGAACCAGTGTCAGAATTAATTTTTTTTACTCCAATCATATCATCTATTGCATATTTTAATATATCTACTCCAATCATAAAAGCTGGTGGCAGAAATGGTCAAAATACAACTCACTTCTTATCTAAAACCTCTATTATTTCCATAATTGATGCACCTAACCTCCAGTCATGAAAAAGCTTGTCCCCCACTTGTCTTTTGCCTTATTAAATCGATACCACACCTTTTCCAAGTCTGAATTCTCAGAACAAACCAAAAATTAGTAAAGTCTCTCTTTCTCATTTCCTCATCTACATACAAATCACTCTTGGTTTGAAGTAAAGACAGTAAGAATAGAACGTTTTTCAACCAATCTAAGACCCTTCATCAAGGTAAGAGGGGATAGGGTTGTGAATAAATATGGAATGGGTAGAATTGTATGCTGTTCTAGGATTTTCCAGAATTATTTTCGTAACCTGTAGCTCACTTTTGAAGCTAAAAACGTGTGAATTTGATTCTGACTTCATCATCAAAGTTGTAGACCTTTTTGTTATATGAATTTTGAGACTTGAACCGACTGATTTGGATATGTATAGCATGAGTTATAGCCAAAATACTACAGCATGTCTATTTGGAATACGTATCTTCTATTTTGTGTATATATTAATATTCTGGGAATTATACATACGTTTTTAGACTTTGATGTCTTCACAAAAGTTGTATATATTTATGTTATGGATCTATAAAAAGTGGTCTTAAGTTAAAAGGATATTTGTAACTCTAGTTATGCATAAAATACAGAAGTATGTTCGTGCTAAAAATCTGTTGACATAAATTACGAATTGTTTTTTTAAAACTAGGAATTTTATGATGAGAATTAGTGCTTAGTGTCTTCATAAAAGTTTTAGGTATTTGTGTTATGAGTAATTTAGAACTAGTCCCATGCCAAAATTATTTGTGTACCTCCAGAAACATTGAATATACCAACATATGTACATTTTGTTACTTTCTTTGAGATGGTTTAGTATACTGTGATTATGTGATGTTTCTGTTTGGAATTTGAAATTATGGTCTTCATGAAAGTTGTAGATAATTTTATTATGGAGCTACAAAAAGTGGAATTACTTAAAAAGGATTTGATTTGCTCACGTTATGGTCGTTTTACTAACGTATGTTGCTAATGTAAAATTCTGAAATTTACCTATAATGGTTATTATGGATGAAAATGATATTTTTCATATGACTAATGATTTATTATTGAAGTATTGAGGGATTATTGATTATTATGGATGTTATTAAGTGTCCTATTCATGACATACAGTATGTATATTTTTGTCATGAATAATTATGAATGATTAAATTAATGTATACATGAATGCCTTGTGATTTATTGAGATATGTTGTTGAAATAGTAAATCCAAGATTCTGAAAATTATTATATATGATGTGTCCTTTGAGGACTTGTGGTTTTCCAAGTGATTATGGAAATATTGATATCATGGTATGTTAAATCGATAAAGAGAATTAAAGGCATTCATGCATCATAAACATTTGGACGCACCATGGAATTTAGGGGTTCCATGATTGCCTACCCTGGTGGGGGGTTACTCTATGATGAGTTAAAGCCCTATTTTTGTAGGAGCCATGAAGTGTAGGGATTCATGGTTATGCTAATTCCTACTTGTGTACTTCAGTATTGCAGGAGCCATTAAGGTGTAGGGATTCATGGTTATGCTAATTCCTACTTGTGTACTTATTTTCGTAGGAGCCATGAGGGTGTAGGGATTCATGGTTATGCAAATTCCTACTGGTGTCTCTATGAGACTTTTTACTGCAGTATTCCCACCAAACCAAAATGGATCCAGCATGACATCATTTGACTAAGTTAAAGATTTATTAAATATAAATGAACTTGTTTGGCATATTCATCATATCATTATGGTTTGTTGATTGTGTTTGTGCAATTTTACTTATTTTATACTTATTCTATATTCTGTCTCACTCTTACATTAATTTTTACAGTGCATGCTACACAGAATAATGAGTGATGTAATTAATGAAGCTTTTAAGATTCATTGCTTGGACTTGACTTCATTTGAATTTAATGGGTTGTAAAAATTATTATGTACCATGTACTGTAATCTTCTCTATCATTTTCACTATATAAATGTTTTATGATTTAATTGTTCACGACTAGTAAGCATGATATTCCGCATTTATCAACTTTTACTTGACTTCAGAATTTAAATTATGAGTTTCAAAATGATTCTTTAAACGCGAAAAATTTTATTCGGGAAAAATTTTATGGATGTCATATTGGTGGTATCAGAGCATTTTCAAAAATTCAGGACAATTGCTATGACATGTATTGTTTCTTGATACACTACATGAATTGTTTGATTACTTGCTTGATAATATGTTAAGTATGTGCTATATGACTTGTTGCTTAACTGATAATTGTAAATTATTTATGGTTATGTTATAATCTTGTAAGTATATACGATATATATTTTCCCTTAGAATTAGTATAAACCAAACTACGAATGTAGGATGGCAAGAAACAATAACGACGCTATGGCAGCCACTTTCAACCGCTTGGCTGAGGCCATAGAGAGGCAAAATCAACCAAGAAGTGCTGGAGGACTTCACGGATTAGATCACTTCTTAAAAAGAAAGCCATCACAGTTCAAAGGAGGCTATAATCCAGAGGTAGCATACCTATGGATTAAGGAAATGGAATGCATCTTCCGAGCCTTGCCCTGCACAGAATTCAAAAAGGTGGAGTATGCCACCTACATGATGATTGAGGAAGCAGAAAACTGGTGGATGACAGGGCCCACAAGTGCATGGGTTATGTCATGTAATATAAAAGATTATCGTTCTCCACAGGGACTGTGTTCAAAGTACCAGCATATTGAAATTTAATTATCCACACAATTGATTTTTAATGTTTTTGTAAAATAAAATACAGATTTTAAAAAAAAATTAGAAACAAAATTTACTTGACACTTAAAAATCAGAGTTGAGAGTATCTTGGGATTTCGGGAGATCAAGACTCTATTTTATGTTAATGAATTTTAACTTTTCATACATAAGAATCAAATTAAGTTTTTCAAGGCGGATTTTCCTTAAGCTAATTAATATGTTCCTCTCAGAATCCTATTAATGTATCTAGCCTATGGAAAGCGCTGCTTAATCCTTAGAAAAGACCCATTATCATTTTGTGAAAATCCCTTATTTATTCCCCAAAAGACTTTGATTACTTTCACGGTTTTACCGAGGTCACAAAAAGTATTTCAAAACCTTAGGCTTAGTTCAAAAACTTTCCAGTAACAATAAATCTCTCGATTCTATTAATTACTTAAACTTACTAATATACCCGCAAGTATACAGTTTTATCACTTAGGTTCTTGTTAGGAATTACTAAGAGCATTGAGCATTTTTTGAACTAAATGAAAAACAAAAATTTATTTAATTCAAAGTCAAAATAACATTATCATAAAATATTATCACACCCCTTTCATCCCAAGATAATTAATTTAGTTACTCATGAAATAATTCAAATTCATATATATAATGGAAAAATAAAACATACAAGACATGGTAAAAATATAGACTTACGGGTTTCTCTAAAAGCTCAGAATAATTTTACCACTGTATTTCCTTGTTGCAATATTCCTCCACCAATTACAAATTGGAACATTCACTTTTACAATCCTCACCACTCTTTTATAAAATAAAAGAAAGAAAAAGAAAATAAAAAGAGAAAGAAACAGAACAGAGAAAGAAAATAAAAAGAGAAAGAAAATGAGAAAGAAATGGAACGGAGAAGGGAACGAAAGAGAGAAAGGAAAGAAAAGGAATTAAAGTACAAAATGAAAGAGAACTAAATCCTAAAAGTGACGCTGTTGTTGTGGCTTTAGATATCCCCCCCTATTTATAGAGATCTTGGATGTTAATAATCAGTGGCTAGTGGGGCTTCTCTTTTGTCTTCTTGTCAGCCGCCCCACTAGATCAACTTGGATACAGCCTGGATGATGTGGTGGAGAAACAGCTTGTACCTTGATAACTATAGGGAACGGCGGCTAGCTCTTTCGTCTTGTTGTCAGCCGCCCCCTCATAAGTCAAGGATCCACTTGGATAGTGGAAATCCAAGTCAGCATGGGCAATCGTTGGAAATATGGAGCCGGCTTTCTCCTTCTGACTCAGATTTAGTGCCTCAGCCAGTATCCATCCTCTGTGGGAATTAATCTGAGCGGAGCAGGTGCTTTTTGTACACAAAAGATCGAGTGAAAGCTTGAATTCACCGATCATTAGACTCGGAAAGTCCTTTCCGAGGAGCATTCATCAGGACCTTTGTTCACTCGGAATTTGTTTCTGTTTGAAGCAATTCGAGCTGGACGGTGTTGGTTTGCTGGACGGTGTTAAGTTGTTGGTCGGTGTTGAGTTGCTGGATGGTTTATGGAGAGAAGTCGGTGTGCAATTGAATGGAGCCAATGTGCAATTCGTGAGTGGACGAGCAAAGCAACTCCGATTGCTTTACTGATTGAAACATTCATTCGGAACCGATTAAAACATTCATTTAGAACCGATTAAAAAGTGACTCACTCGGCACAGGTTCATGCCCTCCTTCTTTCACATGTGACCCACTCAGGATCGGGAAGTTTTCATTCAAATGATTCAATCGACATCCTCAAAATGTTTCAGTCGGCTATGTCTCTGGAATTGAACCACTCGGAGAAACCTTGCTCGGATTTGCTTGGGAGTAATTCAGTCGAGAACGACCCTTCCTTCACTCATTGAAATGATCCACTCGGACACATTCACTCGGAAGTCTGACTTGCTTCTCACTCAGAATTGCCTCAATCATCAATCAACCCAGTCGGTTGTATTCACTCAGGAGTTGGCCTTGCTTTTCACTCAGAAATTTATGACTTGAGAGAATCTGGCCGATAGAAGTTCTTTCCGGATCCGAGCTTTGCTTTGCTCGGAAATACATCTCTCGGCCCCAAATCACTCGGAAGTGCCTTCCTTGGAGACATCTCACTCGGGCTTAGTTTGAAACTTGAGAATCTGACCGAAAGAGACTCATTCCCAGTCGGACTCTTTTCCTTACTTGATAAGACACTTTCTCTGAAACTCACTACTCGGAAAAGCCTTGCCTGACAATTGTTCTTCTGAAGTTTAGAGTTTTTTCATTCGGAATCAACTCACTCAGGAGTCTTCCACTCGGAGACAATTTTGCCTAGAAAAAACACTTGTTCCCCAAATCAAACTCGCTTCAATCAGCATTCCTTCACTCGGACAATAGCTTTGGGCGGTATTTATTCAAAGTCAGTCCCTTTTTCACTCAGAGTGGTTGCAGTCGGGAAGGTTCCACTCGGATTTACCTCCAACCGAGAAATATTCCTTTAAGGTAAGCCATTTTTCACTCGAAATGGCTTTGATAGGGAATCTTCCACTCGGATTTACCTCTAATAGGGAAATATTCCACTCAGCAATGCTTCATTCAGAGACTCCCGACTAGAAAATGATCATTTTCGAGTCATCCTACTCGGATTTGATCATTCCGAGTCAGAATTCAGTATAAAAAATAGAATTCTTTCCACTTGGGCTTGTTCTTCTTGTTTCTTTATTATTTAATGGTCATTTTTCTCTTGTTATTGACCCTTATATTATCCTAATTTCTGCAAAATAAAATACCTAAGTAGAATATAGTGGAAAGAAAGCGAAAATCACAAAAATTAAGGAAATACAATGTATAATGATTAAAATCCTAAGCAAACTAGATCTGATTTATTATGTTATAAAACACTTATCAGTGGATCCATGCCAGAATTCATATGATTGAGACTGACAGACCTTTGGACTGGGTCAACTTCAGAGATTATTTTCTGGAGAAATATTTTCTAGCAAGTGTGAAGAGCCGAAAGGAGCTGGAATTCATGGAGCTGAAACAAGGCTCAATGTTTGTTAGTGAGTATGCTACAAAATTTGAAGAATTGTCCCTCTTTTACCCTCCTTTCCAACAGGCTGGTGCTGAAGCCTCAAAGTGTGTCAAGTTCGAGAATGGGTTGAATCTTGAAATCAAAGAGGCTATCGGTTATCAAGAAATTCGGAGTTTCCCCATCTTGATCAATAAATGCCGAATTTTTGAAGAAAACCACCAAGCCAGATTGGCACAAGAGAAGACTAGTAGACAACTGAGACCTCAGTCAGTTACCTTCAAAAGGAAAGGATCGTTCTATCCAAATCGTTTTAGGGGAGGATCATCATCATCTTCTCAAAGACGCAACAATCATATGAATATAAGGTGTCATAATTGCAGAGGTAATCACCATATACGTGATTGCAACAGACACCTAGGAGATGTCACTTGCTTTCATTGTAATCAGAAAGGTCACATCACTCCAAACTGTCCACAGAACCGTCAAAACAACAACAATAACACTTTGAATAATCAAAGAGGTTCTAATTATCAGGGAGGCCGTGGAGGAAACACGCGTGCTATTCAACCTCCAAGACAGAATAGGGAGTCAACAGACCAGAGATTACAACCAGCAATAGGAAGAGTCTTTGCCATCAGCGGTTCAGAGGCAGACCAAGCAGACGACCTTGTGCAAAGTAAGTGTAAGATCAATGGTACCATTTTATCTGTGTTGTTTGATTCTGGTGCTACACATTCTTTTATTTCTGAGGAGTGTGTTAGATGTCTTCAATTGCCTGTGAAGACTATGATATATGACCTGATTGTTTCCACTCCCACCGGTACACAACTTAGGACTACTAAGGTGTGTAACGATTATTCTGTGCTCATAGAAGGTAGAAACTTTCTTGTCAATCTTGTTTGTTTACCTTTGAAGGATCTGGAAGTAATTCTAGGGATGAACTGGTTATCGGAGAATCGAGTCTTGGTGGACTGTCATAACAAGACCGTGATATTTCCATCAGAAGGAGATGCTATTTCTGACAATCCTAAGATCTTTGTCTTAAAAGGTAAAATTCAATTGTTTGCCTTGTTTACTCTTTCCAAAGGAGATGGTGAATCTAAATCAATTGAGATGCCAGTTGTCTCTGAATTTCCAGAAGTATTTCTAGAGAATGTCTCAAGTCTACCTCCAGAACGTGAGATAGAATTCTCAATTGACTTAATTCTAGGAGCAGAACCAGTATCTAAGGCTCCATATCGTATGTCACCTATTAAACTGGCAGAACTGAAAAAGCAAATTGAAGAGTTATTGGAGAAGCATTTCATCAGGCCCACTGTGTCGCCATGGGGAGCACCGGTATTGCTCATCAAGAAGAAAGATAGAAGCATAAGATTATGTGTAGATTATCGTCAATTGAATAAATTGACGGTGAAGAACAAATATCCTTTGCCCAGAATTAATGATCTGATAAATCAATTGAGAGGTGCTACAGTATTTTCCAAGATTGATCTACGATCGGGTTATCATCAGATTCGTGTCAAGTCTGAGGATATTCCAAAGATAGCCTTTAGAACACGCTATGGTCATTACGAGTATCTTGTGGTGCCTTTCAGAGTGACCAATGCCCCAGCTGTATTCATGGATTACATGAATCGAGTGTTTCATCCATACTTGGATCAATTTGTTATCATCTTCATTGATGACATTTTGATTTATTCAAAGACATGGAAGGAGCATGAAAAGCATCTTCGAGTGGTATTGCAGATTCTAAAAGAGAAGCAGTTGTATGCTAAGTTGTCTAAATGTGAGTTCTGGCTAAAAGAGGTAAAGTTTCTAGGCCATGTAATCTCAAGCGAAGGAGTGTCTGTGGATCCTTTTAAAATTGAAGCTGTAACAAACTGGGAGAGGCATACTTCAGTTACTGAGATACGAAACTTTCTAGGGTTAGCTGGTTATTATCAGAGATTCATTGAGGGGTTTTCTCAAATTGCCTTACCAATGACTCGTCTAACCCGGAAGAATCAACCTTTTGTTTGGACGCCAGAATGTGAGAAAAGCTTCCAGGAACTAAAAACGAAGCTTATATCTACTCCAGTCTTAACTTTTCCTAATCCACAAGAAGACTTTGTGGTTTATTGTGATGCTTCTAAAATGGGTTTAGGTTGTGTTTTGATGCAGCAACGAAAGGTAGTTGCCTATGCTTCTAGGCAGTTGAGACCGCATGAAATGAACTATCCGACGCATGATCTAGAATTGGCAGCGGTGGTATTTGCTTTAAAGATCTAGAGACACCATTTGTATGGAGTCAAGTTTGAGGTGTTTAGTGACCACAAGAGCTTAAAGTATTTGTTCAATCAGAAGGAATTGAACATGAGGCAGTGAAGGTGGATGGAGTTTCTTAAAGATTATGATTTTGATTTGAAGTATCATCCAGGAAAAGCAAATGTGATAGCAGATGCACTTAGCAGGAAATCCATTCATATGACATCTTTAATGGTAAAAGAGATGGAAATGATAGAACAGTTCAGAGATATGAACTTGGGTGTGGAGATGAAATCTTCAAAAAGTATGACCTTGGGAACTTTGAAGATAACCAATGATTTTCTGAAGCTGATAGGTGAGAGGCAGACAGAGGACTTACAATTACATGAATTGAGAGAGATGTAGGCGAATGGAAAGGATATGGGATTACAAGAAGGATTAGATGGAATTTGGAGGATTAGGAGCAGAATTTGTATACCAGATGATGTTGATCTAAGAAGGATAATCCTAGAAGAAGCACATAAAAGTATATTGAGTATTCATCCTGGATCAACTAAGATGTATCAAAACCTGAAGAAAAGCTTTTGGTGGCCAAGGATGAAGAAAGAAATAGCTGAATATGTGTCTTCATGTCTGGTATGTCAAAAAGCCAAGGTGGAACACCAGAAGCCATCTGGTGAACTACAACCATTGGAGATTCCTGTCTGGAAAGGGGACGACATTTCAATGGACTTTGTGTCAGGATTGCCAAGAACACGTTCAGGAAATGATGTAATCTGGGTTATTGTAGACAGATTGACTAAGTCTACCCACTTCCTTCCAATGAATATGAAGAATTTGCTATAAAAGTTGGCACAATTATACGTGAAAGAGATCGTGAGACTTCATGGCGTACCATTCAGTATTGTGTCAGATAGAGATCTGAGGTTCACTTCCCGATTCTGGGGGAGCTTACATCAGGAGTTGGGTTCAAGACTCCAATTAAGCTCAGCTTATCATCCTCAAATGGATGGACAGTCAGAACGTACCATACAAAGTTTGGAAGACTTACTGCAATCTTGTGTGCTTGAGCATGGTGGTAGTTGGGAGCAGTTTCTTCCACTGATTGAATTCACGTATAACAATAGTTACCATAGCAGTATTGGAATGGCTCCATATGAAGCATTGTATGGTAGGAAGTGTCGAACACCCCTTTGTTGGTTAGAAACTGGTGAAAGTTTGGCGTTGGGGCCAGAAATTGTGCAACAGACTACTGAACAAATAGAAATAATCAAAGAGAAGATGAAGGCATCCTAAGATAGACAAAAGCACTATTACGATAAAAAGAGGAAACCACTTGAATTTCAAGTTGGTGATCATGTATTTTTGAAGGTTTCACCTCACAAGGAGATTGGCCGAGCATTGAAGAGTAAAAAGTTGAGCCCAAGGTTCATTGGACCATATGAAATTCTAAAGAGGATTGGCCCAGTGGCTTATCAGATTGCACTTCCTCCTCACCTTATAAATTTGCATAATGTGTTCCATGTATCACAATTGAGGAAGTATGTTCAAGATCCCACTCATGTTATTGCTTCGGATGATGTTGAAGTTAGAGAAAATTTTACCATCCCTGCAGAACCCACACAGATTATAGAAAGGTCGATTAAACGCCTGAGAAACAAGGATGTACCATTAGTAAAGGTTGCATAGAAACAAGGAAATGATGTAACTTTAACTTGGGAGCGTGAAGATACGATGAGGACGCAATACCCAGAATTATTCCACTGAGGGGTGCATTATATTAAATTTTGAGGATGAAATTTTTATTAGGGTGAGAGAATTATAACACCCTAAAAATTTCAATCTCATGTATAATCATCTTTAATTAGATCATTAATGATATTATCCAGTTATATTAACTTTCTATATAAGTTTGGCTGTGAATTGAAGCTTTTTTTGATTCGTTCAAGTAGTTTTCTTTAGTATTAACCTCTGGTAGTGCTCTGATTGGGACATTACCGAGTAAAATATTAGTGAGCAAGAAAATTCTGAGTGAACCATGTCAGAAATAAGAAATTCTGAGTGAAGAAAGGTTCTGTTTCTGAGTGAGGTATTACCGAGAGAAATTCTGAGTGAAGGTTGAAATTTTGAGTGAAGGTTATGTTTTCCGAGTGAGTTATGACCGAGAGAACCACTTCCGAGTGGAGTCGTGGCCTCGGAGACATTTTGAGTAAAGAGTGTTCGAGAGAACCACTTCTGGGTGAAAGGTTCGAGTGAAATGTCTTCGAGTGACTCAATTCTGAGTCAAATGTCTTCGAATGACTCATTTCCGAGTCAAATGTCTTCGAGTGACTCAATTCTGAGTCAAATGTATTCGAATGACTCGTTTCCGAGTCAAATGTCTTCGAGTGACTCATTTTTGAGTCAAATGTTTCCGAGTGACTCGTTTCCGAGTCAAACGACTTCGAGTGATCCTCCAGTCATAATATTCCGAGTAAAGCACTTTCGAGAGAAATAGTTCGAGTGAAGACTGACGGACTAACTTTGAAAGAACACTCTCGGGCAGAGATATCCGAGTGAGACATTTCTGAATGAGGTGTCCCGAGTGAGACATTTCCGAATGAGCCATTTTCCGAGGAAGGAAAGGCTATATCTGAGTGGTTCAGGCAGAAACATGTCTGAGCAAATCCCTTCCGAGTGAAACAAATTCTGAACGAATAAGGCTCTGAATTCTTCTCGGAATGACCCAGTAGAGTTCTAATCGGCAAATATACCGACCGGTAGAATTCCAGTCGGTAAATGTACTGACCGGTAGAGTTCCAGTCGAAAATTATATCCAAAATACTGAACTAGTGTCAGAATTGATTTTTTTTACTCCAATCATATCATCTATTGCATATTTTAATATATCTACTCCAATCATAAAAGTTGGCGGCGAAAATGGTCAAAATACAGCTCACTTCTTATCTAAAATCTCTATTATTTCCATAATTGATGCACCTAACCTCTAGTCACGAAAAAGCTTGTCCCTCACTTGTCTTTTGCCTTATTAAATCGATACCACACCTTTTTCAAGTCTGAATTCTCAGAACAAACCAAAAATTAGTAAAGTCTCTCTTTCTCATTTCCTCCTCTACGTATAAGTCACTCTTGGTTTGAAGCAAGGACAGTAAGAAGAGAACGTTTTTCAACCAATCTAAGACCCTTCATCAAGGTAAGAGGGGATAGGGTTGTGAATAAATATGGAATGGGTAAAATTGTATGCTGTTCTAGGATTTTCCAGAATTATTTTCGTAACTTGTAGCTCAATTTTGAAGCTGAAAACGTGTGAATTTGATTCTGACTTCATCATCAAAGTTGTAGAACTTTTTGTTATGTGAATTTTGAGTCTTGAACCGACTGATTTGGATATTTATAGCATGAGTTATAGCCAAAATAGTATAGCATGTCTGTTTGGAATATGTATCTTCTATTTTATGTATTTATTAATATTCTGGGAATTATACATACGTTTTTAGACTTTGATGTCTTCACAAAAGTTGAAGATATTTATGTTATGGATCTATAGAAAGTGGTTTCAAGTTAAAAGGATATTTGTAGCTCTAGTTATGCCTAAAATACAGAAGTATGTTCATGCTGAAAATCTGCTGACATAAATTATGAATTGTTTTTTTAAAACTAGGAATTTTGTGTGAGAATTAGTGCTTAGTGTCTTCATAAAAGTTTTATATATTTGTGTTATGAGTAATTTAGAACTGGTCCCATGCCAAAATTATTTTTGTAGCTCCATAAACATTGAAAATAACAACATATGTACGTTTTGTTACTTTCTTTGAGATGGTTTAGTATGCTGTGATTATGTGATGTTTCTGTTTAGAATTTGAAATTATGGTCTTCATGAAAGTTGTAGATAATTTTATTATGGAACTACAGAAAGTGGCATTACTTAAAAAGGATTTGATTTGCTCACGTTATAGTCGTTTTACTAACGTATGTTGCTAATGTAAAATTCTAAAATTTACCTATAATGGTTATTATGGATGAAAATGATATTTTTCATATGACTAATGATTTATTATTGAAGTATTAAGGGATTATTGATTATTATGGATGTTATTGAGTGTCCTATACATGACATACAGTATGTATATTTTTGTCATGAGTAATTATGAATGATTAAATTAATGTATACATGAATGCCTTGTGATTTATTGAGATATGTTGTTGAAACAGTAAATCCATGATTCTGAAAACTATTATATATGATGTGTTCTTTGAGAACTTGTGGTTTTCCAAGTGATTATGGAAATATTGATATCATGGTATGTTAAATCGATAAAGAGAATTAAAGGCATTCATGCATCATAAGCATTTGGACGCACCATGGAATTTAGGGGTTCCATGATTGCCTACCCTGGTGGGGGGTTACTCTATGATGAGTTAAAGCCCTATTTTTGCAGGAGCCATGAAGTGTAGGGATTCATGGTTATGCTAATTCCTACTTGTGTACTTCGGTATTGCAGGAGCCATGAAGGTGTAGGGATTCATGGTTATGCTAATTCCTACTTGTGTACTTATTTTCGCAGGCGCCATGAGGGTGTAGGGATTCATGGTTATGCAAATTCCTACTAGTGTCTCTATGAGACTTTTTACTGCAGTATTCCCACCAAACCAAAATGGATCCAGCATGACATCATTTGACTAAGTTAAAGATTTATTAAATATAAATGAACTTGTTTGGCATATTCATCATATCATTATGGTTTGTTGATTGTGTTTGTGCAATTTTACTTATTTTATACTTATTCTATATTCTGTCTCACTCTTACATTAATTTTTACAGTGCATGCTACACAGAATGACGAGTGATGCAATTAATGAAGTTTTTAAGATTCATTGCTTGGACTTGACTTCATTTGAATTTAATGGGTTGTAAAAATTATTATGTACCATGTACTGTAATCTTCTCTATAATTTTCGCTATATAAATGTTTTATGATTTAATTGTTCACGACTAGTAAGCATGATATTCCGCATTTATCAACTTTTACTTGACTTTAGAATTTAAATTATGAGTTTCAAAATGATTCTTTAAACCTGAAAAATTTTATTCGGGAAAAATTTTATGGACGTCATATTTGTGGTTTTTAGTGACCACAAAAGCTTAAAATACCTCTTCGATCAAAAAGAATTGAATATGCGTAAGAGGAGATGGATGGAATTCCTGAAGGACTACGAATTTGAACTGAGGTATCATCCTGGAAAAGCCAATGTTGTTGCCGATGCTCTTAGTCGGAAATCCTTGCATGTGTCGGCCATGATGGTCAAAGAGTTTGAATTGATTGAGGAGTTTCGGAACTTGAATGTGGGGACCGAGGTTCAATCCTCCAAGAAGCTATATTTTGCTACCTTGAAGATATGTAATAAGTTTTTGGAGCTTGTAAAAGAGAAACAAAGAGATGATGATTATTTACAAGAGATGAGAAGATCTTAGGATAATGGAAAGAATTTATTTCTTGTGGAAGGCGTTGATGGTTTATGGCGAGTAAAAGGTCGTGTGTATGTACCTTCGTTCAGAGATTGGAGACACACGGTGCTAGAGGAAGCACATAAAAGCATTTTTAGCATTCATCCTGGTGCAACCAAGATGTATCAAGATGTAAAGAAGAATTTTTGGTGGCCCGGAATGAAGCGTGATGTTGCCAACTTTGTAGCTTCATACCTTACTTGTCAGAAGGCGAAGGTAGAACACCAGAGACCTTCGGGTACTTTGAGGCCACTTGATATTCCCGTTTGGAAGTGGGATGCGATTGCCATGGACTTTGTGTCCGGATTACCGAGAACGAGGTCCAGATGTGACAGAATCTGGGTGATTGTGGATCATTTGACGAAGAGTGTGCATTTTATGCCGATCAGTATGAAGAGTTCCTTGCAGGATTTGGCACAGTTGTACATTCAGGAGATTGTGAGATTACATAGTGTGCCATCAAGCATTGTTTCGGATCGTGACCCCCGATTCACTTCCCGATTCTGGGGAAGCTTACATGAGGCGATGGGTTCAAAACTGAAGCTAAGTTCGGCGTACCATCCTCAGACTGATGGGAAGTCTGAGAGGACTATCCAAAGTCTTGAGGATTTACTGTATGCTTGTGTTTTGGAGCACAGCAGTTCGTGGGAGAAATATTTACCTCTAATCGAATTCACCTACAACAACAGTTTTCATTCTAGTATTGGTATGGCACCATACGAGGCATTATATGGAAGGAGGTGTCAAACCCCTTTATGCTGGCTTAAAGTTGGTGAGAACTTAGCCTTAGGGCCTGAGATTGTTGAGGAAACTACCGAACAGATCAAGATGATCCATGAGAAGATGAAAATTGCTCAAGACCGGTAGAAGAGCTATTACGATAAAAGGAGAAAGCCACTTGAATTTCAAGTTGGTGATCATGTGTTCTTGCGAGTCTCACGCGATAAGGGTATTGGAAGAGCATTGAAGAGTAGAAAATTAAGCCCTAAATTCATCGGACCCTTTGAGATCTTGGAGCAGATTGGAGACGTCGCTTATCGGATTGCGCTCCCTCCACAGCTTGCAAATCTACATAATGTGTTTCACGTATCGCAGTTAAAGAAGTATATTCAGGATCCCTTGTATGTGATCTCTCTTGATGATGTTGATGTACGGGATAACTTATCTGTCTCTCCCGTTTCGGTTCGTATTGTTGAGTATTCCGTGAAGAGACTATGGAATAAGATGGTACCATTGGTAAAAGTAGCGTGGAAGCATGGAAACGTTGAGACACTCACCTGGGAACGCGAGCACGATATTCGTGAGCGGTATCCTCATGTATTCGAATCCGGTATGTTAAATTTCGAGGACGAAATTTCTTTTAGGAGGGGTGGATTGTAACACCCTGAATTTTTAAAATAGAAAGTTAAATTAAGAAAATAAATATTGAATAATTAAATATGGACTAACTAAAGTTCCAAAATACTAGAAATAATTTAATTAAGATTCTCTGAGACTGTGATGAGATATTGTGACCGGATAAGTTGGAAACTGACCCGGATAAAATATGGGTGTCAGACCAAGTATCTCTAATTGAGATGCTGTTGGTCAGGGCTGTAGATAAAATCATTGAGAATCCAAATATGTATTTAGAATAATTTTTAGAATACGTATTGAGCCCGAACTGAGAACCTGTTTAGTGAAAAACAGAAGAGTTAAGTAAATGAGAATGAAAAATAAAAAGAAAACCTCACTCTTTCCCTCATCTCTCACGAAAACTCTCTTCTTCTCCACGCCAACACACTTCCTCTCTTCCTCTTTTTCTTCTTCATTATTCCTCTTCATCTTTCCCTAAAACCCTAATCAAGGAGTGATATCTATTTCCCTCTCTCATTTTCATTTTCTTGGAGCAAGAAGGAGAAGCTTGGAGTTTGAACTCCCTTTCTTCCTCCTCTTCCATTTTCGTGGTCTTCACCTCCCACTCTTGGAACTTCTACATTTCTTTATTTGAGGTAGGTTTCTAGTTATTTTTCAAGTGTATAAACCTATTACTATATGTCTTTAATGTAGAGAAAGCATTAAATGTATGAACCCTAAGGAGTGGGTGAAATAAATAAGGGTATTTATGAGTAATAAATGAAATATATGGATGATAGGGTTAAAAGATTATGAGTATGGAAGTGCATTTAAGATGGAGTTGGGTTTTTACAAAACCCTAAATTATTAAATTGGGGGAAATGTGTAATATTGAAGGGGGCTAGCATTTATTGAAGGGAAAGATGTTATAAAGGAAGAGGCATTAACATTAAATGATGATTAGAAATGGTAGTTGGAGAATATAAATGAAAACCACATGAAATGGGATTAAATGTAAGCTTAGTAAATGGATAACCTAATAAATTAGGTTGCTACTTTGATAATAATGGATGGTGAGTTAAGGGAAGGAATTCCCGAAGCCTAAGTAAGCAAATGAATAAACTTATAATAGCTTCCACATTATGAGAATCATGTGTACATAGATATGTATATGTATATTGAAATGGCTTTTGAATGAATAATTGATAAGGTCCTATAATGATTAGTGTAGGACTTGATAACTCTTGTGAAGTGGGAACGTCAAACCCGGAAGTGTACTTCTCTTAAGGTAAGAGAGGGGTGTATTTTCTAAATGTATGAGAATTGTGATGATAATGTATGTATTAATGTGATATGGCATGTTGTCTTGATTAGATGTGATACCATGTGTTGAAATGAGAATTGTGTAGGGTGTTTTGAAAGGAGTGTTTATATGATGAAGCCTAAATGAGGCTATGAATGGCATGTTATGTAATGATGTGTTATTGACTTCATGAATGATATGATAAGTACCCTAAACTTTTGGTTGGAGTGTTTTCTTGAATATAAGAATTGATGTTCATGATTGAACTTGTAGATAATTATGAGGTTGAAAATGAAAGTACCCCATATGAGAGGGTGAGATAGCCATATGAGGTTGAGGCATGCATAAACATTGCATACATGGCATGGCATGCATATCATGATGATGTTGATAAGTGGTTGTGATCACTTGATGTTGGAAATATAAAAGGGCTTGTGTGTTCCTGTGATTATTAGACCGGTGGTTGCGATCACCTGGTGTTGAAATGAAGGGCCCTACAGGACCATTGAGATTGAATGCCCATGGTTGTGATCATGAGGCGGGAGTACCCCTTGCGAGGCGGGAAACCTTATGAAATGTTGAACGTGGTTGCAATCACGAGAAACACCTTGCGAGGCGGGAAACCATTGAGAATGATTGTAAAGATTATGGTGGTTGTGATCACCCGAGGAAATGAAATCAGATATGTGCATATGCATTTCAAACACTAGCATGTGCATTAGCCTTTGAAGCATGGCATAGAGTGATACTCCGATGATGAGGTTGTGTGAGGTGTAGGTGGACATCTCCCTTTAAAATTACTAACTATGATTGTGAACTTGGTTGATATGATCCTGAGAAATTTAATGGATAATTGTACTTGAATGAGAATTGATGGTTGAATGATTTAATATTGGATGAACTCCTCTAGAGGAGGGGATGTTTGTATTGCATTCATGCATATATTGTCTTATTTGTTGGATTTTCATCATTGAGAAAGTATACTCACTCTCCCTGTGGTATATCTTTTAGCTCCTGTGTTGTAGGACTTGCTTTGGAGCTTTGTGTGGAGAAGAAGTATGAAGGAAGTCTCTTTTTGGTAAAGAATGCCTTGGCCGGCAACACGTGATTTTGTAGTTGTGTGAATAGTTATAATATGTTGATATTTTGTCTATGTTGATTAGTCTTGAATTGTCAAGATAATTGTATGGATGATAAACATTTACATATAGGTAATGGAAATTTTAAGGGTCGTGAAGGAAAATGAGAGCTTTTGTGTATGGCTTATTTTCACTTATGACCCTATGAATGTATGTGGGATGAACTTAAAATGAAACTTTCCCTACATTTTGATGAATGAATAAGAAATCGTATTTGAGTATTAGTTTTGTGGAGTAGAGTAAGTGATGGGATAATTTTGTAGGCTCATAACAAATTATAATGTAAATATATGAGTAGGCTCATTGGGAGGAGGTTTTAATTGGCTAGTAGGATGATATTGATATGATGAATTGAGTAGAATTGGTTTGAATGGAGTTTTAACAGGATGTGTTGTCCAAATTCCACATTCTGCATGTTTTTCTGATAATCTCGCTCAAGCGAGATGGGTTCTCCCTCAAGCGAGAGCCCCTCCTGTATGGCAATTGGTTTCTGGACAACTCTCGCTTAGGCGAGAGTGAACCTCGCTCAAGCGAGATTGTTCCAGTATCAGTGTTTGGTTACTGGATGAAATTCGCCTAGGCGAATGGGGTCTCGCCCGAGCGAGGGCGAAGGGAATTAGCCACTAGACAAAATTTGCCCGAGCGAAGGATCTTGAGGATGGCATTCGCCCAAGCGAGTCGAGTGAAAAACCGAGTGCTAGGAAGCCTAGACCGAGTGAGAGAAGACTCGGATTTGGAATGATTTGTCGAGTGGAAAACCGAACGAGAGATGAGTCGGTCTGGACTGACTTTGCCGAGTGGAAAACCGAGCGAGAGATGAGTCTGTCTGGATTGATTTTGCCGAGTGGAAAACTGAGCGAGAGATGAGTCAGTTTTGGAAGGATTTTACCGAATGAAAACCCGAGTGTTGGGAAGCCTTGCCGAGCGAGCGAGCGTAAGCTCGGCTCTGGAAGTTTTTCTCTTAGGCGAGAAGGTTTCGCCCAAGCGAGTAATGGGTAATATAGTTACTGGCCGAATTTCGCTTGAGCGAATGGCCTCGGTTGAGGTACTCGCTCAAGCGAGTCGGTATTGAATTCGATTCTGGATGATTTTCACCCACGCTCGCTGGCTCCGCCCAAGCAAGGCTGGTGTGTCTCGCTCAAGCGAGTTGGGTTTCGTTTGAGCAAAGTGACCCCCTATAACTCCCTTTCTCTTTTCGCTCGGTTTACTCCTGTTTCGCCCGAGCGAAGGGTGCCTGGATCGCCCAAAATGCATTGTTCAAATTATTTTCCTTCTTCTTCATATTAAATCTTGATTCCAAATTATTTTATGAATACTTGGTATAAAATCGGGCTTCTTAATTTAAAAATGGTTGATCTCTTAAAATTTAATTACATAACATTAATTTACTCAACCTTCTTCCGCTGTTTTAATTGAGGACTTCTTTGAGATTAATCCTCTTAACTTACCTTCTCATATCTTCACATATGAGACAGGTCTCTAATAGGTCCAGGGAATTAAATGAACAGCTTCACCACTTGCAACTATTATGAATTAATTACACTAAAATCGTGAAAAATTTACCCCTATTTTTAGGGTGTCACATAATCAACCTCCTAAAATTCATAATAATATATTTTAATACCATAATCGCTACTAACATTGCATTTTGAGTTACAATCATTAACTCATAATTATTTTGTTAAGTTTTAACTTACCGAACTAAGCCGCCGACTTTGAATTTCAATCTCAAGTGAACCCAAAGCTCCGAAATGCTTCCAAAATAATTCCTAAATTACAATTAAGCCAATTAATACCCGCCTTACACAAAACAGAACCAAACCGACCAATGGGTAACGCTTTTACTTACTTGAACTTGAAATTTTTGAAGTCCCCAACGGTACCCAAGCTGTCCCACCTTTGCAAATTATTTCAAATCACCTTAATTCCATAAAATTGGGAGAATCAACATGGGAGAGAAGAAGAAGCTCGTAAAACATAAATGGGATTCAGCCATTACCTCACGTTTTCAAGGAATTGAAGCTCCCTCACATGCATCTATGGCTGCCAACGTGAAAGGAAGAAAAAGAAGGTGATGATTCATGCTCCAATTTGGTGAAATCAACAAAGAGCATGGTGAATTGGAGTGATAGTTCCGCGGGAGAAGTAAGCAAATTGGCCAAACAAATTCCTTCCCTTGTGCATGCAGCGTTCCTGTGAGTGAGAATGAGAAGGAAATTTCATTTTGCAAATATGCCACTCAAGGGTAATTTAGTAATTTTGCCTAATTTTTCAATTAATTAACCTTTAAACTTAATTTGCCCATTAAATCCTAATCAGGATGTTACACTCATTGATACTTCTTACTTTGTATTATAAATTATAAATATGACTAGATAGGTGTATATATATATATATAAAAGATGTATTATATGAGAAATGTTTTCTTATGTGAAAGTAAGATGAACGAATCTGAATCGTACAACCATACAGTAGAAGATTGAAATTAATCATGTAAATTTTTTAAAAAGTTATGTGACCTTTTTTTAAAAGAGCACTTTAGCTACTGTGGCACGGGTGAAGTAAATTTATACATTTTTAGATAACATATAGTAATGATACAATACAATATAATTTTATTTTATTTCTTCTCTTCAGGAAAAGTGATATAAATTAGATATATTTATAATATACAATAAAACATATTTATTATTATAATATATAAAATAACTATTTATCTAATATGTATAATTTTTCATATGATAAGAAATCAAAATTAAAATTTATCTTAAAAAATATTATTAATACTTACTCAACGTTGATTTCTTACCTGCCTCTCATAATTTTCAATAGATATAGAAAATCTACTTTTGATTTCTTATATTGTATAAAATTATCCATATTAGACAATGAGACACCCCAGAAATCAGAGTAAATTTTTTGCGTTTTTAGAAAATACCTGGATCTATAATAAGCCACTCCCATATATGAAGATATGAGAGGGTAAATTTAAAAGGATTAACTTTAAGAAAGTTCCTCAATTAAAACAGCGAAAGGAAAATTGAGCACATGAATAAATGTGATTCTGTTTTAAGAAATCAACCACTGGGAGTTAATAAAACCCGATTTTGCACTTAAGGTATCCATAAAATAATGTGGGTTCAAGTTTCGGTGTAAAAATAAGGGAAATAAATTTGGGTAATGCACTCTTATGCATTTCAGGAGTATCAGGACGTACAGAGAAAGGAAGTAACAGGGGCGTCATCTCGCTCAAGCGAAATCCGACTCGCTTGAGCGAGACACGCCTGCCTCGCTTGGGCGAAGCCAGCGAGTCTTGAGCGAAACGCGTCCAGACTCGAATTTATGTTTGACTCGCTTGGGCGAGACTTACTCGCTTAAGCGAAACACACTCGGGGTCAAGCCTATACCCACTCACAAAATCAGAATTACCAACACTTAAATTTTCACTCGGCAAGCCCCTCCAATTCCGACTCCCATTACACGGGTTGTCACTCGGTATACCTCTCCAAAACCAACTCAAAGCACTCGAGGACTTCCTGAAACTGACTCAAAGTACACAGATTCACCACTCAGTAAAATCCCCTGACTGAGCCATCATTCACTCAATCCCTACTCGGCAACAGCAGTCCAGACCGAGTCCTCCCTCACACGACATCCACTCGGTAAATTCACTCCAAGTTCGAGTCTTCACCCACTCGGTGGTTCACTCGGGAAACTTCCCAGAAACCGACTTACCTTTGTTTGGTCATTCACTCGGAATCCCATTCAAAGACCGACTCGTTGCCTGACTAGCATTCACTCGGCATTTCATTACAAAGCCGACCTCCTCTCTTTTGCACTCGAGGAGAGTTATTCTAGGGAAAATTCTGGGCAACTCACACCGAGTATCACCAATCGGTGTTCTCCCACTCGGAGAATACAAGGTCGGAACACACCACTCGGAGTAAGTACACTTGACTCAGAGATTCCCCTCTGGAACTCCACTGCCCAGATCATCACACTCAAGAGCCTTCTCACTCGGATTACGTACCCTTCTTCACTCGGAAAACTATGGCTCGGACTTAAGTCTCTCGGAATTCACTCAGAAATTCCACCACCTCTTAATTTATTTCCAAAATCCTCACTTAGACAGAATTCATTTACAGACTCACCCACTCACCATCTAATGGCCTCGCTTGGGCGAATGCCATTCCTTAGGCCCTTCGCTTGAGCGGATATCTTCCAGTAGCCAACCCCCTGATTCTCCTAGCATTTTTGCTTGAGCAAATTGGCCATTCGCCTGAGCGAAGTCAGGCAAGTAGCTAATCCCTTCGCCCTCGCTCGGGCGAGACTCCATTCGCCTGGGCGAAATTCCTCCAGAGAGCAAACACTGATACTGTGAGATTCCTCCAGAGAGCAACCATTAATATTGGGCAATTTCGCTTGAGCGAAATTCACTTTCGCCTGAGCGAAAGTCGTCCAGAAACCAATTTCCTAACAGGTGTGGTTCTCGCTCGGGCGAAAATCCAATTCGCCTGAACGAATTTATCAGACTCCCTGTAAGACTCAAAATTTACACAACACAGCCCACTAAAAATTGAATTTCACTCATTCTACAGACATGCATTACATATCAAACATTATTCAAATCATTTAAGCTGGTTCTGCAACAGCATATTCTTAAATTCCATTTAACTCTTCCAAATCATAGATATAAAATAATTTTTTCATCTCATCAGCTTTATAAAAGAAATCCTCAAATGTAATTCTTCATCCATTCATCAACACATAGGAAATCTCAATTATAATTTAAACCTTCATACATACTTAGGTCACAAATGAAAATGAGATACACATACAGTTTCCCATTTTCCTCCATGACCCTCCAAAATCACTTATCATGTAAACTTCCAAACGAATATTCATTACATCCCCTACTACACAAAATACATATGATTACATGTATCGCCGGCCAAGGCGCTCCCTATACACTAATTACCTTCACAGCATAATTATACTTCAAAATGCTCACTCCTCCTATGATTGCCCTGCATCACAAGTCTAAAATTGACAACATGGGAGAGTGAGTCTACATCCCAAAGGAATGAATATGAATACCAAGTGATTATGTAAATAAGCATCAACACATGTATACTTTGCACACCAAGACATTCATCATGGCACAATTTTACACAAAGTACACAAGTATATACATAATCACATTACTCCACCATTGAGTTATCACAACAACTTTCAATTGGTATTCATACTTTTATGTTGTCTTAAATATATTTGTACCACTTCTCACAATCACCATCACCACCTTGGCATACTACCTTCTATATGCAAATGCTCATAACTAATGCATATGCACAAAGGATTATTTCAACAATTGCAGATCTGACTGTGGGAATTTCAATATCAACTGTGGGATTCAAGTGTGATCTTTTAACCACACCCCTACTGCAGTAGTAAAATGTGTACACTTATTCTTTAAATTGCATGCATTCATCAATAGTTTTACTGGTACCAAACCGCAACGCCCACCTTGCAACACTTGGCCATTTTCACCATGACCGCGGTATATAACATAATCAACGTAGAGTGTTGCGGGCCAACCACGATTTATATCATGGCAGCTGTGATCTCAAGGACCACCGGGGACACCTGCTCCTCAAAAGCCACCCCCCATAAGGTTCAACCACATGTGGCTCCCCGAAGCACAACATGGGCAGCTTCGTGACTTATACACTAAGTCACAGGGGAAAAATATCATGCTCGTGCACCAAGCCGCCCTCCCACTGGGCCAACCGGGGGAATCCCCTAAAATTTCAACACCGGCAGCTATGCAGTATGCCATGGATGCAAATGCAATCATATGCATTCCTCACTCTATGCATCCTACACATGCCACTCATCATCCAACATCGTCAACACCACAAGCTTTTATTAATGTTGATTGTTCACAATAGTTTCAATCTTTGGGTGGCATTCTTTTTATTTTCAATCTCAACAAACAACATCAACATTCATATCACATTCATGGTAATACAACTTAACATAACACACCATGAATATTCTAAATGCACAAAAGTATGTTGCCAAACATATTATCTACACCACACCACAAGTCATCATTTCATACAACATTCAAGCAAGGCTAACATGCATAACACCATATACCACAATCAACTAACATTCAAATTCATGCATTTAGAATTTAGACTCCTCTCCTACCTCAAGAGAAGAATTTCGATGGATAAGACGATCCCGCCTCGTCGTTCGGAATAGGTCCTACATTCACATTCATGTAAAACCTTAATCAATCAACTACTCAAATCATCAATTCAATTCTATGTAGTTACAATCATATTTATAATGGCACAACATGTGTTAATCATGTTGTGGATATCATTTTATTCTCTATTAGGCTTCGGGAATTCTTTCCCGTTAAGCCACCATCATTTAATTTAAGGATTACAAAACAACCCTATTCCCCAAGCTTCACCAAACTCCTTCCACCATCATTCCTATATTTTAATATCATACATTTCTCCATAAACCACATTCTCAAACTAACTTTAACTATCTTCCCCAAACTCCAAGATTAGGGTTTTCTCCAAACCCATCCACCTTCATTAATACATCATAAACCTTCACTTCTCACCATCATTAATGCACCAACAACCATTTTCCTCCCATAAATACTTGCATTTATGATATCCCATTCTAAGGCATGAGCATTAAATGCTCTAATAAACACCCATGCACATGCATCTCCTTCCCAAAATCATAATACCCATAATATCAACATAAACCCATCCAAAAATGGTGGGAGAAGCTTACCTCACACCAAAAACGAATTGGGTTCAAGAAAGGAAGGGAGACAGTACGAAAATAAGAGGAAGGAGAAGGAAGAACTCCAAGCTTCCAAGTCCTCCTTAACGAAAAATAGAGAGGAAAAGAGTCACCACACAAACTCAAGGTTTTTGGGAGAAGAAAAGAGAAAAATGGAGGAAGATGAAGAGAAGAAGAAGTAAGGTATATTTGCTCAAAGCTTCAGCGGTTTACACGTGAATAGAAGAAGGAAAGTTTGGGCTTTTGGGTTTATTTTAATTCCATCTATTAGAATTCATCGTTTTTGTCACTAACAGGCTCTTCGTTTGGGCTCAATACTTCATCCAAAAATTATTTCGAATGTATATTCGGATTCCCATTATTATTCTCTACAACCCTGACCAGTATCATCTCATTCCGAGATATTTGGTCCGACGCCCATATCTCAACCGGGCTCATTTTCAGCTTAACCGGTCTCCATAAATTACCAATAATTCCCAAAAATCTTAATTTAGATAAATTCAATTTATTGGGACCTTAAACAATTCATATTCAACTTGTCAATATTTATTTCCCTTAATTAATCTTCTATTTTAAAATTCGGGATGTTACAGACAACTCATAATATAATAGTAATTTGTAGAGCATTTAAATTTTATTTTTTTAATTATATATTTTACAGTTTCATAATATGTTAAACATATTTGAAAAAGTAATTTAATTTAATTTTTATAATGTATTTTTTAAAAATAAATCATATAAGAACACTTAAAGAAGAATATAATAATTATAAAAACTTTCTTCTTTTGCTCTCGTTATTATTATTTTTATAACTAATATTTTTTATTTTTATAGTTAATTAAATTTATATATCTTAAACTTAATTTTATGAAAATGAAAAAATATATTATATTTAAATAATATAATTTTGAGCATTTCATATTAATTAAATTATATTATTAAATCTAAATACAAAATAAAAATAGGATTTTTATAATTAGTTGAACTTATAAATCACATACACATTATAGATGATAGAACTTATAAATTATCAATACAACGTATATTATGAATCTCCGACAAGGCAATAACCTATCGGTAAATGTTGATATATTTCTTAATTTTATATTATTATATATAGAGTATAGAATATTATATAAATATAATATATACGAGTTTTTATTTTGAATCTGATACTGTAACGCTGCAGTAAACGTTACAAATGATTGAATTATATTTTCATATCATATATAACTAATTAATATTAAAAAAACAAATATAACCCGGGCCCAAAAATCCAGTATAATTTATATCACATGAAAGAAATAAGCATATAAAAAGAAAAAATAATAAACAAATCATTAAAAAAACACGCCATGGATAATTCAAAGTAACTATTTACTTTTCTCTTCAATTATAATTTATATTATTATTTATTCAAAATTATCTCTTTTTACAAATACATTTTCTTTTATATTTTCTCTAACTTTTTCCTTGGCAACATGTACTTTTATCATTCATTTTATTTTTATTCAGCTATCATTTTTAAACTTTAGCTACTATAATCCACCATCTTTTGTGATTATTCATAGTCATAGTATCCTATTTAAGATCTCGTGCATTTAATTTGGAATTAAAGTATACTCTAACTTACAGAGTCTCTTAGTTAAAAAAATTTGTCTATCTCTTAAATCAACGTTCAATAAAGAGGAGGAAATACCAGTTCAATGATTTGAGACTAAAATAAAAACTAATTTTTTAATTGAAAAATACTATAAAATTACGATAAATTTTAATTTCAAACTAAACAAATAAATGTCAAATAAAATAAGTATAATCACGAATAATCACTAAGATAACAAAACATTAAAACAAGGCGTATATGTTTTTGGATCAACAAGAGAAATTAGACTAATGAAAGGTTGACGTTAGACAGAGACCCATTAATTAGACTTTCGTATACTTCCTGCCTACCAAAGCGCGTGTATTTATGCTCAAACAACTTGGGACAAAACATTTATAAGTAACGGTTTGATTTACAGTTGAAAAAATAGAGTTATAAAATTAAAATAATTTAAAAATTAATATTAATTTTTTACGTTGTTCGAAATAATTAAAACTTTATTTAAACATAGAATTTTTTTTTACCTAACTAATAACTAAATAAATTAAGTCTAGTTTGATAGATTAAGTCAGGTAATTGGAATTGACAGATTTTGATAACTTATTTTCAGGTGATAAGTTCAACCAAAACTAATCCTTTTGTAAGTAGGGTCCTACAAACAAATATATTTAAATTTTACCTCGAATGCATGAGTAATTGTTTAAAATATTTGAGTTATTATTAAATGAATGGTTTTCATGTTGTAATGATTAGTCAATGCGTGTGTTGGCCACGATCCAATGAGGGAGAGTTGGTTATTATAAAGAAAATGAGGTAGCATGGAATATCCTGCACCTTTTGGTCGTTGAAGTTCATATATATGAAATCTTATTATGAAGGTTGATTAAGAAATTAGAATCGATGTATCTGGTGGAGAGCAAGGGAGGTGCCATAGTGTGCATGCTGGTGTCCCTTTTGTTCTTAGGGACATGGCCAGCTGTTATGACTCTGTTGGAGAGGCGAGGTCGTCTCCCTCAGCACACCTACCTTGACTACACTCTCACCAATCTCCTCGCTGCTGTTATCATCGCTTTCACCTTTGGTCAGATTTCCAACACCCCCCCAAACTTCCTTTCTCAGCTCTCTCAGGTTTCTCTCTCTCTCTCTCTCTCTCTCTCTCTCTCTCTCTCTCTCTCTCTCTTGTGAGTAATTTGATGAAGCCTATTTTCAGCGCCTATACTGATTCAATATTAAGCAAAGAAATTGGTTCAAGTTGGCCTTCAATTCCAACTTTCCTATGATCGATAACTTGCTGGAAATTTTCACCCAGATTTCAAAAACCGAGTTGCTAGCTTAATAAAATATTAACTTGTTCTTCCACCGCCAAAGTCCATATTTGCTCAGCAAATCGCAGGCATGTGTCGGTGCCGTTAAATTTGAAGTCAAATTAGCAGTGGGAAGGTGACACTCCCTAGGTTTGCATTAATTTTGTTTTTATACAAGACATGGGATCCACAATACACTTTTTGCTTTATGTTTTGCCATCTTTTTGTAAAGATGAAACTCGTTATATCCATAGTGTCTTTCCTAATACTTGTTACAGCCTTTTTTTTATTTTTGCATAATGTGGGCATTTTTTAGGGGAAGAAACAGAATCTTTTTAGTTGTTAATTTGTTACTTGGTTTCCTACTACTATATGGTCTATTAATTACTCTTTCCATTTATAATTAATTTAATTGGTCGGAAAAAATACATATTAAAAAATTTAATTATTTTTATTAATTTTTATAAAATAACTTATTTTTTTTACTATTTTACCATTCATTAACACTTCTTACCATTTGACTTCGGTTTTTATTTTTCATGAGAATCATGATATTAGTGAAAATTTATTACACTAATATTAAGTGAACTAATAAAGTATTTTTGAAAGAAATCAATTAATACTACATTGAAAATTTAAGTAGATAAATAATAGATAGTTATTTAAATAGAAAATGGAAGGAATATATAGGAAATAACTTGATGATGTTATAAATGAAGTGTATATTCTTTTTAAAATTTGCAAGAAGAATTTTATTTATATTTAATATTAATATTTGATATGTGATGATATATAATTTTGTTGATGCAGGATAACTGGCCCTCTGTTCTGTTTGCCATGGCAGGAGGGGTGGTCCTTAGTGTTGGAAATCTGTCCACACAATATGCCTGGGCTTTTGTTGGTTTATCAGTTGTGGAAGTGATCACATCAAGCATAACTGTTGTTATAGGTTACTACCGCCACACCCCTATTTAGATTCTGGTATGAGTAAACCTTTAGGTTGATCCTCAAAGTTGTATAAGCCATGCATTTGTCAGTCGCAAAAATTTTCAAAATATCAATTCAGTTCATGTTTTTACGAAACGATCTTTAATTTTGTCTTTTTATGTATAAAATGACAGAGGCAAATAAAGCATAGAATAACTAATATAAAAGACTTTTTACAATGTTACAAATTCATATTAGATCTTCAAAATTTTAGGAACTAGAATACATGCCCATACAATTTTGAGGATTAACTTTAGTATTTACTTATTCTGGTGCTATGTAGTGTACTCTTTGTTAAAGAGATGTGTCATTATCTGCAATGATTATTCTATATCTTGGTGTGGATTCTCTGGATCTGATTGGCATCGCACTGTTTTTGCTTTTTGATTATAACAGGAACAACCTTAAATTACTTTTTGGATGACAAAATCAATAAAGCTGGGATTCTTTTCCCAGGAGTTGGTTGCTTTCTGATTGCGGTTTGTCTAGGTTCTGCTGTTCATTCATCTAATACTGCTGATAATAAGGCCAAGCTCAATGAATTTTCAAGTGATTACAAAGATGCAGCTCAGTATGTGTTGTTTGTTCACTGCTAATTTTAACTATAGTTCATACTCCTACCTAATTTCTGCAAATTTCATCACTGCTTAAATGTTAAGAATAAAAGGGGAAAAATGTTTCTTGCTTCTGTTTCTACCTTATTTCTTATACGAAAATTGTTTCCCCCAATTTTAGGAGCCAAACCATTTGAGTTAGTTTTGGATTCTAGTTGGAATGTTATCATTGTTTCTTGATTGCTGCTGAGCTTGTTTTGATTCTGATTTTAGTGTGTTAGTGTATTGTTTTCTAAACCAAGTCTGAGATTTTACCATCAAATTTTGTTCTCTATCCAGGGGCATTAGTTTATCCACTCTGAAAGCCACAAGTGAAGGTAACAATATTTGATTTCCTATTTCTTGGGATTGCTTTATTTGATAAATGCTGGCCTTTTCCCTCTCCTTTGTTACGCCTATAGTAAATTCAAAGGATCTAGAGAATGGAAGTGGTCCTGCAAACAAAGCCAAAGCTGGAACTGCAGTTTTTCTTATAGAGCTTGAGAAAAGAAGATCCATTAAGGCAGGTGGTTATGCTTCATCAATTCACACACTACAGTTTTCACAAGCCCTTTCGCTTTTTCATGTTGCATTCGCATATCAGTTACTGGAAAGTGAAGAATGGAGGAATGCTAGCAAGAAATTCTTTTTAACACACTCTTTAGTTTATTCTCTAAAATGGTTTTCTAGTTCTTATACAATATGTGATTTTTGTACCATGTGCAAGATTGTATGGGATAAAAACTAAATAAAGCAGAAAATTTTTCGTCTTTCGTGATTTCTAAAGCAAGTCCAACATAATTTTTGATAAAAAGATTTCTACTTTTTTTATTTCTTATTTCATGTAACCTTGTAAGTTAGAAAAACCGTATTAGCCAGTTAAGAATAGAGGAATACTTGTTTATTTAAATGTCTGCACTCTTCAGAAAGGTACCAGTAATAGTGTATTACATTACATAATTTGTTTGAAAGCTTGTTGCTAGCATCCCTCATGAAGAATGATGTATATGATAATTGTGTTATGTGAAACCTTTTTCAGGTGTTTGGGAAGAGCACTTTGATTGGATTAAGTATAACATTTTTTGCTGGAGTATGCTTCTCTCTGTTCTCACCAGCATTCAATTTGGCAACAAATGACCAGTGGCACACTTTGAAGAAAGGGGTTCCTCACTTGACTGTTTATACTGCCTTCTTTTACTTCTCAATCTCATGTTTTGTTATTGCCATAATTCTAAACATCACCTTCCTTTACCACCCTGTCTTGAACTTACCAAAGTCATCATTGAGGGCTTATTTGGGAGATTGGAATGGCAGAGGTTGGGCTTTCTTGGCTGGTTTCCTTTGTGGGTTTGGGAATGGCCTCCAATTTATGGGAGGTCAAGCTGCAGGATATGCAGCAGCAGATGCTGTGCAAGTGAGTCTATATATATTTATGCCTAAACCCAATAAATTTCTAGATTCACTAATAACAGGCATACATTTTCTCATATTACTTTCACATTATCTTATCATATAAAAATTAAAAGTATTCAGAAATATTAATATCAGCCTACTTATTTAATGCTAATAAAAGAGGGATAGACACAATTTTCATATAATGTGGTTGAGTGAACCTGAGAGAAAATCAGTCCTTCTTCTTATGCTTTATAACATGAGTTGGATAGTCCAGTCTGAGGTGAAAGGTTCAAACTATAACTTTTTTTTTTTGGTAAATAAAAAAATGCAGGTTTCAGTCAAATTTTTTATTTTATTTGCTAACAAGGGCCTTTAAGTTATTAATTGAAGAATCAATAAATAAAAAGTTTTCACTAAAATTATTAAAAATGATAATAAAGTGTATCAGGGACTTTTTTGTAAAATAGTTCAGTTTTGATTTCTTAACTACTGTTAGTTAAATGCTCTTGTTAAGAGTTTTTTCTAATTCTTTATTTATTCTTATTTTTATGTGCTAATGATTATTTGATTTATTTCTCTACTTTATTGTAGACATTAATTAGGTTCCTCTAAAATAAGGTACATTGCAAAATGCATAAAAGTCATTAATTAAAAGTCAACAGGTGATATTGTAATAACAAATTCTTTAAACTGTTACTATCACTTTATCCTTGAAAGTGTAACAGCTGCATTTTCATGATAACTGTTTTGTTTTTTTTTTTTTTGGTGAAATGGTAACTGTTTGTTTCAGGCACTTCCACTGGTGAGTACCTTTTGGGGTGTGGTTTTGTTCGGGGAGTACCGCAAATCATCAAGAAGAACATATATGCTACTTGGGAGCATGTTGTTTATGTTTATTGCGGCTGTTGCTGTGCTTATGGCATCGTCAGGGCATCGAAAATGATTTTGTAAATATTCATTTTCACTTACAAATTCAACAATACTTTCTTTGTTTTTTTCTATTAGCCTATCGCCAAATTCTATCAAAAGTCCAAGTAATAATTATATCCCGGATAGTATATTTAAAATTTTATTCATCACCATCACTTTAATTACTTAATGCTAATTATATTTTTCCTATGTGAATTTCCATTGATCACAACTTGCTATATACATTATATATATATATATATATATATATATATGTATATGTATATATTTACACTTTAATTTTATTTCCGCTTGCAAAAAAAATAAATTAGGCTTTTAGGCTTTAGCCAAGTAACTTTTCTTACCAGCAGGTAGATTCGAAAACATATTAGGTAGTAACTATGATTTTATATTTTAAACGAGGGTGACTTTTAAAATTTTAAAATTACTTTATATTCTCAAGAATATTTTAATTGAACTAAACACAAATAAAATTACAATTGGAAACTTAAATAATAATTAAATATACTTTTAAAATTTATTTGAGAATCATATTCCTTATTATTTCAGAAAAGTAACTTACCCATAAATAAAAGATATTGCATATCAAATGTTTAAACTAAAATAATCTTCTCATCAATATCAATGTATTATAATTTTTATATAAAAAATATATAGTATTATATTTCAAATTTATTATGAATTTTGGAAGGGCTACATTAAATCTTTTGAATAGATGTTGAATCCTCTTAAAATTTTGAAAATAGAAACACACCAATGTAAAGAATATTGTTTTGACCACTTAAAATTTTAGGTTGATAAGAAATACCCTCTGCCATTAATTTATCTATGTTAAGTGCTCACTTGTCAATTTTTAAAGGTTAAATCATTATTATAGTCCTATTAATGTAAAAGATCATTTACTTGAACTTAAGAGGAAGTTTCTTTAAAGTCTATGTGTTGAAATTGTTATATATATAGGATGAAAATTGATATTTTTTTAGTATTGATTTAAGTATAACATGAATGAGGTGAGTGTGTATGATAAAATATAAATTTATATATATTATTTTATCTATTATATGACTTATCATATCATATTATGCATATTAAATATATTAATATTCAATAAATAAATTATAATTTGATATATATAGTATAATTAAAATATATATTTAATAAATATTTTTTTAAAAATATATTATCATTAAAAAATTAATAGTTATATTTTGAAAATTATGTAATATGATGTGTTAAATTATATAAATTGGTAAAATATTAGTGAAAAAAAGACTTTTTACACCGGTCTTTTTTGGCTTTTTACACCGGTTGTAGGACCAGTGTAGATACAGCTGGTGAGAAAAATATGGACTTTTTACACCGGTTTTGAGACCGGTGAGAAAAATCGTTTTTACACCGGGCGTTGAGATTACGATCGGTGTAAAATGTAATATTTACACCCGTTTTTTGGTTAGGACCGGTGTAAAATGTAACTTTTACACCGGTCGTGTATGTTACGACCGGTATAAAAAAGACATATTTAACAACGGTTGGATACGACAACTGGTGTAAAAAATTATCAATCTCGTTCAATTTCAATCAAATTGTAATCGTACATGTCAATCCAACAAATGTCATAAAATCAATATCTATATATAAATTAAAACCATATAATATATTAATTAAAATTAATAAAGTGATATTCATATATACATATAAATGAAGTGTTAATAGTCTAGGAAAAAAATATTGACAATTTAAGCAACCAATAAATATATAAATAGATTGATATGCTCCATTCTACTGGTTTAATATAGTGAATTTCCTGATTCCTGTGCAAATCTAAAATTCTAAAAGAGTCTAACAAAAATCTAAAATTCTAAAATAGCCTAACAAGCTCTTCAATGTCTCAATTTTCAAATGCCTTGCTTCTGAATTCGAGTTCTCCAACAGTTCTTGATTTCCTTGTCTGCTGATCCACTGGCCTTGATCATGCTTGATGTCAACACCATTTTTATAGTAAATGAATATAGTCAACCTTTCTCAAATATTCCATAAATGGACACTAAAAAATTTCAAGAAATGATACATCAATAATTCAAACCACAAAAGCTAGAGTTTATCAAGATATGGAAAATTCACTAATAGCCAGCTTCTAGGATTTCTCGTGATTATTTCATGTAACTTAAACAAATTAGGCAATCATTGGAAATCTAACATCTTCAACCATCCTTTTTAAGGAATGTCATTAATATTATTCTATATGAAATTTAAATTCAAACACAATCTTTTGAAGAAGATTAAGCTTCTGGTTTCACTTTTCCCATATTGGATCTCTTACAAATAAATTTATACAAAATCCAATTTTTTTAGAAAGTCTGAAATCATAAATTTCTTGTTAAAAATCAATCAAGTTGAATAAGTCTTTCAATTTATAAAGTAGAGCATTATTGATTGAAGCCTGTTAGCAAACATTTAAGCAAAATAATATTTGCACTTAATACTATCAAAGAATCATTCAACTCTACTAAATTTTGAAACAATAACAAAATGCTAGACCTATGAAGCATTATCATTTCAGATTGAATACAATATTAAATATTAAAAACCAATATGGAAGTCAGGTATATCAGAATCATTCAACTCTATTAAATTTTGGATGTTTCACCTTCACTTCCTCTGTTTTCCTAAGAAACCAAAAGCATTAAGAATTAATTAATTGAGCTCTATCAGAATATTAATTCAATCAAAACAAAAGAAAGTAGAAGAAAACTCACCATAAAACTCAACTGCTTTTTCCAACCCCTTGTTTGCATTGTGATTCAGCTATTGTTTATTCCTGATATAACCATTGGGGCCTCCTGTTCTGGTTTTGGCATCATAATGGTTAGAAATGTCTAGCTGCCTTTGGAAAAACTTTCATTATTAGGCAAGTAACATTTGATGAGTGAAGGTCTAAAACTTTACCAAAGAATACAAGAGATAATGTTAGACAAAAGAAAGGATTACATCACAAGAAAGATAACTAGGATAATGTTCTTTAAAAGTGAATCCGCTTTTAAAATCGCCATATAAAAAACAAGAGGGAGGGAATACTAGGGCTGAGCAACGGGTCAGATTTACCCGTTTAATCCGATTATCCAATCCAATCCAATTATTGGATTGGATTTTTTTGGTCATCGGATCAAATCTATAACGTTCTTATTTTTTTATTTTTTTTAAAATATGATTTCAATAACCAATAAATTTTCCGTAAAGAATTTAAATTTCCAAACAGAAGTCGGATTCAATAATTAACAAAATCGATTTTACCTTAATCCGACCGGCTTATTTAAAAATACAAATAAATGATTCAAAAATCGAACAGAATTTGAATTAATTAACACTGTCATATTTTCAATGGCCGACCGGCCCTTTAAAATATACAAATAAATAAAATCACTCGGTATACCCAGGAGCCGGCCAAGGCTTCTACAAATAACTATGTGCACTATGTACTAAACAAGTAAATACATAATGCTTCAATCGGCTGAGTGACTTCATATGCCATCGTTGTGCCCTTTATCCACTGTAAAAAATAATAAGTAGGGGGTGAGCATAAACATATCAAATAATAGTTATTGAATTGGATTAAAAGTCCAATTCATAACTATATATAAATAAACACAACCGAATCAAACAACTCAATATAATAGTATGATATTCTCAATAACATATATGTATCAATACACACACACCTGCTCAATCGGATAAATCCATTATTAAGTCTTTTAATTGTGTTGCAACACTGGCTCCCCGAGCCATAACTCAGCTCTCAGCTGAACCGGCCGTTTTACAGGTACCAAACCGTTTATACCCTTATGTGACACCATCACTCTCAGTGACAACGGTGAGTGCCACGGGCTAAACCCCGAGCCCCTCTCAAGAGGTTGCCTTGAGTCCCACCCAAGGTCTTTTGTCTTTTGCCTTAAGTCCCACCCAAGGTCTTTTGTGGAAACCACATCATACAAATATCATATACATATCAAGTGCATCCCATGCGTTTGTTCATCATGAAAAATTCATGAATATTACTCATATTATCATCATCAATCATATGCCATCAGCTGATCCAATCATCAGTCACACATATATATATAATCAACACATCAATATGAATGGAGATATAAAAACATAAAACATCATCTAACCGGGCCTCACAATAATTTACACACATCTCATATGTATATAATAATAACACCCCGAATCCATTCATAAACTATTAATTTGAAATGTAACGCTCCCCCTACCTGGAAATAAAGAGTTCCAGTAGCTTTTCAAGCTTTAATCAATTTTAACTTCACGAATTCCGATTGGAATTGGAGCACTGAATCAGTCTCAGTTTTTTCTCTTATGAAGTTCAAGCTTTCACGCAAGAAGGAAAGAAAGGAAAATTAGTTTCTCCTTCGTTAATGGTTTCCAGTGATGATTGGAAAGGAAGACTATAGATGATGTTTTCTTCTTTCAAAAGTTTCTAAACTCATTCAACAATAGAAACTGGTATTTATATCGTTCATGCAAAAGAGAGACGTGAACAATAGGAAATTGCCTGCTGTACATTTCTTCAAATGATAGGTAAGGAATAAGCATTTAATGAAAAAGGACAGCACATCAGAAAGGGTCCCATACTTAGGAAAATATCAGAAAAAGAGTTTGCTGGAAGGTAGAAGAACAGAGTGACGTGGAAAGCTTTAATAATTAAAATAATTATTAATTCTGACTCGGTTCCAACATATTCCGACTTAGTTTCAGTATTCTGGGCATATCTTTCCGAGAAGATTCATCAGAGCCTCTTTCCGCTCAGAATTCCTTCATTCAGAGGAAATTCACTCGGAAAGGTTTCATCCCATGAAACACTCAGCTTTCCTTTCTCGGAAATACCCCGCATGGAAATATCTCATTCCGACAGCTCATTTAGTTATATTTTTGTCCAAGTCAAACCTTCTCTTACGTCACTGGGAAGTGATGATGCATGATTTATCCTTAATTCCTCAATTTAAATGTGTATAATTTGCCATCACTTAGTGTGTAATATACTGCACTTTAACACATTTTCATCATTTGAGCTTTATTTAATATTTAATTTTAAAATGAATTAAGGATAAATTTTTAATAAAAGTTGGTTTTCTCTTGTTTTGTAGTGTGTGATTAAGCCTGTAATTAAAAAATAATTACCACAGGTCAAACGAAAGAAGCCACGACTCAAGAAATGGTCAAAAATGCGAGAAAAGCACCAGAACAGGTCTGGGAATCGATTCACCAATGTGGGAATCGATTCCCACACAAAAGAACAGCAAGGAATCGATTCAAGCACCCTGGGAATCGATTCATACAGCTAGGAATCGATTCCCCACCCCTGTGAATCGATTCATATGCATTTTTAAGGCCTGGGAATCGATTCAAACAAGCATGAATCGATTCATGTGCTTGGGAATCGATTCCCACCCCTGAGGAATCGATTCCTATGTGTAAAATTACCCAAAAATTGCCTAGATGAATCGATTCAGGCACAGATTTATCAGTGGAAACATCAGATAACGCATTATCAAAGTGGAAACAACACTGAAGCTGATAATGGAGCACTGAAGCTGATAATGGAGCACCATGGAATTGTAAATTGGAGAGTGCTCCTTCCATTAAAATTTTTTTATGGCATTGGCTTTGCTTTTGAGCTCCTATAAATAGGAAGCAAGGCAAGGAGCAGAGACACCACTCTTCATCAGATTCTCCTTCATACGTTCCTCTTCTCTTCTCTGTTGGAATTTTCCAGCAAGTTCTTCATTTCCGGGTTAGTTTCATTGTTTGTAGTTGTAATTATGGAGGGCTAAAACCCCTAGATTGATTTTCTTGGAGAATGTTGTAATGTAATTTTGAGGTCATTAATTTTAATATAGTATGCTTTTATTATTGTTATTTCTTCATAATCTTTCTCTACTTATTTAATTCCATTTTGTTTAATTAAATTTGTATGCTTAATCGGTTTAATTATTCAAATGGAATAAAATAAGGTTTTAAATTAGAATGGATTAAGGAAATATGCATGCTTAATGAATATTTTCATAATCACTTTTAATAATTATGGTTTGCTTAATTCCATAATTTGAGAATAGATTATGTATATAGGCGATGTTCTTATGTATGCTCAATAATTCCTAGATTTTACGATCTTGACTCCTTTTGCTTAATTAGGATGCTTGATTAAAATATTCATTTTTAAATGAAAGTAAAGGAATTGTGAATTGAAAAAGACGCTTAGTTGATCAATTCAATTTGAGCTAAGAAATTAACATTAATAAGTATACAAATTATTTTTAGTGAACCAAGGATAAATTTATTTACAATACTCCAAGAAAATCAATCGCTTGTTATTTATTGTTTTAAATCCTTTATTTACCTTGTTTTAATTTTAATTGTAACAACAAAAATCAATCAACCCCCCCCCCCCCCAATTGTATGTTAGTGAACTTATGTTTGTAAAAATTTTTAGTTGTTTAGTTTTTATTTTTAATTATTAAAAATTAGTTTAAGACTTGATTTTTCCTAAATTTTTGTGTTGATCCTTGAGAGAACGACCTAGGTTGACACCCTAGTACTACGTTAATTAATTTTAATGTACTAATTTGACGGAATCACGACTGCAAAAATAACAACGTCAAATTTTGGCGCCGCAGCCGGGGATCAACGATCTTTAGGAAAAACACTTGTTTTAAATTAATTTTTTTTTATTAAAAAAAAAATTTAAAAATTTAAAAATTTTTTTTTCTTTTGTTTGTTTGTTTGTTTATTTTATTTCTTTTGCATAATTTAGAATTCTTATGATTTATTGCTCATCATGATCAAATATCTTGTTGTATGCTATGTATGACTAGAAGAACTTTTGAGCATTTATATTCATTTGATCCTGAAATTGAAAGAACTTTTCATAGGTTAATTAGAGAAGCTAGATTTAATAATAACTTTGTTGATATTGATAGTGATAGTATTTTTTTCTGAATCTGTTGAAAGTACTACTGCTAGTTTTTCTGATATGGCTGAACCTCGTGAAAGAACTCTTAGAGAACTAGCTGCTCCTGAATTCACTTACGAAAGTTTGTGTATTCAATATCCTGATGAGGATGTCCCTTTTATTCTTAAGACCGGACTTATACACCTGTTGCCTAAGTTTCATGGTCTTGCGGGTGAAGATCCGCACAAACACCTCAAAGAATTCCACATTGTGTGTTCCACAATGAAACCCCAAAATGTTCAAGAAGACCATGTCTATCTTAAAGCGTTTCCTCATTCTTTAGAGGGTGTTGCTAAGGATTGGTTGTACTACCTTGCTCCAAGATCAATCACAAGTTAGAATGACTTAAAGAAAATGTTCTTGGAAAAATTCTTTCCTGCCTCTAGAACAACTGCAATCCGTAAAGACATATCTGGCATTAGGCAACTCTCTGGAGAAAGTCTTTATGAATATTGGGAGAGATTTAAAAAACTTTGTGCAAGTTGCCCTCACCACCAAATTTCTGAACAACTTCTTTTTCAGTACTTCTATGAAGGTTTACACCACGTTGATCGCAACATGATTGATGCGGCAAGTGGAGGAGCTTTAGGAGATATGACTGCTGCTGAAGCAAGAAACTTGATTGAGAAGATGGCATCTAACTCTCAACAATTTGGTGTGAGAAATGATTCTTTCAAACCCATGTTTGATTCCAATTCTAGTTCATCTGGAATTAAATTGGAGAGCAAACTTGATGCTCTCACCACTCTGGTCACACAATTGGCAGTAAATCAAAAATCCATGACTGCTAAAGTATGTGGCATCTGCTCTTCACAAGAGCACCCCACTGATTGTTGTCCTTCTCTACAAGAAAAGGATAATAATAGTCCCCAAGCCTATGCAAGTAACATCTACCATGATAGACCTCCACCACCACAAAACCATGACCTTTCCACCAACAGATACAATCCAGGTTGGAGGAACCATCCAAACTTGAGATGGGGCAACCAACAACAAAATCCCCAACCTCCATTTCAAAACAATGCACCAACCTTCCAAAGACCGACACCTCAACCACCCACAAGTGGCCCTTCTTTGGAGGATCTGGTAAAACAAATGGCTGCACAGAACTTAGAATATCAACAGAGGAATGATGTTACCATCCAGAGTTTAAGCAACCAAATTGGGCAATTGGCTTCATCATTGAACCAATTACAATTTCAGAACTCTGACAAGTTACCCTCTCAACCAGCTGCAAATCCAAGAAACGTGAGCGCAATTCAGTTAAGATCAGGTAAAAACCTTGAAGTACCCATACCCAAGGACCCTGAGAAACAAAAAGATGTGCCCACAACAGTTGAGAATGATGAACCCTCTTCAAGCTCAAGGAAGTCTGTGATACAACCACCCCAAGTTCCATCTCATATCCCTCTTCCTTTCCCACCAAAAGCAATTCCAAACAAGAAGATAGAAGAAGTGGACAAAGAAATTTTGGAAACTTTCAGGAAAGTGGAAGTAAATATACCTCTTCTTGATGCAATCAAGCAAATTCCTAAGTATGCCAAATTTCTGAAGGAGTTGTGTACTCACAAAAGGAGACTCAAGGGCAATGAAAGGATAAGTATGGGAAGAAATGTATCTGCACTGCTCAGTAAAGAAGTTTCAAATATTCCTGAGAAATGCAAGGATCCAGGTACGTTTTCTATACCCTGTATCATAGGCAACAACAAATTTGAAAATTGCATGTTAGATTTAGGAGCTTCAATAAATGTTATGCCTATGTCTGTTTTTAAAACTTTGTCTCTTAGAAATTTACAACCTACTGGTGTAGTAATTCAGCTAGCCAATAGGAGCACTACTTACCCTGCTGGAGTTATAGAGGATGTTTTGGTTCAGGTAGAACAGCTTGTTTTCCCTGCTGACTTTTTTGTACTTGATATGGAAGAAGGTATGCCTCAAATTCCTGTTCCTATCATTTTGGGAAGACCATTTTTGAAAACAGCCAAAACTATAATTGATGTCCATGCTGGAACCCTTTCCATGGAATTTGGTGACACTAAGGTAAGATTTAACATTCTAGATGCCATGAAACACCCTTCTGAAAATCATTCTATTTTCCAAATTGACATTATTGATGAACTAGTTTTTGAACATTTTTCTGATGTTGATTTGGAATGCATAGATGATTCATACAGTTGTTTTGCATGCAATAATTCTGAGAATTGTCATATTTGTGCTGAAATTGACAAATACATAACTGCTGATTTAGAGTCTATAAAAATACCTGTTCTAAATACAAATTTTCAAGAAGACTCTAACAAATTTTTTGAGGTGCAAGAATCCAAATCTGCTTTGTTAGTTCCATCTACTTTGCAGGCACCTAATCTGGAGCTAAATTTCTTACTTGAAAACCTCAAGTATTCATACTTGGGAAATGATGAAGAGCTCCCGGTAATAATCTTTACTTCTCTTGATGAAAATCAAGAAGAAAAATTGCTGCAAAATTTGGAAAGGCACAAGAAGGCTAGACCACTATCCAGTCTGCTTCAAAAGGATGTGGTATTTGAGTTTGATCCACCTTGAGGGAGTTTTTCTTACCCATCTCTTTACTTTTTCATTATATTGTCTATTTTGTATGCTCTGTCTTACATTGAGGACAATGTATGATTTAAGTGTGGGGGTGGGATTCGTGTGTTATTGTGTGTTGTGTGATTAAATTTTGTGTGAAAAAAAAAATTAAATAAAAGATTTTGTGTGTGTTTTTGTTTTAAAAAGGCATGTTTTATTGGAATTTTAAGATATGCATGAGTAACAAGTAAATTCTTTCATGTCTGATATGAGATTAATGATATGTTATAATTTGAACTCAAACATTTTTGGTATGTTGAGAATGACATGATAATTGAGAAATGATCATATATGATGGAATTATACCTTGTGAGATTTTTGAGCCTTAAAATTTGATGGATCACTTTAAACCATCTTAATCCTTTCATGTGTGATTAATTCCTGAAAGCTTACATCTTAATTTTTGTCTTGTTTCTTGATGATACTTGAAACTCATATGAATGTATTTGAAATGATACAGGCATTTTGTTCAATTGAGCCACTAAGCCAGATAAGCCTACCATGAATAAATTATCTCTTGCTAACCATTTTGAGCCTATTTAACTATTTCCTTGTTACAGCTCAAATAAGCCATGGATGAAGAACCAAAAATATACCTACCTTAAGGAATATATTGGAGCTTTGAAATCAAGTCAAAACAGGCATTCAAATAAGTGTGGGGGTGTGCAAAAAAGGAATTGCAACTCTTGTTCCAAGTGTTATGCAATCTCATAAAAAAAAATAAAAAAAAATAAAATTTTACCAAATACCATACAATAAATGTTTTACCTTCACTGTTTGCCAGAAAAATTAATTGCTTCATCATTCTTTTTGGTATATATATAAATATATATATTTCATCCATTTTAACCTTGGCCATATTTCAACCCTGTGAAAGCCCTGTTGATCTATACATGCATTTGTGTTGATTGTGGAATTGAGAAACTTGCCAAATTTTTAGACTGTTTGATTTTCAGGAATTGTTTTGAGTGTATACACAAACCTTAAACACTTGAGAGTTGAGAGTATGTCTTGTGAGGTTCTATCACTTATGATCTTCTTTTCAGTTTAATTTAATTTTCACATGCCTAACTGTTTGAATGATCTTTATATATATCTTGATGCTCTGAATCTTGCATGTTGAATAACTCTTGTTTCTCTGTATATTCTTAAAATTTCATGCCAATTCTGTGTGTTATTTTCAACTTAATGTTTTCAATAAATTGTGATACTTGTTTTTATTTTGATTTTGCCCGGGAGTGCAAAAGAATAAGTGTGGGAGTATTTGATGATGCATGATTTATCCTTAATTCCTCAATTTAAATGTGTATAATTTGCCATCACTTAGTGTGTAATATACTGCACTTTAACACATTTTCATCATTTGAGCTTTATTTAATATTTAATTTTAAAATGAATTAAGGATAAATTTTTAATAAAAGTTGGTTTTCTCTTGTTTTGTAGTGTGTGATTAAGCCTGTAATTAAAAAATAATTACCACAGGTCAAACGAAAGAAGCCACGACTCAAGAAATGGTCAAAAATGCGAGAAAAGCACCAGAACAGGTCTGGGAATCGATTCACCAATGTGGGAATCGATTCCCACACAAAAGAACAGCAAGGAATCGATTCCCCACCCCTGTGAATCGATTCATATGCATTTTTAAGGCCTGGGAATCGATTCAAACAAGCATGAATCGATTCATGTGCTTGGGAATCGATTCCCACCCCTGAGGAATCGATTCCTATGTGTAAAATTGCCCAAAAATTGCCTAGATGAATCGATTCAGGCACAGATTTATCAGTGGAAACATCAGATAACGCATTATCAAAGTGGAAACAATACTGAAGCTGATAATGGAGCACTGAAGCTGATAATGGAGCACCATGGAATTGTAAATTGGAGAGTGCTCCTTCCATTAAAATTTTTTTATGGCATTGGCTTTGCTTTTGAGCTCCTATAAATAGGAAGCAAGGCAAGGAGCAGAGACACCACTCTTCATCAGATTCTCCTTCATACGTTCCTCTTCTCTTCTCTGTTGGAATTTTCCAGCAAGTTCTTCATTTCCGGGTTAGTTTCATTGTTTGTAGTTGTAATTATGGAGGGCTAAAACCCTTAGATTGATTTTCTTGGAGAATGTTGTAATGTAATTTTGAGGTCATTAATTTTAATATAGTATGCTTTTATTATTGTTATTTCTTCATAATCTTTCTCTACTTATTTAATTCCATTTTGTTTAATTAAATTTGTATGCTTAATCGGTTTAATTATTCAAATGGAATAAAATAAGGTTTTAAATTAGAATGGATTAAGGAAATATGCATGCTTAATGAATATTTTCATAATCACTTTTAATAATTATGGTTTGCTTAATTCCATAATTTGAGAATAGATTATGTATATAGGCGATGTTCTTATGTATGCTCAATAATTCCTAGATTTTACGATCTTGACTCCTTTTGCTTAATTAGGATGCTTGATTAAAATATTCATTTTTAAATGAAAGTAAAGGAATTATGAATTGAAAAAGACGCTTAGTTGATCAATTCAATTTGAGCTAAGAAATTAACATTAATAAGTATACAAATTATTTTTAGTGAACCAAGGATAAATTTATTTACAATACTCCAAGAAAATCAATCGCTTATTATTTATTATTTTAAATCCTTTATTTACCTTGTTTTAATTTTAATTGTGACAACAAAAATCAATCAAACCCCCCCAATTGTATGTTAGTGAACTTATGTTTGTAAAAATTTTTAGTTGTTTAGTTTTTATTTTTAATTATTAAAAATTAGTTTAAGACTTGATTTTTCCTAAATTTTTGTGTTGATCCTTGAGAGAACGACCTAGGTTGACACCCTAGTACTACGTTAATTAATTTTAATGTACTAATTTGACGGAATCACGACTGCAAAAATAACAACGTCAGGAAGCCTTCCATCTGAAATCACTCGGAGCTTGAAGACAATCCCCTCTCGGGAGTCTTTTTACTCGAAAGAATCATTCGGGTTTGAAAACCATTTAGAAGACGAACCCGAGTTCAAATTCAACAATTCTGACCGAACACAATTGAATGAATTTACCACTCGGTCTTGAAATTATTCACTCAGAATATACTCATTCAGAGTTGGAGTCTTTCTCCATCCAGAAGTAGTCTCCTTGCAAAGATTTACTTGGTCTATTTCAATCGTGCCATCTCTCTTGGAAGTATCACAACTCGGAGATACTTCACTCGGTCACTATTCAGAATTTCTCAGCCTAAGAAGTACTTGTTCAATTCAAAGCTTCTCTTTGACTCAGAATGATTTTATTAATAATGTTTCACTCGGAAACATCTTAAATTCACTCGGAATGTTACACATTCTTACTCGGAAAATCTTGTCTCTATCATTATTCACTCGGAATTTCATTCGGAAATCTTCCTTTATTCCTTAATAAATTATTTTTCTACAAATCATAAAAATTAGGATGTTACATTTCTCCCCTCCTACAAAAATTTTGTCCTTGAAATTTACATATAAAATCATACATTAATGAAACAATTCAGGATATTGCTCCCTCATAGCGTCTTCACGTTCCTAAGTATGCATGATACACTGATCCTACGGCCATGCAACCTTGACCAATTGAACATTCTTGCTTCTTAATTGTTTTATCGATCGGTCCACTATACCAGTGGGCTCAGCTATAGTGGTCAGCTTCTCTCGGATTTCAACATCATCATCTGGCATTTCTTGAGTAGGATCCGGCAAGTACTTTCTCAATTGAGAGACATGGAACACGCTATGTAAATTTGATAAATGGGAAGGCAAAGCTATCTGATACGCAACAGATCCGACTCTCTTCAATATTTCATATAGATCAATATATCTTGGGCTCAACTTCTTGCTTTTCAGAGCTCTTCTAATGCCTTTGCTCGAGGATACTTTCAGAAAGACTTTGTCTCTGACTTGAAATTCAATCGGTTTCGTCCGTTTATCATAATAACTCTTCTGACGGTCTTGGGATGCTTTCATTTTATCTTTAATCATTTGGATTTGCTCAGAGGTCTGCTGCACAATCTCTGGCCTTAACATTAGGCTCTCTCCCGATTTCGACCAGCAAAGAGGGGTTCGACATTTTCTGCCATATAAAGCCTTGTATGGAGCTATACCGATGCTACTGTGATAACTATTATTATAGGTGAATTCGATCAATGGAAGGTATTGCTCCCAACCTCCACCATGCTCTAGCACACAGGACCTTAATAAGTCCTCTAAACTCTAGATAGTCCCCTCAGATTGCCCGTCTGTCTGAGGGTGATAGGTCGAACTCAATCGGAGCTTCGAACCTAATTCCTGATGCAGACTCCCCCAAAATCGGGAAGTAAACCTTGGATCCCTATCCAGCACGATAGAAGATGGAGCACCATGCAGTCAGACTATCTCGTTAATATACAATTGTGCCAGTTTTTGCAAAGGATAACTCATGTTGATCGGCAAGAAGTGTGCAGACTTTGTCAGTCGGTCCACAATAACCCAGATGGCATTGTGTCCACTCCGAGTCTTGGGTAATCCCATTACAAAATCCATGGCAATAGCATCCTATTTCCACACGGGTATCTCTAAAGGTTGAAGTCCACCGGATGGTTTTTGATGTTCAACCTTCGCTTTCTGACATATTATACAGTGGCCAAGAAGTCGACTACATCTTTCTTCATTCTGGGCCACCAAAAATACAATTTCAAATCTTGGTACATCTTAGTAGTACCCGGATGTATACTCAACATACTTCTATGTGCTTCCTCAAGTACCGATCGTCGTAAATTACTCGAATCAGGTACATAAATCCGACCTTTCACTCGGTAAATACCGTCAGGACCCTCGGTTAAAAATAGGTCCTTACCTTTAGCCTGAGTTTCTTTTATCTCGGCTAAATAAGAATCCGACAATTGCTGTACATAAACAAGCTTCAAAAATTCATTAGCTATTTTCAATGTCCCGAGAGTTACTTTTCCGGGCGAAGAAGCATCCACTTGCAGATTCATGTCTCGGAATTGTTCGAGTAACTCCATTTCTTTAATCATCATTGCTGCCATATGGATGGATTTCCGACTCAAGGCATCGGCTACAACATTTCCCTTTCCCGGGTGGTATTTTAAGTTGAAATCATAATCCTTCAAAAATTCTATCCACCTTCTTTGTCTCATATTCAATTCTTTTTGGTCGAACAAATATTTTAGGCTTTTATGGTCACTATACACTTCAAACTTAGAGCCATAAAGATAATGCCTCCAAATTTTTAGTGCAAAAACCACTGCTGCCAACTCTAGATCATGAGTAGGGTAACTTTGCTCATGTGGTCGTAATTGACGCGAAGCATATGCAATCACTCGCCCATTCTGCATCAGTACACATCCTAAGCCGAGTCCGGATGCATCACAGTAGACCACAAAGCTCTCCTGCAGATTTGGCAATGCCAACACAGGAGTAGAAGTCAGTCGGGTCTTCAATTCTTGAAAACTCTGTTCACACTCAGAAGACCACACAAAAGGAGTATTCTTCTGGGTTAGCTTGGTCAGTGGCAAAATGATTTTAGAGAATCCCTCAATGAATCTCCGATAATAACCGGCTAGCCCCATAAAACTCCTGACATCAGTAACCGACTTTGGCCTCTCCCAATTCATCACAGCTTCGATCTTTGAAGGATCTACCGAGACACCTTCTCTGGAGATGACATGACCCAGGAATTGAATCTTTTCTATCCAGAATTCACACTTAGACAATTTGGCAAATAGTTGCTTCTCCTTTAACACTTGAAGTACCGATCGGAGATGCTCTTCATGCTCCTCATAAGACTTAGAATAATCAATATATCATCAATAAATACCACCACGAACCGATCCAAGTAAGAATGAAAAATGTTGTTCATATAATTCATGAACACAGCCAGAGCATTAGTAACTCTGAACGGCATCACCACGTATTCATAATGACCATACCAGGTCCTGAATGCCGTCTTAGGAATATCGGTAACTTTCACTCGGATTTGGTGGTATCCCGATCGTAAATCAATTTTGGAAAAGACCGATGCACCACGCAGCTGATCAATTAAGTTGTCAATTCTGGGCAATGGGTATTTATTCTTGATGGTCAGCTTATTCAATTGTCGGTAATCAACATATAACCGTATGCTACCATCCTTTTTCTTGACGAGTAACACTGGAGCACCCCACGGTGACACGCTTGGTCGGATAAATTGTTTTTCGAGCAGCTCGTCAACTTGTTTCTTTAACTCAGCTAGCTCAATCGGAGACATTCTATAAGAGGCTCTGGAGACTGGCTCAGCTCCAGGAATTAAATCAATAGAGAACTCGATTTCTCTATCAGGAGGAACACCAGGTACGTCCTCCGGAAACAACTCAGGAAAGTCATAAACAACTGGTATGTCTCAGATTTTAGACTCACTCCTTCCCTCAGTCATACAAAATAATGATGCTAAATCTCCGAGTCATTAATTTGGTTGGAAAATCTTGAATTAATATTGACTTATTGTATGACTCTCAGAGGATTTATTCTTTTGGCAAGCGCACCAATCGTTAAATTTGTAATATATTTGATCGTTCCCACAGGGATTGTGGTAATTACCGCAATCTTAGACTAGTACAAGCTGAACCAACGCAACGCAGATAGAGTTCATTCTGTTTTGTTATTTTATATTTCTAATGTTTTTGTATTTGCAGAGACAGTGTTAAGGATGAAATACGATTAGTAGAAGGTAGGTTAGGATTGCTTCAGTTTACAACTTCATCAAGAAATATGCAATTGAGGTTTAATCAAACTTCAGACATCAAGAGGACAATCCACGAGTGGTTAATCCCTAATTCCTTAGGTGAAAAACACTAATTCCTATGCATCAAACCTTAATCCCTTAAGTGCTCGATTAACATACGAATCTAATGTGAAATTGGAGGTTGAACTCTAACTATTCACCTAATTGCTAGGCCTAAATTAGTTAGAAAGCTGGAAGTTACCTAAGCTTCAACCATGATTCCTCACTGGTGAAGTTCTTCATCAGATCTGGATTTGTCAATCCAGCAAAGCAGATCCACTCCTCAGCTCGTTCTCCTCAAGATCTAGAAGTCAATTTCCTCAATACACGTTCAAGATTCCATCGCAAACCTTCGCAATCCCAACCTTAGGGATTTAGAAATCCATCGACATAGGTTCTAACGAAGGAAGTTGGAAAGACATGGATGAGAGAGTTTAGAGAGAGAAAGGAATTAGAGAGAGGTTGGAAATGGAAAATGAATCGTGTTCTGTATTATGTCTGTCTGTGTTACAGAGTATGTACAAGTATATATAGGCATCTAACGAACTAACTAACTTAACTAATCACTAAGAAAGCCTACTTAATACCTAAACTAATTACATAATCACGAAATAAATAAATAATTACATCTCAGAACTTAAATTACTAAGGTACAAAAGCATAAGAGAAAGCAGCAGGAACAAAGATGGTGCCGAGTGTCTTTTGGAGGGAACAATCAGTGTTTAAATAACTGCCTTCACGCTTGAGCGTGAAGGGCTCTCGCTTGAGCGAGCTCGAAATATGCACTGCAGTGTTGCTTTCTCGCTTAAGCGTTATGGAGAAGCTTGGGCGGGGGTGATGTTTTGGAGTCACGCTTGAGCGTGAGCTTGCTCGCTTGAGCGTTATGGATTATTCAATCAACATTCTAAAGTTGATGTATTTTTCAATCGGTGCTTTTAAAGTCTCGCTCGGGTTCTTCATACGGTATTCTATTCCCTTTTTCAGTCGGTGTCTTGAAGCATTTCCCAGTCGAACTTTTGGAGTTTCACTCGGATTTGTGGAATCTCACTCGGATTTTCCTTCCTTTTCTTTTCTGCTTGAGCGCAACCTGTTCCTGCACCAATAAACACATAATTGCCTAGCATTTGTACGGTGGTTGTTCAGTGAAATTATAAATAATCATAATTCCTTAACTAATTAATGTTTTTAATCATTTTCTTACATAAATTAAACTCTTTTAAAATAAATAAATAAAATACGAATTGTTAACTATTTATTAAATAATGGATCTAAACTAAACCATAATTAATGAATTATGTTAAATAAAAGGTGAAATAATTAAGTCTTTTCAAGACTTATCAAATAACATTAATAGTTGAGATATACCTTGAATTTCGTAATCATCAGCTTTCTGATTAGGAAAAATCACTTGCTGATTCCGATAGTCAACTAGGACTCTATTGGCCGAGAGCCAATCCATACCGAGAACCATGTCAAGACCTCTCAAAGATAGACATATCAAATCAGCAACAAAATTCCTATCACCGAGAGTGAAGGATACATTTTCACACATTATGGAAGTCCATAATTAAGCACCAGTCGGATTAGATACATTTAAGGGCCGATTCATAGAAATAATAGGTAATCTCATTCGTATCACACAATCATTAGAAATAAACGAGTGAGTTGCACCCGAGTCAAACACCACATCAATAATAGTATTTCCGAGTAGGCACTTACTCTGGACCAAGTCGTTGGCTTGAGCAGCTTCCTCGGCAGTAATAGCATACACCCGGCCTGCAGCCGGTGAACTGGAACTCCCAGCCCGATCGTTCCTCGGAATTACAAAATTGTTGCCGCGGCCACCATTGCCTCTACCTCCTCTGTTACCGTTTCCATGGCTTCCTTCTCGGAAGCCTCCACAGTTTACACTGGTATTCGATTTAGTCGGTTGGAGAAGAGGACAGTTAGGATGAACATGTCCTTTCTCGTTGCAATGGTAACAAATAACTTCTTCATCTTTGTCACAATTCCGAGCATAGTGGTTGCCACCACATCTAAAGCATTTGATGTCCCTCGGCCTACCCACCGATCGGCCACCAGCATTCACTCGGTGTCAGGATCTAGAGGATGATTCTCCTCTAACAGACTTTCCTTGCTTCTTAAAACTGATTAGTGGTAGCCTCGAAGAACTGTCTGACTTACTGCTCGAGCCGGTTGAAGCTTTATCGTCTTCCTTATATATTCTGCATTTATTGACAAGGATCGAAAAGCTCCTAATCTCCTGTGTCAGAAAGCCTTCTTAATCTTTGGGTTCAAACTACTCTCGAATTTGATATATTTTGAACCTTTAGTGCCCGACATCTGGAAAGAAGGATAGAACAAGCACAACTCCTCAAATTTCGCTACATATTCTTCAATACTCATATTGCCTTATCGGAGTTCCATGAATTCCAATTCCTTCTGACTCCTAACGGTGTTTGGGAAATATTTTTCAAGGAAACATTCCTTGAAATTCTCCCAGTTCAGCTCGGTCCCAACAGCTACCAGTCGGGCTCTAGTCATCCTCCACCAGTTTTCAGCTTCTTTTTGAAGCATGAAAACAGCATACTCCATCTTCTGTGCCTCAGTGCACTACAAACTGCCAAAGATCCATTTGAGATTCTGGATCCAGGCATAAGCTTGATCAGGCTGAAATCCTCCATGGAATTCAGTCGGTTTTCTTTTCAAGAAATAATCAATGCTTTGATTGTCACTTGGCTGAGGTTAGTTCTGCCTTTCTAAAATGTCAGCAACACGCTGGAAGGCAGCAGCCATAGCATCCATACCATGAGGGTCCATTACTTATCCTGAAATAATCATCATACTTTAGTACCTCTCATGGATATGAAAGCAATTTATTTAAAGTTGATCTCCTCAACTATATTACATAACAACAACAGTGATATGACTTCACTCAATCATAGCATTTAGTAGCTTAACATTGGCCTTGGACTTTTCAAGTCTCTTCTGATACCAAAATATAACGTTCTTATTTTTTTTAAATATGATTTCAATAACCAATAAATTTTTCATAAATAATTTAAATTCCCAAACAGAAGTCGGATTCAATAATTAACAAAATCGGTTTTACCTCAATCCGACCGGCTTATTTAAAAATACAAATAAATGATTCAAAAATCGAACAGAATTTGAATTAATTAACACTGTCATATTTTCAATGGCCGATCGCCCCTTTAAAATATACAAATAAATAAAATCACTCGGTATACCCAGGAGCCGACCAAGGCTTCTACAAATAACTATGTGCACTATGTACTAAACAAGTAAATACATAATGCTCCAATCGGCTGAGTGACTTCATATGCCATCGTTGTGCCCTTTATCCACTGTAAAAAATAATAAGTAGGGGGTGAGCATAAACATATCAAATAATAGTTATTGAATTGGATTAAAAGTCCAATTCATAACTATATATAAATAAACATAACCGAATCAAATAACTCAGTATAACAGTATGATATTCTCAATAACATATATGTATCAATACACACACACCTGCTCAATCGGATAAATCCATTATTAAGTCTTTTAATTATGTTGCAACACTGGCTCCCCGAGCCATAACTCAGCTCTCAGCTGAACCGGCCGTTTTACAGGTACCAAACCGTTTACACCCTTATGTGACACCATCACTCTCAGTGACAACGGTGAGTGCCACGGGCTAAACCCCGAGCCCCGCTCAAGAGGTTGCCTTGAGTCCCACCCAAGGTCTTTTGTGGAAACCACATCATACAAATATCATATATATATCAAGTGCATCCCATGCGTTTGTTCATCATGAAAAATTCATGAATATTACTCATATTATCATCATCAATCACATGCCATCAGCTGATCCAATCATCAGTCACACATATATATATATATATATATATATATATATATATATATAATCAACACATCAATATGAATGGAGATATAAAAACATAAAACATCATATAATCACGCCTCACAATAATTTACACACATCTCATATGTATATAATAATAACACCCTGAATCCATTCATAAACTATTAATTTGAAATGTAACGCTCCCCCTACCTGGAAATAAAGAGTTCCAGTAGCTTTTCAAGCTTTAATCAATTTTAGCTTCACGAATTCCGATTAAAATTGGAGCACTGAATCAGTCTCAGTTTTCTCTCTTATGGAGTTCAAGCTTTTACGCAAGAAGGAAAGAAAGGAAAATTAGTTTCTCCTTCGTTAATGGTTTCCAGTGACGATTGGAAAGGAAGACTATAGATGATGTTTTCTTCTTTTAAAAGTTTCTAAACTCATTCAACAGTAGAAACTGGTATTTATATCGTTCATGCAAAAGAGAGACGTGAACGATAGGAAATTGCTTGCTGTACCTTTCTTCAAATGATAGGTAAGGAACAAGCATTTAATGAAAAGGGACAGCACATCAGAAAGGGTCTCATACTTAGGAAAATATCAAAAAAAGAGTTTGCTGGAAGGTAGAAGAACAGAGTGACGTGGAAAGCTTTAATAATTAAAATAATTATTAATTCTGACTCGGTTCCAACATATTCTGACTCAGTTTCAGTATTCTGGGCATATCTTTCTGAGAAGATTCATCAGAGCCTCTTTCCACTTAGAATTCCTTCATTCAGAGGAAATTCACTCGGAAAGGTTTCATCCCATGAAACACTCAGCTTTCCTTTCTCGAAAATACCCCGCATGGAAATATCTCATTCCGACAGCTCATTTAGTTATATTTCTGTCCGAGTCAAACCTTCTCTTACGTCACTCGGAAGCCTTCCATCTGAAATCACTCGGAGCTTAAAGACAATCCCCTCTCGGGAGTCTTTTTACTCAAAAGAATCATTCGGGTTTGAAAACCATTTAGAAGACGAACCCGAGTTCAAATTCAACAATTTTGACCGAACACAATTGAATGAATTTACCACTTGGTCTTGAAATTATTCACTCAGAATATACTCATTCAGAGTTGGAGTCTTTGTCCAACTAGAAGTAGTCTCCTTGCAAAGATTTACTTGGTCTATTTCAATCGTGCCATCTCTCTCGAAAGTATCACAACTCGGAGATATTTCACTCGGTCACTATTTAGAATTTCTCAGCCTAAGAAGTACTTGTTCAATTCAAAGCTTCTCTTTGACTCAGAATGATTTTATTAATAATGTTTCACTCGGAAACATCTTAAATTCATTCAGAATGTTACACATTCTTACTCAAGAGATCTTGTCTCTATCATTATTCACTCGAAATTTCATTCGGAAATCTTCCTTTATTCCTTAATAAATTATTTTTCTACAAATCATAAAAATTGGGATGTTACAAAATCCAATCCAATCCAACCATGATCTAATTATAATCGGACCGGATATCAAATTTGACGTTTAAAAATCTGAGTACTCGATGAGTACCTAACCTATTTTTATATTATTTATTTTATTTAAATATATATATATATATATTCTCACATACTCATGTTTTTCCCTTTAGAGCAAATAAGGGAATACTCAATCCAAGGTTAAAAAAATAGAAATACTCAATCCACACCCACGTTAATAAAAAAATATGGCATAGCTACCTTGTTATTGTTATCATTTTATTTTAAATTTAAATGTATTGTTAAAATGGATTTGATTTATATTTCTATTGATTATGTGTGTTATTAAACACTAGTAAGTACTATGTTGTGATGTTTGACATGGACTTTAAGATGTTAGAAGTTTTTTTATATTGTGATTTCATAAAAAATATAACAAATTTTCTTTAATCGGATATCCAATTATACAATCCAATCCAAACCAATTTAGATCGGATCGGATTGGATTGGATTTCAAAAAAAAATTACACAAATCCAATCCAATAAAGTTTGACCGGATCAGATTATTTTTTGCACGAAATCCAATCCAATCCAGTACTTGCTCACCCCTAGGGAATACTAACACACCAGTGTAGGTCACCTATACTTTGCAAGAACATGCTACACAGAATGTCTCAAAACACAATCCTAAACAATAAACTGCACAGAAGCAAGAAGTTCCTGAATCAGTTCATGTGTTGCAGTTAAGGCATGAAAAAATGAAACAAAACAGGAAACAATTATTCATAAAACTAAATCAGGTAGTCATCACCCTTTTGATGTTAATGGTAATTCCAAACAACACTCTTGAAGATCCCCGACTCAAACATGGATTACAAATTTGTTTTCGAATCCCACATGCTGTAAAGAAACACAAGTTACCAAGATCAACCATCTTCAAATCATCAAAATAAATAATCTGATTAAAGATATTAAATCAGATAATGTTGAGGTCTTGCCGAACAAACTCATCAAAGAAGCTGTTCCAAATTCCTCCCATTGAGAAGCCAAAGAAACAAAAAAATTCTCCAGCCACACTCCGACCCTTAGACCATTCCTATTATAGACACATAACAATTGACACTGTGAGAAAGAACCAAATCCAAAAGTCCACGTAAAAGATAAGAGTTAATCTAGAATTTATATGTAAAACAATAATATAATCATAAAACCTAAGGCTTCACGAGAAGTGCATCAACAAACTCCTGCCACTGCTTCCACTGACTACCACACACCAAGAGTCCACACAAAAGATAAGAGTTGATCTAGAATTTATATGTAAAAAAATAGTATAATTATAAAACCTAAGGCTTCTCATGGGAAGTGCATCAACAAACTCCTGCCACTGCTTCCACTGACTACCACACACCACTTAATGCATGTCTTCCTTGTAATACCCATGGAGAAGTCACAGAGTAATAAATTGAGAATGCCACAACTTAATAAACTTAATAAGACCCGAAAATGATAGAAAGCAAAAGACAAATCCAAGAATTAAAAAACAGGTAGAGATCACCAAATCATGCATAAGGCTCTTGATTCTAGGCAGAATGCTACACGGTATCATTCCAAAAAACACTATACTGCATGAAAACAACAGGTTCACAATGCAATATGTAGTTCGTGATCAAATCCACAAAATGAAATATCATAGAAATCATCAAAGAAAATAGAGTTCATCCATAGCTTTTCATTCAAATGTATCAAGAAAATGTAGATTAAGTATAATTAGTAGAAACATAATACTAGTCAAAAAACACTTTTATATATTCTTCAACAATGAAATTGACATTGGGAAAAAAATAGAACCTGTCCAATACAATAGCCACCTGTGTTGCTTAAATTTCTCGCACATTTCTCCGAACACTTTGTAAGCATCCGCGATAGATCCTGATCCTCTGGTGGAGTACATATCAATCAACGTGGTCCCCATAAACGTGTTTGACTTAAAACCATGTTTGGTAACCATGTAATGAACTTGTTCTCCTTCGGTTATCGCGTTCCTCTTGGCATAGGACTTCACAAGCAGGCAAATGTGAAGTGATTCAGCGATGCAGCAGTGCAATGGTGCATTTGACAAAACAAAACGATGAAGTCATGTGGCAGTGTTTGGTTGAGTCTCGGCTTGAGAGTACCCTCGGAGACGGTAGGGCTACACAAACACAAAGCTTTCGAGAGGGAGAGCTTTCGAAGAGGGAAGGCTTCGATAGGTAGGGATTTGAGAGGGAGAGCTTTCAAAGGTAATAGGGAAACCAAAAAAATGTGAATATGTTTCTCACCAGTTAAAAAAGCAAGACCGGTACAAAGTTTTACATTTCTCACCCGACCCAAAACTAAGACCGGTATAAAATTAACTATTTCTCACCGATCCAAAGGGTAGACTGGTGTAAATTTTCATATTATTTACAAAATTGCCACCACCTAAATTTTTATACCGGTCAAATTAAAACGGTGTAAAAACTCCGATATAAAAAGTCTTTTTTCCACTAGTAAATAAAATAAATTTAATATTTTATTATACACATTCACTTTATCTATATTGAATTTAAACTAACATTACAAAAATGTAAATTGTCATCATGTGTATATATAAATGTTTTCTACATATGAACTTAAAAGAAATTATGTTTTAATGATTAAATAGGTGATCATTTGTGTAATGAATCATGCATTCGATGTCTTTACAATGTACTTCCATGGAGACAATAAAAACAAAGTGTTTTAGTGAAATTTTGATAACATAAAACTTATATAGAAGCATATGAAAAACTTGTAGATGTTCCGTGTGCAGAGCATATATGCTTCAAAACCACATGATCTAAATTGCTGGAAACATCAAGGATTTGCCCTAATAAATCCACTACCAACTTAAAATCACATTCTACTATAACACATCTGACACCATAGTCCCTAAAGGCTCCATCCACACTTGGGCACTCATAGTCCCTAAAGGCTCCATCCACACTTGGGCACTCCAATTTGAACAATTACCCAACACCCTCATCACCTTAGCTATTTCCTGGCCATGCCTCACAGCATAATTAACTAGATTAATATTATTTCATCCTCTCCTAAATTAAATCAACAACTACCCCAAAAAGTAACCGACTCCTATCCACCAACCACATTATACCCAAATTATTAAAGAAGCTATTCCAACTATTACCTATCAAAGAGACCCAAACTCCCTTCACTCTCTCACAGCTTCGAATCATATGCAAACAAGTCTTTTCCATACAAAGCTAAAATGGGCGTAAATTATCATTTGTGATGTTACAATAGGCTCAGAAGTTGTTAGTAGGGACGACCTATGTTTTTTGTCCCGAAATGAAAATGAAAGACTTAATTCTTCGTAATGTGTAAGGCATTTTAACTCTCACAATATATCATAATGTTTATTCGAGTTCTTTCAAAAATCTTTGAATCCAAATCGATTTCTTGCTTCCCCGAGTACTTGTCATGTATTCTGCTACTATAGTAGATAAAGCTACAACAAATTGTAATTTAAATAACCAACTTACCGCTCATTTCATAGGGGTGAACACATAATCTATAGTAGATTTTCTTTTACCAAGATCACATGTAAAATCTATATCAACATGTACTTTAACAAGAAATTCTAATCCTCTAAAACATAATGCAGCACCTGAGATTCTTTTAATGTATCTTGATATCCTCTTCATGGCATTCCAATGCTCTTAGCTAGGATTTGACATGAACCGATTGATTATACCAATCGCTTGAGCAATATTTGGTCCCGTACAAATCATTGTATACATAAAGTTTCCCACTACTAATGCATGTAGTACTCGAGATATTTCCATCTTCTCCACTTTATTATTAGAACTCAAACTTGAGGATAATTTATAATTAATAGGAAGTGGGGTAGAAATTGGCTTATAGTTTTACATGTTGAAGCATTGTAAAACTTTCAGTAATTAATTCTTTTGAGAAAGTCAAACCTTCCTATCTTTTCTATTTTGGTGAATTTGCATCCCTAAAATCTTGTTTGTTAGTCCTAACTCTTTCATATCAAACTATGTAGCCAACCGTGCCTCAATTCTTGGATCTCGATCTTTGTTGAGGCGTATAACCAACATGTCATCCACATACAATAACAAAATGATAAAATCATTGTCACCAAACCTCATATAATATGTACAATGGTCTAAACTCAGTCTATTGTATTTGAGGCTAATAAGGAAAGAATCAAATCTCTTGTACCAACATCTTGGCACCTACTTTAGATCGTATAGAGATTTGGTTAACCTGCAAACCAAGTTTTCTTTTCCTTGTTCTTTAAAGCCTTTTAATTGGAGCATATATATATATATATATATATATATATATATATATATCTTCTTCAAGTTCTCCATGAAGAAAAGTAGTCTTCACATTCAATTGTTCAAGGTGTAAATCAAATACAACATGCATGGCTAACACTACTCTAATAGTAATAAGTCGAACCACATAAGAAATCATCTCATTGAAGTCAATCCTTTCTTTCTGAGCATATCCTTTGACGACCAGTCTAGCACGATATCATTCCACTTGAGCATTGTCATCTCATTTGATCTTGTAAACTCATTTATTTCCAATGGCTTTTTGACCTTCTAGAGGCGTTACAAGCTCCCATGTCTTATTTCTATATAAGGCTTTCATTTCTTCATGTATTGTTTCCATCCATAAAGAAGCATCTAAACTGTTCATAGCCTCTTGAAAGGTTAATGGTGTTATTCAAGTGGCCTCAATAATTAAGAGGGGGGTGAATTGAGTGTTTGAAAATTTCTCTTAGAATGCCTTTAAACTTAATTCCCTTTTTACACAAGACAATAAGTAAAATGCAAGTGCTAAGGTGAAATATGTGTAGAGGTGGCCTTAACAATTTATCAAACACTTGGTGTGTGAAAACTTAACTTAGCCAAGTTAATCAAGTTCAAGCAATATAATCACAACCAAAACAATATACCAATCAAATGTAATAAGTAAGTGTAAAAAAGTAAGGAAGAGAAGCTTACAAACCGATTTAACGAGTTTTACCAACCCGGTGTACGTCTCGCCTTCAAGTAACCCACTTGAAGGATTTCCACTATTAAAGTTTAGAGATACAAGCTATGAGCAATTGCAGCTTTCTAGTGTCCCACACTCAAGAACTCAATCCTCACTAGAACAAGGGCAACCCACCCAATCTCTCAAACTCTCAATACCCAAAGGTTGGACCCCAACCTTTGTGACCACTCAACCTAGAGTGAAAGACCTTGGTGTTTTGGTATTTGGTTTACAAGCAATTAACTCTCTCAATAGAGTAGATATACAAGTGTAAGCTCTCACAATTTCTAAACTCTCACAAGAAGAGAGAAGATACAAATACAAGCTCTAAGTTTCAGAAATTGAAACTAAACAAAGAAATGAACTCACAAGGCATAGATGTAAGTTATGAATAATTTCTCCTTGATGTTTGTGAACACCTATTTCAGTCTGGTCAATTTTCACCAAGAATGGGGAGTTTTCATAAGTGAAAAGAATTCCCAAAAAAAAAGACTTGGAAATGATCATTTCCGAGTGAAAGGACTCAGAATGATCATTTCCGAGTAAGGGACATCCGAGTGAGACATGGCCGAGTAGTATGTCTCCAAGAAAGCATTTTCGAGTAAGGCTTCAAGTGTGGGAATGTTTTCAAGCCAGTCCGAGTAAAAAAGGAACTGGATTTGTATAAGTACTGTCCCAAAGAGTTTGTCCGAGCAGAAGAAGCCTCTGAAGGGACAATTGTTGAATAAGGAGGACTCTGATTGGTTTTGTCTCAGAGGAGATGGCATTCCAAGCAAAGAGACACCTTGGTTTCAAAGGATCAGCTTTCACTTTGAGGCTGTTTTAAAGCAATTCTGAGTGAAAACAAGGCCAGCTCTGAGTGAATATATCCGAGGGATTGATTGACGAGTGGAACTATTCCAAAGTCTGACTCCTGAATGAGCAAATCCGAAGAGGTGACTGATAATTGAAGCTTTTCCGAGCGAATGCATCTGAAGGGCTGACTGTCGACTGAAACCTTTCTGAGTGAAAACAAGGCTGGCTCCGAGTGAATCCTAAGGGTTGATTGTCAAAATTCTGATTGAAATGATGGATCGGTCTCCGAGTGAATGCATCCGAGTGGTCGTATTGTCAATCCAAATTATAATTGAAACGAGGGCTGGCTCCGGGTGAATGCACCCGAAGAATTATTGGAGTTGAGTTCCGAATCCTGATTGGAAAATAAAGCTGAGTCCAAACTGTTGTTGACGGGTGAAGCCATTCCGATTGAAATAATGGATCGGTATCCGAGTGAGTGCATCCGAACAGTTGATTGCCGAGTGAAAGCCATTTCTGATTGCCGAGTGAAAGCCATCTTACAAAATTCCATTCTGATTGAAGAAACAAGGACGACTCCCGATTGTACAACCGAATGGAATGATTGACGATTGACACCATTCCGAGCCCGACTCCTGAATGAACACATCTGAGTGGGAAGGATTGTTGAAGCTGAGTTTTAAATTTTGATTGGAGCATGAGGCCGACTCCCGAGTGACTTGGTTCCGAGCAGAAGAAGCCACCAAATGATCACCTGTTGAATAAGAAAGTATCCAAGTGGTGTCATTCGGAGAAACTCGCATTCTCAAGCGAAAAGCTGCATTTCTGAGTAAACCAAGGCTTGGACATGGAAGAACTTCTATCAGCCAGATTCCAGAATCTTTCAAGTTCAAATTTTTGAGTGAAAGGTATAAACGATTCCGAGTGAGTTGATTGACGACTGAAAGCAATTCCTAGTAAAAATCAACTCAAACTTCTAAGTGAATGTGTCCGAGTGCATCATTTGAATGAACACTTCTCAATAGGGCACGAATTGGTTTCGAGTCTCTCTTCAGTCAGTTCCGATTAGATGTTTCAATCAGAGTCACTCTTCAGTCACTCTTCACTCATCCCGTCAAACCACAACAGCCGAGCAGAATATTTCTGAAGTGCCGATTGAGTCAATTAAAAAGGACTTCCAGATGCTCCTGACTGAATCAAGCAGAGAGACCAAGTGAATACTTCAAACGGAAGTGTTGTCGAATAAAGCCCCTCCAATTGAAGCAACTCTGATTGAATGCTTTAAACAGTGATACGTCCGGGCCAAGCAACACCGAGTGAAAGCAACAAAAGTCCTGAGTAATGCTTCTCGAAAAACCATTTCCGAGTCAATAAGCTGCAAATTCAATCCCACACCGAGTGACAGAGGTCGGATCCGACTTGTGGATTCCATCTTTCACTCGACCTTCTCTATGAGGGCATTTATTCTTCTCGGATTGATTCCCACTCGGTCTTTTATATGAGCAGAGTGATTCCACTTGGTCTTTTGTGTATGAACACCATTGATTCCATTCGGATTGACTCCCTGTGGGTGGATACCGAATGAGCCTCCCTTCAGGCGCTTCCGAGTCCTCTTCAGTCCGTTCCGAGTCACTTTTCACTCGGTTCTGATTGAATGTTCCAATCAGAATTGCTTTGCTTGTCCAGCTCATCACAGTAACTACACCATCCAACAAAGCAACACCGAGCAAAGCTTCCACTCGGCCTTCTATAGGAAAGCGTTCATTCCTCTCAGAAGGATTCTCACTCGGTCTGTCATAGAAGGATTCACACTCGGTCTGTTGTAGGTTGATTCTCACTCAGCCTTCTATAGGAAAGCATTCATTCCTCTCAAATTGATCCCCACTCGGTCTGTTATAGAAAGATTCCCACTCGGTTCTTTTATACTTGAAGATCGATTCCTATTCGATTTTTTATGGGAGAACATTCATTCTTCTTAGAAATTGACTCCCACTGTGGATGAATACCGACTGAGAGGCTAATCTGAGTCATCCTCTCTCAGATTTCCACCATGCTGATTTGGATTTCCACTATCCAAGTGGATCCTTGAATTATGGGAGGCGGCTCACTACGAGACGAAGGAAGAAAATGATAAAGAATTCCCACCAGGCTCCTTTGTCAAGATCCAAGCTGTTTCCAACACACTGTCCAAGTTGATTTGCTAATTTCAAAGGGCGGCTGGTAACAAGACAAAGAGGAAATAATAAAAAATCCTCACCAATTAGTAGCCAGGCTGTCTCGGGGTTGTTCAGGCAATCAACATGCTCCTGAAATGTTCTATAAATACTTCAAATGAAGGAGGAGAAAGGGATCCTGGGCATTCATTTTTAGAGAGATCCTGGAAGCCTTCATATTAAAGAGAACCCTGAAGCCTTTAGAGGAAGAAACACTGTCCTCCCTCTCAAACACCGACCCACCGTCCTCTCCTCTCAAGCCCCACACCGTCCTATCCTCAAAAACCAACACTGTCCATCCCTCTCCTCTCACCCAAACACCGTCCTCCCTCAAACTCCTCACCCAAAAACCAACCAGTCCCTCTCCTCTCACCCAAACACTGTCCTCACTCATCTCAATGCTGTCCCTCAAACTCCTCACCCAAAAACCACACCGTCCTTCTCCTTAAATCCCAATATCGTCCCTTTTTCCTACCAACCGTCCTTCTCCTTAAATCCCAACACCGTCCCTCTCTCCTCACCCAACCGTCCTCACTCCTCTCAAACACCGTCTCCTCTCTCCTCTCCAAACGCTGTCCCTCTATCCTCTCATCCACATCGTCCCCCTCTCAACACCGTCCCTCTCCATACCGTCCAACACCCCTCAGAATCCTCACCAACACTTCCCTCACTCCTCACCCAACGTTGTCCCTCTCTTAAACCTCTACACCGTCCTTCCCTTCACACCACATCGCCCAGCTTCCTTAAATCCACAACACCACCCAGTTCTCTTTCTCTCTCTTTCCCTCGTCACATCATCCAGCTCTCTCACCACACCGGTCCTACTCTGCCCCTCATTTTTAGTACTTGTATTTATTTATTTTCTGTTGATTTAATTGCTGTTCAAGGACTTTGTCTTCTTTTTCAATTATCAATTAATATCTATTGATTGATAAATATTAATAAAAATGAGTGCTTCACACATTCTATCTGGACTAGCATAAAAGTTGTAGTAATTATTATTATTGCAATTTTTATTACTTTTTATTTATTTTTTATTATTATTATTATTTTAAAAAAAAAGGAGGAGCGAGTTTAATTTGGACGAGACGTCCTGTTAATCTCATTTTTTGAAAAGATGGAGCGAGTTTAATTTGGATGAGACGTCCTGTTAATCTCATGTAAATATTCCATGTTTATTTTTGTTTATTTTTGTATATTTTGTCATCTCGTATATTTTTTTTATGAAGAAGTTAAAATAATTATTGGCCTAATTATAATGCGCGCTATCATATCGAGGTAACCGTTTTTATAACGGACAGTTATGAGGTGCTAATACCTTCCTCACCTGTAATTAGACTCTCAAACATGGAATTTCATTTTTATAACCAGTGCTTTAACAAAAGGTTTTTTCCGGTATTTTATCCTAAAAAATATTGGTGGCGACTCCCTGTTTTTCTTTTCGAACCAAACAAAAATCGTTTTGAGGGTCGGCCGTGCCGCCGCGATCTCGGTCGCGACAATGTTGTTTTAATAGCTTGAATGAGTCTTCCATTTATAAGCTTTAGAGAAGTGCCCTAGAGTCTTCAGAGCTGTTGCACAGCATGGGTGTTCGAATTATAGTGGATGGCTAAGCTGGTTCTGCACTTAAATGCTCTTTTCCAACTGTCTGCCACTAGTGTAATCGATTAGGCCTTAAGTTGTAATCGATTACTCTTCGAATTCTTTAGTGTAATTGGTCTCGTAATCGATTAGGATTTTCATGTAATCAATTAGCTTGAAGACAGAGCTTGGCTAATCGATTATATATGCCTTGTAATCGATTTTAGGTGATACCTGATGCATTTAATTCTGTTATGCAGCATGGTAATCGATTGTGACTTGGTTTGCAATCGATTTTTGAGCAAACAGAGACTTGGTAATCGATTATGGCTTGGTTACAATCAATTAGTAACACTACAGAACTTAGGTAATCGATTGTGGCTACCTTGTAGTCGATTAGGGATTGTACCTGATGCATTTTATCCTTTTTCTCAGTTGGTAATCGATTGGCCTTCTTGTTGTAATCGATTATGTAACAAACAAAGGCTTGGTAATCGATTAGATGGCTTGGTGCAATTTAATAGCCTTTGTTCCAGAGTCTATGTAATCGATTTGATTCCTTGTTGCAATCGATTGTATGCCAAACAGAGGTTGTGTAATCGATTAGTAGCCTTGTAAAAACACTTCATGAATCCTGTACTTTTTGTCATGATTGCTCAATTACTTTGTCATTATCAAAATCATATAACCTGAAACACATATTCAAACACAAATGGTTCTCCCTTTTCTATTAGAAGATAGTATGCATTGTGACTTGTCATCACATAGTCTGAGTGTCAAGATGGTTTCCTTATCTGATATGTTGGTCATCAAACTTCTACATTATTAACTTCATCTAGTTCTTGTTCTTTGTGTTCTAGTTTTGCTTTAGAAGAATTAACATCTTTGAACTTTTCATCTATCTTGACAGTAGTAGCTTCTTTAGAAGTGTTCTTATAGTTCATTTTTTACAAAAATTACATCTCTATTGACAATAAACTTAAGGGCATTAGGATCCTACAGGTGATACCCCTTAACACCATCAGCATAGCCCAAGAATATGCATTTCCTAAATTTTGGATCTAGCTTTGTTCTTTCCTAGATGTTGTACATGAAGTACATAGGACAACCAAACACGTATAGGGAAGAATAATCCATCGACTTTCCTTTTCATAGCTCCATTGGTGTCTTGAGATCAATAGTCATTGATGGTGATTGATTTATCACGTAATAGGTAGTTTTGACTGCTTCTACCCAAAATAACTTGGCTTATCCTGTAGTTTTTCAGCATAGCTTTTGTTCTTTCTAAGAGAGTTCTAGTCATCCGCTCTACTACACCATTTTGTTAAGGTGTGTGTGGCACTCTAAATTTCCTTTAAATACTTTTTTTTCTTGCAAAATGCTATAAATTCACCATCAGTATATTCTCCTCTATTGTCTGTCCTCAAGCACTTGATTTTCTTAACAGTTTCAAGCTCTACTTATAGTTTGAACTCCTTAAATACGAGATAAACATCAGACTTCTTCTTGATTGGGTACACCCATAATTAAAATGATCATCAACGAAAGATACAAAATATTTTACTCCTCACAGGGACATTTCTAGTGACTTCCTCACATCATAATGAATTAAGTCTAATATGTATTTGCTTCTAGCAGTAAGCTTATCAAATTTCAATCCATACTACTTACTAATCACATAATGCTCACAAAAGGTAAATTTATCAATTTGAGCCTATGAAGGAGATTATGTTTTGCAAGTATCTTCAACCCACGTTTTGACATATAGTCTAACTTATGTTACATTATCATCATTTCTTCTTGGCTAGTTAACACAACTAATGCATCTACCACCTGCAATGTATCTTCCAAAAGCATATATAGATTAGCAATAATTTTCTTTGCTTTTATCACCACTAGAGCACCTTTCACCACCTTCAAGATCCTACCTTCAATATAGGTCCTATAGCCGAGGTCATCCAATTGCCCATTAGACAATAGATTTTCTTCAATCCCTTCATGTGGTGTACCCCTTGAATTATGTGAATAGTACCATTATACATTTTTAATTTGGCAGTACCAATTTTTGCAATTTCCAAAGCATGACCATTTTCCATGAACAAAGATCCTTCTGAGATAGGTTCTTAGGTGCAAAACTAATCTCGTCTTAGAGTCATGTGCCATGTTGCTCCCAAATCCATTATCCATAAGTCAGTGAATTGTCTCTTACCTTTGAAACTAATTGTTGGTTCATTGTACAAGATTTCTCCATCATTAGATGTGACGACATGCGTCAATTTAATCATTTTTCACAAGATTTTCACGTTTAATAAAAATTAACTTGGTCTTAATATAAAATAATATTTACCTTTCTTAAATACATTCAAAATAATAAAAGCATACTCAAAATAACAATAACCGATCGAAAATAAATCAATAATAAAATAGGATTCAATTAAAATTAGCAGAAGAAGGAAAACAGAGTCAGAGGTCATTTGCCTGAGCGAGACCCTGACTCGCTTCGGCGAGATCCAACTCGCTTGAGCGAATGCTACTCTTTAAACCTGAGCGAACAAGACTTACAAGGAAAGTCAACAAGTCGGGTTTCACTCGGAAATAAGTCCACTCGGTCATCTCTCACTCAGGAACAACTTAACCTTACTTCACTCAGAAAAGGTTCACTCGGATATACCTCACTCGGAAACACTATGATCTTCACTCGGAAGCACTCTTATCTTTCTTCACTCGGAAGTGATTCTCTCGGTTATTCTTCACTCGGAAAGAAACGAGGGATACTTACTTGAGCGAAATAGGCACCAAATCAACCAGCCCTCATTCGGATAAGAATGAATCCACTCGGCTAAATTCGCCTGGTAATCGACTATGCTACAGCAATGCAAATTCACTCATAAAATAAACACCGATCACATAACATAAAGAATTTATACTCACGTCAATCAGCATACTGATTCAAATTTAATTCAACATGCAGGCAACATGTTGTAGCATTACACACTCGAAAAACTCATTATATACATATATTACACAACTCATTCAAAATCACTCGATACCTTGGCATCAATCCTCCGCTTGGCGTACCTCCATGGCTCTGACCTCTTCCCTGTCACTAGTTACTAAATTGAAAACCACAGCAAGGGTGAGTGTTTAGCATCATAATTAATCTAGAACGGAATTTAAATAAAAAAATACGAGTATAAACTCCGTCTGATTGCTTTATCCTTAAATTGCACATTACACTCGACAATATACTCACACTCGGCAATTATAGCAATTAACACTCGAAAATATAGTAATTCACACTCGGCAATATAACCAATCATACTCGGTAAATATAACAATTCTCATTCGGCAAATTTAGCAAATCACTCAGCAAATATAGTCATTCACACTCAGCAAGTAACTCACACTCGGCAAGTATAACAATTTACCACTCGGTAAATATAACAAATTGTACTCGGCAAAATTATCAAATCATACTCCTCAAATATATCAAATTGCACTCGGCAAAATTATCAAACCATCAATTATCACCACTGACTCAGACAAAATTGACGCCTAGTATCCGGATACTAAAGGATCGGCCATACCACACAATCATATATTTTCTCATTTCTCATCATAAGTGGCCATTAATAACATCATATACTCATTACTCGGGTGACCTGCTTGTCAAGCCCGGAATCACATTGCCGCTATACACCGATTATCACAGCATCAATTATTTCAAATTCAATCGGCTTAAGCCATACACACACGATCCTAAACCGATCGGTGTCCATATACATACATGCATTCATACACATACATTCACATACCACTCATCCAGCATCATCTCTATTATCACAGCATCAAATATTTCTTAAGTCACACACACACACAATCCTCAACCGATCGGTGCCCACATACATACATGCATTCATACACATTCACATACAATTTTTTTCCAGCATCATTTCTTACCCGGTTCATAATTAATTCAATGACTCGGACAGTACGTCTTATTCTAATTAATTATAACTTGAACACCCCCTTTACCTCGGTTCCAAGCTTCAACAATCATTGGGTTCACAGTTCCACCTCTGGATCCAGCACCAGCTTCCTTAATCGTTCCATCGGTGTTCGTTCTACTACCTACGGGTTTGGAATGTGAAACATGTTAACATCGCACCACCCACATGGTTAAAGGACCATTTTCAGGCTCACACACCCAAGAGGAGTGGAGATCTGGACCTTACCCCACTTGCTTGACCATTCGGTCCAGAGAAGGAAACAAAAGAGACGAGGTAACAAATTTAAACGGTTCAATGAACTCACCTTGAAACCACTATCACAGAAATGTAATTATTTCAAGGTTTTGATGCAAAATGGACCTCCCTTCAGAGCATGTAGCTCGCAGCAATGGAGGAAGAAGAAGAAGAAAAGAAACAGATGAAGAAGAAGAAGATTCACGTGAGAGAGTGAATGATTGAGGAAAGAGAAAGAAACCTTTATTTAAATCTCATGGCAACCGGTTACCTCCCCAACCGGTCACTTTTAATTAAACTTTTCTCTTCTTCTAATCACACCTCATTTAACCCTTTTATAATTAACCAATCAATAAATTTATTTACACCTGCAATATTTAATTACTTATAATTGCCCAATAATTCATAAAAATATCAATTAAATCCTTAAAACAATTTTTAATATTTTCCACTACACAAAATTTTTCTATAAATATCCGGGATGTTACATCCACCCCCCTAAAAAGGGATTTCGTCCCCGAAATCAACGCACCTATTGAAAAAGATTGGGGTACACCCGTCTTATGTCTGATTCCAATTCCCAAGTGTAGGTTACCCCATTCAAATTCTTCACTTCACCTTAACCAATGGCACTTCCTTATTCCTTAGCCGTTTGGTCTGATACTCCTCAATACCGATCGGTGTAACTTCCACCATCGAGTCTTCCTTCAATTCAATAGAATCACACGGCACAACCATAGAGTCACACGGGATGTACGTGATAAGTCTTGAAAAGACTTAATTATTCCACCTTTTATTTAACATAATTTATTAATTATTGTTTAGTTTTGACTATATTATTTAATGATTTGTTAATAATTCGTGTTTTAGTTATTTATTTCAAAAGTGCTTTACTTTTGTAAGAAAACGATTGAAAACATTAATAAATCAAGAGTTTATTACTATTTATAAATTTACTCAGCAGCCAGCATACAAATGCTAGGCAATTAGTTGTTATTGGTGCAGGAACAGGGCGTACTCGAGAGAAGAAGACAAATCTGAGGAAAAATTACAAAAATCCTAGTGAGAAAGCATAAAGCCGACCGAGAATTTACAAATCCGAGTGAGTCTTCGTATATCCGACTGAAAGGAGTCCAAAAGACCGACTGAGCGAGACTTCCCAAAAGGTTGACCGAAAAGAATTAACGAAAAGCTGACTGCAAAGATTTCCAAGATACCGACTCCAAAAGAAAACAAGGAACCGATTGAAAATAAAAAGAAGAACCCGAGCATCAATTTCAGAAATGCTGATTGAAAAGACAATTCGCTTAAGCGATAGTTAAATTCGCTCGGGCGAGGGTCAAAGTTCGCTCAAGTAAAGCAAGCCTACGCTCAAGCGTGTCCTCAAAACATCATTCATTCGCCCAAGCTTTTCCATAACACTTAAGCGAGAAGGCAACACTGCAGTACATATCTCAAGTTCGCTCAAGCGAGAACAAAGTTCACTCAAGCGAAAAGGCTGATATTTAAAACAGCGATCATTCCCTCCAGAAGGCACTAGGCACCAATGTTGTTTCTTGCTGCCTTCTCTTCTACTGCTGCACCCTTAGTAACTTAAGTAGTAAGCTGTTAATTAGCTGGTGCTGTGCTGTAAATTAGCTAAGGATGAGCTGGATCCTGTTAAGAGCTGAGCTGTAATTAGTTGATCATTCTGTAAACTGTGTAACTAGTTAGTTTAGTCGTTAACTTAAGTTTCCTAAGTTATCAGTTAAGTTAGTTAGTTAGGTAGAAGCTTATATATATAGGTTGTACATATTCTGTAAAAAGAAGAGCCAGAACAGAGACAGATACATAGAATACAATTCATTCACAACTTCGTACATCTCACTACGTAATTTTCTCTCTCTAAATCCTCTCCTCCATGACGTTCCACAATCCTTCGATGGAACCGAAGTCAATGGAGTTCTAAATCCCTAAGGTTGGGATTGCGAAGGTTAGCAATGGAGTCTTGAAACTATGAGCGAGGAAATCAACTTCTAGGTCTTGAGGTGAACAAGCTGAGGAGTGGAGCAGAATCGCTGGATTGACAAATCCAGAACTGATGAAGAACTTTGCCAGTGAGGAATCATGGTTGAAGCTTAGGTAACTTCCAGCTTTCTAACTAGTTCAGGCCTAATCAATTTAGGTGAATAGTTAGAGTTCAACCTCCAATTTCGCATTAGATTCTTAGGTTAATTGAGCACTTAAGGAATTAAGGTTCGATGCTTAAGGATTAGTGTTTTTCACCTAAGGAATTAGGGAATAACCACAAGCGGATTGTCCGCTGGATTATGGAGTTTGATTATACTTTAATTGCATGTTTCTTGATGAATTGTGAACCGAAGCAATCCTGACCTGTTTTCTATTAATCACCTTTCACATTTCATTTTAACTATGTTTCTGGAAATACAAAAACAACTATAAAACACTAAAACAACCAAAAACCTAATGAAATTCCTGTGTCTTTTGTTGGTTCAGCTTGTACTAATCCAAGATTGAGGTACTTACCACAATCCCTGTGGGACGATCAATTATTCTACAATTTTAACGACTGGTGCGTTTGCCAAAGTACAAATCCGAGAGTCATATTTTGTTTTTACTAAGATTTTTTTTTTGCACCAAGTTAATAGCTCAGGATTTTAGCATCAGTACGCTCGGAGTTATGACACATGAAACACATTATGGATGTTAGTCAATGACTGGGGAAGATCCAGTTGGTAAGCAACATCACCGATCCTCTCCAATATTTGATACGGTCCAATGTATCTCGGATTAAGCTTGTGACTTCAATATCCGACCTACACCTTTGATAGGGGAAACCTTCAGGAATACCCAGTTACCCACCTGAAACTCAAGTGGTCTATGCCGATTATCATAGTAATTCTTCTGTCGGTCTTGGGCATTCTTAATTTTCTCTCGGACCAGAGCAACCTGTTCATTCATTTACTTGATTAACTCGGGCCCCAGATGAATGGCATTGCCATTCACATTCCAACACAATGGTGTACGACACCTACGACCATATAGAGCTTCATACGGAGCCATTCCAATGCTACTATGATAGTTGTTGTTGTATGTAAACTCTGCCAAGGGTAAATATCTTTCCCATAAGCCACCCTGCTCCAATACACAAGCTCTCAGCATATCCTCTAAGGTTTGTATAGTTCGTTCCGACTGTCCATCAGTCTGCGGATGATAAGCTGAACTCAGTCTTAGTTCAGTACCCAATTCTTGTTACAGACTTCCCCAAAATCTGGAAGTAAAATGACGATCTCGATCGGAAATAATACTCGAGGGTACACCGTGCAATTGTACAATCTCAGCAATGTACAGCCTAGCCAGTCGGTCCAATCACCATTTCATTTTCATCGCCAAGAAGTGAGCACTCTTGGTTAGTCGGTCTACAATCACCGAAATTACATTACACCTGGATTGGGTATGAGGTAACCCAGATACGAAATCCATAGTAATACTTTCCCACTTCCAAATCGGAATCTCCGGGTGTTGAAGTAAACCTGGGGGTCTCTGGTGTTCAACCTTGCATTTCTGGCATATCACACAAGACTTCACATACTCGGTTATTGCCTTCTTCATTCCTGACCACCAGAATTCCTTCTTCAAATCGTGGTACATTTTGGTAATACCCGGATGAATGCTCAAAGAACTCCTATGTGCTTTAGCTAGCACGGGTTGCCTGAAATCACCTTTTGCAGGCACCACTACTCGGTCTCGGAATCTCCAAATTCCATCGTTACCTTGGGTTAATCCCATATCTTTGCCTCTTGAGAATATCACTCGGAGTCAAAGACAATCTCGAAGATGAACCCGAGCATAGACTCTGCAAATCTGATTATGGACCCGAGCACGAATTAAATGAATTCACCACTCAGATATTTACTCCCCTCGGGAACTATTCACTCGGAAACATACTCATTCGAAGTTCCACTTTCTCTGTCTAGAAGTACTTTTCCTGGAAAAGGCTCACTCGGTATATCTTAATCGATGCCATCCCACTCGGAAGTGTCGCAATCAACTCAGAGATACCCCACTCGGGAATTCACTACTCAGAAATATCTTGGCCCAAGAAGTACTCATTCGAAATCAGCTTTTCTTCACCCGGAAGGTCTTATCTTAGACATGATTCACTCAGAAATTCTCCCCTCAGTGTACCTTAGTAGGAACTCAAATCATCAGATTTCCTTTTAAGGTTATCTCTTCTCCCCAAAATCTAGCAGTAATTCATAACGACTACCATGTCACAATATTTACTTTTCTATACTTATTATTCGTAAGTTACCAAATCTCATCTCTATTTACTCCTCATCTCTAATCACTTATCAATTTCAGAAATACGACTCATACACTTTTCTTCCTAAATCTGATCACCCGAGATTTGGCTAAAACACGTCTGTCTCCTCAACTTTACACGACCTCAACCACTAGTGCAACTACCTAAGGTGATCAGTCTCAGGAGTTCAACACTTCGTAGTTAAGCCAGGTGAAAGTCGGGTATACAGTCCAACTATTCATATCACCGGTCGATACGCAAGTTGTTTACATCATAATCCATTCATCTATGCCTATTGGCAACTTCACAATGAATTAATGTTAAAAGGAACCCACGGTGGCCAGCCGCTATGATTCGCATGTAACACTAATATCCGTGCAAAGTCCAAATGACTAGGTAAAACTTCTCTTCATTCTTATTATCTGTCTGCTCAACTACTTTTTTAATCACTTTGTCCCATGTCCTTCATTCACTATTTCTCCTTATCATGTACACAATAGTCCAATATATATATACTTCACTCGACCATCATTTACATAATACATTCTCTAAATTCTTCCCTGAGTGAATTCTTGCCTCATCAATTATCTCACTGAAGATTATTACTAACCACCCTTCGACTATTACCTTTAACTTGTTCGGGCATTCTTACACCGTCCTCCATTACCTACTCATAATTTCTCCCAATGTCCGTTAATCAATCGTTTAACAATTTGGACATGACATACCGGTAACGTTTATTTAAACCACTTTATAGAATCACTACAGGAGGCTCACCCCTCCTAAAAGGTTAACCTTATTACAACGTTGCTAACTTGCATCATCTATTATTCGTCTATTCCCTTTTCGATTTATTTTATAATCATTTCTATTTACTTATACCACTGATGTTTCCACATCTTTGGTTGCTCGACGTTACTAGCATATCACCACTTGCTTACTAACCTTAAACTCGATACAGGACAGTTTATTACAACAGTTTATTCCTTTATTTTAAGAATTTTCGTACTATTGCAACAGTTTATTGCAACACCGGAATGAACAACTAATATCTATCGTCATTCTGACTAGGTAGAAATGTATAGAGGATTCATCCTTCCTAAGAATAATCATATCAGAGCATTCATCAATTTATTTCATTCTATGTAATATCAAACTCCATTATTCAAACAAACTTATGGCTACCAACGCACTTACTATTCTCATTTCACCACAGGATTTAACCTCCTCTCAGAAAATTAGCACCCCGAGTCCCAGAAGTGTTGGCTCGGTTACCATGCCCACTCGGTTGCTGCCTCTATGGGTAATCAGGCCTAAGATGTCCCGGTTGTCCACATTGGAAACAAATGATTTGTCCAACCGGACAATGTTTCGCAATATGGCTCTCCTAGCCACAATTATAGCATGCTCGGCTACCCGACTGACTACCAGATCGACCAATAGAACTCCGACCAGAAGAGGAAGAAGACGTAGCGGAAAACTTACCGCCACGAAAGAACTGACCCATTTTCTTGAAACTGGATCCTCTTACCTTCAACGACCTCTTATCTTTCGACTGAAAGGTCCTCTGTAATTGCACTTCCTCGGTCAGCCTATCCTTGTTCACCAGAGTCAGATAATCCTGAATCTCAATTGGCATAATCACACTGTGAAGTCCAATTCACAATCCCGCTTTATACTTGACACACTTACTACTCTCGGTTCCTTCCAGTGAGGAAGAGTGATAGAAGTCACATAGCTCATCAAACTTAGTAGTGTGCTCGGCCATTGACACTCGGCCCTGTTCCAACCTCAAATTCCATTTCCTTTCAGATTTTATAATTATCCGGGAAGTACTTGACAAGAAACCTCCTTCGGAAATTCACCCACACCAGCGGTTCACTCGCCATATTCATCTGTACCTTGGTCCTAGACCACCATATCCTAGCCTCGTCCTTCAACCGGTAAGTCGCAAACTATACTTTCTGCTCCTCCGAGCATAGGAGCACTCGAAATACTCAAGAACTGGTTCGGTTTCTCTTATCCAAACATACCCCACCGTAGTCATACCCTCCTTTACAAGCAAGGGGATTCCTTTTCAGGAATTTATCAAGAGTGGGACCTGATTCGGTCCTACTCATCAATTTGGAAAACCTCAAGAAGAATTCATCTCCTCCACCAGACTTAGTTTCCTGGCCATAAAATAATTCTATAATGAATAAACACATCACCATTAATAACCAATGCTCTACCAGGGAGTCGGATATTTACCTCATACTCATATAATACAACGTCGCTGGAGTGCCAAGGGAATGATGCCAAGCTGCACAAACAATCATAAACACAATGCAATAAAATGCAAAAACAGTCCAGTATAGGACTCACACAAATCACTGGGTTGACCCATACACCCGGCTCTAGAAAGAACCGCTCTAATACCAACTGTGACGACCCGCGTCAATTTAATCATTTTTCATAAGATTTTAACGTTTAATAAAAATTAACTTGGTCTTAATATAAAATAATATTTACCTTTCTTAAATACATTCAAAATAATAAAAGCATACTCAAAATAACAATAACCGATCGGAAATAAATCAATAATAAAATAGGATTCAATTAAAATTAGCGGAAGAAGGAAACCAGAGTTAGAGGTCATTCGCCTGAGCGAGACCCTGATTCGCTTAGGCGAGATCCGACTCGCTTGAGCGAATACTACTCTTTAAACCTGAGCGAACAAGACTTACAAGGAAAGTCAACAAGTCGGGTTTCACTCGAAAATAAGTCCACTCGGTCATCTCTCACTCGGGAACAGCTTAACCTTACTTCACTCAGAAAAGGTTCACTCGGATATACCTCACTCGGAAACACTCTAATCTTCACTCGGAAGCACTCTTATCTTTCTTCACTCGGAAGTGATTCTCTCAGTTATTCTTCACTCGGAAAGAAACGAGGGATACTCACTTGAGCGAAATAGGCACCAAATCAACCGGCCCTCGCTCGGACAAGAATGAATCCACTCGGCTAAATTCGCCCGGTAATCGACTATGCTAGAACAATGCAAATTCACTCCTAAAATAAACACCGATCATATAACATAAAGAATTTATACTCACGTCAATCAGCATACTGATTCAAATTTAATTCAACATGCAGGCAACATGTTGTAGAATCACACACTCGAAAAACTCATTATATACATATATTACACAACTCATTCAAAATCACTCGGTGCCTTGGCATCAATCCTCCGCTTGGCGCACCTCCATGGCTCTGACCTCTTCCCTGTCACTGGTTACTAAATTGAAAACCACAGCAAGGGTGAGTGTTTAGCATCATAATTAATCTAGAACGGAATTTAAATAACAAAATACGAGTATAAACTCCGTCCGATTGCTTTATCCTCAAATTGCATATTACACTCAGCAATATACTCACACTTGGCAATTATAGCAATTAACACTCGGAAATATAGTAATTCACACTCGGCAATATAACCAATCATACTCGGTAAATATAACAATTCTCATTCGGTAAATTTAGCAAATCACTCAGCAAATATAGCCATTCACACTCAGCAAGTAACTCACACTCGGCAAGTATAACAATTTACCACTCAGTAAATATAACAAATTATACTCGGTAAAATTATCAAATCATACTCCTCAAATATATCAAATTGCACTCGGTAAAATTATCAAACCATTAATTATCACCACTGACTCAGACAAAATTGACGCCTAGTATCCGGATACTAAAGGATCGGCCTTCAGCTGGGGGTCCTGCTTGACACCCCGTGAATCCTGCTTGGTTCACCGATTCCTGCTTGACTCTCCACCTCGACCATTGGGTCCTGTTTGACCACTGGGTAGCTCAACTGGGCACAAAAGCCACGAGAGCGAGAAATAAGGGGCTAAATATACCGTCGGCCGTCCTATACCACACAATTATATATTTTCTCATTTCTCATCATAAGTGGCCATTAATAACATCATATACTCATCACTCGGGCGACCTGCTTGTCAAGCCCGGAATCACATTGCCGCTATACACCGATTGTCACAGCATCAATTATTTCAAATTCAATCGGCTTAAGCCACACACACACGATCCTAAACCGATCGGTGTCTATACACATACATGTATTCATACACATACATTCACATACCACTCATCCAGCATCATCTATATTATCACAGCATCAAATATTTCTTAAGTCACACACACACGATCCTCAACCGATCAGTGCCCACATACATACATGCATTCATACACATTCACATACAATTTTCTTCCAGCATCATTTCTTACCCGGTTCATAATTAATTCAACGACTCGGACAGTACGTCCTATTCTAATTAATTATAACCCGAACACCCCCTTACCTCGGTTCTAAGCTTCAACAATTGTTGGGTTCACAGTTCCACCTCCGAATCCAGCACCAGCTTCCTTAATCGTTCCACCGGTGTTCGTTCTACTACCTACGGGTTTGGAATGTGAAACACATTAACATCGCACCACCCACACGGTTAAAGGACCATTTTCAGGCTCACACACCCAAGAGGAGTAGAGATCTGGACCTTACCCCACCTGCTTGACCATTCGGTCTAGAGAAGGAAACAAAAGAGACGAGGTAACAAATTGAAACGGTTCAATGAACTCACCTTGAAATCACTGTCACGAAAATATAATTATTTCAAGGTTTTGATGCAAAATGGACCTCCCTTTAGAGCATGCAGCTCGTAGCGATGGAGGAAGGAGAAGAAGAAAAGAAACAGATGAAGAAGAAGAAGATTCACGTGAGAGTGTGAATGATTAAGGAAAGAGAAAGAAACCTTTATTTTAAAACTCATGGCAACCGGTTACCTCCTCAACCGATCACTTTTAATTAAACTTTTCTCTTCTTCTAATCACACTTCATTTAACCCTTTTATAATTAACCAATCAATAAATTTATTTACACCCACAATATTTAACTATTTATAATTACCCAATAATTCATAAAAATATTAATTAAATCCTTAAAACAATTTTTAATATTTTTCACTACACAAAATTTTTCTATAAATATCCAGGATGTTACATCCACCCCCCTAAAAAGGGATTTCATCCCCGAAATCAACGCACCTATTGAAAAAGATTGGGGTACACCCGTCTTATGTCTGATTCCAATTCCCAAGTGTAGGTTACCCCATTCAAATTCTTCACTTCATGTATATGCATGTATGTATGTGGACACCGATCGGTTGGGGATCGTGTGTGTATGTGTAAATCTGATTGAAATTGAAACGATGCTGTGACAATCGATGTTTAGTGGCAATGTGGAGTCGGGATTGACAAGCAGGTCACCCGAGTGATGTTGTTAATGGCCACTTGTGAAATGTGAATAAATGATTGTGTGGTGGAGGACGACCGACGGTATATGTTACCCTTATTTTTGGCTTCAGTGGTCAAGAAGGACCCAGTCGAGCTACCCAGAGGTTTATGACCCAGTGGTTAAGGGGGAGTCAAGTAGGACTCAGTGAACTAAGCAGGGTTCACGGGGTGTCAAGTAGGACCCCCAGCTGAAGATCGATCCTTTGAGTATCCGGATACTATGTCAATTTTGTTGAGTCAGTGGTGAAAATTGATGATTTGATAATTTTGCTGAGTGTAATTTGTTATAATTGCCGAATGAAAATTTAAATCATTGCTGAGTGATTTGATGTATTTGCCGAGTGTAATTTCATATATTTACCGAGTGATTGTTATATTTTCCGAGTGGAAAATTGTTATATTTGCCGAGTGGAAGTTACTTACTGAGTGTGATCAGCTAGGTTTACAGTGTTAATTGCTACGATTACCGAGTGTGTATATTGCTGAATGTTACTTGTTAAGATTATCAAAGGAGAACTGTTATATTGCTGAGTGTGAATTACTATAATGTCGAGTGTTAATGGATATATTGCCGAGTGTGAGTGAAATGTGTAGTTTTGAGGATAAAGCAATCAGACGGAGTTTATACTCGTATTTTATTTAAATTCTGTTCTAGATTAATTATGATGCTAAACACTCACCTTTGCTGTGGTTTTCAATTTTTAGTAACCAGTGACAGGGAGGAGGTCAGAGCCATGGAGGTGCGCCAAGCGGATGATTGATGCCAAGGCACCGAGTGATTTGAATGAATTATGTAATATATATATATATTGAGTTTTTGTGAGTGTTTGATGCTACAATGTGTTGCCTGTTTGTTGAATTAAATTTGAATCAGTATGCTGATTAACGTGAATATGAATTCTTGATGTTATAAATCGGTATTTATTTTGAGTAAATTTACATTACTGTGGCATAGTTGATTACCAGGCGAATTGAGCCGAGTGGAATCATTATTGTCCGAGCGAAGGCCGATTGATTTGGTGCCCATTTATCTCAATTTAGCATCCCTCATTACTAAGTGAAGAATAACCGAGAGACCGACTTCTGAGTGGAAGGTTAGAGCATCTCTGAGTGAGCAATGACTGGGAGAATCACTTCCGAGTAAAGAAAGATAAGAGTGCTTTCAAGTGAAGATATGAGTGAACTTTTTTGAGTGCAGTAAGGTTAAGCTGTTTCCGTGTGACACGTGACCGAGTGGACTTATTTTCGAGCGAAACCCGACTGTAAGTCTTGTTCGCTCAGGTTTAAGAAGTAGTATTCGCTCAAGCGAGTCGGATCTCACACAAACGAATCAGAGTCTCGCTCAGACGAGTAACCCTGACTCTGTTTTATTCCTTCCGCTGATTCAATCTTATTTTATGTTGAAATATTTCTGATCGGTCATTACTTTTAATATGCTTTTATTCAAAGATTTATTTCCGATCACTTATTGCTAATTTAAGTATGATTTTACTATTTTGAATATATTTAAGAAAATTAAATGTTATTTTATATTAAGACCGAGTGGAATTTTTATTAAACGTGAAAAATCCATTGTGAAAAATGGGAAAATTGACGCGGGTCGTCACAATGGATGTCAGTCAATGACTGGGGAAGATCCAGTCGGTAAGCAACATCACCGATCCTCTCCAATATTTGATATAGTCCAATGTATCTCGGATTAAGCTTGTGACTTCAATATCCGACCTACACCTTTGGTCGGGGAAACCTTCAGGAATACCCAGTCACCCGCCTGAAACTCAAGTGGTCTGTGCCGATTGTCATAGTAATTCTTCTGTCGGTCTTGGGCATTCTTCATTTTCTCTCGGACCAGAGCAACTTGTTCATTCATTTCCTGGATTAACTCAGGCCCCAGATGAATGGCATCGCCATTCTCATTCCAACACAATGGTGTACGACACCTCCGACCATATAGAGCTTCATACGAAGCCATTCCAATGCTACTATGATAGTTGTTGTTGTATGAAAACTCTGCCAAGGGTAAATATCTTTCCCATGAGCCACCCTGCTCCAATACATAGGCTCTTAGCATATCCTTTAAGGTCTGTATAGTCCGTTCCGACTGTCTATCGGTCTGCGGATGATAAGCTGAACTCAGTCTTAGTTCAGTACCCAATTCTTGTTACAGACTTCCCCAAAATCTAGAAGTAAAATGAGGATCCCGATCAGAAATAATACTCGAGGGTTCACCGTGCAATCGTACAATCTCAGCAACATACAGCCTAGCCAGTCGGTCCAATGACCATTTCATGTTCATCGCCAAGAAGTGAGCACTCTTGGTTAGTCGGCCTACAATCACCCAGATTGCATTACACCCGGATTGGGTACGAGGTAACCCGGATACGAAATCTATAGTAATACTTTCCCACTTCCAAATCGGAATCTCCGGGTGTTGAAGTAAACCTGGGGGTCTCTGGTGTTCAACCTTGCATTTCTGGTATATCACACAAGACTTCACATACTCGGTTATTTCCTTCTTCATTCCCGACCACCAGAATTCCTTCTTCAAATCGTGGTACATTTTGGTAATACCCGGATGAATGCTCAAAGAACTCCTATGTGCTTTAGCTAGCACGGCTTGCCTGAAATCACCTTTTGCAGGCACCACTACTCGATCTCGGAATCTCCAAATTCCATCGTTACCTTGGGTTAATCCCATATCTTTACCTCTTGAGAATATCACTCGGAGTCGAAGACAATCTCGAAGATGAACCCGAGCACAGACTCTGCAAATCTGATTATGGACCCGAGCACGAATTAAATGAATTCACCACTCGGATATTTACTCCCCTCGGGTGTAACACCCCTAATTTCGTTATTTCTTATTTAAAATAAAATTTCAAAGGAATTTGATTATAGTTCTTTAGAACTTTTTGATTGTTATATAATTTATAATTTTTTAGAATTTTCTTATTTTTTTATTTTTTTATTTTTTTTATTATTTATTTTATTTTTTTAAGAATGACAAAAATACCCTTAACCTTTCATCTAATAACCAAAATGTCATTACTGACATCATCGCTTACATCATCATCGCTTACATCATCGCTTACATCATGAATAGTAAAATAAATAATTAAATAATCTTAAATAGTAAAATTTTCTTCCTATAAATAGATGGCTCATTTACAACATTTCCACACCAAAAATTAGAGAGAGAATCTAGAGAGATAGTGCGTAAGAAATTAGTGGGGAGTAAATTCTTTTGGTAAAAAGAAGTTCTGCTGGAGGTGTAAGGTAATAACTTTCTTCTATATTCTTTTTATAATTTTAGTTTATTTTTTTAGCACTCTTAAACCATTGATATACTAGTACTATTATGAATAAGTTACTATAGTAAAAATAATTTACCACTGTGTTATTTTTACTATTTACCGTTACTATTCAAAATTTACTATTTACCGTTACTATTCAAAATTTACTATTCACTGTTATTGTTCATGATTTACCATTTACCACTACTATCCAAAAAGTTACTATTCATAATTTATTATTTACTATTACTATTCAAAAATTACTATTTACCATTACTATTAATGACTTACCATTTACCGTTACTATTTATTATTACTATATATATTTACTATTTATCATTCTGATAGCAATTTTAATTTTCATCTTAAGCTTATACTGAAGTAAGTTAGTATTAATATTTTGTTAGAACTTGGAGGCGCAGAGCAAATTCACTTTTGGTAGCAAATCAAGGTAAGGGGGTGGAGATTAAGGATATAATATGAAAATACATAAGAATATTGGGAGGAGTCCCCTACTCCTTTTAAACATAACAATATTATTATTTTAAAATAATAACTTTTAACTTAAAATTTATAATAATTGTTATTAATAAATTAAGCATCTTGTGTAACTTAATATTTAAAATATTTAAGAACTTGAACTATTATGACCTATGCGGACTGGATTGAACCTATGCAAGGACTCAAACTATTATGAACTTGACTGAACCTATGCAAGGATTTGGACTATTATGACATATATGGACTGAACTAGACCTATGCAAGGATTGGACAATCTTGGACTTACATAAACCTGTGCGAGGAATTGACCATAGAACTTAAAACAAACTTTATTAATTTAAATAATCATTGAATTTTAAATTATCATATTTATAACTAATGTTTAATTATTTGATTTGATTATGATTGTTAATATTTATTTATGCTTTATGATGTTTGATTGTGATTGACAATGTTTGATTATGATTGATAATCTTGTATTGTGGAGTTTGAGCATATAGCAAGCATGGCGGAAAGCTAAAATTCAGTAAGAATTTACTTATCTCCTACTTCTTTATTTACTTTTTCATATTTATTCAAATTACTTTTAAGAAATTTCTTAGCTTTCAATAAAACTACATAAGTTTTTAGAAATCTCTTTTTATCTTTTAATATATATGTATATATCTTTACTAAAATTTAGATTTTTAGTTAGTTTATCAGAAAGAAAAAGAAAGAGAATTTATTTTATAAAAATAATTTTTTTTTAATATATATACGTATTATTTAAATGTATAAAAATATTATACAAAATTTTCAAGTACTAAGGTTTTAAAGATTGATAATTCCAAATTCGAGTTTTTAGAAATTGATTTTGAATTGACCTATAAACTTTCTAAAGAAGGTTATGAAATATATTTAAGGCTTTGAAACTTAAATTTATAAGGAGATTTGATTTGTGATTTGAAAAGGAACTGTACTAAAATTCTATGTGCGTATTTGAGAAGTTGAAAAAGTACAGTTTACTGGGGTGGTATGTCACGATTCGTAGGCCCTGATAATATAATTGAGTTTCTAAAAGCCTTAACCAACTAAATACGCGAGTAGTTCATGCATCATGAATCATTGAAGAGAAACAAAATGATATTGTCTGGGGACGGATTATAGAAACTGAGGATACATTAGAGGAGGCTTAATTGTGAGCCTTGGGATGAGAGGGTGTGAAAGGGTGCTTCAGGGGACCTGGGGTAGCTCCCTAGTGTCGGGTACTTTCACAATAAAAACCTTTTCAATCTGACTAGTCTCTAAGTGTTTCCATGCCAGTTGAGCTGTTCATGTTATTATTATCCGGAATTATGGAACAGTGTAAACTCCTGGTTGGCTCAGTGCAAATTAAAATTTAAGGGGCCCATATATATAGATAAGTTATGATGAAGATATGGCATATCATTCATACATTCATAAATTGATTGTGCTTGTGATTGTGATTGATATTATTATACTAGTTTGTGAAAACCCTTTATTGCTTATGTCCCATTTGGGAATATTATATTCTGTTTCTCACTCCTTTCTCTATGTTTTTGTTTCATATGTTTTAAATTAATGGTTCGTACAGAGGGAAGGATCGAAGAACATTGACAGTATATATAGCACGTTCTAGAAAGGGAGCTCGGTATGAATACCGTGGTCCAATGAATAAATAATGTCACTAGGCAACTGCTCTTGGGCCATGGAGTTTCCTCTCTTTCTTATAATGTTTAATGTTTATTTTCTTCGGATAAATGTACAAATACTTTATAAAGTTTTAATAATATTGAGGTATTTCAGAAATAATGTATATAATTTATTCCGATAGTTTCTTTTTAACAAACATATATTTAGTATAAAAAAAATTATTACGAATTTTTCTAGAATTTATTAAGGTGTAACCGAGGGTGTTACATCGGGAACTATTCACTCGGAAACATACTCCTTCGAAGTTCCACTTTCTCTGTCCAGAAGTACTTTTCCTGGAAAAAGGCTCACTCGGTATATCTTAATCGGTGCCATCCCACTCGGAAGTGTCACACTCAACTCAGAGATACCCCACTCGGGAATTCACTACTCAAAAATATCTTGGCCCAAGAAGTACTCCTTCGAAATCAGCTTTTCTTCACCCGGAAGGTCTTGTCTCAGACATGATTCACTCGGAAATTCTTCACTCAGTGTACCTTAGTAGGAACTCAAATCATCAGATTTCCTTTTAAGGTCATCTCTTCTCCCCAAAATCTAGCAGTAATTCATAACAACTACCATGTCACAATATTTACTTTTCTATACTTATTATTCGTCAGTTACCAAATCTCATCTCTATTTACTCCTCATCTCTAATCACTTATCATTTTAGAAATACGACTCATACACTTTTATTCCTAAATGTGATCACCCAAGATTTGGCTAAAACACGTCTGTCTCCTCGACTTCACATGACCTCAACCACTAGTGCAACTACCTGAGGTGATCAGTCTCAGGAGTTCAACACTTTGTAGTTAAGCCAAGTGAAAGTCGGGTATACAGTCCAACTATTCATATCACCGGTCGATACGCAAGCTGTTTACATCATAATCCATTCACCTATGCCTATTGGCAACTTCACAATGAATTAATGTTAAAAGGAACCCACGGTGGCCAGCCGCTATGATTCCCATGTAACACTAATATCTGTGCAAAGTCCAAATGACTAGGTAAAACTTCTCTTCATTCTTATTATCTGCCTGCTCAACTACTTTTTTAATCACTTTGTCCCATGTCCTTCATTCACTACTTCTGCTTATCATGTACACAATAGTCCAATATATATATATATATATACTTCACTCGACCATCATTCATATAATACATTCTCTACATTTTTCCCTGAGTGAATTCTCGCCTCATCAATTATCTCACTGAAAATTATTACTAACCATCCTTCGACTATTACCTTCAACTTATTCGGGCATTCTTACACCGTCCTCTATTACCTACTCATAATTTCTCCCAATGTCCGTTAATCAATCGTCTAACAATTTGGACATGACATACCGGTAACGTTTATTTAAACCACTTTATAGAATCACTACAGGAGGCTCACCCCTCCTAAAAGGTTAACCTTATTACAACGTTGCTAACTTGCATCATCTATTATTCGTCCATTCCCTTTTCGATTTATTTTATAATCCTTTCTATTTACTTATACCACTGATGTTTCCACATCTTTGGTTGCTCGACGTTACTAGCATACCACCACTTGCTTACTAACCTTAAACTCGATACAAGACAGTTTATTGCAACAGTTTATTCCTTTATTTTAAGAATTTTCGTACTATCCATCAAGTACGTTCAACACCAGAATGAACAACTAATATCTATCGCCATTCTGACTAGGTAGAAATGTATAGGGGATTCATCCTTCCTAAGAATAATCATATCAGAGCATTCGTCAATTTATTTCATTCTATGTAATATCAAACTCCATTATTCAAAAACTTATGGCTACCAACGCACTTACTATTCTCATTTCACCACAGGATTTAACCTCGTCTCAGAAAATTAGCACCCCGACTCCCAGAAGTGTTGGCTCGGTTACCATGCCCACTCGGTTGCTGCCTCTGTGGGCAATCAAGCCTAAGATGTCCCGGTTGTCCATATTGGAAACAAACGATTTGTCCAGCCGGACAGTGTTTCGCAATATGGCTCTCCTAGCCACAATTATAGCACACTCGGCTACCCGACTGACTACCAGATCGACCAGTAGAATTCTGACCAAAAGAGGAAGAAGACGTAGCGGAAAACTTACCGCCATGAAAGAACTGACCCATTTTCTTAAAACTGGATCCTCTTGCCTTCAACGACCTCTTATCTTTCGACTGAAAGGTCCTCTGTAATTGCACTTCCTCAGTCAGCCTATCCTTGTTCACTAGAGTCAGATAATCCTGAATCTCAATCGGCATAATCACACTGCGAAGTCCAATTCACAATCCCGCTTTATACTTGACACACTTACTACCCTCGATTCCTTCCAGTGAGGAAGAGTGATAGAAGTCACATAGCTCGTCAAACTTAGTAGTGTGCTCGGCCATTGACACTCGGCCCTGTTCCAACCTCAAATTCCATTTCCTTTCGGATTTTATAATTATCCGGGAAGTACTTGACAAGAAACCTCCTTCGGAAATTCACCCACACCAGCAGTTCACTCGCTGTATTCATCTGTACCTTGGTCCTAGACCACCATATCCTAGCCTCGTCCTTCAACCGGTAAGTCGCAAACTATACTTTCTGCTCCTCCGAGCATAGGAGCACTCGAAATACTCAAGAGCTGGTTCGGTTTCTCTTATCCAAACATACCCCACCGTAGTCATGCCCTCCTTTATAAGCAGGGTGATTCCTTTTCAGGAATTTATCAAGAGTGGGACCTGATTTGGTCCTACTCATCAATTTGGAAAACCTCGAGAAGAAATCATCTTCTCCACCAGAATTAGTTTCCCGGCCATAAAGTAATTCTATAATGAATAAACACATCACCATTAATAACCAATGCTCTACCAGGGAGTTGGATATTTACCTCATACTCATATAATACAACGCCGCTGGAGTGCCAAGGGAATGATGCCAAGCTGCACAAACAATCATAAACACAATGCAATAAAATGCAAAAACAGTCCAGTATAGGACTCACACAAATCACTGGGTTGACCCATGCACCCGGCTCTAGAAAGAACCGCTCTGATACCAACTGTGATGACCCGCGTCAATTTAATCATTTTTTATAAGATTTTTGTGTTTAATAAAAATTAACTTGGTCTTAATATAAAATAATATTTACCTTTCTTAAATACATTCAAAATAATAAAAGCATACTCAAAATAACAATAACCGATTGGAAATAAATCAATAATAAAATAGGATTCAATTAAAATTAGCGAAAGAAGGAAAACAGAGTCAGAGGTCATTCGCCTGAGCAAGACCCTGATTCGCTTAGGCGAGATCCGACTCGCTTGAGCGAATGCTACTTTTTAAACCTGAGCGAACAAGACTTACAAGGAAAGTCAACAAGTCGGGTTTCACTCGAAAATAAGTCCACTCGGTCATCTCTCACTCGGGAACAACTTAACCTTACTTCACTCAGAAAAGGTTCACTCGGATATACCTCACTCAGAAACACTTTGATCTTCACTCGGAAGCACTCTTATCTTTCTTCACTCAGAAGTGATTCTCTCGGTTATTCTTCACTCGGAAAGAAACGAGGGATACTCACTTGAGCGAAATAGGCACCAAATCAACTGGCCCTTGCTCAGACAAGAATAAATCCACTCGGCTAAATTCGTCTGGTAATCGACTATGCTACAACAATGCAAATTCACTCATAAAATAAACACCGATCACATAACATAAAGAATTTATACTCACGTCAATCAGCATACTGATTCAAATTTAATTCAACATACAGGCAACATGTTGTAGCATCACACACTCGGAAAGCTCATTATATACATATATTACACAATTCATTCAAAATCACTCGGTGCCTTGGCATCAATCCTCCGCTTGGCGCACCTCCATGGCTCCGACCTCTTCCCTGTCACTGGTTACTAAATTGAAAACCACAGCAAGGGTGAGTGTTTAGCATCATAATTAATCTAGAACGGAATTTAAATAACAAAATACGAGTATAAACTCCGTCCGATTGCTTTATCCTCAAATTGCACATTACACTCAGCAATATACTCACACTCGGTAATTATAGCAATTAACACTCGGAAATATAGTAATTCACACTCGGCAATATAACCAATCATACTCGGTAAATATAACAATTCTCATTCGGCAATTTTAGCAAATCACTCAGCAAATATAGCTTTTCACACTCAGCAAGTAACTCACACTCGGCAAGTATAACAATTTACCACTCGGTAAATATAACAAATTGTACTCGGCAAAATTATCAAATCATACTCCTCAAATATATCAAATTGCACTCGGCAAAATTATTAAACCATCAATTGTCACCACTGACTCAGACAAAATTGACGCCTAGTATCCGGATACTAAAGGATTGGCCTTCAGCTGGGGGGTCCTGCTTGACACCCCGTGAACCCTGCTTGGTTCACCTAGTCCTGCTTGACTCTCCACCTCAACCACTGGGACCTGCTTGACCACTAGGTAGCTCAACTGGGCACAAAAGCCACGAGAGCCGGAAATGAGGGGCTAAATATACCGTCGGCCGTCCCAAACCATACAATCATATATTTTCTCATTTCTCATCATAAGTGGCCATTAATAACATCATATACTCATCACTCGGGCGACCTGCTTGTCAAGCTCGGAATCACATTGCCGCTATACACCAATTGTCACAACATCAATTATTTCAAATTCAATCGGCTTAAGCCACACACACACGATCCTAAACCGATCGGTGTCCATACACATACAGGCATTCATACACATATATTCACATACCACTCATCCAGCATCATCTCTATTATCACAGCATCAAATATTTCTTAAGTCACACACACACACAATCCTCAACCGATCGGTGCCCATATACATACATGCATTCATACACATTCACATACAATTTTCTTCCAGCATCATTTCTTACTCGGTTCACAATTAATTCAACGACTCGGACAGTACGTCCTATTCTAATTAATTATAACCCGAACACCCCCTTACCTCGGTTCCAAGCTTCAACAATCGTTGGGTGTTGGTGTATGCACTATGAGCTTTTATGCTTTTTTATTTGTATCTTTTTTCTACTTATCAATAGAATAAATATTTCAGTTTAAAATTGTTTTAAAACATATTTATCCTTGGAGTAATAGGTCATATAAAAATTATTCCTAAAATGTCCCTAGTTAAGTATTTACATGGGGACATGTAAATACACTGAGACTAGTGTGTGAGTGTACTGATGACCTGATCTCACAGATCATAGATATAGATGATATCGAGTCTTCACACGGGTACACATTAAGAGTAATGATGTACTGGACAGACTCACCATGAGAACGTTGCATGGATCGTTACATGATTGTCATAAACGATTCTCAATGTGATAATGGTATATGTAGTCCTTTGACCTGAAGTCACTACGATTCCTACATGAGGAGTTTATTGTTTTAATACAATTAAACGTCTTCTGTAACAAGAGGACTATAAAGGTTGTGATTAGGCAATGAACAAATTATGCAGAGGGATGTGAGTGATGTAGATGGGATTTGTCTCTCCTATGTGACAGGAGTGATATCCATAGGCCACTTGATGGAGTAAGACTAAGAAAACGCATGGCCATGCTAGAAAGAATAAATATCAGATATTTATTCGGATCCAGTCTACTCCGGTATCAAGTAAAATAAATTGGGCCGTACAAGGATGACGCGACCATGCCTTGGGCCCAATTAGGATATCGTGACAAAAGGAATAAACGTATTAAATAATTATCACTTATAGGTTATGTTGATAATATTCGGACATAATGATGCATTGCTAGATGCCGCTCTTATTTTATATTAATAATAAAATAGTTTATTATTAATATGACCGGGTATTTTACCTATAGGGTTACACACATAGAGTAAGCCCATCAGAAAATGTTGTCTTATTTTAGTTGGACTAAAATAAAGCTATTGGGCCTAACTCATTTGGAATGAGTAAGGAGCCCACTTTTAGAGAGAACAAATTAGGTCAAACTTAAGCCTATAAATAGAGCATAAGATGCTCATAGGCCGTTCACTCAAGTGAGACACAAATTCGCAAAAGTTGCAAGAGCTACACGCCGTCAAACTAGCAGTTAGCAGGTGTTGCGATTCTGGTGGGAGTGCTCGTGTGGACTCCTAAAGGACGAGGCTACGACTGCTTCGAAGTTCTTCAAGAGGTAACCTAAAATAATTTCGAAATTGTTTTGTGCTTTGAAACACGGAACCTTGCAAATCCTATGGAATCCCTTTTATTTTTCCGCTGCTCATGCTTAGGGATTCCCTAACATTGGGTTCATAGTTCCACCTCCGGATCCAGCACCAGCTTCCTTAATCGTTCCACCGGTGTTCGTTCTACTACCTACTAGTTTGGAATGTGAAACACGTTAACATCGCACCACCCACACGGTTAAAGGACCATTTTCAGGCTCACACACCCAAGAGGAGTAGAGATCTGGACTTTACCCCACCTACTTGACCATTCGGTCCAGAGAAGGAAACAAAAGAGACGAGGTAACAAATTTAAACAATTCAATGAACTCACCTTGAAACCACTGTCACGGAAATGTAATTATTTCAAAGTTTTGATGCAAAATAGACCTCCCTTCAGAGCATGCAGCTCGCAGCAATGGAGGAAGGAGAAGAAGAAAAGAAACAGATGAAGAAGAAGAAGATTCACGTGAGAGAGTGAATGATTGAGGAAAGAGAAAGAAACCTTTATTTAAAACTCATGGCAACCGGTTACCTCCCCAACCGGTCACTTTTAATTAAACTTTTCTCTTCTTCTAATCACACCTCATTTAACCCTTTTATAATTAACCAATCAATAAATTTACTTACACCCATAATATTTAATTACTTATAATTGCCCAATAATTCATAAAAATATCAATTAAATCCTTAAAACAAATTTTAATATTTTCCACTACACAAAATTTTTCTATAAATATCCAGGATGTTACATTAGAGGTACTAGCAACACACCCATGAGATGTACTTGCTCCAGGAGACTTCTCCAACTTTTCTTGTTAAACCAATAGTCTTTCTTAAGGTTCACCTTTATGCCACAATTGTACATTTAAAGTTTTTCCATATTTAAGATTTTGATTAGCCATGATTTTGGCTCCTACTAGGGCCATACTCCATTGATCTTCCTTTCGTCATCGTCAAGGCTTCCACTTGCTTTGAAATTTCTTTATTATCTTCTTTATTTTTACACCTGGATTCTTCTTCAAGAATGGCTCCGACAACATTATCAAAGTGTAAGCGACCAATAATATTATTATTTCTTATGTTGATGATGAGTTGATCATACGAATCTGGCAAGCCATGAAGCAAAAGTTTGACATGCTCATTTTCTATTATTGTAAATTTGATGTTGTAAGCTGAGCAAACAACGTATTTAGATTATTGATGTGGTCTGTCGCCAGTGTGGACTCACTCATCCAAAGAGTGTGAAGTCTTCTCTTTAAGAAAATACTATTGTGAAGTGATTTCTCCTCACACAATTTGATGAGAGTATCGTAGATCTCCTTTGCAGTATCCTTTTCTATAATGCTTGACAAACTGAAACTGCCACTGCTAAGTGCAAGATGGAAATGGCATTGTTATCCATCTTTTTCTACTTTTCATCAGTTATACTAGTGGGTATTCCTTCTGATCCCATGTGAATACCGACCTACAGGATGAATTACCAGTTATGACTAATGTGAAATAAATCAAGTCAAAAGTTGGTTGAAAACTGGACAGGCTGCATAAACACCGATGTAATCACATCGTCCAACGTCAATAAATACTTCAAAAATTCAGTATGGGATAAATAAAAGGACCCCGATCAGGAAAGCTATTGTAGTCAGAGTCAGATGCAAGCGGGCAACTTGCACCTGCCAAAGCTGCAGTCTCTGAGTAATGTCAGGAGAGGTCAAATCACCACTTGTGTTTAAGGAAGAACTATAAATACAACTCATTCATTAAGACATAATAGATTCTCATTTTACTCTCTACTTAATACTTCTGTAATCTTTTTCTCTTCCATAATAGTCTTACTAACTTAAGCATCGGAGCCCCTTTTGCAGGTACACCCCCAGTGTGTCCCATTTAAGTGTGGTTGGAATTGATCTAAGTTCTGTACCTTAGCGTGAAGAGCACAGGATCCCTATTGGACCTGTGTGCAAAATACCGCACTCCCACTGAGACGGTGTAAAAAGGAGAGTGAGTAAAATGTTTGACATCGGTTCGTAGTGGGTAACTTTGGACCCCTATACCGGTCAGATCACCTTCAATTGCTGCCAAACAATTTTCATCTCTCAAAATTGTTTTTATCTTTAATTTTCATAAGGAGAAATTACTCCAATTAAATTTCTCAATCTCAAATTTCATTGTCATTTTTTATGACTAAATTGGTTTACACAATTTCATAATAAACAGTACAGTATACGTGAACAGTATTATGTATTTTTATCGCGCACTAAAATAAATCTAGTATATGTTAACAATCACTGTAAAAGTATGCAACCACATGTGTGAACAGTAATCATGAATAGTACCATAACATGAATAGTAATTAACAACCAAAGCTCTGATACCATTGTTGGGAACGAGAGTAACAAAATAATATCACACACCTAAAATAGAGATGAGAAAAAGGAACTAAACACGCGATAATTTTACATGGAAAACCCTTGACAGATAAGGGGAAAACCACTGGCAAGATCAAAAAAATAATTTTACTAAGTGGAAAAAATATTATAACTTCTCTTTAATTACCATGAGAGAACAATATCACTCTCTCTTGAAAATAGGAGAACACACTTACTAGGAGAACCTCACAGAATAACATTATTTTATCACATTGCATTTTTCTCTCTATTTATTAGAATTTGATACTGGAATAAATAAAATGAACTGTGAAGGTTTCTAATTTATAGAATATGAAAACACGTATAAAGCACATCCTTTGAAAATTCTTTACACGTTTCATTTCTCCCTTTGTGTTTTAAGCTTTTATTTCATTAAAAAATTAATACCCTAAACCCTTTGAACCCAACAATGATCTAAGAGTTTCATATAGGCTACATCTCCAATTTTCCAACCTAGATTTTCTTCCACTATTCCCTAGTTGTAGGATAAACTTCTTTAAAAATTTAAAGTTCCATTTTTCATACTTACATTAGGAATAATATCTTCTTCACATTTATATTTTGCCTTGACCACCCACACCCAAAAAGCATTAGGTTTGTTGACTAGACGCCACCTAATCTTTACCTTGTTAGCCTAGTTCCTACTTTTGCAAGAGTGAAACCCCAACCCACATGGCAGACTAACTAGTTGTGTGTAGATGACCATGCAGGTTAGAGCCCTCCAAAGAAAGCTACGAAAAATTTTATCCATCTTCTCACAAGTTGAAATAGGCAAATATAAGTAGTCATGGGGTACATTGGAATTACTTCAAGAACTTATTTGACAAGGGTCAACCTACCTCTGTAAGAAAGGGAACGTTTCTTCCAAGTGCTCAGTTGCTTTTACAAATGATCAGTATGTAATAGAGCTGACACCTTTTCATGAAATAATAGACCTCCCAGCTAACACCTTAAATCCAACATTCTTTGCAAGCCTAAACCACCAGCACCTTCCTCTTGGATACTCTAAGCGGTGTTCTTTGAAAAGTAAACCTTAGATTTCTTTAGGTTAACTATCTGGCAAAAATTCATGCTAAACTGCTCCAAACAACTTCGAATAATATCAATATGGGCCATGTTTGCCTCCGCTAACAGAATTAGGTCATCCACAAAGGCCAAATGGGACAAGCCTGGACCATTCATAGTAAGCTTAATTGGCTTTTAATGAGAAATTTCTATCACTCATGTTATTAATTGAGAGATCCTCCATACAGAGGACAAAAGGTATTGAGACAATAGGTCATCTAACCTAAGTCCTCAAGTTAAAGAGAAAGAATCTAGAGCCTCAGGATTCTAAATACCTTTATTTTTGTAGGTGTTATACATCACCAGACAAGTTTTATGAATTGAGTCAAAAACCTAATATCATGAAGGGTATCTCGAATAAAATGAAGGCAACACATGTTCACACTAAAAGGGAGTATTGTGTGATTAAAACTGGTGTAAAAAAATTTCACAAAGAAAACACTTTAAACACTTGTCTGAGTTTTTCAAAGACACGGTTGAAAACAAAACAGTTTATCAAGCAGTTTCATAAACAATTTAGACACCTGTCTAGCAAATGTAAAACAGCAAAGAGAGAGTAACAAGCAAAATATAATACTGGTTCACCTAGTAACCAATGCTACGTCTAGTCCCTATTCGAGCTAATAAGAGTTTGTATTAACTGATCATGAAGCAAAATGTGACTCGCATGTTCTTACAAAGATCCCAAGTATTCTTTCATAACTTCACCTCTCAAGACTAAAAACCCAAGTATTCTTTGTTAACTTAGCCTCTTTAAACTAATTGAATAAGCATTTTTTCTTGACCAAGCATCTTCAGGCTCTTACAATCTCCATAGAGAAGTAAAGAAATTCTAGATCTTTAACAAATAACTTAGAGATGTCTGAGTTTACAAAAACTAAACTAATTATTTAGGATATGAAATGAAGTAAAGATCTTAAATTATTTTATAAGAAAATAATCAGAGAAATTTACACAACTTGTAGAATGCATAATGAGAATAAAAATATATTGTTTGAGGCACTTTGTATTCTTGAGTGATCTTCCTTGTATAGGCTTTCTTTGAAATAGACATTGTGAGACAAAGAACCTTTTTATTCAATGATGACTTGACATCTGTTCAAAGCTATTGGAGTGTCTAAAGAAAAGTATTTAATCTCTATGATCATGTGAAAGTCTTAGTTGTCCGACTTTCCAAATTGGTACATTGGATGGACGCTCTTTTGTTCAGAAAGCCTTTTGAAACTATTTTGATTGGGTAGATAGTCTATTTCAAGTCAGAATAGTTATAAGTTGATAGGGAAGCACGAGCCTTGGCTTTCAGTTTGTATTTACTATCTTCAAGTAAGTCGTCTGAGTTAAGTCTAGCTATTTGAGTTTTGCGATCCTTCATACAGCTACTTGAGAAACTAGGCATCTAAATTTTTAACCTTCAGATAGCTACTTCAAGAGCCTTGTACTTTGACTTATGGGTTATATTTATCTATAAATAAGTCTTAGATAATATTGAAACATCAGTACACTAAATAATGTAATATTTTTATTATAATCAAAATATTTGAGGAGTCCTAAAAACCCCATATGCTATTTTAGGGCTTAACATAAAATCCCACCTTAAACGAGCATAAGTTTTTTCGAGATCTAGTTTGATTACCATGAGACTTGTTCCATATCTCATTTTTTTCAAGGTGTGAATCACTTCTTGCATTATGATATTATTATCACTTTCTTGCCTACCTAAAATCAAACTACATTGCACTAACTCACTAACCGGGTCATAAAGGGCTTTACCCAATGAGTAAGGATCTCTGTAATGAGTTTATAGGACACACTAGGTAAAGAAATGAATCTAAGTTGCTTAATCAATGTTACATCCTTAACCTTAGGCACTGGAGTAGAATGATAAAATATAAATCTATATTATTTCCATGACTAAATCATACTATTTTATCAATCTATATGGCGAATCACATCATATTGTGTATTTTAAATATTAAGCATATTATAATTTAATAAATATATTATTATTAAAACATATATTCAATAAATATATCTTTTAAAATATATTGTTATTAAAAAATTTAATAAATATATAACAATAATATATTATGATTATTATATTTGATGAAAAATATTATTTTAAATTTTTTTAATAATTATATTTTTAAAATTATGTAATATGACGCGTTAAGTTATATGAATGGGTAAAATAAAATAAATTTATATTTTATCATACACTTACCTTATCCATATTGTATTTAAACTAACATTACAAACATGTGAACTGTCATTATATATATATACACATACACACACACACAGACGTGGATATCTTTACAGTCGTGGCCCCGTCAAATTAATTAGTACCTTAAAATTAATTAATGTAGTACTAAGGTGTCAACCTAGGTCGTTTTCTCAAGGATCAACACAAAAATTTAGGAAAATCAAATCTTAAACTAATTTTAAGAAACTAAAATCTAACAAACAAAATTTATTTTTACAAACAACAGTTCAACAAACATACAATGGGGGGGTTTGTTTGATTGTCACAAAAGATTTAATATAGAATACTAGAATATAGAATAAATATGAAATAAATAATTAACAAACAATTGATTTTCTTGGAGTATTGCAATTCATTTTATCCTTGGATTTGAAAAGAATTCTATACATTTTCCTTATTATTGATCTCTTAGTTCAATTTGAATTAATCAACTAAGCATCTTTTAATTCATAATTCCTTTACTTTCATTCAAATAAAAAATGAATATTTTAATCAAGCATCCTAATTAAGCAAAAGGAGTCAAGATTTTAAATTCTAGGAATTATTGAACATATATAGAACATCGCCTACATACATAATCTAACTTCAATGTTATGGAATTAAGCAAACCACAACTATCAAGATTGATTTTGAAACATTCATTAAGCATGTATATTTCTTAATCTATCTTAATATAATTCTTATTCAATTCTAACTGTATAATTAAATTGATTAAGCATACAACTTAATTAAACAATATAGACATTAAATAATTGAGCTAGAATTATGAAGAGATTAATAACAAGGAAATGTATTAAAAATCAAAACCTCAAAAATAACATTACATTAACCTCCAAGAAAATCAATCTAAGGGTTTTAGCCTTCCATAACTAAAACAAACTAAAAACAAGAAAGATCAAACCCGGAATAGGAGAGAAGAATTTCCTCCTAGAGGCTTTGTACCTCTGTTACTCCGAATGAATATGCTGGAGGAATGGTGTGTTTGAAGCCTTTGGCATTGGTCCTATTTATAGTGAAAGCAAAGGTAAAGGTCTCCTGCTGATGCTGCGCGTCAGCAGAACGCTACGCGTCAGGGTTGCGAATTGGCTTCCATGCTACGCGTAGTTGTGAGGCTACGCGTGAGGTTTTCTGACTCAGAATACATTATTTTCTCCAATAATTCTTCAATAATGCTTAGACACTTGTGCTACATGTTCCCCACTGAGATAGTGCCGTATGTCTGTAATGGATTGGCCAATATGTGTTTAATATAAATAAATCCCTCACTTCTGAAGTTGCACACAGCCTGTTAATGGGATCCTCGTCACTGTTGATGCTACGCGTAGGCTTGACGCTACGCGTCAGCTCTTGAGGTCTTATGCTACGCGTGGTACTGGTGCTACGCGTCAGCCCTGATGCTCAATTTCATAATTTCCCAATTGCAACCTCAATTATTCACTACAAAATAAGGGAAATCAAGTAAGATTTATTATTTCCATTTAAAGATTATCGCCTAATTCATTTTAAGATCAAATATTAAATAAAGCTTGAATTATGAAAATGTGTTAAAATGCATAATATTACACAATTAGCAATGGCAAATTATACACATTTAAAGCAAGGAATTAAGGATAAATCATGCATCATCACACACACACACATATATATATATATATATTTCTATATGTGGACTTAAAAGAAGGTATGCATTAATGGTTAAGTAGATGATCTTTTGTATAACAAGTCACAAATTTGACCTCCATACAATGTACTCCACTTGTTTCTATTTGCAAGACTAATAAAAAAAATGTTTTAGCGGTCATATTTACAAGACAAACTCATTTATTTAGAAGCATTTAATGTTTTTTCTCATATTTATCTTTACTTTGAAAAATGTCACCATTAACATTAAAGTATAATTTGAATTTAAATAAGAGTAAAATTATAATGTTGTAGTGTCTTTGTATAAAAATTAGTGCATTAACATCTTTTCTTAATAAGTGTGTTTTGATCTAAATTTTCTTAATTTTTAATAGGAGTAGAGGGAGTATTTTTTTTTCAATCTTTAATTTTCCCATCAATCAATCAACTTTTGACACACGAATAATTATTTAGTATGTTTTATGATAAAAAAAATTCCACATCACTCTTATTCTTTAATTGCCTCTCCCATCCTTCCTTCATTTTCACCCTTCCATCATCTCAACTCGATCATAAACTTCATTTTCCATAAACCTCCTAGGTGGACGAGTACTCGAAAGAAAATCCTAGTTAGGGATGTCAATAGGTAGGTGGATACATATTAAAATTAGCAGGTATATGTTACCCCTAGATATGTATCCATCAATGTTTTAAAATAATAATAATAATAATAATAATAATAATAATAATAATAATAATAAATAAGAAAATCATATGTCCCATACCCATATTTCGAGAGAAGAAATCAATGTTGTCCATCTAACCAATTTAAAGTTTGATGTTAATGATAGGTTAAAGAGTCTCTTGTTTGGTGATGCAAGAGGTAACTTCATACCTTAACTTAGATTCAACACACTCACCATGTTAATGATAGGTTAAAGAGTCTCTTGTTTGGTTGACACGTGACAGATTCAACACACTCACCATGTGAAATGTTGGAAAGAAAAATTTGTACACAACAGTTGCCTACACCAGAAGTCGACAACTTAGCATGACAATCACTAAAACAAGTGTTTACTTGTTGTCAAATGAGGAGTGCTATTAGATATAACATTTTCTATTCCTTTACTAGTTTTTTATACATTCAATTAAAAAACTTACAAAGATTTTAAAATATTTTAATATATAAATTGTATATATTAATATATTAACGTTCATTTAAGCGTTAATATATTATATGTTAATATATTTATATATTAAATGTATTAAATATATTAATATATATTAAATGTTTTAATACATTTAAATTTATGTATTTCAAATATTTTATTTATTAAATATTTAATATATATTAAATGTATTAATTTATTAAATTAAATATATATTTTAAAATATATTAAATATATTTTATTTAAATATTAATATATTTTATTTATTAAAACATTTAAAATACATAAATTTAAATGTATTAAAATATTTAATATATAAATATATTAACATATAATATATTAACGTTTAAATGAAACTTAATATATTAATATATATAATTTATATCTTAAAATATTTAATATACATTAATGTGTAATATATATAATTTATATATTAAAATATTTTAAAATTTATATAAGTTTTTTCATTAAATATATAAAAAACTAGTAAAGAAATAGAAAAAGTTATGTCTAATAGCATTGCTTATTTGACAACAAGGAAGCACTTGTTCCAGTGATTGTCATGCTAAGTTGTGTTTAATGAGTTTTAGGTAAAAATCACATTATTTAAAAAAAACCCTTAGGGCATAAGAAATTAAAATAAAATTTTTTTATCGAAATTTATGATTAATATTCTTCCATGATGCTAATGGATTCTTTAACTTGAGAGTGAGTAAAGTTACGTAACTTTAATATTTTTTATATCAGTTATTTTAATAATTGATGTAAAAGATATTTTTATACCGATTTAAGAGATAATTAATGTAAAAAATATGGCAAAAATAGACAATTTGGATCCTCCATTGATTACAAGGTAAGTTGAACATAATTTTCCATACAAAAAATCATATTTAACTTTTTTTAACATTTATTCTAGGTACATAATAGTGTAAGAGCATGTTTGGTGTAAAGTTAAGTTGATGGAGTTTAGAAAACTTGGGTTTTGTAAATGGAGTTTAGAAAACTGGGGTTTTGTAAACGGAGTTTTATTTGGTTGACAGTTGAGTTGAAGTGAGTTGAGTCGTAGTGATTTTGTTTAGTTTGTAGTAGAATTGGGTTTGGAAAATGGTAGTTGAGGGTGAAATGACTAAAAAGGGTATAATTTAAATATATAAAATTTGTGTATATTTATTTATATTAATATTAAATATATAATATAAAACCAAAAAGTGGATTAAATTTAATAATACATATTTGTGTATATTATAAAATAAAAATATATTTTGTTGTTTTTATTATAGTAAAACTAATAAAAGTTATCCCTACACCTTTAAATCAATTTTATCCATTTCCCTTGATAACTTTAATTTTAAACATTTACCCTTTATGTATTAATATTATACCTATGCCATGAATAAATTATTTTAAACCTATACCTTAAAAAAAATTTAATTTTATACATATATATTTACCAAATTTATGCTATATTAATTTTATATCTAAACCTTAAAAATTCATCTATTAATGTTTCATTTGATAATTAATAGTTACATATATAAAATTATTGATACTATATTCATTTTATGATAATAAATTACAAATTAACTACTTATCATGTTATTTTCATCTACAAAATAAAAGTTACATTCATTTTTGCTTCTAAAAATGAAAGTTATAATTAAACTTATATTAAATGCTGTCATATTTTTATATATAATGTTGTTAAACCCTAATCGTCACTCGTTGCTCCTAGTTCGATATTGTCGACCCTAATCGTCACGCCTCACTCATTGTTCGATAAATACGCACTATAACTTAAAATATCGCAAGTACGCAAAGGTTTATGATTTTTCGCGTTTCGTCAATCATTATTCGTTGGTTGTTACGTGTAACACTAAAAATAAACTCAACTAAAATAAACTAATTGATTCTAAAATAATTAAATAAATAACTATACATATGACTTAATAATATATACAAATAAAAAACATAATTAACAACATATCCAAATAAAAAATAATTAACAACATATACAAATAAAACACATAATTAACAATATATACAAATAAAAAAATTAATTAACAACATATACAAATTAAAAAAAAAACCAGGAAATGCTACTATGCACCTAACAAGAGCACCACATCCATGCACCACACCAATCAGCAACAGCTTCACATCATCACCACCGTCCATCACAACCAGCCATCACCAGCCAACCTCCACCACCTGCAGGTTATCCCACCAGCAACCACCAGCAGCCTCCACCACCTACAACCACCACCAGCCACCCAGCCCGAGCCCAACCCCAACCCAACCCCAAGCCCGGACCCAAACCCAACCCAAGTTGTCCCCCCCCCCCATGGCTAATGACCTCACTCCACCACCCAAGAAACCACCCCTCCCCCAACCCCAACCCCGAGACCAAAACCCATCAACCCCCTACCCAAACCTGATCCAAACCCCCAGCCTGACCCAACCCCACCCCAAAGGCCCCGAACCCGCGACCAACATCCCACCCCCACCAGCCACCCAACAACCACCACTAACAGCCCCCTTTCCCGAAGCCTCACCCCGACCCCCTACCCTTGAAACCCCGACGACATTCCCAAAGCCCCAACCTAAATAACATCCCACCCCACCGGCCACCCTACAACCCAAAAACCCCCACTCACAGTTCCGATCCCATCCCCAAAACCCAACACTACAAACCAGAAAACACCAGAGAGAGGAAAACCGAAACAAATCAGAGTAGTATTACCTCAGGAGCGGTGGAGGAGTTCTCCTTCTTCAGATCGGAGGTGCCCTCGTCGCAGATGCAGATCAGAGAAGAAGATGGGACGCTTCTGGTTGACAGATCCAAGGAAGGAGGGAACGGTCACATCTTATAACCGTTGGAGGGCATTCTTGACTTTCACCCAACGCCGTTGAAGGGAGGGAGGTCGCGGCTCCTTCTGTCCAACGCGCGTTGTGACCAACCGAACGACGTTAGCCTCCACGGAACGGAGCAGGGATCGCGTGCCAAACAGCGGAAATGGCGAACGGAGATGCGGCGACGGAGAAAACCTCCTTCAACGCGACGGAACGGGGCTTGGGGTTTCAAACCAAACAGGGGCTAACCCATACTAAAAATAGAAAAAAAAAAAGGTCCAAAATTTCCAAATTCTTTCCGAAAGTATCATAATTTATACACGAACCTTTTTTTTATTGACAGCACAGACACGAGCCATGGTACCAGATAAACCTTGCATTTGCATAAGGAAGAAGTATGTCTCTGAGCTTCATACACCATAAACCCCTTTCTTATTCTTCTTGCATCGTCTCCCTTCACCATTCCACTTCACACCACCTTCCTACTTCAAAATCCTTCTTTCTCTTCCTCTCCAAAGCCCCAACATCATCACTATCCCTTTGTGCTTCCCCGTCCAATACCTCCCACTCTTCAACAACATCCGTTTCCTTCCCATATCTCCATCAACAACAAGAAGAAGAGGATGGCGATGAAGAAGATGAAGAAGAAGAAGAAGATGAAGATGACATAGAAGCAATAGAAGGAGAAGAAGGTGATGATCCAGATGATCCAATCTACAAATCCTTCAAAACTGGCACATGGATTTCTTCCCAAGACCCTCAAAGCGCAGAAAAATTGCACCTTTTTACAGAGCCTGATGAAGAGCCTGAAATGGGTTTGGAGTTGGAGGGCATGCCCTTGTTCTCGGAGGAGGAGGAAGAAATGGGGTGTTGTCAAAAGAAGGAATTGCCTGAGGCTAAGGGTATTCTGGGGGAAATTGTTCAACTTGCAAGGAACTTGCCTCAAAACCTGACTCCGGAGGAGGCTTTCGCTGAATATAAAGGAAGGGTTAGTGAGAAAGATTGCTGGGAGGTTCTGGAAATACTTGGGGAGGACCGCCTTATGATGTGTTGTTTGTGCTTTTTTCAATGGATGAGGTTGGAGGAACCTTCTCTTGTCACACCTCGGGCTTGTGTTGTGTTGTTTCCTTTGTTGGGAAAAGCGGGGATGGGGGATAAGTTGATGGATTTGCTCACAAGCTTACCATCTAGCAAGGAGTTCAGAGATGTTCATGTTTATAATGTTGCAATTTCAGGTCTTCTGTCTAGTGGCAGGTACACAATTCTTACACACCTATATGCTCTGCTCTCTTTTTTTCTCTCTTGTTGCTTTTGTGAGGCCTAGGATTAGGAAGAAGAACAATTTGAGTAACAAAGGATGATGATTGACTTGCTTGTGCTTTTTCCTTAGATAGGATGTTCCGCATTTTACATGTGTACTAGTTGAGTTGATTCACTTCCACTTTTGCAATTCATTGATCAATTTTTTCTTCATAAGAAAATGGAAAAGAAATGAACAATGTGTTACTAGCTTGTTATCTAAGCAGTAGTGTATAAAGGATGATGCCCATTCTCATTTATATGACTTGACACGGGAGTCTGAAGATGAAATATTGCTACATCTTTTACCTGGAATTCTGATTAGTAATAATAGTTGATTACAGTTGGAAGGTTAAACAAAGATCAAACAAGATAATATTATGACATGGACATTCACTATTTTGATACTAGTTAATCAGTTTTGGCATGATGTGTCCGGCGGTTGTCCATATTCTTTGCAATTTCTCTTAATGGCTCTACTTAATACTCATGTTACATAGCTCTTCTAATATTAACATTGTTTTTGTATGTGGTTCTTCAAAAATGGAACTGGAAGCACATTGTTTCTGAAATGTCTTCATTTTTTAAAAATGCTTCTGTATTTTTTCAACAGGTGCTCATGGAAATATAGTTTTTGTCTTTTGACAGAATATAATTTAAATTTTGTAATTGGAGATTTGGAGGTTAATAGCTAGGTATTATTGATGATTAGGCTAGATGTTGGTTATTCTAGCTCTAGGGCTTGAAGCAAATCATACCCATGTCTCTTCGTACCAGTTTAAATTTTCCATTATGACATGTGCAAATCCTTCATTTTACCTCTTGGGCTTGCTTGGACTTAGGTTTGTTGGTTATTACTTATTATGTTACTCGAAAGCCTATGAACAACTTTCCTATTTATGAAACTACGTCAGCTACTTGTCAAAGATTCAGATATTTCAAATTACGTCCCCTGTTTGGGTTCCCTTTGCTGCTTCTAAACTGAAAAACTGTGCTATGATGGGAAAATACTTATCTTTGAACTCGATAGAAGCAGATACTTCATCTCTTATATTACTTTTTTTTTCCTTCTGAAATACCATGTATTATAAGAATTCATTGTTGTTGTTCTAGGTATGAAGATGCTTGGAAGGTTTATGAATCAATGGAAACAGAAAATGTTCATCCAGATCATGTGACATGCTCTATTATGGTTACTGTTATGAGAGAACTTGACCATAGTGCAAAAGATGCATGGCAATTTTTTGAGAAGATGAACAGAAAAGGGGTCAGATGGAGTGAAGAAGTCCTAGCTTCATTAATAAAGTCATTTTGTGTTGAGGGTTTGATGAGAGAAGCTCTCATCATCCAATCTGAAATGGAGAAAAAAGGTGTTTCTTCAAACGCAACTGTGTACAACACTCTCATGGATGCTTTCTGTAAATTCAACCGCGTAGAAGAAGCTGAAGGACTTTTTGTTGAGATGAAAGCTAAAGGGATTATGCCTACTGCAGCCACCTTCAACATTCTAATGCATGCATACAGCAGAAGAATGCAACCCAAAATTGTAGAGAAGCTTCTGGAAGAAATGCAGGGTGTTGGCTTGAAGCCAAATTCTGAATCATATACAGCACTGATTTATGCATATGGGAAGAAAAAAAAGATGAGTGACATGGCTGCAGAAGCATTCTTGAAGATGAAGAAATTTGGTATAAAACCCACTTTACATTCTTATACAGCACTGATCCATGCATATTCAGTTAGTGGCTTGCATGAGAAAGCTTGTGTGGCATTTGAAAACATGTTAAGGGAAGGTATTAAACCATCCATAGAAACCTACACTACTTTACTCGATGTGCTTAGGCGTGCAGGTGATACCCCAACATTGATGAAAATATGGAAGTTTATGATGATTGGGAAAGTTGAAGGAACACAGACAACCTTCCACATTCTTGTTCATGGTTTTGCTAAGCAAGGTCTCTACATGGAAGCAAGAGATGTGATATCTGAATATGGGAAGCTTGGATTACACCCGACACTGATGACATATAACATGCTGCTGAATGCATACGCACGAGGAGGTCGACTCTCGAAACTGCCACAGCTGCTGAAAGAGATGGCCGCTCTTCAACTGAAACCAGATTCCATAACTTATTCAACTATGATATATGCATTTGTCCGAGTTCATGATTTTAAGCGGGCATTTTATTATCACAAGCAGATGATCAAGGGTAGGCAGATGATGGATGACAGGTCTTACCAGAATCTTTATGCAATTCTAGATAGCAAAGCTGCAACAAAAAACAAGGATAGGAATGCCTTGCTTGCTGTAATTAAAAGTAAGCTGGGTCTGAAAGCGAAGAGTAAGAAGGATGAGTTTTGGAAGTTCAGGGGAAGACGTGTAAGAAAAACATAGTTCTGATACTAGTGACTTAGTGTATAGTAAGTTACGGACGCAATGCTCTGTAAGAATTGTAAGTTCAATTTTGAGTCACTCTTGATTTCTTTATGTGAAAAGCACGGGGAGCTTCTTGATTTTAACCCTAATTTTAAAACACCCATCAGATTAGATGGACCGGTTCAACCAGAAAATCGGTCACCAATCCAGTCCATGTAAACCCACGAACTGATCTATGATCGAACCGATATTGAATGGGTCAAACTGATGGCTATCCATTTTGAGTGATTCAATAAAAAGATGTTTTGGGCTTTCTTGTGTGTTTAGGTAATGTTTTGGGATTTTGTGTGTTTTGCGGTAGTATCTTAGGCTTTTGTGTATAGTTTTCAATGTAATAAACCTATAATGTGTATTATTTTTAGCTTTTAATGTTGCAAAGCAATTATATTATGCCTTTATATTAATATTATTTTATATAAGATATAATTTTTATTATTTTATAGATGATATGATTTTTCAAACTTTGAACTGATAACTTGATTGGTTCAACGATCGATTTGGTTTTTATAATATCGATTTTAACTTTAAACAATATATATAATCCATACCGTGTTTATTCAATCAACTCTAGATAGAATGTGTTTAAAGGGGATAAAAGGCAAAGGAAATTGTGGTAGGAAAAGTTTGAGAAAACTTCATAACCAAAAGAAATAACAGAAGTTGGTTACTGAGAGAAAATTTAGAGAAGAAGATTCTTTTAATAATTTCTCATATGCAAAACATTAGAAACAAACTGAATAAGTAGTAAGGTAAAATGAGCCAAAAACAATAATGGGCCAGAATTTAAATTTAGATATAATCTTTCATCCACTGAGGGATTTTTCTTTCCCTATTGGACCTTTTGAGCCTTACATTACATTGCCCATCAGAATTAACCTTATCCTCAAGGTTTTGGTCAAAAGACGCTTCTGGAACCGATGAAGGTTGAGCTGGCAAGTGGGTCCACGCAGTTTCTGAGGCATCACGTGGGCTATGTTGGGATAAGTGTGAGTTATGTTCTCAGTTATTGGGAAGGGTTATAGTTGGTGTGAGGTTTGAGGGGCAATCAAAAAGTCCTTGGGTTTGGGTCTGAGAGAAACATTGGGGGAGGGGTTGAAGAGTTTTGAGTGAGAGACACAAGGGGGGTCGATGGGTTTTGAGTGAGAGAAATAAGGGAAACCAAAATAGGGGGTTTTGAATGGGTTTTCTGAGAAGGGAAAGGAGCGGTGTTTGTTGAAGGATTCAGGTTTTGAAGATAGGCTTCGGAGGGTGGAGGAGCGTCATCTTCAGGGAGGTTGATGGTTGGCAGAGGCAAGAACCTTTGGTGAGGGTCGCCGTGACATGGTCTCAACAAGGAGACGTGAAACACATTATGGATGCGGGAGGAGGCTGGAAGCTCAAGTTCATAGGCGACTGGGTCAATACGTCTCTTCACCCAAAAGGGACCGAAAAAGCGTTTTGATAGCTTCTGGGAAGGACATCGGGCAACTGAATGCTGGCAGTAGGGTCGTAGGCGTAAAAAAACCCAATCTTCGGGTTGAAAGGTGAGGTCTTGACATTTTTTATTAGCTTGTATAACCATGCGTTGTCTGGTTTGTGTAAGATTTATTTTGAGCCATAACAAAATCTTTTGTCTTTGTTGTAAGGAGGATTCCAGTGTGTTCAGGGAGGTGCTTTCGGGGATGAAATTAGGGATGGCTGGGGGAGGCCATCCGTACAACGCTTGGAAAGGAGTCATGCCTATAGAGGAGTAGACTGTGGTGTTATACTAGTACTCCGAGAGGTGCAAAAAACGAAACCATGACCGCGGATAATCGCTCGAAAAACACCTCAGGTAAGCTTCTAATCCTCTGTTAAGTACCTATGTTTGGTCATCTGTTTCAGGATGGTATGCTGAACTAAAGTTCAGTTTGGTGTCTTGCAGTTTAAACAGTGACGTCCAGAAATTACTGATGAAGATCCTATCACGGTCGGAGACAATAGAGCGTGGTAAACCATGAAGTCTATGGATCTTTGTCATGAATCTTTCAGCTAGTGTTTCTGTAGAAAATGAAGAGGGCAAGGCTATAAAATGAGCAAATTTGAAGAGGCGGTCAACAATCACCCAAATCACAGTGTGGCCAAGTGAGGACGGAAGACCAATAATAAAATCCATGCTGATATCTTCCCACACTTGTGAGGGAACTGGTAAAGGTTGTAAGAGACCATATTTTTTTCAGGGATGTACTTATTTTGTTGGCATGTAAAGCAAGATCTGACCATATTTTTGACATCCTTTCGCAGGGAAAGCCAAAAGAAAGATGCAGCTAGGCAAACCGTAGTGGGTTTGACACCAAAGTGTCCTGATAGAGGGGAGGATTGGTATTCTGTGAGTAACCAAAGTATCTAATCATTATGCTCAGGTATAAAAATCTGATCTCCATAATACAGTAAGCCTTGTTTTAAAAAATATTTTGGAACAGCGGTAGTTGTTTGCATTGAGAGTTGAATGCCTGTAGGTGACTGATAATATTGTTGAAGCTCAGTTATTATTGTGGGAACGGGGGATGAAATAGAATGGAAAAGAGGGGTGTCACTAGAATTGGATTCTGGAGTTGGTTCTGAGATGGTGCGAGACAGGCGTCAGCTACTCTATTTTCTTTACCAGGACGATAAAGAATTGTATAGGTAAATCCCTGTAATTTCAAAGCCCATTTTTGTTGCTTTGAAGTAGTGATATTCTGAACCATGAGTTCCTTTAGGCTATTCTGGTCTATGATAATATGAAATTTGGCACTAATTAAATACTGTCTCCATTTCTTTACAGTTTCAGTAATGGCCAACATCTCCTGATAGTAAGCTGAAAGTTGCTGTTGTCGAGAAGAAAGCTTTTCACTAAAAAAAGCCAAGGGAAGACCTTGTTGGGATAGAACAGTGCCCAAAGAAACCGCGGATGCATCTGTTTCTACATCAAAGGGAATGGAGAAATTAGGGAGACTTAAGAGTAGTAACTGACACATTTTTTTCTTTAAAATTGTAAAGGAAAGAGCTGCCTCCGAGGACCATGTAAATTTATTGGACTTGAGTAATTCAGTAAGAGCAGCGGCGAGTGTGGCGTAGTGGTAAACAAAACGCCTATAGAACCCGGTGAGTCCTAAAATTCCTCTTGAGTGCCGTGAGAGAACGAGGCTGAGGCCAATCAACCATTGCTTAAATTTTAGTAGGATCAGGTTGGACTGCATTAGCACTGATAACATGTCTTAAATAATCCATTGTAGGAGTAGCAAAGACACTTGGAGATTTTTGCAAAATACGAATTATGTGAGGGCAACTACAAAACCAACCTTAGATGTGTAACATGATCAGTTAGTGTAGTGCTAAAAATAAGAATGTTATCAAAAAAGACTAACACAAACTGACTAAGTAGGGACGTAATATGTGATTCATAGCTGCTTGAAAAGATGAAAGGGCATCAGTAAGACCAAATAACATAACTAAGAATTCATAGTGTCCATCAATTGTGCGAAAGGCTGTTTTATGTGTATCCTCAGGTGCTACCCGAATTTGATTAAAACTAGAGCGTAGATCGATTTTTATGAAAATAGAAGCAGCACCGCCTAATTCATCAAAAAGTTTATCAATAGTAGGGATTTTTAAGAAAATAGAAGCAGCACTGCCTAATTCATCAAAAAGTTTATCAATAGTAGGGATGAGAAACTTATCTTTGATGGTTACAACGTTCAAGGCACGGTAGTCCACACAGTCGCCAAGAACCGTCTTTTTACATACCAGCAGAACTGGAGATAAAAAGGGCCTTGTGTTAGGCTTAATTAAACGGTTCTTAAGTAAATCAGTGATTAGGGTAGTTAAGGCATCCTTTGGGTATGGGGCTATCTAAAGGGTTTGACAGTAACTGGGAAGTGTTGGGAAGGAGGGGAATACGGTGAACATGGTCGCGGAAAGGTGGTAAGCCTTGGGGTTTTGAAAATACATGGGAGAATTGCTTTAATAGTTTAAGGATGGAGGGGAGTAAGCTGGTTGGGAAGGCAATGGTGTCTGATATCAGAGGTGGTGAGGAAGTTTCTAGGGGTATAAGGGTAAGGATCTGGGCAATAGAGTGTGTGTGTTAAGCGTAATAATTGGTTGAAGGTGGCTGGTTGGGGTAAGGAAGAGTCACCGATGAGGGTAATGGGCTTGGAATCAATTGAAAGTGTCATGCAAGGGATAGAAAAATTTGAGTGATAGGGCCTAGAGAACTAAGCCAAACGATCCCTAGAACATAATCAGCCCCCTTGATGGGTAGTAGGTAAAAGGGAATATCAAAGGTATGGCCCTGAATAGTTATAGGGGTGTTAGAACAAAGGCCATTGCAGTGGATGTAAGCGTCATTACCAACCATCACAGGGAATTATGGCATGGAAATAATGGGGAGGGAGAGTAATTGTGCCAGTCTTGGTTGTAGGACATTGTGAGAGCTCCTTATGTCAACCAGAATGGTAACAAGGTGTCCATTAATAGTGTCTCAAATCAAGGGTTTTGGGAGAACCAGAGCCAGTGAGAGCCAAGTATGAGAGTTGGAAGTGAACACTGGAAAGGTCTGGTGGGTCTATATCTAGGAAGTGTGAAAGTCTCTCTTCAATATTGGATTTTGGAAAATCATCATCTAACAATAATAAGAAAAGTTTAGGTTGACATTTGTGGCCAAAGGTATACTTGGAATCATAATTATAGCATAACCCTTGGGCATGTTTTTCTTGCATTTGGGCTTGTGCAAGGTGTTTAATGGGAAGGGGGTTTTTTGGTGTGGGTATTAGGCCTGGGGAGTTGGATGAAGAGGGAAGGCTAGTGTGGTTGTTTTTAGGTAATGAAGGGGAAGATGTAAAAAGGTTTTGTGTTTTTGGGTGTGAAAAGGAATGTTGGGAAGGGGTGTTTAGATATTTTGTCTGAACTAATTTAGCTAGGCTGATAGCATGGGAAATGGAGTATGGTTTTAAAATGTTGAGTTCTCGTTGGATTTTAGGTTTTAATCTAGAAATAAAGCAATTTAAGATGATTTCAGGTGTAAGGCCCACTATTTGATTATAAAGCTTTTCGAATGCCTGTTGGTAGGCAGAAACAGTAGAGGTCTGTCTGAGCTTAAACAGTGCAGCTTGGTGATTTTTATAGGAAGAGGGGCCAAAACGAATCTCTAGGGCATGGACAAAGGCTTCCCAAGTGGAAAGTTGGTGGTTGGTGTGCATTCACTTGAACCAACTAAGGGCATCGCCCTTCATATAGAATGAAATAAGTTCAAGGCGTTGAGGGGGGAACATGGTGCAGAGTAAAAAACTGATCGGCTTGAAAAAGCCAATCTAAGGGGTCAGAGCCATTAAACAGAAGGAGCTGGACTTTTGGTGGATGAATGGGCGTAGGAGGAGGTAAGGTAGTGTGAAGAGGTTGGTGGAATTGTTCTAGGTTTTAGGTAGTATTAAATAGGGGTTGTGTCAGTAGGATTGGAATTTAGGAAAAAGCATGGGTAGTAGAGGTGAAGGGTTCAGTGAAGTGTTGGAAGTTAGGGATAACAGTTCCATCTAGGACAATCTAGAAATGAGGGGTTTTGGTATGAGGCTGGGTAGGAGGGGATAAGGTGGCTAATCTGGTGAGAACGGTAGCTAGCACCCCAGAGAAGGTTTCAAAATGAGCATCTATGGAGGCTGCAGACCTGTCATGTTGTGCATTATGAGAAGTTTGAAGGTTTTGGATATTTTCAGTAATGGCATGAAGGGCCTATTCCAAAGAAGGTTTGAGAGACATGGAGGAAGCAATGGAAGCATCAATTTGGTAGGAACAATTAGAGAAAACTTCCTAACCAAAAGAAATAACGGAAATTGGTTACAGAGAGAGAAAATTCAGAGAATATTCTTTTAATAATTTCTCATATGCAAAACATTAGAAACAGATTGAATAAGTAACAAGCTAAAATGAGCCAAAAACAATAATGGGGCAAAATTTAAATTCAAATATAATCTTTCATCCACTGAGGGATTTTTCTTTCCCTATTGGACCTTTTGTTAGGCCCTGTTTGGATTATAAAAATATTTCCTAATTTTCATTTCATATTTTTCAGTTTTAATTATAAAATTTTCATCTTTTATTTATAAAATTTTGTATAAGAAATATTAAAAATAATTTTTTTTCTATCCCTTGTTTTTCATTTCTTGTTTTTACCTTTTTTAGTATAATTTTTTAAAAACAAAAATATAATAACAATTTTATAATTAAAATTAAAAATATGAAATATTTTCACAATTCCAACGGGTGAGTGAACTTTTCAATTTGAAACCATGCAAACATGTGATAAAAGTCATTATCAACTTTCACAAGTTTGTATTCCCAAGCTCGTCTATCTTTTTGTAAGTTTCTTTCACATTCTATACAATGTGGCATACATGGTATAGGGGATAATACATGAGTCAGATTGACATCTTGATGGCATTAATGATTGCCTCTCAACTAGCCTTTGTTGTGGAAAGCAAGCAAACAAACATGTTATTCATAGAACATGTACTGTCATACAGTTGAAAACCTGTGATTATTTTATGCGATCTTTGATTCCCAACGTATGATCCCTTTTATACCCTTTTACAATTGAAAACCTAAGATTTGTCATTGGAATATCTACAATGTTCTATGTTCCAATACATGAACTCCCGACCACTTGTCATTTGTTGTGCTTCCATCATTCCACAATGAAATCTCAGCATGGTTCCACCTACTCTGTAAACTTTTTTATTTTTCAATGAGCTTTAAAATTATACAATGCACATTTATTAGTGCCAAATATGAGTGGCATTTCGAACAGAAATATATAATATATAGTTGGCAGACTTAAAATTGAAAATTACTCAGAATAGTCAAATGCCATTCCTTAGGTCAAACATAAAAACTCCAACAATTCAAAAAGTAATCACAGGGAATTTGTTATGGTAGGAAGACATAGATACCCAGTTTCATGAAGTGACTGTTGATCACATGTAATTAAAAAGACATGAACTAAGCATACTAAAAAGTTTTCCAATGAAAAAGGCAAGTCTCTTATGCCACTATAACTCAAATTGAGGTAAATGATGTTTTCCAAGATCAATCCTCAGGGAGGAATTAATAAATGTGGTATCTTGGCTTGGCCACTATATATCTTGTCATTAAGAGGTTGTGTCTTTTAATTCATCAGAGGATGTTTCTTCATGGCATTCTGTATTATGGGTAGAAGTTAGGAGCAGAAATGTATTATGTGATATTATGTATTAGTTCTGTATAAGACTAGATAGTAGAAATCGTACCAAAGAATTGTGACTCAGTTGGCAAGTAGCTTAAACAAATCTAAAAGTAAGTCTGGTTGGCTTTGAGCTGCATTCATGTACACAGCAGTACTAATTGCCTATTTTCCCATGCTACCTTTGGATAGATTCATTTTTTTCTTCTTTCTACTCTTTTTATTTACTACTGTAAGCTCTGGCTTTATAAATTGGACATTGGCCTGGCTACTTTTTTATGTTAGAAATTTTAATTTCTAATAATTAATATGGGCTGTTATATTATTTATAGAATTTATATTGGCTATTTAATTGGGTTCAATTAAGGTGATCTGATATTGGTAAGCCTGTTAGACAATCAACAATAATAATATGGGCTAATATGAGTGGAAACCAGGATTTGGCCTGTTAGGGTTTAATGGGAACCCTAACAGGTATATAATCAACCAGTGGTCATGGTCCCCAAGATGTCAAATCATAAACCTAATTTTTTCTGCCCCATCAAAGAGAAATATCAAGTTCTATTAAGGAATCTGGTGATTTGGCTGAGGAAGACCATAAAACCAACAAATCATTCCGATACTATCTTCAATCAGGATCAATGGATCCAGGTAATCCTATAACATTTCTTTTATTCGATAATCTGACGTAATGGCTATTGAGTTTTATTTGGAAATCCATAAAGTTCATTAGGAATTTTCCAACAAGTGGTATCAGAGCCTGGTTACTGTTAGATTATTGGATTTTAAGGTTAATTGGTTTATCCTCTTAGGAAAAATTTGGATTTTAATTTTGGTTTTTTTTGTTTGTATAATGTGTCATACCATTATGTAACATGTATTTTTAATATATATTAAATGCTTGCAACTCAATGGATTCAGCATATGTTTTTCAATTTGTTAATTACGTACGTTATTATGTGCTTGATTGTATATAGTTTAAAATGTTATATTACATTATAATATTATATAATGATGGTTGCATATATTTTAATATTATATATACGACATGCGTTTCCTGTTACCACCGTGTTTTCTTTCTTTCTTTTTATTTTAGTTTAATGCATATTAAATGTAAAAAAAAGAAATATGTTGTTACATTTTTTTTCTGGCATGCCATTATATTTCTGATCTGGTCTGGATACTAGCCCCAATTATGAGACGTCATCTTGGCTATACTGGAAGGACAACCGGTATCACAGGTCAATGTCCGTACTGTAAAGACATCATGTTAGGAGTCCTTCCTTTATCGGTCATCTGAGGTTGCATCTGAGATACCAGATACTTCATCTGCTCTCATTCTTCCGTCACATGTAACCGTTTGACTTAGCGCCTCGATAAGATATGTGGAGTCATTACTTATCAGGATAGATACCCTGCACAGCGGAATATGTCTATATGATTCACTGAAAGGAGCAAAGTACAATTACAGGCGTGATATACTGAAAAGGTGGATTATCCCCATTCCTGTGTCAGAATCATACACTGATCATTGACCTACCCTCTGTCACACACTGAACATTGAACTACTCTGATTGATACGCTGCACACGGCATCAGAACTTTTGGGCCCACTTGCACCCAACGATTCATTTTCCACGTTCAACTATAAATAACATATTCTCCAACACATGTAAGGTTACGTTGTTCTTACTCTTATTATACTATTGCATTGCTTAAGTGTTCTCTGAGTTCTCATTCACTCTACTAACTTGAGCGTCGGAGAATCTTCGCAGGTGACACCACCTTTCGCCCCCTAACAATGCGAAACTCTGGTGTGAAGGATCTCCAGGACAACAGGACCGATCTCTCCCACTGAGAGATCAGATTATAATACCGGATACCCACTGTACCGGTGTACAAATACTAAGATCACCAACTTTTGTGGTTGGTTCCCACACCGAATTCTATACCCTGGTTCAGACCAGTTCATTAGCACGCCTAGTGGGACTCAATAGAGTTATTCCCACTTTTTGCAGAAGTTTAGTAGTTAACCATGGAAGGAGATGGACGCGATTTTGTGGATGGTCACGTGGAGGATGTGACCCATCAGCAAGCTGGTAGGAGACTTGTTTTTGAATCTCCTATAACCCACTTGAGGAGAATGGTACCAGTTGCAACCCCCGACCCTCGAGACGAAGTTATAAGGCAACTCAGAGAGGAGTTGATGAAGCTGAGAAGGGAGAAAAAGGTGACAGGGGAAAAAGTGATGTCTCAGGCTGAGGAGACTCATCACACGTCTGTGAGAGAGAAGTCCACTACTCTCCAATATTTGAAGATTCCCACCTATGAGGAGAGGGAGAAAACTTAAGACTCTGGAGATAGAGTCAGTGGAAGAAGGAAGGAGCAGGCGGTGGTAGCATCTGGGACGTATAGGCTCAACATTCCTTTCTCAAGGAGGCTCATGAGTGTTCTTATTCCCAAGCATCTGCAAACAACCCAGCCACTTTCGATTGGAAAGTACAATGAAGAGACAGATCCCACTAAGCATCTTGATGCTTACGTGTATGAGGCCATATATCTGGGAGTAGATGAAGATGTAATGTGCAGGATGTTCCCACAAACCTTGGCGGAGGAAGCTCTTAGCTGGTTCAAGAGTTTACCCTTAGGTTCGATAAACTCCTGGGAGGAAATGGCAGCTGTGTTTGAGAGCCATTTCATTATTTCTAAAGATATTCCCAGGACTTCTCATACCTTGGCCCAGATCAGGCAAGGAGAGAATGAAACTCTTAAAGAGTTTTTGAAAAGGTTTTACAAAAGGCAGCTTTGGTGCTTAACCTCACAGAGGCCATTCAACTCCATATTATTGTTGAGGTACTACAACCTGGATCAGCCTTTTCCCTGTCTTTGGCAAAGAGTCCTCTGACGATGTTTGAGGAGTTTCGGAGGGAGGCCTCAAAATATGTGGGCATAGAGATGCACCTGGAAGCCACAACAGCTAGATTGAAGCCATCAGCACCCCCACATCAACCACAAAGGGATAAAGATAGGGTGAGGCTAGAGAAGCATGCCCAGAGAGACGATTTCATGAGCACCCAACCTCAACAGCGGGACAGGCGTGTAGCCTCTTTTAGCAACTACGCCCCGCTGAACTCCAGGCATTCTCAAATTTTGAGGGAAGTTGGCTGGCCCACGCTCAGTGTTTATGGGATAAGGAAGCCTCCTCCAATGAAAAGACCTGGTAACTCTTGAAAATATTGCGCTTTCCATGAACAAGTCGGCTATACCACAAATGAAGTAAGGCGTTGAAGAACGCAGTGGAGACCCTCATTAGGGAGGGAAAGTTAAAGCAATACTTATTTAAGGAGAAATCCTTAGATGAACTAGACAGGATGGAAAAGAGAAGAAGAGATCATGATGACGAGGGTGACAACAGTCATAATCCGGTCAGGAGATTCACAGCTGCTGAGAAGCAAAAAGGAGTTGTGACCAGAGAGGGAGCGCAGCAAGAAAATATGCCCCAGCAATAAAGGCAAGGCCGGCGCGAGGTAATCGATATGATTGCTTGAGGCTTTGCTGGGGGAGGAGCGTCGATCACGACTCGCAAGAATCACCATCGGATGATTCTATCTGTCCAAGGAAAGCCCAGAGATAACCGCCCTTTCAGGGACGGCTTGACAGCACCGGTGGTATCGTTTACAGACGATGATTTTGGCCCAACAAAGACGTCAAGAGATGACCTGGTAACTCTTGAAAATATTGCCCAACAGGGACGACTTGACAGCACCAGTGATGATGCAGTAGTTATTATCGCTGTCATAGCCAACAAAGACGTCAAGAGGATCCTCGTTAATCAGGGAAGTTCTTGTGATGTTATTTTTTACAATTGCTTCAAAAGAATGGGTTTTAATGATGTAGATCTACAGCCCTATACATAGGAACTCACAGCTTTCAACGGAGCAAAGCATCCCACCAAAGGGTATCTTGACACCCTTATATCTTTTGAGGGAGAACCTGGAGCAAGAACGGTGAAGTCCAGGATCCTGTGATCGATGTGGAATCCCCTTATAACGGGATTATAGGCCGCCCTACTCTGACCGCAATGGAAGCAATTGTGCCCACCCCACACCTCTTTATTAAATTCATTGATAAGGACAATGGTGTGTCATCCCTCTGAGGTGATCAAGAGATGGCCAGGTATTACTACAACCTGAGCCTGAATATGGTGAAGTTGGAGGCATTTAACAAAAAGAGGAAGTTGAATGATGAAGGAACAATGGCTGGGTCTGTTAGTTTGATTGATCTTGATCCCAGAGTGGAGTTAAAGATTGATCCGCTCAACCCCTCAAAACCCACGCCGGATGGAGGTTCCAGGGACGTCGTCTTAGGCGATTCCCTAGAGAAGGTCACTCACATTATTGACAAGCTGAAGTCAGTTATAGAGCAGTGTCTGTTAGCACTTCTCTAGGAATTTAAAGACTTTTTTGCACGGACTGCTGCAGATATGCCTGGGATGGACCCTAATTTCTGCTGCCATAAATTATCCATCTATCCAGAAACGAGGCCGGTTGCCCAAAAGAAGAGAAGACCGGGACCAGAGAAACAGAAGGCAGCTTGTGAGCAGACGGAGGAGCTGTTGAAGGCCGGATTTATTAGAGAGGTCCGTTATTCCTCTTGGCTTTCCAATGTGGTGATGGTATAGAAGGCCAATGGCAAGTAGAGAATGTACACTGACTATCTAGACCTCAACTGCTACTGCCTGAAGGACCCATATCCTCTCCCAAATATTGATCATATGGTGGACGATTCGTCTGGTTACTAGTACCTAAGTTTCATGGATGCTTATTCGGGGTACAACCAGATTCTGATGTGGGAGGAGGATTAAGAGAAGACAGCTTTTGTCAATGACCATGGTGTCTTCTGCTACACCGTCATGCCCTTCGGTTTGAAGAATGCTGGGGCCACTTACCAGCGTATGATTAATAAGGTGTTGGAAGGCATGCACACCAAACTGGTGGAGGTGTACATTGACGATATCATTGCCAAGACTCCAGCTGGAGGTGATCATGTTGAAGACTTGTGCCAGGTATTCACACGCTTGAGGCAATATAACATGAGATTGAACCTATTAAAGTGTACTTTTGTTGTTCCAGCTGGAAAGTTTTTGGGCTTCATGTTGACTCAGCGCGACATTGAGGCTAATCCAGGAAAATTCCAAGCGATATTGGACATGCAGAGTTCGAAGAACTTGAGAGAGGTGCAGTCTTTAAACGGGAAAATGACAGCTTTGGCTCGATTCATGCCCAAGATGGCACATAGATCACTTCCCCTATATAAAGTGCTAAAAAAAGTCTAAGAAGTTTAAGTGGGGACAGGAGCAGGAGCAAGCGTTCCAGGAGCTCAAGGAAGTATTGTCAAGTCCTCCGATCTTGGTAAAGCCAGACCCCGGTGAATCCCTCATTTTGTATTTGGAGATTTCAGATAAAGCCTTGGAAGTAACATTGGTCAAGGAAACCCTAGAGGGGCAAAGGCTAGTGTACTTCACTAGCAAGACGTTGCAGGGAGCAGGGAGCAGGTACTAAAAGATTAAGAAGGCCACTCTTGCAGTTATCTAGGCTTCACGACGGTTGAGGCCGTACTTCCATGCATACCCAATTCTGGTAAGAATGGATTTGCCACTCCGTTCCATGCTAAGCAAGCCGGATCTCACGGGGAGGATGATCAAGTGGTCTATCGAGCTTTCTAAATTCGAAGTTTCCTATAAACCACGAGGAGCCATTAAAGCCCAAGTCTTGGCTGATTTTGTTGTAGAGATGACAGGGGCAGATCCAGCCACACCTCGTGCTCACTGGACCATTTATGTGGATGGGTCATCGAATAGTAAATGTTATGGAGCTGGTGTTGTTGTGGAGAGTGATGACGGTGTGCACCTGGAGATCTCTATTTAATTCAACTTTAAAACCTCCAACAACCAGGCTGAATATGAGGCATGTCAAGCCAGACTCTGATCGACAATTGATATCAGGGCAACAAAGGTGACATTGTGCAGCGATTCATAGCTGGTGATATCGTAGATTCAAGGTGAATACCAGGTCTATGAGCCCCAACTTCAGCTATATTTGAACTGTGTGAATGAGTTGAGCGGAAGATTGTGCCGAGAGAAAAAACACTTGGGCAGATATTCTATCGAGGCTCGCAAGCATGAAATAGCCTGGAAGTACAATGGCAGTGGTCTAGAGTACGCTGACATCGCCTAGCATTCCTTTGTTCCCTTCTCTGAATGCCATAATAGTCAATTCTTCCTACGAGAATTCATGGGTTACCCCTTATATCCGTTAGCTGGCTGATGGACAGCTGCCCACTGACGAGAAGGAGAGAAGAAGAATAAAAAGGGAATTGCCATATTTCACCATGCTTGACGGTGTTTTCTATAGAAGAGGATTCTCAGTGCCGTACCTCCTTTGTTTAAAAGAGAACGAGATACAAGGAGTAATGGAAGAAGTACATGAGGGGCAATGTGGACACCACGCCGGAGGAAGAAGCTTAATGAGAAAAATCCTCCGGCTGGATATTGGTGGCCCACGATGAAGCAAGATTCCATTAATTTCGTCAAGAGGTGCGACGCTTGCCAAAGATTTTCCAATCTTCATCACACACCGGCCCAAGAACTTTCTTCATCCGTGGTGCCATGGCCTTTCTATCAATGGGGCCTAGATATCTTGCGCCCATTCCTAACAGCGCCTGGGGGCATTAAATACCTTATTGTGGGAGTTGATTATTTCACCAAATGGATCGAAGCGGAGCCAATAGTGCATATCACGTCAACACGGACACAATGCTTTGTATATGAGAATATCATAGCACGGTTCGGTGTCCCAGGACGGATCATAACCGACAACGGCACCCAGTTTATAGATAAAAAGTTCACAGAGTTACTTGAAGGACTAGGGATAGTCCAAATCTTTTCGTCTGTTGAACATCCTCAGACGAATGACCAAGCTGAGGTAGCCAATAGAGAAGTGTTGAAAGGATTGAAGAAGCGCGTTGGTGAAGCAAAGGGTGGATGGAATGATCAGCTATGTCACGTTTTGTGGGCATATCATACTACACCCCATTCTTCTACCAATGAATCCCCATATCGTCTTACCTACGGGGTCGAGGCGATGATCTCAGTGGAGCTTCAGACTAGATCGACGAGGATGGAATATTTTTCTGCGGAGAATAATAGAGCCAATCTGGCATTGGAGCTAGATGTTCTCCAGGAGTTAAGAGAAGAGGCTTTTGTCAGGGATCAAGCGATAAAAGCGAAGGCCACCCTCTGATACAATAAGCGCGTTCAACACAGAGCATTCAACACAGGAGAGCTTGTCTTGAGGAAGGCAAGTGTGGGAAATAAATTTGCGCATGATAAGTCTTGAAAAGACTTAATTATTCTACCTTTTATTGGAATTAATTCATTGTGTAAGTGATTAGTTTAGCCTTATTATTCAATTAATTGATAATAATTTATAAATTATGTAAATATTGCAAAAGTGTTTTATTTATAGAAGAAAATGGTTAAAAACATTAATAAATTAAGAGTTTATTAATATTTATTAATTTAATAAGCAGCCAGCATACAAATGCTAGGCAATTAGTTGATTTTTGGTGCAGGAACAGGGCGTACTCGAGAGAAGAGGACAAATCCGAGTGAAAATTCGTAAATCCGACTGAAAGGAGTCCACAAGACCGATTGGGCGAGACTTCAAAGGGTTGACCGAAAGGAATTAACAAAAGCCCGACTTAGAAAGACTCCCAAGAGACCGACTCCAAAAGAGAACAGGGAACCAGATACTACATGAGAACCCGAGCGTTAACTTTAGAACGCTGATTTATTTATCAATCCGCTCTAGCAAGAGCCGAACTCGCTCAAGCGTAACTTCAAAGAACCGAACTCGCCCAAGCTTCGCCATAGCGCTTAAGTGAGAAAACAACACTGCAATGCAAATCCGAACTCACTCAAGCGAGAGTTTAAACCAGCTCAAGCGAGAACCCAGTTTGCTGAAGCATAGAGGCAATAACTTAAACATTGTTCCTTTCCTCCAACAACACACTCGACACCGATGTAGTTTCATGCTGCTGTCTCTCCTACCGCACCTTAGTAACTTAAGTAGTGAGCTGTTATTAGCTGGCGTTGTGCTGTGACTAGCTAAGGATGAGCTAGAATCTGTTAGGAGCTGATCTGTAATTAGTTAATTATTCTGTAAGCTATGTAATTAGTTAGTTTAGACGTTAACTTAAGTTTTCTAAGTTATCAGTTAAGTTAGTTAGTTAGGTAGAAACATATATATAGGTTGTACATATTCTGTAAAAAGACACGGACACGACATAACAGAACAGAGAGCAACATTCATTAAACACTTCGAACATCTCACTACACATTTTTCTCTCTCTAAATCCTCTCCTCCATGACGTTCCACAATCCTTCGATGGAACCAAAGTCAATGGAGTTCTAAATCCCTAAGGTTGGGATTGCAAAGGTTAGCAATGGAGTCTTGAAGCTGTGAGCAAGGAGATCGACTTCTAGATCCTGAGGCGAACAAGCTGAGGAGTGGAGCAGAATTGCTGGATTGACAAATCCAGAACTGATGAAGAACTTCGCTAGTGAGGAATCATGGTTGAAGCTTAGGTAACTTCCAGCTTTCTAACTAGTTCAGGCCTAATCAATTTAGGTGAATAGTTAGAGTTCAACCTCCAATTTCGCATTAGATTCTTAGGTTAATTGAGCACTTAAGGAATTAAGGTTCATTACTTAAGGATTAGTGTTTTTCACCTAAGGAATTAGGGAATAACCATAAGCGGATTGTCCTCTAGATTGTGAAGTTCGATTATACTTCAATTGCATGTTTCTTGAGGAAATTGTGAGCCGAAGCAATCCTGACCTATTTTTTTTAATCACTTTTCACATTTCACCTTAACTCTATTTCTAAAAATACAAAAACAACTAGAAAACATTAAAATCATAAAAACCGAATAAACTACCTGTATTTTGTGTTGGTTCAGCTTGTACTCGTCTAAGATTGTGGTAATTACCACACAATCCCTGTGAGACGATCAAATATATTACAATTTTAACGACTGGTGCGCTTTCCATAAGTGTAAATCCGAGAGTCATATTTTGTTTTACTAAAATTTTCACCACCAAGTTAATGGCTCGGGATTTTAGCATCAAGTTAATGGCGCCGTTGCCGGGGATTGTTGAGTAATATCAACAATCCTTGGACCGGTACTAGACTGAACCGTTTTACTTTTGTTTGCATTTAATACGTAGTTTCACTTTTGTTTTTAGTAGTAGTAGTTTGTTATTTTCGTATAGATTTAGTCGTAGCTGTGAATTGTTCTATTGTGTGACATTTGTTGTATGCAGTCAAGGAGCAGAGGAAAACCTTTCTTCTTTGATCCTGACATAGACTTGTTAGAATGTAGACTAAGAAAAGAGAAAAAGCAAAAAGAAGAAAAAGAAATGGAACAGAGGAGAGTTACATTAGGTGACTACTCCAGGCCGACTGAAGAAGGATCGCAATCTAGCATCCTTAGGCCACCAATTTCAGCAAATAATTTCAAACTTAAACCAGCTTTACTGCAGTTGGTAAGAAATGAACAGTTTAGAGGAAGTGAGGTTGAGGATCCAAATTTGCATCTAGCAACCTTCCTCCAAATCTGCGACACAGTAAAAATGAATGGAGTCCCTGACGAGGCAATCCGACTGAGATTGTTTCCATTTTCTGTAAGGGACCGAGCAAAAGCCTAGTTGCAGAGTCAACCGAGAGGCAGTATTTCAACTTGGGAGGACTTGCAACGAAAATTTTTGATTAAATATTTTCCTCCCTCTAAATATGCAAAGTTGCGCAATGAAATCACATGTTTCCAACAAAGAGAAGGTGAGTCTTTGATGGAAGCATGGGATCGGTATAAAGAGAGTTTGAGGAGATGTCCTCATCATCAGATTTCTGATGTGCAACAGGTAACTATTTTCTATAATGGTGTCAGGCCAGCTACCAGGGTCCTGATTGATGCCTTAGCTGGAGGTTCATTAACAACAAAAACTGTAGAAGAAGCCATAGAGCTGATTGACGTTATGGCTTCTAATGAATGTTTGATTAGTGAGAGGAGTCAAGTCCCTAAAAGAGGGATATTAGAATTAGAAGCACAAGATGCTTATCTGGCTCAGAGTAAACTGATGACTCAGGCTTTGGAGAAACTAAGCATACATATTTCAGAACTCCAAAAGCCGAGTCAAGTTTCTATGATCAGTTGTGACTTTTGTGGTGGAGACCATGAGAATGGATTGTGTGATCCAAATATGCCTTCCGAGCAAGTGAATTATATGGGGCAGCAACAATATCAAAGGAATTATCCTTCTAATTCCTTTAATCCTAATTACAGGAATCACCCCAATTTTTCCTGGCAGAAAGGTCCACATCTGAATCAGAACATCCCACCAAATCAACCCACAAATAGACCACAACCTTCTCACCCCCCTGTTAAAGAAAAATCCAAACTTAAGAATGTACTTTCTCAGTTTATTCAGGCCACTCAGGCCAGTTTTAAGAATCAGGAAGCGTCCATAAGAAATCTAGAAAATCAAGTCGGACAGCTTTCTAAACAATTAGCTGAGAGGCAAGTAGGCAATTTCCCTGGAGATACCGAGGTAAATCCAAGGGAACATTGCAAGGCTATAATTACTAGGAGTGGAAAAATTATTTCTCCATCTCCGAGTCAGGAAATAAGTTCAGAAAAAGAAAAAGAAAAAGAAATAATACAAGAAACCGAGCAGGATAATAATGAAGCAGAAAATAAAAATGAAACAGAAAAAGAAAAAGAAAATAAAGTCCATCAAAAGAAAAAGAAAAAGGTTGATCTGATTCTGGAGGAAGCTTCTAAGCTGACTCCTGAAAAACTGAGGAATGCTCCATTTCCACACAGGTTTAAAAAGCAAATAGAGGAGCAGAAGTTTGCTAGGTTCTTAGAGGTTTTCAAGAAACTTCACATCAATATCCCTTTTGCTGAGGCATTGCAGGAGATGCCTTCCTATGCAAAATTTTTGAAAGAATTATTATCTAAGAAGAGGAAGCTTAAGAGGGATGAAATGATTACTCTCACTCAAGAGTGCAGTGCAATCATTCAAAAGAAACTTCCCCAAAAGCTAGAGGATCCTGGATCTTTTACAATACCGTGTGCAATTGGGGATATTCATGTAGGAAGTGCTCTTTGTGACCTAGGAGCTAGTATAAATCTGATGCCTCTATCTTTGATGAAAAAACTGGGAATTAATGACTTGCAACCGACTCGCATGTCCTTGCAGTTGGCTGACAGGTCCATTAAATATCCCCAAGGGATGCTGGAAGACTTGTTAGTTAAAGTAGATAAATTTATCTTCCCAGCAGATTTCATAGTGTTGGATATGGAAGCTGACCGAGAGATCCCTTTAATCTTAGGTAGACCCTTCCTAGCTACTGGCAGAGCATTAATTGATGTAGAAAAAGGTGAACTCATGCTGAGAGTTCAAGAGGAGCAGGTAACCTTCAATGTCTTCAATTCCATGAAACATTCGACTGAAAGGATGGATTGTTTAATGATTGAAGAGATTAAAAGCTACCACACTCCAATGCTTTTAAAAACTGAGGAAGAGGCCTTACGAACTTTTTTAGAGGATGACTTTGACTCCGAGACTAAGGAGTTAAATGACTCTCACTCAGAAATGCTGAACCTACTGGAAGTATTAGAAGTAGGTGATTTTGAAAAAGAAAAGAAAAATAATTTGAAAATTACTGAAGCTGAGAAAGGAAAGGAATTTTCTGAAGAAAAATGTGATTTAAAACCTTTACCTTCTCATCTGAAATATGTTTTCTTGAGAGAAGACGACACACATCCTGTCATTATTAATGCCGACTTAAACGATGAGGATGTGGATAAACTAATTGGGGTATTAAAGGCACATGAATCTGCGATTGGCTGGAATATTTCTGACTTGAAGGGAATCAGTCCATCATTTTGTATGCATAAAATTCTGATGGAGGATGATTATTCCCCTGTAGTACAGCCATAACGCAGATTGAACCCCATAATGAAAGAGGCAGTCAGGAAAGAGGTGGTCAAGCTTCTTGATGCAGGAATCATTTATCCTATCTCAGACAGCGCTTGGATCAGTTCGGTCTAAGTGGTGCCTAAGAAAGGAGAAATGACAACTGTTAAAAATGAAAAAGGTGAAGTCATAGCTACTAGACCGACCACAAGATGGAGAATGTATAGACTATAGAAGGTTGAATGACTTCACTCGGAAAGATCACTTTCCCTTACCATTTGTTGACCAGATGCTTGAGAGACTATCGGGTCATGAATACTACTACTTCCTTGATGGTTAGTCGGGTTATAACCAAATTGTGGTTGACCCAAAAGATCAAGAGAAGACAGCTTTCACCTGTCCATACGGAATATTTGCTTACAGGCGCATGCCGTTCGGTTTGTGCAATGCTCCAGTAACCTTTCAAAGGTGTATGCTGGCCATTTTTGGGGACATGGTGGAGAAATTCATTGAAGTATTCATGGACGATTTCTCTGTTTTTGGTAATAGTTTCGATTCAGGCCTCAGCAACCGATCTAAGGTGTTGGTGAGATGCCAAGAAACTAACCTCGTCCTTAACTGGGAAAAATGCCATTTTATGGTTAAGGAAGGGATAGTCCTTGGCCACAAAATCTCTGCTGAGGGTATTCAAGTGGACCGAGCCAAGATAGAAATTATTGAAAAACTTCCTCCTCCAATCAACGTGAAAGGAGTGAGGAGTTTTCTAGGATGTGCTGGCTTTTAAAGAAGGTTCATTAAAGATTTCTCAAAAATAGCTAAGCCTTTGACTGACTTGCTTGTAAAAGATCATGTGTTTGCGTTTAATGAAACTGTGTCAAGGCTTTTGAAAAATTAAAACAAAGTCTGATTTCAGCTCCGATCCTTGCAGCACCTGATTGGTCTTTACCGTTTGAATTAATGTGTGATGCAAGTGACTTTGCAGTCGGAGCTGTACTGGGTCAGAAAGTAGGAAAATTAACTCATGTAATTTATTATGCTAGTAAAGTGTTGAACGAAAATCAAATACATTACACCATTACTGAAAAAGAAATGCTTGCTGTGGTGTATGCATTTGATAAATTTCGTGCTTACTTGATTGGGGCCAAGGTTGTTGTATATACATATCACTCGGCAATCAAGTATTTACTATCTAAGAAAGAATCCAAGCCGAGACTGATCAGGTGGGTTCTGTTACTCAAGGAATTTGACTTAGAAATACGAGACAAAAAGGGAGTAGAGAACTTAGTTGCCGACCAACTGTCTCGTTTGGAAAGAGAGTCGGATTCTGTTTTAATAAAAGAAGAATTTCCAGACGAGAAGTTGATGGCAATTATCACCGGGCCATGGTATGCTGATATGGCCAACTTTAAAAGTGCCTCGGTGGTACCTGATGGTTGGACATCCCAAATGAGAAAAAAATTCTTTCATGATAGTAAAAACTTCCTTTGGGATGATCAATTTCTGTTTAAAATAGGAGTAGATGGAGTGATCAGGCGGTGTGTGCCTGAATCCGAGCAAGAAAGGCTCTTGTGGCATTGCCACGACTCCTATTATGGAGGTCATCATGGTGCCTCCCGTACTGCAGCAAAGGTTTTACAGAGTGGCTTTTATTGGCCAACTATCTTTCAAGATGCTAAGGAGTATGTCAAAAGGTGTGATAAATGTCAAAGGAGCGGAGGTCTCTCTGCTAAAGCTGACATGCCTTTGACAAACATTCTAATTGTGGAATTATTTGACGTTTGGGGTATCGACTTTATGGGACCCTTTCCAAAGTCATTCTCCAACGAATATATACTTGTTGCTGTAGACTATGTCTCCAAATGGGTGGAGGCAGTCCCGACCAGAACCAATGATGCACATGTGGTGCTTAGGTTCATCAAGAAGAATATTTTCTCTAGGTTTGGAGTTCCAAGAGTACTTATTAGTGATGGGGGTTCACATTTTTGCAATAAGATAATGGAAAAAGCCCTGCGTCACTATGAGGTGTTACATAGGATATCCACTCCTTACCATCCACAAACTTGTGGACAAGTCAAGCTGTCAAATAGAGAAATCAAAAGAATCTTAGAGAAAGTGGTCGGGAAATCTAGAAAAGATTGGTCGGTAAAATTAGATGATGCATTATGGGCTTACCGAACAGCTTTCAAAACTCCGATTGGCATGTCCCCGTATCAATTAGTATACGGTAAGGCTTGTCATCTCCCTGTGGAGTTGGAACACAAGGCGTGGTGGGCCACAAAGCTATTAAACATGGACTGTGACCAATCCCAGGAGGAAAGAGTTTTGAAACTCCATGAATTAGAGGAGTTCCGACTCAACGCTTATCAAAGTGCCTCCATTTATAAGGAGAAAACAAAGAAGTGGCACGACAAGCGAATTAATAAGAAAGAGTTTCAGAAGGATGATCAGGTGTTATTATTCAATTCCCGACTGAGACTCTTCCCTGGAAAACTCAGATCCAAGTGGTCGGGGCCTTTTATTGTAAATGAGGTTTTTCCTCATGGTGCAGTCGAACTGAAAGACCCGACTACCGATCGGATTTTTAAGGTAAATGGCCAGCGACTCAAACTCTACTTTGGAGGAGAGTTTGATAGGCAGAAAACCTCCTTGTTACTACAGGCATTCTTTTAGATGCAATAAGGTCAAGCTAGTGACCTTAAAGAAGCGCTCTAGGGAGGCAGCCCTATGTTCCGATTGTTTTGTTTTGAACTTTGAGTCGGAATGAATAAAAAGAAAACTAAAAATTTAGTGAATAAAGTTTGTGAAGTTTGAAGAAGGAAGTCCGAGCTTGATTCTTCTATTTCGCTCAGGCAAAGCACTTGTAGCTTAGGCGAGACGCTGCTGATAGTTGTTTCACACTTAAGTGAAAATTTACTGAGTTTGAGTGAGAATAGTACACTCGGATAACTGTTACTTATTCTTAACCCTTCTTCCCGACTGAACTTCACTCGTCATTTTTCAATAAAATTCCAATTTTTGATGCGAATAAAAAGGAAGACTTTAATAAAGGATTTTTGATCGTTGAGTTAATAAACGGGTCAGATGGTGAAGGGCGACTTATTCCAATCGGCCTTTTATCACTCAGATTCCTCACTCATCACAATCAGTTTTGTATCCGTTAGTCTCCTATTCACTTAGTATATTTTCTTGTCAGTCTTGTATTCATTTGGTTTTTCATCCACTTGGTATAACTTATACTCATCTATCCCACTCAGCTTTTATTCATTCGGTCACTCTATTTCACTCACTTTCCATTTACTCGGTCATTCATTCTTCCATTCATCACTTTTTCACCAGATTTTGATTCACTCATTATTTCATGAATGCTGTGTCTTCCGTTTTTCTTTTGCGTTCACTCAGTATTTCCAGCACTCAGTTTCCTCTGTCGTCATTCTTTTATCCACTCAGTTTTTCTTCTTCTTCTTCTCATTTTTATTCACCCGTTCAATGAATCATCCTTTCGGGTTCTGAACTGTTCTTTACAGGGGGTGTAGAAGTATGCTTGTAGAACAACTCAAAATATACATATAAATGTGTTTTGATACAAAGCAATGTATGTATAAATGTAAATACAAAGAGTCTTCGTATGTTGAGGCGGAGTGTAATGTACTGCAGGGCGGTGTCACAGTCCGCCTGACGGGATCTGACTTGCCTTGACCCAATTGGGGGTGGTACCTGCAATCGTTCTCCGACGCTCAAGTCAGTATCTCAGAATACTTAGAGACTTAGAAAGACAATCAGAGAGGATTATGCAAGTAATAGAGTGTAAGGTTCAGAGAATGGGAAGAGAATCCCTTATACCTTTTCAAGAGAGGTTTATATACCTGTCACTGGTGCTGCATTATTGGTAGGACCCGCTCCTTGTCTCCAGGCATAATGCTGAAAAGGTAGTGGGTCCCTGCGCCGTTTACTAGCACCATTATTGTAGTAGGTATCACAACTTGTCTGGAAAGCGTTAGTGCTTTAATATTTTATTGTTATTTCCCTTTATGCGTGACAGCGTGATTCCCATTATTAACCTCTCAAGACAGAGTCAATCTCGTGCCGGGGTTGTGAGTATGGGCTCGCTACGCAGTGTGGGAAATTCAGTATTCCGCCTGAGTTGAGCCTATGGCTTGGCGGAGTAACAACTTTGGCGAGGTTACATTCCTTGACGGAATAACATGCCTGGACGGAGTTACGTTCCTTGGCGGGGTAACGTGCCTGGGCGGAGTTATGAACCTTGGCGGCGTTACTTGCCCTGGCGGTATGCACTCCGTATAGTATTTGTAGTGTATTTGAAGAGTACTTCTCTTTATTCCAAATGCTGATCTGGCAAGGCATTGAAGCCATGCTCTTGGGGGCCGGTGTTAGGACCGGATCATATGCCCCCTAGCTTGTTATAGTGACTGGCGGAGTCACTTTAATAAGCTACAACACTTAAGTTTAGCTTTTGTAGGCATGGGTTTAGGCGATATTTGCTAGTCCGGGTTTTGTGGACAAGTGCTTTCGTGCATTTATTAGCTGTCATCACTTGTCACGCCTGTCATTAATGTGCCTCGAAACCACGTTTTTTGTTCTTCAGTCTCCTATTGCCACGTATGCCCTCGTAACGGTTGCCATTCTAATGATGGGACATAAATGCGCGTGATGGCAATTGAGAACCGTTTTCGAGGTTATTACCGTGGGCCTTGGATTTTGAAAACGTGGCCCATGAAATATCTGCCCTTAGATATATCTATTGGTTTCAGTAAAAAAGGAACCGTCAGTGGGGTCAATCCAACGGTTGTAAACGCATATTTCAGTTTTTTAGAACCGTTGATAAGATTTATCTGACGGCTGCAAACACATCTTCGAGATTCCTGATGATCCGCTTATTTTCCCCCCAAGCCATGCCTATAAATAGGTAAACTTTCAGAAGGGGAATGTTTTGTTTCATCTTTCTCTTCGTATTTGTTTGCTGAAAGAGTTTTTGCTACTCTCTTGCGAGTTTATTGGTGTTTGGAGTTCTTCTATTTTTCCAGAAGCTTAAGGTACTTGCTTCTTCTTCTTCTTTGCTTCTTCATTTCCTTTGGGTTAGCTTTGTTTTCCCTTATTGTGTGTTTGTGAAAAGGAAGATGAGAGGAAAGAGGTCAGAATCACGTTCTAGGGTTTCTGTTCGTCCCATGTTTTCTGACATTGAGAGTGGAGATGATGCTTTTTATACTGGGAGGGACTCGACGTTTTATAGCAGCGTGGAGTACTTTAGTAATGCTGTACATTCATTTGTGTCAGGAGGTGTTTCCCATACACAAGTGCTGACTATGGCAGAGTGCAGAAATGTTGTATTGCATGGGTTGGATTGGGAGAAAACACTCGAAAATGACCCTTACTGTTGGGTTGAGGAAGATGTCAAGGATGCTTCCTCTCGACATGCGACGACAAGCGGAGGGGTAGCAGAGTTGCCTGTTCCGGTTTGGAAGGACGAGAAGTATGAGGATAGGTTCATCGTCCGTTCTCCCAAGACGTATGAACGGGTCTGCCATCGTCCTCAGGATAATCGTACCATATATATGTACGACATTTTATTTACCCAGTTAGGGGTGCGTTTCCCATTGAATAAATTCCAGATGGGTGTGCTTAGGTTCTTGGATTGTGCCCCTTCCCAGTTGCATCCTAATGGTTGGGGAATAGTGCGCAGCTTTGAGGTGATGGCTGAACATTTGGAGTTTACGCCCACAGTGGCGTTGTTTTTCTCCTTCTGCCGCATTATGAGGAGAGTAAATATGAAAACCGGCGGCATGGGTTTTGTGACTCTCCGGGCGGAGCCAAAGATTTTAAACTTTAAGGCGTTTGCTGACTCCGCCAAGGAAGGCGGACTTCACTTCAGGATGAGTTTTGTGAAGGTATCCGTCAGGAAGGGCAAACCTGTTTTTTGGCGGAATAAGGAGGGTGTTGATAAATTTCCAGTGGCATGGACGCATGAGCACTTTCTCTTAACCAAACGAGCGTATGAGGTTGAAGAGGGTGCTCTATCGGCGGCGTCTGTGGAAGTACTCCGGATGTTGAAGGAGTACAACTCCGTCCACAAGCTGATTCTTTGTCGAAGGCTGCTTGGGCGGGATGCTCAAGGATATTTGAGTAATATTATGAACAATTTGCAATGTGATTGAGTGTTTCCTCTACCTTGCATTTTCTAACTGAATCTTCATCTTGTTATTTCGCAGGAGAAATCGCGGAGTTCCCTGGGATGGATCGTATTAAGCAGATGCAAATGAGCCGCAGGGAAAGGAACGCGGAGAATAATGTGCAGCCCAGGAGGAATCTAGGTGCCGCCCTGACAAAAACTCTCCCCTTCCCTGCATCCACCAACATAGTAAATTTTGAAGGTGGTGCAGGATCTTCAGCAGCTACTGTTGAAAGGCGTTCTAAAAAACGTCAAGAACCAGAAGCTGCTGAAGAAGAAGAAGTAGATCCTCATCCTTTGCAGAGAAGGAGGACTAAGGGCAAGAAGAGGGCTGAGGCGGGGACGTCAATTGATGCCGCCATTGATTTGGAGGAGACTCCGGAAGTACCTGTTGTGGGTACTTCTGCTGATATGGGCGGAGCTGAAGGCATTCTCGAAGAAGATGTCGAGGGGGAGCAAGCGGAGGGATTGCAAGGTGCTTCTGGCCAGGATATGGGGGACGAGACAGAGGGAATTCAAATCTCCCCAGTCCGCCCGTCTGAGGATCCCGCCTTGAGCTTGACCACCCGAGGGACAGCCGTTTTTCCCATTGATGTACCAGGGGAAACATCCAGGCGGCTTGTTTCTTTGCCTGAGGCGGGGTCTCGCTTGAATCCCTTCTTATACTTTACAAATACGGGATTCCGCCAGTCAGAGAGGCGTGACCCAGAATTCATTCTCCGCCCCGACATCGACTTCGAGGAGGTACCGGAGGCTGCCGCAGCTGCGAGGTGGCACCTTTCTGAATTAGACGGTTTCTTGGCTTCTGTTCCCCGGATAGCTGACGTTGCTGCTGAGGCGAACATGTTTCAAGCGTCTTACCACGAGTCTGTGGAAAAAATTCGTAGCTTGGAGCATGACAACGAGCAGTTGTCCGAGGTGATCAAGGCCAAGGACAAACATCTGGACACCGCCGACTCCAATATCAAGAAGTTAACGGAGGAGTTGGCTAAGGTGAAGGCTGAGAAAGCCCAGCTAGAACAACAGAATAAAAAGCTGGGCGAGGTGGTGAGTGGACTTTCCCATGTCAAGGCTGATAACATTCTGCTAAAACAACAAGTTACAAATTTAGATCAGCAGAACCAAACTTTGGGTGGAGACGTGAGCATTCTTCAGCAGAGGCTGGTCTCCATAGAAATAAATAAAGCCATTGCTGAAGATGCCTGGGCAGCGGAGTTGAGCGAGGCAACAACCGCATATGGAAATCTTGAAGTGCGGGTTCAAGAGTTGGAAGCTGAGAAGACTGCCTCAGATGCTACCAGTGAGAGGCTCGACAAAGAATTACAATCTGCCTTGGATGCAGCTGAGGTGGCGATTGATGATGCTTTCAGCATGGCTGTTCGCCAACTCCGCTATCGCAACCCAGGTGTTGCTCTCTCCACCACAGGCATTCATCCTTATTACGAGTTCATCAATGGAGAATTGATGGTGCCTGTGCAAGGAGGTCATATGCCCGCGCCCAATGATGAATATGTGTTGGCGGACTTGCCTCCTTCCCAAAGTTTGACCAGGCTAGGAGAAGGTCAGCTCACCTCCACTCAGCAAGAAGAGAAGCCGTCTGACCCTTGAAGATCAGCTTCTCAGTCTCCTCCTCAGTTTCTTTGCAAGTTTTGTTTTTATTAGTATTTTAATGATATCGCCTTGTTCCAGGTTAGGCTCTGGATTTTGATTAATATTGGCAATATTCAATAAAATATATTTCCTGCAAATGTATACTTGTTCATAGATGTAGTGTTTAAGTCCGTCGTATTTATGCCTTGTATAATGATATTGAGAAGGCGGAATATTCATCTGAGGACTTAATGAAATATGACTAAGTAAAACGAGACGGAATAGCCTTTTTGCAATTCTGGTGAAGTAAAATTCAGTGAGGAGGCGAAGTAGCCTCTTAGGAATTTCAACGAAACAAATTCAGTAATGGGGCGGAGTAGCCTTTTTGAGAATTTAACTGAAGTAATTTCAATAATGAGGCGTAGTAACCTCTTGGGAATTTCATTGAAATGATTTTAATAGCGAGGTGTAGTAGCCTCTTAGGAATTTAAAAGGAATTGGATTCCGTAAGAAGGCGGTGTGGCCTCTTAGGAATTTCAGTGAAGTTGTATTCCGTAAGGAGGCGGAGTAGCCTCTTAGGAATTTCAATGAAGTTGTATTCCGTAAGGAGGCGGAGTAGCCTCTTAGGAATTTCAATGAAGTTGTATTCCGTAAGGAGGCGGAGTAGCCTCTTAGGAATTTCAATGAAGTTGTATTCCGTAAGGAGGCGGAGTAGCCTCTTAGGAATTTCACTGAAGTTGTATTCCGTAAGGAGGCGGAGTAGCCTCTTAGGAATTTCAATGAAGTTGTATTCCGTAAGGAGGCGGAGTAGCCTCTTAGGAATTTCAATGAAGTTGTATTCCGTAAGGAGGCGGAGTAGCCTCTTAGGAATTTCAATGAAGTTGTATTCCGTAAGGAGGCGGAGTAGCCTCTTAGGAATTTCAATGAAGTTGTATTCCGTAAGGAGGCGGAGTAGCCTCTTAGGAATTTCAATGAAGTTGTATTCCGTAAGGAGGCGGAGTAGCCTCTTAGGAATTTCAATGAAGTTGTATTCCGTAAGGAGGCGGAGTAGCCTCTTAGGAATTTCAATGAAGTTGTATTCCGTAAGGAGGCGGAGTAGCCTCTTAGGAATTTCAATGAAGTTGTATTCCGTAAGGAGGCGGAGTAGCCTCTTAGGAATTTCAATGAAGTTGTATTCCGTAAGGAGGCGGAGTAGCCTCTTAGGAATTTCAATGAAGTTGTATTCCGTAAGGAGGCGGAGTAGCCTCTTAGGAATTTTGATGAAGCACAATTTTACAAGTATTGAACTTACTTGAACTTGTTGGGTAGTGCTTGAGTTTGTTTCTCATGTACTCCGTAAAACGTTGGGAGTTAAGCAGAGTCAAGTTTTGGATGGAATGTTCATCCTTTTGCATTTTGATTGGAGTGCGACTCCTTCGAGGCGGTATGGTGCAGCATATAGCTGTGACACCAATTCATCCTGCAAGAATTTGGTTAAACCTTCGAGGCGGTATGGTGCAGCATATAGCTGTGACACCAATTCAACCTGCAAGAAATTGGTTGGGGTTAGCGTGGTGCAGCATATAGCTGAGGCATCAGCTCTTCCCACAAGAAGCCTGCAGGACCTTGGGGGCGAATTAGTGCAGCATATAGCTGTGACACTAGTTCTTTCCATAGGCGGCCTGCAGGACCTTGGGGTCGGTATGGTGCAGCATATAGCTGAGACACCAATCCTTTCCCCCCAAGGAGTTTTCTGTACCTTAGGGTCGGTATGGTGCAGCATATAGCTGAGACACCAATCCTTTCCCCCCAAGGAGTTTTCTGTACCTTAGGGTCGGTATGGTGCAGCATATAGCTGAGACACCAATCCTTTCCCCCCAAGGAGTTTTCTGTACCTTAGGGTCAGTATGGTGCAGCATATAGCTGAGACACCAATTCCCCAAGGAGTTTTTGTTGACTCCGTTTGTGAAGCGGCGTTGCATGTTGGTTGATCTTTATGGATTAAAGAGTTATGCGTTTGTGCTTCAATTTTAGAGTCGCTGTTTTATCTGCATGGGAACAAATTCTGCCATGGATAATCAATTCAAAGTTAGAGCGAAGATTAAATGCAGGAAGGCATTTCATTGGGAATGGAATTACATAAATGACTGAGTTGGGATATATCTTTTCGAAAGCTTTTCAAGGAAAGCATACAGAGGAAGATCCTTGAGTTAGGAAGAAAAGATCATACCGTATCACCCAACTAACTGTAATATATGCGTAAATTCAAAATGTTCCATTTATTTCTAACCGGAGTACCATCTAAGTTTTCTAGGCGGTATGTACCCTTGCCCAAAACTTCGATGACTCGGTATGGACCATCCCAATTTGGTGCCAATTTGCCTTGGTGTGCAAATTTGTTGCCAATGTTGGCCCTTCTCAGGACCAAATCTCCCTCTTTGAAACGGCGTTCGCACATGCGTGCATTATATCGTTTGGCGGCCTTTGCTTTGACGGCTTGATCTCTCACAAAGGCTTCCTCTCTCAACTCCGCCAAAACCTCCAATTCGTGTGCGAGGTTCTGTTGATTGGCTTCCTCATTGAAATAGAGGACTCGAGCTGAAGGGGCTGTTAATTCAATGGGAATGACCGCCTCGACTCCATATGTCAGCCGATATGGAGATTCATTCGTAGTGGAGTGTGGGGTGGTTCTATATGCCCATAAAACGTGGCATAACTGATTTGCCCAGTCTCCCTTTGCCTCACCAAGGCGTTTTTTGAGGCCCTTCAAGATTTCTCTGTTGGCGACCTCTGCTTGTCCATTGGTTTGAGGGTGTTCCACAGAAGAGAAAATCTGCGTGATGCTGAGATTTTCTAAGAGTTCAGTGAACTTGCGATCTGTGAACTGGGTGCCATTATCAGTGACTATGCGTTCAGGGACTCCGAAACGTGCAATGATATTCTCATAGACGAATCTTCGAGTCCTGGCTGACGTTATGTGCACCACTGCCTCTGCCTCAATCCATTTGGTGAAATAATCAACACCAACTATCAAGTATTTGATACCGCCGGGAGCAGTTGGGAATGGACCTAGAATATCCATACCCCATTGATAGAAAGGCCAGGGCGTTATTGATGATGACATTTCCTCAGCTGGAGTATGGTGAAAATTCGCGAATCGTTGACATTGATCGCATTTTTGAACATACGAGGCGGTGTCTTGCTTCATAGTGGGCCACCAATACCCCGCCCTGAGGATCTTTCTCACTAGACTTCGTGCCCCAGGATGATGTCCACACTGCCCTTCATGGACTTCTTCCAAAACAGCTTGCACCTCGTTTTCATTTATGCAAATTAAGTATGGGACAGAAATTCCTCGGCGGTATAGCTGCCCATCTAGGAGCGTATAATAGGGTGCCTCCCTCCTTAGCTTCTTTCGCTCAAGATCATCCGTGGGTAATTGTCCATTAACAAGATAACGAACTATTGGTGTTACCCAGGAGTTATCATCAACGGGGCGGCTTTTAATCATATGAATTGAAGAGGGAAGGGATATACTTGGCTCGGCCAGAGTACTCTGTACAACCGTGGTTGTACACCCCGCCTTCTTTGTGCTGGCTAACCTGGACAGGATATCAACACGCGTATTTTCTTCGCGAGGTACATGCTTGAAAGTTACTTCATCGAAGCGCTGTTTCAACTCATTGACGCAGTCCAGATATTGCTGCAGTAGAGGTTCTTTAGCCTGATACTCACCAAGAATTTGTGAGATGACTAGTTGAGAATCACTGCATAGGGTGACAGTTTTGGCCCCAATATCTTGTGCTGCTCTGAGTCCGGCTAAGCAGGCTTCATACTCCGCCTGATTGTTAGACGTAGTGAAGGTAAAGTGCAATGAAATTTCAAGATGTACCCCGTCATCACTTTCTATAACGATTCCTGCCCCACATCCTTTGCTGTTTGAAGACCCATCGACGTATACTGTCCAGTGTGAATGATCTGCATCTGGGCTAGAGCCTGTTAATTCAACTACGAAATCTGCTAGGACTTGTGCCTTAATAGCAGTTCTTGGTTCGTAGGATATGTCGAATTCAGAGAGCTCTATGGCCCATTTGATCATCCTTCCAGCCAAGTCTGGCTTGAACAATATAGTACGGAGTGGCAAGTCTGTGCGAATCAGGATGGGGTGTGCATGGAAATATGGTCTTAGACGTCGTGAGGCCCAAACGACTGCAAGTGCTGCCTTTTCAATCTTCTGATAACGGCACTCCGCACCATGCAATGTTTTACCAGTGAAGTATACCGGTCGTTGGCCTTCGACTGTTTCTTTGACCAGGGCCACTGCCAGCGCTTCATCTGAAACAGACAAATAAACGATGAGTTGCTCACCTGGGCTTGGTTTTACCAGGATTGGAGGGCTGGCTAAGACATTTTTCAAGCTCTGGAAGGCCGCCTCTTGTTCTGGGCCCCAATTGAATTTTTTATCCTTCTTAAGCATCTTGTACAAGGGGAGAGAGCGATGAGCCATTTTTGGCATGAATCGTGCTAGAGCAGCGATTTTGCCATTGAGGGATTGTACCTCTTTCAATGTTTTGGGGCTCTGCAACTCTTGTATCACACGACACTTGTCAGGATTAGCTTCTATGCCTCTTTGCGTTAACATGAAACCCAAAAATCTTCCTCCAGGTACAGCAAATGTACACTTTAGTGGGTTGAGTCTCATGTTGTATTGCTGCAAGCGTTGAAAAATGAGGCGTAAGTCTTCAACATGGTCTCCTCCCTCTGGAGTCTTGGCGATGATATCATCAATATAAACCTCCACCAGCTTTGTGTGCATGCCCTCAAAGACCTTGTTGATCATGCGCTGGTAGGTGGCCCCAGCGTTCTTCAGCCCAAATGGCATGACATTGTAGCAAAAGACTCCTCTGTCATTGATAAATGCTGTTTTCTCCTGATCATCCTCGCACATTGGAATTTGGTTGTATCCGGAGTAAGCATCCATGAAGGATAGATACTTGTATCCTGATGAGTCATCAACCAGTCTGTCAATGTTGGGGAGAGGATAAGGATCTTTAGGACAACATTTATTTAAATCAACGTAGTCTATGCACATGCGCCATTTGCCATTGGCTTTCTGCACCATAACCACGTTGGACAACCAAGAAGAATAACGGAGTTCCCTGATGAACCCCGCCTTAAGGAGTTCTTCGGTTTGTTCGCAAGCAGCATTTTGCTTAGCAGGACCCATACGCCGTTTCTTTTGTGCCACTGGCTTAGTTTCAGGATACACCGCCAGGCGGTGGCAACAGAAGTTAGGATCCATACCAGGCATGTCTGCGGCTGTCCAGGCGAAAATCTCCTTGTACTCATGGAGGAGTGCAATCAGTCTTGCTTCCATGTTAGGCTCCAGCTTGTCATTGATGTTAGTTATTTGCTCCGGGGTGCTGCCCAAAACAATAGACTTGGAACCACCATCAGGAGTTGGTTTCAAAGGGTTCAGTGGGTCTATAGAAGACTCCGCCCTGGGATCAAGATCCACCAAATTGACGGATGCCGCCGCACTGTTTCCTTCGTTCAATTTTCTTTTCTTAGACATGGTTTCAAGCTTCACCATGTTAAGACTTAAATTGTAACAGTAACGAGCCATCTCCTGGTCACCCCTGATGGATGAGACTTGATTATCTTTATCAATGAACTTGATTAACAAGTGGGGGGTTGAAACGATGGCTTCCATGGCATTCAGAGTGGGCCGCCCAATGATGCCATTGTATGGGGATTTAACATCAATGACAAGAACCCTGGATTTCACAGTCCTTGCTCCAGGTTCACCATCGAAGGTGATCCTTGTGTCCAAGTAGCCTTTAGTAGGCTGTTTGGCGCCATTGAAAGCTGTAAGGTCCTGTGTGTAAGGCTGCAAATCTGTGTCAGACAGTCCCATGCGTTTAAAACAGTCATAAAAAATAACGTCGCAGGAACTTCCCTGATCAACTAGGATGCGTTTTACATCCATATTAGCGATCACCGCAATGATCACTACCGCATCATCTCCCTCAGGGATGGTTGGGCCAAAATCATCATCTGTGAAAGTTATAGGCGGAGTCTGAACTCCGTCCCTGAATGGGCGATATTCTTTGTTCTTGCCCTGCACAGATAAGATCATACGATGATGATTTTTCCGGGCGTTGTTTGAGGGTCCGCCTCCTGCGAAGCCTCCAGCAATCATGTCCACCACCTGTCTTTTACCTCGTGATCTAGGTTCAGGGCTTGGTTCTCGTTGGGCGGACTCCAGAACAATGCCTTTTTGTTTCTCTGACACCGTCGTACGTTTTGGTTCCCGAGCACTATCGGGATCCGGAGAACGATCACGATGTCGCTTTTCAAACTTCTCAGGCTCATCATGAGATTTGCCTTTGAACAGGTAATGTTTCAGTTTACCTTCTCGAATGAGCACCTCAATGGTATTTTTGAGTTGCTTGCATTCTTCTGTGGTGTGGCCAACTGATTCATGGAATTCGCAATATTTCTTTGGGTTTCCACCACGCCTGATTGGGGGTGGACGTTGAATTCCATAAACATTGAGGGTGGTCCATCCTATCTCACGCAAGATTTGCTCGCAAGTTGTGTTCAATGGTGCATAGTGAGCAAAATTGAACACGCGTCTGTCTTGCTGTTTGAAAGGCTGGTTCCCTACTTTGTCCCTTTGGTGGGATTTGTCATTCTTCAACAATTTATCTTTCCCTTTGTCTTGAGGTGGAGTTGCAGGGAGTGGTTTGCTGCGAGATGCAGTGGCTTCCAGATGCATCTCAATACCCACGTACTTAGACGCCTTCCTGCGAAATTCCTCCATCGTAGTTGGAGGTCCCTTTGCCAAAGACAAAGCGAAAGGTGACTTTGGTTGCATAGCTTCTATGAGAATATGCAACTGGATTGCCTCAGTCAGATCAGGGACCATGGCTGCCTCTTTATAAAATCTCTTAAGGAAATCCTTCAGAGATTCTTTGTCGCCTTGTTTGATCTGAGCCAAGGTATGAGAGGTTCTGGGTGCATCCCTGGAAATCACGAAGTGACTTCCAAAAGCTGAGGCCAGCTCCTCCCACGAATCAATGGAACCTGAAGGTAAGCTCTTGAACCAGCTAATAGCTTCGTCTGTAAGAGTTCTGGGAAACATTCTGCACATGACGTCCTCCTCAGCTCCTAGAAACATGGCCTCGTAGGTATAAGCATCTAAGTGCTTAGAGGGATCTGTTTCCCCAGTATATTTCCCTATAGAAATGGGCTGCATGGTTTGCAGATGTTTGGGTACATGTACGTTCATAAGCCTTTTGGAAAATGGGATACTCATCTTATATCCTGAGGGGGAAGCGTTTGAGCCTGCTCTCCTTCCTTCTTGATGCTGAGCATTTACCAGTGGGAGGCTTCGTTGCTCCTCCATGTACGTAGGAATACGAGAGTAGTGAGGAGTACTTGATTCCTCCTGCATGTGTGATTCATGACATGGTTGTCTTGCGGGACCAGCTTTCTCATGCGCTGGGTTTGCTTTTTCACGACGAAGTTCTGCAAGTTCTTCTCTCAAGATTCGAATCATGTCATCTCTCGGATCTAGAGAATCAGCTTGCGTTGCTTTTTTCTGAGCATCATCATCGAAGTTAAGACGTCTGGGATTGCGTGGAGGAGAATCCTCGTTCTGCATCTCTGGTCCTTGTCTCTCCATTGATGATGAAGATTGATCAAGATTGTGGGATTACCTAGTTTACAGGTCCCACTGGGCGTGCCAATGAACTGTTCTTTACAGGGGGTGTAGAAGTATGCTTGTAGAACAACTCAAAATATACATATAAATGTGTTTTGATACAAAGCAATGTATGTATAAATGTAAATACAAAGAGTCTTCGTATGTTGAGGCGGAGTGTAATGTACTGCAGGGCGGTGTCACAGTCCGCCTGACGGGATCTGACTTGCCTTGACCCAATTGGGGGTGGTACCTGCAATCGTTCTCCGACGCTCAAGTCAGTATCTCAGAATACTTAGAGACTTAGAAAGACAATCAGAGAGGATTATGCAAGTAATAGAGTGTAAGGTTCAGAGAATGGGAAGAGAATCCCTTATACCTTTTCAAGAGAGGTTTATATACCTGTCACTGGTGCTGCATTATTGGTAGGACCCGCTCCTTGTCTCCAGGCATAATGCTGAAAAGGTAGTGGGTCCCTGCGCCGTTTACTAGCACCATTATTGTAGTAGGTATCACAACTTGTCTGGAAAGCGTTAGTGCTTTAATATTTTATTGTTATTTCCCTTTATGCGTGACAGCGTGATTCCCATTATTAACCTCTCAAGACAGAGTCAATCTCGTGCCGGGGTTGTGAGTATGGGCTCGCTACGCAGTGTGGGAAATTCAGTATTCCGCCTGAGTTGAGCCTATGGCTTGGCGGAGTAACAACTTTGGCGAGGTTACATTCCTTGACGGAATAACATGCCTGGACGGAGTTACGTTCCTTGGCGGGGTAACGTGCCTGGGCGGAGTTATGAACCTTGGCGGCGTTACTTGCCCTGGCGGTATGCACTCCGTATAGTATTTGTAGTGTATTTGAAGAGTACTTCTCTTTATTCCAAATGCTGATCTGGCAAGGCATTGAAGCCATGCTCTTGGGGGCCGGTGTTAGGACCGGATCAGGTTCTTTCACTCGTTTTTCCATTTTTCGACCACTCGTTGTTTGTTCATCTATTTTTTCATTTCTACCCGGTATACTCCACTCGGTATTCATTTACTTGTTGTTTCATTCCACTTATTTTCTTTCTCGGTTTTCTCATGCTGTATTTTCCTTCTTCACTCACTCGTTTTTCATTCGTGATTGTCACATTCGTATTTCCAGTACTCAGTTTCCTGTTATTTAGTTTTTTGTTCACCTAGTGTTCGCATCACTCGGTTTCTCATTGTTTCCATCTCATACAATTCTATCATTCTTTTATTTCTTCGACCAATTCCTTTCTCGATGTTATTTATTCGGTAGTTTGTTATTCATTTTTCCATTTATTCTTCCACTGGCTTGTGCATTTACTCATCTCCTTCATCCAGTCAGTATAGCTTTCACTCATCCCATAGACTTGGAATCCTTTCATCTGTTCTTTCCAACCACTCGTCTCCTTCATTCACTTCGATTTGTTTGTTATTCATTATCTCTACCTCACTCAGCCACTCGTTTTTCATTTCCCGTCTCTCCATTCACTTGGCCCCTCGTGCATTCGTTCTGTTCACTCGGCCTTTCATTTACTCGATATTTCATTCATTTGATTTTTCACTTGTGTTATTTTTGTTCTTCACCCAAACTCTCATTGTCATTCACTCATTCTCTATCACTCGGTATCTTTCTCCATATCACTCGGTCATTCTCGTTTCACTCATTTACGCGATCTCTTCCCTTACAGTCTTCCATTCATTGTCTCATTTCATTCACTTGATATTTATTTCATTCGTTCTTTCTCCCATTCACTTTTCTATTCACTCGTATTTCACTACAGTTGTTCACTCGTCTCTCATACGCTCTATTTCATTCATCCATTCTTTCACTCGTTCTTGTATCTATTCGTCCTTTATTCATTCAGGATCTTTTCCATTCGGTGTTTCATTCACTCGGGATCCTGTATTCATTCACGGATCTTTCATGCATTCATTCTTTTATTCACTCGTTCATTTACTTATAGTTTTCATTCACCCATTCTTTCTTATCGTTTGATCATTTATTCATCTTCCATTTTCTTGTGTCCCCTTGGCATCTCTTCTCACTCTTACTCGATCTTCTACCTATTCAGTGTGTGAGCCCAATATATGAGTATCTTAATTAATAAAAAAATAATAATAAATAAAATAATTTTTTTAAATAAATAAATAATAAATAATAAATAACAATAATATATATATTATAATAATAATAAAGTAGTAAATAAAGCTGGAACATATTTACGCGTTTCTTGGAAAGTGAATTCCACAGTATAAAAACCTTTCAGCTTCCAAACCCTAAGTACCTATGCTGAACTTGGGCTGAAGACGAAAGGACACTTTCTGGTTTCTAAGAAAGGTACTATCTTTCCATTTTTTTCACTTATTTCGTGCACTTCTAAGTGCGTGTGTAGTATCTTCTTGCTTCTTTGTTAATAATCTTCCACTGTTTATAGCCATATATCTCACATTTTTTTTGGGTTTGCTGTGTTTCTTTTGGATTTCTGCTCTTATTTTTTATTTAGGTTGTTTATCAGCATTCTTTTAACATTAACCATGAAAAGAAGATCACAGAGACTCCTGCAAAAACCTAGACCAAATTTTGCAGAAGGAAGTGTGAGAAGAAAGCAAATAGATAACGAAAAGGAAGTAGCAACCATCAGTATATCTGATTCCTCTGAACATGCACCTAGTCAAAGTAAAGCTGAGAAGAATGAATCCCCTGCAGTTGAGAGGAATGAATTGCCGGAAGTTGAAAGTGTTAAAGCTGCTGAAGACCATGTTATAAAGTTTACAACCAAGGAGTCCGAGCATCCCAAGCAATCTGCAGGAGCCGGTTCTTCTTCTTCTTCTGACATTTCTGTAGTGTTGCAGGAATTGTAGGTCATAAAGAAGATGCAACTTGGAATTTATGATCGGGTCTTGAACCACGATCTCATGCTCAGAAAGATTGCCACGAAACTGAGGGTTGAGCACACGGCAGAAATGGGAGCCCCACCTGATAGAGATGCGTGGTTAGCTTCCATTGGATTCAATATTCCCTCATAGGACGTATCCCAAGCAGCTGACCTCTCACCACCTTCAGAGCAGGACAAAGAGAATGAAGATCAGGATGCTTGAGTTGCTACTACGTGTTATTATGATGTTTTTATGTAATTAACTTGATATTATTCTAAACTGTTTCCTGAACAATGAATGTGCTTTTACTTTAGTTGTAATGAAAATTTCTTTCCTTGTTAAATTTGTTTGTTTTATTTGGTTTTTCGTATGTATTGGTAAAATCCATGCGTCCCAATCCGACTACGTGTTTCCCATCCACAGCCACCCAGGTAAAACGGGAAGTATCTTTCCGACTCGTTCCTTAATTAATATTCTGACTCATTAATTGCTAAATTATGTTTATTGTTTCTTTCAATCCATCTTAATAATTTAAAAGTTGCTGATTCTTAAGCTTAGTCGGATAAATTAATTGATCAGTTTTGTTTAACTCATCATATCTGCCCCTAACTATTTTTCATCATTAATTAAATTGTTTACTCGGCATGCTAGTTAGCACTCTGAATGTATGATCTTACATTAAGTTTGGGGACATGACTGGCTGATTAACTGTTATATTCATAGCTTTTGAGCCTGTTTTATCCTTTTCTGAGTGAACTTGCATGCTAGTTAGTGAGACAGAATTTGCTTTAGTACTTGCTAACTGTTTGTATGCCAACCAATCGGAAATGATGAAGGCCTTCTTTGTTAATTTAGCCAGGGCCAAAAAGTAACCTTCCTAATATATTTAATTATCCTTTGACCTAAAAATTTGAGCCTGAGACCCTTTTATTTTGTTTATTCACCCAACGTTACAAGCTCATATATCTAGAAAAACCCGACTGATTTACCCTGGATGTATGCTGATGTGTTGCTCGGTTCTTACTTATTGCTAGGGACTAGCAAGTTTTAAGTTTGGGGATGAAGAGTGTGCCTAAGAGTAATTAAGGACACACTCCGACCTAAATTATGGGTGAGTATCTTGACAAATGAAAGGAAGAAAGGCAAAGCAGAGAGAAAAATGAACAAAGTCAGAAAGAGGAAAAAGGTGCAAAGCACCGATTGAAAAAAAAATATATATACCGATTAAAAAATGTGATCAGGAAAAAGATGGAAAAGAAGAAAAGAAAAGGAAAAGTCCAAAGGACTGAAAGAAAAAGAAGGTGCAAAGCACCAAAAGTGTTAAGTTAACATTCACTCGGAAAATAATGGAGCTTGCTAAGGAAGAGGCAGTTAAGCTAAAAATTGAGTCAAGGCATCAGTGGATACATCCTGTAACCTGACACTCACTCAGAAAACAATAATTGAGCCTGTAGCCCAGCCTCATTATAAGCTTAAAAATCCCTTACTGATCTGATTGTGTTGGCATATGACATGACGTGTAGAACTGTTGTAAGCCTATGTTTATCTAACAAGTATGTAGGTCATGAGTGCAATTTATTCATCCTATACACCGAGAGAAGAGTTAAACACCGACCAGAGAGGAAAGCATCAGCAACTTGTCTCCCAAAGGAGGTGTAAGTTATTATACTTTTAGAAATTGCGAGAAGAAAGCATGATCGGTATTCAATAATTATAGCATGAACTAAGTTAAGGAAAGGTTGATTGTGTTAGATAACAGCTTGTTAGTTAATTAATCTGAATAATTGCTTGAGGACAAGCAAAGTTTTAAGTTTGGGGATGTGATAAGTCTTGAAAAGACTTAATTATTCTACCTTTTATTGGAATTAATTCGTTGTGTAAGTGATTAGTTTAGCCTTATTATTCAATTAATTGATAATAATTTATAAATTATGTAAATATTGCAAAAGTGTTTTATTTATAAAAGAAAATGGTTAAAAACATTAATAAATTAAGAGTTTATTAATATTTATTAATTTAATAAGCAGCCAGCATACAAATGCTAGGCAATTAGTTGATTTTTGGTGCAGGAACAGGGCATACTCGAGAGAAGAGGACAAATCCGAGTGAAAATTCATAAATCCGACTGAAAGGAGTCCACAAGACCGACTGGGCGAGACTTCAAAGGGTTGACCGAAAGGAATTAACAAAAGCCCGACTTAGAAAGACTCCCAAGAGACCGACTCCAAAAGAGAACAGGGAACCGGATACTACATGAGAATCCGAGCGTCAACTTTAGAACGCTGATTCATTTATCAATCCTCTCTAGCAAGAGCCGAACTCACTCAAGTGTAACTTCAAAGAACCGAACTCGCCCAAGCTTCATCATAGCGCTTAAGTGAGAAAACAACACTACAGTGCAAATCCGAACTCGCTCAAGCGAGAGTTTAAACCAGCTCAAGCGAGAACCCAGTTTGTTGAAGCATAGAGGCAATAACTTAAACATTGTTCCTTTCCTCCAACAACACACTCGACACCGATGTAGTTTCATGCTGCTGTCTCTCCTACTGCACCTTAGTAACTTAAGTAGTGAGCTGTTATTAGCTGGCGCTGTGCTGTGACTAGCTAAGGATGAGCTGGAATCTGTTAGGAGCTGATCTGTAATTAGTTAATTATTCTGTAAGCTATGTAATTAGTTAGTTTAGACGTTAACTTAAGTTTTCTAAGTTATCAGTTAAGTTAGTTAGTTAGGTAGAAACATATATATAGGTTGTACATATTCTGTAAAAAGACACGGACACGACATAACAGAACAGAGAGCAACATTCATTAAACACTTCGAACATCTCACTACACATTTTTCTCTCTCTAAATCCTCTCCTCCATGACGTTCCACAATCCTTCGATGGAACCGAAGTCAATGGAGTTCTAAATCCCTAAGGTTGGGATTGCGAAGGTTAGCAATGGAGTCTTGAAGCTGTGAGCAAGGAGATCGACTTCTAGATCCTGAGGCGAACAAGCTGAGGAGTGGAGCAGAATTGCTGGATTGACAAATCCAGAACTGATGAAGAACTTCGCTAGTGAGGAATCATGGTTGAAGCTTAGGTAACTTCCAGCTTTCTAACTAGTTCAGGCCTAATCAATTTAGGTGAATAGTTAGAGTTCAACCTCCAATTTTGCATTAGATTCTTAGGTTAATTGATCACTTAAGGAATTAAGGTTCATTGCTTAAGGATTAGTGTTTTTCACCTAAGGAATTAGGGAATAACCATAAGCGGATTGTCCTCTAGATTGTGAAGTTTGATTATACTTCAATTGCATGTTTCTTGAGGAAATTGTGAGCCGAAGCAATCCTGACCTATTTTTTTTAATCACTTTTCACATTTCACCTTAACTCTGTTTCTGAAAATACAAAAACAACTAGAAAAAATTAAAATCATAAAAACCGAATGAACTACCTGTATTTTGTGTTGGTTCAGCTTGTACTCGTCTAAGATTGTGGTAATTACCACACAATCCCTGTGAGATGATCAAATATATTACAATTTTAACGACTGGTGCGCTTGCCATAAGTGTAAATCCGAGAGTCATATTTTGTTTTACTAAAATTTTCACCACCAAGTTAATGGCTCGGGATTTTAGCATCAAGTTAGCGCACCAGGGAAAGTTAGCACCAACGTGGGAAGGTCCATACAGAGTTTCTGAGGTGACGGGCAAAGGATCATACCACTTAGAGGAGCTTGATGGCACGCCAATCCGCAACAAATGGAATACATAAAATTTACGTATTTATTACAACTAGTTGGTAAGACGGCATGTACTCTTTTTCCTTACTTGAGCTTTTTCCCAATGGGTTTTTCTTAAGAAGGTTTTAACGAGGCATGACCACAACTACGCTCCCTTTGTAATTCCTATTCAATTTAATAAGAATGCAATTCATGAACTTACTGTCTTCACTCTCTTTTGTTATGATTTATAGCTTTAAGCCACTGTATATGAAGACCCTCAGGACGGATGATCATAATCACCTATTCTGTGATTGGCGATGTAACTCCTCGAGTGGCGAAGTGGGTTATAGGATCAAACCTTTTTCAAGGTTATACTAAACCCCATTTGAAGGCTCAGATTGTAGGAATAAACCGAACTCCGAGTACGGTTAGTAGGATTAAACCAAACACCGTTGAAGACTTGAGTTGTAGGATTAAACCGAACCTCAAGAAATGGGTTTAGGATCAAACCTTTTTCAAGGTTGTACCGAACCCCACATGAAGGCTCAGATTGTAGAAATAAACCGAACTCCGGGTACAACTAGTAGGTTTGGCCGAACGTTGGTGAAGACTCTATCATTATCCTTGTGATTGAAGTAATTTCCCCAAGATGGATGATCTCAATCACCTATTCTATGAATTGATGATGTAATTCCTGGCAATCCCCTATTCCTAAAGAGTTAAGGGCAGTATCTTATAACGGATATTCATCTCCCAACACACTCACACTTGGGGACAGTATTCACATGTTTAATTCTCCGTTCTATCATCTGTTTATCGCAATCAGACCTCAAGATAATTGAACAGAACGGTCTAAGCGGATACGGCGGAAGCAAAAGCATAATGTATATGCCCAAATTATGTTATAGTAGTATATGTCTTGTAAATATCAAAGACAGAAGATTGAAGGAAATTTCATTCGTTCATAAGAAAATTATACGAGTTGTGATAAAGCTGGAGCTGATCCCAGTACACAGCAATAAAATAAAAATACAAAACCAAAAGGCAGGCATCTGATGCTCCGATGTGGGCACTTCCTTTTCTCCCCCTTCATTCCTCTGATCTTGGGCTCCTTCACCTCCGGGCTCCTTATCCTTTGGAACGCTTACTTGAGCAGCACTTTTAGGGCCCGGAGTGACTGGTGGAGGCTCCATGCTCTGATCTTCAAGGAGAAGAGGCAATTCATAAAGGGAACGGGGAGGATCCTCGTGCGAGCCGTCACTCCTTACCACAACTAGTTTCCCTCCATGAAACTCATAGAACAGATTGAGTCTCACATTGGGGTTGCGATAGAAGACCTGACGAAGAGCTAGGCCAAAGGACTCAAAGGCTACTTTTTTGCATATTTCCAGAGCCTTGGTTGCCTTAGCCTTGGAAGCAGCCAGCTTTTTCTGAAGCTTGGCGTTTTCCTCTTCCATTGAGCCAGCAGATGCACTCCCCTTCTTCAGTTCTTCGATTTGGGCCAGCAACTCCTTTTCCCTGGCCTCCCATCTTCCACGCTTTTGCTGTGGCTGGCCTCTGCTGTTGTAAGGTCCTCGTTCAGCTTGGCAGATTTCTTTTTCTCAAGCTGGAGCTCTTCTTGCAGGAGGGGAATTGACTTGTTCTGCTGTTGAAGCTCAGAAACTTGCCGCTCCAATGACTTGTTCGCCATATGGAGATGACTTATTTCTTTAGTCTTGTTTTACACTAGCTCCTTAGCCTTTATCAGTTCTGATTCAACTCCCCTTGCAGTTTCTGCCTGCTTGGCCGCCCAAGCCTCCTTCACAGCGATATCGGCCTCAAGTTTTTCAACTTGTTCCATGTAATCCGCCTTCTCGCTTAAGGAGTCCAGCAAGCCTGAAAGTTCATCCAGCTGCCAGCGGCTGGCCTTGCAAGCACTCTTTACTTCAGCAGCCTCAAGAGAAGGTCTGTAACAGCCCTGGTTTTTCGGAGTAGGAACCCAAGCTCTCAGAACCCCTGAGAGTACCTTACTAAGTATTTTAAGAGGATAAATCTTAGGCCTGGTCCTTAGATCAACATGAGAATGTGAGAAAGCAAAAATTGAGAGGACCAGAGTAGTAGGTAGCTCAGTTGAACAGAGACGAGTGAGTAAGGGAGGCTGTGTGTAATAGTGGCCCCTAGAGGAACTTGCTGATTTACTAATAATTTATGTGGAGATAAATGTGTTTGATTCAGTATTATTGATGAAGTATTGTATTCATGAATGTATTCTGTTATTGACGCTAGAATTGATGAATTATGATATATCTTTAATTCTGATAGATTATAAGTGCTGATGGTCAGTTATCTAATTGGGAACAGATTAAGAATAAGTAAATCTATTTAAGTATCAAGTTAGATTTAGAGGATAAATGATTATTAGAGCCCAAGATTTCATAAAACTTAATTAAACCTCCTTAATAAAATGATCATAGAATAATACGTTATTTGGATGTCAGCAGATAAACAGACATTGTTATTGAAGAGTTCAGTTAATGAATATAAAATGAAATAAATAGATAATCCTTATTTTACTGTATAACATTATCTGTGATAAGATTAAGATACAAATATATATATATATATATATAATATTTTAGTTAAAGAGACTATTTAATCATTGTATCTTAATGATAAACGACGTTCGGTTTCTCAAGAATTAAACAGTAGGGCCCCACCAAAGGTCAGGCTCTGACCAGTTGAATCGAGACTAATGATCCACTGAGGAAACAAGTCCTCTTAGGACCGCTTCCTGAAGAATCGAGGGTAATTGACTTAGCCTGACCGGCCAAATCAAAACCCTCAACGTTTCTTACGTTTGACTGTTTATATACCTCGGGGTGTCCAATGGTGACATGGTCAGTCCCTAATAACCTGTTTTGATATTTTAGGAATGTTTCGTGAAGAGCTCGAAGTTCGATTTGGTCTCTGCCAACCTCATCCATGAATCATTTCATTCCTTCGGAAGCCCAATCTGTGTATTCTTGACGTTTCTGACGTAGTTTCCTTAAACGATGTTTGATTGAGGCAATTCCAGTCTTGTTCACTTCGTTTTAAAGATATCTTCAAACTCTATTTCTATCCCTGATCTCAAATTCCTACTCTGTCATGCTCAAATTCAAGAATTTATAAAAATCATCATAGAACCATGATTATTCACGTTTTATCTTGCGCATGGTTCGTTTGAAAATTCATAACTCTCTCGTACGACCTCCATTTCTTGCAAACTTGGTGTCAAAATCATCGTAACAAAATTATCTACATTTGTCATGCAGACTACGAAAGCTAGATCCTCACAGACTGGTACAGTTTTTAGAATCTTTACCAATCCATGAATTTCACGTCACTATGCTGATAGCCCCCAGAAACGTTGCTATATCACCCTTTTCCGGGACTCAATATAGATCCGTATTGAAAACATCTACAATTCTTATGAAGGTCGCAAAGGTCAATTCTCAAAGGAGAATTTATTATAAATTTATTTATACAGCTCTACCTGATTCAAAGGTGATTAGAGCATCCTATCGTATTTTGACCATATCTCGGGCTACAAGTATCGGATCGCCACAAATGATATATCAAATTAAATAGGAAAGGAAGATATAAAAACTTCATGAAGGGCTCGAAATCAAATTCCTACTCCATAAATCCCAGAATTTAAAACACTACACCAATTCACGTTTCTCCAGCAACAGCTTGCACTAGGTGCAGTATTTTCCACATATCTCTCTCATATGGTCATGAAATTGAATGCAGCCTTCACCAAACTTTTCCTAACACATTTATACACAACTATGATGAGGAAACAAAAGTCTAATTTGTAGCCCATTTGGCCCAAAAAAATTATTTGTTCAAGGGACAAAAATCCTGTCACAACCCTACACTCGTTCAGTATTTGGGCCATATCTCACTCAATCCTTGATGGATATTTCTGTGCTTTATATGGATTTAAAGAAGACAAAAAGTTATATAACTTTTATGTTTGGGACATTTTCTAAATCGACCTAGAAAGGGCTGAAACACCCCGTACAAAATAATGCCCAACACCTTGACACATCAGCTCCCATGCACACATGAGCCAATCAACTTGCAACACCAATGGACACTTGTCTCCTTCACCTTGAACTCTTCCTCCATGCATTTCCACAGCTTGATACATGTCCTCCTATGTTTCTAGCAATGGTTAACTCCTTTCCCAACAAGCTACAACAGCTTGCTTCACAAGGAGAAGTAATGACATAGTATCATGTCATGATAAGCCATCACCTAAATCATCATGCCATACCCTATACCATGCCACATCATTCATTAAGATTGTCTTCTTTTCCTTGCCTATTCACATTCAGAATTGCAAGCTTAGGACCAAGACTTTAACACCCCACATTCTTTGATTTCACCATGCCTTATGCCATACACATGATGCCTCCACTTCATCCAACACACTTACCACTAACTTACTCTCTTCTCTAATATTTCAACAGCCACCTCTTCTCTATTCCAGCCACTAAACTTGCTTCTTATCACCTTCCATAATCCATTATCCCAAGCTTTATTCATCAAGCTCCACCATTCCTAGGAACCGTGACCATCCAAGGTCACCAAGGTGAACTCTTGAACTTGTCGTTTTTATTTCTTGTGCCAAAACAATTTTTGTTTCTTAATTTTGTGGCATTTTCCTCACTGTTTTAGAAGCCAAACCCGTGACTCCATTGTCCCCTCTTGGTTGCATGTGTAGTTTTCTCAAAATTGGGAATTTAGGCGACGATCGGAGGCGACCGATGGAAGATTTCGAGTGATCGGTAAATTTTGGTAACCGATTCTCTAGACTCTCTAAATTCTGAAATCTTCATGGTTGTTTTCTTTATTTCCCCTTGCTGCCCATATTTGGTGTTGTGTGAAAAATTTACGCATGTCGATTTCCTAAAGGTACCGGGGACGATCGGCAACAAACGGCGGAAGGTTTCTAATAAATGGTGAACCTTTGGTAACAAACTCTTTCAACTTCAATTAAATCCATGGCTGTCCTACTAATTGCCTTGCTAAACCGTGGCTGTTTTCCTCTTTCTCAACCATGCATGTTCATTTTTCTAAAGATCCGGGAGCCTAGACAACGATCGGAGTACGTTAGGACCAATCAGTAGAATTTTCGACAAAATCTTCAAACTTCTCCTCCGGGCAGCAGCGAAACCATGAGGTAAAAGGGGTCTCCATCTCATTTGTTTGCAATCCTAGTTTTGTTATGATGGTGATTACGTATTTAGGAACATACGTTGCAAGTTTCGTCGTGATCCGACGGTCGGATTTCAAATCGTAGAAATTTTTGTAACCGACAACCCAAAAACTTACGTTTTTGAAATAATTAATATTCTAAAATTATTTGGTACAACACGATGTGACACCCCAAAATTTTGGAACAAATTTTTCACGTTTAAAGAATCATTTTGAAATTTATAATTCAAATTCTGAGGTCACGTAAAAATTGATAAATGTGGAATATTATCATGCATACTAGTCGTGAACAAATAAAACATGATATGTTTATATAGCGGAAATGATAGATAAGATTACAGTACATGGTACATAATATCATTACAACCCATTAAAATTCAAATGAAGACAAGTCTAAGCAATAAATCATAAAAACTTCATTAATTGCACCACTCGTTATTCTGTGTAGCATGCACTGTAAAAATAATGTAAGAGTGAGACAGAATATAGAATAAATATAAAATAAGTAAGATTGCACAAACACAATCAACAAACCATAATGATATGATGAATATGCCAAACAAGGTCATTTACAATTTACAATCTTTAATTTAGTTGAATGATGTCATGCTGGATCCATTTTGATTTAGTAGGAATACTGCAGTAAAAGTCTCATAGAGACACAAGTAGGAATTAGCATAACCATGAATCCCTACACCTTCATGGTCCCCAAGTACCAAAGTACACAAGTAGGAATTAGCATAACCATGAATCCCTACACCTTCATGGTCCTCAAGTACCGAAGTACACAAGTAGGAATTAGCATAACCATGAATCCCTACACTTCATGGCTCTTTGTAAAAATAGGGCTTTAACTCATCATAGAGTAACCCCCCACTAGGGCCGGCAATCATGGAACCCCTAAATTCCATGGTGCGTCCAAATGCTTATGATGCATGAATGCCTTTAATTCTCTTTATCGATTTAACATACCATGATATTAATATTTCCATAATCACTTGGAAAACCACAAGTCCTCAAAGGACACATCACATATTTAAATTCTCAGAATCATGGATTTACAGTTTCAATAACATATCTCAATAAACCACAAGGCATTCATATATACATTAATTTAGTCATTCATACTTATTCATCACAAAGATATACATATTGTATGACATTCATAGAACACTCAATAACATCCATAAAAATCAATAATCCCTCAATGATTCATAAATAAATCATTACCCCCATGGAAAATATCATTAACATTCATAAGAATCATTATAGGTAAATTTCAGAAGTTTACAACATCAACATACGTTAGTAAAATGGCCATAATGTGAGCAAATCAAATCCTTTTTAAGTAATTCCACTTTCTGTAGTTCCATAACAAAATTATCTACAACTTTCATGAAAAACATAATTTCAAATTCCAAACAAAAACATCACATAATCACAGTATACTAAACCGTCTCAAAGAAAGTAACAAAATGTACATATGTTGGTATTTTCAACGTTTCTGGAGCTACAAAAATAATTTTAGCATGGTACCAGTTCTAAATTACTTATAACACAAATATTTAAAACTTTTATGAAGACACTAAACACTAATTCTCATCACAAAATTCCCAGTTTTAAAAATACAATTCGTAATTCATGTCAGCAGAATTTTAGCATGAACATACTTCTGTATTTTAGGCATAACTAGAGCTACAAATATCCTTTTAACTTGAAACCACTTTATTTAGATCCTTAACATAAATATATAAAACTTTTGTGAAGACATTAAAGTCTAAATATGTATGTATAATTCCCATAATATTAATATATACACAAAATAGAAGATACATATTCCAGAACAGACATACTGTAGTATTTTGACTATAACTCATGCTATATATATCCAAATCAGTCGGTTCAAGTCTCACAATTCACATAACAAAAGTTCTACAACTTTGATGAAGAAGTCAGAATCAAATTCACACGTTTTCAGCTTTAAAATTGAGCAACAAGTTACAAAAATATTTCTGGAATCCTAGAACTGCATACAATTCTACCCATTCCATATTTATTCACAACCCTATCCCCTCTTACCTTGATGTAGGATCTTAGATTGGTTGAAAAATGTTCTCTTCGTACTGTCCTAGCTTCAGATCAAAAATAACTTGACGGAGAAAAGGAAATGAGAGAGAGACTTTACTAAATTTCGTTTGTTCTAAGATTGAACGAGCTGTAGTGTCGATTTAATAATGCAAAAGACAAGTGGGGAGACAAGCTTTTTCGTAATTGGATTGTAGTGCATTAATTAGGGTGATAGTGGAGGTTTTAGATAAGGAAATAAGCTGTATTGTTGACCATTTCCGTCGCCTACCTACTGGAGCTTTGTATGATTGAAGTAAATATATTAAAATATGTACAAGATGATATGATTGGAGTAAAAGATCAATTCTGACACTGGTTTGGTATTTTGGGAATATTTGCCTACTGGACCATTACCGGGTCAGTATATTTGCCGACTGGAACTCTACTGGGTCAGTATATTTACCGACTGGACCACTACTGGGTTAGTATATTTGCCAACTGGACCATTATCCTGAGATACCGGTTGATCTCTAGGACGGCTAAGATGATCTTTTAACCTTAGGGCCGACATCCAGACTGGATCATTCTGAGAGCAATTTAGAGCCTCTTTCGTTCAGAATTTGTTTCACTCGGAAGGAATTTGCTCGGACATGTTTCTGCCTGAAACACTCGGATATAGCCTTTCCTTCCTCGAAAAATGACTCACTCGGAAATGTCTCACCCAGGACACCTCATTCAGAAATATCTTACTCAGATATCTCTGCCCGAAAGTGTTCTTTCAAAGTCAGTCAGTCTTCATTTGAAACTATTCCTCTCAGAAGTGCGTCACTAGGAACTATTACGACTAAAAGGATCATTCAGAGTCAAAGTTCAGTCCTTTTGGAAATCATTCCACTTGGGAATATCACTCGGAGTCGAAGGCAATCTCGAAGACGGTTCCGAGCACAAGTTCTCGGCAACTTTAAGACAACCGAGCATGAATAGAATGAAGGGTTCAACACTCGGATATTTCCTTCGTCGAGAACTCTTCACTCGAAAATATTACTCACTCGGAGTTATCGTCTCTGTCCAGATGTACTCTCCCTGGAAAATGACTAACTCGGTTTATCTTAATCGGTGCTATCCCACACGAAAGTGTTGCACTCGGAGACACCTCATTTGGGGAAGTTACACTTAACTCAAAGATACCTTACTCAGAAATTCACTACTCGGAAATATCTCGACCTGAGAAGTACTCATTCGAAATCAAAGCTTTTCTTCGTTCGGAAGTACTTCTCTCGGAAGTACGTCACTCGGAGACGTTTCATTCGAAAACATTACATTTGGAAAAGAGTCATTCGGAAACGAGTCACTCGAAGACGTTTCACTCGGAAACGTTACATTCGGAAAGAGTCACTTGAAGACATTTCACTCAGAAATGTTTCATTCGGAAACGAGTCACTCGTAGACGTTTCACTCAGAAACGAGTCACTCGGAGACACTCCACTCGGAAGTATGGAACTTGGAAGCGTCTTTTCCCGAAAGGTGCTCTTTCAAAGTCAGAGCCCCTTCCACTCAGAAGTGGTTCTCTCGGACACGCTTCACTCAGAATTGTCTCCGAGGCCAGGACTCCACTCAGAAGTGGTTCTCTCGGTCATTCCTCATTTGGAAACATAACCTTCACTCAGAATATCTCTCGGTCAGACCTCACTCAGAAACCGATTCCTTTCTTCACTCGGAATTTCTCTCGGTCATACCTCACTCGAAAACCGATTCGTTTCTTCACTCGGACAGTCTTATCTCAGACATGATTCACTCGGATTATCTTATTTGAAAGTACTTCACTCGGTAATCTCCCAATCAGAACGCTGCCAGAGGTTAATATCAAAGGAAGCTATTTGAACAAATCAAAAGAAGCTTCGATTCACAGCCAAACTTATGTAAAAAATTAATATAACTGGATAATAATCATTAATGGTCTAGATTAAAAATGATTATACATGAAATTTTTGGGATGTTAGAATTCTCCCACCCTAATAAAAATTTCATCCTCGAAATTTAATATACGCACTCTTCAGTGGAACAATTCTGGGTATTGCGTCCTTATAGTATCTTCACGCTCCCAAGTTAAAGTTACATCATTTCCTTGTTTCTATGCAACCTTTACTAATGGTACATCCTTGTTTCTCAGGCGTTTAATCGACCTTTCTATAATCTGTGTGGGTTCTGCAGGGATGGTCAAATTTTCTCTAACTTTAACATTATCAGTAGCAATCACATGAGTGGGATCTTGTACATACTTCCTCAATTGTGATACATGGAACACATTGTGCAAATTTGCAAGGTGAGGAGGAAGTGCAATCTGATAAGCCACTGGGCCAATCCTCTTTAGAATTTCATATGGTCCAATGAACCTTGGGCTTAACTTTTTACTCTTCAATGCTCGGCCAATCCCCTTGTGAGGTGAAACCTTCAAAAATACATGATCACCAACTTGGAATTCAAGTGGTTTTCTCCTTTTATTGTAATAGTGCTTTTGTCTATCTTGGGATGCCTTCATCTTTTCTCTAATTATTTCTATTTGTTCAGTAGTCTGTTGCATAATTTCAGGTCCTAACGCCAAACTTTCACCAGTTTCTAACCAATAAAGGGGTGTTTGACACTTTCTACCATACAATGCTTCAAATGGAGCCATACCAATACTGCTATGGTAACTATTGTTATACATGAATTCAATCAGTGGAAGAAACTGCTCCCAACTACCACCATGCTCAAGAACACAAGATTGTAGTAAGTCTTCCAAACTTTGTATGGTACATTCTGACTGTCCATCCGTTTAAGGATGATAAGCTGAGCTTAATCGAAGTCTTGAACCCAACTCCTGATGTAAGCTCCCCCAGAATCGGGAAGTGAACCTCAGATCTCTATCTGACACAATACTGGATGGTACACCATGAAGTCTCACGATCTCTTTCACGTATAATTATGCCAACTTTTATAGAGAATTCTTCATTTTCATTGGAAAGAAGTGAGCAGATTCAGTCAATCTGTCTATAATAACCCAGATTGCATCATTTCCTGAACGTGTTTTGGCAATCCTGACATAAAGTCCATTGAAATGTCATCCTATTTCCAGACATGAATCTCCAATGGTTGTAGTTCACCAGATGGCTTCTGGTGTTCCACCTTGGCTTTTTGACATACCAGACATGAAGACACATATTCAGCTATTTCTTTCTTCATCCTTGGCCACCAAAAGCTTTTCTTCAGGTCTTGATACATCTTAGTTGATCCAGGATGAATGCTCAACATACTTTTATGTGCTTCATCTGGTACACAAATTCTGCTTCTAATCCTCCAAATTCCATCCAATCCTTCTTGTAATCCCATATCCTTTCCATTCGCCTGCATCTCTCTCAATTCACGTAATTGTAAGTCCTTTTTCTGCTTCTCACCTATCAGCTTCAGAAAGTCATTGGTTATCTTCAAAGTTCCCAAGGTCATACTTCTTGAAGATTTCATCTCCACACCCAAGTTCACATCTCTGAACTGTTCTATCATTTCCATATCTTTTACCATTAAAGATGCCATATGAATGGATTTCCTGCTAAGTGCATCTGCTACCACATTTGCTTTTCCTGGATGGTATTTCAAGTCAAAATCATAATCTTTAAGAAACTCCATTCGCCTTCACTGCCTCATGTTCAATTCTTTCTGATCAAACAAATACTTTAAGCTCTTATGGTCACTGAACACCTCAAACTTGACTCCATACAAATGTTGTCTCCAGATTTTCAAAGTAAATACCACTGCTGCCAATTCTAGATCATGCGTCGGATAGTTCATTTCATGTGGTCTCAACTGCCTAGAAGCATAGGCAATCATCTTTCATTGTTGCATTAAAACACAACCTAAACCCATCTTAGAAGCATCACAATAAACCATAAAGTCTTCTTGTGGATTAGGCAAAGTTAAGACTGGAGTAGATGTAAGCTTCGATTTTAGTTCCTGGAAACTTTTATCACATTCTTGCGTCCAAGCAAAAGGTTGATTCTTCCGGGTCAGACGAGTCATTGGTAAGGAAATTCGAGAAAACCCCTCAATGAATCTCCGATAATAACCAGCTAATCCTAGGAAGCTTCGTATCTCAGTAACTGAATTAGGTCTCTCCCAGTTTGTTACAGCTTCTATTTTAGAAGGGTCTACAGACACTCCTTCTCTTGAGATTACATGGTGTAACATCCCGGATATTTATAGAAAAATTTTATGAAGTGGAAATATTAAAAATTATTTTTAGGAATTTATTTGATAATTTTATAATTATAAAAGGTGTGATTAGAAGAAGAGAGGTTTAATTTAAATCTTTAAAGAAATTATAAAGGAAAGGGAGAAATGACCGGTTGAAGAGGTGATCGGTTGGAAGTGACCGGTTGAGAAGGTAACCGGTTGCCATGAGTTTAAATAATGGTTTCCTTCTCTTTCCTTAATCATTTGCATAATCATTCACTCAATCATTCACGAGAATCTTCTTCTTCATCTGCTACTTTTATTTTTCTTCTTCCTCCATTGTTGAGAGCTGAAAGCTTTGAAGGGAGGTACCTTTTGCATCAAACCTTGAAATAATTACATAGCTGTGATAGTGGTTTCAAGGTAAGTCCTTTGAACCGTTTAAAATTGTTACCCCATCCCTTTCATTTCTTTCTGGACCGAATGGCCATGTGTGGAGGGGTACTGTTCTGATCTCCACTCCTCTTGGCTGTGAGCCTTAAAGTGGCCCTTTAACCATGTGAGTGGTGGTGCGACGTAACGTGTTTCACATTCCAAACCCGTAGGTAGTGGAACGAACACTGGTGGAACGCTTAAGGAGGCTGGTGCTGGAACGGTGGTGGAACTATGAACCCAACGACTGTTAAAGCTTAGAATAGAGGTAAAGGGGGTGTTCGAGTTATAATTAATTAGAATAGGACACTGTCCGAGTCATCCGAATGACTGGGAACCGGGTAAGAGATGATGCTGACTGAAAATTATATGAATATGTGTATGAATGTACGTATGAATGTGCACACCGATCGATTTAGGATCATGTGTGTGTGTGTGTGACTTAAGAAATAATAGAGATGTTGCCGAATGAAAGTTGTGAATGTATGTATGCATGTATGTATGAGGACACCAATCAGTTTCTGATCGTGTGTGTGGCGTAAACTGATTGAAATTGAAATATTGATGCTATGTCAATCGGTGTTTAGTGGCAATGTGATGCTGGGCTTGACAAGCAGGTCGCCTGAGTGATGTTGTTAATGGCCACTTATAATGAAAAATTTGAAAATATATATATGATTGTGGTGTAAGACGGCCGACGGTATATTATGCCCCTCATTTCCGGCTCCCGTGGCTTTTGTGCCCAGTTGAGCTACCCAGTGGTCAAGCAGGACCCAGTGGTCGAGGTGGAGAGTCAAGTGGTGAACCAAGCAGGGTTCACGGGGTGTCAAGCAGGACCCCCAGCTGAAGGCCAATCCTTTGAGTATCTGGATACTGTGTTAATTTTGTCTGAGTCAGTGGTGATAATTGATGATTTGATAATTGTTCCGAGTGCAGTTTGTTATAATTGCTGAATGAGAATTGATATATTTGTTGAGTATGATTTAAAGCATTTGCCGAGTGTAATTTCATATATTTACCGAGTGATTTGTTATATTTACCGAGTGGCAAATTGTTATACTTGTCGAATGAGTTACTTGCTGAGTGTTTTGTTAAAATAGCTGTGAATTACTATATGGCCGATTGTTAATTGCTATGATTTCCGAGTGTGAGTGTATTACTGAATATGAGTTAATTGCTGAGCGAAATGTGTAATTTGAGAATAAAAGAATCGGATGGAGTTTATACTCGTATTTTATTATTTAAATTCCGTTCTAGATTAACTATGATGCTAAACACTCACCCTTGCTGTGGTTTTCAATTTTAGTAACCAGTGACAGGGAAGAGGTCGGAGCCATGGAGGTGTGCCAAGCGGAGGATTGATGCCAAGGCACCGAGTGATTTGAATGAATTATGTAATATATGTATATATTTTGAGTTTTCCGAGTGTTTGATGCTACAATGTGTTGCCTGTATGTAGAATTAAAATTTGAATCGGATATGACTTTGTGATGCTATGTGATCGGTGTTTATTTATGAATGAATTTGCATTGCTGTAGCAGGGCAAATCTCGCCGAGTGGAATCATTCTTATCCGAGCAAGGGCCCATTGATTTGATGCCTAAGTATCCTTCATTTCTTTCTGAGTGAAGAATAACCGAGAGACCCATTTCTGAGTGGAAAGGTTAGAGTGTCTCTGGGTGAGCTATGGCTGAGACTCAGAGTGAAGAAAGATAAGAGTGTTTCCGAGTGTGGATATGAGTGAACCTTTTCTGAGTGAAGGTCAAGCCGTTTCCGAGTGAGAAATGACCGAGTGGACTTATTTTCTGAGTGAAACCCGACTTGTTGACTTTCTTTGTAAGTCTTGTCCGCTCAGGTTTAAAGAGTAGCATTCGCTCAAGCGAGTCAGATTTCGCCCAAGCAAATCAGAGTCTCACTCAGGCGATTAACCCTGACTCTGATTTCTTCCTTCCACTGATTCTAAATCCTATTCTATGTTAAAATATTTCCGATCTGTTTCAGTCGGTTATTACTATTTTAAGTATGATTTTATTATTTTAAATGTATTTAAGAGAAGTAAATATTATTTTATATTAAGACCGAGACGATTCTTATTAAATGTGAAAAATCTATTACAAAAAATGAGAAAATTGACACGGGTCGTCACACATGGCCTAAAAACTTTACCTCTTTCAACTAGAACTCACATTTAGACAACTTAGCATACAACTGCTTCTCTTTCAGAATCTGCAATACCACTCGAAGATGCTTTTCATGCTCCTCCCATGTCTTAGAATAAATCAGAATGTCATCATGAAGATAATAACAAATTGATCCAAGTATGGATGAAACACTCGATTCATGTAATCCATGAATACAGCTGGGGCATTGGTCACTCCGAAAGGCATCACAAGATACTCGTAATGACCATAGCGTGTTCTAAAGGCTGTCTTTGGAACATCCTCAGACTTGACACGAATCTGATGATAACCCGATCGTAGATCAATCTTGGAAAATACCGTAGCACCTCTCAATTGATCTATTAGATCATCAATTCTGGGTAAAAGATATCTATTCTTCATGGTCAATTTATTCAACTGATGATAATCCACACATAATCTCATGCTCCCATCTTTCTTCTTGATGAGTAATACCGGCGCTCCCCATGGCGACACACTGGGCCTGATGAAATGCTTCTCCAACAACTCTTCAATTTGCTTTTTCAGTTCTGCCAATTCAATAGGTGACATATGATATGGAGCCTTAGACACTAGTTCTGCTCCTGGAATTAAGTCAATTGAGAATTCTATCTCACGTTCTGGAGGTAAACTTGAGATATTTTCTGGAAATACTTCAGGGAATTCAGAGACAACTGGTATCTCAATTGCTTTAGATTCACCATCTCCTTTGGAAAGAGTAAACAAGGCAAACAATTAAATTTCACCTTTTAAGGCAAAGATCTTGGGATTGTCAGAAATAGTGTTTCCTTCTGATGGAAATATCACGGTCTTGTTATGGCAGTCCACCAAAACTCGATTCGCCGATAACCAGTTCATCCCTAGAATTACTTCCAGATCCTTCAAAGGTAAACAAACAAGATTGACAAGAAAGTTTCTACCTTCTATGAGCATAGAACAATCGTTACACACCTTAGTGGTCCTAAGTTGTGTACCGGTAGGAGTGGAAACAATCGAGTCATATATCATAGTCTTCACAAGTGATTGAAGACGTCTAACACACTCCTCAGAAATAAAAGAATATATAGCACTAGAATCAAACAATACAGATAAAATGGTACCATTGATCTCACACTTACTTTGCACAAGGTCGTCTGCTTGGTCTGCCTCTGAACTGCTGATGGCAAAGACTCTTCCTATTGCTGGTTGTAATTTCTTGTCTGTTGACTCCCCATTCTGTCTTAGAGGTTGAACAGCACGCGTGTTTCCTCCACGGCCTCCCTGATAATTAGAACCTCTTTGATTATTCATGGTGTTATTGTTGTTGTTGAATTGATGGTTCTGTAGACAATTTGGGCTGATGTGACCTTTCTGATTACATCGAAAGCAAGTGACATCTTCTAGGCGTCTGTTGCAATCACGTATATGGTGATTACCTCCGCACTTTAGACACTTTATATTTATGTGATTGTTACGTCTTTGAGAAGATGATGATGATCCTCCCTTGAAACGATTTGGATAGAATGATCCTTTCCTTTTGAAGGCAACTGACTGAGGTCTTAGTTGTCTATTAGTCTTCTCTTGAGCTAATCTGGCTTGGTGGTTTTCTTCAAAAATTTGACATTTATTGATCAAGATTGAGAAGCTTCGAATTTCTTGATAACAGATAGCCTCTTTAATTTCAAAATTCAAACCATTCTCGAACTTGATGCATTTTGAGGCTTCAGCACCTGCCTGTTGGAAAGGAGGGTAAAAGAGGGATAACTCTTCAAATTTAGCAGCGTACTCACCATTAGACATTGAGCCTTGTTTCAGCTCCATGAATTCCAACTCATTTCGGCTCTTTACACTTGCTGGAAAATATTTCTCCAGAAAATAGTCTCTGAAGTTAGCCTAGTCCAATGGTTTGTCAGTCTCAGTCATACGAATCCTGGCATGGATCCACCAGTTCTCTACTTCCTCAATCATCATGTAGGTGGCATACTCTACCTTTTCAAATTCTGTGCAGGGTAAAGCTCAAAAAATGTGTTCCATTTCCTTAATCCATAGGTATGTTACCTCTGGATTATAGCCTCCTTTAAATTGTGATGGCTTCCTTTTCAGGAAATGATCCAATCCGTGAAGTCCTCTAGTATTTCTTGGTTGATTTTACCTTTCTAAGGCCTCAGCCAAGTTGAAAGCGGCTGCCACAGCGTCGTTATTGTTTCTTGCCATCCTACATTCGTAGTTTGGTTTATACTAATTCTAAGGGAAAGTATATCGTATATAATTACAATATTATAACATAACTATAAGTATTTCACAATTTATTAGTTAAGCAACAAGTCATATAGCACATACTTAACATATTATCAAGCAAGTAATCAAACAATTCATGTAGCATATCAAGGAAATAATACATGTCATAGCAATTGGTCCTAAATTTTTGAAAATGCTCTGATACCACCAATGTGACGCCCCAAAATTTTGGAACAAATTTTTCGCGTTTAAAGAATCATTTTGAAATTTATAATTCAAATTCTGAGGTCACGTAAAAATTGATAAATGCGAAATATTATCATGCATACTAGTTGTGAACAAATAAAACATGATATGTTTATATAGCGGAAATGATAGATAAGATTACAGTACATGGTACATAATATCATTACAACCCATTAAAATTCAAATGAAGACAAGTCCAAGCAATAAATCATAAAAGCTTCATTAATTGTACTACTCGTCATTCTGTGTAGCATGCACTGTAAAAATAATGTAAGAGTGAGACAGAATATAGAATAAATATAAAATAAGTAAGATTGCACAAACACAATCAACAAACCATAATGATATGATGAATATGCCAAACAAGATCATTTACATTTTACAATCTTTAATTTAGTTGAATGATGTCATGCTAGATCCATTTTGATTTGGTGGGAATACTGCAGTAAAAGTCTCATAGAGACACAAGTAGGAATTAGCATAACCATGAATCCCTACACCTTCATGGTCCCCAAGTACCAAAGTACACAAGTAAGAATTAGCATAACCATGAATCCCTACACCTTCATGGTCCTCAAGTACCGAAGTACACAAGTAGGAATTAGCATAACCATGAATCCCTACACTTCATGGCTCTTTGCAAAAATAGGGCTTTAACTCATCATAGAGTAACCCCCCACTAGGGCCGGCAATCATGGAACCCCTAAATTCCATGGTGCGTCCAAATGCTTATGATGCATGAATGCCTTTAATTCTCTTTATCGATTTAACATACCATGATATTAATATTTCCATAATCACTTGGAAAACCACAAGTCCTCAAAGGACACATCACATATTTAAATTCTCAGAATCATGGATTTACAGTTTCAACAATATATCTCAATAAACCATAAGGCATTCATATATACATTAATTTAGTCATTCATACTTATTCATCACAAAGATATACATACTGTATGACATTCATAGAACACTCAATAACATCCATAATAATCAATAATCCCTCAATGATTCATAAATAAATCATTATCCACATGGGAAATATCATTAACATTCATAATAATCATTATAGGTAAATTTTAGAATTTTACAACATCAACACACGTTAGTAAAATGGCCATAATGTGAGCAAATCAAATCCTTTTTAAGTAATTACACTTTCTGTAGTTCCATAACAAAATTATCTACAACTTTCATAGAAAACATAATTTTAAATTCCAAATAGAAACATCACATAATCACAGTATACTAAACCGTCTCAAAGAAAGTAACAAAACGTACATATGTTGGTATTTTCAACGTTTCTAGAGCTACAAAAATAATTTTTGCATGGGACCAGTTCTAAATTACTTATAACACAAATATCTAAAACTTTTATGAAGACACTAAACACTAATTCTCAACACAAAATTCCCAGTTTTAAAAATATAATTCGTAATTCATGTCAGCAGAATTTCAGCATGAACATACTTCTGTATTTTAGGCATAACTAGAGCGAAAAATATCCTTTTAACTTGAAACCACTTTATATAGATCCATAACATAAATATCTACAACTTTTGGGAAGACATCAAAGTCTAAATATGTATTTATAATTCCCAGAATATTAATATATACACAAAATAGAAGATACATATTCCAGAACGGACATACTGTAGTATTTTGACTATAACTCATGCTATACATATCTAAATCAGTCGGTTCAAGTCTCAAAATTCACATAACAAAAAGTTCTACAACTTTGATGAAGAAGTCAGAATCAAATTCACACGTTTTCAGGTTCAAAATTAAGCAACAAATGACAAAAATAAATCTGGAATCCTAGAATAGCATACAATTCTACCCATTCCATATTTATTCAGAACCCTATCCTCTCTTACCTTGATGTAGGATCTTAGATTGGTTGAAATATGTTCTCTTCGTACTATCCTAGCTTCAGATCAAAAATAACTTGACGGAGAAAAGGAAATGAGAGAGAGACTTTACTAAATTTCGTTTGTTCTGAGATTGAACGAGCTGTAGTGTCGATTTAATAATGCAAAAGACAAGTGGGGAGACAAGATTTTTTGTAATTGGATTGTAGTGCATTAATTAGGGTGATAGTGGAGGTTTTAGATAAGGAAATGAGCTGTATTGTTGACTATTTCCATCGTCTACCTACTGGAGCTTTGTATGATTGAAGTAAATATATTAAAATACGTACAAGATGATATGATTGGAGTAAAAGATCAATTCTGACACTAGTTCGGTATTTTGGGAATATTTTCCGACTGAACCATTACCCGGTCAGTATATTTACCGACTGGAACTCTACCGGGTCAATATATTTGCCGACTGGACCACTACCAGGTCAGTATATTTGCCGACTGGACCATTATCCTGAGATACCGGTTGATCTCTAGGACAGCTAAGATGATCTCTTAACCTTAGGGCTGGTATCTAGACCGGATCATTCTGAGAACAATTTAGAGCCTCTTTCGTTCAGAATTTGTTTTACTCGGAAGGAATTTGCTCGGACATGTTTCTGCCTGAAACACTCGGATATAGCCTTTCCTTCCTCGAAAAATGACTCACTCAGAAATGTCTCACCTGAGACACCTCATTCAGAAATATCTCACTCGGATATCTCTGCCCAAAAGTGTTCTTTCAAAGTCAGTCAGTCTTCATTCGAAACTATTCCTCTCGGAAGTGCGTCACTCGTAACTATTACGACTGAAAGGATCATTCAAAGTCAAAGTTCAGTCCTTTCGAAAATCATTCCACTTGGGAATATCACTCAGAGTCGAAGGCAATCTCGAAGATGGTTCCGAGCATAAGTTCTCGGTAACTTTAAGACAACCGAGCATGAATAGAATGAAGGGTTCAACACTCGGATATTTCCTTCGTCGGGAACTCTTCACTCAGAAATATTACTCACTCAGAGTTATAGTCTCTGTCCAGATGTACTCTCCCTGGAAAATGACTAACTCAGTTTATCTCAGTCGGTGCCATCCCACACGGAAGTGTTACACTCGGAGACACCTCATTTGGGGAAGTTACACTCAACTCAGAGATACATTACTCGGAAATTCACTGCTCGGAAATATCTCGACCCGAGAAGTACTCATTCGAAATCAAAGCTTTTCTTCATTCGGAAGTACTTCTCTCAGAAGTGTGTCACTCGGAGACGTTTCATTCGGAAACATTACATTTGGAAAAGAGTCATTCAAAAACAAGTCACTCGAAGACGTTTCACTCGGAAACGCTACATTCGGAAAGAGTCACTTGAAGACGTTTCACTCGGAAACGCTTCATTCGGAAACGAGTCACTCGTAGACGTTTCACTCGGAAATGAGTCACTCGGAGACCCTCCACTCGGAAGTATGGAACTTGGAAGCGTCTTTGCCCAAAAGGTACTCATTCGAAGCCAGAGCCCCTTCTACTCAGAAGTGGTTCTCTCGGACACGCTTTACTCAGAATTGTCTCCGAGGCTAGGACTCCACTTAGAAGTGGTTCTCTCGGTCATTCCTCACTCGGAAACATAGCCTTCACTCGAAATTTCTCTCAGTCAGACCTCACTCGGAAACCGATTCCTTTCTTCACTCGGAATTTCTCTTGGTCATACCTCACTCGGAAACCGATTCCTTTCTTCACTCGGATAGTCTTATCTCAGACATGATTCACTCAGATTATCTTATTTGAAAGTACTTCACTCAGCAATATCCCAATCAGAACGCTATCAGAGGTTAATATCAAAGGAAGCTATTTGAACAAATCAAAAGAAGCTTCGATTCACAGCCAAACTTATGTAGAAAATTAATATAACTGGATAATAATCATTAATGGTCTAGATTAAAAATGATTATACATGAAATTTTTAGGATGCTACACACGACGTTCGTATACCTGAAAGAATTTTCTCGCGATCGGACGTTCAAAAAGGAATTTAGGAAAAATTTAGCGTTAAGCAGGCTCGGTTTCATTCGATATGGTTGTAACTAATAAATTTCAATTGTTGGAAATTATTATGTAATTTGTAGAACACTATCCGGTAAGCCCCACCATTAGATAGTTAATTTGTCATTAATCATTATTGAATCGTTTCACAAAATATTTTGTACGATAAAAGAAACTTCGATTGTTAGTCCCAAAAAGGTTTCTAGAGTTAAAGTAAAGAAATTGAATTTTTAGAAAAGTTTCTTATGATGACATAAATCAAAATAGGAATAAAGAGATTTAATTTATAGAAAATTTATTTAAAGTGGTGATAAAAAGTTTGGCTCTTAAAAATGAAATTTTTAAAGCAAGTAAATAGATATACTTTGGTATTTGGATAATTTAATTCAAAAAAAAATGGGTATGATAGTATAGTTAAATAAATTGAAGATTTTTTTCTCTTGGATCATATAGGGATTCTTGGAAGGAATAAAAGTAAGTAATAAGTATTGGTAGGAAAAGAAGAAAACGTTAGTGATTAACTTTAGCCACCACTTTAGTGACTATTTTGGTGATCAATTAAGGGAAGGGAGTGATAACTTTAGAGACTAAGGAAATGTGATAGAAGTTTTTAAAGAGAACCGGGTAATAAGAATGAATTTAGAACTAATTATTTTAGGATATTCTTTTTCGGGCAATGAATTAATAAATGAATAATTTAACCATTATGATTAAGGAAAGAATCTAAAGGAAAAGTTAGTCTAGATTAAAATGGTTAACAACGAAGGCATGAAAGTTAGTTACACAAAATATTAGTATGATAAAAGAGAAAGTAATTAGGCTAAATATTGATTTCCTTAAATGACTAAGATACCTTGAATTAGAGAAATCCAACGTTCGTGTGTAGGTAAATTATCCCAAGAGAAAAAGGATTGAATATGGTTAGAGAAGTGAGTTGACTAATTAAGTTATTAAGGAAGAGTTATTTAATCTAGTGAAAAACTAAGTTAAATAAAATATTGTGATTATGTGCAAGGAATTAAGATAAGGTAAATACAAGATATATGATGAAGTAAAGTATGGAAGTTACGATTTATTTAAAAATGAAGATAAGATAATAGTTACCGAAAATAATCAAAACTAACTAAGAATTTAGCAAGGAATATCAAATGGTAAAAATCTAATAGACTAGTTTTACTTAATAAGTTCATAGAGAATTATAAATGGTCCTTAATTACACTTGAAAGCTTACCGAGTTGATAAGAATTTAATCAACGTACTACTAAGTGAACCCAGACAATGAGACCTCATGAATACGTATGTGTTTGATATGTGGTGTGCTAAATGATTATGTAATGGTTTCTTAAGTACAATGAATGTATGTGTGTACTAGTTGTGCAAGGTGCATATGTGATGAGATATGTGATGTTTATGATAATATGTATATGGGATGTGACGTGGTGAATAGCACTTGCATGATGCTACTGTATACTTGTTGATGTGGTATGTGTGATGCAAGCATAACTAGATGAGGAATTTGTAAATAAAAGATTTGGAAAATGGTATCGGTAAAGGTCCCGGAATGACTAAAGATAAAAGTATGTGAGACTCGGATCCGAGATGAAATATGGGCGTTGAAGCGCCAATGTACCCAAATTGTTGAGAAAGTGTAAAGCCTCACTTCATTCCTAAGTGTCAAGCACGTTACTATAATAAAGAAAAGGAGAAGACTTGGTTACACTGAGTAAAGAAAAGGACTCGACATTAGGAGTGAAGGGGAGTCATTTGGGGGACCCTACCGAGGACCATTGAATAAAAATGAATTATTAAGTTGTGCATCATGAATTGGAGTTGAGGAGGGATGTTTGAAAAATCCCTAGAGCATACAGTGAGGGGTACACTGAAGAATCTGTCGCGCCTCGATACCCGAGGGCAGTCTAGGGAGTATCACCGGAGACGGGAATTCCAAGTGGCATCGGATTCGTGCCCGTCGCCGGACAGCCCGTAGCAAACTCTGGTATACTTCGACAAGAGGTGGGATTTTCTATGATCGTGGAGTGCCTGTTCTGTGGTGATCTGTGATATGTGTGATTGGCCATTTTGATGTTTGGACTGAGAGTCCTTACCAATTGTGAAAACCAAAACGAGGAGAGGTCCGGTCGCTCTAGTTGGGGAGGGGAGATAAGGGTGGCATTGTTGTGCACATGGATATTGTATATGAGATTGTTAAGGAGGAGATGGGACCATATGCATCATGATAACTAATGAAAGATTTGAATAATGAAATGAATTCATGCATTGTATTACTGTGTTGAAATTGTGATTGCTTGTTGTTTAAATATGATCTTATAGATATTAGTAACCCTGAGGGGTGACTGGGAAGATGGGAGTGTTCAGCTAAGATGAAGTGTGGTGAGATAACTTAGAGTGTATTTTAGGAATCCCAAAGAGAGCGGGTGGGACTCGATCTTAGATTGTTTATGTTGTATGTGGGCAGGTGTTGATGAGACACCTTCCCGATTATTGTGGAGGTAAAGACTCACCTTTACAACTATTTTTCCAGACTTCCAGGTTGGACTATACACCGTAGAGGATCACACAAACTTCGTATCGAGGATCACGCGAGTTCTTCTTGGATCGAGGACGGGAAGATTAGGATAGATTATTCTATTTTCATTTGTCGGAGCCTGCGTGCCCCTTCACTTTCAGTATGTACAGTTACTGCTATGACCATGCATTATATATGATATATTGTATATAAGGTGTATCTGTTCCACCAAACTTCTTTGTACAAAAAAAAAACTTCCACATTTTTCTAAAACTCATAACTTCTCAGTTGACCAGGATGATCTAGTGGAAGGGATTGTCCTAGTTAACCAAGGGTGTTACAAGGTCGGAGGCAATATCTTCGTTTGGGGAGTGTTGGAGGCATGGAGCCTTGGAACCAGAGGAAGGGAGAAAGGAAAGACCTTTTTGGGAGGGAGCTGATAAGAGGTGTTTCATCCTCCGACCCCGCCCCGAGTCAGTATGGGAAGGAAGAGTAGAGGAGGATTCAACCAGTTTCTTCCCCTTGGCTTTCTTCATACCGGTCTCCTCCAGGGTCCTTTGGCACTTCTTGGGAGACCCCTCAGCGGAAGGCTTTTTCTTCTCCATGGCCTTGACCAGCACCCTCCTCATTTTCTTTTTCTCGGGGGTAGGTTGTTCCTGCTCCTGCTCTTGAGCCTGCTCCTCACCGCTCTTCTCCTAAAGGAGGGGCACTTCATCTCCCACAGCAAAAGTTAATAGAATTAGTGGGGCTTCAGCTTTGAAGGAGTTCCTCTTGGCTTGAATGTTATTCTCATCTGAAGAGGAGTCATCATCCACCAACATAGACTTCAAGGAAAGCATATCGATGGAGGCTTTTCATTTTTGTTCTACAAAAAGAAGGCAAATATTAGTATAGAGGTCGAAATGGGAAATATAATATTAAACGGATATAAAAGCAAGAGAACGGATATTTACTAAGACATGCATCCCTGACATCGGCGCTCCCAAGGAGGCACTTGCAAGAAAACCCCTTAAGGGTCACTGAGCAGGACCTCATGGCGCTCAACACCTCTACAGAGTGAGGAGAGAGTTTGCCCTCTTCAGTATAATAAGCACGGCTTATTAGCAAGAAATGCTCGTGCGTCCAACTAGCAGGGAACTTTGAAATCCCCTCCTTATTAAGCCAGGCGGCTTATTGATTTTCACCTGAATCCGCGTTTAGTATTGCTTGAACGAATGACTGTCGATCTTCGTAGATTTGGTAAAGGACTTGAAATTTATTATCCTCGAGTCATCTCGAAGTGTAATGAACCCGAGGCCGCCCTTCTTATTTGCACGGTGGAGCACTTGGCAATAATAAAAGAGTTTTGCCACAGTGGCTTTAAAGTTGAAGTGCTCCCTAAGAACTTTTAGGGCACGTACCAGACCCCAACCGTTTGGATGCAGCTGTGTGGGGGCACATTCCAGGAAGCGGAGGACAGCCATCTGGAACTCTGTTATGGGGAAACGCACCCCCAGATTCTGAAAGATGAAGTCGTACATATACAACAACCTCTCATCTGGGACCAGGTGGCATACCCTTTCCATCGGCCAGGGTGCGAGAATGAGGAAACGCCCCTTGTATTTTTCCTCGGAGTAGACTTGGAAGCACGGCTCCACCAGGCCCCATCTTCCTTGGCGTGACGTGAGGCTATTTCTTTAAATTCCTCCTCGACCCAGCAATATGGATGCTCACTGTTCAGCCTATCCCAGTTTAGCCGGTGTGCAACCACGTTGACACATCCCTCAGTAGTGTGGAGGATCAGCGTTTTTCCAGACCCTGGAACCTCCATTTTGTCTGATGCATGCTGAAATGCTTCGGTACTATGATAAAAGGCAACATCGTCAGAGAGGTACCCTTCTGCACTCGATCCACTGTCAGAGAGACTGATAGCCCTCGAGCTGGAGGAATCCTCAGGGCGGTACCGAACCATTGGCAACCGCGAAGAGGAATTTCCAACCCTCTCTGAACGATGAGACCTAGCCACAGGAAGATTTACAGGAATTCTCCCACCATGGTGGCCTGAGAGGGCACGAGAATTATGCTTCCCCCTGTTCGAGGTACTAGCGCTATTTTGCCTAGGGCGCATGGTGGTGGTGCAAGGAAACTTAAAGAAATATGAGTTTAGGGATGAAGGAGGTTACCTAAGAAAGGAGTTAAAGATGATGAGAGCTTCACAGAAACGATAGCAATAGGGTCTTTAGAAATTTTGCAGAGTTTTACTAAGCTTGAAGGCAAAAGTGAATTGTGAAACTCGCTAAGTCACCCTTTTATAGGTAACGAAGGAATGCAACAATCGACCAAGGATTGTGTCGCACGCCCCAAAATGCAACTTTTCAAATTTAAACGACCCATTCATTTCATAGTCAAAGTCACGAAATGGCGACGCTTTGCGAAAAGTTTTGAGTGAAATGGGCCCAATACCCAAAGTCCAGGCCCAAGATAACCCTAACGACGGTTACATTTTTTGAACAATGATGACTCACGTGCTAAAAGGCATTTATTGTCTAATCATTTCAGACGTATTAAATGCATTCCAGCAACCACTCGAATACCAATAGTTACAATTTCCAAAAACCCTTGGGATTTCCTTTCTTACAAATCTGTCCAAACCCGTTGTAGGAATGCCATAAGAACGGTCACTTCACCCATAGAACGGCCCGTCAGGAAAAGTTTCAGCACGGAACTTATACGCATTTTAACAAGAACTTTTGCATTCGATGCCGGCATCTAGATCTCTTGCAAACAGCATAGCTTATATGAGCAACTTAACAGTCCCTCACACAAGCTAGGGGACAAATGATCGGGTCTGGATACCGGCCCCAATAATGAGACGTCATCTTGGCTATACTAGAAGGACATCCGGTATCACAGGTCAATGTCCGTACTGTAAAGACACCATGTTAGGAGTCCTTCCTTCACCGGTCATCCGAGGTTGCATCTGAGATACTAGATACTTCATCCGCTCTCATTCTTCCGTCACATATAACCGTTTTCCTCAGTGCCTTGATAAGATAAGTGGAGTCATTACTCATTAGGGTAGATACCCTGCACAACGGAATATGTCTATATCATTCACTGAAAGGAGCAAAGTACAATTATAGGCGTGATATACGGAAAATGTGGATTATCCCCATTCCCGTGTCAGAATCGTACACTGATCATTGACCTACCCACTGTCACACACTAAAATTGAACTACTCTGATTGATATGCTGCACACGGCATCAGAACTTTTGGGCCCACTTGCACCCAACGATTCATTTTCCTTGTTCAACTATAAATAGCATATTCTCCAACGCATGCAAGGTTACGTTGTTCCTACTCTTATTATACTATTGCATTGCTTAAGTGTTCTCTGAGTTCTTATTCACTCTACTAACTTGAGCATCGGAGAATCTTCACAGGTGACACCACCTTTTGCCCCCTAACAACACAAAACTCTGGTGTGAAGGATCTCCAGGACAACAAGACCGATCTCTCCCACTGAGAGATCAAATTATAATACCGGATACCCACTGTACCGGTGTACAAATACTAAGATCACCAACTTTTGTGGTTGGTTCCCACACCGGATTCTATACCCTAGTTCAGACCAGTTCATTTTCAAAATTTAATATATATACATATATATTATCATGTGCCTTGTTTAGCGTGCCTTGATTTTAAATTACTTATATATATATTAAATACCATATATAAATTTAGGAAATTAATACAGTGCTGGTTTTTTTATTATAATATAATAATATTATATTGTTGTCATGCATTTAAAATTTTGATCAGGTTGTTATGGTACATTTTTTAAAATTAAATATATTAATTTAAATATCACCATAATTAAATTTGTTATAAATGCCGTTATGATTTCAAACTTTAATTGAAAGATACAATTTTTTTGAAATGTTGTTGATATATATATATATATATATATATATATATATTAAATGAGGTTATATATATAGGGTAATTTTTTGATCTGATCGTTATATTTTAATTTAAATAATAAAAAAATTCAGGCAGATAAAAGACCCTAATTAATGATTAATTTGTGTCCCTTCACATACTTCGAGTGGGACCCTACACCCAGGGGTCTGAATAAAACTTAAGTCTAGGGGAGGTTGTGTAGCGGTATCATTTGGGACATTCGTCTCCATCTGACATTGTGAGAGCCTCAGCTAGAGCGTGACTTTCTCATGATGCCCACACCTGGTAGACTTCCTATCGTTGTGGTCAACATCATGGGTGGAGTCTGAACTTTAGTGACCTTTTAGTAATTTAGGACAACCACCCAATGTGAGGAAGGGCAACACTAGTAAATTTTTTTTAATTAGATTAATTGATATAATATTTATTGCCAAAACAATCCCTGTTATAGAAATTAATTTAATTAAAATTACAAAAGCCGATTGCATGAGATTGTTTATGCATTTTGTACTCATCCTAAAGGAAGATACAATCTGGCCAAATAATAACATGCCTATGATGATAAATATGTGATAATAATAAAGTTAAAATCATGTGAATAATAGTCGGTCGAAAGAAAGACTATTATTTGACAGAATCAATTATCAATATTTGATCGTTGCATTAAAGGTACCACTTACAAATTGATTTGTTGGTCCAAAGACTAAAAAATTAATGTTGTGCTCGGTGTCCTGTAATGGGTCTATCATGAGAATTATCTGTATATTTTATTTATTTATTATTTATTTTAATCATATATATAACACCCTAATTTAATGAATCAAGACGGTAAAGTAGAGAAATTTGTTTTTAAAAGAAAATCAGAATGTCTTGGCATAAAAGAAATGAGAGGAGAATAAGAACAAGGGAGGTAAAACCGAATCAAAGATGCTGACAACGGAAGAATGGGGAAATCGCTTGGGCGAATCACACCGCAACGCGCACTCGCTCAAGCGAAAGCTTCACTCGGTATTCTCTCACTTCACTCGGTATTTCCGCACTCGGATTCCAGCTCCCAATTCACTCGAAAGGGTCCAATCTCAGTTCACTCGGATTTAGCTCTTGCACTTACTAGTCCCACTCGGGAATGTAATTTATTCTACGGTTCCAACAATCAGAACACATACACGAATAACACGGGAATGGTCCCCACTATCACTCACTCGGATTCTATAAGGACTCCTCACTCGGGACAGCCTACGCGCCCTCTATGCCACTCGGGTTATTTCACCAAATTTTTACTCGGTAACTATAATCTGCCTACTCTAAACATTCTACTAAGTTAAGACTCACTCAGATTCTTTCGTTACGAACAGTTTACTACAGTAGGGTCCCCTAGAGTCTAAGGTGTCACTCTTCTGTCGGGAGAAGCATCACTCAGCAATTTCTCACTCGGGGATCATTGATTATTCTACGCTCGGGAGAATTCCTAGCAGTTGTCACTCGGAAGCATAACCAGACTCTCAACTCCGAATCCTAACAGCTCGTCGTTGGGGGCAGTCTTCTACGTCAATCCCTACTCGGAACTATTTGATTTCACTCACTCAGAACGTCTGAACCTTCCCCCGCCCGGTGACAGAATCATAAACTCGCCCTCTAAACCATAGATTGGCCTCCTTCATGCTGAGTTGTGACGTTTCCTACACATTCGGGAATATGACCGCATATATACATTCATATATATAGATTATCCAGGCATTACACATAATAAGATGGACATGCAGCATGGCACAGACGTAGGCACACATATATATATATATATATATATATATATAGAAGTGTATATCACAGTTTTACAACCACAATATCATGTTCTCATTCCGAGGAATTCAACTCTGATTAAAAGACTAACAACAAAACACGAGCCGGCCAAGGCTTAACTCAAAACACTATATACAACATATGCACAGACATAAAATTCCGTAGTGCATCAGCACTTCACCCGGCATTTCAGCTCCTCTTCCAATCCTCATTACGGGAGATGTTCACTGAAAATTGCCACAGCAGGGGTGAGTATCTTAATTTTAAATGATAGGAGCTGACTCAGGTTGCTTTATATTTATACAACTATATAAATACATACACACAATCCAGAACACACATAAGATCCTTACCGATCGGAATCCCACAGTTGTCGCTTGGCTCTTTACACACATCAGCTCAATAATATTAACATACAACAATCCGTGACATGATATTAAGAACCATGAATCAGAACGCATCTATAGGACATTTATCAATCAGAGTACAAATTCTCACTCGGTCATATATTCACAGCTCTTCAACAACATAACATACATTTATAGAGTAGATCTCAGTCAGCATTAACAGCACATGCACAAGGAATAATGCACTCAGTCATGAGTATACGTCATCCTACTAGCATCATCACATGCATAATTAATTCCTCACAACATCAGTAGGATTATATATATAGATATACAGATTATTCACTCTGTTCTGCTTTCGTGTGTAATCGGTTCTGACGTTGCAACGTAGGCTCTCAGCCTTTTGTACATAGCTTCTCAGCTATCATTTCAGCTCCCAGCTGCTTGGCCGTTTTACAGGTACCCAACCGTTTGCCCACAGGTGACACCAACGCTCTCAGCACCAACGGAGGTGTTCACAGGAAGCCCGAGTCCCACTCGAGGGCTACCTTGAGTCCCACTCAAGGATTTTACAGCGTCCCACGCTTAATAACCGATGGTAGTGTCCCACACTACGTGCTCCCAGCATAACGCATCCCATGCGCTACACGCGGATTCATCACACAATATAGAATTCATGCACACAACCTTTCATTCAGTTATACATATTTCACATGCAGTCGGTAATACGCGTTTTTAGGACTCCACATATTAATTTAACACACACATATTTCCATGCAATCATCATCATAGCTCCAATAGCAACATATGAGTCCAATGCAATCGGTGTCAATTAATATCAAATTTCTATAAGCATTCTCATGGTCTCAAGCATAACATGCACTCGGTATACAACAGTATCAGAACTTAATCAATGCATGCATCCATATGAAGATCAACAGGTTCAAACAAGCATTCCAATCAACACAACATAACATGCAATCGGTATACAACAGTATCAGGACTTAACCAACGCATGCATCCATATGAACATGAACAGATTCAACAAAGCATTCCAATCAACACAACATAACATGTAATCGGGTTCTGTGGTATCGGAACTCAAGCAACGCATGCATCGTCTAGGACGATAATAACATGCAACATTCACTCTCACTTATGTTACACTCGGGTATTCCATATACAAGCATATCATACAACAGGATAAAGAACCACCATTATCAACACTCGAAACCCGTTCATTTAACATGTAAGGTACTCCCCCTACCAACTACGAGACTCCGAGAGGCTTTCTGCTTGGGTGTTGGTTCTCTTCCTTGCTGCTTCGTTCAACGCTTCCACTCGCTTAGCTTTTACTTGAATGCTACTGCCCTCCACGTGTGGTGCAGGGGCTGTTTCTGCTTCTGCTTCGACGCTCGTCCTCTACTCGTATGAGGGACCTCTAACTCCTCTGCAGCACCGTCACTTGGCTTTCGAAACAGGGAATGGAACGGAGAGCAGAGAAGGAGAAGAGAAGAAGAAGGAGAAACTCGCAGGGAATTCTGAAGAACGAATGGCAAGGAAGGCCATCGTCTAATTATAAACACATGCATGAGGAAAAGGAATGGTGGGGTGGGAAAATGTGAGGAGTAGTCTGCTCACGTCACCCAGTCCCACCAGCACCCACTAAGGCTAATCGCCCTTTTCAATCAGCACACCCTTTGATTCATTATGTTAATGGTAATTAATAAACAAATTCCCACCTCGGTAATTATTATTTAATGGCTTTATTCACCCGGTACATTATTAAAAAAAATAAATTAGGATGTTACAGTTCTCCCCCACTTCAAAAGAATTTCGTCCTCAAAATTCAGTCAGTAACTCACCTTGGTCAAACAACTTGGGGTACTGCTGCCTCATGGCATCCTCGCGCTCCCAGGTATAAGAGGTATACCCGTCCTGCTGCCATTCCACTTCAACCAGTTGTACGTTCTTGCTCCTTAATCGCTTTACCGATCGGTCCACTATCCTAGTCGGTATAGTAGCAGTGGTTAAGTCTTCTTTGATTTCCACCTCATCATCAGGCATTGTGTGAGTAGAATCTGGCAGGTACTTCCTTAGTTGAGACACATGAAACACGTCATGAAATCGAGATAAATGAGTCGGTAATGCTATTTGGTATGCCATGGAGCCGACTCGTTTCAACACCTCATAAGGCCTAATGTATCAAGGGCTTAACTTTCTGCTCTTCAAGGCTCGCCCGACTCCTTTACTCGGTGAAGTCCTTAAAAATACCTTGTCTCCGACTGAAAATTCCACTGGTCTGGTGCGTTTGTGATGGTAGCTCTTCTGCCTATCTTGAGACGCCTTCATCTTTTCTCTTATCACCCGGATCTGCTCTGAAGTTTGCTTCACAATTTCTGGTCCCAATAGCAGACTCTCACCTGTTTCCGACCAGCAAAGCGGGGTTCGGCATCTTCGACCATATAGTGCTTCGTAGGGTGCCATACCAATACTATTGTGATGGCTGTTATTGTACGTAAACTCAATCAGGGGAAGGTATTGCTCCCAATCCCCACCGTGCTCTAGTACACACGCCCTTAGTAAGTCCTCTAAGCTCTTGATTGTCCGCTCGGATTGTCCATCAGATTGGGGGTGGTAAGCCGAACTAAGCCAAAGTTTCGTACCCATTTCCTGGTGCATGCTGGTCCAAAACCGGGACGTGAACCTAGGATCCCTATCCGATACGATAGAAGTCGGTATACCATGCAGTCGGATAATTTCACGGATATATATCTGAGGTAACCTATGCATCGGGTACTTCATGTTCACAGGCAGGAAGTGTGCACTCTTCGTCAGTCGGTCAACAATGACCCAAATTGCATCATGGCCCGCTCGGTTTTTGGGCAATCCCATGACAAGGTCCATGGCAATTGAGTCCTATTTCCATACGGGAATCTTCAGGGGTTGCAATGCACCATACGGCTTCTGGTGCTCTACTTTTGACTTCTGACAGGTGATGCACCGAGCCACATATTCTGCCACGTTCCTCTTTAATCCGGGCCACCAGAACTGGGTTCTCAGGTCATGGTACATCTTCGTGGCACCCGGGTGGATACTTAGCAGGCTCTTGTGTGCTTCATCAAGCACTATTCTTCTCAATTCTGCCCCACCCGACACGTATATTCTATTTCTTACTCGGAAGATTCCATCTGATCCCTCGGTCAAGGATAAATCCTTGCCTGTGGCCTGAGTCTCCTTCATCTCAGCCAAGTAGGAATCTAACTACTGTTGCTCGTACACGAATTTCAGGAATTCATTGCCAATCCTCAGCGTACCGATTGTCATTTTTCGAGAGGAGGGGGTGTCAACATGTACGTTCATGTCTCGGAACTGTTCCAATAGCTCTACCTCCTTCACCATCATCACTGCTACATGAAGGGATTTCCGACTCAACGCGTCGGCAACAACGTTTGCCTTACCCGGATGGTACTTTAGCTCGAAATCATAATCTTTTAAAAATTCCATCCATCTCCTCTGCCTCATGTTCAGTTCCTTTTGGTCGAATAAGTATTTGAGGCTCTTGTGATCACTGTATACTTCAAATCTGGACCCGAACAAATAATGCCTCCAGATTTTTAATGCGAACACCACAACTGCCAATTCCAAGTCGTGGGTCGGATAATGCTGCTCGTGAGGTCTCAATTGCCGAGAGGCATACGCTATCACTCGGTCTTTCTGCATTAGCACGCATCCTAATCCGAGTCTTGATGCATCACAATAAACCACGAAGCTCTCTTGCAAGTCAGGTAATTCCAGTACTGGAGCAGTCGTTAACTTGTCCTTCAGCTCTCGGAAACTGTTCTCGCACTCGGGACTCCACACGAAGGGAATGCTTTTCCGAGTCAATTTAGTCAGTGGCAAGGCCAACTTAGAAAAACCCTCAATAAATCTTCTATAATAGCCTGCCAGGCCCATAAAGCTCCTTATCTCTGAGACCGACTTGGGTCTCTCCCATGCTATTACAGCTGCCACCTTCGAAGGGTCCACCGAGACACCTTCCTCGGAAATCACGTGTCCGAGGAAATGGATTTTATCCATCCAAAAATCACACTTTGAAAGCTTTGCAAACAGCTGCTTCTCCCTCAACACTTGGAGTACCGCCCGGAGATGTTCTTCATGCTCCTCAGAAGTCTTAGAATAGACTAGGATGTCATCAATGAAAACAACTATGAATTGGTCTAAATACGGGTGGAATATGCTGTTCATGTAATTCATGAAGACAGCAGGGGCATTTGTTAGACCAAACGGCATCACTACATACTCGTAGTGACCATGCCGGGTCCTAAAGGCAGTCTTTGGGATATCCGATTCCTTCACTCGGATTTGGTGGTATCCCGATCGTAGGTCGATTTTTGAGAAAATTGAGGCTCTATGCAGTTGGTCAATGAGGTCATAAATTCTGGGCAACAGGTAACAATTCTTAATTGTGAGTTTGTTTAGCTGTTGGTACTCTATACAAAGCCTCATGCTGCCATCCTTCTTCTTAACAAGCAGTACAGGTGTGCCCCATGGTGATACGCTCGGTCTAATGAATTGTTTTCTGAGTAACTCATCTACTTGCTTCTTCAGCTCGGCCAATTCAGTTGGGGACATTCTATATGGTGCACTGGAGACTGGCTCGGCTCCAGGGATCAGGTCTATAGAGAATTTGACTTCTCTATTGGGAGGGACACTCGGTACGTCTTCAGGAAACACCTCTGGGAATTCATAGACAGTTGGAATTTCGTTCACTCGGGCTTTGCTCTCACCCTTGGTTAGACAAAGCATCATAAACAGTTGGGTTATACCTTGTGCTGTGTCGCCTTCATTATGCTGCCTCGGGAAGATGATCCTTCTGTCTCTGCAATCCACTAACACCTTGTTGGCTGAAAGCTAATCTATTCCGAGCATAATGTCAAGGTCCTTTAAGGGTATACACACCAAATCGAAAGTGAAACTTCGATCACACAACACAAATGTCACATCCTTGCACATTGACGATGTCAACACTTTAGGGCCAGTCGGATTGGCCACTTCCAAGGTCCGATCCATAAACACAGTCGGTAACTTTAAATGCCTTACACACTCATTAGCTATAAAAGAATGGGTGGCTCCCGAATCGAAAACAACATTAAGTGTATGTCTACCGAGTGAGCACTTACATTGTACCAGGTCATTTGCTTGTGCAGCATCCTCTGCGTTGATGGCGTAGACTCTTCCCACTGCTGGTTGGTCGGTATTCCTCTCTCGGTTATTTGGAGCAAGCATTATGTTTCCTCTGGCTCTATTGCCTCTGCCGCCCGGTCGTTGGTTATCATTCACTCGGTTTCTCTCTTGGAAACCTCCTTGACGTACGTTGGTGTTTGCTTGACGGAGTTGGGGGCAATCGGGGTGAATGTGTCCCCTTTTATTGCAATGGAAGCACACTATTTCACCATTGTTGTTGCAGTCTCGTGCATAATGATTTCCTCCACACTTGAAACATTTTCCTTCTCCTACAACTAGTCATCTTTCAGACTGATTCCGACCCCCAAATCTGGAAAAGGATCAGTTTCTGCCAGCATTACTCAGCCTCTTGAAGCGGGATTGCTGGGGCCTCAAGGAATGGTTGGCTCTGCTACTCTGGCCCGAATGGGCCTTGTCATCCTCCTCAAATATCCTACACTTATTCACCAGTGCAGGAAAACTCCGTATTTCTTGGTACCTACAGGCTCTCATAACATCAGATCTCAATCTATTCTCAAATTTAAGGCACTTGGAACTCTTCGTCCCCGGTTGTTGGAAAGGTGGGTAGAATAGGCACAACTCTTCGAATCTGGTCGCATACTCCTCCACAGTCATGGAGCCTTGTTTCAACTCCATAAACTCCAACTCCTTCCGACTCCTTACTGTGTCGGGGAAGTACTTCTCCAAGAAACATGTCTTGAAATCATTCCATGTGAGCTGAGCATCATCATCAGGGAATCGGTTTCTGGCTATCTTCCACCAGTTTTCCGCCTCGTCTTGCAGCATGTACACTGCGCACTCTACCTTCTGGGCCTCGGTACAACGAAGACCCCCAAAAATCCTTTCCAGCTCCTGAGTCCACTTAAATGTTGCCTCAGGGTTCCGTCCTCCTAGAAATTCACTCGGTTTCCTCTTCAGGAAGCGGTCCAGCACTTTGCCCTCCTCAGCTCGAGGCTGGCCCTGCCTCTCAAACACATCTGCAAAGCGTTGGAATGCCGTGGCTATAGCCTCCATGCTTTGGCGATGCGTCATCCCTTATCCTGAAATTACACCCTTCAAGGATAAGTATACCAAGTCACTTGCTACCGATCGGATTTCAGCCTAATGTTCAGTAACTTAGCACATCATACTATTTCTATATGCTACACAATCAATCGGACCAGGAGGGGAAACAACCTCCTATCCACAAGTCAATATCAATCATGATGACCACTCAGTCAGAAAGTACACAACCGCTCGCACTCGGCAAGCATACCTTGGCCTTGGACCTTTCAATCTGCTCTGATACCAAAATATAACACCCTAATTTAATGAATCAAGACGGTAAAGTAGAGAAATTTGTTTTTAAAAGAAAATCAGAATGTCTTGGCATAAAAGAAATGAGAGGAGAATAAGAACAAGGGAGGTAAAACCGAATCAAAGATGCTGACAACGGAAGAATGGGGAAATCGCTTGGGCGAATCACACCGCAACGCGCACTCGCTCAAGCGAAAGCTTCACTCGGTATTCTCTCACTTCACTCGGTATTTCCGCACTCGGATTCCAGCTCCCAATTCACTCGAAAGGGTCCAATCTCAGTTCACTCGGATTTAGCTCTTGCACTTACTAGTCCCACTCGGGAATGTAATTTATTCTACGGTTCCAACAATCAGAACACATACACGAATAACACGGGAATGGTCCCCACTATCACTCACTCGGATTCTATAAGGACTCCTCACTCGGGACAGCCTACGCGCCCTCTATGCCACTCGGGTTATTTCACCAAATTTTTACTCGGTAACTATAATCTGCCTACTCTAAACATTCTACTAAGTTAAGACTCACTCAGATTCTTTCGTTACGAACAGTTTACTACAGTAGGGTCCCCTAGAGTCTAAGGTGTCACTCTCCAGTCGGGAGAACCATCACTCAACAATTTCTCACTCGGGGATCATTGATTATTCTACGCTCGAGAGAATTCCTAGCAGTTGTCACTCAGAAGCATAACCAGACTCTCAACTCCGAATCCTAACAGCTCGTCATTGGGGGCAGTCTTCTACATCAATCCCTACTCGGAACTATTTGATTTCACTCACTCAGAACGTCTGAACCTTCCCCCGCCTGGTGACAGAATCATAAACTCGCCCTCTAAACCATAGATTGGCCTCCTTCATGCTGAGTTGTGACGTTTCCTACACATTCGGGAATATGACCGCACATATACATTCATATATATAGATTATCCAGGCATTACACATAATAAGATGGACATGCAGCATGGCACAGACGTAGGCACATATATATATATATAGAAGTGTATATCACAGTTTTACAACCACAATATCATGTTCTCATTCCGAGGAATTCAACTCTGATTAAAAGGCTAACAACAAAACACGAGCCGGCCAAGGCTTAACTCAAAACACTATATACAGCATATGTATAGACATAAAATTTCATAGTGCATCAGCACTTCACCCGGCATTTCAGCTCCTCTTCCAATCCTCATTACGGGAGATGTTCACTGAAAATTGCCACAGCAGGGGTGAGTATCTTAATTTTAAATGATAGGAGCTGACTCAGGTTGCTTCATATTTATACAACTATATAAATACATACACACAATCATATGTGGCAACAATAAAGGTCAGAGTTTTACTGATCAATCCGGAACACACATAATATCCTTACCGATCGGAACCCCCCAGTTGTCGCTCGGCTCTTTACACACATCAACTCAATAATATTAACATACAACAATCCGTGACATGATATTAAGAACCATGAATCAGAACGCATCTATAGGACATTTATCAATCAGAGTACAAATTCTCACTCGGTCATATATTCACAGCTCTTCAACAACATAACATACATTTATAGAGTAGATCTCAGTCAGCATTAACAGCACATGCACAAGGAATAATGCACTCAGTCATGAGTATACGTCATCCTACTAGCATCATCACATGCATAATTAATTCCTCACAACATCAGTAGGATTATATATATAGATATACAGATTATTCACTCGGTTCCGCTTTCGTGTGTAATCAGTTCTGACGTTGCAACGTAGGCTCTTAGCCTTTTGTACATAGCTTCTCAGCTATCATTTCAGCTCCTAGCTGCTTTGCCGTTTTACAGGTACCCAACCGTTTGCCCACAGGTGACACCAACGCTCTCAGCGCCAACGAAGGTGTTCACAGGAAGCCCGAGTCCCACTTGAGGGCTACCTTGAGTCCCACTCAAGGATTTTACAGCGTCCCACGCTTAATAACCGATGGTAGTGTCCCACACTACGTGCTCCCAGCATAACGCATCCCATGCGCTACACGCGGATTCATCACACAATATAGAATTCATGCACACAACCTTTCATTCAGTTATACATATTTCACATGCAGTCGGTAATACGCGTTTTTAGGACTCCACATATTAATTTAACACACATATTTCCATGCAATCATCATCATAGCTCCAATAGCAACATATGAGTCCAATGCAATCGGTGTCAATTAATATCAAACTTCTATAAGCATTCTCATCGTCTCAAGCATAACATGCACTCGGTATACAGCAGTATCAGAACTTAATCAACGCATGCATCCATATGAAGATCAACAGGTTCAAACAAGCATTCCAATCAACACAACATAACATGCAATTGGTATACAACAGTATCAGGACTTAACCAACGCATGCATCCATATGAACATGAACAGATTCAACAAAGCATTCCAATCAACACAACATAACATGCAATCGGGTTCTGTGGTATCGAAACTCAAGCAACGCATGCATCTTCTAGGACGATAATAACATGCAACATTCACTCTCACTTATGTTACACTCGGGTATTCCATATCAAAGCATATCATACAACAGGATAAAGAACCACCATTATCAACACTCGAAACTTGTTCATTTAACATGTAAGGTACTCCCCCTACCAACTACGAGACTCCGAGAGGCTTTCTGCTTAGGTGTTGGTTCTCTTTCTTGCTGCTTCGTTCAACGCTTCCACTCGCTTAGATTTTACTTGAATGCTACTGCCCTCCACGTGTGGTGCAGGGGCTGTTTCTGCTCCTGCTTCGATGCTCATCCTCTACTCGTATGAGGGAGCTCTGACTCCTCTGCAGCACCGTCACTTGGCTTTCGAAACAGGGAATGGAACCGAGAGCAGAGAAGGAGAAGAGAAGAAGAAAGAGAAACTTACAGGGAATTCTGAAGAACGAATGGCAAGGAAGGCCATCGTCCAATTATAAACACATGCATGAGGAAAAGGAATAGTGGGGTGGGAAAACGTGAGGAGCAGTCTGCTCACGTCACCCAGTCCCACCAGCACCCACTAAGGCTAATCGCCCTTTTCAATCAGCATACCCTTTGATTCATTATGTTAATGGTAATTAATAAACAAATTCCCACTTCGGTAATTATTATTTAATGGCTTTATTCACCCGGTACATTATTAAAAAAAAAATTGGGATGTTACAATATTTACATATATATTTTTTTTAGTTGCTGTTGCTAGTGCTATTAACTTTTCTACTCAAATTAATTGTATCCCTCTACTTAATGGGACAAACTTCAAGGTCTGGAAGAAAACAGTTGAGATAATTCTTGGCTGCATAGATCTTGATTTGACACTTCAGGTTGCGAAACCCACTCCGACTCTGGAAAATCCGGAAGAAGATAAGGTTGAAAAGTGGAAACGCTCAAACCGAATATGTCTAATGATCATGAAGCGATCCGTTCCAGAAGTTTTTCGAGGCTCTATTTCTAAGACCGAGAGTGCCAAAGGTTTCCTTGATGCTGTTGAAAAATATTTCACCAGTAATGAAAAGGCTGATGCAAGCAGTTTGCTTGTCAAGTTGATCTCTATAAGATACAAAGGAACAGGAAACATAAGGGAGTACATTATGGAAATGTCTAATCTTGCATCAAAACTGAAAGCACTAAAGTTAGAGCTGTCTGATGACTTGCTCGTATACTTAGTTTCGATTTCTCTTCCTGCACACTTTGGACAGTTCAAGGTGAGTTATAATACTCAAAAGGATAAATGGACCTTGAATGAGCTCATTTCTCACTGTGTGCAAGAAGAGGAAAGGCAACAAAGGGACAAAACTAAAAGTGCTCATTTGGCCTCAAATTCTCAAAATAGAAAGAGAAAGAACAATAAGGATGCTGTAGGAGGGACTTCTCAACAAAAAAAAGTTAAAAAGAATAAGAAAACACCTAATTGCTTCTTTTGCAAGAAGTCTGGACACAGGAAGAAAGAGTGTTCCAAGTACGCCTCCTGGCGTGTAAAGAAAGGTAATTTTCTCTTTTTTGTTTGTTCTGAAGTTAATTTAGCTTTTGTAACTTGTAACATCTCTATTTTTAGTAGCAGTCTTATTTTGTAAATTGTGAAGTATGGAAGGTCTGTAAGTGTTAATAAGTGAATAAAATAGCATGAGGATGGTCTGTAGTATCCCAAAAATTTTATTTTTGTGTATAATCATGGAATTTATTTAGACCATTAATAATATTACCCATTTTCCAAGTGAAACATGTCTTAGATAAGACTGTCCGAGTAAAGAAAGGGATCTGTTCCTAGTGACCAAGAGAAATTCCAAGTGAAGGTTGAAATTCTGAGTGAAGGTTATGTTTTCCGAGTAAGACATGACCAAGAGAGCCACTACCGAGTGGAGTCCTGGCCCCGGAGACATTTGGAGTGAAGTGTGTTCGAGAGAACCACTTTTGGGTGAAAGGTCCGAGTGACCCATCTTCAAATGACTTCGAATGACTCATTTCCGAGTCAAACGCCTTCGAATGACTCGTTTCCAAGTCAAATGAATTCGACTGACTCATTTTCGAGTCAAACGCCTTCGAATGACTCATTTCCGAGTCAACTAACTTCGAATGACTCATTTTCGAGTCAAGGGTCTCCGAATGACTCGTTTCCGAGTCAAACGTCCTCGAATGACCCGTTTCCGAGTCAAACGTCCTCAAATGACCCGTTTCTGAGTCAAACGTTTTCAAGTGCCTCATTTCCGAATGAAACTTCTCTGAGTGCAACATTTCCGAGAGAAGTGCGTCCAACCGAAGAAAAGCTGATTTCGAATGGGTACTTCTCGGATCAAGATATGTCCGAGTAGATAAATTCCGAGTGGGTTAGCTCAGAGTTGAGTGTAACTCTCCCAAATGGGGTGTCTCTGAGTGTGACAATGCCGTGTGGGAGTTCACCCGAGTGAGACACTTTCCAAGTGGGATAACACCGAGTGAGGTTTCCAATTTCCGCATGATATAGTACCGATTGAAATATACCGAGTGTTATTTCCAAGGGAAACACTTCTGAAGAGAAAGGTTAATTTTGAATAAGCACAATTCCTATTGGATGTCTGAAGGTTGACTCCGAATGACCTCTCAGTTGTAACATTTTCGAGTGACAAATTCCGAATGATCCTCAGTCATATGAATTCTAAGTTATGCACCTCCGAGAGAAGTATTTCGAGTGAAGGGAGACTTCGAATAATTAATTCAGTCAAGATATATCCGAGTGGACAATTCCGAGTGGATCCATTCGGAAAGAAAAGTGGCTTTGAAAGAACACTTCAGGTAGATATATATATATATATATATATATATATATATATATATATATCCGAGTATGATATTTCTGAGTGAGTCCGGGTGAGGCATTTCCGAGTGTCATCTCCAAGGAAGGAAAAGCCGACCAAGTGTTTCAAGTAGAAACACTTCCGAGTAAAATCTATCCCGAGTAAAGCTATTCTGAACGAGAGACTCTTATGGAAACTCTCGGAAACAGATTAGCCGAACCAGCATCAGAATGAAAAGGGGACTTGATTAATGGAAACCGACTGGAATAGGGCTGTCGCTCATGCTATTGACCGGTCGACTGGTTCACACAAATCCGAGTGTGTTATCACGGACGAGCCACCTGCAGGGAAATTTGCACCTTTTTACACCAATCATAGCATCTTTTACATATTATAATATATATTCACTTTAATCATGCTAGCTCCTGTATGTAGGTGGCGGAAATGGTCAAAATACAGCTCACTTCTTATCTAAAACCTCTATTATTTCCATAATTAATGCACCTAACATTCAATCACGAAAAAGCTTGTCCCCTACTTGTCTTTTGCATTATTAAATTGATACCACAACTCATTCCCAAGACTGAACTCTCAGAACCAACGAAAATTAGTAAAACACTCTCTTTCTTATTTTCTTCTCTTCGTACAAGTCTCTCTCTCTCTCTCTCTCTCTCTCATTTTTCCTCTTCTCGTCATTGTGAGCTGAAGCAAGGGAAATAACATAACGTCCTCAACTCCATTAAGGTCAGGGGGTATATTCTTTGGTATTCTGGGGGGAAACCGAGTGTTTGGAAAGGGTTAAGGTACCTCTGGTCCTCACCTTTCCAGGGCAGGTTCGGGAATTGCTGTTAAATTAAATGTTTTAATGTTTATATATTTGTTTTATATATTTTTATTGATATGTATATGATTAATTGGCTGTGTTGATTATTATTAACCATGATGAATTAAATGATATGATCGGTATTGAATTGTGAAAATATTAAGAACCATGGGTGTCTATGTGAATTCCAGTGAAGAAGTTTTGAAAAAAATGAGATGAACATGGGAATAATGATGAAGAGTTACCATTTATACTACTGTTATTATTATTATGATTATTATTATTATTATTATTATTATTATTATTATCATTATTATTATTATTATTATTTCTATTATTATTATTATTATTATTATTATTATTGTTACTAATATTATTATTGATTATTTATGAATAATGAAATAAGGAAATTATAATTATGAATATGATTTATTATTATTATCATTATCATTATTCTAGTTATTATTATTATTATTATTGCTGTTATTATTATTATTATTATTATTATTATTATTATTATTATTATTGTTATTCTTATTACTATTATTATTAACTATATGAATAATGAAATAAGAAACATACTACTTACTCTTTAAATGAAGTATTATTTTAGTCAAGATATAACTGATATATTTTGTAGAATAAGAATAAATAAAATAATAAAAAAAAAGACTTACAACGTCTGAAAAATCGATGGGACCCAAGAACTTAAGAATAAATATCATGAGACTGGAAACACATAGATACCCAAGGATCAAATGATAAAAATAAAGCATTTTGCATCATGAAAATATTTTTGAGGGAGTAAAACTAGAGCATACACCTGGTACGCTGGAGGACATTCACGTTCGATCTCCGAGGAGAATCTTGGGAGTACAACCGGGATGGAAACCCAATGGCATCAGAGTCACGCCTGAAGCCGGGTAAGACGATACAATTCTGGTATACTTTGACTAAATGACGGAATGTAACTATGATCGTGTAGAGCCAAGTCCCAAGATAATATATAATGATTGGAACCTATGAGTTCATTCGTACCTTATGATGATTGAATAATGAATGGGGGACTTGGTGAGCTCCAATCGCTCTAGAATGGAAACGTTGTGCCCAAGAGGCAACTTGAGCAGGACGACTGCCAAAGAATGAGATAATGGTGATGGTGGATTGATTTATTGGGCTCACATGCATCATGAGACTTAATTAAAGATAAATCATAATAAACCAACCTCATGCATTCCATGACAACATCCGTGATCGTTATATTTGTAAATATGTTAATTGTATGATTTATGTGATATTATCTGTTGTCTGGATATGTCCGCACCGGGAACTTCCAGGGTCTGGGGTTTATACTCACCCTTTCTGTTAATTAATAACAGAGGAGCGAGGAAACCAAGAACAAGAATACGAAGAACATCAATATGCTGAACCAACTGGGAGCCCTCATTAAATGAAGATATATGTAGTTGAATATTTATGAATAATAAGACAATGGATGACTGTATAAATATTTAAGGGTGCCTGCGTGCCCCATTGTGTTAAGAGTACAATTACTTATAGTTTATGAATGACTATGTGAATTACCTACTATTTGCTTCCACTGATCTTCCATTATTTTATTTTAAAAAAAATATATTCATTTTTTCTGAAAACTGTTAACACTCTTAGTTAAATAGGATGATCCTATAGAAGGGTCTATCTTACTTAACCGAGGGTGTTACATACCTCATGATACTTGGTGGGTAGATTCTGGTGCTACTACTCACATTAGCGTATCCATGTAGGGTTACCTTTGGAGTCGACGGCCAAGTGATAACGAAAGATTTATCTATGTGGGGGATGGCAACAAAGTTACAGTGGAGGCTATTGGAACTTTTAGATTACATTTAAAAACTAGATTTCATTTAGATTTATTTGAGACTTTTGTCATACCGTCTTTTAGGTGGAATTTAATTTCTATTTCTAATTTGGACAGATTTGGTTTTTCATGTTCATTTGGAAATAATAAATTTAGTCTCCATCAAAATTCAAATATTGTTGGTTCTGGTTGTTTGATTGATAATCTATATATGCTTGATGTTATTGCCTCTCGTAATGAAATACTGTAAATTAGTTCACGAGGAACAAAACGTAAATTAAATGAGAACTCAGCCACTTTATGGCATAAACGTTTAGGCCATATCTCTAAATAGAGAATTCTTAGGCTTGTGTCGGATGAGATTCTTGGACCCTTAGACTTATCAAAGTTTGAGGTATGCATTGAATGCATTAAGGGCAAACAAACAAACTTTAAAAAATTAGGTGCTGAAAGGGCTAAGGACGTTTTAGAATTAATTCACACAGATATTTGTGGACCATTCCCTACGGCATAATGGAATGGACAATAATATTTTATTACATTCATAGATGACTATTCAAGGTACGGCTACCTATTTTTAATTCATGAGAAGTCTCAATCCCTAGACACAAAACTTTAAAAGCTAAGGTTGAACTTCAACTTGGAAAGAAAATTAAGGCTATCAAATCTGACCGTGGAGGTGAATATTACGGTAGATATGATGGATCAAGTGAACAACGTCCAGGGCCTTTTGTGCTTTTCCTATGGGAATGTGGCATCGTTCCTTAGTATACAATGCCTGGGAAACCAAGCATGAATGGTGTTGCAGAACATAGAAATAGGACACTTAAGGATATGGTGAGAAGTATGATTAGTCATTCTTCTTTGCCAGAGTCATTATGGGGAGAAGCGCTTAAGACTGCAGTGTACATCTTAAACAGGGTGCCAAGTAAAGCAGTTAACAAAACTCCTTATGAGCTATAGACTGGTAAAAACCCAAGTTTAAAACATTTACACATTCGGGGTTGTCCAGCTGAGGCTTGTCCTTATAGACCACATGAAAGCAAGCTGGAATCAAGGACCGTTAGCTGTTATTTTGTTGGTTATCCTGAATGTTCTCGGGGCTATAAATTTTACAATCCTACTACTAAATCAATTTTTGAGACAGGGAATGCGAGATTCCTTAAGGATGTTGAGTTTGGGAAGGAAGAGAACATAAGGAATGTTGTCTTTGAGGAAGAATTGGTTTTTAACCAAGACCAAGTTCTCGTGCCTATTACTATTCCAGTATCTACTCCTGTAATAGAGAACAATAATGAAGTTATTCCTAACATTGTCCCAGCACAAGACAACAACGAGGTTCTCCCTCAAGAACCTATAAAGCAAGCTCAACAACCTTAAGAAGTGCCATTGAGGAGATCTACTAGAGAAAGAAGAAGTGCAATTCCAGATGATTATGTTGTGTTTCTTCAAGAACATAAGGATGGCATTGGCTTAACAAAAAATGATCCACTCAATTTCTATCAAGCTATGCAAAGTTCTAACTCTCAAAAGTGGATTGATGCTATGAAGGATGAGATGAAGTCTATGCAAGACAATAATGTTTGGGATCTTATTGAATTACCTAAAGATGTGAAACCTATTGGTTGCTGTGAACACCTATTTTGGTCCGACCAATTTCCACCTAGAATGGACACCATCAGTAATAGGTCCTAACACCGTCTGATGTCAAAATGAATTGAAACATCGTCAAAGACACTGGTTTGCGTCATAAGGAGACGACGTCCAATGTCCAAAACAAGAGGAACACCGGTACGAGTCAAAGGGATACCGATCTGGGCCAATGGGAGAGACACCGTCTTGCTGAGTCCATTCAGTGAGACCGGTGCCCGTTATTATCTGACATGGGAGGTGTTTTTATAAACCCAACACTGGACCTGTATGACACTATTTACAGAGTCCGGCTGCCCATGCTGTGACTTGGAATCGCATTACAAGATTCGATCCTGAAATCTAGGAAATGGCAGATAGGGAATAAAAAATTAAAACAATAAAAAACTTACAACCAGCCACTATTCCCCATAACTGCCAGTGGCCAGGCTGTCTCCACTACACGTATGGGTGAGTGGGAGCTTAAGCTGTATAGCCACTCAGGCTCCAGAAGGCTTCTATAAATACCTCCATTGAAGAGGTCCAGGGGCCCAGACTTTGAACCCCTAAATCCTAAGAAATTACTCTGGTATTCAAAACCCTAAGCCTTTCAGAGAATTATTTTGACTCTTGGTTCTTTGAGTCTCTCGAGGAAAAGAACTGGCACCAAGATTCTGAATCCAGTCACTGGGATACCTGCCTTTACCCTGCTTGAAGTAAAGTTCTCCCCCGTTGCTCAGACTCCATCCAGAACCCCATAAAAGCTCCTTATTTCAATCCTACACCGGTTCCCTACTGCTTTACCCCGGTTCTCCATTGAACCCTATACCGTCTCTCCCCTAAGCTCCACACCGGCTCTCGCAGTTGTTCAATCCTATCATTTCAACCGCTGTTGTTCTAGCCCACACCGACTCATACTCAAGGATCGGCTCTTTTTAGCATCTCCACACCGGTTACAATCCTCTCCACTTTTATCCCTCTTTTAGTTCATTTTATTAGTTAGTTTTACATTTTTTATTCTTTTGCCAAGTCTGTCATTTTTGTTAAATTTATTCTCTTGGTTAAATTTGTTCTATTGTTAAAATCTCTTTTTATCCTATCTCATGATAAGAATAAAAACAAACATTTTTTCATGTTTATTTTGATCAATGTAAAAGTCGTTTTAGCCAGTGTCGCGGAAGTACTTTTGCCTACACTATTCCTAAAGATCATACACGTGCGGAGAACTTCACCTTGTATGCACCATTCCCATGAATTTTACCCATCCCTAAATCCCTAGCTTTATCTAAGACACCCCTCGTCAAGAACTACGTAACCCTGATTTCTCAAAAACTCGAGAATACGTAGGAGCAGGACTTAACTCCTGTCGGGCCCACTTCTTTCCTTTCTTATTCTTCCTTTTAAAAATTAATCTAACCCTTACCATCTTCATGGAAGTCAATTTAGACGTGACGTCTTGTTGATTTTCTTCCTTTTCTCTGGCCGTTATTATTATTTTTTCATAAAATCAGGTTAATTTGGATGAAATGTCCTATTAATTCTTTTCACTGTTTGACCCTGCATTTTGATGGAAAATGACTAATTTACATGAGACGTCCTGTTTGTTCACTTTGCAGGATAGGGTAAGGTACAGGTATTGAATGCCCTGTCACACACTACACTCACATTTTTGCACACACTTATGAGTGGCGCCCTATACCCAGGCCCCAAATGAAACTTAAGTTAGGAGGGGTTGGTAGCGGTGTCGTTTGGGATGTACTTCCCATCCGGCGATCGTAAGAACCTCAACTAGAGTTCGACCTTTCATGATGTACGCACCTAGTAGATTCCCTACTGATGTGACCACATCATGAGTAGGATCTTGGCTCTAGTGACCTTCTAGAAGTCTAGTGCAAGCCACCCAATGTGAGTAGTCACTCTTAGACAAGCTGTAGGGCCTATAAAAGACTTTCAGAAAAACTCGATTTAGGCCACGAAAGGGCAGGCTCTACTTTACCTTATGTCATTCTCGCTTTCCCTTTTAATCCAAATGAATGAATTGCCTACCCGTCGAAGGATTGCTTTATTTTGAAATAATGGCTCATTTTTTTGAAACACTCAGTAATCTTCAGGCGGGTGGGTAATTCTCTTTTCATTGTGTACTTCTAAGTCCCAAGTCATAGATTTTCCTAATTGTCAAAAAGAAAATGAAAAAATAATTTTGTTTCCCCCCAACTGGGGCATCAGTGACGATTAGAAAACCTATGACCCTTTAGACTTAGACTCACACGAGTTTTGGTAATCGCTGCTTCCCCAAGTAAAATTGCTTTGCATTAAATCAATGGGGAAATACCGGTTTTAAAACATGACAATGACTGATTCCTCTTCTTTGTCTTGGTGTTCGCAGGAAACTATTCAGAATTTAGCAGTATCTCTCAGCAAGTATGGAAATTAACATGGGACATGACAATTGTGGTACAGATATGACAAAATTGAGGAAGATATTATACCTTAAGGCCAAGAAGATTGATACTGGTAGTCTACAAGCAATGGGAAAAAGATTAAACCTGACTCAAAAGATGGTTTTACCCAAAAATATGGAAGGGTTCTAAAACTCTTGGAGGTGGAAGTACAAACCGAAGCAATCACAGCCTTGGCACAATTCTATGACCCACCCCTCTGTTGTTTCACATTTAGAGACTTTCAATTGGCACCTTCCATGTGACATCCTGGCGTTGTTGAGGGCGGGGATTGATTGCCTGTGCATGGGCACGGACAAGGAGCGGCTCCTGGCAGGCTTCCAGCGGGGAATGTGACATCCCGGGCACTGTTGAGGGCGGGGAGTGATCGTCAGTGCATAGGCACAGACAAGGAGTGGCTCCTGGCAGGCTTCTAGTGGGAGGGACACATGAACGAACCGAATACATACCAGAATGAGAGGGATCCAAAGACTATATAGGTATGGGACTATACAGTCGAGGATAGCTTAAAGAAATGAATTCGTACTACCTATACCAACAAATGCATTAGCCTTTTTGGTGGCCTATCACATAAGGACTCCAAAGTTAAGCGTGCTTAACTTGGAGTAATTCTGGGATGGGTGACCTCCTGGGAAGTTCTCAAGAAATATGTGAGTGAGGACAAAAGCACATTGGAAAGGTCTCGTGTTGGTCTATGGGGCGAGTCGTTCATTCCTGAAAAGTGGCCGGGGCGTTACATTCCATAGAAGAATATGAACGGATTATGGGGATACCGTTGGAAGGACAGAGGATCATTTGCTACTTACCCGTTTTGTATGTGTGGCTTACATCTTACGCCTTTCATCAAATATGTAATCGTTCATTCCTGAAAAGCGGCCGGGGCGTTACATTGCATAGAAGAATATGAACAGATTATGGGGATACCGTTGGAAGGACAGAGGATCATCTGCTGCTTACCCATTTTGTATGTATGGTTTACATCTCACGCCTTTCATCAAATATGTAAGGCCGAGTGTCTGGTTGTTGATCTGAAATTGTGTCATTTGGCAATAAAGAATAGGCGTGAATAGGCTAATCATCTTGTGGGTCTTACAGCTGAGAAGGTCAGATGGTATCCTTAATGGCTAGAGGTTAATTCAATCATTCATCATTGTGGAAGCTATCCTAATGTTCCTCTTATTGGCACGATAGGGTGCATCAACTATAATCCTACCATAGCCAAGCGGCAGTTGGCCTATCCTTTGCTTGGGCCACCAAATAAAGAGCTGCTCATTCCTTTCGTTTTGTATTATGTAAAGAGAAATTACACATCTACCATTCAGGACATAGCCAATGCGTGGAAGAAGGTCCGCAAGATAGGAAAGGAATTAGGGGCGTGAAGCCACACTGTGGGGGCAGAATACCATGAATAGATCTTGAACAAGGTCTCATTGTAAAATTACCCTTCAGAAGTCCCTCATACCAGTCTACAAGTATTCTCGCTCCACCACTCATCATAGAGGAAAAAGCCACCCAGGCTTGGAAAGCTCAGATAGAGGAGTTGACAGCCAAGAATCAAAAGCTAGAAGAAGACCTTTTAAGGTGTCAACAAGAATGTGCTCTTCAGAAGAAAGAAAATTAAGAAGGAAGACAGGCCATGGATGAGGTGCGAAAAAAATAGGAGATTGAAGAAGACTACAGGGCGAAACAAGACCAGTGTCTACATGCAGCCAATTCTCAACTGAAAATGAAGGGCCAGCAAAGTGACGCCATTCTAGCCGAAAAACAGTTTCTAAAAGACTTACTAGTACAATCCAAAGAAAGGGAAAATGAGACTTTGGTACAAAAAGGGCTGCTACAATCCCAGGTCCACAAGTTGGAGCAACAGCTTGATGAAGTAATAGGAGCCTGTGAGCAGGAGATTAAATAATGAACGGCAAAATGCCATCGATGCTGAACAACATTACCGAGAGGCCACGCGTCTTTTAGAAGCTGAGTTAGCTTAACAAAATGAGATCATTCGTTCATGGATGGATCGCTTCGCCAACCTAGCCTACTTGGCCAATGGAGTTCTGGAGGATCTTCCACTACTTCTGAAACAAGCCGAAGGCATGGCTAACCCTCTCACTACTCCAAAGAAGATTTCAACATTTTTGAACTATTGTCATGAAAGAATTTGTAAAATGAGGGCTATGATCTGTTGGTGTATGCACTATGAGCTTTTATGCTTTTTCATTTGTATCATTTTTCTACTTATCAATAGAATAAATATTTTAGTTTAAAATTGTTTTAAAACATATTTATCCTTGGAGTAATAGGTCATATAAAAATTATTCCCAAAATGTCCCTAGTCAAGTATTTACATGGGGACATGTAAATACACTGAGACTAGTGTGTGAGTGTACTGATGACCTGATCTCACAGATCATAGATATAGATGATATCGAGTCTTCACACGGGTACACATTAAGAGTAATGATGTACTGGACAAACCCACCATGAGAACGTTGCATGGATCGTTACATGGTTGTCATAAACGATTCTCAATGTGATAATGGTATATGTAGTCCTTCGACCTGAAGTCACTATGATTCCTACATGAGGAGTTTATTGTTTTAATACAATTAAACGTCTTCTGTAACAAGAGGACTATAAAGGTTGTGATTAGGCAATGAACAAATTATGCAGAGGGATGTGAGTGATGTAGATGGGATTTGTCTCTCCTATGTGACAGGAGTGATATCCATAGGCCACTTGATGGAGTAAGACTAAGAAAACGCATGGCCATGCTAGAAAGAATAAATATTTGATATTTATTCGTATCCAGTCTACTCCGGTATCAAGTAAAATAAATTGGGCCGTACAAGGATGACGCGACCATGCCTTGGGCCCAATTAGGATATCGTGACAAAAGGAATAAACGTATTAAATAATTATCACTTATAGGTTATATTGATAATATTCGGACATAATGATGCATTGCTAGATGCCGCTCTTATTTTATATTAATAATAAAATAGTTTATTATTAATATGACCGGGTATTTTACCTATAGGGTCACACACATAGAGTAAGCCCATCAGAAAATGTTGTCTTATTTTAGTTGGACTAAAATAAAGCTATTGGGCCTAACTCATTTGGAATGAGTAAGGAGCCCACTTTTAGAGAGAACAAATTAGGTCAAACCTAAGCCTATAAATAGAGCATAAGATGCTCATAGGCCGTTCACTCAAGTGAGACACAAATTCGCAAAAGTTGCAAAAGCTACACGCCGTCAAACTAGCAGTTGGCAAGTGTTGCGATTCTGGTGGGAGTGCTCGTGTGGACTCCTAAAGGACGAGGCTACGACTGCTTCGGAGTTCTTCAAGAGGTAACCTAAAATGAATTTCGAAATTGTTTTGTGCTTTGAAACACGGAACCTTGCAAATCCTATGGAATCCCTTTTATTTTTCCGCTGCTCATGCTTAGGGATTTCCTAACATGATCGCCCAAGCCAGGAACGACTGAAATATTGTAATTCAAACCTCTATGGTGACATTGTATCTTTACGGAAGTATAAAATGATGAACTATTTTGCCTCCACAATTGTCTTATATTAATTTCTGCTTTACTGCTTTACCTAGTACTTTTGTACGCGACGTTCTGAGGAACAGTCAGAGGATACGCGCTGAATTCGGAATTGCATCCTGTGCATATCTTCTTATCTTTGTTTTATCATTTCCCATAACTGTTTTTTTTCTAACACCGATCTTTGTGTTCCTTTAGACATTACGGGTAAGCACCCCTACGGGACTAGGATCAGAAAGAAACTCATGGCTGAACTAGAACAAGAGAACAAGAGTTTGAGAGCTGAACTCAGTCAGTTGAAAGAACAAATAGCTGAGATGGCCAAGCTTCTAGAGAAGAGAGTCACGGAAGGGGGTTCTTCAGCGGGAGTTGAAGACGCCAGGCAACAACCACCTACCCCACGACACCCTCAGGGTCCGTCTAGAGAACCGAATCCTAACTCGACAGTGCCTCCCCTCACTATTCGTGTAAGGAGGCCAAACCCTGCTGACATCCCGCAGCATACCTTTGTGGATACGGAGGGTAATGCTATACCTTTTCCGTTATATGGCTTGCCACCAGGGTATTTTCCCTCGCTCCAAGAAGAGCCTAACTACCAAGAGCTGATTCCTTACACCACTCGACCAAACATTCCACCCATCCAGGAATTTTAAACGGCTCAAGTCAAAATACAAGCTACCCAGACACAGTCTACCCAACCTGTCTACATAACCCAAGCTACTACCAGACCTCACACTACCCTATTAAATGCACCCAACACATGTCCATCAGCCACTCGGGTATACAAGTCATCACGTTACCACTGGTCCAAGTGTTACTGCTGCTACCCAAGAAGGAAGGATAAAAATCTTGGAAAGAAGATTGAGAGCAATGGAAGGGGTGGAAGGATTTGGGATGGGAAGTGCTGCAGAACTCTACTTAATTCCTGATGTCGTTATCCCTCCTAAGTTCAAAATGCCGGAATTCGATAAATACTTGGGGTTAACCTGCCCAAAGCATCATCTTACCATGTATTGTCAGAAGATGGCATCACATGCTTCCAACGACCCTCTGTTGATTCATTGCTTCCAGGACAGCCTATAACGTTCTTGTTTTAAAATCAAATTACAATAAACAAATAAATTTTTCATAAATAATTTAAATATCAAAACCAAATTTGAATTAAATAATAACACTGTCAGTTTTACAACAGCTGACCGGCCCATTTAAATACACAAATAAATATAACAAGTCAGTATACACAGGAGCCAACCAAGGCTTCTACAAAAATAACTATGTACAATCCGAGCAGCTGAGTGACTTCACATATCGTTGTTGTGTCCTACATCCACTGTAAAAATAACAATAGTAGGGGGTGAGCATAAATGACAGGGCCCGCAAGCGCACGGGTTATGTCGCGTAATATAAAAGATTATCGTTCTCCACAGGGACTGTGTTCAAAGTACCAGCATATTGAAATTATCCTCACAATTGATTTTTAAGGTTTTTGTAAAATAAAGCACAAAATTAAGTTGCACAGAGTACGAATAAATACAAAAATAAAATTTAACTGACACTTAAAAATTAGAGTTGAGAATATCTTGGGATTTCAGGGGATCAAGACTCTATTTCATGTTAATGAATTTTAACTTTTCATAAATAAGAATCAAATTAAGTTCTCCAAGGTGGATTTTCCTTAAGCTGATTAATATGTTCCTCTCAGAATCCTATTAATGTACCTAACCTATGGAAAGCGCTGCTTAATCCTTAGAAAAGGCCCATTATCATTTTATGAAAATCCCTTTTAAAAATTCCCCAAAAGATTTTGATTACTTTCACGGTTTTACCGAGGTCACAAAAAGTATTTCAAAAACTTAGGCTTAGTTCAAAAACTTTCCAGTAACAATAAATCTCTCGATTCTATTAATTACTTAAATTTACTAATATACCCGTAAGTATACAGTTTTATCACTTAGGTTCTTGTTAGGAATTACTAAGAGCATTGAGCATTTTTTAAACTAAATGGAAAACAGAAATTTATTTAATTCTAAGTCAAAATAACATTAATATAAAATATTATCACACCCCCTTTATCCCAAGATAATTAATTTAGCTACTCATGAAATAATTCAAATTCATATAAATAATAGAAAAATAAAACATACAAGACATGGTAAAAATAAAGACTTACGGGTTTCTCCAAAAGCTCAGAATAATTTACCACTGTATTTCCTTGTTGCAATATTCCTTCACCAATTACAAATTTAAATACTCACTTTTACAATTCACAACTCTTAAAATAAAATAAAGAAAAAGAAAATAAATGAAAAAGAAAGAAAAAGGAATGAAGAAGAAAAAATGAAGAAGAAAGAAAGAAAGAAAAGAAAGAAGGACGGAAAAAGAAAAGAAGAGAACGAAAGAGAGAAAAGAGAGAAAAGAGAAGGAATTAAAGTGAAAAGACTTGAAAGAGAACTAATGCTGTGCGTGTTTCAGTGATGCTTTGTAGCTTGAATTCCTTCTCCTTTTATAGGCGAAGGAAGGGAGGAAGCAAGCTAAAAATGCATTGCAACTTGCAAGTGGGAGAAAACTTTCGGTGCATGTGACTTCCAGCTGTGCCAACTTGTTTCCAATTTGCGTATTTTAATATTTCCAATAATTCGGTGCTTGGATTTAGTGATGATTGGTGCAGATGGAGAAATTCTGAGTGAAAAAGGTGCTGTTTATCCACAAAACCGAGTGAAAGCTTGCTGTTTATCCACAAAACTGAGTGACAGCTTGCTATTCAAAGTCAGTCCCCTTTTTTTTCACTCGGAATAGACGCAGTCGGGGAAGCTTCCACTCAGAATCACTTCCAACCGACACTTATTCCTTTTCAGCATTGAACCTCCAACAGGGTCAGCTTGTTAGCACTCAGAATGGCTTTGACAGGGAACTTTCCACTCGGATTTTGCTCCAATAGTGAAGTATTCCACTTGGCAAAGCTCCATTCTGAGTCATTCCGCTCGAATTTGGTCCTTTCTGAGTCATCCTACTCGGATTTGGTCATTTTAAGTCAGATTTCAGTGTAAAAAGGGGAATTCTTTCTACTTGGGCTTGTTCTTCTTATTTTTTTATCATTTTATGGTCTTTTTTCTCTTGTTATTGACCCTAATTTCTGCAAAATAACATACCCAAGTAGAATAGAGTGGAAAGAAAGCAAAAATCACAATAAATAAAGGAAATACAGTGCATAATGATTAAAATCCTAAGCAAACTAGATCTATTTTATTGTGTTATAAAGCACTTATCAATAAACATATCAAATAATAGTTATTGAATCAGATTAAAAGTCCAATTCACAACTATATATAAAACATAACCGAGTCATACAAACTCATCATAAAGCAACATGTTATTTTCAATAGCATATATCAATGCATATGCATGTGGATCCGACTCTAATGATGGGATTTTCCTAAGATAATATCTCAGCTCCCAGCTGATTCGGCCGTTTTACAGGTACCAAACCGCACGCGCCCATAATGTAACACCGGTCACTCTCAGTGACAGCGGTAACACAACTCGGTGTTACGAGCCGGCCTTGAGTCCAACTCAAAGGCATCTGTGGAATCCAAAGAAACCACCATAGGGTCTGTGCCTTATCATCAGGCCGCCCTCCCACTGGGCCGGCATCACAGGCCCCCTACAATCCTGTGTGTGTTTGAATGCATATGTTATGCCAAATAATTATCAATCATCAACAAACCACCTGATTACAATCATCAGGGACTACCACTCGGTAAAACAATAAGCATAGCATGTAGTTCTATATATATATATATATCATGATAACTTCATGAATATAATTCATATTATTATCATCAATCATATACAGATCATATTTCCTACTGCATCTCAAGCATAAGAATAATCATAAATTCAGATTTCACATAAATAATCATATCTCATATAAATTTAATATTAATACTATTAATGGAAGATATGAAAACATAAGGTGTTATTCATTCGGGGTCTCACACAATAATTGACTCACATATCATATATATCATAACAATAACACGCAAAATCCATTCATAAACCATTAATTTGAAATGTAACACTCCCCCTACCTGGAATAAAGAGTTCCAACAGCTTTTCAAGTGATATCCTAGTCACTGCTCATGAATTCCGACTGGAATTGTAGTTCTGAATTAGTTCAGAGCTTCTTACTTATGAAACCTAAGCTTTCTCGTGAAGGAGAAGAAATGAAGGTTGATTTCTTCTTTGCTTGTTAATTTTCCAGTAAAGATTGGAAAGAAAGGATAGAAGTAATGTTTTGTACTTCGAAAGTTTCTAACTGATTCAACAGTAGTTGATATATATATTGTTCATGCAAAAGAGACATGAACAATAGGAAGATGTCTGCTACACGTGTCTTTAAATGATAAGGAAGGAACAAGTATTTAATGAAAAGGGACAGTACATCAGAGAGGGTCCCATACTTTAGAAAAATATCAGAAAAAGAATCTGCTTGAAGGTAGAAGAACAGAGTGACATGGAAAGCTTCAATAATTAAAATAATTATTAATTCTGACTCGGTTTCAATATTCTGGGCATATCTTTCTGAGAAGATTCATCACAGCCTCTGTCCATTCAAAATTCCTTCATTCGGAGAAAATTCACTCGGAAAGGTTTCATCCCATGAAACACTCAGCTTTCCTTCCTCGGAAATGACCTATTCAAAAATGTCTCATTCTAAAATATCTCAATCAGACATATCTCACTCGGATATACCTCTGCCCGGGTCAAAGTCTTTCTCTTGCATCACTCGAAAGTCTTTCAACTGAAAGATCAATCGAAGTTCGAAGTTCAATTCCTTTCTCAGAAATCTTTCCAATTGAAAGGATCACTCGAGGTCGAAGACTATCTTGAAGACGAATCCGAGTACAAGCTCTCAGAAACTCTGAAGATCAACCCGAGCACAAATTAAATGAATTTACCACTCGGAATTATTCATTCATAACCATACTCATTCGTAGTTAGTCTTTCTCTGTCCAGAAGCACTCTTCCTGGAAAAGACTCACTCGGTATGTCCCAATCGGTGGCACATCAGACAGATTTTAGAAATTTCTCACTTGACGCCTTTCCACTTGGAATCGTCTCACTCGGTACCATTCCACTCGGAAGTTCACTACTTAGAAATATCTTGGTCTGAGAAGTACTTATTCAAAATTAAAGCTTCTCTTTATTCAGAAGTACTTCTCTCGAAAACAACCCATTTGGAAACGTTTCACCCGGAGACGTTTCACTCGGATTTGCCTCGCTCGAAAGTGTCTCATTCGGATAGTGTTTTTCTTAACTCAGAATGATTTTCTTAATAATGTTTCACTCAGAAACATCTCAAATTCACTTAGAAGTAGTCTTCTCAATCTTATTTTACTCGGAATCATATACATTCTCACTCGAAAAATCTTGTCTCAGACACAATTCACTCAGAATTTCATTCGGAAATTCTCCTTTAATCCTTAATAAATTATTTTTTCTAAAAATCATAAATTTTGGGATGTTACATTTCTCCCCTCCTACAAAAATTTCGTCCTCGAAATTTAATAAATTACTCATTTAGTCACGGATTATACATAAAACCCATACACATATATAACTCATGTTTTAACATAGCAATGGGTATTTTCAGGTGTCTAACATACATTTTAGAGATAAAAGGATGTATGGCACCCGGATCAAAGATTACCGAGTGTTCAGAACCATGAATAGTTCACTTACTCTGTACCAGGTCACCAGCTTGTTTGGCCTCTTCCGCGTGAATGGTAAACACTCTGCTAGCAACTTGCGGGTTAGCATTCCTATCCTGGTCGTTTCTTCCAACTGTTAAGTTACTATGCCCACCGTTTCCTCTGCCTCCTCTATTTCCGACTCCATGGCCTCGTCTTCGGAAGCCTTCTCGGTTTGTGCTAGCATTAGACTCGGTCGGTTACAAAAGAAGACAATTAGGACGAATGTGTCCTTTCTCATTGCATTGGAAACAAATAATTTCGTCACGGTTACAGTCACGCATAAAATGGTTACCACCACACCTGAAACATTTAATGTTTCTTAGAAAATTCATTGATCGGCCGCCAGAATTCACTCGGCCTCAGAATTTAGAGGATGATTCACCTCTATTAAACTCCCTTGCTTTTTAAAACTGATCGGTGGTAGCTTCGAAGAACTATCCGACCTACTGCTCGATCCGGTTGAAGCTTTATCATCTTCCTCATATATTCGGCATTTATTGACAAAATCGGGAAACTCCTGATTTCTTGGTGTCAGAAAGGCTTTTTGATTTTTGGGTTCAGACCACTCTCAAACTTAATACACTTTGAGCCTTCAGTACCCGACAATTAAAAAGGAGGATAAAACAAATAGAGTTCCTTGAATTTTGCCGCGTACTCTTCCACACTCAAATTACCTTGTTTGAGCTCCATAAATTCAAATTCCTTTTCGCTCCTGACAGTGTTCGGGAAATATTTTTCAAGGAAACATTCCTTGAAATTCTTCTAGTTCAGCTCGGTTCCCATAGCTGTCAGTCGGCTTTTAGTTATCTTCCACCAGTTTCAGCTTCTTTCCGAAGCATGAACTCAGCGTATTCAACCTTCTGTGCCTCAGTGCACTGCAGACTGCCAAAGATACGTTCAAGATTCTGGATCCAGGCATAAGCTCGATCGGGCTAAAATCCTCCATGGAATTCAGTCGGTTTTCATTTGAGGAAACAATCAATACTATGATTGTCACTCGGTTGAGGTTGATTCTGCCTTTCTAAAATGTCAACAACACGCTGGAAGACAGCAGCCATTGCTTCCATACCATGAGGGTCCATTTTCTTATCCTGAAATAATCATTATACTTTAATACCTCTCATGGGTATGAAAGCAATTTATTTATAGTTGATTTCCTCAACTATAATATGTAACAACAACAGTGATATGATTTCACTCAATTCATAGCATTTAGTAGCTTAACCTTGGCCTTGGACTTTTCAAATCTGCTCTAATACCAAAATATAACGTTCTTGTTTTAAAATCAAATTACAATAAACAAATAAATTTTTCACAAATAATTTAAATATCAAAACCGAATTTGAATTAAATAATAATACTGTCAGTTTTACAACAGCCGACCGACCCATTTAAATACACAAATAAATATAACAAGTCGGTATACACAGGAGCCGGCCAAGGCTTCTACAAAAATAACTATGTACAATTCGAGCAGCTGAGTGATGATTTTTTTTTCATTATATTGGAATGAAGAGTTCAATGAAAGAGAATCAAGTTTGTATAATATGATCTCAATGTAATGCTTGTGCCAAGTTTAAACACAGAAGTTGTAATATAGTATAGTTGTCGTTCCACTAGGGAGGTGTTAGAATGAAGATCTTAGTTTTGAATTGATTAGGCAGAAGGTTTTTAGTTTGTTTTGTTATGAATGATGTTGAATGAAAAAGTGAATAACTAACAGAGAATCAAATTTGTAAAAGATACAGTGAATGGTTTTTGAGAGAAATCAATTTTGTAAAACAAGGATTGGCTTCATCACATCTTCACCTTCTGTAAGCTGCATAAGTTTTTATATAAGTAAATCAAAAAGATAATTTCTACGTCACAATCACAGTCATATGTATCGATCCCTCGACTACAAAATTCATAAGAATGACTTCAAACCGCTGATCCCTCAGTCACTTTGAAATCATCCCAGCATTATCAATCGATTGTTTTGACGTTTATTGCTTTAGATGTCGTCCCTGGCTACCTACTCACAATAAGTATTTCTTTCAGATCTGCTTTCAAAAGTAACTTCCCAGCATACTTGAGAAAACTTAAAACAAGAAAATAGTGATCAAGTACTTTCAGGCATTAAACACAGAAGGAAATACATAAACTTATCAAATCTCATTACTAAATAAAAACTTACAACAACATTACTTTAGTGTTGAATGGATTACAGCCAATCCCATAAGGGAGTTTAGTTACTCATGCTTTGCATTTTCACCCTCAAAATATGAATACAAAAGATAATGGAACAGGTTGGATTATGAAGGAGATACAGGGGATGAATCTGATGCTTGATGTCCTGTCTTCTACTTGATTTATAGGAGTTATGGTTCAGCTTCCCTTGCCACTTGCATAAACCCCATGAAGGAATATTCGGAGACATGCAGAAACACGAGAAAATGGTTGAGTTGGCATCACACCATTGGTGAATATTAAATTAAAAATCCCATACTGCATGAGTCAAGCTTGAGCTTAATGGTCACGCTCAAGCGTGAAGGGTACTGATGTTCACTGGTTGTCTCACGCTCAAGCTTCCTTAACCACACTTAAGTGTGGTTCTCCTGTTTAGCATTCGTGTTCTACGCTTGATCCACGCTTACTTCACGCTCAGGCGCGCTTGGACACACGCTCGAGCGTCCCTTTCTTACGCTCAAGCGTGAAGGAGGCTGATGCTGAATTTAAGTTACGCATAATCCTACGCTTAACTCACGTTTAAGCGAGGAAGGTCCTGATGCTCACTGTTTGCTTCTCGCTTAAGCTGAGAATGGCCACGCTTAAGCGTGTGCTTGTTGTGCAGAATGTTCAACTCACGCTCAAGCCACGCTCAGCCTCGCTCAAGCGCGTTCGGGTTCACGCTTGAGCATCCCCTCCTCTCGCTCAAGCGTGGGGGGGTCTGATGCTACTTGCTTTCTTTCAATCCATGCCCAGGGTTACGCTTAAGCGAGCTCGGGCTTGCGCTTAAGCGTGACATGCTGTTGTTGTGTTCTTTAATTTCGCTTAAGCGCAAGGGCAGCGTAGGCTTTCTGTTTCTTCCACGCTCAAGCGTGCAATGTGCCACGCTCAAGTGTCCTTGCTTGATGCTCTGGTGCTTCTTGGTTTCTTCTAGGCTTTTGACAACTTTTTCACTGATTTTGACAATTCAAGCTTCTTTACACAATACATTATTTACAATAAAAATCAAGCTCAATTATTTATCAATTTAGTTAAGTTATTCAGAAAATGAGTCCAATTGAGTCATGAATTTAATCATAAAATAAGTACTTATCAAACTCTCCCTAACCTAGATTTTTGCTTGTCCTCAAGTAAAAGAAGTTTTGAAAAGGGAATCAAGCATTCAACAAAATCAGTTTTGGTTGCAGACAAAAATTTAAAAGACAATAATCTCAATTTAACTTAAGCAAATGATTTCCTTAATACTAATTCTTTGAAATGTAATGTATCATTAATTTGTTCACAAAGCAGGTAACAAATTGCTGTAAGAATAAGGAACTCTCTATTATTTCTCACCAGGTATGTGTGTTGTTCATTCATCATGAGAATTGCCTAATTAACATTACAGGTCATTTCTAATCAAAATCAATTCATAAGATAAGTAAGGATCAAAAGGTCTTTTCATGGTTGTAATGAGGCTGGGCTATCAAGAATTCTGGGTTTTTCTTGGATTCAAGGTGCATGCATGAAGAAGAAGAGCATATGTTCTGAGGTTTTTCAACTTTTATGAGGCTTCTTCCTTTGTGCTACAGAATTATTTATTTCTCTTTTTCTAGTTCTCTGTTTAATTTTTGGAGAACTTTTACTATCTTTTTTCAGCCTCAATTTCTTTTATCACCTTTTGAAAAAATTGTTTTATGTAACACCCTTATTTTTAATTATTAATTAACCCTGTTTAATAATTAATTCACCCAAACACATAAAAAATTTTCACAAAATCAACCACGGGTCAGTTGGCATAGAAGAGAAGAGGAAGGCAAGGGAAGTTTAAGGAACACACACATGCATGGCTACCTGTGGAAGGAACAGATTATGAACCAACTCCGCCCAGTTCAACGAAGCACGACAACGCCTGGGCGAATTCCACCATAACGTCCATTCGCTCAAGCGGGGTCCAACAGCGCCGAGCGAGACATGATAATGCAACAACGGAAGAGGGAGGTAATTGGGCGGAGTTCCACATTAACATCTGCTTGCTTCAGCGCGATCCCACACGCTTGGGCGAACCGTCCTAGTCGCTCGGGCGAGGTATGACTCCGCCTAAATGAGGCCATCACAAGCCTTCTCAAAACCGCACTCGCTGGAGCGAGTATCCTGCCCGCTAGAGCGGGGAGCCACACTCGGCTAAGCAGACGCTCGGACCCAGAGTCATCCTTCACTCATTCCCTCAGAAAATGACATCTAACTCACTCGGATTATAAATATCTTACACTCGGAATCCATTCCATTCTAACCCACTACACTAACTTCTTTTTCAGGAGAGGATTGCTCAGCGTTTTCACTCGGGAATACGAACTCTTTCTCACTCGGGTTTTACTTAATTTCCACTCGGTAATGACCGCTCTCATGATCACTCAGGGATTTGCTCGTTTCTCACTCGGCGATATAGCCCTTTCGGCCCAAGCTCTCCTGCTAATTTAAACCTCTTTTAAGAGTTTCATGGCTTCCTTCATACTAAGTCATACTATCCCTACGCACCCAACAGAGCATGAATATGTATATGCTACTCAATCATCATACACGGAATGAGATAAACATGCAGCATGACATACACGTAGCTATATATAAAAGAGTGTATATTGATGTTTACAAACACCTTATCATTCTCTTTCTATCCCATAGGACTCTGCTTGTTCAAAAGACTAACATCAGACGTGAGCCGGCCAAGGCTTAACTTAAAACATTATATACGACATTTACACAGTCATAAAGCCTCCATAGTGCATCAACACTTCATCCGGCGTTCCAACTCTACCTCTGATCCTCATCCCGAGAGACATTCACTGAAAAATTGCCACTGCAGGGGTGAGCATCTTAAATTTTAAATGATAGGTACCGATTCAAGTTACTTCACGTTCACACAACAACATATACCCATACATACATACAATCATACGTCAACTCAATAATATTAACATTCCACAATCAGTGACACGATGCTAAGGGTCCTTGAATCAGGATATCTCTACATAACATTTATCAATCAGAATACACGATTCTCACTCGGATATAAATGTATTCACAACTCCTCAACAACATATTATACATTCACGGAGCAGGTTTCAGTCAGCAATTATAGCACATACACATGGAATAACGCACTCATTCACAAGTAAACACCACTTCACTAACATCATCACATGCATAATTAATTCCATATAACATCAGTAGCCATATATGCACAGATTATTCACTCGGTTCCGCATACGTGTGTAATCGGTTCTAACATTGCAACGTAGGCTCTCAGCCTTTTATACATAGCTCTCGGCTACCGTTTCAGCTCCCAGCTGCTTGGCGATTTTACAGGTACCCAACCATTTGCCCACTGGTGACACCAACGCTCTCAGCGCCAACAGAGGTGTTCACAGGCAGCCCGAGTCCCACTCAAGGGCTACCTTGAGTCCCACTCAAGGATTTTGCAGCGTCCCACGCTGAATAACCGATGGTAGTGTCCCACACTATGTGCTCTCAGCACAAACGCATCCCGTGCGCCACACGCGGATTCAACACACAGCATTGAATTCATACACACATCCTCTTATTCAATTACACATATTTCACATGCAGTCGGTAATTCACATTCTCAGAACTCCGCATGTTAATTTAACACATACAACTTCCATGCAATCATCATCATAGCAGCATATGAGTCTAATGCAGTCGGTGTCAATCAATATCAAGCTTTCATGAGCATTTTCATCAACTCGAGTTTAACATGCACTCTGTTCACAGCAGTATCAGAACTTAATCAACACATGCATTTACATGAAGATTAACAGGTTCACTCAAGCATTCCAATCAACCGTAACACAACATGCAAACGGTATATGACAGTGTCAGGACTCAATCAACGCATACATTCCTATAACACGAACAGATCCAATAAAGCATTCTCATCAACACAACACAATTATGCAATCGGGTTCTATGGTAACATATGCATCCTCAAGGACGATGGCAACATGCAACACTCACTCTCACTTGTCATGCACTCGGATATTCTACATGCAAGCATATTATATAACAGAATACAGTTCCACAATTATCAATGTCTTCCAAACCTGTTCGTAACCCATGCATTTAATATGTAAGGTACTCCCCCTACCAACTGCGAGACTCCGAGAGATTCTTCTACTTCGACGCTCGTCCTCCACCCGTATGAGGGAGCTTGACTTCTCTGCCGCACCGTCACTTGGCTTTCGAACAGGGAATGGAGTAGAGAGCAGAGAGGGAGAAGAAAAAGGGAAGAAGAGAATAAGAAGAAGAGAGAAGAGGGAGTTTGCAGAGAGAATTCTCGAGAGTGAAGGGCAAGGGGCCATCACCCAATATAAACACACGCATAAAGAACAGGATGGTGGGATGGGGAAACGTGAAGCAGCAGTCCTGCCCACGCCACCCTGTCCCATCAGCATCTTCTAACGCTAATCACCTCACACCTTTTTAGTTAATTAAGTTAAGGGTAATTAGTGAACAGATTTCCTCTTCTGACTTGTCATTTTAAATGGCTTTTATTTTGCCCGGTTCCTTATTATTAAAATTGGGATGTTACAGTTCTCCCCCACTCGAAAAGAATTTCGTCCTCGAAATTCAGTCGGTAACTCATGCGAAATTCAGTCGGCTACTCACCTAAGTAAATAACTCGGGGTACTGCTGTCTCATGGCGTCTTCGAGTTCCCAGGTACAAGAGGTAGTTTTGCCTTGCTGCCATTCCACTTTAACCAGCCCTACGTTTTTGCTCCTCAAGCATTTTACCGATCGGTCCACGATTCTAATCGGTGTAGTTATAGTGGTCAGGTCTTCCTTGATTTCCACTTCATCATCAGGCATTGTGTGGCTGGGGTCATGTAAATACTTCCTTAGTTGAGACACATGAAATACGTTGTGCAATCGGGATAAGTGGGTCGGTAATGCTATTCGGTATGCCATGGTGCCAACTCGTTCCAACACCTCATAAGGTCTAATGTATCGAGGGCTTAACTTTCCACCTTTCAAGGCTCGTCCGACTCCTTTACTCGAAGAAGTCCTCAAAAACACTCTGTCTCTGACTGAAAACTCCAATGGTTTGGTGCGTTTGTCATGGTAACTCTTCTGCCTGTCTTGAGATGCCTTCATCTTTCCCTGTATCACCCAGATCTACTCTGTGGTTTGCTTCACAATGTCTGGTCCCAATAGCAGACTCTCACCCGTTTCCGACCAGCAAAGTGGGGTTCGGCATCTTCGTCCATATAGTGCTTCGTAGGGTACCATGCCAATGCTGTTATGATGACTGTTATTGTATGTAAACTCAATCAAGGGGAGGTACTGCTCCCAATCTCCACCGTGCTCTAACACACACGCTCTTAATAAGTCTTCTAAACTTTGAATCGTCTGCTCGGATTGTCCATCCGATTGGGGGTGGTAGGCAGAACTAAGCCAAAGCTTCGTGCCCATTTCTTGGTGCAGGTTGTTCCAAAACCGGGACGTGAACCTAGGATCCCTATCTGATACGATAGAAGTGGGTATACCATGCAGTTGGACAATCTCATGAATGTAAATCCGAGCTAACTTAGGCATCGGGTACTTCATGTTCACAGGCAGGAAGTGTGCACTCTTCGTCAGTCGGTCAACAATGACCCAAATCGCATCATGGCCCGCTCGGTTTTTGGGCAATCCCATGACAAAATCCATAACAATTGAGTCCCATTTCCACACAGGAATCTCCAGGGGCTGCATTGCACCGTACGGCTTCTGGTGCTCCACTTTTGATTTCTGACAAGTAATACACCGAGCCACGTATTCTGCCACATTCCTCTTTAGTTCGGGCCACCAGAACTGTTTCCTCAGGTCATGGTACATCTTCGTGGTACCCGGGTGAATACTGAGGAGGCTCTTATGAGCTTCATCAAGTACCATTCTCCTTAATTCTTTCTCACTTGGCACGTATATTCTGTTTTTCACTCGGAAGATCCCATCTGACCCCTCGGTCAAGGACAAATCCTTTCCCTTGGCCTGCGTCTCCTTCATCTCAGCCAAGTAGGAGTCTGACTGCTGCTGCTCGTACACGGACTTCAGGAATTCATTGGAGATTCTTAATGTACCGATTGCTATTTTCCGAGAGGAGGGGGCGTCAACATGTAAGTTCATGTCTCGGAACTGCTCCAACAACTCCATTTCTCTTGCCATCATTGCTGCCATATGGAGGGATTTCCGACTCAACGCGTCGGCAACGACATTTGCCTTACCCGGATGGTATTTCAGCTCAAAATCGTAGTCCTTTAAGAATTCTATCCATCTCCTCTGCCTCATGTTCAGCCCCTTTTGGTCGAATAGGTATTTGAGGCTCTTGTGATCACTGTATACTTCAAATCTAGACCCGTACAAATAATGCCTCCAAATTTTTAGTGCGAACACCACAGCTGCCAACTCTAAATCGTGGGTCGGATAATGCTGCTCGTGAGGTCTCAATTGCCGAGAGGCATACGCTATCACTCGGTCTTTCTGCATGAGCACGCATCCTAATCTGAGTCCTGATGCATCACAATAAACTACAAAGCTCTCTTGTAAGTCGGGTAATGCCAGCACTGGAGCAGTCGTCAACTTGTTCTTCAGCTCTCGGAAGCTGCTCTCGCACTCGGGACTCCACACGAAGGGAATGTTTTTCCGAGTCAATTTAGTTAGTGGTAACGCCAGCTTAGAAAAACCTTCAATGAACCTTCTATAATAACCTGCCAGGCCCATAAAACTCCTTATCTCCGAGACCGACTTGGGTTTCTCCCATGCCATTACAGCTGTCACCTTCGAAGGGTCCACCGAGACACCCTGCTCGGAAATCACATGTCCGAGGAAGTGGATCTTATCCATCCAGAATTCGCACTTTGAAAGCTTCACAAACAATTGCTTCTCCTTCAACACTTGAAGTACCGCTCGGAGATGTCCTTCATGCTCCTCGAAAGTCTTAGAATAGACTAGGATGTCATCAATGAAGACAACTACGAACCGGTCTAAATAGGAGTGGAATATGCTGTTCATGTAATTCATGAAGATAGCAGGGGCGTTTGTCACACTGAACGGCATCACTACATACTCGTAGTGGCCATACCGAGTCCTAAAGGCAGTTTTTGGGATATCCGAGTCCTTTACCCGGATTTGGTGATACCCCGATCGTAGGTCGATTTTCGAGAAGACTGAGGCTCCACGCAGTTGATCAATTAAATCATCAATTCTGGGTAACGGGTACCGATTCTTAATTATGAGTTTGTTCAGTTATCGGTAATCTATACAAAGTCTCATGCTGCCATCCTTCTTTTTAACAAGCAGCACAGGTGCGCCCCATGGTGATACACTCGGTCTAATGAATTGTTGTCTGAGTAATTCGTCCATTTTCTTCTTCAGCTCAGCCAGTTCAGTTGGGGACATTCTATAGGGTGCACTGGAGACTGGCTCGGCTCCAGGGATCAAGTCTATAGAGAATTCGACTTCTCTATTGGGAGGGACACTCGGTACATCTTCAGGGAACACTTCTGGGAATTCACAGACAATCGGAATTTCGTTCACTCGGACTTTACTCTCACCTTCGGTTAGACAAAGCATTATAAGCAGTTGGGTTATACCTGGTGTTGTGTCGTCCTCATTGTGCTGCCTCAGGAAGATTATCCTTTGGTTTCTACAATCCACTAACACTTTGTTGGCTGAAAGCCAATCGATTCCGAGTACAACATCAAGGTCCTTTAAAGGTATGCACACCAAATCAAAAGTGAAACTCCGACCACACAACACAAACGTTACATCCTTACACATTGACGATGTCAATACCTTAGGGCCAATCGGATTGGCCACTTCCAAAGTCCGATCCATAAACACAGTTGGTAACTTTAAACGCTCTACACACTCATCAGCTATAAAAGAATGGGTAGCTCCCGAATCGAAAACAACATTAAGTGTATGACTACCGAGTGAGCACTTACATTGTACTAGATCATTTTCTTGTGTAACATTCTCTGCGTTGATGGTGTAAACTCTTCCCGCTGCTGGTTGGTCGGTATTCCTCTCTCGGTTATTTGGAGTAAGCATCATGTTTCCTCTGGCTTTGTTGCCTCTGCCACCAGGTCATTGGTTATCATTCACTCGGTTTCTCTCTTGGAATCCTCCTTGACATACGCTGGTGTTTGCTTGGCGGAGTTGGGGGTAATCGGGGCGAATGTGTCCTCTCTTATTACAGTGGAAGCACACCACTTCACCATCATCCTTGCAGTCTCTGGCATAGTGACTTCCTCCATACTTGAAACATCTTCCGTCTCCTACCACTGGTCGTCTTTCAGGTTGGTTCTGACCCCCAAACCTGGAAAAAGATTTGTTCCTACCAACGTTGCTTGGTCTTTTGAAGCGGGATTGCTGGGGCCTCAGGGAATGATGGGTTCTGCTGCTCTGGCCTGAATAGGCCTTGTCATCTTCCTCAAATATTCTACATTTATTCACCAATGCAGGGAAACTCCGTATCTCATGGTATCTGCAGGCCCTCTTAATATCTGATCTTAATCCATTCTCAAACTTAAGGCACTTGGAGCTCTCCGTCCCGGGTTGCTGGAAGGGTGGGTAGAATAGGCATAATTCCTCGAATCTTATCGCGTATTCTTCCACAGTCATAGAGCCTTATTTCAACTCCATAAACTCCAACTCTTTCCGACTCCTCACCGTGTCGGGAAAGTACTTTTCTAAGAAGCATGTTTTGAAATCGTTCCACGTCAGCTGATTATCATCGTCAGGGAATCGGCTTCTGGCTATCTTCCACCAGTTCTCCGCATCATCTCGCAGCATATACACTACACATTCCACCTTTTGGGCCTCGGTACAACGAAGACCCCCAAAAATTCTCTCCAGCTCCTTAGTCCACTTAAACGCTGCCTCAGGGTTCCGTCCTCCTAGAAATTCACTCGGTTTCCTCTTCAGGAAGCGGTCCAACACTTGGCCCTCCTCAGCTTGAGGCTGGCCCTGCCTATCAAATACGTCTGCAAAGCGTTGGAATGTTGTGGCTATAGCCTCCATGCTTTGGCGATGCGTCATTCCTTATCCTGAAATCAACATTCGAGGATAAGTATACCGAGCCACTTACTACCGATCGGGTTTCAGTCTAACATTCAATAACTTAGCACTTTATATCGCTCCTCCAGGTTACACACTCAATCGGACCAGGAGGAAACAACCTCCTATCCATAAGCCAATATCAATTAGATTCAACTAACATCACAACAATTATGACCATTTAGTCGGAAAACACACAACCGCTTACACTCGGTAAGCATACCTTGGCCTTGGACCTTTCGGTCTGCTCTGATACCAAAATGTAACACCCTTATTTTTAATTATTAATTAACCCTGTTTAATAATTAATTCACCCAAACACATAAAAAATTTTCACAAAAACAACCACGGGTCAGTTGGCATAGAAGAGAAGAGGAAGGCAAGGGAAGGTTAAGGAACACACACATGCATGGCTACCTGTGGAAGGAACGGATTATGAACCAACTCCGCCCAGTTCAACGAAGCACGACAACGCCTGGGCGAATTCCACCATAACGTCCATTCGCTCAAGCGGGGTCTAACACCGCCGAGCGAGACATGATAATGCAACAACGGAAGAGGGAGGTAATTGGGCGGAGTTCCACATTAACATCTACTTGCTTCAGCGTGATCCCACACGCTTGGGCGAACTGTCCTAGTCGCTCGGGCGAGGTATGACTCCGCCTAAACGAGGCCATCATAAGCCTTCTCAAAACCGCACTCGCTGGAGCGAGTATCCTGCCCGCTAGAGCGGGGAGCCACACTCGGCTAAGCAGACGCTCGGACCCAGAGTCATCCTTCACTCATTCCCTCGGAAAATGACATCTAACTCACTCGGATTATAAATATCTTACACTTGGAATCCATTCCATTCTAACCCACTACACTAACTTCTTTTTCAGGAGAGGATCGCTCAGGGTTTTCACTCGGGAATACGAACTCTTCCTCACTCGGGTTTTACTTAATTTCAACTCGGTAATGACCGCTCTCATGATCACTCGGGGATTTGCTCGTTTCTCACTCGGCGATATAGCCCTTTCGGCCCAAGCTCTCCTGCTAATTTAAACCTCTTTGAAGAGTTTCATGGCTTCCTTCATACTAAGTCATACTATCTCTACGCACCTAACAGAACATGAATATGTATATGCTACTCAATCATCATACACGGAATGAGATAAACATGCAACATGACATACACGTAGCTATATATAAAAGAGTGTATATTGATGTTTACAAACACGTTATCATTCTCTTTCTATCCCATAGGACTCTGCTTGTTCAAAACACTAACATCAGACGTGAGCCGGCCAAGGCTTAACTTAAAACATTATATACGATATTTACACAGTCATAAAGCCTCCATAGTGCATCAGCACTTCATCCGGCGTTCCAACTCTACCTCTGATCCTCATCTTGAGAGACATTCACTGAAAAATTACCACTGCAGGGGTGAACATCTTAAATTTTAAATGATAGGTACCGATTCAAGTTACTTCACGTTCACACAACAACATATACCCATACATACATACAATCAAACGTCAAGTGACACGATGCTAAGGGTCCTTGAATCAGGATATCTCTACATAACATTTATCAATCAGAATACACGATTCTCACTCGGATATAAATGTATTCACAACTCCTAAACAACATATTATACATTCACGGAGCAGGTTTCAGTCAGCAATTATAGCACATGCACATGGAATAACGCACTCATTCACAAGTAAACACCACTTTACTAACATCATCACATGCATAATTAATTCCACATAACATCAGTAGCCATATATGCACAGATTATTCACTCGGTTCCGTATACGTGTGTAATCGGTTCTAACGTTGCAACGTAGGCTCCCAGCCTTTTATACATAGCTCTCGGCTACCGTTTCAGCTCCCAGTTGCTTGGCCGTTTTACAGGTACCCAACCGTTTGCCCACAGGTGACACCAACGCTCTCAGCGCCAACGGAGGTGTTCACAGGCAGCCCGAGTCCCACTCAAGGGCTACCTTGAGTCCCACTCAAGGATTTTGTAGCGTCCCACGCTGAATAACCAATGGTAGTGTCCCACACTACGTGCTCTCAGCACAAACGCATCCCGTGTGCCACACGCGGATTCAACACACAGCATTGAATTCATACACACATCCTCTTATTCAATTACACATATTTCACATGCAGTCGGTAATTCACATTCTCAGAACTCCGCATGTTAATTTAACACATACAACTTCCATGCAATCATCATCATAGCAGCATATGAGTCTAATGCAGTCGGTGTCAATCAATATCAAGCTTTCATGAGCATTTTTATCAACTCGAGTTTAACATGCACTCTATTCACAGCAGTATCAGAACTTAATCAACACATGCATTTACATGAAGATTAACAGGTTCACTCAAGCATTCCAATCAACCGTAACACAACATGCAAACGGTATATGACAGTGTCAGGACTCAATCAACGCATACATTCCTAAAACACGAACAGATCCAATAAAGCATTCTCATTAACACAACACAATCATGCAATCAGGTTCTATGGTAACATATGCATCCTCAAGAACGATGGCAACATGTAACACTCACTCTCACTTGTCATGCACTCAGATATTCTACATGCAAGCATATTATACAACAGAATACAGTTCCACAATTATCAAGGTCTTCCAAACCCGTTCGTAACCCATGCATTTAATATGTAAGGTACTCCCCCTACCAACTGCGAGACTCCGAGAGATTCTTCTACTTCGACGCTCGTCCTCCACCCGTATGAGGGAGCTTGACTTCTCTGCCGCACCGTCACTTGGCTTTCGAATAGGGAATGAAGTAGAGAGCAGAGAGGGAGAAGAAAAAGGGAAGAACAGAATAAGAAGAAGAGAGAAGAGGGAGTTTGCAGAGAGAGTCCTCGAGAGTGAAGGGCAAGGGGCCATCACCCAATATAAACACACGCACGAAGAACAGGATGGTGGGATGGGGAAACGTGAAGCAGCAGTCCTGCCCACGCCACCCTGTCCCATCAGCATCTTCTAACGCTAATCACCTCACACCTTTTTAGTTAATTAAGTTAAGGGTAATTAGTGAACAGATTTCCTCTTCTGACTTGTCATTTTAAATGGCTTTTATTTTGCCCGGTTCCTTATTATTAAAATTGGGATGTTACATTTTATGCTCTTTTCACAAGATTTTGAAGCATGCTGATAAGGTAAGATTTTCTCATGCTTGGTTTAGGGTGTTCGAATAAAATTTTTGGCTCAAAATGGCTACAAAAATTGGAATATTTTTAAAGGGTAGCTTTTTGGCTCTGAGCTTATTTTTATTTTCAAAATTACCTTTGTCATTTCCCTACTTAATTTCTTAAAAACTGTTAATCAAAAAAAATCAGGCAATGCTTATTTGACAAATTCTCATGAGACTCTCACTGTTTAGATTTCTCACTTCTCACCAAGATATAAGGCTATTTCCATATTCTAACAGAAAAGGGTTCAAGCATGTAAACAATCAAGAGTACTTTCATTTCATTTCCTTGGTTCTTAACTCAGCCATTTTGTTCTTTTAAATTCAGTGTTACTGTCTAAAAATTATTTTGCTGCTTAGAAAATTTTCTTTTAAAAAAATTAGATCTTGGTTGGGTTTTTCAAAAATGTTACAGTTGCCAGCATAACAAAGCAAAACAAAAAAATATATCACAAACATTTTTAAAGCATGCTGCAGTAATATCAACTAAAAGAGTTCAAAGAAAAAAACTATATAATGTCAGTTAGAAAGAAAACTTAAAATAGCAAATTAAACTAATTAAAAATTGAAGCATTAAAATTCATCACTCATCCTTAGAGGAATCTTCTTCTTCTCCTTGGTTTCTTTCTGGAGGTTGCTGTGAGGAAGGTCCTGGCCTCTCTTGTACAGTCTCACCCCCTCCCACAAAAGGAGGCCTGTCCCCAGGCCAAGCAATGAGGGCTTCAAATCGGGCCGGGTGCATCCAAGGATTGGGTCGACCTACAGGGATGCTGTGATATTGGCCATTATGAATATGCATCAAACCTCTATGATCATCATTTTGCTGTGCCAGAAGGTGGCTGAGTTGGATTTTCACGAGGTGAATACCCTGTAAAATCATGGCAGTTTCTGTGCTGAGAGGTGGAAGAGTAGGTTCTGGTCCTGCCTATGGTGGTGCTGGCTGTGGCTGTTGCTGGGCTTCATGTGTGCTGTAAAATCGCTCGATGAAGCGTTTATCTATAGATGGCCTGATAGGTTTGAGGTCTTGAACCTCAATCCCATGTGCTGCACAAAAGTCAGTAATAAAAGCAGGGAAGCCCAGACTTCCTTTTACCTTCTGGCCTGCCTGAGAATATTTTTGGTCAGCAACCACAAATTTGTGAATTTCATCAGAGAGTATTTGGGCCAGATCAATGGAAATGTTATCTTGCAAAATGCAGTATAATAAATAACACCTGCTAAAAATTAGATCAGTCACATGGGCATTAGGTGTTATGTTAGCAAGCAAAAAGGACGTCCATACTTGAGAGATGGAGGTCATGTCTTTTCTTAGAACCCGCAGTGGGTTCTCTCCTTGCCCCCTCTGAAAGTGATGCCCTGGAATACATATGGCTGCTTCAAGATCATTCGTGGAAATGAGTTGGTTTCTTGCAAGCATGGCAACATATTCGCATATTTCTCCTTCTCCTAGGTTCATAAGGCTTCCTAAGTAAAAATTGATTTCTTCTCTATCATAGGAGATCCAAGTTCCTCTCATATAAGTCTTTCTCTCTCCTGCTCCATCCCTTGTCCAAGCATTAGTATAGAACTCTCTGACAATTTCTAGGTCATACTTGTCTCTTGGGTAGCATATCTTCAGCCAATTTCTCCTTTATATAACTTGCAGAAAGTCATCACAATCTCCCAATGCCAAATCCACCTTTCGTTCTGGTATGAAGGTCCAGTTGGAGATGTCCTAATAATGTTTACCGTTCTCCTTGTTTCTAAATTTTGGGGCATCGTCTTGGTCATCAGTGTGTGGCCTCTTTCCTTTATTTCTTCTGGAACTTCTTGCTGGTGAAGTAGTTTGAGGGGGATTAGGTGCAGTCTGCTTAGTTCTTGCCATCTGTAATCACAAATCAAGGAGAAGAATATAGTGTGATATTACAAGTACATAATCTCCTCAACAATATAACAGAACAGTTCAGTTTTAGGACTTTTTACAAACACTTAACATGCATTGCAAAGAAGTAGAAGCATAATAGTACCAATCGTTTTTCCAAATACCCCAGAAAATTAATCAACTTCAGGTCATAATAGGCATACGGTAGGAATGAGAAGAAAATGGTTACAAAGTTCAATGCATTCCTGAGAAGGAGTTTCATTCCTCATATGATGCAATTAAAAAGAAAGAGAGAGTCCAGTGGTCACCTGAGAGACGTAGAGAGTGGTGTAGAAGAGAGAAAATATGAGAATGCAGTAAAATGTACCTTGTGAAATGAGAGGGTAAGGAATCGAATGATGAGAGGGAATGGTCGGTTACAAAAGTTTGTAGAGTCAGGAGAGGTAATGGGCGGTTATTAAAATGGAAGAGTTAATGGGCAGTTACAAAATATTCCATTTATTAGCATCAGGGGCAATTTTGAATTTCTCGCTCGAGCGTGGGATTATCAAGCTTAAGCGTGATCGACCAATGGTGGTACCTTTGAGTGTTTAAATTTGTCTCGCTTAGGTGCTCTCACTGTTCGCTTAAGCGTGCAAGCCTTGATGCAGTATGTACGTCCTCGCTTAAGCGGATTGCTATTCGCCCAAGCGAATATAAGTGAAAATCCAATCAGTTGTTTGAACGCCTAAGCGTGTGTCTGTCACGCTTGAGCGTGATATTCACAATTGGTACCTGATGCTTCTCGCTTAAATATGCAGTATTCTTGCTTTAAGCATGACAGTCTTTTAATTATTCTCGCTCAAGCGTGACTTATCACGCTTAAGCGTGATCGGGTTTTATTTTGAAAATTCCCTTTGTATTGTTGCCACACTTAAAGCTTGAATCCTTCGCTTAAGCCTGATATGGATAGTGAATGGCTCACCTTGGCTCACTTGAGCGAGTACATCCAGCACTTGAGCGTGGTATATATGAGACATGACTTACTTTGTCTCGCTTAAGCGAGAGTCTTCACGCTTGGGCTAATGTTTTCCTGATGCTCTTCTAATCTGTTTAAGCATACCTTTTTAGTTTTGCTTCTTTGAACAGATTCAGCTTGACCATAATCAATCTTAAGCTCCAGTTATGTTTGTCTTTATTTGAAACTTGATTTTTTTTATTTGGATTTCTCTTGATGAGTGACCTACAAAATAAATAGAGACTTTAATAATATTTAAAGAAAAATTTTCATGAAAAGAAAGCATAAAAGATTGGGTTGCCTCCCAATGAGCGCTTGTTTATCGTCTTTAGCTTGACGCCTGAGTTTGATCATAGATCCTTTAGTGGAATATTAGTGGTGACCTTCTCCACCTCTCCTCCTAGATAGGGCTTCAGTCTTTGTCCATTCACAACCCAAGTTCTTTCAGACTTACGGTCTTGTAATTTGACATCCCCATAAGATTTCACCTCCTTTATAATAAAGGGTCCTGACCATTTAGATTTGAGTTTTCCTGGAAACAGTTTCATCCTTGAGTTGAAAAGAAGAACAGACTGTCCTTGGTGAAAATTTTTCTTCATGATGTGCCTATCATGGTAAGCCTTCATTTTATCTTTATAAATCCTTGATGAGTCATAAGCCTGATTCCTCCATTCCTCTAACTTGTGCATCTGGATTTTCCTCTCTTCAGCTGATGCACTTGGGTCATAGTTGAGTGCTTTCATTGCCCAAAATGCTTTATGTTCAAGTTCTACTGGAAGATGGCAATGTTTTCCATACACCAACTGATAAGGTGAAAATCCAGTTGGTGCCTTGTAAGCTGTTCTATAAGCCCATAATGCGTCGTCCAGTTTCAACGACCAATCCTTTCTACTTTGACTGATTGTCTTCTCCAGTATCCTCTTGATTTCTCTGTTGGATACTTCTACTTGGCCATTGGCTTGCGGATGATAAGGGGAGGTTACTTTGTGCTTGACTCCATAATGTTCTAGGCATCGTTGGAGTTGGGTGTTACAGAAATGAGAGCCTCCGTCACTTATCAACACTCTTGGGGTGCCAAACCTGCTGAAAACGTGTTTCTTAAGAAATTTGATGACAGTCTTGGCATCAGCTTTAGTACATGTCATGGCTTCTACCCACTTTGAGACATAGTCTACTGCTACAATAATGTATTCATTTGAAAATGATATTGGTAGTGGCCCAATAAAATCTATGCCCCAACAATCGAAGACTTCAATTTCCAGGATGGTGGTTAATGGCATCTCGTGTCTTCTTGATATGCTACCTGTCTTCTGATATGCATCACAATGCTGCATAAAAACATTAGCATCTTTAAACAATGAAGGCCAATAAAAACCTGATTAGAGGATTTTAGCTGCCGTCCTTTCCCCATTAAAGTGTCCTCCATAGGGTGAGCTATGGTAGTGCCATAAGATGCTGTTAGCTTCTTCTTGGGACACACACCTCCTCAAAATATGGTTTGATCCAAGTTTAAACAGGTAAGGATCGTCCCATATGAACTGTTTTACATCTTTCAAAAATTTTTTCTTTTGTTTCCATGAGAGATCATCAGGCAACACTCCAGCAGCCTTAAAGTTTGCCATGTCTACAAACCATGGCCTTTCTTTCATCATTAATAGCTTTTCATCAGGAAATTTTTCCTTCACCTCAGGTTGGAGTAGTGTGACCTCCTGATTGACAAGACAGGACAAGTGATCTGCAATAACATTTTTGCTGCCCTTTTTGTCTTTGACTACTAGGTTGAATTCTTGCATTAGCAAGATCCATCTAATTAGCCTGGGCTTAGAGTCAGGTTTATTTAGCAAATATTTAATAGCAGCATGGTCAGTAAAAATAGTGATTTTGGAACCAATCAGATAAGGTCTAAATTTTTCCAGGCCATACACTATTGCTAAGAGTTCTTTTTCTGTTGTTACGTAATTTATTTGTGCAGGGTTTAAAACTTTGCTAGCATAGTGTATGACATGAAAAACTTTTGCCTTTCTTTGTCCTAATACAGCCCCAATAGCATAATCACTGGCATCACACATCATTTCAAAGTCTAATTCCCAATCAGGGGCAACTATCACAGGTGCACATGTTAGTCTATGTTTTAAGGTTTCAAATGCATGTAAACAAGAATTGTCAAAAACAAAAGGAGTGTCTTTGTTTAAGAGATTACTCAAAGGCTTTGCAATTTTTGAGAAGTCCTTGATGAATCTTCTATAGAATCCTGCATGGCCCAAGAAGCTCCTTACTCCTTTCACGTTCCCTGGTGGTGGTAATTTCTCAATTACTTCCACCTTTGCTTTGTCCACTTCAATGCCTCGTTTGGAGATTTGATGTCCTAACACAATGCCTTCAGTGACCATGAAGTGGCACTTTTCCCAATTCAAAACTAAATTGGTGTCCACACATCTTTTCAGTACTATGGTCAAATTTTTCAAACATTGATCGAATGATGGGCCAAAAATAGAGAAATCATCCATGAAGACCTCAATGCATTTTTCCACCAAATCAGAGAAGATAATAAGCATACATCTTTGAAATGTTGCAGGAGCATTACATAACCCAAAGGGTATTTTTCTGTATGCAAATACCCCAAAAGGACATGTGAATGCTATTTTTTCTTGATCTTCTGGTGCAAGTGCTATCTGGTTGTAGCCTGAGTAACCATCCAGAAAGCAGTAGTATGCTTGTCCTACAAGTCTTTCCAGCATTTGATCCATGAAGGGTAGAGGAAAATGATTTTTCTAGGTTGTAGTGTTCAATTTTCTGTAGTCGATACACATCCTCCATCCTGTGACTGTTCTTGTGGGGATCAATTCATTTTTTTCATTTTGTATGACAGTGATTCCTCCTTTCTTTGGAACAACCTGCACAGGACTTACCCAAGAGCTATCAGAAATTGGATAAATTATACCAGCTTCTAATAATTTAATTACCTCCCCTTTCACTACTTCCTTCATGGTTGGATTCAAGCGTCTCTGTGGCTGGGCAATTGGTTTAAATTCTTGTTCCATGTAAATATGATGAGAACAGTAGGCTGGGCTTATTCTTTTCAAATCTTCCAGTCTCCATCCAATTGCTGTTGAGTGCTCTTTCAAGACTTGAATTGTAACATCCCAGTTCTGAAGTTAGATACCGAATAAAAATTAAATAATAAAAAATTGAAAGTAAAGTAAAGAATTAGTTGTTAATCATAATCAATATAGCCTGAGAGTTAATGACAAGTTAATTGGACTTAATTGATGGGATGTGGCTGTCTGTGATTGGCGGAAGGTGTGAGTGGACTGCGACTCACGCTTTCCCATCCCACTCCTTCTCCTCGCATGCGTATATAGGTGCATATTCAGTATCACCGTGGGTGCAAAAACTTCTTCCACTACTCCATTCTCTCTTTTTCTTCTTCGTCTCCATCTTCTTTCCTTTCCCCTAGTACGGGAAGAAGGTCAGAGCCCCGACAGGTAAAGGACGATCGTTGAAGCAGAGGAAGAACAACACTCCAACTCCGAACCAAGTGCAGAGTACGACGGAGTGGAGAAAGGCTGAACGAATCAGTAGAAGGGCGTCAGATTCAACGTCGAAGAGCAGAAAAGCTTCTTGAAGTTCCTTTCGTAGGTAGGGGGCGCTTGCATGTTAAATGCATGGTCCACGAACGGTACCGGATGAATGTACTGCTTGAGTGTATGTGCATGTGTTTGTGATGAGTGGATCCTATGCATGATTTAAGATTCTGGATTCCGTGTGTTTTATAGTGGTTAAACAGTAAATGCTTGTAATCTAGATGGTGGTGAAGTAGTATGTTAGTATTGATAATAACGAATGATATGCATGGTTCCATCCTTGTTAACACTGTGAGAATATGAATGTGTGCTCGTTAGTTGATTTGTCAGATTCTATTACTTGATTGCTGATGGTTGAACATATTGGTGTAAATAATAAAGCGAATAAAGGTTGCGTTGGATCTGTTCCTACTTAATGGTTACGAAGGAGGTATCGGTGGTGTGATGACGCTTGCTGGTAAATGCATTTAGCTGCATGTGTAAGAGTGAGGCGACCCGTGGAAGGTCAAGAGCCCCGAGGGAATGACTTCCAGTTACAGACCTCGGCTAGATTTCGAAGGAGCTCGTGGTAGCCGTAGGAGCTAGAGAAGAGTCTCGAGACGCCAATGGGAGGCCGGTACCACGCGGGAAGAGCTGAAGGACGAGGGGCCAGGAGAGGGGAAAACTGTAACTGAAAGTCATCACTCGAGTCGGATCCGTAGGCATGCATGTAGATATGAGGTTGATTAGAGTAGTACGTATAACGTGTGTGGAGTGTTATGAATGATTTCCGAGTATGGGGAATACCTGTGTGTGTTGTATGTATGTCATAAATGTTATTTTGCCGTGCCTAACCTTAATTAATTTGAAAACGATTGAATGGATGTGAATGTGCATACTGACACTGATACCGAGTCCTTGATTGTCATTTTACGTGTAAAAGCTCACCCCTGCAGTGGCTACACTTTCAGTGAACATCTCTCGGAATGAAGGATGAAGGAGGAGCCGAGTGCAGGACAATGAATCCGAGCGCTATTGGAACATATATCTACATGTATATATGTATATATGTATATATACTGTGTATAACGTTTTGTTAAGCCTTGGCCGGCTCATGTTTTGGTTTTAGTCCTTACGCTAAAACTTGACAGCTTTGGGTAACAGAAGTCATGATGAAGTTCTTGTAATTATATGAATGCTTTCGCTTATATATGTATATGTTGTGTGTTCTTCTATACTGTAAGGGATGTTGAGTGGTGAAGAAGACTGTATGAGTATGTCTTATGAGCGTAGGGTAATTATAATCTGAGTGATTAAATGGTAGCATGCCGAGTAAGTCAGTCGCTATTCCACGAATGACTATAGGCCTGAAGATTTCCGAGTAAAAGTAAGTATGAAATCCCGAGTGAGGAAGAGTTGGTATTCCCGAGTGAAAACCTCGAGTGATTCCCTTCTGAGAGAGGAGTTCGAATGGGGGTTTAGAGTGGATTGGATCTTAAGTGTAAGGCATCGGTAACCCGACCGAAAGATGTAAAGTCCGAGTGAGGATTGGTATCCCGAGTGGTTGGGTTTCGAATAAGTTCGAGTGGGACTTAACTACCTGATTTCCCAAGTGAATGTGTGAATGTGCTCCGAATAATGGATAGGAAATATGACCCGATTGTGTTAAGGTTAGAGTGCGTCGAGTGATGTTTGAATAGGATATAGTCCGAGTGAGAAGGAGTTCTGGAATCCGAGTGGGATAGCCCTCAGTTCCCGAGTAGAGTGTAAGTGTCGCCGTATGGATAAAATTGGAAGGCTAAGTTATGGAGTTCCGAACGGACTTAGGAATGAATTTTCGAGTGGACTTAGTCTGTTACCGAGTGTATGGATGCCCCGATGCCGAGTGATGAATTTACCGTGTGAGGCTTTTCGCTTCAGCGAACGAAGGATCCGCTCCAGCGAATGTGTGTTTGGGAAGGCTTTTGTGTTGGCATCGCTTAAGCGGATCGTGCCTCGCCCGAAGCGATTAGAGCTGTTTCGCCTGGGCGCTGATGTGTTTCGCTGAACCGAATGGGTCAGTCCCAGCCTTGTTCCTTCCGCTGATTTCTTTATGTGTGAATGCTCTTTTATTTCCATTGCCTTCTTTCTTTTTCTATGCCGATTGACCAGTGGTTGATTTCGTGAAAAATTTTCCCTGTTTCTGGATTTATTAATTAAAAAAAAAATAAAAAAAATTGGGTGTTACATGAATCAATTGCCTTTCTTCTGTACCTGTCAATTCCCTATTAATAATAACAGGTTTTTGGTTATCATCATCAAGAAAAACATATTTCAGGTGTGAAGGTAAGGCTTTTAATTCCACTTTTGGTAGGACAACTTCTTTTGTCTTTTTTGACAACTTTTCATAATGAATTTCTTATTGAATGTCATGTTTGTCCTCCTTCGAGTTTCCCCCGTCCATTGTTCCATTTGCTTCAACGCTTAGCTCACCTAGTGGATCTTTGTTGAGCCATTTGCTGGTTTGTTCTCTGATGGCTTCTTCTTCAATGTCAATTTTGAAGCATTGTTACTTTTCCTTTGGATACTTCATTGCATCAAACAAATTGAAGTTTACTTCCTCATCTTGCACTCTTACTCTTAGCTTTCCATCGTCCATATCAATAATTACCTTTGCGGTCTTCATGAAGGGTCTCCCCAGAATGAGAGGCACTTCTGCATCTTCTTCAATATCCATTATGACAAAATCTACAGGAAATACGAACTTGTCAACTCTTACCAGCACATCCTCAGCTATGCCATATGGAAACTTCATAGATCGATCCGCAAGTTGGAGGGTCATCCGTGTTGGCTTCACCTCAAGATCTCCAATTCTTTTCACCATTGAGAGGGGCATTAGGTTAATGCTTGCTCCCAAGTCTAAGAGTGCTTTTCCTACTGGTAAAGTACCAATAGTCACCGGGATTATGAAACTTCTGGGGTCTTTTATTTTTGTGGTAGTGCTTTTTGAATGATTGCACTACATCCTGCGGCGAGTTCCACTGTTTCTTCAAAAAATCTTTTCTTTTTTGTTAACAGATCCTTCATGAACTTTGCGTAAGTTGGCATTTGCTCCATGGCTTCCACAAAAGGTATGTTTATTTGCAACCTTTTGAAGATATCCATAAATCTTGCAAATTGCCTCTCCTTGTCTATTTTTGAAGGGTTCTTTGGATACGACAAACTTTTCAGTTGTGGTGTTGGGTCGTCCACCTTCTTCTTCCCTTCTTTTATTTCTTTCTTTTTTTCTTTTTCAACTTCCTCCTTCATATGTACATCTTCAATTTTTTTATTTTTCTTTTCACTAACTTCCTCTTTTGTTTCTTTTTCAAAATTTTCTTCCACTTTTTCTTCCACCTTGTCACCCTCTTTTTGTTGTCCAATGACCTTTCCACTTCTTGTTGTGATTGCTTTGCATTGCTCATTTGGATTTGGGTGTGTATTAGCTCCAAATTGAGAGTTATGATGCTCTGCAATTTGACGAGCCAGTTGCCCTACTTGAGTCTCCAGGTTTCTTATTGAAGCATCGGTGTTTTTCTGATTGGTGATTGAGACCTGCATGAATTTTTCTAGAGTGTCCTCTAGTTTTGATGTCCTTTCTGTCAAGGAAGGGCCTTGCTGATAAGGTTGTTGTCTGTTGAATGTGCCTGCTTCTTGCTTCCATCCACCATTTTGATTATTTCTCCATCCCTATGAAAAATTGTTAGAGTAAGCATTGTTATTGAAGTTACCCTGCTTACCTTAGTTATTCATATATAGGATGGATTGGTCTCCTTGCTCTCCTTGACAGTGTCCATTCTGATGTTCTCCTCCACAAAAGTCACACCTCATTTGTGCTTGTTGGTTTCCCGTAGAGGATTGTACAACATGCAGTTGTTGAGGGAGTTTTGCCATTTGCTGTGTCAGAGCTTCAATTTGTTGTGTCAAAATTTTATTTTGAGCCAAAATGGCATCTGTTGTATTGAGTTCTAACATTCCCTTTTTTTGGACTTGTGTTCTGTCATGCTGAGCTTGGTAATCTATGGATGATAATGCTTCAATAATCCTTGTAGCTTGCTCTGCATCTACTGTCATCATGGTTCCTCCAGCTGCTGCAACCAGTATCATTTTGGTGTCTGCTTTAAGTCCACTGTAGAAGATATTCAATTGGGCAATATCTTCTAAGCCATGGTTTGGGCATTTTCTTAGGAGAGATTTGAAACGTTCCTATGCCTCGCAAAAGGGTTCATCATGGCTTTGTTTAAATGTTGTTATATCTGACTTAGCCTTGATAAATCTAGATGGTGGGAAAAATCTGTGTAGGAATTTCTCCTCCACTGTGTCCCAACTGTTCAGGCTTTGATTTGGGTGCGACTGGAGCCATTTTTAGCTTTACCTGCAAGAGAAAAAGGGAACAATCTTAGATACGCCGCTTTAATTACTTCCTGTTCAAAACCCATTGTTCCTACTAATTCATAGAATGTGGCCAAGTGAGTGTATGGATCTTCACTGGACATTCCATGGACACTAGTGCAAAATATGGAAACAAAGACGGGATATAAGGACGGTTTATAGCCAAACGTGTTAAAAAAGGGCGCGGTGGCAAATTTGAAATTATCAACAACTTTATAAACACGGTTCTTATTCAACCGTGTTTGTAGACTATCATTAAGGACGGTTAGTCATGGAACCGTGTTTATAGGGGAGGATATAAGGACGGTTATAATAAAACCGTGTTTAAAAGTGCCCGGTGGCAATTTTGTAAATACCTTGGAGCATCTATCTGTTTCTAAAAAACTTTGAAAATTCATATATAAAGACGGTTATGTATGAACCGTGCTAATATGGGGTCTATAAGGACGGGTATTTCCTAACCGTGCTTATAAGTTCTACCTTTTAACCATTTTCGAAGTTGGTCTTTTCATTTCACTGTTTGTTCCCTCTTTCTCTGTGTTTCGTCTTCCCCCTTCTCTGTGAGGAACCCGTTTGGCTCCCTCTCTTTCTCGAAGGCATTTCCCTCCCTTTATTTCGTCTTCACATTTCAAAGTCATTTCCTTCCCTCTATTTCATTTCCGTGTTTGACTAAGGGTTCCCTCCTCCCATTTCTTCTTCGCATTTGACAAAGGCATTTCCCTCTCTTTCACCAAGGTTCTTCTTCTCACAACGTCGAGGTGTTCTTTGGCTAACCACGAAGGTTTTTCTCTCTACCACGAAGGCTCCTCACGCTTCTTCTTAGGTTCTTCTAAAACTCATTTTCCTTTTATTATGTTGGTTAGGAATGTGTTTAGCATGATTAGGATTAGGATTGCTTGGGATTGATTAATGTTAGCTATAGATTAATGTTGTTATAGATTAATGTTAGCTATAGATTAATGTTGTTATAGATTAATGTTAGCTATAGATTAGAATTGCTTGGGATTAAATTTATTTTATATTTTTGTGTTTTATTAATTTGGGTATCTATAAATAATATTTTCAATATATAAACATTAATTAGTATTATTCCTTACATTAGTTAAAAAAATTAAATACATAAAAATTGATAACTTTAACTAAATAAAAAGTTAGTTGTAAGAGTAAAATAAAAAATGGTATTAAACATGAACATTGTAAAAAAAATAAAATAACCCCATAATTAATGTTGATAAGGCAATTTAAGATTTATTAGATAATGAACTAATCCCAAAATTAATTTAGTTGTATAATTTTAAATAATTTTATTATAATAATAATAAGTAGTTTTATTATTATTAAAGACCCCAATATTACATTGGAAATCTAATTTGTACCCGACCAAATAAAAAAATTAGTAGTGGTAAACTAATTACTGTCTTTAGTTGAAATTTTAATTTTGTTTGGTAATTTTGATTTGTTATTTGTTTATGATGTGATAAGTTTATTTAGTCCGTTTAAATGAGTTTGTGATTTTTTAAATTGTAAATGAGTGAACCATAGTATCCCGTTTGAGATTCGATACAAATGGTAATTAAATTAATTGATTTCATCATTTGTGTTGAATCTTGAATTGTCTGTTTTGACAGTTTGGGATGAACAATTTTTTTATGCATCATTGCTATATACAATATAGGACTTATTTTAAAATTTGATAAAGTTTTGGTTAGTTAAGTTTTGTATTGTTCTCTGGGTGCATATTTGATTGTGGTTGAATTTGATTTCATCACTTTCATTTCGTGTACTTAGAGACCAATGCGAAATGCTGCCGAAATTTTATCAGATTTTAAAATGACTCCCAAGTTGTATGTGGTTATGAGGTATAGAAAAATGTTCATCCTGAATGGGTAGGACCACCACCTTTGTGAAGAAAGTAAGATTCATAGCACCGTTAAATTTACTGTTATTGTAAACAGTGAGTATGGATCGAAGTTGGATAACTGCATCACGTATAAGTCCAGAATATGAGGGTGGAGTTGAAACATTCATAGAGTACGTGATACGAAATGCTGAAGAGGTGAATGGAATGTATTTTTGCCCTTGTGTTAAATGCTTAAACATGCGCCGGCTAGAATTGACAGAGGTTCGAGAACACCTGTTATGTGATGGATTTCTTCAGAGTTATACGCGATGGATATGGCATGGTGAACATGTTGAGGTGCCAAGTACTACTTTTCAAACAAAAGATCAAAGCTTTGCTCATGAGGTTGATGATGACATGGATGACCGACTTGAGGATATGATCCGTGATGTGGGGGTAGAAAGTTTTAAGAGAGCTCACGTATATGCGAGTCTATGTGAGGATTCTGAAAAGCCGCTGTATCCGAATTGCTCTAATTTCACGAGGTTGTCAGCAGTTTTACGATTATTTAATTTGAAAGCGATAAATGGGTGGACAGATAAAAGCTTCACTGACTTGCTTAAGTTGTTGAAAGAAATGCTCCCAGTTGGTAACACTTTGCCAAATCGTAACTATGAGGCTAAAAAGGTGTTGTGTCCTATGGGCTTGGAGTATACGAAGATACATGCATGCCCAAATGATTGTGTATTATACCGTGGTGAGTACGAAATGCTGCATCAATGTCCTAGGTGTGGGGTGTCACGATATAAGAAGAAAGAGGTTGATTCTGATGATTTCTGCAAAAAGGGGTCTCCTGCGAAGGTGTTATGGTATCTCCCTATAGTTCCACGACTAAAGCGTCTATTTGCCAATGCAGATGATGCGAAGCTTATGAGATGGCACGTTGATGAAAGGGTTGTTGACGGATTAGTTAGGCATCCGGCAGATGGATTACAGTGGAAGAAAATGGATACGATGTTTCCAGATTTTGCCTGTGAACCAAGAAATGTTAGGCTTGCACTAGCCACAGATGGCATGAACCCGTATGGGAACCAAAGCACAAACCACAGTTCTTGGCCTGTTTTGTTGTTTGTTTACAACTTGCCGCCGTGGTTGTGCATGAAGCGGAAATACGTTATGTTATCAATGATGATTTCTGGTCCACGACAACCAGGGAACGACATTGATGTATACTTATCTCCGTTAGTTGAAGACCTGAAAATGTTGTGGGTAGAGGGGGTTGATGTGTTTGACGGGCTAACAGGACAATCATTCAATTTGAGGGCCATGTTATTCTGTACGATTAATGATTTTCCAGCGTATGGTAACCTCTCAGGCTATAGCGTCAAAGGACATAAAGCGTGTCCTGTATGTGAGGAGGGAACTAGTTCTGATCGACTACATCATGGAAGGAAAAATGTTTATCTTCGACACCGTAGGTTTCTCACACCTAATCATCCACTTCGTAGGTTGAAGAAGTCGTTCAATGGTGCACAAGAGTTTGAAATGCCTCCCCCGTCGTTGTCTGGTCGACAAGTATATGAAAAGGTGAAAGAAGTGAATGTGGTTCTTGGTAAGTCTGAGAAGCAGTCTATCTCAAAAAACACATGGAAGAAAAGGTCAATATTTTTCGATCTGCCATATTGGAAAGAGCTTGATGTGAGGCACTGTATTGATGTGATGCATGTGGAGAAAAACGTGTGTGATAGTTTGGTTGGAACCCTGTTAAACATACCTGGAAAAATGAAGGATGGCCTGAATTCGCGTCTGGACTTGGAGTTGTTGGGTATACGTGAGGAGTTGCACCCACAAGTAAAGGGCAAACGAACATATTTACCGCCAGCATGTCATACGTTGTCTAGAAAAGAGAAGCAAAGTTTGTGTGAATCATTGCGTAGTGTCAAAGTTCCATCTGGGTACGGTTCCAATATCAACACTTGTGTTTCCTTGAAGGATCTGAAGTTAGTTGGTTTGAAGTCACATGATTGTTATATGCTGATGCAACAATTTCTACCCATTGCCATTCGTGGCATTCTCCCTCAAAATGTAAGACATGTGATAACAAGGGTGTGTTTATTTTTCAATGCCATATGTGCCAAAGTAATCGCCCACGATGAGTTGGGAGCGTTGGAACAGGAAGGGTTTCTTATACTATCCCAGTTAGAAATGTATTTCCCTCCTTCATTCTTTGACATAATGGTACATTTAATCATCCATTTAGTGAGGGAGGTCCGTTTGTGTGGGCCAGTGTTCTTGAGGTAGATGTATCCTGTTGAGCGATACATGAAAATTTTGAAAGGTTATATGAAGAACCCACGCCGTCCCGAAGCATCGATAATAGAAAGGTACATTGCAGAGGAAGCAATTGAGTTCTGCACAGATTATATGTCACAGGCTGAAAGCATTGGTATTTCGAAGACTCGTCCCGAAGGGCGATTGGATGGGAAAGGTACCATTGGGAAAAAAATTAAAAGCATGTCACGTGATGAAGTACTCCAAGCACACTTTTATATTTTGAACAACACAGACGCTGTGCTCCCGTATTTAGCTGCACATAAAGACATAGTCAAAAGAAACAACCCTAGAATGCCTGAAAAGTGGGTGTTGAACGAACACAACAAAACGTTCATGCAGTGGTTCAAAATGACCCTTCTTAAAGATACATCTGCTTCAGAGACGTTGCATCGACTGGCACTAGGACCTAACTTTGATGTAATCACTTATTGTGGCTATGACATAAATAATTATTCTTTCTATACAAGGATTCAAGATGACAAGAGTACGGTGCAGAACTGTGGAGTTATGGTTGTGGCCGAAGCAATGCATTTTTCCACTTCAAAGGACAAAAACCCTGTCATGGCTGAGTTATGTTATTTTGGTGTCATTGAAGATATATGGGAAGTTGATTACGGTCGTTTCACAGTGCCTGTTTTTAAATGTAAATGGGTTGATAGCAAAAGTGGTGTCAAAATAGATGATTTTGGTTTTACGTTAGTGGACTTAAACAAGGTTGGTCATAAGGAGGAGCCTTTCATTATGGCAGCTCAAGTAAAACAAGTTTTCTATGTTGTTGACCCATCTGATAAACGGTGGTCAGTTGTTCTCCAAGGTAGACACAACATTGAGGATCCATGTCTTGATGTCCTAGACATACCTTGTCTAACAACACGTACACCAACGGACGTTGTGGAAGATCTCATAGATGATATAGTTGCGACTCGTAATGACCACCAGGAGGGTCTATGGGAAACATAGGGTATGGTTGATATATTATTCCTCATGTTTATATATCATTTCTCATGTTTATATATCATTCATCATGTTTATATATCATTCACCATGTTTATATATCATTCACCATGTTTATATATCATTCATCATGTTTGTAAACTGATTCTTGTTTTTTTGAACAGATACCTATGGCTGATCAGGATTCACATGTGAGATCTGACTCCCAGAGCACAGATTCCTCAGCTAGGAGGAGAGGTGTTACTCGGATGACCAGTGTTGCACTTAGGCGCCTTCAGGGTCAGAGGACCCATGTTGACATTGATATTTGCACCGGGAGGACTTCAGGACCCAACACCGCCAAGTTTCAAAGTTACTTAGGTGTCTTGGCACGGACGAAGGTGTCCATCATTATCCCTGATTGGGATAGTGTTGAGGAGGTCGTGAAGAATGCAATTTGGGCTGATGTTGTTGTAAGTATAATTATCTATACATTTATTTACTCGTATTGTAGTTTTTTATGCATAATAATCTCATCCTTGATTATATGGCACTTGTAGGATGCTTGGGATATTCCTGCAGTTGATACACTACGCAGGAAGATCATGTCTGAGATCGCTGACCGATGGAGGACATTCAAGAGCAACCTGACCTCCATGTATATTTTAATTTTAAAATATCAATGTTTAAACTCATCATTTTTTAAGTTATCAATTAGTTAATTCAAATATTTTAAATTTTAGGTATGTCTACGGGAAGAAGCAGGGTGAGTTTCCTGGAGATAGATACACATCCATAGATCGGCAGACTTGGGATGCGTTTGTGGCATCCAGGCACACGGACGAGTTTATGGTATGTATGTTTTACTGATTATGTTTTTCTAGTTATCGGAGAATGTATAACGTATAAATGGCTTTGAATTGTTTTTGATGCAGGCAAGACGCATGAAAGCACAGGAAATTAAGGGGAAAAATGACTGCCCTCACACGTTGTCACGTGGGGGTTACCGATTATTGGAGGATTGGATAGTGGAGGAGAAAGCTATGCAGCGTCAAGGTAGCCACCCTGACGCCACTATTGTGGATCCCCCCTCTCCACCCACACGACATGAAAAATGGAAGCGTGCCAGGACGAAGAAGAGTGGTCAGTACACTTCATCACATGTTGAGGAGGTTGTCTCAAGGATTGTAAGTATAAAGCTTATCACTACTTTTTATGAAACGTTAAATGTCCATCAAACCCTAACACTGATCACTGATTTTTGGTTCCAGGATTCCTTGGTTGAGCAGTCGACCCAAGGGTCATTTGTCCCACATGGTAGGGATGATATATTGACCGCCGCCATCGGTCGACCAGACCACACTGGACGTGTACGTGCAGCTGGTCGAGGTCATGGTATGTTTACACTCCAGCGTCTTAGATTCTGTATGATAACATTTTTATTTCTAATTATTCTTTCTCTGCAGGCCTCCGAAGCTATTTCGGCCATCCAGCCACCCCTTCCCAGTCCATATCTGATTTGGAGAAGACCTTTGAGGAGAAGGTTGCTGCAGTGAAGGCAGAGGCAAAGGAGGAAATGCAGAGGCTGCTTCAGGAAGAGATGGCACGCTTTCGGAGTGAGATGATGGCGTCATTCAGTCAACAATGTCAACCTACGCCACCAGTGGTGGACCCACAGGTTACATTGTACATTATTTAATTGACTCACCTGTGATTCGTTATCATTATTTCTTGAATAACTTTAAAATGTTGTGTAATTATGCAGACTAGGCGGGTCAGCACGAAGGGGTCATGTGCTGCACCTGACGGTGACGATGACGACGTAAATCTTGGAGACTGCCGTCAGTGTGACCTATTTGTGGATGGAGTGGAAGAGCCAGTTGCCATTGGTTCAGTGTATAACCAAGGCCCGTTGGTTCACCATCAGAAATTGCCCGATGGTGTGTCAAGGATTTCGGTTGTACAGGTCCTTGAGGCAGATGCAGTTGTTCCTATTCCAACATCTGAGGTACATCTGGTCGGCCAGGCTGTAGGACACTTCCTTATGTGGCCGACCAGACTTGTGTCAGATTCCGGTACCCAGGTATGCTCTTTACCCAAGCATGAACTATATATTAAGTTATGGTTTCAATAATCATAAGTTGCTTCTAATTTTTTAACTATTTTAATAGGGTGTTGCCCCATCAAAGAAGCCAGAGCCACCCCTTGATCCGATAGAACGACTATGGGACATATCTGCTGGGCTTCGCAATTGCACTATCCCGGTCCCATGGGAGAAATCCGTTTTTGGTGTCCCTAGTGCTATCCCAGTGTACATTGCACGACCTGACTTGTGTGAGGTCCTAGTGGGGAACACGATGTTGAACATTTCAGTGATTCAGTGTTGGGAGCTGTAAGTATAATGTTTTTTATTCAATGATAGTGTCAATTAAATTTATATTTTTACAACACTAAACGTCTACAAATTTGATTAGGTTTTTACATAGACTTTGCATAGAGAGAGGTGTCGATAACACTTATGGTTTCCTGGAGCCCTCTCTAATACAACTTCGTGGGAACAGCAAGGAGGAGATTCAGGCATACATCCAGAATTGGATGCATGCCTCGAACAAGACTGTGTACCTTGCACCACTTCATAGAGAGTAAGAGTCTAATAAATATTTAGTTATTTTTGTCAATTTAATAATGGATTGTGTTGTTAATATTCAATGGTACATTGCAGCCTTCACTGGCAACTGTTGGTCATTTGCCCGAAGGACGGCATTGCTGCATGCTTCTGTTCGTTGTATGGGAGTCCTGGTGCGGACTACATGAAAATACTCGACGGGTAAGTTGATTTTTAAAAAATAAAACAACTTAACATATTTGATTAAGTCATTCTATTAACCTGGTCGATGTTTTATTCTCTTACAGGGCTTTAATTGGGTACCATCTACTACGCGGCAAAGTGAGCAAGAAAAGACTAGAGTGGGTCTTCCCAAAAGTAAGCACTTCAATAATTAATAAGAATTACTTTTAAAGTTACCTCAATTAGTAACAAAAACAATAACTAATTATGAATCAATGTATGGTACCTTGTAGTCTTATCGGCAGGATGGCAGCTTTGAGTGTGGGTATTTTGTGATGAAGACGATGCTCACCATTATCCAATCTGGTATAATAGACGGATGGACAACTGTAAGTTTTTGCTGCCTACTTTAATTTATTTGGTTTTGACATATTACTATTACGATTTGTTGCCTACTTATTAATGATTATGTCTTCTTTACAGCACTTTCGAGACTCTTCCTCAATGTTCCCTGAAGGATACATTGACGAAATCAGAAGCCAATGGGCCTCCAGCCTTCTTCAACTCAAGGAAGGAGCCCAATAGACTTCTGTCATTAATTACATTATTACTGTGTAGTTATATATCTATTAGTGTAGCTTAATTACTTATTGTGCATTTTATATACCATATTTGATGTTTAGACAATTTGATTGAATTTTTTAAAACGTTCATTATTAAATCATTGGACTGTCTGGGACTGTTTACAGGTTTCTGGGAAAGAATAAAAATCAAAAAAAAATTTTTTTAAAAAAAATTAAGGTTTTAAGCACGGTTAAGGTTTAACCGTGCTTAAAAGTCACCCTTTTAAGCACGGTTAAGCCTTAACCGTTCTTAAAAGTCCAGCAGAAACAAGCACGGTTCAGGAGGAACCGTGCTTAAAAGTCCAACCTACGAGCACGGTTGAAAATAACCGTGCTTAAAAGTCCCACCTACGAGCACGGTTGAAAATAACCGTGCTTAAAAAGTCACCAACGAGCACGGTTGGAGAACCGTCCTTAAAAGTCTTAAGCTACAAGCACGGCGGGAACAAGCACGGTTCCAGAACCGTGCTTAAAGGGTCCCCAGAACCGTGCTTAAAAGTCCTTTTTGCACCAGTGGGAATTAATGGGAACTAATTAAACTAAGGAAGGCAGGTTTTATTTCTATAGCCCTGATTGTATTTGGTATAGCAATGCTTGAGTAGTGTCTAGGTCCTTGTTGCAGGGTGAAATCTCCAAGTGTTCTCCTTGGTGGGTTTTGGTTGTTGCTGTTGACATCCATTGTATGAGAGGAGGTTTGTCCTGCTTAGAAGTTCTGCTTGGCTTTCTTTATTTTCTTGAGGAACCTGTCTATCTCTGGATCGAATGCAAATTGTTCTTTTGTAACCTGTCCTCTCAAGATCATAAAAAAGTACTCAAAATAACAAAGTTGCTATAAAAATTAAAACAAATTGAAAACAAATTTATTTACACAGTCTTGTCGATTCAATGCTAAGATATTCAAACTTAATTCACCTCCCCGGCAACGGCGCCAAAACTTGATGATGTTTTTTTTCATTATATTGGAATGAAGAGTTCAATGAAAGAGAATCAAGTTTGTATAATATGAACTCAATGTAATGCTTGTGCCAAGTTTAAACACAGAAGTTGTAATATAGTGTAGTTGTCGTTCCACTAGGGAGGTGTTAGAATGAAGATCTTAGTTTTGAATTGATTAGGCAGAAGGTTTTTAGTTTGTTTTGTTATGAATGATGTTGAATGAAAAAGTGAATAACTAACAGAGAATCAAATTTGTAAAAGATACAGTGAATGGTTTTTGAGAGAAATCAATTTTGTAAAACAGGGATTGGCTTCATCACATCTTCACCTTCTGTAAGCTGCATAAGTTTTTATATAAGTAAATCGAAAAGATAATTTCTACGTCACAATCACAGTCATATGTATTGATCCCTCGACTACAAAATTCATAAGAATGACTTCAAACCGCTGATCCCTCAGTCACTTTGAAATCATCCCAGCATTATCAATCGATTGTTTTGACGTTTATTGCTTTAGATGCCGTCCCTGGCTACCTACTCACAATAAGTATTTCTTTCAGATCTGCTTTCAAAAGTCACTTCCCAGCATACTTGAGAAAACTTAAAACAAGAAAATAGTGATCAAGTACTTTCAGGCATTAAACGTAGAAGGAAATACAGAAACTTATCAAATCTCATTACTAAATAAAAACTTAAACATCATTACTTCAGTGTTGAATGGATTACAGCCAATCCCATAAGGAGTTTAGTTACTCATGCTTTGCATTTTCACCCTCAAAATATGAATACAAAAGATAATGGAAAAGGTTAGATTGTGAAGGAGATACAGGGGATGAATCTGATGCTTGATGTCCTGTCTTCTGCTTGATTTATAGGAGTTATGATTCAGCTTCCCTTGCCACTTGCATAAACCCCATGAAGGAATATTCGGAGACATGTAGAAACACGAGAAAATGGTTGAGTTGGCATCGCACCATTGGTGAATATTAAATTAAAAATCCCATACTACATGAGTCAAGCTTGAGCTTAATGGTCACGCTCAAGCGTGAAGGGTACTGATGTTCACTGGTTGTCTCATGCTCAAGCTTCCTTAACCACGCTTAAGCGTGGTTCTCCTGTTTAGCATTCATGTTCTACGCTTGATCCACGCTTACTTCACGCTCAGGCGTGCTTAGACACACGCTCGAGCGTCCCTTTCTTACGCTCAAGCATGAAGGAGGCTGATGCTGAATTTAAGTTATGCCCAATCCTACGCTTAACTCACGTTTAAGCGAGGAAGGTCCTGATGCTCACTGTTTTCTTCTCGCTTAAGCTGAGAATGGCCACGCTGATGCTAAAATCCCGAGCCATTAACTTGGTGCTAAAAATCTTAGTAAAAATAAAATATGACTCTCGGATTCATACTTTGGCAAGCGCACCAGTCGTTAAAATTGTAGAATATTTGATCATCCCATAGGGATTGTGGTAAGTACCTCAATCTTGGACTAGTACAAGCTAAACCAACAGAAAATACATGAATTTCATTCGGTTTTTGGTTGTTTTAGTGTTTTATAATTGTTTTTGTATTTCTAGAAACAGAGTTAAAATGAAATGTGAAAGGTGATCAATAGAAAACAGATCAGGATTGCTTCGGTTCACAAATTCATCAAGAAACATGCAATTAAAGTATAATCAAACTCCATAATCCAGAGGACAATCCACTTGTGGTTATTCCCTAATTCCTTAGGTGAAAAACACTAATCCTTATGCATCGAACCTTAATTCCTTAAGTGCTCAATTAACCTAAAAATCTAATGCAAAATTGGAGGTTGAACTCTAACTATTCACCTAAATTGATTAGGCCTGAACTAGTTAGAAAGCTGGAAGTTACCTAAGCTTCAACCATGATTCCTCACTGGTGAAGTTCTTCATCAGTTCTGGATTTGTCAATCCAGCGAATTGAATCCACTCCTCAGCTTGTTTGCCTCAGGATCTAGAAGTCGATTTCCTTGCTCACAGCTTCAAGACTCCATTGCTAACCTTCGTAATCCCAACCTTAGGGAATTAGAACTCCATTGACTTTGGTTCCATCGAAGGATTGTGGAACGTCATGGAGGAGAGGATTTAGAGAGAGAAAATATGTAGTGAGATGTACGAAGTTGTGAATGAATTGTATTATCTGTATCTGTTTCTGTTCTAGCTCTTTTACAGCATATGTACAACCTATATATATAAGCTTCTACCTAACTAACTAACTTAACTGATAACTTAGGAAACTTAAGTTAATAATTAAACTAACTAACTAGTTAAATAATTTTGGAATAATTAACTAATCACAGCTCAACACTTAGCGGATTACAGTTCAGCATTAGCTAATTTACAGCTCATCACTTAAATTACTAAGGTACAAGTAGAAGAGAAGGCAATGGAAGCAGAAACAGCACTGCACCGAGTGTGTTGTTGGAGGAAAGGAGCAGTATTTAAGTTACTGCCTTTACGCTTTAGCGATCTGGGTTCTCGCTTGAGCGGGTTAAACTCTCGCTTGAGCGAGCTCGGAATTGCATTGCAGTGTTGCTTTCTCGGTTATGGCGAAGCTTGGGCGAGGGTGGTATTTTAAAGTTACGCTTGAGCGAGTTCGGCTCTTGCTTGAGCGGATTGATAAATGAATCAGCGTTCTGAAGTTGACGCTCGGGTTCTCATGCAGTATCTGGTTCCCTGTTCTCTTTTGGAGTCGGTATCTTGGAAGTCTTTGCAGTCGGATTTTTGTTAATTCTTTTCGGTCAACCTTTTGGGAAGTCTTTTCAGTCAGCCTCTTTTGGACTCCTTTCAGTCAGATATACGAAGGCTCAATCGGATTTGTAAATTATCGCTCGGCTTTATGATTTCTCACTCGGCTTTTTGTAATTTTTCACTTGGATTTGTCTTCTTCTCTCAAGTACGCCCTGTTCCTACACCAATAAATAACTAATTGCCTAGCATTCGTATGCTGGCTGCTTAGTAAATTTATAAATAGTAATAAACTCTTAATTTATTAATGTTTTTAATCGTTTTCTTACAAAAATAAGGCACTTTTGAAATAAATAACTAAAACACGAATTATTAACAAATCATTAAATAATATAGTCAAAACTAAACAATAATTAATAAATTATGTTAAATAAAAGGTGGAATAATTAAGTCTTTTCAAGACTTATCACACGCTTAAGCGTGTGCTTGTTGTGCAGAATGTTCAACTCACGCTCAAGCCACGCTCAGCCTCGCTCAAGCGCGTTCGAGTTCACGCTTGAGCCTCCCCTTCTCTCGCTCAAGCGTGGGGGGTCTGATGCTACTTGCTTTCTTTCAATCCATGCCCAGGGTTACGCTTAAGCGAGCTCGGGCTCGCGCTTAAGCGTGACATGCTGTTGTTGTGTTCTTCAATTTCAATTAAGTGCAAGGGTAGCGTAGGCTTTCTGTTTCTTGCACGCTCAAGCGTGCAATGTGCCACGCTCAAGCGTGCAATGTGCCACGCTCAAGCGTCCTTGCTTGATGCTCTGGTGCTTCTTGGTTTCTTCAAGGCTTTTGACAACTTTTTCACTGATTTTGACAATTCAAGCTTCTTTACACAATACATTATTTACAATAAAAATCAAGCTCAATTATTTATCAATTTAGTTAAGTTATTCAGAAAATGAGTACAATTGAGTTATGAATTTAATCATAAAATAAGTACTTATCACTGAGTGACTTCACATATCGTTGTTGTGTCCTACATCCACTGTAAAAATAACAATAGTAGGGGGTGAGCATAAACATATCAAATAATAGTTATTAAATTGGATTAAAAGGCCAATTCACAACTATATATAAAACATAACTGAGTCATACAAACTCATCATAAAGCTACATGTTATTTTCAATAGCATATATCAATGCATATGCATGCGGATCCGACTCTAATGATGGGATTTTCACAAGATAATATCTCAGCTCCCAGCTGATTCGGCCGTTTTACAGATACCAAACCGCACGCACCCATAATGTAACACCAGTCACTCTCAGTGACAGCGGTAACACAACTCGGTGTTACGGGCCGGCCTTGAGTCCAACTCAAAGGCGTCTATGGAATCCAAAGAAACCACCACAGGGTCTGTGCCTTATCATCAGGCCGCCCTCCCACTGGGCCGGCATCATAGGCCCCCTACAATCCTGTGTGCGTCTGAATGCACATGCTATGCCAAATAATTATCAATCATTAACAAACCACCTGATTACAATCATCAGGGACTACAACTCGGTAAAATAATAAGCATACCATGCAGTTATATATATATATATATCATGATAACTTCATGAATATAATTCATATTATTATCATCAATCACATACAGATCATATTTCCTACTGCATCTCAAGCATAGGAATAATCATAAATTCAGATTTCACATAAATAATCATATCTCATATAAATTTAATATTAATACTATTAATGGAAGATATGAAAATATAAGGTGTTATTCATTCGGGGTCTCACACAATAATTGACTCACATATCATATGTATCATAACAATAACACCCAAAATCCATTCATAAACCATTCATTTGAAATGTAACGCTCCCCCTACCTGGAATAAAGAGTTCCAGCAGCTTTTCAAGTGATATCCTAGTCACTGCTCATGAATTCCGACTGGAATTGCAGTTCTGAATTAGTTCAGAGCTTCTTACTTATGAAACCTAAGCTTTCTCGTGAAGGAGAAGAAATGAAGGTTGATTTCTTCTTTGCTTGTTAATTTTCTAGTAAAGATTGGAAAGAAAGGATAGAAGTAATGTTTTACACTTCGAAAGTTTCTAACTGATTCAACAGTAGTTGATATATATTGTTCATGCAAAAGAGACGTGAACAATAGGAAGATGTCTGCTACATGTATCTTTAAATGATAAGGAAGGAATAAGAATTTAATGAAAAGGGACAGCACATCAGAGAGGGTCCCATACTTTAGAAAAATATCAGAAAAAGAATCTGCTGGAAGGTAGAAGAACAGAGTGACGTGGAAAGCTTCAATAATTAAAATAATTATTAATTCTGACTCAGTTTCAGTATTCTGGGTATATCTTTCTGAGAAGATTCATCACAGCCTCTGTCTATTCAGAATTCCTTCATTCGGAGAAAATTCACTCGGAAAGGTTTCATCCCATGAAACACTCAGCTTTCCTTCCTCGGAAATGACCCATTCAAAAATGTCTCATTCTAAAATATCTCAATCAGACATATCTCACTCGGATATACCTCTGCCCGGGTCAAAGTCTTTCTCTTGCATCACTCGAAAGTATTTCAACTAAAAGATCAATCGGAGTTCGAAGTTCAATTCCTTTCTCGGAAATCTTTCCAATTGAAAGGATCACTCGAGGTCGAAGACTATCTTGAAGACGAAGCCGAGTACAAGCTCTCAGAAACTCTGAAGATCGACCCGAGCACAAATTAAATGAATTTACCACTCGAAATTATTCATTCATAACCATACTCATTCGGAGTTAGTCTTTCTCTATCCAGAAGCACTCTTCCTGGAAAAGACTCACTCGGTATGTCCCAATCGGTGGCATATCACACGGATTTTAGAAATTTCTCACTTGATGCCTTTCCACTTGGAATCGTCTCACTCGGTACCATTCCACTCGGAAGTTCACTACTCAAAAATATCTTGGTCCGAGAAGTACTTATTCGAAATTAAAGCTTCTCTTCATTCAGAAGTACTTCTCTCGGAAACAACCCATTCGGAAACGTTTCACCCGGAGACGTTTCACTCGGATTTGCCTCGCTCGAAAGTGTCTCATTCGGATAGTGTTTTTCTTAACTTAGAATGATTTTCTTAATAATGTTTCACTCGGAAACATCTTAAATTCACTTAGAAGTAGTCTTCTCAATCTTATTTCACTCAGAATCATATACATTCTCACTTGGAAAATCTTGTCTCAGATATAATTCACTCAGAATTTCATTCGTAAATTCTCCTTTAATCCTTAATAAATTATTTTTTCTAAAAATCATAAATTTTGGGATGTTACACAGCCTGGCTGGAGCAGCCCTCACTTGGTATAACCATTTTGAGTGGTCTCGTATACGCTGTTGGAAGGATCTGGCAGATGCTTTCATGCAACAGTACAAGTACAATCTGGACATGGCACCAGATAGAGTATAATTACAAAATATGACAAAGAAAGATAACGAGATATTCAAAGAGTACGCCCAGCATTGGCGTCAGGTAGCGGCATAAGTTGACCCTCCCTTGTCTGAAAAGGAATTGGTTTCTATGTTTATCGATACGCTCCACCGCCTTTCTATTGTCACTATTAGAGAAAGAATAGAGAATGGACTGCGAATCGGAAAGATTGCCTGAGGCCCATCTGGGGTAGGGACGGTGAGGAAACCAGCACTCGGAGAGGGCAGGAGAAGAGATGGAGAGACCAACTTGATCACTTATAACCAGAAAAGAAACCAGTTAGGGCCGCCTACCCCCATCACCTTTCCACCAATCTATCCTAATGCACCATACCCATATGTGGCTGCGGTTCAGAATCCAAATCCACTCTACTTCCTACCACCTGTTATATGACCACCAACACCGCCATACGCACCGTACCAATAGCCGCATGTAAACCAACCACCAAACCCAAACCCAAGAAGGCAGAACAACGATCGTACCCAGATTCAATCTGATCCTATCCCCATGACTTATACCGAGCTTCTCCCTCATCTTATCAAAAATACATTAGTGGTTCCCTGTCCTTTGAGGCCACTTCAGCCACCTTACCCAAGAGGGTATGACCCGAATGCAAGGTGTGATTACCATGCTAGCGTACTGGGGCATTCTACAGAAAATTGCCTGGCTTTGAAGTTCAAGGTAAGGGATCTGAGCAGGGCCGATTGGATAAGCTTTTGGGAGGGGAGCCCAAGTGTGACAACAAACCCTTTGCCCAACCACGGAGGATTAGGGGTTAATGTTGTTGGGGAGGAGGAAGAATGTATTTTGAGGGTTGAAGACATAAGAATGCCTTTGGAAGTAAGTCGCTCCCTCCTACTTGAGAGGGGACTGATAAAAAGGTCATGGGATGAAGAATACAATGATGAACAATTTGTGGGGTGACGAGGCTTCCAAAAAGCCCTTCAAGAACTTATAGACAGCCATACTGTGGAGATCTACAGGCATCATAGAGGTGAAATAAACATGGTACAAGAACAGGCTGGGGTGCAGGCTCCAAAGCCCCTGGTCATATTCTACAACAAACTCACGTGAGCAACTTCAGCTCCTGCCAAAACTGTCATTTTAGTGCGAGCACCCACTTCATTCCCTTTCAAGGATTCTCATGCTGTGCCATGAAAATACAGTACGTATATGGTCATCCCCAACCCTGTGGCAGTTGATTCTACGCCATCCTCCTCTGTTATAAATATTGCCGGGGTTGGGGGAATGACTCAGAGTGGGAGGGTATATGCACCTCCAGAATCAAAACATGATAAAGCTATTAGAGAGATCAAAGCTGGGAAGGAAGGAACCACCGGCGAAGCAAAAAGGGCTATGACTGAGGAAGAAGCCTAGGAGTTTTTAAAGTTCATTCGCCACAGTGAGTACCAGGTGCTGGATCAATTGAACCATACCCCGGCCAAAATTTCCTTGTTGTCCTTGTTGATAAGTTTCGAACCACATCGGAACACATTAATGAATATTTTAAGCAAGGCCCATGTCAAGCATGACTTACCTGTCGACAAGTTTGGAGGTATAGTGGGACACATTGTCGCCAATAACTACTTGACCTTTACAGATGACGAAATACCCACCGAAGGAATAGGGCACAACAAAGCCCTTCATATTTCTGTAAAGTGTCAGGATCATATCCCGGCGAAGGTACTTGTCGATAATGGATCGTCCCTAAAGGTAATGCCAAAGTCCACATTGGCAAAGTTGCCATTCGATGGGACATACATGAGGCCTAGTTCCATGGTGGTACGGGCTTTTGACAAGACTTGATGAGAGGTTATGGGAGAGATTGAATTGCCAATACAAGTTAGACTATGTACCTTTCAAGTTCTCTTCCAAGTCATGGATATCACGCCCGCCTACAGTTGTTTGCTAGGGTGGCTGTGGATCCATTCGGCTGGGGTGGTCCCTTCCATGCATCATCAAAAGTTGAAATTCATTATTGACAACAAACTAGTCATTGTTTTCGGGGAAGAAGACCTTTTGGTCAGCAAGCCTGTCACTACCCCGTACATTAAAGCAGCCGAGGAGGCCCTCGAGACTTCATTCCAAGCTTTGGAAATAGCCAATGCGACAAGCATTACAAGAACATCCTTCCCAAATATACCTCTAGCAGTGGTAAGGACAATGTTACGGGAAGGATACAAGCCAGGAAAAGGACTGGGGCGTGAACTGGAAGGGAGAGTCCAACCTGTGTGCCTCCCAGAAAACAAAGACAGGTATGGCCTGGGATACCGACCCACGGCCGCTGACAGAAAAAGGGTGGAGGCAGCAAGAAGGGGAAGAAGGATGGCTCACCTCACTGGTCCGGAATTCAACACCGCGAGAATCCCCATTTGTGACCTCTATCGGAGCTTCCGGAGCACAGGGATAATGCATCCAGATCAAGTGGCCATGATTGAAGATGATCCCAGCTATAGTGCGGAGTTTGTGTATGTTTGTTCACCGGGTCAGGAGCTGAATAACTGGGAAATCATGGAGTTCCCCATGACTCTAAACGTTTTGTCAAAGTAATAATTTTTTATAACTTGTTGGTCCCTTTGCTATGCCTAAGGCTTTGGGACCCCTTTTGTAATAAAGGCAAAAACTTGTTTGTTCGTTTGGTTAATGAACACTATCTGATTCTAATATCTCATCTTTGCTTGATTCCTTTTTCTTAAGCCTTTCACTTGCTTGTTTTCTTTTTCATTCGCTATAATACAACCAAATGCAGATCCAAAAACGATTCCTCTGAGAGCAGCGAGAACTTGGTTTTGTTTCACGATTCTGATTATTTGAATGATTACGTCGACGAAGAAAGTAAGGAAGACTTTGAAACTTTGCCCAAGTTGACAAGGTTATTGGTGCAGGAGGATAAAGAAATTCAACCCTATCAGGAAAAGGTTGAAACCATTAACCTGGGGGACGAAGGAGAGGTTAAGGAGGTCAAGATTGGCACCTTCTTAAGCAAAGAGCGGCGGGAAGAGCTGATTAAGCTGCTCAGGGAGTTTCAGGATATTTTTGCATGGTCATACCAAGATATACCGAGTTTGGATAACAGCATTGTAGAACACAGGTTGCCTTTAAAGCCAAAATGTCCGCCGATCAAATAGAAACTGTGATAAATGAAACCAGAAATGCTCCTTAAGATTAAAGAAGAAGTTAAGAAGCAATTTGATGCTGGTTTCCTAGCCGTAGCTAAATATTCTCAATGGGTAGCAAACATAGTTCCCGTTCCGAAGAAAGACAGAAAAGTGAGGATGTGTGTAGACTACCGAGACTTGAATCAGGCCAGCCCTAAGGATGACTTCCCTCTACCATAAATTGACATACTAGTTGATAATATAGCTCAGTACTCTATTTTCTTATTCATGGATGGGTTTTCAGGTTAAAATCAGATCAAGATGGCACCTAAAGATATGGAGAAAACCACGTTTGTCACTCTTTGGGGAACCTTTTACTACAGGGTGATGTCCTTCGGATTGAAAAATGTAGGGGCAACCTATCGAAGGGCAATGGAGACTCTGTTCCACGACATGATGCACAAAGAGATAGAAGTTTATGTGGATGATATCATCGCTAAGTCCAGGTCAGAAGAAAGACACATTACTGATCTGAGGAAACTCTTTGAACGGTTAAGAAAATTCAAGCTTAGACTAAATCCGGCCAAGTGCACCTTTGGTGCGAAATTCGGCAAACTGTTAGGATTCATTGTAAGCGAAAAAGGGATAGAGTAGATCCTGACAAGGTCAAGGCGATTCTGGAAATGCCTCCTCCTCACACGGAAAAAGAAGTCTGAGGGTTCCTAGGAAGGTTAAACGATATCGCCTGATTTATTTCCCAAATGACAGCAACCTGTGAGCCGATTTTCAAGTTACTTCGCAAGAACCAACCCGGGCAATGGAATGAAGATTGCCAAACAGCATTCAAAAAGATAAAGTAGTACTTGTTAGAGCTGCCAATCTTGGTGCCACCCATTCCTGGGAGATTACTGATCCTGTATTTAACCGTACTGAACGAATCCATAGGATGCGTATTAGGTCAACATGATGAGATTGGGAAGAAGGAGTGTGCCATTTATTACTTGAGCAAGAAATTCACCTAATGCGAGATGAGATACTCTACCCTCGAAAGAATATGTTGTGCATTAACTTGGGCTGCTCAGCGCTTACAGCAATATATGCTCAGTCACACTACATGGTTGGTATCTAAGATAGACCCCATTAAGTACATCTTTGAAAAGCCAGCTTTGACTGGAAGAATTTCTCGTTGGCAAGTACTTCTAACAGAATATGACATAACATATGTCACCCAAAAGGCCATAAAAAGAAGTGTGCTAGCAGTTTACTTGGTACATCTGCCCGTTAGCAGTTACCAACCAATGCAGCATGACTTCCCGGACGAAGATATTCTAGCTCTTTTCAAAGAAGAAGATGGTCAGGAAAGCAGGTGGATCATGAGATTTGATGGAGCTTCCAATGCATTAGGACATGGAATTGGGGTCATCCTAATCTCACCTGACAAAGAATTCATCCCCATTTGCGCTCGGCTATGTTTTGACTACACTAACAATGTTGCCGAGTATGAGGCTTGTTCTTTAGGGATATTAGCGGCTCTGAATGCAGGAATAAAGACCCTGGAAATTTATGGAGATTCTGCTTTGGTTATCCATCAATTGAGAGATGAGTGGGAAACTAACGACAGTAAACTAGTTCCCAATCATGCTCATATCAAAGAGATAATCAAAGAGTTTGATGAAATTACCTTCCATCATGTCCCACGAGACGACAACCAAATGGCAGACGCCTTAGCCACCCTAGCTGCGATGTTCAAAGTCAGCAGTGAATACGAGGTGCCGCTCATTGAGGTAAAAAAATGACAAGAACCTGCATATTGCTAGGTCATAGAAGGAGAGCCACATGGCAAGCCTTGGTATCATGACATCAAAAGGTACCTCCAATGCCAAGAATACCTTGAAGGCATCACAGATAATGACAAACAAACCTTGAGAAGGCTTGCTATGGGTTATATTTTGAGTGGCAACGTACTATACAAGAGAAATTATGATTCGATCCTCCTTTGTTGTGTTGACACTGTCGAGGAAAATCGAATCATGAGAGATGTCCATGAAGGGTCTTTTGGAACTCACACAAACAGACACGCCATGTCAAGGAAGATCTTAAGGGTTGGGTATTACTGGATGACCATGGAAATAGACTACTTTGCTTATGTACAGAGGTGTCATAAATGTCAGGTGTATGCCAATCATATTCATGCACCCCATTCATCCCTAAACGTCTTATCGGCACCATGACCCTTTTCAATGTGGGGTATGGATGTTATTGGGCCCATTGAGCCAAAAGCCTCGAATGGTCTTCGTTTTATTTTGGTCGCCATCGATTATTTCACGAAATGGGTGCAGGCAGCCTCGTACGCCAATGTAACAAAGAATGTTGTGGTCAAATTCATCAAGCGTGAATTGATATGCCGATACTGCCTACCAAGCCAGATCATTTCTGACAATGGTACGAATTTGAACAACAAGATGATGAAGGTACTCTGTGAAAGCTTTAGAATCTCTCACCATAATTCCTCCCCTTATCAGCCTAAAATGAATGGGGCAGTCGAGGCAGCTAACAAAAACATCAAGAAGATAGTGGAAAAGATGGTGGTGACCTACAAAGATTGGAATAAAATGCTTCCCTTCGCTCTGCATGGATACCGGACCTCGGTGCCAACCTCGACTGGGGCAACCCCATTCTCCTTGGTCTACGGAATGGAAGCAGTACTGCCTTTTGAAGTAGAGATCCCATCCCTTAGGGTGATCATGGAGGCCAAACTGGAGGAGGCTGAATGGATCCAGGCCAAGTACGACCAATTAAACCTAATTGATGGAAAAAGTTTAACCGCTCTCTGCCATGGATAGTTGTATCAAAAGCGCCTGAAACGGGCGTACAAAAAGAAAGTGCGACCTTCATATTTTCGAGAAGGAGAATTGGTCCTCAAGAAGATTTTGCCAATCCAAAGAGACGAGCGCGGCAAGTGGGCGCCTAACTATGAAGGTCCCTATGTTGTGAAAAGGGCCTACTCTGGAGGGGCTTTAACCCTCACCAAAATGGATGCAGAGGATCTGCCAATGCCTATAAACGCAGATGCGGTGAAGAAGTACTATGCCTAAAAAAAGGGCGGGGGGCTCGCTAGGCTGAAAGCCAGAAAAGGCGGCCTAGGCAAAAGTTAGAGCTACTTAGTGAGTCGAAAACCCAAACGGGCGGCTCAGACAAAATCAAAACCTAAAGTCCTGGCACGGTGGCACAAACCCTTCAAGCATAAAATGAAAAAACCCAACTGGGGCATATGAGTCATTGTCAAATTACGTCTTCAGAAGCAAAATCAAAAGATGAACATGAAGTCGTGAGACAGAATAAAGATTCTCATCGCTCTCAGGAAATCGCTGGAGGATTCAGGAGCCTTCCCTTTCCCACCTACCTTCAATTCTTTATACCTTGTTGCATCTGTTTGTTTTACATTGCTTTCATTACCACTGTACATGTCTGATGTTTATAAATAAAAATTTACCCATCTGTCTGCACGTGTTCATGGCTAAGTCTTATAAATGAACAAGTTTTTGCTAAGAAATTTTTGAAAATGAAAATGACAAAACATAAAGTTGTGTGGAGCGGAATGCATCCCAGCACCAGACCCTACCTCGGGCAAGCATAACCAACTCCGTTAGGCGTGTTCACCAAAGTCAGAAGTTGCTTCTATTTCATCCATGAGTTATCTCAAGGACCATCTCTAAGGAAGGTCACCTAAAAATATCAATCTGTTTACTTTTGTACTACTCATCCTCTTTTTAAAAGTTGACTGAAATTCCTGACCCAGAAGCGAAGGGTTTGACGAGCAGTCCCCCAGTGAGGCTACAACCCTCTACGAAAAAATCTCAAGTCAAGATCTCCTCCCAGGTGAATCTGAACCAGATTTCTCCCCAAGTGGAATCGGTAGGTCACTTCCCCCAGCAAAACCACGGTTACCACTAGGTAGACGCCAACCAAACCGTCCTTCCCCAGTGGAACTACACTTCAGAAACAGACTCCAATTGGCCTTTCTTCCCCAATAAGTTCATCATTATCAAACTAGCACCCATCACACTCTTCCCACCAAACAGCTCAAACTAAGGCATCACCTCAGGTTTCTTACTCTTTTTAGTCAAGGGGTAGTACCCTGAATTTCCGAACAGCTCAAACTGGGGCATCTCCCTTGATTTCTATTCTCTTTCAGTCAAGGGGCAGTACCCCAAATTTCCAAACTGCTCAAACTGGGGCATCACCCCAAGTCTTTCTCTTTCAGTCAAGGGGCAGTACCCCAAATTCCTTCAGTCTCTCAAAATGGGAGCAGCCTTCCAAGCCTCCCAAACTTGGGGTAGTACCCCAAATCCTCATTCCTTTCCTAATTTGGGGAATCACCCCAAATCTCCAAACTTTGGGGCATCACCCCAAATCTCAAAATTTGAGGCATCACCCCAAATCTCCAAACTTGGAGCATCACCCCAAGTCTTCTAAACCTGGGGCATTACCCCAATTCTTTTATTTCCAGTCAACTGAGGGTCGACCCTGATTCTTTTATTTCTAGTCAACTGAGGGTCAACCCCAATTCCTTTATTTTCAGACCTAATCGAGGGTCAACTCCCAATCTTTTATTTCCAGTCAACCAAGGGTCAACCCCAATTCCTTTACTTTCCTGTCAACCAAGGGTCAACCCCAATCTTTTACTTTCTAGTCAATCGAGGGTCAACCCCAATTCTTTTATTTCCAGTTAACTGAGGGTCAACCCCAATCTTTTATTTCCAGTCAACAGAGGGTCAACCCCCAATTCCTTTACTTTCTTATCAACTGAGGGTCAACCCCAATTCCTTTACTTTCCTGTCAACCGAGGGTCAACCCCAATCCTTTACTTTCTAGTCAATCGAGGGTCAACCCCCAATCTTTTATTTCCAGTCAACAGAGGGTCAACCCCCAATTCCTTTACTTTCTTATCAACCGAGGGTCAACCCCAATTCCTTTACTTTCCTGTCAACCAAGGGTCAACCCCAATCTTTTACTTTCCAGTCAATCGAGGGTCAACCCCAATCTTTTATTTCCTGTCAACCAAGGGTTAACCCCAATTCTTTTGTTTCCAGTCAACCAAGGGTCAACCCCAGCTCCTTTACTTTCCTTTAAACCGAGAGTCAACCCCAATTCTTTTATTTCCAGTTAACCGAGGGTCAACCCCAATCTTTTATTTCTAGTCAACAGAGGGTTAACCCCCAATTCCTTTACTTTCTTGTCAACCGAGAGGCAACACCCTCAACCTTTACTTTCTTGTCAACCGAGAGGCAACACCCTCAACCTTTACTTTCTTGTCGACAGAGAGGCAACACCCTCAACCTTTCATCTCCTATCAAGCCAAAGTGCAATACCTAACTAATCATTCCCTGTTCAAACTGGGACATTACCCCGATTCTGTTTCCATGAAAAAAGGGACTAATTGGAACCAATATTGAGACCAGTCCAAAAGATATTTTGACTGTATTTTCTGCCGGAGTGAATTTAGTGGAAATAATGTCGGGGTCACAGAAGAAGCAGGAAAGCAAGGCCTCTCAAACACCTTCCGAATCAAACTAGGGTCCAAATTCACCTTGAAAAGTTGAAATAAGCCAAGGTTCAATGATGTAAGCCAATGTCGATACTTATTTCACATCGTCTAACAAATTCAACAGGCTTTATTGGTGTGAAAAGAACAAAGAACGATGTTACCCTTTCTATATCGGTCAAGAACTTAATTGATTTGGGAAGTTACAGTGGACAATGTTATTTCGAGTTGCTTCATTAATTACACATCGGTTCAGAGTTCGATTTAACATTCTTGAGAAAGGTAGAGGCATATACGCAAAAGAGTCATTTCATTCAAAAAAGGGGGCACTACGACCTTACAAAATTTTCAAATCCGGAGCCTATCCCGGAATAAGGCAAACAGAAAGAAAACTAATTTATACACCGGTGGTAGGGGAGTCTGGTCCGACAACAGTGGCTGTTCTCTTAGAATCTTCCGACACTGTCCTTAACTCCATACTTTGGCCCTCGGGGAGAGGCAGAGGTTCGTAAGGAACATCCTCAGGTTCCACTGCCTGACCCTGGTCCATAGCATATAGATGTCTACCATGAAACTCATAGTAAACACCTATATCGTTCAAGTTAAGTTGCACAACAAAGTTCTGATGTATAACTTGACGAACAGCAGAGCTAAAGGCGACGTCGGCCAATTCTGAGAATTCAGCCATCGCCTTCTCCCTTTCTTGCCGTTCTCGGACTTGGGCCTCCTTCACGACGATGACCCCGGCTGCCAGCTCCTCGTTTTTCTTTTCAACCTTGGCCCGTCCAGCAAGGGCTTTATCTAATTTAGCTTGAAGAGCTTTAAGAGCGTCCTCCGAAGCCTTGTACTTGGCCTCGGCCTTATTCACCCTCTTAGCAGCTGAGTTGTACGCCATCATGAGTTCGTTCAAATCTTCCTCCCTCTTAGCCAAAGTAGCCTGAGCCTCCGCTCTGAGGGTTTCAGCCTCCTGTATCCGGTCTAGGAATTGTTTAGCCTCCATACCGGAATAGTAGGATTTACCCAAGGATTAAAGAACCTCAGCCACCTCGATCAAGTTGAAGATGGCTCCCTTGACAACGCACCTCATCTCAAAAGCAGGAAGATCATCCTTCAGCTTGAAAGGGATTTGGACACGTGCCGGTGTCTCCCCAATGCATTGCAAAAACTCTGAAATGCTGGAGTTGCAGTGGGGGGCGTTCTCGTCGGCAGGCTGAGTCCAGTCCAAGGCATTGTCATCATCGGTATCCTGCTCCTCCTCATGCTGGGCCTCCACCACGGCCTCAGCCCTTTGGGCCTTATGCCTTTTGCCCTTGGAACTTTGGCCGGTGTGTGTGCACTTTTTATTTTGGATCCCGTCATCTGGGCCCAGGGCCAAATTCCTAACCTTATCAGCTAGGATGCTAACCACTTTGGCCGCTGTGTGCCTTGGAGTCACCCTGTTCTCCACATCGGTAGCAGCAGCGTTTCTGGCTACAGCCTGTTCCTGAAGTTTCTTCAAATTGTCTATCCAAGCCATTTCACCTAAAAAGAGAAGAAACTGTTGTCAACACCAATAAAAATAATAATAATTAAAAAAACCTACTTAGATAGCTATCCCGGTGTGACTTCTCCCCCAGAAGGGTTTTGCAGGAAATCTTGGAGAAGGTGGAGTAAGCCTTCAGGGCGTCCAACACCTTCTTGGACTCCGTCGACAAAACACTCTCACAGACGGAGTAGGCGTTACTGGTTAAGAGGAAGTGCTCATGGGTCCAGCCGTTGTAGAACTTCCTGGAAAAATCAGAATTCTCCCAGAACACCGGCTTTCCTCGGTTGACCTTGACCTTGACATAGGAGTATCTGAAGCTCACCCCGTCTGTCTTGGCCGATTCGGTGAAGCTTTCGAAATTCACCACCTTGGCGTCACACCGGAGATTGATGAAACTGAGGCCACCGTCTTGGTTACCCCGGTGCATCACCCTGCAGTAAGTGAAGAAGAGCGCCACGGTGTGGATGAAGTGGAAATATTCCCCCAGCACCTCCAAAGCCTTCACCAAACCCCAGCCATTGGGATGAAGTTGGCTGGGAGAGTAGTCTAGGAACCGGAGTACACCCATCTCGAACTCTGTCAAAGAGAGGCGGATGCCAACCTTAGATAATAATATCTCATGCATGAAGAGATATCTGGACCCTGGCTGATGGCAGATACGCTCCGAGGTCAGTGGGCACAGGATTGTAAAAAAACTTCATACTCCTCGTCGGCATGGACGACGACGTCTTCAATCATCACATCAGTGGAATCTTCGGCATAGTAGGAAATGATGTTCCTCGGCTCTTCATTAACCTAAAAATAGGGGTCTTTGGCCTTTTCAGCGAGCCAGTCGATCCGGTGTGCAAGGACATTGGTTTCAACGGTATTTGTTTTAATAACGGGGACGCCGGTGGTAGAGTCTCCATCGAAGCCATGTAGACTGTGTGGCAGAGAAAAGGAATACAGTTGTAAAATGTCACTTTGTCAGATAAATAGAGACTGGCACTGCTGCCACGCTCACTAGAACCCAAGTTAATAGAGGACGATGTGTGGGTTCCAGACAATGTGTCTAGCTCCCTCGTTTCCCATAAGGGCAACGTGGAGAAGCGATTAGGTCCTAAAACTATTGGCCAGTGTGAAACCCCAGAGGTAGCTTCACATTGGTGATGTTGACCCTGGCTCGTGACTCCTCCCGACTGACGTCGGGATGTGATTGAAGAAAGTCCAGACAGGACCTTGATAGAGTCACTGCTTGAACCGTTGTCCCCCATACCCTATCTAAAAATGAAAAAGGAGAAGGAAAGTATGGAGGTACCTGCTGAGACGATGCGGGCTGTTCTTTTGGTGCGAGCCAGAATGCTTGATGGACACCGGAGGCTTTCAACGTCGGAGCAGTAGAGCTTCGGAGCAAGAAAACAAGTGTGTGTGACTGACCCTCATTCCTGCTTTTATAGAGGGTGAAGGGACGGGGATCTAGAATGTTCTACATTCCGGCCCAGGCCCATGAAAAGAGGCCCATTACCAGCGATGGTCCATATTACGGCCATAAAGCGCGAAAAGGGAAAATCGGCATGACGAATCAGGTGGTGACACATGTAGGGGTTCTTGTGTCATCTCAAGATGACACTGTCTGTTCATAAGATTACATCGGTTAAAAACGTATATACACATCGGCATTTGTCATATCGGTTGATTCCCTATAAACGGACTCTCACTTGACCCCAACATCGGTGTTCATATCTTTACTTCATTTTCACTTCAAAAACACTTCATGTTTCTCTCACGAAAGAAAGTAAAGAGGGGCATCTGTGAACACCTATTTCGGTCTGGCCAATTTCCATCTAGAATAGACACCGTCAGTAATAGGTCCTAACACCATCTGATGTCAAAATGAAGTGAAACATCGTCAAAGACACCGGTTTGGGTCATAAGGAGACGACGTCCGATGTCCAAAATAAGAGGAACATCGGTACGAGTCAAAGGGATACCGATCTGGGCCAATAGAAGAGACACTGTCTTGCTGAGTCCATTCAGTGAGACCGGTGTCCGTTATTATCCGACGTGGGAGGTGTTTTCATAAACCCAACATCAGACCCGTGTGACACCATTTGTAGAGTCCGGCTGCCCATGCTGTGACTTGGAATCGCACTACAAGATTCGTACTGGAAATCCAAGAAATGGCAAACAGGGAACAAAAATTAAAATAATAAAAAACTCACCACCAGCCACTGTTCCCCACAACTGCCAGTAGCCAGGCTATCTCCACTATGCGTATGGGTGAGTGGGAGCTTGAGCTATACAGGCACTCAGGCTCCAGAACACTTCCATAAATACCTCCATTGAAGAGGTCCACGGGCCCGTACTTTGAACCCCTGAATCCTAAGAAATTGCTCCGGTATTCGAAACCCTAAGCCTTTCAGAGAATTATTCCGACTCTTGGTTCTTTGAGTCTCTCGAGGAAAAGAACTGGCACCAAGATTCTGAATCCAGACACTGGGATACGGCCTTTACCCTACTTGAAGTAAAGTTCTCCCCCATTGCTCAGACTCCGTCCATAACCCCATAAAAGCTCCTAATTTCAATCCCACACCGGTTCCCTTCTACTTTACCCCGGTTCTCCACTGAACCCTATACCATCTCTCCCCTAAGCTTCACATCGGCTCTCACAGTTGTTCAATCCTATCATTTCGGCCGCTGTTGTTCTAGCCCACACCGGCTCATACTCAAGGATCGACTATTTTCAGCATCTCCACACTGGTTACAATCCTCTCCACTTTTATCCCTTTTTTAGTTCATTATATTAGTTAGTTTTACATTGTTTGTTCTTTTGCCAAGTCTGTCATTTTTGTTAAATTTATTCTCTTGGTTAAATTTGTTCTGTTGTTAAAATCTCTTTTTATCCTATCTCATGATAATAATAATAAAAACAAACATTTTTTCATGTTTATTTTAATCAATGTAAAAGTCGTTTTAGCCAGTGTCGTGCGGAAGTACTTCTGCCTACACTATTCCTAAAGATCATACACGTAGGAGAAATTCGCCTTGTATGCACCATTCCCATGAATTTCACCCATCCCTAAATCCCTAACTTCATCTAAGACACCCCTCGTCAAGAACTACGTAACCCTGATTTCTCAAAAACTCAAGAATACGTAGGAGCAGGACTTAACTCCTATCGGGCCCACTTCTTTCCTTTCATATTCTTCCTTTTAAAAATTAATCTAACCCTTACCATCTTCATGGAAGTCAATTTAGACGTGACGTCTTGTTGATTTTCTTCCTTTTCCCTGGCCGTTATTATTATTTTTTATAAAATCAGGTTAATTTGGACGAGACGTCCTATTAATTCTTTTCACCATTTGACCCTACATTTTGATTGAAAATGACTAATTTGGATGAGACGTCCTGTTAGTGTTTTCTCCCTTTCCATATATACCTCCATTAAAAGCCTGGATTAACTTGGACGAGACGTCCTGTTAACCCCTCCTCTTTTCTTTCCCGACCTTTTATGCTGACAAAAGGATAACTAATTTAGACGAAATGTCTTGTTAGCTTCCTTTTCTCTTTTTCCGTTCCCCCCATTAAAGCAAGGATTAATTTCGACGAGATGTCCTGTTGATCTTACTCCTTTTTCATTTCATCTGTTTCCTTCATTTCCAAGAAAAAGAAATAGAAACAATTTTAAGGCTATTCATGATGCGTATTTTTAACTTTGGTACTATTTTTAACAGGCGATGTGGGGTGCTAATACCTTCCCCACTCGTAACCGACTCCCGAACTTGAATCTCACTTTTTTAAGCCAGTGCTTTGTTAAAGTTTTTTTTCCAATGTTTTCTTCTATGAATAAAAAATGTTGGTGGCGACTCCCTGTTCTGATTTATTTTGATTTCGAGGGTCGGCCGTGCCACCACGATCCCGGTCACGACAGTTACAAATGGATATTTAAAACCAAGAGGGATTCAAAGGGTAATGTTGAGAGATATAAGGCCCGTTTAGTTGCTAAAGGCTTTACTCAAAAAGAAGGCATCGACTACAAAGAAACCTTCTCTCCAGTGTCTTCGAAGGATTCTTTTAGGACAATCATGGCACTTGTAGCTCATTATGACCTAGAGCTCCATCAGATGGATGTTAAAACTGTGTTCCTAAATGGTGACGTCAAAGAAACAATTTACATGTTGCAACCAGAAAATTTTGTAATTGGTGACTCAAAGTCAATGATATGCAAATTAAAGAAATCTATCTATGGTATCAAACAAGCTTCCCGTCAATGGTATCACAAATTTCATCAAACTATTACCTCATATGGTTTTGAGGCAAATGTAGTTGTTGATTGTGTTTATCATAAATTTAGTAGGAGTAAATATATATTCCTGGTGTTATATGTCGATGATATACTGCTTGCTAGAAATGATATAGGCTTATTGCACGAAACCAAGAAATTTCTAACAAAGAATTTTGAAATGAAAGATCTTGGTGAAGCCTCTTTTGTATTAGGTATTGAAATACTAAAAGATCATTCTCTTGGTATATTAAGGTTATCATAAGAGAGCTATATCGATAAAGTTTTAGATAGATTCGACATGAAAGATTGTAAACCAGGAGATACCCCGATAGCTAAGGGAGACAAATTTAGCCTCAAACAGTGTCCTAATAATGATCTTGAAATGAATGAGATGCAAAAGATTCCCTATGCTTTAGCTATGGGAAGTCTTATGTACGCTCAAGTTTTTACTCGTCCCGATATTGCATTTGTAGTAGGAGTTTTGGGCAGATACTTAAGTAATCTTGGGATGCAGCATTGGAAGGCATTAAAGCGTGTAATGCGCTACTTGAAGAGAACAAAAGGATATATGCTAACTTTTTAGAAGTCAGACAATTTGGAGATCATTGGGTACTCTGACTCTGATTTTGCTGGATGTCAAGACAACAAACGCTCCACATCAAGATATATTTTCATGTTGGCCGGAGGAGCTATCTCTTGGAAGTCTATTAAACAAACTATTATAGCTTCTTCAACCATGGCTGCAGAATTTATTGCTTGTTTTGAGGTATCCAACCATGGTATATGGTTGTGAAATTTTGTCACTAATTTACGTATGGTTGATGGCATTGAAAGACCATTGAGGATCTATTGTGATAATAACTCAGCAGTTATTTATTCCAACAATAACAGCAGTACTACCAAGTCAAAATTCATTGATATTAAGTTTTTGGTTGTAAAGGAAAGAGTTCAGAATAAACAAATTTCTATAGAACACATTGATAAGTCTTGAAAAGACTTAATTATTTCTTCTTTTATTTAACATAATTCATTAATTACTTTTTAGTTTAGATTTATTATTTAATAAATAGTTAACAATTCGTATTTTATTTATTTATTTTAAAAGTGCTTTATTTATGTAAGAAAATGATTAAAAACATTGAATAGTTAAGAGTTTATGATTATTTATAATTTCATTGAGCAGCCAGCATACAAATGCTAGGCAATTATGTGTTTATTGGTGCAGGAACAGTTTGCGCTCAAGCTAAGAAGGAAAATCCGAGTGAAATTCCTAAAAGTCGAGTGAGATTTCACAAATCCGAATGAAACTCCAAAAGTCCGACTGGGAAATGCTTCAAAAAACCGACTGAAAAAGGGAACTGAATACCGAATAAAGAACCCGAGCGAGACTTCAGAATACTGATTGAATAATCCATAACGCTCAAGCAAGCAAGTTCACGCTCAAGCGTGACTTCAAAACATCACTCTCGCCCAAGCTTCTCCATCACGCTTGAGCGAGAAAGCAATACTACAGTGCATATTTCGAGCTCGCTCAAGCGAGAGCCCTGCACGCTCAAGCGTGAAGGCAGTCATTTAAACACTGACTGTTCCCTCCAAAAAGACACTCGACACCAGTGTTGTTCCTACTGCCTTCCCTCCTACTTTTGTACCTTAGTAATTTAAGTGTTGGCTGTAATTAGTTAATGTTGAGCTATAATTAGTTATTTATTCCGTAATTATGTAATTAGTTAGTTAGTTTAATTATTAACTCAGTTTTCTTAGTGATTAGTTTAGTTATTTGGTTAGTTAGATGCCTATATATACTTGTACATACTCTGTAACATACAACAGAGAACAGAGTACATAGAATACAATTCATTTTCCATTTCCAACCTCTCTCTAATTCCTTTTGCTCTCTAAACTCTCTCATCCATGTCTTTCCAAATTCCTTCGATAGAACTAATGTCGATGGATTTCTAAATTCCTAAGGTTGGGATTGCAAAGCTTTGCGATGGAATCTTGAAGGTGTATTGAGGAAGTTGACTTCTAGATCCTGAGGAGAACAAGCTGAGGAATGGATCTGCTTTGCTGGATTGACAAATCCAGATCTGATGAAGAACTTCACCAGTGAGGAATCATGGTTGAAGCTTATGTAACTTCCAGCTTTCTAACTAATTCAAGCCTAGCAATTAGGTGAATAGTTAGAGTTCAACCTCCAATTTCGCATTAGATTCGTATGTTAATTGAGCACTTAAGGGATTAAGGTTTGATGCATAGGAATTAGCATTTTTTCACCTAAGGAATTAGGGAATAACCATTTGCGGATTGTCCTCTTGATGTTTGAAGCTCGATTGAATCTCAATTGCATATTCTTGATGAAGTTGTAAACTGAAGCAATCCTAACCTATCTTCTATCAATCGTATTTCATCCTTAACACTGTCTCTGAAAAATATAAAAACATAGAAAGTATAAAACAACAAAAATCGAATGAATCTTTTGATCATTGTGTTGGTTCAGCTTGTATCTATCCAAGATTGAGGTACTTACCACAATCCCTGTGGGACGATCAAATATAATACAATTTTAACGACTAGTGCGCTTGCCAATGAATAAATTCTCTGAGAATTACACATCAAGTTAATGACTCAGAGATTTAGCATTAAGTTAATGGCGCCGTTGCCGGGGATTGTTGAGTAATATCAACAATCCTTGGACCGGTACTAGACTGAACCATTTTTTTTAGTCTTTGTAACTTTTGTTAGTTGTTGGTGAATTTTGTTGTAGGAGTAGATTTTTTTAAGTGTTGGTATTGTGTTGAGTGTTTGCTGTTAGTTGTTTTTGGCTATTTTAGTGGTAGCACTAACCATTGCAGTAGCCTTGTTTATAGTTAGTTGTTGCATTTATTTTTTATTTTTTTCTAGTTCCTTTGGAAAGTGAAAAGTTGCAGGTGATGGATCTTGATGACACCTTAGTAGAGTTTCTTCAATATTCACAAACATTATGCATGAACCATGTAGAGGAGGTACAATCAATTGAGAAGGAGCCATCAGAGTTAGAAAGGAGTTTAATTCAATTTATAAAAGTCACTCAAACCGGCCTCTAAAATTTTGATAATTCAATCATGAATATTCAAAAGCAAGTGGATTTTATTGCAAAGCAGTTAGCCGAAGAGCAAAGAAATACAGAGGTTGTACAAAGAGAAGATCAATATGAAGAGCCATGGGATGACGATGTTGGTCTAGCTGAAGAAACTAAGTTTGGGGAAGAAAAGGATCAGCTAGAAAACATTGAAATGGATGAACCTGAACTTGAAGTTGATAAAGAAACAAAAGAAGAAAAAGAAAAGAAGGAAGTTCAGGGATATTTGATGGAAGAAGAGTCAATTGAAGAATGTAAAGAAGAAAGTGATATGGATTATACTTCAGAAGTGGAAGATGATCGTATATCTAGTGAAGCATTCTTTGATGATTAGAATGAAGAAGATTGGTCTGAAGAAGAACAAGAGCAAAAGTTATCAGTGAATAATTTCTTTGATGATGCAAGTGTTGCAGGAGTGCAAATTGAACAAATGACAACAGAAGCCATTGAGGAACCTGAAAATCAATTAGACACTATTGTTGAGCAAGAAATGATAGAAGGGGTTGAGGTCTCAGCAAAGATGGAAACCATATCTTGGCAACACAATAATGATACTGAATTTTTATTGGAGCCAAGTGTGAACACAGAGAAAGAAGTAGAAGTTCATGCACTAGAAGAGTTAACATGTGTAGATGTTGAGAATATAAAAGAAGAAGAAATTCAGCCATGTTATGAGGAGCGTTTGCTAGTGGTGACTACTGTAGCTATGGAAATCACAAGGAAACACGAATCATCAAGTCAAAAAGAACATTGCTTGTGGCATAAAAAGAAGAAGACTAACACAAAACAAAAAAAGAAAAAAAGTGAAGAAAAGAAAACGAAGAAAAAGCAGAAAGTTTGGAAAAATAAAGATTGGAGGAAAGTTATGTTGAGCATTAGCTTCAAACATAACAAGGAAAAACAAGGAGTAAAAAGACCAAGAGTGTATAGTCATAAGAAATGGGATCCTGGAGGATGATCTTATGTTTGTTTTTCTTATACATAAATAAAATGGTGGAAAAAAAAACTGAACAGCATGAAGAAAGTAGAATCAGGTTCCCTTCACGCTTGAGCATGAGCTTTTTGTGCCTTCGCCTGATTCCCATGGTTTGAGCGTGAGCTCTTTTGCCTCTCAACAAACTGCTCGCTTGAGCGTCATTCCACACGCTCAAAGCGTGACTGTGATGCATGACCCTTTTTTCACTTCCGCTCGAGCGTACGTTAACACGCTCTGAGCGTGGCCAATTGTGCCTTGTATATTTGCTCCACGCTTGAGCACTTCAAGTTCTCGCTTGAGCGCAATCGGGCTTGAAGATGTGTTGTTACTCACGCTTGTCCCTTTCCGACCAGAAAATTCTAACATCCTCTCAAACTTTGATGTTGGACCAAGGGGGGGTACTTTAATAAATGGTTTTAGGTCGTTGACGAAGTGGGTCAGATGATGAAGGGTAACTTGTGTCACCCTGTCCTTTATTTTTCTGATCTCTCATTCTGTCAGTCTTTTCGTTTCCTCACCCGATCTCTCTGCATTTGTTGTTTGTTCACCTGGCCTTTCATTCACTCATTCTTTCGTCCATTCATTTTGTCACTCAATCGTCTTCTTCATCCATTCGGTATTCTGTTCACTCGGACCTCTCTGCAGTCGTTCTTGCATTCACTCGTCTTTCTCACTCAGTCACTCCATTTCATTCTGACTTTCATTTTTCACCTTATTTTTCATTCGGTTCTTCATCCACTAGGTATAACTTGTACTGGTCTCTTCCACTCGGTCATTCATTCGGTCTTCCACTCGTCTCTCCCTCTCGGTCTCTTTCACTTGTGTCTCCTCTCGGTTCCCTCACTCCTCACTCAGTCTCATTCCCTCACCAGATCTCTTTCTCGGTCTTTCACTTCTGTCACTCTTCATTCACTCGGTCAATCATTCTCTCGGTTCCCTCACTCCTCTCGTTCCTCACCCGATCTCTTCCACTCATTCATTCTTCCACTCGTTCTTCCATACACTCTTCCAATCGTCATTTATTTTACTCTTGTATTCCTCCATTCGTTCTTTCTTTCACTCAGCCTTACTTTCATTCGTTCTTTCTCCCACTCGCTTTTCTGTTCACTCGTATCTTACTGCAGTTATTCACCCATCCATTCATTGTCACACTCGTCTCTCATGCACTTTACTTTATTCTATTCATTCTTTCACTCGTTCTATGATCCACTCGGTATTCATTCACTCAGTATCCTTTTCATTCAGTGTTTCATTCACTCATTCTCTCAATCTAAATGATTTCTATTCTGTTCCTTCACCCATCTCTCTGTAATTTTCTCATTCATTCCTTTTTCATCCACTCAGTGTTCCCATAGTCTCTCGTATGATTCTGTCATTTTTTTTATTTACTCACCCGATCCCTTTTTCGATTTTGTCCACTCGGTGTCTCGTTTATTCGTTTTTCCTGCAGTCTCTTTTTTTTTATTTACTTAGTTTCTCATTCGATCACTTGTCGTCCTTCCATTTGTTCTTCCACTCGCTCTTGCATTTACTCATTTCCTTCATTTGGTCGGTATATCTTTCACTTGTCCCATTTACTCGGAATCTTTTTCATTCGTTCTTTTTCATTTCTTCTTTCTTCCACTCGTTTTTTTTCATTCACCCTTATTTTTACTCGTCTTTCATCCACTCGGTCACTCTTTCTTTTTCATTCCTCACCTGTCATTCAGTCTTTCATTCACGCACTCTATCTTGTATCCATTTGTTCTTCCACTCATTGTTTCATTCACTCAGCTTTTCTCTCACTTTTTCATTCGTTTTTTATTCATCGGTTCTGTCATTTACTCAGTCCTTCTCTGTACTCATTGTTTTGTTTACTCTATCTACTCGTTTTTCATTCACTCAGTTTCTCACTCATTCACTCGTCACTCATCCAGTTGTTATCTCTTCCACTCATTCTTTCATCCACTCTTTCACTCTTCCAATCGTCAATTGTTTCACTCGTTTTTTTTATCCACCCGTACCTCATCCACTCGTTCCTTTCGTGGTGCATAACTTCTGTTGTGTTGCGCGCTTGAGCGCACACTCTCACGCTTTGAGCGTGACCACTCGTACCTGAAAGAAAAGAATTCACGCTTGACCCCTCGCTGACCATGCTTTGGTAGATGAGTCCCACGCTTAAGCGTCTCAAGCTCTCGCTTGAGCGCGATCGAGAAGAAAGGATTTGCTGTTAATTTTTCCGCTTAAGCATGCTGCTGGGAGCTTGAGCGTGAGTGCCAATATTGAAGACTTCTGATACTGTTATTTGGCGCTTGAGCGAATAATGATCTGCTTGAGCGAATTTTTTACCTGATGCTTTATGTATGATTTAAATTGGGCATTGGCGCGCCAATATTTCAGCGTACTTATGCGTATCTCTCAGGTAGTGGGTTGAGCATTTTGTTTTCCACTCGGTCTCTGTTTATGTTAGGATGTTTCTGTGTAATGACTTTATTTATTATCTTGAACAATGAATTCCCTTTCTTTCAGTTGTAATGGAACCTTATATATTTGATAAATTATTTGTTATTATTTCTTTTCTCAATTGTATTGTTAAATCCATGCATGCCATTCCCAACAAGTGCTTTCCATGCACTGCCAGTCAGGTAAAAGGGAAGTATTCTAATTTTCTGACTCATTCTTTAATAACCTATGTTAACTGTGTTTAATTAAAATCCATCTTAAATATTTAATTCTTGCTAATTCTTAGGCTTTATTCGGATAGATGAATTAATTGGCATTGTTTGACTCATGATCCCTGTCCATAGCTATTTTTCATTAATAATTAATTATTTACTCTGTATGCTAGTTAGCAATCTGAATGTATGACTTTACATTAAGTTTGGGGACATGACTGGCTGATTAACTATAATATTCGTAGCTTTTGAACCTCTTTTATTCTTTTCTGAGTGAACCTGCATGCTAGTTGTAACATCCCAAATTTTTAAATAATTATAAAATTTAGATTAAGGTTATGGATTGATGGAATTAATGGTTAATTAAGGATTAATTGCCAATTAGGCAAATTATTGAATGATGATAATAATAATATTAATAATACAAGAATGAACCATGTGCCTTGGAAGCTGGTGGGCCCGGTTCTCTCTCCATTTCTCTCTCTTTATGCACGCTGGTGGTAGGTGGTGCCTTAGGAGTTTTGGTTTCCTTTCTCTCCCTTGTCCACGTTGGATGGGAGTAATCATTGCTGAGAGAGTTTGCATTAAATGCTGATGGACATGCATTAATGAGGACGTGATGGAGCTGAGTGGGACGCTGATGGGGCTGTATGGTGATATAGCTTCACTTCCATATTTTCTCCTCATTTTCCTTCATTTTTCTCCTTGGTGGCTTTTTGGAGGAGAGAGATGCTCCTCCTTCTCTCTAGAATTCATGGAGCTTCTGCTTCATCTTCTTGCCTTCTCCTTATCTTCATCTTCCTCCACTCAACGCTGTGTTAAGTTCGAGTGGAGCTGCATGATGATGGTGAAACAGCTTGTGGCTGTGTGTGTAAGCTGGGTTGCACCTTGCTGTTTTGGTGCTTCTTCCTCCTCTTTTCGTTCCTCCATATGATAGGTTGTATGAGGCTCGGTTCGGAGAGCCTACAGCAGCTGGGTGTGTGTGCATGCCTCGGTTTGTGGATGCATGATGGTTCACAGATGACGAGGTTGAGCTACTCTTGTGAGGATGAAGACATGCATGATGCATGAAGGCATGGTGGTCCTCCACTGTTGGTGAGGACTGACTCTTGATGCTGTTCTTGTGATGGATACAGCGTTGGAGTTCTTCACTGAGCTGGGTGAAGACTGAGTTGAGTCTTGATGACTCTTTCTAGTGTTGAAAGCCAAGCAGGGTGCTGCTGTGGCTAGACCGAGTGGTCCTGTGACTCCTGGAAGCTTCATCCAGGTAAGGGGAGCTATTGCATCTTAAGTGTATAGCTTATGGACGGACTTCCGGGTGACTTCATTGCATTGTGTTATGTTTTGTTTGATGTTGTATGTTGTTAAGTTGAACCCGGATTGTTGTTTGTTATTTAAATGGTGCATGATTATCCGTCCAAGAGATGCATGATGTTATTGTGATGATGATTAGATTATGATGCTTGAGATGCATGTATGTTGATATGGAGTGCATGTGTGATCCTCTATTTGTCCCTGGATGTGTTGTACATTTGAATGCATGTGAATGTTATTGATGCATATGTGTATGCTGAATGCATGAATAGGGACTGTTATGATGGATGCCGAGTGGGCTTTATAGAGGAAGGCACGAAATGCTTACTGTAAAGGATAAATCCGAGTGAATATAGGATAATCCGAGTGAATGGCATAGTGATTGCTGAGTGAATGGTATGGTGATTGCCGAGTGAACGACATAGTGATTGCCGAGTAGATGGCATAGGATTGCTGAGTGGATGTGGTATAAGCTGAGTCTTCTGATTGTTGTTAAATTGCTGAGTGCACATGATGTTGAACGCAGATTCCGAGTGGGCAATCGAATGAATATAAGTTGAATTTATATGCATACGTGTTATTGAGTTATTGAATATGAACACCTTGTGGGGTGCCACAAGGGTGTAATCCCGAGTGAAGAGGACGGGGTCCTAATGTTGAATATGATGAAAGACCCGGGTTGGACTCGGGCAGTGCCTGGGGCACTAAGCGTGAAATGAGACGCTTGATGAAATGCCGAGTGCATTGGCATGGAACGCCGAGTGAATGAAATCGTATGCATCTAATTCACCACTGGAATGCGTTGGACTCCTATACCGATCGGCAATCAGATGACAACATATGGTGAATATGGCTAAGTCCTAGAGCTGGGCTCGGACAGACTCCTTGAGCATGGCTCGGAGTATGAATAATGTTGATATAGTCTCGGGGTTGAGAGAAATCCGAGTGAGCCAGTATACTTGTACTGAGTGAATTGAGCTTTATAGCCGAGTGAAATAGGTGAAATCCCGATCGGAAGATGCTTGTGATTGTTCATGTTGAATGGCAGTGTTTATATGCTGATTGATGTTATGTGCTATGGCATGTTATGGATTCTGTAATTAATCCGAGCCAATATCTGTCATTTAATATGTAATGCTCACCCCTACACCATTTTTCAGTGTTTGCAGGTCGGTTTGGCATGTTATGATGGCCTTAAACCCGAGTGATGGGTATTTATGATGAGGTTGTATGAATAATGTTATATCCCGAGTACGTTTGATGTACTAAAGCCTTGGCCGGCTCATAATATTATTGTTGTATAACGTATACAAATATATATGTATAGAATCTGAGTGGATGAACATAATCATGAATATGAAATATATGTATTGGGATCCGAGTGTATGTTAATCTATATATATACTTCGAGTGATGGTATTATATGCATACCGATTGAATGTGTTGGTGAATGGAATGTGTAAAGATAAGAATCCGAGTGTATGCGCGTGTATATTCATATATGTTCTGTTAATAACATGGTTATGAATCGGTGGAAGAGTATGGCTGTTTGGCAGTCAGACTTGGAATTAGAGAATATATCTATACAAGGGATTTATGTTGATTTGATGCTTCCTACCGACTAAGAAATGATGATGTATGAATTTCTCTAAGTTGATGAATCCTGAGTGGAATATATATATGGCTTAGTTTCTTTTCCGAGTGAGTCTTATGTATGGGACTCCATATCCGAGTGTAACTTATGTGTGAACCTCTTACTGTGTGATAATGACTCTTGTGGATTCCGAGTATGTAGGTTGATCTCCTTCCGTGTGAGGCTATGTGTGCAGCCTTTTCCGAATGGAAAACATGGGTAAACCCTGAGTGGGGAATGGTTTATGTATTCCGAGTGGGAACCTAAGGGAATCCCTTCCAAGGGAAGCGTGGTTGTGATAACTTAGATTGGGGATATATTCTAAGTATGAATTATACGTATAACCCGAGTGAATATGGGTTCCTATTCCGAGTGAATAAGGTAATATGTAATTTGAGTGGCTGAGTATGGGATGAGTCCGAGTGGGACTTGACTTATTGGTTTCCCTGAGTGGTTAAGAATTTCATTTATCCGAGTGAATTACTTGGGTAATTCCTCTGAGTGTTGAGGAGTTTGGATCATTCCGAGTGGGATTGATTTTGTAGGCTATTCCTGAGTAATTAATGGTTAAGGGATTATCCGAGTGAGAGTAGGCATGAATGCCGAGTGTGTGGCCGAATGAGTATTGGTCGGCAATGATATTAGTTACCGAGTGGAATACCACTCTGATGATGAGTTAGTTAAGAATGATTAAACCGAGTGATTTATGGCCGAGAGGAAGCCTATGTATTCTCTGAGTGATAGGGTTCTAATACACTGAGTGCTAATGGTTGATGTTTTTTAAGTGACTCGAGGTTGGATTCACCGAGTGGTTTGATTGGATAATATCCGAGCGTGAGGGCTTATGGAATCCGAGTGGGAATACCCTCATTTCCCGAGTGGATCTTTATGTTGTCACTGTGGATAAAAAAATGAGAGACTGAGTTATGGGTTACCGAGTGAGGCAATTGTTGGGGTAGTTCCCGAGTGGCGGAACCCCATGATGCTGAGTGGATTAGGATATTAAATTCTGAGAGGACTTAGACCTGAATTCTGACTGGACCTGATTGTTTACCGAGTGAATGAATGTCTCGGTTTCCCGAGTGATGGGAATGCCGAGTGTGGCTTCTCGCTTCAGCGAATGAAGGCTTCGCTTCAGTGAGTGTGTGTTGTTTTGGAAGGCTTTCGTATTCGGTTTCGCTTAAGCGAATGGTGGTTCGCCCGAGCGAGTTCGTCGGTCTCGCTCAAGCGGGTTTGGATCTCGCTTGAGCGAGTGCACGCTGTATTGTGGTTCGCTCAAGCGCTGTGTGTCTCTCGTTGGGCTTTGTGCTCGGTTTTATTTCCTTGCCTTCTATCCATTATGCATTTCTTTTCCTTAATTGGCATTTTGCCTTTCTGCTTTGCGCTGCTTGTTTTCTTCATGGTCATTGGACCTGACTCTCACATCTTCATATATGGGAGTGATTTAATTATAGATCCAGGAATGTTATCATTTTTGCGAAAAATTTACCCCTAAAATTAAGGGTGTCACATTCTGGTATCAGAGCAGACCGAAAGGTCCATGGCCAAGGTTTGCCTACTGTGTGGGCGGTTGTATGCAATATGACCGAGTGTCATCATTGCTTGTGAGCTATTATTGGATTTTATGCATGCTTGTTGATCGGACTAGAACCCATAAGTGGAATTAACTAAGTGACTAAGATTTCAAGAATTTCCTAGTGTGTTGAATTCGGATTATGGATATTTGATTGTACCATTCCTTAAATGATGATTTATACCCTTGGCATGAGAACTCTGCTTGATTAATGTATATATATATGATGAGATTGATTGATGGCAGATTCTTAGTTTAAGAATTTGAAGATAATCATGAATGAATAAATGTGAAATCAGGTATATGTTAAATTGAGATTGTGTCTCGATTTCTGAGGTGTGAAAACCGAGTGATTGATTAGTTGATGTCGGACCACTAGGTGGGGTAACCTAATTGATTGGGCGTGATCAAGTATGATCGGAATATTATTGAAATGGATATATGAGAATTTAGAAAACTGGGTGTGAAATTGATGAAATTGGATATCTGAGGATTTGGGTTAGACTCGGTCTTGTGGTTGAAAACCGAGTGAACTGTTGATTGAGTTGTTACTCGGTGTTGTATATTTGAGTGAATGTAATGCAGTATTGGCTTAAGGCTAAGTTATGATCGGTAAACGAATGATGAATTGAGGGATTGATTGGCTGATTAACCATGATTTTGTGATGAGTAAGATTAAAGAAGGAATTTTTACTCGGTTTGGACTGGAAACCGATTGCCATTATGCCATTTTATGGTGAGTGTGGTTGGCATTTGATGATTATTATCATATGATTTACACTAGAATAGGTGTATGGGCTGGATGTATGCTCTGTATGGGTCAGAAATCTATTGATAATATGCACTTTACTGTGATGATGATTGATGTTTGCCGACTGTTAGCATGTGATGCACCAGTGTTGGTGCGTAATAGTGGAAATATGTTGCTTATAGATCAGCATTATCCGAGTGAATTTGGTCGGTGTGAGTGAAAAAGAATGCGAGGATGCTGTTCCAGTGTGACTCTTCATGCCATAGGTATTGTGGCAATGTACATTTTGCATTGACTTGATGCAACTGTTGTGACCCTATAGGAATGAGGCATCATCTTATAAGTTGGATGCAGCAGTTCATAGGTCGAGCAAGTGAGATTGTAGCTGCTTATGGGGATGGCTTGAGTCTATAGGACTGCTCCAAGCAAAGATGTGAGTGTGATGAGTGTACAGTAAATATTAGTGTATCAAAATATGGATGGGTGAATGAGAGGAATATAATTCCGAGTGAAATAATTACTGAGTGAAATTATGATGTTCAGAATGAAATATCCTTAAGAGGGTGGAGCTTTTCTGAGGTGAAGTAAAGTCTTGAATTTGGTGTACTGCTCGAGTTGGAATGTTTCCGAGCAGTGAATACCCGAGTAGGTGATTTCCGAGCCAATTGGTGACACTTTCGAGTGGAAGGTGTTAAGAGTGGGCTATCTCATAATTTCTTGTGGTATGGTCGGTAACCACTTGAGAGATGGAGTTGTGCCGATTGGAAATTGTCTGGTCGGTGAATGCATGGAAAGCATTGGTTTGTAAGCTGTTTTGTGTGCCATGCAATGATATGCCGAGCTGTTTATTAAGGTATGTTATGATTGAATTTCGAGGACGAAATTCCTAAAAGGTGGGGAGAGTGTAACATCCCAGATTTTTAAATAATTATAAAATTTAGATTAAGGTTATGGATTGATGGAATTAATGGTTAATTAAGGATTAATTGCCAATTAGGCAAATTATTGAATGATGATAATAATAATATTAATAATACAAGAATGAACCATGTGCCTTGGAAGCTGGTGGGCCCGGTTCTCTCTCCATTTCTCTCTCTTTATGCACGCTGGTGGTAGGTGGTGCCTTAGGAGTTTTGGTTTCCTTTCTCTCCCTTGTCCACGTTGGATGGGAGTAATCATTGCTGAGAGAGTTTGCATTAAATGCTGATGGACATGCATTAATGAGGACGTGATGGAGCTGAGTGGGATGCTGATGGGGCTGTATGGTGATATAGCTTCACTTCCATATTTTCTCCTCATTTTCCTTCATTTTTCTCCTTGGTGGCTTTTTGGAGGAGAGAGATGCTCTTCCTTCTCTCTAGAATTCATGGAGCTTCTGCTTCATCTTCTTGCCTTCTCCTTATCTTCATCTTCCTCCACTCAACGCTGTGTTGAGTTCGAGTGGAGCTGCATGATGATGGTGAAACAGCTTGTGGCTGTGTGTGTAAGCTGGGTTGCACCTTGCTGTTTTGGTGCTTCTTCCTCCTCTTTTTGTTCCTCCATATGATGGGTTGTATGAAGCTCAGTTCGGAGAGCCTGCAGCAGCTGGGTGTGTGTGCATGCCTCAGTTTGTGGATGCACGATGGTTCACAGATGACGAGGTTGAGCTACTCTTGTGAGGATGAAGACATGCATGATGCATGAAGGCATGGTGGTCCTCCACTGTTGGTGAGGACTGACTCTTAATGCTGTTCTTGTGATGGATACAGCGTTGGAGTTCTTCACTGAGCTGGGTGAAGACTGAGTTGAGTCTTGATGACTCTTTCCAGTGTTGAAAGCCAAGCAGGGTGCTGCTGTGGCTAGACCGAGTGGTCCTGTGACTCCTGGAAGCTTCATCCAGGTAAGGGGAGCTATTGCATCTTAAGTGTATAGCTTATGGACGGACTTCCGGGTGACTTCATTGCATTGTGTTATGTTTTGTTGGATGTTGTATGTTGTTAAGTTGAACCCGGATTGTTGTTTGTTATTTAAATGGTGCATGATTATCCGTCCAAGAGATGCATGATGTTATTGTGATGATGATTAGAATATGATGCTTGAGATGCATGTATGTTGATGTGGAGTGCATGTGTGATCCTCTATTTGTCCCTGGATGTGTTGTACATTTGAATGCATATGAATGTTATTGATGCATATGTGTATGCTGAATGCATGAATGGGGACTGTTATGATGGATGCCGAGTGGGCTTTATAGAGGAAGGCACGAAATGCTTACTGTAAAGGATAAATCCGAGTGAATATAGGATAATTCGAGTGAATGGCATAGTGATTGCTGAGTGAATGGTATGGTGATTGCCGAGTAAACGGCATAGTGATTGCCGAGTGGATGGCATAGGATTGTTGAGTGGATGTGGTATAAGCCGAGTCATCTGATTGTTGTTAAATTGCTGAGTGTACATGATGTTGAACGCTTCCGAGTGGGCAATCGAATGAATATAAGTTGAATTTATATGCATACGTGTTATTGAGTTATTGAATATGAACACCTTGCGGGGTGCCACAAGGGTGTCATCCCGAGTGAAGAGGACGGGGTCCTAATGTTGAATATGATGAAAGACCCGGGTTGGACTCGGGCAGTGCCTGGGGCACTAAGCGTGAAATGAGACGCTTGATGAAATGCCGAGTGTATTGGCGTGGAACGCCGAGTGAATGAAATCGTATGCATCCGATTCGCCACTGGAATGCGTTGGACTCCTATACCGATCGGCAATCAGATGACAACATATGGTGAATATGGCTAAGTCCTGGAGCTGGGCTCGGACAGACTCCTTGAGCATGGCTCGGAGTATGAATAATGTTGATATAGTCTCGGGGTTGAGAGAAATCCGAGTGAGCCAGTATACTTGTACTGAGTGAATTGAGCTTTATAGCAGAGTAAAATGGGTGAAATCCCGATCGGAAGATGCTTGTGATTGTTCATGTTGAATGGCAGTGTTTATATGCTGATTGATGTTGTGTGCTATGGCATGTTATCGATTCTGTAATTAATCCAAGCCAATATCTGTCATTTAATATGTAATGCTCACCCCTACACCATTTTTCAGTGTTTGCAGGTCGGTTTGGCATGTTATGATGGCCTTAAACCCGAGTGATGGGTATTTATGATGAGGCTGTATGAATAATGTTATATCCCGAGTACGTTTGATGTACTAAAGCCTTGGCCGGCTCATAATATTAATGTTGTATAACGTATACAAATATATATGTATAGAATCTGAGTGGATGAACATAATCATGAATATGAAATATATGTATTGGGATCCGAGTGTATGTTAATCTATATATATACTTCGAGTGATGGTATTATATGCATACCGATTGAATGTGTTGGTGAATGGAATGTGTAAAGATAAGAATCCGAGTGTATGCGCGTGTATATTCATATATGTTCTGTTAATAACATGGTTATGAATCGGTGGAAGAGTATGGCAGTTTGGCAGTCGGACTTGGAATTAGAGAATATATCTATACAAGGGATTTATGTTGATTTGATGCTTCCTACCGACTAGGAAATGATGATGTATGAATTTCTCTAAGTTGATGAATCCTGAGTGGAATATATATATGGCTTAGTTTCTTTTCCGAGTGAGTCTTATGTATGGGACTCCATATCCGAGTGTAACTTATGTGTGAGCCTCTTACTGTGTGATAATGACTCTTGTGGATTCCGAGTATGTAGGTTGATCTCCTTCCGTGTGAGGCTATGTGTGCAGCCTTTTCCGAATGGAAAACATAGGTAAACCCCGAGTGGGGAATGGTTTATGTATTCCGAGTGGGAACCTGAGGGAATCCCTTCCAAGGGAAGCGTGGTTGTGATAACTTAGATTGGGGATATATTCTAAGTATGAATTATACGTATAACCCGAGTGAATATGGGTTCCTATTCCGAGTGAATAAGGTAATATGTAATTTGAGTGGCTGAGTATGGGATGAGTCCGAGTGGGACTTGACTTATTGGTTTCCCTGAGTGGTTAAGAATTTCATTTATCCGAGTGAATTACTTGGGTAATTCCTCTGAGTGTTGAGGAGTTTGGATCATTCCGAGTGGGATTGATTTTGTAGGCTATTCCTGAGTAATTAATGGTTAAGGGATTATCCGAGTGAGAGTAGGCATGAATGCCGAGTGTGTGGCCGAATGAGTATTGGTCGGCAATGATATTAGTTACCGAGTGGAATACCACTCTGATGATGAGTTGGTTAAGAATGATTAAACCGAGTAATTTATGGCCGAGAGGAAGCCTATGTATTCTCTGAGTGATAGGGTTCTAATACACCGAGTGCTAATGGTTGATGTTTTTCAAGTGACTCGAGGTTGGATTCACCGAGTGGTTTGATTGGATAATATCCGAGCGTGAGGGCTTATGGAATCCGAGTGGGAATACCCTCATTTCCCAAGTGGATCTTTATGTTGTCACTGTGGATAAAAAAATGAGAGACTGAGTTATGGGTTGCCGAGTGAGGCAATTGTTAGGGTAGTTCCCGAGTGGCGGAACCCCATGATGCTGAGTGGATTAAGATATTAAATTCCGAGAGGACTTAGACCTGAATTCCGACTGGACCTGATTGTTTACCGAGTGAATGAATGTCTCGGTTTCCCGAGTGATGGGAATGCCGAGTGTGGCTTCTCGCTTCAGCGAATGAAGGCTTCGCTTCAGTGAGTGTGTGTTGTTTTGGAAGGCTTTCGTATTCGGTTTCGCTTAAGCGAATGGTGGTTCGCCCGAGTGAGTTCGTCGGTCTCGCTCAAGCGGGTTTGGATCTCGCTTGAGCGACTGCACGCTGTATTGTGGTTCACTCAGGCGCTGTGTGTCTCTCGTTGGGCTTTGTGCTCGGTTTTATTTCCTTGCCTTCTATCCATTATGCATTTCTTTTCCTTAATTGGCATTTTGCCTTTCTGCTTTGCGCTGCTTGTTTTCTTCATGGTCATTGGACCTGACTCTCATATCTTCATATATGGGAGTGATTTAATTATAGATCCAGGAATGTTATCATTTTTGCGAAAAATTTACCCCTAAAATTAAGGGTGTCACACTAGTTAGTGAGACAGAATTTACTTCAGTGCTTGCTAATTGGTTTTATGCCTGCTAATCGGACATGATGAAGGCCTTCTTTGTTAAATTAGCCAGGGCCAAAAATTAGCCTTCCTAATATTTTTAATTATCCTTTGACCCAATAATTATGTTTGAGCCTGAGACCCTTTTATTTTGTTTATTCACCTAACGTTACAAGCCTAAATATCTAAGAAAAACCAAGTGAGTTACCCTTGGATGTTCCACTGACGAATTGCTCAGTCTTACTTATCGCTAGGGACTAGCAAGTTCTAAGTTTGGGGATGAAGAGTGTGCCTAACAGCAATTAAGGACACACTCCGACCTTGGTTATAGATGAATAACTAGAGAAATGAAAGGAGAAATAGAAAAGCCAAAAAAAAAAGGTGCAAAGCACCACAAGAAAAACTTTTTGTGATCAGAAAAAGATGGAAGGAAAGAAAGAAAAGAAAAAGTCCAGAGGACTGAAAGAAGAAGAAGGTGCAAAGCACCACAAATTATTGAGTTACCATTCATATGAAAAATAATGAAAATAAAATAGCTAGTTAGTTAAGGCATTTAAGTTAAGATTAAGGCAAGGCATCAGTGGCCACATCCTTTAACCCAACATTGACTAGGAAAACAATAATAGAGGCTGTAGCCCAGCCCCATTATAAGCTTAAAAAGCCCTTACTGATCCGATTGTGCTGACATATTTCATGATGTTTAGAACTGTTGCAAGCCTATGTTTATCTAACAAGTATGCAGGTGATGAGTGCATTCTATTTACCCTATACACTGAGAGAAGAGTGAAACACTGACCCAGTGAGGAAGGCATCACCATCTTGTTTCCCAAAGGAGGTGTGAGTTATTATATTTTCAGAATTTACGAAAAGAAAGGATGGTTGGTATTCAAAAATTATAGTATGAATTAAGTTAAGGAAAGGTTGATTGCTTTGAATAACAGCTTGTTAGTTAATTAATCTGAGTATTTGCTTGAGGACAAGCAAGTTTTAACTTTGGGGATGTGATAAGTCTTGAAAAGACTTAATTATTTCTTCTTTTATTTAACATAATTCATTAATTATTGTTTAGTTTGGCTTTATTATTTAATAAATAGTTAACAATTTGTATTTTATTTATTTATTTTAAAAGTGCTTTATTTATGTAAGAAAATGATTAAAAACATTGAATAGTTAAGAGTTTATGATTATTTATAATTTCACTGAGCAGCCAGCGTACAAATGCTAGGCAATTATGTGTTTATTGGTGCAGGAACAGTTTGCGTTCAAGCTAAGAAGGAAAATCCGAGTGAAATTCCTAAAAGCTGTGTGAGATTTCACAAATCCGAGTGAAACTCCAAAAGTTCGACTGGGAAATGCTTCAAAACACCGACTGAAAAAGGGAACCGAATACCGAATAAAGAACCCGAGCGAGACTTCAGAATACTGATTGAATAATCCATAACGCTCATAGCGAGCAAGTTCACGCTCAAGCGTGACTTCAAAACATCATTCTCGCCTAAGCTTCTCCATCACGCTTGAGCGAGAAAGCAATACTGCAGTGCATATTTCGAGCTCGCTCAAGCGAGAGCCTTTCTCGCTCAAGCGAGAGCCCTGCACGCTCAAGCGTGAAGGCAGTCATTTAAACACCGACTGTTCCCTCCAAAAAGACACTCGGTACCAGTGTTGTTCCTACTGCCTTCCCTCCTACTTTTGTACCTTAGTAATTTAAGTGTTGGCTGTAATTAGTTAATGCTGAGCTGTAATTAGTTATTTATTCCGTAATTATGTAATTAGTTAGTTAGTTTAATTATTAACTCAGTTTTCTTAGTGATTAGTTTAGTTAGTTGGTTAGTTACATGCCTATATATACTTGTACATACTCTGTAACATACAACAGAGAACAGAGCATAATACAGAACATAATTCATTTTCCATTTCCAACCTCTCTCTAATTCCTTTCGCTCTCTAAACTCTCTCATCCATGTCTTTCCAAATTCCTTCGATAGAACCAATGTCGATGGATTTCTAAATTCCTAAGGTTGGGATTGCAAAGCTTTGCGATGGAATCTTGAAGGTGTATTGAGGAAGTTGACTTCTAGATCCTGAGGAGAACAAGCTGAGGAGTGGATCTGCTTTGCTGGATTGACAAATCCAGATCTGATGAAGAACTTCACTAGTGAGGAATCATGGTTGAAGCTTAGGTAACTTCCAGCTTTCTAACTAATTCAGGCCTAGCAATTAGGTGAATAGTTAGAGTTCAACCTCCAATTTCGCATTAGATTCGTATGTTAATTGAGCACTTAAGGGATTAAGGTTTGATGCATAGGAATTAGCGTTTTTTCACCTAAGGAATTAGGGAATAACCATTTGCGGATTGTCCTCTTGATGTTTGAAGCACGATTGAATCTCAATTGCATATTCTTGATGAAGTTGTAAACTGAAGCAATCCTAACCTATCTTCTATCAATCGTATTTCATCCTTAGCACTGTCTCTGAAAAATATAAAAACATAGAAAGTATAAAACAACAAAAACCGAATGAATCTTTTGATCATTGTGTTGGTTTAGCTTGTATATATCCAAGATTGAGGTACTTACCACAATCCCTGTGGGACGATCAAATATAATACAATTTTAACGACTGGTGCACTTGCCAAAGAATAAATTCTCTGAGAATCACACATCAAGTTAATGACTCAGAGATTTAGCATCACACATAGGGACTAAATTTATGCTAGTTGATCCACTTACTAAGGGCTTGGTGCCTAAAGTTTTTCATGAGCACATTGCTCATATGGGTGTAATTCCTTACAGAATCTTAATTTAAGTGGGAGTCCCATTTATTCTATATGTTTTGGTTGATGTTTATTATTTTGATTTAGCTTATTTTATACAAAACGTATGTTGTGATGATCTCTATAAAGAATAAAGTTTGGACCAGTTGGAAATAGGCATGCTTAAGATCACATTGCATGTGATTTCCATGCCACTTATCCATATTTGATCTATGTCATCGAGTACATACAATTGTGGTGATCACTGTGGTCTAATCAAATCTAATTACGATGAAATCTGCAGTAGTTCCCTGTTGTATTATAAGATGGACCAGATTGTTTAAGGATAGTCTAAAAGTAAATAGCATACAGTTGCGCGCCTAAAGAATTTTGTAAATATAAATACTTAAATGAATATATAGCCCAAGTGGGAGATTGTTAGAAATTTTAATTTCTAATAATTAATATGGGCTGATATATTATTTATAGAATTTATATTGGCTATTTAATTAGGCTCAATTAAGGTGATCTAATATTGGTAAGCCCGTTAGACTATCAACAATAATAATATGGGGTTATATGAGTGGAAACCAGGATTTCGCCTGTTAGGGGTTAATGGGAACCCTAACAAGTATATAATCAACCAGTGGTCATGGTCTCCAAGATGTCAAATCATAAACCTAATTTTCTCTGCCCCATCAAAGAGAAATATCAAGTTCTATTAAGGAATCCAGTGATTTGGCTGAGGAAGACCATAGAACCAACAAATCATTCTGCTGCTATCTTCAGTCAAGATCAATGGATCCAGGTAATCCTATAACACTTCTTTTATTCGATAATCTAACGTAATGGCTATTGAGTTTTATTTGGAAATCCATAAAGTCCATTGGGAATTTTCCAACATTTTGTTCCTGTATAGGCATTCCCACCAATGTTTCTTTCTAATAAAGATCAAAGGAAATCTTGACCTCATTCCATCCATTCGTAATATTTAACTTTCCATCTATTCTCTGAATTATAAATAGCAGATCAAACAGAATTGTATGATTTGCTGAATACATTGGATTTATAGATGTGCATAGACTAACACCTCAGAACAGTTGATTGCCATTAACAACCAGGTCAAGTCTACAACCTTAACTACCCCAAACTCTAATAACACACGCAGTGATGTTGGGGAATTTGTTATAGAACCAGAAACGAAGGGAGGATCCCCTGCTACTATGATTCAACCATGTTGGGATATCTAAACCAGGAATACAAAAATGGCTACCCCTTGTCTCATGCAGTGTTTGTCAATGACATTTAATTTAAAAAATCTGAATTCTAACTAAAAAAGAAAAAGAAAACCTTCGAATTGGTCCTTCGGTGATTGTTAGAATTTAAGAGTTTTCAGCATTGTTAATTTTGTTTTATATCTTTAAAGTCAAATGTTGGTTTATGTTTGGTTAGTTTTAGGTGATGAAAACTATGTTGTCTAAGAGTAGTTTAAGGTTTGTTGCATTTAGTCAAAATATTTAGTGAAGCCTTGTATTATAAAAAGTCATGCATATACCCATGTTGAAACAATTAATGTGAATGTCATTTATGTCTTAAGAAATCTAATTTCATGCCTTTATTTTTACCATTTTCCTTATTTCCTTTATTTTGACATGGTATCAAAGCTTAATCCATCTTGAGGGATCTGTGAGTGAATGAAAAGAAAAACCCGATAACCAAAAACAGAACACCCTTGAACCAAAAACAAAATACACATAAACCATAATGGCTTCCAACAGTAATTCTTTGCCTACACCTCCGATATTTGCAGGTGAAAAATATGATTCTATGAGCTATAAAAATGAGAACTTATTTGAGAGCTCAAAATCTATGGGAAGTAGTGAAAAAAGGAAGTAATCCAACTCCTTTACCAGACAACTCAATTATGGCTCAAATAAAATTGCACAAAGAAGAAATGGCTAAAGAAGGCAGAGCACTTATCATCATACATACAGCTCTTCGTGATGATATTTTTATCAAGATTCTAAATCTTGAGATACCAAAAGAAGCTTGGGACAAACTCAAGGAGGAGTTCCAAGGCAGTGGAAGAACAAGGAGGATAAAGATTTTAAACTTTAGGAGAGAATTTGAAGCCATCAAAAGGAAAGAATCTGAAACTATTATAGAGTTTTCAGATAGGCTTTCAAAAATTGTTACACAAATTCGTTTGGTAAGTGAGAAACTTAGTGATCAAAGGGTGGTAGAAAAACTTTTTATGTGTCTTCCAGAAAAGTTTGAGTAAAAAATATGGTGTTTATGGTGAAATTGGTTTGGCTAAGTCGGGATAATGTGATAAGTTTAATGTTCTGGAATTTTTAGTGAGAAATATGGAGTCTTATGAATTTTCAGTTAAAATGTATATAGGTGCTCTTTTCTTGGTAAAGCGAAATTTTATAATGCCTAAGTTACATTTAGAAAAAATTGGTAAAAGTTCAGAATGAATAAAGGTTGGAATCTATGGGATCTATTATGTCTTAGAATGTAATTTTAAACTATTGAGTGCCTAGGTGATAAATTGTCCTATCTTATGAGATTGTGATAGGTACTTGATTAGATATGGTTATATATATATATATATATATATATATATATATATATATTTCGTGAGTACATGATGTAACACCCTAATTTAATAAATAATAAATACTGAAACAGGGAAAATTTTTCCCAAAATAAAATTCAAATAGACCACAAACAACTGAGTAGAATGTGGAGTGGAAAGCAGGAAAATGCAAAGCCATTCATACGTATGGCAAGCACCGGCAAAAGGAGAGAAGAGGAAAGAAGGCAACGGAAGCAAGAGCCATGCACAGCGGAAGGCATAAGCGCCTAAGCGAATCCAACAGCACCACGCTCACTCGCTCAAGTGAGACCCAGTGTCGCTTGAACGAGACAGCCCACTCGCTCGGACGTGCACACACTCGTCTAAGCGAACCAACCAAGAGCCTACCCAACCATTCACATTCGCTGGAGCGAGAACCCACTCGCTAAAGCGAGAACTCGATCATTCGGTATCAAGACATCCATTCACTCGGAGTCAGGGGCTTCAATTGCTCGAAAACAACCCCAACACACATACTCCCCATAACTTAGCTCCTTACATATTTCCATCCAGTTTATACACATAATCTACTCGGGTAAGGAGGGTTATCCCACACGGAATCCTTAACTGTCTCACTCGGAATATTTCCCAATCGAACACCACTCGATGTATCCCAACCTCAACACAATCGGGTCACTTTACACATTCACTACTCGGTATACGTTCACCTTAGATCACCCAGACACATTACTCCTTCACTTGGATTTCAGAATCTATGTTCACTCAGGGAAAGCCTTTACTTGCGACACATTCGGATTAACCCCTAGCCGCGGATTCTGACCAATCGGGAGACGATTCTCATAGCTGTTTCGTTCGGACTTCACACATACATTTCACTCGGAGTATTCCTCACGGTCATTTATCACTAGGTCTTTTACTCATTTTCCACTCGGCACATATAATCCTTCTTACTCAAGTTTTCTTACTAAACCAAGCCTCTCCTAGAATCTTCTAGTTTCCAATAAGTTTACTACTCTGGGTTCCACTCGGGATTCTTATAAATCACTCATCAGTCAGAACATCTAACCTTCCTTCAGTTGGGGTAAGTCACTATCTCGCTTCCCATAGCATTAACGTAGTCCCATGTTAACCTAAGATCGTACAACCTTCCACGCTCAGAAGCACCTATGTACATCACTCGAATTTCACGCACAGCATAGATGAGCATGCGATATATATATATATATGCAGGAACATATACAATTAATTTACAAGCACATTGTCATACCCTCAACCCAAGGGAATTCAAATTCCGGTTTAAGAGACTAATATCAAAACACGAGCCGGCTAAGGCTTAACCAAAACATTATACACAATTTCTACATATATACATATAGTTCCATCATGCATAAACATTCCATTCGACTTGCAGCTCCACCTTCACTCGTTGTTCCGAGAGACATTCACTGGAAATATTGCCACAGTAGGGGTGAGCTTTTACATTTAAAATGACAGTTAATGACTCAGCATCAGCATCAATACTTACACTCACGTTCACTCGGGTTACATTCAATTTGGATTTCAGCCATGCAGAACATAATACTTTCAAGGACATACACTTACATACATATTACATGAGTTCATTTTCAATCATACAAAAACATGCATCAACTCATTCAGAATTCACTCGTATCACTCCGAGTCATCCCACTCATCCTATCCTAACCAACATTTCATCTACATGCATGACTGCGGATCTGACTTAAGCAATGATTTTCAATTACAGGTTCCCTTACTGGCCTCTCATCCGTTAGCCCTTCCCGCATGGTACCGGCCTTCCATTGACGTCTCGAGACTTAACTCTAGCTCCTACGGCTACCACGGGCTCTCATAGGATCTAGCCAAGGGTCTGTAGTTGGAGATCATTTTATTGGGCTCCTGACCTTCCACGGGTCACCCCATTCCTGTACATGCAGCCTATATGCTTAAACAACGAGTATCCTCAATTATCCGACTCACTCCTTATAACCATTAGCGTCACATTCGATCCAACATATTTCTTACATTCAATCATCCATCGTACCAGCATACACAGTACTCAAACGGTTCATGTTTACAATATCTCAAATGAACTCAGCCAACAATCACACATACGTATCCTCTCAGTATTAACAATAATAAGAGCATGCATCACATGCGTTTATGTATAACCAACTATTAGAATTCAACACAACGACCCCGAATACATGCATGCAATTGTATAACCATAATCAAGACTCTGTAACCACACACATGGCATTCAAGGATTCACAATCATGCATTGCACACAGTCATCACAGACACATTCATACACACGCAAGGTAATACGTTCATCTGGTACCGTCCATCACCTATGCATTTGACATGCAGCGCCCCTTACCTTCTGGAGGGACTCGAGAAGCTCTTCTATTTTTCGACGATTGGTCTGATGCTCTGTCTGCCTCGTTCAGTCCCCTTCGCATAGTCGTACTCTGTAATCGGCTCGGGAATAGGAGGTTGTTCCTCCTCTGCTTCTATGATCGTCCTTCACCAGCCAAAGGAGACTCTGACCCTTCTGCAGTACCATCGTCGTGGGTTTCCAGAAACAGGGAACAAGGACAGGGGAGAAGAGAAGGGGACGAAGAACGAAGAAGAGAAGAAAGGAGAGAACGAAGCAGTGGAGAAAGATGCATAACCACAGTGGCACAAGGCATATGTATATACATACGAAGAGAATGAGAGTGGGGTGGGGAAGCGTGAATTGCAGCCCCACTCACGCGACCCGCTAATCAGAAGCAGCCAAGCATTTAACAATTAAGCATGATTAATCTGTCATCATTCCTTAAGTTAGGCTAATTAAGTTAATTATGACTAACAAATAATTTCCTATTTTAAAATTATAATCCTAATGGTTTAATTTCATTCGGTATTTAATTTCAAAATTGGGATGTTACAATTCTCCCCCTCTTAAAAGAATTTCGTCCCCGAAATTCACTCGGTAACTCACCTTGATTAAACAACTCGGGGTACTGGTTCCTAATGGCATCCTCGCGTTCCCAGGTGTATGAGGTATATCCGTCTTGTTGCCACTCCACTTCAACCAGTTGCACATTCTTGCTCCTCAAACGCTTTACCGATCGGTCCACGATTCTAGTTGGTACAGTTACAGTGGTCAGATCTTCCTTGATTTCCACTCCATCATCAGGCATTGTGTGGGTAGAATCGGGTAGATACTTCTTTAGTTGAGACACATGAAATACATTATGCAATCGGGATAGGTGAGTCGGTAATGCTATTCGGTATGCCATGGAACCGACTCGTTCCAATATCTCATAAGGCCCAATGTATCGGGGGTTCAACTTTCCACTTTTCAAGGCTCGCCCGACTCCTTTGCTCAGTGAAATCTTTAGACACACCCTATCTCCGACTGAAAATTCCAGTGGTTTGGTCCGTCTGTCATAGTAGCTCTTCTGTCTGTCCTGAGACGCCTTCATCTTATCCTTAATTATCTGAATCTGTTCTGAGGTTTGCTTCACAATCTCCGGCCCCAATAGTAAACTCTCACCCGTTTCCGACTAACAGAGTAGGGTCCGGCATTTTCGGCCATACAGGGCTTCATAGGGCGCCATGCCAATACTGCTGTGGTGGCTATTGTTGTATGTAAATTCGATCAAGGGAAGGTACTGTTCCCAGCATCCACCATGCTCCAACACACACGCTCTCAGTAAGTCCTCTAGACTTTGTACCGTTCGCTTGGATTGTCCATCCGATTGGGGGTGGTAGGCGGAACTTAACCAAAGTTTCGTACCCAACTCCTGGTGCAGGCTGGTCCAAAACCGGGACGTGAATCTAGGATCCCTGTCCGATACAATAGAAGCTGGCACTCCATGCAGTCAGACAATTTTGAGAATATAAATCTGAGCCAACTTATGTAACGGGTACCTCATGTTCACAGGCAGGAAGTGTGCGCTTTTTGTCAATCGGTCAACAATGACCCAAATCGCATCATGACCCGCTCGGGTTTTTGGCAACCCTATGACAAAGTCCATGGCAATTGAGTCCCACTTCCACACGGGAATGTCCAAGGGTTGCAATGCACCGTATGACTTCTGGTGTTTGATTTTCGATTTCTGACAGGTGATACACCGAGCCACATATTCCACTATATTTCTCTTTAATCAGGGCCACCAGAATTGTAGTCTTAGATCATGGTACATCTTCATGGCACCCGGGTGGATGCTTAGCAGGCTCTTGTGGGCTTCATCAAGCACCATCCTTCTTAATTCTCCCCCACCCGGTACGTATATTCTATTTTTCACTCAGAAAATCCTGTCTGATCCCTCGGTCAAGGATAAGTCCTTACCCTTGGCCTGAGTCTTCTTTAGATCAGCCAAGTAGGGATCTAACTTCTGCTGCTCGAACACCAACTTCAGGAACTCATTGGCAATCTTTAGTGTACCGAGTGTTATTTTCCAAGCCGAAGAGACGTCAACATGCAAGTTCATATCTCGAAATTGCTCCAATAACTCTACCTCTCTCACCATCATCACAGCCACATAGAGGGATTTCCGACTCAATGAGTCGGCAACAACATTCGCCCTACCCAGATGATACTTCAGCTCGAAGTCATAATCTTTTAAAAATTCCATCCATCTTCTCTGCCTCATGTTCAACTCCTTCTGGTCAAATAAATATTTGAGGCTTTTGTGGTCGCTGTATACTTCAAACTTAGAACCGTACAAGTAATGCCTCCATATCTTCAACGCGAAAACCATAGCTGCCAATTCCAAGTCATGGGTCGGATAATGCTATTCGTGAGGTCTCAATTGCCGAGAGGCATAAGCTATCACTCGGTCTTTCTGCATTAATACATACCCCAGGCCGAGTCCCGACGCATCACAATAAACCACAAAGCTCTCTTGCAAGTTTGGCAATGCCAATACTGGAGCGGTCGTCAACTTATTCTTTAACTCTCGGAAACTACCCTCGCACTCGGAACTCGAGACGAAAGGGATGTTTTTCCGAGTCAGCTTGGTCAGTGGCAAAGCAAGCTTAGAAAAACCCTCAATAAACCTTCTATAATAGCCCGCTAGGCCCATAAAGCTTCTTATCTCCGAGACCGACTTGGGTCTCTCCCATGCCATTATAGCTGCCACCTTTGATGGGTCCACCGAGACACCTTCCATGGAAATTACATGACCGAGAAAGTGGATCTTATCCATCCACAAATCGCACTTCGAAAGCTTTGCAAACAACTGCTTCTCCTTCAATACTTGGAGTACCGCTCGGAGGTGTTCTTCATGCTCCTCTGGGGTTTTGGAATAGACTAAGATATCTTCAATAAAAACAACTACGAATCGGTCTAGGTATGGGTGGAATATGTTGTTCATGTAATTCATGAATACAGCAGGGGCGTTTGTCACACCGAACGACATCACTACATACTCGTAGTGGCCATACCGAGTCCTAAAGGCAGTCTTTGGAATATCCGAGTCCTTCACCCGGATTTGGTGGTATCCTGATCGTAAATCGATCTTTGAGAAGACTGAAGTACCACGCAGTTGGTCAATCAAATCATCGATTCTAGGCAACGGGTATCAGTTCTTAATCGTGAGTTTATTCAACTGTCGGTAATCTATGCATAATCTCATGCTGCCATCCTTCTTTTTGACAAGTAGCACAGGTGCGCCCCATGGTGATACACTCGGTCTAATGAATTGTTTTCCGAGTAACTCATCCACCTGCTTTTTCAACTCAGCCAATTCTATTGGGGACATTCTATAAGGTGCACTGGAGACTGGCTCGGCTCCAAGAATCAAGTCTATAGAGAATTCAACTTCTCTATTTGGAGGGACACCTGGCACGTCCTCCGGAAACACTTCGGGGAATTCACAAACAGTCAAAATATCGCTCACCCGGGCTCTACCCTCTCCCTCAGTTAAACAAAGCATCATAAATAACTGAGTTATACCTCGTACCGTGTAATCTTCATTGTTCTTCCTCGGAAAGATTACCTTTCGGTTTCGACAGTCCACCAATACCTTATTGGCTGAAAGCCAATCCTTGCCGAGTACAATGTCGAGATCCATTAAAGGCACACACACCAAATCGAAGGTGAAACTCCGATCACCCAACACAAACGTTACATCTTTACACATTGATGATGTCAACACCTTAGTGCCAGTCGGATTGGCTACTTCCAAAGTTCGATCCATATACACAGTCGGCAACTTTAAGCGTCTCACACACTCATCAGCTATAAAAGAATAGGTGGCTCCAGAATCAAATACTACATTAAGTGTATATCTACCGAGTAAGCACTTACTTTGCACCAAGTCATTCGCTTGTGCAGCCTCCTCCGCGTTGATGGTGTATACCCTCCCAGCAGCTGGTTGGTCGGTATTTCTCTTTCGGTTGTTTGGAGTGAACATCATATTCCCTCTGGCTCTATTATCTCTGCCCTCCGATCGTTGGCCACCATTCCCACGGCCTCTCCCTCGGAAGCCTCCATGATGCACGTGGGTGTCTGCTCGGCGTAATTGAGGACAGTCGGGGCGGATATGCCCCTTCTTATTGCAATGAAAACATATGACATTTCCTCTACCATCACAATTCTGAGCAAAGTGGTCACCACCACATTTAAAACACTTGCCAAATCTGGGACGTTCACCAGTCTGTCCCCCTTGACTGTTCCGACCCTTATATCTAGCAGAGGGTCCACTTCTTCCGATGTTACCTGATCTCTTGAAGCGTGACTGTTGAGGCCTCAAGGAGGGTTTTGCCCTACTGCTCTGGCCCGAATGGGCCTTGTCATCTTCTTCGAAAATCCTACATTTATTCACCAGTACTAGGAAACTTCTAATTTCTTGGTATCTGCAAGCTCTTTTAATGTCCGATCGCAGTCCGTTCTCGAATTTGAGGCATTTAGAACTCTCAAGCCCAGGTTGTTGGAAGGGTGGATAAAATAGACACAGCTCTTCAAATCTGGCTGCGTATTCTTCTACAGACATGGAACCCTGTTTCAGTTCCATAAATTCTAGTTCCTTCCGACTCCTCACTGTGTCGGGGAAATATTTTTCTAGAAAGCACGTTTTGAAATTTTCCCAGGTCAGCTGGGTGTCATTATCAACTAGTCGGTTTCTGGCAATCTTCCACCAGTTTTCCGCTTCGTCCCGCAGCATGTACACTGCGCACTCCACCTTCTGGGCCTCGGTACAGTGAAGGCCCCCAAAAATCCTCTCTAACTCTTGAGTCCACTTGTAAGCCACCTCGGGGTTAAGTCCCCCTTGAAACTCACTCGGCTTCCTCTTTAGGAAGCGATCCAACACTTGGCCATCTTCAGCTCGAGGCTAGCCCTGCCTCTTAAACACGTCTGCAAAACATTGGACTGTCGCGGCTATGGCTTCCATGCTTTGACGATTCGTCATTACTTATCCTGAAATTAACACCCCTTCAAGGATAAGTATACAAGTTACTCATTACTGATCGGATCTCATCCCAACATTCAATAACTATAGCACATTATACCATTCCTATATATCATATAATCAATCGGATCAGGAGGGAAATAATCTCCTATCCTCAATTTAATATTTCAACATTGTTCATGTTCAATAGGATATCACAATAATAATGACCACTCGGTCATAATGCACACAACCGCTTACACTCGGTAAGCATACCTTGGCCTTGGACCTTTTAGGTCTGCTCTGATACCAAAATGTAACACCCTAATTTAATAAATAATAAATACCGAAACAGGGAAATTTTTTCCCAAAATAAAATTCAAATAGACCATAAACAACTGAGTAGAATGTGGAGTGGAAGGTAGGAAAACACAAAGCCATTCATACGTATGGCAAGAACCAGCAAAAGGAGAGAAGAGGAAAGAAGGCAACGGAAGCAAGAGCCATGCACAGCGGAAGGCATAAGCGCCTAAGTGAATCCAACAGCACCACGCTCACTCGCTCAAGCGAGACCCAGTGTCGCTTGAGCGAGACAGCCCACTCGCTCGGACGTGTACACACTCGTCTAAGTGAACCAACCAAGAGCCTACCCAACCATTCACATTCGCTGGAGCGAGAACCCACTCGCTAAAGCGAGAACTCGATCATTCAGTATCAAGACATCCATTCACTCAGAGTCAGGGGTTTTCATTGCTCGGAAACAACCCCAACACACATACTCCCCATAACTTAGCTCCTTACATATTTCCATCCAGTTTATACACACAATCTACTCGGGTAAGGAGGGTTATCCCACACGGAATCCTTAACTGTCTCACTCGGAATATTTCCCAATCGAACACCACTCTATGTATCTGAACCTCAACATAATCGGGTCACTTTACACATTCACTACTCGGTATACGTTCACCTTAGATCACCCAGACACATTACTCCTTCACTCGAATTTCAGAATCTATGTTCACTCGGGGAAAGCCTTTACTTGCGACACATTCGGATTAACCCCTAGCCGCGGATTCTGACCAATCGGGAGACGATTCACATAGCCGTTTTATTCGGACTTCACATGTACATTTCACTCGGAGTATTCCTCACGGTCATTTATCACTCGGGTCTTTTACTCATTTTCCACTCGGTACATATAATCCTTCTTACTCAAGTTTTCTTACTAAACCAAGCCTCTCCTAGAATCTTCTAGTTTCCAATAAGTTTACTACTCTGGGTTCCACTCGGGATTCTTATAAATCACTCATCAGTCAGAACATCTAACCTTCCTTCAGTCGGGGTAAGTCACTATCTCACTTCCCATAGCATTAACGTAGTCCCATGTTAACCTAAGATCGTACAACCTCCCACGCTCGGAAGCACCTATGTACATCACTCGGATTTCACGCACAGCATAGATGAGCATACGATATATATATATATATATATATATATATATATGCAGGAACATATACAATTAATTTACAAGCACATTGTCATACCCTTAACCCAAGGGAATTCAAATTCCGGTTTAAGAGACTAATATCAAAACACGAGCCGGCCAAGGCTTAACCAAAACATTATACACAATTTCTATATATATACATATAGTTCCATCGTGCATAAAAATTCCATTTGACTTGCAGCTCCACCTTCACTCGTTGTTCCGAGAGACATTAACTGGAAATATTGCCACAGTAGGGGTGAGCTTTTACATTTAAAATGACAGTTAATGACTCGGCATTAGCATCAATACTTACACTCATGTTCACTCAGGTTGCATTCAATTTGGATTTCAGCCATGCAGAATATAATACTTTCAAGGACATACACTTACGTACATATTACGTGAGTTCATTTTCAATCATACAAAAACATGTATCAACTCATTCAGAATTCACTCGTATCACTCTGAGTCATCCCACTCATCCTATCCTATCCAACATTTCATCTACATGCATGCCTGCGGATCCGACTTAAGCAATGATTTTCAATTACAGGTTCCCTTATTGGCCTCTCGTCCGTTAGCCCTTCCCGCGTGGTACCGGTCTCCCATTGACATCTCAAGACTTAACTCTAGCTCCTACGGCTACCACGGGCTCTCATAGGATCTAGCCAAGGGTCTGTAGCTGGAGATCATTTTGTTGGGGCTCCTGACCTTCCACGGGTCACCCTATTCCTGTACATGCAGCCTATATGCTTAAACAATGAGTATCCTCAATTATCCGACTCACTCCTTGTAACCATTAGCGTCACATTTGATCCAACATATTTCTTACATTCAATCATCCATCGTACCAGCATACACAGTACTCAAACGGTTCATGTTTACAATATCTCAAATGAACTCAGCCAACAATCACACATACGTATCCTCTCGGTATTAACAATAATAAGAACATGCATCACATGTGTTTATGTATAACCAACTATCAGAATTCAACACAACAACCCCGAATACATGCATGCAATTGTATAACCATAATCAAGACTCTGCAACCACACACATGGCATTCAAGGATTCACAATCATGCATTGCACATAGCCATCACAGACACATTCATACACACGCAAGGTAATACGTTCATCTGGTACCGTCCATCACCCATGCATTTGACATGCAGCGCCCCCTACCTTCTGGAGGGACTCGAGAAGCTCTTCTATTTTTCGACGATTGGTCTGATGCTCTGTCTGCCTCGTTCAGTCCCCTTCATACAGTCGTACTCTGTAATCGGCTCGGGAATAGGAGGTTGTTCCTCCTCTGCTTCGATGATCGTCCTTCACCAGCCGAAGGAGACTCTGACCCTTCTGCAGTACCGTCGTCGTGGGTTTCCAGAAACAGGGAACAAGGACAGGGGAGAAGAGAAGGGGACGAAGAATGAAGAAGAGAAGAAAGGAGAGAACGAAGCAGTGGAGAAAGATGCATAACCACAGTGGCACAAGGCATATGTATATGCGTACGAAGAGAATGAGAGTGGGGTAGGGAAGCATGAATTGCAGCCCCACTCACGCGACCCGCCAATCAGAAGCAGCCAAGCATTTAACAATTAAGCATGATTAATCTGCCATCATTCCTTAAGTTAGGCAAATTAAGTTAATTATGACTAACAAATAATTTCCTATTTTAAAATTATAATCCTAATGGTTTAATTTCATTCGGTATTTAATTTCAAAATTGGGATGTTACACATGACTTGGTGATTATTAGAACCAAGTCTGTTTTGCAAAAGACTTTGGAGTTTTTGGTTATTATTTAAAGACCCCAAGATTTGTTAATAACACACATCAAGACATTTAATTAAATAAAGTCCGCTATGTGTTATCTAACCTCTCTAATTGGGTGTTTCAGGTTACAAGTTTGTGATGTATATGTTATAAATAAAAGTGAGAGTTCATCACTTAAAGTCTGTCTAGTGCTATGCAAAATATTCCAAACCAAGTATAAGTGGGACTAAAACAGTTTACATCCAAATCTGTCCCAGGATAAGTCTGATTCAAATGTGCCCTTCCAGACTTTGGACTGTTGAATCTTGTTCTTCATAAAATTTCACCTCTCAGACTCAACACGCATATTTCTTCAAGACCTCATACTTCAGACTCTTGATACATAAAGAACATTACTCTAACTTTGCATCAGTCTACACAAGGATATTTTTGAAGATGCCCTAGAGCTAGATCCTTTTCAAGCTACACTGCTCTTATCACTCAGAAAGGAAAGAAGGCAAGCTCGTTCAAAAACCAATGCTTTCATGGAGAAGAAACCAAGGAAGCTACTCTACGTAAATCAAAAAACTGACGAAGATCGTTACTTATGTCAAAAATATCAGAAGGTCAACCATGACTATTTTTGCACGAATTCATAATAGAAGAAAGACTACAAAAGGACTTTTACTTTGAAATACTCAAGGTACTTCATTTTAGTGCAACTTCTGAAGATCCTCAATTCAGATCTTTTGGTTTCTTCTCATTCAGAGTCTGCATGCTTCAAACGATACCTCTCTTCAATGGGTTATCAACAGGTATCTTCAAAGGCCTATAAATACAAAGAGACTCTCAAACTAAAAGTAAGAAGTTCCGCATAAAAGCATCAATTTGAAATTACAAGCAATTCAAAGCTTTCTTCTCAAAAGTAAAGACTTTCTTTGTATCTCTGCTTCTTGTAGACTTAGTCTTTGTTTTTCTACTTAAGTGTATATGTTCTTCAAGACTCATTATCTTGTATACTAAGTTATCAAAACACAAACACATTTTTAAATCACAACTTGTATCAAAGTCTGGTGCATTGCCAGTCTTAGTTTCTATTGGGAAACATTGTTTGGCCTGAAGATACTTTTGAAAGAATACTTGGGTTTGAGCCAAGAGTGGCTTGTTGAAAGAATACTTGGGTTTAAGCCAGAAGTGACTAGAGTCAAGAATACTTGAGACACAGGCTATGTTGTGTTGTGTAAAAAGACGTTTTTACATAGTGAAAATCTTTCAAGTCTAAAGGTACTGGGCGTAGCTTCTATGTTGGAAGTGAACCAGTATAAATTTACTACATGAAATCTCTCTTTCCCTTATCTCTTTAGTCTGATTCAAAGTCTATTGTCTTTCTTATTTGAAAAAGTTTTTATTCCGCAAGAGCCTTAGACTTATTCAACTCCTCCTTCTAAGTCTAACTCTGAACCACCAGTGATGAGTAAGTTATACTTGATGAATGTGTTTTGTTGAGAACTTAGTGTTTGAAGAAAAAAGATAAAAGTTAAGTGATATCTTAAGTCCTTAGAATTTATGAAATGTTGACATGATGTTTGTGCGATAAGCGCTTATACGACTGTGTGCATTTTAAATTATTAAGTATGGGTGCATGATGTGCTAAAAGAATAAATGGTGTTCTGATGACTTAAGAAATATTTGGTTATGAGCTTTGATATGGAATTGTTGTATGTTAAAATGCTTGTATGATTGCTTGTGCGTGCTATAAGTTATGAATAAAGGCTTGATATCAAGATGTTTGATTTGTGATATAAGTGTAACATATTATGTATATATATGTGGATACTATTGTGATTGATTAAGTATGGAAGATTATGATATTTGTGTGTGATGTGGATGTGTAATGCTTATGGTATTCTTTGAGGGACTTGACTGCATATGCTTGGTGTGTGATTACTAATTCTGTTGATTGTGGATTGCGAAATCATGGATCTATGATATGTGTGTGTGTGAAATGCCAATAGTTATGGTTGATGGTAATTGTGAAAATAAGAAATGGAAATGATAATATGAATTGAGAAAAAGATGAAAGTCCCAGTGGGATCCTTGAAAGAGAAACCGACGAGGTCGGTTGAGATGTTTGATATGATTATGTGATGTGGTTTGATCTGGATCCTAGTTATTAAGATGTGATGAATTACCCTATTGATTGAGTATTACCTAGTTGAATGAGAATGATTAAATGAACGTTATATGGCATTGTCCTTAATTATGGCTTTTGATACATTAATGGTTTTGAGATATAGAATTTGATATGTTTTGAAAAAGTAAATTATACAATTTGAGGATTTGCTGAGATGAGCGTCCGTTATTGAATGGTATAACGGGGAAAGTCTATACTACTGTTGTATAATGTTTTATTTGAGGATCAGTATTTTTGTACACCATGTTTTAAGGAAAAAGGATATTATTTTCATATATATATATATAATATTATTTCCTGTTATGTATGTATATAATCGCATATTTTAGTACTATGAAAAGTTATAAGAATTATATTATGGATATGCGATTATGGAGATGAGCATTAGCTCTTCGAATTAAGGACAATAGCCAATATATATGGGGATCTCACTCAGTGACTGTGATTGAAATATAAATGATAAAAGTTATTATGCATAGATGCATCATTGTATTGATATTGTGATATGTAGAAATCGTGGCTAGTTGTATTACAGTGATGGGTACACTGGAGAACCCTGAGTCGCGATTCAACAGCGAGGAGCCGTAGGGGTATCTTTGGGTTAGGTATCCAATGGCTCGATGTAGCACCCGATTGTCGGACGATCTCTAGCAAGCCTGGGATACCCTGACTCAGACGGGTGGTTTCTATGGCCATGTAGCCCAAGTTATTACCCTGTGTGTGACCACACTTAAGGTGTGAGGTTTGGATCCAAGATTATGTTGGACTGCGGTCCCTTACCCTATTTGGTTGTAGGAACTTGAAAGGACTCCAACCGCGTCGGTATACCACGACATGTATTCTTCCTAATAGACGTACTATGAAGATGAGGTTTGTGATTGTGATAATGATGAGATTGATGGGCCCTATTTGCATGCATGAGATTTTAATTGAAAAAGAGAATGATAAACTGCCTAACTCATGCATAACATCTGATTGACTAACAATATATGATTTGTGATATTTGTGTTATGATATATGGTGATGTATAACTGATAATGATGATTGTATCTATGGCTGGTTCCTTGTATGTTATAGTATTACTTGAGATGTAACATGTGTTGTGACGTACGATGGTGTGTTGATAATGGTTCGAGCTGTGATGTTGTGTGATGATATGTAATGATTTGTTGGTGAAATATATATGTCTGGGAGCCGTAGTATTGAGTGGTGGCATTTGCACTTGTGATTGGAATTTTGTATAATATCTACTGTGTTCTGTAATTAGGGGAGGAAATAGGTCAGGCCGTCCGTCGAGGACCCGTGGCTCAGCCCGTTTAAAGCCTACATAGGCTTTTAAAAAGGCCTTTTTAACTAAACAGGTCAGACCATAGGCTTTATAAAAAGCCTTTGAAGCCCAATAGGCTAACTTGTTTAATTAGATTAATTAGTAATTAGTTATATACATAATATATTTATAACATAAAATAATATATATATATATATATATTTACATAATATAAATTAATATTATAAATTTACAATTAAAAAACATTAGGAGGGAAGGGAACACATTTTTTAGGTTGTTCTTGGCCTTTTAAAAGCCTCACTATAAACAAGTCTTTTAAATTGACTTTTAAATGGGCCAGACCTTCAAACAGGCCAAGTCAGACCTTAAAAAAAGCCTATAACAAGTTAATAGGTCAAGCTCAGGCCTTGAAAATTTGATGTAGGTCAGGCTTACATCTTTCAAAGCCCGGCCTGAACTGACCTATTTCCATCCTTAGCTGTAATACCTATAAGTGTGACTAGAACCTATCTAATAGTTCTTGTGATTTATGGTGTCGTCAGATCTTGTGACTGTGAACATGTGATGCTTATCTGTGTAGTTAAGGTTGATTGGTATGTACTGTGGTGTTAAGTATGAACTATGTGATGCTTGTATATGTGATTAAGACCTATTCAGTATATACTATGATGTTTGTTCATGAATTTCTTGATGCCTATGTTTGTTATGCAATAGTTATAGAAAGTAAGATGGCACTGTGTCTGGTTGGTATTTAAATCTGATATTGAGTATGATAACATAGGCTAGGATTATGATGAGATTTACTAGTGTTGTAGGCTATGAAATGAGTATGACTATGACATATGCAATGATTATGCTTGTATAGTAATAATGTCATCTATGAATTATGTTATGATTCAATGATGGATTAGAGTCATATGATACATGATAATATTAGTCATAATTGAGGAATGGTTTTATGTTATGTGTGTAAATGTTGATATATAAGCTCAATAAGTATGAGTATAATGGAAGTGATCTAGAAAGTGGATATTAAGTATTGTTGAATCCTAGGAAAATGATTTATGATTATGGAATGTCAAAGATCAATAATTTTTAGGGTGTGAATGTGTGGGGTAAATAATTTTATGACTTTGTGTGTTCTCTATGTGTTATGTTGATGATATAGTTTGATGAGATGTCAGAAATGATAGACCTTCCATTGTGTGAGGAACAAGTAGGGATAATATTTCACCTTTATGGATTTTTGTCTTTAGCTTGACTGTTGGACCAGCATGACAATGACCCAATGATGTATTGTTGAGTGGAAGGCTGCCGGTTATGGAGAAATAAAACTCGAGAAGAAGAAGAAGAAGAAGAAGAAGAAGAAGAAGAAGAAGAAGAAGAAGAAGAAAAATTAGTGGTAAGGTGAAGGTAGCAATAAAGTAATGTTCTTAGTTGAGTTGTGTTCTTTGTGTTTTAGGGGAGCATGTGTGCCCCTGTCATTCAGAGTATGTAAGTTACTATTGAGACCATACGATGTATAGAGTATTTTCTTGAAGATATTGATTCACTATTGTTTTATGTACAAAAAAAAAACTTCTACACTTTTTAACAACTTGTAACCTTTTAGTAAAGTAGAATGATCCAATGGAAGAGATTTATCGTAGTTAAGTGGTGTCCTCATGAAAATGATAGAAAATTGAGTCGCAAAACTTTTAAAACTAGAATCACCTGAATCTGACAATTGTAGCTTAAATTAAGCCTAAATTTTGAAAATGTGTGCAAATCGGTGGGCTAGAATTAAAGTTTATAATTTTCTAAAAAGAGTGGATAAAACCCCTAAGTGAAAAATATATAGAAAATAAATTATGAAGCCTCATTAGATTAAAATAATATTTATTGAATTGTTGGGCTAGCCTTAGGCTCGGGCTTTGGCCTTTAAAACATTAGAAAATGGACGGTTTAGGGAAAGGAATTCCTGAATCCTAACGTATGGACCCAAAACAATGTTTGAAATATTTTAAGAAGCCGAGTGTAAATTGTATTATTATAATTTAGGTTGATTAGCTTAATTAAGATATTTCTACATTTATTTAAATGTAGAGATTAATCTGGTTGATAAAGCATGACTGTCAAATCTCTTGGATTACTTCTCTTGAGGTAGGGAGGGTTTGAGTTCCATATTCTAAATGCATGATACAAAGTTATTGATAATATATGTAAAGATATGTCATATTTTCCTTGAATGGAATATGTGTTTCCTTGTTGGTTTATATGAATTGTTGATGATTAATTTGTGTTGGCAAATATATGGCTAACTGCATTTAGAATATGTGTGGTGTGCTATATTTGTTGATAATATATATATATATATGCGATGATGTTGATTTTAAGTTGGGTATTAAACCCTATGCACACCTTGTGAAATGTATTGATAGGCGTGATGATGCCTTGTTAATTATTATTTTATAATGAATGTGAATTGCTTGATGGATGTATGCCACTAACCCTGAGTAAAAACCACCGAGAGTGATAGTGAGGTACGCGATTAGAACTCCACTGTGGAATGGTGTTGAGTATGGGTATAACCCTGTGAGTTAGTGGTTGTTAAGTATTTGAGATGTTAAAGTTGGAAGGCATATCACAGTTGCTTCTCTGTTTGTAATGTTAGGGGTTCCACAAGGAGGCCTAGTGGGAGGGCAGCCCTGTACATGGGTATTGTTATTACTTACCCTAGTGATTCCTTAATTAAATCACAAAGCTTCTCACAAGAGTGATTGGAGGGGAATCCTGTGAGGAGACCCAGTGGTAGGGCGGCTTAAAGAGTAAGCGTACTCCTGGTGATTCCTTTATGGATCACGTCCTCCTTGATGTGTGTTCAAGGGAGAACAGTAACACGTCGATAATTATGGTTATGTTTATACTGCAGGTCACCTTGGGTGGTTATTAGTGTTGCATATGGATAAAGTGGTTAAGTACGGTAAAAAGATATATATATATATATATATATATATATATATATTTTGGAATTGATATGTGTTAGAATCCAGTCTGAACTCAAGACTAAGAAGTCTAAACCCCATGTAATTTGTTAATAATATACATCAAGACTCTTAGCTAAAATAAAGTCTGTATATTTAGTTTATCTAACTATTCTGCTTAAGTGTGATAGGGAGTCCGTAGAACTCCAATTATAAAGAATAGGGGGAGTCCGTAAAATTCAAATTTGCTCTTGACAAGAAGAATCTACATTCCCTAAAGACTTTAAGCGAAATCAAGTCTTTTTGAAGCTACAGACTTCAAGATAATGCCTTCTCTCTCATGATACAACATGCAAAAAGGACCTTTCCCTTCTAAATAAGGAGCTACATGGACTTTCATATATAAAATTTGTGCCTATCATCAAAAAGGCAATTAACGGAAAAGTTGAAGGCTTGTTCATAAGATTCAAGAAAATTGCCTCAAATATTCCAATGTGTCAGCAAAAGCTAAAGCTGCATGGAATAGACAGCCTAAGGTCAGCTGCTTTGAAGATGTACCTGTTTACTCAAAATGAATAAGCAGAAAGGATCTTTTTAAGAAGACTATCGAGGTAATCCATTTAAGGAAAGATTTCTGAAGCATGTCTCTGTACTCGTTGACAGTATAATCCTCGAGAAGATCAACATCCTTCAAGATGAACCAACGACTATCTCAAGAAGGACTATAATACAAGAAGCTTTCAAATTAAATAGAGACTTTTTTCCTTTATCATTTTCAACTCTCTCTGATCTCTCAGAAACCAAAATTCTGAAAGACTTTTCCTAAAAGTTTCTAAGCTCTTGTATTTTACTACTTAAGTCTTCTTTGTAGTGCTGCTTCTAGCAGACCTTGAATTATAGTATTCTATAGCTTAGTGTACATGTCTTAACATTTTATATTTTTATACTCTAAGTTATTGGTTGTAACATCAAAACTCTTTATTCTGTAAGATTTGGTGTGTTGCCAGAGTCTCTTAATGTGGGAAACACTTGTGGCCTGAAGAGGCTTTTGAAAGAATACTTGGGTGTCCGTAGCCAGGAGTGTCTCTTTGAAACAATACTTGGGTATAAGCCAGAAGTGGCTGGAGTCAAGAATACTTGAGGCACTGGGTTGGTGTAGATATTGTAAAGGTGCTTTTTACAATAATGAAAATCCTTTAGTCTGAAGGGACTAAACGTAGCTTCTGCATTGGAAGTGAACCTGGATAATTCTGCTATGTTTTTCTCTATTTCTTCTCTGGTTTGTTAAATTAATTAAGCTTTTTAGGAGTTTGTATGATTTTTAAAGAGTTAAAGACTTATTCAACCCCCTTTCTAAGTTTAACTTTGTACCATCAATATGTGTACACATTATTATATTGCAATATATACGTAATAGCATACTTATGTATAATTACCACATCTTGTTATGTTTCCCACAGTTGAATCTGCACCAACATTATTGTTGTTAATATTATTGTGATAAACATATGTGTTTAGCGTATGGTTCAGAGATATGCCAATAAGAATGAGTACCAATGAGAAAGAGATGTCCATGTGTGGCAAATGAGAATTAATAAGAAAGTGAGAGAAATGATCTAACCCCTGTAATTATTTATACATTCACTTGTGAGTATGATTTTATGTCTATACATGTGCCTGTGACATAATTTAATATGTCGTTGTATCGTATAATTGTTGGTTGGTTCCCTTTGGGAAGTATATGATTTTATACGCACATGTATATGTTATCACAATTGTAATGTAGTCATCATTTCAAATGTGTGACTCATTCTCTTATGTGGACCATTTTTCAAACTTGTGATATAGGTCCCATGGTCAGTAGATGACTTCTTTTGAGAGTGACATTTTTATGGGTTTAAAGGTAAAATAATGGTAGGAGCGCCTTGGCCGGCAACTCTATAAATCTGTATTTTGGATGCCTTTGTACAAGCATCAATTATTTCCTTCTGTTGTTTGTTTATATGACTCTGATATATATAATGTACATATGACTTGTGTGTGTGCCTTCTCATATCATCATATATAAGAAAGGTGTTTTGTTTATTAATCCATTTCTATTTATTACCTACGTGGCGTGTCAAGTTACGTAATGGTGATGTAGTTATGCATCGTGAAAAATTTATCCTAAAAATCTTAACTTGTAATTCGGGGCGCCACAGTTGGTAGTATTAGAGCATGGTTGTAAATTAAGTTGAATTAGCGTGAAATACACAAAAAGTTATGATTACTTGTGGTCATGTATGATTGCTATGCTTATTTAGGTCCAGCCAAGTTCATGACCCTATTTACATTTAATGATGGATTACACTATGATTATGTATTAATGGTTGATGATATAAATTATGACATTATAAATGTTAGACTATAAAGTGTTGAAACCCTAGATTAAGAACTAGATTGGGCATATAGTCTAGATTCCTTACCCAAACCATGCTTATTATTATATATTTAAGATGGCGGGTAGACAGAATATGAACGTCAATGCTTGGCAAACGCTTTTAATCGCTTTGCTGACATTCTTGAGAGGCAAAGTCAACAACAAGTGGGCTAGGGTACGCAAGGCCTAGGCCATGTTCTTAAACAGAAACCTTTAGAGTTTTATGGGGGATACAAACCTGAAGAGGCGTATGTCTGGATAAGAGACCTAGAAAGAATTTTTGTGAGCTTTGAATTCTCAGAAGGTTGAGTACGCAGTCTTCATGATCGATGATGGAGCATAAACTTGGTGGCTTCTTATAAAAGGACGCATGATTGCTGTGAATATTCTACTAATATGGGAGAATTTCAAGGTGGAATTCTTGAGGAAATATTTTCCTGATAGCTACAAAAGCAAGAAGGAATTGGAATTCATGGAATTGAAACAAGGAAATCTATCTGTGGAGGATTATGCCTTTGAGTTTAAAGAATTGTGTGTATTTTACCCTCCTTTCCAACGAGAAGATACTAAAGCTTCTAAGTGTGTGAAGTTTGACAATGGATTAAGGCACGAAATCAAGCAAGCGATTCAGCACCAAGAAATCCAGAGTTTTCCAACGCTTGTCAATAAATGTTGTATATTTGAGGAGGATGATTTGGCTCCCATAAGCCAATCTAAACATGACTCAAATTTGAAGGGTCAAGCTCATCATTTCAAGAAGTGTAGTGGTTTAAGAAACCAAAAATTCTTTCATGGTGAATCCTTGAACACAAGAGGACATGGTAGAAATAGTCATGGTTACCAAGGTCGAGACAATGTGTAAGGACCAAGGTGTTATAGATGTGGTGGTGATCACCTTATCTGAGATTGTAATGTAAGGAACGATGTGATTTGCTATAGATGTAACCAAGTGGGGCATACTCACCCTGAATGCCCTTTGAATACAAGGAATGGTAATGCTCCTGCCAATGTGAATCAGAATATGAACCATTGAGGTCGTGGTGGTGGAAACGATGGTTGTAATGGAGGCTAAAATGGTAATAATAATGGTGGTCGTAATGTCAATGGTTGTGGTAATAGCAATGGTGGAAACCAAGCAACTGCTACTACTGGTAGAATTTTTGTTGTGATTGGTGAAAAAGCTACATAAGCAGAAGATTTCATCCAAGGTAAGTGTGAAATTCTTGGCACCCTTATAGATGTTATATATGATTTTAGTGCTACTTATTCGTTTATCTTTGAGAGCTGTGTTAGGCGTTTGAAATTTCCTATTAGTTTGATGAAAGGCACTATGGTTGTGACTACCCCAATCAGTACCTGTATACGATCGATTACACGGTGTAAGAATGTTGAAATGATCCTTGAGAGAAGAAAATTTATTGTCATACTTATCTGTTAGCTTATGAAGACTTAGAAGTCTGTTAGGGAATCCCATCAGGGTCAGGCAGCGAAAACATAAAGGATTCCTAAAAAGGATTGCAAATACAAATGTCTCAAGGCATTATGCAAAATTAATTTTTTTTTGATTTAGGGTTTACCTCTTGTAGACGCAAAGCGAGTTCCTCGATCGAAGCAATTGTAGCTTCACCCTTATGAGTCCACACAAGCACTCCCACCAGAAAAACAAAATTCCGAATGCTAGTACGAAAATTTGATTATAATCTAATTTCTGAGCAGCAGCCTATGAGCATCTCATGCTCTATATATAGGCTTAATTCTTGACCTGAGCTCTCATTAAACATTGGGCTCCTGACTCATTCTAAATGAGCTAGGCCCAAATAGTTTTATTTTTAGTCCAACTAAAATAAAACTATCCTCTGGTGGGCTTACTTTATGTGTGTGACCTTATAGGTAAAATATTCTGTTATATTAATAATAAATTATTTTATTATTAATATAAAATAAGATCGGCATCTAGCAATACATCATTATGTCCGAATATTATTTATCATCGACATGACCTATAAGTGATAATTATTTTATATATTTATTTCTTTTGTCATGATATCTAATTGGGCCCAAGTAGAGCTGGCAATTCGGGCGGGCGGCCCTAAATGGGCAGGGCTTTATCGGGCCACGGGCCACTTAGGGTCGGGCCAAAAAAGGCCCGCAAAAATTCGGGCCTTAAAATTAAAGGCCCTAGCCCGGCCCTCAACGGGCTGCGGGCTACTTCGGGCGGCCCATTTTAAAAAAGTTACAAAATTAATTTTTTAAAAAAAATTAAAACTTTATCGAAAAAAATTAAAACTATGTAACATTTGTAAAAAAAATTATAAAACATTTCATAAATATTTATAAAAAATTATGGGAGGGGAAATAAGATAAAGATTTACATTATTAGATCTATTATCTATAACATATAATCCAATAATGTTTAAATGTAAATTTATAGTTTATTTGAAAAAAAACTATGATATTTTCATGCATGTCTCAACCACACGATTCAAGTAAGCAAGTTATTTTACAAGGATATAAGAGCTTCTTTCTATATTATGCTTTTTAATAAAATGTACAAAATCAATAAAAAAATTATGGAAGAAAACAAAATGCACAACTCTATAAATAAAAGTCTATAAATAAAAGTCTAAAAAAGTTTATATTCCATAAAGAGTCCATATTCTATAACATAACAGTCCATATTTCACAAAACTCTATAAAACTAATGCATAAAAGTTCATAACTAAAATTAAAACAATAAATTGTTTCACTTCAAGTAATCACTAATTAATTAGTATTTGAATCTCCTTGAGAGAACTTTGAATCCACCACTTCAATCACTTCCGTTGGATCAACATCTTCATTGTCGTAATCTAAAATGGAAAAAAAGTGTAAATATTAATTAATAATGAAGAAGACTACATGATTTCAAAGTTATATATTGATATTAACTCACCAACAAAACCATGCAACCAACTTCTTGTGCATAAAAGAGCTTGTATTGTTTCATCCCGCAAAGAATTTCTATATTTGTTAACCACTCGGGAGCCAATGCTAAAAGCGGATTCCGATGCCACAGTGGTGATCGGAATGCTCAACACATCACAAGCCATTCTTGCTAAAATGGGAGATTTACCCTTTCTTTCCTTCCAATATGCTAAGACATCAAAAGTACAAGCTGGAATTAGTTGTTGTCTTAGTTCCTCTAAGTAAACATCAAGTTCAAATTTCCCAATACTTGTTGTCCTTGTGCTTTCAAATGCTTCAAACTCCTATCAAATAATAACAAGTGAAATAAAGAACACATGTAAAAAATAAAAGAAGTGAAGAACATCACAACACATTATGAAAAATAAAATTACTTACTTCATATAAAGCGTTAGAAAAGACTTGCTTCCCCTTTCTTTTTATATCTTCTAATGAAGATGAACCCTGCACATCACCTTGTGGTTGTGATTGACTCATAATCGAAGTAGCATTATTATTGACATACTCTTGATAAAGCATTTCCAAACTCAACTTAACCCTCTCTACCTTGTCTTCATGGTTGTTTGGATCAATCTTAGAGTAGGTAAACATCAACAAATTAAGTTTTTTGGTTGGATCAAGGATAGCTCCAAATGCCAAAACAATGCTACAGTCACTCCAATACTTGTCAAATTTGTCCATCATCTTTTGAGCCATGCCTTGAATCAAAGGATCTTCATTTGTCAAGTTTGACCTCAAAAGATATTCAATCCTCCATATTTCTCCAAAATATAAATTTGATGTAGGGTAAGAAGATCCGGAAATTAAGTTGGTGATGTTGAAAAAAGGTTTTAAGAATTCACACATCAACTCCCCTCTATACCACTCATCACTAGTTGGATTCCATTTATAATGTGTATCAACCAAGCTCAAGCTTTGGAAAGCACGACGGTATTTAATTGCACTCTTAAGCATTACATAAGTGGAATTCCATCTAGTCACACAATCTGTCCTTAAACCAATTGATGTATCTATACCACCAACTTGCCTCACACAATTAAAAAATTGTCTTGTTCTAGCCTCTAATGCTTTCACATAATACACACTTTTCCTAATCTTCTCTAATGCATCACTAGCCACCTTCAAACCATCTTGAACAATGAGATTTAAGATGTGTGCACAACATCTAATATGAAAAAACTTCCCATTCAACAACAAGCTATTTGACAAATTTAAATGCTCTTTCAAAATGTTTTGCATGTTATCATTTGAGGATGCATTGTCTAATGTGAGGGAAAAAACCTTTTTCTCTAAACCCCAATCACTTAAAAATTCCAGCAATTTAAGTGCCAACTCTTGCCCCGTATGTGGGGGTTTCATATGAGCAAATGCCAAAATCTTACTCTTTAAAGACCATTTTGAATCAACATAATGAGCAGTCAAAGATATAAAACCATGGTTCGTGCATGCAGTCTAAACATCAGATGTCAAGCAAACTCTTCCAGAAATTTGTGCTAATTGTGATTTCAATTTAACCTTCTCAGCCAAATAAGTTTTCATCACATCAGATTTCACAGTATTCCTAGAAATGAACCTACATTCCTCATTTAAGAAGTGTTGATACTTCCTAAACACCCTCCACTCAACAATATTGAAGGGAACATCATGTGAGATAATCAATTCAGATATAATTGCACGATTAGTTTGAGGATCAAATTTTCTTTTTTACAATCTACCTTCAGCGTCTATTAACATGGCCCCAACATCATGGAATTTAGGAATTGCCTTACAATTGTCCTTATGACGACTTAAATGCGTGGTTCCATTTCTAGGATTACAAGTCAACTCTTTTCCACATCCCTTACATTTGCACATTTCCTTACCATTCTGATTAGGACCAATCTTAACAAAAAAATTCCAAACATCAGAAGTTAAGACTTTGGGTTTTTTAGCTTGTGAGGTAGGTTCGGAAGTCTCAATTGTTAGGAAATCCCTAAGCATGAGCAGCGGAAAAATAAAAGGGATTCCATAGGATTTGCAAGGTTCCGTGTTTCAAAGCACAAAAATTTCGAAATTCATTTTAGGTTACCTCTTGAAGAACTCCGAAGCAGTCGTAGCCTCGTCCTTTAGGAGTCCACACGAGCACTCCCACCAGAATCGCAACACTTGCCAACTGCTAGTTTGACGGCGTGTAGCTCTTGCAACTTTTGCGAATTTGTGTCTCACTTGAGTGAACGGCCTATGAGCATCTTATGCTCTATTTATAGGCTTAGGTTTGACCTAATTTGTTCTCTCTAAAAGTGGGCTCCTTACTCATTCCAAATGAGTTAGGCCCAATAGCTTTATTTTAGTCCAACTAAAATAAGACAACATTTTCTGATGGGCTTACTCTATGTGTGTGACCCTATAGGTAAAATACCCAGTCATATTAATAATAAACTATTTTATTATTAATATAAAATAAGAGCGGCATCTAGCAATGCATCATTATGTCCGAATATTATCAACATAACCTATAAGTGATAATTATTTAATACGTTTATTCCTTTTGTCACGATATCCTAATTGGGCCCAAGGCATGGTCGCGTCATCCTTGTACGGCCCAATTTATTTTACTTGATACCGGAGTAGACTGGATCCGAATAAATATCTAATATTTATTCTTTCTAGCATGGCCATGCGTTTTCTTAGTCTTACTCCATCAAGTGGCCTATGGATATCACTCCTGTCACATAGGAGAGACAAATCCCATCTACATCACTCATATCCCTCTGCATAATTTGTTCATTGCCTAATCACAACCTTTATAGTCCTCTTGTTATAGAAGACGTTTAATTGTATTAAAACAATAAACTCCTCATGTAGGAATCGTAGTGACTTCAGGTCGAAGGACTACATATACCATTATCACATTGAGAATCGTTTATGACAATCATGTAACGATCCATGCAACGTTCTCATGGTGGGTCTGTCCAGTACATCATTACTCTTAATGTGTACCCGTGTGAAGACTCGATATCATCTATATCTATGATCTGTGAGATCAGGTCATCAGTACACTCACACACTAGTCTCAGTGTATTTACATGTCCCCATGTAAATACTTGACTAGGGACATTTTAGGAATAATTTTTATATGACCTATTACTCCAAGGATAAATATGTTTTAAAACAATTTTAAACTGAAATATTTATTCTATTGATAAGTAGAAAAATGATGCAAATGAAAAAGCATAAAAGCTCATAGTGCATACACCAACAATCTCCCACTTGCACTAGAGCCAATCAGACATTTGCCTAATGCCTAATGATCTAGTGTGCCCCTCATGTTTTTGTTGTGTAAGAGGTTTTGTGAGTGGGTCAGCAATATTCTCATCAGTATGCACCTTACATATCTTTACATCTCCTCGGTCAAGGATCTCTCGAATGAGATGAAATCGCCTAAGTATATGCTTGGATCGTTGATGTGATCTAGGTTCCTTAGCTTGTGCGATTGCTCCACTATTGTCACAGTAGAGACTTATAGGGTCCACAATGCTACGAACAATCCCAAGTTTTGTTATGAACTTCTTGATCCATACTGCCTCTTTTGCAGCATTTGAGGCAGCAATATACTCAGACTCTGTAGTAGAATCAGCAACTGTCTCTTGCTTTGAACTCTTCCAGCTTACAGCGCCACCATTTAGACAAAACACGTACCCAGATTGCGATCTTGAGTCATCCTTATCAGTTTGGAAGCTAGCATCAGTGTAACCTTTTACAATGAGCTCTTCTTCCCCTCCATATATCAAGAATGAATCCTTAGTTTTTCTTAAGTACTTCAGGATATTCTTGACAGCAGTCTAGTGACTTTCACCGGGATCAGACTGGTATCTGCTCGTCATGCTTAAAGCGTACGAGACATCTGGTCGGGTACATATCATGGCATACATGATTGATCCAATAGCAGATGCATATGGAATCTTATTCATCCGTTCTCTTTCTTCTTTAGTGGAAGGAGATTGAGCTTTTGATAAGCTTATGCCATGAGCCATAGGCAAAGTTCCTTTCTTGGAATCTTGCATGTTAAACCTTTTTAACACTTTGTCTATGTATGTATTCTGACTTAGGCCAAGAAGTTTTCTTGATCTATCTCTATAGATCTTAATTCCCAACACGTAGGTTGCTTCACCTAAGTCTTTCATAGAAAAACAGCTTCCCAACCAACTCTTCACAGACTGAAGAGTAGGAACGTCATTTCCAATAAGTAGTATGTCATCAACATACAGGACCAGAACAATAATTGTGCAGTCACTAACCTTCTTGTAGACACAAGGTTCATCCTCATTTTTAGTAAAGCCAAATTGTTTAACAGCTTCATCAAAACGAAGATTCCAGCTTCTGGAAGCTTGCTTAAGTCCATATATAGAACGTTGTAGCTTGCACACCTTCCTGGATGCTTCAGGCTTAACAAAGCCTTCAGGTTGTGTCATGTACGCTTCCTCAAGAAGATTTCCATTAAGGAAAGCAGTCTTGACATCCATTTGCCATATCTCATAATCATGGTATGCAGCAATAGCAAGCAGAATCCGAACAGACTTTAGCATAGCAACTGGGGAAAAAGTTTCATCATAGTCTATACCATGTATTTGCTTGAAACCTTTAGCCACCAACCTTGCTTTAAAGGTACTTATATTACCATCCATGTCAGTTTTCTTTTTGAAAACCCACTTGCATCCTATAGGTTTTACCCCTTCAGGCGCATCAACCAAGTTCCAAACTTGATTAGTGTACATGGAGTCCATTTCAGATTCCATGGCTTCTAGCCATTTCTCAGATTCTGAACTTGTAATGGCCTCTTCATAAGATGTTGGCTCATTTTGATCCATTAGGAATACATCTCCTTCCTAAGTTACAAGAAATCTATATCTTTCAGGTTGTTGACGTATTCTACCTGATCTACGCAAGTCTTGTGCTACTGGAGCTGGTGTTATCACAACATTTTGTGGGTCCTGCTCCACTTCCACCATTGGCTCTTCAATGCCTTGTGAGTCTTGAATTTCTTCAAGTTCTACTTTCCTCCCACTGATTCTTGTAGAGATGAATTCCCTTTCTAAGAATACAGCATTCCGAGCAACAAACACTTTGCCCTCAGTAGGATTGTAAAAATAATAACCCTTAGTTTCTTTTGGGTATCCCACAAAAAGACATTTATCTGACTTGGGCCCAAGTTTATCAGAACTTTGGCGTTTAACATAAGCTTCACAACCCCAAATCTTAAGAAAAGACATACTAGGTCGTTTCCCAGTCCATATCTCATATGGTGTCTTTAAGACAGCCTTTGATGGAACACGGTTAAGTGTGAAAGTTGCTGTCAACAAAGCATGTCCCCAGAATGAGTTAGGGAGGTCAGTTTGACTCATCATTGATCGAACCATGTCCAACAAGGTTCTATTTCTCCGCTCAGAAACCCCATTCCATTCTGGTGTTCCAGGGGGAGTAAGTTGAGATATAATCCCACACTTTTTAAGATATTCATCAAACTCTAGGCTCAAATATTCACCACCTCGATCAGATCGAAGTGCTTTAATTGTCTTGCCAAGTTGGTTCTCTACTTCATGTTTAAACTCCTTGAACTTTTCAAAGGATTCTGATTTATGTTTCATGAGAAACACAAATCCATATCTACTGAAATCATCAGTAAAAGTGATGAAGTAACTAAAACCTCCCCTAGCCATTGTCCCTATGGGCCCACATACATCACTATGTATCAAACCAAGAAGATCACTCGCCCTTTCACCTTTTTCGGTAAAAGGGGTCTTAGTCATCTTCCCTAATAAACAAGATTCACATGTATCTATTGATTCAAAATCAAAAGATTCTAAATATCCATCTTGATGGAGTTTAGAAATGCGTTTCTCATTTATATGTCCTAGGCGACAATGCCAAAGATAAGTTGGGTTTAAATCATTTGTTTTAACCCTTTTAGTATTAATGTTATAGATAGGGGTTTCGAGATCTAGAACATAAAGTCCATTACTCAAATTTGCACAACAATAAAACATGTCTTTTAAATAAACAGAACAACTATTGTTCTTTATTGTAAAGGAAAACCCTTTCTTATCAAGACAAGAAACAGAAATAATGTTTCTCCTTATTGCCGGAACAAAATAACAATTGTCCAATTCAAGGACTAACCCTGAGGGCAAGGATAAAAAATAAGTCCCTACAGCTAATGCAGCAACTCTTGCTCCATTTCCAATGCGTAGGTCTACCTCGCCCTTCATCAACTGCCTACTCCTTCTTAGATCCTGCACATTAAGACAAATGTGAGATCCACATCCAGTATCTAATACCCATGATATTGAAGTTGACATGTTAATTTCTATAACAAAAATACCTGAAGTGGAAGTCTCACTTCCCTTCTTCTTAAGCTCTTCTAGGTACTTTGGACAGTTTCTCTTCCAGTGTCCCTTTTGTCCATAATGGTGACATTTACCTTCCTTAGCCACCCCGCCCACAGGTTTTAAGGCTGATGTACTTGGCTTATCCTTGCCTTTCCAAATCTTCTTGCCATTTCCTACAATAGCCTTTCCTTTGCCTTTATACATGCCCTTTCCTTTACCTTTGCCAGAATTGACCATCATTATGGCCTTGCCCTTTCCTTTAGAAATATTGGGCTCAGCAGTCCTCAACATATTGAGTAGCTCTGGCAATGTTTTGTCCAATGCATTCATGTTGTAATTCATGATGACTGGCTTAAAACTGTCAGGTAATGATTTCAAAATGAGATCGGTAGCCAACTTCTGAGGGAAGGGGAATCCTAGCCTAGCTAGATTCTCCAAGTACCCAATCATTTTGAGCACATGAGGTCCTACAGAACCTCCCTCTTCAAGTCTGCAGCTAAATAGGGCTGAAGAAACTTCATATCTTTCTTGGTCAGCTTGACCTTGATATAGTTTCCTTAGGTTTTCGATCATATCGAAAGACTCCATATGCTCATGTTGCTTCTGAAGCTCAGGAGACATGGTTGCCAGCATAAGGCATTGGACATCTAAAGCGTCATCCTGATGCTTCTTGTAAGCATCCTTGTCAGCTTGTGGGTGGTTCCGGAATCGGACCTTCCAGGACATACTGCTTTTTCTCTTGTTTGAGGACAATCCTCAAATTTCTATACCAGTCAAGGAAGTTAGAACCAGACAATTTTTCTTTGTCTAGGATTGATCGCAACGAAAGGTTTGAAGGTGTGTTTGACGTCATGGTTATCTAAAACAGAAAATATGTAGTAAGTATCATTTTCAAAACATATTTAAATTATGGTCATTTAAATTAAATATGTCTCCCACTATTTCGATTCAAAACAAAATACCCTCCACGAATCAGAAAATCCCGTTGGAAGATTTTCTAGTGGGCTAAGATCCATATTTTTCCAAGCGTTAAGTCAGCTTTGGCTGATCACCTAATACTTGGTTATTTAGGTAGGAAACCTTTTCCAATTGTATCTTTATACAACTTTTAGTCATTGGGTTAAGTAACCATTACTAATTATTCATCTTATGAATATTTAGCCCAATGTTTACGCCTCTAAGTTATATTCAATCCAATTGAAAACTTAGTTAAGTTAAAGCCCAATAAAACAGTTTGGATATTACCATTATCCCATCGCGTCTTACTAATATAAATAATAGTGCCCTGCTTTGGCAGACCCACTATTTATTGACATTAGTGTTGACGAGTGTACTTATTGGAAGGCGTTTATAACTTAATATTATTTTGAGGGATTTTAATTTATTTTAAAATTACCGTCTTTGTTAAACGCTTTAACGTAATAAAATTATCCCCAAAACATGCAAACGAAATTGTGAGATGGTTATGGTCTTCCTAGAAGAAAAATAAATAAATAAATAAACCTAAAGGAACTATATGCCAAGGCTTCATGAAGTCCTACTTCTTGAACCCACCATCCTCTTGGAGTCACCACTCCTTGGTTCCTTTCAAAGACAAAAGCGCTTAGAGTCACCACTCTAGTTTTCTTCTAGATCTCTACTTTGTTGCCTCGATCAAGATTACAAGATTTTTAAAGAAACTCGCTTTACATACGAGTGAAGGGTTGAGAAAAGAAATACAACAGAATGAAGAGAGGCACAGCACGCAGGCTGTATTTAAATAAAATAACTAAGACCATAACCATTCACCATGCAATGTGTTAATTAATTAATTATAACCCATTTGAAATAATTAAAAAATAAATAAATTTTTTAAACGGGCCATTAAACACGTGGGTCGATAATAAGGCGCTACGCAGAGAATGTACGGGGGTCACGCAGTACTGTAGTCAGGTTGGTTCCCAGGAAAGAGAGGTAGGTCCGGTGTGACCGCTTAAGTACCAAATCTTTCCTAGCCAGAACATCCCACTGACCATTAACAGCTCTAAAATTTTGGCTAGGGTTTCAACCACTTTGAAACCCTAATTCCTTGTTGCGAACACTTCACAACGCAGTCGTCAAGGCACATGGAGGCAGTGCCGTCTAGGGTTTCAAAACCTAGAATTCAATTTGCGTTAATGCCAACATGCAATGCCTTTCCATGACGGCCGTCGAGGTTTCAACTCTTGAACCCTAGATTAAGGAACGGCCATGGTTTAACACTTAAACCTTATCACTTAACGCCCCATAACATGAACCATTCATGTTCGAAGATCAACTCAATTGATTCAAAGTTTGTACGATGACTATCATATGAGTAAAACACATATCAAATATAAAAATTTCATAAACTCATACATCATACAAATTTAAACGGCAACTACATACATACTAAAATTGAGAAACTCTATAACATGCATCATATACAATTTATAAAGAATAACTCAAAATTATATGTATCATGCCAAAACAGAGGTCATACCATATACATGATTAATCATTGTAATAATATGCATCATATGCGATAACTCAAAATAGCAACATAATCATGCATGTTCATTTTCGAATCCTAGTTTCACAAAACATTTTCGTAAAACAAAATTGCAAAGCTTTAAACAACGAAACGATTTCGCAAATCATATTTTCCAAAAGCTCTTGCAAACGAAAACATATCATCATAAAATATAAACAAATGCCCAAAACACGGTTTTGCAACCAGGCTTTGATACCACTGTTAGGAAATCCCTAAGCATGAGCAGCGGAAAAATAAAAGGGATTCCATAGGATTTGCAAGGTTCCGTGTTTCAAAGCACAAAAATTTTGAAATTCATTTTAGGTTACTTCTTGAAGAACTCCGAAGCAATCGTAGCCTCGTCCTTTAGGAGTCCACACGAGCACTCCCACCAGAATCGCAACACTTGCCAACTGCTAGTTTGACGGCGTGTAGCTCTTGCAACTTTTGCGAATTTGTGTCTCACTTGAGTGAACGGCCTATGAGCATCTTATGCTCTATTTATAGGCTTAGGTTTGACCTAATTTGTTCTCTCTAAAAGTGGGCTCCTTACTCATTCCAAATGAGTTAGGCCCAATAGCTTTATTTTAGTCCAACTAAAATAAGACAACATTTTCTGATGGGCTTACTCTATGTGTGTGACCCTATAGGTAAAATACCCGGTCATATTAATAATAAACTATTTTATTATTAATATAAAATAAGAGCGGCATCTAGCAATGCATCATTATGTCCGAATATTATCAACATAACCTATAAGTGATAATTATTTAATACGTTTATTCCTTTTGTCACGATATCCTAATTGGGCCCAAGGCATGGTCGCGTCATCCTTGTACGGCCCAATTTATTTTACTTGATACCGGAGTAGACTGGATCCGAATAAATATTTATTCTTTCTAGCATGGCCATGCGTTTTCTTAGTCTTACTCCATCAAGTGGCCTATGGATATCACTCCTGTCACATAGGAGAGACAAATCCCATCTACATCACTCACATCCCTCTGCATAATTTGTTCATTGCCTAATCACAACCTTTATAGTCCTCTTGTTACAGAAGACGTTTAATTGTATTAAAACAATAAACTCCTCATGTAGGAATCGTAGTGACTTCAGGTCGAAGGACTACATATACCATTATCACATTGAGAATCGTTTATGACAATCATGTAACGATCCATGCAACGTTCTCATGGTGGGTCTGTCCAGTACATCATTACTCTTAATGTGTACCCGTGTGAAGACTCGATATCATCTATATCTATGATCTGTGAGATCAGGTCATCAGTACACTCACACACTAGTCTCAGTGTATTTACATGTCCCCATGTAAATACTTGACTAGGGACATTTTAGGAATAATTTTTATATGACCTATTACTCCAAGGATAAATATGTTTTAAAACAATTTTAAACTGAAATATTTATTCTATTGATAAGTAGAAAAATGATGCAAATGAAAAAGCATAAAAGCTCATAGTGCATACACCAACATCAATGTCACTGCCTATGTCTACTTTAGGTGGTGAGGGAATTTGTGGAGTTTCCTCATCAATAAAAATAACACATTTCTCATTATCAACACTAACAGAAGCATCCATTATGATCTGAATTAAAAAAAGTCATAAAAGAAATTATCAAGTCAATATTATAATTGTACAAATCTAACCCAAGGCAAATTTTCATACAAAATTGGTTTTGTTTTAATTAGATAATCACCTCACTCTCTCGTTAGTGATTAATTCAAGCTGAATTATTTGATTATGTCTCATGATTCTATTTTCATAAATTTACACCATAAATTTACACTGATGAAATATATAAAAGTTTATTATCATAAATTTTCACTGGATGTTCTTAGTTTAATTTTGAAATTAATTTTAGTAGTTCACTAATATGATATATTGCAATAAAACAGAGCAGTGTATTGCAGTAAAATGATATATTAGTTCACTAATATATATATATATATATATATATATATATATATTGAATTTTAGATGTGTACTAGCTACAAGCTGTCGTGCTTCGAGAGTATTTATATGATTGCGGTTTGTGGGAAAGAAGTGAATACTGTAGTGATGAATTTGCAATAGTGGATTAGGGGGATTTGAGTTTTAAGACTTTTGCATGTCCCTTTTCGAATTTATTCCAAAATATAAGAGTTCTGTCCCATGGATCATGGTTGTTTAATTCTTTGATATTTAGCATGCTTTTTGAATTTTGATACCTGTTGAAGAAGACATTAATATAAATTTTTAAAAAATGGTTTGTAGAGATGTTTACTCGACTTCAGAAATATTAATTCTAAAAATAACTATGTTTAGACGAACCAGACTTTTCTCTGATGGGTCGAGCTTTTTTCTAATGAATTTTAACACCGGTTATTTTTTAAAATTATTATAAATGATGCTTTTAAAATTAACCGATGTGAAAAATTAATATTGTACAAAACTAAACCATTATTCATCAATTATTCATCCAATCATCAAACCATAACATAAAATCGAGGCCCCTGTATCCTCTTAAACATCACAAACATTCACCTGTGAATGTTTGACATACTCAACTTTGTTCAATATAAAGAGTTTTGAAAATCTTTAGTGTATTGCAGTAAAACAGAGCAGTGTATATTACAATAAAATAGAGCATCGTATATATTGCAGTAAAAATATGTAAAATATAGGAAGAAACTAAACAAAACAAAATCCGAACCACTAGAAGAAACTAAACAAAACAAAATCTGAAACAAATGCCAGCTATTAACGTGTGAGCAGAGACACCATGAAACAATAAAGTAACAATGAGCAGAGACAAACCTTAGTGTGAGGGAGGCACCGTGACTAACTGAGTGAGAGAGAGAGACAGAGGCACCTTACGCAAGAGACCACGAGTGTGAGTGAGTGAGTGACGCAAGAGACCACAAAACCAATGGAGGGAGGCTGATAAGTGCTTTTTAATATAATAAATAAGACCTAGTTTGCTTAGGATTTTAGTCATTGTCCACTGTATTTCCTTTATTTATTGCGAATTTTGCTCTCTTTCCACTCTATTCTACTTGGGTATGTTATTTTGCAGGAATTAAGGTAATAAAGGGTCAAAAACAAGAGAAAAACGACCATAAAATGATAAAGAAACAAGAAGAACAAGCCCAAAGTGGAAAGAATTCTCTTTTTAAAGCTGAAATTCGACTCAGAAAGCAAAAATCCGACTCAGAGCACTAAAATCCGACTCAAAATGGCCAAATCCGAGTGGGATAACTCAGAAATGGCCAAATCCGAGTGGAAGGACTCAGAATAGAGCAATGCCGAGTGGAATACTGCACTGCTGGAAGAAAATCCGAGTGAAATGTTCCCTGACAAAGCCATTCCGAGTGATAATTAGCTGACTGGAGTGAAGGACCAATGCTGAAATGGAATAAGTCTCGGTTAAAGGTGATTCCGAGTGGAAACTACCCGACTGCATCCATTCCGAGTGAAAAAAGGAGACTAACCTCCAATAAAAATGTCCAAAGCTATTTTCCGAGTGAAGAAGCTTGCTGATTGAAGTGAATCCGAGTGGGAGCTTTCTGATTGCAACTAATCCGAGTGAAAGATATTCCGAGTGAAGTGATTCCGAGTAGAAGAGGCCACCAAAATGAATAAATGCTGACTAAGGAGGAATCCGAGTGGTCTCACTCAGTGAAAATGACATTCTCAAGCAGAATAAAGCATTTTCGAGTAATTCTTAATAGGACAAGGAAAAATCTGACCAAAAATGAATCACACTCGGGCAGACTCTCAAGTTTCACACTGAGCCCGAGTGAGAAGACTCCAAGGAAAGGAAATCCGAGTGAGTTGGGTCAGAAAAATGCATTTCCGAGCAAAGCAAAGCTCGGACATAAGAGAAAATTCAATCAGTCAAATTCCAACTCTTCAAGTGCAAGTTCCTGAGTAAAAGAGAAGGCCATTCCGAGTGAATTGATTGACGACTGAAGGCCATTCTGAGTAAAAAGCATGAAGGCCGACTAAAGAATTCCAATGCAAAATCCGAGCAGAGTTTTAACCGAGTGGTTCAGATTATAGCCGAGTGAAAATGATTGAGAACCGATTGAATAAACTCTGATTCCGAGTGAGTTTTCAATCAGTGCCGAATGAACTTCATGAATTTAAGCCGAGTGAATGGATTCAATCAATTCCGAGTAAGTCACTTTGCCCGTCCAACTCTCAAACACCAAGTGAAACAAGACCTCTCGCTTGAGCGAACCTTTCTCCGCTTAAGCGAGACGGTCTCCTTCAACAAACACTCAACATAACACCGCCCAGTAAACCTCAACTCCGCCTCCTTCTACTTTCCTTCAAGCCACAACACCGTCCCTTCTCCTAATCCATACCGCCCAGACTTCTAATCCATACCAGACACCGTCTCACCTTTCCTTTCCATCCATACCGCCCAGACTCTTCTTCTTTCTATCCACAGCACCCCTCTCCTTTCCAATACTCTACACCGCCCAATAATCCTCTTCAACACCTACACCGCCCATACTCCTTTCCTTTCCAACACTCTCAACTCCGCCCAACCGTCCTCACCTCTCAACACCGTCCAACCGTCCTCACCTCTCAACACCGCCCAACCGTCCTCACTTCACACACCGCCCAACCGTCCTCACCTCAACACACCGCCCAACTTCCCAACACCGTCTCCCTTTCTTCTTCTAATACATAACACCGCCCAGTAACCCTCTCAACACCGCCCAGACTCTTAAACCACAACACCGTCCATCAGTACTCTCCACACCGCCCAGACTCTCTTCACTGGCCCAACACCAGATCAATTGAACACCGCCCAGCAACACCGGCTCCATCCACCACACCGTCCAGTAGCTCCACTGTCCCTCATATCACCATACCTACCACATGCAACCAACAACGCCCATGCAACCAACAACGCCCATGCAACCAACAACGCCCAGTAACCAACACACCGTCCAGTACTCAGCAAATCACCCTCCAGCAAGCTTTCACTCGGATTTGTGGGAGAATAACGTTTTTCCACTCTGAATTTCTTTATTCTGCACCGATCTTCACTAAAATCCAAGCACCGAATTATTGGATATATTAAAATATGCAGATTGGAAACAAGTTGGCACAGCTGGAATTCACATGCACCGAAAGTTTCTTCCACTTGCAAATTAAACGCGTTTTCCTTAGCTGGATTCATTCATCCATTCGCCTATAAAAGGAAGAGCAACCAGGAGCAAATGAGCCATAACTTCCATCAACCATCAGATTTCTTTTCTTTTCTTCGTTACTTTCTCTCCTTTTCTCTTTAAGTTTTCTTCTTTTCCATTTTTTCTTTCTCTGTCCGTTTTTCTTCTCTTTCTTTTTATTTTCTTTTCTTTCTTTTATTTTGTAAGAGTGTGAGGGCTGTAAAAGTGAGAATTTAAATTTGTAATTGGTGGAGAAATTATTGCAACAAGGAATTACAGTGGTAAATTATTCTGAGCTTTTGGAGAAACTCGTAAGTCTTTATTTTTACCATGTCTTGTATGTTTTATTTTTCCATTATTTACATGAATTTAAATTATTTCATGAGTAGCTAAATTAATTATCTTGGGATAAAGGGGGTATGATAATATTTTATTTTAATGTTATTTTGACTTAGAATTAAATAAATTTCTGTTTTCCATTTAGTTCAATTATGCTTAATGCTTTTAGTAATTCCTAACAAGAACCTAAATGATAAAACTGTATACTTACGGGTATATTAGTAAGTTTAGGTAATAAATAGAATCGAGAGATTTATTTTTACCAGAAAGCTTTGAACTAAACCTAAGATTTTTGAAATGCTTTTTGTGACCTCGGTAAAACCGTGAAAGTAATCAAAATTCTTTTGAGGAAATAAAAGGGATTTTCATAAAACGATAATGGGCCTTTCTGAGGATTAAGCAGCGCTTTCCATAGGTTAGGTACATTAATAGGATTCCGAGAGGAACATATTAATTAGCTTTTGGAAAATTCGCCTTGGAAAACTTAATTCGATTCTTATTTATGAAAAGTTAAAATTCATTAAATATAAAATAGAGTCTTAATCCCCCAAAATCCCAAGATACTCTTAACTCTGATTTTTTTTAGTGTCAAGTAAATTTTATTTTTATTCGTATTTTGTGCAACTTTAATTTGTGTTTTATTTTACAAAAATATTAAAAATCAATTGTGTGGATAATTAAATTTCAATATGCTGGTACTTTGAACACAGTCCCTGTGGAGAACGATAATCTTTTATATTACGCGACATAACCCATGCGCTTGCGGGCCCTGTCAAGTTTTTGGCGCCGTTGCCGGGGACTGTTGTCCCTCAAATATCGGCAATATTGAAATTCGATTAGATCATACTTGTTAATATTTTTATTTTTAGTTTGTTTTATTTCTAGTTATTTATTTTTATTTTTATTTTGAAAGATCACCTTTGATCTTGGTCTGTTATGGAATTCTTAACAGGTGCTACTGACCTTTATTGTTGTATTTGTGGTGATTCAGGACATGCTGCTATAAATTGCTATTTTGCAATATCCTTAAACCACCATGAACAAGAATTTCATCAGTTGGATGCTATTGGGAACTATAACCATAGCAGTGATTTTAGAAGCTTACCAGTATTCCAAAAGTATCCTCCATAAAAATCCAAACTTGAAATACTGATAGAAAATTTTGTGAGCACCCAAGAAAAACAAAATGAAGAGTTCTCAAATGCCATAAAAACCTTAGCTTCAAAGGTGGATTCTCTAGCCACTCATAACAAAATTTTGGAAAATCAAATTGTCCAACAGACCTCTTTTTCTATAAGAACACCAGAAACATTTCCTGTAAAACCTGAGGTGGAACCATCTAACCACACCATGGACATCACTCTTGGGAGTGATACTCATTATGATGATCCGGTTGGCATAACTAAAGAAGAAGCTAAGGAAGAGAAGAAATTTGATGAGTCTCTATCTCATCCAATAATTGAGGAGAGCAACACACTGATCCAAAAGAAGGTACTGCCCAAGCTTCAGGATCCAGGTATTTTAGAGGTTATTCCTATCAAGGTAGGAAAATTTTACATACCTGTTAACTTTGTTATGCTTGAAATAGATTTTATTGACCAAGTGGTAGAGAAAGAGGCAATCCAAAACCTCCCTCTTGATCCACTTGAATCTGTTTTATCTTATGACTTTTCAGGCATTTCAAAAATACACTTCTGTGATTTTTTGGCTAAAAGAGAACTGATCCCTAAAGTGGAATTCAGACCACTAAAACCTGTGTTCAGGTATGAATTGTATAGTTGAAGCAGGTTCAGAAAAGTCTGGCTGAAGACTTAAAACTTAGCACTTGTGGGGAGGTAACCTCATGTCTTTAATAAATAAATAAAAAAAAACAAAAAAAAAACAAAAAAACAAAAAACAAAAAACAAAAAACAAAAAACAAAAAACCAACTATGTCAGATGCTGGTTTGGGGTGGTAAGAAAGAAAACTTAACTGTTTTGTTTATGTTGTGTGATTGTTATTTTATTATGCATGTGTGTTTTCCTTATTCTGTTTGTAATCTTGTAATTTACCATGATTGCATGATAAATTTACTTTGAACACAAGGCTAAAATATCTAAGGACCCCAAAATTTTGAGTAAAATTTTCAAAATTTGAATGTTTAAATGCCAAATAAATGCTTAAATGAACCTTATGTGATTAAAATTTTCTTTGAAAGGACTTTCCATGGTGAGACTTGAGCCAAAATGGGTAATTTATCAAACAAATTTTCAAAACCCATATTTTCTTGATTGAGTGAATCTCATAGTCATTAATATTCTAGAACTTGTTTTTCAACCGATTCAAAATGGTTTTTGATTATATGTCTTAGGATGAAAAAGGCACAATTAGGTCTTATTCTTAAGCCTCAGAATTTTGTATAATTTGACCCCTAGTTGTCCCTTTTGAGCCTGAAAGTGAAAAATTTTTCTTTGAAACCTTTCATTGACTAATATTCTCTATAATGGTGAAAAATTTGGAAATTTAGTGGAGCAAAGAAATAAAAAAGGACTTAAGAAAAATATGGTATTGGATGCAAAGAAAAGCAAGAAAAAGAAAAAGAAAATCAAAAGGATGATATTGAATGAATTCCAAAAAGTCCATAAAAGTTCAAAAATTTGCTCTGTTAAAATTATAATGGTAATTTGAATCATTCATGATGTTAAAGCCCTTTTGTATTCCATTTTTCTTGAAATTCCTACCAATACAACCCAAGGCCGCGTTACAACCTTTGAAAGACCTTTAGACTTTGACATATTTTCTATCTAAACTGTGGAGTCTCTGGTTTATTAACAAGCTTATGGTAATATTTTTTTATGATGATTTGAGAGAAACACAAACCTTGAAAAACTTGAGTGAAAATTATGAGAAGAGTATCTCAAGTCTTGACATTGAAATTTGATTCACATAAGTAAATGAAAATTGGCATTGGAATAAATCTGTTTCTCTATTTTGGATTCCTTAGTCTATTAAGCTTAGTATTTTCTGTATTTTATCTTGTAAATATGGTGATTGCTTGAGGACAAGCAATGATTTGGTTTGGGGTATTTTGATAAGTGCTTTTTAATATAATAAATAAGACCTAGTTTGCTTAGGATTTTAGTCATTGTCCACTGTATTTCCTTTATTTATTGCGAATTTTGCTCTCTTTCCACTCTATTCTACTTGGGTATGTTATTTTGCAGGAATTAAGGTAATAAAGGGTCAAAAACAAGAGAAAAACGACCATAAAATGATAAAGAAACAAGAAGAACAAGCCCAAAGTGGAAAGAATTCTCTTTTTAAAGCTGAAATTCGACTCAGAAAGCAAAAATCCGACTCAGAGCACTAAAATCTGACTCAAAATGGAGTGGGATAACTCAGAAATGGCCAAATCCGAGTGGAAGGACTCAGAATAGAGCAATGCCGAGTGGAATACTGCACTGCTGGAAGAAAATTCGAGTGAAATGTTCCCTGACAAAGCCATTCCGAGTGATAATTAGCTGACTGGAGTGAAGGACCAATGCTGAAATGGAATAAGTCTCGGTTAAAGGTGATTCCGAGTGGAAACTACCCGACTGCATCCATTCCGAGTGAAAAAAGGAGACTGACCTCCAATAAAAATGTCCAAAGCTATTTTCCGAGTGAAGAAGCTTGCTGATTGAAGTGAATCCGAGTGGGAGCTTTCTGATTGCAACTAATCCGAGTGAAAGATGTTCCGAGTGAAGTGATTCCGAGTAGAAGAGGCCACCAAAATGAATAAATGCTGACTAAGGAGGAATCCGAGTGGTCTCACTCAGTGAAAATGACATTCTCAAGCAGAATAAAGCATTTCTGAGTAATTCTTAATAGGACAAGGAAAAATCTGACCAAAAATGAATCACACTCGGGCAAACTCTCAAGTTTCACACTGAGCCCGAGTGAGAAGACTCCAAGGAAAGGAAATCCGAGTGAGTTGGGTCAGAAAAATGCATTTCCGAGCAAAGCAAAGCTCGGACATAAGAGAAAATTCAATCAGTCAAATTCCAACTCTTCAAGTGCAAGTTCCTGAGTAAAAGAGAAGGCCATTCCGAGTGAATTGATTGACGACTGAAGGCCATTCTGAGTAAAAAGCATGAAGGCCGACTAAAGAATTCCAATGCAAAATCCGAGCAGAGTTTTAACCGAGTGGTTCAGATTACAGCCGAGTGAAAATGATTGAGAACCGATTGAATAAACTCTGATTCCGAGTGAGTTTTCAATCAGTGCCGAATGAACTTCATGAATTTAAGCCGAGTGAATGGATTCAATCAATTCCGAGTAAGTCACTTTGCCCGTCCAACTATCAAACACCGAGTGAAACAAGACCTCTCGCTTAAGCGAACCTTTCTCGCTTAAGCGAGACGGTCTCCCTCAGCAAACACTCAACATAACACCACCCAGTAAACCTCAACTCCGCCTCCTTCTACTTTCCTTCAAGCCACAACACCGTCCCTTCTCCTAATCCATACCGCCCAGACTTCTAATCCATACCAGACACCGTCTTACCTTTCCTTTCCATCCATACCGCCCAGACTCTTCTTCTTTCTATCCACAGCACCCCTCTCCTTTCCAATACTCCACACCGCCCAACAATCCTCTTCAACACCTACACCGCCCATACTCCTTTCCTTTCCAACACTCTCAACTCCGCCCAACCGTCCTCACCTCTCAACACCGCCCAACCGTCCTCACCTCTCAACACCGCCCAACCGTCCTCACTTCACACACCGCCCAACCGTCCTCACCTCAACACACCGCCCAACTTCCCAACACCGTCTCCCTTTCTTCTTCTAATACATAACACCGCCCAGTAACCCTCTCAACACCGCCCAGACTCTTAAACCACAACACCGTCCAGCAGTACTCTCCACACCGCCCAGACTCTCTTCACTGGCCCAACACCAGATCAATTGAACACCGCCCAGCAACACCGGCTCCATCCACCACACCGTCCAGCAACTCCACTGTCCCTCATATCACCATACCTGCCACATGCAACCAACAACGCCCATGCAACCAACAACGCCCAGTAACCAACACACCGTCCAGTACTCAGCAAATCACCCTCCAGCAAGCTTTCACTCGGATTTGTGGGAGAATAACGTTTTTCCACTCTGAATTTCTTTATTCTGCACCGATCTTCACTAAAATCCAAGCACCGAATTATTGGATATATTAAAATATGCATATTGGAAACAAGTTGGCACAGCTGGAATTCACATGCACCGAAAGTTTCTTCCACTTGCAAATTAAACGCGTTTTCCTTAGCTGGATTCATTCATCCATTCGCCTATAAAAGGAAGAGCAACCAGGAGCAAATGAGCCATAACTTCCATCAACCATCAGATTTCTTTTCTTTTCTTTGTTACTTTCTCTCCTTTTCTCTTTAAGTTTTCTTCTTTTCCATTTTTTCTTTCTCTGTCTGTTTTTCTTCTCTTTCTTTTTATTTTCTTTTCTTTCTTTTATTTTGTAAGAGTGTGAGGGCTGTAAAAGTGAGAATTTAAATTTGTAATTGGTGGAGAAATTATTGCAACAAGGAATTACAGTGGTAAATTATTCTGAGCTTTTGGAGAAACCCGTAAGTCTTTATTTTTACCATGTCTTGTATGTTTTATTTTTCCATTATTTACATGAATTTAAATTATTTCATGAGTAGCTAAATTAATTATCTTGGGATAAAGGGGGTATGATAATATTTTATTTTAATGTTATTTTGACTTAGAATTAAATAAATTTTTGTTTTCCATTTAGTTCAATTATGCTTAATGCTTTTAGTAATTCCTAACAAGAACCTAAATGATAAAACTGTATACTTACGGGTATATTAGTAAGTTTAGGTAATAAATAGAATTGAGAGATTTATTTTTACCAGAAAGCTTTGAACTAAACCTAAGATTTTTGAAATGCTTTTTGTGACCTCGGTAAAACCGTGAAAGTAATCAAAATTCTTTTGAGGAAATAAAAGGGATTTTCATAAAACGATAATGGGCCTTTCTGAGGATTAAGCAGCGCTTTCCATAGGTTAGGTACATTAATAGGATTCCGAGAGGAACATATTAATTAGCTTTTAGAAAATTCGCCTTGGAAAACTTAATTCGATTCTTATTTATGAAAAGTTAAAATTCATTAAATATAAAATAGAGTCTTAATCCCCCAAAATCCCAAGATACTCTCAACTCTGATTTTTTTTTAGTGTCAAGTAAATTTTATTTTTATTCGTATTCTGTGCAACTTTAATTTGTGTTTTATTTTACAAAAATATTAAAAATCAATTGTGTGGATAATTAAATTTCAATATGCTGGTACTTTGAACACAGTCCCTGTGGAGAACGATAATCTTTTATATTACGCGACATAACCCGTGCGCTTGCGGGCCCTGTCAGAGGCAGGTTAGCGTCATTGAGGAGGGAGGTGGAGAAATCAGAATCAGTGTCGTGGTCGTGCATGGTGGAGGTGGAGGGAGGGAGAATGAAAATAGATTTAGAAAGTGTGAGAGAAGGGTAAAAATTGGAAACCCTAATGCAAAAGCAAGCAAAACCTAACCTAATTAAAATTTATTATTATTTTTTTAAAATTAATCGGGCCACCCTTGGCCCTCACGGGCCGGCCCGCACTCGGGCCATTTTTTTTGGGCTTTTTAGGGTCAGGCTTTTTTTTCCCACGTATTGGTTTTGATTTTTTTTCTAAGCCCACGCACTACATTTTTATGGGTGGGTTCGGGCCAGCCCATGCTGTGACACCCCAAAAATAGGGGTAAATTTTTCGCGATTTTATATTTATTAATCTATAAAACTTATGAGTGGTGAAACCATTTATCAATTACCCTGGATCTATCAGAGACCTATCTCATATATGAAGATATGAGAAGGTAAACTAAAGGATTAACTTTTAAGAATTCCATATTTAATAATAGCGGAAGTATAATTAGTAGAATAGTATTATGGAATTAAATTTTTAAGAGATCATTTATTTTGAAATTAATAAACCAAGGTTATTCCAAAGCGTTCATATAGTAGGATAGGATCATGGATTATTAATAAGAAAAAGGAAATTAACATGTTTTAAGCATTTTGGGAGAATCAGGTCCTCCTCGCTCAAGCGACATCCCAATTCGCTTGAGCGAGCTTAGCATAGCACGCTTAGGCGAAACATAAAATGCTGAGCGAAAGAAGAAAATAAAGATTCAGGGGTCACTTCGCTCAAGCGAACCCCAACTCGCTTGAGCGAGTATTGAAATCCTCGCTTGGGCGGAGCCAGCGAGCGTAAGGCGAAAAACGACCAGAACTCTACCCACGCTCACTCGCTTGAGCGGAACCAATTCCGCCTGAGCGAAATTACTCCCGAGAGCAATTTCCTGATAAACCCGAGAGCAAACCTGAGACCAAGACCCCCCTCGCTTGGGCGAATCCTCAGCTCGCCTGAGCGAACACCAACCAAGGTCCAAACTCTGATTCTAATGCGATTTCGCTTGGGCGAATTACACACCCGCTCGAGCGAAAATGGAATAATGGCCTAACTCTGATACTGGGACAATCTCGCTTGAGCGAGTCCCTCTCTCGCCTAAGCGAGAATCATCCAGAGACCGAAAATTCGACACAGGGCATTTTCGCTTGAGCGAAAAGACCTCTCGCTTGAGCGAGTTTAATAGAAAAACAGGGGAAATGCAGAAATCACACAACTTACTATACCAAAACTCATTCTAATCAATTCTATTCAAATTTAATACTTGGTACATATCCTACTACATATTTAAAACTTGTTCGAATCAATCATATCTGTAAATTTCCATTACAACTAATTTAAGTTACAAAGATCAACCCAATCATCATTATACTTCTCAAAACTAATATTTCAAATATCAACTTCATCCATTCATTCATAGGGTCATAATTAAAAATGGGTCATAAACATATGATCTCATTTTCCCCCATGACCTCCCAAAATCACTATCGTTTATACACATACATATTCGTCAATCATACCATTATTTATTCTAATCCAAATTATGCAAAACATAGATGGTGTTATACACCTTACATCCATTCTACATAATCACCATATCAAAACATTGTCGGCCAAGGCATTCTTTTACCAAAATGGAACTTTCTTCACACTTCTCCTCCTCCAATAGCTCCAAAGCCATACCTACAACACAGGAGCTAAAAAAAATATACCACAGGGAGAGTGAGTATACTTTCTCAATGACGAAAATCCAACAAATATAATAATATATGCATGAATGCAATACAACTATCTCCTTCTCAAGAAGAGTTCATTTAATATCAAACATACAATCAATAAATCTTATTCTAACACACTTATCCCTTAATTCTCTTAGAATCACGTCTATCAATTTCACCATTACAATTTAGTAAGTGAAAGAGAATTTCCATTCATATCTCAACAGGAAAGTATCATACTATACCATGCTTTCAAATTAATGCTCATGCTAATGTCATGGAATGCATATGAACGGATCCGATTTTATTTCCTCGGGTGATCGCAACCACCATATCATATACTCATTCTCAATGGTTTCCCGCCTCGCAAGGGGTACTCCCGCCTCATGATCGCAACCATGGGCATTATAGGTGCTCGCAAGCCCTTTCATCATATCAATAGATTTTCTCGTGATCGCAACCACGTTCAACAATTCACATAGGTTTCCCGCCTCGCAAGGGGTACTCCCGCCTCATGATCGCAACCATGGGCATTTCATCTCATTGGTCCCGCAGGGCCTTTCATTTCAATTCCAGGTGATCGCAACCACCGGTCTAACAATCATAGGAACTCGCAAGCCCTTTTTCATTTCCATCATCAAGTGATCGCAACCACTTATCAACATCATCATGATATGCATGTTATGCCATGTATACAACAATGCTCATATATGCCTCAAGCTCATTAACTTATCTTACCCTCTCATCTAGGGTACATTCATTCTCAACCACACAATTTCCCACCAAATCATACACAATTCACTTCACATACATATAATATCACCTTTATCTAAGCAAACATGTCATACTACATTAATACATACATTATCATCATAATTCTCATGCATTTAGAAAATACACCCCTCTCCTACCTCAGGAGAAGTAGACCTCTGGGGTTGATGTTCCCGCTTCACCAGTATTGCCAAGCCCTACACCAATCAATTATAGGGCCACATCAATTTTTCATTCAAATACCAATTTAATATACATATACATAGGTGTACACATGATTCTTATCATGTGGAAATTATTTATCAATTTCATTCATTTGCTTACTTAGGCTTCGGGAATTCCTTCCCTTAAATTACAATCCATTAGTATTAAAAGTTACAACCTAATGGATAAGTTATTCCATCTATTAAGTCCCCACCAACACCTTGGTGAGTTTCCTACCCATAATGACTTCAAATCAACTTTATACTTATTTAATGTGTCCACCACATCATTTATATTACTCTTCCTATCAACAATTGCCAACTTCTTCAATAAATGTTATTATCTTCAATATTTTACTCTTTCTCCAAAAATTCAGGTTTTAGGTTTTCACCAACCCACCAACCTTCATAAATGCTCATATACCTCCTTCTTTTCCCACTATAATTACAACTACCTCACTTATCACTCAAAAACTTGTATTTATGTCAATCCTCCTTAGAGTTCTCATTTTGGAACCCTCCTCAACAATTCTCATACATTTGTTGTGCCCTAACCTTAAAACTACCATTAAACTTTAACTATATGCTTATATACATGGAAAAATGGTAATAATTTTACCTCAAGAGGAGTAAAGAGTGAGTTTGCAAAAGAGGAGAAAATCCACACGAATTTAAGGAGAAGGAAAGGAGAGGATACTCTAAGCTCCAAGCTCTCCTTAAGCTTCTTGAAAATAACAAAGGAGGAAAGAGATGTATTTCACTTTTTAACTTAGGGTTCAAGGGGGAAGGTGAAGAGGAAATAATGAAGAAGAAGGAGAAAGAAGGAGTGAAGAAGTGTGTTGGCGTGGGAAAGAAGAGAGTGCTACGGAAGTGAGAGTGAAAAATATGAGTTTGGCTTTAAAGCTGTTAAGCTTCATTAAACTCTTTCGTTTTTTTTTTAACAAACAGGTTCCCCGTTCGGGCTCAAAACATATTCTAAAAATTATTCCGAATATAAATTCGGAATCCCAATAACATTATCTACGGCCCTGACCAACGGCATCTCAATCGGAGATACTTGGTCCGACACCTATATTTTATCCGGGTAAATTTTCAACTCATCCGACCACTAAAATTCACCAACAGTTTCGAAAAGTCTTATTTTGATCGTTTCAAGAATTTTGGGATATTTATTAGCCCATACTTAATTATCCAACATTTATTTTCCTAATTTATCTTCCTATTTTAAAAATTCAGGGTGTTACACATGCGGGCCGGCCCATTTTGCCAGCTCTAGGCCCAAGGCATGGTCGTCGTCATCCTTGTATGGCCTAATTCATTTTACTTGATACTAGAGTAGACTTTACAGAATAAATAACTAATATTTATTCGTCCCAGCATGGCCATGCATTTTGTTAGTCTCACTCCATCAAGTGGCCCATAGATATCACTTCTGTCACATAGGAGAGACAAATTCCATCTACATCACTCACATCCCTCTGCATAATTTGTTTATTGCCTAATCACAATTTTTATGGTCATCTTATTACAGATAACGTTTGATTGTATTAAAACAACAAACTCCTTATGTAGGAATTGTAGTGACTTCAGGTCGAAGGACTATATACCATTATCACATTGAGAACCGTTTATGACACTCATGTAACAATCCATGCAGCGTTCTCATGGTGGGTCTGTCCAGCACAACATTACTTTTAATGTGTTCCCATGTAAAGACTTGATATCATATTTCCATGACTTGTGAGATTAAATCATCAGTTTATTCACACACTAATCTTAATGTATTTACATGTCCCTATGTAAATACTTGATTAGGGACGTTTTAGGAAAAATTCTCATATGGCCTATTATTCCAGGATAAATAACATTAAAATTAGTCTTAAAACTGAAAATACTAATTTTATTGATAAGTTAAAATTGATACATTAATAGCTCGTAGTGCATACACCAACAAAGTTATCATGGGCATGGGTTGGTTGTTTGCCTATAAAGTTTTGGTGGATTGTCACAAGAAGACTATAATCCTCCCTACTCCAAATGTTGAGCAGTTTGATCTGCAAGGTATTTCTCAACTCTTTGTAATGTTCTATATGGTAGGGGAGAGTAGTGTAATCCAAACTTGTGACATTTTGGTTGTTTTTGAATTCCTGGATGTATTCCCTGATGACATTCCTAGATTACCTCCTTCACGTAAGGTAGAATTTTCAATCGATTTAATTCCTGAAGCTGAGCCTGTTTTTAGAACTCCCTATAGGATGTCTCCTATAGAGCTGGCTAAATTGAAGAAGCAAGTACAAGGATTGTTGGAGAAAGAATTTATTCGCCCAAGTGTTTCTCCTTTGGGAGCTCTTGTCTTATTGGTGAAAAAGAATGATGAAAGTATGAGGTTGTGTGTGGATTATAACCAACTCAATAAATTAACCATTAAGAATAAATACCCTCTACCTAGAATTGATGACCTTCTTGATCAGTTAAGAGGTGTTGTTGCATTCTCAAAGATCGATTTGTGTTCAGTAAAGACCAGGGATATACCGAAAACAACTTTTCAAACTAGATATGGCAATTACGAGTATGTGGTGATGTCATATGGTGTAACAAATGCATTTGCTTTTCAGTAGCCCATCACTTAAGGACTCCAAAATTAAGCGTGTTTAACTTGGAGAAATTCTGGGATGGGATGGGTGACCTCTTGGAAGCTTCTTAAGAAGTGTACGATGAAGACATAAAGTTTTGATGATGACAAAAGGCAGTAAGAAGTATCAGTATGGCCTTAGGATTAAATTAAAACCTTAATAACATGCATTTGAAAAGCATTTTCTTAAAATTAGAAAGCATGTAACTTTAGTGTAATCGATTACACACTTAACCGTTAGGTTAAAATTTCATTTTAAATAAACACGGTTAAAATTAGAAAACATGTAATCGATTACCAATTTGGTATAATCGATTACACGCTTAACCGTCGAGTTAAAATTGCATTTTTAATGAGCACGGTTAAATTTTGAAATGTTGTAATCGATTACAAGAAATTGGTAATCGATTACCGCAATATCAGAATGCACGAAAAGTTGCATCTTTACATGAAAACTTGCATGGAAAGTCATGTTCTTTCATCCAAACTTTTGAATGAACACATCTATTTGAAAAAACATCTTTCCAACATCAAAAGGCACATTTTCATCAATCAAATGCGTCTCTTCAATTGGTATAAATAGGGAGAGCATTAATCATTTCATTTCATGGATTTTGATAAGCAGTTTTATATTTTTTACAATCCAAAATACTCTACCATGATCTAAGGTCATTCTATCACTTGAGTATAAACCATAGTGCACTTTAAGTTGTATTATCCACTCTAAAGAGAGATTATCACATTTGTATACTTTTATTATTAAGTTTATCATGTGGGTGAGGCATCCCACATTGAGATTGTAACTTAGGTAAGGCATCCCTTGCAAGGTTGGAGGCTCCACATAAGGGTGAGGTATCCTGGAGGTGTGGGGGTGCTTTGTATTCTAACTTGGACAAGTTATAGTGAAAGTCTCAAGGGGTTCTTCAGGATTGGACGTAGGCAGGTGTTAGCCGAATTAGTATAAAATCTCTGTTTGCCCTTCCCTATCCCTTAACTCTTTACATATCAAGTATTATTATTTAAATTACTTATCATTGCATAATAAGTTTTTATAAGAGAAAATTATTAACTAATAAGTTTTCAACAACTCAATTCACACCCTCTCTTGAGTTCATTAGAGGCCACTTGGGTAACATGCGATTGAGGACAAAGCATACTAAAAGGTCACGTGTTGGTTTGTGGGGAAAGTCATCAATTCTGGAAAAACATGTTGGTTTATAGGGAAAGTCATTAACACTGGAAAAGCAGTCATGGCGTTACAAAACCTGCCACGTCCCGCCCCGTATTTTGGTGGGCGGGGTGGGGTGGGTAACCCGCATTGACATCCCTAAAATCAACCACAATTAAAGCATATGGTTGTTAAAAGAAAGTTCGTATGAACACCGTGTAAAAGTTCACGGTTTTTCAATTTCTCTCTATAGAAGAGGTGTTCTCTAGAATCACTAGAGTTTTACATTGTTTGGTTACCTTGTTGTCTATGGTTTCTAGGTATTTGTTTGTTTGTCATTTTTGTAAAACATTCTTTCTTTCCCCCAGTTTAGATCACTAGTTTCCTATGACTCTTGGAAGAAAGCACCCTTAAAAATGTCACTCCATTAAATCTATCTATTGTCGTTGCTCACCTTCCTTTTTGTCTTTCATTATACAAGTTTGTTTCCTTCTTTAATCTTTTTCTTTCTCTTTATGTCTCTGGTTGTCCCATATAAAGGTGCCTCTTTGTATTATGCCCAAGCTAGTCCTTGTCCCACTCGCTTCCAAGAGTTATCTAAGCATGTGTCTTGTCCAGTTTTTTTGTTAACAACCAGTCATCTTATGAGTTTTTCTCTTCTATCAAAATCTAGTGGCGTACCTCCAAAAAAGGGCAATGTCCTGAAAGAAGAGTTGTCTTAAGAAGCTATCGATGAATCTAGTAATCAAATCTTGCAACATGTCAACCAAACAAGTCTGTTAGATAAGGATATCCTACAACTAAAAGTAGACTACAAAGGTTGTTGACCTTACAGGTAGGTCCCTTAATGGCAAGACCATTGCCCTCAAGGTTCTAAACAGAGTGCGAGTTAGATGTGTTCTCCAGACCCTAGAGGGATCTGTTGAAGAGTTTAAGGCTATTAAAGTTGGAAGGAATACCTTCTTGTTCATTTGAAAGACAAAAAAATTAGGTAAGGTACATCTATGATCAAAGCCCTTGGCATATCACGAGGTTTGTCCTAAGCTTACAACCTTGCACTGAAGGTTTGTTGCTCCAACAAATTGATTTTTTTGAAGTCCCTTACTGGACTCAAATGCATAATCTTCCTATAGTTGATTGGATCCTATTGCGTAGCTTTATAATGGTCAAGGTACTAATCAATATAAAATCCCCAATTCATACAGGTTTCTACTGCCAAGGCCTAACAAACCTTACGTATATTGTTCTCAAATATGAGATAGTAAGCCAAGACTACAAGAGTTGTTAGGTAGCTAAACAAAAATCAATGTTTGGTCCTTCACTGGATAAACATAGGGATTACCTTTTTTGCCCTCTATAAACCCTAGCCAAGGTAGCAGCAAAAGGTTGGTGAAGTAGAGCTAGAGAGAATAGGGCAAGGATGAAAGGTTCATGTTAATGGAGAAGGAGGTTGGTCAACCATCAAAAGATAGGAGAACAGATCATATACCTTATGGCCACCCCTATTAGGGCAAAGAATAAAGGTTCATGTTAATGGAGCTAGAAGAGAGAAACAATTACAAGCAAAAAGGGATGTAATGGTATATGTCTCCATTAGCAATTAAAGCTCTTGCTCTTTTGGATGGTATGAAGCTTGCTTGGAATCCCTAATCTTCGCTTTGAATTAGATAATTTGTAGTTAATCGTTATCCTTTCATGTCATTGTGATATAGGCGTCATTTGTTAGGTCAAGCTTTCTCTAGACTCCTCACTTTGGAAATTCCACAACTCACTCAATTGCAACTTTTCTCTAACTTGAACACTCCATCAAAATTGGGTGAGGATGCCATCATCAGAGTTAGCCCGTTGTTTGGCTCCTAATGATGCATCACTTCATTTTAAGTTTCCAAGAGAGTAGGAGAGACAGAATCTTAAGGGTTTTTTGTTAGAAAGTAAGACTTTGAACTAGTTTAGATGCACTTGGTTGTTGTCCTTGTGGGCAAGGCAGGCTTGGGCTTTATGTTTGAATTTTCCCACTGCCTTTTGTGATGTGGCACTTGTGCCTTGCTCCTTTTCTTAATGAAACAACTATTTACCAAAAAAAACAAAAGTATATAGTTGTTCGTCTGGGCTTAGATATATACAAGCCACCATGCATTTTTCTTTCCAGACTAGTAGAAGAGAGAAATAGGGAGCAACGCAGGTGCAGAAGTAGCAAGGTTAAGTTTTCATTGTTTTGAAAAAACTTTATAAAGTCCTAAATAATTTGGAAAAAATATGTTCACATCACATTGTCAACCATTTAGCCACTCCAATTTTGGGGGAAAGCTCCGGAGTTCAATTCCACATCCAATATCCTCATCCTTACTAATGATCTTCTCTAGAACAGTGTTGACGATCCTAATCAATTTTTTCTTCCAAAGGTTCATAAACCCAGTTAGCTCTCCATATTATACGTGATAGGAGTCGTTCCGTTTTCCAGCCTAATGACTTTAGCTGCAAAAAACATAAAGAATGTACATAATCTGTCACTCACTGGATATAAAATTCAGGCAAAAGAAGGGGGCATCATATCAATTTAGTTTGATTCCCATATCATAAAAGCTCTTATAAAATTAACAAGAAAAGGAAAATATTAAATAAATCACACTGTTATGAAGCCAAATAGAATTCAACTAGAAACTTGAAGAAGTACCTTTTGAATAAATAATTCATACTGATTATCCATCCAAATCTGGCCGTCCGAATGCAAAGATTTGCTTTCATAAGCATTATTTGCCACAACAAGAGCATGAATGAATGACTTAAGGACATCAGTAGCATTGGAATCTTTATGCACAATAACATTAACGATTCCTTTCCTTTCCACTAGCAAGTACTTGCCTATATGCAGAAACAAAATTAGAATAATGTGAAGTTTCAATTTCAAACTTTAGATGAAAAGGGGAAGGTCAGAAGTCAAAATAATTAGACGAGTTCAACCTTTTGTGTTGTAAGATGCTGCAGAAAGCAAATGCTCCTTACTGTCAAAGACACAAGAAAAGAATGTCGTAATTTTTAAGCTTTATTAATGGTAATGACATGTCAAAGCTACTATTGCACCATAATTAAGTCTTGACCATGACGCTAACTATGAATCAATACTAATGACATAGGTAGAATAAGAGCCTGTTAATGCTTTCAATTTTGAATAGGTCACTCTCCGGAGCTTTGTTTGCTAATGACAAGTTGACAAAGTACAATGTTATGATTTGGACCATTAGAAGTTAGACATGACGTAGTGGACCATTTACCCTCACAATAGTATAATTGATGCACTAAGAACAAATTATTTAATAAAAGGAGACTCAATGAAATTTTAGCCACTCACATTTCCTTGTTATCAAATGAAGAAATCCTCGTGCCTAAATATACTTTTGTATGCAGAAAATTAGTATTCTTTGAGCTCCATGAAGTGAGCTGTATGGGTAAAACCTGCTCCTGTGTAGAGACCTGTTCAGGGGAGAGAACTGGCAAAATGTTTAGAAGCAAATATTAATATACATATAGAGAGATTAAACTAGCTTTTAAATGTAAAATTACATTTTGACAGGATGCTGCCCCTACCAAACCAGCCTTGTCCTTGGAAGATGGTTGGGAAGGGGATAAAAAAAAAACACCAGATTTAGGTCTTCCAAACAATTGAAAATTAGAGTATGATGATCTTGAGGTTACAAATGTGTTCTAATTTTTTAGTGAGAATAAAAAGAGTAGAATTATCTACCATGAAAGATGTTTAGTGTGAACAAGCAATGAAAAATGGAAACAAACAATACCTTCGCCTGTCTCCATGAAATGCCACAAAAGAATAGAGCTCCTCTGAGGGTTTAATGAGTTCAACGCCAGGCATCGAACAGCTTGGTAGTTTGCTGCAAGGACAAGAGGTGTCTTTTGAAGTATCAGGTTTTCATATATGATGCTGATGCTCAGATTCAGCAAGTATTAAGGGGAAAAAATAATACATATGGAAAAAGTCATCCATAATCCATTTACCTTAGATTAAAATTATGAGCTCTCTAACTTCAGAAAGAAAATAGGGTTAATCTAAGGCAAAAAATACAGTGTTTTCAGTTGTTGAGAAAATGATATGATACAATCTCATTAAAGAGTTTAAACTCACAAGAAAATAGAAATTCAATCTTCTTCACCAGCTACCAACAAAGATTCCACGAGATTTCAAAATTAGTTGGTATAAACAAGAAAATATTGTCAATAATCTGTCCTGGAGAAAAATGGATTACCAATTTGTCACAAATACACTACAAAGAAAATGGACCTACTATATCACTTCAGCACACCAATACCAGTCCACAACCTCCTTTAACTTGTTTTTAAGATAAATATGTTCACAGGCTCTTTTTTTCTCTTTTCTACTAGTTTGTACAAAAAAAAACAGTGCTGAAGAGACAGCAGGTTTGTGCCTATTTATTTTCAGGGTTTTCAACACAATTCTACAATTCAAAGGATATGCATATAACAAATTGCAATATAGAATCGTACCATACATATGAAACAGGGTCAGAGATAAAAAGCAAAACCAAATGGCTAGTGGGTGTCCAATGGTAATGTGAGCAACAAGCATTCCTAGTGCCATGCCAATCATTGTGGCCATAGTTTCTTGACTACCTTCCTATACATAAATATTAACAAGTCAAAATATAAACCAAAAAATAAAAGAAAAAACAAACATGCCCTGCCAAACAAAAAGACATAAGCCTCAACTAATAATCTAAACAGTTAGATTAAACACAACTTATACCTTAGCAGATATATCTGCAGCATTATCCTGAAGAGCAAAATGCTGAGTCAAAGCTGCTCTAGTAGCACCACTTGCAACACCAGCTAGTTCAAAATCATGTTGAGAGAGAACATATTACAATAACAAATTAGGATACTAACAAGATACCAATTAGGAAATAAAGGATAAAAGAAGTCCTAATCATGGATAATTCAACATATATCTTGAGATAAATCATGTGACATCAGTGACATTAACATAAATTTCTTACAAAATTGTTCACATGAAAAAAGAGGGAAAAACTTACAGCTAGCAACTAACTTAGAAAATCATGCTACCGATCTAATTTTGAACTTTTTGGAACTTACTGAAAGATCTTGATAAGCTTCCTAAGCAAACAACAAAGACAAAAGCTGATGGAAACAACGGAGAAATGAGGTCCATTAGCATTCCTGCAAACAATGCAAAAACCATAATGAAACAATGTACATGAAAGTACAATATGAAAGATCAAAGTTAACAGAGCAGCATCTGTGAAAGGAAGACGAATGAGCTGCTATCAGATTTAGTTTAATGAAGTAAATAAAAAGAGGTTGGAGTTAGTTTCCAAGCAAAACATTTCAAATAGAATTTCTCATTTCTTATAGTCTTAACATATTATCAATATACCAACAAGATGATCATATATGAGCTCAACATAATATATGCAAAATCAAAGCTGTAATGGATGCAAATCAACAGTGATATTCAAGTATGTTGAGAACAACTACAAAATCATATTCAAAAAAGCATATGACTTTCGAAGAATTCCACGGCTAATGCATAACCATATCAGTGCACCCATTGAACAACATTCAATCCCAAAAGGAGCAATTCTCATTTAAGTTGTTAAAAGAAAAAGGCAAATATATGATAAATTGTTTTATTTAAAGACAACCTATTTATTTCATTTTCAGTTTATGAAATTAAATTATAACAGTTAGCAGAAACTAGAGAAGTCTCTCTCTTCCTTAACTCTTCAATGGGGAGAAGAGAAGAGACTAAGTCCATTCTGACAACTTCTATATCCTGCAAATCTAAAAGTATTCACCTAAATAATTAATAGTGTAGAACTGATGTTTGCTATTAATATATAGCCCAAATGTTACATATAAATATATTAAATTAAATTATTAACCAGTATTAGATAATTGATCAATCTCATCCAATGTGATACTGCAAGCAAATATGAATGCAGTTATATACCATGTATTAGTTGTAAGTTGTAAGTTGTAACGATAATCAAATGTTATTTTGTATGTGGAGAATGATGCACATGTTGGCCTCAATTTTGGATCTAGCCAGAAATAATTAAAGCATAACAGTAACTTTTGCACCCAAATGATTTAAGGGAAGTACTTCTTTGAAGCACCTGCAGACAATTCTAGTCATAAATTATAAAACTCTATACAAAACCCCTTCTTTGCCTACCTCTATATTTATTTACAATCCCGATCCTCAAACCTACATACTAATAATAAACAAAGACTTAACAATGTCAATTTTTTATTGGCATATCCGCATGTCTATACTTAATATAGATATTGCACATAGAAAATGGCTACACCGTTTCTTTTTCCAGAAAAAGATGAAAGTGAAAGTAACATACCAAGATCATTCATAAGATCTGCAACCAAACGCCACATTTTGGCATTGCTATCAAGATTTGATCCCTGCAGCATGCAGTACAAATAGAAATATAATTAAAAAAATGAATGTGACTTTGGATTCATTTGAGAGGAGAGGAGTAAATTAGCACATGACAAACAAGTGTATGATGGTTCAAATCAGCTAGTACTACATATTTTGGTTCCAAATTAACAATGATGAAGGAATATACTTGTATTAAGAGATGCATACCTGGTAGAATGTGAATAAGATTCCTCCAAGCATGCCGGTTAGATCCCTCAAAAACCACTGGAAACAGTTTCAACATTCAATATTCTATCCTCAACATGTTGCAGCCTATGTTATTTTAAAAAGGAAACACTAAGGGACCGTTTGGTTTAAGAAAACCTTTTCTGCTTTCACTTACATTACAAAATGGTTATCTTGTTTTCTATTTTCAGAAATTTGTATAAGAAATATTGAAAAAAGACTTTTTTTATGTTTTCACTGTTTCATATACAAACTTCATCTCTCAAGTCCCAGCCAACAAACCGGGGTTCAATGATTTCTCAAGTAAATATAGAATGTATAACTAGGTGATACCTGAAAAGTGGCACCAATGACAGTAGCTGATTTTTCACCAACCCCAATAGCACTCAGGAGAGCCTGAAAGGATAAATTTTGCTAACCACTCGTGTACTATTCTTTTTTTCTTTGTATATGACAGTAACAACAACAACAAATCATTGAAACAATGCCGTACCTGGGTAGAAAGCATGGTCCTTATATACGTTGAAAGGCCCTGCAACAATCATTCTATAATCAAACTCAAGAACAGCATCAAGACTTTGATACAATGACAACTTTACACACTGTTTTACCTGCAAAGAATCCCATATTTGAAAAGGAACATAATCTGCAGTCACACTGCTTGGAAAACCCTGTATGTTACCAATAACAAGAAAAAGGAGAAACCCCATTATACCATGATGAAGTGAAAAAGAACAAGCACCTAGTGACATAAAAGTAGCATGTAAAAGTTCAACTTTTTTTTCTTTAAATTTCTTCAAGATGACATTAAGTTAAGAATAGAACTTGCCTCGGGAACAAATGCCTGAATCAATTGTCTCCAAATATGGGTAAAGCGGGCACCAGATCTGTGTAAAAGAAAGCAAGAAGAATAACAATGATGGTGATGATGATAGCGATGATGATGATGATGATGATGATGATGATGATGATGGGGAAAAGAGAAGGGAAGAACCGTGTGATGGAAACAGAGGAAGAAGAGGCCTTGATGGTGAAAGTCTTGGATAGCTTTGCGGGGGATGAGCCGTTCCATTCTTCCAAAGTTATGGTTTTATTGGACATTGAAGAAGATGATGATAGTGAAGATTGGGACAATGCTTCGATGCCCAGATGAAAAGCAAACACAACGAAGGGACAGTGAGGTGCTAAACCTTGTGATTTCTTCGCAGTTCGCAGGTTGTTGCTAAATCTCGAAACCCACAAGGGACTTTTTGAGTTTTGAGTTTTGAGTTTTGACTCTCACCGTCTCCCCAGTAAATTGCACCTGCTTTGGTAGATATATTTTGCCTTATTGGCTATAAAATATTTTTTGAAAAATTATAAGTTTTTAATTTTAAAAAATTATTTGAAAAAATTTATAATTTTTTAAATTAATGGCAATTTTTATATTTTACATAGTTAGTTTCTTTAAACAACTCTATTTCAATTATAAGTTACTTAACAAATTATAAGACATAAGTTATAAGTTATAACCTCATTTTGTTAAATAGACTCTTAATAAAATCTAAAGTTGATGGGTTGGTTAGGAGTGTTTTACTTTTACTTTTAAAAATAAAATTTGTAAATATATATTTTATTTTATTTCAATATATTTACAAAAAAGTTTAAAAGTTCTTGAAGGTGAGTATCTTAAATTTATTCAAAAGTCATTAAAATTTGGGATAAAATTATAATATTATTGGGTAAGTCATTTTATATGAATATATATATATATATATATATATATATATATATATATATCTTATGCAAGAAAATAATAGCTAATAAATAAATATATTAATTAATTAATTAATTAATTAATTCTAATAGTAATAACATTTAAACTATTTTACTCGTGTATCATTTATCCAGAAAAATATTCCTAAAAAAGTAATTAGAAAACAAGTCTTTAATATCTTTAAGTTTAATCATACTTTTCTCCATTTAAATTAATGTTGTATTATATCTTCCTCTTAATTTTCTTATCATTATATAAATAAGAGGATGATGTGAGAAGATATTTAATTTTCTTGTTACTTTGTAAAATAATAAATAGTAACATATTATTTTAGAAACATAAAAATAATTTTTTTCTTGAATTAATAAATAAGAGGATGGGTAAGAAGATGGAATAAAATTATTCATTATTTTAAGACTAAACACATTTATTAATCCCCTGTCATTTTAGTTTATTTCAAGTTAGTCATGTGTTTTTTTAAAAAGTTTCAATTTAGTCTTTTCGTTAGACCAAAAAAAAAATGCAAAAGCCTTTGCCACTAAACCAAATGCGTCTTTTGTTTATGCTAATAATTATATATATGTTATAACATTTAGCATATTGATAAATATTTAATATATTATTAAATACTTAATATTTAATATATTTATTATATTTCTCATAAATATATTTAATATATCTATGCATCTTTTGCTACCGATGTTGTCTTAGTTCTCTTAATGTTGTTGGTTTCTTCATGAGTAACTATAAGATTGTCCTACATTTCTTTAGTTGTCTCATAGATATAGATTTTGTTATATTTATCCTTAAGCATGACCCACGTAATCTATATCTAATATAAAAGACAGTTATATGTTAGTGGAATCTAACAGGTGTCACTCTCTGGTGCACCCGTTTTCCCACCAAAATCTCTCCCCACTTATTCTATTCATTAATCCCTAATTAAGATATTTTTTATTTTAAAAACAAATAAGAACGTTTTATTTCCTTCCCCTTCTCTCCTCGCGTGTCTGTTCCCAGTGTTGTGTCTCTTCGTTCTCCATCTTCTCTCCCTGCCCCATCATATATTCCTCTGTCGCTCTCCTCGCTCCCCCTCCATTTTAATACTTCGTCCGTCTATCTTCTTCCCGTTAGTTGCTTTCCTCGCTGCCCCTATGTTTTGTTTCCATTCGCTTATCTCCCCGCGTCCCTCTTCTCAGTCTGTCTTCGTTCTCCATCTTCTGTCTTCATACTCCATTTATATCTCCGCTCCTTTCCTCGTACCTCCTCCATTATAATACGTCGTTTCTTTCCTTACCCGTTGTTCTGAAACACCCCCTGCATTTTGATTCATGTCCATCAATTTGTCCTACACTCTCCTGTATAGTTTTTGTGACGACCCGCGTCAATTTACCATTTATTTATACCCGTTGATCATTTTTCACAATAAATTTATCACGTTTAATGAAAATTAATTTGGTCCTAATATAAAATAATATTTATTTTTCTTAAGCATACTCAAAATAATAACCGATCAGAAATAAATCAATTAATGGAACGGAGTTAACTACAATCAGCGGAAGAAGAAAAACAAAGACAGGAGTCATTCGCCTGAGCGAGACCCTGGTTCGCTTAGGCGAAACCCGAGAAGGTCGCTTAGGCGAGTTCCGACTCGCTTGAGCGAATTCTACACTTTAAACCTGAGCGGACAACGAGACAGTCGGGTTTCACTCGGAAATGGGTCCACTCGGTCATCTCTCACTCGGGAACCTCTTAACCTTCACTCAAATAAGGGTTCTCTCGGACATACCTCACTCGGAAACACCCTAACCTCTCTTTACTCGAAAAGGGTTCCCTCGGGCATACCTCACTCGGAAACCACTCTAACTTTCCTCCACTCAGAAAAGGTCCTCTCAGTCATGGATCACTCGGAAAACGTCCTAACCTTCACTCAGAAGGGAGCGAGGGACACTCGCTTGAGCGAAATAGGCACAGAATCAATCGGCCCTCGCTCGGACAAGACTGAATCCGCTCGGTGAGATTCGCCCGGTAATCGACTTTACTACAGCAAATGCAAATTCACTCATGAAAATGAATACCGATCACAGAGCAACATAATTCATATGCACATTAGTCAACATATTGTAGCATCACATACTCGGAAAACTCATTATACACATTACACAATCCATTTCAAAGTCACTCGGTTCCTTGACATCACTCCTCCACTTGGCGTGTGACGCCCCGCGTCATTTTTCTCATTTTTCTAAAATAATTTTTCGCGTTAAATAAAAATTCACTCGGTTTTAATAAAATAATATTTACTTTTCTTAAATACATTTTAAATAGTAAAATAATACTTAAAATAGTGAATTCCGACTGAAACCGATCGGAAATACATCCATTAATAAAAGATTTAGAAAACAGCGGAAGAGAAAAATAGTTAGAGTCCAATCGGAAAATAATTCTCTCACCCGGTCATCTTTCACTCGGAACTCTCTTATCTTTCTTCACTCAGATTTTCATTCACAGCTCACTCGAAAACACTACCCTTTTTACTCGAAATTTAGTCTCTCAGTTATTCTTCTCTCAGAGAGGAATGAGGGATACTCAAAATGGGCATCAAATCAATAGACCCTCGCTCAGATAAGGAATTCACTCGGCTAGATTCACCAGGTGATCAACTCTGCTATAACAATGCAAATTCATTCATCAAATAAACATCGACTCAATTTTTAATTCAAAACAGAACACATTGTAGCATCAAACACTCGAAAAACTCAATATATACATTTATTACATAAATCATTCAAATTCACTCGGTGCCTTGGCATCAATTCTCCGCTTGGCGCACCTCCATGGCTCCAACCTCTTCCCTGTCACTGGTTACTAAAAAAAATGAAAACCACAGCAAGGGTGAGTGTTTAGCATCATAATTAATCTAGAACGGAATTCAAATAAAATACGAGTAGAAACTCCGTCCGATTTCTTCATCTTCGAATTGCACATTTCACTCCGCTTATAACTCACACTCAGCAAAACACTCTCACTCGACAATTTACTCACTCAGCATTCATAGCAATTAACAGTATAACAAATCATTCAATTTTATCATTCAAAAGTATCTTCTGCTTGGCAAACATAACAATTTTTCACTCGAAAAATATAACAACCACTCGGTAATGATATGAAATTACACTCGGCAAATACATCAAATACTCAGCAAACATTTCAATTCTCATTCGGCAATTATTTAAATTTTCATTCGGCAATTAAAACCAATTGCACTCAGCAATTATCAAATCAACTTTCACAACTGACTCAAAATTGACACAGTATCTGGATACTCAAAGGATCGACCTTCAGTTGGGGGTCCTACTTGACACCCCGTGAACCCTGCTTGGTTCACCGAGTCCTGCTTGACTCCCCCTCAACCACTGGGTCATAGACCTCTGGGTAGCTCAACTGGGTCCTGCTTGACCACTGAAGCCAAAAACGAGGGTAACATATACCGTCGGTCATCCCATACCACAATCACATATTCACATTTCACAAGTGGCTATTAATAACATCACTCGGGTGACCTGCTTGTCAAACCCGACTTCACATTGCCACAAAACACCGATTGCCACAGCATCATTTCAATTTCAATCGGATTTACACATACACACACGATCCTCAACCGATCGGTGTCAACATACTTATATACATATACATTAACTTTCACTCAGCATCATCTCATCACAGCATCAAATGATTAAATTTCACTCGGAATATGCCACACTCAGAATATACCACACACACGATCAGAAACCGATCGGTGTTCTCATACATGCATATACATACATTCACAACTTTATCACAACGTCAATATCTCTTATTATTTATTAAGTCTCACACGCACACACACGATCATAAACTGATCAGTGTGCATATTCACACGCACATTCATATACATATTCACACGATTTTCATTCAGTATCAATTCTCACTCGGTTTACAGTCATTATAATGACTCAGACAGTATGTTCTATTCTAATTAATTATAACCCGAACACCCCCCTTACCTTTGTTCTACGCCTCAACAGTTTCTGAGTTCACTGTTCCTCCTCTGTTCCAGCAACAACTTCTTTAAACGTTCCACGAGCGTTTGTTCCACTACCTACGGGTTTGGAACGTGAAGTTCATTAACATCACACCATCATCCACACGGTCAAGGGCCATTTACAGGCTCACTGCCAGAAGGAGTGGGATCGGAACAGTACCCTCCTCCATACACATGACCATTCGGTCCAGAAAAGAAAGGAAAGAGGTTTAAACGGTTCAAAGGACTTACCTTAAAAACCTCTGTCACAGCTTTGTAAAATGAACCTTCCTTCAAAGCTTATAGCTCTCAATCAATGGAGGAAGATGAAGAAAAGTAGCAGAAGTTCTTCACGTGAAAGAGAGTGAATGATTGTGTAAATGATTGAAGAAAGAGAAGGAAACCATTATTTAAACTCATGGCAACCGGTTACCTTCTCAACCGGTCACTTCCAACCGGTAACCTCTTCAACCGGTTATTTCTCCCTTTTCCTTTACAATTTCTTTAATTAAACCTCCCTTCTTCTAATCACACCTTTTATAATAAGCCAATAATTCATAAAATATCAAATAAATTCCTAAAAACAATTTTTAATGTTTTCTCACTTCACAAAATTTCTACAAATATCCAGGATGTCACATCCACCCCCCCTAAAAAGGGATTTCGTCCCCGAAATCAACACACCTACTGAAAAAGATTGGGGTACACCCTTCTCATGTCCGATTCCAATTCCCATGTGTAGGTTACCCCATTTAGATTCTGCCATTTCACCTTCACTAATGGCACTTCTTTGTTCTTTAGTCGTTTGATTCGATACTCCTTAATTCCGATCGGTGAAACTTCCATCGTCAGGTCTTCTTTCAATTCGATAGAGTCACTCGGCACAATCATCGAATCACTCAGAATATACGCTCGGAGTTGTGACACATGAAATACATTATGGATGTTAGTTAACGACTGAGGAAGATCCAGTCGGTAAGCAACATTACCGATTCTCTCCAATATTTGATACGGTCCAATGTATTTCGGATTAAGCTTATGACTCTTCAATATCCAACCAACTCCTTTAGTCGGTGAAACCTTTAGGAACACCCAATCACCCGTCTGAAACTCAAGTGGTCTATGCCGATTGTCATAGTAACTCTTCTGTCGGTCTTGGGCAATCTTTATCTTCTCTCAGATTAGAGCAACCTGCTCATTCATTTCTTGAATCAACTCGGGTCCAAGATGAATGGCTTCACCATTCTCATTCCAACACAATGGTGTTTGACATTTCCAACCGTATAAAGCTTCATACGGAGCCATTCCAATGCTATTATGGTAGCTGTTGTTGTATGCAAATTCTACCAAAGGTAAATACTTTTCCCATGAACCACCCTGCTCCAATACACAGGCTCTCAGCATATCCTCAAGAGTCTGTATAGTCCATTCTGACTATCCATCGGTCTGCGGATGGTAAGCTGAACTCAGTCTTAATTCAGTGCCCAACTCTTGTTGCAGACTTCCCCAAAATCTGGAGGTAAAACGAGGATCTCGATCGGAAATTATACTTGAGGGTACACCGTGCAGTCAGACAATCTGAGTAACGTACAACCTTGCCAGTCGGTCCAATGACCATTTCATGTTCATGGCCAAGAAGTGAGCACTCTTGGTCAATCAGTCAACAATCACCCAGATTGCATTACACCCGGATTGGGTACGAGGAAACCCAGATACGAAATCCATGGTAATGCTCTCCCACTTCCAAGTCGGAATTTCCAAAGGTTGAAGCAAACCTGGGGGTCTCTGATGTTCAACCTTGCATTTCTGGCATATCACACAGGATTTCACGTACTCGGTAATTGCCTTCTTCATGCCCGACCACCAGAATTCCTTCTTCAAATCGTGGTACATTTTTGTAATACCGGGATGAATACTCAGAGAATCTTGTGTGCTTCAGTTAGCACGGTTTGCCTGAAATCACCGTGTGCAGGCACCACCACTCGGTCTCAGAATCTCCAAATTCCATCATTTCCCCAAGTCAATTCCATATCCTTGCCTCTTGCTTGAATGTCAAGCAGTTCCAGCAACTCTTCGTCATTCTGTTGGGCCACAGCTAAAGATTTCAGAAAGTCATTGGAAATCTTCAGTATACCGACTGTCATTCAGTTTGGAGCGTTCACAACGAATCCAAGGTTCATATCCCGAAAACTCTCCAACAGTTCTTGCTCTTTGCCCATCAAGAAAGCCGTGTGCAATACCTTCCTACTCAGTGCATCGGCAACAATGTTTGCTTTGCCCGGGTGGTACCTTAAGTCGAATTCATAATCCTTTAGGTACTCCACCCATCTTCTTTGCCTCATGTTGAGTTCTTTTTGGTCGAATAAATACTTCAAGCTTTTGTGGTCACTAAACACCACAAAACGAGACCCATACAGATAATGGCGCCAAATCTTCAACGCATATACCACTGCTGCCAACTCAAGGTTATGAGTCAGATAATTTTGTTCATGCAGCCTTAATTGCCTCGAAGCATAGGCAATCACTTGGTCGGCCTGCATAAGCACACATCCCAGACCAAACTTGGATGCATCACAGTATACTACAAATTCCTGTGTCACATCAGGCAGTGCAAGCACTGGGGCAATTGTCAAACATCGTTTAAGAGTCTGGAAACTCAACTCACACTCTTCCGACCAAACAAATGGGTTCTCCTTTCTCGTTAACCGAGTCAAAGGAAGTGCTATCCGAGAGAAACCTTCAATGAAACACCGATAATACCCAGCTAATCCGAGAAAACTCCTTATCTCTGTTACTGACTGAGGCCTTTCCCAAGCCATAACCGCCTCAATCTTAGTCGGATCTACTGATACACCCTTTCGGGAAATCACATGTCCCAAGAATTGTACACTTTCTTCCCAGAAATTACATTTGGATAGCTTAGCGTACAATTTCTTCTCTCGGAGTATCTGCAGAATAACTCGGAGATGCTAAGCATGCTCCTCAACCGACTGCGAGTATACCAATATGTCATCGATGAAAACTACCACAAACCGATCCAAATATGATTGGAAAATCTGATTCATGTAGTCCATGAAGATAGCAGGAGCATTCGTCACTCCAAAGGGCATTACAACATACTCAAAGTGCCTATACCGAGTCCAAAAAGCCGTCTTGGGAATATCTTCTGACTTCACTCGGATTTGATGATATCCCGACCTCAAGTCAATCTTAGAAAATACGACTGCACCTCACAACTGATCCAACAAGTCATCAATCCGTGGCAACGGATATATTCTTTACAGTCAGCTTATTCAACTGTCGGTAATCTATGCACATACGCATACTACCATCCTTCTTTCTCACCGACAGTACAGGAGCACCCCACGGTGATGCACTCGGTCAGATAAAACCCTTCTCAGGCATTTCGTTCACTTGCTTTTTCACTTCGGTTAATTCCACCGAAGACATCTTATAAGGTGCACGGGACACTGGCTCGGCCCCGGGAATCAAGTCAATCGAAAAATCAATCTCCCGTCTGGGAGGCAGCTCCGGAATTTCTTCCGGAAATACGTCAGGGAATTCACATACTACTGGAATTTCACTCGACATAATATTATACCAACCCTCCGAAGTAAATAAAACAACATAGGTGGCAGAGACATCACTCACCACATTCTTAACGTCCAGTTCCTGAGAGAAAACAATAGTTTTCCTATAGCAGTCCACCATCACTCGGTTTTCAGCTAACCAATCGAGACCCAGAATAACATCTAGGTTCTTCAATGGCATACATATCAGATTCACTCGGAAAATACGACCTTCCACTTGCATCGGCAACCCCTCATACATAGTGGTTGCTCGGAAAGTGGAGTCGGTAGGAGTGGAGACACTAAGAGCATTCTCCATTAACACAATTGGCAACTCAAGTTGCCGTACACAGCTCTCAGAAATAAATGAATGGGTCACACCTGAGTCATAAATTACATTAACATGATAGCCATGAATAAGGCACTTACCCTGTACCAGGTTGTCATTCTTTGTAGCTTCCGAGGCATCAAGAGTAAAAAACCTGCCCGGTCATGACATTCTGGACGCCACTAGATTGAGCCTCTACTCTCCCCGAGTGTTGGCCACCACGCCCAACACCGTGTCTTCCTCCTCTCGGAACATTAGCACCCCGAGTCCCAGAAGTGTTGGGTCGGCTGCCATGTCCACTCGGTTGTTGCCTCTGTGGGCAATTGGGTCTAATGTGTCCCGGTTGTCCATATTGGAAACAAAAAATCTGACCGGCTGGATAATACTTTGCAATATGGCCCTCCTGGCCACAATTGTAGCACACTCGGCTACCCGACTGGCTGCCCGATCGGCCAGTAGAACTCCGACCAGACAAAGAAGAAGATGTAGCAGAAAACTTACTGCCACGAAAAGACTGACCCGTCTTCTTGAAGTTAAACCCCCTTACCTTTAGTTGTTTCTTACCTCTCGGCTGAAAGGCTCTCTGTAGTTGCACTTCTTCAGTCAGCCTAGCCTTATTTACCAGACTCGGATAATCCCGAATCTCCATCGGTACAATCACACTACGGAGTTTAATCCGTAACCCCGACTCATATTTGGCACACTTGCTGCCCTCGATTCCTTCCAATGGGAAAGGATGATAGAAATCACACAGCTCATCAAACTTTGCAGTGTACTCGGTCACTGACATTCGGCTCTGTTCCAGCCTCAGGAATTCCAATTCCTTTCGGATTTTATAATTATCCGGGAAGTATTTGACAAGGAATCTCTTTCGGAAATTCACCTATATTACTGGTTCATTCGCTGCCTTCATCTAAACCTTAGTCCGAGACCACCATACCCTCGCCTCGTCCTTCAGTTGATAGGTTGCAAATTAAACCTTCTACTCCTCCGAGCACTCAAAATACTCAAATGCTTGCTCAACTTCTCTGATCCAAATATATGCCCCATCATAATTGTGCCCTCCTTTGTAAGTAGGGGGATTCCTTTTCAGGAATTTATCAAGAGTGGGACCGGACTCGGTCCTACTCATCACCTGAGAAAACTTTGAGATGAAGTCATCTCCTCCACCAGAACTAGTTCCTTCGGCCATAAGATATTTCTACAATGAATAAACACATCACCATTAATAACCAATGCTCTACCAGGGAGTCAGACAATTACCTCATATAAAACACAACGCCACTGGAGTGCCAAGGGAATGATGCCAAGCTGCACAAACAATCACAAACACTGCAATAGAATGCAAACACAGTCCATTATAGGACTCACATAATCACTCAGTTCACCCATCCACTCGGCTCTAGAAAGAACCGCTCTAATACCAACTGTGATGCCCCGCGTCATTTTTGTCATTTTTCTAAAATAATTTTTCGCGTTAAATAAAAATTCACTTGGTTTTAATAAAATAATATTTACTTTTCTTAAATACATTTTAAATAGTAAAATAATACTTAAAATAGTGAATTCCGACTGAAACCGATCGGAAATACATCCATTAATAAAAGATTTAGAAAACAGTAGAAGAAAGAAATAGTTAGAGTCCAATCGGAAAATAATTCTCTCACCCAGTCATCTTTCACTCGGAACTCTCTTATCTTTCTTCATTCAGATTTTTATTCGCAGCTCACTCGAAAACACTACCCTTTTTACTCGAAATTTAGTCTCTCAGTTATTCTTCTCTCAGAGAGGAATGAGGGATACTCAAAATGGGCATCAAATCAATAGACCCTCGCTCAGATAAGGAATTCACTCGGCTAGATTCACCAGGTGATCAACTCTGCTATAACAATGCAAATTCATTCATCAAATAAACATCGACTCAATTTTTAATTCAAAACAGAACACATTGTAGCATCAAACACTCGGAAAACTCAATATATATATTTATTACATAAATCATTCAAATTCACTCGGTGCCTTGGCATCAATTCTCCACTTGGCGCACCTCCATGGCTCCAACCTCTTCCCTATCACTGGTTACTAAAAAAAATGAAAACCACAGCAAGGGTGAGTGTTTAGCATCATAATTAATCTAGAACGGAATTCAAATAAAATACGAGTAGAAACTCCATCCGATTTCTTCATCTTCGAATTGCACATTTCACTCCGCTTATAACTCACACTTAGCAAAACACTCTCACTCGACAATTTACTCACTCAGCATTCATAGCAATTAACAGTATAACAAATCATTCAATTTTATCATTCAAAAGTATCTTCTGCTCGGCAAACATAACAATTTTTCACTCGAAAAATATAACAACCACTCGGTAATGATATGAAATTACACTCGGCAAATACATCAAATACTCAGCAAACATTTTAATTCTCATTCGACAATTATTTAAATTTTCATTCGGCAATTAAAACCAATTACACTCAGCAATTATCAAATCAACTTTCACAACTGACTCAAAATTAACACAGTATCCGGATACTCAAAGGATCGACCTTCAGTTGGGGGTCCTACTTGATACCCCGTGAACCCTGCTTGGTTCACCGAGTCCTGCTTGACTCCCTCTCAACCACTGGGTCATAGACCTCTGGGTAGCTCAACTGGGTCCTGCTTGACCACTGAAGCCAAAAACGAGGATAACATATACCGTCGGTCGTCCTATACCACAATCACATATTCACATTTCACAAGTGGCTATTAATAACATCACTCGGGTGACCTGCTTGTCAAACCTGACTCATTAACAACATCACTCAGGTGATCTGCTTGTCAAACCTGACTCCACATTGCCACATGTCGCGACCGGGATCGCGGCGGCGCGACCGACCCTCAGAACATTTTGAAAGGATAAAAAACAGGGAGTCACCACCAATATTTTTTCGGATAAAATACTGGAAAAACCTTTCATTAAAGCACTGGTTATAAAAATGAAATTCCATGTTCGGGAGTCTAATTACAGGTGAGGAAGGTATTAGCACCTCACAACTGTCCGTTATAAAAAACGGTTACCTCAATATGATAGCGCGCATTATAATTAACCCAATAATTATTTTAACTTCTTTATGAAAAGAAAGTATACGAGATGACAAAATATACCAAAATAAACAAAAATAAACATGGAATATTTACATGGGATTAACAGGACGTCTCGTCCAAATTAATCTCGCTCCACCATTTTTTAATAAAAAAATGAAAATAAAAAATGAGATCAACAGGACGTCTCGTCCAAATTAATCTTGCTCCGCCTCTTTTTAAGAAAATAATAAGAATTGAAATACTCATTCTTATTAATATTTAATATGCACCTTGGTGGGAATTAATTCAATTACCAGAAATTAATTAATAATTTTAAAAAAATGGATCCATTAATTAATAGTTAATTAATTTTGATGGAAAAATAAATAATACTGATAATGAGGAACAGTTTCTTTTTGATGAGGGACTAATCCGATCAAAGGAAATTAATTACTTACTGAAAAGCAAATAATTCCATCAAACAGCAATTAATTTTAACAGAAAAGAAATAAATGATACAAGCATAAAAAAATAAAATAAAAGGAGGGACAGATTGGGACCAGTGTGACGAGAAAGAGAAAGAGCGCTGGAATTGGAGCTTGTGTTAAATTATGGGGGCTGGATGGTGTGTGGGTATTTAGGAAGAGCTTGTACGGTACGGATTTGGGGAAAGGAAGGATCGTGAAGGTTAGGAGAGAGGATGATGTGGGTTTTGAGGAGGATGGTTGGTGTTGGTGTGGGGAGCTGTGGCGTGGAGGTGAAGGACGGTGTGAAGGGACGGTGTGGAGGTGAAGGGACTGTATGGTGAGGATGGTGTATGGGACGGTGTGGAGGTGAAGGGGTTGTATGGTGAGGATAGTATGGAGGTGAAGGGAGTATGGTGAGGACGGTGTGGAGCAGGACAGTGTGGGGAGTGAGGAGAGAGGACAGTGTTTGGAGGGTGAGGACGGTGTTGGGAGAGAGGTGAGTGAGGACGGTGTTGGGTGAGGTGAGTGGGGACGGTGTATGGAGAAGAGGAGGAGGTTGGGACAGTGTATGGAGAAGGAAAGGAGGTTAGGACGGTGTGTGGAAAGGGAAGGAGGTTGGGACGGTGTGGTGAAAGGGAGGTAGAACAGCGTGGTTTTAGTGGAGAATGGGTGGATGGTGAACTTGAAGGAGATTGGGACAGTGTGGTTGGAAGGAGGTGAAGGATTGAGGACGGTTGGAGAGAGGTAGGAAGAATGGGAGGACGGTGTGAAGAGGGCTGGACCGAGTGAAGAGAGGGCTGTATGGTGTTCGAGGGGAGGGGTTAAAGCTGTTGGTTTTTAAAGCTCTATTTTCTCTCTCTAAAATGCTTCCCTTCGTTTCTCTCCCTCATGAAATCTTCTTCTAAACATCTCCTGAAGGCCCCCATTCTTCTCATGCGTTGAGGTATTTATAGGGGTGCAATGACAGCTTGAACAGCCTGGCTTCCAATGGGGATGAATAACTTATTATTTCTCCTTGTCTTGTTGCCAGCCGCCCCACGAGATTGACAAACAACTTGGATGGTGTGTTGAAAACAGCCTGGATCTTTGACAATCAAGGAGAATGGAGGCGGGTGGCAATTCTTTATCATTTTCCTCCTTGTCCTGTTGTGAGCCATCTCCCGTAATTCCAGATCCACTTGGATAGTGGAAATCCAAGTAAGCATGGTGGAAATCCAAGTGGAAAAAAAAGGTCGGTCTTCACTTTGCCTCCTAAATCCAAGTGGAAAAGGTCCCTTTTGTGCAAAAGACTGAGTGAAATCATGTTGGTGTTGTGTGCAATTAGATTGAGTGGGCAAGCAAAGACATTCTGATTGGAACATTCAATCTGAACCGAGTGAAAAGTGACTCGGATCTGACTGAAAAATGGCTCAGACTGAAGAGGGACTCCCATCCTCGCTTGAGCGTGACAAGAATCACTTGGGCGAAAGACCTGAAGAGGACTCGAAAATAATCGAAGGATGACTCGGAATTAGGTGGAAGTGGCTCAGAATTGAGTGAAAAGTGGGTCACTCGGTACTGACTGAAAATTGGCTCGGATTTCACCTCCTCTCCACAATCCGAGTGGAAAAAATGAATTTGTGCATAAGACCGAGTGGAAAAGGAGCTGTTTATACAAAAACCGAGTGACCAATGACCCGGAACCGACTGAAATGGATGAAGTAAGACTCGGAATCGGCTAAAAATGGCTTGAAAATTGAGTAAAAGGACTCACTCGGTGCTGACTAAAAGTGTGGCTCAGTCGGTGCTGACTGGAAATACTTTACTCGGTTCTGATTGTAGAAGCAACTCTCGGTTCTGATTGAAGAGGCAACACTCGGAATTCTTTCAGTCGGATGTATTTTGCTCGGATCTCATCTCTGCCTGAAGCATTCACTCAGAATTTCTTTAAAAGTGACACAGAACTTCACTGCTTGAAGAATTTACTCGGAACTGACCTTGGGAGCTCTTAATCAGAATTGAACTTGGACATTTTCACTCGGAACCTTCCTTCCTTGCACTCGGAAATTGGAATTTTAGCCATTCTCACTCGGAAATAGCCTTCTTCTCACTCAGAATTTGGAGACTTGGCAATCTTCACTCAGATCCGGCCTTCTTTCCTCTCAAATTGGTATTTCACTCAGAATTGGCCTTCTTTTCACTCAGAAATTGGAAATTTGAATTTTTTCACTCGGAATCTACCTATTTTCCACTCAGACATTGGAATTTCACTCGGAATTGGCCTTCTTTACAATCAGGGCTTGGAAACTTTTACATTTTCACTCGGAATCGGTTTTCTTCCCATCAAAATCTGACTACCCAGATATATTCACAATCGGACTTCTGTTCCAAACAGAATCTGACCACCCAGATTCACTAAGAGTCAGACTTCACACTTCAATCAGCACTTCTTTACTCGGATTAGATGCAATCAGAAAGCAATCCTTCTCAGCATTCATCCCCCAACAGAGTCAGCTATTCATCACTCGGAATGAATCTGACAGGGAGTCATTCCACTCCTATTCATCTTCATCAGTGAAGCATTCTACTCGGAACTGACTCATTCTGAGTAATTCCACTCGGATTTGATCCTTTCTGAGTCATCCCACTCTGATTCACTCAAACAGGAGCATATTCCAATCGGAAATGACTCATCCTGATTAATTCTACTCGGATTTGATCATTTATGCGTCATTCCGCTCGGATTTCCCCAACAGGAGCCTATTCCACTTGGAAGTGCTTCATTTTGACTCGGATTTGACCATTTTTGAGTTTTTCCACTCGGATTTATCTCCACCAGGGCTATATTTCACTCAGAAATGTTTTAATCTGAGTCATCCTGCTCGGATTTGATCATTTTTGAGTCATTCCACTTGGATTTGCCTCCATTAGGGCAATATTCCACTTGGAAAAGCTTCATTCTGAGTTATTTCACTCGGTTCTGATTATTTTAGAGCCATTCTATTCGAATTTGACCACTCTGAATTGGAATTCAGTATAAAAAAGATTCATTCCACTTGGACCGGACCAAAAGAGGTGTTCACAGATGCCCCTCTTTACTTCTTTTTCACAAAAGAAACACGAAGCTTCTGTGTTTTTGAAGTGAAAAAGAAGTAAAGATATGAACATCGATGTAGGGGGCCAAGTGGGACCTCTTGATCGGTATGGCGACTGATGGTGTGGGCAATCCCGAGTTAGTGTGACCTCTTTTTCTTAAAAACGAGCATTCTCCACTTCTGTTTCTCTTTTTCTCTCCTCTCTCTTTTTCTTTTTTCCCCTTTTTTTCTTTTTTTTTCTTTTTTTTTGTTTTTTTCTTTTTTTTTTTGAACTCTGAATTGACCGGGAAAAATTGTTTTCAAATGGACAGGAAGTGAGAAGTTCGGGATTGACCCCTGGTAGACCGGAAGGTAAAGGGTACCTGAATAGGTGAACGGAAAAGTAAAGGGTGCCTGAATAGGCGAACAGAAAAGGTAAAATGGGTGCCAGCTTCGGCGACTGGAAAAGGAAAGGGTGCCTGAATAGGTGAACGGAAAAGTAAAGGGTTCCTGAATAGGCGAACGGAAAAGGTAAATGGGTGCCAGCTTTGGCGACTGGAAAAGGTAAATGGGTGCCAGCTTCGGCGACTGGAAAAGTAAAGGGTGCCTGAATAGGCGAACGGAAATTAAAAGGTGCCTGAATAGGCGAACAAAAAATAAAAGGTGCCTGAATAGGCGAACGGAATGTAAAAGGTTCCTGCATAGGCGAACGGAAAGTAAAGGGTGCCTGAATAGGCGACTGGAAAGTAAATGGGTGCCAGCTTCGGTGACTGGAAAAGGTAAATGGGTGCCAGCTTCGGCGACTGGAAAAGTAAATGGGTGCCAGCTTCGGCGACTGGAAAAGTAAATGGTGCCTGAATAGGCGAACAGAAAAGGTAAATGGGTGCCAGCTTCGGCGACTGGAAAAGTAAATGGTGCCTGAATAGGCGAACGGAAAGTAAATGGGTGCCTGAATAGGCGACTGGAAAGTAAATGGGTGCCAACTTCGGCAACTAGAAAGGTAAAGTGTGCCTGAATAGGCGAACGAAAAGTAAAGGGTGCCAACTTCGGCGAACAGAATGTAAAAGGTGCCTGCATAGGCGAATAGAAAGTAAAAGGTGCCATTTTTGGCAGTCGGGGAAGAAAAACCCTGAAAGGTGCCAGCTTTGGCGATTGGTTCCAATGGAAAAATTTGGGAGGTACCAGCTTTGGCAATTATGGTTTCACTGGGGAAGAGAATATGGGAAGTGTCCCATTTATGAAGACCGAAAGGATTTTGTGGAACTACCCATTGATTTAAAAAGGACACCCTTGGGGTGACGTTCCCAGTTGAAGAGGTTGATGAATTACCCCCTGACTGAAAGAGAAATAAACCTGGGGTGATGCCCCAGTTTGACATGATTGAAGGTTATTGGGGATAGTGCATCTTGATTGAAAGAGATCTGGGGTGATGCCCCAGTTTGACATGATATGAAGGAATCTTGGGGACATGCTTCTTGATTGAAAGAGATCTGGGGTGATGCCCCAGTTTGAGATGGTCTGAAGGAGCCTTGGGGAACCGCTCCTTAACTGGAACAAAAGAAATCTGGGGAGATGCCCCAGTGTGATTTGGTGATTCGGGGTACTGTTTCTTTGGGTGAAAGAGAATAAACCTGGGGTGATGCCCCAGTTTGAACTATCTGCCTCGGAACCTTGGGGAACTGCCCCTTAGGTGAGAAGAAATGGACCTGGGGTGATGCCCCAGTTTGATTTGTTTGGGAAGGGTAGTTCTGCCAAGGAAGGATTGATGGTTCGGGGTACTGCCCCTTGATTGGGAAAGGAAAAATCTGGGATCCACCTGGTATGTGTAGATTCACTGAGAGAAGTGTGTTGGGGCCCCTTGGGGAGAGTCCTTCTAAGCCTGATTAGAAAAGAGTTCTTATTCGGGGAAGAAGATGATCTGAATTGTAGGCTCACTGGGGAGAGAGTTTGATGATTCTGTTGGGAGAGAATTTTACTGGAAACTATCCTTGGGAAGGGAAACGTTTGACTGTCAGAATGTATCAGGTAGATTCCTTAGAAGGGAGTTTAAAGAAGTGTCAGCTTTGGCAATTGAGGAGAAGACTTCAAGAAGTGCCAACTTTGGCGATTTAGGGAAGGAGTTATGAGAAGTGCCAGCTTGGGCGATTTGAGGAAGGAGTTCTGAGAAATGCCAACTTTGGCGATTTGAGGAAAGAATTCTGAGGAGTGCCAGCTTTGGCGATTCGAGAAAACTTTGAGAGGTGCCATCTTTGGCAGATTAAGGAAGAGATTTTGAGCGGTGCCAACTTTGGCGATTTGGGGGAAAGAATTTTGAGGAGTGCCAACTTTGGCGGTGGAGGAAAGAATTTGAGAATTGCTAACTTTGGCAGTTCGAGGAAGGAACTTGGAGGCCTTGATTGAGGTGTTAACACTTGACATGACTGTCTGTTGTAATAACCTGCAGAAAAAGGTTAGTAGTGCAAAGTAAAATTCAAAAACTGGGTAGGTCCTGTTAAACCGCGACTTTTAGGATAACTTATGGACAGAGGAGAATCAACGAGGCGATCATAGCTTTAAAGCGCGTGTATTGGCTGAGTCTTTGTGATGATTGTCCAAGACGAGGTCAAGTAGTGGGAGCGTCTTGTTCCTCACGTCTTTAAATGTTCACCATTCTTTCATTTTATTTTTGTAAGAATACAATGTTTTATCAAATCAATGCAATTCATAACGCATATCGAAAAAAGGATGTATGTCAAACAAAATACAGAGAATGGATAATGGGGAAAATAGATGGGATGAAATGAGGTTACATAGGACAGGTCAAGGCCGGGAGAAACAGGAAAAGTTCAAGGATTCTCCAGTGAATTCCTGAGACTAGTGAGAACCTTAATCCCACGTCACAACCTCAAGTACATCGTTCAACTCTGCCTTCAAGAGGGTAGTTTGACCATGGTCCACATGCCTTAGTTCGCACATTTTGCATTGGGAACTTTAGTTACTCTGTCGAGATGTTGACCCTAATTTTTACCTGAGCCACCTTTTCCGGTTTTCAACTCACCGGGTCGCTCTGACTTTTGCCTAGGCCGCCCTTTCAGGTTTTCAGCCTAGCGAGCTTTTCTCTTTCTTTATAATGTGTTCTTATGGGCTGTATCCTTTACAGTAAAAAGTTGAAACTGATCATACTCCAGTTGGGTCTGCCTATCCTTTTCCAAATTTAGTTTGATCCTTTGGGAAACTGATGTTACTTCAAATAGGAGACTCTACTCCTATGCCATGTATCCAAGGAAATATTGGTGAGTCTTTTGGCATCGATGAGAGGGAATTACTTTGAATCATCATTTTGGCCTTTATTTTTTCCTCTTTTTTTTTGCTTTTTTGTTTTCTGGATTTTTTTCTTTTCCATTTTTGAATTTTTTTTTATCGTTATCCCCTTGATGATGTAATGACTCAATCTGATAGACTATTTCCTTGGTTACATGAGCATGAGGAATAGCGTACCTTTTAAGGTTGAGGTGTTGATGATGACAAGAATACAAGTTCTTGGTCTAGTAACATTCATTCCCCCAACACAGAAAATGACAGCTTGCTTGATGATCTGGACATAACCAGCTTTCCCTGCTTGGCACATGTGCATTCAAGCTTGACTCTATTTTGCATTTTTCATTCCCTTCTTTCTTTTTTTTTGTTTGCAAAGTCTCTCTTGACTGTATCTACATTTGTAGGCATTAGTAATTTTCCCCTATTTATGCCGGTAACAGTTGTGGTTTTCTTAGTTGACTGGCCTACCACTTGTCCAATTCGGGATTTGGCAATGTTGTTATTCACATAGATTCCTTCCACATCTTGAAACAAAATACTAATGCCTTCTGATAGATTACCACCGTGATTCCTTCAGTTGTTCTTGACTTAGGGTATTCTTTAACCTCTTGTTCTAACAATCTTGTTGACTTGTGCGGTGGCTCACAGGTTTCCCTTACCTTCTTTGTCAGCATAATCGACTGGGTAATCGAAATCGTAAAGCGTGATTATGATTTCACTAGTCTCAAGAGGATCATTTTTGGATCTGCAATTTAGTGTGTTATGGCAAAATATAGAAGAGAAAGGAAAAACAAGTTAAAGAGAATGAGTCAAAAGCAAGGATAAAGGGATGAGAAATTTTTTTTTTGAAATTTTTTTTTGAATTTCGATACGCATTTATTGATTGACTGGTAAAACAAGTTTTTTTTTTCGCCCTTATTACATGAAAAATCCCAAAGCCTTAGGCATAGCAGAGGGATAAACAAGACTTTGAGGCAATGGCAAATTATTTTGGTGAATCATTTAAAATCGAAAGGAGCTCGACAGCCTCCCAGTCACTGAGCTCTTGGTCCAGCGGGCAAGCGATCACCAAATCAGTATTATTATCAGAACCATCTTCAATATCGGCCACCATGGCATTAACTTCTGAACCTCCATGATTGGGCAGGGGATTTGTGGTCACGTTAGGGCTACCTTACCGAAAATTAATCCAGTCGGCTTTGATCAAATCTCTCACTTTATATTTCAAAGCCATGCAATTTTCTGTGGAATGCCTTGGTGCCCCAGCATGGTAATCACAATGAGCGTTTGGGTCATACCCTCTTGGGTAAGGAGGTTGCAACGGCCTCATGGGGCATGGAGCTACCAGACCCTTTTGAACGAGGATTGGTAAAAGTTCGGTATATGTTATGGGAATTGGATCAAACTGCACAGGGGTGCGCTCATTGTTGAGGTTTCTCGTATTCTGATTATGATCAGGTGGTCGAATCGCTTGTTGCGGGTGATGGTATACCATGGGTTGTGGCATTGGTGCTCTTACCATGGGCGGACGGAAGTGAGGAGTATGAGTTGTCGGGCCCTGAGTGGCGGCGGCCACATAAGGATTGGGAGCTTGAATCATGGTAGGGGCGAATGGTCTTGGCGGGGCCGTCTTTTGATTAGAAGAGATGGAATTAGTTTCTCCATCCCTTCTCCCAGGTGCCGGCTTTCTCATCATGCTTGCCCCAAATGGGCCCTGAGTGATTTTTCCTGTTCTTATTCCGCTTTCCACCCTTTCTCCAATAGTCACAATGTCGGAGAAATTGGATGAAACACTATCAATCATCTTGCCATAGAAAGGTGATGGGAGTGTGTCATAAACATTGCGATTATCTCTTTTTCTGATAATGGGGGGTCCACTTGTGCCGCTGTTTCTCTCCAGCGTTGGGCATACTCCTTAAACGTTTCACTGTCCCTTTTCAACATATTCTGTAACTGAACCCTGTTGGGTGCCATATCCATGTTATACTTGTATTGTCTAAGGAAGGCATCTGCCAGGTCCTTCCAACAACGAATATGGTTCCGCTCAAGGTGAGCATACCAGGTAAGAGCGGCCCCTGCCAGACTATCTTGGAAGTAGTGGATCAATAACTGGTCGTTAGAAGAGTAAGATGCCATCTTTCGATAGTACATCTGAGATGGTTCTTTGGACAAGTCATTCCCCGATACTTGTCAAAGTCTGGCATCTTGAATTTGGGCGGGAGGACAACATCTGTGACTAGGCATAGTTTAGAAGCATCTATCAGTCCAAAACCTCCAGCGCCTTCCATCATTCTTAAACGCTCCTCCAGGATTTCTATCTTTTCCTTTTGGGGAGCTGCGACCGTGCTATGACCACTTACCGGGTTCATCATGTGGGTTATATCTTGGAGATTGGTCATATAAGGAGTTGCGTATCCGTATGGATAGCCGAGTGGCTGGTTGAACGGAGGCAACACATGGGACTGGTTCATTAGGCCTGTATTTGGTGAGGGTCCTTGAGGTTGGGCCATAGTTTGTACAGCATAAGTTGGCTGGGTCATCTGGGCTTGTGTGTTTTGGGCTTGTGCGTTGCAAGTTGGCTGGGCCATCGGGGCTTGTGTATTTTGGATTTGATGGGTTTGTGGGTCATGGGTCTGCGTGTTTTGGGTTTGGTAAGCTTGTGGGTCATGGGCTTACGTGTTTTGGGTTTGGTACGCTTATGGGCCATGGGCTTGCGTGTTTTGGGTTTCTTGTTAGTTAGCGAGCGGGGGATAATACCCCGGTGGTAGGCCATAAGGTGGAAAAGGTACTGGGTTGCCGTCAGGACCAATAAATGTATGCTGTTGTGCATAAGACTGGCCGTAAGGTGGCTGGGTCTCAATGGCAGGGTTAGGTCTTCCAACATGAATAGTGAGAGGGGGTGTCGTTGTGTTAGGTAGTTGGGTTCTTACTGGGTCAGAACCAATGGGGGGTGGTGCGGTGACAGACTGCTGTTGGCTATCCTCAACACCTGCAGAGGAGGCTCCTTCTGTGAGTTTCTTTTCTAAGAGTTTAGTTAACTCCGCCACTCGCTCTTTCAGCTGATCAAACTCAGTCCTAAAGTCTCCATCAACAGCTTCTGCCTCAGCCATGAGTTTCCTTTGAAGTCGGGTCTGGTAAGGATGTCTACCCGTGACGTCTGTGTTTCAGTGTCTTTGAAAGAAAAACAAGAAATGTCAGGTGGAAATAGAAAGAAGAAGAATGTCATGGGAAGCAATCACAGGCTTTGGCGAGTATCCTTTGACCATTCCTTAGAACTTATCGTTCAAAAGTACTAGGTATGGTAAGTACGGAAATTAATACGGGATAGTTGTGAAGACAGAAAAATCCTTCATCTTGAAATGCAATAAGAGCCTCAAGTTTAGCTATTTCTAGCTCAAGGAACCATGACTCTTCTCTTAAAGGTTTGATCCCACGTTAATTTCCATATCTTGCTCAAAGGTATTCGTTAAGCTTTGAATAGCTTCTGGTGAGAATAGAAAGAAAGGAGAGAAGGAGCCATCAGGAAATGACGTGTTTTGCAAATCGATACTCCCCTAGTAACTTTCTTGAAAACATTTTTGCATTTAGGGGGGTTACGATTTGACAAAACTTGTGTCAAGTCAAAGATCATGTGAGTTATGGATTTTCCGATCTTTGTCAATACAAAATGAATTGATTTTTTGTTATATATATATATGTATATATATACATGTATATATATATATTTTATTTTTATTTTTATTTTTTTATTTTTTTTGATTCGAAACATCCGTAACTCAGGATCCAAAGACTTGTGTATAAAAGAAAACTACTTACTCATTAAAGGATCACTAGTTAAAAGTATGTCATTTTTGGAAAAAGTAATCCACTAAACGGGTAAGTGGTCCCTTAATTTGGATCAGAAGGGAAAGTGAGAATGAGAAAAGGTATAAGTAGAGTTTGCCCCTTTGTGTCTTAAATCAGGTTTTTCTGGAAGTCTCCTAATGGTTCTAATGTTTTTCTATCAGTGATACCTCGCATTAGGTGGCTTATTCTAAACTTTCTAAAGGTCACTAGAGCCAAGATCCTACTCATGATGTTGACCATAAATAGTAGGAACTCTACTAGGTGTGGGTACCATGAATAAGTCAAACTCTAGCTGAGATTCTCACGGTAACCAGACAGGAAGTACATCCCAAATGGCTCCGCTACCAACCTCCCCTAATCTTAAGTTTTATTTGGGCCCGGGTATAGGGTCCCACTCAAAAGTGTGTGCAAATTGTGAGTGTAGTGTGTGAAAGAGGCATTCAATACCTGTACCCTACTCGTCCTACACATAGAACAAACACAAAGCAGCAAATAAAGTTGTCTACCCTAGGGTTCAATAATCACACGGACATATAAATGATAAAATACAAACAAAATGAAAACTATATAAACACACTGATAAATAAAATAAAATAAAGGAAGAAGTTAAATAATTAATATGCTAATTAAAACATGCGCTATCAAATTGACTGGCTTGACTCTCTAATTCCCCAGTGGAGTCGCCATCTGTTGCGACCGGGATCGTGGCGGCGCCGCCGACCCTCAGAATGTTTTGAAAGGATAAAAAACAGGAAGTCGCCACCAATATTTTTTAGGATAAAATACTGGAAAAACCTTTCATTAAAGCACTGGTTATAAAAATGAAATTCCATGTTCGGGAGTCTAATTACAGGTGAGGAAGGTATTAGCACCTCACAACTGTCCGTTATAAAAAACGCTTACCTCAATATGATAGCGCGCATTATAATTAACCCAATAATTATTTTAACTTCTTTATGAAAAGAAAGTATACGAGATGAAAAAATATACCAAAATAAACAAAAATAAACATGGAATATTTACATGGGATTAACAGGACGTCTCGCTCCAAATTAATCTCGCTCCACCAAATTAATCTTGCTCCGCCTCTTTTTAAGAGAATAATAAGAATTGAAATACTCATTCTTATTAATATTTAATATGCACCTTGGTGGGAATTAATTCAATTACCAAAAATTAATTAATAATTTTAAAAAAATGGATCCATTAATTAACAGTTAATTAATTTTGACGGAAAAATAAATAATACTGATAATGAGGAACAATTTCTTTTTGATGAGGGACTAATCCGATCAAAGGAAATTAATTACTTACTGAAAAGGAAATAATTCCATCAAACAGCAATTAATTTTAACAGAAAAGAAATAAATGATACAAGCATAAAAAAATAAAATAAAGGAGGGACAGATTGGGACCAGTGTGACAAGAGAGAGAAAGAGCGCTGGAATTGGAGCTTGTGTTAAATTATGGGGGCTGGATGGTGTGTGGGTATTTAGGAAGAGCTTGTACGGTACGGATTTGGGGAAAGGAAGGATCGTGAAGGTTAGGAGAGAGGATGATGTGGGTTTTGAGGAGGATGGTTGGTGTTGGTGTGGGAAGCTGTGGCGTGGAGATGAAGGACGGTGTGAAGGGACGGTGTGGAGGTGAAGGGGCTGTATGGTGAGGACGGTGTGTGGGACGGTGTGGAGGTGAAGGGGTTGTATGGTGAGGACGGTGTGGAGGTGAAGGGGGTATGGTGAGGACGGTGTGGAGCAGGACAGTGTGGGGAGTGAGGAGAGAGGACGGTGTTTGGAGGGTGAGGACGGTGTTGGGAGAGAGGTGAGTGAGGACGGTGTTGGGTGAGGTGAGTGGGGACGGTGTGTGGAGAAGAGGAAGAGGTTGGGACGGTGTATGGAGAAGGGAAGGAGGTTAGGACGGTGTGTGGAAAGGGAAGGAGGTTGGGACGGTGTGGTGAAAGGGAGGTAGAACAGCGTGGTTTTAGTGGAGAATGGGTGGATGGTGAACTTGAAGGAGATTGGGACAGTGTGGTTGGAAGGAGGTGAAGGATTGAGGACGGTTGGAGAGAGGTAGGAAGAATGGGAGGACGGTGTGAAGAGGGCTGGACCGAGTGAAGAGAGGGCTGTATGGTGTTCAAGGGGAGGGGTTAAAGCTGTTGGTTTTTAAAGCTCTATTTTCTCTCTCTAAAATGCTTCCCTTCGTTTCTCTCCCTCATGAAATCTTCTTCTAAACATCTCCTGAAGGCCCCCATTCTTCTCATGCGTTGAGGTATTTATAGGGGTGCAATGACAGCTTGAACAACCTGGCTTCCAATGGGGATGAATAACTTATTATTTCTCCTTGTCTTGTTGCCAGCCGCCCCACGAGATTGACAAACAACTTGGATGGTGTATTGGAAACAGCCTGGATCTTTGACAATCAAGGAGAATGGAGGCTGGTGGCAATTCTTTATCATTTTCCTCCTTGTCCTGTTGTGAGCTATCTCCCGTAATTCCAGATCCACTTGGATAGTGGAAATCCAAGTCAGCATGGTGGAAATCCGAGTGGAAAAAAAAGGTCGGTCTTTACTTTGCCTCCTAAATCCGAGTGGAAAAGGTCCCTTTTGTGCAAAAGACCGAGTGAAATCATGTTGGTGTTGTGTGCAATTGGATTGAGTGGGCAAGCAAAGACATTCCGATTGGAACATTCAATCGGAACCGAGTGAAAAGTGACTCGTATCTGACTAAAAAATGGCTCAGACTGAAGAGGGACTCCCATCCTCGCTTGAGCGTGACAAGAATCACTTGGGTGAAAGACCTAAAGAGGACTCGGAAATGATCGAAGGATGACTCGAAATTAGGTGGAAAATGGCTCGGAATTGAGTGAAAAGTGGGTCACTCGGTACTGACTAAAAATTGGCTCGGATTTCACCTCCTCTCCACAATCCGAGTGGAAAAAATGAATTTGTGCATAAGACCGAGTGGAAAAGGAGCTGTTTATACAAAACTGAGTGACCAATGACCCAGAACCGACTGAAATGGATGAAGTATGACTCGGAATTGGCTAAAAATGGCTTGGGAATTAAGTGAAAGGACTCACTCGGTGCTGACTGAAAGTGTGGCTCACTCGGTGCTGACTGGAAATACTTTACTCGGTTCTGATTGAAGAAACAACTCTCGGTTCTGATTGAAGAGGCAACACTTGGAATTCTTTCAGTCAGATTTATTTTGCTCGGATCTCATCTCTGCGTGAAGCATTTACTCGGAATTTCTTCAAAAGTGACACAGAACTTCACTGCTTGAAGAATTTACTCGGAACTGACCTTGGGAGCTCTTAATCAGAATGGAACTTGGACATTTTCACTCAGAACCTTCCTTCCTTGCACTCGGAAATTGGAATTTTGGCCATTCTCACTCGGAAATAGCCTTCTTCTCACTCAGAATTTGGAGACTTGGCAATCTTCACTCGGATCCGGCCTTTTTTCCTCTCAAATTGGAATTTACTCGGAATTGGCCTTCTTTTCACTCAGAAATTGGAAATTTGAATTTTTGCACTCAGAATCTACCTATTTTCCACTCAGACATTGGAATTTCATTCGGAATTGGCCTTCTTTGCAATCAGGGCTTGGAAACTTTTACATTTTCACTCGGAATCGGTTTTCTTCCCATCAAAATCTGACTACCCAGATATATTCATAATCGGACTTCTATGCCAATCAGAATCTGACCACCCAGATTCACTAAGAGTCAGACTTCACACTTCAATTAGCACTTCTTCACTCGGATTAGATGCAATCAGAAAGCAATCCTTCTCAGCATTCATCCCCCAACAGAGTCAGCTATTCATCACTCGGAATGGCTCTGACAGGGAGTCATTCCCCTCCTATTCATCTTCATCAGTGAAGCATTCTACTCGGAATTGACTCATTCTGAGTAATTCCACTCGAATTTGATCCTTTCTGAGTCATCCCACTCTGATTCACTCAAACAGGAGCATATTCCACTCGAAAATGACTCATCCTGATTAATTCTACTCGGATTTGATCATTTATGCGTCATTTCGCTCGGATTTCCCCAACAGGAGCCTATTCCACTCAGAAATGCTTCATTTTGACTCGAATTTGACCATTTTTGAGTTTTTCCACTCGGATTTATCTCCACCAGGGCTGTATTTCACTCGGAAATGCTTTAATCTGAGTCATCCTGCTCGGATTTGATCATTTTTGAGTCATTCCACTCGGATTTGCCTCCAACAGGGCAATATTCTACTTGGAAAAGCTTCATTCTGAGTTATTTCGCTCGGTTCTGATTATTTTGGAGCCATTCTATTCGAATTTGACCACTCTGAATTGGAATTCAGTATAAAAAAGATTCATTCCACTTGGACCGGACCAAAAGAGGTGTTCACACCATAAAACACCAATTGTCACAGCATCATTTCAATTTCAATCGGATTTACACATACACACACGATCCTCAACCGATCGGTGTCAACATACTTACATACATATACATTAACTTTCACTCAGCATCATCTCATCACAGCATCAAATGATTGAATTTCACTCGGAATATGCCACACTCGGAATATACCACACACACGATCAGAAACCGATCGGTGTTCTCATACATGGATATACATACATTCATAACTTTATCACAACGTCAATATCTCTTATTATTTATTCAGTCTCACACGCACACACACGATCATAAACCGATCGGTGTGCACATTCACACGCACATTCATATACATATTCACACGGTTTTCATTCAGTATCAATTCTCACTCGGTTTACAGTCATTACAATGACTCAGACAGTATGTCCTATTCTAATTAATTATAACCCGAACACCCCCCTTACCTCTGTTCTACGCCTCAACAGTTTCTGAGTTCATTGTTCCTCCTCCGTTCCAGGAGCAACTTCTTTAAATGTTCCACCAGCGTTTGTTCCACAACCTACGGGTTTGGAACGTGAAGTTCATTAATCACACCATCATCCACACGGTCAAGGGCCATTTATAGGCTCATTGCCAGGAGGAGTGGGATCGGAACAGTAACCTCCTCTATACACATGACCATTCGGTCCAGAAAAGAAAGGAAAGATGTTTAAACGGTTCAAAGGACTTACCTTAAAAACCTCTGTCACAGCTTTGTAAAATGAACCTTCCTTCAAAGCTTATAGCTCTCAATCAATGGAGGAAGATGAAGAAAAGTAGCAGAAGTTCTTCACGTGAAAGAGAGTGAATAATTGCGTAAATTGTAACACCCTAATTTAATAAATAGATAAGACCCAAAACAGGGAAAATTTTTCCACAAAAATAAACTAATGGATCACAAGACAGCTGGGTGAAATATGGAATGGAAGCAAGGTAAAAGCAAAGCACTCATTTGGTGAATCAACGGAAACACAACAGCGCCTAAGCGAATCCCACAAGACAACGTCCACTCGCTCAAGCGAGATCCAGTACGTTTGAGCGAGGCAGCCCAACTCGCTCGGGCGAAATACCACGCGCTTAAGCGAAGCCAATACGAAAGCCTTCCAGCAACCCACACTCGCTGGAGCGAATACCTTAGTCGCCAGGGTGAGCAACACACTTGGTAATTCCCATCACTCGATATCAAGACGTCCATTCACTCGGAGTCAGGGGTTTCACTCGCTCGGAAATAACCCTAACACACATACTTCCCATAACTTAGTTCCTTATATTTTTATCCACAAGGCCACACAATAATCCACTCGGGAAACGAGGGTTATCCCACTCGGTATACATCAAACTTGGATACAATCGAAATTCCCCTTACACACTCATCACTCGGCATATTTACATTTCTCACTCGGAGAACACGTAGATCCTCCTTCACTTAGAAGGGGTCCCACAATCCTTTATCACTCAGAATATTCCAGCCAGATTCACTCGGGGAAAATCAGAAAGTTAAGTCCCACTCGGACTTATTCAAATCTCAACCACTCGGGATACAGATCCTCACTCACTCGGATTTTATCTCATTCACTCGGATTATAGATATCATACACTTAGAATTCATCCTAATCTAAACCATTACACCAACTCTTCCCTCGGAAGAGGATCACTCGGGGTTTCCACTCGGGAATACAAACTCTTCCTCACTCGGGGTTTACTTATATTTTTCACTCGGTAACGATCGTTCTTAACATTACTCGGGAAATTCTCCTATCAGGTCCCACACAGTATAGGTTCATCTAAGATATCTTACTCAGAATCCATTTAAGAATCACCACTCGGAAAAGAAGGCACAGCCATTTATAGTCTCACACGGAGATGGCTCTCACAACTATGTCTACTAGGAAAATCATTAACTTAGCAATATTTTATCCATCATCATCCCTTAGTCTACCCAAACACAGGTCACCAGCATACAACATATATGTACATACATAATCATGCACTCGGAATACTCATTATCTTAACATCATTCATTCATCAGCACCTGTTATCCGATGCAAACACAGGCTATCAACGTAAACCATATACGTATATAAACATGCACTCGGGTCATAATAGCTCAGATTACTTATATGTATAAATTTATATTCGTTATACAACACTGTTATTATGAGCCGGCCAAGACTACAACTGACTGAACATGACAAATACAATATAAGCACTCAACAGTCGGAGTGCACCTCACTCTGACTTGAGGCCTTCACATCATTTCCGACCGACCTGCACATACTGAAAAATGGTGTAGGGGTGAGCTTTACATATTAAATGACAGATATTGGCTCGGATTATACCACAATCCTCAATTATGCAATTCACACAATTCAATCATCCATAACACACACTGCCATTTAAATATGAATAATCACTCATCATTATCCGATCGGAATTCATTCCAGCCAATTCACTCGATTATATAAAACTCACATTATTTGCAATCACGTATAATCACACCCATAGGCTAACATTGCACTCGGCAACAGCATCAACATATATATATATATATATATATATATCCAATCACACGTGGCCATATAATTCATATCATTCACCACAGCATGTATCACACCCATAACATCATATTGCACTCGGCAAATACATTAGTATACATGCTTCAATCCAATTAATTCATATCCACTTATTCAAACATTTCGTATTGAGCTCAATATCAATCAGGAATATGCACACATCAATTCACCCAGATCCGGTTACCAGTTTTTATTGTTGCAACATAGGCTCCAAGCCTTTCACTCAGCTCCAAGCTGATTCGGCCGTTTTACAGGTACCAAACCGTTTGCCCTCACGCGTAACACAATTGCTCCAAGCAACAACGGGAGTGTTACGGGCAGCCCCGAGTCCAACTCGGTAAGCCTGCCTTGAGTCCAACCCATGGTCTTTAAGCGTCCAACGCTTAGTTCGCTTGGCACTGCCCCAAGTCCAACCCAGGGTCTTTTATATATTTCAACACATATTCATCGGATTGCCGACCGGTATTAAGCGTCCAACGCTATATGTTCTAAGCATTTTAGTGGCGAATCGGATGAATATGGTCTTTCATCAGGCGTCCAACGCCTATGCACTTGGCTATTCACAATTCCATCACATACATCGACTGTATTGTATCATTCAAGGTCATAAGCAGGGGTCGGTATAACAATGACATAGTACATGCACTCGGCAACCATAATGCCATTCACGTTTACATGCATTTAATCATATAATCACACACACGAGGATCAGTAAATGACCACACAATGCACTCAGCATTCCTCATATGCATCTCCTACATTTAACATAAACATCATCAACAAGCATCATACTTCATATGGACAGAAAATCATACTCAACACAAATAATAAACATCATACATCCGGGTCACTACTCAACAACATACAACATCTAGAAAACACAACACAGTGCAATAGTTCCACCCGAAAACCCGTCCATAAACCATACACTTCATATGCAAAGCGCCCCGTACCTGCTGTCGGGGTTTAGAGGCTCCTCGAGTTGCAATGCTAACCGATCGCCCTTCTGTTACTCCTCCTCCAACAGCCTTCGAACTCAGCGTCGATTCTGGGCCAGGGTTGCTCCTTCCTCCAACGGATTTGTCTCCCCCACAGCTCCAAGGCACTCTCCAGCACAGCCTCCCAACTGGGACACTAACAGCTCCAAGCGGAAGAAGAAGGGGAAGAAGGTGACGGAGAGGAAGAAGAAGACAGGGAGTGAAACAGAGCCGTGTCGCTGTTTCTCCCAGAAAAGCTCTTGACTCTCTCACTGTTCAAGTGGCGACGCGAATGAGAGTGAAGAAGAAGAGAAACAAGGGAAGGAGAGACCAGACGCACGCACAAGAAGAGCTATCTAGCGTGAATAATGAGGGAAAAAGAGAGCTGAAGTTATCTTATACCATTAGGGGCACATGCGTCCTTCGCCTGGCATTATTATTATTATTATCATTATTTATTCAATCATTTTCTAACCAATCAGCAATCAGCCCAATTAATCATTAATTCTCAATTCTGCAATTAACCCTTAATTAATGGCTTAATCTCAATTAGTAAAAATCAGGATGTTACATAAATGATTGAAGAAAGAGAAGAAAACCATTATTTAAACTCATGGCAACTGGTTACCTTCTCAACCGGTCACTTCCAACCGATAACCTCTTCAACCGGTTATTTCTCCCTTTCACTTTACAATTTCTTTAATTAACCTCCCTTCTTCTAATCACACCTTTTATAATAAGCCAATAATTCATAAAATATCAAATAAATTCCTAAAAATAATTTTTAATGTTTTCTCACTTCACAAAATTTCTACAAATATCCGGGATGTCACATGGCGCACCTCCAGGGCTCCGACCTCTTCCCTGTCACTGGTTACTAAATTGAAAACCACAGCAAGGGTGAGTGTTTGGCATCATAATTAATCTAGAACGGAAGTTAACAAATTACATGCATATAACTCCGTCCGATTACTTTATCATCATATTACAAGTCACACTCGGCAAATTTAGCAATTCACACTCGGTAAATTTAGCAATTCACACTCTGCAAATTTAGCATTTCACACTCGGCAGATACAGCAAATCATACCCAGCAAATATAATCAATCACATTCGGCAAATATAACAATTCACACTCGGCAAATATAACAAATTACACTCGGCAATATATATCAAATCATACTCGGTAAATATATCAAATTGCACTCGGTAAATATACCAAATCATACTTGGCAAATATATCAAATTGCACTCGGCAAATATATCAAATCATACTCATCACAATACTAAATTCATTAATTGTCACCACTGACTCTCAGACAAAATTGACGCCTAGTATCCGGATACTAAAAGGATCGACCTTCAGCTGGGGGTCCGACTTGACACCCCGTGAACCCGACTTGGTTCACCGAGCCTGACTTGGCTCCCCCTCAACCACTGGGTCATAGACCTTTGGGTAGCTCAACTGGGTCCGACCTGACCACGGAAGCCAAAAACGAAGGTAACACATACCGTCGATCGTCCTCTACCACATAATCACATATTCCATTATATAAACATAGGCATATCATTAGGATCATCATTTGCAACTGTCAGAAACTGACTTGTGCTCACAACATAGGGCGACCGACTTGTCAAGCCCATCAATATAACGTCCTCACACATAGCAAATACTTATCATACATATACAATTCACATTTCTTATCAAACGGGTGACCTGCTTGTCAATCCCGGCCTCACATTGCCACTATACACCGATTATCACAATCATCAAGTATTTCAAACTCATAATCATCTTAAACCACACACCCGATCCTAAATCGATCGGTGTCCATATTCATACATGCATTCATCCACACACAACTATTATTCAGCAATCTCTTACCGTGTTCATAACTGGTTCGATGACCCGGAACCAAAATATTTACCTATTCTAATTAATTATAACCCGAACACCCCCTTACCTCGGTTCCAAGCTTCGACAATCTACTCTTGGTGCCGATTACATCCTCTAAGCGCTAGGTTCACGGTTTCTCCTCCGAATCCAGCACCAGCTTCGTCAATCAGCCTTTCGGTGTTCGTTCTGCTACCTACGGGGTCGGAATGCAAAACATGTTAACGTCGCACCACCCTCTACTCTAAAGATCATTTTCGAGCTTACACTCACCATAGAAGTGGAAAACAGAACCTTACTCAGCCATGCATGGCCATTCGGTTTAACAGAGAAAACGAAAAGGACGAGGTAACACAAATTTAAATGGTTCAATAGACTCACCTTGAAACCACGGTCACGGAAATGGGGTTCACTTGAAGTTCTGACACGGAACAAGCCTTCCCCTGGAGCATGCAACTCGGTAGCGATGGAGGAAGGAGAAGAAGAAAAAGAAACAGACGAAGAAGGAGAAAGATGAAGTGGGCTCGCGTGAATAATGAGGAAAGAGAAAGAAACCTCCTTTATTTAAAGCTCAGGGGGTAAACCGGTCACTTCCCTATTTCTTTTATAATTTCATTAAAAGTTTTAATCAAACTTTTCTCTTCTTCTAATCACACCTCATTTAACCCTTTTAAAATTAATCAATCAAATAATTTTATTTACTTTCACAACATTTAATTATTTATAATTGCCTAATAATTTATAAAAATATCAAATAAATCACTCAAACATTTATCAATATTTTTCGCTACACATAATTTTACTACAAATATCCGGGATGTTACATCCACCCCCCTAAAAAGGGATTTCTTCCCCGAAATCAACGCACTTATTGAAAAAGGTTGGGGTACACCCGTCTTATATCCGACTCCAATTCCCACGTGTAGGTTACCCCATTCAAATTTTGCCACTTCACCTTAACTAATGGCACTTCCTTCTTCCTTAGCCGTTTGGCCTGATATTCCGCAATACCGATCGGTGTAACTTCCACCGTCAGGTCCTCCTTCAATTCAATAGAGTCACTCTGCACAATCATCGAATCACACAGAATATACGCTCGGAGTTGTGACACATGAAATACATTATGGATGTTAGTTAACGACTAGGGAAGATCCAGTCGGTAAGCAATATCACCAATCCTTTCCAATATTTGATACGGTCTGATGTATCTTGGATTAAGCTTTTGGCTCTTCAATATCCGACCTACACCTTTGGTCGGTAAAACCTTCAGAAATACCCAGTCACCCGCCTAAAACTCAAGTGGTCTATGCCGATTGTCATAGTAACTCTTCTGTTGGTCTTGGGCAATCTTCATTTTCTCTCGGATCAGAGTAACCTGTTCATTCATTTCCTGGATTAACTCGGGGCCTAAATGAATGGCATCGCCATTTTCATTCCAACACAAAGGTGTACGACACCTCTGACCATATAGAGCTTCATATGGAGCCATCCCAATGCTACTGTGGTAGCTGTTGTTATACGCAAACTCCACCAAGGGTAAATATCTTTCCCATGAGCCTCCTTGCTCCAACGCACATGCTCTCAGCATATCCTCTAATGTCTGTATAGTCCGTTCTGATTGACCATCAGTCTGTGGATGATAAGCTGAACTCAGTCTTAGTTCAGTACCCAATTCTTGGTGCAGACTTCCCCAAAATCTGGAGGTAAATCAAGGATCCTGATAGGAAATAATACTCGAAGGTACACCATGTAATCGTACAATCTCAGTAATGTACAGCCTAGCCAGTCGGTCCAATGACCATTTCATGTTCATAGCCAAGAAGTGAGCACTCTTGGTTAATTGGTCTGCAATCACCCAGATTGCATTACACCCAGATTGGTGTTAACCCGGCGATAGCGTCTGAACCGTTCGTTTCTACCACCGGGTTGTTAATTGGCAAGCGCACCAATCTTTTGTAGTTTTCAAAATTTAGATATCGTTCCACTGGGATTGAAAGTCCAATAACAAAAGTAATTTTCTATTCACTATGGTAAATGTGAAGAAAGTTATGGACAAAAGAATGATTTATATACAATTTATACAATATCCATAAGATAGCATGGTTGAGTTGTTCATGAGATAAAAAGAGAATAAAAATCTATCTAAAAAGTTGAGTTGTAATCTAAAATAGGTAAGATACTTGAGATAAACACAGATAAACAAATTATATTGGAAATTAGATCCCTAATCTAGAATAACAATGAGGAACTCAAGACATGTATATTTAATCATCAAGTTTCATGTCATTGCAGCTTAAAATCATTATAACCGATCCCTCGTGATATAAATTCTAAGAATTCACTGTAAAGTCCGATCCCTTATGAGCTTTCTCAGTAAAAACTTGCATTAAGGCCCGGCCTTATGGCAACAATGGTTAACAACCCCTATAGAATTGAGATACCAAGGGTATTCCAACTTTTACTTTCGTCAAAACAAGTTTCAATACAGCATGAATAATCATTCTCCCGTTTAACATTCATACTAATAAAACAAGTTTCAATACACATGAAAATCATTCTCCCGTTTGACGTTCATATTAATAAAAGGTTGAAATACTAACATGGACTTGAATCATAAACATGCAGAGGTCGAATTCACAACATTATACTCAATAGATTAGTTCACCAATTCCAATATAAACAAATTAGTTACACATGGTGAAAGTAAAAATAACACTTACAGAGTTTGACATTACGAAGACGATGGAAACTTCACGATACAACGATCACAATACACCAAAACACTCTCAACTATCTAGAAAACTATTCTAGAACTACAACTCACAAAAGAAGTACTCAAAGTCGAGCACAAAGAGAGAAAAGAAGAGAAGTGAATGAGAATGAGATATATTGAATGGTGTTGGATGGCCCTATTTATAGGGCTGAGCAAGGGTGCTGACGCTACGCGTCAGTGTGACGCTACGCGTCAGTGTGACGCTACGCGTCAGTGTGACGCTACGCGTCAGGCCCCTGACTCAGCTTCCATTAAACAACTGATAATGGCCACTTCAAATTATTAAATTTGATCATGCTTGGCCACTTGGACGTGTTTCCATTGTATTTTGGCCATTTGTGCTTAGTGGGGTGGCCCTTGGTGCTGAGTGGAGTACCTATTATTGGGTCCAAGTGGAGTGGTTGGCCAAGTTGGAGGTGGAGACCACGCAGCATTGACGCTACGCGTGGATGTGACGCGTAGCGTCAGCATTAAAATTCAGAGTCCACACTACGCGTGGGATTGATGCTACGCGTCAGATCCTCCAGTATAATTTTCTCTTGAATTCTTTACTTTTCCACTGTAAAACTAGAGAAAATTGATCAAGGGCAGATTTTTCCAACAACATCTATTTATTGAATTAAAACCTAATTTTCTAACAAATTAACCAAATTTTTATTATTTTTATGAAATTTTTATTAAAATATTTATTGTAAATTTGAGGACTAACAAATACCCCCAACTTGAGACATTGCTCGTCCTCGAGCAAGAGAGAAAATAAAAAATAAAAATTTGAAATCAAATTTTTTTGAGTTAGTCCGAGAATTTACCACAAAAAGTAATTACACAATCTACCATTTTGAAATAATCAATTATAGACATCTAATATAACAAAGGTTTAATGATAAAATTCTTTACAATATTTTATTAACATACCAAGCATAATTTCAGGCTTACCTCTCCAAGTGTTTATCTCAATGCAATCGGTAACCTGTTTCACTCAATCAATCATAAAATCAAATGAATTTAATTTTGATTTTCATCTAATCAATGGTTAGTTATACAGAGTTAATTCAGAAATCACAAGGTCTTTTCACGGGTTGTAATGAGGCTTGGCTTACAAGAATCAATGGTTTTTCTTGGAATTCAAAAACCTGAAATCATAAAAGAGCATTTTATAATTCTTAGGCTTTCTCTTGGCCCAAACTTCTCATTTTCTTTTATTGATGAAAAATAAATACCCCCCAACTTGATTCTTTTCACTATTTTTGACTTTTCTTTTTCATACTTTATTTTCTTTTGAAAAGAATCAAGTTGCTTATTTTCACTCCCCATGTTTGTAAGAACACTAAAGATATTTTTCATTTATTTCAACTGCTCTTTTAATCAATCAAGTATAGGGAATGGTTAAAATAGATTTAGGTTTTAAGGGTACCAAAGAATTTATTTTAGGCTCAAATTGGCTTTCAAAGGATAAAATAATTTTTACCAAGGTAAGCTGTTTGGCCCAAGGTTTCTTTTCACCAATAAATGTGCCTTGATCATTTTCCTGAATTCTCTGTACAACAACACAAATCAAAGATTAAAGCAAAATCAATTCGAGTGAAGTTATGTCGATTAAACCCTCAAGTGTTTAAAAAGATCTCTCAACTCACCGGGTTTTTGAAATTTGCTTGATAGTTAATAAACTTATTGTAATTAAATTTATCAAAATCTCTAAGTTATAAAAGAATCAATAATTGATTTTACAAAATTGGTTTTATTGTGTAAAAATGTTAAGTGAATAAATTAACTTTCTAACAAAAATTTGATTATTTATTGAAAGATAAAATTTATTTTTGGATTTTTCATGCAAAAACATAATTACGCAAAATTAAACACACCACATAATAAAAGATAAAATATAATATAATCCAAAATAATATCAATGTAAACATGAAACTAACAATAAAAATGTATGTAAAAAGGTGCAAAAGATAACACCATCAATCCTCTATCTGGTCATCATCCTTCTCCTCCTCATCAGCATCACCATCAGTATCAGCCTGTGCTCCAGAAGGTCCACCAGTCTCAGGATAGGTAGGTGAATCGCCGGGCCAAGCTACATGTGCTGCAAACTCAGTCGGGGTGACATATGGTGCTCCCTCTCCCTGTAACCTGTATTGATAAAATTCATCATGAAGATGAATATATGCTCTATGAGTAGCAGCCATCATCTGCATCATATGCTGATGCTCAAGTGAAATCCGGGCAAATCCCTGTGTGACAGCATCAGTAGATGAAGGCTGAACTGGTGGTCTCCTCCTCCTAGGTCTGGGCTGAGCCTCCTGCTCCAGATGTGGAAGCTCACACTGCTGCATAAAATAGTCTCTATTCACTAGAACTTTAGGGACTCTCCCTGAAGAACTAGTGAACTCTGGTGAAGGTACAATGACTCCCTGCCTCCTCAGTAAGGCAGATATGATGAGAGGAAATGGAATAGGGCGGTTCACTTTATACCCAAGGGCATAAAAGTGAATCTGCTCAGATATAAGCTTGGTGATGTCAATGGTATGGCCCTGAAGAATAAAAAAGAGAAGGCAACAACGTTCAACTGGAAGAGATGAGAGGTGGGTGACAGGAGTGATGTTATGAAGCATGAGGTGGGACCACGCCTGGGCTAGAAGGGTTAGCTGGGTCTTCAGGAGGTTAGATGGACTCCTTCCAACCTTACTTAGGTTTAAAAAGATTCCATCTTTGCTCAAGAAATGAGCAACCTCCTCGAGGAAGTATCCTAACTCTCCCTCAGTAGCAACCTTGTTTCTGTTTTCCTTCCAGAAACAAGTATCATCCTCAGGAGTAGGCTCCCAAGGATTACCTAATAGGGTACTGATAGTGTCCCAGTCATATGTAATATGCCGGCCCCTCACCCAACTCGTCCGCTGCTGTCCTATGCCTGGTGCATCCTGGCGAGTCCTGAATGCATTCGCATAAAACTCCATCACTAAGATGGGTTCCCCCTCAGTCGGTAGAGAAAACAGGGGTCCCTATCTCCTTCTCTGAACTTTATCCTGCAGCTCAGGATAGTCTCCAGCACTAAGATCCAATACTCTCTCCCACATCAGCTTTTGGCCCTTAATCTGATGAAAGCGGGCCCATTTCACGTCAGTGTGAAATCTCGTAGGATCCCTCGGTCCTAACACCTCCTGTCCCTGAAGATCAGGATCCTCAGAAGTAGTATCGGTGTCAGTGGCCCTTCTTTGTCTTTTAGAAGGACCAGTGGCAGGGATGGATTTCTTCGGAGCCATCTGCAAAAAATTTTAAAATTAAACACACATTAAATTAAAAAGTAAATCACACATTACAATCATATACAATCAACCAAATATTTACACAAAATTTAAAACATAAATATTTTTGGTTTTTCTAAGGATAAAAATTTACACAAAATAGACATGTAATTCACAAAATTCAAAACAACATATTTTTGTATTTTTGTGATTTATAAAGAAAGTTAATATGCATATTTTTGGATTTTTAACAATAAAACAAAAATTCATACAAAATAATATGCATCAACAAATTTTAATTTTTATCAATGCAAGAAAGTATAACAAATACTAAATAAGAAAATTTATTAATTTAAAACAACAAACAAACTTCAAAATAGACATACTGGACTGATTTATTAAAAACAAAAAATAAATATATACATGAAACAGTAAATATCACTCAAAATTTAACAAAATTAAAAACAGAGGCTAACGCTACGCGTGGATGAGATGCTACGCGTCAGCCTGTTCTGCCCACGCTACGCGTCAATGGGACTCTACGCGTGGGCTTGCAGTCCATCCTCATGCTACGCGTCAGTGGGACGCTACACGTGAGCTGTGCAGAACAGAAACAAAATCAGGGGTTGCACAACAGCAACCCCTTTCCAAACCACATTCAATTCAATCAACAAGCAATTTCCAATGGTCATCTAATTCTAACCCTAACCACATGCAATTCTAAGATTTGAAAATTAAAATCAAACTAAAGAGAAAGGATTAGAAAACTTACTTGTGATCTCTTGAGCAAATATGAGAAGGTTTGGAAGTGTTGAGAGAAAAAGAGGGTTTCGAAATTTTAGGGTTTTGAAAACTAAAGTGAGATAGAGAGGAGGTTTTAGGTTTTAAAACCTAAGATGGGCCTCTCTGGTTGAGTTTTAGAAACTGAACGTGGGCTCTGACGCTACGCGTGGTTGGGACGCTATGCGTCAGGTTGAAAATTCAGAGTCCACACTACGCGTCACAGTGGCGCTACGCGTGGGCTTCTGTTTTTGATTTTTCCAAATTTTGATTTTCAAAAACCTTTTTTTTGAGTTTTAAACCCCTTTTCATTTAAAAACATAATTCTAAAAATTTTTGTTTTGCTTTGTTTTTTTTTATGTTAAAAATAATTGAAAATAACAAGAAAAGAATGGGTTGCCTCCCATTGAGCGCTAGATTTAATGTCTCCAGCCAGACATTACCTCTGATTAATCAGGTGGTCTCCCAATATTCGTTGAGGAATCACCTGTCTTTCATCATTCAAGGCATCGGTTAATTTAAAACAATTTAATTGATTGGGAAGAGATATACCTGATTCGGTTGAAGGGTAAACTTTATCATTCATCCTAAGATGTTCATGAGCACTGAAGTTTACCTCTTCTTCATAAACTTTGACTCTAACCATACTTTGATCAATATCTACTCTTATCTTTGCAGTCTTCATGAAAGGTCTTCCTAGGATCAGGGGGATCTCAATATCCTCCTTCATATCCAGTACCACAAAGTCAACCCTGAAGTGGTACTTATCAACCTTTACCAATACATCTTCCATAATTCCCATGGGCTCCTTGACAGAGCGATCCGCAAACTGTAAGTTTGTCTTAGCTTCTTTTAGCTCAAATTCACCAATGCGCTTTATTAAAACTAGAGGCATTAGATTGATGTTCGCCCCTAAATCTAACAAAGCATTCCTGATGTTGATATTTCCAATAGTTACAGGAATGGTGAAACTCCCCGGATCTTTACATTTTTCCAGAGTTATGATGGTAGTACAGTTTATTTCTTGCTCTTCATTTATTGGCTCTTGCATATTTTTTTCTTTTTCATTTTTTTCTTTTTTTTTTACTTTCTTTTTCTTCTTCTTCTTTCTTTTTCTCATTTTTTTCTTTATAATCAATTTTCACAACTTTACAATTTTCATAAGAAACAACATTACATTGTTCCCTTGGGTTTTGAGTGTTTGCAGTAAACCCAGAACTTTTAATTCGGCTATTTCTTTTGCAAGCTGACCCATTTGTATATCCGATGCTTTCCGGGCAGCTTCATTTGTCTCCACAAACTGTAATAGCTATTGAATAGATTCCTCTATCCTTGCCAATCTTGCATTGTCAGTTTGTTGTTACTTAAAATGATTGTTAAGAGGTCGGTTGGAAGGTCCAGCATCCTGTCTCTAGCCAATATTCTGATTTTGCCAACCCTGCAGGTAATTGTTAGGAAAAGAATTTCCATGATTGAAAGGAAAATTACCTAAGGGTGCTCTTTGATGGTTCATAAAATTGGCTTGCTCTTGCTCATTTCCACAATAACCACATGGTTGTTCTCCCATACAGTGCATACATTGTTTAAGTTGAGCAGGGGGTGGTGATGTTACTTGAGAAATTTGGAGTTTCTCCAATTGCTTACTCATAACTTCAATTTGTTGGGTCAGCAATTTTTGCTGAGCCAATACTGCATCATTCACTCCCAATTCGAGTATTCCTGGCTTCCTCTGTACATTACCTCTTTCATGTTTTACTTGGCGGTCACTGATAGACATTGATTCCAATATTTCAATTGCTTCCTCTACAGTTTTGTTCATTAAAGAACCACCTGCACAAGCATCTAACATCATCTTGAACTGAGGTAATAAACCATGGTAAACGATTCTTACATTTTCAGCATCATCCAAGTTATGGTTTGGACATTTTCTAAAGAGTGCCTTGAATTGTTCCCATGTTTCCCCTAATGATTCATCATTATTTTGAGAAAAAGAATGTATGGCTGTCATGGCTTCAAAATATTTTGAAGAAGAATAAAATCTTTCCAAAAATTTTCTTTCAACATCGGACCAGTTTGCAAAACTACCCGGTGGGCAAGATTTAAACCATTCTTTAGCTTTACCAATCAATGAAAAAGGAAATAACCTCATATAAACAGATTCTTCTTGATTGGGTTCAAAACCAATTATGCTACATAACTCATAAAAAATAGTTAAATGTTCATACGGTTCTTCATGATTTAAGCCAGCAAATTGATTATTTTGAATAATATTTAAAGTAGCAGGTTTAATCTCCACTGGTACAACAGGTCCTTGAAACATTCCTGAAACTCAGGGTGGACCATTAATAGCAGCAAACTGTCCCAATGTTCTCCTTTCAGCAGCTATATTTGAATTTTCAAAAGTTTTAGAAGTAGAAGAAGAATTAGTTTGTGTTTTAGATTTCAAAGACTTGATTTTCTTTACAAACCTTTCTATCTCAGGATCAAAATAAATTTTACCTGCAGTAGATCGGGTTTGCATACACAAACTAGAGAAAGAAAGTTAGTGTAACAATGATAAGAAAAAGTAAATAAATAACAAAATATAACTAAGGTAAAAAAAATATTTACCACGGTAATTAAAAATTTAATATTTTACTAAAACAATTCAATCCCCGACGACGGCGCCAGAAAACTTGTTAACCCGACGATAGTGTCTGAACCGTTCGTTTCTACCACTGGGTTGTTAATTAGCAAGCGCACCAATCGTTTGTAGTTTTCAAAATTTAGATATCGTTCCATTGGGATTGAAAGTCCAATAACAACAGTAATTTTCTATTCACTATGGTAAATGTGAAGAAAGTTATGGACAAAAGAATGATTTATATATAATTTATACACTATTCACAAGATAGCATGGTTGAGTTGTTCATGAGATAAAAAGAAAATAAAAAACTATCTAAAAAGTTGAGTTGCAATCTAAAATAGGTAAGATACTTGAGATAAACACAGATAAACAAATTATGTTGGAAATTGGATCCCTAATCTAGAATAACAATGAGGAACTCAAGACATGCATATTTAATCATCAAGTTTCATGTCATTGCAGCTTAAAATCATTATAACCGATCCCTCGTGATATAAATTCTAAGAATTCACTGTAAAGTCCGATCCCTCGTGAGCTTTCTCAGAAAAAACTTGCATTAAGGTCTGGCCTTATGGCAACAATGGTTAACAACCCCTATAGAATTGAGATACCAAGGGTATTCCAACTTTTACTTTCGTCAAAACAAGTTTCAATACAGCATGAATAATCATTCTCCCGTTTAACATTCATACTAATAAAACAAGTTTCAATACACATGAAAATCATTCTCCCGTTTGATGTTCATATTAATAAAAGGTTGAGATACTAACATGGACTTGAATCATAAACATGCAGAGGTCGAATTCACAACATTATACTCAATAGATTAGTTCACCAATTCCAATATAAACAAATTAGTTACACATGGTGAAAGTAAAAATAACACTTACAGAGTTTGACATTATGAAGACGATGGAAACTTCACGATACAACGATCACAATACACCAAAACACTCTCAACTATCTAGAAAACTATTCTAGAACTACAACTCACAAAAGAAGTACTCAAAGTCGAGCACAAAGAGAGAAAAGAAAAGAAGTGAATGAGAATGGGATATGTTAAATGGTGTTGGATGGCCCTATTTATAGGGCTGAGCAAGGGTGCTGACACTACGCGTCAGTGTGACGCTACGCGACAGGCCCCTGACTCAGCTTCCATCAAACAACTGATAATGGCCACTTCAAATTATTAAATTTGACCATGCTTGGCCACTTGGATGTGTTTCCACTGTATTTTGGCCATTTATGCTTAGTGGGGTAGCCCTTGGTGCTGAGTGGAGTACCCATTATTGGGTCCAAGTGGAGTGGTTGGCCAAGTTAGAGGTGGAGACCACGCAGCACTGATGCTACGCGTGGATGTGACGTGTAGCGTCAGCATCAAAATTTAGAGTCCACGCTACGCGTGGGATTGATGCTACGCGTCAGATCCTCCAGTATAATTTTCTCTTGAATTCTTTACTTTTTCACTATAAAACTAGAGAAAATTGATCAAGGGCAGATTATTTCCAACAACATCCATTTATTGAATTAAAACCTAATTTTCTAACAAATTAACCAAATTTATATTATTTTTATGAAATTTTTATTAAAAGATTTATTGTAAATTTGAGGACTAACAATTGGGTACGAGGCAACCCGGATACAAAATCCATAGTAATACTCTCCCACTTCCAAATCGGAATCTCCGGAGGTTGAAGCAAACATGGGGGTCTCTGGTGTTCAACCTTGCATTTCTGACATATCTCACAAGACTTCACATACTCGGTTATTGGTTTCTTCATTCCCGACCACCAGAATTCTTTCTTTAAATCGTGGTACATCTTGGTAATACCGGGATGAATACTCAAATAACTCCTATGTGCTTCAGCTAGCACGGCTTGCCTGAAATCACCTTTTGTAGGCACCACCACTCGGTCTCGGAATCTCCAAATTCCATCGTTGCCTTGGGTTAATTCCATATTTTTGCCTCTTGCTTGAGTGTCAAGCAGTTCCAGCAACTCTTCATCATCCTTTTGGGCCATAGCTAAAGATTCCAGAAATTCATTGGAGATCTTCAGTATTCCGACTGTCATTTGATTTAGAACGGTCATAACAACCCCAATGTTCATATCCCGAAAGCTTTCCAACAACTCTTGCTCTTTTCCCATCAAGAAAGCTGCGTGTAATACTTTTCTACTCAGTGCATCGGCAACAACATTTGCTTTACCCGGGTGGTACCTCAAATCGAAATCATAATCCTTTGGTACTCCACCCATCTCCTTTGTCTCATATTTAGTTCTTTCTGATCGAATAAGTACTTCAAGCTCTTGTGGTCACTAAACACCACAAAGCGAGACCCATATAGATAATGGGGCCAAATCTTTAACGCATATACCACTGCCGCAAGCTCAAGGTCATGAGTCAGATAATTCTGTTTATGCGGCCTCAATTGCCTTGAAGCATAAGCAATCACCCGGTCGGCCTGCATCAGCACACATCCTAAACCAAACTTAGATGCATCGCAATACACTATAAATTCCTTCGTCACGTCAGGTAGTGCAAGTACAGGGGCAGTCGTCAAACACCGCTTAAGAGTCTAGAAACTCAATTCACACTTTTCTGACCATACAAATGGACTCTCCTTTCTCATTAAACAAGTCAAAGGAAGCGCTATACGAGAAAATCCTTCAATGAAACGCCGATAATACCCAGCCAATCCGAGGAAACTCCTAATTTCAGTTACCGACCTAGGCCTTTCCCAAGCCATAACCGCTTCAATCTTAGATGGATCAACTGATACGCCCTCTCGGGAAATCACATGCCCCAAGAATTATACACTTCCTTCCCAGAAATCACATTTGGATAACTTAGCGTACAACTTTTTCTCACGTAGTATCTGCAGAACGACTTGAAGATGTTGAGCATGCTCCTCAACCGACTTCGAGTACACCAGTATGTCATCGATGAATACTACCACAAGCTGATCCAAGTACAGTTGAAAAATCTGATTCATGTAGTCCATGAAGATAGCAGGAGCATTCGACACTCCAAAGGGCATTACAACATACTTGAAGTGCCCATACCGAGTTCAGAACACCGTCTTTGGAATATCCTCCGACTTCACTCGTATTTGGTGATATCCCAACCTCAAGTCGATCTTAGAAAATACAACAGCGCCTCACAACTGATCCAACAAATCGTCGATCCGTGGCAATGGATATTTATTCTTAATCGTCAATTTATTCAACTGTCGGCAGTCGATACACATCCGTATACTACCGTCCTTCTTTCTCACCAATAGTATAGGAGCGCCCCATGGTGAAGCACTCGATCGGATAAACCCCTTCTCTAGCATCTCGTTCACTTGCTTCTTCACTTCTGTTAATTCCACCGAAGACATCCCATAAGGCGCACGGGACACAGGCTCGGCCCCGAGAATCAAGTCAATGGAAAAATCAATCTCCCGACTGGGAGGCAACTCCAGAATTTCTTCCGAGAATACATCAGGGAATTCACATACTACCGGAATATCACTCGACATAAGATTATACCGACCCTTTGAAGTAAATAAAATAACATAGGTGGTGGAAACATCACTCACCACGTTCTTGGTGTCAAGTTCCTGGGAGAAAACGATGGTCTTCCGATAGTAGTCCACCATAACATGGTTAGCAGCTAACCAATCGAGACCTAAGATAATATCTAGGTTCTTCAATGGCATACAAATTAGATTCACCAGGAAGGTACGATCTTCAACTTGCATCGGTAATTCCCCACACATAATGGTTGCACGGAAAGTGGAGCCAGTAGGAGTAGAGACACTAAGAGCATTCTCCATTAACACAACCGGTAAACCCAGCCGTCGTACACAGCTCACAGAGATAAAAGAATGGGTCGCACCCGAATCATAAATTACATATACTAGATAGCCATGGATAAGGCACTTACCCTGCACCAAGTTGTCGGTCCTTGCAACTTCCGAGGCATCAAAAGCAAATACTCGCCCGGCCATAACATTCTGAGCGCCACTGGATTGAGCATCTAACCTCCCCGAGTGTTGGCCCCCATGACCAGCACCGTGTCTACCTCCTCTCGGAAAATTAGCACCCCGAGTCCCAGAAGTGTTGGCTCGGTTGCCATGCCCACTTGGTTATTGCCTCTGTGGGCAATTGGGCCTAAGGTGTCCCAGTTGTCCACATTAGAAACAAACGATCTGACTAGCCGGACAGTGTTTTGAAATATGGCCCTCCTGGCCACAATTGTAGCACGTACGGCTACCCGAATGGCTACCAGATCGGCCAGTAGAACCCCGACCAGAAGAGGAAGAGGACGTAGTGGAAGACTTACCGCCACGAAAGAACTGACCCATCTTCTTAAAGCTAAACACTTCCTCAGTCAGCCTGGCCTTGTTTACCAAAGTCGGATAATCCTGAATCTCCATCGGCACAATAACACTGTGAAGTTTAATTCGCAATCCCGCTTCATACTTAGCACACTTGCTACCCTCGGTTCCTTCCAATGAGAAAGGGTGATAGAAGTCACACAGCTCGTCAAACTTAGTAGTGTACTCGGCCACAGACATTCGGCCTTGTTCAAGCCTAAGAAATTCCAATTCCTTTCAGATTTTGTAATTATCCAGGAAGTACTTGACAAGAAACCTCCTTCAGAAAATCGCCCACACTAGCGGTTCACTCGCCGCATTCATCTGTACCTTGGTCCGAGACCACCATATCCTTGCCTCGTCCTTCAACTGGTAAGTAGAAAACTGAACCTTCTGCTCCTCCGAGCACTCGAAATATTCAAAAGCTTGTTAGGTTTCCCTTATCCAAACATACGCCCCATCGTAATCATGCCCTCCTTTATAAGCAGGGGGATTCCTTTTCAGGAATTTATCAAGAGTTGGACCAGATTCGATCCTACTCATCAATTGAAAAAACTTTGAGAAAAAGTCATCTCCTCCACCAGAACTAGTTCCTTCAGCCATAATATAATTCTACAATGAATAAACATATCACCATTAGTAACCAATGCTCTACCAGGGAGTCGGATATTTACCTCACACATATAAAATACAACGCCGCTGGAGTGCTAAGGGAATGATGCCAAGCTGCACAAACAACCATAAGCACAATGCAATAAAATGCAAAAATAGCCCAGTATAGGACACACAAATCACTGGGTTTACCCATGCACCTGGCTCTAGAAAGAACCGCTCTGATACCAACTATGATGACCCGCGTCAATTTACCATTTATTTATACCTGTTGATCATTTTTCACAATAAATTTATCGCGTTTAATGAAAATTAATTTGGTCCTAATATAAAATAATATTTATTTTTCTTAAGCATACTCAAAATAATAACCGATCAAAAATAAATCAATTAATGGAACAAAGTTAACTATAATCAGCGGAAGAAGAAAAATAAAGATAGGAGTTATTCGCTTGAGCGAGACCCTGGTTCGCTTAGGCAAAACCCGAGAAGGTCGCTTAGGCGAGTTCCGACTCGCTTAAGCGAATTCTATACTTTAAACCTGAGCGGACAATAAGACATGCAAGGAAAATTAACAAGTCGGGTTTCACTCGGAAATGGGTCCACTCGGTTATCTCTCACTCGGGAACCTCTTAACCTTCACTCAGATAAGGGTTCTCTCAGACATACCTCACTCGGAAACACCCTAACCTCTCTTTACTCGGAAAGGGTTCCCTCAGACATACCTCACTCGGAAACCATTCTAACTTTCCTGCACTCGGAAGAGGTCCTCTCAGTCATGGATCACTCGGAAAACGTCCTAACCTTCACTCGGAAGGGAGCGAGGGACACTCGCTTGAGCGAAATAGGCACAGAATCAACCGGCCCTTGCTAGGACAAGACTGAATCCGCTCGGTGAGATTTGCCCGGTAATCGACTTTACTACAGCAAATGCAAATTCACTCATGAAAATGAATACCGATCACATAGCAACATAATTCATATGCACATTAGTCAACATATTGTAGCATCACATACTCGGAAAACTCATTATACACATTACACAATCCATTTCAAAGTCACTCGGTTCCTTGGCATCACTCCTCCGCTTGGCGCACCTCCAGGGCTCCGACCTCTTCCCTGTCACTGGCTACTAAATTGAAAACCACAGCAAGGGTGAGTGTTTGACATCATAATTAATCTAGAACGGAAGTTAACAAATTACATGCATATAACTCTGTCTGATTACTTTATCATCATATTACAAGTCATACTCGGCAAATTTAGCAATTCACACTTGGCAAATTTAGCAATTCACACTCGGCAAATTTAGCATTTCACACTCGGCAATTATAGCATTTCATACTCGACAGATATAGCAAATCATACCCGGCAACTATAACCAATCACATTCAGCAAATATAACAATTCACACTCGGCAAATATAACAAATTGCACTCAGCAATATGTATCAAATCATACTCGGTAAATATATTAAATTGCACTCGGCAAATATACTAAATCATACTCGACAAATATATCAAATTGCACTCAGCAAATATATCAAATCATACTCATCATAATACTAAATTCATCAATTATCACCACTGACTCTTAGACAAAATTTATGCCTAGTATCCGGATACTAAAAGGATCGACCTTCAGCTGGGGGTCCGACTTGACACCCCATGAACCCGACTTGGTTCACCGAGCCTGACTTGGCTCCCCCTCAACCACTGGGTCATAGACCTCTGGGTAGCTCAACTGGGTCTGACTTGACCACGGAAGCCAAAAACGAGGGTAACACATACCGTCGGTCGTCCTCTACCACATAATCACATATTCCATTATATAAACATAGGCATATCATTACGATCATCATTTGTAACTGTCAGAAACTGACTTGTGCTCATAACGTAGGGCGACCGACTTGTCAAGCCCATCAATATAACGTCCTCACACATAGCAAATACTTATCATACTTATACAATTCACATTTCTCATCAAATGGGCGACCTGCTTGTCAAGCCCGGCCTCACATTGCCACTATACACCGATTATCACAATCATTAAGTATTTCAAACTTATAATCATCTTAAACCACACACCCGATCCTAAATCGATCGGTGTCCATATTCATACATGCATTCATCCACACACAACTATCATTCAGCAATCTCTTACCGTGTTCATAACTGGTTCGACGACCGGAACCAAAATATTTACCTATTCTAATTAATTATAACCCGAACACCCCCTTACCTCAGTTCCAAGCTTCGACAATCTACTTTTGGTGCCGATTACGTCCTCTAAGTGCTGGGTTCACGGTTTCTCCTCCGAATCCAGCACCAGCTTCGTCAATCAGCCTTTCGGTGTTCGTTCTGCTACCTATGGCGTCGAAATACAAAACCTGTTAACGTCGCACCACCCTCTGCTCTAAAGACCGTTTTCGAGCTCACACTCACCAGAGGAGTGGAAAACAGAACCTTACTCAGCCATGCATGGCCATTCGGTTTAACAGAGAAAACGAAAGGGACGAGGTAACATAAATTTAAATGGTTCAATGGACTCATCTTGAAACCACGGTTACGGAAATGGGGTTCACTTGAAGTTTTGACACGGAACAAGCCTTCCCCTGGAGCATGCAACTCGACAACGATGGAGGAAGGAGAAGAAGAAAAAGAAACAGACGAAGAAAGAGAAAGATGAAATGGGCTCACGTGAATAATGAGGAAAGAGAAAGAAACCTCCTTTATTTAAAGCTCCAAGGGTAAACTGGTCACTTCCATATTTCTTTTATAATTTCATTAAAAGTTTTAATCAAACTTTTCTCTTCTTCTAATCGCACCTCATTTAACCCTTTTAAAATTAATCAATCAAATAATTTTATTTACTTTCACAACATTTAATTATTTATAATTGCCTAATAATTTATAAAAATATCAAATAAATCACTCAAACATTTATCAATATTTTCCGCTACACATAATTTTACTACAAATATCTGGGATGTTACACTTTTTTTCTATTTTCTAAATCGCAGATGAACAACCAACCTTGCATGGACAATGAGGAGTCACCAAAGACGGTATGTTATTTTTTTCTATTTTTCTTTTTGCATGTTTCATTGTAAGCATAATCTTTCTTCTCTTGATCATATTCTATGAGACCCTAATTTTTGTTTAACCATGTTTCTTTTAACTTCCATTTCCCCCCTTTTTAACACATTTTATGAAATCCTGACATGGTTTGTGGTGATTTCTGTATTTGTTTAATATCATCCATATTTTAGGATGTTTGTGCTTTTGCTCCCCAGAATTTGACTGACTATCTCCCATCAAGAAGGGTAAAGAAATCCTCACCGATGAACCCTTCCCTCAGGTTATGTGTTTTCTGTTTATTATTTTTTCACTTTTTCTTTTTGTATTTTTCATTGTAAGCATCATTTCCCCCTCTTTATCGTATTCTATGAGACCCTAATTTATGTAAAAACCGTTAGAGGGTCTATTTTCTTTCTCTTAATTTATGTCTAATATGATGTTAAATTTTGATGAAATTGGTCCTTTTGGTTTCCAGGATTTAAGTCACATCTCTACCATCAAGAAGGGTAAAGAAATCCTCTGTGATGAACCCCCCTCAGGGTATGTGTTTTCTGTTTAGTATTTCTTTAGTATTTCTTTTTTGTATTTTTCATTGCAAGCATCATTTTTTTCCTATTTATCGTATTCTATAAGACCTTAATTTGTGTTTAAGCATGTTTCTGTTTAACTATCATTTTCCCCCTCTTTAACACATTCTATGAAACTGTTAAACGGTCTGTTTTCTTTTTCCTAATTTATGTTTATTATGATGTTAAAATTATAACAATAAATCCTTTTGGTTTCGAGAATTTGAGTCACCTCTCTGCTATCAGGAATGGAAAAGAAATCCTCTGCGATGAACCCCACCCTCAAGTTATGTATTTTCTGTTTAGTACTTTATCTTTCTTTATATGTTTCATTCCATTTTGTTGAAAATGAAAAATTTCATCAGAAATATGGAAAATTTGTGTCATTGTTTGTTGTTTAAAGTGTTGCAAAATTAGTTGATTTGTGTTGGGTGTTAAGCATGACTTAAATTATGTGGGGGTGTTTTTCTTAAATTGATTGACAATGATCATAATCATCATTTTAATGAAAAATATGGAAATAATGTGTTTTCTATTGAGTAGTATATTTTTTTTTGTGTTTCATTCAATTTAGTTGAAAATGATCATTTTAATGAGAAATATGGAAAATTTGTTTGATTATTTGGTGTTTAAAGTGTTGCAAAATTTTCATGATTTGTGTTGGGTGTTAAGCATGACTTAAATTGTGTGGGGGAATGGATTTCTTAATAATGTCTTTGCTTCCATTTATGACATATAACTGACCTCTTCTTATGTGTTTCCATGCATTTGTTGCATATGGTGATATTAAGTGGTTGTCTCCTTAATTTGTTTTTGTGTGCAAAATTCGAGTTATGTTTCTGCCATAAGGAAGGGTAAAGAAATCCTGCGTGATGAACCCGACCCCCAGGTTATATGTTTTCTGTTTAGTAGTTATTGTTTTTTATATGGACCTTGATTTTTAACTTAATGATGATTGGAATAAATTTTCATGTAAATGAGGTATATGCTTGAAACTAAATATAGTTTTTCCTTCTTAATGTGTTTCCTTCCATTCATGTTCAAATGTTCATTTTTATCAGTGTTAAATGCCTGTAATTTTGAAGTGTTGAAATTGAAAATTCCTGAAAATAAAGTGTTTTCTCTTTACTGCTTCATGGTGTTTGCGGTGTGTTTTATATTTAATAGTAAAAGGTTATAGTCAAGTGTTTCCTTTATGGTGTGTTTTCTGTTTAATAATAGAATGTTTTGCATGTGTTTCCTTTTATTTATGATATATAAAGTTGGAAAGCTAAATATAAAGTAATTGAACCAGTGTTAAATGCTTGTAAGTTTGAAGTGTTGAAAGCATTATCTATTCCTAAAAATAATGTGTTTTTTGTTGACTGCTACATGGTTTTTGTTATGTGTTTAAGGTTGGTTTTTATGTGGACCTTGATTTTAAACTTAATGATAATGCTTGCATTAGTGTTAAATGCTTGCAAGTTTGAAGTGTTGAAATTGAAAATTAATGAAAATAATGTGTTTTCTCTTTACTGCTCCATGGTGTTTATGGTGTCTTTTATGTTCAATAGTAGAAGGTTTTGGTCAAGTGTTTCCTTTATGGTGTGTTTTCTGTTTAGTAATAGAATGTTTCGCATGTGTTTCCTTTTATTTATGATATATAAAGTTGGAAAGCTAAATCTAGAGTAATTGAACCAGTGTTAAATACATGTATGTTTGAAATATTGAAAGCATTGTCTATTCCTAAAAAATAATGTGTTTTTTGTTGACTGCTGCATGGTTTTTGTGGTGTGTTTAGGGTTGTTTTTATATGGACCTTGATTTTAAACTTAATGCTAATGCTTGCATCAGTGTTAAATGCCTGCAAGTTTGAAGTGTTGAAATTGAAAATTCTTGAAAATAATGTTTTCTTTTTACTACTCCATGGTGTTTGTAGTATGTTTTATGTTTAATAGTAGAAGGTTGTGGTCAAGTGTTTCATTTGTGATGTGTATTCTGTTTAGTAATAGAATGTTTTGCATGTGCTTCCTTTTATTTATGATATATAAAGTTGAAAAGCTAAATATAGAGTAATTGAACCAACGTTAAATGCCTGTAAGTTTGAAGTGTTGAAAGTATTATCTATTCCTGAAAACAATGTGTTTATTGTTTATTGCTGCATGGTTTTTGTGGTGTGTTTAGGGTTGTTTTTTATGTGGACATTGATTTTAAACTTAATGATCATTGGAAGAATTTTCATGTAAATGAGGTGTATGCCTGAAACTGAATATAGTTATTCTTTCTTAATGTGTTTCCTTCCATTCATTGCAAATGTTCATTTTTTCAGTAATATAGAATTTAGGAAAATAAGTGAAAATGATAATGCTTTCCCCAGTGTTAAATGCCTGCATGTTTGAAGTGTTGAAATAAAAGATTCCTAAAAATAATGTGTTTTCTCTATACTGCTCCATGGTGTTTGTGGTGTGTTTTGTGTTTAATAGTAGAAGGTTTTGGTCAAGTGTTCCCTTTGTGGTGTGTTTTCTGTTTAGTAATAGAAGGTTTTTGTCATGTGTTTCCTTTTATTTATGATATATAAAGTTGGAAAGCTAATCATAGAGTAATTCATCCAGTGTTAAATGCGAGCAAGTTTGAAGTGTTAAAATAGAAGATTCCTAAAAATAATGTGTTTTCTGTTTACTGCTGCATGGTTTTTATGCCTATTTAGTATAACACCCCTGATTTTCTGTACTCGAATCCCAATGTGATCGTCATAATTAATAAAAATGCGAATGAATTTTTCACGTTTGAAAATATTTCCAAGACACCACCATGATCACATCAAGACCCAAATCACAGAAAACCAAAGAGTGAGATTAAATAACCTAAAGCTGGATCTATAAATAAAATGCCCATAATGGTATACAAAAATAATAGAGTATACAGCGGAAGAATGTGTATACCGGGCACACGCCTAGTCCCATATATAACGATATGAGAAAAGGCTAGGCAAGCATGCAAAACACCGAACATAAGCCTATACTATATCACAATCATGCACATTCAACAGACGCCTGCATTGCCTAAGATATATTATAATTATATATATATATATATATATATATATATGTGTGTGTGTGTGTGTGTGTGTACATTTGGGGATCTTTCCCCAACATTCTCTATCATCAATATACATCAATCAATTTCAACCTTTCCAATACACATTAAATTGTCTCCTACCTTTCACTCATACATTTTATAAGTTCAATACATAACAATTCATAAATGATGTCGGCCAAGGTACTTCCTCTACCACTATTTACCTTCGCCAAAGCTTTAATTAAAATTCGAACTCATCCCATGGCAACTTGCATCACAATGCTAAAAAGGAGACCACATGGGAGAGTGAGTTATACATTCAAAATGACGAATAATATATATATTGTGATCATGTGTATATGCATACAAACGTCATGTGTGCTTTGCTATCAAATCATCAAGTTATCATTCATTCATTATCTCATTATCACAATAGGCATACAAGCCTCATGAATCGCAATTCATATCATAAACAAGCACAAGCGCATATATAATCACATACATAATCACTTTGCCACTCATCAATAAGGGCATTCATAAATTATCAACATCAATTCATTAAGGCTTCACTCAATACCTCCTCGTAAGGGGTTTCTCATCACTCGTGGTCATCCCATCTCAAATGCCATGCTCTTATGGCTAATGCACATGTCAACTATTTAATGCATATGCAACGGATCTGATTTCATAACACGGGTGATCACAACCACCATACTTAATCATTCATAATCATTGGTTTCCCGCCTCACAAGGGGTACTCCCTATAGCAGCCTCGCAAGGTGCTTCTCATGATCGCAACCACGTTCAACAATTCTCATAGGTTTCCTGCCTCGCAAAGGGTACTCCCGCCTCATGATCGTAACCATGGGCATCATAGGTGCTCGCAAGCCCTTTATCATATCAAATACCAAGTGATCGCAACCACTGGCTCATCATCATACAATGGTCCCCGCAGGGCCTTTCACATTCCACAACCAGGTGATTGTAACCACCGGCACAATATCATATCATCATCACATTGGTTTTCCGCCTCGCAAGGGGTACTCCCTTCATAGAATCCCGCAGGATCTTTCATCATTATGATCGCAACCACATAATAACAATGCTATGCCATGCCATGAATGCAAAATGCAATAATGCATATGCTCAACAACCTCGCAAGGATATCTCACCCTCTCAATTAGGGATATAATTTAATTTGGCATTTTCAAGAATCATGTAATTATTTACAAGCCCCTCAAGGCATATCATTCATATAATTGGCATTCAATGGCCACAAACATCATTCATAACAATCCACACATGGATATCAAAAGGCATAGCAAACATCATAATATTAATCCACACATAGAATTATTCGAGGCATATTCATCATTCCACATATGGCAATCACACTTATGCCCAACACAATCATGTTCTTGAATATACATCTCAACACATCACATATATCTATTTCATATCGTGTGGTAAGTCAACACTTGTATTCCACCACAATATGTTTACAATATTAGGTAATATTCATCAATGTTGCCACACATTCATTTAGTGGGCTTTCCTCTCATTATTTATCACCATGGTCTTAAAGTGTATCTTATAGCCTCTTCATCATTCCCTCATATCCCACTCTTAGTGGTGAAAACATCACAAATAATTCGTTCTGAATTCATCAACTTAATTCATTTCCCCATGGTGGCATATCATCAATAAATACCACATATACATCTCTATAGATATCCCATAATACAGGGGAATGGGGCTCGGCATCAAATATTGAGGGAAATAACGAAATCCCAAGTTTTGGGTATCTCGCTCAAGCGAGATTCACCTTCGCTTGAGCGAGAGGGGGGTAGTTCACTTAAGCGCCCCTAAGTTTTCCTGAGCGAAAAGGGTTTTAAGCATCAGACCTCAGTCTCGCTTGAGCGAGCCTATCTCGCTCGGGCGAAATTGTTCCAGTAACCATTTCTACATGCATTCACTCAAGCGAGGCTCCCTTCAACTAGCCACTCGCTCGGGCAAGAATTGTCCAGTAACGAATCCCACTCATACTCGCTTGAGCGAGACGCCCACTCGCTTAAGCTAAAATCGACCAGAGGTCGTCCTTCCTTTCCACACTCGCTTACTCGGCGAGGCTTTCCAACACTCGGTTTTCACTCGGTGAACTTATTCCAGAACCGACTCCTCTCTCGTTCGGTCCTTCACTCAGTCAAATAATTTCAAGACCGACCATCTCTCGCTCGGTCTTTCACTCGGCAAATCACTCCAAAACCGACTTCCATTCAATCGGTATTTCACTCGGCAAACTATTTCAAAACTAACTCCTTTCTCTTTCACTCGAGCGAAGTTATTCCAGAGTACTTCTGGACAGACTCACACCGTATATCTCCATCGGTGCCATCCCACTCGGAATTACACACTCGGAGGCACTCCACTTGGAATGAGTTACACTGAACTCAGAAATTCCCCACTCGGAACTCCACTGCCCGAAATATCATACTGGGAGACCTTTCACTTGGAATTATATCCACTTCCTCACTCGGAAGGTCCTGTCTCGGATATAGCTCCCTCGAAATTTCACTCAGAAATTCACCACATCATGAAATTATTTTCTAAAACTCCCGCTCGAGCAGAAATCTCACTCGCCTGGGCAAAATTGGCCCAGAGGCCATTATACTGATATAGGGGATTCTCGCTTGAACGAGAATCCATCTCGCTTGAGCGAGAATATCAGTACATAAGCAGAAAATGAAATTCTCACAGCTCAACATATGAAACCATGTTTAAGGCCAATTTAATCATATCCAACACATCATATACGACATAAGGGGCACATAAAACTTGTTCTAAGCATTCTTACTTGGAAATTCTCATTATAAGCCAAATTTGGATATATCCAACATTTCATACACATCACGAAAGGCATATACATCCTGTTCAAATATTCATACTTATACATTTCCATTCCAATATTCACATTAAACTCATACTTATCCACATCAAATATACAAATGCATACTTCCACAACAATCATCACATAATCTCATTGCATCATCCACATAAACAACCATTTACCATTCTCATTAATCCAATAGATATAGACATGGCAAGGCAAGCATGAGTATTCATCACATACAATAATCACTATCAATTTACTCATGCAATTTGAATGTTAACTCCTCTCCTAACTCGAGGGAAGAGCCGAACGGTTCCAATGCTCCGAATGCTCCATTGCATCACCCGAAATACGATCTACATAATATACATATGCATTTATACAATTAATAAGCCATCTCAAGGCATTCCTCATAATTCTTAAACATTTGCTAGCTTATCATAAAGCTCAACCTCAAGTCCTAGACTTGTTAAACTCCAATTTATGCAATTGTGTTAGGCTTCGGGAATTCCTTTCCCAAAGCCAAGATCCTCTAGATCTTAAGGCTAACTAAACCCAACAACATCATCATTATCATCGTCTATTATCATACCTAATGATACTCAACATTGAATATTTCATATGTCCATCCTTAAAATCAATCCTCCTACTCCCTCACATTCCATATTCACGTCAACACCTATCTATAGGTTTCACCACCAATGGTTCTATATCATTTTAAGCAATATTTAATCTTAAACATCATCCATTCACTTTCAATTTAACCTCCTAAATTACAACGTATCCATTTTACTCAAAATCTTAGGGCTAGGGTTTTCCATCAAAACCCAACAACCATTACCCATGCTCATTAATCACCACCAATGGCCATTTTTCATCATTAATATCATTCTCCAATATCATTAAACCTACATTCAATTCACATTCCACACTTTCCCTAATTTATTAAAGTTAGGGTTTCACTAAAACCCAACAACACTCATTAATATCTATTTATTCCTCATCACCTTCCAACTATGCATTCATCCTCTTCATTTATTACCTCCAATGTTAACATTTATGACAACCCACTCTAGGGTTCCACATTAATACTCTCCCAATAACCCATATGCCATAAATACTCTCCCAAATACCAAGAACCCAAAATCTAGGGCATAAAACTCATGAAAATGATGAGGAACTTACCTCACCCAAAGAGACAACATGAGCTTCCAATAGAGAGAGAGATCCATACGAAAATAGAGGAGAAGAGGGGAAGAAGATCCAACCATGAGCTTCTCCTTCAAGCTTCCATAAAAACGAAAATAGTGGAGGAGGAGAAAAAGACTCCACACGGCTTAGGTTTTTGGAGAGAAGAAAAGAGGAAATAGAGAAGGGAAATAAGAGAAGAAGAAGAAGAAGTGTCATTTCCAAATGAGGGCAAGAACCCAACAAAAATAAGAAGAGAATAATAGGCTTTTGATTTTAATTTTTAATTCTCCATTAAAGGTTCATCATTTTATAACAAACAGGCTCTCAGTTCAGGCTCAATACCATATCCAAAAATTATTCCGAATATAGATTCGGATTCCTAATAATATTCTTAATAGCCCTGACCAACTGCATCTCAATCGGAGATACTTGGTCCGACACCCATATTCTAATCGGGTATAATTTTATCCCACATAAGCTTAATAAATTATAAATATCCACAATAAATCCCAATTTAATCATTCCAATATTTTTGGGACACAAATCCACTCATTTACAATTATTTATTATTCATTCTCATCAATTATTCATTTTTATAAAATTCAGGATGTTACATTTAGGGTTTAGTAGTATAGGGTTTTGCTCATGTGTTTCCTTTTATTTTTGATATGTGAAGTTGGAAAAGTCAATATAGTATGTATAGAACCAGTTTGACAATGCATTTCTTAAATTTTTTATTACATTTTTGTTAAATATGTTCCTATTAATAGAAGTACCCATAAGTTACTCACGATATGTTTCATCAAAAGCTATATATTTTTCTTCCATTTTTGTTAACCCTAAACCCTCTTATTATGTTTGTATTATATGTCATTTAATTCATCATATTTTTGTAAGTTTGGTATTCATTGTTCACATATATCTCTCGATTCTAACAGGAACCCTCCCAAGATGATACAGTTGTCGTTGTTGACTCTGAGGAAGAGACTATTATTAAGATTAATGCACCTTCTGATGATGATGAGAATTCTACCCCAGTGTGTATTTTCTATTTTTTTGGAAGATTTTAAACCCACTTCTACATATGATGTGTTTCACATGACGACGTGTTTTTTTTACAACTCTAATTTATCTTTGCATAATTTTGCATGTCAACTCAGCACGGACTCCCTCAGTCTATAACACGTCAACCACCAGTTGTCATTGTTGTCTCTGACGACAAGGTTATTCTTAATGTTTGTAAGTGCAAACTTTTTTAAAATGCACTCTGTATGTATTTTATTATTTTGTTACTTTCATTATCTAAATTTCTACTGATTCATATGGACCTCATCCCCAGTCGGAAGAAATTGGTGCTGTTGGACCTCTCCATGGCCATAGTGTTCGAACTGCTGAACAGCGCATATGTTACTTTGGTTTAGGGTTTAATCTCTTTCTTTAATATTTCATGTATGTTTTAATGTTGAAGAACATGTTCCCAAAAGATTAACAAGTTATGTTTAACAGATTTTCAAAGCTCTGCGTAGGGTACATTTTGATGTTTTAAGATTCTCAAAAGCTAAACTTCTTACTAAATTTGAGATGGAAAATTTTTTGGTTAGTAACCTTAAGTATTCCACTTGTTGCCATATTGTTATGTAAAATTATTAATTTCATATTTTACATTTTCAGGATTTGCCCGCAAACTTGGTTTTAGTGATTCTTACAAAGAAGCCCAAACAGATCCTTGCTAAGATGGAAAGAACCCATGAAACCTGGCCTATTCAGCTACGCTGGACTGCTTGTAGGCCATGGGAGGTTCATATGAGGGATGGTTGGCATCTGTCCTGCGTTGGCCACAACATGAAGATCAGTGATATGTTGTTGATTAGAATGCCACTTGTGTATGGGATTTTACACTTTAGGATTCTATTGTTAAGCGTTCGCATCAGATATCTTCATGTTGTGTTTGTCTTGTGGTGTCAGTGTTTTCCTCTGAAATCATTAGTTGTTTAGGGCCAATTTTTAAATTTTTAGGGTTCTTGCAGTATGCACAGTATGGATACTAATGATAATTGCATTATGCATCTGGCAAATTTTCCAGTTTCAAAAACTTTTTTGAATTGTTAACTTGTGTTTTTATAATACGAAACAAGCATTAGGTTACATTAAATTCCAAATTTTCAAGTATATGGAAAAAATATAATTGTGTGAGTCTGTGAATCTGAAGTTTGGTTGTTGTTGACTTTAAACTACAAAATCATACTATTTAAATCATCATTATTCCCTATGATTAATGTAACAATTTTATAAAAGATGCCTTTGTATAACGTATAGACTAACCGTATAATGCTTCAGATGAAACCATATCGCCACCATGTTTTTGAATACTCTATTGCATTTATTTGATCACCTTTTATTGTCTGAATCCTTTTATTAAGAGTTCTCAAAATAATATTTGTAGGTCCCTCATTGGTTTATAATGCAACAGAAACCAACTAATAACAGTATCAACTGCTCTATCAAACATAGTTTCTATCTTCTAAGGTGATGTGTTCCCATTTGCTCCTTTAATTCAATGACAACATCTAGGAAATGAATATGTTGTTCCTTTATGGCATCTGTTTTCTCCACATATGATTACATTCTAATTACTACGTGGATTAATGTATGGTCACTTTCTGGAAGTCCAATCCTCCTTTCATTTGTTCGCATCTATTATGTATTTTATTACCTTGTGAATCATTATTTTCAACTAAAGGTTACATAAATATACACCAGAAGACGGGGTTAAATAATGTGTTTAAAATGTTTGACAAATTCTTTTAAAAAAATAAATATTCAAACGCGTGTCTGAGTTTTCACAAAGACCTAGTTGAAAAACATATTTCAACAAAACAACTAAAAATGAATAAAGAGAACAACATACATAATTTTTATACTAGTTGACTTCTCAACCAAGGCTACGTCCAATCCCTATTTGAGCACAAAGGGATTTTTTATCCACTAATCAAGAAGCTAAGTGCAATTCACACTTATTTATAACTATCCCAAAATATTCTTTCATAACTTAACCTTTTTAGGTTAATTACCCAAGTCTTTTATATTAAACAAGCATTTTCAAGTCCAACCAATTTCACAAAGAAGAGATGAAGATTCTTATGTCTTAACAAAGACCTTAGAGATGTTTAAGCTTACATAATTGAATTGATTATTTAGAATATGAAACAATAAAAAGCTTTAAGTATTTTTCTTTTACAACAAAGAATTAAAGAATATGACATAACTTGTATAAGTGTAGAAGAGTTGTAAGATTAAGCTAACTGGTGTGTTGTACTTCACAAACAAACTTTATACAAGCTTCTTAATGAAAGACATTAAGAGACAAAGAGCCTTTATCCAAGGGAAAAGTGACAGCTAGACAAAGCTTATGAGATTCTTAGAAAGCATTCTTGTCCTTTCTTAATCCTTTTATCAGTCTGGTTGTTTGACTTTCTATTTTTGTACATAAGTAAAATGTTATTTTTTTCTTAGGCGGCCTTTTTGAAGTTTTGGATAGATGGATAGTCGCACTTCAAGTGAGAACAACTATAAATCAACATAGAAGCGTGAGCCTTGACTTGTGACTTGTATTTACTATTTTCCTTACACGGTGTTTAAGTTAAGTCTCTGGATATATGTATTTTTGAGAAACCTTTATACAACTTATTATAACTACTTGTTTCTTGGCTTATGTTTCATATTATCTATATTTTGAATTTAGACTTCACTAAAAAATTAGTTAATAAACAATGTAATATTTTTATCATAATTAAAACTTTTAAGGGTTCTTAAAATCTTGTATGTTATTTTAAGACTTAACACTCTCAACAGCATAATCACTCTATTAAATATCTCTGACATATTATTTAATAATGCATTAGACTTTCTTTAGAAATAAAACCTTGATTTGCTTTAAAATCTAGGGGGTAATTTCATCAAGTGTTTGTAAGCTTCTTCATTCACCTTTTTCATTTATAACATGTGCCTTTCCAAAGTCTGGTGGTATGTGGCAATGGCGGCTCTCCACATAAGGTCCTTCAATTGTTTTCTAGGATTTTTCTTTTTGAAATTGTTGTATAAATGCCTAACATAGACAATGTTCTACTCCAGATATCAGTTCCACATAAGATTCATCCTTGCACTTGACCTTTACCCTCTATCTGTCATTCTTGATGAATTTTAGATTCCTTCCACTATGAATAACATAAGTTATGATTATAGACTTAAACTCTTCCTTTGTTAAGAACATAGTACCATTCATCACTTATAATCCTTCATATCCTTCACATACTAGAATGAAGGAAACCTCTCTCTATCTTCATCATTAGACTCACCACCACTCACAAGTTCCTTAAATAAGTATTCACCATCAGAGACCACCATTTATCTGCCTTCCATGAATATATATATATATATATATATACTATCAACTTCACCATCAATAGTTTTCCCTTGTTCCATTGTTCTTGCCTTTTTAGCTCCACCTCATTTTTTTTCTTTTTTTCCTGTGTTGTTTATCTTTTATCATCATCATATTGTTGGTTTTCCCTGCATCATGACACACAATGTCAAACACATTAACATTTACATCCCTATCATTAACTTTAAAAGTCATCTAATCAGCATTATTAACATCACTAATGGGTTCTTCAACAACAAGTGTGTCTCCCATACCAACATCAACATCACCAAGATTATATCTCTTACACCTTATTCTTTATTAGCTAAACCAATCAACTTAAGGGTTTCAATTATGGTAGGTTTGTAACATCCTTGATCTTTTAGTAAAATTATGATGAGCGGAAAGCATTAATAATCGTTTTAGAGATTTATTTGATATTTTTATGAATCATTAGGCAATTATAAATAATTAACTAGTGTGGAAATAAATTTATTGATTAATTAATTACAAAAAAGGGTTAAATGAGGTGTAATTAGAAGGGGGTAAAGGTTTAATTAAAACTTTCAAAGAAAATATAAAAGAAATAGAGAAAAGACAGTTTTGCCCCCGAGTCTTAAATAATAAAGATTTCCTTTCTTCTTCCTCATTATCCACGCCAGCCTTCTTCTTCTTCTTCTCCTTCTCTTCCTCTTCTCCTCCCTCACTGCTGAGAGTTGCATGCTCCAAGGGAAGACTCTGTTCGCGTCAAAACTTCGAAATAACCCCGTTTCCGAGATTGTGGCTTCAAGGTGAGTTCAATGGATCCTTTAAATTGAGTTATCTCTTTCTCCCTCTTCACTTTCTCTCTCTAGCTGATGGCCATGCATGGTGGGAGAAGCTTCTATTTTCCACTTCTCCAGTGCATGGGAGCTTGACAACGGTATTTAGAACACTTAGAGGGTATAATGTTGATGGGTTTTGCATTTCGACCTTCAAGGTAGCGAAGCGAACGTCGAAGGACTGAGTGACGAAGCTGGTGTTGGATTCGGAGGTGGAACCTTGAACCCAGCGCTTAGAGGACGCAATCGGCATCAAGAACAGATCGTCGAAGCTTGGAATCGAGGTAAGGGGGTGTTCAGGTTGTAATTAATTAGAATAGGTGCGTATTTTGGTTCGGGTTGCTGAGCTGAGTATTAAGACGGTAAGAAAGATTGTTGGATGATAATTATACGTGTATGGATGTATGACTGTGAATTGTGTATGATTTATGATGATTATGAGATTAAAGATTTGTACATTGTGATGAATTGATGTGTATAGTGGCAATGTGATGGCGGGCTTGACAAGTAGGTCGCCCAGTGGTAATGTGATGGCGGGCTTGATAAGTAGGTCGCCCAATGGCAATGTGATGGCGGGCTTGACAAGTAGGTCGCCCATTTGATGAGTATGTGTTATTGTTGATGGCCACTTGTTATATAATATGATGAATGTGAATGATATATGTATGATTATGTGGTGTGGGACGGCCGACGGTATGTATAGCCCCTCGTTTCCGGCTCCCGTGGTTTTTATGCCCAGTTGAGCTACCTAGTGGTCAAGTAGGACCCAGTGGTTGAGGTGGAGAGTCAAGCAGGACTCGGTGAACCAAGCAGGGTTCACGGGGTGTCAAGTAGGACCCCCAGCTGAAGGCCGATCCTTTAGTATCCGGATACTAGGTGTCGATTTTATGTGAGAGTTAGTGGTGATGATTGATGAAACTATTGGCATTGTATGATGATGTGTATGTACTTGTTTATATTTACCGAGTGTGATTTGCAATATCCACCGAGTGTAATTTGCTATATTTGCCGAGTGTGGTTTGCTATATTTTCCAAGTGTGATTTGTTATATTTGCCGAGTGTGATTTGCTATATTGGTTGAGTGTGATTTGCTATATTGGCCGAGTATGATTTGCTATATTTGCCGAGTGTGATTCGTAATTTATGGATAAAGCTATCAGACGGAGTTTATATACACGTATTTTGTTATTTAATTTCCGTTCTAGATTAATTATGATGCCAAACACTCACCCTTGCTGTGGTTTTCTTTCAATTTAGTAACCAGTGACAGGGAAGAGGTCGGAGCCCTGGAGGTGCACCAAGCAGAGGATTGATGCCAAGGAACCGAGTGGTTCTAAAATGAATCATGTGTGTAATGCATAATGAGATTTCCATGTATGTGATGACATATTATGTTGCTTGTGTGTTGAACTAATTGAGAATTGGTATGTTGATTGATCGTATATGAATTCATGTTGCTGAAGTAGTATGGTATTGATGTTAATGTGGTCGGTGTTGATTTTTATGAGTAGATATATATATATATATATATATATATATATTGGCATGGAGCCAATAGTAGGTGTATATGATAAATTGCTATGGGCAGGTTTTGTGAATAAGTGTGGGTCATGAATGATGAAAACGGGATGATTGTGTCTGCTGTAGTATAGTTGATTAACGGATGAATCTCGTCTGAGCGAATTCAGTCTTGTCCGAGCGAGGGCCGGGGAAATTGACTCTGCCTATTTCGCTCAAGCGAGTATCCCTCGCTCCCTTCCGAGTAAAGGTTAGGACGTTTCCGAGTGAGCCATGACCGAGAGAACCTCTTCTGAGTGGGTAAGAATGTTTTCGAGTGAGGTATGCCCGAGAGAACCACTTCTGAGTGGAAGGTTAGAATGTTTCCGAGTGAAGTATGACTGAGAGACCCACTTTCAAGTGAAGAAAGGTTAGAATGATTTCGAGTGAGGTACGACTGAGAGAACCCTTCCGAGTGTAGGAAGGTCAAGATGTTCCCAGATGAGATATGGCCGAGAGGACCATTTCTGAGTGAAAGACTGAATTTCCTTGCTTGTCCCGTAGTTCGCTCAGATTTAAAATATAGGACTCGCTCAAACGAGTTGGTACTCGCCTAAGCGACCTTCACGGGTTTCGCTTAAACGAATCAGGGTCTCGCTCAAGCGAGTGACCCCCGACTTTGTTTCCTTCTTCCACTTATTTAATTAATTCAATTTTGTTATTTGATTTATTTCCTATCGGTTAGTATTTTGAGTCGGCTTAAGAAAAATAAATGTGGTTTTACATTAGGATCTAATTAACTATCAGTAAACGTGAAAAATTTAGTGTGAAAAATAATTAAACAGATGTAAATAAATATAAAATTGACGTAGGACATCACAGGTGGTATCAGAGCAGTTCTTTCTAGAGCCGGGTACATGGGTGAACCCAATAATTTGTGTGAGTCCTATACTGGACTATTTTTGCATTCTATTACATTGTGCTTGTGGTTGTTTGTGTAGCTTTGCATCATTGCCTTGGCACTCCGGTGGCGTTGTATTTTATATGTGTGAGGTAAATATCTGACTCCCTGGTGGATCATTGGTTATTAATGGTGATGTGTTTGTTTATTGTAGAATTACATTATGGCTGAGGGAACTAGTTCTGGTGGAGGAGATGACTTCTTCTCAAAATTTTCCCAATTGATGAGTAGGACCGAATCTGGTCCCACTCTTGACAAATTCCTGAAAAAGAATCCCCCTGCTTATAAGGGAGGGCATGACTATGATGGAGCGCATGTTTGGATACGGGAAATGGAACAAACTTTTGAGTATTTTGAGTGCTCGGAAGAGCAGAAAGTGCAGTTTGCGACTTATCAGCTGAAGAACGAGGCTAGGATATGGTGGTCTAGGACCAAGGTGTTGTTGGAAATATGCACTAAAAGCCTATATAGGTTCACATCATTTTGAATAAGTTATTTTTTGTTAAATAGTTTAACAACCTTTATTTATCCTTGGAGTAATAGGTTATATGAGAGTTATTCCTAAAATGTCCCTAGTCAAGTATTTACGTGAGGACATGTAAATACATTAAGACTAGTGTATGAGTGTACTGATGATCTGATCTCACAGATCATGGATATAAATGATATCAAGTCTTCACACGGGTACACATTAAGAGTAATGATGTACTGGACAGACCCACCATGAGAACGTTGCATGGATCGTTACATGAATGTCATAAACGATTCTCAATGTGATAATGGTATATGTAGTCCTTTGACCTGAAGTCACTATGATTCCTACATAAGGAGTTTATTGTTTTAATATAATCAAACGTCTTCTGTAATAAGAGGACTATAAAGGTTGTGGTTAGGCAATGTACAAATTATGTAGAGGGATGTGAGTGATGTAGATGGGATTTGTCTCTCCTATGTGACAGGAGTGATATCTATAGGCCACTTGATGGAGTGAGACTAAGGAAATGCATGGCCATGCTAGAAAGAATAAATATTGGATATTTATTCGGATAAAGTCTACTCCGGTATCAAGTAAAATAAATTGGACGTACAAGGATGACACGACCATGCCTTGGGCCCAGTTAGGATATCGTGACAAAAGGAACAAACATATAAAATAATTATCACTTATAACTTACATTCATAAGATGAATAAGGGTAAAGAGTTACCCACTCAATCATCCAAGAGTTGGATGAGATGCAATTGGAAATGTGTTTCCTACCTAAATAACTAAGGGTTGGGCGATCAGCCAAAGCTGACTCAACATTAGGCCAAATATGGATCTTGGCCCATTAGAAAAATCTTCCAATGGGATTTTTTATGATTCAGTGAGGGTATTTGTTTTGAATCAAAATAGTGGGAGACAACATATTTATTTAATGATCAAAATTTAAATATGTTTTAAATAGAAGTGATAGATTTGCATGTAATTTGTTTTAGAATAACCATGATATACCAAATATTGTTTTGTTGCAATCTGTCCTTTAGAAGGACACTTTATCTAAAAAAATGCCTAGATAGGTATTGAGACTTGAGAATTATCTTCATTAAAGATGAAGCAGTAGTGTGTCATGTTTGGCTTATATATCATCTATAGTTGGGTCTTGAATACCCTATGGAGTCTGCATAAACTCTAAGCTATAAAAGGCAATATGAATATATGGGAGATATACAATATGATCGTATACAGACTTTATTAAGGAAAAGTTAGTCTGGAAGTCTAAAAGGTGATCAAGAAAGGAAATTATTTCCAGTTTTAGCCAAAATAAGACATCAAAATAATTTGTCTAAAGAACTTGAAGGAGTTCAAAAGAAAGGGAAGTAAGACTTCCACTACAGGTCATGTTATAGAAGTCAAGTTATTTTACTAACATTAGTATCAGATACTAGTAGTAGATCTCAAATTTTGAAAGATCAAGAAAGTAGATCACTTGTTAAGGGTGGAGAAATCTGTATAAAATTGAGCAAAAGTTGCTACAATAAAGATAAGATCTTTACCTATTGGGCTAGTTAGTGAACTAGACATTGTGCATATTATTTCTTGTTAGACAAGAAATGTTTTTCTTATTATAAAATAACTTTATTTCTTCAAATGGATGTTGATGCAAAATTGAGTAATGGATTCCACATCCTAAATCTCAAAACACCCATTTATAACAACTGCCAAAGTATGTTAAAATAAGTGATTTTGAACCTTACTTACATGGTATTGTCTCCTAAGGCAAATGGATAAGAAACACATTTTCTAAATACCATTAATGTGGTTATATGGACTCTTTTTTGATTTTGGAATCAATGGAGACATGTAAATCTTATTTATTAGAGAGATAATTGAGACCTCATTCATTGAAAAGATGAGTAATCTATTATCTAATACATAACGATGTATGTGGCCCTATTGGAACAATAACTAGATATATTTTTCAATACTTCAACATACTAATTGAAAAGTCAATGAGTATGGATTTATGTAACATAAGTTAGAAAGTCTTTGAAAAGTTCAAAGAATTCATAATGAAGTGAAAAACCAAATTGGCAAGACAATTAAAGCTCTTGATTAGATAAGGATAGCAAATAATTTGAGTTATAAGTTTGATAACTATCTAATAGAATGAGAGATTACCTCTTAACTCATTCCTCATGGAATGCCTTAATAGCATCTCTATGGGGAAAAGTCAAACCTTGTTGGACATAGTTTGATTATTGATTATTATCAAACATCTCTAACTCCTTCAACATTTCTTTATTAACAAAATTTCCATACTTAACCATGCTCCATCTTAGACTTTCTTAAAGAAACCATATATGATATGGACTAGGAAGAAACCTAGTATGTCTTTACTAATAATTTGGAACTATGATGCTTTTATAGAGCATCCAACTCTGACAAGGTTGGATCCAAATTAGATAAATGTCTTCTATGAGATACCCAAAGAAAGCTAAGGGTTATCAATTCTACAATCCATCTGAGAATAAAAGGCTTGTTGCTTAGAATATTGTATTCTTGAATAAGAGTACATCCCTTAAAGAATCAGTGGGAGGATGGTAGAACTTGAAGAAATTCAAGTATCATAAAGCATTTAAAAGTCAAGGATGGACTTGGAGCAGAAATCACAAAGTGTTGTGAAATCCTTAGCTGCGGTAGCACAAGACTTGTGTAAGATTAAATAGGATATGTCACCAAACCTGAAAAATATGGATATCTTATAAATCAGGAAGGAGGCATATTGCTAAATGACCAAGCTTCTTATGAAGAGGCCAATGCAAGTTTAGATTCTAAGACATGGCATAAGACCATGGGATTTGAAATGGGTTCCATGTATATTAACAAGGTATGAACCTTGGTTGACGCACCTAAAGGGTAAAACCTATAGGATGCAAGTGGGTTTTCAAAAGGAAAACTAAACATGGATGGTAATAAAAGTACCTTTAAAAGCAAGATTGACAAAATTCAATTAGCTTAAAAACCATTTAGATCCTGCTTATTGTAGCAGTATACCACCATTATGAGATATGGTAGATAGATGTCAAGATGGAAATCATCTTGAGGATGTGTATGTGACACAACCTAAAGGCCTTTTATGCCTAAAACATCTAGGAAGGTATGTGAACTGCAAATGTTCTATTTATGGACTAAAGCAAGCTTTTAGAAGCTAGAATCTTCATTAAAGAATAAAGATAAATCTTGTGACTATAAAAGGGTTAGTAACTACACAATTATAGTTCTAGTATTACATGTAGAAGACATGCTTCTTCTAGAACTGATAATATTCTCATTCTATAGTCAAGAGTATCCTTAAACACTTAAGAAGGACTAAGGATTTAATCTTGATAAATGGAAGATGAGCTCGTTATAAAGGTTACATTGATGTCAATTTTTTATTAATTTGAAAGACTTAAGATTGCAATCAAAATATATGTGTTGTCAAGATGGTTACGATGTATGCTTGAAAGGTTCAAAGCAAGAAACAATCGTTGGTTCTACTAACAAATCTAAGTATTTTGCTATGTTAAATTACAAAACAAGTCAATTTACATTTAATCATTCCAAATGTTTTGTATCCTATGAGTTTCTACTGTGATGACAATGGAACCATAGAACAATATAAGGAAGTGGATTAATCCAAGCATATACTTAAATAGTTCCATCTTTGGAAGATGTGAAAATATGCAATGTGCATACCAACAAAATTGTTGGGAACCCACTAGTAAAACCGATTACGTAGTAAAAGCATAAGGGCACTGTAGACATCATTGGGCATTAACCTTATCGGCTCTAAGTGCAAGTGGGAGATTGATGGAAATATGCACTAAAAGCCTATATAGGTTCGCATCATTTTGAATAAGTCATTTTTTGTTAAATAGTTTAACAACCTTTATTTATCCTTGGAGTAATAGGTCATATGAGAGTTATTCTTAAAATGTCCCTAGTCAAGTATTTACGTGGGGACATGTAAATACATTAAGACTAGTGTATGAGTGTACTGATGATCTGATCTCACAGATCATGGATATAAATGATATCAAGTCTTCACACGGGTACACATTAAGAGTAATGATGTACTGGACAGACCCACCATGTGAACGTTGCATGGATCATTACATGAATGTCATAAACGATTCTCAATGTGATAATGGTATATGTAGTCCTTTGACCTGAAGTCACTACGATTCCTACATAAGGATTTTATTGTTTTAATATAATCAAACGTCTTCTGTAATAAGAGGACTATAAAGGTTGTGGTTAGGCAATGTACAAATTATGCAGAGGGATGTGCGTGATGTAGATGGGATTTGTCTCTCCTATGTGACAGGAGTGATATCTATAGGCCACTTGATGGAGTGAGACTAAGGAAATGCATGGCCATGCTAGAAAGAATAAATATTGGATATTTATTCAGATAAAGTCTACTCCGGTATCAAGTAAAATAAATTGGACCGTACAAGGATGACATGACCATGCTTTGGGCCCAATTAGGATATCGTGACAAAAGGAACAAACATATAAAATAATTATCACTTATAGGTTATGTTGTTAATAAATAATATTCAGACATAATGATGCATTGTTAGATGCCGCTCTTATTTTATATTAATAATAAAACAGTTTATTATTAATATAACTGAGTATTTTACCTATAGGGTCACACACATAGAGTAAGCCCATCAGAGAATAGCTTTTTATTTTAGTTGGACTAAAATAAGACTATTGGGCCTAACTCATTTAGAATGAGTAAGGAGCCCACTCTTTAGAGAGCAAATTAGGTCAAACCTAAGCCTATAAATAGAGCATAAGATGCTCATAGGCGGCTACCCAAAAAGAGACACAAAAATACGCAAAAGTTGTAAAAGCTACACGCCGTCAATCTAGCATTTGGAAGGTGTAGCATTTCTGGTGGGAGCACTCGTGTGGACTCCTAAAGGACGAGGCTATGATTGCTTCGATATTCTTCAAGAGGTAATCCTAAAATGCAATTTTTTTTTGTGTTTATCTTACGCTTTGAAACACAGCGCTTTGTAAATCATATGGGAATCCTTGTATTTCCGCTGCTCATACACTAGGGATTCCTAACAGGTGCAAATGAATGCAGCCAGTGAACTGTTGGTGTGGGCAAATTTCCGTAAGAGATTTCTCATCAAATACTTTCCTGATAATTACAAAATCTGAAAAGAAATGGAGTTTCTGAGGCTAGAACAAGGCAAAATGTCAGTGGCCGAGTATACTACCAAGTTTGATGAGTTGTGTGACTTCTACCACCTTTTCTCCTTGGAAGGAACCGAGGGTAGTAAGTGTACTAAGTATGAAGCCGGATTGCGAATTGAACTTCGCAGTGTGATTGTGCTGATAGAGATTCAGGATTATCCAACTTTGGCAAATAAGGCTAGGCTGACCGAGGAAGTGCAATTACAAAGAACATTTCAACCAAAAGATAAGAAGCCGTTGAAGGCAAGAGGTTTCAACTTTAAGAAAATGGGCCAGTTCTTTCGTGGCGGTAAGTCTTCCACTACGTCTTCTTCCTCTTCTGGTCAGGGTTCTACTGGCCGTTCGAGTAGTCAGTCGGGTAGCCGCGCATGCTATTATTGTGGCCAGGAGGACCATATTGCCAAACGTTGTCCGGCTAGTCAAATCGTTTGTTTCCAATGTGGACAACTGGGGCACCTTAGGCCTAATTGCCAACAGAGGCAGCAATCGAGTGGATGTGATAACTAAGCCAATACTTCTGGGACTCGTGGTGCTAATTTTTTGAGAGGAGGTAGAAACGGTGGTGGTCGTGGAGGCCAACACTCGGGGTGGTCTGATGCTCAATCCAGTGGCACTCAAAATGTTATGGCCGGCCGAGTATTTGCCTTTGATGCTTCTGAAGTTGCAAGGACCGATAACTTGGTGCAGGGTAAGTGCCTTATTCATGGCTATATGGTAGATGTTATTTATGATTCTGGTGCGACCCATTCTTTTATCTCTGAGAGTTGTGTACAATGGCTTGGTTTGCCGGTTATGTTAATGGAGAATGCTCTTAGTGTCTTCACTCCTACTAGCTCCACTTTCCGAGCAACCACTATGTGTAGGGAATTGCCGATGCAAGTTGAAGATCGCACCTTTCTGGTGAATCTAATTTGTATGCCATTGAAGAACCTAGATATTATTTTAGGTCTCGATTGGTTGGCTGCTAACCATGTTATGGTGGACTGCTATCGGAAGACCATTGTTTTCTCCCAGGAACTCGACTCAAAGAACATGGTGAGTGACGTCTCCACAACCTATGTTATTCTATTTACTTCAGAAGGACGATATAATCTTATGCCGAGTGATATTCTGGTAGTGTGCGATTTCCCTGGTGTATTTCCGGAAGAAATTCTAGAGTTGCCTCCCAGTCGGGAGATTGATTTTTCCATTGATTTGATTCCCGGGGCCGAACCTGTGTCCCGTGAGCTTATAGGAGTTCTTTGGTAGAATTGACTGAAGTGAAGAAACAAGTGAATAAGATGTTAGAGAAGGGGTTTATCCGACCGAGTGCTTTACCGTGGGGCGCTCTGGTACTATTAGTGAAAAAGAAGGACGGTAGTATACAGATATGTATTGACTATCGACAGTTGAATAAGTTGACAGTGTAAGAATGCCTGTAAAAGTTGAAGACAATAGAAGAAGAGTGGTGATCCGGTCTGGATACCGGCTCCAAGGTTATCCGATCTGGATACCGGTCCTAAGAGCAAGAGGCATTCTTAGGCGTCCTGGAAGCCAATTGGTATCCCAGGATAATGATCCAGTCGATAAGCATGTTGATCCGGTCTCACCTAAAGTGAAGTCATTATAGCCGTCCTAGAGTTTAATTGGTGTCAAGAATATCGATCTGGTCTGCAACACACTAGGCAAACCTCTCTTACACCGGTCGTCTGAGGTGACATCTGAGATACCGGGTGACTTATCCGCTCTCCTACACTGAGTTGCTTATAGCCGACTACTTTAATATCATAATGAAGAAGGTATTCTGCATAGTGGAATATGTCCCTTTCATCCATCGACAGGAGTGGGTACAATCACCAGCGTGATTTCTGGAAAAGGTGATTATCCTCCATCCATGTGACAGAAAAGTACACTGATAATTCACCTACTCTCTTGACATACTCTGAATGCTGGCCCACTCGGATTGACTCTTTATACACGTTATCAGAACCAGTGGGCCCACTAACACCCAACGATTCATCTTCCACGCTCAACTATAAATAACATGTTGCAATACATGTGCCAGGTGATGTTGTCCTTACTCTCAGACTCTCTATTATACTGCATAAGTATTACCTGAGTTGATACACTCTTCTGACTTGAGCGTCAGAGAATCTTCACAGGTGACACCACCTGTCGCCCATACCAACACGAGAGGCCGATGTGAAGGATCTCCAGGACAACAAGACCGGTTTCTCACACCAAGAGACCGGATCATAGAGACCGGATACACTGTGCTGGTCTTCAACCTCATTCAATCTTCAACTCTTGTGGCTGTCCCGACACCGGATCCTAGACCCTGGTTCTTGACTGATCATTGGCACGCCCAGTGGGACCCAGTAAAGTTACTTCCACTTTCTACAGAGGTTAGTAGTCGACCATGGAAGGAGATGGACACAACTTTGTGGATGGTCATGTGGAAGATGTGACCCATCAACAAGTTGAGGGGAGATTCATCTTTGAATCACCAGCAACCTACTCAAGGAGGATGGTACCAGTGGCAACCGCTGATCGACGAGATGAAGTTATCAGGCAACTCAGGGAGGAGTTGATGGAGTTACGAAGGGAGAAAGGAAGAACTGGAGACAGAGTGATGTCTCAGGTAGAGGATACTCGCCATGCATCCGCGAGATAAAGATCCACAACTCTCCAGTATTCTAATATCCTTACCTTTGATAGGAGAGAACAAACTCAAGATTCTGGGGACAAGATCAGTGCAAGGAAGAGGGGGCAGACAATGATGGCTTCTGGGGCATACCGACTCAATGTCCCTTTCTCAAGGAGGCTCATGATTGTGCTTATCCCTAAACACCTGCAAACGACCCAACCACTTTCCATCAGAAAGTATAATGGAGAAACTGATCCCGTTAAGCACCTTGATGCTTACACGTATGAGGCCATGTACTTGGGAGCCGATGAAGATGTGATGTGCAGGATGTTCCCACGAACCTTGACGGAGGAGGCTCTCACTTGGTTCAAAAGTTTACCCTCGGGGTCAATAGATTCATGGGAAGAAATGGCGACTTCATTTGAGAGCCATTTCATTATCTCCAGAGACGTTCCAAGGACCTCTCATACCTTAGCTCAGATCAGACAGGGAGAGGGTGAAACTCTCAAGGAGTTTTTGAAGAGATTTTACAAGGAGGCTGCTTTGGTGCCTAACCTTATGGAGGCTATTCAGCTCCACATCATCGTTGAAGCCTTACAGCCTGGATCCGCCTTTGCTTTGTCTTTGGTAAAGAGTCCTCCGACGACGTTGGAGAAGTTTCGAAGAAAAGCCTTGAAATACGTGGGCATAGAAATGCACTTGGAAGCAACAGCAGCCAAAAGGAAATCCCCAACGCCATATCATCAACGGAGAGATAAAAACTCGCCTAGATCGGAACGCTTGGAGAAACCGTGCTAAGGCAGCGTCTTCGATAATCCTGTTTCTCCGAGTCAGGAAGAACGGATACATGCATTTGGCAATTATGCTCCGTTAAATTCTAAGTGATCTCAGATTCTCAGAGAGATCGGATGGCCAACGCTTACTGCATACAGGGTTAGGATACCGCCCCAACTTCGTAAACATGGAGACCCTCAGAAGTACTGTGAATTCCATGAACAAGAGGGCCACTCAACAGATGAATGTCAGGCTCTGAAGAATACTATCGAGACCCTGATCTGAGAGGGTAAACTCAAACAGTATCTTTCCAAAGAAGCTACTTCGGGAAAGCCAAAGGGAGTCCGGATTGGCGAGCATGAACAACAAAGTGTTATGCCCCAACAACATCAGGGCCCCCGAGAGGTCATTGATTAAAGATCAGGCCATCAAAGTTGAGAACGCCTTCGGCTGCTGTAGCTAGTCGGTAAAATGGTCTGCACTCTGTTTGATTCGGCCCTATTTCTTTCTAAACTTTGTAATTCATGATTAATGAAATATTCTCTCTGTTCACCTATGTCTTATGATTTTATTCAATGCATAACAACGTTGTGACAAGATACTTTCAGGACGAATGATCCTAACAACATATCCATCGTTAGTGATGAACCTCTTTGAAGGTACTACTGGGTGAACCATGTTTCGAAGGCCCAGATTGTAGGATTAAACCAAACTCTGGGTACGGTTAGTAAGTTTGGCTGAACACCAGTGAAGACCTGGATTGTAGGATTGAATCGAACCTCAGGAAATGGGTTATAGGATTGCACCGAACCCCATTCGAAGCCCTAAATTGTAGGATTAAACCAAACTCTGGGTACGGTTAGTAAGTTTGGCTGAACACCGGTGAAGGCTCGGATTGTAGGATTAAACCGAACTCCGAGTAGATTAGTAGGTTTGGCCGAACGTCGGGGAAGGCCGGTGAATGGGTAAAATCCAACACCGACTGAAGAAAAATAGTGAATGGGTAAAATCCAACACCGACCGAAGAAAAAAGGTGAGTGGGTAAAATCCAACACCGACTGAAGGCTCGGGTTGTAGGGTTAAACCGAACCCCGAGTATGACTTCTAGGCTTAGCCGAATGTTGATGAAGAATCAATCATTATTTTCATTATCGAATTCACTCTGAAGTATTCTCAGAATTCCTCACTCAGAAATATTTTCCCTTGGGATTCCTTGCTCGGAAACACTTTAAAATTCGATGCGAGACTCTTAAATACTTTAGTCGGCAATATCTCATTGAAGTCTGATTCTTGAATTCTATAAGCTGAGAAAACCTCACTTTGAAGTTTCAATCAGGAATTGTTTCTTCAGGAACGCCTCTACCCGAAACGCACTCATCCGAAGTCGAAACATTTCTCTGTCTCTGATTGTTTTACTCGGAAAATGCTTCACTCGGTACCATGTCACGTGGAGGTCGAAAATCCTTGACTCAGTGCCGTATTACGTAGAGGTCGGAAATGTTTCACTCAGTGCAATCCCACGCGGAAGTGTCATACTCGGGGACACCCCACTCAGGAAAGTTGCACTCAGAAATTTCCAACACAAATAAAGACTCGGATTGTAGGACTTAAAACTGAATTCTGAGTGTAGTTGGTACAATTAGACCAAGCACTATTGAAGGATCACTCGGAACCTTCCACCCAAGAAGGATTAATCGGAGCCTTCTACCCAGAAAGAATTAATCTGAGAGCTTCTACTCAGAGGTAATGGAACTTCCCTTGTAACAAGGCCAGAATATGCCTCACTCGGAATCGACCACTCAGAAGTCAAATAGTCCATTCAGAATCACTCAGAGCCGTTTACTCCATAACGCTTGGGGATAATATTCGACGGTTAACGAGTGTTTAGAAGGTAAAAAACATAACTTGTATTCTTGTAGGATACGCCGACATACAGACCTCTGGTGAACTGCATAGCTTATATGACCAACTTACAGTCCCTCACACAAGCTAGGGGATAAATGATCTGGTCTGGATACCAGCTCTAAGGTTATCCGATCTGGATACCGGTCCTAAGAGCAAGAGGCGGCGTCCTGGAAGCCAATCGGTATCCCAGGATAATGATCCAGTCGATAAGCATGTTGATCCGGTCTCACCTAAAGTGAAGTCATTATAGCCGTCCTAGAGTTCAACTGGTGTCAAGAATATCGATCCGGTCTGTAACACACTAGGCAAACCTCTCTTACACCGGTCGTCCGAGGTGACATCCGAGATACCGGGTAACTTATCCGCTCTCCTACACCGGGTTGCTTATAGCTGATAAGTCTTGAAAAGACTTAATTATGCCACTGTTTATTTAACATAAATTACTAAGTATTGTCTAGTTTTGATATTATTATTTAATAATTTGTTAATAATTCATGTTTTAGTTAATTATTTCAAAAGTATGCTATTTATGTAAGAAACCGATTGAAAATATTAATTAGATAAGGAATTTTGAAGTATTTATAAATTCACTAAGCAGCCAGCGTATAATTGCTAGGCAAGTAGCTGTTTATTGGTGCAGGAACAGGGCGTACTTGAGAAAAGAAGACAAATCTGAGTGAAAATTACAAAAGCCGAGCGAGATTTGGAAAATCCAAGTGAAACTTCTCAATTCCGACTGAAAAGAGTCCAAAGACCGACTGAGTGAGACTTCAAAGACACTGACTCCGAAAGAGAACAAGGACTCGGAATATTGCATGAAGAACCCGAACGCCAACTGTAGAATACCGATTAAATAATCAACTCGCTCAAGCGGGAGTTAAATTCGCTAAAGCGAAGGATAAAAATTAGCTCAAGCGAAGCAATCACGCTAGAGTGAGAAATCTATTCTGTATTACATATTTCCAATTCGCCCAAGCTTCGCCATAACGCTTAAGCGACCAAGCAACACTGTAGTACAATTCCCGAACTCGCCCAAGCGAGAGTTAATCCGCTCAAGCGAAAACCCAGCAACTGAAGCGAAAAAGCAGTAACTTAAACCCTGTTTCTTCCCTCCAACAACACACACCTGGTGCAATACTGTTTCCGCTTCCATTGCCTTCTTCTCCACTGCTGCAACCTTAGTAACTTAAGTAGTGAACTGTCAATTAGCTGGTGCTGCGCTATAAATTAGCTAAGGCTGAGCTGGATCCTGTTAAGAGCTGAGCTGTAATTAGTTGGTTACTCTGTAAACTGTGTAATTAGTTTTAGTCGTTAACTTAAGTTCTCTAAGTTATCAGTTAAGTTAGTCAGTTTAGTTAGATGCCTATATATATTCATGTACATACTCTGTAAAAGTGTGTGGAGATAGAGAATACATAGAACACATTCTTTTTCATTCTAAACTTCGAACATCTTACTACTTCATTTTCTCTCTCTCTAATTCCTCTCCTCCATGACGTTCCACAATCCTTTGATGGAACTGAAGTCAATGGAGTTCTAAATCCCTAAGGTTGGGATTGCGAAGGTGAACAATGGAGTCTTGAAGCTGTGAGCAAGTAGATCGACTTCTAGATCCTGAGGCGAACAAGCTGAGGAGTGGAGCAGAATCGCTGGATTGACAAATCCAGAACTGATGAAGAACTTCGCCAGTGAGGAATCATGGTTGAAGCTTAGGTAACTTCCAGCTTTCTAACTAGTTCAGGCCTAATCAATTTAGGTGAATAGTTAGAGTTCAACCTCTAATTTCGCATTAGATTCTTAGGTTAATCGAGCACTTAAGGAATTAAGGTTCATTACTTAAGGATTAGTGTTTTTCACCTAAGGAATTAGGGAATAACCACAAGCGGATTGTCCTCTAGATTGTGAAGTTCGATTATACTTAATTGCTTGTTTCTTGAGGAAATTGTGAGCCGAAGCAATCCTGACCTGCTTTCTATTAATCACTTTCCTCATTTCACTTTAACTCTGTTTCTGAAAATACAAAAACAACTATAAAACACTAAAACCATAAAAACCGAATGAACTTCATGTATTTTCTGTTGGTTCAGCTTGTACTAGTCCTAGATTGAGGTACTTACCATAATCCCTGTGGGACGATCAAATACACTATAATTTTAACGACTGGTGCGCTTGCCAAAGTGTAAATCCAAGAGTCACATTTTATTTTACTAAGATTTTTGCACCAAATTAATGGCTCAGGATTTCAGCATCAAGTTAATGGCGCCGTTGCCGGGGATTGTTGAGTAATATCAACAATCCTTAGACCGGTACTAGACTGAACCATTTTTGTTAGTTTCTGTACATGATTGTTAGTTGTTAGTAAATTTCGTTGTAAGAGTAGGATTTGTTAAATCTCGCTGTATTGTTGTTCATAGTTACTACTGTTTCGATTTTAGTTGTTTAGTTGTTGGTACTAACTGTTACAGTAGCCTTGTTTGTAGTTAGTTGTTGCATTTATGTTTTTCCTAGTTCCTTTGGAAAGTGAAAAGTTACAGGTAATGGATCTTGATGACACCTTAGCAGAGTTTCTTCAATATTCACAAACGTTATGCATGAACCATGAAGAGGAGGTACAACCAATTGAGGAGGAGCCATCAGAGTTAGAAAGGAGTTTAATTCAATTCATAAAAGTCACTCAAACCGGCCTTCAAAATTTTGATAATTCAATCATGAATATTCAAAAGCAAGTGGATTTTATTGCAAAGCAGTTAGCCGAAGAGCAAAGCAATACAAAGGTTGTACGAAGAAAAGACCAATATGAAGAGCCATGGGATGATGATGTTGGTCTAGTTGAAGAAATTAAGTTTGGAGAAGAAGAAGATCAGTTAGACAACATTGAAATGGATGAACCTGAACTTGAAGTTGAGGTAGAAACAAAAGAAGAAGAAGAAAATAAGGAAGTTCAGGGATATTTGATGGAAGAAGAGTCAATTGAAGAATGTGAAGAGGAAAGTGATATGGATTATACTTCAGAAGTGGAAGATGATAGTATATCTAGTGAAGCATTCTTTGATGATTGGAATGAAAAAGATTGGTCTGAAGAAGAACAAGAGCAAGAGTTGTCATTGAATAATTTCTTTGATGGTGCAAGTGTTGTAGGAGTGCAAATTGAACAAATGACAACAGAAGCCATTGAGGAACCTAAAAATCATTTAGACACTATTATTGAGCAAGAAGTGATAGAAAAGGTTGAGATCTCAGCAAAGATGGAAACCATATCTTGGCAACATAATAATGATACTGAATTTTTGTTGGAGCCAAGTGTGAACACAGAGAAAGAAGTAGAAGTTCATGCACAAGAAGAGTTAACATGTGTAGATGTTGAGAATATAAAAGAAGAAGAAGAAATTCAGCCATGTTATGAGGAGCGTTTGCTAGTGATGTCTACTGCAGCTATGGAATTCAAAAAGAAATGTGAATCATCAAGTCAAGAAGAACATTGCTTGTGGCATAAAAAGAGGAAGACTAACAAAAAACAGAAAAAGAAAAAAAGTGAAGAAAAGAAAAAGAAGAAAAAGCAGAAAGTTTGGAAAAGAAAAGATTGGAGGAAAGTTATGTTGAGCATTAGCTTCAAACATAACAAGGAAAAACAAGGAGTAAAAAGACCAAGAGTGTATGGACATAAGAAATGGGATCCTGGAGGATGATCTTGTGTTGGTTTTTCGTGTACATAAATAAAATAGTGAGAGACTGAACAACATGAAGAAAATAGAATCAGATTCCCTCCACGCTTGAGCAAGAGGAAGTTGACGCTTAAGCGTGTCTTCTTTTCGCTTGAGCGAGATCGAGACCTGTTTCCCCTTCCGCTTTGAGCGTGAGCTCTTTTGCCTCTCAATAAACTGCTCGCCTGAGCGTCATTCCACACGCTCAAAGCGTGACAGTGATGCATGGTTTTTCTGCACCTCTGCTTGAGCGCTTCAAGCTAACGCTTGAGCGCAATCGGGCCTGAGGATGTGCTGTGCATTTTCTCGCTTAAGCGAAAGCTTAATGAGCCTGAGCGAGATTGACATGATACCCACTGATACCCACTGATACCCTTTTCGATCGGAAACTTCTCATGGGGACTTTAATAAATGGTTTCTGATTGTTGATGTAATAAACAGGTCAGATGATGAAGGGTGACTTATTTCAGTCAGCCTTTTATCACTCGGATCCCTCATTCCTCTCTCTTCACTCAGTTTCTTTCATCTTTCTTTCACTCGGCCTTCTTTTCATGTATTCTGTTATCCACTCTCACCTGTCACTCATTCTCATACTTTATCTCTTCCTCTCATTCGTTGATTGATTCATTCTTCCTTTTAATCCAGCTGAGCTCTTCCTCGGTTTCCTCACCCGATCTCGCTGCATGTGTTGGTTGTTCACCCAGCCTTTCATTCACTCATTCTTTCATCCACTTATTTTATCGCTCAATCGTCTTTTTCTTCATCCATTCGGTATTTTGTTCACTCGGACCCCTATGCAGTCATTCTTGTATTCACTCGTTTTTCTCACTCAGTCACTCCTTTTCATTCTGGCTTCCGTTTTTCACCTCATTTTTCATTCGGTTCTTCATCCACTCGGTATAACTTGTACTCATCTATCCCACTCGGAATTCATTCATTTGGCCACTCTATTTCACTCGTTCTTCATTCACTCTGTCAAGCTTCCACTCGTCTTTCATTTATTCGGTCACTTCACTTATCCACTCGTCTCTCCGTCTTGGTCACTTTCACTTCTGTCACTCTTCATTCACTCAGTCAATCATTCTCTCGTGTGTTCCTCCACTCGTTCTTTCTTTCACTCGGCCTTACCTTCATTCGTTCTTTCTCCCACTCGCTTCTCTGTTCACTCGTATCTCACTGCAGTTGTTCACTCGTCCATTCATTGTCACACTCGGTTCTCATACACTTTTCTTTATTCATTCATTCTTTCACTCATTCTGTGACCCATTCGGTATTCATTCACTCAGTACCCTTTTCATTCAGTGTTTTATTCACTTTTTCTCACTCACTCATCACTCAGTTCCTCATTCACTCGGTTTCTCGCTAGATCACTCAGTTTCTTCCACTCGCTCATCTCCGTCATCCGATCGGTATATCCTTCACTCACCTCCTTCACTCAGAATATTCTCATTCGTTCTCCCATTCATTCTTCCATCCACTGGTTTTTTTTTCATCCACCCTCAATCTACCCGTTTACTCTTCCACTCGGTCACTCTCTTTTCTGTTCGTCACCCGTCATTCAGTCTTTCATTACCGTACTCTATCTTTTTCATTCTTCCACTTGTCGTTTTATTCACTCAGCTTTGCTCTCATTTTTCTATTCGTCTTTTATTCATCGGTTCTTCCATTTACTCAGCATCTCTTTCATTCTTTCTTGATTCTTCTATTCACTCGGCCCTTCATTCCCCCAGTTAATCTTTCACTCGTCTTCATTTTCTCATTCTTCATTCACTCAGTATTCTTTCCATTCAGTATATCATTCACTCGTTCTTTCAATTTACCTTATTTCCATTGTGTTCCTTACCCATCTCTTCGTAATTCTCTCATTCGCTCGTTTTCATTCACTCGATTTATTTCAGTCAGTTTCTTATCCCTTCGTTTTTCTATGCGTCTCTCTGTCTTTCGTTCACGTGTTTAATACACATATATTGTCTACTCGGCCTTCCAGTCACTCGGCCATTTGTTCGCTTGTTTCCCTCACCGCTTCCTTCCCTGACCTCATCCACTCGGTATATTTCTTTCACTCGTTTTCATTCACTCGGTCCCTTTCTTCATTCGTTCTTGATCCACTTGGTATTTATTTCATTCGATCTTCCACCTTCAGTCTGTCACTTTTATTCTTCATCCGATCTTTCATTCTGTCATACACTCGTCTCGCATTCACTCATTGTACATTCATCTTTCTCTCTCTCTCGGTATCTCTTTCTCAGTTTTTCTTGGTCTTTTATCTATTTGGTATGTGAGCTTGAGCGTGAGTACCATATTGATGATACCTAATGCTGTGTTTCTCGCTTGAGCGTGATTTAACACGCTTGAGCGAATATCATACCTGATGCTTCATTTTTTTTAGATTGGGCGTTGGCACGCCAATATTTCAGCGTACTTACGCGCATTGCAGGAGAAGGCACGTCTTCTAATTTCTGAGAAAGTCCAACCAGGTGCTTCCCAGCACTGCCACTCAGGTAAAAGGGAAGTATTCTAGTACCCCGACTCCTTATTTGATTTTCCGATTCTTTATTTGATAAAATATGTTAATTATATTTAATTTCAAATCCATCTTAATAATTTAAAGTTGCTAATTCTTAGGCTTCAGTCGGATATATTAATTAATCGGTTTTTGCTTAACTCATGATCTCTGCTCATAACTATTCTTCATCATTAATTAAATTGTTTACTCGGCATGCTAGTTAGCAATCTAAATGTATGATCGTACATTAAGTTTGGGGACAAGACTGGCTGATTAACTGTTATACTCATATGAGCTTTTGAGCCTGTTTTATCTTTTTCTGAGTGAGCTTGCATGCTAGTTAGTGAGACAGAATTTGCCTCAGTGCTTGCTAATTGTCATATGTCAACCAATCAGAAATGATAAAGGCCTTCTTTGTTAATTTAGCCAGGGCCAAAAATAGCCTTCCTAATCTATTAAATTACCCTTTGACCTAATGATTATGTTTGAGCCTGAAACCTTTCATTCTGTTTATATACCTAACGTTACAAAGCCTATTTATCCAAGAAAAACCCGACTGAATTACCCCTGGATGTTCCACTGGTGAATTACTCGGTTTTTGCTTATTGCTAGGGACTAGCAATCTCTAAGTTTGGGGATGAAGAGTGTGCCTAACAGTAATTAAAGACACAATACAGTAGTTAAAGACACACTCTGACATTGATTATGGATAAAAATCTTGAGAAATGAAAGAAAGGCAAAGCCGAGAGAAAAATGAACAAAGTTCAGAAAAGAAAAAGGTGCAAAGCACCACAAGAAAAGAAAAAAAAAATTCAATCGGAAAAAGATGGAAAGAAAAAGTCAAGAAAAAAGGAGAAGTCCGAAGGACTAAAAGAAAAAAGAAAGTGCAAAACAGCATGAGTTATTAAGTAGCATTCAGTCAGAAAAGTAAAGAGAGTTGTTAGTAGAGGCAATTAAGTTAGAATTGAGGCAAAGCATCAGTGAACACATCTTGTAACCTATCTATGACTCGGAAAAACAATAATTGAGCCTGTAGCCGAGCCCCATTATAAGCCTAAAAAGCCCTTACTGATCCGATTGAGTTGGCATATTTCATGATGTTTAGAACTGTTGCAAGCCTATGTTGATCTAACTAGTATGCAGGTGATGAGTGCATTCTATTTACCCTATACACCGAGAGAAGAGTTAAACACCGACCAGTGAGGAAAGCATCAGCAGCTTGTCTCCCAAAAGAGGTGTAAGTTTTTATACTTTTAGAAATTGCGAGAAGAAAGCATGATCGGTATTCAATAATTATAGTATGAATTAAGTTAAGGAAAGGTTGATTGTGTTGATCAAATGCTGTTAGTTAATAAGTCTGAATATTTGCTTGAGGACAAACAAAGTTTTAAGTTTGGGGATGTGATAAGTCTTGAAAAGACTTAATTATTCCACTGTTTATTTAACATAAATTACTAAGTATTGTCTAGTTTTGATATTATTATTTAATAATTTGTTAATAATTCATGTTTTAGTTAATTATTTCAAAAGTATGCTATTTATGTAAGAAACCGATTGAAAATATTAATTAGATAAGGAATTTTGAAGTATTTATAAATTCACTAAGCAGCCAGCGTATAATTGCTAGGCAAGTAGCTGTTTATTGGTGCAGGAACAGGGCGTACTTGAGAAAAGAAGACAAATCTGAATGAAAATTACAAAAGCTGAGCGAGATTTGGAAAATCTGAGTGAAACTTCTCAATTCCGACTGAAAAGAGTCCAAAGACCGACTAAGTGAGACTTCAAAGACACTGACTCCGAAAGAGAACAAGGACTCGAAATATTGCATGAAGAACCCGAACGCCAACTGCAGAATACCGATTAAATAATCAACTCGCTCAAGCGGGAGTTAAATTCGCTAAAGCGAAGGATAAAAATTAGCTCAAGCGAAGCAATCACGCTTGAGCGAGAAAGCCATTCTGTATTACATATTTCCAATTCGCCCAAGCTTCGCCATAACGCTTAAGCGACCAAGCAACACTGTAGTACAATTCCCGAACTCGCCCAAGTGAGAGTTAATCCGCTCAAGCGAAAACCCAGCAGCTGAAGCGAAAAAGCAGTAACTTAAACCCTGTTTCTTCCCTCCAACAACACACACCTAGTGCAATACTGTTTCTGCTTCCATTGCCTTCTTCTCCACTGCTGCAACCTTAGTAACTTAAGTAGTGAACTGTCAATTAGCTGGTGCTGCGCTGTAAATTAGCTAAGGCTGAGCTGGATCCTGTTAAGAGCTGAGCTGTAATTAGTTGGTTACTCTGTAAACTGTGTAATTAGTTTTAGTCGTTAACTTAAGTTCTCTAAGTTATCAGTTAAGTTAGTCAGTTTAGTTAGATGCCTATATATATTCATGTACATACTCTGTAAAAGTGTGTGGAGACAGAGAATACATAGAACACATTCTTTTTCATTCTAAACTTCGAACATCTTACTACTTCATTTTCTCTCTCTCTAATTCCTCTCCTCCATGACGTTCCACAATCCTTCGATGGAACTGAAGTCAATGGAGTTCTAAATCCCTAAGGTTGGGATTGCGAAGGTGAACAATGGAGTCTTGAAGCTGTGAGCAAGTAGATCGACTTCTAGATCCTGAGGCGAACAAGCTGATGAGTGGAGCAGAATCGCTGGATTGACAAATCCAGAACTGATGAAGAACTTCGCCAGTGAGGAATCATGGTTGAAGCTTAGGTAACTTCCAGCTTTCTAACTAGTTCAGGCCTAATCAATTTAGGTGAATAGTTAGAGTTCAACCTCCAATTTCGTATTAGATTCTTAGGTTAATCGAGCACTTAAGGAATTAAGGTTCATTGCTTAAGGATTAGTGTTTTTCACCTAAGGAATTAGGGAATAACCACAAGCGGATTGTCCTCTAGATTGTGAAGTTCGATTATACTTAATTGCTTGTTTCTTGAGGAAATTGTGAGCCGAAGCAATCCTGACCTGCTTTCTATTAATCACTTTCCTCATTTCACTTTAACTCTGTTTCTGAAAATACAAAAACAACTATAAAACACTAAAACCATAAAAACCGAATGAACTTCATGTATTTTCTGTTGGTTCAGCTTGTACTAGTCCTAGATTGAGGTACTTACCACAATCCCTGTGGGACGATCAAATACACTACAATTTTAACGACTGGTGCGCTTGCCAAAGTGTAAATCCGAGAGTCACATTTTATTTTACTAAGATTTTTGCACCAAATTAATGGCTCAGGATTTCAGCATCAATAGCCGACTGCTTCAATATCATAATGAAGAAGGTATTCTGCACAGTGGAATATGTCCCTTTCATCCATCAACAGGAGTGGGTACAATCACCAGCATGATTTCTGGAAAAGGTGATTATCCTCCATCCATGTGACAGAAAAGTACACTGATAATTCACCTACTCTCACTACAACAAAAGTTGAAAAAGATGCACTAGTATTGTCTGCGGTTGGGCAGAACCGCAGACATTAATGAAAAATAGGAAGTATTGTATGCGGTTGCTTCATTAAACGCAGAGAATAATATTGTTTGCGGTTAGCTCTTTCAATCGTAGACATTGTTGAATTTATTTCATTCGTGCGGACCCTTTAAGTAACATTTTCAATTACCAAACTCTCTTTGAACAACTAACCCCCTTCCTGACTTTTCTCCATGACCTAAAAAATGGGCAGTCAATTCATTTTATCTACCCCACCGCCTCCGACCAGGATTTAGCAACCCCTTCTCTCAGCCACGCCTTCATTCCCTCTAATAGCCACACACTGAGAATTGCAGAAAGGGAAAACAAGAGAGTGGGGTGACGGCTTGGATAAAGGAAGAGTGATGGTGGTTGGTGGAAGCTATGGTGGTGGCTATTAGACCTGGTTACAAGCAGCTACACTTCAGAAACCCTCGTAGATATCGTCACCAGAGTAATCCAAGAGCTTCGCCGAGACCCTCACGATGAAGACGACGCGCTTTTCCCTCCATGGAAAAATGACGATGACGAAACCACCGCCTAAAAAAATGGCAACCTTGAAGAAAACGACGAGTTCAAGTTCATGTTCATATCGCGAGACTTGATTTCCCTTGTCACAACTAAACTAGATTAGACCCATCTACCCAATCTTCAATTTTAATTTTAGCTTCAATTAATTTTACTTAATTGTGTTGTCTTATTTACTCTCTATGTCATATTTGATATTTTTTCTTGTTGAAAATTTAGAAAATATGGCACTGGATATGCACTAAAATGCCATTTCTATTAACTTGCAGGTCAGGGGACTAATTCGTTTGACTTCTGGGGCTATTTTAAGTTTTGAGCTTGCTCATTATGGTTCATCTGAGTTTGAGTTAATGGCAGAAGAGCTTTTGATGAGTGACTCAGAGATCAAGGCAAGTAGAACCATAAGGCTTGTACTTCTTTCATTTGGATTTCCTGTTGACTTAACCAGCTTTGTGAGGCAGCATTCTATTTGGGTAGATACAGAGCAAAGATAGAAGGTGTATGGTTCACTGCCAAGAGATTTTTGTGATAAGTATGGTGCTTGTGGTTCCAATGGGAATTGTGATGAGGGTAAGGTACCTTCTGCTTGTGATTGTTTGAAAGGGTTTAGGCCTAAATCACCTGTGGAATGGAATGGAATGGAGTATTCTCAAGGGTGTGTAAGAGATAGGCCATTGGGGTGCAAGAGTGATGGGTTTTCAAATATGTTGGGATAAAAGTGCCTGATACTGAGTTTAGTTGGTTGAACGAAAGCATGACTCTTTTGGAGTGTAGAGCCAAGTGCTTGAGCAATTGTTCTTGCACTGCTTATACAAATTCAGATATTAGAGGTGCAGGTAGTGGTTGTGCCATTTGGTTTGGTGATCTTAATGATTTGAGGGTTCAACCTGATACAGGACAAGATCTCTATGTTCGAGTGCCTGCTTCAGTGTTAGGTACGGCTTCGATTTGTTTTTCCTTTGTCTTAGTCCTTACATTAATTTATGACTGAAAAATTTTGATCTATACTTGTTTCTTCCTTTCTTTTTTGGTTTTAATATATACAAACCAGATTATAGAGATAGTTTAATTTACTTAAATGAGTAAACTCTCATATTAGTCTTCAAGATTGTATGTGTTAAGATGTTCTAAATTGATAGGGAATATGATTGTATACTCCTTATAAGACTTGTGACAAATCTCAATTCACGAGTTAGCTTTTAAGATGAATTAGGCCTGTTATTTCTAATGTGGCACAAGAGTTTGACTAGCCTTGAATGTTGAGCCACTCTTAAATGTCCAATTCTATAAACTTCACATATTAGATGTTTAGTCTTAGGAGCGAGGGTGTATTAAGATGTCCCACATCAGCTAATAATATGATCAATATACTACCTATAAGACTTATGGCACCCTCAATTCATGAGCCAGTTTTTGCATGAGTTAAGTCCACCATTTCTAAGAGTATGTGTCAAATGATTTAGTCACTAGGTATTAAAAACCCTCCACAGTCCAATGCAAACAATTTCAAGTACTAGCATGAAGGTTTACTCTTAATTAAACTAGGTTACATGTTCTAATTTCTCCCCTGACATATTAGTTATTAACAATATCCCTTATCTTTATATTGTTTGCTAGTGGATATATGGCACTAGAATATGCAATTGATGGGAACTTCTTAGTAAAATCAGATGTCTTTAGCTTTGGCATTTTGATGCTGGAGATAATATCAGAGAAGAAAAATATTGGAAGCAATCAGCTAGAAGAAAGTAGAAACCTCATTGGATATGTAAGTATATGAAGTAAGTTCGAATTCTGTTTCATACTTAAATGACTATGAATGACACATTACTTCATGTATTCTATAGGCATGGGATTTGTGGACAGAAAGGAGGCCTTTAGAAATGATTGGTGAATGCTTAAAAGACTCTTGCAATCTCTCTGAAGCAGTGCACTGCATCCATATCAGTCTTCTGTGTCTGCAGCAGTATCCACATGATAGACCAACCATGTCATCTGTGGTTATGATGTTAAGCAGTGAAATTGGTTTGTCTCAGCCCAAACCACCAGCTGTTTTTGTTTGAGAACATTCACCACATCGAGAATCTTCTTCATCATATAAGAATGACCTACCTTCTGTCAATGAATTAAGTATTACAGTCTTAGAAGCTCGTTAGGAAACGTTAATCATAAGTCTCACATATACACATATATACACCAGATAAAAATCTAAGGAGTAAAGTTTCACTTTAGTATCTAAAATCAGCAGCGTTGGATGCTGCTTGCTTCCAATTTTTATTAGCTAGGTGAAAACTAATAACTGTCAATCATAGGTCTATTATTCTTTTCCTGTTCTTTTCCAAATCTTATAAAAATTCATATCCTAAAAACTGAAACAATTTTTAAAATTTTAGTATTTATATGAGACATGAGATCATTATTTTAAGACACTAAAAATTTCTTCCCTTTGATGATCTGTTACCCTTCTTTTTGTTTTTGAAATTAGATATATGGAGCTCTTCGTATGTCAGTCAAGATTCACTTGAGGTTGAACTCCAAGATGCTTATAGATGGTAATGGTGACTAAATTGTTGCAACATCCTTACTTGAAGCTAACAACCTAGTAGCAACCTGGTAATGGTGACTTGATATTGTGAACTTATGTTCTATGATCTTTTTTTTATAACATTGGTTTGCCAATACAATCTGTTGATTCCTGGTGAAATAAGAAAGTTTTGAATATAAACTTCTTAGTTACTTCGACTTAGTTGCTTACATGTAACTGTTTTGCAGGAATACCCTGTTGGTACTTACAAAAATGTCAGTGGGTCTGATAGAGCTCTTTGTCATGATTGCCCACCCCAAGGTCTTCCACATCGTGCTTTATATATTCCTATTCGAGGTAATTCTAATAACTAAATTTGTTTTGATCACAACTGAAGGGTAGAGTAAAGGCAAGAGTAATAGCATTACTTACAAAGTTTCATAAATTGTTTTGGTCAACCTTTGGCTAGGTCAGGTATAATCATGATTTTAGTATAATAAAACTTGTTCAAAGTTTTGATTTTCTACTTATTTCCTTTTTAAAAGGTGCTGTGGCAGAGACTCCTTGTCTGTACAAGTGTATATCTGATAGATATCATATGCCAAACTGTTATACAAGTGCAGAGTTTTATACCGAATTTTTGATATGGAAAGTTAAATTGATTGGAAAGTTATTGAACGTAATAATACGGGTCTAATTTTGATACGCTGTTAATTCTGACAGATTTTATAGTCATGTTAGAAATCACTCTAAAAACATGATATGACTTATAAGGTAATTAATAGTGAAGTTAATCATTTTTACTTACATGACAATCTATAACTAGCTGACAATACAAAATTTTGTCACTGTCTCTACATTTTAATTAAATTAAAATTTCATTTTAACTTTAAAAATCATTAAATTAATAGCAATTAATTAATAATGTATACAATTCTATAAAAAAATAAAAAATGTTATACACACACATACGCATAAGTGTGGGTCTAAATAATTAATTAAATTCTGCAAGTTAAAGCTTGAGTCCATGCTCATATCTGTGGGGTTTTTGCTCAGCCTATTGTGGGTCACCGCCGAGCTTGGAGTTCAATTGTGGGGATCTATCACCTGGTTTCTCAACCTATTGTTTGTTGGCTTTAACATGAAAATTTTCATTCTTCTGTTGTTTTGGCTTTATTCTGGCCACCCTGCCAAATGTACAGATTACATTTCTTAGAATCATTCAATGTTTAGTTACTCTAATTCTCTAAAATGTTACAGGTAGCAGCAACATCTGATTTGATGCTGGCATATCTGGACTTCTTTCTTGGTGGGGATGAGAAAAGATCTGATCTGCCTCCCCATCTTCATCAAAGATTTCCCATGTGTATAATTTTTGGAGGAGATAGAAGTTACATGAGTCCTTTCTCGCTGCACAGTGATAATATTCTCACTAGCATCATGAGTTAGGTTTGCTCAACTCAAAACTTGGCCTTCTTGTGATATATCAAATATTTATTTTGTTGGCTGATTGTTATGTTTGTCTCTTCTCTAGTTTGTTCCATCAACTATCTGGTATCGATTAGTGGCTGGTCTTAATGCTCAACTATGCTTAGTTATTGTAATTGAAATAGAAAAAATGCTATGGCTCATATCGTATTTTCATCCTTTTATAATTATTTAGTTATACTATAATTAGTTTGGTAGTGCTTTCTTGGCAATGTGTGCTGTCATGGCTTCTGCTTTCTCAAAATTATTATTATTTTTTAAATCTGTTTCTTTGTTATTTTTTCACATCCGAAATTTGCATGATATGTAATTTTGGTTCTTCAATAACTCATTGTGATTCACTAAAACAAAAATTGAGGATCCAGGTATTCTTAATTAATGACCATGAATATAATTATTTTGTTAGTATATTTTACATGTTTCCTTTTGTCTTTAAATTCATTTTCCAATTTTCTGTCCTTGCTGAAGTTTTCAATGATTCTCTCCTTATTCCTGTCAATTCTGGCCATTGTACTACACTGTAAAAAGAATTATAGAACAGAACATTACTTTTCTGATACTTAATTATATTATTTTTAATTTTGCTATCTTTTTTCTACTTATTATGGCATCCAGTATTGATATTTATTTTTTCTTAAATCACTTAACTATGTCGTATTAGTTCCACAACTTTCCTTTTTTACCAGTGGCATCAGATGGAGTAGTAGACAATTGTAATTCTGGAGCTGAGGTGATCCAAAACTCTGATGGGCGTAGAGATTCTAGTGCTGGAGCAGTTGTCAAACCATGTAATAAAATACAATTTCTAGTTGATTTTATTGTTGCTTTGAAATTTGGCTACTTCATGTAGATTTCTTTCTAGATGAGAGCGCCAATGAACCTTCTTCTTTGGGCATAATTATCATTGCTTGACATTTTTTATAACATGTATATGATGGTAGCTAGTATATTATCTAATTGAAACTTGGCTTCCCATACCTACTACTAGTTCTTTGAAACATAACTAGTAAAAGTTCTTCCCATTCCCAAAGGTGTGCTTTGATATTTTGTCTTCAACTAGTTTTGAGTCTCGGTATGTTCTATGCATGCTGAATTTCAAAATGAAAGTCTAAATTAATTTACCTAGTTATAAAACAAGTATTTCAACATATCAAACAGAATTGTATTATGGGATACAATCATTTCATGAACTAACTAATGTAATATAGGTTTAGTAAACAAAAAAATTAAAATAGAAAAAACCAAACATTGTCTGCGGTTAAACTTTGAACCGCAGACATTGTATTAACTATTGTCAGCGGTTCGTACTACAACCGCAGACATTGTTTTGACTATTGTCAGCGGTTCCACACTACAACTGCAGACATTGTTTGACTATTGTCAGCGGTTCCGCACCACAACTGCAGATAATACATAGCCAATGTCAGCAGTTTAAGTGCTGACGTTGTTTTTTGTGCTATTAATAGCGCCCTTATTTTCTGCGCTTGTACCGCTGACAATAGCTATTACGAAACCGCTGACAAAGGCCTTTTTTGTAGTAGTGTCTCTTGACATACTCTGAATGCTAGCCCACTCGGATTGACTCTTTATACACGTTATCAAAACCAGTGGGCCCACTAACACCCAACGATTCATCCTCCACGCTTAACTATAAATAACATGTTGCAATACATGTGCCAGGTGATGTTGTCCTTACTCTCAGACTCTCTATTATACTGCATAAGTATTACCTGAGTTGATACACTCTTCTAACTTGAGCGTCGGAGAATCTTCACAGGTGACACCACCTGTCGCCCACACCAACGCGAGAGGCCGGTGTGAAGGATCTCCAGGACAACAAGACCGGTTTCTCACACCAAGAGACCGGATAATAGAGACCGGATACACTGTGCCAGTCTTCAACCTCATTCAATCTTCAACTCTTGTGGCTGTCCCGACACCGGATCCTAGACCCTGGTTCTGGACGGATCAAGTGGTTAGTAATAATTTTCAGTGATATAATTGAGGAGGTGATAATTCCCTCAGGAAAGGATTAAAGGAATGTATTATATGAATGGTGGTCAAGTGAAGTATATATATATATATATATATATATACTGGACTGTTACATACATGATAAGAGAAGTAGTAAGTGAATGACACCAAAAGGTGTGATTAAAAAGTAATTAAGCAAATAGATAATGAGGATGAAGAGAGGTTTTACCTAGTCATTTGGACTTTGCACTGATATTAGTGTTACGTGGGAATCATAGCAGTTGGCCACCGTGGGTTCCTTTTAACATTAATTCATTGTGGAGTTGCCAATAGGCATAGGTAAATGAATTAGGATGTAAACAGCTTGCATATCGATTGATGATATGAATAGTTGGACTGTATACCCGACTTTCACCAGGCTTAACTACGAAGTGTTGAACTCCTGAGACTGATCACCTCAGGTAGTTGTACTAGTGGTTGAGGTTAGACAGACATGTTTTAGCTGATCTTGGGTGATCAGATTTAGAGAAGAGAAGTGTATGATTCGTATTTCTGAAATTGGTAAGTGATTAGAGATGAGGAACAAATAGAGATGAGATTTGGTAACGATAGAATTTGGAGATTCCGCGACCGAGTGTGGGTGCCTACAAAAGGTGATTTCAGGCAAGCCGTGTTAGCTGAAGCACATTGGAGTTCTTTAAGCATTCATCCCGGTGTTCCAAAAATGTACCACGATTTGAAGAAAGAATTCTGGTGGTCGGGAATGAAGAAAGCAATAACTGAATATATGAAGTCTTGTGTGATATGTCAGAAATGTAAGGTTGAACACCAGAGACCCCTTGGATTGCTCCAACCACCGAAGATTCCGATTTAGAAGTGGGAGAGTATTACTATAGATTTCATATCCGAGTTACCTCGTACACAATCCAGGTGTAATGCAATCTGGGTAATTGTAGACCGATTGATCAAGAGTGCTCACTTCTTGGCTATGAACATGAAATGGTCATTGGACTGACTGGTTAGGCTGTACATTACTGAAATTGTATGGTTGCATGATGTGCCTTCGAGTATTATTTTCGATCGGGATCCTCGATTTACTTCCCGATTTTAGGGAAGTCTGCAATAGGAATTGGGTACTGAACTTAGACTGAGTTCAGCTTATCATCCTCAGACTGATGGTTAGTCCGAGCATACAATTCAGACTTTAGAGGATATGCTGAGAGCTTGTGTATTGGAGCAAGGTGGTTCATGGGAAAGATACTTGCCATTGGTGGAATTCACTTATAACAACAACTATCATAGTAGCATTGGTATGGCTCCATGTGAAGCTTTGTATGGTAGAAGGTGTCGTACACCTTTGTGTTAGAATGAAAATGGTGATGCCATTCATTTGGGACCCGAGTTAATTCAGGAAATGAATGAACAAGTTGCTTTGATTCGAGAGAAAATGAAGATTGCCCAAGACCGACAAAAAAGTTACTATGATAATCGGCATAGACCACTTGAGTTCCAGGCAGGAGACTGGGTATTTCTGAAGGTTTCACCGACCAAAGGTGTAAGTCGGATATTGAAGAGTCACAAGCTTAATCCGAGATACATCGGGCCATATCAGATTTTGGAGAGGATCGGTGATGTTGCTTACCGATTGGATCTTCCCCAGTCGTTAACTAATATCCACAATGTATTTCATGTGTCACAACTCCGAGCGTATATTCCTTGTGATTCCATGATTGTGTCGAGTGATTCTATCTAATTGAAGGAGGACCTGAAGGTGGAAGTTACACCAATCGGTATTGAAGAATACCAGACTAAACGGTTAAGAAACAAGGAAGTACCATCGGTAAAGGTGAAGTGGCAAAATTTAAATGGGATAACCTACACATGGGAGTTGGAATCGGACATAAGGCGGGTGTACCCCGATCTTTTTCAATAAGGTGCATTGATTTCGGGGACGAAATCCCTTTTTAGGGGGGTGGATGTAACATCCCTGATCTTTTAGTAAAATTATGATGAGCGGAAAACATTAATAATCGTTTTAGAGATTTATTTGATATTTTTATGAATCATTAGGCAATTATAAATAATTAACTAGTGTGGAAATAAATTTATTGATTGATTAATTACAAAAAGGTTTAAATGAGGTGTAATTAGAAGGAGGTAAAGGTTTAATTAAAACTTTCAAAGAAAATATAAAAGAAATAGGGAAAAGACAGTTTTACCCCTGAGTCTTAAATAATAAAGATTTCCTTTCTTCTTCCTCATTATCCATGTGAGCCTTCTTCTTCTCCTTCTCTTCCTCTTCTCCTCCTTCACTGCCGAGAGTTACATGTAACATGCTAAAATTTAGAATTTTAGAAAATAATTCATTAAGGATCAGTGGAGAAATTCCGAGTGAATTATGTCTGAGACAAGACCTTCCGAGTGAAAAATGGATATGATTCCGAGTGAAGGAAGGTTAACATGTTTCCGAGTGAAGCAAGATTGAGAGAATCATTTCTAAGTTAAGAAAAACTCTGTGTCCGAGTGAGACACTTTTGAATGAGGCAAATCCGAGTGAAACGTCTCCGAATGGATCGTTTCCGAGAGAAGTACTTCCGAATGAAGAGAAGCTTTGATTATGAATAAGTACTTCTCGGGCCGAGATATTTTTGAATAGTGACCGAGTGGGGCATCTCCGAGTTGAGTGCAACATTCCGAGTGGGATGGCACCGAGTGAGACGTTTCCAAGTGGAATAGCGTCAAGTGAGATATTTTCGATTTCCGTGTTGTATAGAACCGATTGGGATGTACCGAGTGAGTCTTTCCAGGGGAAGTACTTCCGGACAGAGAAAAACTTTAAGTTCGAATGAGTACATTTCCGAGTAGATAATTCCCAGGGAAAGTAAATATCCGAGTGGTGAACCCCTTCATTCAATTCGTGCTCGGGTGTTTTAAAGGTTGCCGAGAGCTTGTGCTCAGATTCATTTTCGAGATGGCCTTCGACTCCGAGTGATATTCCCAAGTGGAAAGATTTCTGAGAGAGCACTGAACTTCGACTCCAAATGATCCTTTCGGTTGAAGGACTTCCGAGTGACACACTTCTGAGAGAAATATCTTCGAGTAAAGAAAGGCTGTGACTTCGAATAAGTACTTTTCAGACAGAGATAAATCCGAGTGAGATATTTCTGAATGAGGTGTCTCCGAGTGAGACATTTCTGAGTGGGTCACTTCCGAGGAAAGGAAAGCTATGACTGAGTCTTTCAAGCAGAAACATTTCCGAGTGAATTTCCTCCGAGTGAAGTAATTCCGAATGAAAAGAGACTTTGATGAATCCTCGGAAAGAGATATTTTTGAGTACTTTCAATTTAATCTTTTTACCATGTTAGAGTCAGAATTTGGAAATATGATCAAATACAAAGTTAATGCTCGTGGTCTTAGCTTTCCAACAAGACCAAATTTATTAAAATTCATTAAGATATGAGAAATATATGCCAAAATATCTAAACAATGTTAGAACTGACATTTACTTCAATCATTGAGGTTCTTCCACGTCGTTCTATTCTTCTAAATTCTAGCAGATTCTCCTATCTTTTTCTAAGTATGGGACCCTCTCTATTTTGTCCTATCCTCTTTTCTTTTATTATTATCTTGTTTCTTGTTTATCTGTTAACATATATGTATGTATCAGCACCTCCTTACTTTATATTTTACGTGTGTTTTCCATCAACGACCTTTGTTAATCCCACTGTTGGATTAGTCTGAAATTTTAAAAGTGGAAAGAACTCTAAATTCCTTAGTTCAAGGTAGCTGTGGAAGGTTTCAGAACTAAGAGTTGATTCGGAGCTTGTGAATAATGAGCCGATTGTATTAGTAGCTCGAGGAGCTTTTGGAATCACTTATTCCAGGTAGGGGGAGCGTTTACATTTTAAATGTATAGTTTATGAACGGAATCAGGATAATATTGTTATCTTCAATGAGAAATCCTGAATATGTATAATATGTGTGATATATTATGAGATATGAATTGTATATATGATGTATGTATTTATCCTATGCATAAGATGCAGTAGGAAATATGATATTGATATGTGATTGCTGATGATGATGATATGAATGTTATTCATGAAATATATCATGATGTATGAATGCATGGGATGCATTTGATAAGCATGGGATGCTTGTGTACTGAACAAATATGAAATATGATTGTGGTTTCGAGGATTCCACAAAAGACCTTGGGTGGGACAAGGCAAACCTCTTGAGCGGGGCTCGGGGTTTAGCCCGTGACACTACCGTTCTCGCTGGGAGTGATTGTGTCACGTGAGAGGGCAAACGGTTTGGTACCAGTAAAACGGCCGGATCAGCTGAGAGCTGAGTTATGGCTGAGAGCCAGTGTTGCAACATAAATAAAAGACTTAATAATAGATCCATTTGATTAAGCATGTGAATGCATTGATGTATGTTGTTGTGAACAACATGAGTTTATGATCATTGACAATGAATGATACATGATATGATTTTGATCTATATGTGTGTCGCAACCTGGATCGTGACGGCGCGGCGGAAAGAGAGACCGGACCGGCAGTAGGGGCCTGAAATAGGGAGTCGCCACCAACGTTTTTATTCTCAAGAAAAACATTGGGAAAAAACATGGTTCAGTAAAGCACTGGTTAAAAAGGGTGAGATTCGAATTCGGGAGTCGGTTACGAGTAGGGAAGGTGTTAGCACCCTACGTCGCCTGTAAAAAAAAACAGTACCAAGATTGAAAGCACTCGACATAAATAGCCTTATAAAAATGAGTTATTTCTTTCCTTTTTTATTATTGTTTTTTTATGTTTTAAAAGAATGGAGGGAACAGAACTGAACGAATCATGACGCGACGAAGCAAGGTCAACAGAACTTCCCGTCCAACTTAACCTTAACTTCATTACAAAACAGGGAAAAGAGAGAATGCTAACAAGACGTCGCGTCTAAATTAGTCATCTTTTAACCAAAATACAAGGTCTGAAATGGGAAGGGGATAAACAGGACGTCTCGTCCTAAGTATCCCATTCCTCGTGAGTCGTGGAGATAGTTAACCGAAAATAGGGAAAATCAACAAGACGTCGCGCCTAAATTGACTTTCATGGAAGTGGTAAAAAAAAAGGATAGTTACAAAAGAAACGTAAAAAAAGAAAATAAAAGAAAGGAAAATGGGCCCGACGGGAGTTAAGTCCCGCTCCTATGTATTCTCAAGTTACCGAGAAATCAGGGTTACGTAGTTCTTGGTGATGTTTTTTTTAGGAAAAGACTAAGAGATTAATGATGGATGATATTTTTGAAGGGAACTCATACAAGGCGAAGTTCTTCGCACGTGTACTGGTTCTAAGGAGATTGTGTAGACGGGAGTACTCCCGTACGACACTGATTTAAAGAAAAAAGGAAATAAGTTTTGGGCTAGTCCAACCAAATAAAAATGTGTAAAGCACTCATTTTTATTAATATTTATTATGAATCCTGGTGGGGGACTAATTCAATTAATAGAAATTAATTATTAATTGAAAGGGAAACAAATCCATCAAACAACAATTAATTTGACAAAAATAAATAAATAAATAACAAGCAGTATTAAAAATGAGGAACAAAGTGTGACCGTTGTGATGAGAGAGCTGAGAGATGGTGTGGTGAGAGAGCTGAAAATCAAAAGGGCGCTGGTGTAGTTGTGGCACTGTAGAGCCGGTGTACAGCTTGATAAACGGATGGAGTAAGGCTTAGCGCAAGGTCCAGAGTGAATTTGGTGGGGCCTGGACAGTGTGGAGGACTCGGTACGAAGCCAATGAAAGTGATTGGAGGGAGCTAGGCAGTATTTAGGAAATGGTCACCGGAAACCGGGTCTAATCCATTTTCCTGGTAAGTTGAGTCTGAAGCTAATTGGAAAATTCAAGGGACCAAGATTCTGGCTTTGAACTCCTGATGAAACTTCAAGCTTTAAGAGACTTTAGAGATCGGAGTAGGTTTTGCAAGGGAATGGGGACAGAGTTTTAACTCAAGGAAGGCTCCAAAAAAAATTCCAACCCCCTGTGCCTCTTCAGATGAGGTATTTATAGGGGTTGCCGAGTGCTTGGACAGCACATGCTTCCACTCACAGTGGAGGCAGCCTAGCCGCTAACAGGTAGTAGGGGGCAGCAGCTGGTGGGGAATTTTTAATTATTTCCACTTCCGCCCCCTGTCTGCCACTTCCAGAATTCATGGATCGACTTGGGTGGTGTGATTCCAAGTCATAGTATGGGCAATTGGACTCCTTGATCGGTGCCACATGGGACCGATTTTCTTCTTATGGCCCGGATCTCTGTCTGTCAGCATCCCTTCTCAGTGGAAATTGATTCGAGTGACAAAGATGAAAAGTCCGAGTGTAAAAACCGATCCTTTGACACTTGGTGTGAAGGCTTAAGTTGTAAAAACCGATCATTCAAGTGACACCGGCTCCCTTTTGCTCCACTCGGAGATGTTTTATCCGGAAATGTCTGCTTGAAAGACTGTTAGCCTTTCTTTGAAAGTGACCCACTCGTAACTTTCTCATTCGGATATATCTACCTCAAAAGTGTTCTTTTTTGAAGTCTATTTCACTCGGGAATATCTCTTTCCAAGAATTATTCATCAAACCAATTATTCATCAAAGCATCTTTTCGTTCGGAATTGCTTTACTCGGAGGTGCTTTGCTCGAAAATGTTTATGCTTGAAGCACTCATTTAAAGTCGATAGCCTTTCTTTGGTCGAAAGTGGACCACTCGGAAACATATCAATCGGAAACACCTCCAAAGATATTTCACTCGGTTATATCTCGGGCCAACAAGCTCCTTCGAAGTCAACCATTTTCACTTAAAATTAATTCACTCGGGAATTGTCCACTCGGAATTCTCTGTATCTGGGAGACACTTCACTTGGACATATTTATCCGAAAAGTATTTTTCATAGTCAGAGCCTTTCTTTTCTCGGAAGTGATTCCCTCGAGAATGACCCACTCGGGAATGTATTACTCGGAGAGTAACCACTCGGATATATCTTTGTCTGTAAAGTACTCTTCATAGCTAGGGCCTTTCTTTGCTCGGAAGTCTCTCGAGAATGACCTACTCGGAGAAACCTTACTCAAATATATCTCTTGCCAAAAAGCTCCAGAATCAGCCATTTTTGTTGATGCACTCGAGAATTGTCCCTTCTGAAATACTCATTCGAAATCAGTCTTCCTTTGCTCAGAAGTACTTCTCTCAGAATTAAACCACTCGGAGAAACCTTACTCTGATATATATCTTTGCCTGAAGTATTCATTCGTAGTTGATCCTTTTTCGTTTAGAATCAATTCACTCAGAGATGATTCGTTTGGAAACATCTCTGCCCAGAAAAAGCACTCATCCAAAGTTAGAATCTCTACGCTCGGAAGTACTTCAGTCGGGAGCTCTTCACTCAGATGTGTTCATCTGAGACGCTGTTCATTCAGAATGGCTTCAATCGGGAATTCACCACTCGGTTGTATTCATCTGAAGTTAGACGCTTTTCATTCAGAATGGCTCCAATCGGCAATTATCCACTCGGATGTATTTCCAACTAAAAAAAAAGCACTCATCCAAAGTTTCACTTTTCACTCGGAGGTATTTCCCTCAGAAGCAGTCCCCTCGGAAACACCTCACTCGGAGACAACCCACTCAACAATGATCATTTAGAAACATGGAACTTTGAGAGAGTCTAAGCCTTTTCTTTGTTCGGAAGTGACTCCCTTGGAAGCAGCCCACTCAGAAATGACTCAATCGGAGACATTCCACTCGGCAACGTCTCACTCGGAGATAACCTACTCGGAAATTATCTTTCAGACCTATGGAACTTGAGTCTTTGCCTGAAAGGTATAGTCACTGCCTTTCTTTCGTTCGGAAGTAACTCCCTTGGAAGTAGCCCACTCGAAAATGACTCACTCGGAGATATTCCACTCGGAAATGACTCACTCGGAGATATTCCACTCGGAAATTATCATTCCGAGTCGTTCTACTCGGAAATGATCATTCAGAGTCGAAGTTCAGTCCTCTCAGAATTCTTTCCACTTGGGCCAGACCAAAAGAGGTGTTCACAGATGCCCCTCTTTACTTCTTTTTCACAAGAGAAACATGAAGCTTCTGTGTTTTGAAGTGAAAAGGAAGTAAAGATATGAACACCGATGTAGGGGCCAGGTGGGACCTCTTAATTGGTATGGCATCTGACGGTGTTGGCAATCAATGAGTTAGTGTGACCTTTTCCCCATTAATGAAAAGCATTTTTTCACATCTGCCTCTTTTTGTTTTTGTTTTTGTTTTTGTTTTTATTTTTTTTTGTTTTTTTGAGTAAATAGAATTGGGGCGGTGCACTAGTTTCAGCAGGAAGCGATTAACTGGGAATTATCTTTTGGGATGACATGAAGTGAAAGGATTGTCTTTTAGTTAACAAGAGGTGATTGGGGGCTAATTCTCAATTGACCGGAGATAAAAAGATTGGGGTTGACCCTCGGTAGGCTGGAAATAAAAAGGTGCCATTTGTTCGGCGATTGGAAGGTAAAGGTGAGGGTGTTGCCTCCCGGTTGACTGAAAGGTAAAGGGTGCCATTTGTTCGGCGACAGGAAGATAAAGGGTGCCATTTGTTCGGCGACAGGAAGATAAAGGGTTGCCATTTGTCTGGCGACTAGAAGGTAAAAAGTGCCATTTGTTCGGTGACTGAAAGGTAAAGGGTGCCATTTGTTCGGCGACAGGAAGGTAAAGGGTTGCCATTTGTTCGGTGACAGGAAGATAAAGGTTTGCCATTTGTTTGGCGACTGGAAGGTAAAGGTGAGGGTGTTGCCTCTCGGTTGACAAAAAAGTAAAGGTGAGGGTGTTGCCTCTCGGTTGATAGAAAAGTAAAGGTGAGGGTGTTGCCTCTCGGTTGACAGGAAAGTAAAGGTGAGGGGAGCTAACAGGATGTCTCGTCTGAATTAACTCATTGTTGATAGGAAACGTAGAGATTAGGGTTGACCCTCGGTTGACAGGAAACGTAAAGATTGGGGTTGACCCTCGGTTGATAGGAAATGTAAAGGTTGGGAGATCTAAGGATTAACAGGATGTCACATCCCGATTAACCTGGACCTAAAGGCTCAGGGTGATTCCCCGGTTTGACATGACTGAAAGTTCTTGGGGAACTGCCCCTTGAATGAAAGAGAATAGACCTGGGGTGATGCCCCAGCTGACATAATTTAAAGGAATCTTAGGGAACTGCCCCTTTGACTGAGAGAGAAAAGATCTGGGGTGATGCCCCAGTTTGACATGATTTGAAGGAACCTTGGGGAACTACCCCTTGATTGAAAGAGAATAAACCTGGGGTGATGCCCCAGTTTGAGATGGTTTGAAGGAATCTTGGGGAACTGCCCCTTGACTAAAAGAGAATAGATCTGGGGTGATGCCCCAGTTTGAGATGGTTTGAAGGAATCTTGGGGAACTGCCCCTTGACTGAAAGAGAATAGATCTGGGGTGATGCCCCAGTTTGAGATGATTTGAACGAGTCCTGGGGAACTGCCCCTTGACTAAAAGAGAATAGATCTAGGGCGATGCCCTAGTTTGAGAATATTTGAAGGAATCATGGGGAACTGCCCCTTGACTGAAACAAAAGAAATCTGGGGAGATGCCCCAGTTTGAGTTGTTTAGGAAGTGTAATTTTCCTGGGGAAGGATTCGGTGATTCGGGGTACTATCTCTTTGGGTGAAAGGGAATGAACCTGGGGTGATGCCCCAGTTTGATTTGTTTGGGAAGCGTAGTTCCACTGGGGAATGTGTCTTCCTATTGGGGAAGAAAGGCGTGGCTAGCCTTTGATCACTGTGGTTCTGTCAAAAAGATGATTCCATTGAGGATAACTAACTTTCCCAAATCTGATTAGGAAGTACTCTAGTTAGGGGAGCTGAGTCCATTTTGAGGTTCCCCTAGGGAGGAATGGTGGGTCTGCTGGGGAGAATTTTAGGCAACTACACGTCTTGGGGTCATGGGTCTTGGCTATCGTGGAACAAATTAAAACTTACAGGTGAACTCCCTTGGCGACTGGCTTTGAAGTAACTTATGGCCAAAATAACTGTTACTCTTGACTTCATTGAGGCTGCTTAGTGGAGTTGGTCGTGCTTGTCTGAGATAAGGTCCGACAATGGTATACACTTCGTTCCCCATAACTTTGTGTTTTGTCATTTTCAAATTCAAAGAATTTTCTTAAGGCAAAACTTGTTTATTCATTTTAGTCATGAACACATGTAAGAAGAAGGAAACATTTTATTTATGATCATTAGGTGTGTACAGGTGATGAAAACAATGCAAAAGATATGATATGACAAGGTGTAAGGAATTGATGGTAAGGGTGAAAGGGAAGGCCTTTTAGATCCTCCATCGATTTCCTGAGGGCGACGAGATTCTGGGTTTTTCTCATGATTTCCTGTTTATCCTCTGATTTTGCTTCCGAGGACGTGGTTTGACAATGGCTTCGATGCCCTAGACTGACCTCCTCGTTTACGACTTGAAAAGTCGATGTTGCAGTGTTGAATCTATAGGCCGTGACTTTTTCTGAGCCGCCCTCTTGGGTTTTCGGCCCAACCAATCGCTCTAACTTTTGCCTAGGCCACCTTTTCAGGTTTTCAACCTAGCGAGCCTTTTCCTTTTTTTTTTATCTTTTATGCGTAGTATCTTTTCACTGCATCCGTGTTTATAGGCATCGGTAAATCTTCCCCATCCATGTTGGTGAGTATGAGAGCACCTCCGGAAAAAGCTTTCTTCACGATGTAAGGCCCTTCGTAGCTAGGAGTCCATTTGCCTCGGCTGTCTTTCTGAATCGGTAAAACCTTTTTGTGCACTAAGTCTTCTTCTTGGAACTGTCGGGGTCGCACCTTCTTTTCAAATGCTTGTTTCATACGCCTCTGATACAACTGACCATGACAGAGGGCCGTTAGTCTTTTACCATCAATCAGATTTAGTTGGTCATGTCGAGCCTGGATCCATTCAGCTTCATCCAGTTTGGCTTCCATGATTACTCAGAGGGAAGGGATCTCTACTTCGAAAGGCAGGACTGCTTCCATGCCATAAACCAAAGAGAAAGGGGTTGCCCCAGTTGAGGTTCGGACTGAGGTACGATACCCGTGTAGAGCAAAAGGGAGCATCTCACTCCAATCTCTGTAGGTTATTACCATCTTCTGCACTATTTTCTTGATGTTTTTATTGGTTGCCTCGACTGCCCCATTCATTCTTGGGTGGTACGGAGAGGAGTTATGGTGGGAGATTTTAAAGCTCTCGCAAAGCTCCTTCATCATTTTGTTGTTCAGATTTGTACCATTGTCTGTGATAATTTGGCTAGGTAGACCGTACTGGTATATCAATTCTCATTTGATAAACTTAACGATGACATTTTTTGTCACATTGGTGTATGAAGTAGCCTTTACCAACTTTGTGAAATAATCAATGGCGACCAAGATGAAACGATGGCTGTTTGAAGCCTTCGGTTCGATGGGACCAATGACATCCATTCCCCACATCGAGAAGGGCCACGGTGCTGATAAAACATTCAGAGATGACGGGGGTGTGTGAATATGATCAGCATATATTTGACACTTATGACATCTCCGAGCATAGGCAAAGTAGTCTGTTTCCATGGTCAGCCAGTAATAACCAGCCCTCAAGATCTTTCTTGACATGGCGTGCCCATTAGAGTGGGTTCCAAAAGATCCTTCGTGAACATCTCTCATGATTTTGTTTGCCTCAGTGGTTTCAACACAATGAAGGAGGACAGAGTCATAGTTTCTCTTGTAAAGCATATCACCATTCAAGAAGAAACCCATGGCAAGCCATCGCAGGGTTCTCTTATTGTTCTCCGTAGCACCGTTGGGATATTCTTGACTCTGGATATACCTCTTAATGTCGTGGTACCAAGGTTTTCCATCTGATTCTTCTTTAACCACTTGGCAGTCTACGAGCTCACAACGATTCTCTATCTCGATGAGAGGCATGTCATAATCATTACTCACTTTGAACATTGAAGTAAGAGTGGCCAAAGCATCAGCCATTTAGTTGTCTTCCCGAAGAACATGGTGAAAGGAGATCTCATCAAAGCCCTTGATCATTTCTTTGATGTGGGAGTGATAGGGAACCAACTTGTTGTCCCTAGTTTCCCATTCACCTTTCAACTGGTGGATAACCAAAGCGGAGTCCCCGAGGACTTCTAACGACCTTACTTTCGCATCTAGTGCCGCTTGGATTCCAAGAGAACATGCCTTATACTCAGTGACGTTATTGGTACAATCGAAACATAGCTTGACGCAAACAGGGATGAACTCTTTTTCTGGTGAAATCAAAATGGCTCCAATTCCGTGTCCCAAAGCATTAGAAGCTCTATCAAATCTTAAAATCCACTTGTCTTTACTGCCGCCTTCTTCTTCAGACAATGCCAGGATATCCTCATCTGGGAAGTCAAATGGCATTAGTTGGTAGTCACTTATGGGTTGATGGGCTAAGTAGTCTGCCAAAGCGCCCCCTTTTATGGCTTTCTGAGTGACATATGTTATGTTGTACTCGGTTAACAGCACTTGCCATTGATCGATCCTTTCGGTCAGAGCTGGCCTTTCAAAGATGTACTTAATGGGATCCATCTTGGAAACTAGCCAGGTGGTATGACTCAACATATACTGCCTTAGGCGCTTCGCGGCCCACGCTAATACACAACAAGTCTGTTCTAAAGCAAAGTATCGTATCTCGCAATCAGTGAACTTCTTGCTCAAGTAGTAGATAGCATGTTCTTTCTTCCCAGTTTCATCATGCTGACCTAATACGCAGCCCATGGACTCATTTAATACCGTCAGATACAAGATCAGTGGCCTCCCAGGGGTTGGTGGTACCAATATCGGTGGTTCTCGCAGGTACTGCTTAATTTTCTCAAAAGCTGTTTAGCAGTCCCCATTCCATTGTCCTGGTTGGTTCTTGTAGAGTAGTTTAAAGATCGGTTCGCAGGTCGATGTCAACTGTGAGATAAACCGAGCAATGTAGTTTAACCTTCCCAAGAATCCTCTGACTTCTTTTTCTGTACAAGGAGGGGGCATTTCTAGGATTGCCTTGACCTTGTCGGGATCTACTTTGATTCCTTTCTTGCTTATAATGAAACCCAACAGTTTGCCTGACCTTGCACCAAATGTGCACTTGGCAGGGTTCAACCTAAGCTTAAACTTCCTCAACCGCTCAAACTGTGACACCCTAAAAATAGGGGTCAAATTTTTTTTTTCGCAAAAACATACCTAGATCTATCAAAATCCACTCTCATATATGAAGATATGAGAGCTCGGTCCAATGACCAAGAATAGAAAGGTAAGGAAGGCAATGGAAGGCAAAAGAAATAAAAGCCAACCCAAAACCATTCAGCGGAAGACACTCAGCGCTTAAGCAAAACCAAAGAACAACGCTCATCCGCTCAAGCGAGACCCGACTCCGCTTGAGCGAAATAGCCAAACTCGCTCGGGCGAGCACACCCTCGCTTGGGCGAAGCCACACAAAAGCCTTCCCAGCAACATACCCGCTGGAGCGAGAACTCACTCACTGAAGCGAGAAGCCACACTCGGCTAATCCACCACTCGGTATCTAGAGGCAACCACTCACTCGGTAATCCCATCACTCGGGATCCGAGACAACTACATCACTCGGAGTCTGGGGTTTCAATTGTACAATAATAACTCCCCATACGTACACCCCACAACTTAGTTTCATATTTTATCTACTGAGACCATACACAAAAACCACTCGGACAATGAGGGGTATCTCACTCCGCTTGAGCGAGAATCCCTCTCGCTTGGGCGAGAAGTATCAGGACCTGGGCAGAAACGTGAGCTCTCAATAGCACACATAACAAAATCCATTCAAAGCCTATTTAACTCAATTCCATACTTCATATACCTTACAATAATCATTTAAAACTTGTCTCCAGTGTTCGCGCACAACAATTTCCATTCAACTCATATTCAACCATTTGCCATTCTCATCAATTACTCATTTTACAAAATTCGGGGTGTTACACAAACAGCTTCTTCAGGTCGCCGACATGATCTTCCTCAGTTCTAGATTTTGCAATGATATCATCCACGTAGACTTCTATCTCCTTATGTATCATATCATGGAATAAAGTGACCATTGCTCTCTGATAGGTTGCCCCAACATTTTTCAAACCAAAGGACATTACTTTGTTGTAGAAAGTGCCCCACAGAATGATAAACGTGGTTTTTTCCATGTCTTCTGGCGCCATTTTAATCTAATTGTACCTGGAGAAACCATCCATGAACGAGAAGATGGAGTGTTGGGCTGTGTTATCGACTAAAATGTCAATCTGCGATAGAGGAAAATCATCTTTAGGGCTGGCTCTGTTTAGATCTCGATAATCCACACACATCCGTACTTTTCTATCCTTCTTTGGGATAGGAACTATGTTGGCTACCCATTGTGGATATTTAGCTATGGCTAAGAAGCCGGCATCGAATTGTTTCTTGACCTCTTCCTTGATCTTGAGAAGAATTTCCAGCTTCATTCTCCATAGCTTTTGCTTGATTGGTTCACATTTTGGTTTCAGAGGTAACTTATGTTCCACGATGCTGTTATCCAACCCTAGCATATCCTAATATGACCAAGCAAACACATCCCAAAATTCCCGAAGCAGTTTAATCAATTCATCCTGCCGTTCTTTGCTTAGAAAGGTGCCTATCTTGATTATTTTATCCTCCCTTTCATTTCCTGGGTTAATGGTTTCGATTTCCTCCTGATGAGGTCGAATCTCTTTATCCTATTACTCTAACAATCTTGTCAATTTAGGCGAGGGTCCAAAGTCTTCCTCACTTTCCTCATAGGCGCAATCATTTGGATATTCAGAGTCATGAAACAAAACCGAGTTCTCATCACTCTCAGGGGGATCATTTTTGGATCTGCATTTGGGTTATATTATAACAAATAAAAAGAGAAAACAAACAAGTGAAAGATTTAAGAGATAGAGATTGCACAAAGATGAGGTAATGAGAATTGGAATGTGTTCATTAACTTTAAAATAAACAAGTTTTGCCCTTATTACAAAATGGGTCCCGAAGCCTTAGGCATAGCAAGGGGACCGCCAAGTTATGAAATAATAGTGATTACTCTGACAAAACGTTAACGGTTGTAGGGAATTCCATGACTTCCCAGTTGCTCAGTTCTTGATCCGGGTAGCAAGCATACACCAACTCTGCATTGTGGTTAGGCTCGCTTTCAATCATGGTGATCTAATCTGGGTATATTATTCCAGCGCTCCTGAAGCTCTGATAGAGGTCACAGACGGTGTTAAATTCTTGTCCAGTAAGGCGGGCCATCCTCCTTCCCCTTCTCTCTTCTTCAATCCTTCTTCTATCTGCCGTAGTGGGCTTGTACCCCAGGCCATATCTATTCTTGTTCTCTGGGAGATGCACTGGTTGGACTTTCCCTTCCAACTCACGCCCTAATCCTCTTCCTGGCTTGTACCCATCCCGCAACATGTTTCTCGCCACCACTAGAGGTATATTGGGGAAGGATGTCTTTACAATGCTTGTCGTATTGGCTATTTCTAAGGCCTGGAATGAAGTCTCGAGGGCTTCCTCGGCGGCTTCAATGTATGGAGTAGAGACGAGTTTGCTAACCAGAAGGTCTTCCTCTCTGGAAACAATCACCAATTTGTTATTGATGATGAACTTTAGCTTCTGATGCAGTGTCGAAGGGACCACCCCAGCTGAGTGGATCCACGAGCGTCCTAGCAAATAACTGTAGGCGGGCGTGATATCCATAACTTGAAAGAGCACTTGGAAGGTACAGGGTCCAACCTGTATCGGCAATTCAATTTCCCCCATGACCTCCCGACGGGTTCCATCAAAAGCCCGCATAACCATAGAGCTAGGTCTCATGTATGTCCCATTAAAGGGTAGTTTTGCCAACGTGGATTTTGGCATCACATTCAGAGAAGATCCATTATCCACAAGTACTTTTGCCAAGATATGATCCTGACACTTCACAGAAATATGAAGGGCTTTGTTATGCCCCTTTCCTTCAGTGGGTTCTTCATCATCTGTAAAGATTAAGTAATTGTTGGCAACAATATGTCCCACTATGCCTCCAAACTGGTCAACGGGTAAGTCATGCTTAACATGGGCCTTGCTCAAAACTTTCATTAATACGTCCCGATGTGGTTCTGAATTCATCAGCAGGGACAATAAGGATATCTTAGCTGGAGTATGGTTCAATTGGTCTAGCACTTGATACTCACTGTGGCGGATGAACTTGAGGAATTCCTGGGCTTCTTCCTCAGCCACAGCCCTTTTTGTCTCGCCAGCGGTTACTTCTTTCCCAGTTCTTACCTCTCCGCTAGTTTTATCCTGTTTTGGCTCAGGCGGTGTATATATCCTCCCACTCTGGGTCATTCTTCCAACTTTGGCGATATTTGTAACAGAGGAGGATAACGTGGGATCAACTGCCCCTAGGCTGGTGACGACCACATCTGTATCATACTTCCATGGCACGGCGTGGGAACTCTTGAAAGGGAACAGAGCGGGTGCTTATACGGTGATAACAGTCTTAGCAGGAGTTGGAGCTGTCGGTGCACTCCTATTGTAGAATATGACCAGGGGCTTTGGAGCCCATACCCCAGTTTGCCCTTGTATCATGTTTACCCCGCTTCCGTGACGTTTGTAGACCTCTACGGTGTGATTGTCCATAAGCTCCTGAAGAGTTTTCTAGAAGCTTTGTCATTTCACCGACTGGTCATCATCATATTCTTCGTCCCATGTGTCCTCTATCAACCCCATTTCAAGCATATGGGAGCGTATTATTTCCAAAGGCATTCTGATGTCATCAACCCTGGAAATACATTCTTTATCCCTCTCTATAGCATTGATACCTGGTCTCCCGTGGTTGGGCAGAGGGTTGGTTGTTACATTTGGGCTCCCCTCTCTAAATCTTATCCAATCGGCCCTAATTAGGTCTCTTACTTTGAACTTCAACGCCAGGCAATTCTCGGTGGAATGCCCTGGTGCACCAGCGTGGTAATCACACCGTGCATTCGGGTCATACCCTCGAGGGTAAGGTGGTTGAAGTGGTTTCAGAGGGTAAGGTACTACCAGTGTGTTTTCAATGAGATGGGGAAGAAGCTCAGTGTAAGTCATGGGGATTGGGTCAAACTGCACTTGAGCGCGGTCATTATTCTGCTTTCTAGGGTTTGGATTAGGCAGGTTCATTTGTGGTGGCTGGTATAGTGTTTGTGGTGGTGCAGGAGGTCGCATAACGGGTGGCCGGAAATGTGGTTGGTTTGGATTTTAGATTGCAGCCACATATGGTGGGGGTACGTTACGGTATGCCGATGGAAAAGTGAAGGGGGTAAACGGACTGGGTTGGTTTCTTCCTTGGTTATGAGAGACCAAGTTGGTTTCCCCTTCTTTTCTCCTACCTTCTCCAAGCGTAGGTTTTCTTATTGCCCCAGCCACAGATGGACCTCAGATAATCTTCCCAGTCCGTAGGCCATTCTCTATCCTTTCTCTGATAGTGACGATATCAGAGAAATGTGTTGAAACACTCCTAATTATTCTATCATAGAAAGGTGATTGGAGCGTATCGATGAACGTGGAAATCACCTCCTTTTCAGACAGAGGTGGGTCAACCTGTGCCGCTACTTCACGCCACCGCTGGGCGTACTCTTTGAATGTCTCATTTTCTTTTTTCGCCATGTTTTACAGTTGTACCCTATCTGGTGCCATGTCCAGATTGTACTTGTATTGTTGCATGAAAGCATCCGCTAGATTCTCCCAACATCGGATGTGAGAGTGTTCAAGATGATTATACCATGTCAAGGCAGCTCCAGCAAGGCTGTCCTGGAAGCAATGAATTAACAGCGGGTCATTTGAAGCATGTAAAGCTATCTTTTGACAATACATGGTAAGATGGTTCTTAGGACAAGTTAAACCCTGGTATTTATCAAATTCCGGCATCTTGAATTTAGGAGGGATAACAACATTCGGAATTAGGCAGAGTTCTACAGCGCTGCCCATCCCAAATCTGTTCACTCCTTCCATTTCTCTTAATCGTCTCTCTAGGAATTCCAACCTCCCTTCCTGGGTAATTGCAGTAGTACTGGGACCCGCTGTGGCATGTCGACTGGTATTTCTAAACGGCTAGTGGACATACATGGGGTTAGCATTTGGTATAGAAGTGTGTGGTCTGGCGGTTGCTTGGGTAGCTTATGGTTGCGGGGCTTGTGTATGAATGGCTTGTGTATGGATCGGAATTATTTGAGGATCCTGGACAGGCGGGACGTTTGGTTGAGCCGTATGAAGGATCGTTTCTTGATAATCAGGCTCTTCTTGAAGTGGTGGGAAATAACCCTGTGGCAGTCCATATTGTGGAAAAAGTATGACATGACCTTCTACATCTATGAAGATAGGCTGCTGGGTGTCAGCAGGGTTTGGTTTCCTAACGCGAATTGTTAGGGGAGGCGCAGCAGGGTTTGAGCTTGGCCCTCCAGCAGGACCCTAAGTGTGTCGGGGAGTGGGTGGCCGTTGCCTAGAATCTTCAACTTCTGCCGAAGAACCCCCTTCTGTGACTCTCTTCTCGAGAAGCTTGGCCATCTCGGCCATCCGCTCCTTCAGCTGACTAATCTCGGCTCTCAGGCTCTCATTCTCTTGCTCACTTCGGCCATGAGTTTCTTCTTAAGCCTAGTCGCGTAAGGATGCTTACCCGTTATGTCTCGGAACCACAACATTTTGTTAGGAAAATAAAAGAAAATAGATAAAGATTATGATAAAAGAAGAAAAGAAAACCAAACGATGTACGCAGGATACGATTCCGAATTTAGCGTGTATTCTCCGACTGTTCCTCAGAACGTCGCGTTCAAAAGTACTAGGTAAAGCATTAAAGCGGAAACTAACATGAGACAATTGTGAAGGCAAATTAATTTATCATTCCATTCTTCCGTAAAGGTACAATATTACTTGAAAGATTTGATTACAACATTTTAGCCATTCCTGGCCTGGGCAATCATGGCTCTCATTTTGCAAAGTCTTTCTTAGCAATAATTCAGAAATGACAATATCTCTTTTGGGGTGGATAAAGGATTGACCATGCCTTCGGCCTACTTCAACATCGAGGGAAAATCTTCCAAGATTCTATTGGCTAGGTATGCCAACTTGGCGAAACGGTCCATCCATAAATGAACGACCTCATCCCGTCGAGCTAACTCAGTCTCCAAAACTCATGTGGCCTCTTGGCAGTGTCGCTCAGCATCAAGGGTTTTTTTCTATTCAGCGTGTACTTCTTTCTCATAGGCCCTCATTATTTCATCAAGTTGTTGCTCTAATTTGTGGACCTGGGCTTGCAGCATTTCTTTTTGTACCAAGGTCTCCTTTTCTTTCTCTTTGGATTGTGCCAGCATGTTTTTCAGGACTTGTTTTTTAGCCAATATGGCGTCACTCTGTTGGCCCATCATTTTTAATTGTGAATTGGCTGCACGAAGGCATTGGTCTTGTTTCATCCTATAGTCTTGGTCAATCTTCATCTTCTTTCGTATTTCATCCATAGCATGTTTCCCTTCGGAATTCTCCTTCCTCTGAAGGGGGCACTCTCGTTGACATTTCAAAAGATCTTCTTCTAGCTTTTGATTCTTTGCTGTTAACTCTTCTATTTGTGCCTTCAGAGCCATGGTGGCCTAGTCTTCCATGACGAGTGGCGGAGGGAAATGATAAGTCTTGAAAAGACTAAATTATTCTGTTCAATTTTAGAATTAATTCGTTGTGTAAGTGGTTAGTTTAGCCTTATTATTCAATTAATTGATAATAATTTATAAATTATGTAAATATTGCAAAAGTGTTTTATTTATAGAAGAGAATGGTTAAAAACATTAATAAATTAAGAGTTTATTACTATTTATAAATTTAATAAGTAGCCAGCATACAAATGCTAGGCAATTAGTTGATTTTTGGTGCAGGAACAGGACGTACTCGAGAGAAAAGGACAAATTCGAGTGAAGAATTACCAAAAGCCGAGAAAGAATTTATAAATCCGAGTGAAAATTCACAAATCCGATTGAAAGGAGTCCACAAGACCGACTGGGCGAGACTTCAAAGGGTTGACCGAAAAGAATTAACGAAAAGCTGACTGCAAAGACTTCCAAGATACCAACTCCAAAAGAGAACAAGGAACCGATTGAAAATAAAAAGGAAGAACCCGAGCGTCCATTTTAGAAATGCTGATTGAAAAGATAATTCGCTTAAGCGATAGTTAAATTCGCTCAGGCGAGGGTCAAAGTTCGCTCAAGTAAAGCAAGCCTATGCTCAAGCGTGACCTCAAAACATCATTCATTCGCCCAAGCTTCGCCATAACACTTAAGCGAGAAAGCAACACTGCAGTGTAATTCCGAGCTCACTCAATCGAGAGTTTAAGTCGTTCAAGCGAGAACCCAGTTGCTGAAGCGTAGAGGAAACACTATTCCTTTCCTCCAACAACATACTCGGCGCAGTACTGTTTCCACTTCCATTGCCTTTTCCTTTACTGATGCACCCTTAGTAATTTAAGTAGTGAGCTGTTACTTAGCTGGTGCTGTGCTGTAAATTAGCTAAGGTTGAGCTGGATCCTGTTAAGAGCTGATCTGTAATTAGTTAGTTACTCTGTAAGCTATGTAATTAGTTAGTTTAGACGATAACTTAAGTTTTCTAAGTTATCAGTTAAGTTAGTTAGTTAGGTAGAAACATATATATATAGGTTGTACATATTCTGTAGAGGGACACACACGCATACACAGATACGAAATAACAGAACAGAGAACATTCATTAACACTTCGAACATCTCACTACACATTTTTCTCTCTCTAAATCCTCTCCTCCATGACGTTCCACAATCCTTCGATGGAACCGAAGTCAATGAAGTTCTAAATCCCTAAGGTTGGGATTGCGAAGGTTAGCAATGGAGTCTTGAAGCTGTGAGCAAGGAGATCAGCTTCTAGATCCTGAGGCGAACAAGCTGAGGAGTGGAGCAGAATTGCTGGATTGACAAATCCAGAACTGATGAAGAACTTCGCTAGTGAGGAATCATGGTTGAAGCTTAGGTAACTTCCAGCTTTCTAACTAGTTCAGGCCTAATCAATTTAGGTGAATAGTTAGAGTTCAACCTCCAATTTCGCATTAGATTCTTAGGTTAATCGAGCACTTAAGGAATTAAGGTTCATTGCTTAAGGATTAGTGTTTTTCACCTAAGGAATTAGGGAATAACCATAAGCGGATTGTCCTCTGGATTATGGAGTTGATTATACTTTAATTGCATGTTTCTTGAGGAAATTGTGAGCCGAAGCAATCCTGACCTGCTTTCTTTTAATCACTTCTCACATTCATCTTAACTTTGTTTCTGAAAATACCAAAAACAACTAGAAAACATTAAAATCATAAAAACCGAATGAACTACCTGTATTTCATGTTGGTTCAGCTTGTACTCGTCTAAGATTGTGGTAATTACCACACAATCCCTGTGAGACGATCAAATATATTACAATTTAACGACTGGTGCGCTTGCCATAAGTGTAAATCCGAGAGTCATATTTTGTTTTACTAAGATTTTCAGCACCAAGTTAATGGCTCAGGATTTTAGCATCAAGTTAATGGCGCCGTTGCCAGGGATTATTGAGTAATATCAACAATCTTTGGACCGGTACTAGACTGAACCATTTTACTTTTGTTTGCATTTAATACATAGTTTCACTTTTGTTTTTAGTAGTAGTAGTTTGTCATTTTCGTATAGATTATTCGTAGCTGTGAATTGTTCTTTTGTGTGACATTTGTTGTATGCAGTCAAGGAGCAGAGGAGAGCCTTTCTTCTTTGATCCTGACATAGACTTGTTAGAACGTAGACTAAGAAAAGAGAAAAAGCAAAAAGAAGAAAAAGAAATGGAACAGAGGAGAGTTACATTAGGTGACTACTCTAGGCCGACTGAAGAAGGATTGCAATCTAGCATCCTTAGGCCACCAATTTCAGCAAATAATTTCGAACTAAAACCAGCTTTACTGCAGTTGGTAAGAAATGAACAGTTCGGAGGAAGTGAGGTTGAGGATCCAAATTTGCATCTAGCAACCTTCCTCCAAATCTGTGACACAGTAAAAATGAATGGAGTCCATGACGAGGCAATCCGACTGAGATTGTTTCCGTTTTCTGTGAGGGACCGAGCAAAAGCCTGGTTGCAGAGTCAACCGAGAGGCAGTATTTCAACTTGGGAGGACTTGCAACGAAAATTCTTGATTAAATATTTTCCTCCCTCTAAATATGCAAAGTTGCGCAATGAAATCACATGATTCCAACAAAGAGAATGTGAGTCTTTGATGGAAGCATGGGATCGGTATAAAGAGAGTTTGAGGAGATGTCCTCATCATCAGATTTCTGATGTGCATCAGGTAACTATTTTCTATAATGGTGTCAGGCCAGCTACCAGGGTCCTAATTGATGCCTCAGCTAGAGGTTCATTAACAACAAAAACTGTAGAAGAAGCCATAGAGCTGATTGACGTTATGGCTTCTAATGAATACTTGATTAGTGAGAGGAGCCTGGTCCCTAAGAGAGGGATATTAGAATTAGAAGCACAAGATGCTTATCTGGCTCAGAGTAAACTGATGACTCAAGCTTTGGAGAAACTAAGCATACAGATTTCAGAACTCCAAAAGCCGAGTCAAGTTTCTATGATCAGTTGTGACTTTTGTGGTGGAGACCATGAGAATGGATTGTGTGATCAAAATGTGCCTTCCGATCAAGTGAATTATATGGGGCAGCAACAATATCAAAGGAATTATCCTTCTAATTCCTTTAATCCTAATTATAGGAATCACCCCAATTTTTCCTGGCAGAAAGGTCCACATCTGAATTAGAACATCCCACCAAATCAACCCACAAATAGACCACAACAACCTTCTCACCCTCTGTTAAAGAAAAATCCAAACTTGAGAATGTACTTTCTCAGTTTATTCAGGCCACTCAGGCCAGTTTTAAGAATCAGGAAGCGTCCATAAGAAATTTAGAAAATCAAGTCGGACAGCTTTCTAAACAATTAACTGAGAGGCAAGTAGGTAATTTCCCTAGAGATACCGAGGTAAATCCAAGGGAACATTGCAAGGCTATAATTAATAGGAGGGGAAAAATTATTTCTCCATCTCTGAGTCAGGAAATAAGTTCAGAAAAAGAAAAAGAAAAAGAAATAATACAAGAAACCGAGCAGGTTAATAATGAAGTAGAAAATAAAAATGAAACATAAAAAGAAAAAGAAAATAAAGTCCATCAAAAGAAAAAGAAAAAAGTTGATCTGATTCTGGAGGAAGCTTCTAAGCTGACTCCTGAAAAACTGAGGAATGCTCCATTTCCACACAGGTTTAAAAAGCAAATAGAGGAGCAGGAGTTTGCTAGGTTCTTAGAGGTTTTCAAGAAACTTCACATCAATATCCCTTTTGCCGAGGCATTGCAGGAGATGCCTTCCTATGCAAAATTTTTGAAAGAATTATTATCTAAGAAGAGGAAGCTTAATAGGGATGAAATGATTACTCTCACTCAAGAGTGCAGTGCAATGATTCAAAAGAAACTTCCCCAAAAGCTAGAGGATCCTGGATCTTTTACAATACCGTGTGCAATTGGGGATATTCATATAGGAAGTGCTCTTTGTGATCTAGGAGCCAGTATAAACCTGATGCCTCTATCTTTGATGAAAAAACTGGGAATTAATGACTTGCAACCGACTCGCATGTCCTTGTAGTTGGCTGACAGGTCCATTAAATATCCCCAAGGGATGCTGGAAGACTTGTTAGTTAAAGTAGATAAGTTTATCTTCCCAGCAGATTTCATAGTGTTGGATATGGAGGCTGACCGAGAGATCCCTTTAATCTTAGGTAGACCCTTCCTAGCTACTGGCAGAGCATTAATTGATGTAGAAAAGGGTGAACTCATGCTGAGAGTTTAGGAGGAGCAGGTAACCTTCAATGTCTTCAATTCCATGAAACATCCGATTGAAAGGATGGATTGTTTAATGGTTGAAGAGATTAAAAGCTACCACACTCCAATGCTTTTAAAAACTGAGGAAGAGGCCTTACGAACTTTTTTAGAGGATGACTTTGACTCCAACACTGAGGAGTTAAATGACTCTCACTCGGAAATATTGAGCCTACTGGAAGTATTAGAAGTAGGTGATTTTGAAAAAGAAAATAAAAATAATTTGAAAATTACTGAAGTTGAGAAAGGAAAGGAATTTTTTGAAGAAAAATATGATTTAAAACCTTTACCTTCTCATCTGAAATATGTGTTCCTGAGAGAAGATGACACACATCCTGTCATTATTAATGCCGACTTAAAAGAAGAGGATGTGAATAAACTAATTGGGGTATTAAAGGCACATGAATCTGCGATTGGCTTTAATATTTCTGACTTGAAGGGAATCAGTCCATCATTTTGTATGCATAAAATTCTGATGGAGGATGATTATTCCCCTGTAGTACAGCCACGACGCAGATTGAACCCCATTATGAGGAAAGCGGTAAGGAAGGAAGTGGTCAAGCTCCTTGATGCAGGAATCATTTATCCTATCTCGGACAGCACTTGGATCAGCCCGGTCCAAGTGGTGCCCAAGAAGGGAGGAATGACGACTGTCAAAAATGAAAAGGTGAAGTTATTGCCACCCGGCCCACAACAGGCTGGAGGATGTGTATTGATTACAGAAGGCTGAATGACTTCACTCGGAAAGACCACTTCCCCCTGCCATTTGTTGACCAAATGCTCGAGAGGTTATCAGGGCATGAGTACTATTGTTTTCTTGATGGGTACTCGGGTTATAACCAAATTATGGTTGACCCAAAAGACCAAGAAAAGATTGCATTCACCTGTCCTTATGGAATTTTTGCATATAGGCGCATGTCGTTTGGGTTGTGCAATGCTCCAGCAACATTTCAAAGGTGCATGCTGGCAATTTTTGGGGATATGGTGGAGAAATTCATTGAAGTGTTCATGGATGATTTCTCGGTATTTGGGAGTAATTTTGATACATGCCTCAGCAACCTATCTAAGGTACTGGTGAGATGCCAAGAAACTAACCTCGTCCTTAACTGGGAAAAATGCCATTTTATGGTTAAGGGAGGGATAGTCCTTGGCCACAGAATCTCTGCTGAGGGCATTCAAGTGGACCGAGCCAAGATAGAAATTATTGAAAAACTTCCTCCTCCAATCAACGTGAAAGGAGTGAGAAGTTTTCTAGGATGTGCTGGCTTTTATAGAAGGTTCATTAAAGATTTTTCAAAAATAGCTAAGCCTTTGACCGACTTGCTTGTAAAAGATCATGTGTTTGCGTTTAATGAAAACTGTGTCAAGGCTTTTGAAAAATTAAAACAAAGTCTGATTTCAGCTCCGATCCTTGCAGCACCTGATTGGTCTTTACCGTTTGAATTAATGTGTGATGCAAGTGACTTTGCAGTCGGAGCTATACTGGGTCAGAAAGTAGGAAAATTGACTCATGTAATTTATTATGCTAGTAAAGTGTTGAACGAAAATCAAATACATTACACCACTACTGAAAAAGAAATGCTTGCTGTGGTGTATGCATTTGATAAATTTTGTGCTTACTTGATTGGGGCCAAGGTTATTGTATATACAGACCACTCGGCAATCAAGTATTTACTAGCTAAGAAAGAGTCTAAGCCGAGATTGATCAGGTGGGTTCTGTTACTCCAGGAGTTTGACTTAGAAATACGAGACAAAAAGGGAGTAGAGAACTCAGTTGCCGACCAACTGTCTCGTCTGGAAGGTGAATCGGATTCTGTTTTAATAAAGGAAGAATTTCCAGACGAGAGGTTGATGGCAATTATCACCGGGCCATGGTATGCTGATATGGCCAACTTTAAAAGTGCCTCGGTGGTACCTGATGGTTGGACATCCCAAATGAGAAAAAAAATTCTTTCATGATAGTAAAAACTTCCTTTGGGATGATCCATTTCTGTTTAAAATAGGAGTAGATGGATTGATCAGGCGGTGTGTGCCTGAATCCGAGCAAGAAAGGCTCTTGTGGCATTGCCACGACTCCTATTATGGAGGTCATCATGGTGCCTCCCGTACAGCAGCAAAAATCTTACAGAGTGGCTTTTATTGTCCAACTATCTTTCAAGATACTAAAGAGTATGTCAAAAGGTGCGATAAATGTCAAAGGAGCGGAGGTCTCTCTGCTAAAGCTGGCATACCTTTGACAAACATTCTAATTGTGGAATTATTTGACGTTTGGGGTATCGACTTTATGGGACCCTTTCCTAAGTCATTCTCCAACGAATATATACTTGTTGCTGTAGACTATGTCTCCAAATGGGTGGAGGCAGTCCCGACCAGAACCAATGATGCACAGGTGGTGCTTAGGTTCATTAAGAAGAATATTTTCTCTAGGTTTGGAGTTCCGAGAGTACTTATTAGTGATGGGGGTTCACATTTTTGCAATAAGATAATGGAAAAAGCCCTGCGTCACTATGAGGTATTACATAAGATATCGACTCCTTACCATCCACAAACTTGTGGACAAGTCGAGCTGTCAAATAGAGAAATCAAAAGAATCTTAGAGAAAGTGGTCAGGAAATCTAGAAAAGATTGGTCGGTAAAATTAGATGATGCATTGTGGGCTTACCGAACAGCTTTCAAAACTTCGATTGGCATGTCCCCGTATCAATTAGTATACGGTAAGGCTTGTCATCTCCCTGTGGAGTTGGAACACAAGGCGTGGTGGGCCACAAAGCTATTAAACATGGACTGTGACCAATCTCAGGAGGAAAGAGTTTTGAAACTCCATGAATTAGAGGAGTTCCGACTCAACGCTTATCAAAGTGCCTCCATCTATAAGGAGAAAACAAAGAAATGGCACGATAAGCGAATTAATAAGAAAGAGTTTCAGAAGGATGATCAGGTGTTATTATTCAATTCCCGACTGAGACTCTTCCTGGAAAACTTAGATCGAAGTGGTTGGGGCCTTTTACTGTAAATGAGGTTTTTCCTCATGGTGCAGTCGAACTGAAAGACCCGATTACCGGTCGGATTTTTAAGGTAAATGGCCAGTGACTCAAACTCTACTTTGGAGGAGAGTTTGATAGGCAGAAAACCTCCTTGTTACTACAAGCATCTTCTTAGATGCCATAAGGTCAAGCTAGTGACCTTAAAGAAGTGCTCTAGGGAGGCAGCCCTATGTTCCGATTGTTTTGTTTTGAATTTTGAGTCGGAATGAATAAAAAGAAAACTAAAAATTTAGTGAATAAAGTTTGTGAAGTTTGAAGAAGGAAGTCCGAGCTTGATTCTTCTATTTCGCTCAGGTGAAGCATTTGTAGCTTAGGCGAGACACTGCTGATTGTTGTTTCGCACTTCAGCGAAAATTTACTGAGTTTGAGTGGAATAGTACACTCGGATAACTGTTACTTATTCTTAACCCTTCTTCCCGACTGAACTTCACTCGTCATTTTTCAATAAAATTCCAATTCTTGATGCGAATAAAAAGGAAGACTTTGAAGGATTTCTGATCGTTGATTTAATAAACGAGTCAGATGGTGAAAGGCGACTTATTTCAGTCGGCCTTTTATCACTCGGATTCCTCATTCATCACAATCAGTTTTGTATCCATTAGTCTCCTATTCACTCGGTCTTTCGTTTTTCATTCATCCACTCGGCTTTCTCTCATTCTCTTGCCCGATCTTTATCACTCGGTATTTCTTTCATACGTCTCTTTTTGCAGTTCCTTTTTCATTCATTTAATTTCTCATTAGAGTATTCGGTTTCTTCCACTCGCTCGTACATTTACTCATTTTCTTCATCCATTCGGTATTCCGTTCACTCAGATCCCTCTGCAGTCGTTCATTTTTCACTCATCTTTCTTACTCTGTCACTTCATTTTTATTCTGACTTTCGTTTTTCACCTCATTTTTTTTCATTCGGTTCTTCATCCACTTGGTATAACTTGTACTCATCTATCCCACTCAGCTTTCATTCATTCGGTCAATCTATTTCACTCGTTCTCTATTCACTCGGTCATTTATTTTTCCATTCACCTGATTTTGATTCACTCATTATTTCATAAATGCTATGTCTTCCATTTTTCTTTTACGATTCACTCAGTATTTCTAGCACTCAGTTTCCTCTATCGTCGTTCTTTTATCCACTCAGTTTATCTTCTTCTTCTTTTCATTTTTTTCACCCGGTGTTTGCATCACTCGGTTTCTCATCCTTTCAGTCTCATTCAAATTCTTTCATTTCTTTGACCAATTCCTTTCTCGATGTCATTCATTTGGCAGTTTGTTATTCATTTTTCCATTTATTCTTCCACTGGCTTGTACATTTACTCATCTCCTTCATCCAGTCAGTATAGCTTTCACTCATCCCATTGACTCAGAATATTTTCATCTGTTCTTTCCAACCACTCGTTTCCTTCATTCACTTCGATTTGTTTGTTATTCATTATTTCTACCTCCCTCAGCCACTCGTTTTTCATTTCCCCAGTCTCTCCATTCACTCGGCCCCTCGCTGCATTCGTTTTGTTCACTCGGCTTTTCATTTACTCGGTATTTCATTCATTTGATTTTCCACTCGTGTCATTTTGGTTCTTCACACGAATTCTCATTGTTATTCACTCATTCTTCATTTCTCAGATCTCTATCACTCGTTATCTTTCTCCATACTCATTCGGTCATTATCATTTCACTCTTTTCACTCATTTACGCGATCTCTTCCTTTACAATCTTCTATTCTTTGTCTCTTATTCATTTCCTCGGTATTTATTCATTCATTCATACTTTTATTCGTTCTTTCTACCATGCACTTTTCTATTCACTCGTATTTCACTACAGTGGTTCACTCGTCTCTCATACGCTTTATTTCAGTCAAAGTCAAGCTGAAAGGAATGTATCTCCTCTGGTTCAAAGGAATGCATCCCCTGCAGTGGAGAGGAATGAATTGCCAGAAGTTGAAAGTGTTAAAGCTGCTGAAGATCATGTTGTAAAGTTTACAACCAAGGAGTCCGAGTGTCCCAAGCAATCTGTAGGAGCCGGTTCTTCTTCTTCTTCTGACATTTCTGTAGTGTTGCAGGAATTGCAGGTCATAAAGAAGATGCAACTTAGAATTTATGATCGGGTTTTGAACCACGATCTCATGCTCAGAAAGATTGCCACGAAACTGAGGGTTGAGCACACAGCAGAAATGGGAGCCCCACCTGATAGAAATACGTGGTTAGCTTCCATTGGATTCAATATTCCCTCACAGGATGTATCCCAAGCAGCTGACCTCTCACCACCTTCAGAGCAGGACAAAGAGAATGAAGATCAGGATGCTTGAGTTGCTACTACGTGTTATTATGATGTTTTTATGTAATTAACTTGATATTATTCTAAACTGTTTCCTGAACAATGAATGTGCTTTTATTTGATTTGTAATGGAACTTTCTTTCCTTGTTAAATTTGTTTGTTTTATTTAGTTTTTCATATGTATTGGTAAAATCCATGCGTCCCAATCCGACTATGTATTTCCCATCCACAGCCACTCAGGTAAAAAGGGAAGTATCTTTCCAACTCGTTCCTTGATTAATATTCTGACTTATTAATTGCTAAATTATGTTTATTGTTCCTTTCAATCCATCTTAATAATTTAAAAGTTGCTAATTCTTAAGCCTAGTCGGATAAATTAATTGATCGATTTTGTTTAACTCATCATATCTGCCCATAACTAGTTTTCATCATTAATTAATTATTTACTCGGTATACTAGTTAGCAATCCGAATGTATGATCTTACATTAAGTTTGGGGACATGACTGGCTGATTAACTATTATATTCATAGCTTTTGAGCCTGTTTTATTCTTTTTCGAGTGAACTTGCATGCTAGTTAGTGAGACAGAATTTGCTTCAGTACTTGCTAACTGTTTGTATGCCAACCAATCGGAAATGATGAAGGCCTTCTTTGTTAATTTAGCCAGGGCCAAAAAAATAACCTTCCTAATATTTTAATTATCCTTTGACCCCAAAATTTGAGCCTGAGACCCTTTTGTTCTGTTTATTCACCCAACGTTACAAGCTCATATATCTAGAAAAACCTGACTAAGTTACCCCTGGATGTTCCACTGGTGAGTTGCTCGGTTCTTTCTTATTGCTAGGGACTAGCAAGTTTTAAGTTTGGGGATGAAGAGTGTGCCTAACAGTAATTCAGGACACACTCCGACCTAAATTATGGGTGAGTATCTTGACAAATGAAAGGAAGAAAGGCAAAGCCGAGAGAAAAAGTAACAAAGCCAGAAAGAGGAAAAAAGTGCAAAGCACCAATTGGAAGAAATACACCGATTTAAAAAAAAATATGTGATCAGGAAAAAATGGAAAAGAAGAAAAGAAAAGGAAAAGTCCGAAGGACTAAAAAGAAAAAGAAGGTGCAAAGCACCAAAAGTGTTAAGTTAACATTCACTCAAAAAATAATGGAGCTTGCTAAGGAAGAAGTAGTTAAGCTAAAAATTGAGTCAAGGCATCAGTGGATACATCCTGTAACCTAACACTCACTCGAAAAACAATAATTGAGCCTGTAGGTTAGCCTCATTATAAGCTTAACAAGCCTTTACTGATCCGATTGTGTTGGCATATGGCATGACGTGTAGAACTGTTGCAAGCCTATGTTTATCTAACAAGTATGTAGGTGATGAGTGCAATTTATTTACCCTATACACCGAGAGAAGAGTTAAACACCGACCAGAGAGGAAAGCATCAGCAGCTTGTCTCCCAAAGGAGGTGTAAGTTTTTATACTTTTAGAAATTGCGAGAAGAAAGCATGATCGGTATTCAATAATTATAGCATCAACTAAGTTAAGGAAAGGTTGATTTTGTTAGATAACAGCTTGTTAGTTAATTAATCTGAATAATTGCTTGAGGACAAGCAAAGTTTTAAGTTTGGGGATGTGATAAGTCTTGAAAAGACTTAATTATTCTGTTCAATTTTAGAATTAATTCGTTGTGTAAGTGGTTAGTTTAGCCTTATTATTCAATTAAATGATAATAATTTATAAATTATGTAAATATTGCAAAAGTGTTTTATTTATAGAAGAGAATGGTTAAAAATATTAATAAATTAAGAGTTTATTACTATTTATAAATTTAATAAGTAGCCAGCATACAAATGCTAGGCAATTAGTTGATTTTTGGTGCAGGAACAGGACGTACTCGAGAGAAAAGGACAAATCTGAGTGAAGAATTACCAAAAGCCGAGGAAGAATTTATAAATCCGAGTGAAAATTCACAAATCCGATTGAAAGGAGTCCACAAGACCGACTGGGCGAGACTTCAAAGGGTTGACCGAAAAGAATTAACGAAAAGCTGACTGCAAAGACTTCCAAGATACCGACTCCAAAAGAGAACAAGGAACTGATTGAAAATAAAAAGGAAGAACCCAAGCGTCCGTTTCAGAAATGCTGATTGAAAAGATAATTCGCTTAAGCGATAGTTAAATTCGCTCGGGCGAGGGTCAAAGTTCGCTCAAGTAAAGCAAGCCTACACTCAAGCGTGATCTCAAAACATCATTCATTAGCCCAAGCTTCACCATAACGCTTAAGCGAGAAAGCAACACTACAGTGCAATTCCAAGCTCGCTCAAGCGAGAGTTTAACCCGTTCAAGCCAGAACCCAGTTGCTGAAGTGTAGAGGAAACACTATTCCTTTCCTCCAACAACATACTCGACGCAGTACTGTTTCCACTTCCATTGCCTTCTCCTCTACTGATGCACCCTTAGTAATTTAAGTAGTGAGCTGTTACTTAGCTGGTGCTATGCTGTAAATTAGCTAAGGTTGAGCTGGATCCTGTTAAGAGCTGATCTGTAATTAGTTAGTTACTCTGTAAGCTATGTAATTAGTTAATTTAGACGATAACTTAAGTTTTCTAAGTTATCAGTTAAGTTAGTTAGTTAGGTAGAAACATATATATATAGGTTGTATATATTCTGTAGAGGGACACACACGCATACACAGATACGAAATAACAGAACAGAGAACATTCATTAACACTTCGAACATCTCACTACACATTTTTCTCTCTCTAAATCCTCTCCTCCATGACATTCCACAATCCTTCGATGGAACCGAAGTCAATGGAGTTCTAAATCCCTAAGGTTGGGATTGCGAAGGTTAGCAATGGAGTCTTGAAGCTGTGAGCAAAGAGATCAGCTTCTAGATCCTAAGGCGAACAAGCTGAGGAGTGGAGCAGAATTGCTGGATTGACAAATCCAGAACTGATGAAGAACTTTGCTAGTGAGGAATCATGGTTGAAGCTTAGGTAACTTCCAGCTTTCTAACTAGTTCATGCCTAATCAATTTAGGTGAATAGTTAGAGTTCAACCTCCAATTTCGCATAGGTTAATCGAGAACTTAAGGAATTAAGGTTCATTACTTAAGGATTAGTGTTTTTCACCTAAGGAATTAGGGAATAACCACAAGCGGATTGTCCTCTGGATTATGGAGTTGATTATACTTTAATTGCATGTTTCTTGAGGAAATTGTGAGCCGAAGCAATCCTGACCTGCTTTCTTTTAATCACTTTTCACATTCATCTTAACTCTGTTTTTGAAAATACCAAAAACAACTAGAAAACATTAAAATCATAAAAACCGAATGAACTACCTGTATTTCATGTTGGTTCAGCTTGTACTCGTCTAAGATTATGGTAATTACCACACAATCCCTGTGAGACGATCAAATATATTACAATCTTAATGACTGGTGCGCTTGCCATAAGTGTAAATCCAAGAGTCATATTTTGTTTTACTAAGATTTTCAGCACCAAGTTAATGGCTCGGGATTTTAGCATCAGGAAATTATTCGCAGATTGGTATGTAGGACTTCTGAAGGGTAGTTTCACAATGGAAACCCTGTTTAGGACCCATTCAAAGTATTCAGCCCCTACAACATGGCTTCGTGCTCCCAATTCTTTTCCCATTCTATGGACCTTCTTCCATGCATTGGCTATATCCCGAACAGCAGATGTGTAATTCCCTTTTGCACAGTACAAAACAAAAAGAGTGAGCAGTTCTTCGTTCGGTGGCCCGAGTAGAGGATAGGCCAACTAACGCTTTGCAATAACAGGGTTGTAGTTGATGCATCCCTATGTGCCCATGAGAGGAACATTTGGGTAACCTCTACAGCTATAGATGACTGATTCAACCACTAGCCATTGAGGGTACCACCTAACCTTTTCAGCTGTAAGGCCTACTAGGTGATTAGCCTATTCACGCCCACTTTTCATGGCCAGCTAGCATAATTTCAGATCAGAAACTAGACACTCAGCCTTATATATCTGATAGAAGACGTGAGATGTGAGCCATACGTACAAAACAGGTAAACAGCAAATGATCCTCTTTCCTCCCTACGTGTGGCAGAAATCCATGGTGCAATACACATTAGCCAACATGGCTGTGGCGGGATTCTCGAGCTGGTGCTTACGAGCCAGGAAGACAGTAACGACATCATAATCCACGTAGTTACCTAAATTAGGGAACAAGACAACCCCGTAAATAGTGAGGGCTAAAGTATCCATAAAAGCCTCTCATTCCTCTTTATCAGCCAGGATTTGCATGTGCTTCTCAAGAAATTCTCGAGTGAACCCGGGAACTTGATTTCTATTCATTTGCACATTCCTTAATGCCTCGAGAGAGATTCTCAAAACATGGGTGATTGAAGCAATTATTGCGTGATGGTCAAGATGGCGATAGGGAATTTGCCCTTCTACTTGTAACCCCAATATCTGCTCAAACTCTTCTATTGATGGAGCCAGTTGAAAATCTCTAAATGTGAAACAGCGAAGGGGTGGGTCATAAAACTATGCCAAAGCTGTAATTGCTTCGATTTAGACTTCCACCTCCAGCAATTTTAAGATTTTCCCATATCTTCTGGTAAAGGCCATCTTTTGAGTCAGAGTCAATCTTTTCCCCAGTGCCAGTAGACTAAATATATCAACCTTCTTGGTTTTGAGATGCAATATTTTCTTCAACTCTGTCACATCTGTACCACCATTGTCATGTTTCATGTTAATTTCCATACTTGCTAAGAGATACTGCCAATTTCTGAATCGCTTCCTACGAACACCAAGATAAAGAAAAAGGAATCAGTTATTATTACGTTTTGAAATCCATGTTTCCCCAAGGATCTGATGTAAAGTGAAATATTTTTTTGTTTTTTTAGGAAACATTGATTTCCAAAACTCATGTAAGCCCAAGTTGCCAAAAGTCATAGGTTTTCTTAATCATTATTGATGCCCCAGTTAAAGGGACACAAAAATCATTTTGGTTTTTTTTCGATGATTAGGAAAACTCACGACCAGGGACTCAGAGGTACATGATTAAAAGAGGATTATCTATTTACCCGAAGAATATTGTGTGTTCCAAAATGAATCATTATCTCAAAAACTAAGCAAATCTATGGGTGATAGATAATTCATTTTTTGGATAAAAGGGAAAGCAAAAATGACGTAAGGTAAAGTAAAGTTTGCCCTTTTGTGGCCTAGGTCAGGTTTTGTTGAAAGTCTTTTCTAGGCTCAATGGCTTGTCTAAAAGAGACTCTCCACACCGGGTGGCTTATACTAGACATCTAAAAGGTCACCAGAGCCAAGATCCTACCCATGACAGGGACGTAACAGTGGGGAATCCACTAGGTGCGTATATCATGAGAGGTAGAACTCTGGTTGAGGTTCTCATGAACACCGGATAGGAAATACATCCCATACGATTCCGTTACCAACCCCTCATAACTTAAACTTTATTTGGGGCCCGGGTATAGGGCACCACTCATAGGTGTATGCAAGTAATTGTGAGTGTAGTGTGTGGAAGAGCATTCAATACCTTTTACCTTACCCCATTCTGCACAAAGAACAAACACAGAACAAATATACAAAGTCATCTACCCTAGGGTTCAATGATTGCATAAAAGTAATATGGTCCTCTACCCTAGGGTTCAACAAACATACAAACATTGACGATAGAACAAATAACAAGATACGATTGGAAATAATAACAAACATTTACAACGGTTAACAAAGAACAGCTTACATTTATGACAATTAATAGAAAATAACAAGGAAAGAAATTAAGACGAACAAAGGCTATATGCGAAAACATGTATTTTTCAATCAAATTGGTCTCACTCTCTAAAATAACTGTCCTCAGTGGAGTCGCCATCTGTCGCAACCTGGATCACGACAACGCAGCGAAAAGAGAGACCAGACCAGTCGTAGGGGCCGGAAACAGGGAGTCGCCACCAACGTTTTTAATTTCAGAAAAAACATTAGGAAAAAACTTGGTTCAGTAAAGCACTGGTTAAAAAAGGGTGAGATTCGAATTCAGGAGTCAGTTACGAGTAGGGAAGGTGTTCGCACCCTACGTCGCCTGTAAAAAAAATAGTACCAAGATTGAAAGCACTCGAGATGAATAGCCTTATAAAAATGAGTTATTTCTTTCTTTTTTTTATTATTGTATTTTTGTGTTTTAAAAGAATGGAGGGAATAGAACTGAATGAATCATGACGCGACGAAGCAAGGTCAATAGAATGTCCCATCTAAATTAACCTTAACTTCATTACAAAACAGGGAAAGGAGAGAATGCTAACAAGACGTCGCGTCTAAATTAGTCATCTTTTAACCAAAATACAAGGTCTGAAATGGGAAGGCGATAAACGAGACGTCTCATCCTAAGTATCCCATTCCTCGTGAGTCGTGGAGATAGTTAACCAAAAATGGGGAAAATCAACAAGACGTCGCGCCTAAATTGACTTTCATGGAAGTGGTAAAACAAAGGATAGTTACAAAAGAAACGTAAAAAAAGAAAAGAATAAAAGAAAGGAAAATGGGCCCGACGGGAGTTAAGTCCCGCTCCTACGTATTCTCAAGTTACCGAGAAATCAGGGTTACGTAGTTCTTGATGATGTTTTTTTTAGGAAAAGACTAAGAGATTAATGATGGATGATGTTTTTGAAGGGAACTCATACAAGGCGAAGTTCTTTGCACGTGTACTAGTTCTAAGGAGATTGTGTAGACGGGAGTACTCCCGTACGACACTGATTTAAAGAAAAAAAGAAATAATTTTTGGGCTAGTCTAAATAAAAATGTGTGAAGCACTCATTTTTATTAATATTTATTATGAATCTTGGTGGGGGACTAATTCAATTAATAGAAATTAATTATTAATTAAAAGGGAAACGGATCCATCAAACAGCAACTAATTTGACAAAAAAATAAATAAATAAATAACAAGTAGTATTAAAAATGAGGAACAGAGTGTGACCGTTGTGATGAGAGAGCTGAGAGACGGTGTGGTGAGAGAGCTGAAAATCGAAAGGGCGCTGGTGTAGTTGTGGCACTGTGTACAGCTTGATGAACGGATGGAGTAAGGCTTAGCGCAAGGTCCAGAGTGAATTTGGTGGGGCCTGGACGGTGTGGAGGACTCGGTATGAAGCCAATGAAAGTGATTGGAGGGAGCTGGCAGTATTTAGGAAATGGTCACTGGAAACCGGGTCTAATCCATTTTCCTGGTAATTTGAGTCCAAAGCCAATTTGAAAATTCAAGGGACCAAGATTCTGGCTTTGAACTCCAGATGAAACTTCAAGCTTTAATAGACTTTAGAGATCGGAGAGGGTTTTGCAAGGGAATGGGGACAAAGTTTCGACTCAAGGAAGGCTCCAAAAAAAATTCCAACCCCCTGTGCCTCTTCAGATGAGGTATTTATAGGGGTTGCCGAGTGCTTGGACAGCACATGCTTCCACTCACAGTGGAGGCAGCCTAGCCACTAACAGGTAGTGGGGGGCAGCAGCTGATGGGGAATTTTTAATTATTTCCACTTCTGCCCCCTGTGTGCCACTTCCAGAATTCATGGATTGACTTGGGTGGTGCGATTCCAAGTCACAGTATGGGCAATTGGACTCCTCAATAAGTGCCACATGGGACTAGTTTTCTTCTTATGGCCTGGATCTCTGTCTTTCAGCATCCCTTCTTGGTGGAAATTGATCCTAGCGAAACAGATGAAAAGTTCGAGTGTAAAAATCGATCCTTCGACACTCGGTGTGAAGGCTTGAGTTATAAAAACCAATCATTCAAGTGACACCGGCTCCCTTTTGCTCCACTCAGAGATGTTTTGTCCAGAAATATCTGCTTGAAAGACTGTCAGCCTTTCTTCAAAAGTGACCCACTCGAAACTTTCACATTCGGATATATCTGCCTCAAAAGTGTTCTTTTTCGAAGTCTGTTTCACTCGGGAATATCTCTTTCTGAGAATTATTCATCAAAGCATTTTTTTATTCAGAATTGCTTTACTCGGAGGTGCTTTGCTCGGAAATGTTTCTGCTTGAAGCACTCATTTAAAGTTGATAGCCTTTCTTTGGTCGAAAGTGGACCACTCGGAAACATATAAATCGAAAACACCTCCAAAGATATTTCACTCGGTTATATCTCGGGCCAACAGGCTCCTTCAAAGTCAACGATTTTCACTTAAAATAAATTCACTCGGGAATTATCCACTCTGAAATCTCTGTATCTGGGAGACACTTCACTCGGACATATTTGTCCGAAAAGTATTTTTCATAATCAGAGCCTTTCTTTGCTCGGAAGTGATTCCCTCGAGAATGACCCACTCGGGAATGTATTACTCAGAGAGTAACCCCTAGGATATATCTTTATCTGTAAAGTACTCTTCATAGTCAGGGCCTTTCTTTGCTCGGAAGTCTCTCGAGAATGACCTACTCGGAGAAACCTTACTCAGATATATCTCTTACCGAAAAGCTCCAGAATCAGCCATTTTTGTTGATGCACTCGAGAATTGTCCCCTCTGAAATACTCATTCGAAATCAGTCTTCCTTTGCTCAGAAGTACTTCTCTCGGAATTGAACCACTCGAAGAAACCTTACTCGGATATATATCTTTGCCTGAAGTATTCATTCGTAGTTGAGCCTTTTTCGTTTAGAATCAATTTACCCTGAGATGATTCGCTTGGAAATATCTCTGCCCAGAAAAAGCACTCATCCAAAGTCAGAATCTCTTCGCTCGGAAGTACTTCAGTCGGGAGCTCTTCACTCGGATGTGTTCATCTGAGACGCTGTTCATTTAGAATGGCTTCAATCGGGAATTCACCACTCGGTTGTATTCATCTGAAGTCAGACGCTTTTCATTCAGAATGGCTCCAATCGGCAATTATCCACTCGGATGTATTTCCAACTAAAAAAAAAGCAATCATCCAAAGTTTCACTTATCGCTCGGAGGTAATTCCCTCAGAAGCAGTCCCCTCGGAAACACCTCACTCGGAGACAACCCACTCAACAATGATCATTTGGAAACATGGAACTTTGAGAGAGTCTGAGCCTTTTCTTCGTTTGGAATCTGAAGCATCCCACTCGGAAATGACTCAATCGGAGACATTCCACTTGGCAACGTCTCACTCGGAGACAACCTACTCGAAAATTATCATTCGGACCTATGGAACTTGAGTCTCTGCCCAAAAGGTATAGTCAGAGCCTTTCTTTCGTTCAGAAGTAACTCCCTTGGAAGCAGCCCACTCAGAAATGACTCACTCGGAGACATTCCACTCGAAAATGACTCACTTGGAGATATTCCACTCAGAAATTATCATTCTGAGTCATTCTACTCAGAAATGATCATTCGGAGTTGAAGTTCAGTCCTCTCAGAATTCTTTCCACTTGGGCCGGGCCAAAAGAGGTGTTCACAATGTGTTATTGAATTGGATACTTAATCCGATTCAATAACTAACATTTGACATGTATATGCTCACCCCTATTTATTGTTATTTTTACAGTGGATATAGGACATAGCGATGACATATGAGGTCACTCAGCCTGCAAGGAGTATTATGTATATATATGTACAGTACATGATGCACATAGTTGTTTTATAGTAGCCTTGGTCGGCTCCTGTGCATACCGAGTTGTTACCGAGTTGTTATATTTATTTGTATACTTAAATGGGCCGGTCAGTTGATGTAAAAAATGATAGTGTTATTATATTAATCTAAAATGCTGTTTTAAAATCTAAATTATTTGTGAAAAATTTATTGGGATTTTAGAAATTTAATTTTAAATATAAGGATGTTTTATTGCATACTCCAAGGGAAGACTCTGTTCGGGTTAAAACTTCGAAATAACCCCATTTCCGAGATCATGGCTTCAAGGTAAGTTCAATAGACCCTTTAAATTGAGTTGTCTCTTTCTCCCTCTTCACTTTCTCTCTCTAGTCGATGGCCATGCATGGTGGAAGAAGCTTCCGTTTTCCACTTCTCCAGTGCATGGGAGCTTGACAACGGTATTTAGAACACTTAGAGGGGTATAATGTTGATGGGTTTTGCATTTCGACCTTCAAGGTAGCGAAGCGAACGTCGGAGGGCTGAGTGACGAAGCTGGTTATTGGATTCAGAGGTGGAACCTTGAACCCAGCGCTTAGAGGATGCAATCGGCATCAAGAACAGATCGTCGAAGCTTGGAATCGAGGTAAGGGGGTGTTTGGGTTGTAATTAATTAGAATAGGTGCGTATTTTGGGTTCGGGTCGCCGAGCTGAGTATTAAGACGGTAAGAAAGATTGTTGGATGATAATTATATATGTATGGATGTATGACTGTGAATTGTGTATGATTTATGATGATTATGAGATTAAAGATTTGTACATTGTGATGAATTGATGTGTATAGTGGCAATGTGATGGCGGGCTTGACAAGTAGGTCGCCCATTTGATGAGTATGTGTTGTTGTTGATGGCCACTTGTTATATAATATGATGAATGTGAATGATATATGTATGATTATGTGGTGTGGGACGGCCGACGGTATGTATAGCCCCTCATTTTTGGCTCCCGTGGTTTTTATGCCCAGTTGAGCTACCCAGTGCTCAAGTAGGACCCAGTGGTTAAGGTGGAGAGTCAAGCAGGACTCGGTGAACCAAGCAGGGTTCACGGGGTGTCAAGTAGGACCCCCAGCCGAAGGCTGATCCTTTAGTATCCGGATACTAGGCGTCGATTTTATGTGAGAGTCAGTGGTGATGATTGATGAAACTATTGGCAATGTATGATGATGTGTATGTAATAGATTATATTTGCCGAGTGTGATTTACGATATTCGCCTAGTGTAATTTGCTATATTTACCGAGTGTGGTTTGCTATATTTGCCAAGTGTGATTTGTTATATTTACCGAGTGTGATTTGCTATATTGGCCGAGTGTGATTTACTATATTGGCCGAGTGTGATTTGCTATATTGGCTGAGTGTGATTTGCTATATTTGCCAAGTGTGATTCGCAATTTGTGGATAAAGTTGTCGGACGAAGTTTATATAAACGTATTTTGTTATTTAATTTCCGTTCTAGATTAATTATGATGCCAAACACTCACCCATGTTGTGGTTTTCTTTCAATTTAGTAACCAGTGACAGGGAAGAGGTCGGAGCCCTGGAGGTGCGCCAAACGGAGGATTGATGCCAAGGAACCGAGTGGTTCTGAAATAAATCATGTGTGTAATGCATAATGAGATTTCCGTGTATGTGATGACATATTATGTTGCTTGTGTGTTGAACTAATTGAGAATTGGTATGTTGATTGATCGGATATGAATTCATGTTGCTGAAGTAGTATGGTATTGATGTTAATGTGGTCGGTGTTGATTTTTTTGAGTAGATATATATATTGGCACGGAGCCAATAGTAGGTGTATATGATAAATTGCTATGGGCAGGTTTTGTGAATAAGTGTGGGTCATGAATGATGAAAACGGGATGATTGTGTCTGCTGTAGTATAGTTGATTAGCGGATGAATCTCGTCTGAGCGGATTCAGTCTTGTCCGAGCGAGGGCCGGGGAAATTGACTCTGCCTATTTCGCTCAAGCGAGTATCCCTCGCTCCCTTCTGAATGAAGGTTAGGACGTTTCCGAGTGAGCCATGACCAAGAGAACCTCTTCTGAGTGGGTAAGAATGTTTCTGAGTGAGGTATGCCCGAGAGAACCACTTCTGAGTGGAAGGTTAGAATGTTTCCGAGTGAAGTATGACTGAGATACCCACTTTCGAGTGAAGAAAGGTTAGAATGATTCCGAGTGAGGTATGACCGAGAGAACCCTTCCGAGTGTAGGAAGGTCAAGATGTTCCCGGATGAGATATGGCCGAGAGGACCATTTCTGAGTAAAAGACTGAATTTCCTTGCTTGTCCCGTAGTTCGCTCAGATTTAAAATGTAGGACTCGCTCAAACGAGTCGGTACTCGCCTAAGCGACCTTCACGGGTTTCGCTTAAACGAATCAGGGTCTCGCTCAAGCGAGTGACCCCCGACTTTGTTTCCTTCTTCCGCTTATTTAATTAATTCAATTTTGTTATTTGATTTATTTCCTATCGGTTAGTATTTTGAGTCAGCTTAAGAAAAATAAATGTGGTTTTACATTAGGATCTAATTAACTATCAATAAACGTGAAAAATTTAGTGTGAAAAATAATTAAACGGATGTAAATAAATGTAAAATTGATGTAGGACATCACAAGGTTTATCACTATTGTAGGCTACAAACTCATGGTTCAGAGACAGACTTAGAAAGGGGGTTGAATAAGTCTGTACATTCTTTTTCTAAAAAGAACATTATTTAAAATAAATAAGGCAGTATACTTAACAAACACAGATTTGACTTAAAATAAGAGAAGGGAAAAAATATTTGCACTATAAATTTATACCGGTTCTGTGATGACCCGCGTCAATTTACCATTTATTTATACCCGTTGATCATTTTTCACAATAAATTTATCGTGTTTAATGAAAATTAATTTGGTCCTAATATAAAATAATATTTATTTTTCTTAAGCATACTCAAAATAATAACTGATCGAAAATAAATCAATTAATGGAACGGAGTTAACTACAATCAGCGGAAGAAAAAAAAAAGACAGGAGTCATTCGCCTGAGCGAGACCCTGGTTAGCTTAGGCGAAACCCGAGAAGGTCGCTTAGGTGAGTTCCGACTCGCTTGAGCGAATTCTACACTTTAAACCTAAGCAGACAACGAGACATGCAAGGAAAATTAACAAGTCTGGTTTCACTCGGAAATGGGTCCACTCGGTCATCTCTCACTCGAGAACCTCTTAACCTTCACTCAGATAAGGGTTCTCTCGGACATACCTCACTCGGAAACACCCTAACCTCTCTTCACTCAGAAAGGGTTCCCTCGGGCATACCTCACTCGGAGACCACTCTAACTTTCCTCCACTCGGAAGAGGTCCTCTCAGTCATGGATCACTCGGAAAACGTCCTAACCTTCACTCGGAAGGGAGTGAGGGACACTCGCTTGAGCGAAATAGGCACAAAATCAACCAGCCCTTGCTCGGACAAGACTGAATCCGCTCGGTGAGATTCGCCCGATAATCGACTTTACTACAGAAAATGCAAATTCACTCATGAAAATGAATACCGATCACATAGCAACATAATTCATATGCACATTAGTCAACATATTGTAGTATCACATACTCGGAAAATTCATTATACACATTACACAATCCATTTCAAAGTCACTCGGTTCCTTGGCATCACTCCTCCGCTTGGCGCACCTCCAGGGCTCCGACCTCTTCCCTGTCACTGGTTACTAAATTGAAAACCACAGCAAGGGTGAGTGTTTGGCATCATAATTAATCTAGAACGGAAGTTAACAAATTACATGCATATAACTCCGTCCGATTACTTTATCATCATATTGCAAGTCACACTCGACAAATTTAGCAATTCATACTTGGCAAATTTAGCAATTCACACTCGGCAAATTTAGCATTTCACACTCGGCAATTATAGCATTTCACACTCGGTAGATACAGCAAATCATACCCGGCAAATATAACCAATCACATTAGGCAAATATAACAATTCACACTCGAAAAATATAACAAATTGCCCTCGGCAATATATATCAAATCATACTTGGAAAATATATCAAATTGCACTCGGCAAATATACCAAATCATACTCGGCCAATATATCAAATTGCACTCGGCAAATATATCAAATCATACTCATCACAATACTAAATTCATCAATTATTACCACTGACTCTCAGACAAAATTGACGCCTAGTATCCGGATACTAAAAGGATCAACCTTCAGCTGGGGGTCCGACTTGACACCCCGTGAACCCGACTTGGTTCATCGAGCCCGACTTGGTGATAAGTGTTGATTAAGCATTGATTTCATGACTCATTTGAACTAAATTTTGTAAAGACTTGAGCTAAATTAATGAATTATTAAAGGAAGTGAGCATAAATCTTTTAAGTAGTGATGGATAAGTATATAAAAGAAATACTGTGTTAAAACTCTTGGAAAGTTGCAGGAAATTCAACAAGAAAGCAAGGCAAGCTTAAGCTTGAGCAGGCAAGCTTAAGCGTGAAAGATCAAGCTTAAGCTTAAGCAGGCAAGCTTAAGCGTGAAAGGGCAAGCTTAAGCATGAAAGGGCAAGCTTAAGCGTGAAAGAGCAAGCTTAAGTGTGATCGGGAGCATTTGAAGACAGCAAGCTTAAATTTGAACAACCAAGCTTAAGCTTGAGCAAGCAAGCTTAAGCTTGAACAAGTTGGAGAGAATCAAGACCTCTCACGCTTGAGCGTGAACACTAGGCGCTTAAGCATGGAATGATAAAAATGAAAGCCTAAGCGTGGATTAAGCATAGAGTGAGCGTGAGTTAAGCATAGATTACACATGGTCTAACAAGAAGAACGCTTGAGCGTAGGCATTCCACGCTTGAGCGTGACTAATGGATAGCAAAGCATAAGCCGAGCGCGCCTGAGCGAGGAACCAGCATGGATCAAGCGTGGAACAAGCATACTGAATGAAGGAAGACCACGCTTAAGCGTGGTTAAGTTAGCTTGAGCGTAAGACTATCACTGAACATCAGAACCTTTCACGCTTGAGCGTGATCAGTAAGCTCAAGCGTGACTCATGCAGTATGGGATTTTTAATTTAATATTCACCAATGGTGCGGTGCCAACTCATCCACTTTCTTGTGTTTTTGCATGTCTCTGAATATTCCTTCATGGGGTCTATGCAAGTGGCAAGGGAAGCTGAACCATAACCCCTATAAATCTAGCAGAAAACAAGACATCAGAATCAGATTCATCCCCTGTATTTCCTTTACAATCCAAACTTTTCCATTATTTTCTGTATTCATATTTTGAAGGTGAAAATGCAAAGCATGAGTAACTAAACTCCCTTATGGGATTGGCTGTAATCCATTCAACACTGAAGTAATGTTGTTGTAAGTTTTTATTTAGTAATGAGATTTGATAAGTTTCTGTATTTCCTTCTGCGTTTAATGCCTGAAAGTACTTGATCACTATTTTCTTGTTTTAAGTTTTCTCAAGTATGCTGGGAAGTGACTTTTGAAAGCAGATCTGAAAGAAATACTTATTGTGAGTAGGTAGCCACGGATGGCGTCTAACGCAATAAACGTCAAAACAATCGATCGATAATGCTGGGATAATTTCAAAGTGACTGAGGGATCAGCGGTTTGAAATCATTCTTATGAATTTTGTAGTCGAGGGATCGATACAAATGACTGTGATTGTGACGTAGAAATTATCTTTTCGATTTACTTATATAAAAACTTATGCGGCTTACAGAAGGTGAAGATGTGATGAAGCCAATCCCTGCTTTACAAAATTGATTTCTCTCAAAAACCACTCACTGTATCTTTTACAAATTTGATTCTCTGTTAGTTATTCACTTTTTCATTCAACATCATTCACAACAAAACAAACTAAAAACCTTCTGCCTAATCAATTCAAAACTAAGATCTTCATTCTAACTCCTCCCTAGTGGAACGACAACTATACTATATTACAACTTCTGTGTTTAAACTTGGCACAAGCATTACATTGAGTTCATATTATACAAACTTGATTCTCTTTCATTGAACTCTTCATTCCAATATATGAAAAATACATCATCACTTGGCTCCCCCTCAACCACTGGGCATAGACCTCTGGGTAGCTCAACTGGGTCCGACTTGACCACGGAAGCCAAAAATAAAGGTAACACATACCGTCGGTCGTCCTCTACCACATAATCACATATTCCATTATATAAACATAGGCATGTCATTACGATCATCATTTGCAACTGTCAGAAACTGACTTGTGCTCACAACGTAGGGCGACCGACTTGTCAAGCCCATCAATATAACATCCTCACACATAGCAAATACTTATCATACATATACAATTCACATTTCTCATCAAATGGGCGACCTGCTTGTCAAGCCCGGCCTCACATTGCCACTATACACCGATTATCACAATCATCAAGTATTTCAAACTCATAATCATCTTAAACCACACACCCGATCCTAAATCGATCGGTGTCCATATTCATACATGCATTCATCCACACACAACTATCATTCAGCAATGTGTTCATAACTGGTTCGATGACCCGGAACCAAAATATTTACCTATTCTAATTAATTATAACCCGAACACCCCCTTACCTCGGTTCCAAGCTTTGACAATCTGCTCTTGGTGCTGATTACATCCTCTAAGTGCTGGGTTCACGGTTTCTCCTCCGAATCCAGCACCAGCTTCGTCAATCAGCCTTTCGGTGTTGGTTCTCCTACCTACGGGGTCGAAATGCAAAACCTGTTAACATCGCACCACCCTATGCTCTAAAGACCATTTTTAAGCTCACACTCACCAGAGGAGTGGAAAACAGAACCTTACTCAGCCATGCATGGCCATTTGGTTTAACAGAGAAAATGAAAGGGACGAGGTAACACAAATTTAAAGGGTTCAATGGACTCACCTTGAAACCACGGTCACAGAAATGGGGTTTACTTGAAGTTCTGACACGGAACAAGCCTTCCCCTGGAGCATGCAACTCGGCAGCGATGGAGGATGTAGAAGAAGAAAGAGAAACAGACGAAGAAGGAGAAAGATAAAGTGGGCTCGCGTGAATAATGAGGAAAGAGAAAGAAACCTCCTTTATTTAAAGCTCAGGGGGCAAACCGGTCACTTCCCCATTTCTTTTATAATTTCATTAAAAGTTTTAATCAAACTTTGCTCTTCTTCTAATCACACCTCATTTAACCCTTTTAAAATTAATCAATCAAATAATTTTATTCACTTTTACAACATTTAATTATTTATAATTTCCTAATAATTTATAAAAATATCAAATAAATCACTCAAACATTTATCAATATTTTCCGCTACACATAATTTTACTACAAATATCCGGGATGTTACATCTACCCCCCTAAAAAGGGATTTCGTCCCCGAAATCAACGCACCTATTGAAAAAGCTTGGGGTACACCCGTCTTATGTCCGAATCCAATTCCCACGTGTAGGTTACCCCATTCAAATTTTGCCACTTTACCTTAACCAATGGTACTTCCTTGTTCCTTAGCCGTTTGGTCTGATATTCCTCAATACCGATCGGTGTAACTTCCACCGTCAGGTCCTCCTTTAATTCGATAGAGTCACTTGGCACAATCATCGAATCACACGGAATATACACTCGGAGTTGTGACACATGAAATACATTATGGATGTTAGTTAACGACTGGGGAGGATCCAGTCGGTAAGCAACATCATCGATCCTCTCCAATATTTGATACGGTCCGATGTATATCGGATTAAGCTTTTGGCTCTTCAATATTCGACCTACACCTTTGGTCGGTGAAACCTTCAGAAATACCCAGTCACCCACCTGAAACTCAAGTGGTCTATGCCGATTGTCATAGTAACTTTTCTGTCGGTCTTGGGCAATCTTCATTTTCTCTCAGATCAGAGCAACCTGTTCATTCATTTCCTGGATTAACTCGGGCCCCAAATGAATGGCATCACCATTTTCATTCCAACACAAAGGTGTAGGACACCTCCGACCATATAGAGCTTCATATGGAGCCATCCCAATGCTACTGTGGTAGCTGTTGTTATACGCAAACTCCACCAAGGTTAAATATCTTTCCCACGAGCCTCCTTGCTCTAACACACATGCTCTCAGCATATCCTCTAATATCTGTATAGTCCGTTCCGACTGACCATCAGTCTGCGGATGATAAGTTGAACTCAGTCTTAGTTCAGTACCCAATTCTTGTTGTAGACTTCCCCAAAATCTGGAGGTAAATCAAGGATCCCGATCAGAAATAATACTCACAGGTATGCCATACAATCATACAATCTCAGTAATGTATAGCCCAGCCAGTCGGTCCAATGACCATTTCATGTTCATAGCCAAGAAGTGAGCACTCTTGGTTAATCGGTTTGCAATCACCCAGATTGCATTACACCCGGATTGGGTACGAGGTAACCCGGATACGAAATCCATAGTAATACTCTCCCACTTCCAAATCGGAATCTCTGGAGGTTGAAGCAAACCTGGGGGTCTCTGGTGTTCAACCTTGCATTTCTGACATATCACACAAGACTTCACATACTCGGTTATTGCTTTCTTCATTCCCGACCACCAGAATTCTTTCTTCAAATCGTGGTACATCTTGGTAATACCGGGATGAATACTAAAAGAACTCCTATGTGCTTCAGCTAGCATGGCTTGCCTGAAATCACCTTTTGCAAGCACCACCACTCGGTCTCGGAATCTCCAAATTCCATCGTTGCCTTGGGTTAATTCCATATTCTTGCCTCTTGCTTGAGTGTCAAGCAGTTCCAGCAACTCTTCGTCGTCCTTTTGGGCCACAGCTAAAGATTCCAGAAATTCATTGGAGATCTTCAGTATTTCGACTATCATTTGATTCAGAACGGTCATAACAACCCCAATGTTCATATCCCGAAAGCTTTCCAACAACTCTTGCTCTTTGCCCATCAAGAAAGCTGCGTGCAATACTTTTTTACTCAGCGCATCGGCAACAACATTTGCTTTACCCGGGTGGTACCTCAAATCAAAATCATAATCCTTTAGGTACTCCACTTATCTCCTTTGTCTCATATTTAGTTCCTTCTGATCGAATAAGTACTTCAAACTCTTGTGGTCACTAAACACCACAAAGCGAGACCCATATAGATAATGGTGCCAAATCTTTAATGCATATACCACTAGCACAAAGCTCTTATGGTCACTAAACATCACATATCCGGTTATTGCTTTCTTCATTCCTGACCACCAGAATTCTTTCTTCAAATCATGGTACATCTTGGTAATACCGGGATGAATACTAAAAGAACTCCTATGTGCTTCAGCTAGCATGGCTTTCCTGAAATCACCTTTTGCAAGCACCACCACTCGGTCTCGGAATCTCCAAATTCCATCGTTGCCTTGGGTTAATTCCATATTCTTGCCTCTTGCTTGAGTGTCAAGCAGTTCCAGCAACTCTTCGTCGTCCTTTTGGGCCACAGCTAAAGATTCTAGAAATTCATTGGAGATCTTCAGTATTCCGACTATCATTTAATTCATTCGTATGCCTATAGAAAGACTTTGCTATATCATCCATTAAGAGAAAATAAAGAACCTGATGATTGACTAGTGGTGAGGTGTGGCTCCGATCTGAAAGAAAAAGATGAAGGCAAGGTGTAGCGGCTGGAGAATGATGAAGATGATGTTTATGGTTACAGAATGGTTGATGTCGAATAGAAATGATTCGGGTGAAGGTAAAGGCAAAGGCGCGACACTAAAGTAAAGATAGTGTCTATGTGTGTATGTGTGTTTTTATTTTTTATTTATTTTTTGTTTTTTATGAAAAATGGTTTTGATAAGGAAGGTGAAACGGTTGTAGTTATCTGAGTGAGCTTTATTGTGAGGATGCGTCTCAAGAGTTTGGACTCTTTACTCAGCCCATCCCAACAAAAGTACTCATAAAAGAAAAGAAAAAAATTATTTTTTATTTAAAAACAAAAAAAAAATTAAACAAAAGTGATACTGACACTATATAGTGAAGGATACGTCTCAAGACTTTGGTTCTCAAAGATGCATCTTTATGATTTTAGATGCAACTTTCCCAAATTAATCTTTACTCTATCTATCCCTCACAAAAAAATAATAGAATATATATATAACTCAGACCCCCCACACTTATTCAAGACATTGTCCTCAGTGTCTTATATGATTTCCACAGTCTATTTTTTTTTCTTTTTTTTCAATTTTTAATTTTTTTAAATTATTTTTTTCAATATAGATAAAGGTGAGAAAGAAGTTATAACCGAAGGGTGGTGTCTGGTTCTGGATTCTTTCGCTTGTGTGTGTGATCCTTATCTTGCTTCAAGAGGGGTTGAGGTTGGGGTAAAAAGCTCTGCAAAATATCAATCAATTCATCTGCATTTGATGAAGCATGAATGAATGATCGATCATCTTGAGTTATAAGGCCCTGTTCCACAGCTTTATCTAAAAACATTAACAAACTGTCATAAAAACCATTAATATTTAATAATCCTAATGACTTTTTATGAAGGTTCATGCTACACTATGATAAAATGCAAAATATTTCCTCAAAAGTACCAAAACCTCCAGGAAGTGCGATAAAGGCTTCAGCACCTATAACCATACGAGCCATTCGTTGATGGATGCTTGTAACTTTTACCTCAGTTCCTACAGCAATAGCTGGTGTAATACCAACATGATGCAGGATGATACTAGAGACGTTGCTTCCTTCAACTAGTGCAGATAGTGCCATGGAGGCTCTCAAACCATGTACTCCTCCTCTATACAAGACCTTTATTTCTTTCGCAGCCAATAATTTTCCCAACTTGGTAGCTGCTATTAGGTACTCCTTACAATTACCATTGTTGGATCCACCAAACACACAAATGGATTTGATTTTTTTTCATCTTTTTTTGGTGTATTCCATATAGAGTTATACGCCCTTATATAGATGAAAAATAAGATGAAAGATAAAAAGTTTACACAATTATTATCATATAAAATAATAATAATAAAATAACGGTACTAAAGAAATTTGAAAAGACATGATTGAAGAAAATAAAAATAGGTAATTTTAAAAGTCAAAGTGAATTCAGAAAAGTAAAACATTAAAAACAACAGTAAATATGTACAGTAGTTATGATTGTGGCTCATATCTTCCTCTGGTTTTACGTCCAGTAAAGGATTAAACGCCTTCTATGAGTCGAGGTTTTTGCTACCCATCCAGTTTTCTTATAAATTGGCAAACAGGGTCGTTTAACGCCAGATTCCCAAGGCTATAGTTTTCTTTTTGTTGAATGAATAGATCATATAATTTCAAAAGGACTCCTTGTATAATTCCACATGGATGCATCTCAAGAGTTTGGATTAAGTTATCCAAGTTCTCTTTACTCAGTCTATCCTTTATAAATTTAATTTTGTCCTCCCGATTTATAGATACCATTCCAGGGTTTCTACAACGTGTATCACAATTCCATCTTGCACACTTATGGCAAACTCCTATCCTCTTAGCTCTTCATTTTTTAGAATAAGAACTACGTCCCATACCTGACAAATGTTTTATATAAGACTTATGTATTTCACCAGAAAGACGTACCTTTGCTTCAATAAGCCAACGAATATCCTCTAGAATGCCAAAATATGTGAGTAGTTTTAACCTTTGAACTCGAGCTTTGTAAATTTTTACAACCACATCACGTGGAAGTGTAGGGAATCTTTCCTTAAGTTTTGTAAGGGTTTGTTCCATTGTCAGATTACTTTGAAGTTGTAGCTGTTTAGAAAAGAGAGAATAGAAAACGAGGTTATAGAGAATAGTAGAGATGAAGAAGGTGAAAAGGTGATAGGTTGCCTTCTATCAAGCGCTTGTTTAACGTCACGAGCTTGACGATGACCTTTTAACTATTGTAAGAAAATGATAATAATGCCAAAACAATAATAGTAATAATGATTAAGACAAGTGTTAGCACCGAAAAGAATGATGATGTAATTAATTGATATCTATTTTTATTTATTTTTATTTTTTATAAATATTGTTCTTAGGAAAAATTAGTCAAAATATTTGGCATCACATAAATACACCTCCGTATCTATGTGCTCTTGGAACCCTTGAAAGAAAGGTTTAAGTCGGTGTCCATTTACCTTGAAAACCTTGTTTGTCGCTTTATCTGAAATTTCAATCACACCATAAGGAAAGATATTAGTTATTTCAAATGGGCCTGCCCATTTAGAGCGAAGCTTACCAGATATGAGCTTTAGACGTGAATTGTACAATAAAACTTTTTATCCAATGAAAAAGTTTTTTCTCAAGACCTGTTTGTCATGAAAAGATTTGGCTTTTTCTTTATAGGTTTTAGAACTTTCTTAAGCTTCCAAACGAATTTCTTCTAGTTCCTGTAGTTGGAGTTTCCTTTCTTTACCGGCTTCATTTAAGTCCAAGTTACATTGTTTTACTGCCCAATAAGCTTTGTGCTCAATTTCTACAGGTAAGTGGCATGATTTTCTAAAAACAATCCTATAGGGTGACATTCCAATAGGTGTTTTATAAGTTGTTCTATAAGCCCAAAAAGCGTCTTCTAACCTTTTGCTCAAATCTTTCCTATTTGGTTGTACTAGTTTTTGAAGGATCATTTTTAATTCCTGATTGGACACTTCAGCTTGCCCATTTGTTTGGGGGTGATAAGGTGTTGAAACCTTATGCATAACTCCATATTTTTTAAGAAGGGACTCCATTTTACGGTTACAAAGATGTGATCCTTGATCACTAATGATGGCCTTAGGGACACCAAACCTATAAAATATATGTGATCTAACAAAATCTGCAACAACTTTAGAATCATCAGTTCGAGTAGCTTTAGTTTCAACCCATTTAGACATATAATCGACCACAAGTAGTATATAAACAAAACCAAAAGATACAGGAAAAGGTCCCATGAAATCTATGCCCCAAACATCAAAAATTTCATAAAATAACATGGGTTATTGAGGCATCTCATTTCTGCGAGATATGTTTCCCATTCTTTGACATCGTTCGTAAGATTTACAAAATATATATGCGTCACGAAAAATTGTTGGCCAATACAAACCAGATTCTAATACTTTCCTTGCTGTACGTTGAGGTCCAAAATGTCCACCACATGTATATGTATGACAAAATGTAAGAATGGAATGAAATTCATTTTCAGGTACACACCTTCTAATGACTTGATCACTATAAAGTTTCCATAAGTAAGGATCATCCCAAACATAGTATTTAGAATCACTTTTTAGTTTTATTATTTGTTGTTTAGATGCATGTATAGGAGTAACAGAAGCAACTAAGTAGTTTACCAAATCAATAAACCATGGAGTGGAATCATGTATTCCCATAAGTTGTTCATCAGGGAAATCATCTCTAATAGAAATTGGGTCAAGTTCTTTTTCAATTCTGCTTATGTGATCAGCTACCAAATTTTTTGCTCTAATTTTATCCCTAATTTCAATGTCAAATTCTTAGAGTAGCAACATCCACCTGATTAATCTTGGTTTTGCATCTGGTTTCTTTAAAAGGAACTTTAATGCTGCATGATCTGAAAATACAACTACTTTTGAACCGAGCAAATAAGATCTAAATTTATCAAGTGCAAACACAATAGCAAGTAGTTCTTTTTCTGTGGTAGTATAGTTTATTTGTATAGTATCCAAAGTTCGTGAGGCATAGTAAATAACATGTTGTACTTTACCTACTCTTTGAGCAAGAACAACTCCTAATGCATAATTTGATGCATCGCACATAAGTTCAAATGGAAGTGACCAATCTGGTGCCTGGATGATAGGAGTGGTAGTTAAAGCTTTCTTTAAGCAATCAAAAGCCTCTTTACATTTGTCATTAAAGTCAAATGTTATATTTTTATGTAGTAAGTTAGACAATGGAAGGGCTATCTTACTGAAGTTTTTTATAAACCTTCTATAAAAACCTGCATGACCAAGAAAAGAATGAATATCTCACACACAAAAAGGATAAGGTAATTGAGAAATTACATCAATTTTTTGCAGGATCTACTTCTATGCCTTTTTTAAATATTACATGGCCTAAATCTATTCCTTCTTCTACTATGAAGTGGCATTTCTCATAATTAAGAACAAGGTTAGTTTCAATGTATCTATGTAATACTTTATCTAGACTATTTAAGCAAGCATCAAATGATGAACCATATACTGTGAAATCATCCATAAATATTTCCATGCAATTAAAAATCAGCAAAGATACTAATCGTGCATCGTTGAAAGGTACCAGGGGCATTGCATAAGCCAAAAGGCATCCTCCTATAAGTAAAAGTGCCAAAAAGACATGTAAATGTTGTTTTTTCTTGATCTTCTGGTGCAATATAAATTTGGAAGTAACCTAAAAATCCATCTAAAAAGCAGTAATATGACTTACCTGCCAGTCGTTCTAACATTTAATCAATGAAAGGTAAAGGAAAGTGATCCTTTTGAGTTGCTTTGTTAAGTTTCCTGTAATCAATGCATACTCGCCACCTATTTTGGATTCTGGTAGGAATTAGTTCATCATTTTCATTTTTAACCACTGTGATTCCAGATTTTTTGGGAACCACTTGTACAGGGCTGACCCAAGTGCTATCTGATATAGGGTAAATGATGCCATCTTGTAATAATTTTGTTACCTCTTTTTTAACTACATCAAGGATTTGAGGATTAAGTCTTCTTTGTGGTTGCCTTACTGGTTTAACTTCTTCCTCTAATAGAATTCTATGCATACACATGGAAGGGCTAATACCTGGGATATCTGCCAAAGTCCAACCAATTGCTTTCTTATGCTTCCTAATAATCTGCAACAACCTTATTTCTTGATCAACATTTAATTTGTTAGAAATAATCAGTAGAAGATTCTTATCTTCCTCTAAATATGCATACTTTAAATGTTCAGGAAGAGGTTTTAACTCTAACATGGGAGGCTGCATTATTGAAGGAATCAATTTGGTTGAATTTGTCTCAGCAACCTGTACTTTAACATAATCAGATATATTTATAACTACTTTAATCAAATTATTACACTCTGATTCTTTTGAAACAACATCTGGAACTATATTTTCTGTTTTAAGGGAGTATGGATCATTATTATCATTAAGCAGATATTTCTCAATTTCAGTACACACATTACATTGATAAGAATCCATGCATGAATCACAAATAAATGAATCATAAAAATCAGACAATACAGGAAAATCAACATCATCAGACAACTTAATAATATTATCCTCAACTAAATCAGTTATTAAGTCAATTTGAAAAACAGAATGATCCTCAGTAGGATGCTTCATAGCATCTAAAATGTTGAATCTAACCACACTATCTCCAAATTCCATAGAAAGTGTTCCTGCATGCACATCTATCTTTGTTCTAGCTGTTTTTAAGAATGGTCTACCTAAAATTATTGGAGCTTTACTGGTGGAATTCTCACTTTCCATATCTAGAACATAAAAATCTGCAGGAAAAATTAAATCGTTAACTTTAACAAGGACATCTTTAATAATTCCTGTAGGATGTGCAAAGCTTCGATTTGCTAATTGTATAACCACACCTGTAGTTTGCAAAGGTCCAAGGGAAAGTGAAGTAAATACAGTCATAGGCATAACATTAATAGATGCACCTAAGTCTAGCATGGTATTTTCAAATTTGTTATTGCCTATTATGCATGGAATGGTAAACGTCCCAGGGTCTTTACATTTTTCTGGTATATGTGGCAAAGGTTTCTCAATTAATGCAGACATATTTCTACTTATATTAATCCTTTCATTGCCTTTTAGTCTTCTTTTATTAGTGCATAGTTCTTTAAGGAATTTGGCATATCTTGGGATTTTCTTGATGGCTTCTAATAAAGGTATATTTACCTTTACTTTCTAAATGTTTCCAAGATCTCCTCATCCATTTTCTTATTTTGTATAGATTTTTGTCTTTGTAGAAATGGAAGAGGGATATGTTGTTTATCCGGACCAGCTGCAGAAGGAGGATTTGTAAGAGATATATCATTACTATTATTACTTGAATTGTCTAAAACTTCTTCTGCATGTTTTTCTGTGATGATAGTATTTTCAGTTTGTTGTTGTTTTTCTGGTCCATGGATAGCATTACCAGATCTTAAAGTAATTGCACTTACATTTTTAGGATTGACAATTGTCTAAGCGGGCAACTTATCTGAACCTTAAGACTGCAAATGGTTTAAAGATGTAGCTAATTGACCAATATGATTTTCAAGAGTCTGAATTGTAGCCTCAGTTCTTTTTTGGAAGTTCAGATTATCTACTGACATTTGCTTTATCAATTCCTCTAAATTTGATTTCTTAGTGGAAGGTGCAGCTATTTGTGTAGCTTGTTGTTGTACATGAGGAGGTTGATATGGTCTGCTTGGTCCAGTATTTGCCTGAAAAGGTGCATGAGGTTGTTATGAGGAATTACCCATCTTAAATTAGGGTGATTCCTCCAACCAGGATTATATCTGTTAGAAGAAAGATCATAATTATTATGTTGTTGTTGTGGCAGTCTGTTATTGTATAAGTTGGCAGCATATTCTTGAGGATTTTCATCAGGAATTTTAGCTTCCTGCAGTGAAGGACAACAATCTGTATAATGATCTAATGAAGTACAGATAGAACATAACTTAGGAGGGGTTACAGGTTATTGTTTTTGAGACACAATAATATTTTTCATAAGTGTTACTAGTTCAGCAAATTTACTTTCCCATTTTTTATCTCCGTCATTAGTAGTTTCAATTTCATTGACTCCTCTAATTACTACAGGATTATTTCTGGTGGCATGTTGTTGAGCATTAGCAGCCATGTTCTCAATTAAAGTTTTTACTGCATTTGTAGTTTTATTTTGCAAAGCACCACCACTAGCTGCATCAACTAAAGTTCTATCCATTGGATTAAGACCTTCATAGAAATATTATATGAGAAGTTGGTCTGTAATTTGGTGATGGGGACAACTAGCACACAATCTTTTAAATTTTTCCCAGTATTCATAAAGATTTTCCCGGTCATGTTGCCGGATGCCACATATTTCTTTTCTAATTGAGGAAGTTCTTGAAGCGGGGAAAAAATTTTCAAGAAACATTTTCTTTAGGTCATCCCAACTTGTAATAGAGCCAAGAGGAAGGTAAAATAACCAATCCTCAGCGATATCTGCTAGGGAGAAAGGAAAAGCTTTAAGTTTTACATGTTCTTCTGAAACCCCTTCAGGTTTCATGGTAGAGCAAAGGATATGAAATGCTTTTAAGTGTTTATGAGGATCTTCACCTGCACGACCATGAAACTTTGGTAACAAATGAACTAAACCAATTTTAAGCATAAAAGGAACATCTTCCTCAGGATATAAGATGTATGATGTTTGATTAGTGATATCTGGTGTAGCTAGTTCTTTTAATGTCTTTTCAGCCATATTATACAAATACTCAGAGGTTGAAGGTTTAGTTTCACTACTTATGCTATTAGCTAGATTATTATTATTATTATTATTATTATTATTATTATTATTATTTAATAGTTTCTTAGATGATCTAACTAATTGATGAAATGTTCTATTTATTTCAGGATCAAAAGAATATAGTGGTTCAGGATTAGATCTAGTCATACATAATACATCTACATATATTGTAACAAAATACTACAACTATGTAATAAAAGGAAAAAGTTATCATTTTAATTATGAAATGCTTAGAACATATGTTTAAAAATTTAAAGATTTTTTATATATATATATATTTTTTTTCAATGGTTGAAAATGAGATTACTAGAGAATAAATAAGAATATAATAAAGTGAAAATTTTTTTTTCAAATTTTTTTTATATGTTCACATTCAACTAAACCTGAATATCTTCAACACACCTATAAAAAAAATGTAAAACATATTAGGTAATTGAATGCAAATAATTAGGACCAAAGGTCCCCGGCAACAGCGCCAAATTTGACACACTGTCGTTGTCGGGTCAAATAAAAAGTTAAATTAATATAGTATAAGGTTAACAACCTTAGTCATCTCTCGAGGACCTTAGTTTAATTAGTTACACTCAATTTAATTATAACAAAGGGGGGGTTTGTTTTGAGATTGAAAGGAAAATTAAGTGATTATGTAACATTCCTGATATTTTAATAAAAGTTATGATGAGTGGAAAATATTAACAAATATTTTAGAGATTTATTTAATATTTGATCCGCCTGAACTGGGGTCAAGAAATCCGGCGTTGGGCCGGTCTCAGATGTGAGGACCGAACGATGTTGAAGATCGGTTGTACATTAGAGGATGGTCAAAGATGTACTGTCTTGTAATTGATGCTTATCCGGTGTGCCTGGTGTGGTCTTGGACTAACCGGTGTAGGGAGAATGCCTAACTCAGAAATATGGTCCGGATCAACCTCTCAAAATGGCTGAGGCAAACGGATATACGTAACAAGGATGTAAGAACGGATGAAGTGTCCGATCTCTCAAGCGTTAGCTCGGATTACCGATGTGTGATACTACGCCAGGAAACCAGTTGGCCGGTATCCCGATCGGATCAATACTCTTATGAAGTATTAAACAATTATGAATAATTAAACGTTGTGAAAGTAAATAAACTTAGTTGGTTGGTTAATTATAAAAGGGTCAAATGAGGTAAAATTAAGTTAATTAAAACTTTTAATGAGAATGCAAATAAAATAGGGGAAAAGGCTGTCTTGCCCCTGAGCCTTATATAAAAGGAGGTTCTCTCTCTCTCTCCCTCTTCATTATTCACGAGAACTACTTCTTCTTTCTCTTTCTTGGTCTGTTTCTCATTCTTCTTCATTTTCTCCTCTCTCGTTGCTGAGTTGCATGCTCCGGAGGAGGACTCCGTTTGTGTCAAAACTTTAATCGAACCCCATTTCTATGGCCGTGGCCTCAAGATGAGTCCACTGATCCATTTTTATTTGTGGTTCCTTATCCCTTTCATTTCTCTGGTAGTCGAGTGACCATTCATGGCTGTATACAAGTCTATTCTCCACTCCTCTAGTGAGTGTGAGCTTGAATGTGGCCTTAGAACCGAGGGTGTTAAGTTAACGGGTTTTTGCATTCTGACCCGTAGGTAGTAGATTAAACAACGAAAGGCTGAGTGACGGAGCTAAGACTGTGAACCCAGTGCTCAGAGGACGAGATCGACACGAGGAGCAGATCATCGAAGCTTGGAACCAAGGTAAGGGGGTGTTCGGGTTATAATTAATTAGAATAGGACTTACTTCCTATCTGAGTCATTGAGCGGTATGAACAGAGTAAGAAAATGTTAATGAATGCTGTTGTGTGCGTATGTTTATACATGTGTGACTATGGACACCGATTAGTTGAAGATCGGGTGTGTGGCTTGAGTTAATCATGTTATGAGTTTGAAATATTTAATGTTGTGATGATCGGTGTTGTAATGTGAAGCCGGGTTTGATAAGCAGGTCACCCAAGTGATGAGAAATTGATGTTAATGGCCAATTATAACATGTGAAATGTGAACTGTATGTATCACTATGTGGTGTGGGACGGCCGACGGTATGTTATAGCCCCTCATTTCCGGCTCCCGTGGTTTTTGTGCCCAGTTGAGCTACCCAGTGGTCAAGTAGGACCCAGTGGTTGAGGTGGAGAGTCAAGCAGGACTCGGTGAACCAAGCAGGGTTCACGGGGTGTCAAGTAGGACCCCCAGCTGAAGGCCGATCCTTTAGTATCCGGATACTAGGTGTCAGATTGTATGAGAGTCAGTGGTGATTATTGATGAATTTAATATAATTGCTAAGTTTGAGTTGATAGGTTTACCGTGTGCAATGTGCTATATTTTCCGAGTGCGACTTGATAGATCTCCGAGTGAAAATTTGATATATTTAATGAGTATGAATTGATACCTTTGTCGAATGCAATTGATGTAATTGTTGAGTAAACTGCTATGATTTCTGAATGAGACGCGTTATATACATGCTGAGCGTGATTCGTGATTAAGTTTGCCAAGTGAAATTCATTATCATGATTGCCGAGGATAATTTGAAAAGGGATGAAGATGCAATCGGATGGAACTTATATATATATATAACTTGTTAAATTCTGTTCTATATTAATTATGATGCCAAACACTCACCCTTGCTGTTGCTTTCAATTTAGTAACTAGTGACAGGGAGGAGGTCGGAGCCATAGAGTCGCGCCAATGGGGAGATCGATGCCAAGGCCTGAGTAATTTTGAGTGATGGTGTAATATATATGTATAAGGAGTTTTTCCGAGTGTGTGATATTATCTGTGTGCTGACCTAAATTAAATCGGATATGAATTTTTATTATATTGTGCTTGGTATTTATTCTCACATGTTTGCTGTAACAGTCTATTACCAAGCGAGTCTTGCCCGAGTGGATTCATTCCTGTTTGAGCGAGGGCCAGTCGGTTTGGTGTCTGTTTCACCATTATGTGAAATCCCCGTCCCTTTTCCGAGTGAAGAATAACCGAGAAATCCCTTTCTGGGTGGAAGGTTAGAATGTCCCGAGTGAGATTGGGCTGGGAGAATGTTTCTGAGTAAAATGTGGCCGAGAGAGTTCCTTCCGAGTGAAGTAAGGCCAGAGTATTTTCTGAGTGAGGATATCCGGAGAAACTCTTACCGAGTGTAGGAGGTTAGATTATCTCTGAGGGAGCTGTGACCGAGCAAACCTTTCTGAGTGAAGGGTCGTAATGAGTCTGGTGTGGTATGCCCGAGTGAATGGAAGTTGAGTGTTTACTGAGTGAAACCCCGATGTGAGTTCCTGTATACGTCTTGTTCGTTCAGGCTTATTGTGTGGCATTCGCTCAAGCGAGTCAGCACTCGCTTAAGCGACTCTCAAATTTTGCCTAGATACCTTGGGGTCTCACTTAGGCGAATGACCCCTGTCTTCTTCTTCTTCTCTTCTTCTTCTCCTGCTGTTTTACCTTTATTTTATTAAAAGATGTGTTTCCAATCGGATATTATTTTGCGTACGCTCATTATTATTTTGAATATATTTAAGTGAATACTATTTTATATCATTACCGAGTTGAATCATTTCCGATCGGGTATTACTTTTAACACACTTTTGTTAAAGGATTTATTTTAGATCAGTTTTGGTTATACTGAGTATGATTTTATTATTTAGAATGTAACTAAAAGGGGTAAATATCATTTTACATCAAGGCCGAGTGGATTATTTATTAAGGGAAATAAATATTATTTCATATTAAGATCCAAATTTTTATTTAACGTAAAAATTTGTTATGGAAATAATTTGCCGTGTGTAAATGAAAAGGTAAATTAACTTTGTTTCAATGTTTCAAATGCCTTGACACAATTTTCATTAAATGCAAACACCTGATCTTTCACAAGCAAATCGGTCAAAGGCTTAGCTATTTTTGAAAAATCTTTTATGAACCTTCTATAGAACCCAGCACATCCTAGAAAACTCCTTACTCCTTTCACGTTGATCGGAGGAGGAAGTTTTTCAATAATTTCAATTTTTGCTCGGTCCACCTGCATGCCCTCAGCAGAGATCCTATAGCCAAGGACTATCCCTTCCTTAACCATAAAGTGGCATTTCTCCCAGTTAAGAACGAGATTGGTCTCTTGACATCTCATCAGCACCTTAGCTAAGTTGCTGAGGCATGTGTCAAAATTGCTCCCAAATACCGAGAAGTCATCCATGAATACTTCAATAAATTTCTCCACCATATCCCCAAAAATTGCCAGCATGCACCTTTGGAAGGTTGCTGGAGCGTTGCACAAGCCAAACGGCATGCGCCTGTATGCAAAAATTCCATAGGGACATGTGAAGGCAGTCTTTTCTTGATCCTTCGGGTCAACCACAATTTGGTTATAACCCGACTACCCATCAAGAAAACAATAATACTCATGTCCTGATAACCTCTCAAGCATTTGATCAACAAACGGAAGGGGGAAATGGTCTTTCCGAGTAAAGTTATTCAGCCTTCTGTAATCAATGCACATCCTCCAGCCTGTAGTTGGCCGAGTGGCAATGATTTCACCCTGGTCATTTCTTACAGTCGTCATTCCTCCCTTCTTGGGTACCACTTGGACTGGGCTAATCCAAGTGCTGTCCGAGATCGGGTAAATGATTCCTGCATCAAGGAGCTTGACCACTTCCTTTCTCACTGCTTCCTTCATAATGGGGTTCAATCTGCGTTGTGGCTGTACAACAGGGGAATAGTCATCCTCCATCAGGATTTTGTGCATACAAAAGGATGGACTGATTCTCTTCAAGTCAGAAATGTTCTAGCCAATGGCAGATTCATGAGCCTTTAATACCCCAACTAGTTTATTCTCATCCTCTTCTTTTAAGTCGACATTAATAATGACAGGATGAGTGTCATTTCCTCTCAGGAAAACATATTTCAGATGAGAAGGTAAAGGTTTTAAATCACATTTTTCTTCCAAAAATTCCTTTCCTTTCTCAGCTTCAGTATTTTCCAAATCATTTTTATTTTCGAAATCACCTACTTCTAAAACTTCCAGTAGGTCTAGTATTTCCGAGTGAGAGTCAATTGACTCGGTCTCAGAGTCAAAGTCATCCTCTAAAAAAGTTTGTAGAGCCTCTTCCTTAGTTTTTAGCAGTAAGGGAGTCTGGTAATTTTCAACCTCTTCAATCATTAGGCAATCCATCCGTTCAGTCGGATGTTTCATGGAATTGAAGACATTAAAAATTACTTGCTCCTCCTGAACTCTCAGCATGAGTTCACCTTTTTCCACATCAATCAATGCTCTGCCAGTAGCTAGGAAGGGTCTACCTAAGATCAAAGGGATCTCTCGGTCAGCTTCCATATCCAACACTATGAAGTCTACTGGAAAGATAAATTTATCTACTTTTACTAACAAGTCTTCCAGCATCCCTTGGGGATATTTAATGGACCTGTCAGCCAACTGCAAGGACATGCGAGTCGGTTGCAAGTCATTAATTCCCAGTTTTTTCATCAACGATAGAGGCATCAGATTTATACTGGCTCCTAGATCACAGAGAGCACTTCCTACATGAATATCCCCTATTGCACACGGTATTGTGAAAGATCCAGGATCCTCTAGCTTTTGGGGAAGTTTCTTTTGAATGATTGCGCTACACTCTTGAGTGAGAGTAATCATTTCATCCCCCCTAAGCTTCCTCTTCTTAGACAATAGTTCTTTTAAAAATTTTGCATAGGAAGGCATCTCCTGCAATGCCTCAGCAAAAGGGATATTAATGTGAAGTTTCTTGAAGACCTCTAAGAACCTAGCAAACTTCTGCTCCTCTATTTGCTTTTTAAACCTGTGCGGAAATGGAGCATTCCTCAGTTTTTCAGGAGTCAGCTTAGAAGCTTCCTCCAGAATCAGATCAACCTTTTTCTTTTTCTTTTGATGGACTTTATTTTCTTTTTCTTTTTCTGATTCATTTTTATTTTCTACTTCATCTTTATTGTCCTGCTCGGTTTCTTGTATTATTTCTTTTTCTTTTTCTGAACTTATTTCTTGACCCGGAGATGGAGAAATAATTTTTCCACTCCTAGTAATTATGGCCTTGCAATGTTCCCTTGGATTTACCTCGGTATCTCCAGGGAAATTGCCTGCTTGCCTCTCAGCTAATTGTTTAGAAAGCTGTCCTACTTGATTTTCTAAATTTCTTATGGATGCTTCCTGATTCTTAAAACTGGCCTGAGTGGCCTGGATAAACTGAGAAAGTACATTCTCGAGTTTGGATTTTTCTTTAACAGGAGGGTGAGAAGGTTGTTGTGGTCTATTTGTGGGTTGACTCGGTGGGATATTCTGATTCAAATGTGGACCTTTCTGCTAGGAAAAATTGGGGTGGCTCCTGTAATTAGGATTGAAGGAATTAGAAGGATAATTCCTTTGATACTGTTGCTGCCCCATATAATTCACTTGCTCGGAAGGCACAACTGGATCACACATTCCATTTTTATGGTCTCCACCACAAAAGTCACAACTGATCATAGAAACTTGACTCGGCTTTTGGAGTTCTGAAATCTGAATGCTTAATTTTTCCAAAGCCTGAGTCATCAGTTTGCTCTGAGCCAGATAGGCATCTTGTGCTTCTAATTCTAATATTCCTCTCCTAGGGACTTGGTTCCTCTCACTAATCAGACATTCATTAGAAGCCATCACATCAATCAGCTTTATAGCTTCTTCTACAGTTTTAGTTGTTAATGAGCCTCCAGCCGAGGCATCAATCAAGACTCTGGTAGCTGGCCTGACACCATTATAGAAAATAGTCACCTGCTGTACATCAGAAATCTGATGATGAGGACATCTCCTCAAGCTTTCTTTATACCTATCCCATGCTTCCATCAAGGACTCACCTTCTCTTTGCTGGAAACATGTAATTTCATTGCGCAGTTTTGCATATTTAGAAGGAGGGAAGTATTTAATCAAAAATTTCCTTTGCAAATCCTCCCAGGTGGAGATACTGCCTCTCGGTTGACTCTACAACCAGGATTTTGCTCGGTCCCTTAGAGAAAATGGGAACAACCTTAGTCGGATTGCTTCTTCAGGGACCCCATTCATTTTTACTGTATCACAAATTTGGAGGAAGGTTGCTAAATGCAAATTTAGATCCTCAACCTCACTTCCTCCGAATTGTTCATTTCTTACCAGCTGCAGTAAAGCTGGTTTTAGTTCAAAATTGTTAGCTGCAATCGGTGGCCTAAGGATGCTAGCTTGCGATCCTTCTTCATTCGGCCTGGAGTAGTCACCTAGTGTAACTCTCCTCTGTTCCATTTCTTTTTCTTCTTTTTTCTTTTTCTTTTTTCTTAGTCTACGTTCTAACAAATCGATGTCAGGATCAAAGAAGAAAGGTTCTCCTCTGCTCCTTGACTGCATACAACAATTGTTTACACGACAATGCAACTCATAGCTACAACTACACAAAACAATAACTACTAAAAAAAACTACGTATTGACTGCAAATAGAAACAAAAGCAAATGGTTCAGTCTAGTACCGGTCCAAGGATTGTTGATATTACTCAACAATCCCCGGCAACGGCGCCATTAACTTGATGCTAAAATCCTGAGCCATTAATTTGGTGTAAAAATCTTAGTAAAATAAAATGTGACTCTCGGATTTACACTTTGGCAAGCACACCAGTCGTTAAAATTGTAGTGTATTTGATCGTCCCACAGGGATTATGGTAAGTACCTCAATCTAGGACTAGTACAAGCTGAACCAACAAAAAATACGCGAAGTTCATTCAGTTTTTATGGTTTTAGTGTTTTATAGTTGTTTTTGTATTTTCAGAAACAGAGTTAAAGTGAAATGTGTAAAGTGATTAATAGAAAACAGATCAGGATTGCTTCGGCTCACAATCTCCTCAAGAAACATGCAATTAAGTATAATCGAACTTCACAATCTAGAGGACAATCCGCTTGTGGTTATTCCCTAATTCCTTAGGTGAAAAACACTAATCCTTAAGCAATGAACCTTAATTCCTTAAGTGCTCGATTAGCCTAAGAATCTAATGCGAAATTGGAGGTTTAAACTCTAACTATTCACCTAAATTGATTAGGCCTGAACTAGTTAGAAAGCTGGAAGTTACCTAAGCTTCAACCATGATTCCTCACTGGCGAAGTTCTTCATCAATTCTAGATTTGTCAATCCAGCGATGCTGCTCCACTCCTCAGCTTGTTCACCTCAGGATCTTCGGAGTCGATCTACTCGCTCACAGCTTCAAGACTCCATTGCTAACCTTCGCAATCCCAACCTTAGGGATTTAGAACTCCATTGACTTCGGTTCCATCGAAGGATTATGGAACGTCATGGAGGAGAGAGTTTAGAGAGATAAAAATGTAGTCAGAGAGTGAAAATAGAAAATGAAGTGTATTATGTTGTACGCCGTTCTGTTCTCTGCCTCCATACCCTTTTACAGAGTATGTACATGAATATATATAGGCATCTAACTAAACTAACTAACTTAACTGATAACTTAGAGAACTTAAGTTAACGAATAAAACTAATTAATTACATAGTTTACAGAGTAATCAACTAATTACAGCTCAACGCTTAACAGGATCCAGCTTAACCTTAGCTAATTTACAGCTCAGCACCAGCTAATTGACAGCTCACTTCTTAAGTTACTTAAGGTTGCAGTAGTAGAGAAGAAGGCAATGGAAGCGGAACAGTACTGCACCAAGTGTGCTGTTGGAGGGAAGGAACAGTGTTTAAATTACTGCCTTTATGCTTCAACTGCTGAGTTTTCGCTAGAGCGGATTAAACTTCGCTTGGACGAGTCCGGATTTTACTAGGACGGATTAAATAATGAATAAGCACCTCGGTTTCTCATGTAGCATTCCGCTCTTCTTCTCTTTTGGAGCTGGTGTCTTGGGAGTCTTCTTAAGTTAGCTTACTTGAAGTCTCGCTTGGTCAGTATTTGGGCTCTTTTCAGTCGGATTCAGGAAGTCTCACTCGGATTTATCAATTTCTGCTCGGATTTGTAGGATTTCATGTTGGTGTATGCACTATGAGCCTTTATGCTTTTTCATTTGTATCATTTTTCTACTTATCAATTGAATAAATATTTCAGTTTAAAATTGTTTTAAACATATTTATCCTTGGAGTAATAGGTCATAAAAATTATTCCTAAAATGTCCCTAGTTAAGTATTTACATGGGGACATGTAAATACACTGAGACTAGTGTGTGAGTGTACTGATGACCTGATCTCACAGATCATAGATATAGATGATATCGAGTCTTCACACGGGTACACATTAAGAGTAATGATGTACTGGACAGACCCACCATGAGAACGTTGCATGGATCGTTACATGATTGTCATAAACGATTCTCAATGTGATAATGGTATATGTAGTCCTTCGACCTGAAGTCACTACGATTCCTACATGAGGAGTTTATTGTTTTAATACAATTAAACGTCTTCTGTAACAAGAGGACTATAAAGGTTGTGATTAGGCAATGAACAAATTATGCAGAGGGATGTGAGTGATGTAGATGGGATTTGTCTCTCCTATGTGACAGGAGTGATATCCATAGGCCACTTGATGGAGTAAGACTAAGAAAACGCATGGCCATGCTAGAAAGAATAAATATTAGATATTTATTCGGATCCAGTCTACTCCGGTATCAAGTAAAATAAATTGGGCCGTACAAGGATGACGCGACCATGCCTTGGGCCCAATTAGGATATCGTGACAAAAGGAATAAACGTATTAAATAATTATCACTTATAGGTTATGTTGATAATATTCGGACATAATGATGCATTGCTAGATGCCGCTCTTATTTTATATTAATAATAAAATAGTTTATTATTAATATGACCGGGTATTTTACCTATAGGGTCACACACATAGAGTAAGCCCATCAGAAAATGTTGTCTTATTTTAGTTGGACTAAAATAAAGCTATTGGGCCTAACTCATTTGGAATGAGTAAGGAGCCCACTTTTAGAGAAGAACAAATTAGGTCAAACCTAAGCCTATAAATAGAGCATAAGATGCTCATAGGCGGTTCACTCAAGTGAGACACAAATTCGTAAAAGTTGCAAGAGCTACACGCCGTCAACCTAGCAGTTGGCAAGTGTTGCGATTCTGGTGGGAGTGCTCGTGTGGACTCCTAAAGGACGAGGCTACGACTGCTTCGGAGTTCTTCAAGAGGTAACCTAAAATAATTTCGAAATTGTTTTTGTGCTTTGAAACACGGAACTTTGCAAATCCTATGGAATCCCTTTATTTTTCCGCTGCTCATGCTTAGGGATTCCTAACAGTGGTATCAAAGCCAGGTTGCAAAACCGTGTTTTGGGCATTTGTTTATATTTTATGATGATATGTTTTCGTTTGCAAGAGCTTTTGGAAAATATGATTTGCGAAATCGTTTCGTTGTTTAAAGCTTTGCAATTTTGTTTTGCGAAAATGTTTTGTGAAACTAGGATTCGAAAATGAACATGCATGATTATGTTGCTATTTTGAGTTATCGCATAAGATGCATATTGTTACAATGATTAATCATGTATATGGTATGACCTCTGTTTTGGCATGATACATATAATTTTGAGTTATTCTTTATAAATTGTATATGATGCATGTTATAAAGTTTCTTAATTTTAGTATGTATGTTGTTGCCATTTAAATTTGTATGATGTATGAGTTTATGCAATTTTGATATGTGTTTTACTCATATGATTGTCATCGTACAAACTTTGAATCAATTGAGTTGATCTTCGAACATGAATGGTTCATGTTATGGGGCGTTAAGTGATAAGGTTTAAGTGTTAAACCATGGCCGTTCCTTAATCTAGGGTTCAAGAGTTGAAACCTAGACGGCCGTCATGGAGAGGCATTGCATTTGGCATTAGCGCAAATTGAATTCTAGGTTTTGAAACCCTAGACGGCGCTGCCTCCATGTGCCTTGACGGCTGCGTTGTGAAGTGTTCGCAACAAGGAATTAGGGTTTCAAAGTGGTTGAAACCCTAGCCGAAATTTTAGAGCTGTTAATGGTCAGTGGGACGTTCTGGCTAGGAAAGATTTGGTACTTAAGCGGTCACACCGGACCCACCTCTCTTTCCTGGGAACCAACCTGACTACAATACATTCTCTGCGTAGCGCCTTATTACCGACCCACGTGTTTAATGGCCCGTTTAAAAATTTATTTTTTTTAATTATTTCAAATGGGTTATAATTAATTAATTAACACGTTGCATGGTGAATGGTTATGGTCTTAGTTATTTTATTTAAATACAGCCTGCGTGCTGTGCCTCTCTTCATTCTGTTGTATTTCTTTTCTCAACCCTTCACTCGTATGTAAAGCGAGTTTCTTTAAAAATCTTGTAATCTTGATCGAGGCAACAAAGTAGAGATCTAGAAGAAAACTAGAGTGGTGACTCTAAGCGCTTTTGTCTTTGAAAGGAACCAAGGAGTGGTGACTCCAAGAGGATGGTGGGTTCAAGAAGTAGGACTTCATGAAGCCTTGGCTATATAGTTCCTCTAGGTTTATTCATTTATTTTTTTTTATTTTTTTTCTTCTAGGAAGACCATAACCATCTCACAATTTCGTTTGCATGTTTTGGGGATAATTTTATTACGTTAAAGCGTTTAATAAAGACGGTAATTTTAAAATAAATTAAAATCCCTCAAAATAATATTAAGTTATAAACGCCTTCTAATAAGTACACTCGTCAACACTAATGTCAATAAATAGTGGGTCTGCCAAAGCAGGGCACTATTATTTATATTAGTAAGACGCGATGGGATAATGGTAATATCCAAACTGTTTTATTGGGCTTTAACTTAACTAAGTTTTCAATTGGATTGAATATAACTTAGAGGCGTAAACATTGGGCTAAATATTCATAAGATGAATAATTAGTAATGGTTACTTAACCCAATGACTAAGAGTTGTATAAAGATACAATTGGAAAAAGTTTCCTACCTAAATAACCAAGTATTAGGTGATCAGCCAAAGCTGACTTAACGCTTGGCAAAATATGGATCTTAGCCCACTAGAAAATCTTCCAACGGGATTTTCTGATTCGTGGAGGGTATTTTTGTTTTGAATCAAAATAGTGGGAGACATATTTAATTTAAATGACCATAATTTAAATATGTTTTGAAAATGATACTTACTACATATTTTCTGTTTTAGATAACCATGACGTCAAACACACCTTCAAACCTTTCGTTGCGATCAATCCTAGACAAAGAAAAATTGTCTGGTTCTAACTTCCTTGACTGGTATAGAAATTTGAGGATTGTCCTCAAACAAGAGAAAAAGCAGTATGTCCTGGAAGGTCCGATTCCGGAACCACCCGCGAACAATGCCTCTAAAGCTGACAAGGATGCTTACAAGAAGCATCAGGATGACGCTTTAGATGTCCAATGCCTTATGCTGGCAACCATGTCTCCTGAGCTTCAGAAGCAACATGAGCATATGGAGGCTTTCGATATGATCGAAAACCTAAGGAAACTATATCAAGGTCAAGCTGACCAAGAAAGATATGAAGTTTCTTCAGCCCTATTTAGCTGCAGACTTGAAGAGGGAGGTTCTGTAGGACCTCATGTGCTCAAAATGATTGGGTACTTGGAGAATCTAGCTAGGCTAGGATTCCCCTTCCCTCAGAAGTTGGCTACCGATCTCATTTTGAAATCATTACCTGACAGTTTTAAGCCAGTCATCATGAATTACAACATGAATGCATTGGACAAAACATTGCCAGAGCTACTCAATATGTTGAGGACTGCTGAGCCCAATATTTCTAAAGGAAAGGGCAAGACCATAATGATGGTCAATTCTGGCAAAGGTAAAGGAAAGGGCATGTATAAAGGCAAAGGAAAGGCTATTGTAGGAAATGGCAAGAAGATTTGGAAAGGCAAGGATAAGGCAAGTACATCAGCCTTAAAACCTGTGGGCGGGGTGGCTAAGGAAGGTAAATGTCACCATTGTGGACAAAAGGGACACTGGAAGAGAAACTGTCCAAAGTACCTAGAAGAGCTTAAGAAGAAGGGAAGTGAGACTTCCACTTCAGGTATTTTTGTTATAGAAATTAACATGTCAACTTCAACATCATGGGTATTAGATACTGGATGTGGATCTCACATTTGTCTTAATGTGCAGGATCTAAGAAGGAGTAGGCAGTTGATGAAGGGCGAGGTAGACCTACGCGTTGGAAATGGAGCAAGAGTTGCTGCATTAGCTGTAGGGACTTATTTTTTATCCTTGCCCTCAGGGTTAGTCCTTGAATTGGACAATTGTTATTTTGTTCCGGCAATAAGGAGAAACATTATTTCTGTTTCTTGTCTTGATAAGAAAGGATTTTCCTTTACAATAAAGAACAATAGTTGTTCTGTTTATTTAAAAGACATGTTTTATTGTTGTGCAAATTTGAGTAATGGACTTTATGTTCTAGATCTCGAACCCTATCTATAACATTAATACTAAAAGGGTTAAAACAAATGATTTAAACCCAACTTATCTTTGGCATTGTCGCCTAGGACATATAAATGAGAAACGCATTTCTAAACTCCATCAAGATGGATTTTTAGAATCTTTTGATTTTGAATCAATAGATACATGTGAATCTTGTTTATTAGGGAAGATGACCAAGACCCCTTTTACCGGAAAAGGTGAAAGGGCGAGTGATCTTCTTGGCTTGATACATAGTGATGTATGTAGGCCCATAGGGACAATGGCTAGGGGAGGTTTTAGTTACTTCATCACTTTTACTGATGATTTCAGTAGATATGGATTTGTGTTTCTCATGAAACATAAATCAGAATCCTTTGAAAAGTTCAAGGAGTTTAAACATGAAGTAGAGAACCAACTTGGCAAGACAATTAAAGCACTTCGATCCGATCGAGGTGGTGAATATTTGAGCCTAGAGTTTGATGAATATCTTAAAGAGTGTGGGATTATATCTCAACTTACTCCCCCTGGAACACCAGAATGGAATGGGGTTTCTGAGCGGAGAAATAGAACCTTGTTGGACATGGTTCGATCAATGATGAGTCAAACTGACCTCCCTAACTCATTCTGGGGACATGCTTTGTTGACAGCAACTTTCACACTTAACCGTGTTCCATTAAAGGCTGTCATAAAGACACCATATGAGATATGGACTGGGAAACGACCTAGTATGTCTTTTCTTAAGATTTGGGGCTGTGAAGCTTATGTTAAACGCCAAAGTTCTGATAAACTTGGGCCCAAGTCAGATAAATGTCTTTTTGTGGGATACCCAAAAGAAACTAAGGGTTATTATTTTTACAATCCTACTGAGGGCAAAGTGTTTGTTGCTCGAAATGCTGTATTCTTAGAAAGGGAATTCATCTCTACAAGAATCAGTGGGAGGAAAGTAGAACTTGAAGAAATTCAAGACTCACAAGGCATTGAAGAGCCAATGGTGGAAGTGGAGCAGGACCCACAAAATGTTGTGATAACACCAGCTCCAGTAGCACAAGACTTGCGTAGATCAGGTAGAATACGTCAACAACCTGAAAGATATGGATTTCTTGTAACTCAGGAAGGAGATGTATTCCTAATGGATCAAAATGAGCCAACATCTTATGAAGAGGCCATTGCAAGTTCAGAATCTGAGAAATGGCTAGAAGCCATGGAATCTGAAATGGACTCCATGTACACTAATCAAGTTTGGAACTTGGTTGATGCACCTGAAGGGGTAAAACCTATAGGATGCAAGTGGGTTTTCAAAAAGAAAACTGACATGGATGGTAATATAAGTACCTTTAAAGCAAGGTTGGTGGCTAAAGGTTTCAAGCAAATACATGGTATAGACTATGATGAAACTTTTTCCCCAGTTGCTATGCTAAAGTCTGTTCGGATTCTGCTTGCTATTGCTGCATACCATGATTATGAGATATGGCAAATGGATGTCAAGACTGCTTTCCTTAATGGAAATCTTCTTGAGGAAGTATACATGACACAACCTGAAGGCTTTGTTAAGCCTGAAGCATCCAGGAAGGTGTGCAAGCTACAACGTTCTATATATGGACTTAAGCAAGCTTCCAGAAGCTGGAATCTTCGTTTTGATGAAGCTGTTAAACAATTTGGCTTTACTAAAAATGAGGATGAACCTTGTGTCTACAAGAAGGTTAGTGACTGCACAATTGTTTTTCTGGTCTTGTATGTTGATGACATACTACTTATTGGAAATGACGTTCCTACTCTTCAGTCTGTAAAGAGTTGGTTGGGAAGCTGTTTTTCTATGAAAGACTTAGGTGAAGCAACCTACGTGTTGGGAATTAAGATCTATAGAGATAGATCAAGAAAACTTCTTGGCCTAAGTCAGAATACATACATAGACAAAGTGTTAAAAAGGTTTAACATGCAAGATTCCAAGAAAGGAACTTTGCCTATGGCTCATGGCATAAGCTTATCAAAAGCTCAATCTCCTTCCACTAAAGAAGAAAGAGAACGGATGAATAAGATTCCATATGCATCTGCTATTGGATCAATCATGTATGCCATGATATGTACCCGACCAGATGTCTCGTACGCTTTAAGCATGACGAGCAGATACCAGTCTGATCCCGGTGAAAGTCACTGGACTGCTGTCAAGAATATCCTGAAGTACTTAAGAAAAACTAAGGATTCATTCTTGATATATGGAGGGGAAGAAGAGCTCATTGTAAAAGGTTACACTGATGCTAGCTTCCAAACTGATAAGGATGACTCAAGATCGCAATCTGGGTACGTGTTTTGTCTAAATGGTGGCGCTGTAAGCTGGAAGAGTTCAAAGCAAGAGACAGTTGCTGATTCTACTACAGAGTCTGAGTATATTGCTGCCTCAAATGCTGCAAAAGAGGCAGTATGGATCAAGAAGTTCATAACAGAACTTGGGATTGTTCCTAGCATTGTAGACCCTATAAGTCTCTACTGTGACAATAGTGGAGCAATCGCACAAGCTAAGGAACCTAGATCACATCAACGATCCAAGCATATACTTAGGCGATTTCATCTCATTCGAGAGATCCTTGACCGAGGAGATGTAAAGATATGTAAGGTGCATACTGATGAGAATATTGCTGACCCACTCACAAAACCTCTTACACAACAAAAACATGAGGGGCACACTAGATCATTAGGCATTAGGCAAATGTCTGATTGGCTCTAGTGCAAGTGGGAGATTGTTGGTGTATGCACTATGAGCCTTTATGCTTTTTCATTTGTATCATTTTTCTACTTATCAATTGAATAAATATTTCAGTTTAAAATTGTTTTAAACATATTTATCCTTGGAGTAATAGGTCATATAAAAATTATTCCTAAAATGTCCCTAGTTAAGTATTTACATGGGGACATGTAAATACACTGAGACTAGTGTGTGAGTGTACTGATGACCTGATCTCACAGATCATAGATATAGATGATATCAAGTCTTCACACGGGTACACATTAAGAGTAATGATGTACTGGACAGACCCACCATGAGAACGTTGCATGGATCGTTACATGATTGTCATAAACGATTCTCAATGTGATAATGGTATATGTAGTCCTTCGACCTGAAGTCACTACGATTCCTACATGAGGAGTTTATTGTTTTAATACAATTAAACGTCTTCTGTAACAAGAGGACTATAAAGGTTGTGATTAGGCAATGAACAAATTATGCAGAGGGATGTGAGTGATGTAGATGGGATTTGTCTCTCCTATGTGACAGGAGTGATATCCATAGGCCACTTGATGGAGTAAGACTAAGAAAACGCATGGCCATGCTAGAAAGAATAAATATTAGATATTTATTCGGATCCAGTCTACTCCGGTATCAAGTAAAATAAATTGGGCCGTACAAGGATGACGCGACCATGCCTTGGGCCCAATTAGGATATCGTGACAAAAGGAATAAACGTATTAAATAATTATCACTTATAGGTTATGTTGATAATATTCGGACATAATGATGCATTGCTAGATGCCGCTCTTATTTTATATTAATAATAAAATAGTTTATTATTAATATGACCGGGTATTTTACCTATAGGGTCACACACATAGAGTAAGCCCATCAGAAAATGTTGTCTTATTTTAGTTGGACTAAAATAAAGCTATTGGGCCTAACTCATTTGGAATGAGTAAGGAGCCCACTTTTAGAGAAGAACAAATTAGGTCAAACCTAAGCCTATAAATAGAGCATAAGATGCTCATAGGCGGTTCACTCAAGTGAGACACAAATTCGTAAAAGTTGCAAGAGCTACACGCTGTCAACCTAGCAGTTGGCAAGTGTTGCGATTCTGGTGGGAGTGCTCGTGTGGACTCCTAAAGGACGAGGCTACGACTGCTTCAGAGGTCTTCAAGAGGTAACCTAAAATAATTTCGAAATTGTTTTTGTGCTTTGAAACACGGAACTTTGCAAATCCTATGGAATCCCTTTATTTTTCCGCTGCTCATGCTTAGGGATTCCTAACATTTCACTCAGAATTTTCTTCTTATCTTGAGTCCGCCCTGTTCCTGCACCAATAAACAGCTACTTGCCTAGCAATTATACGCTAGCTGCTTAGTGAATTTATAAATACTTCAAAATTCCTTATCTAATTAATATTTTCAATCGGTTTCTTACATAAATAGCATACTTTTGAAATAATTAACTAAAACATGAATTATTAACAAATTATTAAATAATAATATCAAAACTAGACAATACTTAGTAATTTATGTTAAATAAACAGTGGAATAATTAAGTCTTTTCAAGACTTATCAAAACCTTTCTGAGTGAAGGGTCGTAATGAGTCTGGTGTGGTATGCCCGAGTGAATGGAAGTTGAGTGTTTACCGAGTGAAACCCCGATATGAGTTCCTGTATACGTCTTGTTCGTTCAGGCTTATTGTGTGGCATTCGCTCAAGCGAGTCAGCACTCGCTTAAGCGACTCTCAAATTTTGCCTAGATACCTTGGGGTCTCACTTAGGCGAATGACCCCTGTCTTCTTCTTCTTCTCTTCTTCTTCTCCTGCTGTTTTACCTTCATTTTATTAAAAGATGTGTTTCTGCGTACGCTCATTATTATTTTGAATATATTTAAGTGAATACTATTTTATATCATTACCGAGTTGAATCATTTCCGATCGGGTATTACTTTTAACACACTTTTGTTAAAGGATTTATTTTAGATCAGTTTTGGTTATACTGAGTATGATTTTATTATTTAGAATGTAACTAAAAGGGGTAAATATCATTTTACATCAAGGCCGAGTGGATTATTTATTAAGGGAAATAAATATTATTTCATATTAAGATCCAAATTTTTATTTAACGTAAAAATTTGTTATGGAAATAATTTGCCGTGTGTAAATGAAAAGGTAAATTAACCTAGGATGTTACAGTTGGTATCAGAGCGGTTCTTTCTAGAGCCGGGTGCATGGGTCAATCCAGTGATTGTGTGAGTCCCATAAGGGCTGTTTGCATTCAATTGTATTGTGTCTGTGGTTGTCTGTGCAGCTTGGCATCGTTCTCTTGGCACTCCAGTGGCGTTGTATTTTATATATGTGAGGTAAATATCCGAATCCCTGGTTGGGCATTGGTTATTAATGGTGATGTGTTTGCTCATTGTAGAATTACGTTATGGCCGAAGGAACCAGTTCCGGTGGAGGAGACGATTTCTTCTCCAAGTTTACCCAGCTGATGAGTAGGACCGAATCTGGTCCCACTCTGGATAAATTCCTGAAAAGGAATCCCCCGGCCTACAAAGGAGGGCACGATTACGACGGGGCATATATTTGGATCAGGGACATTGAGCAGGTCTTTGAATACTTCGAATGCTTGGATGAGCAGAAGGTTCTGTTTACCACTTATCAATTAAAGGGTGAGGCGAGAGTATGGTGGTCTCGGGCAAAGGTGCAGATGAACGCAGCCGGTGAACCACTTGTATGGGTAAATTTTCGACGGAGATTCCTTGTCAAGTACTTCCTGGATAACTATAAAATCCGGAAGGAAATGGAATTCCTAAAGTTGGAACAGGGCCAGATGTCCGTGGCTGAGTACACCAGCAAGTTTGATGAGCTGTGTGATTTTTACCATCCTTTCTCACTGGAAGGGACTGAGGGCAGTAAGTATACTAAATACGAGGTTGGACTACGGATTGAACTCCATAGTAAAATTGTACCGATGGAGATTCGGGATTACCCGACTCTGGTGAACAAAGCTAGGCTAACGAAAAAGGTGTAGTTACAAAGGACATCTCAGCCGAGAGACAAGAAGACATTGAAGGTAAAGGGATTCAACTTCAAGAGGATGGGCCAATTCTTTCGAGGCGGCAAGTCTTCTACTACCTCTTTATCCTCTTTCGGTCGGGGTTCTACTGGCCGATCGGGTAATCTGTCTGGTAGCCGTGCGTGCTACAATTGTGGCCAGGAGGGTCATATTGCCAAATACTTTCAGGCTAATCAGATTGTATGCTTCCAATGTGGACAGCCAGGGCACCTCAGGCTCGATTACCTACAAAGACAGCAGCAGAGCAGGCAGGGCAACCGAGCCAACCCTTCTGGGACTCAGGGTGCCAATTTTCCGAGAGGAGACAGGCATGGTGCTGGTTGGGGAGGCCAACAATCGGGAAGATCTGATGCCTAGTCCAGTGGCACCCAGAATGTCATGACCGGGCGGGTATTCGCTTTTGATGCCTCAGAAGCTACGAGGAATGACAATTTGGTGCAGGGTAAGTGCCTCATCCAAGGTTATCTTGTTGATGTAATTTATGATTCAGGTGCGACCCATTCATTTATTTTTGAGAGTTGTGTGCGACGGCTTGGTTTGCCGATCGGTTTAATGGAGAACGCTCTTATTGTCTCCACTCCTACAGGCTCCACTCTCTGTGCGACCGCCATATATAGGGAATTGTTGATGCAAGTTGAAGACTGTATTTTCCGAGTGAATCTCATTTTCATGCCGTTGAAGAACCTAGATGTTATCTTAGGTCTCAATTGGCTAGCCGCTAATCATGTGATAGTTAACTGCTATCGCAAGAGTATTATTTTCTCCCAGGAATTCAACATGAAGAACGTGGTGAGTGATGTCTCAGCCACATATGTTATTTTATTTGCCTCGGATGGTCGCTATAACCTTATATCGAGTGACATTCCGGTTGTATGTGAATTCCCTGATGTATTTCCGGAAGAAATTCTGGAGCTGCCTCCTAATCGGGAGATTGATTTTTTGATTGACTTGATTCCCGGGGCAGAGCCTGTGTCCTGTGCGCCATATAGAATGTCTTCGGTGGAATTGACCGAAGTAATGAAACAAGTAAATGAGCTGCTTGAAAAGGGCTTTATCCGACCGAGTGCCTCACCCTGGGGCGCTCCGGTATTACTGGTAAAGAAGAAGGACGGTAGCATGTGAATGTGCATTGATTACCGACAGCTGAACAAATTGACGATTAAAAATAAATATCCATTGCCTCGGATTGACGATTTACTAGACCAGTTAAGAGGCGCTGTTGTGTTTTCTAAGATCGACTTGAGGTCGGGATATCACCAGATCCGAGTGAAGTCGGAAGATATTCTGAAGACCGCGTTTCGGACTTGGTTTGGGCACTTCGAGTACATTGTAATGCCCTTTGGAGTGACGAATGCTCCTGCCATCTTCATGGACTACATGAATCGGATTTTTCAACCGTACTTGGACCAGTTTATGGTGGTATTCATTGATGACGTTCTGGTGTATTCGAAGTCAGTTGAGGAGCATGCTCAACACCTCCAGATTGTTTTGCAGATACTCCAAGATAAGAAGTTGTATGCTAAGCTATCCAAGTGTGATTTCTGGGAAAGTAGTGTATAATTCTTGGGACACGTAATTTCCCGAGAGGGCGTCTCAGTTGATCCGACTAAAATTGAGGCGGTTATGGCTTAGGACCGGCCGAGGTCGGTAACGGAAATCAGGAGTTTCCTCAGATTAGTAGGGTACTATTGGTGTTTCATTGAGGGATTTTCTCGGATAGCACTTCCTCTGACTCGGCTAACAAGAAAGGAGAGTCCCTTTGTGTGGTCAGAAAAGTACGAGTTAAGTTTCCAGACCCTTAAACAGTGTTTGACGACTGTCCCGATGCTTGCATTGCCTGATGTGACACAGGAATTTATAGTGTATTGTGATGAATCCAAGTTCGGTTTAGGATGTGTGCTAATGCAATCTGACCGGGTGATTGCCTATGCTTCCAGGCAATTGAGACCCCATGAATTGAACTATCTGACTCATGATCTGGAGCTGGCAGCAGTGGTATATGCATTAAAGATTTGGCGCCATTACCTATATGGGTCTTACTTTGTGGTATTTAGTGACCACAAAAGCTTGAAGTATTTATTCGATCAAAAGGAGTTAATATGAGGCAGAGAAGATGGGTGGAGTACTTGAAGGACTATGACTTTGACTTGAGGTACCACCTGGGCAAAGCGAATGTTGTTGCCGATGCACTGAGCAGGAAGGTGTTGCACGCAGCTTACTTGATGGGCAGAGAGCAAGAGCTGTTGGAGAGCTTTCAGGATATGAACATCGGAGTGGTTATGAACGCTCCAAACCGAATCACAGTCGGAATGTTGAAGATCTCCAATGAATTTCTAGAATCTATTACTGTTGCTCAGAAAGACGATAAGGAGTTACTGAAACTGATTGACACTCAGGCACGAGGCAAGGATATGGAGCTAACTCGGGGTAACGATGGAATATGGAGATTCCGAGACCGAGTGGTGGTGCCTACACACGGTGATTTCAGGCAAGCCGTGCTAGCTGAGGCACACAGGAGCTCTTTGAGTATACATCCCGGTGTGACAAAGATGTATCACGACTTCAAGAAGGAATTCTGGTGGCCGGGCATGAAGAAGGCAATAACCGAATACGTGAAATCCTGTGTGATATGCCAGAAGTGCAAAGTTGAACATCAGAGACCCCCAGGTTTGCTTCAACCTCCAGAGATTCCGATCTGGAAGTGGGAAAGTATCACCATGGACATCGTATCTGGGCTACCTCGTACCCGATCCGGGTGCAACGCAATCTGGGTAATTGTTGACCGACTGACCAAGAGTGCCCACTTCCTGGCAATGAATATGAAATGGTTGTTGGACCGACTGGCTAGGCTGTATGTTACTGAGATTGTACGACTACACGGTGTACCCTCAAGCATTATTTCTGATCGGGATCCTCGATTCACTTCAAGATTTTGGGGGAGCTTACAACAAGAACTGGGTACTGAGCTCACACTGAGCTCGGCTTATCATCCTCAGACCGATGGCCAGTCGGAACGGACTATACAGACTCTTGAGGATATGTTGAGGGCATGTATGTTGGAGCAGGGCGGATCATGGAAAAGATACTTGCCCTTGTTGGAGTTTGCATACAATAACAACTATCATAGCAGCATTGGGATTAGGGCTGAGCAGCGGGTCGGATTTACCCGTTTAATCCGATTATCCAATCCAATCCAATTAAATTGGATTGGATTTTTTTAGTCATCGGATCAAATCCAATCCAATCCAACCAAGATCCAATTATAATCGGATCGGATATCGGATTTGACATTTAAAAATCCGAGTACTCGATGAGTACACAACCTATTTTTATATTATTTATTATATATATTAATATTAATATTTTTTCTCACATACTCATGTTTTTCCCTTTAGAGCAAATAAGGGAATACCCAATCCAAGGTTAAAAAATAGAAATACTCAATCCACACCCACGTTAATAAAAAAATATGGCATAGCTACTGTTCTCATTTTATTTTAAATTTAAATGCATTGTTAAAATGGATTTGATTTATATTTTTATTGATTATGTATGTTATTAAACACTAGTAAGTACTATATTGTGATGTTTGACATGGACTTTAAGATGTTAGAAGTTTTTTTATATTATGGTTTCATAAAAAATATAATAAATTTTCTTTAATCGGATATCCAATTATCCAATCCAATCCAAACCAATTTAGATCGGATCGGATCAGATTGGATTTCAAAAAAAATTTACACAAATCCAATCCAATCCAATCTAATGAAATTTGATCGGATCGGATTGTTTTTTGCGTGAAATCCAATCCAATCCAGTACTTGCTCACCCCTAATTGGGATGGCTCCGTATGAAGCCCTTTATGGTCGGAAATGTCGTACCCCATTATGTTGGAATGAGAATGGTGATGCCATTCATCTGGGGCCCGAGCTGATTCAAGAGATGAATGAACAAGTTACTTTAATCCAAGAGAAAATAAAGACTGCCCAAGACCGACAAAAGAGTTATTATGACAATCGGCATAGACCACTTGAATTTCAAGTGGGCGACTGGGTGTTCCTGAAGATTTCATCGACCAAAGGTGTAGGTCGGATTTTAAAGAGCCAAAAGCTTAATCCGAGATACATCAGACCATACCAAATATTGGAACAGATCGGTGAAGTTGCTTACCAACTGGATCTTCCCCAGTCATTGACTAACATCCACAACGTGTTTCACGTATCACAACTCCGAGCCTATATTCCGTGTGACACAATGATTGTACCAAATGACTCCATCGAATTGAAGGAAGATCTAACGGTAGAAGCTGTACCGATCAGTATTGAGGAGTATCAAACCAAACGGTTAAGGAGCAAGGAGGTGCCGTTGGTGAAGGTGAAATGGCAGAATTTGGATTGGATAACCTACACTTGGGAATTAGAATCGGATATGAGGCGGATGTACCCCCATCTTTTTTAATTGGAACCTTGATTTCGGGGACGAAATCCCCTTTTAGGGGGTGGATGTAACATTCCTGATATTTTAATAAAAGTTATGATGAGTGGAAATTATTAACAAATGTTTTAGAGATTTCTTTAATATTTGATCTGCCTGAATCGGGGTCAAGAAATCCGGTGTCGGGCCGATCCTAAATGTGAGGACCAAACGATGTTGAAGATCGGTTGCACATTAGAGGACGGTCAAAGACGTACTGTCTTGTAACTGATGCTTATCCGGTGTGCCTGGTGTGGTCTTGGACTAACCGGTGTAGGGAGAATGCCTAACTCGGAAATATGGTCCGGATCAACCTCTCAAAATGGCTGAGGCAAACGGATATACGTAACAAGGATGTGAGAATGGATGAAGTGTCCGGTCTCTCAAGCGTTAGCTCGGATTACCGATGTGTGACACTACGCCAGGATACCGGTTGACCGGTATCCCGATCGGATCAATACTCTTATGAAGTATTAAACAATTATGAATAATTAAACATTGTGAAAGTAAATAAACTTAGTTGGTTGGTTAATTATAAAAGGGTCAAATGAGGTGAAATTAAGTTAATTAAAACTGTTAATGAGAATGCAAATAAAATAGGGGAAAAGGCTGTCTTGCCCCTGAGCCTTATATAAAAGGAGGTTCTCTCTCTCTCTCCCTCTTCATTATTCACGAGAACTACTTCTTCTTTCTCTTTCTTGGTCTGTTTCTCATTCTTCTTCATTTTCTCCTCTCTCGTTGCTGAGTTGCATGCTCCGGAGGAGGACTCTGTTTGTGTCAAAACTTCAATCGAACCCTATTTCTGTGGCTGTGGCCTCAAGGTGAGTCCACTGATCCATTTTTATTTGTGGTTCCTTATCCTTTTCGTTTCTCTGGTAGTCGAGTGACCATGCATGGCTGTATACAAGTATGTTCTCCACTCTTCTAGTGAGTGTGAGCTCGAATGTGGCCTTAGAGCGGAGGGTGTTAAGTTAACGGATTTTTGCATTCTGACCCGTAGGTAGTTGATAAGTGCTTTATAGTACAATAAATTAGATCTAGTTTGCTTAGGATTTTTATCATTATCCATTGTATTTCCTTTATTTATTGCGATTTTTGCTTTCTTTCCACTCTATTCTACTTGGGTATGTTATTTTGTAGAAATTAAGGCAATAAAGGGTCAAAAACAAGAGAAAAACGACCATAAAATGATAAAGAAACAAGATGAACAAGCCCAAAGTAGAAAGAACTCTCTTTTATGCTAAAATCCGACTCAGAAATGCTGAATTTCGACTCAGAATGTTAAAATGCGACTCAAAATGACCAAATCCGAGTGGGATGACTGAGAAAGGACCAAATCCGAGTGGAATTACTCAGAATGGAGCAAATCCGAGTGGAATACTTCACTGTTGGATTAGAATCCGAGTGGAAAGTTCCCTGTCTTAGACATTCCGAGTGATAAATGGCTGACTCTGTTGGAGATTCAATGCTGAAAAGGAATAAGTCTCGGTTGGAGGAGATTCCGAGTGGAAGATCCCCTACTGCGACCAATTCGAGTGAAAAAAGGGACTGACCTTGAATAGATGCTGCCCAAAGCTATTTTCCAAGTGAAAGGATTGCTGATTGAAGTGAATCCGAGTGGGAGTTTTCTGATTACAAATAATCCAAGTGAAGAAATGTTGATTGAAACAAGTCTGAACTATTTTTCTGTGCCAAACTACCTCCGATTGGAAAACTCCCGAGTGGTCAAAACTGTTGTTCGAGCAGAAGAAGTCACTGAAAGAGCAACTGTTGAATAAGGGGGAATCTGAGTAGTTTCATTCGGAGAAAATGGCATTCTCAAGCGGAACAAGGCATTTCCGAGTAATGCCTTAAGCAAGCAAGGAAAATCCGACCAGGAGTGAATCATACTCGGATAGATTCTCACAGTTTCACACTAAGTCCGAGTAAGATCTCTGCAACGAAGAATACCAAGTGAGTTGGGTCAGAAACCTATGTTTTCGAGCTAAGAGAGATACGGACCCGGAAAGAAATTCAATCAGTCAGATTCTAACCCTTCAAGTGCAAGTTTCTGAGTAAAAGTGGAGGCCATTTCGAGTGAGAAGTAAGAAGGCACTTCCGAGTGAATGTATCCAAATGAATTTGTCTGAGTGAATTCCAAAGCAAAATCCGAGCAAAGTTTTAACCGAGTGGTTCAAATTCAGAAACAGCCGAGTGAAAATGGTTGGGAACCGATTGAATAAATTCTGATCCTGAGTGAGTCTTCAATCAGTTCCGAATGAACTCCATGAACCTGAGCCGAGTGAATAGTTTCAGTCGGTTCTGAGTCCTTCTGTAGTCAATGCCGACTGAATGGCTAAATCAGAGTTAATCTTCAGTCACTCTTCACTCGTCCTTTCATCCAGCTTCATCACCGGCCGGTTCTCCTCCAAACACCGACCCCCAACAACACTGACTGGCTTTCACTCGGATTTGTGTCCAAAGTCACCTTTTCACTCGGTCTTTTGCACAAAAGGCCTTTTTTCCACTCGGATTCTAGAGAGAAGGTGAAAACCTACCCAATTCTTCACAATGCAACACCGGATCACTACCTCCATCAACACCGACTCCTTCCATCTCTTCATAGGCCCAACACCGGATCAATAAAACATCGGCCATAATCAACAACACTCCTCTCCACACCGTTTAGCAACTCCACTATCCCTCAAGCCACAACACCGTCCCCTCTCCTTTCAAAACCGATCTACACTCCACAACTCCAAACATCGGATCACTCTTCACCGTCCTCAATCCAGAACACCGTCCCATTCCCTCTCCCTTTCCGTTCTAACATAACACCGGCTCCAACACCTCTCTCCATACCGTCTAATATCAACTTCACACCGTCCAGACTCTTCTCTCCAACCAACACCGTCCAGCACTCAGCAAACCACCCTCCAGCAAGCTTTCACTCGGATTTTGGGGGAAAAGTGAAAACCGACCCATTTTCCACTCGGAATTTGCCCAGCTGAATAAATCCAAGCACCGAATTATTGGAAATATTAAAATAATGCAATTTGGGACAGTTGGAAGTCACATGCACCAAAAGTTTTCTCCCACTTGACACCATCCAGGCTGTCTCCAAGCTGTGATGGTGGGGCGGCTGAGAAGAAGACAATTGCACCAACTGGCAACGCGTTTTCCAAGCTGATTTCTTCCCTTCCTTTGCCTATAAAAGGGAACACGGACAACACCACCAAACCATCGAACAATCACTTGAATTCAATTCCTTTTCTTTCATTTCTCTCTCGTTCTTCCTGTATCCTTCTCTTTTCTATTCTTTCTTTCTTATTTATTTTTTCTTCCTCCGTCCTTTTCTTTTCTTTCTTTCTTTTTTCTTTATTTCTTTCTTCGTTCTTTTTCTTTCTTTTTCGTTTTGTTTCTCTTTTTTATTTTCTTTTTCTTTATTTTATTTTAAGAGTTGTGAATTGTAAAAGTGAGTTATTTAAATTTGTAATTGGTGGAGGAATATTGCAACAAGGAAATACAGTGGTAAATTATTCTGAGCTTTTGGAGAAACCCGTAAGTCTTTATTTTTTACCATGTCTTGTATGTTTTATTTTTCCATTATATATATGAATTTGAATTATTTCATGAGTAGTTAAATTAATTATCTTGGGATAAAGGAGGTATGATAATATTTTATTGTTAATATTATTTTGACTTGGAATTAAATAAATTTCTATTTTCCATTTAGTTCAATTATGCTCAATGCTTTTAGTAATTCCTAACAAGAACCTAAATGATAAAACTGTATACTTACGGGTATATTAGTAAGTTTAGGTAATAAATAGAATCGAGAGATTTATTTTTACCAGAAAGCTTTGAACTAAACCTAAGATTTTTGAGATGCTTTTTGTGACCTCGGTCAAACCGTGAAAGTAATCAAAATTCTTTTGAGGAAATAAAAGGGATTTTCATAAAACGATAATGGGCCTTTCTGAGGATTAAGCAGCGCTTTCCATAGGTTAGGTACATTAATAGGATTCCGAGAGGAACATATTAATTAGCTTTCGGAAAATTCACCTTGGAAAACTTAATTCGATCCTTATTTATGAAAAGTTAAAATTCACTAATATAAAATAGAGTCTTAATCCCCCGAAATCCCAAGATATTCTCAACTCTGATTTTTTTTTAAGTGTCAAGTAAAATTTTATTTCTAAATTTAGATTTTTAAATTGTGTTTTATTTTACAAAAACCTTAAAAATCAATTGTGTGGATAATTAAATTTCAATATGCTGGTACTTTGAACACAGTCTCTGTGGAGAACGATAATCTTTTATATTACACGACATAACCCGTGTGCTTGCGGGCCCTGTCAAGTTTTTGGCGCCGTTGCCGGGGACTGTTGTCCCTCAAATATCGGCAATATTGAAATTCGATTAGATCATACTTGTTAATATTTTTATTGTTATTTTTTTTATTATTTTCTTTGTAATTTTGTATTTTGTTCTATATTCTGTGTATCTATTGTTATTTTATTTTTGTAATTGTTTGTTTTATTGGTCATTTATTTTCTATTTATGCGACGAAGCCGTAGTGTCGATCTAAACTTAGGATTTGACCCTGAGATAGAACGTACCCTTAGAGCTTTGAGAAAACAACAAAAACAACAAAAAGAACAAAAAGAAAAACAAATGGCGGACCAACACAGACCCTTAAGAGATTTTGCCGCTCCAAGCACTAATGGGAGATGATCTAGCATCCTCAGACCCATAGTGGAAGCTAATAATTTTAAATTGAAGCCTTCACTACTCTCAATGGTTCAACAGAACCAATTCGGAGGATTACCCTCTGAAGATCCAAATCTTCATCTTCAAATCTTTCTTGAATACTGTGACACCCTGAAGATGAACGGAGCCACCAATGATGCCATTCACTTAAGACTTTTCCCTTTCTCCTTAAGAGATAAATCGAGAGCATGGTTATACTCTCTTCCTGAAGGATCCATCACAACTTGGGAACAATTGTCCAGTGCTTTTATCAATAAATGGTACCCAAGGAACAAAACTGATGTGCTGAGAAAACAAATCATAAATTTTTCATAAAAAGATGATGAATCCTTATATGAAGCCTGGGAAAGATACAGAAAGATGTTGAGAGAATATCCTCACCATGGGATAGAAAGGTGGTTGACAATCCATATTTTCTATAATGGACTAACTTCCACACAAAAGATCTCTTTAGATGCTGCCGCTGGAGGAGCCTTCATGAGTAAAAATGTTGATGAAGCTGAGAACCTGATCGAGGAAATAGCTCAAAACACTCACCAATGGAACTCTGAGAGAGGATTACCTTCTAAAACACCAGGTAAGTACTATGTTGATGCTCTTTCCTTACTCTCTGCCAAAGTTGAAGCATTAACATTAAAACTTGATAAAATAGGGTCAACAGGTGCTACTAATATTGTTTGTGAAGTTTGTGGTGTTTCAGGACATGGAGCTACAAATTACCATTTAGCAATGACTCCTAATCAAGAACAAGAAATGCATCAGGTGGATGCTATTGGAAACTATGGTGGAAATTATCAAGGTAACTACAGACCTCCACAAGGTCCACCTGGCTTCCAAAATAAGCCACCTCAATTCCAAAGTAACTACAAACCTCAACAAGGAACCTATATTCCACAAAAATCAAAGCTAGAATCCTTGATGGAGATATTTGTAGCTACTCAACTTAAACAAAATGATGAATTCTCTGATGCAATAAAAAACTTGGCTTCAAAAGTGGACTCTCTTGCCACTCACAACAAAATACTGGAAAATCAAATTGCCCAACAAGCCTCCTATTCTCAAAGAGCACCGGGAACATTTCCTGGGAAACCAGAGGCTGGACCATCTAACCAAACCATGGCTGTCACTCTTAGGAGTGGTACTCAATACGATGGGCCAGTTGACAAGACTGCAAAGGAGGAAAAGAAAGTAGATGAATCTTCATCTCATCTAGTAATTGAAGAAGAGAAACCACAAGAAAAGAAGGAGGAGGTTAAGCCATATCAACCTCCCATTCTATTTCCTCAGCGCTTAGCCAAATCAAAGTTGGACAAACAATTTGGTAAGTTCCTTGATGTTTTAAAGAAATTGTATATTAATATTCCTTTCACAGATGCTTTGCAGCAAATGCCTACATATGTGAAGTTCCTGAAGGACATTTTGTCCAACAAAAGAAGACTGGAGGAAGATGGTACAGTTGCATTTACTGAAGAGTGCAGTGCTCTAATTCAAAAGAAACTTTCACCCAATCTCCAAGATCCAGGTAGTTTCTCTATTCCTTGCATGATTGGTGACATGAATATAGATAAAGCATTGTGTGATTTAGGAGAGAGTGTGAGTTTAATGCCATTATCTGTTGCTGAAAAGTTAGGATTGGGTGAACTGAAACCTACTAGGATGTCTTTGCAATTAGCTGATAGATCTGTAAAATATCCTATAGGAATTTTAGAGGATGTTCTTATTAAGATAGGAAAATTTTTTATACCTGCTGACTTTGTTGTGCTTGAAATGGACGAAGATTCTTTGATTCCTATTATTTTAGGCAGACCATTTTTAGCAACTGCAGGTGCTGTGATCGATGTCAAGAATGGTAAGTTGTCTCTAACTGTTGGAGACCAAAAGGTTGATTTCAACTTGAAAAATGTTTTAGAAAAAACTTATAATGATGTTTGCTGTACTGTGGATTTTGTCGAACAAGTGGTAAAGGAAGCAACCCTTCCTAATGACCCACTTGAAACTGTTTTCATGATTGAGCCGACAGAAACATCTGATTGCTCTAAGGCCCCACATGATATTGAGGTCATGTGTGACAAAGTGGTAAGCCCTAATGTGGAATTAAAACCTTTACCAGCTTCTTTAAGGTATGAGTTTCTTGGCCCTAATTCCACATATCCTGTGATTATTAATGCTGAATTGAATCCATCTAAAACTGAAAAACTTTTGAAACAACTTAGGTTGTATAGAAAGGTAATAGGTTATACAATGGATGATATCAAAGGGATTAGCCCTTCTCTTTGTATGCACAGGATTACTGTAGAAGATGAAAGTAGGCCCACAGTAGAACCACTTAGGAGATTAAATCCTAAAATGCAAGAAGTGGTTAAAAAGGAAATTTTGAAATTGCTTGATGCTGGAGTCATATATCCTATTGATAGTAGTAAATGGGTAAGTCCTGTCCATGTGGTGCCTAAAAAGGGGGGAATAACTGTGATTGAAAATGATAAACATAACTTGATTCCTACTAGGATTGTCTCTGGTTGGCGCATGTGCATTGATTATAGGAAGTTAAATAGCGCCATGAAAAAAGATCATTTTCCCCTCCCTTTTATTGATCAGATGCTTGAAAGACTTACGAAACACTCTTATTTCTATTATTTGGATGGGTATTCAGGTTTTCATCAAATTCCCATTCATCCATCTGATCAAGAAAAGACTACCTTCACTTGCCCTTATGGGACTTATGCTTACAGACGTATGCCTTTTGGTTTATGTAATGCACCTGCGACTTTTCAAAGGTATATGCAAGCAATTTTTTCTGATCTTATTGAAAATGTGATGGAAGTCTTTATGGATGATTTTTCAGTGCATGGTTTGGATTTTGATAATTGTTTAACAAATTTATGCCAAGTCTTGCAGCGTTGTGAAGAAACCAATTTGGTTCTAAATTGGGAAAAATGCCATTTTATGGTAAGAGAAGGCATAGTTCTTGGACACCTGGTGTCTGAGAGAGGTATAGAAGTTGATAAGGCTAAAGTGGAAGTGATTGAAAAATTGCCTCCACCCACAAATGTGAAAGGTATTCGGAGTTTTCTTGGACATGCAGGGTTTTACCGCAGGTTCATTAAAGATTTCTCCAAGATCACAAAGCCTCTTACAACTCTTCTGGGTAAGGATGTGCCTTTCAATTTTGATTCATCTTGTATGGAAGCTTTTTACAGGATTAAGCAAGCTCTAATCTCTGCCCCCATCGTGTAACCACCTGATTGGAAACTCCTGTTTGAGTTGATGTGCGATGCGAGTGATTACGCAGTGGGGGCTGTGTTGGGGCAAAGAAAGGATAAAAAGCTCCATGTAATTCATTATGCCAGCCGGACGCTAGATGATGCTCAGGTAAATTATGCCACAACTGAAAAAGAACTGTTAGCTATTGTCTTTGCTTTTGATAAATTTAGGTCTTATTTGGTAGGTTCACGTTACTATTTACACTGACCACTCTGCCATTAAGTATCTATTGAATAAAAAGGAAGCAAAGCCTAGATTAATTAGGTGGATTCTAATATTGCAAGAATTTGACTTGGAAATTAAGGACAAGAAGGGTACCGAGAACTTGGTCGCTGACCACCTATCTAGGTTGACATCTGAAAAAGAAGAAACAGATAATATTCCCATCAATGAATCTTTTCCAGATGAACAACTCTTGAATCTTAGTATCCAACGTGTTCCTTGGTATGCCGATTTTGTAAATTTTCTTGCATGTGGTATCTTACCTCCTGATCTTAGCTTTCAGCAAAGGAAAAAGTTTTATGCAGATGTCAAGCATTATTATTGGGATGAACCACTCCTTTTCAAGCAATATGCAGATGGTATGATTCGGAGATGTGTTTCACAAGATGATGTCCATGCTATCTTGGATCATTGCCATTCTCTTTCCTGTGGAGGGCACATGAGCACCTCCAAGACAGCTGCTAAAATATTGCAAGCTGGGTTCTATTGGCCAAATATTTTTAAGGATGTACGTAAGTATGTTCTAACTTGTGATGCTTGCCAAAGAACAGGTAACATTGGTAAGAGACAAGAAATGCCATTGAATACCATTTTAGAAGTTGAACTGTTTGATGTATGGGGTGTTGATTTTATGGGACCTTTTTCTTCCTCTTTTGGAAATCAGTTCATATTAGTGGTAGTTGACTATGTGTAAAAATGGGTGGAAGCCATTGCTTCACCCCATTCTGATGCTAAGACTGTTATTAAACTTTTCAAGAAAATAATATTTCCAAGGTTTGGGGTCCCAAAATGTGTTATAAGTGATGGAGGGTCTTATTTTATTGAGAAAACTTTTCAGACCCTTCTAAAGAAATATGGAGTTAAGCATAAAGTTGCTACACCTTATCACCCACAAACTAGTGGACAAGTTGAGGTATCCAATCGGGAAATTAAAAATATTCTTCAAAAAGTGGTGAATACATCACGTAAGGATTGGTCTATTAAGTTAGATGATTCCTTATGGGCGTATCGAACCGCATATAAAACTCCCATTGGAACCACGCCTTTTAAGCTAGTATATGGGAAGCCCTGTCATTTACCTGTTGAGCTAGATTTTTGGGCTGTTAAAACTCTTAACTTTGATCATAAGGCTGCAGGTGAACAAAGATTGTTGGAATTAAATGAGCTTGAAGAACTCCGTCTAGATGTATACAAAAATACCAGAATTTATAAAGAAAAAACCAAACAATGGCAATGATCGTCACATCCAACGGAGAACATTTAATCGAGGAGATATGGTTTTACTGTTTAATTCCAGATTAAAGCTTTTTCTAGGTAAACTGAGATCCCGATGGTCGGGACCATTCAAGGTGACAAAAGTCTTTCCCTTCGGAGCTGTCAAACTATGGATCGAGAAATCTGGTACATTTAGGGTAAATGGACAGAGAGTAAAGCACTATCTGACAGGTCAACCAATACAACAAGCAAGTGACTTGGACTTGTTTGATGCTCCTGATGAGTAAATCCAAACGGTGAGAAGTCTGGCTGAAGACTTAAAACTTAGCACTGATAGGGAGGTAACCCTATAAAAAGTTGTTGTTTCATTTTAAGTTAAAAAAAAACCCAACTATGTCAATTGCTGGTTTGGGGTTACTACAGGTAAGTTTTCTTATACTTTTATCATCCATTTTAATATTGAGGACAATGTCAAATTCTGGTTTGGGGTGGTAGGTAAGAAAACTTAACTGTTTTGTTTACGTTGTGTGATTGTTATTTTATTTTACATATGTGTTTTCCTTGATTTGTTTGTAATCTTGTAATTTACCATGATTGCATGATAAATTTACTTTGAACACAAGGCTAAAGTATCTAAGGATCCCAAAATTTTGAGTAAAATTTTCAACATTTGATTGTTTAAATGCCAAATAAATGCTTAAATGAACCTTATGTGATTAAAATTTTCTTTGAAAAGACTTTCCATAGTTAGACTTAAGCCAAAACGGGTTATTTATCAAACAAATTTTCAAAACCCATATTTTCTTGATTGAGTGAATCTTATAGTCATTAATATTCTAGAACTTGTTTTTCAACCAATTCAAAATGGTTTTTGATTATATGTCTTAGGATGATAAAGGCACAATTAGGTCTTATTCGTAAGCCTCAGAATTTTGTATAATTTGACCCCTAGTTGCCCCTTTTGAGCCTAAAAACGAAAATTTTTCTTTGAAACCTTTCATTGACTGATATTCTCTTAATGGTGAAAAAGTTAGAAATTTAGTGGAGCAAAGAAATAAAAAAGAACTTAAGAAAAATATGGTATTGAATGCAAAGAAAAACAAGAAAAAGAAAAAAAAAAGAAAATCAAAAGGATGGTATTGAATGAATTCCAAAAAGTCCAAAAAAGTTCAAAAATTTGCTCTGTTAAATTTATGATGATAATTTGAATCATTCATGACTGTTAAAGCCCTTTTGTATTCCATTTTTCTTGAAATTCCTACCTTGACAATACAACCCAAGGCCACGTTACAACCTTTGAAAGACCTTTAGACTTTGACATATTTTCTATCTAAACTGTGGAGTCTCTGGTTTATTAACAAGCTTATGGTAATGTTTTTTGACTATGATGATCTGAGGGATACACAAACCTTGAAACACTTGAGTGAAAATTGTGAGAAGAGTATCTCAAGTCTTGACATTGAAAAATTGATTCACATAAATTAAAATTAGCACTTGAATAAATCTGTTTCTCTATTTTGGATTCCTTAGTTTATTAAGCTTAGTGTTTTCTGTATTTTATCTTGTGAATATGGTGATTGCTTGAGGACAAGCAATGTTTTGGTTTGGGGTATTTTGATAAGTGCTTTATAGTACAATAAATTAGATCCAGTTTGCTTAGGATTTTTATCATTATCCATTGTATTTCCTTTATTTATTACAATTTTTGCTTTCTTTCCACTCTATTCTACTTGGGTATGTTATTTTGCAAAAATTAAGGCAATAAAGGGTCAAAAACAAGAGAAAAACGACCATAAAATGATAAAGAAACAAGAAGAACAAGCCCAAAGTAGAAAGAACTCTCTTTTTATACTAAAATCCGACTCAGAAATGTTGAATTTCGACTCAGAATGTTAAAATTCGACTCAAAATGACAAAATCCGAGTGGGATGACTGAGAAAGGACCAAATCCGAGTGGAATTACTCAGAATGAAGCAAATCTGAGTGGAATACTTCATTGTTGGATTAGAATTCGAGTGGAAAGTTCCCTGTCTTAGACATTCCGAGTGATAAATGGCTGACTCTGTTGGAGGTTCAATGCTGAAAAGGAATAAGTCTCGGTTGGAGGAGATTCCGAGTGGAAGATCCCCTACTGCGACCAATTCGAGTGAAAAAAGGGACTGACCTTGAATAGATGCTGCCCAAAGCTATTTTCCGAGTGAAAGGATTGCTGATTGAAGTGAATCCGAGTGGGAGTTTTCTGATTACAAATAATCCGAGTGAAGAAATGCTGATTGAAACAAGTCTGAACTGTTTTTCTGTGCCAAACTACCTCCGATTGGAAAACTCCCGAGTGGTCAAAACTGTTGTCCGAGCAAAAGAAGTCACTGAAAGAGCAACTGTTGAATAAGGGGGAATCCGAGTGGTTTCATTCGGAGAAAATGGCATTCTCAAGCGGAACAAGGCATTTCCGAGTAATGCCTTAAGCAAGCAAGGAAAATCCGACCAGGAGTGAATCATACTCGGACAGATTCTCACAGTTTCACACTAAGTCCGAGTGAGATCTCTGCAACAAAGAATACCAAGTGAGTTGGGTCAGAAACCTATATTTTCGAGCTAAGAGAGATACGGACCCGGAAAGAAATTCAATCAGTCAGATTCCAACCCTTCAAGTGTAAGTTTCTGAGAAAAAGTGAAGGCTACTCCGAGTGAGAAGTAAGAAGGCACTTCCGAGTGAATGTATCCAAATGAATTTGTCCGAGTGAATTCTAAAGCAAAATCCCAGCAAAGTTTTAACCGAGTGGTTCAAATTCAGAGACAGCCGAGTGAAAATGGTTGGGAACCGATTGAATAAATTCTGATCCTGAGTGAGTCTTCAATCAGTTCCGAATGAACTCCATGAACCTGAGCCGAGTGAATAGTTTCAGTCAGTTCTGAGTCCTTCTGCAGTCAATGCCAACTGAATAGCTCAATCAGAGTTAATCTTCAGTCACTCTTCACTCGTCCTTTCATCCAGCTTCATCACCGACCGGTTCTCCTCCAAACACCGACCCCCAACAACACTGACTGGCTTTCACTCGGATTTGTGTCCAAAGTCACCTTTTCACTCAGTCTTTTGCACAAAAGGCCTATTTTCCACTCGGATTCTAGAAAGAAGGTGAAAACCGACCTAATTCTTCACAATGCAACACCGAATCACTACCTCCATCAACACCGACTCCTTCCATCTCTTCACAGGCCCAACACCGGATCAATAGAACACCGGCCACAATCAACAACACTCCTCTCCACACTGTCCAGTAACTCCACTGTCCCTCAAGCCACAACACCGTCCCCTCTCCTTTCAAAACCGACCTACACTCCACAACTCCAAACATTGGATCACTCTACACCATCCTCAATCTAGAACACCGTCCCATTCCCTCTCCCTTTCCGTTCCAACATAACACCGGCTCCAACACCTCTCTCCATACCATCCAATATCAACTTCACACTGTAACATCCTGAATTTTAAAATAAGAGAATTAATTACCGAAATAAATATTAGAAATTGGTATATGGAGTATTTAATGTCCCAAACTATTGAGAAAAATTAAATTGATAATTTTGGGAATTTTTGGTAAATTTTGGAGACCGGTTAAGCTAAAATTAAACCCGGTTGAAATATGGGTGTTGGACCAAGTATCTCGGAATGAGATGATATTGGTCAGGGCTATTGAGAATATTATTGGGAATCCGAATATGTATTCGGAATAATTTTCAGATGATGTATTGAGCCCGAACGGAGAACCTGTTGGTTATAGAACGTTGAAGTTTTAATGAATGATATTAAAATAAATCAAAAACCCCATTTTCCTTTCTCTATTCACGTGGGATTGCTGATGGTGTTGGACATTACACTTCACTTTCTTCTTCTTCTCTTCACCATCTTCTTCATTTCTCTCTTCCTTTTCCTCCAAACCCTAGCAAGTGGTATTATCTTCTACTCTCTTTCATTTTCGTTTTTGTGAAGCTTGAAGGAGGCTTGTGGAGCTACTGTATTCTCTCTCTTTCTCTCCATTTTCGCAGCTTTCTCTCCCCCTATTGAACCCATTTTCGTTTTTGGGTGTGAGGTAAGGAATACTCACCATTTACTTGGGTTTTTGCCATGGGTGTATGATAATGAGTTTTAAAACCATGCATGTGTATGGATGTTCTTGAGGAGAGTAATTAATGCAAGGGTTTGATGTGGATTCTATGAAAGTAAGGTTTCTTTGAGAAGTAATAAAGTGGATGCATTTATGGTTGGAAAGAGAAGAGTATTTATGATGGTTGTTGGAATTTTATGAAACCCTAACTTTATGAATTTGGGGGAAATGTATATGGAGATTGGTGAACATTTATTGTGGGTAATAAATGTGAGTTGTGATGTATAAGGGTCATTGGTGATGGTATTTTGTTGAAGGGAATTAATAATGGAGAAACCCATGAAAGGGGTTTGGTTGTTGAGTGCATAATAATAAATGGTGACACCTAACCCATGGTGGTTATGGTGGATAAAATGAAATAAAAGAGTTTGAGGGTTATAATAATAAAAACAGCAAGTATTTATTGATATATAAGTATTGGAATCTTAATGAGTAAGTAGAAAATTGATTGTATAATGTATTATGATGTAGGAAATGACCCCATTGACGAAGCGGGACCATCGAACCGCGTTGATCACTACTTCACTTGAGGTAGGAGGGGGTAACTTTTCTAAATGCATGATTTCATCCATTGATGATGTGAAAATGTGTATATATATGAATATGTTGATGATTGTTGAATGGATGATGTGATAATGATATGATTTGAATGCATTTAGAATGATGATTGTTATGTGGCATCATGTTGGGATAATATTGTGATGTGAATATCCCAAATTGTGTGTATGATTTATTGAATGTGTATGCCACTAACTATTGATGTGAATGAGTTCAAAAGAGAATTGAGATTGGATGAGAATAATGAGAATATTAAAATCCACCAAGTGGTGGTGATGAATGATTGAATGTGGAGTGGCATCTAGGATGCATAGTGTAAGGATGCACTTGATTTGCATTTGCATTGCATCCATGGCATATCATAGCTGTCTATGTGGAATATTAGGGGGTTCCACTAGGCGGGCCCAGTGGGAGGGCAGCTCAGTGCACGAGCGTATTATGATTTTCCCCTGTGATTCGGTTTATGAGTCACGAAGCTGTCCATAGTTGGTGACGAGGCACCCTATGTGGCGGGCCCAGTGGACGGGCGGCTCTATGGTGAGCGAGTATACCTCGGTGTCCGATGGGACACGGCTCTCTCGATGTGTGTTCGGGAGGGGCCCGTAGCACTTGTGGTATTTGAGGCCACGATGTTGATCCGCAAGTCACAGGGTGACTAGTGCTACAAATGGGCGATAGCGGTTTGGTACCAGTAAAATTATGAGAATGTAAGCATGTTTAAAATTGAGATATATGTGTACACAATTTTTCTACTGCAGTAGGGGCATAGTAGCACACCTATGCTTGTCCCACAATTGATTTAATGATATATTTTCCCACAGTCGGATCCGCATTGTTTTGATGAGAAATTCTTGTGCATATGCATTAGCTTTAAGAGCATTTGCATATAGTTGGAGATATGCCTAGTTGAAAGCCCTAGTGGCAATGGATGATTGAGAATTGAAAGGGGAAAGAGTTGAATACTAACCCGATGTGTGTGTTTGGCAATCCAAATGATTGATGTCGTGAATGTGTACTTGAAATTATAAGATGTATTGTGTATAATGTATGATGTGGTGTAATGATGGCTAATTGTGCAAGTATACATGTATTTCATCATAATGTATGACTTTAATTCATTTGGATTATGTTACTCACCTCCCCGTTGCCATTTTTAAAGTTGATGTAGGTATGACTTAAATCCTACAGCTTTTGGAGGCCGAGTATGAAGGAGGTAAAATATGGATAGGAATACGTAAGCCTTGGCTGGCATGAAAAATCTATTTTGGTAGAGTATATGAGGTTTATGTGCTCAACTTTGTAATGTTGATAATTTTGGAGGTCATGGGAGAAAATTGGACATGTTTGTGTAATGACAATTTTCATTCATGACCCAAAAGATGTAAAGAATGAATCTGAATACTTGACTTTGTTAAATGAATGGATGTTGTGTTTTCATGCTATATTATGGAGCTTGTGGAATGACGTGGAATATAGATGTATGTAGGGAATGCATGTGATTTGATGATGAATTTAAATTATATGCATGGAATCAATATTAGCATGATGATGTTGGTGGTATTTGATTCAATGAAAGGATTATGTAGTTTTAGATTATAGTATTGTATGAATTAGTATATGCATAATGGAGTAAGATATGGTCATAGGAGAGGCCAAGATAGGAGAGGCCAATGGTTCATGTACTAAGTTAGATGGGATTTTCGTTTCTGCTAAGATTCTGCAGAACTCGCTCAAGCGAGAAGTAATCTCGCCCGAGCGAGATTGTTATGGAACAGGGGATTCGTTTCTGCCCCAAATTCGCTCCAGCGGACACGCATTTCGCCCAAGCGAGATTGCCACAGAATCAGTGTTTTGATTCTGGACAATTTTCGCCCAGGCGTGAAGGGCAGTGCTCAAGCGAGGGAGAAGGAGAATGGATTCTGGACGATTTTCACCCAGGCGAGTGGTGCCTCGCCCAAGCGAAAATTGGCCAGAGAGTTCTCAATGTTTCTGGACCAATCTCGCTCAAGCGAGCCTTGGGTCGCTCAAGCGAGATCAACTCCTGATACTCCTTTCCTCTTCGCTCAAGCGTCTCGCTTCCTTCGCTCAAGCATTCCTTCATTTCTCGCTCAAGCGAGATAGGGCTCGCTCAAGCGAGCTGGGCCCTGATGCTCATTCCTTCATTTCGCTCAAGGTCGCTCAGCGTTCGCCCAAGCGTGGGTACGCTGGCTCGCTCAAGCGACTTGAGTCACGCTTGAGCGAGTATGCCCCTGATTCTCGTTTTGTTATTTTAAATTAAATTTTTAAAATGTTATGCATTATTTCTTCTTTAGATATTATTTTAAAGGTATTGAGGAGTATATTTAGGCCTTCTAGATTATATAAATTGTATCCCATATTTTTATGAATGGACTCCTATTGAAAATCAATTAGCCACTAATTAAACCAAATTAAATAATTCTTCAGCTGCTTCTGATTGAAAAATATATAGTTAGTTTCACCCTCTCATATCTTCATATATGGGAGTGGTTCATTTTAGATCCAGGGGTTTGGTGAAAAATATTTCACTACTTTAATTATTGAATTTATTAATATTTTCAAAGACGTGAAAAATTTTCCCTATTTTACTTAGGGGTTTGGGGCTTCTCAACCTGGTATCAGAGCATTCATTGCTCTTGATATGATTATAAATGATGTTATCCATGTATATATTGCTTATGGCTGATTGATTTGTGAATTATATGGATGAGTTATGAAGGTAGTTATTGAAATGAGATTATTAAATGATTGTTGTTAAGCCCGGCCAGGCAATTCCTTTCTCATATTTACCTTCAAATTGTGAAATACATTATGATAATACTTGTGTCAATGAAGTTAATGATAAATGATATGTATACACATTGGGTGAAGAAACTTCAAGTTTCTAATTATGTTCATGTTGTTGTATATAGATTGAGTGATGGCGTATAGGCGCAATCCTGATACAATTGCTATGATTGAGGCCTTTAATCGCTTTGCTGACATACTTGCACAGCAACAACAACCTGTTGGTCAGCCGAATCAAGGCCTTGACCAATTTCTTAAGTGAAAGCCTTCTGAATTTCACGGAGGCTATAAGCCAGAAGATGCTCATGTCTGGATCCGTGACTTGGAGCGGATATTCGCTAGTATGGAGTGCATCAAAACTTGGTAAGTGTTTTGCTTATATTGAGTTTGCTGAAAGAGAATCAAGTTTGTATAATATGAACTCAATGAAATGGATGTGCCAAGTTTAAACACAGAAGTTGTAATATAGTATAGTTGTCGTTCCACTGAGGAGGTGCTAGAATGAAGATCTTAGTTTGAATTAATTAGGTAGAAAGTTTCAGTTTTGATTTGTTGTGAATGTTGCAGAATGAAAAACAGTAAGTAACAAAATAACAGAGGATTGGCACTTTGCAAAATATAACAGTAAATGATGTTGGAAAAATCAGTTTTGTAAAACAGGGATTGGCTTCATCACATCTTCACCTCTGTAAGCTGCATAAGTTTCCATATAAGTAAATCGAAAAGATAAGTTCTACGTCACAATCAAAGTCATTTGCATCGATCCCTCGACTACAAAATTCATAAGAATGATTTCCAAACCGCTGATCCCTCAGTCACTTTGGAAACCATTCCAGCATTATCGATCGATTGTTTTGACGTTTGTTGCGTTAGACGCCATCCCTGGCTACCTACTCACAACAAGCATTTCTTTCAGGGTCTGCTTTCAAAAGTCACTTCCCAGCATACTCAAGAAAACTTAGAACAAGAAAATAGTGATCAAGTACTTTCAGGCATTAAACGCAGAAGGAAATACAGAAACTTTATCAAATCTCATTACTCAATGAAAACTTACGACAGCATTACTTCAGTGTTGAATGGATTACAGCCAATCCCATAAGGGAAATTAGTTACTCATGCCTTGCATTTTCACCATCAAAGAAATGAATACAGAAAATGGAAAGTGTGAAATGAAAAATACAGAGGATGAAATGATGTATCAGATGATGTTCTAGGAGATTGATGTTTGCAGCTTGATTTATAGGAGTTTAGGTTCAGCTTCTCTTGCCCACTTGCGTAGAACCCATGCAGCATCTTTCATAGACTGGTGGAAACAGAAGAAAGTGGATGAGTTTGCATCGCATTGTTGGTGAATAAAGAATTAAGAAATCCCATACTGTCTGAGTCACGCTTGAGCTTGATGGTCACGCTCAAGCGTGAAGAGTTCTGATGCTTATTGATGATCTCACGCTCAAGCTGAAGTAATTCATGCTCAAGCGTGGCTTCCTTGCCTTCTCACGCTTGCTCCTCGCTTAGCCTCGCTCAGTTACGCTCAGGCGAGGCCTTAATATCCATTCCTCACGCTCAAGCGGCTTATTCCCACGCTTGAGCGTGAGAGGGGTCCTGATGCCTCTGTTTCCTTTAATTCATGCTGGCCATGCTTAATCCATGCTTAGGCTTCCATTTTTATCATTCCACGCTTAAGCTCCTAGTGTTCACGCTCAAGCGTGAGGGGTCCTGATGCTTTCCAACTTGTTCACGCTTAAGCTTGCTTACTCAAGCTTAAGCTTGGTTGTTCAAGCTTGAGCTTGCTGTCTTCAAATGCTCCCGATCACGCTTGAGCTTGCTCTTTCACGCTTGAGCTTGATGCTTTCACGCTTGAGCTTGCTACTTTCACGCTTAAGCTTGCCTGCTTCAAGCTTAAGCTTGATTTTTCACGCTTGAGCTTGATGCTTTCACGCTTGAGCTTGCCTGCTTCAAGCTTAAGCTTGATTTTTCTCGCTTGAGCTTGATGCTTTCACGCTTGAGCTTGCCTGCTCAAGCTTAAGCTTGCCCTGCTTTCCTGTTGAATTTCCTGCAACTTTCCAAGAGTTTTAACACAATATTTCTTTTATACACCTATCCATCACTACTTAAAAGATTCATGCTCACTTCCTTCAATAATTCATCAATTTAGCTCAAGTTCTTTATAAAATTAATTCGAATGAGTCATGAAATCAATGCTTAATCAACACTTATCACACTGAAACTCAGAAAGTAGAGTATGCGGTGTTTATGGTTCGGAATGAGGCCGAATCTTGGTGGATCCTTACCCGTGGGCGTATGACTGCTGCCCACACTCCTTTGACTTGGGAGAATTTCAAAGCTGAATTTCTTAAGAAATATTTTCCTGCCAGTTACAAAAACAAGAAAGAGCTTGAATTCATGGAACTCAAGCAAGGCGGCATGTCGGTTGAAGAGTATGCTATGAAATTTGAAGAGTTATGTGTGTTTTATCCTCCCTTTCAGCAAGAGGGCACTGAAGTTTCGAAATGTGTTAAGTTTGAGAATGGACTACGCCAAGAGATTAAGAAGGCGATTTGTCACCAAGAGATTAGGAGCTTTCCTACTCTTGTGGATAAGTGCAGAATTTTTGAAGAGAATGATATTGCTCCAAGGAACTACTCGGGGCATGATTATAAGTTGAAGGGCCAATCTTCTAGCTTCAAGAAGAAAGGCAACTTTAAGAACAATAGACGATTTGTGCGTGGGTCCTCTTCCTTTAGAGGTGGACGTGGTGGCGGAAGGCATGGTGCCGTTGGTGGCCGAGGTGATGGCCAAGGACTCCGTTGTTACAGATGTGGTGGAAATCACTTAGCCAGAGATTGCAATCATGAAGAAACAGTGGTGTGCTATAGATGCAACCAACCGGGGCATATCCGCCCTGATTGTCCTTTGAATGTTGCAGATGTTGTGCCACGTGATAATGCAAACCGTGGAGGCTATGGTGCTTTTAGAGGCCGTGGTCGTGGAAACGGTAATGGTGGAAGAAATAGAAACCGAAATGGTGGTAACGGTCGTGGTAATGGAAACGGCCAAGGTAATGCTCATGGTGGTCGGAATGGCCCAAATCGTGGTGCTAATCAACAAATGGCTGGAAGAGTCTTTGCCGTGACCGGTGAAGAAGCAGCACAAGCTGAGGATCTTGTCCAAAGTGAGTGCCAAATAAATGGTAATGTTGTTAATGTGATATTTGATTCGGGTGCTACGCACTCTTTTATTTCTGAAGAATGTGTGAGGCGCCTGCGAGTGCCTGTAAGTATGATGAAAGGTGCAATATTGGTGACTACACCGACCGGTGCTTGCTTAAGATCGGTGACTCGATGTGAGGATGTAGAGATGGTCTTGGAGGTTAGAAAATTTGTTGTATCCTTCGTGTGTTTACCTATGAAAGACCTGGATGTTATCCTAGGCATGGATTGGTTGTCCGCCAACAAGGTTTTGGTGGATTGTCATAGTAAGACGGTGATTTTCCCAACCTCTAATACTGAAGGCTTTGATGTGCGAGGTATCTCTCAACTTCTTATGATGTTCTGTTTGGTGGATGGGAATGGTGTTTCCCAATCTGGTGGAATTCCTATTGTTTCGGAATTTCCTGATGTGTTTCCGGAAGAGATTCCCGGATTACCTCCTCCACGAGAAGTGGAATTTGCTATCGATCTTATTCCAGATGCAGAACCTGTTTCCCGAACTCCTTATAGGATGTCTCCTATGGAGTTAGCTGAGTTAAAAAAGCAAGTGGAAGAATTGCTTGAACGGGAGTTTATTCGCCCAAGTGTGTCTCCTTGGGGTGCTCCCGTATTGCTAGTGAAGAAGAAAGATGGGAGCATGAGATTGTGTGTTGATTATCGCCAACTCAACAAACTGACCATCAAGAATAAATACCCTCTTCCGTGTATTGATGATCTATTGGATCAATTGAAGGGTGCGGTTGTGTTTTCGAAGATTGATTTGCGTTCTGGATATCACCAAATTCGGGTGAAGGCCGAAGATATTCCGAAGACTGCTTTCCGAACGCGATATGGACACTATGAGTACGTAGTGATGCCATTTGGTGTGACGAATGCCCCTGCGATTTTCATGAGTTATATGAATCGCATTTTCCATGAATATCTTGACCAATTTATCATGGTGTTTATCGATGATATTTTGGTGTATTCCAAGAGTCATGAAGAGCATGAAAGATATCTTCGTCTTGTGTTGACTATTCTACGAGAAAAGGAGTTGTATGCGAAGCTCTCTAAGTGTGAATTTTGGCTATCGGAGGTCCAATTTCTTGGACATGTTATTTCAAATGATGGAGTTGCTGTGGATAAATCTAAAGTTGAAGCTGTGACGGCTTGGGAAAGACCAACGTCGGTAACAGAGATAAGAAGTTTTCTTGGTCTTGCCGGTTACTACCGGAGATTTATTGAAGGGTTTTCCCGATTGGCTTTACCACTAATGAAATTGACTCGGAAGAACCAATCTTTCGTGTGGACCCGTGAATGTGAAGAGAGTTTCCAAGAGTTAAAGTTAAGGCTTACTACTGCACCGGTGTTAGCATTGCCCGACTTAACGAAGGAATTTGTGGTATATTGTGATGCATCTAAGCTTGGTCTTGGGTGTGTATTGATGCAAAAGGAGCGTGTGATAGCCTATGCGTCAAGGCAGTTGCGACCGCATGAGGTTAACTACCCTACACATGATCTTGAATTGGCGGCGGTGATGTTTGCATTGAAGTTGTGGCGACACTACTTGTACGGCTCCAAGTTTGTGGTCTTTAGTGATCACAAAAGTCTTAAGTACTTGTTTGATCAGAAGGAATTAAATATGCGTCAAAGACGATGGATGGAGTTCCTAAAAGACTACGAATTTGAATTGAAGTATCACCCCGGCAAGGCAAATGTAGTTGCCGATGCATTGAGTAGAAAGTCATTGCATGTCTCCATAATGATGGTAAAGGAAATGGAGTTGATAGAACAATTTAGAGATTTGAATGTGGGCGTGGAGACTTACACTTCCAAGAAAATGGTGTTGGAGATGTTGAAGGTTGCAAATGAGTTTCTTGAATATGTGAAGGTGCAACAACCCAATGATGAGTATTTGATTGAGATGAAAAAGACCCAAGAAAAAGGGAAGAATTTGTTCATAGAAGAAGGTCAAGATGGTATTTGGCGTGTGAAGGGCCGAATTTATGTTCTCTCAAGCGGTGATGTGAGAAAACGTATACTTGAGGAAGCTCACAAAAGCGTATTGAGTATTCATCCTGGTTCCACTAAGATGTACCAAGACTTGAGGAAGAATTTTTGGTGGCCCGGTATGAAGCGTGATGTGGCGAATTTTGTAGCATCTTGCCTTGTTTGTCAAAAGGCGAAGGTCGAGCACCAGAGACCATCTGGTTATTTGAGACCATTGGAGATCCCTGTTTGGAAATGGGATAGTATAGCTATGGATTTTGTTTCTGGACTACCCAGAACCCGTGCTGGAAACGATTCTATATGGGTGATTGTTGATAGATTGACAAAATATGCTCACTTCTTGTCCATTAATATGAAGAGTCCTTTGGAGAAATTGGCACAAATATACATCAAGGAGATTGTTAGACTGCATGGTGTTCCATCCAGCATCATATCCGACCGTGATCCTCGGTTTACTTCTCGGTTTTGGGGACGTTTGCATGATGAGTTGGGTTCTAAGTTGAAGCTTAGTTCCGCTTATCACCCTTAAACCGATGGGCAATCGGAGAGGACTATACAAAGCTTGGAGGATCTATTGAGATCTTGTGTACTTGAGCACGGTGGATGTTGGGAGAGATTCCTCCCATTGATCGAGTTTACATACAATAACAGCTTCCATTCCAGTATAGGTATAGCACCGTATGAGGCATTGTATGGAAGGAAGTGTAGAACTCCCTTGTGCTGGCTGGAAGTTGGTGAAAACTTGGCCTTAGGGCCAGAGATTATTCAAGAAACTACCGAACAGATTAAAAAGATACAAGAGAATATGAAGATTGCTCAAGATAGGCAGAAGAGTTATTATGATAAGAGGCATAAACCCCTTGAGTTTCAAGTGGGTGACCATGTGTTTTTGAAAGTCTCGCGTGACAAAGGCATTGGAAGGGCGTTGAAGAGTGGGAAATTGAGCCCTAGATTTATCGGACCTTACGAGGTGTTAGAGCGGATTGGTGAGGTTGCTTATAGGATAGCACTCCCTCCGCATCTTGCTAATCTACACAACGTGTTTCATGTATCGCAGTTGAGAAGATATGTTTATGATCCACTACACGTGATCCCTATGGATGAGATTGAGGTGCGAGATGACCTATCTGTTTCCCCTGTTTCTGTTCGTATTGTCGGACATTCCGTGAAGAAATTGCGGAACAAGTTGGTACCTTTGGTGGAGGTCGCTTGGAAACATGGAAATACTGAAACGTTCACATGGGAACGCGAAGACGATATCAGAGAACGGTATCCTGACGCATTCGAATCCGGTATGTTAAATTTCGGGGATGAAATTTTCTTTTGGTGGGGTGGACTGTAACATCCTGAATTTTAAAATGAGAGAATTAATTACCGAAATAAATATTAGAAATTGGTATATGGAGTATTTAATGTCCCAAACTATTGAGAAAAATTAAATTGATAATTTTGGGAATTTTTGGTAAATTTTGGAGACCGGTTAAGCTGAAATTAAACCCGGTTGAAATATGGGTGTCGGACTAAGTATCTCGGAATGAGATGATATTGGTCAGGGCTATTGAGAATATTATTGGGAATCCGAATATGTATTCGGAATAATTTTCAGATGATGTATTGAGCCCGAACGGAGAACCTGTTGGTTATAGAACGTTGAAGTTTTAATGAATGGTATTAAAATAAATCAAAAACCCCATTTTCCTTTCTCTATTCACGTGGGATTGCTGATGGTGTTGGACATTACACTTCACTTTCTTCTTCTTCTCTTCACCATCTTCTTCATTTCTCTCTTCCTTTTCCTCCAAACCCTAGCAAGTGGTATTATCTTCTACTCTCTTTCATTTTCGTTTTTGTGAAGCTTGAAAGAGGCTTGTGGAGCTGCTGTATTCTCCCTCTTTCTCTCCATTTTCGCAGCTTCCTCTCCCCCTATTGAACCCATTTTCGTTTTTGGGTGTGAGGTAAGGAATACTCACCATTTACTTGGGTTTTTGCCATGGGTGTATGATAATGAGTTTTGAAACCATGCATGTGTATGGATGTTCTTGAGGAGAGTAATTAATGCAAGGGTTTGATGTGGATTCTATGAAAGTAAGGTTTCTTTGAGAAGTAATAAAGTGGATGCATTTATGGTTGGAAAGAGAAGAGTATTTATGATGGTTGTTGGAATTTTATGAAACCCTAACTTTATGAATTTGGGGGAAAATGTATATGGAGGTTGGTGAACATTTATTGTGGGTAATAAATGTGAGTTGTGATGCATAAGGGTCATTGGTGATGGTATTTTGTTGAAGGGAATTAATAATGGAGAAACCCATGAAAGGGGTTTGGTTGTTGAGTGCATAATAATAAATGGTGACACCTAACCCATGGTGGTTATGGTGGATAAAATGAAATAAAAGAGTTTGAGGGTTATAATAATAAAAACAGCAAGTATTTATTGATATATAAGTATTGGAATCTTAATGAGTAAGTAGAAAATTGATCGTACAATGTATTATGATGTAGGAAGTGACCCCATTGACGAAGCGGGACCATCGAACCGCGTTGATCACTACTTCACTTGAGGTAGGAGGGGGTAACTTTTCTAAATGCATGATTTCATCCATTGATGATGTGAAAATGTGTATATATATGAATATGTTGATGATTGTTGAATGGATGATGTGATAATGATATGATTTGAATGCATTTAGAATGATGATTGTTATGTGGCATCATGTTGGGATAATATTGTGATATGAATATCCCAAATTGTGTGTATGATTTATTGAATGTGTATGCCACTAACTATTGATGTGAATGAGTTCAAAAGAGAATTGAGATTGGATGAGAATAATGAGAATATTAAAATCCACCAAGTGGTGGTGATGAATGATTGAATGTGGAGTGGCATCTAGGATGCATAGTGTAAGGATGCACTTGATTTGCATTTGCATTGCATCCATGGCATATCATAGCTGTCTATGTGGAATATTAGGGGGTTCCACTAGGCGGGCCCAGTGGGAGGGCAGCTCAGTGCACGAGCGTATTATGATTTTCCCCTGTGATTCGGTTTATGAGTCACGAAGCTGTCCATAGTTGGTGACGAGGCACCCTATGTGGCGGGCCCAGTGGACGGGCGGCTCTATGGTGAGCGAGTATACCTCGGTGTCCGACGGGACACGGCTCTCTCGATGTGTGTTCGGGAGGGGCCCGTAGCACTTGTGGTATTTGAGGCCACGATGTTGATCCGCAAGTCACAGGGTGACTAGTGCTACAAATGGGCGATAGCGGTTTGGTACCAGTAAAATTATGAGAATGTAAGCATGCTTAAAATTGAGATATATGTGTACACAATTTTTCTACTGCAGTAGGGGTATAGTAGCACACCTATGCTTGTCCCACAATTGATTTAATGATATATTTTCCCACAGTCGGATCCGTATTGTTTTGATGAGAAATTCTTGTGCATATGCATTAGCTTTAAGAGCATTTGCATATAGTTGGAGATATGCCTAGTTGAAAGCCCTAGTGGCAATGGATGATTGAGAATTGAAAGGGGAAAGAGTTGAATACTAACCCGATGTGTGTGTTTGGCAATCCAAATGATTGATGTCGTGAATGTGTACTTGAAATTATAAGATGTATTGTGTATAATGTATGATGTGGTGTAATGATGGCTAATTGTGCAAGTATACATGTATTTCATCATAATGTATGACTTTAATTCATTTGGATTATGTTACTCACCTCCCCGTTGCCATTTTTAAAGTTGATGTAGGTATGACTTAAATCCTACAGCTTTTGGAGGCCGAGTATGAAGGAGGTAAAATATGGATAGGAATGCGTAAGCCTTGGCCGGCATGAAAAATCTATTTTGGTAGAGTATATGAGGTTTATGTGCTCAACTTTGTAATGTTGATAATTTTGGAGGTCATGGGAGAAAATTGGACATGTTTGTGTAATGACAATTTTCATTCATGACCCAAAAGATGTAAAGAATGAATCTGAATACTTGACTTTGTTAAATGAATGGATGTTGTGTTTTCATGCTATATTATGGAGCTTGTGGAATGACGTGGAATATAGATGTATGTAGGGAATGCATGTGATTTGATGATGAATTTAAATTATATGCATGGAATCAATATTAGCATGATGATGTTGGTGGTATTTGATTCAATGAAAGGATTATGTAGTTTTAGATTATAGTATTGTATGAATTAGTATATGCATAATGGAGTAAGATATGGTCATAGGAGAGGCCAAGATAGGAGAGGCCAATGGTTCATGTACTAAGTTAGATGGGATTTTTGTTTCTGCTAAGATTCTGCAGAACTCGCTCAAGCGAGAAGTAATCTCGCCCGAGCGAGATTGTTGTGGAACAGGGGATTCGTTTCTGCCCCAAATTCGCTCCAGCGGATGCGCATTTCGCCCAAGCGAGATTGCCACAGAATCAGTGTTTTGATTCTGGACAATTTTCGCCCAGGCGTGAAGGGCAGCGCTCAAGCGAGGGAGAAGGAGAATGGATTCTGGACGATTTTCGCCCAGGCGAGTGGTGCCTCGCCCAAACGAAAATTGGCCAGAGAGTTCTCAACGTTTCTGGACCAATCTCGCTCAAGCGAGCCTTGGGTCGCTCAAGCGAGATCGACTCCTGATACTCCTTTCCTCTTCGCTCAAGCGTCTCGCTTCCTTCGCTCAAGCATTCCTTCATTTCTCGCTCAAGCGAGATAGGGCTCGCTCAAGCGAGCTGGGCCCTGATGCTCATTCCTTCATTTCGCTCAAGGTCGCTCAGCGTTCGCCCAAGCGTGGGTACGCTGGCTCGCTCAAGCGACTTGAGTCACGCTTGAGCGAGTATGCCCCTGATTCTCGTTTTGTTATTTTAAATTAAATTTTTAAAATGTTATGCATTATTTCTTCTTTAGATATTATTTTAAAGGTATTGAGGAGTATATTTAGGCCTTCTAGATTATATAAATTGTATCCCATATTTTTATGAATAGACTCCTATTGAAAATCAATTAGCCACTAATTAAACCAAATTAAATAATTCTTCAGCTGCTTCTGATTGAAAAATATATAGTTAGTTTCACCCTCTCATATCTTCATATATGGGAGTGGTTCATTTTAGATCCAGGGGTTTGGTGAAAAATATTTCACTACTTTAATTATTGAATTTATTAATATTTTCAAAGACGCGAAAAATTTTCCCTATTTTACTTGGGGGTTTGGGGCTTCTCACACACCACACAGACTCTTCTCTCCAACCAACACCGTCCAACACTCAGCAAACCACCCTCCAGCAAGCTTTCACTCGGATTTTGGGGGAAAAGTGAAAACCGACCCATTTTCCACTCGGAATTTGCCCAGCTGAATAAATCCAAGCACCGAATTATTGGAAATATTAAAATAATGCAATTTGGGACAGTTGGAAGTCACATGCACCGAAAGTTTTCTCCCACTTGACACCATCCAGGCTGTCTCCAAGCTGTGATGGTGGGGCGACTGAGAAGAAGACAATTGCACCAACTGGCAACGCATTTTCCAAGCTGACTTTTTCCCTTCCTTTGCCTATAAAAGGGAACACGGACAGCACCACCAAACCATCGAACAATCACTTGAATTCAATTCCTTTTCTTTCCTTTCTCTCTCGTTCTTCCTGTATCCTTCTCTTTTCTATTCTTTCTTTCTTCTTTATTTTTTCTTCCTCCGTCCTTTTCTTTTCTTTCTTTCTTTTTTCTTTATTTCTTTCTTCGTTCTTTTTCTTTCTTTTTCGTTTTGTTTCTCTTTTTATTTTCTTTTTCTTTATTTTATTTTAAGAGTTATGAATTGTAAAAGTGAGTTATTTAAATTTGTAATATGTGGAGGAATATTGCAACAAGGAAATACAGTGGTAAATTATTTTGAGCTTTTGGAGAAACCCATAAGTCTTTATTTTTTACCATGTCTTGTATGTTTTATTTTTCCATTATATATATGAATTTGAATTATTTCATGAGTAGCTAAATTAATTATCTTGGGATAAAGGGGGTATGATAATATTTTATTGTTAATATTATTTTGACTTAGAATTAAATAAATTTCTATTTTCCATTTAGTTCAATTATGCTCAATGCTTTTAGTAATTCCTAACAAGAACCTAAATGATAAAACTGTATACTTACGGGTATATTAGTAAGTTTAGGTAATAAATAGAATCGAGAGATTTATTTTTACCGGAAAGTTTTGAACTAAACCTGAGATTTTTGAGATACTTTTTGTGACCTCGATAAAACCGTGAAAGTAATCAAAATTCTTTTGAGGAAATAAAAAGGATTTTCATAAAACGATAATGGGCCTTTCTGAGGATTAAGCAGCGCTTTCCATAGGTTAGGTACATTAATAGGATTCCGAGAGGAACATATTAATTAGCTTTTGGAGAATTCGCCTTGGAAAACTTAATTCGATCCTTATTTATGAAAAGTTAAAATTCATTAACATAAAATAGAGTCTTAATCCCCCAAAATCCCAAGATATTCTCAACTCTGATTTTTTTTAAGTGTTAAATAAAATTTTATTTCTAAATTTAGATTTTTAAATTGTGTTTTATTTTACAAAAACCTTAAAAATCAATTGTGTGGATAATTAAATTTCAATATGCTGGTACTTTGAACACAGTCCCTGTGGAGAACGATAATCTTTTATATTACGTGACATAACCCGTGCACTTGCGGGCCCTGTCAGTAGTAGATTAAACAACTAAAGGCTGAGTGACAGAGCTGAGACTATGAACCCAGTGCTCAGAGGACGAGATCGACACCAGGAGCAGATCATCGAAGCTTGGAACCGAGGTAAGGGGGTGTTCGGGTTATGATTAATTAGAATAGGACTTACTTCCTATCCGAGTAGTCGAGCGGTATGAACAGAGTAAGAAAATGTTATTGAATGCTGTTGCGTGTGTATGTTTATACATGTGTGACTGTGGACACCGATTAGTTGAAGATCGGGTGTGTGGCTTGAGTTAATCGTGTTATGAGTTTGAAATATTTAATGTTGTGATGATTGATGTTGTAATGTGAAGTCGGGTTTGACAAGTAGGTCACCCGAGTGATGAGAAATTGATGTTAATGGCCACTTATAACATGTGAAATGTGAACTGTATGTATGACTATGTGGTGTGGGACGGCCGACGGTATGTTATAGCCCCTCATTTCCGGCTCCCATGGTTTTTGTGCCCAGTTGAGCTACCCAGTGGTCAAGTAGGACGCAGTGGTCGAGGTGGAGAGTCAAGCAGGACTCGGTGAACCAAGCAGGGTTCACGGGGTGTCAAGTAGGACCCCCAGCTGAAGGCCGATCCTTTAGTATCCGGATACTAGGTGTCAGATTGTATGAGAGTCAGTGGTGATTATTGATGAATTTAATATAATTGCTAAGTTTGAGTTGATAGGTTTACCGTGTGCAATGTGCTATATTTTCCGAGTGCGACTTGATAGATCTCCGAGTGAAAATTTGATATATTTAATGAGTATGAATTGATACCTTTGTCAAATGCAATTGATGTAATTGTTGAGTAAACTGTTATGATTTCTGAATGAGACGCGTTATATACATGCTGAGCGTGATTCGTGATTAAGTTTGCCGAGTGAAATTCAATAAAATGATTGCCGAGGATAATTTGAAAAGGGATGAAGATGCAATCGGATGGAACTTATATATATATATATATAACTTGTTAAATTCTGTTCTATATTAATTATGATGCCAAACACTCACCCTTGCTGTTGTTTTCAATTTAGTAACTAGTGACAGGGAGGAGGTCAGAGCCATAGAGTCGCGCCAATGGGGAGATCGATGCCAAGGCCCGAGTAATTTTGAGTGATGGTGTAATATATGTGTATAAGGAGTTTTTCCGAGTGTGTGATATTATCTGTGTGCTAACCTAAATTGAATCGGATATGAATTTATATTATATTGTGCTTGGTATTTATTCTCACGTGTTTACTGTAACAGTCTATTACTGAGTGAGTCTTGCCCGAGTGGATTCATTCCTGTTTGAGCGAGGGCCAGTTGGTTTGGTGTCTGTTTCACCATTATGTGAAATCCCTTCCCTTTTCCGAGTGAAGAATAACCGAGAGATCCCCTTCTGGGTAGAAGGTTAGAATGTCCCGAGTGAGATTGGGCTGGGAGAATGTTTCTGAGTAAAATGTGGCCGAGAGAGTTTCTTCCAAGTGAAGTAAGGCCAGAGTATTTTCTGAGTGAGGATAACCGGAGAAACTCTTACTGAGTGTAGGAGGTTAGATTATCTCCGAGGGAGCTGTGACCGAGCGAACCTTTCTGAGTGAAGGGTCGTAATGAGTCTGGTGTGGTATGCCCGAGTGAATGGAAGTTGAGTGTTTACCGAGTGAAACCCCGATGTGAGTTCCCGTGTACGTCTTATTCGTTCAGGCTTATTGTGTGGCATTCGCTCAAGCGAGTCAGCACTTGCTTATGCGACTCTCAAATTTCGCCTAGATACCTTGGGGTCTTGCTCAGGCAAATGACCCTTGTCTTCGTCTTCTTCTCTTCTTCTCCTCCCGGTGTTTTACCTTCATTTTATTAAAAGATATGTTTCTGATCGGATATTATTTTGCGTACGCTCATTATTATTTTGAATATATTTAAGTGAATACTATTTTATATCATTACCGAGTTGAATCATTTCCGATCGGGTATTACTTTTAACACACTTTTGTTAAAGGATTTATTTTAGATCGGTTTTGGTTATACTGAGTATGATTTTATTATTTAGAATGTAACTAAAAGGGGTAAATATCATTTTACATCAAGGCCGAGTGGATTATTTATTAAGGGAAATAAATATTATTTCATACTAAGATCCAAATTTTTATTTAACGCAAAAAATTTATTGTGGAAATAATTTTCCGTGTGTAAATGAAAAGGTAAATTAACCTAGGATGTTACAGATTATATAATAGTGCAAAAAGTAAATTTATGAGTAAGAATAATCAAATTTAGAAACAACCAACCCAAGGAATTAATAAATCTTTAGTTAACTAATCATTGATCACAAATATGATTAAATATAATTAATTTCTCAACCTTGAATCATTTGGAATCCCTAAATGATTATATTCTTGAAAATCTTCTAGAATTGAATTAATGAACTAATAAGAATAATCAATCGATATATTCTTATTAATTACTAAAATAACTTTAAAACCATAATTTGATTGAGTTAAGAAACTAAATAGAAATCTCTTATTTAGTGACTTAATCTTTGTTCTCAAATTGATTATTGATTAACCAACCAATATCAGTTTAGATTATAGATTGTTTAATTATATACCAATCGGTTATACACTTAAGTAATCTACCATCATAAGTGTTTGAGAAACAAAGAAGAGTAATTATCTTCAATCAAAATATTAAGAGCAAGAACTCAAAGTTAACATAAAGAAAAATTAAATTCCTTGAGTTAATTTTAAAAGATTAAGCTTCCATGATAATTTTTAACAATGAAAACTAATATTAAATTAACTATAACTTTGATTACAAAAGTAAATAACAAATAATAAAATTAACTTACTTGATATTGAGGAAGGTAAATGAAAAACATAACTTGAGGGATGGAATATAGAACAAAGAAATAAAGCAAGAGAAAGAACTAAAACTTAAGAAACTAAAGCAAAGATATAGAAATGTAATGAAAACAAAAGCATGTATTTCTTATGTATTTCTTGTGTATCTTCCTTACAACTTCAAGCATCTATTTATAGGCAAGATATGATGATACTATACATGCATTTTCTAATTATTAATGCATTTTTTCAACATTGGTGGGCTTGAAATTACAATAATTCAAAAGAAGATAATGGTAGGTGTTGAAATTCATTCTCCTCTTTATCTTCTCCACCTTGCGCGTCAAATATGACCTTCTAAATGGCCGAATTTTGTAAAACCTTCAACATAAAAGTTGTAGATCTTTGTCTTATTGAGAATTTGGCGCAATAATGAGGTCATTTAGACATCTACAGCTCCAGATATGTGTATTTTGGTGAAATATGTTAATGTTGGTGGGACACATGAGGGCTGATTGATTCAAGCTCCATTTCTTTATTTTTTTCAGATACAAAATAACCAAATCTGATCATCATGATGTAGACCTCTGTCTTAGCATGGGCTCCAAGATTAGCCCATTTGGATCACAAAAGCCCAAGTTAGGGCCAAAATAAGGCAAGATGCTCAAGATACATACAAAAAAATGAAAATTGAAACATATATACATAATACTTCAATTTAACTAAACAACATAAAACTTAATTAAAATACTATTATTAAACATAGTAATTATATAATAAACCCCAAGTGTAAAACTATAAGAAGTGTATTAAAATTGATTTATCAAATTCCCCCACACTTAAGCTTTTCCACTCCAGGGAAAAACCAAACTAAAAACTAAAATGAGAAACAACAGAAAAAGGTTTTTTTTTTCAAATTGATTTTTTTGAAGTCTAAAATAATAAGTAATACACATCATGCCTTATATCAAGAAGTCATGATAAGTGTGAATAAGAAGCATTACATACTAGTTGCATAAATTGAGTGATCAAATCAAAGAGTGGATGAAAATGTGATAGATGTTCTCTTCATGCTCTCTATATCTCAATTGTTTGGGTTTGTGTATACTCTCAGAAATCACCCAAATAAATTAGCACTACCATAGGCTTGACAAATTTCTAATTTCCATATTTGAACACATATGCATTGTAACATCCCTAACATTTTGGAAAAATTTTGATTACCAGAAAATATTAATAATTATTCTAGAGATTTATTGGATATTTTAGGGATTTTTATTATTGCAAATGCAATTATAAATAATTAAATATTATAGAAATAAATAAATTTACTTGATTGATTAATTACCAAAGATTAAATGAGGAGTAAATAGAGAAGAGGTAAATTTAGAAGTTACCAATGGGGGTAAAAGGTAAAAGTTTAATTAAAACTTTTAAAGAAAATATAAAAGAAAAAGGGGAAAAGACCATTTTGCCCCTGGGTCTTAAATAATAAAAATTCACTCTCCTCCTTCATCTTCTCCACGTGATGTAACATCCCGAATTTTAAAATGAGAGAATTAATAACCGAAATAAATATTAGAAATTGGTATATGGAGTATTTAATGTCCCAAACTATTGAGAATAATTAAATTGATAATTTTGGGAATTTTTGGTAATTTTTAGAGACCGGTTGAGCTGAAATTAAGCCCGGTTGAGGTATAGGTGTCGGACCAAGTATCTCGGAATGAGATGATATTGGTCAGGGCTATTGAGAATATTATTGGGAATCCGAATATGTATTCAGAATAATTTTCAGATGATGTTTTGAGCCCGATCGGAGAACCTGTGAGTTATAAAACGATGAAGTTTTAATGAGTTGGATTAAAAATAAATTGGAAATTCTATTTTTCCCTTGCTTATTCACGTGAGTTTGCTGATGGAATTAGGCACTTACACTTCTTCTTCTTCTCTTCATCATCTTCTTCATTTTCCTCTCTTCTTCTTCCAAACCCTAACAATTTAACTTCATCTTCCACATCTCCTCATTTTCGTTTGAAGAGAGCTTGAAGGAGGCTTGTGGAGCTGCTGTCTTCCTCCTTCTCTTCCTCATTTTCGTAGCTTTCTCTCTCTCTAGTGAACCCATTTTCGTTTTTGGGTTTGAGGTAAGTATACCCATATTTTTGCTAAGGTTTTGGTTAAGAGTATATGGTATTATGTATTTTGGGAGCTATGCATGTGAATGGATGTTCTTGAGGAGAGTAATTAATGCAAGGGTTTAATATGGATTTTATGAAAGTAAGGTTTCCTTGTGAAGTAATGAAGTGGATGTATTTATGGTTGGAAGGAGAAGAATATTTATGAAGGTTGTTGGAAATTTTATGAAACCCTAACTTCATGAATTTGGGGGAAATGCATAATGGAGGTTGATGAGCATTAATTGTTGATGATAAATGTGAGATATGATGTTTAAGGGTCATTGGTGATGATATTTTGTTGGTGGAAGTTAATAATGGAGAAACCCATGAAAGGGTTTGGTTGTTGAATGCATAATAATAAAGGGTAGCACCTAACCCATGGTGGTTATGGTGGATAAAATGAAATAAAATAGTTTTGAGAGTTATAATAATAAAAACAGCAAGTATTTATTGATATATAAGTATTTGAACCTTAATGAGTAAGTAGAAAATTGATTGTATAATGTATTGTGATGTAGGAAGTGACCCCATTGACGAAGCGGGACCATCGAACCGCGTTGATCACTACTTCACTTGAGGTAGAAGGGGGTAACTTTTCTAAATGCATGATTTCATCCATTGGTGATGTGAAAATATGTATATGTGATTATGTTAATGGTTGTTTGAATGGATGATATGATACGTTTAATTTGAATGCACTTAGAATGATAATTGTTATGTGGCATTGTGTTTGGGATAAAATTAATGATGTGATAATATTATATTAATGAAGTATGATGATGGTTTGCAACCATATGTGGATTGAGATTGTGATGTGAATATCCCAAATATGTGTGTATGATTTATTGAATGTGTATGTGATAAATCAATTTTAATACACTTATTATAGTTTTACACTTGGGGTTTATTATATAATTACTATGTTTAATAATAGTATTTTAATTAAGTTTTATGTTGTTTAGTTAAATTGAAGTATTATGTATATATGTTTCAATTTTCGTTTTTTGTATGTATCTTGAGTATCTTGCCTTATTTTGGCCATAACTTGGGCTTTTATAATCCAAATGGGCTAATCTTGGAGCCCATGGAAAGCTAAGACAGAGGGCTACATCATGATGATCAAATTTGGTTATTTTACATCTGGAAAAAATAAAGAAATGGAGCTTGAATCAATCAGCCCTCATATGTCCCACCAGCATTGACATAGTTCACCAAAATACACATATCTGGAGCTCTAAGTGTCCAAATGACCTCATTCTTGCGCCAAATTCTCAATAAGACAGAGATCTACAACTTTCGTGTTGAAGGTTTTTCAAAATCCGGCCATCTAGAAGGTCATATTGGACTCACAAGGTGGAGAAGATAAAGAGGAGAATGCATTTCAACACCTACCATTATCTTCTTTTGAATTATTGTAATTTCAAGCCCACCAATGTTGAAAAAATGCATTAATAATCAGAAAATGAATGTATAGTATCATCATATCTTGCCTATAAATAGATGCTTGAAGTTGTAAGGAAGATACACAAGAAATACATAAGAAATACATGCTTTAGTTTCCATTATAATTCTATATCTTTGTTTTAGCTTCTTAAGTTTTAGTTCTTTCTTTTGCTTTATCTCCTTGTTCTATATTCCATCCTTCAAGTTATGGTTTTCATTTCCCTTCCTCAATATCAAGTAAGTTAATTTTATTATTTGTTATTTACTTTTATAATCAAAGTTTTAGTAAATTTAATATTAGCTTTCATTGTTAAAAATTATCATGGAAGCTTAATCTTTTAAAATCAACTCAAGGAATTTAATTTTTCTTTATGTTAACTTTGAGTTCTTGCTCTTAATATTTTGATTAAATATAATTACTTTTCTTTGTTTCTCAAGCACTTATAATGGTAGATTACTTAAGTGTATAACCGATTAGTATATAATTAAACAATCTATAATCTAAACTGATGTTGGTTGGTTAATCAATAATCAATTTGAGAACAAAGATTAAGTTACTAAATAAGAGATTTCTATTTAGTTTCTTAACTCAATCAAATTATGGTCTTAAAGTTATTTTAGTAATTAATAAGAATATATCGATTAATTATTCTTATTAGTTCATTAATTCAATTCTAGAAGATTTTCTAGAATATAATCATTTAGGGATTCCAAATGATTCAAGATTGAGAAATTAATTATATTTAATCATATTTGTGAACAATGATTAGTTAACTAAAGATTTATTAATTCCTTGGGTTGGTTGTTTCTAAATTTGATTATTCCTACTCATAAATTTACTTTTTGCACTATCATATAATCACTTAATTTTCCTTTCAAGCTCAACACAAACCCCCCTTTTATTATAACTAAATTGAGTGTAACTAATTGAACTAAGGTCCTCGAGAGACGACTAAGGTTGTTCACCTTATGCTATATTAATTTAACTTTTTATTTGACCCGACAACGACAGCGTGTCAAATTTGGCGCCGTTGCCGGGGACCTTTGGTCCTAATTATTTACATTCAATTATCTAATCTATTTTACATTTTTTTTTGTAGGTATATCGAAGATATTAAGGTTTGGTTAAATGTGAGCATATAAAAAATAAAAAAAAATCCACTTTATTATATTCGTATTCATTTTCTAGTAATCTCATTTTCAACCATTGAAAAAAATATAAATATAAAAAAAAATCTTTGAATTTTTAAATATATGTTCTAAGCATTTCATAATTAAAATGATAACTTTTTCCTTTTATTACATAGTTACAGTATTTTGTTACAATATATGTAGATGTATTGTGCATGACTAGATCTAATCCGAGACACTATATTCTTTTGATCCTGAAATAGATAGAACATTTCATCAATTAGTTAGATCATCTAAAAAACTATTAGACAATAATAATAATAATAATAATAATAATAATAATAATAATAATAATAATAATAATAATAATAATATTCTAGCTAATAGCATAAATAGTGAAACTAAACCTTCAACTTCTGAATATTTGCATAACATGGCTGAAAAGACATTAAAAGAACTAGCTACACCAGATGTCACTAATCAAACATCATGCATCTTATATCCTGAGGAAGATGTTCCTTTTGTGCTTAAAACTGGTTTAGTTCATTTGTTACCAAAGTTTCATGGTCGTGCAGGTGAAGATCCTCATAAACACTTAAAAGCATTTCATATCCTTTGCTCTACCATGAAACCTGAAGGGGTTTCAGAAGAACATGTAAAACTTAAAGCTTTTCCTTTCTCCCTAGCAGATATCGCTGAGGATTGGTTATTTTACCTTCCTCCTGGCTCTATTACAAGTTGGGATGACTTAAAAAAAATGTTTCTTGAAAAATTTTTCCCCGCTTCAAGAACTTCCTCAATTAGAAAAGAAATATGTGGCATCCGGCAACATGACCGGGAAAATCTTTATGAATACTGGGAAAGATTTAAAAGATTGTGTGCTAGTTGTCCCCATCACCAAATTACGGATCAACTTCTCATACAATATTTCTATGAAGGTCTTAATCCAATGGATAGAACTTTGGTTGATGCAGCTAGTGGTGGTGCTTTGCAAAATAAAACTACAAATGCAGCAAAAACTTTAATTGAGAACATGGCTGCTAATGCTCAACAACATGCCACTAGAAATAATTCTGTAGTAATTAGAGGAGTCCATGAAATTGAAACTACTAATGATGGAGATAAAAAATGGGAAAGTAAATTTGCTGAACTAGCAACACTTATGAAAAATATTATTGTGTCTCAAAAATAACAACCTGTAACCCCTGCTAAGGTATGTTCTATCTGTACTTCATCAGATCATTATACCGATTGTTGTCCTTCACTGCAGGAAGCTAAAATTCCAGATGAAAATCCTCAAGTATGTGCTGCCAACTTATACAATAACAGACCGCCACAACAACAAAATAATTATGATCTTTCTTCTAACAGATATAATCCTGGTTGGAGGAATCACCCTAATTTAAGATAGGGTAATTCCTCACAACAACCTCATGCACCTTTTCAGGCAAATACTGGACCAAGTAGACCATATCAACCTCCTCATGTACAACAACAAGCTACACAAATAGCTGCACCTTCCACTGAGAAATCAAATTTGGAGGAATTGATAAAGCAAATGTCAGTAGATAATCTGAACTTCCAAAAAAGAACTGAGGCTACAATTCAGACTCTTGAAAATTAGATTGGTCAATTGGCTACATCTTTAAACCATTTGCAGTCTCAAGGTTCAGATAAGTTGCCCGCTCAGACAATTGTCAATCCTAAAAATGTAAGTGCAATTACTTTAAGATCGGGTAAAGCTATCCATGGACCAGAAAAACAACAACAAACTGAAAATACTATTGTCACAGAAAAACATGCAGAAGAAGTTTTAGATAGTTCAAGTAATAATAGTAATAATATATCTCTTACAAATCCTCCTTCTACAGCTGGTCCTGATAAGCAACATATCCCTCTTCCATTTCCACAAAGACAAAAATCTATACAAAATAAGAAAATGGATGAGGAGATCTTGGAAACATTTAGAAAAGTAGAGGTAAATATACCTTTATTAGAAGCCATCAAGCAAATCCCAAGATATGCCAAATTCCTTAAAGAACTATGCACTAATAAAAGAAGACTAAAAGGCAATGAAAGGATTAATATAAGTAGAAATGTGTCTGCATTAATTGAAAAACCTTTGTCACATATACCAGAAAAATGTAAAGACCCTGGGACGTTTACCATTACATGCATAATAGGCAATAACAAATTTGAAAATGCCATGCTAGACTTAGGTGCATCTATTAATGTTATGCCTATGACTGTATTTACTTCACTTTCCCTTGGACCTTTGCAAACTACAGGTGTGGTTATACAATTAGCAAATCGAAGCTCTGCACATCCTGCAGGAATTATTGAAGATGTCCTTGTTAAAGTTAATGATTTAATTTTTCCTGCAGATTTTTATGTTCTAGATATGGAAAGTGAGAATTCCACCAATAAAACTCCAATAATTTTAGGTAGACCATTCTTAAAAATAGCTAGAACAAAGATAGATGTGCATGCAGGAACACTTTCTATGGAATTTGGAGATAGTGTGGTTAGATTCAACATTTTAGATGCTATGAAGCATCCTACTGAGGATCATTCTGTTTTTCAAATTGACTTAATAACTGATTTAGTTGAGGATAATATTATTAAGTTGTCTGATGATGTTAATTTTCCTATATTGTCTGATTTTTATGATTCATTTGTTTGTGATTCATGCATGGATTCTCATCAATGCAATGTATGTGCTGAAATTGAGAAATATTTACTTAATGATAATAATGATCCAAACTTCCTTAAAACAGAAAATATAGTTCTAGATGTTGTTTCAAAAGAATCAGAGTGTGATAATTTAATTAAAGTAGTTACAAATACATCTGATTATGTTGAAGTACAAGTTGCTGAGACAAATTCAACCAAGTTGATTCCTTCAATAATGCAGCCTCCTATGTTAGAGTTAAAACCTCTTCCTGAACATTTAAAGTATGCATATTTAGAGGAAGATAAGAATCTTCCAGTGATTATTTCTAACAAATTAAATGTTGATCAAGAAACAAGGTTGTTGCAGATTATTAAGAAGCATAAGAAAGAAATTGGTTGGACTTTGGCAGATATCCCAGGTATTAGCCCTTCCATGTGTATGCATAGAATTCTATTAGAGGAAGAAGTTAAACCAGTAAGGCAACCACAAAGAAGACTTAATCCTCAGATCCTTGATGTAGTTAAAAAAGAGGTAACAAAATTATTACAAGCTGGCATTATTTACCCTATATCAGATAGCACTTGGGTCAGCCCTGTACAAGTGGTTCCCAAGAAGTCTGGAATCACAGTGGTTAAAAATGAAAATGATGAACTAATTCCTACCAGAATCCAAAATAGTTGGCGAGTATGCATTGATTACAGGAAACTTAACAAAGCAACTCGAAAGGATCACTTTCCTTTACCTTTCATTGATCAAATGTTGGAACGACTGGCAGGTAAGTCACATTACTGCTTTCTAGATGGATTTTCAGGTTACTTCCAAATTTATATTGCACCAGAAGATCAAGAAAAAACAACATTTACATGTCCTTTTGGCACTTTTGCTTATAGGAGGATGCCTTTTGGCTTATGCAATGCCCCTGGTACCTTTCAACGATGCATGATTAGTATCTTTGCTGATTTTCTTGAAAATTGCATGGAAGTATTTATGGATGATTTCACAGTATATGGTTCATCATTTGATGCTTGCTTAAATAGTCTAGATAAAGTATTACATAGATGCATTGAAACTAACCTTGTTCTTAATTATGAGAAATGTCACTTCATGGTAGAAGAAGGAATAGTTTTAGGCCATGTGATATCTAAAAAAGGCATAGAAGTAGATCCTGCAAAAATTACTGTAATTTCTCAATTACCTTATCCCTCTTGTGTGTGAGATATTCGTTCTTTTCTTGGTCATGCAGGTTTTTATAGAAGGTTTATAAAAAACTTCAGTAAGATAGCCCTTCCGTTGTCTAACTTACTACAAAAAAATATAACATTTGACTTTAATGACAAATGTAAAGAGGCTTTTGATTGCTTAAAGAAAGCTTTAACTACCACTCCTATCATTCAGGAACCAGATTGGTCACTTCCATTTGAACTTATGTGTGATGCATCAAATTATGCATTAGGAGCTGTTCTTGCTCAAAGAGTAGGTAAAGTACAACATGTTATTTACTATGCCTCACGAACTTTGGATACTGCACAAATAAACTATACTACCACAGAAAAGAACTACTTGCTATTGTGTTTGCACTTGACAAATTTAGATCTTATTTGCTCGGTTCAAAAGTAGTTGTATTTTCAGATCATGCAGCATTAAAGTTCCTTTTAAAGAAACCAGATGCAAAACCAAGATTGATCAGGTGGATGTTGTTGCTCCAAGAATTTGACATTGAAATTAGGGATAAAATTGGAGCAGAAAATTTGGTGGCTGATCACTTAAGCAGAATTGAAAAAGAACTTGACCCAATTTCCATTAAAGATGATTTTCCTGATGAACAACTTATGGGAATACATGATTCCACTCCATGGTTTGCTGATTTGGTAAACTACTTAGTTGCTTCTGTTACTCCCATACATGCATCTAAACAACAAATAATAAAACTAAAAAGTGATTCTAAATACTATGTTTGGGATGATCCTTACTTATGGAAACTTTGTAGTGATCAAATCATTAGAAGGTGTGTACCTGAAAATGAAATTCATTCCATTCTTACATTTTGTCATACATATGCATGTGGAGGACATTTTGGACCTCAACGTACAGCAAGGAAAGTATTAGAATCTGGTTTGTATTGGCCAACAATTTTTCGTGATGCATATACGTTTTGTAAATCTTGCGAACGATGTCAAAGAATAGGAAACATATCTCGTAGAAATGAGATGCCTCAACAACCCATGTTATTTTGTGAAATTTTTGATGTTTGGGGCATAGATTTCATGGGACCTTTTCCTGTATCTTTTGGTTTTGTTTATATACTACTTGCGGTCGATTATGTGTCTAAATGGGTTGAAGCTAAAGCTACTCGAACTGATGATTCTAAAGTTGTTGCATATTTTGTTAAATCACACATATTTTGCAGGTTTGGTGTTCCTAAAGCCATCATTAGTGATCAAAGATCACATTTTTGCAACCGTAAAATGGAGTCCCTTCTTAAAAAATATGGAGTTATGCATAAGGTTTCAACACCTTATCACCCCCAAACAAATGGGCAGGCTGAAGTGTCTAATCGAGAATTAAAAATGATCCTTCAAAAAACAGTACAACCAAATAGGAAAGATTGGAGCAAAAGGTTAGAAGATGCTCTTTGGGCTTATAGAACAGCTTATAAAACACCTATTGGAATGTCCCCCTATAGGATTATTTTTGGAAAATCATGTCACTTACCTGTAGAAATTGAGCATAAAGCTTATTGGGCAGTAAAACAATGTAACCTGGACTTAAATGAGGCCGGTAAAGAAAGGAAACTCCAACTACAGGAACTGGAAGAAATTCGTTTGGAAGCTTATGAAAGTTCTAAAACCTATAAAGAAAAAGCCAAATCCTTTCATGACAAACAGATCTTGAGAAAAAACTTTTTCATTGGACAAAAAGTTTTGTTGTACAATTCACGTCTAAAGCTTATATCTGGTAAGCTTCGCTCTAAATGGGCTGGCCCATTTGAAATAACTAATATCTTTCCTTATGGTGTGATTGAAATTTCAGATAAAGCGACAAACAAGGTTTTCAAGGTAAATGGGCACCGACTTAAACCTTTCTTTCAAGGGTTCCAAGAGCACATAGATACGGAGGTGTATTTGTGTGATGCCAAATATTTTGACTAATTTTTCCTAATAACAATATTTATAAAAAAAATAAAAAATAAAAAAATAATAAATAAATAAATAAATAAAAAATAGATATCAATTAATTACATCGTCATTCTTTTCGGTGGTAACACTTGTCTTAATCATTATTACTATTATTGTTTTGGCATTATTAACATTTTCTTGCAGTAGTTAAAAGGTCATCGTCAGGCTCGTGACGTTAAACAAGCGCTTGATAGAAGGCAACCTATCACCTTTTCACCTTCTTCATCTCTACTATTCTCTATAACCTCGTTTTCTATTCTCTCTTTTCTAAACAGCCACAACTTCAAAGTAATCTGACAATGGAACAAACCCTTGCAAAACTTAAGGAAAGATTCCCTACACTTCCACGCGATGTGATTGTAAAAATTTACAAAGCTCGAGTTCAAAGGTTAAAACTACTCACATATTTTGGCATTCCAGAGGATGTTCGTTGGCTTATTGAAGCAAAGGTACGTCTCTCTGGTGAATTACATAAGTCCTATATAAAACATTTGCCAGGTATGGGACGTAGTTCTTATTCTAAAAAACGAAGAGCTAAAAGGATGGGAGTTTGCCATAAGTGTGCAAGATGGAATTGTGATACACATTGTAGGAACCTTGGAATGGTATCTATAAATCTGGAGGACAAAATTAAATTTATAAAGGATGGACTGAGTAAAGAGAACTTGGATAACTTAATCCAAACTCTTGAGACGCATCCATGTGGAACGGTTCAAGGAGTCCTTCTGAAATTATATGATCTATTCATTCAACAAAAAGAAAACTATAGCCTTGGGAATCTGGCGTTAAACGACCCTGTTTGCCAGTTTATAAGAAAACTGGATGGGTAGCAAAAACCTCGACTCATAGAAGGCGTTTAAGCCGTTACTGGACGTAAAACCAGAGGAAGATGTGAGCCATAATCACAACTACTGTACATATTTACTGTTGTTTTCAATGTTTTACTTTTCTGAATTCACTTTGACTTTTAAAATTACCTATTTTTATTTTCTTCAATCATGTCTTTTCAAATTTCTTTATTACCGTCATTTATTTTTATATAATAATAATTATGTAAACTTTTTATCTTTCATCAATTATTTCATCTCAGTTTTTATCTATATAAGGGCGCATAACTCTATATGGAAAACACAAAAAAAAAGAGATGAAAAAAATCAAATCCATTTGTGTGCTTGGTGGATCCAACAATGGTAATTGTAAGGAGTACCTAATAGCAGCTACTAAGTTGGGAAAACTATTGGCTGCGAAAGAAATAAAGGTCTTGTATAGAGGAGGAGTACAGGGTTTGAGAGGCTCCATGGCACTATCTGTACTAGTTGAAGGAAGCAACGTTTCTAGTATCATCCTACATCATGTTGGTATTACACCAGATATTGTTGTAGGAACTGAGGTAAAAGTTACAAGCCTCTATCAACGAATGGCTCGTATGGTTATAGGTCCTGAAGCCTTTATCGCACTTCCTGGAGGTTTTGGTACTTTTGAGGAAATATTTTGCATTTTATCATGGTGTAGCATGAACTTTCATAAAAAGCCATTAGGATTATTAAATATTAATGGTTTTTATGACAGTTTGTTAATGTTTTTAGATAAAGCTGTGGAACAGGGCCTTATAACTCAAGATGATCGATCATTCATTCATGCTTCATCAGATGCAGATGAATTGATTGATATTTTGCAGAGCTTTTTACCCCAACCTCAACCCCTCTTGAAGCAAGATAAGGATCACACACACAAGCGAAAGAATCCAGAACCAGACACCACCCTTCGGTTATAACTTCTTTCTCACCTTTATCTATATTTTAAAAAAAAATCATAAAAAAAAGAAAAAGAAAAAGAAAAAAAAATAGACTGTGGAAATCATATAAGACACTGAGGACAATGTCTTGAATAAGTGTGGGGGGGTCTGAGTTATATATATGGTCTAAGTTATATATATATATATTTTATTATTTTTTTTGTGAGGGATAGACAGAGTAAAGATTAATTTGGGAAAGTTGTATCTAAAGTCATAAAGATGTATCTTTGAGAACCAAAGTCTTGAGACGTATCCTTCACTATATAGTGTCAGTATCACTTTTGTTTAATTTTTTTTTAAAATAAAAAAATAAATATTTTTTTTCTTTTCTTTCATGAGTACTTTTGTTGGGATGGGCTGAGTAAAGAGTCCAAACTCTTGAGACGCATCCTCATAACAAATCTCACTCGGATTACCACAATCGTTTCACCTTCCTTATCAAAACCATTTTTCATAAAAAAATAAAAAATAAAAAATAAAAAATAAAAATAAAAAAAATAAAAACACACACACACACACATAGCCACTATATTTACTTTAGTGCCGCACCTTTGCCTTTACCTTCACCCGAATCATTTCTATTCGACATCAACCATTCTGCAACCATAAACATCATCTTCATCATTCTTCAGCCGCCACACTTTGCCTTCATCCTTTTCTTTCAGATCGGAGCCATACCTCACCACTAGTCAATCATCAGGTTCTTTATTTTCTCTTAATGGATGATATAGCAGAGTCTTTCTATAGGCATACGAATGAATTAAGATGTATGTTATTGCTCTTGATGCTACTCATGGTTGTGTTGATGATATTTCTCTTATGGGTTCTAACACAAGGCCTATGAAACTTGGTTGTATGACACAATCAAATTGTTCAGTTATACTAATCATTTCACATGCAATTGAACTGACCAATTTGTTGTAGGTATCTTTATTAATAAGCGCCCTTAAAAAAAAAGTACAGAGCAAGAAGCATAAGGAACCGGATCTTGACACCAATATTTGGTTATGATTTATTTTTCCTTTTTTGTTTCTTGTTCACAAAAAAAAAATCATCATTTCCAGTTTTTTATTTTAAATTCTACATGCTTTTCACTAAATTTGTTTTTTAAATTTGTCTAAGTAATGAGTAATTGCATCACCCTTGTCCAATATTTCATGACATGTTATGAATAATTTCCTTGCATATTAATTTAATAAGTTGTTTGTGAAGATCAAATTGTATATGAATTGTGATAGATTGACCACCCTCGGTGAGATTTTGAGCTTAATTGGATGGATCATATTATGCCATCTTTCCTTTTTCTTGATTAACTCTTATTTATTAGTACTCTAGAACTTGACTTGTTTCTTTTTGATGTATTATGTTCCATGTGCATGCTTTGATATGATTAAGGCCATTTTTTTTAACTAGCCACTAGCCATATGCCTTACCTTACATACTTTCCATTGTTACCCACGTTGAGCCTATATCCATTTCTTGATTCAGCCACATAATTTGCCAATAGCCCAAAAAAAAAAACATGATCACCTTTGCTTAGGAATTGATTAGGAGTTTTGGAATTACTATGAATAAAGATTTTTGATGATTGTGGAAATGTACCCAAGATATATATGTTGTTGTTTCATTGTTCAAAAAGAAAGTAAAAAAAAATAATAATAAAGAAAAAGAGAAAAAGAAGAAAAAGAAGAAGTGGTGAATATATGTATGAAAATAATCAGGAGGATTTATTCTCATGTTTTATCCTCCATCATGTTTCATTTTGCTAAGTATTGAGTTTCAAAATGTACTTCCACAATCACTAAATCACTTACTCCATTGCTCTTTTTCAACCCTAAGTTTAGCCATACTATTTCATTTTATCCACCCTATATCACCTTGGCCCCATTACAACCTTAATAAAGTCCTTTTGATCTCTGCATGCATATGTGTTCAAATATGGAAATTAGAAATTTGTCAAGCCTATGGTAGTGCTAATTTATTTGGGTGATTTCTGAGAGTATACACAAACCCAAGCAATTGAGATATAGAGAGCATAAAGAGAACATCTATCACATTTTCATCCACTCTTTGATTTGATCACTCAATTTGTGAAACTAGTATGTAATGCTTCTTATTCACACTTATCATGACCTCTTGATATAAGGGATGATGTGCATTACTTATTATTTTAGACTTCAAAAAAAAAATCAATTTGAAAAAAAAAAAAACTTTTTTCTGTTGTTTCTCATTTTAGTTTTTGGTTTGGTTTTGCCCTGGAGTGCAAAAGCTTAAGTGTGGGGGAATTTGATAAATCAATTTTAATACACTTATTATATTTTTACACTTGGGGTTTATTATATAATTACTATGTTTAATAATAGTATTTTAATTAAGTTTTATGTTGTTTAGTTAAATTGAAGTATTATGTATATATATTTCAATTTTCGTTTTTTGTATGTATCTTGAGTATCTTGCCTTATTTTGGCCATAACTTGGGCTTTTATAATCCAAATGGGCTAATCTTGGAGCCCATGGAAAGCTAAGACAGAGGGCTACATCATGATGATTAAATTTGGTTATTTTACATCTGGAAAAAATAAAGAAATGGAGCTTGAATCAATCAGCCCTCATATGTCCCACCAGCATTGACATAGTTCACCAAAATACACATATCTGGAGCTCTAGGTGTCCAAATGACCTCATTCTTGCGCCAAATTCTCAATAAGACAGAGATCTACAACTTTCGTGTTGAAGGTTTTTCAAAATTCGGCCATCTAGAAGGTCATATTGGACTCGCAAGGTGGAGAAGATAAAGAGGAGAATGCATTTCAACACCTACCATTATCTTCTTTTGAATTATTGTAATTTCAAGCCCACCAATGTTGAAAAAATGCATTAATAATCAGAAAATGAATGTATAGTATCATCATATCTTGCCTATAAATAGATGCTTGAAGTTGTAAGGAAGATACACAAGAAATACATAAGAAATACATGCTTTAGTTTCCATTATAATTCTATATCTTTGTTTTAGCTTCTTAAGTTTTAGTTCTTTCTTTTGCTTTATCTCCTTGTTCTATATTCCATCCTTCAAGTTATGGTTTTCATTTCCCTTCCTCAATATCAAGTAAGTTAATTTTATTATTTGTTATTTACTTTTATAATCAAAGTTTTAGTAAATTTAATATTAGCTTTCATTGTTAAAAATTATCATGGAAGCTTAATCTTTTAAAATCAACTCAAGGAATTTAATTTTTCTTTATGTTAACTTTGAGTTCTTGCTCTTAATATTTTGATTAAATATAATTACTTTTCTTTGTTTCTCAAGCACTTATAATGGTAGTTTACTTAAGTGTATAACCGATTGGTATATAATTAAACAATCTATAATCTAAACTGATGTTGGTTGGTTAATCAATAATCAATTTGAGAACAAAGATTAAGTTACTAAATAAGAGATTTCTATTTAGTTTCTTAACTCAATCAAATTATGGTCTTAAAGTTATTTTAGTAATTAATAAGAATATATCGATTGATTATTCTTATTAGTTCATTAATTCAATTCTAGAAGATTTTCTAGAATATAATCATTTAGGGATTCCAAATGATTCAAGATTGAGAAATTAATTATATTTAATCATATTTGTGAACAATGATTAGTTAACTAAAGATTTATTAATTCCTTGGGTTGGTTGTTTCTAAATTTGATTATTCCTACTCATAAATTTACTTTTTGCACTATCATATAATCACTTAATTTTCCTTTCAAGCTCAACACAAACCCCCCCTTTATTATAACTAAATTGAGTGTAACTAATTGAACTAAGGTCCTCGAGAGACGACTAAGGTTGTTCACCTTATACTATATTAATTTAACTTTTTATTTGACCCGACAACGACAGCGTGTCAGTATGCCACTAACTATTGATGAGAATAAGTCAAAGAAAATTGGGATTGGATAAGAATGATGAGAATATTGAAATCCACCAAGTGGTGGTGATGAATGATTAAATGTGGAGTAGCATCTAGGATGCATAGTGTGAGGATGCACTTGATTTGCATTTGCATTGCATCCATGGCATATCATAGATGTTTATGTGGAATATTAGGGGGTTCCACTAGGCAGGCCCAGTGGGAGGCGGCTCAGCGCACGAGCGTATTATGACTTTCCCCTGTGACTCGGTGTATGAGTCACGAAGCTGTCCATAGTTTGGTGACGAGGCACCCTATGTGACAGGCCCAGTGGGCGGGCGGCTCTATGGTGAGCGAGTTTACCTCGGTGTCCGATGGGGCACGGCTCTCTCGATGTGTGTTCGGGAGGGGCCCGTAGCACTTGTGGTAGTTGAGGCCACGATGTTGATCCGCAAGTCACAGGGTGACTAGTGCTACAGATGGGCGATAGCGGTTTGGTACCAGTAAAATTATGATGATGATGTAAGCATGCATAAATTGAGATATATGTGTACACAATTTTTCTACTGCAGTAGAGGCATAGTAGCACACCTATGCTTGTCCCACAATTGATTTAATGATATATTTTCCCACAGCCGGATCCGCATTGTTTGATAAGAAATTCTTGTGCATATGCATTAGCTTTAAGAGCATTTGCATATAGCTGGAGATATGTCTAGGTGAAAGCCCTTGGTGGCAACGGATGAATGAGAATTGAAAGGGGAAAGAGTTGAATACTAACCCGATGTGTGTGTGTTTGGCAATCCAAATGATTGATAATATGAATGTATACTTGAAATTATAAGATGTATTGTGAATAATGTATAATGTGGTGTAATGATTGCTAATTGTGCAAGTATACATGTATTTCATCATAATGTATGACTTTAATTCATTTGGATTATGTTACTCACCTCCCCGTTGCCATTTTTAAAGTTGATGTAGGTATGACTTAAATCCTACAACTTTTGGAGGCCGAGTATGAAGAAGGTAAAATATGGATAGGAATGCGTAAGCCTTGGCCGGCATAAAAATCTGTTTTGGTAGAGTATATGAGGTCTATATACTCAATTTTGTAATGTTGATAATTTTGGAGGTCATGGGAGAAAATTGGACATGTTTGTGTAATGACAATTTTCATTCATGACCCAAAAGATGTAAAGAATGAATCTGAATACTTGACTTTGTTAAATGAATGGATGTTGTGTTTTCATGCTATATTATGGAGCTTGTGGAATGATGTGGAATATAGATGTATGTAGGGAGTGCATGTGGTTTGATGATGAATTTAAATTATATGCATGAGCTAATGTTAGCATGATGATGGTTAATGGTGAATGAGGCGGGTTCCAAGGGTGTTATATAATGTATAAATCTTGTAGGAACCGAATGAATTGCCATAGATTGAGTTTTAGTATGGTAGGTTGAGTGTTAGCAATGCAAGTTCACGTTTTCTGCTGAGTTTCTGTAGAACTCGCTCAAGCGAGTAGTAATATCGCCCGAGCGAGATGGTTGTGGAACAGGGGATTCGTTTCTGCCCCAAATTCGCTTAAGCGGACGTGCATTTCACCCAAGCGAAATTGCCACAGAATCAGTGTGTTGATTCTGGACAATTTTCGCCCAGGCGTGAAGGGCAGCGCTCAAGCGAGGGAGAAGGAGAATGGATTCTGGACAATTGTCGCCCAGGCGAGTGGTGCCTCGCCCAAGCGAAAATCGGCCAGAGAGTCCTCAACGTTTCTGGACCAATCTCGCTCAAGCGAGCCTTGGGCCGCTCAAGCGAGATCGACCCTGATACTCCTTTCCTCTTCGCTCAAGCGTCTCGCTTCCTTCGCTCAAGCATTCTTTCATTTCTCGCTCAAGCGAGATAGGGCTCGCTCAAGCGAGCTGGGCCCTGATGCTCATTCCTTCATTTCGCTCAAGGTCGTTCAACGTTCGCCCAAGCGTGGGTACGCTGGCTCGCTCAAGCGACTTGAGTCACGCTTGAGCGAGTATACCCCTGATTCTCATTTTGTTACTTTAAATTAAATGTTAAAATGTTATGCATTATTTCTTCCTTAGATATTATTTTAAGGTATTGAGGAGTATATTTAGGCCTTCTAGATATGTAAATTGTATCCCATATTTTTATGAATAGACTCCTCTTGAAAATCAATTAGCCACTAATTAAACCAAACTAAATAATCCTTCCGCTGATTCTGATTGAAAAATTTACATTTAGTTTCACCCTCTCATATCTTCATATATGGGAGTGGTTCGTTTTAGATCCAGGGGTTTGGTGAAAAATACTTCACTACTTTAATTATTGAATTTATTAATATTTTCAAAGACGCGAAAAAATTTTCCCCTATTTTACTTGGGGGTTTGGGGCGTCTCAACCTGGTATCAGAGCATTCATTGCTCTTGATATGATTATAAATGATGTTGTCCATGTATATAATGCTTATGGTTGATTGATTTATGAATTATATGGGTGAATTATGATAGTGGTTATTGAAATGTGATTATTATATGATTGTTATTAAGCCCGGCCAGGCAATTCCTTTTTCATATTTACCTTCTAATTGTGAAATACATTATGATGATACTTGTGTTAATGAAGTTAATGATGAATGATATGTATGCACACTGGGTGAAGAAACTTTAAGTTTCTAATTATGTTTATGTTGTGGTGTATAGATTGAGTGATGGCGTATAGGCGTAATGCTGATACAGCCGCCATGGCTGAAGCCTTTAATCGCTTTGCCGACATACTTGAACGGCAACAACAACCTATTGGTCAGCCGAATCAAGGTCTTGACCAATTTCTTAAGCGGAAGCCTTCTGAATTTCATGGAGGCTATAAGCCTGAAGATGCTCATGTCTGGATCCGTGACTTGGAACGGATATTTGCTAGCATGGAATGTACCAAAACGCAGAAGGTGGAATATGCAGTGTTCATGGTTCGGAATGAGGCCGAATCTTGGTGGATCCTTACCCGTGGGCGTATGATTGCTGCCCACACTCCTTTAAATTGGGAGAATTTCAAGGCTGAATTTCTTAAGAAATACTTTCCTGCGAGTTATAAAAACAAGAAAGAGCTTGAATTCATGGAACTCAAGCAAGGTGGCATGTCGGTTGTGGAGTATGCTTTGAAATTTGAAGAGCTATGTGTGTTTTATCCTCCCTTTCAGCAAGAGGGCACGGAAGTTTCAAAGTGTGTTAAATTTGAGAATGGACTGCGCCAAGATATCAAGAAGGCGATTTGTCACCAAGAGATTAGGAGCTTTCCTACTCTTGTGGATAAGTGTAGAATTTTCGAAGAGAATGATATTGCTCCAAGTAGTTACTCGGGGCATGATTACAAGCTGAAAGGCCAATCTTCTAGCTTCAAGAGGAAAGGCAACTCTAAGAACAACAGACGATTTGTACGTGGGTCCTCTTCTTTCATAGGTGGACGAGGTGGCGGAAGGCACGGTGCCGATGGTGGCCGAGGTAATGGCCAAGGACTCCGTTGTTACAGATGTGGTGGAAATCACTTAGCCAGAGAGTGCAATCAAGAAGAAATAGTGGTGTGCTATAGATGCAACCAACCGGGGCATATCCGCCCTGATTGTCCTTTGAATGCTGCAGATGTTGTGCCACGTGATAATGCAAACCGTGGAGGCTATGGTGCTTTTAGAGGCCGTGGTCGTGGAAACGGTAATGGTGGAAGAAATGGAAACCGAAATGGTGGTGACGGTCGTGGTAATGGAAACGGCCGAGGTAATACTAATGGTGGTCGGAATGGCCCAAATCGTGGTGCTAATCAACAAATGGCTGGAAGAGTCTTTGCCGTGACCGGTGAAGAAGCTGCACAAGCTGAAGATCTTGTCCAAAGTGAGTGCCAAATACATGGTAATGTTGTTAATGTGATATTTGATTCGGGTGCTACGCACTCTTTTATTTTTGAAGATTGTGTGAGGCGCCTGCGAGTGCCTGTGAGTATGATGAAAGGTTCAATATTGGTAACTACACCGACTGGTGCTTGTTTAAGATCGGTGACTCGATGTGAAAATGTCGAGGTGGACTTGGAGGGTAGAAAATTTGTTGTATCCTTCGTGTGTTTACCTATGAAAGACCTGGATGTTATTCTAGGCATGGATTGGTTGTCTTCCAACAAGGTTTTAGTGGATTGTCATAGCAAGACAGTGATTTTCCCAACCTCTAATACTGAAGGCTTTGATGTGTGAGGTATCTCTCAACTTCTCGTGATGTTCTGTTTGGTTGATAGGAATGGTGTTTCCCAATCTTGTGGGATTCCTATTGTTTCGGAATTTCCCAATGTGTTTCCAGAAGAGATTCCCGGATTACCTCCTCCACGAGAAGTGGAATTTGCTATCGATCTTATTCCGGGTGCAGAACCTGTTTCCCGAGCTCCTTATAGGATGTCTCCTATGGAGTTAGCTGAATTGAAGAAGCAAGTGGAAGAATTACTTGAACGGGAGTTTATTCGCCCAAGTGTGTCTCCTTGGGGTGCTCCTGTGTTGTTAGTAAAGAAGAAAGATGGGAGCATGAGATTGTGCGTTGATTATCGCCAACTCAACAAGCTAACCATTAAGAATAAATACCCTCTTCCACGCATTGATGATCTATTGGATCAATTGAAGGGTGCTGTTGTGTTTTCGAAGATTGATTTGCGTTCTGGATATCACCAAATTCGGGTGAAGGCCGAAGATATTCCGAAGACTGCTTTTCGAACGCGATACGGACACTATGAGTACGTAGTGATGCCATTTGGTGTGACTAATGCCCCTGCGATTTTCATGAGCTACATGAATCGCATCTTCCATGAATATCTTGACCAATTCGTCGTAGTATTTATCGATGATATTTTGGTGTATTCCAAGAGTCATGAAGAGCATGAAAGACATCTTCGTCTTGTGTTGACTATTCTACGAGAAAAGGAGTTGTATGCGAAGCTCTCTAAGTGTGAATTTTGGCTATCTGAGGTCCAATTTCTTGGACATGTTATTTCAAATGATGGAGTCGCGGTGGATAGATCTAAAGTTGAAGCTGTGATGGCTTGTGAAAGACCAACGTCGGTGACGGAGATAAGAAGTTTTCTTGGTCTTGCCGGTTACTACCGGAGATTCATTGAAGGGTTTTCCCGTTTGGCGTTACCGCTAACAAAGTTGACTCGGAAGAACCAATCTTTTGTGTGGACTCGTGAATGTGAGGAAAGTTTCCAAGAGTTAAAGTTAAGGCTTACTACCGCACCGGTGTTAGCATTGCCCAATTTGACAGATGAATTTGTGGTATATTGCGATGCATCTAAGCTTGGTCTTGGATGTGTGTTGATGCAAAAGGAGCGTGTGATAGCCTATGCGTCGAGGCAGTTGCGACCGCATGAGGTTAATTACCCCACACATGATCTTGAATTGGCGGCGGTGGTGTTTGCATTGAAGTTGTGGCGACACTACATGTACGGCTCCAAGTTTGTGGTCTTTAGTGATCACAAAAGTCTTAAGTACTTGTTTGACCAGAAGGAATTAAATATGCGTCAAAGACGATGGATGGAGTTCCTAAAAGACTACGAATTTGAATTGAAGTATCACCCCGGCAAGGCAAATGTAGTTGCCGATGCATTGAGTAGAAAGTCATTGCATGTCTCCATGATGATGGCAAAGGAAATGGAGTTGATAGAACAATTTAGAGATTTGAATGTGGGCGTGGAGACTTACACTTCCAAGAAAATAGTGTTGGAAATGTTGAAGGTTGCAAATGAATTTCTTGAATATGTGAAGGCGCAACAACCCAATGATGAGTATTTGATTGAGATGAAAAAGACCCAAGAAAAAGGGAAGAATTTGTTCATAGAAGAAGGTCGAGATGGTATTTGGCTTGTCAAAGGTCGAATTTATGTTCCCTCAAGCGATGATGTGCGGAAACGTGTACTTGAGGAAGCTCATAAAAGCATATTGAGTATTCATCCTGGTTCCACTAAGATGTATCAAGATTTGAAGAAGAATTTCTGGTGGCCTGGTATGAAGCGTGATGTGGCGAACTTTGTAGCATCTTGCCTTGTTTGTCAAAAGGCGAAGGTTGAGCATCAGAGACCATCTGGTTATTTGAGACCATTGGAGATCCCTGTTTGGAAATGGGATAGTATAGCTATGGACTTTGTTTCTGGACTACCCAGAACTCATGCTGGAAATGATGCTATATGGGTGATTGTAGATCGGTTGACAAAATGTGCTCACTTTTTACCCATTAATATGAAGAATCCTTTGGAGAAAATGGCACAAATATACATCAAGGAAATTGTTAGACTGCATGGCGTTCCGTCCAGCATCATATCCGACCGTGATCCTCGTTTTACTTCTCGGTTTTGGGGGCATTTGCATGATGAGTTGGGTTCTAAGTTGAAGCTTAGTTCCGCTTATCACCCTCAAACTGATGGGCAATCGGAGAGAACTATACAAAGCCTGGAGGATTTGTTGAGAGCTTGTGTCCTTGAGCACGGTGGATGTTGGGAGAGATTCCTCCCATTGATCAACTTTACATACAATAACAGCTTCCATTCCAGTATTGGTATGGCACCTTACGAAGCGTTGTATGGAAGGAAGTGTAGAACTCCCTTGTGCTGGCTGGAAGTTGGTGAAAACTTGGCTTTAGGGCCGGAGATCATTCAGGAAACTACAGAGCAAATTAAGAAGATCCAAGAGAATATGAAGATTGCTCAAGATAGGCAGAAGAGTTATTATGACAAGAGGCATAAACCCCTTGAGTTTCAAGTGGGTGACCATGTATTTTTGAAGGTCTCGCGTGATAAAGGCATTGGAAGGGCGTTGAAGAGTGGGAAATTGAGCCCTAGATTTATCGGACCTTACGAGGTGTTAGAGCGGATTGGTGAGGTTGCTTATAGGATAGCACTCCCTCCGCATCTTGCTAATCTACACAACGTGTTTCATGTATCGCAGTTGAGAAGATATGTTTATGATCCACTACACGTGATCCCTATGGATGAGATTGAGGTGCGAGATGACCTATCTGTTTCTCCTGTTTCTGTTCGCATTGTCGGACATTCCGTGAAGAAATTGCGGAACAAGTTGGTACCTTTGGTGGAGGTCGCTTGGAAACATGGAAATAATGAAACGTTCACATGGGAACGTGAAGACGATATCAGAGAACGGTATCCTAACGCATTTGAATCCGGTATGTGAAATTTCGGGGATGAAATTTTCTTTTTGGTGGGGTGGATTGTAACATCCCGAATTTTAAAATGAGAGAATTAATAACCGAAATAAATATTAGAAATTGGTATATGGAGTATTTAATGTCCCAAACTATTGAGAATAATTAAATTGATAATTTTGGGAATTTTTGGTAATTTTTGGAGACCGGTTGAGCTGAAATTAAGCCCGGTTGAGGTATAGGTGTCGGACCAAGTATCTCGGAATGAGATGATATTGGTCAGGGCTATTGAGAATATTATTGGGAATCCGAATATGTATTCGGAATAATTTTCAGATGATGTTTTGAGCCCGATCGGAGAACCTGTGAGTTATAAAACGATAAAGTTTTAATGAGTTGGATTAAAAATAAATTGGAAATTCTATTTTTCCCTTGCTTATTCACGTGAGTTTGCTGATGGAATTAGGCACTTACACTTCTTCTTCTTCTCTTCATCATCTTCTTCATTTTCCTCTCTTCTTCTTCCAAACCCTAACAATTTAACTTCATCTTCCACATCTCCTCCTCATTTTCGTTTGAAGAGAGCTTGAAGGAGGCTTGTGGAGCTGCTGTCTTCCTCCTTCTCTTCCTCATTTTCGCAGCTTTCTCTCTCTCTAGTGAACCCATTTTCGATTTTGGGTTTGAGGTAAGTATACCCATATTTTTGCTAAGGTTTTGGTTAAGAGTATGTGGTATTATGTGTTTTGGGAGCTATGCATGTGAATGGATGTTCTTGAGGAGAGTAATTAATGCAAGGGTTTAATATGGATTTTATGAAAGTAAGGTTTCCTTGTGAAGTAATGAAGTGGATGTATTTATGGTTGGAAGGAGAAGAATATTTATGAAGGTTGTTGGAAATTTTATGAAACCCTAACTTCATGAATTTGGGGGAAATGCATAATGGAGGTTGATGAGCATTAATTGTTGATGATAAATGTGAGATATGATGTTTAAGGGTCATTGGTGATGATATTTTGTTGGTGGAAGTTAATAATGGAGAAACCCATGAAAGGGTTTGGTTGTTGAATGCATAATAATAAAGGGTAGCACCTAACCCATGGTGGTTATGGTGGATAAAATGAAATAAAATAGTTTTGAGAGTTATAATAATAAAAGCAGCAAGTATTTATTGATATATAAGTATTTGAACCTTAATGAGTAAGTAGAAAATTGATTGTATAATGTATTGTGATGTAGGAAGTGACCCCATTGACGAAGCGGGACCATCGAACCACGTTGATCACTACTTCACTTGAGGTAGGAGGGGGTAACTTTTCTAAATACATGATTTCATCCATTGGTGATGTGAAAATATGTATATGTGATTATGTTAATGGTTGTTTGAATGGATGATATGATACGTTTGATTTGAATGCACTTAGAATGATAATTGTTATGTGGCATTGTGTTTGGGATAAAATTAATGATGTGATAATATTATATTAATGAAGTATGATGATGGTTTGCAACCATATGTGGATTGAGATTGTGATGTGAATATCCCAAATATGTGTGTATGATTTATTGAATGTGTATGCCACTAACTATTGATGAGAATAAGTCAAAGAAAATTGGGATTGGATAAGAATGATGAGAATATTGAAATCCACCAAGTGGTGGTGATGAATGATTAAATGTGGAGTGGCATCTAGGATGCATAGTGTGAGGATGCACTTGATTTGCATTTGCATTGCATGCATGGCATATCATAGCTGTTTATGTGGAATATTAGGGGGTTCCACTAGGCAGGCCCAGTGGGAGGGCGGCTCAGCGCACGAGCGTATTATGACTTTCCCCTGTGACTCGGTGTATGAGTCACGAAGCTGTCCATAGTTTGGTGACGAGGCACCCTATGTGACAGGCCCAGTGGGCGGGCGGCTCTATGGTGAGCGAGTTTACCTCGGTGTCCGATGGGGCACGGCTCTCTCGATGTGTGTTTAGGAGGGGCCCGTAGCACTTGTGGTAGTTGAGGCCACGATGTTGATCCGCAAGTCACAGGGTGACTAGTGCTATAGATGGGCGATAGCGGTTTGGTACCAGTAAAATTATGATGATGATGTAAGCATGCATAAATTGAGATATATGTGTACACAATTTTCTACTGCAGTAGAGGCATAGTAGCACACCTATGCTTGTCCCACAATTGATTTAATGATATATTTTCCCACAGCCGGATCCGCATTGTTTGATAAGAAATTCTTGTGTATATGCATTAGCTTTAAGAGCATTTGCATATAGCTGGAGATATGTCTAGGTGAAAGCCCTTGGTGGCAACGGATGAATGAGAATTGAAAGGGGAAAGAGTTGAATACTAACCCGATGTGTGTGTGTTTGGCAATCCAAATGATTGATAATATGAATGTATACTTGAAATTATAAGATGTATTGTGAATAATGTATGATGTGGTGTAATGATTGCTAATTGTGCAAGTATACATGTATTTCATCATAATGTATGACTTTAATTCATTTGGATTATGTTACTCACCTCCCCGTTGCCATTTTTAAAGTTGATGTAGGTATGACTTAAATCCTACAACTTTTGGAGGTCGAGTATGAAGAAGGTAAAATATGGATAGGAATGCGTAAGCCTTGGCCGGCATGAAAATCTGTTTTGGTAGAGTATATGAGGTCTATATACTCAATTTTGTAATGTTGATAATTTTGGAGGTCATGGGAGAAAATTGGACATGTTTGTGTAATGACAATTTTCATTCATGACCCAAAAGATGTAAAGAATGAATCTGAATACTTGACTTTGTTAAATGAATGGATGTTGTGTTTTCATGCTATATTATGGAGCTTGTGGAATGATGTGGAATATAGATGTATGTAGGGAGTGCATGTGGTTTGATGATGAATTTAAATTATATGCATGATCTAATGTTAGCATGATGATGGTTAATGGTGAATGAGGCGGGTTCCAAGGGTGTTATATAATGTATAAATCTTGTAGGAACCGAATGAATTGCCATAGATTGAGTTTTAGTATGGTAGGTTGAGTGTTAGCAATGCAAGTTCACGTTTTCTGCTGAGTTTCTGCAGAACTCGCTCAAGTGAGTAGTAATATCGCCCGAGCGAGATGGTTATGGAACAGGGGATTCGTTTCTGCCCCAAATTCGCTTAAGTGGACGTGCATTTCGCCCAAGCGAAATTGCCACAGAATCAGTGTGTTGATTCTGGACAATTTTCGCCCAGGCGTGAAGGGCAGCGCTCAAGCGAGGGAGAAGGAGAATGGATTCTGGACAATTGTCGCCCAGGCGAGTGGTGCCTCGCCCAAGCGAAAATCGGCCAGAGAGTCCTCAACGTTTCTGGACCAATCTCACTCAAGCGAGCCTTGGGCCGCTCAAGCGAGATCGACCCTGATACTCCTTTCCTCTTCGCTCAAGCGTCTCGCTTCCTTCGCTCAAGCATTCTTTCATTTCTTGCTCAAGCGAGATAGGGCTCGCTCAAGCGAGCTGGGCCCTGATGCTCATTCCTTCATTTCGCTCAAGGTCGTTCAGCGTTCGCCCAAGCGTGGGTACGCTGGCTCGCTCAAGCGACTTGAGTCACGCTTGAGCGAGTATACCCCTGATTCTCATTTTGTTACTTTAAATTAAATGTTAAAATGTTATGCATTATTTCTTCCTTAGATATTATTTTAAGGTATTGAGGAGTATATTTAGGCCTTCTAGATATGTAAATTGTATCCCATATTTTTATGAATAGACTCCTCTTGAAAATCAATTAGCCACTAATTAAACCAAACTAAATAATCCTTCCGCTGATTCTGATTGAAAAATTTACATTTAGTTTCACCCTCTCATATCTTCATATATGGGAGTGGTTCGTTTTAGATCCAGGGGTTTGGTGAAAAATACTTCACTACTTTAATTATTGAATTTATTAATATTTTCAAAGACGCGAAAAAATTTTCCCCTATTTTACTTGGGGGTTTGGGGCGTCTCACGCGAGCCTTCTTCCTATTCTTTACCTCACCATAGCTGTGATTTGCATGCTTTAAGCGAAGCTCCATCTTGCGTCGAAACATCAAATTAATCATGTTTTCAAGATCGTGGCTTCGAGGTGAGTTCAATGGACCCATTAAAATTGAGTTATCTTCCCCTTTTCATTTTCTCTCTCTAGACAATGGCCATGCATGGAGGTGGGAGCTTCGATTTCCTACTCCTCTAGTGCATAGGAGCTCGAAAATGGTCCTTAGAGCAATGAGGGTGGTTTAACATTGATGGGTTTTGCGTTTCAACTTCCGTAGGTAGCGTAACGGATGTCGGAGGATTGAACAGTGAAATGAATATTGATTTCGGAAGTAGGACGCTGGATATAGCGTAGAGAGGGCGCTAATTACATCAAGAACGAATCGTCGGAGCTCAGAAGTTAGGTAAGGGGGGTGTTCAGGTCGTAATTAATTAGAATAGGTATATAAAAGAAATTGAATTATTCGATTAAATATTGGGATAATGAGAATAGATATTGAATGGTATTTGTATATGTATGTATGTGTAAATTTGAAGCATAATTAGTTTATGATGATTTTGAGATGAAAGTGCTTTGCCTTATGATGACTTGATGAGTATAGTGGCCTTGTGATGGTGGGCTTGACAAGTAGGTCACCCATTTGATGAGTATGCTTTATTATTGATGGCCACTTGATGTGTGATATGAAGAATGTGATGTATATGTATGATTATATGGTGTGGGACGGCTGACGGTATGTGCAGCCCCTCGTTTCTAGCTGCCGTGGTGTTTATGCCCAGTTGAGCTACCCAGTGGTCAAGTAGGACCCAGTGGTTGAGGTGGAGAGTCAAGTAGGACTCAGTGGACCAAGCAGGGTTCACGGGGTGTCAAGTAGGACCCCCAGCTGAAGGCCGATCCTTTTAGTATCCGGATACTAGGCATCGATTTAATATGAGAGTCAGTTGTGTTATTTGATGCATTGTTAGCATTGTATGATGATATGAATGTGTTTCATGATAATTGTTGATTGTGATTGGCAAATTGGGGATAAAGGGATTAGAATCAAATTTTGATTGGTAAATGGAGATTGAGGACAAGAGGTAAGATAAATGGTACAAACTAAAATATAGTGAATATGTATTTTGTTATTGAATTGCCATTCTATATTAATTATGATACCAAACACTCACCCTTGCTGTTGTTTCTTTAATTTTAGTAACCAGTGACAGGGAAGAGGTTGAAGCCCCGGAGGTGCGCCAAGCGGAGAATTGATGCCAAGGAGTGCAGAGAATTATGAATTGAAGGATGTGTGTGTTGTGCTTTATATGCGTTATGTTAATATATGTTTTCCATGTGTGCTAGACTAATTTAGATGTGATCAATGTGGTTATGAAGGTTTGTAATAAGTAATAGATGGAGATTGCATGTTGGTGATGAGAAAGGGAATTCATGATAAGCTTCATGAATTAGACATATATGTTTATGGGCAGGTCTTGCTTATTTGGTGAAGAATGGATGTTGGGAGTTATGAATTATAGCTCCTTAGGATGTGTGTTTTGAGATTTTGGATAGTTGTTTTATGCATGAGCTAGGAACTAGCATAGTCAAATGATGAGTTATGTGGTTTTGATGTAATAGAAGGAATGCAATAGCTTAAATATGTTAATTGTGGTTTGTGAAGAATGGAATGGATCCATTTTGCCAAAAATGGACTCATTGACTACCCTAAAATGCCTTAAAATGGGATAAACGCATTTAGGCGCATAAATCACTCATTTTTAGGAATTTTTGAGTGCGGTCAGCTGTCACACGTCACAATTAATGTGTTTTGGCTTGTGTTAAAATTTGGTGGCATTCCGACATCATTTACATGATCTTTGGTAGTCAAGAAGTTCATTTTGGGTGCAAAATCTGCATAATGACAGGGTGTAATCGATTAGCCTCTAAGGTGTAATCGATTACAAGGCCTCTGTCTGTAATATAATCGATTAGACATCAGTGGGTAATCGATTACGGGTCACCCAGTACCCTTGTAATCGATTATGCCCTGAGGTGTAATCGATTAGAGGACGCACCTGATACATTTTATGAGTTCCAGCAGCTTGCTAATCGATTATGGGTAGTATAGTAACCGATTACGTGTCCAACAGAAACCGTGTAATCGATTAGCCAAGGTTCTGTAATCGATTGTGAACCCAACAGAACCATGGTAATCGATTAGGTCACTGATATAATCGATTAAGTACTGCCCTTGATCCAATGAACTATTCCAGGAAGCTGGTAATCGATTACTCGTTGCTTGGTAATCGAATAGGGCATTGCTTTAAAGCCTTGATTAAGCAGGGGATAGTCGATTATACTATTAGAGAACGAGATGGTGTTATTTGATCATGTTAGTGAAAAATGAATGCTATCTTGATTTAGGGCTTAATTAATTATTGTTAAATGTGAAAAATTTATTATGAATATTAAACTAAACAAATATAAATAAATGTAAAATGATGAAGGACGTCACAGGTGGTATCAGAGCGGTTCTTTCTAGAGCCGAGTGAATGGGCAGTGTTAGAAAATTGTTTGAGTCCCATGTCAGACTATTTTTGCATTGTATGGAAATTGTTTGTGTGATAATTGAGTTGTAACAGGTCCACTTGGCATCATCTCCCTTAGCACTCTGGTGGCATTATGTTATATATATGTATGAGGTAAATGCCCTATCCCTGATAGATCATTGGTTATTAATGGTGATGTGTTTGGTTATTGTAGAACTACTTTATGGCTGAAGGAACTAGTTCAAGAGGAGGAGATGATTTCTTCTCAAAATTTTCCCAACTGTTGAGTAGGACTGAATCTGGTCCCACTCTTGATAAATTCCTGAAGAGGAATCCACCTGTTTATAAAGGAGGCCATGATTATGATGGGGCTCATGTCTGGATGTGAGAAATTGAGCAAACATTTGAATACTTTGAATGCTCTGAAGAACAGAAAGTCTAATTTGCTACTTATCAATTGAAGGATGAGGCTCGTGTGTGGTGGTCAAGGACTAAGATTCAGATGAATGCTGCGAGTGAACCATTAATGTGGATGAATTTCAAGCGGAGATTTCTTGCTAAATACTTTCCAGATAATTACAAAATCCGCAAGGAGATGGAATTCTTAAAACTTGAGCAAGGCAAAATGTCAGTGGCAGAATACACGTCACAGTTTGATGAACTATGTGATTTCTATCATCCTTTTTCTCTTGAAGGAAGCGAAGGCAGTAAGTGTGCAAAGTATGAATCCAGGTTAAGAATTGAACTCCGAAGTGTCATTGTTCCTATGGAGATCCGTGACTATCCTACTCTGGTAAATAAGGCCAGACTTGTTGAGGAAGTGCAGTTACAGGGAGCGTCTCAATCAAGGGACAAAAGACCCTTGAAGGCTAAAGGATTTAGTTTTAAAAAGATGGGTCAGTTTTTCTGTGGAGGCAAGTCTTCCACTACATCTTCTTCTTCGGGCCATAGTTCTGCAGGCCGTTCTGGTGGTCATTCTGGTAGTCGTGCCTGTTATAATTGTGGCCGGGAGGGCCATATTGCAAAACATTGTCCGGCCAGCCAAATTGTTTGCTTCCAATGTGGACAACTGGGGCATCTTAGGCCAGATTGCCCACAGAGGCAGCAACAAGATGAACATAGCAGTCGAGCTAATACTTCTGTGGCCCGTGGTGGTAATTTTCAGAGAGGAGGTAGGAATAGCAGTGGTCGTGGAGGCCAACGCCCGAGGAGGACTGATGCCCAATCTAGCGGTGCTCAAAATGTTATGACTGGGTGAGTGTTCGCTTTTGATGCTTCAGAGGTTGCAAGAACTGATAATTTGGTGCAGGGTAAGTGCATTATTCATGACTGTTTGGTGAATGTAATTTATGATTCGGGTGCAACACATTCTTTTATTTCTGAAAGTTATATGAGGCGGTTTGGGTTACCAGTGGTGTTAATGGAGAATGCCCTTAATGTCTCCACCCCTACTGGTTCTACATTCCGTGCCACCACCATGTGTGGAGGATTACCAATACAAATTGAAGACCGTTCCTTTTGGGTAAATTTAATATGTATGCCGTTAAAAGATTTAGATGTTATCCTGGGTCTTGACTGGTTGTCTGCAAACCATGTTATGGTGGATTGTTACTGCAAGACTATAGTATTCTCTCAGGAATTGGACACTAAGAATGTGGTAAGTAATGTCTCCGCAACTTATGCTATTCTATTTACTTCAAAAGGATGGTATAATCTTAATCCCAATGATATTCCCGTAGTGTGTGATTTTCCTGATGTATTTCCGGGAGAAATTCTGGGGTTACCTCCCAATCGGGAGATCGACTTTGCAATTGACTTGATTCCCGGGGCCGAGCCTGTGTCCCGTGCACCTTATAGAATGTCTTCGGTGGAGCTGACTGAAGTGAAAAAGCAAGTGAATGAGCTGTTGGAAAAGGGGTTTATCCGACCGAGTGCTTCACCTTGGGGTGCTCCGGTATTATTGGTGAAAAAGAAGGATGGCAGTATGCGAATGTGTATCGATTATCGGCAGCTGAATAAGTTGACAATTAAAAACAAATACCCTTTACCACGAATCGATGATCTGTTGGATCAGTTGAGGGGCGCTGAGGTATTTTCCAAGATTGACTTGAGGTCCGGATATCATCAAAAAAGAGTGAAATCGGAAGATATTCCCAAGACGGCGTTTCGGACTCGATATGGACACTTTGAGTATGTTGTAATGCCCTTTGGAGTGATGAATGCTCCTGCTATCTTCATGGACTACATGAATAGGATCTTCCAACCTTACTTGGATCAATTTGTGGTAGTATTCATTGATGATATATTGGTGTATTCAAAGTCCATTGAGGAACATGCACAACATCTTCGAATTATTTTGCAGATATTGTGGGAGAAAGGGTTGTATGCCAAGCTGTCTAAATGTGATTTCTGGGAAGGAAGTGTACAATTCTTGGGCCATGTAATTTCCAGGGATGGAGTATCTGTTGATCCATCCAAAATTGATGCAGTTATGGGCTGGGAGAGACCTAAATCAGTGACGGAGATTAGGAGTTTCCTGGGATTGGCTGGTTACTATCGCCGCTTTATTGAAGGATTTTCTCGTATTGATCTTCCTTTAACTCGATTGACAAGAAAGGATAACCCATTTGTATGGTCAGATAAGTGTGAATTGAGTTTTCAAACTCTGAAGCGATGTTTAACTACTGCACCTGTGCTTGCACTACCAGATGTGACAAAAGAATTTGTGGTATATTGTGACGCATCTAAGTTTGGTTTAGGATGTGTATTGATGCAGGACGACAGGGTGATTGCCTATGCTTCAAGGCAATTGAGACCCCACGAACAGAATTACCCTACCCATGATTTAGAGCTGGCAGTAGTGGTATTTGCATTAAAAATCTGGCGTCATTATTTATATGGTTCTTGTTTTGTGGTATTTAGTGACCACAAAAGCTTGAAATACTTGTTCGATCAGAAAGAGTTAAACATGAGACAAAGGAGATGGGTAGAATACCTAAAAGATTATGATTTTGATTTGAAGTACCATCCTGGAAAAGCAAATGTTGTGGCAGATGCTTTAAGTAGAAAAGTATTACATGCAGCCTTCTTGATGGGCAAAGAGCAAGAATTGTTAGAAGACTTTCGCGATATGAACCTTGGGGTTGCTGTGCAAGCTCTGAATCAAATGATAATTGGGATGCTGAAGATCTCTAATGAATTCTTAGAATCTTTAGCTGTGGCTCAGGAGGAAGATGAAGAGTTACTAGAATTGCTCGATACCCAAGCAAGATTAAAAGATATGGAGCTAATCAAAGGTACTGATGGAATTTGGAGATTCAGAAACCGAGTTGTAGTGCCTACAAAAGGTGACTTTAGGCAGGCCGTGTTAGCTGAAGCCCATAAAAGTTCTTTTAGTATTCATCCTGGTGTTACAAAAATGTACCATGATTTGAAGAGAGAGTTCTGGTGGCCAGGCATGAAACAAGCAATCATAGAGTATGTAAGATCTTGTCTGGTATGTCAGAAGTGTAAGGTCGAACACCAGAGACCCCCAGGTCTACTTCAACCTCCGGAGATTCCAATATGGAAATGGGAAGGCATTACTATGGATTTCGTATCTGGGTTACCCCGTACCCGTTCTGGTTGTAATGCAATATGGGTAATTGTGGATAGGCTGACAAAGAGTGCTCACTTCTTAGCTATGAATATGAAATGGTCATTGGACCGGTTGGCTAGATTATACGTTGCAGAAATTGTAAGATTACATGGTATACCTGTGAGTATTATTTCAGATCGTGATCCTCGGTTTACTTCCAGATTCTAGAGAAGTCTACAACAGGAATTGGGTACTGAACTGAGGTTGAGTTCTGCTTATCATCCCCAGACTGATGGCCAGTCTGAGCGTACAATCCAGACCTTGGAAGACATGCTTAGAGCTTGTGTATTGGAGCAAGGTGGTTCATGGGAGAGATACCTACCATTAGTGGAATTTGCTTATAATAACAGTTACCATAGTAGCATTGGAATGGCTCCTTATAAAGCTTTATACGGAAGACGGTGTCGTACGCCTTTATGCTGGAATGAAGACAGAGATGCAATCCATTTGGGGCCTGAGTTAATTCAGGAAATGAATGATCAGGTGATAATGATTCGTGAAAAGATGAAAATTACACAAGACCGTCAGAAGAGTTACTATGACAATCGTCATAGGCCACTTGAGTTTCTGGTGGGAGATTGGGTATTTCTGAGGGTTTCACCTACCAAAGGTGTAGGTCGGATACTGAAGAGTTATAAGCTTAATCCGAGATATATTGGACCATATCAGATTATGGAAAGGAATGGTGATGTCGCTTACTGATTGGATCTTCCCCAATCGTTGACTAACATCCACAATGTATTTCATGTGTCACAACTTCGAGCGTACATTCCTTGTGACTCAATGATTGTGCCGGCAGATTCTATTGAGTTAAAAGAGGACTTAACGGTGGAAGTGGCACCTATCTGTATTGAACAATATCAGACTAAGCGGTTAAGAAATAAGGAAGTACCGTTGGTAAAAGTGAAGTGGCAAAATCTAAATGGGATAGCCTATACATGGGAGTTGGAGGCGGACATGAGACGATCGTACCCCGATCTTTTCAGATAAGGTACGTTGATTTCAGGGACGAAATCCCTTTTTAGGGGGGTGGATGTAACATCCCTAACATTTTAGAAAAATTTTGATTACCAGAAAATATTAATAATTATTCTAAAGATTTATTGGATATTTTAGGGATTTTTATTATTGCAAATGCAATTATAAATAATTAAATATAATAGAAATAAATAAATTTACTTGATTGATTAATTACCAAAGATTAAATGAGGAGTAAATAGAGAAAAGGTAAATTTAGAAGTTACCAATGGGGGTAAAAGGTAAAAGTTTAATTAAAACTTTTAAAGAAAATATAAAAGAAAAAGGGGAAAAGACCATTTTGCCCCTGGGTCTTAAATAATAAAAATTCACTCTCCTCCTTCATCTTCTCCACGCGAGCCTTCTTCCTATTCTTTTCCTCACCATAGCTGTGATTTGCATGCTTTAAGGGAAGCTCCATCTTGCGTCGAAACTTCAAATTAATCACGTTTTCGAGATCGTGGCTTCGAGGTGAGTTCAATGGACCCATTAAAATTGAGTTATCTTCCCCTTTTCATTTTCTCTCTCTAGACAATGGCCATGCATGGAGGTGGGAGCTTCGATTTCCTACTCCTCTAGTGCATAGGAGCTCGAAAATGGTCCTTAGAGCAATGAGGGTGGTTTAACATTGATGGGTTTTGCGTTTCAACTTCCGTAGGTAGCGTAACGGATGTCGGAGGATTGAACAGTGAAATGAATATTGATTTCGGAAGTAGGACGCTGGATATAGCGTAGAGAGGGCGCTAATTACATCAAGAACGAATCGTCGGAGCTCAGAAGTTAGGTAAGGGGGTGTTCAGGTCGTAATTAATTAGAATAGGTATATAAAAGAAATTGAATTATTCGATTAAATATTGGGATAATGAGAATAGATATTGAATGGTATTTGTATATGTATGTATGTGTAAATTTGAAGCATAATTAGTTTATGATGATTTTGAGATGAAAGTGCTTTGCCTTATGATGACTTGATGAGTATAGTGGCCTTGTGATGGTGGGCTTGACAAGTAGGTCACCCATTTGATGAGTATGCTTTATTATTGATGGCCACTTGATGTGTGATATGAAGAATGTGATGTATATGTATGATTATATGGTGTGGGACGGCCGACGGTATGTGCAGCCCCTCGTTTCTGGCTCCCGTGGTGTTTATGCCCAGTTGAGCTACCCAGTGGTCAAGTAGGACCCAGTGGTTGAGGTGGAGAGTCAAGTAGGACTCAGTGGACCAAGCAGGGTTCACGGGGTGTCAAGTAGGACCCCCAGCTGAAGGCCGATCCTTTTAGTATCCGGATACTAGGCATCGATTTAATATGAGAGTCAGTTGTGTTATTTGATGCATTGTTAGCATTGTATGATGATATGAATGTGTTTCATGATAATTGTTGATTGTGATTGGCAAATTGGGGATAAAGGGATTAGAATCAAATTTTGATTGGTAAATGGAGATTGAGGACAAGAGGTAAGATAAATGGTACAAACTAAAATATAGTGAATATGTATTTTGTTATTGAATTGCTATTCTATATTAATTATGATACCAAACACTCACCCTTGCTGTTGTTTCTTTAATTTTAGTAACCAGTGACAGGGAAGAGGTTGAAGCCCCGGAGGTGCGCCAAGCGGAGAATTGATGCCAAGGAGTGCAGAGAATTATGAATTGAAGGATGTGTGTGTTGTGCTTTATATGCGTTATGTTAATATATGTTTTCCATGTGTGCTAGACTAATTTAGATGTGATCAATGTGGTTATGAAGGTTTGTAATAAGTAATAGATGGAGATTGCATGTTGGTGATGAGAAAGGGAATTCATGATAAGCTTCATGAATTAGACATATATGTTTATGGGCAGGTCATGCTTATTTGGTGAAGAATGGATGTTGGGAGTTGTGAATTATAGCTCCTTAGGATGTGTGTTTTGAGATTTTGGATAGTTGTTTTATGCATGAGCTAGGAACTAGCATAGTCAAATGATGATTTATGTGGTTTTGATGTAATGGAAGGAATGCAATAGCTTAAATATGTTAATTGTGGTTTGTGAAGAATGGAATGGATCCATTTTGCCAAAAATGGACTCATTGACTACCCTAAAATGCCTTAAAATGGTATAAACGCATTTAGGCGCATAAATCACTCATTTTTAGGAATTTTTGAGTGCGGTCAGCTGTCACACGTCACAATTAATGTGTTTTGGCTTGTGTTAAAATTTGGTGGCATTCCGACATCGTTTACATGATCTTTGGTAGTCAAGAAGTTCATTTTGGGTACAAAATCTGCATAATTTCTGCATAATGACAGGGTGTAATCGATTAGCCTCTAAGGTGTAATCGATTACAAGGCCTCTGTCTGTAATATAATCGATTAGACATCAGTGGGTAATCGATTACGGGTCACCCAGGACCCTTGTAATCGATTATGCCCTGAGGTGTAATCGATTAGAGGACGCACCTGATACATTATATGAGTTCCAGCAGCTTGCTAATCGATTATGGGTAGTATAGTAACCGATTACGTGTCCAACAGAAACCTTGTAATCGATTAGCCAAGGTTCTGTAATCGATTGTGAACCCAACAGAACCATGGTAATCGATTAGGTCACTGATATAATCGATTAAGTACTGCCCCTGATCCAATGAACCATTCCAGGAAGCTGGTAATCGATTACTCGTTGCTTGGTAATCGAATAGGGCATTGCTTTAAAGCCTTGATTAAGCAGGGGATAGTCCATTATACTATTAGTGAACGCGATGGTGTTATTTGATCATGTTAGTGAAAAATGAATGCTATCTTGATTTAGGGCTTAATTAATTATTGTTAAATGTGAAAAATTTATTATGAATATTAAACTAAACAAATATAAATAAATGTAAAATGATGAAGGACGTCACATGCATGCAGAGATCAAAAGGACTTTATTAAGGTTGTAATGGGGCCAAGGTGATATAGGGTGGATAAAATGAAATAGTATGGCTATAACTTAGGGTTGAAAAAGAGCAATGGAGTAAGTGATTCAGTGATTGTGGAAGTTCATTTTGAAACTTAAGACTTAGCAAAATAAAACATGATGGAGGATAAAACATGAGAATAAATCCTCCTGATTATTTTCATACATATATTCACCACTTCTTCTATTTCTTCTTTTTCTTTTTTTATTATTTTTTTAATTTCTTTTTGAACAATGAAACAACAACATATATCTTGGGTACATTTCCACAATCATCAAGAATCTTTATTCATAGTAATTCCAAAACTCCTAATCAATTCCTAAGCAAAGGTGATCATGTTTTTTTTTGGGGCTATTGGCTAATTATATGGCTGAATCAAGAAATAGATATAGGCTCAACGTGGGTAACAATGGAAAGTATGTAAGGTAAGGCATATGACTAGTGGCTAGTTAAAACAAAAATGGCCTTAATCACATCAAAGCATGCACATGGAACATAATACATCAAAAAGAAACAAGTCAAGTTCTAGAGTACTAATAAATAAGGGTTAATCAAGAAAAAGGAAAGATGGCATAATATGATCCATCCAATTAAGCTCAAAATCTCACCGAGGGTGGTCAATCTATCACAATTCATATACAATTTGATATTCACAAACAACTTATTAAAATTAATATGCAAGGAAATTATTCACAACATGTCATGAAATATTGGACAAGGATGATGTAATTACTCATTACTTAGACAAATTTTAAAAAAATTAGTGAAAAGCATGTAGAATTTAAAATGAAAAACTAGAAATGATGATTTTTTTTGTGAAGAAGAAACAAAAAAGGAAATATAAATCATAACCAAATATTGGTGTCAAGATCCGGTTCCTTATGCTTCTTGCTCTGTACTTCTTTTAGGGCGCTTAGTAACAAAGTTACCTACAACAAATTGATCAGTTCAATTATATGTAAAATGGTTAGTATAACTGAACAATTTAATTGTGTCATACAACCCAGTTTCATAGGCCTTGTGTTAGAACCCATAAGTAAAATATCATCAACACAACCATGAGTAGCATCAAGAGCAATAACATATATCTTAATTCATTTGTATGCCTATAGAAAGACTCTGCTATATCATCCATTAAGAGAAAATAAAGAACCTGATGATTGACTAGTGGTGAGGTGTGGCTCCGATCTGAAAGAAAAAATGAAGGCAAAGTGTGGCGGCTGGAGAATGATGAAGATGATGTTTATGGTTGCAAAATGGTTGATGTCGAATAGAAATGATTCGGGTGAAGGTAAAGGCAAAGGCGCGGCACTAAAGTAAAGATAGTGGCTATGTGTGTGTGTGTTTTTTGTTTTTTATTTTTTTGTTTTTTTATGAAAAATGGTTTTGATAAGGAAGGTGAAACGGTTATAGTTATCTGAGTGAGCTTTATTGTGAGGATGCATCTCAAGAGTTTGGACTCTTTACTCAGCCCATCCCAGCAAAAGTACTCATGAAAGAAAAAAAATTATTTTTTATTTAAAAATAAAAAAAATTAAACAAAAGTGATACTGACACTATATAGTGAAGGATACGTCTCAAGACTTTGGTTCTCAAAGATGCATCTTTATGATTTTAGATGCAACTTTCCCAAATTAATCTTTACTCTGTCTATCCCTCACAAAAAAATAATAGAATATATATATAACTCAGACCCCCCCAACACTTATTCAAGACATTGTCCTCAGTGTCTTATATGATTTCCACAGTCTATTTTTTTTCTTTTTTCTTTAATTTTTAATTTTTTTAATTATTTTTTAAAATATAGATAAAGGTGAGAAAGAAGTTATAACCGAAGGGTGGTGTCTGGTTCTGGATTCTTTCGCTTGTGTGTGTGATCCTTATCTTGCTTCAAGAGGGGTTGAGGTTGGGGTAAAAAGCTCTATAAAATATCAATCAATTCATCTGCATTTGATGAAGCATGAATGAATGATCGATCATCTTGAGTTATAAGGCCCTGTTCCATAGCTTTATCTAAAAACATTAACAAACTGTCATAAAAACCATTAATATTTAATAATCCTAATGAATTTTTATGAAGGTTCATGCTACATGATGATAAAATGCAAAATATTTCCTCAAAAGTACCAAAACCTCTAGGAAGTGTGATAAAGGCTTCAGCACCTATAACCATACGATCCATTCATTGATGGATGCTTGTAACTTTTACCTCAGTTCCTACAGCAATAGCTGGTGTAATACCAACATGATGCAGGATGATACTAGAGACGTTGCTTCCTTCAACTAGTGCAGATAGTGCCATGGAGCCTCTCAAACCATGTACTCCTCCTCTATACAAGACCTTTATTTCTTTCGCAGCCAATAATTTTCCCAACTTGGTAGCTGTTATTAGGTACTCCTTACAATTACCATTGTTGGATCCACCAAACACACAAATGGATTTGATTTTTTTCATCTTTTTTTTTGGTGTTTTCCATATAGAGTTATGCGCCCTTATATAGATGAAAAATGAGATGAAATAATTGATGAAAGATAAAAAGTTTACACAATTATTATCATATAAAATAATAATAATAAAATGACGGTACTAAAGAAATTTGATAAGACATGATTGAAGAAAATAAAAATAGGTAATTTTAAAAGTCAAAATGAATTCAGAAAAGTAAAACATTGAAAACAACAGTAAATATGTACAATAGTTATGATTGTGTCTCACATCTTCCTCTGGTTTTACGTCCAGTAATGGCTTAAACGCCTTCTATGAGTCGAGGTTTTTGCTACCCATCCAGTTTTCTTATAAACTGGCAAACAGGGTCGTTTAACGCCAGATTCCCAAGGCTATAGTTTTCTTTTTGTTGAATGAATAGATCATATAATTTCAGAAGGACTCCTTGTACAATTCCATATGGATGCGTCTCAAGAGTTTGGATTAAGTTATCCAAGTTCTCTTTACTCAGTCCCCCCTTTATAAATTTAATTTTGTCCTCCCGATTTATAGATACCATTCCAGGGTTTCTACAATGTGTATCACAATTCCATCTTGCACACTTATGGCAAACTCCTATCCTCTTAGCTCTTCATTTTTTAGAATAAGAACTACGTCCCATACCTGGCAAATGTTTTATATGAGACTTATGTAATTCACCAGAAAGACGTACCTTTGCTTCAATAAGCCAACGAACATCCTCTAGAATGCCAAAATATATGAGTAGTTTTAACCTTTGAACTCGAGCTTTGTAAATTTTTACAACCACATCACGTGGAAGTGTAGGGAATCTTTCCTTAAGTTTTGCAAGGGTTTGTTCCATTGTCAGATTACTTTGAAGTTGTAGCTGTTTAGAAAAGAGAGAATAGAACACGAGGTTATAGAGAATAGTAGAGATGAAGAAGGTGAAAAGGTGATAGGTTGCCTTCTATCAAACGCTTGTTTAACGTCACGAGCCTGACGATGACCTTTTAACTACTGCAAGAAAATGATAATAATGCCAAAACAATAATAGTAATAATGATTAAGACAAGTGTTAGCACCGAAAAGAATGATGATGTAATTAATTGATATCTATTTTTTTATTTTTTATTTTTTCATTTTTTATTTTTTTATTTTTTTATAAATATTGTTATTAGGAAAAATTAGTCAAAATATTTGGCATCACATAAATACACCTCCGTATCTATGTGCTCTTGGAACCCTTGAAAGAAAGGTTTAAGTCGGTGTTCATTTACCTTGAAAACCTTATTTGTCGCTTTATCTGAAATTTCAATCACACCATAAGGAAAGATATTAGTTATTTCAAATGGGCCTGCCCATTTAGAGCGAAGCTTACTAGATATAAGCTTTAGACGTGAATTGTAAAATAAAACTTTTTGTCCAATGAAAAAGTTTTTTCTCAAGACCTGTTTGTCATGAAAGGATTTGGCTTTTTTTTATAGGTTTTAGAACTTTCATAAGCTTCCAAATGAATTTCTTCTACTTCCTGTAGTTGGAGTTTCCTTTCTTTACCGGCCTCATTTAAGTCCAAGTTACATTGTTTTACTGCCCAATAAGCTTTGTGCTCAATTTCTACAGGTAAGTGGCATGATTTTCCAAAAATAATCCTATAGGGTGACATTCCAATAGGTGTTTTATAAGCTGTTCTATAAGTCCAAAGAGCATCTTCTAACCTTTTGCTCCAATCTTTCGTATTTGGTTGTACTATTGTTTGAAGGATCACTTTTAATTCCCGATTAGACACTTCAGCTTGCCCATTTGTTTGGGGGTGATAAGGTGTTGAGACCTTATGCATAACTCCATATTTTTTATAAAGGGACTCCATTTTACGGTTGCAAAGATGTGATCCTTGATCACTAATGATGGCCTTAGAGACACCAAACCTGCAAAATATATGTGATCTAACAAAATCTGCAACAACTTTAGAATCATCAGTTTGAGTAGCTTTAGCTTCAACCCATTTAGACACATAATCGATCGCAAGTAGTATATAAACAAAACCAAAAGATACAGGAAAAGGTCCCATGAAATCTATGCCCCAAACATCAAAAATTTCACAAAATAACATGGGTTTTTGAGGCATCTCATTTCTACAAGATATGTTTCCCATTCTTTGACATCGTTCACAAGATTTACAAAATGTATATACGTCACGAAAAATTGTTGGCCAATACAAACCAGATTCTAATACTTTCCTTGTTGTACGTTGAGGTCCAAAATGTCCACCACATGCATATGTATGACAAAATGTAAGAATGGAATGAAATTCATTTTCAAGTACACACCTTCTAATGACTTGATCACTACAAAGTTTCCATAAGTAAGGATCATCCCAAACATAGTATTTAGAATCACTTTTTAGTTTTATTATTTGTTTTTTAGATACATGTATGGGAGTAACAAAAGCAACTAAGTAGTTTACAAAATCACCAAACCATGGAGTGGAATCATGTATTCCCATAAGTTGTTCATTAGGGAAATCATCTCTAATAGAAATTAGGTCAAGTTCTTTTTCAATTCTGCTTAAGTGATCAGCTACCAAATTTTTTGCTCCAATTTTATCCCTAATTTCAATGTCAAATTCTTAGAGTAGCAACATCCACCTGATCAATCTTGGTTTTGCATCTGGTTTCTTTAAAAGGAACTTTAATGCTGCATGATCTGAAAATACAACTACTTTTGAACCAAGCAAATAAGATCTAAATTTATCAAGTGCAAACACAATAGCAAGTAGTTCTTTTTCTGTGGTAGTATAGTTTATTTGTACAATATCCAAAGTTCGTGAGGCATAGTAAATAACATGTTGTACTTTACCTACTCTTTGAGCAAGAACAACTCCTAATGCATAATTTGATGCATCACACATAAGTTTAAATGGAAGTGACCAATCTAGTGCCTGGATGATAGGAGTGGTAGTTAAAGCTTTCTTTAAGTAATCAAAAGCCTCTTTATATTTGTCATTAAAGTCAAATGTTATATTTTTTTGTAGTAAGTTAGACAATGGAAGGGCTATCTTACTGAAGTTTTTTATAAACCTTCTATAAAAACCTACATGACCAAGAAAAGAACGAATATCTCACACACAAGAAGGATAAGGTAATTGAGAAATTACATCAATTTTTTACAGGATCTACTTCTATGCCTTTTTTAGATATTACATAGCCTAAAACTATTCCTTCTTCTACCATGAAGAGGTATTTCTCATGATTAAGAACAAGGTTAGTTTCAATGCATCTATGTAATACTTTATCTAGACTATTTAAGCAAGCATCAAATGATGAACTATATACTGTGAAATCATCCATAAATACTTCCATGTAATTTTCAAGAAAATCAGCAAAGATACTAATCATGCATCGTTGAAAGGTACCAGGGGCATTGCATAAGCCAAAAGGCATCCTCTTATAAGCAAAAGTGCCAAAAGGACATGTAAATGTTGTTTTCTCTTGATCTTCTGGTGCAATATAAATTTGGAAGTAACCTGAACATCCATCTAAAAAGCAGTAATGTGACTTACCTACCAGTCGTTCAACATTTGATCAATGAAATGTAAAGGAAAGTGATCCTTTCGAGTTGCTTTGTTAAGTTTCCTGTAATCAATGCATACTCGCCAACTATTTTGGATTCTGGTAGGAATTAGTTCATCATTTTTATTTTTAACCACTGTGATTCCATATTTTTTGGGAACCACTTGTACAGGGCTGACCCAAGTGCTATCTGGTATAGGGTAAATGATGCCAGCTTGTAATAATTTTTTTACCTCTTTTTTAACTACATCAAGGATTTGAGGATTAAGTCTTCTTTGTGGTTGCCTTACTGGTTTAACTTCTTCCTCTAATAGAATTCTATGCATACACATGGAAGGGATAACACCTGGGATATCTGCCAAAGTCCAACCAATTGCTTTCTTATGCTTCCTAATTATGAACACCTATTTCGGTCCAGTCAATTTTCACCAAGAATGGGGAATTCCGTCGCTTGGAATCCCTCCTTTCTATTCATGTTCGGATGTGCCTTAAGAATTACCGAGAGCTTGTGCTCTGGTTCAAGATTGTCTCTGACTCTGAGAGGTGAAAGGATCTCCAAGAGAGGACTGAGCTTCAATTCTGGCTGATCCTTTTGGCTGTAAGATTTACCAAGTGGGTTATTTTCAAGCGAGGTGTTTGCTTGATTCTACTAAAAGATGAAGTAAACCTCTCAAACTATAATGCTTCAGGACGCTGATAGAGTTTATAGATGTATGGTGATGTGATATGATGCATTAGGAAGAGTTAGAGTGGGAGAAAATAGTATTTCATATACTAAGTTGAAGGATTTCCCGTTCTGCATAAAACCTGCATATCTCGCTCAAGCGAATGGGAATCTCGCTCGACCGAGATTGTGGTGAATCAGGAATTTGGCCTCTGGCCAGTTTTCACCCGAGCGAGTGGTGGGTTCGCCCAAGCGAGATTGATGGAGAATCAGGAGTTAGCCCTTGGATCAATTTCGCTCAAGTGGAGAAGTGAGCGCGCAAGCGAGAGGGACAAGTTTTATATACTGGAACAATTTCGCTTAAGCGAGACATGTCTCGCCCAAGCGAGATTGATACCTGATGTATATTCCTTTCCTTCGCTCAGGCGTTTTGAGTAACATGTCTCCGAGTGAGACGTTGCCGAGTGAATTGTCTCCGAGTGGGGTGTTTCCTAGTGGAAGATTCCCGATTGAAACCACTAAATGAAAAAGGGTCTGTCTTTGAAAGAATACTTACCGATTAGATACATCTGAGTGAAGGATTCTCGATTGAAGCCAGTCTGAATGAAAAGCAAGCCCGATGTCTGATGAATACATCCGAGTGAAAAATTCCCGATTGAAGTACCTCCGAGGGAAAAGAGATTCTGACTTTGGATGAGTGCTTTTTCTGGACAGAGATGTTTCTAAGCGAATCTTTTCCGAGTGAATTGATTCTGAACAAAAACGACTGAACTTTGAAAGAGCATTTGTCGGGCAAAGTTATATCCGAGTGGGATGTCACCAAGGAAGCCATTTCCGAGTGGTTGGCTGTCGAGAGATATATTTGCGAGTGAAGAAAAGGCTCCAACCTCAAATGAGCCTCTTTCGGGCAGAAACTTTCAAGGTCTATACTTCTGAGTCGGATGTCACCAAGGAAGCCATTTCCGAGTGGTTTACTTCCGAGAGATGTATTTCCGACCGAAGAAAATCTCTGATCTCAAGTGAGCCTCTTTCAGACAGAGACTCTCAAGGTCCATACTTTCGAGTGGCATGTCTCCGAGTGACGCATGTCCGAGTGGGTTGCTTCAAAAGGGAATTGCTTCCGAGCAAAGAAAGGCTCTGATTATGAATTACTGTTTGGGAAAAGATATATCCAAGTAGGGCGTCTCTGAATGGGCCATTTTCAAGATATGTGTTTCCGAGCAAAGAAACACTTTGATTTCAAAGGGGAACTTTTCACTTCCGAGTTTCCATACTTCCAAATGTGGTATTTCCGGGTAGATCGACTCTGAGAGAATTATTCCCGAGCAAATAAAGGCTCTATGAATTGATATTTTCCGAGCAAAACACCTCCGATTGAGGAAATTCCGAATGAATGCTTCAAGCAGTGACAAGTTCCGAGCAAAGCAACTCTGAATGAATGCTTCAAGCAGTGACATTTCCGGACAAGGCAATTCCGAGTGAACCAAGTCCGAATAAAAAGAGGCCCTGATGCATACTTCTTGGAAAGGGATTTCCGAGTCAATAATTTATGAATTCAAACCATTCACACCGAGTGTCAAAGGTCGGATCGGACCTATGAATTCAAGCTTTCACTCGGCTTTTTATATATGAGAGCACCTGTTCCGCTCGGATTAATTTCCACTGTGAATGGATACTGACTGAGACAGTGATCCGGGCCACAAGGAAGAGCACCGATCCCATGAGACCCCATTTGAAGAATCCGATTGCCATACTGTGACTTGGAATCCCACCACCCAACTCGATCCATGAATTCTGGAAGTGGCAGACAGGGGGCGGAAGTGAAAAAAATTAAAAATTCTCCACCAGCCGCTATCCCCCACTACCTGTTAGTGGCTAGGCTACCTCCACTATGAGTGGAAGCTTGTGCTATCCAAGCACTCAGCCACCCCTATAAATACCTCATCTGAAGAGGCACAAGGGGTTGGATTTAGAGTTGGAAAATTTTAGTCATTAAGTTGATTCTCTGCCCAAACTCCCTTGTAACTCGTTCCGCTCTCCACAACCCTTTTGTCCTCAAAAGCTTGAGGTTCCCACCGGAGTTCAGAACCAGAATCTTGTCTTCTCGAACCTGATAATTCGTTTTGGGCCCTAAGTGGTTACTGCACCACTGGATCAGAGCTGATTTCCATTGAACTTTCCCATCTCCTAAACTCTTCCCAGTTCGCTCCACTCACCTTCATCAGCCACATCGGCCACACCCTTCCTCACCTCAGTTTCCAGTGTTCGAATCTAACACTGGTCACACTCTTTTTCACCTCGGTTTCCAGTGTCCATAGTCCATACCGGCTCAGCACTCTCGCCACACCGGTCACACTCTTCTTCACCTCGGTTTCCAGTGTCCGTAGTCCACACCGGCTCAACATATTAGCCACACCGGTCACACTCTTCTTCATTTCAGCTTCCAGTGTTCGAAGTTCACACCGACTTAGCACTTTCGCCACACCGGTCATATTCCTCCTTATTTCGGTCTCCAGTGTTCGAATCCAACACCGGATCAACACTCTCGCCACATCGGTTCCATTCCGTTCCTTATTATTACCATTCATTGTCTATTTCCCTGTTGCCTTTGCTTTTTGTTGATTCTGATTTCCCATTTTAAATTAGTATTTTGCTGCTAATTTTCTTTTTCCTTCATCCAGATTCACAATAAATAACAAAAAAATGAGTGTTTCATATTTGAACTAGCCTAAAAAAGCTTTGCCTGTTGAATTTGCTTGTTCGTCGATTCTGATTCCCCATATTAAATTAGTTTTTGCTACTGATTTTCTTTTCTTTTATTCAGATTCATAATAAATAATAATAAAAAATGAGTGTTTCACATTTGAACTAGCCCTAAAAAAAACATCATCAAGAACTACGTAACCCTGATTTCTTGGTAACCCAAGAATACGTAGGAGCAGGACTTTAAATCCTGTCGGGCCTACTTTTCTTATTGTATTCCTATTTTTATTTTTTTTATTTTTCCTTTGTAACTCCCTTTTTTTATCACTTCCATGAAAAATCAATTTAGACGTGACGTCTTGTTGATTTCCCCCTATTTTCAGTAGACCATCACCACGATTCATAAGGAACGGGATACTTGAGACGAGACGTCCCGCTTATCCCCTTCCCGTTCCTAACCCCGCATTCTATGAAAATCAATTTAGACGTGACGTCTTGTTGATTTTCCCCTATTATTGGTAGACCATCACCACGAGTCATAAGGAACGGGATACTTGGGACGAGACGTCCTGTTTATTTCCTTCCCATTTCTAATCCTGTATTTTGATTAAAGGATGACTAATTTAGATGCGGTGTCTTGTTAGCATCTTTCCCCTTTTCCTGTTTTATACCAAAGCCGAGGTTAATTTGGACACAACGTCCTGTTGACCTACACTCCATGTTTGTTCAGTTTGTTCCTTCCATTTTTCTTTACACAAAGTACAGCAATAAAAGGGGAGAAATATAACATCTTTCGTAAGGCTATTTATATTGCGCATTTTCAATCTTGGTACTGTTTTTGACAGGCGATGTAGGGTGCTAATACCTTCCCTACTCGTAACTGACTCCCGAACTTGAATCTCGTTTTTAAACCAGTGCTTTACTAAACTTAATTTTTTTCTAATGTTTTTCTTATAGATAAAAATGTTGGTGGCGACTCCCTATTTTCTTTTCGAAAGGATTTCGAAACCCGTTTTATTTCGAGAGGGTCGGCTGCGCCGTCGCGATCCAGGTTGCGACAGATGGCGACTCCGCTGGGGACACTTAAGAGAGTCAGGCCAGTTTGATTCAAAGTGCATGTTTTATATATAGCCTTTGTTAGCTTGGATTTCTTCCCCTTGTTTTATTTTCGGTTAATTGTTATGAGTGTTTGTTCTTGTTTTTAATTGTATCTTGTTATTTATTTCGTTGTCTATGTTTTGCATGTTTGTTGAACCCTAGGGTAGAGGACCATGTTACTTTTCTGTAATCATTGGACCCTAGGGTAGATGACTTTGTATATTTGTTCTGTGTTTGTTCTTCGTGCAGAATAGGGTAAGGTAAAAGGTATTGAATGCCCTTCCACACACTACACTCACAATTACTTGCACACACCTATGAGTGGCGCCCTATACCCGGGCCCCAAATAAAGCTTAAGTTAGGAGGGGTTGGTAACGGAATCGTATGGGATGTACTTCCTATCTGGTGTTCGTGAGAACCTCAACCAGAGCTCGACCTCTCACGATATACGCACCTAGTGGATTCCCCACTGTTTGCGTCCCTGTCATGGGTAGGATCTTGCCTCTGGTGACCTTCTAGATGTCTAGTATAAGCCACCCAATGTGAGGAGTCACTTTTAGATGAGCTATAGAGCCTAGAAGAGACTTTCAACAAAACCCGACCTAGGCCACAAAAGGGCAAACTTTACTTTACCTTACGTCATTTTTGCTTTCCCTTTTTTCCAAAAAAAAAGTGAATTACCTATCACCCGCAGATTTGTTTAGTTTTTGAAATAATAACTCATTTTGAAACACACAGTATTCTTCGGGTGAATAGATAATCCTTTTCTGGTCATGTACCTCTGAGTCCTAAGTCATAGATTTTTCTAATCGTCAAAAAATAATTATGTTTCCGCTCCAACAGGGCATCGATGACGATTAAAAAACTTATGACTATTGCGACTTGGACCCTTGGTAATCATTGTTTCCCCAAGAAAAAAATTGCTTTATGTTAAATCAATGGGGAAGTACCGGTTTCAAAAAACATGGCAGCAACTAATTTCATTTCCTTATCCTCATTTTCGTTGGAGGCTATTCAGAACTTAACGAATACCCTTTGAGTATCTGTGGAAGTTAACATGGGATTGAACTCAAGAAATGAGGGTTGTAGTTGCCCGAAGAAAATGTTTGAGCTTGAGGCTCTCGCCTCAGGATGAAGGATTTCTTCTGTCTTCATAACTATCCCGTATTAACTTCCATGTTTACCATACCTAGTACTTTTGAATAAATGGTCAAAGGATACTCGCCAAAGCCTACGATTGCTTTCCACGACATTCTCCTCTTTTCTATTTCCCCTAACATTTTTTTTATTTTTATTTAAAAAAAAGGAGACACAGACATCATGGGTAGGCATCCTTACCAGACCCGGCTCCAAAAGAAACTCATGGCTGAGGCAGAAGCTGTTGACAGAGACTTTAGAACTGAGTTCGATCAGCTGAAAGAGCGAGTGGCGGAGTTAACTAAACTTTTAGAAAAGAAACTCACGGAGGGAGGCTCCTCTGCAGGTGTTGAGGATGCCCAACAGCAGCCTACCACCGCGCCACCCCCCCTTGGTTCTGACCCAGCAAGAACCCAACTCCCTAACACAACGACACCCCCTCTCACCATTCATGTTAGAAGACCTAACCCTGCCATTGAGACCCAGCCACCTTACGGTCAGTCTTATGCACAACAGCATACATTTGTCAGTCCTGACGGCAACCCAGTACCTTTTCCACTTTATGGCCTACCACCGGGGTACTATCCCCCGCTCGCTAACCAGCAAGACGCCCATGACCAGCAAGCGATGAATCCTCACGCTTCATACCCCACCCAACCAAATATGCCACCACTTCACCAAACCCAAAACACGCAAGCCCATGACCCACAAACCTACCAAACCCAAAACACACAAGCTCCGATGGCCCAGCCAACCTACAACGCACAAGCCCAAAACACACGAGGCCAAATGATCCAACCAACTTATGCCGTACAAACTATGGCCTAACCCCAAGGTCACTCACCGAATACAGGCCTGATGAACCAGTCCCATGCGTTGCCTCCTTTCAACCAGCCACTCGGCTATCCATACGGATACGCAACCCCATATATGACCAATCTCCAAGATACAACCCGCATGATGAACCCGGTAGCCGGTCATAGCACGCTCGCAGTTCCCCAAAAGGAAAAGATAGAAATCTTAGAAGAGTGTTTGAGAATGATGGAAGGTGCCAGAGGTTTTGGACTGATAGATGCTTCTGAGCTATGCCTAGTCATAGATGTTGTCCTCCCGCCCAAATTCAAGATGCCAGACTTTGACAAGTGTCAGGGAATGACTTGTCCAAAGAACCATCTCACGATGTACTGTCGAAAGATGGCATCCTACTCTTCTAACGACCAATTGTTGATCTACTGTTTCCAAGATAGTCTGGCGGGAGCCACTCTTACATGGTATGCTCACCTTGAGCGGAACCATATTCGTTGTTGGAAGGACCTGGCAGATGCCTTCGTTAGACAATACAAGTATAACATGGATATGGCACCTAACAGGGTTCAGTTACAGAATATGTTGAAAAGGGACAGTGAAACGTTTAAGGAGTATGCCCAACAGTAAAGAGAGACAACGGCACAAGTGGACCCCCCATTGTCGGAAAAAGAGATAGTCGTGATGTTTATCGATACACTCCCATCACCTTTCAATGGCAAGATGATTGGTAGTGTTTCATCCAACTTCTCCGACATCGTGACTATTGGGGAAAGGGTGGAGAGCGGAATACGAACGGGAAAGATCACTCAGGGCCCATCTGGGGAGAGCACGGCAAGAAAGCCGGGGCTTGGGAGAAGGGATGGAGAAACTAATTCCATCTCTTCTAATCAAAAGACGGCTCCGTCGAGACCATTTGCCCCTACCATGATTCAAGCTCCCAATCCTTATGTGGCCGCAGCCACTTATGGCCCGACAGCTTATACTCCCCACTTCCGTCTGCCAATGGTAAGAGCGCTAATGCTACAACCCATGCCATACCATCACCCGCAGCAAGTGACTCAACCACCCAATCATAATTAGAATACAAGGAATCCCAACAATGAGCGCACCCCTGTGCAGTTCGATCCAATTCCTATAATATATACCAAACTTTTTCCAATCCTCGTCCAGAAAAGTTTGGTAGCTCCATCCCCCATGAGGCCGTTGCAACCTCCTTACCCAAGGGGGTATGACCCAAACGCTCATTGTGATTACCACGCTGGGGCACCAGGACATTCCACAGAAAATTACATGGCTTTGAAATATAAAGTGAGAGATTTGATCAAAGCCGACTGGATTAATTTTCTGGAAGGAAGCCCTAACGTGACCACAAATCCCCTGCCCAATCATGGAGGTTCAGAAGTTAATGCCGTGGTGGCCGATATTGAAGATGGTTTTGATGATAATGCTGATTTGGTGATCGCTTGCCCATCGAGCCAAGAGCTCAGTAACTGGGAAGCTGTCAAACTCCCTACGATTTTAAATGATTCACCAAAGTAATTTGTCATTGCCTTAATGTCTTGTTTATCCCTCTGCTATGCCTAAGGCTTTGGGACTTTTCATATAATAAGGGCGGAAAAAACTTGTTTTACCAGTCAATCAATAAATGCGTATCGAAATTCAAAAAAACTTTCTCATGCCTTTATCCTTGCTTTGATTCATTTTCTTTACTTGCTTGTTCCTCTTTTTTCTCTTTTTTTTATTTTTTTTGCCATAACGCACTAAATTGCAGATCCAAAAATGATCCTCTTGAGTCTAATGAAATCACAATCCCACTTCACGATTTCAATCACGCAGTTGACTATGCCGACGAAGAACGTGGAGAAGACTACGAGCCACCACCCAAGTTAACAAGATTGTTAGAACAAGGGGTTAAAGAGTTTTATCCCTTTTAAGAGGCGATTAAGATTGTCAAATGAAAAGGAGGAAAGGTCAAGATGGGTATACCCCTGAGTCAACAACAACTGAAGGAATCACGGGGGCAATCTATCTGAAGGCATTAGTAATTTTGTTTCAGGACGTGGTAGGAATCTATTTGAATGACAACATGGCCAAGTCCTGAATTGGGCAGAGGCAAGCCAGTCGTTTAAGGAAACTTTAGCAGTTATCAACATAGATAGGGGCAAATTGCTGATGCCTATAAATGCAGACACAATTGAGGGAAACTTTGCCAAAAAAAAATGAAAAGGAAAATAAGAAAAATGAAAAATAGAATCAAGCTTGGAGTCCAATGCACGTGCCAAGTGGGGCAAGCTGGTTACGTCCAGATCATCGAGTAAGTTGTCATTTTCTGTATGAGGGGGATGAATGTCGTTAGGCCAAGAACTTGCATTTTTATCGTCATCAACACCTCAACCTTAAAGACTGCGCCATTCCTCATGCCTATGTAGCCAAGGAAATAGTCCGTCAGATTGAGTCGTTGTATCGTTAAGGGGATTAAAAAAAAACAAAGAAGGTAAACAAAAAGAAATAAAAATGGAAAATGAAGGAAAATGAAAAAAGAAAAAAGAAAAAAGAAAAGGAAGAAAGAAAAAATAAAGGCCAAAATGATGACTCAAAGTAATTCCCTCTCATCGATGCCAAAAGACTCACCAATATTTCCTTGGGTACATGGCATAGGAGTAGAGTCTCCTATTTGAAATGACATCAGTTCCCCAAAGGATCCAAACTAAAATTGGAAAAGGCTAGGCAGACTCAACTGGAGCGTAATCAGTTTCAACCTTTTACTGTAAAGGATGCAGCCAAAAATAAACAAGAAAGGAAAAACACATTATAAAGAAAGAGAAAAGCTCGCTAGGCTGAAAACCTGAAAGGGCGGCCTTGGCAAAAGTTAGAGCAACTCGGTGAGTCGAAAACCTGAAAAGGCGGCTCAGGTAAAATTAGGGTCAAGATTTCGGCAGAGTAACTAAAGTTTCCAATGCAAAATGTGCAAGTCTAAACTGGGGCATGTGGACCATGGTCAAACTACCCTCTCAAAGGCAGAGTTGAATGACGTACTTGAGGTCGTGACGTGGGATTAAGGTTCTCACTAGTCTCAAGAACTCACTGGAGGATCCTTGAACCTTCCCTATTTCTCCTGGCCTTGGCCTGTCCTATGTGACTTCATTTGATCCCACCTATGTTCCCCATTATCCATTCTCTGTATCCTGTTTGACATACATGAATAAAATTTATCCTTTTTTCGATACGTGTTATGGATTGCATTGATCTGATAAAACATTGTGTTTTCATAAAAATAAATGAAAGAATGGTGAACATTTAAAGTTGTGAGGAACAAGACGCTCCCACTACTCGACCTCGTCTTAGGCAATCATCACGAAGACTCAGCCAGGCACGCGCTTCAAAGCTATGATCGCCTCTTTCATTCTCCTCTGTCCATGAGTTATCCTAAGGGTCGCGGTTTCACAGGACCTACCCAGTTTTGAATTTATCTTTGCACTACTTACCCTTTTTTCTGCAGGTTATTAAAACAGACAGTCATGTCAAGTATTGACACCTCAATCAAGTCTTTTTCCCCAATGGAACGGCAGCTGCCAAAACTAGAACCTTTCAAAGTTTCTTCCTCTATCGCCAAAGTTGGCAATTCTCAAAGTCTTCTCCTTAATCGTCAAAGTTGGCACTCCTCAGAATCCTTTCCTCAAAACGCCAAAGCTGGAACTCCTCAAAATCCCTTCCCCAAGTTGCCAAAGTTGGCACCGCTCAAAATCTCTTCTTCAACCCCCAAAGTTGACACTGTTCAAAGTCTCCTTCCTCAAACCGCCAAAGTTGGCACTCCTCAGAATCCTTTCCTCAACTGCTGAAGTTGGCGCTTCTCATGATTCTTTCCCCAAATCGCCAAAGTTGGCATTTTTCAAAATCTCTTCTTCAACCTCCAATATTGGCACTTCTTAGAACTCCTTCCCTAAATCGCCAAAATTGGCACTTCTTGAAGTCTTCTCCTCAACTGCCAAAGCTGACACTTTTTGAACTCCCTTCCAAGGAATCTACCTGATACATTCTGACAGTCAAACGTGTCCCTTCCCAAGCCCAAGGATAGTTTCCAGCGAAATTCTCTCCTAACAGAATCACTAAACTCTCTCCCCAGTGAGCCTACAATTCAGATCATCTTTTTCCCCTAATAAGAAACTTTTCTAATCAGGCTTAGAAGAACTCTCCCCAAGGGGCCCCAGCACACTTCTTTCAGTGAATCTACACATACCAGGTAGACCCCACATTTTCCCTTCCCAATCAAGGGGCAGTGCCCCGAACCATCAATCCTTCCCCAGTGGAACTACACCTCCCAAACAAATCAAACAGGGGCATCACCCCAGGATCACTTCTTCTTGCTCAAAGGGCAGTCCCCCAAGGTTCCGAGGCAGATAGTTCAAACTAGGGCATCACCCCAGGTTCCTTCTCTTTTACCCAAAGAGACAGTACCCCGAATCACCAAATCCTTCCCCAGTAGAATTACACTTCCTAAACAACTCAAACTGGGGCATCTCCCCAGATTTCTTTTATTCCAGTCAAGGGGTAGTTCCCTAAGATTCCTTTAAACCATCTCAAACTGAGGCATCTCCCCAGATTTCTTTTGTTTCAATCAAGGGGTAGTTCCCCAAGATTTTTTCAAACCATCTCAAACTGGGGCATCTCCCCAGATTTCTTTTGTTCTAGTCAAGGGGTAGTTCCCCAAGATTCCTTCAACCAATCTCAAACTGCAGCTTCACCCCAGATCTATTCTCTTTCAGTCAAGAGGGGCGATTCCCCAAGATTCCTTCGAATCATGTCAAACTGGGGCATCACTCCAGGATTATTCTCTTTTAGTCAAGGGGCAGTTCCCTAAGGTTCCTTCAAATCATGTCAAACTGGGGCATCACCCCAGGATTATTCTCTTTTAGTCAAGGGGCAGTTCCCTAAGGTTCCTTCAAATCATGTCAAACTGGGGCATCACCCCAGGATTATTCTCTTTCAGTCAAGGGGCAGTTCCCCAAGGTTCCTTCAAATCATGTTAAACCGGGGCATCACCCCAGGTTCATTCTCTTTCATTCAAGGAGTAATTCCCCAAGAACCTTCAGTCATGTCAAACCGGGGCATCACCCCGAGCCTTTAGGTCCAGTGAGTTAATTCGGATGAGACGTCTTGTTAGCTCCCCTAATCTTTACATTTCCTGTCAACCGAGGTTCAACCCCACCCTTTACTTTCCACTCACCTATGAAGGCACTCTTTACCTTTCCACTCGCCTATGAAGGCACCCTCTACCTTTCCACTCGCCTATGAAGGCACCCTCTACCTTTCCACTCGCCTATGAAGGCATCCTCTACCTTTTTAGTCACCTATGAAGGCATCCTTTACCTTTTCTGTCGCCTATGAAGGCACCCTTTACCTTTCCAGTCGCCTATGAAGGCACCCTTTACCTTTCCAGTCGCCTATGAAAGCACCCTTTACTTTCCAGTCGCCTATGAAGGCACCCTTTACTTTCCAGTCGCCTATGAAGGCACCCTTTACTTTCCAGTCACCTATGAAGGCACCCTTTACTTTCCAGTCACCTATGAAGGCACCTTTTACTTTCCAGTCACCAATAAAGGCACCCTTTACTTTCTAGTCGCCTATGAAGGCACCCTTTACTTTCCATTCGCCTATGAAGGTACCCTTTACCTTTCCAGTCACCTATGAAGGTACCCTTTACTTTCCAGTCGCCAATGAAGGCACCCTTTACTTTCCAGTCGCCTATGAAGGCACCCCTTTACCTTTCCAGTCGCCTAAGAAGGCACCTTTTACCCTTTCGTTACCGAACAAGGCCCCCCAATCCTCTCGCCTCCTGTTAACTGGAAGATAATCCTTTTCGGTCAATTTAGAATTCAAAAAAAAACAAACAAACAAAAACAAATAAAAAAACAAAAAAAAGAAAAGAGACAGATGTGGAAAATGCTCGTCTTTAAAGAGGAAAGGGTCACAATGACTCGAGATTGCTAATATCGTCAGACGCCATACCGATCAAGAGGTCCCACCTGGCCCCTACATCTGTGTTCATATCTTTACTTCCTTTTCACTTCAAAAACATGGAAGCTTCGTGTTTCTTTTGTGAAAAAGAAGTAAAGAGGGGCATCTGTGAACACCTATTTTGATCCGGTTAATTTTCACCAAGAATGGGGAATTCTGTCGCTTGGAATCCCTCCTTTCTATTCATGTTCGGATGTGCCTTAAGAATTACCGAGAGCTTGTGCTCGGGTTCAAGATTGTCTCTGACTCCGAGAGGTGAAAGGATCTCCAAGAGAGGACTGAGCTTCAATTCCGACTGATCCTTTTGGCTGTAAGATTTATCGAGTGGGTTATTTCCGAGCGAGGTGTTTGCTTGATTCTACTAAAAGATGAAGTAAACCTCTCAAACTATAATGCTTCAGGACACTGATAGAGTTTATAGATGTATGGTGATGTGATATGATGCATTAGGAAGAGTTAGAGTGGGAGAAAATAATATTTCATATACTAAGTTGAAGGATTTCCCGTTCTGCATAAAACCTGCATATCTCGCTCAAGCGAATGGGAATCTCTCTCGACCGAGATTGTGGTGAATCAGGAATTTGGCCTCTGGCCAGTTTTCACCCGAGCGAGTGGTGGGTTCGCCCAAGCGAGATTGATGGAGAATCAGGAGTTAGCCCTTGGATCAATTTCGCTCAAGTGGAGAAGTGAGCGCGCAAGCGAGAGGGACAAGTTTTATATACTGGAACAATTTCGCTTAAGCGAGACATGTCTCGCCCAAGCGAGATTGATACCTGATGTATATTCCTTTCCTTCGCTCAGGCGTTTTGAGTAACATGTCTCCGAGTGAGACGTTGCCGAGTGAATTGTCTCCGAGTGGGGTGTTTCCTAGTGGAAGATTCCCGATTGAAACCACTAAATGAAAAAGGGTCTGTCTTTGAAAGAATACTTACCGATTAGATACATCTGAGTGAAGGATTCCCGATTGAAGTCAGTCTGAATGAAAAGCAAGCCCGATGTCTGATGAATACATCCGAGTGAAGAATTCCTGATTGAAGTACCTCCGAGGGAAAAGAGATTCTGACTTTGGATGAGTGCTTTTTTTGGACAGAGATGTTTCTAAGTGAATCTTTTCCGAGTGAATTGATTCTGAACAAAAACGACAGAACTTTGAAAGAGCATTTGTCGGGCAAAGTTATATCCGAGTGGGATGTCACCAAGGAAGCCATTTCCGAGTGGTTTGCTGCCGAGAGATATATTTTCGAGTGAAGAAAAGGCTCCGACCTCGAAGGAGACTCTTTCGGGAAGAAACTTTCAAGGTCTATACTTATGAGTCGGATGTCACCAAGGAAGCCATTTCCGAGTGGTTTACTTCCAAGAGATGTATTTCTGAGCGAAGAAAATCTCTGATCTCAAGTGAGCCTCTTTCGGACAGAGACTCTCAAGGTCCATACTTCTGAGTGGCATGTCTCCGAGTGTCGCATGTCCGAGTGGGTTGCTTCAAAAGGGAATTGCTTCCTAGCAAAGAAAGGCTCTGATTATGAATTACTATTCAGGAAAAGATATATCCAAGTAGGGCGTCTCTGAGTGAGCCATTTTTAAGAGATGGGTTTCCGAGCAAAGAAACACTTTGATTTCAAAGGGGCACTTTTCACTTCCGAGTTTCCATACTTCCAAATATGGTATTTCTGGGTGGATCGACTCTGAGAGAATTATTCCCGAGCAAAGAAAGGCTCTATGAATGGATATTTTTCGAGCAAAGCACCTCCGATTGAGGAAATTCCGAATGAATGCTTCAAGCAGTGACAAGTTCCGAGCAAAGCTCCTCCGATTGAAGCAACTCCGAATGAATACTTCAAGCAGTGACATTTCCAGACAAGGCAATTCCGAGTGAACCAAGTCCGAATAAAAAGAGGCCCTGATGCATACTTCTTGGAAAGGGATTTCTGAGTCAATAATTTGTGAATTCAAACCATCCACACCGAGTGTCAAAGGTCGGATCGGACCTATGAATTCAAGCTTTCACTCGGCTTTTTATATATGAGAGCACCTGTTCCGCTCGGATTAATTTCCACTGTGAATGGATACTGACTGAGACAGTGATCCGGGCCATAAGGAAGAGAACCGATCCCATGAGACCCGATTTGAAGAATCCGATTGCCATACTGTGACTTGGAATCCCACCACCCAACTCGATCCATGAATTCTGGAAGTGGCAGACAGGGGGCGGAAGTGAAAAAAATTAAAAATTCTCCACCAACCGCTATCCCCCACTACCTGTTAGTGGCTAGGCTGCCTCCACTGTGAGTGGAAGCTTGTGCTGTCCAAGCACTCGGCCACCCCTATAAATACCTCATCTGAAGAGGCACAAGGGGTTGGATTTGGAGTTGGAAAATTTTAGTCATTAAGTTGATTCTCTGCCCAAACTCCCTTGTAACTCGTTCCGCTCTCCACAACCCTTTTGTCCTCAAAAGCTTGAGGTTTCCACCGGAGTTCAGAACCAGAATCTTGTCCTCTCGAACCTGATAATTCGTTTTGGGACCTAAGTGGTTACTGCACCACCGGATCAGAGCTGATTTCCAATGAACTTTCCCATCTCCTAAACTCTTCCCAGTTCACTCCGCTCACCTTCATCAGCCACACCGGCCACACCCTTCCTCACCTCGGTTTCCAGTGTTCGAATCCAACACCAGTCACACTCTTCTTCACCTCAGTTTCCAGTGTCCATAGTCCATACCGGCTCAGCACTCTCGCCACACCGGTCACACTCTTCTTCACCTCGGTTTCCAGTGTCCGTAGTCCACACCGGCTCAACATATTAGCCACACCGGTCACACTCTTCTTCATTTCAGCTTCCAGTGTTCGAAGTTCACACCGGCTCAGCACTTTCGCCACACCGGTCATATTCCTCCTCATTTCGGTCTCTAGTGTTCGAATCCAACACCTGATCAACACTCTCGCCATATCGGTTCCATTCTGTTCCTTATTATTACCATTCATTGTCCATTTCCCTATTGCCTTTGCTTTTTGTTGATTCTGATTTCCCATTTTAAATTAGTATTTTGCTGCTGATTTTCTTTTTCCTTCATCCAGATTCACAATAAATAACAAAAAAATGAGTGTTTCACATTTGAACTAGCCTAAAAAAGCTTTGCCTGTTGAATTTGCTTGTTCGTCGATTCTGATTCCCCATATTACATTAGTTTTTGCTGTTGATTTTCTTTTCTTTTATTCATATTCATAATAAATAATAACAAAAAATGAATGTTTCACATTTGAACTAGCCGTAAAAAAAACATCATCAAGAACTACGTAACCCTGATTTCTTGGTAACCCAAGAATACGTAGGAGCAGGACTTTAAATCCTGTCGGGCCTACTTTTCCCATTTTATTCCTATTTTTATTTTTCTTTATTTTTCCTTTGTAACTCCCTTTTTTATCACTTCCATGAAAAATCAATTTAGACGTGACGTCTTGTTGATTTTACCCTATTTTCAGTAGACCATCACCACGATTCATAAGGAACGGGATACTTGAGACGAGACGTCCCGCTTATCCCCTTCCTGTTCCTAACCCCGCATTCCATGAAAATCAATTTAGACGTGACGTCTTGTTGATTTTCCCCTATTATTGGTAGACCATCACCACGAGTCATAAGGAACGGGATACTTGGGACGAGACGTCCCGTTTATCCCCTTCCTGTTTCTAATCCTGTATTTTGATTAAAGGATGACTAATTTAGACGCGGTGTCTTGTTAGCATCTTTCCCCTTTTCCTGTTTTATACCAAAGCCAAGGTTAATTTGGACGCGACATCCTGTTGACCTATACTCCATGTTTGTTCAGTTTGTTCCTTCCGTTTTTCTTTACACAAAGTACAGCAATAAAAGGGGAGAAATATAACATCTTTCGTAAGGCTATTTATATTGTGCATTTTCAATTTGGTACTATTTTTGACAGGCGATGAAGGGTGCTAATACCTTCCCTACTCGTAACCGACTCCCGAACTTCAATCTCGTTTTTAAACCAGTGCTTTACTGAACTTAGTTTTTTTCCAATGTTTTTCCTATGGATAAAAACGTTGGTGGAGACTCCCTATTTTCTTTTCGAAAGGATTTCAAAACCCGTTTTATTTCAAGAGGGTCCGCCGTGCCATCGCAATCCAGGTTGCGACACTAATAATCTGCAACAACCTTGTTTCTTGATCAACATTTAATTTGTTAGAAATAATCACTGGAAGATTCTTATCTTCCTCTAAATATGCATACTTTAAATGTTCAGGAAGAGGTTTTAACTCTAACATGGGAGGCTGTATTATTGAAAGAATCAATTTGGTTGAATTTGTCTCAGCAACTTGTACTTCAACATAATCAAATATATTTGTAACTACTTTAATCAAATTATTACACTCTGATTCTTTTGAAACAACATCTGGAACTATATTTTCTATTTTAAGGGAGTATGGATCATTATTATCATTAAGCAGATATTTCTCAATTTCAGTACACACATTACATTGATGAGAATCCATGCATGAATCACAAACAAATGAATCATAAAAATTAGACAATACAGGAAAATCAACATCATCAGACAACTTAATAATATTATCCTCAACTAAATCAGTTATTAAGTCAATTTGAAAAACAGAATGATCCTCAGTAGGATGCTTCATAGAATCTAAAATGTTGAATCTAACCACACTATCTCCAAATTCCATAAAAAGTGTTCCTGCATGCACATCTATCTTTGTTCTAGCTATTTTTAAGAACGGTCTACCTAAAATTATTAGAGCTTTACTGGTGGAATTCTCACTTTCCATATCTAGAACATAAAAATCTGCAGGAAAAATTAAATCGTTAACTTTAACAAGGACATCTTCAATAATTCCTGCAGGATGTGCAGAGCTTTGATTTGCTAATTGTATAACCATACCTGTAGTTTGCAAAGGTCCAAGGGAAAATGAAGTAAATACAGTCATAGGCATAACATTAATAGATGCACCTAAGTCTAGCATGACATTTTCAAATTTGTTATTGCCTATTATGCATGGAATGGTAAACGTCCCAGGGTCTTTACATTTTTCTGGTATATGTGACAAAGGTTTCTCAATTAATACAGACACATTTCTACTTATATTAATCGTTTTATTGCCTTTTAGTCTTCTTTTATTAGTGTATAGTTCTTTAAGGAATTTAGCATATCTTGGGATTTGCTTGATGGCTTCTAATAAAGTTATATTTACCTCTACTTTTCTAAATGTTTCCAAGATCTCCTCATCCATTTTCTTATTTTGTATAGATTTTTGTCTTTGTGGAAATGGAAAAGGGATATGTTGTTTATCAGGACCAGCTGCAGAAGGAGGATTTGTAAGAGATATATCATTACATTATTACTTGAATTGTCTAAAACTTCTTCTGCATGTTTTTCTGCGACGATAGTTATAACACCCCAAAACTTTCAATCTCATGTATAATCATTTTTAATCCAGATCATTAATGATATTATCCAGTTATATTAACTTTCTACATAAGTGTGACTGTGAATTGAAGCTTCTTTTGATTCTTGGACTTAGATATTTCCGAGTATGGTATCTCCGAGTTAAGGAATTTTCCCAAATGGGATGTTTTCGAGTGAAACACTTCCGTGTGGAATGGCACCGAGTGAGATAACACCAAGTGAGACCTTTCCGATTCTCGTGTGACATATCACCGATTAAGATTACCGAGTGAGTCATTTCCAGGGAGAGTACATCTGGACAGAGAGACCATAACTCTGAGTGAGTAATATTTCTGAGTGAAGAGTTCCTGATGAAGGAAATATCCGAGCGTTGAACCCCTTCATTCCATTCGTGCTCAGGTGTCTTAAAGTTGCCGAGAGCTTATGCTCAGATCCGTCTTCAAGATTGCCTTCGACTCCGAGTGATAATTCCAAGTGGAATGATTTCCGAGAGGACTAAACTTCGACTCCGAATGATCCTTTCAGTTGTAATAGTTCCGAGTGACTCACTTCTGAGAGAAATAATTTCGAGTGAAGACTGACTGATATTGAAAGAACACTTCCGGGCAGAGATATCCGAGTGAGATATTTCTGAATGAGGTATCCCGGGTGAGTCATTTTCTGAGGAGGGAAAGGCTATATCCGAGTGTTTAGACAGAAACATGTCCAAGCAAATCCTTTCCGAGTGAAACAAATTCTGAACGAAAGAGGATCTAAATTCTTCTCGAAATGACCCGGTACCCAGAGGGTAATTTTAATGTGACCAATTTTCCCTCTTTTGCAATCAGTTTCGCTACAGCACCGGCTACTCTAGCTAATTGACCAACCTTTCCGAGTGTGATTTATATGTTATGTATGGCAGTGCCTAAGGGCATATCGGTTGAAGTAGATTCTTCTTTTTGATCAATTAAAATTCCTTCCCAAACTGTATAAGCTTCTTCCAAAGCATACGGCAGTCGGCAAATATACTGACCCGGTAGAGTTCCAGTCGGCAAATATACTGACCCGGTAATGGTCCAGTCGGCAATTATTCCTAAAATACTGAACCAGTGTCAGAATTAATATTTTTACTCCAATCATATCATCTTGTATATATTTTAATATATCTATTTCAATCATACAAACTCTAGTATGTAGGCGGCGGGAAATGGACAACAATATAGCTCACTTTCTTATCTAAACCTCCATTATTACCACAATCAATGCACCTAACGTCCCACTACAATCCTATTATGAAAACCTGTCCCCCACTTGTCATTGTATCATTAAATTAACGCTACCCTTCGTCTCCAAGTCTGAATTCTCAGAACAAACTAAAATTAGTAAAGTCTCTCTCTCATTTTCATTTCCTCCGTCAAGTCATCTCTGATCCGAAGCTAGGACAGTAAGAAGAGAACGTTTTTTAACCAATCTAAGACCCTTCATCAAGGTAAGAGGGGATAGGGTTATGAATAAATATGGAATGGGTAGAATTGTATGCTGATTCTAGGATTCTAGATTTATTTTTGTAACTTGTTGCTCAATTTTGAAGCTGAAAACGTGTGATTTTGATTCTGACTTATTCATCAACGTTGTAGATCTTTTTGTTATGCGAATTTTGAGACTTGAATCGACTGATTTGGACATGTATAGCGTGACTTAGAGCCAAAATACTACAGCATGTCTGTTTGGAATATGTATCTTCTATTTTGTGTATATATTTTAATATTCTGAGAATTATACATACATATTTAGACTTTGATGTATTCATAAAAGTTGTATATATTTATGTTTTGGATCTATAGAAAGTAGTTTTATGTTAAAAGGATATTTGTAGCTCTAGTTATGCCTAAAATACAGAAGTATGTTCATGCTGAAAATCTGCTGATATGAATTACGTATTGTATTTTTAAAACTGGAAATTTTGTGATGAGAATTAGTGTTTAGTGTCTTCATAAAAGTTTTAGATATTTGTGTTATGAGTAATTTAGAATTCTTCCCATGCCAAAATTATTTTTGTAGCTCCAGAAACGTTGAAAATACCAACACATGTATGTTTTATTACTTTCTTTGAGATGGTTTAGTATACTGTGATTATGTGATGTTTCTGTTTGGAATTTGAAATTTTGGTCTTCATTAAAGTTGTAGATAATTTTGTTATGGAACTACAAAAAATGGAATTACTTAAAAAGGATTTGATTTGCTCATGTTATGGTTGTTTTACTCACGTATGTTGCTGTTGTAAAATTCTAAACATTACCTAAATGATTATTATGGATGAAAATGATATTTTCCATATGGGTAATGATATATTTATGAATTATTGAGGGATTATTGATTATTATGGATGTTATTGAGTGTCCTATGAATATCATACAGTATGTATATCTTGATGATGAATAATTATGAATGACTAAATTAATATGTACATGAATACCTTGTGGTTTATTGAGATATGTTGTTGAACTGTAAATCCATGATTTGAGAATTATTATATGTGATGTGTCCTTTAAGGACTTGTGTTTTTCCAAGTGATTATGGAAATATTGATATCATGGTATGTTAAGTCAATAAAGAGAATTAAAGGCATTCATGCATCATAAGCATTTGGACGCACCATGGAATTTAGGGGTTCCATGATTGCCTACCCTGGTGGGGGGTTACTTTATGATGAGTTAAAGCCCTATTTTCACAGGAGCCATGAAGGTATAGGGATTCATGGTTATGCTAATTTTTACTTGTGTACTTCGGTACTTGAGGGCCATGAAGGTGTAGGGATTCATGGTTATATTAATTCCTACTTGTGTACTTTGGTACTTGAGTACCATGAAGGTGTAGGGATTCATGGTTGATATTAATTCCTACTTGTGTCTCTATAAGACTTTTTGATGCAGTATTTCCACCAAACCAAAATGGATCCAGCATGACATCATTTGACTAAATTAAAGATTATTAAATGTAAATGACCTGGTTTGGCATATTCATCATATCATTATGGTTTGTTGATTGTGTTTGTGCAAATTTTATTTATTTTATATTTATTCTATATCCTGTCTCACTCTTACATTATTTTTACAGTGCATGCTACACAGATTGATGAGTGATGCAATTAATGAAGCTTTTATGATTTATTGCTTGGACTATGACTTCATTTGAATTTTAAAGGGTTGTAATAATATTATGTACCATGTACTGTAATTTTCTCTATTGTTTCCACTATATAAATGTATTATGTTTTAATTGATCACGACTAGTATGCATGATAATATTCCGCATTTACCAATTTTTACGTGACCTCAGAATTTAAATTACGAATATCAAAATGACTCTTCAAACGCGAAAAATTTTTTTTGGAAAATTTTTGGGCGTCACATTGGTGGTAACAGAGCATTTTCAAAAATTCAGGGCCAATTGCTATGACATGTATTGTTTCCTTGATATGCTACATGTATTGTTTCTTTGAATTGTTTGTTTACTTGCTTGATAATATGTTATGTGCTATATGACTTGTTGCTTAACTGATAAATTATGAAATACTTATAGTTATGTTATAATATTGTAATTATATACGATATACTTTCCCTTAGAATTAGTATAAACCAAACTACGAATGTAGGATGGCAAGAAACAATAACGACGCTGTGGCAGCCACTTTCAACCACTTGGCTGAGGCCTTAGAAAGGCAAAATCAACCAAGAAGTACTGGAGGACTTCACGAATTAGATCATTTCCTGAAAAGGAAGCCATCACAATTTAAAGGAGGATATAATCCAGAGGTAGCATACCTATGGATTAAGGAAATGGAATGCATTTTTCGAGCCTTACCCTGCTCAGAATTCGAAAATGTGGAGTATACCACCTACATGATGATTAAAGAAGCAGAGAACTGGTGGATCCATGCCAGGATTCGTATGACTGAGACTGGAAGACCATTGGACTGGGCTAACTTCAGAGATTGTTTTCTGGAGAAATATTTTCCAACAAGTGTGAAGAGCCAAAAAGAGCTGGAATTCATGGAGCTGAAACAAGGCTCAATGTCTGTTGGTGAATATGCTGCTAAATTTGAAGAGTTATCCCTCTTCTACCCTCCTTTCCAATAGGCAGGTGCTGAAGCCTCAAAGTGTGTCAAGTTCGAGAATGGTTTAAATCCTGAAATCAAAGAGGCTATCGGTTATCAAGAAATTCAGAGTTTCCCCATCTTGATCAATAAATGCTGAATTTTTGAAGAAAACCACCAAGCCAGATTAGCACAAGAGAAGACGAATAGACAACTGAGACCTCAGTCAGTTACCTTCAAAAGGATCGTTCTATCCAAATCGTTTCAAGGGAAGATCATCATCATCTTCTCAGAGACGCAACGATCATATGAATATATGGTGTCACAATTGCGGAGGTAATCACTGTGAACAGCTCTTTTGGTCCGGTCCAAGTAGAATGAATCTTTTTTATACTGAATTCTAATTCAGAATAGTCAAATTCGAGTAGAATGGCTCGAAAATAATCAGAACCGAGCGAAATAACTCAGAATGAAGCTTTTCCAAGTGAAATACAGCCCTGTTGGAGGCAAATCCGATTGGAATGACTCAAAATGATCAAATCCGAGTAGGATGACTCAGATTAAAGCATTTCTGAGTGAAATACAGCCCTGGTTGAAATAAATCCGAGTGAAAAAACTCAAAAAATGGTCAAATCCGAGTCAAAATAAAGAAAATCCGAGTGGAATGGCCCAAAAATGGCAAATCCGAGTAAGATGACTCTGATTGAAGCATTTAGGAGTGAAATATAGCCCTGTTGAACAAAAATCCGAGTGGAATGTGCGCCTGTTGGGGTAAATCCGAGTAAAATTACTCAGAATGGATCAAATCCGAGTGGAATGTACCCCTGTTGGAGTAAATCCGAGTGAAATTAGTCAGAATGGGTCAGTTCCGAGTGAAATGCTTCACTGATGAAGGTGAATAGGAGTGGAATGACTCCCTGTCAAAGCCATTCCGAGTGATGAATAGCTGACTCTGTTGGAGGATGAATGCTGAGAAGGATTGCTTTCTAATTGCATCTAATCCGAGTGAAGAAATGCTAAATCCGAGTGAGTGCTTTCTGATTGCTACTGATCTGAGTGAAAACAAGTCTGAGCGAAGGAAAATCTGACTCAAAGTGTAATTGGAAGGACAAATTTTGATTGGGGGAAGCTTTTCTGAGTGAAAATACCAAGTCTCCAAGTCTTGAGTGGGAAACAAGCCCTTTCCGAGTGAAAATGCTAAGTTCCGACTGATCCTGTGCCAAATGGGCAATCTTCAATCGGTTCCCGGGTGACAACAACCGAATGAAATGATTTCTGAGTGAATGTGTGCAAAGTCTCTCTGAGTGATTCATGAGATATCGATTGATGAAACTGAGTTTTTAATTCTGATTGAAGCATGAAGCCGACTCCGAGTGAGTTCCGAACCACATCGGAACACGTTGATGAAGGTGTTGAGCGAGGCACACGTGAAGCATGATTTACCCGTCGAACAATTCGGGGGCATAGTGGGGCATATCATTGCCAACAATTACTTGACCTTCACAGATGAGGAAGTACCTATTGAAGGAAGAGGGCACAATAAAGCCCTCCATATTTCTGTGAAATGTCGGGATTATATCCTGGCAAAAGTACTTGTGGATAATGGATCTTCTCTGAACGTCATGCCGAAATCCACGTTGGCAAAACTGCCTTTCGATGGAACATACATGAGACCTAGCTCTATGGTTGTGCGGGCTTTTGATGGGACACGTAGGGAAGTCATTGGAGAAATCGAATTTCCTATACAAGTCGGACCCTGTACTTTCCAAGTACTCTTCCAAGTGATGGATATCGTGCCCGCCTACAGCTGTTTATTAGGGCGACCATGGATCCATTCGGCGGGGGTGGTCCCCTCCACGCTGCATCAAAGATTAAAATTCATCATCGACAACAAGTTGGTGACTGTTTCTGGGGAGGAGGACCTTTTGGTCAGTAAACCCATATCCACTCCATACATCGAGGCTGCCGAGGAAGCCCTCGAAACATCCTTCCAAGCCTTGGAGATTGCCAATGCAACAAGCATTGTAAAGGTGTCTTTCCCCAACGTACCTCTAATGGTGACGCTGAACATGTTGTGGAAAGGGTACCAACCCGGAAAAGGATTAGGGCGGGATTTGGAAGGCAGAACCCAACCGGTGAGTCTCCCGAAAAATAAAAACAGATATGGTTTGGGATATAAGCCCACTGTGACGGATAAGAAAAGGGTTGAAGAGGAAAAGAAGGGGAGGAGAATTGCTCGCCTTACTCGTCAAGAGATCAACGCTGCGAGAATCCCTATCTGCGATCTCTATCAGAGCTTTAAGAGCGCCAGAGTGATATATCCGGATCAAGTTGCCATGGTTGAGAACGAGCCTGACCTCAATATGGAGCTGGTATATGCTTGCCATCCAGATCAAGAGCTGAGCAATTGGGAAGTCATGGAGTTCCCTACAACCATTAATGTTCTATCAGAGTAATCACTGTATTTCATAATTTGGTGGTCCCTTTGCCATGCCCAAGGCTCCGGGACCCATTTTGTAACAAGGGCAGAACTTGTTTATTTTATTTTTGAAAACCAATGAACACATTTTATTTCCCATCACCTCATCTTTGTGCACTCTATTTTTCTCAAACCTTTCACTTGTTTGTTCTCTTTTCACTTTATAATATAACCCGAATGTAGATCCAAAAATGATTTCCCTAAGAACGACAAAAACTTGGATTTATTTCATGACCCTGTTTATCCAAATGATTGCGTCTACGAGGAAAGTGAGGAAGACTTTGGACCCTCATCTGAATTGACGAGATTGTTGGAACAAGAGGATAAGGAGATCCGCCCACATCAGTAGGAAATTAAAATCATCAATCTTGGAGGTGAAGGAGAAGATAAAATGATCAAGATAGGCACCTGCCTAAGTAAAAACCAGCAAGATGAATTGATTGAACTGCTCCAGGAATTTCGGGATGTGTTCACTTGGTCATATCAAGATATGCCAGGGTTGGATAACAGCATAGTGGAACATAGATTGCCTCTGAAACCAGAGTGTCCACCAGTTAAGCAAAAGCTATGAAGAATGAAATCGGAAATGCTTCTCAAGATCAAGGAAGAGGTCAAAAAACAATTCGAAGCTGGTTTCTTGGCCGTAGCCAAATATCCACAATGGGTAGCCAACATAGTCCCGGTCCCGAAGAAGGATGGAAAAGTACGGATGTATGTGGACTATCGAGATCTAAACAGGGCCAGCCCTAAGGACGATTTTCCTCTTCCACATATTAACATGTTGGTCGATAACACAGCCCAACACTCCATCTTCTCTTTCATGGATGGTTTCTCCGGGTACAATCAGATTAAAATGGCGCCTGAAGATATGGAAAAAACCACGTTCGTCACTTTGTGGGGTACTTTCTGTTACAAAGTAATGTCCTTTGGTTTGAAGAACGCAGGGGCAACCTATTAGAGAGCAATGGTCACTTTATTCCATGATATGATGCACAAGGAAATAGAGGTCTATGTGGATGATATCATTGCAAAATCCAGAACCGCGGAAGATCATGTCCGCGACTTAAGGAAACTGTTTGAACGATTGAGAAGGTTTAAGCTTAGATTGAACCCTGCCAAGTGCACGTTTGGCGCAAGGTTAGGCAAACTGTTGGGTTTCATTGTAAGCAAGAAAGGAATTGAAGTGGATCTCGACAAGGTCAGGGCAATCCTAGAAATGCCACCTCCTCGCACAGAAAAAGAAGTCAGAGGGTTCTTGGGAAGATTAAACTACATCGCTCGATTTATCTCACAATTGACATCGACCTGCGAGCCGATCTTCAAGCTACTCCGCAAGAACCAACCGGGGCAATGGAATGAGGACTGCCAAATGGCTTTTGAGAAGATTAAGCAATACTTGAAAGAACCACCAATATTGGTACCACCAACCCCTGGGAGACCACTGATTTTATACATGACGGTACTGGATGAGTCCATGGGCTGCGTATTGGGTCAGCACGATGAAACGGGAAAGAAAGAACATGCCATATATTACCTAAGCAAAAAGTTCACTGATTGCGAAATGCAATACTCCGCATTAGAACGAACTTGTTGCGCGTTAGCATGGGCTGCGAAGTGTTTAAGGCAATACATGTTGAGTCACACTACCTGGCTAGTCTTTAAGATGGATCCTATCAAGTACATCTTTGAGAAGCCAGCCCTGACCGGAAGGATTGCTCGATGGCAAGTGCTGCTAACTGAGTACGACATAACATTTGTCACTCAGAAAGCCATAAAAGGGAGCGCTTTGGCTGACTACCTAGCTCATCAACCCGTAAGTGATTACCAACCAATACCATTCAACTTCCCAGACGAGGATATTTTGGCATTGTCTGACGAAAAAGAAGGCGATAACAAAGACAAATGGATTTTAAGATTCGATGGAGCTTCTAATGCTTTAGGGCGCGGAATTGGGGCCATTTTGATTTCGCCAAAAAGAGAATTCATGCCTGTCTGCACCAGGCTATGTTTCGATTGTACCAACAATGTCGCTGAATATGAGGCGTGCTCCTTAGGGATCCAAGCGGCATTAGATATGAAAGTAAGGACACTAGAAGTCTACGAAGACTCTGCTTTAGTCGTCCACCAGTTAAAAGGTGAATGGGAAACCAGAGATAGCAAGCTTCTCCCCTATCACGCCCACATTATGGAAATGATCAGAGATTTCGAAGAGATTTCTTTCCATTATGTTCCTCGGGAAGATAATCAGATGGCTGATGCTTTGGCCACTCTCGCTTCAATGTTCAAAGTAAACAATGACTATGACGTGCCCCTCATCGAGGTAGAAAGGCGTCATGAGCCCACATACTCCCAAGTAGTCGAAGAACAATCAGATGGAAAACCTTGGTATCACGATATCAAGAGGTATATCCAGAGGCAAGAATACCCCGACAATGCCACAGAAAACGACAAGAGAACCCTGCGACGGCTCGCCATGGGGTTTTTCTTAAATGGAGACGTGCTTTACAAAAGAAACCATGATTCTATCCTTCTTCGCTGTGTTGATACCGCTGAAGCAAATAGAATCATGAGGGATATCCACGAGGGATCTTTCGGAACCCACATCAATGGGCATGCCATGTCAAGGAAAATCTTAAAGGCTGGTTATTTTTGGATGACCATAGAAGCAGACTGCTTCGCCTATGCTCGGAGATGTCATAAATGCCAAATATATGCTGATCATATTCACGCACCCCCGTCATCTCTAAATGTTTTGTCAGCACCATGGCCCTTCTCGATGTGGGGCATGGATGTCATTGGTCCCATTGAACCAAAGGCTTCAAACGGCCATCGTTTCATTTTGGTCGCCATTGATTATTTCACAAAATGGGTGGAAGCAGCTTCATACACTAATGTAACCAAAGGTGTTGTTGTTAAATTCGTCAAGCGTGAGTTGATATGTCGGTATGGCCTACCAAGCTAAATCATCACAGACAATGGTACAAACCTGAACAACAAAATGATGAAGGAGCTTTGTGAGAGCTTTAAGATCTCCCACCATAATTCCTCTCCGTACCGCCCAAAAATGAATGGGGCAATCGAGGCGGCGAACAAAAATATGAAAAAGATAGTACAGAAGATGGTGGTAACTTACAAAGACTGGAACAAAATGCTTCCCTTTGCTCTACACGGTTATCGTACCTCGGTCCGAACCTCGACTGGGGCAACCCCATTCTCTTTAGTTTATGGCATAGAAGCAGTCCTGCCTTTTGAAGTGGAGATTCCTTCCCTCCGAGTAATCATGGAAGCCAAACTGGTTGAAGCTGAATGGATCCAGACTCGACATGACCAATTAAATCTGATTGATGGTAAAAGACTGACTGCCCTCTGCCACGGTCAGCTATATCAAAGGTGTATGAAGCAAGCGTTTGAAAAGAAAGTACAACCTCGACAGTTCCAAGAAGGAGACTTGGTGCTCAAGAAGGTTTTGTCGATGCATAAAGATCACAGGGGCAAATGGACTCCTAACTACGAAGGGCCTTATGTCGTGAAGAAGGCTTTTTCCGGAGGTGCTCTCATACTCACCAACATGGATGGGGAAGATCTACCGATGCCTATAAACGCGGATGCAGTGAGAAGATACTACGCGTAAAAAAAAAGAAAAAGAAAAAGAAAAGAGGGGGCTCGCTGGGTTGAAAACCTGAAAAGGCGACCTAGGCAAAAGTTAGAGCAATTGGTGGGGTCGAAAGCGGCCCAGACAAATTCACACCCTATAGATTCAACACTGCAACGCCAATTTTTCAAGTCACAGACAAGGGGATGGGTTTAGGGCATCGAAGCCATTGTCAAGTCACACCCTCGAAAGCAAAATCAGAAGATAAGCAGGAAATCATGGAAAAAACCAGAATCTTGTCGCTCTCAGGAAATCGATGGAGGATCTAAAAAGGCCTTCCCTTCCATCCTTGCCATCAATTCCTCACACCTTGTCATATTTTTGCATTATTGGTGTCACCTGTATATATCTGTTGTTCATAAATAAAAAGTTTCCCTTCTTCTCACATGTGTTCATGACTAGAATAAATAAACAAGTTTTGCCTAACAAGAATTTCTTAAAAATGAGTTTTTGAGAAGGACGAAAACACAAAGTTATAGGGAACGAAGTGTACACCATTGCCAGATCTTACCTCGGGCAAGCTCAACCAACTCTGCGAAACAACCTCAATGAAGTCAGAAGTAATAATTATTTTGGCCATGAGTTACTTCAACGCCTGTCGCCAAGGAACTACGCCTGTAAGTTTTAAATTAGTTTCACGTTTCTCTGTTAAAGGATGGCCAGGAACCATGATCCCCAAGATGTGTAGTTGCCCAACTCTCTCCTTAGCAGACCTTTGGCATATCCGCAGTAAACCCCAAGTCCATTCTCTTTCACCCAAAGGGACATTACCCCGAATCACCAAAATTTTCTCCCCTAGTGGAACTATAATTGCCAAAAACTACACTTCCCAAATCCTTCCCCAGTGGGACTACACTTCCCAGTCAACCCAAAACTGGAGCATCTCCCCAGATTCTTCTTTCGGTCAAGGGATAGTTTTCCCCAAAGACTCTTTCGATCATGTCAAACCGGGGTATCTTCCTTAGGTCATTATCTCTTGTCGACCCCAGGACAGTACCCCGCACTCCCAGAATGTCTGAACTAGGACATCACCAGGGCCTCTCTTCGTCAAAAAGGAGCACCCTCCAAGCTTCATCCAATCATGTTAAACTGGGGCATCACCCCATGTTCGTTCTCATTCATTCAAGGGGTAGTTCCCCAAGATTCCATCCAATCATGTCAAACTAGGGCATCTCCCCGGGTTTATTCTCTTAGTCAAGGGGCAGTTCCCCGGGATTCCATTAAATACAGTCAAATTGAGGCATCACCCCAGGTTCGTTCTCATTCATTCAAGGGGTAGTTCCCCAAGATTCCGTCAAATATTGTCAAACTGGGGCATCACCCCAAGTTTATTGTCTTTCAATCAAGGGGCAGTTCCCCAAGATTCCTTCAAATCTTATCAAACTGGGGCATCACCCCAGGGATATCCTCTCAATCAAGGGGTAGTTCCCCAACAACCCACAGTCGTGTCAAACTGGGGCATCCCCCCAGATTCATTCTCTTGCGTTCAAAGGGCAGTTCCCCAAGGACCCGCAGTCATGACAACCGAGGGTCAACCCCAACCTTTACATTTCCTGCCAACAGTGAATTAATTCGGACGAGACGTCCTGTTAGCTCCCCCAATCTTCACTTTCCTGTCGCCGATCAAATGGCACCCCTTTACTTTCCTGTCGCCGATCAAATGGCACCCCTTTACTTTCCTGTCGCCGATCAAATGGCACCCCTTTATCTTCCTGTCGCCGATCAAATGGCACCTTTACTTTCCTGTCGCCGATCAAATGGCACCCCTTTACTTTCCTGTCGCCGATCAAATGGCACCCTTTTACTTTCCTGTCGCCGATCAAATAGCACCCCTTTACTTTCCTGTCGCCGATCAAATGGCACCCCTTTATCTTCCTGTCGCTGATCAAATGGCACCTTTACTTTCCTGTCGCCGATCAAATGGCACCCCTTTACTTTCCTGTCGCCGATCAAATGGCACCCCTTTACTTTCCTGTTGCCGATCAAGTGGCACCTTTACTTTCCTATCGCCGATCAAATAACACCACTTTACTTTCCTGTCGCTGAACAAATGGCATCCTTTTACCTTTCAATCGCCTAAGAAGGCATCCTTTTTCTTCCGGTCGCCGAATGAGGCACCCTTCATCTCTAATCAATTGAGAATAGACACTCAATCCTCTCGCCTCTTGTTAACTGGAAGACAATCCTTCTGCTTCATGTCATTCAAAGAATAATTCCCAGTTAACCACTTCTTGCTAAAAAATTGGAGCACTGCCCCACTTCTTTTTCCCAGATTTAGGACAAAAAAAAAACAAATAAAATGCAAGAGTAAAAAAAAACAAACAAAATGCAAGAGCAAAAAAAACAAAAAAAGAAAAACAAAAAAAAGAAGAAAAATAGAGAAAGAAGAAGAAGAGAAAAGCGAAACAGAAGAGGAAAATGCTCGTCTTTAAAGAAGAAAGGTCACACTGACTCGTGATTGCCGACACTATTAGACACCATCAAAAAGTCCTACTTGGCCCGTACGTCGGTGTTCATATCTTTACTTCCTTTTCACTTCAAAAACACAGAAGCTTCCTGTTTCTTTTGTGAAAAGAAGTAAAGAGGGGCATCTGTGAACAGCTCTTTTGGTCCGGTCCAAGTGGAATGAATCTTTTTTATACTGAATTCTAATTTAGAATGGTCAAATTCGAGTAGAATGGCTCGAAAATAATCAGAACCGAACGAAATAACTTAGAATGAAGCTTTTCCAAGTGAAATACAGCCCTGTTGGAGGCAAATCCGATTGGAATGACTCAAAATGATCAAATCCGAGTAGGATGACTCAGATTAAAGCATTTCCGAGTGAAATACAGCCCTGGTTGAAATAAATCCGAGTGAAAAAACTCAAAAAATGGTCAAATCCGAGTCAAAATGAAGAAAATCCGAGTGGAATAGCCCAAAAATGGCAAATCCGAGTAAGATGACTCTGATTGAAGCATTTAGGAGTGAAATATAGCCCTGTTGAACAAAAATCTGAGTGGAATGTGCGCCTGTTAGGGTAAATCTGAGTAAAATTACTCAGAATGGATCAAATTCGAGTGGAATGTGCCCCTGTTGGAGTAAATCCGAGTGAAATTAGTCAGAATGGGTCAGTTCCGAGTGAAATGCTTCACTGCTGAAGGTGAATAGGAGTGGAATGACTCCCTGTCAAAGCCATTCCGAGTGATGAATAGCTGACTCTGTTGGAGGATGAATGCTGAGAAGGATTGCTTTCTAATTGCATCTAATCCGAGTGAAGAAATGCTAAATCCGAGTGAGTGCTTTCTGATTGCTACTGATCTGAGTGAAAACAAGTCTGAGCGAAGGAAAATCCGACTCAAAGTGTAATTGGAAGGACAAATTTTGATTGGGGGAAGCTTTTCCCAGTGAAAATACCAAGTCTCCAAGTCTTGAGTGGGAAACAAGCCCTTTCCGAGTGAAAATACTAAGTTCCGACTGATCCTGTGCCGAATGGGCAATCTTCAATCGGTTCCCGGGTGACAACAACCGAATGAAATGATTTCTGAGTGAATGTGTGCAAAGTCTCTCCGAGTGATTCATGAGATACCGATTGATGAAACTGAGTTTTTAATTCTAATTGAAGCATGAAGCCGACTCCGAGTGAGTTGGGAAACAGTCATGTGTTTCCGAGCAATCCAAGACTCGGATTTGTGAAGAACTTCTAAGAAAGTGCATCAAATAGCTGATTTCCGAGTGAAATTCCGATGTCTGAGTGGAAAATAGGTAGATTCCGAGTGAGAAAATTCAAATTTCCAATTTCTGAGTGCAAGGAAGGAAGGTTCCGAGTGAAAATGTCCAAGTTCCATTCTGATTAAGAGCTCCCAAGGTTAATTCCGAGTAAATTCTTCAAGCAGTGAAGTTCTGTGTCACTTTTGAAGAAATTCCAAGTAAAATACATCCGACTGAAAGAATTCTGAGTGTTGCCTCTTCAATCAAACCCATAGTTGCTTCTTCAATCAGAACCGAGTGAGTAATTTCACTTAATTTCTGAGCCATATTTAAACATCACCGAGCACATTTTTATCAAACCCGAGTCATCAATTTTTACCCAAATCTGACTCACCATTCTCACCCGGATTCCGAGTCATACTCCAATCATTTCAACCGGTTCCGAGTCATTCCTTTCTCACCCACTCCGAGCCCATTTCCAACAATTCTCTCTCAACCCTCCTCAAGCCAATTACCGAGCCCATTTCCACCAATTTTCACTCGTTCCCGAGTCATCTTTCACCTATCTCCGAGTCATCCTTTAAACAATTACCGAGCTACTTCTCACCCAATTCCGAGTCCTTTTAAACCCAATTCTGAGTCATTATTCAACCATTTCAGTCGATTCCGAGTCACTTGTCACTCGGTTCCGATTGAATGTCTCACAGCTCCTCGGAAAGGAGTATTTTTTTCACTCGGCTTTCTATGGGAAATGCTTCATTCCACTCGGAATTGACTCCCAATATGGACGAATACTGACTGGGAGGCTGATCCGAGCCATCCTCACTCGGATTTCTACTATTTTCTCTCGGATTTCCATAATCCTTTCTCGGATTGTACATGCTGACCTGGATTCCACCACCCAAGTGGATCCAGGAATCCTGCAGGTGGCTGGCAGACAAGGGGCGGAAGTGGAGGAATTACAAATTCCCACCAGCCACTGTCCCTCACTACCAGGACCGAGTGGAAGCCTGAGCTGGCATTCCACTCGGAGTGGAAGCCTGAGCTGGCTTTCCACTCGGAGTGGAAGCCTGAGCTGGCTTTCCACTCGAAAAAGCCTATAAATAGAGGGCTGAAGCTTTGATACAGGGGCATTGATTCATTAAGAGAGAAAACTCTGCCTGAATTCACCCTCATCCTCTCTCTCTCACACACTGTCCAGCCCCCTTCAGCCACCAAACAGCCTCTAGTTCCCTCCTCTTACCCCTTCCAACAGCCCCACTCCTCCTTCTCCTCACCAAACCAACCCCCCCAACTCCCTTTTACCAATCCGACCTCCTACACACCATCCCAATTCCCTTCTCCTCAAACCCACATCAACCGTCCTTCTTCCTTAAAATCACCAACACCGTCCAGCCTTTCCCTCAAGCCCATCAAATCCGACCTCTTCACTCCTCACTCCAAACACTGTCCCTCACCAAACCGACCTCCCCAACTCCCTTTTACCACTCCGTCCTCACCACTCGGTACCGTTCTTCTCTCAACTCCAACACCGTCCCTCTTCTCACTCAGTCTTACTCGGTATTCACTCCTCACTCGGTAATCTACTACTTTCACTCGGTATTTTCCTATTTCCACTCGGTTTTACCATTTTTCACTCGGTTTTCCTCGTCCTCACTCGGTTTTCTGCTTTTATCACTCGGTATTTCATTTTTTACTCAGTTTCTTCCATTTCCACTCGATTTTTTCCATTTTCACTCGGTTTTTCCCTCTTTCTCACTCGGTTTTCTCTTCTTCCCCTCAGTTTTCGCTCATTTTTCCCTCTGTTTTCTGAACTTACTGTTTCCCTTTCTCTTTTATAGCTTCTGCTACCTTCCCCTTTCGCTTCATAGTAAAAAATTTAATAAAGGGAAATAAATGCTTCCTATGTTTTCTTTCATATCTAAATAAAATAAAAAAAAGGGGAAACAAATCATTTTTAAATAGTGTCGTACGGGAGCACTCCCGTCTTCACAACCTCTTTAGGATTCATACACGTGCGAAGAACTTCGCCTTGTACGAGTTCCCCACCTCAGTAACATCCATCATCATCTCCCAAGTCTTTTCCTAAAAGAAAAACACTCAGAACTACGTAACCCTGATTTCTTGATAATTCAAGAATACGTAGGAGCAGGACCTCAACTCCTGTCGGGCCCATCTTTCTTATTTCTTTTTATTGATTTATTTCCTCACTTTCATGTTTCTTTCATAAATGTTCTTTTTTTTGTCGCTTCCGTGAAAATCAATTTAGACGTGACGTCTTGTTGATTTCCCCTAGTTTTTGCTCAAGCCTCGCCATAATTCATAGGGAAGGGATACTTAGGACGAGACGTCCCGCTTATCTCTTTCCTAGCCCTGTTTTTTTTATCCGAGAATGTCTAATTTAGGCGTGACGCCTTATTAGCATTCTTTTCCCCTCTCTGTCTCATATCGAAGTCGAGTTTAATTCGGGTGAAACGTCCCATTGACCTTGCTTCGACATTCTATGTTTGTACAGTTCTCTCACTCCATTCTGTCGTTTTTAAATAAAAAATACAACAATAAAAGGGAAAAAATAAACTATCTTTTGTAAGGCTATTTATGTTGCGCATTTTCAATCTTGGTACTGTTTTTGACAGGCGATGTAGGGTGCTAATACCTTCCCTACTCGTAACCGACTCCCGAACTTGAATCTCATTTTTAACCAGTGCTTTACTGAACTTAGTTTTTTCCAATGTTTTTCCTATGGATAAAAACGTTGGTGGCGACTCCCTGTTTCATCCCACACTTTCTTTCTTTCTCGCCGCGCCGTCGCGATCCAGGTTGCGACAATCACCATATACGTGATTGCAACAGACATCTAGAAGATGTCACTTGCTTTCGATGTAATCAGAAAGGTCACATCAGTCCAAACTGTCCACAGAACCGTCAAAACAACAACAATAACACTTCGAATAATCAAAGAGGTTCTAATTATCAGGGAGGTCATGGAGGAAACACGCGTGCTGTTCAACCTCTAAGACAGAATAGGGAGTCAACAAACCAGAGATTACAACCAGCAACAGGAAGAGTCTTTGCCATCAGCGGTTCAGAGGCAGACCAAGCAGATGACCTTGTGCAAAGTAAGTGTGAGATCAATGGTACCATTTTATCTGTGTTATTTGATTCTGGTGCTACACATTTTTTTATTTCTGAAGAGTGTGTTAGACGTCTTCAATTACCTGTGAAGTCTATGATATATGACCTGATTGTTTCCACTCCCACCGGTACATAACTTAGGACTACTAAGGTGTGTAACGATTGTTCTGTGCTCATAGAAGGTAGAAACTTTCTTGTCGATCTTGTTTGTTTACCTTTGAAGGATTTGGAAGTAATTTTAGGGATGAACTGGTTATCGGCGAATCGAGTCTTGGTGGACTGTCATAACAAGACCGTGATATTTTCATCAGAAGGAAACACTATTTCTGACAATCCCAAGATCTTTGCCTTAAGAGGTGAAATTCAATTGTTTGCCTTGTTTACTCTTTCCAAAGGAGATGGTGAATCTAAAGCAATTGAGATGCCAGTTGTCTCTCAATTTCTTGAAGTATTTCTAGAGAATGTCTCAAGTCTACCTCCAGAACGTAAGATAGAATTCTTAATTGACTTAATTCTAGGAGTAGAACCAGTATCTAAGGCTCCATATCGTATGTCACCTATTGAACTAGCAGAACTAAAAAAACAAATTGAAGAATTGTTGGAGAAGCATTTCATCAGGCCCAGTATGTCGCCATGGGGAGCGCCAGTATTGCTCATCAAGAAGAAAGATGGAAGCATGAGACTATGTGTAGATTATCATCAATTGAATAAATTAACGGTGAAGAATAAATATCCTTTGCCCAGAATTGATGATCTGATAGATCAATTGAGAGGTGCTATAGTATTTTCCAAGATTGATCTATGATCGGGTTATCATCAGATTTGTGTCAAGTCTGAGGATATTCCAAAGACAGCCTTTAGAACACGTTATGGTCATTACGAGTATCTTGTGATGCCTTTCGGAGTGACCAATGCCCCAGTTGTATTTATGGATTACATGAATCGAGTGTTTCATCCATACTTGGATCAATTTGTCATTATCTTCATCGATGACATTCTAATTTATTCTAAGACATGGGAGGAGCATGAAAAGCATCTTCGAGTGGTATTACAGATTCTGAAGGAGAAGCAGTTGTATGCTAAGTTATATAAATGTGAGTTTTGGTTGAAAGAGGTAAAGTTCCTAGGCCATGTAATCTCAAGCAAAGGAGTGTCTGTGGATCCTTCTAAAATTAAAGCTGTAACAAACTGCGAGGGGCCTACTTCAGTTACCGAGATACGAAGCTTTCTAGGGTTAGCTGGTTATTATCGAAGATTCATTGAGGGGTTTTCTCGAATTGCCTTACCAATGACTCGTCTGACCCGAAAGAATCAACCTTTTTCTTGGACGCCAGAATATGAGAAAAGCTTCCAGGAACTAAAATTGAAACTTATATCTGCTCCAGTCTTAACTTTGTCTAATCCACAATAAGACTTTGTGGTTTATTTTGATGCTTCTAAGATGGGTTTAGGTTGTGTTTTGATGCAACAACGAAAGATGATTGCCTATGCTTCTAGGTAGTTAAGACCGCATAAAATGAACTATCCGACGCATGATCTAGAGTTGGCGGCAGTGGTATTTACTTTGAAAATCTGAAGACACCATTTGTATGGAGTCAAGTTTAAGGTGTTCAGTGACTATAAGAGGTTAAAGTATTTGTTCGATCAGAAGGAATTGAACATGAGGAAGCGAAGGTGGATGGAGTTTCTTAAAGATTATGATTTTGATTTGAAGTACCATCCAGGAAAAGCAAATGTGGTAGCAGATGCACTTAGCAGGAAATCCATTCATATGGCATCTTTAATGGTAAAAGATATGGAAATGATAGAACAATTCAGAGATATGAACTTGGGTGTGGAGATGAAATCTTCAAGAAGTATGACCTTGGGAACTTTGAAGATAACCAATGATTTTTTGAAACTGATAGGTGAGAAGCAGAAAAAGGACTTACAATTACATGAATTGAGAGAGATACAGGCGAATGGAAAGGATATGGGATTACAAGAAGGATTGAATGGAATTTGGAGGATTAGAAATAGAATTTATGTACCAGATGATGTTGATCTAAGAAAGACAATCCTAGAAGAAGCACATAAAAATATGTTAAGCATTCATCCTGGATTAACTAAGATGTATCAAGACCTGAACAAAAGCTTTTGGTGGCCAACGATGAAGAAAGAAATAGCTGAATATGTGTCTTCATGTCTGATATGTCAAAAAGCCAAGGTGGAACACCAGAAGCCATCTGGTGAACTGCAACCATTGGAGATTCCTGTCTGGAAATGGGATGATATTTCAATGGACTTTGTGTTAGGATTGCCAAGAACACGTTTAAGAAATGATGTAATCTGGGTTATTGTAGACAGATTGACAAAGTCTGCTCACTTCCTTCCAATGAATATGAAGAATTCGCTACAAAGTTAGCACAATTATACGTGAAAGAGATCATGAGACTTCATGGTGTACCATCCAGTATTATGTCAGATAGAGATCCAAGGTTCACTTCTCGATTCTGGGGAAGCTTACATCAAAAGTTGGGTTCAAGACTCTGATTAAGCTCAGCTTATCATCCTTAAACAGATGGACAGTCAGAACGTACCATACAAAGTTTGGAAGACTTACTGCGATCTTGTGTGCTTGACCATGGTGGTAGTTGGGAGCAGGTTCTTCCACTGATTGAATTCATGTATAACAATAGTTACCATCGCAGTATTGGAATGGCTCCATATGAAGTATTGTATGGTAGGAAGTGTCGAACACCCCTTTGTTGGTTAGAAACTGGTGAAAGTTTAACGTTAGGGCCTGAAATTATGCAGCAGACTACTGAACAAATAGAAATAATCAGAGAAAAGATGAAGGCATCCCAAGATAGACAAAAGCACTATTACGATAAAAGGAGAAAACCACTTGAATTTCAAGTTGGTGATCATGTATTTTTGAAGGTTTCACCTCACAAGGGGATTGGCCGAGCATTGAAGAGTAAAAAGTTAAGCCCAAGGTTCATTGGACCATATGAAATTCTAAAGAGGATTGGCCCAGTGGCTTATCAGATTGCATTTCCTCCTCACCTTGCAAATTTGTACAATGTATTCCATGTATCACAATTGAGGAAGTATGTACAAGATCCCACTCATGTGATTGCTACTGATGATGTTGAAGTCAGAGAAAAATTGACCATCCCTGCAGAACCCACACAGATTATGGAAAGGTCGATTAAACGCCTGAGAAACAAGGATGTACTATTAGTGAAGGTTGCATGGAAACAAGGAAATGATATAACTTTAACTTGGGAGCGCGAAGATGCTATGAGGACGCAATACCTAGAATTGTTCCACTGAGGGATGCGTTATATTAAATTTCAAGGAAGAAATTTTTATTAGGGTGGGAGAATTATAACACCCCAAAAATTTCAATCTCATGTATAATCATTTTTAATCCAGATCATTAATGATATTATCCAGTTATATTAACTTTCTACATAAGTGTGACTGTGAATTGAACCTTCTTTTGATTCGTTGATAAGTCTTGAAAAGACTTAATTATTCTGCCTTTTATTTAAGTTAATTCATTGTTCAGTGATTAGTTTAGCCTTATTATTTAATTAATAGCTAATAATTTATAGTTTATTTAATTATTTCAAAAGTGCTTAATTTATGTAAAGAAACTGATTAAAAATATTAATTAGTTAAGAAATTGAGTTTTCATTAACCCAGCATACAAATACTGGACAACCAGTAAACAAATGCTGGGCAAATTAGTTGTTTATTGATGCAGGAAAAGGATCGCTCAAGCTGAAAGGAAAAGCCGAGCGAGATTTGGAAAATCCGAGTGAGATTTCACAAATCCGACTGAAAAGAGTCCAAGAGCCCAAACTGACCGAGACTTCAAAGAGGCCGACTGAAAAGACTTCTTAAAAGGTTGATCGGAAGGAATTAATGAAAATCCGACTTGAGAGACTCCCAAGATACCGACTCCAAAATAGAACAGGGAACATTTTGAAATAAAAAGAAGAACCCGAGCGTCAATTTCAGAGTGCTGACTGAAAAGTTAAATTCGCTCAAGCGAGGGTCAAAAATTCGTTCAAGCGAGCAAGGTCGCTCAAGCGTAACCCCAAAACATCACCCCTCGCCCAAGCTGCTCCATAATGCTTAAAGCGAAAAAGTAATATTGCAATACATATCTCAAGTTCGCCCAAGCGAGAACCCAGTTCGCTCAAGCGAAAAGGCTGATATTTAAAACAACGATTGTTCCCTCCAGAATCCACTCGGCACCAGTGTTGTTTCCTGCTGCCTTCTCTCCTACTTCTGTACCTTAGTAATTTAAGTAGTGAGCTATTAATTAGTTAGTGTTGAGCTGTAAATTAGCTAATGATGAGCTGGAATCTGTTAAGAACTGAGCTGTAATTAGTTAATTATTCTGTAAATTACGTAGTTAGTTAGTTTTAGTCGTTAACTATGAACACCTCTTTTGGTCCGGTCCAAGTGGAATGAATCTTTTTTATACTGAATTCCAATTCAGAATGGTCAAATCTGAATGGGATGGCTCCAAAATAATCAGAACCGAGCGAAATAACTCAGAATGAAGCTTTTCCAAGTGGAATATTGCCCTGTTGGAGGCAAATCTAAGTGGAATAACTCAAAAATGATCAAATCCGAGCAGGATGACTCAGATTAAAGCATTTTCGAGTGAAATACAGCCCTGGTGGAGATAAATCATGTGAAAAAACTCAAAAATGGTCAAATCCGAGTCATAATGAAGCATTTCCGAGTGGAATAGGCTCCTGTTGGGGGAATCTGAGCGGAATGACGCATAAATGATCATATTCGAGTAGAATTAAATAGGATGAGTCATTTTTGAGTGGAATATGCTTCATTTTGGAGTGAATCAGAGTGGAATGACTCAGAAAGGATCAAATCTGAGTAGAATTACTCAGAAGGAGTCAGTTCCGAGTGAAATGCTTCCCTGTTGAAGGTGAATCCGAGTGGAAGGCTTACTGTCAAGCCATTCCGAGTGATACTCTATTGAAGGATGAATGCTGAGAAGGATTGCTCTTTAATTGCAATTAATCCGAGTGAGAGCTTTCTAATTGCAACAAATCCGAGTGAAATATAGCCCTATTGAAGTTAAATCCGAGTAAAAGCTTCTGATTGATACTGATCTGAGTGAAAACAAGTCTGAGTGAATTAAAATCTGACTCAAAGTATAACTGGAAGGACAGATTTTGATTGGACGAAAGCTTTTCTGAGTGAAAATACCCAGTTTCCAAGTCCTGAGTGGGAAGCAAGCCTTTTCCGAGTGAAAATGCTATGTTCCGAGTTAAACATTTTAGGAAGGAGTGAACTTATGCCGAATGATCAATCTTCAATCGGTTTTCTGAGTGATAACAACCCAATGGAAGGACTTCTGAATGAATGTGTCCGATTGGAATGAAGAAAGGCAAATCTATGCAAAGTTTTTCCGAGTGGTTCAGGAGATACCGATTGATGAAACTGAGTCTTTGATTCCAATTGAAGCATGAGGCCGACTCCGAGTGAGTTGGGGAATAGTCGTGTGTTTCCGAGCAACCCAAGACTCGGAGTTGTGAAGAACTTCTAAGAAAGTGCATCAAATAGCTGATTGCCGAGTGAAAGCCATTCCTGATTGATAAGTGAGTGCACCAAACAAGCGAATTACCGAATGAAAGCTATTTCCGATTGGAAAATAAGTAAAACGGTCAGATTCTGAGTGAAAAGCCAATCCCGAGTCATGTTTCACCCATCTCCAAGTCATCCTTTACACATTCCCGAGTCAATTCTTGGTCAGTTCTTGGTTAGTCCTGACTCACTTTTTACCAATTCCTTGTCATCCCTCATCAAGCCAATTCCGAGTGACACTTTTCACTCTTTTAACCATTTCCGAGACCCTATCCACTCAACTTTCTCTTTATTCAGTCGGCTCTGAGTCATCCTTTAGCCAACTCTGAGACCCTTTACATTCAACTTCCGAGTCTTTCTCTTCGATTTTCAATCGGCTCCGAGTCTTCCTTTACCCATTTCCAAGTCAATTTTTACCAATTTTCGAGTCATTATTCTCTCCTAATTCTGAGTCATTTTTTATCAGTTCTGAGTCAATCTTTGATCGATTTTTGAGTGACACTTTTCAGTCAGTTCTTGGTCAGTCTTCAATTATTTCTGACTCAGTTTTTACCAATTCCGTGTCATCTCTCATCAAGCCAATTCCAAGTGGCACTTTTCACCCATTCCCGAGCCAGTCTTCAGTTGGAACCGAGTGACACTTCAGTCGGTCAGCCCTCTTCAAACCAATTCCATGTCATACTTCCTCAAACCAATTCTGAGTCACCATTTTCACCCAAATCCGAGTTATCCTTTCACCCATTCAAAAGCCAATTTTCAGTCAAAACCGAATGACACTTCAAACCAAGTCTGAGCCCCCATTTTCACCAATTCTGAGTGACACTTTTCAATCAGCACCGAGTCCTCTTCAACCGGTTCTGGGTCAATTTTCACTCGGTCTGATTGATTGTTCCAATCATAATTACCTCGTTTGTCCCTTCAATTCAATTGTATACTTTTTCACTCGGTTTTCTATTGGAAATGCTTCATTCCACTCAGAATTGACTCCCAATGTGGATGAATATTGACTGGGAAGCTGATCCGAGTCATGTTCACTCAGAATTCTACCATTCTCACTCGGATTTCCACCCGGCTCCCCCTGTTCGCCCGTGATGACCTGGATTCCACCACCCAAGTGGATCCAGGAATCCTGGGGGTGGCAGACAGGGGCGGAAGTGGGGGGAATTAAAAATTCCCACCCAGCCGTTGTCCCCCACTTCACTCTGAATGGAAGTGTGAGTTGGTTTTCCACTCTGAGTGGAAGCCTGAGCTGGCCTTCCACTCAGACAAGCCTATAAATAGGCGAGGGTTGAAGCACCAAGGGGACATGAATGAAGGGAAAACTCTGCTAAAACCTCTGTTCTCTCTCTCCTTCACACCAACTCCTCTCTTCTTCTCCTTCCATCGTCCCTCACCATACTGCCCACAATCGTCCACACCGTCCTCTCCTATTCCAATCCGTCCCACACTCTCTCCTCAAACCAACAGCTTTAATCCCTTTTCTCTTCACGATACAGCCCTTCTCCTCACCAACACCACTCGGGTTCTCAACCTTCACCCGGTATTCTACTTTTCACTCGGTTTTTACCATTTCCACTCGGTTTTTTTACCATTTCCACTCAGTTTTTCCCATTTCCACTCGGTTTTTATCATTTTCACTCAGTTTTTCCCATTTCCACTCAGTTTTTCCATTTTTCACTCGGTTTTCTCTTCTCCCGCTAAGTTTTTTCTCATTTTTGTTCTCTCCTCTACCTCTTGTAGCTCCTGCTACCTTCCTTTTTTTTCTTTGTAGTAAAAATATAATAAAGGGAAATAAAAGTTTCCTATGTCTTCTTTCAAGTTTAAATAAAATAAAAAAAAAAAGAAATAAATCATTCTTAATCAGTGTCGTACGGAAAATACTTCCGTCTACACAGCCTCTATAAGATCCGTACACGTGCGAAGAACTTCGTCCTGTACGGGTTCATCACTAAAATGATACCCACCAACATTTCCCTAATCTTTTCCTAAAAAAAACATCTAAAGAACTACGTGACCCTGATTTCTCGAAAGCTCGAGAATACGTAGGAGCAGGAAATAATTCCTGTCGGGCCCATTTTTCTTTATTTAATTTTTAGAGTTTTTCCATTTTTGTCTTGCTGTTAAAAGAAGGAGCGAGGTTAATTTGGACGAGACGTCCTGTTAATCTCATATTTTTTAATATCTCTTAAAAAAAAAGAGGAGCGAGGTTAATTTGGATGAGACGTCCTGTTAATCTCATATTTTTTAATCTCTCTTTAAAAAAGGAGGAGCGAGCTTAATTTGGATGACACGTCCTGTTAATCTCATTTTTAAAAAAAAAAGAGGCGGAGCGAGTCTAATTTCGACGAGACGTCCTGTTAGTCTCATGTAAATATTCTGTGTTTATTTTTTGTTTATTTTTGTATATTTTGTCATCTCGTATATTTTTTTTTCGTGAAGAAGTTAAAATAATTAATGGGTTAATTATAATGCGCGCTATCAAATTGAGGTAACCATTTTTATAACGGACAGTTGTGAGGTTCTAATACCTTCCTCACCTGTAATCAGACTCCCGAATCATGGAATTTAATTTTTATAACCAGTGCTTTAACGAAAGGTTTTTCCAGTATTTTATCCTAAAAAATATTGGTGGCGACTCCCTGTTTATTTTTTAAAATCGTTTCGAGGGTCGGCCGCGCCGCCGCGATCCCGGTCGCGACATTAACTTAAGTCTTCTAAGTTATTAGTTAAGTTAGTTAGTTAGGTAGATGCATATATATATGTTTGTATATATTCTGTAAGGACAGAGACAGATACACATAGAATACATAGAACACAATTCATTCAAAAACTTCAGACATCTCACTACTTCATTTTCTCTCTCTAAATCCTCTCCTCCATGACGTTCCACAATCCTTCAATGGAACCGAAGTCAATGGAGTTCTAAATCCCTAAGGTTGGGATTGCGAAGGTTAGCAATGGAATCTTGAAGCTGTGAGCAAGGAAATCAACTTCTAGATCCTGAGGCGAACAAGCTGAGGAGTGGAGCAGTCTCGCTGGATTGACAAATCCAGAACTAATGAAGAACTTCGCCAGTGAGGAATCATGGCTGAAGCTTAGGTAACTTCCAGCTTTCTAACTAGTTTAGGCCTAATCAATTTAGGTGAATAGTTAGAGTTGAACCTCCAATTTCGCATTAGATTCTTAGGTTAATTGAGCACTTAAGGAATTAAGGTTCGATGCTTAAGGATTAGTGTTTTTCACCTAAGGAATTAGGGAATAACCACAAGCGGATTGTCCTCTGGATTATGAAGTTCGATTATACTTCAATTGCATGTTTCTTGAGGAAATTGTGAACTGAAGCAATCCTGACCTGCTTTCTATTAATCACCTTTCACATTTCATCTTAACTCTGTTTTTGGAAATACAAAAACAACTATAAAACATTAAAACAATCAAAAACTGATTGAACTTTCTGCGTCTTGTGTTGGTTCAGATTGTACTAGTCTGAGATTGAGGTATTTACCGCAATCCCTGTGAGACGATCAATATATTACAATTTAACGACTGGTGCGCTTGCCAAGATATAAATCTGAGAGTCATAATTTTTAAACAAAGATTTTCACACCAATTTGATGACTCGGGATTTTAGCATCAAGTTAATGGCGCCGTTACCGGGGATTATTGAGTAATATCAACAATCCTTGGACCGGTACTAGACTGAACCGTTTACTTTGTTTGCATTTATTACGTAGTTTGAATTTTGTTTTTTTATTAGTAGTAGTTTGTTGTTTTCGAGTAGCTGTAGTCGTAGCTGTGAATCGTTCTTTTGTGTGACATTTGTTGTATGCAGTCAAGGAGCAGAGGAGAGCCTTTCTTCTTTGATCCTGACATCGACTTGTTAGAACGTAAACTGAGAAAAGAGAAAAAGTAAAAAGAACAAAAAGAAATGGAATAGAGGAGAGTTACATTAGGTGACTACTCCAGGCCGACTGAAGAAGGATCGCAATCTAGCATCCTTAGGCCACCAATTTCAGCAAATAACTTTAAACTTAAACCAGCTCTACTACAGTTGGTAAGAAATGAACAGTTCGGAGGAAGTGAGGTTGAGGATCCAAATTTGCATCTAGCAACCTTCCTCCAAATTTGTGATACAGTAAAAATGAACGGAGTCCCTGACGAGGCAATCCGACTGAGGTTGTTTCCATTTTCTCTAAGGGACCGAGCAAAAGCCTGGTTGCAGAGTCAACCGAGAGGCAGTATTTCCACTTGGGAGGACTTGCAAAGAAAATTTTTGATTAAATACTTTCCTCCTTCTAAATATGCAAAGTTACACAATGAAATCACGTGTTTCCAACAAAGAGAAGGTGAATCTTTGATGGAAGCATGGGATCGGTATAAAGAGAGTTTGAGGAGATATCCTCATCATCAGATTTCTGATGTGTAACAAGTGACTATTTTCTATAATGGTGTCAGGCCAGCTACCAGGGTCCTGATTGATGCCTCAGCTGGAGGTTCATTAGTAACTAAAACTATAGAAGAAGCCATAGAGCTGATTGACATTATGGCTTCTAATGAATGTCTGATTAGTGAGAGGAGCCAAGTCCCAAGGAGAGGGATATTAGAATTAGAAGCACAAGATGCTTATCTGGCTCAGAGTAAGCTGATGACTCAGGCTTTGGAGAAATTAAGTATACAGATTTCAGAACTCCAAAAGCCGAGTCAAGTTTCTATGATCAGTTGTGACTTTTGTGGTGGAGACCATGAGAACGGAATGTGTGATCCAAATGTGCCTTCTGAGCAAGTGAACTATATGGGGCAGCAACAATATCAAAGGAATTATCCTTCTAATTCCTTTAATCCTAATTACAGGAATCACCCCAATTTTTCCTGGCAGAAAGGTCCACATTTGAATCAGAACATTCCACCAAATCAACCCACAAATAGACCACAACAACCTTCTCACCCTCCTGTTAAAGAAAAGTCAGAACTTGAGAATGTACTTTCTCAGTTCATCCAAGCCACTCAGGCCAGTTTCAAAAATCAGGAAGCGTCCATAAGAAATCTGGAAAATCAAGTCGGACAGCTTTCTAAACAATTAGTTGAGAGGCAAGCAGGCAATTTCCCTGGAGATACCGAGGTAAATCCAAGGAAACATTGCAAGGCTATAATCACTAGGAGTGGAAAAATTATTTCTCCATCTCCGAGTCAGGAAATAAGCTCAGAAAAAGAAAAAGAAAAAGAAATAGTGTAAGAAACTGAGCAGGTTAATAATGAAGCTGAAAATGAAAATGAAACAGAAAAAGAAAAAGAAAATAAAGGTCACCAAAAGAAAAAGAAAAAGGTTGATCTGATTCTGGAGGAGGCTACCAAGTTGACTCCTAAAAAACTGAGAAATGCTCTATTTCCACACAGGTTTAAAAAGCAAATAGAAGAGCAGAAGTTTGCTAGGTTCTTAGATGTATTCAAGAAACTTCACATAAATATCCCTTTTGCCGAGGCATTACAGGAGATGCCTTCCTATGCAAAATTTTTGAAAGAGCTATTGTCTAAGAAAAGGAAGCTTAAGGGGGATGAAATGATTGTTCTCACTCAAGAGTGAAGTACAATCATTCAAAAGAAACTTCCTCAAAAGCTAGAGGATCCTGGATCTTTTACAATACCGTGTGCAATTAGGGATATTCATGTAGGAAGTGCTCTTTATGACCTAGGAGCTAGTATAAATCTGATGCCTCTATCTTTGATGAAAAAACTGGGAATTAATGACCTACAATCGACTCGTATGTCTTTGCAGTTGGCTGACAGGTCCATTAAATATCCCCAAGGGATGCTGGAAGACCTGTTATTTAAAGTAGACAAATTTATCTTCCCAGCAGATTTTATAGTGTTGGATATAGAGCCTGACCGAGAGATTCCTTTAATCTTAGGTAGACCCTTCCTAGCTACAGGCAGAGCATTGATTGATGTAGAAAAGGGTGAACTCATGCTGAGAGTTCAGGAGGAGCAGGTAACCTTTAATGTCTTCAATTCCATGAAACATCCGACTAAAAGGATGGATTGCTTAATGATTGAAGAGATTAAAAGTTACCAGACTCCAATGCTTTTAAAAACTGAGGAAGAGGCTTTACGAACCTTTTTGGAGGATGACTTTGACTCTGAGACTGAGGAGTTAAATGACTCTTACTCGGAAATGCTGAACCTACTGGAAGTATTGGAAGTAGGTGATTTTGAAAAAGAAAAGAAAAATGATTTGAAAATTACTGAAGTTGAGAAAGGAAAGGAAGTTTCTGAAGAAAAATATGATTTAAAACCTTTACCTTCTCATCTGAAATATGTTTTCCTGAAAGAGGATGAAACACATCCTGTCATTATTAATGCTGACTTAAAAGAAGAGGATGTGGACAAATTAATAGGGGTTTTAAAGGCACATGAATCGGTGATTGGCTGGAATATTTCTGACTTAAAGGGAATCAGTCCATCATTTTGTATGCATAAAATTCTGATGGAGGATGATTATTCCCCTGTAGTACAGCCACAACGCAGATTGAACCCCTTAATAAAAGAGGCAGTCAGGAAAGAGGTGGTCAAGCTTCTTGATGCAGGAATCATTTATCCTATCTCGGACAGCGCTTGGATCAGTCTAGTCCAAGTGGTGCCCAAGAAAGGAGGGATGACAACTGTTAAAAATGAAAAAGGTAAAGTCATAGCTACTAGACCGACCACAGGATGGAGAATGTGTATAGACTATAGAAGGTTAAATGACTTCACTCGGAAAGACCACTTTCCTTTACCGTTTGTTGACCAGATGCTTGAGAGACTATCGGGTCATGAATACTATTGCTTCCTTGATGGTTACTCGGGTTATAACCAAATTGTGGTTGACCCAAAAGATCAAGAGAAGACAGCTTTCACCTATCCATATGGAATTTTTGCCTATAGGCGTATGCCATTCGGTTTGTGCAACGCTCCAGCAACCTTTCAAATATGTATGCTGGCAATCTTTGGGGACATGGTGGAGAAATTCCTTGAAGTATTCATGGACGATTTCTCTATCTTTGGTAGTAGTTTCGATTCATGCCTCAGCAACCTATCTAAGGTGCTGGTGAGATGTCAAGAGACTAACCTCGTCCTTAACTGGGAAAAATGCCATTTTATGGTTAAGGGAGGGATAGTCCTTGGCCACAAAATCTCTACTGAGGGCATTCAAGTAGACCGAGCCAAGATAGAAATCATTGAAAAACTTCCTCCTCCGATCAACGTGAAAGGAGTGAGGAGTTTTCTAGGATGTGCTGGCTTCTACAGAAGGTTCATAAAAGATTTTTAAAAAATAGCTAAGTCCTTGACCGACTTGCTTGTAAAAGATCATGTGTTTGTGTTTAATGAAAACTGTGTCAAGGCTTTTGGAAAATTGAAACAAAGTTTGATTTCAGCTCCGATCCTTGCAGCACCCAATTGGTCTTTACCGTTTGAATTAATGTGTGATGCAAGTGACTTTGCAGTCGGAGCTGTACTAGGTCAAAGAAAAGGAAAATTAACTCATGTAATTTATTATGCTAGTAAAGTGTTGAACAAAAATCAAATACATTACACCACTACTGAAAAAGAAATGCTGGCTGTGGTGTATGCATTTGATAAATTTCGTACTTACTTGATTGGGGCCAAGATCATTGTATATACAGATCACTCGGGAATCAAGTACTTACTAGCTAAGAAAGAATCTAAGCCAAGACTGATCAGGTGGGTTCTGTTACTCTAGGAGTTTGACTTAGAAATAAAAGATAAAAAGGGAGTAGAGAACTTAGTTGTCGATCAACTGTCTCGTCTGGAAGGTGAATCGGATTCTGTTTTAATAAAAGAAGAATTTCCAGACAAGAGGTTGATGGCAATTATCACCGGGCCATGGTATGCTGATATGGCCAACTTCAAAAGTGCCTCGGTGGTACCTGATAGCTGGACATCCCAAATGAAGAAAAAATTCTTTCATGATAGCAAAAACTTCCTTTGGGATGATCCATTTCTGTATAAAATAGGAGTAGATGGAGTGATCAGGCGATGTATGCCTGAATCTGAGCAAGAAAGGCTCTTGTGGCATTGCCACGACTCCTATTATGGAGGTCATCATGGTGCCTCCCGTACAGCAGCAAAGGTTTTACAGAGTGGCTTTTATTGGCCAACTATCTTTCAAGATACTAAAGAGTATGTCAAAAGGTGCGATAAATGTCAAAGGAGCGGAGGTCTCTCTGCTAAAGCTGGCATGCCTTTGACAAACATTTTAATTGTGGAATTATTTGACGTTTGGGGTATCAACTTTATGGGACCATTTCCAAAGTCGTTCTCCAATGAATATATACTTGTTGCTGTAGATTATGTCTCCAAATGGGTGGAGGCAATCCCGACCAGAACCAATGATGCACATGTGGTGCTTAGGTTCATTAAGAAGAATATTTTCTCTAGGTTTGGAGTTCCGAGAGTACTCATTAGTGATGGGGGTTCACATTTTTGTAATAAAATAATGGAAAAAGCCCTGCGTCACTATGAGGTTTTACATAAGATATCCACTCCTTACCATCCACAAACTTGTGGACAAGTTGAGCTGTCAAATAGAGAAATCAAGAGAATTTTAGAGAAAGTGGTCGGGAAATCTAGGAAAGATTGGTCGGTAAAATTAGATGATGCATTGTGGGCCTACAGAACAGCCTTCAAGACTCCGATTGGCATGTCCCCGTATCAATTAGTTTACGGTAAGGCTTGCCATCTCCCTGTGGAGTTGGAACACAAAGTGTGGTGGGCCACAAAGTTATTAAACATGGATTGTGACCAATCCCAGGAGGAAAGAGTTTTGAAACTCCATGAACTAGAGGAGTTCCGACTCAACGCTTATCAAAGTGCCTTCATTTATAAGGAGAAAACAAAGAGGTGGCACGATAAGTGGATTAATAAGAAGGAGTTTCAAAAGGGTGATCAGGTTTTGTTATTCAATTCCCGATTGAGACTCTTCCCTGGAAAACTTAGATCGAAGTGGTCGGGGCCTTTTATTGTAAATGAGGTTTTTCCTCATGGTGCAGTTGAGCTAAAAGACCCGACTACCGATTGGATTTTTAAGGTAAATGGCCAGCGACTCAAACTCTACTTTGGAGGAGAGTTTGATAGGCAGAAAACCTCCTTGTTACTGCAGGCATCCTCTTAGATGCAACAAGGTCAAGCTAGTGACCTTAAAGAAGCGCTCTAGGGAGGCAGCCCTACGTTCCGAGTGTTTTATTTTATGCTTTATGTCGGAATGAATAAAAAGAAAACTAAAAATTTAGTGAATAAAGTTTGAATAAAATTTGTGAAGTTTTGAAGAAGGAAGTCCGAGCCTGATTCTTCCATTTCGCTCAAGTGAAACACTAGTAGCTTAGGCGAGACACTGCTGTTGTTGCTTCGCGCTTAAGCGAAAGTTTACTGAGCTTGAGCGAGAGTAGTACACTCGGATAACTATTACTCATTCTTAACCCTTTTTCCCGATTGAACTTCACTCGTCATTCTTCAATAAATTCCAAATTTTGATGTGAATAAAAAAAAAAGAGAAGACTTTAATAAATGATTTTGGATCGTTGATTTAATAAGCGGGTCAGATGATGAAGGGTAATTTATTTCAGTCAGCCTTTTATCACTCGGATTCCTCACTCATCACAGTCAGCTTTGTATCCATTAGTCTCTTATTCACTCAGTTTATTTTCTTGTCAGTCTTGTATTCACTTGGTCTTCCGCTTTCTCATTCATCCACTCGGCTTTCTCACTCAGTCTCTCATTCCCTCACCCGATCTCTTTCATTCGTTCTCCATTCACTCGGTCACTCTTTCATTCTTCCATTCGATAACTCAGATTTCATTCATTCATTCACTCAGTTTCCACTGTAGTTGTTCTTTTATCCATTCAGTTTATCTCCTTCTCCTTCTGTCTTTCACTCGGGTTTATTCACCCGGTTAGTCAGCCATGCTTTTGATTTCTTTCACTCTTTTTTCCATTTTCCGACCACTCATTGTTCATTCATTCGTTTTTCATTTTTACCCGGTATAATCCACTCGGTATTCATCAAGTTAATCTCAGCTTTGCTTTCATTTTTCCGTTCATCTTTTATTCATCGGTTCTGCTAGTTACTCATTCCTTCTTTGCACTCGTTGTTTGTTTACTCTTCCACTCGTCCTTTACCACTCAACATCTCCATCACTCGGTATCTTTCTCCATATTCACTCGGTCATTTTCTTTTCACTCAGTTTTTATTCATTCGTTCACTCTAATTCACTCGTCCTTTATTCACTCTGTCAATCTCCCACTCATTTATTCCTCCACTCGTTCTTCCATACACTCTTCCAATCGTCATTTATTTCACTCTTTCTTTCTTTCACTCGGTCTTACTTTCACTATTCTTTCTCCTACCCGCTTTTCTGTTCACTCGCGTTTCTCTGCAGTTGTTCATTCGTCTCTCATGCGCTCTACTTCATTCATGCATTCTTTCATTCGTTCTTGTATCCATTCGTCTTCCAGTCACTCAGGATCATTTCCATTCAGTTTTCATTCACTCGGGATCCTGTATTCATTCACGTGTCTTTCATTCATTCATTCTTCTACTCACTCTTTCATTTACTTATCGCTTTCATTCACTCATTCTTTTTCATCGTTTGTTCATTCATTCGTCTTCCATTTTCGTGGGTCCACTCAGCATCTCTTCCCACTCTCACTCGATCTTCCACCTATTCAGTATTTGAGCCAAGTAAGAGTGTCTAAAAAAAATAATAATAATAATAAATATATAAAATAAAATAAATATTATAATAATAATAAAGTAATAAATAAAGCTGGAACATACTTACGCGTTTCTTAGTTAAGTGACTTCAACAGTATAAAAACCTTTCAGCTTCCAAACCCTAAGTACCTACGCTGGAACTTGGGTTGAAGACGAAAAGGCACTTTCTGATTTCTAAGAAAGGTACTATCTTTCCACTTAGTTCACTTATTTCATTCACTTCTAAGTACATGTTTAGTATTTCCTTGCTTCTTTGTTAATATTCTTCCACTGTTCATAGCCATGCATCTCACATTTTTTGGTTTGCTGTGTTTGTTTTGGATTTTGGTACTTGGTTGTTTATCAGCATTCTTTTATCATTAACCATGAAAAGAAGATCACAGAGACTCCTGCAAAAACCTAGACCAAATTTTGTAGAAGGAAGTGTGAGAAAAAAGCAAATAGATAACGAAAAGGAAGTGGCAACCATAAGTATATCTGATTCTTCTGAACATGCACCCAGTCAAAGTCAAGCTGAAAGGAATGCATCTCCTTCGATTCAGAGGAATGCATCCCCTGTAGTTGAGAGAAATGAATCTCCAGAAGTTGAAAGTGTTAAGGTTGCTGAAGACTATGCTATAAAGTTTAAAACCAGAGAGTCCGAGCATCCCAGGCAATCTACAGGAGCCAGTTCTTCTTCTTCTTACATTTGTATAATGTTGCAGGAATTACAGGTCATGAAGAAGATACAACTTGGAATTTATGATCGGGTCTTCAACCACGATCTCATGCTCAGAAAGATTGCCATGAAATTAAGGGTAGAGCACACAGCAGAAATAGGAGCCCGACCTGACAGAGATGCGTGGTTAGCTTCCATTAGATTCACTATTCCCTCACAGGACGTATCCCGAGCAGCTGATATCTCACCATCTTTTGAGCAGGACAAAGAGAATGAAGATCAGGATGATTGAGTTATTGTTATGTGTTATTATGATGTTTTTATGTAATTGACTTGACATTATTTTAAGTGTTTCCTGAACAATGAATTGGCTTTTATTTTAGTTGTAATGAAATTTTCTTTCTTTGTTAAATTGCTTGTTTTATTCTATTTTTTGAATGTATCGGTAAAATTCTTGCATCCCAATCCGACCACGTGTTTCCTATTCATAGCCACTCAGGTAAAAAGGGAAGTATTTTTCCGACTCACTCCTTAATTAATATTCTGACTCATTAATTGCTAAAATATGTTTATTGTTTAATTTCAAATCCATCTTAATAATTTGAAAGTTTGCTGATTCTTAAGCTGTAGTCGGATAAATTAACTGATCGCCTTTGTTTAATTCATGATCTCTGACCATAACTTTTTTATCATTAATTAATTGTTTACTCGGCATGCTAGTTAGCAATCTGAATGTATGACCTTACATTAAGTTTGGGAACATGACTGGCTGATTAACTATTATATTCGTAGCTTTTGAGCCTGATTTATTCTTTTCTGAGTGAACTTACATGCTAGTTAGTGAGACAGAATTTGCTTTAGTACTTGCTAATTGATTGTATGCCAGCCAATCGGAAATGATGAAGGCCTTCTTTGATAATTTAGCCAGGGCCAAAAATTAGCCTTCCTAATATATTTAATTACCCTTTGACCCAAAAATTATGTTTGAGCCTGAGACCCTTTTATTCTGTTTATTCACCTAACATTACAAGCCTATTTATCTTGAAAAAAAAATTGACTGATTTACCCCTGGATGTCCCACTAATGAATTGCTCAGTCTTAGTTATTGCTAGGGACTAGCAAGTTCTAAGTTTGGGGATGAAGAGTGTGCCTAGCATCAATTAAGGACACACTCCGACCTTGGTTATAGATGAATAAATAGAGAAATGAGGGGGGAATAAGAAAATAGAAAAGCTGAGAAGAAAGAAGAAAAAATGAAAAACAAATCAGCAAGGAAAAAGGTGCAAAGCACCGATTGAAAAAAAAATGTGATCGGAAAAAAATGGAAAAGAAGGAAGAAAAAGAAAAGTCTGAAGGACTGGAAGAAAAAGAAGGTGCAAAGCACCGAAAGTGTTAAGTTAGCATTCACTCGGAAAATAATGGAGCTTGCTAAGTAGAGGCAGTTAAGTTGAAAATTGAGTCAAGGCATCAGCGGATACATCTTGTAACCCGACATTCACTCGGAAAACAATAATTGAGCCTGTAGCCCAGCCCCATTATAAGCTTAAAAAGCCCTTACTGATCCGATTGTGTTGGCATATGGCATGACGTGTAGAACTGTTGCAAGCCTATGTTTATCTAACAAGTATGCAGGTGATGAGTGCATTCTATTTACCCTATACACCGAGAGAAGAATGAAACACCGACCCAGTAAGGAAAGCATCAGCAGCTTGTTTCCCAAAGGAGGTGTAAGTTATTATACTTTCAGAAATTACAAAAAGAAAGCATGGTCGGTATTCAATAATTATAGCATGAACTAAGTTAAGGAAAGGTTGATTATGTTAAATAACAGCTTGTTAGTTAATTAATCTGAATATTTGCTTGAGGACAAGCAAGTTTTAAGTTTGGGGATATGATAAGTCTTGAAAAGACTTAATTATTCTGCCTTTTATTTGAGTTAATTCATTGTTCAGTGATTAGTTTAGCCTTATTATTTAATTAATTGCTAATAATTTATAATTTATTTAATTATTTCAAAAGTGCTTAATTTATGTAAAGAAACTGATTAAAAACATTAATTAGTTAAGAAATTGAGTTTTCATTAACCCAGCATGCAAATACTGGACAACCAGTAAACAACTGCTGGGCAAATTAGTTGTTTATTGATGCAGGAAAAGGATCGCTCAAGCCGAAAGGAAAAGCCGAGTGAGATTTGGGAAATCTGAGTGAGATTTCACAAATCTGACTGAAAAGAGTCCAAGAGCCCAAACTGATCGAGACTTCAAAGAGGCCGACTGAAAAGACTTCTCAAAAGGTTGATCGGAAGGAATTAATGAAAATCTGACTTGAGAGACTCCCAAGATACCGACTCCAAAATAGAACAGGGAACCAATTGAAATAAAAAGAAGAACCCGAGCGTCAATTTCAGAGTGCTGACTGAAAAGTTAAATTCGCTCAAGCGAGAGTTAAATTCGCTCAAGCGAGGGTCAAAAATTCGTTCAAGCGAGCAAGGTCGCTCAAGCGTAACCCCAAAACATCACCCCTCGCCCAAGCTGCTCCATAACGCTTAAAGCGAAAAAGCAATATTGCAATACATATCTCAAGTTCGCCCAAGCGAGAACCCAGTTCGCTCAAGCGAAAAGGCTGATATTTAAAACAGCGATTGTTCCCTCCATAATCCACTCGGCACCAGTGTTGTTTCCTGCTGCCTTCTCTCCTACTTCTGCACCTTAGTAATTTAAGTAGTGATCTGTTAATTAGTTAGTGTTGAGCTATAAATTAGCTAATGATGAGCTGGAATCTGTTAAGAACTGAGCTGTAATTAGTTAATTATTCTGTAAATTATGTAGTTAGTTAGTTTTAGTCGTTAACATAAGTCTTCTAAGTTATTAGTTAAGTTAGTTAGTTAGGTAGATGCATATATATATGTTTGTACATATTCTGTAAGGACAGAGACAGATACACATAGAATACATAGAACACAATTCATTCAAAAACTTCAGACATCTCACTACTTTATTTTCTCTCTCTAAATCCTCTCCTCTGTGACGTTCCACAATCCTTCAATGGAACCGAAGTCAATGGAGTTATAAATCCCTAAGGTTGGGATTGCGAAGGTTAGCAATGGAATCTTGAAGCTGTGAGTAAGGAAATCAACTTCTAGATCCTGAGGCGAACAAGCTGAGGAGTGGAGCAGTCTCACTGGATTGACAAATCCAGAACTAATGAAGAACTTCGCCAGTGAGGAATCATGGCTGAAGCTTAGGTAACTTCCAGCTTTCTAACTAGTTCAGGCCTAATCAATTTAGGTGAATAGTTAGAGTTGAACCTCCAATTTCGCATTAGATTCTTAGGTTAATTGAGCACTTAAGGAATTAAGGTTCGATGCTTAAGGATTAGTGTTTTTCACCTAAGGAATTAGGGAATAACCACAAGCGGATTGTCCTCTGGATTATGAAGTTCGATTATACTTCAATTGCATGTTTCTTGAGGAAATTGTGAACTGAAGCAATCCTGACCTGCTTTCTATTAATCACCTTTCACATTTCATCTTAACTCTGTTTCTGGAAATACAAAAACAACTATAAAACAATAAAACAATCAAAAACCGAATGAACTTTCTGTGTCTTGTGTTGGTTCAGATTGTACTAGTCTGAGATTGAGGTATTTACCGCAATCCCTATGAGACGATCAATATATTACAATTTAATGACTGGTGCGCTTGCCAAGATATAAATCTGAGAGTCATAATTTTTAAACAAAGATTTTCACACCAATTTGATGACTCGGAATTTTAGCATTATTCGTTCAAATAGCTTCCTTTAGTAATAACCTCTGGTAGCGCTCTGGTTGGGACATTACCGAGTAAAATATTAGTGAGAAAGAAAATTCCGAGTGAATCAGGTCAGAAATAAGACTTTCCGAGTGAATAAAAGAATCTGTTTCCGAGTGAGGTCTAACCGAGAGAAAATTCCGAGTAAAGGTAATGTTTCCAAGTGAGAAATGACCGAGAGGACCACTTCTGAGTGGAGTCCTGGTCACGGAGACATTTCTGAGTGAAGCGTGTCTGAGAGAATCATTTCTGAGTAAAAGAAAGCTTTGGCTTCAAATGAGACATTTCTGAGAGATTTCAAATCCGTGATGTGTTGGTGTATGCACTATGAGCCTTTATGCTTTTTCATTTGTATCATTTTTCTACTTATCAATAGAATAAATATTTCAGTTTAAAATTGTTTTAAACATACTTATCCTTGGAGTAATAGGTCATATAAAAATTATTCCTAAAATGTCCCTAGTTAAGTATTTACATGGGGACATGTAAATACACTGAGACTAGTGTGTGAGTGTACTGATGATCTGATCTCACAGATCATAGATATAGATGATATCGAGTCTTCACACGGGTACACATTAAGAGTAATGATGTACTGGACAGACCCACCATGAGAACGTTGCATGGATCGTTACATGATTGTCATAAACGATTCTCAATGTGATAATGGTATATGTAGTCCTTCGACCTGAAGTCACTACGATTCCTACATGAGGAGTTTATTGTTTTAATGCAATTAAACGTCTTCTGTAACAAGAGGACTATAAAGGTTGTGATTAGGCAATGAACAAATTATGCAGAGGGATGTGAGTGATGTAGATGGGATTTGTCTCTCCTATGTGACAGGAGTGATATCCATAGGCCACTTGATGGAGTAAGACTAAGAAAACGCATGGCCATGCTAGAAAGAATAAATATTAGATATTTATTCGGATCCAGTCTACTCCGGTATCAAGTAAAATAAATTGGGCCGTACAAGGATGACGCGACCATGCCTTGGGCCCAATTAGGATATCGTGACAAAAGGAATAAACGTATTAAATAATTATCACTTATAGGTTATGTTGATAATATTCGGACATAATGATGCATTGCTAGATGCCGCTCTTATTTTATATTAATAATAAAATAGTTTATTATTAATATGACCGGGTATTTTACCTATAGGGTCACACACATAGAGTAAGCCCATCAGAAAATGTTGTCTTATTTTAGTTGGACTAAAATAAAGCTATTGGGCCTAATTCATTTGGAATGAGTAAGGAGCCCACTTTTAGAGAGAACAAATTAGGTCAAACCTAAGCCTATAAATAGAGCATAAGATGCTCATAGGCGGTTCACTCAAGTGAGACACAAATTCGTAAAAAGTTGCAAGAGCTACACGTCGTCAACCTAGCAGTTGGCAAGTGTTGCGATTCTGGTGGGAGTGCTCGTGTGGACTCCTAAAGGACGAGGCTACGACTGCTTCGGAGTGCTTCAAGAGGTAACCTAAAATAATTTAGAAATTGTTTTTGTGCTCTGATACCACTTTTAGGGAATCCCTAAGCATGAGCAGCGGAAAAATAAAGGGATTCCATAGGATTTGCAAAGTTTTTACCTATAGGGTCACACACATAGAGTAAGCCCATCAGAAAATGTTGTCTTATTTTAGTTGGACTAAAATAAAGCTATTGGGCCTAATTCATTTGGAATGAGTAAGGAGCCCACTTTTAGAGAGAACAAATTAGGTCAAACCTAAGCCTATAAATAGAGCATAAGATGCTCATAGGCGGTTCACTCAAGTGAGACACAAATTCGCAAAAAGTTGCAAGAGCTACACGCCGTCAACCTAGCAGTTGGCAAGTGTTGCGATTCTGGTGGGAGTGCTCGTGTGGACTCCTAAAGGACGAGGCTACGACTGCTTCGGAGTGCTTCAAGAGGTAACCTAAAATAATTTCGAAATTGTTTTTGTGCTTTGAAACACGGAACTTTGCAAATCCTATGGAATCCCTTTATTTTTCCGCTGCTCATGCTTAGGGATTCCCTAACAGTGGTATCAGAGCCAGGTTGCAAAACCGTGTTTTGGGCATTTGTTTATATTTTATGATGATATGTTTTCATTTGCAAGAGCTTTTGGAAAATATGATTTGCGAAATCGTTTCGTTGTTTAAAGCTTTGCAATTTTGTTTTGCGAAAATGTTTTGTGAAACTAGGATTCGAAAATGAACATGCATGATTATGTTGCTATTTTGAGTTATCGAATATGATGCATATTATTACAATGATTAATCATGTATATGGTATGAACTCTGTTTTGGCATGATACATATAATTTTGAGTTATTCTTTATAAATTGTATATGATGCATGTTATAGAGTTTCTTAATTTTAGTATGTATGTTGTTGCCGTTTAAATTTGTATGATGTATGAGTTTATGCAATTTTGATATGTGTTTTACTCATATGATAGTCATCGTACAAACTTTGAATCAATTGAGTTGATCTTCGAACATGAATGGTTCATGTTATGGGGCGTTAAGTGATAAGGTTTAAGTGTTAAACCATGGCCGTTCCTTAATCTAGGATTCAAGAGTTGAAACCTAGACGGCCGTCATGAAAGGCATTGCATGTTGGCATTAGCGCAAATTGAATTCTAGGTTTTGAAACCCTAGACGGCGCTGCCTCCATGTGCCTTGACGGCTGCGTTGTGAAGTGTTCGCAACAAGGAATTAGGGTTTCAAAATGGTTGAAACCCTAGCCGAAATTTTAGAGCTGTTAATGGTCAGTGGGACGTTCTGGCTAGGAAAGATTTGGTACTTAAGCGGTCACACCGGACCCACCTCTCTTTCCTGGGAACCAACCTGACTACAGTACTGCGTGACCCCCGTACATTCTCTGCGTAGCGCCTTATTATCGATCCACGTGTTTAATGGCCCGTTTAAAATTTATTTTTTTTTAAATTATTTCAAATGGGTTATAATTAATTAATTAACACGTTGCATGGTGAATGGTTATGGTCTTAGTTATTTTATTTAAATACAGCCTGCGTGCTGTGCCTCTCTTCATTCTGTTGTATTTCTTTTTCTCAACCCTTCACTCGTATGTAAAGCGAGTTTCTTTAAAAATCTTGTAATCTTGATAGAGGCAACAAAGTAGAGATCTAGAAGAAAACTAGAGTGGTGACTCTAAGCACTTTTGTCTTTGAAAGGAACCAAGGAGTGGTGACTCCAAGAGGATGGTGGGTTCAAGAAGTAGGACTTCATGAAGCCTTGGCTATATAGTTCCTCTAGGTTTATTTATTTTTTTTATTTATTTTCTTCTAGGAAGACCATAACCATCTCACAATTTCGTTTGCATGTTTTGGGGAAAATTTTATTACGTTAAAGCGTTTAACAAAGACGGTAATTTTAAAATAAATTAAAATCCCTCAAAATAATATTAAGTTATAAACGCCTTCCAATAAGTACACTCGTCAACACTAATGTCAATAAATAGTGGGTCTGCCAAAGCAGGGCACTATTATTTATATTAGTAAGACGCGATGGGATAATGGTAATATCCAAACTGTTTTATTGGGCTTTAACTTAACTAAGTTTTCAATTGGATTGAATATAACTTAGAGGCGTAAACATTGGGCTAAATATTCATAAGATGAATAATTAGTAATGGTTACTTAACCCAATGACTAAGAGTTGTATAAAGATACAATTGGAAAAAGTTTCCTACCTAAATAACCAAGTATTAGGTGATCAGCCAAAGCTGACTTAACGCTTGGCAAAATATGGATCTTAGCCCACTAGAAAATCTTCCAACGGGATTTTCTGATTCGTGGAGGGTATTTTTGTTTTGAATCGAAATAGTGGGAGACATATTTAATTTAAATGACCATAATTTAAATATGTTTTGAAAATGATACTTACTACATATTTTCTGTTTTAGATAACCATGACGTCAAACACACCTTCAAACCTTTCGTTACGATCAATCCTAGACAAAGAAAAATTGTCTGGTTCAAACTTCCTTGACTGGTATAGAAATTTGAGGATTGTCCTCAAACAAGAGAAAAAGCAGTATGTCCTGGAAGGTCCGATTCTGGAACCACCCGCGAACAATGCCTCTAAAGCTGACAAGGATGCTTACAAGAAGCATCAGGATGACGCTTTAGATGTCCAATGCCTTATGCTGGTAACCATGTCTCCTGAGCTTCAGAAGCAACATGAGCATATGGAGGCTTTCGATATGATCGAAAACCTAAGGAAACTATATCAAGGTCAAGCTGACCAAGAAAGATATGAAGTTTCTTCAGCCCTATTTAGCTGCAGACTTGAAGAGGGAGGTTCTGTAGGACCTCATGTGCTCAAAATGATTGGGTACTTGGAGAATCTAGCTAGGCTAGGATTCCCCTTCCCTCAGAAGTTGGCTACCGATCTCATTTTGAAATCATTACCTGACAGTTTTAAGCCAGTTATCATGAATTACAACATGAATGCATTGGACAAAACATTGCCAGAGCTACTCAATATGTTGAGGACTGCTGAGCCCAATATTTCTAAAGGAAAGGGCAAGGCCATAATGATGGTCAATTCTGGCAAAGGTAAAGGAAAGGGCATGTATAAAGGCAAAGGAAAGGCTATTGTAGGAAATGGCAAGAAGATTTGGAAAGGAAAGGATAAGCCAAGTACATCAGCCTTAAAACCTGTGGGCGGGGTGGCTAAGGAAGGTAAATGTCACCATTGTGGACAAAAGGGACACTGGAAGAGAAACTGTCCAAAGTACCTAGAAGAGCTTAAGAAGAAGGGAAGTGAGACTTCCACTTCAGGTATTTTTGTTATAGAAATTAACATGTCAACTTCAACATCATGGGTATTAGATACTGGATGTGGATCTCACATTTGTCTTAATGTGCAGGATCTAAGAAGGAGTAGACAGTTGATGAAGGGCGAGGTAGACCTACGCGTTGGAAATGGAGCAAGAGTTGCTGCATTAGTTGTAGGGACTTATTTTTTATCCTTGCCCTCAGGGTTAGTCCTTGAATTGGACAATTGTTATTTTGTTCCGGCAATAAGGAGAAACATTATTTCTGTTTCTTGTCTTGATAAGAAAGGCTTTTCCTTTACAATAAAGAACAATAGTTGTTCTGTTTATTTAAAAGACATGTTTTATTGTTGTGCAAATTTGAGTAATGGACTTTATGTTCTAGATCTCGAAACCCCTATCTATAACATTAATACTAAAAGGGTTAAAACAAATGATTTAAACCCAACTTATCTTTGGCATTGTCGCCTAGGACATATAAATGAGAAACGCATTTCTAAACTCCATCAAGATGGATATTTAGAATCTTTTGATTTTGAATCAATAGATACATGTGAATCTTGTTTATTAGGGAAGATGACCAAGACCCCTTTTACCGGAAAAGGTGAAAGGGCGAGTGATCTTCTTGGCTTGATACATAGTGATGTATGTGGGCCCATAGGGACAATGGCTAGGGGAGGTTTTAGTTACTTCATCACTTTTACTGAAGATTTCAGTAGATATGGATTTGTGTTTCTCATGAAACATAAATCAGAATCCTTTGAAAAGTTCAAGGAGTTTAAACATGAAGTAGAGAACCAACTTGGCAAGACAATTAAAGCACTTCGATCCGATCGAGGTGGTGAATATTTGAGCCTAGAGTTTGATGAATATCTTAAAGAGTGTGGGATTATATCTCAACTTACTCCCCCTGGAACACCAGAATGGAATGGGGTTTCTGAGCGGAGAAATAGAACCTTGTTGGACATGGTTCGATCAATGATGAGTCAAACTGACCTCCCTAACTCATTCTGGGGACATGCTTTGTTGACAGCAACTTTCACACTTAACCGTGTTCCATCAAAGGCTGTCATAAAGACACCATATAAGATATGGACTGGGAAACGACCTAGTATGTCTTTTCTTAAGATTTGGGGCTGTGAAGCTTATGTTAAACGCCAAAGTTCTGATAAACTTGGGCCCAAGTCAGATAAATGTCTTTTTGTGGGATACCAAAAGAAACAAAGGGTTATTATTTTTACAATCCTACTGAGGGCAAAGTGTTTGTTACTCGGAATGCTGTATTCTTAGAAAGGGAATTCATCTCTACAAGAATCAGTGGGAGGAAAGTAGAACTTGAAGAAATTTAAGACTCACAAGGCATTGAAGAGCCAATGGTGGAAGTGGAGCAGGACCCACAAAATGTTGTGATAACACCAGCTCTAGTAGCACAAGACTTGCGTAGATCAGGTAGAATACGTCAACAACCTGAAAGATATGGATTTCTTGTAACTCAGGAAGGAGATGTATTCCTAATGGATCAAAATGAGCCAACATCTTATGAAGAGGCCATTGCAAGTTCAGAATCTGAGAAATGGCTAGAAGCCATGGAATCTGAAATGGACTCCATGTACACTAATCAAGTTTGGAACTTGGTTGATGCACCTGAAGGGGTAAAACCTATAGGATGCAAGTGGGTTTTCAAAAAGAAAACTGACATGGATGGTAATATAAGTACATTTAAAGCAAGGTTGGTGGCTAAAGGTATCAAGCAAATACATGGTATAGACTATGATGAAACTTTTTCCCCAGTTGCTATGCTAAAGTCTGTTCGGATTCTGCTTGCTATTGCTGCATACCATGATTATGAGATATGGCAAATGGATGTCAAGACTGCTTTCCTTAATGGAAATCTTCTTGAGGAAGTGTACATGACACAACCTGAAGGCTTTGTTAAGCCTGAAGCATCCAGGAAGGTGTGCAAGCTACAACGTTCTATATATGGACTTAAGCAAGCTTCCAGAAGCTGGAATCTTCGTTTTGATGAAGCTGTTAAATAATTTGGCTTTATTAAAAATGAGGATGAACCTTGTGTCTACAAGAAGGTTAGTGACTGCACAATTGTTTTTCTGGTCCTGTATGTTGATGACATACTACTTATTGGAAATGACGTTCCTACTCTTCAGTCTGTGAAGAGTTGGTTGGGAAGCTATTTTTCTATGAAAGACTTAGGTGAAGCAACCTACGTGTTGGGAATTAAGATCTATAGAGATAGATCAAGAAAACTTCTTGGCCTAAGTCAGAATACATACATAGACAAAGTGTTAAAATGGTTTAACATGCAAGATTCCAAGAAAGGAACTTTGCCTATGGCTCATGGCATAAGCTTATCAAAAGCTCAATCTCCTTCCACTAAAGAAGAAAGAGAACGGATGAATAAGATTCCATATGCATCTGCTATTGGATCAATCATGTATGCCATGATATGTACCCGACCAGATGTCTCGTACGCTTTAAGCATGACGAGCAGATACCAGTCTGATCCCGGTGAAAGTCACTGGACTGCTGTCAAGAATATCCTGAAGTACTTAAGAAAAACTAAGGATTCATTCTTGATATATGGAGGGGAAGAAGAGCTCATTGTAAAAGGTTACACTGATGCTAGCTTCCAAACTGATAAGGATGACTCAAGATCGCAATCTGGGTACGTGTTTTGTCTAAATGGTGGCGCTGTAAGCTGGAAGAGTTCAAAGCAAGAGACAGTTGCTGATTCTACTATAGAGTCTGAGTATATTGCTGCCTCAAATGCTGCAAAAGAGGCAGTATGGATCAAGAAGTTCATAACAGAACTTGGGATTGTTCCTAGCATTGTGGACCCTATAAGTCTCTACTGTGACAATAGTAGAGCAATCGCACAAGCTAAGGAACCTAGATCACATCAACGATCCAAGCATATACTTAGGCGATTTCATCTCATTCGAGAGATCCTTGACCGAGGAGATGTAAAGATATGTAAGGTGCATACTGATGAGAATATTGCTGACCCACTCACAAAACCTCTTACACAACAAAAATATGAGGGGCACACTAGATCATTATGCATTAGGCAAATGTCTGATTGGCTCTAGTGCAAGTGGGAGATTGTTGGTGTATGCACTATGAGCCTTTATGCTTTTTCATTTGTATCATTTTTCTACTTATTAATTGAATAAATATTTCAGTTTAAAATTGTTTTAAACATATTTATCCTTGGAGTAATAGGTCATATAAAAATTATTCCTAAAATGTCCCTAGTTAAGTATTTACATGGGGACATGTAAATACACTGAGACTAGTGTGTGAGTGTACTGATGATCTGATCTCACAGATCATAGATATAGATGATATCGAGTCTTCACACGGGTACACATTAAGAGTAATGATGTACTGGACAGACCCACCATGAGAACGTTGCATGGATCGTTACATGATTGTCATAAACGATTCTCAATGTGATAATGGTATATGTAGTCCTTCGACCTGAAGTCACTACGATTCCTACATGAGGAGTTTATTGTTTTAATGCAATTAAACGTCTTCTGTAACAAGAGGACTATAAAGGTTGTGATTAGGCAATGAACAAATTATGCAGAGGGATGTGAGTGATGTAGATGGGATTTGTCTCTCCTATGTGACAGGAGTGATATCCATAGGCCACTTGATGGAGTAAGACTAAGAAAACGCATGGCCATGCTAGAAAGAATAAATATTAGATATTTATTCGGATCCAGTCTACTCCGGTATCAAGTAAAATAAATTGGGCCGTACAAGGATGACGCGACCATGCCTTGGGCCCAATTAGGATATCATGACAAAAGGAATAAACGTATTAAATAATTATCACTTATAGGTTATGTTGATAATATTCGGACATAATGATGCATTGCTAGATGCCGCTCTTATTTTATATTAATAATAAAATAGTTTATTATTAATATGACCGGGTATTTTACCTATAGGGTCACACACATAGAGTAAGCCCATCAGAAAATGTTGTCTTATTTTAGTTGGACTAAAATAAAGCTATTGGGCCTAATTCATTTGGAATGAGTAAGGAGCCCACTTTTAGAGAGAACAAATTAGGTCAAACCTAAGCCTATAAATAGAGCATAAGATGCTCATAGGCGGTTCACTCAAGTGAGACACAAATTCGCAAAAAGTTGCAAGAGCTACACGCCGTCAACCTAGCAGTTGGCAAGTGTTGCGATTCTGGTGGGAGTGCTCGTGTGGACTCCTAAAGGACGAGGCTACGACTGCTTCGGAGTGCTTCAAGAGGTAACCTAAAATAATTTTGAAATTGTTTTTGTGCTTTGAAACACGGAACTTTGCAAATCCTATGGAATCCCTTTATTTTTCCGCTGCTCATGCTTAGGGATTCCCTAACATGACGATCACTTCCGACTAAAGGAAAGCTCTGGCTTCGAATGAGCACCTTTCGGGCAAAGAAGCCTCCAAGTTCCATACTTCCGAGTGGAGTGTCCCTGAGTGACTCGTTCTGAGCGAAAAGTCTTCGATTGACTCGTTTCTGAATGACTCGTTTCTGAGTGAAACGTTTCTAAGAGAAGCATTTCCGAACGAAGGAAAAGCTTTGATTTCGAATGAGTAATTCTCGAACTTAGATATTTCCGAGTATGGTATCTCCGAGTTAAGCAATTTTCCCAAATGGGATGTTTCTGAGTGAAACACTTCCGTGTGGAATGGCACCGAGTGAGATAACACCAAGTGTCGCAACCTGGATCACGACGACGCGGCCGACCCTCTCAAGAAGGAGGATGAGACAAACAAGCAAAAACAGGGAGTCGCCACCAACGTTTTTATCCATAGGAAAAACATTGGGAAAAAAACTAAGTTCAGTAAAGCACTGGTTTAAAAAATGAGATTCAAGTTCGGGAGTCGGTTACGAGTAGGGAAGGTATTAGCACCCTACATCGCCTGTCAAAAACAGTACCAAGATTGAAAATGCGCAACATAAATAGCCTTACAAAAGATGTTATATTTCTCCCCTTTTATTGTTGTACTTTATGTAAAAAAATGGAAGCAACAAACTGAACAACATGGAGTATAGGTCAACAGGACGTCGCGTGCGAATTAACCTCGGCTTTGGCATAAAACAGGAAAAGGGAAGGATGCTAACAAAACGTCACGTCTAAATTAGCCATCCTTTAATCAAAATGCAGGATTAGAAACGGAAAGGGGATAAAGGAGACGTCTCGTCTCAAGTATCCCGTTCCTTATGCATCGTGGTGATGGTCTATCAAAATAGGGGAAAATCAACAAGACGTCACGTCTAAATTGATCTTTATGGGATTTAATCAAAATGCGGGGTTTGAAACGGGAAGGGGATAAACGGGACGTCTCATCTCAAGTATCCCGTTCCTTATGAATCGTGGTGATGGTCTACTGAAAATAGGGGAAAATCAACAAGACGTCACGTCTAAATTGATTTTTTATGGAAGTAATAAAATATAAAAAAAAGGAGTTACAAAGGAAAAATAAAGAAAATAAAAATAGGAATAAAATGGGAAATGTGGGCCTGACAGGATTTAAAGTCCTGCTCCTATGTATTCTTGAGTTACCAAGAAATCAGGGTTACGTAGTTCTTGATGATGTTTTTTTTGGCTAGTTTGAATATAAAACACTTATTTTTTGTTTATTATTTATCATGAATCTAAACAAAAAAAGGAAAACCAACAGCAAAACTAATTTAAAATGGGGAATCAGAATCGACAAACGAACAAATTCAACAGGAAAACCTTTTTTAGGTTAGTTCAAATGTGAAAAACTCATTTTTTGTTATTTATTGAATTTGGATGAAGGATAAAGAGAATTTGCAGCAAAAAGACTAATTTAAAATGGGGAATCAAAGTCAACAAAAAGCAAATTCAACACATCTCTCGGTAGAAAACCACTCGGAAGTGCCTTCCTCGGAGGCATCCTTGCTTGACAAGTGTTCATTCATAGTCAGAGGCTTCCTTTGCTCGAATGTGATTCCCTGAAATGGTCCAATCAGAGACATCTTTGTCTAGAAAAAGGCACTTGTCCCCAAATCCAGTCCCTGCTTCAATCGGTAATCCTTCACTCGGACGTATATCTCTGGGCGGTATTTATTCAAAGTTAGTCTCTTTTTTCACTCAGAGTGGCTGCAATCGAGAATCTTCCACTCGAATTTTCCTCCAACTGGGAAATATTCACTCAAAGTCAGCCATTTTTCATTTGGAGGGGCTTTGACCGGGAATCTTCCACTCAACCCACTCAGAAAAGACTCAATCGGAGACATTCCACTCTCACTAGGAGATATTCCACTCGGAAATGACTCAATCGGAGACATTCCACTCGGAAATGACTCACTAGGAGACATTCCACTCGGAAATTATCATTCTGAGTCATTCTACTCGGAAATGATCATTCAAAGATGAAGTCCAGTCCTCTCAGAATTCTTTCCACTTGGGCCGGACCAAAAGAGGTGTTCACAGATGCCCCTCTTTACTTCTTTTTCACAAAAGAAACACGAAGCTTCCATGTTTTTGAAGTGAAAAGGAAGTAAAGATATGAACACCAATGTAGGGGCCAGCTGGAACCTCTTGATCGGTATGGCGTCTGACGGTGTTGGCAATCACGAGTCGTTGTGACCTTTTCCTCTTTAAAGATGAGCATTTTCGACATCTGTCTCTCTTTTTCTCTTTTTTTTGTTTTTGATTTTTGTTTTTTTCATTTTTTTTAAGTTCTGAATTGACCGGGAAAAATTATCTTTCAGTTAACAGGAGGTGAGAAGATCGCGGTTGACCCCTGGTAGACTGGAAGGTAAAGGTTGCCTTGTTAGGAGAGTAAAGGGTACCTTCTTAGGCAACTGGAAAAGTAAAAGATGCCTTCTTAGGCGACTGGAAAGTAAAAGGGGTGCCTTCATAGGCGACTGGAAAGTAAAGGGTGCCTTCATAGGCGACTAGAAAGTAAAGGGTATCTTCATAAGCGACTGGAAAGGTAGAGGGTGCCTCCATAGGCGACTGGAAAGGTAAAGGGTGCCTTCATAGGCTACTGGAAAGGTAGAGGGTGCCTTCATAGGCGACTGGAAAGGTAAAGGGTGCCTTCATAGGCGACTGGAAAGGTAGAGAGTGCCTTCATAGGTGACTGGAAAGGTAAAGGGTGCCTTCATAGGCGACTGGAAAGGTAAAGGGTGCCTTCATAGACGACTGAAAAAGGTAAAGGGTGCCTTCATAGGCGACTGGAAAAGGTAAAGAGTGCCTTCATAGGCGACTGGAAAGGTAAAGGGTGCCTTCATAGGCGACTAGAAAGGTAAAGGGTGCCTTCATAGGCGACTGGAAAGGTAAAGGGTGCCTTCATAGGTGCCTGGAAATGTAAAGGGTGCCTTCATAGGCGACTGGAAAGGTAAAGGGTGCCTTCATAGGCGACTGGAAAGGTAAAGGGTGCCTTCATAGACGATTGAAAAAGGTAAAGGGTGCCTTCATAGGCGACTGGAAAAGGTAAAGGGTGCCTTCATAGGCGACTGGAAAGGTAAAGGGTGCCTTCATAGGCGACTGGAAAGGTAAAGGGTGCCTTCATAGGCGACTGGAAAGGTAAAGGGTGCCTTCATAGGTGACTGGAAAGGTAAAGGGTGCCTTCATAAGTGACTGGAAAGGTAAAGGGTGCCTCCATAGGCGACTGGAAAGGTAAAGGTTGGGGTTGACCCTCGGTTGACAGCAAGTGTAAAGATTGGGGGAGCTAACAGGACGTCTCGTCCGAATTAACTCACCGGACCTAAAGGCTCGTGGTGATGCCCCGGTTTGACATGATTGAAGGTTCTTGGGGAATTGCTCCTTGAATGAAAGAGAATAGATCTGGGGTAATGCCCCAGTTTGACATGATTTAAAGGAACCTTGGGGAATTTCCCCTTGACTAGAACAAAAGAAATCTAGGGAGATGCCCCAGTTTGAGTTGTTTAGGAAGTATAATTCTACTGGGGAAGGATTTGGTGATTCGGGGTACTGTCTCTTTGGGTGAAAGAGAATAAACCTGGGGTGATGCCCTAGTTTGAACTATCTGCCTCGGAACCTTGGGGGACTGCCCCTTAAGTGAGAAGAAATGAACCTGGGGTGATGCCCCAGTTTGATTTGTTGGGGAAGTGTAATCCCACCGGGGAAGGATTGATGGTTCAGGGTACTGCCCCTTGATTGGGAAGGGAAAATCTGGGGTCCACCTGGTATATGTGGATTCACTAAGAAAAGTATGCTGGGGCCCTTTGGGGAGAGTTCTTTTAAGCCTGATTAGAAAAGTGTTCTTACTAGGGGAGAAGATGATCTGAATTGTAGGCTCACTGGGGAGAGAGTTTGGTGATTCTGCTGGGGGAGATAATTTTGCTTGAAGCTATTCTTAGGTGGTATTTGGGCTTGTGAAGGAGATACGCTTGACTGTCGGAATGTATCAGGTAGATTCCTTGGAAGGGAGTTTGAAAAAGTGTCAGCTTTGGCAGTTGAGGAGAAGACTTCAAGAAGTGCCAACTTTTGGCGATTTAGGGAAGGAGTTCTGAGAAGTGCTAATATTGGAGGTTGAAGAAGAGATTTTGAACAGTGCAAACTTTGGCAACTTGACATTGAGAGGTGTCAACTTAAGCGATTTGAGGAATGGATTCTGAGGAGTGCCAACTTTGGCGGTTTGAGGAAAGGATTCTGAAGAGTGCCAACTTTGGAGGCTGAAGAAGAGATTTTGAACAGTGCTCACTTTGGCAACTTGAGGAAGGGACATTGAGAGGTGCCAACTTTGGCGATTTGAGAAATGGATTCTGAGGAGTGCCAACTTTGGCAATTTGAGGAAAAGATTCTGAGGAGTGCCAACTTTGGAGGCTGAAGAAGAGATTTTGAACAGTGCCAACTTTGGCAACTTGAGGAAGGGACATTGAGAGGTGCCAACTTTGGCGATTTGAGGAAAGGATTCTGAGGAGTGTTGTAACACCCTTGGTTAGATAAGACAAATCCTTCTGTAGGTTCATCCCATTTAACTGAGAGTGTTAACAGTTTTTAGAAAAAGTGAATATTTTTTTATTTTTTTTTTAAATAAATACGTGGCAAATCAGCGGAAGTAACATTGTATAAATCACATAGTCATTCACAAACTGTAAATAAATGTACTCTTAACAGAATGGGGCACGCAGGCACCCTTAAATATTATACAGTCATCCGGTGTCTGATTATAAACGTTCTATTCCTAGTGATTATTCTCACTGGGTTCAGCGTACTGCTGATCTTCACACTCGGGTTCTTGAGTTTCTAATTCCTCTGAAAAATGTTCAATAGTAAGGGTGAGTATAACCCAAGACCTTGATTGGTTCCTCCGGTGCGAACATAATCCAGTTAACATACAATGTCACATAGATCATACATTTAACATGTTTGTAACAATCAAGTATGTTATCATCACATAATCGTCATGTTCACAATTATAACAATCATGAAATAAATCATACATATAATCTATTCACAATTATAACAAATGAATGCATGAGTGCGGATTTATTATGCTTTATCTTTGATTAAGTCTCATGATGCATGTGGGCCCGATAAATCGTTTCATCTTCTTCTCATTCTTTGGAATATCACCATTCCAATCATCTAGAGCGATCAGGGTCCGCCCAAGTTCCATGTGGTACAAAATGAACTCATTGGTTCTCATCATTAATTTAAATATTTTTGGAACTTGGATCCCCACGATCATAGTTACACTCCGTCATTTAGTCAAAGTACACTAGAATTGCATCGTCTCACCCGGCTATCAGGCGCGACTCTGATGCCATTGGGTTGCCGTTCCAGTTGTACTCCCAAGATTCTTCATGGAGATCGAACGTGAGTGTCCTCCACTGTAACAAGTGTATGCTCTAGAGGTTTTTCTTCTTCAAAATATTTTCATGATGCGGAATGCATTTGTCTTATCAATTGATTACTGGGTATCTTATGTGTTTCCAGTTTCATCATAACATTCTCAAGTTCTTTGAATTTCCTCAATCTTTTAAACCTCGTAAGATATTCGTTTATTATTTTAAAAATATATCTATTATATACATATTCTTTCATAAAGAGTAAAATAATGTATACTTTATGTATTTATACATAATTTAGATGTTTAACAAAGTATAATGATGATAAAAATAATAATAAGGATAACAATATTAAGTTTTACAAGAAATAATGATAATAAAGGAATAAGAATATCATTTATAGCTTACCAATAACTTAAATAAATATAAAAATAGGTTTCCAATTGAGAATTCAAGTGAAAAACACTAAAAATAGAGTTTTCTGAGTGGAATTATAAGTTTACCGAGTTATATTAATTAAAAGGGTTCTGTCTGAATAAGAATCATGCGGATAAAGTGAAAACCGAGTTGCATCAAGTGAAAGGACTGTCTTTAGTGAAAAATAACAATTTGCTGAGTGAAATAATTGTTTTGGCCGAGTGAAATGAATAGAAAGCTACTGTCCGAGTTAAGTAATGATGTCTCTGAGTATATTTACTAATAAGGGGTTCTGAGTAAAGGCAAATATATTTTCTGAGTGGTATTAAGTCAAAATCCGAGTGAGATATAACTTGGGAGTTGCTGTCCGAGAGAAAAATAGTGTTTACTGAGTGAAATACTATGTTGTCCGGGTGGAATCAAATGAAAGACTAATATCTGAGTATAAGTAAGCAAATCCGAGTATATATATATATATATATATGCAAATCCGAGTATAAATAAGCAAAACCAGTCGGATTATCATAAAAACTGAGTAGAATAACATGTTATCTTATTTATTTCACTGGAATCCACACGGTACCCATGCTGTCTTAGTAATTTCAGTCCAATATATACATATCATATCACAATTCATCACTCGGTAACAGATATATATATAAACATGCATATAAAATGATAATTTCAAGTATTTCAAACACACTGAATCAGACCTCACTCGGTTTTCCCACAAGGCACCCAAGAATATACCCCCCTACCTCAATGAAGTTCTTGAATGGAAGGAAAGAGGTTTCCCCTTCACTGTCCTGCCTGGAATCCGAGTGAAACAGAGGGGAAAAGAGAGGAAAAGAGCTTGCTGGAAAGAAGAGTGATGAAGTGTTTGGTTCGTGTGTGTGGTGTGTGGTCTGAGGACCTTCAGCTCGTTTAAATAGAGAGGAAATGAGTGGGGAGACAAGTGGGAGACATTGATTGGAGAATTAGGTGAAGATAATGGTAACTTTTGACTCCTTTTACAGTCAGCTTAGCATTAGATTGGGATAAAATATATAAAGTTATCATAATGGAGGCAACTTTCTCCTCTGATTGGTTCGTTGTGTCAATCATTCTTGGCGTTATATGATTAAGTGGGTTGACCACTATCTGAAGTGGAATTAAAAAGATATTCAGTGCTGGCAAAGGGGTCGGTATCACATGTGAGGGTGGTATTAAATTACGAGGGCGGAGTGCAGCACGAGGGCGGAGTGAAATGTGAGGGCGGTATTAGGTGAGGCGGTATGGAGTATGAGGCGGTGTGGAGTATGGGGCGGTGTGGAGTATAAGGCGAAGTGTAGTGTGGGCGGTGTGGAGTGTGAAACGGTGTGCTGTGTGAGGGCGGTATGGAGTGTTAGGCGGTGTTGAATGTGAAGGCGGAGTGAAGTGAGGGCGGAGTGTAGTCTGAGGGCGGAGTTCAATGTGAGGCGGAGTGTAGTGATGGGCGGTGTGTAGTGGGTGGTGTTGAGTGTGAAGTAGGGAAGGACGGTGTGTTAAGGGGTTAAGGACTCCGTCTGTGTAAAGAGGGCGGTGTTGTGATGAACACCGGCTCAGAGCTGTCCGGTGTGAACTCCTGCTCTAAGGATGACCTATTTTAGCTAACTGGTGTAGAGTGCTGACATCGGATCGCTTAAGCGACATCCGATTCGCTTGAGCGAGTCCGCCCTTCCTGACTCAACACTTGCTTTCTCACTCGGTAATGGTTCAGCCTCTCTATATTTCTCTCGCAATGGTTCCTTCTTCCATTTCCACTCGGATCTTTAACTAATTACATAGGAAACCGTTCGGAATACTTCCATAACATGTTCCACTCGGTAAGAAGCATCAAATCAACATAAACTTGAGTGTTTAAGCTTTCTTTCACTCGGAACAGAGCCCTTTTTACTCGGTTTTTGCATAATTTCGCTAATGATCCTTATAATTTCCATTGTTATGCAAAATGATACTTATGAGATACCACAGACCATCAACAGGGTATATATATATATTGACTTATTCTTCTTTCAAACCTTCCATAATTCAAAAATTACAAGAGTGAAATTGTTTCTAAAAAAAATAGGGATGTTACATTCTCCCCTCCTTTTAGAAATTTCGTCCCGAAATTTAAAGTTAAAACAATTGAGGGTACAATTCTCTTATTTTCTCCTCAATTTCCCAAGTAGCATCCCCATCATCTGTCTGACTCCAAACTACCTTGACCAAAGGGATTTCCTTGCGTCGTAGCTGTTTGAGTCGTCGGTCAGCAATCCTCACTGGCGATGCTTCGAAAGTAAGGTTTTCTTTCAGAACAAATTGATCGGGACTTAGTACATGGTCAGGGCTTGGTACATATTTGCGGAGTTGAGAGACATGAAAGACATTGTGAAGGTTTGTCAGCTCGGGTGGCAGAGCAATGCGGTACGCATGAGTTCCTATCTTTTGTAAAATCTGATAGGGTCCTACGTATCTGGGGCTTAACTTCTTGGCCTTCAAAGCTCTTCCTACTCCAGTGGTAGGAGTAACTTTGAGAAATACATGATCTCCTTCTTCAAATTCTAATGGCTTCCGACGTTTGTCATAGTAACTCTTTTGTCTATCTTGCGAAGCCTTCATTGCCATTTGAATCCTCTGAACTTGTTCTGTTGTCTTCTGCACAATCTCCGGTCCAATTATTGTTTTCTCACCAGTTTCATACCAACATAAAGGTGTACGGCACTTTCTTCCATACAAAGCTTCATATGGGGCCATTCCAATGCTTGCATGATAACTGTTGTTGTAAGTGAATTCAATAAGTGGGAGATACTCTTGCCAACTTCCACCATGTTCCAATACACAAAGACGTAACAAATCTTCAAGAGTCTTGATCGTTCTTTCTGATTGTCCGTCTGTCTGTGGGTGGTATGCGGAACTTAACTTCAGACGAGTTCCTAGAGCTTGTTGCAGGCTCTTCAAAAACTGCGATGTGAAGCGAGGATCTCGATCGGATACAATTGCAGTGGGAGTTCCATGTAATCGTACAATCTCCTTGATATAGATCTGGGTGAGTTTTTCTAGGGAATACTTCATATTGACAGGAATGAAGTGAGCGGTCTTTGTTAATCAATCCACGATTACCCAAATAGCATCACATCCAGCTGATGTTCTGGGAAATCCACTCACGAAGTCCATAGCAATCTCATCCCATTTCCATTCTGGAATATCCAGAGGACGAAGGGTCCTACTTGGCCGTTGTTGTTCCGCCTTTACCTTCTGACACATCAGGCAAGCTGTTACGTACTCAGCGATATCCCTTTTCATTCCTTGCCACCAGAATAATTTCTTCAAGTCTTGGTACATCTTGGTTGATCCTGAGTGGATACTGTACTTACTTTTGTGTGCTTCATCCAGGATAGATCTCTTAAGATCTGCGTTGACTGGAATACAGAGCCTCTGTTGATACTTGATCACTCCATGTTCATCTTTGCTAAACTCTGAGACTCCTTCTTTTGTCTTTTCTGCTAGATCTTGTAATTCCTGGTCATTGGCTTGAGCTTCTTTGATTTGTTCCAAGAAATCATTGGAAATCCTTAGCATTCCAACCATAAGGCTTCCCCTTTTTGGTATTACTGCTAGATTCAAATCGCGAAACTGTTCAATCAGTTCTAACTCCTTCGTCATCATGTATGATAGACGTAAGGCCTTTCTACTGAGTGCATCAGCCACAACATTAGCTTTCCCAGGATGATATCGTAGTTCAAAATCATAATCCTTGATAAACTCCATCCACCTACGTTGTCGCATGTTCAACTCCTTCTGATCAAATAGATACTTCAAGCTCTTGTGATCACTGAAGACTTCGAAGTATGTACCATACAGGTAGTGTCTCCAGATTTTCAAGGCAAACACAACAGCAGCTAATTCCAAATCATGTGTGGGATAATTAACTTCATGGGTTCTTAGCTGTCTTGAAGCATAAGCAACAACTTTCCTTTCTTGCATTAGGACACATCCTAGTCCTTGTTTTGACACATCACAGTACACTTCATATGGCTTGGTAGGATCTGGCAAAATCAAGACAGGTGCACTAGTGAGTCGTTGGCGTAACTCTGTAAAACTGTTTTCGCACTTATCAGTCCATTCGAATGGTTGATCTTTACGAGTCAGCTTAGTTAAAGGTGCTGCAATTCGAGAGAAATTCTCGATGAATCGATGATAATATCCAGCCAGTCCAAGGAAACTGCGGATTTCCGTCACATTCTTAGGTCGTTCCCAACTTAGTACAGCTTCTACCTTTGTAGGGTCCACAGCAATTCCTTCCTTAGAAATGACATGTCCTAAGAATTTCACTTTCGTCAACCAGAATTCACATTTTGAAAACTTAGCGTACAATTGTCTTGCACGCAAAGTGTTCAGAACAATTCGAAGATGCTTCTCGTGTTCCTCATGGCTCTTGGAGTAAACGAGAATATCGTCAATGAATACGACCACGAATTTGTCCAAGTACTCATGGAAGATTCGGTTCATGTATCCCATAAAGACTGCAGGTGCGTTTGTAACTCCAAAGGGCATAACAAGGTACTCATAGTGCCCATATCGTGTTCTGAATGCCGTTTTGGGTACATCGTCTTTCTTTACCCTGATTTGATGATAGCCTGATCGCAGATCAATCTTCGAGAAGATAGTGGCTCCTCGTAGTTGGTCCATCAAATCATCAATTCTTGGGAGAGGGTAACGGTTCTTGATCGTAGCTTTATTCAACTGACGATAGTCAACACATAATCGCATACTGCCATCCTTCTTTTTGACTAGAAGAACTGGTGCTCCCCAAGGTGAGACACTGGGTCTAATCATACCTTTCTCCAGAAGTTCTTCTAATTGCTCTTTAAGTTCGCTGAGTTCCTTGGGTGACATCCGGTAAGGAGCAATAGAAATTGGTCCCACGCCCGGTATAATATCAATACTGAATTCGACTTCTCGCTCTGGAGGTAACTCGCTTATATCCTCAGGGAATACTTCTGGAAATTCTTGAACAACAGGAATCTGTCCAAGTTGAGGAGTGGCCTTACTTTCAGTTTCAGTAAGGATCATGTACAGTTGGATTTCTTTTGAACTTACCTTTTCTGAGTTAACAAGGCAAGAATTTGTGACTTGATCACATTCAGATGTAGTAGACCCGTGAGAGATGGATTTATTATGACAGTCAATCAAAATATGATTGGCAGCAAGCCAATTCATCCCTAGAACAATGTCTAGATCAATCAAAGGTAAACATATTAGATCTACCTGATAAGCTTTCCCTTCGATGTTAAGAGGACATTCTAGACATATGCGAGTAGAGCAAATAGGCTTATTGGCGGCAGTTGTGACAATCATTTGATAGGGCAGAGAGGTTGTAGGAAGCTTTAAATGTTTTACACAATTCTCAGATATGAAAGAATGAGTGGCTCCAGAATCATATAATACATTTAATAGAGTACTTCCTATAAAGCATGTACCTTGCACAAGATCGTTCTCTTGTGATACTTCTGCACCATTCATTGTAAAAACTCTGGCATTTCCCCCTAGCCTTCCGGTTGAGTTGTTTCCGGGCCTTCCAGAATTATTGTTCTGTCTGAAGTTGTTGTTGCGGAAAACATTTTGCATTCTTGGGGCATTGTTGGTAGAGACATTTGCAGTAGATCCTCTACTTCCTTGACCTGTTGGTCGTACTGCCTGTCTTTGGGGTACTTGTTGTTGGTTATTTTTATTATTGTACCAACAGTCATCATCACGATGTCCGATCCGTCCACAAATTGTACAGTTTCTACTTCTTTGGTTCTCCTGACCTTTAGGAGGAATTCGGTTGGCTGAGTTGAAAGATCGGAAATATGGTCGATCTCCTCGAAAATCCCTTCTTTGGTGTCGATCTGGCATACGTCGCTCTGGCCCATGATTAGATGCTCCAGGTCGTCGAAGGTTAGAGGTGTTCTCAAATATACGGCATCTGTCAACCAAAGTGGTGAATTGTGTAATTTGTTGACAACATATGACTTGACGAATCTCATGTCGTAGTCCTGCCTCGAACTTTGCACATCTTGATGCTTCTCCCATGTGAGTGTAGTAAGGACAACATTTTGCCAGTTCATCAAACTTAGCAGCGTACTCCCCAACAGTCATATTGCCTTGTTTCAGATTGAAGAATTCTTGCTCTTTTTGCCTCCTTATATCTTCGGGAAAATATTTAGCGAGGAATTCCGTCTTAAATCGTCCCCAAGTAATGATATGCCCATCAGTAGCTAGTCTGACTCTAGCATGAGTCCACCAATGTTCTGCTTCTCTAACCAGCATGAAGACCGCAAAGGTTACACAATCCTCATCGGAACATCGCATAGCGACAAAAATCTTTTCAAGATGTTCAATCCATAGCTGTGCTCCTTCTGGATTGAAGCCTCCTTTGAACTGCGTAGGATTGTTCCTTTGAAAATCAGCTAATCCTTGCCTGGCAGAAGCATGAGGTAACTCTTGCCTTTCTATTACCTCCACAATTTTGGTAAGAAGATTCTCCATCACGTGATTGTTATTCTGGCGTGCCATTAGGAATTTGCTGAAAGAATATCAACAAATAGATTTAGGGTATGTGTTATGTGGAGTATTCCACATAGAATATTTAGTCTTTAGGAGTGTTATGGACTGTTCAATATTTCTATCAGAGTACGTGGAAACCTAATGGTCCACTCCACAAGCTTAATGAATCGACTATGCTCTGATACCACCTTTGTAACACCCTTGGTTAGATAAGACAAATCCTTCTGTAGGTTCATCCCATTTAACTGAGAGTGTTAACAGTTTTTAGAAAAAGTGAATATTTTTTTATTTTTTTTTAAATAAATACGTGGCAAATCAGCGGAAGTAACATTGTATAAATCACATAGTCATTCACAAACTGTAAATAAATGTACTCTTAACAGAATGGGGCACGCAGGCACCCTTAAATATTATACAGTCATCCGGTGTCTGATTATAAACATTCTATTCCTAGTGATTATTCTCACTGGGTTCAGCGTACTGCTGATCTTCACACTCGGGTTCTTGAGTTTCTAATTCCTCTGAAAAATGTTCAACAGTAAGGGTGAGTATAACCCAAGACCTTGATTGGTTCCTCCGGTGCGAACATAATCCAGTTAACATACAATGTCACATAGATCATACATTTAACATGTTTGTAACAATCAAGTATGTTATCATCACATAATCGTCATGTTCACAATTATAACAATCATGAAATAAATCATACATATAATCTATTCACAATTATAACAAATGAATGCATGAGTGCGGATTTATTATGCTTTATCTTTGATTAAGTCTCATGATGCATGTGGGCCCGATAAATCGTTTCATCTTCTTCTCATTCTTTGGAATATCACCATTCCAATCATCTAGAGCGATCAGGGTCCGCCCAAGTTCCATGTGGTACAAAATGAACTCATTGGTTCTCATCATTAATTTAAATATTTTTGGAACTTGGATCCCTACGATCATAGTTACACTCCGTCATTTAGTCAAAGTACACTAGAATTGCATCGTCTCACCCGGCTATCAGGCGCGACTCTGATGCCATTGGGTTGCCGTTCCAGTTGTACTCCCAAGATTCTTCATGGAGATCGAACGTGAGTGTCCTCCACTGTACTAAGTGTATGCTCTAGAGGTTTTTCTTCTTCAAAATATTTTCATGATGCGGAATGCATTTGTCTTATCAATTGATTACTGGGTATCTTATGTGTTTCCAGTTTCATCATAACATTCTCAAGTTCTTTGAATTTCCTCAATCTTTTAAACCTCGTAAGATATTCGTTTATTATTTTAAAAATATATCTATTATATACATATTCTTTCATAAAGAGTAAAATAATGTATACTTTATGTATTTATACATAATTTATATGTTTAACAAAGTATAATGATGATAAAAATAATAATAAGGATAAAAATATTAAGTTTTACAAGAAATAATGATAATAAAGGAATAAGAATATCATTTATAGCTTACCAATAACTTAAATAAATATAAAAATAGGTTTCCAATTGAGAATTCAAGTGAAAAACACTAAAAATAGAGTTTTCTGAGTGGAATTATAAGTTTACCGAGTTATATTAATTAAAAGGGTTCTGTCTGAATAAGAATCATGCGGATAAAGTGAAAACCGAGTTGCATCAAGTGAAAGGACTGTCTTTAGTGAAAAATAACAATTTGCTGAGTGAAATAATTGTTTTGGCCGAGTGAAATGAATAGAAAGCTACTGTCCGAGTTAAGTAATGATGTCTCTGAGTATATTTACTAATAAGGGGTTCTGAGTAAAGGCAAATATATTTTCTGAGTGGTATTAAGTCAAAATCCGAGTGAGATATAACTTGGGAGTTGCTGTCTGAGAGAAAAATAGTGTTTACTGAGTGAAATACTATGTTGTCCGGGTGGAATCAAATGAAAGACTAATATCTGAGTATAAGTAAGCAAATCCGAGTATATATATATATATGCAAATCCGAGTATAAATAAGCAAAACCAGTCGGATTATCATAAAAACTGAGTAGAATAACATGTTATCTTATTTATTTCACTGGAATCCACACGGTACCCATGCTGTCTTAGTAATTTCAGTCCAATATATACATATCATATCACAATTCATCACTCGGTAACAGATATATATATATATAAACATGCATATAAAATGATAATTTCAAGTATTTCAAACACACTGAATCAGACCTCACTCGGTTTTCCCATAAGGCACCCAAGAATATACCCCCCTACCTCAATGAAGTTCTTGAATGGAAGGAAAGAGGTTTCCCCTTCACTGTCCTGCCTGGAATCCGAGTGAAACAGAGGGGAAAAGAGAGGAAAAGAGCTTGCTGGAAAGAAGAGTGATGAAGTGTTTGGTTCGTGTGTGTGGTGTGTGGTCTGAGGACCTTCAGCTCGTTTAAATAGAGAGGAAATGAGTGGGGAGACAAGTGGGAGACATTGATTGGAGAACTAGGTGAAGATAATGGCAACTTTTGACTCCTTTTACAGTCAGCTTAGCATTAGATTGGGATAAAATATATAAAGTTATCATAATGGAGGCAACTTTCTCCTCTGATTGGTTCGTTGTGTCAATCATTCTTGGCGTTATATGATTAAGTGGGCTGACCACTATCTGAAGTGGAATTAAAAAGATATTCAGTGCTGGCAAAGGGGTCGGTATCACATGTGAGGGCGGTATTAAATTACGAGGGCGGAGTGCAGCACGAGGGCGGAGTGCAGCACGAGGGCGGAGTGCAATGTGAGGGCGGAGTGAAATGTGAGGGCGGTATTAGGTGAGGCGGTATGGAGTATGAGGCGGTGTGGAGTGTGGGGCGGTGTGGAGTATAAGGCGAAGTGTAGTGTGGGCGGTGTGGAGTGTGAAACGGTGTGCTGTGTGAGGGCGGTATGGAGTGTTAGGCGGTGTTGAATGTGAAGGCGGAGTGAAGTGAGGGCGGAGTGTAGTCTGAGGGCGGAGTTCAATGTGAGGCGGAGTGTAGTGATGGGCGGTGTGTAGTGGGCGGTGTTGAGTGTGAAGTAGGGAAGGACGGTGTGTTAAGGGGTTAAGGACTCCGTCTGTGTAAAGAGGGCGGTGTTGTGATGAACACCGGCTCAGAGCTGTCCGGTGTGAACTCCTGCTCTAAGGACGACCTATTTTAGCTAACTGGTGTAGAGTGCTGACATCGGATCGCTTAAGCGACATTCGATTCGCTTGAGCGAGTCCGCCCTTCCTGACTCAACACTTGCTTTCTCACTCGGTAATGGTTCAGCCTCTCTATATTTCTCTCGGAATGGTTCCTTCTTCCATTTCCACTCGGATCTTTAAGTAATTACATAGGAAACCGTTCGGAATACTTCCATAACATGTTCCACTCGGTAAGAAGCATCAAATCAACATAAACTTGAGTGTTTAAGCTTTCTTTCACTCGGAACAGAGCCCTTTTTACTCGGTTTTTGCATAATTTCGCTAATGATCCTTATAATTGTTATGCAAAATGATACTTATGAGATACCACAGACCATCAACAGGGTATATATATATATTGACTTATTCTTCTTTCAAACCTTCCATAATTCAAAAATTACAAGAGTGAAATTGTTTCTAAAAAAAACAGGGATGTTACAAGTGTTAACTTTGGGGTTTGAAGAAGAAATTTTGAGCGGTACCAACTTTGGCAATTTGGGGAAGGAATTCTGAGAAGTGCTAACTTTGGCAGTTGAAGAAGAGATTTTGAGCAGTGCCAACCTTGGCAACTTGAGGAAGGGACTTTGAGAAGTTCCAACTTTGGCGTTTTGAGGAAAGGATTCTGAGGAGTGCCAACTTTGGCGGTTTGAGGAAGGGACTTGAAAGATTCTAGTTTTGGCAGTCGCGGTTCCATTGAGGAAAAGGACTTGATTGAGGCGTCAATACTTGACATGACTGTCTGTTGTAATAACCTGCAGAAAAAGGGTAAGTAGTGCAAAGATAAATTCAAAAACTGGGTAGGTCCTGTGAAACCGCGACCCTTAGGATAACTCATAGACAGAGGAGAATGAAAGAGGTAATCATAGCTTTGAAGCGCGTGCCTGGCCGAGTCTTCGTGATGATTGCCTAAGACGAGGTCGAGTAGTGGGAGCGTCTTGTTCCTCACGACTTTAAATGTTCACCATTCTTTCATTTTTTTATAAAAACATAATGTTTTATCAGATCAATGCAATTCATAACACGTATCGAAAAAAAGGATAAATCTTATTCATGTATGTCAAACAGAATACAGAGAATGGACAACGGGGAAAATAGATGGGATGAAATGAAGTCACGTAGGACAGGTCAAGGCCAGGGGAAACAAAGAAGGTTCAAGGATCCTCCAATGAATTCCTAAGACTAGTGAGAACCTTAATCCCATGTCACGACCTCAAGTACATCGTTCAACTCTGCCTTTGAGAGGGTAGTTAGACCATGGTCCACATGCCCTAGTTTGCACGTTTTGTATTGAAAACTTTAGTTACTCTGTCGAAATCTTGACCCTAATTTTTACCTGAGCCACCTTTTCAGGTTTTTGACTCATCGGGTTGCTCTAACTTTTGCCTAGGCCGTATTTTCAGGTTTTCAGCCCAGCGAGCTTTTCCTTTTCTTTATAATGTGTTTTTCCTTTCTTGTTTATTTTTGGCTGCATCCTTTACAGTAAAAAGTTGAGTCTGCCTAACCTTTTCCAAATTTAGTTTGATCCTTTGGGGAACTGATGTCACTTCAAATAGGAGACTCTACTCCTATGCCATGTACCCAAGGAAATATTGGTGAGTCTTTTGGCATCGATGAGAGGGAATTACTTTGAGTCATCATTTTGGCCTTTATTTTTCTTTTTTTTATTTTCTAATTTTTCTTTTTCATTTTTCATTTTTATTTCTTTTTGTTTGCCTTTTTTGGTTTTTTTTTTGGTTTTTTAATCCCTTTAATGATGCAATGACTCAATCTGACAGACTATTTCCTTGGCTACATGGGCATGAGGAATGGCGCACTCTTTAAGGTTGAGGTGTTGATGACGACAAGAATGCAAGTTCTTGGCCTAACGACATTCATTCCCTTTATACAAAAAATGACAACTTGCTCGATGATCTGGACGTAACCAGCTTGCCCCACTTGGCACATGCATTGGACTCCAAGCTTGATTCTATTTTTCATTGTTTCCATTTTTCTTTTCATTCATTTTTTTCTTTTTTTTGTTTTGTTTTGTTTTGTTTTTTTGTTTTTTTTTGTTTTTTTTCTGGCAAAGTCTCCCTCAATTGTGTCTGCATTTATAGGCATCAGCAATTTGCCTCTATCTATGTTGGTGACTGTTGAAGTTTCCTTAAACGACTGGCCTGCCCTTGTCCAACTTGGGACTTGGCCATGTTGTCATTTACATAGATTCCTACCACGTCCTGAAACAAAATTACTAATGCCTTCTGATAGATTGCCCCCGTGTTTTCTTAGACTAAAGGACATTAATAACTTAATGGATTCCTACAGTTATTCTTGACTCAGGGGTATACCCATCTTGATCTTTTTGTTGGAAATATGCACTAAAAGCCTATATAGGTTTGTATCATTTTGAATAAGTCATTTTTTGTTAAATAGTTTAACAACCTTTATTTATCCTTGGAGTAATAGGTCATATGAGAGTTATTCCTAAAATGTCCCTAGTCAAGTATTTACATGGGGACATGTAAATACATTAAGACTAGTGTGTGAGTGTACTGATGATCTGATCTCACAGATCATGGATATAAATGATATCAAGTCTTCACACGGGTACACATTAAGAGTAATGTTGTACTGGACAGACCCACCATGAGAACGTTGCATGGATCGTTACATGAATGTCATAAACGATTCTCAATGTGATAATGGTATATGTAGTCCTTTTACCTGAAGTCACTACGATTCCTACATAAGGAGTTTATTGTTTTAATACAATCAAACGTCTTCTGTAATAAGAGGACTATAAAGGTTGTGGTTAGGCAATGTACAAATTATGCAGAGGGATGTGAGTGATGTAGATGGGATTTGTCTCTCCTATGTGACAAGAGTGATATCTATAGGCCACTTGATGGAGTGAGACTAAGAAAATACATGGCCATGCTAGAAAGAATAAATATTAGATATTTAATCGGATAAAGTCTACTCCGGTATCAAGTAAAATAAATTGGACCGTACAAGGATGACACGACCATGCCTTGGGCCCAATTAGGATATCGTGACAAAAGGAACAAACATATAAAATAATTATCACTTATAGGTTATGTTGTTAATAAATAATATTCGGATATAATGATGTATTGCTAGATGCCGCTCTTATTTTATATTAATAATAAAATAGTTTATTATTAATATAACTGAGTATTTTACCTATAGGGTCACACACATAGAGTAAGCCCATTAGAAAATAGCTTTTTATTTTAGTTGGACTAAAATAAGACTATTGGGCCTAACTCATTTAGAATGAGTAAGGAGCCCACTCTTTAGAGAGCAAATTAGGTCAAACCTAAGCCTATAAATAGAGCGTAAGATGCTCATAGGCGGCTACCCAAAAGAGACACAAAAATACGCAAAAGTTGCAAAAGCTACACACCGTCAAACTAGCATTTGGAAGGTGTAGCATTTCTGGTGGGAGTACTCGTGTGGACTCCTAAAGGACGAGGCTACGATTGCTTCGATATTCTTCAAGAGGTAATCCTAAAACACAATTTTCTTTTTGTGTTTGTCTTATGCTTTGAAACACGGCGCTTTGCAAATCCTATGGGAATCCTTGTATTTCCACTGCTCATACACTAGGGATTCCTAACAGTGGTATCAGAGCCTGGTTGCAAAACTGTGTTTTGGGCAAACATTTGTTTAAAGAACATGTAAAAATAAAAATAAAACTTCTTTTATGAAAAGAATTGTAAAGGTTGAATCCTTTTGCAAAGGTTGCATCTTTTATTAGATATGTTGCAAAGGTTGCATTTTTATGAGATATGTTGCAAAGGTTGCACCTTTTGAAAACTAATATCAATATATTTTTGCTTTATGTATATTGATTTATTTTCTCAACATTTTAATTAAAGAACATGTTTTTAGGATATGCTTTATTATATGAACATGTTGTATGTTGCAATGGTGATTGTTTTATATGTGTTCTAATTATAAGGCATGTTTTATGTTTATTTAATTAAATTGAAATCAAGGGTTGTATGCAATGACGTCTAAATGCTTTCTCTTTTCTAATATGAATTGTTCATGTGAGATTGTGTTTAGAAAGTTTAAGAGTTAAACCCTAGCCGTAATGAAAACTAAGATTCAAAAGTTGAAACCTAGCCGTAATGGTATTTTATTTATTTGTAAATGTTACAAATAAAATATTTGATTTTAATATTATATTTTAAATTCGATTTGTAAAAGTTACAAATCAAATTTTTAATTATTTGTTAAAATTAAAGTTTGTAAGAATTACAAATTTAAATAATATATTCTTATTAATTTTAATAGGATTTGCATTGTTTGTGATCCTTTTAAAATTAATGTGATTTGTAAGAGTTACAAATTTAAATAATTTTATTCTTATTAATTTTAATAGGATTTGCATCATATGTGATCTTTTTAAAATTAATGTGATTTGTAAGAGTTACAAAATTTTAAATAATTTTATTCTTATTAATTTTAATAGGATTTGCATCATATGTGATCTTTTTAAAATTAATGTGATTTGTAGGAGTTACAAATTGATTCATATTTATTAAATTTAATATGATTTGTAATTGTTACAAATAGAAGATAAGATCTTTATTAAATTTAATAATTTTAAAATCAAATATTTAATCCTTAATAAATTTGATAGGATTTGTAAAAGTTACAAATTAAAGATAAGATCTTTATCAAATTTAATAGGATTCGAAATAAAATATCTTAAACTCTAGAGATAAGGTCTAAAATTTAAACCTTGATCGTTCCTAAAAATTAGGATGATTGTTGAGACTCTAGAGATAAGGTTTAAAAGTTAAACTTTGACTATTCCTATTTTAGGATAATTGTAAGGGTCAAAAGATAAGGTTTAAAAGTTAAATCTTGGCCATTTCAAAATTAAAGATTTCAAATTGTTTGAAATCATAACCGAATATTTTGAGCTGTTAATGGTCAGTGGGACGTTCTGGCTAGGAAAGACTTGGTACTTAAGCGGTCACTCCGGACCCACCTCTCTTTCCTAAGAACTAACCTGATTACAGTACTAAATTTTTGGGTTGGAACACCCCTTGACCCTGTCTGTTGAACGGTCAACAGAGCCGCCAAACTTCTTTGCGTAGTTTTCCTTTTATGACCCCGCGTGTTTAATTGTGTTTTAAAATTTATTTTATTTTAAATACAATTGATTACTCTATTAATTGATCACATGTCTAGCGGTGAATGGTTATGGTCTTAGGTTTTTTTATTTAATTTTAAATACAGCCTGCGTGCTGTGCCTTTCTCTATTCTTAAATTTCTTCTCTTAACTCTTCACTCGTATGTAAAACGAGTTTTCTTTATTACATTGTAATCTTGGAAAAGCCAACAAGGTGGAGACCTAGAAGAAACCTAGAGTGGTGATGGATATGACCTTGAAAGAAACAAAGGAGTGGTGACTCTAGGAGGATGGTGGTTTCAAGAAGTAGGACTTCATGAAGTCAAGACACCATAGTTCCTTTAGGTTTATTTTATTTTATTTTATTTTCTAGGAAGACCATAACCATCTCACAATTTTTGATTGCATGTTTTGGGGTTTTATTTTACGTTAAAGCGTTTAATGAAAGTCGGTAATGAACAATAAAAAAATTGAAATCCCTCAAGCCCGACAATCATACCTTCCAATAAGTAATAACGTCTAACTTAATATAAATAAAGTGCAGGTCACATCATAGTTGGGTGCCTTTATTTATGTTTAGTAGGACATGATTGGATAATTGGATTATCCAAGTATTATTAAGTTTTATTCAAATAGACTTTTTTCAATTGGATTGGAAAAGCCTAAAGGTATGAACAGTCTAAAACGCGTTCTAATAAACAACAGTCATCAATGCTAGTTTCAATAAAGTGTAGGTTCTGCCAAAGCAGGGTGCTTTTATTGATATTAGTAAAGGATGATGGATAATTGGATTATCCAACCATTTGTTATTGGACTTATCTAGGTAACTTTAATCAGATTAAAGAACCTAGAAGCGTTAATATTAAGTTTAAACGCCTTCTAATAAGTAACACTCGTCAAGACTAATGTTAATAAATAGTGGGCCTGCCAAAGCAGGGTGCTATCATTTATATTAGTAAGGCGCGATGGGATAATTGTAATATCCAAATTGTTTTTATTAGGCCTAAACTTAACTAAGTTTTTCAATTGGATTGAAAATAACTTAGAGGTGTAAGGATTGAGCTTAAATTCATAAGATGAATAAGGGTAAAGAGTTACCCACTCAATCATCCAAGAGTTGCATGAAATGCAATTGGAAATGTGTTTCCTACCTAAATAACCAAGGGTTGGGCAATCAGCCAAAGCTGACTCAACATTAGGCCAAATATGGATCTTGGCCCACTAGAAAAATCTTCCAATGGGATTTTTTTTATGATTCAGTGAGGGTATTTGTTTTGAATCAAAATAGTGGGAGACAACATATTTATTTAATGACCAAAATTTAAATATGTTTTAAATAGAAGTGATAGATTTGCATGTAATTTGTTTTAGAATAACCATGATATACCAAATATTGTTTTGTTGCAATCTGTCCTTTGGAAAGACACTTTATCTTAAAAAATGCCTAGATAGGTATTGAGACTTGAGAATTATCTTCATTAAAGATGAAGCGACAATGTGTCATGTTTGGCTTATATATATCATCTATGGTTGGGTCTTGAATACCCTATGGAGTCTGCATAAACTCTGAGCTATAAAAGGCAATATGAATATATGGGAGATATACGATATGATCGTATACAGACTTTATTAAGGCCAAGTTAGTCTGGAAGTCTAAAAGGTGATCAAGAAAGGAAATTGTTTCCAGTTTTAGCTAAAATAAGACATTGAAATAATTTGTCTAAAGAACTTGAAGCAGTTCAAAAGAAAGGGAAGTAAGACTTCCACTACAGGTCATGTTATAGAAGTCAAGTTATTTTACTTCACTAACATTAGTATCAGATACTAGTAGTAGATCTCAAATTTTGAAAGATCAAGGAAGTAGATCACTTGTTAAGGGTGGAGAAATCTGTATAAAATTGAGCAAAAGTTGCTACAATAAAGATAAGATCTTTACCTATTGGGCTAGTTAGTGAACTAGACATTGTGCATATTGTTTCTTGTTAGACAAGAAATGCTTTTCTTATTATAAAATAACTTTATTTCTTCAAATGGATGTTGATGCACAATTGAGTAATGGATTCCACATCCTAAATCTCAAAACACCCATTTATAACAACTACCAAAGTAGGTTAAAATAAGTGATTTTGAACCTTACTTACATGGTATTGTCTCCTAAGGCAAATGGATAAGAAACACATTTTCTAAATACCATTAATGTGGTTATATGGACTCTTTTTGATTTTGGAATCAATGGAGACATGTAAATCTTATTTATTGGAGAGATAATTGAGACCTTATTCATTGAAAAGATGAGTAGTCTATTATCTAATACATAATGATGTATGTGGGCCTATTAGAACAATAACTAGATATGTTTTTCAATACTTCAATATACTAATTGAAAAGTCAATGAGTATGGATTTATGTAACATAAGTTAGAAAGTCTTTGAAAAGTTCAAAGAATTCATAATGAAGTGAAAAACCAAATTGCCAAGACAATTAAAGCTCTTGATTAGATCAAGATAGCAAATAATTTGAGTTATAAGTTTGATAACTATCTAATAGAGTGAGAGATTACCTCTTAACTCATTTCTCATGGAATGCCTTAATAGCATCTCTACGCGGAAAAGTCAAACCTTGTTGGACATAGTTTGATTATTGATTATTATCAAACATCTCTAACTCCTTCAACGTTTCTTTATTAACAAAATTTCCACACTTAACCATGTTCCATCTTAGACTTTCTTAAAGAAACCATATATGATATGGACTAGGAAGAAACCTAGTATGTCTTTACTAATAATTTAGAACTATGATGCTTCTATAGAGCATCCAACTCTGACAAGGTCGGATCCATATTAGATAAATGTCTTCTGTGAGATACCCAAAGAAAGCTAAGGGTTATCAATTCTACAATCCATCTGAGAATAAAAGGCTTGTTGCTTAGAATGTTGTATTCTTGAATAAGAGTACATCCCTTAAAGAATTAGTGGGAGGATGGTAGAACTTGAAGAAATTCAAGTATCACAAAGCATTTAAAAGTCAAGGATAGACTTGGAGCAGAAATCACAAAGTGTTGTGAAATCCTTAGCTCCGGTAGCACAAGACTTGTGTAAGATCAAATAGGATATGTCACCAAACCTGAAAGATATGGATATCTTATAAATCAGGAAGGAGGCATATTGCTAAATGACCAAGCTTCTTATGAAGAGGCCAATGCAAGTTTAGATTCTAAGACATGGCATAAGACCATGGGATTTGAAATGGGTTCCATGTATATTAACAAGGTATGAACCTTGGTTGACGCACCTAAAGGGTAAAACCTATAGGATGCAAGTGGGTTTTCAAAAGGAAAACTAAACATGGATGGTAATAAAAGTACCTTTAAAAGCAAGATTAAAAAAAATTCAATTAGCTTAAAAACCATTTAGATCCTGCTTATTGTAGCAGTATACCACCATTATGAGATATGGTAGATAGATGTCAAGATGGAAATCATCTTGAGGATGTGTATGTGACACAACCTAAAGGCCTTTTATGCCTAAAACAACTAGGAAGGTATGTGAACTACAAATGTTCTATTTATGGACTAGTAAGCTTTTAGAAGCTAGAATCTTCATTAAAGAATGAAGATAAATCTTGTGACTATAAAAGGGTTAGTAACTGCACAATTATAGTTCTAGTATTACATGCAGAAGACATGCTTCTTCTAGAACTAATAATATTCTCATTCTATAGTCAAGACTATCCTTAAACACTTGAGAAGGACTAAGGATTTAATCTTGATAAATGGAAGATGAGCTCGTTGTAAAGGTTATATCGATGTCAATTTTTGATTAATTTGAAAGACTTAAGATTGCAATCAAAATATATGTGTTGTCAAGATGGTTACGATGTATGCTTGAAAGGTTCAAAGCAAGAAACAATCGTTGGTTCTACTAACAAATCTAAGTATTTTGCTATGTTAAATTACAAAAGAAGTCAATTCACATTTAATCATTCCAAATGTTTTGTATCCTATGAGTTTCCACTGTGATGACAATGGAACCATAGAACAATATAAGGAAGTGAATTAATCCAAGCATATACTTAAATAGTTCCATCTTTGGAAGATGTGAAAATATGCAATGTGCATACCAACAAAACCCACTAGTAAGGGCACTGTAGACGTCATTGGGCATTAACCTTATCGGCTCTAAGTGCAAGTGGGAGATTGTTGGAAATATGCACTAAAAGCCTATATAGGTTTGCATCATTTTGAATAAGTCATTTTTTGTTAAATAGTTTAACAACCTTTATTTGTCCTTGGAGTCATAGGTCATATGAGAGTTATCCCTAAAATGTCCCTAGTCAAGTATTTATGTGGGGACATGTAAATACATTAAGACTAGTGTGTGAGTGTACTGATGATCTGATCTCACAGATCATGGATATAAATGATATCAAGTCTTCACATGGGTACACATTAAGAGTAATGTTGTACTGGACAGACCCACCATGAGAATGTTGCATGGATCGTTACATGAATGTCATAAACGATTCTCAATGTGATAATGGTATATGTAGTCCTTTTACCTGAAGTCACTACGATTCCTACATAAGGAGTTTATTGTTTTAATACAATCAAACGTCTTCTGTAATAAGAGGACTATAAAGGTTGTGGTTAGGCAATGTACAAATTATGCAGAGGGATGTGAGTGATGTAGATGGGATTTGTCTCTCCTATGTGACAGGAGTGATATCTATAGGCCACTTGATGGAGTGAGACTAAGAAAATGTATGGCCATGCTAGAAAGAATAAATATTAGATATTTATTCGGATAAAGTCTACTCCGGTATCAAGTAAAATAAATTGGACCGTACAAGGATGACACGACCATGCCTTGGGCCCAATTAGGATATCGTGACAAAAGGAACAAACATATAAAATAATTATCACTTATAGGTTATGTTGTTAATAAATAATATTCAGATATAATGATGTATTGCTAGATGCCGCTCTTATTTTATATTAATAATAAAATAGTTTATTATTAATATAACCGAGTATTTTACCTATAGGGTCACACACATAGAGTAAGCCCATTAGAAAATAGCTTTTTATTTTAGTTGGACTAAAATAAGACTATTGGGCCTAACTCATTTAGAATGAGTAAGGAGCCCACTCTTTAGAGAGCAAATTAGGTCAAACCTAAGCCTATAAATAGAGCGTAAGATGCTCATAGGCGGCTACCCAAAAGAGACACAAAAATACGCAAAAGTTGCAAAAGCTACACACCGTCAAACTAGCATTTGGAAGGTGTAGCATTTCTGGTGGGAGTACTCGTGTGGACTCCTAAAGGACGAGGCTACGATTGCTTCGATATTCTTCAAGAGGTAATCCTAAAACGTAATTTTTTTTTTGTGTTTGTCTTATGCTTTGAAACACGGCGCTTTGCAAATCCTATGGGAATCCTTGTATTTCCGCTGCTCATACACTAGGGATTTCTAACACTTTTCTCCTGTCCATTTGACAATCTTAATCGCCTCTTAAAAGGGATAAAACTCTTTAACCTCTTATTCTAATAATCTTGTTAACTTGGGTGGTGGCTCATAGTCTTCTCCACCTTCTTCATCGGCATAGTCAACCGGGTGATCGAAATCGTGAAGCGGGATTGTGATTTCATTAGTCTCAAGAGGATCATTTTTGGATCTGCAATTTAGCGTGTTATGGCAAAAAATAAAGAGAGAGAAAAAGGGGAACAAGCAAGTAAAAAATGAATCAAAGCAAGGATAAAGGGATGAGAAATTGTTTTGAATTTCGATACGCATTTATTGATTGAATGATAAAACAAGTTTTTTCGCCCTTATTACGTGAAAAGTCCTAAAGCCTCAGGCATAGCAGAGGGATAAACAAGACATTAAGGCAATGACAAATTACTTTGGTGAATTATTTAAAATTGTAGGGAGTTCGACAGCCTCCCAGTTACTGAGCTCTTGGCTCGACGGGCAAACGACCACCAAATCAGCATTATCATCAAAACCATCTTCAATATCGGCCACCACGACATTAACTCCTGAACCTCCATGATTGGGCATAGGATTTGTGGTCACGTTAGGGCTTCCTTCCCGAAAATTAATCAAGTCAGCTTTGATCAAATCCCTCACTTTATATTTCAAGGCCATACAATTTTCCATGGAATGTCCTGATGCCCTAGCATGGTAATCACAATGAGCGTTCGGGTCATACCCCCTTGGGTAAGGAGGTTGCAACGGCCTCATGGGGCATGGAGCTACCAGACCCTTCTGAACGAGGATTGGAAAAAGTTCGGTATTTGTTATGGGAATTGGATCAAACTGTACTGGGGTACGCTTATTGTTGGGGTTCCTTGTATTCTGATTATGATCGGGTGGTCGAATCACTTGTTGCGGGTGATGGTATGGCATGGGTTGTGGCATTGGCGCTCTTACCATGGGCGAACGGAAGTGGGGAGTATAAGCTGTCGGGCCCTGAGTGGCAGCAGCCACATAAGGATTGGGAGCTTGAATCATGGTAGGGGCAAATGGTCTCGGCGGAGCCATCTTTTGATTATAAGAGATGGAATTAGTCTCTCCATCCCTTCTCCCAGGCACCGGCTTTCTTGTCGTGCTTGCCCCAGATGGGCCCTGAGTGATCTTTCCTGTTCGTATTCCGCTCTCCACCTTTTCCCTAATAGTCACAATGTCGGAGAAATTGGATGAAACACTACCAATCATCTTGCTATAGAAAGGTGATGGGAGCGTGTCGATAAACATCGCGACTATCTCTTTTTCCGACAATGGGGGGTCCACTTGCGCCGCTGTCTCTCTCTATTGTTGGGCATACTCCTTAAACGTTTCATTGTCCCTCTTCACCATATTCTGTAACTGAACCCTGTTGGGTACCATATCCATGTTATACTTGTATTGTCTAAGGAAGGCATCTGCCAGGTCCTTCCTACAATGAATATGATTCCACTCAAGGTGAGCATACCATGTAAGAGCGGCTCCCGCCAGACTATCTTGGAAGCAGTAGATCAACAATTGGTCATTAGAAGAGTAGGATGCCATCTTTCGACAGTACATCGTGAGATGGTTCTTTGGACAAGTTATTCCCCGATACTTGTCAAAGTCGGGCATCTTGAATTTGGGCGACATCTGTGACTAGGCATAGCTCAGAAGCATCTATCAGTCCAAAACCCCCAGCGCCTTCCATCATTCTTAAACGCTCTTCTAAGATTTCTATCTTTTCCTTTTGGGGAGCTGCAACCATGCTATGACCGGCTACCGGGTTCATCATGCGGGTTGTATCTTAGAGATTGGTCATATAGGGGGTTGCGTATCCGTATGGATAGCCGAGTGGCTGGTTGAACGGAGGCAACGCATGGGACTAGTTCATTAGGCCTGTATTTGGTAAGGGACCTTGGGGTTGGGCCATAGTTTGTACGGCATAAGTTGGCTGGGTCATCTGGGCTCGTGTGTTTTGGGCTTATGTGTTGTAGGTTAGCTGGGCCACCAGGGCTTGTGTGTTTTGGGTTTGGTAGGTTTGTGGGTCATGGGTATGCGTGTTTTGGGTTTGGTAAGTTTGTGGGTCATGGGCTTGCGTGTTTTGGGTTTGGTGGAGTGGTGGCATATTTGGCTGGGTGGGGTATGAAGCGTAAGGATTCATCGCTTGCTGGTCGTGGGCGTCTTGTTGGTTAGCGAGCGGGGAATAGTACCCTGGTGGTAGGCCATAAAGTGGAAAAGGTACTGGGTTACCGTCAGGACCGACAAATGTATGCTGTTGTGCATAGGACTGGCCGTAAGGTGGCTGGGTCTCAATGGCAGGGTTAGGTCTTCCGACATGAATGGTGAGAGCGGGTGTCGTTGTGTTAGGGAGTTAGGTTCTTGCTGGGTCAGAACCAAGGGGGGTGGCGCGGTGGCAGGCTGCTGTTGGGCGTCCTCAACACCTACAGAGGAGCCTCCTTCAGTGAGTTTCTTTTCTAAAAGTTTAGTTAACTCCGCCACTCGCTCTTTTAGCTGTTCGAACTTAGTTCTAAAGTCTCCGTCCACAGCTTCTGCCTCAGCCATGAGTTTCTTTTGGAGCCGGGTCTAGTAAGGATGCCTACCCATGATATCGGTGTCTCTTTTTTAAAAAAAATGTTAGGCGGAAATAGAAAGAAGGAGAATGTCATGGGAAGCAATCATAGACTTTGGCGAGTATCCTTTGACCATTCCTTAGAACTTATCGTTCAAAAGCACAAGGTATAGTAAACATGGAAATTAATACGGGATAGTTGTAAAAATAGAAGAAACCTTTCATCCTGAGGCGGGAGCCTCAAGCTCAAACATTTTCTTCGGGTAACTACAGCCCTCATTTCTTGAGTTCAATCCCATGTTAACTTCCATAGATACTCAAAGGGTATTCATTAAGTTCTGAATAGCCTCCAATGAAAATGAGGATAAGGAAAAGAAATTAGTTGTTGTCATGTTTTTGAAACCGGTACTTCCCCATTGATTTAACATAAAGCAATTTTTTTTAGGGAAACAGTGATTGCCAAGGGTCCAAGTCGCAATAGTCATAAGTTTTCTAATCATCATCGATGCCCTGTTGGAGCGAAAACAAAATTATATTTTTTTTTGGATGATTAGGAAAATCTATGACTCAGGACTCAGAGGTACACAACCAAAAGAGGATTATCTATTCACCCGAAGAATACTGTGTGTTCCAAAATGAGTCATTATTTCAAAAACTAAGCAAATCTGCGGGTGGTAGATAATTCACTTTTTTTGGAAAAAAGGGAAAGCAAAAATAACGTAAGGTAAAGTAAAGTTTGCCCTTTCGTGGCCTAGGTCGGGTTTTGTTGAAAGTCTTTTCTAGGCCCTATGGCTTGTCTAAAAATGACTCTCCACACCGGGAGGCTTATACTAGACATCTAGAAGGTCACCAAAGCCAAGATCCTACCCATGACAGGGACGCAAACAGTGGGGAATCCACTAGGTGCGTATATCATGAGAAGTCAAACTCTGGTTGAGGTTCTCACGAACACCGGATAGGAAGTACATCCCATACGATTCCGTTACCAACCCCTCCTAACTTAAGCTTCATTTGGGGCCCGGGTATAAGGCTCCACTCATAGGTGTGTGCAAGTAATTGTGACTGTAGTGTGTGGAAGGGCATTCAATACCTTTTACCTTACCCTATTCTGCACAAAGAACAAACACAGAACAAATATACAAAGTCGTCTACCTTAGGGTTCAATGATTACAGAAAAGTAATATGGTCCTCTACCCTAGGGTTCAACAAACATGCAAAACATAGACAACGAAACGAATAACAAGATACAATTAAAACAAGAATAAACATTCACAACAATTAACAGAAAATAAAACAAAGGGAAGAAATCCAAGCTAACAAAGGCTATATAATAAAACATGCGCTTTCAATCAAACTGGCCTGACTCTCTTAAGTGTCCCCAGCGGAGTCGCCATCTATCGCAACCTGGATCGCGACGACGCGGCCGACCCTCTCGAGAAGGAGGATGAGACAAACAAACAAATACAGGGAGTCGCCACCAACGTTTTTATCCATAGGAAAAATATTGGGAAAAAACTAAGTTCAGTAAAGCACTGGTTTAAAAAATGAGATTCAAGTTCGGGAGTCGGTTACCAGTAGGGAAGGTATTAGCACCCTACATCGCCTGTCAAAAACAGTACCAAGATTGAAAATGCGCAACATAAATAGCCTTACAAAAGATGTTATATTTCTCCCCTTTTATTGTTGTACTTTATGTAAAAAAACGGAAGGAACAAACTGAACAACATGGAGTATAGGTCAACAGGACGTCGCGTCCGAATTAACCTCGGCTTTGGCATAAAACAGGAAAGGGGAAGGATGCTAACAAAACCTCGCGTCTAAATTAGCCATCCTTTAATCAAAATGCAGGATTAGAAACGCGAAGGGGATAAACGAGATGTCTCGTCTCAAGTATCCCGTTCCTTATGAATCATGGTGCGGTCTATCAAAATAGGGGGAAATCAACAAGGCGTCACATCTAAATTCATCTTCATGGGATTTAATCAAAATACGGGGTTAGAAACGGGAAGGGGATAAACGGGACGTCTCGTCTCAAGTATCCAATTCCTTATGAATCGTGGTGATGGTCTACTGAAAATAGGGGAAAATCAACAAGACGTCATGTCTAAATTGATTTTTCATTGAAGTAATAAAATATAAAAAAAGGAGTTATAAAGGAAAACTAAAGAAAATAAAAATAGGAATAAAATGGGAAAGGTGGGCCTGACAGGATTAAAGTCCTGCTCCTACGTATTCTTGAGTTACCAAGAAATCAGGGTTACGTAGTTCTTGATGATGTTTTTTTTTGGCTAGTTTGAATATAAAACACTTATTTTTTGTTTATTATTTATTATGAATCTGAACAAAAAAAGGAAAACCAACAGCAAAACTAATTTAAAATGGGGAATCAGAATCGACAAACGAACAAATTCAACAGGAAAACCTTTTTTTAGGCTAGTTCAAATGTGAAAAACTCATTTTTTGTTATTTATTGAATCTGGATGAAGGAAAAAGAGAATCAACAGCAAAAAGACTAATTTAAAATAGGGAATCAGAGTCAACAAAAAGCAAATTCAACAGGGAAATAGATAACGAATAGTAAGAATAAGGAACAGAATAGAACCGATGCGGCAAGAGTGCTGAGCCGGTGTTGGATCCGAACACTAGAGACCGAAATGAGAAAGAATATGACCGGTGTGGCTAATGTGCTGAGCCGGTGTTGGAGTTGAACATTGGTAGTTGAAATGTGGAAGAGTGTGACCGGTGTGGTGAGGGTGCTGAGCCGGTGTAGACTTCGAACACTGGAAGCTGAAATGAAGAAGGGTGTGACCGGTGTAATGAAGATGAGTAGAGCGAACTGGTAAGTGTTTAGGAGATGGGAAAGTTCAATGGAAATCAGCTCTGATCCGGTGGTGCAGTAACCACTTAGGGCCCAAAACAGATTAGGAGGTTCAAGAGAACAAGGTTCTGGCCTTGAACACCGGAGGAAACTTCAAGCTTTTAGGGACAAAAGCTTTTATGGAGATCGGAGCAGGTCACTGGGGAGTGTGGGCAGAAAGACGTTTTAATAGTAAAAAACTTCCAACCAAAAATTCCAACCCCTTGAGCCTCTTCAGATGAGGTATTTATAGGGGTGGCTGAGTGCTTGGATAGCACCAGCTTCCACTCATAGTGGAGGCAGCCTAGCCACTAACAGGTAGTGGGGGACAATGGCTGGTGGGGAATTCTTTATTATTTCTTCTTTTGTCTTGTTGCCGGCCGCCCCCCCCCCCATAATTCAAGGATCCACTTAGACAGTGGGAATCCAAGTCAGCATGAGCAAACAGTGGAAATATGGAACCGGCGTTCTATTTATGACTCGGATTGGTGCCTCAGCCGGTATCCATCCTCAGTGGGAATTAATCAGAGCGGAACAGGTGCTCTCATATATAAAAGACCGAGTGAAAGCTTGAATTCACAGATCTGATCCGACCTCTGACACTCGGTGTGAAGGCCCGAATTCACAGATTATTGACTTGGAAATTGCTTTCCGAGAAACATTCATCAGGACCTCTGTTCATTCGGAATTGCTTCACTCGGTGTTGCTTTGGAAATGTCACTGTTTTAAGCATTCATTTGGAATTGCTTCAATCGGAGGGGTTCTGCTCGGAATTTCACTGCTTGAAGCGTTCATTCGAAACTGCTTCAATCGGAGGGGTTCTGCTCGGAACTTCACTGCTTGAAGCATTCATTCGGAACTGCTTTACTCAGAGGATAGTTTGCTCAGAAGTGCTTTTGCTTGAAGCATTCAACCGGAATTTCTTCATTGCTTGAAACATTCATTCGGAATTATTTCAAAAGTGACTCACTCGGAGATCATTTGCTCGGAGGTGCTTTTGTTTGAAGCACTCGTTCACCCCCTCTGCTTGACCCACTCAAGAACGTCTTATTCGGAAGTAAGCTTCACCAGGAAGCACATCGCTGGAATTGAACCACTCAGAGAAGCCTTGCTCGGATATATTGCTTGGGAGTAATTCAGTCGGACACATTCATCAAGCTTGCCTTTCACTCAGAATTGTTTTAATTGTGCATCAACCCATTTAGACGTATTCACTCGGAAGTCTGACTTGCTTTTCACTCAGAATGGCCTCAATCGTCAATCAACCCATTCGGATGTATTTGCTCGGGAATCGGCCTTTCTTTTCAATCAGAACAGCTTCAATCGTTAATCAACCCTTCAGATGTATTCACTCGGGAATTCTTTACTCAAATGTCCCAGCCCGAGAGGTATTCCTTTGAAACCAGCCTTTCATTGTCCAGAAGCATTTCTCTCAGAATTGTACCACTCAGAAATTATGGAACTTGGAAGAATCAGCCCAAAGTATTCATTTGGAATCGGATCGCCCAGGAAGGAAGACTGACTGAGACATTCCAAGTCAGGAACTCCCAGGAAGAAAAAGTCAGCCCAAAGTATTCATTCCAAGTCACAGTATTCATTCCAAGACATTCCAAGACTGACTGAGACATTCCAAGTCAGGAACTCCCAGGAATTGTCCACTCTGAAATCTAATTCGCAATCAGAATTTCTTCGCTCGGAAGTACTTTAGTCAGGAACTCTTCATTCGGGAATTCACCATTCGGTTTTATTTGCTCGGAAATCAGACTTTCTTTTCACTCAGAAATTTGGGAATTTGGGAGAATCTGGGCGAAAGAAACTCATTCCAGGTTAGAGCTTTGTTTCGCGTGAAAACACATCTCTCGGTAGCAAACCACTCGGAAGTGCCTTCCTTATAAGCATCCTTGCTTGACAAGTGTTCATTCATAGTCAGAGGTTTCCTTTGCTCAGATGTGATTCCCTGAAATGGTCTAATCGGAGACATCTTTGTCTAGAAAAAGGCACTTGTCCCCAAATCCAGTCCCTGCTTCAATCGGTAATCCTTCACTCGGACGTATATCTCTGGGCAGTATTTATTCAAAGTTAGTCCCTTTTTCACTCAGAGTGGCTGTAATCGATAATCTTCCACTCAGATTTTCCTCCAACCGGGAAATATTCACTCAAAGTCAACCATTTTTCATTTGGAGGGGCTTTGATCGGGAATCCTCCACTCAACCCACTCAGAAAAGACTCAATCGGAGACATTCCACTCGAAAATGACTCACTAGGAGACATTCCACTCAGAAATGACTCAATCAGAGACATTCCACTTGGAAATGACTCACTAGGAGACATTCCACTCGAAAATTGTCATTCTGAGTCATTCTACTCGGAAATGACTCACTAGGAGACATTCCACTCGGAAATTATCATTCTGAGTCATTCTACTCGGAAATGATCATTCGGAGACGAAGTCCAGTCCTCTCAGAATTCTTTCCACTTAGGTCAGACCAAAAGAAGTGTTCACACCAAGTGAGACCTTTCCGATTCCCGTGTGACATATCACCGATTGAGATTACCGAGTGAGTCATTTCCAGGGAGAGTACCTCTGGACAGAGAGACTATAACTCCAAGTGAGTAATATTTCCGAGTGAAGAGTTCCCGACGAAGGAAATATCCGAGCATTGAACCCCTTCATTCCATTCGTGCTCGGGTGTCTTAAAGTTATCGAGAGCTTGTGCTCGGATCCGTCTTCAAGATTGCCTTTGACTCTGAGTGATAATTCTAAGTGGAATGATTTCCGAGAGGACTAAACTTCGACTCCGAATGATCCTTTTAGTTGTAATAGTTCCGAGTGACTCACTTTCGAGAGAAATAATTTTGAGTGAAGACTGACTGACATTGAAAGAACACTTCCGGGCAGAGATATCCGAGTGAGATATTTCTGAATGAGGTGTCCCGGGTGAGTCATTTTCCAAGGAAGTAAAGGCTATATCCGAGTGTTCAGACAGAAACATGTCCGAGCAAATCCTTTCCGAGTGAAACAAATTCTGAACGAAAGAGGCTCTAAATTCTTCTCGAAATGACCCAGTACCCAGAAGGTAATTTTAATGTGGCCGATTTTCCCTCTTTTGCAATCAGTTTCGCTACAGCACCGGCTGCTCTAGCTAATTGTCCACCCTTTCCAAATGTGATTTCTATGTTATGTATGGCCGTGCCTAAGGGCATATCGGTTGAAGTAGATTCTTCTTTTTGATCAATCAAAATTCCTTCCCAAATTGTACAAGCTTCTTCCAAAGCATACGGCAGTCGACAAATATACTGACCCGGTAGAGTTCCAGTCGGCAAACATACTGACCCGGTAATGGTCTAGTCGGTAACTATTCCTAAAATACCGAACCAGTGTCAGTATTAATATCTTTACTCCAATCATATCATCTTGTATATATTTTAATATATCTATTTCAATCATACAAACTCTAGTAGGTAGGCGGCGGGAAATGGACAACAATACAGCTCACTTTCTTATCTAAACCTCCATTATTACCACAATCAATGCACCTAACATCCCACTACAATCCTATTATGAAAAGTTGTCCCCCACTTTTCATTGTATCATTAAATTAATGCTACCCTTCGTCTCCAAGTCTGAATTCTCAGAACAAACTAAAATTAGTAAAGTCTCTCTCTCATTTTCCTTTCCTTCGTCAAGTCATCTTTGATCCGAAGCTAGAACAGTAAGAAGAGAACGTTTTTTAACCAATCTAAGACCCTTCATCAAGGTAAGAGGGGATAGGGTTGTGAATAAATATGGAATGGGTAGAATTGTATGCTGATTCTAGGATTTTAGATTTATTTTTATAAATTGTTGCTTAATTTTGAAGCTGAAAACGTACAAATTTGATTCTGATTTCTTCATCAAAGTTGTAGATCTTTTTGTTATGTGAATTTTGAGACTTGAATCGACTGATTTGGACACGTATAGCATGAGTTATAGCCAAAATACTACAGCATATCTGTTTGGAATACGTATCATCTATTTTGTGTATATATTAATATTCATGGAATTATACATACATATTTAGACTTTGATGTCTTCACAAAAGTTGTAGATATATATGTTATGGATCTATAGAAAATGGTTTCAAGTTAAAAGGATGTTTGTAGCTCTAGTTATGCCTAAAATACAGAAGAATGTTCATGCTCAAAATCTGCTAATATGAATTACGTATTGTATTTTTAAAACTGGAAATTTTGTGATGAGAATTAGTGTTTAGTGTCTTCATAAAAGTTTTAGATATTTGTGTTATGAGTTAGAATTGGTCCCATGCCAAAATTATTTTTGTAGCTCTAGAAACGTTGAAAATACCAACATATGTACGTTTTATTACTTTCTTTGAGATGGTTTAGTATACTGTGATTATGTAATGTTTCTGTTTGGAATTTGAAATTTTGGTCTTCATGAAAGTTGTAGATAATTTTTTTATGGAACTACAGAAAATGGAATTACTTAAAAAGGATTTGATTTGCTCATGTTATGGTCGTTTTACTCACGTATGTTGCTGTTGTAAAATTCTAAAAATTACCTAAATGATTATTATGGATGAAAATGATATTTTCCATGTGGGTAATGATATATTTATGAATTATTGAGGGATTATTGATTATTATAGATGTTATTGAGTGTCCTATGAATATCATACAGTATGTATATCTTGATGATGAATAATTATGAATGACTAAATTAATATGTACATGAATGCCTTGTGGTTTATTGAGATATGTTGTTGAACTGTAAATCCATGATTTGAGAATTATTATATGTGATGTGTCTTTTGAGGACTTGTGTTTTTCCAAGTGATTATTGAAATATTGATATCATGGTATGTTAAGTCGATAAAGAGAATTAAAGGCATTCATGCATCATAAGCATTTGGACGCACCATGGACTTTAAGGGTTCCATGATTGCCTACCCTAGTGGGGGGTTACTCTATGATGAGTTAAAGCCCTATTTTTGCAGGAGCCATGAAGGTATAGGGATTCATGGTTATGCTAATTCCTACTTGTGTACTTCGGTACTTGAGGGCCATGAAGGTGTAGGGATTCATGGTTATATTAATTCCTACTTGTGTACTTCGGTACTTGAGGACCATGAAGGTGTAGGGATTCATGGTTGATATTAATTCCTACTTGTGTCTCTATGATACTTTTTACTACAGTATTTCCACCAAACCAAAATGGATCCAGCATAACATTATTTGACTAAATTAAAGATTATTAAATGTAAATGACCTAGTTTGGCATATTCATCATATCATTATGGTTTGTTGATTGTGTTTGTGCAAATTTTATTTATTTTATATTTATTCTATATCCTGTCTCACTCTTACATTATTTTTATAGTGCATGCTACACAGATTGACGAGTGATGCAATTAATGAAGCTTTTATGATTTATTGCTTGGACTATGACTTCATTTGAATTTTAAAGGGTTGTAATAATATTATGTACCATGTACTATAATTTTCTCTATTGTTTCTGCTATATAAATGTATTATGTTTTAATTGATCACGACTAGTATGCATGATAATATTCCGCATTTACCAATTTTTACGTGACCTCAGAATTTAAATTACGAATATCAAAATGACTCTTCAAACACGAAAAAAAATTTTGGGAAAATTTTTGGGCGTCACAATAGTATTTTCAGTTTGTTGTTGTTTTTCTGGTCCATGGATAGCATTACCAGATCTTAAAGTAATTGCACTTACATTTTTAGGATTGACAATTGTCTGAGCGGGCAACTTATATGAACCTTGAGACTGCAAATGGTTTAAAGATGTAGCCAATTGACCAATTTGATTTTCAAGAGTCTAAATTGTAGCCTCAGTTCTTTTTTGGAAGTTCAGATTATCTACTGACATTTGCTTTATCAATTCCTCTAAATTTGATTTCTCAGTGGAAGGTGTAGCTATTTGTGTAGCTTGTTGTTGTACATGAGGAGGTTGATATGGTCTGCTTGGTCTAGTATTTGCCTGAAAATGTGCATGAGGTTGTTGTGAGGAATTACCCCATCTTAAATTAGGGTGATTCCTCCAACCAGGATTATATTTGTTAGAAGAAAGATCATAATTATTATGTTGTTATTGTGGCAGTCTGTTATTGTATAAGTTGGCAGCACATTCTTGAGGATTTTCATCAGGAATTTTAGCTTCCTGCAGTGAAGGACAACAATCGGTATAATGATCTAATGAAGTACAGATAGAACATACCTTAGGAGGGGTTGCAGGTTGTTGTTTTTGAGACACAATAATATTTTTCATAAGCGTTGCTAGTTCAGCAAATTTACTTTCCCATTTTTTATCTCCGTCATTAGTAGTTTCAATTTCATTGACTCCTCTAATTACTACAGAATTATTTCTGGTGGCATGTTGTTGAGCATTAGCAGCCATGTTCTCAATTAAAGTTTTTGCTGCATTTGTAGTTTTATTTTGCAAAGCACCACCACTAGCTGCATCAACTAAAGTTCTGTCCATTGGATTAAGACCTTCATAGAAATATTGTATGAGAAGTTGGTCCGTAATTTGGTGATGGGGACAACTAGCACACAATCTTTTAAATCTTTCCCAATATTCATAAAGATTTTCCCGGTCATGTTGCCGGATGCCACATTTCTTTTCTAATTGAGGAAGTTCTTGAAGCGAGGAAAAAATTTTCAAGAAACATTTTCTTTAGGTCATCCCAACTTATAATAGAGCCAGGAGGAAGGTAAAATAACCAATCCTTAACGATATCTGCTAGGGAGAAAGGAAAAGCTTTAAGTTTTACATGTTCTTCTGAAACCCCTTCAGGTTTCATGGTAGAGCAAAGGATATGAAATGATTTTAAGTGTTTATCAGGATCTTCACCTGCACGACCATGAAACTTTGGTAACAAATGAACTAAACCAGTTTTAAGCACAAAAGGAACATCTTCCTCAGGATATAAGATGTATGATGTTTGATTAGTGACATCTGGTGTAGCTAGTTCTTTTAATGTCTTTTCAGCCATGTTATACAAATACTCAGAGGTTGAAGGTTTAGTTTCACTACTTATGCTATTATTATTATTATTATTATTATTATTATTATTATTATTATTATTATTATTATTATTATTATTATTTAATAGTTTCTTAGATGATCTAACTAATTGATGAAATGTTCTATCTATTTCAGGATCAAAAGAATATAGTGGTTCAGGATTAGATCTAATCATACATAATACATCTACATATATTGTAACAAAATACTACAACTATGTAATAAAAGGAAAAAGTTATTATTTTAATTATGAAATGCTTAGAACATATGTTTAAAAATTTAAAGATTTCATATATATATATATATATATATATATATATATATATATTTTCAATGGTTGAAAATGAGATTACTAGAGAATAAATAAGAATATAATAAAGTGGAAATTTTTTTTCAAGATTTTTTTTTATATGCTCACATTTAACCAAACCTGAATATCTTCAACACACCTACAAAAATAAATGTAAAACATATTAGGTAATTGAATGCAAATAATTAGGACCAAAGGTCCCCGGTAACGGCGCCAAATTTGACACGTTGTCGTTGTCAGGTCAAATAAAAAGTTAAATTAATATAGTATAAGGTGAACAACCTTAGTCGTCTCTTGAGGTCCTTAGTTTAATTAGTTACACTCAATTTAATTATAACAAAGGGGGGGTTTGTGTTGAGATTGAAAGGAAAATTAAGTGATTATATAATAGTGCATAAAGTAAATTTATGAGTAAGAATAATCAAATTTAGAAACAACCAACCCAAGGAATTAATAAATCTTTAGTTAACTAATCATTGATCATAAATATGATTAAATATAATTAATTTCTCAACCTTGAATCATTTGGAATCCCTAAATGATTATATTCTAGAAAATCTTCTAGAATTGAATTAATGAACTAATAAGAATAATCAATCGATATATTCTTATTAATTACTAAAATAACTTTAAAACCATAATTTGATTAAGTTAAGAAACTAAATAGAAATCTCTTATTTAGTGACTTAATCTTTGTTCTCAAATTGATTATTGATTAACCAACCAACATCAGTTTAGATTATAGATTGTTTAATTATATACCAATCGGTTATACACTTAAATAATCTACCATCATAAGTGTTTGGGAAACAAAGAAAAGTAATTATCTTCAATCAAAATATTAAGAGCAAGAACTCAAAGTTAACATAAAGAAAAATTAAATTCCTTGAGTTGATTTTAAAAGATTAAGCTTCCATAATAATTTTTAACAATGAAAACTAATATTAAATTAACTATAACTTTGATTATAAAAGTAAATAACAAATAATAAAATTAACTTACTTGATATTGAGGAAGGTAAATGAAAACCATAACTTGAGGGATGGAATATAGAACAAAGAAATAAAGCAAGAGAAAGAACTAAAACTTAAGAAACTAAAGCAAAGATATAGAAATGTAATGAAAACTAAAGCATGTATTTCCTATGTATTTCTTGTGTATCTTCCTTATAACTTCAAGCATCTATTTATAGGCAAGGTATGATGATACTATACATGCATTTTCTGATTATTAATGCATTTTTTCAACATTGGTGGGCTTAAAATTACAATAATTCAAAAGATAATGGTAGGTGTTGAAATTCATTCTCCTCTTTATCTTCTCCACCTTGCGAGTCAAATATGACCTTCTAGATGGCCGAATTGTACAAAACCTTCAACATCAAAGTTGTAGATCTCTGTCTTATTGAGAATTTGGGGTAAGAATGAGGTCATTTGGACATCTACAGCTCTATATATGTGTATTTTGGTGAAATATGTCAATGTTGGTGGGACACATGAGGGCTGATTGATTCAAACTCCATTTCTTTATTTTTTCAGATGCAAAATAACCAAATCTGATCATCATGATGTAGCCCTCTGTCTTAGCTTTCCATGGGCTCCAAGATTAGCCCATTTGGATCACAAAAGCCCAAGTTATGGCCAAAATAAGGCAAGATGCTCAAGATACATACAAAAAAACAAAAATTGAAACATATATACATAATACTTCAATTTAACTAAACAACATATATAACATCCTTAATTTTAAAATAAATTTTTAATAAATCAAATAAATTTTTCGTGAATAATTTAAATTTCTAAAACAGGAGTCGGATTCAAGGCTAACAATATCGGTTATACGACAATCCGTCCGACCCATTTGATATTATAAATAAATTCAAATAAATGTTTCCCAAGTAATTTTTAGGATTAAAAAATAGAATCCGAAATAAACAATATCATTGTCACATTGCAAAAAGCCGACGGCCATTTGATATACAAAAAGAATATTCATTCGGTAATCATAGGAGCCGGCCAAGGCTTCTACCAAGATAACTATGTACACTATGTATTGTACATGCAAATACATAATGCTTCAGTCGGTTGAGTGACTTCAAGTGCCTTTACTGTGTCTCCTATCCACTATAAAATAATGAGTAGGGAGTGAGTATAAACATATCAAATAGTAGTTATTGAATTGGATTAAAAGTCCAATCCATAACTACGCAAATAACACATACTGAGCTATATACAACAACATGAACAATATATTATTCTCAACACTTCATATATATATATATATATATCAAAGCACTCTAGTGCTCATTTGGATAAATCCATTATTAAGCCTTTTAATTATGTTGCAACATTGGCTCCCCGAGCCATAACTCAACTCTCAGCTGAACCGGCCGTTTTACTGGTACCAAACCGCTCTAAGCCCATAATGTAACACCGAGTACCACTCCCAGAGTGATAACGGTACTCTACTCGGTGCTATGAGCTAAAACCCCGAGCCCCGCTCAAGAGGTTTCCTTGAGTCCCACTCAAGGTCTTTTATGAACAACACATTATATTTCATAATCATTCATCACGCAGGCATCACATACTGATCGATATGCATCCCATGCATTTATGTTCACCATGAAAGTTCATGAATAACAATCTTATACTCATATCAATAGCAACGTCAATAATATGAATGGAATATATAATAACATAAAGTGTTTTATAAATGGGATCTCATTAATAATATCACACACACAACATATTTACACAGTAATTAATACCCCTCATCCATTCATAAACTATCTATTTGAAATGTAACACTCCCCCTACCTGGAAATAAGAGTTCCTGCAGCTTTGTAAGCTATATCCCAATCACAATTTATAGATTCTGACTGGAGTTTCAACTTTGTACCAGTCCAAAATTCTCTTTGTGAGGAAATGAAGTTTGATTTCTTTTTCTTCGTTAATGGCTTCTTAGCAAGGTTCGAAAGAGAAGGATTATAAGTGGTATTTTTACTTTCAGGAGTTTCTAAACTCATTCAAAAGTAGAAACTAGTATTTATATCGTTCATGCAAAAGAGACGTGAATAATAGGAAGGAGTTTGACACACGTTTTCTTCAAATGATGAATAAGGAATGAGCATTTAATGAAAAGGGACAACACCTCAAAATGGGTCCCATTTTTAGAAAAATATCAGAAAAGAATCTGCTGGAAGATAGAAGAACAGAGTGACGTGGAAAGTATTAAAATAATCAATAATTCTGACTCGGTTTCGTCTTGGGCACATTTTTTCCGAGTAAGCCTCTATCCGCTCAGAATTCCTTCATTCGGAGGAAAGGTTCCATTCCCTAGAACATTCGGCTTTCTTTCCTCGGAAATGTCCCACACGATATTATCTCATTCAAACATACTCAAGTATGTTTATATATGAGTCAATCCTTTACTTATGTCACTCGAAAGTCTTCCATCTAAAATCACTTGGAGTTTGAAGTCAACTCTCTCTCTCTCGGTAGTCTTTTCCACTTCGAACGAATCACTCGGGGTCAAGGACAATTCTGAAGACAAACCCGAGCACAAACTTTTTGGTCATTGTTATTCATCGACCTGAACATAAATTTATCGAAGTTCATCACCCGGTAACCCACCACTCGGATATTTACTTTCCTCGGGGATTGTTCACTCAGAACTATTCATTTAGAAACACACTTATTCGTTAATTAATAATTTCTCACTTAACTCCCTTACATTTGGAATAGTCTCAATCGGTATCATCCCACTCGGTCATTTCTTAGAATCCGTCCAGAGACATACTTATTCAATTTCAACGTTTTTCCCCACTCAGGAGTGCTTCTCTCAGAAATGTTTCATTCGGAAACATTTTACTCAGATTTCCTTATTTAAAAGTGTCTCATTCGGACACCATTTTTTTTTAACTTAGAAATAATTTGCTTAATGATGTTTCACTCGGAACATCTTAACTTCTTTTAGAAATAGCTTCCTCAGTCTTACTCCACTCGGTATTGCACCATTCCACTCGAAATTTCTTATTTAAAACGTCATTCACTCAAAATTTCATTCAGAAATCCTCCATTACTTCTCAATAAATAAATTTTTCTAAAAATTACAAAATTTGGGATGTTACAACATAAAACTTAATTAAAATACTATTATTAAACATAGTAATTATATAATAAACCCCAAGTGTAAAACTATAAGAAGTGTATTAAAATTGATTTATCAGTCCGACTTGATACCTCGTGAACCCGACTTGGTTCACCGAGCCCTACTTGGCTCTCCCTCAACCACTGGGTCATAGACCTCTGGTAGCTCAACTGGGTCCGACTTGACCACGGAAGCCAAAAACGAGGGTAACACATACCGTCGGTCATCCTCTACCACATAATCATATATTCCATTATATAAACATAGGCATATCATTACGATCATCATTTGCAACTGTCAGAAACTGACTTGTGCTCACAACGTAGGGCGACCGACTTGTCAAGCCCATCAATATAACGTCCTCACATATAGCAAATACTTAATATACATATACAATTCACATTTCTCATCAAACGGGCAACCTGCTTGTCAAGCCCGGCCTCACATTTCCACTATAGACCGATTATCACAATCATCAAGTATTTCAAATTCATAATCATCTTAAACCACACACCCGATCCTAAATCGATCGGTGTCCATATTCATACATGCATTCATCCATACACAACTATCATTCAGCAATCTCTTACCGTGTTCATAAATGGTTCGACGACCTGGAACCAAAATATTTACCTATTCTAATTAATTATAACCTGAACACCCCCTCTTACCTCGGTTCTAAGCTTCGACAATCTGCTCTTGGTGCCGATTACGTCCTCTAAGCACTGGGTTCACGGTTTCTCCTCCGAATCCAGCACCAACTTCGTCAATCATCCTTTCGGTGTTCGTTCTGCTACCTACGGGGTCGGAATGTAAAACTTGTTAACATCGCACTACCCTCTGCTCTAAAGACCGTTTTCAAGTTCACACTCACCAGAGGAACGGAAAACAGAACCTTACTCAGCCATGCATGGCCATTCGGTTTAATAGAGAAAATGAAAGGGATGAGGTAACACAAATTTAAACGGTTCAATGGACTCACCTTGAAACCACGGTCACGAAAATGGGGTTCACTTGAAGTTCTGACACGGAACAAGCCTTCCCCTGGAGCATGTAACTCGGCAGCGATGAAGGAAGGAGAAGAAGAAAAAGAAACAGACAAAGAAGGAGAAAGATGAAGTGGGCTCGCGTGAATAATGAGGAAAAAGAAAGAAACCTCCTTTATTTAAAGCTCAGGGGGCAAACCGGTCACTTCCCCATTTCTTTTATAATTTCATTAAAAGTTTTAATCAAACTTTTCTCTTCTTCTAATCACACCTCATTTAACCCTTTTAAAATTAATCAATCAAATAATTTTATTTACTTTCACAATATTTAATTATTTATAATTGCCTAATAATTTATAAAAATATCAAATAAATCACTCAAACATTTATCAATATTTTCCGCTACACATAATTTTACTACAAATATTCAAGATGTTACAGGTTCACTTCCCAACTTTGAAACTACATTTTATCCCTTCAGTCTGAAGGTTTTTCTCTATGTAAAAATCCTTTTACATAAACGACATAACTGTACCACAAGTACTTTTGACTCCAGTTATTTCTGGCTTATCCCCAGTATTCTTTCACAAGCCACTCTTAGCTTAGACCCAAGTATTTTTCAAAAGCCTCTTCAGGCCAAAAACTGTTTCCCGTAAGAAACTAAGACTAATACATAATCATCCTTAAACTTAGATAAAAGAGAGATTACTTTTTAATAACTTAGATACAGTGTATAGAGATTTTATAATGAAGCAAAGGTACATACTAAGTTGAGCTAAGAACAAAGACTAGGACAGCAAGCAACAGTGTTGATAAATTTTGAGATGGAGTCTCTGTTTTCTTTTGGTGTCTTCATTCATTTTTTTCCATGGTCTGAGGTCTCTTCTTTTTAAAGGCTTCTCCAAATAGCCGTTACTGTTCCATTGAAGAAGAGAGTAGCCGTTTGAGTATGGGAGACGAGAGAAGAGAAGAGGACAATGTCTTCCGTCTAACATGGAATATTGTAAAAGGCTTGTGTGACCTTCAGAAGGCTTCTAACTCAGGCTCTACTGGTTGTTAGCTTTTTGAAGTGCTCATATGGCTTTCTTGTTTTATTCCAGTGCGAACATTTGTTTTTCTACGAGGTTTGTCTCTTTACGTATTTCTGAATCAAGTGTAGACTTGGCTTGAAAAGGGCAACTTTGTATATTTTAATCTATAATCAGAGAGTTGTGGGGGTCTGAGTCTGGTGTGTCTTAGAGCTTGGATAGAAGACCTTGAGAGAGAGAGAAAGAAAGAAAAAGATGCTAAGTTTCAAAAGTGATTTGATTGAAGAACATGGATCAACAGACCCAAGTCTGGGACAAAAATACTTATAGAATTTTCTTTCGAATTTTGTCCTCAACGCAGACTTAAGTTTGGATCGAACTTGAAACATTTTGAACGTTCTTAACACGGACTTTGGTTGCTTTAAATTGTTGTGACTCTTGCACCACAGATTTTGTATTCTAAAATACTTAATTAAATGGTTAAATAACACTTAAAACAGGCTTTATTTAATTAAAAGCCTTGATGTGTGTTAACAACAAATGTTGAGGTTTTTAAAATAAATTTTAGATTCTCAAAGTCCTTTAAAACAAACTTGGTTCTAACACGAACAATTCACATATTTTTTCCTAGTGACATACGCAACATTTCCATCACTCCCTTGTCATCAATCAACATTTTTAAACGATGATTAAGCTTTACATCCCCTATTTTGTACTACATGTTAGCAACACCAAGGTACCTCATTTCCTTGACTAAGGATAAACATTTTAAGTGACTCTAGTAATCTTCATGTACAAACCTTGAAAACATTTTAGCCTTCTTCATAAACCCCCATGTATGACCTTTATAGGAAACCTAGTCACACCTAACCCCAAACCAACAATCATAAGAAAAAAACAAACCTTGAAAACATAGACGATGTAAAAGAATAACAGTAACCAAGAAATCAACAACGAATGAACAAGCGTTTTTCATGCAACAAACAGTCAAAGACAAAACATTTTACAAACAACAAACATAACGAGGAAACATGTACCTACCTCTTTTTGGTTCTGAGCGATCGTCTCATCAATGCATCTCATTCTTTCAGAAGCAAACCATTGACCATGTAACCCTAGACCTGGATGGTGATTCCTTAACTCCTAAGCACATAAGGTTTTCTTTCCTTCAAGCATGGAGTTATAAAGCAACTGGGTTTAGGAATTTGTTCAATTAATTTTTAAAGTTTCAATAATTGTGGATATTTTGGATTTTTATTTTAATTTTGTAAATAATATTAAATTACTTCCCACGTTAATGTAATAACACATGGTTGTATTGTGTTTGCCATATAAAGCTAACCTTTTAACTAAGGTTAGGGATTGGGCATCAGTTGACACATTTTTATAATTTAAAGGACTAAAAAATGTAACCCCGCAAACATAAAGGACCAAAAATGTATTTAATCCTAAAATTTAATAAAGTGTTTTATACTTTTTTCTTCTTCTGAAACTCGTTCTACTTTCAATTTCACACACACATAAAGTTGTCATGAAAGACTATTTTCGGGTTTTTGGCAGGTTTGGGGTTCTTTTAAAAAAATTTAGAGGAATGGGATACAAAAAATAAAATTTATTGGTCTGGGGTGCATCCAGTCAAATCAAGTATTATAAACCGCCTCCTGATCAGGCGGTTTCCATGAACCGCTATACCAGAAGGTGAGTTTGTGCATGTATTCCACGTGGCAGCTAGGCGTTGAAACCGTCCTTCCAAGAGGCGGTTTCCGTCCCTTTTCAGGCTGAAAACCGTCTCATGAGGAGACGGTTTTAGTGGTTCAAAATCTGGTCCAAAAACACCTTTCAACCAGGCGGTTTCTGCCAAGTCACGTCAGGTCAAAATCGCGGGTGAGGCTAACGTCCTCCTTGTTTTTGGTCAAGTATTTTCTGACAAAAGTAATGTTGTACAGTGTATGACATTTTGAGCGTTGATTTAATCCTACGGTGGTTAGCTATGCTTTTGTGCACGGGAATCAAGGCACATAATGGGTAACAAGCATTCTGTAACCGGTTTGAAAAAAAGTTGGCGATTGTTGGTTATTAAATTACGGAGGGCATTTTTGTAAAACCATATTCCGGGTTGGTGTAGGGAGCTATTGTCGAATTTGGAGACAGGGAAATCAAAGGAAGCTGAACGTGAAATTGGTCCTAGAATAAATATTCAAATGAGGGTTATGTTGTTATGTGCATTAGGTTCTCCACTGTATCATTAATTCATATTTGCATTAAGGAGTTCTCTTTGCTTGCAAAAGGTTTCGTTTGGTGAGTTTAAGTAGTAACAGTTATGGATGCAGCTCGTGGTAGAAGACAAAATGAGGTGAGTGGTGATTTATTTAAGAAGAATAAATTTTATAAATAACATTGAAATAAAGTAGAACACGATTTATTTGTAGAAATAGTGAAGTGTCCAAGTATTAGCACACTAAAATTCTTTTAAATTGGTGAATCAAAATTTCCTTTGACCCTGCTTCAAATTAGTGCACTGTGTCCAATTAATTGGGTCAATTCTTTTTCAAAATTCAATTAATTCATGCAAATTCTGGGTCAATTCAAAAATTGTGATGAATCTCTGTATATGCTGAAAGATCGAGAAAAAGAACGAGTGAATGAAACAACGAGTGAAAGAGATACCGAGTGGATGAGAGACCGAGAAAAACTGAGAAAGAGTGAGGGGTGAGGGAACCGAGAGGGTGAGAGACGAGTGGATGAAAGAATGAGTGAAAGAGATCGGGTGAGGGAACCGAGAGAGTGACAGAACGAGAGTGGATGAAAGAACGAGTGAAAGAGATCGGGTGAAAGAACCGAGAGAGTGACATAACGAGAGTGGATGAAAGAACGAGTGAAAGAGATTGGGTAAGGGAATGAGAGACTGAGTGAGGAGTGAGGGAACCGAGAGAGGGAGAGACAAGTGAAAGAGAGACCGAGAGGGAGAGACGAGTGAAAGAGATCGGGTGAGGAACGAAAGAGTGAAAGAATGAGTGGAAGACCGAATGAATAAAGGATCGAGTGAGCTAGTGACGAGTGGAAGAGTGAAAGTGACTGAGTGAATGAAGGGCCGAGTGATGGAGTGAGATACCGAGTGAGGGAAAAAGAGACTGCAGAGAGGGAGTCAGAGACTGACTGAGGGCGAAAGAGACCGACTGAGGGAGAAAGATAGATGGAGTGAGAGACCGAGAGGGAGAGACGACTGAAAAAAGGAACCGAGTGAGGGAGAAAGATACCGAGTGATGGGTGAGAGACTGAGAAAGGGAGAGACCGAGAAAGGACAAAATATGGTGTTTATAGTGGAGCTTAAGCGCGATTGCCTTATCACCTCACCTTGCTCAAGCATCAATTGTTACTGTGCGGAATTACCAAATGACATGCATGCCCTCCATTACATATAACTGGTTAAACAAGTCACCCTTCATCATCTGACCCGTTCGTTATATCAATGGCTTGAAACCATTTCTTAAAGTCCCCCCTTTGGTCCAACATCAAAGTTTGGGGGATGTTAGAATTTTCCCAAAATCGCACCATGAGGAAGCGGTTTCTGTGATTTGAAATAGACGAATCACATTGAGTTTCCTCTTCCAGATACAAAGTTTGCTCTTAAGATTTGCTCCTTCTCCTTATTTCTATTAAAAGGTGAGTTTATGGTTATTCCTTTATATGATTTTTTGTGTTTAATAAAATATTACTGGTTTTTCATATAAAAGAATTTAACTTTATTTAATTATAATATCATTATTTTAGAGTGAGATACCAAGTGAGGACGAGAGACAGAGTGAAAAACCGGGTGAGATACCGAGTGAGGACGAGAGACCGACTGAGGGGGAAGACGGTGAGGGAGTGACTGAGTGATGGACCGAGTGAAAGAGAGACAAAGCGAAATACCGGGTGAGGGAGGAAGACTGAGTGATGGACCGAGTGAATGAAGGAAACCGACTGAGGGAGTGGCCAGTAAAAGAAAGACGAGTGAATGAGAGACCGAATGAGGGAATGACGAGAGATGGGGTGAGAGACCGACTGAGGGAACGAGAGACTGGAGAGGGAGTCAGAGACTGACAGAGGGAGAAAGAGACCGACTGAGGGAGTTAGAGACTGACTGAGGGCAAAAAAGACCGAGTAAGGGAGGGAAACTGAGTGATGGACCGAGTGAAAGAGAGATCGAGCGAAAGACCCGGTGAGGGAGGGAACTGAGTGATGGACCGAGTGAAAGAGTGACTGATCGAAAGACCGGGTGAGAGATCAAGAGCGTGAAAGAACCAGAGTGAAAGACTGAGTGGATGAAGGGAACCGAGAGAGGGAGAGACGAGTGAAAGAGTGACTTTGAGGGTGAGACGAGTGATGGAAAACCGAATGGATAAAGGAAACTGAGTGAGGGAGTGACGAGTGAATGAAAGAACGAAAGTGAAAGATATCAAGTGAGGGACCCAGAGTGAAAGAACGGAAGAGACTGAGTGGGGGCGAGACGAGTGATGAAAGGCCGAGTGAAAGAGAGACAGAGCGAAAGACCGGGTGAGGGAGGGAGACTGTGAAAGAACAAGAGTGAAAGAATGGGTGGATAAAGGGAACCGAGGGATGGAGTGGGAGACCGAGTGAGGGCGAAAGAGACTGACTGAGGGAAAAAGAGACTAGAAAGGGAGCCAGAGACTGACTGAGGGCGAAAGAGACCGATTGAGCGAAAGACCGGGTGAGGGACCGAGAGAGTGAAAGAACAAAAGTGAAAGACTGAATGGATGAAGGGAACCGAGAGATGGAGAGACGAGTGAGGGAAAGGGAAGGAAGAAAGGAAGCGAAAGTAGAGGAGAGACATACCAGAGAATGTTCTTTTTCTGATTTTTTCATTGTTCTTTGTTGTTTTTCTTTATCTGTATTTTGTTTCTTTCTTGTTGATTTCTCCTCTTCTCTTCTTATTTCTTCTGGTTTATATGACGAGGATGAAGAGGATTGGGAGAGGAAAAAGACGATTTCACTGCATGCACGCCAAGTGGCACTCTCACAGAAACCCATTTTTTTAGGTGACGATTTCTGAAACCGCTGGTCCACAAGACGGTTTTCAGGTGTCAGGGTCCAGTCACATCGTCTGAAAAGGGAACATGATAAGGGACTGAAACCGCCTCTTGGAAGGACGGTTTCAACGCCTAGCTGCCACGTGGAATACATGCACAAACTCACCTTCTGGTATAACGGTTCATGGAAACCGCCTGATCAGGAGGCGGTTTATAATACTTGATTTGACTGGATGCACCCCAGACCAATAAATTTTATTTTTTCTATCCCATTCCTCTAAATTTTTTTTAAAAGAACCCCAAACCTGTCAAAAACCCTACCAAAGTTGCTTTTAGATTTACGATTGATAAGTGATATATAAGATCTTGAATTTAAGTCTTTTAATTAAAAAATATAAATATTTTTAATTCAAATAATATTGCCCATGATAACGATTCACATAGTTAAATCCATTTTTTAAAATAGTGTTAAAAGATGAAAATTTCTTTTCTTTTAAACAGTATCTAATAACTAAAAAGTTACAAATTTAATTTTTTTTAGAAAAGTGGTTTTGTATTTGTTTCAATTAATTTATTTTTGTTCTCTGAATACGTTAAATACATTAATTTGCCCACAAGAAAAATGTACTTATAGGGTGTTTGGTTTGCAGTTGGAAAAACAGAGTTGAGTTGTAGTGAAAAATTTAAAGGTTGATATTAATTTTTCACGTCATTCGAAACAATCAAAACTCCGTTGACCCGTATGATCAAAAAGTGGCTTCTTCTTAATGAAGAAATCTAACATGCCAAACATCCACTAATGATCCTTAAATCCGTTGCTTCAAAACTCCAAATTCTGTTAACATGATTGATTCCTATTACATTTTTTAAAATTAACAGCCAAGCATTTCGATTTAAATTATAAATTATAATAATGAGGAAAGAAAATGATTAGTATTATTTAATTTTTGCTTTCCGTAAGAAAATTGACATGCAACCAAATTTAAATTATTTGAATCCCACACACCCTAACCTTGCTCGAATTTCTCCCTCACACCTCCGATCACGATTGCTTCTTCACTGTTTCATGACACCCAAATCCCCTCGAGTCACGTGTCTGGCGGCAATTGAGATACAACAGGAATCCGGAATAATCCAGTTCTTCATTTTAATATATAATTAAGAAAACAGAATTATAAAAATAAAAAATATAATTATTAATTGTTTGAGAAAATTCATTTGTAAAATATTTTTTTGAGTTGATCATACCCAATTTTTAACCAAATAAATCATTAATTGGTCTGGGAACTTCCTTTACGCCAAATACCATATGACCATGACTGATGGACCAATTTACACGCAAATGTTCCCGTGTGTTTTTGTCTCTTTCTTTATTTCCTGTTTAGTCAAATATTTAAATAAGCTGTTTTTCTTTTGGTCTTATCTCACTTAATTTAGAACATTAACTGAGATCTAGAGGTAGGTAGGAACAAATTTGTTTCTGCCATTACGCAGCCAAAATTTCAATAAGGTTACCTAATTAAATTCAAACCTAACTGGGTCCGAACTTTGAATATCGAGGACAAGCTTGTGACCCAGATCGATAAGGTAACGGCAATATAAAATGTCATCATCCATTACAGATAGGGGGTAAATCACATGTTTTTTTTTCAATTATCATAAAATTAGTCAAATCATGTTTAATCCGTATAAAAATATCGTTTTAATCCCTACTTAATTAGGGCCTTTCGTCACATGAGGATTATAAAGTCCAGGTAGATAAGATCAATCAACTTATAATTTTAGTAGGATAACAAACAACTTCAATATCTATAATGTTATGAAGATAACATTCAAAATTACATATTTTTACTTGAGACGAAGTCATTGGTCCACTTAGGATGAGGTTTTTTAACACTTGAGTATTGTCTGAAATTTACTGACGTAGGAAACCTTGGAATACCGTGCTACGAAAAAAATCAGATGCTTAGCAAATAACGATGAATTACATTGACTTACCTACCAATAATTTCTCCCTCCCCTGTACCCCGACCTCATTTAATTATGCACAAGCACTAAAAGATAGCTACGAGAAAGGTATTCAATTAAGAAAAAATAAGATGAGTAATCAATATAAATGCAGGAACAAAGAAGTATAAAGCTCAAAAAAAAGAGAAATATACAGCTCCTTTTAAGGACAAGCAAAGGCACAAAATATATTTCACTCAATGCTCCGCTTTGACTCTGACGTCTCCATTAGCCAGCACGCTTTGTGCTTGTGCCTGACGTTTCAACTCCTGCACATAATGCAATAAGGCCAGGATTTGTATTAAGGAAAAAAGAAACTGCAAGTCCTGTGATTCACTCAAAGGATTCAGCTTAGCCTACGCTTATTTTTCCCTGCTAAGTCCTTTACATTTATTTACAAAACAGTAGTAAATTTAACCATGTGATATACAGTGGGAACATATATTGACAAGGTTAGGTTAGGCTCAGCTCATCAGAGTAAGAGGAGATGAGGCTCTGGATATAACTCAAAGCTAAATAATTTATATGACACATAAATACTCAACAATATATTTATAATTCCAAGTGGATAATACTACGATTACTTCAAGGGTGACAAATTAAGTTTAGAAAAAAAAAACGATATATCTAAAATTCCAGGTGGAATGGGCTACGTACTTCAAGGGTGACCTATTAAGTTTGGGGGGGATCAGAACATAACACAAAAAATAGAGCAGAAAGGGTGGGTGGTAGAACAGAATGAAGACTCGGGACACACTTGCAGAGGAAAAACAATGAAGAAAGAAGCAGAATGGTGAACAACATAAGAGAGGCAGAGGAAGTCTACAGACCTTTCTTCACACTTTCGTGAAAACTAAGAATAGAGAATGTGTTACTAATTGACAGAACAGAGTATGAGCAATACACAAAAGTGGAGCGCCAGGGCTCTGCTGGAAATGCAGGGCTTGGCAGAAGGCAATTCTGGTGAGCACTGGGTGTTGGTTTGTCTCAAAAGAGGTAATAGAACATTGCATCTTGCATGAATAAAGCTTACACAAATGTTTTAAACAAGTTTTCTGAAACCCATTATAATTGTGCCACTATAACATGCAAAATGCCACAGTTACGGCCAGTGGCTACTACTGAGGTCACAACTCACAACAGCCACTAATGTATCAGCATCAGCCACTACTGTGAACCATTTTTCTATTTGAGCCCTGTATAGTAGCTCAGGGCCACTCCACAACGCCTATTGCATGCTATTGATCACTACAAGGTATGTTTATCTTTACAGGCTATAAGCAATAAACATGAAGCAAACCAACAAATAGGAGGAAGGTCTTTTTAAAGCTCTGTTCCATTGAAATAAGTAATACTTACAGCGGCTGCAGCAGCACGACTCTCTCTAAAAGTTTCAACCTCATCAGGGAAGTTCTGTTCCAATTCCTCCAAAAGATGCTTGCGTAAACTCTGCCCAAACATAAATGCTATATTTTATAAAGCTTCTCATCAAATACATGGGAAGACAAAAAATGGAAACCAATTCATATATAACAAAAAACAGGAAAGAGAATTAACCTTCAAAGCATCAGTTTTTCCTTTGGTGATCTGATTCTTTGCAATACAGTTGTTTATAACATCTTTGGTAAATTCATCTGGATTCTTCCCATCATCAATTAAACTAAACCCCGCAATAATAAGGTCCAATTAATAATAAAAACTTATATTAGGCCATAAGAAAACTATAGGAGCACAAACAAAGGGAAAAGACTCACTTGACAACCTCCATAGGAACCTGAATGTTGCACTTCTCTGCCAATTTAACCATGTTGTCAAGCTCCAAAACAAGACCATTGCTGGAACATTACAAGTAAAATAAGATCAACTTTGAATGTGAGGCAAAAGTAAAGCAAGGAAAAAAGCATAACAGGAAAAAGGATTAAAGGGAAATACATGCGTTCAAGGAGAGGCATTTGAAAGGCAGCATTGAAGGTAGAAACTGTAAGGTAAAGCTGATGGATAAGGCCCAAGGTTTTCTGAATGGAGTTGCTGACCTGGTTCAGCTTCTGCATGGAATCATCAGCTCCTGCTGCAGAAGCTACCATGTCATTAGTCTGAGAGATCAATGTCCCATTCCCCCCTGCAGCTGCACTTTGAGTTGAATCCATTCGAGTTTTTCTGTAAGCCAAAAATTGATTGAAAACTTCAATCCGAAACTGAAACAGCCAACAATAGTAAATGTACAAGGCTAAGTATCTTGGAGACTACATAGCATTTTTGTTAAAAGTAAATTATACGTTGTACAGATATAAATATAACGCACAAGGTTCTTCTATCACATGTATAAGACAACCTGTAATAGGTATTGTCAAGATCACCCAGAGGAAGCCAAGATGATAACATAAAAATAAAATTAAAATTAGGAATAAAACCGTTACAACTTACAATTACAAAGCATGAAAACATCCAAATATCTTATCCAAGGTAATCACATAGCGGTCGCGGCTTATCGCGGTAAGCCAAAAAAACTTTATAAAGGTCATAGCGGCCGCTATAACGGCCTATGGCGGTTACATAGCGGACACAATAAAATAATGCAAAATATATATATATATATAGCTGCATAATGTCATATAGAAGCAAAACAAACTACAATAATATCATTTTAAAGCCAAGAAAACATCATAAGTCTTTGGTCAAGCAAATAATAAAGCATAAAACATAGATCCTACGATAAAAGACAAGGAAAACAGCAATGCAACATATAGAAAAAGCCTAGAAATCTAATCATCTTCATCTTCATCTTCATCTTCCTCTCCTTCCTCTTCTTCAACATAATCATTCTCATTGTTAGGAATTAAGGAAAAGCCTTCAGCTTCTTCTCCTTCCAAGCTGTGGAAAACAATATCTTCTAATTCTTCTTCCTCCATGTCATCATCAAGTTCAGCTTCTCTTTCTTCTTCAACTTCAACCACTTTCTCTTTTCCTTTTCTTGTTGAAGAACCACTTCCTCTACCCCTACCCCTTTTAGACACTGTTAAAGCAGATGTTTGATCTTTTCTCCTTTTCCTTTGCCTTGTGTAGACTCTAGGCTCTCCAATCCCTGAAATTTGATAAACATCTCTCCACAACAAAGAATCATCTCCCTCAAAAACCCTCTCATTATCATGACCTCCATCATCCATTTCTCCAACTAGCCATTCATTACAATCATCAATCTCATTAAGGCAAATTGGATCAGTTTCATCCTTAAGGTTGTATCTCCGTTTAAGTGCTTGGTTGTACTTCACATAAACTAAATCATGCAATCTCTTATGCTCAAGCCTATTCCTTTTTTTAGAATGAATCTGCATAATTTAGAAGTAAAAGATGATAAGAAAATAATGTAGTAAATTTACTCTTAGAAAATAATCCAAAGATGATAATAATTACTTGCTCAAAGACACTCCAGTTTCTTTCACAACCGGATGCACTGCAAGTTAAGCTCAAGATCTTTATGGCTAGATGTTGCAAATGAGGAGCATCAGAACCAAAGAGTCGCCACCATTGAGCTGCAAAGCAAAAATTCCCGGTTGTTACTTCTTGCTAACTTAACAATATCACTTTTATATGCAAAGTAATTGTTGCTTAGATTTTACCTGGGGCTGTTGTGTTCCTCATACTTACTGCAAGTTGACTACCAAACAATCCCCTTGCAGTTTTATAAGCATGTAGCTCCAACATTATCTTTTGCTCCACCTCTAGGTCTACCACCAACTTATGAATGCATTCATATAGCCCTCTAATAACCTCACTGTCAAACTCCATGTTAGGGTTAGCATAAAACAACTCTGGATTCAAAAAGTGACCAGCTGCATGTAATGGGCGATGAAGTTGGCAATTCCACCTTTCATCAATGATCTGAAAAACTTCTTTGTACTTTATCTCTTTATTTTTGAAGGACTTCATAATAGCTTCCTTTGCCTTGTCCATTGCTTCATAAATATATCCCATAGCTGGCTTTCTTTCTCCATCCACAAGGCGAAGAACCTTCACAAGTGGAGCCATCACTTTCAAGATATACACAACGTTCCTCCAAAAACTAGGCATTAGTACAGTTTTGCAAGCCTCCCTACCTTTGGCCTCCAATGACAACTTTTTTGTAGTCCAATCATCCGAAACAAACATTTTCCTAAGATTTGCCTTCTCTTGATAGATCCTCTCCAAGGAAAGATAGGATCTGGCAAATTGAGTCACTGCATGTCTCACTAGCTCTCTTTTGTTTGTAAACTGCCTCAACAAACTCAAAGTGCTTGAATGGCTATAAATGAAACCCACCAATGAGATTGCCCGTTGAAGTGTCTTCTTAACGATTGGGATCTTGTCAATATCCTCCAAGATCAAGTCTATGCAGTGTGCTGCACAAGGAGTCCAGAAAATCTTTGGTCTTTTTTCCTCCAACTTCTTCCCAGCAAGAACATAATTGCTTCCATTGTCTGTTATGACTTGCACTATTTTTTCCTCTCCAATCTCCTCTACAACAGCATCAAGTAATTCAAACAGCTTATCCCCGGTCTTCACAAAGTTAGAAGCATCAAAAGACTTGATGAACATTGTCCCAACGGAAGAGTTCACCAAAAAGTTAATCAAGCATCTTTGTTTCCTATCTGTCCAAGCATCAGACATTTAAGAGCAACCAAAAGTTGCCCAATGCTCTTTATGATCCTTCATTAATTCATTTGTGTACTCCACTTCCTTCGTGAGGAGTGGCACTCTAATCTCATGAAAACTAGGGGGTCGTAGATGCTGTCCATACGCTCCAATGGCTGCAATCATGTCCTTAAAGCTTTGCAACTTGACCATATTAAAAGATAACCCAGCTTGGTACCAAAAACGGGCGATGTATTGATGTACCTTTGATGTTGCCTCCTTATCACAAGCATCTCTTATACTTGTTTGTTTCAAATTCTCCTTCCGATTTCTAGCAATAGCGGATTCCGGTCGCCGACAATAGAGATCAATGGGACCCTTCAAATTGGCCTTCTTATTCAATGCAACACTGCTGGCAGATTGGCTTTGGGATTGAGATTCTAATCCTTTAATAATGTCTGCAGCAGCAACTTCATCCTCCTCCCCACCATCACTATCAACAATCTCTTGCACCACTTTTTTGATAGCTTCTCTAGTCTTCTTTTTTTCATTTACAGCAGCCAAGAGTTCTTCCCTAACCTCCACTGGACAAGTTAGGCAAGGTGCAACATTACCCGCCTTTCTCATGAGATGCTCCTTTCCTCTTGTAATCCCTCCTTTCATCACCTTTCCACAAAATTTGCACTGAACCACATTGGTGTCTCCTTCATTCACAGTTGTGCAATATTTCCACCCAATATCTGTCCTAGTGTTCCTTGGAGCAGCGGCTGCAACATTGGTTTGGGGGGTGTTATTTGCCATTTAAGGAAGAGAGAGGTGAGGTACAGAGGTGGTGGTGACTCTTGTGAGGCAGGCAGAGGTGAGCTGAGAGAGAAATAATAGAGCAGAGAGGTGAGCTGAGGTGAGGTGCGGTGAGGCGAGGCAGGCAGAGGTGAGGTAAGGTGTGACCTGAGCTGAGATCAGAGGCTGAGACCTGAGACTTGAGAAAACAGAGCAGAGAGAGATGAGGCCGAGAGAGGAATAACAAAACAGAGCAAAAAACGCAGGTGGCGGACGACCAGAACAGGGCACGCGGAGAAGACAGCGCGCGGGTCGCGTGGTGGTCGTCTGGTGGTCGCACGGTGGTCGCGCACTCGTGGCTGGCCGGAGGCAGTGGATGCTGGTCGGAGCTGGTCGCTGCTGGTCGGGCACGGTGGGCTGGAACGGAAACGAAGAGAAGGAGGGAAAGGGAGGGAGACGGGTTCTGAGAAAGGGTTAGGGTGGGATTGTGAAATGGGCCACAGTCCCAGCCCATTTAGGAGGAAAAAAAAAATAAAAGGCCATAACCGCTATCCCCGCTATGGCCCGCCGTACCGCCATGTGCATAGCGGTGCAATAGCGCCGTTATTCAACATATGGCGGACGCCGCTATTTGTGGCGTTTTTTTATGTAGCGAATTGCGGGTGTCTCAGAAACCGCCACAATTTTCCGCTATAACGCCGCCACAAACGCCATTTAATAACACTGATCTTATCATGTCTTATATAATCCTATAGGATTAGATTCCTTATTTCATCAATATCGTTTAGGATTGGTTACTATGTTTCCTTTAATTATATAATTTGTTTTCCTCATTAGATAGGATTAAAATCAGTATAATATATAAGAGATACTGCTCTAGGTTTTATGAACATATCAACGCTTCAACACATTTTTAATAGATTCACTTAATATCAATTTGTGTTTTTGTTCGCTTTCATCTGTTTCTCCCTCTACACCTAAATACTCAAAATGTCAACAATTACCCAGAGGATAAATTTTTTGAAAAATTCATTTTCTTTGGAGTGGCATCTGAGTAAGACCAACATTGAAAGTTGAATTATGTACAAGGAAGGGAAAAGACTGGACACTTAGCACCCATTTATTTGTGCAGTTTTAAATTTTTGAGAAAAAAAAATTAATTAGAAAACAACAAAACATGTTTATGGAGGTTTATGGTAACTGGATAATGGGAGACCGGGGGGAGAGGCTCTAAAAAAAGACAATATCATAAAAGCGCTTTTCTATTCCTTGTTTTTCATCTATCTTTTTTTATGAAGGTCATGGGGCTTATTACAAATAAGAAAAGTCAAATGAAAGCAAAGAAGAGAACAAAGAAAAAGAAGAAAGAAAACAAACAAGTAACTACCAGAACAAAGTATAAAAGATCTTCAGTTAGCACGTTCCATCAAGTAAAGTCACCAAATTACATGGACCAAATGAAACTGTGGATAATGGAATTGAAATTTTGTTAATAGAATTTAAAAGGGGCGAGGCTTTTTCTCTTTGGACTTTTCAGCTTATCACACCACGGAAAGTATCAGCATACTAGCTACCAAAACACTGCTAAATTTTGTAACACTGGGTTTTGGGATTATTTACTGTGGTCATAAACATAAAACCATAGTATTAAAATATGAATGTAGTAACAAGTACATCTGTCCCAGAAGATTTCTGGATCCAGGATATTAAAGTTACAAACTTTCAACCGTATTCCAGAAGCTCTGCAACTATTATTTCGGTACAGTTGCTTTAGTGTAATCAAATAGCGGTCACGGCTTATCGCGGTAAGCCAAAAAAACTTTATAAAGGTCATAGCGGCCGCTATAACGGCCTATGGCGGTTACATAGCGGACACAATAAAATAATGGAATATATATATATATGTATATATATATATATATATATATATAGCTGCATAATGTCATATAGAAGCAAAAACAACTACATAATATCATTTTAAAGCCAAAAAAACACCATAAGTCACTAGTCAAGCCAATAATAATACATAAAACATAAATCCTACAATAAAAGACAAGGAAAACCACAATGCAACATATAGAAAAGGCCTAGAAATCTAATCGTCATGAGACTGAGGTGGCTGGAAGAGAAGAAGGCTTAGTCATGAGATAGAGGGAACAGAGCAGGAAAAAAACAGACAAAGAAAATAAAAAATAGATTAAATAAACAGAGCACAATGTATAGGAAACAGTTGCAGAAAAAAACACAGCACAATGTATGAAATACAGATGAAGAAGAAAAAAAAACAGCAAAAAAAAGTTCAGAAAACAGATGAAGAAAATACAAAACAGAGAAAAAAAACATGTTCTCAGAACCAGACCGGTCATTAAACCGGTAAGGACACCGGTTCAAGGGTCACTGGTCGGACCGGTGGTCAAACCGTGGTCGAACCGGTAGTAATAAATTATTATTATCTATTCAATAATTAAAATTGTAGCAAATCTTCATAACCCAAATCTGCATATCAGTATATTTTCAGCCATGAGAAGTAACTCCACATTAAAGGTTGTAGCAATATTATATCATTGTACTGCACTCCTAATTATTTCTTCAGCAAACAAGTAACCCCATTACTAAGTGAAAATCTTCCATTTGTAAAAGAAATCATTTATGCATATTAAAGACAATGTAATTTAACACCAAAGAAGGAATGAAAAGGGAAGGATGATGGGTGATGCTAAGTCAACAAGCCTACCTTCACAAACATTAATCCTTCAAAGTATGGACTAATTAACCATTACTTCTCTGTTATTTCAATCTGCAACCTTGGTGTGAGATATTAAAGGTATGATGAATCATATTCATTAATCCATGGCACTTTGTAATAGTTACAGCAGGCTCAGTTTTTGAAATGTTTTTTTTGCTTAACACATTGACAGCAACGGGGTACTGACTAAAAACAGAGAGAATACTATTGCTTGCTGAAATTTCAGTGATCTCAACATTAGGAAACACCAATCCTTTCCCAATTAATCTATTTGCGCTTGGTGGTGTACTATAGCCTATACAGTGTGTTCTTTCATAGTAGAACGCTGTATGCAACATATAAATTTTGATGTTGAAAAAACTTCATGAAAAAACTTAAATTTTAACTAATTATTCTATGACATTGTAAAACATACACAACAATTTCAGTTTGATTACCAACGGCAACTCAACCTTTGCAATTTCTTTTCAATTTCAATTTAACAAAACAAAACAAAGCAATTTCAATTTATTTAACTAATAGAAACAGGGAGTGCACAAGAGAGGGGTTCACCACCGTGAGGGGTTCGACCACCGTGAGAGGCTCGACCACCGTGAGAGGCTCGACCACCGTGAGAGGCTCGACAATGACGGAAGAGAGGGGTTCACCGTGAGGGAGGTGAGATGAGGTCGCGAGGGAGATACCAAATGCAGATCCTGGAGCACGATGGATGGAGCCTGCAACAGTGGGAGGGAGAAAGGGAGGGGTTCACCGGATGAAGACGCAGACCAAATGGTAGAGGCACACGAAGGAATGAAAAATCAGAGAGGGAATGTTGCCCTAACTTTAGCTTGACCCGACGTCGTTTTGGGCGTAAATTCTTTTTTTGAAAAATAAATACACTGACCCGGTTTGAACCGGTAAAACCCAGTTTTTACCGGTTTTACCGGTTTTTGACCGGTTTAATAAATAACCGGTTTTTTCCCATCCGGACCGGATAAGACACCGGTTCCCGATTCGATCGGTCCGACCGGCCGGTCCGGTCCGGTTCTGACAACCAAAAACAGTTGCAGAAGGAAAAAAACAGAGTAAAGAAATGGTTCTGAAACCTGGTCGCCGGAGAGCCCTACACCGCCGGAAATGGCTGGAAATGGTCGGGGATGGCCGGAAATGGCAGGAAATGGCCGGGGAGAAGAACGCGGAGAGGAGAAGAGCGCACGCAGAGAGGAGAAGAACGCGCGAGGTGGTCGCGCGGTGGTCACGCAGTGGTCGCGGTGGTCGGAAGTTGAAAAAAGTCACCGGAATAGTTGCAGACGTGGTCGTCGGAGACTCCGCTGCCGCTCTGCCTCGCCGGAAATGGTCACCGGAGACCGATGGTACACTGATGGTGGATGCAGAGAAGGAGAAGGGGAAAGGAAATAACAATGGAAAATAGAATGGGGGCTGCTGCAAAACCTAATTTTTTTGGGTCTCCTAAGTGACCCAACCCGGCCCAACAGGGCCCAATCCCTAAAAAACCCATATGGCGCCGCAATGCACGCTACAGGCCGCCACAGACGCCATACCGCCATGGCTGTAACGGCCGCAATTCACAGGCCGCCACAGACGCCATACCACCAAGATGCTAAATTCGCGTTGAAAACTCCATTTCATATACGAGACTTGGCTTCGGAGATGAACCAGTTAGTTGAACGCTCTGCAAATACTCAAAGGGTCTCTAGAGTTCAAGCTCCACTGGTCAGTCAAATTGACTCCAATTTTCAACAGCATATTATTTCTGTTGTTTTGATTTGTATTTGTGTTGTCTTCGCTTTTCTTGTTCTTGGCATTTGAGACTTGAGAAAGATTCCCGTATAATTAATTTTTTTAGTTTGAGCTTTGTGTGTTTGTGTGCTGCTAAAAGGTTCGATTTGCTAGCGTCATATTTATGATTTTAGTAAAGGAGTAAATTGATTTAAGTTGTGACTTCAGTGAATTGGGTTGTCTATAAAGTATAAAGCTCAGGCTTCTTAAATAGGAAGAAGCTCTCTTTTAAATTTAAGGATCTCAGTCTCACCAAATTAAAATTTGATCTTGTAAGCTTCTTTGCTGCCTCAAACATGCCATTATGTGTTGGCTTGGTAAATTCTAATTCTAATCCTAAGTAAACATGTTATACCAAATTAAAAAACAGTACCTCAGTTGGGAGAGTTTTACCACCCATAGTGATGCTGTCTGTTCAAATAAGGTATGTTAAAAAGAAACAAACTAGAAAGTTGAATGCAACTAACATTTATAGAATGTGAACCTCCGTCCACCATACTCCATAGCCCATAGCTTTGACCGAGATTGTTTCCATTTTTTTTTCTGGCATCTACAAGGCTAACCTGGTTGGGGGGGGGGGGGGGTATGCCTTATCACAAGTTCATCCGCAGGAACGAACCCAATACCTTTTTACCTTTTTATTGACACTGTTGACAAAGAATGTTAACCTCCACACTCCACACCCTTGACAAAGAATATTACCAAATTTGTTTATTATGACTATTATGGTAACAAGGGGGATTTTCTTTGTTTTCTGTCTATTGAGTTTGGAGCTTAACTATGTGTAGGCACCACCACCATGAGGAATTGAGGATTGAACCATTCCCTCAATTTTTATTCATTAATTTTTTTTTGTGAGAGGGTGGGGTGGGGGATTTTTCTTTATAGATGTCTTCTGCAATGTAAATGCTGAGAAAGTGGAGAGCTCGATCGAGCTTATGTTCTCTTGTATTGTTGTTTTGGGCCCTTTGACTACCTGGATTCTCATCCTCCTATGCTTCCGTTTGCTGCCACAATAATTTGTTCATGGAATACTTTAGAAAGAATTTTCCAGCTGCCATAAACATATTATTTTGAAGTATAATCTTGATAGGTAGCTGCAATGCTTATGTATCTCCAACCTTCGTTTTTTGTTTTTTAAATCTATTTGATTGAATAGTGAGGACTGAGGCCAGGGCCTCATGTATTTATTTGTGACCATTGAAAATGAACAGCATAGGGATTTATCTTTATCTTTTTTCTTTTTTACGTTGTTCCCATGATTATCCACTAAAAGCTACCAGCTTACATGCATCAGACACACATTAAATTAACCTTTGTTTATAAGTCAACCTTTTTCCTGAGGATATTATTCCTGCACACGTTGCTCATCCACATAAATCAGGGGTTCTAGTCAATTCATGCTCTACCTTGAGCTATCCGTCTTTTAAAATTTTAATTGTTGGTTTTGAAAATGACCAATTATCAACTCTTTCATTGAGTTCTGTTTAACTAGTCCCTTCCTCCTCATAACTATAAGTTCCTCAAGCATTTTGTTATTTCTCCCTTTTTTCAGTTCTTTTGTCTATACGCTTGTTCAATCTTCAATCTAATTAATATAAGTACTTCCAATGCATCTCAACTAAAACAATAGTCCTCATGGTGCCTTTGTCTCAGTTGAAAAATTCAGCGGGGAGGCCAGAATCTTCATCAACCTTGTTTTATCAATCATTCAACCTTGTCACGTTCTTTCATGATCTGTTTTTTTTTTTTTTTATCAGCATTCTTTTATGATCCTTGACAGTTACTGCTGCTCACTATTCTTCCTCATTCCGCAAGTATAACTTGTATGATGTGTATTACAATTTACAAGTGCAGGATGTAAGTCCTGAAAATGGCCTTTTTTATATGGACAAAAATGGATCTTTTTTTATTTCATTTTTTTAAACTATGGATTAATTTATCAGTGACTTTTTTTTATACATTCATATTCATATTCAAAGTTCAAACTCCTGCTAGGCATCTTCCTGATGACACCCAAATTCTGCTTGTTTTCTCATGAAAATTTCTCTATTTCTATTCCATATTAATGATACAATGATATACACACATAACCCATTATATAAGCCTCGAAAAAGGTCAACAGATATGTTCGATCTTGTCTTCTGTTTGCATGATACTCCTGAGTATCATCTGCATGTAGTTTGATTCCAACTTTTGTATAATATCCCTTATTTTCAATTTTTAAGATTTGCGGATTGTTTTGCTGGGCCTAAGGATTTGGATGAAGTTTTTTTAGCATGCAGTGTTATGACATTTGTTTAATATTCATAAAAGTTTGATGAAGAGAGATATTTTGCCTCAATCATGTTTCATAATTGTCCTGGCAACCTTCATCTAAGTTTATTGATTGCTCATCTGATACATTTTTTTGTGGTAATTTGAGAAGGAAATAATGGTTTCTTCCAAAGAATTTTCCATGCACTAAGCAAATTCTGAACATATTTTTCATGACTTGTTTGGTCCATCAAGCAAGCACTAAACGAATTATCTTTGAAATTTATTTAGTGGTGATGTTATATTTTTGCTTCATTTGGTTGTTTTGGATAACATTGTCATCTAGTTAAATAATAAATAGTTTGTATTTACTCTTGCATTTTATATTTATCAGTAACATTAGGGAATGACAGGCATTGTCAAAAGAGAGACATTGTTTTTATGCCAAATGGTGGGTCTCAGAAATGTCATTGTGCCAACAAGAGTATAAATTTTTGGTTTCTTCTAAATTGCTATAATTGGGAAATAGAGCAGAGCATGTGGATTGGAAGGATTAGGCTGAATGCAAAATAGTGAGAAATGTCTGTCTTCATTTACTTTATTATGTCTCCAAACTTCGGAACCCAATATTTCTACATTTTGAATTAGGTTCATTCAAAGCACCAATGCTTAGGAGGCAGAAGAACATCTCTCTCACACAAGCCATTATCAATGACATTTGTCAGCTTGTTTTTTGTCTTCAATGCACATTCCCCTGCCTTGTTGATCACAGCACCTTCCAGTCTCATTTGAAGTTTTGTTTGGAACCCTTCCTTACTCATGCATAGTAAATGTTGTTAAGCTGTGTTTCCTCCCTTGCGCAGTTACACCTGTCTTTTTTTTTTTCCCTGATATTCAGCCTGACTCTTTGGCTAGACTGCTCGTAAGCCTAATCCAGTGCAGCATTCATATGGGATCTGTATCATTATTCACTTTGAGATGTCATCATATAAATGGTGATGGCGTTCTATTTGGTTGCATATAAATGATTGTTTATATTTTAGAGTTACAATTTACCATGTCATTTAACATGTGTTAAAATCGGTCTTAAACCATGATATGAACTCAAACTGTTGGGTTTCTTCACAAATCTGAGTTTGTTAAGGCAAATTCTTGTACATGTGTGTGGTGCAAATGGAAGGGACCTTGAATTTCAGTTTTAGATGAGGATATATTTTGGGATAAAAGGTTTAAAAAAGGATATTCACGCCACACTCAAGAAATAGATGAGGTGAGTGATAAGTCATGAAATGTAGGCACTACAACAAAGATTGATATGTCTAAGATCGCCATAAGAATGAAAGTTAATGGTTCATTTAAGAATTTAAGTGAAACTCACAAAAGAAAAAATTCAGAATTTTACTCAAAACTCAACTTGATGCCTTTACTTTACATGAGATCCTATTTATAAGCTTTAAGAAATTATTCAAATCTTAAAGAAATAAATTCCCACTAATACTTTTATTATATTTCACTAATTGTTCAACTTCCCTAACATTAAAACTTGAAATAAACTTCTATTAACAATTATAATGACCTAAAAACTCATAAAAACATTAAAACCCTACTTAAAAAAACTAAAAGACATATGAAAATATGACTAAAAATGAAAACGAAAATTACAATAAAAATAGAAAAACTTAAATTAAGTTGACCCCTGTAGTACCCATCAACATGTACGTGCCAGCAGCTCATTTCTTTTTATCATATTTTCAATTGTTAATGAAAGCGGATATCACCTTGCGTGGTCCGATGATCTCATGATGCATGTGATTAAATGCCTTGCTGGTTTCTTTATTGTTGATTGATCTTGCTGCCCCACCTGCAGTATTGAAATTCCATGGTTACATTCACATATGATAATGTTATGACTTAATTTGACCTTCTGTAGGAAATAAAAATTTCAGCTTTTCAGCTTGATGGAATAAACATTATATATTGGTAGACAAGTCAATAACAATATATATCGTAAAGTTATCAGTTCAGAGCTTCATTTTATGTGGATGTGGCTGAAGAAACCAATATCAGAACTTTTCAATTCTTTGGGACCTGAAGTTTGGAAGGAGAATATACTAAGTTTACTGTCTGAATGCTTAGCTGTATATGCTCCATATACATTATTTTGTAGTTAAATCTTTTTGTTAATTCGATACTTTCAACATACTAACATGAAAAAATTTGCAGGTTGACTCTGTTTCTTGCTACTGTAAAGTAGATTCAGGCCTGAAAACAGTTGTCGGGGCAAGGAAATTTGTTCCGGGGACAAAGTTATGCATCCAACCTGACACAAACCCGAATGCACATAGGAGAAAAAACTCACATAGAGAAAAGACAAGAGTCCAGCCTCCTCTCCTACCCGGTCTTCCTGATGATCTTGCTATTGCTTGTTTGATTCGTGTACCTCGGGTTGAGCACAGTAAACTGCGTTTGGTTTGCAAGAGATGGTATCGCCTTCTCTCTGGAAATTTCTTTTATTCGCTCAGGAAAAGTCTTGGAATGGCAGAAGAATGGGTCTATGTCATCAAACGAGATCGTGATGGGAGAATTTCATTGCATGCTTATGATCCCATCTACCAACTATGGCAATCCCTTCCTCCTGTTCCCGGGGAATACTCCGTAGCATTGGGATTTGGCTGTGTAGTTCTTAGCGGTTGCCACCTGTACTTATTTGGGGGAAAAGATCCACTGAAGGGATCTATGAGACGCATTATTTTCTATAATGCTCGTACAAATAAATGGCATAGAGCACCGGATATGCTGCGGAAACGTCATCTCTTTGGTTCTTGTGTAATAAACAACTGTCTCTATGTTGCTGGTGGGGAATGTGAAGGAATTCAAAGAACTCTTCGATCTGCTGAAGTTTACGATCCCAACCGAAACAGGTGGAGCTTCATATCAGATATGACCACAGCCATGGTGCCATTTATTGGTGTTGTTCATAATGGAGCATGGTTTTTGAAGGGACTTGGGTCGAATCGCAATGTTATGTGTGAAGCCTATTCACAGGAAACTGATACCTGGACCCCGGTAAGCAATGGAATGGTGAATGGTTGGCACAATCCGAGCATCTCTTTGAATGGACAACTCTATGCCTTTGATTGCCAGGACGGGTGCAAGCTCAAAGTATATGATAGAGCAACGGATTCGTGGAAGAAGTTCATTGATAGCAAACTTCATTTAGGTAGCTCACGTGCCCTTGACGCAGCTGCTCTTGTTCCCCTTAATGGAAAGCTATGCATTATTCGCAACAACATGAGCATCAGTCTAGTTGATGTTTCGAGTCCAAACAAACGTGTGGAAAGCAATCCTCACCTTTGGGAAAACATTGCTGGGAAAGGTCATGTGAGGTCTATAGTTAGAAATTTATGGTCAACTATTGCGGGGCGTGGTGGTTTGAAGAGTCATATTGTTCACTGTCAGGTTCTTCAAGCCTGAGATATGAAACTCCTCTGCTAGTCTTGGCTATACAATTAGGGAAATTGAGTTTTTTTTTTTGGGAAAAGTTGAAATGAAAAAGTTGTATCCACTTACCTGTGTGGGAAAGCGATTGTGCTTTATATTGTAAAGATGAAGTTGATTGTTGATTTTGGTAATAGAATGAGGTCATTCCTTTACAAGCATGAATAGGAGCAGATATTGTAAATGTTGTTTGACTAAGTATGTGCTCTTTTCCCCCTTTCGTTACAGTATATTAGGTTTGTAAGGCTCGCATTGCGGTTGTATATGAATTATTAGAAAACAACATGAAACATCTGTCTCTGGTTAAGTTGATTTATTTCAGTTAGCATATCATATCCCATGTTCCAATGGATTGTTTTTGAAGGGTGAAAGTGTGCTTGGATAAGATTTTTCGTAAAGGCAGTCTCAAATATGTGTCTTTGTATTCGGATATATGCGAGTAAATATCTATTACTTGTAAAACGAACATTTATGTAACAATTTGTAATTTTTTCCCTCTATCTTTTCCATTATATCTATCATATCACAGATATTCTGGGGTATTTTCTCTACATTTTGGCTTTTATCCAGATAATAAGAAAACCCACATTTCCTTTCAGGAGTCATGAAAGAAATCAGGGTGGTTCATGATTTAACACTTCAAAGCAAATGATTTTTCTAACAAATTTCTTCTCTGCTGTGAAAAATGAACACAATTAATGCTGGTAGCGGTGAATTTCATGTCCTGCTCACTATTTAATTCATTTCATTTTTATGGCCACATAGCTATCTCTCAACTAATCAAGATCATTTCTTCAGAAAAATAACTAATCAAGATGATACAAGGGTTTTTTTTTTTAATATAAAAAACAGCCAAAAATTATATTAAAATAGGTAACAAGAGGGACTCTAACCTATATACAATTACAAGTTTTTTCAGACACTGATTTAATCCACTCATATAGGGAGTAGACAAATCCCTTCATTTTAAATCTCACGCCCAAACATTAGCTATGATTACATCAAAGAGATTGGTGGGTGAAGATTCCACCGCCTAAAAATTCTATTTATACAAGGGTAGTGGTGCAATGTGGACTGACCACTTATAGTGCGAGTCATACTGCATTTGCTATAATATACACTTACAGTTAGAGATTCAAATGAAAATTTCAAACGATAATAATGGACCCGGGGGAAATGTGATTTAACTTAAAAGATAGACTTACATCTGTGTATGTTTTTTCTGCATTCCTATTAGATGCATGAACAATCAACCTCTGGGAAGTAAAGTTCTTCTTTGAATCTCTGTTGATTCCTGTTGACAAGACCGTAAGATTAACCAATAACTCTAATCCTTCCCAGGTCCTGTTCACTCATTGGGTACCATTCTCATGCTCTGTTGCTTGAGATGTTGAGATGTCATAAAGAGACACTAAAAATTGGAAGGAGCGAAATTTAGAGACAGCCAGAAACTAGAATAAACCAGAGAAGTGTGCTATAATCTATTTTCAATCAGTCAAAATATTCACCAGAAATCTCCACATGAACAGAATCCTCTTTCAAAATGATGGAACCTGCTGGCATCCCTTACAACAAGGACTCGTTGGGAGATTTTTGACGCTACCTTAAAGAATGTAAGACAATCTTCACAAATACGAAGGTTCTTGGTAATGCGAATAGAAGTTCCCTTTGGGGTAACAAGCAGACCATAACCAAGTGCTAACCTTTCACTATGTCCATATAGCATCTCTGTTTTCTCTTCTTCGCTAACATTGTGATATACAAACTTAGTTTGAGCCCTATAGCCTCCTTTTTCCTCCAAAAGTTTTGTAAACTGAGCTATTTCTCGATAAATGTCATCAGACTTTGGATGAGACTTGTCCCTTGCCATGAAGGTGTGAATCTTATTCCCAACCTCAATCCAACTACATCCTGGATTCTTCTTCAACCCATTTCCTTTCATTTTCAACCTCACTTCTTCAACATCATTCCATCTTCCATCAGCTGCAAAGACATTTGATATCAGTCCTGATTTCTCTGTACCCAATTGTAAGAGCTTCTTTGCAGCAAGCTCTCCTAATTCTTTATTAGAATGAATGCGGCAAGCCCCAAGAAGAGCACACCAGACCTCGGCAGAAGGCTCGATAGGCATGTTTCTCACAAAATGGTAAGCCTCTTCCAAGGCGTTGGACCGGCCAAGTAGATCAACTAGACAGGCATAATGCTCTGGCCAGGGTTCCAACTGATATTCATATTTCATAATTTCAAAAAACCTCTTACCTTCAATGATCAACCCTGAATGGCTGCATGCATATAATAAAGCCAAAAAGGTTATATGATCAGGAATAACATTGTCATCAGTCATTTTCTTGAATAAATCAATGGCCTCATTTCCATATCCATGCATTCCATTTGCATTAATCATAGAAGTCCATAAAATTAGATCTCTCTGTTTAACAAAATTAAATATCTTTCTCGAGTTCTCCACAGTTCCGCAGCGAGCATACATATCCACTAGGGAGCTAGCAATTGGTCCCTCCAAGTAGAAACCCTTCCTAATTAGAAATCCATGAATCTCCTTTCCTTTCTTCAGTGAAGATAAACTAGCAGCTGCAGATAGTACACTGATGAGAGCTACAGAATCAGATTGAATATTAGTTTCTTGTAGATAGTGGAAAAGTTTGAGAGCATCAGTTGCAAGTCCATTATTAACATAACAGGTAATCATACTAGTCCAAGACACAATATCTTTGGATTTAATTGATTCAAACACACGTTTCGCATAATCAATGTGCCCAACCTCCCCATATACATTAATGACGGCATTTTGTAGCATTTTATCAGCTATGCCTCCTTTCAAAACATAACCATGAATTATTTTTACTATTTACCATTACTATTTAAAATTTACTATTTACTATTACTATTCACAATTTACCATTTACTGTTATTATTCAAAATTTATTATTTACCGTTATTATTCAAAATTTATTAGTTGTTGTTACTATTTAAAATTTACTATTTACCGTTACTATTCAAAATTTACTATGTACCGTTACTATTCAAAATTTACTATTTACTATTATTGTTCATAATTTACCATTTACCACTACTATTCAAAATTTACTATTCATAATTTACTATTTACTATTACTATTCAAAAATTACTATTTACCATTACTATTGATGATTTACCATTTACCATTACTATTTACTATTACTATGCATATTTACTATTTATCATTCTAATAACAATCTTACTTTTCATCTTATGTTTATACTGAAATAAATTAGTATTAATATTTTGTTAGAACTTGGAGGCGCTGCAAATTCACTTTTGGTAGCAAATCAAGGTAAGCGGAAGTGAGATAAGGATATAATATGAAAATACATAAGAATATTGGGAGGAGTCCCCTACTTCTTTTAAAGATAACAATATTATTATTTTAAGAACAATAACTTTTAACTTAAAATTTAAAATAATTGTTATTAATAAATTAAGCATCTGGTGTAACTTAATATCTGAAATATTTATTTAAGAACTTGAACTATTATGACATATGCGGACTGGACTGAACCTATGCAAGGACTTGAATTATTATGGACTTGACTGAACCTATGCAAGGACTTGGACTATTATGACTGAACTAGACCTATGCAAGGACTAGACTATATTGGACTTACATAGACCTGTGCGAGGAATTGACTATAGGACTTAAAACAAACTTTATTAATTTAAATAATCATTGAATTTTAAATTATCATATTTATAACTGATGTTTAATTATTTGATTTGATTATGATTGTTAATATTTATTTGTGCTTTATGATGTTTGATTATGATTGACAATGTTTGATTATGATTGATAATCTTGTACTGTGGAGTTTGAGCATATAGCAAGCATGACGGAAAGCTAAAATTAAGTAAGAATTTACTTATCTCCTACTTCTTTATTTACTTATCTCCTATTTTTTTATTTACTTATTCATCTTTATTCAAATTACTTTTAAGAAATTTCTTAGATTTCAATAAAAACTACATAAGTTTTTAGAAATCTCTTTTTATCTTTTAATATATATATATATATATCTTTACTAAAATTAAGATTTTTGGTTAGTTTATTAGAAAGAAAAAGAAAGAGAAATTATTTTATAAAAATAAATTTTTACTAACATTTTAATATATATATACATATTATTTTCAAAATGTATAAAAATATTATACAAAATTTTCAAGTACTAAGGTTTTAAAGATTGATAATTCCAAATTTGAGTTTTTAGTAATTGATTTTGAATTAACCTATAGACTTTCTAAAGAAGGTTGTGAAATATATTTAAGGCTTTGAAACTCAAATTATAAGGAGATTTGATTTGTGATTCGAAAAGAAACTGTACTAAAATTCTATGTGTGTATTTAAGAAGTTGAAAAAGTACAGTTTACTGGTGGCTATGTCGCGATTCGTAGGCCCTGATAATATAATTGAGTTTCTAAAAGCCTTAACTAACTAAACAAGCGAGTAGTTCATGCATCATGAATCATCAAAGAGGAACAAAATGATGTTGTCTGGGGACGGATTATAGAAATCGAGGATACATTAGAGGAGGCTTAATTGTGAGTCTTGGGATGAGAGGGTGTGAAAGGGTGCTTCAGGGGACCTGGGGTAGCTCCCTAGTGTCGGGTACTTTCACAATAAAAATATTCTCAATCTGACTAGCCTCTAAGTGTTTCCATGCCAGTTGAGCTATTCATGTTTTTATTATCCGGACTTATGGAACAGTGTAAACTCCTGGTTGGCCCAGTGCAAATTAAAATTTAAAGGGGCCCACATATATAGGTAAGTTATGATGAAGATATGGCATATCATTCATACATTCATAATTAATTATGCATGTGATCGTGATTGATATTATTATTCTAGTTTGTGAAAACCCTTTATTGCTTATGTCCCATTTGGGAATCTTATATTCTGTTTCTCACTCCTTTTTTTGTGTTTTTGTTTCATATGTTTTAAATTAATGGTTCGTACAGAGGGAAGGATCGAAGAACATCGACAGTATATATAGCACATTCTAGGAAGGGAACTCGGTATGAATACCGTGGTCCAATGAATAAATAATGTCATTAGGCAATTGCTCTTGGGCCATAGAGTTTCCTCTCTTTCTAGTAATGTTTAATATCTATTTTATTTGGATGAATGTAAAACTACTTTATAAATTTTAATAATAATTATGAGGTATTTCAGAAATATTGTATAAATATAAAATAAGTAAAATTGCACAAACACAATCAACAAACAATTATGATATGATGAATATGCCAAACAAGGTCATTTACATTTAATAATCTTTAATTTAGTTAAATGATGTCATGCTGGATCCATTTTGATTTGGTGGGAATACTGCAGTAAAAAGTCTCATAGAGACACAAGTAGGACTTAGCATAATGCCACGAATCCCTACCCTTCGTAGCGCTCAAGTACCAAAGTACACAAATAGGACTTAGCATATACCATGAATCCCTACCATTCATGGCGCTCAAGTATCGAAGTACACAAGTACCCTACACTTCATGGCGCTTAACGAAAATAAGGCTTTAACTCATCATAGAGTAACCCCCTACCAGGGCCGGCAATCATGGAACCCTTAAATTCCATGGTGCGTCTAAATGCTTATGATGCATGAATGCCTTTAATTCTCTTTATCAATTTAACATACCATGATATCAATACTTCCATAATCACTTAGAAAACACAAGTCCTCAAAGGACACATTACATATATTAATTCTCAAAATCATGGATTTACAGTTCAACAACATATCTCAATGGCCGGAAACGATCTTGTTGGAGTTGCAGAACGCTTAATCAATGCAATGGGAATACGTGAAGGTCAAGGTAATGATGCCTTGAGAAGGTTAGACCTGTTCGAAAAACGTAATCCACCTCGTTTCAAGGGAGGATACAACCCTGATGGAGCACAAATATGGATTCGAGAGATAGAGAAGATCTTCCGAGCACTACAATGTACTGAAGGTGATAAAGTAGTCTTCACTACTTATGCCTTATCTGAGGATGCTGAACATTGGTGGGATAGTATGCGTAGGAACTTCGAAGTTAACCAAGTGGAGATCACTTGGAATCATTTCAAGGATATGTTCCTGGAAAAATACTTTGCAGCTGATGTTAAGGAGAAAAGATAATTCGAATTTCTGTCGCTGACCCAAGGAAATATGACCGTAGGGGAGTACGTATCCAGGTTTGAAGAGCTATCTCGCTTTCATTCTCATTATAATGATGCTACTAATAAAGGTGATCGGTGCGCAAAGTTTGTAAACGGATTGTGGCCAGAAATCAAAGAAGCTATACGAATGTAGGAAATCTGTGAATTTTCTGTATTGGTAAATCACTGCCGGATCTTTGAAGAGGATCACAAGGAAAAAATGACCAAAAGCCGTGAATCCATTCACAAGGCGGGAGAAATGAGAAGTGGAGGACCTCACCATCACCAAAGAAGGGACTTCAGGAGAAAAAAGCCTTACCAAGCACCATTTTGTCGGTTTGGAGCAGCACCTGTTCCTAATAAACCCCAAGCTTCATCTGGAAGCTATTATCCAACACATGCACTAGAATTTAAATGCTTTATCTGTGGAGGACCCCATTTGAAAAGGGATTGTCCCAAAAACACTTATATTTGCTTTAAGTGTAACAAACCAGGTCATCACATCAAGGATTGCCTAGAGATAAAGAGGGAGAACCCTGAAGGTGCAAGTACATCCATAAATACTCAAGGAGGCATACACAGTGCAGTCGGAAGGCCGAAGGTGAAAAGAAAGATTTTTGCAATTAATGGGGAAGAAGCATCTCATTCTGACTCCATGGTGGAAGGTAAGTGTATCATTAATAAGATTCCTTTAACTGTTATGTATGACTCAGGTGCATCACATTCCTTTATTTCCAATGACTGTGTAGAAAAACTAAAATTACCCGTGATAGAATTGCCATTTGATTTATCTGTTCATACTCCTAGGAATAATCCCATTGTTACTTCTAAAGCCTGTTGGGAATGTCCTATTGTCATAGATGGTAGGGACTTTACGGCTAATCTCTTTTGCTTACCCCTTTCTAGCTTAGAAGTTATTATTGGGCTAGATTGGTTGTCTGACAATCATATTCTAATAGATTGTCATAACAAAATCATAATGTTTAAAGAACCTGTAAATTTGAATCCAGAGGATTCGAGATTTCTAACCACCAACCAAGTGAGTGCCTCTTTAAAAGGAGGGGCTCAAGGATTCATGCTATTGCTTTCAATGAAACGAGAGCAAGAACCAAAAATCAAAAATCTACCAGTCATGTGCGAATTTCCTGACGTTTTTCCAGAAGATATCCCTGGTTTACCCCCAGAGAGAGATGTAGAATTTGCCATTGATCTAGTACCTGGAGTTGGACCAATTTCAATTGCACCATACCGAATGTCACCTCTAGAATTAGCAGAGTTGAAGAAATAACTTGAAGAGATGATAGAGAAGCAGTTTATACGACCCAGTGTATCCCCTTGGGGTGTACCAGTCTTATTAGTTAAGAAAAAGGATGGTAGCATGAGGTTGTGTGTAGATTATCGGTAACTGAACAAGGTGACGATCAAGAATAGATATCCTCTACCAAGGATTGACGACTTGATGGATCAACTGCGTGGTGCCACGGTGTTCTCCAAGATTGATTTGAGGTCGGGATACCATCAAATAAGGGTGAAGAAAGAAGATGTACCAAAAACTGCTTTTAGAACACGCTATGGCTATTACGAATATCTAGTGATGCCTTTTGGTGTAACTAATGCACCATCCGTATTCATGGATTACATGAATCGGATTTTTCATCCATATCTAGATAAATTTGTAGTGGTGTTCATTGATGATATACTAGTGTACTCTAAAAGTAAAGAAGAACATGTTGAACACTTGAAGGTGGTGTTGGAAATCCTGAAAAAGAAACAATTGTATGCAAAGCTGTCAAAGTGTGAATTCTGGTTGGAAGAGGTAAACTTTTTAGGACATGTTATTAGTCAAGGAGGAATAGCTGTAGACCCCTCCAAGGTGGAAGCAATTTTGAAATAGGAGAGACCAACCACAATCACTAAGATTAGAAGTTTCTTGGGCTTGGCTGGATACTATAGGAGATTCATCGAAGGGTTTTCAAAGTTAGCATACCCACTGACCAAGCTAACATGGAAAGGACAACCTTTTGTGTGGACGACACAATGCGAGAATAGTTTCCAAGAACTGAAAGATCGACTTACTTCTTCGCTGGTGTTAGTGCTCCCTGATCCACATCGAAGTTTTGAAGTTTATTGTGATGCGTCTAAACAAGGACTAGGAAGTGTACTCATGCAAGACAAGAAGGTTGTAGCCTATGCGTCGCGCCAATTAAGGCAACATAAGATTAACTATCCTACCCATGACTTAGAGTTAGCCGCTGTAGTTTTTGCCTTAAAGATTTGGAGGCATTATCTATACGGTGCAACATTCGATGTGTTTAGCAATCATAAGAGTCTCAAGTATTTATTTGACCAAAAGGAGTTAAACATGAGGCAACGAAGATGGATGGAATTCTTAAAGGACTACGACTTTGAGTTACAATACCATCCTGGAAAAGCGAACGTAGTAGCTGATGCTTTGAGTTGAAAGTCTCTGCATACGTCCACGATAATGATTAAAGAGCTGGAATTGATAGAGAACTTCAAAGATCTTAACCTAGCAATAAAGGTTAATACTAGCAGCTACAGATTAGGAGCGTTGCAAGTGACAAGTGAATTCATGAGGCAAGTTTTAGAGGCTCAACGAGAGGATGAATTTCTGCAAGAGAAGAAAGAACTCTTGAAACAAGGAAAAGAAGTCGAGTTCAATGTGGGAAATGACCAATTGCTGAGGCATAAGGATCGAGTGTGTATTCCTGACCAAGAGGAGTTGAGGAAAGCAATTTTGGAAGAAGGCCACAAAAGTTATATGAGCATTCATCCCAGAGCTACTAAAATGTATTAAGATTTGAAAAAGTTATTTTGGTGGCCTGGAATGAAGAAAGCGGTGGCGGAGTACGTGGCTGCATGTCTAATTTGCCAGAAAGTTAAAGTAGAACATCAAAAAACCCCTGGAATGCTACAATCAATGGAAATACCAGAATGGAAATGGGATAGCATTACCATGGATTTTGTGACTTCTTTACCCAAAAATCCATTAGGACATGATTCAATATGGGTAATAGTTGATAGATTAACCAAGTCTGCCCACTTTATTCCCATTAATATTCGTTACTCAATGGAGAAGCTGGCAAAATTATACATCGAGGAGATTATGAGATTACATGGAATTCCTTCAAGTATCATTTCTGATTGGGACCCTCGTTTTACATCACAATTTTGGAAGAACTTACACAAGGCTTTGGGAACAAAACTACGTCTGATTTCATCATATCATCCTCAGACGGATGGACAATTATAAAGAACAATCCAATCTTTAGAAGTCTTGTTACGAGCTTGTGTGTTAGAACATAAAGGAAGTTGGAATCAATTTTTACCATATGTGGAGTTCACCTACAACAACAGTTTCCATGCTAGCATTGGCATGACACCTTTTGAGGCATTATATGGAAGAAATATAGGACTCCGCTATGTTGGTTTGAGACTGGTGAAAACTTGATGCTAGGACCAGAGTTGGTACAACAAACCACAGATAAAATTAAAATGGTTCAAGAAAAGATGAAGGCAACACAAAGCAGGCAGAAAAGTTACTATAACAAGAGAAGGAAGCCGCTTGAATTTCAAGAAGGCGATCATGTATTCTTGAAAGTCACACCTACGACTGGGGTCGGTCGGGCAATGAAATCTCGAAAACTAACTCCTAGATTTATTGGTCCATATCAAATAATTCAAAAAGTTAGTCCTCTTACTTACCAAATAGCATTACCACCTTTTCTTTCTAATATCCATAATGTTTTTCATGTGTCAAATTTACGAAAGTATATATCTAACCCTACACACGTTATTGAACCTGATGTCATACAAGTTAAAGATAATCTTACATATGATGCACCACCTGTCAGAATAGCTGACAGAAGAATAAAAAAGCTAAGGGACAAAGAAATTCCACTCGTGAAGGTCATTTGGAGCGAAACAAGAGGAGAAGATGCTACATGGGAACTAGAAAATGAGATGAAAGAGTCTCATCCCCATTTGTTTTACTAAAAATTGTAAATTTCGAGGACGAAATTTTTTTTAGGGGAGTAGAGTTATAACACCCCTAATTTCGTTACTTCTTATTTAAAATAAAATTTCAAAGGAATTTGATTATAGTTCTTTAGAACTTTTTGATTGTTATACAATTTATAATTTTTTAGAATTTTATTTTTTTATTTTTTAAGAATGACAAAAATACCCTTAACCTTTCATCTAACAACCAAAATGCCACTGCCGACATCATCGCTTACTTATTGCTTGCATCATCGGTGGGTAAAAACTTATATCATGAATAGTGACCGATGGGTAAATACTTACATCATGAATAGTAAAATAAATAATTAAGTAATCTTAAATAGTAAAATTCTTTTCCTATAAATAGAGGGTTGATTTACAATATTTCCACACCAAAAATTAGAGAGAGAATCTAGAGAGATAGTGTGTAAGAAATTAGTGGGGAGTAAGTTCTTCTGGTAAAAAGAGATTCTGCCGAAGGTGTAAGATAATAATATTTTTCTTCTAAATTCTTTTATGATTATTTAGTTTATTCTTTTTAGCACTCTTAAACTATTAATATACTATTACTATTATGAATAAGTTACTACGGTAAAAATAAATTACCACTTTGTTATTTTTACTATTTACTATTACTATTTAAAATTCACTATTTGCTATTACTATTCACAATTTACCATTTACTATTATTATTCAAAATTTATTATTTACCGTTATTATTCAAAATTTATTAGTTGTTGTTACTATTCAAAATTTACTATTTACCATTACTATTCAAAATTTACTATGTACCATTACTATTCAAAATTTACTATTTACTATTATTGTTCATAATTTACCATTTACCACTACTATTCAAAATTTACTATTCATAATTTACTATTTACTATTACTATTCAAAAATTACTATTTACCATTACTATTGATGATTTACCATTTACCATTACTATTTACTATTACTATGCATATTTACTATTTATCATTCTGATAACAATCTTACTTTTCATCTTATGCTTATACTGAAATAAATTAGTATTAATATTTTGTTAGAACTTGGAGGCGCTGCAAATTCACTTTTGGTAGCAAATCAAGGTAAGGGGGGTGAGATAAGGATATAATATGAAAATACATAAGAATATTGGGAGGAGTCCCCTACTTCTTTTAAAGATAACAATATTATTATTTTAAGAACAATAACTTTTAACTTAAAATTTAAAATAATTGTTATTAATAAATTAAGCATCTGGTGTAACTTAATATCTGAAATATTTATTTAAGAACTTGAACTATTATGACATATGCGGACTGGACTGAACCTATGCAAGGACTTGAACTATTATGGACTTGACTGAACCTATGCAAGGACTTGGACTATTATGACTGAACTAGACCTATGCAAGGACTGGACTATATTGGACTTACATAGACCTGTGCGAGGAATTGACTATAGGACTTAAAACAAACTTTATTAATTTAAATAATCATTGAATTTTAAATTATCATATTTATAACTGATGTTTAATTATTTGATTTGATTATGATTGTTAATATTTATTTGTGCTTTATGATGTTTGATTGTGATTGACAATGTTTGATTATGATTGATAATCTTGTACTGTAGAGTTTGAGCATATAGCAAGCATGACGGAAAGCTAAAATTAAGTAAGAATTTACTTATCTCCTACTTCTTTATTTACTTATCTCCTATTTCTTTATTTACTTATTCATCTTTATTCAAATTACTTTTAAGAAATTTCTTAGATTTCAATAAAACTACATAAGTTTTTAGAAATCTCTTTTTATCTTTTAATATATATATATATATATATATATATATATCTTTACTAAAATTAAGATTTTTGGTTAGTTTATTAGAAAGAAAAAGAAAGAGAAATTATTTTATAAAAATAAATTTTTACTAACATTTTAATATATATATATATATATACATATTATTTTCAAAATGTATAAAAATATTATAACAAATTTTCAAGTACTAAGGTTTTAAAGATTGATAATTCCAAATTTGAGTTTTTAGTAATTGATTTTGAATTAACCTATAGACTTTCTAAAGAAGGTTGTGAAATATATTTAAGGCTTTGAAACTCAAATTATAAGGAGATTTGATTTGTGATTCGAAAAGGAACTGTACTAAAATTCTATGTGTGTATTTAAGAAGTTGAAAAAGTACAGTTTACTGGAGTGGCTATGTTGCGATTCGTAGGCCCCGATAATATAATTGAGTTTCTAAAAGCCTTAACCAACTAAACACGCGAGTAGTTCATGCATCATGAATCATCAAAGAGGAACAAAATGATGTTGTCTGGGGACGAATTATAGAAATCGAGGATATATTAGAGGAGGCTTAATTGTGAGCCTTGGGATGAGAGGGTGTGAAAAGGGTGCTTCAGGGGACCTGGGGTAGCTCCCTAGTGTCGGGTACTTTCACAATAAAAATCTTCTCAATCTGACTAGTCTCTAAGTGTTTCCATGCCAGTTGAGCTATTCATGTTTTTATTATCCGGACTTATGGAACAGTGTAAACTCCTGGTTGGCCCAATGCAAATTAAAATTTAAAGGGGCCCACATATATAGGTAAGTTATGATGAAGATATGGCATATCATTCATACATTCATAATTGATTGTGCATGTGATTGTGATTGATATTATTATTCTAGTTTGTGAAAACCCTTTATTGCTTATGTCCCATTTAGGAATCTTATATTCTGTTTCTCACTCCTTTCTTTGTGTTTTTGTTTCATATATTTTAAATTAATGGTTCGTACAGAGGGAAGGATCGAAGAACATCGACAGTATATATAGAACATTCTAGGAAGGGAACTCGGTATGAATACCGTGGTCCAATGAATAAATAATGTCATTAGGCAACTGCTCTTGGGCCATAGAGTTTCCTCTCTTTCTAGTAATGTTTAATATCTATTTTATTTGGATGAATGTAAAACTACTTTATAAATTTTAATAATAATTATGAGGTATTTCAGAAATATTGTATGTAATTTATTCTGGTAGTTTCTTTTTAACGATCATATCTTGTAAAAAAAAATTTATGAATTTTTTTAGAAATTATTGAGATGTAACAGAGGGTGTTACAAATTGTACCACTCGTCATTCTGTGAAGCGTGCATTGTAAAAATAATGTAAGAGTGAGATGAAATATAGAATAAATATAAAATAAGTAAAATTGCACAAACACAATCAACAAACAATTATGATATGATGAATATGCCAAACAAGGTCATTTACATTTAATAATCTTTAATTTAGTTAGATGATGTCATGTTGGATCCATTTTGATTTAGTGGGAATACTACAGTAAAAAGTCTCACAGAGACACAAGTAGGACTTAGCATAATGCCACGAATCCCTACCCTTCATAGCGCTCAAGTACCAAAGTACACAAGTAGGACATAGCATATACCATGAATCCCTACCCTTCATGGCGCTCAAGTATCGAAGTACACAAGTACCCTACACTTCATGGCGCTTAACGAAAATAAGGCTTTAACTCATCATAGAGTAACCCCCCACCAGGGCCGGCAATCATGGAACCCTTAAATTCCATGATGCGTCTAAATGCTTATGATACATGAATGCCTTTAATTCTCTTTATCAATTTAACATACCATGATATCAATACTTCCATAATCACTTGGAAAACACAAGTCGTCAAAGGACACATCACATATATTAATTCTCAAAATCATGGATTTACAGTTCAACAACATATCTCAATAAATCACAAGGCATTCATGTATACATTAATTTAGTCATTCATAATTATTCATCACAAAGATATACATACTGTATGACATTCATAGGACACTCAATAACATCCATAATAATCAATAATCCCTCAATAATTCATAAATAAATCATTACCCACATGGAAAATATCATTTTCATCCATAATAATCATCATAGGTAAATTTCAGAAATTTACAACAGCAACATACATTAGAAAAACGACCATAACATGAGCAAATCAAATCCTTTTTAAGTAATTCCACTTTCTGTAGTTCCATAACAAAATTATATACAACATTCATGAAGACCATAATTTTAAATTCCAAACAGAAATATCACATAATCATATAATAGTCAATAAGTTATCATTTTTCATTATCACCAATTGCTGGAAAATTTACTGGTTTGACAATCTTTAGTAAATTAGCTATAACTCATGGCATAAAAATAATTTTTGAATGAAGCCAAGTTCTGTGTTTCAATAATTCTATTATCTATAATTTTTATGAAGACAAAAAATTCCAAATCTAAACAAAAATATCACAAATTCATAGTATACTAAACTATCTCAAAGAAAGTAACAAAACGTACATATGTTGGTAAATTCAACGTTCCTAGAGCTAAAAAAATAATTTTGGCATGAGACCAGTTCTAGTTACTCATAACACAAATATCTAAAACTTTAATGAAGACACTAAACACTAATTCTCAACACGAAATTCCCAGTTTTAAAAATACAAATAGTGATTCACATCAACAGATTTTCAGCATGAACATACTTCTGTATTTTAGGTATAACTAGAGCTAAAAATATCATTTTAACTTTAAACCACTTTCTATAGATCCATAACATAAATATCTACAACTTTTATGAAGACATCAAAGTCTAAATATGTATGTATAATTCCTATAATATTAATATTTACACAAAATAGAAGGTACATATTCTAGAACAAATATACTGTAGTATTTTGACTATAACTCATGCTATACATATCTAAATCAGTTGGTTCAAGTCTCAAAATTCACATAAAGAAAAGATCTACAACGTTTATGAAGAAGTCAAAGTCAAATTCACATATTTTCAGCTATGAAATTAAGTAACAAGTTACAAAAATAAATCGGAAATCCTAGAATAGCATACAATTCTACCCATTCCGTATTTATTCACAAGCCTATCCCCTCTTAACTTGATGGAGGATCCTAGAGTGGTTGAAAGTATTTTCTTATTGTCCTAGCTTCAGATCAAGAGTGACTTTGATGGAGAAAATGAAAGAAAATGAGAGAGAGGCTTCACTAACTTTAGCTTGTTCTAAGAATTTAGACTTGAGAACAAGATGTAGTGTTGATTTAATGATGCAAATGACAAGTGGGGGACAAGATTTTCATAATGGGATTGTAGTGGGATGTTAGGTACATTATTTATGGTGAGAATGGAGGTTTTAGGTGAGAAAAATGGGTTGGATTATTGACCATTTCCGCAGCCTACATAATGTAGCTTGTATGATTGAAGTAAATATCAATTTTGACACTATTTTGGTATTTTGGGTATATCTCTCTCATATCTTAATAGATTTTACTAAATTTAGTCTTGTTGGAAAGCTAAGACAACGAGGAACAACTTTGTAGTTTACCACGTTTTTAAATTCGGACTCTAACTAGGCATTAAAATATGTATAAGATGATATGATTGAAGTAAAATATTAATTCTGACACTATTTCAGTATTTTGGGCATATCACTCTCATATCATAATGGATTTTAACAAATTTGGTTTTGTTGGAAAGCTAAGACAATGAGGAACAACTTTGTAGTTGACAATATTTCTAAATTCAGACTCTAACTAACAATTAAAATGTGTACAAGATAACGTATTTTGAGTGGAGTATGTGGTAATTTGATGAGAGTAATTGGAAAAGCCAAAGAAATTAATAACTAAGGAAATAGGTAATAAGTTATTTGATTAACTTTTACCTAAGGTATAAAGTTAAAATTATTTACCATGGTAAAAGATTAAATTGAAGATGTTTTCCTAACCAAATTTATATAGAAAGTTGAGATAAAATGGATAATATCATTAACAGTCTAAATCAAAATGATTATACACGAGAATGAAATTTTTGGGATGTTACACATCACATAAAAATTATAACAAAAATTTAAAGTGATATTAAAATGAGAGCAAATGAGTTTGTGTTTAAATATATTTCAAAATAGTAGCAGTAGAACTTTTCAAATTAGTAGCAGCTTATTTCATATTCCCATTAGGTTACAATAGTCTTTATATTGTAATTCAGTTACCTTATCTTCTAATTCAATTATGTTTTCTTATAAAATCTTTTAAAAGAGTTTTCTGATGTTCTTAAAAAATAAAAAATCAATTTTCTATTTTTTAATAATTTTTTAGGTTAAAATAATTTTTTAGCCCTTTAAAAGTCTAGGGTATAGGAAAAAGCCCCTATTAAATTTGCCCTAGAATTTTGGCCCTTATAATATTTTAGGTTATGTGAAATCAAGGAAGCCTGACTTTTTGCTGAGGTGGCTAACGCATGACCCACTTTAATAGGGAAACATGGAGGATGACGTGGCTAAAATTAGCTAAACATCTTAAATAATTAAGTAAGTTATTAGTCCTGTTAATTATGATTAACAGATTAAATATTAATTAAAAATAAGAAATGTTTTTTGGCAAAACGTGCATTTTGATAAGTTACATTTCCATCATCTTCTTCCTTGTGCGTTCTGCATTCTCCTCGTCTTCTTCTTTGGGTTCTTTGTAATTCCATCGTCTCTTTGAAGAGTGTCAGTGTGGTGCGTGCATGTTCGAAAATCTCTGTGGTTGTTTCCAGTTTCCAAGTTGGACATCAACAAGCAAGAAGACAACATGGATGTTTCAAGTTTCCAGGTACGGTTTTTGAAGTGTTTGTGTCGAAATAAAGCCTAGTATATTCTAAAATTATTTACTTGTTGTGTGTTTAGAATGGGGTTCAGGGGTGTGGAAGGACCACATGTTGTTAGTTTCTTGGGGTTTAGGGCTGGACCACATGTTCGTTGATTGAAAAACAAAACTTTAAAAAACATAGCTTTCACTTAATGTGCTTACTGTGTAGCTTATTTCACTGTTGTTTAGGTATTAGTTTTACGGTTATGATACAGCATAAGGGCAAATTTCAAGAGGGCCCACCATGTGTTTACATTGATAAGGAAATACATGTCATTCACAACGTAGATATTGATAGATGGTCATTTTTTGAGGCACGGTCACTGGTCCAAGACCTTGGGTATAAAGGGGAATTTAAGTTATGGTGAAAAAAAAGGAGAAATGGAGTACAAGAGTGTAACACGGGACTCACATGCATTAGAAATGGGTGAATTTACAGTTAATAATAATTATGAGTGGACCTTTATGTTGAGCACTGTGTGGAAGAGGCTGAAGTGTTTGTGGGTTTAGCTGAGGCAGAAGAGGTAGCTGTCCAAAAAGGTGTGGCCCAAACAGAACAGACCCAAGAAAGCCAACATTCCCAATAAGCCCAACAAACCCAACAGGCCCAAGAAGACCTTGGAACCCAACAAGAATTCAGAACTAGGGGAACAACGTTTGTGCCTGCTCATAACCTTTATGTGAGTCCCACAAAAGTTGTAACAAGAAAAAAAATTTATAGGAGTCAGCTGTAGAGATTGAGAAGTGTAGGGTCTAGTAAAGGATCAAGTCAGGGCCCAAGTGGTGCAGCAAGTGAGGGGCCATCTGGTGTGGCAAGTGAGGGGTCTTTTAGTCCAACAAGTGAGGGGCCTTCTGGTCCAACAAGTAAGGGGCCTTCTGGTATGGCAAGTGAAGTGCCAACAAAAAGCTTTGTGTGTAGTCTGAATACTGAACACTTTGATGTTTCAGAGGTAAAAGATTTACCTGAACCTGAGCCAAGACCTAAAGACACTTCAGGGGCTAATAGTGAAGGTTTACAATTTAAAAATTATAGGAGTGAGTGACAGTAATGAGAGGGATGAGAATAGGACATATTTTAGGGATGAGGATCTACATGGTTTAGGGGGTAATGATTATAGAGACATAGATGATACCTATGATATTGATGAAATGTATACTGATATGGATACTGATGAGGAATATGACATGGGGCGAATTGAGGCATTTGATGAAGAGAAAATGGGGAATAAGTATGAACTGAAATTGGGTATGGAGTTTCAGTCTATGGTTTAGTTTAGATAGACAATTAAGGAGTACAATCTGTATAAGGGGAGGCCGGGGGAGTTTGTGAAAAACGAGCCTGAACGGTGTCGTATAAAGTGTGAAAATAAAGATTATGGGTGGCAGGCTTTTGGGAGTAAAGTTGGCAGGACAAATGTCATAATGTTGAAGAGATTAATCATACCTGTCCTAGAGCGTTTGACAACAAGAATCAGAATTCAAAATGGGTTTCCAAAATGCTTTTAAAGCATTTAAGGGTAAATCTTAAGATGTATGTGGTTCAAATCATTGAGCTTTTCAGGGCTTAGTATGTTATGTAATTAACTTATTAGACTGTATACAATGGGAAGATGATTGCACTTGGTATGTTGGAGGGTGAGGCTGGTAGGCAATATAGCTTGTTGTGAAGCTACAATGTAGAGTTGAAGAAGGTTTCACATGGTAACAGATGCAAATTGTAGTTGGACAACCTATGAGAAGGTCTGCAGCCACGTTTTGGGTCATTCTACATGTGTTTTGGGGCATGCAAGTAGGGATTTTTGAATGGATGCAGGCCCTTTATTAGGGTTGTTAGTTTCCATTTAAAGACCAAGTTTGGTGGCCAGCATTTGACAACAGTTGGTAGGGATGGGAATGATTAGTACTTCCCATTGGCAGTGGAAGCAGTGGAAGTTAAGAACAAGCATAGCTGGAAGTGGTTCCTAAGTCTATTATTTGAAGACATAGGTGATGTCAGAGACAGGAAGTTGGTCTTCATCTCTGACCAGCAAAAGGTAGTATACTAAACTAGTGTTGAATTTGTACATTTGAATTTATTGTTCTTGCCTGGTCTATTGCAGGTTGTTATTGACTTGAATTTGTTTTTTTAGGGTCTGTTGCAGGTTTTTGATGAACTATCGGATGGAGTGGAGCACAGGTTTTGTGTAAGACACTTATACACAAACCTAAAGAAGAGATTTGGTGGAGGTGCCTTATTGAAGCATCTTATGCTTGGTGTAAGCAAAGCTACATATGTCCAGGGTTGGGAGACCAAAATACAGGCCATCAGGGATATGGATCATGGGGCATATGAGTGGCTGATGGCTATCCCTACAAAGGATTGGTGTAAGCATGCTTTATCATCTTATTCGACATGTGATGTAATCATGAACAATAACTGTGAGGCTTTCAATTCAGTCATCTTGCCATCTAGGGATAAGCCTATAATTACAATGCTAGAATCGGTGAGGCAATACTTGTTAGGGAGGTTTACCAAGTTGAGGTCTAAGGCCTGCACAATTGAGGGGGACATCATGCCAAGACCCTATAAGAGGTTAGGAAGAGAAACTGAGTTTAGTGGAGAGTGGGTTCAAGTGTGGGCAGGACAGTTGCTATTTGAATTGAAGCATACTCAGTCTAAGCATAGGTTTATAGTTGACTTGGGTGAGAAAGTGTGTAGCAGTAATTGGTGGATGTTAAATGGCATTCCATGTAGACATGCCATATCTGCTATGAAGTACAAGGGTGACAACCCAGAAGCTTTTGTCTCCCAATGGTACTCTAAGACAACATATGGTCAGGCTTATGTAGGTATTATCCAACCTATCAATGGGCAGCCTATGTGGCCTAAGGTTGATGGACCTGAGGTCCTTCCTCCATCATATAAGAGGCGTCCTGAGAGACCAAAAAAGTTGAGAAGAAGAGACCCATATGAAGGTGACAACAAAACAAGGCCTCCAAGATTTCCAGGCCAGTACCATTGTGCAAACCGTGATGGTACTGGTCATAATAGAACCACATGTCCTAATCCGCCTGCTACAATGGTAAGAGTGTTTCATTTTGGGGTTTATTCATCTATATATAACATGTACATACCCCTACATATAATGAGGTATCTTATTGATTTTATGGAACCTTTTTCAGAATGCAACTACACCAAACCCTACACATACTGATACTCATATGGGTGGTGAGTCTAATGCACATACTGAGTCTCATGTCTCTGTATTTGCACTTGCACCTGCACGTGATGCACAACCACCTGAGGGACATACTGAACCAAATATTGGTGGTGCCACAACATTAGCATCAACCAAGGGGAGACCAAGAGGAGGAGGAAGACGTAAGGGAAGAGGAAGAAGAAGAGGAAGAGGCAAGGAAGGGGAAGGGGAAGGGAAATTGAGAATCTGACAACTGAATCCCCTTTCCAGCCAGACACAGCAACAGACCCTAATACATTTCCTGGAACCCAGCAAAGCCACAACAACTGAAGAACATTTTAATTTTCATTCCATTCCATTCTGTTTTAAAGTCCCAACATATTTTACTTCCCCTTTCATGATTGTAATGATGTAAATATGTGACAAGTTAATCTATGTTCAAGTTTCATTTAAATTTGCAGCTATGTTAAGCACTTATTTAACTTGGGATCAACATTTAATTTACTTGTTAATTTACACCATAAACAATTGAATAAACCAAAACACTTAACTTACAGCTCAATAAAAAAGATTATGCTTGCCAAAATAAGGAGCATTTCATTAAGGATTATATTGATTACAAAACTAACTCCTTAACAAACCATATAACCAACAGGGGCCAACCCACAAACCTTAAATCCTAAGAACCTAAAAAGGGGCTAAATCCCAAACCCAAAACATGTACAAACTTCTTAACAAATCATACAGCAAATAGAGGTGTTTTCTGCACCTTATTGAATACAAACTTCCTTTTCCAAAAACCCACAACACACATTTCAACCTCAGAACCCCATTTCTCCTTAATGTTTTCTTGCTAAATATATCATCATCATGCTCAGGGTAATGGCCCAGGAAACAGTGAGGAGTGTCAACAACATTGAAGTTTCCCTCTTCTCAGCCATTAACTTAGATTTCAATTTTACACACTTCTTTTCAAATTCCTCGTGCAACTTATCCAGCTCCACCTTGCAGGTACACCCATCATTCCCATCAATGTTAGCAGTGGAAGCAGTAGGAGCCCACTTGAAAAAACCACAATCCTCTTTGCTCTGACACAACAAAAAACATTTCAAAAAAACCCAACAACGAAAACAATGACATTCTTCCACTTATCAAGAAAAATAGGCACCTCTAGAAGGCCCGTCCATTGTTCTTCTTCATTTTTAAAATGAGAAGGACAGGGTTCTTCCCACACCTGCACCTTATGTGTTCAATCTCTATTGATGAGTGTCGCAACCTGAATCGCGACGGGAGAGAGAGAGAATGTGTGGAATGAAACAGGGAGTCGCCACCAATATTTTTATCCATAGGAAAAACATTGGAAAAAACTAGGTTCAGTAAAGCACTGGTTAAAAATTGAGATTCAAGTTCAGGAGTCGGTTACGAGTAGGGAAGGTATTAGCACCCTACATCGCGTGTCCAAAACAGTACCAAGATTGAAAATGTGCAACATAAATAGCCTTACAAAAGATGGTTTATTTCTTCCCTTTCATTGTTGTATTTTTTATTTAAAAATGACAAAATGGAGTGAGAGAACTGTACAAACATAGAATGTCGAAGCGAGGTCAATGGGACATTTCATCCGGATTAAACTTGACTTCGATATGAGACAGAGAGGGGAAAAGAATGCTAATAAGGCATCACGCCTAAATTATACATCTTCGAATAAAAAAATAGGGATAGGAAAGAGATAAGCGGGACGTCTCGTCCTAAGTATCCCTTCCCTATGAATTATGGCGAGGCTTGAGCAAAAACTAGGGGGAAATCAACAAGACATCACGTCTAAATTGATTTTCACGGAAGTAACCAAAAAAAAGAACATTTATGAAAGAAACATGAAAGTAAGGAAATAAATCAGCAAAAAGGAATAAGAGAGATGGGCCCGACAGGAATTGAGATCCTGCTCCTACGTATTCTTGAATTATCAAGAAATCAGGGTTACGTAGTTCTGAGTGTTGTTTTTTTAGGAAAAGACTTGGGAGATGATGATGGATGTCACTGAGGTGGGGAACTCGTACAAGGCGAAGTTCTTCGCACGTGTACGAATCCTAAAGAGGTTGTGTAGACGGGAGTACTCCCGTACGACACTGTTTTAAAAAAGATTTGTTTCCCTTTTTTATTTTTACTTAGATTTGAAAGATAACATAGGAAGCATTTATTTCTCACAGTAAGTTCGGAAAACAGAGGAAAAATGAGCGAAAACTAAGGGGAGGAAGAGAAAACTGTGTGAGAAAGAGGGAAAAAACCGAGTGAAAATGGGAAAAACCGAATAAAAAAATGGAATACCGAGTGAGAAATACAGAAAACCGAGTGAGATTGAGGAAAACCGAGTGAAATTGAGGAAAAACCGAGTAAAAGATGGTAAAACCGAGTGGAGTGGGAAAATACCGAGTGAAATTGAGGAAAACCGAGTAAAAATGGTAAAAATCGAGTGAGAGCAGTAGCTTACCGTGTGAGAAGTGAGATACCGAGTGAGACAGTGAGAAGAGGGACGGTGTTGGAGTTGAGTGGAAGGGAATACTGGGCGGTGTTGGTTAGAGGGGAGAGGACGGAGTTGGCTGATGGAGAGCGGAAGGAGGAGAAAGGAACAGTGAGGGTGCTGGATAGAGGAAGGAGGAGAAGGGAATGGTGAGGGTACTGGATAGAGGAAGGAGGATAAGGGAATGGTAAGGGTGCTGGATGCGTATATGGTGTGTGTGTGTATGTAGGCCTGAAAGCTTCAGCCCCTTGCCTATTTATAGGCTGGTTTGAGTGGAAGGCCAGCTCAGGCTTCCACTTCCGAGTGGAATGCCAGCTCAGGCTTCCACTCAGAGTGAAGTGGGGGACAACGGCTGGGTGGGAATTTTTAATTCCCCCCACTTCCACCCCTGTTTGCCACATGTCTACCACCCCCAGGATTCCTGGATCCACTTGGGTGGTGGAATCCAAGTCAGCACGGTCTAACAGGGGGACCTGGTGGGAATCCGAGTGAGAATGGCAGAAAACTGAGTGAGAATTATTAAAATCCGAGTGAAAATGTTGGAAATCCGAGTGTAAATGACTCGGATCACCCTCTCAGTCAATTCTGAGTGGGAAAAGGGAAAAAATCCGAGTGGAAAAGGCCCCCTTTTATGCTAAAGACCAAATGAAATCATGTTGGTGTTGTGCAATTGGATCGAGTGGACAATTAAAGAAATTGAGTCAGAACCGAGTGAAAGCTGACTCGGATTCCCATTCTCGCTTGAGCGTCACTAGAATCGCTTGGGCGAAAGACCTGAAAAGCACTCGGTACTGACTGAAAATTGACTCGGACTTCATCTCCTCTCCACAATCTGAGTGACCAATGACTCGGAACCGACTGAAATATGTGAAGTGTGACTCGGAGATGAGAGAATTATCCACTCGGATTTGCATCTGAGAGGGAATTATCCACTCGGATAATTCCACTCGGATTTGCATCTAATCTGAGTCATTTCACTCAGATTTAAACTCAACAGGTCATACTCCACTCGGATTGGTCCATTGTTGAGTCATTATTCGGATTTCCCACCCAACAGGTCATACTCCACTCGGACATGTCCAAATCTGAGTAGTTTCACTCGGATTTTCTCCATTCTGAGTAGTTTTACTCGAATTTGACCCATTCTTAGTAATTTTACTCGGATTTAATCCAACAGGAGCATACTCCACTCGGATTTGACCCATTCTGAGTAATTTCACTCGGATTTAATGCAACAGGAGCATATTCCACACAAATTTGACCCATTCTTAGTGATGCCACTCGGATTCAACTTCAACAGGGGAGTTTTTCCTTCGGAAATGACTCATTCTGAGTGATTCCACTCGGATTCAACTTTTTGAGTCATTCCATTCAGACTTCTCTTGAAAATGGGCATAATCCACTCGGACTGGCTTGGTAGGGAAGCTATCCACTCGGATTCAACTTCAACAGGGGAGCATTTCACTCGGATTTGACCATTTTTGAGTTTTTTCACTCGGATTTATCTCCACCAGGGCTGTATTTCACTCGGAAATGCTTTAACCTGAGTCATCCTGTTCAGATGTGATCATTTTTGAGTCATTCCAATCAGATTTGCCTCCAACAGGGCTGTATTTCACTTGGAAAAGCTTCATTCTGAGTTATTTCGCTCGGTTCTGATTATTTTGGAGCCATTCTATTCGAATTTGACCATTCTGAATTAGAATTCAGTATAAAAAGATTCATTCCACTTGGACCGGACCAAAAGAGGTGTTCACAGATGCCCCTCTTTACTTCTTTTTCACAAAAGAAACATGAAGCTTCTGTGTTTTTGAAGTGAAAAGGAAGTAAAGATATGAACACCGATGTAGGGGGCCAAGTGGGACCTCTTGATCGGTATAGCAACTGATGGTGTGGGCAATCACGAGTCAGTGTGACCTTACTTCTTTAAAGACGAGCATTTTCCTCTTCCGTTTCACTTTTCTCTTCTTATTTTTTTTTTGTTTTTTTGTTTTTTTGTTTTTTTGTTTTTTGTCCTAAATCTGGAAAAAAGAAGTGAAGCAGTGCTCTAATTTTAGCAAGAAGCGGTTAACTGGGAATTATTCTTTGAATGACATGAAGCAGAAGGGTGCCTCATTCGGCGACCGGGAGAAAAAGGATGCCTTCTTTGGTGACTGAAAGGTAAAAGGATGCCATTTGTTCGACGACAGGAAAGTAAAGGTGCCATTTGATCGGCGACAGGAAAGTAAAGGGGTGCCATTTGATCGGCGACAGGAAAGTAAAGGTGCCATTTGATCGGCGATAGGAAAGTAAAGGGGTGCCATTTGATCGGCGACAGGAAAGTAAAGGTGCCATTTAATTGGCGACAGGAAAGTAAAGGTGCCATTTGATCGGCGACAGGAAAGTAAAGGTGCCATTTGATCGGCGACAGGAAAGTAAAGGTGCCATTTGATCGGTGACAGGAAAGTAAAGGTGCCATTTGATCGGCGACAGGAAAGTAAAGGTGCCATTTGATCGGCGACAGGAAAGTAAAGGTGCCATTTGATCGGCGACAGGAAGATAAAGATTGGGGGAACTAACAGGACGTCTCGTCCGAATTAGCTCACTGTTGACAGGAAATATGAAGGTTGGGGGAGCTAACAGGACGTCTCGTCCGAATTAACTCAATGTTGGCAGGAAATGTAGAGGTTGGGGGAGTTAACAGGACATCTCGTCCGAATTAACTCACTGTTGGCAGGAAATGTAAAGGTTGGGGTTGACCCTCGGTTGCCATGACTGCGGGTTCTTGGGGAACTGCCCCTTGATTGAGAGAATACACCCGGGGAGATGCCCCAGTTAGACATGATTGGATGAAATCTTAGGGAACTGCGCCTTGAATGAAAGAATAAACCTAGGGGGATGCCCCAGTTTGACATGATTGGATGAAATCTTGGGGAACTGCCCCTTAAATGAAAGAATAAACCCGGGGAGATGCCCCAGTTTGACATGATTAGATGAAATCTTGGGGAACTGCCCCTTGAATAAGAGAATAAACCCGGGGAGATGCCCCAGTTTGACATGATTGGATGAAATCTTGGGGAACTGCCCCTTGGATGAAATCTTGGGGAACTGCCCCTTGAATGAAAGAAGAATCTGGGGAGATGCCCCAGTTAGACATGATCGAAAGAGTCTTTGGGGAAAACTGTCCCTTGACCGAAAGAAGAATCTGGGGAGATGTCCCAGTCTTGGGTTGACTGGGAAGTGTAGTTCCACTGGGGAATGATTTGGGAAGTGTAGTTTTTGGCGATTATGGTTCCACTGGAGGAGAAAATTTGGTGATTCAGGGTAATGCCCCTTTGGGTGAAAGAGAATGGACTTGGGGTTTACTGCGGACATGCCGAAGGTCTGCTAAGGAGAGAGTTGGGCAACTACACATCTCGGGGATCATGGTTTCCGGCCATCCTTTAACAGAGAAACGTAAAACTAATTAAAAACTTACAGGCGGACTCCCTTGGCGACAGGCGTTGAAGTAACTCATGGCCAAAATAATTATTACTTCTGACTTCATTGAGGTTGTTTCGCAGAGCTGGTTGAGCTTGCTTGAGGTAAGATCTGGCAACGGTGTCCACTTCGTTCCCCATAACTTTGTGTTTTCGTTCTTCTCAAAACTCATTTTTTTAAGAAATTCTTTTTAGGTAAAACTTGTTTATTCATTCTAGTCATGAACACATGTGAGAAGAAAGGAAACTTTTTATTTATGAACAACAGATATGTACAGGTGACAATAATAATGCAAAAATATGACAAGGTGTGAGGAATTGATGGTAAGGATGGAAGGGAAGGCCTTTTAGATCCTCCATCGATTTCCTGAGAGCGACAAAATTCTAGTCTTTTCCATGATTTCCTGTTTATCTTCTGATTTTGTTTTCGAGGGCGTGACTCGACAATGGCTTCGATGCCCTAGACCCATCCCCTTGTCTGTGACTTGGAAAATTGGCATTGCAGTGTTGAATCTATAGGGTGTGAAATTGTTTGGGCCGCTTTCTTAGGATTTTCGACCCCACCAATTGCTCTAACTTTTGCCTAGGTCGCCTTTTCAGGTTTTCAACCTAGCGAGCGCCCCTTTTTTTTTTTTTTACGCATAGTATCTTCTCACTGCATCCGCGTTTATAGGCATCGGTAGATCTTCCCCATCCATGTTGGTGAGTATGAGAGCACCTCCGGAAAAAGCTTTCTTCACGACATACGGCCCTTCGTAGTTAGGAGTCCATTTGCCTTGGTGATCTTTATGCATTGACAAAACCTTCTTGAGCACCAAGTCTCCCTCTTGGAACTGTCGGGATCGTACTTTCTTTTCAAACGCTCGCTTCATACGCCTTTGATATAGCTGACCATGGCAGAAGGCACTCAATCTTTTACTATCAATCAGATTTAATTGGTCATGTCGAGTCTGGATCCATTCAGCTTCAACCAGTTCGGCTTCCATGATTACTCGGAGGGAAGGAATCTCTACTTCAAAAGGCAGGACTGCTTCCATGCCATAAACTAAAGAGAATGGAGTTGCCCCAGTCGAGGTCCGGACTGAGGTACGATAACCGTGCAGAGCAAAAGGAAGCATTTCGTTCCAGTCTTTATAGGTTACCACCATTTTCTGTATTATCTTCTTGATATTCTTGTTCGCTGCCTCGACTGCCCCATTCATTTTTGGGCGGTATGGAGAGGAATTATGGTGGGAGATCTTAAAGCTCTCACAAAGCTCCTTCATCATTTTGTTGTTCAGGTTTGTACCATTGTCTGTGATGATTTGACTTGGTAGGCCATACCGACATATCAACTCACGCTTGACGAATTTAACAACAACACCTTTGGTTACATTAGTATATGAAGCTGCTTCCACCCATTTTGTGAAGTAATCAATGGCAACCAAAATGAAACGATGGCCGTTTGAAGCCTTTGGTTCAATGGGACCAATGACATCCATGCCCCACATCGAAAAAGGCCATGGTGCTGACAAAACATTTAGAGATGACGGGGGTGTGTGAATATGATCAGCATATATTTGGCACTTATGACATCTCCGAGCATAGGCGAAGCAGTCTGCTTCCATGGTCATCCAAAAATAACCAGCCCTTAAGATTTTCCTTGACATGGCGTGCCCATTGATGTGGGCTCCGAAAGATCCCTCGTGGATATCCCTCATGATTCTATTTGCTTCAGCGGTATCAACACAGCGAAGAAGGATAGAATCATGGTTTCTTTTGTAAAGCACGTCTCCATTTAAGAAAAACCCCATGGCGAGCCGTTGCAGGGTTCTTTTGTCATTTTCTGTGGCATTGTCGGGGTATTCTTGCCTCTGGATATACATCTTAATGTCATGATACCAAGGTTTTCCATCCGATTGTTCTTCGATTACTTGGCAGTATGCGGGCTCGTGACGCCTTTCTACCTCGATGAGGGGCACGTCATAGTCATTGTTTACTTTGAACATTGAAGCGAGAGTAGCCAAAGCGTCAGCCATCTGATTATCTTCCCGAGGAACATGATGAAAAGAAATCTCTTTGAAATCTCTGATCATTTCCATAATGTGGGCGTGATAGGGGAGAAGCTTGCTATCTCTGGTTTCCCACTCACCTTTCAACTGGTGGACGACTAAAGCAGAGTCTCCGTAGACTTCCAGTGTTCTTACTTTCATATCCAATGCCGCTTGGATCCCTAAGGAGCACGCCTCATATTCGGCAACATTGTTGGTACAATCGAAACATAGCCTGGCGCAGAAAGGGATGAACTCTTTCTTTGGTGAAATCAAAATGGCTCCGATTCCATGTCCTAAAGCATTAGAAGCTCCATCGAATCTTAAAATCCATTTGTCCTTGTTACCGCCTTCTTCTTCGTCGGACAATGCCAAAATATCCTCGTCTGGGAAGTCGAATGGTATTGGTTGGTAATCACTTACGGGTTGATGGGCTAGGTAATCAGCCAAAGCGCTTCCTTTTATGGCTTTCTGAGTGACATATGTTATGTCATACTCAGTTAACAGCACTTGCCATCGAGCAATCCTTCCGGTCAGGGCTGGCTTCTCAAAGATGTACTTGATAGGATCCATCTTAGAGACTAGCCAGGTAGTGTGACTCAACATGTATTGCCTTAAACGCTTCGCAGCCCATGCTAACGCGCAACAAGTTCGTTCTAATGCGGAGTATCGCATTTCACAATCAGTGAACTTTTTGCTTAGGTAATATATGGCATGTTCTTTCTTTCCCGTTCCATCGTGCTGACCCAATACGCAGCCCATGGACTCATCCAGTACCGTCATGTATAAAATCAGTGGTCTCCCAGGGGTTGGTGGTACCAATATTGGTGGTTCTTTCAAGTACTGCTTAATCTTCTCAAAAGCCGTTTGGTAGTCCTCTTTCCATTGCCCTGGTTGGTTCTTGCAGAGTACCTTGAAGATCGGCTCGCAGGTCGATGTCAATTGTGAGATAAATCAAGCGATGTAGTTTAATCTTCCCAAGAAACCCCTGACTTCTTTTTCTGTGCAAGGAGGTGGCATTTCTAGGATTGCCCTGACCTTATCGGGATCCACTTCAATTCCTTTCTTGCTTACAATGAAACCCAACAGTTTGCCTGACCTTGCGCCAAACGTGCACTTGGCAGGATTCAATCTAAGCTTAAACCTTCTCAACCGCTCAAACAATTTCCTTAAGTCGTGGACATGATCTTCCTCGGTTCTGGATTTTGCAATGATATCATCCACATAGACCTCTTGTAATATCCCGATTTAATAATTATTTACCGAATGAATCTAAATTGCTAAAATAGAAATTCCAGAAGTAGAAAATCATTTGTTAATTATATTCGGTTTAACTTGAGAAATAGTGACAAATTAAATAAGCTTAATTGGTAAGGGGTGGCTGTTTGCGATTGGTGAGTCCGTCCACGATTTCCCACCCCACTCTCCTCTTCCTCACGCACGCGCATGCCTTTAGATATATGTACCTTGGGTCATTAAAGTTATGCATTTTCCTTCAGATTTCTCTTCTCCTCTTCTTCTTTCTCTACTCGCTGTTCCTGCGAGCTCGCAACAATGGTGGCTGAGGATCGGGGTCCTCCTTCTTCACTCGACGAGCCAGAGAGAGTGCAGGTGTGCCTTCCTCCTGCAAGCAACCTGCCTCCTTCCTTGTTCCCTCATTCCTTCGTCGACTTCTTCTTCTTGCCCGAAACTGCCAAGCCCCAGTGGAGATCTGCACTGCGAGAAGCTTCAAGGGGGTCGGAGTGTTCACAGCATTGCGATGGAGCCCTTCTAGGGAGCGAGCCGAGAGCGGGACGTCTTGGGCCTCCCCTGCTCTTGCATGCAGATGTTAAGGGTGAATCAGTGTTCCTCTGGAATTGAATGTCACGTTGACCGACTGAGAGCTTCAGTCCAGGTAGGGGGAGTATCTTCTATCTTAAATGCATGGGTTATGAACAGGTTCCGAGTACTGATGCTTGCTATATCCTTGCTCTGATTGTGTGTTGTGTTGCATGCGAGTGAGTACAGCCCAGTTGCATGACGAGTGAAAGATGAGTGTTGCATGATTAGTACCTTCCTTAGAAATGCAGGCGTTGTTGAGTCTCGTTACCATGGAACCCGATTGCATGTTGTGTGGTGTTGATGAGAATGCTTTATTGAATCTGTGCATGTTCATAGGAATGCATGTGTTGATTAAGTTCTGGTACTATCCTATATTGATTGCATATTGTATCATGATTGATTGGAATGCTTGCATGAGCCTGACAATCTTCGTATAAATACCTGCGCTGATTAAGTCTTGATGCTGCTGTGAACCGAATGCATGTTAACTTGAAGTTAATGAAAATGCTCATAGAAGCTTGATACTGATTGATATTGATTGTATTGGAATCACATGCTGTTAATGGAACGATGATGATGGTTACATGGGAACTGTGTGTGTTGAATTAACAGGCGGAGTCCTGATGATATGTGTTACCGACTGCATGTGAAAGATGTGTGATTGAATAAGAGGATGTGTGCATGAGTTAAATGCTGTGTGGAGTACTGTTGATGTCCAGCATTGATTGCATGAGATGCATGTGCCATTTGAATACTGATGATGTATGATGCCGATTGCATGAGATGCATATATGGCTGTGTATATGAATTCTATGTGTGTGTGATGAATCCGCGTGTGGCGCATGTGATGCGTTATGCTGGGAGCACGTAGTGTGAGACACTACCTTCGGTTATCCAGCGTGGGACGCTGTAAAAATCCTTGAGTGAGACTCAAGGTAGCCCTTGAGTGGGACTCGGGCTGTCTGTGAACACCGTCGTTGGCGCTGTGAGCATTGGTGTCACCTATGGACAAACGGTTGGGTACCTGTAAAACGGCCAAGCAGCTGAGAGCTAATTTGATAGCTGAGAGCTATGTGTAAAAAGGCTGTGAGCCTACGTTGCAACGTCTAAACCGATACACACGAATGCGGAACCGAGTGAAATAATATGTGTTTATTAACTGTTGACAATGTTGGAATTGGTTGCGCATACGAAGTGTTAGTGAGATGATGAATGTGTATGTCCGAGTGAATTACTCCGTGCGAACCTGCCTTGGATGCTAAGTGAATCCTGTTTCATGAAAATATATATATATCAGTGTTATTGAAATGTTAGGTGTGTAGCCGAGTAAAAATTGTTGAATTCTGATTGAGAAATATTTGACATATGCGTTCTGATCCATGGGTATTGTTATTAAGTCATTGATTATCGTATGTTAATGTTGTTGACTGATGCTACTCTGACTATAACTATTGCCCTGTATAATTGTGTGTATATATATGTATTGTCGTATAATTGTGAGGCACCCTGAGTCGGTATCTGTCATTTAAAATTTAAGATGCTCACCTCTGCACCATTTTTCAGTAAGTATGCAGGTTGGATTCTGAAGTGATGATAAGGTCTCCGGTCCGAGTGAAGGGTACTCCGCCCGCAAGTGTTTATTTTGTATGTGTCATGATCGTCAGTTGTAGCCTTGGCTGGCTCGTAATAACAGTGTGGTGTAATGAACATGAATATATTTATATATGCGTATAGGTAATTGTGTCATTGTAAACCGAGTGCATGTTTATATATATATATATATATAGGTATTATGTTGATAACAGAGGAATGAATGACGTATTCTGAGTGCATGATTATGTACGTTCAATATGTTGTATCTGGGTGGTCGTGTTTCGAAGGATGCTGATGGTTAGAACACTGCTCAATTAATGATTTCCGAGTGGGACTTAACTTCCCGTTTTCCCGAGTGAAGTGCGAGCGTGAGGATTTATCGAGTGAACCCTTGTCTATATCCGATTGAGAAATTACCTTGTGTTTATGTTGGAGGGGCGTTGTGCTGACCTCGCTTAGGCGGTGTCATACCTCGCCCAAGTAACTAGGGCGGTTTGCCCAAGCGCGTGGAACCATGCTGAAGCAAGCATATATCAATGTGAGACCCCGCCTATGTACCTCCTTCCTCCGTTGTCGCATTATTATATCTCACTGGGCGGTGTTGGACATCGCCTGAGTAAGTGAACGTTATGATGTAGTCCGTCCAGGCGTTGTTGTGCCTTGCTGAACTGGACGGCGGTGTAGTCACTTCCTTCTTCCGTGGTTGCACTATCATGCTTCGCTCAGGCGGCGTCGGACCTCGTCTGAGTGAGCCAGTTATCTTAGTCTTCGCCCAGGCGCTGTTGTGAGGACTCGCACTGGAGCGAGTGGTTGTTAGAATGGGACATCGTTCAATTACCTTTCCTCTCCGTTGTGATGCTAATGCAATCCAGACACCGGTGTTGACCCCTGATTTGGGCGTTGAGGTTGAGTCCGCCCAGGCGTTGTCATAAATAGCTGAGTTGGGCGGAATAGGTTTAGGCCCCCTTCCTCTATAAATTACTCCTGCATATGTACATCTCCCTTCTTCGTCCCTTGCCTGTCCTCTGAAGCTGAACGCCCAGCGTTCTTTGAGAAAGGGTCAGTCCGTAGGAACGAATAGACGCTGATGTAAGGTTTACTTGAAGAGTTTCACATCTGATGTTGCAGTGTCACACATCGTTTAGGCGGTGTGAGACAACGGTTGAGCGGGTCACTTCGCCCTGGAGTCCGCCCAGGACAAACATACCCCGCCTAGCCAGGTAGGATGATTCGAACTCCGCCCTTCTACGAGTGCTACGCGTGTGAACGTATTAACATCTTCCCCTTGTCCATTTCCTCCTACTGAGTGACCAGTGTTACTCGAGGGAAAGCTTTCCTTGTGAAATTCCCTACATCCGCTGCTACATTACCATACTCCGCCTAGGCGGTATCAGACCTCGGTGTTGCGTAATCCGCCCAGGTGCTGGTGTGTTACGATAAACCCAATGAGCCGGTTTCAGTCTTAGCTTTCTGTTGTTACCTTATGCGTGTGGCTGACCTCTCTTTTCCCTTGTTCTTCCTTGCACTCTGCCCTTTGTGTTATCCGGTTGCCTTATAGTCGTTGGTTACTTATTTTTGGAAAAATTTTCCCCATATTGGTTCTTAATTATTTATTAAACTAGGGTGTTACATTTTGGTATCAGAGCAGACCAAAAGGTCCATGGCCAAGGTTTGCCTACTGTTTGTGGGCGGTTGAATATATTATGCCAGTTTGTCCTAGATTGCTTATGATATTCTATTGAATGTTGATACCTGTCCAATTATGACTCGGGTGATGATATATGTTATGATTCTCTGTTGAAATTGGTATATGCTGACTATGAATGGTGTGGTTGTACACTTGTGCTTGTAGAGAAATTTGAACGTGTGATAAATGAATGATATATGAAGTATGTGATTTGCAGTATAAGGGATGGGTTGTAGTTACTAGGTTGAAAATCTGGATGTGTAATAAGTGAGTGAAGGTGATGTCGGAAGTATGTTAAAATTGGGGTTGCGTCTCAGTGGCAATTGAGGAGACCAAGTGAGTGATGACTAAATGCTAGACCAATAGGAATAATGACCCCTTAGGGATTCTAATTCTGATAGTTTATTAACCTTGTGAGTTGTTGAGCTGAGTAGAATAATTGCGTAGTAGCTCATTGAGGTTTGAATGATTAACATGTGATGTGTTGTGTGTGAGATGTGTTGGTAGCTGCACTATGATTGCGCAATGATGCATGCGACTCCTGGATTGTGGCGTTGTAAACTGTTTAGTGATTGTACGATTCCGTCCATGAATGCATGCTAATAATTCTATGAATACTGACTGAATACTTGTAAAATAGGAGTGTCACCATTGCTGCCGAATGCCAGTTGTGACGGATATTTTGTAACCTAGCACATAAACCTTGCGTGATATATGATATAGGTGATTAGGTGTGAACCCTGATTGAATAATTAGATCATGATAGAGTCTTGATTCCTGGTCTATGATAACTAAGTGAATGATTGATGGATATATTTATCTTGGATAGATTCTGGGTGAAGTGCTTTTATGTATTGCTCCATATTCGAAATATGATAGTTGTTTGATGATTGAAATATGTGATCTGTGTGTGATTGCTTAGTGATGCATGCAACACCCGGATAGTATGATAGATATTAATTGTGAATCATTGTGATGATACCCCGTCTGAAAGATATGTATATATATATATATATGCTAATGAGAATGTCGAGTGGCTTATGCCGCGAGTCGGCAAATAAGAGCTGTGTGTGATCTATAATAAAATGCAGCAAGCATTGAATGTCTTTCAGAGTGGGCAATCAGATGAATGCGAGGGGTATTGAGGATTCTGAGATTAATCCTAAAAGACCTCTGAGCTGGACTCGAGGCCATGCTTGGAGCCTGAGCATTGGATGCTTAATGAAAGTCCTTAGGTTGGATTCAAGGCAAATGCCGAGTGCATTGGAGTGGGACTCCTAGTGAATAATCGTATGCATCCGATTCGCCGACTGCATGACTACATGTGTATGAGAGTATTATTATTGAGGGTGACATGATTTGCATGGATTTGAATGATTTGAGTAGTTTCCGACCTGATGATGTTGTATGAATGAAGTCTGACTGAATGAATGTACATGTATTGATGCTGTGCCAAGTGTGACGCAATGTTATAATTGAGAATGTATGTTATAGTGCAATTTCTGATTGAATGACTATGCGTACACTTATGAGAATAAATGAGCTCAGTGTGAACTATGTGAACGTGTGAATATGATATTGTGAATGAAACCCCTAATGTAGTTGGAATTAATTTGGGTAAATCTGATCGGATGGGCGTATGTATATGTCGAGTGCAATGTGTGTTATGATTATGATGTATGCTGTAGTAAACCATGATATAACCATGAATAATTGGTGTGACATCTGATTGAGTGTCTGTATGTACATCAGTGCTGTTGCTGAAGCTCGTGGTATGTGATTGTGAATTGCTTAAACCTGAGTGAATTGCATGAACCCGAGTGAGTGATGTCATCACATTACTGGGGATTGAGAATTTAATCCGAGCCATGATTTTGTGTTGAATAGGATTAGAGGAAATAATTACTCGGTATTGGCTAGGAGCCGATTGTTGTATTGCCATCAACTGTTTTACAGAAGTGATGAATAATTTCATGATTTTTGATGCGTGATGTTAGAGTAGGTGTATTACTTATATGTGTGAACTGCCATTAACTACCGCGTGAATTTATATTAGTTGGGTGAAGTCCAGTTCGTGTGAGGTATGCTGCTCTGAGATGACTCTTCCTGCCATAGGTAAAGTGGTAGTGTACACGTTGCAGTGACCATGTAATTGTTGTAACCCTATAGGAATGAGACGTCATCCTATAAGTTGGATGCAGCAATTCATGAGTCAGGCAAGTGAAGCTGTAACTACTTATGGTGATGGTGAGCCTTTCAGGCGGTCCTGAGTGATTATGAGAGTTATATTAAGTGAGTATTATATGGTTATGTATCAGAATGAAGATAGGGAGTTGTTGACCTTAGTATGTCTGCCTCCGAGTGGATTAGAGGACGTCGGGTATGGATTAGCTACTAAACGGGGTGATTAATTATGGGAATAAGAAGGGTGTAAGGAAGAAATCTTGTGGTCAGAATTTAAAAACCTGAGTGTTTAAACCGAGAGGAATTGGTCAGGAGTGGGTATTTTTGGGGGTCGGTGATGTTGTTTACCTATTAAATTGCTCCCAACTAAATGATTAACCCCCCATCGCGTATACATGTGATACAATTTTGGGTTTGTACCTTGTGTGAGTTGTAGTTGTGCCGAATGACTCATTTGAGTCTGGGAAACCGAGGGTGTAAATACACCAGCCGGTGTTGAGAGCTCGGGGCCGAGCGGCCAAGTAATTAGGAAGTGCCTGCTAGTAATGAATTAGCTGAGTTAAAATGGAATAAATTATACGTTTTAATTTAAATTCCCAAATATAATAAATCCTCTAATGAAGTTGTAATCAGGTAGGACCTGACTTTTTGTGTTACCGACTGAGAATTGTGGTGCGGTCAGTAAACCGCTTGAGTGGTAAATCTTCTCCGAGTGAAAATTGTGGTTCAGTCGGTGACTGCTTGTGGAAACACAGCCGCGTAGTAAGTAAACAGCAATCTTCTGAGTTAGGCATTGAGGTAAGTTACCGATTGAATTTTGAGGACGAAATTCTTTTGAGAGGGGGAGAACTGTAATATCCCGATTTAATAATTATTTACCGAATGAATCTAAATTGCTAAAATAGAAATTCCAGAAGTAGAAAATCGTTTGTTAATTATATTCGGTTTAACTTGAGAAATAGTGACAAATTAAATAAGCTTAATTGGTAAGGGGTGGCTGTTTGCGATTGGTGAGTCCGTCCACGATTTCCCACCCCACTCTCCTCTTCCTCGTTCACGCGCATGCCTTTACATATATGTACCTTGGGTCATTAAAGTTATGCATTTTCCTTCAGATTTCTCTTCTCCTCTTCTTCTTTCTCTACTCGCTGTTCCTGCGAGCTCGCAACAATGGTGGCTGAGGATCGGGGTCCTCCTTCTTCACTCAACGAGCCAGAGAGAGTGCAGGTGTGCCTTCCTCCTGCAAGCAACCTGCCTCCTTCCTTGTTCCCTCATTCCTTCATCGACTTCTTCTTCTTGCCCGAAACTGCCAAGCCCCAGTGAAGATCTGCACTGCGAGGAGCTTCAAGGGGGTCGGAGTGTTCACAGCATTGCGATGGAGCCCTTCTAGGGAGCGAGCCGAGAGCGGGACGTCTTGGGCCTCCCCTGCTCTTGCATGTAGATGTTAAGGGTGAATCAGTGTTCCTCTGGAATTGAATATCACGTTGACCGACTGAGAGCTTCAGTCCAGGTAGGGGGAGTATCTTCTATCTTAAATGCATGGGTTATGAACAGGTTCCGAGTACTGATGCTTGCTATATCCTTGCTCTGATTGTGTGTTGTGTTGCATGCGAGTGAGTACAGCCCAGTTGCATGACGAGTGAAAGATGAGTGTTGCATGATTAGTACCTTCCTTAGAAATGCAGGCGTTGTTGAGTCTCGTTACCATGGAACCCGATTGCATGTTGTGTGGTGTTGATGAGAATGCTTTATTGACTCTGTGCATGTTCATAGGAATGCATGTGTTGATTAAGTTCTGGTACTGTCCTATATTGATTGCATATTGTATCATGATTGATTGGAATGCTTGCATGAGCCTGACAATCTTCGTATAAATACCTGCGCTGATTAAGTCTTGATGCTGCTGTGAACCGAATGCATGTTAACTTGAAGTTAATGAAAATGCTCATAGAAGCTTGATACTGATTGATATTGATTGTATTGGAATCACATGCTGTTAATGGAACGATGATGATGGTTACATGGGAACTGTGTGTGTTGAATTAACAGGCGGAGTCCTGATAATATGTGTTACCGACTGCATGTGAAAGATGTGTGATTGAATAAGAGGATGTGTGCATGAGTTAAATGCTGTGTGGAGTACTGTTGATGTCCAGTATTGATTGCATGAGATGCATGTGCTATTTGAATGCTGATGATGTATGATGCCGATTGCATGAGATGCATATATGGCTGTGTATATGAATTCTATGTGTGTGTGATGAATCCGCGTGTGGCGCATGTGATGCGTTGTGCTGGGAGCACGTAGTGTGAGACACTACCTTCGGTTATCCAGCGTGGGACGCTGTAAAAATCCTTGAGTGAGACTCAAGGTAGCCCTTGAGTGGGACTCGGGCTGTCTGTGAACACCGCCGTTGACGCTGTGAGCGTTGGTGTCACCTGTGGACAAACGGTTGGGTACCTGTAAAACGGCCAAGCAGCTGAGAGCTGATTTGATAGCTGAGAGCTATATGTAAAAAGGCTGTGAGCCTACGTTGCAACGTCTAAACCGATACACACGAATGCGGAACCGAGTGAAATAATATGTGTTTATTAACTGTTGACAATGTTGGAATTGGTTGCGCATGCGAAGTGTTAGTGAGATGATGAATGTGTATGTCCGAGTGAATTACTCCGTGCGAACCTGCCTTGGATGCTAAGTGAATCCTGTTTCATGAAAATATATATATATCAGTGTTATTGAAATGTTAGGTGTGTAGCCGAGTAAAAATTGTTGAATTCTGATTGAGAAATATTTGACATATGCGTTCTGATCCATGGGTATTGTTATTAAGTCATTGATTATCGTATGTTAATGTTGTTGACTGATGCTACTCTGACTATAATTGTTGCCCTGTATAATTGTGTGTATATATATGTATTGTCGTATAATTGTGAGTCACCCTGAGTCGGTATCTGTCATTTAAAATTTAAGATGCTCACCCCTGCACTATTTTTCAGTAAGTATGCAGGTTGGATTCTGAAGTGATGATAAGGTCTCCCGTCTGAGTGAAGGGTACTCCGCCCGCAAGTGTTTATTTTGTATGTGTCATGATCGTCAGTTGTAGCCTTGGCTGGCTCGTAATAACAGTGTGGTGTAATGAACATGAATATATTTATATATGCGTATAGGTAATTGTGTCATTGTAAATCGAGTGCATGTTTATATATATATATATAGGTATTATGTTGATAACAGAGGAATGAATGACGTATTCTGAGTGCATGATTAGGTACGTTCAATATGTTGTATTTGGGTGGTCGTGTTTCGAAGGATGCTGATGGTTAGAACACTGCTCAATTAATGATTTCCGAGTGGGACTTAACTTCCCGTTTTCCCGAGTGAAGTGCGAGCGTGAGGATTTATCGAGTGAACCCTTGTCTATATCCGATTGAGAAATTACCTTGTGTTTGTGTTGGAGGGGCGTTGTGCTAACCTCGCTTAGGCGGTGTCATACCTCGCCCAAGTAACTAGGGCGGTTTGCCCAAGCGCGTGGAACCATGCTGAAGCAAGCAGATATCAACGTGAGACCCCGCCTATGTACCTCCTTCCTCCGTTGTCGCATTATTATATCTCACTGGGCGGTGTTGGACATCGCCTGAGTAAGTGAACGTTGTGATGTAGTCTGTCCAGGCGTTGTTGTGCCTTGCTGAACTGGACGGCGGTGTAGTCACTTCCTCCTTCCGTGGTTGCACTATCATGCTTCGCTCAGGCGGCGTCGGACCTCGTCTGATTGAGCCAGTTATCTTAGTCTTCGCCCAGGCGCTGTTGTGAGGACTCGCACTGGAGCGAGTGGTTGTTAGAATGGGACATCGTTCAATTACCTTTCCTCTCCATCGTGATGCTAATGCAATCCAGACACCGGTGTTGACCCCTGATTTGGGCGTTGAGGTTGAGTCCGCCCAGGCGTTGTCATAAATAGCTGAGTTGGGCGGAATAGGTTCAGGCCCCCTTCCTCCATAAATTACTCCTGCATATGTACATCTCCCTTCTTCGTCCCTTGCCTGTCCTCCGAAGCTGAACGCCCAGCGTTCTTTGAGAAAGGGTCAGTCCGTAGGAACGAATAGACGCTGATGTAAGGTTTACTTGAAGAGTTTCACATCTGATGTTGCAGTGTCACACATCGTTTAGGCGGTGTGAGACAACGGTTGAGCGGGTCACTTCGCCCTGGAGTCCGCCCAGGACAAACATACCCCGCCTAGCCAGGTAGGATGATTCGAACTCCGCCCTTCTACGAGTGCTACGCGTGTGAACGTATTAACATCTTCCCCTTGTCCATTTCCTCCTACTGAGTGACCAGTGTTACTCGAGGGAAAGCTTTCCTTGTGAAATTCCCTCCATCCGCTGCTACATTACCATACTCAGCCTAGGCGGTATCAGACCTCGGTGTTGCGTAATCCGCCCAGGTGCTGGTGTGTTACGATAAACCCAATGAGCCGGTTTCAGTCTTAGCTTTCTGTTGTTACCTTATGCGTGTGGCTGACCTCTCTTTTCCCTTGTTCTTCCTTGCACTCCGCCCTTTGTGTTATCCGGTTGCCTTATAGTCGTTGGTTACTTATTTTTGGAAAAATTTTCCCCGTATTGGTTCTTAATTATTTATTAAACTAGGGTGTTACACCTCTATTTCCTTGTGCATCATATCGTGGAATAAAGTGACCATTGCTCTCTGATAAGTCGCCCCTGCGTTCTTCAAACCAAAGGACATTACTTTGTAACAGAAAGTACCCCATAAAGTGACGAACGTGGTTTTTTCCATGTCTTCGGGTGCCATTTTAATCTGATTGTACCCGGAGAAACCATCCATGAAAGAGAAAATGGAGTGCTGGGCTGTGTTATCGACCAACATGTCAATATGTGGAAGAGGAAAATCGTCTTTAGGGCTGGCCCTGTTTAGATCTCGATAGTCCACACACATCCGCACTTTTCCATCCTTCTTCGGGACCGGGACTATGTTGGCTACCCATTGTGGATATTTGGCTACGGCCAAGAAACCGGCTTCGAATTGTTTTTTGACCTCTTCCTTGATCTTGAGCAGTATTTCCGGTTTCATTCTTCGCAACTTTTGCTTAACTGGTGGACACTCTGGTTTCAGAGGCAATCTATGTTCCACTATGCTGTTATCCAACCCTGGCATATCTTGATATGACCAAGCGAACACATCCCGAAATTCCCGGAGCAATTCAATCAATTCATCTTGCTGGTTTTTACTTAGGCAGGTGCCTATCTTGATCATTTTATCTTTTCCTTCACCTCCAAGGTTGATGATTTTAATTTCCTCCTGATGTGGGCGGATCTCCTTATCCTCTTGTTCCAACAATCTCGTCAATTCAGATGAGGGTCCAAAGTCTTCCTCACTTTTCTCGTAGACGCAATCATTTGGATAAACAGGGTCATGAAATAAATCTAGGTTTTCGTCGTTCTCAGGGAAATCATTTTTGGATCTGCATTTGGGTTATATTATAAAGTGAAAAGAGAAGCAAACAAGTGAAAGGTTTAAGAAACAGAGAATGCACAAAGATGAGGTGATGGGGAATAAAAATGTGTTCATTGATTTTCAAAAATAAAGTAAACAAGTTTTGCCCTTATTACAAAATGGGTCCCGGAGCCTTGGGCATAGCAAGGGGACCACCAAATTATGAAATACAGTGATTACTCTGATAGAACGTTAATGATTATAGGGAACTCCATGACTTCCCAATTGCTCAGCTCTTGATCTGGATGGCAAGCATATACCAGCTCCACATTGAGGTCAGGCTCATTCTCAACCATGGCAACTTGATCCGGATATATCACTCCGGCGCTCTTAAAGCTCTGATAGAGATCGCAGATAGGGATTCTCGTAGTGTTGATCTCTTGACCAGTAAGGCGAGCAACTCTCCTCCCCTTCTTTTCCTCTTCAACCCTTTTCTTATCCATCACAGTGGGCCTATATCCCAAGCCATATCTGTTTTTATTTTTCGGGAGACTCACCGGTTAGGTTCTGCCTTCTAAATCCTGCCCCAATCCTTTTCCGGGTTGGTACCCTTTTTGCAACATGTTCAGTGTCACCATTAGAGGTATGTTAGGGAAAGACATCTTTACAACGCTTGTTGCATTGGCAATCTCCAAGGCTTGGAAGGATGTTTCGAGGGCTTCCTCGGCGGCCTTGATGTATGGAGTGGATATGGGTTTGCTGACTAAAAGGTCCTCCTCCCCAGAAACAGTCACCAACTTGTTGTTGATGATGAATTTTAGTCTTTGATGCAGCATGGAGGGAACCACCCCCGCCGAATGGATCCACGGTCACCCTAATAAACAGCTGTAGGCAGGCACGATATCCATTACTTGAAAGAGTACCTGGAAAGTACAGGGCCCGACTTGTATAGGCAATTCAATTTCTCCAACGACTTCCCTACGTGTCCCATCAAAAGCCCGCACAACCATAGAGCTAGGCCTCATGTATGTTCCGTCGAAAGGCAATTTTGCCAACGTGGATTTTGGCATGACGTTCAGAGAAGATCCATTATCCACAAGTACTTTTGCCAGGATATAATCCCGACATTTCACAGAAATATGGAGGGCTTTGTTGTGCCCCCTTCCTTCAATAGGTACTTCCTTATCTGTAAAGGTCAAGTAATTATTGGCAACGATATGCCCTACTATGCCCCCAAATTGTTCGACGGGTAAATCATGCTTCACGTGCGCCTCGCTCAACACCTTCATCAACGTGTTCCGATGTGGTTCAGAACTCATTAGCAAAGACAACAGGGAAATTTTCACAGGGGTGTGGTTCAATTGGTCCAACACCTGGTAATCACTATGGCGAATAAACTTCAGAAATTCCTGGGCTTCCTCTTCAGTCACAGCCCCTTTTGTTTCGCCAGAGGCTACTTCTTTCCCAGTTTTTCCTTCCCCGGTAGTCTTGCCTTGTTTAGGTTCAGGTGGTGTATATATCCTTCTACTCCGTGTCATTCTTCCCACTCCGGTTATATTTGTAATAGAGGAGGATGGTATGGAGTTGACCGCCTCTGGATTGGTGATGACCACATTTGTATTGTACCTCCATGGCACAGCGTGGGAACTTTGGAAGGGGAAAGGGGTTGGTGCCCTTACTGTGAAGACAGTCTTGGCAGGAGCCGAAGCCGCTGGCGTATCCTTGTTATAGTATACGACCAGGGGTTTCGGAACTCGTGCCTTACCCTGTTCCTGTACCACATTTATTTGTCCTTCACGGTGCCTACAGACCTCTATGACTCAAGCATTCATGAGTCTTTGAAGGGTTTCCTGGAAGTCCCTTCATTTTGCGGACTGGAGGTCATTATGCTCTTCACCCCACGACCCTTCTATTAATCCCATCTTTAGCATATGGGAGTGTATTGTTTCCAAAGGCATCTGGATGTCTTCTACTTTGGAAATGCAATCTTCATCCCCTTCTATAGCGTTGACATCCGATCCTTTATGGTTTGGAAGGGGATTAGTTGTCACGCTTGGGCTCCCTTCTTTGAAGCTTATCCAGTCGGCCTGAATGAGGTCCCTTACCTTAAACTTCAGTGCCAAGCAGTTCTCAGTAGAATGTCCCGGTGCACCGGCGTGGTAATCACACCGTGCGTTTGGGTCATACCCTCTAGGATACGGCGGCTGAAGTGGCTTTAGAGGGCAGGGTACTACCATCGTGTTTTCGATGAGGTAAGGGAGAAGCTCTGTGTAAGTGATGGGAATTGGATCAAATTGCGGTGGGGCACGGTCGTTGTTTTGCCTTCTCTGATTTGGATTCGGCGGGTTCATTTGTGGCTGCTGGTACGGAGCTTGTGGTGGTTGATATGGTGCCTGTAGTGGTGCAGGCGGTCGCATGACAGGTGGGCGGAAATGTGGTGGATGTGGTGTTTGAATGGCAGCCACATATGGATGTGGTTGATAAGTGTTGATTAAGCATTGATTTCATGACTCATTTGAACTAATTTTGTAAAGACTTGAGCTAAATTGATGAATTATTGAAAGAAGTGAGCATGAATCTTTTAAGTAGTGATGGATAGGTGTATAAAAGAAATATTGTGTTAAAACTCTTGGAAAGTTGCAGGAAATTCAACAGGAAAGCAGGGCAAGCTTAAGCTTGAGCAAGCAAGCTTAAGCGTGAAAAATCAAGCTTAAGCTTGAGCAGGTAAGCTTAAGCGTGAAAAATCAAGCTTAAGCTTGAGCAGGCAAGCTTAAGCGTGAAAAATCAAGCTTAAGCTTGAGCAGGCAAGCTCAAGCGTGAAAAATCAAGCTCAAGCGTGAAAGAGCAAACTCAAGCGTGAAAGAGCAAGCTCAAGCGTGAAAGAGCAAGCTCAAGCGTGATCGGGAGCATTTGAAGACAGCAAGCTCAAGCTTGAACAACCCAGCTTAAGCTTGAGCAAGCTAGCTTAAGCTTGAACAAGTTGGAGAGCATCAGGACCCCTCACGCTTGAGCGTGAACACTAGGCGCTTAAGCGTGGAATGATAAAAATGGAAGCCTAAGCGTGGATTAAGCGTGGGCAAGCGTAAAGTTGGACAAGGAAGGCCACGCTTGAGCGTGGCTGCAGTGGTTTAAGCGTGAAACGTTTAAATAGTATCAGGACCCTTCACGCTTGAGCGTGACCATCAAGCTCAAGCGTGACTCATACAGCATGGGTCTCTTAATTCTTTATTCACCAATGATGCGATGCCAACTCACCCACTTTCTTGTGTTTCTACAAGTCTCTGAAAGATGCTGCATGGGTTCTACGCAAGTGGGCATGGGAAGCTAGAGCATAACCTCTATAAATCAAGTTGCATCCATCATCAGAATCATCCCTGTAATCCCCTGTATTTCATTCACAATCCAAACTTTCCATTATTTTCTTTATTCATTCTTTTGATGGTGAAAATGCAAAGCATGAGTAACTAAAACTCCCTAATGGGATTGGCTGTAATCCATTCAACACTAAAGTAATGCTGTTGTAAGTTTTTATTTAGTAATGAGATTTGATAAGTTTCTGTATTTCCTTCTGTGTTTAATGCCTGAAAGTACTTGATCACTATTTTCTTGTTTTAAGTTTTCTCAAGTATGCTGGGAAGTGACTTTTGAAAGCAGATCCGAAAGAAATACTTGTTGTGAGTAGGTAGCCAGGGATGGCGTCTAACGCAATAAACGTCAAAACAATCGATCGATAATGCTGGGATGATTTCAAAGTGACTGAGGGATCAGCGGTTTGAAATCATTCTTATGAATTTTGTAGTCGAGGGATCGATACAAATGACTTTGATTGTGACGTAGAAATTATCTTTTTGATTTACTTATATAAAAACTTATACAGCTTACAGAAGGTGAAGATGTGATAAAGCCAATCCCTGTTTTACAAAACTGATTTTTCCAACACTGTCATCTTTTGCAGAATTTCACTCTCTGTTATTTATTCACTTTCTTATTCAACATCATTCAAAACAAAACAAAAACCAAAACATTCTGCCAAATCAATTCAAAACTAAGATCTTCATTCTAACACCTCCTCAGTGGAACGACAACTATACTATATTACAACTTCTGTGTTTAAACTTGGCACATCCATTGCATTGAGTTCATATTATACAAACTTGATTCTCTTTCATTGAACTCTTCATTCCGAATATCTCAGAAACATACTATCAAGTTTTGGCGCCGCAGTCGGGGAGGTGATTTAAGTTTGAATATTTTAGCATTGAATTGACAAGACAGTGTAAATAAATTTATTTTCAATTTGTTTTTATTTTTTTTGTGTAGTAACTTTGCTATTTTGAGTACTTGATTTATGATCTTGAGAGGACAGGGTACAAAAGAACAACTTGCATTTGATTCAGAGATAGACAGGTTCCTCAAGAAAATCAAGAAAGCCAAGCAGAACTTCCACGTAGGACAAACTTCCTCTGATACAATAGATGTCAACAGCAACAATCAAAACCCACCAAGGAGAACACTTGGAGACTATGCTTTACAACAAGGGCCAAGACATTTCTCAAGCATTGCAATTCCAAACACTGTCAGAGCACTAGAAATGAAACCAACATTTCTTAGTTTGATTAGTTCACACCAATTTACTGGAATGTCAAGTGAAGATCCGTATACTCACTTGGCCACATTCTATGAATTGGTTGGAACCATGGGATTTAACCAAGATGTTATTGATGCTGCATATTTAAGACTATTTCCTTTCTCTTTAGCAGGAAAAGCAAAGGAGTGGTTACAATCTCATCCAAATCAAAGTTTAAATAGCTGGAACATAGTTGAAGAAAAATTTCTACAAAGGTTCTTTCCTCCATCTAGATTCATCAAGGCCAAATCAGATATTACAACATTTAGACAAGGCCAAGATGAACCTTTTTGTGAGGCATGGGAACGCTTTAAATCACTACTCAGAAAATGCCCAAACCATGGACTTGAAGATATTGCACAGCTTAATATTTTTTACAGTGGTTTAAGGGCTGACACTAAAATGATTTTAGATGCAGCAGCAGGAGGAACAATGATGACAGTGGATGCTGACCAAGCCACAAGGATAATAGAAGCTTTATCCTCAACAGACTACCAAGCTCAACATGATCATCAGCAAGTTCAAAGGAAAGGAGTCCTTGACTTAAACACCACAGATGCCATTTTAGTACAGAACAAAATTCTGACCCAACAATTAGAAGCATTGACCAAAAAGATAGCCAATCTTCCACAACAATTACATGCTGTACAATCATCACAACCAGGGCAACAACAAATGCCTGCAATATGTAACTTTTGTGGAGGAGATCATCTCAATGAGAACTGTGGCTCACAAGAAGCAACTGTATACTTCATGAACAACCAAGGAAGGTCTGGTAATTTCAATTCAAATTTTTCTAACCAACCATTTCAGGGATGGAGAAGTAACCAAAACCAAGGCCAAGGATGGAAGCAAGAGCCCAGCTCTTCAAATAAACCATATCAAAATAATGGTCCTTCTTTGGTGGAGAGAACTTCTAGATTAGAGGACACCTTGGAAAAATTTATACAAACTTCTTTAGCAAGTCAAAAGAACAATGAAGCATCGCTTAGGAACTTGGAAACACAATTGGGACAACTAGCCCGACAAATTGCTGAGAAACAGAAGCCTCAGTATGGAGCAAACACTGAAACAAACCCAATAGAGCATTGCAAGGCTGTGACCACACTGACTGAGGAAATAACTGAGGAAGAAGATGGACATGATACTATCATCTCTGAAGCAGTACCTTATAACACCAAAGATCCAGGGAGTTTTTCTATTCCTGTCACTATTGGAAATCTTTCAAAAAGTAAAGCTTTATTAGATCTTGGTGCTAGTGTAAATTTGATGCCATTATCCACACTTAAAAGTATAGGGGATTTTTCAGTAAAGCCAACAAACATGACCTTAAAAATGACAGATCAATCAATAAAAACCCCTTATGGTATTGCTGAAAATATTGAGGTCAAAGTTAATCAATTTGAATTTCATGAGAATTTTGTTGTCATAGATATGGAGGAAGATCCTGAAGTTCCCCTAATACTGGGGAGACCATTCTTGAAAGCAGCCAAAGTCATCATAGATGTGGATGACAGAAGAGTAAAAATTCGAGTGCAGAAAGAAGAAGCCAACTTTGTTATTGATGAAACAAATAAATACTCAGAATGTGCACTTGAAAATCTGAATGGAAAAAAGTTAAGGCCTGACTTAGGCAAGAAGGTGGAAAAACTCAACACTCTCCTCCACCAGCTCCATGATACATATTGAAAAATCTATCAGGCGTCAAGCTGATGACGTTAAACAAGCGCTTATTGGGAGGCAACCCAATCCTTTATGTTTTCCTTTTCATCCTGTTGATTTTACATTATGCACACTTCATTTTCATGTTTTCCTTTTCAAGTCTCATAATTGAAGTTCTTTTATCGTAGGTCACTCATCAACCCATTCCAAGTGTCAAACACTGTTAGAAAGCATGCACGCTTAAGCTTGATTATGCACGCTCAAGTGTGAACTGTTCAAGGGATCAAGCGTGATAGCATATGCTTAAGCGATAAAACTGTGGCAGTATCAGAGTTATGCATGCTCAAGCGTGATAACATTCGCTTAAAGCGACCAAGGAAGAGTGGGTTCTGTCTTGAATTCGCTCAAGCGAATAAATTTAGAGCTTAAAGCGAGGAAGGGAAATTCAAGCATCAGGTATGCTCACGCCTAATCTCGCATATGTCACGTTTAAGCGAGCCAAGGTAAGCCACCCATTGCTTAGATCACGCTTAAGCATAAGGATCAAACTTCAAGCGTGGTAACGTTACAAAAGAAGTTCCAAAAATTTCAAACCCGACTTCGCTTAAGCGTGGCCTTTCTCGCTTAAGCGAAGATCTCTTAAAGCCAACAATAACTGCCACGCTTAAAGCAAGGAAATTCACGCTTAAAGCATAGAAATAAATAGCATCAGGTACCAATCTTGCATATATCACGCTCAAGCATGTCTGGAGCGCTCAAGCGAAGCCATCTTTCTCATCTCACGCTTAAACGTGAAATTTCCAAGTCTAAGCGTCCCCATCTGGTCAACATAATTTCAAGAAAAAGAAAGGGGAGAAGCAATCACGATGGCGCTTAAGCGCGCGTATCTCACGCTCAAGCGAGAAAAAGACAACCTCATGACCTACGCTCAAGCGAGGCCTAAAATTGGCCTCAGTAAATAAACACGCTTAAGCGTGATGTCTCCACGCTTGAGCGAACAGTTTAAAAAAAAAAAAAACTGCCACCTGATGCTGTTTTTAAATTTTGAAAAGGGGCCATTATTTCAGATTCTGTAACCGCACCTCATGTTAACTCCCCATGTACTCTCATTCCCTTCTCTCTATGAGTTTTTATTGAGCATTATAACTGCATTACATTTCTCAATTCACTCATGGTGCAATATGTTTTTCTTTATTAAGCTTTCTCATTGGAAGCAAGTTTGCAGCCCACATTGCTTGGCCTGGGGATAGGCCTTCTTTCTTAAGAGGGGTGAGACTTCATAGGCTGGACCAGGAACCTCCTCACAAGGGCCTTCAGTAAGGGAACAAGAGACAAAGGATGACTCTTCTGAGGATGAGTGATGAGTTTACTGCTTTAGTTTTTAATTGCTTTAGTTTACTTTGAGTTGGTTTTCTTACTGCAGCATATTTTGAAAATTTTTAAAATTTTCATGCTTTTGGTTGATTGTTTTGATGCAAAGTCACATGCTTAACACATAAAAAAAAAAGTTTTGAAAAACCCAACCAGGATTTACAATTTTTGTTTCAAGAAAAGATTCTGAGTTAGCAATTATTTTGAGGCAATAACATTAGTTTTGAGAAGGAAAATTAACTGATTTAAGACCATGAAAATGAAGGAAATGAACCATTAAAATTTGTTTGCATGCTTGAAACCCTTTTAGAATATGGAAGTATGCCTTATAAACTGGTGAGAAGGGAGAAATTTAAACAATGAGAGTCTCATTAGAATTTGCTAAGTTTGTATTGCCTAATTTTCTGATTAATAATTTTTTTCATAAGAAATTAAGCAAGGAAAGGATAAAGGCAATTTTGCAAATAAAATATCCCAGAGCCAAAAAGCTACCCTAAATATGCCCTATTCCTTGGTAGCCCACTTTTGAGCAAAAATTTTATTCTATAAAAACACCCTAACCCAAGCATGAGAAATAAAAATCCTACCTTATCAGCATGCTTAAATTTGATAAGAGCATAAAATAGTTTTGACCAAAAGAGTCATGAAAGAAACAGAGGAAGAAAAAGAAAATGCTAAAAACAGTAAGTTCTCCAGAGATTCAAACAGAATTAGAGAACTAGAAAAAGAAAAAGAAAGAATTCTATAGCTTAAAAAGGAAGAAACCTCATAAACTTTGAAAAGTTTCATAATTTATGCTCTTCCTTATGCATGCATTTTGAACTCAAAGAAAAACCAAGAATTCTTGTTTAGCCCAGCCTCATTACAACCTTAAAAGACCTTTTTGATCCTTGTTGCTCTTATGATTTGATTTTGATTGGAAATGACTGGCAATGTTAATTAGGCAGTTCTTATGATGAATGTACGACACACCTGGTGAGAAATAATGAGAGTTCCTTATTCTTAATTGGTTACTTGCCTTGTGAAAAATTGAGTGGTGCATTGTAATTCAAAGGATTGGTATTAAGGATGTTATTTGCCTTAAGTTAAATTGAGATTATTGTCTTTCAAAATTTTGTCTGCAACTAAATCTGATCTTATTGAATGCTTGAATTCCCTTTAAAAACTTCTTTTGCTTAAGGGCAAGCAAAAATCTAGGTTGGGGAGAGTTTGATAAGTGTTGATTAAGCATTGATTTCATGACTCATTTGAACTAATTTTGTAAAGACTTGAGCTAAATTGATGAATTATTGAAAGAAGTGAGCATGAATCTTTTAAGTAGTGATGGATAGGTGTATAAAAGAAATATTGTGTTAAAACTCTTGGAAAGTTGCAGGAAATTCAACAGGAAAGCAGGGCAAGCTTAAGCTTGAGCAAGCAAGCTTAAGCGTGAAAAATCAAGCTTAAGCTTGAGCAAGCAAGCTTAAGCGTGAAAAATCAAGCTTAAGCTTGAGCAGGCAAGCTTAAGCGTGAAAAATCAAGCTTAAGCTTGAGCAGGCAAGCTCAAGCGTGAAAAATCAAGCTCAAGCGTGAAAGAGCAAACTCAAGCGTGAAAGAGCAAGCTCAAGCGTGAAAGAGCAAGCTCAAGCGTGATCGGGAGCATTTGAAGACAGCAAGCTCAAGCTTGAACAACCCAGCTTAAGCTTGAGCAAGCAAGCTTAAGCTTGAACAAGTTGGAGAGCATCAGGACCCCTCACGCTTGAGCGTGAACACTAGGCGCTTGAGCGTGGAATGATAAAAATGGAAGCCTAAGCGTGGATTAAGCGTGGGCAAGCGTAAAGTTGGACAAGGAAGGCCACGCTTGAGCGTGGCTGTAGTGGTTTAAGCGTGAAACGTTTAAATAGTATCAGGACCCTTCACGCTTGAGCGTGACCATCAAGCTCAAGCGTGACTCATACAGCATGGGTCTCTTAATTCTTTATTCACCAATGATGCGATGCCAACTCACCCACTTTCTTGTGTTTCTACAAGTCTCTGAAAGATGCTGCATGGGTTCTACGCAAGTGGGCATGGGAAGCTAGAGCATAACCTCTATAAATCAAGTTGCATCCATCATCAGAATCATCCCTGTAATCCCCTGTATTTCATTCACAATCCAAACTTTCCATTATTTTCTGTATTCATTCTTTTGATGGTGAAAATGCAAAGCATGAGTAACTAAAACTCCCTTATGGGATTGGCTGTAATCCATTCAACACTGAAGTAATGCTGTTGTAAGTTTTTATTTAGTAATGAGATTTGATAAGTTTCTGTATTTCCTTCTGCGTTTAATGCCTGAAAGTACTTGATCACTATTTTCTTATTTTAAGTTTTCTCAAGTATGCTGGGAAGTGACTTTTGAAAGCAGATCCGAAAGAAATACTTGTTGTGAGTAGGTAGCCAGGGATGGCGTCTAACGCAATAAACGTCAAAACAATCGATCGATAATGCTGGGATGATTTCAAAGTGACTGAGGGATCAGCGGTTTGAAATCATTCTTATGAATTTTGTAGTCGAGGGATCGATACAAATGACTTTGATTGTGACGTAGAAATTATCTTTTTGATTTACTTATATAAAAACTTATACAGCTTACAGAAGGTGAAGATGTGATGAAGCCAATCCCTGTTTTACAAAACTGATTTTTCCAACACTGTCATCTTTTGCAGAATTTCACTCTCTGTTATTTATTCACTTTCTTATTCAACATCATTCAAAACAAAACAAAAACCAAAACATTCTGCCAAATCAATTCAAAACTAAGATCTTCATTCTAACACCTCCTCAGTGGAACGACAACTATACTATATTACAACTTCTGTGTTTAAACTTGGCACATCCACTGCATTGAGTTCATATTATACAAACTTGATTCTCTTTCATTGAACTCTCCATTCCGAATATCTCAGAAACATACTATCAGTGGTGTATTATGATAGGTTGATGGAAAGGCGACCGGGGTGGGTGGCCTCGGCTGGTTTCTTCCCTGATTATGGGAGATCAGATTAGTCTCTCCCTCTCTTCTCTTTCCTTCCCCATGGGAGGGTCTTCTTGCTGCATTAACCCCAGCTGGGCCTCGGGCGATCTTCCCTGTCCGGAGGCCATTTTCTATTCTTTCTCCGATAGTGACGATATCAGAGAAGTGGGATGAAATACTTCCGATCATCTTGTCATAGAATGGCGATTGGAGTGTGTCAATAAATGTCGAGATCACCTCTTTCTCAGACAAAGATGGGTCAACTTGCGCTGCTACTTCACGCCACCGTTGGGCGTATTCTTTGAATGTCTCGTTGTCTTTCTTGGATATGTTCTGCAATTGTACTCTATCTGGCGCCATGTCCAAATTGTACTTATACTGCTGCATGAAAGCATCTGCCAGATCCTCCCAACAGCGTATACGAGAACGTTCAAGATGGTTATACCAGGTTAGAGGCGCTCCAGCCAAACTATCTTGAAAACAATGGATGAGCAGAGAGTCGTTGGAGGCATGCGAAGCCATCTTCCGACAGTACATGGTAAGATGGTTTTTCAGACATGTCAGCCCCCGATACTTATCAAATTCAGGTGTTTTGAATTTAGGAGGAATAACAACGTCAGGAATTAGGCAGAGTTGTGCAGCACTGCCTAATCTAAATCGATTCCTCCCATCCATTTCCCTTAATCGCCTTTCCAAGAACTCTAATCTTCCTTCCTGGGTAGCAGCAGTGGCAGTACTTGGTCCTGTGACGACATAGTGACTAGCACTCTTGACTGGTCGGTCAATATGTGCCGGGCTCTCATTCAGAATTGAGGCTTGGTGTCCAACTGCGGCTTGGGCAGCTTGTGGTTGTTCAGCCTGTGTATGGACCGGAATCGTTTGAGGATTTTGGACAGGTGGGATGTTTGGTTGAGCCGCGTGAAGGATTGTTTCCTGATAATCTGGCTCCTCTTGGAGTGGTGGGAAATAGCCTGGGGGTAACCCATACTGTGGGAAGGGTACAACATTCCCTTTTTTATCAACAAAAGAGTGTTGTTGAACGTGAGCAGGGTTCGGCTTACTAAGGCGAATGGTAACAGTAGGCCCTGCAGGGTTTGAGCTCGGTTCCCCAGCATGACCTTGAGCGTGTTGGAGAATGGGAGATTGCTGCCTAGCATTTTCAACTTCTGCTAAAGAATCCCTTTCTGCGATCCTCCTTTCAAACATCTTGGCCATTTCAGCCATTTGTTCTTTCAATTGATTAACCTCAGCTCGCAGGTTTTCATTCTATTGCTCTATTTCGGCCATGAGTTTCTTTCTGAGCCTGGTCGCGTAGGGATGCTTACCCGTAGTGTCTAAAGAATCACGACAAATGGTTAGAAAAATAGAGGGAACAGTTAAAGAAGATAAAAGAAAAATAAAAAATAAATGGGCATTCGCGGGATACGATTCCGAATTTGACACGTATTCCTTGACCTTTCCCCAGAACGTCGCGTTCAAAAGTACTTAATATAACAGTATATTGGAAATTAACATGAGACAAACTGTGAAGGCACATTAATTCATCATTCCATTCATCTGTAAAGGTACAATGTTACTTGAAAGATACGGTTACAATATTCAACCATTCCTAGCTTGGGCAATCATGACTTTCATTTTGCAAAGTCTTTCTTGACAATAGTTCAAAAATGATGATATCTCCTTTGGGGTGGATAGGGGATTGACCATGCCTTCGGCCTGCTTCAACATTGAGGGAAAATCTTCCAAGATTCCATTGGATAGGTATGCCAACTTGGCGAAACGGTCCATCCATAAATGAATGACTTCATCCCGTTGAGCTAACTCAGTCCCCAAAACTCGTGTGGCTTCTTGGCAGCGGCGTTCGGCATCAAGGGTTTTCTTTTGTTCAGCATGTATTTCTTGCTCATAAGGTCTCATCGTTTCATCAAGCTGTTGCTCCAATTTGTGGACTTGGGTTTGTAGCATTTCTTTTTGCATCAAAGCCTCCTTTCCCTTCTCCTTGGATTGTACCAGCATGTCCTTTAAAATTCGTTTTTCGGCCAATACAGCATCGCTCTGCTGACCCTTCATCTTCAGCTGTGAATTGGCCCCGAAGGCATTGATCTTGTTTTATTCTGTAATCTTCGTCAATCTTTCTCTTTTTCCGCATTTCTTCCATAGCATGTCTTCCTTCGGAGTTCTCTTTCCTATGGAGGGCGCACTCTTGTTGGCACTTCAGGAGGTCTTCTTCCAATTTTTGATTCCTTGCCTTTAGCTCTTCTACTTGGGCTTTTAGCGATATGGTAACCTTGTCCTCCACAATGCACGGCGGAGGAACTGTGTCCTCAGGTTGGTATGAAGGGCTCTTGAAAGGCAATTTCACAATGGAGACTCTATTCACTACCCAATCTAAGTATTCAACTCTCAGCGTGGCTTCGTGCTCCCAATTCTTTGCCCATCCTATGGACTTTCTTCCAGGCATTGGCTATGTCCCGAATAGTGGAGGTGTAATTCCCATTCACATAGTACAGAACGAAAGGAGTAAGTAGTGCTTCATCCGGCGGCCCAAGTAGAGGATAAGCCAACTGCCGCTTAGCAATAACAGGATTATAATTGATGCAACCTTGTGTCCCCATTAGAGGAACATTTGGATATCCCCCACAGCTATAAATGATGGACTCAACTTCTAGCCATTGAGGACACCACCTCACCTTTTCTGCTGTAAGGCCTACAAGGTGATTAGCCCACTCACGCCCATTCTTCGTTGTCAACTGACACAACTTCAAATCAGAGATGGGACACTCGGCTTTGCATAGTTGATGAAAAGTGTGGGATGTGAGCCACACATATAGAACAGGCAAACAACAAATAATCCTCTTTCCTCCTTGGGTATGGCAGAAATCCAAGGTGCAATAGACATTGGCCAACACTGCTGTGACGGGATTTTCCATTCTGTGCTTACGAGCGGCGAAGATACCTATAGCATCATAATCTACGTAGTTGTCTAAGTTAGGGAATAAGATAACTCTGTAAATAGTGAGAGCCAAGGTATCAATGAAAGCTTCCCATTCTTCTCTCTCTGCCAGGACATGCATGTGCTTCTCCAGAAATTCCCTAGTAAATCCGGGAATCTGGTTTCTGTTCATTTGTACTCCTTTTAACATTTCAGGGTGGACCTTCAAAATACGAGCGACAGAAGTGACTGACGCATGATGGTCCAAATGGCGATAAGGAATCTGTCCCTCCATTGGCATCCCCAATATTTGTTCAAATTCTTCTATGGAGGGTGCCAGTTGAAAGTCTTGGAAAGTGAAACAGCGGAGAGGTGGGTCATAGAATTGTACCAGAGCTGTGATGGCTTTTGTTTGGACGTCTACCTCCAAGAGTTTCAGGATCTTCCCATACTTCCTTGCGAAAGTCATCTTTTGTGTCAAGCTCAGTTTTTTCCCTAGTGCTTGTAAACTGTCAGTATTGACCTTTCTAGCCTTGAGGTACAATAACTTCTTCAATTCAGTCACCCCTATATCACAATTACTGTGTCCCATGTTAATTTCCATACTGTCTTAGAAATACCGACAAATTCAGAATCGTCCCCTGCGAATATCAAGACAAAGAATGGAATCAGTTATGCGAGCTCAAAAGTCGTAGGTTTTCCCAATCGTCATTGCCACTTCAACCAGAGGGAAATGAAGTATAATTTTTTTTGGATTTTTCCTTTGACGATTAGGAGAACCTATGACTTCAGACTCAGAGATACATGACAAAAAAGAGAGGATCATCTATTCACCCGAAGAATACTTATGTGTTCCAAAAAAATTTCCAAGACTAAGCGAATCTTTGGATGATAGATAATCCCTTTTTAATAACAGGAAAGTGAAAATGACATAAGGTAAAGTAAAGTTTGCCCTTTCGTGGCCTAAGTCAGGTTTTGTTGAAGGTTTTCTCTGGACCTTAGGGCTTGTCTAAAAGTGACTCTTCACACCGGGTGGCTTATACTAGACTTCTAGAAGGTTACCAGAGCCAAGATCCTACCCATGACAGGGACGCAACAGTGGGGAACCACTAGGTGCGTATGTCACAAGAGGTCGAACTCTAGTTGGGGTTCTCACGATCACCGGATAGGAAGTACATCCTATACGATTCCGTATACCAACCCCTCCTAACTTAAGTTTCATTTGGGGCCCGGGTATAGGGCGCCACTCATAAGTGTGTGCAGTAATTTGTGAGTGTAGTGTGTGAAAGGGCATTCAATACCTTTTTACCTTACCCCATTCTGCACAGAGAACAAACACAAAATAAATATACAAAGTCCTCTACCCTAGGGTTCAATAATTACAGGAAAGTAATATGGTCCTCTATCCTAGGGTTCAACAGACATACAAAACAAACAATAAAACAGATAACAAGATACAATTAAAACAAGAACAAACATTCACAACAATTTACGAAAAATAAACAAGGGGAAGAAATCCTATCTAACAAAGGCTATATATAAAAATACGCTTTCAACCAAACTGGCCTGACTCTCTTAAGTGTCCCCAGTGGAGTCGCCATCTGTCGCAACCTGGATCGCGACGGCGCGGCGAGAGAGAGAGAATGTGTGGAATGAAACAGGGAGTCGCCACCAACATTTTTATCCATAGGAAAAACATTGGAAAAAACTAGGTTCAGTAAAGCACTGGTTAAAAATTGAGATTCAAGTTCGGGAGTTGGTTACGAGTAGGGAAGGTATTAGCACCCTACATCGCCTGTCCAAAACAGTACCAAGATTGAAAATGCGCAACATAAATAGCCTTACAAAAGATGGTTTATTTCTTCCCTTTCATTGTTGTATTTTTTATTTAAAAATGACAAAATGGAGTGAGAGAACTGTACAAACATAGAATGTCGAAGCGAGGTCAATGGGATATTTCATCCGGATTAAACTCAACTTCGATATGAGACAGAGAGGGGAAAAGAATGCTAATAAGGCGTCACACCTAAATTATACATCTTCGAATAAAAAAATAGGGATAGGAAAGAGATAAGCAGGACGTCTCGTCCTAAGTATCCCTTCCCTATGAATTATGGCGAGGCTTGAGCAAAAACTAGGGGGAAATCAACAAGACGTCACGTCTAAATTGATTTTCACGGAAGTAACCAAAAAAAAGAACATTTATGAAAGAAACATGAAAGTAAGGAAATAAATCAGCAAAAAGGAATAAGAGAGATCGGCCCGACAGGAATTGAGATCCTGCTCCTACGTATTCTTGAATTATCAAGTGAACTGTCCTTTACGAGGGGTGTAAAGTTATGATTCTGAAACAGCTCAAAATATACATGTAATGTCAATCTGATACAAGGATGTGTTATACAGATGCAAATACAGAGTATCCTTGTGTATTGGGCGGAGTATAATCCACACTGGGGCGGAGTGTAACTCGCTCTGTGGCAATGTAGTAGTCCGCCTGAAGTTGTTTTCTTTGCCTTGACACAATTGGTGGTGGTACCTGCAATTATTCTCTGACGCTCAAGTCAGTATTCTGATATACTGTAAGACTTAGAAAGCAAATCTGAGAGAATTATGCAAGTAAAAGTGTAAGGTTCAGAATTGAGGGGGCCTCCCTCTATACCTTTTTGCTGAGGTTTATATACCTGTTACTGGTGCTCCATTATTGGTAGGACCCGTTCCTTGTTTTCTGGCATAATGCAAGAAAGGTAGTGGGTCCCTGTGTCATTCACGAGCACCATCACTGTAGTGGGTATTTCCACTTGCTTGGAAAGCGCTAATGCTTTATTATTTTATTCATTGTTCCCTTCTTATGCGTGACAGCGTGATTCCCATTTTCAACCTCTCAAGACAGAGTCAATCTCGTGCCGGGGTTATAAGTATGGGCTCGCTACGCAGTATGGGAAGTTCAATATTCCACCTGTATTGAGCCTGTGGCTTGGCGGAGTAATATGCATTGGGAATGTTTCATGCATGTGTATAAGGTATTCAATATTTTCCTCCTTGGCGAGGTAATAAGCCTTGGCGGAGTAAAACACCTTGGCGGAGTAACATACCTTGGCGGGGTTACTTGCCCTGGTTGTATGTACTCCGTATAGAAACAATTATAATGTATTTGAAGCGTACTTCTGTTGTTCGAAATGCTGATCTGGCAAAGTATTAAAGCCATGCTCTTGGGGGCCGATGTTGGGACCGGATCATATGCCCCCTAGCTTGTTATAGTGACTGGCGGAGTCACTTTAATGAGCTATAACACTTAAGTTTAGCTTTTATAGGCATGGGTTTAGGCAGCGTTTGCTAGTTCAGGATTTTTCGGACAAGTGTTTTCGTACATTTAATGCTTTCATCATTACTTGCCACGCCTGTTGTTGCAACCTAAATCGCGACGGCGTGGCGAGAGAGAGAGAAAAGGGGTGGAATGAAACAGGGAGTCGCCACCAACGTTTTTATTTATAGGAAAAACATTGGAAAAAACTAGGTTCAGTAAAGCACTGGTTAAAAATTGAGATTCAAGTTCGGGAGTCGGTTACGAGTAGGGAAGGTATTAGCACCCTACATCGCCTGTCCGAAAACAGTACCAAGATTGAAAATGCGCAACATAAATAGCCTTACAAAAAAATGGTTTGTTTCTTCCCTTTTATTGTTGTATTTTTTTATTTAAAAAAAATGACAGAATGGAGTGAGAGAACTGTACAAACATAGAATGTCGAAGCGAGGTCAATGGGACGTTTCATCCGAATTAAACTCAACTTCAATATAAGACAGAGAAGGGAAGAGAATGCTAATAAGGCGTCACGCCTAAATTATACATCCTTGAATAAGAAAGACCGGGATAGGAAAGAGATAAGCGGGACGTCCCGTCCTAAGTATCCCTTCCCTACGAATTATGGCGAGGCTTGAGCAAAAACTAGGGGGAAATCAACAAGACGTCACGTCTAAATTGATTTTCACGGAAGTAACCAAAAAAAGAACATTTATGAAAGAAACATGAAAGTAAGGGAATAAATCAGCAAAAGGGAATAAGAGAGATGGACCCGACAGGAATTGAAATCCTGCTCCTACGTATTCTTGAATTATCAAGAAATCAGGGTTACGTAGTTCTGAATGTTATTCTTTTAGGAAAGGATTAGGAAAATATTGATGGGCGTCATTCTAGCGACGAATCCATACAAGGCGAAGTGCTTCGCACGTGCACGGATCCTATAAAGGCTGTGTAGACGGAAGTATTTTCCGTACGACACTGATTAAGAAAAATGAATATATAAAAAAATAAAAAAACTGAGTGGGAGAGGAAAACCGAGTGCAAAAATAAAAAAAACGAATGAAGAATAAGAAAACCGAGTGAAAAAATAAGAAAACCGAGCGAAAAAATAAGGAAACCGAGTGAAACTATGAAAAATCCGAGTGAAAACAGGGGAAACCGAGTGAAACAGTAAAAATCCGAGTGAAACAGTGAGAATCCGAGTGAAATAGTGAGAATCTGAGTGAAAAAATAGTAAATCCGAGTGAAACAGTAAGGATCTGAGTGAAAAAAAAGAGAAACCGAGTGCAAAATAGTAAATCCTAGTGAAACAGTGAGAATCTGAGTGCAAAAATAGTAAATTCGAGTGAAACAGTAAGGATCTGAGTGAAAATAAGAGAAACTGAGTGCAAAAATAGTAAATCCTAGTGAAACAGTGTGAATCTGAGTGGAATAGTAAAAATCCGAGTGGAAATAAAGGAAACCGAGTGAAACAGTGAGAATCCGAGTGGAAAGAGGCTTACCGGGTGAAATTTGAGCAGGGAAGAACGATTGGGACAAGAATTGGAAGTCCGAGAGGGAAAAGGGAGCTGGAAGGAGTGCTGTTGAGTGAGAGTGTAGAGGATGTTGGGGTAAAGAGAGTTTGAAAGGTGAGGGGTGAGTGAAATGAGAGGGGGAGAAGACTTAGCGTGAGAGAGAGAGAGAACAGAGGTTTGTTTGGGCAGAGTTTTCCCTTCCTCTGAATGGCTCCCTCAGCTGTCCTCCCCCTTGCCTATTTATAGGCTGGTTTGAGTAGAAGGCCAGCTCAGGCCTCCACTCAGAGTGAAGTGGGGGACAACGGCTGGGTGGGAATTTTTAATTCCTCCCACTTCCACCCCTGTTTCCCACTTGTCTGCCACCCCCAGGATTCCTGGATCCACTTGGGTGGTGGAATCGAAGTCAGCACGGTCTAACAGGGGGACCTGGTGGGAATCCGAGTGAGAATGGAAGAATTCCGAGTGAGAATTATGGAAATCCGAGTGAAAATGGTGGAATTCCGAGTGAGGATAGTGGAATTCCGAGTGAGGATATTGAAATCCGAGTTAGAATGGTGAAATCCGAGTGAACATGGTGAAATCTGAGAGAGGATGTAGAAAACCAAGAGAAAATATTGTAATCCGAGTGGGATTTTGAAATTCTGAGAGAGGATGTTGAAAATCTGAGAGAGGATGTGGAAAACCGAGTGAAATGGTGGAATGTCGAGTGAAAATGGCTCGGCTTAATCCCTCAGTCAGTGTTCAACCATGGTTGGAATCGACTCCGAGTGAGAAAAGGGATCAGTCCTCATTTTGCCTCCTGGATCCGAGTGCAAAAGACCGAGTGAAATCATGTTGATGTGTCACTTGGAACATTCAGTCAGAACCGAGTGAATCACTTCTCACTCGGTTCCTAAATTCCTTTCCACAATCCGAACCACCAACGACTCAGAACCGACTGAAATGTGTGAAGTGTGACTCGGAATTGAAACATGGCTCGGAAAGGTGTAAAAGATGACACGGAAGGGATTTGGTGTTGGTAAACTTTGACTCGGGAAAGTGTAAAAGAGGACACAGAGCTGATTGAAAATCATAGAGAAACACTCGGAAATTGATTGGGAGAGTACCTGGCTCGGACTTCACTTCCTCTCCCCAATCCGAGTGACCATTGGCTCGGAAATTGGAATTTTGGCTATTTTTCGCTCGGAAATGAATTTCTTCACTCGGAATGGCTCTGACAGGGAAGCTTTCCACTCGGAATTGACTCATTCTGAGTAGTTCTACTCGGATTTGCTCCATTCTGAGTATTTCCACTCGGATTTGATCCATTCTGAGTAGTTCCACTCGGATTTGATCCTACAAGAGCATATTTCACTCGGATTTTACTCATTTTGAGTGATGCTACTCGGATTCAACTTCAACAGGGGGTTTTTCACTCGGATTTGATCCGTTCTGAGTATTTTCACTCGGACTTACTAGTTTTGGGGCCATTCCACTCGGATTTTTGTTCAACAGGGGCATTTTCTACTCAGATTTGATCCTTTTTGAGTTATTTTACTCGGAAATGCTTCATTTTGACTCGGATTTGACCATTTTTTTGAGTTTTTCACTCGGATTTATCTCTACCAGGGCTGTATTTCACTCGGAAATGCCTTAACCTGAGTCATCTTGTTCAGATGTGATCATTTTTTAGTCATTCCAATCGGATTTGTCTCCAACAGGGCTGTATTTCACTTGGAAAAGCTTCATTCTGAGTTATTTCGCTCGATTCTGATTATTTTGAAGCCATTCTATTCGAATTTGACCATTCTGAATTAGAATTCAGTATGAAAAGATTCATTCTACTTGGACCGGACCAAAAGAGGTGTTCACACCTGTCATTAATACGCCTCGAAACTGCGTTTTGCCGTTTCAATCTCTCATTGCCACGTATGCCCTCGTAACGATTGCCATTCCAATGATGGGACATAAATGCGTGGGATGGCAGTTGAGATACGTTTTCGAGGTTATTACTATGGGCCTTGGATTTTGAAAATGCGGCCCAGGAAATACCTGCTCTTAGATTCATCTGTTGGTTTCATCATAAAAAGGAAACGTCAGTGAGATTCATCCAACGGTTGTAAACACATCTTTGAAGTTTTTTGAGGATTCGCTTATTTCCCCCCAAGCCATGCCTATAAATAGGTAAACTCTTAGGGAGGGAAATGTTTTGCTTCATCTTCTACTTTGCATTCGTGTACTGAAACTGCTCTTGCTATTTTCTCGTGAGTTTGTTGGTTGTTGGAGTTCTTTAGTTTTTCCAGAAACTTAAGGTAACTCGCTTCTTCCTTTGCTTTCTGTCTTCATTTTCATTGGGTTGGTTCTGTTTTTTCTTTATATGTGTGTTTGTTGAAGCGAGGATGAGGGGAAAAAAAAGTCAGAGTCATGCTCTAGGGTTTCTATTCGTCCCATGTGTTCTGACATTGAGAGTGAAGATGAGGCTTTCTATACTGGGAGGGATTCAACGTTTTACAGTAGCGTGGAGTATTTTAGTAATGCTATACATTCGTTTGTATCAGGAGGTGTTTCCCACACACAAGTGCTAACGATGGCAGAGTGTCAGAATGTTGTTTTGCATGGATTGGATTGGAAAAAGACGCTTGAGATTAACCCCTACTGTTGGGTTGAGGAAAATGTTAAAGATGCTTCCTCTCGTCATGCGACAACTAGTGGAGGGGTGATGGAGTTGTCTATACCAATCTGGAAGGATGACCAGTATGAAAGGAGGTTCATCATTCGTTCTCCCAAGACGTTCGAACGGATATGCCATCGTCCTCAAAATGATCGTACCATATATATGTATGATATTCTATTTACCCAGCTGGGGGTACGCTTCCCATTGAACAAATTCCAGATGGGCGTACTTAGGTTCCTGGACTGCGCCCCTTCTCAACTGCACCCCAATGGTTGGGGGATAGTCCGCAGCTTTGAGGTGATGGCTGAGCATCTGGAGTTTACGCCCACTGTGGCGTTGTTCTTTTCTTTCTGCCGCATCATGAGGAGAGTGAACGTGAAAACTGGCGGCATGGGCTTTGTAACCCTTCGGGCGGAGCTGAAGATTTTAAATTTCAAGGCGTTTGCTGACTCCGCCAAGGAAGGCGGACTTCACTTCAGGATGAGTTTTGTGAAGGTGTCCGTTAGGAAGGACAAGCCCGTCTTTTGGCGGAGTAAAGAGGGAATTGATAAATTCCCAGTAGCATGGACACATGAGCACTTTCTCCTAACTAAACAAGTGTATGAAGTTGAGGAGAGTGCTCTATCAGCTGCATCTGTGGAAGTACTCCGGACGTTGAAGGAGTACAACTTCATCCACAAGCTGATTCTGTGTCGAAGGCTGCTTGGGCGGGATGCTCAGGGATACTTGAGTAATATTTCATCATTAACAATTTTAATGTTGATTGAATATTTCTTCTATATATTTTTTTTTTGCATATTTTAACCGTACTCATATATGTTATTCTGCAGGAGAGATTGCTGAATTCCCTGGGATGGAACGTATCAAGCAGATTCGTTTGAGCCGCAGGGAAATTGACGCGGAGAACAATGTGCAGCCCAGGAGGAATTTGGCTGCTGCTCTGACAAAAACTCTTCCTTTCCCTGCTTCCACTAATGTAGTGACGTTAGAGGGTGTTGCAGGGTCCTCGACGGTTGAGGTTGAAAGGCGATCTAAAAAACGCCAAGAACCAGAAGCTGCTGAAGAGGAGGAAGAGGAAGTGGATCCCCAACCTTTGCTCAAAAGAAAGAACAAGGGCAAGAAGAAGATTGGGGAAGGAGCATCAGCTGACACCGCCATCAACTTGGAGGAGACTCAGGAAGTACCTGTTGTGGGTACTATCGCTGATATGGGCGGTGTTAAAGGCGTCCTCGAAGAAGATGTCGTGGGGGAGGAAACGGAGGGAATTCAAGCCTCTCCAAACCAAGTTGTGGGAGATGAGGCGGAGGGAGTTCAAACTTCCCCAGTCCGCCCGGCTGAGAATCCCGCCTTGGGCTTGGCTACTCGAGGGACACCAGTTTTCTTTATTGATGTTCCAGGGGAGTCATCCAGGCGATCTGTCTCTCTGCCTTTGGCGGGGTCTCGACTGAATCCCTTCTTGTATTTTGCAAATATGGGATCCCGCCAGTCGGAGAGACGTGATCCGGAGTTCATCCTCCGCCCTGACATTGACTTCCAAGAGATTCCAGACGCTGCTGCAGCTGCAAGGTGGCACCTTGCAGAAATTGATGGTTTTCTAGCCTCTGTGCCACGTATTGCTGATGTTGCTGCTGAGGCCAACATGTTTCAAGAATCTTTTCATGATTCTATTGAAAAAATACGCAGCTTGGAGCATGATAACGAACAGCTGTCGGAGGTGATCAAAGCTAAAGATAGACACCTTGACACCGCCGACTCCGACATCAAGAAGCTGCAGGAGGAGCTGGCTCGGGTGAAAGCTGATAAAGTCTTGCTGGAAAAGCAAGTTTCTGGCTTGAAGGAGCAGAATGTAAAGTTGGGCGAAGAGGTGGGCGGACTATCCCAGGTGAACAAAGAACTGGGCGAAGGTGTGAGTAAACTTCAGCAGAGGTTGGTTTCCTTTGAAATAAATAAGATCGTTGCTGAAGATGCCTGGGCGGCGGAGTTGGACCAAGCAGCCACTGCATACAATAACCTTGAAAAACAGGTTCAAGAGCTGCAAGCTAAAAAAGCCACTTTAGATGCCACCAGTGAGAGGCTTGACAAGGAGTTACAATCTGCCTTGGATGCAGCTGAGGCGGCTATTGATGATTCTTTCAGCATGGCTGTTCGCCAACTCCGTTATCGCAATCCAGGTGTTGCTCTCACCACTGCAGGCATTCATCCTTACTATGAATTCATTGATGGCGAACTGATGGTGCCTGCTCAGGGGGGTCACGTTCCTGCGCCCAGTGTAGAATATGTCCTGGCGGACTTGCCCCCCTCCCAAAGTTTATCCAAACTTGGTGAAGGTCAGCCCAGCTCCGCCCAACAAGAGGGAGTGCCACCCGAGCTCTGAAGACTAGCTCTGGAGTCTTTTTGCAAATTTTGTTTTTTGCATTTTATTAATATTGCCTTGTTCCAGGATAGGCTCTGGACCTGTATCAATCTTTGACAATATTTAATGAAGCATATGAAGTTGCATATGTAAGTATGCAAAGTAGTTTTGATTAATGACAAAGTATTCATGATGATGATGAAATTGCAAAAGTTCAGAAACAAGAAGGTTTAATAAGCACAAAGACAATGGCTAAGAACAAAGAGATGAAGATGCCTTAGAAACAGGAGCTATGGAAAACAAGGTTGATGTCATGAAGAACAAGCTCATAAGTTGAAGAAAAATCAAGGAAACAAGGTATGAGGATCAAAGGAACAAGCCATAGGTCAATACATATCAAATCAAGAGATCCAAGAAATGATGAAGGACACGCTCCCAAATGATCAAAGAATCAAGAAAGCAATGCATGAAGATAAAGAGAAGGATCCATGAAGCAAATGAATCAAGAAAGCATCAAAAATCATGGAAAAACATCAAACAGCATTGCCTGAATCGATTCACACACGAATGAATCGATTCAGAGCCCTGGAAGTCACAAAAACTTGGAAACAGAATGTCCTGAATCGATTCACCAAGGCCTGAATCGATTCACACGAAGCTGACAGCCCAGGAATTCAAAACAGAACATCCTGAATCGATTCACCAAAGTCTGAATTGATTCACACGCTCCTGGAAGCCCAAAATGCCCAAATCAGAATGTCTGGAATCGATTCAAAAACGTATGAATCGATTCACAAAGTGGGAAATGGGAAACAGAGACCCATAATCTATGGCATGCATGGGGAACAACATGGAGCTCATTTGCAATGGCTAGAAGCTCTAAAATGGCTATAAATGGAGCATGAATTCAAGCAAGAGAAAGAAGGAGACCAAGGTACAACACAAGGCAATCAACATTCTTCTTCTAGAGGCCTTCTTATTTCATTTCTCTTGTATATTCTGCAACTCTTGTTTCTAAACTTGCATATTGCTTAAGAGTTGTTAGATTGTGAGTTTCAATTTGCATATCCTCTCTTGTGAGAGTTTAGATTTTGAAAGAGCTTTCATTTGCTTATCTACTCTATTGAGAGAGTATATTGATTGTAAACCAAACACCAAAACACCAAGGTTTTTCACTCTAGGTTGAGTGGTCACAAAGGTTGGGGTTCAACCTTTGGGTTATTGAGAGATTGTGAGATTGGGTGGGTTGCCCTTTGCTTGTGAGGATTGAGTTCTTGAGTGTGGGACACTAGGAAGCTGCAATTGCTCAAAGCTTGTATCTCAAATCTTCAATAGTGGAATCCTTCAAGTGGGTTGCTTGAAGGCGAGACGTACACCGGGTTGGTGGAACTCGTTAAATTTGGTTTGCATTTCTCTCTACCTTGAACTCTTTATACAACTGTGCATATAAACTGTTTGTTGAAATGCTTGAGCTGAATATGTGAATCAAAGTTGTTGTTCAAGTAGAAAACTAACTCTGCATGCCAAGTGTTTGATAATTTGCTTAAGTCAATATTTGGTGAAGTTCTTCAAAACTGGAAATTACTATAACTTACCAAATATCTAATACATTGTTTCCTATTAAGTCTTGTGTGATACTTACTTGATTGCTATTACTTCTCACATTCACAAGGTGTTTGATAACTTGAATGAGCTGAATCTTTATAGGAAACATCACATTATTGACAAATAAATCTGTGCACTCCAACTGTTTGATAAATTGTTTAAACCAATAACTTACCTTGTTTATCACACTTATAGCTAAATATTGTCATTGCACATCAAGTGTGTCATAGTGTGATATGTGCATAAAAGTTGTTGTCTCTTCATCATTGCATCATTTGTATATTACTAACCATTTCCAAGGGGATTCCGCATGAAAATTTGAAACACTCAATTCACCCCCCCTCTTGAGCGTTGAGGCCTTGGCTAACAAGTGGTATCAGAGCTTGACTCTTGCCACAAGGCTTAACAGCTGCAGGAGATCAAGATGGCCTCTACCTCTTATGATGTATTTCCGCAAAATGGCACACTAAATAGACCACCAATCTTCAATGGTAAGGACTATGCTATTTGGAAAGAAAGGATGAAAATCTTTGTCCAATCCTATGATCTCAAGGTATGGAATGCTATTCAATTTGGTCCTTTCATTCCTAAATACATTGTTGATAATATAGAGTGTATGAAGCCCATGAACTTATGGACTAAAGAAGAAGAAAGAAAGGTACAATTCAATTTAAGAGCTAAAATTCTTATCACATTAGCATTAGAACCTAACGATGTTTCTAGAGTTATTACTTGCAACAATGCTAAAGAAATATGGGAAACTCTTGAAACAATTTATGAAAATGCTAATGATAATAAAGATGTAAGGATTAGCACCTTTTCTAGTCAAAATGAAGGCTTCAAAATAAGTCCGGAAGAAGAGATCAATGAATCGGAAGAAGAACTTGCATGCCTAATGACAAAGCACTCCCAAGATGATGAGGTATGCTCTTTAAATGCTTTTAATGATGATAATGATGATGAAATTGATAAGGATGAATTATTAGAAGCATTTGAAGAATTGCATGAAAAATTTGTCTTGTTATCAAAGAAATATGCATACTCTAAACAAACCATTTTGACTTTTGAAAAAGAATTGCATAATGTTCACATTGAAAAGGAAAATCTTAGAATTCAAAATGATGAATTAGTAGCTTCAAATGTATCTCCTAGTACTTATAATGAAAATAATGATTGTGTGCTTATTGATAAATGTATGCTTCTTGAAAAAGAGAATAAAGAACTAAAAGAAGCACTTAGTAAGCTCACACATAGTCAAACACTTCTAAGTGCACCTATTGAAAATCAAAGGCATACACTTGATAGAAGAAAAATAGGTCATTACAAGAACCATTGTGCATCCTACAAAGAAAAATCCAAATGCACAAACCATGAAAGAAAAGAGAACTCTATGTCCAATTGTTTTAAAAGAAAGCACATAGAACATGATAGGAACCATTACAATTCTACTATGACTTATTCTTTGGATGCAACATGTTTTTATTGTGGAACATATGGCCATATATCTTCTAATTGTTTTATAAATAAATCCCGTCAAAAATGCATGAGAAAGGTATGGATTCTAAAAACTACATTGAAATCCTAAACTAACAAGGAAGGACCCAAATCTCAAAGGGTACCTCAAAATTTTGAAATCTTGTAGGTAAACTTCAAAGCAACAACTTCTCATTGATGGATGACCAAATCTCATGGCCTAAGGAGATATCAAGTATCTCAATCTCCATTCCAAAAAAAAAAGGAGAAGAATAAAGCAAGCCAAGATTATGATGACTCATCATACATCTAGAAGGAAATTGAAGTTTTTGTAAATACCCTTCAAACAAAGAGATGAGAAAGAAACTTCAATGAAACTCACACAAATTGGATTGCACCAAGACAAAATTCGATGGACAAACACTAAAGGTGATATAACAAAAAGGTATGAATACTCATCACACAATTTATACAAATGCTCATGAATCTTGATATGTGAATATCTAACCTTGACTTGATATGCAATTTTAAGCATGAAAGGTGTTATGTTTTGAGATGAATGAATGAATAATCTTAGAACCCCTTAAACTCGTGAAAACCTAAGATCAATAGTGCTTATACATGATGATTAATGATTAGTAATGATTGATGATGAGTTTGATGAATGATTGCTTGAATAACATGGTACATGAAAATCTTGAGATTAAAGATGATTATGCACAAACATACATGAATCTTTGATAATGTTTAAACCCTTGATGATACATAAACTCTTGATAATATATCATGAATTCTTGGTTATTGTTTTGATTCTTAATGATGCATGAATTTTTGATTGAATATGAGTTCTTGATGATGTATCATTTATATGTTGTTTAACTAGTGGTATCTAAATAACAAACATCTTCCTTTAACAATGATATGAATTGAATTAGTAAGAGGAAGAGATCATGAGGACATAATCTTGATTATGTGCTTGTCACTATGCCTTGATAATGAATACACATATTGCGTGTACAAGTGGTATCTATGCTTTGATAATCTATGCAATTATATTCCTAGAGATAAAGCATGTATGTTACAACAAGTGATTGCCTAGACTTTAACTTCATGATTGTAACATCATAAGCATGAACATGATGATATATTAAGAAACAATGCATGATATGATAAGTGATAATGCATGCCATGATCAAATACCATGCTTGGGCAAGTGATATCCATCTTGATTCACTTTATAATTCTCATCTATGTCGTATGTTGGATGATGCATGATCTTGATTGTGAAAAGAAATTCAAAAGTATTACATCATTGAGATTGAAAAGAATTTTTGAACTACTTTATGAAGAATGATGTATGCTTGAATAATAACAATCTTGTGGTAAATGCCTAACTTTTATTAATTGATATCAAGAGCTTAAATTGGCAAGTCAATCAAGTGGTATCATACATGACATCAAGATAATAAGTGGTATGACATACATGGCAATGAATATATGACTTGCAGCCACATTATGATCATGAAATGTTTTTGTGACTTGTCTCTATATGTTACTAATTATCTATGCAAAATGCTTTCTCCTACATATTTGATAAATGCCATATGTGCCCTAGGTAAATGATTGACTAGACTTATATATAACAAAAGAATATATATATATTGGCATATGTTTGCATGAGTAAGCCAACAAGTTGTATTAATCATTCCATCTTTGCTTTGATACCTAGACATAAGTGAAATTGCATTAATAAAGTGGTATCAACATCTATATTTATCCTTGTTAAATTGCATGATTAAGGGGGAGTTTCATAACATTTCTCTCTAACATGTGATATCTATTGATGATATGTTATCTCCTTATCAAGTGGCATGAAAAATTGAGCAAATCATTTTTAGAAAACTCTCTTTCCAAAACAATACTGCATCAAGGACCCAAAATTGGTACAAACTCTTGTGGACTCAATACTATTAACAAAATGCTTTGCAAAGAGTTTGTTAAGGTTATATAGGATGACTCAAAATGGAAGATCAAACTACCAAACTGGGCGAGTAAAGAATTGTTCAAGGAATACAACATGGATGAAGCAAAATGCCACACAAGGATGTGAAAAAGGGCATAAAACTTGCAAAATACCAAGGTATGATTTGTTTACTCTACCACTATAATCTGTGAATTATACAAATCATATTAACAAGTGGTATGAATAACAAATCTCACGAGCTGAATATATCACTTTATCCCTGCTCTGATACCTAGATATATGTATACATTGTTGAAAAATCTTCTATGTTACTACTCTGATACCTAAAAATGCATCAAGCAATATTAATGAAATGATTAACAAGTGGATTGTTATATGCAATGGTATCTAACCTTTGAGTGGTATCTATTCATATTATGGTATCTCTTATTTCAACAGTGGCATCTATTAAAAAGAAGAGATCATATGCTTTAAAAAGTAAACAAATGGTATCAGACTTGATTAAATTGACCTACAAGTGATATCAAACTTGATCAAATTGGTATAATCAATTTCACATGTTAATAAGTGGTATACTCTTTACAAGTGGTATCAATTACAATAGTAAGGGGGAGCATACACATGAATGATTATCCATGATTGCACTTCTCTGTAATTAATTTATGGCACTCATTTTTTTTCTCAACTATATGCTTATTTGGAAGAATATCATTGTGCGTTTTGATAATACCAAAATAGGAAAAAAGTATGTGCTTATTTGAAGTGATTATGAGCTTATGTGCCTATCCTAATTGAGAAAATTACTTACTTATATTTGACTCATTTAAAAATATTTGAGTAATGATATATGTGCTTAATTGAAAAGAATCATGTGATGATTACCATACCTGAAAATGATACTCAGTACATGATTAAAATAAGTTAACAATCAATCATCTGCTTACTTGCTGAATAAATTATGTGATTGCTTATTGACTCTAGATGCAATAAAATGGTATATATCATTGATCATGTTTTAAGCTTTGATTTGAAATCTATATGAAATACTTGCTCTAAATCTCTCTTATATGAACTTATATGTTGATGGCATAGATTATGACTAAGATAATGATCTTTTTGATGATGCCAAAGGGGGAGAGATTAGTGATACAATTAGTGATATCAATTGCTTGATTAAAACAAGCTGGCATAAGTTATAAGATTAACTAGCATTCATTACATCATATAGGGGGAGAATACATATAAACATTGATTGTCATTATTCTGTGAAACTAACACCCCAAGAGATGAACATTGGTTGTCATCATCAAAAAGGGGGAGAATGTGTTTGAATGTTGAAACAGGTTTTGATAATGACAAACATAAAGACTAAGGCAAGGACTCCTACAAGAAGAATAAAGGTTAGCATGAAGTCAACATAAACCTGCAACACATTAATACATGTTAAATGGAACATTAATTGTCATCATCAAAAAGGGGGAGAATGAAGTTGCATATGTAAGTATGCAAAGTAGTTTTGATTAATGACAAAGTATTCATGATGATGATGAAATTGCAAAAGTTCAGAAACAAGAAGGTTTAATAAGCACAAAGACAATGGCTAAGAACAAAGAGATGAAGATGCCTTAGAAACAGGAGCTATGGAAAACAAGGTTGATGTCATGAAGAACAAGCTCATAAGTTGAAGAAAAATCAAGGAAACAAGGTATGAGGATCAAAGGAACAAGCCATAGGTCAATACATATCAAATCAAGAGATCCAAGAAATGATGAAGGACACGCTCCCAAATGATCAAAGAATCAAGAAAGCAATGCATGAAGATAAAGGGAAGGATCCATGAAGCAAATGAATCAAGAAAGCATCAAAAATCATGGAAAAACATCAAACAGCATTGCCTGAATCGATTCACACATGAATGAATCGATTCAGAGCCCTGGAAGTCACAAAAACTTGGAAACAAAATGTCCTGAATCGATTCACCAAGGCCTGAATCGATTCACACGAAGCTGACAGCCCAGGAATTCAAAACAGAACATCCTGAATCGATTCACCAAAGTCTGAATCGATTCACACGCTCCTGGAAGCCCAAAATGCCCAAATCAGAATGTCTGGAATCGATTCAAAAATGTATGAATCGATTCACAAAGTGGGAAACATCATTAAAAAGACATTTTTAGTGGGAAACAGAGACCCATAATCTATGGCATGCGTGGGGAACAACCTGGAGCTCATTTGCAACGGCTAGAAGCTCTAAAATGGCTATAAATGGAGCATGAATTCAAGCAAGAGAAAGAAGGAGACCAAGGTACAACACAAGGCAATCAACATTCTTCTTCTAGAGGCCTTCTTATTTCATTTCTCTTGTATATTCTGCAACTCTTGTTTCTAAACTTGCATATTGCTTAAGAGTTGTTAGATTGTGAGTTTCAATTTGCATATCCTCTCTTGTGAGAGTTTAGATTTTGAAAGAGCTTTCATTTGCTTATCTACTCTATTGAGAGAGTATATTGATTGTAAACCAAACACCAAAACACCAAGGTTTTTCACTCTAGGTTGAGTGGTCACAAAGGTTGGGGTTCAACCTTTGGGTTATTGAGAGATTGTGAGATTGGGTGGGTTGCCCTTTGCTTGTGAGGATTGAGTTCTTGAGTGTGGGACACTAGGAAGCTGCAATTGCTCAAAGCTTGTATCTCAAATCTTCAATAGTGGAATCCTTCAAGTGGGTTGCTTGAAGGCGAGACGTACACCGGGTTGGTGGAACTCGTTAAATTTGGTTTGCATTTCTCTCTACCTTGAACTCTTTATACAACTGTGCATATAAACTGTTTGTTGAAATGCTTGAGTTGAATATGTGAATCAAAGTTGTTGTTCAAGTAGAAAACTAACTCTGCATGCCAAGTGTTTGATAATTTGCTTGAATCAATATTTGGTGAAGTTCTTCAAAACTGGAAATTACTATAACTTACCAAATATCTAATACATTGTTTCCTATTAAGTCTTGTGTGATACTTACTTGATTGCTATTACTTCTCACATTCACAAGGTGTTTGATAACTTGAATGAGCTGAATCTTTATAGGAAACATCACATTATTGACAAATAAATCTGTGCACTCCAACTGTTTGATAAATTGTTTAAACCAATAACTTACCTTGTTTATCACACTTATAGCTAAATATTGTCATTGCACATCAAGTGTGTCATAGTGTGATATGTGCATAAAAGTTGTTGTCTCTTCATCATTGCATCATTTGTATATTACTAACCATTTCCAAGGGGATTCCGCGTGAAAATTTGAAACACTCAATTCACCCCCCCTCTTGAGCGTTGAGGCCTTAGCTAACAGCATATTTTCTGTAAATCTATACTCGTTCATATAAACACTGTCTGAGTCCGTCGGATTTATACCTTGTAAAACGATATTAAGAAGGCAGCGTAATCATTTGAGGACTTAATGAAATATGACTAAGTATAACGAGGCGGAATAACCCCTTTGAAATTCTGGTGAAGTAAAATTCAGTAGGGAGGCGAGGTGGCCTCTTAGTAATTTCAATGAAATAAATTCAGTAATGGGGCGGAGTAGCCTCTTGAGAATTTCATTGAAGTATATTCTGCAATGAGGCAGAGTAGCCTCTTAGGAATTTTAATGAAATAAATTCAGTAAGGAGGCGGAGTAGCCTGTTAGGAATTTTAATGAAACAGATTCCGTAAGGGGGCGGGGTAGCCTCTTAGGAATTTCAAAGAAGTAGATTCCGTAAAGAGGCGGAACAGCCTCTTAGGAAATTCAAAGAAAATGGATTCTGTAAGGAGGCGGAGTAGCCTCTTAGGAATTTCAAAGAAGTAGATTCCATAAAGAGGCGGAGTAGCCTCTTAGGAATTTCAAAGAAAGTGGATTTCGTAAGGAGGCGGAGTAGCCTCTTAGGAATTTCAAAGAAGCATAATTTTACAAGTGTTGAACTTACTTGAACTTGTTGAGTAGTGCTTGAGTTTGTTGCTCATGTACTCCGTAGAACGTTGGTAGTTAGGCGGAGTCAAGCTTTGGATGGAGTGTTCATCCTTTTGAATTTGGATTGGAGAGTATCTCCTGATCACATGGCAATTGTTGAATCCAGGGTTGGTATGATGCAGCGTATAGCTGTGACATCAATCCTTTCCGTAGGAAATTTGCTGGACTTTAGGGTATTGTGGTGCAGCATATAGCTGTGACACCAGCTCTTTCCACAAGAAGCCTGCAGGACCTTGGGGGCGAATTGGTGCAGCATATAGCTGTGACACCAGTTCTTTCCAGAGGCGGCCTGTAGGACCTTGGGGTCGGTATGGTGCAGCATATAGCTGAGACACCAATCCTTTCCCCCCAAGGAGTTTTCTGGACCTTAGGGTCGGTATGGTGCAACATATAGCTGTGACACCAATCCTTTCCCCCCAAGGAGTTTTCGTGCAGCATATAGCTGTGACACCAATCCTTTCCCCCCAAGGAGTTTTTGTTGACTCCGTTTGTGAAGCGGTGTTGCATGTTGGTTGATCTTTATGAGATAATGAGTTATGCATGTATGCTTCAGTTTTTGGAGCCGTTGTTTTATCTGCATGGTAACAAGTTCTGCCATGGATAATCAATTCAAAGTTAGAGTGAAGATTGAATGCAGGAAGGCATTTCATTAATAATGGAACTACATAAAGGGCTGAGTTGGGGTATGTCTTTTCGAATCCTTTTCAAGGAAAGAATATCTAGGAAGAACCTTGAGTTAGGAAGAAAAGATCATACCATATTACCCAACTAGCTGTAATATATGCGTAAATTTAAAATGTTCCATTTATTCCTGACCGGAGTGCCATCTAAGTTTTCTAGGCGGTATGTGCCTTTGCCCAAAGCCTTGATGACTCGGTATGGACCTTCCCAAGTTGGTGCCAATTTGCCTTGGTGTGCAAATTTGTTTCCAATATTGGCCCTTCTCAGGACCAAATCTCCTTCTTTGAAACGGCATTCAAAAATGCGTGTGTTATACCGTTTGGCGGCCTTTGCTTTGACAGCTTGGTCTCTCACAAAAGCTTCCTCTCTCAACTCTGCCAAAACCTCGAGTTCATGTGCGAGGTTCTGTTGATTGGCTTCCTCGTTGAAATGGAGGACTCGAGCTGAAGGGGCTTCCAGTTCAATGGGAATGACAGCCTCAACTCCATATGTCAGTCGATATGGAGATTCATTCGTGGTGGAGTGAGGGGTTGTTCTGTATGCCCATAAAACGTGGCACAATTGATTTGCCCAATCTCCCTTTGCCTCTCTGAGGCGTTTCTTAAGGCCCTTCAAGATTTCTCTGTTGGTAACCTCTGCTTGTCCATTGGTTTGAGGGTGTTCCACAGAAGAGAAAATCTGCGTAATGCTGAGATTTTCTAAAAGTTCAGTGAACTTGCGATCTGTGAACTGGGTGCCATTATCAGTAACTATGCGTCCAGGGACTCCGAAACGTACAATGATATTTTCATATACGAACCTTCGAGTCCTGGCTGACGTTATGTGCACCACTGCCTCTGCCTCAATCCATTTGGTGAAATAATCAACACCAACTATCAAGTATTTGATACAGCCGGGCGCAGTTGGGAATGGACCCAAGATATCCATGCCCCATTGATAGAAAGGCCAAGGCGTTATTGATGATGACATTTCCTCCGCTGGAGTGTGGTGGAGATTTGCGAATCGTTGGCATTGATCGCATTTTTGAACATATGAGGCGGAGTCATGCTTCAAAGTGGGCCACCAATACCCCGCCCTGAGTATTTTTCTCATTAGACTTCGTGCCCCTGGGTGATGTCCACACTGCCCTTCATGGACTTCTGCCAAAACAGCTTGCACCTCGTTTTCATTTATACAAATTAAGTAAGGAACAGAAATTCCTCGGCGGTATAACTGTCCGTCTAGGAGTGTATAATAAGGTGCCTCTCTCTTTAGTTTCTTTCGCTCAAGATCATCCGTGGGTAATTGTCCATTAACAAGATAACGAACTATTGGTGCTACCCAGGAATTATCATCAAAGGAGCGGCTTTTAATCATATATACTAAGGAGGGAAAGGAAATGCTTGGTTCTGCCAAGGTACTCTGTACAACCGTAGTTGTGCATCCCGCCTTCTTTGTGCTGGCTAACCTGGAGAGGATATCAGCACGTGTATTTTCTTCGCGGGGTACATGCTTGAAAGTAACTTCATTGAAGTGCTGCTTTAACTCGTTGACGCAGTCCAAATATTGTTGTAGCAGGGGTTCTTTAGCCTGGTACTCACCAAGAATTTGTGAGATGACAAGTTGAGAATCACTGCATAGGGTAACAGTTTTGGCCCCAATATCTTGTGCTGCTCTGAGTCCGGCCAAGCAGGCTTCATACTCCGCCTGATTGTTAGACGTAGTGAAGGTAAAGTGCAATGAAATTTCAAGATGTACCCCGTCATCACTTTCTATAACAATTCCTGCTCCACATCCTTTGCTGTTCGAAGACCCGTCAACGTATATTGTCCAATGTGAATGATCTGCATCTGGGCTAGAGCCTGTTAATTCAACTACGAAATCTGCTAGGACTTGTGCCTTGATAGCAGTTCTTGGTTCATAGGATATGTCGAATTCAGAGAGTTCTATGGCCCATTTGATCATCCTTCCTGCCAGGTCTGGTTTGAACAATATAGTACGAAGTGGCAAGTCTATGCGAATCAGAATGGGATGGGCATGGAAATATGGTCTTAGGCGTCGTGAGGCCCAAACAACTGCAAGTGCTGCTTTTTCAATCTTCTGATAACGGCACTCTACACCATGCAATGTTTTACCAGTGAAGTACACCGGTCGTTGGCCTTCAACCGTTTCTTTGACCAGAGCGACTGCCAGCGCTTCATCTGAAACAGACAAATAAACAATGAGTTGCTCACCTGGGCTTGGTTTTACCAGGATTGGAGGGCTGGCCAAGACATTTTTCAAGCTTTGGAAGGCCGCCTCTTGCTCTGGGCTCCAATTGAATTTCTTGTCCTTCTTCAGCATCTTGTACAAGGGAAGAGAGCGATGAGCCATTTTTGGCATGAATCGTGCTAAAGCAGCGATTTTGCCATTGAGGGATTGTACTTATTTCAATGTTTTGGGGCTCTGCAACTCTTGGATTACGTGACACTTACCAGGATTAGCTTCTATGCCTCTTTGTGTTAATATGAAACCCAAAAATCTGCCCCCAGGTACTACAAATGTACATTTAAGTGGATTGAGTCTCATGTTGTATTGCTGCAGGCGTTGAAAAATGAGGCGTAGGTCTTCAACATGATCTCCTCCCTCTGGGGTCTTGGCAATAATATCATCAATATAAACCTCTACCAGCCTTGTGTGCATGCCCTCAAAAACTTTGTTGATCATGCGCTGGTAGGTTGCCCCGGCGTTCTTTAGCCCAAATGGCATGACGTTGTAACAAAAGACCCCTTTGTCATTAATAAATGTTGTCTTCTCCTGATCATCCTCATTTATTGGAATTTGGTTGTATCCGGAGTAGGCATCCATGAAAGATAGATATTAGTATCCGGAGGAGTCGTCAACCAATCTGTCAATGTTGGGGAGAGGGTATGGATCTTTGGGACAACATTTATTCAGATCAACGTAGTCTATGCATATACGCCACTTGCCATTGGCTTTCTGTACCATAACCACGTTGGACAGCCAGGAGGAGTAATGGAGTTCCCTGATGAACCCTGCCTTAAGGAGCTCCTCTGTTTGTTCACAAGCAGCTTTTTGCTTAGCAGGACCTATACGCCGTTTCTTTTGTGCCACTGGCTTGGTTTCAGGATACACCGCCAGGCGGTGACAACAAAAGTTAGGATCTATTCCAGGCATGTCTGCAGCGGTCCAAGCAAAAATTTCTTTGTACTCATGGAGAAGTGCAATTAGTCTTGCTTCCATGTTAGGCTCCAGTTTGTCATTGATGTTAGTAATTTGCTCCGGGGTGCTGACTAAAACAATAGACTTAGAACCACCATCAGGAGTTGGTTTCAAAGGATTCAGTGGGTCTATAGAAGACTCCGCCCTGGGATCAAGATCCACCAAATTGATGGATGCCGCCGCACTGCTTCCTTCATTCAATTTTCTTTTCTTAGACATGGTTTCAAGCTTCACCATGTTAAGACTCAAATTGTAACAATAACGGGCCATCTCCTGGTCACCCCTTACAGATGAGACTTGATTATCTTTATCAATGAACTTGATTAACAAGTGGGGGGTTGAAACGATGGCTTCCATGGCATTCAGAGTAGGCCGCCCAATGATGCCGTTGTATGGAGATTTAACATCAATGACAAGAATCCTGGATTTTACAGTCCTTGCACCGGGTTCACCATCAAAAGTGATCCTTGTGTCCAAGTAGCCTTTAGTGGGCTGTTTGGCGCCATTAAAGGCTGTAAGGTCCTGAGTGTAAGGCTGCAAATCATCATCAGTTAGTCCCATGCGTTTAAAACAGTCATAAAAGATAACGTCGCAGGAACTTCCCTGATCAATTAGGATGCGTTTTACATCCATATTAGCGATTACTGCAATAATCACTACTGCATCATCTCCCTCAGGAATAGTAGGGCCAAAATCGTCATCTGTGAAGGTTATAGGCGGAGTCGGGACCCCGTTCCTGAATGGGCGATATTCCTTACCTTTGCCTTGCACAGACAAGATCATACGATGATGATTTTTCCTGGCGGTGTTTGAGGGTCCACCTCTGGCAAAGCCCCAGCAATCATATCTACAACCTGCCTTTTTCCCCGTGATCTGGGTTCTGGACTTGGTTCTCTTTGGGCGGACTCAAGAACAACACCCTTTTGTTTTTCTGTTGCCGCCGTACGTTTTGGCTCCCGAGTGTTATCAGGATCAGGAGAACGATCACGAGATCTCTTCTCGAACTTCTCTGGTTCATCGTGAGATTTACTCTTGAACAAATAATGTTTCAGTTTGCCTTCACGAATGAGTACCTCAATGGTATTTTTGAGTTGCTTGCACTCCTCCGTGGTATGGCCAACTGACTCATGGAACTCACAATATTTCTTTGGGTTCCCACCGTGTCTGATTGGAGGTGGACGTTGAATCCCATAAATGTTGAGGGTAGTCCATCCTATTTCACGCAAGATTTGTTCATATGACGTGTTCAGGGGTGCATAATGAGCAAAATTGAACACACGTCTATCTTGCTGTTTGAAGGGTTGGTTCCCTATTTTGTCTTTCTGGTGGAACTTGTCATTCTTGGATGACCTTTCTTTGTCTTTGTCATGATGTGGAGTTGCTGTGGGTGGTTTACTGCGAGATGCAGTGGCTTCCAGATGCATCTCAATGCCCACATACTTGGACGCCTTCCTGTGAAATTCCTCCATCGTAGATGGAGGTCCCTTTGCCAACGATAGAGCAAAAGGTGACTTTGGCTGCATAGCCTCAATGAGGATATACAACTGTATTGCTTCCGTCAGATCAGGGACCATGGCTGCCTCCTTATAGAATCTCTTAAGGAAATCCTTCAGAGATTCTTTGTCACCTTGCTTGATCTGAGCCAAGGTATGAGAGGTTCTAGGTGCATCCCTAGAGATCATGAAGTGGCTGCCAAAAGCTGTGGCCAGATCCTCCCATGAATCAATGGAGCCTGAAGGTAAGCTCTTGAACCAACTAAGAGCTTCACCTGTAAGGGTCCTGGGGAACATTCTGCACATGACATCTTCTTCTGCACCTAGGAACATAGCCTCGTAGATGTAAGCATCTAGATGCTTAGAAGGATCTGTTTCCCCAGTGTATTTTCCTATGGAAACAGGTTGCATGGTCTGCAAATGTCTGGGGACATGTGTATTCATGAGCCTTTTGGAAAATGGGATACTCATCTTGTATCCCAAGGGAGATGCAATTGAGCCTGCTCTCCTTTCCTCTTGATGTTGAGCATTTGCCAGGGGAAGGCTTCGTTGCTCTTCCATGTAAGTAGGGATGCAAGAGTAGTTGGGAGTACTTGATTCCTCCTATGCATGCGCCTCATGATGCGGCTGTTTTGCAGGACCTGCTCTCTCGTGAGTGTGATTTGCCTTTTCACGAAGAAGCTCAGCAATTTCTTCTCTCAGCATCCTGATCATGTCATCTCTCGGATCTGGAGAGTCAGCATGCGTTGCCTTTTTGTGAGCATCGTTGTCAAAGTTGAGACGTCTAGGATTGCATGGAGGAGAATCCTCAGTCTGCACCTCTGGTCCTGGTCTTTCCATTAATGATGAATGTAATGGAGATTGATCAAAGATTGTGGGAATACCAAATTTACAGGTCCCACCGGGCGTGCCAATGAACTGTCCTTTACGAGGGGTGCAAAGTTATGATTCTGAAACAGCTCAAAATATACATGTAATGTCAATCTGATACAAGGATGTATTATACAGATGCAAATACGGAGTATCCTTGTGTATTGGGCGGAGTATAATCCACACTGGGGCAGAGTGTAACTCGCTCTGTGGCAATGTAGTAGTCCGCCTGAAGTTGTTTTCTTTGCCTTGACACAATTGGTGGTGGTACCTGCAATTATTCTCCGACGCTCAAGTCAGTATTCTGATATACTGTAAGACTTAGAAAGCAAATCTGAGAGAATTATGCAAGTAAAAGTGTAAGGTTCAGAATTGAGGGGGCCTCCCTCTATACCTTTTTGCTGAGGTTTATATACCTGTTACTGGTGCTCCATTATTGGTAGGACCCGTTCCTTGTTTTCTGGCATAATGCAAGAAAGGTAGTGGGTCCCTGTGTCATTCACGAGCACCATCACTGTAGTGGGTATTTCCACTTGCTTGGAAAGCGCTAATTCTTTATTATTTTATTCATTGTTCCCTTCTTATGCGTGATAGCGTGATTCCCATTTTCAACCTCTCAAGACAGAGTCAATCTCGTGCCGGGGTTATAAGTATGGGCTCGCTACGCAGTATGGGAAGTTCAATATTCCGCCTGTATTGAGCCTGTGGCTTGGCGGAGTAATATGCATTGGGAATGTTTCATGCATGTGTATAAGGTATTCAATATTTTCCTCCTTGGCGAGGTAATAAGCCTTGGCGGAGTAAAACACCTTGGCGGAGTAATATACCTTGGCGGGGTTACTTGCCCTGGTTGTATGTACTCCATATAGAAACAATTATAATGTATTTGAAGCGTACTTCTCTTGTTCGAAATGCTGATCTGGCAAAGTATTAAAGCCATGCTCTTGGGGGCCGGTGTTGGGACCGGATCATCAAGAAATCAGGGTTACGTAGTTCTGAGTATTGTTCTTTTAGGAAAAGACTTGGGAGATGATGATGGATGTCACTGAGGTGAGGAACTCGTACAAGGCGAAGTTCTTCGCACGTGTACGAATCCTAAAGAGGTTGTGTAGACGGGAGTACTTCCGTACGACACTGTTTTAAAAAAGATTTGTTTCCCTTTTTTATTTTTACTTAGATTTGAAAGATAACATAGGAAGCATTTATTTCTCACAATAAGTTCAGAAAACAGAGGAAAAATGAGCGAAAACTAAGGGGAGGAAGAGAAAACTGTGTGAGAAAGAGGGAAAAAACCGAGTGAAAATGGGAAAAACCGAGTAAAAAAATGGAATACCGAGTGAGAAATACAGAAAACCGAGTGAGATTGAGGAAAACCGAGTGAAATTGAGGGAAAATCGAGTAAAAGATGGTAAAACCGAGTGGAGAGGGAAAATACCGAGTGAAATTGAGGAAAACCGAGTAAAAATGGTAAAAACCGAGTGAGAGCAGTAGCTTACCGTGTGAGAAGTGAGATACCGAGTGAGACAGTGAGTACCGAGTGAGACAGTGAGAAGAGGGACGGTGTTGGAGTTGAGTGGAAGGGAATACTGGGCGGTGTTGGTTAGAGGGGAGAGGACGGAGTTGGCTGATGGAGAGAGGAAGGAGGAGAAAGGAACGGTGAGGGTGCTGGATAGAGGAAGGAGGAGAAGGGAATGGTGAGGGTACTGGATAGAGGAAGGAGGAGAAGGGAATGGTGAGGGTGCTGGATGCGTATATGGTGTGTGTGTGTATGTAGGCCTGAAAGCTTCAGCCCCTTGCCTATTTATAGGCTGGTTTGAGTGGAAGGCCAGCTCAGGCTTCCACTTCCGAGTGGAATGCCAGCTCAGGCTTCCACTCAGAGTGAAGTGGGGGATAACGGCTGGGTGGGAATTTTTAATTCCCCCCACTTCCACCCCTGTTTGCCACATGTCTGCCACCCCCAGGATTCCTGGATCCACTTGGGTGGTGGAATCCAAGTCAGCACGGTCTAACAGGGGGACCTGGTGGGAATCCGAGTGAGAATGGCAGAAAACCGAGTGAGAATTATTAAAATCCGAGTGAAAATATTGGAAATCCGAGTGTAAATGACTCGGATCACCCTCTCAGTCAATTCTGAGTGGGAAAAGGGAAAAAATCCGAGTGGAAAAGGCCCCCTTTTATGCTAAAGACCGAATGAAATCATGTTGGTGTTGTGCAATTGGATTGAGTGGACAATTAAAGAAATTGAGTCAGAACCGAGTGAAAGCTGACTCGGATTCCCATTCTCGCTTGAGCGTCACTAGAATAGCTTGGGCGAAAGACCTGAAAAGCACTCGGTACTGACTGAAAATTGACTCGGACTTCATCTCCTCTCCACAATCCGAGTGACCAATGACTTGGAACCGACTGAAATATGTGAAGTGTGACTCGGAGATGAGAGAAAGATGACTCGTGAACGGGTAAAAAATGGCTCGGTGAAGGTTTGAAGTATGGTAGAAATGGGGGCTCGAAATTGATTGGTCAAAAGGGCTCGGGAAAGGTTTGAAGAGGGCTGACTGACTGAAGTGTCACTCGAAAACTGATTTGAAAATTGGCTCACGAGTGGGCGAGAAAAGAATGACACGGAACCGACTGAAATGGCTCGGAAATTGAGTGAAATGACTCGTTCGGTGCTGACTGGAAATACTTCACTCGGTTCTGACTGAAGAAGCAACTCTCGGTTCTGATTGAAGAGGCAACACTCGGAATTCTTTCAAAAGTGACACAGAACTTTACTGCTTGAAGGATCAATTCAGAACCGACCTTTTGAGCTCTTAATCCGAATGGAACTTGGGCATTTTCACTCGGATTTTGCCTATCTTCTTCTCAGAAATTAGAAGTTTGGCTATTTTAATTCGGATCTCCTTCCAACCGAGTGATACTCACTCGGATTTACTTCAATCAGCAATCCTTTCACTCGGAAAAAAGCTTTGGGCAGCATCCATCCAAAGTCAGTTCCTTTTTCCACTCGGATTGGTTGCAGTAAGGGATCTTCCACTCGGATTCTCCTCTAACAGGGTCATTTTTCACTCGGAATTGACATTCTTTGCGATCAAGGCTTGTAAACTGGCATTTTCTCTCGGAATGCATCTGAGAGGGAATTATCCACTCAGATTTGCATCTAATCTAAGTCATTTCACTCAGATTTAAACTCAACAGGTCATACTCCACTCGGATTGGTCCATTGTTGAGTCATTATTCGGATTTCCCACCCAACAGGTCATACTCCACTCGGACATGTCTAAATCTGAGTAGTTTCACTCGGATTTTCTCCATTCTGAGTAGTTTCACTCGAATTTGACCCATTCTTAGTAATTTTACTCGGATTTAATCCAACAGGAGCATACTCTACTCGGATTTGACCCATTCTGAGTAATTTCACTCGGATTTAATGCAACAGGAGCATATTCCACACGAATTTGACCCATTCTTAGTGATGCCACTCAGATTCAACTTCAACAGGGGAGTTTTTCCTTCGGAAACGACTCATTCTGAGTGATTCCACTCGGATTCAACTTTTTGAGTCATTCCATTCGGACTTCTCTTGAAAATGGGCATAATCCACTCGGACTGGCTTGGCAGGGAAGCTATCCACTCGGATTCAACTTCAACAGGGGAGCATTTCACTCAGATTTGACCATTTTTGAGTTTTTTCACTCGGATTTATCTCCACCAGGGCTGTATTTCACTCGGAAATGCTTTAACCTGAGTCATCCTGTTCAGATGTGATCATTTTTGAGTCATTCCAATCGGATTTGCCTCCAACAGGGCTGTATTTCACTTGGAAAAGCTTCATTCTGAGTTATTTCGCTCGGTTCTGATTATTTTGGAGCCATTCTATTCGAATTTGACCATTCTGAATTAGAATTCAGTATAAAAAGATTCATTCCACTTGGACCGGACCAAAAGAGGTGTTCACAATGAGGAAGACCCAGTGGAAATGTTAGACCTTGCCATCTATTTTAGGTTGAGGATGAGGAGAATGCAAGAACACTCGCACAAGGAAGAAGATGAGGGAAATGTATTTTATCAAAACGCACATTTTGCCAAAAAACATTTCTTATTTTTAATTAATATTTAATCTATTAATTATAATTAACAGGGCTAATAACTTACTTAATTATTTAAATAGATGTTTAGCTAATTTTAGTCACGTCATCCTCCATGTTTCACTATTGAAGTGAGCCATGCATTAGCCACCTCAACAAAAAGTCAGGTTTCCTTGATTTCATATAACCTAAAATATTATAAGGGCTAAAATTCTAGGGCAAATTTAATAGAGTTTTTTCCTATACCCTAGACTTTTGGAGGGTTAAAAAGATATTTTAACCTTTTTTAAATAATTTTCTATTTTTTAAGAAAACTTATAAACTAAATGTAGCATAAGGTTTCATTGCAAAGTCTTACAAAAATTAATATATTTTTCTTTTACAAGAATCAATATTCAACCTTTATAAAAAATTATTATATAAAAAATATGAGAATAAATTACGCCCTCATACCTTTTTTTTAAAAAAAAAACATTTGGTTTTGTATAATTTTCATAGACTTTGTGCCTTGAGTTTCCTTGACAAGGGATCTACGCGTCGCATAAACTCGCTTCGCGTCTCTTCTCTCAACTCCAACCCTCGCGTGTTCACCGGCGCCACCATCATCTATTTATCGGCGGCCACTGTGTCTGCTCTTCTCGCCGGCCCCCAAACCGCCAGGCTGAATTCATTGCCGACGAACGCAACAAACTTCTCACCGCTTCCAAGGACCAACTCGCCACTCTTTTTAGTTCCTTCTTCTCTTCTTCAACATCAATTCAATTTTGGTCATTGATTAAGATTTAAAGTAATAACAAGGTTACTTCACAGAATTGGTGCCAATTTTTCAGTTGGTTTGAGTTGTGGTAATTTATGATGGAAATATTTATTAGTTGCCTACTTTTTTTTTCTTTTTGACATCTATTGCTTAGGTCAGCACCCAGCCAGCGATCGATTCTTTAGGTTTTAGAGGTAAACTTTGATGTTATTTTGTTTGTGTTAATCAATTTTAACCTTTTCCTTTTTTCGATTATGCTCATTGATTATGTGTCCTATATCTAATCTGTTCGACTTTGCCAGGGGAAAAATAGAAAAGAATTTGTGAATTACCTACTCTTTTTTAGGGTTCAACATTTCCAACAGGATTCCCAATTTTCAGCAAGGCAACAACTGTGTAATATTCCCCTACTGGTCAGAAATCGCATCTCATGTTTTGTTTTATTTCATTTTAATAGAATCTTAACGTGCTTGCTTATGTGTTTAATATTGGCATTGGGATAACTTGATTGTAAGGCAGTTCTTTGATAATGGAGTAGTAAAACTACATAATACTGCATATTGTATGTTACAAGCAGAACTCTGGAATGGGTAATTTCAAGTATCTCATTCTTGTTTCGTACTTATATATATTGAACCAGAGACTGGGTTTAATCATATATCATAAGTCTAGGCATGCCGTCACTTCTTTGTGGGCATTATTAGTTGTTAGGTAGCTAAATATTTTATCAACCTTAGAATCAGAATATTATGCCCCCCTTTTTCTTAATACGAACAGCCTGTGAAGCGTGTTATTCAGTCCAAGCCTGGCTTGTGTTTCTATTTCTTATGCCTGAATAATCTGGGCTTTTATAGCCCAGCTCCTTATCTGATGGGAGCAAGGCTAAGTAGCCCTTTTTCACAATTCTAGCTACAGGGCTCAATAGGCAGCACTAGAGTAAAATTTTGTGAAAAGAAAAGCCATTCCTGCCCTCATTTGCTAGGTTGCACGGAAACATCGGAGGGCTGCCGTATCTCATACCGGAAATGTTTCGGAAACGGGAAACGGCTGGAAACGGCAAGTCAACGGGGGGAAACGTTTCCAGAGAAGCTAACTTTTTGGGTCCTTTGGAAACGGCCCAGAAACGGCGAGGCCCATATTTCCTCGTGTTTCTGGCCCAGTACCAACCCATTTTCACTTTCCCCTTCTCTCTCCCCATTCAGTTTTGCCATTCGAACCCTTCCCCTCAAGATCGATCCCTTCCGCGCGCGCAGCACCCCACCCGACGGTCGTCTTCTCCGTCCGTCTCTGTTGTCGTCAGACCTCGCCGCCGGCTACCCCACCGTCGTTTTTTCTGGCGTGTCTTTCCGTTTCCGGTATGTTTCTTTCTTTTCTTCTTCCTCTGTCGTGCTCTGTGCTCTGTTCTTCCTTCTCTATCTCTTCTCTTCTCTCATCTCATAACCTCACTCATTATTTCTTTCTCTGTTGGCAGCGGTAGGTTCTTCAAGAACCTTCTTTTTCTTACCCTTCTCCTACTCCTATTTCAGCTTCCCCCTCCAACCAACAGGTTCTTCTTCATCTATTTAGAAATTGTTTTTGCTTTTGTTTTTATAAATTGTTATAAATTAAATGAATGGCTAAGCTGAAATTTATGAATTATTTTTTTTGCTGGCTGTTTTGTAATTTGTTTATTGCTTCTTCTAAATTTTTTTATTATATTTTGTTGTTGCTTTGGAATTGTTTGGTTTTGTGCTGCTGGTCTGAATTTTAGTAATTTTTTGCTTTGCTTTGGAAATGAAATTTTGCTGCTGAAATAATGTTTGTAATTTTGCTGAAATTTTGCTGCTATTGAAATAATGTTTGTAATTTTTTTGCTTTGTTTGTAATTTATGCATTTTGACATGAATTAGTATTCTTAATAGTCATATTATGTGTAAAATTTTGAAAAAAAATTTAGCGTTTTCATTTCCTATTTTTTTGAGTTTGACGTTTCCCCGTTCCCGTTTCCGTCCCCGTATCCATTTCTGTTTCCGTCCCGGTGCAACCTAGTCGGAAGCTACATACAATTAGGGATTTTTTAAACAAATATCTTAAAAGGGTGGGAAATAATAATGTTTCCCCAAAACTTAAACAAATGAGGGCAGGAATGGCTTTTCTTTTCACAAAATTTTACTCTAGTGCTGCCTATTGAGCCCTGTAGCTAGAATTGTGAAAAAGGGCTACTTAGCCTTGCTCCCATCAGATAAAGAGTCGGGCTACAAAAGCCCAGATTATTCAGGCATAAGAAATAGAAACACAAGCCAGGCTTGGACTGAATAACACGCTTCACAGGCTGTTCGTATTAAGAAAAAAAGGGGCATAACATTCTGATTCTGAGGTTGATAAAATACTCAGCTACCTAACAACTAATAATGCCCACAAAGAAGTGACGACATGCCTAGACTTGTGATATATGATTAAACCCAGTCTCTGGTTCAATATATATAAGTACGAAACAAGAATGAGATACTTGAAATTGCCTATTCCAGAGTTCTGCTTGTAACATACACTATGCAGTATTACAATCCAGAGTTCTGCCCATTATCAAAGAACTGCCTTACAATCAAGTTATCCCAATGCCAATATTAAACACATAAGCAAGCACGTTAAGATTCTATTAAAATAAAATAAAACAAAACATGAGATGCGATTTCTGACTAGTAGGGGAATATTACACAGTTGTTGCCTTGCTGAAAATTAGGAATCCTGTTGGAAACGTTGAACCCTAAAAAAGAGCAGGTAATTCACAAATTCTTTTCTATTTTTCCCCTGGCAAAGTCAAACAGATTAGATATAGGACACATAATCAATGAGCATAATCGAAAAAAAAAAGGTTAAAATTGATTAACACAAACAAAATAACATCAAAGTTTACCTCTAAAACCTAAAGAATCGATCGCTGGCTGGGTACTGACCTAAGCAATAGATGTCAAAAAGAAAAAAGAGTAGGCAACTGATAAATATTTCTATCATAAATTACCACAACTCAAACCAACTGAAAAATTGGCACCAATTCTGTGAAGTAACCTTGTTATTAATTTAAATCTCAATCAATGACTAAAATTGAATTGATGTTGAAGAAGAGAAGAAGGAACTGAGAAGAGTGGCGAGTCAGTCCTTGGAAGCGGTGAGAAGTTTGTTGCGTTCGTCGGCAACGAATTCAGCCTGGCGGTTTGGGGGCCGACGAGAAGAGCAGACACAGTGGCCGCCGGTAAATAGATGATGGTGACGCCGGTGCACATGCGAGGGTTAGAGTTGAGAGAAGAGACACGAAGCGAGTTGATGCGACGCGTAGATCCCTTGTCAAGGAAACTCAAGTCACAAAGTCTTTGAAAATTATACAAAACCAAGTGTTTTTTTTTAAAAAAAAAGGTATGAGGGCGTAATTTATTCTCATATTTTTTATATAATAATTTTTTATAAAGGTTGAATATTGATTTTTGTAAAAGAAAAATATATTAATTTTTGTAAGACTTTGCAATGAAACCTTATGCTATATTTAGTTTATAAGTTTTCTTAAAAAATAGAAAATTATTTAAAAAAAGGTTAAAATATCTTTTTAACCCTTCAAAAGTCTAGGATATAGGAAAAAACCTATTAAATTTGCCCTAGAATTTTGGCCCTTATAATATTTTAGGTTATATGAAATCAAGGAAACCTGACTTTTTGTTGAGGTGGCTAATGCATGGCTCACTTCAATAGTGAAACGTGGAGGATGACGTGACTAAAATTAGCTAAACATCTATTTAAATAATTAAGTAAGTTATTAGCCCTGTTAATTATAATTAAAAGATTAAATATTAATTAAAAATAAGAAATTTTTTTTGGCAAAATGTGCGTTTTGATAAAATACATTTCCCTCGTCTTCTTCCTTGTGCGAGTGTTCCTGCATTCTCCTCATCTTTAACCTAAAATAGATGGCAAGGTCTAACATTTCCACTGGGTCTTCCTCATCAATAGAGATTGAACACGTAAGGTGCAGGTGTGGGAAGAACCCTGTCCTTCTCATTTCAAAAACGAAGAAGAACAATGGACGGGCCTTCTAGAGGTGTCCATTTTTCTTGATAAGTGGAAGAATGTCATTGTTTTCGTTGTTGGGTTTTTTTGAAATGTTTTTTGTTTTGTGTCAGAGCAAAGAGGATTGTGGTTTTTTCAAGTGGGCTCCTACTGCTTCCACTGCTAACATTGATGGGAATGATGGGTGTACCTGCAAGGTGGAGCTGGATAAGTTACGCAAGGAATTTGAAAAGAAGTGTACAAAATTGAAATCTAAGTTAGTAGCTGAGAAGAGGGAAACTTCAATGTTGTTGACACTCCTCACTGTTTCCTGGGCCACTACCCTGAGCATGATGATGATATATTTAGCAAGAAAACATTAAGGAGAAATGGGGTTCTGAGGTTGAAACGTGTGTTGTGGGTTTTTGGAAAAGGAAGTTTGTATTCAATAAGGTGCAGAAAACACCTCTATTTGTTGTATGATTTGTTAAGGAGTTTGTACATGTTTTGGGTTTGGGATTTAGCCCCTTTTTAGGTTCTTAGGATTTAAGGTTTGTGGGTTGGCCCCTGTTGGTTATATGGTTTGTTAAGGAGTTAGTTTTGTAATCAATATAATCCTTAATGACATGCTCCTTATTTTCGCAAGCATAATCTTTTTTATTGAGCTGTAAGTTAAGTGTTTTGGTTTATTCAATTGTTTATGGTGTAAATTCACAAGTAAATTAAATGTTGATCCCAATGCAAATAAGTGCTCAACATAGCTGCAAATTTAAATGAAACCTGAACATAGATTAACTTGTCACATATTTACATCTTTACAGTCATGAAAGGGGAAGTAAAATATGTTGGGACTTTAAAACAGAATGGAATGGAATGAAAATTAAAATGTTCTTCAGTTGTTGTGGCTTTGCTGGGTTCCAGGAAATGTATTGGGGTTTGTTGTTGTGTCTGGCTGGAAAGGGGATTCAGTTGTCAGATTCTCAATTTCCCTTCCCCTTCCCCTTCCCTGCCTCTTCCTCTTCTTCTTCCTCTTCCCTTACGTCTTCCTCCTCCTCTTGGTCTCCCTTTGGTTGATGTTGATGTTGTGGCACCACCAATATTTGGTTTAGTATGTCCCTCAGGTTGTTGTGTATCAGGTGCAGGTGCAAGTACAAATGCAAAGACATGAGACTCAGTATGTGCATTAGACTCACCACCCATATGAGTATCAGTATGTGTAGGGTTTGGTGTAGTTGTATTCTGAAAAAGGTTCCATAAAATCAATAAGATACCTCATTATATGCAAGGGTATGTACATGTTATATATGGATGAATAAACCCCAAAATGAAACACTCTTACCTTTGTAGCAGGCGGATTAGGACATGTGGTTCTATTATGACCAGTACCATCATGGTTTGCACAATGGTACTGGCCTGGAAATCTTGGAGGCCTTGTTTTGTTGTCACCTTCATATGGGTCTCTTCTTCTCAACTTTTTTGGTCTCTCAAGATGCCTCTTATATGATGAAGGAAGGACCTCAGGTCCATCAACCTTAGGCCACATAGGCTGCCCATTGATAGGTTGGATAATACCTATATAAGCCTGACCATATGTTGTCTTGGAGTACCATTGGGAGACAAAAGCTTCTGGGTTGTCACCCTTGTACTTCATAGCAGATATGGCATGTCTACATGGAATGCCATTTAACATCCACCAATTGCAGCTACACACTTTCTCACCCAAGTCAACTATAAACCTATGCTCAGACTGAGTATGCTTCAGTTCAAATAGCAACTGTCCTGCCCAAACTTGAACCCACTCTCCACTAAACTCAGTTTCTCTTCCTAACCTCTTATAGGGTCTTGGCATGATGTCCCCCTCAATTGTGCAGGCCTTAGACCTCAACTTGGTAAACCTCCCTAACAAGTATTGCCTCACCCATTCTAGCATTGTAATTATAGGCTTATCCCTAGATAGCAAGATGACTGAATTGATTATTGTTCATGATTACATCACATGTAGAATAAGATGAAAAAGCATGCTTACACCAATCCTTTGTAGGGATAGCCATCAGCCACTCATATGACCCATGATCCAGATCCCTGATGGCCTGTATTTTGGTCTCCCAACCCTGGACATATGTAGCTTTGCTTGTACCAAGCATAAGATGCTTCAATAAGGCACCTCCACCAAATTTCTTCTTCAGGTTTGTGTATAAGTGTCTTACACAAAACCTATGCTCCACTCCATCTGATAGTTCATCAAAAACCTGCAACGGACCCTAAAAAAACAAATTCAAGTCAATAACAACCTGCAATATACCAGGCAAGAACAATAAATTCAAATGTACAAATTCAACACTAGTTTAGTATACTACCTTTTGCTGGTTAGAGATGAAGACCAACTTCCTGTCTCTGACATCACCTATGTCTTCAAATAATAGACTTAGGGACCACTTCTAGCTATGCTTGTTCTCACCTTCCACTGCTGCCACTGCCAATGGGAAGTACTAATCATTCCCATCCCTACCAACTGTTTTCAAAAGCTGGCCACCAAACTTGGTCTTCAAATGGTAACTATCAACCCCAATAAAGGGCCTGTATCCATTCAAAAATCCCTACTTGCATGCCCCAAAACACATGTAGAATAACCCCAAAGATGGCTGCAGACCTTCTCATAGGTTGTCCAACTGCAATTTGCATCTGTTACCATGTGAAACCTTCTTCAACTCTACACTGTAGCTTCACAACAAGCTATATTGCCTACCAGCCTCACCCTCCAACATATCAAGTGCAATCCTCTTCCCATTGTATGCAGTCCAATAAGTTAATTACATAACATACTGAGCCCTGAAAAGTTCAATGATTTGAACCACATACATCTTAAGATTTACCCTTAAATGCTTTAAAAGCATTTTGGAAACCCATTTTGAATTCTCATTCTTATTGTCAAACGCTCTAGGACAGGTATGATCAGGCCCTAATCTCTTTAACATTATGACATTTGTCCTGCCAACTTTACTCCCAAAAGCCTGCCACCCACAATCTTTATTTGCACACCTTATACGACACCATTCAGGCTCGTTTTTCACAAACTCCCCCGGCCTCCCCTTATACAGATTGTACTCCTTAATTATCTATCTGAACTAAACCATAGACTGAAACTCCATACCCAATTTCAATTCATACTTATCCCCCATTTTCTCTTCATCAAATGCCTCAGTTCGCCCCATGTCATATTCCTCATCAGTATCCATATCAGTATGCATTTCATCAGTATCATAGGTATCATCTATGTCTCTATAATCATTACCCCCTAAACCATGTAGATCCTCATCCCTAAAACATTTCCTATTCTCCTCCCTCTCATTACTGTCACTCCTATAATTTTCAAATTGTGAACCTTCACTATTAGCCCCTGAAGTGTCTTCGGGTCTTGGCCCAGGTTCAAGTAAATCTTTTACCTCTGAAACATCAAAGTGTTCAGTATTCAGACTGCACACAAAGCTTTTTTGTTGGCACTTCACTTGCCACACCAGAAGGCCCCTTACTTGTTGGACCAGAAGGCCCCTTACTTGTTGGACCAGAAGGCCCCTCACTTGTTGGACCAGAAGACCCCTCACTTGCCATACCAGATGGCCCCTCACTTGCTGCACCACTTGGGCCCTGACTTGATCCTTTACTAGACCCTACACTTCTCAATCTCTGCAGCTGACTCCTATAAATTTTTTTTCTTGTTACAACTTTTGTGGGACTCACATAAGGGTTGTGAGCAGGCACAAACTTTGTTCCCTTAGTTCTGAATTCTTGTTGGGTTCCAAGGTCTTCTTGGGCTTGTTGGGCTTGTTGGGAATGTTGGCTTTCTTGGGTCTGTTCTGTTTGGGCCACACCTTCTTGGACAGCTACCTCTTCTGCCTCAGCCAAACCCACAAACACTTCAGCCTCTTCCACACAATGCTCAACATAAAGGTCCACTCACAATTGTTATTTGTGACATCCTAAGTCAATTTACATTTATTTTTATTCATTCAATTAAATTTCACAATGAATTTTTCACGATCAATAATAATTAATTAAGTCCTAATTCAAAATAAGATTTATATTCACTAAGAATGCTAAAAATAATCAGTAGGAATAAAATAGATAAACCAATTAATAATATAGAATTGATTAAACACCTGTGACGTCCTATGTCAATTTACATTTAATTAAAGTCGTTTAATAATTTTTCATAATAAATTTTTCACGATCAATAATAATTAATTAAGTCCTAATTTAAAATAATATTTATTTTCACTAAACATGTTTAAAATAATAAACAGCAATAAATAAATCAAATAATTAAAGTAAGAAAAAGAAATTAATTAAATGGAACAAAAAGGAGGAAAATGGGACCAGGGCCTCTCGCTTGAGCGAGGCCCTTTTTCGCCTAAGCGAGGTTAGGGACTTTCGCTTGAGCGAGTTCCACCCGCTTGAGCGAAACCCACAAATTTATCTTGAGCGAGCCACCAACGCCTGAGCGAAATGCCTTATACTTCAAGTTTCTATTTCGCTTGGCGAGATTGTCTCGCTTGAGCGAAATAGCTCCAGCGATCTCACTAACTCTACTCGCTTGAGCGAAAGGTCTAAATAACCAACTCGCTCCAGCGAAAACACTCCAGTGCCTACACTCCCTTTCTTCGCTTGGGCGAGTCGCATTCGCTCAAGCGAAATTACTCCAGTACCTAATTTCCACTCATTCGCTTGAGCGAATTGGACATGCAACCAATTCCCCTGATCCTCGCTCGAGCAAAATTCAATCTGCTTGGGCGAAAATCATCCAGTAGCTCCCTCTGGTATCTCAAACACCTCTCGCTTAAGCGGGAATCCTCTCCGCTTAGGCGAGATTAACACAGTGCCATTTCCTCTATCTCTCGCTCAAGCGAGATTGAATCCGCTTGAGCGAAATTACTCCAGTGACTACATTGAAAGTACAGGACACTTTTGCTTGAGCAACAATCCAGTTTGCTCAAGCGAATTATGCAGCTTATGCGTAGAAACTTGGAGTATTTACACAAGTTAATTTACCTAAACATTTATATGCACTATTCAGCCTAATCTGTCCATTCACATACATTCCAATCATGCAATGCACTTCACTTCTAGTTCCATTCCACTAAATGTACATCAATCATTAGACATTAGATAATTCACATATTGTATATCACCCATGACTCATAATTTTATGCAAAGCCTGTCTATATCAATGCATCAGACACACTACTATTGGCTCCATGCCAATATACATCAAATCTATGAAGTCAACACTACTCACATTAACATCACCATTACACCACGCTTCAACATGAATCCATAGGCATTTTGTTCATATTGTAACTTAATCCCACACTCATAGGAAACATATAAAGATGACACATCTGGAATACAATACACATTGTGTACATAAAATACATTAAACATTACACACAACATTATATTCTTAATTCACTTTACTCCTTGGCATCAATTCTCCGCTTGGCGCACCTCCGGGGTTTCGACCTCTTCCCTGTCACTGGTTACTAAATTAAAAGGAATAACAACAAGGGTGAGTGTTTGGCATCATAATTAATCCAGAATGGTAATTAAATAACAAGATACATATTTACTAGTTCTAATTTATACAATTAGTCTCACCTCTTGTTCTCAACTCCTACTTACCAATCATGAACTCAATTTCCAACTCTTTATCCCCAAATTGTCAATCACAACCAACAATCATCACAAAACACATTTATATTATCACACAAGGTTAACAATGCATCGAATAACACAACCGACTCTCATATCAATTCGACGCCTAGTATCCAGATACTAAAAGGATCGACCTTCAGCTGGGGGTCCTACTTGACACCCCGTGAACCCTGCTTGGTCCACCGAGTCTTACTTGACTCTCCACCTCAACCACTGGGTCCTACTTGACCATTGGGTAGCTCAACTGGGCATAAACACCACGGGAGCTAGAAACGAGGGGCTATACATACCGTCGGCCGTCCCACACCACATAATCATACATATATACAACTCACATTTCTCATATCAAGTAACAAGTGGCCAGCAATACACATATGCTCATCAATTGGGCGACCTACTTGTCAAACCCTTCATCACAATGCCACTATACTCATCAACTCATCACAATTTAAATCACATTATCCTCATAATCATCATAAACCACACACAATTTACATTCATACACATACAATTATCATTCCTTGTCTATTCTCATTATTTCCATATTTAATTCAATGACTCAATTCAATTATACTTACCTATTCTAATTAATTATAACCCGAACACCCCCCTTACCTCAATTCCGAGCTCCGACGACTCGTTCTTGATGTGATTAGCGTTCTCTCGACGCTATGTCCAACGTCCTACGTCCGAAATCAACACCCACTTCACCGTTCGATCCTCCGACGACTGTTTCATTACCTACGGAGGTCGAAACGTAAAACCCATCAACGTTAAACCATCCTCATTACTTTAAAAACCATTTTCAAGCTTCTACGCACTAGAGGAGTAGGAAACGAAAGATTACTCCTCTATGCATGACCATTTGGTTTAACAGAGAAAATGAAAGAGATGCGAAAGCTTAATTTAAAGGGTTCATTGGACTCACCTCGAAGCCACGGTCTCAAAAACGTAATTATTTTGAAGTTCCGACACAAAACGAGCCTCCCTTTGAGGCATGCAAACGTACGACAATGAGGGAGAAGAAGGAGGAGGAAAACCTGGCGTGAAGAAGATGAGGAAGAAGAAGAAAGATGTGATTATTTAAAACTCAAGGGCAAAATGGTCATTTCCCCTCTTTCTTTTATAATTTCTTTAAAAGTTTTAATTAAACTCTTACCTTTAACCCCACTGGTAACTTCTAATTGTTACGTTCTTCTAATTACCTTTACTTAACCTTTTGTAATTAATCATTAAATAAATTTATTTATTTCCACAACATTTAATTATTTATAATTGCATTTTTAATAATAATAATTCCCAAAATCTCAATAAATCCGGTTGGACAATTATTAATATTTTTTGCCAATTAAATTTTTTCTAAAATATTAGGGATGTTATATTATTAACTGTAAATTCACCCATTTCTAATGCATGTGAGTCCCGTGTTACACTCTTGTACTCCATTTCTCCTTTTTTTTCCACCACAACTTAAATTCCCCTTTATACCCAAGGTCTTGGACCAGTGACCGTGCCTCAAAAAATGACCATCTATCAATATCTACGTTGTGAATGACATGTATTTCCTTATCAATGTAAACACATGGTGGGCCCTCTTGAAATTTGCCCTTATGTTGTATCATAACCGTAAAACTAATACCTAAACAACAGTGAAATAAGCTACACAGTAAGCACATTAAGTGAAAGTTATGTTTTTTAAAGTTTTGTTTTTCAATCAACGAACATGTGGTCTAGCCCTAAACCCTAAGAAACTAACAACATGTGGTCCTTCCACACCCCTGAACCCCATTCTAAACACACAACAAGTAAATAATTTTAGAATATACTAGGCTTTATTTTGACACAAACACTTCAAAAACCGTACCTGGAAACTTGAAAGATCCATGTTGTCTTCTTGCTTGTTGATGTCCAACTTGGAAACTGGAAACACCCACAGAGATTTTTGAACATGCACACACCACACTGATACTCTTCAAAGAGACAATGGAATTACAGAGAACCCAAAGAAGAAGACGAGGAGAATGCAGAACGCACAAGGAAGAAGACGAGGGAAATGTAACTTATCAAAATGCACGTTTTGCCAAAAAAAACATTTCTTATTTTTAATTAATATTTAATCTGTTAATCATAATTAACAGGACTAATAACTTAATTATTTAAACAGATGTTTAGCTAATTTTAGCCACGTCATCCTCCATGTTTCACTATTAAAGTGGGTCATGCATTAGCCACCTCAGCAAAAAGTCAGGCTTCCTTGATTTCACATAACCTAAAATATTATGAGGGCCAAAATTCTAGGACAAATTTAATAGGGGCTTTTTCCTATACCCTAGACTTTTAAAGGGCTAAAAAATTATTTTAACCTAAAAAAATTATAAAAAAATAGAAAATTGATTTTTTATTTTTTAAGAACATCAGAAAACTCTTTTAAAAGATTTTATAAGAAAACATAATTGAATTAGAAAATTTGAAGCTGTTAAGCTTGATCTACCAAGAGTCAAGCTCTGATACCACTTGTTATACAAGTGGCCTCAATACTCAGAAGGGGGGTGAATTGAGTTTTTCAAACTTTGCTTGAAATACCTTTGAACTTGATTCTTATATACAAGTTTATAAGATTATGCAAGAGAAATCAAGTTAAATGAAATATGCAATGCACAACAAGGGAAAAATATAGCTGAGACAATTTATCAAAGACTTGGTGTGCACTATTCAAGTTATATCAATTCAAGTAAGTTTAGGCATGCAAGCTACTATCAATCAACACAAAACAATCAAGTGTAGTATGTGAATATAAAAGAGTAAGGGAGAAGAGCTTGCAAACCAATTTAACGAGTTCCACCAACCCGGTGTACGTCTCGCCTCTAAGAAACCCACTTAGAGGATTTCCACTATTGTAGATTAGAGATACAACTTTGAGCAATTGCGGCTTCCTAGTGTCCCACACTCAAGAACCCAATCCTCACAAGTACAAGGGCACCCCACCCAATCTCTCAATCTCACAATATCCCAAAGGTTGAACCCCAACCTTTGTAACCACTTAACCTAGAGTGAACTTTGATGTTTGATGTTTGTGTTTACAAGAAAAAATACTCTCTCAAAAGAGTGGATAAGCAAATGATAGCTCACACAAATTCTAACTCTCAAGATGAGAGGATATACAAGTTCTAGCTCAAAGAATGATGAATATACAAGGAATATGAAATTTCTAAGCACAAAGGTAAGTAAAGATTGATTGCCTCTTGTTGTGTTTTTTGTGCTTGTGTTTTCCTTGCATTTATAGAGCCATGGTTGAGCTGCAGAAGTTCCTAGCCATTGCACATTATGGGCATCTGAGTTTTTGAGGGAGAAATGAGCTGGTTTCTCATTAAAAAGCATTCTCCACTGATTTTCCCACTATCGTAATCGATTACGCCTTGAGCTGTAATCGATTACACTTTGAATTTTTTAGTCATGTTCGTGCTGTAATCAATTAGCCTTTCCCTGGTAATCGATTAGCTTAAACTCAGAAGGTAGGTAATCGATTATGTCTTGCCCAGTAATCGATTAGCTATAGCACCTGATGCATTTAATTCAATTCTTGATCTTGGTAATCGATTAGCACACATGTGTAATCGATTAGTGCTGTTCCAGTAGCTTGGTAATTGATTGGCTGAAGTCCTATAATCGATTAGCATATGTACCTGATACATTTAATTCAATTTTTGATGTTGGTAATCGATTAGCATATTGGTGTAATCGATTAATGTGCAAGTCAATAGCTCTGTAATCGATTAGCCCTGTAGATGTAATCGATTAGCTGTTAAATAGAAGCTATCTAATCAATTAGCTTAGACTTCCTAATCGATTAGCTGTGCAGTTTTTCTGGGTCTGATTCTATGTCTTTATTTTTGCAAGAATTTCTTCAAGAGTCCTTTGTCATTATCAAAATCCTTGAACCTGTAATCATATTCAAACACATTCTCCCCCTTTTTGATGATGACAACAATGTTCATCTCTTGAGGGTTGTTAGTTTAAATAATAATCTTATCTCTAAGTTTATCTCTTGAATGTTTATCTGCAAAAACATATCTCTTATGAATTCTGCATGATCTCTTATCTCTTAATCAAATTTTTAGAGTCTGCATTATCTCTTATCAAGTATCTCTTAAGCAAATAAATATCCCCCTATCTTAAAGAATCTATTAACCACTTTAGAGATAATTAACCATTTTGCAATTTATTTTAGCAGCCAATATCAGATGAACAATTAGATGAACAATTATTTCTTCTCCCCCTTTGGAATCATCAAAAATAATTAGGCAGTAGAGAGATATGGAAATAAAAATAGCTTTATTGATTAATAAAGGAAATTAAAAAAGGGAAATATGCAGAATTAAAAGTGAAATAGAAACAAATAAAGCATACAAAAAAAACAGATCAATCAAAACAACGGATCTAATCATCCGGATGGAAGAATTGAAGTTCTGAAATCTTGTTGGACAGCTCATCATAGCGTTGTTGCAACATTTCAAAATGTTGCTGTTCCGTCATTTGGAACTCTTGAAGAGAGTTCTTAATACGGCCAAAGCGGTTGTCGAGGTGTGCAGTGAGAGCGAAAAAGGGATCAGCGGGGGCAGAGGATTTAGCTTGAGTGGGAGGAGGAGGAGCAGGTTGGTCAGCAGGAGCTTCAAAGGGAATATTGGCATGTATGCCTTCCATCCTTGGGTACCAAGCTCCATTCAGAAAAACAAGACCCATCTTGGTGAGGTGATGGGTGCCAATGCAAGCCTTTGGAGGCACCTTCTTTGACAGCTCTCCAGCCAAGTCTACTCCACAAGTTTTGAAGATTCTAGTGAGTAGAATGGCGTAGGGAAGCTTTTGCTGATCTTTGGCTTGGCGCATGTGGAGCTTGATCATTTGAACCCAATTTATCTCCTTTTGGTTCTGCATAGCCCACATCAAGAGGACATCATCCTCTTCTACCAGAGCATAGTTCCCACCACGGGGAACCAACATCTTGACTAAGAAGAAGTGTAAGAGGCGGTTGTTCATGGTCAAGTGGCCCACCAGCTTGTGGTTGCTTCTTGGGCGATCAGCTTTCCATAAGGATTATCGGGCAGTGAGAGCATTGAAAGCCCATTCGTCCTTAGGATCTCCTCCGTTGAACTCTACATCATTGAGTGGCAGAAGAGTGATTTTCGCCAACTGGGTATTTGTGAGCTTAATGGTCACATTTTTAACTTTTGATTCTATCACCCCATTTACAAGCTTGAGGTTGCAGTAAAATACCCGGATAAGTTCCGGATAGTAAAGTTCTTCCTTAAGGGTGAGGAAGGGGAAGAGGTTGTAGTGGTGGAGACATTGGGTGAAGGTGAGGCTGTGGTTGTCAAAGGTTTCAGCAATGGTGTAGTGAGGGGATATGATGTCTTTTTCAGAAAAATGGTTGATGAAGTTTTGAAGGTCTCTATGGTTTGTGAAAAACCTGGAGAAATCAAGGGGATTGTTTGTTTGGGCCATTGAAGACCTTGCCCTCTTGATGGTTCTTGATGAAGACATGGTGGTGGAAGGAGAAAAGTGTAGAGGGAAGATGAAGAGAATGAGAGAGTTCTTTAGGAACTTGAGAGAGTTTAAAGGATAAGAGGTAGTGTAAGTTGAGAGAGTGAATAGGTGGGTTTTTATAGGGAAAAGGTAGGTTTAGGAAGGAGTGAAGTGGAGTTAGTGAGGGTAGGAACACGAAGGGCCTCGGTAACCGTCGTTTGACTACTCTGGAACCGATGCTAATCGATTACGAGGCATGGGTAATTGATTAGCTCACTGTTTCAGAGGAAGATGAATCGTTTTCACACATGGGTAATCGATTAGGAGAGATGGGTAATTGATTAGGTTAAGAAACAGAATCGTCCTAATCGATTAAGGAAGGCTGGTAATCGATTAGTGGAAAGATGAAACATTTTGAACCTGAAACAGAGGCTTTGTAATCGATTATGGACCAAGGGGTAATCGATTAGGCAGAAAATAGCAGCTTGGTAATCGATTAGCTGCCAAAGAGTAATCGATTAGTTAAGAAACAGAAGCTTGCTAATCGATTATTTCTATCTTTGTAATCGATTATTTTGCTAAAAAACGCTCAGATTTTGCAGATTTTGTTTCAGCAGGCTGGAAATCTAATAAGTTATTCCTTGGAACATTATGAACTTAATGAAACATAATCAGAATCAAGGAATTATCAAAATCCTCTATTATTCAAACACAATTAGTTATATCAAGGATTCCTAATTCTCTCCTAATGTGTATGAATTGATCTTTTGCTAAAGGTTTGGTGAATATATCTGCTAGTTGCCTAGAAGTATCAACATGTTCAAGCACACAATCACCTTTTAAAACATGATCCCTAATGAAATGATGTCTTATTTCAATGTGTTTAGTCCTAGAATGCATGACTGGATTCTTAGAGATATTTATAGCGCTAGTGTTGTCACATTTAATGGGTACTTTGTTTAAAACAACACCAAAGTCAAGAAGTTGTTGTCTCATCCAAAGAATTTAAGCACAACAACTACCGGCTGCTACATATTCTGCCTCAGCCGTTGATAAAGCAACACTTACTTGTTTCTTGCTATGCCAAGAAACAAGGGAACTACCAAGTAAATGACATGTGCCACTAGTACTTTTTCTATCAAGTTTACAACCCACAAAGTCGGAATCGGAATATCCTAAAAGATTACATTCAACGCCTTTAGGATACCATAAACCCACATTTTGAGTACCCACAAGATATTTCAAAATTCTTTTTACAGCGGTGAGATGTGATTCTTTAGGACAAGCTTGATATCTAACACACATGCATACAGCAAACATAATATCGGGCCTACTGGTTGTTAAGTAAAATAAGGATCCAATTATACCTCGATATTTAGTTATTTCAACCTCCTTACCCTTCTCATCTTTGTCTAAATAGCACGATGTACTCATAGGTGTAGCTATTTTATTTGCCTTATCCATTTCAAATCGTTTAAGTAATTCCTTATAATACTTCGTTTGACTAATGAATGTCCCTTCATTTGTTTGTTTAATTTGTAGCCCAAGGAAGAAGGTAAGTTCTCCCATCATAGACATTTCAAATTCATTTTGCATGATTTTGGCAAACTCTTGACAAAGATTTTCATTAGTAGCACTAAATACTATGTCATCAACATAAACTTGTACCAAAAGAATGTCACTTTTGTTGTGTTTTATAAATAGTGTAGTATCAACCTTTCCTCTTTCAAAATTGTTTTCTAAAAGAAATTTGCTAAGTCTTTCATACCAAGCTCTTGGAGCTTGTTTCAAGCCATATAAGGCTTTTCTTAATTTAAAGACATGGTTTGGAAATTTATGATTTTTAAAACCGAGAGGTTGATCTACATAAACTTCTTCTTGAATAAAGCCATTTAGAAAAGCACTTTTGACATCCATTTGATAAAGTTTAAAATCCATACAACAAGCAAAAGCTAACAATAATCTAATGGCTTCTAATCTAGCTACGGGAGCATACGTTTCTTCATAATCTATTCCTTTTTCTTGATTATACCCCTTTGCTACTAATCTAGCTTTGTTCCTAGTAATTATACCATTTTCATCTAATTTATTTCTAAACACCCATTTTGTTCCTATTATTTGGTGATCATTGGGTTTTGGCACAAGCTCCCAAACTTCATTTCTTTCAAATTGATTTAATTCTTCTTGCATGGCCAACATCCAATGCTCATCAATAATAGCTTCATCAATGCTTTTGGCTTCTATTTGAGAAACAAAAGCTAAGTGATTACAAGTATTAAAAGTACGACGAGTACTTACATCTTTGGTTATTTCTCCTATGACTTTGTCCAAGGGATGGTCTTTTAAGGTGATCCACTCTTTTTGTGGTTCCTCATGTTGTGTTGTACCTCGTACCTCCTTCATTGTTGATTTCCTCTTTGTCATCCAAGCTCATTTCTTGGAAGGTACCTACAATATCATCAACTTACTTTCTCAGAGGATTTTGGTTAAGTTCATCAAATTTAACATGTATGGACTCTTCAATTGTATGAGTTTGTTTGTTAAAGAGTCGATATGCTTTACTTGTAGATGAATAACCTAAGAAAATTGCTTCATCAGATTTTGCATCGAATTTGCCAAGATTTTCCTTTCCATTATTCAACACAAAACATTTGCATCCAAATATGTGAAAATAAGAAATGTTTGGTTTTCTTCCTTTGTAAAGCTCATAGGGGGTTTTCTTTAATATAGGCCTTATTAAACAACGATTCATAACATGGCAAGCGGTATTTACCGCATCGGCCCAAAAATGTTTAGAAATATTACTTTCATTCAACATAGTTCTTGCAAGCTCTGCTAAAGATCGATTTTTCCTTTCAACTACTCCATTTTATTGTGGAGTTCTTGGAGCCGAAAAATTATGTTCAATGCCAAACTTTTTGCAAAACTTTTCAAAAGATTGATTTTCAAATTCTCCCCCATAATCCATTCGAATGGATGCTATTTTCAAAATTTGTTCGTTTTGGATGATCTTGGCAAGTTTCTTAAATGCATGATATGCTTCATGTTTATGAGTAAGAAATAATGTCCATGTATATCTAGAATAATCATCCATAATCACAAGACCATAATAGTTTCCACCAAAACTTTTGATTTTTGAAGGTCCAAATAAATCCATATGTAAAAGTTGTAAAGGTCTAGTTGTTGAAACAATGTTTTTTGCTTGAAAAGAAGCCTTTACTTGTTTTCCCTTTTAACAAGCGTCACAAAACTTATTTTCAAATTTCAATTTTGGTAAACCAATAACTAAGTCTTTTGAAACAAGTTTGTTTAAATGGTCTACATGAATGTGAACAATTCTTCTATGCCATAGCCATGATTCATCCTCTTTAGTTATGAAGCATTACACATCATTTGAAGCAAGACAATCAAGATTAATCATGTAAATGTTATCTACTCTTTGACCAACAAAATTTATTTCCTTATTTAGCTTGTTTTCAATTATGCAACCATTTGATTCAAAAATAATTTTATATCCCTTATCACATAATTGACTAATGCTAAGCAAGTTATGTTTAAGTCCTTCAACATACAAAACATCATTTATAGAAGTAGAAGAATTTTTACCAACATTACCAATTCCTAGTATTCTTCCCTTTGTGTTATCTCCATAAGTAACGAATCCTTTATTTCGTGGAGTAAATGATGTGAATTTATTTTTGTCTCCCGTCATGTGTTTTGAACACCCACTATCCAAGTACCAATGGGTGTTACTTACTTTAAAGCATACCTACAAAACAAGTCAAGTTAGAGAACTTGGTACCCATTTTATGTTGGGTCCTTGTAGGTTAGTTTGAGGTAATGTTCTTTTAGGAACCCATACTTTTCTCACAACCTTTGGTCCTAGTTTTCTAACATTACAATTAGATACATTATGTCCTTTGAAGCCACAATAATTACATTTCATGAAAGGTGTAGATGATTTACTAGGTGGTACAAAGAAACTTTTGTAATGTTTTTCCTTCTTGTAAGCATGTGATCCTTGATTATATCCTAATCCGATTTTATTAAACATGCAACGTTGTTTTCCAAGAAGTGCATCTAAATTATCCCTACCATTAGTGAATCTCTCTAAGGTTTTGTTTAAGTCTAGGACCTTCTCTTCTAGATCAATGCATTTCTTAGCAAATTCACAAGGTTTACTCTTAGAGCATGCTTGGACATTTTCTAACTCTTCTTTTAAACATTCATTTTCTTTGTAAACTTCCATGAGATGCATTTCTAGAGTATCACTTGTTTTTCTAGACAATTTAAGCCTATTAGAGACTTTTGTAAATTTATCATACAATTCATTAAAAGAATCAAGCAATTCTTCTTTATCTAAGTCATGGAGACTTACCTTATTTTCCTCTTCAGAGTGGTTGGCCATTAAGCAAAGATTTGCTTCTTCATTGTCTGAATCATCAGAGCTACTTACATCATTTTTGTCCCAAACGATGTAAGCTCTTCTTCTTCCTCCTCTTTCTTTGGTTTTTTTCTTGAGGTTTGGGCAATCAGCTTTGAAGTGCCCTTCCTTGCCACATTCAAAACAATTGGGTGAGGAGGAATTTTCTTTAGTGATAGGTTTCTTACTTGGAGTTTTGGAGCTTCTTTGGAAGCGTTTATTTCTTATGAATTTCCCGAAGCGTTTCACAAAGAGTCCAAACTCTTCTTCTTCATCAGGTTCACTTCCGGATTCTTCTTTATTTGTAGAGGTGGCCTTGAGAGCTAGACCTTTCTTCTTAGAAGATTTTTCTTCCTATTCTACCATCTTTAATTCTTTCAGCTCTTGTTCCTGTTCCTGCAACTTACCAAATAGTGTGGCAAGAGACATTTCATTAATGCTAGGAGATTGTTTGATGACGGTAACTAGCGGTTGCCATTCCCGCCATTCCCTGTTAAGACTTTTCAACACTTTATGAATGAGCTCTTTGTTAGTCTAAGTCTTTCCAAGTGTAATAAGTTGATTAATGATGAGAGTGAATCTTTTTTGCATATCAACAATTGATTCATGATAATTTAATCTAAAGCACTCATATTGACTAGTTAGTGTACTAATCTTAGAGTCTTTAACACCATTTGTACCTTCATGGGTTACTTGAAGAGGATCCTACATTTCCTTGGCAGATTTACAAGTAATTACTTAGAAAAATTCATCTGGTCCTAGTGCAAGAGTAATTAGATTTTTAGCCTTGTAATTATACTACACCTTCTTTTCTTCCTCACTTGACCAATCGTCCATTGGTTTTTCAATATTTTTATCATTTACAATGTGCATGGGAATGAAGGGACCTTTTTCAATGGCATTCCAAACTCTTAAGTCAATTGATTGAATGGAGATTTTCATTCTCTCTTTCCAAAAAGTATAACCTTCCCCATTAAAAGCGGGAGGTCTATTTGTGGCACCACCCTCAGGAAAAAGGTTTAGAGAACTTGAGGCCATCTTATCTCTTAAAGTTGTTAAGCTTGATCTACCAGGAGTCAAGCTCTGGTACCACTTGTTATTCAAGTGGCCTCAATACTCAAGAGGGGGGTGAATTGAGTTTTTCAAACTTTGCTTGAAATACCTTTGAACTTGATTCTTATATACAAGTTTATAAGATTATGCAAGAGAAATCAAGTTAAATGAAATATGCAATGCACAACAAGGGAAAAATATAGCTGAGACAATTTGTCAAACACTTGGTGTGCACTATTCAAGTTATACCAATTCAAGCAAGTTTAGGCATGCAAGCTACTATCAATCAACACAAAACAATCAAGTGCAGTATGTGAATGTAAAAGAGTAAGGGAGAAGAGCTTGCAAACTGATTTGAGCTGTAATCGATTACACTTCAAATTTTTTAGTCCTGTTCGTGCTGTAATTAATTAGCCTTTCCCTGGTAATCGATTAGCTTAAACTCAGAAGGTAGGTAATCGATTATGTCTTGCCCAGTAATCGATTAGCTATAGCACCTGATGCATTTAATTCAATTCTTGATCTTGGTAATCGATTAGCACACATGTGTAATCGATTAGTGTTGTTCCAGTAGCTTGGTAATCGATTGGCTGAAGTCCTGTAATCGATTAGCATATGTACCTGATACATTTAATTCAATTTTTGATGTTGGTAATCAATTAGCATATTGGTGTAATCGATTAATGTGCAAGTCAGTAGCTCTGTAATCGATTAGCCCTGTAGATGTAATCGATTAGCTGTTAAACAAAAGCTATCTAATCGATTAGCTTAGACTCCCTAATCGATTAGCTGTGCAGTTTTTCTGGGTCTGATTCTAAGTCTTTGTTTTTGCAAGAATTTCTTCAAGAGTCCTTTGTCATTATCAAAATCCTTGAACCTGTAATCATATTCAAACACAGCCACCTCAGCAAAAAGTCAGGCTTCCTTAATTTCACATAACCTAAAATATTATAAGGGTCAAAATTCTAGGGCAAATTTAATAAGGGTTTTTTCCTATACCCTAGACTTTTAAAGGGCTAAAAAATTATTTTAACCTAAAAAAATTATAAAAAATAGAAAATTGATTTTCTATTTTTTAAGAACATCAGAAAACTCTTTTAAAAGATTTTATAAGAAAACATAATTGAATTAGAAGATAAGGTAACTGAATTACAATATAAAGACTATTGTAACCCAATGGGAATATGAAATAAGCTGCTACTAATTTGAAAAGTTCTACTGCTACTATTTTGAAATATATTTAAACACAAACTCATTTGCTCTTATTTTAATATCACTTTAAATTTTTGTTATAATTTTTATGTGATGTGTAACATCCCAAAAATTTCATTCTCGTGTATAATCATTTTGATTTAGACCGTTAATGATATTATCTATTTTATCTCAACTTTCTATATAAATTTGGTTAGGAAAACATCTTCAATTTAATCTTTTATCATGGTAAATAATTTTAACTTTATACCTTAGGTAAAAGTTAATCAAATAACTTATTACCTATTTCCTTAGTTATTAATTTCTTTGGCTTTTCCAATTACTCTCATCAAATTACCACATACTCCACTCAAAATACGTTATCTTGTACACATTTTAATTGTTAGTTAGAGTCTAAATTTGGATATATTGTCAACTACAAAGTTGTTCCTCATTGTCTTAGCTTTCCAACAAGACTAAATTTGTTAAAATCCATTACGATATGAGAGAGATATGCCTAAAATATCGAAATAGTGTCAGAATTAATATTTTACTTCAATCATATCATTTTGTACATATTTTAATGCCTAGTTAGAGTCATTTAAAAGAGTGGTAAACTACAAAGTTGTTCTTCGTTGTCTTAGCTTTCCAACAAGACTAAATTTATTAAAATCCATTAAGATATGAGAGAGATATACCCAAAATACCAAAATAGTGTCAGAATTGATATTTACTTCAATCATACAAGCTACATTATGTAGGCTGCGGAAATGGTCAACAATACAGCCCATTTTTCTCACCTAAAACCTCCATTATCACCATAAATGATGTACCTAACATCCCACTACAATACCATTATGAAAATCTTGTCCCCCACTTGTCATTTGCATCATTAAATCAACACTACATCTTGTTCTCAAGTCTGAATTCTTAGAACAAGCTAAAGTTAGTGAAGCCTCTCTCTCATTTTCTTTCATTTTCTCTATCAAAGTCACTCTTGATCTGAAGCTAGGACAATAAGAAAACACTTTCAACCACTCTAGGATCCTCCATCAAGTTAAGAGGGGATAGGCTTGTGAATAAATATGGAATGGGTAGAATTGTATGCTATTCTAGGATTTTTGATTTATTTTTGTAACTTGTTACTTAATTTCGAAGCTAAAAATATGTGAATTTGACTTTGACTTCTTCATAAAAGTTGTAGATCTTTTCTTTATGTGAAGTTTAAGACTTTAACCAACTGATTTGGATATGTATAGCATGAGTTATAGTTAAAATACTACAGTATGTCTGTTCTAGAATATGTACCTTCTATTTTGTGTAAATATTAATATTATGGGAATTATACATACATATTTAGACTTTGATGTATTCATAAAAGTTGTAGATATTTATGTTATGGATCTATAGAAAGTGGTTTTAAGTTAAAATGATATTTTTAGCTCTAGTTATACCTAAAATACAGAAGTATGTTCATGCTGAAAATCTATTGACGTGAATCACTGTTTGTATTTTTAAAACTGGAAATTTTGTGTTGAGAATTAGTGTTTAGTGTCTTCATAAAAGTTTTAGATATTTGTGTTATGAGTAATTAGAACTGGTCTCATGCCAAAATTATTTTTGTAGCTCCAGGAACGTTGAATTTACCAACATATGTACGTTTTGTTACTTTCTTTGAGATAGTTTAGTATACTATGAATTTGGGATATTTCTGTTTAGATTTGGAATTTTTGGTCATCATAAAAATTATAGATAATAGAATTATTGAAACACGGAACTTGGCCTCATTTAAAAATTATTTTTATACCATGAGTTATAGCTAATTTACTAAAGATTGTCAAACCAGTAAATTTTCCAGCAATTGGTGATAATGAAAAATGATAACCTATTGACTATTATGTGATTATGTGATATTTCTGTTTGAAATTTAAAATTATGGTCTTCATTAATGTTGTAGATAATTTTGTTATGGAACTACAGAAAGTGGAATTACTTAAAAAGGATTTGATTTGCTCATGTTATGGTTATTTTTCTAATGTATGTTGCTGTTGTAAATTTCTGAAATTTACCTATGATGATTATTATGGATGAAAATGATATTTTCGATGTGGGTAATGATTTATTTATGAATTATTGAGGGATTATTGATTATTATAGATGTTATTGAGTGTCCTATGAATGTCATACAGTATGTATATCTTTGTGATGAATAATTATGAATGACTAAATTAACGTATACATGAATGCCTTGTGGTTTATTGAGATATATTGTTGAACTGTAAATCCATGATTTTGAGAATTAATATATGTGATGTGTCCTTTGAGGACTTGTGTTTTCCAAGTGATTATGGAAGTATTGATATCATGGTATGTTAAATTGATAAAGAGAATTAAAGGCATTCATGCATCATAAGCATTTAGACGCACCATGGAATTTAAGGGTTCCATGATTATCAGCCCTGGTGGGGTGTTACTCTATGATGAGTTAAAGCCTTATTTTCGTTAAGCGCCATGAAGTGTAGGGTACTTGTGTATTTCGATACTTGAGCGCCATGAAGGGTAGGGATTCATGGTATATGCTAAGTCCTACTTGTGTACTTTGGTACTTGAACGCTACGAAGGGTAGGGATTCGTGGCATTATGCTAAGTCCTACTTGTGTCTCTATGAGACTTTTTACTGCAGTATTCCTACTAAATCAAAATGGATCCAGCATGACATCATTTAACTAAATTAAAGATTATTAAATGTAAATGACCTTGTTTGGCATATTCATCATATCATAATTGTTTGTTGATTGTGTTTGTGCAATTTTACTTATTTTATATTTATTCTATATTTTATCTCACTCTTACATTATTTTTACAGTGCACGCTTCACAGAATGACGAGTGGTGCAATTAATGAAGTTTTTATGTCTTATTGCTTGGACTTTGATTTCATTTGAGATTTAATGTGTTGTAATAATATTATGTACCTCGTACTGCAATCTTATTTATCGTTTCCGCTATGTAAATGCATTATATTTTATTCATTTACGACTAGTATGCATGATAATATTCCGCATTTATCAATTTTTACGTGACCTCAGAATTTAAATTACGAATTTCAAAATGATTTTTTAAACGTGAAAAATTTATTTCAAAAATTTGGGTTAATTAATTGGAATTTGTAATTTGGGTTTTGGGTGTCACATGATGCATATACTATACAATATTGTCATAAATAATATATATATATATATATATATATATATATATAAGACATATCTCAATTAATTTGAATTAAAAAATGTTTAAAAAAAAATTAAAAACTGAGGGTACTTAAACAACCTTTTTAGTTTTCTAGTTTTTCAAATTGAAAAATTGTCATATTATCTAAACGGGTTTTTAAAATTTTTCTAGCTATTCTAGAAAATAAAAATTTTGGAAAACAAACAGAATTTTTTCCCTAAAACTAGTGCTGTGTTTAGTTCATAAGTTTTCTTAGAAAAATAGAAAATTATTCTTAGAAAAATTAAAAAAATAAAAATTTTAAGAAAATTAGAAAACTCTTTTAAAATGTTTTCTAAAAAAGTAAAAAAATAAAAAAGACGGTAAATAAATTTCAAGATAAAGACTAGTTTTCAAAAATTAAGAACACGACAATTTTCATTGTTCATTTAAATTAGTATTATCATCCTTAAATATTGAATTAGCTTTCCTGCTTAACAAAAGAAATGGTAAAAGGTTGTAGAAATCTTATCTATATTATAAGTTAGTTATTAGCGGAAAGACCAACTCCATCATATCTATCAATTTTACATTTTTATTTTTTTGTTAAATTTAAACTTTAATATTTCATATGATTTTTATGATTATGTGATGCATATACTATACAATATTGTCATAAATAAAATATATATATATATATAAAAGAAATATCTCAATTAATTTGAATTAAAGAATGTTTAAAAAAAATTGAAAAACTAAGTGCACTTAGAACAACTTTTTTAGTTTTTTAGTTTTTCAAATTGAAGAACTGTTAAATTATCTAAATGAGTTTTTAAGATTTTTCTAGCTATTATAGAAAATAAAAATTTTGGACAAACAAAAAACTTTTTCCAAAAAACTAAAATAATTTTTTGTAACTAAACGCAACCTAAATATTCTTGAATGATAAAAATATAGTAGAAAATACAATTTACTTACCACTTTAATTTGTCTTTAAATTGTCATAGCTATCAATGTTTTTTATAACTAGATTGGTCATTCAACAAATGAAACACCAATTCAAACAAATTAAAAATAAATTGGGATTCAACCATAATTATAGGGATAATATTAAAAATTTGACCAGTCAGCTTACTAATTCCCCCGTTGAATTGACGGGACATAACAATGGTATCCATTGCATTGCATGAGTAGTTTGTTTTGGTGCAATCTTGGCTCATGCACCATGCTCACTTCAATCCCACACTCTTCCCTCGCCACCTTCTCTCACAAACCTATCTCCCTCAAAACCCATTCTCCCAGCACCTTCAAGCAAGGAACTCTCAGACACGCTTTTCAGTACTTAACCCTCTTTTTCACTGATCCTTTCTTAACTCATTCCCATCTCCAACATGCTTTTTCTTCGGTTCTCGACCTCTGCGCCACCGAGAAAGCTCTACCACAAGGGCAACAGTTGCATGCCCTTTTGCTCAAAACTCACGATCTGTGTGGTTCTGTGTTTCTGGCCACGAAGCTCGTGCATATGTACGGAAAGTGTGGCTCTTTTGTTGATGCAGTGAAGGTGTTTGATAGAATGAGTGAAAGAACTATTTTTACCTGGAATGCTATGATGGGTGCGTTTGTGTCAAGTGGTAAATACCCTGAAGCGCTTGAGTTGTACCAAGAAATGAGAGGTCTTGGAGTGGTGCTAGATGCTTGGACTTTTCCTTCCGTGCTTAAAGCCTGTGGTGCTCTCGGTGCAACCCACTTGGGGGCTGAAATCCATGGTATGACTGTTAAATGTGGATATGCCACGTTTGTGTTTGTGTGTAATGCTCTTATTGCTATGTATGCTAGATGTGGTGATCTTGATAAGGCTAGGGTGTTGTTTGATAGTATTATGATGGAGAAAGAGGACGACACTGTGTCATGGAATTCTATTATTTCCGTACATGTAGCAGAAGGTAAGCACTCTTTAGAAGAATGCAGGAGGTTGGTGTTGCAAGTAATACGTACACTTTCGTTGCAGCTCTTCAAGCTTGTGAAGATTCATCCTTAGTTAAATTGTGTATGGAGATACATGCGGTCATCTTGAAATCTAATGATTTTACTGATGTCTATGTCGCCAATGCTATGATTGCTGCATATGCAAAATGTGGTTGGATGGAGGGGGCTGAAAGAGTTTTTCAAAGTATGCTTTGCAAGGATCGTGTATCATGGAATACATTGCTTTCTGGTTTGGTCCAAAATGAGCTATATGGCAATGCTCTAACTTTCTTCTGGAATATGCTGAATTCTGGTCAAAAGCCTGACCAAGTGTCAGTGCTAAACATGATTGCCGCATCAGGCCAATCAGGAAAGTTGTTGAATGGGATGGAAGTTCATGCCTATGCAATAAGAAATGGAATGGTTTCTAATATGCAGATAGGGAACACCCTGATAGATATGTATGCCAAGTGTTGTCTTGTAAAATATATGGGTCATGCTTTTGAAAATATGTCTGAAAAAGATTTGATTTCATGGACAACAATTATTGCCGGTTATGCACAGAATGAATGCCACCTTGGAGCTGTAAATTTGTTTCGGAGGGTTCAGCTAGAAGGTACAGACGTTGATCCCATGATGATTGGAAGCATTTTGCTGGCTTGTAGTGGATTGAAATCTAAAAACTTCATCAGAGAAATTCATGGTTATGTTTTGAAAGGAGGCATAGCTGATAAAATGCTACAAAATGCCGTCATTAATGTATATGGGGAGGTTGGGCACATTGATTATGCGAAACGTGTGTTTGAATCAATTAAATCCAAAGATATTGTGTCTTGGACTAGTATGATTACCTGTTATGTTAATAATGGACTTGCAACTGATGCTCTCAAACTTTTCCACTATCTACAAGAAACTAATATTCAATCTGATTCTGTAGCTCTCATCAGTGTACTATCTGCAGCTGCTAGTTTATCTTCACTGAAGAAAGGAAAGGAGATTCATGGATTTCTAATTAGGAAGGGTTTCTACTTGGAGGGACCAATTGCTAGCTCCCTAGTGGATATGTATGCTCGCTGCGGAACTGTGGAGAACTCGAGAAAGATATTTAATTTTGTTAAACAGAGAGATCTAATTTTATGGACTTCTATGATTAATGCAAATGGAATGCATGGATATGGAAATGAGGCCATTGATTTATTCAAGAAAATGACTGATGACAATGTTATTCCTGATCATATAACCTTTTTGGCTTTATTATATGCATGCAGCCATTCAGGGTTGATCATTGAAGGTAAGAGGTTTTTTGAAATTATGAAATATGAATATCAGTTGGAACCCTGGCCAGAGCATTATGCCTGTCTAGTTGATCTCCTTGGCCGGTCCAACGCCTTGGAAGAGGCTTACCATTTTGTGAGAAACATGCCTATCGAGCCTTCTGCCGAGGTCTGGTGTGCTCTTCTTGGGGCTTGCCGCATTCATTCTAATAAAGAATTAGGAGAGCTTGCTGCAAAGAAGCTCTTACAATTGGGTACAGAGAAATCAGGACTGATATCAAATGTCTTTGCAGCTGATGGAAGATGGAATGATGTTGAAGAAGTGAGGTTGAAAATGAAAGGAAATGGGTTGAAGAAGAATCCAGGATGTAGTTGGATTGAGGTTGGGAATAAGATTCACACCTTCATGGCAAGGGACAAGTCTCATCCAAAGTCTGATGACATTTATCGAGAAATAGCTCAGTTTACAAAACTTTTGGAGGAAAAAGGAGGCTATAGGGCTCAAACTAAGTTTGTATATCACAATGTTAGCGAAGAAGAGAAAACAGAGATGCTATATGGACATAGTGAAAGGTTAGCACTTGGTTATGGTCTGCTTGTTACCCCAAAGGGAACTTCTATTCGCATTACCAAGAACCTTCGTATTTGTGAAGATTGTCTTACATTCTTTAAGGTAGCGTCAAAAATCTCCCAACGAGTCCTTGTTGTAAGGGATGCCAGCAGGTTCCATCATTTTGAAAGAGGATTCTGTTCATGTGGAGATTTCTGGTGAATATTTTGACTGATTGAAAATAGATTATAGCACACTTCTCTGGTTTATTCTAGTTTCTGGCTGTCTCTAAATTTCGCTCCTTCCAATTTTTAGTGTCTCTTTATGACATCTCAACATCTCAAGCAACAGAGCATGAGAATGGTACCCAATGAGTGAACAGGACCTGGGAAGGATTAGAGTTATTGGTTAATCTTACGGTCTTGTCAACAGGAATCAACAGAGATTCAAAGAAGAACTTTACTTCCCAGAGGTTGATTGTTCATGCATCTAATAGGAATGCAGAAAAAACATACACAGATGTAAGTCTATCTTTTAAGTTAAATCACATTTCCCCCGGGTCCATTATTATCGTTTGAAATTTTCATTTGAATCTCTAACTGTAAGTGTATATTATAGCAAATGCAGTATGACTCGCACTATAAGTGGTCAGTCCACATTGCACCACTACCCTTGTATAAATAGAAATTTTAGGCGGTGGAATCTTCACCCACCAATCTCTTTGATGTAATCATAGCTAATGTTTGGGCGTGAGATTTAAAATGAAGGGATTTGTCTACTCCCTATATGAGTGGATTAAATCAGTGTCTGAAAAAACTTGTAATTGTATATAGGTTAGAGTCCCTCTTGTTACCTATTTTAATATAATTTTTGGCTGTTTTTTATATTAAAAAAAAAAACCCTTGTATCATCTTGATTAGTTATTTTTCTGAAGAAATGATCTTGATTAGTTGAGAGATAGCTATGTGGCCATAAAAATGAAATGAATTAAATAGTGAGCAGGACATGAAATTCACCGCTACCAGCATTAATTGTGTTCATTTTTCACAGCAGAGAAGAAATTTGTTAGAAAAATCATTTGCTTTGAAGTGTTAAATCATGAACCACCCTGATTTCTTTCATGACTCCTGAAAGGAAATGTGGTTTTTCTTATTATCTGGATAAAAGCCAAAATGTAGAGAAAATACCCCAGAATATCTGTGATATGATAGATATAATGGAAAAGATAGAGGGAAAAAATTACAAATTGTTACATAAATGTTCGTTTTACAAGTAATAGATATTTACTCGCATATATCCGAATACAAAGACACATATTTGACACTGCCTTTACGAAAAATCTTATCCAAGCACACTTTCACCCTTCAAAAACAATCCATTGGAACATGGGATATGATATGCTAACTGAAATAAATCAACTTAACCAGAGACAGATGTTTCATGTTGTTTTCTAATAATTCATATACAACCGCAATGCGAGCCTTACAAACCTAATATACTGTAACGAAAGGGGGAAAAGAGCACATACTTAGTCAAACAACATTTACAATATCTGCTCCTATTCATGCTTGTAAAGGAATGACCTCATTCTATTACCAAAATCAACAATCAACTTCATCTTTACAATATAAAGCACAATCGCTTTCCCACACAGGTAAGTGGATACAACTTTTTCATTTCAACTTTTCCCAAAAAAAAAAACTCAATTTCCCTAATTGTATAGCCAAGACTAGCAGAGGAGTTTCATATCTCAGGCTTGAAGAACCTGACAGTGAACAATATGACTCTTCAAACCACCACGCCCCGCAATAGTTGACCATAAATTTCTAACTATAGACCTCACATGACCTTTCCTAGCAATGTTTTCCCAAAGGTGAGGATTGCTTTCCACACGTTTGTTTGGACTCGAAACATCAACTAGACTGATGCTCATGTTGTTGCGAATAATGCATAGCTTTCCATTAAGGGGAACAAGAGCAGCTGCGTCAAGGGCACGTGAGCTACCTAAATGAAGCTTGCTATCAATGAACTTCTTCCACGAATCCGTTGCTCTATCATATACTTTGAGCTTGCACCCGTCCTGGCAATCAAGGGCATAGAGTTGTCCATTCAAAGAGATGCTCGGATTGTGCCAACCATTCACCATTCCATTGCTTACCGGGGTCCAGGTATCAGTTTCCTGTGAATAGGCTTCACACATAACATTGCGATTCGACCCAAGTCCCTTCAAAAACCATGCTCCATTATGAACAACACCAATAAATGGCACCATGGCTGTGGTCATATCTGATATGAAGCTCCACCTGTTTCGGTTGGGATCGTAAACTTCAGCAGATCGAAGAGTTCTTTGAATTCCTTCACATTCCCCACCAGCAACATAGAGACAGTTGTTTATTACACAAGAACCAAAGAGATGACGTTTCCGTAGCATATCCGGTGCTCTATGCCATTTATTTGTACGAGCATTATAGAAAATAACGCGTCTCATAGATCCCTTCAGTGGATCTTTTCCCCCAAATAAGTACAGGTGGCAACCGCTAAGAACTGCACAGCCAAATCCCAATGCTACGGAGTATTCCCCGGGAACAGGAGGAAGGGATTGCCATAGTTGGTAGATGGGATCATAAGCATGCAATGAAATTCTCCCATCACGATCTCGTTTGATGACATAGACCCATTCTTCTGCCATTCCAAGACTTTTCCTGAGCGAATAAAAGAAATTTCCAGAGAGAAGGCGATACCATCTCTTGCAAACCAAACGCAGTTTACTGTGCTCAACCCGAGGTACACGAATCAAACAAGCAATAGCAAGATCATCAGGAAGACCGGGTAGGAGAGGAGGCTGGACTCTTGTCTTTTCTCTACGTGAGTTTTTTCTCCTATGTGCATTCGGGTTTGTGTCAGGTTGGATGCATAACTTTGTCCCCGGAACAAATTTCCTTGCCCCGACAACTGTTTTCAGGCCTGAATCTACTTTACAGTAGCAAGAAACAGAGTCAACCTGCAAATTTTTTCATGTTAGTATGTTGAAAGTATCGAATTAACAAAAAGATTTAACTACAAAATAATGTGTATGGAGCATATACAGCTAAGCATTCAGACAGTAAACTTAGTATATTCTCCTTCCAAACTTCAGGTCCCAAAGAATTGAAAAGTTCTGATATTGGTTTCTTCAGCCACATCCACATAAAATGAAGCTCTGAACTGATAACTTTACGATATATTGAGTTATTGACTTGTCTACCAATATATAATGTTTATTCTATCAAGCTGAAAAGCTGAAATTTTTATTTCCTACAGAAGGTCAAATTAAGTCATACATTATCATATGTGAATGTAACCATGGAATTTCAATACTGCAGGTGGGGCAGCAAGATCAATCAACAATAAAGAAACCAGCAAGGCATTTAATCACATGCATCATGAGATCATCGGACCACGCAAGGTGATATCCGCTTTGATTAACAATTGAAAATATGATAAAAAGAAATGAGCTGCTGGCACGTACATGTTGATGGGTACTACAGGGGTCAACTTAAAGTTTTTCTATTTTTATTGTAATTTTCGTTTTCATTTTTAGTCATATTTTCATATGTCTTTTAGTTTTTTTAAGTAGGGTTTTAATGTTTTTATGAGTTTTTAGGTCATTATAATTGTTAATAGAAGTTTATTTCAAGTTTTAATGTTAGGGAAGTTGAACAATTAGTGAAATATAATAAAAGTATTAGTGGGAATTTATTTCTTTAAGATTTGAATAATTTCTTAAAGCTTATAAATAGGATCTCATGTAAAGTAAAGGCATCAAGTTGAGTTTTGAGTAAAATTCTGAATTTTTTCTTTTGTGAGTTTCACTTAAATTCTTAAATGAACCATTAACTTTCATTCTTGTGGCGATCTTAGACATATCAATCTTTGTTGTAGTGCCTACATTTCATGACTTATCACTCACCTCATCTATTTCTTGAGTGTGGCGTGAATATCCTTTTTTAAACCTTTTACCCCAAAATATATCCTCATCTAAAACTGAAATTCAAGGTCCCTTCCATTTGCACCACACACATGTACAAGAATTTGCCTTAACAAACTCAGATTTGTGAAGAAACCCAACAGTTTGAGTTCATATCATGGTTTAAGACCGATTTTAACACATGTTAAATGACATGGTAAATTGTAACTCTAAAATATAAACAATCATTTATATGCAACCAAATAGAACGCCATCACCATTTATATGATGACATCTCAAAGTGAATAATGATACAGATCCCATATGAATGCTGCACTGGATTAGGCTTACGAGCAGTCTAGCCAAAGAGTCAGGCTGAATATCAGGGAAAAAAAAAAAAGACAGGTGTAACTGCGCAAGGGAGGAAACACAGCTTAACAACATTTACTATGCATGAGTAAGGAAGGGTTCCAAACAAAACTTCAAATGAGACTGAAGGTGCTGTGATCAACAAGGCGGGGAATGTGCATTGAAGACAAAAAACAAGCTGACAAATGTCATTGATAATGGCTTGTGTGAGAGAGATGTTCTTCTGCCTCCTAAGCATTGGTGCTTTGAATGAACCTAATTCAAAATGTAGAAATATTGGGTTCCGAAGTTTGGAGACATAATAAAGTAAATGAAGACAGACATTTCTCACTATTTTGCATTCAGCCTAATCCTTCCAATCCACATGCTCTGCTCTATTTCCCAATTATAGCAATTTAGAAGAAACCAAAAATTTATACTCTTGTTGGCACAATGACATTTCTGAGACCCACCATTTGGCATAAAAACAATGTCTCTCTTTTGACAATGCCTGTCATTCCCTAATGTTACTGATAAATATAAAATGCAAGAGTAAATACAAACTATTTATTATTTAACTAGATGACAATGTTATCCAAAACAACCAAATGAAGCAAAAATATAACATCACCACTAAATAAATTTTAAAGATAATTCGTTTAGTGCTTGCTTGATGGACCAAACAAGTCATGAAAAATATGTTCAGAATTTGCTTAGTGCATGGAAAATTCTTTGGAAGAAACCATTATTTCCTTCTCAAATTACCACAAAAAAATGTATCAGATGAGCAATCAATAAACTTAGATGAAGGTTGCCAGGACAATTATGAAACATGATTGAGGCAAAATATCTCTCTTCATCAAACTTTTATGAATATTAAACAAATGTCATAACACTGCATGCTAAAAAAACTTCATCCAAATCCTTAGGCCCAGCAAAACAATCCTCAAATCTTAAAAATTGAAAATAAGGGATATTATACAAAAGTTGGAATCAAACTACATGCAGATGATACTCAGGAGTATCATGCAAACAGAAGACAAGATCGAACATATCTGTTGACCTTTTTCGAGGCTTATATAATGGGTTATGTGTGTATATCATTGTATCATTAATATGGAATAGAAATAGAGAAATTTTCATGAGAAAACAAGCAGAATTTGGGTGTCATCAGGAAGATGCCTAGCAGGAGTTTGAACTTTGAATATGAATATGAATGTATAAAAAAAAGTCACTGATAAATTAATCCATAGTTTAAAAAAATGAAATAAAAAAAGATCCATTTTTGTCCATATAAAAAAGGCCATTTTCAGGACTTACATCCTGCACTTGTAAATTGTAATACACATCATACAAGTTATACTTGCGGAATGAGGAAGAATAGTGAGCAGCAGTAACTGTCAAGGATCATAAAAGAATGCTGATAAAAAAAAAAAAACAGATCATGAAAGAACGTGACAAGGTTGAATGATTGATAAAACAAGGTTGATGAAGATTCTGGCCTCCCCGCTGAATTTTTCAACTGAGACAAAGGCACCATGAGGACTATTGTTTTAGTTGAGATGCATTGGAAGTACTTATATTAATTAGATTGAAGATTGAACAAGCGTATAGACAAAAGAACTGAAAAAAGGGAGAAATAACAAAATGCTTGAGGAACTTATAGTTATGAGGAGGAAGGGACTAGTTAAACAGAACTCAATGAAAGAGTTGATAATTGGTCATTTTCAAAACCAACAATTAAAATTTTAAAAGACGGATAGCTCAAGGTAGAGCATGAATTGACTAGAACCCCTGATTTATGTGGATGAGCAACGTGTGCAGGAATAATATCCTCAGGAAAAAGGTTGACTTATAAACAAAGGTTAATTTAATCTGTGTCTGATGCATGTAAGCTGGTAGCTTTTAGTGGATAATCATGGGAACAACGTAAAAAAGAAAAAAGATAAAGATAAATCCCTATGCTGTTCATTTTCAATGGTCACAAATAAATACATGAGGCCCTGGCCTCAGTCCTCACTATTCAATCAAATAGATTTAAAAAACAAAAAACGAAGGTTGGAGATACATAAGCATTGCAGCTACCTATCAAGATTATACTTCAAAATAATATGTTTATGGCAGCTGGAAAATTCTTTCTAAAGTATTCCATGAACAAATTATTGTGGCAGCAAACGGAAGCATAGGAGGATGAGAATCCAGGTAGTCAAAGGGCCCAAAACAACAATACAAGAGAACATAAGCTCGATCGAGCTCTCCACTTTCTCAGCATTTACATTGCAGAAGACATCTATAAAGAAAAATCCCCCACCCCACCCTCTCACAAAAAAGAATTAATGAATAAAAATTGAGGGAATGGTTCAATCCTCAATTCCTCATGGTGGTGGTGCCTACACATAGTTCAGCTCCAAACTCAATAGACAGAAAACAAAGAAAATCCCCCTTGTTACCATAATAGTCATAATAAACAAATTTGGTAACATTCTTTGTCAAGGGTGTGGAGTGTGGAGGTTAACATTCTTTGTCAACAGTGTCAATAAAAAGGTAAAAAGGTATTGGGTTCGTTCCTGCGGATGAACTTGTGATAAGGCATACCCCACCCCCCCCAACCAGGTTAGCCTTGTAGATGCCAGAAAAAAAAAATGGAAACAATCTCGGTCAAAGCTATGGGCTATGGAGTATGGTGGACGGAGGTTCACATTCTATAAATGTTAGTTGCATTCAACTTTCTAGTTTGTTTCTTTTTAACATACCTTATTTGAACAGACAGCATCACTATGGGTGGTAAAACTCTCCCAACTGAGGTACTGTTTTTTAATTTGGTATAACATGTTTACTTAGGATTAGAATTAGAATTTACCAAGCCAACACATAATGGCATGTTTGAGGCAGCAAAGAAACTTACAAGATCAAATTTTAATTTGGTGAGACTGAGATCCTTAAATTTAAAAGAGAGCTTCTTCCTATTTAAGAAGCCTGAGCTTTATACTTTATAGACAACCCAATTCACTTAAGTCACAACTTAAATCAATTTACTCCTTTACTAAAATCATAAATATGACGCTAGCAAATCGAACCTTTTAGCAGCACACACACACACAAAGCTCAAACTAAAAAAATTAATTATACGGGAATCTTTCTCAAGTCTCAAATGCCAAGAACAAGAAAAGCGAAGACAACACATACAAATCAAAACAACAGAAATAATATGCTGTTGAAAATTGGAGTCAATTTGACTGGCCAGTGGAGCTTGAACTCTAGAGACCCTTTGAGTATTTGCAGAGCGTTCAACTAACTGGTTCATCTCCGAAGCCAAGTCGTATATGAAATGGAGTTTTCAACGCGAATTTAGCATCTTGGTGCAGATCAACACAACCCCTTTGAACCTACCTTTTAAATTCTTGGAACCCGATCCAGAAAGTATAAGAGTAAAGGTTGTGTTTTTACCTCAGGAACTGCAAAAGGATGGCATACAAAGAAATGGGTCATTCACAAAGAACATGTTTTGAACAAGTCAGAGACGAGAGAGAAGCACCTCTATTTTCTCCCCCCCCTTTGCTGCACCTCTGGTTGAGAAAGAAAACCCACAAGCTTAGCTTCACAGAAATTGTGTGATTTTCTTTGTTGGGGATTTGAGAAAATTAATGGTTTTTTAAAATTTATTTTAATGTTAAACTGGGTCTCCAAGGGATATATAATATTTAACGTAAGCAGACTCTAGTTTTGTGAGTCTTGATACTTGATTATATAAGGTAGGCAATAGAGGAACACTGACTGGTTAAAATGTCATTCCATCATGCCCATACAATAGCTAGTATGAAACAGGATCTACTCCGTGAGAAGCATGGGAATTTCTTCCACTGGAGCAGGAAGCTGCAAATTGCAAAAGACACAAGTTAGCTTTTCTCTGACGATATAAGAAAAGATACAAAATGAGGAAGGATTTACAGGGGAAAATTTGTATGCCTCCACTTTTGCAGAAAACTTGGTAGTTTTGATTTTGAGAAATTTTGTGCATTTTCAAGGGCAGCAAGTGATTGGAAAAGCTAACACTCACATGCTCAGACCCCATTGCAAACACAAAAAACTCATGTCAAGAGTCCTACAATGTAATCAATTATAACACTACTCACAATTGACCACAGTAAGAGTGAACACTCAATAAGGTTTATATTATACACTAACACTATTCAGCTTGAAAGGGAGATCAATGGCTGGCTGCCTACTTACAAGGGCATCTAAAGACCAAGGAGCTGTGAGCAATTGGGTCCTTATTCAATAATATTATTTGGAGTTATGTGTCAATTAGGTCGATTGCATTTGCATCATTTGAGTTCCTTGTATTGCCCGTAGGGCATATAGTGACTGCATTGACAATGCCTCCAACTTCTTTAAAAAGCAGTTGAATTATTTCTTCTCTAGTAATCTTTATTGACTAAGTTGAAACACATATATAAAACAATACACACACCCACCCTGAATCTGATAACACAAATCATACCTTTCATCTAACTAATTACAGAGCATCAAATCAAAATATGAATGAGTATAAATTAAGCACGGAGTCACTGATTCCTTCCTACACGTCACAATCGCAGTGGGGAAGTGTGTTGGACACAGATACTAAAAACCATTATTTTTTTCAGGTCTAACTTGGCATGGACTCCATTTGAACTCGGTTCCATGGCTGGGGACACTGGACATGCTTGGGACACCTTTTATTAAAAAAAAAGACTTATTTTTTGAAAATTAGAATAAAAACCCGCCAAAGAAAGCTATCTCAGGTTGTGTAGAAACTAAACTTCCGAAAAAAGCTATCTCTGGCCCCCACTCCCTGTACACCATTATGCTCCTCCGTCTCCGATGTGATGACTGTGCCTGATGATGAAGTGGCTGCTCATAGTGGGTGTGTGAGCTCGAAAACTGGTGGTGGTTCATGGCTGTTTTTGTCTTGGCAAGCCTGTTTTATCCTAATGGTAGTTCATGGATGTGCTTGTCCTCTGCAAGCTCTTTACCTCACCCGCGTGATTGATAGTGGGTGTATGAGCTAAATGACTGTCATGTAACTCATGCAATGGCTGTTGATAGGAGGGGGACAGGCTCCATTTTGGGTCAGGCAAACCCTTATTTCAGCTCTGTATATATGTTGTTTAGGCTCATTATTATGTGAAAATGTAAAGCTTAATAATTTGTCTTATGAAGCCTAATATGAATTTTAGTTTTGACTTTAGTATTTTTATTATGTTGATAGTATGATTATTAAGTCCTCATATAATAATAATAGTATTACCTTCGTCCTTAAATATATGACTTTTTTACTTAATTCACGGGTATTAAGAAAGTTGATTAGTTTAGTTAAAATTAATAACTTTGTTTGAAATTAAGAGTAATTTTCAAAATTACCCTTAAGATAATTAGAAATACTATTTTTTTCTTTCCACTCATTCTCTACTAATCATCATAGTTAATGACTTGTATTCTATATGAAAAGACAAAGTCAACAAGGAGAGAAATTAATCTTTGTGTTAGCCAACTATATTAAGAGAGATAAATATTTTAAGTAATTTAATTTTTTCTTTTCTTTTTAAACTTAAGAGCTACTCATTTAATAAGGGTATTTTAGTCTAAAATAATTAATGACATAGAAATTTGAAAGAGGGTTTTACATTAAGGAACAAAAAAAAATCTCAAAACGGTCTTATATTTAGGGACGGAGGTAGTAATAATTTTTTGGTCCTCTCCCAATGTCCTCTATGTTGGACATTAACAATGTCCCCATGTCCGTCCATGCTTTTACCAGTCAAAATTCAAATGAAGAGACATTAAAACTCATTAACTCTTTTCCCACACTTGATTTCAATGCTTATATTTACAGAAGTATATTCTAGATCAAAACACACACCAGAATCCACCATTCCCCTCCCAGGGATTCCAAAACATATTGACTGTAACAGAGCAGTTCTAGCACAAGAACAGAGTTTATATGCACAATCAATCAAATCAAAAAAGTAAATAATATTAAATTAACTTCAGCATAAACTTCAGCGTGAACCTCCATTATTATTTCAATACATTTTGAGTGTTTGATTCATAAACTATACTAGTGTAAGAATTGTTCTATGCATCATCTAACATGTGATTCTCCCAGCTTAGAAAACCCTCCCTCAATCTTTAGGAGTAATACACCAAATCAGTCCTTGAATTACAACAATCAATTATTTCAGTCCCTAACATCAGCAAACATGGGTCATTATATTCCTTGTTATGCTTTTAAAGAAGAAAATGGCCACTATTTAATAATAGTACTTTCAAGGACTAGAATTACCATCACTTGCTAATTGAAAGGACTAATCTGATGTATTACTCACTCTTTACTATTAATACAGCCAAACAATAGAAAAGAGAGAAACACTCAAAACTCAGCCACCACCTATAACAATTCCTATCTCTATTCCAAAACTATAGTTTTTTAAAGGGTAAGATATGTTTTAGGTCCCTTAGTTATAACGACTTTTTAGTTTTGGTCCCTATGTTATTTGTTCATTGGTTTCAATCCCCCATTAATGGAATTGGCTGTTTTTGTTCCTTTGTCTAACTTCGTTAGTGAATCACTTAACAGATGCTAACATCATCATAGTTGCCTTCCAAGTTGGCATGACATTGTGGACATCCATCCTAATCAATTGTCAACAACTGTTTGATGAAATAGAAATGCAACTCAAATGCTAATTGATTATAAGGGGACTTGGATGGTTTGCTATGTTCTACTTCTCCCTTTTCACATTAACCTGATAACCATAATTGGTAAGAACGGAGCGTTGATTGCACACATGAGCTGTGCCAATGAACAAAAGTAGTGAGGACAAATCGTTTGACGTTCATGTGGGTTGTGAAGGGAGTCAAATAATATAAACCTCCCTAAACCACCTTCACAACCCACGTGAATGCTGGAAGATTCACCCTAACTACTTCTGTTCACTAGCACACCACACTAGAACCATTGATGCTCCATTCTTACCAGTTAGGGTTATTAAGTTGAAGTGAAAACGGAGAAGTAAAAACAAAGCAAACAATCCAAGCTCCTTGATGATGGAATTTGCTTTTGAATTACATTTGAATTTCCTTGATGTCCACCTGCCATGCCAATTTGGTATGATGACATCAGCATCTGTCATTCATTAATGGAGTTAGACAGAGGAACTAAGGGTCCGTTTGGTTTTCAGTTGGGGAAACGGAGTTGGGGAAACGGAGAAATTTAAGGGTTGATATTGATCCTTCACGCCGTTCGAGACAGTCAAAACTTCGTTTGACCGTAGGATTTATTTTTGAGGTTGGTTTAACCAACCCAACTTAATAACCAAACATACCCTAAAACAGCTAAAATCCATTTGAAAGCAACCAAAAAAATAACAAGGCGACCAAAACCAAAAACTCACTATAACTAAAGGACCTAAAACATATTTTACCCTTTTTAAAAATTTTTGTACAAAGATTAAGAAATTATTAAATATAATAAAATTTTAGTATTGGGTTTTGATTAAAATACTCTTATTTAATTTTGGTATTTCATTTGTTTTGTCTAACTTCTTATCCAAATAGAAGAGAGATACATTTATTACATGAGAATGAATTTGGAAGAAAGAAAAGATCTAAACCTTAAATTTTTAAATAATTAGTCTTGAAAGTAACAAATAAAGTCTATAAATAGTTTTAGAACAGCCATAGGATGATATTCATCCATCTCATCTCCCACTTTATGTGTTATTAAAACCAAACCAATCATCAAACTTGGGTCAAGGCATTGCATTAATGAGTCAATGATCAAACCAGTCAGTTATCAATTGAACCGTTTAACTAGACATATATTACAAAATTAACAAAAAATATAGTTTAGTTAATATAATTAACCAACTCCGCTGGTTCAAATCGATTAGACTACCAGTTCATCTGCTCAAGTTACCACTTACTAGTTCAACTGGTCATTCCACTAGCTTTTCCCGATTCATATGCAAAACTGACCTGATAACTAACTCGATCAGATCAAATCACTGATTCCATGTTAGACCAGTTGGATCGAACGGAGTTTTATAACAAAGCACTTTACAGTCACAGCAAGCACACCGAGCCCAGCTATGACACATCCTACAAAAACTAATCTCAAACTAAACAACATCCACTTGATGAACCTAATATAGAACTAAATCCTCAAATTAGTCTTTAAAATTATACCAAGTGTCGAGCATTTTAATTGTTGAAGTTTCAGAAAAAAAAGTCTTTCAAAAGAGCACCTAAAATATCCCATCGATTGTATCTCGAGGGTTTACTAGTCCCTAATCTAGTGAACTAGCAAAAAGTAAAACCTAAAATTCAGAAGCCAAAATTAAGCAAAAAGCGAGCGTTGAAGCGAGAAATGAGGGGAAGAATACAAGACCTGGATTCCAGCGGAATGGCAAGGAGAAGGAGAAAAGAGGGATTTACGGCATGAATGAACGGTTTTGAACTGGTCAACGTCGAGCTTCTTGTTGATTATACCGACCTTGAAGTAGATGTTATCGGAGGGAGGCAAATCCACCCTGATCTCATCCACGTTGAACCACAGGAACAGCCGTTGGACCTGGATACCCTGAAGCTCCGTTATCGAGCCGTAGCTCAACTTCCCGGTGATCTTCTTATCGTAGTAAACCACGTACTCAAAGTGTACGTAGCACTCTTTCTCCAAAACGACGACGAATCGGCCGTCGTCAGATAAGGTGTAGTCGGTGACGGTGTCCGGTAAAAGACCCCTCGGGAGGCCGTACTTGGGGAGCACGTCGTACACGCTTTCTTCGGCGGTGCAAACGGCGGCGGAGAAGAGAGTGAAGATGGCCGTGACGAGCACGAGTGGTTTTCGTGTTGCCATGGCGATTTCTTGCTAACGGTGCTCTGTTTTGTGTTTTTTTTGTCTCGTTTTGGGAACCCACCGGAGTCTTTTCAATTTTAAACAACACTCTAGCATAGTATTTTCAAACCGTTGATAATAGAGTTACTTTTTTTGTGTTTGGGAGTAATTTTCTAGAGAATAATTTTCTCTGTCCTTTTACCATGTTATCTTTCTTTAGATTATCTTATTTACCGCTTGAGGAAAGTTTTGGAAATTAGGAATTTCAGCGATCTTTTGATTTTTTTTTCCTTAGGGTTTTTGGCAGGCTTGGGGTTCTTTTAAAAAAAATTTAGAGGAATGGGATACAAAAAATAAAATTTATTAGTCTCGGGTGCATCCAGTCAAATCAAGTATTATAAACCGCCTCCTGATCAGGCGGTTTCCATGAACCGCTATACCAGAAGGCGAGTTTGTGCATGTATTCCACGTGGCAGCTAGGCGTTGAAACCGTCCTTCCAAGAGGCGGTTTCAGTCCCTTTTCAGGCTGAAAACCGTCTCATGAAGAGACGGTTTTAGTGGTTCAAAATCTGGTCCAAAAACGCCTTTCAACCAGGCGGTTTCTGCCAAGTCACGTCAGGTCAAAATCGCACCATGAGGAAGCGGTTTCTGTGATTTGAAATAGACGAATCACATTGAGTTTCCTCTTCCAGATACAAAGTTTGCTCTTAAGATTTGCTCATTCTCCTTATTTCTATTAAAAGGTGAGTTTATGGTTATTCCTTTATATGATTTTTTGTGTTTAATAAAATATTACTGGTTTTTCATATAAAAGAATTTAACTTCATTTAATTATAATATCATTATTTTGGAGTGAGATACCGAGTAAGGACGAGAGACAAAGCGAAAGACCGGGTGAGATACCGAGTGAGGACGAGAGACCGACTGAGGGGGAAAGACAGTGAGGGAGTGACTGAGTGATGGACCGAGTGAAAGAGAGACAGAGCGAAAGACCGGGTGAGGGAGGGAGACTGAGTGATGGACCGAGTGAATGAAGGAAACCGACTGAGGGAGTGGCCAGTGAAAGAAAGACGAGTGAATGAGAGACCGAATGAGGGAATGACGAGAGATGGGGTGAGAGACCGACTAAGGGAACGAGAGATTGGAGAGGGAGTCAGAGACTGACTGAGGGAGAAAGAGACTAACTGAGGGAGTTAGAGACTGACTGAGGGCGAAAAAGACCGAGTAAGGGAGGGAAACTGAGTGATGGACTGAGTGAAAGAGAGATTGAGCGAAAGACCGAGTGAGAGAGGGAGACTGAGTGATGGACTGAGTGAAAGAGTGATTGATCGAAAGACCGGGTGAGGGATCAAGAGCGTGAAAGAACTAGAGTGAAAGACTGAGTGGATGAAGGGAACCGAGAGAGGGAGAGACGAGTGAAAGAGTGACTTTGAGGGTAAGACGAGTGATGGAAAACCGAATGGATGAAGGAAACCGAGTGAGGGAGTGACGAGTGAAAGAACGGAAGAGACTGAGTGGGGGCGAGACGAGTGATGAAAGGCCGAGTGAAAGAGAGACAAAACGAAAGACCGGGTGAGGGAGGGAGACTGTGAAAGAACAAGAGTGAAAGAATGGGTGGATGAAGGGTGTAACGTCCCGACCGCTTTTCAGGAATGAACGACTCTCCCCACAGACCAACATGAGACCTTTCCAATGTGCTTTTATCCTCACTCACACATTCCAATGTGCTTTTATCCTCACTCACACATTTCCTGAGAACTTCCCAGAAGGTCACCCATCCCAGAATTACTCCAAGTTAAGCACGCTTAACTTTGGAGTTCTTAAGTGATAGGCCACCGAAAAGGCTAATGCATTTGTTGGTATAGGTAGTACGAATTCATTTCTTTAAGCTATCCTCGACTGTATAGTCCCATACCTATACAGCCTTTGGATCCCTCTCATTCTGGTATGTATTCGGTTCGTTCATGTGTCCCTCCCACTGGAAGCCTGCCAGGAGCCGCTCCTTGTCCGTGCCTATGCACCAACGATCACTCCCTACCCTCAACAGTGCCCGGGATATCACATCCCCACTGGAAGCCTGCCAGGAGCCGCTCCAGAAGCCTGCCAGGAGCCGCTCCTTGTCTGTGCCTATGCACCGGTGATCACTCCCCGCCCTCAACAGCGCCAGGATGTCACATGCCCACCAGCTTCCGCCTGGTTCGTCCCCGAACCATACCGTACTAGGAGAGGCTAGGCTCTGATACCACTGTAACGCCCCGGCCGCTTTTCAGGAATGAACGACTCTCCCCACAGACCAACATGAGACCTTTCCAATGTGCTTTTGTCCTCACTCACACATTTCCTGAGAACTTCCCAGGAGGTCACCCATCCCAGAATTACTCCAAGTTAAGCACGCTTAACCGAAAAGGCTAATGTATTTGTTGGTATAGGTAGTACGAATTCATTTCTTTAAGCTATCCTCGACTGTATAGTCCCATACCTATACAGCCTTTGGATCCCTCTCATTCTGGTATGTATTCGGTTCGTTCATGTGTCCCTCCCAGTGGAAGCCTGCCAGGAGCCACTCCTTGTCTGTGCCTATGCACCGGCGATCACTCCCCGCCCTCAACAGTGCCCGGGATATCACATCCCCACTGGAAGCCTGCCAGGAGCCGCTCCTTGTCCGTGCCTATGCACCGACGATCACTCCCTGCCCTTAACAGCGCCAGGATGTCACATATGTAACATCCCTGATGTTTTAATGAAAATTATAAAAGTGGAAAAATGTTAGTAAATGTTTTAGAAATTTTATTTAGTATTTGTTCTATCCGAGCCGGAGTCGGAAAATCCGGTGTCGGTATCGGTCTCAGAAGCGCGGGCAGACGGGGTTGGAGATCGGATGAACAAGTAAGAATGGACAAAGGCGTCCGGTCTTGGACTAACCGGTGTGAGGAGAGCGCCTTACTAGGAGCTATAGCCTGGATCAACCTCTTATAATGACTGAAACCATGGGTGTATGCAACCGAGAGGTGAGAGCGGATGAGATATCCGGCCTTTCAAGCTGTAGTTCGAATTTCCGAGGTGTGGGCACTAGGTTGGAATGCCGGTTGGCCGGTATTCATACTGGGCCTATACTCTTGTGAAGTATTTGAGCATTGTGAATGATTAAGCGTTGAAGGAATAAATAAGTGTAGTTGATTTGATAAACTAGGAAGTAGTTCAATATGGTGAAATTGATTAAAATTTAATGAGAATACAAATAAAATAAAGGAAAAGACGACCTTGCCCCTAAACTTTATATATAAAAGGAGATCCTCTTCCTTCCTTCTTCATTATTTGCGAGTTATTTCTTCTACTGGTCTGTCCCCTTCCTTTCGCTTTCTCCCCTCTTAACACTGAGTTACATGCACTGAAGAAGGACTCCATTCGTGTCTGAACTTCAATCGAACCCCATTCCTGTGATCGAGGCTTCAAGGTGAGTCCACTAATCCGTTTTAACTATGACCTCTTATCCCATTCGTTCTCTGGTGGTCAAGGGCCACGCATGGCTGTGTTCGAGTCTGTTCTCCACTCCTTTGGTGAGTGTGAGCCCAAATACGGTCTACGAACTAAGGGCGTTGAAGTAACGGGCTTTACCTTTTGACCCATAGGTAGTGGGTTAAGCAATGGAAGACTGCGTAACGGAACTGAGACTGCGAACCCAGTGCTCAGAGGAAGGAATCGACACAGGGAGCAGCTTATCGAAGCGTGGAACCAAGGTAAAGGGGGTGTTCGGGTTATAATTAATTAGAATAGGACGTACTTCTTATCCAGGCCGCTGAGTGGTGTAAACAAGTTAAGAAAATATTGCTGAACGTGGTTGTGTGTTTGCACTGGTACATATGTGACTGTGTGTACCGATCAGTTGAGGATCGGGTGTGTGGTGGAGTTTATCATGTTATGACTTTAAAATATCTAATGTCGAAATGATCAGTGTTAAGTGAATTTGGGTTGGCAAGCAGGTCACCCGAGTGATGAAAAATTGATGTAATATGTTAAATGTGAATTGTTGAATGACTATGTGGTGTGGGATGGCCGACGGTATAAGATAGCCCCTCATTTCCAGCTCCCGTGGTTTTTGTGCCCAGTTGAGCTACCCAGTGGTCAAGTAGGACCTAGTGGTCGAGGTGGAGAGTCAAGCAGGACTCGGTGAACCAAGCAGGGTTCACGGGGTGTCAAGTAGGACCCCCAGCTGAAGGCCAATCCTTTAGTATCCGGATACTAGGAGTCAGATTATATGAGAGTCAGTGGTGATTGTGATGAATGAGATATAATTGTTTAGTTTGAGTTAATATGTTTAACGTGTGTAATGTGCTATATTTCCGAGTGCAAGTGGATAAATCTCTGAGTGAAAAGTGGACATATTTAAATAGTATGAATTGACTCCGTGATAAATGTAAATGATGTAATTGTTGAGAAAATTGCTATGATTCCCGAATGATGCCTAATGCGTATATATATATATATATGCTAAATTCCATTCTACATTAATTATAATACCAAACACTCACCCTTACTGTTGTTTCAATTTAGTAACCAATGACAGGGAGGAGGGAGGAGCCATGGAGTCGCGCCAAGGGGGAGATCGGTGCCAGGGTCCGAGTGACTTTGAGTGATTCGGTAGAGTTATATGTGTGTATGAACAATTTCCGAGTGCTATTATTAGCTGTGCATTAACTAAGACTGAATTGGTTATGAAACTACATTTTTAAAAATACATTGCTGTCTGTTTATATAATTTTATGTGTGCTAAGGCAACTCGTTAGCTAACAGGATTACCCCCGAGTGAGAGGTGATCGGGCGAGCCGGGGAGGTTTGGATGTTCCGAGTGGAATTGACTGGGAGAGAATTCCGAGTGAGAAAAATGTATCGAGATTCAGAGTGATAAGGAATTGGGCAGGCCGAGTGGAAATTTGAATTTCTTCCGAGAGAAGTGAGAATAGAGTATTCACCGAAGTGAGGGTGTCCAGAGAAGAAATGAACGAGTAAAAGAGTTGAACGATTCCCGAGGGAGTTCTGGCCGAACGAAGCTCCTGAAGTGAGGGGTAGTAGCGAGTCAAGGGTGGAATGAACGAGTGAATGGAAGTGGTGTGTTTTCCGAGTGAAACCCATTTGCCGAATGAATTATTTTTCTGAGTGAAATCGTGGGGGTTTGTTCGTGTGCATTATTCGCCTAGATTTAGGAGGGATTCACTCAAGCGAGTCGACACTCGCTTAAGCGACCCTCGAGTCGTTTGGGTACCTTGAGGTCCGCTCATGCAAATGATCCCTATTTTTCTTCTTTTCCTTCCTTCGCCCTTCTGCTCCCGTCGCTCCTAATTCTACCTGGCCAAGCGAGGTATTCCCAATTGGATATTATCTTGCGCTTCATTGGGTTTAAGAGAAGTAAATATTATTTTACATTAAGACTTAAATATTTATTTAAAGTGAAAAATTTATTTCGAAAATTAACTAATTAAATATAAATAAATGTAAATAAATGTAGGATGTTACAAAGGGAACCGAGAGATGGAGTGGGAGACCGAGTGAGGGCGAAAGAGACCGACTGAGGGAAAAAGAGACTGGAGAGGGAGCCAGAGACTGACTGAGGGCGAAAGAGACCGATTGAGCAAAAGACCGGGTGAGGGATCGAGAGAGTGAAAGAACAAGAGTGAAAGACTGAATGGATGAAGGGAACCGAGAGATGGAGAGACGAGTGAGGGAAAGGGAAGGAAGAAAGGAAGCGAAAGTAGAGGAGAGACATACCAGAGAATGTTCTTTTTCTGATTTTTTCATTGTTTTTTGTTGTTTTTCTTTATCTGTATTTTGTTTCTTTCTTGTTGATTTCTCCTCTTCTCTTCTTATTTCTTCTGGTTTATATGACGAGGATGAAGAGGATTGGGAGAGGAAAAAGACGATTTCATTGCATGCACGCCAAGTGGCACTCACACAGAAACCCATTTTTTTAGGTGACGATTTCTGAAACCGCTGGTCCACAAGACGGTTTTCAGGTGTCAGGGTCCAGTCACATCGTTGTTAGTCCTCAAATTTTCAATAAAAGCTTTAATAAAAATTTCATAAAAATTATAAGAATTAGTTTAATTTGTTAGAAAATTAGGCTTTAAATTCAGTAAATGGATGTTGTTGGAAATAATCTACCCTTGATCAATTTTCTCTAGTTTTGCAATGAAAAAGTTAATAAATAAAGAGAAAATTACACTAGAGGAGCTGACGTGTAGCCTCACCCCATGCGTAGCATGAACAACTATTTTTGATGCTGACGCTACGCATCTCAGCCACGCGTAGCGGCAGTGCTGCGTGGACTCCACATCCAACTTGGCCAACCACTCCACTTGGACCCAATAATGGGTACTCCACTCAGCACCAAGGGCCACCCCACTAAGCACAAATGGCCAAAATATAGTGGAAACACGTCCAAGTGGCCAAGCATGATCAAATTTAATAATTTGAAGTGGCCATTATCAGTTGTTTAATGGAAGTTGAGTTAGGGGCCTGACGCGTAGCGTCACATTGACGCGTAGCGTTAGCACCCTTGCTCAGCGTAACATCCCTGTTTTTAGTAACAGTTTTAATCTTGTAATTTTGAAGTATGGAAGGTCTGTAAAGTGTTAATAAGTGAATAAATACCCTGTGGATGGTCTGTAATATCCCAAAAATTTCATTTTTGTGTATAATCATGGATTTTATAAGGATCATTAGTGATATTGTCCATTTTCCGAGTGAAATATGTCTTAGATAAGACTGTTGAGTGAAGAAAGGGATCTGTTCCGAGTAACCAAGAGAAATTCCGAGTGAAGGTTGGAAATTCCGACTGAAGGTTGAAATTCCGAGTGAAGATTGAAAATTTCGAGTGAAGGTTATGTTTTCCGAGTAAGACATGACCGAAAGAGCCACTACCGAGTGGAGTCCTGGCCTCAGAGACATTTGGAGTGAAGTGTGTTTGAGAGAACCACTTCTAGGTGAAATTTCCAAGTCAAACACCCTCGAATGACTCGATTCCGAGTCAAACGCCTCCAAGTGACTCGTTCCCGAGTCAATCCTCGTCAAGTGCTTCCTTTTCCGAATGAAACTTCTCTGAGTGCAGCATTCCGAGTGAAGTACGCCCAATTGAAGGAAAACTCATTTCCGAGTAATAAATATCCGAGTGGGCTATCTCTGAGTTGAGTGTAATTTACCTGACGCCGACTGAAATATATACCGAGTGAGTCACTTCAGGTGAGGTACTCTGGAACAGAGAAAGGTTGACTCCGAATGACCTCTCAATTGTAACATTTCCTGGTGACAATTTCGAATGATCCTTTCGGTAATTTGAATTCTGAGTTATGCACCTCTGAGTGAAGTATTTCGAGTGAAGGGGGACTTTGAATAATTAATTCAGTCAAGATATATCCGAGTGGACAATTCCGAGAGGATCCATTCGAAAAGGATAAGTGGCCGACTGAGAACATTGTCAGACGGATATATATCTATATCCGAGTGAGATATTTTTTGAGTGAGTCCGAGTGAGGCAATTCCAACTGAGTCATCTCCAAGGAAGGAAAAGCCGACCGAGTGTTTCAAGCAGAAACACTTCCGAGCGAAATTCCTTCCGAGCGAAGCTGTACTGAACGATGCTTAAGCGAGCGTTCTGTGCTCAAGCGCGCTCGGGTCCTGATTCTTCCTCCTGATTCTTCCTCATGTATATTTTTGGCGCGCTCAAGCGTGGACATGTGGAGAGGGCCTGATTCTTTCTCACGCTCAAGCGTGAAAGCAGCGTCCAAGAGTGATAGCACACTCATGCTCAAGCGCGAGAGGCCACGCTTAAGCGTGATTCAAAGCTCCCTGGAGTCATTGTTTATGAGGTCCAGGAACGTTTTGGACTACAGTAACTCTCGAAAATAGATTAGCCGACTGGAACAAAGCTGAACTGAGACGCTACTCTTAACCAAAAAGATTCGCTCCTGCTAGTGACCAGTCCACTAGCTCACATAATCCAAAAGTTTATCACAGACGCTCCACAAACTTGCACCTTTTCACTCCAATCATAGCATCTTTTATATATTTTAATATATATTCCCTTCAATCATGCAAGCTGGCGGTGGAAATGGTCAAATACAACTCACTTTCTATCCAAAAGTCTCCATTATTCCCATAATTAACGCATCTAACCTTCAATCACTAAAAAGCTTGTCCCCCCACTTGTCTCTTGCACTATTAAACCAATACCACAACACATCTCCAAGTCCAAACTTTCAGAACTAACGGAAATTAGCAAAAACTCTCTCTTTCTTATTTCTTCTCTACGTACAAGCCTCTTTCTCTCTCATTTTCCTTTTCTCCTCATTGTGAGCTGAAGCAAGGATATCATCTACTAATCAAAGATCTTCCATTAAGGTTAGGGGGTATATTCTCGGGTATTCTGGGGGAAAATCGAGTGTTAGGAAAGGGTAAGGTACCTTTGGTTCTCACCTTTCCAGGACAGGTTCAGGAATTGCTGTTATATTAATATGCTTTAATTTTTATATGTTTGTTCTTATATAACTTTATTGCTATGAATATGTTCAATTGACTATATTGATTATTATTAATCTTGATGATTAAATGGATATGATCGGTATTGAATTGCGAAAATATTAAGAACCATGGGTGTCTATGTGAATTCCAGTGAAGAATTATAAAACAGAAGTCGGATTCAATAATAACAAGCTCGGTTTTATATCAATCCGACCAGATCACCTAAAATATACAAATACATAATTTCACTCAGAAAACTCTTCTCAGTCTGATTCCACTCGGAATCATGGTTATTTCACTCATAAAACTCTTCTCAGTCTGATTCCACTCGGAATCATGGTTATTTCACTCAGAAAACTCTTTTCAGTCTGATTCTACTCGGAATCATGGTTATTTCACTCAGAAAACTCTTCTCAGTCTGATTCCACTCGAAATCATGGTTATTTCACTCAAAAAACTCTTCTCAGTCTGATTCCACTCGGAATCATGGTTATTTCACTCGGAAACTCATTTTCATTCGGAACCAAACTCATTTTACTCAGAAAATCTGGTTTTTGACATTTTTCACTTGGATTTTCATTCAGAAATTATTCTTTAATCCTTTTTAAATTATTTTTATAAAAATCATAAAAATTGGGATGTTACAATTATCATTACATTCTTATTTCTATTATTATTACCATTATTATTGTTATTATTATTATTATTATTATTAACTATTATTATTGTTATTGATATTATTATTGTTTTAATTATGAGTAATGGAATAAGAAACATATTACTTACTCTTTAAACGAAACATTATTTTAGTCAAGATATAATCAATATATTTTCTAGAATAATAATAAAAATAACTTACAATATCTGAAAAAAAAATGATGGGGCCTAAGAACTTGAGAATAAATATTATGAGACTGGAAACATATAAGATACCCAAGGATCAAATGATAAAAATAGTGCATTTCACATCATGAAAATATTTTTGAGGGAGTAAAACTAGAGCATACACCTGGTACGCTGGAGGACATTCACGTTCGATCTCTGAGGAGAATCTTGGGAGTACAACCGGAACGGAAACCCAATGGCATCAGTGTCGCGCCTGGAGCCAGGTGAGACGATGCAATTCTGGTGTACTTTGACTAAATAACGGAATGTATCTATGATCGTGTAGAGCCAAGTCCCAAGATGAAATAATATATTGATGAGAACCTGTGAGTTCATTCGTACCTTATGATAATGAATGGGGGACTTGGTGAGCTCCGATCGCTCTAGAATGGAAACATTGTGCCCAAGAGGCAAATTGAGCAGAATGACTGCCAAAGAATGAGAAAATGGTGATGGTGGATTATTTTATTGGGCCCACATGCATCATGAGACTTAACCAAAGATAAATCATAATAAACCAAACACATGCATTTCATGACAGTATATTTGATTGTTATAGTTATAAATATAACAATTGCATGATTTATGTGATATTATCTGTTGACTAGATTATGTTTGCACCGGATAACCTTCAGGGTCTTGGGTTATACTTACCCTTTCTGTTGATTAATAACAGAGGAGCTAGGAAACCAAGAACAAGAATACGAAGAACAGCAATATGCTGAACCAACTGGGAGCCCTCATTAATTGAAGATATATGTAGTAGAATATTTATTAATGAATAAAAAGACCATGGATGACTGTATAATTATTTAAGGGTGTCTGCGTGCCCCATTCTATTAAGAGTACAATTACTTATAGTTTGTGAATGACTATGTGAATTGTCTATTATTTGCTTCCACTAATCTACCATTATTTTATATATATATAAAAAATATTCACTTTTTCTGAAAACTGTTAACACTCTTAGTTAAATAGGATGATCCTACAGAAAAGACTATCTTATTTAACCGATGGTGTTACATTGGTGGTATCAGAGCATAGTCGATTCACTAAGCTTGGGAAGTGGACCATTAGGTTTCCACGTACTCTGATAGAATTATTGAATAATCCATAAAACACCTAAGGCTAAATTTCTTATGTGGAATTCCCCACATAACATATACCCTGAATCTTTTGTTGATATTCTTTCAGCAATTTCCTAATGGCTCGCCGAAACAATGATCATGTCATGGAGGAACTTCTTACTCGAATCGTGGAGGTAATAGAACGACAAGAATTACCTCATGCTTCTACCAGGCAGAGCCAAGGATTAGCTGACTTCCAGAGGAACAATCCTACACAATTTAAGGGAGGCTTCAATCCAGAAGGAGCACAATTATGGATTGAGCACCTCAAAAAGATTTTCGCCGCTATGCGATGCCCTGATGAGGACAGGATAACCTTTGCCATTTTCATGTTGGTTGGGGAAGCAGAGCACTGGTGGACTCATACTAGAATCAGATTAACAACTGATGGACACGTCATCACTTGGGGACGATTCAAGGCAGAATTTCTCGCCCAATACTTCCCTGAAGACATAAGGAGGCAGACAGAGCAGGAATTCTTTAATCTGAAACAAGGTAATATGACAGTTGGGGAATACGCTTCTAAATTTGATGAATTGGCCAAATGTTGTCCCTACTACACCCAAATGGGAGAAGCGTCGAGATGCGCAAAATTTGAAGCAGGGCTTCGACAGGAAATCCGTCAAGCTATATGTTGCCAACAAATCACTCAATTTTCTAATTTGGTTGACCGATGCCGCATATTTGAGAATACCTCTAATCTTCGATGACCTGGAACGTCTAATTATGGTCCAAAACGATGTATGCCAGACCGACAACAAAGAAGAGATTTTCGAGCAGATCGACCATATTCCCGACCACCTTACTCAGCCAACCGAATTCCTTCAAGGGATCAAGGGAACAGTCGGAATTTGAAATGCTATATCTGCGGAGGACCACATATGGCGGTAAATTGTACTAAAAGAGGTAAAAGCTGCACAATTTATGGACGGGCTGGACATCGCGATGATGAATGTTGGTACAAAAATACTAACAACCAGCAACAGATGACTCAAAGGCAGGTAGTGCGACCAACAGGCCAAGGGAATGGAGGACCTGCTATAAATACTTCTGCAAATAATGCCCCAAGGATGCAAAATGTTCACCGCATCAACAACTTCAATCAAAACAATAATCCTAGAAGGCCCGGAAATGGCTCAGCTGGAAGACAGGAAGGAAATGCTAGAGTTTTTACCATGAATGGTGCAGAGATATCACAAGGGAACGACCTTGTGCAAGGTACATGCTTTATAAGAAGTACTCTGTTAAATGTATTATATGACTCTAGAGCCACTCACTCTTTCATATCTGAGAATTGTGTAAAACATTTAAAGCTACCTACAACCTCTCTGCCCAATAAAATGATTGTCACGACTACTGCCAATAAGCCCATTTGCCCTTCCTACATGTGTTTAAAATGTCCTCTCAACATCAAAGGGAAAATTTATCAAGTAGATATGATATGTTTACCTTTAATTGATCTAGATATTGTTCTAGGGATGAATTGGCTTGCTGCCAACCATATCCTTATTGACTGTCATAATAGATCCATCTCTCTTGGGTCTACTACATCTGAATGTGATCAAGTCACTGATTCTTGTCCTGTTAGCTCAGAAAAGGTAATCCCAACAAAGGAAGTCCAACTATACATGATCCTTACTGATACTGAAAGCAAGGACACTTCTCAAATTGATCAGATTCCTGTTGTTCAAGAATTTCCAGAAGTTTTCCCTGATGATATACGAGAGCTACCTCCAGAGCGAGAAGTTGAATTCAGTATTGACATTATACCGGGTGCAGGACCAATTTCTATTGCTCTTTACCGAATGTCACCTAAGGAACTCAGTGAGCTCAAAAAGCAAATAGAAGAACTTTTAGAGAAAGGAATGATTAGACCCAGTGTCTCACCTTGGGGAGCACCAGTTCTTCTAGTCAAAAAGAAAGATGGCAGTATGCGGTTGTGCGTTGACTATCGTTAGTTGAATAAAGCTACGATCAAGAACTGATACCCTCTTCCAAGGATTGATGATTTGATGGACCAACTACGAGGAGCCACTATCTTCTCAAAGATTGATCTGCGATTAGGCTATCATCAAATAAGGGTGAAGGAAGATGATATACCCAAAACAACATTTAGGACACGATATGGGCACTACGAGTACCTTGTCATGCCCTTTGGAGTTACCAACGCACCTGTAGTCTTTATGGGATACATGAATCGGATCTTCCATGAGTACTTGGACAAATTCGTAGTGGTATTCATTGACGACATTCTTGTCTACTCCAAGAGCCATAAAGAACATGAAGAACATCTCTGAATTATTCTAAATACGCTACGAGCAAGATAATTATATGCCAAGTTGTCAAAGTGTGAATTCTGGTTGACTGAAGTAAAATTTTTGGGACATGTCATCTCTAAAGAGGGAATTGTTGTGGATCCTACAAAGGTAGAAGCTGTACTAAAGTAGGAACAACCCAAGAATATGACAGAAATTCGCAGTTTCCTTGGACTTGCTGGATATTATCGTCGATTCATCGAGAATTTCTCTCGAATTGAAGCACCTTTAACTAGGCTGACACGTAAGGATCAACCATTTGAATGGACCGACAAATATGAAAGAAGTTTTACGGAGTTACGCCAATGACTCACTAGTGCACCTGTCTTGATTTTTCCAGATCCTGCCAAGCCATATGAAGTGTATTGTGATGCATCAAGACAAGGACTAGGATGTGTTCTAATGCAAGAAAGAAAGGTTGTTGCTTATGCCTCACGACAGCGAAGACCACATGAAGTCAATTATCCTACACATGACTTAGAATTAGCTGTAGTTGTGTTTGCCTTGAAAATTTGGAGACACTATTTATATGGCACATACTTTGAAGTCTTTAGTGATCATAAGAGCTTAAAGTATCTATTTGACCAGAAAGAGTTGAATATACGACAACGTAGGTGGATGGAATTCATCAAAGATTATGATTTTAAACTCCGATATCATCCTAGAAAGGCAAATGTTGTAGCTGATGCACTCAGCAGAAAGGCTTTACGCCTATCGTATATGATGACAAAGGAGTTGGAATTAATTAAACAGTTTCACGATCTGAATCTGGCAGTAACACCTAAAAGGGGAAGCCTTATGGTTGGAATGCTAAGAATTTCAAATGATTTCCTGGAACAAGTCAAGGAAGCTCAAGCTAATGACCAGGAATTACAAAGTTTAGCAGGAAAGACAAAAGAAAAAGGCTCAGAATTTAGTAAAGATGAACATGGGGTAATCAGGTATCAACAGAGGCTCTGTATTCCAGTCAACACAGATCTTAAAAGATCCATCATAGATGAAGCACACAAAAGTAAATACAGTATACACCCAGGATCAACCAAGATGTATCAGGACTTGAAGAAAATATTCTGGTGGCAAGGAATGAAAAGGGATATCGCCGAGTATGTAACAGCTTGTCTGATGTGTCAGAGGGTAAAGGCGGAACAACAACGACCAAGTGGGATCCTTCGACCTTTGGAGATACCAGAATAGAAATGGGATGAGATTGCTATGGATTTTGTGACCGGACTTCCTAGAACATCAACTGGATATAATGCTATTTGGGTAATTGTGGATCGATTAACAAAGGCCGCTCATTTTATCCCTGTCAATATGAAGTATTCTCTATAGAAACTCACCCAGATCTATATCAAGGAAATCGTACGATTACATGGAACACCCACTGCAATTGTGTCTGACTGAGATTCTCATTTCACATCACAATTTTGGAAGAGCCTGCAACAAGCTCTAGGAACTCGTCTAAAGTTAAGTTCCGCATATCACCCACAAACAGATGGACAATCAGAATGAACAATCAAGACTCTTGAAGATCTGTTACGTCTTTGTGTCTTAGAACATGGGGGAAGTTGGCAAGAATATCTTCCACTTGTTGAGTTCACTTACAACAACAACTACCATGCTAGCATCGGAATGGCCCCTTATGAAGCTCTATATGGAAGAAAATGTCGTACACCTTTATGTTGGTATGAGATAGGTGAAAAGACGATAATTGGACCAGAGATTGTTCAGAAGACTACAGAACAAGTCTGAAATATCCAAATGGAAATAAAGGCTTCACAAGATAGACAAAAGAGTTACTACGACAAACGTCGGAAGCCATTGGAATTTGAGGAGGGAAACCATGTATTTCTCAAAGTTACCCCTACCACTGGAGTAGGAAGAGCTCTAAAGGCCAAGAAGTTAAGTCCTAGATACGTAGGACCCTATCAGATTCTGCAAAAGATAGGAACCCATGCGTACCGTATTGCTCTGCCACCCGAGCTAACAAATCTTCATAATGTCTTTCATGTCTCTCAACTCCACAAATATGTACCAAGTCCTGATCATGTTCTAAGTCCTGATCAGTTTGTTCTGAAAGAAAACCTTACCTTTGAAGCATCACCGATTAAGATTGTTGACCGACGTCTAAAACAGCTAAGAGGCAAGGAAATCTCTTTGGTCAAAGTAGTTTGGAGTCAATCAGATGATGGGGATGCTACTTGGGAAATTGAGGAAAAGATCAGAGAATTGTACCCTCAATTATTTCAACTTTGAATTTCGGGACGAAATTCCCAAAAGGGGAGGAGAGTGTAACATCCCTATTTTTAGTAACAGTTTTAATCTTGTAATTTTGAAGTATGGAAGGTCTGTAAAGTGTTAATAAGTGAATAAATACCCTGTGGATGGTCTGTAATATCCCAAAAATTTCATTTTTATGTATAATCATGGATTTTATATGGATCATTAGTGATATTGTCCATTTTCCGAGTGAAATATGTCTTAGATAAGACTGTTGAGTGAAGAAAGGGATCTGTTCTAAGTAACCAAGAGAAATTCCGAGTGAAGGTTGGAAATTCCGACTGAAGGTTGAAATTCCGAGTGAAGATTGAAAATTCCAAGTGAAGGTTATGTTTTCCGAGTAAGACATGACCAAAAGAGCCACTATAGAGTGGAGTCCTGGCCTCAGAGACATTTGGAGTGAAGTGTGTTTGAGAGAACCACTTCTGGGTGAAATTTTTGAGTCAAACACCCTCGAATGACTCGATTCTGAGTCAAACGCCTCCAAGTGACTCGTTCCCGAGTCAAACCTCGTCAAGTGCTTCCTTTTCTGAATGAAACTTCTCTGAGTGCAGCATTCCGAGTGAAGTACGTCCAATTGAAGGAAAACTCATTTCTGAGTAATAAATATCCGAGTGGGCTATCTCCAAGTTGAGTGTAATTTACCTGACGCCGACTGAAATATATACCAAGTGAGTCACTTCAGGTGAGGTACTCTGGAACAGAGAAAGGTTGACTCCGAATGACCTCTCAATTGTAACATTTCCTAGTGACAATTTCGAATGATCCTTTCGGTAATTTGAATTCCGAGTTATGCACCTCTGAGTGAAGTATTTCGAGTGAAGGGGGACTTTGAATAATTAATTCAGTCAAGATATATCCGAGTGGACAATTCCGAGAGGAACCATTCGAAAAGGATAAGTGGCTGACTGAGAACATTGTCAGATGGATATATATCTATATCCGAGTAAGATATTTTCTGAGTGAGTCCGAGTAAGGCAATTCTGACTGAGTCATCTCCAAGGAAGGAAAAGCTGACCGAGTGTTTCAAGAAGAAACACTTCCGAGCGAAATTCCTTCCGAGCGAAGCTGTACTGAACGATGCTCAAGCGAGCGTTCTGCGCTCAAGCGCGCTCGGGTCCTGATTCTTCCTCCTATCTCACACTCAAGCGTGACTCATGTATATTTTTGGCGCGTTCAAGCGTGGACATGTGGAGAGGGCCTGATTCTTTCTCACGCTCAAGCGTGAAAGCAGCGTCCAAGAGTGATAGCACACTCACGCTCAAGCGCAAGAGGCCACGCTTAAGCGTGATTCAAAGCTCCCTGGAGTCATTGTTTATGAGGTCCAGGAATGTTTTGGACTACAGTAACTCTCGGAAATAGATTAGCCGACTGGAACAAAGCTGAACCGAGACGCTACTCTTAACCAAAACGATTCGCTCCTGCTAGTGACAGTCCACTAGCTCACATAATCCAAAAGTTTATCACAGACGCTCCACAAACTTGCACCTTTTCACTCCAATCATAGCATCTTTTATATATTTTAATATATATTCCCTTTAATCATGCAAGCTGGCGGTGGAAATGGTCAAATACAACTCACTTTCTATCCAAAAGTCTCCATTATTCCCATAATTAACGCACCTAACCTTCAATCACTAAAAAGCTTGTCCCCCCACTTGTCTCTTGCACTATTAAACCAATACCACAACATATCTCCAAGTCCAAACTTTCAGAACCAACAGAAATTAGCAAAAACTCTCTCTTTCTTATTTCTTCTCTACGTACAAGCCTCTTTCTCTCTCATTTTCCTTTTCTCCTCACTGTGAGCTAAAGCAAGGATATCATCTACTAATCAAAGATCTTCCATTAAGGTTAGGGGGTATATTCTCGGGTATTCTGGGGGAAAACCGAGTGTTAGGAAAGGGTTAAAGTACCTTTGGTCCTCACCTTTCCGGGACAGGTTCAGGAATTGCTGTTATATTAATATGCTTTAATTTTTATATGTTTGTTCTTATATATCTTTATTGCTATGAATATGTTCGATTGACTGTATTGATTATTATTAATCTTAATGATTAAATGGATATGATCGGCATTGAATTGCGAAAATATTAAGAACCATGGGTGTCTATGTGAATTCCAGTGAAGAATTATAAAACAGAAGTCGGATTCAATAATAATAAGCTCGATTTTATATCAATCCGACCGGATCACCTAAAATATACAAATACATAATTTCACTCAGAAAACTCTTCTCAGTCTGATTCCACTTGAAATCATGGTTATTTCACTCAGAAAACTCTTCTCAGTCTGATTCCACTCGGAATCATGGTTATTTCACTCAGAAAACTCTTCTCAGTCTGATTCCACTCGGAATCATGGTTATTTCACTCGGAAACTCATTTTCACTCGGAACCAAACTCATTTTACTCGGAAAATCTGGTTTTTAACATTTTCACTCAGAATCAAACTCATTTTACTCGGAAAATCTGGTTTTCGACATTTTTCACTCGGATTTTCATTTAGAAATTATTCTTTAATCCTTTTTAAATTATTTTTATAAAAATCATAAAAATTTGGATGTTACAATTATCATTACATTCTTATTTCTATTATTATTACCATTATTATTGTTATTCTTATTATTATTATTATTATTAACTATTATTATTGTTATTGATATTATTATTGTTTTAATTATGAGTAATGGAATAAGAAACATATTACTTACTCTTTAAACGAAACATTATTTTAGTCAAGATATAATCAATATATTTTCTAGAATAATAATAAAAATGACTTACAACGTCTAAAAAAAATGATGGGACCCAAGAACTTGAGAATAAATATTATGAGACTGGAAACACATAAGATACCCAAGGATCAAGTGATAAAAGTAGTGCATTTCACATCATGAAAATATTTTGGAGGGAGTAAAACTAGAGCATACACCTGGTATGCTGGAGGATATTCACGTTTGATCTCTTAGGAGAATCTTGGGAGTACAACCGGAACGGAAACCCAATGGCATCAGAGTCGTGCCTGGAGCCGGGTGAGACGATGTAATTCTGGTGTACTTTGACTAAATGACGGAATGTATCTATGATCGTGTAGAGCCAAGTCCCAAGATGAAATAATATATTGATGAGAACCTGTGAGTTCATTCGTACCTTATGATAATGAATGAGGGACTTGGTGAGCTCCGATCGCTCTAGAATGGAAACATTGTGCCCAAGAGGCAAATTGAGCAGAATGACTGCCAAAGAATGAGAAAATGGTGATGGTGGATTGATTTGTTGGACCCACATGCATCATGAGACTTAACCAAAGATAAATCATAATAAACCAAACACATGCATTTCATGACAGTATATTTGATTGTTATAGTTATAAATATAACAATTGCATGATTTATGTGATATTATCTGTTGACTAGATTATGTTTGCACCGGATAACCTTCAGGGTCTTGGGTTATACTCACCCTTTCTGTTGATTAATAACAGAGGAGCTAGGAAACCAAGAACAAGAATACGAAGAACAACAATATGCTGAACCAACTGGGAGCCCTCATTAATTGAAGATATATGTAGTAGAATATTTATTAATGAATAAAAAGACCATGGATGACTGTATAATTATTTAAGGGTGCCTGCGTGCCCCATTCTGTTAAGAGTACAATTACTTATAGTTTGTGAATGACTATGTGAATTGTCTATTATTTGCTTCCACTGATCTACCATTATTTTATAAAAAAATATTCATTTTTTCTGAAAACTGTTAACACTCTTAGTTAAATAGGATGACCCTACAGAAAGGACTATCTTATTTAACCGAGGGTGTTACACTCAGCCCTGTAAATAGGGCCATCCAACACCATTCAACATATCCCATTCTCTATTTTCAGAGTTCTTTCCTCTCTTCTATACTCGAGTTTTGAGTATTTCTTTTAGAGTTTCTAGTTCTAGAATAGTTTTCTAGATACTTGAGAGTGTTGTGGTGTATTGTGATCGTTGTATCGTGAAGTTTCCATCGTCTTTGTAATGTCAAACTCTGTAAGTGTTGTTTCTACTTTTACCATGAGTAACTAATTTGTTTATGTTGGAATTGGTGAACTAATCTATTGAGTATAATGTTGTGAATTCGACCTCTGCATGTTTATGATTCAAGTCCATGTTAGTATTTCAACCTTTTATTAATATAAACGTCAAACGGGAGAATGATTTTCATATGTATTGAAACTTGTTTTATTAGTATGAATGTCAAACGGGAGAATGATTATTCATGCCATATTGAAACTTGTTTTGACGAAAGTAAAAGTTGGAATACCCTTGGTATCTCAATTCTATAGGGGTTGTTAACCATTGTTGCCATAAGGCCAGGTCTCAATGCAAGTTTTTACTGAGAAAGCTCACGAGGGATCAGACTTTACGGTGAATTCTTAGAATTTATATCACGAGGGATCGGTTATAATGATTTTAAGCTGCAATGACATGAAACTTGATGATTAAATATGCATGTCTTGAGTTCCTCATTGTTATTCTAGATTAGGGATCTAATTTCCAACATAGTTTATTTATCTATGTTTATCTCAAGTATCTTACCTATTCTAGATTGCAACTCAACTTTTTAGATAGATTTTTTTATTTTCTTTTTAGCTCATGAACTACTCAATCATGCTATCCTATGAATACTGTATAAATTATATATAAATCATTCTTTTGTCTATAACTTTCTTCACATTTACCATAGTGAATAGAAAATTACTGTTGTTATTGGACTTTCAATCCTAGTGGAACGATATCTAAATTTTGAAAACTACAAACGATTGGTGTGCTTGCCAATTAACAACCCGGTGGTAGAAACGAGCGGTTGAGACGCTATCACCGGGTTAACAAGTTTTTTGGCGCCGTCGCCAGGGATTGAATTGTTTTAGTAAAACAGTAAATTTTTAATTATCGTGGTAAATATTTTTTTTACCTTAGTTAATTTTTTTTATTTTGTTTACTTTTACTTATTGTTACACTAACTTTTTTTGTCTAGTTTATGTATGCAAACTTGATCTACTGCAGGTAAAATTTATTTTAATCCTGAGATAGAAAGGTTTGTAAAGAAAATCAAGTCTTTAAAATCTAAAACACAAACTAATTCTTCTTTTATTTCTAAAATTTTTAAAAATTCAAATATGGCTGCTGAAAGGAGAACATTGGGACAGTTTACTGCTATTAATGGTCCACCTCGAGTTTCGGGAATGTTTCAAGGACCTGTTGTGCCAATGGAGATTAAACCTGCTACTTTAAATATTATTCAAAATAATCAATTTGCTGGTTTAAATCATGAAGAACCATATGAATATTTAACTATTTTTTATGAGTTATGCAGTACAATTGGTTTTGAACCCAATCAAGAAGAATCTCTTTATATGAGGTTATTTCCTTTTTCATTGATTGGTAAAGCTAAAGAATGGTTTAAATCTTGCCCACCGGGTAGTTTTGCAAACTGGTCCGATGTTGAAAGAAAATTTTTGGAAAGATTTTATTCTCCTTCAAAATATTTTGAAGCCATGACAGCCATACATTCTTTTTCTCAAAATAATGATGAATCATTAGGAGAAACATGGGAATGATTCAAGGCACTCTTGAGAAAATGTCCAAACCACAACTTGGATGATGCTGAAAAGGTAAGAATTGTTTACCATGGTTTATTACCTTAGTTCAAGATGATGTTAGATGCTTGTGCAGGTGGTTCTTTAATGAACAAAACTGTGGAGGAAGCTATTGAAATATTGGAATCAATGGCTATCAGTGACCACCAAGCAAAACATGAAAGAGGTAATGTATAGAGGAAGCCAGGAATACTCGAATTGGGAGTGAATGATGTAGTATTGGCTCAGCAAAAATTGCTGACCCAACAAATTGAAGTTATGAGTAAGCAATTGGAGAAACTCCAAATTGCTCAAGTAACATCACCACCCCCTGCTCAACTTAAACAATGTATGCACTGCATGGGAGAACAACCATGTGGTCACTGTGGAAATAAGCAAGAGCAAGCCAATTTTATGAACCATTAAAGAGCACCCTTAGGTAATTTTCCTTTCAATCGTGGAAATTCTTTTCCTAACAATTACCTGCAGGGTTGGCAAAATCAGAATATTGGCTAGAGACATGATACTGGACCTTCTAACCGACCTCCTAACAATCAGTTTAAGCAACAATAAACTGATAATGCAAGATTGGCAAGGATAGAGGAATCTATTCAACAGCTATTACAGTTTGTGGAGACAAATGAAGCTGCCCGGAAAGCATCGGATATACAAATGGGTCAGCTTGCAAAAGAAATAGCCGAATTAAAAAGTTCTGGGTTTACTGCAAACACGCAAAACCCAAGGGAACAATGTAATGCTGTTTCTTCTAATGTTGTAAAAATTGATTGTAAAGAAAAGAGTGAGAAAAAGAAAGAAGAAGAAGAAAAAGAAAGTGAAAAAATAGAAAAAAATAAAAAATTGAAAATGAAAAAAATATACAAGAATCTGTGAAAATAGAGCAAGAAACAAACTGTACTGCCATCATAACCCCAAAAAAATGTAAAGATCTGGGGAGTTTCACCATTCGTGTAACTATTGGAAATATCAACATCAGGAATACTTTGTTAGATTTAGGAGCGAACATCAATCTAATGCCTCTAGATTTAATAAAGTGCATTGGTGAATTTGAGCTAAAAGAAGCTAAGTCAAACTTACAGTTTGCGGATCGCTCTGTCAAGAAGCCTTTTGGGATTGTAGAAGATGTGTTGGTAAAGGTTGATAAGTACCACTTCAGGGTTGACTTTGTGGTACTAGATATGAAGGAGGATACTGAGATCCCCTTGATCCATGGAAGACCTTTCATGAAGACTGCAAAGATAAGAGTAGATGTTGATCAAGGAATGGTTGTAGTCAAAGTTTATGAAGAAGAGGTAAACTTCAGTGCTCATGAACATCTTAGGACGAATGATGAGGAAAAAGTTTACCCTTCAACCGAACCAGGTATATCTCTTCCCAATCAATTAAATTGTTTTAAATTAACCGATGCCTTGAATGATGAAAGACAGGTAATCAAGCATCGGAGAAGAAGAAGGAGGAACAAAAAGACAGGTGATTCCTCAACAAAAATTGAGAAACCACCTGATTAATCAGAGGTAATGTCTGGCTGGAGACATTAAACCTAGCGCTCAATGGGAGGCAACCTGTTATTTTTGTTTTGTTTTTAAGTTATTTTAAAAAAAATAAAAAAATCAAAAAAAATAATAAAAAAATTTGTTTTTCAAATTTTTAGATAGAAAATTAATTTTGAAAAGAAAAGGGGTTTAAAACTCAAAAGAAAAGGTTTTTAAAAATCAAAATTTTGAAAAATCAAAAACAAAAGCCCACGCGTAGCGCCACTGTGACGCGTAGCGTGGACTCTGAATTTTCAACCTGACGCATAGTTTCCCAACCAAGCGTAGCGTCAGAGACCACGTTCAGTTTCTAAAACTGAACCAGAGAGGCCCATCTTAGGTTTTAAAACCTAAAACCTCTTCTCTGCCTCACTTTAGTTTTCAAAACCCTAAAATTTTGAAACCCTTTTTTTCTCTCAACACTTCCAAACCTTCTCATATTTGCTCAAGGGATCACAAGTAAGTTTTCTAATCCTTTCTCTTTAGTTTGATTTTAATTTTCAAATCTTAGAATTGCATGTGGTTAGGCTTAGAATTAGATGACCATTGGAAATTGCTTGCTGATTGAATTGAATGTGGTTTGGAAAGGGGTTGTTGCTGTGCAACCCCTGTTTTTGTTTCTGTTCTGCGCAGCTCACGTGTAGCGTCCCACTGACGCGTAGCGTGAGGATGGACTGCAAGCCCACGCGTAGCGTGGGCAGAACAGGCTGACGCGTAGCGTCAGCCTCTGTTTTTAATTTTGTTAAATTTTGAGTGATGTTTACTGTTTCATGTATATATTTATTTTTTGTTTTTAATAAATCAGTCCAGTATGCCTATTTTGAGGTTTGTTTGTTGTTTTATTTTAAATTAATAAATTTTCTTATTTAGTATTTGTTATACTTTCTTGTATTGATAAAAATTAAAAATATAAAATTTATTGATGCATATTATTTTGTGTGAATTTTTGTTTTATTGTTAAAAATCCAAAAATATGCATATTAACTTTCTTTATAAATCACAAAAATACAAAAATATATTGTTTTGAATTTTGTGAATTACATGTCTATTTTGTGTAAATTTTTATACTTAGAAAAACCAAAAATATTTGTGTTTTAAATTTAATGTAAATATTTGGTTGATTGTATATGATTGTTAATGTGTGATTTACTTTTTAATTTAATGTGTGTTTAATTTTAAAATTTTTACTTTTTGCAGATGGCTCCGAAGAAATCCATCCCTGCCACTGGTCCTTCTAAAAGACAAAGAAGGGCCACTGACACCGATACTACTTCTGAAGACCCTGATCTTCAGAGAGAAGAGGTGTTGGGACCGAGGGATCCTACGAGATTTCGCACTGACGCGAAATAGGCCCGCTTTCATCAGATAAAGGGGCAAAGACTTATATGGGAGAGAATTCTTGATCTCAGTGCAGGAGATTACCCTGAGCTTCAGGACAGAGTTCAGAGGAGGAGATGGGGACCCCTGTTCTCTCTACCTATTGAGGGGGACCCATCTTAGTGATGGAGTTTTATGTGAAGGCCTTCAGGACTCGCCAGGACGCACCGAGCATAGGACAGCAGCGGACGAGTTGGGTGAGGGGCCGGCATATTACATATGACCGGGACACTATCAGTACCCTATTGGGTAATCCTTGGGAGCCTACTCCCGAGGATGATACTTGTTTCTGGAAGGAAAATAGAAACAAGGTTGCTGTTGAGGGAGAGTTAGGATACTCCCTCGAGAAGGTTGCTCATTTCTTAAGTAAAGATGGAATCTTTTTCAACCTAAGTAAGGTTGGAAGGAGTCCATCTAACCTCTTGAAGACCCAGCTGACCCCTCTAGCCCAGGCATGGTCCCACCTCATGCTTCATAACATCACTCCTGTCACCCACCTCTCATCTCTTCCAGTTAACCATTGTTGCCTTCTCTTTTCTATCCTCCAGGGCCATACCATCGACATCGCTGAGCTTATATATGAGTAAATTCACTTTTATGCCCTTGGGTATAAAGTGAACCACCCCATTCCATTTCCTCTCATCATATCTGCCTTACTGAGGAGGCAAGGAGTCATTGTACCTTCACCAGAGTTCACTAGTTCTTCAGGGAGAGTCCCTAAAGTTCTAGTGAACAGAGACTATTTTGTGCAGCAGTGCGAGCTTCCACCTCTGGAGCAGGAGGCTCAGCCCAGACCTAGGAGGAGGAGACCACCAGTTCAGCCTTCATCTACTGATGCTGTCACACAGGGATTTGCCCAGATTTTACTTGAGCATCAGCATATGATGCAGATGATGGCTACTACTCATAGAGCATATATTCATCTTCATGATGAATTTTATTAGTACAGGTTGTAGGGAGAGGGAGCACCATATGTCACCCCGGCTGAGTTTGCAGCACATGTAGCTTGGCCTGACGATTCACCTACCTACCTGATGCTAAAATCCCGAGCCATTAACTTGGTGCTAAAAATCTTAGTAAAAACAAAATATGACTCTCAGATTTATACTTTGGCAAGCGCACCAGTCGTTAAAATTGTAGAATATTTGATTGTCCCACAGGGATTGTGGTAAGTACCTCAATCTTGGACTAGTACAACCTGAACCAACAGAAAATACATGAATTTCATTCGGTTTTTGGTTGTTTTAGTGTTTTATAGTTGTTTTTGTATTTCCAGAAATAGAGTTAAAATGAAATGTGAAAGGTGATCAATAGAAAACAGATCAGGATTGCTTCGGTTCACAAATTCATTAAGAAACATGCAATTAAAGTATAATCAAACTCCATAATCCAGAGGACAATCCGCTTGTGGTTATTCCCTAATTCCTTATGTGAAAAACACTAATCCTTAAGCATCGAACCTTAATTCCTTAAGTGCTCAATTAACCTAAAAATCTAATGCGAAATTGGAGGTTGAACTCTAACTATTCACCTAAATTGATTAGGCCTAAACTAGTTAGAAAGCTGGAAGTTACCTAAGCTTCAACCATGATTCCTCACTGGTGAAGTTCTTCATCAGTTCTGGATTTGTCAATCCAGCAATTCTGCTCCACTCCTCAGCTTGTTCGCCTCAGGATCTAGAAGTTGATTTCCTTGCTCATAGCTTCAAGACTCCATTGCTAACCTTCGCAATCCCAACCTTAGGGAATTAGAACTCCATTGACTTCGGTTCCATCGAAGGATTGTGGAACGTCATGGAGGAGAGGATTTAGAGAGAGAAAATATGTAGTGAGATGTACGAAGTTGTGAATGAATTGTATTCTATGTATCTGTCTCTGTTCTGGCTCTCCTTTACAGAATATGTACAACCTATATATATAAGCTTCTACCTAACTAACTAACTTAACTGATAACTTAGGAAACTTAAGTTAACGATTAAACTAACTAGTTACACAGTTTACAGAATGATCAACTAATTACAACTCAGCTCTTAACAGGATCCAGCTCATCCTTAGCTAATTTACAGCACAGCACCAGCTAATTAACAGCTTACTACTTAAGTTACTAAGGGTACAGCAGTAGAAGAGAAGGCAGCAAGAAACAACATTGGTGCCGAGTGCCTTCTGGAGGGAACGATCGCTGTTTTAAATATCAGCCTTTTCGCTTGAGTGAACTTTGTTCTCGCTTGAGCGAACTTGAGATATGTACTGCAGTGTTGCCTTCTCGCTTAAGCGTTATGGATAAGCTTGGGCGAATGAATGATGTTTTGAGGACACACTTGAGCGTAGGCTTGCTTTGCTTGAGCGAACTTTGACCCTCGCCTGAGCGAATTTAACTATCGCTTAAGCAAATTGTCTTTTCAATCAGCATTTCTGAAATTGACGCTCGGGTTCTTCTTTTTATTTTCAATCGGTTCCTTGTTCTCTTTTGGAGTCGGTATCTTGGAAGTCTTTGCAGTCAGCTTTTCGTTAATTCTTTTCAGTCAACCTTTTGAGAAGTCTCGCTCAGTCGGTCTTTTGGACTCCTTTCAGTCGGATATACGAAGACTCACTCGGATTTGTAAATTCTCGCTCGGCTTTATGATTTCTCACTCAGATTTTTGTAATTTTTCCTCGGATTTGTCTTCTTCTCTCGAGTACGCCTTGTTCCAGCACCAATAAACAACTAATTGCCTAGCATTTGTATGCCGGTTGCTGAGTAAATTTATAAATAGTGATAAACTCTTGATTTATTAATGTTTTCAATCGTTTTCTTACAAAAGTAAAGCACTTTTGAAATAATTAACTAAAACACGAATTATTAACAAATCATTAAATAATATAGTCAAAACTAAACAATAATTACTAAATTATGTTAAATAAAAGGTGGAATAATTAAGTCTTTTCAAGACTTATCACTACCCTGAGACTGGTGGACCGTCTGGCGCACAGGTTGACTCTGATGGTGATGATGAGGAGGAAGAGGATGATGATCAGATGGAGGATTGATGATGCCATCTCAGTATTCCTTTCATTTACTTTGAGTACAGTTTATTTTTAGTTTATATTTACATTTACATTTACATTTACACTTTATATTATGGTATTTTATTATGTGTGGTGTGTTTTTACGTAATTATATGTTTTTACGTAATTATTTGTTTTTGCATATTCTATTCGAAAAATCCAAAAATAAAATTTTAAATCAATCAAATTTTTGTTAGTAAGTTAATTTTTACACTTAAAGTTTTTACACAATAAAACCAATTTTGTAAAATCAATTATTGGTTCTTTTAAACTTAGGAATTTTGATAAATTTAATTACAATAGGTTTATTAACTAGCAAGCAAATTTTGATAGCCCGGTGAGTTGAGGGATCTTTTTTAAAATACTTGAGGGTTTAATCGACATATTTTCAATTCGAATTGACTTTGCTTTAATCTCTGATTTGTGTTGTTGTACAGAGAATTCAAGAAAATGATCAAGGCACATTTATTGGTGAAAAGAAACCTTGGGCCAAATAGTTTACCTTGGTAAAAAAATTATTTTATCCTTTGCAAGCCAATTTGAGCCTAAAATAAAATTCCTTGGTACCCTTTAAACCTAAATCTGTTTTAACCATTCCCTATACTTGATTGATTAAAAGAGCAGTTGAAATAAATAAAAAAATAAAAAATAAAAAAATAAAAAAATATATATTTGAATGTTCTCACAATGGGGAGTGAAAAAGATAAGCAACTTGATTCTTTTCAAAATAAAAGAAAAATAGAATATGAAAAAGAAAAATCAAAAATAGTGAAAAGAATCAAGTTGGGGGTATTTATTTTTCATCAATAAGGGAAGTGAGAGTTTGGGTCAAGAGAAAGCCTAAAAATTATAAAATGCTCTTTTATGATTTCAGGTTTTTGAATTCCAAGAAAAACCATTGATTCTTGTAAGCCAAGCCTCATTACAACCCGTGAAAAGACCTTGTGATTTCTGAATTAACTCTGTATGAATAACCATTGATTAGATGACAATCAAAGTTAAATTCGTTTGATTTTATGATTGATTGAGTGAAACAGGTTACCTATTACATAAAGATAAACACTTGTGAGGTAAGCCTGAAATTTTGCTTAGTTGTTAATAGAATATTGTAAATAATTTTATCATTAAACCTTTGTTATATTTGATATCAATTTTTGATTATTACAAATTAGTTAAATTGTGAAATTACTTTTTGTTGTAAATTCTTGGACTAACTCAAGAATTTGATTCCAATTTTTTATTTTTTTATTTTTCTCTCTTGCTCGAGGACGAGCAATGTCTCAAGTTGGGGGTATTTGTTAGTCCTCAAATTTTCAATAAAAGCTTTAATAAAAATTTCATAAAAATTATAAAAATTAGTTTAATTTGTTAGAAAATTAGGCTTTAAATTTAATAAATGGATGTTGTTGGAAATAATCTGCCCTTGATCAATTTTCTCTAGTTTTGCAGTGAAAAAGTTAAGAAATCAAGAATAAATTACACTAGAGGAGCTGACGCATAGCCTCACCCCACGCGTAGCATGAACAACTATTTTTGATGCTGACGCTACGCGTCTCAGCCACGCGTAGCGTCAGTGCTGCGTGGACTCCACATCCAACTTGGCCAACCACTCTACTTGGACCCAATAATGGGTACTCCACTCAGCACCAAGGGCCACCCCACTAAGCACAAATGGCCAAAATACAGTGGAAACACGTCCAAGTGGCCAAGCATGATCAAATTTAATAATTTGAAGTGGCCATTATCAGTTGTTTAATGGAAGCTGAGTTAGGGGCCTGATGCGTAGCGTCAGCACCCTTGCTCAGCCCTATAAATAGGGCCATCCAACACCATTCAACATATCCCATTCTCTATTTTTAGAGTTCTTTCCTCTCTTTTATACTCAAGTTTTGAGTATTTCTTTTAGAGTTTGTAGTTCTAAAATAGTTTTCTAGATACTTGAGAGTGTTATGGTGTATTATGATCGTTGTATCGTGAAGTTTCCATTGTCTTTGTAATGTCAAACTCTGTAAGTGTTGTTTCTACTTTTACCATGTGTAACTAATTTGTTTATGTTGGAATTGGTAAACTAATCTATTGAGTATAATGTTGCGAATTCGACCTCTGCATGTTTATGATTCAAGTCCATGTTAGTATTTCAACCTTTTATTAATATGAACGTCAAACGGGAGAATGATTTTCATGTGTATTGAAACTTGTTTTATTAGTATGAATGTCAAACGGGAGAATGATTATTCATGCCGTATTGAAACTGGTTTTGACGAAAGTAAAAGTTGGAATACCCTTGGTATCTCAATTCTATAAGGGTTGTTAACTATTGTTTCCATAAGGCCAGGTCTTAATGCAAGTTTTTACTGAGAAAGCTCATGAGGGATCAGACTTTACGGTGAATTCTTAGAATTTATATCATGAGGGATCGGTTATAATGATTTTAAGCTGCAATGACATGAAACTTGATGATTAAATATGCATGTCTTGAGTTCCTCATTGTTATTTTAGATTAGGGATCCAATTTCTAACATAATTTATTTATCTGTGTTTATCTCAAGTATCTTACCTATTCTAGATTGCAACTCAACTTTTTAGATAGATTTTTTTATTTTCTTTTTAGCTCATGAACTACTCAATCATGCTATCCTGTGAATACTGTATAAATTGTATATAAATCATTCTTTTGTCTATAACTTTCTTCACATTTACCATAGTGAATAGAAAATTACTATTGCTATTGGACTTTCAATCCCAGTGGAACGATATCTAAATTTTGAAAACTACAAACGATTGGTGCGCTTGCCAATTAACAACCCGGTGGTAGAAACGAACGGTTGAGACGCTATCGCCGGGTTAACAATCGTCTGAAAAGGGAACCTGATAAAGGACTAAAACTGCCTCTTGGAAGGACGATTTCAACGCCTAGCTGCCACGTGGAATACATACACAAACTCGCCTTCTGGTATAACGGTTCATGGAAACCGCCTGTTCAGGAGGCGGTTTATAATACTTGATTTGACTGGATGCACCCCAGACCAATAAATTTTATTTTTTGTATCCCATTCCTCTAAATTTTTTTTAAAAGAACCCCAAACCTGCCAAAAACCTACTATTTTCTATCATCCTTTGCCCCCTTTAAAATTTCCACTTAGCACATCATATCCTTATTCACCTCTCCTAGGCTCGAAGGCTAAGGGGTTCCTATTGTTGCTAGGATTTCCGCTTAGCCCATTACTGACCTAAATCGCCACTTGGACTATAGGCCAATCAACCTAACAAAAAGATACTAATAAATGCTAACAGGTCCCATGATGATGTTAGTTTTACCATATAGTTATGATAATTATAATTATAGATACAATGCAATATGTTAGGTATTTATACGAGGCACAATAAATCAGACCTAAATCAAAGTTCTTTTCTCTATGTATAAATAGGTTATTAGACGTCTCATAAAAAGTTAAGTGACATTCTAAAGAAAATCCTAATCCTAAAGCACTCTCTAAGGTTTAGGTATCGTGTAATCAGGGTGAACATCTTCCATTTGTAAATTTTATAATATTAATTAAATAAAAATATTTTAAATTAATTTCAATTATTCATTAATAACTGTTCACACATAAAATAACTGGGACTAGAAATGTTCAAGACAGAGTCTCTGTTATTCAATGTATGTCACTTGGTTATAACGTTTGCCCATGGCCCTATTTATACAAGAAGATAGTAAAATAAATGGGCTTCACATACGAAGTCACTAACATAAATAATTATTCATGGTAGGGTTCTTTTCCCTGATTCGCGTGGGAAGTGGGATATACGGAGAATGAGACTACTGGTAGGGGCCACCTCTTAATTTCTGGGGGAACAGGAGCCCCCCAGTCATGAGTCTTGAGCGATTAGTCAAGCGAAGTGGCTACATAAGTGTGGTTTCAAGCCAATGCTTCTTTTTCGATTCGTTCAAACATCTTCTTTAGTATTAGCTTCTGGCTAAATAGGTTAAGTCCCGGGGGAAGTTATGTTCTGATTGGGACACTTCCGAGTAAAATACTTTTGAGTAAGATATTTCTGAGTGAGATATATCCGAGTGAAGAAAGGGTCTGACTTCGAGTGAGTGCTTTTCGGGCAAAGACATTTCTGAGTGAGGTATGTCTGAGAGAATTACTTTCGAGTGAAGAGAGGCTCTGACTTCGAGTGAGTGCTTTTTTGGGCAGAGTGAGGGTGGATCGAGAGCGTCTCACCAAGTCACGTGGAGTGGATTGTTGCCATTTGTCATGGAAATTCAACCGTCATTTTGAAGCATTAATTATTCTAATGATTATGATGTCTTTTCGTATTTCTTGCGAGGGGCTAATAAATACTTTTTTGGGAAAAGGAATATCTTTTTGGCTTATTGGGAAAAGGGGTGTTCTTTGGTCTGAAGGGGTTTATTGGTATGGTTATTATTAAATGATCATGGCTGCTAGATTTTTTTGTTTCTTCGTATTCCCCTTTTTTTCCTAGCCCTTCGATTATTTGCTTCTGGGCCAAAAAGATTTTCATTGGGTCGCTTTGATCTCTGAGTATTGCCACATGGGGGTCATCTGCCTATCCTTCGAAGGGGGGGCTTTCCTTTGACCATTGGATCTTGAAGGTTGTTGTCTGTTCGCGAGGTATAAATATTGGGTTCTCTTTTCTCCCAAGGTTCTTTTTATGATTATCACTTTTCTTTAAACTTCTGGCTTCCTGGGTTTTCTTCGAGCTTTGTGCTCTCAACTTCCTTTGTCTTCAAGCTTTTCTCTCTTCGTCTCTTCCCTTTAGCTCATTCAGGTTAGTATTCTTTACTTTCTTCACTTTTTTCTCTTTTAGAGTTAATGGCTTCTTCTTCTGACATGTCGTATTCTTGGGTGCGAGAGGAAGTCCTCTCTGTCTCTTCGTCTTTTCAAGATGAGGCTTCCATAGCCAAGCTATGGGAAAACAGTTTTTCTCATTCTGAGTTAGCCTCTAACGTGGAGTGCGTAAGTTGCTCTGAGTCTGAGAGGGTGTGCCATCGTCGTACTGACCCTATTGAGTTAGATTTCGTGTACGTTTATGAAACGTTCTTCTCTCGTCTTCATCTATCTTTCCCCTTCTCTGCTTTCGAAATTGAAGTTTTGAACATGTTAAACATCGCCCCTACCCAGCTTCATCCAAATGGGTGGGCTTTTGTTAAGGATTTTGAAATTATTTGCGATTTTTTTGGTCGAGAGCCTTCCGTCTCTGTATTTTTTTATTATTTCTAGGCCAAGATACCAAAGGTAGGTGTTCCTCTAGGGTGGGCATCACTTAGTGCCGTGGCTCATCGTAACCTGATTAGGGCCTTCGATCAATCTTACAAACACTTTAAGACAGGATTTTTTAAGATTCGTGTGAATTCTAATTTACCCAGGGTAGATTTTCTTCACGGGGCAAACTTCTAACCCTTGTTCCCTTTGTATTGGACTCAAAACCCCACATAATTTCGAGTACTATGGGACGATTTGACTGTTTCCGAGCGGTCGGATGTGAAATTCTTTTCTGAGGACGTGAATGCCTTTTTTAGTTCCCAGGCGTTGATTGGTCTGGCCCCGTCCCCGGATGCCTTGGCCCCCTGGATTTGTAAGTGGCGCTCGGTAGTGTTTTCCGATTGGAATTTTTGTCTATCTGATACTAATTTGTATTTATTTTCTTCTTTTTCAGATGATATGGCTTCTACCATCTTTCAAAATAGGAGCTTAAGAAACGTTACGAGGAAGCGGTCTCAAAGGGCGTTGGTAAGAAGGGTTCGAAGAAGACTGGTTCATCTTCAGCCGTTACTGTAGCTGAGCCTTCGGCTCAAATTTCGGTTGCTGCACTCCTCTTACCACCGTTCTTTCAGAATCTATCCCTTCTGGAACGCGGTTAGAAAGTGAAGCGGGGCGAGTGAATAAAAGGCTTTGCTCTGAAGGCGTTGTTTCCCAAGCTAGTGAGGGATCGCAGCCTTCTTTTGCTCCACTTACCTTAACCTCTACCGAGTCAATTTTGGTTTTTGAGGCCAAAGAAGGTCCGTCGTTGGATACTCGTCGCCGATCGGCCAGCAAAGCCCGTGCCACACCTTCGTTTTCAAACCCATCCCCTCCTGTTTCTGCTGAGTTGATAGCTAGTGCTATTCCCTGTCCCTCAGATGACTCTCAGCGTTTGTGGAGGCATTCGTTAATGGGTCTTTAGTTTCGGAAAGGAACTCTGCTCACTCCTTATGGGATGCTTGGTTTCCTATAGGCCCTTTCATGGACCAGACCATTTTCTTCAAGAAGGATAAAGAAAAATATGCCTCTAACAATCCGGTTGCCATGTGCCGAGCGATGGAGATGTTCGGCCTACGTCTTTCCTCCATGTCTCGGGGTTTGGAAAAACGTTTGTTGGACCAGGAAAATCTTTAACAAAGTTAACTGATGAGAATGAGTCGTTAAAGAAGGAAAATGAGCTTTTGAAGGAGGAAAAGAAGAAAGATACTGACAAGGTTCAAGAGCTCAGAAAGTTAGTGACCTTCATGAAGGAAACCATGAAGAGGTCTGAGGATGATCTGAAGTTTTCCCGGGAGGGGAGGGACCTCGCAGAGTCCCGCTTAGCAACTGTTGAGGAAAGGTGCTCCTATTGGGAGGGTAAGGTCGCTGAGGCGAAGGAGTCGTTTAATGCTTTATCCTTACAGAAACAGGATTTAGAGACGAAGCTTCAGGTGGCTTACTCGAATTTTGAGTCCTTGAAGGCAAAGTCGCAAGAGGATCTAGCTATGGCTCAACAGGATGTTGCTGTTCAGTATGTTGATGCCTTCAGTCTTTGTAAGGAGCAGATCTCGATTTTGAACCCTTCACTTGAGCTAAATTTTGAGGGTCTTGATCCTTTTAGGACGGTGGTAAATGGGCAGATTGTACTACCTCCGGATTCTGAAGAGAGAGAGCTAGATGCTGAGAGGGATCAGTCGGGAACTGGTGCTGAGACGGTTTTGGGGGCTTCAAATGCTGATGTGCCTGAAGGGACGTTATAAGTTTATTTTTCTTTATTGGATGTAACCTTGGAATCTTAAGAAATTTAAGAAAATTTTCTTTCTGAGTCAGTCTCTGGCTGTTTTTCTTATATTATATGTTGTATGAGTAAGTTTAAGAGTTGCGCGTATCGAGAGGTTAATTTGCCGATGAAAAATCATTTCGTATTCGGATTTGTTAACTTTGACCGAGGGATTGTTTCGTACTTGGTCTTGAATTGTGCTGAAAATCGTTTCGTATTCGGTTGTAACTAAACCCTAAACCCTAACTCGGTTCCCTCATTCGGTCTTTATTTCACTTGTGATTCCCTCATTCGGTCTCTCATTCACTCGTCTTTCTTTCACTGGCCTCTCCCTCACCCTGTCTTTCACTCGTTCACTCCATCTCTCGGTTCCCTCACTCATCTTTCTTTCACTGGCCTCTCCCTCACCCTGTCCTTCACTCGTCTCTCCCTCTCTCGGTCTCTCACTCCATCACTCGGCCCTTCATTCATTCATATTTCTTTCACTCGTCATTAGCTTATTTGGTCCTTCATCCATTCGGTCTTCCACTCTCGTTCTTTCACTCTTTCGTTCCCCACTCAGTCAGTCCTTCACTCGTCTCTCCCTATCTTAGTCTCTCACTCTACCACTCGGTCACTCTTTCACTCGTCACTAGCTCACTTGGTCCTTATCCATTCGGTCTTCCACTTGTTCTTTTACTCTTTCGTTCCTCACCCGATCTCTTTCACTCGTCTCTCCCTCTCTCGGTTGCCTTACTCTTCACTTTCAGTCTTTCTTATTCTTTCATTCGGTCTCTCACTCCCTCACTCAGCCTCTTTTCCACTCTCAGTTTCTCCATCATTCGGTTTCTCACTCCATCACTCGGTCTCTTTCATCCTCACTCGGTCTCTCATTCCCTCACTCGGTCTATCGTTCCCTCACTCGATCTCTCAATCCCTAACTCATTTTACTCTCACCGTCCCTCTGTCTCTCCCTCTGACTCTAGCGCCGACTATCACTCACCGAGAATCCGATCAGGTTTCCCCTTGATGTCGTCCAAGCTCTTCCACGCGTGTCATTAGATCTCCCTCCACCCTCTCATTTTCTCTCTCCCCTCTCTTTTCCGAACTCACTCTGTCTCTCTCTCTCCTTTTCTTTTGTCTTTCGTCGCCCCCCCTGTGTCTCCTCCTATTCTGTTTCCTTTTATAAAAATAAATAGTTCTTTTTTAAGATCTTAAGAGAGATGTCGTATAAATTTATTTTTGCCTACATTACTGTTATTAGATTTTACAAGTGTATGCAAGTATGGATTACTTTGCCTTGTTTTTTTTTTCGTTCTTCATAAACTTCCTTTAATTATTGAAAAAACAAATCAATCAAAAATAAGTCTAATATTTTCTCGAAAACATTTTCCAATAAAGAACTACGTGACCCTAATTTCTCGAAAGCTCGAGAATACGTAAGAGCGGGAAGCAGTTCCTGTCGGGCCCATCTTTCTTTATTTAATTTTTAGAGTTTCCATTTTTGTCTTGTTATTAAAAGGAGGAGCGAGATTAATTTGGACTAGACGTCCTGTTAATCTCATTTTTTTAAATATCTCTTTAAAAAAAAAGAGGAGCGAGGTTAATTTAGACGAGACGTCTTGTTAATCTCATATTTTTGTAGTATTTCTTAAAAAGAAGGAGCGAGGTTAATTTGGACAAGACGTCATGTTAATCTTATGTTTTTTAATGATATTTTTTTTAAAGAAGAGCGAGGTTAATTTGGACGAGACATCCTATTAATCTCGTGTTTAAAAATTCCGTGTCTATTTTTTTCTTTATTTTTGTATGCTTTGTCATTTCGTACGTTCCTTTTCTGAAGAAGTTAAAATAATTTTTAGGCTAATTATAATGCGCGCTATCATCTTGAGGTAACCGATTTATAACGGACAGTTGTGAGGTGCTAATACCTTCCTCACCTGTAATTCGACTCTCGAACTTAGAATTTTGCTTTCATAACCAGTGCTTTAACGAAAGGTTTTCCCGGTATTTTATCCTTAAAAAATATTGGTGGCGACTCCTGTAACATCCCAAAAAAAAAATTTCATTCTCATGTATAATTATTTGATTTAGACCATTAATGATATTATCCATTTTATCTCAACTTTCTACATAAATTTAGTTAGGAAAACATTTTTATGAATGTCGCAACCTGGATCGTGACGGCGCGGCCGACCCTTTCGAAATAAAACGTGTTTCGAAATCCTTTCAAAAAGAAAATAGGGAGTCGCCACCAATGTTTTTATCCATAGGAAAAACATTGGGAAAAAACTAAGTTCAGTAAAGCACTGGTTTAATAAATGAGATTCAAGTTCGGGAGTCGGTTACGAGTAGGGAAGGTATTAGCACCTTACATCGCCTGTCAAAAATAGTACCAAGATTGAAAATGCGCAACATAAATAGCCTTACAAAAGATGTTATGTTTCTCCCCTTTTATTATTATACGTTGTGTAAAAAAAATGAAAAGGAACAAACTGGACAACATGGAGTGTAGGTCAACAGGATGTCGTGTCCCAAATGAACCTCGACTTTGGTATAAAACAGGAACAGGGAAGGATGCTAATAAGACGTCACGTCTAAATTAGTTATCCTTTAATCAAAATGCGGGGTTAGAAATGGGAAGGGGATAAACAGGACGTCTCATCTCAAGTATCCCGTTCCATATGAATCGTGGTGATGGCCTACCAAAAATAAGGGAAAATCAACAAGACGTCACGTCTAAATTGATTTTTATGGGATTTAATCGAAATACAAGGTTGGAAACAGGAAGGGGATAAACGGGACGTCTCGTCTCAAGTATCCCGTTCCTTATGAATCATGGTGATGGTCTACCAAGAATAGGGGAAAATCAACAAGACGTCACATCTAAATTGATTTTTCATGGAAGTGATGAAAAAAGGGAGTTACAAAGGAAAAATAAAGAAAATAAAAGTAGGAATAAAATAGGAAAGGTGGAGGATTAATTCAATTAACAGAAATTAATAATAATTGAAAAGAAAATAAATCCATCAAATAACAATCAATTTGACATAGAAAAATAAAAAATACAAGTATTGAAAATGAGGAACAGATCCTGGTGAGGAATTAATCCAATCAATAGAAATTAATTACTAATTGAAAAGGAAATGGTCCTATCGAACGACAATTAATTTGGCAGGAAAATAAATAAATACAAGCATTGAAAATGAGGAACAGATGGTGACCGGTGTGACGAAGGAGAACTGGGCGCTGGTGTGAAGGGAGAACAGGTGGGTGACGGTGTGACGGGGGAGAACTGGGCGCCGGTGTTGGAGCAACTATTGAATTATGGAGCTGGTGTGTGACTTTGTTGAGTGGACGAAGTAAAGGAATGGTAGAATTCTTCTCAAATGAAAGCCCTTGAATCCCCCCATTCCTCTTTCGTTGAGGTATTTATAGAAATCCCAGGTGTGGCTGTGTTCTTGAACAACTCAAAGACAGCCTGGCCCCCAACAATTATGGGGAACAGCGGCTGAATAATTTATTATTTTCATTTTTGTTTTGTTGCCAGCCGCCCCACAAGATTAACAAATCAACTTGGATGGTGCTTTGGGGAAACAGCCTGGACATTGATGATCATGGAGAACGGCGGCTAGTGAGACTTCTTTATTATTTTCTCTTTTGTCTGTTGCCAGCCGCCCCCACTTAATTCAAGGATCCACTTGGATAGTGGGAATCTAAGTCAGCATGGGCAAACGGTGGAAATATGGAACCGGCGTCCTTCTTATGACTCAGATTAGTGTCTCAGCCAATACCATCCTCAGTGGGAATTAATCCGAGTGGAACAGATGCTCTTGTATATAAAAGACCGAGTGAAAGCTTGAATTCATAGATCCGATCCGACTTTTGATACTCAGTGTGTAGGCTTGAGTTCACAAATTATTGACTCAGAAATCCTTTTCCGAGAAGTATTCATCAGGACCTCTGTTCATTCGGAATTGTTTCACTTGGAATTGCCTTGTCCGGAGATGTCACTGTTTGAAGCATTCATTCGGAATTGCTTCAATCGGAGGTGCTTTACTTGGAAGTGTCACTGCTTGAAGTAATCAACCGGAATTTATTCAATCGGAGGTACTTTGCTCGGAAGTGGACCACTGCTTGAAGCATTCAACCGGAATTGCTTCAATCGGAGGGGCTTTGCTCGGAACTCGTCACTGCTTGAAGCACTCAATCGACCCCTCTGCTTGACCCACTCAGGAACGTTTTATTCGGGAAGTCTTATTTAAAATTGATTTAATTAGTGCCTCAAAAATATTTTACTCAGCTATATCCCTGGCCGACAAGTCAGAACCATTTTTTTCTTTGACTTAAAATTCATTCAATCAGGAAGTAAGCTTCACCCGGAAGCACATCACTGGAATTGAACCACTCAGGGAAACCTTACTCAGATATATATATCTTTACCCAAAAGTATTCATTCCTAGTCCGGGGCTTTTCATTGCTCGGAAATATATCTCTCGGCAGCAAACCATTCGGAAACAGCCTTGCTCGACAAGTGTTCATTCACTCGGAGACACCATTACTCAACAAATGCTCGTCCGAAGTTCAAAGTGTTTTTCATTCAGAATCAACTCACTCGGGAATCTTCCTTTCGGAAACAATGTTGTCTAGAAAAAGGCACTTGTCCCCAAATCCAGTCCCTGCTTCAATCGGTAATCCTTCACTCGGACGTATATCTTTGGGCGGTATTTATTCAAATTCAGTTCCTTTTTCACTCAAAGTGGCTGCAACCGAGAATCTTCCACTCGGATTTATCTCCAACCAGAAAGTATTCGTTCAAGGTCAGCCATTTTTCACTTAGAGTGGCTTTAACCGGAAACAACCCACTTGGAGACGTGTCGGTCAGAGACATCCTACTCAGACATGTGTCAGTCGGAGACATCCTACTCGGGCATGACCATTCAGAGCCTTTTTCTCGTTCAGAAACAACTCCCTCAGAAGCAGCCTACTCGAAAACCTGTCAGTCGGAGACATCCTACTCGGATATGACCATCCAGAGCCTTTTTCTTGTTCGAAAACAACTCCCTCAGAAGCAGTCCACTCGGAAACCTGTCAGTCAGAGACATCCTACTCGGATATGACCATCCAGAGCCTTTTTCTCATTCGGAAATAACTCCCTCAGAAGCAGCCCACTCGGAAATCATCATTCGGATACATGGGAATTAAAAGAGTCTTTACCCGAGAGGTATTTACTCATAGTCAGAGCCTTTTCTTCGTTTGGAAGTAACTCCCACACTTGAAGCCCACTCGGAAATGCCTTGAAAGAGATGCTGCTCGAAAGAGGCTCATTCGAGATTAGAGATTTTCTGCACTCGGAAATACATCTCTCGACAACACACCACTCAGAGACATCCTTGCCTGACAAGTGTTCATTCATAGTCAGGGGCTTCTTTTGCTCGGAAATACATCTTCTCCGAAACACACCCCTCAAAAACACCCTTGCTCGAAAAGCCCTAGAATCAGCCATTTGTGTTGATGTACTCGAGGATTGTTCCTTCTGAAAGCACTTATCCAAAGTCTAGAACTTCTTCGCTCGGAGGTACTTAAGTCAGGGACTCTTCATTCGGGAATTCACCATTCGGTTGTATTCATCTGAAGTCAGACGCTTTCCATTCAAAATAGCTCCAATCGACAATTATCCACCAACTTGAAGAAGTACTCATCGAAAGTCAGAATTTCTTTGCTCAGAGGCAACTCCCTTGGAAGCAGCTTACTCGGAAATGACTCAATTGGAGACATTCTACTCGGCAACATCTCACTCAGAGACAACCACTCGGAAATGACTCACTAGGAGACATTCCACTCAAAAATTATCATTCTGAGTCATTCTACTCGGAAATGACTCACTAGGAGATATTCCACTCGGAAATTATCATTCTGAGTCATTCTACTCAGAAATGATCATTCGAAGACGAAGTCCAGTCCTCTCAGAATTCTTTCTACTTGGGCCGGACCAAAAAGGGTGTTCACAATGAACACTTCTTTTGGTCCGGCCTAAATACCAAAGATTTATTGTCAAGCTTGAGCTCGAGTGTATCAAGCTTAAGTTTGAGAATTCAAGCTTAAATGACCCCCCTTGGCAGCTCAAGTTGTAACATCCTAAAATTAAGGATTGAATGGGTTGGAGACCGGTTTTGTGTGTATCCGGTCTCTGTGAATAAGGTTGAAGACCGGTTCTATGTGTATCTGATCTCTTTGATCCGGTCTTATTGTCCTAGAGATCTTTCACACCGACCTCATGCGTTGGTGTGGGGGCGACAGGTGGTGTCACCTGCAAAGATTCTCTAACGCTTAAGTTGGAAGAGTGTATGTGAACTTGATAATACTTAAGCAATACAATAGCAAGTTGTGAGAAAGAACGTCTCATAGAGTCATAGTCCAAAAATGTACTTGTGAGACCGGTAGTATATAAACGGATGACTGGTGTGACGATGCTTCCCTGTTGGAGAACGGATGAAGGGTCTGGTCTCTCAAACGTTAGCTCGGATTTCCGATACGTGGATACTACGCCAGAATACCGGTTGACCTCTAGGACGGCTGAGACGGTATCTTGTCCTTAGAGCCAGTATCCAGACTGGATAATCTTGGGGCCGGTATCCAGACCAGATCAGATATGATTCCGAGTTGGAAATTGATAATTAATTTAATCATTAAGAATTTCCACGTTATTCTTCTAGCATATTCTTTCTAATATTTTCTATGTGACATCCTGGCGCTGTTGAGGGCGGGGAGTGATTGCCGGTGCATGGGCACGGACAAGGAGCGGCTCCTGGCAGGCTTCCAGCGGGGAATGTGGCATCCCGAGCACTGTTGAGGGCGGGGAGTGATCGCCGGTGCATAGGCACAGACAAGGAGCGGCTCCTGGCAGGCTTCCAGTGGGAGGGACACATGAACGAACCGAATATATACTAGAATAAGAGGGATCCAAAGACTGTATAGGTATGGGACTATACAGTCGAGGATAGCTTAAAGAAATGAATTCGTACTACCTATGCCAACAAATGCATTAGCCTTTTCGGTAGCCTATCACTTAAGAACTCCAAAGTTAAGCGTGCTTAACTTGGAGTAATTCTAGGATGGGTGACCTCCTGGGAAGTTCTCAGGAAATGTGTGAGTGAGGACAAAAGCACATTGGAAAGGTCTCGTGTTGGTCTGTGGGGCGAGTCGTTCATTCCTGAAAAGTGGCTAGGGTGTTACATTCTAAATCTGGGACCTCTCTATTTTGTCCTATCCTCTTTTCTTTAAATATCTTATTTCTTCCTTATCAATTAAAGATACGTGAAGCAGACAACTTCCTATCATTCACGTTTCTTCTGCGTGAATAATATAAATGTTCCTACTGTTGGATTAATTCAGAACTTTTGGAAGTGATAAACATCATCTATAATTCTTTTCTCTCCAACCTCTATTGAAAACCATTAACAAAGAAGAAATTAATATTCCTTTCTTCTTTTTCACATGAACGTTTGGATTTCATAAGTAAGAAAGCTTGGAACTGGTGCAGAACTGCAATTCCAGTTGGAATTCGTGAGTAGTGACTTGGTTATAGCTTTAAAAGTTGTTGGAACTCTATATTTCTAGGTAGGGGGAGCGTTACATCTTAAATGTATGGTTTATGAACGGAATCGGGATAATATTGTTATTTTCAACAATGAATCCCGAATATGTATGATATGTGTGATATATTATGTGTTATGAATTATATATGTTATATATATAAATTTATGATGATTCCTCTGTTTGAGATGTAGTAGGAAATATGATGATGGTTTGAATGGCATGAGATGCTATATGATGAGAATGGTTTTCATGAATTTTTCATGATATATATATATGCATGGGATGCTTATATGATGATTGAACATGAAATATTATTGTGGTTTCGAGGTTTCCACAAAAAGACCTTGGGTGGGACTCAAGGCAAAAGACAAAAGACCTTGGGTGGGACTCAAGGCAACCTCTTGACGAACTGCTTGAGAAACAGTTTATCCGACCTACCGTGGGGTGCTCTGGTGTTACTAGTTAAGAAAAAGGATGGTAGTATGTGGTTATGTGTTGATTACCGCCAATTAAATAAGCTGACCATCAAGAATAAATACCCATTGCCTAGAATCGATGACTTAATTGATCAGTTGCATGGTGCGTCAGTCTTTTCAAAAATTGATTTATGATCTGGATACTATTAGATCCGAGTTAAGACTTCAGATATTCCTAAGACGGTGTTTAGGACCCGGTATGGTCACTATGAATATGTGGTAATGCCGTTCGGAGTGACTAATGCTCCGGCTGTGTTCATGAATTATATGAACAACATTTTTCATCCTTATTTGGATCGGTTTGTGGTGGTATTCATTGATGATATATTGATTTATTCAAAGTCTCATGAGGAGCACAAGGAGCATTTACGTTTGGTACTTCAAGTGCTTAAAGAGAAACAATTATTTGCCAAATTATCTAAGTGTGAATACTGGATGGACAAAATTCAATTCCTGGGTCATGTTATCTCCAAGGAAGGTGTCTCTGTTGATCTTTCCAAAGTGGAAGCTGTTATGGCTTGGGAGAGACCTAAGTCAGTTACCGAGGTCAGGAGTTTCATGGGTTTAGCTGGTTACTATCGGAGATTCATTGAAGGATTCTCTAAGATTGCATTGCCGATGACTAAGCTAACCTGGAAGAATGTTCCTTTTGTGTGGTCTTTCGAGTGCGAAAGGAGTTTCTAAGAATTGAAGGCTAGATTGACTACTACTCCGGTGTTAGCATTGCCGAACTTGCAAGAGAGTTTTGTAGTCTATTGTGATGCATCTGGACTCGGCCTAGGATGTGTATTGATGCAGAACGACCGAGTGGTTGCTTATGCTTCGCATCAGTTGCGACCTCACGAACAAAACTATCCTACGCATGATCTAGAGTTGGCAGTTGTGGTCTTTGCACTGAAAATTTGGAGGCATTATCTTTATGGCTCTAAATTCGAAGTGTATAGTGACCATAAAAGTTTGAAATATTTGTTTGACCAGAAAGAGTTGAATATGAGGCAGAGAAGGTGGATTGAATTTCTAAAAGATTATGATTTCGACTTAAAATACCATCTCAAAAAGGCAAATGTTGTAGCCGATGCCTTAAGTCGAAAATCCATCCATATGGCCGTACTGATGATTAAGGAGATGGAGTTACTTGAGCAATTCCGAGATACGAATCTGCATGTGGAAATCTCTTTGTCTCAAAAAGTAACTCTTGGTATTTTGAAAATAGCCAATGAATTTTTGAAGCTTGTCTATGTACAACAGATGTCGGATTCTTATTTAGCCGAGATGAAAAAAACTCAGGCTAAAGGCAAAGATTTATTCTTAACCGAGGGCTCTGATGGCATTTACCGAGTGAAAGATCGGATCTATGTACCTAGTTCGGGTGATTTACGACAATCCGTACTTGATGAAGAACATAAGAGTATGCTGAGTATTTATTCGGGTACTACTAAGATGTATCATGATCTGAAATTACATTTTTGGTGGCCCGGAATGAAGAGAGATGTAGCTGACTTCATAGCTCATTGTATAATTTGTCAGAAAGCAAAGGTTGAACATCAAAAACCATCTGGTGGTTTATAACCTTTAGAGATTCCCGTGTGGAAATGGGATGCTATTTCTATGGATTTTGTAATGGGATTACCCCGGACTCGAAGTGGTCATGATGCTATTTGGGTTATTATAGATCGGTTAACAAAGTCTGCATATTTCTTGCCGATCAATATGAGTTATCCCTTGCAGAGACTAGCACAGTTATATATTAATGAGATAGTCCGGCTGCATGGTGTTCCATCTTCTATTGTGTCGGATAGAGATCCGAGGTTCACTTCCCGATTTTGGGGAAGTTTACATCAGGAGTTAGGAACGAAGCTTCGATTGAGTTCGGCCTATCATCCTCAGACAGATGGGCAGTCTGAGCATACTATCCAGAGTATAGAGGACTTGTTGAGGTCCTGTGTGCTAGAGCATGGTGGTAGCTGGGAGCAATACCTTCCACTGATCGAATTTACCTATAATAATAGTTATCATAGCAGCATTGGTATGGCTCCATACGAAGCTTTATATGGCAGGAAGTGCCGAACCCCTCTTTGCTGGTCAGAATCGGGTGAGAGCTTAATGCTAGGACCTAAGATTGTACAGCAAACCTCCGAGCAAATTCAAATAATCAAAGATAAAATAAAAGCATCCCAAGATCGCCAGAAGAGTTATTACGATAAACGGACGAAGCCGATTGAATTTCAGGTCGACGACAAAGTCTTTCTAAAAGTTTCTCCTAGCAAAGGCATTGGGAGAGCATTGAAAAGCAAGAAATTGAGCCTGAGGTATATTGGTCCGTATGAAATATTGAAGAGAGTCGGACCTGTTGTATATCGGATAGCGTTGCCTTCTCATTTATCAAATCTACATAACGTGTTCCATGTTTCTCAATTGAGAAAGTATTTACCAGATCCTACCCAAGAGATGTCGGATGATGATGTTGAAATCCGTGAGAACTTGACTACTATAGCCGAGCCCACTGGTATAGTGGATAGATCGGTAAAACGCTTGAGAAGCAAAAATGTTCAGTTGGTCAAGGTTGCCTGGCGGCAGGATCAATGTATTATGCATACTTGGGAACGTGAAGACGCTATGAGGTAACAATATCCCGATTTATTTCATTAAGGTATGTCTATGTTTAAATTTTGAGGATGAAATTTTTGTAGGAGAGGAGAATTGTAACATCCTAAAATTAAGGATTGAATGGGTTGGAGACTGGTTTTGTGTGTATCCAGTCTCTATGAATGAGGTTGAAGACTGGTTCTATGTGTATCCGATCTCTTTGATCCGGTCTTGTTGTCCTGGAGATCTTTCACATCGACCTCATGCGTTGGTGTGGGGTGACAGGTGGTGTCACCTGTAAAGATTCTCCGACGCTCAAGTTGGAAGAGTGTATGTGAACTTGATAATACTTAAGCAATACAATAGCAAGTTGTGAGAAAGAACGTCTCACAGAGTCATAGTCTGAAAATGTACTTGTGAGACCGGTAGTATATAAACGGATGACCGGTGTGACGATGCTTCCCTGTTGGAGAACGGATGAAGGGTTCGGTCTCTCAAACGTTAGCTCAGATTTCCGATACGTGGATACTACGCCAGAATACCAGTTGACCTCTAGGACGGCTGAGACGGTATCTTGTCCTTAGAGCCGGTATCCAGACCGGATAATCTTGGGGTCGGTATCCAGACCGGATCAGATATGATTCCGAGTCGGAAATTAATAATTAATTTAATCATTAAGAATTTCCACGTCATTCTTCTAGCATATTCTTTCTGATATTTTCTAAATCTGGGACCCTCTCTATTTTGTCCTATCCTCTTTTCTTTAAATATCTTATTTCTTCCTTATCAATTTGTCACGACCGGGATCGCGGCGGCGCGGCTGACCCTCGAAACGATTTTAAAAATAAACAGGGAGTCGCCACCAATATTTTTTAGGATAAAATACTGGAAAAACCTTTCGTTAAAGCACTGGTTATAAAAATGAAATTCCATGATTCGGGAGTCTGATTACAGGTGAGGAAGGTATTAGCACCTCACAACTGTCCGTTATAAAAACGGTTACCTCAATTTGATAGCGTGCATTATAATTAGCCTAATAATTATTTTAACTTCTTCATGAAAAGAAAAATGTATGGAACGACAAAATAAACAACAAAAAAGAATAAACAAAAATCAACACAAAATATTTACATGAGACCAACAGGACGTCTCGTCCAAATTAATCTCGCTCCACCTTTTTTTTTAAAAAGAGATATTTAAGAAATATGAGATTAACAGGACGTCTCGTCCAAATTAATCTCGCTCCTCCTTTTAAAGAAATACTACAAAATATGAGATTAACAAGACGTCTCGTCTAAATTAACCTCGCTCCTTCTTTTTTTTTTAAAAAAAGTATTTTAAAAAATATGAGATTAACAGGACGTCTCGTCCAAATTAATCTCGCTCCACCTTTTTTTGATAGCAAGACAAAAAAATGGAAACTCTAAAAATTAAATAAAGAAAGATGAGCCCGACAGGACCTATTTCCCGCTCCTACGTATTCTCGAACTTTCGAGAAATCGGGGTCACGTAGTTCTTTAAATATTTTATTTTTAGGAAAAATATTAAGGAAATGTTGATGGGAATCATTATGGTGAGGAACCCATACAAGGCGAAGTTCTTCGCACGTGTACGAATCCTATAAAAGTGGTGTAGACGGAAGTATTTTCCGTACGACACTGACTAAGAATGATTTATTTTGATTTTTATTTAAACTAGAAAGAAAACAATAAGAAACATTTATTTCCTTTATTATATTTTGAGTACAAAGCAAAAAAAAGAAAGGTAGCAGAAGCTATAAGAGAGAAAAGGAGACAGTAAGTTCAGAAAAGGGAAGAAAAGAAAAAAAAATACGTGAAAACTGAGTGGGAGAAGAGAAAACCGAGTGCAAAAAATGGAAAAAACGAGTGAAAAATAAGAAAACTGAGTGAAACTATGAAAATCCGAGTGAAAACAGGGAAAGCCGAGTGAAACTGGAAAGATCCGAGTGGAAAAATGAAAATCCGAGTGAAAATAGGGAAAACCGAGTAAAAATAGTCAAATCCGAGTGGAACAACGAAAGATCTGAATAAAAGATGAGGAACACTGAGCAAAAATAGTAAAATCAGAGTGATAAGAGGAATACCGGGTGAAAATTGAGCAAAACCGAGTGATGATGGAGCAGGAAAGCTGATCCGAGAGGGAAAGGGGAATTAGAGGGAGTAGGAAAATGCTAGGTGAGGTGCTGTTGAGTGGGAGGGAGGACGGTATTGGAGGAGAGAGAGTTTGAGGGACTGTTGGTATGAGTTTAAGGAAGGGGGTGAGGGTAAGGGAGAAGTGAGAGGGACGGAACTTAGGCAGAGTTTTTCTTCTTCAATGCGTGCCCCTTGGTGCTTCAACCTCTGCCTATTTATAGGCTTGTTTGAGTGGAAGGCCAGCTCAGACTTCCACTCAGAGTGGAAAACCAGCTCACACTTCCATTCAGAGTGAAGTGGGGGACAACGGCTGAGTGGGAATTTTTAATTCCCCCCACTTCCGCCCCTGTCTGCCACCCCCAGGATTCCTGGATCCACTTGGGTGGTGGAATCCAAGTCAGCACGGGCGAACAGAGGGAGCCGGGTGGAAATCCGAGAGAGGATGGTGAAAATCCGAGTGGAATGAAGCATTTCCCAAAGAAAGCTGAGTCAAAAATACTCCTTTCTGAGTGAGGATTCTTCTGGGAGGAGTTGTGAGACATTCAATCGGAACCGAGTGACAAGTGACTCGGAACCGACTGAAATGGTTGAATAATGACTCAGAATTGGGTTTAAAAGGACTCGGAATTGGGTGAGAGATGACTTAGGAACGAGTGAAAATTGGTGGAAATGGGCTCGGTAATTGGCTTGAGGAGGTTTGAGAGGAAATTGTTTTGAAGAGGGTTAACTGACTGAATTGCCAGTCGGTTTCGAGTGAAAATTGGTTCGGAATTGAGTGAACAGCGGGTCACTCGGTACTGAGATGTGTGAAATGGGTGAAAGATGTGTGAAATGGTGCTGTTTATACAAAAACCGAGTGAAGTGTGACTCAGAATTGGCTAAAGAATGACTCGGAGATGGGTTAAAGATGACTCGGGAACGGTCGAAAAATGTCACTCGGAATTGGTAAAAAAGTGAGTCAGAGCTAACCAAGAACTGACCGAGAATTGACTCGGAAATGTGAAGTATGGCTCAGAAATTGGTGGAAATGGGGGCTCGGAATTGATTGGCCAAAGGGGCTCGGGAAATTTTTAAGTATGGCTCGGAAGTGGTACAAATGGTGGCTCGGAAGTGATTTAAGGAGGGCTGACACGGAATTGATTTGAAGAGGGCTGACTGAGTGAAGTATCACTCGGTTCCGACTGACTGAAGAGGGACTCTCGGTTCTGATTGAAGAAGAAACACTCGGAATTCCTTCAGTCGGATATATTTTGCTCGGATCTCATCTCTATGTGAAGCATTCACTCGGAATTTCTTCAAAAGTGATACAGAACTTCACTGCTTGAAGGATCTACTCGGAACTGACCTTGGGAGCTCTTAATCTGAATGGAACTTGGACATTTTCACTCGGAATTTGCCTGTTTTACACTCAGAAATTGGAAATTTGGTCATTTGCACTCGGACATGGCCTTCTCCTCACTCAGAATTTGGAGACTTGGCAATCTTCATTCGGATCCGGCCTTCTTTCCACTCAGGAATTGAAAGCTCACTCAGAATTGACATTCTGAGTAATTCTACTCAGATTTGATCCTCCTGAGTCATTTCACTCGGATTTCTCTTCAACAGGGACATACTCCACTCGGCAATGCTTCAATCTGAGTCATTTCACTCGGATTTCTGTTCAACAGGGTCATACTCCATTCAGCAATGCTCCAATCTCAGTCATTTCACTCGGATTTGATCATTCTGAGTCCTTTCACTCGGAAATGATCATTTCCGAGTCCTTTTTTTTTTGGGAATCTTCTTCATTTGTGGATGGGCTGAAATAGGTGTTCACAGATGCCCCTCGTTACTTCTTTTCCATGAGAAAAGCACGAAGTTTTTTTTTGCTTTTGAAATGGAAAGGGAGTAAAGACGTGAACACCTTTGTCAAAGTATTAAATGAGGGGGAAAAAACCTAGGAATTGACACTTGAACCTTCAGTTAACAAGAGGTGAGAAGGTCGGGGTCGACTTCTGGTAGAATGGAAAGTAAAGGTTGCCTTCATAGGCGACTGAAAGTAAAGGGTGCCTGAATAGGCGGACAGGAAAGATAAAGGATGCCTTGATAGGCGACTGGAAGATAAAGGATGCCTTGATAGGCGGCTGCAAAGTAAAGGATGCCTTGATAGGCAACCGGAAAGTAAAGGATGCCTTGATAGGCGGCTGGAAAGTAAAGGATGCCTTGATAGGCGGCTGGAAAGTAAAGGATGCCTTGATAGGCGACCGGAAGGTAAAGGATGCCTTGATAGGCGGCTGGAAAGTAAAGGGTGCCTTGATAGGTGACCAGAAAGTAAAGGATGCCTTGATAGGCGGCTGGAAAGTAAAGGATGCCTTGATAGGCGACTGGAAAGTAAAGGATGCCTTGATAGGCGACTGGAAAGTAAAGGATGCCTTGATAGGCGACTGGAAAATAAAGGATGCCTTGATAGGCGACTGGAAAGTAAAGGACGCCTTGATAGGCGGCTGGAAAGTAAAGGATGCCTTGATAGGTGACCGGAAAGTAAAGGACGCCTTGATAGGCGGCTGGAAAGTAAAGGATGCCTTGATAGGCGGCTGGAAAGTAAAGGATGCCTTGATAGGCGACCGAAAGGTAAAGGATGCCTTGATAGGCGGCTGGAAAGTAAAGGATGCCTTGATAGGCGACCGGAATGTAAAGGATGCCTTGATAGGAGGCTGGAAAGTAAAGGATGCCTTGATAGGTGACCGGAAAGTAAAGGATGCCTTGATAGGCGGCTGGAAAGTAAAGGAGATTGGGGGAGCTAACAGGACGTCTCGTCCGAATTAACTAACTAGTCCTAAAGGCTCGGGGTGATGTCCCAGTTTAACATGATTGAGAGAATTGCTCTTTGACTAAAAGAGAAGGATCCTGAGGTGATGCCCCCAGTTTGAGATGGTTGGAAGGAATCTTGGGGAACTGCCCTTTGACTGGAACAGAAGAAATCTAGGGAGATGTCCCAGTTCGGCATGATTTGAATGGCTTTGGGGAAACTTCCCTTTGACTGCAAGAGGGTGAACTTGGGATGATGCCCCAATTTGACATGATCTGAAGGGCTTTGGGGAAACTTCCCCTTGACTGCAAGAGCAATCTGGGGAGATGCCCCAGTTTAAGTTACCTGGGAAGTATAGTTCTACTGGGGAAGAATTTGATGATTCGGGGTACTGCCCCTTGATTGAGAATGGAAAGTCCAGAGTCCATCGTGGAAAAAGAACTTGAGAAGTGCCAGTTTTTGGCGATCTGATTCCACTGGGGAGGAGAGTTTGAGAGATACAGACTTTAACAATTGAGGATGAGACTCTGAAGGTGCCTACTTAGGCGATGAAAGAAGAAAACATTGAAAGGTGCCAACTTTGGCGATTTTAGGGAAGGGACTTGAAGGACTTGATTGAGGTGTTAATACCTGGCATGACTGTCCGTGAGATAACCTGCAGAAAAATGGTAAGTAGTGCAAGGATAAATTCAAAAAAAAAAACTGGGTAGGTCCTGTGAAAACCGCGACTCTTGAGATGACTCATGGACGAAGTAGAACGAATGAAACAACCATAGCTTCGGAGCGCGTGCCTGACCAAGTCTCTACGATGATCCCCATGATGAGGTCGAGTAGCAGGAGCATCTTATCCCTTGCGACTTTAAATGTTTACCATTCTTCCATTTTATTTTATTAAAACACATGTTTTTTATCAGATCAACCAAATTCATAACACGTATCGAAGAAGGTGAATTTTATTCATGCACGTTAAACAAGTACAAAGAAAGAAAAATAAAGAAGGTAAATAAAATGAATGAGGTCACATAGAACAGGTCAAGGACAGGTGAAAACCGGGAAGATTCATGGATCCTCTAGTGAATCTCTGAGACCGATGAGAGCCTTAACCCCCAACACGACTTCATGTTCACCCTTCGACTTTACTTTTGGAAAGGTAAGTTCGACAATGATTCACGTGCCCAAGCTTGGACTCGTACTTCTTTGAGTCAGAGGTCTTATTTGCATTTCCAGAAATTTGACCCTAACTTTTGCCTGAGCCGCCCTTTTCGGGTTTTCGACTCACCGGGTTGCTCTAACTTTTACCTAAGCTACCCTTTCAGGTTTTCAGCTTAGCGAGCATTAATTTTCTTTTCTTTCCCTTTTTTTTTGACCCCTTTTTTTTTGACCTTTTTTTTTGACATTCCCTCCCTAAGCATAGTATTTTCTCACTGCATCTGTGTTTACAGGCATTGGCAAATCCTTGCCATCCATATTAGTGAGTATCAAGGCTCCTCCAGAAAAAGCCCTTTTCACAATATATGGTCCTTCATAATTAGGAGTCCATTTGCCCCGATTGTCCTTTTGAATTGGTAAAATTTTCTTGAGTACTAGGTCTCCCTCTTGGAACTGTCGAGGTCATACTTTTCTCTCGAATGCTCGTTTCATACGCCTCTGATACAACTGACCATGACAGAGGGCAGTCAATCTTTTACCATCAATTAAGTTTAGTTGGTCATGTCGAGCTTGAACCCATTCAGCTTCTTCTAATTTTGCTTCCATCACTACCCGAAGGGACGGGATCTCTACTTCAAAAGGCAAGACCGCTTCCATTCCATATACAGGAGAGAATGGGGTTGCCCCTGTCGAGGTTCGGACCGAGGTGCGATACCCATGTAAAGCGAAAGGGAGCATCTCGCTCCAATCTCTGTAAGTGACTACCATCTTCTGCACTATCTTCTTGATGTTCTTATTGGCCGCCTCAACTGCCCCATTCATTTTAGGCCGATAAGGAGAGGAATTGTAATGGTGAATTTTAAAGCTTTCACAGAGTTCCTTCATCATTTTGTTGTTCAAATTCGTACCATTGTCAGTAATGATCTGACTTGGTAGGCCGTATCGGCATATCAATTCTCGCTTGATGAATTTGACCATAACATTCCTTGTTACATTGGTATATGAAGCCGCTTCTACCCATTTGGTGAAATAATCGATGGCGACCAAGATGAAACGATGACCATTTGAGGCTTTTGGCTCGATGGGTCCAATGACATCCATGCCCCACATTGAGAAGGGCCATGGTGCCGTCAAGACGTTTAGGGATAACGGGGGTGCATGAATATGGTCAGCGTATATCTGACATTTATGACATTTTCGAACATAGGTGAAGCAGTCTGCTTCTATGGTCATCCAGTAATAACCAGCCCTTAAGATCTTTCTAGACATGGCATGTCCATTAGCGTGAGTCCCAAAAGATCCTTCATGAACATCCCTCATGATTTCGTTTACCTCATCAGCATCAACACAACGAAGAAGGACAGAGTCATAGTTTCTTTTGTAAAGCACATCCCTATTTAAGAAGAAACCCATGGCGAGTCATCTTAGGGTCTTCTTATCATTTTCTGTGGCACCCTCGGGGTATTCTTGACTCTGGATATATCTTTTAATATCATGGTACCAAGGTTTCCCATCAGACTCCTTTTCCATCATTTGACAGTATGCAGGCTCACAATGCTTCTTTACTTCGATGAGAGGCATATCGTAGTCACTACTTACTTTGAACATTGAGGCAAGGGTAGCCAAAACATCAGCCATTTGATTGTCATCCCGGAGAACATGATGAAAAGAGATCTCGTCAAACTCTTTGATCATTTCCTTGATATGATCATAATAAGGAATCAACTTACTGTCCCTAGTTTCCCACTCGCCATTCAATTGGTGGATAACCAAAGCAGAGTCCCCATAAACTTCCAATAATTTTACTTTTGCATCCAACGCTGCTTGGATTCCTAATGAGCATGCTTCATATTCAGCAATATTATTGGTACAGTCAAAACACAATCTGGCACAGATAGGGATAAATTCCTTATTGGGTGAAATCAAGATAGCCCCAATTCCGTGCCTCAATGCATTAGAAGCTCTGTCAAATCTCAGGGTCCATTTCTCTTTCTGACCACCTTCTTCATTGAATAGTGTCATGATATCTTCATCCGGGAAGTTAAATTACATCGGCTGATAATCATTGATGGGTTGGTGTGCCAAGTAATCAGCCAGGGCACTTCCTCTTATGGCCTTTTGAGTGACATATATTATGTCGTACTCAGTTAATAGCACTTGCCAACGAGCGATCCTTCCGGTCAGAGCAGGTTTTTCAAAAATGTACTTAACGGGGTCCATTTTAGAAACTAGCCAAGTGGTGTGACTCAACATATATTGCCTTAGGCGCTTAGTGGCCCATGCTAAGGCACAACAAGTTCGCTCTAAAGCGGAGTACCTCATTTCACAATCAGTGAACTTCTTGCTTAAGTAGTAGATAGCACATTCCTTCTTTCCAGTTTCATCGTGCTGTCCCAACACGCAACCCATGGATTCGTTCAATACAGTCAGATACAATATAAGTGGTCTTCCTGGGGTTGGGGGCACCAAAATCGGTGGTTCTTGTAGGTACTGCTTAATCTTTTCGAAAGCTGCTTGACAGTTCTCATCCCATCGCCCCGGTTGATTCTTACGGAGTAACTTGAAGATGGGTTCACAAGTTGCTGTCAATTGTGAAATAAATCGGGCAATATAATTGAGCCTTCCCAAGAATCCTCGGACCTCTTTTTCTGTACGGGGAGGGGGAATCTCAAGAATCGCCTTGACTTTGTCGGGATCAACCTCTATCCCTCTTTTGCTTACTATAAACCCTAGCAGCTTGCCTGACCTTGCACCGAACGTGCACTTGGCAGGGTTCAATCTTAGCCTGAACTTTCTTAACCATTCAAAAAGCTTCCTTAAATCGCTAATGTGCCCTTCATCTGTTCTAGATTTGGCAATGATGTCATCCACATAAACTTCTATTTCCTTATGCATCATATCATGGAAAAGAGTCACCATTGCTCTCTGATAAGTCGCTCCAGCATTTTTCAACCCAAAGGACATCACCTTATAACAAAATGTGCCCCATAGAGTGATAAACGTGGTCTTCTCCATGTCTTCAGGTGCCATTTTAATTTGATTATACCTCGAGAAACCATCAATGAATGAGAAAATGGAATGCTGAGCTGTATTGTCAACCAAAACATCGATTTGTGGTAGGGGAAAATCATCTTTGGGACTAGCCCTATTCAAATCTCGGTAGTCCACACACATCCATACCTTTCCATCCTTTTTTAGGACAGGGACAATGTTGGCTATCCACTGAGGGTATTTTGCCATAGCTAGGAACCCAGCATCAAACTGCTTCTTAACCTCCTCTTTGATTTTTAAAAGCATTTCTGGCTTCATTCGACGTAGTTTCTGCTTTATTGGAGGGCACTCAGGTTTTAAGGGTAGTCTATGCTCGACAATGCTAGCATCGAGCCCAGGCATATCTTGATAAGACCAGGTAAAGACATCACAAAATTCCATCAACAACTTGATTAAATCTTCTCTTTGTTCTCTGCTTAGGGTAGTGCCGATCTTGACTTCCTTCTTATTTTCTTTATTCCCCAAATTAATGACCTCAACTATGTCTAGATAGGGTTGAATCCCTTCATCCTCTTGCTCTAACAACCTTGTCAGCTCAGGCGATGGCTCACAATCTTCCCCACCTTCCTCATCGGCGTAATCAACTGGGTGATCGAAGTCATGAAACAGGATTGCGACCTCACTCTCCTCAAGAGAGTCATTTTCGGATCTACAATTTAGTGTGATATGGCCAATAATAAAAAAAAGGAACAAGCGAGTAAAAAGAAGGATTCAAAACAAGGATAAGGGATACAAGAAGAGTTTTTTTTTAGAATTTCAATACGCGTTTATTGATGAAAATGATAAAAAAAAGTTTTCTTCGCCCTTATTACATGGAAGAGTCCCAAAGCCTTAGGCAGAGTAGAGGGACGAATAAGTACTTAAAGCATAAACAAATTACTTTGGCGAAACATTCAAAGTCGTGGGGAATTCAATGGCCTCCCAGTTACGAAGTTCTTGGCCTGGTGGACAAGTAATCACAAAATCAACACTATCATAGGGACTTTCTTCAATGACAGCCACTTGGTCTGGAGGCATCAGTCCAGCGCTCCGAAAGCTCTGGTAGAGATCACAGATGGGGACTCTTGCAGTATGAGGTTTTCTGCCGGTAAGACGAGCAGCCCTTCTTTCCCTCTTCTCTTCCTCTACCCTTTTTCTGTCGGCAGCCGTGGGCCGGTATCCTAATCCAAAACCATTTCTGTTATCAAGCAGGCGTATAGGTTCTATCTCTCCATTCAAAGCATGTCCTAGCCCTCTTCCAAGTTTATACCCTCCACGCAGCATAATCTTTGCCATCATTAAAGATGCACTCGGCATGTGAGCTTTTACCATCGTGACTCCTTCCCCTACATAGGTAGCGTTTGCTATCTCTAATGCTTGGAAAGAAGTTTCAAGAGCCTCTTCTGCTGCCTCGATGTAAGGGGTTGACAGAGGTTTGCTAACCAGAAGGTCTTCCTCCCCAGAAACAATTATCAGCTTATTGTCAATTATGAATTTTAGTTTTTGGTGCAGGGTAGAGGGCACCACTCCAGCAGAATGGATCCACGGCCTGCCTAATAAACAGCTATAGGCAGGCGAGATATCCATGACTTGAAAAAGGACCTGGAACGTGCACGGCCCAACCTGTATGGGCAGCTCAATCTCACCCATAACCTCCCTCCGAGTTCCATCAAAAGCTCGTACTATCGTGGCACTTGGCTTCATAAAAGTCCTATCAAATGGTAACTTGGCCAATGTAGACTTTGGCATGACGTTGAGGGACGACCCATTGTCAATAAGTACTTTTGCTAAGATGTAATCTCGGCATTTTATGGAGATATGGAGAGCCTTATTGTGCCCAATCCCCTCTGTTGGTATTTCGTCGTCAGTGAAGGTCAGATAGTTATCTGCAACAATGTGCCCCACTATTCCTTGAAACTTATCAACGGGAATGTCATGACTGACATGGGCCTCATTCAGGACCTTCATCAACATCTTCTGATGTGGCTCAGAGTTCATCAACAATGATAACAAAGAGATTTTTGCAGGAGTATGGGTCAGTTGGTCAAGCACTTGATATTCGCTCTGGCGAATAAAATTTAAGAATTCATGGGCCTCTTCATCAGTCACGGCCCTTTTGATTTCACCATTGGCCCCTTCTTTGTTCACCTTGGCATTTCCGGTAACCTGATCCTTCTTTGGCTCCGGAGGGGTGTATACTCTTCCACTTCGGGTTATACCTCCTACCCCAACAATATTTGTGACGGACGAAGGAGACGGGTCACTCGTTGCCGAGCTTGCAACGACCACATCTGCGTTGTACTTCCAAGGGACAGCCCGAGAATCTTTGAACGCAAACGGGGTGGGTGCTTGAATAGTGATGATTGGTTGTACAGAAACAGGAGCTGCTTGAGGGTTCCTAGTGTAAAAAATTGTCAAGGGCTTAGGGACCCGTGTCCCTGTTTGTTCCTCGATCATGTCAACCTCATTTCCATGGCGTTTACAGACCTGCACAATATGGCTGTCCATAAGGCTTTGAAGGACTTTACAGAAACCTTGGTGTTCGGCAGTCTGCTCGCAATCATGTTCCACACTCCAGGTCCCCTCAATTAGTCCCCTTTCAAGCAAAAGGGAATGAACTACCCTTAATGATATTCTTATGTCAGCAACATTCTTAACGCACCCCTCATCATCTTCCAAGGCGTTGACTTCTGAATTCCCATGGTTAGGCAGGGGATTTATGGCCACATTTGGGCTGCCTTCCTTAAAGTTAATCCAGTCGGCTTTGATTAAGTCTCTTACTTTATATTTCAAAGCCATGCAGTTTTCTGTGGAATGCCCTGGTGCCCCAGCATGGTAATCACAATGAGCGTTTGGGTCATATCCCCTTGGATAAGGAGGTTGCAATGGCCTCATAGGGGATGGAGCTACCAGACCTTTCTGAACGAGGATTGGAAAAAGTTCAGTATATGTTATGGGAATTGGATCGAACTGCACAGGGGGGCGCTCATTGTTGGAATTCCTTGTGTTCTAATTATGATTGGGTGGTCGAGTCATTTGCTGCGGGTGATGGTATGGCACGGGTTGCGGCGCTGGCGCTCTTACCATGGGTGGACGGAAGTGGGGAGTATAAGCCGTCGGGCCCTGAGTGGTAGCGGCCACATAAGGATTGGGAGCTTGAATCATAGTAGGAAAGAATGGTCTCGGTGAAGCCATCTTTTGATTAGAAGAGATGGAATTAGTTTCTCCATCCCTTTTCCCAGGCACCGACCTTCTTGTCATGCTTGCCCCAGATGAGCCCTGAGTGATCTTTCCTGTTCGTATTCCGCTTTCCACCCTTTCCCCAATAGTCACAATGTCGGAGAAGTTGGATGAAACGCTACCAATCATTTTGCCGTAGAAAGGTGATGGGAGTGTGTCGATAAACATCGCGACTATCTCTTTCTCTGACAGTGGGGGGTCCACTTGCGCTGCTGTCTCCCTCCAGCATTGGGCATACTCTTTAAACGTTTCATTGTCCCTCTTTACCATATTCTGTAACTGAACCCTATTGGGCGCCATATCCATGTTATACTTGTATTGCCTAAGGAAGGCATCTGCCAGGTCCTTCCAACAACGAATATGATTTCACTCAAGGTGAGCATACCATGTAAGAGCAGCCCCTGCTAGACTATCTTGGAAGCAGTGGATCAATAATTAGTCGTTAGAAGAGTAGGATGCCATCTTCCGACAATACATCGTGAGATGGTTCTTTGGACAAGTCATTCCTCGATACTTGTCAAAGTCAGGCATCTTGAATTTAGGCGGGAGGACAACATCTGTGACTAGACATAGCTCAGAAGCATCTATCAGCCCAAAACCTCCAGAGCTTTCCATCATCCTCAAACGCTCCTCTAAGATTTCTATCTTTTCCTTTTGGGGAGCTGCAACTGTGCTATGACCGGCTACAGGGTTCATCATGCGGGTTGTATCTTGGAGATTGGTCATATAGGGGGTTGCATATCCGCATGGATAGCCAAGCGGCTGGTTGAAAGGAGGCAATGCATGGGACTGGTTCATCAGGCCTGTACTTGGCGAGGGACCTTGGGGTTGGGCCATAGTTTGTACAACATAATTTGGTTGGGTCGTCTGGGCTCGTGTGTTTTGGGCTTGTGCGTTGTGAGTTGGCTGGGCCATCGGGGCCTGGGTGTTTTGGGTCTGGTAGGTTTGTGGGTCATGGGCTTGCGTGTTTTGGGTTTGGTAAGTTTGTGGGTCATGGGCTTGCGGGTTTTGGGCTTGATGGAGCGGTGGTATATTCGGCTGGGTAGGGTATGAAGCGTGAGGATTCATCGCTTGCTGGTCATGGGCGTCTTGTTGGTTAGCGAGCGGGGGATAGTATCCTGGTGGAAGGCCATAAAGTGGAAAAGGTACTGGGTTGCCGTCAGGACCGACAAATGTATGCTGTGCATAAGACTGGCTGTAAGGTAGCTGGGTCTCAACGGCAAGGTTAGGTCTTCCAACATGAATGGTGACAGGGGGTGTCATTGTGTTTGGTACTTGGGTCCTTGCTGGGTCGGAACCAAGGGGGGGTGGTACAGTGGCAGGCTGCTGTTGGGTGTTCTCAATACCTGCAGAGGAGTCCCCTTCTATGATTCTCTTTTCCAAAAGCTTGGTCAACTCGGGTACCTGTTCTTTCAGCTGATTGAACTCGTTTCTGAAATCTTCATCCCTGATTTCTGCTTCGGCCATGAGTCTCGTTTGAAGTCGGGTTGGATAAGGATGTTTACCCGTAATGTCTAATGTAAGTCAAGACACAAAATTGTTAAAAAGAAAGCATTTAAATAAAAATGGTAAAAGAAAAACCATTAGTATGGTGCACGAAGCTATCGTGAAACTCAGCCAGTATCCTCCAACCATTTCTCAGAATGTCATATTCAAGAATAATAAGTATGTGATAAATGGAAATTAACCTGAGATAGTTATGGAGACAAAAGAATCCTTCTTTCTGAATTTCAAAGTACATTACTACTGCCAATCTTTTTTATACAGGAAAAGTAAATCAGCCATTCCTAGCTCGGGCAATCATGGCCCTCATTTTACAAATCCTTTCTCTACAGTAATCAAGGAAGGTTACAATTTCTTTTGGGGTACTAAAAGGGTTAACCATCCCCTCAGCTTGCTTAAGCAGGAGCGGGAGGTCTTCCGGAACTCCATTAGCCAAATGTGCCAAGTGGGCGAAGCGGTTCATCCATGAATGAATAACTTCATCTTGTTGTGTTATTTCAGTTCTCAAAATACGGATAGCCTCATGACATTCTTGCTCAGTATCTATCGTGTGCTGTCGCTCACTGTTTATCTCTTGCTGGCAAGCTTCTACCACCTCATTAAGCTGATGCTCTAATTGGCCAACTTGCAATTGTAGGAGCTCTTTTTGCACCAAGGCAATTTGCTCGTTCTCTTTGGCTTTTTCCAACATATCTCTCAAGAGTTGCTTGTTAGCTAGCATAGTATCCCTTTGCTTGCTCTTCATCCTCAGTTGGGTATTAGCTGTTCGGAGGCATTGACTTTGCTTCCTCAAGTAATCCCTTTCAATTTTCCATTTTTTTCCAATCTCCTTGATGGTTTACTTGCTTTCTAAGTTCTCCCTTTTCTGAAGGGCGCATTCTCGTTGAGACTTTAGCAAGTCTTTCTCTAGCTTCTTATTTTTTACAATTAACTCCTTTATCTTGGCTTTCATGGCCTCCTCTTCTAGGGTAGGTGAGGGGACAAATGTTCTTGTCGGGAGATAGGAGGGACTTTTGAAAGGCAGCTTGACAATGGAAACCCTATTCAGGATCCATTGGTAGTATTCATCCTTCACGGCATGGCTTTGAGCTCCTAGTTCTTTTCCTTGCCTGTGGACCATCTTCCATGCGTTTGCTATATCTCGAATAGCAGAGGTACAATCTTCTTTTGAGTAGCGAAGGACAAAAAGAATAAGTGATTCTTCATCAGGTGGCCCAAGCAGTGGATAAGCTAACTGCCGTTTGGCTATGACAGGGTTGTAGTTAATGCATCCTTGAGTGCCCATGAGAGGAACGTTCGGGTAGTTTTCACAATGATGAATAATGGTGTCAACCTTCAACCATTGTGGATACCACCTTACTTTGTCAGCTATGAGCCCCATCAGGTGATTGGCCCATTCACGCCCGTTCTTTGTTACTAACTGGCATAACTTCAGATCAGAAATAGGACATTCAACTTTGCCAACTTGGTGGAAAACATGTGACGTGAGCCACACATACAAAGCAGGTAGACAACAAATGATTCTCTTTCCACCTTGTGTACAGCAGAAGTCCATGGTGCAGTATATATTTGCCAAGATAGCAGTGACAGGATTTTCAGATTTGAATTTGCGGGCAAGGAAAATACCAATGGCATCATAGTCTATGTAATTGTCAATATTGGGGAACAAGATAACACCATAAATGGTTAGAGCCAAGGTATCCATGAAGGCTTCCCAATCTCCTTTCTCAGCCAGCAAGTGCATGTGCTTCTCAAAATATTCCCGATCAAACCCCATGACCTGATTTCTATTTAGTTGCTTACTTCTTAAGACTTCCGGGTTTATCCTTAGGATATCAGCGATGGTAACAATATTCGCATGACGTCCAAGGTGGCGGTAAGGCATTTGTCCTTCTAGTGGCATCCCCAAGATCCGTTCGAACTCCTCAACAGACGGAGCCAATTGAAAGTCTCAGAAGGTAAAACAACGAAGAGGTGGGTCATAGAACTGAATCAAAGCAGTAATTGCCTCGACTTGTACCTCCACTTCTAGCAACTTTAGGATCCTCCCATATTTCCTTGAAAATACCATTTTCTGATTCATGTCCAATTTCTTGCCTAATGCTTGCAAACTGGTTGTATCAACTTTCCTAGCCTTAACATGCAGTAATTTTTTCAACCCGGGTATATTTGTACCACAACTATCTGATCTCATGTTAATTTCTATATTTTCACTCAGAGGTACTGGCTAAGCTCTTGATAGCTTCCTGCAAGAACATAAAGAAATGAGAAAATCAATCATTAGAACTGACGTGTTTTGCAAATCGATACTCCCCTAGTAACTTTGAAAATATTTTTGTATTCAGGGAAGTTTCGATTTGACAAAACTTATGACAAATCAAGGGTCATGTGAGCTACGGATTTTCTAATCATTGTCAATAAAAAAAAATTGATTTTTTTTATACCTTTTTTGATTCAAAACATCCGTAACTCAAAACCCAAAGACTTGTGCATAAAAGGAAAGGACTACTTGCCCGTTAAAAGATCACTAGTTAAAAGTATGTCATTTTTTTTGAAAAAATAGTAATCCACTAAATGGGCAAGTAGTCTTCTATTTCGGATCAGAAAAGAGAAGTGTGAATGAGAGGAGGTATAAGTAAAGTTTGCCTCTTTTGTGCCTTAAGGTGGGTTTTTCTGGAGGTCTCCTAATGGTTCTAAAGTTCATCTATCAGTGATACCTCGCATTAGGTGGCTTGTTCTAAAACTTCTAAAGGTCACTAGAGCCAAGATCCTACTCATGATGTTGACTACAAATAGTAGGAAGTATACTAAGTGTGGGCACCATGAATAAGTCGAACTCTAGCTGAGATTCTCACGGTAACCAGACAGGAAGTACATCCCAAATGGCTCCGCTATCAACCTTCCCTAATCTTAAGTTTTATTTGGGCCCGGGTATAGGGTCCCACTCAAAAGTGTGTGCAAATTGTGAGTGTAGTGTGTGAAAGAGGCATTCAATACCTGTACCTTACTCACCCTGCATATAGAACAAACACAGAGCAACAAAATAAAGTCGACTACCCTAGGGTTCAATGATCATACAGATATTTACAGAACATAAATGATAGAATATAAACAAAACAGGAACTAAACATTGACAAGGAAATAAAATAAAAGAAGAAGTTAAATAATTAATATGCTAATTAAAACATGCGCTATCAAATTGACTGGCTTGACTCTCTTATCCCCAGTGGAGTCGCCATCTGTCACGACCGGGATCGCGGCGGCGTGGCCGACCCTCGAAACAATTTTAAAAATAAACAGGGAGTCGCCACCAATATTTTTTAGGATAAAATACTGGAAAAACCTTTCGTTAAAGCACTGGTTATAAAAATGAAATTCCATGATTCGGGAGTCTGATTACAGGTGAGGAAGGTATTAGCACCTCACAACTGTCCGTTATAAAAACGGTTACCTTAATTTGATAGCATGCATTATAATTAGCCCAATAATTATTTTAACTTCTTCATGAAAAGAAAAATGTATGGAACGACAAAATAAACAACAAAAAAGAATAAACAAAAATCAACACAAAATATTTACATGAGACCAACAGGACGTCTCGTCCAAATTAATCTCGCTCCATCTTTTTTTTAAAAAAGAGATATTTAAGAAATATGAGATTAACAGGACGTCTCGTCCGAATTAATCTCGCTCCTCCTTTTAAAGAAATACTACAAAATATGAGATTAACAAGACGTCTCGTCTAAATTAACCTCGCTCCTTCTTTTTTTTAAAAAAAAAGTATTTTAAAAAATATGAGATTAACAGGACGTCTCGTCCAAATTAATCTTGCTCCACCTTTTTTTGATAGCAAGACAAAAAAATGGAAACTCTAAAAATTAAATAAAGAAAGATGACCCCGACAGGAACTATTTCCCGCTCCTACGTATTCTCAAACTTTCAAGAAATCAGGGTCACGTAGTTCTTTAAATATTTTATTTTTAGGAAAAAGATTAAGGAAATGTTGATGGGAATCATTATGGTGAGGAACCCATACAAGGCGAAGTTCTTCGCACGTGTACGAATCCTATAAAGGTGGTGTAGACGGAAGTATTTTCCGTACGACACTGACTAAGAATGATTTATTTTGATTTTTATTTAAACTAGAAAGAAAACAATAGGAAACATTTATTTCCTTTATTATATTTTTAGTACAAAGCAAAACAAAGAAAGGTAGCAGAAGCTACAAGAGAGAAAAGGAGACAGTAAGTTCGGAAAAGGGAAGAAAAGAAAAAAAAAGAGTGAAAACTGAGTGGGAGAAGAGAAAACCGAGTGCAAAAAATGGAAAAAACGAGTGAAAAATAAGAAAACCGAGTGAAACTATGAAAATCCGAGTGAAAACAGGGAAAGCCGAGTGAAACTGGAAAGATCCGAGTGGAAAAATGAAAATCCGAGTGAAAATAGGGAAAACCGAGTAAAAATAGTCAAATCCGAGTGGAACAACGAAAGATCCGAATAAAAGATGAGGAACACTGAGCAAAAATAGTAAAATCAGAGTGATAAGAGGAATACCGGGTGAAAATTGAGCAAAACCGAGTGATGATGGAGCAGGAAAGCTGATCCGAGAGGGAAAGGGGAATTAGAGGGAGTGGGAAAGTGCTAGGTGAGGTGCTGTTGAGTGGGAGGGAGGACGGTATTGGAGGAAAGAGAGTTTGAGGGACTGTTGGTATGAGTTTAAGGAAGGGGGTGAGGGTGAGGGAGAAGTGAGAGGGACGGAACTTAGGCAGAGTTTTTCTTCTTCAATGCGTGCCCCTTGGTGCTTCAACCCCTGCCTATTTATAGGCTTGTTTGAGTGGAAGGCCAGCTCAGGCTTCCACTCAGAGTGGAAAACCAGCTCACACTTCCATTCAGAGTGAAGTGGGGGACAACGGCTGAGTGGGAATTTTTAATTCCCCCCACTTCCGCCCCTGTCTGCCACCCCCAGGATTCCTGGATCCACTTGGGTGGTGGAATCCAAGTCAGCACGGGCAAACAGAGGGAGCCGGGTGGAAATCCGAGAGAGGATGATGAAAATCCGAGTGGAATGAAGCATTTCCCAAAGAAAGCCGAGTGAAAAATACTCCTTTCCGAGTGAGGATTCTTCTGGGAGGAGCTGTGAGACATTCAATTGGAACCGAGTGACAAGTGACTCGGAACCGACTGAAATGGTTGAATAATGACTCAGAATTGGGTTTAAAAGGACTCGGAATTGGGTGAGAGATGACTTAGGAACGAGTGAAAATTGGTGGAAATGGGCTCGGTAATTGGCTTGAGGAGGTTTGAGAGGAAATTGTTTTGAAGAGGGTTAACTGACTGAATTGCCAGTCGGTTCTGAGTGAAAATTGGTTTGGAATTGAGTGAACAGCGGGTCACTCGGTACTGAGATGTGTGAAATGGGTGAAAGATGTGTGAAATGGTGCTGTTTATACAAAAACCGAGTGAAGTGTGACTCGGAATTGGCTAAAGGATGACTCGGAGATGGGTGAAAGATGACTCAGGAACGGTCGAAAAATGTCACTCGGAATTGGTATAAAAGTGAGTCAGAGCTAACCAAGAACTGACCAAGAATTGACTCGGAAATATGAAGTATGGCTCAGAAATTGGTGGAAATGGGGGCTCAGAATTGATTGGCCAAAGGGGCTCGGGAAATTTTTAAGTATGGCTCGGAAGTGGTACAAATGGTGGCTCGGAAGTGATTTAAGGAGGGCTGACACGGAATTGATTTGAAGAGGGCTGACTGAGTGAAGTATCACTCGGTTCCGACTGACTGAAGGGGGACTCTCGGTTTTGATTGAAGAGGAAACACTCGGAATTCCTTCAGTCGGATATATTTTGCTCGGATCTCATCTCTGTGTGAAGCATTCACTCGGAATTTCTTCAAAAGTGATACAGAACTTCACTGCTTGAAGGATCTACTCGGAACTGACCTTGGGAGCTCTTAATCCGAATAGAACTTGGACATTTTCACTCGGAATTTGCCTGTTTTCCACTCAGAAATTGGAAATTTGGCCATTTGCACTCGGACATGGCCTTCTCCTCACTCAGAATTTGGAGACTTGGCAATCTTCACTCGGATCCGGCCTTCTTTCCACTCAGGAATTGAAATCTCACTCGGAATTGACTCATTCTGAGTAATTCTACTCAGATTTGATCCTCCTGAGTCATTTCACTTGGATTTCTCTTCAACAGGGACATACTCCACTCGGCAATGCTTCAATTTGAGTCATTTCACTCGAATTTCTCTTCAACAGGGTCATACTCCATTCGGCAATGCTCCAATCTGAGTCATTTCACTCGGATTTGATTATTCTGAGTCCTTTCACTCGGAAATGATCATTTCCGAGTCCCTTTTTTTTTTGGGAATCTTCTTCATTTGTGGATGGACTGAAATAGGTGTTCACATAATTAAAGATACGTGAAGTAGATAACTTCCTATCATTCACGTTTCTTCTGCGTGAATAATATAAATGTTCCTACTGTTGGATTAATTCTGAACTTTTGGAAGTGATAAACATCATCTATAATTCTTTTCTCTCCAACCTTTGTTGAAAACCATTAAAGAAGAAGAAATTAATATTCCTTTCTTCTTTTTCATGTGAACGTTTGGATTTCATAAGTAAGAAAGCTTGGAACTGGTGCAGAACTGCAATTCCAGTTGGAATTCGTGAGCAGTGACTTGGTTATAGCTTTAAAAGCTGTTGGAACTCTGTATTTCCAGGTAGGGGAAGCGTTACATCTTAAATGTATGGTTTATGAACGGAATCGGGATAGTGTTATTTTCAACAATGAATCCCGAATATGTATGATATGTGTGATATATTATGTGTTATGAATTTTATATGTGATATATATGAATTTATGATGATTCCTCTGTTTGAGATGCAGTAGGAAATATGATGATGGTTTGAATGGCATGAGATGCTATATGATGAGAATGGTTTTCATGAATTTTTCATGATATATATATATATATGCATGGGATGCTTATATGATGATTGAACATGAAATATTATTGTGGTTTTGAGGATTCCACAAAAAGACCTTGGGTGGGACTCAAGGCAAAAGACAAAAGACCTTGGGTGGGACTCAAGGCAACCTCTTGAGCGGGGCTTGGGGTTTTAGCCCGTGGCACTGACCGTTGTCACTGAGAGTGATGGTGTCACATTGGGTGTAAATGGTTTGGTACCTGTAAAACGGTCGAACCAGCTGAGAGCTGAGTTATGACTCGGGGAGCCAGTGTTGCAACACAACTTAAAAGACTTAATAATGGATCCATTTGATTGAGCATGTGTATGCACTGATATATATATATATATATATGTGTGTGTGTGTGTGTGTGTTATTGAGAACAACATGCTGTTTTATGATGTGTTGGTATATCTCGGATGTGTTTTATTTATAGTTATGAATTGGACCTTTAATCCGATTCAATAACTATCATTTGATATGTTTATGCTCACCCCCTATTGTTGTTATTTTTCAGTGGAGCTCGGACACAAAAATGATATGTGAAGTCACTCAGCAGCTCAGATTATACATAGTTAATTTTGGTAGAAGCCTTGGCCGGCTCCTGTGTATACCGGATTTATTATGTATATGTATTTGTAAATGAGCCGGTCTACTTGATGTAAAACCGATGTTGATATTGTTGAATCCGGCCTCTGTTTTCGAAATTTGAATTATTTGTAAAGTTTTGTTTGGAATGTTGAAATTTTATTTTAAAAATAAGGACGTTATATTTTTCCCCCGACTCCGGATTTGAACGCGAAAAATTTCCCTTCAATCCGGGCTTGTCTTTATTAAACCGGGATGTTTCACAAGTGGTAAAGAGCATGTGAGGGTCACCTAAATCAGCAGGGTTCGAGCCCCGCCTCCCTTTTTCCCCTCCCCAGATTTCCTTAGTCAAGGATCGGTGGTTTCTTTTTAATTAAAAAAAAATGCCAGACATCCGTTGCCAAATCAAGGATCAGTGAAGAATTTCCGAGTCTGACTTCAGACGAGTGCTTTTCTCGGAAAGGAATATTCCCAAGTGGATTGATTCTGAACGAAAAAGGGCTCTGACTTTGAATGAGCACCTTTGGGGCAAAGACTGTAACATCCCAAATTTTGTAATTTTTAGAAAAATTCATTCATTAAGGATTAATAGAGGATTTCTAAATGAAATTCTGAGTGAATATTGTTTTAAATAAGAAATTCTGAGTGAAATGGTGTAATGCCGAGTGAGCTAAGACCGAGGAAGTTATTTCCAACTGAAGTTAAGATGTTTCCGAATGAAACATCATTAAACGAATCATTTTTGAATTAAGAAAACTGTATCCGAGAGACACTTTTAGTGAGGAAAATCCGAGTGAATCAACTCCGAGTTGTGTGACTTTCCAAGTAAAGAGTCACTGAGTGTCCAAGAGAGATGGAACCGATTGAAATAAACCGAATGAATATATTTTGAATGGATAACTCAAGAGAAATAAATGACCGGGTGATAAATTCACTCAATCCATGTTCGGTCAGAATTTGCTGAGTTTGTACTCGGATTGGACTTTGAAACAGACTTCAACTCCGAGAGATCCTTTAAAGAAGAACAATTTCTGAGAGAGAATTGTCGATTAAATCCGAATGATTTTAGAGGGAAGATTTCCGAGTGACGTAAATAAAGGTTTGACTCAGACAGAAAGATATATAAATAAGCTGTTTTGAATAAGATCTTTTCGTGTGGGACATTTTTGAGGAAGGGAGCTGAGTGTTTCATGGAATGAAACCCTTCCGGGTGAATTCCTTCCGAATGAAAGGAATCTGAATGGACAGAGGCTTTCTCGGAAAGATTTACTCAGAATGCTGAAACCGAGTCGGAATTAATAATTATTTTAGCTTTCCACGTCACTCTGTTCTTTTATCTTCCAGTAAAGTCTTTTGTTGATATTTTTCTGAAAATAGGACCCTCCCTAATATGCTTTCCCTTTTCATTAAATGCTTACTCCTTATTCATCATCTGAAGAAACGTACAGCAGATATCTTTATGTCATTTACGTCTCTTTGCATGAATGATATAAATACCAATTTCTACTGTTGAAGGAGTTTAGAAACCTTTGAAAGTAAAAATATCATCTGTAATCATTCTCTTCCAAACATTGTTGAAAGCCATTAACAAAGAAGAAATCAATCTATATTTCTTCTCTTTACAAAGAAAACACTGGATTAGTGCAAAGCTGAAATTCCAGTCGGAATTCACAAGCTCTGAATTGGATAAAACTCTAAGTGCTGCAAGAACTCTTATTTCCAGGTAGGGGGAGCGTTACATTTCAAATAGATAGTTTATGAATGGATGTGGGGTATTAGGATTGAGTACATGTGATATGTATGTGAAATATTGTATGAGACCCCAATTATATGATGTTTTATGTTTTATATATTCCATTCATATCACTGATGTTGATATTGATATTAGATTGATGATGAGTATATGAATGTTATTCATGAATTTTTCATGATGATATAAATGCATGGGATGCATATCGTATAGTATGTGATGCTTGTGTAATGAATGAATGTGAAATATGATGTGATTTTCATAAAAGACCTTGGGTGGGACTCAAGGCTAAAGACAAAAGACCTTGGGTGGAACTCAAGGCAACCTCTTGAGTGGGGCTCGGGGTTTTAGCCCGTAACACTGAGTAGAGTTACCGCTATCACTGGGAGTGATACTCGGTGTTACATTTTGGGCGCAGAGCGGTTTAGTACCTGCAAAACGGCCGGATCAGCTGGGAGCTGAGTTATGGCTCGGGGAGCTAGTGTTGCAACTGAAATTAAAAGACTTAATAATGGATCCATTTGAATGAGTATGTGTAGCTTATATATATATATATATTGAGAATAATATGTTGTTCATGTTGTGATATATGGCTCGATATGTGCTATTTGCATAGCTATGGATTGGACTTTTAATCCGATTCAATAACTATTATTTGATATGTTTACGCTCACCCCTACTTATTATTTTTACAGTGGATAGAGGGCACAATGATGGTGTTTGAAGTCACTCAACCGACTGCAGTATTATGTATTTACATGCACAATACATAGTGTACATAGTTAACTTGGTAGAAGCCTTTGCCGGCTCCTATGATTACCGAATGAATATTCTTTGTATATTAAATGGCCGGTCGGCTATTGTAATGTGACAATGATATTATTTATTTCAGATTCTGTTTTTAAAATCTTGAAATTAATTGTGGAAAGTTTATTTGTATTTGTTTATATTTTAAAATGGGTTGGTCGGATTGTTGTTTAACCGGTATTATTAGTGTTGAATCTGACTCCTGTTTTAGAAACTTAAATTATTTCGAAAAATTTATTTGATTTATTAAAATTTATTTTAAAAATTAAGGATGTTATAAAGACACTTCCAAGTTCCATACTTCCGAGTGCGTCATTTCCGAGAGAAGTACTTCCGAGCGAAGAAAAGCTTTGATTTCGAATGAGTACTTCTCGGTATAACATCCTTAATTTTTAAAATAAATTTCAATAAATCAAATAAAATTTCATAAATAATTTAAATTTCAAACAGAATTTGAATTAAACAATTATAATATCAAATTTTACAAAAGCCAACCGACTCTTTTAAGTTTACAATAAATAAATAAAACACTCGGTATTCACAGGAGCCGGCCAAGGCTTCTACCAAAACACACTCTGAGCAGCTGAGTGACTTCTCATATCATGGTTGGGCCCTACATCCGCTGTAAAAATAACAACAGTAGGGGGTGAGCATAAACATATCAAATAACAGTTATTGAATTAGATTAAAAGTCCAATTCATAACAACATACATACAGAACATAACTGAATCATACACATCATAAAACAGCATGCATTCTCAATAACACATAAATCAGTGCATACACATGCTCAACCAAATGGATCCATTAAGTCTTTTAATTTGTGTTACAACACTGGCTCCCCGAGCCATATCTCAGCTCTCAGCTGATTCGGCCATTTTACAGGTACCAAACCACTCTGCGCCCATAATGTAACACCGATCATCACTCTCAGTGATAACGGTAACACAACTCAGTGTTACGGGCCGGCCTTGAGTCCCACTCAAAGGCGTCCGTGGTATAAAAGGAACCACCACAGGGTCTATGCCTTCATCAGGCTGTCCACATCTGGACTGGCATCACAGGCCCCCTGCAGTCTTGTGTGCGTCTGAATACAATTGATATATCAAATAAATATCAATCATCAATCACATATCAACATCATCTCATATCATTCCACTCGGTATAACAATAGGCATGGCATATGATAACTTCATGCATATAATTCATATCATCATCATCAATCATTTACATATATATAATCAGCTCATCAATATGAATGGAAATATGAAACATAAAATGTCATATAATCGGGGTCTCAAACGATATTTCAAACACATATCATATATAATAATAACACCCCAAATCCATTCATAAACCATTTATTTAAGATGTAACGCTCCCCCTACCTGGAATAAGGAGTTCCAGTAGCTTTAAAATTTATAATCAAGTCACTGCTCCAGAATTCTGACTGGAATTGCAGTCTTGTACCAATCCCAAACTTTCTTCGTGAAAAGAAGGAATGAAGATTTAATTATCTTCGTTGTTCAATGGTTTCCCAGTAGAGGATTAGAGAGAAAAAGGATTTATGGTGTTTTCCACTTTCAAAAGTCTTAAACTAATCCAGCAATTTATGTATTTATATATCTTTCAAGTAGAAGAGACGTGAATGAATTGAAGTATTCTAACACACGTCTCTTTAAATGATAAGGAAGGTTTAAGATATTTAATAAAAAGGGGACAACACATTAAAAAGGGTCCCATACTTAGGAAATATCTGAAAAAGGATTTTGCTAGAGCGTAGAAGAACAGGGTGACGTGGAAAGCATCCATAATAAAATATTTATTAATTTTCGACTCAGTTTCTGCGTATTCCGACTCGGTTCTAGTATCCTGAGCATATCTTTCCGAATCAGAGTCTTACTCTTTCATCATTCGGAAGTCTCTTAGTTGAAAGATCACTCGGAGTTCGAAGTCCACTTCCTTTCTCGAAAATCATTCCTCTTGAAAGGATTACTCGGATATTTATTCTCCTCAGAATTATTCACTCAGAGCATACTCAATCAGAGTTGAAGGCTCTCTTTGTCCAGAAGCACTCTTCCTGGAAAGGCTCACTCAGAATGTCTCACTCGGAAGTGTCACAGAGACACTTTACTCAGAAAAGTCGCTCCACTCGGATATAATCCACTCGGGAGTTCACCATTCAGAAATATCTTTCTGAGAAGTACCCCTTTTAAATCAAAGCTTATCTTATTCGAATAAGCACTTTTCTCAGCAACTCATTCGGAAACGTTCCTCTCGGAGTCGTTTCACTCGGACTTACTTCACTCAAACGTGTCTCAATCGGACACAGCGTTACTTAACTCAGAAATGATTCTCTTAATGATGTTTCACTCAGAAACATCTTAACTTCACTTGAAAATGATTTCTTGAGTCATGTTTCACTCGGAATCTCATCCATTTTACTCGAAAAATTCTTGTCTTTACATAATCCACTCAGAATTTCATTCAGAAATTCTCCTTTTTTCCTTAATAAATTATTTTTCTAAAAATCATAAAAATTGGGATGTTACATTTCTCCCCCCCTTTAAAAAAATTTCGTCCTTGAAATTTAATAAATTACTCAGGCACAAATTGCACATGAAACCCATAGGTATATATATATATATAACTCACGTTTTACATAACAACGAGTATTTGCATGTCTAACATACATTTTAGAAATAAAAAGACGTATGGCACCCGGATTAAAGATTTCTGAGAGTTCAGAACCATAAATAGTTCATTCACTCTGTACCCGGTCACCGGCTTGTTTGGCCTCTTCCGCGTGAATGCTAAACAGTCTGCCAACAACTTGCGGATTAACATTCCTATCCTGGTCATTCCTTCTGATCATTAAGTTACTACGTCCACTATTTCCTCTGCCTCCTCTATTTCCGACTCCATGGCCTCGTCTTTGAAAACCTTCTCGGTTTATACTAGCATTAAGCTCAGTCGTTTGCAAAAGAGGGCAATTTGGACGAATGTGTCCTTCCTTATTGCATTCGAAACAAACAATTTTGTCTCGGTTACAGTCACTCGTAAAATGATCACCTCCACACCTGAAACATTTAATGTTTCTCGAAAAACTCATTGATCGGCCACCAGAAATCATTCGGCCTCGGGATTCAGAGGATGATTCACCTCTGACAGACTTCCCATGCTTCTTAAAACTGATCGGTGATATCTTAGAAGAACTATCCGATCGGCTACTTGCTCCAGTGGAAGCTTTATCATCTTCCTCATATATTCGGCATTTGTTGACAAGAATCGGAAAACTCCTGATTTCTTGGTGTCGGAAAGCCTTTTTAATATTTGGTCTCAGTCCACTTTCAAATTTAATGCATTTGGAACCTTTAGTGCCCGGTAATTGAAAAGGAGGGTAAAACAAACATAGTTCTTCAAATTTTGCCGCGTATTCCTCCACACTCAGATTACCTTGTCTGAGTTCCATAAATTCCAATTCTTTCTCGCTTCTAACGGTGTTCGAAAAATATTTTTCAAGGAAACACTCCTTGAAATTTTCCCAGTTCAACTCGGTTCCCATGGTCGTCAATCGCCTTTTGGCCATTTTCCACCAATTTTTAGCTTCTTTCTGAAGCATGAATGCAGCGTATTCAACCTTCTGTGCCTCGGTGCACTGCAAGCTGCCAAAGATCCATTCAAGATTCTGGATCCAGGCATACGCTCGGTCGGGCTGAAATCCTCCATGGAATTCAGTCGGTTTTCGCTTGAGAAAACAATCAATACTATGATTGTCACTCGGTTGAGGGGTATTCTGCCTTTCTAAGATGTCAGCAACACGCTGGAAGGTAGCAGCCATTGCATCCATACCATGAGGGTCCATTTTCCTATCCTGAAATAATCATTACACTTTAATACCTCTCATGGATATGAAAACAATTTATTTATAGTTGATTTCCTCAACTATAATACGTAACAACAGTGATATGTTTTCACTCAGTTCATAGTATTCAGTAGCATAACCTTGGCCTTGGACTTTTTAAGTCTGCTTTGATACCAAAATATAGCATCCTTAACTTTTAAAATCAATTTCAATAAATCAAATAAAATTTTGTAAATAATTTAAATTTCAAACAGAATTTGAATTAAACAATTATAATATCAAATTTTATAAAAGCCGACCGGCTCTTTTAAGATTACAATAAATAAATAAAACACTCGGTATTCACAGGAGCCGGCCAAGGCTTCTACCAAAACACACTCCGAGCAGCTGAGTGACTTCTCATATCATGGTTGGGCCCTACATCCGCTGTAAAAATAACAATAGTAGGGGGTGAGCATAAACATATCAAATAACAATTATTGAATTGGATTAAAAGTCCAATTCATAACTACATACATATAGAACATAACCGAATCATATACATCATAAAACAGCATGTATTCTCAATAACACATAAATCAGTGCATACACATGCTCAACCAAATAGATCCATTAAGTCTTTTAATTTGTGTTACAACACTGGCTCCCCGAGCCATATCTCAGCTCTCAGCTGATTCAGCCGTTTTACAGGTACCAAACTGCTCTACGCCCATAATGTAACACCGATCATCACTGTCAGTGATAGCGATAAAACAACTCAGTGTTACGGGCCGGCCTTGAGTCCCCCTCAAAGGCGTTCGTGGTATAAAAGGAACCACCACAGGGTCTATGCCTTCATCAGGCCGTCCACATCTGGACCGGCATCACAGGCCCCCTGCAGTCCTGTGTGCGTCTGAATACAATTGATATATCAAATAAATATCAATCACATATCAACATCATCTCATATCATTCCACTCGGTATAACAATAGGCATGGCATATGATAACTTCATGCATATAATTCATATCATCATCATCAATTTCATATCAACATCCTCAATATCATGGACGACAACATCACATATAAACTCAATATGAATGGAAAGTAATTAAACATAAAGTATGTTATTCAATTGGGGTCTCAATAACATTTCATACATATATCATATCAATAATACCCCAAATCCATTCATAAACCATTAATTTGAGATGTAACGCTCCCCTACCTGGAATTAAAGAGTTCCAGCAGCTATAACCAAGTCACTGCTCACTGATTCCGACTGGAATTACAAATCCTGCTCCAGTCCTAAGCTTTCTTCATAAAGAGAAGAAAATAAAGACTTGATGTTCTTCTTCGTTTAATAGTTCCAGTAAAGTTTAGAAAATAAGAGGATTCTAGATGATAATTTCACTTTCCAAAAGTTCTCCCATTAATCCAACAATGGAAGTATTTATATATAGTTCATGCAGAAGAGACGTGAATGAATTGAAGTATTTTGACATACGTCTCTTTAATGAAGAATTAAGATATTTAATGAAAAGGGACAGCACATCAAAAAGGGTCCCATTCTTAGAAAATAACTGAAAAGTGAACCTGCTAGAAGTTAGAAGAACAAGTTGACGTGGAAAGCATCCATAATTAAGAATAATTATTAATTCCGAATCGGTTTCTGTGTATTCTGACTCAGTTTCAGTCTTCTGGGCACATGCTTCCGAGAGAACTTATCAGAGCCTCTTTCCGCTCAGAATTCCTTCATTCGGAGGTTATTCACTCGGAATGGTTTCATCCCATGAAACACAGCTTTTCTTCCTCGGAATGACCCATTCACAAATGTCATTCAGAAGTCTCTCAACTAAAAGATCACTCGGAGCTTTGAAGTCCAATTCCTTTCTCAGAAATCACTCCACTTGAAAGGATTACTCGGAATTGAAGATAGTCTTGAAGACGAATCCGAGCACAAGCTCTCGGAAACATTAAAGATTGATCCGAGCATGAATTTAAATGATTTCATCGCCCAGACATTTGCTCACCTCAGAATTATTCACTCAGAGCATACTTAATCGGAGTTGAAGTCTCTCTTTATCTAGAAGCACTCTTCCTGGAAAGACTCACTCGGAATGTCTCACTCGGAAGTGTCACACTCAGAGACACTTCACTCGGCAAACCATCCACCCAGATATACTCCACTCGGGAGTTTACTAATCAGAAATATCAGTCTGAGAAGTACTTCCACTTCTCTCGGAAACAACCCATTCGGAATCATTCCACTCAGAGATGTTTCTGTTTCACTCAGATTTGTCTCACTCAAACGTGTCTCATTCGGACACAGTGTTACTTAACTCAGAAATAATTTTCTTAATGATGTTTCACTCGGAAACATCTTAAATTCACTTGGAATTAGTCTTCTGTCTTATTTCACTCGGAGTCATATTCATTTCTCTCAGACTCAAATAATTCTCACTTGAAAAGTCATGTTTTTTACATTTTTCACTCGGAAATTCATTCAAAATTTCTTCTTTAATCCTTAATAAATTATTTTTCTAAAAATCATAATTTTTGGGATGTTACAATGTGTCCTTTGAGGACTTGTGGTTTTCCAAGTGATTATGGAAGTATTGATATAATGGTATGTTAAATCGATAAAGAGAATTAAAGGCATTCATGCATCATAAGCATTTGGACACACCATGGAATTTAAAGGTTCCATGATTGCTGGCCCTGGTTGGGGGTTACTCTATGAGGAGTTAAAGCCTTAATTTTGATGAGCGCCATGAAGTGTAGGGATTCATGGTTTATGCTAAGTCTTACTTGTGTCTCTATGAGACTTTTTACTATAGTATTCTTACTAAATCAAAATGGATCCAGCATGACATCATTTGGCTAAATTAAAGATTATTAAATGTAAATGACCTTGTTTGGCATACTCACCATATCATAATTATTTGTTGATTGTGATTGTGCAATTTTACTTATTATATATTTATTCTATATTTTATCTCACTCTTACATTATTTTTACAGTGCACGCTTCACAGAATGACGAGTGGTGCAATTAATGAAGTTTTTATGTTTTATTGCTTGGACATTGATTTCATTTGAGATTTAATGTGTTATAATAATATTATGTACCTCGTACTGCAATCTTATTTATCATTTCCGCTACGTAAATGTATTATGTTTTATTCGTTTACGACTAGTATGCATAATAATATTCCGTATTTATCAATTTTTATGTGACCTCAGAATTTAAATTACGAATTTCAAAATGATTCTTTAAACGTGAAAAATTTATTTCAAAAATTTGGGTTAATTAATTGGAATTTGTAATTTGGGTTTTAGGCATCACATTGGTGGTATTAGAGCATTTTCTAAAATTCAGGGCCAATTGCTATGACATGTATTGTTTCTTTGATATACTACGTGAATTGGTTGATTACTTGCTTGATAATATGTTAAGTGTGTGCTATATGACTTGTTGCCTAACTGGTAAATTGTAACATACTTATAGTTATGTTATAATCTTGTAATTTTATACAATATACTTTCCCTTAGAATTATTATAAACTAAACTACAAATGTAGGATGGCAAGAAACAATAACGACGCTATGGAAGCCGCTTTCAACCGCTTGGCTGAGGTCTTGGAGAGGCAAAATCAACCAAGAAATACTGGAGGACTTCACGGATTAGATCACTTCTTGAAAAGGAAGCCATCATAGTTTAAAGGAGGCTATAATCCAGAGGTAGTGTAATATCCTGGATATTTTAGTAAAATTATGTGTAGCGGAAAATATTGATAAATGTTTGAGTGATTTATTTGATGTTTTTACAAATTATTAGGCAATTATAAATAATTAAATGTTGTGAAAGTAAATAAAATTTTATTTGATTGATTAATTATAAAAAGGGTTAAATGAGGAGTGATTAGAAGGAGGAAAAGGTTTAATTAAAATTTCCAAAGAAAATATAAAAGAAATGGGGAAGTGACCGGTTTGCCCCTGAGCTTTACACAAAGAAGGTTTCTTTCTCTTTCCTCAATCATTCACTCAATCATTCACTTTTACACGAACCGTCTTCTTCTTCGTCTATTTCTTTTCTTCTTCTGCTTCCTCCATTATAACGTTCTTAATTTTAAAATAAAATTTCAATAATCCAAATAAACTTTTCACAATAAATTTAAATTTCAAGACAGAATTTGAATTAAATAAAATCATTGTCATATTTACATCAGCCGACCGGCCCATAAAATATACAAGTAAATATAACACTCGATATGCACAAGAGCCGGCCAAGGCTTCTACAAAATAACTATGTGCACTATGTATAAGCCGAGCAGTTGAGTGACTTCACATATCGTTGCTGTGTTCTATATTCACTGTAAAAATAACAACAGTAGAAGTGAGCATAAACATATCAAATAATAGTTATTGAATCGGATTAAAAGTCCAATTCATAACTATATATATATATATATATATATATATAAATAACTGAGTCATACAAACTCACCATAAAGCAGCGTGTTATTCTCAATAACATATATTTCAGTGCACACACATGCTCAATCAAATGGATCCATTATTAAGTCTTTTAAGTTTGTGTTGCAACACTGGCTCCCAGAGCCATAACTCAGCTCTCAGCTGATCCGGCCATTTTAATGGTACCAAACCCTTTGCACCCTCATGTGACACCATCACTCTCAGTGACAACGGTAGTGTCACGGGCTAAAACCTCGAGCCCCGCTTAAGAGGTTGCCTTGAGTCCCACCCAAGGTCTTTTGTCTTTTACCTTGAGTCCCACCCAAGGTCTTTTTTGGAATCCATAATCCTCATCATACACATGCATCTCACATATATATATATATCATGAAAAATTCATGAATCATCATCAGTCACCTATATTCTATAGCATCTCATGCATAGAATTTATCACAACACATACATCTCATATGAACTCAATATTATTAATATGAATGGAAGATATGTAAATATAAAATATTATTTAGTCGGGGTTTCAATAATAATTCATACACATATCATATATATCATAACAATAACACCCCAAATCCATTCATAAACCATTCATTTGAAATGTAACGCTCCCCCTACCTGGAAATAAAGAGTTTCAACTGTTCTTCAATCGATATTAAGTCACAGCTTCAAGAATTCCGACTGGAATTACAGTTTTGAATTAGTCAAAAGCTTTCTTACTTATGAAATCCAAGCGTTCACGTGAAAGAGAATAAAGGAAGATTAGTTTCTTCTTTGTTGATGGTTTTCAGTAGAGATTGAAGAGAAAAGGATTATAGATGGTGTTTTTCACTTTCAAAAGTTTTGAATTAATCCAACAGTAAGAGTATTTATATCATTCATGCAGAAGAGACGTGAACGATAGGAAGATGTCTGCTACACGTTTCTTTGGAATGACAAGGAAGGAATAAGTATTTAATGAAAAGGGACAGCACATTAGATAGGGTCCCATACTTAGAAGAATATCAAAAAAAGATTTTGCTAGAAGGTAGAAGAACAAAGTGACGTGGAAATCTTTAATAATTAAAATAATTATTAATTCCGACTCGGTTTCAGCATTCTGGGCATATCTTTTCGAGAAAGCCTCTGTCCGCTCAGAATTCCTTCATTCAGAGGAAATTCATTCGGAAAGTTTCCATCCATGAAACACCCAGCTTTTCTTCCTCGGAAATGGCCTACACGAAATTATCTCATTCAGACAGCTCACTTAGTTATATTTTTTCCCGAGTCAAACCTTCACTTGCATTACTTAGAAATCTTCCATCTAAAAAGATCGCTTGGAGTTTGAAAATAATCCTTTCTCAAAAATCTTTCCACTCGAAGGGTCACTCGAGATCGAAGATCATTTAGAAGATGAACCCGAGTTCAAACTCAACAACTCTGACTGAACATAATTGAATGAATTTATCACTCGGTCATTTACTTTCCTTGAAATTATTCACCCAGAATATACTCATTCAGAGTTGGAGTCTTTCTCTGTCTATAATTACTCTTCCTGGAACGACTCGTTCGGTTTATTTCAATCGGTGCCATCTCTCTCAAAAATATCACACTCAGTGATACTTCACTCGAAAAGTCATACTACTCAGAGACACTCCACTCGGTCTTTATTAAAAAATTTCTCAGCCTGAGAAGTACTTATTTAAATTCAATCTTCTCTTTATTCGGAAGTACTTCTCTCGGAACAACCCATTTAGAAACATTCCACTCGGAGACATTTCACTCAGATCTACCTTATTCAAAAGTGTCTTATTCGGACACCGTTTTCTTAGCTCAAGAATAATTCTCTTAATGATGTTTCACTCGGAAACATCTTAACTTTACTTAAAAATAGTTTCCTCGGTCTTATTTCACTTGGAATCATATACATTCTCACTCAAAAAATCTTGTCTCAAACAATATTCACTCGGAATTTCATTCGGAAATCTTCCTTTATTCCTTAATAAATTATTTTTCTAAGAATCGTAAAAATTGGGATGTTACATCCATCGCTGCGAGCTGCATGCTCTGAGGGGAAGTCCATTTCACATCAAAACCTTGAGATAACTACATTTCTGTGACCGTGGTTTCAAGGTTAGTCCATTGAACCGTTTAAATTTGTGTTACCTCATCTCTTTCGTTTCCTCCTTTGGACCGAATAGTCATGTATGGCGGGGTAAGGTCCCGACTTCCACTCCTCTTGGGTGTGTGAGCCTGAAAATGGTCTTTTGACTGTGAGGGTGGCACGACGTTAACGGGTTTCGTATATCGACCCTGTAGGTAGCAGAACGAACACCGGAGAACTGATTGATGAAGCTGGTGCTGGATTCAGAGGAAAAACCGTGAACCCAACGCTTAAAGGACGTAATCGGCATCAGGAGCAGATTGTCGAAGCTTGGAACCGAGGTAAGGGGGTGTCCGGGTTATAATTAATTAGAATAGGACATACTTTGAGTCTGAGTCGTTGAACTGATTGTGAACATGGTAAGAAATGATGCTGGATGAAAGTTGTATGTGAATAAGTTGTATATGTATGCAGGTATGTATATGGACACCGATCGGTTTAGGATCGTGTGTGTGTGGCTGAAGATGATTATGAGTTTGAAATATTTAATGCTGTGATAATCGGTGTATAGCGGCAATGTGATGTCGGGATTGACAAGCAGGTCGCCTGTGTGATGAGTATGTGATGTTGTCAATGGCCACTTATGATATGATGAGAAATGTGAATATGTATGATTGTGTGGTATGGGATAGCCGACGGTATATATAGCCCCTAATTTTCGGCTCCCGTGGTTTTTGTGCCCAGTTGAGCTACCCAGTGGTCAAGCAGGACCCAGTGGTTGAGGTGGAGAGTCAAGCAGGACTCGGTGAACCAAGCAGGGTTCACGGGGTGTTAAGTAGGACCCCCAACTGAAGGCTGATCCTTTAGTATCTGGATACTAGGCGTCAATTTTGTTTGAGAGTCAGTGGTGACAAATGATGTATTTAGTATTGTGATGAGTATGATTTGCTATATTTGCCGAGTGCAATTTGATATATTTGCTGAGTACGATCTGATATATTTACCGAGTGAAATTTGATATATTTGTTGAGTATGACTTGATATATTTGCCGAGTGCAATTTGATATATTTGCCGAGTTTGATTTGATATATTTGTCGAGTGCAATTGGTTATATTTGCCGAGTGTGAGTTAATTGCCGAGTGTGACTTGTAATTTGATGATAAAGTAATTGGACGGAGTTTAAATACATGTAGATTGTTAATTTCTGTTCAAGATTAATTATGATGCCAAACACTCACCCTTGCCGTGGTTTTCAATTTAGTAACCAGTGACAGGGAAGAGGTCGGAGCCCTGGAGGTGCGCTAAGCGGAGGAGTGATGCTAAGGAACCGAGCGATTTTGAAATAAATTGTGTAATGTATAATGAATTTTTTGAGTGTGTAATGCCATACTATCTTGCCTAATGTGCATATGAATTATATCGCTATGTGATCGGTATTGATTTTCATGGGTGAATTTACATTGCTGTAGTAAAGTCGATTACCGGACGAATCTCGCCGAGCGGATTCAGTCTTGTCTGAGCGAGGGCCGGATGATTCGGTGCCTATTTCGCTCAAGCGAGTGTCTCTCGATCCCTTTCGAGTAAAGGTTGGGCGGTTTTCCGAGTGATCCACGACTAAGAGGATCTCTTCCAAGTGGAGGAAAGTTAGAGTGTTTTCTGAGTGAGGTATGCCCGAGGGAACCCTTCCGAGTGAAGGTGAGAATGTTTCCGAGTGAGGTATAGCCGAGTGATACATGACCGAGAGAACCGTTTTCTCAGTGAAGGTTAAGGGGTTCCCGACTGAGAGATGACTGAGTGGACCCTATTTCCGAGTGAAAACCGACTTATTAATTTTTTTCTTGCATGTCTTTTTTTTCACTCAGGTTTAAAGTGTAGCATTCACTCAAGTGAGTCAGAACTCGCCTAAGTGACCTTCTCAGGTTTCGCCTAAGCGATTCAGGGTCTCGCTCAGGCGAATGACCCCTATCTTCATCTTTCTTCTTCCGTTGATTCTAATCAATCCTATTTTATTAATGGATTTATTTCCGATCGGTCATTATTTTGAATATACTTTTATTATTTTGAATGTAATTAAGAAAAGTAAATATTATTTTATATTAAAACCTAATTAATTATTAGTAAAATCAAAAAATTATTGCGAAAAATGATTAAACGGTTGTCATTAAATGGAAAATTGACGCGGGTCGTCACAGTTGGTATCAGAGCGGTTCTTTCTAGAGCCGGGTGTATGGGTGAACCTAGTGATTTGTGTGAGTCTTATACTGGGCTATTTTTGCATTCTATTGCATTATGCTTGTGGTTGTTTGTGCAGCTTGGCATCATTCCCTTGGCACTCCAGCAGCGTTGTATTTTATATGTGTGAGGTAAATATCCGACCCTCTGGTAGAGCATTGGTTATTAATGGTGATGTGTTTGTTCATTGTAGAATTACATTATGGCTGAAGGGACTAGTTTTAGTGGAGGAGATGACTTCATCTTAAAGTTTTCCCAATTGATGAGTAGGACCAAATCTGGTCCCACTCTTGATAAATTCCTGAAAAGGAATCCCCCTGCCTATAAAGGAGGGCATGATTACGATGGGGCGTATGTTTGGATAAAGGAAATCGAACAAGCTTTTGAATATTTCGAGTGCTCGGAGGAGCAGAAGATTCAGTTTGCTACTTACCAGTTGAAGGACGAGGCTAGGATATGGTGGTCTCAGACTAAGGTACAGATGAAAGCGGCGAGTGAACCGCTAGTATGGGAAAATTTGTGAAGGAGGTTTCTTGTCAAGTACTTCCCGGATAATAAAAAAATCTAAAAGGAAATGGAAATTCTGAGGCTGGAACAAGGCCGAATATCAGTGGCCGAGTACACTACTAAGTTTGACGAGCTGTGTGACTTCTATCACCCTTTCTCATTGGAAGGAACCAAGGGTAGTAAGTGTGCCAAGTATGAAGTGGGATTGCAAATTGAACTCTACAGTGTTATTGTGTCGATGGAGATTCGGGATTATCCGACTCTGGTGAACAAGGCCAGACTGACGGAGGAAGTGCAACTACAGAGGACATTTCAGCCTAAAGATAAGAGGCCACTGAAGGCAAGAGGGTTCAGCTTCAAGAGGATGGGTCAGTTCTTTCGTGGCGGTAAGTCTTCTGCTACGTTTTCTTTCTCATTGGGTCGGGGTTCCACTGGCCATTCTGGTAATCAGTCGGGTAGCCGTGCTTGCTACAATTATGGCCAGGAGGGCCATATTGTAAAGTACTGTCCGGCCAGTTAGATCGTTTGTTTCCTATGTGGACAACTGGGACACCTTAGGCCCGATTGCCCACAGAGGCAGCAACCGAGTGGGCATGGCAACCGAGCCAACACTTTTGGGACTCGGGGTGCTAATATTCTGAGAGGAGGTAAACACGGTGCTGGTCGTGGAAGCCAACACTCGGGGAGGTCAGACGCTCAATCCAGTGGCGCTTAGAATGTTATGGCCGGGCGAGTATTTGCTTTTGATGCCTCGGAAGTCTCAAGGACCGACAACTTGGTGTAGGGTAAGTGCCTCATCCATGGTTATCTAGTAGATGTAATTTATGATTCGGGTGCGACCCATTCTTTTATCTCTGAGAGTTGTGTACGACGGCTTGGTTTGCCGACTGTGTTAATGGAGAACGCTCTTAGTGTCTTCACTCCTATTGGCTCCACTTTCTGTGCAACCACTACGTGTGGGGAATTACCGATGCAAGTTAAAGATTGTACCTTCCTGGTGAATCTGATTTGTATGCCATTAAAGAACCTAGATATTATCTTAGGTCTTGATTGGTTAGCTGCTAACCATGTTATGGTGGACTGCTATCAGAAGACCATCGTTTTCTCCCAGGAACTCGATATAAAGAACGTGGCGAGTGATTTCTCCACCACCTATGTTATTTTATTTACTTCAGAGGGTCAGTATAATCTTATGTCGAGTGATATTCTGGTACTGTGCAAATTCCCTGATGTATTTTCGGAAGAAATTCTGGAGTTACCTCCCAGTCGGGAGATTGATTTTTCTATTGATTTGATTCCTGCGGCCGAGCCTGTGTCCGGTGCTCCTTATAGGATGTCTTCGGTAGAGTTTACTGAGGTGAAGAAACAAGTGAACAAGATGTTAGAGAAGGGGTTTATCCGACCGAGTGCTTCACCGTGGGGTGCTCTTGTACTATTGGTGAAAAAGAAGGACGATAGTATGCGGATGTGTATCGATTACCGACAGTTGAATAAGTTGACGGTTAAGAATAAATATCCATTGCCACGGATTGATGATTTATTGGATTAGTTGCGAGGCGCTGTTGTATTTTCTAAGATCGACTTGAGGTCGGGATATCACCAAATACAAGTGAAGTCAGAAGATATTCCAAAGATGGCGTTCTAGACTCGGTATGGGCACTTCGAGTATGTTGTAATGCCCTTTGGAGTGACGAATGCTCCTGCCATCTTTATGGACTACATGAATCAGATTTTTCAACCGTACTTGGATCAGTTTGTGGTAGTGTTCATCGATGACATACTGGTATACTCGAAGTCAGTTGAGGAGCATGCTCAACATCTTCAAGTCGTTCTGCAGATATTACACGAGAAAAAGTTGTACACTAAGTTATCCAAATGTGATTTCTGGGAAGGAAGTATACAATTCTTGGGGCATGTGATTTCCCAAGAGGGCGTATCGGTTGATCCGTCTAAGATTGAAGCGGTTATAGCTTGGGAAAGGCTTAGGTTGGTAACTGAAATTAGGAGTTTCCTCAGATTGGCTGGGTATTATCGGTATTTTATTGAAGGATTTTCTCATATAGCACTTCCTTTGACTCGGTTAATGAGAAAGGAGAGCCCATTTATATGGTCGAAAAAGTGCAAATTGAGTTTCCAAACTCTTAAGCGGTGTTTGACGACTGCCCATGTACTTGCACTGCCTGATGTAACGAAGGAATTTGTGGTGTATTGTGATGCATCTAAGTTTGGTTTGGGATGTGTGCTGATGCAGGCCGACCGGGTGATTGCCTATGCTTCAAGGCAATTGAGGCCGCATAAACAGAATTATCCGACTCATGACCTTGAGCTTGCGGCAGTGGTATATGCGTTAAAGATTTAGCGCTATTATCTATATGGGTCTCGCTTTGTGGTGTTTAGTGACCACAAGAGCTTGAAATATTTGTTTGATCAGAAGGAACTCAACATGAGACAAAGGAGATGGGTGGAGTACCTAAAGGATTATGATTTCGATTTGAGGTACCACCCGGGTAAAGCAAATGTTGTTGCCGATGCACTGAGTAGAAACGTATTGCACGCAGCTTTGTTGATGGGAAAAGAGCAAGAACTGTTGGAGAGCTTTCGGGATATGAACATTGGAGTTGTTATGACCGCTCTAAATCAAATGACAGTCGGAATGCTGAAGATCTCCAATAAATTTCTGGAATCTTTAGCTGTGGCCCAAAAGGACGACGAAAAGTTGTTGGAACTACTTGACACTCAAGCAAGAGGCAAAGATATGGAATTAACCCAAGGCAACGATGGAATTTAGAGATTCCGAGACCGAGTGGTGGTGCCTGCAAAAGGTGATTTCAGGCAAGCCATGCTAGCTGAAGCACATAGGAGTTCTTTGAGCGTTCATCTGGGTATTACCAAAATGTACCACGATTTGAAGAAGGAATTCTGGTGGTCAGGAATGAAGAAGGCAATAACCGAGTATGTGAAGTCTTGTGTGATATGTCAAAAATGCAAGGTTAAACACCAGAGACCCCCAAGTTTACTTCAACCTCCTGAGATTCCAATTTGGAAATGGGAGAGTATTACTATGGATTTCGTATTTGGGATACCTTATACCCAATCCGGGTGTAATGCAATTTGTGTGATTGTAGACTGCTGACCAAGAGTGCTCACTTCTTGGCTATGAACATGAAATGGTCATTGGACCGGCTAGACTATACATTATGAAGATTGTACGATTGTATGACATACCTTCAAGTATTATTTCCGATCGGGATCCTCGATTTACCTCCAGATTTTGGGGAAGTCTGCAGCAAGAATTGGGTACTGAACTAAGAATGAGTTCAGCTTATCATCCGTAGACTGATGGTCAGTTGGAACGGACTATACAGACCTTAGAGGATATGCTGAGAGCCTGTGTATTGGAGCAAGGTAGCTCATAGGAAAGATATTTACCCTTGGTGGAGTTTGCGTATAACTACAGCTACCACAGTAGCATTGGGATGGCTCCATATGAAGCTCTATATGGTCGGAGGTGTCGTACACCATTGTGTTACAATGAAAATGGCGATGCCATTCATTTGGGGCCTGAGTTAATCGAGGAAATGAATGAACAGGTTGCTCTAATCCGAGAGAAAATGAAGATTGCCTAAGACCGACAGAAGAGTTACTATGACAATCAGCATAGACCACTTGAGTTTCAGGCGGGTAACTGGGTATTTCTGAAGGTTTCACCGACCAAAGGTATAGGTTGGACATTGAAGAGTTACAAGCTTAATCCGAGATACATTGGGCCATATCAAATTTTGGAAAGGATCGGTGATGTTGCTTACCGACTGGATCTTCCCCAGTCGTTAACTAATATTCACAATGTGTTTCACGTGTCACAACTCCGAGCGTACATTGCGTGTGACTCCATGATTGTGCCAAGTGATTCTATCGAATTGAAGAAGGACCTGACGATGGAAGTTACACCGATTGGTATTGAGGAATATCAGACCAAACGGTTATGGAACAAGGAAGTGCCATTGGTAAAGGTGAAGTGACAGAATTTGAATGGGGTAACCTACACGTGGGAATTGGAATCGGACATAAGACGGGTGTACACCGATCTTTTTCAATAGGTGCGTTGATTTCGGGGACAAAATCCCTTTTTAGGGGGGGTGGATGTAACATCCTGGATATTTTAGTAAAATTATGTGTAACGGAAAATATTGATAAATGTTTAAGTGATTTATTTGATATTTTTACAAATTATTAGGCAATTATAAATAATTAAATGTTGTGAAAGTAAATAAAATTTATTTGATTGATTAATTATAAAAAGGGTTAAATGAGGAGTGATTAGAAGGAGGAAAAGGTTTAATTAAAATTTCCAAAGAAAATATAAAAGAAATAGGGAAGTGACCAGTTTGCCCCTGAGCTTTACATAAAGAAGGTTTCTTTCTCTTTCCTCAATCATTTACTCAATCATTCACTTTTACGCGAACCTTCTTCTTCTTCGTCTATTTCTTTTCTTCTTCTCCTTCCTCCATCGCTTCGAGCTGCATGCTCTGAAGGGAAGTCCATTTCGCATCAAAACCTTGAGATAACTACATTTTCGTGACCGTGGTTTCAAGGTGAGTCCATTGAACCGTTTAAATTTGTGTTACCTCATCTCTTTCGTTTCCTCCTTTGGACCGAATGGTCATGTATGGCGGGGTAAGGTCCCGACCTCCACTCCTCTTGGGTGTGTGAGCCTGAAAATGGTCTTTTGACTGTGAGGGTGGTACGACGTTAACGAGTTTCGCATATCGACCCCGTAGGTAGCAAAACGAACACCGAAGGACTGATTGATGAAGCTGGTGCTGGATTCAGAGGAGAAACCATGAACCCAACACTTAGAGGACGTAATCGGCATCAGGAGCAGATTGTCAAAGCTTGGAACCGAGGTAAAGGGTTGTTCGGGTTATAATAAATTAGAATAGGACATACTTTGAGTCTGAGTCGTTGAACTGATTGTGAACATGGTAAGAAATGATGCTGGATGAAAGTTGTATGTGAATGAGTTGTATGTGTATGCAGGTATGTATATGGACACCGATCGGTTTAGGATCGTGTGTGTGGCTTAAGATGATTATGAGTTTGAAATATTTGATGCTGTGATAATCGGTGTATAGTGGCAATGTGATGCCGGGCTTGACAAGCAGGTCGCCCGTGTGATGAGTATGTGATGTTGTTAATGGCCACTTATGATATGATGAGAAATGTGAATATGTATGATTGTGTGGTATGGGACGGCCAACGGTATGTATAGCCCCTCATTTCCGGCTCCTGTAGTTTTCGTGCCCAGTTGAGCTACCCAGTGGTCAAGCAGGACCCAGTGGTCAAGTAGGACCCAATGGTTGAGGTGGAGAGTCAAGCAGGACTCGGTGAACCAAGCAGGGTTCACGGGGTGTCAAGTAGGACCCCCAGCTGAAGGCAGATCCTTTAGTATCCGGATACTAGGCGTCAATTTTGTCTGAGAGTCAGTGGTGACAAATGATGAATTTAGTATTGTGATCAGTATGATTTGCTATATTTGCTGAGTGTAATTTGATATATTTACTGAGTACGATATGATATATTTACCGAGTGAAATTTGATATATTTGCCGAGTATGACTTGATATATTTGCCGAGTGTAATTTGATATATTTGCCGAGTTTGATTTGATATATTTGCCGATTGCAATTTGTTATATTTGCCGAGTGTGAGTTAATTGCCGAGTGTGACTTGTAATTTGATGATAAAGTAATCGGATAGAGTTTATATACATGTAAATTATTAATTTCTGTTCTAGATTAATTATGATGCCAAACACTCACCCTTGCTATGGTTTTCAATTTAGTAACCAGTGATAAGGAAGAGGTCGGAGCCCTGGAGATGCGCTAAGCGGAGGAGTGATGCCAAGGAACCGAGTGATTTTGAAATAAATTGTGTAATGTATAATGAATTTTCCAAGTGTGTAATGCCATACTATCTTGCCTAATATGTATATGAATTATGTCGCTATATGATCGGTATTGATTTTCATGGGTGAATTTACGTTACTGTAGTAAAGTCGATTAACGGACGAATCTCACCGAGCGGATTCAGTCTTGTCCGAGCGAGGGTCGGATGATTCGGTGCCTATTTCGCTCAAGCGAGTGTCCCTCATTCCCTTCTGAGTGAAGGTTGGGATGTTTTCCAAGTGATCCATGACTGAGAGGATCTCTTCCGAGTGGAGGAAAGTTAGAGTGTTTTCCGAGTGAGGTATGCCCGAGGGAACCCTTCCGAGTGAAGGTGAGAATGTTTCCGAGTGAGGTATGACCAAGAGAGCCTCTTCCAAGTAAAGTAAGGTTAGGGTATTTTTCGAGTGATACATGATCGAGAGAACCCTTTTCTGAGTGAAGGTTAAGGGGTTCCCGAGTGAGAGATGACCGAGTGGACCCTATTTCCGAGTGAAAACCGACTTGTTAATTTTTTTCTTGCATGTCTTGTTGTTCACTCAGGTTTAAAGTGTAGCATCCACTCAAGCGAGTCGGAACTCGCCTAAGCGACCTCGGGTTTTTCCTAAGCGAATCAGGGTCTCGCTCAGGCGAATGACCGCTGTCTTCATCTTTCTCCTTTCATTGATTCTAATCAATCCCATTTTATTAATGGATTTATTTCCGATCGGTCATTATTTTGAATATGCTTTTATTATTTTGAATGTAATTAAGAAAAGTAAATATTATTTTATATTAAGACCTAATTAATTATTAGTAAAATTGAAAAATTATTGCGAAAAATGATTAAACGGTTGTAATTAAATAGAAAATTAACGCGGGTCGTCACAACATGTGACATCCCGGGCACTGTTGAGGGCGGGGAGTGATCGCCAGTGCATAGACACAGACAAGGAGCGGCTCCTGGCAGGCTTCTAGTGGGAGGAACACATGAATGAACCGAATACATAACAGAATGAGAGGGATCCAAAGACTGTATAGGTATAGGACTATATAGTCGAGGATAACTTAAAGGAATGAATTCGTATTACCTATACCAACAAATGCATTAGCCTTTTCGGTGGCTTATCACTTAAGAACTCCAAAGTTAAGCGTGCTTAACTTGGATTAATTTTGGGATGGGTGACCTCCTGGGATGTTCTCGGGAAGTATGTGAGTGAGGACAAAAGCACATTGGAAATGTCTCGTGTTGGTCTGTGGGGAGAGTCGTTCATTCCTAAAAGGCGGCCGGGGCGTTACAGGTAGCATACCTATGGATTAAGGAAATGGAACGCATCTTCTAATCTTTACCCTATACAAAATTTAGAAAGGTGGAATATTCCACCTACATGATGATTGAGGAAGCAGAGAACTGGTGGATCCATGCCAGGGTTTGTATGACTGAGACCGATAGACCATTGGACTGGGCTAACTTCAGAGACTATTTTCTGGAGAAATATTTTCCAGCAAGTGTGAAGAGCTGAAAAGTGCTGGAATTCATGGAGCTGAAACAAGTGTCAATGTCTGTTGGTGAGTATACTGCTAAATTTGAAGAGTTATCCCTCTTTTACCCTCCTTTCCAACAGGCAGGTGCTGAAGCCTCAAAGTGCGTCAAGTTCGAGAATGGTTTGAATCTTGAAATTAAAGAGGCTATCTGTTATCAAGAAATTCGGAGCTTCTCAATCCTAATCAATAAATACCAAATTTTTAAAGAAGACCACCAAGCCAGATTGGCTCAAGAAAAGATCAATAGACAACTGAGACCTTAGTCAGTTACCTTCAAAAGGAAAGGATCGTTCTATCCAAATCATTTCAAGGGAGGATCATCATTATCTTCTGAGAGACGTAACAATTATGTGAATATAAAGTGTCATAAGTGTGGAGGTAATCACCATATACGTGACTGCAACAGACGCCTAGAAGATGTCACTTGCTTTCGATGTAATCAGAAAGGTCAGATCAGCCCAAATTGTCCACAGAATCATCAAATCAATAACAACAATAACACCATGAATAATCAAAGAGGTTCTAGTTATCAGGGAGGCCGTGGAGGAAACACGCGTGCTGTTCAACCTCTAAGATAGAATGAGGAGTCAACAGATAAGAGATTACAACCAGCAACAGAAAGAGTCTTTACCATCAGCGGTTTAGAGGCAGACCAAGTAGACGACCTTGTGCAAAGTAAGTGTGAGATCAATGGTACCATTTTATCTGTGTTGTTTGATTCTAGTGCTACACATTCTTTTATTTCTGAAGAGTGTGTTAGATGTCTTCAATTACCTGTAAAGTCTATGGTGTATGACCTGATTGTTTCCACTCCCACCGGTACACAACTTAGGACTACTAAGGTGTGTAATGATTGTTCTGTGCTCGTAGAAGGTAGAAACTTTCTTGTCAATCTTGTTTGTTTACCTTTGAAGGATCTGGAAGTAATTCTAGGGATGAACTGGTTATTGGCGAATCGAGTCTTGGTGGACTGTCATAACAAGACCGTGATATTTTCATCAGAAGGAAACACTATTTCTGACAATCCCAAGATCTTTGCTTTAAAAGGAGAAATTCAATTGTTTGCCTTATTTACTCTTTCCAAAGAAGATGGTGAATCTGAAGCAATTGAGATGCCAATTGTCTCTGAATTCCCTGAAGTATTTCCAGAAAATGTCTCAAGTTTACCTCCAGAACGGGAAATAGAATTCTCAATTGACTTAATTCCAGGAGCAGAACCAGTGTCTAAGGCTCCATATCGTATGTCACCTATTGAACTGGCAGAACTGAAAAAGCAAATTGAAGAGTTGTTGGAGAAGTATTTCATCAGGCCCAGTGTGTCGCCATGGGGAGCGCCGGTATTGCTCGTCAAGAAGAAAGATGGAAGCATGAGATTATGTGTAGATTATCGTCAGTTGAATAAATTGACAGTGAAGAATAAATATCCTTTGCCCAGAATTGATGATCTAATAGACCAATTGAGAGGTGCTACAGTATTTTCCAAGATTGATCTACGATCGGGTTATCATCAGATTCGTGTCAAGTCTGAGGATGTTCCAAAGACAGCCTTTAGAACACACTATGGTCATTACGAATATCTGGTGATGCCTTTCGGAATGACCAACGCCCCAGCTGTATTCATGGATTACATGAATCGAGTGTTTCATCCATACTTGGATCAATTTATTATTATCTTCATTGATGACATTCTGATTTATTCTAAGACTTGGGAGGAGCATGAAAAGCATCTTTGAGTGGTATTACAGATTCTGAAAGAGAAGCAGTTGTATGCTAAGTTATCTAAATATGAGTTCTGGTTGAAAGAGGTAAAGTTCCTAGGCCATGTGATCTCAAGCGAAGGAGTGTCTGTGGATCCTTTTAAAATAGAAGCTGTAACAAACTGGGAGAGACCTAATTCAGTTATTGAGATACGAAGCTTCCTAGGATTAGCTGGTTATTATCGGAGATTCATTGAGGGGTTTTCTCGAATTGCCTTACCGATAACTCGTCTGACCCAGAAGAATCAACATTTTTCTTGGACGCCAGAATGTGAGAAAAGTTTCCAAGAACTAAAATCGAAGCTTACACCTGCCCCAGTTTTAACTTTACCTAATCCACAAGAAGACTTTGTGATTTATTGTGATGCTTCTAAGATGGGTTTGGGTTGTGTTTTGATGCAACAACAAAAGGTGATTGCCTATGCTTCTAGACAGCTGAGGTCATATGAAATGAACTATCCGACGCATGATCTAGAATTAGCAGCGGTGGTATTCGCTTTGAAAATCTGGAGACACCATTTGTATGGAGTCAAGTTTGAGGTGTTTAGTGATCATAAGAGCTTAAAGTATTTATTCGATCAGAAGGAATTGAACATGAGGCAGCGAAGGTGGATGAAGTTTCTTAAAGATTATGATTTTGATTTGAAGTACCATCCAGGAAAAGCAAATATGGTAGCAGATGCACTTAGCAGGAAATCCATTCATATGGCATCTTTAATGGTAAAAGAGATGGAAATGATAGAACAGATCAGAGATATGAACTTGGGTGTGGAGATGAAATCTTCAAGAAGTATAACCTAGGGAACTTTGAAGATAACCAATGATTTTCTGAAGCTGATAGGTGAGAGGCAGAAAAAGGACTTACAATTACATGAATTGAGAGAGATGCAAGTGAATGGAAAGGATATGAGATTACAAGAAGGATTAGATGGAATTTGGAGGATTAGAAGCAGAATTTGTGTACCAGATGATGTTGATCTAAGAAGGACAATCCTAGAAGAAGCACATAAAAGTATGTTGAGCATTCATCCTGGATCAACTAAGATGTATCAAGACATGAAGAAAAGCTTTTGGTGGCCAAGGATGAAGAAAGAAATAGTTGAATATATGTCTTTATGTTTGGTATGTCAAAAAGCCAAGGTGGAACACCAGAAGCCATTTGGTGAACTATAACCATTAGAGATTCCTGTCTGGAAATGGGATGACATTATGATGGACTTTGTGTCAGGATTGCCAAAAACACGTTCAGGAAATGATACAATCTGGGTTATTGTAGACAGATTGACTAAGTCTGCTCACTTCTTCCCAATGAATATGATGAATTCTCTACAAAAGTTGGCACAATTATATGTGAAAGAGATCATGAGACTTCATGGTGTACCATCCAGTATTGTGTCAGATAGAGACCCGAGGTTCACTTCCCGATTCTGGGGAAGCTTGCATCAGGAGTTGGGTTCAAGACTCCGATTAAGTTCAGCTTATCATCCTCAAACAAATGGACAGTTAGAATGTACCATACAAAGTTTGGAAGACTTACTATGATCTTGTGTGCTTGAGCATGGTGGTAGTTGGGAGCAGTTTCTTCCACTAATTGAATTCACGTATAACAATAGTTACCATAGCAGTATTGGTATGGCTCCATTTGAAGCATTGTATGGCAGAAAGTGTCGAACACCCCTTTGTTGGTTGGAAACTGGTGAAAGTTTGGCGTTAGGGCTTGAAATTGTGCAACAGACTACTGAACAAATAGAAATAATCAGAGAGAGGATGAAGGCATCCCAAGATAGACAAAAGCACTATTACGATAAAAGGAGGAAACCACTTGAATTCCAAGTTGGTGATCATGTATTTCTGAAGGTTTCGCCTCACAAGGGGATTGGCCGTGTAACATCCTAAATTGAGAATTTTAGAAAATAATTCATTAAGGATCGGTGGAGTTTCTTTTTAATTAAAAAGCGCTAGACATCCATTGCCCAAGTAAGGGATCAGTGAAGAATTTCCAAGTCTGACTTCGAACGAGTGTTTTTCTCAGAAAGGAATATTCCCAAGAGGATTGATTCTGAACGAAAAGGGGCTCTGACTTCGAATGAGCACCTTTCGGGTAAAGATGCTCCCAAGTTCCATACTTCCGAGTGGGTCATTTCCAAGAGAAGTACTTCCAAGCAAAGAAAAGCTTTGATTTCAAATAAGTACTTCGGCCGAGATATTTCTGAGTAGTGAATTCTCGAGTGGGGTATCTCCGAGTTGAGTTCAACTTTCCCGAGTGGGGTGTCTCTGAGTGCGACACTTCCGTGTGGGATGGCACCGAGTGAGACATTTCCAAGTGGGATAGCACCAAGTGAGACATTTCTGATTCCCGCGTGGTATGGCACCGATTGAGACATACCGAGTGAGTCTTTTCCAGGGGAAGTACTTCTGGACAGAGAAAGACTTTAACTTCGAATGAGTACGTTTTCGAGTGAATAGTTCCTGAGGGAAGTAAATATCCGAGTAGTGAACCCCTTCATTCAATTCGTGCTCGGGTGTCTTAAAGATTGCCTAGAGCCTGTGCTCAGGCCCATATTCAAAGTTGCCGAGAGCTTGTTCTCGAGTTTGTCTTCGAGATTGTCTTCGACTCCGAGTGATATTCCCAAGTTGAAAGATTTCCGAGAGAGGACTAAACTTCAACTTCGAATGATCCTTTTGGTTGTAAGACTTCCGAGTGACGCACTTCTGAGATAAATATTTTCGAGTGAAGAAAGGCTTTAACTCAGGCAGAGATATATCCGAGTGAGATATTTCTGAATGAGGTGTCTCCGGGTTAGACATTTCTGAGTGGGTCACTTCTGAGGAAAGAAAAGCTATGACTGAGTGTTTCAAGTAGAAACATTTCCGAGCGAATCCCCTTCGAGTGAAGCAATTTTGAACGAAAAGAGACTCTGATGAATCCTTCTCGGAAAGAGATATTCCCGAGTATTTTTAATTTAATCTTTTTACCATGTTAGAATCTGAATTTGGAAATATGGTCAACTACAAAGTTATTCCTCATTGTCTTAGCTTTCCAACAAGACTAAATTTATTAAAATCCATTAAGATATGAGAGAGATATGCCAAAATACCGAAACAGTGTCAGAATTGATATTTACTCCAATCATCGAGGCTCTTCCATGTCACTCTACTCTTCTTCTAAACTCTAGCAGATTCTTTTTTCTATTTTTTCTAAGTATGGGACCCTCTTTATTGTTCTATCCCCTTTTCTTTTATTATCTTATTTCTTCCTTATCTCTTAATATATATATATATATCAACACTTCCTTACTTCGTTCACTCCTTTTCCATCAACAATTTCTGTCAATCCTACCGTTGGATTATCTTGAAATTTTGAGAGTGTAAACATCACCTCTAATCCTTTTCTTTTCTAATTTCTATTGGAAATTATCAATTAAAGAGGACATCAATCTTCACTTCTTCTCTTTCACGTGGAAGCTTGGCTTTTAGGGAGAAGAAGCTTTGAATTCCCCAAGTGAGGTAGCTTCGGAAGGGTTCAGAGCTAGAAATTCAAGTCAGAACTTGTGAATTGTGATTGGATAATATCCAATAGCCTTAGGAGCTGCTGGAATTCTTTATTCCAGGTAGGGGGAGCGTTACATTTTAAATGTATAGTTTATGAACGGAATCAGGATAATATTGTTATCTTCAATGAGAAATCCTGAATATATGTGATATGTGTGATATATTATGAGATATGATGTTTTCTGTTCATATGTAAGTGGTATTGATATTGAATTTATATGAGATATGAATTGTATATGTGATGTAGGTATTTATGATAAATTCTATGCATGAGATGTAATGAAAGATGTGATTGATGATGATAATATGAATGATATTCATGAAGATTTCATGATATATATAAATGCATGTGATGCATATTGATAAAGCATGAGATGCTTATGTGATGAACAAATATGAAATATGATTGTGGTTTCGAGGATTCCACAAAAGACCTTGGGTGGGACTCAAGGCAAACCTCTTGAGCGGGGCTCGGGGTTTAGCCCGTGACACTACTGTTGTCGCTGGGAGTGATTATGTCACGTGATAGGGCAAACGGTTTGGTACCTGTAAAACGGCCGGATCATCAGAGAGCTGAGTTATGGCTGAGAGCCAGTGTTGCAACACAAATTAAAAGACTTAATAAGGGATCCATTTGATTGAGCATGTGAATGCATTGATGTATGTTGTTGTAAACAACCTGATTATATAATCAATATGAATGAATAAAATATAATGAGATTATGTGATACGATTATGATTTATATGTGGTTATGAATTGGACATTTGATCCGATTCAATAACTGTCATTTGACATGTATATGCTCACTCCCTATTTGTGGTTACTTTTACAATGGATATAGGACGCAACGATGATATATGAGGTCACTCAGCATGCATGGAGCATTATGTATATATATGTATGGTACATGATGCACATCGTTGTTTTGTAGTAGCCTTGGCCGGATCCTGTGTATAACATCCTAAAAATTTCATTCTCATGTATAATCATTTTTAATTTAGACCATTAATGATATTATCTATTTATATAAACTTTCTACATAAGTTTGGCTATGAATTGAAGCTTCTTTTTGATTCGTTCAAATAGCTTCCTTTGATATTAACCTCTAGTAGCGTTCTGATTGGGAGATTACCGAGTGAAGTACTTTTGAATAAGATATTCAGAGTGAATCATGACTGAGATAAGACCTTCCGAGTGAAGAAAGGGATCTGATTTCAAGTGAGATCTTTCTGAGTGAGGTATGACCGAGAGAACTATTTCTGAGTGAAGGAAAATTAAGATGTTTCCGAGTGAGGTATGACCGAGAGAACTAATTCCGAGTGAAGGAAAGTTAAGATGTTTCCAAGTGAGGCATGACCGAGAGAACCATTTCTGAGTGAAAGAAAGCTTTGGCTTCAAATGAGAAATTTTCGAGTGAAGAAAATCCAAGATGATCACTTCTGACTGAAGGAAAGCTCTGGCTTCGAATGAGCACCTTTCGGACAAAGACGCCTCCAAGTTCCATACTTCCGAGTGGAATGTCTCCGAGTAAAACGTTTCCGAGTGAAACGTCTCCAAGTGAAACGTTTCCGAGAGAAGTACTTCTGAGCGAAGAAAAGCTTTGATTTCGAATGAGTACTTCTCGGGACGAGATATTTCCGAGTGGGGTATCTCTGACTTAAATACAACTTTCCTGAGTGGGGTGTCCCCGAGTGCGACACTTCCGTGTGGGATGGTGCCGAGTGAGACATTTCTAAGTGGATGACACCAAGTGAGACCTTTCCAATTCCCGCGTGATATGTCACCGATTGAGACTACCGACTGAGTCATTTCCAGGGGAAGTACTTCTGGAATAGAGCTTTGACTTCGAATGAATACGTTTCCAAGTGAAAAAAATTCCTGGGGGAAGTAAATATCCGAGTGGTGAACCCCTTCATTCTATTCGTGCTCGGGTGTCATAAAGGTTGCCTAGAGCCTGTGCTCGGGCCATATTCAAAGTTGCCGAAGCTTGTGCTCGGGTTCGTCTTCGAAATTGTCTTTAACTCCGAGTGATATTCCCGAGTGGAAAGATTTCTGAGAGAAGATTGAACTTCGACTCTGAATGATTCTTTCGGTTGTAAATTTCCGAGTGACGTACTTCCGAGAGAAATACTTTCGAGAGAAGAAAGGCTTTGACTATGAATAAGGTACTTTTCGGCAGAAATATATCTGAGTAGAGAATTTTCGAGTGAATCAATTTTGAACAAAAAATGGCTGATTTTGAACGAGCACTTTTTGGGCAGAGATATATCCGAGTGAGATATTTCTGAATGAGGTGTCTCCGGGTGAGACATTTCCGAGTGGGTCACTCACTCGGAAAGAAAAGCTATAACTGAGTGTTTCAAGTAGAAACATTTCCGAGCGAATTCCCTTCCGAGTAGAGCAATTCTGAACGAAAAGAGGCTCTGATGAATTTTTCTCAGAAAGGGATATGCCTAAAATACCGAACCAGTGTTAGAAATAATATTTTACTCCAATCATATCATCTTGTATATATTTTAATATATTTACTTCAATCATACAAGCTCCATTATATAGGTGGCGGAAATGGTCAACAATACAGCTCATTTTTCTTATATCTAAAACCTCCATTATCACCGCAATTAATGCACCTAACATCCCACTACAATCCAATTACGAAAAGCTTGTCCCTCACTTGTCTTTTTCATTATTAAATCGACACTACATCTCGTTCCCAAGTCTGAATTCTTAGAACAAACTTAAATTAGTAAAGTCTCTCTCTCATTTTCTTTTCTCTGTCAAGTCACCTTTGATCTGAAGCTAGGACAGTAAGAAGAGAACATTTTTTCAACCAATCTAAGATCCTCTATCAAGGTAAGAGGGGATAGGGTTGTGAATAAATATGGAATGGGTAGAATTGTATGCTATTCTAGGATTTTCCAGATTTATTTTTGTAACTTATTACTTACTTTTGAAGCTGAAAATGTGTGAATTTGACTCTGACTTCTTCATCAAAGTTGTAGATCTTTTTGTTATGTGAATTTTGAGACTTAAACTGACTGATTTGGATATGTATAGCATGAGTTATAGTCAAAATACTACAGTATGTTTATTCTAGAATATGTACCTTCTATTTTGTGTAAATATTAATATTCTGGGAATTATACATACATATTTAGACTTTGATGTTGCATAAAAGTTGTAGATATTTATGTTATGGATCTATAGAAAGTGGAATTGCTTAAAAAGGATTTGATTTTCTCACGTTATGGTCGCCTTACTAATGTATGTTGCTGTTGTAAATTTTTGAAATTACCTATAATGATTATTATGGATGAAAATGATATTTTCCATGTAGGTAATGATTTATTTTTGAATTATTGAGGGATTATTGATAATTATGGATGTTATTGAGTGTCCTATGAATGTCATACAGTATGTTTATCTTTGTGATGAATAATTATGAATGACTAAATTAATGTATACATGAATGCCTTGTGGTTTATTGAGATATGTTGTTAAACTGTAAATCCATGATTTTGAGAATTAATATATGTGATGTGTCCTTTGAGGACTTGTGGATTTCAAATGTTTATGGAAGTATTGATATCATGGTATGTTAAATCAATAAAGAGAATTAAAGGCATTCATACATCATAAGCATTTGGACGCACCATGGAATTTAGGGGTTCCATGATTGCCGGCCCTGGTGGGGGGTGCTCTATGATGAGTTAAAGGCCTATTTTCGTTGAGCGCCATGGAGTGTAGGGATTCATGGTTTATGCTAAGTCCTACTTGTGTACTTCAGTACTTGAGCGCCATGGAGTGTAGGGATTCATGGTTTATGCTAAGTCCTACTTGTGTACTTCGGTACTTGAGCGCCATGAAATGTAGGGATTCATGGCATTATGCTAAGTCCTACTTGTGTCTCTATGAGACTTTTTACTGCGGTATTCCCATCAAATCAAAATGGATCCAGCATGACATCATTTGACTAAATTAAAGATTATTAAATGTAAATGACCTTGTTTGGCATATTCATCATATCATTATGGTTTATTGATTGTGTTTGTGCAACTTTACTTATTTTATATTTATTCTATATTCTGTCTCACTCTTACATTATTTTTACAGTGCATGCTACACAAAATGACGAGTGGTGCAATTAATGAAGTTTTTATGATTTATTGCTTGGACTTTGACTTTATTTGAATTTTAATGGGTTGTAATAATATTATGTACCATGTACTGTAATCTTCTCTATCGTTTCTGCTATATAAATGTATTATGTTTTATTTGTTCACGACTAGTATGCATTATAATATTCCGCATTTATCAATTTTTACATGACCTCAGAATTTAAGTTACGAATTTCAAAATGATTTTTTTAAACGCGAAAAATTTATTTCAAAAATTTAGGTTAATAAAATTTTAATAAAATTGGAATTTGTAATTTGGGTTTTGGGCGTCACACTGTGCATACCGGTTTTATTATATATATGTATACATAAATGGGCAGGTTGATGTAATGATGACAGTGTTATTATATTAATCCAAAATCCTGTTTTAAAACTGAAATTTATTCACGAAAAATTTATTTGGGTTTTAGAAATCTAGTTTTAAATATTAGGATGTTTTAGGCCGAGCATTGAAAAGTAAAAAGTTGATCCCAAGGTTCATTGGACCATATGAAATTCTAAAGAGGATTGGACCAGTGGCTTATCAGATTGCACTTCCTCCTCACCTTGTAAATTTACACAATGTGTTCCATGTATCACAATTGAGGAAGTATGTACAAGATCCCACTCATGTGATTGCTACTGATGATGTTGAAGTTAGAGAAAATTTGACCATCCCTACAGAACCCACACAGATTATGGAAAAGTCGATTAAACGCCTGAGAAGCAAGGATGTACCATTAGTGAAGGTTGCATGGAAACAAGGAAATGATGTAACTTTAACTTGGGAGCGTGAAGATGCTATGAGGATGCAATACCCAGAATTGTTCCACTGAGGGGTGCGTTATATTAAATTTTGAGGACAAAATTTTTATTAGGGTGGTAGAACTGTAACATCCCAGAAAAAAAATTCATTCTCATGTATAATCATTTTCATTTAGACCATTAATGATATTATCCATTTTATCTCAACTTTCTACATAAATTTGGTTAGGAAAACATTTTTGTGAACACTTCTTTTGGTCCGGCCCAAATACCAAAGATTTATTGCCAAGCTTGAGCTCGAGTGTATCAAGCTTAAGTTTGAGAATTCAAGCTTAAATGACCCCCCTTGGTAGCTCAAGTGGTAAAGAGCATGTGAAGGTCACCTAAATCAGCAGGGTTTGAGCCCTGCCTCCCTTTTTCCCCTCTCCAGATTGCCTAAGCCAAGGATCGGTGGAGTTTCTTTTTAATTAAAAAAAAGGCCAGACATCCGTTGCCCAAATCAAGGATCAGTGAAGAATTTCCGAGTCTGACTTCGGACGAGTGCTTTTCTTGGAAAGGAATATTCCCAAGTGGATTGATTCTGAACGAAAAAGGGCTCTGACTTCGAATGAGCACCTTTCAGGCAAAGACACTTCCAAGTTCTATACTTCCAAGTGCGTCATTTCTAAGAGAAGTACTTCCGAGAAAAGCTTTAATTTCGAATGTGTACTTCTCAGGCTGAGATATTTCTGTGTGAGAACTTCTGAGTGGTGAACCCCTTCATTCCATACTTCCGAGTGCGTCGTTTCTGAGAGAAGTACTTCCGAGCGAAGAAAAGCTTTGATTTCGAATGAGTACTTCTCGGGCTGAGATATTTTCGAGTGAGAATTTCTGAGTGGTGAACCCTTTCATTCCATACTTCTGAGTGTGTCATTTCCGAGAGAAGTACTTCCGAGCGAAGAAAAGCTTTGTTTTCGAATGAGTACTTCTCGGGTCGAGATATTTCCGAGTGGTGAACCCCTTCATTCTATTCGTGCTCGGGTGTGTTAAAGATTGCCTAGAGCCTGTGCTCAGGCCCATATTCAAAGTTGTCGAGAGCTTGTGCTCGGGTTCATCTTCGAGATTGCCTTCGACTCCGAGTGATATTCCCAAGTGGAAAGATTTCTGAGAGAGAACTGAACTTCGACTCCGAATGATCCTTTCGGTTGTAAGATTTCCAAGTGACACAAATTGAGGACAAGTTGAGGTATCCAATCGGGAAATTAAAAATATTCTTCAAAAAGTGGTTAATACATCACGTAAGGATTGGTCTATTAAATTAGATGATTCCTTATGGGCGTATCGAACCGCCTATAAAACTCCTATTGGAACCACACCCTTTAAGCTAGTTTATGGAAAGCCCTGCCATTTACCTGTTGAGCTAGAATATAAATCTTTTTGGGCTGTTAAAACTCTTAACTTTGATCACAAGGCTGCAGAGGAACAAAGATTGTTAGAATTAAATGAGCTTGAAGAACTCCGTCTAGATGCATACGAAAATGCCAGAATTTATAAAGAAAAAACCAAACAATGGCATGATCGTCACATCCAACGGAGAATATTTAATCCAGGTGATATGGTTTTACTATTTAATTCCAGATTGAAGCTTTATCTAGGTAAACTGAGATCCCAATGGTCGGGACCATTCAAAGTAACAAAGGTCTTTCCCTTTGGAGCTGTCGAACTATGGAGCGAGAAATCTGGTACATTTAGGGTAAATGGACAGAAAGTAAAGCACTACTTGACAGGTCAACCAATACAACAAGCAAGTGACTTGGACTTGTTTGATGCTCCTGATGATTAAATCCAAATGGTGAAAAGTCTGGCTAAAGACTTAAAACTTAGCACTGATGGGGAGGTAACCCTATAAAAAGTTGTTTCATTTTAAGGTAAAAAAAAACCCCAACAATGTCAAATTCTGGTTTGGGGTTACTACAGGTAAGTTTTCTTATCCTTTTATCATCCATTTTAACATTGAGGACAATGTCAAATTCTGGTTTGGGGTGGTAGATAAGAAAACTTAACTAGTTTGTTTACGTTGTGTGATTGTTATATTTTTCATGCATGTGTGTTTTCCTTGTTTTGTTTGTAATCTTGTAATTTACCATGATTATATGATAAATTTACTTTGAACACAAGGCTAAAGTATCTAAGGACCCCAAAATTTTGAGTAAAATTTTCAAAATTTGATTGTTTAAATGCCAAATCAATGTCTAAATGAACTTTATGTGATTAAAATTTTCTTTGAAAAGACTTTCCATGGTTAGACTTGAGCCAAAATGGGTTATTTATCAAACAAATTTTCAAAACCCATATCTTCTTGATTGAGTGAATCTCATAGTCATTAATATTCTAGAACTTGTTTTTCAACCGATTCAAAATGGTTTTTGATTATATGTCTTAGGATGATAAAGGCACAATTAGGCCTTATTCTTAAGCCTCAGAATTTTTGCATAATTTGACCCCTAGTTGCCCCTTTTGAGCCTAAAAGTGAAAATTTTTCTTTGAAGCCTTTCATTGACTGATCTTCTCTTAAATGGTGAAAAAGTTGGAAATTTAGTGGAGCAAAGAAATAAAAAGGACTTAAGAAAAATAAGTATTGAATGCAAAGAAAAGCAAGAAAAAAAAAAGAAAATCAAAAGGATGATATTGAATGAATTCCAAAAAGTCCATAAAAGTTCAAAAATTTGCTCTGTTAAATTTATGATGGTAATTTGAATCATTCATGACTGTTAAAGCCCTTTTGTATTCCATTTTTCTTGAAATTCCTACCTTGATAATACAACCCAAGGCCACGTTACAACCTTTGAAAGACCTTTAGACTTTGACATATTTTCTATCTAAACTATGGAGTTTCTGGTTTATTAACTAGCTTATGGTAATATTTTTTAACTATAATGATCTGAGTGATACACAAACCATGAAACACTTTGAGTAAAAATTGAGAAAAGAGTATCCTTTGTCTTGATAATGAAAATTAATTCACATAAGAAAATTAATATTGGCATTTGAATAAATCTTTTTCTCTATTTTGGATTCCTTAGTTTGCTGAGCTTAGTGTTTTCTGTATCTTATCATGTGAATATGGTAATTGCTTGAGGACAAGCAATGTTTTGGTTTGGGGTATTTTGATAAGTGCTTTAAAACACCATAAATTAGATCTAGTTTGCTTAGGATTTTAATCATTATGCACTATATTTCCTTTATTTATTGTGATTTTTGCTTTCTTTCCACTATATTCTACTTGGGTATGTTATTGTGTAGAAATTAAGGTAATAAAAGGGTCAATAACAAGAGAAAAACGACCATCAAATGATAAAGAATCAAGAAGAATAAGCCCAAGTGGAAAGAAAGCTCTTTTTATACTAAATTCTGACTCAGAATGATAAAATCCGAGTAGGATGACTCAAAAATGATAAAATCCGAGTAAGATGACTCAGAATGGAGCGTTACCGAGTGGAATATGTCTCGGTTTGAGGTAAATCCGAGTGGAAGCTTCCCTGTCAAAGCCATTCCGAGTGAAAAATGGCTGACCTTAAAGGAATATGTCCCGGTTGGAGGTGAATCCGAGTGGAAGCTCCCCGACTGCAACTAATCTGAGTGAAAAAAGGGACTGCCCAAAGCTATTGTTCGAGTGAAAGGATTGCTGATTGAAGCGAATCTGATTAGGGAACAAGTGTTTTTCTGGGCAAAACTGTCTCCAAGGAAGACTTCCGAGTGAGTTGGGGCAGAAAGTTGTATTTCTGAGTAAAGCAAAGCTCGGACATGGGAAAAGCTTCTATCGGCCAGATTCTAAACTCTCTCAAAGTTCCAAATTTCTGAGTGAAAGGCAAAGCCGACTTTCGAGTGAAAACAACCGAATGGGCTGATTGACGGTTGAGGCAATTCCGAGTGAGAAGCAAGTCAGACTTCTGAGTGAATGTGTCCGAATGAATGTGTCCGAGTGGATCATTTCAAGGAGTGAAGAAAAGGGTCAGCTGAATTACTCCCAAGCAAATCCGAGCAAGGTCTCTCCAAGTGGTTCATTTCCAGAGACATAGCCGAGTGAAACATTTCAATCGGTTCCGAGTTAATCTTCAATCAGTTCCAAGTGAGTCACTTTTCAATCGGTTCCGAATGAATGTTTTAATTGGTTCCGAGTTACTCTTTAATCGGTTCCGATTGAATGTTTCAATCAGAATTGCTTTGCTCGTCCAGCTCTCTTCACAGCCACAACACCGACTCCATCTAATTGCATACCAGCTCCTCTCAACACCGTCCAGCTCCTCTCCACAACGTCCAGAACTTCTCAACACCGTCCAGCAAAGCAACACCGAGCAAAGCAACACCGAATGAACAATGCTCCTGATGAATGCCACTCGGTCTTTTGTGTACGAAGAGCACCTTTTCCCCTCGGATTATTTCCCACTATGGGTGGATACCGACTGAGGCACTAAATCCGAGTCAGATGGAGAAAACTGACTCCATATTTGCCCATGCTGACTTGGATTTCCACTATCCAAGTGGATCCTTGACTTATGAGGGGGCGGCTGACAACAAAACAAAAGAGCTAGCCGCCGCTCCCTATAGTTGTCATCATCCAAGCTGTTTCACCATACCATCCAGGTTGTATCCAAGCTGATCTCGTGGGGCGGCCAACAAGAAAATAATAAAAAAGCCCCACTAGCTACCGTTCCCCATTTCTATAAATAGGGGGAGGTCTGAAGCCAAAAATAGCATCATGGACAACATCACTTTTAATTCAGTTCTCATTCTTCTTTCCTTTCTCTTTTCTTTCTTTTCTTTGTTTCCTTCTCTGTTCCATTTTCTTTCTCGTTTTCTTTTCCTTTCCTTTTCTTTTTCCTTTGTTTTCTTTCCTTTTTTTATTTTCTTTCTCTTTCTTTTATTTTATAAAAGAGTGGTGAGGATTGTAAAAATGAATGTTCCAATTTGTAATTGGTGGAGGAATATTGCAACAAGGAAATACAGTGGTAAAATTATTCTAAGCTTTTGGAGAAACCCGCAAGTCTTTATTTTTACCATGTCTTGTATGTTTTATTTTTCCATTATATATATGAATTTGAATTATTTCATGAGTAACTAAATTAATTATCTTGGGATGAAGGGGTATGATAATATTTTATGATAATGTTATTTTGACTTGGAATTAAATAAATTTTTGTTTTCCATTTAGTTAAAAAATGCTCAATGCTCTTAGTAATTCCTAACAAGAACCTAAGTGATAAAACTGTATACTTGCGGGTATATTAGTAAGTTTAAATAATTAATAGAATCGAGAGATTTATTGTTACTGGAAAGTTTTTGAACTAAGCCTAGGTTTTTGAAATACTTTTTGTGACCTCAGTAAAACCGTGAAAGTAATCAAAATCTTTTGGGGAATTTTAAAAAGGGATTTTCACAAAACAATAATGGGCCTTTTCTAAGGATTAAGCAGCGCTTTCCATAGGTTAGGTACATTAATAGGATTCCAAGAGGAACATATTAATTAGCTTAAGGAAAATTCGCCTTGGAAAACTTAATTTGATTCTTATTTATGAAAAGTTAAAATTCATTAACATAAAATAGAGTCTTGATCCCCCGAAATCCCAAGATACTCTCAACTCTAATTTTTCAAGTGTTAAGTAAATTTTGTTTCTAAATTTATTTTTAATTTGTGTTTATTTTACAAAAACATTAAAAATCAATTGTATGGATAATTAATATGCTGGTACTTTGAACACAGTCCCTGTGGAGAACGATAATCTTTTATATTACGCGACATAACTCGTGCGCTTGCGGGCCCTGTCAGACTTCTATCACTCTTTCTCATTGGAAGGAACCGAGGGTAGTAAGTGTGCCAAGTATGAAGTGGGATTGCAAATTGAACTCTGTAGTGTTATTATACCGATGGAGATTCGGGATTATCCAACTCTGGTGAACAAGGCCAGACTGACGAAGGAAGTGCAACTACAGAGGACATTTTAGCCGAAAGATAAGAGGTCGCTGAAGGCAAGAGGGTTCAGCTTCAAGAGGATGGGTCAGTTCTTTCATGGCGGTAAGTCTTCCGCTACGTCTTCTTCTTTATTGGGTCGGGGTTCCACTGGCCGTTCTGGTAATCAGTCGGGTAGTCGTGCGTGCTACAATTATGGCCAGGAGGGCCATATTGCAAAGTACTGTCCGGCCAGTTAGATCATTTGTTTCCAATGTGGACAACCGGGACACTTTAGGCCTGATTTCCCACAGAGGCAGCAACCAAGTGGGCATCGCAACCGAGCCAACACTTCTGGGACTCAGGGTGCTAATTTTCTGAGAGGAGGTAGACATGGTGCTGGTCGTGGAAGCCAACAGTCAGGGAGGTCAGACGCTCAATCCAGTGGCGCTCAGAATGTTATGACCGGGCGAGTATTTGCTTTTGATGCCTCAGAAGTTGTAAGGACTGACAACTTGGTGCAGGGTAAGTGCCTCATCCATGGCTATTTAGTAGATGTAATTTATGATTCGGGTAAGACCCATTCTTTTATCTCTGAGAGTTGTGTACGACGGCTTGGTTTGCCCGACCGAGTGCTTCACCATGGGGCGCTCCTGTACTATTAGTGAAAAAGAAGGACGATAGTATGCGGATGTGTATCGATTACCGACAGTGGAATAAGTTGACGGTTAAGAATAAATATCCGTTGCCACAGATTGACGATTTGTTGGATCAGTGCGAGGCACTGTCGTATTTTCTAAGATCGACTTGAGGTCAGGATATCACCAAATACGATTAAAGTCGGAAGATATTCCAAAGACAGCATTCCAGACTCGGTATGGGCACTTCGAGTATGTTGTAATGCCCTTTGGAGTGACGAATGCTCCTGCCATCTTTATGGACTACATGAATCAGATTTTTCAACCGTACTTGAATCAGTTTGTGGTAGTGTTCATTGATGACATATTGGTGTATTCGAAGTCGGTTGAGGAGCACACTCAACATCTTTAAGTTGTTCTGTAGATATTACGTGAGAAAAGGTTGTACGCTAAGTTATCCAAATGTGATTTCTGGGAAGAAAGTGTATAATTCTTGGGGTATGTGATTTCCCAAGAGGGCGTATTGGTTAATCCGTCTAAGATTAAAGCGGTTATGGCTTGGGAAAGGCCTAGGTCGGTAACTGAAATTAGGAGTTTCCTCAGATTGGCTGGGTATTATCGGCGTTTCATTGAAGGATTTTCTCGTATAGCGCTTCCTTTGACTCGGTTGACGAGAAAGGAGAGCCTATTTGTATGGTCAAAAAAGTACGAATTGAATTTCCAGACTCTTAAGCGGTGTTTGACGACTGCCCCTATACTTGCACTGCCTGATGTGACAAAGGAATTTATGGTGTATTACGATGCATCTAAGTTTGGTTTGGGATGGGTGCTGATGCAGGCCGGCTAGGTGATTGCCTATGCTTCAAGGCAATTGAGACCACATGAGTAGTGGTATATGCGTTAAAGATTTGGAGCCATTATCTATATGGGTCTCGCTTTGTGGTGTTTAGTGACCACAAGAGCTTGAAATATTTGTTTGATCAAAAGGAACTCAACATGAGACAAAGGAGATGGGTGGAGTACCTAAAGGATTATGATTTCGATTTGAGGTACCACCCGGGTAAAGCAAATGTTGTTGCCGATGCGCTGAGTAGAAAGGTATTGCACGCGGCTTTCTTGATGGGCAAAGAGCAAGAGCTGTTGGAGAGCTTTTAGGATATGAACATTAGAGTTGTTATGACCGGTCCGAATCAAATAACAGTTGGAATGCTGAAGATCTCCGATGAATTTCTGGAATCTTTAGCTGTGGCCTAAAAGGACGATGAAGAGTTGTTGGAACTTCTTAACACTCAAGCAAGGGGCAAAGATATGGAATTAACCCAAGGCAACGATGGAATTTGGAGATTCCGAGACCGAGTGGTGGTTCCTGCAAAAGGTGATTTCAGGAGAGCCGTGCTAGCTGAAGCACATAGGAGTTCTTTGAGCATTCATCCGGGAATTACCAAAATGTACCATGATTTAAAGAAGGAATTCTGGTGGTCGGGAATGAGGAAGGCAATAACCGAGTATATGAAGTCCTGTGTGATATGTCAAAAATGCAAGGTTGAACACCAGAGACCCCCAGGCTTGCTTCAACCTCTGAAGATTCCGATTTGGAAGTGGGAGAGTATTACCATGGACTTTGTATCCGGGTTACCTCATACCCAATCAGGGTGTAATGCAATCTGGGTGATTGTAGACCGACTGACCAAGAGTGCTCACTTTTTGGCTATAAACATGAAATGGTCATTGGACCGACTGGCTAGACTATACATTACGGAGATTGTACGATTGTATAGTATACCTTCAAGTATTATTTCCGATCGGGATCCTCGATTTACCTCCAGATTTTAGGGAAGTCTGCAGCAAGAATTAGGTACTGAACTAAGACTGAGTTCAGCTTATCTTTCGCAGACTGATGGTCAATCAGAACGGTTTATATAGACCTTAGAGGATATACTGAGAGCCTGTGTATTGGAGCAGGGTGGCTCATGGGAAAGATATTTACCCTTGGTGGAGTTTGCGTATAACAACAGCTACCACAGTAGCATTGGGATGGCTCCGTATGAAGCTCTATATGGTAGGAGGTGTCGTACACCATTGTGTTGGAATGAGACATTTGGGGCCCGAGTTAATCTAAGAAATGAATGAACAAGTTGCTCTAATCCAAGAGAAAATGAAGATTTCCCAAGACCGACAGAAGAGTTACTATGACAATCGGTATAGACCACTTGAGTTTCAGGTGGGTGACTGGGTATTTCTGAAGGTTTCACTGACCAAAGGTGTAGGTCGGATATTGAAGAGCCAAAAGCTTAATCCGAGATACATCAGACCGTATCAAATATTGCAGAGGATCGGTGATGTTGCTTACCGACTGGATCTTCCCCAGTCGTTAACTAACATCCATAATGTATTTCATGTGTCATAACTCCGAGCGTATATTCCGTGTGATTCGATGATTGTGTTGAGTGACTCTATCGAATTGAAGGAAGACCTGACGGTGGAAGTTATACTAATCAGTATTGAGGAATATCAGACCAAACGGCTACGGAACAAGGAGGTGCCATTTATAAAGGGGAAGTGGCAGAATTTGAATGGGGTAAACTACACGTAGGAATTGGAATCGACATAAGACGGGAGTACCCCAATCTTTTTCTGTAAGGTGCGTTGATTTCGGGGACGAAATCCCTTTTTAGGGGGGTGGATGTAACATCCCGGATATTTTAGTAAAATTATGTGTAGCGAAAAATATTGATAAATGTTTGAGTGATTTATTTAATATTTTTACAAATTATTAGGCAATTATAAATAATTAAATGTTGCAAAAGTAAATAAAATTTATTTGATTGATTAATTATAAAAAAGGTTAAATGAGGAGTGATTAAAAGGAGGAAAATGTTTAATTAAAATTTCCAAAGAAAATATAAAAGAAATGGGGAAGTGACCGGTTTGCCCCTGAGCTTTACATAAAGAAGGTTTCTTTCTCTTTCCTCAATCATTCACTCAATCATTCACTTTTACGCGAACCTTTTTCTTCTTCGTCTGTTTCTTTTCTTCTTCTCCTTCCTCCATCGCTGCGAGCTGCATGCTCTGAGGGGAAGTCCATTTCGCATTAAAACCTTGAGATAACTACATTTTCGTGACCGTGGTTTCAAGGTGAGTCCATTGAACCATTTAAATTTGTGTTACCTCGTCTCTTTTGTTTCCTCCTTTAGACCAAATGGTCAGGTATGGCAGGGTAAGGTCCTGATCTCCACTCCTCTTGGGTGTGTGAGCCTGAAAATGGTCTTTTGACTATGAGGGTGGTACGACGTTAACATGTTTTGTATATCAACCCCGTAGGTAGCAGAACAAACACTGAAGGACTGATTGATGAAGCTGGTGTTGGATTCGGAGGAGAAACCATGAACCCAGCGCTTAGAGCACATAATCGGCATCAGGAGCAGATTGTTGAAGCTTAGAACCGAGGTAAGGGGGTGTTCGGGTTATAATTAATTAGAATAGGACATACTTTGAGTCCGAGTTATTGAACTGATTGTGAACATAGTAAGAAATGATGCTGGATGAAAGTTGTATGTGAATGAGTTGTATGTGTATACAGGTATGTATATGGACACCGATCGGTTTAGGATCGTGTATGTGTGGCTTAAGATGATTATGAGTTTGAAATATTTGATGTTATGATAATCGGTGTATAGTGGCAATGTGATACCGGGCTTGACAAGTAGGTCGCCCGTGTGATGAGTATGTGATGTTGTTAATGGCCACTTATGATATGATGAGAAATGTGAATATGTATGATTGTGTGGTATGGGACAGCCGACGGTATGTATAGCCCCTCATTTCCAGCTCTCGTGGTTTTTGTGCCTAGTTGAGCTACCCAGTGGTCAAGCAGGACCCAATGGTTGAGGTGGAGAGTCAAGCAGGACTCGGTGAACCAAGCAGGGTTCACGGGGTGTCAAGTAGGACCCCAACTGAAGGCCGATCCTTTAGTATCCGGATACTAGGCATCAATTTTATCTGATAGTCAGTGGTGATAATTGATGAATTATTAGTATTGTGATGTGTATGTATTTAATTATATTTACCGAGTGTGATTTGTTACAATTACCGTGTGATTTGTTACAATTTCCGAGTGTGATTTATAATAATCACCTAGTATAATTGGCTATAGTTGCCGAGTATGATTTGCTGTATCTGCCGAGTGTGAAATGCTATAATTGCCGAGTGTGAAATGCTATAATTACCGAGTGCAATTTGATATATTTGCCGAGTACGATTTGCTATATTTGTCGAGTGCAGTTTGTTATATTTGCCGAGTGTGAATTGTTATACTTGTCAAGTGTGAGTTAATTACCGAGTGTGACTTGCCAATTGATGATAAAGTAATCAGACGGAGTTTATATACATATAAATTATTAATTTCCATTCTAGATTAATTATGATGCCAAACACTCACCCTTGCTGTGGTTTTCAATTTAGTAACCAGTGACAGGAAAGAGGTCGGAGCCCTGGAGGTGCACCAAGCGGAGGATTGATGCCAAGGCACCGAGTGATTTTGAATAAATTATATGTGTAATATATATTTTGAGTTTTCTGTGTGATGCTACATGATTGTGTTGAACTAATTTCAAATCGGTATGCCGACTGATGTGAATATGAATTTATATGGCTATGTGATCGGTATTAATTTTCATGAGTGTTTGCTGTAGTAAAGTCGATTACCGACGAATCTCACCGAGCGGATTCAGTCTTGTCCGAGCGAGGGCCGGTTGATTCTGTGCCTATTTTGCTGAAGCGAGTGTCCTTCGCTCCCTTCCGAGTAAAGGTTAGGACGTTTTCCGAGTGATCCATGGCTGAGAGGACCTCTTCCGAGTGGAGGAAAGTTAGAGTGTTTCCGAGTGTGGTATGCCCGAGGGAACCCTTTTCGAGTGAAGAGAGGTTAGGATGTTTCTGAGTGAGGTATGACTGAGAGAACCACTTCTGAGAGGAAGGTTAGAATAATTCCGAGTGAGGTATATCTCAGAGAACCCTTTTCTGAGTGAAGGTTAAGCTGTTCCCGAGGGAGAGATGATCGAGTGGACCCCATTACTGAGTGAAACCTGACTTGTGAATTTTCCTTGTATGTCTTATTATCCGCTCAGGTTTAAAGTGTAGCATTCGCTCAAGCGAGTCAAAACTCGCCTAAGCGACCTTCTCGGGTTTCACCTAAGCGAATCAGGGTCTCGCTCAGGCGAATGACCCCTGACTTCATCTTTCTCCTTCCGCTGATTCTAATCAATCCCATTTTATTAATGGATTTATTTCTGATCGTCATTATTTTGAATATGCTTTTATTATTTTGAATGTAATTAGGAAAAATAAATATTATTTTATATTAAAACCTAATTAATTATTAGTAAAATCGAAAAATTATTTCAAAAAATGATTAAACGGTTGTAATTAAATGGAAAATTGACGCGGGTCATCACAAGCTGGTTATGTCCAAATCATCGAGCAAGCTGCCATTTTCTGTATGAGGGGGATGAATGTCATTAGGTCAAGAACTTGCATTCTTGTCGTCATCTACACCTCAACCTTAAAGGGTGCGCCATTCCTCATGCCCATGTAACCAAGGAAATAGTCTATCAGATTGAGTCATTGCATGATCGAGGGGATAAAAAAACAAAACAAAACAAAAAAAGGCAAACAAAAGAAAAAAATAAAAAAATAAAAAAGAAAAATCTAGAAAATGAAATAAGAAAAAGAAAAAAGAAAAAAGAAAATAAAGGCCAAAATGATGACTCAGAGTAATTCCCTCTCATTGATGCCAAAAGACTCACCCCTATTTCCTTGGGTACATGGCATAGGAGTAGAGTCTCCTATTTGCAGTGACATCAGTTCCCCCAAGGGGTCAAACTAAATCTGGAAAGGTTGAGTAGGCTCAACTTGAGTGTAATCAGCTTTAACCTTTTACTGATGCAGCCAAAAATAAACAAGAAGAGAAAAACACATTATAAAGAAAATGAAAAGATTGCTAGGCTGAAAACCTGAAAGGGCGGCCTAGGCAAAAGTTATAGCAACTCGGTGAGTCAAAAACCTGAAAAGGCGGCTCAGGCAAAAATTAGGGTCAAGATTTCAGCAGAATAACTAAGTTTCCCAATGCAAAATGTGCAAGCCCAAACTGGGGCACGTGGACCATGGTGGAACTACCCTCTCAGAGGAAGAGTCGAACGATGTACTTGAGGTCGTGACGTGGGATTGAGATATGCACTGTTCTCAGAAATTCACTGGAAGATCTGTAAAACCCTCCTTGTTTCACCCAATTATCAATCTTTCCTATTTAACCATGCTTGTTTCTTCTGCTTTCTATGCTTTCTTCCCTCTATACTTATCTAACTCAAATAAAATTTCACCTTTTTTGACACGTATTCATGTTGAGTCTCATTGATATGATGGATGTGTTTTTTCTCTTAATACATAAAATGAGAAAGTAGTGACTATTTAAAGTCGTAAGGACAAGACGCTCCTGTTACTTAATCTCGCCTTAAGCAATCATTATGAAGACTGGGTCGGACACGTTCCCCAAAGCTAGGGTTACCTCATTTGATCTGTTTCAGTCATGAGTTGTCTCAAATCTGTAGGGATTATGGTTCTATGGGAAGTCTCCTCAGATTCCAATTTGTTTTACTTTGCACTACTAACCTTTTTCTACAGGTTGTTGTAACAGACAGTCATGTCAAGTCTTGACACCTCGATCAAGTTCTTTCCCCAGTAGGATCACAATCGCCAAAGCTGGCATTTCTCAAGTTCTCTTCCCCAGTGCAACCGTAAACGCCAAAACTGGAACTTCTCAAATTCTCTTCCCTATTGGAACTGCAGTTGCCAATGTTAGCACTTCTCAAAGTTTCTTCCTCAAACTGCCAAAGCTGGCACTTCCTAAAGACTCTTCCTCAATCACCAAAGTCGGCACCTTCAAAGTTTCCTCTATAATCGCCAAAGTCGGCACCTTCAAAGTTTCCTCCATAATTGCCAAAGCTGGCACTTCTCAAAGTTTCCTCCTTAATCGCCAAAGTTGGCAATTCTCAAAGTCTTCTCCTTAATCGCCAAAGTTGGTAATTCTCAACGTCTTCTCCTCCATCGCCTAAGCTAGCACTTCTCAAAGCCTCCTCAATCGCAAAAACTGGCACCTTTCAGGGTTTTCTTCTCAATCACCAAAGCTGGCTTCTCTTAAGTTACTTTTAATAGATCGCCGAAACTGGCGTCTTTTAAGTTTCTTTTCATAAATTGCCAAAGTCGTTGTCTTTCAAGTTTCTTTCCAAAAAGAAAACTGGCAATCTTTCCTTTCCAATCGCCGAACAAAGCACACCCTTTACTTTCCAGTCACTAAACAAGGCACTCCTTTAATTTCCAGTCGCCAAACAACGCACTCCTTTACTTTCCAACCGCCAAACAAGGCACTCCTTTCCTTTCCAGTCGCCTAACAAGGCACTCCTTTCCTTTCCAGTCACCTAATGAGGCACTCCTTTCCATTCCAGTCGCCTAACGAGGCACCCTTTACTTTCTAGTCGTCGAACAAGGCACTCCTTTCCTTTCCAGTCACCTAACGAGGCACTCCTTTCCTTTCCAGTCTCCTAACGAGGCACCCTTTACTTTCCAGTCACCGAACAAGGCACTTCTTTCCTTTCCAGTCACCGAACAAGGCACTCCTTTAATTTCCAGTTGATGAACAAGGCACCCTTTACCTTCCAGTCGCCGAACAAGGCACTTCTTCACCTTCTAGTCGCCGAACGAGGCATCCTTCACCTTCCAATTGCCAAATGAGGCACCCTTCACCTTCCAGTCACCAAATGACCCCTCACCTTCCAGTCACCGAATAAGACACCTTTTCCTTTGTATTGCCAAACACGGCACCTTTCTAGAGTCGACACCTTCTCAAGGTTTCTGTTTCATTCATGAGGCATATTAGGGGTCACGTTTCCAAGAAATCTAACTGATATATTCCAACAGTCAAGCATATCCCTTTCCCCGGCAAAATACCACCTAGAAAATAGCTTCAAGCAGAACTTTCTCCCCAAGTGGAATTACCAAATCCTTTCCCTGGTGAAACCACGATTGCCACTAAATAAGGGCTAACCAGATCTTTCTTCCCCAATGGAACAACACTTTAGAAACGGACTCCAATTGGTTTCTCTTCCCAAGTAAGATCATGATTGCCATAAAACTAGTGCCCATCATACTCTCCCCACCATCGAACAGCTCAAACTTGGTGCATCATCCTAAGTCCCTTTCAAACTTGGGGCATCACCCTAGTTTTCTCTCTGACAAGGGGCAGCACCCCAAAGTTCCTTTAGTCCTTCCAAAACTGGGGCATCACCCCAGGTTTCTCTCTGTCAAGGGGAAGCACCCCTAACTTGTAACATCCTAAAATTTAGAATTTTAGAAAATAATTCATTAAGGATCAGTGGAGAAATTCTGAGTGAATTATGTCTGAGACAAGACCTTCCGAGTGAAGAAATGGATATGATTCTGAGTAAAGGAAGGTTAACATGTTTCCGAGTGGAGCATGATTTAGAGAATCACTTCTGAGTTAAGAAAAACTCTGTGTCCGAATGAGACACTTTTGAGTGAGGCAAATCCGAGTGAAATGTCTCCGAGTGAAACGTTTCCGAATGGATCATTTCCGAGAGAAGTACTTCCAAATAAAGAGAAGCTTTGATTTCGAATGAGTACTTCTCGGGCCGAGATATTTTTGAGTAGTGAATTCCCGAGTGGGGTATCTCTGAGTTGAGTGCAACTTTCCCAGTGGGGTGTCTCCGAGTGTGATACTTTCGAGTGGAATGGCACCGAGTGAGACATTCCGATTTCATTGTGGTATGGCACCGATTGAGACTTACCAAGTGAGTCTTTTCCAAGGGAAGTACTTCTGGACAGAGAAAAACTTTAACTTTGAATGAGTATGTTTCCGAGTAAATAGTTCCCGGGGGAAGTAAATATCCGAGTGGTGAACCCCTTCATTCAATTCATGCTCGGGTGTCTTAAAGATTGCCTAGAGCCTGTGCTCGGGTCCATATTCAGAGTTACCGAGAGCTTGTGCTCGGTTTCGTCTTTGAGATTATTTTCGACTCTGAGTGATATTCCCAAATGGAAAGATTGCTGAGAGAGGACTGAACTTCGATTTTGAGTGATCTTTTCAGTTGTACGACTTCTGAGTGACACACTTCCCAGAGAAATATTTTGAGTCAAGAAAGGCTTAGACTCGGGCAGAGATATATCAGAGTGAGATATTTCTGAATGAGGTATTTTCGAGTGAGCCATTTCTGAGTGGATCATTTTTGAGAAAGGAAAGCTATGATTGAGTGTTTCATGTAGAAACCTTTCCGAGTAAATTTCCTCTGAGTGAAGTAATTTTGAATAGAAAGAGGCTCTGATTAATCTTTCTCAGAAAGAGGGATATGCTCAAAATACCAGAACTGAGTAGGAATTGATAATTACTTCAATCATTGAAGCTCTTCCATGTCACTCTATTCTTCTAAATTCTAGCAGATTCTCTTTTCTGATATTTTTCCAAGTATGGGACCCTCTCTATTATCCTATCTTCTTTTCTTTAAATATCTTGTTTCTTCCTTATTATTTAAAGATACGTGTATCAGACATCTTCATTTCGTTCACGTCTCTTTTGCATGAATGATTTATATCAACTTCTACTGTTGGATTAGCTGGAAACTTGGAAACTATAAAACATCACCTTTAATCCTTTTCTTTTCCAATCTTTACTGGAAATTAACGATCAAAGAGGAAATCAATCTTCACTTCTTCTCTTTCACGAAGAAGCTTTGGACTGGATCAGAGCTCGAAATTCTAGTCAGAATTTGTGAGCTGTGATTGGATATAGCCTGAAGAGCTACTGGAAGTCTTTATTCCAGGTAGGGGGAGCGTTTACATTTTAAATGCATGGTTTATGAACGGATTCAGGATAATATTATTATATTTAATAAGAAATCCTGAATATATATATATATATATATATATATATATATATGTTATGTGTGACATATTTGTGATGATTGTGATATTTCTATTCATATGGTATTGATATTGAATTTATATGAGATATGAATTGTATGTGTGAATTTATGATTATTCGTATGCATGAGATGCAGTAGGAAATATGATGTTGATATGTGATTGATGATGTTATGAATGTTATTCATGAAGTTTTCATGATGTATGAATGCATGGGATGCATTTGATAAGTATGGGATGCTTGTGTACTGAACAAATATGAAATATTATTGTGGTTTCAAGGATTCCACAAAAAGACCTTGGGTGGGACTCAAGGCAAACCTCTTGAGTGGGGCTTGGGGTTTAGCCCGTGACACTACCGTTGTCGCTGGGATTGATTGTGTCACGTGAGAGGCAAACAGTTTGGTACCAGTAAAACGGCCGGATCAGCTGAGAGCTGAGATATGGCTGAAAGCCAGTGTTGCAACACAAGTTAAAAGACTTAATAATGGATTCATTTGATTGAGCATATGAATGTGTTGATATATGTTATTGAGAATAACATGATGATATATGATATGATGATTGTAGTATGATTTTGATTTATACATGGTTATGAGTTGGATACTTAATCCGATTCAATAACTATCATTTGACATGTTTATGTTTACCCTAATTGTTGCTATTTTACAGTGGATATAGGACGCAACGATGATATATGAAGTCACTCAGCCTGCTCGGAGCATTATGTATTTATATGTATAGTACATGATGCACATAGTTGTTTTGTAGTAACCTTGGCTGGCTCCTGTGTATACCGGTTTTGTAAAATTTTTGTATATATAATTGGGCAGGTTGATGTAATAATAACAGTGTTATTATGTTAATCCAAATCCTATTTCTAAAATTTAAATTATTTGAGAAAAATTTATTTGGATTTTTTAAAAATTTAACTTTTAATATAAGGATGTTTCATTTTGGTATCAGAACAGACTTGAAAAGGTCCAAGGCCAAGGTTAAGCTACTAAATACTATGAATTGAGTGAAATCATATCATGGTTGTTAAGTATTATAGTTGAGGAAATCAACTATAAATAAATTGCCTTCATATCCATGAGAGGAACTAAAGTATGGTGATTTTTCAGGATAAGAAAATGGTTGACCCTTATGGTATGGATGCAATGGCTGCTGCCTTCCAGCGTGTTGCTGATATTTTAGAAAGGCAGAACCAACCCCAACCGACTGACAATCATACTATTGATTGTTAAAACGTAAACTGAGTAAATTCCATGGAGGATTTCATCTCAACCAAGCTTATGCATGGATTCAGAATCTGGAAAGGATTTTTGACAGTCTGCAGTGCACAAAAGCACAAAAAGTCAAGTATTCTGTGTTCATGCTTTGGAAAGAAGTTGAAAATTGGTGGAAGATGACTAAAGCCCGACTAATAGCTATGGGAACCGAGTTGATTTGGGAGAATTTCAAGGGATGTTTCCTTGAAAAATACTTTCCCGACACTGTAAGAAGCCGAAATGAATTGGAATTTATAGAGCTTAGACAAGGCAATCTGAGTGTGGAAGAGTATGCAGTAAAATTCGAGGAACTCTATTTGTTTTATCCTCCTTTTCAGCTGCCGGGTACTGAAGGCTCCAAGTGTATTAAATTTGAGAGTGGTCTGAGACCAGAAATTAAGAAGGCTTTTAGACACCAAGAAATCAGAAGCTTTCCTGTTCTTGTTAACAAATGCTGAATTTATGAAGAAGATGACAAAGCTTCTACTGGATCAAGCAGTAGATCTGATAGTTCTTTGAAGCTACAACCTATTAGCTTCAAAAAGCAAGGAAAGTTTGTTAGAGGTGGGTCATCCTCTAAATCTCGAGGCTGAGTAAACTCTAGTGGCCGATCGGTGAGTCATCCAAGAGACATTAAATGTTTCAGATGTAGTGGTGATCATTATGCTAGAAACTGTGATAAAGAAGAAGAGGTTATTTGTTATCACTATAATAAGAAAGGACACACTCGTCTTAACTGTCCTCTTTTACAACCAACTAAATCTAATGCTAGTGTAAACCGAGGAGGTTTCCGAGGACGAGGTCGTGGAAACAGTAATAGAGGAGGCAGAGGAAATGGTGGACATCGTAATAATTCCATAATGCCGAGAAATTATCGGGCTGGGGCTTCTAATTCACGAGCTGCAGGCCGAGTGTATGCCATCACTGCCGAGGAGGCTGCCCAAGCCAATGACCTTGTTCAGAGTAAGTGTTTACTCAGAAATACCATTCTTAATGTGGTGTTTGATTCTGGAGCAACTCATTCTTTTATTTCTAATGATTGTGTGATGCGTATGAGATTACCTATTATTGCTATGAATCGGGCATTGAATGTATCTAACCCGACTGGTGCTAAACTATGGACTTCTTTGATGTATGAAAACGTATCCTTCACTTTGGGTAATAGGAGTTTTATGGCTGATTTGATATGTCTACCTTTGAGAGGTCTTGACATTGTCCTCGGTATGGAGTAGCTATCAGCCAATAGAGTCCTAGTTAATTATCGGAACCGTCGGGTGATTTTTCCTAATCAGAAAGCCGATGATTATGAAATTCAAGGTATATCTCAGCTATTTATATTATTTTGTATGACTGATGGAAAGAGTGAGTCTAGAATCCGTGATATTCCTGTTGTGTGTGATTTTTCTAAGTTGTTTTCGGAGGATGTACTTGGTGTTCCTCCTGATAGAGAAATTGAGTTCTCTATTGATCTGATTCCTGGAGCCGAACCAGTCTCCAGTGCTCCCTATAGGATATCTCCTGCTGAGTTAGCAGAGTTAAAGAAACAAGTTGACGAGTTGCTAGAGAAATAGTTTATCTGACCTAGTATATCACCATGGGGTGCTCCGGTGTTACTCGTTAAGAAAAAAGATGGAAGTATGCAGTTATGTGTTGATTACCGCCAATTAAATAAACTGACAGTCAAGAATAAATATCCCTTGCCTAGAATTGACGACTTGATTGATCAGTTGCGTGGTGCATCAGTCTTTTCTAAGATTGATTTGCGATCAGAATACTATCCGATCCGAGTAAAAGCTGCTGATGTTCCTAAAACGGCATTCAGGACCCAATATGGTCATTATGAATATGTGGTAATGTTGTTCGGTGTGGCTAACGCGCCTGCAGTGTTCATGAACTATATGAACAATATTTTTCATCCTTATTTGGATCGGTTTATGGTTGTATTTATCGATGGTATTTTAATTTATTCTAAGTCTCATGAGGAGCATGAAGAGCATCTTCATTCGGTACTTCAAGTGCTGAAAGAAAAGCAATTGTTTGCCAAATTATCTAAATGTGAATTCTGGATGGACAAGATTCAATTTCTGGGTCATGTTATCTCCAGTGAAGATGTCTCGGTTGATCCTTCAAAGATCGAAGCTGTTATGACTTGGGAAAGACCTAAGTCGGTAACCGAGGTCAGGAGTTTCATGGATTTAGCTGGTTATTATTGGAGATTCATTGAGGGATTCTCTAAAATCGCATTGCCATTGACCAAGCTAACCCGGAAGAATGTTCCTTTTGTGTGGTCTTCCGAGTGTGAAAAGAGTTTCCAAGAATTGAAGGCTAGATTGACTACTACTCCTGTATTGGCATTACTGAATCTGTAGGAAAGTTTTATGGTCTATTGTGATGCATCTGGGCTCGGCCTAGGATGTGTGTTGATGCAAAATAGTAGAGTGATTGCTTATGTTTTGCTTCAGTTACGACCGTACGAACAAAACTATCCTACGCATGATTTAGAGCTGGCAGTTGTGGTCTTTGCACTGAAAATTTGGAGGCATTATCTTTATGGCTCTAAATTCAAAGTGTATAGTGACCATAAAAGTTTGAAATATCTATTTGACCAGAAAGGGTTGAATATGAGGCAGAGGAGATGGATTGAATTTCTGAAAGACTATGAGTTCGACTTGAAATACCACTCGGGAAAGGCAAATGTTGTAGCCGATGGCTTAAGTTGGAAATCCATTCATATGGCAGTTATGATGGTTAAAAAGATGGAGTTACTCGAGCAATTCCGAGATATGAACCTACATGTGGATGTTTCCTTTGCCCGGAAAAGTAACTCTGGGTACTTTGAAAATAGCCAATGAGTTCTTGAAGCTTGTTTGTGTACAGCAGATGTCTGATTCTTACTTAGCCGAGATGAAAGAAACTCAGGCTAAAGGCAAGGACGTATCCTTAACCGAGGGTTCTGATGGCATTTTCTGAGTGAAAGGTCGAATTTATGTACCTAATTCTGGTGATTTATGATAATCGGTACTCAATGAAGCACATAGGAGTATGCTGAATATCCATCCGGGTACTACCAAGATGTATCATGATTTGAAATTGTATTTTTGGTGGCCTGGAATGAAAAGAGATGTAGTTGACTTCGTGTCTCATTGTATAATCTGTCAGAAAGCAAAGGTTGAACATCAAAAACCATCTGGTGGTTTACAACCTTTAGAGATTCCCGTATGGAAATGGGATGCTATTGCTATGGATTTTGTAATGGGATTACCCAGGACTCGGAGTGGTCATGATGCTATCTGGGTTATTATGGACTGATTAACAAAGTCTACACATTTTTTACCGATCAATATGAGTTACCCCTTGCAGAGACTAGCACAGTTGTATATCAGTGAGATAGTCCGACTGCATGGTGTTCCATCTTCTATTGTATCGGATAGAGATCCGAGGTTTACTTCCCGATTTTGGGGAAGTTTGCATCAGGAGTTAGGCTCGAAGCTTCGATTGAGTTTGGCCTATCATCCTCTGACAGATGGGCAGTCCGACCATACTATCCAGAGTTTAGAGGGCTTGTTGAGGTCCTGTGTGCTAGAGCATGGTGGTGGCTGGGAGCAATACCTTCCACTAATTGAATTTACTTATAATAATAGCTATCGCAGCAGCATAGGTATGGCTCCATATGAGGCTTTATATGGCAGGAAGTGTCGAACACCTCTTTGCTGGTCGGAATCGGGTGAGAGCTTGATGTTAGGACCTGAGATTGTGCAGCAAACCTCTGAGTAAATTCAAATGATTAGAGATAAAATAAAAGCATCCCAGGATCGTCAGAAAAGTTATTATGATAAACGAACGAAGCTGATTGAGTTTCAGGTCGGTGACAGAGTCTTTTTGAAAGTTTCTCCTAGTAAAGGCATTGGGAGAGCTTTGAAAAGTAAGAAATTGAGCCCAAGGTATATTGGCCCCTATGAAATATTGAAGAGAGTTGGCCCTGTAGCTTATCAGATAGTGTTGCCTTCTCATTTGTCAAATCTGCATAGCGTGTTCCATATTTCTCAATTGAGAAAGTATTTGCTGGATCCTACCCATGAGATGCCTGATGATGATGTTGAAATCCGGGAAAACCTGACCACTATAGTCGAGCCCACTGGTATAGTGGACCGATCGGTAAAACGCTTGAGAAGTAAGAATGTTTAGTTGGTCAAGGTTGCATGGCAGCAGGATCAGTGTATTATGCATACTTGGGAACATGAAGACGCTATGTGTAACATCCCAATTTTTACGATTCTTAGAAAAATAATTTATTAAGGAATAAAGGAAGATTTCTGAATGAAATTCCGAGTGAATACTATAACGTCCTTAATTTTTAAAATAAATTTCAATAAATCAAATAAAATTTTGCAAATAATTCAAATTTCTAAAATAGAATTTGAATTAAACAATTATACAATCAATTTTACAAAAGCCGACCGGCTCTTTTAAGTTTACAGTAAAAATAAAAGCACTCGGTATTCAGGAGCCGGCCAAGGCTTCCACTAAAATAAACTTCGAGCTGCATGAGTGTCTTCACATATCATGGTTGGGCTCTTCATACACTGAAAAATAACAACTGTAGGGGGTGAGCATCAACATATCGAATAACTGTTATTGAATTGGATAAAAGTCCAATTAATAACTATAAACAAAATCCGATCACATATTATTATCACATAATAATATACTCATGTTGCTCACAATAACAACACCACAAAACTGAGACATATATAATCATCATAAAATAGCATGTTCTCTCAGTAACACATAAAACAGTGTATGCACATGCTCAACCAAATGGATCCATTAATATGTATCAACATTAGTATACATGACCAACCAAAATGGGATCATTATACTGTTTGTGTTGCAACACTGGCTCCCCGAGCCATAACTCAGCTCCTCGCTGATCCGGCCGTTTTACAGGTACCAAACCACTCTGCGCCCATAATGTAACACCAAGTACCACTCCCAGAGTGATAGCGGTCCTCTACTCAGTGCTACGGGCCGGCCTTGAGTCACACTAAAAGGCGTCTGTGGTATATAGGAACCACCATAGGGTCTATGCCATCAACAGACTGTCCACAACTGGACCGACAACACAGGCCCCCTGCAGTCCTGCATATGTCTCAATACAATTGATATATTAAACAAATATTAATCATCAATCAATCACATATCATCACCATCTCATATCATTTCACTCGATATAAAAACCAGCATAGCATGCAATTATGTATCATGAAAATTCATGAATATAATTCATTTCATATCATATCACCTTCATCAATCTCATATACACATATATAAAATCAGCATATCAATATGAATTGGAAATATGAAACATAAATGTCATATAATCGGGGTATTACACCATGTTTCAAACACATATCACATATCTTATATAATAATGACACCCCAAATCCATTCATAAACCATATATTTGAGATGTACGCTTCCCCTACCTGGAATTTAAGAGTTCCAACAGCTTTAACCAAGTCACTGCTCACGAATTCCGACTGGAATTGCACTTCTGCACCAGTCCAAACTTCCTTTGTAAAGAGAAGGAAGTGAAGACTTAACTTTCTTCTTGTTCGTTGGTTTCTAGTAAAGTTTGGAAAGAAAAGATTATTGATGATGATTTTCCACTTCAAAAGTTCTTAAATTAATCCATCAATGGAAGTATTTATATGTAGAAGAGACGTGAATGAATAGAAGTATTCTGTCATACGTCTCTTTCATGATAATGAAAGATTAAGATATTTAATGAAAAGGGGACAACTCATTAAAAAGGGTCCCATTCTTAGGAAAATATCTCAAAAAGGATCTTGCTAGAACGTAGAAGAACAGGTTGACGTGGAAAACATCCATAGTAACATATTTATTAAGTTCCGACTCGGTTTCTGTGTATTCTGACTCGGTCTTGGCATATCCCGACTCAGTTTCCACATTCTGGGCATCTCTTTTTGAGAGAACTTATCCAAGCCTCTTTCTGCTTATAATTCCTTCATTCGCAAATACATCAGTCAGACTTCTCACTCGGTTATACTTATTTCCGAGTCAAAGTCTTATTCTTTTATCATTCAGAAGTCTTCTCAACTAAAAGGTTACTCGGATATTTTCTCTCTTCAAATTTATTTACTCTTAAACATGTTCAATCGGAGTTTAAGTCTTTGTCCAGAAGCACTCTTCCTGGAAGACTCACTTAGAATGTCTCGCTCGGAAGTGTTACAGAGACACTTCACTCGGCAAACCATCCTCCCAGATATACTTCACTCGAGAGTTTACTTAATCAGAAATATCTTTCCGAGAGGTACCTATACTTCTCTCAGAAACAACTCATTCAGAATCATTCTACTTGGAGATGTTCTATTTCACTCGGAGTCAGTTTTATTTCACTCAGAAAATCTTTGTTTCTTATATTTTCACTCGGAATTCCATTCAGAAATTCTTCTTTAAATTATTTTTCTAAAAATCATAAAAATTGGGATGTTACAAATACTGTTTGAGACAAGATTTTCCGAGTGAGAATGTATATGATTCTGAGTGAAATAAGACTGAGAAAACTATTTTTAAGAAAAGTTAAGATGTTACCGAGTGAAACATTATTAAGAAAATCATTCTGAGTTAAGAAAACACTATCCGAATGAGACGCTTTCGAAGTGAGGCAAAACCCGAGTGAAACGTCTCCGAGTGAAGCATTTTTGAATGGGTTATTCCAAGAGAAGTACTTCCGAATAAAGAGAAACTTGAATTTGAATAAGTACTTCTCAGGCTGAGGAATTTTTGAATAAAGACCGAGTGGAGTGTCTCCGAGTAGTGTGACTTCCCGAGTGAAGTATCACTGGGTGTGATAATTCCGAGAGAGATGGCACCGATTGAGATAAACCGAGTAAGTCTTTACAAAGAGACTGCTTTTGGATGGAGAAAGACTCCAATTTCGAACAAGTATATTCTGAGTGAGTAATTCCAAGGGAAGTAAATGACCGAGTGGTAAATTCATTAAAGTGTGTTCGGTCAGAGTTGTTGAGTTTGTACTTGGGTTTATCTTTGAAATAGTCTTCAACCCCGAGTGACCCTTTTGAGTGGAAAGATTTCCGAGGAAGGATTGTCTTCAAACTCTGAGTGATTTTTAGATGGAAGACTCCCGAGTGACGCAAGTGAAGGTTTGACTCGGACAAAAATATAACTGAGTGAACCATCTGAGTGAGACATTTCCATGTGGGTTATTTCCGAGGAAGGAAAATTGGGTGTTTCATGGATGGAATCTCACCGAGTGAATTTCCTTCGAATGAAGGAATTCTAAGTGGACAGAGGCTTTCTCGGAAAGATATGCCCAGAATGCTGAAACCGAGTTGGAATTAATATATATTTTAATTATTAAAGATTTCCACGACACTCTGTTCTTCTACCTTCCAGCAGAGTCTTTTCCTGATATTCTTCTAAGTATGGGACCCTCTTTGATATGCTGTCCCTTTTCATTAAATACTTATTCCTTCCTTATCATTCCAAAGAAACATGTAGCAGACATTTTCCTATCGTTCATGTCTCTTCTGCATGAACGATATAAATACTCCTACTGTTGGATTAATTTGAAACTTTTGAAAGTGAAAAACACCATCTATAATTCTTCTCTCTCCAATCTCTACTAAAAACTATCAACGAAGAAGAAATTAATCTTCCTTTCTTCTCTTTCACGTGAACACTTGGATATCATAAGTAAGAAGCTCTGAACTAATTCAGAACTGTAATTCCAGTCGGAATTCTTGAAGCTGTGACTTGATATCAATTAAAGAACAGTTGAAACTATTTATTTCTAGGTAGGGGGAGCGTTACATTTCAAATGAATAGTTTATGAATAGATATGGGGTGATATTGTTATGATGTATATATGTTCTATGAATAAATTATTATTGAGACCCCGATTGAATAACATATATTATGTTTTCATATCTTCCATTCATATTATTGATATTGATGTGATGATTATATATATGTGTGACCGATGATGAGAATGGTTTTTAGGATTTTTTCATGAGATGCTTATGTGATCAATGAATATGAAATATGATGTGGTTTTCACAAAAGACCTTCGGTGGGACTCAAGGCAAAAGACAAAAGACCTTGGGTGGGACTCAAGGAAACCTCTTGAGCGGGGCTTGGGGTTTTAGCCCGTGGCACTAACTGTTGTCACTGAGAGTAATGGTGTCATATAAGGGTGCAAACGGTTTGGTACCAGTAAAATGGCCGGATCAACTGAGAGCTGAGTTATGGTTCGGGGATCTAGTGTTGCAACACAACTTAAAAGATTTAATAATGGATTCTTTTGATTGAGCATGTGTATGCACTAAATTATATGTTATTGAGAATAATAAGCTGCCTTATGATGAGTTTGTATGACTCGGTTATGTTTTGTATATATATATAGTTATGAATTGGACTTTTAATCCGATTCAATAACTATTATTTGATATGTTTATGCTCACCCCTACTGTTATTATTGTTATAGTGGATGTAGGACTCAGCAACGATATGTGAAGTCTCTCAGCTGCTCGGATTGTACATAGTTATTTTTGTAGAAGCCTTGGCCGGCTCCTGTGTATACCAACTTGTTATATTTAATTGTGTACTTAAATGGGCCGGTCGGCTGATGTAAATATGACAATGATTTTATTTAATTCAAATTCTGACTTAAAATTTAAATTTATTATGAAAAGTTTATTTGGATTATTGAAATTTTATTTTAAAATTAAGAACGTTATATTTTGGTATCAGAGCAGACTTGAAAAGTCCAAGGCCAAGGTTAAACTACTAAATACTATGAATTGAGTGAAAACATATCACTGTTGTGATGTAATATAGTTGAGGAAATCAACTATAATTAAATTGCTTTCATATCCATGAGAGGTACTAAAGTATGATGATTATTTCAGGATAAGAAAATAGACCCTCATGGTATGGATGCTATGGCTGCTACCTTCCAGCGTGTTGCTGACATTTTAGAAAGGCAGAACCAACCTCAACCGAGTGACAATCAGAGTATTGATTGTTTCCTTAAACAAAAACCGACTGAATTCCATGGAGGATTTCAGCCTGACCAAGCTTATGCATGGATCCAGAATCTTGAACGGATCTTTGGCAGTTTGCAGTGTACTGAGGCACAGAAGGTCGAGTATGCTGTTTTCATGCTTTAGAAGGAAGCTGAAAACTAGTGGAAAATGATTAAAGCCCGACTGGTAGCTGTAGGGACCGAGATGAACTAGGAGAATTTCAAGGAATGTTTCCATGAAAAATATTTCCCAAATACTATCAGAAGCCAAAAGAAATTGGAATTCATGGAACTCCGACAAGGCAATATGAGTGTTGAAGAATATGCAGCGAAATTTGAGGAGCTATGCTTGTTTTATCCCCCTTTCCAAATACTGGGTACTGAAGGCTCAAAATGCATCAAATTTGAGAGTGGTTTGAACTCGAAAATTAAGAAGGCTTTTCGACACCAGGAGATTAGAAGTTTTCTGATCCTTGTCAATAAATGCCGAATATATGAGGAAGACAATAAAGCTTCAACCGGCTCTAGCAGTAAGTCGGACAGTTCTTCGAGGCTACCACCAATCAGTTTTAAGAAGCAAGGGAAGTCTGTTAGAGGAGAATCATCCTCTAGATCCCTAGGCAGAGTGAATGCTGATGGCCGATCGGTGAGTAGACCGAGGGACATTAAATGCTTCAGATATGGTGGCAATCATTATGCTCGGAATTGTGACAAAGATGAAGAAGTTATTTGTTATCACTGCAACGAGAAAGGACACGTTCATCTTAACTATCCTCTTCTCCAACCGACTGAATCGAATGCCAGTGTAAACCGTGGAGGCTTCCGAGGACGAGGCCGTGGAAACGGTAACAGAGGAGGTAGGGAGATGCGGTAACAATTCTGTGGTATCAAGGAATAAATGAGCTGGGACTTCTAGTTCACTGGCTACAGGCCGAGTGTATGCTACCACTGTTGAGGAAGCTGCTCAAGCCAACGATCTGGTTCAGAGTAAGTGTTTACTCGGAAATACTATTCTTGATATGGTGTTTGACTCGGGTGTAACTCACTCATTTATTTCCAATGATTGTGTCATGTGTATGAGATTACCTGTTGTTACTATGAATCGACCATTAAATGTATCTAATTCGACCAGTGCTAAATTATGGACTTCCATGATGTGTGAGAACGTATCCTTCACTCTGGGTAATAGAAATTTTATTGCTGATTTAATATGTCTACCTTTGAGAGGTCTTGACATTGTACTCGGTATGGATTGGCTATCAGCCAATAAAGTCCTAGTTGACTGTCGGAATCGGCAAGTGATTTTTCCCAATCAGAAAGCCGATGACTATGAAATTCAAGGTATCTCTCAGTTATTTATGCTATTTTGTATGGTTGATGGAAAGAGTGAGTCTAGGATCTGAGACATTAATGCCAACTCTCCGAGTCATTATTTTGATGTATATTTTTCAAAAGATTTACGCTTTGGCAAGCGCACCAATCGTTAAAATTGTATTATATTTGATCGTCCCACAGGGATTGTGGTAAGTACCTCAATCTTGGACTAGTACAAGCTGAACCAACACAAAGCACAGGAAGTTCATTCGGTTTTTGGTTGTTTTAATGTTTTATAGTTGTTTTTATATTTCCAGAAACAGTGTTAAGATGAAATGTGAAAGGTGATTAATAGAAAATAGGTCAGGATTGCTTCGGTTCACAAATTCATCAAGAAACATGCAATTAATGTATAATCAAACTTCATAATCCAGAGGACAATCCGCTTGTGGTTATTCCCTAATTCCTTAGGTGAAAAACACTAATCCTTAAGCATCGAACCTTAATTCCTTAAGTGCTCAATTAACCTAAGAAGCTAATGCGAGATTGGAGGTTGAACTCTGACTATTCACCTAAATTGATTAGGCCTGAACTAGTTAGAAAGCTGGAAGTTACCTAAGCTTCAACCATGATTCCTCACTAGCGAAGTTCTTCATCAGTTCTGGATTTGTCAATCCAGCAACTCAGATCCACTCCTCAGCTTGTTCGCCTCAGGATCTAGAAGTTGATTTCCTCGCTCACAGCTTCAAGATTCTATTGCTAACCTTCACAATCCCAACCTTAGGGATTTAGAACTCCATTGACTTCGGTTCCATCGAAGGATTGTGGAACGTCATGGAGGAGAGATTAGAGAGAAAAAATGAAGTAGTGAGATGTTTGAAGTTTTTAATAAATTGTGTTCGATGTATTCTAAGTGAATCTGTCTCTGTTTCACAGAATATGTACAAGCATATATATATAGCATCTACCTAACTAACTAACTTAACTAATAATTTAGAAAGCTAAAGTTAATGGCTAAACTAACTAACTAATTACATAATTACCGAATAACTAACTAATTACAGCTCAGCTCTTAACAGATTCCAGTTCCTCATTAGCGAATTTACAGCTTAGCACTACTAATAACAGCTCACTACTTAAATTACTAAGGTGTAGAAGTAGAGGAGAAGGCAGCAGGAAACAACACTGGTGTCGAGTGTCTTCTGGAGGGAACATTCAATGTTTTAAATATCAGCCTTTACGCTTGAGTGAACTGGGTTCTCACTTAGGCGAATTGAGATATGTACTGCAGTATTGCTTTCTCGCTTTAAGCGTTATGAAGGAAGCTTGGGCGAGAGTGATATTTTGGGGTCACGCTTGAGCGTAAGCTTGCTTGCTTGAGCGAATTTTTGACCTTCGCTTGAGCGAATTTAACTCTCGCTTGAGCGAATTGATTATTCAATCAGCATTCTGAAATTAACGCTCGGGTTCTTCATGCAATATTCGGCTCCCTGTTCTATTTTGGAGTCGGTATCTTTTGGACTCTTTTCAATCGAATTTGTGAAGACTCACTCGGATTTTCCAAATCTCGCTCGGCTTTTTCTTTTCAGCTTGAGCGCTCCTTTTCCTGCACCAATAATCAACTAATTTGCCCAGCGTTTGTTTGCTGGCTGCTTAGTGAAATTATAAATAATCATAAACTCTTAACTTATTCAATGTTTTTAATCGTTTTCTTACATAAATAGAATGCTTTTGAAATAATTCAATAAATTATAAATTATTAGCAATTAATTAAATAATAAGGCTAAACTAATCACTAAACAATGAATTAAGTCAAATAAAAGGCAGAATAATTAAGTCTTTTCAAGACTTATCAGACATTCTTGTTGTTTATGACTTTCCCGAGTTGTTCCCGGAGGACGTACCTGGTGTTCCTCCTGATAGAGAAATTGAGTTCTCTATTGATTTAATTCCTGGAGCCGAGCTAGTCTCCAAAGCTCCTTATAGAATGTCTTCGATTGAATTAGCCGAGTTAAAGAAGCAAGTTGATGAGTTGCTTGAAAAACAATTTATCCGACCGAGTGTATCACCGTGGGGTGCTCCGGTGTTACTCGTCAAGAAAAAGGATGGTAGCATGCAGTTATGTGTTGATTACGGACAATTGAATAAGCTGACCATCAAAAATAAACACCCATTGCCTAGAATTGACGACTTAATTGATCAGTTACGTGGTGCATCGATCTTTTCCAAAATTGACTTGCGATCGGGATACCACCAAATCTGAGTAAAAGATGCTGATATTCCTAAGACGGCATTCAGGACTCGGTATGGTCATTATGAGTATGTGGTAATGCTGTTCGGAGTAACTAATGCTCCGACTGTATTCATGAACTATATGAATAACATTTTTCATCCTTATTTAAATCGGTTTGTGGTGGTATTTATTGATGATATATTGATTTATTCGAAGTCTCACGAGGAGCATGAAGAGCATCTCCGATCGGTACTTCAAGTGTTGAAGGAAAAGCAATTGTTTGCCAAATTGTCTAAGTGTGAATTCTGGATGGAGAAGATTCAATTCCTGGGTCATGTCATTTCCAATGAAGGTGTCTCGGTAGACACTTCAAAGATCGAAGCTATGATGACTTGGGAGAGACCTAAGTCGGTCACCGAGGTCAGGAGTTTTATGGGTTTAGCCAGTTACTATTGGAGATTCATTGAAGGATTCTCAAAAATCACCTTGCCATTGACCAAGCTAACCTGGAAGAATGTTCCTTTTGTGTAGTCTTCCGAGTACGAACAGAGTTTTTAAGAACTGAAGAATAGGCTGACTTCTACTCCTGTATTGGCATTGCCGAATTTACAGGAAAGCTTTGTGGTCTATTGTGATGTATCCAGACTCGGCCTAGGATGTGTACTAATGAAGAATGGCCGAGTAATTGCACATGCTTCGCGTCAATTACGACCACACGAGCAAAACTACCCTACCCATGATCTGGAATTGGCAGCGGTGGTCTTTGCACTGAAAATTTGGAGGCATTATCTTTATGGCTCTAAGTTGAAGTGTATAGTGACTATAAAAGTCTAAAATATTTATTCGACCAAAAGGAGTTGAATATGAGACAAAGAAGGTGGATTGAATTTTTGAAAGACTATGATTTTGACTTGAAATACCACCCGGGAAAGGCAAATATTATAGCCGATGCCGTGAGTTGGAAATCCATTCATATGGCAATGATGATGATTAAAGAGATATAGTTGCTTGAACAATTCTGAGATATGAACCTGCAAGTGAATGCTTCTTCACTGGAAAAGTAACTCTCGGTATATTGAAAATAGCTAATGAATTTTTGAAGATTGTTTATGCACAGCAGATGTCGGATTCTTATTTAGCCGAGATGAAAGAAACTCAGGCTAAAGGCAAGGATCTATTTTTAACCGAGGGTCTTGATGGTATTTACCGAGTGAAAAGTTAGATTTATGTACCTAATTCGTGTGATTTACGACGATCGGTACTCGAAGAAGCACATAGAAGCATGCTAAGTATTCATCCGGGTACTACTAAGATGTACCATGATTTGAAATTACAATTCTGGTGGCCCGGAATGAAGAGGGATGTGGTCGACTTCGTGGCTCACTGTATAATTTGTTAGAAAGCAAAAATTGAACATCAAAAACCGTCCAGTGGTTTACAACCTTTGGAAATTCCTGTGTGGAAGTGGGATGCTATAGCTATGGATTTCATAATGGGATTACCCAGGACTCGGAGTGGACATGATGCTATCTGGGTTATTGTGGACCGATTGACAAAGTCTACATACTTCCTGCCGATCAACATGAGTTACCCTTTGTATAGACTAGCACAGTTATATATTAGTGAGATAGTCCGACTGCATGGTGTTCCATCTTCTATCGTGTCGGATAGAGATCCAAGGTTTACTTCCCGATTTTGGAGGAGTCTGCATCAGGAGTTAGGTTCGAAGCTCCGATTGAGTTCGGCCTATCATCCTCAAATAGATGGGCAATCCGAGCGGACTATCCAGAGTTTAGAAGACTTATTGAGGTCATGTGTGCTAGAGCATGGTGGTGGCTGGGAGCAATACCTTCCACTGATCGAATTCACCTATAATAATAGCTATCACAATAGCATCGGTATGGCTCCATATGAGGCTTTATATGGCAGGAAATGCCGAACCCCTCTTTGCTGGTTGGAATCGGGGGAGAGCCTAATGTTAGGACCAAAAATTGTGCAGCAGACCTCCGAGAAAATTCAAATGATCAAAGATAAAATGAAAGTATCCCAGGACCGTCAGAAGAGTTATTATGATAAGCGGACAAAGCCGATTGAATTTCAGGTCGGTGACAAAGTCTTTCTGGAAGTCTCTCCTAGCAAAGGCATTGGGAGAGAATTGAAAAGTAAGAAATTGAGCCCGAGGTATATTGGTCCGTATGAAATATTGAAAAGAGTCAGACCTGTAGCTTATCAAATAGCGTTGCCCTCTCATTTGGCAAATTTGCATAGTGTATTTCACGTTTCTCAATTGAGAAAGTACTTGCCGGATCCTACTCATGAAATGCCGGATGATGATGTTGAAATCCGAGAAAACCTGACCACTATAGCCGAGCCCACTGGTATAGGGGACCGATCGGTAAAACGATTAAGACGCAAGAATGTTCAATTGGTCAAGGTTACATGGCAGCAGGATCAGTGTATCAGGCATACTTGGGAACGTGAAGACGCTATGAGGGAGCAATATCCCAAATTGTTTCATTAATGTATGATTTTATATTTAAATTTCGAGGATGAAATTTTTGTAGGAGGGGAGAAATGTAACATCCCAATTTTTACAATTCTTAGAAAAATAATTTATTAATGAATAAAGGAAGATTTCCGAATGAAATTCCGAGTGAATACTATTTGAGACAAGATTTTTCGAGTGAGAATGTATATGATTCCGAGTGAAATAAGACTAAGAAAACTATTTTTAAGAAAAGTTAAGATGTTTCCAAGTGAAACATTATTAAGAAAATCATTCTGAGTTAAGAAAAACACTATCCGAATGAGACGCTTTCGAAGTGAGGCAAAACCCGAGTGAAACGTCTCCGAGTGAAGTGTTTCTGAATGGGTTATTCCAAGAGAAGTACTTCCGAATAAAGAGAAATTTGAATTTGAATAAGTACTTCTCAGGCTGAGGAATTTTTGAATAAAGACCGAGTGGAGTGTCTCTGAGTAGTCTGACTTTTCGAGTGAAGTATCACTGGGTGTGATAATTCTGAGAGAGATGGCACCGATTGAGATAAACCGAGTAAGTCTTTACAAGGAGACTACTTTTGGACGGAGAAAGACTCTAATTTCGAACAAGTATATTCTGAGTGAGTAATTCCAAGGGAAGTAAATGACCGAGTGGTAAATTCATTAAAGTGTGTTCGGTCAGAGTTGTTGAGTTTGTACTCGGGTTTGTCTTTGAAATAGTCTTCAACCCTGAGTAACCATTTTGAGTGGAAAGATTTTCGAGGAAGGATTGTCTTCAAACTCTGAGTGATTTTTAGATGGAAGACTCCCGAGTGACGCAAGTGAAGGTTTGACTCAAACAGAAATATAACTGAGTGAACCGTCTGAATGAGACATTTCCGTGTGGGTTATTTCCGAGGAAGGAAAACTGGGTGTTTCATGGATGGAATCTCACCGAGTGAATTTCCTCCGAATGAAGGAATTCTGAGTGGATAGAGGCTTTCTCAGAAAGATATACCCAGAATGCTAAAACCGAGTCGGAATTAATAAATATTTTAATTATTAAAGATTTCCACATCACTCTGTTCTTCTACCTTCCAGCAGAGTCTTTTCCTGATATTCTTCTAAGTATGGGACCCTCTCTGATGTGTTGTCCCTTTTCATTAAATACTTATTCCTTCCTTATCATTCCAAAGAAACGTGTAGTAGACATTTTCCTATCATTCACGTCTCTTCAGCATGAACGATATAAATACTCCTACTGTTGGATTAATTCAAAACTTTTGAAAGTGAAAAACACCATCTATAATCCTTCTCTCTCCAATCTCTACTGAAAACCATCAACGAAGAAGAAATTAATCTTCCTTTCTTCTCTTTCACGTGAACGCTTGGATATCATAAGTAAGAAGCTCTGAACTAATTCAGAACTGTAATTCCAGTCGGGATTCTTGAAGCTGTGACAAACACCCCAAACTAAAACATTGCTTGTCCCTAAACAATCATCATCACCACAAATATGAATAATAGAGAATGACGAACTCAGAATAACTTGAGGAACCCAATTAGAGAAAAGAAATTTAACAGATTATTGCAAGATTACCTAAACAAGAACCACACAATTATTCATACTATGCTCATAAGACTAGGCTATAGACACACATCCTTTCATTTCTCTCTAAGTATTTAAGCTTGTGTATAAGAATCACTCAAATCATAACATTTCAAGACACTACCATAGGCTTGGCAAGTGACCTTAATCTCCATAGTTATCTAGAAAACAAGTTATGGTCAAAAGGTCTTTCATCTGGTTGTAATGGGGCCATGGGTTCACAGATGCGGGAATGGATACCAAGAAAAAGGAAATTCAAAAGGCTATTATCCAATCAAACCTCTAAGAATAATTAAGTTTCAGAAGGCAAACCAGAAAGCATATTTTTTATTCCTTCAAAAACTTCTAAGGAGTCCTTTTTGTTTTCATTTTTAAACTTAACTCCTTTCTCTACCTTGCTTTCATCCTTTTCTTTGTTTTTCCCAATAATTTTTTCTTTAGTTGGAAACACAAAATCATTTTGTTTATTTTTGTTTCCCAACTAAAACTCACTTTTTTCTTAGCCATTTTCATTCTAGTTGCCATCCTTGAATTTGTGTTATTTTCTCAGGAATTTATCAAACCAATTACCAAAGGGTTTCAAAAACAAAAACCAACAGTTTAGGTTCAACAAAAGGCAACTAATGGTGTATTATAACTTTCAAAATTCAGAGGCTAAAGAACAAAACCTACGGTGCCTTTTTCATTCCATAACGAGTAATCACCAACCATTTTGAATTGGTCACAAGCCAAGTTCTAGAGCGCTTTAAACATATGACACACTCAATAGAAGAAAACAGGGGTTTTCTAAATGTTTATGTTCAAAGGCTACCCCATTTTGGCTCAAAAGCTCTCAAAATACATGGTGGGTGAAATAGACCTAGTCAGAGAAAACACAGAATCATAAAGCATAGTACCTCTAGACAATCAAACAATCATCATAACAAATCATTTGTTTTTTTATTTGGATTCCACAAGGCCCTAAAATTACGTCAATCCAAACTGAAACAATTTACGGCAACAATGATCACTAGAAAACTAGCTATGTTGTCCTAAATGAAAATACATTAAAAACAGAATGCATGCAAACTGCATCCTAACATGATAAAATGAAACCGAAAGGAAAATGCAACAGGTAATCAAACAAAATCAAGTGAAATGACAAACTACAAAAGGCTCAGAATAAGTTTCATCGTACCTACCACCCCAAACTAAACTTGAGCAGTGTCCTCACTGTTCAGAAGAGGGAGAGCGATGTATAGTGAAACTTATATAAACATGAACTAAGAAATCCATGAAACATGCACCACCAAGTCTCCCAATTTCACATATCACACTTCACACATGAATAATAATGCAATAAATGTCCATTATGTGTCATGGAGTCTCAATCATGAAGAAAAAAATACATGTGGGTTTCTATGCATAATGATGAACATGATGAACAAGAGAAACCCAAACAAGAGTTTGATAGAGTACCCACATGAAATTTTCATCAAAATAAACACATATGAACATATATAAACATGTTTCCATGATCAATTTCATCAAAAACCACTCAAGGTAGCAAGTAAAAGAATAACCCCAAACTAAAAGAAAGAACCCCACGATGTGAATGGAGAGTGAAACTTACTTTGATGAAAAAAAATAGAGAGGGGTGATGAAGATTTGGTGATTAGTGAAAGAAATTGGTGGAAAGATAGGTGGGGTTCAAGCAATTTCTCAAGTTAGGAGAGGTAGTATGAAGAAATGAGAGAGTGTGCAAGAGTGGAGGGGGTATCCACGATCAGTGTGTGTATTTAAAAGGAAAAACTACAGCTATATGAGAACCCACGGCCAGTGGGAAAAACACACGGCCAGTGGGTCTCGCTGCCCTGGGTTTTAAAAATTGCATGTTGGACCTGTTTGAAACCCATGGCCAGTGGGAAAAACACACGGCCAGTGGGTTTCGCTGTCCTGGATTTAAAAATTTTTGCTACCTTGAACCTGTGTGAAACCCACGGCCAGTGGGAAATTCCCACGGCCAGTGGGTTTCTCTGTTTTTTGCCCAGAAAAATCATTCCTTTTTACATTTGACCCTGGTAAAAATCCCACTGCCAGTGGGAAAAACCCACTGGCAGTGGACTTCACTGTTTTGCCCCAAAAAATATTTTTTGCACTTTAAGTCAGAGGAGTCCACTGCCAGTGGACTTCACTATTTTCAAACATTAAACTCCCTCTTTTACACCTAAATTTGGTTGCATTTGTTTGCATTTGTCCTAGGAATCACATGCATGCATTCAAAATAGAAAAAAAATACAAGAGAAACATACAACAAAGACAATCAATCATGCAATTGAGATAGGATTACACATTATTATTCATCAAAGATAAATCAATATGTAATAACCCCAAAATAAATCACAGAAGGAAACCAAGAAATAATAAAGAGATTTTTTTCTTAATTTTTTTTTAAAACAAAACACATAAATTCAAATAAGAAAAAGAAATTTAAGATTACCATGGAACCATGGGGTTACCTCCCCATAAGTGCTAAGTTTAACGTCTTCAGCCGGACGCTATACCTAAATTACAACCAAAAACCTATTAGAGCCATGAAATTCATACCTCAGTGTAGAATTTAAAGGCTTAAGTTCCACATTTGGGTTCACCACTTTGTCACACATGACTTCAGTATCATTGTTCAATGGTGCATAACCCTTACTGCATTTGGATGTTCCTGTAGGCTCATTCAGAAAAACAAAATCAAGTGGATCCTTAGGAAGAATTTCTTCCTTCACCAGTTGGTCAACTAATTCAATGTTACAGCAAACATTATCATGAAAAGGTTTTTTCAAAGCATCTATCAATTTAAATTCAACCTTTTGATGCCCTACAGTCAGAGATAACTTACCATTTTTAACATCAATCACGGCACCTGTAGTTGCTAAAAATGGCCTGCCTAATATAATGGGGATCATAGAATCCTCATCCATTTCTAGCACAACAAAGTCAGCAGGGATAAAAATTTTTCCTACCCTAATAGGAACATCCTCTAAAATACCTACAGGATACTTAATAGATCTATCAGCCAATTGTAAGGTCATCCTAGTAGGTTTCAATTCATTCAATCCCAGTTTCTTAGAAATAGACAGAGGCATCAGGCTAACACTAGCTCCTAAATCACATAAAGCTCTATCTATTGGCATATCACTAATCATGCATGGGATGGAAAAACTACCTGGATCCTGAAGCTTGGGTGGTAGCGTTCTTTGGATAAGTGCACTACACTCTCTAGTAAGTGCTACAGTACCCTCCTCTTCCAACCTTCTTTTATTGGACAAGATATCCTTCAGAAACTTTGCGTATGTAGGCATTTGCTGCAAAGCATCTGTGAAAGGAATATTAATGTATAGTTTTTTCAAAACTTCTAAAAACTTACCAAACTGTTTGTCCAACTTGGCCTTGGCCAAGCGCTGAGGAAATGGAATTGGAGGTTGATATGGCTTAACCTCCCTCTTCTTCTCTTGTTTCTCTTCTTCCATAATAGGTGGAGGTGATATGGTCTCATCCTTCTTAGGGTCATTCTCAACTTGTTTTTCCTTTGGAGGCATTGGACCTTCACATTGTGTACCACTCCTAAGCATTACAGCCATGGCGTGGTTGGATGGACCTGCTTCAGGTTTTCCTGGAAATGTCCCTGGAATTCTAGTAGAGCTGGAAGCTTGTTGAGCAATCTGAGTTTCTAATATCTTGTTGTGAGTGGCAAGCGAGTCCACCTTTGCAGCTAGGTTCTTGATGGCATTAGAGAACTCATCATTTTGCTTTAGTTGAGTAGCTACAAACGTCTCCATCAAGGACTCTAATTTTGATTTTTGAGGAATAAAGGGTCCTTGTGGTTGTTCATAGTTATTCTGGTTGCCTTGGAATGGAGGTGGTCTATTTTGGAAACCAGTAGGCCTTGTTGTCTGTAGTTATTCCCAAAATTTCCATCATAACTCCCAATAGCATCCACTTGTTGCATTTCAGCCTCGGGGCCTTGGGATACACCAAGCTGACAACCTGTTGTGCTATGACCTGTAACTCCACACAATTCACACACCACATTAGAAGCACCTGTTCCTAACTTATTAAATTTAACAGATAGTGCTTCTACCTTAGAAGTAAGAAGGGAAATAACATCTAAAGAATACTTACCTGGAGTTTTTATTGGTAGGCTCCGTTCAGATGACCACTGGTAGGTATTTTGGGCGACCTCCTCAATGAGGTTGTAACCTTCCTCCATGTTTTTGCTCATGAAGGCACCACCAGCTGTAGCATCCAAGGTTACTTTTTGGTTCAGAGTCAACCCATTATAGTAAATGTGCACCGTCAACCAACGTTCAATGCTATGATGTGGGCATTCCTGGAGCATTTCCTTGTACCTTTCCCAGGCGTCGTACAAGGTCTCATCATCCTTCTGATTGAAAGTGATTATCAGCTTCCTCAATTGGTCTGTTTTGCTCCTGGGATAATATTTGTTGAGGAAGGCGTGAGACAGCTGCTCCCATGTAGTGATCGACCCCTCCGGAAGTGCATACAACCAAGCTCTGGCCTTGTCCCTTAATAAGAATGGGAAAAGCCTAAGGCGGATTGCGTCACTTGAGACCCCATTCACCTTGAGCGTGTCACAATACTCAAGGAAAATCTAAAGATGCAAGTTAGGATCCTCGGATGGCAATCCTCCAAACTGACTTTGTTGAACCATCGAGAGCAAGGATGGCTTCAACTCAAAATTGTTCGCCTCAATGTTTGGTCTAGTGATGCTAGACCTCCTACCCATTACATTGGGCGCTACAAAATCACGGAGTGCTCTGTTGTTTGGATTATCCATTTGCTCGTCGGTAGCTGAACTTGAAGCTTGCTGTTTGCTTTGCCTTAGTCGCTGCCGAAGTGCTTTGAGTTTCCTTTGAAGTTGCATATGTAAGTATGCAAAGTAGTTTTGATGAATGACAAAGTATTCATGATGATGATGGAATGGCAAAGGTTTAGGAACAAGAAGGTTCAAGCACAAAGACAATGGCCAAGAATAAAGAGATGAAGATGCCTCACAAAGAGTTAAAGAAACATGAGCTATGGAAGACAAGGTTGATGACATGAACTAAATCATGAAGAACAAGCTCATAAGTTGAAGAAGAATCAAGGAAACAAGCATGAGGATCAAAGGAATAAGCCATGGGTCAATACATATCAATAACATATCAAAAACCTTGAAGAGTTGTATCAGGTACATGTACTAATCGATTACCACAATGGAATAATCGATTACCATAACTCTGTTTATGGTACAATCGATTACAATAAGAAGGACAATCGATTACATAGGTTCTGGAATGAACATAATCGATTACAGATAAAAGGCTAATCGATTACCAGTTGAAAGTTTGAAGACTGAGCATCAGGTATTCACCATAATCAATTACCAAGTCAAGCATAATCGATTACGTAAGTTCTGTTTTGTCCCTAATCGATTACATGAAGTCCTAATCGATTACCATGCTGCGAGACACAAATTAAGAGCATCAGGTATCAATCATAATCGATTACAAGGCAAGGAATAATCGATTAGAATGGTTCTATTTCATAGCTAATCGATTACAGTAGAAATGCTAATCGATTACCTGCTGTATAATACTGAAGATTTCAAAAGCTAATCGATTACAGCTCGAAGGCTAATCGATTACCACAGTGTCAGAACGTGGGAAAATGCTTTTAAGTGGAACTCCAGCTCATTTCTTCACTCCCACTTTATGCCCACTTGAGGTATCCGTTGGAAACATTTGTGCAACGGCTAAGAGCTCCCAAATGGCTATAAATGGAGCATGAATTCAAGCAAGTAAAGACACACAAGAGGGGAGACCAAGGCACAACACAAAGCAACAAACATTTCTCTTCTTAAGGTCTTCTAACTAAATTTCTCTTGTATATTCTGCAACTCTTGATTCTAAACTTGCATATTGCTTAAGAGTTGTTAGATTGTGAGTTTCAATTTGCATATCCTCTCTTGTTGAGAGTTAGAATTTGTAAGAGCTTTCATTTGTGTATCTACTCTATTGAGAGAGTGTATTGATTATAAACACAACACCAAACACAAGGTATTCACTCTAGGTTGAGTGGTCACAAATGTTGGGGTTCAACCTTTGGGTATTGAGAGATTGTGAGATTGGGTGGGTTGCCCTTTGCTTGTGAGGATTGAGTTCTTGAGTGTGGGACACTAGGAAGCTGCAATTGCTCAAAGCTTGTATCTCAAATCTTCAATAGTGGAATCCTTCAAGTGGGTTGCTTGAAGGCGAGACGTACACCGGGTTGGTGGAACTCGTTAAATTTGGTTTGCATTTCTCTCTACCTTGAACTCTTTATACAACTGCGCATATAAACTGTTTGTTGAAATGCATGAGCTGAATGTTTGAATCAAAGTTGTTGTTCAAGTAGAATACTTAACTCTGCATGCCAAGTGTTTGACAATTTGCTTGAATCAATATTTGATGAAGTTCTTCAAGGTTGGAAATTGCTATAACTTGCCAAATATCTAGAACTTTGCTTCCTATCAACTCTTGGGTTATACTTGCTTAATTAATATCATCTATCTTATACTCACAAGCTGTTTGATAGATTGAATGAGTTGAATCTTCATAGGAAACATCATATCATTTCTTAAATAAATCTGTGCACTCTAACTGTTTGATAAATTGTTCAAACCAATAACTTGCTTGTTTATCACACTTTAAGCCTTATATTGTCATTACACATCAAGTGTTTCATAGTGTGATATGTGCATAAAAGTTATTGTATCTTCATTATTGCATCATTTGTATATTACTAACCACTTCCAAGGGGATTCCGCGTGAAAATTTGAAACACTCAATTCACCCCCCCCTTGAGCGTTGAGGCCTTGGCTAACATCCTTAGTGTGCGTTCGATTTCAGGGTCGAAGATGTGTTCGAAGCTAAAACACTTTCGCATAAAGGAACCTGCACAATCCACAAAAACACAAATGCCCAAGTGTAATTTTGCAGAAAAATTAAAACAAAAACCAGAAAAATTATGTAGAAAAAATAAAATAAAAGAATCTAGTCTAATCAAAACACCGTTTAGCCAATATTGGGGGACAATCCCTGGCAACGGCGCCAAAAACTTGATAGCCTTCCGCAAGCGTACGGGATATCGCAGTAATAAAATTATCGTCCCACAGGGATTGTTCCCAATTACCGGTTTATAGCATTTTGATTATCTAGACAATTCATTTGTTGGTTCAGAAATTTATAACGCAAAGAACTAAATGACATAAACAGAGAACACTAAGCAACAACAATAAAAGGATTGATTTGGAGACAATGGAGATTAATTTCTTGGGAAGTAAAGATTCACATAAATGTGGGTGCCAATATTTAATGCGGTTCAATTTCTAGATCATTAAATCATGTTTCTTAAGGCAAGTTTTCCTAAATTGATCAGTGACTTTCTCTCGAAACCTCACTAACGTACCTAATTATTGAAGAACCGCGTTCAATTCACTAATTAGGTCCTTTAAGCTTTATGAAAACTCGGATATCCCTCAAAGAGTTTCGTTCACTTTCGTAACCCGAATCCCTAGGTTTGATTTTGTGTAATTCAAACTATACGCCAATCTTTCGATTACCCATACCGTTTACAATCATCCATACTTATCTCTAAGCTTAATGGAAGCATTAAGAACTCACAAAATCAAATAAGAACACAATTTAACAACCAAGAATGAAGAACCAAGAATGAAGAACATTACATATGGGTTCACATAAATGCTACACCTTAATTCCCAAGAGAAATGTTTAATGTGCCATGGAAACAACTATGATAATACCACAATACAAGGAATTCAAACCAAACATAGAAGGAAAATCAAAAGATGAAAAGGGATTCAGAAAATACAAGAGGAAGTTCTCACTAAATCTCCTAAAATCCTTCTCCCAATTCTGTAGAATTTGATCTCCTTTGACATTTTAGCCTTGATCCCTTTCGAAAATCCTTGGCAAAGCTTTCCCTTTTTCTCCCAAAAAGTGTCCCTCAATGTCTCTCCCCCTTTTCCCTTTTGAAAACTGCCTCTTTTATTCAGAAACTGCTCCAAAAATTAAAGCAAGTGTAGAACGCGCAAAAACCCACTGGCAGTGGGAAAAACCCACTGGCAGTGGGTTTCTCTGGAATTCAAAAAAACCAATTTTTCCTCCTCCGGGCAGCAAGATCCACGGCCAGTGGGAAAAACCCATTGGCAGTAGGTTTTTTTATGCACAAAATACTCACTCCAGAGGGGTCCACAGCCAGTGGGAAAAACCCACTGGCAGTGGGTTTCTCTAAACTTCACAAAATGCCTTTTCTTTTACTGTTTTAAGGCCCTGAAATGTTTCTTTAGTTTTTCCTTCTTTTCTGCCACTTCCAAGAGCGAATCCTTTCTTCTTTTTGAGCTTCCAAATGGTTGGACTATCTTGCATCCATCACATGCTTTATCAAATGCACTACGTTCTTGCATTTATGCACCTAAATCAAGGTTATTCCTGTAAAACTTCAAACACCCAAGTGACATATGCGGAATGAAGGAAATCATATGGGAAATAAGAGGAAAATGACACAGATTACCTAGAAATCCTAAGTAAAAACATCACAAAACAATGCAAATTAAATACCTATCATGACTTGATATCGATTAAAGAACAGTTGAAACTCTTTATTTCCAGGTAGGGGGAGCGTTACATTTCAAATGAATAGTTTATGAATGGATGTGGGGTGATATTGTTATGATGTATATATGTTCTGTGAATAAATTGTTATTGAGACCCCGATTGAATAACATATATTATGTTTTCATATCTTCCATTCATATTATTGATATTGATGTGATGATTATATATATGTGTGACCGATGATGAGAATGGTTTTCATGAATTTTTCATGAGATGCTTATGTGATGAATGAATATAAAATATGATGTGCTTTTCACAAAATACTTTGGGTGGGACTCAAGGCAAAAGACAAAAGACCTTGGGTGGGACTCAAGGCAACCTCTTGAGCAGGGCTCGGGGTTTTAGCCCGTGGCACTAACCGTTGTCACTGAGAGTAATGGTGTCACATAAGGGTGCAAACGGTTTGGTACCAGTAAAACGGCCGGATCAGCTGAGAGCTGAGTTATGGCTTGGGGAGCCAGTGTTGCAACACAACTTAAAAGATTTAATAATGGATTCTTTTGAGTGAGCATGTGTATGCACTGAATTATATGTTATTGAGAATAATAAGCTGCCTTACGATGAGTTTGTATGACTCAGTTATGTTTTGTATATATATATATATTTATGAATTGGACTTTTAATCCAATTCAATAACTATTATTTGAAATTTTTATGCTCACCCCTAGTGTTATTATTTTTACAGTGGATGTAGGACTTAGCAACGATATGTGAAGTCACTCAGCTGCTTGGATTGTACATAGTTATTTTTGTAGAAGCCTTGGCCGACTCCTGTGTATACCAACTTGTTATATTTAATTGTGTATTTAAATGGTCCGGTCGGCTGATGTAAATATGACAATGATTTTATTTAATTCAAATTCTGACTTGAAATTTAAATTTATTGTGAAAAGTTTATTTGGATTATTAAAATTTTATTTTAAAATTAAGAACGTTATACTATGAGGCAACAATATCCCGAGTTATTTCGTTAAGGTATGTCTTTATGTTTAAATTTTGAGGACAAAATTTTTGTAGGAGGGGAGAATTGTAACATCCTAAAATTTAGAATTTTAGAAAATAATTCATTAAGGATCAGTGGAGAAATTCTGAGTGAATTATGTCTGAGACAAGACCTTCCGAGTGAAGAAATGGATATGATTCCGAGTGAAGGAATGTTAACATGTTTCCGAGTCGAGCATGATTGAGAGAATCACTTCTGAGTTAAGAAAAACTCTGTGTCTAAATGAGACACTTTTGAGTGAGGCAAATCCGAGTGAAACGTCTCTGAGTGAAATGTTTCCGAATGGATCATTTTCGAGAGAAATACTTCCGAATGAAGAGAAGCTTTAATTTCGAATGAGTACTTCTCGGGCCGAGATATTTCTGAGTAGTGAATTCCCTAGTGGGGTATCTCCGAGTTGAGTGCAACTTTCTGAGTGGGGTGTCTCCGAGTGCGATACTTTCGAGTGGAATGGCACCGAGTGAGACACTTCCGATTTCATTGTGGTATGGCACCGATTGAGACTTACCAAGTGAGTCTTTTCCAGGGGAAGTACTTCTGGACAGAGAAAGACTTTAACTTTGAATGAGTATGTTTCTGAGTGAATAGTTCCCACGGGAAGTAAATATCCGAGTGGTGAACCCCTTTATTCAATTCGTGCTCGGGTGTCTTAAAGATTGCCTATAGCCTGTGCTCTCGGTTTCATCTTTGAGATTATTTTTGACTCCGAGTGATATTCCCAAGTGGAAAGATTTCCGAGAGTCTCGCTCAGGCGATTAACCCTGACTCTGATTTCTTCTTTCCACTGATTCTAAATCCTATTTTATGTTGAAATATTTCTGATCGGTTTCAGTCGGTTATTACTATTTTAAGTATGATTTTATTATTTTGAATGTATTTAAGAAAAGTAAATATTATTTTATATTAAGACCGAGTGGATTCTTATTAAACATGAAAAATCTATTGTAAAAAATGAGAAAATTAATGCGGGTCGTCACAGTTGGTATCAGAGCGGTTCTTTCTAGAGCCGGGTGTATGGATGAACCCAGTGATTGTGTGAGTCCTATACTGGAGTGTGTTTGTATTCTATTGCATTGCGTTTGTGATTGTTTGTGCAGCTTGGCATCATTCCCTTGGCACTCCAATGGCGTTGTACTGTATATATATGAGGTAAATATCTGACTCCCTGGTAGAGCATTGGTTATTAATGGTGATGTGTTTGTTCATTGTAGAAATACCTTATGGCCGAAGGGACTAGTTCTGGTGGAGGAGATGACTTCATCTCAAAGTTTTCTCAGTTGATGAGTAGGACCGAGTCTGGTCCCACTCTTGATAAATTCCTGAAAAGGAATCCCCCTGTCTACAAAGGAGGGCATGATTATGATAGGGCATATATTTGGATCAGAGAAATTGGATAAGCGTTTGAGTATTTTGAGTGCTCGGAGGAGCAGAAGGTTCAGTTTGCAACCTATCAATTGAAGGACGAGGCTAGGATATGGTGGTCTCGGACTAAGGTTCAGATAAAGACAGCAAGTGAACCGGTAGTATGGGTGAATTTCTGAAAGAGATTCCTTGTCAAATACTTCCCGGATAAATATAAAATCCAAAAGGAATTGGAATTTTTGAGGCTGGAATAGGGCCGAATGTCAGTGGCCGAGTACACTGCTAGGTTTGACGAGCTGTGTGATTTCTACCACCCTTTCTCATTGGAAGGAACCGAGGGCAACAAGTGTGCCAAATATGGGGCGGGATTACGGATTGAACTCTGTAGTGTAATTGTACCGATGAAGATTCGGGATTATCTGAATCTGGTAAACAAGGCTAGGCTGACTGAAGAGGTGCAACTATAGAGAGCATTTCAGCCGAGAGATAAGAGACAGCTGAAGGCCAGAGGGTTTAACTTCAAGAAGACGGGTCAGTCTTTTCGTGGCAGTAAGTTTTCCACTACGTCTTCTTCTTTGTCTGGTCGGAGTTCTACTGGCCGATCAGGTAGCCAGTCGGGTAGCCGTGCGTGCTACAATTGTGGCCAGGAAGGCCATATTGCAAAGTACTGTCCAACCAGTCAGATTGTTTGTTTCCAATATGGACAACTGGGACATATTAGACCCGATTGCCCACAGAGGCAATAACCGAGTGGGCATGGCAGCCGAGTCAACACTTCTAGGACTCAGGGTTCTAATGTTCCGAGAGGAGGTAGACACGGTGCTGGTCGTGGAGGCCAACACTCAGAGAGAGCAGATGCTCAATCCAGTGGCGCCCAGAATGTCATGACCGGGCGGGTTTTTGCTGTAAAGAATGACAACTTGGTACAGGGTAAGTGCCTCATCCATGGCTATCTTGTTGATGTAATTTATGACTCGGGTGCGACCTATTCGTTTATTTTCGATAGCTATGTACGACGGCTTGGTTTGCCGATTATGTTAATGGAGAACGCTCTTAGTGTCTCCACTCCTTCTGGCTCCAATTTCTATGCAACCACTATGTGTAGAGAGTTGCCAATGCAAGTAGAAGATCATATTTTCTGAGTGAATCTGATTTGTATGCCATTGAAGAACCTAGATGTCATCCTAGGTCTCGATTGGTTAGCTGCTAACCATGTGATGGTGGACTGCTATCGAAAAACTATCGTTTTCTCTCAGGAACTGGACACCAAGAATGTGCTGAGTGATGTTTCCGCCACCTATGTTATTTTATTTACTTCGGAGGGTCGGTATAATCTTATGCCGAGTGATATTCCCGTAGTCTGTGAATTCCCTGATGTATTCCTAGAAGAAATTCTGGAGTTGCCTCCCAGTCGGGAGATTGATTTTTCGATTGACTTGATTCCCGGGGCCGAGCCAGTGTCCCGTGCGCCTTATAGGATGTCTTCGATGGAATTAACCGAAGTGAAAAACAAGTGAATGAGATGCTTGAGAAGGGCTTTATCTGACCGAGTGCTTCACCGTGGGGTGCTCCTGTATTATTAGTGAAAAAGAAAGACGGTAGTATAAGGATGTGTATCAATTACTAACAATTGAATAAGCTGACGGTAAAGAATAAATATCCATTGCCACGGATTGACGTCTTGTTGGATCAGTTGCAAGGCACTGTCGTCTTTTTTAAAATCGACTTGAGGTCGGGATATCACCAAATACGAGTGAAGTCGGAAGATATCCCCAAGATGGCTATTCGGACTTGGTATGGGTACTTTGAGTATGTTGTAATGCCCTTTGGAGTGACAAATGCTCCTGCTATTTTCATGGATTACATGAATCAGATTTTTCAATCGTATTTGGATTGGTTTGTGGTAGTATTTATCGATGACATACTGGTGTATTCGAAGTCGGTTGAGCAGCATGCTTAACATCTTCAAGTTGTTCTGCAGATACTCTGAGAGAAGAAATTGTACGCTAAGTTATCCAAATGTCATTTCTGGGGAGAAAGTGTACAATTCTTGGGGCATGTGATTTCCCGAGAGGGTGTATCAGTCGATCCGACTAAGATTGAGGCGGTTATGGCTTAGGAAAGGCCTAAGTCGGTAACTGAGATTAGAAGTTTCCTTAGATTAACTGGGTAATATCGGCATTTCATTGAAGGATTTTCTCGGATAGCGCTTCCTTTGACTCGGTTGACAAGAAAGAAGAATCCATTTGTATGGTCGGACGAGTGTGAATTGAGTTTCCAAACTCTTAAACAGTGTTTGACGACTGCTCCCGTGCTTGCATTGCCTGATGTGACAAAGGAATTTGTAGAGTACTATGATGCATCCAAGTTTGGTTTAGGATGTGCGCTTATGCAAGCCGACCGGGTGATTGCCTATGCTTCAAGGCAATTGAGGCCACATGAACAAAATTATCCGACTCATGACCTTGAACTTGCAGCAGTGGTATATGCATTGAAGATTTGGCGTCATTATCTATATGGGTCTCGGTTTGTGGTGTTTAGTGACCACAAGAGTTTGAAATATTTGTTCGATCAGAAGGAACTCAACATGAGACAAAGGAGATGGGTGGAGTACCTAAAGGATTATGATTTCGACTAGAGGTACCACCCGAACAAAGCAAACATTGTTGCCGATGCACTGAGTAGAAAAGCATTGCACACGGCTTTCTTGATGGGCAAAGAGCAAGAACTGTTGGAGAGCTTTCAGGATATGAATATTTGAGTCGTTATGAACGCTCCAAACTGAATGACAGTCGGAATGCTGAAGATTTCCAATGAATTTCTGGAATCTTTAGCTGTGGCCCAAAAGAATGATGAAGAGTTGCTGGAATTGCTTGACACTCAAGCCAGAGGCAAGGACATGGAATTGTCTCAAGGAAAGGATGGAATTTTCAAATTCTGAGACCGAGTGGTGGTGCCTGCAAACAGTGATTTCAGGCAAACTGTGTTGACTGAAGCACACAAGAGTTCTTTGAGTATTCATCCCGGTGTTACAAAAATGTACCACGATTTGAAGAAGGAATTCTGGTGGCGGGGCATGAAAAAGGTAATAATCGAGTACATGAAGTCCTGTGTGATATGCCAGAAATGCAAGGTTGAACATCAGAGGCCCCCGGGTTTACTTCAACCTCTGGAGATTCCGATTTGGAAGTGGGAGAGTATTACCATGGATTTTGTATCTAGGTTACCTCGTACCCAATCCGGGTGTAATACAATCTGGGTGATTGTTGACCGATTGACCAAGAGTGCTCACTTCTTGGCCATGAACATGAAATGGTCATTGGACCGATTGGCTAAGTTATACGTTACTCAAATTGTACGATTGCATGGCGTATCCTCGAGTATCATTTCCGATCAGGATCCCCGATTCACTTCTAGATTTTGGAGAAGTCTGCAACAGGAATTGGGTACTGAGCTGAGAGTGAGCTCGGCTTATCATTCTCAGACCGATGGTCAGTCGGAATGGACTATACAGACTCTTGAGGATATGCTGAGAGCCTGTGTATTGGAGCAGGGTGGCTCATGGGAAAAGTATTTACCCTTAGTGGAGTTTGCATACAACAACAGCTATCATAGTAGCATCGGAATGGCTCCATACGAAGCTCTATACGGTCGAAAATGTTGTACACCATTGTGTTGGAATGAGAATGGTAATGCCATTCATCTAGGACCCGAGTTAATCCAGGAAATGAATGAGCAGGTTGCTCTAATTCGAGAGAAAATGAAGATTTCCCAACACCGACAGAAGAGTTACTATGACAATCGGCATAGACCACTTGAGTTTCAGACGGGTGACTGGGTGTTCCTGAAAGTTTCATCGACTAAAGGAGTAGGTCGGATATTGAAGAGTCACAAGCTTAATCTGAAATACATTGGACCGTATCAAATATTGGAGAAAATCGGTAATGTTGCTTACCGAATGGATCTTCCCAAGTCGTTAACTAACATCCATAATGTGTTTCATGTGTCACAACTCTGAGCATATTGATAAGTCTTGAAAAGACTTAATTATTCCACCTTTTATTTAACATAATTTATTAATTATCGTTTAGTTTTGACTATATTATTTAATGATTTGTTAATAATTCGTGTTTCAGTTATTTATTTCAAAAGCGCTTTATTTTTATAAGAAAACGATTAAAAACATTAATAAATTAAGAGTTTATTACTATTTATAAATTTACTAAGCAGCCAGCATACAAATGCTAGGCAATTAGTTGTTTATTGGTACAGGAATAGGGCGTACTCGAGAGAAGAAGACAAATCCGAGGAAAAATTACAAAAATCCGAGTGAGAAATCATAAAGCCGAGCGAGAATTTACAAATCCGAGTGAGTCTTCGTATATCCGACTGAAAGGAGTCCAAAAGACCGACTGAGCGAGACTTCCTAAAAGGTTGACCGAAAAGAATTAACAAAAGACCAACTTGAAATACTTCCAAGATACCGACTCCAAAATAGAATAGGGAACCGAGTGAGGCTAGAAAAAGAAGAGTCCGAGCGTTAACTTCAGAGTATCGATTGAAAAGTCAATTTGCTCAAGGAAAAGTCAATTCGCTCAAGCGAGCGTCAAACATTCGTTCAAGCAAGTGAATTCGCCCAAGCTTCTTCATCACGCTCAAGCGAGAACAAAGTTCGCTCAAGCGAAAAGGCTGATATTTAAAACAGCGATCGTTCCCTCCAAAAGGCACTCGGCACCAATATTGTTTCTTGCTGTCTTCTCTTCTACTGCTGCACCCTTAGTAACTTAAGTAGTAAGCTGCTAATTAGCTGGTGCTGTGCTGTAAGTTAGCTAAGGATGAGCTGGATCCTGTTAAGAGCTGAGCTGTAATTAGATGATCATTCTGTAAACTATGTAATTAGTTAGTTTAGTCGTTAACTTAAGTTTCCTAAGTTATCAGTTAAGTTAGTTAGTTAGGTAGAAGCTTATATATAGGTTGTACATATTCTGTAACAGAGAGCCAGAACAGAGAAAGATTCATACATAGAAAACAATTCATTCACAACTTCGTACATCTCACTATGTATTTTCTCTATCTAAATCCTCTCCTCCATGACGTTCCACAATCTTTCGATGGAACAAAAGTCAATGGAGTTCTAATTCCCTAAGGTTGGGATTGCGAAGGTTAGCAATGGAGTCTTGAAGCTGTGAGCGAGGAAATCGACTTCTAGATCCTGAGGCAAACAAGCTGAGGAGTGGATTCAAATTGCTGGATTGACAAATCCAGAACTGATGAAGAACTTCGCCAGTGAGGAATCATGGTTAAAGTTTAGGTAACTTCCAGTTTTCTAACTAGTTCAGGCCTAATCAATTTAGGTGAATAGTTAGAGTTCAACCTCCAATTTTGCATTAGATTCTTAGGTTAATTGAGCACTTAAGGAATTAAGGTTCGATGCTTAAGGATTAGTGTTTTTCACCTAAGGAATTAGGGAATAACCACAAGCGAATTGTCCTCTGGATTATGAAGTTTGATTATACTTTAATTGCATGTTTCTTGATGAATTGTGAACCGAAGCAATCCTGACCTGTTTTCTATTAATCACCTTTCACATTTCATTTTAACTCTGTTTCTGGAAATACAAAAACAACTATAAAACACTAAAACAACCAAAAACCGAATGAAATTCCTGTCTCTTTTGTTGGTTCAGCTTGTACTAATCCAAGATTAAGGTACTTACCACAATCCCTGTGGGAAGATCAAATATTCTACAATTTTAACGACTGGTGCGCTTGCCAAAGTATAAATCCGAGAGTCATATTTTGTTTTTACTAAGATTTTTAGCACCAAGTTAATGGCTCGGGATTTTAGCATCAAGTTAATGGCGCCATTGCCGGGGATTGTTGAGTAATATCAACAATCCTTGGACCGGTACTAGACTGAACCGTTTACTGTGTTTGCATTTATTACGTAGTTTCAATTTTGTTTGTAGTAGTTGATATTTTCGTGTAGCTGTAGTCGTAGCTGTGAATCGTCTTTTTGTTTGATATTCGTTGTATGCAGTCAAGGAGCAGAGGAGAGCCTTTCTTCTTTGATCCTGACATCGACTTGTTAGAACGTAAACTGAGAAAAGAGAAAAAGCAAAAAGAACAAAAAGAAATAGAACAAAGGAGAGTTACATTAGGTGACTACTCCAGGCCGACTGAAGAAGGATCGCAATCTAGCATCCTTAGGCCACCAATTTCAGCAAATAACTTTGAACTTAAACCAGCTCTACTGCAATTAGTAAGAAATGAACAGTTCAGAGGAAGTGAGGTTGAGGATCCAAATTTACATCTAGCAACCTTCCTCCAAATTTGTGACATAGTAAAAATGAACGGAGTCCTTGATGAGGCAATCCGACTGAGATTGTTCCCATTTTCTCTAAGGGACCGAGCAAAAGCCTGGTTGCAGAGTCAACCGAGAGGTAGTATTTCCACCTTGGAGGACTTGCAAAGAAAATTTTTGATTAAATACTTTCCTCCTTCTAAATATGCAAAGTTGCGCAATGAAATCACGTGTTTCCAACAAAGAGAAGGTGAATCTTTGATGGAAGCATGGGATCGGTATAAAGAGAGCTTGAGGAGATGTCCTCATCATCAGATTTCTGATGTGCAACAGGTAACTATTTTATATAATGGTGTCAGGCCAGCTACCAGGGTCCTGATTGATGCCTCAGCTGGAGGTTCATTAACAACTAAAACTGTAGAAGAAGCCATAGAGCTGATTGACGTTATGGCTTCTAATGAATGTCTGATTAGTGAAAGCAACCAAGTCCATAGGAGAGAGATATTAGAACTAGAAGCACAAGATGCTTATCTGGCTCAGAGTAAACTGATGACTCAGGCTTTGGAGAAACTAAGCATACAGATCTCAGAACTCCAAAAGCCGAGTCAAGTTTCTATGATAAATTGTGATTTTTGTGGTGGAGACCATGAGAATGGAATGTGTGATCCGAATGTGCCTTCCGAGCAAGTGAACTATATGGGGCAGTAACAATATCAAAGGAATTATCCTTCTAATTCCTTTAATCCTAATTACAGGAATCACCCTAATTTTTCCTGGCAGAAAGGTCCACATTTAAATCAGAACATTCCACCAAATCAACCCACAAATAGACCACAACAACCCTCTCACCCTCCTGTTAAAGAGAAGTCAGAACTTGAGAATGTACTTTCTCAGTTCATCAAGCCACTCAGGCCAGTTTCAAAAATCAGGAAGCGTCCATAAGAAATTTAGAAAATCAAGTCGAACAGCTTTCTAAGCAATTAGCTGAGAGGCAAGCAGGTAATTTCCCTGGAGATACCGAGGTAAATCCAAGGGAACATTGCAAGGCTATAATCACTAGGAGTGGAAAAATTATTTCTCCATCTCCGAGTCAGGAAATAAGCTCAGAAAAAGATAAAGAAAAAGAAATAGTGCAGGAAACCAAGCAGGTTAACAATGAAGCTAAATGTGAAAATGAAACAGAAAAAGAAAAAGAAAATAAAGTCCACTAAAAGAAAAAGAAAAAGGTCGATCTGATTCTGGAGGAAGCTTCTAAGCTGACTCCTGAAAAACTGAGTAATGCTCCATTTCCACACAGGTTTAAAAAGCAAATAGAAGAGCAGAAGTTTGCTAGGTTCTTAGATGTATTCAAGAAACTCCACATAAATATCCCTTTTACCGAGGCATTGTAGGAAATGCCTTCTTATGCAAAAATTTTTGAAAGAACTATTGTCTAAGAAAAGGAAGCTTAAGGGGGATGAAATGATTGCTCTCACTCAGGAGTGTAGTGCAATCATTCAAAAGAAACTTCCTCAAAAGCTAAAAGATCCTGGATCTTTTACAATACCGTGTGCAATTGGGGATATTCATGTAGGAAGTGCTCTCTGTGATCTAGGAGCCAGCATAAATCTGATGCCTCTATCTTTGATGAAAAAACTGGGAATTAATGACCTTCAACTAACTCGCATATCTTTGCAGTTGGCTGACAGATCCATTAAATATCTCCAAGGGATGCTGGAAGACTTGTTAGTAAAAGTAGACAAATTTATCTTCCCAGCAGATTTCATAGTGTTGGATATGGAGGCTGACCGAGAGATTCCTTTAATCTTAGGTAGACACTTCCTAGCTACTGACAGAGCATTAATTGATGTAGAAAAGGGTGAACTCATGCTGAGAGTTCAGGAGGAGCAGGTAACCTTTAATGTCTTCAATTCCATGAAACATCCGACTGAAAGGATGGATTGTTTAATGATTGAAGAGAGTAAAAGTTACCATACTCTAATGCTTTTAAAAACTGAGGAAGAGGCCTTACGAACTTTTTTAGAGGATGACTTTGACTCTGAGACTGAGGAGTTAAATGACTCTCACTCGGAAATACTAAGCCTACTGGAAGTATTAGAAGTAGGTTATTTTGAAAAAGAAAAGAAAAATGATTTGAAAATTACTAAAGTTGAGAAAGGAAGGGAATTTTCTGAAGAAAAATGTGATTTAAAATCTTTGCCTTCTCATCTGAAATGTGTTTTCCTGAGAGAGGATGAAACACATCCTGTCATTATTAATGCTGACTTAAACGAAGAGGATATAGACAAACTAATAGGGGTTTTAAAGGCACATGAATCTGTGATTGGCTGGAATATTTCTGACTTGAAAGGAATCAGTCCATCATTTTGTATGCACAAAATTCTGATGGAAGATGATTATTCCCCTGTAGTACAGCCACAACGCAGATTAAACCCCATAATGAAAGAGGCAGTCAGGAAAGAAGTGGTCAAGCTTCTTGATGCAGGAATCATTTATCCTATCTCAGACAGCGCTTGGATCAGTCCGGTCCAAGTGGTGCCCAAGAAAGGAGGAATGACAACTGTTAAAAATGAAAAAGGTGAAGTCATAGCTACTAGACCGACCACAGGATGGAGAATGTGTATAGACTATAGAAGGTTGAGTGACTTCACTCGGAAAGACCACTTTCCCTTGCCATTCGTTGACCAAATGCTTGAGAGGCTGTCGGGTCATGAGTACTACTGTTTTCTTGATGGATATTCGGGTTATAACCAGATTGTGGTTGACCCAAAAGATCAAGAAAAGACAGTATTTACCTGCCCTTATGGAATATTTGCTTACAGGCGCATGTAGTTGATGCTAATTTCCTGAGTCATTAACTCGGTGGTAAAAATCTTAGTAAAACAAAATATGACTCTCGGATTTACACTTATGGCAAGCGCACCAGTCGTTAAACTTGTAGAATATTTGATCGTCCCACAGGGATTGTGGTAAGTACCTCAATCAAGGACTAGTACCAGCTGAACCAACACGAAATACAGATAGTTCATTCAGTTTTTATGATTTTAATGTTTTCTAGTTGTTTTTAGTATTTTCAGAAACACAGTTAAGATGAATATGAAAAGTGATTAAAAGAAAGCAGACTAGGATTGCTTTGGCTCACAATTTCCTCAAGAAACATACAAATAAGTATAATCTGACTTCACAATCTAGAGGATAATCCACTAGTGGTTATTCCCTAATTCCTTAGGTGAAAAACACTAATCCTTAAGCAATGAACCTTAATTCCTTAAGTGCTTGATTAACCTAAGAATCTAATGTGAAATTGGAGGTTGAACTCTAACTATTCACCTAAATTGATTAGGCCTGAACTAGTTAGAAAGCTGGAAGTTACCTAAGCTTCAGCCATGATTCCTCACTGGTGAAGTTCTTCATCAATTCTGGATTTGTCAATCCAACAATTCTGCTCCACTCCTCAGCTCGTTCACCTCAGGATCTTCGAAGTCAATCTTCTTGCTCACAGCTTCAAGATTCCATTGCTAACCTTCACAATCCCAGCCTTAGGGATTTAGAACTCTATTGACTTCGGTTCCATCGAAGGATTATGGAACATCATGGAGGAGAGGATTAGAGAGAGAAAGATGTATAGTGAGATGTTCGTAGTGTGTAAGGAATGTTCTCTGTTCTATTATTTCGTATCCGTGTCTCTCCTATATACATAATATGTACCACCTATATATATGTTTTTACCTAACTTAACTAACTTCGCAAAAATAATTTTCAAAACTTAAGTTAACGACTAAAACTACTAGTTACACACTTTACAGAGTAACTAAATTACAGCTCAGATCTTAACAGGATCCAGCTCAGCCTTAGCTAATTTACAGTGCAGCACCAGCTAATTGACAGTTCACTACTTAAGTTACTAAGGTTGCAGCAGTGGAGAAGAAGGCAATGGAAGCGGAAACAGTACTGCACAGGTGTGTTGTTGGAAGGAAGAAACAGGGTTTAAGTTACTGCTTTTTTTTCGCTTCAGCTGCTTGGTTTTCGCTTGAGCTGATTAATTCTCGCTTGGGTGAATTGAAAATATGTAATGCAGAATGGCTTTCTCGCTCAAGTGTGATAGAGTAGCTTAGGCGAGAATGATATTCTGGAGTTACGCTTGAGCTAACTTGCTTGCTTGAACTAATTTTTGACCTTCGCTTGAGCGAATTTAACTCCCGCTTGAGCGAGTTGATTATTCAATCGGTATTCTGCAGTTGGCGCTCGGGTTCTTCATGCGATATTCTGAGTCCTTGTTCTCTTTTGGAGTCAGTGTCTTTGAAGTCTCACTCAGTCGGTTTTTGGAAGACTCACTCGGAATTATCAATTCTTGCTCGGATTTGTAGGATTTCACTCGGAATTTTCTTCTTTTCTCAAGTGCGCCCTGTTCCTGCACCATTAAACAGCTAATTACCTAGCATTTATACGCTGGCTGCTTAGTGAATTTATAAACATTTCCAAATTCCTTAATTAATTAATATTTTCAATCGTTTTCTTACATAAATAAAGTACTTTTGTAATTCATAACCAAAATATGAATTGTTATTAAATTATTAAATAATACTAACAAACTAACCAATAATTACTGAATAATGTTAAATAAATAGGTGAAATAATTAAGTCTTTTCAAGACTTATCAGCCGTTCGGTTTGTGCAATGCTCCAGCAACCTTTCAAAGGTGTATGCTGGCCATTTTTGGGGATATGTTAGAAAAATTCATTGAAGTATTCATGGACGATTTCTCTGTTTTTGGTAATAGTTTTGATTCATGCCTCAGCAACCTATCTAAGGTACTGGTGAGATGCCAAGAAACTAACCTCGTCCTTAACTGGGAAAAATGCCATTTTATGGTTAAGGGAGGGATAGTCCTTAGCCACAAAATCTCTACTGAGGGCATTCAAGTGGACCGAGCCAAGATAGAAATTATTGAAAAACTTCCCCCTCCGATCAACGTGAAAAGAGTGAGAAGTTTTCTAGGATGTGCTGGCTTTTACAGAAGGTTCATAAAAGATTTCTCAAAAATAGCTAAGCCTTTGACTGACTTGCTTGTAAAAGATCATGTGTTTGTGTTTAATGAAAACTGTGTCAAGGCTTTTGAAAAATTGAAACAAAGTCTGATTTCAGCTCCGATCCTTGTAGTACCTGATTGGTCTTTACCGTTTGAATTAATGTGTGATGCAAGTGACTTTGCAGTCGGAGCTGTGCTGGGACAGAAAATAGGGAAATTAACTCATGTAATTTATTATGCTAGTAAAGTGTTGAACGAAAATCAAATACATTACACCACTACTGAAAAAGAAATGCTGGCTGTGGTGTATGCATTTGATAAATTTCGAGCTTACTTGATTGGGGCCAAGGTTGTTGTATATACAGATCACTCGGCAATCAAGTATTTACTAGCTAAGAAAGAATCTAAGCCGATACTGATCAGGTGGGTTCTGTTACTCCAGGAGTTTGACTTAGAAATACGAGATAAAAAGGGAGTAGAGAACTCAGTTGCCGACCAACTGTCTCGTCTGGAAGGTGAATCGGATTCTGTTTTAATAAAAGAAGAATTTCCAGACAAGAAGTTGATGGCAATTATCACCGGGCCATGGTATGCTGATATGGCCAACTTCAAAAGTGCCTCGATGGTACCTGATGGCTGGACATCCCAAATGAGGAAAAAAAATTTTCATGATAGCAAAAACTTCCTTTGGGATGATCCATTTTTGTATAAAATAGGAGTTGATGGAGTGATCAGGCGATGTGTGCCTGAATGCCTGAATCCGAGCAAGAAAGGCTCTTGTGGCATTGCCACGACTCCTATTATGGAGGTCATCATGGTGCCTCCCGTACAGCAGCAAAAGTTTTACAGAGTGGCTTTTATTGGCCAACTATCTTTCAAGATGCTAAAGAGTATGTCAAAAGGTGCGATAAATGTCAAAGGAGCGGAGGTCTCTCTGCTAAAGCTGGCATGCCTTTGACAAACATTCTAATTGTGGAATTATTTGGCGTTTGGGGTATTGACTTTATAGGACCCTTTCCAAAGTCGTTCTCCAACGAATATATACTTGTTGTTGTAGACTATGTCTCCAAATGGGTGGAGGCAATCCCGACCAGAACCAATGATGCACATGTGGTGCTTAGGTTCATTAAGAAGAATATTTTCTCTAGGTTTGGAGTTCCGAGAGTACTTATTAGTGATGGGGGTTCACATTTTTGTAATAAAATAATGGAAAAAGCCCTGCGCCACTATGAGGTGTTACATAAAATATCCACTCCTTACCATCCATAAACTTGCGGACAAGTTGAGCTGTCAAATAGAGAAATCAAAAGAATCTTAGAGAAAGTGGTCAGGAAATCTAGAAAAGATTGGTCGGTAAAATTAGATGATGCATTGTGGGCCTACCGAACAACCTTCAAAACTCCGATTGGCATGTCCCCGTATCAATTAGTTTACGGTAAGGCTTGCCATCTCCCTGTGGAGTTAGAACACAAGGCGTGGTGGGCCACAAAGTTATTAAACATGGACTGTGACCAATCCCAGGAGGAAAGAGTTTTGAAACTCCATGAATTAGAGGAGTTCCGACTCAAGGCTTATCAAAGTGCCTCCATTTATAAGGAAAAAACAAAGAAGTGGAACGATAAGTGGATTAATAAGAAAGAGTTTCAGAAGGATGATCAGGTTTTATTATTCAATTCCCGACTGAGACTCTTCCCTGGAAAACTTAGATCGAAGTGGTCGGGGCCTTTTACTGTAAATGAGGTTTTTCCTCATGGTGCAGTTGAGCTAAAAGACCCGACTACCGATCAGATTTTTAAGGTAAATGGCCAGCGACTCAAACTCTACTTTGGAGGAGAGTTTGATAGGCAGAAAACCTCCTTGTTACTACAGGCATCTTCTTAAGATGCCATAAGGTCAAGCTAGTGACCTTAAAGAAGCGCTCTAGGGAGGCAGCCCTACGTTCTGAGTGTTTTTAATGAAAAGAAAACTATAAAAATTTAGTGAATAAAGTTTGAATAAAATTTTTGAAGTTTTGAAGAAGGAAGTCCGAGCTTGAGCGAGATAGTATACTTGGATAACTGTTACTCACTCTTTGCCCTTTTTCCCGACTGAACTTCACTCGTCAGTCTTCAATAAATTCCAAATTTTAATGTGAATAAAAAGGAAGACTTTAATAAAGGATTTCTGATCGTTAATTTAATAAACGGGTCGTATGATGAAGGGTGATTTATTTCAGTCAACCTTTTATCACTCGAATTCCTCACTTATCACAGTCAGTTTTGTATCCATTAGTCTCCTGTTCACTCAGTATATTTTTCTTGTCAGTCTTATGTTCAGTCGGTTTTCTATTTTTCTTAGTCATCCACTCGGCTTTCTCACTCAGTCTCTTATTCCCTCGACCGATCTCTTTCACTCGTTCTCTATTCACTCGGTCACTCTTTCATTCTTTCATTCGTCACTTATTCACCCAATCTTTTTCACTCATTATTTCATGAATGCTTCGTCTTCTGTTGTTCTTTTTCACCCACTCAGTATGTTCATCCACTCGGTATTCATTTACTCGTTGTTTCATTCCACCTACTTTCTTTCTCGGTTTTCTCACGATGTATTTTTCTTTTTCATCCACTCGTGTTTCATTCGCGATTGTCACACTCAGTATTTCCAGTCACTCAGTTTCCTGGCATTTTGTTTTTCATTCCCCCAGTTTCTCCATTCACTAGGCCCCTCGCTGCATTCGTTTTGTTCACTTGGCCTTTCATTTACTCGGTATTACTTTCATTTGTTCTTTCTTCCACTCACTTGTTCACTCGTCCATTTAGTGTCGCACTCGTTTCTCATGCACTTTTCTTTATTCCATTCATTCTTTCACTCGTTCTATGATCCACTCGGTATCCCTTTCATGAGTCTTTTTCTGCAGTCTCTTTTTCATTCACTCGGTTTCTCACTGGATCACTCGTCTTTCTTCCACTCGCTCCTGCATTTAACTCATCTCCTTCACTCGAAATATTCTCATTTGTTATTCCATTCATTCTTTTATCCACTGGTCTTTTTCATCCATCTTCAATCTACTCGTCTTTCTTCCACTCGGTCACTCATTCTTTTTCGTTCCTCACCTGTCCTTCAGTCTTTCATTACCGCACTCTATCTTTTATCCATTCGTTCTTTCATTTGTTGTTTCATTCACTTGACGTTGCTCATTTTTTCCGCTCGTCTTTTATTCATCGGCCTTTTTACTTACTTACTCCTTCTTTGCACTTTTTGTTTGTTTACTCTTCCACTCATCCATTACCACTTAGTATCTTCTTTATCACTCGGTATCTTTCTCCATTTTCACTCGGTGTTTTTCCTTTGCAGTTTTCCATTTAATGCCTCACGTTCGATCACTCGGTTCTCATTTATTCGTTCACCTTTATTCACTCGTCCTTTATTCACTCATTCATTCTTCCACTCGTTCTTCTAAACACTCTTCCAATCGTCTTATATCTCTCCATATTCTTTCTTTCACTCGGACTTATTTTCATTGTTATTTCTCCCACCCTTTTTTTTTGTCCACTCGGGATCCTGTATTCATTCACGTGTCGCTATTCCATTTGTTCTTCCACTCACTCTTTCATTTAATTATTGCTTTCATTCACTCGTCTTCTTCATCACTGTCACTTATCACTGTCACTCATCTTTTCCCACTCTCACTCGATCTTCCACCTATTCAGTAGGTGAGCCGAGTAAGAATATCAAAAAAAAAATATAATAATATAATAATATGTAAATTTATAATAGTATTAATAAAGTAATAAATAAAGCTGGAACATATTTATGCGTTTCTGGGATAAGTAACTTCAATAGTATAAAAACCTTTCAGCTTCCAAACCCTAAGTACCTACGCTGAACTTGGGTTGAAGACGAAAAGGCACTTTCTGATTTCTAAGAAAGGTACTATCTTTCCACTTATTTCACTTATTTAGAGCACTTCTAAGTGCGTGTGTAGTATCTTCTTGCTTCTTTGTTAATATTCTTCCACTGTTCATAGCCATGCACCTCACATTTTTGGTTTACTGTGTTTCTTTTGGATTTCTGTTCTTATTTTTCATCTAGGTTGTTTATCAGCATTCTTTTAACATTAACTATGAAAAGAAGATCACAGAGACTCCTGCAAAAACCTAGACAAAATTTTGCAGAAGGAAGTGTGAGAAGAAAGCAAATAGATAACGAAAAGGAAGTAGCAACCATCAGTATATCTGATTCTTCTGAACATGCACCCAGTCAAAGTAAAACTGAGAAGAATGCATCCCCTACAGTTGAGAGGAATGAATTGCCAGAAGTTGAAAGTGTTAAGGCTGCTGAAGACTATGTTATAAAGTTTAAAACCAAAGAGTCCGAGCATCCCAGGCAATCTGCAGGAGCCGGTTCTTCTTCTTCTGACATTTCTGTGGTGTTGCAGGAATTACAGGTCATAAAGAAGATGCAACTTGGAATTTATGATCGGGCCTTGAACCACGATCTCATGCTCAGAAAGATTGCCACGAAATTGAGGATAAAACACACAGCAGAAATGGGAGCCCCACCTGACAAAGATGCGTGGTTAGCTTCCATTGGATTCAATATTCCCTCACAGGACGTATCCCAAGCAGCTGACCTCTCACCACCTTCAGAGCAGGACAAAGAGAATGAAGATCAGGATGCTTGAGTTGTTGCTACGTGTTATTATGATGTTTTTATGTAATTAACTTGACATTATTCTACCTGTTTCCTGAACAATGAATTCGCTTTTATTTTAGTTGTAATGAAATTTTCTTTCTTTGTTAAAATTACTTGTTTTATTCTGTTTTTCGATTGTATCGGTAAATTAATGCATCCCAATCCGACCACGAGTTTCCCATCCACAGCCACTCAGGTAAAAAGGGAAGTATTTTTTCGACTCACTCCTTAATTGATATTCTGACTTATTAATTGCTAAAATATGTTTATTGTTTAAATTCAAATCCATCTTAATAAGTTAAAGTTTGTTGATTCTTAAGCTTAGTCGGATAAATTAACTGATCGGTTTTGTTTAACTCAGGATCTCTGCCCATAACTTTTTCATCATTAATTAAATGTTTACTCGGCATGCTAGTTAGCACTCTGAATGTATGATCTTACATTAAGTTTGGGGACATGACTGGCTGATTAACTATTATATTCATAGCTTTTGAGCCTATTTTATTCTTTTCCGAGTGAACTTGCATGCTAGTTAGTGAGACAGAATTTGCTTTAGTACTTGCTAATTGTTTGTATGCCAGCCAATCAGAAATGATGAAGGCCTTCTTTCTTAATTCAGCCAGGACCAAAAAGTAGCCTTCCTAATATACTTAATTATCCTTTGATCCAAAAATTATGTTTGAGCCTGAGACCCTTTTATTCTGTTATTCACCTAACATTACAAGCCTTTTTATCTCGAAAAAAAAACCGACTGATTTACCCCTGGATGTTCTGCTGATGAGTTGCTCAGTCTTACCTGTTGCTAGGGACTAGCAAGTTCTAAGTTTGAGGATGAAGAGTGTGCCTAGCATCAATTAAGGACACACTCCGACCTTGGTTATAGATGAATAAATAGAGGCAAATGAAAGGAAAAATAGGAAAGCTGAGAAGAAAAATTAAAAAAATCAGCAAGGAAAAAAAGTGTAAAGCACCGATTGAAATATGATCGGAAAAATATGGAAAAGGAGAAAGAAAAGGAAAAGTCCGAAAGACTGAAAGAAAAAGAAGGTGCAAAGCACCGAAAGTGTTAAGTTAGCATTCACTCAGAAAATAATGGAGCTTGCTAAGTAGAGGCAATTAAGTTAGAATTGAGTCAAGGCATCAGTGGATACATCTTGTAACCCGACATTCACTCAAAAAACAATAATTGAGCCTGTAGCCCAGCCCCGTTATAAGCTTAAAAAGCCCTTACTAATCTGATTGTGTTGGCATATGGTATGACGTGTAGAATTATTCCAAGCCTATGTTTATCTAACAAGTATACAGGTAATGAGTGCATTTTATTCACCCTATACACTGAGAGAAGAGTTAAACACCGACCAGTGAGGAAAACATCAGCAGCTTGTTTCCTAAAGGAGCTGTAAGTTATTATACTTTTAGAAATTGCGAGAAGAAAAGATGATCGGTATTCAATAATTATAATATGAATTAAGTTAAGGGAAGGCTGATTGTGTTGATCAAATGCTGTTAGTTAATAAATCTGAGTATTTGCTTGAGGACAAGCAAGATTTAAGTTTGGGGATGTGATAAGTCTTGAAAAGACTTAATTATTCCACCTTTTATTTAACATAATTTATTAATTATTGTTTAGTTTTGACTATATTATTTAATGATTTGTTAATAATTCATGTTTTAGTTATTTATTTCAAAAGTGCTTTATTTTTATAAGAAAACGATTAAAAACATTAATAAATTAAGAGTTTATTACTATTTACAAATTTACTAAGCAGCCAGCATACAAATGCCAGGCAATTAGTTGTTTATTGTTACAGGAACAGGGCGTACTCGAGATAAGAAGACAAATCCGAGGAAAAATTACAAAAATCCGAGTGAGAAATCATAAAGCCGAGCGAGAATTTACAAATCCGAGTGAGTCTTCGTATATCCGACTGAAAGGAGTCCAAAAGACCGACTGAGCGAGACTTCCTTAAAGGTTGACCGAAAAGAATTAACAAAAGACCGACTTGAAATACTTCCAAGATACCGACTCCAAAATAGAATAGGGAACCGAGTGAGGCTAGAAAAAGAAGAGTCCGAGCGTTAACTTCAGAGTACCGATTGAAAAGTCAATTTGCTCAAGGAAAAGTCAATTCGCTCAAGCGAGGGTCAAATATTCGTTCAAGCGAGTGAATTCGATTAAGCTTCTTCATCACGCTCAAGCGAGAACAAAGTTCGCTCAAGCGAAAAGGCTGATATTTAAAACAGCGATCATTCCTTCCAAAAGGCACTCGGCACCAATGTTGTTTCTTGCTGCCTTCTCTTCTACTGCTGCACCCTTAGTAACTTAAGTAGTAAGCTGTTAATTAGCTGGTGCTGTGCTGTAAGTTAGCTAAGGATGAGATGGATCCTGTTAAGAGCTAAGCTGTAATTAGATGATCATTCTGTAAACTATGTAATTAGTTAGTTTAGTCGTTAACTTAAGTTTCCTAAGTTATCAGTTAAGTTAGTTAGTTAGGTAGAAGCTTATATATAGGTTGTACATATTCTGTAACAGAGAGCCAGAATAGAGACAAATTCATACATAGAATACAATTCATTCACAACTTCGTACATCTCACTACGTATTTTCTCTCTCTAAATCCTTTCCTCCATGACGTTCCATAATCTTTCGATGGAACTGAAGTCAATGGAGTTCTAATTCCCTAAGGTTAGGATTGCGAAGGTTAGCAATGGAGTCTTGAAGCTGTGAGCGAGGAAATCGACTTCTAGATCCTGAGGCGAACAAGCTGAGGAGTGGATTCAAATTGCTGGATTGTCAAATCCAGAACTGATGAAGAACTTCGCCAGTGAGGAATCATGGTTGAAGCTTAGGTAACTTCCAGTTTTCTAACTAGTTCAGGCCTAATCAATTTAGGTGAATAGTTAGAGTTCAACCTCCAATTTCGCATTAGATTCTTAGGTTAATTGAGCACTTAAGGAATTAAGGTTCGATGCTTAAGGATTAGTGTTTTTCACCTAAGGAATTAGGGAATAACCACAAGCGAATTGTCCTCTGGATTATGAAGTTTGATTATACTTTAATTGCATGTTTCTTGATGAATTGTGAACCGAAGCAATCCTGACTTGTTTTCTATTAATCACCTTTCACATTTCATTTTAACTCTGTTTCTGGAAATACAAAAACAACTATAAAACACTAAAACAACCAAAAACCGAATGAAATTCCTGTGTCTTTTGTTGGTTCAGCTTGTACTAATCCAAGATTGAGGTACTTACCACAATCCCTGTGGGACGATCAAATATTCTACAATTTTAACGACTGGTGCGCTTGCCAAAGTATAAATCCGAGAGTCATATTTTGTTTTTACTAAGATTTTTAGCACCAATTTAATGGCTCAGGATTTTAGCATCACATATATTCCGTGTGACTCTATGATTATGCTAAGTGACTCTATCAAATTGAAGGAAGACCTGACGGTGGAAGTTACATCGATCGGTATTAAGGAGTATCAGACCAAACGATTAAGAAACAAGGAGGTGCCAAGTGACAAAATTTGAATGGGGTAACCTACATGTGGGAATTAGAATCGGACATGAGAAGGGTGTACCCCAATCTTTTTCAGTAAGAGCGTTGATTTCGGGGACGAAATCCCTTTTTAGGGGGGTGGATGTAATATCCCGGATATTTATAGAAAAAATTTGTGAAGTGGAAATATTAAAAATTGTTTTTAGGAATTTATTTGATAATTTTATGAATTATTAGTTAATTATAAAAGGTGTGATTAGAAGAAGAAAAGTTTAATTAAAACCTTTAAAGAAATTGTAAAGGAAATGGAGAAATGACCGGTTGGAGAGGTGACCGGTTGGAAGTGACCGGTTGAGAAGGTAACCGGTTGCCATGAGTTTAAATAATGGTTTCCTTCTCTTTCCTTAATCATTTGCATAATCATTCACTCTCTTTCATGTAAAGTTTTTTCTTCCTCATCTGTTACTTTTCTTCTTCTTCTTCCTCCATTGTTGAGAGCTGAAAGCTTTTAAGGGAGGTCCCTTTTGCATCAAACCTTGAAATAATTACATAGCTGTGATAGTGGTTTCAAGGTAAGTCCTTTGAACCATTTAAAATTGTTACCCCATCTCTTTCATTTCTTTTCTGGACCGAATGGCCATGTGTGGAGAGGTACTGTTCTGATCTCCACTCCTCTTGGCTGTCAGCCTAAAAATGGTTCTTTTAACCGTGTGGACGGTGGTGTGATGTTAACAAGCTTCACGTTCCAAACCCGTAGGTAGCGAACGAACATCAGTGAGATAATTAAGGAAGCTGGTGCTGAACGGAGGTAGAACTGTGAACCCAGAAATTGTTGAAGCGTGGAACAGAGGCAAGGGGGTGTTCGGGTTATAATTAATTAGAATAGGACATACTGTCCGAGTCGTTGAAATGATTAAACCGGGTAAGAGATGATGCTGTGTGAAAATTATGTGAATATGTGTATGAATGTACCTATGAGTGTGCACACCGATTAGTTTAGGATCGTGTGTGTGTGTGTGACTTGAGAAATATTTAATGCTGCGATAATAAAGATGATGCTGGATGAGTTGTTGTATATGAATATGTATGAATACGTGTATGGCCACCGATCAGTTTCTGATCATGTGTGTGGCGTAAATCGATTGAAATTGAAATATTGATGCTGTGTCAATCGGTGTTTAGTGGCAATGTGATGTTGGGCTTGACAAGCAGGTCGCTCGAGTGATGTTGTTAATGGCCACTTATGATGAAAAATGTGAAAATATATATATGATTGTGGTGTGGGACGGCCGACGATATATTTTGCCCCTCATTTTCGGCTCCCGTGGCTTTTGTGCCCAGTTGAGCTACCCAGTGGTCAAGCAGGACCCAGTGGTCAAGGTAGAGAGTCAAGCAGGACTCGGTGAACCAAGCAGGGTTCACGGGGTGTCAAGCAGGACCCCCAGCTGAAGGCCGATCCTTTGAGTATCCGGATACTAGTTGTCAATTTTATCTGAGTCAGTGGTGATAATTGATGATTTGATAATTTTGCCGAGTGTAGTTTATTATAATTGCTGAATGAGAATTGATATATTTGTTGAGCATGATTTGAAGTATTTGCCGAGTGTAATTTCATATATTTGCTGAGTGATTTGTTATATTTACTGAGTGGTAAATTATTATACTTGTCGAATGAGTTACTTGCTGAGTGTTTTGTTAAAATGGCTATGAATTACTATATGGCCGAGTGTTAATTGCTATGATTGCCGAGTGTGAGTGTAATGTGCAATTTGAGGATAAAAGAATCGGATGGAGTTTATACTTGTATTTTATTATTTAAATTCCGTTCTAGATTAATTATGATGCTAAACACTCACCCTTGCTGTGGTTTTCAATTTTAGTAACCAGTGACAGGGAAGAGGTCGGAGCCATGGAGGTGCGCCAAGCGGAGGATTGATGCCAAGGCACCAAGTGATTTGAATGAATTGTGTAATATATGTATATATTTTGAGTTTTCCGAGTGTTTGATGCTATAATGTGTTGCCTGTATGTAGAATTAAAATTTAAATCGGATATGACTTTGTGATGCTATGTGATCAGTGTTTATTTATGAATGAATTTGCATTGCTGTAGCAGGGCGAATCTCGCCGAGTGGAATCATTCTTGTCCAAGCAAGGGCCCATTGATTTGGTGCCTAAGTATCCTTCATTTCTTTCTGAGTGAAGAATACCGAGAGACCCACTTCTGAGTAGAAAGGTTAGAGTGTCTCTGAGTGAGCTATGGCTGAGACTCCGAGTGAAGAAAGATAAGAGTGTTTCCGAGTGTGGATATGAGTGAACCTTTTCTGAGTAAAGGTCAAGCCGTTTCCGAGTGAGAAATGACCGAGTGGACTTATTTTCCGAGTGAAACCCGACTTGTTGACTTTCTTTGTAAGTCTTGTCCGCTCAGGTTTAAAGAGTATCATTCGCTCAAGCGAGTCGGATCTCGCCTAAGCGAATCAGAGTCTCGCTCAGGCGATTAACCCTGACTCTAATTTCTTCCTTCTGCTGATTCTAAATCCTATTTTATGTTGAAATATTTCCGATCGGTTTCAGTCGGTTATTATTATTTTAAGTATGATTTTATTATTTTGAATGTATTTAAGAAAAGTAAATATTATTTTATATTAAGACCGAGTGGATTCTTATTAAACGTGAAAAATCTATTGCGAAAAATAAGAAAATTGACATGGGTCGTCACAGCTAGACTGACTACTACTCGTGTATTGGCATTGCCGAATCTGCAGGAAAGTTTTGTAGTCTATTGTGATGCATCCGGGCTCGGCCTAGGATGTGTATTGATGCAGAATAGTCGAGTGATTGCTTATTGATAAGTGCTTATTTTATGATTAAATTCATGACTCAATTGGACTCATTTTCTGAAAAACTTAACTAGATTGGTGAATAATTGAGCATGATTTTGATTATAAATAATGTGTTAAGTAACTAAGCTTGCTTTGAAAAAAATATTGAAGAAAGGTTCCAAAAGCTTGAAAGAAATCAAGAAGATTCAGCATCATCAGAACCTCACGCTTAAGCTTGACCTCGAGCACGCTTGAGCGCAACCTTGTTGAAGAATTAAAGAAAACAAAGAAGCTTCAGGATCCTCTCACGCTCAAGCGTGGGAATGAGTCGCTTGAGCGTGAGCCCGAGAGTGCCCAAGTGAGGAGCAAGCGTGACCCTGAGCATGGATTGAAGGACAGCAAGTAGCATCAGACCCCCCCCACGCTTGAGCATGAGAAGGGGACGCTCAAGCATGAACACGAGAGCGCTTGAGCGAGGCTGAGCATGGCTGGAGCGTGAATTAAACATTCTGCACCACAAGTAAGCCACGCTTGAGCGAGGCTGAAAGGAATCAAGCCTGAATCAAGCGTGGAAACTAGTATACTAAATTGGAAGGCCACGCTTAAGCGTGGTTAATTCAGCTTGAGCGTAAGACTATCACTAAGCATCAGAACCTTTCACGCTTGAGCGTGACAATCAAGCTCAAGTGTGACTCATGCAGTATGGGATGTCTAATTTAATATTCACCAATGGTGCGATGCCAACTCAACCATTTTCTTGTGTTTCTGCATGTCTTCGAATATTCCTTCATGGGGTTTATGCAAGTGGCAAAGGGAGCTGAACCAGAACCCCTATAAATCAAGCAGAAAACAAGACAATAGACATCCATCATCAGATTTAATCCCCTGTATTTCATTCACAATCCAAACTTTCCATTATTTTCTGTATTCATTCTTTTGATGGTGAAAATGCAAGGCATGAGTAACTAAACTCCCTTATGGGATTGGCTGTAATCCATTCAACACTGAAGTAATGCTGTTGTAAGTTTTTATTTAGTAATGAGATTTGATAAGTTTCTGTATTTCCTTCTGCGTTTAATGCCTGAAAGTACTTGATCATTATTTTCTTGTTTTAAGTTTTCTCAAGTATGCTGCGAAGTGACTTTTGAAAGCAGATCTGAAAGAAATACTTATTGTGAGTAGGTAGCCAGGGATGGTGTCTAACGCAATAAACGTCAAAACAATCGATCGATAATGCTGGGATGATTTCAAAGTGACTGAGGGATCAGCGGTTTGAAATCATTCTTATGAATTTTGTAGTCGAGGGATCGATACAAATGACTATGATTGTGACGTAGAAATTATCTTTTCGATTTACTTATATAAAAACTTATGCAGCTTACAGAAGGTGAAGATGTGATGAAGCCAATCCTTGTTTTAAAAAATTGATTTCTCTCAAAAACCATTCACTGTTATCTTTTGCAAAATTTCACTCTCTGTTATTTATTACTTTTTCATTCAACATCATTCACAACAAAACAAACTAAAAATCTTCTGCCTAATCAATTCAAAACTAAGATCTTCATTCTAACACCTCCCTAGCGGAACGACAACTATACTGTATTACAACTTCTGTGTTTAAACTTGGCACAAGCATTACATTGAGTTCATATTATACAAACTTGATTCTCTTTCATTGAACTCTTCATTCCAATATATCAAAAAAAGACCATCACTTATGCTTCACGTCAATTATGACCACACGAACAAAAATATCCTACGCATGATCTGGAGTTGGCAGCTGTGGTCTTTGCATTGAAAATTTGGAGGCATTATCTTTATGGCTCTAAATTCGAAGTGTATAGTGACCATAAAAGTTTGAAATATTTATTCGACCAGAAAGAGCTGAATATGAGACAGGAGAGGTGGATTGAATTTTTGAAAGACTATGATTTCGACTTAAAATACCACCCGGGAAAGGCAAATGTTGTAGCCGATGCCTTGAGTCGGAAGTCCATTCATATGGCAATAATGATGGTTAAAGAGATGGAGTTACTTGAATAATTCTGAGACATGAACCTGCATGTGGATGTTTCTTCGCCTGGAAAAGTAACTCTCAGTACATTGAAAATAGCCAATGAATTTTTGAAGCTTGTTTATGTACAGCAGATGTCGGATTCTTATTTAGCCGAGATGAAAGAAACTTAGGCTAAAGGCAAGGACCTATTCTTAACCGAGGGTTCTGATGGCATTTACCGAATGAAAGGTCAAATTTATGTACCTGACTCTGCTGATTTACGAGGATCGGTACTTGATGAAGCACATAGGAGTATGTTGAGTATTCATCCGGGTACAGCCAAGATGTATCATGATTTGAAACTGCATTTCTGGTGGCCCGAAATGAAGAGGGATGTGGTTGACTTCGTGGCTCACTGTATAATTTGTCAGATAACAAAGGTTGAACATCAAAAACTGACCGGTGGTCTACAACCTTTAGAGATTCCCGTATGGAAGTGGGATGCTATTGCTATGGATTTCGTAATAGGATTACCTAGGACTCAGAGTGGACACGATGCTATTTGGGTTATTGTGGACCGATTAAGAAAGTCTGCACACTTCTTGCCGATCAATATGAGTTACCCCTTGCAGAGACTAGCACAGTTATATATTAGTGAGATAGTCCGACTACATGGTGTTTCATCTTCAATTGGGTCGGATAGAGATCCGAGGTTTACTTCCCGATTTTGGGGGAGTTTGCATCAGGAGTTAGGTTCGAAGCTCCGATTGAGTTCGGCCTATCATCCTTAGACAGATGGGCAGTCCGAGCAAACTATCCAGAGTTTAGAGGACTTGTTGAGGTCCTGTGTGCTAGAGCATGGTGGTAGCTGGGAGCAATACCTTCCACTGATCGAATTTACTTATAATAATAGCTATCACAGTAGGAACGGTATGGCTCCATATGAGGCTTTATATAGCAGGAAATGCCGAACCCCTCTCTGCTGGTCAGAATCGGGTAAGAGCTTAATGTTAGGACCTGAAATTGTGCAGTAGACCTCTGAGCAAATTCAAATGATCAAAGATAAAATGAAAGCATCCCAAGATCATCAGAAGAGTTATTATGATAAGCGGACGAAGCCGATTGAGTTTCAGGTCGGTGACAAAGTCTTTCTAAAAGTTTCTCCTAGCAAAGGCATTGGGAGAGCATTGAAAAGCAAGAAATTAAGCCCGAGGTATATTGGTCCATATGAAATATTGAAGAGAGTCGGACCTGTTGCTTATCAGATAGCGTTGTCTTCTCATTTGTCAAATCTATATAGTGTATTTTATGTTTCTCAATTGAGAAAGTATTTGCCAGATCCTACTCATGAAATGCCGGATGATGATGTTGAAATCCGAGAAAACCTGACCACGATAGCCGAACCCACTGGTATAGTGGACCGATCGGTAAAACGCTTGAGAAACAAGAATGTTAAGTTGGTCAAGGTTGCATGGTAGCAGGATCAGTGTATCATGCATACATGGGAACGTGAAGACGCTATGAGGCAATAATATCCCGAGTTATTTCATTGATGTATATCTTTATATTTAAATTTCGAGGATGAAATTTTTGTAGGAGGGGAGAAATGTAACATCCCAAAATATATGATTCTTAGAAAAATAATTTATTAAGGATTAATGGAGAATTTCTGAATGAAATTCTGAGTGAATACTGTCTGAGATAAGACATTCCGAGTGAAAATGGATATGATTCCGAGTGAAGTAAGACCGAGAAAACTAATTCCAAGTGAAGTTAAGATGTTTCCGAGTGAAACATCATTAAGAGAATCATTTCTAAGTTAAGAAAAACTGTGTCCGAATGAGACACTTTTGAGTGAGGTAAAATCTGAGTGAAACGTCTCCGAGTGAAACGTTTCCGAATGGGTTGTTTCGAGAGAAGTACTTCCGAATAAAGAGAAACTTTGAATTTAAATAAGTACTTCTTAGGCTGAGATATTTTTGAATAGTGACCGAGTGGAGTATCTTCGAGTTGTGTGACTTTTCGAGTGAAGTGTCTCTGAGTGTGATACTTCCGAGAGGGAGGGCACCGAGTAAGATGTTTCCAAGTGGAATAGCGTCAAGTGAGATATTCCCGATTTCTGAGTGGTATGGCACCGATTGAGACATACCGAGTAAGTCTTTCCCAGGGAGACTACTTCTGGACGGAGAAAGACTTCAATTTTGAATGAGTATGTTTCTGAGTAAGTAGTTCTGAGGGAAGTTAATATTCGAGTGGTGAGTTCATTTAGTTCATACTCGGGTCTATATCCAGAGTTGCTTAGTTTGTGCTCGAGTTCGTCTTCGAGATTGTCTTCGACCCCGAGTGATCCTTTCGAGTGGAAAGATTTCTGAGAAAGGATTATCTTCAAACTCCGAGTGACCTTTTCAGAAGGAAGACTTCCGAGTGACGCAAGTGAAGGCTTGACTCGGGCAGAATTATATCTGAGTGAGATGTCTGAATGAGATATTTTCGTGTGGGACATTTCTGAGGAAGGAAAGCTGAGTGTTTCATGGGATGAAACCTTTCTGAGTGAATTTCCTCTGAGTGAAGTAATTCTAAGCGGAAAGAGGCTCAGATGAGTCTTCTCGGAAAGATGTGTCCAGAATACCAAAACTGAGTCGGAATTAATAATTATTTTAATTATTGAGGCTTTCCACATCACTCTGTTCTTTTACATTCTAGCAGATTCTTTTATGATATTTTCTAAGTATGAGACCATCTCTGATGTTCTGTCCTCTTTTTATTAAATATCTTGTTTCATCCTTATCATTTAAGATACGTGTGTCAGACTTCTTCCTATCGTTCACGTCTCTTTTGCATGAACGATATATATACCAACTTCTACTGTTGAATCAGTTTAGAAACTTTGAAAGTGTAAAACATCACTTCTATCCTTTACTTTCCAATCTTTACTGGAAACCATCAAACGAAGAAGAAAATCAATCTTCATTTCTTCTCTTCACGAAGGAACATTGGACTGGTTCAGATCTGCAAATTCCAATCGGAATTTGTGAGCAGTGATTTGGATATAGCTTGAAAAACTGCTGGAACTCTTTATTCCAGGTAAGGGGAGCGTTACATTTCAAACGAATAGTTTATGAATGGATTTGGGGTGTTATTATTGTAATATATATAATATATATGTGAATTATTATGTGAGACCCCGATTGAATGACATTTTATGTTTTCATATCTTCCATTCATATTATTGATATTGATATGTGATTGATGATGATGATGTGAATACTATTCATGATGTTTTCATAATGTATGAATGCATGGGATACATTTGATAAGCATATAATGCTTGTGTATTAAACAAACATGAAATATTATTATGGTTTCGAGGATTCCATATAAAGACCTTGGGTGGGACTCAAGGCAAACCTCTTGAGCGGGGCTCGGGGTTTAGCCCGTGGCACTACCGTTGTCGCTGGGAGCGATTGTGTCACATGAGGGTGCAAATCGTTTAGTACCAGTAAAACGGCCGGATCAGCTAAGAGCTGAGTTATGGCTGGGAGCCAGTGTTGCAACACAAATTAAAAGACTTAATAATGGATCCATTTGATTGAGTATGTGTATGCATTCATATATATATGATATTGAGAATAACATGATGAAATGAGAATGAATGATATATGATGAGATTCTGTGATTTGGTTATGTTTTATATATAGTTATGAATTGGTGCTTTAATCCGATTCAATAACTATCATTCTATGATGGTGGAAGTTGTACCGATTAGTATTGAGGAGTATCAAACCAAACGGTTAAGAAACAAGGAGGTGCCCTTAGTGAAGGTAAAGTGGCAGAATCTGGATTGGATAACCTACACTTGGGAATTAGAGTCAAACATGAGGTAGATGTATCCCAACCTTTTTCAGTCGGTATATTGATTTCGGGGATGAAATCCCCTTTTAGGGGGGGTGGATGTAACATCCCTGACAATTTAGGAAAAATTACGTGTAGTAGAAAATATTATTAATTGTTTTGAATATTATTTGGAATTTTTATGAATCATTGGATAATTATGAATAATTAAATATTATGAACGTGAATAAAATTATTTAATTGGTTGGTTAATAATGAAGTGAAGACCGGTTGAGAGAAGAGAAGTGTTTGAGGAGGAAAGAGGGTGGCAACCGGTTGAAAAGGTTACCGGTCACTCTAGACTTTAAAAAGGTTTCTTTTTTTCTCTCTCCCAATTATCACTCACACGCGAGCTACTGTTCCTCCTTCTTCTTCTTTGCTTATTTCTATTCACTGTTCATCTTCTTCCTCCTTCATCGCTGGTTGCATGCTTTAGGAGAGGATCTCGTTTGCATCAAAACCGAGTGCTAAGCTCAGTTTCATGACTGTGGCCCCAAGGTGAGTCCACTGATCCATTGCATTTTGTTTCCCTGTTCCCTTTCGTTTCTTTGGTGACTGAGTAGCCATGCATGGCTGTGAATAGGTCTGTTCTCCACTCCTCTGGTGAGTGTGAGCTTGAAAATGGTCCTTAGAACTGAGAAGGATGTTAAGTTAACGGGTTTTTGCATTCTGACCTGTAGGAAGTAGATCGAACAATGAGAGGCTGACTGACGGAGCTGAGACTGTGAACCCAGTGCTAAGAGGGTGTAACCAACACCAGGAGTAAATTATAGAAGCTTGGAACTGAGGTAAGGGGGGTGTTCGGGTTATAATTGATTAGAATAGGATATACTGTCCGAGTCGTTGAGATATTTGTAAACCGGGTAAGAATTAATGCTGGAAGAAAAGTATGTGGATATGTATATGAATGTATGTGCATGTGTGTGGACACTGATCGGCTTCTGATCGTGTGTGTGGTATAATCTGATTGAAAATTGAAATATTTAATGTTGTGACAATCGTGTACAGTAGCAATTGATGAATGGGCTTGACGAGTCGGTCTCCCTGTGATGAGAGTACATGCCAGTTTCTGGTAGTTGCATCTGTTGATTGTTGATGATATGTAATGATTGAGAAATGTGAATTGTATATGCATGATAAATAATTGCTATGTGTCGCATTAGATTAATAATGTTTATTATATTGAGTTACATATTGTGTATGAGATACTCCGTATACTGTTGAGGGCGGGGAGTGGTCGCCGGTGCGTTGCATGAGCAAGGAGCGGCTCCTGACAGGCTTCTAGTAAATGGATTGTATGATTATGATATGTGATTATGTGGTGGAGGACGACCAATGGGATGAATTACCCTATTTTTGGCTTCAGTGGTCAAGTCGGACCCAGTTAAGCTACCCAGAGGTCTTTGACCCAGTGGTTGAGGGGGAGCCAAGTCGGGCTCGGTGAACCAAGTCGGGTTTACGGGATGTCAAGTCGGACTCCCAGCTGAAGGTCAATCCTTTTAGTATCCGGATACTAGGCATCAAATTTTATCTGAGAGTCAGTTGTGGTAATTGATGAATTATTAGTTGTGATGTGTAGATTTGCCGAGTGAAATTTGTTATATTTGTCGGGTGACATTTGTCATATTTGCCGAGTGAAATTGTTATATTCGTCGAGTGACATTTGTTATATTTGCCGAGTGAAATTGTTATGTTTGCCGAGTGAAATTTGTTATATATGCCGAGTGAAATTGTTATATTCGCCAAGTGAAATTTGTTATATTTGCCGAGTGATATTTGTTACATTTACCGAGTGAAGTTTGTTCTATTGGCCGAGTGTGAATTAATTACCGAGTATGATGTATTATAATTGCCGAGTGTAATTTGCAAAGTGATGAAAATGCAATCAGACGGAACTTATATATATATAACTTGCTAAATTCCGTTCTATATTAATTATGATGCTAAACACTCACCCTTGTTGTTGTTTTCAATTTAGTAACCAGTGACAGGGAGGAGGCCGGAGCCATGGAGTCGCGCCAAGGGGGAGATCGATGCCAAGGGCCGAGTGATTTTGAGTGATTGTGTAGAGTATATATGTGTATAAGGAGTTTCCGAGTGTATAATATTACCTATGTGTTGACTTAAATTGAATTAGATGCAAATTTATATTATGCTTGGTATATACTTTCTCATGTTTGCTGTGACTGCCTATTAACTAGCGGATTTATTCCCGAGTGAAGAATAACCGAGAGATCCCCCTTCTGGGTGGAAGGGTAGAATGTCCCGAGTGAGATTGGCTGGGAGAATGTTCCAAGTGAAGAAAGAGTATAGTGATTCTGAGTGAAGAAAGTGTATAATGATTCCAAGTGAAGAAGGTGTATCATGATTCCGGGTGAAGAAGTGTAGAATGTTTCCGAGTGAAAATTGGAGTGCTTCCGAGGGAAGGTGAGAATGTTTCTGAGTAAAATGTGGCCGAGAGAGCTTCTTCCGAGTGAAGTAAGGATTGGGTACTTTTCCGAGTGAGGATATCCGAAGAAACTCTTAACGAGTTGTCGCGACCTGGATCGCGGCGGCACGGCCGACCCTTTAAAAATAAAATGCGGTTTCGAAATCCTTTCGAAAAGAAAACAGGGAGTCGCCACCAATATTTTTTAGGATAAAATACCGGAAAAACCTTTCGTTAAAGCATTGGTCATAAAAATGAAATTCCAAATTCGGGAGTCTAATTACAGGTGAGGAAGGTATTAACACCTCACAACTGTCCATTATAAAAACGGTTACCTCAATATGATAGCGCGCATTATAATTAGCCAAGAAATTATTTTAACTTCTTCAAAAAGAAAGAATGTATGAAATGACAAAACATACAAAAATAAACAAAAATAGACAAGGAATTTTTTACATGAGATCAACAGGACGTCTCGTCCAAATTAACCTCGCTCCTCCTTTTGAAGAAAATAATAATAATAAATAATAAAAATTATTACAATTTTCAGGCTAGTCCAATAAATGTGTAAAACACTTATTCTTGTTGATATTAATTGTGAACCCTGGTGGAGATTAATTCAATCAACAGAAATTAATTATTAATTAAAAAGGAAACAGACTCATCGAACAACAACTAATTTGATGGAAAAATAAATAACAACAAGAATTGAAAATGAGGAACAGATCCAGGGAGGTGACTAAATCCAATCAATAAAAATTAATTACTAATTGAAAAGGAAACAGTCCCATCGAACAATAATTAATTTTGACAGAAAAATAAATAATACAAGCATTAAAAATGAGGAACAGAGTGGGACCGGTGTGGCGAGGGAGCTGCGCGCGGGTGTGACGAGAGAGAGGGCTAGACGCCGGTGTGGGCTTAAGAGAAGCTGGACAGTGTGGTGTGGATTCGAGGAGCTAGATGATGGTGTGGGTTTAAGAGGAGTTGGGCGGTGTGAAGGTGTGAATTTATGAGGAGTTGGGCGGTGTGAAGGATTTAGGGGGTTGGATGGCGTTGTGAGGATTTAAGAGGTGCTGGACAGTGTTGGTGAGGATTTAGGACAGTGTTTCTCAAAAAGAAAAGCTTCAGAGTTCTCTCTAACAAAGGCTTCAGGATCCCCTCCAATGAAAGCTTCCCCATCCTCTTCTTCTCTTTCGTTGAGGTATTTATAGAAATCCCAGGTGTGCACTGATTGCTTGAACAGCCCAGAGACAGCCTGGCTACCAATGATGTATGGGGAACAGTAGTTGATGAATAACTTATTATTTTGATTTTTGTTTGTTATCAGCCGCCCCATAAAATTAGCAAATCAACTTGGATGGTGTGTTAGAGAAACAACCTGGACCTTGACAACCATAGGGAACGGTGGCTGGTGGGAATTCTTTATTATTTCTTCTTTTGTCTTGTTGCTGGCCGTCTCACCTTAATTCAAGGATCCACTTGGATAGTGGGAATCCAAGTCAGCATGGGCAAACAGTGGAGATATGGAACCGGCATTCTTCTTATGACTCGGATTAGTGCCTTAGCCGGTATCCATCCTCAGTGGGAATTAATCCGAGCGAGACAGGTGATCTCATATATAAAAGACCGAGTGAAAGCTACAGATCTGATCCGACCTCTAACACTCGGTGTGAAGGCCTGAACTCAGAGATCATTGATTCGGAAATTGTTTTCTGAGAAGCATTCATCAGGACCTTTGTCTATTCAGAATTGCTTCATTCGGTGTTGCTTCATCCAGAAATATCACTGTTTGAAGCATTCATTCGGATTTGCTTTGGAACTTTACTGTTTGAAGCACTCAATCGGAATTGCTTCAATCGGAGGTGCTTTGCTCGGATGTATCACTGTTTGAAGCATTAATTCGGAATTGCTTCAATCGGAGTTGCTTGGCTTGGAAGCGTCACTGCTTGAAGCACTCAACCGGAATTGCTTCAATCGGAGGTGCTTTGCTTGGAAGTGGACCACCCGGGAACATATTACTCAGAAACACCTCTAAAATATTTCATTCGGCTATACTTCCGGCCGACAAGCTCCTTCAAAGTCGGAACCATTTAAAATTCATTTGCTCGGGAATTCTTCACTTGAATGCCTCAGCCCGAGAGGTATTCCTTCAAAGTTTTTCTTTAACCGGAAACACATCTCTCGAAAGTAAACCACTCAGAGATGATTCACTTGGATACCCCACTCGAAAAATATCCATTCAGAGAGCCTTTCTTTGCTCGGAAACACATCTCTTGAAAATGGCTCACTCAGAGACGCCCTACTCAGATATATCTTTTCCCGAACAGTAATTCATAAGAAGAGCCTTTCTTTGCTCGGAAGCAATTCCCTTTTGAAGCAACCCACTCAGACATGCGTCATTCGGAGACATGCCACTCGGAAGTATGGACCTTGAGAGTCTCTATCCAAAAGAGGCTCACTCGAGTCTTCGCTCGGAAATACATCTCTCGGAAACACACCAATCGGAAATATCCTTGCCCGACAAGTGTTCAATCATAGTCAGAGGCTTTCTTTGCTCGGAAGTCATTCCCTTAAAATGATCCACTCGGAAATGTCTCACTCGGAGACACCCCTCTCGGATATACCTTTGCCCGACAAGTGCTCATTCGAAATCAAAGTCCTTTTCATTTAGAATCAATTCACTCGGGAATTCTCCACTCGGAAACATCTTTGCCTAGAAAAAGCACTTATCCCAAATCAGACTCGCTTTTCATTCAGACTGGCTTCAGTCGGGAATTATCCACTCGGATGTATTCATCTGAAATCAGACTTGCTTTTCATTCAGACTGGCTTCAATCGGGAATTATCCACTCGGATGTATTCATCTGAAATTAGACTTGCTTTTCATTTAGAATGGATTCAGTCGGGGATTATCCACTCTGATGTATTCATCTGAAATCAGACTCGCTTTTTATTCAGAATGTATTCAGTCGGGAATCCTTCACTCGGATGTATCCAATCGGTAAGTATTCATTCAAAGACAGTCCCTTTTTTCATTCAGTGGTTTCAATCGGGAATCCTCCACTCAGAAACACCCCACCCGGAGACAATTCACTCGGCAACGTCTCACTCGGAGACATGTTACTCGAAACGCCTGAGCGAAGGAAAGGAATATGCATCAAGTATCAATCTCGCTCGGGCAAGACATGTCTCGCTTAAGTGAAATTGTTCCAGTATATAAAACTTTTCCCTCTCGCTTGAGCGCTCACTTCTCCGCTTGAGAGAAATTGATCCAGAGGCTAACTCCTGATTCTCCATCGAAAACAACCCGACTTAATAAAGAATAAAACCGAGACAGGGGAAATTTTTCCAAAATTTACAAGCAACCGGACAGAATAAAACAATCTGCCAGCGGAAGAACAAAGCTTAAGCGTGCCTATTACAGTGTTCACTCGCTCAAGCGAGACCCAAATTCGCTTGAGCGAGACAACCCATCTCGCTTGGGCAAAGCACCCATTCGCTTAAGCGAGAACCAACCCAGAACCTTCCTCCCCATTCCGCACTCGCTGGAGCGAACCCTTATTCGCTGAAATGAGTGGTTACACTCGGTATTCCATCACTCAGAATCAGGGATTCCATTCACTCGGGAATGATCCCAACATGTCACACTTCCTTCGAAAGTTTACACACAGTTTCCTATTTTCATTCAGGATGGTCATACACAAGATCCACTCAGACAATGATGGTTATCCCACTCGAAATCTATAAATTTTCCCCTCATCCGGAATATTTTCCTAGTCAAACACCACTCGGTATATTTCAACCTTAACACAATCGGAAATATATTACACATTCATCACTCGACATATTTTCACTTTTCTCACTCAGAGAACACTTAGATCATCCTTCTCTCAGAAGAAGTCTCCACAATCAAATTCCATTCAGATTTACACTAACCTCCCATCACTCGGAGAAATTAACTAAGTTAAGCCTCACTTGGACTTATCCAATACTTAGACACTCGGAATATATAACATTCGCTCAGGATATAAATATATATATATATAGCCTTGTTCACTCAGAAGAGGCTACTAGAATGCACCCCAATCAATACCATTACAACCCTTCTCCCTTCGGAAGTGGTTCATTCGGGATTTCCACTCGGGAGTATACAATCTTTTCCACTCGGAATCCTTTTAAGCCTTCACCACTCGGGAAAGTCCCACTTGTTAAAACCTCACTAATAACTTAGTAACTTTATAACATCATACATAATATATACTCAGAATACTGGGTAATTCAAATTCGTTCATATTAATACGTGTTCAACAAACAGAGTTCCTAAGAGCCGGCCAAGGCTTAACATATCTATTTTACAGTCAGTACACTGTGTACACTACCACAGCATAAATGCCCTTCACTCAGGTTTAATGCCTTCTCGTCCTTCACCCCACCTACCTGCATACACTGAAAAATATAGCCACAGTAGGCGTGAGCTTTTACATATTAAATGTTAGTTATTGGCTCAGATTTATCCATAATTTCTTAACTATAGAATAACATATCTCAATCAGTTGTAACACACTGTCATTCAACACAACATTACACGATTGGAAATTATTCAATTTATTCAGGTTCTATAATTCACAATATCCAGCACAACATATACTACAGCCATAATTTCATATTGCACTCGGTAACCACATCAGCATACATACAGCCCTCCAATCGGAATTACTTAATTCATATGTGGCTATATAATTCATATTATTCACCACAACATATATCGCAACCATAACATCAGTATTCATACATTCATCCAGTCGGATTCACTCAAGTCAATTCCAAACTATATCAAAGATTTCATTCTCAATATCATATCCATATATTCGTATAATTCACATTAAGCTCAATGACAATCATAAGTGTGCACACAGATATTCAATCGGATCCGATCCATTGTTATTAAATTTGATTGATGCAACATAGGCTCTCAGCCTTTTACTCAGCTCCCAGCTGATCCGGCCGTTTTACTGGTACCAAACCGTTTGCCCTCTCATGTGACATAAACACTCTCAGCGTCAACGGCAGTGGCACGGGCTGAACCCCGAGCCCCGCTCAAGAGGTTTGCCTGAGCCCCGCTCAAAGGACTTTAAATTTAAACCCCGAGCCTCGCTCAAGGGGTTGCCTGAGCCTCACTCAAAGGACTTTTTCACACATATTAATTTGATTGCCGTTTCTGTATTAGTGTCTCATACTATATGCTTACAGCATTTCAAGGGGGCGAATCAGATGCATATGGTCGTATTCATCAAATACATTGCATGCAGCCATTATAGAACTACAACCAATTCTATACAGCATATACATTCACTCGGAATCCATATTTTCATCGCATACATCACATGCCTTTTAACATAAAAGCCCAGACAGGGGTTAACACCACATTTCTCATATTATGCACTCAGCACTGAATGTCAATAACATGCATCCTGTACTTTTAAATACAAAGTAACCTACGAAATCAGCATAGCAAGCTTATACAGTCGGCATCTCAATAGAATCAGCATGCATTTAATATATAACATCTACGGATATTATCCACTATCTCCCAGTATAGTGGGCTCGGTATTCATAACACCACACATATGCATTTGATATAATTATTATAAGTCACACGGATACAGCACTGCACTCGTATATAATATACTCGTCAATCCTAGTAACATTCACATGCATTTTGTTATTTTAATTCATAAACAAGAACCGGCATAGCAACGTCTCAGTACATGCACTCAGCATTTTAGATGAAATCAACACGCATCACAACATAAGATCCCCAACAGGAATCGTCACATCAGACCACATCTCATGCACTCAAGATGGAATTCCACGACACTATATAGTTCGTAACTATTACAGACCCGGGTGTTGCTCAACTATCAGTCACAAGATGCTAAACAACACATTCAAGTATAACACACAAAGCAGAATGATTTCACCTGGAACCCATCCATAAACCGTACATTTAAGATGTAAGGTAGCCCCCTACCTGGAATGAAGATTCCGGAAGCTCCTTTGGCTCACAGCTCCGATCGGCTGCTCTCTGATCGATCCTTCAGTCACCTTCCTTCACCGAACGCTCCCGTCGTCGTATTCTGCACAGCTTGAAGGAATCGGAAGCTATCTCACACTCTCGAGCAGTTCAGCCACCGAGACTCTCCCTGCATGCAAGGACAGTGGGGATTCCAAAGCTGCTCCCTTACCTGACCAGTCCTGCCTCCAAGACACCCGGACTTCCATGCATCCAACTGCGTAGGCAAGAACAGTGGAGGTTCCTAAACCTCTGAAACACTCGGCGACCTGCTAACTTCTTGAACAGCTTCGTCTCAGCATCATTAAAACATTTCAACAATTCTGGGCACCCAACGCTGCTCACTTCCACTTGAGATCCCATTAGCCTTCGAGTGGAAGAAGAGGGTGAAGAAGAAGAAAAACAGCAGGAAAGAGGAAGCCAGATGCATGCACGAAGAGAAAGATGTCCAGCTTTGCAGTTTTTCTCCAGCAGCGTGAATAATGAGGGAGAGAGAAAGCTGAAGTTCTTTTATACCACCAGGGGCACATGCGTCCTTTCACCTGGCATTATTATTATTATTATTTATTCAATCATTTCTAATCAATCAGCAATTAGTCTAATCAACCATTAATCTTAATTCTGTAATTAACCCTTAATTAGTGGCTTAATCTCAATCGGTAAAAATCAGGATGTTACAATTTTCCCCCTCTCAAAGAATTTCATCCGTGAAATTCAACACAAACTCACCTCAACAAACAGCTCGGAATATCGTTGACATGCATTTAACCGATTGCACCCCTTTTTTTCTCAATGCTTTCGACCGCTTCGCAATTTCCAATCGGCATAATAGAACAATCCTTCACAGGATTCAACACATTTAGGATTCAATTTCCCACGTACAGCTACCCCATTCAATTCTGCCAGTTCATCATAATTAATGGCACTTCCTAATTCCTTGGCCATTCGGCCTGAGATTCTCAACGCCGACCGGTGTACCTCCACCGTCGGATCCCCAACTCCATGGAATCATTCAACATAATTAAGTACCCACACAGAGTATAAGCTCGAAATTGTGTCACATGAGACACATTCTGGATGTTAATCAACCAGTTGGGAAGAATCTAGTCGGTAGAAAACACTACCGATTCCCACCAATACTCACTATTGTCCGATGTATCTCGGGTTGAACTCTCGGATATTCAACATCCAACTACGAAATTTCTTCTCCAAATTGTGATGTATCTTGACAATATCGAGACGAACACTCAAAAGGGTTCCTCATGTGCATCAATTAGCACAGCCTACCTGGATTTACCTCGTACAGGCACCACACTCGGTTCTAAAATCTTAGATTTCTATCCATTCTTTCGGCCAATTCCATGCCTACACCCTGAGAATGTCACTCGAATCTCTCAATAAAAAGGGTTATTCGGGGTTTGAAAGTAATTCTCACCCAAAAAACCTTCCACTTACAAAATTTTCACTCGGAATTCAAGCCTACATCAAATACAAATCGGAGTTCAAACTCAGCAACTCTAAACATCAACCCGAACACAAATATGAATAAATTTACCTCTCGGGTATCTACTCCCCTCGGGGGACATTCACTCGGAAACTTTCCTATTTCAGGTTCTATTTCCCGTACAGAAGTACTTTTCTCCTGGAAAAAGATTACTCAGCAAAATATCATACGGGTGTTAGGAATTTCATCCTCAATATCTTTCTACTTGGAACCGTTCCACATTGTACCAATCCACTCAGAAGTATCACACTCCGAGGCACTTCACCAAGTCACATGACTCGGAAGTATTTCACACGGATTTCTCCTAACACCAAAAGTGTCATTGGACATAGTTCCTTAATCTTAGTAATGACTCCCAAACGATGTTTCACTCGGAACATCATAACTCCACTCAGTAGTTCTTTCCCTCAAAAAGATTCGACTTGGAATTATCTCCACTCTATCACACTCGAAAACATACTATCCTTACCTGAGGGAATTCTCACTTCATCATTCATTCCAGCTCAGAGTCCTGATCCTTCACTAAATCCACAGTATCATTCGGTTAGACCCATAAAACTTCCAATCTCCGTGACAGACTTGGGTCACACTTATACCATCACTACTATCACCTTAAATGGACTGACGGTAACGCCATCCTTGGAGATCACGAGTTCAGAAGTTGGATCCCATCCAACCAAGAGTCATACGTTGACACTCAGCAACTAACTGCTCCTCCTTCAGTACTACAGTACTATGTGGAGATGCTCGTCATGCTCCAGGCCTGACTCGGAACAATCAAATTACCATCAATGTGGACTGTCATTAACCGACCCAAGTAAGGCTATAAGACATTGTTCATCTAGTTCATGAACACCGCCCGAACACTTACCATACTAAACGGCATCACCACCTATCCAAGTGGCTACAACAGATCCTGAACACCGTCCCGGGATTATCTGAAGCCTTAATCCAATTTAAGAGTATTCTGACTGCAATTTATTCTTAGAAAAACTGGATCACAACACCATTGATCAGCCAGATCATCAGCACTCGGTAGAGGGTATTATTCCCTATAGTTAACTTATCCAATCGGTGGCAATCAAGGCATAACCACTACCACCACCACTCTCCTCGACTAGCAACATCGAGCATTCTTATCTGAAGGATCATCCTTCTATTCTGTCATTCAACCATCACTTAATAGCCAATTCACACCGAAACAATCTCTGATCCTCTTGGAGTTAAGCACATCAGAGTTAAAAATAAATCCTCTACTCTCATTTTGATACACTACCAATTATTATCCACTCGGCACAACCCTCATCTTCACTCAGAACCACCCAATAGACTCACCATCACCATAAGCAGCTACAACCTCACCTGCCCGACTTATGAATTGCTGCATCCAACTCATAGGATGACGTCTCATTCCTATGGGGTTACAACAATTACATAAAGTCACTGCAAAAGTGTATGCTGCCACAATACCTATGGTATGAAGAGTCGTCTCAGAACAGCATCCATTACACTCCTTTCGCTCACACCGACCAACTTACTTAACTAATACTAATTCATAAAAAATTAATGGCACTTTACACACACACACACATATATATATATAAGCAATACATTTACATGGACATCATCATTATGCACCACCTAGGGCACATCACACAGCAACAATCATGAAATACAGTTTGCCACTACTGTAAAACAGTATAATGGTAATAGGCTTCCGACCCTTACAAGGTACACGCCTCATCATTACACATAATCTAGTATAAGTCACACGATGATAATTATTGAGTTCCAGTCCATTTACACGATCCGGTCAAACACTAGACTTAATAAGCCCAAGGGTTACCTAGAACCCATCGTGGGACATTCCCACAATATTCAAATATCACCGAGTCTGGACCACCATAGGGCCCAGCTCCACAAAATCTGATAGCATACGGTTATACTAAATTCGACCAGGATTTCCATACCTTATGGGTCACCACTAAATCGATTATTCGCTCATATTTCAGCTACAAGACCGAGTCTAAGCCGAATCCTTAAGTATCCAATTACACCAAATTCCCCCAATGTACAATCATATATGATCATGCCCAATCAACTGGGTTACCACACCTAGGGGTCTAACATTTGACCAATCGTTCACTCGGTTTTCACACACTAGAAACCGAGACACTACCCCAATCCAACATGCATCAAATTTTACATTTAATCACCTCTTACATACCCAGATTTCCAACTTATGAAACTGCAACACATCACTTATACCATAAATCACGTACATTATATATCATATAGAGTTCTCGTGCCAAAGGATGATCCCTTACAAATGGCACAACTGATCACTTGAATTCGGAAACATCACACTAGGGAATCCCTTCATTATCATCCACTTAATCAACTCAATTATGTTCTACTACATTCAACAAGCATGCCTCGGCCATGAACCACTAGCATGGCCTACACAAGAGTCCTGGCCAATTAATCCGACCTCCACCTATATAAGGGTCTCAATATATATATATCCCTCACTTTATCTCTTTCTAATCCACCCAGACTTAGAATGACCTCTAAGCACTTCATGAATAACCGAACCAGGGTAGCAACAAATCTCTACCTCCAATTAACATTTCAACAGTAGTACCTTACACTACTATCCTCTACGAAACACATAGGCATATAACCACACAATTCTTGATTAAACATATATCAAATCCAATAAAATACCACAAGCAATGATGACAACGGTCATATTGCACACAACCGCCCATTCACAGTGGGCATACCTTGGCCATGGACCTTTTAAGTCTGCCCTGATACCAAAATGAAACAACCCGACTTATAAAGAATAAAACCGAGACAAGGGAAATTTTTCCAAAATTTACAAGCAACCGGACAAAATAAAACAATCTGCCAGTGGAAGAACAAAGCTTAAGCGTGCCCATTACAATGTTCACTCGCTCAAGCGAGACCCAAATTCACTTGAGCGAGACAACCCATCTCGCTTGGGTGAAGCACCCATTCGCTTAAGCGAGAACCAACCCAGAACCTTCCTCCCCATTCCGCACTTGCTGGAGCGAACCCTTATTCGCTGAAACGAGTGGTTACACTCAGTATTCCATCACTCAGAATCAGGGATTCCATTCACTCGGGAACGATCCCAACATGTCACACTTCCTTCGGAAGTTTACACACAGTTTCCTATTTTCATTCAGGAAGGTCACACACAAGATCCACTCAGACAATGATGGTTATCCCACTCAGAATCTATAAATTTTCCCCTCATCCGGAATATTTTCCCAGTCAAACACCACTCGGTATATTTCAAACTCAACACAATCGGAAATATATTACACGTTCATCACTTGGCATATTTTCACTTTTCTCCCTCAGAGAACACTTAGATCTTTCTTCTCTCAGAAGGAGTCTCCATAATCAAATTCCATTCAGATTTACACTAACCTCCCATCACTCAGAGAAATTTACTAAGTTAAGCCTCACTCGGACTTATCCAATACTTAGACACTCGGAATATATAACATTCACTCAGGATATAAATATATATATATATATAGCCTCGTTCACTCGGAAGAGGCTACTAGAATGCACCCCAATCAGTACCATTACAACCCTTCTCCCTTCAGAAGTGGTTCATTCAGGATTTCCACTCAGGAGTATACAATCTTTTCCACATTGGAATCCTTTTAAGCCTTCACCACTCGGGAAAGTCCCACTTGTTAAAACCTCACTAATAACTCAGTAACTTTATAACATCATACATAATATATACTCAGAATACTGGGTAATTCAAATTCGTTCATATTAATACGTGTTCAACAAACAGAGTTCCTAAGAGCCGGCCAAGGCTTAACATATCTATTTTACAGTCGATACAGTACACTGTGTACACTACCACAGCATAAATGCCCTTCACTCAGGTTTAATGCCTTCTCGTCCTTCACCCCACCTACCTGCATACACTGAAAAATATAGCCATAGTAGGCGTGAGCTTTTACATATTAAATGTTAGTTATTGGCTCAGATTTATACATAATTTCTTAACTATAGAATAACATATCTCAATCAGTTGTAACACACTGTCATTCAACACAACATTACACGATCGGAAATTATTCAATTTATTCAGGTTCTATAATTCACAATATCCAGCACAACATATACTACAGCCATAATTTCATATTGCACTCGGTAACCACATCAGCATACATACAGTCCTCCAATCGGAATTACTTAGTTCATATGTGGCTATATAATTCATATTATTCACCACAACATATATCGCAACCATAACATCAGTATTCATACATTCATCCAGTCGGATTCACTCAAGTCAATTCCAAACTATATCAAAGATTTCATTCTCAATATCATATCCACATATTCGTATAATTCACATTGAGCTTAATGACAATCATAAGTGTGCACACAGATATTCAATCGGATCCAATCCATTGTTATTAAATTTTATTGTTGTAACATAGGCTCTCAGCCTTTTACTCAGCTCCTAGCTGATCCGGCCGTTTTACTGGTACCAAACCGTTTGCCCTCTCATGTGACACAAACACTCTCAGCATCAACGGCAGTGTCACGGGCTGAACCCCGAGCCCCGCTCAATAGGTTTGCCTGAGCCCCGCTCAAAGGACTTTAAATTTAAACCCTGAGCCTCGCTCAAGGGGTTTCCTGAGCCTCGCTCAAAAGACTTTTTCACACATATTCATCTGATTGTCGTTTCTGTATTAGTGTCCCACACTATATGCTCATAGCATTTCAAGGGGGCGAATCAGATGCATATGGTCGTATTCATCAAATACATTACATGCAGCCATTATAGAACTACAACCAATTCCACACAACATATACATTCACTCGAAATCCATATTTTCATCGCATACATCACATGCCTTTTAACATAAAAGCCCAGACAAGGGTTAACACCACAGTTCTCATATTATGAACTCAGCACTGAATGTAAATAACATGCATCCTGTACTTTTAAATACAAAGTCACATACGAAATCATCATAGCAAGCTCATACACTCGGCATCTTAATAGAATCATCATGCATTTAATATATAACATCTACAGATATTATCCACTGTCTCCCAGTATAGTGGGCTTGGTATTCATAACACCACACACATGCATTTGATATAATTATTATAAGTCATACAGATACAGCACTTCACTCGTATATAATATACTCGTCAATCCTAGTAACATTCACATGCATTTTGTTATTTTAATTCATAAACAAGAACCGGCATAGCAACATCTCAGTACATGCACTCAGCATTTTAGATGAAATCAACACGCATCACAACATAAGATCCCCAATAGGAATCGTCACATCAGACCACATCTCATGCACCCAAGATGGAATTCCACGACACTACATAGTTCGTAACTATTACAGACCCGGGTGTCGCTCAACTATCAGTCACAAGATGCTAAACAACACATTCAAGTATAACACACAAAGCAGAGTGATTTCACCTGGAAGCCGTCCATAAACCGTACATTTAAGATGTAAGGTAGCCCCTCAACCTGGAATGAAGATTCCGTAAGCTCCTTTGGCTCACAGCTCTAATCGGCTGCTCTTCAATCGATCCTTCAGTCACCTTCCTTCACCGAACGCTCCCGTCGTCGTATTTTACACAGCTTGAAGGAATCAGAAGCTGTCTCACACTCTCGAGCAGTTCAGCCACCGAGACTCTCCCTGCATGTAAGGACAGTGGGGATTCCAAAGTTGTTCCCTTACCTGACCAGTCCTGCCTCCAAGACACCCAGACTTCCATGCATCCAACTGCGTAGGCAAGAACAGTTGAGGTTCCTAAACCTCTGAAACACTCGGTGACCTGCTCACTTCTTGAGCAGCTTCGTCTCACCATCATTAAAACATTTCAACAATTCTGGGCACCCAACGCTGCTCACTTCCACTTGAGATCCCATTAGCCTTCGAGTGGAAGAAGAGGGTGAAGAAGAAGAAAAACAGCAAGAAAGAGGAGGCCAGATGCATGCACGAAGAGAAAGATGTCCAGCTTTCCAGTTTTTCTCCTGCAGCATGAATAATGAGGGAGAGAAAAAGCTGAAGTTCTTTTATACCACCAGGGGCACATGCGTCCTTTCACCTGGCATTATTATTATTATTTATTCAATCATTTCTAACCAATCAGCAATTAGTCTAATCAACCATTAATCTTAATTCTGTAATTAACCCTTAATTAGTGGCTTAATCTCAATTGGTAAAAATCAGGATGTTACACCATCAATCTCGCTTGGGCGAAACCACCACCTGCTCGGGCGAAAACAGGCTAGAGGCCAAATTCCTGATTCGCCACAATCTCCCTCGAGCGAGATTCCCACTCGCTTGAGTGAGATATACAGGTTTTATACAGAATGGGAAATCCTTCAACTTAGCATATGAAATACTATTTTCTCCCACTCTAACTCTTCCTAATGCATCATATCACATCACCATACATCTATAAACTCTATCAGCGTCCTGAAGCATTATAGTTTGAGAGGTTTACTTTATCTTTTAGTAGAATCAAGCAAACACCTCGTTTAGAAATAACCCACTCAGTAAATCTTACAGCCAAAAGGATCAGTCGGAATTGAAGCTCAGTCCTCTCTCGGAGATCCTTTCACCTCTCGAAGTCAGAGACAATCTTGAACCCGAGCACAAGCTCTCAGTAATTCTTAAGGCACATCCGAACATGAATAGAAAGGAGGGATTCCAAGTGACGAAATTCCCCATTCTTGGTGAAAATTGACCAGACCAAAATAGGTGTTCACAGATGCCCCTCTTTACTTCTTTTTCACAAAAGAAACATGAAGCTTCGATGTTTTTGAAGTGAGAAGGAAGTAAAGATACAAACACCGATGTAGGGGCCAGGTGGGATCTCTTGATCGGTATGACGTCTGACGGTATTGGCAATCATGAGTCGTTGTGATCCTTTCCTCTTTAAAGACGAGTATTTTCCACATCTGTCTCTCTTCTTTTTTTTGTTTTGTTTTTTTGTTTGTTTGTTTTTTTTAGTTCTGAATTCACCGGGAAAAATTATCTTTCAGTTAATAGGAGGTGAGAAGACCGGGGTTGACCCACGGTAGACTAGAATGCAAAGGTTGCCTTGTTGGGAGAGTAAAGGGTGCCTTCTTAGGCAACTTGGAAAGTAAAGGGTACCTTCTTAGGCGACTAGGAAGGTAAAGGGTGCCTTCATAGGTAACTGGAAAGGTAAAGGGTGCCTTCATAGGGGACTGGAAAGTAAAGGGTGCCTTCATAGGCGACTGGAAAGGTAGAAGGTGCCTTCATAGGCGACTGGAAAGGTAAAGGGTGCCTTCATAGGCGACTGGAAAATAAAGGGTGCCTTCATAGGCGACTAGAAAGTAAAGGGTGCCTTCATAGGCGACTGGAAAGGTAAAAGGTGCCTTCATCGGTGACTGGAAAGTAAAGGGTGCCTTCATAGGCGACTGGAAAGTAAAGGGTGCCTTCATAGGCGACTGGAAAGTAAAGGGTGCCTTCATAGGCGACTGGAAAAGTAAAGGGTGCCTTCATAGGCGATTGGAAAGTAAAGGGTGCCTTCATAGGTGACTGGAAAGGTAAAGGGTGCCTTCATAGGCGACTGGAAAGGTAAACGGTGCCTTCATAGGCGAGTGGAAAGGTAGAGGTTGGGGTTGACCCTGGGGGAGCTAACAGGACGTCTTGTCCGAATTAACTTACTGTTAACAGGAAACGTAAAGATTGAGGGAGCTAACAGGACGTCTCATCTGAATTAACTCACTGGACCTAAAGGATCGGGGTAATGTCCCAGTTTGACATGACTGAAATTTTTTGGGGAGTTGCTCCTTGAATGAAAGAGAATAAATCTGGGGTGATGCCATGAATTGAAGGAACCTTGGGGAACTGCCCCTTGACTGAAAGAGAATAATCCTGGGGCGATGCCCCTATTTGACATGATTTGAAGGAATCTTGGGGAATCACCCCCTTTGACTGAAAGAGAATAGATCTGGGGTGATGCCCCAGTTTGACATGATTTGAAGTAATCTTGGGGAATCACCCCCTTGACTGAAAGAGAATAATCCTGGGGTGATGCCCCAGTTTGACATGATTTGAAGGAATCTTGGGGAATCGCCCCCCTTGACTGAAAGAGAATAGATCTGGGGTGATGCCCCAATTTGACATGATTTGAAGGAATCTTGGGGAATCGCCCCCTTGACTGAAAGAGAATAGATCTGGGGTGATGCCCCAGTTTGAGATGGTTTGAAGGAATCTTGGGGAACTGCCCCTTGACTGAAAGAGAATAATCCTGGGATGATGCCCCAGTTTGACTTGTTTGGGAGGTGTAGTTCCACCGGGAAAGGATTAATGGTTTGGGGCACTGCCCCTTGATTGGGAAGGGAAAATCTGGGGTCCACCTGGTATATGTGGATTCACTGAGAGAAGTATGTTGGGGCCCTTTGGGGAGAGTTCTTCTAAGCTTGATTAGAAAAGTGTTCTTACTAGGGGGAGAAGATGATCTGAATTGTAGGCTCACTGGGGAGAGAGTTTGGTGATTCTGCTGGGGGAGAGAATTTTGCTTGAAGCTATTCTTAGGTGGTATTTGGGCTTGTGAAGGAGATACACTTGACTGTCGGAATGTATCAGGTAGATTCCTTGGAAGGGAGTTTGAAAAATGTCAGCTTTGGCAGTTGAGGAGAAGACTTCAAGAAATGCCAACTTTGGCGATTTAGGGAAGGAGTTCTGAGAAGTGCCAACATTGGAGGTTGGAGAAGAGATTTTGAACAGTGCCAACTTTGGCAACTTGAGGAAGGGACTTTGAGAAGTGCCAACTTTGGCGTTTTGAGGAAAGGATTCTGAGGAGTGCCAACTTTAGAGGTTGGAGAAGAGATTTTGAACAGTGCCAACTTTGGCAACTTGAGGAAGAGACTTTGAGAAGTGCTAACTTTGGCATTTTAAGGAAAGGATTCTAAGGAATGCCAACTTTGGCGGTTTGAGGAAGGGACTTGAAAGATTCTAGTTTTGGTAGTCGTGGTTCCATTAAGGAAAAGGACTGGATTGAGGCGTCAATACTTGACATGACTGTCTGTTATAATAACCTGCAGAAAAAAAGGGTAAGTAGTGCAAAGATAAATTCAAAAACTGGGTAGGTCCTGTGAAACCGTGACCTATAGGATAACTCATGGACTGAGGAGAATAAAAGAGGCGATCATAGCTTTGAAGCGCGTGCCTGGATGAGTCTTCGTGATGATTACCTAAGACGAGTGTCGCAACCTGGATCGCGACGGCGCGGCGAGAAAGAAAGAAAGTGTAGGATGAAACAGGGAGTCGCCACCAACGTTTTTATCCATAGGAAAAACATTGTAAAAAAACTAAGTTCAGTAAAGCACTGGTTAAAAATTGAGATTCAAGTTCGGGAGTCGGTTACGAGTAGGGAAGGTATTAGCACCCTACATCGCCTGTCAAAAACAGTACCAAGATTGAAAATGCGCAACATAAATAGCCTTACAAAAGATGGTTTATTTCTTCCCTTTTATTGTTGTATTTTTTATTTAAAAACGATAGAATGGAGTGAGAGAACTGTACAAACATAGAATGTCGAAGCGAGGTCAATGGGACGTTTCATCCGAATTAAACTCGACTTCGATATGAGACAGAGAGGGGAAGAGAATGCTAATAAGGCGTCACGCCTAAATTAGACGTTCTCGAAAAAAACAGGGATAGGAAAGAGATAAGCGAGACGTTTCGTCCTAAGTATCCCTTCCCTATGAATTATGGCGAGGCTTAAGCAAAAACTAGGGGGAAATCAACAAGACGTCACGTCTAAATTGATTTTCACGGAAGCGACCAAAAAAGGAACATTTATGAAAGAAACATGAAAGTGAGGAAATAAATCAATAAAAAGAAATAAGAAAGATGGGCCCAACAGGAATTGAGGTCCTGCTCCTACGTATTCTTGAATTATCAAGAAATCAGGGTTACGTAGTTCTGAGTGTTTTTCTTTTAGGAAAAGACTTGGGAGATGATGATGGATGTTACTGAGGTGGGGAACTCGTACAAGGCGAAGTTCTTCGCACGTGTACGAATCCTAAAGAGGTTGTGTAGACGGGAGTGCTCCCGTACGACACTATTTAAAAATGATTTGTTTCCCCTTTTTTTTTTATTTTATTTAGATTTGAAAGAAAACATAAGAAGCATTTATTTCCCTTTATTATATTTTTACTATGAAGCGAAAGGGGAAGGTAGCAGAAGCTACAAAAGAGAAAGGGAAACAGTAGGTTCGGAAAACAAAGGGAAAAATGAGTGAAAACTGAGGGGAAGAAGAGAAAACCGAGTGAGAAAGAGGGAAAAACCGAGTGAAAATGGAAAAAACCGAGTGAAAATGGAAGAAACCGAGTAAAAAATGAAATACCGAGTGATAAAAGCAAAAAACCGAGTGAGGACGAGGAAAACCGAGTAAAAAAATGGTAAAACCGAGTGGAAATAGGAAAATACCGAGTGAAAGTAGTAGACTACCGAGTGAGGAGTGAATACCGAGTGAGACTGAGTGAGAAGAGGGACGGTGTTGGAGTTGAGAGGAGAACGGTATCGAGTGGTGAGGACGGAGTGGTAAAAGGGAGTTGGGGAGGTCGGTTTGGTGAGGGACAGTGTTTGGAGTGAGGAGTGAAGAGGTCGGATTTGGTGGACTTGAGGGGAAGGCTGGACGGTGTTGGTGATTTTAAGGAAGAAGGACAGTTGATGTGGGTTTGAGGAGAAGGGAATTGGGACGGTGTGTAGGAGGTCGGATTGGTAAAAGGGAGTTGGGGAGGTCGGTTTGGTGAGGAGAAGGAGGAGTGGGGCTGTTGGAAGGGGTAAGAGGAGGGAACTGGAGGGTGTTTGGTGGCTGGAAGGGGGCTGGACAGTGTGTGAGAGAAAGAGGATGAGGGTGAATTCAGGCAGAGTTTTCTCTCTTAATGAATCCCCCGTATCAAAGCTTCAGCCCTCTATTTATAGGCTTTTTCGAGTGGAAAGCCAGCTCAGGCTTCCACTCCGAGTAGAATGCCAACTCAGGCTTCCACTCGGTCCTGGTAGTGGGGGACAGCGGCTGGTGGGAATTTTTAATTCCTCCACTTCCGCCCCTTGTCTGCCAGCCACCTCCAGGATTCCTAGATCCACTTGGGTGGTGGAATCCAGGTCAGCATGTGCAATCCGAGAGAGAATGGTAGAAATCCGAGAGAAAATAGTAGAAATCCGAGAGAGAATAGTGGAAATCCGAGTGAGGATGGCTCGGATCAGCCTCCCAGTCAGTATTCGTCCATATTAGGAGTCAATTCCGAGTGGAATGAAGCATTTCCCATAGAAAGCCGAGTGAAAAATGCTCCTTTCCGAGTGAGGATTCTTCTGGGAGGAGCTGTGAGACATTCAATCGGAACCGAGTGACAAGTGACTCGGAACCGACTGAAATGGTTGAATAATGACTCAGAATTGGGTTTAAAAGGACTCAGAATTGGGTGAGAAGTAGCTCGGTAATTGTTTAAAGGATGACTCGGAGATAGGTGAAAGATGACTCGGGAACGACTGAAAAGTGGCTCGGTGATGGTTTGAAGTATGGCTTGGAAATTGGTGGAAATGGGCTTGGTAATTGGCTTGAGGAAGGATGAGAGGGAATCGGTTTGAAAAGGGCTCGGATTTGAGTGAGAGTGGTCATTTAGGAGTGGGTGAGAAAGGAATGACACAGAATTGGTAAAAAATGAGTCAGAAATGATTGAAGACTGACCAAGAAATGAGTAAAGGATGACTCGGAATCCGGGTGAGAATAGTGAGTCAGATTTGGGTGAAAATTGGTGACTCGGGTTTGATGAAAATGAGTGAAAGGACTCACTCGGTTCTGATTGAAGAAGCAACTCTCGATTCTGATTGAAGAGGCAACACTCAGAATTCTTTCAGTCGGATGTATTTGGTTCGGATCTCATCTCTGTGTGAAGCATTCACTCGGAATTTCTTCAAAAGTGACACAGAACTTCACTGCTTGAAGAATTTACTTGGAACTGACCTTGGGAGCTCTTAATCAGAATGGAACTTGGACATTTTCACTCGGAACCTTCCTTCCTTGCACTCAGAAATTGGAAATTTGAATTTTCTCACTCGGAATCTACCTATTTTCCACTCAGACATTGGAATTTCACTCAGAAATCAGCTATTTGATGCACTTTCTTAGAAGTTCTTCACAAATCTGAGTCTTGGAAACACATGACTGTTTCCCAACTCACTCGGAGTCAGCTTCATGCTTCAATCAGAATTAAAAACTCAGTTTCATCAATTGGTATCTCCTGAACCACTCGGAGAGACTTTGCACACATTTATTTAGAAATCATTTCATTCGGTTGTTGTCACCCAGGAACCGATTGAAGATTGACTATTTGGCACAGGATCAGTCGGAACTTAGCATTTTCACTCAAAAAGGGCTTGCTTCCCACTCAAGACTTGGAGACTTGGTATTTTCACTCGGAAAAGCTTCCCCCCAATCAAAATTTGTCCTTCCAATTACACTTTGAGTCGGATTTTCCTTCGCTCAGACTTGTTTTCACTCAGATCAGTAGCAATCAGAAAGCACTCACTCGGATTTAGCATTTCTTCACTCGGATTAGATGCAATTAGAAAGCAATCCTTCTCAGCATTCATCCTCTAACAGAATCAGCTATTCATCAATCGGAATGGCTCTGACAGGGAGTCATTCCACTCCTATTCACCTTCATCAGTGAAGCATTTCACTCGGAACTGACCCATTCTGAGTAATTTCACTCGGATTTACTCCAACAGGGGCACATTCCACTCGGATTTGATCCAATCTGAGTAATTTTACTCGGATTTACTCCAACAGGCGCACATTCCACTTGGATTTTTGTTCAACAGGGCTATATTTCACTCCTAAATGCTTCAATCAGAGTCATCTTACTCGGATTTGCCATTTTTAGGCCATTCCACTCGGATTTTCTTCATTTTGACTCGGATTTGACCATTTTTTGAGTTTTTTCACTCGGATTTATTTCCACCAGGGCTGTATTTCACTCGGAAATGCTTTAATCTGAGTCATCCTACTCGGATTTGATCATTTTGAGTCATTCCAATCGGATTTGCCTCCAACAGGGCTGTATTTCACTTGGAAAAGCTTCATTCTGAGTTATTTCGCTCGGTTCTGATTATTTTGGAGCCATTCTACTCGAATTTGACCATTCTGAATTAGAATTCAGTATAAGAAAGATTCATTCCACTTGGACCGGACCAAAAGAGGTGTTCACAATGAGATCGAGTAGTGGGAGCGTCTTGTTCCTCACGACTTTAAATGTTCACCATTCTTTCATTTATTTTTTATAAAAACACAATGTTTTACCAGATCAATGCAATTCATAACACGTATCGAAAAAAGGGATAAATTTTATTCATGTATGTCAAACAGAATACAGAGAATGGACAACAGGAAAAATAGATGGGATGAAATGAAGTCATATAGGACAGGTCAAGGCCAGAGGAAACAGGGAAGATTCAAGGATCCTCCAGTGAATTCCTAAAACTAGAATAAACCTTAATCCCATGTCATGACCTCAAGTACATCGTTCAACTATGCTTTTGAAAGGGTAGTTTGACCATGATCCACATGCCCCAGTTTGCACATTTTGCATTGGAAACTTTAGTTACTCTGCTGAAATCTTGACCCTAATTTTTACCTGAGCCGCCTTTTCAGGTTTTCGACTCACTGGGTTACTCTAACTTTTGCCTAGGCCACCTTTTCAGGTTTTCGGCCCAACGAGCTTTTCCTTTCTTTATAATATGTTTTTCCTTTCTTGTTTATTTTTGGCTGCATCCTCTATAGTAAGAGGTTAAAACTTATCACACTCCAGTTGAGTCTGCCTAACCTTTTCCAAATTTAGTTTGATCCTTTGGGGAGCTGATGTCACTTCAAATAGGAGACTCTACTCCTATGCCATGTACCCAAGGAAATATTGGTGGGTCTTTTGGCATCGATGAGAGGGAATTACTTTGAGTCATCATTTTAGCCTTTATTTTCCTTTTTTTTGTTTGCCCTCTTTTTTTTTTAAATCCCTTTAATAACGCAACGACTCAATCTGACAGACTATTTCCTGGGCTACATAGGCATGAGGAATGGTGCACTCTTTAAGGTTGAGGTGTTGATGACGACAAGAATGCAAGTTCTTGGCCTAATGACATTCATTCCCCTTATACAGAAAATGACAACTTGCTCGATGATCTGGACGTAACCAGCTTGCCCTACTTGGCATGTGTATTGGACTCCAAGCTTGATTCTATTTTTTTCATTTTTTCATTTTTTTTGTTTTTTTGTTTTTTTGGGTAAAGTCTCCCTCAATTGTGTCTGTATTTATAGGCATCAACAATTTGCCCCTATCTATGTTGGTGACTGTTGAAGTTTCCTTAAACGACTGGTCTGCCTTTGTCCAATTCGGGACTTGGCCATGTTGTCATTCACATAGATCCCTACCACGTCCTGAAACAAAATTACTAATGCCTTCTGATAGATTGCCCCCGTGTTTTCTTAAACTAAAGGACGTTAATAACTTAATGGATTCCTTCAGTTATTCTTGACTCAGGGGTATACCCATCTTGATCTTTTCTCCTCTCCATTTAACAATCTTAACCGCCTTTTAAAAGGGATAAACCTCTTTAACTTCTTGTTCTAACAATCTTGTTAACTCAGGTGGTGGCTCATAGTCTTCTCCACTTTCTTCGTCGGCATAGTCGGCTGGGTGATCGAAATCGTGAAGTGGGATTGTGATTTCATTAGTCTCAAGAGGATTATTTTTGGATCTGCAATTTGGCGCATTATGGAAAAAATAAAATAAAATAAAATAAAGAGAGAAAAAGAGGAACAAAATGAATCAAAGCAAGGATGAAGGGATGAGAAAAATTTTTGAATTTCGATACGCATTTATTGATTGAATGGTAAAACAAGTTTTTTCGCCTTTATTACATGAAAAGTCCCAAAGCCTCAGGCATAGCAGAGGGATAAACAAGACATTAAGGCAATGACAAATTACTTTGGTGAATCATTTAAAATCGTAGGGAGTTCGACAGACTCCCAGTTACGGAGCTCTTGGTCCGGCGGGTAAGCGACCACCAAATCAGCATTATCATCAAAACCATTTTCAATATCGGCCACCACGGTGTTAACTCCTGAACCTCCATGATTGGGCAGGGGATTTGTGGTCACGTTAGGGCTTCCTTCCTGAAAATCAATCCAGTCAGCTTTGATCAAATCCCTCACTTTATATTTCAAGGCAATGCAATTTTCCGTGGAATGCCCTGTTGCCCCTGCGTGATAATCACAATGAGCGTTTGGGTCATACCCCCTTGGGTAAGGAGGTTACAACGGCCTCATGAGGCATGGAGCTACTAGGCCCTTCTAAACGAGAATTGGAAAAAGTTCGGTATATGTTATGGGAATTGGATCAAACTGCACAGGTGTGCACTCATTGTTGGGGTTCCTTGTATTCTGATTATGATTAGGTGGTCGAATCACTTGTTGAGGATGATGGTATGGCATAGGTTGCGGCATTTGTGCTCTTACCATGGGTGGACGAAAGTGGGGAGTATAAGCTGTCGGGCCCTGAGTGGCAGCGGCCACATAAGGATTGGGAGTTTGAATCATGGTAAGGACGAATGCCCTCGGTGGAGCCATCTTTTGATTAGAAGAGATAGAATTAGTTTCTCCATCCTTTCTCCTAGGCGCCGGCTTTCTTGTCGTGCTTGCCCCAGATGGGCCCTGAGTGATCTTTCCTGTTCGTATTCCGTTCTCCACCCTTTCCCCAATAGTCACGATGTCGGAGAAGTTGGATGAAACACTACCAATCATCTTGCCATAGAAAGGTGATGGGAGTGTGTCGATAAACATTGCGACTATCTTTTTTTCCGACAATAGGGGGTCCACTTGTGCCGCTATCTCTCTCCATCGTTGGGCATACTCCTTAAACGTTTCACTGTCCCTTTTCACCATATTCTGTAACTGAACCCTGTTGGGTACCATATCCATGTTATACTTGTATTGTCTAAGGAAGGCATCTACCAGGTCCTTCCAACAACGAATATGGTTCCGCTCAAGGTGAGCATACCATGTAAGAGCGGCCCCCGCCAGACTATCTTAGAAGCAGTGGATCAACAATTGGTCGTTAGAAGAGTAGGATGCCATCTTTCGATAGTACATCATGAGATGGTTCTTTGGACAAGTCATTCCCCGATACTTGTCAAAGTCTGGCATCTTGAATTTGGGCGGGAGGACAACATCTATGACTAGACATAGCTCAAAAGCATCTATCAGTCCAAAACCCCCAGCGCCTTCTATCATTCTCAAAGGCTCTTCTAAGATTTCTATCTTTTCCTTTTGGGGAGCTGCGACCATGCTATGACCCGCTACTAGGTTCATCATGCAGGTTGTATCTTGGAGATTGGTCATATAGAGGGTTGCGTGTAACATCCCAATTTTAAATTAACTATGGTCAAGATTAAGCCATTAATTAAAGGTTAATTAGAGAATTAGGATTAATGGTTAATTAGAATAAATTGCTGACTGGTCAGGGATAATTGAATAAATAATAATGATCATAATGCCATGAAAGGACGCATGTGCCCCTGGTAGTCTAAGACAACTTCAGCTCTCTCTCTTACCTTCATTAATTCACGCTGACAGCCTCCTTGTGCGTGCATATGATCTCTTCTCCCCTGTTTTCTCTTCTTCCCTCTCAATCGCGTTAAACAGTGAGAGAGTCGAGAGCTCCTAGAGGAATACCAACGCGGCTCTGTTCCACTCCCTGCCTTCTCCTTCCACCCCATTGCCTTCTTCCTCCCCTTCTTCTTCCACCTGGAGCTATTAGTATTCCAGTTGGCAGGCTGTGCGGGAAGTCCCTTGGAGCTGTGGGGGAGACGAACTGTAGGAGGAAAGGAGCAACTCTGGTCCAGAATCAACGCTGAGCTCGAAGGCTGTTGGAGGAGGAGTAACGGAAGGACGATCGGTCGGCCTCGCAACTCGAGAAGTCTCTTAACCCTGACAGCAGGTAGGGGGCGCTTGCATGTCAAATACATGGTCCGCGAACGGTACCGGATGAGTGTACTGCTTGAGTGTGTGTGCATGTGTTTACAATGATTAAAGCTTATGCATGATTAAGATTCTGGATCTCGTGTGTTTTATAGTGGGTATACAGCAATTCATGGGGGTGACATAGTCTGTTAGTAATTAACAATGACGAATGAAATGCATGGCTATATCTTTCTTATCACTATAAAGATATGTGTGTGTGCCCTTTAGTTGATTTATTCGATGCTATCATCTTGATTCCCGATTATGGCGTGTATTGGTGTGACTGGTAAAACAAATATAAATGCTGTGTTGAATCTGGTTTCACTTAGTGGCTACGAAGGAAGTATCCGTGGTGTGATGATACGTACTGGTAAATGCATTAGTTGCATGTGCAAAAGTGGGGTGACCCATGGAAGGTCATGAACCCCGAGGGAATGACTTCCAGCTACAGACCTTGGCTAGATCCTGATAGTGCTCGTGGTAGCCGTAGGAGCTAGAGAAGAGTCTCGAGACGCCCATGGGAGGCCGGTACCACCTGGTAAGAGCTGAAGGACGAGGGGCCAGAAGAAGGGAAACCGTAGCTGAAAGTCATTACCTGAGTCGGATCCGCAGGCATGCATATAGATATGAGGCTGATTGTGGTAGTGCACATAGTATGCGTGGAGTGTGTGTATGATTTCCGAGTGCGTGGTTGCATGTGTGTGTATGTGTGGAAATGAAATATACGTAGTATGTATGTTATAGATGTTATCTTGTATTGCATAAATTTAGTTAACCGATAACGCTTGAATGAAGGTAAGTGTACGTACTGACACTGATACCGAGTCCCTGATTGTCATTTTACATGTAGAAGCTCACCCCTATACCATTTTTCAGTGTGTGTGCAGGTCGGACTCTGAAGTGATGATGAGGATTCAAGTCCGAGTGTGGTGCACTCCGACTGTTGAGCAATTGTATTGCATTATTATGTTTTGTCTGTGTAGCCTTGGCTGGCTTTTATGTAAAATGACGATTAAATACACTCACCTATAAAGATTGAATAGTCATGGTGTCACTTGTATGGTATTCGTAAGCCTTAGTAAATGCATGTATTCATATGTATGTGGTTCGTACTGATTGGATGCGTTTTCCGACTGGAAGTGTTGCTAAATGTCTCGAGGGCCGTTGAGGAGCAAAATTATGTTAAGTTAGTAGTTCTGAGTGAAGATTTCTGGGTGGCTTTTCTGAGTGACATGTTATTCGACTCCGAGTGAAAATCATAAATAAATCCTGAGTGAAGGAAGAGTTTGTGTCTCCCGAGTGAAAACCTCGAGTGATTCCTTTCCGAGAGAGGAGTTCGAATAGTGGTTTAGAGTGGTTTGGATTCTAAGTGTAAGGTAGTGGTAATCCGAGTGAAAGATGTAAAGTCCGAGTGAGGATTGGTATCCCGAGTGGTTGGGTTTTGAATAAGTCCGAGTGGGACTTAACTACCTGATTTCCCGAGTGAATGTGTGAATGTGCTCCAAATAATGGATAGGAAATGTGACCCGATTGTGTTAAGGTTGGAGTGCGTCGAGTGATGTTTGAATAGGATATAGTCCGAGTGAGAAGGATTTCTGGAATCCGAGTGGGATAACCCTTAGTTCCCGAGTAGAGTATAAGTGTCGCCGTATGGATAAAATTGGAAGGCTAAGTTATGGAGTTCCGAGCGACTAGAACGGTTCTCCCAAGCGTGAGGACTCGCGCTGGAGCGAGTAGGTATCAGTGTGGAACACCGCCCAAATACCCTTCCCCTCCGTTGTTACGTTAATACGTCCCAGACAACGGTGTTGACCCCTACTTGGGCGTTGTGGTTGAGTCCGCCCAGATGTTGTCATACCTAGTTGAATTGGGTGGAATGAGTTCAGGCCCCCCTTTCCTCCACAAACTACTACTCATGTGCATCTCCCTTCTCCTTCCCTCACCTGTTCCCTTATGCTGAGCGCCCAGTAGTTCCCTCGAGGAAAGGTTTGTCCTGTAAGAGCGAGTGGACGCTGATGTGAGGTTTGCTTGAGGAGTTTCCATCCGTTGTAGCATCGTTCAGGCGGTGTTGGACAACGGATGAGTGAGTCAACTTCCGTCCTGGAATCCGCCCAGACGCTGGAGCGTCACACCAAACCGAATAGACCGGTCTCAGTCCTAATTCCCCTGTTGCTTGTCATATGCGTGTGAATGCTCTTCTACTTCCCTCGCCTTCTTCTTCCCTTCTGTGTCAAATGATTTGTGGCTGCTTTTGTGAAAAAATAAAATAAAATAATTTTCCTCGTTGTTTTGGGATTACTATTTGTAAAAATTTAGGGTGTTACATTTTGGTATCAGAGCGGACCAAAAGGTCCATGGCCTAGGTTCGCCTACTGTTTATGGGCGGTTGAGTATATTATGCCAACTTGTCCTAGATTGCTTATGATATTCTATTGTGTGTTGATACCTGTTCAATCATGACCCGGATGATGATATGTGCTCATGTACTTCTATCGAATTTGGTATATGTTGATTATGAATGGTGTGGTTGTATGCCTGTGCCTTACTGAGGAATTTGATTGTGTGAATAATGAATGGTACATGATGTATGTGATTTGCAGTATAAGGGATGGGTTGTAATTCTTAGGTTGAAAATCTGGGTGTGTAATAAGTGAGTAAAGGTGAGGTCAGATATATGTTAAAATAGGGGTTGGGTCTCGGTGGCGATTGAGGAAACCAAGTGAGTGATGCACTAGATGCTAGACCAATAGGAGTAGTGACCCAGTTGATTAGGCATGACTATGAACGAATGAATGTGAAATAGAACATCTGTCCGACTTGGATACTGTCTTGGTCGGGTGTGTGAAAAACCGAGTGAATGGTACTAGACCTTATAACAATATTTGAATATTGAGGGGTACCCATCGTGGGATACTGGGTAAATAGTGACCCCTTAGGGATTCTAAGCCTAGTAATTTATTAACTTCGTGAGCTGTTGAGCCGAACAGGACAATTGCGTAGTAACTCATTGAGGCTTGGATGATTATCATGTAATGTGTTATGTGTGAGATGTGTTGGTAGCTGTACTGAGATGGAGTAGTCATGCATGCAACCCCTGGATTGTGGTATTTGTGAACTGTTTAGTGATGGTGTGACTCTGTCCGTGAATGCATGTTACTGATTCTGCGAATACTGACTGAATACTTGTAAAATAGGAGTGTTACCATTACTGCCGAAGTGCTATTTGTGACGGATGTTTTGTAACCCAGCCCATGAACTCTGCCTAATATATATATATGATATAGGTGATTGAGGGAGAACTGCTTTTATGTATTGCTCTATAATTGAAACATGGCAATTGTTTGATAATTGAAATACGTGATCTGCGTGTGATTAATTATTGATGCATGCAACACCCGGATATTGTGATAGATATTGATTGAGAACCGTTGTAATGGATACCCCGTCTGAAAGATGTGCATATATATATATATGTTAATGAGAAGGTCGAGTGGCTTATGTTGTGAGTCAGCGAATAAGAGCTGTGTGTGATTGTAGTGAAGTGTATCAGCATTGAACGTTTTTCAGAGTGGGCAATCAGATGAATGCTTGTGTGATGACACTGATGCCGAGTGCATTAAGGTAGGAGGCAGAGCATAAATCCATGTAGTGTTAAAATACTTGAATGGCATGTGAATATTGTGGTTACCGAGTGGATGCAACGCTGTGTGGATTTCGTGTGAATGGAAATGCCATGATAATTTCCGAATGCTTGGTATGTGAATTGATATGTTGGTTTCCATTTGGAATGTTGTGTTGGGATGCATGCTGACTTCATTATAAAGTACTGAGAGGATGTCATGTGGTATTGGTACCCTGTTTGCTTGTTGCATGACAAACACCTGTGATGCTTGATGAAACCGTGAGATTCCGAGTGAATCTGTATGTTGTGTTGAAACAGTAATGACTTATTAATGACTGCGTGAAACGCACCTGGTAGCTGGGCTGCCTGTAAGGAATTACATGAGAATTGCATGAGGTGAAATCACTGTTTAAATCAGGTCTGCATGCATGTGTGTAAGAGTATTATTATTGAGACTAGCATAATTCGCATGGATACGCATGATTTGAGTTAATTCCGACTTGATAATGTTGTATGAATGAGCCCTGACTGAATGAGTGTACATGTGATGATGCTATTGCCAAGTGTAATGTGATGTTATGATTGAGAATGCATGTTATTGTGCAATTTCCGATTGAATATGATATTGTGAATGAAATCCTTAATATAGTTGGAATTGATCTAAGTAAATCTGATTGAATGAGCGCATGTATGTTGATGCTATTGTTGAGTATAGTGTGTGTTATGGTTAGGATGTATGTTGTAGTGAACAATGATATAACCATGAATAATTGGGTAACGTCCGATTGAATGCCTGCATGTGCATTAGTGCCGTTGCCGCGTCCGTAGTATGTTATGACAGCATGTGATGGTGAATTACTTAAACCTGATTGAATTGCATGAACCTGAGTGATTTCATTATCTAGCTGGGGATTGAGAATTTAATTTGAACCATGAATTTGTGTTGAATAGGATTTAGAGGGAATATCTACTCGGTATTGGCTAAAAACCGATTGTGGTATTGCCATCAACGGTTTCACAGGAATGATAAATAACTTTCATGCTGCTTGTTGCGTGATGTACCCTATGTGATGCATAATGTTGATGTGGATGTATTGCTTCTAAGTTGTATGTGAACTGCCATTAACTTCCGTGTGAATTAGTATTAGTTAGGTGAGTCTGGTCCGTGTGAGGCATGCTGCTCTGAGAGGACTCTCCCTGCCATAGGTAATGTGGTAGCATACATGTTGCAGTGACTATGTAATTGCTGTAACCCTATAGAAATGAGACGTCATCCTATAAGTTGGATGCAGCAATTCATGAGTCGGGCAGGTGAAGGTGTAACTGCTTATGGTGATGGTGAGTCTTTCAGATGTTTCCGAGTGGTAACGAGAGTTATATTGAATGATTGTTATGCGATTGTTTATCAAAATGAGGAAAGAGGGTTTATTTGACCTTGGCGTGTCTGCTACCGAGAGAATTAGAGGTTACTGAGTACGGATTGGCTACTAAAAGGATGATCGGTATTGGGATAAGAAGGGTGATCAAATTGTCACTGAAGTTGGAGTCTTGAAAGGTTAACCGAGTGATACTGTAAGCCTAATGAGGAAACCAGGATTGGAGCCAAACTAAATTGTAAGGTTAGGAATTGCTCGGGAAAGGTTGGTAAATTCTGAGTGTGTGAGAGTGGAGACAATTCCGAGTGAAGTCCTTGTGGGAAGAACTGTCGAGTGAAAATTTTGGGGGTTCCAAGTAGAACCTTGTTGAGAGGATCATTACTAAGGGAATGGTATCTGAGCATGACCTTCTGGGTAAGGCAAGATTCGAGTGACGTAACTCGGAGTGTATCACCTCCGAGAGGAATGAACATCCGAGTGAAGGACTTAAATGAAGTTGTACTCAGGACACTGATTGGAGCTGCTGAGCTTGAACTCAGGTTTAGTTTCGAGGAAGACTCGAAGTACGAATGAATTTCTGGTAAGAGGAAGGAATTCCGGGTAAGAACTACCCCTGAACCCCGAATGATGATTTGTGTGAGAAGGATCGAGTGGAATTCTCAGGATGGAAGCATGGAATTAGCCGAAAGCATAGGTAGGAATCAAAGATTTCAGAATTTAATGTAGTGCATATGAGAAATAAATTCAGACGAATTGTGCTAATCGAAACACATGGGAATTCATTTGAGTGTTCATTTTGATCAAGGAAGAGCTTCTATGGTCTAATTCTGAAAACCAGAGAGCTAAATTCGAAATGAATCGGTAAGTAGTGGGTATTCTAGGGAATCGGTAATGTTGTTTACCGACTGGATTCTCCCCAAATGGTCGGATAACGTCTAGAATGTGTCCCACGTGACCCAATGCCAAGCCTATGCCTTGTGTGAACGCATGGTCGTGCCGAGTGGCACATTGATGTCAGGAGACCCGATGGTGTGAATACCCTGATCGGTGTTGAGAATGTAAGGCCAAGCGGCCAAAGAACTGGAAGGTGCCAATGGCTAGGGTGAACTGGCAGAGTTGAATGGGGTAGCTACGCGGGAAATGGAGTCCTGAGTATAATGAAGGCTATGAGGAGTTGTTGTATGCTGATTTAAAATTGCGAGCCAGTCGAGAATGTGGAGGAGCGAAGAGCTGTAGTCGGAGCGTGACCATAGTATCCCGATCTAATGGTTGGAGGTAAGTCTAAGCGGAAGAAGGGAAGGATATTCCGAGTCAATCGTGCCACTTCCGAGTGGAAATGTGTTAAGCATAATGTCTCGGTTTTCTGGGTGGAGAGGTCGGTAAATTGCTTTGGAAGCCAATTATACTGACTGGAATTTAAGCGATGGATGAATACATGAGGAACATAGAGGTGTAATTGCTTATTGAGGTATGGCAGTAATTTTCGAGCGGTTCATTGAGGCTAAGTATGCGTTGAATTTCGAGGACGAAATTCTTTTGAGTGGGGGAGAACTGTAACATCCCAATTTTAAATTAACTATGGTCAAGATTAAGCCATTAATTAAAGGTTAATTAGAGAATTAGGATTAATGGTTAATTAGAATAAATTGCTGACTGGTCAGGGATAATTGAATAAATAATAATGATCATAATGCTGTGAAAGGACGCATGTGCCCCTGGTAGTATAAGACAACTTCAGCTCTCTCTCTTACCTTCATTAATTCACGCTGACAGCCTCCTTGTGCGTGCATATGATCTCTTCTCCCCTGTTTTCTCTTCTTCCCTCTCAATCGCGTTAAACAGCGAGAGAGTCGAGAGCTCCTAGAGGAACACCAACGCGGCTCTGTTCCACTCCCTGCCTTCTCCTTCCTCCCCATTGCCTTCTTCCTCCCCTTCTTCTTCCACCTGGAGCTGTTAGTATTCCAGTTGGCAGGCTGTGCGGGAAGTCCCTTGGAGCTGTAGGGGAGACGAACCTATAGGAGGAAAGGAGCAACTCTAGTCCAGAATCAACGCTGACCTCGAAGGCTGTTGGAGGAGGAGTAATGGAAGGACGATCGGTCGGCCTCGCAACTCGAGAAGTCTCTTAACCCTGACAGCAGGTAGGGGGCGCTTGCATGTCAAATGCATGGTCCGCGAACGGTACCGGATGAGTGTACTTCTTGAGTGTGTGTGCATGTGTTTACAATGATTAAAGCTTATGCATGATTAAGATTCTGGATCTCGTGTGTTTTATAGTGGGTATACAGCAATTCATGGGGGTGACATAGTCTGTTAGTAATTAACAATGACGAATGAAATGCATGGCTATATCTTTCTTATCACTATAAAGATATGTGTGTGTGCCCTTTAGTTGATTTATTCGATGCTATCATCTTGATTCCCGATTATGGCGTGTATTGGTGTGACTGGTAAAACAAATATAAATGCTGTGTTGAATCTGGTTTCACTTAGTGGCTACGAAGGAAGTATCCGTGGTGTGATGATACGTACTGGTAAATGCATTAGTTGCATGTGCAAAAGTGGGGTGACCCATGGAAGGTCATGAACCCCGAGGGAATGACTTCCAGCTACAGACCTTGGCTAGATCCTGATAGTGCTCGTGGTAGCCGTAGGAGCTAGAGAAGAGTCTCGAGATGCCCATGGGAGGCCGGTACCACCTGGTAAGAGCTGAAGGACGAGGGGCCAGAAGAAGGGAAACCGTAGCTGAAAGTCATTACCCGAGTCGGATCCGCAGGCATGCATATAGATATGAGGCTGATTGTGGTAGTGCACATAGTATGCGTGGAGTGTGTGTATGATTTCCGAGTGCGTGGTTGCATGTGTGTGTATGTGTGGAAATGAAATATACGTAGTATGTATGTTATAGATGTAATCTTGAATTGCATAAATTTAGTTAACCGATAACGCTTGAATGAAGGTAAGTGTACGTACTGACACTGATACCGAGTCCCTGATTGTCATTTTACATGTAGAAGCTCACCCCTATACCATTTTTTAGTGTGTGTGCAGGTCGGACTCTGAAGTGATGATGAGGATTCAAGTCCGAGTGTGGTGCACTCCGACTGTTGAGCAATTGTATTGCATTATTATGTTTTGTCCGTGTAGCCTTGGCCGGCTTTTATGTAAAATGACGATTAAATAAACTCACCTATAAAGATTGAATAGTCATGGTGTCACTTGTATGGTATTCGTAAGCCTTAGTAAATGCATGTATTCATATGTATGTGGTTCGTACTGATTGGATGCGTTTTCCGACTGGAAGTGTTGCTAAACGTCTCGAGGGCCGTTGAGGAGCGAAATTATGTTAAGTTAGTAGTTCTGAGTGAAGATTTCTGGGTGGCTTTTCCGAGTGACATGTTATTCGACTCTGAGTGAAAATCATAAATAAATCCCGAGTGAAGGAAGAGTTTGTGTCTCCTGAGTGAAAACCTCGAGTGATTCCTTTCTGAGAGAGGAGTTCGAATAGTGGTTTAGAGTGGTTTGGATTCTAAGTGTAAGGTAGTGGTAATCCGAGTGAAAGACGTAAAGTCCGAGTGAGGATTGGTATCCCGAGTGGTTGGGTTTCGAATAAGTCCGAGTGGGACTTAACTACGTGATTTCCCGAGTGAATGTGTGAATGTGCTCCGAATAATGGATAGGAAATGTGACCCGATTGTGTTAAGGTTGGAGTGCGTCGAGTGATGTTTCAATAGGATATAGTCCGAGTGAGAAGGAGTTCTGGAATCCGAGTGGGATAACCCCCAGTTACCGAGTAGAGTATAAGTGTCGCCGTATGGATAAAATTGGAAGGCTAAGTTATGGAGTTCCAAGCGACTAGAACGGTTCGCCCAAGCGTGAGGACTCGCGCTGGAGCGAGTAGGTGTCAGTGTGGAACACCGCCCAAATACCCTTCCCCTCCGTTGTTACGTTAATACGTCCCAGACAACGGTGTTGACCCCTACTTGGGCGTTTTGGTTGAGTCCGCCCAGACGTTGTCATACCTAGTTGAATTGGGCGGAATGAGTTCAGGCCCCCCTTTCCTCCACAAACTACTACTCATGTGCATTTCCCTTCTCCTTCCCTCACCTGTTCCCTTATGCTGAGCGCCCAGTAGTTCCCTCGAGGAAAGGTTTGTCCTGTAAGAGCGAGTGGACGCTGATGTGAGGTTTGCTTGAGGAGTTTCCATCCGTTGTAGCATCGTTCAGGCGGTGTTGGACAACGGATGAGTGAGTCACCTTCCGTCCTGGAATCCGCCCAGACGCTGGAGCGTCACACCGAACCGAATAGACTGGTCTCAGTCCTAATTCCCCTGTTGCTTGTCATATGCGTGTGAATGCTCTTCTACTTCCCTCGCCTTCTTCTTCCCTTCTGTGTCAAATGATTTGTGGCTGCTTTTATGAAAAAAAAATAATAATTTTCCTCGTTGTTTTGGGGTTACTATTTGTAAAAATTTAGGGTGTTACATTGCGTATCCGTATGGATAGCCGAGTTGCTGGTTAAACGGAGGCAACGCATGGGAATGGTTCATTAGGCCTGTATTTGGTGAGGGACCTTGGGGTTGGGCCATAGTTTGTACGGCATAAGTTGGCTGGGTCATCTGGGCTCGTTTGTTTTGGGCTTGTGCGTTGTAGGTTGGCTGGGCCATCGGGGCTTGTGTGTTTTGGGTTTGGTAGGTTTGTGGGTCATGGGTTTGCATGTTTTGGGTTTTGTAAGTTTGTGGGTCATGGGCTTACGTGTTTTGGGTTTGGTGGAGTGGTGGCATATTTGGCTGGGTGGGGTATGAAGCGTGAGGATTCATCGCTTGCTGCTCGTGGGCGTCTTGTTGGTTAGCGAGTGGGGGATAGTACCCCGGTGGTAGGCCATAAAGTGGAAAAGGTACTGGGTTACCGTCAGGACCGACAAATGTATGCTGTTGTGCATAGGACTGGCCGTAAGGTGGCTGGGTCTCAATGGCAGGGTTAGGTCTTCCGACATGAATGGTGAGAGGGGGTATCGTTGTGTTAGGGAGTTGGGTTCTTGCTGAGTCAGAACCAAGGGGGGTGGTACGGTGGCAGGCTGCTGTTGAGCGTCCTCAACACCTGCAGAGGAGCCTCCATCTGTGAGTTTCTTTTCTAGAAGTTTAGTTAACTTCACCACTCACTCTTTCAGTTGATCAAACTCAATTCTAAAGTCTCCGTCCACAACTTCTGCCTCAGCCATGAGTTTCTTTTGGAGCCGGGTCTGGTAAGAATGCCTACCTGTGAGGTCTGTGTCTCCTTTTTTTAAAAAAAAAGCAAAAAATGTTAGGTGGAAATAGAAAGAAGGAGAATGTCGTGGGAAGCAATCTCAGGCCTTGACGAGCATCCTTTAACTGTTCCTTAGAACGTATTGTTCAAAAGTACTAAGTACGGTAAACATGGAAATTAATACGGGATAATTGTGAAGACAAAAGAATCCTTCATTCTGAGGTAAGAGCCTTAAGCTCAAACATCTCTGGCTCAGGCAACCATGGCTCTCATCCTATAAGTTCAATCCCATTTTAATTTCTATGTCTACTCAAAGGGTATTCGTTAAGCTCTGAATAGCTTTCGGCAAGAATAGAGAGAAATGAGAGAAAGAGCCACCAGGAATTGACGTGCTTTGCAAATCGATACTCCTCTAGTAACTTTCTTGAAAACATTTTTGTATTTAGGGAGGTTTCGATTTGATAAAACTTGCAATAAATCAAGGATCATGTGAGCTACGGATTTTCTGATCATCGTCAATACAAAAAGAATTGATTTTTTTCTTTTGATTTTTTTTATATGTATTTTTTTGATTTTTTTTTGATGATTCGAAAGATCCGTAACTCAAGGCCCAAAGACTTATGCATAAAAGAAAAGGACTACTTGTCTGTTAAAGGATCACTAGTTATAAGTATGTCATTTTGGGAAAAGGTAATCCACTAAACGGGAAAGTAGTCCTCTAATTTGGATCAGAAGGGAAAGTGAGAATGAGGAACGGTAGAAGTAAAGTTTGCCCCTTTGTGCCCTAAGTCGGGTTTTTCTGAAGGTTTCCTAATGGTTCTAAGGTTTGTCTATCAGTGATATCTCGCATTAGGTGGCTCGTTCTAAAACTTCTAAAAGTCACTAGAGCCAAGATCCTACTCATGATGTTGACCACAACAGTAGGAAGTCTACTAGGTGTGGGCACCATGAATAAGTCGAACTCTAGCTGAGATTCTCATGGTAACCAGACACGAAGTACATCCCAAATGGCTCCGCTATCAATCTCCCCTAATCTTAAGTCTCATTTGGGCCCGGGTATAGGGTCCCACTCAAAGTGTGTGCAAATTGTGAGTGTAGTGTGTGAAAGAGGCATTTAATACCTGTACCTTACTCATCCTGTACATAGAACAAACACAGAGCAACAAAATAAAGTCGTCTAACCTAGGGTTCAATGATCACATAGACATTACCAGAACATAAATGATAGAATACAAACCAAACAGAAACCATATACAAATATTGACAAAAAAATAAAATAAAGGAAGAAGTTAAATAATTATTATGCTAATTAAAACATACGCTATCAAATTGACTGGCTTGACTCTCTAAGTCCCCAGCGGAGTCGCCATCTGTCGCGACCTGGATCGCGACGGCACGGCCGACCCTTTAAAAATAAAACGCGGTTTCGAAATCCTTTCGTAAAGAAAACAGGGAATCGCCACCAATATTTTTTAGGATAAAATACCGGGAAAACCTTTCGTTAAAGCATTAGTCATAAAAATGAAATTCCAAATTCGGGAGTCTAATTACAGGTGAGGAAGGTATTAGTACCTCACAACTGTCCCTTATAAAAACGGTTACCTCAATATGATAGCGCGTATTATAATTAGCCAAGAAATTATTTTAACTTCTTCAAAAAGAAAGAATGTACGAAATGACAAAACATACAAAAATAAACAAAAATAGACAAGGAATTTTTACATGAGATCAACAGGACGTCTCGTCCAAATTAACCTCGCTCAACCTGTTTTTTTAAAAAGATATTATAAAAATGAGATTAACAGGACGTCTCGTCCAAATTAACCTCGCTCCTTCTTTTGAAGAAAATAATAAAAATAATAATAATAATAATAATTACAATTTTTAGGCTAGTCCAATAAATGTGTGAAACACTTATTCTTGTTGATATTAATTATGAACCCTGGTAGAGATTAATTCAATCCATGGAAATTAATTATTAATTAAAAAAGAAACGGACTCATCGAACAACAACTAATTTGACAGAAAAATAAATAACAACAAGCATTGAAAATGAGGAACAGATCCAGGGGGGTGACTAAATCCAATCAATAAAAATTAATTACTAATTGAAAAGGAAACAGTCCCATCGAATAGCAATTAATTTTGACAGAAAAACAAATAATACAAGCATTAAAAATGAGGAACAGAGTGGGACCGGTGTGACGAGGGAGCTGGGCGCCGGTGTGACGAGAGAGAGGGCTAGATGCCGGTGTGGGCTTGAGAGAAGCTGGACAGTGTGGTATGGATTTGAGGAGCTAGATGATGGTGTGGGTTTAAGAGGAGCTGGACGGTGTGGTGTGAATTTATGAGGAGCTGGGCGGTGTGGTGTGGATTTAGGAGGAGCTGGGCGGTGTGGTGTGGATTTATGAGGAGTTGGGCGGTGTGAAGGTGTGAATTTATGAGGAGCTGGGCGGTGTGAAGGATTTAGGGGGCTGGACGGTGTTGTGAGGATTTAAGAGGTGCTGGACAGTTTTGGTGAGGATTTAGGACAGTGTTTCTCAAAAAGAAAAGCTTTAGAGTTCTCTCCAATGAAGGCTTCAGGATCCCCTCCAATGAAAGCTTCCCCATCCTCTTCTTCTCTTTCGTTGAGGTATTTATAGAAATCCCAGGTGTGCACTAATTGCTTGAACAGCCCAGAGACAGCCTGGCTACTAATGATGTATGGGGAACAGCAGTTGATGAATAACTTATTATTTTGATTTTTGTTTGTTATCAGCCGCCCCACAAAATTAGCAAATCAACTTGGATGGTGTGTTAGAGAAATAGCCTGGAACTTGACAACCATAGGGAACGGCGGCTGGTGGGAATTCTTTATTATTTCTTCTTTTGTCTTGTTGCCGGCTGTCTCACCTTAATTCAAGGATCCACTTGGATAGTGGGAATCCAAGTCAGCATGGGTAAATAGTGGAGATATAGAACCGACATTCTTCTTATGACTCGGATTAGTGCCTCAGCCGGTATCCTTCCTCAGTGGGAATTAATCCGAGCGGGACAGGTGCTCTCATATATAAAAGACCGAGTGAAAGCTACAGATCTGATCGGACCTCTGACACTCGGTGTGAAGGCCTGAACTCAGAGATCATTGATTCGGAAATTGTTTTCCAAGAAGCATTCATCAGGACCTCTGTCTATTCGGAATTGCTTCATTCGGTGTTGCTTTATCCGGAAATGTCACTGTTTGAAGCATTTATTCAGATTTGCTTTAGAACTTCACTGTTTGAAGCACTCAATCGGAATTGCTTCAATCGGAGGTGCTTGGCTTGGAAGCGTCACTGCTTGAAGCACTCAACCGGAATTGCTTCAATCGGAGGTGCTTTTCTCAGAAGTGGACCACTCGGGAACATATTACTCGGAAACACCTCTAAAATATTTCATTCGGCTATACCTCTGGCCGACAAGCTCCTTCAAAGTCAGAACCATTTAAAAATCATTCGCTCGGGAATTCTTCACTTGAATGCCTCAGCCCGAGAGGTATTCCTTCAAAGTCTTTCTTCAACCGAAAACACATCTCTCGGAAGTAAACCACTCAGAGATGATTCACTCGGATACCCCACTCAAAAAATATCCATTCAGAGAGCCTTTCTTTGCTCGGAAACACATCTCTTGAAAATGGCTCACTCAGAGACGCCCTACTCGGATATATCTTTTCCCCGACAGTAATTCATAAGCAGAGCCTTTCTTTGCTCGGAAGCAATTCCCTTTTGAAGCAACCCACTTGGACATGCGTCATTTGGAGACATGCCACTCAGAAGTATGGACCTTGAGAGTCTCTGTCCAAAAGAGGCTCACTCGAGCTTAGAGATTTTCTTCGCTCGAAAATACATCTCTCAGAAACACACCACTCGGAAATATCCTTGCCCGATAAGTGTTCATTCATAGTCAGAGGCTTTCTTTGCTCAGAAGTCATTCCCTTAAAATGATCCACTCGAAAATGTCTCACTCGGAGATACCCCTCTCGGATATACCTTTGCCCGACAAGTGCTCATTCAAAATCAAAGTCCTTTTCGTTCAGAATCAATTCACTCGGGAATTATCCACTCGGAAACATCTTTGCCTAGAAAAAGCACTTATCCCAAATCAGACTCGCTTTTCATTCAGACTGGCTTAAGTCATGAATTATCCACTCGGAAGTATTCATCTGAAATCAGACTTGCTTTTCATTCAGACTGGCTTCAATCGGGAATTATCCACTCGGATGTATTCATCTAAAATCAGACTTGCTTTTCATTCAGAATGGATTCAGTCGACGATTATCCACTCGGATGTATTCATCTGAAATCAGACTTGCTTTTCATTCAGAATGGATTTAGTCGGGAATCCTTCACTCGGATGTATCTAATCGGTAAGTATTCATTCAAAGACAGTCCCTTTTTTTATTCAGCGGTTTCAATCGGGAATCCTCCACTCGGAAACACCCCACCCGGAGGCAATTCACTCGGCAACGTCTCACTCGGAGACATGTTACTCGAAACGCTTGAGCGAAGGAAAGGAATATGCATTAGGTATCAATCTCGCTCGGGCGAGACATGTCTCGCTTAAGCGAAATTGTTCCAGTATATAAAACTTTTCCCTCTCGCTTGAGCGCTCACTTCTCTGCTTGAGCGAAATTGATCCAGGGGCTAACTCCTGATTCTCCATCAATCTCGCTTGGGCGAAACCACCACCTGCTCGGGTGAAAACAGGCCAGAGGCCAAATTCCTGATTCACCATAATCTCGCTCGTGCGAGATTCCCACTCGCTTGAGCGAGATATGCAGGTTTTATGCAGAACAGGAAATCCTTCAACTTAGCATATGAAATACTATTTTCTCCCACTCTAACTCTTCCTAATGCATCATATCACATCACCATACATCTATAAACTCTATCAGCGTCCTGAAGCATTATAGTTTGAGAGGTTTACTTCATCTTTTAGTAGAATCAAGCAAACACCTCACTCAGAAATAACCCACTCAGTAAATCTTACAGCCAAAAGGATCAGTTGGAATTGAAGCTCAGTCCTTTCTCGGAGATCCTTTCACCTCTCGGAGTCAGAGATAATCTTGAACCCGAGCACAAGCTCTCGGTAATTCTTAAGGCATATCCGAACATGAATAGAAAGGAGGGATTCCAAGCGATGGAATTCCCCATTCTTGGTGAAAATTGACAGGACCGAAATAGGTGTTCATAGATACCCCTCTTTACTTCTTTTTCATAAAAGAAACATGAAGCTTCCATGTTTTTGAAGTGAAAAGGAAGTAAAGATATGAAGTGAAGGGTAGTAATGAGTCAAGTGTGGTATGTCCGAGTGAATGGAAGTTGAGTGTTTCTTGAGTGAAACCCTTTTGCCGAGTAAACCCTTTACCAAGTGAAACACCGATAAGAGTTCCCGTGTACGTTTTGTTCAGGCTTAATGTGTGGTATTCGCTCAAGCAAGTCGGCACTCGCTTAAGCGACTCATGGATTTCGCGTCAACACCTTGGGGTCTCGCTCAGGCGAGTGACCCCTGTCTTCTTCTTCTTCTTCTTCTTCTTCTTCTTCTTCTTCTTCTTCTTCTTCTTCTTCTTCTTCTTCTTCTTCTTCTTCTTCTTCTTCTTCTTCTTCTTCTTCTTCTTCTTCTTCTTCTTCTTCTTCTTCTTCTTCTTCTTCTTCTTCTTCTTCTTCTTCTTCTTCTTCTTCTTCTTCTTCTTCTTCTTCTTCTTCTTCTTCTTCTTCTTCTTCTCCTTTTTCTTCCTCTCTTGCTGTTTTAACTTTACTTTATTAAAAGAGATGTTCCCGATTGAACATTATTTGGTGTACGCTCTTATCCTTATTTGAATATATTTAAGTAAATACTACTTTATTTCAAGACCGAGCTGAATCAATTCCGATCGGTTATTACTAAAAGATTTAATTTCGATCGGTTTTGCTTACACTGAGTATGATTCTATTATTTAGAAGGTAACTAAAAGAAGTGAATATTATTTTACATCATGGCCGAATGGGCTGGTTATTAAGGAAAGTAAATATCATTTTATATTAAGGTCTAAATTTTTATTAAACATGAAAAATTTATTATGGAAATAATCTGCCGTGTGAAAAGAAAAAGGTAAATTAACCTAGAATGTTACAAATCCTGTTTTGAAATTTAAATTATCTGTGAGAAATTTATTTGGATTATTGAAATTTCATTTTAAAAATAAGAACGTTATAGTATGAATGCATGGGATGCATTTGATAAGCATGGGATGCTTGTGTACTGAACAAATATGAAATATTATTGTGGTTTCAAGGATTCCACAAAAAGACCTAGGGTGGGACTCAAGGCAAACCTCTTGAGCGGGGCTCGGGGTTTAGCCCGTGACATTACCGTTGTCACTGGGAGTGATTGTGTCACGTGAGAGGGCAAACAGTTTAGTACCAGTAAAACGGCTGGATCAGCTGAGAGCTGAGATATGGCTGAGAGCCAGTATTGCAACACAAATTAAAAGATTTAATAATGGATTCATTTGATTGAGCATACAAATATGTTGATATATGTTATTGAGAATAACATGATGATATATGATATGATGATTGTAATATGATTTTTATTTATACATGGTTATAAGTTGGATACTTAATCCGATTCAATAACTATCATTTGACATGTTTATGCTCACCCCTATTGTTGTTATTTTACAGTGGATATAGGACGCAACGATGATATATGAAGTCACTCAGCCTGCTCGGAGCATTATGTATTTATATGTATAGTACATGATGTACATAGTTGTTTTGTAGTAGCCTTGGCCGGCTCCTGTGTATACTGGTTTTGTAAAATTTTTGTATATATAATTGGGCAGGTTGATGTAATAATAACAATGTTATTATGTTAATCCAAATCCTGTTTCTAAAATTTAAATTATTTGCGAAAAATTTATTTGGAGTTTTTAGAAATTTAATTTTTAATATAAGGATGTTTCATTTCCCTAACTTCTTCAATATTTCCAAAACTGGGGCATCACCCCAAATCTCCAAATCTGGGGCATCACCCTAAATCTCCAAATTTGGGACATTACCCCTAGTCTCTCATTCTTTTCCGAACTTGGGGTATTACCCCAAGTCTCTCAAATCTGGGGCATTACCCCAAGACTCTCAAACCTGAGGCATTACCCCACATCTCTAAACCTGGGACATTACCCCTAGTCTCTCATTCTTTTCCGAACTTAGGGTATTACCCCCAGTCTCTCAAATCTGGGGCATTACCCTAAGACTCTCAAACATAGGACATTACCCCAAGTCTCTCAAACCTGGGGCAGTTCCCTACACTCTCAAACCTGGGGCAATACCCGAAGTCTTCCAAAACCAAGGGTCAACCCCAATCTTTTACTTTCCTTTCAATCAAGGGTCAACCCCAATTCTTTTATTTTCTTTTAACCGAGGGTCAACCCCAATCTTTTACTTTCTTGTCAACCGAGGGTCAACCCCAATTTTTACTTTCCTGTCAACCGAGGGTCAACCCCAATTTTTTACTTTCCTGTCAACCAAGGGTTAACCCTAATCCTTTTATATCCAGTCAACCGAGGGGCAACAACCCTAATCCTTTCATTTCCTATAATTGAGGGGCATCCGCCAAGTCATTTATTTTCTATCAAATAGCTTCAGGAACCCACTCTTAGGCTATCACATTTCTCAATTTGAGCCAGGGGCATCTCCCCTAAGTCATTTATTTTCTATCAAATAGCTTCAGGAACCCACTCTTAGGCTATCACATTTCTCAATTTGAGCTAGGGGCATCTCCCCTAAGTCATTTATTTTCTATCAAATAGCTTCAGGAACCCACTCTTAGGCTATCACATTTCTCAATTTGAGCCAGGGGTATAACGTTCTTAATTTTTAAAATAAATTTCAATAAATCAAATATAATTTCACAAATAATTTAAATTTCTAAAACAGATTTCTGATTTAACAATAATGATATTTGTTTTACATAAATCCGACTGGCTCATTTAAAATAATAATAAATACAATGACTCAGTATACTCAGGAGCCAGCCAAGGCTTCTACCAAAAATAGCTATGTACAATCCGAGTAGCTGAGTGACTTCAGATATCATCTCTGTGTCCTACATCCACTGAAAAATAACAACAGTAAGGGGTGAGCATAAACATATCAAATAACAGTAATTGAATCGGATTAAAAGTCCAATTCATAACTATATAAACCATAACCGAATCATACATATCATAAAGCAGCATGTATTCTCAATAACATATAAATCAATGCATATGCATGTGGATCTGACTCTAATGATGGGATATTCACAACATAATATCTCAGCTCCCAGCTGATTCGGCCGTTTTACAGGTACCAAACCGCATGCGTCCATAATGTAACACCGGTCACTCTCAGTGACAGCGGTAACATAACTCGGTGTTACGGACCGGCCTTGAGTCCAACTTAAAGGCGTCTGTGGAATCAAAAGAAAGCACCACAGGGTCTATGCCTTATCATCAGGCCGTCCTCCTATCTGGACCGGCATCACAGGCCCCCTGCAGTCCTATTTACGTATGAATGCACATGCTATGCCATATAATAATCATGCATCAACAAACTACCTGATTTCAACTACTAGGCTACCACTCGGTATAATAACCAACATAGCACGCAATTATATATCATGATAATTTGATGAATATAATTCATATCATAATCATCAATCACATACTAACATTATCTCATGTCATTAACTGATTAAATCATCAGTCACATATATATTTTATAGCATCTCATATAAACTCAGTATTGTTAATATGAATGGAAGATAATTAAACATAAAATATGTTATTCAATTGGGGTCTCAATAAATATTTCACGCACATATCATACATGTATCATAACAACAATGCCCCAAATCCATTCATAAACCATTCATTTGAGATGTAACGCTCACCCTACCTGGAATAAGGAGTTCCAGCAACTCTTCAAGCGGTATTCAATTCACTACTCACGTATTCCGACTGGAGTTACAGTTCTGCACCAGTCCCAAGTTTTCTTCGTGAAGAGAAGAAATGGAGATTTGATGTTCTTCTTCGTTTAATAGTTCCAGTAAAGATTGAAAATAAAAGAGTTTTTAGATAATGATTTCACTTTCAAGAGTTCTTAAATTAATTCAACAATAGAAGGATTTATATATCTTTCACGTAGAAGAGACATGAATGAATTGAAGTATTCTGACACATGTTTCTTTAATGATAATGAAGGATTAAGATATTTAATGAAAAGGGACAACATATCAGAGAGGGTCCCATACTTAGGAAATATCTGAAAAGTGAACCTGCTAGAATGTAAAAGAACAGATTGACATGGAAAGCATCCATAATTGAAATATTTATTAATTCCGACTCAGTTTCAGCATTCTGGGCATATCTTTCTGAGAGGATTCATCAGAATCTCTTTCCGCTCAAAATTCCTTCATTCGGAAGAAATTCACTCGGAAGGTTTCATCCCATGAAACACTCAGCTTCCCTTCCTCGGAAATACCCCACTCAGAAATGTCTTATTTGGAAATACCCCAATTAGACATATCTCACTCGGTTATACCTCTTCCCGAGTCAAAGTCTTTCTCTTGCGTCATTCGAAAGTCTTTCAACTGAAGGATCACTCTGAGTTCAAAGTCCACTTTCTTTCTCGGAAATCATTCCACTTGAAAGGATTACTCGGGTTCAAAGGCTATCTTGAAAACAAATCCGAGCACAAGCTCTCGGAACTCTAAAGATCGATCTGAGCACGAATTAAATGAATTTACCACTCAGATATTTACTCTCCTCGGAATCATTCACTCAGAAAACATAATCGGAGTTAAAGTCTTTCTTTGTCCAGAAGCACTCCTCCTGAAAAGACTCACTCGGTGCCATCTCACTCGGAATCACATCCATTTCACTCGAAATCAGATATATTTACACTCGGAAAATCTTGTTTTTGACATTTTTCACTCAGAAATTTATTCAGAATTTCTCCATTAATCCTTATTAAATTATTTTTCTAGAAATCATAAAAATTGGGATGTTACATTTCTCCTCCCTATAAAAATTTCGTCCTCGAAATTTTAATAGCTCACACATTATTAGAAATAAAAGAACATACATCATTAAAAATAAAAGAATAAGTTATACCCGAGTCAACACCACATTAAGAATTGGTGTTCCCGAAATAATCATCACACTTTAGTACCTCTCATAGATATGAAAGCAACTTATTTATAGTTGATTTTCTCAACTATAATACATAACAACAGTGATATGTTTTCACTCAATTCATAGCATTTAGTAGCTAAACCTTGGCCTTGAACTTTTCAAGTCTGCTCTGATACCAAAATATAACGTTCTTAATTTTTAAAATAAATTTCAATAAATCAAATAAAATTTTATAAATAATTTAAATTTCTAAAACAGATTTCTGATTTAACAATAATAATATCTGTTTTATATAAATCCAACTGGCTCATTTAAAATAATAATAAATACAATGACTCGGTATACTCAGGAGCCGGCCAAGGCTTCTACCAAAAATAACTATGTACAATCCGAGTAGCTGAGTGACTTCATATATCATCTCTGTGTCCTACATCCACTGAAAAATAACAACATTAGGGGGTGAGCATAAACATATCAAATAACAGTTATGGAATCGGATTAAAAGTCCAATTCATAACTATATAAACCATAACCGAATCATACATATCATAAAACAGCATGATTCGGCCGTTTTCTAGGTACCAAACCGCATGCGTCCATAATGTAACACCGGTTATAACGTTCTTAATTTTTAAATAAGATTTCAATAACCAAATAGATTTTTTGTAAATAATTTAAATTTCCAAACAGAAGTCGAATTCAATAATTAACAATATTGGTTTTGCCTCAATCTGACCGGTTCATTTAAAAATACAAATATTTGATTCAAAAATCGAACAGAATATGAATTAATTAACACTACCATATTTACAATGGCCGACCGGCCCTTTAAAATATACAAATAAATAAAATCACTCGGTATACCCAGGAGCCGGTCAAGGCTTCTATAAATAACTATGTGCACTATATACTAAACAAGTAAATACATAATGCTCCAATCGGCTGAGTGACTTCATATACCATCGTTGTGCCCTTTATCCACTGTAAACATAATAAGTAGGGGGTGAGCATAAACATAGCAAATAATAGTTATTGAATTGGATTAAAAGTCCAATTCATAACTATATATAAATAAACACCACCGAATCAAACAACTCAGTATGATATTCTCAATAACATATATGTATCAATACACATACCTGCTCAATCGGATAAATCCATTATTAAGCCTTTTAATTGTGTTGCAACACTGGCTCCCCAAGCCATAACTCAGCTCTCAGCTGAACCGGCCGTTTTACAGGTACCAAACCGTTTACACCCTTATGTGACACAATCACTCTTAGTGACAACGGTGAGTGCCACGGGTTGAACCCCGAGCCCCGCTCAAGTGGTTGCCTTGAGTCCCACCCAAGGTCTTTTGTCTTTTGCCTTGAGTCCCACCCAAGGTCTTTTATGGAAACCACATCATACAAATATCATATACATATCATGTGCATCCCATGCATTTATTCATCATGAAAAATTCATGTATATTAATCATATTATCATCATCAATCACATGCCATTAGCCGATCCAATCATTAGTCACACACACACACACACACACACATATATATATATAATCAACACATCAATATGAATGGAGATATAAAAACATAAAACATCATATAATCGGGCCTCACAATAATTTACACATATCTTATATGTATATAATAATAACACCCGAATCCATTCATAAACTATTAATTTGAAATGTAACGCTCCCCTTACCTGGAAATAAAGAGTTCCAGTAGCTTTTCAAGCTTTAATCAATTTTAGCTTCACGAATTTCAATTGGAATTAGAGCACTGAATCAATCTCAGCTTTCTCTCTTATGGAGTTCAAGCTTTCACACAAGAAGAAAGGAAAATTAGTTTCTCCTTCGTTAATGGTCTCTAGTGAGGATTGGAAAAGGAATACTACAGATGATGTTTTCTCTTTCAAAAGTTTCTAAACTCATTCAACAGTAGAAACTAGTATTTATATCGTTCATGCAAAAGAGAGACGTGAACGATAGGAAATTGCCTGCTGTACGTTTCTTCGAATGATAGGTAAGGAATAAGCATTTAATGAAAAGGGACAACACATCAGAAAGGGTCCCATACTTAGGAAAATATCAGAAAAGGAGTTTGTTGGAAGGTAGAAGAACAGAGTGACGTGGAAAGTTTTAATAATTAAAATAATTATTAATTCCGACTCGGTTCCAACATATTTTGACTCGGTTTTAATATTCTGGGCATATCTTTCTGAGAAGATTCATCAGAGCCTCTTTCTGCTCAGAATTCCTTCATTCAGAGAAAATTCACTCGGAAAGGTTTCATCCCATGAAACACTCAACTTTCCTCTCTCGGAAATACCCCACATGGAAATATCTTATTTCGACAGCTTATTTAATTATATTTCTGTCTGAGTCAAACCTTCTCTTGCATCACTCGAAAGCCTTCCATCTGAAATCACTCGGAGCTTGAAGACAATCCCCTCTCGGGAGTCTTTTTACTCGAAAGAATCATTCAGGTTTGAAAACCATTTAGAAGATGAACCCGAGTTCAAATTCAACACTTCTGACCGACTACAATTGAATGAATATACCACTCGGTCATTTACTTCCCTTGAAATTATTCACTCTGAATATACTCATTCGGAGTTGGAGTCTTTCTCCGTCCAGAAGTAGTTTCCTTGCAAAGACTTACTCGGTCTATTTCAATCGTGCCATCTCTCTCAGAAGTATCACAACTCGGAGATACTTCACTCGGTCACTATTCAGAATTTCTCAGCCTAAGAGGTACTTGTTCAATTCAAAGCTTCTCTTTACTCAGAAGTACTTTTCTCAGAATATCCATTCGGAAACATTTCACTTAGAGACGTTTCACTCGGATTTGCATCACTCGAAAGCGTCTCACTCGGATTGTGTTTCTCTTTGACTCAGAATGATTTTATTAATAATGTTTCACTCGGAAACATCTTAAATTCACTCAGAGTCTTACACATTCTTACTCAGAAAATCTTGTCTCTATCATTATTGTGACATCCTGGTTAATTATAGAAAAATTTTGTGAAGTGGAAATATTAAAAATTGTTTTTAGGAATTTATTTTATATTTTTATGAATTATTGGTTAATTATAAAGGGTGTGATTAGAAGAAGAGAAGTTAAATTAAATCTTTAAAGAAATTGTAAAGGAAATAGAGAGATGACCGGTTGAAGAGGTTACCAGTTAGAAGTGACCGGTTGAGAAGGTAACCGGTTGCCATGAGTTTAAATAATGGTTTCTTTCTCTTTCCTCAATCATTTGCACAATCATTCACTATTTCACGTGAAGAACATCTGCTACTTTTCTTCTTCTTCTTCCTCCATTGATTGAGAGCTATAAGCTTTGAAGGAAGGTTTATTTTACAGCAACACCTTAAAATAATCACATAGCTGTGATAGTGGTTTCAAGGAAAGTCCTTTGAACCGTTTAAAATTGATACCTCACTTCTTTCCTTTCTTTCTGGACCGAATGGTCATGTGTATGGAGGAGGGGTACTGTTCCGATCCCACTACTCCTGGCTGTGAGCCTGAAAATGGCTCTTGACCGTGTAGAAGGTGGTGTGATGTTAATAAGCTTCACGTTCCAAACCCGTAGGTGGTGGAATAAACGTTGGTGGAACGTTTAAAGAAGTTACTGCTGGAACGGAGGAGGAACAGTGAACCCAAAAATTATTGAAGCATCGAACAGAGGTAAGGGGGTGTTCGGGTTATAATTAATTAGAATAGGACATACTGTCTGAGTCATTGTAATGACTGTGAACTGAGTGAGAGTTGATGCTGAATGAAAACGGTGAATATGTATGTGAATGTACGTAGGAATGGGGACACCGATCGGTTTAGGATCGTGTGTTTGTGAGACTTGAGAAATATTTAATGCTATGATAATAAAGATGATGCTGGATGAGTTATTGTATGTGAATGTATGAATGCATGGACACCGATCGGTTTCTGATCATGTGTGTGGCATATTTTGATTGAACTTGAGTTATTTGATGTTGTGATGAGATGATGCTGGGTGAAAGAATGTATATGCATGAATGTATGTGGGCACTGATCGGTTGAGGATCGTGTGTGTATGTGTAAATCCGATTGAAATTGAAATATTAATGTTGTGACAATCGGTGTTTTGTGGTAATGTGGAGTCGGGTTTGACAAGTAGGTCACCCGAGTGATGTTGTTAATGAGTCGGGTTTGACAAGCAGGTCACCCGAGTGATGTTAATGGCCACTTATGTGAAATGTGAATATATGATGATGTGGTATGGGACGACTGACGGTATATGTTACCCTCGTTTTTGGCTTCAGTGGTCAAGCAGGACCCAGTTGAGCTACCCAAAGGTCTATGACCCAGTGGTTGAGGGGGAGTCAAGCAGGACTCGGTGAACCAAGCAGGGTTCACGGGGTGTCAAGTAAGACCCCCAGCTGAAGGTCGATCCTTTGAGTATCCGGATACTGTGTCAATTTTGAGTCAGTTAAGGTTGATTTGATAATTTTGCTGAGTGCAATTGGTTTTAATTGCTGAATGAAAATTAAAATATTTGCTGAGTGATTTGATGTATTTGCTGAGTGTAATTTCATATAATTACCGAGTGGTTGTTATATTTTTCATGAGGAAAATTGTTATATTTGCTGAGCGGAAGTTATTGCCGAATGTTGTTAAAATTGTTGAATAAGTTACTAGAGTGATTTGTTAAAATGGCTGTGTTAATAGCTATGATTGCAAAGTATGAGTGTATTGTTGAATGTGAGCTTAATGCCGAGTATTAATGGATAAAGGACGATTGTGACTTGCAATTTGAGAACAAAAAGAATCAGACGGAGTTTATACTCGTATTTTATTTAAATTCCATTCTAGATTAATTATGATGCTAAACACTCACCCTTGCTGTGGTTTTCATTTTTAGTAACCAGTGACAGGGAAAAGGTCGGAGCCATAGAGGTGCGATAAGCGGAGAATTGATGCCAAGGCACCGAGTGAATTTGAATGATTTGTGTAATAAATGTATATATTGAGTTTTCTGAGTGTTTGATGCTACAATGTGTTTTGTTTGGAATTAAAATTGAATCGATGTTTATTTGATGAATGAATTTGCATTGTTATAGCAGAGTTGATCACCTGGTGAATTTAGCCGAGTGAATTCCTTATTTGAGCTAGGGCTTATTGATTTGATGTCCATTTAAATATCCTTCATTCTTTCTGAGAGAAGAGTAACCGAGAGACCCACTTCCGAGTGGAAGATCATGGTATCTTCGAGTGAGCAATGGCTGAGACTTTGAGTGAAGAAAGATGGGAGTGTTTCTGAGTGAACTTTTTTTTAGTGGAAGTTAAGTTGTTCCGAGTGAGAGATATAACATCCTTAACTTTTTTAAAATAGATTCCAATAAATCAAATAAAATTTCATAAATAATTCAAATTTCAAACAGAATTTGAATTAAATAATTACAATATCAATTTTACAAATGCCGACCGGCTCTTTTAAGTTTACAATAAATAAATAAAACACTCGGTATACTCAGGAGCCGGCCAAGGCTTTTACCAAAATACACTCCGAGCAGCTGAGTGACTTCTCATATCATGGTTGGGCCCTACATCCACTGTAAAAATAACAATTGTAGAGGGTGAGCATAACATATCAAATAACAGTTATTGAATTGGATTAAAAGTCCAATTCATAACTACATACATACAGTACATAACCGAATCATACATATCATAAAACAGCATGTATTCTCAATAACACATAAATTAGTGCATACACATGCTCAACCAAATGGATCCATTAAGTCTTTTAGTTTGTGTTGCAACACTGGCTCCCCGAGCCATATCTCAGCTCTCAGCTATTCTGGCTGTTTTACTGGTACCAAGCCGCTCTGCGCCCATAATACAACACGGATAATTCTCAGTGATAGCGGTAACACAACTTAGTGTTACGGGCCGGCCTTGAGTCCCACTCAAAGGCGTCCGTGGTATAAAAGGAACCACCACAGGGTCTATGCCTTCATCAGGCCGTCCACATCCCCCTGCAGTCCTGTATGCGTCTGAATACAATTGATATATCAAATAAATATCAATCACATATCAACATCATCTCATATCATTCCACTCGGTATAACAATAGGCATGGCATATGATAACTTCATGCATATAATTCATATCATCATCAACAATTTCATATCAACATCCTCAATATCATGGACGACAACATCACATATAAACTCAATATGAATGAAAAGTAATTAAACATAAAGTATGTTATTCAATTAGGGTCTCAATAACATTTCATACATATATCATATCAATAATACCCCAAATCCATTCATAAATCATTAATTTGAGATGTAACGCTCCCCTACCTGGAATTAAAGAGTTCCAGCAACTATAACCAAGTCACTGCTCACTGATTCCGACTGGAATTGCAAATCCTGCACCAGTCCCAAGCTTTCTTCATAAAGAGAAGAAAATGAAGACTTGATGTTCTTCTTCGTTTAATAGTTCCAGTAAAGTTTAGAAAATAAGAGGATTCTAGATGATAATTTCACTTTCCAAAAGTTCTCCCATTAATCCAACAATGGAAGTATTTATATATAGTTCATGCAGAAGAGACATGAATGAATTGAAGTATTCTAATACACGTCTCTTTAATGAAGAATTAAGATATTTAATGAAAAGGGACAGCACATCAAAAAGGGTCCCATTCTTAGAAAATATCTGAAAAGTGAACCTGCTAGAAGGTAGAAGAACAGGTTGACGTAGAAAGCATCCATAATTAAGAACAATTATTAATTCTGAATCAGTTTCTGTGTATTCTAACTCAGTTTCAGTCTTCTGGGCACATCCTTCTGAGAGAACTTATCAGAGCCTCTTTTCGCTCAGAATTCCTTTATTCGGAGGTTATTCACTCGAAATGGTTTCATCCCATGAAACACAACTTTTCTTCCTCGGAATGACCCATTCACAAATGTCATTCGGAAGTCTCTCAATTGAAAGATCACTCAGAGCTTTGAAGTCCAATTCCTTTCTCGGAAATCACTTCACTTGAAAGGATTACTCAGAATTGAAGATAGTCTTGAAGACGAATCCGAGCACAAGCTCTCAGAAACATTAAAGATTGATCCGAGCACGAATTTAAATGATTTCATCGCCCGGACATTTGCTCTCCTCAGAATTATTCACTCAGAGCATACTTAATCGGAGTTGAAGTCTCTCTTTATCCAGAAGCACTCTTCCTCGAAAGACTCACTTAGAATGTCTCACTCGGAAGTGTCACACTCAGAGACACTTCACTCGGTAAACCATCCACCCAGATATACTCTACTCGAGAGTTTAATAATCAGAAATATCGGTCTGAGAAGTACTTCCACTTCTCTCAGAAATAACCCATTTGGAATCATTCCACTCGGAGATGTTTCCGTTTTACTCGGATTTGTCTCACTCAAACGTGTCTCATTCGGACACAGTGTTACTTAACTTAGAAATAATTTTCTTAATGATGTTTCACTCGGAAACATCTTAAATTCACTTGGAATTAGTCTTCTATCTTATTTCACTCGAAGTCATATTCATTTCACTCGGACTCGAATAATTCTCACTTGGAAAATCCTGTTTTTGACATTTTTCACTCAGAAATTCATTCAGAATTTCTTCTTTAATCCTTAATAAATTATTTTTCTCAAAATCATAATTTTTGGGATGTTACAAGAGATGACCGGATGAGAGAATTATTTCCGAGTGAACCCTGACTGTTCTTCTTTCTTCCGCTGTCTTCTAAATCTTTTATTATTGGACGTATTTCTGATTGGTTTCAGTCAGATATTACTAATTTAAGTATGATTTTACTATTTTGAATATATTTAAGAAATATAAATGTTATTTATATTAAAACCGAGTGGAATTTTTTATTAAAAGCGAAAAAATCTATTGTGAAAAATGAGAAAATTGGCGCGGGTCGTCATAATTATTCACTCGGAATTCCATTATCTTCCTTTATTCCTTAATAAATTATTTTTCTACAAATCATAAAAATTGGGATGTTACACTGGTCACTCTCAGTGACAGTGGTAACACAACTCAGAGTTACGGACCGGCCTTGAGTCCAACTCAAAGGCGTCTGTGGAATCTAAAGAAACCACCACAAGGTCTATGCCTTATCATCAGGCCGTCCTCCTATCTGGACTGACATTACAGGTCCCCCACAGTCCTATGTGCGTCTGAATGCACATGCTATGCCATATAATAATCATGCATCAACAAACTACCTGATTTCAAGGCTACCACTCGGTATAATAACCAATATAGCATGCAATTATATATCATGATAATTTTATGAATATAATTCATATCATAACCATCAATCACATACTAATATCATCTCATGTCATCAACTGATCAAATCATCAGTCACATATATATTTTATAGCATCTCATATAAACTCAGTATTGTTAATATGAATGGAAGATATATCGAGTGGGGATATATCGAGTGAGTCTTTTCCAGGAAGTGTTTCTGGACAAAGGACTTTAACTCCGATTGAGTATGTTCCGAGTGAACAATTCTCAGAAAAGTAAAATATCCGAGTGGTTTGTTCCTGAGTGGTAGACCCTTCATTTAATTTAATTCATGCTCAGGTCGATATTTAATCATTACCGAGAACTTTTGCTCAGGTTTGTTTTCAGGATTATCCTTGACCCTGAGTGATTCCTTCTAGTGGAAAGACTTCCAAGAGAAAGGATTGTCTTCAAACTTCGAGTGATTTTTAGATGAAAGACTTCCGAGTGACGAAAGTAAAAGAATTGACTCGGACAAAAATATATATCAGAGTATGTTTGAATGAGATATTACCGTGTAGGACGTTTATGAGGAAAGAAAGCTGAATGTTTCAGGGGATGGAACCTTTCCGAATGAATTTCCTCCGAATGAAGGAATTCTGAGCGGACAGAGGCTTTCTTGGAAAAATATGCCCAAGAATGATGAAACCGAGTCAGAATTAATAATTATTTTAACTATCAGATCTTTCCACGTCACTCTGTTCTTCTACCTTCTAGTAGAGTCTTTTCCTGATATTCTTCTAAGAGTGGGACCCTCTTCAATGTGCTATCCCTTTTCATTAAATGCTTATTCCTTATTCATCATCTGAAGAAACGTACTGTAGATAATCTCCTATCATTCACGTCTCTTTGCATGAATGATATAAATACCAATTTCCACTATTGAAGGAGTTTAAAAACTTTTGAAAGTAAAAACATCATCTATAATTCTTCTCTTTCAAACCTTACTGAAAAGCCATTAACGAAGACAAAACCAATCTTTATTCTTCTCTTCACGAAGAAAGTTTTGGACTGGTACAAAGCTGAAAATTCCAGTCAGAATCTATAAGCTAAGATTCGGATATAGCCTTAAGAGCTGCAGGAACACTTATTTCCAGGTAGGGGGAGCATTACATTTCAAATAGATAGTTTATGAATAGATGAGGGGTGATATTGTTATGGTGTATGCTATGTGAGACCCCGATTGATTTACATGATTTATGTTTTCATAAATATTCCATTCATATTGTTGATGTTGACATGATAAAGATATGAGATTGATGATGATTATATGGATGTTATTCATGAATCTTTCATGATGAATGTAAATGCATGGGATACATATCAAACAGTATGTGATGCTTGTATGATGAATGAATATGAAATATGATGTTATTTTTATAAAAGACCTTGGGTGGGACTCAAGGCAAAAGACAAAAGACCTTGGGTAGGACTCAAGGCAACCTCTTGAGCGGGGCTCAGGGTTTTAGCCTGTGGCACTCACCGTTGTCACTGAGAGTGATGGTGTCTGATAAGTGCTTTATAATACAATAAATTAGGTCTAAATTGCTTAAGATTTTAGTCATTATCCACCGTATTTCCTTTATTTATTGCGATTTTTGCTTTCTTTCCACTCTAGTCTACTTGGGTATGTTATTTTGCAGGAATTAAGGTAATAAAGGGTCAAAAACAAGAGAAAAACGACCATAAAATGATAAAGAAACAAGAAGAACAAGCCTAAAGTGGAAAGAATTCTCTTTTTAAAGCTGAAATCTGACTCAGAAAGCAGAAATCCGACTCAGAGCACTGAAATCCGACTCGAAATGGCCAAATCCAAGTGGGATAACTCAGAAATGACCAAATCCGAGTGGAAAGACTCAGAGTAGAGCATTGCCGAGTGGAATACTACACTGTTGGAGAAAATCCGAGTGAAATGTTCCCTGTCAAAGCCATTCCGAGTGATAAATGGCTGACTCAAGTGAAAGGATTGCTGATTGAAGTGAATCCGAGTGGGAATTTGCTGATTGAAGTAAATCCGAGTGAAGAATGCTGACTGAAGCAGGTCTGACCAAAGAACAAGTGCTTCTCTGTGTAAAAAGCTGATTCCGAGTGAATTGATTTCGAGCAGAAGGAATGCCATTGAATGAATAAATGCTGACTAAGGAGAACCCGAGTGGTTTCATTCGGAGATGGCATTGTCAAGCAGAACAAAGCATTTCCGAGTAATGCCTTAAGCAAGCAAGGAAAATCCGACCAAGAGTGAATCATACTCGGTCAGATTCTCACAATTTCACACTAAGTCCGAGTGAGATCTCTACAACGAAGAATATTGAGTGAGTTGGGTCAGAAACCTATGTTCCCGAGCTAAGAGAGATACGGACCCAGAAAGAAATTCAATCAGTCAGATTCCAACCCTTCAAGTGCAAGTTTCTGAGTAAAAGTGGAGGCCATTCCGAGTGAGAAACTTCCGAGTGAATTCCAAAGCAAAATCCGAGCAAAGTTTTAACCGAGTGGTCCAGATTCAGAGACAGCCGAGTGAAAATGTTTGGGAACCGATTGAATAAATTCTGATCCTGAGTGAGTCTTCAATCAGTTCCGAATGAACTCCATGAACCTGAGCCGAGTGAATGGTTTCAGTCGGATCCGAGTCCCTCTTCAGTCAATTCCGAGCAACACAAGCAAATCCGAGCAAGGTTTCTCCGAGTGAAACAGTGAAAAAGAGATCCTCTCGCTTGAGCGAACCTTTATCCGCTTGAGCGAGACGGTTTCCTTCAACAAACGCTTAAGCGAGAAACTCTCGCTCAAGCGAAACCGACCGGTTTTCTTAAATACCGACCCCTCATCTCAACACCGAGTGAATATTTCACTCGGTTTTATGTACGAACAGTACCATTTTCACTCGGTTTTTAGCACAAAAGGCACCCTTTCACTCGGATTTTGCACAAAAGAGAAAACCGACCTACACTCCACAACTCCAAACAACGGATCACTCTACACCGTCCTCAAGCCACAACACCGTCCCATTCCCTATCCGCTGCCTTTCTTCTTTTAATCCATAATACACACTGTCCTCTCCTTTCCATCCACAACACCGCCCAGACTCCTCTCCACACAACACCGCCCAGACTCCTCTCCAACCAACACCGCCCAGACTCCTCTCCACACAACACCAACCAACACCGCCCAGACTCCTCTCCAACCAACACCGCCCAACCGTCCTCACTTCTCAACACCATCTCATTCCCTCTTCTATCCGTTGTCCCTTTTCTCCTTTCCATCATCCACACCGCCCAGACTCCTCTCCTACCAACACCGGCTCCATCCACCACATCGTCCAGCAACTCCACTGTCCCTCATACCACCATACCTGCCACATGTAAACCAACAACGCCCAGCAACCAATACCGAACAGCAAGCTTTCATTCGGTCTTGTGGAGTTCCAGCACCTTTCCACTCAAAATTTGACCAACTGAATAAATCCAAGCACCGAATTATTGGAAATATTAAAATATGCAAATTGGAAACAAGTTGGCACAGCTGGAATTCACATGCACCGAAAGTTTCTCCCACTTGCAAATTTTAACGCGTTTCCTTAGCTGGATTTATTCATCCATTCGCCTATAAAAGGGAGAGCAACCAGGAGCAATGAAGGACAACTTCTTCCCATCGAATTCCATCAGATTCATTTTCTTTTCTTTTCTTCGTTACTTTCTCTCTTTTTCTCTTTAAGTTTTCTTCTTTTCCATTTTTCTTTCTCTGTTCGTTTCTTCTCTTTCTTTTTATTTTCTTTTCTTTCTTTTATTTTGTAAGAGTGTGAGGGTTGTAAAAGTGAGAATTTAAATTTGTAATTGGTGGAGAAATTATTACAACAAGGAATTACAGTGGTAAATTATTCTGAGCTTTTGGAGAAACCCGTAAGTCTTTATTTTTACCATGTCTTGTATGTTTTATTTTTCCATTATTTATATGAATTTAAATTATTTCATGAGTAGCTAAATTAATTATCTTGGGATAAAGGGGGTATGATAATATTTTATTTTAATGTTATTTTGACTTGGAATTAAATAAATTTCTGTTTTCCATTTAGTTCAATTATGCTTAATGCTTTTAGTAATTCCTAACAAGAACCTAAATGATAAAACTGTATACTTACGGGTATATTAGTAAGTTTAGGTAATAAATAGAATCGAGAGATTTATTTTTACCGGAAAGCTTTGAACTAAACTTAAGATTTTTGAGATGCTTTTTGTGAAAAGTTTTAATGAAAGAGGAAAATTCGCCTTGGAAAACTTAATTCGATTCTTATTTATGAAAAGTTAAAATTCATTAACATAAAATAGAGTCTTAATCCCCCGAAATCCCAAGATATTCTCAACTCTGATTTTTAAAGTGTCAAGTAAATTTTATTTTTATATTTATTCGTATTCTGTGCAATTTTAATTTGTACTTTATTTTATAAAAATCTTAAAAATCAATTGTATGGATAATTAAATTTCAATATGCTGGTACTTTGAACACAGTCCCTGTGGAGAACGATAATCTTTTATATTACGCGACATAACCCGTGCGCTTGCGGGCCCTGTCAAGTTTTTGGCGCCGTTGCCGGGGACTGTTGTCCCTCAAATATCGGCAATATTGAAATTCGATTAGATCATACTTGTTAATATTTTTATTGTTATTTTTATTTTTATTTTTATTTTGGTTGTAATTTTGTATTTTGTTCTTTATTTTGTGTATCTGTTGTTGTTTTATTTTGTGATAATTTGTTTTAGTTGTCATTTATTTTATGCGATGAAGCCGTAGTGTCGATCTAAACTTAGGATTTGACCCTGAGATAGAACGTACCCTTAGAGCTTTAAGAAAACAACAAAAACAACAAAAAGAACAAAAAGAAAAACAAATGGCAGACCAACACAGACCTTTAAGAGATTTTGTCGCTCCAAGTTTTAATGAAAGAGGATCCAGCATCCTCAGACCCACAGTAGAGGCTAACAATGTTGAATTGAAGCCTTCACTACTCTCAATGGTTCAACAGAACCAATTCGGAGGATTACCCTCCGAAGATCCAAATCTTCATCTTCAAATCTTTCTTGAATACTGTGGCACCCTGAAGATGAACGGAGCCACCAATGATGCCATTCGCTTAAGACTTTTCCCTTTCTCCTAAAGAGATAAAGCAAGAGCATGGTTATACTCTCTTCCTTAAGGATCCATCACGACTTGGGAACAATTGTCCAGTGCTTTTATCAATAAATGGTACCCAAGGAACAAGACTGATGTGCTGAGAAAACAAATCATAAATTTTTCACAAAAAGATGATGAATCCTTGTATGAAGCCTGGGAAAGATACAGAGAGTTGCTAAGAGAATGTCCTCACCATGGGATAGAAAGGTGGTTGACAATCCATATTTTCTATAATGGACTAACTTCCACACAAAAGATCTCTTTAGATGCTGCAGCTGGAGGAGCCTTCATGAGTAAAAATGTTGATGAAGCTGAGAACCTGATTGAGGAAATAGCTTAAAACACTCACCAGTGGAACTCTGAGAGAGGATTACCTTCTAAAACACCAGGTAAGTATTCTGTTGATGCTCTTTCCTTACTTTCTGCCAAAGTTGAAGCATTAACATTAAAACTTGATAAAATAGGGTCAACAGGTGCTACTAATATTGTTTGTGAAGTTTGTGGTGTTTCAGGACATGGAGCTACAAACTGCAATTTAGCAATGACCCCTAATCAAGAACAAGAAATGTATCAGGTAGACGCTATTGGAAACTATGGTGGAAACTATCAAGGTAACTATAGACCTCCACAAGGTCCACCTGGCTTCCAAAATAGGCCATCTCAATTCCAAAATAACTACAACCCTCAACAAGGACCCTACAATCCACAGAAATCAAAACTAGAGTCCTTAATGGAGACATTTGTAGCTACTCAACTTAAATAAAATGATGAATTCTCTGATGCAATAAAAAACTTGGCTTCAAAAGTGGACTCTCTTGCCACTCACAACAAAATACTGGAAAATCAAATTGCCCAACAAGCCTCCTATTCTCAAAGAGCACCGGGAACATTTCCTGGGAAACCAGAGGCTGGACCATCTAACCAAACCATGGCTGTCACTCTTAGGAGTGGTACTCAATACGATGGGCCAGTAGACAAGACTGCAAAGGAGGAAAAGAAAGTAGATGAATCTTCATCTCATCCAGTAATTGAAGAAGAGAAACCACAAGAAAAGAAGGAGGAGGTTAAGCCATATCAACCTCCCATTCCATTTCCTCAGCGCTTAGCCAAAGCAAAGTTGGACAAACAATTTGGTAAGTTCTTTGATGTTTTAAAGAAATTGTATATTAATATTCCTTTTACAGATGCTTTGCAGCAAATGCCCACATATACAAAGTTCCTGAAGGACATTTTGTCCAACAAAAGAAGACTGGAGGAAGATGGTACAGTTGCACTTACTGAAGAGTGCAGTGCTCTAATTCAAAAGAAACTTCCACCCAAGCTCCAAGATCCAGGTAGTTTCTCTATTCCTTGCATGATTGGTGACATGAATATAGATAAAGCATTGTGTGATTTAGGAGCAAGTATGAGTTTAATGCCATTATCTATTGCTGAAAAATTAGGATTGGATGAGTTAAAACCTACTAGGATGTCTTTACAATTGGCTGATAGATCTGTAAAATATCCTGTAGGAATTTTAGAGGATGTTCCTATTAAGATAGGAAAATTTTTTATACCTGCTGACTTTGTTGTGCTTGAAATGGACGAAGATTCTTTGATTCCTATTATTTTAGGCAGACCATTTTTAGCAACTGCAGGTGCTGTGATCGATGTCAAGAATGGTAAGTTGTCTCTGACTGTTGGAGACCAAAAGGTTGACTTCAACTTGAAAAATGTTTTAGAAAAACCTTATAATGATGTTTGCTGTACTGTGGATTTTGTCGAACAAGTGGTAAAGGAAGCAACCCTTCCTAATGACCCACTTGAAACTGTTTTCATGATTGAGCCGACAGAAACATCTGATTGCTCTGAGGCCCCACATGATACTGAGGTCATGTGCGACAAAGTGGTAAGCCCCAATATGGAATTAAAACCTTTACCAGCTTCTTTAAGGTATGAGTTTCTTGGCCCTAATTCCACATATCCTGTGATTATTAATGCTGAATTGAATCCATCTGAAACTGAAAAACTTTTGAAACAACTTAGGTTGTATAGAAAGGTAATAGGTTATACAATGGATGATATCAAAGGGATTAGCCCTTCTCTTTGTATGCACAGGATTACTGTAGAAGATAAAAGTAGGCCCACAGTAGAACCACTTAGGAGATTAAATCCTAAAATGCAAGAAGTGGTTAAAAAGGAAATTTTGAAATTGCTTGATGCTGGAGTCATATATCCTGTTGATAGTAGTAAATGGGTAAGTCCTGTCCATGTGGTGCCTAAAAAGGGGGGAATAACTGTGATTGAAAATGATAAACATAACTTGATTCCTACTAGGATTGTCTCTGGTTGGCGCATGTGCATTGATTATAGAAAGTTAAATAGCGCCACGAAAAAAGATCATTTTCCCCTCCCTTTTATTGATCAGATGCTTGAAAGACTTGCGAAACACTCTTATTTCTGTTATTTAGATGGGTATTCAGGTTTTCATCAAATTCCCATCCATCCATCTGATCAAGAAAAGACTACCTTCACTTGCCCTTATGGGACTTATGCTTACAGACGTATGCCTTTTGGTTTATGTAATGCACCTGCGACTTTTCAAAGGTGTATGCAAACAATTTTTTCTGACCTTATTGAAAATGTGATGGAAGTCTTTATGGATGATTTTTTAGTGCATGGTTTGGATTTTGATAATTGTTTAACAAATTTGTGCCAAGTCTTGTAGCGTTGTGAAGAAACCAATTTGGTTCTAAATTGGGAAAAATGCCATTTTATGGTAAGAGAAGGCATAGTTCTTGGACACCTGGTGTCTGAGAGAGGTATAGAAGTTGATAAGGCTAAAGTGGAAGTAATTGAAAAATTGCCTCCACCCACAAATATGAAAGGTATTCGGAGTTTTCTTGGACATGCAGGGTTTTATCGCAGGTTCATTAAAGATTTCTCCAAGATCACAAAGCCTCTTACAACTCTTCTGGGTAAGGATGTGCCTTTCAATTTTGATTCATCTTGTATGGAAGCTTTTTGCAGGATTAAGCAAGCTCTAATCTCGGCCCCCATCGTACAACCACCTGATTGGAAACTCCCGTTTGAGCTGATGTGCGATGCGAGTGATTACGCAGTGGGGGCTGTGTTGGGGCAAAGAAAGGATAAAAAGCTCCATGTAATTCATTATGCCAGCCGGACGCTAGATGACGCTCAGGTAAATTATGCCACAACTGAAAAAGAATTGTTAGCTATTGTCTTTGCTTTTGATAAATTTAGGTCTTATTTGGTAGGTTCACATGTTACTGTTTACACTGACCACTCTGCCATTAAGTATCTATTGAATAAAAAGGAAGCAAAACCTAGATTAATTAGGTGGATTCTAATATTGCAAGAATTTGACTTGGAAATTAAGGACAAGAAGGGTACCGAGAACTTGGTCGCTGACCACCTATCTAGGTTGACATCTGAAAAAGAAGAAACAGATAATATTCCCATCAATGAATCTTTTCCAGATGAACAACTCTTGAATCTTAGTATCCAACGTGTTCCTTGGTATGCTGATTTTGTAAATTTTCTTGCATGTGGTATCTTACCTCCTGATCTTAGCTTTCAGCAAAGGAAAAAGTTTTATGCAGATGTCAAGCATTGTTATTGGGATGAACCACTCCTTTTCAAGCAATGTGCAGATGGTATGATTCGGAGATGTGTTTCACAAGATGATGTCCATGCTCTCTTGGATCATTGCCATTCTCTTTCCTGTGGAGGGCACATGAGCACCTCTAAAACAGCCGCTAAAATATTGCAAGCTGGGTTCTATTGGCCAAATATTTTTAAGGATGTACGTAAGTATGTTCTAACTTGTGATGCTTGCCAAAGAACAGGTAACATTGGTAAGAGACAAGAAATGCCCTTGAATACCATTTTAGAAGTTGAACTATTTGATGTATGGGGTGTTGATTTTATGGGACCTTTTCCTTCTTCTTTTGGAAATCAGTTCATATTAGTGGCAGTTGACTATGTGTCAAAATGGGTGGAAGCCATAGCTTCACCCCATTCTGATGCTAAGACTGTTATTAAACTTTTTAAGAAAATAATATTTCCAAGGTTTGGGGTCCCAAAATGTGTTATAAGTGATGGAGGGTCTCATTTTATTGAGAAAACTTTTCAGACCCTTCTAAAGAAATATAGAGTTAGGCATAAGGTTGCTACACCTTATCACCCACAAACTAGTGGACAAGTTGAGGTATCCAATCGGGAAATTAAAAATATTCTTCAAAAAGTGGTGAATACATCACGTAAGGATTGGTCTATTAAGTTAGATGATTCCTTATGGGCGTATCGAACCGCATACAAAACTCTCATTGGAACCACACCTTTTAAGCTAGTATATGGGAAGCCCTGTCATTTACCTGTTGAGCTAGAATATAAATCTTTTTGGGCTGTTAAAACTCTTAACTTTGATCATAAGGCTGCAGGTGAACAAAGATTGTTGGAATTAAATGAGCTTGAAGAACTCCGTCTAGATGCATACGAAAATGCCAGAATTTATAAAGAAAAAACCAAACAATGGCATGATCGTCACATCCAATGGAGAACATTTAATCCAGGTGATATGGTTTTACTGTTTAATTCCAGATTGAAGCTTTTTCCAGGTAAACTGAGATCCCGATGGTCGGGACCATTCAAGGTGACAAAAGTCTTTCCCTTCGGAGCTGTCGAACTATGGAGCGAGAAATCTGGTACATTTAGAGTAAATGGACAGAGAGTAAAACACTATCTGATAGGTCAACCAATATAACAAGCAAGTGACTTGGACTTGTTTGATGCTCCTGATGAGTAAATCCAAACGGTAAGAAGTCTGGCTGAAGACTTAAAACTTAGCACTGATAGGGAGGTAACCCTATAAAAAGTTGTTGTTTCATTTTATTTTTTAAAAAAAAAACCAACTATGTCAGATGCTGGTTTGGGGTTACTACAGGTAAGTTTTCTTATCCTTTATCATCCATTTTAACATTGCGGACAATGTCAAATTCTTGTTTGGGGTGGTAGGTAAGAAAACTTAACTGTTTTGTTTTGTTGTGTGATTGTTATATTATTCATGCATGTGTGTTTTCCTTATTTTGTTTGTAATCTTGTAATTTACCATGATTGCATGATAAATTTACTTTGAACACAAGGCGAAAGTATCTAAGGATCCCAAAATTTTGAGTAAAATTTTCAAAATTTGATTGTTTAAATGCCAAATAAATGCTTAAATGAACCTTATGTGGTTAAAATTTTCTTTGAAAAGGCTTTCCATGGTTAGACTTGAGCCAAAATGGGTTATTTATCAAACAAATTTTCCAAACCCATATTTTCTTGATTGAGTGAATCTCATAGTCATTAATATTCTAGAACTTGTTTTTCAACCGATTCAAAATGGTTTTTGATTATATGTCTTAGAATGATAAAGGCACAATTAGGTCTTATTCTTAAGCCTCAGAATTTTGTATAATTTGACCCCTAGTTGCCCTTTTTGAGCCTAAAAGCGAAAATTTTTCTTTGAAACCTTTCATTGACTGATATTCTCTTAATGGTGAAAAAGTTGGAAATTAAGTGAAGCAAAGAAATAAAAAAGGACTTAAGAAAAATATGTATTGGATGCAAAGAAAAGCAAGAAAAAGAAAAAAAAATCAAAAGGATGATATTGAATGAATGAAAAAGTCCATAAAAGTTTAAAAAATAAAAATAAAAAAATTTTGCTCTGTTAAATTTATAATGGTGATTTGAATCATTCATGACTGTTAAAGCCCTTTTGTAAGCACTGAACCGTATTCGTAAACGCATTAAAAAATTTTAAAAAAAATAAATTCAAAGCATCTATAAGCACGGTTGTTGTAAACCCGTCTTTATATGGTACCTATAAGCACGGTTATAGAACAACCGTGCTTATATGTGTTTTTTGAAATTTTTTTAAAAACGAATACGCTTCCTTATATTTACAAAAATGCCACCACGTTGTTTTAGACACGGTTTTTTAGTAATCGTGCTTATATCCCGTCATCATAAATCATTTTTGCACTAGTGGGACTACCTAAAACTCGGAGTAGATATGATGCTATTTGGGTTATCGTAGACCGATTGACAAAGTCTGCACACTTCTTGCCGATCAACATGAGTTATTCCTTGCCAAAACTAGCACAATTGTATATAGTGAGATAGTTTGATTGCATGGAGTTCCATCTTCAATTATGTCGGATAGAGATCCGAGGTTTACTTCCCGGTTTTGGGGAAGTCTGCATCAGGAGTTAGGTTCGAAGCTCCGATTGAGTTTAGCCTATCATCCCCAGACAGATGGGTAATCCGAGCAGACTATCCAGAGTTTAGAGGACTTGTTAAGGTCCTGTGTGCTAGAGTATGGAGGTAGCTGAGAGTAATACCTTCCACTGGTCAAATTTACTTATAATAATAGCTATCATAGTAGCATCGGTATGGCTCCATACGAGGCTTTATATGGAAGGAAATGTTGAACTCCTCTTTGCTGGTCGGAATCGGGTGAGAGCCTAATGTTGGGACCAGAAATTATGCAGCAGACCTCCGAGAAAATCCAAATGATCAAAGACAAAATGAAAGCATCCCAGGACCGTCAAAAGAGTTATTATGATAATCGGACAAAACTGATAGAATTTCAGGTCGGTGATAAAGTCTTTCTAAAAGTCTCTCCAAGCAAAGGCATTGGGAGAGCATTGAAGACCAAGAAATTGAGCCCAAGGTATATTGGTCCTATGAAATACTGAAGAGAGTCAGACCTGTAGCTTATCAGATTGCATTGCCTTCTCATTTGGCAAATTTACATAGTGTATTCCATGTTTCTCAATTGAGGAAGTACTTGCTGGATCCCACTCAAGAAATGTCGAATGATGATGTTGAAATCCAAGAGAACTTGACTACTATAGAGGAGCCCACTGATATAGTGGACCGATCGGTAAAAAGATTGAGAAACAAGAATGTCCAATTGGTTAAGGTTGCATGGCAGCAGGATCAGAGTATTATGCATACTTGGGAACGAGAAAACGCTATGAGGGAACAATATCCCGAGTTATTTCATTAATGTATGATTTTTATATTTAAATTTCGAGGACGAAATTTTGTAGGAGGGGAGAAATGTAACATCCTAAATTTTGTAATTTTTAGAAAATTCATTCATTAAGGATTAATGGAGGATTTCTGAATGAAATTCCGAGTGAATATTGTGACGCCCCAAAATTTTTCCCTGAATAAATTTTTTCACGTTTAAAGAGTCATTTTGAAATTCGTGATTTAAATTCTGAGGTCACGTAAAAGTTGATAAATACGGAATATTATCATGCATATTAGTCGTGAACAATTAAAACATAAAACATTTATATAGCGGAAACGATAGAGAAGATTACAGTACATGGTACATAATATTATTACAACCCATTAAAATTTAAATGAAGCCAAAGTCCAAGCAATAAATCAAAAAGCTTCATTAATTGCATCACTCGTCATTCTGTGTAGCATGCACTGTAAAAATTAATGTAAGAGTGAGACAGAATATAAAATAAATATAAAATAAGTAAAATTGCACAAACACAATCAACAAACCATAATGATATGATGAATATGCCAAACAAGTTCATTTATATTTAATAAATCTTTAACTTAGTCAAATGATGTCATGCTGGATCCATTTTGGTTTGGTAGGAATACTGTAGTAAAAAGTCTCATAGAGACACCAATAGGAGTTTGCATAACCATGAATCCCTACACCTTCATGGCTCCTGCGAAAATAAGTACACAAGTAAGAATTAGCATAACCATGAATCCTTACACCTTCATGGCTCCTGTAGTACCGAAGTACACAAGTAGGAATTAGCATAACCATGAATCCTTACACTTCATGGCTCCTATAAAAATAAGGCTTTAACTCATCATAGAGTAACCCCCTACCAGGGTAGGCAATCATGGAACCCCTAAATTCCATGGTGCGTCCAAATGCTTATGATGCATGAATGCCTTTAATTCTCTTTATCGATTTAACATAGCATGATATCAATATTTCCATAATCACTTGGAAAACCATAAGTCATCAAAGGACACATCATATATAATAATTTTTAGAATCATGGATTTACTGTTTCAACAACATATCTCAATAAACCACAAGGCATTCATGTATACATTAATTTAGTCATTCATAATTATTCATGTCAAAGATATACATACTGTATGTCATGTATAGTACACTCAATAACATCCATAATAATCAATAATCCCTCAATAATTCAATAATAAATCATTACTAATATGAAAAATTATAGGTAAATTTCAGAATTTTACAACAGCAACACACGTTAGTAAAACGAGTATAACATGAGCAAATCAAATCCTTTTTAAGTAACTCCACTTTCTGTAGTTCCATAATAAAATTATATACAACTTTCATGAAGACCATAATTTCAAATTCCAAATAGAAACATCACATACTCACAGTATACTAAACCATCTCAAAGAAAGTAACAAAACGTACATATATTGGTATTTTCAACGTTTCTATAGCTACAAAAATAATTTTGGCATGGGCCCAGTTCTAAATTACTCATAACATAAATATCTAAAACTTTTATGAAGACACTAAACACTAATTCTCATCACAAAATTCCCAGTTTTAAAAATACAATTCGTAATTCATATCAGCAGATTTTCAGCATGAACATACTTCTGTATTTTAAGCATAACTAGAGCTATAAATATCCTTTTAACTTGAAACCACTTTCTATAGATCCATAACATAAATATCTATAACTTTTATGAAGACATAAAAGTCTAATTATGTATGTATAATTACCAGAATATTAACATATACACAAAATAGAAGATACATATTCCAAACAGACATGCTGTAGTATTTTGACTATAACTCATGCTATACATATCCAAATCAGTCGATTCAAGTCTCAAAATTCACATAACAAAAAGATCTACAACTTTGATGAACAAGTCAGAGTCAAATTCACAAGTTTTCAGCTTCAAAATTAGCAAGATCAAAAAGAAGAATCTACTTCAACCGATATGCCCTTAGGCACGGCCATACATAACATAGAAATCACACTCAGAAAGGGTGGACAATTAGCTAGAGCAGCTGGTGCTGTACCAGATGATGTTGATCTAAGAAGGACAATCCTAGAAGAAGCACATAAAAGTATGTTGAGCATTCATCCTGGATCAACTAAGATGTATCAAGATCTGAAGAAAAGCTTTTGGTGGCCAAGTATGAAGAAAGAAATAGCTGAATATGTGTCTTCATGTCTAGTGTGTCAAAAAGCCAAAGTGGAACATCAAAAGCCATCTGGTGAACTACAACCATTGGAGATTCCTGTCTGGAAATGGGATGACATTTCAATGGACTTTGTGTCAGGATTACCAAGGACTCGTTCAGGAAACGATGCAATTTGGGTTATTGTAGACAGATTGACTAAGTCAGCTCACTTCCTTCCAATGAATATGAAGAATTCTCTACAAAAGTTGGCACAATTATATGTGAAAGAGATCGTGAGACTTCATGGAGTACCATCTAGTATTGTGTCAAATAGAGATCCAAGGTTCACTTCCCGATTCTGGGGAAGCTTGCATCAAGAGTTGGGTTCGAGACTTCGATTAAGTTCAGCTTATCACCCCCAAACAGATGGACAGTCAGAGCGTACCATACAAAGTTTGGAAGACTTACTGCGATCTTATGTGCTTGAACATGGTGGTAGTTGGGAGTAGTTTCTTCCACTGATTGAATTCACGTATAACAATAGTTACCATAGCAGTATTGGTATGGCTCCATTTGAAACATTGTATGGTAGAAAGTGTCGAACGCCCCTTTGTTGGTTAGAATCTGGTGAAAGTTTGGCGTTAGGACCTGAAATTGTGTAGTAGACTACTGAACAAATAGAAGTAATCAGAGAGAAGATGAAGGCATCCCAAGATAGACAGAAGCACTATTATGATAAAAGGAGGAAACCACTTGAATTCCAAGTTGGTGATCATGTATTTTTAAAGGTTTCACCTCACAAGGGGATTGGCCGAGCATTGAAGAGTAAGAAATTAAGTCCAAGGTTCATTGGACCATATGAGATTCTAAAGAAGATTGGTACATTGGCTTATCAGATTGCACTTCCTCCTCATCTTGCAAATTTGCACAATGTGTTTCATGTATCACAATTGAGGAAGTATGTACAAGACCCCACACATGTGATTGCTAATGATGATGTTGAAGTTAGAGAAAATCTGACCATCCCTACAGAACCCACACAAGACTCCTTCCTCAAGACCCTTCGAACAGAAGCCAGGACAACTAGGAGACCATTTTCAGTCGGCAAACCAAGTAAGAGGGGACAGGGTTGTGAATGATTATGAAATGGGTAGAATTGTATGCTGTCCTAGGATTCTAGTTTTATTTTCGTATCTTGTTGCTCAATTTTGAGATTGAAAACATGTGATTTTGATTCTGACTTCTTCATGAAAGTTGTAGATCTTTTTGTTATCTGAATTTTGAGACCTGAATCAATTAATTTGAATATGTATAGCAAAAGTTATAGCCAAAATACTACAGCATGTCCAAGTGGAATATTTATCCTATGTTTTGTGTATATATTAAAATTCTGGGACTTATACATGCATAATCAGCCTTTGATATTGAAAGTTGTAGATATTTGTGTTATGGAACTGTAGAAAGTGGTTTCAAGTCAAAATGATTTTTGTAGCTCGAGTTATGCCTAAAATACTGAAGTATGTTCAAGCTGTAAATCTGTTAACTTGAGATACGAATTTTTTTTTTTAAAACTGGGAATTTTATGGTGAGAAATAGTGATCATGTCTTTATCAAAGTTGTAGATTTTCGTGTTATGTGAATTTTGAAGCCTGAACCGACTGAATTGGATATGTATAGCATGAGTTATGATCAAAATACTACAGCATGTCTGATTGAAATACTTATCTCGTGTTTTGTGCATATATGAATATTCTAGGAATTATACATACGTTTTTAGACTTTTATGTCTTCATGAAAGTTATAGATATTTATGTTATGGATCTATAGAAAGTGGTTTCAAGTCAAAAGGATTTTTGTATCTCAAGTTATGCCTAAAATACTGAAGTATGTACAAGCTGTAATTTTGTTAATCTGAAATACGAATCTTATTTTTAAAACTGGGAATTGTGTGGTGAGAATTAGTGATTGGTGTCTTCATGAAAGTTGTAGATAATTGTGGGAAGAATACTTTAGAACTGGTTTCATGCCAAAATCATTTTTGTAGCTCCAGAAACGTTCAAATTACTAATATATGTACGTTTTGAAAACTCACCTTGAGGCAGTGTGGTGTTTCGTGAATAAGTGATATTTTTGTTTGGAATTTGAAATTGTGTTCTTCATGAAAGTTGTAGATAATTCTATTATTGAACTACAACAAGTGGAATCACCTAAAAAGGATTTGATTTGTTCAAGTTATGGCTGATGTACTAGAGTATGTTGCTGTTGGAAATGCTGAAACTTAATTATAATGGTTATTATGAATGAAAATGATATTTTCTCTATGAGTAACAATTTATTATTAAACTTTTGAGTGATTATGATTTATTATTGATGTTGTTGCGTGTTTAATGAGTATCATATGGTTGTATATTTTGGAGGGGAATAATTATGAATGACATAATTAATATATATGTACATGAATGCCTTGTGGTTATTGTTACATGTGGTTGAAACAGTAAATCCATGATTCTGAAAATTATTATATGTGATGTGTCCTTTGAGGACTTGTGGTTTTCCATATGGTTTTGGAAATATTAATGTCATGGTATGTTAAATGATAAAGAGAATTAAAGGCATTCATGCATCATAAGCATTTGGACGCACCATGGAATTTTAGGGGTTCCATGATTGCCTACCCTGGTGGAAGGTTACTCTATGATGAGTTAAAGCCCTATTTTTGTTATGAGGGTCATGGGGCTATAAGGATCCATGACTGTATAAATTCCTACTGATGTTTGGGTCATGGGGCTGTAGGGATCCATGACTGTATAAATTCCTACCGAGGTCTCTATGAGATTTTTACTCCAGTATTCCCACCAAACCAAATGGATCCAACATCATTTGACTAATTAAAGATTTATTAAATGAACTTGTTTGGCATATTCATCATATCATTATGTATTATTGATTGTGTTTGTGCAATTCTATATATTTTATATTTATTCTATATTCTGTCTCACTCTTACATTAATTTTTTACAGTGAATGCCACCCAGAATGAAGAGTGATGCTATGGTTGATGCCTATGTGAATTATTGCTTGGATTTCGAATTTATTCTAATTTTATGATTTGTAATAAATACAACGTGTTATGTACTGTTATTTTTAAAATCGTTTCCACTACGTAATTATTCCTTGAATTTTATTATTCACGACTAGTATGCATGATAATATTCCGCTATTATCGACTTTTATGTGAACTCTGATTTTAATTCATGAATTTTAAAATGATCTTTTAAAAACGTGAAAAATTTATTCGGAAAATTATACGGGACGTCACATTGGTGGTATCAGAGCATTTTCAACAATTCAGGACCAAATGCTATGACATGTATTCATTCTTGATATACTATATGAATTGTTTGATTACTTGTTTGGAACTATGTTAAGTATGTGCTATATGATTTGCCTAACTGATAAATTACAAATGATTTGTTTGAATACTTTTGGTAATATGATAAATGTGTTATACAATTTACTGCTTAACTGATAAACTGTAGAATACTTATAGTTATGTTATAATACAATATATTTTCCCTTAGAATTAGTATAAACCAAACTACGAATGTAGGATGGCAAGAAACAACAACAACAACAACAACAACGATATGGCAGCTGCTTTCAACCGCTTGGCAGAAGCCATAGAAAGACAAAATCAACCGAGAAGTACTAGAGGACTTTATGGGTTAGATCACTTCCTAAAAAGGAAGCCATCACAATTCAAAGAAGGTTATAATCCGGAGGTAGCATACCTATGGGTTAAGGAAATGGAGCACATCTTTCGAGCCTTGCCATGCACAGAATTCGAAAAGGTGGAGTATGCTACTTATATGATGGTTGAGGAAGCAGAAAACTGGTGGATACATGCCAGAACTCGTATGATTGAAACCGACAGACCTTTGGACTGGATCAACTTCAAAGACTGTTTCCTAGAGAAATATTTTCCAGCGAGTGTGAAAAGCTGAAAAGAGCTAGAATTTATGGAGCTGAAACAAGGCTCAATGTCTGTTGGTGAGTATGCTGTAAAATTTGAAGAATTATCTCTCTTTTACCCTCCTTTTCAACAGGCTGGTGCTGAAGCCTCAAAATGTGTCAAATTTGAGAATGGGCTGAATCTTGTAATCAAAGAGGCTATCAGATACCAAGAAATTCAGAGTTTTCCTATTCTAATCAATAAATGGTGAATTTTTGAAGAAAATCACCAAGCCAGACTGGCACAAGAAAAGGCCAATGGACAACTGAAACCTCAGTCAGTTGATTTCAAAAGAAGAGGGATGTACTATCCAAATCGTTTCAAGGGAGGATCATCATCTTCTCAAAGACGCAGCAATCATATGAATATCAGGTGTCATAATTACAGAGGTAATCACCATATACGCGATTGCACCCGACACCTAGGAGATGTTACCTGCTATCGTTGTAATCAGACAGGACACATCAGTCCAAATTATCCGTAGAACCGTCAAAATAACGACAGTAACACTATGAATAATCAGAGAGGCTCTAACTATCAGGGAGGTCGTGGAGGAAACACACGTGCTACTCAACCTCTAAGACAGAACAGGGAGTCAACAGACTAGAGGTTACAACCAACAACTGGAAGAGTCTTTGCCATCAGCGGTTCAGAGGCAAACCAAGCTGATGACCTTGTGCAAAGTAAGTGTGAGATCAATGGTACAATCTTATCTATGTTGTTTTATTCTGGTGCTACACATTCATTTATTTTTGATGAGTGTGTTGGACATCTTCAATTACCTGTGAATCCTATGAGGTATGATCTGATTGTTTCCACTCCCACCGGTACACAACTTAGGTCTACTAAGGTGTGTAACGATTGTTCTGTGCTTATAAAAGGTAAAAACTTTCTTGTCGATCTTGTTTGTTTACCTTTGAAGGATCTGGAAGTAATCCTAGGGATGAACTGGTTATCAGCGAATCGAGTCTTGGTGGATTGTCATAACAAGACTGTGATATTTCCATCAGAAGAAAATCTTATTTCTGACAACCTCAAGGTCTTTACCTTACAAGGTGAAATTCAATTATTTGCCTTGTTTACTCTTTCCAAAGGAGATGGTGAATCTAAAGCAATCGAGATGCCAGTTGTTTCTGAATTCCCTGAAGTGTTTCCCGAGGATGTCTCAAGTTTACCTCCAGAACGCGAGATAGAATTCTCAATTGATTTAATTCCAGGAGCAGAACCAGTATCTAAGGCCCCATATCGTATGTCACCTATTGAACTAGCAGAACTAAAGAAGCAAATTGAGGAGTTGTTGGAGAAACATTTCATCAGGCCTAGTGTGTCACCATGGGGAGCGCCAGTATTACTTGTCAAGAAGAAAGATGGAAGCATGAGATTATGTGTAGATTATCGTCAGTTGAACAAATTGACGATGAAGAATAGATATCCTTTGCCCAGAATTGATGATTTGATAGATCAATTGAGAGGTGCTACTGTATTTTCCAAGATTGATCTGCGATCGGGTTATCATCAGATTCGTGTCAAGTCCGAGGATATTCCAAAGACAGCTTTTAGAATACGCTATGGCCATTTCGAGTATCTTGTGATGCCTTTCGGAGTAACCAATGCCCCAGCTGTATTCATGGATTACATGAATCGAGTGTTTCATTCATACTTAGATCAGTTTGTTATTATCTTCATTGATGACATTCTGATTTATTCTAAGACGTGGGAAGAATATAAAAGGCATCTTCGAGTGGTATTACAGATTCTGAAAGAGAAACAGTTGTATGCCAAGTTGTCTAAATATGAATTCTGGTTGAAGGAGGTAAAGTTTCTAGGCCATGTAATCTCAAGCGAAGGAGTGTCTGTGGATCCTTCTAAAATTGAAGCTGTAACGAACTGGGAGAAACCTACTTCAGTCACTGAAAGGATTTTCTTGAATTGTAGGGTTAGCTAGTTATTATCGGAGATTCATTGAAGGATTTTCTTGCAATGACTCGTCTAACCCGGAAGAATCAATCTTTTGATTGGACGCCAGAATGTGAGAGAAGTTTCCAAGAACTAAAAATAAAGCTTACATCTGCTCCAGTTTTAACTTTACCTAATCTACAAGAAGACTTGTGGTTTATTGCGATGCTTCTAAGATGGGCTTAGGTTGTGTTTTGATGCAACAACGGAAGGTGGTTGCCTATGCTTCTAGACAGTTGAGACCACATAAAATGAACTACCCGACGCATGATCTAGAATTGGCAGCGGTGGTATTTGCTTTGAAAATTTGGAGACACCATTTGTATGGAGTCAAGTTTGAAGTGTTCAGTGATCACAAAAGCTTTAAGTATTTGTTCGATCAGAAGGAATTGAACATGAGACAGCGAAGGTGGATGGAGTTTCTTAAAGATTATGATTTTGATTTGAAGTACCATCCAGGAAAAGCAAATGTAGTAGCAGATGCACTTAGTCAGAAATCCATTCATATGGCATCCTTAATGGTAAAAGAGATAGAGATGATAGAACAGTTCAGAGATATGAACTTGGGTGTGGAGATGAAATCTTCAAAAAGTATGATCTTGGGAACTTTGAAGATAACCAATGATTTTCTAAAGCTGATAGGTGAAAGGCAGAAAGAAGACTTACAATTACAAGAATTGAGAGAATTGCAGGCGAATGGAACGGATATGGGATTACAAGAAGGATCAGATGGAATTTGGAGAATCAGAAGCAGAATTTGTGTACCAGATGATGTTGATCTGAGAAGGATAATTCTAGAAGAAGCGCATAAAAGTATGTTGAGCATTCATCCTGGATCAACTAAGATGTATCAAGATCCGAAGAAAAGCTTTTGGTGGCCAAGGATGAAGAAAGAAATAGCTGAATATGTGTCTTCATTTCTGGTATGTCAAAAAGCCAAAGTGGAACATCAAAAGCCATCTGGTGAACTACAACCATTGGAGATTCCTGTCTGGAAATGGGATGACATTTCAAAGGACTTTGTGTCAGGATTACCAAGGACTCGTTCAGGAAACGATGCAATTTGGGTTATTGTAGACAGATTGACTAAGTCAGCTCACTTTCTTCCAATGAATATGAAGAATTCTCTACAAAAGTTGGCATAATTATATATGAAAGAGATCGTGAGACTTCATGGTGTAGCATCTAGTATTGTGTCAGATAGAGATCCAAGGTTCACTTCCCGATTCTGGGGAAGCTTGCATCAAGAGTTGGGTTCGAGACTTCGATTAAGTTCAGCTTATCATCCCAAACAGATGGACAATCAGAGCGTACCATACAAAGTTTGGAAGACTTACTGCGATCTTGTGTGCTTGAACATGGTGGTAGTTGGGAGCAGTTTCTTCCACTGATTGAATTCACGTATAACAATAGTTACCATAGTAGTATTGGTATGGCTCCATTTGAAGCATTGTATGGTAGAAAGTGTCGAACGCCCCTTTGTTGGTTAGAAACTGGTGAAAGTTTGGCGTTAGGACCTGAAATTGTGCAGCAGACTACTGAACAAATAAAAGTAATCAGAGAGAAGATGAAGGCATCCCAAGATAGACAGAAGCACTATTATGATAAAAGAATGAAACCACATGAATTCCAAGTTGGTGATCATGTATTTTTGAAGGTTTCACCTCACAAGGGGATTGGCTGAGCATTGAAGAGTAAGAAATTAAGTCCAAGGTTCATTGGACCATATGAGATTCTAAAGAAGATTGGTACAGTGGCTTATCAGATTGCACTTCCTCCTCATCTTGCAAATTTGCACAATGTGTTTCATGTATCACAATTGAGGAAGTATGTAGAAGACCCCACACATGTGATTGCTAATGATGATGTTGAAGTTAGAGAAAATCTGACCATCCCTACAGAACCCACACAGATCATAGAAAGGTCGATTAAACACCTGAGAAACAAGAATGTACCATTAGTGAAGGTTGCATGGAAACAAGGAAATGATGTAACTCTGACTTGGGAGCGTGAGGATGCTATGAGGACGCAATACCCAGAATTGTTTCACTGAAGAGTGCGTCATATTAAATTTCGAGGACGAAATTTTTATTAGGGTGGGAGAAATGTAACATCCTGTTTTTAATAATAGTCCCATTTTGTAAATTATGAAGTATAGAAGGTCTATAAGTAATAATCAATGAATAAAACATCCAATGGATGGCTTGTATTACTTTAAAAATTCCATTTTTGAGTATAAATATGGAATTTATATAGATCTTTGATGATAATATCCATTTTCCAAGTGGAAATGCCTTAGAAAGAACTGTCCAAGTGAAAAAGGACTCTGTTTCCGAGTGAAAATTTAAATATCTGAGTGAAGTTTTGTTTTCCGAGTGGAACATGGCCGAGAGGGTTTATTCCGAGTGGAATTTTTGCCCCAGAGACACTTATGTGTGAAGTGGGACTGATAGAACCACTTCTGGGTGAGAGAATCCAAGTGACTCACCTTGGAGTGACTCACTGCCGAGTCAAATGCTTTCAAATGACTCATTTCCGAGTCAATTATTTCTGAATGACTCGTTTCCAAGTCAAACACCCCAGAAAGACTCATTCCCGAGTCAAGTATTTTCCAAAGACTCGTTTTCGAGTCAATCATGGTCAGACGTTGCAATTCTGAATGAAAGATTCACTGAGTGCCTTCATTTTCGAGTGAAGTACAGAGGAAAATGTATTTTCGAGTGAAAGGGTTCCGACTGGGGACACACGGTGTATGATTGCCCAGATGTGTCAACCGTGGAATAAGATTCTGAGTGAGTGGACAACTATGAGGGAGAAACGGTTTCTGAAAAGTTTTACCGAGTGAAACCGTGTGTGTGTGGAGACTCAGATTTGGAATGAAATTACGAGTGGAACCCGTGTGAGTGAAGACACGGATTTGAAAATGAATTTACAAATGAGGAACCGAATGTTGAAGACTGAGTAAGAGAGTTGACTCAGTTTTGGAATATATTGCTGAGTGAAAAACAAAGAAGGATGACTCGGTTGGGAATAAATTGTACCGAGTGAAAACCGAGCGGATGAAGGGTCGGTTTTTGGGAATGATGACCTCTGGTCGGATTTCGCTTAAGTGAGGCTTGTGTGTCTCGCTCAAGCGAGTCAGTATTCGCTTAAGCAAAACTCACACTCGCTCAAGCGAGTCGGTTTTCGCTTGAGCGAAACTCCTCTGCCAGTGTAATGTGTGGCACTCGCTCAAGCGAGATAGGATTCCGCTTGAGTGAGAGGACTCGGATTTCCCTCTCTTCATGTTACTAAAAATTTCTAGTCGGCATATATGCTGACTGGGTAGAATTCCAGTCAGTTCAGAGGCTGACCGAGTGGAATTCCAGTCAGTTTTCAGTGTCAGATTAACGTTTGACTCCAATCTTGTCCTTTTATGCATATTTTAATATACTTCTCTTCAATCATACCAACTCCATTAGGCAGGCGGCAGAAGTGGACAACTATAGAGCCTACTTTCTTATCTAAATCTCCATTATCTCCACTAACAGCCCACTAGCAAACCACTCATGGAAAGTTGTCTCCCACTACCTTGCATTATTAAACAAAGCACTATCCCTTCTGAAACTCTTAGAAACAGAAAAGATAGTGAACCTTCTACCTCTCATTTACTCTCCTTCCTTAAGACCCTTTGAACAGAAGCCAGGACAACCAGGAGACCATTTTCAGTCGGCAAACCAAGTAAGAGGGGACAGGGTTGTGAATGATTATGAAATGGGTAGAATTGTATGCTGTCCTAGGATTCCAGTTTTATTTTCGTATCTTATTGCTCAGTTTTGAGATTGAGAACGTGTGATTTTGATTCTGACTTCTTCATGAAAGTTGTAGATCTTTTTGTTATCGGAATTTTGAGACCTGAATCAATTAATTTGAATATGTATAGCAAACGTTATAGCCAAAATACTACAGCATGTCCGAGTGGAATATTTATCCTATGTTTTGTGTATATATTAAAATTATGGGACTTATACATGCATAATCAGCCTTTGATGTCTTCATGAAAGTTGTAGATATTTGTGTTATGGATATGTAGAAAGTGGTTTCAAGTCAAAATGATTTTTGTAGCTCGAGTTATGCCTAAAATACTGAAGTATGTTCAAGCTGTAAATCTGTTAACTTGAGATACGAATTTTATTTTTAAAATTGGGAATTTTTTGGTGAGAAATAGTGATCATGTCTTCATAAAATTGTAGATTTTCGTGTTATGTGAATTTTGAGACATGAACTGACTAAATTGGATATGTATAGCATGAGTTATGATCAAAATACTACAGCATGTCCGATTGAAATACTTATCTCATGTTTTGTGCATATATGAATATTCTGGGAATTATACATACGTTTTTAGACTTTGATGTCTTCATCAAAGTTATAGATATTTATGTTATGGATCTATAGAAAGTGGTTTCAAGTCAAAAGGATTTTTGTAGCTCGAGTGATGCCTAAAATACTGAAGTATGTACAAGCTGTAACTCTGTTAATCTGAAATACGAATCTTATTTTTAAAACTGGGAATTTTGTGGTGATTAGTGATTGGTGTCTTCATGAAAGTTGTAGATAATCCCCTTTGAGGACTTATGGTTTTCCAAGTGGTTTTGGAAATATTAATATCATGGTATGTTAAATGATAAAGAGAATTAAAGGCATTCATGCATCATAAGCATTTGGACGCACCATGGAATTTTAGGGGTTCCATGATTGCCTACCCTGGTGGGAGGTTACTCTATGATGAGTTAAAGCCCTATTTTTGTTATGAGGGTCATGGGGCTGTAGGGATCCATGACTGTATAAATTTCTACTGATGTTTGGGTCATGGGGCTGTAGGGATCCATGACTGTATAAATTCCTACTGATGTTTGGGTCATGGGGCTGTAGGGATCCATGACTGTATAAATTCCTACTGAGGTCTCTATAAGATTTTTACTGCAGTATTCCCACCATACCAAATGGATCCAACATGACATCATTTGACTAATTAAAGATTTATTAAATGAACTTGTTTGGCATATTCATCATATCATTATGTATTATTGATTATGTTTGTGCAATTCTATATATTTTATATTTATTCTATATTCTGTCTCACTCTTACATTAATTTTTTACAGTGAATGCCACCCAAAATGAAGAGTGATGCTATGGTTGATGCCTATCTGAATTATATCTTGGATTTTGAATTTATTCTAATTTTATGATTTGTAATAAATACAACGTGTTATGTACTGTTATTTTTAAAATCGTTTCCACTACGTAATTATTCCTTGAATTTTATTATTCACGTCTAGTATGCGTGATAATATTCCCCTATTATCGACTTTTATGTGAACTCTGATTTTAATTCATGAATTTTAAAATGATCTTTTAAAAACGCGAAAAATTTATTCAGAAAATTATACGGGACGTCACAGAAACTCAGGCTAAAGGTAAAGATTTATTTCTAACCGAGGGCTCTGATGGAATTTACCAAGTGAATGGTCGGATTTATGTACCTGACTCAGGAGATTTACAACGAACGGTGCTTAATAAGGCACATAGAAGCATGTTGAGCATACATCCGGGTACTACTAAAATGTATCATGATTTGAAGTTGCATTTCTGGTGGCTCGGAATGAAGAAAGATGTAGTCGACTTCGTGGCTCATTGCATAATTTGTCAGAAAGCAAAGGTTGAGCATTAAAAACCGTTCGGTGGTTTACAACCTTTGGAAATTCCCGCGTGGAACTGGGATGCTATAGCTATGGATTTCGTAATGGGACTACCTAAAACTCAGAGTAGTTATGATGCTATTTGGGTTATCGTAGACCGATTGACAAAGTCTGCACACTTCTTGCCGATCAACATGAGTTATTCCTTGCCGAAACTAGCACAATTATATATAGTGAGATAGTCTCATTGCATGGAGTTCCATCTTCAATTGTGTCGGATAGAGATCCGAGGTTTACTTCCCGGTTTTAGGAAAGTCTGCATCAGGAGTTAGGTTCGAAGCTTCGATTGAGTTTAGCCTATCATCCCCAGACAGATGGGCAATCCGAGTGGACTATCTAGAGTTTAGAGGACTTGTTAAGGTCCTGTGTGCTAGAGTATGGAGGTAGCTGGGAGCAATACCTTCCACTGGTCAAATTTACTTATAATAATAGCTATCATAGTAGCATCGGTATGGCTCCATACGAGGCTTTATATGGAAGGAAATGCTAAACTCCTCTTTGCTGGTCAGAATCGGGTGAGAGCCTAATGTTGGGACCAGAAATTGTGCAGCAGACCTCCGAGCAAATCCAAATGATCAAAGAGAAAATAAAAGCATCCCAGGACCGTCAAAAGAGTTATTATGATAATCGGACAAAACTGATAGAACTTCAGGTCAGTGATAAAGTCTTTCTAAAAGTCTCTCCAAGCAAAGGCATTGGGAGAGCATTGAAGAGCAAGAAATTGAGCCCAAGGTATATTGGTCCGTATGAAATATTGAAGAGAGTCGGACCTGTAGCTTATCAAATTGCATTGCCTTCTCATTTGGCAAATTTACATAGTGTATTCCATGTTTCTCAATTGAGGAAGTACTTGTCGGATCCCACTCAAGAAATGTCGGATGATGATGTTGAAATCCAAGAGGACTTGACTACTATAGCCGAGCCCACTGATATAGTGGACCGATCAGTAAAAAGATTGAGAAACAAGAATGTCCAATTGGTTAAGGTTGCATGGCAGCAGGATCAGAGTATTATGCATACTTGGGAATGAGAAAACGCTATGAGGGAACAATATCCCGAGTTATTTCATTAATGTATGATTTTTATATTTAAATTTCGAGGACGAAATTTTGTAGGAGGGGAGAAATGTAACATCCCAAATTTTGTAATTTTTAGAAAATTCATTCATTAAGGATTAATGGAGGATTTCTGAATGAAATTCCGAGTGAATATTGTGACGCCCCAAAATTTTTCCCCGAATAAATTTTTTCACGTTTAAAGAGTCATTTTGAAATTTGTGATTTAAATTCTGACGTCATGTAAAAGTTGATAAATACGAAATATTATCATGCATATTAGTCGTGAACAATTAAAACATAAAACATTTATATAGCGGAAACGATAGAGAAGATTACAGTACATGGTACATAATATTATTACAACCCATTAAAATTTAAATGAAGCCAAAGTCCAAGCAATAAATCAAAAAGCTTTATTAATTGCATCACTCGTCATTCTGTGTAGCATGCACTGTAAAAATTAATGTAAGAGTGAGACAGAATATAAAATAAATATAAAATAAGTAAAATTGCACAAACACAATCAACAAACCATAATGATATAATGAATATGACAAACAAGTTCATCTATATTTAATAAATCTTTAACTTAGTCAAATGATGTCATGCTGGATCCATTTTGGTTTGGTGGGAATACTGCAGTAAAAAGTCTCATAGAGACACCAATAGGAATTTGCATAACCATGAATCCCTACACCTTCATGGCTCCTGCGAAAATAAGTACACAAGTAGGAATTAGCATAACCTTGAATCCTTAAACCTTCATGGCTCCTGCAGTACCAAAGTACACAAGTAGGAATTAGCATAACCATGAATCCTTACACTTCATGGCTCCTACAAAAATAGGGCTTTAACTCATCATAGAGTAACCCCTACCAGGGTAGGCAATCATGGAACCCCTAAATTCCATGGTGCGTCCAAATGCTTATGATGCATGAATGCCTTTAATTCTCTTTATCGATTTAACATACCATGATATCAATATTTCCATAATCACTTGGAAAACCACAAGTCATCAAAGCACACATCACATATAATAATTTTCAGAATCATGGATTTACTATTTCAACAACATATCTCAATAAACCACAAGGCATTCATGTATACATTAATTTAGTCATTCATAATTATTCATGTCAAAGATATACATACTGTATGTCATGTATAGTACACTCAATAACATCCATAATAATCAATAATCCCTCAATAATTCAATAATAAATCATGACTCATATGAAAAATTATAGGTAAATTTTAGAATTTTACAACAGCAACACACGTTAGTAAAACGAGTATAACATGAGCAAATCAAATCCTTTTTAAGTAACTCCACTTTTTGTAGTTCCATAATAAAATTATCTATAACTTTCATGAAGACCATAATTTCAAATTCCAAACAGAAACATCACATACTCACAGTATACTAAACCATCTCAAAGAAAGTAACAAAATTTACATATATTGGTATTTTCAACGTTTCTGTAGCTACAAAAATAATTTTGGCATGGGCCCAGTTCTAAATTACTCATAACACAAATATCTAAAACTTTTATGATGACACTAAACACTAATTCTCATCACAAAATTCCCAGTTTTAAAAATACAATTTGTAATTCATATCAGCAGATTTTCAGCATGAACATACTTCTGTATTTTAGGCATAACTAGAGCTACAAATATCCTTTTAACTTGAAACCACTTTCTATAGATCCATAACATAAATATCTACAACGTTTGTGAAGACATCAAAGTCTAATTATGTATGTATAATTACCAGAATATTAATATATACACAAAATAGAAGATACATATTCCAAACAGACATGCTAGAGTATTTTGGCTATAACTCATGCTATACATATCCAAATCAGTCGATTCAAGTCTCAAAATTCATAAAACAGAAAGATCTACAACTTTAATGAAGAAGTCAGAGTCAAATTCACAAAGTTTCAGCTTCAAAATTAGCTAGATCAAAAAGAAGAATCTACTTCAACCGATATGCCCTTAGGCACGGCCATGCATAACATAGAAATCACACTTAGAAAGGGTGGACAATTAGCTAGAGCAGCCGGTGCTGTACCAGATGATGTTGATCTAAGAAGGACAATCCTAGAAGAAGCACATAAAAGTATGTTGAGCATTCATCCTAGATCAACTAAGATGTATCAAGATCTGAAGAAAAGCTTTTGGTGGCCAAGGATGAAGAAAGAAATAGCTGAATATGTGTCTTTATGTCTGGTGTGTCAAAAAGCCAAAGTGGAACATCAACAGCCATCTGGTGAACTACAACCATTGGAGATTCCTGTCTGGAAATGGGATAACATTTCAATGGACTTTGTGTCAGGATTACCAAGGACTCGTTCAGGAAACGATGCAATTTGGGTTATTGTAGACAGATTGACTAAGTCAGCTCACTTCCTTCCAATGAATATGAAGAATTCTCTATAAAAGTTGGCACAATTATATGTGAAAGGGATCGTGAGACTTCATGGTGTACCATCTAGTATTGTGTCAGATAGAGATCCGAGGTTCACTTCCCGATTCTGGGGAAGCTTGCATCAGGAGTTGGGTTCGAGACTTCGATTAAGTTCAGCTTATCATCCCCAAACAGATGGACAGTTAGAGCGTACCATACAAAGTTTGGAAGACTTACTACGATCTTGTATGCTTGAACATGGTGGTAGTTGGGAGCAGTTTCTTCCACTGATTGAATTCACGTATAACAATAGTTACCATAGCAGTATTGGTATGGCTCCATTTGAAGCATTATATGGTAGAAAGTGTCGAACGCCCCTTTGTTGGTTAGAAACTGGTGAAAGTTTGGCGTTAGGACCTGAAATTGTGCAGCAGACTACTGAACAAATAAAAGTAATCAGAGAGAAGATGAAGGCATCCCAAGATAGACAGAAGCACTATTATGATAAAAGAATGAAACCACTTGAATTCCAAGTTGGTGATCATGTATTTTTGAAGGTTTCACCTCAAAAGGGGATTGGCCGAGCATTGAAGAGTAAGAAATTAAGTCCAAGGTTCATTGGACCATATGAGATTCTAAAGAAGATTGGTACAGTGGCTTATCAGATTGCACTTCCTCCTCATCTTGCAAATTTGCACAATGTGTTTCATGTATCACAATTGAGCAAGTATGTAGAAGACCCCACACATGTGATTGCTAATGATGATGTTGAAGTTAGAGAAAATCTGACCATCCCTACAGAACCCACACAGATCATAGAAAGGTCGATTAAACACCTGAGAAACAAGAATGTACCATTAGTGAAGGTTGCATGGAAACAAGGAAATGATGTAACTCTGACTTGGGAGCGTGAAGATGCTATGAGGACGCAATACCTAGAATTATTTCACTGAAGAGTGTGTTATATTAAATTTCAAGGATGAAATTTTTATTAGGGTGGGAGAAATGTAACATCCTGTTTTTAATAATAGTCCTATTTTGTAAATTATGAAGTATAGAAGGTCTATAAGTAATAATCAATGAATAAAACATCCAATGGATGGCTTGTATTACTTCAAAAATTCCATTTTTGAGTATAAATATGGAATTTATATAGATCTTTGATGATAATACCTTTCGACTCGGAAATGAGTCATTCGAAGACAAGTCACTCGGACCTTTCACCCAGAAGTGGTTCTCCCGAACATACTTCACTCAAAATGTCTCCGAGGCCAGGACTCCACTCGGAAGTGTTTCTCTCGGTCATACCTCACTCGGAAATATAACCTTCACTCGGAATTTCTCTCGGTCACTCAGAAACATAACCTTCACTTGAAATTTCTCTATGTCAGACCTCACTCCGAAACCGATTCTTTTATTCACTCGAAAAGTCTTATTTCTGACATTATTCACTCGGAAATTGGATAATATCATTAATGATCTAGATAAAAAAATGATTATACATGAGATTGAAACTTTTGTGATGTTACAATTCTCCCACCCTAATAAAAATTTCGTCCTCGAAATTTAATATAACGCACCCCTCAGTGGAACAATTCTGGGTATTGCATCCTCATAGCATCTTCACGCTCCCAAGTTAAAGTTACATCATTTCCTTGTTTCCATGTAACCTTTACTAATGGTACATCCTTGTTTCTCTGGCGTTTAATCGACCTTTCTATAATCTGTGTGGGTTATGCAGGGATGGTTAAATTTTCTCTGACTTCAACATCATCAGTAGCAATCACATGAGTGGGATCTTGTACATACTTCCTTAATTGTGATACATGGAACACATTATGCAAATTTGCAAGGTGAGAAGGAAGTGCAATCTGATAAGCCACTGGGCCAATCCTCTTTAGAATTTCATATGGTCCAATGAACCTTAAGCTCAACTTTTTACTCTTCAAAGCTCGGCCAATCCCCTTGTGAATCGAAACTTTCAAAAATACATGATCACCAACTTGGAATTCAAGTGGTTTTCTCCTTTTATCGTAATAGTTCTTTTGTCTATCTTGGGATGCCTTCATCTTTTCTCTGATTATTTTTATTTGTTCAGTAGTGTAACACCCCTGATTTTCTGTACTCGAATCCCAATGTGATCAACATAATTAATAAAATTGTGAATAAATTTTTCACATTTGAAAACATATCCAATACACCATCATGACCACATCAAGACCCAAATCACAGAAAACCAAAGAGTGAGATTAAATAACCTATAACTGGATCGATAGGTAAATTGCCCATAAAGGTATACAAAGGTAATAGAGTATACAGTGGAAGAATATGTATACCGGGCACACGCCTAGTCCCATATATGACGATATGAGAGAAGGCTTGGCAAGCATGCAATGCCTAAGATATTTCTAATATTATATATGTTCGGGAATGTACTCCCGACTATTTCAATTATCAATGAATATCATCCACTTTCAATCCTTCTAATACACATCAAATCATCTCTTATATCCTACACACATATATATATATATATATATATATATATATTCATCGTCCATCAATTCAAAGAATTATCTTATACATACTTAAAATCTCTAAATCATCTATACAATCATATACAATTTATTCATTACACAAGAATCCATAAATGATGCCGGCCAAGGCAATTCCTCTACCACTATTTACCTTCATCCATGCTTGATCTTTATATCTGAGCTTATCCCATGGTAACCTGCATCACAATGCTAAAAAGGAGACCACATGGGAGAGTGAGTTATACAATCAAAATGACGAATAATATATATATATTGTGATCATTTGTATATGCATATAAACATCATGTGTGCTTTGCTATCAAAATATCATATTATCATTCATTCATTGTCTCATTATCCCAATAGGCATATAGACCTCATGAATCACAATTCGTATCATAAATAAGCACAAACACATACATAATCATATACACAATCACCTGCCACTTATCAACAAGGGCATCCTCAATCATTATCATCATCGATTCATTTTATCTTTTATTCAATACCTCCTCACAAGGGGTTTCTCATCACTCGTGGTCATCCTATCTCAAATATACAATGGATCTGATTCCATATCAACGGGTGATCACAACCACCATACCATTCATTTCTCAATAATTCTAATAATAATATCATCACTCAGGGATTCATCCTTCGTGGCACCCCGCAAGGTGATTCATTTCGATAAATATCACAATATCATCATCACTCAGGGATTCACTCTTCGTGGCACCCCGCAAGGTGTTTCAATTCACAATAATTCAATAACAATAGGACCACGTCCTCTTCACTCTGGGATATACCCTTCGTGGCACCCCGTAAGGTGATTCTCTTCACAATAAATATCATAATACCATCATCACTCGGGGATACACCCCTCATGGCACCCCGTAAGGTGATTCATTTAACACAATATGATCAACATCATCTCCACTCCGGGATTTACCCATCGTGGCACCCCACAAGGTGATATATTCATATTATTCAACAATAACAGGATAACATCCTCTTCACTCAGGCATATACCCTTTGTGGCACCCCGCAAGGTGATTCATTTCAACATTATTCAATAACAATAGGACAATGTCCTCTTCACTCAGGGATATACCCTTCGTGGCACCCCGCAAGGTGATTCATTCAATAATAATGCATATCAATGCCATGCTATGCCATAAATGCAACAATGCAATAATGCATATGCCCAACAATCTCACAAGGATTTCTCACCCTCTCAATTAGGGTATATATTTTAATTTGACATCTTAATAATTATTCATAATCATTTACAAAGCCCCTCAAGGCACATCGTTCAAATAATTGGCATCCAATGGCCACCACCATCATCCATAGCAATCCACACATGGATATCAAATAGGCATAGCAACAAACATAATATTAATCCACACATGTGGCAACAAGGTATTTCAAATTACATATACATATATAACAATCATAATTGCCTCACACATCAACAAGGTTCAACGATACCATAGAATAACATTGGACTTCTCAAAGTCCATCAAGACATGTTCATCATCACTTCATCATTCTTAACATAAAATTTCTACATTAAACATGTCATATATTATCAATTATAACTCATCCAACAGAGCTCACATGTTCATACTCAGTATGACCAGATAGGCTTAGTACATTCACTATTTTACAATCACACATGTCATTCATAAATCATATCATCCTCCATAATTATTCCAATAATCACAATCTCTAAGGCACACAATTTAGCCCAAGGTCATTTCTTAAAATCACATACCTGTTGAGATCTTGATGTGCGTATGCACCTAGAATATTGAATTTGGGGGTATAATTGAAATTGATTATGGTATGTGATTTTACGAAATGACCTTGGGCTAAATTGTGTGCCTTAGAGATTGTGATTATTGGAATAATTAAATGAAACACCCTAATTTTAGCAAATAAATAAACCCAAAAACAGGGGAAATTTTTCCCAATTTTTATTTAGAAAAAACCTAGATCAATAAAAAGCCACTCTCATATATGAAGATATGAGAGCCAGGTCCATAGACCATGAAGAACCGGGTCCAATTAAATAAAGAAAGGGAAAAAAAACTAAACTGAGAGACCAGAAGAAGGGAAAAGGAAGGCAAGGAAAATTAAAGGCCAAACAAAAGCCATCGAGCGGAGGCCCAATAACGCTCAAGTGAACCCAACAGAAACAGGGCTCACTCGCTCAAGCGAGATCCGACTCCGCTTGAGCGAGACAACCCGACTCGTTCGGGCGAACCACCATTCGCTTAAGCAAAGCCAATCCAAAAGCCTTCCAACAACACACACTCGCTGGAGCGAATCCTTCATTCGCTGAAGCGAGAAGCCACACTCGGCATTCCTATCACTCGGTAAAGGGTCTTACTCGGTATTCAAGGGTTCCATTCACTCGGTATCGACCCCAACACACATACTTCCCAAACTTAGTTCCACATTTTATCCACCAAGGCACACACATGATCTACTCAGGAAATGAGGGTTATCCCACTCGGCATATTCATCATTTCTTACTCGGAGAATACTCAAACCATCCTTCACTCAGAAGGGGTCCCAACAGTCAAGTTCCAATCTGCTTTACTCTAACCCCAAGCTACTCGGAATATTCACCAAGTAAGTCAGTCGGACTTATGTAATCCTTAACCACTCGGGGAAAACCACTAAGTCAAGTCCCACTCGGACTCATTCCATACTTAGACACTCAGAATACACATTACCCTATTCACTCAGAATAGGTACCCCTGCTCACTCGGAATACATGTATAACTCATACACTTAGAATATATTCAATCTAATCCATTATAACAACTCCTCACCACAAATGTGACACACACACGGATTCCCACTCGGGAAAAGGGCCACATATTTAGCCTCACTCGGCTCGGCTCCCACAATAATGTTTCCCTCGGAATTCTTTACCTTAACATTATTCTATCCAACATCATTTATATTCCAGTCGGTAGGAAGCATCAAATCAACATAAATTACTTATATATACATATACTCTGATTCACAAATCCGACTACCCATTCAGCAATACTCTTCAACCGATTCGTAACCATGTTATCAATGTAGACCATATTTATAAATATTCATGCGCTCGGATTCCATACATATATATATATATATATATTTGTATTTGTTATACAACATTATTATTAAGAGTCGGCCAAGGCTATAATACATCAATATACACTCGGTACATTACACTATGTACACAGCCTTATCATAAACACCCAACACTCGGGTTAAGGCCACCATATCATTCCAATCCGACCTGCATACACTAAAAAATGGTGTAGGGGTAAGCTTTACATATTAAATGACAGATATTGGCTCGGATTAATCATAGAATCCTCAACATGTAATAACATATAACATCAATCAACACATCAAACACTGCCATTCAATATGAACAATCACAATCATCTTCTGATCAGGAATTCACCCATTTCACTTGATCATAAGCTCAACTTACTCAGTAACAAGTATAATAATCCACTCAGATTTCACTCAACTCTGATCCTTGCTCAAGGAGTATGCCTGAGCCCAGCTCCAGGACTTAGTCATATTCATATGTTGTCATTTGATTGCCGATCGGTAATAGAAGTCCAACGCATTCCAGAGGCGAATCGGATGTAAACAGTTTCATTCACTTGGCGTCCAACGCTAATGCACTCAGCATTTCATCAAGCGTCTTATTTCACGCTTAGTGCCCCACGCACTGCCCCGAGTCCAACCCGAGGTCTTTCATCACATTCAACATTAGGACCACGTCCTCTTCACTCGGGATTATACCCTTCATGGCACCCCGTAAGGTGATATACTCAACACGTATGCATATACATTTAACTCATATTCATTCGATTGCCCACTCAGAAATCTACGTTCAACACTCTATGCACTCGGCATTTTCACAGCAAATCAGATGACTCAGCCTGTATCACATCCACACGGCAATCACTATGCCATTCACTCGAATTATCATCATCCACGAGCCTCACATGCTATTTCATGGGATCCGCTCGGCCTTAGCATTTCTAAGCCTCACACACCATTTTATATAAGATTCCACTCGGGAATCAACACTAGTAATCATCCCATACTAATATTTCACTCGGGAATCACCTAATCCCACAAACAGATGCACTCGGCATTCATACCATAAACATCATGCATCCAATGCATTTAACATAACAATAAGAGTCACATGCATCTTAAACATTTATTCATCATCAACAAGCAAGCATCATATTCATTATGGACGGAAAATCATACACCACACACACAATAAATATCATACATCCGGGCTACACTTAGTCAACATTCAACATAACTACATAACATATTACAATGTATATTTTCACCCGGAAACCCGTTCATAAACTATGCACTTAAGATGCAATAGCTCCCCTTACCTGGAATGACGTTCCAGAAGCTACATTGGCCACTCGGCCCAGCCACAGCAGCACTCTGCTCGGCATTCAAATCGTGGGAAGAGCCAACATGGCTCCCAGTCATCCCAGCAACACGCTCACAGCCATGGGGAACCAACACAATCTCCACACAAGCCTTAAAGCCACTAAGTCAGTGGAGAAGCTCCCTGATGCTAAAATCCTGAGTCATTAATTTGATATGAAAATCTTAGTAAAACAAAATGTGACTCTCGGATTTACACTTTGGCAAGCGCACCAGTCGTTAAAATTGTAGTGTAATTGATCGTCCCACAGGGATTGTGGTAAGTACCTCAATCTAGGACTAGTACAAGCTGAACCAACACGAAATACAAGTAGTTCATTCAGTTTTTATGATTTCAATGTTTTCTAGTTGTTTTTGGTATTTTCAGAAACAGAGTTAAGATGAATGTGAAAAGTGATTAAAAGAAAACAGGTCAGGATTACTTCGTCTCACAATTTCCTCAAGAAACATACAAATAAGTATAATCGGACTTCACAATCTAGAGGACAATCCGCTTGTGGTTATTCCCTAATTCCTTAGGTGAAAAACACTAATTCTTAAGCAATGAACCTTAATTCCTTAAGTGCTCGATTAACCTAAGAATCTAATGCGAAATTGGAGGTTGAACTCTAACTATTCACCTAAATTGATTAGGTCTGAACTAGTTAGAAAGCTGGAAGTTACCTAAGCTTCAGCCATGATTCCTCACTGGTGAAGTTCTTCATCGATTCTGGATTTGTCAATCCAGCACTTCTGCTCCACTCCTCAGCTTGTTCACCTTAGGATCTAGAAGCCGATCTACTTGCTCACAGCTTCAAGACTCCATTGCTAACCTTCGCAATCCCAACCTTAGGGATTTAGTACCCCATTGACTTCGGTTCCATCGAAGGATTATGGAACGTCATGGAGGAGAGGATTAGAGAGAGAAAAATATGTAGTGAGATGTTCAAAGTGTGTAATGAATGTTCTCTGTTCTGTTATTTTGTATCTGTGTATGCGTGTCCTCCTTACATAATATGTACTACCTATATATATGTCCTCCTTAGAAGACTTAAGTTAACGACTAAACTACTAGTTACACAGTTTACAGAGTAACCAACTAATTACAGCTCAGCTCTTAATAGGATCCAGCTCATCCTTAGCTAATTTACAGCGCAGCACCAGCTAATTGACAGTTCACTACTTAAGTTACTAAGGTTGCAGCAGTGGAGAAGAAGGCAATGGAAGCGGAAACAGTACTGCACCAGGTGTGTGTTGTTGGAGGGAAGAAACAGGGTTTAAGTTACTGCTTTTTCGCTTCAGCTGCTGGGTTGTCGCTTGAGCTGATTAACTCTCGCTTGGGCGAGCTCGGGAATTGTACTGTAGTGTTGCTTTGTCGCTTAAGCGTTATGGCGAAGCTTGGGCGAATTGAAAATATGTAATGCAGAATGGCTTTCTCGCTCAAGCGTGATAGAGTAGCTTAGGCGAAAGGTGATGTTTTGAGGTCACGCTTGAGCGTAGGTTTGCTTTGCCTGAGCAAACTTTTACCCTCGCCCGAGCGAATTAAACTATCTCTGAAGCGAATTATCTTTTCAATCAGCATTTCTGAAATGGACGCTCGGGTTCTTCCTTTTATTTTCGATCGGTTCCTTGTTCTCTTTTGGAGTCGGTATCTTGGAAATCTTTGCAATCAGCTTTTCGTTAATTCTTTTCGGTCAACCCTTTGAAGTCTCGCCCAGTCGGTCTTGTGAACTTCCTTCAGTCGGATTCACGAATTCTCACTCGGCTCTGTAAATTCTTGCTCGGCTTTTTGTAATTTTCACTTGGATTTGTCTTCTTTTCCCGAGTACGCCCTGTTCCTGCACTATTAAACAGCTAATTGCCTAGCATTTATACGCTGGCTGCTTAGTGAATTTATAAACACTTCAAAATTCCTTAACTAATTAATATTTTCAATCGTTTTCTTACATAAATGAAGTACTTTTGAAATTCATAACTAAAATACGAATTGTTATCAAATTATTAAATAATACTAACAAACTAACCAATAATTACTGAATAATGTTAAATAAAAAGGTGAAATAATTAAGTCTTTTCAAGACTTATCACCTCCCCAAACTTAAAAGTTGCTTGTCCTCAAGCAAATATTCAGACTTATTAACTAACAGTATTTGATCAACACACTCAACCTTTCCTTAACTTAGTTCATACTATAATTATTGAATACCGATCATGCTTTCTTCTTGCAATTTCTAAAAGTATAAAAACTTACACCTCCTTTGGAAGACAAGCTGCTGATGCTTTCCTCACTGGTCAGTGTTTAACTTTTCTCTCGGTGTGTAAGGTAAATAGAATGCACTTAGCACCTGCATACTTGTTAGATAAACATAGGCTTGCAACAGTTCTACACGTCATGCCATATGCCAACACAATCAGATCAGTAAGGGCTTTTTTTAAGCTTATAATGGGGCTGGGCTACAGGCTCAATTATTGTTTTTCCGAGTCATAGATAGGTTACAAGATGTATCCACTGATGCCTTGCCTCAATTTTGACTTAATTGCATCTACTAACATCTCTCTTAACTTTTCCAACTGAGTGCTACTTAATAACTCATGCTGTTTTGCACCTTCTTTTTCTTTTAGTCCTTCGGACTTTTCCTTTTCTTTCTTTTCTTTCCATCTTTTTCTGATCGATTTTTTTTTTGCTTTGCACCTCTTTTTCTTTTCTGACTTTATTCATTTTTCTCTCGGCTTTGCCTTTCTTCCTTTTATTTTTCTACATATTTATCCATAATTAAGGTCAGAGTGTGTCCTTAATTATTGTTAGGCACACTCTTCATCCCCAAACTTAGAAATTGCTAGTCCCTAGCAACAAGCAAAAACCGAGTAATTCACCAGTGGAACATCCAGGGTACTCTAGTCGGGTTTTTCTTGGATAATTAGGCTTGTAACGTTAGGTTTTTAAAATGAATAAAAAGGGTCTCAGGCTCAAACATAATTATTGGGTCAAAAGATGATTAATAAAATTAGGATGGTTACTTTTTGGCCCTGGCTGAATTAACAAAGAAGGCCTTCATCATTTCCGATTGGTTGACATACAACAATTAGCAAGCACTGAAGCAAATTCTGTCTCACTAACTAGCATGCAAGCTCACTCGGAAAAGGATAAAACAGGCTCAAAAGCTACGAATATAATAGTTAATCAGCCAGTCATATCCCCAAACTTAATGTATGATCATACATTCAGATTGCTAACTAGCATGCCGAGTAAACAATTTTAATTAATGATGAAAAATTGTTAGGGGCAGATATGATGAGTTAAACAAAACCGATCAATTAATTTATTCGACTAAGCTTAACAAATCAACAACTTTTAAATTATTAAGATGGAGTGAAAGAAACAATAAACATAATTTAGCAATTAATAAGTCAGAATATTAATTAAGGAATAAGTCGGAAAGATACTTCCCTTTTTACCTGAGTGGCTGTGGATGGGAAACGTGTAGACGGATTGGGACTCGTGGATTTTATCAATACAACAAAAAATGAATAAAACAACAAATTTAACAAGGAAATAAAATATTCATTACATAATGAAAATAGAAGCAAGTTCACTGTTTAGAAAACAGTTACAATAATGTCAAATTAATTACATAGGAAACATAAAAAAAACGTGGAACAACTGCTTAAACATCCTGATCTTCATCGTCTTTGTCCTGCTGGGAGGGAATCGTGAATCCAATGGAAGCTAACCATGCATCTCTATCAGGTGGGGCTCCCATTTCTGCTGTGTGTTCAACCCTTAGTTTCATGGCAATCTTCCTGAGCATCAGATCGTGGTTCAAGACCCGATCATAAATTCCAAGTTGCATCTTCTTCATGACCTGTAATTCCTGTAACACCATAAGAATGTCAGAAGAAGAGGAAGAAGAAGCTCCTACAGATTGCCTGGGACGTTCTGGCTCTGTGGCTTTAAACTTCATAGCACAGTTTTCAACAACCTTAACACTTTCAACTTCTGGTGACTCATTTTCCTCACTTGCAGGGGATACATGCCTTTGAACCAGAGGAGATACATCCCTTTGAACCTGACTTTGACTGGGTACATGTTCAGAGGAATCAGATATAGTGATGGTTGCCACTTCTCTTTCGTTATCTATTTGTTTTCTTCGCACACTTCCTTCTGCAAAATTTGGTCTAGGTTTTTGCAGAAGTCTTTGTGATCTTCTTTTCATGATTAATGTTAAAAGAATGATGATAACCAACCTAAATAAACAAAAATAAAAACACAGAAAGACAGCAAACCAAAACTGTGAGATGCATGGCTTATGAACAGTGGAAAACAATGACAAGGAAACAAGAAAATAATAAACACGAACTTACAAGTGCACGAAATAAGTGAAAGTAGTGAAAGAAGTGGAAAGATGATACCTTTCTTAGAAACCAGAAAATGTCCTTTCGTCTTCAGCCCAAGTTCAGCATAGGTACTTAGGGTTTGGAAGCTAAAAGGTTTTTTTTATATTGTTGAATTCATTTTCCAAGAAACGCGTAAATGTGTTCCAGCTTTAATTATTACTTTATTATTATAATATATATATTATTATTTATTATTTTTTTCTTTTAATATACTCAAATACTGGATAGGTAGAAGATCGAGTAAGAGTGGGATGATACTAATGTGATGCCAAGTGGACACAAGAGAATGGAAGATGAATAAATGAACAAACGATAAGACAGAATGGGCGAATGAAAACTATAAGTAAATGAATGAGTGAAAGAATGAATGAGTGAAAAATCCGTGAATGAATCAGAATCCCGAGTGAATGAAACACTAAATGGAAAAGATCCTGAACGAATAAAGGATGAATGGACATAAGAATGAGTGAAAGAATAGATGAATGAAATAGAGCGTATGAGAGACGAGTGAACCACTGTAGTGAAATACGAGTGAATAGAAAAACGGATGGTAGAAGAAACGAATGGAAGCACGAATAAATGAAGGAATACCGAGTAAATGAATAAGAGACAAGGAATGGAAGATTGTAAAGGAAGAGATTGCGTAAATGAGTGAAAAGAGTGAAACGATAATGACCGAGTGAGTATGGAGAAAGATACCGAGCGATAGAGATCTGAGAAATAAAGAATGAGTGGAAGAGTAAACAAAACAACGAGTGCCGAGAAGGGATGAGTAAATGGAAGAACCAATGAATAACAGACGAACGGAAAATTGAGAGCAAAGCTGAAGAAATGAAACAACAAGTGGAATAGTGACCGAGTGAATTGAGGAACGAGTGGATTGAGGGTAGGTGAGAAAAACGAGTAGATGGAAGAATGAATGGGAGAACGACTGAGAATATTCCGAGTGGAGATGAGTAAAGTTTATATGACTGAATGAAGGAGATGAGTAAATGAAAGACGATTGAAAGATTGACTGGGTGAATGAAGGCTGAGTGGAATAGATGAATATAAGTTATACCAAGTGGACTAAGAACCGAATGAAAAGAATATGAGGTGAAATACGAAAATCAGAATAACAGAGTAAGAAAGATGAGTGAAAAATGAACGACTGCGGAAGGATCCGAGTGAACGGAGTACCAAGTGGAAGAAACCGAATACTCTAATGAGACATTGAATGAATGAAAAAGGAATTGCGAAAAGAGACGCATGAAAGAAATACCGAGTGATAAAGGTCGGCCAAGAGAAAGAGAGAAAGCTGAGTGGATGAATGAAAAACCGAAAGACCGCGTGAATAGGAGACTAATGGATACAATAGTGATTGTGATGAGTGAGGAATCCGAGTGATAAAAAGCCGACTGAAATAAGTCGCCTTTCACCATCTGACCCGTTCATTACATCAACGATCAGAAATCCTTCAAAATCTTCCTTTTATTCACATCAAGAATTGGAATTTTATTGAAAAATGACGAGTGAAGTTCAGTCGGGAAGAAGGGTTAAAAATAAGTAACAGTTATCCAAGTGTACTATTTTCACTCAAACTTAGTAAGTTTTCGCTTAAGTGTGAAACAACAACCAGCAGTGTCTCGCCTAAGCTACAAGTGCTTCGCCTGAGCGAAAGTAGAAGAATCAAGCTCGGATTTCCTTCTTCAACTTCACAAACTTTATTTAAAAAAATTTTTAATTTTTCTTTTTATTCATTCTGATTCAAAGTTCAAAACAAAACAATCGGAACATAGGGCTGCCTCCCTAGAGCGCTTCTTTAAGGTCACTAGCTTGACCTTATTGCATCTAAGAAGATGCCTGCAGTAACAGGGAGGTTTTCTGCCTATCAAACTCTCCTCCAAAGTAGAGTTTGAGTCGCTGGCCATTTGCCTTAAAAATCTGATCAGTAGTCGGGTCTTTCAGTTCGACTGCACCATGAGGGAAAACCTCATTTACAGTAAAAGGCCCCGACCACTTGGATCTGAGTTTTCCTGGGAAGAGTCTCAGTCGGGAATTGAATAATAAAACCCGATCACCCTTCTGAAACTCTTTCTTATTAATCCGCTTATCGTGCCATTTCTTTATTTTCTCCTTATAGATGGAGGCACTTTGATAAGCATTGAGTCGGAACTCCTCTAATTCATGGAGTTTCAAAACTCTTTCCTCCTGAGATTGGTCACAGTCCATGTTTAATAGCTTTGTGGCCCACCACGCCTTGTGTTCCAACTCCACAGGGAGATGACAAGCCTTACCGTATACTAATTGATACGGGGACATGCCAATCGGAGTTTTGAAAGCTGTTCGGTAAACCCACAATGCATCATCTAATTTTACCGACCAATCTTTTCTAGATTTTCCGACCACTTTCTCTAAGATTCTTTTGATTTCTCTATTTGACAGCTCGACTTGTCCACAAGTTTGTGGATGGTAAGGAGTCGATATCTTATGTAACACCTCATAGTGACGCAGGGCTTTTTCCATTATCTTATTGCAAAAATGTGAACCCCCATCACTAATAATTACTCTCGGAACTCCAAACCTACAGAAAATATTCTTCTTGATGAACCTAAGCACCACCTGTGCATCATTGGTTCTGGTCGGAATTGCCTCCACCCATTTGGAGACATAATCCACAGCAACAAGTATATATTCGTTGGAGAACGACTTAGGAAAGGGTCCCATAAAGTCGATACCCCAAACGTCAAATAATTCCACAATTAGAATGTTTGTCAAAGGCATGCCAGCCTTAGCAGAGAGACCTCCGCTCCTTTGACATTTATCACACCTTTTGACATATTCTTTAGAATCTTGAAAGATAGTTGGCCAATAAAAGCCACTCTGTAAGATTTTTGCTGCTGTGCGGGAGGCACCATGATGACCTCCATAATAGGAGTCGTGGCAATGCCACAAGAGCCTTTCTTGCTCGGATTCAGGCACACACCGCCTGATCAATCCATCTACTCCTATTTTAAACAGAAATGGATCATCCCAAAGGAAGTTTTTACTATCATGAAAGAATTTTTTCTCATTTGGGATGTCCAACCATCAGGTACTACCGAGGCACTTTTAAAGTTGGCCATATTAGCATACCATGGCCCGGTGATAATTGCCATCAACTTTTCATCTGGAAATTCTTCTTTTATTAAGACAGAATCCAACTCACCTTCTAGACGAGACAGTTGGTCGGCAACTGAGTTCTCTACTCCCTTTTTATCTCGTATTTCTAAATCAAATTCTTGGAGTAACAGAACCCACCTGATCAGTCTCGGTTTAGACTCTTTCTTAGCTAGTAAATACTTGATTGCCGAGTGGTCTGTATATACAATAACCTTGGCCCCAATCAAGTAAGCACGAAACTTATCAAATGCATACACCACAGCAAGCATTTCTTTTTCAGTAGTGGTGTAATGTATTTGATTTTCGTTCAACACCTTACTAGCATAATAAATTACATGAGTCAATTTTCCTACTTTCTGACCCAGTACAGCTCCGACTGTGAAGTCACTTGCATCACACATTAATTCAAACGGTAAAGACCAATCAGGTGCTGCAAGGGTCGGAGCTGAAATTAGACTTTGTTTCAATTTTTCAAAAGCCTTGACACAGTTTTCATTAAACGCAAATACATGATCTTTCACAAGTAAGTCAGTCAGAGGCTTGGCTATTTTTGAAAAATCTTTAATGAACCTTCTATAAAAGCCAGCACATCCTAGAAAACTTCTCACTCCTTTCACATTGATTGGAGGAGAAAGTTTTTCAATAATTTCAATCTTGGCTCGGTCCACTTGAATGCCCTCAGTAGAGATTTTGTGGCCAAGGACTATCCCTTCCTTAACCATAAAATGGCATTTTCCCAGTTAAGGACGAGGTTAGTTTCTTGGCATCTCACCAGCACCTTAGATAGGTTACTGAGGCATGAATCAAAATTACTCCCAAATACCGAGAAGTCATCCATAAACACTTCAATGAATTTTTCCACCATATCCCCAAAAATTGCCAGCATGCACCTTTGAAAGGTTGTTGGAGCGTTGCACAGCCCGAACGGCATGCGCCTATATGCAAAAATTCCATAAGGATAGGTAAATGCAGTCTTTTCTTGGTCTTTTGGGTCAACCACAATTTGGTTATAACCCGAGTACCCATCAAGAAAACAATAGTACTCATGCCCTGATAACCTCTCGAACATTTGGTCAACAAATGGCAGGGGAAATGGTCTTTCCGAGTGAAGTCATTCAGCCTTCTGTAATCAATACACATCCTCCAGCCTGTTGTGGGCCGGGTGGCAATAACTTCACCTTGGTCATTTATTACAGTCGTCATTCCTCCTTTCTTGGGCACCACTTGGACCGGGCTGATCCAAGTGCTGTCCGAGATAGGATAAATGATTCCTGCGTCTAGGAGCTTGACCACTTCCTTCCTTACCACTTCCTTCATAATGGGGTTCAATCTGCGTTGTGGCTGTACTACAGGGGAATAGTCATCCTCCATCAGAATTTTGTGCATACAAAATGATGGACTGATTCCTTTCAAGTCAGAAATATTCCAGCCAATCGCAGATTCATGTGCCTTTAATACCCCAATTAGTTTATTCACATCCTCTTCTTTTAAGTCGGCATTAATAATGACAGGATGAGTGTTGTTTTCTCTCAGAAAAACATATTTCAAATGAGAAGGTAAAGGTTTTAAATCATATTTTTCTTCAGAAAATTCCTTTCCTTTCTCAGCTTCAGCACTTTTCAAATTATTTTTCTTTTCTTTTTCAAAATCACATACTTCTAATACTTCCAGTAAGCTCAATACGTCTGAGTGAGAGTCATTTAACTCCTTAGTCTCGGAGTCAAAGTCATCCTCTAAAAAAGTTCGTAGGGCCTCTTCCTCAGTTTTTAAAAGCATTGGAGTGTGGTAGCTTTTAATCTCTTCAACCATTAAACAATCCATCCTTTCAGTCGGATGTTTCATGGAATTGAAGACATTGAATGTTAACTGCTCCTCCTGAACTCTCAACATGAGTTCACCTTTTTCTACATCAATTAATGCTCTGCCAGTAGCTAGGAAGGGTCTACCTAAGATTAAAGGGATCTCTCGGTCAGCTTCCATATCCAACACTATGAAGTCTGCTGGAAAGATAAATTTATCTACTTTCACTAACAAGTCTTCCAGCATCCCTTGGGGATATTTAATGGACCTGTTAGCCAACTACAAGGACATGCGAGTCGGTTGTAAGTCATTAATTCCCAATTTTTTCATCAAAGATAGAGGCATCAGGTTTATACTGGCTCCTAGATCACAGAGAGCACTTCCTACATGAATATCCCCAATTGCACACGGTATTGTAAAAGATCCAGGATCCTCTAGCTTTTGGGGAAGTTTCTTTTGAATGATTGCACTACACTCTTGAGTGAGAGTAATCATTTCATCCCCCTTAAGCTTCCTCTTCTTAGATAATAATTCTTTCAAAAATTTTGCATAGGAAGGCATCTCCTGCAATGCCTCGGCAAAAGGGATATTGATGTGAAGTTTCTTGAAAACCTCTAAGAACCTAGCAAACTTCTGCTCCTCTATTTGTTTTTTAAACCTGTGTGGAAATGGAGCATTCCTCAGTTTTTCAGGAGTCAGCTTAGAAGCTTCCTCCAGAATCAGATCAACCTTTTTCTTCTTCTTTTGATGGACTTTATTTTCTTTTTCTTTTTCTGTTTCATTTTTATTTTCTACCTCATTATTATCCTGCTCGGTTTCTTGTATTATTTGTTTTCCTTCTTTTTCTGAACTTATTTCCTGACTCGGAGATGGAGAAATAATTTTTCCACTCCTAGTAATTATGGCCTTGCAATGTTCCCTTGGATTTACCTCGGTATCTCCAGGGAAATTGCCTACTTGTCTCTCAGCTAATTGTTTAGAAAGCTGTCCGACTTGATTTTCTAGATTTTTGATGGACGCTTCCTAATTCTTAAAACTGGCCTGAGTGGCCTGGATAAACTGAGAAAGTACATTCTCAAGTTCAGATTTTTCCTTAACAGGGGGGTGAGAACGTTGTTGTGGTCTATTTATAGGTTGACTTGGTGGGATGTTCTGATTCAGATGTGGACCTTTCTGCCAGGAAAAATTGGGGTGATTCCTGTAATTAGGATTAAAGGAATTAGAAGGATAATTCCTTTGATACTGTTGCTGCCCCATATAATTCACTTGCTTGGAAGGCACATTTGGATCACACAATTCATTCTCATGGTCTCCACCACAAAAGTCACAACTGATCATAGAAACTTGACTCGGCTTTTGGAGTTCTGAAATTTGTATGCTTAGTTTCTCCAAAGCCTGAGTCATCAGTTTACTCTGAGCCAGATAAGCATCTTGTGCTTCTAATTCTAATATCCCTCTCTTAGGGACTTGGCTCCTCTCACTAATCAAGCATTCATTAGAAGCCATAACGTCAATCAGCTCTATGGCTTCTTCTACAGTTTTTGTTATTAATGAACCTCCAGCTGAGGCATCAATCAGGACTCTGGTAGCTGGCCTGACACCATTATAGAAAATAGTTACCTGTTGCACATCAGAAATTTGATGATGAGGACATCTCCTCAAACTTTCTTTATACTGATCCCATGCTTCCATCAAAGGCTCACCTTCTCTTTGTTGGAAACATGTGATTTCATTGCGCAACTTTGCATATTTAGAGGGAGGAAAATATTTAATCAAGAATTTTCGTTGCAAGTCCTCCCAAGTTGAAATACTGCCTCTCGGTTGACTCTGCAACCAGGCTTTTGCTCAGTCCCTCACTGAAAACGGAAACAATCTCAGTCGGATTGCCTCGTCAGGGACTCCATTCATTTTTACCGTGTCACAGATTTGGAGGAAGGTTGCTAGATACAAATTTGGATCCTCAACCTCACTTCCTCCGAACTGTTCATTTCTTACCAACTACAGTAAAGCTGGTTTTAGTTCGAAATTATTTGCTGAAATTGGTGGCCTAAGGATGCTAGATTGCGATCCTTCTTCAGTCGGCCTGGAGTAGTCACCTAGTATAACTCTCCTCTGTTCCATTTCTTTTTCTTCTTTTTGCTTTTTCTCTTTTCTTAGTCTACGTTCTAACAAGTCTATGTCAGGATCAAAGAAGAAAGGCTCTCCTCTGCTCCTTGACTGCATACAACAAATGTCACACAAAAGAACAATTCACAGCTACGAATAATCTATACGAAAATGATAAACTACTACTACTAAAAACAAAAGTGAAACTATGTATTAAATGCAAACAAAAGTAAAATGGTTCAGTCTAGTACCGGTCCAAAGATTGTTGATATTACTCAACAATCCACGGCAACGGCGCCATTAACTTGATGCTAAAATCCCGAGTCATTAATTTGATATGAAAATCTTAGTAAAACAAAATGTGACTCTCGAATTTACACTTTGGCAAGCGCACCAGTCGTTAAAATTGTAGTGTATTTGATCGTCCCACAGGGATTGTGGTAAGTACCTCAATCTAGGACTAGTACAAGCTGAACCAACACGAAATACAAGTTGTTCATTCAGTTTTTATGATTTCAATGTTTTCTAGTTGTTTTTGGTATTTTCAAAAACAGAGTTAAGATGAATGTGAAAAGTGATTAAAAGAAAACAGGTCAGGATTGCTTCGTCTCACAATTTCCTCAAGAAACATACAAATAAGTATAATCGGACTTCACAATCTAGAGGACAATCCGCTTGTGGTTATTCCCTAATTCCTTAGGTGAAAAACACTAATTCTTAAGCAATGAACCTTAATTCCTTAAGTGCTCGATTAACCTAAGAATCTAATGCGAAATTGGAGGTTGAACTCTAACTATTCACCTAAATTGATTAGGCCTGAACTAGTTAGAAAGCTGGAAGTTACCTAAGCTTCAACCATGATTCCTCACTGGTGAAGTTCTTCATCGATTCCGGATTTGTCAATCCAGCAGTTCTGCTCCACTCCTCAGCTTGTTCGCCTCAGGATCTAGAAGCCGATCTACTTGCTCACAGCTTCAAGACTCTATTGCTAACCTTCGCAATCCCAACCTTAGGGATTTAGTACCCCATTGACTTCGGTTCCATCGAAGGATTGTGGAACGTCATGGAGGAGAGGATTAGAGAGAGAAAAATGTGTAGTGAGATGTTCAAAGTGTGTAATGAATGTTCTCTGTTCTGTTATTTTGTATCTGTGTATATGTGTCCTCCTTACATAATATGTACTACCTATATATATGTTTTTTCCTAACTTAACTAACTTCACTAATAACTTAGAAGACTTAAGTTAACGACTAAACTACTAGTTACACAGTTTACAGAGTAACCAACTAATTACAGCTCAGCTCTTAACAGGATCCAGCTCATCCTTAGCTAATTTACAGCGCAGCACCAGCTAATTGACAGTTCACTACTTAAGTTACTAAGGTTGCAGCAGTGGAGAAGAAAGCAATGGAAGCGGAAACAGTACTGCACCAGGTGTGTGTTGTTGGAGGGAAGAAACAGGGTTTAAGTTACTGCTTTTTCGCTTCAGCTGCTGGGTTGTCGCTTGAGCTGATTAACTCTCGCTTGGGCGAGCTCGGGAATTGTACTGCAGTGTTGCTTTGTCGCTTAAGCGTTATGGTGAAGCTTGGGAGAATTGAAAATATGTAATGCAGAATGGCTTTCTCGCTCAAGCGTGATAGAGTAGCTTAGGCGAAAGGTGATGTTTTGAGGTCACGCTTGAGCGTAGGCTTGCTTTGCCTGAGCAAACTTTTACCCTCGCCCGAGCGAATTAAACTATCGCTGAAGCGAATTATCTTTTCAATCAGCATTTCTGAAATGGACGCTCGGGTTCTTCCTTTTATTTTCGATCGGTTCCTTGTTCTCTTTTGGAGTCGGTATCTTGGAAATCTTTGCAATCAGCTTTTTGTTAATTCTTTTCGGTCAACCCTTTGAAGTCTCGCCCAGTCGGTCTTGTGAACTTCCTTCAGTCGGATTTACGAATTCTCACTTGGCTCTGTAAATTCTTGCTCGGCTTTTTGTAATTTTCACTCAGATTTGTCTTCTTTTCCCGAGTACGCCCTGTTCCTGCACTATTAAACAGCTAATTGCCTAGCATTTATACGCTGGCTGCTTAGTGAATTTATAAACACTTCAAAATTCCTTAACTAATTAATATTTTCAATCGTTTTCTTACATAAATAAAGTACTTTTGAAATTCATAACTAAAATACGAATTGTTATCAAATTATTAAATAATACTAACAAACTAACCAATAATTACTGAATAATGTTAAATAAAAAGGTGAAATAATTAAGTCTTTTCAAGACTTATCACTCCCAAGCACAACACAAAGCTGTTCCATACATCTTACAACACCATCCTCACCACCATGGAGGACAACCAAGCTTCCATGCACCACACCATCTCTGCCTTCTTCACACAAACAGCACAGCCTCACACAGTGGATCATCTTTCCACAACGAGGCACCCACACAACTGCAGGCTCCCAACCGAGCCATAAACAGCCCCATCAACGAAGATGAAGAAGAGAAGAAGAAGAAGGACCAGCAAGAAGGAGAAACACCAGGGAACAGAGGAGGGACCTGAACCCAGCCTCCAAAACACAGTACCACGCTGTTTCCCATCACCATGCTGTCCCTCACACAGCCACACCGATCCCCCTCGGTTCAACACAGTTCGTGAGTGGAAGAAGAAGATGAAAGAGAGAACGAAGATGAAGCAGGAGCTCCAACAAGTTCTAGAGAGAAGGAGGAGCGTTTCTCTCCTCCATGACATGCACCAACGAAGAATGAAGAGAGAGTGAGGAGAAAAACATGCAACCAAGGCCTTATCATCTCAGCCCCATCAGCGTCCCACTCTCATCATCTCAACATCCCATCCTTATTTAATGCAAGTCCATCAGCATTTAATGCTAATTCTCTCAGCCATCATTGCACTCCACGTAGACAAGGAGAGAGGAAGGGAACCGAAGTTCACACACTCACCACAATGCACATGTGTGGTCATTTGGCCTTATTATCATAATCATTATTATTATTTTCCTCTTAGTGAATTTCGCCTAGAGTCCCAGCATCAGACTCCCTTCACTCGCTCAAGCGTCCCAAGCTCGCTTGAGCGAAAAACACTCAGTATGTATTTCCTCTCTCTTTCTCTCGCTCGAGCGCGGCCACACCAGCTTGAGCGAGAACCGTCCAGTGTCTTCACCAACATCATTTGCACGCATCTCGCTTGAGTGGATCACCGTCTTGCCTGAGCGAGATATCAGGACATATACAATAATGAAGATCCTAACACACGGAATCTCATTCTAAGCCAACTGAATCATTTCCAAAATATCATACACATTACATGAGGTATATATATAGCACTCTCTATCCATTCATACTCGAGAAGTCTTTATTTCCACTCATCAATCACTCTCTTTTAAATTCTGATAGTCAACTATAAAATGAAGGTTTTAAAACACCTCTCATTACCACATTACTCATCTTCATAAAAATTTGGGATGTTACAATCTCTCCCCACCTTTAAGGAATTTCGTCCTCGAAATTCAAGCATAATATACCTCAACAAACCGCTCGGGAAATCACTGATTGGTCCACTCAGAATTTTGAGACATTAGTCTTAACACATTCCCACTCGGAAGTGTGACAACCGACTCGAAAATCACCCACTCGAGTATTCACTGCTCGGAAACATCCCAACACGAGCAGTACACCAAATTCAAAGCTTCACTTCGCCTCAGAAAACTCCACCCTCTTAAGGGTATTTCATTCGAAACATCACAACTTCACTTCACTCAGCATAACTCTCACCTTGCTCGGAGCAGTCCGATAGACTCAAGCCATCCCCATAAGCAGCTACAGTCTCACTTGCCCGACCTATGAACTGCTGCATCCAACTTATAGGATGACGTCTTATTCCTATAGGGTCACAACAATTGCATAAAGTCACTGCAAAATGCACACTGCCACAATACCTATGGCATACAGAGTCTCTCGGAACAGCATCCTCACAATCTCTTCACTCATACCGACCAAACTCACTCAGATAATGCCAATCTATATGGGAATTATGGGCAATTCTTACAATTTTATGAGCAATATTCCAATAATAAAATCATCACTACGCATCAACTATGATGCATCATACGCCAACATCCACCAATCATTCACTCGGTTTTCACAAGCTAGAAACCGAGACAAAATCCCAACCAAGCATGCATCAGATTTTATATTCAATCACCTATCATATATTAAAATTCTCCAACTTAGGAATCTGCACTCATTCAACAACATCAAATACCATATAGGGGTTCACGTGCCAAAAGTATAATCCACCTATCAAAATTGCACAAGCAATCACATAATTTAAATTCCTCACACCATGGGATTCCCCAACATTACTCACTAAGCCAACTCAGCATATGAGTTCTAATCCATTCACAATCATGACTCGGCTATGAACCATTAGCATGGCATACACAAGAGTCCTAGCCAATTAATATAGTTTCAATACACATGGAGGTTTCAACACCTTCCATTCTATTTTCCACACAGCCGACTCAACATCAACTATTATATCCTTTCTCAGCCGACTCAGGCTGAGGAATACTTCTTATGCAATAAATAACCAAATCAGGGCAGGAATAAGTCTTCTACCCCCAGCAAATACATAGGCATACAGCCATACAAACCATGCATAAGCATGCATCAAATCCGACAGAATATCACAGCAATGATGACACTCGGTCATATTGCATACAACCGCTTACACTCGGTAAGCATACCTTGGCCATGGACCTTTTGGTCTGCTCTGATACCAAAATGAAACACCCTAATTTTAACAAATAAATAAACCCAAAACAGGGGAAATTTTTTCCAATTTTTTATTTAGAAAAAATACCTGGATCAATAAAAAGCCACTCTCATATATGAAGATATAAGAGCCAGGTCCATAGACCATGAAGAACCGGGTCCAATTAAATAAAGAAAGGGAAAGGAAGGCAAAGGCAATTAAAACCGACCAAGAAGGCAAACAGCGGAAGAATAAAACAATGCTCAAGCGAAGCTCCCAATACAACGAACACTCGCTCAAGTGAGATCCGACTCCGCTTGGGCGAGACAGCACAACACGCTCGGGCGAAAGGCCATTCGCTTGGGCAAAATTAATACAAAAGCCTTCCCAACCAACATACTAGCTGGAGCGAGAACTCAGTCGCTGAAATGAGAAGCCACACTCGGCAAATCCACCACTCGGTATTCGAGACAACCATTCACTCGGTAAAGACTTAGTCCACTCGGGATTCATTCCCAAGTCCACTCGGTATAAGGGGATTCCAATCACTCGACCCCATCTCATAGTCCCATAACTTAGTCTCTTATTTTCTAACCTCAAGGATTATATATACAATCCACTCAGCAACTGAGGGTTATCCCACTCGGATTCCATAAACACTCACTCGGAATATCTCCCAATCAAACGCCACTCGGCATATCCCAACCTTATTTCACTCGAGAGTATTCTACAAGTTCATCACTCGGTACACCATTCATAAACCAACTCATCTTCTAAGTAGTCTCTTACTCGGTAACTAATACCAAGACCGACCAACACTCATTCGGCCTCACACTCGGCATTCATGCCTATTCTCACTCGGAGATTACCTTAACTATTCATTTCTCAGGAGGGGTCTCCACAACCGTACTCCACTCGGTATTTATTCATCAGGTAAGTCACTCAGACTTATGAAATACTTACCCACTCAGGGAAAACCATTAAGCTAAGTCCCCACTCGGACTTATTCAATACTTAGCCACTCAAAACACATATTACCCTATTCACCCGGAATAGGTACCCATGTTCACTCGGAAAACATATATAACTTATATACTTAGAATATTTCTTATCTGAACCATCAACAACTCTTCCCTCGAAAGAGATTCACTCGCGTTCCACCACTCAGGGTCACTACAGTCTTCCCCTACTCGCGGTTTACCCATATTTTCACTCGGGATATTCAAATCATTCTCCATTCAGGGTTCACTCGGATATTCATCACTTAATCACAAATAGGCTAACCTTCTCTTATAATACATTCTACTCTGAATCCATTAAGGCCATTATCACTCGGAAAAGGCCCAAACGTACGAGTCTCACTCGGAAATGAGTCTAAACCTCCTATCTTCTTCTCGGGATTCATTAACTTAGAGTTATTCATACAACATTTTTTATATTCCAGTCGATATGAAGCATCAAATCAACATAAAATACTTATATGTATATACTCTCTAATTTCAAAATCCGACTACTCATTCAGCAACACTTTTTAACTGATTCATATTCGTATTATCAACACAATATGTATATCTATATACAGCACTCGGTTTATCCATTATCTTAACATGATTCATTCAATATTAATCCCTAGCCAACTCCAATACATAATGCCCATGTAAAACATATATACACAAATAGGAATTTACGCTCGGATTTCCAATAACTCAGATTCAATATATATATATATAAATGGTATTCATTATACAATATGTTATGAGCCAGCCAAGGCTTAACTCTGCCTATACACAACATATATATATATATATATATATATAACATAAGCACTCAACAGTCGGAGTGCACATCACTCGGACTTGAGTCCTTCACATCATTTTCGACCGACCTGCACATACTGAAAAATGGTGTAGGGGTGAGCTTTACATATTAAATGACAGATATTGGCTCGGATTAATCATAGAATCCTCAACATGCAATAACATATAACATCAATCAGCACATCAAACACTGCCATTCAATATGAACAATCACAATCATCTTCCGATCGGGAATTCACCCTTTTCACTCGGTCATAAGCTCAACTTACTCAGTAACAAGTATAATAATCCACTCAGATTTCACCCAACTCTGAGCCTTGCTCAAGGAGTGTGCCTGAGCCCAGCTCCAGGACTTAGTCATATTCATATGTTGTCATCTGATTGCCGATCGGTAATAGAAGTCCAACGCATTCCAGTGGCAAATCGGATGCATACGGTTTCATTCACTCGGCGTCCAATGCCAATGCACTCGGCCTTTCATTAAGTGTCTCATTTCACGCTTAGTGCCCCAGGCACTGCCCCAAGTCCAACCCGAGGTCTTTCATCACATTCAACATTAGGACCACGTCCTCTTCACTCGGGATTATACCCTTCGTGGCACCCCGCAAGGTGATATACTCAACACGTATGCATTTACATTCAACTCATATTCATCCGATTGCCCGCTCGGTAATAGCATTCAACATCATATGCACTCGGCATTTCCACAGCGAATCAGATGACTCAGCTCACATCACATCCACTCGGCAATCACTATGCCATTCACTTGGATTATCATCATCCACGAGCCTCACATTCATGGGATCCATTCGGCCTTAGCATTTCTAAGCCTCACACCATTTTATATATAATTCCACTCGGAATCTAACACCAGTAAACATTCTATGCTCTTACATATAATATTCCACTCAGCATTAGCACAACAGTCCTCTTCCTATGCACTCAGCATACACAAATTCAATATCAAGCATCACATGCATTTCAAACACACAATTAGACACGGGGACCCATACATAACCATACAATGCACTTGGCATCAACATAATATGCATCTCAAGCATCTTAACATAATCATCACCATAAACATCAACACATATTACATGGACGGAATTCAACAACATCAAGCAATACATATTCATCATGCATGTCCGGGCTACTACTCACTCGAAAATCAACCAAACAACACATATTGAATACCACACATCACAATACAAGAATTTCACCCGGAAAACCCGTCTATAAACCATACATTTGAGATGCAAAGCCCCCCTTACCTGGAATGACGTTCCAGAAGCTACATTGGCCACTCGGCCCAGCCGTAGCAACACTCTGCTTAGCTTCCAAATGTGGGAAGAGCCAACATGGCTCCCAGTCGTCCCAGCAACACGCTCACAGCCATGGAGAACCAGCACAATCTCCACACAAGCCTTAAAGCCACCAAGTCAGTGGAGAAGCTCCTAAGCACAACACAAAGCTGTTTTATACTCCCAACAACACCGTCCTCACCACCATGGAGGACAACCAAGCTTCCATGCACCATACCATCTCTGCCTTCTTCACACAAACAGCACAGCCTCACACAGTGGATCATCTTTCCACAACGAGGCACCCACATAGCTGCAGGCTCCCAACCGAGCCACAAACAGCCCTATCAACAAAGATGAAGAGGAGAAGAAGAAGAAGAAGGACCAGCAAGAAGGAGAAACACCAGGGAACAGAGGAGGGACCTGAACCCAGCCTCCAAAACATAGTACCATGCTGTTTCCCATCACCATGCTGTCCCTCACACAGCCACACCGATCCCCCTCGGTTCAACACAGTTCGTGAGTGGAAGAAGAAGATGAAGGAGAGAACGAAGATGAAGCAAGAGCTCCAACAAGTTCTAGAGAGAAGGAGGAGCGTTTCTCTCCTCCATGACATGCACCAACGAAGAATGAAGAGAGAGTGAGGAGAAAAACATGCAACCAAGGCCTTATTATCTCAGCCCCATCAGCGTCCCACTCTCATCATCTCAACATCCCATCCTCATTTAATGCAAGTCCATCAGCATTTAATGCTAATTCTCTCAGCCATTATTGCACTCCACGTGGACAAGGAGAGAGGAAGGGAACCGGACTTAACTAACCACCAAAGCACATATATCACCTTTAGGCCTCATTATTATTATTTTTATTATTACTATTATTCAATAGTTCATCTAAGCAACAGTTAATCTTAATCCACTATTAAATTAACAAATCCGTCACCTTAATCTGAAATTTATAATTAATTAAAAATTTGGGATGTTATAAGTAGTCTGCTGCATAATTTCAGGTCCTAATGCTAAACTTTCACCAGTTTCTAACCAACAAAGGGGTGTTCGACACTTTCTACCATACAATGCTTCAAATGGAGCCATACCAATACTGCTATGGTAACTATTGTTATACGTGAATTCAATCAATGGAAGAAACTGCTCCCAACTACCACCATGCTCAAGCACACAAGATCGCAGTAAGTCTTCCAAACTTTGTATGGTACGTTCTGACTGTCCATCTGTTTGAGGATGATAAGCTGAACTTAATCGGAGTCTTGAACCTAACTCCTGATACAAGCTTCCCCAGAATCGGGAAGTGAACCTCGGATCTCTATCTGACACAATACTGGATGGTACACCATGAAGTCTCATGATCTCTTTCATATATAATTGTGCCAACTTTTGTACAGAATTCTTCATATTCATTGGGAGGAAGTGAGCAGACTTAGTCAATCTATCTACAATAACCCAGATTACATCATTTCCTGAACGTGTTCTTGGCAAACCTGACACAAAGTCCATTGAAATGTCGTCCCATTTCCAGACAGGAATCTCCCATGGTTGTAGTTTACCAGATGGCTTCTGGTGTTCCACCTTGGCTTTTTGACATATCAGACATGAAGACACATATTCAGCTATTTCTTTCTTCATCCTTGGCCACCAAAAGCTTTTCTTCAGGTCTTGATACATCTTAGTTGATCCAGGATGAATGCTCAACATACTTTTATGTGCTTCTTCTAGGATTGTCCTTCTTAGACCAACATCATCTGGTACACAAATTTTGTTTCTAATCCTCCAAATTCCATCCAATCCTTCTTGTAATCCCATATCCTTTCTATTCGCCTGCATCTCTCTCAATTCACGTAATTTTAAGTCCTTTTTCTGCTTCTCACCTATTAGTTTCAGAAAATCATTGGTTATCTTCAAAGTTCCCAAGGTTATACTTCTTGAAGATTTCATTTCCACACCCAAGTTCATATCTCTGAACTGTTCTATCATTTCCATCTCTTTTACCATTAAAGATGCCATATGAATGGATTTCCTGCTAAGTGCATCTGCTACCACATTTGCTTTTCCTGGATGGTACTTCAAATCAAAATCATAATCTTTAAGAAACTCCATCCATCTTCGCTGCCTCATGTTCAATTCCTTCTGATCGAACAAATACTTTAAGCTCTTATGGTCACTGAACACCTCAAACTTGACTCCATACAAATGGTGTCTCCGGATCTTTAAAGCAAATACCACCACTGCCAATTCTAGATCATACGTCAGATAGATTATTTCATGCGGTCTCAACTTCCTAGAAGTATAGGCAACCACCTTTTGTTGTTGCATCAAAACACAACCTAAACCCATCTTAGAAGCATCACAATAAACCACAAAGTCTTCTTGTGGATTAGGCAAGGTTAAGACTAGAGCAGATGTAAGCTTCATTTTTAGTTCCTGGAAGCTTTTCTCATATTCAGGCGTCCAAGCAAAAGGTTGATTCTTCTGGGTCAGATGAGTCATTGGTAAGGCAATTCAAGAAAACCCCTCAATGAATCTCCGATAATAACCAGCTAACCCTAGAAAGCTTCGTATCTTAGTAACTGAAGTAGGCCTCTCCTAGTTTGTTACAGCTTCTATTTTAGAAGGGTCCACAGACACTCCTTCGCTTGAGATTACATGGCCTAGGAACTTTACCTCTTTCAACCAAAACTCACATTTTGATAACTTAGCATACAACTGCTTCTCCTTTAGAATCTGTAATACCACTCAAAGATGGTTTTCATGCTCCTCCCATGTTTTAGAATAAATCAGAATGTCATCAATGAAGATAATAACAAATTGATCCAAGTATGGATGAAACACTCAGTTCATGTAATCCATGTATACAGCTGGGGCATTGGTCACTCTGAAAGGCATCACAAGATACTTATAATGACCATAGCGTGTTGTAAAGGCTGTCTTTGGAATATCCTCAGACTTGACACGAATCTGATGATAACCCGATCGTAGATCAATCTTGGAAAATACTGCAGCACCTCTCAATTGATCTATTAGATCATCAATTCTGGGCAAAGGATATTTATTCTTCACCGTCAATTTATTCAACTGATGATAATCTACATATAATCTCATGCTTCCATCTTTCTTCTTGATGAGCAATCTGGCGCTCCCCATGGTGACACACTGGGCCTAATGAAATGTTTCTCCAACAACTCTTCAATTTGCTTTTTCAGTTCTACCAGTTCAATAGGTGACATATGATATGGAGCCTTAGACACTAGTTCTGCTCCTGGAATTAAGTCAATTGAGAATTCTATCTCATGTTCTAGAGGTAAACTTGAGACATTTTCTGGAAATACTTCAGGGAATTCAGAGACAACTGGCATCTCCATTGCTTTAGATTCACCATCTCCTTTGGAAAGAGTAAACAAGGCAAACAATTGAATTTCACCTTTTAAGGCAATGATCTTGGGATTGTTAGAAATAGTGTTTCCTTCTGATGGAAATATCACGGTCTTGTTATGACAGTCCACCAATACTCGATTCACCGATAACCAGTTCATCCTTAGAATTACTTCCAGATCCTTCAAAGGTAAACAAACAAGATCGACAAGAAATTTTCTACCTTCTACAAGCACAGAACAATCGTTACACACCTTAGTGGTCCTAAGTTGTGTACCGGTGAGAGTTGAAACAATCAGGTCATATATCATAGACTTCACAGGTAATTGAAGACGTCTAACACACTCTTCAGAAATAAAAGAATGTGTAGCACCAGAATCAAACAACACAGATAAAATGGTACCATTGATCTCACACTTACTTTGCACAAGGTCGTCTACTTGGTCTGCCTCTAAACCGCTGATGGCAAAGACTCTTCCCGTTGTTGGTTGTAATCTCTGGTCTGTTGACTCCCTATTCTGTCTTGGAGGTTGAACAGCACACGTGTTCCTCCACGGCCTCCCTGATAACTAGAACCTCTTTGATTATTCATAGTGTTATTGTTGTTGTTTTGACGGTTCTGTGGATAATTTAGACTGATGTGACCTTTTTGATTACAACGAAAGCAAGTGACATCTCCTAGGTGTCTGTTGCAATCACGTATATGGTGATTACCTCCACAATTATGACATTTGATATTCATATGATTGTTGCGTCTCTGAGAAGATGATGATGATCCTTCCTTCAAACGATTTGGATAAAACGATCCTCTCCTTTTAAAGGCAACTGACTGAGGTCTCAGTTGTCTATTAATCTTCTCTTGTGCCAATCTGGCTTGGTGGTTTTCTTCAAAAATTTGGCATTTATTGATCAAGATGGGGAAACTCTGAATTTCTTGATAACCGATAGCCTCTTTGATTTCAAGATTCAACCCATTCTCAAACTTGACACACTTTGAGGCTTCAGCACCAGCCTATTGGAAAAGAGGGTAAAAGAGGGATAATTCTTCAAATTTTGTAGCATACTCACCAACAGACATTGAGCCTTGTTTCAGCTCCATGAATTCTAGCTCTTTTCGGCTCTTCACACTCGCTGGAAAATATTTCTCTAGAAAACAATCTCTGAAGTTGACCTAGTCCAAAGGTCTGTCAGTCTCAATTATATACGAATTCTGGCACGGATCCACCAGTTTTCTGCTTCCTCAATCATCATGTAGGTGGCATAATCCACCTTTTCAAATTTTGTGCAGGGCAAGGCTTGGAAGATTCGTTCCATTTCCTTAATCCGTAGGTATGCTACCTCTAGATTATAGCCTCCTTTGAACTTTGATGGCTTCCTTTTTAAGAAGTGATCTAATCCGTGAAGTCCTCCAGCACTTCTTGGTTGATTTTGCCTCTCTATAGCCTCAACCAAGCGGTTGAAAGCGGCTACCATAGCGTCGTTATTGTTTCTTGTTATCCTACATTCGTAGTTTGGTTTATACTAATTCTAAGGGAAAATATATATCGTATATAATTATAAGATTATAACATAACCATAAGTAATTTACAATTTATCAGTTAAGCAACAAGTCATATAACACATACTTAACATATTATCAAGCAAGTAATCAAACAATTCATGTAGTATAACAAGAAACAATACATGTCATAGCAGTTAGTCATGAATTTTTTAAAATGCTCTGATACCATCAATGTGACGCCCCAAAATTTTTCCCCGAATAAATTTTTTTGTGTTTAAAGAGTCATTTTGAAATTCGTGATTTAAATTCTGAGGTCACGTAAAAGTTGATAAATACGGAATATTATCATGCATATTAGTCGTAAACAATTAAAACATAAAACATTTATATAGCGGAAACGATAGGGAAGATTACAGTACATGGTACATAATATTATTACAACCTATTAAAATTTAAATGAAGCCAAAGTCCAAGCAATAAATCAAAAAGCTTCATTAATTACATCACTCGTCATTCTGTGTAGCATGCATTGTAAAAATTAATGTAAGAGTGAGATAGAATATAGAATAAATATAAAATAAGTAAAATTGCATAACAAACCATAATGATATGATGAATATGCCAAACAAGTTCATTATATTTAATAAGTCTTTAACTTAGTCAAATGATGTCATGCTGGATCCATTTTGGTTTAGTGGGATACTGTAGTAAAAAGTCTCATAGAGACACCAATAGGAATTTGCATAACCATGAATCCCTACACCTTCATGGCTCCTGTGAAAATAAGTACACAAGTAGGAATTAGCATAACCATGAATCCCTACACCTTCATGGCTCCTATAGTACCAAAGTACATAAGTAGGAATTAGCATAACCATGAATCCATACACTTCATGGCTCCTACAAAAATAGCGCTTTAACTCATCATAGAGTAACCCCCCACCAGGGTAGGCAATCATGGAACCCCTAAATTCCATGGTGCGTCCAAATGCTTATGATGCATGAATGCCTTTAATTCTCTTTATCGATTTAACATACCATGATATCAATATTTCCATAATCACTTGGAAAACCACAAGTCATCAAAGGACACATCACATATAATAATTTTTAGAATCATGGATTTACTATTTCAATAACATATCTCAATAAACCACAAGGCATTCATGTATACATTAATTTAGTCATTCATAATTATTCATGTCAAAGATATACATACTGTATGTCATGTATAGTACACTCAATAACATCCATAATAATCAATAATCCCTTAATAATTCAATAATAAATCATTATTCATATGAAAAATTATAGGTAAATTTCAGAATTTTACAACAGCAACACACGTTAGTAAAACGACTATAACATGAACAAATCAAATCCTTTTTATGTAATTCCACTTTTTGTAGTTCCATAACAAAATTATCTATAACTTTCATGAAGACCATAATTTCAAATTCCAAACAGAAACATCACATACTCACAGTATACTAAACCATCTCAAAGAAAGTAACAAAATGTACATATATTGGTATTTTCAATGTTTCTGGAGCTACAAAAATAATTTTGGCGTGGGACCAGTTCTAAATTACTCATAACACAAATATCTAAAACTTTTATGAAGACACTAAACACTAATTCTCATCACAAAATTCCCAGTTTTCAAAATACAATTCGTAATTCATATCAGCAGATTTTCAGCATGAACATACTTCTGTATTTTAGGCATAACTAGAGCTACAAATATCCTTTTAACTTAGATCCATAACATAAATGTCTACAACTTTTGTGAAGACATCAAAGTCTAATTATGTATGTATAATTACCAGAATATTAATATATACACAAAATAGAAGATACATATTCCAAACAGAGATGCTGTAGTATTTTGGCTATAACTCATGCTATACATATCCAAATCAGTCGGTTCAAGTCTCAAAATTCACATAACAAAAAGATCTACAACTTTGATAAGAAGTCAGAGTCAAATTCACATGTTTTCAGCTTCAAAATTGAGCAACAAGTTATGAAAATAATTCTAGAAAATCCTAGAACAGCATACAATTCTACCCATTTCATATTTATTCACAACCCTATCCCCTCTTACCTTGATGAAGGGTCTTAGATTAGTTGAAAAATGTTTTCGTCTTATTGTCCTAGCTTTAGATAAGAGGTGACTTGTACATAGAGAAGGAAATGAGAAAGAGAGGCTTTTACTAATTTTTGTTGTTTTGAGAATTCAGACTTGGGAATGAGTTGTGGTATCGATTTAATAATGTACAAGACAAGTGGGGGACAAGCTTTTTCGTGACTGGAGGTTAGGTGCATTAATTATGGAAATAATAGAGGTTTTAGATAAGAAGTGAGCTGTATTGTTGTCCATTTCCCACCGCCTACATACTAGAGTTTGTATGATTGAAATAGATATATTAAAATATATACAAGATGATATGATTGGAGTAAAATATTAATTCTGACACTGGTTTGGTATTTTGGGAATAATTGCCGATCGAACCATTACCGGGTCAGTATATTTGCCAACTGGAACTCTACCGGTCAGTATATTTACCGACTGCCGGATGCTTTGGAAGAAACTTGTACAGTTTGGGAAGGGGTTTTGATTGATCAAAAAGAAGAATCTACTTCAACCGATATACCGTTAGGCATGGCCATACATAGCATAGAAATCACACTCGGAAAGGGTGGACAATTAGCTAGAGCAGCCAGTGATGTAGTGAAACTAATTGCAAAAGAGGGAAAATCGGCCACATTAAAATTACCCTCTAGGTACCGGGTCATTCCGAGAAGAATTCATCAGTCTCTTCATTCAGAACTGCTCCACTCAGAAAGCATTTGCTCGGACACATCTTGATCCAAGAAGTACTCATTCAAAATCAGCTTTTCTTCGGTTGGAAGTACTTCTCTTGGAAACATTTCACTCGGAGATGTTTTATTTGGGAATGAGGCACTCGAAGGCGTTTGACTCGGAAATGAGTCATTCAAAGACATTTGACTTGGAAACGAGTCATTCAAAGACATTTGACTCGGAAACGAGTCATTCGAAGACGTTCGACTTGGAAACGAGTCATTTGAAGACGTTTGACTCGGAAACGAGTCATTTGAAGACGTTTGACTCGGAAATGAGTCATTCAAAGACAAGTCCCTCGGACCTTTCACCCAGAAGTGGTTCTCTCGAACACACTTCACTCAAAATGTCTCCGAGCCCAGGACTCCACTCGGAAGTGTTTCTCTCAGTCATACCTCACTCAAAAATATAACTTTCACTCGAAATTTCTCTCGGTCACTTGGAAACATAACCTTCACTCGGAATTTCTCTTGGTCAGACCTCACTCAGAAACCGATTCTTTTATTCACTCAGAAAGTCTTATTTCTGACATTATTCACTCAGAAATTGGATAATATCATTAATGATATAGATAAAAAATGATTATACATGAGATTGAAACTTTTGGGATGTTACAAATATCGTTTAAAATAAGAAATTCCGAGGGAAATGGTGCGGTACCGAGTAAAGTAAGATCGGGAAGCTATTTCCAAATGGAGTTAAGATATTTCCGAGTGAAACATCATTAAGCAAATTATTTCTAAGTTAAGAGAACGGTGTCGGAATGAGACACTTCTGAATAAGGAAGGTCCGAGTGAAACGACTCTGAGAAAGAAATTTCTGATACCATATGACGTGACACCGATTGGGGATATATCGAGTGAGTCTTTTCCAGGAAATGTTTCTGGACAAAGGACTTCAACTCCGATTGAGTATGTTCTGAGTGAACAATTCTCGAAAAAGTAAAATATCCGAGTGGTTTGTTCCTGAGTGGTGGACCCTTCATTTAATTTAATTCATGCTCAGGTCGATATTTAATCATTACCGAGAACTTTTGCTCGGGTTTGTTTTCGGGATTGTCCTTGACCCTGAGTGATTCCTTCGAGTGGAAAGACTTCCGAGAGAAAGGATTGTCTTCAAACTTCGAGTGATTTTTAGATGAAAGACTTCTGAGTGACGTAAGTAAAAGAATTGACTCGGACAAAAATATATATCAGAGTATGTTTGAATGAGATGTTACCGTGTGGGACGTTTCTGAGGAAAGAAAGCTAAATGTTTCAGGGGATGGAACCTTTCCGAATGAATTTCCTCCGAATGAAGGAATTCTGAGTGGACAGAGGCTTTCTCAGAAAAATATGCCCAAGAATGATGAAACTGAGTCAGAATTAATAATTATTTTAACTATCAGATCTTTCCACGTCACTCTGTTCTTCTACCTTCTAGTAGAGTCTTTTCCTGATATTCTTCTAAGAATGGGACCCTCTTCAATGTGCTGTCCCTTTTCATTAAATGCTTATTCCTTATTCATCATCTGAAGAAACGTACAGCAGATAATCTCCTATCATTCATGTCTTTTTGCATGAATGATATAAATACCAATTTCCACTGTTGAAGGAGTTTAGAAACTTTTGAAAGTAAAAACATCATCTATAATTCTTCTCTTTCAAACCTTACTGAAAAGCCATTAACAAAGACGAAACCAATCTTCATTCTTCTCTTCACGAAGGAAGTTTTGGACTGGTACAAAGCTGAAAATTCCAGTCATAATCTATAAGCTAAGATTCGGATATAGCCTTAAGAGCTGCAGGAACACTTATTTCCAGGTAGGGGAGCATTACATTTCAAATAGATAATTTATGAATGGATGAGGGGTGATATTGTTATGGTGTATGCTATGTGAGACCCCGATTGATTTACATGATTTATGTTTTCATAAATATTCCATTCATATTGTTGATGTTGATATGATAAAGATATGAGATTGATGATGATTATATGGATATTATTCATGAATCTTTCATGATGAATGTAAATGCATGGGATGCATATCGAACAGTATGTGATGCTTGTATGATGAATGAATATGAAATATGATGTGATTTTTATAAAAGACCTTGGGTGGGACTCAAGGCAAGCTCTTGAGCGGGGCTCGGGGTTTTAGCCCATGGCACTCACCGTTGTCACTGAGAGTGATGGTGTCACAAAAGGGTGTAAACGGTTTAGTACCTGTAAAATGGCCGGTTCAGCTGAGAGCTGAGTATGGCTCGGGGAGCCAGTGTTGCAACACAATTAAAAGACTTAATAATGGATTTATCCGATTGAGCTTATGTGTGCACTGATATATATATATATATATATGTATTATTAAGAATAATATGTTGTTTTAGTTATGCTATATGACCCGGTGATGTTTTATATATGTAGTTATGAATTGGACTTTTAATCCAATTCAATAACTATTATTTGATATTGATCCGGTCTGGATACCGGTCCCAAGGTTATTCGGTCGGGATACCCGTCCTAAGGATAAAAGGTTGTCTCAACGTCCTATAGGTCAACCGGTATCCCTGGATAATGATCCAGTCGGTAAACATGGTGATCCGGTCTCACCTAAGATAAAGTCCTCTTAGCCGTCCTAGAGTTCAACCAGTATCGAGAGTACCGATCCGGTCTGCAACTACACTAGTTAAGTCCCTCCTATACCGGTCATCCGAGGTGATATACGAGACATCGGGTGGCTTATCCGTTCACTAACTGACTGCCCCAATAACGTAGCAAGGAAGGTATTCTGCAAAAGTGGAATATGTCCCTTTCATCCACTGACAGGAGTGGGTATAGTCACCAACAGAATTTACAGAAAAAGGTGATTATCTCCATCTCCGTGTCAGAATCATATACTGATAATTTACCTACTCTCTTGGCATACTCTGAATGCTGGCCCACTCGGATTATCTCTTTATACATGTTATCAGAACCGGTGGGCCCACTTACACCCAACGATTCATCTTCCACATTCAACTATAAATAACATGTTGCAATACATGTGAAAGGTTGCGTTGTCCTTACCCTCACTCTCGCCATTATACTGCTTGAATATTCATTGAGTTTCATACACTCTTCTAACTTGAGCATCGGAGAATCTTCACAGGTGGCACCACCTGTCGCCCACACCAATGTGAGAGGCCGGTGTGAAGGATCTCCAGGACAACAAGACCGACCTCCACACATTAAGAGGCCGGATTACAGAGACCGGATACACATAGCAGGTCTTTAACCTCATTCAATCTTCTTACTATTTGTGAGCTACCTGACACCGGATCTCTTGACCCAGGTTCAGGACAGATCATTGGCACACCCAGTGGGACCCGTTAGAGTTACTCCCACTTTCTGCAGAGGTTATTAGTCGACCATGGAAGGAGATGGACGTGACTTTGTGGATGGTCATGTGGAAGACGTGACCCATCAACAAGTTGAGGGGGGATTCGTCTTTGAATCACCAGTAACCCACTCAAGGAGGATGGTACCATTGGCAACCCCTGATCCATAAGATGAAGTTATCAGGTAACTCAGGGAGGAGTTGATGGAGTTACGAAGGGAGAAAGGAAGAACTGCAGACAGAATGGTGTCTCAGGCAGAGGATACTCGCCATGCATCTGCGAGAGAGAAGTCCACAACTCTCCAGTATTCTAAGATCCCTACTTATGATAGGAGAGAACAAACTCAAGATTCTGCGGACAGAATCAGTGCAAGGAGAAAGGAGCAGGCACTGATGACATCTGGGGCATACCGACTCAACGTCCCTTTCTCAAGGAGGCTCATGAGTATACTCATCCCCAAACACCTGCAAACAACCCAACCACTTTCCATCGAAAAGTATAACGGAGAAACTGATCCCATTAAGCGCCTTGATGCTTACACGTATGAGGCCATATACCTGGGAGCCGATGAGGATGTGATGTGCAGGATGTTCCCATGAACCTTGGCGGAGGAGGCTCTCACTTGGTTCAAAAGTTTACCCTTGGGGTCAATAGATTCTTGGGAAGAGATGGCGACTTCATTTGAGAGCTATTTCATTATCTCCAGAGACGTTCCAAGGACCTCTCATACCTTGGCTCAGATAAGGCAGGGAGAAAGTGAAACTCTTAAAGAGTTTTTGAAGAGATTTTACAAGGAGGCTGCTTTAGTGCCTAACCTTACGGAGGCTATTCAGCTCCACATCATCATTGAAGCCTTACAGCCCAGATCCACCTTTGCTTTATCTTTGGCAAAGAGTCCTCTGACGACGTTGGGGGAGTTTCGAAGAAAAGCTTCAAAATACGTGGGCAACGCTTACTGCATATGGGGTCAGGATGCCGCCCTAGCTTCGTAAACATGGAGACCCTCGGAAATACTGTGAATTCCATGAGCAAGAGGGCCACTCAACAGATGAATGTCAGGCTCTGAAGAATACTATCGAGACCCTGATCCGAAAGGGTAAACTCAAATAGTATCTTTTCAAAGAAACTACTTCGGGAAAGCCAAGCGGAGTCCGGATTGGCGAGCATGAATAGCAAAGTGTTATGCCCCAACAACATCAAGGTCCCTGAGAGGTCATTGATTAAAGATCAGGCTATCAAAGTTAAGAACGCCTTCGGCTGCTATAGCTAGTCGGTGAAACGCCGATCAGGTTTTATCAAAAAAAGGTTTAACTAGGCAAAACCCTGATTCGGCCCTATTTCTTTCTAAATTTTGTAATTCATGATTAATGGAATATTCTCTCTGTTCACCTATGACTTATGATTTTATTCAATGCACAACTATGTTATGACAAGATACTTTCAGGACGGATGATCCTAACAACATATCCGTCGTTAGTGATGAACCTCTTTGAAGGTACAACTGGGTGAACCCCATTTGGGGGCCGGTGAATGGGTAAAATCCAACACCGAGTATGAAGAACGGTGAATGGGTAAAATCCAACACCAATTGAAGGCTCAAATTATAGGATTAAACCAAACTCCGAGTACGGTTAGTAGGATTAAACCAAACACCGGTGAAGACTCGGTTGTAGGATTGAACCGAACCTCAGGAAATGGTTGTAGGATTGCATCGAACCCCATTCGAAGGCCCGGATTATAGGATTAAACCGAACTTTGGGTACGGTTAGTAAGTTTGGCTGAACACCAGTGAAGGCTGGGATTGTAGGATTAAACCGAACTCTGAGTGTGGCTAGTAGGACAAAACCGAACGACCGCTTGAAGACCGGTGAATGGGTAAAATCCAACACTGATTGAAGAAGAACGGTGAATGGGTAAAATCCAACACCGATTGAAAGATCGGATTGTAGGATTAAACCGAACTCCGAGTATGAATAGTAGGTTTGGCCAAACGTCAGTGAAGACCTGGGTTGTAGGATTGAACCAAACCTCAGGAAATGGGTTGTAGGATTGCATCGAACCCCATTTGAAGGCCGGTGAATGGGTAAAATCCAACACCGATTGAAGAAGAACGGTGAATGGGTAAGATCCAATGTCGATTAAAGAAAAAAGGGTTAGTAGGATTAAACCAAACGCCATTGAAGACATGGGTTGAAGGATCAAACCAAACCCTAATCACGACTAGTAGGTTTTGCCGAATGTCACAGAAGAATCAGTCGTCATTCTTATTATTGAATTCACCCAGAAGTACTCCCCTGGGAATTCCTCACTCGGAAATACTTTCCCTTGGAATTCCTCGCTTGGAAACACTTCAACTTCAAAGTCAGGCTCGTGAATTCTTTAGTCGGCAATGTCTCGTTGAAGTCTCGAGGTTGCAATCAGGAATTATTTACTCGGGAGTGCCTCTACTCGAAACACTTCTACGAAGTCAAAATCCTTATTGGTCCAGAAGCGTTTCACCCGGAAAATGCTCCACACAGTCCCGTATCATATGGGAATCAAAAATGTTTCACTCGGTATTATCCTGCTCAGAAATATTTTACTCAGAGCTATCCTGTTTCAAAATGTTTCACTCGGTATGGTTTTATTCGGAAATGTCTCAATGTTATCCCGCGCGGATGCCCTACTCGGGGACATCCCACTCCGGATAATAACATTTAGGAGCTTCCAACAAGTATGAAGACTCGGATTGTAGGACTAAACTGAGCTTCGAGTGTATTTGGTACGATTGAACCTAGTGCCTTCAAAAGACTAGCTGGAATCTTCCACCCAGGAATTATCAATCGGAAATCTTCCACACGGGAATGATTATTCTGAAATCCTCCCCCGGAAAAATCATTCGGAAATTCTCCTCCCAGAAGAATCAATCCCATAGCTTCGACTCAGAAGTATCACTCAAAATTTCCTAAGACAGAACACACGTCATCGATGTACTCTTACCAGACATTAACGAAGAGGTTACAGGTAATGGAACTTCCCTGGTAACAAGGCCATAATACGCCTCACTCGGAATCGCTCACTTAGAGTCAAATACTCACTCGGAGTTGTTCACTCAGAAATCAAATCTCCACTCGGAATCATTCAAAACCGTTCACTCAACAATGCACGGGACAATATTCGACGGTTAACGAGTATTCCGAAGGTAAAAAACATAACTTATGTTCTTGCAGGGTAGACCGGCATACAAACCCCTCGTGAAATGCATAGCTTATATGAGTAACTTTCAGCTCCTCACACAAGCTAGGGGACAAATGATCCGGTCTGGATACCGGTCCCAAGGTTATCCGGTTGGGATACCGGTCCTAAGGACAAAAGGTTGTCTCAGCCATCCTATAGGTCAACTGGTATCCCTGGATAATGATCCAGTCGGTAAACATGGTGATCCGGTCTCACCTAAGATGAAGTCCTCTTAGCCGTCCTAGAGTTCAACCGGTATCGAGAGTACCGATCCGGTTTACAACTACACTAGTTAAGTCCCTCCTATACTGGTCATCCAAGGTGATATCCGAGACATCTGGTGGCTTATCCGTTCACTAACCGACTACCCCGATAATGTAGCAAGGAAGGTATTCTACAAAAGTGGAATATGTCCCTTTCATCCACCGACAAGAGTGGGTACAGTCACCAGTAGAATTTACGAAAAAAGGTGATTATCTCCATCTCCATGTCAGAATCATATACTAATAATTCACCTACTCTCTTGGCATACTCTGAATGCTGGCCCACTCAGATTGTCTCTTTATACACGTTATCAGAACTGGTGAGCCCACTTACACCCAACGATTCATCTTCCATGTTCAACTATAAATAACATGTTACAATACATGTCAAAGGTTACGTTGTCCTTACCCTCACTCTCGCCATTATACTACTTGAATATTCATTGAGTTTCATACACTCTTCTAACTTGAGCGTCAGAGAATCTTCGCAAGTGGCACCACCTGTCGCCCACACCAACGTGAGAGGCCGGTGTGAAGGATCTCCAGGACAACAAGACCGACGTCCACACATTAAGAGGCCAGATTATCAAGACCAGATACACATAGCCAGTCTTCAACCTCATTCAATCTTCTTAATATTTATGAGCTGCCTGACACCGGATCTCTTGACCCCGGTTCAGGATAGATCAGATATGTTTATGCTCACCCCCTACTTATTATTTTTACAGTGGATAGAGGGCACAGTGATAGTGTTTGAAGTCACTCAACCGACTGGAGCATTATGTATTTGCATGCACAATACATAGTGTACATAGTTATCTTGGTAGAAGCCTTGGCCGGTGTAACATCCCAAAATTTGTAATTTTTAGAAAATTCATTCATTAAGAATTAATAAAGAATTTTTGAATGAAATTCTGAGTGAATACTGTTTGAAATATGATATTCTGAGTAAAAATGGTGCAATACCGAGTGAAGTAAGACCGAGGAACCCATTTCCAAAAGAAGTTAAGATGTTTCCGAGTGAAACATCATTAAGCGAATTATTTCTAAGTTAAGTAAACGGTGTCCGAATGAGACACTTTTGAATAAGGAAAATCTGAGTGAAATGTTTCCGAATGAAACATTTCCGAGAGAAGCACTCCTAAGTGGGGAAAAACGTTGAAATTGAATAAGTATTTCTCAGGACGGATTTTGAGAAATGACCGAGTGGACTGATACCAATTGAGACTATTCCAAATGGAAAGGTGTTAAGAGAGAGATTATTATTACCGAATGAGTATGTTTCTAAAATGAATAGTTCCGAGTGAATAATTTCTGAGGAAAGAAAGCCGAGTGTTCCATGGGATGGACCTTTCCTCCGAATGAAGGAATTTTGAGTGGACTGAGGTTTACTCAGACAAGATGTGCTCAAGACGAAACCGAGTCAGAATTATCGATTATTTTAATTATGAATGTTTTCCACGTCACTCTGTTCTTCTACCTTCTAGCAGATTCTTTTTCTGCTAATTCTCTAAGTATGGGACCCTCTCTAATGTGCTGTCCCTTTTCATTAAATGCTTATTCCTTATTCATCATCTGAAGAAACGTGTGTCAGACTCCTTCCTATCGTTCACGTCTCTTTTGCATGAATAATATAAATACCAGTTTCTATTATTGAATGAGTTTGGAAAACTTTTGAAAGTAAAAATATCCCTTATAATCCTTCTCTTCCAAACCTTGCTGAAAAACCATTAACGAAGAAGAAATCAATCTTTATTTCTTCTCTTCATGAAGAAAGTTTTGGACTGGTACAAAGCTGAAACTCCAGTCAGAATCCATAAAGTGTGATTCGAGTATAGCTTTAAGAGCTGCAGGAACTTTTAATTCCAGGTAGGGGGAGCGTTACATTTCAAATAGATAGTTTATGAATGGATGAAGGGTATTATAGTTATGATTTTTATATGTGTTATGTACATATATTGTTATAGAAACCCCGGCTAAATGATATTTTACATTTACATGCATTCCATTCATGAAAATAAGTTCATGAGAGATATATGTGTTGTGATAAATTCTATGCATGAGATGCTATAGAATATATATGATGGATGATGATTCATGAATTTTTCATGATATCTATGTATATGCTTGAGATGCATGTGTGATGATTGAATATGAGATATGATGTGGTTTCCAAAAAAAAAGGCAAAAGATAAAAGACCTTGGGTGGGACTCAAGGCAACCTCTTAAGCGGGGCTCGGGGTTTTAGCCCGTCGCAATGAGTAGAGTACCGCTATCACTCTGGGAGTGATACTTGGTGTTACATTATGGGCGTAGAGCGGTTTGGTACCTATAAAATAGTCGGATCAACTGGGAGCTGAATTATGGCTCGGGGAGCCAGTGTTGCAACACAATTAAAAGACTTAATAATGGATTCTCTGATTGAGTACCTGTGTGCATTGATATATATATGTTGTTGATAATAACATACTATTCATATTGTTTTATATAACTCGGTATGTGTTATTTGCATAGTTATGGATTGGAATTTTAATCCAATTCAATAACTATTATTTGATATGTGTATGCTCACCCCCTACTTACTATTTTTACAATGGATAGGAGACACAGTGATGGCACTTGAAGTCACTCAACCGACTGGAGCATTATGTATTAGCATGTGAAATGCATAGTGTACATAATTATTTTGGTAAAAGCCTTGGCCGGCTCCTGTGGTTACCGACTTGTATATTTTCTTTGTTTCTATTTGTATCTTAAATGAGCCGGTCGGACCGATGTGTAACTGGTATTTTAATGTTGAATCCGATTACTATTTTAGAAATTTAAATTATTTATTTATTTAATTTATAAAAGATTATTAAAAAATTAAGGATGTTATATTTTGGTATCAGAGCAGACTTGAAAAGTCCAAGGCCAAGGTTTAGTTACTAAATGCTATGAATTGAGTGAAATCATGTCACTGTTATCGTTATGTAAAATAGTTGAGGAAATCAACTATAAATAAAATTGCTTTCATATCGATGAGAGGTACTAAAGTATGATGATTATTTCAGGATAAGAAAATGGACCCTCATGGTATGGATGCCATGGCTGCTGCCTTTCAGCGTGTTGCTGACATCTTAGAAAGGCAGAATCAGCCCCAACCGAGTGACAATCATAGTATTGATTGTTTTCTCAAGCAAAAACCGACTGAATTCCATGGAGGATTTCAGCCTGATCAATCCTATGCCTGGATCCAAAATCTTGAATGGATCTTTGGCAGTTTGCAGTGCACTGAGGCACAGAAGGTGGAGTATGCTGTTTTCATGCTTCGAAAAGAAGCTAAAAATTGATGGAGAATGGCAAAAGGCTGATTGGTTACCATGGGGACTGAGCTGAACTGGGAAAATTTCAAGGAATGTTTCCTTGAGAAATATTTCCCAAATACAGTTAGGAGTCAAAAGGAACTAGAATTTATGGAACTTTGACAAGGCAACATGAGTGTCGAAGAATATGCAGCTAAATTTGAAGAGCTTTGCTTATTTTATCCTCTTTTCTAGATGTCGGGCACAGAAGGTTCAAAATGTATCAAATTCGAAAGTGGTTTGCACCCAAAGATTAAGAAAGCTTTTCGAAACCAGGAGATTAGAAGCTTTCCGATCCTTGTTAATAAATGCAGAATATATGAGGAGGATGATAAAGCTCCAACCAGCTCGAGCAGTAAGTCGGACAGTTCTTCAAGGTTACCACCGACCAGCTTTAAGAAGTAAGGAAAATCTGTTAGAGGAGAATCTTCCTATAAATCCAGAAGTCGAGGAAATGCTGGTGGCCGACCGGTGAATAGACCGAGGGACAACAAATGCTTTAGATGTGGGGGCAATCACTATGCTTGAACTTGTGACAAAGACGAGGAAGTTATTTGCTACCATTGCAACGAGAAAGGACATGTTCGTCCTAATTATCCTTTTCTCCAACCGACTGAATCACATGCCAGTGTAAACCGGGGAGGCTTCAGAGGACGAGGCCGTGGAAACGGTAACAGAGGAGGAAGAGGCAATGGGGAGCTGGGAGTTCTAGTTCAACAGCAGTAGGCCGAGTGTATGCTACCACTGTTGAGGAAGCTGCCCAAGCCAACGACTTGGTTCAAAGTAAGTGCTTACTCAGACATACTACTCTTGATGTGGTGTTTGACTCGGGTGCTACTCACTCATTTATTTCTAATGATTATGTCATGCGAATGAGATTGCCTGTTGTTACTATGAATCGGCCATTAAATGTGTCTAATCCGACTGGTGCTAAATTGTGGACTTCCATGATGTGTGAGAACGTATCCTTTACTCTTGGTGATAAGGATTTTACTGCTGATTTAATATGCCTACCTTTGAGAGGTCTTGACATCGTTCTCGGTATGGATTGGCTATCAGCCAATAAAGTCCTGGTTGACAGTCGGAATCGGCAAGTAATTTTTCCTAAACAAAAAGCCGATGAATATGAAATCAAAGGTATATCTCAACTGCTTATGCTATTTTGTATGGTTGATGGGAAAAGTGAGTCTCGAATCCGAGATATCCCTATTGTTTGTGATTTTCCTAAGTTATTCTCAGAGGATGTACCTAGTGTTCCTCCCGATAGAGAGATTGAATTCTCTATTGATTTAATTCCTAGAGCCGAGCCAGTTTCTAAAGCTCTTTATAGAATGTCCCCGATTGAGCTGGCTAAGCTAAAGAAGTAAGTTGATGAGCTTCTCGAAAAATAATTTATCCGACCGAGTGTATCTGTAACATCCCAAAATTTGTAATTTTTTGAAAATTTATTCATTAAGGATTAATGAAGAAATTCTGAATGAAATCCCGAGTGAATACCGTTTGAAATATGATATTCCGAGTAAAAATGGTGCGATACCGGGTGAAGTATGACCGAGGAAGCCATTTCCAAAAGAAGTTAAGATGTTTCCGAGTGAAACATCATTAAGCAAATTATTTCTAAGTTAAGTAAACAGTGTCCGAATAAGACACTTTTGAATAAGGAAAATCTGAGTGAAATGTTTCTGAATGAAACGTTTCCGAGAAAAGCACTCCTGAGTGGGAAAAAACGTTGAAATTGAATAAGTATTTCTCAGGACGGATTTTGAGAAATGACCGAGTGGAGTATCTCCAAATTAAGATTTTCCCAAGTAAAATGTCTTTGAGCACAACATTTCTGAGTGGAATGATATCGAGTGAGACTATTCTAAATAGAGATGTGTTAAGTGAGAAAATTATTAATTACCGAATGAGTGTTTCTAAATGAATAGTTCTGAGTGAACAATTCTCAAGGAAAGTAAATATCCGAGTGGTGAGTTACCGAGTGGTGAACTTCGTTAAATTTATGCTTGCGTCGATTTTAATAATGACCAAAAGCTTGTGCTCGGGATTGTCTTCGGAATTGTCCTTGACTCCGAGTGATTTTTAGATGGAAGACTTTCGAGTAATGTAAGTAAAGGATTGGCTCGGACAAAAATATACTTGAGTATGTTAGAATGAGATGTTACCGTGTGGGACATTTCTGAGGAAAGAAAGCTGAGTGTTCCATGGGATGGAACCTTTCCTCCGAATGAAGGAATTCTGAGCGGACAGAGACTTACTCGAAAAAGATGTGCTCAAGACGAAACCGAGTTGGAATTATTGATTATTTTAATTATGAATGTTTTCCACGTCACTCTGTTCTTCTACCTTTCAGCAAAATCTTTTTCTGATATTTTTCCAAGAATGGGACCCTTTCTGATGTGCTGTCCCTTTTCATTAAATGCTTATTCCTTATTTGTCATCTGAAGAAGAAACATGTGTCAGACTCCTTCCTATTGTTCATGTCTCTTTTGCATGAATGATATAAATACCGGTTTCTACTGTTGAATGAGTTTAGAAACTTTTGAAAGTAAAAATATTACTTATAATCCTTCTCTTCCAAACCTTGTTGAAAAACCATTAACGAAGAAGAAATCAATCTTTATTTCTTCTCTTCATGAAGAAAGTTTTGGACTGGTACAAAGCTGAAACTCCAGCCAGAATCCATAAAGTGTGATTCAAATATAGCTTTAAGAGCTGCAGGAACTCTTAATTCCAGGCAGGGGGAGTGTTACATTTTAAATAGATAGTTTATGAATGGATAAGGGGTATTATTTACTGTGTATATATGTTGTGTGCATAATTATTATTGAGACCCCGTTTATATGACACTTTATGTTTTCATATATTCCATTCATATTATTGACGTTGCTTTTGATATGAGTATAAGAATGTTATTCATGAATTTTTCATGATGAACATAAATGCATGGGATGCATATCGATCAGTATATGATACTTGTGTGATGAATGACTATGAAATATGATGTGATTTTCATAAAAGACCTTGGGTGGGAGTCAAGGCAAAAGACAAAAGACCTTGGGTGGGACTCAAGGCAACCTCTTGAGTGGGGCTCGAGGTTTTAGCCCATAGCATTGAGTAGAGTACCGCTATCACTCTGGGAGTGATACTCGGTGTTACACTATGGGCGTAGAGCGGTTTGGTACCTGTAAAACGGCCAGATCAGCTGGGAGCTAAATTATGGCTCGGGGAGCCAGTGTTGCAACACAATTAAAAGACTTAATAATGGATTTATCCGAATGAGTACCTGTGTGCATTGATATATATATATATATGTTGTTGAGAATAACATACTGTTCATGTTGTTTTATATAGCTCGATATGTGTTATTTGCATAGTTATGGATTGGACTTTTAATCCAATTCAATAACTACTATTTGATATGTTTATGCTCACCCCCTACTTATCATTTTTACAGTGGATAGAAGACACAGTGATGGCACTTGAAGTCACTCAACCGACTGGTGCATTATGTATTAGCATGCACTATACATAGTGTGCATAGTTATTTGGGTAGAAGCCTTGGCCGGCTCCTGTGATTGCCGATTGTACATTTTTTTTATTAAATGGTCGGTCGGCTTTTGTAAAGTAACAATGATATTATTTAATCCAGATTTTGTTTTGCTCTTGGAATTATTTGTGAAAAGTTTATTTGTATTTTTTTGTATTCTAAAATGAGTCAGTCGGACTGAGGTATAACCGGTACTAGATTGTGGAATCCGACTCCTGTTTTAGAATTTAAATTATTTGCGAGAAATTTATTTGTTTTATTAAAAATTATTTTAAAAATTAAGAATGTTATAGTATCACCGTGGGGTGCTCCGGTGTTACTCGTCAAGAAAAAGGATGGTGGCATGCGGTTATGTGTTAATTATCGCCAATTGAATAAGCTGACCATTAAAAATAAATACCCATTGCCTAGGATTGACGATTTAATTGATCAGCTACGTGGTGCGTCGGTCTTTTCAAAAATTAATTTGAGGTCGGGATACCACCAGATCTGAGTGAAAGCTACCGATATTCCAAAAACGGCATTCAGGACCCGGTATGGTCACTATGAATACGTGGTAATGTCGTTCGGAGTGACAAATGCTCCAGCTGTGTTCATGAATTATATGAACAACATTTTTCATTCCTACTTGGATAGGTTTGTGGTGGTATTTATTGATGATATATTAGTTTATTCAAAGTCTTATGAAGAGCATGAAGAGCATCTCCGATTGGTACTCCAAGTGTTGAAGGAGAAGAAATTGTTTGCCAAATTGTCTAAGTGTGAATTCTGGGTGGATAGGATTCAATTCCTGGGTCACGTCATTTCCACAGAAGGTGTCTCGGTAGATCCTTCAAAGGTCGAAGCTGTGATGACTTGGGAGAGGCCTAAGTCGGTCACTGAGGTCAGAAGTTTTCTGGGTTTAGCTGGTTACTATCGGAGATTCATTGAAGGGGTCTCCAAAATTGCTTTGCCATTGACCAAGCTAACCCAGAAAGATGTCCCTTTTGTGTGGTCCTCTGAGTGCGAGCAGAGTTTTCAAGAATTAAAAACCCGATTGACTTCTACTCATGTACTGGCTTTGCCAAATTTGCATGAAAGCTTTGTAGTTTTCTGTGATGCATCTGGACTTGGCCTAGGATGTGTGCTGATGCAGAATGGCTGAGTGATTGCTTACGCTTCTTGACAATTATGACCACACAAGCAAAATTACCCGACCCATGATCTGGAATTGGCAGCAGTGTTCTTTGCACTGAAAATTTGGAGGCATTATCTTTATGGCTCTAAGTTCGAAGTATATAGTGACCATAAGAGTCTGAAATATTTGTTTGATCAAAAGGAGTTGAATATGAGGCAAAAGAGGTGGATTGAATTCTTGAAAGATTATGACTTCGACTTGAAATACCACCCAGGAAGGGCCAATATTGTAGCCGACGCCTTGAGTCGGAAGTCCATTCACATGGCAACAATGATGGTTAAAGAGATGGAGCTGCTTGAACAATTCCGAGACATGAACCTGCAAGTAGATGTGTCTTCATCTCGGAAAGTGACTATTGGTACATTAAAGATAGCTAATGAATTTTTGAAGATTGTTTATGTACAACAAATGACAGATTCTTATCTAGCCGAGATGAAAGAAACTCAGGCTAAAGGTAAAGATTTATTCCTAACCGAGGGCTCTGACGGTATTTACTGAGTGAAAGATCAGATTTATGTACCTGACTCGGGAGATTTATGATGATCGGTGCTTAATGAGGCACATAGAAGCATGCTGAGTATTCATCCAGGTACTACTAAGATGTATCATGATTTGAAGTTGCATTTCTGGTGGCCCGGAATGAAGAAGGATGTAGTCGACTTTGTGGCCCATTGCATAATTTGTCATAAAGCAAAGGTTGAGCATCAAAAATTGACCGGTGGTTTACAACCTTTGGAAATTCCCGTATGGAAATGGGATGCTATAGCGATGGATTTCGTAATGGGGTTACCAAGGACTCGGAGTGGTCATGATGCTATTTGGGTTATCGTGGACCAATTGACAAAGTCTACACACTTCTTGCCGATCAACATGAGTTATTCTTTGCCAAGACTAGCACAATTGTACATTAGTGAGATAGTCCGACTACATGATGTTCCATATTCGATTGTGTCGGATAGAGATCCGAGGTTTACTTCCTGATTTTAGGGAAGTCTGCATCAGGAGTTAGGTTCGAAGCTCTGATTGAGTTCGGCCTATCACCCTCAGATAGATAGGCAATCCGAGCGGACTATCTAGAGTTTGGAGGACTTGTTGAGATCCTGTGTGCTAGAGTATGGTGGAAGCTGGGAGCAATACCTTCCACTGGTTGAATTCACTTATAATAATAGCTATCACAGTAGCATCGGTATGGCTCCATACGAGGCTTTATATGAGAGGAAATGCCGAACTCCTCTTTGCTGGTCAGAATCGGGTAAGAATCTAATGTTAGGACTAAAGATTGTGCAGCAGACCTTCGAGAAAATCCAGATAATCAAAGACAAAATGAAAGCATCCCAGGACCGTCAAAAGAGCTATTATGACAAACGGACGAAGCAGATTGAATTTCAAGTCGGTGATAAAGTCTTTTTGAAAGTCTCTCTGAGCAAAGGCATTAGGAGGGCATTGAAAAACAAGAAGTTGAGTCCAAGATATATTGGTCTGTATGAAATATTAAAGAGAGATGGACCTGTAGCTTATCAGATTGCATTGCCTTCTCATTTGGCAAATTTACATAGTGTATTTCACGTTTCTCAATTGAGGAAGTACTTGCCGGATCCTACTTATGAAATGCCGGATGATGATGTTGAAATCCAAGAAAACCTGACCACTATAGCCAAGCCCACTGGTACAGTGGACCGATTGGTGACACGATTGAGAAACAAGAATGTCCAATTGGTCAAGGTTACATGGCAGCAGGATCAGAGTACCATGCATACTTGGGAACGAGAAGACGCTATGAGGGAACAATATCCCGAGTTATTTCATTGATGTATGATTTTTGTATTTAAATTTCGAGGATGAAATTTTTGTAGAAGGGGAGAAATGTAACATCAAAAAATTTGTAATTTTTAGAAAATTCATTCATTAAGAATTAATGAAGAATTTCCGAATGAAATTCCGAGTGAATAATGTTTGAAATATGATATTCCGAGTGAAAATGGTGCAATACCGAGTGAAGTAAGACCGAGGAAGCCATTTCCAAAAGAAGTTAAGATGTTTCCGAGTGAAACATCATTAGGCGAATTATTTCTAAGTTAAGTAAACGGTGTTCGAATAAGACACTTTTGAATAAGGAAAATCTGAGTGAAATGTTTCCGAATGAAACATTTTCGAGAGAAGCACTCCTAAGTGGGGAAAAACATTGAAATTGAATAAGTATTTCTCAGGACGGATTTTGAGAAATGACCGAGTGGAATGATACCGATTGAGACTATTCCAAATGGAAAGGTGTTAAGTGAGAGATTATTAATTACTGAATGAGTGTGTTTCTAAAATAAATAGTTCCGAGTGAACAATTTCTGAGGAAAGAAAGCCGAGTGTTCCATGGGATGGAACCTTTCCTCCGAATGAAGGAATTCTGAGCGGACAGAGGCTTACTCGGAAAAGATGTGCTCAAGACGAAACCGAGTCAGAATTATTGATTATTTTAATTATGAATGTTTTCCACGTCACTCTGTTCTTCTACCTTCCAGCAAATTCTTTTTCTGCTAATTCTCTAAGTATGGGACCCTCTTTAATGTACTGTCCCTTTTTCATTAAATGCTTATTCCTTATTCATCATCTGAAGAAACGTGTGTCAGACTCCTTCCTATCGTTCACGTCTCTTTTGCATGAACAATATAAATACTAGTTTCTACTATTGAATGAGTTTGGAAAACTTTTGAAAGTAAAAATATCACTTATAATCCTTCTCTTCCAAACCTTGCTGAAAAACCATTAACAAAGAAGAAATCAATCTTTGTTTCTTCTCTTCATGAAGAAAGTTTTGGACTGGTACAAAGCTCAAACTCCAGTCAGAATCCATAAAGTGTGATTCGAGTATAGCTTTAAGAGCTGTAGGAACTTTTAATTCCAGGTAGGGGGAGCGTTACATTTCAAATAGATAGTTTATGAATGGATGAGGGGTATTATAGTTATGATGTTTATATGTTTTATGTACATATATTGTTATAGAAACCCCGGCTAAATGATATTTTACCTTTACATACATTCCATTCATGAAAATAAGTTCATGAGAGATATATGTGTTGTGATAAATTCTATGCATGAGATGCTATAGAATATATGTGATGGATGATGATTCATGAATTTTTCATGATATCTATGTATATGCTTGAGATTCAGGTGTGATGATTGAATATGAGATATGATGTGGTTTCCATAAAAGAAGGCAAAAGACAAAAGACCTTGGGTGGGACTCAAGGCAACCTCTTGAGCGGGGCTCGGGGTTTTAGCCCGTAGCACTGAGTAGAGTACCTCTATCACTCTGGGAGTGATACTTAGTGTTACATTATGGGCGTAGAGCGGTTTGGTACCTGTAAAATGGTTGGATCAGCTGGGAGCTGAATTATGGCTCGGGGAGCCAGTGTTGCAACACAATTAAAAGACTTAATAATGGATTTCTCTGATTGAGTACCTGTGTGCATTGATATATATATATATATATATATATATATCTTGTTGATAATAACATACTGTTCATATTATTTTATATAACTCGGTATGTGTTATTTGCATAGTTATGGATTGGACGTTTAATCCAATTCAATAACTATTATTTGATATGTGTATGCTCACCCCCTACTTACTATTTTTACAGTGGATAGGAGACACAGTGATGGTACTTGAAGTCACTCAACCGACTGGAGCATTATGTATTAGCATGTGAAATGCATAGTGTACATAGTTATTTTGATAAAAGCCTTGGCCGGCTCCTGTGATTACCGACTTGTATATTTTCTTTGTTTTTATTTGTATCTTAAATGAGCCGGTCGGACCGATGTGTAACCGGTATTTTAATGTTGAATCCGATTACTATTTTAGAAATTTAAATTATTTGCGAAAAATTTAGTTAATTTATCGAAAATTATTAAAAAATTAAGGATGTTATATGTGACATCCCTCCTTAAAAAAATATTTATTTTTACCCAATTTATTGATTTTCACAATAAATTTTTCACGTTTCTAATAATTAAATTACATCACAATAATAAAAAAATGTATCTTATAAGAATTACCCAAATTATAATTTAAATAAACAATTTCTAATCCTCAAAATCATTTAAATTGAATAAAACTCAAAACCTAAAAAAGGGGTCTGACGCTACGCGCCAGTCCCATGCTAGGCGTGAGCGTGCATTCGCAGCCCTGGCACTGAGCGCCAGGATGACGCTACGCGTGGGCTTATCAGTGACAGCACCTGATGCTGTCACACATTTTAGGCCTTTTGGCCAACTACTAACTTATCTCATTAGCCCATTTCAAATTCGATTGCCACGAAATTTCATGAGCCAAATGTTTTTCTCATTCTGGAACTATTGGCGATGTCTGTTTACCAAAATTCCAACGTAAGCGTAAGTTATACACAAAATACAACTTAACCACTTTACGTGTAACACTCTTACACCAAGTACCCTAAATGGTTCTCAAATGACCCTAGGCCAATGTACACCACTTTTAAATATTCTCAAGAACCTATTAATACCTTGCAAAGGTACTAAAATTCACCAAAACTCAAGTTCACCTATTCAGTTTCTCAAATTCATAGAAATGGCTACTAGTTCGAATCTCTAAATCTATTTGATTCATCAATACAACATTCAATCATTTCAAACAACCATTACAGCACACATACACCCACAGAACCTGCCTATAATGCATGATTTACTACAGTATGGCTCTGTGCCATAACTATAATCATCCAACAGTACCTGGTCATCACACATGCACAATATCTAATGGCTCAGTGCCATTACATAATCACATCACCCAAACCACAAACATATTATACTATCCATAAGTTCACACTCCCACAGATTTACATACATATCTACATATATGTACCAATGGCTCAGTGCCATTAGTCAGCACAAACAAGTAACAACAACACATACTTTTTCAAGTCTACAAGATAATATATTCACATATGAATATATACAAGATATATATTCCAAACTCCTCTGGCATTACTCCTTGCTCACTTTGTACTGGTCTTCCACAGCGTCCGCAACATCCTTGGGTTCATTCACTGTAAACATAAAGTAAGGGTGAGTATCTATCACAAAAATGATACAACTACATAATCAGAGTTGATATCACCTGGAGAATCTCATTCTCTTGCCTGGGTTATTGATCCACTAAACTTTCCTCATATGAACCCAACATATAATAATCAATCATGATCATCATAAATTCATTCTGTTTACATCATAACAAATATCTCATAACATCGAGATGAATTAGTCAAGGAGTGTAATTCATAACTAACTCTCATATACATCAGACACCTAGTATCCGGATACTAACGAATCAGCCACCAGCTGGGAGTCACATCGACATCCCGTAAACACATCCTGGTTCACCGAGCCTGGTATCATACACCGTCTCCCTACCTCAACCACTGGATCACATCCTGGACCACTGGGTAGCTCAACTGGGCCTCTACATGGACCACGGGAGCCAAAAGCGAGGGGTAATCTATACCGAATGGCTGTCCACAACATATATCATGCATATACAGCATATAACAATAAATCTCATCATATACGCATTATTTATTTTAATCATAAATACACAATATACAATCATTAACTGATTTTGGCATTCAAGCCAACTCACAACATAAGAATCACATCTCGGCATAAAAGCCACATCCCGGCATAAAAGCCACATCTCGGCATAAAAGCCACATCTCATTCATTACTATTCTATTTTCCATAACTGTCAAATACAACATATAACCACATACATAATCTAATCACATATTCTCCCATATATATATCAGTATCATTCCCATACTTTCACATATTTATTTCAAACATAAATATCATATATCTTTAATCAAATATATATTATAATACTCCCCTTACCTCACTATCGACGCTCTAAACTCAATCACTAAGATCAATGCGCCGCAACCACTAAAAGATAGAATTTCAAAAAGGTTTAAGGTTTTAACCGTTCAAACCTTAATTCAACTTAGGAGTATGCTCAGAAATTACTTTCTAAAGCTTTAGAAGCTTACCACAACTGAAACCACAAGTTCTCCAAGAAACTTCTTTTTTCGCTAATCTTTCAACGGCCCGTTCACAACCTATATAAAGCGGAATTCAATTTCGTCACTTAATCCTCCTTTTGAATACCATAAGGAAACTTTTAATCGGTTTAGAATCTTAAAATTCAAGGTTCCCTTCTTTTTCCCAAAAATGGATAAAGATAGAAAATCTTCATGGAATTCAAAATTGAAAGATCTCATGTGTTAATCTTAAGTTTCTTACCTCTAATCCGCAATTAATTTCATATTCCAACCTCTTATTGGCCTTTGATTGTCGCAGGGAAAAGAGAGAAGAAGAAGAACCCCAAAGCTATATTTTTAGCTTCTGCTCTGCGGGTTGTCATCTTGGGTCTTTATTCTACCCGTGACCCTGACGCTACGCGTCCCCCTGACGCTACGTGTCCCCCTGACGCTACGCGTCAAGTCTAAATTTTTATATTGAAGCTACGCGTCCCACTGACGCTACACGTCTAGTTTTACCCTGACGCTACACGTCCCATTGACGCTACGTGTCAGGTCCCAAATCAAAAATTCCCTTTTTATTTTAATTTTACATCTTATAATAATCTTACTTTATTAAATATCCAAACTTATGAATATAAAACATAGGGATGTTACATTATAGCCAGCTGTGAACACCTCTTTCGGTCCGGCCTAAATTGTTATAACACTAGACCCGGCCTTAAAAAAACTGGCAAAACCAGACAAGGCCTAAGTTAACACCGGACCGATGTCGTGAGGAGTAACAGGCCACTCCGGCCCCAAGGAAAGGGATCAGAACAAAATAGGCACACCGGCTGGTGGTGGACCCAGACTAGGAAAGAGGATACCGCCCCTGATTACTTTGAAAGGCTCAACCGGTGTTGGACATTGGAAAAGGTTCCCGAGATGCCACATCGGATCAAAGGAGACTCCCTCCAACCGATATCTTCGCTAACCGATGTCACAGATCTGACAACGGATGGACGAGATCAGAAGTTTATGCACGATGATCTGGAATCGCACTCCCCAAAAGTGGCAGACAGGGGGGCGGAAGTGGAAAATTAAAAATGCCATGCCGAAATCCTGCTCCCCACGAACGGTTAATGGCCAGGTTTGCACACCACTACGCGTATGGGTGAGTGGGAATTCTGGCTGTCCCAAACCCTCAGCCCATGGCCTTAAGGCCCTATAAATGCCCCAGCCAAAGAAGCTACGGGGGCGGACGTTTTTGGGGGGAAAGACTCAATTCGCAAAGAAGCTTCTTTTTTCCTCAAAATTCTCTCTAATTTCTTTAAGACCTTCTGAAGATCCTCCTCCGCTGGAAGCCTATAACCTGTCATAATCACCAATATAAACCCCTCAGCTTTGGGAAGCTTGGGAATTCTGAGTACTCAAAGCTTTTGCCTTGTCCATCGCCCCTACCCCGTACTCACACCGTCTCCACACAGAATCCATCCCGTTCTAGTTCTTCGCTGCCTTGCCCTATTACTGTCTTCATTGCTCTTACACATCGTCTTTGCACCGTATCCAGTAACTCACCTCGGATCAACTTCCCACGACACCGGTTGCGTCCTTCAGTTTTCAAGATTTGGATCTAACTCCGGTCCATTGTTCCTGTCAGCGTGCAAATCTGAAACCGGCCAGACATCGTCACTGTGCTTGACTTCCCCACACCGGTTCCGTGCCCTTCACACCGGTTCCACTCTGTTCTTTATCTCCTTTACTTTTAGTCTTTTGCTTTCCCGTGAGTTTGCTATTTGTTGGTTATGATTGTCTGTGTGTCATTTTTTTATTTTATCCTTTTCCCTAACAAGTACATCTAATAAAATAAGTGATTTTGTAAAAAAAAAATAGTGTCGTACGGGAGCACTCCCGTCTACACAACCCTTTTAGGATCCGTGCACGTGCGAAGCACTTCGCCTTGTATGGATTCTTCATAAAAATGATCCCCATCAATATCTTCCTAATCTTTTCCTAAAAGAAAACACTTAAAGAACTACGTGACCCTGATTTCTCGAAAGTTCGAGAATACGTAGGAGCGGGAAACAGTTCCTGTCGGGCCCACCTTTCTTTATTTCGTTTTTAGAGTTTCTTTTTTGTCTTGCCATCAAAAGGAGGAGCGAGATTAATTTGGACGAGACGTCCTGTTAATCTCATTTTTTTAATATCTCTTTAAAAAGGCGGAGTGAGATTAATTCGGACGAGACGTCCTGTTAATCTCATTTTTTTTAATATCTCTTTAAAAAGGCGGAGCGAGATTAATTTGGACGAGACGTCCTGTTAATCTCATTTTTTTAATATCTCTTTAAAAGGGCGGAGCGAGATTAATTTGGACGAGACGTCCTGTTAATCTCATTTTTTAATATCTCTTTAAAAGGCGGAGCGAGATTAATTTGGATGAGACGTCCTGTTAATCTCATGTAAATATTTTGTGTTGATCTTTGTTTATATTTCTGTTTATTTTGTCGTTCCGTACATTTTTCTTTTTATGAAGAAGTTAAAATAATTATTGGGTTAATTATAATGCGTGCTATCAAATTGAGGTAACCGTTTTTTAACGGACAGTTGTGAGGTGCTAATACCTTCCTCACCTGTAATCAGACTCCCGAATCATGGAATCTCATTTTTATAACCAGTGCTTTAACAAAAGGTTTTTCCACTATTTTATCCTAAAAAAATATTGGTGGCGACTCCCTGTTTATCATTTTAAAACCGTTTCGAGGGTCGGCCGCGCCACCGCGATCCCGGTCGCGACAAATGACGACTCCACTGGGGACTTAGAGAGTCAAGCCAGTCAATTTGATAGCGCGTGTTTTAATTTGCATATTAATTATTTAACTTCTTCCTTTATTTTATTCCCTTGTCAATGTTTAGTTTCTGCTTTGTTTGTATTCAATTATTTATGATTCTGTAATATCTGTGTGATCATTGAACCCTAGGGTAGTCGACTTTATTTTGTTGCTCTGTGTTCGTTCTATGTGCAGGATGAATAAGGTACGGGTATTGAATGCCTCTTTCACACACTACACTTACAATTTGCACACACTTTTGAGTAGGACCCTATACCCGGGCCCAAATAAAACTTAAGATTAGGGGAGGTTGATAGCGGAGCCATTTAGGATGTACTTCCTGTCTGGTTACCGTGAGAATCTCAGCTAGAGTTCGACTTATTCATGGTGCTCACACTTAGTATACTTCTTACTATTTGTGATCAACATCATGAATAGGATCTTGGCTCTAGTGACCTTTAGAAGTTTTAGAACAAGCCACCTAATGCGAGGTATCACTGATAGATGAACCTTAGAACCATTACGAGACCTCCAGAAAAACCCACCTTAAGGCACGAAGGGGCAAACTTTACTTCTACCTTTTCTCATTCTCACTTTTCCTTCTAATCCAAAATAGAGGATTACTTGCCCGATTAGTGAATTACTTTTTTTCAAAAAAAATGACACTTTTAATTAGTGATTCTTTAAGGGGCAAATAGTTCTCTCCTTGTGCACAAGTCTTTGGGATTTGAGTTACGGACGTTTTGAGTCAAAAAAAAAAATCAAAAAAAAATAAAAAAAAAATAAAAAAAAATCAAATTTTTATTGACAATGATCAGAAAATCCGTAGCTCTCGTGACCTTTGATTTGTCATAAGTTTTGTCAAATTGAAACTCCCCTGAACATAAAAATATTTTCAAAGTTACTAGGGGAGTATCAATTTGCAAAACACGTCAGTTCTAGTGACTAATTTTCTCATTTTTCATGTTCTCGCAGGAAGTTATTAAGAGCTTAGCCAACACCTCTGAGTGAAAGTATGGAAATTAACATGAGATCAGATAATTGTGGTACAAATATACCTGAGTTGAAAAAATTACTGCATGTCAGGGCTAGGAAGGTCGATACAACCAGTCTGCAAGCATTAGGCAAGAAATTGGATATGAATCAGAAAATGTTTTTTTCAAGGAAATATGGGAGGATCCTAAAGTTGCTAGAAGTGGAAGTACAAGTCGAAGCAATTACTGCTTTGATTCAGTTTTATGACCCACCTCTCCGTTGTTTCACTTTCCAAGACTTTCAATTAGCTCCGTCTGTTGAGGAGTTTGAACAGATTCTGGGTATGCCACTAGAGGGACAAATGCCTTACCGCCACCTTGGACGCCATGCGAATGTTCTTACCATCGCTGATATCCTAAGGATTAATCCGGAAGTCTTAAGAAGTAAGCAGCTAAATAGAAATCAAGTCCTGGGGTTTGATCGGGAATATTTTGAGAGGCACATGCACCTGCTGGCTGAAAAGGAAGATTGGGAGGCTTTCATGGATACTTTGGCTTTAACCATTTATGGTGTTATCTTGTTCCCCAACATTGACAATTACATTGACTATGATGCCATTGGCATTTTCCTTGCCCGTAAATTCAAGTCTGAAAATCCCGTCACTGCTATCTTGGCAAATATATATTACACCATGGACTTCTGTTCTACACAAGGTGGAAAAAGAATCATTTGTTGTCTACCTGCTCTGTATGTGTGGCTCACGTCACATGTCTTCCACCAAGTCGGAAAAGTTGAATGTCCTATTTCTGATATGAAATTATGCCAGTTAGTAACAAAAAACGGGCGTGAATGGGCCAATCACTTGACGGGGCTCACAGCTGACAAAGTGAGGTGGTATCCACAATGGTTGAAGGTTGACACCATTATTCATCATTGTGGAAGCTACCCGAATGTTCCTCTTATGGGTACACAAGGATGCATTAACTACAACCCTGTCATAGCCAAACGGCAGTTAGCTTATCCATTGCTTGGGCCCCCTGATGAAGAATCACTCATTCCTTTTGTACTTCGCTACTCAAAAGGAGATTATACCTCTGCTATTCGGGATATAGCAAATACGTGGAAGATGGTCCACAGGCAAGGAAAAGAACTGGGAGCTCGAAGCCATGCAGTGAAGGACGAATACTACCGATGGATCCTGAATAGAGTTTCCATTGTCAAGATGCCTTTCAAAAGTCCCTCCCATCTCCCGACAAGAATACCTGTTCCCTCACCTACTCTTGAAGAAGAGGCCTTGAAAGCCAAGATAGAGGAGTTAATTGTAAAAAATAAGAAGCTAGAGGAAGACTTGCTAAAATCTCAACAAGAATGTGCCCTTCAAAAAAGGGAGAACTCAGAAAGTAAACGGACCATCAAGGAGATTGGAAAGAAGCGGAAAGTTGAAAGAGATTACTTGAGGAAGCAAAGTCAATGCCTCCGAACAGCTAATACCCAACTGAGGATGAAGAGCAAACAAAGGGATACTATGTTGGCTGACAAGCAACTCTTGAGGGATATGTTGGAAAAAGCAAAAGAGAATGAGCAAATTGCCTTGGTACAAGAGCTCCTACAATTGCAAGTTGGTCAATTAGAGCGTCAGCTTAATGAGGTGGTAGAAGCTTGCCAGCGAGAGATAAACAGCGAGCGACAGCACGCGATGGATACTGAGCAAGAATGTCATGAAGCTATCTGTGTTTTGAAAGCTGAAATGACACAACAAGATGAAGTTATTCATTCATGGATGAATCGCTTTGCCCACTTGGCACATTTGGCTAATGGAGTCCTCGAAGACCTCCCACTCCTACTAAAGCAAGCTGAGGGGATGGTTAACCCTCTTAGTACCCCAAAAAGAAATTGTAAATTTCCTTGATTACTGTAAGGAAAGGATTTGTAAAATGAGGGACATGATTGCCCGGGCTAGGAATGGCTGATTTTCTTTTCTTGCATAAAAATTGGCAGCAGTAATGTACTTTGAAATTCAGAAAGAAGGATTCTTTTGTCTCCACAACCGTCTCATGTTAATTTCCATTTATCACATACTTATTACTCTTGAATGTGACGTTCTGAGGAGTGGTTGGAGGTTACTGGCCGAGTTCCGCGATAACTTTGTGCACTATACTGTTTATTTTCTTCGTTTACCATTTTTACTTAATGCTTTCTTTTTTTTAACAATTTCGTGTTTTCACTTACAATAGACATTACGGGTAAACATCCTTATTCGACTCGACTCCAAACGAGGCTCATGGCCGAAGCAGAAATCAGGGATGAAGATTTCAGAAACGAGTTCAATCAGCTGAAAGAACAAGTAGCCGAATTAACCAAGCTTCTGGAAAAGAGAATCACAGAAGGGGTTTCCTCTGCAGGTATTGAGAACAACCAGCAGCAGCCTGCCACTGTACCACTCCCCCTTGGTTCCGACCCAGCAAGAACCCAAGTACCAAACACAACGACACCCCCTGTCACCATTCATGTTGGAAGACCTAACCCTGTCATTGAGACCCAGTCACCTCATGGCCAGTCTTATGCACAGCATACATTTGTCGGCCCTGACGGCAACCCAGTACCTTTTCCACTTTATGGCCTTCCACCAGGATACTATCCCCCGCTCGCTAACCAAGACGCCCATGACCAGCAAGCCATGAATCCTCACACTTCATACCCTACCCAGCCAAATATACCATCACTCCACCAAGCCCAAAACACACAAGCTCCTGACCCACAAAATCACCAAACTCAGAATATACAAGCCCCGATGACCCAGCTGACCTACAACACACAAGCCCAAAATACACGAGCTCAGGTGACCCAACCGAGTTATGTTGCACAGGCTATGGCCCAACCCCAAGGTCCTTCACCAAATACAGGCCTAACAAACCAGTCCCATGCTTTGTCTCCGTTCAACCAGCCACTCGGTTATCCATATGGATACGGAACCCCCTATGGGACCAATTTCCAAGATGCAACCCGTATGGTCACAGCTCCTCGAAAGGAAAAGATAGAAATCTTAGAAGAGCGTTTGAGTATGATGGAAGGCTCTGGAGGTTTTGGACTAATAGATGCCTCAGAGCTATGTTTAGTCACAGATGTTGTCCTCCCACCCAAATTCAAGATGCCAGACTTTGATAAGTATCGGGGAATGACTTGTCCTAAGAACCATCTCACGATGTACTATCGAAAGATGGCGTCTTACTCTTCTAATGACCAACTCTTGATCCACTGCTTCCAAGATAGTCTGGCAGGGGCCGCTCTTACATGGTATGCTCACCTTGATCAGAACCATATCCGTTGTTGGAAGGACCTGGCAGATGCCTTCCTTAGACAATACAAGTATAACATGGATATGGCACCCAACAGGGTTCATTTACAAAACATGATGAAAAAGGACAGTGAAACATTCAAGGAATATGCCCAACGATGGAGAGAGACAGCGGCACAAGTGGATCCCCCATTGTCGGAAAAAGAAATAGTCGCGATGTTTATTGATACGCTCCCATCACCTTTCTACGGCAAGATGATTGGTAGTGTTTCATCCAATTTCTCCGACATTATGACTATCGGGGAAAGAGTGGAAAGCGGAATACGAACAGGAAAGATCATTCAGGGCTCATCTGGGGCAAGCATGACAAGAAGGCCGGCGCCTGGGAAAAGGGATGGAGAAACTAATTCCATCTCTTCTAATCAAAAGACGCCTTCGCCAAGACCATTCTTTCCTACTATGATTCAAGCTCCCAATCCTTATGTGGCCGCTACCACTCAGGGCCTGACAGCTTATACTCCCCACTTCCGTCCACCCATGGTAAGAGCGCCAGTACCGCAACCCGTGCCATACCATCACCCGCAACAAGTGACTCGACCACCCAATCATAATCAAAACACAAGAAATTCCAACAATGAACACTCCCCTGTGCAGTTCGATCCAATTCCTATAACATACACCGAACTTTTTCCAATCCTCGTTCAGAAAGGTCTGGTAGCTCCATCCCCTATGAGGCCGTTGCAACCTCCTTACCCAAGGGGATATGACCCAAACGCTCATTGTGATTACCATGCTGGGGCACCAGGACATTCCACAGAAAATTGCCTGGCTTTGAAGTATAAGGTAAGGGATTTGATCAAAGCTAACTGGATTAACTTTAAGGAAGGTAGCCCAAATGTTGCCATAAATCCCCTGCCCAACCATGGAAATTCAGAGGTCAACGCCTTGGAAAATGATGAGGAGTGCGTTAAGAATGTTGCTGACATAAGAATGCCATTGAGGGTAGTTCATTCCCTTTTGCTTGAAAGGGGGTTAATTGAAGGAGCTTGGGGTACGAAACATGATTGCGAACAGACTGCCGAACATCAAGGTTTCTGTGAGGTCCTTCAAAGCCTTATGGATAGCTATGTTGTGCAGGTCTGTAAACGTCGTGGAGATGAGGTCGACATGATCGAGGAACAAACAGGGGCACGGGTCCCTAAGCCCTTGACAATTTTTTACACCAGGAACCCCCAAGCAGCTCCTGTTTCTATACAACCAACCATCACTATTCAAGCACCCACCCCGTTTAGGTTTAAAGATTCTCGGGCTGTCCCTTGGGAGTACAACGCAGATGTGATCGTTACGAGCCCGGCAGCAGGTGACCCGTCTCCTTCGTCCGTCACAAATATTGTCGGGGTTGGAGGTATAACCCGAAGTGGAAGAGTATACACCCCTCCAGAGCCGAAGAGGGATCAGGTTACCGGAAATGCCAAGGTAAACAAAGAAGGGGCCAATGGCAAAATCAAAAGGGCCGTGACTGATGAAGAAGCCCATGAATTCTTAAGGTTTATTCGCCAGAGTGAATATCAAGTGCTTGACCAACTGACCCATACTCCCGCAAAAATCTCTTTGTTATCATTGCTGATGAACTCTGAGCAACATCGGAAGATGTTGATGAAGGTCCTGAATGAGGCTCATGTCAGTCATGACATTCCCGTTGATAAGTTTTAGGGAATAGTGGGGCACATTGTTGCGGATAACTATTTGACCTTCACTGATGACGAAATACCAACAGAGGGGATTGGGCACAACAAGGCTCTCCATATCTCCGTAAGATGCCGAGATTACATCTTGGAAAAAGTACTTATTGACAATGGGTCATCCCTCAATGTCATGCCAAAGTCTACATTGGCCAAATTACCATTTGATGGGACTTTTATGAAGCCAAGTGCCACAATAGTACAAGCTTTTGATGGAACTCGAAGGGAGGTTATGGGTGTTATTGAGCTGCCCATACAGGTTGGACCGTGCACGTTCCAGGTCCTTTTTCAAGTCATGGATATCTCGCCTGCCTATAGTTGTTTATTAGGCAGACCGTGGATCCATTCTGCTGGAGTGGTACCCTTTACACTGCACCAAAAATTAAAATTCATAGTTGACAACAAACTGATAATTGTTTCTGGTGAGGAAGACCTTCTGGTCAGCAAGCCTCTGTCAACCCCTTACGTCGAGGCAGCAGAAGAGGCCCTTGAAACTTCTTTCCAAACATTAGAGATAGCAAACGCTACCTATGTGGGGGAAGGAGCCACAATGACAAAAGTTTGCATGCCAAGTGCATCTTTAATGATGGCAAAGGTTATGCTGCGTGGAGGGTATGAACCTGGAAGAGGGCTAGGACGTGCTTTGAATGGAGAAATAGAACCAATACGCCTGTTTGATAACAGAAATGGTTTTGGGTTAGGATACCGGCCCACGGCTGCCGACAGAAAAAGGGTAGAGGAAGCGAAGAGAGAAAAAAGGGCTGCTCGTCTTACTGGCAGAGATCCTCGTACTGCAAGGATCCCCATCTGTGATCTCTATCAGAGCTTTCGGAGCGCCGGACTTATGCCTCCAGACCAAGTCGCTGTCATTGAAGAAGACCCTTGTGATAGCGTTGATTTTGTGATTGCTTGTCCACCAGGCCAAGAGCTTCATAACTGGGAGGCCATCGAGTTCCCCACGACTTTGAATGTTTTGCCAAAGTAATTTGTTTATGCTTTAAGTATTTATTCGTCCCTCTGCTCTGCCTAAAGCTTTGGGACCCTTCCATGTAATAAAGGTGAAAGAAACTTGTTTTTATCATTTTCATCAATAAACGCGTATCGTAATTCAAAAAAAAAACTCTTCGTGTACCCCTTATCCTTGTTTTAAGCCCTTCTTTTTACTCGCTTGTTCTTTCTTTTTATTTGCCATATCACACTAAATTGCAGATCCAAAAGTGACTCCCTTGAGGAAAGTGAGGTCGCAACCCCGTTTCCCGACTTCGACCACCCGGTTGACTACGCTGATGAGGAAGGTGGGGAAGATTGTGAACCACCGCCTGAAATGACGAGATTGTTAGAGCAAGAGGATGAAGGGATTCAACCCTACCTAGACATAGTCGAGGTCATTAATTTGGGGAATGAAGAAAATTAGAAGGAAGTCAAGATCGGCACTACCCTAAGCAGAGAACAAAGAGAAGACTTAATCAAGTTGTTAATAGAATTTTGTGATGTCTTTGCCTGGTCTTATCAAGATATGCCTGGGCTTGATGCTAGCATTGTCGAGCATAGACTACCTTTGAAACCTGAGTGCCCACCAATAAAGCAGAAATTACACCGAATGAAGCCAGAAATGCTTTTAAAGATCAAAGAGGAGGTTAAGAAGCAATTTGATGCTGGGTTCCTAGCTGTGGCAAAATACCCTCAGTGGGTAGCCAACATTGTCCCTGTCCCTAAAAAGGATGGAAAGGTACGGATGTGTGTGGATTACCGAGATTTGAATAGGGCTAGTCCTAAGGATGATTTTCCCCTACCACAGATCGATGTTTTGGTTGATAATACTGCTCAGCATTCTATTTTCTCCTTCATGGATGGTTTCTTGGGGTATAATCAAATTAAGATGGCACCTGAAGACATGGAGAAGACCACATTTATTACTCTATAGGGTACATTTTGTTATAAGGTGATGTCCTTTGGGTTGAAAAATGCTGGGGCAACTTATCAGAGAGCAATGGTGACTCTTTTCCATGATATGATGCACAAGGAAATAGAAGTCTACGTGGATGACATCATTGCTAAATCTAAAACAGATGAAGAGCACATTAGCGATCTAAGGAAGCTTTTTGAACGATTAAGAAAGTTCAAGCTAAGATTGAACCCAGCCAAGTGCACTTTCGGTGCAAGGTCGGGCAAGCTGCTAGGATTTATAGTAAGTGAAAGGGGGATAGAGGTTGATCCCGACAAAGTTAAGGCAATTCTTGAAATGCCTCCTCCCCGTTCAGAAAGAGAGGTCCGAGGATTTTTGGGAAGGCTCAATTATATCGCCAGATTTATTTCACAATTGACAGCAACTTGTGAACCCATCTTCAAGCTACTCCGCAAGAATCAACCAGGGCGATGGGATGAGAATTGTCAAGCAGCTTTCGAAAAGATTAAGCAGTACTTATAAGAACCACCAATTTTGGTACCCCCAACCCCAGGAAGACCACTTATATTGTATCTGACTGTACTGAACAAATCCATGGGCTGCGTGTTGGGACAACACGATGAAACTGGAAAGAAAGAACATGCTATCTACTACTTGAGCAAGAAGTTCACTGATTGTGAAATGAGGTACTCCGCTTTAGAGCGGACTTGTTGTGTGTTAGCATGGGCCGCTAAGCGCCTAAGGCAGTACATGTGAGTCACACCACTTGGCTAATTTCTAAGATGGACCCCGTTAAGTACATTTTTGAAAAACCTGCTCTGACTGGAAGGATCGCTCGCTGGCAAGTGCTGTTAACTGAGTACGACATAATATATGTCACTCAAAAAGCTGTAAGAGAAAGTGCCTTGGCTGATTACTTGGCACACCAACCCATCAATGATTATCAGCCGATGCAATTTAACTTTCCGGATGAAGATATCATGGCATTATTCAATGAAGAAGGTGGTCAAAAGGAGAAATGGACCCTGAGATTTGACGGAGCTTCCAATGCATTAGGGCACAGAATTGGTGCTATCTTGATTTCACCCGATAAGGAATTTATCCCTATCTGCGCCAGATTGTGTTTTGACTGTACCAATAATATTGCTGAATATGAGGCATGCTCATTAGGAATCCAGGCGGCGTTGGATGCAAAAGTGAAGTTGTTAGAAGTTTATGGGGACTCTGCTTTGGTTATTCACCAATTGAAAGGCGAGTGGGAGACTAGGGACAGTAAATTGATTCCTTATTATGATCACATCAAGGAAATGATCAAGGAGTTTGACGAGATCTCTTTTCATCACGTTCTCCGGGATGACAATCAAATGGCTGATGCTTTAGCTACCCTTTCCTCAATGTTCAAAGTGAGTAGTGACTACGATATGCCTCTCATCGAAGTAAAGAAGCACTGTGAGCCTACATACTGTCAAATGATGGAAAAGGAGTCTGATGGGAAACCTTGGTACCATGATGTTAAGAGATATATCCAGAGTCAAGAATACCCTAAGGGTGCTACAGAAAATGATAAGAAGACTCTAAGGTGACTCGCCATGAGTTTCTTCTTAAATAAGGATGTGCTTTACAAAAGAAACTATGACTCTGTCCTTCTTCGCTGTGTTGATGCTGATGAGGCAAACGAAATCATGAAGGATGTTCATGAAGGACCTTTTGGAACTCACGCTAATGGACATGCCATGTCCAGAAAGATTTTGAGGGCTGGTTATTACTGGATGACCATGGAAGCAGATTGCTTCAAGTATGTCCGAAGATGTCACAAATGTCAGGTATACGCTGACCATATTCATGCACCCCCGTTATCCCTAAATGTCTTGACAGCACCATGGCCCTTCTCAATGTGGGGCATGGATGTCATTGGACCCATCGAGCCAAAAGCTTCAAACGGTCATCGTTTCATCTTGGTCGCCATCGACTATTTCACCAAATGGGTAGAAGCAGCTTCATATGCCAGTGTAACAAGGAGTATTGTGGTCAAATTCATCAAGCGAGAACTGATATGCCGATATGGCCTACCAAGTCAGATCATTACTGAAAATGGTACGAATTTGAATAACAAAATGATGAAGGAACTCTGCGAAAGCTTCAAGATTCACCATTACAATTCCTCCCCTTATTGACCTAAAATGAATGGGGCGGTTGAGGCGGCCAATAAGAATATCAAGAAGATAGTGCAGAAAATGGTAGTCACCTACAGAGATTGGAACGAGATGCTCCCTTTCGCTTTGCATGGGTATCGCACCTGGGTTCGAACCTCGACAGGGGCAACCCCGTTCTCCCTCGTATATGGAATGGAAGCAGTTTTGCCTTTTGAGGTAGAAATCCCGTCCCTTCGGGTAATGATGGAAGCAAAATTAGAAGAGGCTGAGTGGGTTCAAGCTCGACACGACCAATTAAACTTGATTGATGGAAAAAGATTGACTGCCCTCTGTCATGGTCAGTTGTATCAGAGGCGTATGAAACGAGCATTTAAGAAGAAAGTACGACCTCGACAGTTTCAAGAAGGAGACCTGGTACTCAAGAAAATTTTACCAATTCAAAAGGACAATCGAGGCAAATGGACTCCTAATTATGAAGGACCATATGTTGTGAAGAAGGCTTTTTCTGGAGGAGCCTTAATACTCACTAATATGGATGGCCAGGATTTGTCAATGCCTGTAAACACAGATGCAGTGAAAAAATACTATGCTTAGGGAGGAGACGTCAGAGCTAAAAAAAAAAAAGGGAAGAAAAGAAAATTAATGCTCGCTAAGCTGAAAACCTGGAAAGGCAGCTTAGGCAAAAGTTAGAGTGACCCGGTGAGTCGAAAACCCGAAAAGGGCGGCTCAGGCAAAAGTTAGGGTCAGATTTCTGGCAATGCAAATGATCCTCTGGCTCAAAGAAATACGAGTCCAAGCTCGTGCACGTGAATCACTGTCAAACTTACCTTTCCAAAAGCAAGGTCGAAGGGTGAACATGAAGTCGTGTTAGGGGTTAAAGCTCTCATCAGTCTCAGAGATTCACTGGAGGATCCATGAGTCTTCCCAGTTTTCATTTATGCTGAACTTATATGACCTCTTTCATTTCATTTACCTTCTTTATTTTTCTTTCTCTGTACTTGTTTAACGTGCATGAATAAAGTTCACCCTTTTCGATATGTGTTATGAATTTGGTTGATCTGATAAAAACATGAATTTTAACAAAGTAAAATGGAAGATTGGTAAACATTTAAAGTCGCAAGGGACAAGATGCTCCTACTACTCAACCTCATCATAAGCGATCATCGCAGGGACTTGGCCAGACACGCGCTTTGAAGCTATGGGCCTCATTTGTTCTACTTCGTCCATGAGTTCTCGTAAAAGTCACGGTTTCACAGGACTTACCCGATTTTGAAACTTATCTTTGCATTACTGACCATTTTTCTGCAGGTTATCCCACAGATAGTCATGCCAGGCACTAACACCCCAATCAAGCCCTTCAAATCTCTTCCTCGAATCGCCCGAGTTTGGCACTTCTCAAAAATCCCTCCTTAAAACGCCAAGTGGAGTCATTCGACAAAGATGGCACTCCTCAGGATCTCTCTCTCCAATGAATCCTAAAAGAGGCAATACCTGAACCACCAAATTCTTCCCCAGTGAAACTACGCTTCCCAAATAAGCTCAACTGGGACATCTTCCCGGACTCCTTTTGTTATAACCATTCTCCAAGAATCCTTCGATCATGTCAAACTGGGGTATCTCCCCAGATTTCTTCCTTCCCAGTCATGAGGCATCTCCCTAGATTCCCCCAAAACTCTTTAGATCATGTCAAACTGGGGGATCTTCCCCAGGTTTTTATCTTTGGTCAACCCAAGGATGGTACCCCATGCTCCTGGGAAGTGAAATGGGACATTACCTCGGGTCTTACTCCGGCAAAAGAAAATGCACCCCAACAACCTTCAAATCACCTCAAACTGGGGCATCTCCCCAGATTTCTTTTGTTCTAGCCAATCTCCAAGAATCCCTCCAATCGTGTCAAACCGGGGCATCACCCTATGTTTCTCCTTTCTCAATCAAGGGGACGATTCCCCATGTTCCTCCTCTTACCGTCAAGGGGACAATTCCCCAAGATTCCTTTAAATCATCTCAAACTAGGGCATCTCCCCAGGTTTCTTCTGTTCCAGTCAAGGGGTAATTCCCTAACAACCTTCAAATCACCTCAAACTGGGGCATCTCCCCAGATTTCTTTTGTTCTAGCCAATCTCCAAGAATCCCTCCAATCGTGTCAAACTGGGGCATCACCCTATGTTTCTCCTTTCTCAATCAAGGGGACGATTCCCCATGTTCCTCCTCTTACCGTCAAGGGGACAATTCCCCAAGATTCCTTTAAATCATCTCAAACTAGGGCATCTCCCCAGGTTTCTTCTATTCCAGTCAAGGGGTAGTTCCCCAACAACCTTCAAATCACCTCAAACTGGGGCATCTCCCCAGATTTCTTTTGTTCTAGCCAATCTCCAAGAATCCCTCCAATCGTGTCAAACTGGGGCATCACCCTATGTTTCTCCTTTCTCAATCAAGGGGATGATTCCCCATGTTCCTCCTCTTACCGTCAAGGGGACAATTCCCCAAGATTCCTTTAAATCATCTCAAACTGGGGCATCTCCCCAGGTTTCTTCTGTTCCAGTCAAGGGGCAATTCCCTAAGAACCTTCAATCATGTCAAACTGGGGCATCACCCCGAGCCTTTAGGTCCAGTGAGTTAATTTGGACGAGACGTCCTGTTAGCTCCCCCTAACCTTCATATTTCCTACCAACAGTGAGTTAATTTGGACGAGACGTCCTGTTAGCTCCCCCAATCTCTGTATCTTCTGTCAACCGAGGGTTAACCCCACCCTTTACCTTCCATTCGCCTATTCAGGCACCCTTTACTTTCCATTCGCCTATTCAGGCATCCCTTTACTTTCCATTTGCCTATTCAGGCACCCTTTACTTTCCATTCGCCTATTCAGGCACCCTTTACTTTCCATTCGCCTATTCAGGCACCCCTTTACTTTCCATTCGCCTATTCAGGCACCCTTTACTTTCCATTCGCCTATTCAGGCACCCCTTTACTTTCCATTCGCCTATTCAGGCACCCTTTACTTTCCATTCGCCTATTCAGGCACCCTTTACTTTCCATTCGCCTATTCAGGCACCCCTTACTTTCCATTCACCTATCAAGGCATCCCTTTTACTTTCCAGCCGCCTATCAAGGCATCCTTTATCTTTCCTGCCGCCTATCAAGGCATCCTTTATCTTTCCAGCCGCCTATCAAGGCATCCTTCTACTTACCAGCCGTCTATCAAGGCATCCTTTATTTTCCAGCCGCCTATCAAGGCATCCTTTTACTTTCCAGCCGCCTATCAAGGCATCCTTTATTTTCCATCCGCCTATCAAGGCATCCTTTATTTTCCAGCCGCCTATCAAGGCATCCTTTATCTTTCCCGCCGTCTATCAAGGCATCCTTTTACTTTCCAGCCGCCTATCAAGGCATCCCTTTTACTTTCCAGCCGCCTATCAAGGCATCCTTTATTTTCCTGCCGCCTATCAAGGCATCCTTTATCTTTCCAGCCGCCTATCAAGGCATCCTTCTACTTACCAGCCGCCTATCAAGGCATCCTTTATCTTTCCCGCCGCCTATCAAGGCATCCTTTTACTTTCCAGCCGCCTATCAAGGCATCCTTTATTTTCCAGCAGCCTATCAAGGTATGCCTTTTACTTTCCAGCCGCCTATCAAAGCACCCTTTACTTTCCGTTCTACCGGAAGTCAACCCCGATCTTCTCACCTCATGTTGACTGAAAGGCTCAAGTGTCAATCCCTGGGTTTTTCCCCTACATCTGATACTTTGACAAAGGTATTCACGTCTGTGAACACCTATTTCAGCTCACCAGCAAATGAAAAGAATTTTTTTTTTAAAAAAAAAAAAAACGGTGTTGATCTGATATGGGCACTGGTAAGGATTCACCCTATCACGGAATATGGTGATCCCAAAGCTGGTGTCATGGCTCTCAAAGTCAAATGAAGTAGGCCCTATGGTTATAAGAGACGGTGTCCCTATGGCCACACCGGTTACTACTTTTGGGAAGCAACAAACGGTATCTGGAAATCTACCTCGGACCGAATTAGTTTCGGGGATGAAATTACCAAGGCTCAGGTCACACCCATTACACCGGAGATTCGAAAGGTAATTGAGGTTATGGACGGGGTGGTTTTTATTCGAGGTGTCATGCTTTGTAATAGACGATGTTCGAATTGAATTGGCAAAAGAAATGAAGTCCTAATTCCAAGTACAAATTGTTAATCAGACGGTGTTACTTCAAGTTGTTACCCTACACCGGTCACACGAGAGAAATACTTGGAGATATTTAAAGAATAAGACAAGCAGATGTGGAAAATTGTATTGCATTGATGAGGGCACTGAGGCCATTACAAAGTTAAAACTCCGGAGCCCATCCCGGAACAAGGCTAAGAAAAAAGGAAGAGAAAAATACTAAGAGTTAGATGCAGGAGAGTCTGGTCTAGCTGTCCTCTCGGATTCTTCTGACACCGTCCTTAGTTCCATGCTTTGGCCTTCGGGGAGGGGCATCGGCTCATAAGGAACATCCTCAGGTTCCGAAGCTTGACCCCGGTCCATAGCATATAAGTGGCCACCATGAAATTCATAGTAGACACCTATGCCATTCAGGTTAAGTTGCACAGCGGAATTCCGGTGTACAACCTGACAAACAGCGGAACTAAAGGCGACATCGGCCAATACCGAAAATTCAGCCATCTGTTCTTCGGCTTCTGTCCGTTCCCTTGCCTGCTCCTCTTTCACATCGGCGAGCTTCTCGGATAGCTCCTTGTTTTTCTTGTCAACTTCGGCTTTCACAGCCTTGGCCTCCTCTAGTTCGGTCCGGAGAGCTTGAAGAGCGTCCTCTGAAGCCTTAGCCTTAGCTTCAGCAGCATCTGCCCTCTTAGCAGCCGATGTGTAGGCAGCAGTGAGTTCGGACAGGTCCTCCTTGCTTTTGACCAGTTCCTGCTCCTTCTGGGTCAAAGCAGTCTGAGCCTCAACTCTCAAAGCCTCAGCCTTCTTCATCCGATCTAGGCATTCCTTAGCCTCGACACCGGAATAGTAAGAGCGGCCCAAAGAGCTGAGGACCCCGGCCGCCTCAACCAAATTGAAAATGGCTGCTTCAGCAGCAGATTGAGCCTCAGGAGCAGGAAGATCGGCTTTGAGCTTGAAGGGGATGTGGACCCGAGCCGGTGTCCCTCCAACATATTCCAGAAAGTCCAAGAGGCGGGAGTTGACAACGATGTCCTCAGGTTGAGACCGAACTGGGGAAATATTTACAGGACCAGCCTCCTCCTCCGTTGGCACCTCTACCTCGGCCACAACCTTTGGAGCCTTCTGTTTTTTCGGCTTGGAGGTTGAGCCGAGGTTGGACTTCCTTTTAGCTGGGACCCTTTCAGCTGGTCCCAAAGTCATTGCCTCAATATTTTCTGCCGGTATGCTCACCATCTTGGCCGGCATGCGTCGAGGAGTCACCCTGTTCTCCTGTTCAGCAGCGGCGGCGTTCCGAGCTTCAGCAGCCTCCCTCAGTTTCCTGAGGATGTCTATCCGAGCCATCTCACCTACAAAGAGAAAAACGATGTTAGTACCGGTGTGAATGTATCAGAAATAAATAGATAATAAAAAGGAGGAAAGTAAACAATGTCTACCAAGGTAAGTATCCCGGCCTGACTCCGTCCCCAAAAGCCTCTTGCAGGAGAACTTGGCAATGGCCGAATAACCCTTCAGAGCGTCCAGGACTTTCTTGGACTCAGTTGATAGGTTACTCTCACTGACGATGTAGGCGTTGCTTTTCAGGAGAAAGTATTCATGAGTCCAACCGGTGTAAAACTTTCTGGAATAATCAGAATTCTCCCAGAACACCGGCCTACCAGCATTGACCTCGACTTTGACGTAGGAGTGTTTGAAACTGACCCCGTCCGTCTTGGCTGATTCGGTGTAACTTTCGAAGTTAACCACCTTTGAGTCGCAGCGGAGGTTGATGAAGCCTAGACCCCCTCCAGAGTTACCCCGGCGCATCACCCTGCAATAAGTGAAAAAGAGGGCCACTGTGGGGACGAAGTGGAAGTACTCCCCAAGTACCTCCAAAGCCCTTACCAAGCCCCAGCCATTGGGATGAAGTTGGCTGGGAGAGCAGTCAAGAAACCGGAGTACCCCCATCTCAAACTCCGTCAATGGGAAACGGACGCCGATCTTGGAGAAGACCATCTCATACATAAAGAGATTCCTTGACCCCGGTTGATGGCAAATCCTGTCCGAGGTTTGGGGGCAGAATACTGTAAAGTCATTTTCATGCTCAACATCGGCATGAACAACGACATCTTCGATGGTGACGTCGGCAGCATCTTCAGCATACCGGGAAACAATTGTCTTTGGGTCCTCATGAACCCAGAAATAAGGGTCCCTGGCTTTCTCTGCTAGCCAGTTGATCCGGTGTGCCAAGACATTGGTCTCAACGGGATCAGTGATCACAGCGACGCCGGTAGAGGAATTTTCAGAAGCCATTCGGATGGTATGACGAAGGAAAGGAATACAGCTGTAAAAGTCCACATCATCAGTAAGATATAGATCGGTACTGCTCCCCCTTTCACTAGCAGTGCCAAAGTTAAACGAAGAGTCTGACGATGTGTCAAACCCCTCTGTTTCCCACAAAGGCAATGTGGAGAAACGATGTCCCGATGAGGCGAACCGATGTGAAGCCCCTGAGGTTGCCCCACTTTGGTGACTCAGACCTCGGCTCGAAACTCCACCCGGCTGATGCCGGGATGTAATTGAAGGAGGACCAGACAGGACCTCAATGGAGTCACTACTCGAACCGGTGTCCCCCATGACTTATCTACGAATTAAAATAAAGGAGATAATGGCTACCTGCTGAGGCGATTCGTGCAGTTCTCTTTGTACGAGCCAGGACGTAACACCGGAGCAAAGCTTTAACACCGGAGGAAAACTCTAAACACCGGAGAGGTTGAACGTCGGAGAGACAGCACTTCAGTATCAAGAAAGGAGTGAAAGTGATGGATCCCTGAAGTTTCTTTTATAGGGGGAGGGGGGAGGATCCAGGACCTTCCGCATTCCGGCCCAAGGCCCATTAAAAAGGGCCGACTTTTGGCATTCCGGCCCAATGGCGCGAATTTTGAATTTTGAAAACGGCCAGTTAGCTGACGACACGTGGGATGCTTAGTCACCTCATGACGTGGACCACGTGTAGGACACGACGGCTGTTTAAATGGCCACATCATTGAGCCCCACACCGGATTTAGCTCCTACATCGGTGTTCATATCTTTACTCCCTTTTCACCTCGGAAATTTACATTTTTCTGGTGAAAGAGAGTAAAGAGGGGCATCTGTGAACACCTCTTTCGGTCCGGCCTAAATTGTTATAACACTAGACCCGGCCTTAAAGAAACTGGCAACACCGGACAAGGCCTAAGTTAACACCGGACCGATGTCGTGAGGAGTAACAGGCCACTCCGGCCCCAAGGAAAGGGATCAGAACAAAATAGGCACACCGGCTGGTGGTGGACCCAGACTAGGAAAGAGGATACCGCCCCTGATTACTTTGAAAGGCTCAACCGGTGTTGGACATTGGAAAAGGTTCCCGAGATGCCACATCGGATCAAAGGAGACTCCCTCCAACCGATATCTTCGCTAACCGATGTCACAGATCTGACAACGGATGGACGAGGTCAGAAGTTTATGCACGATGATCTGGAATCGCACTCCCCAAAAGTGGCAGACAGGGGGGCGGAAGTGGACAATTAAAAATGCCATGCCGAAATCCTGCTCCCCACGAACGGTTAATGGCCAGGTTTGCACACCACTACGCGTATGGGTGAGTGGGAATTCTGGCTGTCCCAAACCCTCAGCCCATGGCCTTAAGGCCCTATAAATGCCCCAGCCAAAGAAGCTACGGGGGCGGACGTTTTTGGGGGGGAAAGACTCAATTCGCAAAGAAGCTTCTTTTTTCCTCAAAATTCTCTCTAATTTCTTTAAGACCTTCTGAAGATCCTCCTCCGCTGGAAGCCTATAACCTGTCATAATCACCAATATAAACCCCTCAGCTTTGGGAAGCTTGGGAATTCTGAGTACTCAAAGCTTTTGCCTTGTCCATCGCCCCTACCCCGTACTCACACCGTCTCCACACAGAATCCATCCCGTTCTAGTTCTTCGCTGCCTTGCCCTATTACTGTCTTCATTGCTCTTACACATCGTCTTTGCACCGTATCCAGTAACTCACCTCGGATCAACTTCCCACGACACCGGTTGCGTCCTTCAGTTTTCAAGATTTGGATCTAACTCCGGTCCATTGTTCCTGTCAGCGTGCAAATCTGAAACCGGCCAGACATCGTCACTGTGCTTGACTTCCCCACACCGGTTCCGTGCCCTTCACACCGGTTCCACTCTGTTCTTTATCTCCTTTACTTTTAGTCTTTTGCTTTCCCGTGAGTTTGCTATTTGTTGGTTATGATTGTCTGTGTGTCATTTTTTTATTTTATCCTTTTCCCTAACAAGTACATCTAATAAAATAAGTGATTTTGTAAAATAAAAATAGTGTCGTACGGGAGCACTCCCGTCTACACAACCCTTTTAGGATCCGTGCACGTGCAAAGCACTTCGCCTTGTATGGATTCTTCATAAAAATGATCCCCATCAATATCTTCCTAATCTTTTCCTAAAAAAAAACACTTAAAGAACTACGTGACCCTGATTTCTCGAAAGTTCGAGAATACGTAGGAGCGGGAAACAGTTCCTGTCGGGCCCACCTTTCTTTATTTCGTTTTTAGAGTTTCTTTTTTGTCTTGCCATCAAAAGGAGGAGTGAGATTAATTTGGACGAGACGTCCTGTTAATCTCATTTTTTTAATATCTCTTTAAAAAGGCGGAGTGAGATTAATTCGGACGAGACGTCCTGTTAATCTCATTTTTTTAATATCTCTTTAAAAAGGCGGAGCGAGATTAATTTGGACGAGACGTCCTGTTAATCTCATTTTTTTAATATCTCTTTAAAAGGGCGGAGCGAGATTAATTTGGACGAGACGTCCAGTTAATCTCATTTTTTAATATCTCTTTAAAAGGCGGAGCGAGATTAATTTGGATGAGACGTCCTGTTAATCTCATGTAAATATTTTGTGTTGATCTTTGTTTATATTTTTGTTTATTTTGTCGTTCCGTACATTTTTCTTTTTATGAAGAAGTTAAAATAATTATTGGGTTAATTATAATGCGTGCTATCAAATTGAGGTAACCGTTTTTTAACGGACAGTTGTGAGGTGCTAATACCTTTCTCACCTGTAATCAGACTCCCGAATCATGGAATCTCATTTTTATAACCAGTGCTTTAACAAAAGGTTTTTCCACTATTTTATCCTAAAAAAATATTGGTGGCGACTCCCTGTTTATCATTTTAAAACCGTTTCGAGGGTCGGCCGCGCCGCCGCGATCCCGGTCGCGACACCAGCTCCTATGATTACCGAATGAATATTCTCTTTGTCTATTAAATGGCCGGTCGGCTTTTGTAATGTGACAATGATATTATTTATTTCAGATTCTATTTTTAATCTTGAAATTATTTGTGAAAAGTTTATTTGTATTTGTTTATATTTTAAAATGGGTCGGTCGGATTGATGTATAACCGGTATTGTTAGTGTTGAATCTGACTCCTGTTTTAGAAATTTAAATTATTTGCGAAAAATTTATTTGATTTATTAAAATTTATTTTAAAAATTAAGATGTTATACGAAGTCCACTTCCTTTCTCGGAAATCATTCCACTTGAAAGGATTACTCGGGGTCAAAGCCTATCTTGAAAACAAATCCGAGCACAAGCTCTCAGAACTCTAAAGATCGATCCGAGCACGAATTAAATGAATTTACCACTCGGATATTTACTCTCCTCAGAATCATTCACTCAGAAAACATAATCAGAGTTGAAGTCTTTCTTTGTCCAGAAGGACTCCTCCTGAAAAGACTCACTCGGTGCCATCTCACTCGGAATCACATCCATTTCACTTGGAATCAGATATATTTACACTTGGAAAATCTTGTTTTTGACATTTTTCACTCAAAAATTTTTTCAGAATTTCTCTATTAATCCTTATTAAATTATTTTTCTAGAAATCATAAAAATTAGGATGTTACAAGGGGCATCCCCCAAGTCATATATTTTCTATCAAATAGCTTCAGGAATCAACTCCTAGGCTATCAAATTTCTCAATTTGAGCCAGGGGCATCCCCCAAGTCATTTATTTTCTGTTAAAAAGCCTCAGGAACCTACTCCTAGGCTATTCCATTTTTCAATTTGAGCCAGGGGCATTCCCCAAGTCATTTATTTTCTGTCACATAGCTTCAGGTACACCGCCCTAGGCTATTCCCTCTCTCAATTTGAACCAGGGGCATCCCCCAAGTCATTTATTTTCTGTCAAAAAAGCTTCAGGAACCCACTCCTAGGCTATCCCATTTTTTAATTTGAACCAGGGGCATCCCCCAAGTCATTTATTTTCTGTCAAATAGCTTCAGGTACACCGCCTTAGGCTATTCCCTCTCTCAATTTGAACCTGGGGCATCCCCCAAGTCATTTATTTCCTGTCAAAAAGTTTCAGAAACTCACTCCTAGGCTACTCCATTTCTCAATTTGAACCAGGGATATCCCCCAGGTCATTTGTTTTCTATCAAAAAACTTCAGGTACTCATTCATAGGCTGTATCCTTCAGTCCAAATGTGTTTGGGCAATCCCCTGTGTCATTCATTCTTCTTCAAAGCTTTAAGTATCCCTCTCTAGGCTACTTTATTTTCAATATCAAGGAAATGTCCTTTGATTTGTTTATTTTTTGGGACAAAGCTCAAACTTCAGTCGTTAAACTTGGAACCTTTTTCATCTTCCCCAATTGTCAAAGTTGGCAACTTTTTAAGCTTATCTAGCACTTTCAGGTACTCGGTGCCAAAGTCAGTTTTCTTTAAGTTTCCATAACACATTTGCCAAAGCTGGCATTATTTGAGTCTTCTATTTGTCAAGGTCATCACCTTATTGAGGATGTTAGTGTCAAGATGGTGTTCACTTCTTTACTTCCTTTTCATGATATGAATAAATCGTTCATATTTTCGTGAAAAGAAAGTAAAGAGGGGCAACTGTAAACACCATATTTTTTCCTTTTTATATTAAATAATAATTTCCCCCCTCCATTCCGGAAAACCCGTTCAGAATCCGGAACCTGTCCCTAATACTCCTCCACTTGCCTTGTCTTCTTCCTCTCCTAATCCTCTTTGTCCTCATTATAAAAAGCAAACAAAAACTCCCTGAAGAAAAAAAAAGAGAAAAAAAGGAGGGGTAAGAGGAATGAAAAAACCCAACAGACCCATCACCTTCTCCATCTTCCTCATCAGATAACAAAAAAAAGCAAAATAACTTCTCCCCCAATCCATCCCAACTTCAGCGTTCGTCTTCTTCCTTTCCCAATCCTCTTCATCCTCGTCATATAAACCAGAAGAAATAAGAATAGAAGAGGAGAAATCAACAAGAACGAAACAAAATACAAATAAAGAAAAACAACAAAGAACAATGAAAAATCAGAAAAAAGAACATTCTCTGGTATGTCTCTCCTCTACTTTCACTTCCTCTCTTCCTTCCCTGTCCCTCACTCGTCTCTTCCTCTCTCGGTTCCCTTCATCCACTCGTTCTTTCACTCTCGTTCTTTCACTTTCTCTCTCACTCGGTCCATCACTCAGTCTCCTTCCCTTACTCGGTCTTTTTCATCCTCAGTCAGTCTCTAACTCCCTCAGTCGGTCTTTTTCGCCCTCAGTCGGTCTCTCACGCCCTCTCCAGTCTCTTTTTCCCTCAGTCAGTCTCTGACTCCCTCTCCAGTCTCTCGTTCTCTCAGTCGGTCTCCGTCGCCCTCATTCGGTCTCTCACTCCATCTCTCGGTTCCCTCACTCGGTCTTTATTTCACTCGTCATTCCCTCATTCGGTCTCTCATTCACTCGTCTTTCTTTCACTGGCCTCTCCCTCACCCTGTCCTTCACTCGTCTTTCCCTCTCTCGGTCTCTCACTCTATCACTCGGCCCTTCATTTATTCGTTCTTTCACTCGTCATTAGCTCATTCGGTCCTTCATCCATTCGGTCTTCCACTCTCATTCTTTTACTCTTTCGTTCCCCACTCAATCTGTCCTTTACTCGTCCCTCCCTTTCTCGGTCTCTTACTCCACCACTCGGCCCTTCATTCACTCGGTCACTCTTTCACTCGTCACTAGCTCACTCGATCCTTTATCCATTCGATATTCCGCTCGTTCTTTCACTCTTTCGTTCCTCACCTGATCTCTTTCACTCGTCTGTCCCTCTCTCAGTTCCCTCACTCCTCAATCTCAGTCTTTCTCATTCCTTCATTCAGTCTCTCACTCCCTCACTCAGTCTCTTTTCCACTCTCATTCTAGTACTTAATTTTTAGTTGCTTTTGTTAAATTTAAATTAAATGATTCACCAACTTTTTTAAAAAATAAACAAAAATTTCTTGCATATTATTCTAAGAATGATATTTATTTAAATACTATGATTTTTAATAAAATTAAAAAAACATAAATGTAAAATTTTAAAATACATAAAAATAAGATTTAGAAAAGGTTAAAAGTTATATGAACTAAATAAGAAATTAATGGATAATAACTTTAGGTAATGAATAAATTTATAAAAAGGTAGAATACTATCATTTGACAATTTTAAGTATCAGAAAAGCTAAAAGCGCTAGAAGGAGGGCTTGAACCTCCAACCTTGTGGTTAAGGGCCACACGCTCTAACCAACTGAGCTATTCCAGCTGACGTTTACTTATACTAATAAAATTACACTAAACTAATACAAAAAATATAGGATAGACCACTTGAGAACAAAACAGAACCTAAGAAAACCTGTTGGTACAAGGTATAAGGCTGTCGATGAAGAATGGCCAGAAGAGTTGCGTGGTTTCTCCCAAACAGAGCCTTCTTCTCTTCCACACCTGAAATCCTAACCCTTTACTCCTTCCTTCAACCATCAGTATTTTCCCTCAACAAGAAACAACAACAACCCATTTGTGAAGAACCCCAAAAGATCCCAACTTGCCCAGCACAACACTCTCTCTCCCTCACCCCTCACCAAGTTTCCACCTTGCAAACCACCCTTCACAAGTCCCTCATCACTAACAACACCGATGAGGCTTGGAAATCCTTCAAGACCCTCACCACATACCATGCTTTTCCTCCCAAACCCCTCCCAAACTCCCTCATCACTCACTTGTCCTCTCTTGGTGAAATCCACAACCTCAAAAGGGCATTTGCCTCTGTTGTCTTCCTCATGGAGAAAAACCCTTTGGTTCTTCAATCTGAAACCCTCCATTCCATGCTTTGTTCCATGAGGGGTGCCAACACTGCCCCCTCTGCTTTTTCCCTTGTTAAGTCTATGTTCAAGAACAGGTTTTTTGTCCCCTTTGGTGTTTGGGGACATTTTCTTGTTGACATTGGTAGGAACAATGGTAACCTTTCTGCTTTCTTAGGGATTTTTTATGAGAACTGTAGGGTTGCCTTGGTGGAGAAGCTGGAGTTCATGAAACCTGATGTTGCTGCTTGTAATGCTGCTTTAGAAGCTTGCTGTTGTGAGCTTGAATCAGTGGGTGATGTTGAGAGGGTTGTTGGGACTATGTCAGATCTTGGTGTTAGGCCAGATGAGTTTAGTTTTGGGTTTCTTGGTTATTTGTATGCACTCAAGGGGTTGTATGGGAAGATAAATGAGTTGGAGGTTTTGATGGATGGGTTTGGTTACTCTAACAAAAAAGCCTTTTATTCTAATTTGATTAGAGGGTATGTTAAGTCATGGAATTTGGATTGTGTGGAGTCAACTGTTGTTAAGTGTCTGAATGATGGGGATGGCAAAGATTGGAGTTTTGGTGTTGAAACTTTCTGTGAAGTAGTTAAGGCATATTTTCAGAAGGGAAATGTTAAAGGGTTGACTAATTTGATTATTGAAGCTCAAAAGTTAGAGCCTTCGGATATTGTTGTTGATAAGTCTATCGGTTATGGTATTGTTAATGCATGTGTTAGTGTTGGATTATCAGACAAAGTGTTAGTCCTCAAATTTTCAATAAAAGCTTTAATAAAAATTTCATAAAAATTACAAAAATTAGTTTAATTTGTTAGAAAATTAGGATTTAAATTCAATAAATGGATGTTGTTGGAAATAATCTGCCCTTGATCAATTTTCTCAAAGTTTTGCAGTGAAAAAGTTAAGAAATCAAGAGAAAATTACATTGGAGGAGCTCACGCGTAGCATCAACAGCTATTTTTGATACTGACGCTACGCGTCACAGCCACGCGTAGCGTCATTGCTGCGTGGTCTCCACCTCCACTTTGACCAACCACTCCACTTGGACCCAATAATGGGCACTCCACTCAGTACCAAGGGCCACCCCACTCAGCATGAAAGGCCAAAACTCGGTGGAAACATGTTCATGTGGCCAGGCATGATCAAATTTAATAATTTGAAGTGGCCATTATCAAGTGTTTAATGGAGGCTGAGTCAAGGGTTTGACGCGTAGCGTCACACTGATGCGTAGCGTCAGCACCCTTGCTCAGCCCTATAAATAGGGCCATCCAACACCATTCTAAGGATCCCATCCCATAGCATCCCATTCTCTTCTTTTCTCTCTTTGTGCTCGACTTTGAGTACTTCTTTTATGAGTTGTAGTTCTAGAATAATTTTCTAGATACTTGAGTGTGTTTTGGTGTATTGTGATCGTTGTATCGTGAAGTTCCCATCATCTTCGTAATGTCAAACTCTGTAAGTGTTGTTTTTACTTTCACCATGTGTAACTAATTTGTTTATGTTGGAATTGGTGAACTAATCTATTGAGTATAATGTTATGAATTTGACCTCTGCATGTTTATGATTCAAGTCCATGTTAGTATTTCAACCTTTTATTAATATGAACGTCAAACGGGAGAATGATTTTCATGTGTATTGAAACTTGTTTTATTAGTATGAATGTCAAACGGGAGAATGATTATTCATGCCATATTGAAACTTGTTTTGACGAAAGTAAAAGTTGGAATACCCTTGGTATCTCAATTCTATAGGGGTTGTTAACCATTGTTGCCATAAGGCCAGTTCTTAATGCAAGTTTTTACTGAGAAAGCTCACGAGGGATCGGACTTTACGGTGAATTCTAAGAATTTATATCACGAGGGATCGGTTATAATGATTTTAAGCTGCAATGACATGAAACTTGATGATTAAATATGCATGTCTTAAGTTCCTCATTGTTATTCTAGATTAGGGATCCAATTTCCAACATAATTTATTTATCTGTGTTTATCTTAAGTATCTTACCTATTCTAGATTGCAACTCAACTTTTTAGATAGATTTTTATTTTCTTTTTATCTTATGAACCTTTCAATCATGCTATCCTGTGAATATTGTATAAATTGTATATAAATCATTCTTTTGTCTATAACTTCCTTCACATTTACCATAGTAAATAGAAAATTACTGTTGTTATTGGACTTTCAATCCCAGTGGAACGATATCTAAATTTTGAAAACTACAAACGATTGGTGCGCTTGCCAATTAACAACCCGTTGGTGGAAACGAACTGTTGAGACGCTATCGCCGGGTTAACAAGTTTTCTGGCGCCGTCGTCGGGGATTGAATTGTTTCAGTAAAATAGTAAATTTTTAATTACCGTGGTAAATTTTTTTTACGTTAGTTAAATTTTTTTTTATTTTTACTTATTGTTACACTAACTTTATTTGTCTAGTTTGTGTATGCAAACTTGATCTACCGCAGGTAAAATTTATTTTGATCCTGAGATAGAAAAGTTTGTAAAGAAAATCAAGTCTTTGAAATCTAAAACACAAACTAAATCTTCTTCTACTTCTAATTTTGAAAATTCAAATATGGCTGCTGAAAGGAGAACATTGGGACAGTTTGCTGCTATTAATGGTCCACCCCGAGTTTCGGGTATGTTTCAAGGACCTGTTGTACCAGTGGAGATTAAACCTGCTACTTTAAATATTATTCAAAACAATCAATTTGCCGGTTTAAATCATGAACAACCATATGAACATTTAACTATTTTTATGAGTTATGCAGCACAATTGGTTTTGAACCCAATCAAGAAGAGTCTGTTTACATGAGACTTTTTCCTTTTTCATTGATTGGTAAAGCAAAAGAATGGTTTAAATCTTGTCCACCGGGTAGTTTTGCAAACTGGTCCGATGTTGAAAGAAAATTTTTGGAAAGATTTTATTCTCCTTTGAAATATTTTGAAGCAATGACAGCCATACACTCTTTTTTCCAAAATAATGATGAATCACTAGGAGAGACATGGGAACGATTCAAGGCACTTTTGAGAAAGTGTCCAAACCACAACCTGAATGATGCCGAAAAGGTAAGAATCATTTACCATGGTTTATTGCCTCAGTTCAAGATGATGTTAGATGCTTGTGTAGGTGGTTCTTTAATGAACAAAACTGTGGAGGAAGCCATAGAAATATTGGAATCAATGGCTATCAGTGATCGCCAAGCAAAGCTTGAAAGAGGTAATGTACAGAGGAAGCCAGGAATGCTCGAATTGGGATTAAATGATGCGGTGTTGGCTCAGCAAAAATTACTGACTCAACAAATTGAAGTTATGAGCAAGCAATTAGAAAAACTCCAAATTGCTCAAGTAGCATCACCACCCCCTGCTCAACTTAAACAATGTATGCACTGCATGGGAGAATAACCATGTGGTTACTGTGGAAATGAGCAAGAGCAAGCCAATTTCATGAACCATCAAAGAGCACCCTTAGGTAATTTTCCTTTCCATCATGGAAATTCTTTTCCTAACAATTACCTGCAGGGTTGGCAAAATCAGAATATTGGCTGGAGACAGGACACTAGACGTTCCAACAGACCTCCTAACAATCAGTTTAAGCAACAACAAACTGACAATGCAAGATTGACAAGGATAGAGGAATCTATTCAACAGTTACTGCAGTTTGTGGAAACAAATGAAGCTGCCCAAAAAGCATCAGACATACAAATAGGACAGCTTGCAAAAGAAATAGCCGAATTAAAGAGTTCTGGGTTTACTGCAAACACTTAAAACCCAAGGGAACAATGTAATGCTGTTTCTTCTGATGTTGTAAAAATTGATTGTAAAGAAAAGAGTGAGAAAAAGAAAGAAGAAGAAGAAAAAGAAAGTGAAAAAATAGAAAAAAATGAAAAAAATGAAAAAAAAAATGTGCAAGTAAATACAGAGCAAGAAACAAACTGTATAACCCCAAAAAAATGTAAAGATCCAGGGAGTTTCACCATTCCTGTAACAATTGGAAATATCAACATCAGGAATACGTTATTAGATTTAGGGGCTAACATCAACTTGATGCCCTTAGAATTAATAAAACGCATTGGTGAATATAAGCTAAAAGAAGCAAAGACAGAATTACAGTTTGCAGATCGCTCTGTCAAAAAGCCTTTTGGGATTGTGGAAGATGTACTGGTAAAGGTTGACAAGTACCACTTCAGAGTTGACTTTGTGGTACTAGATATGAAGGAGGATACTGAGATCCCCCTGATCCTAGGAAGACTTTTTATGAAAACTGCAAGGATCAAAGTAGATGTTGATCGAAGTATGGTTGCAGTCAAGGTTTATGAAGAAGAGGTAAGCTTCAGTGCTCATGAACACCTCAGGACAAGTAATGAGGAAAAATTTTACCCTTCAACCGAACCAGGTATATCTCTTCCTAATTAATTAAATTGTTTTAAATTAACCGATGCCTTGAAAGATAAAAAATAAGTAATTAAGCATTGGAAAAGAAGAAGGAGGAAGAAAAAGACAGGTGATTCCTCAACGAATATTAGGAGACTACCTGATTAATCAGAGGTAATGTCTGGCTGGAGACATTAAATCTAGCGCTCAATAGGAGGTAACCCATTCTTTTCTTGTTATTTTCAAATAAAAAAATAAAAAAAAATTAGAATTAATTTTTTAAAAAAGGAAAGGGGTTTAAAACTCAAAAGAAAAGGTTTTTGAAAATCAAAATTTTGAAAAATCAAAAACAGAAGCCCACGCGTAGCGCCACTGTGACGCGTAGCGTGGACTCTGAATTTTGGACCTGACGCGTAGCGTCCCATCTACGCATAGCGTCAGAGCCCACGTTTAGTTTTTAAAAACTGAACCAGAGAGGCCCATCTTAGGTTTTAAAACCTAAGATATCCTCTCTGCCTCACTTAGTTTTCAAAACCTAAAAATTTCAAAACCCCATTTTCTCTCTTCCAAACCTTCTTAATCCTATTTGCTCAAGGAATCACAAGTAAGTTTAGTTTTGGTTTTAAACTTTTGATTTTTAGAAATAAATGTGGTTAGGATTAGGATTAGAAGATCATTGGAATTGATTACTGTTAGAATTAGGAAATTGAATGAATATAATGTGGTTTGGAAAGGGGTTGCTGCTGTGCAACCCCTGTTTTTCTCTGTTCTCCCACTGACGCCTAGCGTGGGCAGAATAGGCTGACGCGTAGCGTCCCACCACGCGTAGCGTCAGCCTCTGTTTTTAGTTTTTGAGTAATGTGTACTATTTTATGTATATATTTTCTGTTTTTAATAAATCTTTCCAGTATGCCTATTTTTGTGATGTTTATTGTTTTCTTTTTTTTAATAAATTTTCATATTTAATATTTGTTATACTTTCTTGCATAAAAATATAAAAATAAATTTGTATAAATTTTGAATAAATTGTATGAATTTTGTTTTGAAAATTTGATTCAAAATTACTTAAAAATATGTATGTTAACTTTCTTTATAAATCACAAAAATACAAAAATATGTTGTTGTATGAAATTCATTTTTAGAAAAACCAAAAATATTTGTGTTTCAAATTTTGTGTAAATATTTGGTTGATTGTATAGGATTGTTAATGTGTGATTTACTTTTTAATATGTGTTTAATTTTAAAATTTTTACTTTTTGCAGATGGCACCAATGAAATCCATTCCCACTACTGGTCCCTCTAAAAGACAGAGGAAGGCTACGGATACTGACACCACCTCTGAGGATCCTGATCTTCAGGGACAGGAGGTGTTAGGACCGAGGGATCCTACCAGATTTTGTACTGATACAAAGTGGGCACGGTTTCATCAAATCAAAGGCCAGAGACTTATCTGGGAGAGGGTCCTTGATTTGAGTGTAGGAGATTACCCTGAGCTTCAGGATGGAGTTCAGCAGAGGAAATGGGAACTCTATTCTCTCTACCTACTAAGGGGGACACCAATCTTAGTGATGGAGTTTTATGCAAATGCCTTCCGGACTCGCCAGGACACACCGAGTATAGGATAACAGCGGACGAGTTGGGTGAGGGGCCGACATATTTCATATGACCGGGACATTATCAGTACCCTATTGGGTAATCCTTGGGAGCCTACTCCCGAGGATGACACTTGTTTCTGGAAGGACAACAGAAACAAGATTATTGCCGAGGGAGAGTTAGGATACTCCCTCGAGGAGGTTGCTCACTTCTTGAGCAAGGATGGAATCTTTTTCAACCTGAGTAAGGTTGGAAGGAGTCCATCTAACCTCCTAAAGACCCAGCTTACCCCTATAGCCTAGGCATGGTCCCACCTCATGCTTCATAACATCACTCCTGTCACCTATCTTTCATCTCTTCCAATTGAGTGTTGTTGCCTTCTATTTTCTATCCTCCAGGGCCATACCATTGACATCGCTGAGCTTATATCTGAGCAGATTCACTGTATGCCCTTGGGTATAAAGTGAACCGCCCCATTCCATTTCCTCTCATCATATCTGCCTTACTGAGGAGGCAGGGAGTCGTCGTACCTTCACCTGAGTTCACTAGTTCTTCGGGGAGAGTGTTGGCCCGTCGGTTGTAACCGGGCTTTGTGAATTGGCAAGCGCACCAATCGTTTGTAGTTTTCAAAATTTAGATATCGTTCCACTGGGATTGAAAGTCCAATAACAACAGTAATCTTCTACTTACTATGGTAAATATGAAGGAAATTATGAACAAAAGAATGATTTATGTACAGTTTATACAATATTCACAAGATAGCATGGTTGAGTGATTCATAGGATAAAAAGAAAATAAAATCTATCTAAAAAGTTGAGTTGTAACCTAGAATAGGTAAGATACTTGAGATAAACACAGATAAACAAATTATGTTGGAAATTGGATCCCTAATCTAGAATAACAATGAGGAACTCAAAACATGCATGTTTTATCATCAAGTTTCATGTCATTGCAGCTTAAAATCATTATAACCGATCCCTCGTGATATAAATTCTAAGAATTCACCGTAAAGTCCGATCCCTCGTGAGCTTTCTCAGTAAAAACTTGCATTAAGACCTGGCCTTATGGCAACAATGGTTAACAACCCCTATAGAATTGAGATACCAAGGGTATTCCAACTTTTTACTTTCATCAAAACAAGTTTCAATACGGCATAAATAATCATTCTCCCGTTTGACATTTACACTAATAAAACCAGTTTCGATACACATGAAAATCATTCTCCCGTTTGACGTTCATATTAATAAAAGGTTGAAATACTAACATGGACTTGAATCATAAACATGCAGAGGTCGAATTCACAACATTATACTCAATAGATTAGTTCACCAATTCCAACATAAACAGATTAGTTACACATGGTAAAAGTAAAAACAACACTTACAGAGTTTGACATTACGAAGAAGACGATGGAAACTTCACGATACAACGATCACAATACACCGAAACACACTCAAGTATCTAGAAAACTATTCTAGAACTACAACTCACAAAAGAAGTACTCAAAGTCGAGCACAAGAGAGAAGAGAAGAGAAGTGTATGGAATGGGATGCTATGAATGGTGTTGGATGGCCCTATTTATAGGGCTGAGCAAGGGTGCTGACGCTACGCGTCCCTGTGACGCTATGCGTCAGATCCCTGACTCAGCCTCCATTAAACACTTGATAATGGCCACTTTCAATAATTAATCTTGATCATGCCTGGCCACTTGGACATGTTTCCACGAGTTTTTGGCCATTTATGCTGATTGGGGTGGCCCTTGGGCTGAGTGGAGTGCCCATTATTGGGTCCAAGTGGGGTGGTTGGCCAAAAGTAGGAGTGGAGACCACGCAGCACTGACGCTACGCGTGGCTGTGATGCGTAGCGTCAGCATCAAAAATAGCACTTGATGCTACGCGTGGGGTGAGGCTACGCGTCAGCTCCTCCAGTGTAATTTTCTCTTGATTTCTTAACTTTTTCACTGCAAAACTAGAGAAAATTGATCAAGGGCAGATTATTTCCAACAACATTCATTTATTGAATTTAAATCCTAATTTTCTAACAAATTAAACTAATTTTTATAATTTTTATGAAATTTTTATTTTAGATTTTATTGAAAATTTGAGGACTAACAAATACCCCCAACTTGAGACATTGCTCGTCCTCGAGCAAGAGAGAAAAATAATAAGAATAAAAATTTGAAATCAAATTTTTAAGTTAGTCCGAAAATTTATCACAAAAAATAATTACACAATTTCAACTATTTTGTAATAATCAAAAACTGATATCAAATATAACAAAGGTTTAATGATAAAATTATTTACAATATTCTATTAACAATCAAGCAGAATTTCAGGCTTACCTCACAAGTGTTTATCTCTATGCAATTGGTAACCTGTTTCACTCAATCAATCATAAAATCAAACGAATTTAACTTTGTTTGTCATCTAATCATTGGTTATTTATACAGAGTTAATTCGAAAATCAAAGGTTTTTTCACGGGTTGTAATGAGGCTTGGTTTACAAGAATCAATGGTTTTTCTTGGAATTCAAAAACCTGAAATCATAAAAGAGCATTTTACAATCCTTAGGTTTTCTCTTGATCCAAACTCTCATTTATTTTTTTATTGATGAAAAATAAATACCCCCAACTTGATTCTTTTCACTATTTTTGACTTTTCTTTTCTTTTTCTTTTTTGAAAAGAATCAAGTTGCTTATTTTCACTCCCCATTTTTGTGAGAACACTCAAAATATTTTTCATTTATTTCAACTGCTCTTTTAATCAATCAAGTATAGGGAATGGTAAAAACAAATTTAGGCTATAAGGGTACCAAAGAATTTTATTTTAGGCTCAAATGGGCTTGCAAAGGATAAAAGACTTTTTACCAAGGTAAGCTGTTTGGCCCAAGGTTTCGTTTCACCAATAAATGTGCCTTGATCATTTTCCCGAATTCTCTGTACAACAACACACATCAGAGATTAAAGCAAAATCAATTCGAATTGAAAATATGTCGATTAAAACCCTCAAGTGTGTAAAAAGGATCTCTCAACTCACCGGGTTATTGAAATTTGCTTGATGGTTAATAAACTTATTATAATTAAATTTATCAAAATTCCTAAGTTATAAAGAATCAAAAATTGATTTTAACAAAATTGGTTTTATTGTGTAAAAACTCTAAGTGTATAAACTAACTTACTAACGAAAATCTGATTCATTTATTTTAAAAAAAAGAATTATTTCTCGAAAGAAAATTGAGCAAAAACAAATAAACACACCACACAATGATAAAATGCCATAATATAAAATGTAAATATAAATGTAAATGTAAATCCAAATATAACTAGAATCAAATGTACTCAAAATAAATGAAGATGGCATCCTCAATCCTCCATCTGATCATCATCATCATCCTCCTCCTCCTCCTCCTCATCATCACCATCAAAGTCATGATGTGCACTAGAAGATCCACCAGTCTCAGGGTAGGTGGGTAAATCTCCAGGCCAAGCTACATGTGCTGCAAACTCGGCTGGGGTGACATAAGGTGCTCCCTCTCCCTGTAACCTGTACTGATAGAATTCATCGTGAAGATGAATATAAGCTCTGTGAGTGGCAGCCATCATCTGCATCATATGCTGATGCTCAAGTGTCATCCGGGCAAAGCCCTGTGTAACAGCATCAGCAGATGGAGGCTGCACTGGTGGTCTCCTCCTCCGAGGTCGGGGCTGAGCCTCCTGCTCTAGTGGTGGAAGCTCACACTGCTGCACAAAATAATCTCTGTTTACTAGAACTTTAGGGACTCTCCCTGAAGAACTAGTAAACTCGGGTGAAGGTACAATGACTCCCTGCCTCCTCAGTAAGGCAGATATGATGAGAGGAAAGGGTATGGGGCGATTCACTTTATACCCAAGGGCATAAAAGTGAATCTGCTCGGAGATAAGCTCGGCGATATCAATGGTGTGGCCCTGGAGGATGGAATAAAGGAGGCAACAACGCTCCACTGGAAGGGAAGAAAGATGGGTGACAGGAGTGATATTATGGAGCATGAGGTGGGACCACGCCTGGGCGATGGGGGTAAGCTGGGTCTTGAGGAGGTTAGATGGACTCCTTCCAACCCTACTCAGGTTGAAAAAGATTCCATCCTTGCTCAGAAAATGAGCAACCTCCTCGAGGGAGTATCCTAACTCTCCCTCAGCAAGAATCTTGTTTCTGTTTTCCTTCCAGAAACAAGTGTCATCCTCGGGAGTAGGCTCCCAAGGGTTACCCAGTAGGGTACTGATGGTGTCCCGGTCATAAGAGATATGCCGGCCTCTAACCCAACTCGTCCGCTGCTACCCAAGATTTGGTGCGTCCTGGCGGGTCCTATAAGCATTTGCGTAAAACTCCATCACTAAGATGGGGTCCCCCTCAGTAGGTAGGGAGAATAGAGGTCCCCATCTTCTCTGCTGTACTCTATCCTGCAGCTCAGGATAGTCTCCTGCACTCAGATCAAGGACCCTCTCCCAGATCAGTCTCTGGCCCTTGATCTGATGAAATCTCGCCCACTTCGCATCAGTGCGAAATCTAGTAGGATCCCTTGGTCCCAACACCTCCTGTCTCTGAGAATCCGGATCCTCAGAAGTGGTGTCAGTGTCTGTGGATTTCCTCTGTCTTTTAGAGGGACCGGCTGTGGGAATGGATTTCTTAGGTGCCATCTGCAAAAAGTAAAAATTTAAAATTAAATACACACTAAATAAATCACACACAAGCAAACAATTATTTGTAAAATATTTTTGGGTTTTCTAAAATTTTTCACAAATAAAAATGCAATTCAACGACATATTTTTGAATTTTTAATAATTAAAGAAATTAACATACATATATTCAAATAATATACAAAATAAATACAATTTATTCAAAATTCATACAAAGTTGCAAGAAAGTATAAATATAAACTAAGAAAATTTATTAATTTCAAAAGAAAACAACAAACAGCAAACAAACAACAAGATTTAAAAACAGAGGCTGACACTACGCGTGGTGTGACGCTACGCATCAGCCTGTTCTGCCCACGCTACGCGTCAGTGGGACGCTACGCGTGGGATGCGCAGAAAAAAGAAAGAACAGGGGTTGCACAGCAGCAACCCCTTTTCAACCTACACTACATCCATTCAATTTCTAACTCCTAACAGCAATCAATCCCAATGGTCTTCTAATCCTAATCCTAACCACATTTATTTCTACAAATTAAAAATTAAAAACAAAACTAAAGATAAAGGATTAGAATACTTACTTGTGATTCCTTGAGCAATGGGATTGAGAAACTTGGAAGAGAGAAAAGGGAGTTTCGAAAATTAGGTTTGAAATCTTAAGTGAGGCAGAAAAGAGTTCTTAGGTTTTAAAACCTAAGATGGGCCTCTCTGGTTCAGTTTTAAAAAACTGAACGTGGGCTCTGACGCTACGCGTGGTTGGGACGCTACGCATCAGAACCAAAATTCAGAGTCCACGCTACGCGTCACAGGGGCGCTACGCGTGGGCTTCTGTTTTAATTTTTCAAAATTTTGATTTTAAAACCTTTTTCTTTTCAAATTTAAAACCCCTTTTTTAAACTTCAAAAAGAATTTTGTGTTTTTGTTTTTTTTTTTTGTTTTTTTTATGTTAAAAATAACTTTAAAAACAAAAAAAAGAAAAGAATGGGTTGCCTCCCATTGAGCGCTAGGTTTAATGTCTCCAGCCAGACATTACCTCTGATTAATCAGGTGGTTTCCCAATATTCTTTGAGAAATCACCTGTCTTTTTCTTCCTTCTTCTTCTTTTCCGATGCCTAATTACCTGTTTTTCATCTTTCAAAGCATCGGTTAATTTAAAACAATTTAATTGATTGGGAAGAGATATACCTGGTTCGGTCGAAAGGTAAACCTTTGCCTCATTACTTATCCTGAGGTGTTCATGAGCACTGAAGCTTACCTCTTCTTCATAAACTTTGACTGCAACCATACTTTGATCAACATCCACTTTGATTTTTGCAGTCTTCATGAAAGGTCTTCCTAGGATCAGGGGGATCTCAGTATCCTCCTTCATATCCAGTACCATAAAGTCAACTTTGAAGTGGTACTTGTCAACTTTTACTAACACATCTTCCACAATCCCAACAGGCTTTTTGACAGAGCGATCCGCAAACTGTAATTCTGTCTTTGCTTCTTTTAGCTCATATTCACCAATGTGTTTTATTAAATCTAGAGGTATCAAGTTGATGTTAGCCCCTAAATCTAATAACGCATTCCTGATGTTGATATTTCCGATTGTTACAGGAATGGTGAAACTCCCCGGATCTTTACATTTTTTTCGGGGTTATACAGTTTGTTTCTTGCTCTGTATCTCTTTGCACATTTTTTTCTTTTTTATTTTTTTCATTTTTTTCTATTTTTTCACTTTCTTTTTCTTCTTCTTCTTTCTTTTTCTCACTCTTTTCTTTACAATCAATTTTTACAACATCAATAGAAACAGCATTACATTGTTCCCTAGGGTTTTGAGTGTTTGCAGAAAACCCAGAACTCTTCAATTCGGCTATTTCTTTTGCGAGCTGACCCATTTGTATGTCTGATGCTTTTCGGGCAGCTTCATTTGTCTCTACAAACTGCAATAACTGTTGAATAGCTTCCTCTATTCTTGTCAACCTTGCATTGTCATTTTGTTGTTGCTTGAATTGATTGTTAGGAGGTCTGTTGGAAGGTCCAGCATCTTGTCTCCAGCCAATATTCTGATTTTGCCAACCCTGCAGGTAATTGTTAGGAAAAGAATTTCCATGATTAAAAGGATAATTACCTAAGGGTGCTCTTTGATGGTTCATGAAATTGGCTTGCTCTTGCTCATTTCCACAGTAACCACATGGTTGTTCTCCCATGCAGTGCGTACATGCTTTAAGTGGAGCAGGGGGTGGTGATGCTACTTGAGCAATTTGAAGTTTTTCCAATTGCTTGCTCATAACTTCAATTTGTTGAGTCAGTAATTTTTGCTGAGCCAACACTGCATCATTTACTCCCAATTCGAGCATTCCTGGCTTCCTTTGCATATTACCTCTTTCATGCTTTGCTTGTCGGTCACTAATAGCCATTGATTCCAATATTTCTATGGCTTCTTCCATAGTCTTGTTCATTAAAGAACCACCTGCACAAGCATCTAACATCATCTTGAACTGAGGCAATAAACCATGGTAAACGATTCTTACCTTCTCGGCATCGTTCAGGTTGTGGTTTGGGCATTTTCTCAAGAGTGCCTTGAATCGTTCCCATGTTTCTCCTAATGATTCATCATTATTTTAAGCAAAAGAGTGTATGGCTGTCATTGCTTCAAAATATTTTGAAGGAGAATAAAATCTTTCCAAAAATTTTCTTTCAACATCGGACCAGTTTGCAAAACTACCCGGTGGACAAGATTTAAACCATTCTTTTGCTTTCCCAATCAATGAAAAAGGAAAGAGTCTCATGTAAACAGACTCTTCTTGATTGGGTTCAAAACCAATTGTGCTGCATAACTCATAAAAAACAGTTAAATGTTCATATGGTTCTTCATGATTTAAACCAGCAAATTGGTTGTTTTGAATAATGTTTAAAGTGGCAGGTTTAATTTCCACTGGTAAAACTGGTCCTTGAAACATTCCCGAAACTCGGGGTGGACCATTTATAGCAGCAAACTGTCCCAATGTTCTCCTTTCAGCAGCCATATTTGAATTTTCAAAAATTTTTGAAGTAGAAGAAGAATTAGTTTGTGTTTTAGATTTCAAAGACTTGATTTTCTTTACAAACCTTTCTATCTCAGGATCAAAATAAATTTTACCTGCGGTAGATCGAGTTTGCATACACAAACTAAACAAAGAAAGTTAGTGTAATAATGATAATGAAATAAAAAAATTTATCTAAAGTAAAAAAATATTTACCACGGTAATTAAAATTTTACTGTTTTACTGAAACAATTCAATCCCCGGCAGCGGCGCCAGAAAACTTGTTGGCCCGTCGGTTGTAACCGGGCTTTGTGAATTGGCAAGCGCACCAATCGTTTGTAGTTTTTGAAATTTAGATATCGTTCCACTGGGATTGAAAGTCCAATAACAACAGTAATCTTCTACTTATTATGGTAAATATGAAGGAAATTATGAACAAAAGAATGATTTATGTACAGTTTATACAATATTCACAAGATAGCATGGTTGAGTGATTCATAGGATAAAAAGAAAATAAAATCTATCTAAAAAGTTGAGTTGTAACCTAGAATAGGTAAGATACTTGAGATAAACACAGATAAACAAATTATGTTGGAAATTGGATCCCTAATCTAGAATAACAATGAGGAACTCAAAACATGCATGTTTTATCATCAAGTTTCATGTCATTGCAGCTTAAAATCATTATAACCGATCCCTCGTGATATAAATTCTAAGAATTCACCGTAAAGTCCGATCCCTCGTGAGCTTTCTCAGTAAAAACTTGCATTAAGACCTGGCCTTATGGCAACAATGGTTAACAACCCCTATAGAATTGAGATACCAAGGGTATTCCAACTTTTTACTTTCGTCAAAACAAGTTTCAATACGGCATAAATAATCATTCTCCCGTTTGACATTTACACTAATAAAACCAGTTTCGATACACATGAAAATCATTCTCCCGTTTGACGTTCATATTAATAAAAGGTTGAAATACTAACATGGACTTGAATCATAAACATGCAGAGGTCGAATTCACAACATTATACTCAATAGATTAGTTCACCAATTCCAACATAAACAGATTAGTTACACATGGTAAAAGTAAAAACAACACTTACAGAGTTTGACATTACGAAGAAGACGATGGAAACTTCACGATACAACGATCACAATACACCGAAACACACTCAAGTATCTAGAAAACTATTCTAGAACTACAACTCACAAAAGAAGTACTCAAAGTCGAGCACAAGAGAGAAGAGAAGAGAAGTGTATGGAATGGGATGCTATGAATGGTGTTGGATGGCCCTATTTATAGGGCTGAGCAAGGGTGCTGACGCTACGCGTCCCTGTGACGCTACGCGTCAGATCCCTGACTCAGCCTCCATTAAACACTTGATAATGGCCACTTTCAATAATTAATCTTGATCATGCCTGGCCACTTGGACATGTTTCCACGAGTTTTTGGCCATTTATGCTGATTGGGGTGGCCCTTGGGCTGAGTGGAGTGCCCATTATTGGGTCCAAGTGGGGTGGTTGGCCAAAAGTAGGAGTGGAGACCACGCAGCACTGACGCTACGCGTGGCTGTGATGCGTAGCGTCAGCATCAAAAATAGCACTTGATGCTACGCGTGGGGTGAGGCTACGCGTCAGCTCCTCCAGTGTAATTTTCTCTTGATTTCTTAACTTTTTCACTACAAAACTAGAGAAAATTGATCAAGGGCAGATTATTTCCAACAACATTCATTTATTGAATTTAAATCCTAATTTTCTAACAAATTAAACTAATTTTTATAATTCTTATGAAATTTTTATTTTAGATTTTATTGAAAATTTGAGGACTAACAGAGAGTCCCCAAAGTTTTAGTGAACAGAGATTATTTCGTCCAGCAGTGCGAGCTTCCACCACTAGAGCAGGAGGCTCAGCCTAGACCTAGGAGGAGGAGACCACCAGTGCAGCCTCCATCTACTGATGCTGTTACATAGGGCTTTGCCCGGATATCACTTGAGCATCAGCATATGATGCAGATGATGGCTGCCACTCATAGAGCTTATATTCATCTTTACGATGAATTTTATCAGTACAGGTTACAGGGAGAGGGAGCACCTTATGTTACCCCGGCCGAGTTTGCAGCACATGTAGCTTAGCCTGGTGATTTACCTACCTACCCTGAGACTGGTGGATCATCTGGCGCATAGGCTGACTCTGACGGCGATGATGAGGAGGAGGATGATGATCAGATGGAGGATTGATGATGCTATCTTCTTATTTCTTGCATTTACTTTGAGTACAGTTATTTTTAGTTTATATTTACATTTACATTTACACTTTATATTATAGTATTTTATTATTGTGTGGTGTGTTTTTACGTAATTATTTGTTTTTGCATATTCTATTCGAAAAATAATCCCAAAAAAATAATAATAAATAAAATTTATCTTTTAATAAATAAATCAAATTTTTGTTAGTAAGTTAATTTATACACTTAGAGTTCTTACACAATGAAACTTAATTTTGTAAAATCAATTATTAGTTCTTTATAACTTAGGAAATTTGATAAATTTAATTACAATAGGTTTATTAACAATCAAGCAAATTTCGATAGCCCGGTGAGCAGAGAGATATCTTTTTATATACTTGAGGGTTTAATCGACATATTTTCAATTCGAATTGATTTTGCTTTAATCTCTGATTTGTGTTGTTGTACAGAAAATTCAGGAAAATGATCAAGGCACATTTTTGGTGAAAAACCTTGGGCCAAACAGCTTACCTTGGTAAAAACTATTTCATCCTTTGTAAGCCAATTTGAGCCTAAAATAAAATTCCTTGGTACCCTTAAAACCAAATCTGTTTTTTTTACCATTCCCTATACTTGATTGATTAAAAGAGCAGTTGAAATAAATAAAAAATATTTTGAATGTTCTCACAAAAATGGGGAGTGAAAATAAGCAACTTGATTCTTTTTAAAAAAAATAAAGTATGGAAAAGAAAAGTGAAAAATAGTGAAAAGAATCAAGTTGGGGGTATTTATTTTTCATCAACAAAAGAAATGAGAGTTTGGTTCAAGAGAAAGCCTAGAAAATTATAAAATGCTCTTTTATGATTTCAGGTTTTTGAATTCCAAGAAAAACCATTGATTCTTGTAAGCCAAGCCTCATTACAACCCATGAAAAGACCTTGTGATTTCTGAACTAATTCTGTATAAATAACCATTGATTAGATGACAAACAAAGTTAAATTCGTTTGATCTTATGATTGATTGAGTGAAACAGGTTACCTATTACATAGAGATAAACACCTGTGAGGTAAGCCTAAAATTCTGCTTGATTGTTAATAAAATATTGTAAAATTTTATCATTAAACCTTTGTTATACTTGATACCAATTTTTGATTATTACAAAATTAGTTAAATTGTGAAAATTACTTTTTGTTGTAAATTCTCAGACTAACTCAAAAAATTTGATTCCAAATTTTTATTTTTCTTATTTTTCTCTCTTGCTCGAGGACGAGCAATGTCTCAAGTTGGGTGTATTTGTTAGTCCTCAAATTTTCAATAAAAGCTTTAATAAAAATTTCATAAAAATTACAAAAATTAGTTTAATTTGTTAGAAAATTAGGATTTAAATTCAATAAATGGATGTTGTTGGAAATAATCTACCCTTGATCAATTTTCTCAAAGTTTTGCAGTGAAAAAGTTACGAAATCAAGAGAAGATTACACTGGAGGAGCTGACGCGTAGCCTCATCCCACGCGTAGCATCAACAACTATTTTTGATGCTGACGCTACGCGTCACAGCCACGCGTAGCGTCAGTGCTGCGTGGTCTCCATCTCCACTTTGACCAACCACTCCACTTGGACCCAATAATGGGCACTCCACTCAGCACCAAGGGCCACCCCACTCAGCATGAAAGGCCAAAACTCGGTGGAAACATGTTCATGTGGCCAGGCATGATCAAATTTAATAATTTGAAGTGGCCATTATCAAGTGTTTAATGGAGGCTGAGTCAGGGGTCTGACGCGTAGCGTCAGCACCCTTGCTCAGCCCTATAAATAGGGCCATCCAACACCATTCTAAGGATCCCATCCCATAGCATCCCATTCTCTTCTTTTCTCTCTTTGTGCTCGACTTTGAGTATTTCTTTTGTGAGTTGTAGTTCAAGAATAGTTTTCTAGATACTTGAGTGTGTTTTGGTGTATTGTGATCGTTGTATTGTGAAGTTCCCATCGTCTTTATAATGTCAAACTCTGTAAGTGTTGTTTTTACTTTCACCATGTGTAACTAATTTGTTTATGTTGAAATTGGTAAACTAATCTATTGAGTATAATGTTGTGAATTCGACCTCTGCATGTTTATGATTCAAGTCAATGTTAGTATTTCAACCTTTTATTAATATGAACGTCAAACGGGAGAATGATTTTCATGTGTATTGAAACTTGTTTTATTAGTATGAATGTCAAATGGGAGAATGATTATTCATGCCGTATTGAAACTTGTTTTGACGAAAGTAAAAGTTGGAATACCCTTGGTATCTCAATTCTATAGGGGTTGTTAACCATTGTTGCCATAAAGCCAGTTCTTAATGCAAGTTTTTACTGAGAAAGCTCATGAGGGATCGGACTTTACGTTGAATTCTTAGAATTTATATCACGAGGGATCGGTTATAATGATTTTAAGCTGCAATGACATGAAACTTGATGATTAAATATGCATGTCTTGAGTTCCTCATTGTTATTCTAGATTAGGGATCCAATTTCCAACATAATTTATTTATCTGTGTTTATCTCAAGTATCTTACCTATTCTAGATTACAACTCAACTTTTTAGATAGATTTTTATTTTCTTTTTATCTTATGAACCTTTCAATCATGCTATCCTGTGAATATTGTATAAATTGTATATAAATCATTCTTTTGTCTATAACTTCCTTCACATTTACCATAGTAAATAGAAAATTACTGTTGTTATTGGACTTTCAATCCCAGTGGAACGATATCTAAATTTTGAAAACTACAAACAATTGGTGCGCTTGCCAATTAACAACCCGGTGGTGGAAATAAACTGTTGAGACGCTATCACCGGGTTAACACAAAGCACACAGCATTCTTGATGATATGAATGCCCTTGGAGTCTCTGTGGGTCTTGGGGTCTATGTACCTATCTTGAAGGCTTATTGCAAACAGAATAGAACTGCTGAGGCTACTCAATTGGTGATGGAGATTAGTAATTCAGGTCTTTAGTTGGATGTGGAGACCTATGATGCTTTGGTAGAAGCTTCCATGAGCAGCCAAGATTTTCAGTCAGCGTTTGCCTTGTTTAGGGACATGCGAGAAGCAAGGATTGTTGACTTGAAAGGGAGTTACTTAACTATAATGACTGGTTTGATGGAGAATCATTGGCCCGAGTTGATGGAGGCTTTCTTAGATGAGGTAGTTGAGGATCCTAGGATTGAAGTAGGTACTCATAATTGGAATTCTATCATCCATGCTTTCTGTAAAGCTGGGAGAATAGAGGATGCAGAAAGGACTTTCATAAGGATGGTATTCTTGCAATTTAAGCCAAATGATCAGATGTACTTGTCAATGATCAATGGATATGTCTTGGCGGAGAAATATTTTCTTGTGCTGATGTTGTGGAATGATGTTAAGTAAAAGCTATCGGCAGATGGGCACAAGGGGATTAAGTTGACCACAATCTAGTTGATGCATTCCTGTATGCTATGGTCAAGGGAGGTTTCTTTGATGTTGTTATGCAACTGGTGGAGAAAGCTAATGAGATGAAAATATTTATTGATAAGTGGAGGTACAAGCAGGCATTCATGGAGACCCATAAAAAGCTCAAAGTTGCCAAGTTAAGAAAAAGAAATTTTAGAACAATGGAAGCACTTGTTGCTTTCAAGAACTGGGCTGGCTTAAATGCATGAACTTTACACACTGGTGGCTACTTCTTGTCATCGAACCATCATGTCTGGACTCTTGAAGAAAAAACTCAAATGACAATTGAGAAAGGATTCACCATTGAATATTCTTTGAAGAAGTGAGCTTCGATTTCACACTTGGAGAACTTTAATTTTCGATCACTTGAATATTAACAGTCAATTCGGGCTTGGTTGGTTCTGCTCACTAATTCTTTTTTGTAAAAAAAAACACTTGATGTTACTGACACATAACAAAGCAATTAATTGATACAATTTTGATATGTTTATCTATCCGGCTATTTCTTGCATTTTGGGCTAGTAGTATTCAATTCTTCTTTCATTTTGTTCTCTGCCATCCCCCTTTTTTGGTCCTTGATTACTGTCTGCAGCTGTCTTTTACATAAGATAGAAAATTTAAACACACTGAATCAGAGAACTACTTATGCATGGTCATTTTGGTATTCCTAAAAAGAGAAAAACATGGTTACAGGTGGACTGCTTCTTGCTAACCATATGAAATAACCTGTAAACCTAGGGCACAAATAATACTTGTGGTAGAGGCCAATATCACATACCCCAATGTTGTATTAGTATGAACTATGAAATTCTTTACTTTTAATTTTCTGTTTCCTTGTTTTCTGCATCTTATGAGTTATTTTTAATTTTTTTTATTGTCTTTATCTGAACCACTTAGGCATTAAGGACAAGAATTTGAACCTGGTTTGGAGCTGAGATTGTTCTTCCCACCAAGACTCTATTTTCATGTTTAATATTTCGGTCTAGCCTCATAATTTATTTACAGGAATAATAGATCAAACTGTTCGACACAGTTTAGACTTTGTGTTTCATGCTCCCATCAGTACCAACTGTGGGCAATGATTTACCTTCATCTTGTAATTCTGTGCATATTACCTATTTTATATCACATATTGTAATTATAATAACATAGACTTGTGATATTAGCAAACTGTGAGAGGTGATTCACCTTAAAGTATCGGGTTTTAAATGTATAATGAGATTTTTAAGAGGGAACAAGGTTTTGATTATTTTTGAGAAAATAATTACTTTCCTCAAAAGCTCTCTTTGGAAGCTTTGTTTATATAAGCTGTTGTGAAAATAATTTAGCCATGCACTGAGAGTCATTCATTATCCCTTTAATACAAGCTTCTACGGTTTAAAAAAAATTAGGAATAGGCATTACACATTATTTCTTTGTACTGATTTTATTATCATTGATGTAAGTGACATTCAGTGATAACATTTGTGTTAAATTTGATATTTAAATTTAAGAATATTAGTTTGAGGCAAATAGTTGAATTGCAATGTGTTAATAATATATGTTCTACATAAACCATTGAATACTACATTTTTTTGTGTCTTGTGTTGAGAACTCTTATGCAGGAACATTTGTGTTAAATATTTTAATATATATTTTGGGCATTTTCAGACTTCTTGATCACTATGTATGGTGGGCATGTCTCTGGCTGACTGGATCTTACTCTGCATAAAGCTATTTTCTTGTTCTCTATGCATAGTAACACCTTACAGAATTGTACATATCAAATCTAAATTATGGGTTAAGAGCATCAGTGAAAGCAAGCTATAGTTCAAAGGTTACTCGTGCTTCTTTTGTGGAACCAACTCTCCAGTGTCGATGTGCCTCAAGAAACGGATGGATTATGAACAGCATATATTTTTAATGGCTGTTTAACAATTTCCTCTTTATTTTGGGGGGTACTTAAACATAAAAAAGTGAAATATAATATGAAATAATGCTTTAATTACCCCCTTGTACATCCAAGAAGGAAGCAGTTAGGAATTGTCCGTTCACAGATAATACACATACAGAGATTTTATATTGGAATATGTATCATGGTGAAATTGATGTTGGTGTTTGATATGTGACTAATGTAACTGAACTACATGTATATATTGAATTATGTCATTGTTTAATTGACAGTTGATATTATAATTAAGAGTTATAACCTTTTACTTAACTCTAAAATGAATTGTTCATTTTACTTATTTGTTAAGTTCAGGTAATTCCGTGTACATTAAAAAATTGTAAATCCTGAAATCAATTATAATACTGTTGTATAAATATTAGTGCTGAATTATCTGTTATCTAGTTTTTTTCTTGGTTATTTTTATCTGTTTCTGTTACAATGATATCTTTCAAAGGAAAGAGGTATACTTGTTTTTATATAAAAAAGATACAGTTGATTAAACTGAGGTTGGTGAAATGGCCTTCCTTTCGCCAAAGATCAAGTGACAAAAAAATGTTTCTCTTTTGCATTCGCTCAGCCTAACAGTAACATATTTTTTATGAAACAATTTGTTACATAAACTTATGAAAGTGGAAGCTGTAGTATAGGGGGCACTCCCCTGGAAACCATCGTAGTTTCTCCTGTTATACATGACGCATCATCAGATGCTAAAAATGTCGTGGCAGCAGCCATGTCTTCAGTTGACCAAGTTGTTCACACAGAAAATAACTGGGACTAGAAATGTTCAAGGTAGAGTCTCTGTTATTCAATGTATGTCACTTGCCTACAACATTAGCCCATGGCTGTATTTATACAACAAGATAATGAAATGAGTGGGCTTCATATACGAGGCCACTTACATAACAAATATTTATGGTGGGGTCCTTTTCCATGATTCGCATAGGGAGTGGGATATATGGAAGACAAGGCCAGTGGTGGGGGCCACCCTTAACCTCTGGGGGAACAGAAGCCCCCCGGCCACGAGTCTTGAGTGATCAGTCAAGCGAAGTGGCTATATAAGTGTGGTTGCGATCCGAAGCTTCTTTTTTGATTCGTTCAAATACCTTCTTCAATACTAACTTTCGGTAGCATTCTGATTGGGACATTACCGAGTAAAGTATTTTTGAGCAAGATATTTCCAAGTGAATTATGTCTAAGACCTTCTGAGTGAAGAAAGGGATCTGATTTCGAGTGAGATCTTTCTGAGTGAGGTATGACCGAGAGAACTACTTCCGAGTGAAGGAAGGTTAAGATGTTTCCGAGTGAGGCATGACCGAGAGAACCACTTCTGAGTGTAGGAAAGTTAAGATATTTCCGAGTGAGGCATGACCAAAAGAACCCACTTCTGAGTGAAGGAAGGTTAAGATGTTTCCGAGTGAGGCATGTCCGAGAGAATTGCTTCCGAGTGAAGAAAGGCTCTGACTTCGAGTGCGTGCTTTTTTGGGCAGAGTGAGGGTGGATCGAGAACGTCTCACTCGAGAGCGTCTCACCAAGTCACATGGAGTGGATTGTTGCCATTTGTCGTGGAAATTCAACCGTCATTTTGAATCATTAATTATTCTAATGACTGTGATGTCTTTTTGCATTTCTTGCGAGGGGCTAATAAATACTTTTGGGAAAAGGAATGTCTTTTTGGCTTATTAGGAAAAGGGGTGTTCTTTGGTTTGAAGGGGTTTATTGGTGTGGTTATTATTAAATGATCGTGGCTGCTAGATTTTTTGGTTTCTTCGTGTTCCTACTTTTTTCCTAGCCCTTCGATTATTCGCTTCTGGGCCAAAAAGATTTTCATTGGGTCGCTTTGATCTCTGGGTATTGCCACATGGGGGTCATCTGCCTATCCTTCGAAGGGGGGGCTTTCCTTTGACCATTGGATCTCGAAGGTTGTTGTCTGTTTGCGAGGTATAAATATTGGGTTCTCTTTTCTCCCAAGGTTCTTTTTACGATCATCGTTTTTCTTTGAACTTCTAGCTTTATGGGTTTTCTTCGAGCTTTGTGTTCTTCACTTTTTTCTCTTTAGTTAATGGCTTCTTCTTCCGACATTTCGTATTCTTGGGTGTGAGAGGAAGTCCTCTCTCTCTCTTCCTCTTTTCAAGATAAGGCTTCCATAGCTAAGCTATGGGAAAACAGTTTTTCTCATTCTGAGTTAGCCTCTAACGTGGAGTGCGTAAGTTGCTCTGAGTCTGAGAGGGTGTGTCATCGTCGTACTGACCCTAGTGAGTTAGATTTCGTGTACGTTTATGAAACGTTCTTCTCTCGTCTTCATCTATCTTTCCTCTTCTCTGCTTTCGAAATTAAAGTTTTAAACATGTTAAACATCGCCCCTATCCAGCTTCATCCAAATGGGTGGGCTTTTGTTAAGGCTTTTGAAATTATTTACAAATTTTTTGGTCGAGAGCCTTCCATTTCTGTATTTTTTTATGATTTCCAGGCCAAGATACCGAAGGTTGGTGTTCCTCTGGGGTGGGTATCACTTAGTGTCGTGGCTCGTCGTAACCTGATTAGGGCCTTCGATCAATCTTACAAACACTTTAAGACAGGATTTTTTAAGATTCGTGTGAATTCTGATTTACCTGGGGTAGATTTTCTTCATGGGGCAAACTTCCAACCCTTGTTCCCTTTGTATTGGACTCAAAACCTGACACAATTTCGAGTACTGTGGGATGATTTGACTCTTTTCGAGTGGTCGGATGTGAAATTCTTTTCTGAGGACATGAATGTCTTTTTTAGTTCCCAGGCGTTGATTGGTCTGGCCCCGTCCCTGGATGCCTTGGCCCCCTGGATTTGTAAGTGGCACTCGGTAGTGTCTTCCAATTGGAAGTTTTGTCTATCTGATGCTAATTTGTGTTTATTTTCTTCTTTTTCAGATGATATGGCTCCTCACCATCTTTCAAAAAGGGAGCTTAAGAAACGTTACAAGGAAGCGGTCTCAAAAGGCGTTGGTAAGAAGGGTTCGAAGAAGACTGGTTCATCTTCAGCCGTTACTATAGCTCAGCCTTCGGCTCAAATTCCGGTTGCTGCCACTCCTCTTACCATCGTTCTTTCAGAATCTATCCCTTCTGGAATGCGGTTAAAAAGTAAAGCGGGGCGAGTGAATAAAAGGCTTCGCTCTGAAGGCGTTGTTTCCCAAGCTGGTGAGGGATCACAGCCTTCTTTTGCTCTACCGAGTCAATTTTGGTTTCTGAGGCCGAGGAAGGTCCGTCGTTGGGTACTCGTCGCCGATCGGCCAGCAGAGCCCGTGCCACACCTTCGTCTTCAAACCCATCCCCTCCTGTTTCTGCTAAGTTGATAGCTAGTGCTATTCCTTGTCCCTCAGATGACTCTCAACGTTTGTGGGAGGCATTCGTTAATGGGTCTCTAGTTTCGAAAAGGAACCCTGCTCACTCCTTATAGGATGCTCAGTTTCCTATAGGCCCTTTCATGGACCAGACCATTTTTTTCAAGAAGGATGAAGAAAAATATGCCTCTAACAATCCGGTTGCCATGTGTCGAGCGATGGAGATGTTTGGCCAACGTTTTTCCTTCATGTCTCGGGGTTTGGGAAAATGTTTGTTGGACCAGGAAAAATCTTTAACAAAGTTGACTGATGAGAATGAGTCGTTAAAGAAGGAAAATGAGCTTTTGAAGGAGGAAAAGAAGAAAGATACTGACAAGGTTCAAGAGCTCAGAAAGTTAGTGACCTTCATGAAGGAAACCATGAAGAGGTCTGAGGATGATCTGAAGTCTTCCCGGGAGGGGAGGGACCTCGTGGAGTCCCGCTTGGCGACTGCTGAGGAAAGGTGCTCCTATTGGGAGGGTAAGGTCGCTGAGGCGGAGGAGTCGTTTAATGCTTTATCCTTACAGAAACAGGATTTAGAGACGAAGCTCCAGGCGGCTTACTCGGATTTTGAGTCCTTGAAGGCAAAGTCGCAAGAGGATCTAGCTATGGCTCAACAGGACGTTACTGTTCAGTATGTTGATGCCTTCAGTCTTTGTAAGGAGCAGATCTCGGTTTTGAACCCTTCACTTGAGGGTCTTGATCCTTTTGGGACGGTGGTGAATGGGCAGATTGTACTACCTCTGGATTCTGAAGAGAGAGAGCCAGATGCTGAGAGGGATCAGTCGGGAACTGGTGCTGAGACGGTTTTGGGGGCTTCAAATGCTGATGTGCCTAAAGGGACGTTATAAGTTTATTTTTCTTTATTTGATGTAACCTTGGAATCTTAAGAAATTTAAAAAATTTTCTTTCCAAGTCAGTCTCTGGCTGTTTTTCTTATATTATATGTTGTATGAGTAGGTTTAAGAGTCATGCGTATCGAGAGGTTAATTTGCCGATGAAAAATCATTTCGTATTCGGACTTATTAGGGTTTTGTACTCGGTCTTGAATTGTGCCGAAAATTGTTTCGTATTCGGTTGTAACTAAACCCTAAACCCTAACTCGGTTCCCGCACTCAGTCTTTATTTCACTCGTAATTCCCTCATTCGGTCTCTCATTCACTCGTCTTTCTTTCACTGGCCTCTCCCTCACCCTGTCTTTCACTCGTTCACTCTATCTCTCGGTTCCCTCACTCGTCTTTCTTTCACTGGCCTCTCCCTCACCATGTCCTTCACTCGTCTCTCCCTCTCTCGGTCTCTCACTCCATCACTCAGCCCTCCATTCATTCGTTCTTTCTTTCACTCGTCATTAGCTCATTCGGTCCTTAATCCATTCGGTCTTCAACTCTCATTCTTTCACTCTTTTGTTCCCAAATCAGTCTCTCCTTCACTCGTCTCTCCCTCTCTCGGTCTCTCACTCCACCACTCAGCCCTTCATTCACTTGGTCACTCTTTCACACGTCACTAGATCACTCGGTCCTTCATCCATTCGGTCTTCCACTCTTTCTTTCACTCTTTCGTTCCTCACACGATCTCTTTCAATCGTCTCTCCCTCTCTCGGTTCCCTCAGTCTTTCTCATTCCTTCATTCGGTCTCTCACTCCCTCACTCAGTCTCTTTTCCACTCTCAGTTTCTCCATCATTCGGTCTCTCACTCTATCACTCGGTCTCTTTTCCACTCAGTTTCTCCATCATTCGGTCTCTCACCCCATCACTCGGTCTATTTCATCCTCACTCGGTCTCTTGTTCCCTCACTCGGTCTCTTATTCCCTCACTCGGTCTCTCACTCCCTCACTCATTTTACTCTCACCGTCCCCCTGTCTCTCCCTCCGTCTCCAGCGTCCCTTTCTCTTATCTCTCTTCTCTGCGCCGACTATCACTCACCGAGAATCCGATCAGGTCTCCCATTGATGTCGTCCAAGCTCTTCCACGCGTGTCATTAGATCTCCCTCCACCCTCTCGTTTTCTCTTTCCCCTCTCTTTTCTGAACTCACTCTATCTCTATCTCTCTCCTTTTCTTTTTTCTTTCGTCGCCCCCCTGTCTTTCCTCCTATTCTGTTTCCTTTTATAAAAATAAATAGTTCTATTTTAAGATCTTAGGAGAGATATCGTACAAATTTATTTTTGCCTACATTACCGTTATTAGATTTTACAAGTTTATGCAAGTATGGATTACTTTGCCTCGTTTTTTTTTTCGTTCTTCATAAATTTCCTTTAATTATTGAAAAAAACAAATCAATCAAAAATAAGTCTAATATTTTCTCGAAAACATTTTCCAACAAAGAACTACGTGACCCTGATTTTTCGAAAGCTCGAGAATACGTAGGAGCGGGAAGCAGTTCCTGTCGGTAGGGGTGTCCATCGGTCGGGTTTGGTCGGATTCGGTTACTTTTGAATCCACCCGTTGTTATCCATAAAATGCAAACAATAACCCATTTTCACCTAATACTACGGTCGGTTTGATCGGGTTCGGTTAATTACGGTTCCTGATTTTTTCGGTCGGGTTTTTCGGTTAAGTTTCTTAGGAAAATTTAATTTTTATTTTTTGCCAAACACCTTTTACGTATAAAATAATTTTAGCAAAAACTTGCATATAAAAATGATGTATTTCATGTTTTAGAACCAACGCCTTATGGAATATGAAAGTGACATAACATTGAAGCAGTAGGAATTAATTCTATTAGATTATTTTTTTTAATCATAGATTGTACTAGTACCAGAAAAGAACTTAGAAGTTATTAAGTGTTCAGATCTAACACATGCATTTAGAATGTGATGATTTGATGATAAACTCATGTATGACTTCAAGTTGACCACACAAAGACCAATCTTAAAAAAAGTATCGTCAATATATCTAGAAATCAATAAAGAGAAATAACTGCATAATATTTCTAGTAGCAGTCGGTCATGTAACATCCCAAAAATTTCATTCTCATGTATAATCATTTTTATTTAGACCATTAATGATATTATCCATTTTATCTCAACTTTCTACATACATTTGGTTAGGAAAACATTTTTGTGAACACCTTTTTTGGTCCGGCCCAAATACCTTCTTTGATACTAACTTCCGGTAGCGCTCTGATTGGGACATTACTATGACGTTCTTATTTTTAAAATTAAATTTCAATATTCTGAATAAATTTTTCACAAATAAATTTCAAATTTAAAACAGAATTTGGATTAACATAATAATAACAATTATTATTACATCAACCGGCTCATTCATGTTTACATATACATAAATAAACTGGTATACACAGGAGCCGGCCAAGGCTTCTACAAAATAACTATGTGTACTATGTATCATACATATAAATACATAATGCTCCACGCAGCTGAGTGACTTCATATATCATCGCTGCGTCCTATATCCACTGTAAAAAAATAACAACAGTAGGGGGTGAGCATAAACATGTCAAATGATAGTTATTGAATCGGATTAAAGGTCCAATTCATAACTACATATAAACCATAATCAGATCATACAATCATTCATTCTGATATCATCAAGTGATCATATCATCATGTTCTTCTCAATAACATATATATCAATGCATATGCATGCGGATCCGACTCTAATGATGGGATTTACACAACATAATATCTCAGCTCTCAGCTGATTCGGCCGTTTTACAGGTACCAAACCGCGCGCCCATAATGTAACACCAGTCACTCTCAGTGACAGCGGTAACACAACTCGGTGTTACAGGCCGGCCTTGTGTGACCACCCGCGTCAATTTTCTCGTTTTTCCAAAATAATTTTTCACGTATTACTATAAAGATCCACTCGGTCTTAACATAAAAACCTTTACTTTTGTTAAATACATTCAAAGTAGTATAATCACACTTAAAATAGCAATTACCGACTGAAACTGATCCAAAATACCATTAATAAAATAGTTATTTAGGAACAGCGGAAGAAAGAAAGCAGTCAGGGTTCACTCGGAAATAATTCTCTCACCCGGTCATCTCTCACTCGGGACAGCTTAACTTCCACTCATAAAAGGTTCACTCATATTCTTACCCAAAAACACTTTGACCTTCACTCGGAAGCACTCTTATCTTTCTTCACTCGGAAAACACTCTAACCTTTTCACTCGGAATTGAGTCTTTCGGCTATTCTTCTCTCGGAAAGAATGAGGGATACTCAAATGGGCATCAAATTAATAGACCATCGCTCGGGTAAGGAATCCACTCGGCTAGATTCACCAGGTGGTCAACTCTGCTACAACAATGCAAATTCATTAATAAAATAAACACCGATCAAATAGCATCACAAATCATGACCGAATCAAATTTAATTCAACATACCGTTAACATATATCATCACACACTCGGAAAAACTCAATATATGTATATATTACATAATTTCATTCAAATTCACTCGGTGCTTTGTGTGACGACCCGCGTTAATTTTCTCATTTTTCCAAAATAATTTTTCACATTTTAATATAAAAATCCACTAGGTCTTAATATAAAAATATTTACTTTTCTTAAGTATATTTAAAGTAGTAAAATCACACTTAAATTAACAAATTCTGACTGAAACCGATCCATAATACTATTAATAAAATTGTTATTTAGAAACAACAGAAGAAAGAAACAGTTAGGGTTCACTCGGAAATCGTTCTCTCACTCGGTCATCTCTCACTCGGGTCAGCTTAACTTCCACTCGGAGAAGGTTCACTCATCCTCATTCAGAAACACTTGGACCTTCACTCAGAAGCACTCTTATCTTTCTTCACTCAGAGTTTCAGCCACAACTCACTTGGAGACACTCTAACCTTTTCACTTGGAATTGAGTCTCTCAGTTATTCTTCTCTCGGAAAGGAATGAAGGATGCTTAAATGGTCCACAAATCAATAAACCCTCGCTCGGATAAGGAATTACTCGGCTAAATTCACCAGGTGACCAACTCTGCTACAATGCAAATTCATTCATAAATTAAACATCGATTCATAAGATCACAAGTTCATATTCAACATACAGTCAACATCATCAAACACTCGGAAAACTCAATATATATATATATATTACACAATTCATTACGTTTCACTTAGTTCCTTGGCATCAATCCTCCGCTTGGCGCACCTCCATGGCCCCAACCTCTTCCCTGTCTCTGGTTACTAAAAATGTAAACCACAGCAAGGGTGAGTGTTTAGCATCATAATTAATCTAGAACGGAATTTAAATAAAATACGAGTAGAAACTCTCTCCGATTCCTTCATCCTCTAATTGCACATTACACTCGACATTTTAACTCACGCTTGGCAATACACTCACACTCGGTAATCTTATCAATTAACACTCGGCCATACAGTAACTCAGCAATATTAGCAAATCACTCAGCATTAAACTCACACTCGGCAATACCTCCATTAACACTCGGCATTATAGTAATTCTCTCAGCAATACCACAGCTCTCATTCGATAATTTTAGCAAATAACATTCGACAATACACACACTCAGCAAAGTCATCAAATATTCAGCAACATTTCAACTCTCATTCGGCAATTATAAAAAACTGCACTCGGTAATCATAACAATTCATGCTCAGCAATTATAATACTTCATACTCGGCAATTATATTCAACCTCATTCAGCAAATATAACAATTTACACTCGTCAAATACAACAAATTGGCCTTCGGTAAATACATCATCATACTCATCAATTTACACTCGGATAATATGACATCTTACTCAGCAAGTACAATAATTCATACTCATCAAATACATCAAATTCTCATTCGGCAAAATCATTAATTATCACAACTGACCCACATAAAATCGACGCCTAGTGTCCGGATACTAAAGGATTGGCCTTCAGCTGGGAGTCCGACTTGACATCCCGTGAACCCGACTTGGTTCATCGAGCCCGAGTTGGCTTCTCCTCAACCACTGGGTCAAAGACCTCTGGGTAGCTTAACTGGGTCTGACTTGACCACTAAAGCCAAAAACAGGGTAATTCATACCGTTGGCCATCCCATTCCACATCATCATATAACCACATTTCTCAATCATTACATATCATCAACAATCAACACATGCAACTACCAGAAACTGGCATGTGCTCTCATCATAGGGTGACCGCCTCGTCAAGCCCATTCATCAAATTGCCACTATACACCGATTGTTATAACATCCTTAATTTTTAAAATAAATTCCAATAAATCAAATAAAACTTCGTAAATAATTCAAATTTCTAAAACAAAATTTGAATTAAATAATTACAAAATCAATTTTATAAAAGTCGACCGGCTCTTTTAAGTTTACAATAAAAAATAAAAGCACTCGGTATTCAGGAGCTGGCCAAGGCTTCTAGCCAAATACACTCCAAGCAGCTTGAGTGTCTTCACATATCATGGTTGGGCCCTTTATTCACTGAAAAATAATTATAGAGGGTGAGCATAACATATCAAATAATAGTTATTGAATTGGATTAAAATTCCAATTCATAACTATAAAACAAAACCGATCAAATAACATCACATATATACTCATCATAACAGCATGTATTCTCAATAATACACAAATCAGTGTATGCACATGCTCAACCAAATGGATAGATTAATATGTATCAACATCAGTATACATGATCAACCAAAATGGGATTATTATACTGTTTGTGTTGTAACATTGGCTCCCCGAGCCATAACTCAGCTCCCCGTGCCACACCTTCGTCTTCAAACCCATCCCCTCCTGTTTCTGCTGAGTTGATAGCTAGCGCTATTCCCTGTCCCTTAGATGACTATCAGCGTTTGTGGGAGGCATTCGTTAATGGGTCTCTAGTTTCAGAAAGGAACCCTACTCACTCCTTATAGGATGCTCGGTTTTCTATAGGCCCTTTCGTGGACCAGACCATTTTCTTCAAGAAGGATGAAGAAAAATATGCCTCTAACAATTCGGTTGCCATGTGCCGAGCGATGGAGATGTTCGGCCTACGTCTTTCCTCCATGTCTCAGGGTTTGGAAAAATGTTTGTTGGACCAGGAAAAATCTTTAAGAAAGTTGACTGATGAGAATGAGTCGTTAAAGAAGGAAAATGAGCTTTTGAAGGAGGAAAAGAAGAAAGATACTGACAAGGTTCAAGAGCTCAGAAAGTTAGTGACCTTCATGAAGGAAATCATGAAGAGGTCTGAGGATGATCTGAAGTCTTCCCGGGAGGGAAGGGACCTCGTGGAGTCCCGCTTGGCGACTGCTGAGGAAAGGTGCTCCTTTTGGGAGGGTAAGGTCACTGAGGCGGAGGAGTCGTTTAATGCTTTATCCTTACAGAAACAAGATTTAGAGACAAAGCTTCAGGCGGCTTACTTGGATTTTGAGTCCTTGAAGGCAAAGTCGCAAGAGGATCTAGCTATGGCTCAACAGGACGTTGCTGTTCAGTATGTTGATGCCTTCAGTCTTTGTAAGGAGCAGATCTCGGTTTTGAACCCTTCACTTGAGCTAAATTTTGAGGGTCTTGATCCTTTTGGGACGGTGGTGAATGGGCAGATTGTACTACCTCTGAATTCTGAAGAGAAAGAGCCAAATGCTGAGAGGGATCAGCCGAGAACTGGTGCTGAGACGGTTTTGGGGGCTTCAAATGCTGATGTGCCTGAAAGGACGTTATAAGTTTATTTTTCTTTATTTGATGTAACCTTGGAATCTTAAGAAATTTAAAAAATTTTCTTTCCGAGTCAGTCTCTGGCTGTTTTTCTTATATTATATGTTGTATGAGTAGGTTTAAGAGTCACGCGTATCGAGAGGTTAATTTACCGATGAAAAATCATTTCATATTCAGACTTATTAGGGTTTTGTACTCGGTCTTGAATTGTGCCGAAAATTGTTTCGTATTCGGTTGTAACTAAACCCTAAACCCTAACTCGGTTCCCTCACTCAGTCTTTATTTCACTCGTAATTCCCTCATTCGGTCTCTCATTCACTCGTCTTTCTTTCACTGGCCTCTCCCTCACCCTGTCTTTCACTCGTTCACTCTATCTCTCGGTTCCCTCACTCGTCTTTCTTTCACTGGCCTCTCCCTCACCATGTCCTTCACTCGTCTCTCCCTCTCTCGGTCTCTCACTCTATCACTCAGCCCTTCATTCATTCGTTCTTTCTTTCACTCGTCATTAGCTCATTCGGTCCTTAATCCATTCGGTCTTCCACTCTCATTCTTTCACTCTTTTGTTCCCAAATCAGTCTCTCCTTCACTCGTCTCTCCCTCTCTCGGTCTCTCACTCCACCACTCAGCCCTTCATTCACTCGCTCACTCTTTCACTCGTCACTAGATCATTCGGTCCTTCATCCATTCAGTCTTCCACTCTTTCTTTCACTCTTTCGTTCCTCACGCGATCTCTTTCACTCGTCTCTCCCTCTCTCGATTCCCTCAGTCTTTCTCATTCGTTCATTCGGTCTCTCACTCCCTCACTCAGTCTCTTTTCCACTCTCAGTTTCTCCATCCTTCGGTCTTTCACTCCATCACTCGGTCTCTTTTCCACTTAGTTTCTCCATCATTCGGTCTCTCACCCCATCACTCGATCTATTTGATCCTCACTCGGTCTCTCATTCCCTCACTCGGTCTCTCGTTCCCAAACTCGGTCTCTCACTCCCTCACTCGTTTTACTCTCACCGTCCCTCTGTCTCTCCCTCCGTCTCCAGCGTCCCTTTCTCTCATCTCTCTTCTCTGCGCCGACTATCACTCACCGAGAATCGGATCAGGTCTCCCCTTGATGTTGTCCAAGCTCTTCCACGTGTGTCATTAGATCTCCCTCCACCCTCTCGTTTTCTCTCTCCCCTCTCATTTCTGAACTCACTCTATCTCTCTCTCTCTCCTTTTCTTTTTTCTTTCGTCGCCCCCCTGTCTTTCCTCCTATTCTGTTTCCTTTTATAAAAATAAATAGTTCTATTTTAAGATCTTAGGAGAGATATCGTACAAATTTATTTTTGCCTGCATTACCGTTATTAGATTTTACAAGTTTATGCAAGTATGGATTACTTTGCCTCGTTTTTTTTTTCGTTCTTCATAAATTTCCTTTAATTATTGAAAAAAACAAATCAATCAAAAATAAGTCTAATATTTTCTCGAAAACATTTTCCAACAAAGAACTACGTGACCCTGATTTTTCGAAAGCTCGAGAATACGTAGGAGCGGGAAGCAGTTCCTGTCGGTAGGGGTGTCCATCGGTCGGGTTTGGTCGGATTCGGTTACTTTTGAATCCACCCGTTGTTATCCATAAAACGCAAACAATAACCCATTTTCACCTAATACTATGGTCGGTTTGATTGGGTTCGGTTAATTACGGTTCTCGATTTTTTCGGTCGGGTTTTTCGGTTAAGTTTCTTAGGAAAATTTAATTTTTATTTTTTGCCAAACACCTTTTACGTATAAAATAATTTTAGCAAAAACTTGCATATAAAAATGATGTATTTCATGTTTTAGAACTAACGCCTTATGGAATATGAAAGTGACATAACATTGAAGCAGTAGGAATTAATTCTATTAGATTATTTTTTTTAATCATAGATTGTACTAGTACCAGAAAAGAACTTAGAAGTTATTAAGTGTTCAGATCTAACACATGCATTTAGAATGTGATGATTTGATGATAAACTCATGTATGACTTCAAGTTGACCACACAAAGACCAATCTTAAAAAAAGTATCGTCAATATATATAGAAATCAGTAAAGAGAAATAACTGCATGATATTTCTAGTAGCAGTCGGTCATGTAACATCCCAAAAATTTCATTCTCATGTATAATCATTTTTATTTAGACCATTAATGATATTATCCATTTTATCTCAACTTTCTACATAAATTTGGTTAGGAAAACATTTTTGTGAACACCTCTTTTGGTCCGGCCCAAATACCTTCTTTGATACTAACTTCCGGTAGTGCTCTGATTGGGACATTACTATAACGTTCTTATTTTTAAAATTAAATTTTATTATTCTGAATAAATTTTTCACAAATAAATTTCAAATTTAAAACAGAATTTGGATTAACATAATAATAACAATTATTATTACATCAACCGGCTCATTCATGTTTACATATACATAAATAAACTGGTATACACAGGAGCCGGCCAAGGCTTCTACAAAATAACTATGTGTACTATGTATCATACATATAAATACATAATGCTCCGCGCAGCTGAGTGACTTCATATATCATCGCTGCGTCCTATATCCACTGTAAAAAAATAACAACAGTAGAGGGTGAGCATAAACATGTCAAATGATAGTTATTGAATCGGATTAAAGGTCCAATTCATAACTACATATAAACCATAATCAGATCATACAATCATTCATTCTCATATCATCAAGTGATCATATCATCATGTTCTTCTCAATAACATATATATCAATGCATATGCATGCGGATCCGACTCTAATGATGGGATTTACACAACATAATATCTCAGCTCTCAGCTGATTCGGCCATTTTACAGGTACCAAACCGCGTGCCCATAATGTAACACCAGTCACTCTCAGTGACAGCGGTAACACAACTCGGTGTTACGGGCCGGCCTTGTGTGACCACCCGCGTCAATTTTCTCATTTTTCCATAATAATTTTTCGCGTATTACTACAAAGATCCACTCGGTCTTAACATAAAAACCTTTACTTTTGTTAAATACATTCAAAGTAGTATAATCATACTTAAAATAGCAATTACCGACTGAAACTGATCCAAAATACCATTAATAAAATAGTTATTTAGGAACAGCGGAAGAAAGAAAGCAGTCAGGGTTCACTCAGAAATAATTCTCTCACCCGGTCATCTCTCACTCGGGACAGCTTAACTTCCACTCATAAAAGGTTCACTCATATTCTCACCCAGAAACACTTTGACAGTCACTCGGAAGCACTCTTATCTTTCTTCACTCGGAAAACACTCTAACCTTTTCACTCGGAATTGAGTCTCTCGGCTATTCTTCTCTCAGAAAGAATGAGGGATACTCAGATGGGCATCAAATTAATAGACCATCACTCGGGTAAGGAATCCACTCGGCTAGATTCACCAGGTGGTCAACTCTGCTACAACAATGCAAATTCATTCATAAAATAAACACCAATCAAATAGCATCACAAATCATGACCGAATCAAATTTAATTCAACATACTGTTAACATATATCATCACACACTCGGAAAAACTCAATATATGTATATATTACATAATTTCATTCAAATTCACTCGGTGCCTTGTGTGACGACCCGTGTTAATTTTCTCATTTTTCCAAAATAATTTTTCACGTTTTAATATAAAAATCCACTCGATCTTAATATAAAAATATTTACTTTTCTTAAGTATATTTAAAGTAGTAAAATCACACTTAAATTAACAAATTCTGACTGAAACCGATCCATAATACTATTAATAAAAAAGTTATTTAGAAACAACAGAAGAAAGAAATAGTTAGGGTTCACTCGGAAATCATTCTCTCACTCAGTCATCTCTCACTCGGGTCAGCTTAACTTTCACTCGGAGAAGGTTCACTCATCCTCATTCAGAAACACTTGGACCTTCACTCAGAAGCACTCTTATCTTTCTTCACTCGGAGTTTCAGCCACAACTCACTTGGAGACACTCTAACCTTTTCACTCGGAATTGAGTCTCTCAGTTATTCTTCTCTCGGAAAGGAATGAAGGATGCTCAAATGGTCAACAAATCAATAAGCCCTTGCTCGGATAAGGAATTACTCGACTAAATTCACCAGGTGATCAACTCTGCTACAATGCAAATTCATTCATAAATTAAACACCGATTCATAACATCACAAGTTCATTTTCAACATACAGTCAACATCATCAAACACTCCGAAAACTCAATATATATATATATATATATATATTACACAATTCATTCCGTTTCACTTGGTGCCTTGGCATCAATCGTCCGCTTGGCGCACCTCCATGGCTCTGACCTCTTCCCTGTCTCTGGTTACTAAAAATGTAAACCACAGTAACGATGAGTGTTTAGCATCATAATTAATCTAGAACGGAATTTAAATAAAATACGAGTAGAAACTCCGTCCGATTCCTTCATCCTCTAATTGCATATTACACTCGACATTTTAACTCACGCTCGGCAATACACTCACACTCGGCAATCTTATCAATTAACACTCGGCCATATAGTAACTCAGCAACATTAGCAAATCACTCAGCATTAAACTCACACTCGGCAATACCTCCATTAACACTCGGCATTATAGTAATTCTCTCAGCAATACCACAGCTCTCATTCGACAATTTTAGCAAATAACATTCGACAATACACACACTCAGCAAAGTCATCAAATACTCAGCAACATTTCAATTCTCATTTGGCAATTATAATAAACTGCACTCGGTAATCATAACAATTCATGCTCAGCAATTATAATACTTCATACTCAGCAATTATATTCAACCTCATTCAGCAAATACAACAATTTACACTCGTCAAATACAACAAATTGGCCTTCGGTAAATACATCATCATACTCATCAATTTACACTCGGATAATATGACATCTTACTCAGCAAGTATAATAATTCATACTCATCAAATATATCAAATTCTCATTCGGTAAAATCATTAATTATCACAACTGACCCACATAAAATCGGCGCCTAGTATCCGGATACTAAAGGATTGGCCTTCAGCTGGGAGTCCGACTTGACATCCCGTGAACCCGACTTGGTTCATCGAGCCCGAGTTGGCTCCCCCTCAACCACTGGGTCAAAGACCTCTGGGTAGCTTAACTGGGTCCGACTTGACCACTAAAGCCAAAAACAGGGTAATTCAAACTGTTGGCCATCCCCTACCACATCATCATATAACCACATTTCTCAATCATTACATATCATCAAAAATCAACTCATGCAACTACCAGAAACTGGCATGTGCTCTCATCATAGGGTGATCGACTCATCAAGCCCATTCATCAAATTGCCGTTATACACCGATTGTTATAACATCCTTAATTTTTAAAATAAATTCCAATAAATCAAATAAAACTTCGTAAATAATTCAAATTTCCAAAACAGAATTTGAATTAAATAATTACAAAATCAATTTTACAAAAGCCGACCGGCTCTTTTAAGTTTACAATAAAAAATAAAAGCACTCGGTATTCAGGAGCCGGCCAAGGCTTCTAGCCAAATACACTCCGAGCAGCTTGAGTGTCTTCACATATCATGGTTGGGCCATTCATTCACTGAAAAATAATTGTAGAGGGTGAGCATAACATATCAAATAATAGTTATTGAATTGGATTAAAATTCCAATTCATAACTATAAAACAAAATCGATCAAATAACATCATATATATACTCATCATAACAGCATGTATTCTCAATAATACACAAATCAGTGTATGCACATGCTCAACCAAATGGATCCATTAATATGTATCAACATCAGTATACATGATCAACCAAAATGGGATTATTATACTGTTTGTGTTGTAACACTGGCTCCCCGAGCCATAACTCAGCTCCTCGCTGATCCAGCCATTTTACAGGTACCAAACCGCTCTGCGCCCATAATGTAACACTGAGTACCACTCCCAGAGTGATAGCGGTCCTCTACTCGGTGCTACGGGCCGGCCTTGAGTCATACTCAAAGGCGTCCGTGGTATATAGGAACCACCACAGGGTCTATGCCATCAACAGGCGCGTCCACAACTGAACCGGCAACACAGCCCCCTGCAGTCCTGTGTGCGTCTCAACACAGTTGATATTTCAAACAATATCAATCATTAATCAATCACATATCATCACCATCTCATATCATTTCACTCGGCATAATAACCAACATAGCATGCAATTATATGTCATGAAAATTCATGAATATAATTCATATTATATCATCTTCATTAATCTCATATACATATATATAATCAGCATATCAATATGAATGGAAATATAAAACATAAATGTCATATAATCGGGGTATCACACCATATTCCAAACATATATCACATATCATATATAATAATGACACCCCAAATCCATTCATAAACTATCTATTTGAGATATACGCTCCCCCTACTTGGAATAAAGAGGTTCTAGTAGCTTTAAAAACTATAACCAAGTCACTGCTCCAGAATTCCGACTGGAATTGTAGTTCTGCACCAGTCCAAGCTTTCTTCGTAAAGAGAAGAAATGGAGATTTAATTATCTTCGTTGTTTAACAGTTTCCAGAGAATTGGAAAGTAAGGCTAATGATTCCACCTTTCAAGAGTTCTTCCATTAATCCAACAATGGAAGTATTTATATATGCCCTTCACGTAGAAGAGACGTGAATGACTTGAAGTTCTCTGACATACGTATCTTAGATAATAAAGAATTAAGATATTCAATGAAAAGGGGACAACACATCAAAAAGGGTCCCATTCTTAGAAAATATCTGAAAAGTGAAACTGCTAGAAGGTAGAAGAACAAATTTACGTGGAAAGCATCCACAGTAAAATATTTATTAATTCCAAATCGGTTTCTGTGTATTCTGACTCGGTCTCAGCATATCCCGACTTAGTTTCAGCATCTGGGCATCTCTTTCTGAGAGGACTCATCAGAGCCTCTTTCAGCTCAGAATTCCTTCATTCGGAGGAACTTCACTCGGAAAGGTTCCTTCTTATGAAACACTAGGCTTTCCTTACTCGGAAATGACCCTTTCACAATTGTCTTATTCGGAAATACCTTAATCAGGCATATCTCACTCGGATATACCTTTTACCGAGTCAAAGTCTTCCTCTTGCATTCACTCGGAAGTCTTTTGAAACATCCCGATTTAATAGTTAATTGCTGAATGAAAATAAATCATTAAAATAATAATTTCAAGTGGGAAAAATTATTTATTAATTATAATTGACTTAATTAATTTAACTTAAGGAAACAAAGGATGATTAATTGTGATTAGTTGTCAATAGCTGATTAGTTGTGACTATGTGCGTGTGATGCGTGTGGGGGCTGCTGCTGTGCACGACTTCCTACCCCACTCTTCCCTTCTCCGTGCATGCATATACGTACTACTGGGCCACTTTATTATTCATTTTCCCCTCAGGCTTCTCTCCCTTCCGTTCTCTCTTCTTTTCTTCTTCTTCGCTCTTCGTTCTTTTTCTCCTTCCTTCATCGAGCATGAGAGTGAGGATGTTGGGTTGAGAACTTCTCCTCCGGCGACTCAGGGACGACACTCTATTCCCTCCCTATTCTTCCACTTCCCCTCGACGACTTCTCTTTTCTCCCTCTCCTTTGCTTGAGGCTGCATGAGTCTCAGTGGAGATCTACACTATGAAGTGTTCAGAAAGGTTGGAGTATTCACCAGCATTGTGATGGAGCTGCTTAAAAGAGCGAACAGGGAAATAGGTGCCTCTGAAGCTTGGAAATCCCCACTGGACCGAGTGGAAGGTCAAGGTGGTGCCCTGAGGGCTTGGGCCTCCCTGCTGATCTTGCATGCAGAGCTGTTTAAGAGTAGAAGTGGCTTGGAGTTCCTCCAAAGCCAAGTGTAGTGGTGGATGACTGACGAAGGGTCGCCCCATTGTGAATTAGTGAATGAACTGTGCAGAGCAACCGACTGGAGCTGTAAGCCCTTGGAGCCTCTGGAATCTTCATGCCAGGTAGGGGGCGCCTTGCATGTCAAATACATGGTTTATGGACGGTTCTGGGTGTTTTGCTTTCATATGTTATGTTGTGTCTGAGTGTGTTAATTGATATGTTGTATTCGAGTAGGAGTGCTTGCAACGCCAGGTCTAGGATGGTCGTGGTCTGTCTAGTGTTGGGTGATTCCATCCTTGAGTGCTTGTTAATATTTCTGAGATGCATGCTGTTGAATGTGAGAACGCAGAGTGAATACATGTGTGCGTTAACATTATTGCCTAGTGCATGAGTTAAAAAGGGGGTTGCTTGTTGAGTCCTGTTTGCAGTTTATGTCTAGATGTATGTGAATGAGAATGCCATGATAAATTCTGAATGCATGAGATATGAGTTGTTACGCTGAGTCCCCATTTGGAATGTTGTGTTGACATGCATGCTGGTTTCATTAAGAACGTCGGGTGGTGTACTGTAATGTTGTTACCCTGATTTACTTGTTATGAGTTGCTATGATAAACGCCTATGATGCTGTGATGAAACTGTGGAATTCTGAGTGAATCTGAATGCTGTATGGAATTGCATGAAATTGCATATATGAGAAAGGGTGACCCGTGGGAGGTCAGGAGCCCTACGATGTGACTTTCAATTACAGACTCCTGGCTAGATCTGTGAGGACCCGTGGTAGCCGAGAGAGCTAGAGTTAAGTCTCGAGACATCTTCGGAAGACCGGTACCACACGGGAAGGGCTAATGGACGAGAGGCAGGGAAGGAATCTATAACTGAGATCACTATTTAAGTCGGATTCGCATGCATGTATGTAGGAGCATTGTTATTGAGATTGACATGGTTGGTATAGCTTGGATGACTGAATGAATTCCGACTGAATATGAATGCGCATATTTATATTGTTGATGAGTTCAATGTGATTATGTGTATATATATGTATGTGTAAATGCTGTTGTGTATGGCATGATTAATATAGCTATGATTAAGTGGAGTGAATTCCGACTAGGGAATATACGTGCGTTGGTACTGTGGCCAAGCGTGAGGCGATGTTATGACTGTGAGTCTATGTTATTGTGAATGATGTGAATTACTTAATCCTGACTGAATTGTATAAATCCAAATGAGTGATGTTACTATATAACTGAGAATTGGGGATTAAATCCGAGTCAGTAACTGTCATTTTATATGTAAAAGCTCACCCCTACACCATTTTTCAATATGTGCAGGTCGGTGGGGAATGATATGAAGGACTTAAGTCCGAGTGGGGTGCACTCCGACTGTTGAGTGCATGCCTTGTATATTTATATTATATTTAGTCAGTGTTAAGCCTTGGCCGGCTCATATAACAATGTTGTATAACGAATGTGAGTATATATGTACTGTAACCAGAATGCGTGTTTATATATATATATGGTTTATATTGGTATCAAGTACTTGTATCGGATAATGGGTGTTGGTGAATGAATAATGTAAAAATGCTAAATATTCCGAGTGTATGAATATATATACATGCATACAAGTGTTTTATGTTGATTTGATGCGTCTTTCTGACTGGAATGTGTTGTTAAATGATTTGAGGGTTGTTGATGAGTGAAATAGTGTTAAATTGATGATTCCGAGTGAGACTATAGTGTTTAGGCATTTCCGAGTAAAAATCCGAGTGAATTTCTTTGTGGGAAGAGTTGTTATAATGGTGGAGATTAGGATATATTCTAAGTATGTGATTCATGTATAATCCGAGTGAACGAGGTTCCATATCCCGAGCGGTGAGTCGTAGAGCAAGTCTGAAAGGAACTTACTTAATGTTTCCCGAGTGAGTAAGGTATCATATGCCGAGTGAAACTAGAATGAATATTCCGAGTGGAGTAGGATAGTGGAGTTCCCTTCTGGGTGAGGGAAGGTCTGTGTGTTCTCTAAGTGAGAGATGCAAAAATATACCCGAGCGATGTCCGATTAAGAAATATCCTGAGTGAGGAAGGGTTCTGGGTCCCGAGTGGTAGAATTGAGGGGGGTCATTCCTGAGTGGTTATACTTGTGACTTATATGAATAAAATAAGGAGTTGTGTAAATTCCTGAGTGAAGCATGAGCGTGATGATTTACCGGGTGAACCTACGTCCCAAATCCGAGTGAGAAATTACCTAGAACCTATGTTCGCCCCAGCGAATTAGACTTAGCTCCTGCGAGTGTGAGTGGATGGAAGGCCTTTGTGCTGGCTTCGCTTAAGCGAAGGGCTGTCTGCCCGAGCGAGTTGGTTGCCTTACCCAAGCGTGTTGGACCCCGCTTGAGCAAGTCAGTGTTGTTAAGGAATTCGCTTAGGCTCTGATGTGTTCCGCTGAATTGAATGGATCGGTTCAAGCCTTGTCCCTTCCGCTGATTGCTATACGTATGAATGTTCTTTATTTTCCCTTACCTTTCTCTTTCTTCTTCTATGCCGGTTGTCCATTGGCTGTTTTTGTGGAAATATTTTCCCGGTTTTGGCATTTATTTATTTATTAAATTAGGGTGTTACATTTTGGTATCAGAGCAGACCAAAAAGGTCCATGGCCAAGGTATGCTTACTGAGTGTAAGCGGTTATGTGTGATATGACCGGTTGTCATCATTGCTGGTGGTATCCTGTCGGATTTGATATACGTTGAATTATGAATAGCGTGATTATATGTTGTGTGTTGTTTGAGATTGGGAACAGAGGGTACTACCAGGGGTATGTTCACTGGGGAATAGAGATTTGTGACGACCCTGACTGATTGTTCCCGAAATACTGAGAAGTATTTCTAAGCCTGGTCAGTAGAGAAGAAATAGGATGATAGATGTGGAAACTTTCATGTGTATTGAAGCTGAATTAGTTAGTTCAGCCTCTTATGTAGGCCATGCTAATGGCCCATAGTCGAGGCATGCTGTCAGACGGAGTCGAACTCACACGTTTGAATAGATTAAATGAATAATATTGATAGAACCCTGTATGATGTATATAGAATAAGTGATTGTGTAGCCTCCTAGGATTAAGAATGTGAGTATGAGATGTATATGTTAAGGAATTTTTGTTGGTTACCGTGTGTGAATTATATGAGTTGCGGGCTATTGTAAGTATAAATGCTGATTGCATGCGGCAAAAGACTATCCCTTTGAGCCTTAATGGTGTTTAATACTGACTATATGTGATGTATGTATTGTTAAGGAAAAAGTTGAATATATGTGATAGGTACCTGCATGATGATTTCCGTGTGTGGTTTATAATATGATGCATGTGATGTCTAAATTAATAGTTTGGAAGTGGTTATGGTCCAATGATAAAGTCCTGCATGAGATGTGGGCCGGTTATATTAATTCCCGTGTGGGATTTTATATTAAAAAGTATGTGGTTTGCCGAGTGCATGTATGGTGTTATTGCTATGATGACCACTGTTATGAGTAATGATAATAAAATGCATTAGATGCATGTATTGATAGTGAATGCTGAGTGCATTGGCGTTGGACGCCGGGTGAATAAGACTATATTCATCTGATTCGCCACTGGAAATTCTTGGAGCATATAGCGTAGGCGCTTAATACCGATCGGCAATCAGATGAATATGTGTTGAAAGTCCTCGGGTTGGACTTAAGGCAGTGCCGAGTGCACTATAAAAAAACCCTAAGTTGGACTTGGGGCAGTGCCAAGTGCACTAAGCGTTGGACGCTTAAAGACCTTGGGTTGGACTCAAGGCAAGCTTACCGAGTTGGACTCGGGGCTGCCCGTAACACTCCCGTTGTTGCTTGGAGCAATTGTGTTACGCATGAGGGCAAACGGTTTGGTACCTGTAAAATGGCCGAATCAGCTTGGAGCTGAGGAAAGGCTTGGAGCCTATGTTGCAACAATAAAAATGGGTAACCGGATCCGGGTGAAATGAATATGTGCACACCATGATTGTTGTTGAGCTCAATGTGAATTGCATGAATATGTGGAATGTTATTTAGAATAACATGATTGAGTGGAATCTAATTGAATGAGTGTTTGTATATTAATGTTATGGCCGGGTGCAATATGATGTGTGGTTGTAATGCATGCTGTGGTGAATGATACGAATTGTATGGCCGAGTATGAATTTGATATTCCGATTGGATGATTGAATATATATATGTGTTGATACTGTCGCTAAGTGCAAAGTGAGCCTATGGTTGTAATTATATGGGATTATAAATAATGTAAGTAATATAGCCGAGAGCTAGCTGGATAACATTCCGATTGAATGATGCTTGAATGTGTTCTGATTGAATGATAGCGTGTATGTTATTGACTGTTGGTACATATGTATATGTATATATATATGATATTGTGTGGTTTGAGGTGGATAGGATCTAAGGAAAAAGTAATTACACGGTAAGGGTCGGAAACCGACTATTATTATACCATTTTGGGGTGATAGTAACTGCTACTTGACGATTGTCATCAGGAGAGTTGCGTTAACTTATGAGTAATAAGGAAGTGTGTGATTTTTGTGTGAGTCGGAAGCCTGTAGCCATTATACTGTTTTACAGTAGTGGTAAATTATATTTCATGATTGTTGCTGTGTGACATGCCCTACGTGGTGCATCATGATAATGTTGATGTGAATATGTGCTTATATATGTATGTGAATTGCCATTAATTCTTGCGAGTAAGTATTAGCTGAGTGAGTTGGTCGGTGTGTGTGAGCAGTGTGTAATGTATGCCGTTCCGAGACGACCCTTCATACCATAGGCACTGTGGCAGTGTACACTCTTGCAGCGACTCTATGTAATTGTTGTAACCCTATAGGAATGAGACGTCATCCTATAAGATGGATGCAGCAATCCATGAGTCGGGCAGGTAAGGTTGTAGCTGCTTATAGTGATGGTGAGCCTATCGGGCGGTTCTGAGTGAGGATGAGAGTTGTATTAAATGAATATTGTGTGGTTATGTATGAAAGTGAGGATGCAAGGTTTGTTTAACCGTGAGGTGTTACCTCCGAGTGAATCAGAGGTGATTGTGTATGAATTGGCTATAAAAATAATAAATGGTTATTGGGATTGATGGACGAGTAAGTCTGTCACTGGAATTAGAAGTTTAAGAGTTTAGCCGAGTGGCATTGTGGATTAATAGGGAAACCATGACCTTGGGCGGAAGAAATCTAAAAGGTGAGGATTTGCTCGGGAAAGGTTAGTATATTCTGAGTGCGAAAAAGTGGAGACAGATCCGAGTGAAATCTTTCTGGTTAGAGGATTCCTGAGTGAAGTTATGGTGTCCCGAGTAAGATCTCATAAGGAGGATCATTACCAAGTTAAGGGAATTGTGTCCGAGCGTGACACTTCTGAGTAAGGTTAGATTCGGGTGATGTGACTCGGAGCATGATATTTTTGAGTGGATGGTACCATGTAAACGGTTCCCATCGTGTGAAAATTCTAAGTCTGTAGGCTGTGCCCCTGGCGAATCTTTACCAAAAGAACTTCTGGTCGGAATGTGGGGGCTATGAATAGGTAAGTCTCCGAGTGAATTACCCCGAGGAAGAGTAAAATCCCGAGAGGTAAGTTTATTCATAGATGTGTTCGAGTGGATGTTTGGCGCAGCTGAGTTTGAACTCAGATTTGCTTTCGAAATAGACTCGGATTCCGAGTAAGTTTTTGGTAAGTGGAGAGATGTCTGGTGTAAATTGCCTTCAAACCCCGAATGATCCCTTTTGGTTGAGAATTCCTAGTGACCTTTTTAGGGTGTAGGCATGGAATTGGCCGAAGGAATGGTTAGGAATCTGAGATTTTTGAACTGAGTGTGATGCCTGTAGGGGGGAATCCAAGCAGTCTGTGCTAATTGGAGCACCTTGAATCTCTTTTGAGTGTTTGTCTCGGTATTATCAAGATATATCATGGTTTAGAGAAAAGATCTTATGGTCGGATGCTGAATATCCAAGAGTCTCGTCCGAGATAAATCAAACATTGATGAGTATTAGTGGGAATCGGTAATGTTGTTTACCGACTGAATTCTTCCCAACTGGTTGATTATCATCTAGAAGGTGTCTCGAGTGACACAATGTTGAGCCTATGCTCTGTGTGAGTTCATGGCTGTGCTGATAAGTCTTGAAAAGACTTAATTATTCCACCTTTTATTTAACATAATTTATTAATTATTGTTTAGTTTTGACTATATTATTTAATGATTTGTTAATAATTCGTGTTTTAGTTATTTATTTCAAAAGTGCTTTATTTTTATAAGAAAACGATTAAAAACATTAATAAATTAAGAGTTTATTACTATTTATAAATTCACTAAGCAGCTAGCATACAAATGCTAGGCAATTAGTTGTCTATTGGTACAGGAACAGGGCGTATTCGAGAGAAGAAGACAAATCCGAGTGAAAAAGTACAAAAAGCCGAGTGAGAAATCATAAAGCCGAGCGAGAATTTACAAATCCGAGTGAGTCTTCATATATCCGACTGAAAGAAGTCCAAAAGACCGACTGAGCGAGACTTCAAAGAGGCTGACTGAAAAGACTTCCCAAAAGGTTGACCGAAAAGAATTAATGAAAAGCTGACTGCAAAGACTTCCAAGATACCGACTCCAAAATAAAACAGGGAACCGATTGAAATAAGAAGGAGAACCCAAGCGTCAATTGCATAGAGCTGATTGAATAGTCAAGTTCGCTGAAGCGAGAGTTAAATTCGCTCAAGCGAGGGGCAAACGTTCGTTCAAGCGAGTGAATTCGCCCAAGCTTCTTCATCATGCTTAAGCGAGAAAGCAATGCTGCAGTACATATCTCAAAGTTCGCCCAAGCGAGAACCCAGTTCGCTCAAGCGAAAAGGTTGTTATTCAAAACACTGATTGTTCCCTCCAGAATCTACTCGGCACCAGTGTTGTTTCCTGCTGCCTTCTCCCCTACTGCTACACCTTAGTAATTTAAGTAGTGACCTGTTATTAGTTGGTGTTGTGCTGTGATTAGCTAAGGATGAGCTGTAACTAGCTAAGCTCTGAGCTGTAATTAATTAATTATTTTGTAAATTATGTAGTTAGTTAGTTTAGTCGTTAACTTAAGTTTCCTAAGTTATCAGTTAAGTTAGTTATTTAGGTAGAAGCTTATATATAGGTTGTACATATTCTGTAATAGGGAGCCAGAACAGACATAGAATACATAGAACACAATTCATTCACAACTTTGTACATCTCACTACTATTTTCTCTCTCTAAATCCTCTCCTCTATGACGTTCCACAATCCTTCGATGGAACCAAAGTCAATGGAGTTCTAATTCCCTAGGTTGGGATTGCGAAGGTCAGCAATGGAGTCTTGAAGCTGTGAGCGAGGAAATCAACTTCTAGATCCTGAAGTGAACAAGCTGAGGAGTGGATCCAAATCGCTGGATTCACAAATCCAGAACTGATGAAGAACTTCGCCAGTGAGGAATCATGGTTGAAGCTTAGGTAACTTCCAGCTTTCTAACTAGTTCAGGCCTAATCAATTTAGGTGAATAGTTAGAGTTCAACCTCCAATTTCACATTAGATTCTTAGGTTAATTGAGCACTTAAGGAATTAAGGTTCGATGCTTAAGGATTAGTGTTTTTCACCTAAGGAATTAGGGAATAACCACAAGCGGATTATCCTCTGGATTATAGAGTTTGATTATACTTTAATTGCATGTTTCTTGATGAATTTTGAACCGAAGTAATCCTGACCTGTTCTCTATTAATCACCTTTCACATTTCATTTTAACTCTATTTCTGGAAATACAAAACCAACTATAAAACACTAAAACAACCAAAAACCGAGTGAACTTCATGTATTTTCTGTTGGTTCAGCTTGTACTAGTCCAAGATTGAGGTACTTACCACAATCCCTGTGGGACAATCAAATATTCTACAATTTTAATGACTAGTGCTCTTGCCAAAGTAAAATCCGAGAGTCATATTTTGTTTTTACTAAGATTTTTAGCACCAAGTTAATGGCTTGGGATTTTAGCATCAAGTTAATGGCGCCGTTGCCGGGGATTGTTGAGTAATATCAACAATCCTTGGACCGGTACTAGACTGAACCATTTTTTTTAGTTTCTGTACACGTTAGTTTTTAGTAAATTTCGTTGTAAGAGTAAGATTTGTTAAGTCTTGCATGAATTGTTGTTCTTAGTTACTACTGTTTGATTTTAGTTGTTTAGTTGTTAGCACTAACCGTTGCAGTAACGTTGTTTGTAGTCAGTTGTTACATCTATGTTTTCTTTAGTTCCTTTGGAAAATGAAAAGTTGCAGGTAATGGATCTGGATGACACCTTAGCAGAGTTTCTTCAATATTCACAAACATTATGCATGAACAAGGTAGAGGAGGTACAATCAATTGAGGAGGAGCCATTGGAGTTAGAAAGGAGTTTAATTCAATTTATAAAAGTCACTCAAACCGGCCTCTAAAATTTCGATAATTCAATCATGAATATTCAAAAGCAAGTAGATTTTATTGCAAAGCAGTTAGCCGAAAAGCAAAGGAATATAAAGGTTGTATGAAGAAAAAGACCAATATGAAGAGCCATGGGATGATGATGTTGCTCTAGCTGAAGAAATTAAGTTTGGGGAAGAAGAAGATCAGTTAGAAAACATTGAAATGGATGAACCTGAACTTGAAGTTGATGTAGAAACAAAAGAAGAAGAAGAAAATAAGGAAGTTCAGGGATATTTGATGGAAGAAGAGTCAATTGAAGAATGTGAAGAAGAAAGTGATATGGATTATACTTCAGAAGTGGAAGATGATAGTATATCTTGTAAAGCATTCTTTGATGATTGGAATGAAGAAGATTGGTCTGAAGATGAACAAGAGCAAGAGTTTTCAATGTATATTAATGAGTGTATGTATATTAATGTTATGGCCGGGTGCAATATGATGTGTGGTTGTAACGCATGCTATGGTGAATGATATGAATTGTATGGCCGAGTGTGAATTTGATATTCTGATTGGATGATTGAATATATATATGTGTTGATACTGTCGCTAAGTGCAAAGTGAGCCTATGGCTGTGATTATATGGGATTATAAATAATGTAAGTAATATAGCTGAGAGCTGGCTGGATAAGATTGCGATTGAATGATGCTTGAATGTGTTCTGATTGAATGATAGCGTGTATATTATTGACTGTTGGTACATATGTATATGTATATATATATGATATTGTGTGGTTTGAGGTGGATAGGATCTAAGGAAAACGTAATTACGCGGTAAGGGTCGGAAACCGACTGTTATTATACCATTTTGGGGTGATAGTAATTGCTACTTGACGATTGTCATCAGGAAAGTTGCGTTAACTTATGAGTAATGAGGAGGTGTGTGATTTTTGTGTGAGTCGGAAGCCTGTAGCCATTATACTGTTTTACAGTAGTGGTAAATTATATTTCATGATTGTTGCTGTGTGACGTGCCCTACGTGGTGCATCATGATAATGTTGATGTGAATATGTGCTTATATATGTATGTGAATTGCCATTAATTCTTACAAGTAAGTATTAGCTGAGTGAGTTGGTCGGTGTGTGTGAGCAGTGTGTAATGTATGCCGTTCCGAGACGACCCTTCATACCATAGGCACTGTGGCAGTGTACACTCTTGCAGCGACTCTATGTAATTGTTGTAACCCTATAGGAATGAGACGTCATCCTATAAGATGGATGCAGCAATCCATGAGTCGGGCAGGTAAGGTTGTAGCTGCTTATAGTGATGGTGAGCCTATCGGGCGGTTCTGAGTGAGGATGAGAGTTGTATTAAATGAATATTGTGTGGTTATGTATGAAAGTGAGGATGCAAGGTTTGTTTAACCGTGAGGTGTTACCTCCGAGTGAATCAGAGGTGATTGTGTATGAATTGGCTATTAAAATAATAAATGGTTATTGGGATTGATGGACGAGTAAGTCTGTCACTGGAATTAGAAGTTTAAGAGTTTAGCCGAGTGGCATTGTGGATTAATAGGGAAACCATGACCTTGGGCGGAAGAAATCTAAAAGGTGAGGATTTGCTCGGGAAAGGTTAGTATATTCTGAGTGCGAAAAAGTGGAGACAGATCCGAGTGAAATCTTTCTGGTTAGAGGATTCCTGAGTGAAGTTATGGTGTCCCGAGTAAGATCTCATAAGGAGGATCATTACCAAGTTAAGGGAATTGTGTCCGAGCGTGACACTTCTGAGTAAGGTTAGATTCGGGTGATGTGACTCGGAGCATGATATTTTTGAGTGGATGGTACCATGTAAACGGTTCCCATCGTGTGAAAATTCTAAGTCTGTAGGCTGTGCCCCTGGCGAATCTTTACCAAAAGAACTTCTGGTCGGAATGTGGGGGCTATGAATAGGTAAGTCTCCGAGTGAATTACCCCGAGGAAGAGTAAAATCCCGAGAGGTAAGTTTATTCATAGATGTGTTCGAGTGGATGTTTGGCGCTGCTGAGTTCGAACTCAGATTTGCTTTCGAAATAGACTCGGATTCCGAGTAAGTTTTTGGTAAGTGGAGAGATGTCCAGTGTAAATTGCCTTCAAACCCCGAATGATCCCTTTTGGTTAAGAATTCCGAGTGACCTTTTTAGGGTGTAGGCATGGAATTGGCCGAAGGAATGGTTAGAAATCTGAGATTTTTGAACCGTGTGTGATGCCTGTAGGGGGAATCCAGGCAGTCTATGCTAATTGGAGCACCTTGAATCTCTTTTGAGTGTTTGTCTCGGTATTATCAAGATATATCATGGTTTAGAGAAAAGATCTTATGGTCGGATGCTGAATATCCGAGAGTCTCGTCCGAGATAAATCAAACATTGGTGAGTATTAGTGGGAATCGGTAATGTTGTTTACTGACTGAATTGTTGTTCTTAGTTACTACTCTTTGATTTTAGTTGTTTAGTTGTTAGCACTAACCGTTGCAGTAACGTTGTTTGTAGTCAGTTGTTGCATCTATGTTTTCTTTAGTTCCTTTGGAAAGTGAAAAGTTGCAGGTAATGGATCTGGATGACACCTTAGCAAAGTTTCTTCAATATTCACAAACATTATGCATGAACCAGGTAGAGGAGGTACAATCAATTGAGGAGGAGCCATCGGAGTTAGAAAGGAGTTTAATTCAATTTATAAAAGTCACTCAAACTGGCCTCCAAAATTTTGATAATTCAATCATGAATATTCAAAAGCAAGTGGATTTTATTGCAAAGCAGTTAGCCGAAGAGCAAAGGAATATAAAGGTTGTACGAAGAAAAGACCAATATGAAGAGCCATGGGATGATGATGTTGCTCTAGCTGAAGAAATTAAGTTTGGGGAAGAAGAAGATCAGTTAGAAAACATTGAAATGGATGAACCTGAGCTTGAAGTTGATGTAGAAACAAAAGAAGAAGAAAATAAGGAAGTTCAGGGATATTTGATGGAATAAGAGTCAATTGAAGAATGTGAAAAAGAAAGTGATATGGATTATACTTCAGAAGTGGAAGATGATAGTATATCTAGTGAAGTATTCTTTGATGATTGGAATGAAGAAGATTGGTCTGAAGATGAACAAGAGCAAGAGTTGTCATTGAATAATTTTTTTTATGATGCAAGTGTTGTAGGAGTGCAAATTGAACAAATGACAACAGAAACCATTGAGGAACCTGAGAATCAAATAGATACTATTATTGAGCAAGAAGTGATAGAAGAGGTTGAGGTCTTAGCTGAGATGGAAACCATATCTTGGCAACATAATAATGATACTAAAATTTTGTTGGAGCCAAGTGTGAACACAGAGAAAGAAGTAGAAGTTCATGCACAAGATGAGTTAACATGTGTAGATGTTGAGAATATAAAAGAAGAAGAAGAAATTCAGCCATGTTAGGAGGAGCGTTTGCTAGTGGTGACTACTGCAGCTATGGAATTCAAAAGGAAACGCGAATCATCAAGTCAAGAAGAACATTGCTTGTGGCATAAAAGAGGAAGACTAATAATGAAGAAAAGAAAAAGAAGAAAAAGCAGAAAGTTTGGAAAAATAAAGATTGGAGGAAAGTTATGTTTAGCATTAGCTTTAAACATAACAAAGGAAAACAAGGAGTAAAAAGACCAAAAGTATATGGTCATAAGAAATGGGATCCTGGAGGATGATCTCGTGTTTGTTTCTCTTGTACATAAATAAAATAGTGAGAGACTGAACAACATTAAGAAAAGAGAATCAGATTCCCTCCACGCTTGAGTAAGAGGACAGTGACGCTTAAGCGTGATTTAAGCGTGACTTTGTATAAGTCTTTTCGCTTAAGCGTGCATTCTTTTCGCTTGAGCGAGCGTTGGACCTGTTTCTCCTTCCGCTTGAGCGTCATTCCACACGCTCAAAGCGTGACTGCGATGCATGACTTTTTCTGCACCTCCGATTGAGCGTATGTTAACACGCTCTGAGCGTGGCCAATTGTGCCTTGTATATTTGCTCCACGCTTGAGCGCTTCAAGCTCTCTCTTGAGCGCAATCGGGCCTGAGGATGCGCTGTTACTCGTGCTTGACCCCTTCCGATCGGAAATTTCTAATATCCTTTGATGTTGGACCAAGGGGGTACTTAAATAAATGGTTTCAGATGATGAAGGGGGGTCAGATGATGAAGGGTAATTTGTGTCACCCTGTCCTTTATTTTTCTGAGTCTTTTGGTGTCCTCAATCGATCTCTCTACATGTGTTGGTTGTTCACCCAGCCTTTCATTCACTCATTCTTTTGTCCACTCATTTTGTCACTCAATCATACTCTTCTTCATCCATTCGGTATTCCGTTCACTCGGACCCCTCTACAGTCGTTCTTGTATTCACTCGTCTTTCTCACTCAGTCACTTCATTTTATTCTGACTTTCGTTTTTCACTTCATTTTTCATTCGGTTCTTCATCCACTTGGTATAACTTGTACTCGTCTATCCCACTCGGCCTTCATTCATTTGGTCACTCTATTTCACTCGTTCTCCATTCACTCGGTCATTCTTTCATTCTTCCATTCGTCACTTATTCACCCGATCTTTGTCACTCATTATTTCATGAATGCTTCATCTTCCATTTTTCTTTTTCAGCCACTCAGTATTTCCATCCACTCAGTTTCCACTGTAGTTGTTCTTTTATCCACTCAGGTTATTTCCTTCTTCGTCTGTCTTTCACTCATGTTTATTCGCTCGGTCAGTCAGTAATTCTTTCGTGTTCTTTCACTTGTTTTTCCATTTTTCGACCACTCGTTGTTTGTTCATTTGTTTTCCATTTTTACCTGGTATAATCCACTCGGTATTAATTTACTCGTTATTTCATTCCATCTACTTTCTTTCTCATTTTTCTCACGCTGTATTTTTCTTTTTCATCCACTCGTGTTTCATTCGCGATTGTCACACTCAGTATTTCCAGTCACTCAGTTTCCTGTCATTTCGTTTTTCATTCCCCCAGTTTCTCCATTCACTCGGCCCCTCGCTGCATTCGTTTTGTTCACTCGGCCTTTCATTTACTCGGTATTTCATTCATTCGATTTTCCACTCCTGTCATTTTTGTTCTTCACCCGAACTCTCATTGTCACTCACTCGTTCTTCATCTCTCGGATCTTTCTCACTCGGTATCTTTCTCCATATTCACTCGGTCTCTTCCTCTACAGTTTTCCATTCACTGTTTTCTATTCACCGTCTCCTATTCGTTCACTCGGTATTACTTTCATTCGTTTTTTCTCCCACTCGCTTGTTCACTCGTCCATTCATTGTCGCACTCGTTTCTCATGCTCTTTTCTTTATTCCATTCATTCTTTCACTCGTTTTATGATCCACTCGGTATTGATTCACTCAGTACCCTTTTCATTCAGTGTTTTATTCACTTGTTCTTTCAATCTACTCTTTCTTTTTCGTTCTTTCACCCATTTCTCCGTAATTTTCTCACTCACTCGTCACTCAGTTTCTTATCCTTCACCCGATCTCTTTCTAGGTTCCCCCACTCGATATCTCTTTCATGCGTCTCTTTCCGCAGTCTCTTTTTCATTCACTTGGTTTCTCACTAGATCACTCGGTTTCTTCCACTCGCTCCTTCATTTACTCATCTCCTTCACTCGGGATATTCTCATTCGTTCTCCCATTCATTCTTTCATCCACTGGTCTTTTTCATCCACACTCAATCTACTCGTCTTTCTTCCATTCGGTCACTCTTTCTTTTTCTCACCTATCATTCAGTCTTTCATTATCGCATTCTATCTTTTATCCATTCGTTTTTCCACTTGTTGTTTCATTCAGTCAGCTTTGTTCTCAATTTTCTGTTCATCTTTTATTCACTCGATTCTTCCATTTACTCATTTCTTCTCTGCACTCATTGTTTTGTTTACTCTTCCACTCATCCTTTACCACTTAGTATCTCCATCACTGGGTATCTTTCTCCATTCTCACTAGATCTTCCATTCACTCGGTTCTTCATTCACCCAGTCAATCTTTCACTCATCTTTCATTTACTCATTCTTCATTCACTCAGTATTCTTTCCATTCAGTATATCATTCACTCGTTTTACATTCACTCGGTTTATTTCAGTCAGTTTGTTATCCCTTTGTTCACTCAGTTTTTCTTTCGTTTTTCTACTCGTCTCTCTCTCTGTCTTTCATTCACATATGTTTAATACACGTATATTGTCCACTCGGCCTTCCAGTCACTCGGCGATTTGTTTGCTTGTTTCCCTCACCGCTTCTTTCCCCGACCTCATCCACTCGGTATAGTTCTTTCACTCGTTTTTATTTACTTGGTCCCTTTCTTCATTCGTTTTTGATCCACTTGGTGTCTATTTCATTAGATCTTCTGCCTTCAGTCTGTCACTTTTATTCTTCATCCGATCTTTCATTCTGTCACACACTCGTCTCTCATTCACTAATTGTACATTCGTCTTTCTCTCTCTCGGTATCTCTTTTTCAGTTTTTCGGTCTTTTATCTATTCGGTATGTGAGCTTTAGTGAGAGTACCATATTGATGATACCTGATGTTATTTGTGTGACGCTTGAGTGGGGTTTGACACGCTTGAGCGAATACCATACCTGATGCTTTATTTTTTTTATTTAAATTGGGCGTTGACACGCCAATATTTCAGCGTACTTACGCGTATTGTAGGAAAAGGCACATCTTCTAATTTCTGAGAAAGTCCAACCAGGTGCTTTCCATGAACTGCCAATCAGGTAAAAAGGGAAGTATTCTAGCTTTCCTACTCATTATTTGTTAAACTATCTTAACTATTTACTCATTAATTTATGTAATTTAAAATCTATCTCAATTATTTAACTCTTGCTGATTCTCAGGCTTTAGTCGGATAAATTAATTGATCAGTTTTCTTTAACTCATGATACCTGGCCATAACTTTTTCATCATTAATTAATTATTTACTCAGCATGCTAGTTAGCAATCTGAATGTATGATCTTACATTAAGTTTGAGGACATGACTGGCTAATTAACTATTATATTCGTAGCTTCTGAGCCTGTTTTATTCTTTTCCGAGTGAACTTGCATGCTAGTTAGTGAGACGGAATTTGCTTCAGTACTTGCTAATTGTTTGTATGCCAGCCAATCGGAAATGATGAAGGCCTTCTTTGTTAATTCAGCCAGGGCCAAAAAATAGCTTCCTAATATACTTAATTATCTTTTGATCTAAAAATTATGTTTGAGCCTGAGACCTTTTTATTCTGTTTATTCACCTAACATTTGCCTGGATGTTCTGCTGATGAGTTGCTCAGTCTTACTTATTGCTAGGGACTAGCAAGTTCTAAGTTTGGGGATGAAGAGTGTGCCTAGCATCAATTAAGGATACACTCCGACCTTGGTTATAGATGAATAAATAGAGGCAAATGAAAGGAAAAATAGAAAAGTTGAGAAGAAAAATGAAAAAAAATGAGCAAGGAAAAAGGTGCAAAGCACCGATTGAAATGTAATCGGAAAAAGATGGAAAAGAAGAAAGAAAAGGAAAAGTCTGAAGGACTGAAAGGAAAAGAAGGTGCAAAGCACCGAAAGTGTTAAGTTAGCATTCACTCAGAAAATAATGGAGCTTGCTAAGTAGAGGCAGTTAAGTTGAAAATTGAGTCAAGGCATCAGTGGACACATCTTGTAACCCGACATTCACTCGGAAAACAATAATTGAGCCTGTAGCCCAGCCCCATTATAAGCTTAAAAAGCCCTTACTGATCTGATTGTGATGGCATATGGCATGACGTTTAGAACTGTTGCAAGCCTATGTTTATCTAACAAGTATGCAGGTGATGAGTGCATTCTATTTACCCTATACACCGAGAGAAGAGTTAAACACCGACCAGTGAGGAAAGCATCAGCAGCTTGTTTCCCAAAGGAGATGTAAGTTATTATACTTTTAGAAGTTGTGAAAAGAAAGCATGGTCGGTATTCAATAATTATAGCATGAACTAAGTTAAGGAAAGGTTAAGTGTGTTAAATAACAACTTGATTAGTTAAATAATCTGAGTATTTGCTTGAGGACAAGCAAGATTTAAGTTTGGGGATGTGATAAGTCTTGAAAAGACTTAATTATTCCACCTTTTATTTAACATAATTTATTAATTATTGTTTAGTTTTGACTATATTATTTAATGATTTGTTAATAATTCGTGTTTTAGTTATTTATTTCAAAAGTGCTTTATTTTTATAAGAAAACGATTAAAAACATTAATAAATTAAGAGTTTATTACTATTTATAAATTCACTAAGCAGCCAGCATACAAATGCTAGGCAATTTGTTGTCTATTGGTACAGGAACAGGGTGTATTCGAGAGAAGAAGACAAATCCGAGTGAAAAAGTACAAAAAGCCGAGTGAGAAATCATAAAGCCGAGCGAGAATTTATAAATCCGAGTGAGTCTTCGTATATCCGACTGAAAGGAGTCTAAAAGACCGACTGAGTAAGACTTCAAAAAGGCTGACTGAAAAGACTTCCCAAAAGGTTGACCGAAAAGAATTAACGAAAAGCTGACTGTAAAGACTTCCAAGATACCGACTCCAAAATAAAACAGGGAACCGATTGAAATAAGAAGGAGAACCCGAGCGTCAATTGCATAGAGCTGATTGAATAGTCAAGTTCGCTGAAGCGAGAGTTAAATTCGCTCAAGCGAGGGGTAAACGTTCGTTCAAGCGAGTGAATTCGCCTAAGCTTCTTCATCATGCTTAAGCGAGAAAGCAATGCTGCAGTAGATATCTCAAAGTTCGCCCAAGCGAGAACCCAGTTCGCTCAAGCGAAAAGGTTGTTATTCAAAACACCGATTGTTCCCTCCAGAATCCACTCGGCACCAGTGTTGTTTCCTGCTGCCTTCTCCCCTACTGCTGCACCTTAGTAATTTAAGTAGTGAGCTGTTATTAGTTGGTGCTGTGCTGTGATTAGCTAAGGATGAGCTGTAACTAGCTAAGATCTGAGCTGTAATTAATTAATTATTCTGTAAATTATGTAGTTAGTTAGTTTAGTCGTTAACTTAAGTTTCCTAAGTTATCAGTTAAGTTAGTTAGTTAGGTAGAAGCTTATATATAGGTTGTACATATTCTGTAATAGGGAGCCAGAACAGACATAGAATACATAGAACATAATTCATTCATAACTTCGTACATCTCACTACGTATTTTCTCTCTCTAAATCCTCTCCTCTATGACGTTCCATAATCCTTCGATGGAACCGAAGTCAATGGAGTTCTAATTCCCTGAGGTTGGGATTGCGAAGGTTAGCAATGGAGTCTTGAAGTTGTGAGCGAGGAAATCGACTTCTAGATCCTGAGGCGAACAAGCTGAGGAGTGGATCCAAATCGCTGGATTGACAAATCCAGAACTGATGAAGAACTTCACCAGTGAGGAATCATGGTTGAAGCTTAGGTAACTTCCAGCTTTCTAACTAGTTCATGCCTAATCAATTTAGGTGAATAGTTAGAGTTCAACCTCCAATTTCGCATTAGATTCTTAGGTTAATTGAGCACTTAAGGAATTAAGGTTCGATGCTTAAGGATTAGTGTTTTTCACCTAAGGAATTAGGGAATAACCACAAGCGGATTGTCCTCTGGATTATGGAGTGTGATTATACTTTAATTGCATGTTTCTTGATGAATTTATGAACCGAAGCAATCCTGACCTGTTCTCTATTAATCACCTTTCACATTTCATTTTAACTCTGTTTCTGGAAATACAAAAACATCTATAAAACACTAAAACAACCAAAAACCGAGTGAACTTCATGTATTTTCTGTAGGTTCAGCTTGTACTAATCCAAGATTGAGGTACTTACCATAATCCTTGTGGGACGATCAAATATTCTACAATTTTAACGACTGGTGCGCTTGCCAAAGTAAAATCCGAGAGTCATATTTTGTTTTTACTAAGATTTTTAGCACCAAGTTAATGGCTCGGGATTTTAGCATCAAGTTAATGGCGCCGTTACCGGGGATTGTTGAGTAATATCAACAATCCTTGGACCGATACTAGACTGAACCATTTTTTTTAGTTTCTGTACACGTTGTTAGTTTTTAGTAAATTTCGTTGTAAGAGTAAGATTTGTTAAGTCTTGCGTGAATTGTTGTTCTTAGTTACTACTCTTTGATTTTAGTTATTTAGTTGTTAGCACTAACCGTTGCAGTAACATTGTTTGTAGTCAGTTGTTGCATCTATGTTTTCTTTAGTTCCTTTGGAAAGTGAAAAGTTGCAGGTAATGGATCTGGATGACACCTTAGTAGAGTTTCTTCAATATTCATAAACATTATGCATGAACCAGGTAGAGGAGGTACAATCAATTGAGGAGGAGCCATCGGAGTTAGAAAGGAGTTTAATTCAATTTATAAAAGTCACTCAAACCGGCCTCCAAAATTTCGATAATTCAATCATGAATATTCAAAAGCAAATGGATTTTATTGCAAAGCAGTTAGCTGAAGAGCAAAGGAATATATAGGTTGTACAAAGAAAAGACCAATATGAAGAGCCATGGGATGATGATGTTGCTCTAGCTGAAGAAATTAAGTTTGGGGAAGAAGAAGATCAGTTAGAAAACATTGAAATGGATGAACCTGAACTTGAAGTTAATGTAGAAATAAAAGAAGAAGAAGAAAATAAGGAAGTTCAGGGATATTTGATGGAAGAAGAGTCAATTGAAGAATGTGAAGAAGAAAGTGATATGGATTATACTTTAGAAGTGGAAGATGATAGTATATCTAGTGAAGCATTCTTTGATGATTGGAATGAAGAAGATTGGTCTGAAGATGAACAAGAGCAAGAGTTGTCATTGTATATTAATGAGTGTATGTATATTAATGTTATGGCCGGGTGCAATATGATGTGTGGTTGTAATGCATGTTGTGGTGAATTATATGAATTGTATGGCCGAGTGTGAATTTGATATTCCGATTGGATGATTGAATATATATATGTGTTGATACTGTCGCTAAGTGCAAAGTGAGCCTATGGCTGTGATTATATGGGATTATAAATAATGTAAGTAATATAGCCGAGAGCTGGCTGGATAAGATTCCGATTGAATGATGCTTGAATGTGTTCTGATTGAATGATAGCGTGTATGTTATTGACTGTTGGTACATATGTATATGTATATATATATGATATTGTGTGGTTTGAGGTGGATAGGATCTAAGGAAAAAGTAATTACGCGGTAAGGGTCAGAAACCGACTGTTATTATACCATTTTGGGGTGATAGTAACTGCTACTTGACGATTGTCATCAGGAGAGTTGCGCTAACTTATGAGTAATTAGGAGGTGTGTGATTTTTGTGTGAGTCGGAAGCCTGTAGCCATTATACTGTTTTACAGTAGTGGTAAATTATATTTCATGATTGTTGCTGTGTGACGTGCCCTACGTGGTGCATCATGATAATGTTGATGTGAATATGTGCTTATATATGTATGTGAATTGCCATTAATTCTTGCGAGTAAGTATTAGCTGAGTGAGTTGGTCGGTGTGTGTGAGCAGTGTGTAATGTATGTCGTTCCGAGACGACCCTTCATACCATAGGCACTGTGGCAGTGTACACTCTTGCAGCGACTCTATGTAATTGTTGTAACCCTATAGGAATGAGACGTCATCCTATAAGATGGATGCAGCAATCCATGAGTCGGGCAGGTAAGGTTGTAGCTGCTTATAGTGATGGTGAGCCTATCGGGCGGTTCTGAGTGAGGATGAGAGTTGTATTAAATGAATATTGTATGGTTATGTATGAAAGTGAGGATGCAAGGTTTGTTTAACCGTGAGGTGTTACCTCCGAGTGAATCAGAGGTGATTGTGTATGAATTGGCTATTAAAATAATAAATGGTTATTGGGATTGATGGACGAGTAAGTCTGTCACTGGAATTAGAAGTTTAAGAGTTTAGCCGAGTGGCATTATGGATTAATAGGGAAACCATGACCTTGGGCGGAAGAAATCTAAAAGGTGAGGATTTGCTCGGGAAAGGTTAGTATATTCTGAGTGCGAAAAAGTGGAGACAGATCCGAGTGAAATCTTTCTGGTTAGAGGATTCCTGAGTGAAGTTATGGTGTCCCGAGTAAGATCTCATAAGGAGGATCATTACCAAGTTAAGGGAATTGTGTCCGAGCGTGACACTTCTGAGTAAGGTTAGATTCGGGTGATGTGACTCGGAGCATGATATTTTTGAGTGGATGGTACCATGTAAACGGTTCCCATCGTGTGAAAATTCTAAGTCTGTAGGCTGTGCCCCTGGCGAATCTTTACCAAAAGAACTTCTGGTCGGAATGTGGGGGCTATGAATAGGTAAGTCTCCGAGTGAATTACCCCGAGGAAGAGTAAAATACCGAGAGGTAAGTTTATTCATAGATGTGTTCGAGTGGATGTTTGGCCCTGCTGAGTTTGAACTCAGATTTGCTTTCAAAATAGACTCGGATTCCCAGTAAGTTTTTGGTAAGTGGAGAGATGTCCAGTGTAAATTGCCTTCAAACCCCGAATGATCCCTTTTGGTTAAGAATTCCGAGTGACCTTTTTAGGGTGTAGGCATGGAATTGGCCGAAGGAATGGTTAGAAATCTAAGATTTTTGAACCGAGTGTGATGCCTGTAGGGGGAATCCAGGAAGTCTGTGCTAATTGGAGCACCTTGAATCTCTTTTGAGTGTTTGTCTCGGTATTATCAAGATATATCATGGTTTAGAGAAAAGATCTTATGGTGGGATACTGAATATCTGAGAGTCTCGTCCGAGATAAATCAAACATTGGTGAGTATTAGTGGGAATCGGTAATGTTGTTTACTGACTGAATTGTTGTTCTTAGTTACTACTCTTTGATTTTAGTTGTTTAGTTGTTAGCACTAACCGTTGCAGTAACGTTGTTTGTAGTCAGTTGTTGCATCTATGTTTTCTTTAGTTCCTTTGGAAAGTGAAAAGTTACAGGTAATGGATCTGGATGACACCTTAGCAGAGTTTCTTCAATATTCACAAACATTATGCATGAACCAGGTAGAGGAGGTACAATCAATTGAGGAGGAGCCATCGGAGTTAGAAAGGAGTTTAATTCAATTTATAAAAGTCACTCAAACTGGCCTCCAAAATTTTGATAATTCAATCATGAATATTCAAAAGCAAGTGGATTTTATTGCAAAGCAGTTAGCCGAAGAGCAAAGGAATATAAAGGTTGTACGAAGAAAAGACCAATATGAAGAGCCATGGGATGATGATGTTGCTCTAGCTGAAGAAATTAAGTTTGGGGAAGAAGAAGATCAGTTAGAAAACATTGAAATGGATGAACCTGAACTTGAAGTTGATGTAGAAACAAAAGAAGAAGAAAATAAGGAAGTTCAGGGATATTTGATGGAATAAGAGTCAATTGAAGAATGTGAAAAAGAAAGTGATATGGATTATACTTCAGAAGTGGAAGATGATAGTATATCTAGTGAAGTATTCTTTGATGATTGGAATGAAGAAGATTGGTCTGAAGATGAACAAGAGCAAGAGTTGTCATTGAATAATTTTTTTTATGATGCAAGTGTTGTAGGAGTGCAAATTGAACAAATGACAACAGAAACCATTGAGGAACCTGAGAATCAAATAGATACTATTATTGAGCAAGAAGTGATAGAAGAGGTTGAGGTCTTAGCTGAGATGGAAACCATATCTTGGCAACATAATAATGATACTGAAATTTTGTTGGAGCCAAGTGTGAACACAGAGAAAGAAGTAGAAGTTCATGCACAAGAAGAGTTAACATATGTAGATGTTGAGAATATAAAAGAAGAAGAAGAAATTCAGCCATGTTATGAGGAGCGTTTTCTAGTGGTGACTACTGCAGCTATGGAATTCAAAAGGAAACGTGAATCATCAAGTCAAGAAGAACATTGCTTGTGGCATAAAAGAGGAAGACTAATAATGAAGAAAAGAAAAAGAACAAAAAGCAGAAAGTTTGAAAAAATAAAGATTGGAGGAAAGTTATGTTGAGCATTAGCTTTAAACATAACAAAGGAAAACAAGGAGTAAAAAGACCAAGAGTGTATGGTCATAAGAAATAGGATCCTGGAGGATGATCTCGTGTTTGTTTCTCTTGTACATAAATAAAATAGTGAGAGACTGAACAGCATTAAGAAAATAGAATCAGATTCCCTCCACGCTTGAGTAAGAGGACAGTGACGCTTAAGCGTGATTTAAGCGTGACTTTGTATAAGTCTTTTCGCTTAAGCGTGCATTCTTTTCGCTTGAGTGAGCGTTGGACCTATTTCTCCTTCTGCTTGAGCGTCATTCCACACGCTCAAAGCGTGACTGCGATGCATGACTTTTTCTGCACCTCCGATTGAGCGTATGTTAACACGCTCTGAGCGTGGCCAATTGTGCCTTGTATATTTGCTCCACGCTTGAGCGCTTCAAGCTCTCTCTTAAGCACAATCGGGCCTGAGGATGCGCTGTTACTCGTGCTTGACCCTTTTCGACCGGAAATTTCTAACATCCTTTGATGTTGGACCAAGGGGGTACTTAAATAAATGGTTTCAGATGATGAAGGGGGGTCAGATGATGAAGGGTAATTTGTGTCACCCTGTCCTTCATTTTTCTGAGTCTTTTGGTGTCCTCAATCGATCTCTCTGCATGTGTTGGTTGTTCACCCAGCCTTTCATTCACTCATTCTTTTGTCCACTCATTTTGTCACTCAATCGTATTCTTCTTCATCCATTCGGTATTCCGTTCACTCGGACCCCTCTACAGTCGTTCTTGTATTCACTCGTCTTTCTCACTCAGTCACTTCATTTTATTCTGACTTTCGTTTTTCACTTCATTTTTCATTCGGTTCTTCATCCACTTGGTATAACTTGTACTCGTCTATCCCACTCGGCCTTCATTCATTCGGTCACTCTATTTCACTCGTTCTCCATTCACTCGGTCATTCTTTCATTCTTCCATTCGTCACTTATTCACCCGATCTTTGTCACTCATTATTTCATGAATGCTTCATCTTCCATTTTTCTTTTTCAGCCACTCAGTATTTCCATCCACTCAATTTCCACTGTAGTTGTTCTTTTATCCACTCAGGTTATCTCCTTCTTCGTCTGTCTTTCACTCATGTTTATTCGCCCGGTCAGTCAGTCATTCTTTCGTGTTCTTTCACTTGTTTTTCCATTTTCCGACCACTCGTTGTTTGTTCATTTATTTTCCATTTTTACCCGGTATAATCCACTCGGTATTAATTTACTCGTTGTTTCATTCCATCTACTTTCTTTCTCGGTTTTCTCATGCTGTATTTTTCTTTTTCATCCACTCGTGTTTCATTCGCGATTGTCACACTCAGTATTTCCAGTCACTCAGTTTCCTGTCATTTCATTTTTCATTCCCCCAGTTTCTCCATTCACTCGGCCCCTCGCTGCATTCGTTTTGTTCACTCGGCCTTTCATTTACTCGGTATTTCATTCATTCGATTTTCCGCTCCTGTCATTTTTGTTCTTCACCCGAACTCTCATTGTCACTCACTCGTTCTTCATCTCTCGGATCTTTCTCACTCGGTATCTTTCTCCATATTCACTCGGTCTCTTCCTCTATAGTTTTCCATTCACTGTTTTCTATTCACCGTCTCCCATTCGTTCACTCGGTATTACTTTCATTCGTTTTTTCTCCCACTCGCTTGTTCACTCGTCCATTCATTGTCGCACTCGTTTCTCATGCTCTTTTCTTTATTCCATTCATTCTTTCACTCGTTTTATGATCCACTCGGTATTGATTCACTCAGTACCCTTTTCATTCAGTGTTTTATTCACTTGTTCTTTCAATCTACTCTTTCTTTTTCATTCTTTCACCCATTTCTCTGTAATTTTCTCACTCACTCGTCACTCAGTTTCTTATTCCTTCACCCGATCTATTTCTAGGTTCCCCCACTCGGTATCTCTTTCATGCGTCTCTTTCCGTAGTCTCTTTTTCATTCACTTGGTTTCTCACTAGATCACTCGGTTTCTTCCACTCGCTCCTTCATTTACTCATCTCCTTCACTCGGGATATTCTCATTCGTTCTCCCATTCATTCTTTCATCCACTAGTCTTTTTCATCCACACTCAATCTACTCGTCTTTCTTCCACTCGTTCACTCTTTCTTTTTCTCACCTATCATTCAGTCTTTCATTATCGCATTCTATCTTTTATCCATTCGTTTTTCCACTTGTTGTTTCATTCAGTCAACTTTGTTCTCAATTTTCTGTTCGTCTTTTATTCACTCGGTTCTTCCATTTACTCATTTCTTCTCTGCACTCATTGTTTTGTTTACTCTTCCACTCATCCTTTACCACTTAGTATCTCCATCACTGGGTATCTTTCTCCATTCTCACTTGATCTTCCATTCACTCGGTTCTTCATTCACCCAGTCAATCTTTCACTCATCTTTCATTTACTCATTCTTCATTCACTCAGTATTCTTTCCATTCAGTATATCATTCACTCGTTTTACATTCACTCGGTTTATTTCAGTCAGTTTGTTATCCCTTCGTTCACTCAGTTTTTCTTTCGTTTTTCTACTCGTCTCTCTCTCTGTCTTTCGTTCACATACGTTTAATACACATATATTGTCCACTCGGCCTTCCAGTCACTCGGCGATTTGTTCGCTTGTTTCCCTCACCGCTTCTTTCCCCGACCTCATCCACTCGGTATAGTTCTTTCACTCGTTTTTATTTACTTGGTCCCTTTCTTCATTCGTTTTTGATCCACTTGGTGTCTATTTCATTAGATCTTCCGCCTTCAGTCTGTCACTTTTATTCTTCATCCGATCTTTCATTCTGTCACACACTCGTCTCTCATTCACTAATTATACATTCGTCTTTCTCTCTCTCGGTATCTCCTTTTCAGTTTTTCGGTCTTTTATCTATTCGGTATGTGAGCTTTAGCGAGAGTACCATATTGATGATACCTGATGTTATTTGTGTGACGCTTGAGTGGGGTTTGACACGCTTGAGCGAATACCATAACTGATGCTTTATTTTTTTTATTTAAATTGGGCGTTGACACGCCAATATTTCAGCGTACTTACGCGTATTGTAGGAAAAGGCACATCTTCTAATTTCTGAGAAAGTCCAACCAGGTGCTTTCCATGAACTGCCAATCAGGTAAAAAGGGAAGTATTCTAGCTTTCCTACTCATTATTTGTTAAACTATCTTAACTATTTACTCATTAATTTATGTAATTTAAAATCTATCTCAATTATTTAACTCTTGCTGATTCTCAGGCTTTAGTCGGATAAATTAATTGATCAGTTTTCTTTAACTCATGATACCTGGCCATAACTTTTTCATCATTAATTAATTATTTACTCAGCATGCTAGTTAGCAATCTGAATGTATGATCTTACATTAAGTTTGAGGACATGACTGGCTAATTAACTATTATATTCGTAGCTTCTGAGCCTGTTTTATTCTTTTCCGAGTGAACTTGCATGCTAGTTAGTGAGACGGAATTTGCTTCAGTACTTGCTAATTGTTTGTATGCCAGCCAATCGGAAATGATGAAGGCCTTCTTTGTTAATTCAGCCAGGGCCAAAAAATAGCTTCCTAATATACTTAATTATCTTTTGATCCAAAAATTATGTTTGAGCCTGAGACCTTTTTATTCTGTTTATTCACCTAACATTTGCCTGGATGTTCTGCTGATGAGTTGCTCAGTCTTACTTATTGCTAGGGACTAGCAAGTTCTAAGTTTGGGGATGAAGAGTGTGCCTAGCATCAATTAAGGACACACTCCGACCTTGGTTATAGATGAATAAATAGAGGCAAATGAAAGGAAAAATAGAAAAGCTGAGAAGAAAAATGAAAAAAAATGAGCAAGGAAAAAGGTGCAAAGCACCGATTGAAATGTAATCGGAAAAAGATGGAAAAGAAGAAAGAAAAGGAAAAGTCTGAAGGACTGAAAGGAAAAGAAGGTGCAAAGCACCGAAAGTGTTAAGTTAGCATTCACTCAGAAAATAATGGAGCTTGCTAAGTAGAGGCAGTTAAGTTGAAAATTGAGTCAAGGCATCAGTGGACACATCTTGTAACCCGACATTCACTCGGAAAACAATAATTGAGCCTGTAGCCCAGCCCCATTATAAGCTTAAAAAGCCCTTACTGATCTGATTGTGATGGCATATGGCATGACGTTTAGAACTGTTGCAAGCCTATGTTTATCTAACAAGTATGCAGGTGATGAGTGCATTCTATTTACCCTATACACCGAGAGAAGAGTTAAACACCGACCAGTGAGGAAAGCATCAGCAGCTTGTTTCCCAAAGGAGATGTAAGTTATTATACTTTTAGAAGTTGTGAAAAGAAAGCATGGTCGGTATTCAATAATTATAGCATGAACTAAGTTAAGGAAAGGTTGGGTGTGTTAAATAACAACTTGATTAGTTAAATAATCTGAGTATTTGCTTGAGGACAAGCAAGATTTAAGTTTGGGGATGTGATAAGTCTTGAAAAGACTTAATTATTCCACCTTTTATTTAACATAATTTATTAATTATTGTTTAGTTTTGACTATATTATTTAATGATTTGTTAATAATTCGTGTTTTAGTTATTTATTTCAAAAGTGCTTTATTTTTATAAGAAAACGATTAAAAACATTAATAAATTAAGAGTTTATTACTATTTATAAATTCACTAAGCAGCCAGCATACAAATGCTAGGCAATTAGTTGTCTATTGGTACAGGAACAGGGTGTATTCGAGAGAAGAAGACAAATCCAAGTGAAAAAGTACAAAAAGTCGAGTGAGAAATCATAAAGCCGAGCGAGAATTTATAAATCCGAGTGAGTCTTCGTATATCCGACTGAAAGGAGTCCAAAAGACCGACTGAGTAAGACTTCAAAGAGGCTGACTGAAAAGACTTCCCAAAAGGTTGACCAAAAAGAATTAACGAAAAGCTGACTGTAAAGACTTCGAAGATACCGACTCCAAAATAAAACAGGGAACCGATTGAAATAAGAAGGAGAACCCGAGCGTCAATTGCATAGAGCTGATTGAATAGTCAAGTTCGCTCAAGCGAGGGGCAAACGTTCGTTCAAGCGAGTGAATTCGCCCAAGCTTCTTCATCATGCTTAAGCGAGAAAGCAATGCTGCAGTAGATATCTCAAAGTTCGCCCAAGCGAGAACCCAGTTCGCTCAAGCGAAAAGGTTGTTATTCAAAACACCGATTGTTCCCTCCAGAATCCACTCGGCACCAGTGTTGTTTCCTGCTGCCTTCTCCCCTACTGCTGCACCTTAGTAATTTAAGTAGTGAGCTGTTATTAGTTGGTGCTGTGCTGTGATTAGCTAAGGATGAGCTGTAACTAGCTAAGATCTGAGCTGTAATTAATTAATTATTTTGTAAATTATGTAGTTAGTTAGTTTAGTCGTTAACTTAAGTTTCCTAAGTTATCAGTTAAGTTAGTTAGTTAGGTAGAAGCTTATATATAGGTTGTACATATTCTGTAATAGGGAGCCAGAACAGACATAGAATACATAGAACACAATTCATTCATAACTTCATACATCTCACTACGTATTTTCTCTCTCTAAATCCTCTCCTCTATGACGTTCCATAATCCTTCGATGGAACCGAAGTCAATGGAGTTCTAATTCCCTGAGGTTGGGATTGCGAAGGTTAGCAATGGAGTCTTGAAGTTGTGAGCGAGGAAATCGACTTCTAGATCCTGAGGCGAACAAGCTGAGGAGTGGATCCAAATCGCTGGATTCACAAATCCAGAACTGATGAAGAACTTCACCAGTGAGGAATCATGGTTGAAGCTTAGGTAACTTCCAGCTTTCTAACTAGTTCAGGCCTAATCAATTTAGGTGAATAGTTAGAGTTCAACCTCCAATTTCGCATTAGATTCTTAGGTTAATTGAGCACTTAAGGAATTAAGGTTCGATGCTTAAGGATTAGTGTTTTTCACCTAAGGAATTAGGGAATAACCACAAGCGGATTGTCCTCTGGATTATGGAGTTTGATTATACTTTAATTGCATGTTTCTTGATGAATTTATGAACCGAAGCAATCTTGACCTGTTCTCTATTAATCACCTTTCACATTTCATTTTAACTATGTTTCTGGAAATACAAAAACATCTATAAAACACTAAAACAACCAAAAACCGAGTGAACTTCATGTATTTTCTGTTGGTTCAGCTTGTACTAATCCAAGATTGAGGTACTTACCATAATCCTTGTGGGACGATCAAATATTCTACAATTTTAACGACTGGTGCGCTTGCCAAAGTAAAATCCGAGAGTCATATTTTGTTTTTACTAAGATTTTTAGCACCAAGTTAATGGCTCGGGATTTTAGCATCAAGTTAATGGCGCCGTTACCGGGGATTGTTGAGTAATATCAACAATCCTTGGACCGATACTAGACTGAACCATTTTTTTTAGTTTCTGTACACGTTGTTAGTTTTTAGTAAATTTCGTTGTAAGAGTAAGATTTGTTAAGTCTTGCGTGAATTGTTGTTCTTAGTTACTACTCTTTGATTTTAGTTATTTAGTTGTTAGCACTAACCGTTGCAGTAACATTGTTTGTAGTCAGTTGTTGCATCTATGTTTTCTTTAGTTCCTTTGGAAAGTGAAAAGTTGCAGGTAATGGATCTGGATGACACCTTAGTAGAGTTTCTTCAATATTCATAAACATTATGCATGAACCAGGTAGAGGAGGTACAATCAATTGAGGAGGAGCCATCGGAGTTAGAAAGGAGTTTAATTCAATTTATAAAAGTCACTCAAACCGGCCTCCAAAATTTCGATAATTCAATCATGAATATTCAAAAGCAAGTGGATTTTATTGCAAAGCAGTTAGCTGAAGAGCAAAGGAATATATAGGTTGTACGAAGAAAAGACCAATATGAAGAGCCATGGGATGATGATGTTGCTCTAGCTGAAGAAATTAAGTTTGGGGAAGAAGAAGATCAGTTAGAAAACATTGAAATGGATGAACCTGAACTTGAAGTTGATGTAGAAATAAAAGAAGAAGAAGAAAATAAGGAAGTTCAGGGATATTTGATGGAAGAAGAGTCAATTGAAGAATGTGAAGAAGAAAGTGATATGGATTATACTTCAGAAGTGGAAGATGATAGTATATCTAGTGAAGCATTCTTTGATGATTGGAATGAAGAAGATTGGTCTGAAGATGAACAAGAGCAAGAGTTGTCATTGTATATTAATGAGTGTATGTATATTAATGTTATGGCCGGGTGCAATATGATGTGTGGTTGTAATGCATGCTGTGGTGAATTATATGAATTGTATGGCCGAGTGTGAATTTGATATTCCGATTGGATTATTGAATATATATATGTGTTGATACTGTCGCTAAGTGCAAAGTGAGCCTATGGCTGTGATTATATGGGATTATAAATAATGTAAGTAATATAGCCAAGAGCTGGCTGGATAAGATTCCGATTGAATGATGCTTGAATGTGTTCTGATTGAATGATAGCGTGTATGTTATTGACTGTTGGTACATATGTATATGTATATATATATGATATTGTGTGGTTTGAGGTGGATAGGATCTAAGGAAAAAGTAATTACGCGGTAAGGGTTAGAAACCGACTGTTATTATACCATTTTGGGGTGATAGTAACTGCTACTTGACGATTGTCATCAGGAGAGTTACGCTAACTTATGAGTAATTAGGAGGTGTGTGATTTTTGTGTGAGTCGGAAGCCTGTAGCCATTATACTGTTTTAAAGTAGTGGTAAATTATATTTCATGATTGTTGCTGTGTGACGTGCCCTACGTGGTGCATCATGATAATGTTGATGTGAATATGTGCTTATATATGTATGTGAATTGCCATTAATTCTTGCGAGTAAGTATTAGCTGAGTGAGTTGGTCGGTGTGTGTGAGCAGTGTGTAATGTATGTCGTTCCGAGACGACCCTTCATACCATAGGCACTGTGGCAGTGTACACTCTTGCAGTGACTCTATGTAATTGTTGTAACCCTATAGGAATGAGACGTCATCCTATAAGATGGATGCAGCAATCCATGAGTCGGGCAGGTAAGGTTGTAGCTGCTTATAGTGATGATGAGCCTATCGGGCGGTTCTGAGTGAGGATGAGAGTTGTATTAAATGAATATTGTATGGTTATGTATGAAAGTGAGGATGCAAGGTTTGTTTAACCGTGAGGTGTTACCTCCGAGTGAATCAGAGGTGATTGTGTATGAATTGGCTATTAAAATAATAAATGGTTATTGGGATTGATGGACGAGTAAGTCTGTCACTGGAATTAGAAGTTTAAGAGTTTAGCCGAGTGGCATTGTGGATTAATAGGGAAACCATGACCTTGGGTGGAAGAAATCTAAAAGGTGAGGATTTGCTCAGGAATGGTTAGTATATTCTGAGTGCGAAAAAATGGAGACAGATCCGAGTGAAATCTTTCTGGTTAGAGGATTCCTGAGTGAAGTTATGGTGTCCCGAGTAAGATCTCATAAGGAGGATCATTACCAAGTTAAGGGAATTGTGTCCGAGCGTGACACTTCTGAGTAAGGTTAGATTCGGGTGATGTGACTCGGAGCATGATATTTCCGAGTGGATGGTACCATGTAAACGGTTCCCATCATGTGAAAATTCTAAGTCTGTAGGCTGTGCCCCTGGTGAATCTTTACCAAAAGAACTTCTGGTCGGAATGTGGGGGCTATGAATAGGTAAGTCTCCGAGTGAATTACCCCGAGGAAGAGTAAAATCCCGAGAGGTAAGTTTATTCATAGATGTGTTCGAGTGGATGTTTGGCGCTGCTGAGTTTGAACTCAGATTTGCTTTCGAAATAGACTCAGATTCTGAGTAAGTTTTTGGTAAGTGGAGAGATGTTCGGTGTAAATTGCCTTCAAACCCCGAATGATCCCTTTTGGTTAAGAATTTTGAGTGACCTTTTTAGGGTGTAGGCATGGAATTGGCCAAAGGAATGGTTAGGAATCTGAGATTTTTGAACCGAGTGTGATGCCTGTAGGGGGGGAATCCAGGCAGTCTGTGCTAATTGGAGCACCTTGAATCTCTTTTGAGTGTTTGTCTCGGTATTATCAAGATATATCATGGTTTAGAGAAAAGATCTTATGGTCGGATGCTGAATATCCGAGAGTCTCGTCCGAGATAAATCAAACATTGGTGAGTATTAGTGGGAATCGGTAATGTTATTTACCGACTGAATTCTTCCCAACTGGTTGATTATCATCTAGAAGGTGTCTCGAGTGACACAATGTTGAGCCTATGCTCTGTGTGAGTTCATGGCTGTGCCGAGTGACTCATTGAGTCGGGGAACCCGGTGGTGTAAATATGCCGAATGGTGTTGGGAGTGTAGGACCGAGTGGCCAAGAACTAGAGGGTGCCATTGATTGTGGTGATTGGGCTGAGTTAAGTGGGGTAACTTGTATGTTTTAAAAATTGAGTCCCCAAATATATTGCATTCTATGATGAGGGTGTAATCAGGTAGGACTTGACTTTTGTGTTTTGCCGACTGAATTTGTGGGGCGGTCGGTAAACCGCTTGAGAGGTGAAGCTTTGTCGAGTGAAATTGTGAACCGGTCGGTGAATACTTGTGGAAGCAGTCGTGTGACTAAATGAGATAGCAATTTTTTGAGTAATTTATTTATAGTGAGTTACCGATTGAATTTCGAGGATGAAATTCTTTTGAGATGGGGAGAACTGTAACATCCCGATTTAATAGTTAATTGCCGAATGAAAATAAATCATTAAAATAATAATTTCAAGTGGGAAAAATTATTTATTAATTATAATTGACTTAATTAATTTAATTTAGGGAAACAAAGGCTGATTAATTGTGATTAGTTGTCAATAGCTGATTAGTTGTGACTATGTGCGTGTGACGCGTGTAGGGGCTGCTGTTGTGCATGACTTCCCACCCCACTCTTCCCTTCTCCGTGCATGCATATATGTACTACTGCGCCACTTTATTATTCATTTTTCCCCTCAGGCTTCTCTCCCTTCCGTTCTCTCTTCTTTTCTTCTTCTTCGCTCTTCGTTCTTCTTCTCCTTCCTTCATCGAGCATGAGAGTGAGGATGTTGGGTTGAGAACTTCTCCTCCGACGACTCAGGGATGACACTTTGTTCCCTCCCTGTTCTTCCACTTCCCCTCGACGACTTCTCTTTTCTCCCTCTCCTTTGCTTGAGGCTGCATGAGTCTCAGTGGAGATCTGCACTATGAAGTGTTCAGAAAGGTTGGAGTATTCACCAGCGTTGTGATGGAGCTGCTCAAAAGAGAGAACAGGGAAATAGGTGCCTCTGAAGCTTGGAAATCCCCATTGGACCGAGTGGAAGGTCAAGGTGGTGCCCTGAGGGCTTGGGCCTCCCCGCTGATCTTGCATGTAGAGCTGTTTAAGAGTAGGAGTGGCTCAGAGTTCCTCCAAAGCCAAGTGTAGTGGTGGATGACTGACGAAGGGTCGCCCCATTGTGAATCAGTGAATGGACTGTGCAGAGCAACCGACTGGAGCTGTAAGCCCTTGGAGCCTCTGGAATCTTCATGCCAGGTAGGGGGCGCCTTGCATGTCAAATGCATGGTTTATGGACGGTTCCGGGTGTTTTGCTTTCATGTGTTGTGTTGTGTCTGAGTGTGTTGATTGATGTGTTGTATTCGAGTAGGAGTGCTTGCACCACCGGGTCTAGGATGATCGTGGTCTCTCTAGTGTCGGGTGATTCCATCCTTGAGTGCTTGTTAATATTTCTGAGATGCATGCTGTTGAATGTGAGAACGCAGAGTGAATACATGTGTGCGTTAACATTATTGCCTAGTGCATGAGTTAAAAAGGGTGTTGCTTGTTGAGTCCTGTTTGCAGTTTATGTCTAGATGTATGTGAATGAGAATGCCATGATAAATTCTGAATGCATGAGATATGAGTTGTTACGCTGAGTCCCCATTCAGAATGTTGTGTTGACATGCATGCTGGTTTCATTAAGAACGTCGGGTGGTGTACTGTAATGTTGTTACCCTGATTTACTTGTTATGAGTTACTATGATAAACGCTTATGATGCTGTGATAAAACTATGGAATTCCGAGTGAATCTGAATGCTGTGTGGAATTGCATGAAATTGCATATATGAGAAAAGGGTGACCCGTGGGAGGTCAGGAGCCCTACGAGGTGACTTTCAATTACAGACTCCTGGCTAGATCCGTGAGGACCCGTGGTAGCTGAGGGAGCTAGAGTTAAGTCTTGAGACGTCTTCGGAAGACCGGTACCACACGGGAAGGGCTAATGGACGAGAGGCAGGGAAGGAATCTGTAACTGAGATCACTATTTAAGTCGAATTCGCATGCATGTATTTAGGAGCATTGTTATTGAGATTGACATGGTTGGTATAGCTTGGATGACTGAATGAATCCCGACTGAATGTGAATGCGCATATTTATATTGTTGATGAGTTCAATGTGATTATGTGTATATATTTGTATGTGTAAATGTTGTTGTGTATGGCATGATTAATATGGCTATGATTAAGTGGAGTGAATTCCGACTAGGGAATATACGTGCGTTGGTACTGTGGCCAAGCGTGAGGCAATGTTATGACTGTGAGTTTATGTTATTGTGAATGATGTGAATTACTTAATCCTGACTGAAGTGTATAAATCCAAATGAGTGATGTTACTATATAACTGAGAATTGGGGATTAAATCCGAGTCAGTAACTGTCATTTTATATGTAAAAGCTCACCCCTACACCATTTTTTAGTATGTGCAGGTCGGTCGGGAATGATGTGAAGGACTCAAGTCCAAGTGGGGTGCACTCCGACTATTGAGTACATGCCTTGTATATTTATATTATATTTAGTCAGTGTTAAGCCTTGGCCGGCTCATATAACAATGTTGTATAACGAATGCGAGTATATATGTACTGTAATCAGAATACGTGTTTATATATATATATATATATGGTTTATATTGGTATCAAGTACTTGTATCAGATAATGGGTGTTGGTGAATGAATAATGTTAAAATGCTAAGTATTCTGAGTGTATGAATATATATACATTCATACAAGTGTTTTATGTTGATTTGATGCGTCTTTCCGATTGGAATGTGTTGTTAAATGATTTGAGGGTTGTTGATGAGTGAAACAGTGTTAAATTGATGATTCCGAGTGAGACTATAGTGTTTGGGCATTTTCGAGTGAAAATCCGAGTGAATTTCTTCGTGGGAAGAGTTGTTATAATGGTGGAGATTAGGATATATTCTAAGTATGTGATTCATGTATAATCTGAGTGAACGAGGTTCCATATCCCGAGCGGTGAGTCGTAGAGCAAGTCTGAAAGGGACTTACTTAATGTTTCCCGAGTGAGTAAGGTATCATATGCCGAGTGAAACTAGAATGAATATTCCGAGTGGAGTAGGATAGTGGAGTTCCCTTCTGAGTGAGGGAAGGTCTGTGTGTTCTCTGAGTGAGAGATGCGAAAATATACCCGAGCGATGTCCGATTAGGAAATATCCCGAGTGAGGAAGGGTTCTGGGTCCCGAGTGGTAGAATTGAGGGGGGTCATTCCTGAGTGGTTATACTTGTGACTTATATGAATGAAATGAGGAGTTGTGTAAATTCTCGAGTGAAGCATGAGCGTGATGATTTACCGGGTGAACCTACGTCCCAAATCCGAGTGAGAAATTACCTGGAACCTGTGTTCGCCCCAGCGAATTAGACTTAGCTCCTGCGAGTATGAGTGGATGGAAGGCCTTTGTGCTGGCTTCGCTTAAGCGAAGGGCTGTCCGCCCGAGCGAGTTGGTTGCCTCCCTCAAGCGTGTTGGACCCCGCTTGAGTAAGTCAGCGTTGTTAAGGAATTCGCTTAGGCGCTGATGTGTTTCGCTGAATTGAATGGATCGGTTCAAGCCTTGTCCCTTCCGCTGATTGCTATACGTATGAATGTTCTTTATTTTCCCTTGCCTTCCTCTTCCTTCTTCTATGCCGGTTGTCCATTGGCTGTTTTGTGGAAATATTTTCCCGATTTTGGCATTTATTTATTTATTAAATTAGGGTGTTACATCTTTCATCTGAAAGATCACTCAGAACTCGGAGTTTAATCCTTTCTCGGAAGTCTCTCCACTCGAAAGGATCACTCGGGGTCAAGGATAATCCCGAAGACAAAACCGAGCACAAGCTCTTGGTAATCATTAAATATCAACCCGAACACAATTTAAATGAAGGGTCCACTTCTCGGGAACAAACCACTCGGAATTATTTACTTACAAACATACTCAATCGGATTTCAAGTCTCTTTGTTCAGAAATACTCTTCCTGGAAAGACTTACTCGGAATGTATCACTCAGAAATGTCACAGTGACATTTCACTCGGTAACCCATTCACCCAGATATACTCCACTCGGGAGTTTACCAATCAGAATTATCGTTCCAAGAAGTATTTCCACTTCTCTCGGAAACAACCCATTCAGAATCATTCCACTCGAAGATGTTTCCGTTTCACTCGGATTTACTTCACTCGAATGTGTCTCAATCGGACACAGCATTACTTCGTTCAAAAAATGATTCTCTTAATGATGTTTCGCTCGGAAACATCTTAACTTCACCTAGAAACGGTGTTTTGTCTTATTTCACTAGGAGTCAGATTCATTTCACTCGGAATTTGATTCATTTCACTCGGAAAATCTTGTCTCATTCATTTTCCACTCGGAATTTCATTCAGAAATTCTTCTTTAACCCTTTTTAAGTTATTTTTATAAAAATCGAGATGTTACATTTCTCCCCCTCCATAAAAATTTCATCCTTGAAATTTAATAAATTACTCAGTCACAAATTGCACATAAAACCCATAAGTATAAATATATACAACTCTCGTTTTACATAACAACAAATATTTGTATGTCTAGCATGCATTTTAGAAATAAAAATACGTATAGCATCCGGATTTAAAAATTTCCGAGAGCTCATTCTGCACCATCACCAGCTTGTTCGGCCTCTTCCATGTGAATATTAAACACTCAGCCAACAACTTATGGATTAACATTCCTTTCCTAATCGTCTTTGCCAATCATTAAATTACTTCGTCCACTATTTCCCCTTCCGACTCCTCTATTTCCGACTCTTTGGCCTTGTCTTTGAAAACTTTCTCGGCTTATGCTAGCATTGAGCTCGGTCGGTTGTAATTGAGGATAATTTGGATGAATGTGTCCTTCCTTATTGCATTCGAAACAAACAATTTTGTCTCGGTTACAACTACTCATAAAGTGGTCACCTCCACACTTGAAACATTTAATGTTTCTCGAAAAACTCACCGATCGGCCAGTAAAATTCAATCGGTCTCGAGACTTAAAGGATGATTCACCTTTATTAAATTTTCCTTGCCTCTTAAAACTAATCGGTGATAGTTTTGAAGAACTATCCAATCGGCTACTTGCTCCAGTGGAAGCTTTATCATCTTCCTCATATATCCGGCACTTGTTGACAAGAATCGGAAAACTCCTAATTTCTTGGTGTCGGAATACCTTTTTAATATTTGGTCTCAGTCTACTTTCAAATTTGATACACTTGGATCCTTCAGTGCCCGACAATTGAAAAGGAGGGTAAAACATGCAACGCTCCTCAAATTTTACCGTGTATTCCTCCACACTCAGATTACCCTATCGGAGTTCCATAAATTCCAACTCCTTCTGGCTTCTAACCGTGTTCGGAAAATACTTTTCAAGGAAACATTCCTTGAAATTTTCCCAGTTTAACTCAGTTCCTATAGCTTCCATTCGGTTTTTAGCCATTCTCCACCAGTTTTCAGCTTCTTTCCGAAGCATGAAGACTGCATACTCAACCTTCTGTGCCTCGGTGCACTACAAGCTGCCAAAGATCCGTTCAAGATTTTGGATCCAGGCATACGCTCGGTCAGGCTGAAATCCTCCATGGAATTCTCTAAGTATGGGACCCTCTCTAATGTGCTATCCCTTTTCATTAAATGCTTATTCCTTATTCATCATCTAAAGAAACGTGTGTCAGACTCCTTCCTATCGTTCACGTCTCTTTTGCATGAACAATATAAATACTAGTTTCTACTGTTGAATGAGTTTGGAAAACTTTTGAAAGTAAAAATATCACTTATAATCCTTCTCTTCCAAACCTTGCTGAAAAACCATTAACGAAGAAGAAATCAATCTTTATTTCTTCTCTTCACGAAGAAAGTTTTGGACTGGTACAAAGCTGAAACTCCAGTCAGAATCCATAAAGTGTGATTCGAGTATAGCTTTAAGAGCTGCAGGAACTTTTAATTCCAGGTAGGGGGAGCGTTACATTTCAAATAGATAGTTTATGAATGGATGAGGGGTATTATAGTTATGATGTTTATATGTGTTATGTACATATATTGTTATAGAAACCCCAGCTAAATGATATTTTACCTTTACATGCATTCCATTCATGAAAATAAGTTCATGAGAGATATATGTGTTGTGATAAATACTATGCATGAGATGCTATAGAATATATGTGATGGATGATGATTCATGAATTTTTCATGATATCTATGTATATGCTTAAGATGCATGTGTGATGATTGAATATGAGATATGATGTGGTTTCCACAAAAGAAGGCAAAAGACAAAAGACCTTGGGTGGGACTCAAGGCAACCTCTTGAGCGGGGCTCGGGGTTTTAGCCCGTAGCACTGAGTAGAGTACCGCTATCACTCTGGGAGTGATACTCGGTGTTACATTATGGGCGTAGAGCGGTTTGGTACCTGTAAAATGGCCGGATCAGCTGGGATCTGAATTATGGCTCGGGGAGCCAGTGTTGCAACACAATTAAAAGACTTAATAATGGATTTCTCTGATTGAGTACGTGTGTGCATTGATATATATATGTTGTTGATAATAACATACTGTTCATATTGTTTTATATAACTCGGTATGTGTTATTTGCATAGTTATGGATTGGAATTTTAATCCAATTCAATAACTATTATTTGATATGTGTATTCTCACCCCCTACTTACTATTTTTACAGTGGATAGGAGACACAGTGATGGCACTTGAAGTCACTCAACCGACTGGAGCATTATGTATTAGCATGTGAAATGCATAGTGTACATAGTTATTTTGGTAAAAGCCTTGGCCAACTCCTGTGATTACCGACTTGTATATTTTCTTTGTTTTTATTTATATCTTAAATGAGCCGATCGGACCGATGTGTAACCGGTATTTTAATGTTGAATCTGATTACTCTTTTAGAAATTTAAATTATTTGCAAAAAATTTATTTAATTTATCGAAAATTATTAAAAAATTAAGGATGTTATATGTGACATCCCTCCTTAAAAAAATATTTATTTTTACCCAATTTATTGATTTTCACAATAAATTTTTCATGTTTCTAATAATTAAATTACATCACAATAATAAAAAAAATGTATCTTATAAGAATTAGCCAAATTATAATTTAAATAAATAATTTCTAATCCTCAAAATCATTTAAATTGAATAAAACTCAAAACCTGAAACAGGGGTCTGACGCTACGCGCCAACCCCACGCTAGGCGTGAGCGTGCATTCGTAGCCCTGGCGCTGAGCACCAGGATGACACTACGCGTGGGCTTATCAGTGACAGCACCTGATGTTGTCACACATTTTAGGCCTTTTGGCCAACTACTAACTTATCTAATTCGCCCATTTCAAATTCGATTGCCACGAAATTTCATGGGCCAGATGTTTTTCTCATTCTAGAACTATTGACGATGTCCATTTACCAAAATTCCAACGTAAGCGTAAGTTATACACAAAATACAACTTAACCACTTTACGTGTAACACTCTTACACCAAGTACCCTAAATGGTTCTCAAATGACCCTAGGCCAATGTACACCACTTTTAAATATTCTCATGAACCTATTAATACCTTGCAAAGGTACTAAAATTCACCAAAACTCAAGTTCACCTATTCAGTTTCTCAAAGTCATAGAAATGGCTACTAGTTCGAATCTCTAAATCTATTTGATTCATCAATACAACATTCAATCATTTCAAACAACCATTACAGCACATATACACCCACAGAACCTGCCTATAATGCATGATTTACTACAGTATGGCTCTGTGCCATAACTATAATCATCCAACAGTACCAGGTCATCACACATGCACAATATCTAATGGCTTAGTGCCATTACATAATCATATCACCCAAACCACAAATATATTATACTATGCAAAAGTTCACACTCCCTCAGATTTACACACATATCTACATATATGTACCAATGGCTCAGTGCCATTAGTCAGCACAAACAAGTAACAACAACACATACTTCTACAAGTCTACAAGATAATATATTCACATATGAATATATACAAGATATACATTCCAAACTCATTTGGCATTACTCCTTGCTCACTTTGTACTGGTTTTCCGTAGCATCCGCAACATCCTTGGGTTCATTCACTGTGAACATAAAGTAAGGGTGAGTATCTATCACAAAAATGATACAACTACATAATCAGAGTTGATATCACCTGGAGAATCTCATTCTCTTGCCTGGGTTATTGATCCACTAAACTTTCCTCATATGAACCCAACATATAATAATCTATCATGATCATCATAAATTCATTCTGTTCACATCATAACAAATATCTCATAACATCGAGATGAATTAATTATAAGCACCCATGCTTAACCGAATCATTTTACAATTCATTATTTCAATCATATCATTATCATGTCAATGCAATAATCTGCATATCAGTCAAGGAGTGTAATTCACAACTGACTCTCATATACATCAGACACCTAGTATCCGGATACTAACGAATCAGCCACCAGCTGGGAGTCACACCGATATCCCGTAAACACATCCTGGTTCACCGAGCCCGGTATCATACACCGTCTCCCCACCTCAACCACTGGATCACATCCTGGACCACTGGGTAGCTCAACTGGGCCTCTACATGGACCACGGGAGCCAAAAGCGAGGGGTAATCTATACCGAATGGCTGTCCACAACACATATCATGCATATACAGCATATAACAATAAATCTCATCATATACGCATTATTTATTTTAATCATAAATACACAATATACAATCATTAACTGATTTTCGCATGCAAGCCAACTAACAAAGCCACATCTCGACATAAAAGCCACATCTCGGTATAAAAGCCACATCTCGACATAAAAGCCATATCTCGGCATAAAAGCCACATCTCGGCATAAAAGCCACATCTCATTCATTACTATTCTATTTTCCATAACTGTCAAATACAACATATAACCACATACATAATCTGATCATATATTCTCTCATATATATATATCAGTATCATTCCTATACTTTCACATATTTATTTCAAACATAAATATCATATATCTTTAATCAAATATATATTATAATACTCCCCTTACCTCACTGTCGACGCTCTAAACTCAATCACTAAGATCAATGCGCCGCAACCACTAAAAGATAGAATTTCAAAAAGGTTTAAGGTTTTAACCGTTCAAACCTTAATTCAACTTAGGAATATGCTCAGAAATTACTTTCTAAAGCTTTAGAAGCTTACCACAACTGAAACCACAAGTTCTCCAAGAAACTCCTTTTTCCGCTAATCTTTCAACGGCCCGTTCACAACCTATATAAAGCGGAATTCAATTTCGTCACTTAATCCTCCTTTTGAATACCATAAGGAAACTTTTAATCAGTTTAGAATCTTAAAATTCAAAGTTCCCTTCTTTTTCCCAAAAATTGATAAAGATAGAAAATCTTCATGGAATTCAAAATTGAAAGATCTCATGCGTTATTCTTAAGTTTCTTACCTCTAATCCGCAATTAATTTCAGATTCCAACCTCTTATTGGCCTTTGATTGTCGTAGGGAAAAGAGAGAAGAAGCAGAACCCCAAAGCTATATTTTTAGCTTCTACTCTACGGGCTGTCATCTTGGGTCTTTATTCTACCCGCAACTCTGACGCTACGCGTCCCCCTGACGCTACGTGTCAAGTCTAAATTTTTATATTAAAGCTACGCGTCCCACTGACGCTACACATCTAGTTTTACCCTGACGCTACGTGTCCCACTGACGCTACTCGTCAGGTCCCAAATCAAAAATTCCCTTTTTATTTTAATTTTACATCTTATAATAATCTTACTTTATTAAATATCCAAACTTATGAATATAAAACATAGGGATGTTACATTATAGCCGGCTCCTATGATTACCAAATGAATATTCTCTTTGTATATTAAATGGCCGGTCGGCTTTTGTAATGTGACAATGATATTATTTATTTCAGATTCTGTTTTTAATCTTGAAATTATTTGTGAAAAGTTTATTTGTATTTGTTTATATTTTAAAATGGGTCGGTCAGATTGATGTATAACCGGTATTGTTAGTGTTGAATCTAACTCCTGTTTTAGAAATTTAAATTATTTGTGAAAAAATTATTTGATTTATTAAAATTTATTTTAAAAATTAAGGATGTTATATGAAGTCCACTTCCTTTCTCGGAAATCATTCCACTTGAAAGGATTACTCGGGGTCAAAGGCTATCTTGAAAACAAATTCGAGCACAAGCTCTCAGAACTCTAAAGATCGATCCGAGCACGAATTAAATGAATTTACCACTCGGATATTTACTCTCCTCGGAATCATTCACTCAAAAAACATAATCGGAGTTGAAGTTTTTCTTTGTCCAGAAGCACTCCTCCTGAAAAGACTCACTCGGTGCCATCTAACTTGGAATCACATCCATTTCACTTGGAATCAGATATATTTACACTCGGAAAATCTTTTTTTGACATTTTTCACTTGGAAATTTATTCAGAATTTCTCCATTAATCTTTATTAAATTATTTTTCTAGAAATCATAAAAATTGGGATGTTACAAGGGGCATCCCCCAAGTCATATATTTTCTATCAAATAGCTTCAGGAATCAACTCCTAGGCTATCAAATTTCTCAATTTGAGCCAGGGGCATCCCCCAAGTCATTTATTTTCTGTCAAAAAGCCTTAGGAACCTACTCCTAGGCTATTCCATTTTTCAATTTGAGCCAAGGGCATTCCCCAAGTCATTTATTTTCTGTCACATAGCTTCAGGTACACCGCCCTAGGCTATTCCCTCTCTCAATTTGAACCAGGGGCATCCCCCCAAGTCATTTATTTTCTGTCAAAAAAGCTTCTGGAACCCACTCTTAGGCTATCCCATTTTTTAATTTGAACAAGGGGCATCCCCCAAGTCATTTATTTTCTGTCAAATAGCTTTAGGTACACCGCCCTAGGCTATTCCCTCTCTTAATTTGAACCTGGGGCATCCCCCAAGTCATTTATTTCCTATCAAAAAGTTTCAGGAACTCACTCCTAGGCTACTCCCTTTCTCAATTTAAACCAGGGATATCCCCCAGGTCATTTGTTTTCTATCAAAAAGCTTCAGGTACTCATTCATAGGCTGTATCCTTCAGTCCAAACATGTTCGGGCAATCCCCTGTGTCATTCATTCTTCTTCGAAGCTTTAAGTATCCCTCTCTAGGCTACTTCATTTTCAATATCAAGGAAATGTCCTTTGATTTATTCATTTTTTGGGACAAAGCTCAAACTTCAGTCGTCAAACTTGGAACCTTTTTCATCTTCCCCAATTGTCAAAGTCGGCAACTCTTCAAGCTTATCTAGCACTTTCAGGTACTCGGTGCCGAAGTCGGTTTTCTTTAAGTTTCCATAACACATTTGCCAAAGCTGGCATTATTTGAGTCTTCTATTTGTCAAGGTCGTCACCTTATTGAGGATGTTAGTGTCAAGATGGTGTTCACTTCTTTACTTCCTTTTCACGATATGAATAAATCATTCATATTTTCGTGAAAAGAAAGTAAAGAGGGGCAACTATAAACATCATATTTTGTCCTTTTTATATTAAAAATAATTTCCCCCCTCCATTCCGGAAAACCCGTTCAGAATCCGGAACCTGTCCCCAATACTCCTCCACTTGCCTTATCTTCTTCCTCTCTTAATCCTCTTCGTCCTCATTATAAAAAGCAAATAAAAATTCCTTGAAGAAAAAAAAAGAGAAAAAAAGGAGAAGAAAAGGAGGGGTAAGAGGAACGAAAAAACCCAACAGACCCATCACCTTCTCCATCTTCCTCATCAGATAACAAAAAAAAAAGCAAAAGAACTTCTCCCCCAATCCATCCCAACTTCAGCGTTCGTCTTCTTCCTTTCCCAATCTTATTCATCCTCGTCATATAAACTAGAAGAAATAAGAAGAGAATAGGAGAAATCAACAAGAACAAAATAAAATATAGATAAAGAAAAACAACAAAGAACAATGAAAAATCAAAAAAAAGAACATTCTCTGGTATGTCTCTCCTCTACTTTCACTTCCTCTCTTCCTTCCCTGTCCCTCACTCGTCTCTCCCTCTCTCGGTTCCCTTTATCCACTCATTCTTTCACTCTCGTTCTTTCACTCTCTCTCTCACTCGGTCCATCACTCAGTCTCCTTCCCTTACTCGGTCTTTTTCGTCCTTAGTCAGTCTCTAACTCCCTCAGTCGGTCCTCTCCAGTCTCTTTTTCCCTCAGTCAGTCTCTGACTCCCTCTCCAGTCTCTCGTTCCCTCAGTCGGTCTCTGTCGCCCTCACTCGGTCTCTCACTCCATCTCTCGATTCCCTCACTCGGTCTTTATTTCACTCGTAATTCCCTCATTCGGTCTCTCATTCACTCGTATTTCTTTCACTGGCCTTTCCCTCACCCTGTCTTTTACTCGTTCACTCGTTCACTCTATCTCTCGGTTCCCTCACTAGTCTTTCTTTCACTGGCCTCTCCCTCACCCTGTCCTTCACTCGTCTCTCCCTCTCTCGGTCTCTCACTCCATCACTCAGCCCTTCATTTATTCGTTCTTTCACTCGTCATTAGCTCATTCGGTCCTTCATTCATTCGGTCTTCCACTCTCGTTCTTTTACTCTTTCGTTCCCCACTCAGTCTGTCCTTCACTCGTCTCTCCCTCTCTCGGTCTCTCACTTCACCACTCGGCCCTTCATTCACTTGGTCACTCTTTTACTCGTCACTAGCTCACTCGGTCCTTCATCCATTCGGTCTTCCACTCGTTCTTTCACTCTTTCGTTCCTCATCCGATCTCTTTCACTAGTCTCTTCCTCTCTCAGTTCCCTCACTCCTCACTCTTAGTGTTTCTCATTCCTTCATTCGGTCTCTCACTCCCTCACTCAGTATCTTTTCCACTCTCATTCTAGTACTTAATTTTTAGTTGCTTTTGTTAAATTTAAATTAAATGATTCACCAACTTATTTAAAAAATAAACAAAAATTTCTTGCATATTATTCTAAGAATGATATTTATTTAAATACTATGATTTTTAAAAAAATTAAAAAAACATAAATGTAAAATTTTAAAATACATAAAAATAAGATTTAGAAAAGGTTAAAAGTTATATGAACTAAATAAGAAATTAATGGATAATAACTTTAGGTAACGAATAAATTTATAAAAAGGTAGAATACTATCATTTGACAATTTTAAGTATCAAAAAAGCTAAAAGTGCTAGAAGGAGGGCTTGAACCTCTGACCTTGTGGTTAACAGCCACACACTCTAACCAACTGAGCTATTCCAGCTGACGTTTACTTATACTAATAAAATTACACTAAACCAATACAAAAAATATAGGACAAACCACTTGAGAACAAAATAGAACCTAAGAAAACCTCTTGGTACAAGGTACAAGGCTGTCGATGAAGAATGGCCAGAAGAGTTACGTGGTTTCTCCCAGACAGAGCCTTCTTCTCTTCCACACCTGAAATCCCAACCCTTTACTCCTTTCTTCAACCATCAGTATTTTCCCTCAACAAGAAACAACAACAACCCAAACTATGCTTTTCCTCCACACACTATACTTTTCCTCCCAAACCCCTCACAAACTCCCTCATCACTCACTTGTCCTCTCTTGGTGACATCTACAACCTCAAAAGGGCATTTGCCTCTGTTGTCTTCCTCATGGAGAAAAACCCTTTGGTTCTTTAATCTGAAACCCTCCATTCCATGCTTTGTTCCATGAGGGGTGCCAACACTGCCCCCTTGCTTTTTCCCTTGTTAAGTCTATGTTCAAGAATAGGTTTTTTGTCCCCTTTGGTGTTTGGGGACATTTTCTTGTTGACATTGGTAGGAACAATGGTAACCTTGCTGCTTTCTTAGGGATTTTTTATGAGAACTGTAGGGTTGCCTTGGTGGAGAAGCTGGAGTTCATGAAACCTGATGTTGCTGCTTGTAATGCTGCTTTGGAAGCTTGCTGTTATGAGCTTGAATCAGTGAGTGATGCTGAGAGGGTTGTTGGGACTATGTCAGATCTTGGTGTTAGGCCAGATGAGTTCAGTTTTGGGTTTCTTGGTTATTTGTATGCACACAAGGGGTTGTAAGGGAAGATAGATGAGTTGGAGGTTTTGATGGGTGGGTTTGGTTGCTCTAACAAAAAAGCCTTTTATTTTAATTTGATTAGAGGGTATGTTAAGTCAGGGAATTTGGTTTGTGTGGAGTCAACTGTTGTTAAGTGTCTGAATGATGGGGATGGCAAAGATTGGAGTTTTGGTGTAGAAACTTTCTGTGAAGTAGTTAAGGCATATTTTCAGAAGGGAAATTGTTAAAGGGTTGACTAATTTGATTATTGAAGCTCAAAAGTTAGAGCCTTCGTCCTCTTTTTTTCCCGTCTTTGTTCTTCGTCTCTGGAGACCCACAGCGACGGTGCTGCAGAAGGGTCAGAGTCCCCTCCGATTGGTGAAGGACGATCATTGAATCAGAGGAAGAATAACTCCCCATCCCTGAGCCGATTGCAGAGTACGACTGCGTGAAGGGGACTGGATGAGGCAGAAAGGGTGTCAGACCAAACGTCGGAGAGAGGAAGAGCTTCTCGAGTCCCTTCAGAAGGTAGGGGGCGCTTGCATGTCAAATGCATGGTCGATGAACGGCACCGAATGAACGTATTACCGTGCATACATATGAATGTGTTTGTGAAAAATTGTGTGCAATGCATGATTGTGAATCCTTGACTGCCCTGTGTGTGATTGCAGAGTCCTGATTATGGTTATACACTTGCATGCATGTATTCAGGGTCGTTGTGTCGAAGTCTGATAGTTGGTTATATATAAACGCTTGTGATGTATGTTCTCATTGTTGTTAATACCGAAAGAATATGTGTGCTTAATTGTTGGCTGGCTCCTTGAGATATTGCATGCATTAGTTGTGTGAGTGCTGTGTATGATGGTACGATGAATGATTGAATGTGAAGAATATGTGGGCTCGGGAGTGACGCTAATGGTTACTAGGAGCGAGTTGGATAGTTGAGGGTACACATGGTTGATGTGTATAGGCTGTATGTACAGGAAATGGGATGACCCGTGGAAGGTCAGGAGTCCCAACAAAATGATCTCCAGGTGCAGACCCTTGGCTAGATCCTGTGAGAGCCCGTGGGAGCTGTAGGAGCTAGAGTTAAGTCTCAAGACGTCAATGGGAGGCCGGTACCACGCGGGAAGGGCTAAAGGACGAGAGGCCAGTAGGAGAACCTGTAACTGAAGATCATTTCTTAGTCGGATCCGCAGGCATGTATGTAGACGAAATGTTGGTTAGGATAGGACGAGTGGGATGACTCGGAGTGATACGAGTGAATTCTGACTGAGTTAATGCATATTTCGTGTGACGGGAAATGAATCGTTGTAATATGTATGTAATTGCATGTCTTTAAAAGCATTATATTCTGCATGGTTGAAATCCAAAACTGTATGCAACCCGAGTGAACGTGAGGGCAAGTATTGATGCTGATGCCGAGTCATTAACTGTCATTTTAAATGCATAAGCTCACCCCTACTGTGGCAAATTTTTCAGTGAATGTCTCTCGGGATGACGAATGGAGGAGGAGCTGAATGCTGGGTGAAATGCTTGTGCGCTATGAGGAAATAGATGTTATGTATATACTGCTTATGTGTTTGTTAAGCCTTGGCCGGCACATGTTTTAGCCTTAGTCCTTTTTATTAGAACCTGAACCCTCTGGGGTAGAAGATATGATTTTGGTGCCTGTAATTATTTATATCTACTATGTTGTGTGAAATCCTATACAGTGCATGAAGATCCGAGTAATCTATGTACGCGTACTTATATGTGTGAGAGGTTAGTATATCTATAAGTCGGAATGGAGCCGAGTGTTGATGTGGTAAGAGAGTTAGTAATTCCTTCCGAGTGAAGAGAAGTCTAGGTAATCCTGAGTGAACAAGACAGCACGGAACACCGAGTGAGGATTGATTTAGACGTTTTCCGAGTGATAGCTGTTAGGATTTTCCGAGTGCGGAATAATTCACAATATCCGAGTGAGAGTCCTCCGAATGAAGGTTTCCCGACAGAAAGGCGACACCTAAGGCTCTAAGTGGACCCCATGGTAGGAAATCTCAGTGAGTCTTGACTTAGTAAGGATAACTTGAGTAAGAAGGATTGTGATTACCGAGTGAAAAGAATGAGCGAAATATCTGAGTGGCAAAAGGGAAGTGAAAGTCATTCCGAGTGAGAAGTCTTCATAGATTCCGAGTGAGCGGCTATGGGAACCATTTCGAGTTGCCGTATATGTAATCCGATCGAGTGAAATCAGGAGTGTGCTATGATTCCTGAAATGGAGCTGGTAGGTTTAAGGGCCAATCCGAGTGAACTGAGAGTGGGCCTTTCCGAGTGGACCAGGTGCTGAAACCCGGGTGCGGGAACGCCGAGTGGAGTGAGCGAGTGCCGAGTGTAGTTCTCGCTGCAGCGAGTGTGCGTTGTTGTGTGATCCGCCCGAGCGCTTTCCTTCTTCCGCTGGCAGCCTCCATGAATCGGTTTTATTTCTCTTGCCTTCCTTTCCTTATTCTTTTGTGCCCGATTGTTTTGGTTTGATTGTGAAAAATTTCCTCTGTTTTGTTAATTATTTATTTATTAAATTAGGTTGTTTCACTTGGTGTCTATGTACCTATCTTGAAGGCTTATTGCAAATAGAATAGAACTGCTGAGGCTACTCAATTGGTGATGGAGATTAGTAATTCGGGTCTTCAGTTGGATGTGGAGACCTATGATGCTTTGGTAGAAGAGTCCATGAGCAGCCAAGATTTTCAGTCAGCGTTTGCCTTGTTTAGGGACATGCGAGAGAAGCAAGGATTGCTGACTTGAAAGGGAGTTACTTAACTATAATGACTGGTCTGATGGAGAATCATCCCGAGTTGATGGAGGCTTTCTTAGATGAGGTGGTTGAGGATCCTAGGATTGAAGTAGGTAATCATGATTGGAATTCTATCATCCATGCTTTCTGTAAAGCTGGGAGAATAGAGGATGCAAGAAGGACTTTCAGAAGGATGGTATTCTTGCAATTTGAGCCAAATGATCAGACGTACTTGTCAATGATCAATGGATATGTCTTGGCGGAGAAATATTTTCTTGTGCTGATGTTGTGGAATGATGTTAAGCAAAAGCTATCGGCAGATGGGCACAAGGGGATTAAGTTTGACCACAATCTGGTTGATGCATTCCTGTATGCTATGGTCAAGGGAGGTTTCTTTGATGCTGTTATACAAGTGGTGGAGAAAGCTAATGAGATGAAAATATTTGTTGATAAGTGGAGGTACAAGCAGGCATTCATGGAGACCCATAAAAAGCTCAAAGTAGCCAAGTTAAGAAAAAGAAATTTTAGAAAAATGGAAGCACTTGTTGCTTTCAAGAACTGGGCTGGCTTAAATGCATGAACTTTACACACTGGTGGCTACTTCTTGTCATCGAACCATCATGTCTGGACTCTGGAAGAAACAACTCAAATGACAATTGAGAAAGGATTCACCATTGAATATTCTTTGAAGAAGTGAGCTTCGATTTCACACTTGGAGAACTTTAATTTTTTGATTACTTGAATATTAACAGTCAGTTCGGGCTTGGTTGGTTCTGCTCACTAATTCTTTTTTGCAAAAAAAAATAACAAAGCAATTAATTGATACAATTTTGATATGTTTATCTATCCGGCTATTTCTTGCATTTTGGGCTAGTAGTATTCAATTCTTCTTTCATTTTGTTCTCTGCCATCCCCCTTTTTTGGTCCTTGATTGCTGTCTGCAGCTGTCTTTTACATAAGATAGAAAATTTAAACACACTGAATCAGAGAACTACTTATGCATGGTCATTTTGGTATTCCTTAAAAGAGAAAAACATGGTTACAGGTGGACTGCTTCTTGCTAACCATATGAAATAACCTGTAAACCTAGGGCACAAATAATACTTGTGGTAGTGGCCAATATCACATACCCCAATATTGTATTAGTATGAACTATGAAATTCTTTACTTTTAATTTTCTGTTTCCTTGTTTTCTGCATCTTATGAGTTGTTTTTAATTTTTTTTATTGTCTTTATCTGAACCACTTAGGCATTAAGGACAAGAATTTGAACCTGGTTTGGAGCTGAGATTGTTCTTCCCACCAAGACTCTATTTTCAGGTTTAATATTTCGGTCCAGCCTCATAATTTATTTACAGGAATAATAGATCAAACTATTCGACACAGTTTAGACTTTGTGTTTCATGCTCCCATCAGTACCAACTGTGGGCAATGATTTTACCTTCATCTTGTAATTCTGTGCATATTACCTATTTTATATCACATATTGTAATTATAATAACATAGACTTGTGATATTAGCAAACTGTGAGAGGTGATTCACCTTAAAGTATCGGGTTTTAAATGTATAATGAGATTTTTAAGAGGGAACAAGGTTTTGATTATTTTTGAGAAAATAATTACTTTCCTCAAAAGCTCTCTTTGGAAGCTTTGTTTATATAAGCTGTTGTGAAAATAATTTAGCCATGCACTGAGAGTCATTCATTATCCCTTTAATACAAGCTTCTACGGTTTAAAAAAAATTAGGAATAGGCATTACACATTATTTCTTTGTACTGATTTTATTATCATTGATGTAAGTGACATTCAGTGATAACATAATACGTGTGTAATATAAAGAAAAATATGGGAGAATTTATGGAGTTTTGTGCTTTTTAGGAGCATGTCATATCTATTAGTTGTTTAGCAAAAGTATATGTTAAGAATGAAGACATGGCCTCAATTTGTTTGTTTTAATATAGATAACTCGCTTTCAACATCAGTTGCATTTTTAAGGTAAGGCTCTGCAATAATTGAAACGATGTGAATGTTTAATACTGTTAAATTTGTCTCTGAAGGTATGATCGAAGAATGTGATCAAGCAGCAGGAACATCCATAATCCATTTACTAAATCAATGCTACTTAAGTTAGGTATCTGAATGAATCAATCAGAGGATGGCATGGTACCATGAAGCATAACATAAACTTTGAAAATATTGCAAGTATTGCAATCGGAACCTTGGGAGAACCACACTACAAAAGCTAACTGTTGTGGTGTAAACCTCACAAGAATCTCATACTTCCAATGGTGGGACTCAAGTCCCAACCTTGCATATGGATCCTAGCATATCGTGTTTGCTTATTAGTGGTGTGAAAATAGACCTAAACAACGCACTTATCTATGCATGCAGCATGCAAATAATCTTGAATTTTGCATGTAATGGGGTGCGATGCTTGTTAGCGTTGAACAATTAATCTGAAAATGATACATGAATTCTGTTATGTAATTCCATTCTCAACCATTTTTAACAAATCGATACCATACTATTTCTTTCCAGTCCACATAAGAAAATCCACATTAAATGTGCATCAGCGAGATATTGAGCTTGCTTTTTTATATAGAAATAATAATTCAATTTAATGGAATTAATTTTGAGCTATTGAACTTGTTTGAGATGAACATTGGAGTGTGTCACAACAGGAGGAATTAATTTTAGATATAAACAAACATGCTCCTTATTGTTAAGAATTACTGCATTAAATTAATAGTATATATATGGTGAGAATAATCTTTATTCTATGACTAGCTTTTGGTATAAATTTAGATCCAATATCCAAATTTAAAATGGTATCAAACTCTATCATAAATCCTTTATTAGGCCACATGGAGATATCCAGTTTCATAAACTTTATGCATAAGATGTCCGGTCTTGGACATAAGATATTTGAGTTTAGAACTTAAATGTATCATATTGATTAGAAATATGGCCGTGAAAATAATCTTGAGCTAACTTTTAAAATTGAGTTAAATTTGATATTTAAATTTAAGAATATTAGTTTGAGGCAAATAGTTGAATTGCAATGTGTCAATAATATATGTTCTACATAAACCATTGAATACTACATTTTTTTTGTGTCTTGTGTTGAGAACTCTTATGCAGGAACATTTGTGTTAAATATTTTAATATATATTTTGGGCGTTTTCAGACAGACTTCTTGATCACTATGTATGGTGGGCATGTCTCTGGCTGACTGGATCTTACTCTGCATAAAGCTATTTTCTTGTTCTCTATGCACAGTAACACCTTGCAGAATTGTACATATCAAATCTAAATTGTGGGTTAAGAGCATCAGTGAAAGCAAGCTATAGTTCAAAGGTTACTCGTGCTTCTTTTGTGGAACCAACTCTCCAGTGTCGATGTGCCTCAAGAAACGGATGGATTATGAACAGCATATATTTTTAATGGCTGTTTAACAATTTCCTCTTTATTTTGGGGGGTACTTAAACATAAAAAAGTGAATTATAATATGAAATAATGCTTTAATTACCCCCTTGTACATCCAAGAAGGAAGCAGTTAGGAATTGTCCGTTCACAGATAATACACATACAGAGATTTTATATTGGAATGTGTATCATGGTGAAATTGATGTTGGTGTTTGATATGTGACTAATGTAACTGAACTACATGTATATATTGAATTATGTCATTGTTTAATTGACTGTTGACATTATAATTAAGAGTTATAACCTTTTATTTAACTCTAAAATGAATTGTTCATTTTACTTGTTTGTTAAGTTCAGGTAATTCCGTGTACATTAAAAAATTGTAAATCCTGAAATTAATTACAATACTATTGTATAAATATTAGTGCTGAATTATCTGTTATCTAGTTTTTTTCTTGGTTATTTTTATCTGTTTCTGTTATAATGATATCTTTCAAAGGAAAGAGGTATACTTGTTTTTATATAAAAAAGATACAGTTGATTAAACTAAGGTTGGTGAAATGGCCTTCCTTTCGGCAAAGATCAAGTGACAAAAAAATGTTTCTCTTTTGCATTCCCCCAGCCTAACAGTAACATATTTTTTTATGAAACAATTTGTTACATAAACTTATGAAAGTGGAAGCTGTAGTATAGAGGGCACTCCCCTGGAAACCATCGTAGTTTCTCCTGTTATACATGACGCATCATCAGATGCTAAAAATGCCGTGGCAGCAGCCATGCCTTCAGTTGACCAAGTTGTTCACACAGAAAATAACTGGGACTAGAAATGTTCAAGGTAGAGTCTTTGTTATTCAATGTATGTCACTTGCCTACAACATTAGCCCATGGCTGTATTTATACAATAAGATAATGAAATGAGTGGGCTTTACATACAAGGCCACCCACATAACAAATATTTATGGTGGGGTCCTTTTCCCTAATTCGCGTAGGGAGTTGGATATATGGAAGATGAGGCCAGTGGTGGGGGCCACCCTTAACCTCTGGGGGAACAGAAGCCCCCCAGCCACGAGTCTTGAGTGATCAATCAAGCGAAGTGGCTATATAAGTGTGGTTGTGATCCGAAGCTTCTTTTTTGATTCGTTCAAATACCTTCTTTGATACTAACTTCCGGTAGCGTTCTGATTGGGACATTATCGAGTAAAGTATTTTTGAGCAAGATATTTCCGAGTGAATTATGTCTAAGACCTTCCGAGTGAAGAAAGGGATCTGATTTCGAGTGAGATCTTTCTGAGTGAGGTATGACCGAGAGAACTACTTCTGAGTGAAGGAAGGTTAAGATGTTTTCGAGTGAGGCATGACCGAGAGAACCACTTCCGAGGGTAGGAAAGTTAAGATATTTCCGAGTGAGGCATGACCGAGAGAGCCCTCTTCCGAGTGAAGGAAGGTTAAGATGTTTCCGAGTGAGGCATGTCCTAGAGAATTACTTCCGAGTGAAGAGAGGCTCTAACTTCGAGTGAGTGCTTTTTTGGGTAGAGTGAGGGTGGATCGAGAGCGTCTCACTCGAGAGCGTCTCACCAAGTCACGTGGAGTGGATTGTTGCCATTTGTCATGGAAATTCAACCGTTATTTTGAAGCATTAATTATTCTAATGATTGTGATGTCTTTTCGCATTTCTTGCGAGGGGCTAATAAATACTTTTGGGAAAAGGAATGTCTTTTTGGCTTATTGGGAAAAGGGGTGTTCTTTGGTCTGAAGGGGTTTATTGGTGTGGTTATTATTAAATGATCGTGGCTGCTAGATTTTTTTGTTTCTTCGTATTCCCACTTTTTTCCTAGCCCTTCGATTATTCGCTTCTGGGCCAAAAAGATTTTCATTGGGTCGCTTTGATCTTCGGGTATTGCCACATGGGGGTCATCTGCCTATCCTTCGAAGGGGGCTTTCCTTTGACCGTTGGATCTCGAAGGTTGTTGTCTGTTCGCGAGGTATAAATATTGGGTTCTCTTTTCTCCTAAGGTTCTTTTTACGATCATCGCTTTTCTTTGAACTTCTAGCTTCCTGGGTTTTCTTCGAGCTTTGTGCTCTCAGCTTTCTTTGTCTTCAAGCTTTTCTCTCTTCGTCTCTTCTCTTTAGCTCATTCAGGTTAGTACTCTTTACTTTTCTTCACTTTTTTCTCTTTAGTTAATGGCTTCTTCTTCCGACATGTCGTATTCTTAGGTGCGAGAGGAAGTCCTCTCTCTCTCTTCTTCTTTTCAAGATAAGGCTTCCATAGCCAAGCTATGGGAAAACAGTTTTTCTCATTCTGAGTTAGCCTCTAACGTGGAGTGTATAAGTTGCTCGGAGTCTGAGAGGGTGTGCCATCGTCGTACTGACCCTAGTGAGTTAGATTTCGTGTACGTTTATGAAACGTTCTTCTCTCGTCTTCATCTATCTTTCCCCTTCTCTGCTTTTGAAATTGAAGTTTTGAACATGTTAAACATCGCCCCTACCCAGCTTCATCCAAATGGGTGGGCTTTTGTTAAGGCTTTTGAAATTATTTGTGAATTTTTTGGTTGAGAGCCTTCCGTCTCTGTATTTTTTTATTATTTCCAGGCCAAGATACCGAAGGTAGGTGTTCCTCTGGGATGGGTATCACTTAGTGCCGTGGCTCGTCGTAACCTGATTAGGGCCTTCGATCAATCTTACAAACACTTTAAGACAGGATTTTTTAAGATTCGTGTGAATTCTGATTTACCTGGGGTAGATTTTCTTCATGGGGCAAACTTCCAACCCTTGTTCCCTTTGTATTGGACTCAAAACCCGACACAATTTCGAGTACTGTAGGATGATTTGATTGTTTCCGAGTGGTCGGATGTGAAATTCTTTTCTGAGGACATGAATGTCTTTTTTAGTTCCCAGGCGTTGATTGGTCTGGCCCCGTCCCCGGATGCCTTGGCCCCCTGGATTTGTAAGTGGCGCTCGGTAGTGTCTTCCAATTGGAATTTTTGTCTATCTGATGCTTATTTGTATTTATTTTCTTCTTTTTCAGACGATATGGCTCCTCACCATCTTTCAAAATGGGAGCTTAAGAAACGTTACGAGGAGGCGGTCTCAAAGGGCGTTGGTAAGAAGGGTTCGAAGAAGACTGGTTCATCTTCAGCCGTTACTGTAGCTCAGCCTTCAGCTCAAATTCCGGTTGCTGCCACTCCTCTTACCACCGTTCTTTCAGAATCTATCCCTTCTGGAATGTGGTTAGAAAGTGAAGCGGGGTGAGTGAATAAAAGGCTTCGCTCTGAAGATGTTGTTTCCCAAGCTGGTGAGGGATCGCAGCCTTCTTTTGCTCCACTTACCTTAACCTCTACCGAGTCAATTTTGGTTTCTGAGGCCGAGGAAGGTCCGTCGTTGGGTACTCGTCACCGATCAACCAGCAGAGCCCGTGCCACATCTTCGTCTTCAAACCCATCCCTTCCTGTTTCTGCTGAGTTGATAGCTAGTGCTATTCCCTGTCCTTCAGATGACTCTCAGCGTTTGTGGGAGGCATTCGTTAATAGGTCTTTGGTTTCGGAAAAGAACCCTGCTCACTCCTTATGGGATGCTTGGTTTCCTATAGGCCCTTTCGTGGACCAGACCATTTTCTTCAAGAAGGATGAAGAAAATATGCCTCTAACAATCTGGTTGCCATGTGCCGAGTGATGGAGATGTTCGGCCTACGTCTTTCCTCTATGTCTCGGGGTTTGGAAAAATGTTTGTTGGACCAGGAAAAATCTTTAACAAAGTTGACTGGTGAGAATGAGTTGTTAAAGAAGGAAAATGAGCTTTTGAAGGAGGAAAAGAAGAAAGATACCGACAAGGTTCAAGAGCTCAGAAAGTTAGTGACCTTCATGAAGGAAACCATGAAGAGGTCTGAGGATGATCTGAAGTCTTCCCGGGAGGGGAGGGACCTCGCAGAGTCCCGCTTGGCGACTGCTGAGGAAAGGTGCTCCTATTGGGAGGGTAAGGTCGCTGAGGCGGAGGAGTCGTTTAATGCTTTATCCTTACAGAAACAGGATTTGGAGACGAAGCTTTAGGCGGCTTACTCGGATTTCGAGTCCTTGAAGGCAAAGTCGCAAGAGGATCTAGCTATACCTCAACAGGATGTTGTTGTTCAGTATGTTGATGCCTTCAGTCTTTGTAAGGAGCAGATCTTGGTTTTGAACCCTTCACTTGAGCTAAATTTTGAGGGTCTTAATCCTTTTGGGACGGTGGTGAATGGGCAAATTGTACTACCTCCAGATTCTGAATAGATAGAGCCAAATACTGAGAGGGATCAGTTGGGAACTGGTGCTGAGACGGTTTTGGGGGCTTCAAATGCTGATGTGCCTAAAGGGACGTTATAAGTTTATTTTTCTTTATTTGATGTAACCTTGGAATCTTTAGAAATTTAAGAAAATTTTCTTTCCGAGTCAGTCTCTGGCAGTTTTTCTTATATTATATGTTGTTTGAGTAGGTTTAAGAGTCGCGTGTATCGAGAGGTTAATTTGCCGATGAAAAATCGTTTCATATTCAGACTTGTTAGGGTTTTGTACTCGGTCTTGAATTGTGCCGAAAATTGTTTCGTATTCGGTTGTAACTAAACCCTAAACCCTAACTTGGTTCCCTCACTCGATCTTTATTTCACTCGTCATTCCCTCATTCGGTCTCTCATTAACTCGTCTTTCTTTCACTGGCCTCTCCCTCACCCTGTCTTTCACTCTTTCACTCTATCTCTCAGTTCCCTCACTCGTCTTTCTTTCACTGGCCTCTCCCTCACCCTGTCCTTCACTCGTCTCTCCCTCTCTTGGTCTCTCACTCCATCACTCGGCCCTTCATTCATTCGTTCTTTCTTTCACTCATGATTAGCTCATTCGGTCCTTCATCTATTCGGTCTTCCACTCTTTTTCTTTCACTATTTCGTTCCCAACTCAGTCTCTCCTTTACTCGTCTCTCCCTCTCTCGGTCTCTCACTCCACCACTCGGCCCTTCATTCACTCAGTCACTCTTTCACTCGTCACTAAATCACTCGGTCCTTCATCCATTCGGTCTTCCACTCTTTCTTTCACTCTTTCGTTCCTCACCCGATCTCTTTCACTCGTCTCTCCCTCTCTCGGTTCCCTCAGTCTTTCTCATTCCTTCATTTGTTCTCTCACTCCTTCACTCAGTCTCTTTTCCACTCTCAGTTTCTCCATCATTCAGTCTCTCACTCCATCACTCGGTTTCTTTTCCACTCAGTTTCTCCATCATTTGGTCTCTCACCCCATCACTCGGTCTATTTCGTCCTCACTCGGTCTCTCATTCCCTTACTCGGTCTCTCATTCCCTCACTCGGTCTCTTAGTCCCTCACTCATTTTACTCTCACCGTCCCTCTGTCTCTCCCTCCATCTCTAGCGTCCCTCTCTCTTATCTCTCTTCTCTGCACCGACTATCACTCACCGAGAATCCAATCAGGTTTCCTCTTGATGTCGTCCAAGCTCTTCGACGCGTGTCTTTAGATCTCCCTCCACCCTCTTGTTTTCTCTCTCCCCTCTCTTTTCCGAACTCACTCTGTCTCTCTCTCCTTTTCTTTTTTCTTTCGTCGCCCCCCTGTCTCTCCTCCTATTCTGTTTCCTTTTATAAAAATAAATAGTTCTTTTTTAAGATCTTAGGAGAGATATCGTACAAATTTATTTTTGCCTACAATACTGTTATTAGATTTTACAAGTTTATGCAAGTATGGATTACTTTGCCTTGTTTTTTTTTCGTTCTTCATAAATTTCCTTTAATTATTGAAAAAAACAAATCAATCAAAAATAAGTCTAATATTTTCTCGAAAACATTTTCCAACAAAGAACTACGTGACCCTGATTTCTCGAAAGTTCGAGAATACGTAGGAGCGGGAAGCAGTTCCTGTCGGTAGGGGTGTCCATCGGTCGGGTTTGGTCAGATTCGGTTACTTTTAAATCCACCCGTTGTTATCCATAAAACGCAAACAATAACCCATTTTTACCCAATACTACGGTCGGTTTGATTGGGTTCGGTTAATTGCGGTTCTCAATTTTTTCGGTCGGGTTTTTCGGTTAAGTTTCTTAGGAAAATTTAATTTTTATTTTTTGCCAAACACCTTTTACGTATAAAATAATTTTAGCAAAAACTTGCATATAAAAATGATGTATTTCATGTTTTAGAACCAACGCCTTATGGAATATGAAAGTGACATAACATTGAAGCAGTAGGAATTAATTCTATTAGATTATTTTTTTTAATCATAGATTATACTAGTACCAGAAAAGAACTTAAAAGTTATTAAGTGTTCAGATCTAACACATGCATGTAGAATATGATGATTTGATGATAAACTCATGTATGACTTCAAGTTAACCACACAAAGACCAATCTTAAAAAAAGTATCGTCAATATATCTAGAAATAAGTAAAGAGAAATAACTGCATGATATTTCTAGTAGCAGTCGGTCATGTAACATCCCAAAAATTTCATTCTCATGTATAATCATTTTTATTTAGACCATTAATGATATTATCCATTTTATATCAACTTTCTACATAAATTTGGTTAGGAAAACATTTTTGTGAACACCTCTTTTGGTCCGGCCCAAATACCTTCTTTGATACTAACTTCCGGTGATTGGGACATTACTATAACGTTCTTATTTTTAAAATTAAATTTCAATATTCTGAATAAATTTTTCACAAATAAATTTCAAATTTAAAAATAGAATTTGGATTAACATAATAATAACAATTATTATTACATCAACCGGCTCATTCATGTTTACATATACATAAATAAATTGGTATACACAGGAGCCGGCCAAGGCTTCTACAAAATAACTATGTGCACTATGTATCATACATATAAATACATAATGCTCCGCGCAGCTGAGTGACTTCATATATCATCGCTGCGTCCTATATCCACTGTAAAAAAACAACAACAGTAGGGGGTGAGCATAAACATGTCAAATGATAGTTATTGAATCGGATTAAAGGTCCAATTCATAACTACATATAAACCATAATCAGATCATACAATCATTCATTCTCATATCATCAAGTGATCATATCATCATGTTATTCTCAATAACATATATATCAATGTATATGCATGCGGATCCGACTCTAATGATGGGATTTACACAACATAATATCTCAGCTCTCAACTGATTCGGCTGTTTTACAGGTACCAAACCGCGTGCCCATAATGTAACACCAGTCACTCTCAGTGACAGCGGTAACACAACTCGGTGTTACGGGCCGTCCTTGTGTGACGACCCGCGTCAATTTTCTCATTTTTCCAAAATAATTTTTCACGTATTACTATAAAGATCCACTCGGTCTTAACATAAAAACCTTTACTTTTGTTAAATACATTCAAAGTAGCATAATCACACTTAAAATAGCAATTACCAACTGAAACCGATCCAAAATACCATTAATAAAATAGTTATTTAGGAACAGCGGAAGAAAGAAAGAAGTCAGGGTTCACTCGGAAATAATTCTCTCACCCGGTCATCTCTCACTCGGGACAGCTTAACTTCCACTCAGAAAAGGTTCACTCATATTCTCACCCAGAAACACTTTGACCTTCACTCGGAAGCACTCTTATCTTTCTTCACTTGGAAAACACTCTAACCTTTTCACTCGGAATTGAGTCTCTCGACTATTCTTCTCTCGGAAAGAATGAGGGATACTCAGATGGGCATCAAATTAATAGACCATCGCTCGGGTAAGGAATCCACTTGGCTAGATTCACCAGGTGGTCAACTCTGCTACATCAATGCAAATTCATTCATAAAATAAACATCGATCAAATAGCATCACAAATCATGACCGAATCAAATTTAATTCAACATACCGTTAACATATATCATCACACACTCGGAAAAACTCAATATATGTATATATTACATAATTTCATTCAAATTCACTCGGTGCCTTGTGTGACGACCCGCGTTAATTTTCTCATTTTTCCAAAATAATTTTTTACGTTTTAATATAAAAATCCACTCGGTCTTAATATAAAAATATTTACTTTTCTTAAGTATATTTAAAGTAGTAAAATCACACTTAAATTAACAAATTCTAACTGAAACCGATCCATAATACCATTAATAAAATAGTTATTTAGAAACAGCAGAAGAAAGAAACAGTTAGGGTTCACTCGGAAATCATTCTCTTACTCGGGTCAGCTTAACTTCCACTCGGAGAAGGTTCACTCATCCTCATTCAGAAACACTTGGACCTTCACTCGGAAGCACTCTTATCTTTCTTCACTCGGAGTTTCAGCCATAACTCACTTGGAGACACTCTAACCTTTTCACTCGGAATTGAGTCTCTCGGTTATTCTTCTCTCGGAAAGGAATGAAGGATGCTCAAATGGTCAACAAATCAATAAGCCCTTGCTCGGATAAGGAATTACTCGGCTAAATTCACCAGGTGATCAACTCTGCTACAATGCAAATTCATTCATAAATTAAACACTGATTCATAACATCACAAGTTCATATTCAACATACAGTCAACATCATCAAACACTCGGAAAACTCAATATATATATATATATATTACACAATTCATTCCGTTTCACTCGGTGCCTTGGCATCAATCCTCCGCTTGGCGCACCTCCATGGCTCCGACCTCTTTCCTGTCTCTGGTTACTAAAAATGTAAACCACAGCAAGGGTGAGTGTTTAGCATCATAATTAATCTAGAACAGAATTTAAATAAAATACGAGTAGAAACTCCGTCCGATTCCTTCATCCTCTAATTGCACATTACACTCAACATTTTAACTCACGCTCGACAATACACTCACACTCGGTAATCTTATCAATTAACACTCGGCCATACAGTAACTCAGCAATATTAGCAAATCACTTAGCATTAAACTCACACTCAGCAATACCTCCACTAACACTCGGCATTATAGTAATTCTCTCAGCAATACCACAGCTCTCATTCGACAATTTTAGCAAGTAACATTCGACAATACACACACTCAGCCAAGTCATCTTATACTCAGCAACATTTCAATTCTCATTCGGCAATTATAATAAACTGCACTCGGTAATCATAACAATTCATGCTCAGCAATTATAATACTTCATACTCGGCAATTATATTCAACCTCATTCAGCAAATATAACAATTTACACTCATCAAATACAACAGATTGGCCCTCGATAAATACATCATCATACTCATCAATTTACACTCGGATAATATGACATCTTACTCAGCAAGTACAATAATTCATACTCATCAAATATATCAAATTCTCATTCGGCAAAATCATTAATTATCACAACTGACCCACATAAAATCGACGCCTAGTATCCGGATACTAAAGGATTGGCCTTCAGCAGGGAGTCCGACTTGACATCCCATGAACCCGACTTGGTTCATCGAGCCCGAGTTGGCTCCCCCTCAACCACTTGGTCGAAGACCTCTGGGTAGCTTAACTGGGTCCGACTTGACCACTGAAGCCAAAAACAAGGTAATTCATACCGTTGGCCATCCCATACCACATCATCATATAACCATATTTCTCAATCATTACATATCATCAACAATCAACAGATGCAACTACCAGAAACTGGCATGTGCTCTCATCATAGGGTGACCGACTCGTCAAGCCCATTCATCAAATTGCCACTATACACCGATTGTTATAACATCCTTAATTTTTAAAATAAATTCCAATAAATCAAATAAAACTTCATAAATAATTCAAATTTCCAAAACAGAATTTGAATTAAATAATTACAAAATCAATTTTACAAAAGCTGACCGGCTCTTTTAAGTTTACAATAAAAAATAAAAGCACTCGGTATTCAGGAGCCGGCCAAGGCTTCTAGCCAAATACACTCCGAGCAGCTTGAGTGTCTTTACATATCATGGTTGGGCCCTTCATTCACTGAAAAATAATTGTAGAGGGTGAGCATAACATATCAAATAACAGTTATTGAATTAGATTAAAATTCTAATTCATAACTATAAAACAAAACCAATCAAATAACATCACATATATACTCATCATAACAGCATGTATTCTCAATAACACACAAATCAGTGTATGCACATGCTCAACCAAATGGATCCATTAATATGTATCAACATCAGTATACATGATCAACCAAAATGGGATTATTATACTATTTGTGTTGCAACACTGGCTCCCCGAGCCATAACTCAGCTCCTCGTTGATCCGGCCGTTTTATGATAAGAGTCTAGTTTGCACTAGTTTTAGAGTCATTTTTGTTTAAGCTTTTAGGTTGTTCATGCTAGTTTTCCCCTTAATTCCAAGTGTTTTCTTTTGTTCCACACATGTTACTTGGGTGTCTCTATTTTGCAGGAATAAATCTATTTTAGGTCTATAAACCTTGAAAATGTGGCATTCGAGGAAGCATTGGATAAATGGAAAAGTTTCAAGCTATGAAAAAGCAGCAAAGTGAAGTCCAGAGAAACCCACTGGCAGTGGGTTTGGCAGTGGGTTTTTCCCACTGCCAGTGGATCCTGCTGCCCTATAACAAAAACTTGCACAAATTGGGGTCCAGAGAAACCCACTGGCCATGGGTTTTTCCCACTGCCAGTGGATCTTGCTGCCATGTAGAGAAAATGCATATCTTGGGGTCCAGAAAAACCCACTGGCCGTGGGTTCCTCTGTTTGAATGCTCAAAAATGTAAAAATTGGACCTCCAGTACGATCCACTGGCCGTGGGTTTTTCCCACTGCCAGTGGGTTTTTGCACGCACAGCAGTTTCCTTATTTTAGGGAGTAGTTTCTGAGGTTTAATGGGACAGTTTTTGTGGGGCAAAGTACGCAGACATTTTTTGGGACGTTTTTTGAGAGAAAAAGGGAGAGTTTTCACTAGGGATTATTGAAGAAATCAAGACCATAGGCATTGAAGAACCTCCTTGGGCAGATTTCAGAAAGATTCATAAGCACAAGTGAGAGCTTTTGCTTTGTGTTCTTTGCTTTCTTCTTAGGTTTTTTCTTTCTCTGTAATTTCTGAATTTGATTCCATCAATGGGCTGTAGTGAATTGAGCATGTGTAGCTAAACGTTATCTTGGGATTAGGGTGTGACAATGCTTATGTATTGAACCTCTTTTGGATTTTTCTGTTTGTTAATTCATTGCTTCTATTCAATTTCCATGAACGCGTAATGCTTTTGAATACCTAGAGATAGGATCAATTGAAATTAAACTCTAAGAGAATCGAAAGGTTAATTAGTTGTTTGAACGCATGAAATTGAACTTAGAATCATAGGTCATGAAAGTGGGTATGACAATTCGAGGTTTAATAGGATTTCACCGTTCTTAACAAGTTCACATAATAAATCGAACGCGGTTCTTTATTATTTGGGCACATTAATGTTACTCTGAGAAGAGGGCTTAATTAAATTCGGAAATCCAACCTTAGAGCGTGAATTAATAAATAGGAAAGTTTTAGGAAAATTAAATACATAGCATAATCATATACCAAATCCCAAGAGCTTCACCATCATTTGTTCTATTTCAATTTCAGAATTCATTTAGTTCTTTCAGATAGCATTTCTTCTTAACTTTTGTTTTTCTTAATCTTCTACATTACAATCCTAATTTCACAATTTTCTAGATAATTGAACCACTGTGAAAACTTGTACTTGGGCACAATCTCTGTGGGACGATAACTTTTTATTACGCGATACCGCGTGCACTTGCGGGCCTATCAAGTTTTTGGCACCGTTGCCGGGGACTGTCCCCCAATATTGGTTAAACGGTGTTTTGATTAGACTAGATTTTTATTTTTCTGCATAATTTTTCTGTTTTTCTTTAGTTCTTATTTTTTCTGTAGAATTACGTTTTGGTGTTTGTTGTTAGAGGGTTTTACAGGATTATATATGCGAAGGAGTCATAGCCTTGAGCACATTTTTGATCCAGAGATTGAAAGGACCCTCCGTAAGATCAGAGCACTTAGGAAGCATCTTGAACAGGAAAAGCACCAAGCTTCAAGTTCAGCTACCGACACACACATGGCAAACCAGGACAACAGAGCGCTTCGTGATTTTGCAGCGCCCAATGCAATGGGTAGGAGGTCTAGCATCACAAGACCCAATATTGAGGCGAATAATTTTGAGTTGAAGCCATCCTTGCTCTCGATGGTTCAACAGAATCAATTTGGTGGATTACCATCTGAGGATCCCAACTTACACTTGCAGATATTCCTTGAGTATTGTGACACGCTCAAGGTGAATGGGGTCTCAAGCGACGCAATCAGGCTTAGGCTTTTCCCATTCTCATTAAGGGATAAGGCTAGAGCTTGGTTGTACGCTCTTCCAGAAGCGTCAATCACCACTTGGGAGGAGCTGTCCCTCGCCTTCCTCAACAAATATTACCCCAGGAGCAAAACTGACCAGTTGAGGAAGCTGATTATCACCTTTAACCAGAAGGAAGATGAGACCTTGTATGAAGCCTGGGAAAGGTACAAGGAAATGCTCCGGGAATGCCCACATCATGGCATTGAACGTTGGTTGACCGTTCACATTTTTTACAATGGGTTGTCTCCGAACCAGAAGGTGACCTTGGATGCCGCAGCTGGTGGTGCCTTCATGAGCAAAAACATGGAGGAAGGTTACAACCTCATTGAGGAGGTCGCCCAAAATACATACCAGTGGTCATCTGAACGGAGCCTACCAACAAAAACTCCAGGTAAGTATTCTTTAGATGCTATTTCCCTTCTTACTGCTAAGGTAGAAGCACTATCTGTTAAATTTGATAAGTTAGGAACAGGTGCTTCTAATGTGGTGTGTGAATTGTGTGGGGTTACAGGTCATGGCACAACAGGTTGTCAGCTTGGTGTATCCCAAGGCCCCGAGGCTGAAATACAACAAGTGGATGCTATTGGGAGTTATGATGGAAATTTTGGGAACAACTACAGACAACTCCAAAATAGACCACCACTATTCCAAGGCAACCAGAATAACTACGGACAACCACAAGGACCCTTCATTCCTCAAAAATCAAAATTAGAGTCCTTGATGGAGACGTTTGTAGCTACTCAACTAAAGCAGAATGATGAGTTCTCCAATGCCATCAAGAACCTAGCTGCAAAGGTGGACTCGCTTGCCACTCACAACAAGATATTGGAAACTCAGATTGCTCAACAAGCTTCCAGCTCTACTAGAATTCCAGGGACATTTCCCGAAAAACCAAAAGCAGGTCCATCCAACCACGCCATGGCTGTAATGCTTAGGAGTGGTACACAATGTGAAGGTCCAATGCCGCCAAAGGAAAAACAAGTTGAGAATGACCTTAAGAAGGATGAGACCGTATCACCTCCACCTGCTATGGAAGAAGAGAAACAAGAGAAGAAGGGGGAGGTTAAGCCATATCAACCTCCAATTCCATTTCCTCAGCGCTTGGCCAAGGCCAAGTTGGACAAATAGTTTGGTAAGTTTTTAGAAGTTTTGAAAAAACTATACATTAATATTCCTTTCACAGATGCTTTGCAGCAAATGCCTACATACGCAAAGTTTCTGAAGGATATCTTGTCCAATAAAAGAAGGTTGGAAGAGGAGGGTACTGTAGCACTTACTGGAGAGTGTAGTGCACTGATCCAAAGAAAGCTACCACCCAAGCTTCAGGATCCAGGTAGCTTTTCTATCCCATGCATGATTGGTGATATGCCAATAGATAGAGCTTTATGTGATTTAAGAGCTAGTGTTAGCCTGATGCCTCTATCTATTTTTAAGAAAATGGGATTGAATGAATTGAAACCTACTAGGATGACCTTATAATTGGCTGATAGATCTATTAAGTATCCTGTAGGTATTTTAGAGGATGTTCCTATTAGGGTAGGAAAATTTTTTATCCCTGCTGACTTTGTTGTGCTAGAAATAGATGAGGATTCTATGATCCCCATTATATTAGGCAGGCCATTTTTAGCAACTGCAGGTGCCGTGATTGATGTTAAAAATGGTAAGTTATCTCTGACTGTAGGGGATCAAAAGGTTGAATTTAAATTGATAGATGCTTTGAAAAAACCTTTTCATGATAATGTTTGCTGTAACATTGAATTAGTTGACCAAGTGGTGAAGGAAGAGATTCTTCCTAAGGATCCAGTTGATTTTGTTTTTCTGAATGAGCCTACAGGAACATCCAAATGCAGTAAGGGTTATGCACCATTGGACAATGATACTGAAGTCATGTGTGACAAAGTGGTGAACCCAAATGTGGAACTTAAGCCTTTAAATTCTACACTGAGGTATGAATTTAATGGCTCTAATAGGTTTTTGTTTGTAATTTAGGTATAGCGTCCGGCTGAAGACGTTAAACTTAGCACTTATGGGGAGGTAACCGCATGGTTCCATGGTAATCTTAAATTTCTTTTTCTTATTTGAATTTATGTGTTTTGTTTTAAAAAAAATTAAGAAAAAAATCTCTTTATTATTTCTTGGTTTCCTTCTGTGATTCGTTTTGGGGTTATTACATATTGATTTATCTTTGATGAATAATAATGTGTAATCCTATCTCAATTGCATGATTGATTGTCTTTGTTGCATGTTTCTCTTGTATTTTTTTTATTTTTTATTTTTTTTCTATTTTGAATGCATGCATGTTTCATGGATTTCTTTGTTCATGTTTATATAAGTTTCACTGTACATCGCTCTCCTTCTTCTGAACAGTGAGGACACTGCTCAAGTTTAGTTTGGGGTGGTAGGTACGATGAAACTTATTCTGAGCCTTTTACAGTTTGTCATTTCACTTGATTTTGTTTGATTACCTGTTGCATTTTCCTTTCGGTTTCATTTTATCATGTTAGGATGTAGTTTGCATGCATTCTGTTTTTAATGTGTTTTCATTTAGGACAACATAGCTAGTTTTCTAGTGATCATTGTTGCCGTAAATTGTTTCAGTTTGGATTAACGTAATTTTAGGGCCTTGTGGAATCCAAATAAAAAAAAACAAATAATTTGTTATGATGATTGCTTGATTATCTGGAGGTACTATGCTTTATGATTCTGTGTTTTCTCTGACTAGGTCTATTTCACCCACCATGTATTTTGAGAGCTTTTGAGCCAAAATGGGGTAGCCTTTGAACATAATCATTTAGAAAACCCCTGTTTTCTTCTATTGAGTGTGTCATACGTTTAAAGCGCTCTAGAACTTAGCTTGCGACCAATTCAAAATGGTTGGTGATTACTCGTTATGGAATGAAAAAGGCACCGTAGGTTTTGTTCTTTAGCCTCTGAATTTTGAAAGTTATAATACACCATTAGTTGCCCTTTGTTGAACCTAAACTATTGGTTTTTGTTTTTGAAACCCTTTGGTAATTGTTTTGATAAATTCCTGAGAAAATAACATAAATTCAAGGATGGCAACTAGAATGAAAATGGCTAAAAGAAAAGTGAGTTTTAGTTAGGAAACAAAAATAAACAAAATGATTTTATGTTTCCAACTAAAGAAAAAAATTGTTGGGAAAAACAAAGAAAAGGATGAAAGCAAGGTAGAGAAAGGAGTTAAGTTTAAAAATGAAAACAAAAAGGATTCCTTAGAAGTTTTTGAAGGAATAAAAAAATATGCTTTCTGGTTTGCCTTCTGAAACTTAATTATTCTCAGAGATTTCATTAGATAATAGCCCTTTGAATTTCCTTTTTCTTGGTATCCATTCCCGCATCTGTGAACCCATGGCCCCATTACAACCAGATGAAAGACCTTTTGACCATAACTTGTTTTCTAGATAACTGTGGAGATTAAGGTCACTTGCCAAGCCTATGGTAGTGTCTTGAAATGTTATGATTTGAGTGATTCTTATACACAAGCTTAAATACTTAGAGAGAAATGAAAGGATGTGTGTCTATAGCCTAGTCTTGTGAGCATAGTATGAATAATTGTGTGGTTCCTGTTTGGGTAATCTTGCAATAATCTATTAAATTTCTTTTCTCTAATTGGGTTCCTCAAGTTGTTCTGAGTTCATCATTCTCTATTATTCATATTTGTGGTGATGATAATTGCTTGAGGACAAGCAATGTTCTAGTTTGGGGTATTGATAAGAGTCTAGTTTGCACTAGTTTTAGAGTCATTTTTGTTTAAGCTTTTAGGTTGTTCATGCTAGTTTTCCCCTTAATTCCAAGTGTTTTCTTTTGTTCCACACATGTTACTTGGGTGTCTCTATTTTGCAGGAATAAATCTATTTTAGGTCTATAAACCTTGAAAATGTGGCATTCGAGGAAGCATTGGATAAATGGAAGAGTTTCAAGCTATGAAAAAGTAGCAAAGTGAAGTCCAGAGAAACCCACTGGCCGTGGGTTCCTCTGTTTGAATGCTTAAAAATGTAAAAATTGGACCTCCAGTACGATCCACTGGCCGTGGGTTTTTCCCACTGCCAGTGGGTTTTTGCACGCACAACAGTTTCCTTATTTTAGGGAGCAGTTTCTGAGGTTTAATGGGACAGTTTTTGAGGGGCAAAGTACGCAGACATTTTTTGGGACGTTTTTTGAGAGAAAAAGGGAGAGTTTTCACTAGGGATTATTGAAGAAATCAAGACCATAGGCGTTGAAGAACCTCCTTGGGCAGATTTCAGAAAGATTCATAAGCACAAGTGAGAGCTTTTGCTTTGTGTTCTTTGCTTTCTTCTTAGGTTTTTTCTTTCTCTGTAATTTCTGAATTTGATTCCATCAATGGGCTGTAGTGAATTGAGCATGTGTAGCTAAACGTTATCTTAGGATTAGGGTGTGACAATGCTTATGTATTGAACCTCTTTTGGATTTTTCTGTTTGTTAATTCATTGCTTCTATTCAATTTCCATGAACGCGTAATGCTTTTGAATACCTAGAGATAGGATCAATTGAAATTAAACTCTAAGAGAATCGAAAGGTTAATTAGTTGTTTGAACGCATGAAATTGAACTTAGAATCATAGGTCACGAAAGTGGGTATGATAATTCGAGGTTTAATAGGATTTCACCGTTCTTAACAAGTTCACATAATAAATCGAACGCGGTTCTTTATTATTTGGGCACATTAATGTTACTCTAAGAAGAGGGCTTAATTAAATTCGGAAATCCAACCTTAGAGCGTGAATTAATAAATAGGAAGGTTTTAGGAAAATTAAATACATAGCATAATCATGTACCAAATCCCAAGAGCTTCACCATCATTTGTTCTATTTCAATTTCAGAATTCATTTAGTTCTTTCAGATAGCATTTCTTCTTAACTTTTGCTATTCTTAATCTTCTACGTTACAATCCTAATTTCATAATTTTCTAGATAATTGAACCACTGTGAAAACTTGTACTTGGGCACAATCTCTGTGGGATGATAACTTTTTATTACGCGATACCTCGTGCACTTGCGGGCCTATCATTTTACAGGTACCAAACCGCTCTGCGCCCATAATGTAACACCGAGTACCACTCCCAGAGTGATAGCGGTCCTCTACTCAGTGCTACGGGCCGGCCTTGAGTCATACTAAAAGGCGTCCGTGGTATATAGGAACCACCACAGGGTCTATGCCATCAACAGGTGCGTCCATAACTGGACCAGCAACACAGGCCCCCTGTAGTCCTGTGTGCGTCTCAACACAGTTGATATTTCAAAGAATATCAATCATTAATCAATCACATATCATCACCATCTCATATCATTTCACTCGGCATAATAACCAACATAGCATGCAATTATATGTCATGAAAATTCATGAATATAATTCATATTATATCATCTTTATTAATCTCATATACATATATATAATCAGCATATCAATATGAATGGAAATATGAAACATAAATGTCATATAATCGGGGTATCACACCATATTCCAAACACATATCACATATCATATATAATAATGACACCCCAAATCCATTCATAAACTATCTATTTGAGATGTACGCTCCCCCTACCTGGAATAAAGAGGTTCCAGTAGCTTTAAAAACTATAACCAAGTCACTGCTCCAAAATTCCGACTGGAATTGCAGTTCTGCACCAGTCCAAGCTTTCTTTGTAAAGAGAAGAAATGGAGATTTAATTATCTTCGTTGTTTAACAGTTTCTAGAGAATTGGAATGTAAGGCTAATGATCCCACCTTTCAAGAGTTCTTCCATTAATCCAACAATGGAAGTATTTATATGTGCCCTTCACGTATAAGAGATGTGAATGACTTGAAGTTCTCTGACATACGTATCTTAGATAATAAAGAATTAAAATATTTAATGAAAAGGGGACAACACATCAAAAAGGGTCCCATTCTTAGAAAATATCTGAAAAGTGAAACTGCTAGAAGGTAGAAGAACAAATTTACGTGGAAAGCATCCACAGTAAAATATTTATTAATTCCGAATCAGTTTCTGTGTATTCCGACTCGGTCTCAGCATATCCCGACTTAGTTTCAGCATCTGGGCATCTCTTTCTGAGAGGACTCATCAGAGCCTCTTTCAGCTCAGAATTCCTTCATTTGGAGGAACTTCACTCAGAAAGGTTCCTTCTTATAAAACACTAGGCTTCCCTTACTCGGAAATGACCCTTTCACAATTGTCTTATTCGAAAATACCTTAATCAGGCATATCTCACTCGGATATACCTTTTACCGAATCAAAGTCTTCCTCTTGCGTTCACTCGGAAGTCTTTCATCTGAAAGATCACTCGAAACTCGGAGTTTAATCCTTTCTCGGAAGTCTCTCCACTCGAAAGGATCACTCGGGGTCAAGGACAATCCCGAAGACAAAACCGAGCACAAGCTCTTGGTAATCATTAAATATCGACCCGAACACAATTTAAATGAAAGGTCCACTTCTCGGGAACAAACCACTCGGAATTATTTTACTTACAAACATACTCAACCGGATTTCAAGTCTCTTTGTTCGGAAATACTCTTCCTGGAAAGACTTACTCGGAATGTATCACTTGGAAATATCACAGTGACATTTCACTCGGTAATCCATTCACCCAGATATACTCCACTCGGGAGTTTACCAATCAGAATTATCGTTCCGAGAAGTACTTCCACTTCTCTCGGAAACAACCCATTTGGAATCATTCCACTCGGATATGTTTCCGTTTCACTCGGATTTACTTCACTCGAATGTGTCTCAATCGGACACAGCGTTACTTCATTCAAAAAATGATTCTCTTAATGATGTTTCGCTCAGAAACATCTTAACTTGACCCGGAAAAGGTGTTCTGTCTTATTTCACTTGGAGTCAGATTCATTTCACTCAGAATTTGATTCATTTCACTCGGAAAATCTCGTCTCATTCATTTTCCACTCAGAATTTCATTCAGAAATTCTTCTTTAATCCTTTTTAAGTTATTTTTATAAAAATCGAGATGTTACATTTCTCCCCCTCTATAAAAATTTCATCCTCGAAATTTAATAAATTACTCGGTCACAAATTGCACATAAAACCCATAAGTATAAATATATACAACTCTCGTTTTACATAACAACAAATATTTGCATGTCTAACATGCATTTTAGAAATAAAAATACGTATAGCACCCGGATTTAAAAATTTCCGAGAGCTCATTCTGCAACATCACCAGCTTGTTCGGCCTCTTCCATGTGAATGTTAAACACTCGGCCAACAACTTGTGGATTAACATTCCTTTCCTGATCGTCTCTGCCAATCATTAAATCACAGCCAAGAGGAGTGGGGATCGAAACAGTACCTCTACATGCATGACCATTCGGTCCAGAAAGAAACGAAAGGGATGAGGTGACAATTTCACGCGGTTTAGAGGACTTACCTTGGAGCCATAACCATAGCTACGTAATTATCTCAAGGTTTGATGCAAAAAGAGACTTCCCTTCAAAGCTTTCAATCCTCAACAATGGAGGAAGGAGAAAAAGGAAGGAAACAGACGAAGGAGAAGAAGATTCTCGTGAGAAGATGAATGATTGAAGAAAGAGAAAGAAATCTTTCTTTAATACCCATGGCAACCGGTCACCTGCCCAGCCGGTCATTTCTCCATTCCTTTATGATTTCCTTAATGAATTTAATTAAATCTCTCTTCTTCTAATCACACCTTTTATAATTAACCAATAATTCATAAAAATATCAATTAAATTCCTAAAAACAATTTTTAACATTTTCCACTTTACAAAATTTTCTATAAATATCCAGGATGTTACACCTTGGCATCAATCCTCCGCTTGGCGCACCTCCCTGGCTCCGACCTCCTCCCTGTCACTGGTTACTAAAAATTGAAAACAACAGCAAGGGTGAGTGTTTAGGATCATAATTAATCTAGAACGGAATTCAAATAAAATACGAGTAGAAACTCCGCCCGATTGCTTTATCCTCAAAACTGTACATTTCACTCAGTAAGTAACTCACTCGGCAATACACTCACTTGGCAATATATCCATTAACACTCGGCATTATAGTAATTCTCTCAACAATACAAGAGTTCTCATTCGACAATTTTAACAAGTAACATTCGGCAATTACATCAAATCGTTCAGCAATGATTTAAACTTTCATTCAGCAATTATAACAAATTAACACTCGGTAATCATAACAATTCATGCTCAACAATTATAATACTTCATACTCGGCAATTATATTCAACCTCATTCAGCAAATATAACAATTTACACTCGTCAAATACAACATTATACTCATCAATTTTCACTCGGATAATATGACATCTTACTCAGCAAGTACAATAATTCATACTCATCAAATATATCAAATTCTCATTCAGTAAAATCATCAATTGTCACAACTGACTCACATAAAATCGACGCCTAGTATCTGGATACTAAAGGATCGACCTTCAGCTGGGGGTCCTACTTGACACCCCGTGAACCCTGCTTGGTTCACCGAGTCCTGCTTGACTCTCCACCTCGACCACTGGGTCCTACTTGACCACTGGGTAGCTCAACTGGGCACAAAAACCACGGGAGCCGGAAATGAGGGGCTAAACATACTCTCGGCTGTCCCACACCATATAGTCACACACATTCACATTTCACATGTTATGAGTGGCCATCAACAACAATTCATCAGCACTCGGGTGACCTTCTTGTCAAATCCAACTCATTAACAACATCACTCGGGTGACCTTCTTGTCAAGCCCGACTCCATATAGCCACATAACATCAATTGTCACAGCACGATCAGAAATCGATCGGTGTCCATACATTTACATGCATTCATTCTCATTCATATATAATTTGTAACAGCCCAGTTTTTAGTAGCTGTCTTAATCTTGTAAATTTTGAAGTATGAGTGTTCTGTAAGTAGTAATAAGTAAATAAAATACTCGCAGGTAGTCTGTAATATCCCAAAAATTTCATTCTCGTGTATAATCGTGGAATTTATCTAGGCCATTAATGATATTATCCAATTTCCGAGTGAATAAAGTCTAAAATAAGACTGTCCGAGTGAAGAAAGGGATCTGTTTCTGAGTGAAGGTTATGACCGAGAGAAATTCCGAGTGAAGGTTGAAATTCCAAGTGAAGGTTATGTTTTCTGAGTGAGTTATGACCGAGAGAACCACTTTCGAGTGGAGTCCTGGCCTCGGACATATCTGAGTGAAGTGTGTTCGAGAGAACCACTTCTGGGTGAAAAGTCCGAGTGACTCGTCTCCAAGTAACTAGTTTCTGAGTTAAACGTCTTGGAGTGACTCAATTCCGAGTCAAATTACTTCAAATGACTCATTTCCGAGTCAAATGTCTTCGAATGACTCGTTCCAAGAGAAGTAATTTCTGAACGAAGAAAAACTTGGTGTACTGCTTGGACCAAGATAGTTCTGAGTAGTGAATTCCGTGTGGGATGGAACCGAGTAAAATTTCCAAGTGGGATAAGAGATTTCTGATTTTCACGTGATATAACACCGATTGAGATAAACCGAATAAGTCATTCCCAAGGGAAGTACTAGAACAAAGACAGACTGACTTCGAATGAATATATGTCCGAGTGAAAAGGTTCCAGGTGAAGTAAAATATCTGAGTAATGAACCCCATTCTGTTCGTGCTCGGATGTGTTGAAGTTGCCAAGAGCTTGTGCTCGGGTTCGTCTTCAAGTTTGCCTTCGACTCCGAGTGATACTTCCAAGTGGAACGATTTCCGAGAGAGGACTGAACTACTCCGAATGATCCCTGTTGTAAGACTTCCGAGGGACTTAGCTCCGAATGATCTTTCGGTTACATGATTTCTGAGAGATTCACTTCCGAGAGAAGTATTTTCGAGTGAAGACTATAACTCCGAGTGAGCAATATTTTCGAGTGAAGAGACTCAGTCAGGGATATATCTGAGTGGATCCATTTGGAAAGGAAAAAATGGATTTGAAAGAACACTTCAGGCAGATATATATAAATCCGAGTAAGATAATTCTGAAGGAGTCCGGGTGAGACATTTCTGAGTGATTCATTTTCTGAGGAAGGAAAGGCTATATCCGAGTGTTTCAGGCAGAAACATGTCCAAGCAAATCCCTTTCCGAGTGGAGTAGTTCCGAACTAAGAGACCCTGATGAATTCTTCTCGGAATGACCCGATAGAGTTCCAGTCGGCAAATATACCGACCGGTAGAGTTCCAGTCGGCAAATATACCAACCGGTAGAGTTCCAGTCGGCAAATATGCTGACCGGTAGAGTTCCAGTCGGCAAATATCCCCAGAATAACGAACCAGTGTCAAAATTAATCTTTTACACCAATCTTGTCATTTTGTACATATTTTAATATATTTTTCTTCAATCATACAAGGCTCCAGTAGGTAGGCGGCGGTAATAGTCAACAATACAACTCATTCCTTATCTAAAACCTCTATTATTTCCATAATTGATGCACCTAACCTCCAGTCACGAGAAAGCTTGTCCCCCACTTGTCTTGTACATTATTAAATCAATACCACACCTTTTCCAAATCTGAATTCTCAGAACAACAAAAATTAATAAAAGTCTCTTTTTCTCATTTCCTTCTCTACGTACAAGTCACTCTAATTCGAAGCTAGGACAGTAAGAAGAAAACGTTTTTTTCAACCAATCTAAGACCCTTCATCAAGGTAAGAGGGGATAGGGTTGTGAATAATTATGGAATGGGTAGAATTGTATGCTGTCCTAGGATTTTCCAGAATTATTTTTGAATATTGTTGCTCAATTTTGAAGCTGAAAACGTGTGAATTTGATTCTGACTATTTCATCAAAGTTGTAGATCTTTTTGTTATGTGAATTTTGAGACCTGAATCGACTAATTTGGATATGTATAGCATGAGTTATAGCCAAAATACTACAACATGTCTGTTTGGAATATGTATCTTATATTTTGTGTATATATTAATATTCGGAGAATTATACATACATAATTAGACTTTGATGTCTTCACAAAAGTTGTAGATATTTATGTTATGGATCTATATAAAGTGGTTTCAAGTTAAAAGGATATATGTAGCTCTAGTTATGCCTAAAATACAGAAGTATGTTCATGCTGAAAATCTGCTGACATAAATTACGAATTGTATTTTCAAAACTGGGAATTTTTTGATGAGAATTAGTGTTTAGTGTCTTCATAAAAGTTTTATATATTTATGTTATGAGTAATTTAGAACTGGTCCCATGCCAAAATTATTTTTGTAGCTCCAGAAACGTTGAAAATACCAACATATGTACGTTTTGTTACTTTCCTTGAGATGGTTTAGCATACTGGGATTATGTGATGTTTCTGTTTGGAATTCGAAATTAAGTATATAAAACATAACCGAGTCATATAACATATCATAAACAACACATTATTCTTAATAACATATATATCAGTGCACACATATGCTCAATCGGATAAATCCATTATTAAGTCTTTTAATTGTGTTGCAACACTGGCTCCCCGAGCCATAACTCAGCTCTCAACTGAACCGGCCATTTTATAGGTACCAAACCGTTTACACCTTTATGTGACACCATCACTCTCAGTGACAACGGTGAGTGCCACAGGCTAAAACCCCGAGCCCCACTCAAGAGGTTGCCTTGAGTCCCACCCAAGGTCTTTTGTCTTTTGCCTTGAGTCTCACCCAAGGTCTTTTGTGGAAACCACATCATATTTTATATTCAATCATCACACATGCATCTCATGCATATACATAAATATCATGAAAAATTCATGAATCATCATCCATATCATCATCATCAATCTCATATCAATATCAATAATATGAATGGAAGATATAAAAACATAAAACATCATATAATCGGGGTCTCATACAATAATTCACATACATATCATTTGTACTCAATAATAATACCCCACATCCATTCATAAACTATCTATTTGAAATGTAACGTTCCCTCTACCTAGAAATAAGAGTTCCTGTAGCTCTTAAGGCTATACCCGAATCATAACTTATAGATTCTGACTGGAATTTCAGCTTTGTACCAGTCCAAAACTTTCTTTGTGAAGAGAAGAAATAAAGATTGATTTCTTCTTTGTTAATGGCTTTTCAGCAAGGTTTGGAAGAGAAGGATTATAGGTGATGTTTTTACTTTCAAAAGTTTCTAAACTCATTCAACAGTAGAAAACTAATATTTATATCATTCATGCAAAAGAGACGTGAACAATAGGAAGGAGTCTGACACACGTTTCTTCTTCAAATGACAAATAAGGAATAAGCATTTAATGAAAAGGGATAGCACATCAGAGAGGGTCCCATTCTTAGAAAAATATCAGAAAAAGACTTTGCTGGAAGGTAGAAGAACAGGGTGACGTGGAAAGATCTAATAATTAAAATAATTATTAATTCTGACTCAGTTCCAACTCATTCCTACTCGGTTTCAGTATTCTGGCATATCTTTCCAAGAAGATTCATCAGAGCCTTTTTCTGTTCAGAATTCCTTCATTCAGAAGAAATTCACTCGGAAAGGTTTCATCCCATGAAACACTCAGCTTTCCTCTCTCGGAAATACCCCACATGGAAATATCTCATTCAGACATCTCACTCAGATATATTCCTGTCCGAGTCAATCCTTCAATTACGTTACTCGAAAGTTTCTCATTTAAAAGAGTACTCAGAATTAGTAGACAATCCTCTCTCGGAGGTCCTTCCACTTGAAGGGTCACTCGGGTTGAAGACTATTTCAAAGACTAACCCAAGTACAAACTCAACAATTCTGACCGAACACGAATTGAGTGAATTTATTACTCGGTCATTTATTTCCCTTGAAATTATTTATCCAGAATATACTCTTTCGGTTTATTTCAATCAGTTCTATCTCTCTCAGAAATTTCACACTCAGTGACTCTTCACTTGAAAAGTCACACGACTCAGAGATACTCCACTCGGTCACTTTTCAAAATATTCCAGCCTGAGGAGTACTTATTCAATTCCAAAGTTTCTCCCCACTCAGGATTACTTCTCCTGGAATAACCTATTCGGATACGTTCCACTCAGAGTTGATTCACTCGGATTTTCCTCACTAAAAAGTGTCTCTCAGACACAGTTTTCTTAACTCAAAAATGAGTCGTTTAATGATGTTTCACTCGGAAACATCTTATCTTCAGTTGGAAATAGCTTCCTCGGTCTTACTTTACTCAGTATCATACGACTTTTACTCAGACTGCCATATTTCAAATAGTATTCACTCAGAATCTCATTCAAAAATTCTCCATTAATTCTTAATGAATAAATTTTCTAAAAATTAAAAATTTTTAGGATGTTACACGACGTAATGTGTTTCACGTTCCAAACCTGTAGGTAGTGGAACGAACACTGGTGGAACGCTTAAGGAGGCTGGTGCTAGAACGGTGGTGGAACTGTGAACCCAACGACTGTTAAAGCTTGGAACAGAGGTAAGGGGGGTGTTCGGGTTATAATTAATTAGAATAGGACACTGTCCGAGTCATTGGAATGACTGGGAACCGGGTAAGAGATGATGCTCACTGAAAATTATGTGAATAAGTGTATGAATCTACGTATGAATGTGTACACAGATCGGTTTAGGATCGTGTATATGTGTGTGTGTGACTTAAGAAATAATAGAGATGTTGCTAAATGAAAGTTGTGAATGTATGTATGCATGTATGTATGTGGATACTAATCAGTTTCTGATCGTGTGTGTGGTATAAACCGATTGAAATTGAAATATTGATGTTGTGTCAATTGGTGTTTAGTGGCAATGTGATGCTGGGCTTGTCAAGCAGGTCGCCCGAGTGATGTTGTTAATGGCCACGTATGATAAAAAATGTGAAAATATATATATGATTGTGGTGTGGGATGGCTGACAGTATATTTTGCCCCTCATTTCTGGCTCCCGTGGCTTTTGTGCCTAGTTGAGCTACCCAGGGGTCAAGTAGGACCTAGTGGTCGAGGTGGAGAGTCAAGCAGGACTCGGTGAACCAAGCAGGGTTCACGGGGTGTCAAGCAGGACCCCCAGCTGAAGGCCGATCCTTTGAGTATCCGGATACTGTGTCAATTTTGTCTGAGTCAGTGGTGATAATTGATGATTTGATAATTGTTCCGAGTGTAGTTTGTTATAATTACTGAATGAGAATTGATATATTTGTTGAGTATGATTTAAAGCATTTGCTGAGTGTAATTTCATATATTTGCCGAGTGATTTGTTATATTTACCGAGTGGTAAATTGTTATACTTATCGAATGAGTTACTTGCTGAGTGTTTTGTTAAAATGGCTGTGAATTACTATATGGCCGATTGTTAATTGCTATGATTTCTGAGTGTGAGTGTATTGCCGAATGTGAGTTAATTGCTGAGTGAAATGTGCAATTTGAGAATAAAAGAATTGGACGGGGTTTATACTCGTATTTTATTATTTAAATTCCATTCTAGATTAATTATGATGCTAAACACTCACCCTTGCTGTGGTTTTCAATTTTAGTAACCAGTGACTGGGAAGAGGTCGGAGCCATGGAGGTGCGCCAAGCGGAGGATTGATGCCAAGGCACCGAGTGATTTGAATGAATTGTGTAATATATGTATATATTTTGAGTTTTCTGAGTGTTTGATGCTACAATGTGTTACCTGTATGTAGAATTCAAATTTGAATCGGATATGACTTTGTGATGCTATGTGATCGGTGTTTATTTATGAATGAATTTGCATTGCTGGAGCAGGGCGAATCTCACCGAGTGGAATCATTCTTGTCCGAGCAAGGGCCCATTGATTTGGTGCCTAAGTATCCTTCATTTCTTTCTGAGTGAAGAATAACCGAGAGACCCATTTCCGAGTGGAAATGTTAGAGTGTCTCCAAGTGAGCTATGGTTGAGACTCCGACTGAAGAAAGATAAGAGTGTTTCCAAGTGTGGATATGAGTGAACCTTTTCTGAGTAAAGGTCAAGTCATTTCCGAGTGAGAAATGACCAAGTGGACTTATTTTCTGAGTGAAACCCGACTTGTTGACTTTCTTTATAAGTCTTATCCGCTTAGGTTTAAAGAGTAGCGTTGTCGGATCTCGCCGAAGCAAATCAGAGTCTCGCTCAAGCGATTAACCCTGACTCTGATTTCTTCCTTCCCTTGATTCTAAATCCTATTCTATGTTAAAATATTTCCGATCGGTTTCAGTCCGTTATTATTATTTTAAGTATGATTTTATTATTTTGAATGTATTTAAGAAAAGTAAATATTATTTTATATTAAGGCCGAGTGGATTCTTATTAAACGTGAAAAATCTATTGCGAAAAATGAGAAAATTGACGCGGGTCATCATAGTTGGTATCAGAGCGATTCTTTCTAGAGCCGGGTGTATGGGTGAACCCAGTGATTGTGTGAGTCCTATACTGGACTGTGTTTGCATTCTATTGCATTATGTTTGTGATTGTTTGTGCAGCTTGGCATCATTCCCATGGCACTCCAGTGGTGTTGTACTTTATATATATGAAGTAAATATCCGACTCCCTGGTAGAGCATTGGTTATTAATGGTGATGTGTTTGTTCATTGTAGAAATACCTTATGACCGAAGGGACTAGTTCTGGTGGAGGAGATGACTTCATCTCAAAGTTTTCTCAGTTGATGAGTAAGACCGAGTCTGGTCCCACTCTTGATAAATTCCTGAAAAGGAATCCCCCTGTCTACAAAGGAGGGCATGATTATGATAGGGCATATATTTGGATTAGAGAAGTTGAAAGCGTTTGAGTATTTCGAGTGCTTGGAGGAGCAGAAGGTTCAGTTTGTAACCTATCAATTGAAGGACGAGGCTAGGATATGGTGGTCTCGGACTAAGGTTCAGATGAAGGCAGCAAGTGAACCGGTAGTATGGGTGAATTTCCGAAAGAGGTTCCTTGTCAAATACTTCCTAGATAATTATAAAATCCGAAAGGAATTAGAATTTTTGAGGCTGGAACAAGGCCTGTCGCGACCGGGATCGCGGCAGCACGGCCGACCCTCGAAACAATTTAAAAATAAACAGGGAGTCGCCACCAATATTTTTTAGGATAAAATACTGGAAAAACCTTTCATTAAAGCACTGGTTATAAAAATGAAATTCCATGATTCGGGAGTCTGATTACAGGTGAGGAAGGTATTAGCACCTCACAACTGTCCGTTAGAAAAACGGTTACCTCAATATGATAGCGCGCATTATAATTAACCCATTAATTATTTTAACTACTTCATGAAAAGAAAATATACGAGATGACAAAATATACAAAAATAAACAAAAAATAAACACAGAATATTTACATGAGACTAACAGGACGTCTCGTCCAAATTAGACTCGCTCCGCCTCTTTTTTTTTAAAAAAAATGAGATTAACAGGACGTCTCATCCAAATTAAGCTTGCTCCTCCTTTTTTAAAGAGAGATTAAAAAATATGAGATTAACAGGACGTTTCATCCAAATTAACCTCGCTCCTCCTTTTTTTTAAGAGATATTAAAAAATATGAGATTAACAGGACGTCTCGTCCAAATTAACCTCGCTCCTTCTTTTAACAACAAGACAAAAATGGAAAAACTCTAAAAATTAAATAAAGAAAAATGGGCCCGACAGGAACTATTTCCTGCTCCTACGTATTCTCGAGCTTTCGAGAAATCAGGGTCACGTAGTTCTTTAGATGTTTTTTTTAGGAAAAGATTAGGGAAATGTTGGTGGGTATCATTTTAGTGATGAACCCGTACAGGACGAAGTTCTTCGCACGTGTACGGATCTTATAGAGGCTGTGTAGACGGAAGTATTTTCCGTACGACACTGATTAAGAATGATTTATTTCTTTTTTATTTTATTTTATATAGACTTGAAAGAAGACATAGGAAACTTTTATTTCCCTTTATTATATTTTTACTACAAAGCAAAAGAGGGAAGGTAGCAGGAGCTACAAGAGGGAGAGGAGAGAAAAAAATGAGCGAAAACTTAGCGGGAGAAGAGAAAACTGAGTGAAAAATGGAAAAACCGAGTGGAAATGGGAAAAACCGAGTGAAAATGATAAAAATCGAGTGGAAATGGGAAAAACCAAGTGGAAATGGTAAAAAAACCGAGTGGAAATGGTAAAAACCGAGTGAAAAGTAGAATACCGGGTGAAGGTTGAGAACCCGAGTGGTGTTGGTGAGGAGAGGGGCTGTACCGTGAAGAGAAAATGGATTAAAGCTGTTGGTTTGAGGAGAGAGTGTGGGACGGATTGGAATAGGAGAGGACGGTGTGGAGGATTGTGGGCAGTATGGTGAGGGACGATGGAAGGAGAAGAAGAGAGGAGTTGGTGTGAAGGAGAGAGAGAACGGAGGTTTTAGCAGAGTTTTCCCTCCATTCATGTCCCCTTGGTGCTTCAACCCTCGCCTATTTATAGGCTTGTCTGAGTGGAAGGCCAGCTTAGGCTTCCACTCAGAGTGGAAAACCAACTCACACTTCCATTCAAAGTGAAGTGGGGGACAACGGCTGGGTGGGAATTTTTAATTCCCCCCACTTCCGCCCCTGTCTTCCACCCCCAGGATTTCTGGATCCACTTGGGTGGTGGAATCCAAGTCAGCACGGGTGAACAGGGGGAGCCGGGTGGAAATCCGAGACAGGATGATGGAAATCCGAGTGAGAATGGTAGAATTCCGAGTGAACATGACTCGGATCAGCTTCCCAGTCAATATTCATCCATATTGGGAGTCAATCCCCAGTGGAATGAAGCATTTCCAATAGAAAACCGAGTAAAAAAGTATACAATTGAATTGAAGGGACAAACGAGGTAATTCTGATTAGAACAATCAATCAGACCGAGTGAAAATTGACCCAGAACCGGTTGAATAGGACTCGGTGCTGATTGAAAAGTGTCACTCAGAATTGGTGAAAATGGGGGCTCAGAGTTGGTTTGAAGTGTCATTCGGTTCTGACTGAAAATTGGCTTTTGAATGGGTGAAAGGATAACTCGGATTCGGGTGAAAATGGTGACTCGGAATTGGTTTGAGGAAGTATGACATGGAATTGGTTTGAAGAGGGCTGACCGACTGAAGTGTCACTCGGTTCCAACTGAAGACTGGCTCGGGAATGGGTGAAAAGTGCCACTCGGAATTGGCTTGATGAGAGATGACACGGAATTGGTAAAAACTAAGTCAGAAATAATTGAAGACTGACCAAGAACTGACTGAAAAGTGTCACTCAAAAACCGATCAAAGATTGACTCAGAACTGATAAAAAATGACTCAGAATTAGGAGAGAATAATGACTCAGAAATTGGTAAAAATTGACTCGGAAATGGGTAAAGGAAGACTCGGAGCCGATTGAAAATCGAAGAGAAAGACTCAAAAGTTGAATGTAAAGGGTCTCGGAGTTTGCTAAAGGATGACTCGGAGCCGACTGAATAAAGAGAAAGTTGAGTGGAAAGGGTCTCGGAAATGGTTAAAAGAGTGAAAAGTGTCACTCGGAATTGGCTTGATGAGGGATGACACGGAATTGGTAAAAAGTGAGTCAGAACTAACCAAGAACTGACCAAGAATTGACTCGGGAATATGTAAAGGATGACTCGGAGATGGGTGAAACATGACTCGGGATTGGCTTTTCACTAAGAATCTGACCGTTTTACTTATTTTCCAATCGGAAATAGCTTTCATTCAGTAATTGGCTTGTTTGGTGCACTCACTCATCAATCAGGAATGGCTTTCACTCGGCAATCAGCTATTTGATGCACTTTCTTAGAAGTTCTTCACAAGTCCGAGTCTTGGGTTGCTCGGAAACACACGACTATTCCCCAACTCACTCGGAGTCGGCCTCATGCTTCAATTGGAATCAAAGACTCAGTTTCATCAATCGGTATCTCCTGAACCACTCGGAGAAACTTTGCATAGATTTGCCTTTCTTCATTCCAATTGGACACATTCATTCAGAAGTCCTTCCATTGGGTTGTTATCACTCGGAAAACCGATTGAAGATTGATCATTCGGCACAGGTTCACTCCTTCCTAAAATGTTTAACTCGGAACATAGCATTTTCACTTGGAAAAGGCTTGCTTCCCACTCAGGACTTGGAAACTGGGTATTTTCACTCGGAAAAGCTTTCGTCCAATCAAAATCTGTCCTTCCAGTTACACTTTGAGTCAGATTTTAATTCACTCAGACTTGTTTTCACTCAGATCAGTATCAATCAGAAGCTTTCACTCGGATTTAACTTCAATAGGGCTATATTTCACTCAGATTTGTTGCAATTAGAAAGCTCTTACTCGGATTAATTGCAATCAAAGAGCAATCCTTCTCAGCATTCATCCTTCAACAGAGTATCACTCGGAATGGCTTGATAGGAAGCCTTCCCCTCGGATTCACCTTCAACAGGGAAGCATTTCACTCGGAACTGACTCCTTCTGAGTAATTCTACTCGGATTTGATCCTTTCTGAGTCATTCCACTCTGATTCACTCCAAAAAGAAGCATATTCCACTCGGAAATGACTCATCCTATTTAATTCTACTAGGATATGATCATTTATGCGTCATTCCGCTCGAATTCCCCCAACAGGAGCCTATTCCACTCGGAAATGCTTCATTATGACTCGGATTTGACCTTTTTGAGTTTTTTCACTCAGATTTATCTCCACCAGGGCTGTATTTCACTCGGAAATACTTTAATCTGAGTCATCCTGCTCAGATTTGATCATTTTTGAGTCATTCCACTCAGATTTGCCTCCAACAGGGCAATATTCCACTTGGAAAAGCTTCATTCTGATTTATTTCGCTCGGTTCTGATTATTTTGGAGCCATCCCATTTAGATTTGACCATTCTGAATTGGAATTCAGTATAAAAAAGATTCATTCCACTTGGACCGGACCAAAAGAGGTGTTCACAGGGCCGAATGTCAGTGGCCGAGTACACTACTAGGTTTGATGAGCTGTGTGATTTCTACCACCCTTTCTCATTGGAAGGAACTGAGGGCAGCAAGTGTGCCAAATATGAGGCGGGATTACGGATTGAACTCCGTAGTGTAATTGTACCGATGGAGATTCAGGATTATCCGAATCTGGTAAACAAGGCTAGGTTGACTGAAGAAGTGCAACTACAGAGGGCATTTCAGCCGAGAGATAAGAGACAGCTGAAGGCCAGAGGGTTTAACTTCAAGAAGATGGGTCAGTCTTTTCGTGGTAGTAAGTTTTCTGCTATGTCTTCTTCTTTGTCTGGTCGGAGTTCTACTAGCCATCGGGTAGCCAGTCGGGTAGCCGTGCGTGCTACAATTATGGCCAGAAAGGCCATATTGCAAAGTACTGTCCAACCAATCAGATTGTTTATTTCCAATGTGGACAACTGGGATATATTAGACCCAATTTCCCACAGAGGCAACAACCGAGTGGGCATGGCAGCCGAGCCAACACTTCTGGGACTCGGGGTGCTAATGTTCCGAGAGGAGGTAGACATGGTGCTGGTCGTGGAGGCCAACACTCGGGGAGAGCAGATGCTCAATCCAGTGGCACCCAGAATGTTATGACCGGGCGGGTATTTACTTTTAACGCCTCGGAAGCTGCACGGAATGACAACTTGGTACAGGGTAAGTGCCTCATTCATGGCTATCTTGTTGATGTAATTTATGACTCGGGTGCGACCCATTCGTTTATTTCCGAGAGCTCTGTACGACGGCTTGGTTTGCCGATTATGTTAATGGAGAATGCTCTTAGTGTTTCCACTCCTACTGGCTCCACTTTCCGGGTAACCACTATGTGTGGAGAGTTGCCGATGCAAGTGGAAGATTGAATTTTCTGAGTAAATCTGATTTGTATGCCATTGAAGAACCTAGATGTCACCCTAGGTCTCGATTGGTTAGCTATTAACCATGTGATGTGGACTGCTATCGGAAAACTATCGTTTTCTCTCAGGAACTGGACACCAAGAATGTGGTGAGTGATGTTTTTGTCACCTATGTTATTTTATTTACTTCGGAGGGTCGGTATAATCTTATGCCGAGTGATATTCCCGTAGTCTGTGAATTCCCTGACGTATTCCAGGAAGAATCCGGAGCTGCCTCCCAGTCGGGAGATTGATTTTTTGATTGACTTGATTCCCGGGGCCAAGCCTGTGTCCCGTGTGCCTTATAGGATGTCTTCGATGGAATTGACCGAAGTGAAAAAGCAAGTGAATGAGATGCTTGAGAAGGGCTTTATCCGACTGAGTGCTTCACCGTGGGGTGCTCCTGTACTGTTGGTGAAAAAGAAAGATGGTAGTATGAGGATGTGTATCGATTACTGACAGTTGAATAAGCTGACGGTAAAGAATAAATATCCGTTGCCATGGATTGACGACTTGTTGGATCAGTTGCGAGGCGCTGTCGTCTTTTCTAAGATCGACTTGAGGTCGGGATATCACCAAATATGAGTGAAGTCGGAAGATATTCCCAAGACGGCTTTTTGGACTCGGTATGGGCACTTTGAGTATGTTGTAATGCCCTTTGGAGTGACGAATGCTCCTGCTATTTTCATGGATTACATGAATCGGATTTTTCAATTGTATTTGGATCGGTTTATGGTAGTATTTATCGATGACATACTGGTGTATTCAAAGTCGGTTGAGGAGCATGCTCAACATCTTCAAGTTATTCTGTAGATACTCCGAGAGAAGAAATTGTATGCTAAGTTATCCAAATGTGATTTCTGGGGAGAAAGTGTATAATTCTTGGGACATGTGATTTCCCGAGAGGGTGTATCAGTCGATCTGACTAAGATTGAGGTGGTTATAGCTTGGGAAAGGCCTAAGTTGGTAACTGAGATTAGGAGTTTCCTCAGATTAGCTAGGTACTATCGGCGTTTCATTGAAGGATTTTCTCGGATAGCGCTTCCTTTGACTCGATTAACGAGAAAGGAGAACCCATTTGTATGGTCAGAAGAGTGCGAATTGAGTTTTCAGACTCTTAAATGGTGTTTGACGACTGCCCCTGTGCTTGCTGTAACACCCTAATTATTTACAACTAATAAATCTCAAAATATGAGAAAATTTTTCACAAAAACAGTCATGTAACATTTGATGTAGAAGGGAATAGGCAATGGGGAAAACTAAGAACATTCACGCGCATAAAGCAACCTACAGGGAAGCTAAGAACTGGGCCGGCTCAATGGGTTTATCGTAGTACATCAACACTGGGGCGGATTGCACAACACCGTTTGTTCGCTCAGACGGGGTCTTACACCGTCCAGGCGGGGTATAGTAACGCAGCAGCGGATAGAGGAGATTTCACAACGAGGCTTCCCTTCGATTAATACTGGTCACTCAACAGGAGGAATAGATAAGGGAAATATGTTAATACATTCACACGCGTAGCATTTGGAGGAAAGGCTAAGTTAGAATCATCCTACTTGGCTAGGCGGGGTATATTTATTTTGGGCGGGCTGTCCTAGCTACATGGGCGAGGTATAACGCCGCCTAAACGAAATCTGCATAACGCCTCTTTAACACAACTACAAGGTAGTTTCCTCCGTCGGGTATGGACAATGGTTTACTAAGTAAATCCTCACACTCGCCTTTCACTCAGAAAAATGAGAAGTTACAGGGTACATATACATTAGTAGGTTGTGGAGAAAGGAAGAGTTTGAACCTATTCCGCCCAACTCAACTAATTATGACGACGCCTGGGCGGACTTAGCCATACGCCTTCGGGCGGGGTACGACTCCGCCCAACGTATCCGACATAAGTTTTCCTAAGGCAATTCTTGGTTCATTCGGACTTAGCTATAACCTGCTCGATCAGGCTGTTCCTGCGTATCTATTAAAGCATAATTAGGAAACAAAGCAACACATGGCATCACACACACCAAAACCATACATCCATATATATACATAAAGGTGCACGTCAGTAATTACAATACAAAATCAGACTTCTTCTTGTTCATAAAGTTCTATTCATTCACAAAAACATTAACATCCAGTATGAGCTAGTCCGAGCTTCATCTAACAACGCCTTAATTAAACCTTCGAAATGCATCAGCACTCCGCCCAGCATTCCAGTTTTGCTTTTGATCCTCCTCACGAGAGACATTCACTGAAAATGGCCACTGCAGGGGTGAGCTTTTACATGTATAATGATACTCACAGACTCGGTATCAGCGTCAGTACACGCTCCTGCTATCATTCAACCTTTCTCAAGTAACCAAGTTCATACAATTCAAACAACATTCATGACACACATAGTTCACAGAGTTTGTTCCACATCTAAATATATATATATTCATGCATTCAAAATCATACACATGCATATACATAGATTTATACATCACCACAATCAGCCTTATTTCTATATGCATGCACGCGGATCCGACTCGGGAAAGGACTCTCAGTCACAGCCCCCTTTTTCTTTTGGCCCCTCGTCTTTCAGCTCTTACCAGGTGGCACCGGCCCCTCACGGCGTCTCGAGACTCAATTCTCTAGCTCCAACGGCTACCACGAGCCCTATTGGGATCTAGCCAGGGTTGGTAACTGGAAGTCATTTCCCTTGGGGTTCTTGACCTTCCATGGGTCACCCCACTCTTACTCATGCAACTAACACATTTATCATTACTCATCATCGCGCCTTGAACACCTTACCATAGTCATTAAGTAAGAACGGATATCTCCCATTATTCATCATCATTCAGTCAGTCACACCCGCGCATGATACAGTCGATCATCAGACTAACAACATTGAGCAATTCAATTAAGAACATGCACATACACATTTTTCATAGTGACAACAAAATAGATCCATCATTATCATCCACGAGCAAACTACGCCATCGTCACGAAGATCACTATCAAAATCTCAAATCATGCATCAGTTTTAGTAATTGTGAACACATGCATACATGCACAGCATCAGTTCTAATGAATTATAAAAACATGCACACACACACACACTTAGCAGTACGTTCATCCGGTACCGTTCTTAGACCATGCATTTGACATGCAAGCGCCCCCTACCTTTAGAAGACTCCTCAGGAACCTTTTCCGTTCTTGCCGTTGGGTCCGATGTCCTTCTCCTGGTTCGTCCGGTCTTGCTTGGCTTTGTCGTATGCCGCGTCTGATTCTGGGATGGGTGTAGTCTGTTCTTCAGTACTGGAATCAAGATCTCCAGGAGCGAAGAGTGAGATGGAAGAAGAAGAAGAAAGATGAAGACGAAGAGAGAAAACAGAGGATGAAGTGAAAGAGAAGAGAGTCTGAAGAATTGGCAAAAGTGTTCATCACTAAAGGCTCACGACATATATATATAAGTGTACATGTGCATGCGCACAGCAAAAGAAGAGTGGGATGGGAGAGTGCGTGCCCGTCAGTCACGCGCACTCCACCTCATCCCCTGTCCGCCACCATTTTCTTTCTTTAATAGCTTAAGCCCACTTAGTTAATGCAATTAACAGTTATTTCTAGTTGAAATCAAGTCTTAATGGTTCATTCTTTATTCAGCACTTAATTTTAAAACGGGGATGTTACAGTTCTCCCCCACTGAAAAAGAATTTCGTCCCCGAAATTCAGTCGGTACTTACGTAGGTAAACAATTCGGGGTACTGCTGTCGCATGGCGTCTTCGCGTTCCCATGTGTAGGAGGTGATCTTGCCTTGCTGCCACTCCACCTTGACTAGCCTTACGTTCTTGTTCCTTAAGCGTTTTACCGATCGATCCACGATTCCAACCGGTGTAGTCACAGCGGTTAGATCTTCCTTGATCTCTACCTCGTCGTCAGGCATCGTGTGGCTGGGGTCATGCAAATACTTCCTTAGTTGAGACACATGAAAAACGTTGTGTAATCGGGACAAGTGAATTGGTAACGCGAGGCGGTATGCCACGGGGCCAATCCGTTCTACTACCTCGTAAGGTCCGATGTAGCGAGGGCTTAACTTCCCACTTTTTAAGGCTCGTCCAACTCCTTTACTCGGAGAGGTTCTCAGAAACACTCGATCTCCGACTTGAAATTCTACTGGCTTGATGCGTTTGTCATGGTAGCTCCTCTGCCTGTCTTGTGATGCTTTCATCTTCTCCCTTATCACTCGGATCTGTTCTGTGGTTTGCTTTACGATGTCTGGTCCCAGTAATAGACTTTCACCCGTTTCCGACCAACAGAGTGGGGTTCGGCATCTACGCCCATATAATGCTTCGTAAGGTGCCATGCCAATGCTGTGATGATGGCTGTTGTTGTACGTAAACTCAATCAAGGGAAGGTACTGCTCCCAGTCCCCTCCGTACTCTAACACACACGCTCTCAATAAGTCTTCTAGACTCTGAATCGTTCGCTCGGATTGTCCATCCGATTGGGGGTGGTAGGCAGAACTAAGCCAAAGCTTCGTCCCCAGTTCTTGATGCAAGCTGGTCCAAAACCTGGACGTAAATCTAGGGTCCCTATCTGAGACGATGGAAGTAGGTATGCCATGCAGTCGAACAACTTCTTGAATGTAGATTCGAGCCAATTTATGCAACGGGAGCTTCATATTTACAGGTAAGAAGTGTGCACTCTTTGTCAACCTGTCAACAATGACCCAAATGGCATCATGGCCAGCTCGGTTTTTGGGTAATCCCATGATAAAATCCATCGCAATTGAGTCCCATTTCCACACGGGGATTTCTAGAGGCTGCATTGCACCGTACGGTTTTTGGTGCTCTACCTTCGATTTCTGACAAGTGATACACCGGGCCACGTACTCCGCCACATCCTTCTTTAGTCCGGGCCACCAAAACTGTCTCCTCAAGTCGTGGTACATCTTCGTGGTTCCTGGGTGAATGCTGAGTAGGTTTTTGTGGGCTTCATCAAGCACCATTCTTCTCAATCCTCCTTCACTTGGTATGTATATTCTGTTCCTCACCCGGAAGATCCCATCTGACCCTTCTGCCAAGGATAAATCCTTTCCTTTAGCCTGAATTCCCTTCATCTCAGCTAGGTAAGAGTCCGCCTGTTGCTGTTCGTACACGGATTTTAAGAATTCGTTGGCAATCTTCAGCGTACCGATTGTCATCTTCTGAGAGGAAGGGGCGTCAACATGCAAGTTCATGTCTCGAAACCGCTCTAACAACTCAACTTCCTTTGCCATCATGGCTGCTATGTGGAGGGATTTTCGACTCAATGCGTCCGCTACGACATTTGCCTTACCTGGGTGGTATTTTAACTCGAAATCATAGTCCTTCAAAAACTCAATCCATCTTCTCTGCCTCATGTTCAGCTCCTTCTGGTCGAATAGGTATTTGAGGCTCTTATAATCGCTGTACACTTCAAATTTGGATCCGTACAAGTAATGCCTCCAGATTTTCAATGCAAAAACTACTACTGCCAACTCCAAGTCATGGGTCGGATAATGTTGTTCGTGGGGTTTCAATTGTCGAGAGGCATATGCTATCACTCGATCTTTCTGCATGAGTACACATCCTAATCCGAGTCCGGACGCGTCACAATAGACCACGAAGCTTTCTCGTAACTCCGGTAATGCTAACACCGGAGCAGTTGTCAACTTATTCTTCAGCTCTTGGAAGCTGCTCTCACACTCCGGACTCCACACAAAAGGAACGTTCTTCCGAGTCAATTTAGTCAGAGGTAATGCCAACTTAGAAAATCCTTCGATGAACCTTCTATAATAACCTGCCAAGCCCATAAAACTCCTTATTTCCGAGATCGATCTGGGCCTCTCCCACGCTATTACAGCAGCTACCTTCGCAGGATCCACCGAGACACCTCGCTTAGAGATCACATGCCCGAGGAAGTGGATCTCATCCATCCAAAATTCGCACTTTGAAAGCTTTGCAAACAATTGCTTCTCCTTCAACACTTGGAGTACCGTCCTGAGATGTCCTTCATGCTCCTCCGATGTCTTAGAATAAACTAGAATATCGTCAATGAAGACAACAACAAACCGATCTAAGAAGGAATGGAATATGTTGTTCATGTAATTCATGAAAACAGCAGGGGCGTTTGTCACACCGAACGGCATCACTACATACTCATAGTGACCATACCTAGTCCTAAAGGCAGTTTTAGGAATGTCGGAGTCCTTCACTCGGATTTGGTGATATCCCGATCGTAAGTCGATCTTTGAGAAGACTGAGGCTCCACGCAGCTGGTCAATTAAATCATCAATTCTAGGCAGTGGGTATCGATTCTTGATTGTGAGTTTGTTAAGCTGTCGATAATCTATACAAAGTCTCAAGCTGCCATCCTTCTTCTTAACAAGTAGCACAGGTGCGCCCCATGGTGACACGCTTGGTCTAATGAACTGCTTCTCAAGTAACTCATCCACTTGTTTCTTCAACTCGACCAATTCAGTTGAGGACATTCTGTAGGGTGCACTGGAGACCGGTTCGGCTCCAGGGATCAAGTCTATAGAGAATTCAACTTCTCTATTGGGAGGCACACTCGGGACGTCCTCTGGGAACACTTCTGGGAATTCGCAGACAACCGGAATTTCGTTCACTAGGGGCTCATTCTCACCTTTGGTTAGGCAAAGCATTATAAATAGTTGGGTTATACCTTGTGCCGCGCCATCTTCAGTGGGTTGTTTTGGGAAAACTATCTCTCGGTTTCTACAATCTACTAATACCTTATTGGCTGAAAGCCAATCTATTCCAAGCACAATATCAAGACCCTTTAAGGGCATGCAAATCAGATCGAAGGTGAAACTCCGATCATACAACTCAAATGCTACATTTTTACATATGGACGATGTGAACACAGTAGGGCCAGTGGGGCTGGCCACTTCTAGAGTCCGGTTCATAGACACAGTTGGTAGCTTCAACCGTTTCACGCACTCATCAGCTATAAAAGAATGGGTAGCTCCCGAATCGAAAACAACATTAAGCGTATTCATTCCAAGTGAGCACTTACATTGTACTAGATCGTTTGCTGGTGCAACATCCTCTGCGTTGATGGTGTAGATCCTTCCTGTCGCTGTTGGGCCGGTGTTCCTCTCTCGACTGTTCGGGGCATGCATCATATTTCCTCTGGTTCCGTTGCCTCTGCCACCAGGTCGTTGGTTATCATTTACTCTGGTCCGATCTTGAAATCCTCCTTGACGCGCATTGGCGTTTGCCTGGCGGAGTTGAGGGCAGTCCGGGCGAACGTGTCCCTTCTCTCCGCAGTGGTAGCATTTAACATTTGTATCATTGCATTCCCTAGCAAAATGATCACCGCCACATTTAAAGCATCCGCCATACCTTGGTCGCCCACTCATCTGTCTCCCTCGGTCATTATAGTTCTGATATCTGGTGGAGGGTTCATTCCTCCTCACGTTCCCTGGCCTCTTGAAACGTGATTGCTGAGGCCTCAAGTGTTGGTTGGCTCTGCTGCACTGGCCTGAATGGGCCCTGTCATCCTCTTCGAATATTCTACACTTGTTCACTAAGGCAGGGAAACTCCGGATTTCATGGTATCTGCAGGCCCTCTTGATATCCGATCTCAGTCCGTTCTCAAACTTAAGACACTTGGAGTGCTCCGTTCCCGGCTGCTGGAAGGGCGGATAGAATAGGCACAATTCTTCAAATCTGGTCGCATATTCTTCCACAGTCATGGAGCCCTGTTTTAACTCCATAAACTCCAGCTCTTTCCGACTCCGCACTGTGTCGGGAAAGTATTTATCTAGGAAGCAGGCCTTGAAATCGTTCCACGTCAGTTGGTTGTCATCTTCGGGGAATTGGCTCCTAGCTATCTTCCACCAATTCTCCGCTTCATCTCGCAGCATATACACTGCGCATTCTACCTTCTGGGCTTCGGTACAGCGAAGACCCCTAAAAATTCTCTCTAATTCCTGAGTCCACTTGAACGCCGCCTCAGGATTCCGTCCTCCTAAGAATTCACTCGGCTTCCTCTTCAGGAAGCGGTCCAGCACATGGCCATCCTCAGGTTGAGTTTGGCCTTGCCTTTCAAACACATCAGCAAAGCGTTGGAATGCTGTGGCTATAGCCTCCATACTTTGACGATGCGCCATTCCTTATCCTGAAATTGACATTTAAGGATAAGTACACGGAGCCACTTACTATCATTCGGATTTCAGCCTAACGTTCAATGACTTAGCACATCATGCTATCTATATATATATATATTATACAATCAATAGGACCAGGAGGGGCAACACCTTCCTATCCACAAGCCAATATCAATCAGGTTCAACCAATATCACAACAATTTCAACCATTCAATCAAAAGACACAGACACTACCGCTTACACTTGGTAAGCATATTTTGGCCTTGGACTTTTCGGTCCGCTCTGATACCAAAATGTAACACCCTAATTATTTACAACTAATAAATCTCAAAATATGAGAAAATTTTTCACAAAAACAGTCATGTAACATTTGATGTAGAAGGGAACAGGCAATGGGGAAAACTAAGAACATTCACGCGCATAAAGCAACCTACAGGGAAGCTAAGAACTGGGCCGGCTCAATGGGTTTATCGTAGTACATCAACACTGGGGCGGATTGCACAACACCGTTTGTTCACTCAGACGGGGTCTTACACCGTCCAGGCGGGGTATAGTAACGCAGCAGCGGATAGAGGAGATTTCACAACGAGGCTTCCCTTCGATTAATACTGGTCACTCAACAGGAGGAATAGATAAGGGAAATATGTTAATACATTCACACGCGTAGCATTTGGAGGAAAGGCTAAGTTAGAATCATCCTACTTGGCTAGGCGGGGTATATTTATTTTGGGCGGGCTGTCCTAGCTACATGGGCGAGGTATAACGCCGCCTAAACGAAATCTGCATAACGCCTCTTTAACACAACTACAAGGTAGTTTCCTCCGTCGGGTATGGACAATGGTTTACTAAGTAAATCCTCACACTCGCCTTTCACTCAGAAAAATGAGAAGTTACAGGGTACATATACATTAGTAGGTTGTGGAGAAAGGAAGAGTTTGAACCTATTCCGCCCAACTCAACTAATTATGACGACGCCTGGGCGGACTTAGCCATACGCCTTCGGGCGGGGTACGACTCCGCCCAACGTATCCGACATAAGTTTTCCTAAGGCAATTCTTGGTTCATTCGGACTTAGCTATAACCTGCTCGATCAGGCTGTTCCTGCGTATCTATTAAAGCATAATTAGGAAACAAAGCAACACATGGCATCACACACACCAAAACCATACATCCATATATATACATAAAGGTGCACGTCAGTAATTACAATACAAAATCAGACTTCTTCTTGTTCATAAAGTTCTATTCATTCACAAAAACATTAACATCCAGTATGAGCTAGTCCGAGCTTCATCTAACAACGCCTTAATTAAACCTTCGAAATGCATCAGCACTCCGCCCAGCATTCCAGTTCTGCTTTTGATCCTCCTCACGAGAGACATTCACTGAAAATGGCCACTGCAGGGGTGAGCTTTTACATGTATAATGATACTCACAGACTCGGTATCAGCGTCAGTACACGCTCCTGCTATCATTCAACCTTTCTCAAGTAACCAAGTTCATACAATTCAAACAACATTCATGACACACATAGTTCACAGAGTTTGTTCCACATCTAAATATATATATATTCATGCATTCAAAATCATACACATGCATATACATAGATTTATACATCACCACAATCAGCCTTATTTCTATATGCATGCACGCGGATCCGACTCGGGAAAGGACTCTCAGTCACAGCCCCCTTTTTCTTTTGGCCCCTCGTCCCTCAGCTCTTACCAGGTGGCACCGGCCCCTCACGGCGTCTCGAGACTCAATTCTCTAGCTCCAACGGCTACCACGAGCCCTATTGGGATCTAGCCAGGGTTGGTAACTGGAAGTCATTTCCCTTGGGGTTCTTGACCTTCCATGGGTCACCCCACTCTTACTCATGCAACTAACACATTTATCATTACTCATCATCGCGCCTTGAACACCTTACCATAGTCATTAAGTAAGAACGGATATCTCCCATTATTCATCATCATTCAGTCAGTCACACCCGCGCATGATACAGTCGATCATCAGACTAACAACATTGAGCAATTCAATTAAGAACATGCACATACACATTTTTCATAGTGACAACAAAATAGATCCATCATTATCATCCACGAGCAAACTACGCCATCGTCACGAAGATCACTATCAAAATCTCAAATCATGCATCAGTTTTAGTAATTGTGAACACATGCATACATGCACAGCATCAGTTCTAATGAATTATAAAAACATGCACACACACACACACTTAGCAGTACGTTCATCCGGTACCGTTCTTAGACCATGCATTTGACATGCAAGCGCCCCCTACCTTTAGAAGACTCCTCAGGAACCTTTTCCGTTCTTGCCGTTGGGTCCGATGTCCTTCTCCTGGTTCGTCCGGTCTTGCTTGGCTTTGTCGTATGCCGCGTCTGATTCTGGGATGGGTGTAGTCTGTTCTTCAGTACTGGAATCAAGATCTCCAGGAGCGAAGAGTGAGATGGAAGAAGAAGAAGAAAGATGAAGACGAAGAGAGAAAACAGAGGATGAAGTGAAAGAGAAGAGAGTCTGAAGAATTGGCAAAAGTGTTCATCACTAAAGGCTCACGACATATATATATAAGTGTACATGTGCATGCGCACAGCAAAAGAAGAGTGGGATGGGAGAGTGCGTGCCCGTCAGTCACGCGCACTCCACCTCATCCCCTGTCCGCCACCATTTTCTTTCTTTAATAGCTTAAGCCCACTTAGTTAATGCAATTAACAGTTATTTCTAGTTGAAATCAAGTCTTAATGGTTCATTCTTTATTCAGCACTTAATTTTAAAACGGGGATGTTACACTTGCACTGCCTGATGTGATAAAGGAATTTGTAGTATACTGCGATGCATCCAAGTTTGGTTTGGGATGTGTGCTTATGCAAGCCGACCGAGTGATTGCCTATGCTTCAAGGCAATTGAGGCCACATGAACAGAACTATTCGACTCATGACCTTGAACTTGCAGCAGCGGTATATGCATTGAAGATTTGGCGTCATTATCTATATGGGTCTCGGTTTGTGGTGTTTAGTGACCACAAGAGTTTGAAATATTTGTTCGATCAGAAGGAACTCAACATGAGACAAAGGAGATGGGTGGAGTACCTAAAGGATTATGATTTTGACTTGAGGTACCACCCGGGCAAAGCAAACATTGTTACCGATGCACTGAGTAGAAAAGTATTGCACATGGATTTCTTGATGGGCAAAGAGCAAGAACTATTGGAGAGCTTTCGGGATATGAATATTAGAGTCGTTGTGAACGCTTCAAACCGAATGACAGTCGGAATGCTGAAGATTTCCAACGAATTTCTAGAATCTTTAGCTGTGGCCCAAAAGTACGATGAGGAGTTGTTGGAACTGCTTGACACTCAAGCAAAATGCAAGGATATGGAATTAACTTAAGGAAAGGATGGAATTTGGAGATTCTGAGACCAAGTGGTGGTGCCTACAAATGGTGATTTCAGGCAAACCGTGCTGACTGAAGCACACAAGAGTTCTTTGAGTTTTCATCCCGGTGTTATAAAAATGTACCACGATTTGAAGAAGGAATTCTGGTGGCTGGGCATGAAAAAGGCAATAACCGAGTACGTGAAGTCCCGTGTGATATGCCAGAAATGCAAGGTTGAACATCAGAGGCCCCCAGGTTTACTTCAACCTCTGGAGATTCTGATTTGGAAGTGGGAAAGTATCACCATGGACTTTGTATCTAGGTTACCTCGTACCCAATCCTGGTGTAATGCAATCTGGGTGATTATTGACCGATTGACCAAGAGTGCTCACTTCTTGGCCATGAACATGAAATGGTCATTGGACCGATTGGCTAAGTTGTACGTTACTCGGATTGTACGATTGCATGGCGTACCCTTGAGTATCATTTCCGATCGGGATCCCCGATTCACTTCTAGATTTTGGGAAAGTCTACAACAGGAATTGGGTACTGAGCTGAGACTGAGCTCGCCTTATCATCCTCAGACTGATGGTCAGTCGGAACGGACTATACAGACTCTTGAGGATATGCTGAGAGCCTGTGTATTAGAGCAGGGTGGCTCATGGGAAAAGTATTTATCCTTGGTGGAGTTTGCATACAACAACAGCTATCATAGTAGCATTGGAATGGCTCCGTATGAAGCTCTATATGGTCGGAAATGTCGTACACCATTGTGTTGGAATGAAAATGGTGATGCCATTCATTTAGGACCCGAGTTAATCCAGGAAATGAATGAGTAGGTTGCTCTGATTCGAGAGAAAATGAAGATTGCCCAAGACCGACAGAAGAGTTACTATAACAATCGGCATAGACCACTTGAGTTTCAGACGGGTGACTGGGTGTTCCTGAAAGTTTCACCGACTAAAGGAGTAGGTCAGATATTGAAGAGTCACAAGCTTAATCCGAAATACATTGGACCATATCAAATATTGGAGAGGATCGGTAATGTTGCTTACCGACTGGATCTTCCCTAGTCGTTAACTAACATCCATAATGTGTTTCATGTGTCACAACTCCGAGTGTATATTCCGAGTGATTCAATGATTGTGCTGAGTGATTCTATTGAATTGAAGGAAGACCTGATGGTGAAAGTTACACCGATCGGTATTGAGGAGTATCGAACCAAGCGATTAAGAAACAAGGAGGTGCCATTAGTAAAGGTGAAGTGGCAGAATTTGAATGGGGTAACCTACACGTGGGAATTAGAATCGGACATGAGAAGGGTGTACCCCAATCTTTTTCAGTAAGAGCGTTGATTTCGGGGACGAAATCCCTTTTTAGAGGGGTGGATGTAACATCCCGGATATTTATAGAAAAATTTTATGAAGTGGAAATATTAAAAATTGTGTTTAGGAATTTATTTGATAATTTTATAATTATAAAAGGTGTGATTAGAAGAAGAGAGGTTTAATTTAAATCTTTAAAGAAATTATAAAGGAAAGGGAGAAATGACCAGTTGAAGAGGTGACCAATTAGAAGTGACCGGTTGAGAAGGTAACCAGTTGCCATGAGTTTAAATAATGGTTTCCTTCTCTTTCCTCAATCATTTGTGTAATCATTCACTCAATCATTCACGAGAATCTTCTTCTTCATTTGCTACTTTTCTTCTTCTTCTTCCTTCATTGTTGAGAGCTGAAAGCTTTGAAGGGAGGTCCCTTTTGCATCAAACCTTGAAATAATGACATAGTTGTGACAGTGGTTTCAAGGTAAGTCCTTTGAACTGTTTAAAAATGTTACCTCATCCCTTTCATTTCTTTCTAGACCGAATGGCCATGTGTGGAGGGGTACTGTTCCGATCTTCACTCCTCTTAGCTGTGAGCCTTAAAGTGGCCCTTTAACAATGTGAGTGGTGGTGCGATGTAACGTGTTTCATGTTCCAAACCCGTAGGTAGTGCAACGAATACTGGTGGAACGCTTAAGGAGGCTGGTGCTGGAACGGTGGTGGAACTGTGAACCCAACGACTGTTAAAGCTTGGAACAGAGGTAAGGGGGGTGTTCGGGTTATAATTAATTAGAATAGGACACTGTCCGAGTCATTGGAATGACTGGGAACCGGGTAAGAGATGATGTTGACTAAAAATTATATGAATATGTGTATGAATCTACATATGAATATGCACACCAATCGGTTTAGGATCATGTGTGTGTGTGTGTGACTTAAGAAATAATAGAGATGTTGCCGAATAAAAGTTGTGAATGTATGTATGCATGTATGTATGTGGACACCAATCGGTTTCTGATCGTGTGTGTAACGTAAACCGATTGAAATTAAAATATTGATGCTGTGTCAATCGGTGTTTAATGGCAATGTGATGCTGGGCTTGACAAGCAGGTCGCCCGAGTGATGTTGTTAATGGCCACTTATGATGAAATATGTGAATATATATATATGATTGTGGTGTGGGACGGCCGACGGTATATTTTGCCCCTTATTTCCGGCTCTCGTGGCTTTTATGCCCAGTTGAGCTACCTAGTGGTCAAGCAGGACCCAGTGGTCGAGGTGGAGAGTCAAGCAGGACTTGGTGAACCAAGCAGGGTTCACGGGGTGTCAAGCAGGACCCCCAGCTGAAGGCCGATCCTTTGAGTATCTGGATACTGTGTCAATCTTGTCTGAGTCAGTGGTGATAATTGATGATTTGATAATTGTTCCAAGTGCAGTTTGCTATAATTGCTGAATAAGAATTGATATATTTGTTGAGTATGATTTGAAGCATTTGCCGAGTGTAATTTCATATATTTGCTGAGTGATTTATTATATTTACCGAGTGGTAAATTGTTATACTTGTCGAATGAGTTACTTGCTGAGTGTTTTGTTAAAATGGTTGTGAATTACTATATGGCTGATTGTTAATTGCTATGATTTCCGAGTATGAGTGTATTGCCGAATGTGAGTTAATTGCTGAGTGAAATGTGCAATTTGAGAATAAAAGAATCGGACGGAGTTTATACTTGTATTTTATTATTTAAATTCTGTTCTAGATTAATTATGATGCTAAACACTCACCCTTGCTGTGGTTTTTAATTTTAGTAACTAGTGACAGGGAAGAGGTCGGAGCCATGGAGGTACGCCAAGCGGAGGATTGATGCCAAGGCACCGAGTGATTTGAATGAATTGTGTAATATATGTATATATTTTGAGTTTTCCGAGTGTTTGATGCTACAATGTGTTGCCTGTATGTAGAATTAATATTTGAATCGGATATGACTTTGTGATGCTATGTGATCGGTGTTTATTTATGAATGAATTTGCATTGCTGTAGCAGGGCGAATCTCGTCGAGTGGAATCATTCTTGTCCGAGCAAAGGCCTATTGATTTGGTGCCTAAGTATCCTTCATTTCTTTCTGAGTGAAGAATAACCGAGAGACCCATTTTCGAGTGGAAAGGTTAGAGTGTGTCCGAGTGAGCTATGGCTGAGACTCCGAGTGAAGAAAGATAAGAGTGTTTTCAAGTGTGGATATGAGTGAACCTTTTCTGAGTGAAGGTCAAGCCGTTTCCGAGTGAGAAATGACCGAATGGACTTATTTTCCGAGTGAAACCCGACTTGTTGATTTTCTTTGTAAGTCTTGTCCGTTCAGGTTTAAAGAGTAGCATTCGCTCAAGCGAGTCGGATCTCGCCCAAGCAAATCAGAGTCTCTCTCAGGCGATTAACCCTGACTCTAATTTCTTCCTTCCACTGATTCTAAATCCTATTCTATGTTAAAATATTTTCGATCGGTTTCAGTCGGTTATTACTATTTTAAGTATAATTTTATTATTTTGAATGTATTTAAGAAAAGTAAATATTATTTTATATTAAGACCAAGTGGATTCTTATTAAACATAAAAAATCTATTGTGAAAAATGAGAAAATTGACGCGGGTCGTCACAAAGACTATCTCGAAGATGAACCCGAGCATAAACTCAGCAACTCTGAATATGGACCCGAGCACGAATTAAATGAATTCACCACTCGGATATTTACTTCCCTCGGGAACTATCCACTCGGAAATATACTCGTCCTAAGTTAAAGTCTTTCTGTCCAGAAGCACTCTCCCTGGGAAAGACTCACTCGGTATGTCCCAATCGGTGCCATACCACTCGAAAGTGTCACACTCGGAGACACCCCACTTGGAAACGTTACGCTCAACTGGGAAATTCCCCACTTGGGAATTCACTACTCGGAAATATCTAAACTTGAGAAGTACTTATTCGAAATTAAAGCTTTTCTTCGCTCGGAGGTACTTCTCTCAGAAACTTTTCACTCGTAGACGTTTCATTTAGTAATGTGTCACTCGGAGACGTTTCACTCGGATTTGCCTCTCAAAAGTGTCATTCAGATAGAGCTTTTCCTCACTTGGAAATGATTCTCTCGGTCATGTTTCACTCGGAAACATCTTAACTTACCTTTACTCAGAATCACATCCACTTTTCACTCGAAATGTATTATCTCAGACATAATTCACTCGGAATTTCACTCGGAAATTATCCACTGATCCTTAATGAATTATTTTTCTAAAATTCTAAATTTTAGGATGTTACAATTACCGAGTAAAATATTATTGAGCAAGAAATTTCTGAGTGAATCATATCTGATATAAGACTGTCTGAGTGAAGAAAAGAATCTGATTTCGAGTATGATCTTTCTGAGTGAGGTATGACCGAGAGAGCTTCCGAGTGAAGGAAGGTTAAGATGTTTCTGAGTGAGTCATGACCGAGAGAACCACTTCCGAGTGAAGGGAGTCCTGGCCTCAGAGACATTTCTGAGTGAAGCGTGTCTGAGAACCACTTTTGAGTGAAAGGGGCTCTGACTTCGAATGAGCACCTTTCAGGCAAAGACGCTTCCAAGTTCCATACTTTCGGGTGGAGTGTCTATGAGTGACTCGTTTCCAAATGAAATGTCTCTGAGTGAAACGTTTCCGAGTGAAATGTCTCCGAGTGACTCGTTCCCGAATGAAACGTCTCTGAGTGAAACGTCTCTGAGTGACTCATTTCCGAATGAAACGTCTCCGAGTAAAACATTTCCGAGAGACGTACTTCCGAACGAAGAAAAGCTTTGATTTCGAATGAGTACTTCTCGGGCCGAGATATTTTTGAGTAGTGAATTCCCGAGGGGGTATCTCCAAGTTGAGTGCAACTTTCCCAAATAGGGTGTCTCCGAGTGCGACACTTCCGTGTGGGATGCACCGAGTGAGACATTTCCAAGTGGGATAACACCAAGTGAGACATTTCCAATTTTCGTGTGGTATGGCACCTATTGAGATATACCGAGTGAGTCATTTTTAGGGGAAGTACTTCTGGACAGAGAAAGGTTTTGATTTCGAATAAGTATATTTCTGAGTGAATAGTTCCTGGGGGAAGTAAATATCCGAGTGGTGAACCCCTTCATTCTATTCATGCTTGGGTGTCTTAAAGATTTCCTAGAGCCTGTGCTTGGGTCCATATTCAAAGTTGCCAAGAACTTGTGCTCGGGTTCATCTTCGAGATTGCCTTCGACTCCGAGTGATATTCCCAAGTGGAACAATTTCCGAGAGAGGACTGAACTTCGACTCCGAATGATCCTTTTGGTTGTAAGATTTCTGAGTGACACACTTTCGAGAGAAATATTTTTGAGTAAAGAAAGACTTTGACTTTGAATACTTTTCGTGCAGAGATATATCCGAGTGGAGAATTCCCGAGTAAATCAATTCTGAACAAAAGTGGCTTTGACTTTGAAAGAACACTTTTCAGGCAGAGATATATCCAAGTGAGATATTTCTGAATGAGGTGTCTCCGAGTGAGACATTTCCGAGTGAGTCACTTCCGAGGAAGGAAAAGCTATGATCGAGTGTTTCAAGCAGAAACATTTCTGAGCGAATTCCCTCCAAGTGAAGCAATTCTGAACGAAAAGAGGCTCTAATGAATCCTTCTCGGAAAGAGATATTCCCGAGTATTTTCAATTTAATCTTTTACCATCGTGGTGCCAAACCTTCCCGTCAATGTGAGCTCTTGGAGAAGATCAACCTGTTATCCCTAGAGTAACTTTTATCCGTTGAGCGACGGCCCTTCCACTCAGCACCGTCGGATCACTAAGTTATTAATTTCTTAGGCTCTTCCAATTCCTCTCGTCAAATTACCACTCAAAATACATCATTTTGTACATATTTTAATTGTTAGTTAGAGTCCAAATTTGGAAATATGATCAACTACAAAGTTATTCCTAGTTGTCTTAGCTTTCCAACAAGACCACATTTATTAAAATCCATTAAGATATGAGAGATATGTCCAAAATACCTAAACAGTGTCAAAATTAATATTTTACCTCAATCATGCAAGCTCCATTATATAAGCTGTGGAAATGGTCAATAATACAGCTCATTTTCTTATGTAAAACCTCTATTATTACCACAACTAATGCACCTAACATCCCACTACAATCCTATTATGAAAAGCTTGTCCCCCACTTGTCGTTGCATTATTAAATCAACACTACATCTTGTTCCCAAGTCTGAATTCTTAGAACAAGCTAAAGTTAGTGAAGTCTCTCTCTTATTTCCTTTCATTTTCCTCTTCAAAGTCACTCTTGATCTGAAGCTAGGATAGTAAGAGAACATTTAAAACCACTCTAGGATCCTCCATCAAGGTAAGAGGGGATAGGGTTGTGAATAAATATGGAATGGGTAGAATTGTATGCTGTTCTAGGATTACCAGATTTATTTTTATAGGTTGTTACTTAATTTTAAAGCTGAACATGTGTGAATTTGACTCTGACTTATTTATCAAAGTTGTAGATCTTTTCGTTATGTGAACTTTGAGACTTTAACCAACTGATTTGGATATGTATAGCATGAGTTATAGTTAAAATACTACAATATGTCTGTTCTGGAATATGTACCTTCTATTTTGTGTAAATATTAATATTCTAGGAATTATACATACATATTTAGACTTTGATGTCTCATAAAATTTATAGATATTTATGTTATGGATCTATAGAAAGTGGAATTGCTTAAAAAGGATTTGATTTGCTCATGTTATGGTCGCTTTACTAATGTATGTTGCTGTTGTAAATTTCTGAAATTACCTATGATGATTATTATGGATGAAAATGATATTTTCCATGTGGGTAATGATTTATTTTTGAATTATTGAGGGGTTATTGATTATTATGGATGTTATTGAGTGTCCTATGAATGTCATACAGTATGTTTATCCTTGTGATGAATAATTATGAATGACTAAATTAATGTATACATGAATGCCTTGTGGTTTATTGAGATATGTTATTGAACTGTAAATCCATGATTTTGAGAATTAATATATGTGATGTGTCCTTTGAGGACTTGTGGTTTTCCAAGTGATTATGGAAGTATTGATATCATGGTATGTTAAATCGATAAAGAGAATTAAAGGCATTCATGCATCATAAGTATTTGGACGCACCATGGAATTTAGGGGTTCCATGATTGCCGGCCCTGGTGGGGGGTTACTCTATGAAGAGTTAAAGCCCTATTTTCGTTGAGCGCCATGGAGTGTAGGGATTCATGGTTTATGCTAAGTCCTACTTGTGTACTTCGGTACTTGAGCGCCATAGAGTGTAGGGATTCATGGTTTATGCTAAGTCCTACTTGTGTATTTCGGTACTTGAGCGCCATGAAGTGTAGGGATTCATGGCATTATGCTAAGTCCTACTTGTGTCTCTATGATACTTTTTACTGCAGTATTCCCACCAAATCAAAATGGATCCAGCATGACATCATTTGACTAAATTAAAGATTATTAAATGTAAATGACCTTGTTTGGCATATTCATCATATCATTATGGTTTGTTGATTGTGTTTGTGCAATTTTACTTAATTTTATATTTATTCTATATTCTGTCTCACTCTTACATTATTTTTACAGTGCATGCTACACAGAATGACGAGTGGTGGAATTAATGAAGCTTTTATGATTTATTGCTTGGACTTTGACTTCATTTGAATTTTAATGGGTTGTAATAATATTATGTACCATGTACTGTAATCTTCTCTGTCGTTTCCGCTATATAAATGTATTATGTTTTATTTGTTCACGACAAGTATGCATGATAATATTCTGCATTTATCAATTTTTACGTGATCTTAGAATTTAAATTACGAATTTCAAAATGATTCTTTAAACGCGAAAAATTTTATTTCAAAAATTTGGGTTAATTAATTAGGATTTGTAATTTGGGTCCTGGGTGTAACACCCCGGTTTTCTGGACTCAGATCCTGATGTAATCAAGATAATAATTAATAAAAATGCGGGTAAATTTTTCACGTTTGAAATATTTCTAAACACCTCGACGATTACATCAAGACCCGAACCACAGAAAACCGAAGAGTACGAATTAATAAGATATGACTGGATTGATAACTAAATTGCCCATAACGGTATACAAAATAGTAGAGTTTGCAGCGGAAGAGAAATGTGTATACCGGGCAAACACCTAGTCCCATATATGACAATATGAGGAAAGGCTCGGCAAAGCAGGCAAATACCCGACATAGACCTAATAGAACAAAGCTCGTCTAATTCACTCACGACATACACATGCATTGCCTAAGACACATTATATATATATATATATATACACACACACATACATATACATCTGGGGATCTTCTCCCAACTATCACAATCATCAATGTACATCATTCAATTTCAATCCCTCAAGTACACATTAAATCATCTCTTACATACTACTTATATATATTCACCATTCCTAAATATGAAGGATTATTTATACATGACTAAATTCACTAATTCATCCATATCATCATAAACAATTTATTCATTACATAAGAACTCATAAATGATGTTGGCCAAGGCACTTCCATTACCACTATTTACCTTCGCCAAAACTTCAATTCAAAGTCTCATCTCAGCCCATGATAACCCTGCATCACAATGCTAAAAAGGAGACTGATGCTGAAATCCTGAGCCATTAATTTGGTTCAAAAATCTTAGTAAAATAAAATGTGACTCTTGGATTTACACTTTGGCAAGCGCACCAATCGTTAAAATTGTAGTGTATTTGATCGTCCCACAGGGATTGTGGTAAGTACCTCAATCTAGGACTAGTAAAAGCTGAACCAACAGAAAATACATGAAGTTCATTCGGTTTTTATGGTTTTAGTGCTTTATAGTTGTTTTTGTATTTTCAGAAACAGAGTTAAAGTGAAATGTGTAAAATGATTAATAGAAAACAGGTCAGGATTGCTTCGGCTCACAATTTCCTCAAGAAACAAGCAATTAAGTATAATCGAACTTCACAATCTGGAGGACAATCCGCTTGTGGTTATTCCCTAATTCCTTAGGTGAAAAACACTAATCCTTAAGCAATGAACCTTAATTCCTTAAGTGCTCGATTAACCTAAGGATCTAATGCGAAATTGGAGGTTGAACTCTAACTATTCACCTAAATTGATTAGGCCTGAACTAGTTAGAAAGCTGGAAGTTACCTAAGCTTCAACCATGATTCCTCACTGGCGAAGTTCTTCATCAGTTCTGGATTTGTCAATCCAGCGATTCTGCTCCACTCCTTAGCTTGTTCGCCTCAAGATCTAGAAGTCGATCTACTTGCTCACAGCTTCAAGACTCCATTGCTCACCTTCACAATCCCAACCTTAGGGATTTAGAACTCCATTGACTTCAGTTCCAACGAAGGATTGTGGAACGTCATGGAGGAGAGGAATTAGAGAGAGAAAATGAAGTAAGAGAGTATTCGAAGTTTAGAATGAAAAAGAATGTGTTCAATGTATTCTCTATCTCCACACACCTTTACAGAGTATGTACATGAATATATATATAGGCATCTAACTAAACTAACTAACTTAACTAATAACTTAGAAAACTTAAGTTAACGAATAAAACTAATTACACAGTTTACAGAGTAACCAACTAATTACAGCTCAGCTCTTAACAGGATCCAGCTCAGCCTTAGCTAATTTACAGCGCAGCACCAGCTAATTGACAGTTCACTACTTAAGTTACTAAGGTTGCAGCAGTGGAGAAGAAGGCAATGAAAGTGGAAACAGTATTGCACCAGGTGTGTGTTGTTGGAGGGAAGAAACAGGGTTTAAGTTACTGCTTTTTCGCTTCAGCTGCTGGGTTTTCACTTGAGCGGATTAACTCTCGCTTGGGCGAGTTCGGGAATTGTACTGCAGTGTTGCTTTGTCGCTTAAGCGTTGTGGCGAAGCTTGGGCGAATTGGAAATATGTAATACAGAATGGCTTTCTCGCTCAAGCGTGATTGCTTCGCTTGAGCTAATTTTTGACCTTCGCTTGAGCTAACTTAACTCTCGCTTGAGCGAGTTGACTATTTAATCGGTATTCTGCAGTTGGCGTTCGGGTTCTTCATGCAATATTCCGAGTCCTTGTTCTCTTTCAGAGTTGGTGTCTTGGGAGTCTTCTTAAGTTAGCTTACTTGAAGTCTCGCTTGGTCAGTATTTGGGCTCTTTTCAGTCGGATTCAGGAAGTCTCACTCGGATTTATCAATTTCTGCTCGGACTTGTAGGATTTCACTCGGAATTTTCTTCTTATCTTGAGTCCGCCCTATTCCTGCACCAATAAACAGCTACTTGCCTAGCAATTATACGCTGGCTGCTTAGTGAATTTATAAATACTTCAAAATTCCTTATCTAATTAATATTTTCAATCGGTTTCTTACATAAATAGCATACTTTTGAAATAATTAACTAAAACATGAATTATTAACAAATTATTAAATAATAATATCAAAACTAGACAATACTTAGTAATTTATGTTAAATAAACAGTGGAATAATTAAGTCTTTTCAAGACTTATCACATCCCCAAACTTAAAACTTTGCTTGTCCTCAAGCAAATATTCAGATTAATTAACAATCAGCAATTGATCAACACAATCAACCTTTCCTTAACTTAATTCATACTATAATTATTGAATACTGATCATGCTTTCTTCTCGCAATTTCTAAAAGTATAAAAACTTACACCTCCTTTGGGAGACAAGCTGCTGATGCTTTCCTCACTGGTCGGTGTTTAACTCTTCTCTCAGTGTATAGGGTAAATAGAATGCACTCATCACCTGCATACTAGTTAGATCAACATAGGCTTGCAACAGTTCTAAACATCATGAAATATGCCAACTCAATCGGATCAGTAAGGGCTTTTTAAGCTTATAATGGGGCTCGGCTACAGGCTCAATTATTGTTTTTCCGAGTCATAAATAGTTTACAAGATGTGTCCACTGATGCTTTGCCTCAATTCTAACTTAATTGCCTCTACTAACAACTCTTTTTACTTTTCTGACTGAATCCTACTTAATAACTCGTGCTGTTTTGCACTTTGTTTTTCTTTCAGTCCTTCGGACTTTTCCTTTCCTTTTCTTTCTTTTCTTTCCATCTTTTCCGATCGAATTTTTTTTTTCTTCTTCTTGTGGTGCTTTGCACCTCTTTTTTCTTTTCTGAACTTTGTTCATTTTTCTCTCGGCTTTGCCTTTCTTTCTTTTATTTTTCTACATATTTATCCATAATCAAGGTCAGAGTGTGTCTTTAATTACTGTTAGGCACACTCTTCATCCCCAAACTTAGAGATTGCTAGTCCCTAGCAATAAGCAAAAACTGAGTAATTCACCAGTGGAACATCCAGGGTACTCTAGTCGGGTTTTTCGTGGATAACTAAGCTTGTAACGTTAGGTATATAAACAGAATGAAAGGTTTCAGGCTCAAACATAATTATTGGGTCAAAGGATGATTAATAAAATTAGGATGGCTAATTTTTGGCCCTGGCTAAATAATCAAAGAAGGCCTTCATCATTTCCGATTGGTTAGCATACGACAATTAGCAAGCACTGAGGCAAATTCTGTCTCACTAACTAGCATGCAAGTTCACTCAAAAAAAGATAAAACAGGCTCAAAAGCTCATATGATTATAACATTTAATCAGCCAGTCTTGTCCCCAAACTTAATGTAAGATCATACATCTAGATTGCTAACTAGCATGCCGAGTAAACATTTTAATTAATGATGAATAATAGTTATGGCCAGAGATCATGAGTTAAGTAAAAACCGATCAATTAATTTATCCGACTATAGCTTAACGAATCAGCAAACTTCAAATTATTAAGATGGATTTGAAATTAAATATAATTAACATATTTTATCAAATAAAGAATCGGAAAATCAAATAAGGAGTCGGGGTACTAGAATACTTCCCTTTTACCTGAGTGGCAGTGCTGGGAAGCGCGTAATCGGATTGGGACTCATGGAGTTTACCAATACATATGAAAAACCGAATAAATCAACAAATTAACAGAAATTAAATTTTTATTACATAATTAAAAATAGAAACAAGTTCACTGTTCAGAAAGCAGTTACAATAACATTAAATTAAATACATAGGAAACATCATAAAATCGTGGAACAACTGCTTAAACATTCTGATCTTCATCGTCCTTGTCCTGCTGGGAGGGAATCGTGAATCCAATGGAAGCTAACCACGCATCTCTATCAGGTGGGGCTCCCATTTCTGCTGACTGTTCAACCCTCAGTTTCGTGGCAATCTTTCTGAGCATCTGATCGTGGTTCGAGACCCGATCATAAATTTCAAGTTGCATCTTCTTCACAACCTATAATTCCTGTAACACCAAAAGAATGTCAGAAGAAGAAGAAGAAGGACCAGCTCCTACAGATTGCTTGGGACGTTCTGGTTCTGTGGCTTTAAACTTCACAGCACAGTTTTCAACAGCCTTAACACTTTCAACCTCTGGTAACTCATTTTCCGCACTCGCAGGAGATACATTCCTTTGAACCAGAGGAGATACATCCCTTTGCTCCTGACTTTGACTAGGGACATGTACAGACGAATCAGATATAGTGATGGTTGCCACTTCTCTTTCGTTGTCTATTTGTTTCCTTCGCATACTTCCTTCTGCAAAGTTGGGTCTAGGTTTCTGCAGAAGTCTTTGTGATCTTCTTTTCATGATGAATGTTAAAACAACGATGATAAACAACCTTTCTTAGAAACCAGAAAGTGTCTTTTCGTCTTCAGCTCAAGTTCAACATAGGTACTGAGGGTTGGAAGCTGAAAGGGTTTCTCTTTTATAATGTTGAATTCAATTTTCAAGAAACGCGTAAATGCGGTCAGCTTTAATTATTACTTTATTAAATGTATTACTATTATTATTATTATTATTATGTTTATTATTTATTTATTTATTATATATATATATTAGATTTTTTTTAGAATACTCAAATACTAGAGGGGTAGAAGATCGAGGAAGAGTGGGATGATACCAATGTGATGCCAAATGGACATAGGAGAATGGAAGATGGATAAATGAACAGACGATAAGACAAGAAGTGAGTTTAAATACGAGTTTAAATCCAAGGAGAATGAAATAGAGCGTATGAGAAACGAGTGAACCATTGTAATGAAATATGAGTGAATCAAGAAACGAATAATAAAAGAAACGAATAGAAGTATGAACGAATGAAGGAATACCGAGTAAATGAATAATGAGCAAAAAGAGTGAAAAGGGCGAAAGGATGAATGAATGCCGAGTGGGTACAAATTATACCGAGTGAATGAATAGTTGATCGGTGAACAAAACGAAAGTCTGAGTAAATGAAAGGGAAAGAATGAATGCATAACTGAAAAGCTGAATGACGGGTGAGGAACGGAAAAGAGAGTGATCGAGTGGAAATGAGTAAAGGGTATCCCGATCAATGAAGGACATGAGTAAATGAAGGAACCGAGTGAACTAGTGAGAAACCTAGTGAATGAGGAACTGAGTGATGAGTGAGTGAGAAAAAGTGAATAAAATACTGAATGAAAAGGGTACTGAGTGAATGAATACCGAATGGGTCACAGAATGAGTGAAAGAATGAATGAATGAAGATAAGTGTATGAGAACCGAGTGTGACAATGAATGGACGAGTGAACAACAGTCGTGAGATACGAGTGAACAGAGAAGTGCGTGAAAGAAAGAACGAATGAGAGTAAGGCTGAGCGAAAGAAAGAACGAGTGGAGGAAACTGAGTGATATAGATCTGAGATATGAAGAATGAGTGAATGACAATAAGAGTTCGGGCAAAGAACAAAAATGACAGGAGTGGAAAATGGAATGAATGAAATACCGAGTAAATGAAAGGCCGAGTAAACGAAACGAATACAGCGAGGGACCGAGTGAATGGAGAAACTTAGGGAATGAAAAACGAGATGACAGGAAATTGAGTGACTGGAAATACTGAGTGTGACAATCGCGAATAAAACACGAGTAGATGAAAACGAAAAGTACAACATGAGAAAACCGAGAAAGAAAGTAGGTGGAATGAAACAACGAGTAAATGAATACCGAGTGGATCATACCAGGTAAAAGTGAAAAATGAATGACGAGAGGTCGAAAAATTGGAAAAACAAGTGAAAGAACTCGAAAGAATGACTGACCGACCGGGCGAATAAACATGAGTGAAAGACAGACGAAGAAGGAGATAACCTGAGTGGATCAAAGAACCACTATATTGGAAACTGAGTGGATGGATATACTGAGTGGAAGAGGTCGGGGAAGGAAGCGGTGAGGGAAATGAGCGAACAATGGCCGAGTGAACAATATATGTGTATTACACATACGTGAACGAAAGACAGAGAGAGAGATGAGTAGAAAAACGAAGGGATAAGAAACTAACTGAAATAATCCGAGTGAATGTAAAAACGAGTTAATGAGAGATTTACAGAGAGATAAGTAAGGAACACAATAGAAATAAGGTAAATTGAAAGAACGAGTGAATGATATACTGAATGGAAAGAATACTAATTGAATGAAGAATGAGAAAATGAAGACGAGTGAAGGATTAACTAGGGGAATGAAGGATGAATGAAATAGAGTGACCGAGTGGAATGAAGACCGAGTAAATGAAAAACGAGTGAAAAATGAGGTGACAACGAAAGTCAGAATGATATGGGTCCGAGTGAATCGGAATACCGAATGGATGAAGAAGAAGACTATTGAGTGACAAAATGAGTGGATGAAAGAATGAGTAAATGAAAAGCTGGATGAACAACCAACACATGCAGATAGATCGGGTGATGAAACCGAGAAAGAACTCAGGTGGACTGAAAGCATGAATGAATGAATCAACAACTGAGAGGAAGAGATAAAGTATGGGAATGAGTGACGGTTGAGAGTGGACAACATAATATATGAAAAGGAGGCCGAGTGACACATAAATGAAAGAACTGAGTGAGGAGTGAGAAATGAGAGATCCGAGTGGAAGAAACCGACTACTAGAGAAAGCCGAGTGGATGAATGAAAAACCGAAAGACCGCGTGCATAAGAGACTAATGGATACAATACTGATTGTGGTGAGTGAGGAATCCGAGTGATGAAAAGCCGACTGAAATAAGTCACTTTTCACTATCTGACCCGTTCATTACATCAACGATCAGAAATCCTTCAAAGTCTCTTTTTTTTTTCGCATCAGAATTTGAAATTTTATTGAAAAATAACGATTGAAATTCAATCGGGAAGAAGGATTAGAAATAAGTAACAGTTATCCGAGTGCACTATTTTTACTCAAAACTTAGTAATTTCTTGCTTAACTGTGAAACAACACCCAGCAGTGTCTCGCCTAAGCTACACGTGCTTCGCCTGAGCGAAAATAGAAGAATCTAGCTCGGATTTCCTTCTTCAACTTCACAAACTTCATTTATTTAGTTTTTTAGTTTTTCTTCTTTTTATTCATTTTGATTCAAATTTCTAAACAAAACAATTGGAACATAGGGCTGCCTCCCTAGAGTGCTTCTTTAAGGTCACTAGCTTGACCTTATTGTATCTAAGAAGATGGCTTCAGTAACAAGGAGGTTTTCTGCCTATCAAACTCTCCTCCAAAGTAGAGTTTGAGTCGCTGGCCATTCACCTTAAAAACCCGATCGGTAGTCGGATCTTTCAGTTCAACTGCACCATGAGGAAAAACCTCATTTACAGTAAAAGGCCCGGACCACTTGGATCAAAGTTTTCCAGGGAAGAGTTTCAGTCGGGAATTGAATAACAAAACCTGATCGTCCTTCTGAAACTCTTTCTTATTAATTCGCTTATCATGCCATTTCTTTGTTTTCTCCTTATAAATGGAGGCACTTTGATAAGCGTTGAGTCGGAACTCCTCTAATTCATGGAGTTTCAAAACTCTTTCCTCCTGAGACTGGTCACAGTCCAAATTTAATAGCTTTGTGGCCCACCACGCTTTGTGTTCCAACTCCACAGGGAGATGGCAAGCCTTACCGTACACCAATTGATACGGGGACATGCCAATCGGAGTTTTAAAAGCTGTTCGGTAAGCCCACAATGCATCATCTAATTTTACCGACCAATCTTTTCTGGATTTTCCGACCACTTTTTCTAAAATTCTCTTGATTTCTCTATTGGACAGTTTGACTTGTCCACAAGTCTGTGGATGGTAAGGAGTGGATATCTTATGTAAAACCTCATAGTGACGCAGGGCTTTTTCCATTATCTTATTGCAAAAATGTGAACCCCCATCACTAATAATTACTCTCGGAACTCCAAACCTAGAGAAAATATTTTTCTTGATGAACCTTAGCACAACCTGTGCATCATTGGTTTGGGTCGGAATTGCCTCCACCCATTTGGAGACATAGTCCACAACAACAAGAATGTATTCGTTGGAGAACGACTTAGGGAAAGGTCCCATGAAGTCGATACCCCAAACGTCAAATAATTCCACAATTAGAATATTTGTCAAAGGCATGCCAGCTTTTACGGAGAGACCTCCACTCCTTTGACATTTATCACACCTTTTGACATATTCCTTAGAATCCTGAAAGATAATTGGCCAATAAAAGCCACTCTGCAACACCTTTGCTGTGGTACGGGAGGCACCATGATGACCTCCGTAATAAGAATCGTGGCAGTGCCACAAGAGCCTTTCTTGCTCGGATTTAGGCACACAGCGCCTGATTACTCCATCTATGCCTATTTTAAACAAAAATGGATCATCCCATAGAAAAGCCTTACTATCATGAAAGAATTTTTTTCTCATTTGGGATGTCCAACCATCAGGTACCACTGAGGCACTTTTAAAGTTTGCCATGTCAGCGTACCATGGCCTAGTTATAATGGCCATCAACTTTTCGTCTGGAAATTCCTCTTTTATTAAGACAGAATCCGACTCAACTTCCAGACGAGACAATTGGTCTGCAACTGAGTTCTCTACTCCTTTTTTGTCTCGTATTTCTAAGTCAAACTCTTGGAGTAACAGAACCCACCTAATCAGTCTCGGTTTAGACTCTTTTTTAGCTAGTAAATACTTGATTGCCGAGTGGTCTGTATATACGATGACTTTGGCACCAATCAAGTATGCACGAAATTTATCAAATGCATACACCACAGCAAGCATTTCTTTTTCAGTCGTGGTGTAATGTATTTGATTTTCATTTAACACTTTACTAGCATAATAGATCACATGAGTTAATTTCTCTTTTTTCTGACCCAGTACAGCTCCGATTGCAAAGTCACTTGCATCACACATCAATTCAAACGGTAAAGACCAGTCGGGTGATGCAAGGATCGAAGTTGAAGTCAAACTTTGTTTCAATTTTTCAAATGCCTTGACACAGTTTTCATTAAATGCAAACACCTGATCTTTCACAAGCAAGTCGGTCAAAGGCTTAGCTATTTTTGAAAAATCTTTTATGAACCTTCTATAGAACCCAGCACATCCTAGAAAACTCCTTACTCCTTTCACGTTGATCGGAGGAGGAAGTTTTTCAATAATTTCAATTTTTGCTCGGTCCACCTGCATGCCCTCAGCAGAGATCCTATGGCCGAGGACTCTCCCTTCCTTAACCATAAAATGGCATTTCTCCCAGTTAAGAACGAGATTGGTCTCTTGACATCTCATCAGCACCTTAGCTAAGTTGCTGAGGCATATGTCAAAATTGCTCCCAAATACCGAGAAGTCATCCATGAATACTTCAATAAATTTCTCCACCATATCCCTAAAAATTGCCAGCATGCACCTTTGGAAGGTTGCTGGAGCGTTGCACAAGCCGAACGGCATGCGCCTGTATGCAAAAATTCCATAGGGACATGTGAAGGCAGTCTTTTCTTGATCCTTCAGGTTAACCACAATTTGATTATAACCCGAGTACCCATCAAGAAAACAATAGTACTCATGTCCTGATAACCTCTCAAGCATTTGATCAACAAACGGAAGGGGGAAATGGTCTTTCCGAGTAGAGTTATTTAGCCTTCTGTAATCAATGCACATCCTCCAGCCTGTAGTTGGCCGAGTGGCAATGATTTCACCCTGGTCATTTCTTACAGTCGTCATTCCTCCCTTCTTGGGCACCACTTGGACTGGGCTAATCCAAGTGCTGTCCGAGATCGGGTAAATGATTCCCGTATCAAGGAGCTTGACCACTTCCTTTCTCACTGCTTCCTTCATAATGGGGTTCAGTCTGCGTTGTGGCTGAACAACAGGGGAATAGTCATCCTCCATCAGGATTTTGTGCATACAAAAGGATGGACTGATTCCCTTCAAGTCAGAAATGTTCCAGCCAATGGCAGATTCATGAGCCTTTAATACCCCAACTAGTTTATTCTCATCCTCTTCTTTTAAGTCGGCATTAATAATGACAGGATGAGTGTCATTTCCTCTCAGGAAAACATATTTCAGATGAGAAGGTAAAGGTTTTAAATCACATTTTTCTTCCGAAAATTCCTTTCCTTTCTCAGCTTCAGTATTTTCCAAATCATTTTTCTTTTCGAAATCACCTACTTCTAAAACTTCCAGCAGGTCTAGTATTTCCGAGTGAGAGTCAATTGACTCGGTCTCAGAGTCAAAGTCATCCTCTAAAAAAAATCGTAGAGCCTCTTCCTTAGTTTTTAGCAGTAAGGGAGTCTGGTAATTTTCAACCTCTTCAATCATTAGGCAATCCATCCATTCAGTCGGATGTTTCATGGAATTGAAGACATTAAAAATTACTTGCTCCTCCTGAACTCTCAGCATGAGTTCACCTTTTTCCACATAAATCAATGCTCTGCCAGTAGCTAGGAAGGGTCTACCTAAGATCAAAGGGATCTCTCGGTCAGCTTCCATATCCAACACTATGAAGTCTGCTGGAAAGATAAATTTATCAACTTTTACTAGCAAGTCTTCCAGCATGGCTTGGGGATATTTAATGGACCTGTCAGCCAACTGCAAGGACATGCGAGTCGGTTGCAAGTCATTAATTCCCAGTTTTTTTCATCAAAGATAGAGGCATCAGATTTATACTGGCTCCTAGATCACAGAGAGCACTTCCTACATGAATATCCCCTATTGCACACGGTATTGTGAAAGATCCAGGATCCTCTAGCTTTTGGGGAAGTTTCTTTTGAATGATTGCGCTACACTCTTGAGTGAGAGTAATCATTTCATCCCCCCTAAGCTTCCTCTTCTTAGACAATAGTTCTTTTAAAAATTTTGCATAGGAAGGCATCTCCTGCAATGCCTCAGCAAAAGGGATATTAATGTGAAGTTTCTTGAAGACCTCTAAGAACCTAGCAAACTTCTGCTCCTCTATTTGCTTTTTAAACCTGTGCGGAAATGGAGCATTCCTCAGTTTTTCAGGAGTCAGCTTAAAAGCTTCCTCCAGAATCAGATCAACCTTTTTCTTTTTCTTTTGATGGACTTTATTTTCTTTTTCTTTTTCTGATTCATTTTTATTTTCTACTTCATCTTTATTATCCTGCTCGGTTTCTTGTATTATTTCTTTTTCTTTTTCTGAACTTATTTCTTGACCCGGAGATGGAGAAATAATTTTTCCACTCCTAGTAATTATGGCCTTGCAATGTTCCCTTGGATTTACCTCGGTATCTCCAGGGAAATTGCCTGCTTGCCTCTCAGCTAATTATTTAGAAAGCTGTCCTACTTGATTTTCTAAATTTCTTATGGATGCTTCCTGATTCTTAAAACTGGCCTGAGTGGCCTGGATAAACTAAGAAAGTACATTCTCGAGTTCGGATTTTTCTTTAACAGGAGGGTGAGAAGGTTGTTGTGGTCTATTTGTGGGTTGACTCGGTGGGATATTCTGATTCAAATGTGGACCTTTCTGCCAGGAAAAATTGGGGTGGCTCCTGTAATTAGGATTGAAGGAATTAGAAGGATAATTCCTTTGATACTGTTGATGCCCCATATAATTCACTTGCTCGGAAGGCACAACTGGATCACACATTCCATTTTCATGGTCTCCACCACAAAAGTCACAACTGATCATAGAAACTTGACTCGGCTTTTGGAGTTCTGAAATCTGAATGCTTAATTTTTCCAAAGCCTGAGTCATTAATTTGCTCTGAGCCAGATAAGTATCTTGTGCTTCTAATTCCAATATTCCTCTCCTAGGGACCTGGTTCCTCTCACTAATCAGGCATTCATTAGAAGCCATCACATCAATCAGCTCTATAGCTTCTTCTACAGTTTTAGTTGTTAATGAGCCTCCAGCCGAGGCATCAATCAAGACTCTGGTAGCTGGCCTGACTCCATTATAGAAAATAGTCACCTGCTGTACATTAGAAATCTGATGATGAGGACATCTCCTCAGACTTTCTTTATACCTATCCCATGCTTCCATCAAGGACTCACCTTCTCTTTGCTTGAAACATGTAATTTCATTGCGCAGCTTTGCATATTTAGAAGGAGGGAAGTATTTAATCAAAAATTTCCTTTGCAAATCCTCCCAGGTGGAGATACTGCCTCTCGGTTGACTCTGCAACCAGGCTTTTGCTCGGTCCCTTAGAGAAAATGGAAACAACCTTAGTCGGATTGCTTCTTCAGGGACCCCATTCATTTTTACTGTATCATAAATTTGGAGGAAGGTTGCTAAATGCAAATTTGGATCCTCAACCTCACTTCCTCCGAATTGTTCATTTCTCACCAGCTGCAGTAAAGCTGGTTTTAGTTCAAAATTGTTAGCTGCAATCGATGGCCTAAGGATGCTAGCTTGCGATCCTTCTTCATTCGGCCTGGAGTAGTCACCTAGTGTAACTCTCCTCTGTTCCATTTCTTTTTCTTCTTTTTGCTTTTTCTCTTTTCTTAATCTACGTTCTAACAAATCGATGTCAGGATCAAAGAAGAAAGGTTCTCCTCTGCTCCTTGACTGCATACAACAATTGTTAACACAACAAAGCAACTCACAGCGACGACTACACAAAACAATAACTACTAAAAAAAATATGTATTGACTGCACACAGAAACAAAAGCAAATGGTTCAGTCTAGTACCGGTCTAAGGATTGTTGATATTACTCAACAATCCCTGGCAACGGCGCCATTAACTTGATGCTGAAATCCTGAGCCATTAATTTGGTGCAAAAATCTTAGTAAAATAAAATGTGACTCTTGGATTTACACTTTGGCAAGCGCACCAGTCGTTAAAATTGTAGTGTATTTGATCGTCCCACAGGGATTGTGGTAAGTACCTCAATCTAGGACTAGTACAAGCTGAACCAACAGAAAATACATGAAGTTCATTCGATTTTTATGGTTTTAGTGTTTTATAGTTGTTTTTGTATTTTCAGAAACAGAGTTAAAGTGAAATGTGTAAAGTGATTAATAGAAAACAGGTCAGGATTGCTTCGGCTCATAATTTCCTCAAGAAACAAGCAATTAAGTATAATCGAACTTCACAATCTGGAGGATAATCCGCTTGTGGTTATTCCCTAATTCCTTAGGTGAAAAACACTAATCCTTAAGCAATGAACCTTAATTCCTTAAGTGCTCGATTAACCTAAGGATCTAATGTGAAATTGGAGGTTGAACTCTAACTATTCACCTAAATTGATTAGGCCTGAACTAGTTAGAAAGCTGGAAGTTACCTAAGCTTCAACCATGATTCCTCACTGGCGAAGTTCTTCATCAGTTCTGGATTTGTCAATCCAGCGATTCTGCTCCACTCCTCAGCTTGTTCGCCTCAAGATCTAGAAGTCGATCTACTTGCTCATAGCTTCAAGACTCCATTGCTCACCTTCACAATCCCAACCTTAGGGATTTAGAACTCCATTGACTTCAGTTCCATCGAAGGATTGTGGAACGTCATGGAGGAGAGGAATTAGAGAGAGAAAATGAAGTAAGAGAGTATTCGAAGTTTAGAATGAAAAAGAATGTGTTCAATGTATTCTCTGTCTCCACACACCTTTACAGAGTATGTACATGAATATATATATAGGCATCTAACTAAACTAACTAACTTAACTAATAACTTAGAAAACTTAAGTTAACGAATAAAACTAATTACACAGTTTACAGAGTAACCAACTAATTACAGCTCAGCTCTTAACAGGATCCAGCTCAGCCTTAGCTAATTTACAGCGCAGCACCAGCTAATTGACAGTTCACTACTTAAGTTACTAAGGTTGCAGCAGTGGAGAAGAAGGCAATGAAAGCGGAAACAGTATTGCACCAGGTGTGTGTTGTTGGAGGGAAGAAACAGGGTTTAAGTTACTGCTTTTTCGCTTCAGCTGCTGGGTTTTCGCTTGAGCAGATTAACTCTCGCTTGGGCGAGTTCGGGAATTGTAGTGCAGTGTTGCTTTGTCGCTTAAGCGTTGTGGCGAAGCTTGGGTGAATTGGAAATATGTAATACAGAATGGCTTTCTCGCTCAAGCGTGATTGCTTCGCTTGAGCTAATTTTTGACCTTCGCTTGAGCTAATTTAACTCTCGCTTGAGCGAGTTGATTATTTAATCGGTATTCTGCAGTTGGCGTTCAGGTTCTTCATGCAATATTCCGAGTCCTTGTTCTCTTTCGGAGTCGGTGTCTTGGGAGTCTTCTTAAGTTAGCTTCCTTGAAGTCTCGCTTGGTCAGTATTTGGGCTCTTTTCAGTCGGATTCAGGAAGTCTCACTCGGATTTATCAATTTCTGCTCGGACTTGTAGGATTTCACTCGGAATTTTCTTCTTATCTTGAGTCCGCCCTGTTCCTGCACCAATAAACAGCTACTTGCCTAGCAATTATACGCTGGCTGCTTAGTGAATTTATAAATACTTCAAAATTCCTTATCTAATTAATATTTTCAATCGGTTTCTTACATAAATAGCATACTTTTGAAATAATTAACTAAAACATGAATTATTAACAAATTATTAAATAATAATATCAAAACTAGACAATACTTAGTAATTTATGTTAAATAAACAGTGGAATAATTAAGTCTTTTCAAGACTTATCAGAGACCACATGGGAGAGTGAGTTATACATTCAAAATGATGAATATAATATATATTGTGATCATGTGTATATGCATATATTCATCATGTGTGCTTTGTTATTAAATCATTAAATCATCACTCAATCATCATCACATTATTATAATAGGCATACAAAACATCATGAATCACAATCCACAACATAAGCAAGCATAAGCACATACACAATCACATTGCCACTTATCATCAAGGGCATACACAAATTATCATCATCAATTCATTAAATCTTCACTCAATTCCTCCTCGCAAGAGGTTTCTCTTCTCTCGTGGTCATTCCATCTCAAATGCCATGCATCTATGGCTAATGCATATGTCAACTGTTTAATGCATATGCAATGGATCCATTTTATTTCATTGGGTGATCGCAACCACCATAATCATTCATTCATATTCATGGGTTTCTCGCCTCGCAAGGGGTACTCCCTCTAGCAGCCTCGCAAGGTGCTTTCTCATGATCGCAACCACGTTCAACAATTCATAATGGTTTCCCACCTCGCAAGGGGTACTCCCGCCTCGTGATCGCAACCACGGGCATCATAGGTGCTCGCAAGCCCTTTTTCATTTCAACAACCAAGTGATCACAACCACCGGCTCAATATCATATCATCATCAAGTTGGTTTCCCGCCTCGCAAGGGGTACTCCCTTCATAGAATCCCGCAGGATTTTTCATCACTGTGATCGCAACCACATTTCAATGTTATGCCATGCCATGAATGCAAAATGCAATAATGCATATGCTCAACAACCTTGCAAGGATATCTCGCCCTCTCTCATAGGGTATGTTTAGTTCAACATTTTCAAGAATCATATACAATCATCTATAAAGCCCCTCAAGGCACATCATTTACATACATGGCATTTCAATATCCACCAAATCATTTCATAACAATCCACGCATAGAAATCAAGAAGCATAACCAATATCATAATATTAATCTACACTTGGAATTATCCAAGACATATTCATCATCCCATATACATGGCAAATACACATATGCCCAATACAATCATATTCTTGAACTTACATCTCAACACATCACATATATATATTTCATATCATATGGCAAGTCAATCTTTGTATTCAACCACAATGGCTTTACAACATCAGGTAATGATCATCAATATTACCACACATTCATTTAGTGGGTTTCCATCTCATTATTCATCGCCATTGTCTCATATGTTATGTATATACCTATACGTGTTAGTGTGGTATTTACAATATTTCCATCATCATACTCCAAACCACCCTTATAAGATCATGCTTGGATCACTCATAATAGCATTCAACAATTAATCAATAATAACAATCACCCTTTTGTGCAAGGAAGTGATCAACATCATCATTTATCATTAGTCCCTACTAATGTCATATCCAATCATTTGATTCATGACACATGTTATATTATTTTACCAATTCTCTAATTGGTTTCATAATTACCTTAGAGTGTATCTTATAACCTTTTCATCAAATTCTCTTTATCATTCTCTCATATCCCATTCTTAGGGGTGAAAATATCATAAATAATTCTTTCCAAATGTATCAATTAATTTCACTTCCCCACCGTGGTATATCATCATTAAATACCCCTTATGCATTTCCATAAATATCTCATAATATAAGGGAATGGGGCTCAACATTTAAATTGAAGAAATAAACAAAATCCCAAGTTTTGGGTATCTCGCTCAAGCGAGATTCACCTTCGCTTGAGCGAGATGGGGGTGGTTCGCTTGGGCGCCCCCAAGTTTTTCCTGAGCGAGAAGGTTTTAAGCATCAGACATCAATCTCGCTTGAGCGAGCCTATCTCGCTTGAGCGAGGTCCCATTTATATGGTTTCCTATACTCGCTCGCTCGGGCGAGGCTCCCCATGGCCAGCCATTCGCTCGAACAAAAATACTCCAGTGCCCAATTCCATATATACTCACTTGAGCGAGACTCCCTACAACGGGTCACTCGCTCAGGCGAAATTATTCCAGTAACCATTTCTACCCATGGACGCTTGAGCGAGGCTCCCTTCAACTAGACACTCGCTCGGGCGAGAATTGTCCAGTACCTATTTCAAGGCTGGCTCGCTTGAGCGAGACCCAGTTTGCCTCATCCTTTGTTTAAGCGAATAACTCACAGAACCAATTCCTCTCTCGCTCAGTGTCTCTCCTGCTCACTTCACACTCGTCTCGCTTGAGCGAGTAGCTCACTCGCCTGAGCGAGATTAGGCCAGAGGCCATAATAATGGTGCAGGGAATTTCGGGCTTGGGCGAGAATCCATCTCGCTTGAGCGAGATTATCAAAACTTATGCAGAAACAAAAATTCTCACAACTCAACACATGAAATCTCATTCAAGGCCAATTTAATCACATCAAACACATCATATACATCATATGGGACATGTAAAACTTGCTCACACATTCATACTCATAATTTCTCATTCCAAACTCAATAGCCGTAATAAAATTATACTTATCATCATCCAACACACATATACATACTTCCATAATAATCATCACATCCTCCCACACATCATTCTCAATAATCATCAAATTGCCATTCATGTTATCTCAATAACTACATGGCAAGGCAAGCATGAGTACTAAAACACATACATCAATCACTATTAATCTACTCATGCAATTTGAATGTAAACTCCTCTTCTACCTCGAGGGAAAGAACCGCAACGATTCCAAAGCTCTGAATGCTCCGTCGTATCACCCAGAATACAATCTACATATCACGTATATATGCATTCATAGAATCAATAACCATCTCGAGGCATTCGTCATAAATTCTAAATAATGACTTACACATTGTAAAGTTTTTGAACAAGTTCCAAACTTGTCAACACACCAATTTATCCAATTGTGTTAGGCTTCGGGAATTCCTTTCCCAAAACCATGATCCTCTAGATCTTAAAGACTAACTAAACCCAACATCATCATCATCTCTTCCATTACATAAGGTAATCCCAAATCACCTCAATTCTTCAATATCCTCATTATCACGTAGAGTTCGACACAAGTTATCCTTGCTTATTTTATACCACTCTTAATTAACAAACTCTAATGACACAATAATGGCCTATCTATTCACCAACCAAAATGTATATCCCATTGATTCCACCGTTAAGGGTTATCTACAATGTTCATCATTGATCATCACTATAACTAATAACACATATTAAATATCACCCATTCACTTCCAATTCAACCCAACAAGTCACAATGTATATACAATTCCCCAAATTCTTAGGGCAAGGGTTTTCATCAAAACCTAACAACTATTACCAATACTCATTAATCACCATCAATTGCCATTTTTCATCATTAATATCATTCTCCAATATCATTAAACCTACATTCTACTCACATTTCACACTTTCCCTAATTTATTGAAGTTAGGGTTCCAATAAAACCCAACAACACTCATTAATATCTATTTATTCCTTATCACCTTCCAACTATGCATTCATCCTCTTTATTTATTACCACCAAGGTTAACATTGATGATAACCCACTCTAGGGTTCCATATTTAAAGCTTTCATTAAATACCCCATTCACCTACATTACTCCCCCAAGCCTTAAAACCCATAAACATGATATTAACTTCATCAAAAATGGTGAGAAAAGCTTACCTCACATTGAAAACAAAAATGGAACCAAAGAAGGGAGAGAGACTAAACAAAATTGGAGGAGAAGAGGGGGAGAGTTCCAGCTACAAGCTTCTCCTTCAAGCTCCCAAGAGACAAAAATGGTGGAGGAGGAGAGGGCCACCAGGAGCTTAGGGTTTTTGGAGGAGGAAGGAGGAGATGGGTGGAAGGGAAATAAAGAGAAAAGAATAAGGAGGAGAAGAAGAAAAGTGGCGTGAAAATGAGAGGAGGAGAAAGAGTTTTGTTTTTTTTTTAAATTTAACCCCCTCATTAGTAATTTCATCGATTTAGGACAAACAGGCTCATAGTTCGGGCTCAATACTAAATCCAAAAATTATTTCGTAGGTATATTCGGATTCCCATAAATACTCTTAACAATCCTGACCAATGGCATCTCAATCGGAGATACTTGGTTTGACACCCATATTTTAACCGGGTGAAATTTTATCTCATTTAGTTTTAATAAATTATAATTTTTTTTATAATAAATCCCAATTTAATTATTCTAATATTTTTGGGACACCCATTAACTCATTAATAATTATTTAATATTTATTTATCATATTTAATCATTTTTATAAAATTCGGGATGTTACAATTGATAAGTGCTTTATAATACAATAAATTAGGTCTAAATTGCTTAGGATTTTAGTCATTATCCACTGTATTTCCTTTATTTATTGTGATTTTTGCTTTCTTTCCACTCTAGTCTACTTGGGTATGTTATTTTGCAGGAATTAAGATAATAAAGGGTCAAAACAAGAGAAAAACGACCATAAAATGATAAAGAAACAAGAAGAACAAGCCCAAAGTAGAAAGAACTCTCTTTTTATGCTGAATTCCGACTCAGAATGCTGAAATCCGACTCAGAATGTTAAAATCCGACTCAGAAATGCTGAATTCCGACTCAAAATGACCAAATCCGAGTGGGATGACTGAGAAAGGACCAAATCCGAGTAGAATTACTCAGAATGGAGCAAATCCGAGTGGAATACTGCACTATTGAAGGTAAATCCGATTTGAATGGCTCAGAATGGAGCCTTTCCGAGTGGAACAATTCATAATGGAGCATTGCCGAGTGGAATACTTCACTGTTGGAGCCAAATCCGAGTGAAATGTTCCCTGTCAAAGCCATTTCGAGTGATAAATGGCTGACTCGAGTGAAGGATCAATGCTAAAAAAGAATAAGTCTCGGTTTTAGAAAATCCGATTGGAAACTGTCCGAATGCAACAATTCCGAGTGAAAAAAGGAACTGAGCTTTAATAAATACTACCCAAAGGTATTTTCCGAGTGAAAGGATTGCTGATTGAAGTGAATCCGAGTGGGAATTAGCTGATTGAAGTAAATCCGAGTGAAGAATGCTGACTGAAGCAGGTCTGACCAAAGAACAAGTGCTTTTCTGGGCAAAAAGCTGATTTCGAGTGAATTGATTCCGAGCAGAAGGAATGCCATTGAATGAATAAATGCTGACTAAGAAGAATCTGAGTGATTGCATTCGGAGAACAAGGCATTTCTAAGTGGTGTCTTAATCGGACAAGGTGAAATCCGACCAGGAGTGAATCACACTCAGACTGACTTTTAAGTTTCGCATTAAATCCGAGTGAAAAGACTCCAAGGAAGACATCCGAGTGAGCTAAGACAGAAAGCTGCACTTCCAAGCAAAACAAGGCTCGGACATAAACTTCTACCAGCCAGCTTCCAGAGTCCTTCAAGTGCAAGTTCTGAGTGAAAAATAAGAAGGCACTTCCGAGTGAATTCCAAAGCAAAGCTTTAACCGAGTGGTTCAAATTCAGAGACAGCCGAGTGAAAATGATTAGGAACCGATTGAATCTGAGCCGAGTGAGTCTTCAATCTGTTCCGAATGAACTCCATGAACCTGAGCCGAGTGAATGGTTTCAGTCGGTTCCGAGTCCTTCTGCAGTCAATTCTGACTGAATGGAAGTTGCTCTTCAGTCAATCTTCACTCGTCCTTTCATCCAGCAAACACTGACCCCCCAACAACACTGACTGGCTGTCACTCGGATCTGTGTCCAAAGTCACCTTTCACTCGGTCTTTTGCTCAAAAGGCCTCTTTTCCACTCGGATTCTAGAGAGAAAACTGACCCAATTCTCCATAATGCAACCCCGGATCACTACCTCCATCAACACCGACTCCTTCCATCTCTTCATAGGCCCAACACCGGCCACAATAAAAAACACTCCTCTGCACACCGTCCCCTCTCTTTTCAAAATCGACCTACACTCCACAACTCCAAACAACGGATCATTTAACACCGCCCAGACTCCTCTCCAACCAACACCGCCCAACCGTCCTCACTTCTCAACACTGTCTTATTCCCTCTTCTATCCGCTATCCCTTTTCTCCTTTCCATCATCCACACCGCTCAGACTCCTCTCCTATCAACACCGGCTCCATCCACCACATCGTCCAGCAACTCCACTGTCCCTCATACCACCATACCTGCCACATATAAACCAACAACGCCCAGCAACCAATACCGAACAGCAAGCTTTCATTCGGTCTTGTGGAATTCCAGCACCTTTCCACTCAGAATTTGACCAACTGAATAAATCCAAGCACCTAATTATTGGAAATATTAAAATATGCAAATTGGAAACAAGTTGGCACAGCTGGAATTCACATGCACCGAAAGTTTCTTCCACTTGCAAATTTTAATGTGTTTTCTTAGCTGGATTCATTCATCCATTTGCCTATAAAAGGGAGAGCAATCAGGAGCATAAAATCAATCATCACTTGTATCAATTCCATCAGCTTCATTCTATTTTCTTTTCTTTTCTTCGTTACTTTCTCTCTTTTTCTCTTTAGTTTTCTTCTCTTCATTTTTCTTTCTCTATTCGTTTTTCTTCTCTTTCTTTTTATTTTCCTTTCTTTCTTTTATTTTGTAAGAGTGTGAGGGCAGTAAAAGTGAGAATTTAAATTTGTAATTGATGGAGAAATTATTGCAACAAGGAATTACAGTGGTAAATTATTCTGAGCTTTTGGAGAAACCTGTAAGTTTTTATTTTTACCATGTCTTGTATCTTTTATTTTTCTATTATTTATATGAATTTGAATTATTTCATGAGTAGCTAAATTAATTATCTTAGGAAAAAGGGGGTTTGATAATATTTTATTTTAATGTTATTTTGACTTGGAATTAAATAAATTTCTGTTTTCCATTTAGTTCAATTATATTTAATGCTTTTAGTGATTCCTAACAAGAACCTAAATGATAAAACTGTATACTTGCGGGTATATTAGTAAGTTTAGGTAATAAATAGAATCGAGAGATTTATTTTTACCGGAAAGCTTTGAACTAAACCTAAGATTTTTGAAATGCTTTTTGTGACCTCGGTAAAACCATGAAAGTAATCAAAATTCTTTTGAGGAAATAAAAGGGGTTTTCATAAAACGATAATGGGCCTTTATGAGGATTAAGCAGCGCTTTCCATAGGTTAGGTACATTAATAGGATTCCGAGAGGAACATATTAATTAGCTTTTGGAAAATTCGCCTTGGAAAACTTAATTCGATTCTTATTTATGAAAAGTTGAAATTCATTGACATAAAATAGAGTCTTAATCCCCCGAAATCCCAAGATATTCTCAACTCTGATTTTTAAAGTGTCAAGTAGATTTTATTTTTATATTTATTAGTATTCTGTGCAACTTTAATTTGTGCTTTACTTTATAAAAATCTTAAAAATCAATTGTGTGGATAATTAAATTTCAATATACTGGTACTTTGAACACAGTCCCTGTGGAGAACGATAATCTTTTATATTAGGTGACATAACCCGTGCGCTTGCGGGCCCTGTCAAGTTTTTGGCGCCGTTGCTGGGGACTGTTGTCCCTCAAATATCGGCAATATTGAAATTCGATTAGATCATACTTGTTAATATTTTTATTGTTATTTTTATTTTTATTTTTATTTTTGTTTGTAATTTTGTATTTTGTTCTTTATTTTGTGTATCTGTTGTTATTTTATTTTTGTGATAATTTGTTTTATTTGTCATTTATTTTCTATTTATGCGACGAAGCCGTAGTGTCGATCTAAACTTAGGATTTGACCCTGAGATAGAACGTACCCTTAAAGCTTTAAGAAAACAACAAAAACAACAAAAAGAACAAAAAGAAAATCAAATGGTAGACCAACACAGACCCTTAAGAGATTTTGCCGCTCCAAGCACTAATGGAAGAGGATCCAGCATCCTCAGACCCACAGTGGAGGCTAACAATTTTGAATTGAAGCCTTCACTACTCTTAATGGTTCAACAGAACCAATTCGGAGGATTACCCTCCGAAGATCCAAATCTTCACCTTCAAATCTTTCTTGAATACTGTAACACCCTAAAGATGAACGGAGCCACCAATGATGCCATTCGCTTAAGACTTTTCCCTTTCTCCTTAAGAGATAAAGCGAGGGCGTGGTTATACTCTCTTCCTGAAGGATCCATCACAACTTGGGAACAATTGTCCAGTGCTTTTATCAATAAATGGTACCCAAGGAACAAGACTAATGTGCTGAGAAAACAAATCATCAATTTTTCACAAAAAGATGATGAATCCTTGTATGAAGCCTGGGAAAGATACAAGGAGTTGCTAAGAGAATGTCCTCACCATGGGATAGAAAGGTGGTTGACAATCCATATTTTCTATAATGGACTAACTTCCACACAAAAGATCTCTTTAGATGCTGCAGCTGGAGGAGCCTTCATGAGTAAAAATGTTGATGAAGCTGAGAACCTGATTGAGGAAATAGCTCAAAACACTCACCAGTGGAACTCTGAGAGAGGATTACCTTCTAAAACACCAGGTAAGTACTCTGTTGATGCTCTTTCCTTACTCTCTGCCAAAGTTGAAGCATTAACATTAAAATTTGATAAAATAGGGTCAACAGGTGCTACTAATATTGTTTGTGAAGTTTGTGGTGTTTTAGGACATGGAGCTACAAATTGCCATTTAGCAATGACTCCTAATCAAGAACAAGAAATGCATCAGGTGGATGCTATTGGAAACTATGGTGGAAATTATCAAGGTAACTACAGACCTCCACAAGGTCCACCTGGCTTCCAAAATAGGCCACCTCAATTCCAAAGTAACTACAAACCTCAACAAGGAACCTATATTCCACAAAAATCAAAGCTAGAATCCTTGATGGAGACATTTGTAGCTACTCAACTTAAACAAAATGATGAATTCTATGATGCAATAAAAAACTTGGCTTCAAAAGTGGACTCTCTTACCACTCACAACAAAATACTGGAAAATCAAATTGCCCAACAAGCCTCCTATTCTCAAAGAGCACCAGGAACATTTCCTGGAAAACTAGAGGCTGGACCATCCAACCAAACCATGGCTGTCACTCTTAGGAGTGGTACTCAATACGATGGGCCAGTTGACAAGACAGCAAAGGAGGAAAAGAAAGTCGATGAATCTTCATCTCATCCAGTAATTGAAGAAGAGAAACCACAAGAAAAGCAGGAGGAGGTTAAGCCATATCAACCTCCCATTCCATTTCCTCAGTGCTTAGCCAAAGCAAAGTTGGACAAACAATTTGGTAAGTTCCTTGATGTTTTAAAGAAATTGTATATTAATATTCCTTTTACAGATGCTTTGCAGCAAATGCCCACATATACAAAGTTCCTGAAGGACATTCTGTCCAATAAAAGAAGACTGGAGGAAGATGGTACAGTTGCACTTACTGAAGAGTGTAGTGCTCTAATTCAAAAGAAACTTCCACCCAAGCTCCAAGATCCAGGTAGTTTCTCTATTCCTTGCATGATCGGTGACATGAATATAGATAAAGCATTGTGCGATTTAGGAGCGAGTGTGAGTTTAATGCCATTATCTATTTCTAAAAAGCTAGGATTGGGTGAACTAAAACCTACTAGGATGTCTTTACAATTGGCTGATAGATCTGTAAAATATCCTGTAGGAATTTTAGAGGATGTTCCTATTAAGATAGGAAAATTTTTTATACCTGCTGACTTTGTTGTGCTTGAAATGGACGAAGATTCTTTGATTCCTATTATTTTAGGCAGACCATTTTTAGCAACTGTAGGTGCTGTGATCGATGTCAAGAATGGTAAGTTGTCTCTAACTGTTGGAGACCAAAAGGTTGACTTCAACTTGAAAAATGTTTTAGAAAAACCTTATAATGATGTTTGCTGTATTGTGGATTTTGACGAACAAGTGGTAAAGGAAGCAACCCTTCCTAATGACCCACTTGAAACTGTTTTCATGATTGAGCTGACAGAAACATCTGATTGGTCTAAGGCCCCACATGACACTGAGGTCATGTGTGACAAAGTGGTAAGCCCCAATGTGGAATTAAAACCTTTACCAACTTCTTTAAGGTATGAGTTTCTTGGCCCTAATTCCACATATCCTGTGATTATTAATGCTAAATTGAATCCATCTGAAACTGAAAAACTTTTGAAACAACTTAGGTTGTATAGAAAGGTAATAGGTTATACAATGGATGATATCAAAGGGATTAGCCCTTCTCTTTGTATGCACAGGATTACTGTAGAAGATGAAAGTAGGCCCACAGTAGAACCACTTAGGAGATTAAATCCTAAAATGCAAGAAGTGGTTAAAAAGGAAATTTTGAAATTGCTTGATGCTGGAGTCATATATCCTGTTGATAGTAGTAAATGGGTAAGTCCTGTCCATGTGGTGCCTAAAAAGAGGGGAATAACTGTGATTGAAAATGATAAACATAACTTGATTCCTACTAGGATTGTCTCTGGTTGGCGCATGTGCATTGATTATAGGAAGTTAAATAGCGCCACGAAAAAAGATCATTTTCCCCTCCCTTTTATTGATCAGATGCTTGAAAGACCTGCGAAACACTCTTATTTCTGTTATTTGGATGGGTATTCAGGTTTTCATCAAATTCCCATTCATCCATCTGATCAAGAAAAGACTACCTTCACTTGCCCTTATGGGACTTATGCTTACAGACGTATGCCTTTTGGTTTATGTAATGCACCTGCGACTTTTTAAAGGTGTATGCAAGCAATTTTTTCTGACCTTATTGAAAATGTGATGGAAGTCTTTATGGATGATTTTTCAGTGCATGGTTTGGATTTTGATAATTGTTTAACAAATTTGTGCCAAGTCTTGCAGCGTTGTGAAGAAACCAATTTGGTTCTAAATTGGGAAAATGCCATTTTATGGTAAGAGAAGGCATAGTTCTTGGACACCTGGTATCTGAGAGAGGTATAGAAGTTGATAAGGCTAAAGTGGAAGTAATTGAAAAATTACCTCCACCCACAAATGTGAAAGGTATTCGGAGTTTTCTTGGACATGCAGGGTTTTACCGTAGGTTCATTAAAGATTTCTCCAAGATCACAAATCCTCTTACAACTCTTCTGGGTAAGGATGTGCCTTTCAATTTTGATTCATCTTGTATGGAAGCTTTTTGCAGGATTAAGCAAGCTCTAATCTCTGCCCCCATCGTACAACCACCTGATTGGAAACTCCCATTTGAGCTGATGTGCGATGCGAGTGATTACGCAGTGGGGGCTGTGTTGGGGCAAAGAAAGGATAAAAAGCTCCATGTAATTCATTATGCCAGCCGGACGCTAGATGATGCTCAGGTAAATTATGCCACAACTGAAAAAGAACTGTTAGCTATTGTCTTTGCTTTTGATAAATTTAGGTCTTATTTGGTAGGTTCACATGTTACTGTTTACACTGACCACTCTGCCATTAAGTATCTATTGAATAAAAAGGAATCAAAGCCTAGATTAATTAGGTGGATTCTAATATTGCAAGAATTTGACTTGGAAATTAAGGACAAGAAGGGTACCGAGAACTTGGTCGCTGACCACCTATCTAGGTTGACATCTGAAAAAGAAGAAACAGATAATATTCCCATCAATGAATCTTTTCCAGATGAACAACTCTTGAATCTTAGTATCCAACGTGTTCCTTGGTATGCTGATTTTGTAAATTTTCTTGCATGTGGTATCTTACCTCCTGATCTTAGCTTTCAGCAAAGGAAAAAGTTTTATGCAGATGTCAAGCATTATTATTGGGATGAACCACTCCTTTTCAAGCAATGTGCAGATGGTATAATCCGGAGATGTGTTTCACAAGATGATGTCCATGCTATCTTGGATCATTGCCATTCTCTTTCCTGTGGAGGGCACATGAGCACCTCCAAGACAGCTGCTAAAATATTACAAGCTGGGTTCTATTGGCCAAATATTTTTAAGAATGTATGTAAGTATGTTCTAACTTGTGATGCTTGCCAAAGAACAGGTAACATTGGTAAGAGACAAGAAATGCCATTAAATACCATTTTAGAAGTTGAATTGTTTGATGTATGGGGTGTTGATTTTATGGGTCCCTTTCCCTCTTCTTTTGGAAATCAGTTCATATTAGTGGCAGTTGACTATGTGTCAAAATGGGTGGAAGCCATTGCTTCACCCCATTCTGATGCTAAGATTGTTATTAAACTTTTCAAGAAAATAATATTTCCAAGGTTTGGGGTCCCAAAATGTGTTATAAGTGATGGAGGGTCTCATTTTATTGAGAAAACTTTTCAGACCCTTCTAAAGAAATATGGAGTTAGGCATAAGGTTGCTACACCTTATCACCCACAAACTAGTGGACAAGTTGAGGTATCCAATCGGGAAATTAAAAATATTCTTCAAAAGTGGTGAATACATCACGTAAGGATTGGTCTATTAAGTTAGATGATTCCTTATGGGCGTATCGAACCGCATACAAAACTCCCATTGGAACCACACCTTTTAAGCTAGTATATGGGAAGCCCTGTCATTTACCTGTTGAGCTAGAATATAAATCTTTTTGGGCTGTTAAAACTCTTAACTTTGATCATAAGGCTGCAGGTGAACAAAGATTGTTGGAATTAAATGAGCTTGAAGAACTCCGTCTAGATGCATACGAAAATGCCAGAATTTATAAAGAAAAAACCAAACAATGGCATGATCGTCACATCCAACGGAGAACATTTAATCCAGGTGATATGGTTTTACTGTTTAATTCTAGATTGAAGCTTTTTCCAGGTAAACTGAGATCCCGATGGTCGGGACCATTCAAGGTGACAAAAGTCTTTCTCTTTGGAGCTGTCGAACTATGGAGCGAGAAATCTGGTACATTTAGGGTAAATGGACAGAGAGTAAAACACTATCTGATAGGTCAACCAATACAACAAGCAAGTGACTTGGACTTGTTTGATGCTCCTGATGAGTAAATCCAAACGGTGAGAAGTCTGGCTGAAGACTTAAAACTTAGCACTGATAGGGAGGTAACCCTATAAAAAGTTGTTGTTTTATTTATTTTAAGCTTTTATTCTATAAAAAAAAAACCAACTATGTCAGATGCTGGTTTGGGGTTATTACAGGTAAGTTTTCTTATCCTTTTATCATCCATTTTAACATTAAGGACAATGTCAAATTCTGGTTTGGGGTGGTAGGTAAGAAAACTTAACTGTTTTGTTTACGTTGTGTGATTGTCATTTTATTTTGCATGTATGTTTTCCTTGTTTGTAATCTTGTAATTTACCATTATTGCATGATAAAGTTACTTTGAACACAAGGCTAAAGTATCTAAGGATCCCAAAATTTTGAGTAAAATTTTCAAAATTTGATTGTTTAAATGCCAAATAAATGCTTAAATGAACTTTATGTGATTAAAATTTTCTTTGAAAAGACTTTCCATGGTTAGACTTGAGCCAAAATGGGTTATTTATCAAACAAATTTTCAAAATCCATATTTTCTTGATTGAGTGAATCTCATAGTCATTAATATTCTAAAACTTGTTTTTCAACCGATTCAAAATGGTTTTGATTATATGTCTTAGGATGATAAAGGCACAATTAGGTCTTATTCTTAAGCCTCAGAATTTTGTATAATTTGACACCTAGTTGCCCCTTTTGAGCCTAAAAGTGAAAATTTTTCCTTGAAACCTTTCATTGACTGATACTCTCTTAATGGTAAAAAAGTTGGAAATTTAGTGGAGCAAAGAAATAAAAAAAAAGGACTTAAGAAAAATATGGTATTGGATGCAAAGAAAAGCAAGAAAAAGAAAAAGCAAATCAAAAGGATGATATTGAATGAATTCCAAAAAATCCATAAAAGTTCAAAAAATTTGCTCTGTTAAATTTATAATGATGATTTGAATCATTCATGACTATTAAAGCCCTTTTATATTCCATTTTTCTTGAAATTCCTACCTTAACAATACAATCCAAGGCCACGTTACAACCTTTGAAAGACCTTTAGACTTTGACATATTTTCTATCTAAACTGTGGAGTTTCTGGTTTATTAACAAGCTTATGCTAATGTTTTTTGACTATGATGATTTGAGAGATACACAAACCTTGAAACACTTGAGTGAAAATTATGAGAAGAGTATCTCAAGTCTTGACATTGAAAATTGATTCACATAAGAAAAATAAAATTGGCATTTGAATAAATGAGTTTCTCTGTTTTGGATTCCTTAGTTTATTAAGTTTAGTGTTTTCTGTATTTTATCTTGTGAATATGGTGATTACTTGAGGACAAGCAATGTTTTGGTTTGGGGTATTTTGATAAGTGCTTTATAATACAGTAAATTAGGTCTAAATTGCTTAGGATTTTAGTCATTATCCACTGTATTTCCTTTATTTATTACGATTTTTGCTTTCTTTCCACTCTAGTCTACTTGGGTATGTTATTTTGCAGGAATTAAGGTAATAAAGGGTCAAAACAAGAGAAAAACGACCATAAAATGATAAAGAAACAAGAAGAACAAGCCCAAAGTGGAAAGAACTCCCTTTTTATGCTGAATTCCGACTCAGAATGCTGAAATCCGACTCAGAATGTTAAAATCTGACTCAGAAATGCTGAATTCTGACTCAAAATGACCAAATCCGAGTGGGATGATTGAGAAAGGACCAAATCTGAGTAGAATTACTCAGAATGGAGCAAATCCGAGTGGAATACTGCACTGTTGAAGGTAAATCCGATTTGAATGGCTCAGAATGGAGCCTTTCCGAGTGGAACGATTTAGAATGGAGCATTGCCGAGTGGAATACTTCACTGTTGGAGCCAAATCCGAGTGAAATGTTCCCTGTCAAAGCCATTCCGAGTGATAAATGGCTGACTCGAGTGAAGGATCAATGCTAAAGAAGAATAAGTCTCGGTTTTAGAAAATCCGATTGGAAGCTGTCCGAATGCAACAATTCCGAGTGAAAAAAGGAACTGAGCTTTAATAAATGCTACCCAAAGGTATTTTTCGAGTGAAAGGATTGCTGATTGAAGTGAATCCGAGTGGGAATTTGCTAATTGAAGTAAATCCGAGTGAAGAATGCTGACTGAAGCAGGTCTGACCAAAGAACAAGTGCTTTTCTGGGCAAAAAGCTGATTCCGAGTGAATTGATTCTGAGCAGAAGGAATGCCATTGAATGAATAAATGCTGACTAAGAAGAATCTGAGTGATTTCATTCGGAGAACAAGGCATTTCCAAGTGGTGTCTTAATCGGACAAGGTGAAATCCGACCAGGAGTGAATCACACTCGGACTGACTTTTAAGTTTCGCATTAAATCCGAGTGAAAAGACTCCAAGGAAGACATCCGAGTGAGCTAAGGCAGAAAGCTGCAATTCCGAGCAAAACAAGGCTCAGACATAAACTTCTACCAGCCAGCTTCCAGAGTCCTTCAAGTGCAAGTTCTGAGTGAAAAATAAGAAGGCACTTCCGAGTGAATTCCAAAGCAAAGCTTTAACCGAGTGGTTCAAATTTAGAGACAGCCGAGTGAAAATGATTAGGAACCGATTGAATCTGAGCTGAGTGAGTCTTTAATCTGTTCCGAATGAACTCCATGAACCTGAGCCGAGTGAATGGTTTCAGTCAGTTCTGAGTCCTTCTGCAGTCAATTCGGACTGAATGGAAGTTGCTCTTCAGTCAATCTTCACTCGTCCTTTCATCCAGCAAACACCGACCCCCCAACAACACTGACTGGCTGTCACTCGGATCTGTGTCCAAAGTCACCTTTCACTCGGTCTTTTGCTCAAAAGGCCTCTTTTCCACTCGGATTCTAGAGAGAAAACCGACCCAATTCTCCACAATGCAACCCCGGATCACTACCTCCATCAACACCGACTCCTTCCATCTCTTCACAGGCCCAACACCGGCCATAATCAACAATACTCCTCTGCACACCGTCCCCTCTCTTTTTAAAACCGACCTACACTCCACAACTCCAAACAACAGATCACTCAACACCGCCCAGCAACCCATTCAACACAACACCGCCCAGACTCCTCTCCAACCAACACCGCCCAGACTCCTCTCCAACCAACACCGCCCAACCGTCCTCACTTCTCAACACCGTCTTATTCCCTCTTCTATCCGCTATCCCTTTTCTCCTTTCCATCATCCACACCGCCCAGACTCATCTCCTATCAACACCGGCTCCATCCACCACATCGTCCAGCAACTCCACTGTCCCTAATACCACCATACCTGCCACATATAAACCAACAACGCCCAGCAACCAATACCGAACAGCAAGCTTTCATTCGGTCTTGTGGAATTCCAGCACCTTTCCACTCAGAATTTGACCAACTGAATAAATCCAAGCACCGAATTATTAGAAATATTAAAATATGCAAATTGGAAACAAGTTCGCACAGCTGGAATTCACATGCACTGAAAGTTTCTTCCACTTGCAAATTTTAACGCGTTTTCTTAGCTGGATTCATTCATCCATTCGCCTATAAAAGGGAGAGCAATCAGGAGCATAAAATCAATCATCACTTGCATCAATTCCATCAGCTTCATTCTATTTTCTTTTCTTTTCTTCGTTACTTTCTCTCTTTTTCTCTTTAGTTTTCTTCTCTTCATTTTTCTTTCTCTGTTCGTTTTTCTTCTCTTTCTTTTTATTTTCCTTTCTTTCTTTTATTTTGTAAGAGTGTGAGGGCTGTAAAAGTGAGAATTTAAATTTGTAATTGGTGGAGAAATTATTGCAACAAGGAATTACAGTGGTAAATTATTCTGAGCTTTTGGAGAAACCCGTAAGTTTTTATTTTTACCATGTCTTGTATGTTTTATTTTTCCATTATTTATATGAATTTGAATTATTTCATGAGTAGCTAAATTAATTATCTTGGGAAAAGGGGGTTTGATACTATTTTATTTTAATGTTATTTTGACTTGGAATTAAATAAATTTTTGTTTTCCATTTAGTTCAATTATATTTAATGCTTTTAGTGATTCCTAACAAGAACCTAAATGATAAAACTGTATACTTGCGGGTATATTAGTAAGTTTAGGTAAGAAATAGAATCGAGAGATTTATTTTTACCGGAAAGCTTTGAACTAAACCTAAGATTTTTGAAATGCTTTTTGTGACCTCGGTAAAACCGTGAAAGTAATCAAAATTCTTTTGAGGAAATAAAAGGGGTTTTCATAAAACGATAATGGGCCTTTCTGAGGATTAAGCAGCGCTTTCCATAGGTTAGGTACATTAATAGGATTCCGAGAGAAACATATTAATTAGCTTTTGGAAAATTCGCCTTGGAAAACTTAATTCGATTCTTATTTATGAAAAGTTAAAATTCATTGACATAAAATAGAGTCTTAATCCCCCGAAATCCCAAGATATTCTCAACTCTGATTTTTAAAGTGTCAAGTAGATTTTATTTTTATATTTATTAGTATTCTGTGCAACTTTAATTTGTGCTTTATTTTATAAAAATCTTAAAAGTCAATTGTGTGGATAATTAAATTTCAATATGTTGGTACTTTGAACACAGTCCCTGTGGAGAACGATAATCTTTTATATTACGCGACATAACCCGTGCGCTTGCGGGCCCTGTCAACAATCCACCCCACCTAAAAAGAATTTCGTCCTCGAAATTCAGCATCGATATATACATATCGCAAGGCCATACCTCAGGCCACACATCAACAAGGTTCAACGACACCATAAAATAACATTGGACCTCCCAAAGTCTATCAAGACATGTTCATCATCACTTCATCATTCTTAACATAAAATTCCCACATCAAGGTGTATATGTCATCAATTATAACTCATCCAACAAAGCTCAGATGTTCATACTTAGTACGCCCAGATAGGCGCAGTACATTCACCATAAGCAGTTACAATCCTTACACCTGTCCGGCCTATGTGTTGCTGCATCCGACATACAGGAAGGCGCCCCAATCCCGTAGTGGTTACCACAAACACATAAAGTTGCTGCATAAGTGCATGTTGCCACAATGCCTGTGGCATGTAAGGCCATATCGGGACCAGTACTTTGTATTCCCATTGCTCACATCGGTCACTCTTATTCAAGCGATACCAGTCCACATAAGACTTGGTGACAATCCTCACCAGTCCATAACTAACATATTCATACTTCCTCGTCATTCTACAATTAATTTGGCATAAATCATGCCATACCAATCATCAAATATTAATTAACATCATAATAAATTAGCGTACCAACCATAAATTTTCAATCATCATAAAGTAAATACCCTATGCTCGGGCTTTATCCATCTAATACCATGGTCAAATAGCCTAAAATTCTCGTCTCACTTACATATTTGTTGGCTATAAGTCAATTCATGCCTTAAAAGATTCACCAAACTCTTATCAAGTAGGCTACTTAATCGTATAATAAGCTTTCACATTAGGGATTCTCCTCATAATTCAAAATCAAAGTTCATAACTCGGTCATACGTCACATATCATATCACTTCATTATATGATTTCTATCACCAATATGTCATCTTTCAAATTAAATGGGAAGTAATAACATGATTAAATTTTCCATCTACTAACCCGTAATCACACATGTCATTTCTAAATCATATCATCATCCATAATTAATCCAATGATCATAATCTCTAGGGCACACAATTTAGCCCAAAGTCATTTCGTAAAATCATATACCATAAAATCGTGTACACCATAGCCAATACCAATAATACCCCAAACTCAACATTATTATTCATCAATCATCAGGGGTTACATTCATTATTCGTATTCCATCGCATACCAGCTCTAGCTTCAACAATGTATTTCACAATTAATTTCGTTATGGCTCAACTATTCATAAGGTTCGATCAATCACTAGACTTAGGAAGTCTAAGGGTTACCTAGTACCCATCGTGAAATTCTCACATACCGCACAACATCATTAGACATGGCTCATAAATAGTATAGAGTCTAGGCTACCATAGGGTCCAATTAAATCAATTCCCCCACAATATTTGATCATACAAGATCTTGCCGAGTTACCCGGAGTACCACGTTTGGTGGGTCATAATTAAATAAATCATTCCCTCGGTGCTCACATACATAAAATCAAGTCATCACCCCAATCTGACAAGTATACAATTTCATATCTAATCACTTTTCACATATTCAAGTTCCCAATTTAGGGAGATACAACAAATCACTTGTATCATATAACATATAGGATTCTTGTGCCAAAGGATATAAAATCCATCCTTCAAAACTTAGTACAACTAAGCATTTCAATTTATAGACATCCACACTAGGGAATTCTTTCACCATCATTCATTTAATCAATTCAAGTGTGTGAAGTGTTTATATTCAACAAGCATACTTTGGCCACAAGCCACAAGCATGAATCACGTAAGAGACCTAACCAAGAATTCGATTTTAAGGTGTATATGCACACCAAGGTCTCGACATATATGGTCTACTACCATATCAATTCATCTTTCATATCTCACATTCATCAATTCATTATTTCATTTCCATGATTAACATTCAACATGAATCCATCATCAATTTAATTTATATTCAATATATCAGCATCATTGAACAATAACAATGTATTCGCCATTTGAAGAAAATAGGGTAAGGAACTTGGCCGAACTTACACATACAACATATCGTTCACATCATACAATTTATCCATATGTATTCAACTCCATGATTCAACCATAATCAAGAAGAAGTAACTATGCTCCATTTATGCATCACACAACCTCAATGACAATGATCATACTTTCACAAGCAACAATTATAACTCATGAATAAAAATTCACAAGAACCCTCGATTAGCTACATTCTCAATCCAATATTAATGGTTCACAAAAATCACCATCGAGAAAACAATGCCCTGATAGTCAATTCACAACTCTTAGGCAACTAGTTATTCATAATCCATATAGGGTAATCAATTCCTAAACATGTCATCATCCTCTAGATAACTACCACCTTTTAGTTCATACGGAGAACCATATTCCAACAATGAGCATCTCGCTCCAAAGATCACAATAAATATCTCACTATTGAGCAATCATGCTCCAATCATCCATAATACCAATTCATCACAGAGTAACCATGCTCTGATGGTAATTTAATAAATCTAATTCAGAGCAAATACGCTCTGATACCGCTGTTGTAACACCCCAGTTTTCCAGACTCAAATCCCGATGTAATCAAGATAATAATTAATAAAAATGCAGGTAAATTTTTCACATTTGAAATATTTCTAAACACCTTGACGATTACATCAAGACCCGAACCACAGAAAATCGAAGAGTACGAATTAATAAGATATGACTGGATCGATAACTAAATTGCCCATAACGATATACAAAATAGTAGAGTTTGCAGCGGAAGAGAAATGTGTATACCGGCCAAACGCCTAGTCCCATATATGACGATATGAGAAAAGGCTCGGCAAAGCATGCAAATACCCGACATAGACCTAATAGAACAAAGCCCGTCTAATTCACTCACGACATACACATGCATTCCCTAAGACACAATTATATTATATATATATATATACATATACATCTAGGGATCTTCTCCCAACTATCACAATCATCAATGTACATCATTCAATTTCAATCCCTCAAGTACAAATTAAATCATCTCTTACATACTACTTATATATATTCACCATTCCTAAATATGAAGGATTATTTATACATGACTAAATTCACTAATTCATCCATATCATCATAAACAATTTATTCATTACATAAGAACTCATAAATGATACCGGCCAAGGCACTTCCATTACCATTATTTACCTTCGCCAAAACTTCAATTCAAAGTCTCATCTTAGCCCATGATAACACTACATCACAATGCTAAAAAGGAGACCACATGGAAGAGTGAGTTATACATTCAAAATGACGAATATAATATATATTGTGATCATGTGTATATGCATATATTCATCATGTGTGCTTTGCTGTTAAATCATTAAATCATCACTCAATCATCATCACATTATTATAATAGGCATACAAAACATCATGAATCGTAATCCACAACATAAGCAAGCACAAGCACATACACAATCACATTGCCACTTATCATCAAGGGCATACATAAATTATCATCATCAATTCATTAAATCTTCACTCAATTCCTCCTCACAAGGGGTTTCTCTTCTCTCGTGGTCATTCCATCTCAAATGCCATGCATCTATGGCTAATGCATATGTCAACTGTTTAATGCATATGCAATGGATCCATTTCATTTCATCGGGTGATCGCAACCACCATAATCATTCATTCATATTCATGGGTTTCCCGCCTCGTAAGGGGTACTCCCTCTAGCAGCCTCGTAAGGTGCTTTCTCATGATCGCAACCACATTCAATAATTCATAATGGTTTCCCACCTCGCAAGGGGTACTCCCGCCTCATGATCGCAACCACGGGCATCATAGGTGCTCGCAAGCCCTTTTTCATTTCAACAACCAAGTGATCGCAACCACCGGCTCAATATCATATCATCATCAAGTTGGTTTCCCGCCTCGCAAGGGGTACTCCCTTTATAGAATCCCGCAGGATTTTTTATCACTGTGATCGCAACCACATTTCAATGTTATGCCATGCCATGAATGGAAAATGCAATAATGCAAATGCTCAACAACCTCGCAAGGATATCTCGCCCTCTCTCATAGGGTATGCTTAGTTCAACATTTTCAAGAATCATATACAATCATTTATAAAGCCCCTTAAGACGCATTATTTACATACATGGCATTTCAATATCCACTAAATCATTTCATAATAATCCACACATGGAAATCAAGAAGCATAACCAATATCATAATATTAATCTACACTTGGAATTATCCAAGACATATTCATCATCCCATATACATGGCAATTACACATATGCCTAATACAATCATATTCTTGAACTTACATCTTAACACATCATATATATATATATATTTCATATCATATGGCAAGTCAATCTTTGTATTCAACCACAATGGCTTTACAACATCAGGTAATGATCATCAATATTACCACACATTCATTTAGTGGGTTTCCATCTCATTATTCATCGCCATTGTCTCATATGTTATGTATATACCTATACGTGTTAGTGTGGTATTTACAATATTTCCATCATCATACTCCAAACCACCCTCATAAGATCATGCTTGGATCACTCATAATAGCATTCAATAATTAATCAATAATAACAATCACCCTTTATGCAAGGAAGTGATCAACACCATCATTTATCATTAGTCCCTACTAATGTCATATCCAATCATTTGATTCATGACACATGCTATATTATTTTACCAATTCTCTAATTGGTTTCATAATTACCTTAAAGTGTATCTTATAACCTCTTCATCAAATTCTCTTTATCATTCTCTTATATCCCATTCTTAGGGGTGAAAATATCATAAATAATTCTTTCCAAATGTATCAATTAATTTCACTTCCCCACCGTGGTATATCATCATTAAATACCCCTTATGCATTTCCATAAATATCCCATAATATAAGGGAATGGGGCTCAACATTTAAATTGAAGAAATAAACAAAATCCCAAGTTTTGGGTATCTCGCTCAAGCGAGATTCACCTTCGCTTGAGCGAGATGGGGGTGGTTCGCTTGGGCGCCCCCAAGTTTTTCCTGAGCGAGAAGGTTTTAAGCATCAGACATCAATCTTGCTTGAGCGAGGTCCCATTTATATGGTTTCCTATACTCGCTTGCTCGGGCGAGGCTCCCCATGGCCAGCCATTCACTCGAGTGAAAATACTCTAGTGCCCAATTCCACATATACTCGTTTGAGCGAGACTCCCTACAACGGGTTACTCGCTCAGGTGAAATTTTTCCAGTAACCATTTCTACCCGCGGACGCTTGAGCGAGGCTCCCTTCAACTAGCCACTCGCTCGGGCGAGAATTGTCCAGTACCTATTTCAAGGCTAGCTCACTTGAGCGAGACCCAGCTTGCCTCATCCTTCGCTTAAGCGAATAACTTATACAACCAATTCCTCTCTCGCTCGCTCAAGCGCGGCCACGCCCGCTTGAGCGAGATTTGTCCAGTGTCTCTCCTGCTCACTTCATATTAGGCCAGAGGCCATAATAATGGTACAGGGGATTCTCGCTTGGGCGAGAATCCATCTTGCTTGAGCGAGTTATCAGAACTTATGCAGAAACAAAAATTCTCACAACTCAACACATGAAATCTCATTCAAGGCCAATTTAATGACATTCAACACATCATATACATCATATGGGACATGTAAAACTTGTTTACACATTCATACTCATAATTTCTCATTCCAAACTCAATAACCGTAATAAAATTATACTTATCATCATCTAACACACATATACATACTTCCATAACAATCATCACATCCTCCCACACATCATTCTCAATAATCATCAAATGTCATTCATGTTATCTCAATAACTACATGGCAAGGCAAGCATGAGTAATAAAACACATACATCAATCACTATCAATCTACTCATGCAATTTGAATGTAAACTCCTCTCCTACCTCGAGGGAAAGAACCGCAACGATTCCAATGCTCCGAATGCTCTGTCACATCACCCGGAATACAATCTACATATCACGTAAATATGCATTCATAGAATCAATAACCATCTCGAGGCATTCATCATAAATTCTAAATAATGACTTACACATTGTAAAGTTTTTGAACAAGTTCTAAACTTGTCAAAACACCAATTTATCCAATTGTGTTAGGCTTCGGGAATTCCTTTCCCAAAACCACGATCCTCTAGATCTTAAAGACTAACTAAACCCAACAACATCATCATCTCTTCTATTACATAAGGTAATCCCAAATCACCTCAATTCTTCAATATCCTCATTATCACTTATAGTTCGACACAAGTTATCCTTGCTTATTTTATACCACTCTTAATTAACAAACTCTAATGACACAACCATGGCCTATCAATTCACCAACCAAAATGTATATCCCATTGATTCTACCATTAAGGGTTATCTATAATGTTCATCATTGTTCATCACTATAACTAACAACATACATATTAAATATCACCCATTCACTTTTAATTCACCCCAACAAGTCACAATATATATACAATTCCCCAAATTCTTAGGGCAAGGGTTTTCATCAAAACCCAACAACTATTACCAATACTCATTAATCACCATCAATGGCCATCTTTCATCATTAATATCATTCTCCAATATCATTAAACCTATATTCTACTCACATTTCACACTTTCCCCAATTTATTAAAGTTAGGGTTCCACTAAAACCCAACAACACTCATTAATATCTATTTATTCCTCATCACCTTCCAACTATGCATTCATCCTCTTCATTTATTACCACCAAGTTTAACATTTATGACAACCCACTCTAGGGTTCCATATTTAAAGCTTTCATTAAACACCCCATTCACCTACATTACTCCCCTAAGCCTTAAAACCCATAAACATGATATTAACTTCATCAAAGATGGTGAGAAAAGCTTACCTCACTTTGAAAACAAAAATAGAACCAAAGAAGGGAAAGAGACTAAACGAAATTGGAGGAGAAGAGGGGGAGAGTTCCAGCTACAAGCTTCTCCTTCAAGCTCCCAAGAGATAAAAATTGGTGAAGGAGGAGAGGGCCACCAGGAGCTTAGGGTTTTTGGAGGAGGAAGGAGGAGATGGGTGGAAGGGAAATAAAGAGAAAAGAATAGGGAGGAGAGAAAGAAAAGTGGTGTGAAAATGAGGGGAGGAGAAAGAGTTTTGTGTTTTTTTTATAATTTAACCCCCTCATTAGTAATTTCATCAATTTAGGACAAACAGGCTCATAGTTCGGGCTCAATACTAAATCCAAAAATTATTCCAAAGGTATATTCGGATTCCCATAAATACTCTTAATAGCCCTGACCAATGGCATCTCAATCGGAGATACTTGGTTCGACACCCATATTTTAACCGGGTGAAATTTTATCTCATTTAGTTTTAATAAATTATAATTTTTTTCATAATAAATCCCAATTTAATTATTCTAATATTTTTGGGACACTCGTTAACTCATTAATAATTATTTAATATTTGTTTATCATATTTAATCATTTTTATAAAATTTAGGATGTTACACTGGGTGTCACAATGGTGGTATCAGAGCATTTTTAAAAATTTAGGGCAATTGCTATGACATGTATTGTTTCTTTGATATACTAAATGAATTGTTTGTTTACTTGCTTGATAATATGTTAAGTATGTGCTATATGACTTATTGCTTAACTGATAAATTGTAAAATACTTATAGTTATGTTATAATCTTGTAATTGTATACGATATACTTTCCCTTAGAATTAGTATAAACCAAACTACGAATGTAGGATGGCAAGAAACAATAACGACACTATGGCAGCTACTTTCAACCACTTGGCTGAGGTCTTGGAGAGGCAAAATCAACCAAGAAATACTACAGGACTTCATAGATTGGATCACTTCTTGAAAAGAAAGCAATCATAGTTTAAAGAAGGCTATAATCCAGAGGTAGTATACCTATGGATTAAGGAAATGGAACGTATCTTTCAATCTTTACCCTGCATAGAATTTGAAAAGGTGGAATATGCCACCTACATGATGATTGAGGAAGCAGAGAACTGGTGAATCCATGCCAGGATTCGTATGACTGAGACCGACAGACCATTTGACTGGGCTAATTTTAAAGACTATTTTCTAGAGAAATATTTTCCAGCAAGTGTGAAGAGCCAAAAAGAGCTGGAATTCATGGAGCTGAAACAAGGCTCAATGTCTGTTGGTGAGTATGCTGCTAAATTTGAAGAGTTATCCCTCTTTTACTCTCCTTTCCAACAAGCAGGTGCTAAAGCCTCAAAGTGCGTCAAGTTTGAGAATGGTTTGAATCTTGAAATCAAAGAGGCTATCTATTATCAAGAAATTCGGAGCTTTTCAATCCTGATCAATAAATGATGAATTTTTGAAGAAAACCACCAAGCCAGATTAGCTCAAGAGAAGATCAATAGACAACTGAGACCTCAACCAGCTACCTTTAAAAGGAAAGGATCATTCTATCCAAATCGTTTCAAGGGAGGATCATCATCATCTTTTGAGAGACGTAACAATCATATGAATATAAAGTGTCATAAGTGCGGAGGTAATCACCATATACGTGATTGCAACAGACGCCTAGTGTGACACCCAAAAATTTTAAGATAAATTTTTCGCGTTTAAAGAATCATTTTGAAATTCATAATTTAAATTCTGAGGTCACGTAAAAATTGATAAATGCGGAATATTATCATGCATACTAGTCGTGAATGAATAAAACATAATACATTTATATAGCGGAAACTATAAATATAATTGCAATACATGATACATAATATTATTACAATACATTAAAATTCAAATGAAGTCAAAGTCCAAGCAATAAAACATAAAAGCTTCATTAATTGTACCACTCTTCATTCTGTGAAGCATGCACTGTAAAAATAATGTAAGAGTAAGACAGAATATAGAATAAATATAAAATAAGTAAAATTGCACAAACACAAGCAACTAACCATAATGATATGATGAATATGCCAAACAAGGTCATTTACATTTAATGGTCTTTAATTTAATCAAATGATGTCATGCTGGATCCATTTTGGTTTGGTGGGATTACTGCAGTAAAAAGTCTCATAGAGACACAAGTAGGACTTAGCATATACCATGAATCCCTACACTTCATGGTGCTCAAGTACCGAAGTACACAAGTAGGACTTAGCATAAACCATGAATCCCTACACTCTATGGCGCTCAAGTACCGAAGTACACAAGTAGGACTTAGCACAAACCATGAATCCCTACACTCCATGGCGCTCAATGAAAATAGGGCTTTAACTCATCATAGAGTAACCCCCCACCAGGGCCGGCAATCATGGAACCCCTAAATTCCATGGTGCGTCCAAATGCTTATGATGCATGAATGCTGTAACATCCCAAAAATTTCATTCTCATGTATAATCATTTTTAATCTACACCATTAATGATATTATCTATTTATATTAACTTTCTACATAAGTTTGGCTGTGAATTGAAGCTTCTTTTTGATTCGTTCAAATAGCTTCCTTTGATATTAACCTCTAGTAGCGTTCTGATTGGGAGATTACTGAGTGAAATTGTAACATCCTAAAATTTAGAATTTTAGAAAAATAATTCATTAAGGATCAGTGGAGAAATTCTGAGTGAATTATGTCTGAGAAAAGACCTTCCGAGTGAAGAAATGGATATGATTCCGAGTGAAGAAAGGTTAACATGTTTCTGAGTAAAACATGATTAAGAGAATCATTTATGAGTTAAGAAAAAACTGTGTCCGAATGAGACACTTTTGAGTGAGGCAAATCCGAGTGAAACGTCTCCGAGTGAAACGTTTCCAAATGGGTTATTTCTGAGAGAAGTACTTCTGAGCGAAGAAAAGCTTTGATTTCGGATGACTACTTCTCATGCCGAGATATTTTTGAGTTGAGTGCAATTTTCCCGAGTGGGGTGTCTTCGAGTGTGACATTTCTGAGTGGAATGGCACCGATTGAAACATACCGAGTGAGTCTTTTCCAGGGAGAGTACTTCCGGACAAAGAAAGACTTTAACATCGAATGAGTATGTTTCTGAGTAAATAGTCCTGAAGGAAGTAAATATCCGAGTGGTGAATTCATTTGATTCGTGCTCGGGTCCATATTCAGAGTTGCTGAGAGTTTGTGCTCGGGTTCGTATTCAAGATTGTCCTCAACCCCGAGTGATCCTTTCGAGTGGAAAGATTTCTGAGAGAGGACTGAACTTTAAACTCCAAGTGATATTTTCAGTTGAAAGACTTTCGAGTGACGCAAGTGAAAGCTTTAACTCGGGCAGAGATATATCCGAGTGAGATATTTGTGAATGAAATGTCTCTGGGTGAGACATTCCGAGTGGATCCCTTCCAAGGAAAGAAAAGCTATGATTGAGTGTTTCATGTAGAAACCTTTTCGAGTGAATTTTCTCTAAGTGAAGTAATTCTGAACGGAAAGATGCTCTGATGAATCTTTCTCGGAAAGAGGGATATGCCCAAGATACCGAAACCGAGTCAGAACTGATAATTACTACAGTCATTAAGGCTCTTCCATGTCACTTTATTCTTTTAAATTATAGCAGATTCTCTTTTTGTCTTTTCTAAGCATGGGACCCTCTCTATTTTGTCCTATCTTCTTTTCTTTTAAATATCTTGTCTCTTCCTTATCATTTAAGATACGTGTATCAGACTTCTTCATTTCGTTCACGTCTCTTTTGCATGAACAATATATAAATACTTCTACTGTTGGATTAGCTTGAAAACTTTGAAAGTGTAAAACAACACCTCTAATCCTTTTCTTTCCCAATCTTTACTGGAAATTATCGATTAAAGAAGGAAATCAATCTTCACTTCTTCTCTTTCACAAAGAAGCTTTAGACTGGTTTAGAGCTGGAAATTCCAGTCAGAATTTGTGAGCTGTGCTTAGATATAACTTGAAGAACTGCTGGAACTCTTTATTTCCAGGTAGGGGGAGCATTTACATTTTAAATGCATGGTTTATGAACGGATTCAGGATAATATTATTGTATTTAATAAGAAATCCTGAATATATATATATATATATGTTATGTGTAACATATTTGTGATGACTATGATATTTCTGTTCATATGATATTGATGTTAATGTGTGATTGATGATGCTGATATGAATGTTCTTCATGAAATATATCATGATGTATGAATGCATGGAATGCATTTGATAAGCATGTGATGCTTGTGTATTGAACAAATATGAAATATGATGTGGTTTCGAGGATTCCACAAAAGACCTTGGGTGGGACTCAAGGCAAACCTTTTGAGCGGGGCTCGGGGTTTAGCCCGTGACACTACCGTTGTCACTGGGAGTGATTGTGTCATATAAGAGGGCAAACGGTTTGGTACCAATAAAACGGTCGGATCAGCTGAGAGCTGAGTTATGGCTGGGAGCCAGTGTTGCAACACAAATTAAAAGACTTAATAATGGATCCATTTGATTGAGCATGTGAATACATTGATTTATGTTATTGAGAATAACATGATGATTTGATCAGTTGATGATATGAGAATGAATGATATATGATGAGATTATGTGATATGTTTATGATTTATATATAATTATGAATTGGACATTTAATCTGATTCAATAACTATCATTTGACATGTTTATGCTCACCCCCTATTGTTGTTATATTTACAGTGGATATAGGACACAGCGATGGTATATGAAGTCACTCATCCGCTCGGAGCATTATGTATTTATATGTATGGTACATAGTGCACATAGTTATTTTGTAGAAGCCTTGGCCGGCTCCTCTGTATACCAGTTTATTTATGTATATGTAAACATGAATGAGTCGGTTGATGTAATAATGATCGTTATTATTCTATTAATCCAAATTCTGTTTTAATTCTGTAATTTATTTGTGAAAAATTTATTTGGATTATTGAAATTTAATTTTAAAAATAAGGATATTTTATTTTGGTATCAGATCAGACTTGAAAAGTCCAAGGCCAAGGTTAAGCTACTAAATGCTATGAATTGAGTAAAATCATATCATGGTTGTTAAGTATTATAGTTGAGGAAATCAACTATAAATAAATTGCTTTCATATCCATGAGAGGTACTGATATTTTAGAAAGGCAGAACCAACCCCAACCGACTGACAATCATAGTATTGATTGTTTCCTAAAGCAAAAACCGACTGAATTCCATGGAGGCTTTCATCCCGACAAGGCCTATGCATGGATTTAGAATCTAGAAAGGATTTTTAATAGTCTGTAGTGCACAAAAGCATAAAAAGTTGAGTATGCTGTGTTCATACTTCGAAAAGAAGCTGAAAATTAGTGGAGAATGACCAAAGCCCGACTGATAGCTATGGGAACCGAGCTGATTTGGGAGAATTTCAAGGGATGTTTCCTTGAAAAATATTTCCCAGACACTGTCAGAAGCCAAAAGGAACTGGAGTTTATAGAGCTCAGATAAGGCGATCTGAGTGTGGAAGAGTATACGGTAAAATTCGAGGAACTCAGTTTATTTTATCCTCCTTTTCAGTTGTCGGGTACTGAAGGTTCGAAGTGTATTAAGTTTGAGAGTAGTCTGAGACCGAAAATTAAGAAGGCTTTCCGACATCAAGAAATTAAGAGCTTTCCTATTCTTGTTAACAAATGCCGAATATATGAAGAAGATGACAAAGCTTCTACTGGATCAAGCAGTAGGTCGGATAGTTCTTTGAAGTTACCACCAATCAGTTTTAAAAAGCAAGGGAAGTTTGCTAGAGGTGGATCATCCTCTAAATCCCGAGGCCGAGTGAACTCTGGTGGTCGATTGGTGAGTCGTTTGAGAGACATTAAATGTTTCAGATGTGGTGGTGATCATTATGCTCAGAATTGTGATAAAGAAGAAGAGGTTATTTGCTATCACTACAATGAGAAAGGACACGTTCGTCCTAACTGTCCTCTTTTGTAACCGACTGAATCAAATGCTAGTGTAAACCATGGAGGCTTCCGAGGACGAGGCCGTGGAAACGGTAATAGAGGAGGCAGAGGAAATGGTGGACGTGATAATAATTCTGTGATGCTAAGAAATGATCGGGCTGCAGGCCGAGTGTATGCCATCACTGCTGAGGAGGCTGCTCAAGCCAATGACCTTGTTCAAAGTAAGTGTTCACTCGGAAATACTACTTTTAATGTGGTGTTTGACTCGGGTGCAACTCATTCTTTTATTTTTAATGATTGTGTGATGCGTATGAGATTACCTGTTATTGCCATGAATCGGGCATTAAATGTATCTAACCCGACTAGTGCTAAACCATGGACTACAATGATGTGTAAAAATGTATCCTTCACTTTGGGTGATAGGAGTTTTATGGCTGATTTGATATGTCTACCTTTGAGAGGTCTTGACATTATCCTCGGTATGGATTGGCTATCAGCAAATAGAGTCCTAATTGATTGTCGGAACCAGCGGGTGATCTTTCCTAATCAGAAAGTCGATGATTATGAAATTCAAGGTATATCTCAGCTATTTATGTTATTTTGTATGACTGATGGAAAGAGTGAGTCTAGAATCCGAGATATTCTTGTTGTATGTGATTTTCCCGAGTTGTTTCTGGAGGATGTACCTGGTGTTCCTCCTGATAGAGAAATTGAGTTCTCTATTGATTTGATTCCTGGAGCCGAACCAGTCTCCAGTATTCCCTATAGGATGTCTCCTGTTGAGTTAGCAGAGTTAAAGAAACAAGTTGATGAGTTGCCTGAGAAACAATTTATCTGACCGAGTATATCACCGTGGGGTGCTCCGGTGTTACTTGTTAAGAAAAAGGGTGGTAGCATGCGGTTATGTGTTGATTACCGCTAATTAAATAAGCTTACCATCAAGAATAAATATCCATTGCCTAGAATTGACGACTTGATTGATCAGTTACGTGGTGCATTAGCTTTTCTAAGATTGATTTTCGATTGGGATACCATCAAATCTGAGTGAAAGCTACTGATGTTCCTAAAACGGCATTCAGGACCCGGTATGGTCATTATGAATATGTAGTAATGCCGTTCAGAGTGACTAATGCGCCTGCTGTGTTCATGAACTATATGAACAACATTTTTCATCCTTATTTGGATCGGTTTGTGGTGGTATTTATCAATGATATTCTAATTGATTCCAAGTCTCATGAGGAGCACGAAGAGCATCTTTAATCGGTACTACAAGTGTTGAAAGAGAAATAATTATTTGCTAAATTATCTAAATACGAATTCTGGATGGACAAGATTCAATTTCTGGGTCATGTTATCTCCAGTGAAGGTGTCTTGGTTGATCCTTCAAAGATCAAAGCTGTTATAACTTGGGAAAGACCTAAGTCGGTCACCGAAGTCAGGAGTTTCATGGGTTTAGCTGGTTACTATTGGAGATTCATTGAGGGATTCTCTAAAATCGCATTGCTATTGACCAAGCTAACCCGGAAGAATGTTCCTTTTGTGTGGTCTTCCGAGTGTGAAAAGAGTTTCCAAGAATTGAAGGCTAAATTGACTACTACTCCTGTATTGGTATTGCCGAATCTACAGGAAAGTTTTGTGGTCTATTGCGATGCATCCAGGCTCGGCCTACGATGTTAGTTGATGCAGGATAGCAGAGTGATTGCTTATGCTTCGCGTCAGTTACGACCGCATGAACAAAACTATCCTACCCATGATTTGGAGCTGGTAGCTATGGTATTTGCACTGAAAATTTGGAGGCATTATCTTTATGGCTCTAAATTCGAAGTGTATAGTGACCATAAAAGTTTGAAATATCTATTTGACCAGAAAGAGTTGAATATAAGGCAGGGGAGATGGATTGAATTTTTAAAAGATTATGAGTTCGACTTGAAATACCATCCAGGAAAGGCAAATGTTATAGCCGATGCCTTGAGTCGGAAATCCATTCATATGGCAGTGATGATGGTTAAAGAGATGGAGTTACTTGAACAATTCCGAGATATGAACCTGCATATGGATGTTTCTTCGCCCAGAAAAGTAACTCTCGGTACTTTGAAAATAGCCAATGAGTTCTTGAAGCTTATTTACGTACAGCAGATGTCAGATTCTTACTTAGCCAAGATGAAAAAAACTCAGGCTAAAGGCGAGAACCTATTCTTAACCAAGGGTTCTGATGTCATTTTCTGAGTGAAAGGTCAAATTTATGTACCTAATTCGGGTGATTTACGATAATCGGTACTCAATGAAGCACATAGGAGTATGTTAAGTATCTATCTGGGTACTACCAAAATGTATCATGATTTGAAATTGTATTTTTGGTGGCCCGGAATAAAGAGAGATGTAGTTGACTTCGTGGCTCATTGTGTAATCTGTCAGAAAGCAAAGATTGAACATCAAAAACCGTCTGATGGTTTACAACCTTTAGATGTTCCCGTTTGGAAGTGGGATGCAATTGCTATGGATTTTGTAATGGGATTACCCAAGACTCGAAGTTGTCATGATGCTATTTGGGTTATTATGGACCGATTGACAAAGTCTGCACATTTCTTGCCGATCAATATAAGTTACCCCTTGTAGAGACTAGCACAGTTGTATATTAGTGAGATAGTTCGACTGCATGGTGTTCCATCTTCTATTGTGTCGGATAGAGATCCGAGGTTTACTTCCCGATTTTGGGGGAGTTTGCATCAGGAGTTAGGTTCGAAGCTCCAATTGAGTTTGGCCTATCATCCTCAGATAGATGGGCAATCCGAGCGTACTATCCAGAGTTTAGAGGACTTGTTGAGGTCCTGTGTGCTAGAGCATGGTGGCAGCTGGGAGTAATACCTTCCACTGATTGAATTTACTTATAATAATAGCTATCATAGCAGCATAGGTATGGCTCCATATGAGGCTTTATATGGCAGGAAATGCCAAACAACTCTTTGTTGGTCGAAATCGGGTGAGAGCTTGATGTTAGGACCTGAGATTGTGCAGCAAACTTCTGAGCAAATTCAAATGATTAGAGATAAAATGAAAGCATCCCAGGATCGTCAAAAAAGTTATTATGATAAGCGGATGAAGCCGATTGAGTTTCAGGTTGGTGACAGAGTCTTTCTGAAAGTTTCTCCTAGCAAAGGCATTGGGAGAGCATTGAAAAGCAAGAAATTGAGCACGAGGTATATTGGCCCGTATGAAATATTGAAAAGAGTTAGCCCTGTAGCTTATCAGATAGCGTTGCCTTCTCATTTGTCAAATCTGCATAGCGTGTTCTATGTTTCTCAATTGAGAAAGTACTTATTGGATCCTACTCATGAGATACCGGATGATGATGTTGAAATCTGAGAAAACCTGACCACTATAGCCGAGCCTACTGGTATAGTGGACCGATCGGTAAACGCTTAAGAAGCAAGAACGTTCAGTTGGTCAAGGTTGCATGGCAGCAGGATTAGTGTATCATGCATACTTGGGAACGTGAAGACGCTATGAGGCAACAATATCCTGAGTTATTTCGTTAAGGTATGTCTTTACGTTTAAATTTTGAGGATGAAATTTTTGTAAGAGGGGAGAAATATAACATCCTAAAATTTAGAATTTTAGAAAAATAATTCATTAAGGATCAGTGGAGAAATTCTGAGTGAATTATGTCTGAGACAAGACCTTCTGAGTGAAGAAATGGATATGATTCCGAGTGAAGGAAGGTTAACATGTTTCCGAGTGAAGCATGATTGAGAGAATCATTTCTGAGTTAAGAAAAAACTGTGTCTGAATGAGACACTTTTGAGTGAGGCAAATCCGAGTGAAACATCTCCGAGTGAAATGTTTTTGAATGGGTTATTTCTGAGAGAAGTACTTCTGAGCAAAGAAAAGCTTTGATTTCGAATTAGTACTTCTTAAGCCGAGATATTTCCGAGTTGACTGCAATTTTCCCGAGTGGGGTGTCTTCGAGTGCAACATTTCCGAGTGGAATGGCACCGATTGAAATATACCGAGTGAGTCTTTTCTAGGGAGAGTACTTCTGGACAGAGAAAGACTTTAACTTTGAACGAGTATGTTTCTTAGTAAATAGTCCCGAGGGAAGTAAATATCCGAGTGGTGAATTCATTTGATTCGTGCTCGGGTCCATATTCAGAGTTGCTGAGAGTTTGTGCTTGGGTTCGTATTCGAGATTGTCCTTAACCCTGAGTGATCCTTTCGAGTGGAAAGATTTCCGAGAGAGGACTGAACTTCAAACTCCGAGCGATCTTTTCGGTTGAAAGACTTTCGAGTGACACAAGTGAAAGCTTTGACTCGGGCAGAGATATATCCGAGTGAGATATTTTTGAATGAAATGTCTCTGGGTGAGACATTCCGAGTGGATCACTTCCAAGGAAAGAAAAGCTATGATTGAGTGTTTCATGTAGAAACCTTTCCGAGCGAATTTTCTCTAAGTGAAGTAATTCTGAATGGAAAGATGCTTTAATGAATCTTTCTTGGAAAGAGGGATATGCCCAAGATACCGAAACCAAGTCAGAACTGATAATTACTACAGTCATTAAGGCTCTTCCACGTCACTCTATTCTTTTAAATTCTAGCAGATTTTCTTTTTGTCTTTTCTAAGCATGGGACCTTCTCTATTTTGTCCTATCTTCTTTTCTTTTAAATATCTTGTCTCTTCCTTATCATTTAAGATACGTGTATCAGACTTCTTCATTTTGTTCACGTCTCTTTTGCATGAACGATATATAAATACTTCTACTGTTGGATTAGCTTGAAAACTTTGAAAGTGTAAAACATCACCTCTAATCCTTTTCTTTCCTAATTTTTACTGGAAATTATCGATTAAAGGAAATTAATCTTCACTTCTTCTCTTTCACGAAGAAGCTTTGGATTGGTTCAGAGCTGGAAATTCTAGTCGGAATTTGTGAGCTGTGCTTAGATATAACTTGAAGAACTGCTGGAACTCTTTATTTCCAGGTAGGAGGAGCGATTACATTTTAAATGCATGGTTTATGAACGGATTCAGGATAATATTATTGTATTTAATAAGAAATCCTGAATATATATATATATATATATATATATATATATATATATGTTATGTGTAACATATTTGTGATGATTGTGATATTTCCGTTCATATGATATTGATGTTGATATATGATTGATGATCCTGATATGAATGTTCTTCATGAAATATATCATGATGTATGAATGCATGGAATGCATTTGATAAGCATGTGATGCTTGTGTATTGAACAAATATGAAATATGATGTGGTTTCGAGGATTCCACAAAAAACCTTGGGTGGGACTCAAGGCAAACCTCTTGAGCGGGGCTCGGGGTTTAGCCCGTGACACTACCGTTGTTGCTGGGAGTGATTATGTCACATGAGAGGGCAAACGCTTTGGTACCAGTAAAATGGCCGGATCAGCTGAGAGTTGAGTTATGACTGGGAGCCAGTGTTGCAACACAAATTAAAAGACTTAATAATGGATCCATTTGATTGAGCATATGAATGCATTGATTTATGTTATTAAGAATAACATGATGATTTGATCAGTTGATGATATGAGAATGAATGATATATGATGAGATTATATGATATGTTTATGATTTATATATAGTTATGAATTGGACATTTAATCTGATTCAATAACTATTATTTGACATGTTTATTCTCACCCCCTATTGTTGTTATTTTTACAGTGGATATAGGACACATCGATGGTATATGAAGTCACTCAACCGCGAGCATTATGTATTTATATGTATGGTATATAGTGCATATAGTTATTTTGTAGAAGCCTTGGCCGGCTCCTGTGTATACTAGTTTATTTATGTATATGTAAACATGAATGAGCCGGTTGATGTAATAATGATCGTTATTATTATGTTAATCCAAATTCTGCTTTAATTCTGAAATTTATTTTTAAAAAATTTATTTGTGTGATTGAAATTTAATTTTAAAAATAAGGATGTTTTAGAAGTACTTTCGAATAAGATATTCCGAGTGAATCATGTCTGAGATAAGACCTTCTGAGTAAAAAAAGGGATCTGATTTCGAGTGAGATCTTTCTGAGTGAGGTATGACCGAGAGAACTATTTCCGAGTGAAGGAAAGTTAAGATATTTCTGAGTGAGGAATGACCGAGAGAACCATTTTTGAGTGAAAGAAAGCTTTGGCTTCAAATGAGACATTTTCGAGTGAAGAAAATCTGAGATGATCACTTTCGACTGAAGGAAAGCTCTGACTTCGAATGAGCACCTTTCGGGCAAAGACGCTTCCAAGTTCCATACTTCTATGTGAAGCGTCTCTGAGTGACTAAACTCCTCCGAGTGAAACGTTTCCGAGTGAAACGTCTCTAAGTGACTCATTTCCGAATGAAACATCTCCGAGTGACCCGTTTCTGAATGAAACGTCTCTGAGTGAAACGTCTCTGAGTGACTCGTTTCCGAATAAAACGTCTCCGAGTGAAACATTTTCGAGAGAAGTACTTTTGAACGAAGAAAAGCTTTGATTTCGAATGAGTACTTCTCGGGCTGAGATATTCCCGAGTGGGGTATCTCCGACTTAAATACAATTTTCCTGAGTGGGGTGTCCCCGAGTGTGACACTTCCGTGTGGGATGGTATTGAGTGAGACATTTCCAAGTGGATGATACTAAGTGAGACCTTTCCGATTCCCGCGTGATATGTCACTGACTGAGACTACCGAGTGAGTCATTTCCAAGTGAAGTACTTCTGGAACAGAGAAACTTTGACTTCGAATGAATACGTTTCTAAGTGAAAAGTTCCCGGGGGAAGTAAATATCCGAGTGGTGAACCCTTTCATTCTATTCGTGCTCGGGTGTCATAAAGGTTGCCTAGAGCCTGTGCTCGGGCCATATTCAAAGTTGCTGAGAGCTTGTGCTCGGGTTCGTCTTCAAAATTATCTTCGACTCTGAGTGATATTCCCGAGTGGAAAGATTTCTGAGAGAGGACTGAACTTTGACTCCGAATGATTCTTTCAGTTGTAAATTTCTGAGTGACGCACTTTCGAGAGAAATACTTTCGGGTGAAGAAAGGCTTTGACTTCGAATAAGGTACTTTTCGGGCAGAAATATATCCGAGTAGAGAATTTCTGAGTGCATCAGTTCTAAACAAAAAATGGCTGATTTTGAATGAGCACTTTTCAGGAAGAGATATATCCGAATGAGATATTTCTAAATGAGGTGTCTCCGGGTGATACATTTCCGAGTGGGTCACTCACTCGGAAAGAAAAGTTATGACTGAGTGCTTCAAGCAGAAACATTTCCGAGCAAATTCCCTTCCGAGTGGAGCAATTTTGAAGGAAAAAAGGCTCTGATGAATTCTTCTCAGAAAGAGATATGCCCAAAATACCGAACCAGTGTCAGAATTAATATTTTACTCCAATCATATCATCTTGTACATATTTTAATATATTTACTTCAATCATACAAGCTCCATTATGTAGGTGGCGCAAATGAATACAACTCATTTTCTTATCTAAAACCTCCATTATCACCATAATTAATGCACCTAACATCCCACTATAATCCAATTATGAAAAAGCTTGTCCCTCACTTGTCTTTTGCGTTATTAAATCGACATTACATCTCGTTCCCAAGTCTGAATTCTTAGAACAAACTAAAATTAGTAAAGTCTCTCTCTCATTTCCTTTTCTCCATCAAGTCACCTTTGATCTGAAGCTAGGATAGTAAGAAGATAACGTTTTTCAACCAATCTAAGATCCTCCATCAAGGTGAGAGGGGATAGGGTTGTGAATAAATATGGAATGGGTAGACTTGTATGTTATTCTAGGATTTCCAGATTTATTTTTATAGCTTGTTACTTAATTTTGAAGCTGAAAATGTGTGAATTTGACTCTGACTTCTTCATCAAAGTTGTAGATCTTTTCGTTATGTGAATTTTGAGACTTGGACCGACTGATTTGGATATGTATAGCATGAGTTATAGTCAAAATACTATAGTATATCTGTTCTGGAATATGTACCTTCTATTTTGTGTAAATATTAATATTCTGGGAATTATACATACATATTTAGACTTTGATGTCTTCATAAAAGTTGTAGATATTTATGTTATGGATCTATAGAAAGTATAATTGCTTAAAAAGGATTTGATTTGCTCACGTTATGGTCGCTTTACTAATGTATGTTGCTGTTGTAAATTTCTGAAATTTACCTATGATGATTATTATGGATGAAAATAATATTTTCCATGTGGGTAATGATTTGTTTTTTTGAATTATTGAGGGATTATTGATTATTATGGATGTTATTGAGTATACTATGAATGACATACAGTATGTTTATCTTTGTGATGAATAATTATGAATGACTAAATTAATGTATACATGAATGCCTTGTGGTTTATTGAGATATGTTGTTGAACTGTAAATCCATGATTTTGAGAATTAATATATGTGATGTGTCCTTTGAGGACTTATGTTTTCCAAGTGATTATGGAAGTATTGATATCATGGTATGTTAGATCGATAAAGAGAATTAAAGGCATTCATGCATCATAAGAATTTGGACGCACCATGGAATTTAGGGGTTCCATGATTGCCGGCCCTGGTGGGGTGTTACTCTATGATGAGTTAAAGCCCTATTTTCACTAAAAGCCATGAAGTGTAGGGATTCATGGTTTATGCTAATTCCTACTGTGAACACCTCTTTTGGTCCGGCCCAAATACCAAAGATTTAATTAAAAAAGTGCCAGACATCCGTTGCCCAAATTAGGGATCATTGAAGAATTTCCAAGTCTGACTTCGGATGAGTGTTTTTCTCGGAAAGGAATATTCCCCAAGTGGAAAGAATTCTGAGAGGACTGAATTCTGACTCGGAATGATCATTTCCGAGTAGGGTGACTCAAAATAATCATTTCTGAGTATGTTGTCTCCGAGAGAGACGCTGCCGAGTGGGATGTCTCTGAGTGAGGCATTTCCGAATGGTCTGCTTCTGAGGGAGTTACTTCTGAACGAAGAAAGGCTCTGACCTGGAATGAGCCCCTTTCAGGTAGACTCTCTCAAGTTCCATACTTCCGAGTGGGATGTCTCTGAGTGAGCTATTTTTGAGTGGGATGCTTTTGAGGGAAATACCTTTGAGTGAAAAGGGAAACTTTGGATGAGTGCTTTCTTTAGTTGGAGATACATCCGAGTGGATAATTCCCAATTAGAGCCATTCTGAATGAAAAGCGTCTGACTTCAGATGAATACATTCGAGTGGATGATTGCCGATTGGAGCCATTCTGAATGAAAAGCGTCTGACTTCAGTTGAATGCATCCGAGTGGATAATTACCGATTGGAGCCATTCTGAATAAAAAGCATCTGATTTTAGATGAATACATCTGAGTGAAGAATTCCCGATTAAAGCCATTCTGAATGATAAGCGCTGACTTCAGATGAATACATCCAAATGGATAATTGCCGATTGGAGCCATTCTGAATGAAAAGCGTCTGACTTCAGATGAATGCATCCGTGTGGATAATTACCGATTGGAGCCATTCTGAATGAAAAGCGTCTGATTTTAGATGAATACATCCGAGTGAAGAATTCCCGATTGAAGCCATTCTGAATGATAAGCGCCTGACTTCAGATGAATACATCCGAGTGCAGAATTCTCGATTGAAGCCATTTTGAATGAAAAATGAGTCTGACTTCGGATGAATACATCCGAGTGGATGATTCCCGAATGAAGCTATTCTGAACGAAAAGGGCTCTGAACTTTGAAGGAGCACTTTTCGGGTAGAAACACTTCAAAGTTCCATACTTCCGAATGAGGCGCCTCCGAGTAAGACGTTTTTGAGTGGGTCACTTTCGAGGGAAGAAAGGCTGACTTTAAATGAGTGCTCTTCAAGCAGAAACATTTCTGAGCGAATCTCCCCCGAGTGAGGCGATTCTTCACGGGAAGAGGCTCTGATGAATACTTCTCGGAAAGAGATATTCCCGAGTGAGTCGGTCTTCGAAAAGAACACTTTTTAGGCAGATATATCCAAATGAGAAAGTTTCGTGTGGGTCACTTTCGAAGGAAGGAAGGCTGACTGAGTCTTTCGAGCAGACATTTCCAGATAAAACACCTCCGAGTGGAGTAATCCTGGACGAAAAAGGGATCTGGTGTCACTTGAATGAATTCAAGCCTTCACACCGAGTGTCGAAGGATCGGTCTTTACACTCGGTCTTTTCACCTGTTTCAATCGGATCAATTTCCACCGAGAAGGGATGCTGACAGACAGAGATCCGGGCCATAAGAAGAAAACCGGTCCCATGTGGCACTGATCGAGGAGTCCGATTGTCCATTCTGTGACTTGGAATCCCACCACCCAAGTCGATCCATGAATTTTGGAAGTGGCAGACAGGGGGTGGAAGTGGAAATAATTAAAAATTCCCCACCAGCTGCTGCCCCCCACTACTTGTTAGTGGCTAGGCTGCCTCCACTATGAGTGGAGGCTTGAGCTATCCAAGCACTCGGCCAGCGCCCAGAACCCCTATAAATACCTCATCTGAAGAGGCACAAGCGGTTGGATTTTTTTTTCACTCTTGAAACGTCATTCTGCCCACACTCCCCTGTAACTTGCTCCGATCTCCACAAAATCTTTTTGTCCCCAAAAGCTTGAAGTTTCCTCCGGTGTTCAAAGCCAGAATCTCGTTCTCTCGAACCTCATAATTTGTTTTGGGCCCTAAGTGGTTACTACAACACCGGATCAGACTCAATCCAGTGAAATTCCTCATTTCCCAGATACCGTCCAGATTCCTTAAATCATCCTCACCAACTTTATACCGACCTCTATACCAAGCCCTCACACCGGCACCCCATAACTCCACAGCTACACCAGCGCCACTTTGGTTTCCTCTGTTCAAGTCCATACCGGCCTCTACACCAAGCCCTCACACCGGTACCCCATAACTCCACTGCTACACCAGCGCCACTTTGGTTTTCTCTGTTCAAGTCCATACCGGCCTCTACACCAAGCCCTCACACCGGTACCCCATAACTCCACTGCTACACCAGCACCACTTTGGTTTCCTCTGTTCAAGTCCACACCGGCTCTCGGCACCCCGCCACACCGGTTCTATTCTGTTCCTTATTCTTACTATTCATTATCCATTTTCCTGTTGAATTTGTTGTTTGTTGATTCTGATTCCCCATTTTAAATTAGTTTTTGCTGCTGATTTTCTTTTCTTCCATCTAGATTCATAATAAATAATAATAAAAACAAGTGCTTCACATTTGGACTAGCCTAAAAATTGTTTTTTTTAATCAATGTTGTATGGGAGTACTCCCGTCTACACAATCTCCTTAGAACCAGTACACGTGTGAAGAACTTCACCTTGTATGAGTTCTCTTCAAAGACATCATTCACCATTAATCTCTTAGTCTTTTCCCTAAAAAAACATCATCAAGAACTACGTAACCCTGATTTCTCGATAACTCGAGAATATGTAGGAGCAGGACTTAACTCCTGTCGGGCCCATCCTTCCTTTTTCATTTTTCACATTTTCTTGTATCTATTCCGTTTTTACACTTCCATGAAAATCAATTTAGACGTGACGTCTTGTTGATTTTCTCTCATTTTGATGGACCATCATCGCAACTCATAAAGAAAGGGATACTTAGGACGAGACGTCCCGTTTATCCCCTTTCCATTTCTGACCCTGTATTTTTGATTAAAGGATGACTAATTTAGACGTGACGTCTTGTTAGCATCCTTTCCTTTTCCTGTTTTATACCAAAGCCGAGGTTAATTTGGATGAGACGTCCTGTTGACCTACACTTCTTTTTTTTTCAGTTTGTTTCTTTCGTTTTTTTACACAAAGTGCAATAATAAAAAGGAAGAAATAAAATATCTTTTGTAAGGCTATTTATGTTGCGTATTTTCAATCTTGGTACTGTTTTTGACAGGCGATGTAGGGTGCTAATACCTTCCCTACTCGTAACCGACTCCCGAACTTGAATCTCATTTTTTAAACCAGTGCTTTACTGAACTTAGTTTTTTTCCCAATGTTTTTCCTATGGATAAAAACGTTGGTGGCGACTCCCTGTTTTTGTTTTAACCTGTTTTAATCGTCATTCAAGAGGGTCGGCCGCGCCCGCCGCGATCCTGGTCGCGATAGATGGCGACTCTACTGGGGACACTTAAGAGAGTCAGGCTAGTTGATTGAAAGTGCATGTTTTCTACATAGCCTTTATATGCTTTCATTTCTTCCCTTGTTTTATTTTCTGTTGATTTTGTAAATGTTCGTTCTTGTTTTAATTGTATCTTGTTATTTGTTTCATTATCTATGTTTTGCATGATTGTTGAACCTAGGATAGAGGACTATATTTATTTCTGTGAATATTGTAGATGACTTTGTGTTGTATCCTATGTTTGTTCTTTGTGCAGAATGAGGTAAGGTAAAAAGGTATTGAATGCCCTTTCACACACTACACTCACGTTACTTGCACACACTTATGAGAGGCGCCCTATACCCGGGCCCCAAATGAAGCTTAAGTTAGAAGAGGTTGGTAACGGAATCATATGGGATGTACTTCCCATCCGGTGTTCATAAGAACCTCAACTAGAGTTTGACCTTTCATGATATACGCACCTAGTAGACTTCCTACTGTTGCGTTCCTGTTATGAGTAGGATCTTGGCTCCAGTGACCTTTTAGAAGTCTAGAATAAGCCACCCAATGTGAGGAGTCACTTTTAGATGAGCTATAGGGCCTAGCAAATACTTTCAGAAAATCCCAACCTAGGCCACGAAAGGGCAGACTTTACTTTACCTTACATCATTTTCACTTTCCCTTTTTAATCCAAAAATGAATTATCTACCACCCAAAGTTTTACTCTAATGACTCATTTTTTGGACATATAATACTCTTCGCGCGGATGGATAATTCTCTTTTGGTCATGTACCTCTGAGTCCTGAGTCATAGATTTTCCTAATCGTCAAAAAAAAATAAAACAAATAACTTTGTTTCTGCTCCAACAGGGGCGTCAATGATGATTAGAAAACTTATGACTATTACGACTAGGACCATTGGTAATCACTGTTTCCCCAAGAAAAAATTGCTTTATGTTAAATCAATGGGGAAGTACCGGTTTCAAAACATGACAACAGCTAATTTCTTTTTCTTATCCTTATTTTTGTTGGAGGCTATTCAGAACTTAACGAATACCCTTTGAGTATCTATGGAAATTAACATGGGATTGGACTTAAGAAATGAGGGCTGTAGTTACCCGAAGAAAATGTTTGAGCTTGAGGCTCCCGCCTCAGGATGAAGGATTTCTTCTGTCTTCACAACTATCCCGTATTAATTTCCATGTTTACCATGCCTAGTACTTTTGAACGATAAGTTCTAAGGAATGGTCAAATGATACTCGCCAAAGCCTGTGATTGCTTCCCACGATATTCTCCTTCTTTCTGTTTCCACCTAACATTTTTGTTTTTTTCAAAAGACACCGACGTCACGGGTAGGCATCCTTACCAAACCCGGCTCCAAAAGAAACTCATGGCTGAGGTAGAAGTCGTGGACGGAGACTTTAGAACTGAGTTCGATCAGCTGAAAGAGCGAGTGGTGGAGTTAACTAAACTTTTGGAAAAGAGATACACAGAAGGAGGCTCCTCTATAGGTGTTGAGGATGCGCAACAGCAGCCTGCCACCACGCCACCTCCCCCTGGTTCTGACCCAGCAAGAACCCAACTCCCTAACACAACGACACCCCCTCTCACCATTCATGTCGAAAGACCTAACCCCGCCATTGAGACCCAGCCACCTTACGGCCAGTCCTATGCATAACAGCATACATTTGTCGGTCCTGACAGCAACCCAGTACCTTTTCCACTTTATGGCCTACCATTGGGATACTATCCCCCACTCGCTAACCAACAAGATGCCCACGACCAGCAATTGATGAATCCTCACGCTTCACACCCCGCCCAGCCAAATATGCCACCACTCCACCAAACCCAAAACACGCAAGCCCATGACCCACAAACCTACCAAACCCAAAACACACAAGCCCCGATGGCCCAGCCAACCTACAATGTACAAGCCCCAAACACACGAGCCTAGATAACCCAGCTGTCGCGACCGGGATCGCGGCGGCACGGCCGACCCTCAAAATGATTTTTGTTTCGAAAAGAAAAAAAAAAGGGAGTCGCCACTAATATTTTTTAGGATAAAATACCGGAAAAACCTTTTGTTAAAGCACTGGTTATAAAAATAAAATTCCATGTTCGGGAGTCTAATTACAGGTGAGGAAGGTATTAGCACCTCACAACTGTCCGTTATAAAAACGGTTACCTCAATATGATAGCGCGCATTATAATTAGGCCAATAATTATTTTAACTTCTTCATGAAAAAAAAATATACGAGATGACAAAATATACAAAAATAAACAAAAATAAACACGGAATATTTACATGAGATTAACAGGACGTCTCGTCCAAATTAAACTCGCTCCATCTTTTCAAAAAAATAAGATTAACAGGACGTCTTGTCCAAATTAAACTCGCTCCTCCTTTTTTTTAAAATAAAAAATAAATAAATAAATAAATAAAAAGTAATAAAAATTGCAATAATAATAACAATAATAATTATTATTACACCTTTTATACTAGTCCGAATAGAATGTGTGAAGCACTCATTTTTATTAATATTTATCAATCAATAAATATTAATTGATAATTGAAAAGGGAGACAAAGTTATTGAACAACAATTAAATCAACAGAAAATAAATAAATACAAGTACTAAAAAAAATGAGGGAGGAGAGTGGGACCGGTGTAATGTAGGAGAGGAACGGTGTTATTTTGGAGAACGGTGTGGAGAAGAGAGGGAGACGGTGTTGAAAGGTGCAGGTCGGATAGTGTTAGGTAGAGAAGGAGAGGGAGAGAGGGACAGCGTGGTTTAGGAAGCTGTACGGTGTGGGTGAGGAGAAGGAGGAGTGGGGGGCTGGTGTTTGTTGGAGAAGGAGAGAGGAGAAGGTGTGAGAGGGGGATGGTTTTGGTGGAGAAGAGAGGGACGGTGTGGGAAGAGGAGGATGGACAGTGAGAGGAGGAAGAGGACGGTGTGAAGAGGAAGAGGGACGAGTGAGAGAGAGGGCAGTAGTGAGAGAGTGGAAGACAGTGTGGAGAGGATGAGGGACGATGTTGAGTTTGAGGGGGCTGGACCGAGTAAAGAGAGGAAGAGGGAAGAGGACTGTTGGTTTAAAGGGAGAATGAGACGGTGTGGTGAGGGCTGTGTGAAGAGGATTTGAGGGGGACGGTGTTGAGTGAAAGGAAATGGGACATGGTATGAGAAGGGAGGTTGGTTGTGGAGAGTTGAGGGGAGAGGACGGTGGGTGAGAAGGGAGGTCGGTTGTGGAGAATTGAGAGGGACGAGTGAGAGAGAGGGCAGAGGAGACGGTGTTTGAGAGGAGAGAGGGACGGTATTGGGATTTAAGGAGAAGTACGGTGTGGTTTTTGGGTGAGGAGTTTGAGGGAGGACGGTGTTTGGGTGAGAGGAGAGGGACAGACAGTGTTGGTTTGAGAGGATAGGACGGTATCGGGCTTGAGAGGAGAGGATAGTGGGTCGGTGTTTGAGAGGGAGGACAGTGTTTCTTCCTCTAAAGGCTTCAGGGTTCTCTTTCATATGAAGGCTTCCCCGTTTCTCTCCAAAAAAAATGCCCCCTTTTTTTCTCTTTGGATGCTGTATTTATAGAACATTTTTGGTGCGTGCTAATTGCTTGAGCAGCCTGGCTTCCAATGGGGAACAGCAGTTGATGAATAACTTATTATTTTTCCTTTGTCTTGTTGCCAGCCACCCCACGAGATTGACAAACCAACTTGGATGATGTGTTGGAAACAGCCTGGATTTTTGACAATCAGGGAGAATAGAGGCTGGTGGGAATTCTTTATCATTTTCTTCCTGTCTTGTTGTGAGTCGTCCCCCTTAATTCAAGGATCCACTTGGATAATGGAAATCCATGTCAGCATGCGCAATTGGTAGAATCTGACTCGGATTTTACTTTCTCTCCAGAATCCGAGTGGAAAAAGTGCCTTTTGTGCACAAGACCGAGTGGAAAAGGTGCCTTTTGTACACAAGACCGAGTAGAAAAGGTGTTGTTCCTACAAAGACCGAGTGAAAGCTTTGCTCGGTATTGCTTTATTGGTTGGTGTAGTTGCTGTGAGGAGGGTCAGTATTGTGGTTATGAAGGGCTGGACGAGCAAAACAATTCTGGTTGAAACATTCAATCGGAAACCGAGTGCAAAGTGACTCGGAAATGGTTGAAGGATGGCCCGGAAATGGTTTAAGTATGGCTCGGAAATGACTGAAAATTGGCTCGGTGCTGACTGAAGAGGCTTCACTCGGTGCTGACTGAAAATTGGCTCGGTGCTGACTGAAGAGTGAGTGACTCGAAATTGTTTGATGTATTTTGCTCATATCTTATTTCTGTTTGAAGCATTCACTCAGAATTACTTCAATCGAAGGTGTTTTGCTCGGCAATCCTTCTGCTTGAAGCTTCATTCTACCCTTCTGCTTGATTCACTCGGCATCTCCAAAATATTTTGCTCGGTTGCTGGCAGATCAGAACCATTCTTTCTTTAACTTCACATTGATTCAGTCGTGAAGTAAGTTTCACCCAGAAACTCATCACTCGGATTGAATCACATTGATTCACTCAGAATGTTGTCAACCGGTTTGGAAATAAGCTTCAACCCACTCGGATTCACAATGGGGAGTCGTCCTTGTTTTTATGAGAATGGAACTTTGAGAAAATCTGACGACTCGGACATATTCACTCGGGAGTCAGCTTCATACTTCAATCATGATGTGCTCGGATGTTGGGATTGTTTCACTCAGAGTCATCCTTTACACTTCAATCAGAATTGAGAAATTGAGAATCTGACCACTCAGAGCCGGTCTTCTTTCCTCTCAGAACTTGTAACACAACTTCAATCTTCCGAGTGTATTCACTCGGATATATTCACTCGGAATCTGGCTTTACCTTCGAATCATAAGAGTTTCATTCAACAATAGACCCTCGGATATGCTCACTGATGATGTATTTTTCATATATTGGAATGAAGAGTTCAATGAAAGAGAATCAAGTTTGTATAATATGAACTCAATGTAATGCTTGTGCCAAGTTTAAACATAGAAGTTGTAATATAGTATAGTTGTCGTTCCACTGGGGAGGTGTTAGAATGAAGATCTTAGTTTTGAATTGATTAGGCAGAAGGTTTTTATTTTGTTTTGTTGTGAATGATGTTGAATAAAAAAGTGAATAACTAACAGAGAATCAAATTTGCAAAAGATACAGTGAATGGTTTTTGAGAGAAATCAATTTTGTAAAACAGGGATTGGCTTCATCACATCTTCACCTTCTGTAAGCTGCATAAGTTTTTATATAAGTAAATCGAAAAGATAATTTCTACGTCACAATCACAGTCATTTGTATCGATCCCTCGACTACAAAATTCATTACAATGATTTCAAACCGCTGATCCCTCAGTCACTTTGAAATCATCCCAGCATTATCGCTCGATTGTTTTGACGTTTATTGCGTTAGACGCCATCCCTAGCTACCTACTCACAATAAGTATTTCTTTTAGATCTGCTTTCAAAAGTCACTTCCCAACATACTTGAGAAAACTTAAAACAAGAAAATAGTGATCAAGTACTTTTAGGCATTAAACGCAGAAGGAAATATAGAAACTTATCAAATCTCATTACTAAATAAAAACTTACAACAACATTACTTCAGTGTTGAATGGATTACAGCCAATCCCATAAGGGAGTTTAGTTACTCATGCTTTGCATTTTCACCTTCAAAATATGAATACAGAAAATAATGGAAAAGATTGGATTGTGAAGGAGATACAGGGAATGAATCTGATGCTTGATGTCTTGTTTTCTGCTTGATTTATAGGGGTTATGGTTCAGCTTCACTTGCAACTTGCATAGACCCCATGAAGGAATATTCGGAGACATTCAGAAACACAAGAAAGTGGGTGAGTTGGCATCGCATCATTGGTGAATAAAAAATTGGAGGTCCCATGCTGCATGAATCACGCTTGAGCTTGATGTCACGCTCAAGCGTGAAGAGTCCTGATGTTCATTGGTTGTCTCACGCTCAACCTAACTTAATTATGCTTAAGCGTGGTCTTCCTTTGTTCAGTATGCTTGTTCCACGCTTGATCCATGCTGGTTCATCGCTCAGGCGTGCTCGGCTTATGCTTTGCTATCCATTAGTCACGCTCAAGCATGGAATGCCTACGCTCAAGCGTTCTTCTTGTTAGACCATGTGTAATCCGTGCTTAACTCACGCTCACTCCACGCTTAATCCACGCTTAGGCTTTCATTTTTATCATTCCACGCTTAAGCGCCTAGTGTTCACGCTCAAGCGTGAGAGGTCCTGATGCTCTCCAACTTGTTCAAGCTTAAGCTTGCTTGCTCAAGCTTAAGCTTACTTGCTCAAGCTTAAGCTTGGTTGTTCAAGCTTAAGCTTGCTGTCTTCAAATGCTCCTGATCACGCTTAAGCTTGCTCTTTCACGCTTAAGCTTGCCCTTTCACGCTTAAGCTTGCCTGCTTAAGCTTAAGCTTGATCTTTCACGCTTAAGCTTGCCTTGCTTTCCTGTTGAATTTCCTGCAACTTTCTAAGAGTTTTAACACAATATTTCTTTTATACACCTATCCATCACTACTTAAAATATTCATGCTCACTTCCTTCAATAATTCATCAATTTAGCTCAAGTCTTTACAAAATTAGTTCAAATGAGTCATGAAATCAATGCTTAATCAACACTTATCAAACTTTCCCCAACCTAGATTTTTGAAGGGAAATCAAGCATTCAATAAGATCAGATTCAGTTGTAGACAAAATTTTAAAGGACAATAATCTCAATTTAACTTAAGGCAAATAACATCCTTAATACCAATCCTTTGAATTACAATGCACCACTCAATTTTTCACAAGGCAAGTAACCAATTAAGAATAAGGAACTCTCATTATTTCTCACCAGGTGTGTCGTACATTCATCATAAGAACTGCCTAATTAACATTGCCAGTCATTTCCAATCAAAATCAAATCATAAGAGCAGTAAGGATCAAAAGGTCTTTTAAGGTTGTAATGAGGCTGGGCTAAACAAGAATTCTTGGTTTTTCTTTGAGTTCAAAATACATGCATAAGGAAGAGCATAAATTATGAAACTTTTCAAAGTTTATGAGGTTTCTTCCTTTTTGAGCTACAGAATTCTTTCTTTCTCTTTTTCTAGTTCTCTAATTCTGTTTGAATCTATGGAGAACTTACTGTTTTTAGCATTTTCTTTTTCTGCCTCTGTTTCTTTCATGACTCTTTTGGTCAAAACTATTTTATGCTCTTATCAAATTTAAGCATGCTGATAAGGTAGGATTTTTATTTCTCATGCTTGGGTTAGGGTGTTTTTATAGAATAAAAATTTTGCTCAAAAGTGGGCTACCAAGGAATAGGGCATACTTTAAGGTAGCTTTTTGGCTCTAGGATATTTTATTTTCAAAAATTGCCTTTATCCTTTCCTTGCTTAATTTCTTATGAAAAAATATTAATCAGAAAATTAGGCAATGCAAACTTAGCAAATTCTAATGACACTCTCAGTGTTTAAATTTCACCCTTCTCACCGGTTTATAAGGCATACTTCCATATTCTAAAAGGGTTTCAAGCATGCAAACAAATTTTAATGGTTCATTTCCTTCATTTTCATGGTCTTAAATCAGTTAATTTGCCTTCTCAAAACCAATGTTATTGCCTCAAAATAATTGCTAACTCAGAATCTTTTCTTGAAACAAAAATTGTAAATCCTGGTTGGATTTTTCAAAACCTTTTTTTTTTGTTAAGCATGTGACTTTGCATCAAAACAATCAACCAAAAGCATGAAAATTTTAAAAATTTTCAAAGTATGCTGCAGTAAGAAAACCAACTCAAAGTAAACTAAAGCAATTAAAAATTAAAGCAGTAAACTCATCACTCATCCTCAGAAGAGTCATCCTCTGTCTCTTGTTCCCTTACTGGAGGCCCTTGTGAGGAGGGTCCTGGTCCAGCCTATGAAGTCTGACCCCTCCTAAGAAAGAAGGCCTGTCCCTAGGCCAAGCAATGTGGGCTGCAAACTTGCTTCCAATGAGAAAGCTCAATGTAGAAGAAAACATACTGCACCATGAGTGAATTGAGAAATGTAATACAGTTATAATGCTCAATAAAAACTCATAGAGAGAAGGGAATGGGAGTACGTGGGGAGTTAACATGAGGTGCGGTTACAGTATCTGAAATAATGGCCCCTTTTCAAAATTTGAAAACAGCATCAGGTGGTAGTTTTTTTTTTTGCTCGCTCAAGCGTGGAGACATCACGCTTAAGCGTGTTTGTTTACTGAGGCCAATTTTGGGCTTTGCTTGAGCGCAGGTCATGAGGTTGTCTTTTTCTCGCTTGAGCGTGAGATACGCGCGCTTAAGCGCAATCGTGATTGCTTCTCCCCTTTCTTTTTCTTGAAATTATGTGACCAGATGGGGACGCTTAGACTTGGAAATTTCACGTTTAAGTGTGAGATGAGAAAAATGGCTTTGCTTGAGCGCTCCAGACACGCTTGAGTGTGATATATGTAAGATTGGTACCTGATGCTATTTATTTCCACGCTTTAAGTGTGAATTCCCTTGCTTTAAGCGTGGCAGTTGTTGTTGGCTTTAAAAGATCTTCTCTTAAGCGAGAAAGGCCACGCTTAAGCGAAGTCGGGTTTGAAATTTTTGGAACTTCTTTTGTAATGTTTCCACGCTTGAAGTTTGATCCTTATGCTTAAGCGTGATCTAAGCAACAGGTGGCTTACCTTGGCTCGTTTAAACGTGACATATGCGAGATTAGGCGTGAGCATATCTGATGCTTGAATTTCCCTTCCTCGCTTTAAGCTCTAAATTTATTTGCTTGAGCGAATTCAAGACAGAACCCACTCTTCCTTGGTCGCTTTAAGCGAATGTTATCACGCTTGAGCATGCATAACTCTGATACTGCCATAGTTTTCTCGCTTAAGCATATGTTATCACGCTTGATCCCTTGAACAGTTCACGCTTGAGCGTGCATAATCAAGCTTAAGCGTGCATGCTTTCTATCAGTGTTTGACACTTGGAATGGGTTGATAAGTGACCTACGATAAAAGAACTTCAATTATGAGACTTGGACAGGAAAACATAAAAATGAAGTGTGCGCAATGTAAAATCAACAGGATGAAAAGGAAAACATAAAGGATTAGGTTGCCTCTCAATAAGCGCTTGTTTAACGTCATTAGCTTGACGCCTGATAGATTTTTCAATATGGATCATGGAGCTGGTGGATGAGAGTGTTGAGTTTTTCCACCTCCTTTCCTAAGTCAGGCTTTGACTTTCTTTCATTCTGTTTTTCAAGTGCACCTTCAATAGCAAAATCAGCTTCTTCTTTTTGCACTCGAATTTTTACTTTTCTGTCATCCACATCTATGATGACTTTGGCTACTTTCAAGAATGGTCTCCCCAGTATTAGAGGAATGTCAGAATCTTCCTCCATATCTATGACAACAAAATTCTCATGAAATTCAAATTGATCAACTTTGACCTCAACATTTTCAACAATACCATAAGGGGTTTTTATTGATTGATCTGCCATTTTTAAAGTCATGTTTGTTAGCTTTACTGAAAAATCCTCTATCCTTTTAAGTATGGATAATGGCATCAAGTTTACACTAGCACCAAGATCTAATAAAGCTTTACTTTTTGAAAGATTTCTAATAGTGACAGGAATAGAAAAACTCCCTGGATCTTTGGTGTTATGAGGTACTGCTTCAGGGGTGATAGCATCATGTCCATCTTCCTCCTCAGTTGTTTCCTTAGTCAGTGTGGTCACAGCCTTGCAATGCTCTATTGGATTTGTTTCAGTGTTTGCTCCATACTGAGGCTTCTGTTTCTCAGCAAGCTGTCGGGCTAGTTGTCCCAATTGTGTTTCCAAATTCTTGAGTGATGCCTCATTGTTCTTTTGACTTGCTAAAGAAGTTTGCATAAATTTTTCCAAGGTGTCCTCTAATCTAGAAGTTCTCTCCACCAAAGAAGGACCATTATTTTGATATGGTTTATTTGAAGAGCTGGGCTCTTGCTTCCATCCTTGGCCTTGGTTTTGGTTACTTCTCCATCCCTGAAATGGTTGGTTAGAAAAATTTGAATTGAAATTACCAGACCTTCCTTGGTTGTTCATGAAGTATACAGTTGCTTCTTGTGAGCCACAGTTCTCATTGAGATGATCTCCTCCATAAAAGTTATATGTTGCAGGCATTTGTTGTTGCCCTGGTTGTGATGATTGTACTACATGTAATTGTTGTGGAAGATTAGATATCTTTTTGGTCAATGCTTCTAATTGTTGGGTCAGAATTTTATTCTGTGCTAAAATGGCATCTGTGGTGTTTAAGTCAAGGACTCCTTTCCTTTGAACTTGTTGACGATCATGTTGAGCTTGGTAGTCTATTGAGGATAAAGCTTCTATTATCCTTGTGGCTTGGTCAGCATCCACTGTCATCATTGTTCCTCCTGCTGCTGCATCTAAAATCATTTTAGTGTCAGCCCTTAAACCACTGTAAAAAATATTAAGCTGTGCAATATCTTCAAGTCCATGGTTTGGGCATTTTCTGAGTAGTGATTTAAAGCGTTCCCATGCCTCACAAAAAGGTTCATCTTAGCCTTGTCTAAATGTTGTAATATCTGATTTGGCCTTGATGAATCTAGATGGAGGAAAGAACCTTTGTAGAAATTTTTCTTCAACTATGTTCCAGCTATTCAAACTTTGATTTGGATGAGATTGTAACCACTCATTTGCTTTTCCTGCTAAAGAGAAAGGAAATAGTCTTAAATATGCAGCATCAATAACATCTTGGTTAAATCCCATGGTTCCAACCAATTCATAGAATGTGGCTAAGTAAGTATACGGATCTTCACTTGACATTCCAGTAAATTGGTGTGAACTCATCAAACTAAGAAATGCTGGTTTCATTTCTAGTGCTCTGACAGTGTTTGGAACTGCAATGCTTGAGAAATGTCTTGGCCCTTGTTGTAAAGCATAGTCTCCAAGTGTTCTCCTTGGTTTGTTTTGATTGTTGCTGTTGACATCCATTGTATCAGAGGAAGTTTGTCCTACGAGGAAGTTTTGCTTGGCTTTCTTGATTTTCTTGAGGAACCTGTCTATCTCTGGATCAAATGCAAGTTGTTCTTTTGTACCCTATCCTCTCAAGATCATAAATAAAGTACTCAAAATAGCAAAGTTACTAGACAAAAAAAAATAAAAACAAACTGAAAACAAATTTATTTACACTGTCTTGTTAATTCAATGCTAAAATATTCAAACTTAAATCACCTCCCCGGCTGCGACGCCAAAACTTGATGATGTATTTTTCATATATTGGAATGAAGAGTTCAATGAAAGAGAATCAAGTTTGTATAATATGAACTCAATGTAATGCTTATGCCAAGTTTAAACACAGAAGTTGTAATATAGTATAGTTGTCGTTCCACTGGGGAGGTGTTAGAATGAAGATCTTAGTTTTGAATTGATTAGGCAGAAGGTTTTTATTTTGTTTTGTTGTGAATGATGTTGAATGAAAAAGTGAATAACTAACAGAGAATCAAATTTGCAAAAGATACAGTGAATGTTTTTTGAGAGAAATCAATTTTGTAAAACAGGGATTGGCTTCATCACATCTTCACCTTCTGTAAGTTGCATAAGTTTTTATATAAGTAAATCGAAAAGATAATTTCTATGTCACAATCATAGTCATTTGTATCGATCCCTCGACTACAAAATTCATAAGAATGATTTCAAACCGCTGATCCCTCAGTCACTTTGAAATCATCCAAGCATTATCGCTCCATTGTTTTGACGTTTATTGCGTTAGACGCCATCCCTAGCTACCTACTCACAATAAGTATTTCTTTCAGATCTGCTTTCAAAAGGCACTTCCCAGCATACTTGAGAAAACTTAAAACAAGAAAATAGTGATCAAGTACTTTCAGGCATTAAACGCAGAAGGAAATACAGAAATTTATCAAATCTCATTACTAAATAAAAACTTAGAACAGCATTACTTCAGTGTTGAATAGATTACAGCCAATCCCATAAGGGAGTTTAGTTACTCATGCTTTGCATTTTCACCTTCAAAATATGAATACAGAAAATAATGGAAAAGATTGGATTGTGAAGGAGATACAGGGGATGAATCTAATGCTTGATGTCCTGTTTTCTGCTTGATTTATAGGGGTTATGGTTCAGCTTCACTTGCCACTTGTATAGACCCCATGAAGGAATATTCGGAGACATTCAGAAACACAAGAAAGTGGGTGAGTTGGCATCGCATCATTGGTGAATAAAAAATTGGAGGTCCTATGCTGCATGAATCACGCTTGAGCTTGATGGTCACGCTCAAGCGTGAAGAGTCCTGATGTTCATTGGTTGTCTCACGCTCAACCTAACTTAATTACGCTTAAGCGTGGTCTTCCTTTGTTCAGTATGCTTGTTCCACGCTTGATCCATGCTGGTTCCTCGCTCAGGCGTGCTCGGCTTATGCTTTGCTATCCATTAGTCACGCTCAAGCGTGGAATGCCTACGCTCAAGCGTTCTTCTTGTTAGACCATGTGTAATCTGTGCTTAACTCACGCTCACTCCACGCTTAGGCTTTCATTTTTATCATTCCACGCTTAAGCGCCTAGTGTTCACGCTCAAGCGTGAGAGGTCCTGATGCTCTCCAACTTGTTCAAGCTTAAGCTTGCTTTGTTTAAGCTTAAGCTTGTTGTCTTCAAATGCTCCCGATCACGCTTAAGCTTGCTCTTTCACGCTTAAGCTTGCCCTTTCACGCTTAAGCTTGCCTGCTCAAGCTTAAGCTTGATCTTTCACGCTTAAGCTTGCCTTGCTTTCCTGTTGAATGTCCTGTAACTTTCTAAGAGTCTTAACACAATATTTCTTTTATACACCTATCCATCACTACTTAAAATATTCATGCTCACTTCCTTCAATAATTCATCAATTTAGCTCAAGTCTTTACAAAATTAGTTCAAATGAGTCATGAAATCAATGCTTAATCAACACTTATCACTCACTCGGGACTCAGCCTGATCACTTCAGTCAGAAAAGCTTCATTCAGTATCCTGTTCACTTCAATCAGAGTTAGTCTTCCCTCCACTCAGAATTTGGGACTCAGCTTCATCATTCCTTCGGGTGCCATCACTCGGATTCAACCTTGTTTTCCAGTTGGAGCCTTGCATTGCTCAGAAATACAACTCTCTGCACAACTCACTCGGAGTTCAAAGAGTTTCTTCGTTTGAGAGGTAACTCGTCCACTTAGAAACGCCTCACTCCTGAGACATACCACTCGGTGACTTCTCGTTCGGAAACGCCTACTCAGAAATGATCATTCCGAGTCATCTTACTCGGAAATGATCATTTCCGAGTCCCTTTTTTTTTTTTGAAAATTCCCCATTTTTGACTGGACCGAAATAGGTGTTCACAGATGCCCCTCTTTACTTCTTTTCCACGAGAAAAATATGAAGTCTCTTCTTGTTTTTTTTTGAAGTGGAAAAGAAGTAAAGACGTGAACACCATTGTCAAAATGACACGGACTCCAATAACCAAGAGAATCAGCATCGTTCCATTAAAGAAAATCAATAGTAGTGCCAATTTCTTCGGCTTGAAAAATGAAGCCATGTGTCTACTTTGATGGTTTTGGCGATCTGATAAGGGTGGAAACCTACGATTTGACACTTGAAAAACTGTTTTTCAGTTATCAAGAAATGAGAAGATTGGGGTTGACCTCTGGTAGACTGGAAGGTAAAGGTTGCCTTGATAGGCGAATGGAAAATAAAGGGTGCCTGCATAGGCGAATGGAAAGTAAAGGGTGCCTGAATAGGCAAATGGAAAGTAAAGGGTGCCTGAATAGGCGAATGGAAAGTAAAGGGTGCCTGAATAGGCGAATGGAAAGTAAAGGGTGCCTGAATAGGCGAACGGAAAGTAAAGGGTGCCTGAATAGGCGAACAGAAAGTAAAGGGTGCCTGAATAGGCGAATGGAAAGTAAAGGGTGCCTGAATAGGAGAATGGAAAGTAAAGGGGTGTCTGCATAGGCGAACAGAAAGTAAAGGGTGCCTGAATAGGTGAATGGAAAGTAAAGGGTGCCTGCATAGGCGAATGGAAAGTAAAGGGTGCCTGAATAGGCGAATGGAAAGTAAAGGGTGCCTGAATAGGCGAATGGAAAGTAAGGGTGCCTGAATAGGCGAAGGGAAGTAAAGGGTGCCTGAATAGGCGAACAGAAAGTAAAGGGTACCTGAATAGGCGAACGAAAAGTAAAGGGTGCCTGAATAGGCGAATGGAAAGTAAAGGGTGCCTGAATAGGCGAATGGAAAGTAAAGGGTGCCTGAATAGGCGAATGGAAAGTAAAGGGTGCCTGTATAGGCGAACGGAAAGTAAAGTGTGGGGTTGACCCTCGGTTGAAAGGAAATGTAGAGATTGTGGGAGCTAACAGGACGTCTCGTCCGAATTAACTCACCGTTGGCAGGAAATTTAAAGGTTCGGGGTGATGCCCTAGTTTGACATGACTGAGGATTCTTAGGGAATTACTTCCTGAATGAAAGAGAGTGAACCTGGGGTGGTGCCCCAGTTTGTCATATTTTGAAGGAATCTTGGAGAACGGCCCCTTGAATGAAAGAGAGTGAACCTGGGGTGATGCCCCAGTTTGTCATGATTTAAAGGAATCTTGGGGAATTGCTCCTTGAATGAAAGAGAGTGATTCTGGAGTGATACCCCAGTTTGACATGATTTGAAGGAATCTTGGGGAATTGCCCCTTGACTGAATAGATCTGGGGTAATGGTTTGAAGGAGCCTTGGGGAACTGCCCCTTGGCGAAAAGAGAATGGACCAGGGGTAATGCCCCGGTTTGACATGACTGAAGGTTCTTGAGGAATTGCTTTCTGAATAAAAGTGGGTGATCCTGGGGTGATGCCCCAGTTTGTCATGATTTGAAGGTTGTTGGGCAACTACCCCTTGAACAAAAGAAATCTGGAGAGATGCCCCAGTTTGAGTTGTTTAGGAAATGTATTTCTACTAGGGAAGGATTGATGGTTCTGGGTACTGCCTCTTTTGGTGAAAGAGAATGAACCTGGGGTGATGCCCCAGTTTGAACTATCTACCTCGAAACCTTGGGGAGCTGCCCCTTGAGCGAGAAGAAATGATCCTGGGGTGATGCCCTAGTTTGATTTGTCCGGGAAGTTTAGTTCCACTGGAGAAGGATTGATGGCTTGAGCATCGCCCCTTGATTGGGAAGGGAAAATCTGGGGTCCACCTGGTATATGTGGATTTACTGAGAGAAGTGTGCTGCGGTTCTTTTGGGGAGAGTTCTTCTAAACCTAATTAGAAAAGTGTTCTTATTAGGGGGAAGAAGATGATCTGAATTTTTGGCTCACCGGGAGAGAGTTTGGTGATTCTGCTGGGAGAGAGAATTTTTGCTGGAAACTATCCATGGGCTTGGGAAGGGACACGCTAGACTGTCAGAATGTATCAGGTAGATTCCTTGGAAGGGAGTTTGAAGAAGTGTCAGCTTTGGCAGTTGAGGAGAAGACTTCAAGAAGTGCCAACTTTGGCGATCTAAGGAAGGAGTTCTGAGAAGTGCCAACTTTGGAGGTTGGAGAAGAGATTTTGAACAGTACCAACTTTGGCAACTTTTGAGAAGTGCCAACTTTGGCGTTTTAAGGAAAGGATTCTGAGGAGTGCCAACTTTGGCGATTAAGGAGAAGATTTTGAGAGGTGCCAGCTTTGGCAATTCGAGGAAGGAGTTCTAAGAAGTGCCAACTTTGGCGATTTGAGGAAGGAGTTCTGAGAAGTGCCAACTTTAGCGGTTCGAGGAAGGGACTTGAAGGACTGGATTAAGGTGTCAATACTTGACATGACTGTCTGTTATAATAACCTGCAGAAAAAGGTTAGTAGTGCAAAGTAAAATTCAAAAACGGGTAGGTCCTATGAAACTGATAAGTCTTGAAAAGACTTAATTATTTCACCTTTTATTTAACATAATTTATTAATTTTTGTTTAGTTTTGACTATATTATTTAATGATTTGTTAATAATTCGTGTTTTAGTTATTTATTTCAAAAGTGCTTTATTTTTGTAAGAAAACGATTAAAAACATTAAAAAATTAAGAGTTTATTACTATTTATAAATTTACTCAGCAGCCAGCATACAAATGCTAGGCAATTAGTTGTTTATTGGTGCAAGAACAGGGCGTACTCGAGAGAAGAAGACAAATCCAAGGAAAAATTACAAAAATCCGAGTGAGAAATCATAGAGCCGAGCGAGAATTTACAAATCCGTGTGAGTCTTCGTATATCCGACTGAAAGGAGTCCAAAAGACCGACTGAGCGAGACTTCCTAAAAGGTTGACCGAAAAGAATTAACAAAAGCCCGACTTGAAATAATTCCAAGATACCGACTCCAAAATAGAACAGGGAACCGAGCGAGGCTAGAAAACGAAGAGTCCGAGCGTTAACTTCAGAGTGCTGATTGAAAAGTCAATTCGTTCAAGCCAGTGAATTCACCCAAGCTTCTTCATCACGCTCAAGCGAGAACAAAGTTCGCTCAAGCGAAAAGGCTGATATTTAAAACAGTGATCGTTCCCTCCAGAAGGCACTCAGCACCAATGTTGTTTCTTGCTGCCTTCTCTTCTACTGCTGCACCCTTAGTAACTTAAGTAGTAAGCTGTTAATTAGCTGGTGCTGTGCTAAAAATTAGCTAAGGATGAGCTGGATCCTGTTAAGAGCTGAGCTGTAATTAGTTAATCATTCTGTAAACTGTGTAACTAGTTAGTTTAGTTGTTAACTTAAGTTTCCTAAGTTATCAGTTAAGTTAGTTAGTTAGGTAGAAGCTTATATATAGGTTGTACATATTTTGTAAAGAAACAGAACAGAGACAGATATATAGAATACAATTCATTCACAACTTCATACATCTCACTACGTATTTTCTCTCTCTAAATCCTCTCCTCCATGACGTTCCACAGTCCTTCGATGGAACCGAAGTCAATGGAGTTCTAAATCCCTAAGGTTGGGATTGCGAAGGTTAGCAATGGAGTCTTGAAGCTGTGGGCGAGGAAATCAACTGCTAGATCCTGAGGCGAACAAGCTGAGGAGTGGATCCAAATCGCTGGGTTGATAAATCCCAAACTGATGAAGAACTTCGCTAGTGAGGAATCATGGTTGAAGCTTAGGTAACTTCCAGCTTTCTAACTAGTTCAGGCCTAATCAATTTAGGTGAATAGTTAGAGTTCAACCTCCAATTTCGCATTAGATTCTTAGGTTAATTGAGCACTTAAGGAATTAAGGTTCGATGCTTAAGGATCAGTGTTTTTCACCTAAGGAATTAGGGAATAACCACAAGCGGATTGTCCTCTGGATTATGGAGTTTGATTATACTTTAATTGCATGTTTCTTGATGAATTTGTGAACCGAAGCAATCCTGACCTGTTTTCTATTAATCACTTTCACATTTCATTTTAACTCTGTTTCTGGAAATACAAAAACAACTATAAAACACTAAAACAACCAAAAACCGAATGAAATTCCTGTGTCTTTTGTTGGTTCAGCTTGTACTAGTCCAAGATTGAGGTACTTACCACAATCCCTGTGGGACGATCAAATATTCTACAATTTTAACGACTGGTGCGCTTGCCAAAGTATAAATCCAAGAGTCATATTTTGTTTTTACTAAGATTTTTAGCACCAAGTTAATGGCTCGGGATTTTAGCATCAAGTTAATGGCGCCGTTGCCGGGGATTGTTGAGTAATATCAACAATCCTTGGACCGGTACTAGACTGAACCGTTTACTTTGTTTGCATTTATTATGTAGTTTCAATTTTGTTTTTAGTAGTTGATATTTTCATGTAGCTGTAGTCGTAGCTGTGAATCGTCCTTTTGTTTGATATTTGTTGTATGCAGTCAAGGAGCAGAGGAGAGCCTTTCTTCTTTGATCCTGACATCGATTTGTTAGAACGTAAACTGAGAAAAGAGAAAAAGCAAAAAGAACAAAAAGAAATGGAACAGAGGAGAGTTACATTAGGTGACTACTCCAGGCCGACTGAAGAAGGATCGCAATCTAGCATCCTTAGGCCACCAATTTCAGTAAATAACTTTGAACTTAAACCAGCTCTACTGCAATTAGTAAGAAATGAACAGTTCAGAGGAAGTGAGGTTGAGGATCCAAATTTGCATCTAGCAACCTTCCTCCAAATTTGTGACACAGTAAAAATGAACGGAGTCCCTAATGAGGCAATCCGACTGAGATTGTTCCCATTTTCTCTAAGGGACCGAGCAAAAGCCTGGTTGCAGAGTCAACCAAGGGGCAGTATTTCCACCTGGGAGGACTTGCAAAGAAAATTTTTGATTAAATACTTTCCTCCTTCTAAATATGCAAAGTTGCGCAATGAAATCACGTGTTTCCAACAAAGAGAAGGTGAATCTTTGATGGAAGCATGGGATCGGTATAAAGAGAGCTTGAGGAGATGTCCTCATCATCAGATTTCTGATGTGCAACAGGTAACTATTTTCTATAATGGTGTCAGGCCAGCTACCAGGGTCCTGATTGATGCCTCAGCTGGAGGTTCATTAACAACAAAAACTGTAGAAGAAGCCATAGAGCTGATTGACGTAATGGCTTCTAATGAGTGTCTGATTAGTGAAAGGAGCCAAGTCCCTAGGAGAGGGATATTAGAACTAGAAGCACAAGATGCTTATCTGGCTCAGAGTAAGTTGATGACTCAGGCTTTGGAGAAACTAAGTATACAAATTTCAGAACTCCAAAAGCCGAGTCAAGTTTCTATGATAAATTGTGACTTTTGTGGAGGAGACCATGAGAATGGAATGTGTGATCCAAATGTGCCTTCCGAGCAAGTGAATTATATGGGGCAGCAACAATATCAAAGGAATTATCCTTCTAATTCCTTTAATCCTAATTACAGGAATCACCCTAATTTTTCCTGGCAGAAAGGTCCACATTTGAATCAGAATATTCCACCAAATCAACCCACAAATAGACCATAACAACCCTCTCACCCTCCTGTTAAAGAGAAGTCAGAACTTGAGAATGTACTTTCTTAGTTCATCCAGGCCACTCAGGCCAATTTCAAAAATCAGGAAGCGTCCATAAGAAATTTAGAAAATCAAGTCAGACAGCTTTCTAAGCAATTAGCTGAGAGGCAAGCAGGTAATTTCCCTGGAGATACCGAGATAAATCCAAGGGAACATTCCAAGGCTATAATCACTAGGAGTGGAAAAATTATTTCTTCATCTCCGAGTCAGGAAATAAGCTCAGAAAAAGATTAAAAAAAAAAAAGAAATAGTGCAGGAAACCGAGCAGGTTAACAATGAAGCTGAAAATGAAAATGAAACAGAAAAAGAAAAAGAAAATAAAGTCCACCAAAAGAAAAAGAAAAAGGCTGATTTGATTCTAGAGGAAGCTTCTAAGCTGACTCCTGAGAAACTGAGAAATGCTCCATTTCCACATAGGTTTAAAAAGCAAATAGAAGAGCAGAAGTTTGCTAGGTTCTTAGATGTATTCAAGAAACTCCACATAAATATCCCTTTTGCCGAGGCATTGCAGGAGATGCCTTCTTATGCAAAATTTTTGAAAGAACTATTGTCTAAGAAAAGGAAGCTTAAGGGGGATGAAATGATTGCTCTCACTCAGGAGTGCAGTGCAATCATTCAAAAGAAACTTCCTCAAAAGCTAGAAGATCCTAGATCTTTTACAATATCGTGTGCAATTGGGTATATTCATGTAGGAAGTGCTCTCTGTGATCTAGGAGCTAGTATAAATCTAATGCCTCTATCTTTGATGAAAAAACTGGGAATTAATGACCTTCAACCAACTCGCATGTCTTTGTAGTTGGCTGACAGATCCATTAAATATCCCCAAGGGATGCTGGAAGACTTGTTAGTTAAAGTAGACAAATTTATTTTCCCAGCAGATTTCATAGTGTTGGATATGGAGGCTGACCGAGAGATTCCTTTAATCTTAGGTAGACCCTTCCTAGCTACTGGCAGAGCATTGATTGATGTAGAAAAGGGTGAACTCATGCTGAGAGTTCAAGAGGAGTAGGTAACCTTTAATGTCTTCAATTCCATGAAACATCCGACTGAAAGGATGGATTACTTAATGATTGAAGAGGTTAAAAGTTACCATACTCCAATGCTTTTAAAAACTGAGGAAGAGGCCTTACGAACTTTTTTTAGAGGATGACTTTGACTCTGAGACTGAGGAGTTAAATGACTCTCACTCAGAAATACTGAGCCTACTGGAAGTATTAGAAGTAGGTGATTTTGAAAAAGAAAACAAAAATAATTTGAAAATTACTGAAGCTGAGAAAGGAAAGGAATTTTTTGAAGAAAAATATGATTTAAAACCTTTACCTTCTCATCTGAAATATGTTTTCCTGAAAGAGGACGACACACATCCTGTCATTATTAATGCTGACTTAAATGATGAGGATGTGGACAAACTAATCGGGGTGTTAAAGGCACATGAATCTACGATTGGCTGGAATATTTCTGACTTGAAGGGAATTAGTCCATCATTTTGTATGCATAAAATTCTGATGGAGGATGATTATTCCCCTGTAGTACAGCCACAACGTAGATTGAACCCAATAATGAAAGAGGCAGTCAGGAAAGAGGTGGTCAAGCTTCTTGATGCAGGAATCATTTATCCTATCTTAGACAGCGCTTGGATCAGTCTGGTCCAAGTGGTGCCCAAGAAAGGAGGAATGACAACTGTTAAAAATGAAAAGGGTGAAGTCATAGCTACTAGACCGACCACAGGATGGAGAATGTGTATAGACTATAGAAGGTTGAATGACTTCACTCGGAAGGACCACTTTCCCTTGCCGTTTGTTGACCAGATGCTTGAGAGACTATCGGGTCATGAATACTACTGTTTCCTTGATGGATATTCGGGTTATAACCAGATTGTGGTTGACCCAAAAGATCAAGAAAAGACAACATTTACCTGTCCTTACGGAATATTTGCTTACAGGCGCATGCCGTTCGGTTTGTGCAATGCTCCAGCAACCTTTCAAAGGTGTATACTGGCAATCTTTGGGGACATGGTGGAAAAATTCATTGAAGTATTCATGGACGATTTCTCTGTTTTTGGTAATAGTTTCGATTTATGCCTCAGCAACCTATCTAAGGTGCTGGTGAGATGCCAAGAAACTAACCTCGTCCTTAACTGGGAAAAATGCCATTTTATGGTTAAGGGAGGGATAGTCCTTGGCCACAAAATCTCTGCTGAGGGCAATTCAAGTGGACCGAGCCAAGATAGAAATTATTGAAAAACTTCCCCCTCCGATCAACGTGAAAGGAGTGAGAAGTTTTCTAGGATGTGCTGGCTTTTACAGAAGGTTCATAAAAGATTTCTCAAAAATAGCTAAGCCTTTGACTGACTTTCTTGTAAAAGATCATGTGTTTGTGTTTAATGAAAACTGTGTCAAGGCTTTTGAAAAATTGAAACAAAGTCTGATTTCAGCTCCGATCCTTGCAGCACCTGATTGGTCTTTACCATTTGAATTAATGTGTGATGCAAGTGACTTTGCAGTCGGAGCTGTGCTGGGACAGAAAATAGGGAAATTAACTCATGTAATTTATTATGCTAGTAAAGTGTTGAACAAAAATCAAATACATTACACCACTACTGAAAAAGAAATGCTGGCTGTGGTGTATGCATTTGATAAATTTCAAGCTTACTTGATTGGGGCCAAGGTTGTTGTATATATAGATCACTCGGCAATCAAGTATTTACTAGCTAAGAAAGAATCTAAGCCGAGACTGATCAGGTGGGTTCTGTTACTCCAGGAGTTTGACTTAGAAATACGAGATAAAAAAGGAGTAGAGAACTCAGTTGCCGACCAACTGTCTCGTCTAGAAGGTGAATCGGATTCTGTTTTAATAAAAGAAGAATTTCCAGACGAGAAGTTGATGTCAATTATCACCGGGCCATGGTATACCGATATGGCCAACTTCCAAAGTGCCTCGGTGGTACCTGATGGCTGGACATCCCAAATGAGGAAAAAAATTTTCATGATAGCAAAAACTTCCTTTAGGATGATCCATTTTTGTATAAAATAGGAGTTGATGGAGTGATCAGGCGATGTGTGCCTGAATCCGAGCAAGAAAGGCTCTTGTGGCATTGCCACGACTCCTATTATGGAGGTCATCATGGTGCCTCCCGTACAGCAGCAAAGGTTTTACAGAGTGGCTTTTATTGGCCAACTATCTTTCAAGATGCTAAAGAGTATGTCAAAAGGTGCGATAAATGTCAAAGGAGCGGAGGTCTCTCTGCTAAAGCTGGCATGCCTTTGACAAACATTCTAATTGTGGAATTATTTGACGTTTGGGGTATCGACTTTATGGGACCTTTTCCAAAGTCGTTCTCCAACAAATATATACTTGTTGCTGTCGACTATGTCTCCAAATGGGTGGAGGCAATCCTGACCAGAACCAATGATGCACATGTGGTCCTTAGGTTCATTAAGAAGAATATTTTCTCTAGGTTTGGAGTTCCGAGAGTACTTATTAGTGATGGGGGTTCACATTTTTGTAATAAAATAATGGAAAATGCCCTGCGTCACTATGAGGTGTTACATAAAATATCCACTCCTTACCATCCACAAATTTGTGGACAAGTCGAGATGTTAAATAGAGAAATCAAAAGAATCTTAGAGAAAGTGGTCGGGAAATCTAGAAAAGATTGGTCGGTAAAATTAGATGATGCATTGTGGGCCTACCGAACAGCCTTCAAAACTCCGATTGGCATGTCCCCATATCAATTAGTTTACGGTAAGGCTTGCCATCTCCCTGTGGAGTTGGAACACAAGGCGTGGTGGGCCACAAAGTTATTAAACATGGACTGTGACCAATCCCAGGAGGAAAGAGTTTTGAAACTCCATGAATTAGAGGAGTTCCGACTCAACGCTTATCAAAGTTCCTCCATTTATAAGGAGAAAACAAAGAAGTAGCACGATAAGTGGATTAATAAGAAAGAGTTTCAGAAGGATGATCAGGTTTTATTATTCAATTCCCGACTGAGTCTCTTCCCTGGAAAACTTAGATCGAAGTGGTCGGGGCCTTTTACTGTAAATGAGGTTTTTCCTCATGGTGCAGTTAAGCTAAAAGACCCGACTACCGATCGGATTTTTAAGGTAAATGGCCAGCGACTCAAACTCTACTTTGGAGGAGAGTTTGATAGGCAGAAAACCTCCCTGTTATTGCAGACATCTTCTTAGATGCCATAAGGTCAAGCTAGTGAACTTAAAGAAGCGCTCTAGGGAGGCAGCCCTACGTTCTGAGTATTTTTAATGAAAAGAAAACTATAAAAATTTAGTGAATAAAGTTTGAATAAAATTTTTGAAGTTTTGAAGAAAGAAGTCCGAGCTTGAGCGAGAATATTATACTCGGATAACTATTACTCACTCTTTGCCCTTTTTCCCGATTGAACTTCACTCGTCATTCTTGAATAAAAAGAGAGAGTTTAATAAAGGATTCCTGATCGTTGATTTAATAAACGGGTCAGATGATGAAGGGTGATTTATTTCAGTCAGCCTTTTATCACTCGGATTCCTCACTTATCACAGTCAGTTTTGTATCCATTAGTCTCCGATTCACTCAGTATATTTTCTTGTCACTCTTGTGTTCAGTCGGTTTTCTATTTTTCTCATTCGGCTTTCTCACTCAGTCTCTTATTCCCTCGACCGATCTCTTTCACTCGTTCTCTACTCACTCGGTCACTCTTTCATTCTTTTATTCGTCACTTATTCACCCGATCTTTTTCACTCATTATTTCATGAATGCTTCATCTCTCGTTGTTTTATTCCATCTACTTTCTTTCTCGGTTTTCTCACGCTGTATTTTTCTTTTTCATCTACTCGTGTTTCATTCATGATTGTCACACTCAGTATTTCTAGTCACTCAGTTTCCTGTCATTTCTTTTTTCATTCCCCCAGTTTCTCCATTCACTCGGCCCATCACTGCATGCGTTTTGTTCACTCGGCTTTTCATTTACTCGGTATTACTTTCATTTGTTCTTTCTCCCACTCGCTTGTTCACTAGTCCATTCATTGTCGCACTCATTTTTCATGCTCTTTTCGTTCTTCTATTCATTCTTTCATCCACTGGTCTTTTTCATCCACCCTCAATCTACTCGTCTTTCTTCCACTCGGTCACTCATTCTTTTTCGTTCCTCACCTGTCCCTCAGTCTACCGCACTCTATCTTTTATCCATTCGTTCTTTCATTTGTTGTTTCATTCACTTGACGTTGCTCATTTTTCCGCTCGTCTTTTACTCATCGGTTTTTCTGCTTACTTATTCCTGCTGTGCACTCGTTGTTTTTGGTCATCTCTTCCACTCGACCTTTACCATCTCCCATTCGATCACTCGGTTTTCATTCATTCGTTCACTTTAATTCACTCGTCCTTTATTAACTTTGTCAATCTCCCACTCATTATTTCTTCCACTCATTTTTCTGTCCACTCACATCCTAATGCAGTTATTCACTCGTCTTCTTCATCACTGTCACTCATCTCTTCCCACTCTCACTCGATCTTCCACCTATTCAGTAGGTGAGCCGAGTAAGAATATCTAAAAAAAATAAAAATAATTTGTATATTTATAATAATATTAATAAAGTAATAAATAAAGCTGGAACATATTTACGCGTTTTCTGGGATAAGTAACTTCAATAGTATAAAAATCTTTCAGCTTCCAAACCCTAAGTACCTACACTGAACTTGGGTTGAAGACGAAAAGGCACTTTCTGATTTCTAAAAAAGGTACTACATTTCCACTTATTTCACTTATTTCGTGCACTTCTAAGTGTGTGTGTAGTATCTTCTTGCTTCTTTGTTAATATTCTTCACTGTTCATAGCCATGCACCTCACATTTTTGGTTTGTTGTGTTTCTTTTGGATTTCTGTTCTTATTTTTCATCTAGGTTGTTTATCAGCATTCTTTTAACATTAACTATGAAAAGAAGATCATAGAGACTCCTGCAAAAACCTAGACCAAATTTTGCAGAAGGAAGTGTAAGAAGAAAGCAAATAGATAACGAAAAGGAAGTAGCAACCATCAGTATATCTGATTCCTCTAAACATGCACCTAGTCAAAGTAAAGCTGAGAAGAATGCATCCCCTGCAGTTGAGAGGAATGAATCGCCAGAAGTTGAAAGTGTTAAAGCTACTGAAGACTATGTTATAAAGTTTACAACCAAGGAGTCCGAGCGTCCCAGGCAATCTGCAGAAGCCAGTTCTTCTTCTTCTGACATTTCTATGGTGTTGCAGGAATTACAGGTCATAAAGAAGATGTAACTTGGAATTTATGATCGGGTCTTGAACCATGATCTCATGCTCAGAAAGATTGCCACGAAAATGAGGATAGAACACACAGCAGAAATGGGAGCCCCACCTGACAGAGATGCGTGGTTAGCTTCCATTGGATTCAATATTCCCTCAGAGGACGTAACTCAAGCAGCTGACCTCTCACCCCCTTCAGAGCAGGATAAAGCGAATGAAGATCAGGATGCTTAAGTTGTTGCTACGTGTTATTATGATGTTTTTATGTAATTAACCTGACATTATTCTAAATTGTTTCCTGAACAATGAATGTGCTTTTATTTTAGTTGTAATGAAACTTTCTTTCTTTGTTAAAATTACTTGTTTTATTCTGTTTTTCGATTGTATCGGTAAATTAATACATCCCATTCCGACCACGTGTTTCCCATCCATAGCCACTCAAGTAAAAAGGGAAGTATTTTTCCGACTCACTCCTTAATTGATATTCTGACTTATTAATTGCTAAAATATGTTTATTGTTTAATTTCAAATCCATTTTAATAAGTTAAAGTTTACTGATTCTTAAGCTTAGTCGGATAAATTAACTAACCGTTTTTGTTTAACTCAGGATCTCTGCCCATAACTTTTTCATCATTAATTAATTATTTACTCCGCATGCTAGTTAGCACTCTGAATGTATGATCTTACATTAAGTTTGGGGACATGACTGGCTGATTAACTACTATATTCATAGCTTTTGAGTCTGTTTTATTCTTTTCCGAGTGAACTTGCATGCTAGTTAGTGAGACAGAATTTGCTTCAGTACTTGCTAATTGTTTGTATGCCAGCCAATCGGAAATGATGAAGACCTTCTTTGTTAATTCAGCCAGGACCAGAAAGTAACCTTCCTAATATATTTAATTATCTTTTGACCCAAAAATTATGTTTGAGCCTGAGACCCTTTTATTCTGTTTATTCACCTAACGTTACAAGCCTTTTTATCCCGAAACACCGACTGATTTACCCCTGGATGTTCTGTTGATGAGTTGCTCAGTCTTACTTATTGCTAGGGACTAGCAAGTTCTAAGTTTGGGGATGAAGAGTGTGCCTAGCATCAATTAAGGACACACTTTAACCTTGGTTATAGATGAATAAATAGAGGCAAATGAAAGGAAAAATAGAAAAACTGAGAAGAAAAAATGAGAAGAAAAATGAAAAAAAAAACCAGCAAGGAAAAAGGTGCAAAGCACCAATTGAAATGTGATCGGAAAAAGATGGAAAAAAAGAAAGAAAAGGAAAAGTCCGAAGCTGTGAGCAATCCTGACCTGTTTTCTATTAATCACTTTCACATTTCATTTTAACTCTGTTTCTGGAAATACAAAAACAGCTATAAAACACTAAAACAACCAAAAACCGAATGAAATTCCTGTGTCTTTTGTTGGTTCAGCTTGTACTAGTCCAAGATTGAGGTACTTACCACAATCCCTATGGGACGATCAAATATTCTACAATTTTAACGACTGGTGCGCTTGCCAAAGTATAAATCCGAGAGTCATATTTTGTTTTTACTAAGATTTTTAGCACCAAGTTAATGGCTCAGGATTTTTGCATCAGAAACCGCGACCCTTAGGATAACTCATGGACAGAGGAGAATGAAAGAGGCGATCATAGCTTTGAAGCGTGTGCCTGGCTGAGTCTTCGCGATGATTGTCTAAGACGAGGTCGAGTAGTGGGAACATCTTATTCCTAACGACTTTAAATGTTCACCATTCTTTCATTTTACTTTTATAAAAACACAATGTTTTATCAGATTAATGCAATTCATAACACGTATCGAAAAAAAAGGATGAATTTTATTCATGTATGTCAAACAGAACACAGAGAATGGACAACAGGGAAATAGATGGGATGAAATAAAGTCACGTAGGACAGGTCAAGGCCAGGGGAAACAGGGAAGGTTCAAGGATCCTCTAGTGAATTCCTGAGACTAGTGAGAACCTTAATCCCACGTCACGACCTCAAGTACATCATTCAACTTTGCCTTTGAGAGGGTAGTTTGACCATGGTCCACATGCCTCAGTTTGCACGTTTTGCATTGGGAACTTTAGTTACTCTGCCGAAATGTTGACCCTAATTTTTACCTGAGCCGCCTTTTCAGGTTTTCGACCCACCGGGTTGCTCTAACTTTTGCCTAGGCCGCCCTTTCAGGTTTTCAGCCTAGCGAGCTTTTCATTTTCTTTATAATGTGTTTTTCTCTTCTTGTTCATTTTTGGCTGCATCTTTTTTAGTAAAAGGTTGAAATTGATTACACTCCAGTTGAGTCTGCCTAAACTTTTACAAACTTAGTTTGATCCCTAGGGGAACTGATGTCTTTTCAAATAGGAGAGTCTTCTCCTATGCCATGTACCCAAAGAAATATTGGTAAGTCTTTTTTGGCATCGATGAGAGGGAATTACTTTGAGTTATCATTTTATTTTCTTTTGTTTTGTTTTTTTTTTCTTTTTTTTCTGTTTGCTCTTTTTTTCTTTTTTCTTTTTTTTAAAATATTTTTTTTAATCCCTTTAATGACGCTATGACTCAATCTGACAGACTATTTCCTTGGCTACATGGGCATGAGGAATGGCGTATTCTTTAAGGTTGAGGTGTTGATGACAAAAAGAATGTAAGTTCTTGACCTATCGACATTCATTCCCCCAATATAGAAAATGACAGCTTGCTTAATGATCTGGACGTAACCAGCTTTCCCCACTTGGTATGTGCATTAGACCTCAAGCTTGATTCTATTTTCTTATTTTTTCATTTTTTTATTCTTTTTTTCATTTTTTTTGTTTTTTTTTTTTTTGTTTTTGGCAAAGTCTCCCTTGATTGTATCTGCATTTAAGGCATTAGCAATTTGCCCCTATTTATACTGGCAACTGTTGAGGTTTCCTTAAATGACTGGCCTACCACTTGTCCAATTCGGGACTTGGCCATGTTGTCATTCCATAGATTCCCATAAAATGCCTCCTGGTATATTGCCCCTGTGATTCCTTCAATTGTTCTTGACTTAGGGATATACCTATCTTGATCTTTTTTTTTCTCTCCATTTGATGATCTTAATCGCCTTTTAAAAGGGATAAAACTCTTTATCCTCTTATTCTAACAATCTTGTAAACTTGGATGGTGGCTCATAAACTTCTCTACCTTTTTTGTCAGCACAATCGACCGAGTAGTTGAGGTCGTGAAACTGGATCGTGACCTCATTAGTCTTAAGGGGGTCACTTTTGGATCCACAATTTAACATGTTATGGCAATAAAAAGAGAAAAAGGGAAACAAGCAAGTAAAAAATAAATCAAAGCATGGATAAAGGGATGAGAAGTTTTTTATTTGGATTTTCGATACGTATTTATTGATTGAATGATAAAACAAGTTTTTTCGCCCTTATTGCATGAAAAGTCCCAGAGCCTTAGGCATAGCAGAGGGATAAGCAAGATATCAAGGCAATGACAAATTACTTTGGTGAATCATTTAAAAATCATAGAGAATTCGACAACCTCCCAGTTACTAAGCTCTTGACTCGGCGGGCAAGTGATCACCAAATCAGCATTATCATCAAAACCATCTTTAATATCGACCACCACGGCGTTAACTTCTGAACCTCCATGATTAGGCAGGGGATTTGTGGTCACATTAAGGCTTCCTTCCCGAAAATTAATCCAGTCAGCTTTGATCAAATCTCTCACTTTATATTTCAAAGCCATGCAATTTTCTGTGGAATGCCCTGGTGCCCCAGCATGGTAATCACAATGGGTGTTTGGGTCATACCCCCTTGGGTAAGGAGGTTGCAATGGCCTCATGGGGGATGGAGCTACTAGACCTTTTTGAACGAGGATTGGAAAAAGTTTGGTATATGTTATGGGAATTGGATCGAACTGCACAGGGGTGCGCTCATTGTTGGGTTCTGATTATGATTGGGTGGTCGAGTCACTTGCTGCGGGTGATGGTATGGCATAGGTTGCGGTATTGGCGCTCTTACCATGGGCAGACGGAAGTGGGGAGTATAAGCTGTCGGGCCCTGAGTGGCAGCGGCCACATAAGGATTGGGAGCTTGAATCATGGTAGGGGCGAATAGTCTCGGCAGAGTTATCTTTTGATTAGAAGAGATGGAATTAGTTTCTCCATCCCTTCTCCTAGGTGCCGACTTTCTTGTCATGCTTGTCCCAGATGAGCCCTGAGTGATCTTTCCCGTTCGTATTCCACTTCCACTCTTTCCCCAATAGTCACGATGTTGGAGAAGTTGGATGAAACACTACCAATCATCTTGCCGTAGAAAGGTGATGGGAGCGTGTCGATAAACATCGCGACTATCTCTTTTTCTGACAATGGGGCGGTCTACTTGCGCTGCTGTCTCTCTCCAGTGTTGGGCATACTCTTTAAACATTTCACTGTTCCTCTTCACCATATTCTGTAACTGAACCCTGTTGGGTGCCATATCCATGTTATACTTGTATTGTCTAAGGAAGGCATCTGCCAGGTCCTTCCAACAACGAATATGGTTCCGCTCAAGGTGAGCATACCATGTAAGAGCGGCCCCCGCCAGACTATCTTGGAAGCAGTGAATCAACAATTGGTCGTTAGAAGAGTAAGATGCCATCTTTCGACAGTACATCGTGAGATGGTTCTTTGGATAAGTCATTCCCCGATACTTGTCAAAGTCTGACATCTTGAATTTGGGCGGGAGGACAACATCTGTGACTAGACATAGCTCAGAAGCATCTATCAGTCCAAAACCCCCAGCGCCTTCCATCATTCTCAAACGCTCCTTTAAGATTTTTATCTTTTCCTTTTGGGGAGCTGCGACCATGCTATGACCGCCTACCGGGTTCATCATGCGGGTTGTATCTTGGAGATTGGTCATATAAGGGGTTGCGTATCTGTATGGATAGCCGAGTGGCTGGTTGAACAGAGGCAACACATGGGACTGGTTCATTAGGCCTATATTTGGTGAGGGACCTTGGGGTTGGGCCATAGTTTGTACAGCATAAGTCGGCTGGGTCATCTAGGCTCGTGTATTTTGGGCTTGTGCGTTGTAGGTTGGCTGGGCCATCGGGGCTTGTGTGTTTTGGGTTTGGTAGGTTTGTGGGTCATGGGTCTACATGTTTTGGGTTTGGTAAGCTTGTGGGTCATGGGCTTGTGTGTTTTGGGTTTGGTAAAGTGGTGGCATATTTGGCTGGGTGTTGTATGAAGTGTGAGGATTCATTGCTTGCTGGTCTTGGGTGTCTTGTTGGTTAGCGAGCGGGGGATAGTACCCCGGTGGTAGGCCATAAAGTGGAAAAGGTACTGGGTTGCCGTCAGGACCGACAAATGTATGTTATTGTGCATAAGACTGGCCGTAAGGTGGCTGGGTCTCAATGGCAGGGTTAGGTCTTCTGACATGAATGGTGAAAGGGGGTGCTGTTGTGTTAGGTAGTTGGGTTCTTGCTGGGTCAGAACCATGGGGGGTGGTACGGTGACAGGCTGCTGTTGGGCGTCCTCAACACCCGCAGAGGAGCCTCCTTCTGTGAGTTTCTTTTCTAAAAGTTTAGTTAACTCCGCCACTCACTCTTTCAGTTAATCAAACTCAGTTCTAAAGTCTCCATCAACAGCTTCTGCCTCAGCCATAAGTTTCCTTTGAAGTCGGGTCTGGTAAGGATGCCTACCTGTGACGTCTGTGTTTCGGTGTCTTTGAAACAAAAACAAGAAATGTCAGGTGGAAATAGACGGAAAGAGAATGTCGTGGGAAGCAATCACAGGCTTTGGCGAGTATCCTTTGACCATTCCTTAGAACTTAACGTTCAAAAGTACTAGGTATGGTAAACATGGAAATTAATACGGGATAGTTGTGAAGACAGAAGAAATTTTTCATCTTGAGGCGAGAGCCTCAACATCAAACATTTTCCTTGGGCAACCATGGCTCTCATCCTATAAGTTCAATCCCATGTTAATTTCTATGTCTACTCAAAGGGTATTCGTTAAGCTCTGAATAGCTTCCGGTAATAATAGAGAGAAAGAGCTGTCAGGAATTGACGTGTTTCGGAAATTGATACCCCCTTAGTAACTTTCTTGAAAACATTTTTGAATTTAGGGGTTACAATTTGACAAAACTTGTGTCAAATCAAAGGTCATGTGAGCTACGGATTTTCTGATCATTTTCAATACAAAAGGAATTGATTTTTTTTTTGTATTTTTGTATTTTTTTGTATTTTTTTTATTTTTTTTATGATTCGAAAGGTCCGTAACTCAAAGCCCAAAGACTTAAACAAATATGCATAAAAGGAAAAGACTACTTGCCCGTTAAAGGATCATTAATTAAAAGTATGTCATTTTCAGAAAAAGTAATCCACTAAACGAGCAAGTGGTCCCCCTAATTTGGATCAGAAGAGAAAGTGAGAATGAGAAAAGGTATAAGTAAAGTTTACCCCTTTGTGTCTTAAGTCAGGTTTTTCTAGAGGTCTCCTAATGGTTCTAAGGTTTGCCTATCAGTGATACCTCGCATTAGGTGGCTTTATTCTAAAACTTCTAAAGGTCACTAGAGCCAAGATCCTACTCATGATGTTGACCACAATAGTAGGAAGTCTACTAGGTGTGGGCACCATGAATAAGTCAAACTCTAGCTGAGATTCTCACGGTAACCAGACAGGAAGTACATCCCAAATGGCTCCGCTACCAACCTCCCCTAATCTTAAGTTTTATTTGGGCCTGAGTATAGGGTCCCACTCAAAAGTGTGTGCAAATTATGAGTGTAGTGTGTGAAAGAGGCATTCAATACCTGTACCTTACTCATCATACACGTAGAACAAACACAGAGCAACAAAATAAAGTCGTCTACCCTAGGGTTCAACAATCACACAGACATTAACAGAACATAAATGATAAAATATAAACAAAACAGAAATCACATACAAACATTTACAGAAAATAAAATAAAGGAAGAAGTTAAATAATTAATATGCTATTTAAAACATGCACTATCAAATTGACTGGCTTGACTCTCTAAGTCCCCAGCAGAGTCACCATCTGTCGCGACCGGGATCGCGGCGGCACGGCCGACCCTCAAAACGATTTTTTGTTTCGAAAAGAAGAAAACAGGGAGTCGCCACCAATATTTTTTAGGATAAAATACTGGAAAAACTTTTTGTTAAAGCACTGGTTATAAAAAAGAAATTCCATGTTCGGGAGTCTAATTACAGGTGAGGAAAGTATTAGCACCTCACAACTGTCTGTTATAAAAACGGTTACCTCAATATGATAGCACGCATTATAATTAGGCCAATAATTATTTTAACTTCTTCATGAAAAAAAAATATACGAGATGACAAAATATACAAAAATAAACAAAAATAAACACAGAATATTTACATGAGATTAACAGGACGTCTCGTCCAAATTAAACTCGCTCCACCTTTTCAAAAAAATGAGATTAACAGGACGTCTCGTCTAAATTAAACTCGCTCCTCCTTTTTTTAAAATAATAAATAAATAAATAAATAAATAAAATGTAATAAAAATTGCAATAATAATAACAATAATAATAATTATTACACCTTTTATACTAGTCCGAATAGAATGTGTGAAGCACTCATTTTTATTAATATTTATCAATTAATAGATATTAATTGATAATTGAAAAGGGAGACAAAGTCATTAAACAGCAATTAAATCAACAGAAAATAAATAAATACAAGTACTAAAAAAAATGAGGGAGGAGAGTGGGACCGGTGTAATGTATGAGAGGAACGGTGTTATTTTGGAAAACGGTGTGGAGAAGAGAGGGAGACGGTGTTGAAAGGTGCAGGTCGGATAGTGTTGGGTAGAGAAGGAGAGGGAGAGAGGGACAGCGTGGTTTAGGAAGCTGTATGGTGTGGGTGAGGAGAAGGAGGAGTGGGGGCTAGTGTTTGTTGGAGAATGAGAGAGGAGAAGGTGTGATAGGGGGACGGTGTTGGTGGAGAAGAGAGGGACGGTGTGGGAAGAGGAGGACAGACAGTGAGAGGAGGAAGAGGACGGTGTGAAGAGGAAGAGGGACGAGTGAGAGAGGGCAGTAGTGAGAGAGTGGAAGACGGTGTGGAGAGGATGAGGGACGATGTTGGGTTTGAGGGGGCTAGACCAAGTGAAGAGAGGAAGAGGGAGGAGGACTGTTGATTTAAAGGTAGAGTGAGACGGTGTGGTAAGGGCTGTGTGAAGAGGATTTAAGGGGGACGATGTTGAGTAAGAGGAAATGGGACGGGGTATGAGAAGGGAGGTCGGTTGTGGAGAGTTGAGGGGAGAGGACGGTGGGAGAGAAGGGAGGTCAGTTGTGGAGAGTTGAGAGGGACGAGTGAGAGAGAGAGAGACGGTAGAGGAGACGGTGTTTGAGAGGAGAGAGGGACGATATTGGGATTTAAGGAGAAGTACGGTGTGGTTTTTGGGTAAGGAGTTTGAGGGAGGACGGTGTTTGGGTGAGAGGAGAGGGACGGACAGTGTTGGTTTGAGAGGATAGGACGGTATCAGGCTTGAGAGGAGAGGAAGGTGGGTCGGTGTTTGAGAGGGAGGACAATCTTTCTTCCTCTAAAGGCTTCAGGGTTCTCTTTCATATGAAGGCTTCCCCGCTTCTCTCCAAAAAAAATGCCCCTTTTTCTTCTCCTTGGATGCTGTATTTATAGAACATTTTTGGTGCGTGTTGATTGCTTGAACAGCCTGGCTTCCAATAGGGAACAGCAGCTGATGAATAACTTATTATTTTTCCTTTGTCTTGTTACCAGCCGCCCCACGAGATTAACAAACCAACTTGGATGATGTGTTGGAAACAGCCTGGATTTTTGACAATCAGGGAGAATGGAGGCTGGTGGGAATTCTTTATCATTTTCTTCCTGTCTTGTTGTGAGCTGCCCCCTTAATTCAAGGATCCCCTTGGATAGTGGAAATCCATGTCAGCATGCGCAATTGGTGGAATCTGACTCGGATTTCACTTTCTCTCCAGAATCCGAGTGGAAAAGGTGCCTTTTGTGCACAAGATCGAGTGGAAAAGGTGCCTTTTATACACAAGACCGAGTAGAAAAGGTGTTGTTCCTACAAAGACCAAGTGAAAGCTTTGCTCGGTGTTGCTTTGTTGGTCGGCGTAGTTGCTGTGAGGAGGGTCAGTATTGTGGTTATGAAGGGCTGGACGAGCAAAACAATTCTGGTTGAAACATTCAATCGAAAACCGAGTGCAAAGTAACTCGGAAATGGTTGAAGGATGGATTGGAAATGGTTTAAGTATAGCTCAGAAATGACTGAAAATTGGCTCAGTGCTGACTGAAGAGGCTTCACTCGGTGCTGACTGAAAATTGGCTCGGTGCTGACTGAAGAGTGAGTGACTCGAAATTGTTTCAATCGGATGTATTTTGCTCATATCTTGTTTCTGTTTGAAGCATTCACTCAGAATTACTTTAATCGGAGGTGTTTTGCTCGGCAATCCTTCTGCTTGAAGCTTCATTCTGCCCTTCTGCTTGATTCACTCGGCATCTCAAAAATATTTTGCTCGGTTGCTGGCAGATCAGAACCATTCTTTCTTTAACTTCACATTGATTCAGTCGTGAAGTAAGTTTCACCCAGAAACTCATCACTCGGATTGAATCACATTGATTCACTCAGAATGTTGTCAACCGGTTTGGAAATAAGCTTCAACCCACTCGGATTCACAACGGGGAGTCGTCCTTGTTTTTATCAGAATGGAACTTTGAGAAAATCTGACGACTCGGACATATTCACTCGGGAGTCGGCTTCATACTTCAATCATGATGTGCTCAGATGTTGGGATTATTTCACTCGGAGTCATCCTTTACACTTCAATCAGAATTGAGAAATTAAGAATCTGACCACTCGGAGCCGGTCTTCTTTCCTCTCAGAACTTGTAACACAGCTTCAATCTTCCGAGTGTATTCACTCGGATATATTCACTCGGAATCCGGCTTTACCTTCGAATCATAAGAGTTTCATTCGACAATGGACCCTCGGATATGCTCACTTGGGACTCAGCCTGTTCACTTAAATCAGAAAAGCTTCATTCAGTAGCCTGTTCACTTCAATTAGAGTCGGTCTTCCCTCCACTCAGAATTTGGGACTCAGCTTCATCATTCCTTCGGGTGCCATCACTCGGATTCAGCCTTGTTTTCCAGTTGGAGCCTTGCATTGCTCAGAAATGCAACTCTCTGCATAACTCACTCGGAGTTCAGAGAGTTTCTTCGTTTAAGAGGTAACTCGTCCACTCAGAAACGTCTCACTCCTGAGACATACCACTCGGTGACTTCTCGTTTGGAAACGCCTACTCGGAAATGATCATTCCGAGTCATCTTACTCGGAAATGATCATTTCTGAGTCCCTTTTTTTTTTTGAAAATTCCTCATTTTTGACTGGACCGAAATAGGTGTTCACAGATGCCCCTCTTTACTTCTTTTCCGCGAGAAAAATATGAAGTCTCTTTTTTTTTAAGTGGAAAAGAAGTAAAGACGTGAACACCATTGTCAAAATGACGCGGACTCCAATAACCAAGAGAATCAGCATCGTTCCATTGAAGAAAATCAATAGTAGTGCCAATTTCTGTGGCTTGAAAAATAAAGCCATGTGTCTACTTTGATGGTTTTGGCGATCTGATAAGGGTGGAAACCTACGATTTGACACTTGAAAAACTGTTTTTCAGTTAACAAGAAATGAGAAGATTGGGGTTGACCTCTGGTAGACTGGAAGGTAAAGGTTGCCTTAATAGGCGAATGGAAAATAAAGGGTGCCTGCATAGGCGAATGGAAAGTAAAGGGTGCCTGAATAGGCGAATGGAAAGTAAAGGGTGCCTGAATAGGCGAATGGAAAGTAAAGGGTGCCTGAATAGCGAATAGGAAGTAAAGGGTGCCTGAATAGGCGAACAGAAAGTAAAGGGTGCCTGAATAGGCGAACGGAAAGTAAAGGGTGCCTGAATAGGCGAATGGAAAGTAAAGGGTGCCTGAATAGGCGAATGGAAAGTAAAGGGGTGCCTGCATAGGTGAACGGAAAGTAAAGGGTGCCTGAATAGGCGAATGGAAAGTAAAGGGTGCCTACATAGGCGAATGGAAAGTAAAGGGTGCCTGAATAGGCGAATGGAAAGTAAAGCAATAGACAACTGAGACCTCAGCCAGTTACCTTCAAAATGAAAGGATCGTTCTATCCAAATCGTTTCAAGGGAGGATCATTATCATCTTCTGAGAGATGCAACAATCATATGAATATAAAGTGTTATAATTGTGGAGGTAATCACCATATACCTGATTGTAACAGACGCCTAGAAGATGTCACTTACTTTCGATGTAATCAAAAAGGTCACATGAGCCCAAATTGTCCACAAATTCGACAAATCAACAATAACAATAACACCATTAATAATCGAAGAGGTTCTAGTTATCAGGGAGGCCGTGGAGGAAACACACGTGCTGTTCAACCTCCAAGACAGAATGGGGAGTCAACAGACAAGAGATTACAACCAGCAACAGGAAGAGTCTTTGCCATCAGCGGTTCAGAGGCAGACCAAGCAGACGACCTTGTGTAAAGTAAGTGTGAGATCAATGGTACTATTTTATCTGTATTGTTTGATTCTGGTGCTACACATTCTTTTATTTCTAAGGAGTGTGTTAGACGTCTTCAATTACCTGTAAAGTCTATGATGTATGACCTGATTGTTTCCACTCCCACCGGTACACAACTTAGGACTACTAAGGTGTGTAACGATTGCTCTGTGCTCGTAGAAGGTGGAAACTTTCTTGTCAATCTTGTTTGTTTGCCTTGTTTACTCTTTCTAAAGGAGATGGTGAATCTAAAGTAATTGAGATGCCAGTTGTCCCTGAATTCCCTGAAGTATTTCCAGAAAATGTCTCAAGTTTACCTCCAGAATGTGAAATAGAATTCACAATTGACTTAATTACAGGAGCAGAACCAATGTCTAAGGCTCCGTATTGTAACATCCCAAAAAATTTCATTCTCATGAATAATCATTTTTTAATCTAGACCATTAATGATATTATCTATTTATATTAACTTTCTACATAAGTTTGGCTGTGAATCGAAGCTTCTTTTTGATTTGCTCAAATAGCTTCCTTTGATATTAACCTCTGGTAGTGTTCTGATTGGGAGATTACCGAGTGAAGTACTTTCGAATAAGATATTCTGAGTAAATCATGCCTGAGATAAGACCTTCCGAGTGAATAAAGGGATCTGATTTCGAGTGAGATCTTTCTGAGTGAAGTATGACCGAGAGAACTACTTCCGAGTGAAAGAAGGTTAAGATGTTTCCGAGTGAGTCATGATCGAGAGAACTACTTCCGAGTGAAGGAAGGCTAAGATTTTTTTGAGTGAGGTATGACCGAGAGAACTTCCAAGTGAAGGAAGGTTAAAATGTTTCCGAGTGAGTCATGACCGAGAGAACCACTTCCGAGTAAAGGGAGTCCTTGGCCTCGGAGACATTTCTGAGTGAAGCGTGTCTGAGAGAACCATTTCTGAGTGAAAGAAAGCTTTGGCTTCAAATGAGACATTTCCGAGTGAAGAAAATCCGAGATGATCACTTCTGACTGAAGGAAAGCTCTGGCTTCAAATGAGTACCTTTCAGACAAAGACGCCTCCAAGTTCCATACTTCCGAGTGAAGTGTCTTCGAGTAAAACATTTCCAAGTAAAACGTCTCTGAGTAAAACGTCTCCGAGTGACTCGTTTCCAAATGAAACGTCTCCGAGTGAAACATCTCCAAATGACTCATCTCCGAGTGAAACGTCTCCGAATGAAACCTTTCCGAGAGAAGTATTCCCGAACAAAGAAAAACTTTGATTTCGAATGAGTACTTCTCGGGCCGAGATATTCCCGAGTGGGGTATCTCCGACTTAAATACAACTTTCTCGAGTGAAGTGTCCCCGAGTATGACACTTCCATGTGGGATGGTACCGAGTGAGACATTTCCAAGTGGATGACACCCAGTGAGACTTTTCCAAATCCCGCGTGATATGTCACCGATTGAGACCACCGAGTGAGTCATTTCCAGGGGAAGTACTTCTGGAACAGAGAAAGACTTTGACTTCGAATGAATACGTTTCCGAGTGAAAAGTTCCTAGGAGAAGTAAATATCTGAGTGGTGAACCCCTTCATTCTATTCGTGCTCGGGTGTCATAAAGGTTGCCTAGAGCCTGTGCTCGGGCCATATTCAAAGTTGCCGAGAGTTTGTGCTCGGACTCGTCTTCAAGATTGCCTTCGACTTCGAGTGTTATTCCCAAGTGAAATAATTTTCAAGAGGACTGAACTTCGAATCCAAATGATCCTTTCAGTTGTAAGATTTCTGAGTGACACAACTTCGAATGATCTTTCCGTTGAAATATTTCTGAGTGACGCACTTCTGAGAGAAATATTTTTGAGTGAAGACTGACTGACTTTGAATAAGTACTTTTTGGGCAGAGATATATCTGAGTGGATAATTCCCAAGTGAATCAATTCTGAACGAAAAGTGACTCTGACTTTGAAAGAACACTTTTCGGGCAGAGATATCCGAGTGAGATATTTCTGAATAAGGTGTCTCCAGGTGAGACATTCTGAGTGAGTCACTTCCAAGGAAGGAAAAGTTATGACCGAGTGTTTCAAGCAGAAACAATTCTTAGCAAATCCCCTTCGAGTGAAGCAATTCTGAACAAAAAAGGCTCTGATGAAAACTTCTCGGAAAGAGATATGTCCAAACAGTTTTAGAATTGATATTTTACTCTAATCATATCATCTTGCACATATTTTAATATATTTACTTCAATCACACAAGCTCCAGTATGTAGGCGGTGGAAATGGTCAACAACATAGCTCATTTTCTTATCTAAAACCTCCATTATCACTGCAATTAATGCACTACAATCCAATTACGAAAAAGCTTGTCCCCCACTTGTCTTTTACATTATTAAATCAACACTACAACTTATTCCCAAGCCTGAATTCTTAGGACAAACTAAAATTAGTAAAGTCTCTCTCTCATTTCTTTTTCTCCGTCAAGTCACCTTTGATCTGAAGTTAGGACAGTAAGAAGAGAACATTTTTCAACCAATCTAAGATCCTCCATCAAGGTAAGAGGAGATAGGGTTGTGAATAAATATGGAATGGGTAGAATTATATGTTGTTCTAGGATTTTCCAGAATTATTTTTGTAGCTTGTTACTTAATTTTGAAACTAAAAATGTGTGAATTTGACTCTGACTTCTTCATCAAAGTTGTAGATCTTTTCGTTATGTGAATTTTGAGACTTGAACCGACTGATTTGGATATGTATAGCATGAGTTATAGTCAAAATACTACAGTATGTCTGTTCTGGAATATGTACCTTCTATTTTGTGTAAATATTAATATTCTGGGAATTATACATACATATTTAGACTTTGATGTCTTCATACAAGTTGTAGATATTTATGTTATGGATCTATAGAAAGTGTAATTACTTAAAAAGGATTTAATTTGCTCACGTTATGGCCGCTTTACTAATGTATGTTGCTGTTGTAAATTTTTGAAATTACCTATGATGATTATTATGGATAAAAATGATATTTTCCATGTGGGTAATGATTTATTTTTGAATGATTGAGGGATTATTGATTATTATGGATATTATTGAGTGTCTTATGAATGTCATATAGTATGTTTATCTTTGTGATGAATAATTATGAATGACTATATTAATGTATACATGAATGCCTTGCGGATTATTGAGATATGTTGTTGAACTGTAAATCCATGATTTTGAGAATTAATATATGTGATGTGTCCTTTGAGGACTTGTGGTTTTCCAAGTGATTATGGAAGTATTGATATCATGGTATGTTAAATCGATAAAGAGAATTAAAGGCATTCATGCATCATAAGCATTTGGACGCACCATGGAATTTAGGAGTTCCATGATTGCCGGCCCTGGTGGAGGGTTACTCTATGATGAGTTTAAGTCCTATTTTCGCTAAGAGCCATGAAGTGTAGGGATTCATGGTTATGCTAATTCCTACTTGTGTACTTCGGTACTTGAGAGCCATGAAGTGTAGGGATTCATGGTTTATGCTAATTCCTACTTGAGTGCCATGAAGGGTAGGGATTCATGGTAGATATTAATTCCTACTTGTGTCTCTATGAGACTTTTTACTGCAGTAATCCCACCAAACCAAAATGGATCCAGCATAACATCATTTGACTAAATTAAAGATTATTAAATGTAAATGACCTTGTTTGGTATATTTATCATATCATTATGGTTTGTTGATTGTGTTTGTGCAATTTTACTTATTTTATATTTATTCTATATTCTGTCTCACTCTTACATTATTTTTACAGTGCATGCTACACAGAATGACGAGTGATGTAATTAATGAAGTTTTTATGATTTATTGCTTGGACTTTGACTTCATTTGAATTTTAATGGGTTGTAATAATATTGTGTACCAAGTACTATAATCTTCTCTATCATTTCCGCTATATAAATGTTTTATGTTTTAATTGTTCACGACTAGTATGCATGATGATATTCCGCATTTATCAATTTTTACGTGATCTCAGAATTTAAATTACAAATTTCAAAATGATTCTTTAAACGCAAAAAAAAATTATTTCAAAAATTTGGGTTAATTAATTAGAATTTGTAATTTGGGTTTTGGGCGTCACACATATCGTATGTTACCTATTGAACTGGCAAAACTGAAAAATCAAATTAAAGAGTTATTGGAGAAGCATTTCATTAGGCCCAGTGTGTCACCATGGGGAGCGCCGGTATTGCTCGTCAAGAAGAAAGATGGAAGCATGAGATTATGTGTAGATTATCGTCAGTTGAATAAATTGACAGTGAAGAATAAATATCCTTTGCCCAGAATTGATGATCTAATAGACCAATTGAGAAGTGCTACAGTATTTTCCAAGATTGATCCTCGGTCGGGTTATCATCAGAGATTCATTGAGGGATTTTCTTGAATTGCCTTACCGATGACTCATCTAACCCGGAAGAATCAACCTTTTGCTTGGACGCCAGAATGTGAGAAAAGTTTCCAGGAACTAAAATTGAAGCTTACATCTGCTCCAGTCTTAACTTTGCCTAACCCACAAGAAGACTTTGTGATTTATTGTGATGCTTCTAAGATGGGTTTAGGTTGTGTTTTGATGCAGCAACAAAAGGTGATTGTCTATGCTTCTAGGCAGTTGAGGTCGCATGAAATGAACTATCCGATGCATGATCTAGAGTTAGCAGCGGTGGTATTCACTTTGAAAATCTGGAGACACCATTTGTATGGAGTCAAGTTTGAGGTGTTCAGTGACCATAAGAGCTTAAAGTATTTGTTCGATCAGAAGGAATTGAACATGAGGCAGCGAAGGTGGATGGAGTTTCTTAAAGATTATGATTTTGATTTGAAGTACCATCCAGGAAGAATAAATGTGGTAGCAGATACACTTAGCAAGAAATCAATTCATATGGCATCTTTAATGGTAAAAGAGATGGAAATGATAGAACAGTTCAAAGATATGAACTTGGGTGTGGAGATGAAATCTTCAAGAAGTATGACCTTGGGAACTTTGAAGATAACCAATGATTTTCTGAAGCTGATAGGTGAGAGGCAAAAAAAAGACTTGCAATTGCAAGAATTGAAAGAGACTCAGGTGAATGGAAAAGATGTAGGATTACAAGAAAGATCAGATGGAATTTAGAGAATTAGAAGTACAATTTATGTACCAGATGATGTTGTTCTAAGAAGGACAATTCTAGACGAAGCACATAAAAGTATGTTAAGTATGTCAAGACCTAAAGAAAAGCTTTTGGTGGCCAAGGATGAAGAAAGAAATAGCTGAATATGTATCTTCATGTCTGGTATGTTAAAAAGTCAAGGTGGAACATCAGAAGCCATCTGGTGAACTACAACCATTGGAGATTCCTGTCTGGAAATGGGATGACATTATGATGGACTTTGTGTTAGGATTGCCAAGAACACGTTCAGGAAATGATGCAATCTAGGTTATTGTAGACAGATTGACTAAGTCTGTTCACTTCCTCCCAATGAATATGAAGAATTCTCTACAAAAGTTGACACAATTATATGTGAAAGAGATCGTGAGACTTCATGGTGTACCATCCAGTATTGCGTCAGATAGAGATCTGAGGTTCACTTCCCGATTCTGGGGATGCTTGCATCAGGAGTTGGGTTCAAGACTTCGATTAAGTTCAGCTTATCATCCTCAAACAGATGGATAGTCAGAACGTACTATACAAAGTTTGGAAGACTTACTGTGATCTTGTGTGCTTGAGCATGGTGGTAGTTGGGAGCAGTTTCTTCCACTGATTGAATTCACGTATAACAATAGTTACCATAGTAGTATTGGTATGGCTCTATTTGAAGCATTGTATGGTAGAAAGTGTCGAACGCCCCTTTGTTGGTTAGAAACTGGTGAAAGTTTGGCGTTAAGACCTCAAATTGTGCAACAGACTACTGAACAAATAGAAATAATCAGAGAAAAGATGAAGGCATCCCAAGATAAACAAAAGCACTATTATGATAAAAGGAGAAAACCACTTGAGCTCCAAGTTGGTGATCATGTGTTTTTGAAGGTTTTGCCTCACAAGGGGATTGGCCGAGCATTGAAAAGTAAAAAGTTGAGCCCAAGCTTCATTGGACCATATGAAATTATAAAGAGGATTGACCCAGTGGCTTATCAGATTGCACTTCCTCCTCACCTTGTAAATTTACACAATGTGTTCCATGTATCACAATTGAGGAAGTATGTACAAGATCCCACTCATGTGATTGCTACCGATGATGTTGAAGTTATAGAAAATTTGACCATCCCTGCAGAACCCACAGAGATTATGGAAAGGTCGATTAAACGCCTGAGAAGCAAGGATGTACCATTAGTGAAGGTTGCATGGAAATAATGAAATGATGTAACTTTAACTTGGGAGCTTGAAGATGCTATGAGGACGCAATACCAGAATTGTTCCACCGAGGGGTGCGTTATATTAAATTTCAAGGACGAAATTTTTATTAGGGTGGGAGAATTGTAACATCCCAAAAATTTCATTCTCATGTATAATCATTTTTAATCTAGACCATTAATGATATTATCTATTTATATTAACTTTCTACATAGGTTTAGCTATGAATCGAAGCTTCTTTTTGATTCGTTCAAATAGCTTCCTTTGATATTAACCTCTGGTAGCGTTCTGATTAGGAGATTACCAAGTGAAGTACTTTTGAATAAGATATTCCGAGTGAATCATGTCTGATATAAGACCTTCCAAGTGAAGAAAGGTTTCTGATTTCGAGTGAGATCTTTCTGAGTGAGGTATGACCGAGAGAACTATTTCCGAGTGAAGGAAAGTTAAGATATTTCCGAGTGAGGCATGACCGAGAGAACCATTTTTGAGTGAAAGAAAGCTTTGGCTTTAAATAAGACATTTTTGAGTGAAGAAAATCTGAGATGATCACTTTCGACTGAATGAAAGCTCTGACAGGGTGGAGCGTCTCCGAGTGACTCGTTTCTGAATGAAACGCCTCCAAGTGAAACGTTTCTGAGTGAAACGTCTCTGAGTGACTCGTTTCCGAATGAAACGTCTCTGAGTGACTTATTTTCGAATGAAACATCTCCGAGTGAAATGTCTCCGAGTGACTCGTTTCTGAATGAAACATCTCCGAGTGAAACGTCTCCGAGTAACTTGTTTCCGAATAAAACGTCTCCGAGTGAAACGTTTCGAGAGAAGTACTTCCGAACGAAGAAAAGCTTTGATTTTGAATGAGTACTTCTCGGGCCGAGATATTCCCAACTAGGGTATCTCTGACTTAAATACAACTTTCCCGAGTGGGGTGTCCCCGAGTGCGACACTTCCATGTGGGATGGTACCGACTGAGACATTTCCAAGTGGATGACACCAAGTGAGACCTTTTCAATTCCCGCGTGATATGTCACCGACCTGAGACTACCGAGTGAGTCATTTCCAGGGGAAGTACTTCTGGAACAGAGAAACTTTGACTTCAAATGAATACGTTTCCGAGTGAAAAGTTCCCAGGGGAAGTAAATATCCGAGTGGTGAACCCCTTCATTCTATTCGTGCTTGGGTGTCATAAAGGTTGCCTAGAGCCTGTGCTCGGGCCATATTCAAAGTTGCCGAGAGCTTGTGCTCGGGTTCATCTTCGAAATTATCTTCGACTCCGAGTGATATTCCCGAGTGGAAAGATTTCCGAGAGAGGACTGAACTTCGACTCCAAATGATTCTTTAGATTGTAAATTTCTGAGTGACGTACTTCCGAGAGAAATACTTTTGAGTGAAGAAAGGCTTTGACTTCGAATAAGGTATTTTTTGGGCAGAAATATATCCGAGTAGAGAATTTCTGAGTGAATCAATTCTGAACAAAAAATGGCTGATTTTGAACGAGCACTTTTCGAGTAGAGATATATCCAAATGAGATATTTCTGAATGAGGTGTCTCCGGGTAAGACATTTTTTAGTGGGTCACTCACTCAGAAAGAAAACCTATGACTGAGTGTTTCAAGCAGAAACATTTCCGAGCGAATTCCCTTCCCAATGGAGCAATTCTGAATGAAAAGAGGCTCTGATGAATTCTTCTTGGAAAGAGATATGCCCAAAATACTGAACCAGTGTCAGAATTAATATTTTACTCCAATCTTATCATCTTCTATATATTTTAATATATTTACTTCAATTATACAAGCTCCATTATGTAGGCAGCGAAAATGGTCAACAATAAAACTCATTTTCTTATCTAAAACCCCTATTATCACCGTAATTAATGCACCTAACATCCCACTACAATCTAATTACAAAAAAGCTTGTCCCTCACTTGTCTTTTGCATTATTAAATCGACACTACATCTCGTTCCCAAGTTTGAATTCTTAGAACAAACTAAAATTAGTAAAATCTCTCTCTCATTTCCTTTTCTCCGTCAAGTCACCTTTGATCTGAAGCTAGGACAGTATGAAGAGAACGTTTTTCAACCAATCTAAGATCCTCCATCAAGGTAAGAGGGGATAGGGTTGTGAATAAATATGGAATGGGTAGAATTGTATGTTGTTCTAGGATTTCTAGATTTATTTTTGTAGCTTGTTACTTAATTTTGAAGCTGAAAATGTGTGAATTTGACTCTGACTTCTTCATCAAAGTTGTAGATCTTTTCGTTATGTGAATTTTAAGACTTGGACCAATTGATTTGGATATGTATAGCATGCGTTATAGTCAAAATACTACAGTATGTCTGTTCTAGAATATGTACCTTCTATTTTGTGTAAATATTAATATTCTGGGAATTATACATACATATTTAGACTTTGATGTCTTCAAAAAAGTTGTAGATATTTATGTTATGGATCTATAGAAAGTGGAATTGCTTAAAAAGGATTTGATTTGCTCACGTTATGGTCGCTTTACTAATGTATGTTGCTGTTGTAAATTTCTGAAATTTACCTATGATGATTATTATGGATGAAAATGATATTTTCCATGTGGGTAATAATTTATTTTTTTGAATTATTGAGGTATTATTGATTATTATGGATGTTATTGAGTGTACTATGAATGACATACAGTATGTTTATCTTTGTGATGAATAATTATGAATGACTAAATTAATGTATACATGAATGCCTTATGGTTTATTGAGATATGTTGTTGAACTGTAAATCCATGATTTTGAGAATTAATATATGTGATGTGTCCTTTGAGGACTTGTGTTTTCCAAGTGATTATGGAAGTATTGATATCATGGTATGTTAAATCGATAAAGAGAATTAAAGGCATTCATGCATCATAAGCATTTGGACGCACCATGGAATTTAGGGGTTCCATGATTGCCGACCCTGGTGGGGGGTTACTCTATGATGAGTTAAAGCCCTATTTTCGCTAAGAGCCATGAAGTGTAGGGATTCATGGTTTATGCTAATTCCTACTTGTGTACTTTGGTACTTGAGGGCCATGAAGTGTAGGGATTCATGGTTTATGCAAATTCCTACTTGTGTACTTCGGTACTTGAGTGCCATGAAGGGTAGGGATTCATGGTATATACTAATTCCTACTTGTGTCTCTATGAGACTTTTTACTGCAGTATTCCCACCACACCAAAATGGATCCAGCATGACATCATTTGACTAAATTAAAGATTATTAAATGTAAATGACCTCGTTTGGCATATTCATCATATCATTATGGTTTATTGATTGTGTTTGTGCAATTTTACTTATTTTATATTTATTCTATATTCTGTCTCACTCTTATATTATTTTTACAGTGCATGCTACACAGAATGACGAATGGTACAATTAATGAAGCTTTTATGTTATATTGCTTGGGTGTTGACTTCAATTGAGATTTAATGTGTTGTAATAATATTATTATGTACCTTGTATTGTAATCTTCTTTATCATTTTTGCTACATAAATATATTATGTTTTATTCATCCATGACTAGTATCCATGATAATATTCCACATTTATCAATTTTTACGTGACCTCAGAATTTAAATTACGAATTTCAAAATGATTATTTAAACGTAAAAAATTTATTTCAAAAATTTAGGTTAATAAATTGGAATTTGTAATTTGGGTTTTGGGCGTCATAAATGCCTTTAATTCTCTTTATCGATTTAACATACCATGATATCAATACTTCCATAATCACTTGGAAAACCACAAGTCCTCAAAGGACACATCACATATATTAATTCTCAAAATCATGGATATACAGTTCAACAACATATCTCAATAAATCACAAGGCATTCATGTATACATTAACTTAGTCATTCATAATTATTCATCACAAAGATAAACATACTGTATGACATTCATAAGACACTCAATAACATCCATAATAATCAATAATCCCTTAATAGTTCAAAAATAAATCATTACCCACATGGAAAATATCATTTTCATCCATATTAATCATCATAGGTAATTTCAAAAATTTACAACAGCAATATACATTAGTAAAGTGACCATAACGTGAGCAAATCAAATTCTTTTTAAGCAATTCCACTTTCTACAGATCCATAACATAAATATCTACAACTTTTATGAAGACATCAAAGTCTAAATATGTATGTATAATTCCCAGAATATTAATATTTACACAAAATAGAAGGTACATATTCCAGAATAGACATACTGTAGTATTTTGACTATAACTTATGCTATACATATCCAAATTAGTCGGTCTAAGTCTCAAAATTCACATAACTAAAAGATCTACAACTTTGATGAAGAAGTCAGAGTCAAATTCAAACATTTTCAACTTCAAAATTAAGTAACAAGCTACAATTCTACCCATTCCATATTTATTCACAACCCTATCCCCTCTTACCTTGATAGAGGATCTTAGATTGGTTAAAAAATGTTCTCTTCTTACTGTCCTAGCTTCAGATCAAAGGTGACTTGATAGAGAAAAGGAAATGAGAGAGAGACTTTACTAATTTAGTTTGTTCTAAGAATTCAGACTTGGGAACGAGATGTAGTGTCGATTTAATAATGCAAAAGACAAGTGGGGGACAAGCTTTTCGTAATTGGATTGTAATGGGATGTTAGGTGCATTAATTACGGTGATAATGGAGGTTTTAGATAAGAAAAATGAGCTGTATTGTTGACCATTTCCACCGCCTACATAATGGAGCTTGTATGATTGAAGTAAATATATTAAAATATGTACAAGATGATATGATTGAAGTAAAATATTAATTCTAACACTGGTTCGGTATTTTGGGTATATCTCTTTCCAAGAAGAATTCATCAGAGCCTCTTTTCGTTCAGAATTGCTCCACTCGGAAAGGAATTTGCTCGGAAATGTTTCCACTTGAAATACTCAGTCATAGCTTTTCTTTTCGAGTGAGTGACCCACTCGGAAATGTCTCACCTGGAGACACCTCATTCAGAAATATCTCACTCAGATATATCTCTGTCCGAACAATGCTCGTCCAAAATCAGCCATTTTTTGTTTAGAATTGATTCACTCAGAAATTCTCTACTCGGATATATCTCTGCCCGGAAAGTACTTTATTCGAAGTAAAAGCCTTTCTTCACTCGAAAGTATTTCTCTTGGAAGTGCGTCACTCAAATCTTACAACCGAAAGATCATTCGGAGTTGAAGTTCAGTCCTCTCTCAGAAATCTTTCCACTTGGGAATATCACTCGGAGTCGAAGGCAATCTCGAAGATGAATCCGAGCACAAATAGAATGAAGGGGTTCACCACTCGGATATTTACTTCCCCCGGGAACTTTTCACTCGGAAACGTATTCATTCTAAGTCAAAGTCTTTCTCTGTTCCAGAAGTACTTCCCTTGGAAATGACTCACTCGGTAGTCTCAATCGGTGACATATCTCGCAGGATTCAGAAAGGTCTCACTTGGTGTCATCTACTTGGAAATGTCTCACTTGGTACCATCCCACACGGAAGTGTCACACTCGGGGACATCCCACTCGGGAAAGTTGTATTTAAGTCGGAGATACCCCACTCGAGAATATCTCGGCCCGAGAAGTACTCATTCGAAATCAAAGCTGTTCTTCGCTCAGAAGTACTTCTCTCAAAAATGTTTTACTCGAAGACATTTTACTCGGAAACGTTTTACTCGGAGACGTTTTACTCAGAGACGTTTTACTCGGAGACATTTTACTCGGAAACGTTTTACTCGGAGACGTTTTACTCAGAGACATTTTACTCGGAGACGTTTTACTCAGAAATGTTTTACTCAGAAATGTTTTACTCAGAAACGTTTTACTCAGAAACGTTTTACTCGGAGACACTCCAATCGGAAGTATGGAACTTGGAGGCGTCTTTGTCCAAAAGGTGCTCATTCGAAGCCAAAGCTTTCCTTCAGTCGGAAGTGATCATCTCGGATTTTCTTCACTCGGAAATGTCTCATTTGAAGCCAAAGCTTTCTTTCACTCAGAAATAGTTCTCTCGGTCATGCCTCACTCAGAAATATCTTAACTTTTCTTTACTCGAAAATAGTTCTCTCGGTCATACCTCACTCAGAAAGATCTCACTCGAAATCAGATCCCTTTCTTCACTCGGAAGGTCTTATCTCAGACACGATTCACTCTGAATATCTTATTCGAAAGTACTTTACTCGGTAATCTCCCAATCAAAACGCTACCAGAAGTTAATATCAAAGGAAACTATTTGAACGAATCAAAAAGAAGCTTCGATTCACAGCCAAACTTATGTAAAATGTTGATATAAATAGATAATATCATTAATGGTCTAAATTAAAAATGATTATACATGAGAATGAAATTTTTGGGATGTTACACCTAGAAGATGTTACTAATATTTAAAACTAAGTTTCTAAAATCCAAATAAATTTTTCGCAAATAAATCTCAATTGTAAAACAGGATTTTGGATTAATATAATAACACTGTTATTATTACATTAACATGCTCATTTGTGTACACATATATATTTAAAACTGGTATGCATAGGAGCCGGCCAAGGCTACTACAAAACGACTATGTGCATCATGTACCATACACATATATATACATAATGCTCCATGTATGCTGAGTGACCTTATATATCATCGATGCGTCCTATGTCCACTGTAAAAATAACCACAAATAGGGGTGAGCATATACATGTCAAATGACAGTTATTGAATCAGATCAAGTGTCCAATTCATAACCACATATAAATCATAATTATATTACATAATATTATTATATTTCATTCATTCACAAAGATCATAAACTCATGTTGTTCATAACAACATACATCAATTCAATCACATGCTCAATCAAATAGATCCATTATTAAGTCTTTTATTTGTGTTGCAACACTGACTCTCAGCCATAACTCAGCTCTCAGCTGATCTGGTCATTTTACTGGTACCAAACCGTTTGCCCTCTCATGTGACATAATCACTCCCAGTGACAACGGTAGTGTCACGGGCTAAACCCCGAGCCCCGCTCAAGAGGTTTGCCTTGAGTCTCACCCAAGGTCTTTTGTGGAATCCTCGAAACCATATCATATTTTATATTTGTCCATTACACAAGCATCCCATGCTTATCAAATGCATCTCATGCATTCATACATCATGATATATTTCATGAATAACATTCATATCATCATCATCATCAATCACATATCAACATCATATTTCCTACTGCATCTCATGCATAGGAATAATCATAAGTTCACACATATAATTCATATCTCATATTATATCACATATATCACATATATTCAAGATTTCTTATTGAAGATAAAAATATTATCCCGATTCTGTTCATAAACTATACATTTAAAATATAAACGCTCCCCCTACCTGGAAAATAAGAATTCCAGTAGCTCTTCAAGCTACTAAATACAATCAGCTCATTATTCACAAGCTCTGAATCAACTCTTAGTTCTGAAATCTTCCATAGAGTTCTTTCCACTCTCAAAATTTTAAGCTAATCCAACGGTAGGATTGACAAAAATCGTTGATGAAAAAGGCGTCCACCAAGTGAGGAAGTGCTGATATATATCTCTATTAAGAGATAAGGAAGAAACAAGATAATAAAAGAAAAGAGGATAGAACAGTAGAGAGGGTCCCATACTTAGAAAAAGACAGAAAAAAGAATCTGCTAGAGTTTAGAAGAAGAGTAGTGACGTGGAAGAACCTCAATGATTGAAGTAAATAGTAATTCTGACACTGTTTCAATATTTTAGCATATTTCTCTCATATCTTAATGGATTTTAATCAATTTGGTCTCGTTCGAAAGCTAAGACAACGAGGAATAACTTTGTAGTTGACCATATTTCCAAATTTGGACTCTAACATGGTAAAAATATTAAATTGAAAATACTCAAGAATATCTCTATCCGAGAAGGATTCATCAGAGCTCTTTTCATTCAGAATTGCTTCACTCGGAGGGGATTCACTCAGAAATGTTTCTGCTTGAAACACTCAGTCATAGCTTTTCTTTCCTCGGAATAACCCACTCGGAAATATCTCACCTGGAGACACCTCATTCAGAAATATATCACTCAGATATATCTCTACCCGAGTCAAAGCCTTTCTTCACTCAAAAATATTTCTCTCGGAAGTGCATCACTTGGAAGTCTTACAACCGAAAGGATCATTCGGAGTTGAAATTCAGTCCTCTCTCGGAATCTTTCCACTTGGGAATATCACTCAGAGTCGTTGGCAATTTCGAAGACAAATCCGAGCACAAGCTCTCGACAATCTTTAAGACACCCGAGCACGAATTGAATGAAGGGGTTCACCACTCGGATATTTACTTCCCCCGGGAAATATTTACTCGGAAACATACTCATTCGAAGTTAAAGTCTTTCTCTTTCCAGAAGTACTTCCCCTGGAAAGACTCACTCGTATGTCTCAATCGGTGCATACCATGCGGGAATCGAATATGTCTCACTCGGTGTTATCCCACTTAGAAATGTTTCACATCCCACACGAAAGTGTCACACTCGGAGACACCCCACTCGGGAAAGTTGCACTCAACTCGGAGATACCCCACTCGGGAATTCACTACTCAGAAATATCTCGGCCCGAGAAGTACTCATTCTAAATCAAATCTTTTCTTCGCTCAGAAGTACTTCTCTCGGAAATAACCCATTCGGAAACGTTTCACTCGGATTTGCCTAACTCAAAAGTGTCTTATTCGGACACAGAGTTTTTCTTCACTCAGAAGTGATTCTCTCAGTCATGCCTCACTCGGAAACATCTTAAGCTTCCTTCACTCGAAAGTAGTTTTCTCGGTCATACTTCACTCAAAATCATATCCATTTCTTTACTCGGAAGGTCTTGTCTCAGACATAATTCACTCGGAAACTCTCCAATGATCTTTAATGAATTATTTTCTAAAATTTTCAAATTTAGGATGTTACAACTTGCTTTCAATGTAATCAGAAAAGTCACATCAGCCCAAATTGTCCACAGAACTGTCAAATCAATAACAACAATAACACCATGAATAATCGAAGAGGTTCTAGTTATCAGGGAGGCCGTGGAGGAAACACGCGTGCTGTTCAACCTCTAAGACAAAATGGGGAGTCAACAGATAAGAGATTACAACCAGCAACAGGAAGATTCTTTGCTATTAGTGGTTCAGAGGTAGACCAAGCAGACGACCTTATGCAAAGTAAGTGTGAGATCAATGGTACCATTTTATCTGTATTATTTGATTCTGGTGCTACACATTCTTTTATTTCTGAAGAGTGTGTTAGACGTCTTCAATTACCTGTGAAGTCTATGATATATGACCTGATTATTTCCACTCCCACTGGTACACAACTTAGGACTACTAAGGTGAGTAACGATTGTTCTGTGCTCGTAGAAGGTAGAAACTTTCTTGTCAATCTTGTTTGTTTACCTTTAAAGGATCTGGAAGTAATTCTAGGGATGAACTGGTTATCAATGAATCGAGTCTTGGTGGACTGTCATAACAAGACCGTAGAAGGAAACACTATTTCTGACAATCCCAAGATCTTTGCTTTAAAAGGAGAAATTCAATTGTTTGCCTTGTTTACTCTTTCCAAAGGAGATGGTGAATCTGAAGCAATTGAGATGCCAGTTGTCTCTGAATTCCCTGAAGTATTTCTAGAAAATGTCTCAAGTTTACCTCTAGAACGTGAAATAGAATTCTCAATTGACTTAATTCCAGGAGCAGAACCAGTGTCTAAGGCTCCATATCGTATGTCACCTATTGAACTGGCAGAACTGAAAAAGCAAATTGAAGAGTTATTGGAGAAGCATTTCATCAGGCCCCGTGTGTCGCCATGGGGAGCGTCGGTATTGCTCGTCAAGAAGAAAGATGGAAGCATGAGATTATGTGTAGATTATCGTCAGTTGAATAAATTGACAGTGAAGAATAAATATCCTTTGCCCAGAATTGATGATCTAATAGACCAATTGAGAGGTGCTACAGTATTTTCCAAGATTGATCTATGATCGGGTTATCATCAGATTCGTGTCAAGTCTGAGGATGTTCCAAAGATAGCCTTTAGAACACACTATGGTCATTACGAGTATCTGGTGATGCCTTTCGCAGTGACCAATGCCCCAGCTGTATTCATGGATTACATGAATCGAGTGTTTCATCCATACTTGGATCAATTTGTTATTATCTTCATGGATGACATTCTAATTTATTCTAAGACTTGGGAGGAGCATGAAAAGCATCTTTGAGTGGTATTGTAGATTCTGAAGGAGAAGCAGTTGTATGCTAAGTTATCTAAATATGAGTTCAGGTTGAAAGAGGTAAAGTTCCTAGGCCATGTGAACTCAAGCGAAGGAGTGTCTATAGATCCTTCTAAAATAGAAGCTGTAACAAACTGGGAGAGACCTAATTTAGTTACTGAGATACGAAGCTTCCTAGGATTAGCTGGTTATTATCGGAGATTCATTGAGGGGTTTTCTTGAATTGCCTTACCGATGACTCGTCTGACCCGGAAGAATCAACCTTTTTCTTGGACGCCAGAATGTGAGAAAAGTTTCCAGGAACTAAAATCGAACCTTATATCTGCTCCAGTCTTAACTTTGCCTAATCCACAAGAAGACTTTATGGTTTATTGTGATGCTTCTAAGATGGGTTTAGGTTATGTTTTGATGCAGCAACAAAAGGTGATTGCCTATGCTTCTATGTGACGTCTTACGTCTTTTTACCTTTATTTATATCCGTTTGATTATTTTTCACAATAAATTTTTTGCGTTTACTGATAGTTAATTAGATCCTAATGTAAAACCACATTTATTTTTCTTAAGCACACTCAAAATAACAACCGATAGGAAATAAATCAAATAATAAAATTGAATTAATTAAATAAGCGGAAGAAGAAAATGAAGTCAGGGGTCACCCGCTTGAGCGAGACCCTAATTCGCTAAAGCGAAACCAGTGAAGGTCGCTTAGGTGAGTTCCGACTCGCTTGAGTGAATTCTACATTTTAAACCTGAGCGATATAACACCCCTGATTTTCTGTACTCGAATCCCGATGTGATCACCATAATTAATAAAAGTGCGAATAAATTTTTCGCGTTTGAAAATATTTCCAATACTCTACCATGATCACATCAAGACCCGAATCACAGAAAACCAAAGAGTAAGATTTAGAAACCTATAACTGGATCGATAAATAGTTTGCCCATTCGGTATACAAAAATAACAGAGTTTACAGTGGAAGAAGAATGTGTATACCGGGCACACGCCTAGTCCCATATATGACGATATGAGAAAAGGCTCGGCAAGCATGCAATGGCATATAGTAAACCTAATATACAACCATCACCATTTTACATAATCAAATAAGCATGCAATGCCCACGATGTATGTATATACCTATCTATATGATCATGCAATATACATCTTCAACATTCATATTTATAATAGACCATAACCAGCCCAACTTTAAATTCATAAGTCCCCACTATTAGGATATCCTCCAAGCGTATACATATTCATAATTCGTCCCTCAATATCAATAATTACAACATCATGATATTCATTTTATACATGACTCATTAAATTACAAAGCTGCTGGCCAAGGCATCCCTTAACAACTATTTACCTTTCCAAAAAGCTTTACTTTTCAAAATATCCTCTTCCCATGGCATCCCTGCATCAATACTAAAAAGTAGACCACATGGGAGAGTGAGTTATACATTTCAAATGACGATATAAATACAATTGAAATTATGTGCATATGCATATCAACATCATGTATGCTTTGCTAAACACATCAACAAATCATCATATATCATTAACTCATCAATATATACTCATACATCAAATCATAGCAAAGCAAGCATATACATATTCATCACACCGCCATAATAGGCCAACATATATCTATCACATCGCCACAATGGCCAACATCATCAACATAGACCATTCTAGTCTTTCATCAAAGCCACCATGGGCTAACATCATCATTGTCAATCATAACAAATACGCCCTTCATTACATTGGGCCAAATCATACATATCGTCATATTCAACATCATTTCATATATTCATATCATTTATTACTTTTATGTGGTCTTTCGATATATTAATTACTCATCTCATCGACACCATCTCATCATCATCATCATCGTCAATCAACATCATAATCTGGCATATCTTCATGCTATATGCAAATGCTCTTATCGCTAATGCATATGCACAATGGAATATTCAACAACAAATACGGATCCGACTGTGGGAAATAACACTAATTATGGGTACAAGCATGATCACATACCATGCCCCTACTGCAGTAGTAAAATGCGTACACATATATCATAATGCATGCATATTCACCATATTTTTACTGGTACCAAACCGCATCGCCCATCATGCAACACTTGGTCATTTTCACCATGACCGCGGTATACAACATATTCAACATATGGTGTTGCGGGCCAACCATGATTCTCAACATGGCAGCTGTGATCCAAAGGACCACCGGGGACACCTGCTCCTCAAGAGCCACCCCCCACAAGGGTCAACCACATTCAGCTCCCCGTAGCTCAGCATGGGCAGCTTCGTGACTTACACACCGAGTCAGAGGGGAACAACATAAATGCTCGTGCACTGAGCCGCCCTCCCACTGGGCCAACCGGGGGAATCCCCTAATATTCCAACACCTGCAGCTATGATATGCCATGGATGCAATGCAATGCAAACGCATTCTCACTCTATGCATCCTAAATGCCACTCATCAAACATCATCATCATCATCATAATCACCAACACCACCATACACCTTAGTGGATTTTATCAATGTTGGTTTCATAATTATTATTTTCAAATTTTAATGTGGCATTTCCATCTCAACATATTTCACATATATTTCACATCATACACGCAAGTCAATACTTGCAAACAGCCACTATGGCATTTCAACATCACATATTATTCATCGATATTATCACACTTCATTTAGTGGATTTTCATCTCATCATTCATTACCATTGTCTCATGCTAACATATACATAGATATACATATTTGTGTGGCATTCACAACATTTACAATTTCAGATTTCTCACCACACATACAAAGCCATGCTTGTATCACACACAATGGCAAACAACAATTCATCAATATAAATATACACCTCTTTGTGCAAGAGAGTGTTCAACATCATCATCAATCGTTGTTCAATGTCTTTTCATTATTCTTTCATTATTCTATTTATTCAATGTCACATTCTCACCACTTAATCACTTTATGTCATATACCATATCATCTAATTATCCTTTCATTATTCTATTTTTAAGTGGTAATGGGTTATAATTAATTAATCCCAATGTACCAATCAACCTTAATCATCACCATGTTTTACCATTAACACTTTACCTCTCATACATCCCTTAATTCATCTCAGCTTTACCTCATCATGCCAAAAAGAAGGGTCAAAGATGAGCCTGCCACCAGCAATAACGATTAAAGCTCATTCTGGTGGAAACTCGCTCAAGCGAGATACACATCCGCTTGAGCGAGACAGGTCGGGTTCGCCTGAGCGACCCCCCTTTCGCGTAAGTGAACAACAACCAGTAGCGTGTTTCACGCTCACTTGCTCGAGCAAAGCACCTTCAGACTCGGTCACTCGCTCAAGCGAAATTACACCAGTAATCACTTCCACACTCGATTTTCAATCTGCAATTCATTCAAAATCGATTCATCTCACTAGGTTGTTCACTCGGTAAAATCAGTCAAAACCGACTCCCAACATGTAGGTTTTCACTCGGCAGGATCTCCTTGAAACCGACTCAAAGCACTCAGGTTTTCCACTCAGCAAAATAATTCTGACCGACCCAACATTCACTCGGCCAACACATTCCAGGGCCGACTCACACTCACATAGTCTATCACTCGGCTAATTACTCTAAAATCGACTCATCACCTGATCGGTCCCCACTCGGCAATTCATCCCAACACCGACTCAACACCTGATCAGTCCTCACTCGGTGAATTATTTTAAAACCCATTCTTCTCTCTCGTAGTCTTTCACTCGGTAAATTAATTCAAGACTGACCATCACTCACCCAAACTTCCACTCGGTTAATTCATTCTAAATCTGAGTCCCCACTCACACAGGGTTCCACTCGATATTCGTTCACTCGGAATCAGGGGTTCCATTCACTTAGAATTACACACTCGGATTCCACCATTAAATTCCATTCGGGAATACTCTGATCTCTCGTCACTCGGAGGAATTCACTAAGCTGTTTCACTCGGACCTATTTAAGTCTTGTCCACTCGGATTATATATCTTTATTCACTTAGAAAAGAACTCCTAGGATACCTCAATCAGAACCATCACAATCGCTCTCCCCTCAGGAGAGGTTCAATCGGGATTTTCCACTCGGGAATAATTAGACCTATCGTTACTCAGAGAATTCTCTCACTAAGATCCCTCTCAGCTTAGGTTTATTAAGATGGATCCCTCAGAATACATTTCTCTCGGAGTCCTCTTAAACCTTTACCACTCGGAAAAAGGCCCAATGGCTATAGCCTCACTCAGAATTACATATTAGAAGGCATTCCACTCGGCACAGGTTATACTGGACTCGGAAATTCCCCATTCGGGACTCCACTGCCCAGATCATCACATTCACGAGCCTGCTACTCAGATTATGTACATTTCCTCACTCGGAAAACCATGGCTCGGACTTAAGTCACTCGGAATTCACTCAGAAATTCCACCACCTCTTAGCTTATTTTCAAAAATCCTCACTTATGCAGAATTCGTTCGTGAACTCACCCATTCTCCATCTAATGGTCTCGCCTGGGCGAATGCCATTCCCCAGACCCTTCGCTCGGGCGGATTTCGTCCAGTAGCCATCCTCTGATTCTCCTAACACTCTCGCTTGGGTGAACTGTCCCTTCGCCTGAGCGAAATCGGACCAGTGACTAATTCCGTCGCCCTCGCTCGGGCGAAGCTCAATTCGCTTGGGCGAATTTCCTCCAGAGACTAATTCTCTGGAGCAGGGGACTCTCGCTCGGGCGAGACTATCAGCACATATGCAGTAATGAAGATCCTACACTCGGAATCTCATTCTAGGCCAACATAATCACCTCCAATACATCATACACATCACATGAGGCATATATAACTCACTCTAACCATTCATACTCAGAAAATCTTCATCTCCACTCATCAATCACTCTTTTAAATTCTGATTCATCGACTATAAAATGAAGGCTTTAACACACCTCTCATTACCACATTACTTATCTCAAAATAGTCCTCTGCACTTTATTTAACTCATTCATTCATAAATTTTTACCATCATTTAGTTCATGCCCAACCAAGGGACCACCAAACACTTATCATCAACATTATATATATATATATATCCACACATTTTCATAACAATCAATATAGCCAAGCCATCATTCATCACTTCATCAAATTAAACATATAACACATTCATGGCAAGGCATTGCATGAGTTTAACATATACATAATTAACAATTAATTCACTCATGCAATTTGAAATGCAAACTCCTCTCCTACCTCGAGAGAAGAACTGCCACGCAATTACATCGATCATTCTGCATCATCGCCCGGAATGCAACCCTATCAACAATTATACATACACATGTAATCAATAAACCATTACAAGACATCATATCTCTTAACTCATGATCAAGTCCTAGACTTGTCTAAGCTCCAATTCCATATATTCATGTTAGGCTTCGGGAATTCCTTTCCCCAAAGCTAATATTCTCCAAGTCTTAAGGGTTAAACAACTCCAACAACATCAACACTTAAGATTAATCCCTCAAATCAACATACCTATATACATGCATATATCTTCATTTGCAACTCATGACTTAGTTCACCATTTTATTTTATCATAAGGACCCCATCAACCTCTAAATCTCACATAATCATAAAGCCCTAACTCAAGGGTTTTATTCCTAAACATTCAAGCCTAGGGTTTCCACTTTCACTCACATGCAAGGATTCCAACATCACCATTTTCAACCCAACAACCCAAAACCATAAATATAACAAGGTGGAGGTAAGAAATCTTTACCTCAAGCTTAGGCTCCACCAAAACGAAAATGAGAGTGAAGAAGAGAAAGGAGGTGATCTCACAAGCTCCCAAGCTCCATAAACGCCATTCTAGCCTCACAAATCCAAGCTTAGCTCTTGATTTTAGTAAGAGGTAGAAGAAGAAAGAGTGTGGGGCGGTTTTTGGGATGAAGAGAAGACAAAGAAGACGAAAATAAAAAGTGAATGGAGGGGGAAAGCACCCCACGGTGATAAGGAGAAAGAGAGAGGAAATTTTAGTATAAATTGGGTATTACCCAATGGGCAAAAGGGTGCATCAAGTTACTTTTACCAATGGTTAATAATCCCTCATTGTCCAATGGATAAAAGGCCAAAAGAGAGAGGAAAAATGCTACGGTTAAGTGGAAAGGAGAAGATGAGGATTTATATTTTCTTTTAATTCCCTTTAACTCATATTTTCCCCGTTTCATATCATACGTCGAGTCCAATCAATTATTTCCTTGACACCAAAAATCATTTTTTAAGTATACCATCTTAACCACAATAATTTTCCAAACATTCTAGACCCATCAAACATCTAATTAAATCAAATGGGTCCCACATCACCAGTTAATTCATCCAGTTCCGGTAAGTCTTATTTTACCGATAATTCACCTCTAATGTCTAACAACATCTCCCATAATTATTTGACCATAAACAATCAATTATCGTCATCCAATAAATTTATTTTATTTAAAAATCTGGGGTGTTACAAGCGAACTACGAGACATGCAAGGGAAATTCACAAATTCCATCTTTTACTCGGAAATAGTCCTCTCGGTCATATCTCACTCGGGAACATCTTGACCTTCCTTCACTCGGAAAGGGTTCTCTCGGTCATGCCTCTCAGAAACATTCTAACCTTCACTCAGAAAGAGTTCTCTCGGTCATACCTCACTCGGAAACATACTAACCTTTCTTCACTCGGAAGAGGTTCTCTCGGTCATACCTCACTCGGAAATATTCTAACCTCTCTTCACTCGGAAAGGGTTCTCTCGGTCATGCCTCTCGGAAACATTCTAACCTTTACTCAGAAAGAGTTCTCTCGGTCATACCTCACTCGGAAACATTCTAACCTTCCTTCACTCGGAAGGGGTTCTCTCGGCCATACCTTACTCTGAAACATTCTAACCTTCACTCAGAAGTGATTCTTTCGGTCATGCCTCACTCGGAAACATCTTAACCTTTCTTCACCTGGAAGGAGTTCTCTCGGCCATACCTCACTCAGAAACATTCTCACCTTCCTTCACTCGGAAGGGGGCGAGGGATACTCGCTTGAACGAAATAGGCACAGAATCAATTCCCCTGGCCCTCGCTCGGACGAGACTGAATCCGCTCAAGCGAGATTCGTCCAGCAATTAACTATACTACAGCAACCACAATTCATCCATGACCCACAATTATTTACAAAACCTGCCTATAGCAATTTATCATTCACATCTACTATTGGCTCCATGCCAATATATATATATATATATATATATATATATATATATATATCAAACTCATGAAAATCAACACCGATTACATTAGCATCATGAGTTCATATCCACATTAGTCAACACACCAATTCTAGATTAGTTCGACACACACAAGCAACATATTATAGCATCATATACATAGAAAACTCATTACACATTATACACATAATGCATTTCATAATTCCTCCATTCCTTGGCATCAATCCTCCGCTCGACACACCTCTGGGGTTCCGACCTCTTCCCTGTCACTGGTTACTAAATTAAAGAAAACCACAGCAAGGGTAAGTGTTTGGCATCATAATTAATCTAGAACAGAAATTAAATAACAAGTACATGTGTATAAACTCCATCCGATTGCTTTATCCACAAATTAAAAATCATATTCGGCAAATATAATTAAGTACATACACATCATCACACAATACTAGTAATTCATCAATTATCACCACTGACTCTCACACAAAATTGACGCCTAGTATCTGGATACTAAAGGATCGGCCTTCAGCTGGGGGTCCTACTTGACACCCCATGAACCCTGCTTGGTTCACTGAGTCCTGCTTGACTCTCCACCTCAACCACTGGGTCCTACTTGACCACTGGGTAGTTCAACTGGGTACAAAAACCATGGGAGCCGGAAACGAGCGGCTATACATACCGTCGGCCGTCCCACATCACATAATCATACATGTATATATCACATTCCTCATATCATATATTAAGTGGCCATCAATAACAAATCATACTCATCAACTGGGCGACCTACTTGTCAAGCCCGTCATCACAACGCCACTATACACATCGAATGATCACAATGAAAAACACTTTAATCTCATACTCATCATAAACCATACACAATTCACATTCATACATACATACACATGCAATTATCATCCAATAATCTTTCTTACCATTTTAATACTTAGTTCGACAACCCGAACCCAAAATACGCACCTATTCTAATTAATTACAACCCGAACGCCCCCTTACCTCGATTCCAAGCTTCAATGATTTGTTCTTGATGCTGATTGCGTCCTCTAAGTGATGGGTTCAAGGCTCCACCTCCGAATTCAACACCCGCTTCACCACTCGGTCCTCCGACGTTCGTTTTACTACCTACGGAGGTCGGAATGCAAAACCCATAAACGTGATATTACCCTCATTATTTCAAATACCGAGTTTTAAGCTCACACACACTAGAGGAGTGGAAAATGGAACCTTACCCCGCCATGCATGACCATTCAGTTTAAAGGAAAAAATGAAAGAGATGAGATAACTCAATTTAAAGGGTCCAATGTACTCACCTCGAAGCCACGATCTCAAAAATAGGGTTATTTTGAAGTTTTGACGCGGAATAGGCCTTCCCTTGGAGCATACAGCTCTCGGCAGTGAGAGGGAGGAGAAGAAGAAGAAGAAGTAGTAGTAGTAGTAGTAGGCTCGCGTGAAATGAATGAGGAAGAAGATGGATTTTTATTATTTAAGGCTTAAGGGCAAAATGGTCATTTCCCTATTTCTTTTATAATTTCTTTAAAAGTTTTAATTAAACTTTTACCTCCTTCTAATTACAACTCATTTAACCCTTTTGTACTTAGTCAATCAATTAAATTTATTTATTTCCACACTAGTTAATTATTTATAATTGCCTTTATATCAAATAAATCTCTAAAACAATTATTAATATTTTCCGCTACTCATAATTTTACTAAAATATTAGGGATGTTACATCCACCCCCCTAAAAAGGGATTTCGTCCCCGAAATCAACGTACCTTATTGAAAAAGATTGGGGTACAACCGCCTTATGTCCGATTCCAACCCCCACGTGTAGGTTATCCCATTTAAATTTTGCCACTTCACCTTTACCAATGGTACTTCCTTGTTTTTTAACCATTTAGTCTGGTATTCTTCAATATCGATTGGTGTAACTTCCACCGTCAGGTCCTCCTTGAATTCGATAGAATCTTCCGGCATAATCATGGAATCACACGGAATGTACGCCCGAAGTTGTGACACATGAAACACATTGTGGATATTAGTTAATGACTGGGGAAGATCCAATCGATAAGCAACATCACCAATCCTCTCCAAAATCCGATATGGCCCAATGTATCTCGGGTTAAGCTTATGACTCTTCAGTATCCGACCTACACCTTTGGTAGGTGAAACCTTCAGAAATACCTAATCTCCCGCCTGAAACTCAAGTGGTCTATGACGATTGTCATAGTAACTTTTCTGTCGGTCTTGGGCAGTCTTTATTTTCTCTCGAATCAAGGCAACCTGTTCATTGATTTCCTAAATTAGTTCGGGACCCAAATGGATAGCATCGCCATTTTCATTCCAACACAAAGGTGTACGATACCTTCTACCATATAGAGCTTCATATGGAGCCATACCAATGCTACTATGGTAACTGTTGTTATACGCAAACTCCACCAATGGCAAGTATCTTTCCCATGAACCACCTTGCTCCAATACACAGGCTCTAAGCATATCCTCTAAAGTCTGAATTGTACGCTCGGACTGACCATCAGTCTGAGGATGATAAGCTGAACTCAATCTTAGTTCAGTACCCAACTCCTGTTGCAGACTTCCCCAAAATCTAGAAGTGAATCAGGGATCACGATCCGAAATAATACTCAAAGGCACACCATGCAATCTTACAATCTCCGTAATGTACAACCTAGCCAATCGGTCCAATGACCATTTCATGTTCATAGCCAGAAAGTGAGCACTCTTGGTCAACCTATCCACAATTACCCAGATTGCATTACATGCGAATTGGGTACAAGGTAACCCGGATACAAAATCCATAGTAATACTCGCCCACTTCCAAATCGGAATCTCAGGTGGTTGGAGCAATCCAGAGGGTCTCTGGTGTTCAACCTTACATTTCTGACATATCACACAAGACTTCATATATTCGATTATTTCTTTCTTTATTCCCGACCACCAGAATTCTTTCCTTAAATCATGGTACATTTTCGTAACACCGAGATAAATGCTCAAAGAACTCCTATGTGCTTCAGCTAACACGGCTTACCTGAAATCACCTTTTGTAGGCACCACCACTCGGTCTCAGAATCTCCAAATTCCATCGTTACCTTTGGTTAATTCCATATCTTTACCTCTTGCTTGAGTGTCAAGCAGTTCCAGTAACTCTTCATCGTCCTTTTGGGGCCACAGCTAAAGATTCTAGAAATTCATTAGAGATCTTCAGCATCCCAACTATCATTTGATTTGGAGCGTTCATAACAACCCTAATGTTTATATCACAAAAGATTTCCAACAATTCTTGCTCTTTGCCCATCAAGAAAGCTGCATGTAATACTTTTCTACTAAGAGCATCGGCAACAACATTTGCTTTACCAGGATGGTACCTCAAATCAAAGTCATAATCCTTTAGGTACTCCACCCATCTCCTTTGTCTCATGTTTAGTTCCCTTTGATCAAATAAATATTTCAAGCTCTTGTAGTCACTAAATACCACGAAGCGAGACCCATATAAATAATGGCGCCAGATCTTTAATGCAAATACCACTGCCGCAAGCTCAAGGTCATGAGTCAGGTAATTCTGTTTATGCGGTCTCAATTGCCTTGAGGCATAGGCGATCACCCGGTCATCCTGCATCAACACACATCCCAAACCAAACTTAGATGCATCACAATACACCACAAATTCTTTCTTCACATTTGGTAGTGCAAGTACAGGTGCAGTAGTCAAACACCGCTTAAGAGTTTGGAAACTCAATTCACACTTGTCCGACCATACAAATGGACCCTCCTTTCTCGTCAACCGAGTCAAAGGAAGCGCAATACGAGAAAATCCTTCAATAAAGCGACAATAATACCCAGCTAATCCGAGAAAACTCCTAATTTCAATCACCGACCTAGGCCTTTCCCAAGCCATAACTGCTTCAATCTTGGATGGATCAATAGATATGCCCTCTCGGGAAATCACATGCCCCAAGAATTGTACACTTCCTTCCCAGAAATCACATTTAGATAACTTAGCATACAACCTTTTCTCACGTAGTATCTGCAAAACAATTTGAAGATGTTGTGCATGTTCCTCAATCGACTTCGAATACACCAATATATCATCGATGAACACTACCACAAATTGATCCAAGTATGGTTGAAAAATTTGGTTCATGTAATCCATAAAGACAGCAGGAGCATTTGTCACTCCAAAGGGCATTACAACATACTCAAAGTGTCCATACCGAGTCCGGAACGCCGTCTTTGGAATATCTTCCGACTTCACTCTTATTTGGTGATATCCCGACCTCAAGTTGATCTTGGAAAATACTACAACGCCTCGCAACTGATCCAACAAATCATCGATCCGTAGCAAAGGATATTTATTCTTAACCGTCAACTTATTCAACTGTCGGTAGTCGATACACATCCGCATAGTACCGTCTTTCTTTTTCACCAATAGTACCGGAGCGCCCCATGGTGAAGCACTCAGTCGGATAAACCCCTTCTCTAACATGTCGTTCACTTGTTTCTTCACTTTGGTCAATTCTACTGAAGACATTCTATAAGGCGCACGGGACATAGGTTCGGCCCCGGGAATCAAATCGATGGTAAAATCAATCTCCCGATTGGGAGGCAACTCTGGAATTTCTTCCAGAAATACATCAGGGAAATCGCACACTACCAGAATATCACTCAACATAAGATTATATCGTCCTTCCAAAGTAAATAGAATAACATAAGTTGCGGAGACATCACTCACCACGTTCTTTGTGTCAAGTTCTTGGGAGAAAACAATGGTCTTCTGATAGCAGTCCACCATAACATGGTTAGCAGCCAACCAATAGAGACCTAAAATAATATCTAGGTTCTTCAATGGCATACAAATCAGATTCACCAGAAAGGTGCGATCTTCAACTTGCATTGGCAATTCCCCACACATAGTGGTTGCACGGAAAGTGGAGCCAGTAGGAGTGGAGACACTAAGAGTATTCTCCATTAACACCACCGGCAAACCAAGCTGTCGTACACAACTCTCAGAAATAAAAGAATGCGTTGCACCAGAATCATAAATAACATCTACCATATAGCCATGAATAAGGCACTTACCCTGCACTAAGTTGTCGGTCCTTACAACTTCAGAAGCATCAAAGGCAAATACTCGCCCGGCCATAACATTTTGAACGCCACTAGATTGAGCATCAGACCTCCCCGAGTGTTGGCCTCCACGACCACCATCGCTTCTACCTCCCCTTTGAAGATTAGCACCACGAGTCCCAAAAGTATTGGCTCGGTTACCATGTCCACTCGGTTGTTGCCTCTGTGTGCAATCAGGCCTAAGGTGCCCCAGTTTTCCATATTAGAAACACACAATTTGACTAGCTGAATAGTGTTTCACAATATGGCCCTCCTGGACACAATTGTAGCATGCACGGCTACCCGACTGGCTACTAGAACGGCCAGTAGAACCCCGACCAGAAGAGGAAGAAGACGTAGCGGAAGACTTACCACTACGAAAGAACTGACCCATTTTCTTAAAGATGAATCCTCTTGCTTTCAACGGTCTCTTATCTTTTGGTTGAAATGTTCTTTGTAATTGTACTTCCTCAGTCAGCCTAGCCTTATTCACCAAAGTATGATCCCGAATCTCCATAGGCACAATCACACTACGGAGTTCAATTTGTAATCCGGCTTCATTCTTAGCACATTTACTACCCTCGGTTCCTTCCGAGGAGAAAGGGTGATAGAAGTCACACAATTCATCAAACTTGGTAGTATACTCAGCCACTGATATTCTGCCTTGTTCTAGCCTCAGAAACTCTATCTCTTTACGGATTTTGTAATTATCAGGAAAGTATTTAACAAGAAACCTTCTACGGAAATTCACCCACACCAGCGGTTCACTTGCTGCATTCATTTGCACCTTGGCCCTAGACCACCATATCCTAGCCTCGTTCTTCAGCTGATAAGTTACAAATTACACTTTCTGCTCCTCCGAACACTCAAAATACTCAAAAGCTTGTTCAATTTCCCGTATCCAAACATGCGCTCCATCATAGTCATGCCCTTCTTTATAAGCAGGGGGATTCTTTTTCAGGAATTTGTCAAGAGTGGGACCAGACTCGGTCCTACTCATCAATTGAGAAAATTTCGAGAAGAAGTCATCTTTTCCACCAGAAGTAGTTCCCTCAGCCATAAAGTAATTCTACAATAAACAAACACATCACCATTAATAACCAATGATCTACCAGGGAGTTTGATATTTACCTTATACACATATAAAATACAACACCGTGACAGGGCCCGCAAGCGCACGGGTTATGTCGCGTAATATAAAAGATTATCGTTCTCCACAGGGACTGTTTTCAAAGTACCGGTATATCAAAATTTGATTATCCACACAATTCTCTTTCAATTTTTGGTATTTGTGAAAAATAAAAATTAACAGTAAAAAAATTTTTACCTTACAGTAAAAATAAGAATTTACCGTGGGTGAAAAACAGAGTTGAGAGTATCTTAGGATTCCGGGGTTTTGAATTACTATTTTACGTTAACAATTTTAACTTTTCATAAACTAAAATCAAATTAAGTTTTCCAAGGCGAATTTTCCAAAAGCCAATTAATATGTTCCTCTTGGAATCCTATTAATGTACCTGACTTACAGAAAGCGCTGCTTAATCCTAAGAAAGGCCCATTATCGTTTTATGAAAATCCCATTTTTACTTCCTCAAAAGAATTTTGATTACTTTCACGGTTTTACCGAGGTCACAAAAATCTTAGGTTTAGTTCAAAGCTTTCCGGTAAAAATAAATCTCTCGATTTTATTAATTACCTAAACTTACTAATATACCCGTAAGTACTTAGTTTTACCTTTTAGGCTCTTGTTAGGAATCGCTAAAAGCATTAAGCAAAATTGAACTAAATGGAAAACAGAAATTTATTTACTTCAAGTTAAAATAACATCAACGTAAAATATTATCATACCCCCGTCATCCCAAGATAAAAGATTTAGTTACACATGATACGGTAAAAATTCATATATATAATGGAAAGGGAATACAACATACAATTCATGGTAGAAATAAAACTTACGGGTTTCTCCAAAAGCCCAGTAATTTTTTCACCGTAATTCTTTGTTCTGGATCCTCCCACCGTATACAAATTTTCCCACTCAATTTCACTATCCTCTCAAAATTACAACAAGGTAACTAAAAAAATAGAACTCTTTGCCTAGAAAATTCTGCACCCACACGGTTTTGGGGCTGGAAATGTGATGCAAAAAATGTGATGAATTCTCTGGTTTTCCAGCCCAAATTCCAGCCCTTTTATAGCTGAAATTATCCTATCAATTCCCTTGAATCATGGCATTTTCGCATGGCATTTTGCATGGCATTTTCAAGTGGCCAGCTCCTCTCCCATTTCCGTGACATAAGAGGCCAAAATGCAATTGGTTTTGCCTTCTCTTGATGCATCCGTGAATGAAGAATGAATTTGGTCAAAGGATAAAATAATTCAAGCATTTGATTGGCCCTTTATTTTTGTATGTCCAGCCGTGAGTGAGGAGCCCATCAATATTCTTTCAATTTGCAATGGAACTTGTCTTGTATCCTTTGCATTTTCGGTGGAATGAGCTTTTGAAATGGTCAAAGAACATTAAACAAATCAAACACTTGCTTTGCTTATGTGTGGCCGTGAATGTGAATGGATGAAGGCAAAGGAATATTAAAGAAAATTGCATGTTGCCTTGCCTTTTCTTTCTTGTGCCGTGAGAGTGAGTTGGATGCAATGGTCAAATAATTCAAAATAAATGAAAGCAAAACATGGTGGGACAAGGTAGGCCATGATAATTGGAAAAGGAAATGTTAAACAAATGAAAACAAAGTGCCATGCCTTTTCTTGTTGTATGGTGCCGTGAATGAATGAATTCATTTGGCAAAGTTTATGAAACTTTGTTGGTAGGCCATGGTGGGATAAAGTCTTAGGTGAAAAGCTTAAAAAAATTGAAAGCAAGTGGTGCCTTGGCTTCTTGTGTTCAACCGTGGAATGCATGAAGAATTTGGAAGGCATTTGCACATTATTTTATTGGTACATGGAGCCAAAGAAGAAACCATTTTTAACACAATTTTCCAGCAGCAAAAACCAAGTTTTCAGGGCTGAAAACAGTGGAAAAATAGATGAAAAACGTGCAGAAACAGTGCTGGAAAAACAGTGACAGACAGCAGAAACAGTAGTGAAAACAGCAGTAGAAACAGTGGAGCTGCTGAAAAATACAGACAGCAGTAAAAATACAGTGAAAACAGTAAAATAAAAATAAAAATAAAAATATCAATCCATCATATTTTTCAAATTCTCAAAATTGTGTTTTTTAATTGTTCCATTTTCATTAATTCATGCAAAATACGATACTTGGACAATGACAGTGAATTTAAAGCGGAAATCATGAAAATCGGAGGAAATAATACAGTAACAACAGAAAATGTAAACAATTTAAATAGTGAAAAACAGTGTTCTAAAACACTTATCAAAATACCCCAAACCAGAACATTGCTTGTCCTCAAGCAATCACTATATTCACAAGACAATATACATAAAACACTTAGCTCAGTAAACTAGGGAACCCAAAACAGAGAAACAGATTTATTTAAATGCCAGAATTAATTTTCTTATGTGAGTCAATTTTCATTGTCAAAACTTGAGATACTCTTCTCACCATTTCACTCTAAGTGTCTCATGGTTTGTGTATCACTCAAATCATCATAGTCAAAAATATTACCATAAGCTTGTTGATCAACCAGAAACTCTACAGTTTAGATAGAAAGCATGTCAAAGTCTAAAGGTCTTTCAAAGGATGTAATGTGGCCATGGGTTGAATTGTGTAGGAATTTCAAGAAAAATGGAGTACAAAAGGGCTTAAACAGTCATGAATGATTCAAACTTCCATCATAATTTTAGAAGCTAACAGAGCAAATTTTTGAATTTTTATGGACTTTTTGTAATTCATTCAATATCATCCTTTTGATTTTCTCTTCTTTTCTTGCTTTTCTTTTCATCCCGTAACATATTTTTCTTAAGTCCTTTTTATTTTTCAAGTTGCTCCACTTAATTTCTATCTTTTTCACCATTAAGAGAATATCAGTCAATGAAAGGTTTCAAAGAAAAATTTTCACTTTCAGGCTCAAAAGGGGCAACTAGAGGTCAAATTGTGCAAAAATTCTGAGGCTTAAGAATAAGACCTAATTGTGCCTTTATCATTCTAAGACATACAATCAAAAACCATTTTGAATCAGTTGAAAAACAAGTTCTAGAATATTAATGACTATAAGATTCACTCAATCAAGAAAATATGGGTTTTGAAAATTTGTTTGATAAATTACCCATTTTGGCTCAAGTCTCACCATGGAAAGTCCTTTCAAAGAAAATTTTAATCACATAAGATTCATTTAGACATTGATTTGGCATTTAAACAATCAAATTTTGAAAATTTTACTCAAAATTTTGGGGTCCTTAGATACTTTAGCCTTGTGTTCAAAGTAAATTTGTCATGCAATCATGGTAAATTACAAGATTACAAACAAATCAAAGAAAACACACATGCATAATAAAATGACAATCACACAACGTAAACAAAACAGTTAAGTTTTCTTACCTACCTGGTTCCATTGCCGGGACCAAAATACCCCAAACCAGAATTTGACATTGTCCTCAATGTTAAAATGGATGATAAAAGGATAAGAAAACTTACCTGTAATAACCCCAAACCAGCATTTGACATGGTTGTTTTTTTTTTTTTTAGAATAAAAGTTTAAAATAAAACAATAACTTTTTATAGGGTTACCTCCCTATCAGTGCTAAGTTTTAAGTCTTCAGCCAGACTTCTCACCGTTTGGATTTACTCATCAGGAGCATCAAACAAGTCCAAGTCACTTGCTTGTTGTATTGGTTGACCGGTGAAGTAATGTTTTACTCTCTGTCCATTTACCCTAAATGCACCAGATTTCTCGCTCCATAGTTCGACAGCTCCAAAGGGAAAGACTTTTGTCACCTTGAATGGTCCCGACCATCGGGATCTCAGTTTACCTGGAAAAAGCTTCAGTCTGGAATTAAATAGTAAAACCATATCACCTGGATTAAATGTTCTCCGTTGGATGTGACGATCATGCCATTGTTTGGTTTTTTCTTTATAAATTCTGGCATTTTCGTATGCATCTAGACGGAGTTCTTCAAGCTCATTTAATTCCAACAATCTTTGTTCACCTGCAGCCTTATGATCAAAGTTATGAGTTTTAACAGCCCAAAAAGATTTATATTCTAGCTCAACAGGTAAATGACAGGGCTTCCCATATACTAGCTTAAAAGGTGTGGTTCCAATGGGAGTTTTGTATGCGGTCCGATACGCCCATAAGGAATCATCTAACTTAATAGACCAATCCTTACGTGATGTATTCACCACTTTTTGAAGAATATTTTTAATTTCCCGATTGGATACCTCAACTTGTCCACTAGTTTGTGGGTGATAAGGTGTAGCAACCTTATGCTTAACTCCATATTTCTTTAGAAGGATCTGAAAAGTTTTCTCAATAAAATGAGACCCTCCATCACTTATAACACATTTTGGGACCCCAAACCTTGGAAATATTATTTTCTTGAAAAGTTTAATAACAGTCTTAGCATCAGAATGGGGTGAAGCAATGGCTTCCACCCATTTTGACACATAGTCAACTGCCACTAATATGAACTGATTTCCAAAAGAAGAGGGAAAGGGACCCATAAAATCAACACCCCATACATCAAACAATTCAACTTCTAAAATGGTATTCAATGGCATTTCTTGTCTCTTACCAATGTTACCTGTTCTTTGGCAAGCATCACAAGTTAGAACATACTTACGTACATCCTTAAAAATATTTGGCCAATAGAATCCAGCTTGCAATATTTTAGCAGCTATCTTGGAGGTGCTCATATGCCCTCCACATGAAAGAGAATGGCAATGATCCAAGATAGCATGGACATCATCTTGTGAAACACATCTCCGAATCATACCATCTGTACATTGCTTGAAAAGGAGTGGTTCATCCCAATAATAATGCTTGACATCTGCATAAAACTTTTTCCTTTGCTGAAAGCTAAGATCAGGAGGTAAGATACCACATGCAAGAAAATTTACAAAATCAGCATACCAAGGAACACGTTGGATACTAAGATTAAAGAGTTGTTCATCAGGAAAAGATTTATTGATGGGAATATTATCTGTTTCTTCTTTTTCAGATGTCAACCTAGATAGGTGGTCAGCGACCAAGTTCTCAGTACCCTTCTTGTCCTTAATTTCCAAGTCAAATTCTTGCAATATTAGAATCCACCTAATTAATCTAGGCTTTGCTTCCTTTTTATTCAATAGATACTTAATGGTAGAGTGGTCAGTGTAAACAGTAACATGTGAACCTACCAAATAAGACCTAAATTTATCAAAAGCAAAGACAATAGCTAACAACTCTTTTTCAGTTGTGGCATAATTTACCTGAGCATCATCTAGCGTCCGGCTGGCATAATGAATTACATGGAGCTTTTTATCCTTTCTTTGCCCCAACACAGCTCCCACCGCGTAATCACTTGCATTGCACATCAGCTCAAATGGGAGTTTCCAATCAGGTGGTTGTACGATGGGGGCAGAGATTAAAGCTTGCTTAATCCTGCAAAAAGCTTCCATACAAGATGAATCAAAATTGAAAGGCACATCCTTACCTAGAAGAGTTGTAAGTGGCTTTGTGATCTTGGAGAAATCTTTAATGAACCTACGGTAAAACCCTGCATGTCCAAGAAAACTCCGAATACCTTTCACATTTGTGGGTGGAGGCAATTTTTCAATCACTTCCACTTTAGCCTTATCAACTTCTATACCTCTCTCAGACACCAGGTGTCCAAGAACTATGCCTTCTCTTACCATGAAATGGCATTTTTCCCAATTTAGAATCAAATTGGTTTCTTCACAACGCTGCAAGACTTGGCACAAATTTGTTAAACAATTATCAAAATCCAAACCATACACTGAAAAATCATCCATAAAGACTTCCATCACATTTTCAATAAGATCAGAAAAAATTGCTTGCATACACCTTTGAAAAGTCGCAGGTGCATTACATAAACCAAAAGGCATACGTCTGTAAACATAAGTCCCATAAGGACAAGTGAAGGTAGTCTTTTCTTGATCAGATGGATGAATGGGAATTTGATGAAAACCTGAATACCCATCCAAATAACAGAAATAAGAGTGTTTCACAAGTCTTTCAAGCATCTGATCAATAAAAGGGAGGGGAAAATGATCTTTTTTCGTGGCGCTATTTAACTTCCTATAATCAATGCACATGCGCCAACCAGAGACAATCCTAGTAGGAATCAAGTTATGTTTATCATTTTCAATCACAGTTATTCCCCCCTTTTTAGGCACCACATGGAGAGGACTTACCCATTTACTACTATCAACAGGATATATTACTCCAGCATCAAGCAATTTCAAAATTTCCTTTTTAACCACTTCTTGCATTTTAGGATTTAATCTCCTAAGTGGTTCTACTGTGGGCCTACTTTCATCTTCTACAGTAATCCTGTGCATATAAAGAGAAGGGCTAATCCCTTTGATATCATCCATTGTATAACCTATTACCTTTCTATACAACCTAAGTTGTTTCAAAAGTTTTTCAGTTTCATATGGATTCAATTCAGCATTAATAATTACAGGATATGTGGAATTAGGGCCAAGAAACTCATACCTTAATGAAGCTGGTAAAGGTTTTAATTCCACATTGGGGCTTACCAATTTGTTACCTATGACCTCAGTATCATGTTTTAGTGGGGCCTCAGAGCAATCAAATGTTTCTGTTGACTTAATCATGAAAATAGTTTCAAGTGGGTCATTAGGAAGGGTTGATTCCTTTACCACTTGTTCGACAAAATCCACAGTACAGCAAACATCATTATAAGGTTTTTCTAAAACATTTTTCAAGTTGAAATCAACCTTTTGGTCTCCAACAGTTAGAGATAACTTACCATTCTTGACATCAATCACAGCACCTACAGTTGCTAAAAATGGTCTGCCTAAAATAATAGGAATCAAAGAATCTTCGTCCATTTCAAGCACAACAAAGTCAGCAGGTATAAAAAATTTTCCTATCTTAATAGGAACATCCTCTAAAATTCCTATAGGATATTTTACAGATCTATCAGCCAATTGTAAAGACATCCTAGTAGGTTTTAGTTCACCCAATCCTAACTTTTCAGCAACAGATAATGGCATTAAACTCACACTTGCTCCTAAATCACACAATGCTTTATCTATATTCATGTCACCAATCATGCAAGGAATAGAGAAACTACCTGGATCTTGGAGCTTGGGTGGAAGTTTCTTTTGAATTAGAGCACTGCACTCTTCAGTAAGTGCAACTGTACCATCTTCCTCCAGTCTTCTTTTGTTGGACAGAATGTCCTTCAAGAACTTTGCATATGTAGGCATTTGCTGTAAAGCATCTGTGAAAGGAATATTAATATACAATTTCTTTAAAACATCAAGGAACTTACCAAATTGTTTGTCCAACTTTGCTTTGGCTAAGCGCTGAGGAAATGGAATGGGAGGTTGATATGGCTTAACCTCCTCCTTCTTTTCTTGTGGTTTCTCTTCTTCAATTACTGGATGAGATAAAGATTCATCGACTTTCTTTTCCTCCTTTTTTGTCTTGTCAACTGGCCCATCGTATTGAGTACCACTCCTAAGAGTGACAGCCATGGTTTGGTTAGATGGTCCAGCCTCTGGTTTCCCAGGAAATGTTCCCGGTGCTCTTTGAGAATAGGAGGCTTGTTGGGCAATTTGATTTTCCAGTATTTTGTTGTGAGTGGCAAGAGAGTCCACTTTTGAAGCCAAGTTTTTTATTGCATCAGAGAATTCATCATTTTGTTTAAGTTGAGTAGCTACAAATGTCTCCATCAAGGATTCTAGCTTTGATTTTTGTGGAATATAGGTTCCTTGTTGAGGTTTATAGTTACTTTGGAATTGAGGTGGCCTATTTTGAAAGCCAGGTGGACCTTGTGGAGGTCTATAGTTACCTTGATAGTTTCCACCATAGTTTCCAATAGCGTCTACTTGATGCATTTCTTGTTCTTGATTAGGGGTCATGGCTAAGTTGCAGTTTGTAGCTCCATGTCCTGAAACACCACAAACTTCACAAACAATATTAGTAGCACCTGTTGACCCTATTTTATCAAGTTTTAATGTTAATGCTTCAACTTTGGCAGAAAGTAAGGAAAGAGCATCAACAGAGTACTTACCTGGTGTTTTAGAAGGTAATCCTCTCTCAGAGTTCCATTGGTGAGTGTTTTGAGCTATTTCCTCGATCAGGTTCTCAGCTTCATCAACATTTTTACTCATGAAGGCTCCTCCAGCTGCAGCATCTAAAGAGATCTTTTGTGTGGAAGTTAGTCCATTATAGAAAATATGGATTGTCAACCACCTTTCTATCCCATGGTGAGGACATTCTCTTAGCAACTCTCTGTATCTTTCCCAGGCTTCATATAAGGATTCATCATCTTTTTGTGAAAAATTGATGATTTGTTTTCTCAGCACATCAGTCTTGTTCCTTGGGTACCATTTATTGATAAAAGCACTGGACAATTGTTCCCAAGTCGTGATGGATCCTTCAGGAAAAGAGTATAACCACGCTCTTGCTTTATCTCTTAGGGAGAAAGGGAAAAGTCTTAAGCGAATGGCATCATTGGTGGCTCCGTTCATCTTCAGGGTGTCACAGTATTCAAGAAAGATTTGAAGGTGAAGATTTGGATCTTCGGAGGGTAATCCTCCGAATTGGTTCTGTTGAACCATTGAGAGTAGTGAAGGCTTCAATTCAAAATTGTTAGCCTCCACTGTGGGTCTAAGGATGCTGGATCCTCTACCATTAGTGCTTGGAGCGGCAAAATCTCTTAAGGGTCTGTGTTGGTCTGCCATTTGTTTTTCTTTTTGTTCTTTCTGTTGTTTTTGTTGTTTTCTCAAAGCTCTAAGGGTACGTTCTATCTCAGGGTCAAATCCTAAGTTTAGATCGACACTACGGCTTCGTCGCATAAATAGAAATAAATGACAAATAAAACAAACAATTACAAAATAAAACAGATACACAGAATATAGAACAAAATACAAAATTATAAAGAAAATAACAATAAAAATAAAAATAACAATAAAAATATTAACAAGTATGATCTAATCAAATTTCAATATTGCCGATATTTGAGGGACAACAGTCCCCGGCAACGGCGCCAAAAACTTGACAGGGCCCGCAAGCGCACGGGTTATGTCGCGTAATATAAAAGATTATCGTTCTCCACAGGGACTGTTTTCAAAGTACCGGTATATCAAAATTTGATTATCCACACAATTCTCTTTCAATTTTTGGTATTTGTGAAAAATAAAAATTAACAGTAAAAAAATTTTTACCTTACAGTAAAAATAAGAATTTACCGTGGGTGAAAAACAGAGTTGAGAGTATCTTAGGATTCCGGGGTTTTGAATTACTATTTTACGTTAACAATTTTAACTTTTCATAAACTAAAATCAAATTAAGTTTTCCAAGGTGAATTTTCCAAAAGCCAATTAATATGTTCCTCTCGGAATCCTATTAATGTACCTGACTTACAGAAAGCGCTGCTTAATCCTAAGAAAGGCCCATTATCGTTTTATGAAAATCCCATTTTTACTTCCTCAAAAGAATTTTGATTACTTTCACGGTTTTACCCAGGTCACAAAAAGCATCTCAAAAATCTTAGGTTTAGTTCAAAGCTTTCCGGTAAAAATAAATCTCTCGATTTTATTAATTACCTAAACTTACTAATATACCCGTAAGTACTTAGTTTTACCTTTTAGGCTCTTGTTAGGAATCGCTAAAAGCATTAAGCAAAATTGAACTAAATGGAAAACAGAAATTTATTTACTTCAAGTTAAAATAACATCAACGTAAAATATTATCATACCCCCGTCATCCCAAGATAAAAGATTTAGTTACACATGATACGGTAAAAATTCATATATATAATGGAAAGGGAATACAACATACAATTCATGGTAGAAATAAAACTTACGGGTTTCTCCAAAAGCCCAGTAAGTTTTCCACCGTAATTCTTTGTTCTGGATCCTCCCACCGTATACAAATTTTCCCACTCAATTTCACTATCCTCTCAAAATTACAACAAGGTAACTAAAAAAATAGAACTCTTTGCCTAGAAAATTCTGCACCCACACGGTTTTGGGGCTGGAAATGTGATGCAAAAAATGTGATGAATTCTCTGGTTTTCCAGCCCAAATTCCAGCCCTTTTATAGCTGAAATTATCCTATCAATTCCCTTGAATCATGGCATTTTCGCATGGCATTTTGCATGGCATTTTCAAGTGGCCAGCTCCTCTCCCATTTCCGTGACATAAGAGGCCAAAATGCAATTGGTTTTGCCTTCCCTTGATGCATCCGTGAATGAAGAATGAATTTGGTCAAAGGATAAAATAATTCAAGCATTTGATTGGCCCTTTATTTTTGTATGTCCAGCCGTGAGTGAGGAGCCCATCAATATTCTTTCAATTTGCAATGGAACTTGTCTTGTATCCTTTGCATTTTCGGTGGAATGAGCTTTTGAAATGGTCAAAGAACATTAAACAAATCAAACACTTGCTTTGCTTATGTGTGGCCGTGAATGTGAATGGATGAAGGCAAAGGAATATTAAAGAAAATTGCATGTTGCCTTGCCTTTTCTTTCTTGTGCCGTGAGAGTGAGTTGGATGCAATGGTCAAATAATTCAAAATAAATGAAAGCAAAACATGGTGGGACAAGGTAGGCCATGATAATTGGAAAAGGAAATGTTAAACAAATGAAAACAAAGTGCCATGCCTTTTCTTGTTGTATGGTGCCGTGAATGAATGAATTCATTTGGCAAAGTTTATGAAACTTTGTTGGTAGGCCATGGTGGGATAAAGTCTTAGGTGAAAAGCTTAAAAAAATTGAAAGCAAGTGGTGCCTTGGCTTCTTGTGTTCAACCGTGGAATGCATGAAGAATTTGGAAGGCATTTGCACATTATTTTATTGGTACATGGAGCCAAAGAAGAAACCATTTTTAACACAATTTTCCAGCAGCAAAAACCAAGTTTTCAGGGCTGAAAACAGTGGAAAAATAGATGAAAAACGTGCAGAAACAGTGCTGGAAAAACAGTGACAGACAGCAGAAACAGTAGTGAAAACAGCAGTAGAAACAGTGGAGCTGCTGAAAAATACAGACAGCAGTAAAAATACAGTGAAAACAGTAAAATAAAAATAAAAATAAAAATATCAATCCATCATATTTTTCAAATTCTCAAAATTGTGTTTTTTAATTGTTCCATTTTCATTAATTCATGCAAAATACGATACTTGGACAATGACAGTGAATTTAAAGCGGAAATCATGAAAATCGGAGGAAATAATACAGTAACAACAGAAAATGTAAACAATTTAAATAGTGAAAAACAGTGTTCTAAAACACTTATCACACCGCCGGAGTACCAAGGGAATGATGCCAAGTTATTATGTTAATAACACAAATAACCACAAGCACAATGCAATAGAATGCAAAAATAGTCCAGTATAGGACTCACATAAATTATTGGGTTCACCCATGTACCCAGCTCTAGAAAGAGCCGCTCTGATACCACCTGTGACATCCTACGTCTTTTTGCCTTTATTTATATCTGTTTGATTATTTTTCACAATAAATTTTTCACGTTTACTGATAGTTAATTAGATCCTAATGTAAAACCACATTTATTTTTCTTAAGCACACTCAAAATAATAACCGATAGGAAATAAATCAAATAATAAAATTGAATTAATTAAATAAGCAGAAGAAGAAAATGAAGTCAGGGGTCACCCGCTTGAGCGAGACCCTGATTCGCTTAAGCGAAACCAGTGAAGGTCGCTTAGGCGAGTTCCGACTCGATTGAGTGAATTCTACATTTTAAACCTGAGCGAAGTACGAGACATGCAAGGGAAATTCACAAATTCTGTCTTTTACTCGGAAATGGTCCTCTCGATCATATCTCACTCGGGAACATCTTCATCTTCCTTCACTCGGAAAGGGTTTTCTCGATCATGCCTCTCGGAAACATTCTAACCTTCACTCAGAAAGAGTTCTCTCGGTCATACCTCACTCGGAAACATACTAACCTTCCTTCACTCGGAAGAGGTTCTCTCGGTCATACCTCACTCGAAAACATTCTAACCTCTCTTCACTCGAAAAGGGTTCTCTCAGCCATGCCTCTTGGAAACATTCTAACCTTCACTTAGAAAGAGTTCTCTCAGTCATACCTCACTCGGAAACATTCTAACCTTCCTTCACTCGGAAGGGGTTCTCTCGGCCATACCTCACTTGGAAACATTCTAACCTTTACTCAGAAGTGATTCTCTCGGTCATGCCTCACTCGGAAACATCTTAACCTTCCTTCACCTAGAAGGAGTTTTCTCGGCCATACCTCACTCGGAAACATTCTCACATTCCTTCACTTGGAAGGGGGTGAGGGATACTCGCTTGAACAAAATAGGCACAGAATCAATTCCCCTGGCCCTCGCTCGGACGAGACTGAATCCGCTCGGGCGAGATTCGTCCAGCTAGTTCTCTAAGAGTTCTTTCACGAGGTTCAGCCATGTCAGAAAAACTAGCAGTAGTACTTTCAGCAGATTCAGAAAAGATACTATCACTATCAATATCAACAAAGTTATTATTAAATCTAGCTTCTCTAATTAACCTATGAAAAGTTCTATCAATTTCAGGATCAAATGAATATAAATGCTCAAAAGTTCTTCTAGTCATACATTGCATACAACAAGATATTTCATGATAATGAGCAATATATCATAAGAACCCTAATTCATACAAAAGAAATAAAACAAACAAACAAACAAATAAAATATTTTTTTATTATTATTTTATAAAAAAAAATTTAAAACAACAATTTTCCTAAAGATCGTTGATCCCCGGCTGCGGCGCCAAAATTTGACGTGAATATTTTTACAGTCGTGATTCCGTCAAATTAGTACATTAAAATTAATTAATGTAGTACTAGGGTGTCAACCTAGGTCGTTCTCTCAAGGATCAACACAAAAATTTAGGAAAATCAAGTCTTAAACTAATTTTAAGAAACTAAAATCTAACAAACAAAATTTACTCTTATAAACAACAGTTCAACAAACATACAATGGGGGGTTTGTTTGATTGTCACAGAAATTTAATATAGAATACAAGAATATAGGATAAATGTGAAACAAATAACTAACAAGCGATTGATTTTCTTGGAGTATTGCAATTTATTTTATCCTTGGATTTGAAAAGAATTCTATACACTTTCCTTATTATCGATCTCTTAGTTCAATTTGAATTAATCAACTAAGCGTCTTTTAATTCATAATTCCTTTACTTTCATTCAATTAAAAATGAAGATTTTAATCAAGCATCCTAATTAAGCAAAAGGAGTCAAGATTTTAAATTCTAGGAATTATTGAACATATATAGAACATCGCCTACATACATAATCTACCTTCAACGTTATGGAATTAAACAAACCACAACTATTAAGATTGGTTTTGAAACATTCATTAAGCATGTATATTTCTTAATCTATCTTAATATAATTCTTATTCAATTCTAACTGTATAATTAAATTGATTAAGCATACAACTTAATTAAACAATATAGATATTAAATAATTGAGCTAGAATTATGAAGATATTAATAACAAGGAAATGTATTGAAAATCAAAACCTCAAAAATAACATTACATTAACCTCCAAGAAAATCAATCTAAGGGTTTTAGCCCTCCATAACTAAAACAAACTAAAAACAAGAAAGATCAAACCCGGAATAGGAGAGAAGAATTTCCTCCTAGAGGCTTTGTACCTCTATTACTCCGAATGAATATGCTGGAGGAATGGTGTGTTTGAAGCCTTTGGCATTGGTCCTATTTATAGTGAAAGCAAAGGTAAAGGTCTCCTGCTGATGCTGCGCGTCAGCAGGACGCTACGCTTCAGGGTTGCGAATTTGCTTCCACGCTATGCGTAGTTGTGATGCTACGCGTGAGGTTTTCTGACTCAGAATACATTATCTTCTCCAATAATTCCTCAATAATGCTTAGACACTTGTGCTGCATGTTCCCCACTGAGATAGTGCCGTATGTCTGTAATGGATTGGCCAATATGTGTTTAATATAAATAAATCCCCCACTTCTGAAGTTGCATACAGCCTGTTAATGGGATCCTCGTCACTGTTGACGCTACGCGTAGGCTTGACGCTACGCGTCAGCTCTTGAGGTCTTATGCTACGCGTGGCACTGGCGCTACGCGTCAGGGTTGATGCTCAATTTCATAATTTCCCAATTGCAACCTCAATTATTCACTACAATATAAGGGAAATCAAGTAATATTTATTATTTCCATTTAAAGATTATCGCCTAATTCATTTAATATTAAATAAAGCTTGAATTATGAAAATGTGTTAAAATGCATAATATTACACAATTAGCAATGGCAAATTATACACATTTAAAGCAAGGAATTAAGGATAAATCATGCATCATCAAATACTCCCACACTTATTCTTTTGCACTCCCGGGCAAAATCAAAATAAAAACAAGTATCACAATTTATTGAAAATATTAAGTTGAAAATAACAACACACAGAATTGGCATGAAATCTTAGGAATATACAGAGAAACAAGAGTTATTCAACATGCAGAATACAAAGCATCAGGATATGTATAAAAATCATCCAAACACTTAGGCATGTAAGAATTAAATCAAACTGAAAGGAAAATCATAAGTGACAGAGCCTCACAAGATATACTCTCAATTCTCCAGTGTTTTGGGTTTGTGTATACACTCAAAATATTTCCTGAAAAACAGACAGTCCAAAAATTTGGCAAGTTTCTCAATTCCACAATCAACACAAATGCATGTATAGATCAACAGGGCTTTTTAGGGTTGTAATGTGGCCAAGGTGAAAGTGGGTGGTAAAATTTTGGAAAATAAGTTTAGATACCAAAGAGAATGATGGAGCAATTTAATTTAACTGGCAAACAGTAAGGGTAAAACATTTATTGTATCATATTTGGTCGCAATCATCAAGAAATTTTTATTTTATTATTTTTTTATTATTATTTATTTGTTTACTCATCAATATTTTTTTTTATCTTTTTCTTATGTGATTGCATAACACTTGAAACAAGAGTTGGAACTCTTTTTTGTACACCCCCACACTTATTTGAATGCCTGTTTTTGACTTCATTCCAAAGCTCCAATATATTCCTTAAGGTAGGTATATTTTTGGTTTTTCATCCATGGCTTATTTGAGCTGCAACAAAGAAATGGTTAAATAGGCTCAAAGTGGCTAGCAAAGGATACTTTATTCATGGTAGGCTTATATGGGTTAGTGGCTCAATTGAACAAAATGCCTGTATCATTTCAAATACATTCATATGAGTTTCAAGTATCATCAAGAAACAAGACAAAAATTAGGATGTAAGCTTTTAGGAATTAATTACACATGAAAGAATTTAGATGGCGTAAAGTGATCCATCAAATTTTAAGGCTCAAAAAATCTCACAAGGTATAATTCTATCATATATGATCATTTCTCAATTATCATGTCATTCTCAACATACCAAAATTGCTTGAGTTCAAATCATCACATATCATTAAGCTTATATCAGACATGAAAGAATTTACCTGTTACTCATGCATATCTTAAAATTCCAATAAAACATGCCTTTTTAAAACAAAAACACACAAAATTTTTTTAAAATTTTTTTTTAAAAAAAAAAAATTTACTTTTTTTTGTATATTCTTTTTTTTTTTGAAAAATAGTCATACAAAATTAATCACAAATTCACACAATGAAAACAACACACAACAACATACAAGGATATTCCCACCCCTACACTTAAATCATACATTGTCCTCAATGTAAGACAGAGCATACAAAATAGACAATATAATGAAAAAGTAAAAAGATGGGTAAGAAAAACTCCCTCAAGGGGGATCAAGAAGTGGTTCCCCCAAATTATGTTCCTCAATTGTGACATCTACAAGTGAAGGATTCTCATGAAATGGCTTCAAACGTTGTCCATTAACCTTGAAGCTTTTATTGGAGTTTTCACTTTTTATTTCTACAGCTCCATGGGGAAATACATTAGTAACAATGAAAGGTCCTTCCCATTTGGAGTGCAATTTTCCGGCCATCAGTTTCAACCGGGAATTAAACAGTAGCACTTTCTGTCCAGCAGTAAAATCCTTTCTAGCTATTGAGCTATCATGGAATTTCCTTGTTTTCTCCTTGTAGAATTTTGAATTCTCATAGGCTGCCAAACGGATCTCATCAAGCTCATTCAGTTGTAATTTCCTTTCTTCACCTGCTTGATCAAGTGCTAAGTTGTAAGCTTTTACAGCCCAATAAGCACGATGCTCAATCTCCACTGGAAGATGACATGCTTTACCAAAAACAATTCTATAGGGAGACATTCCTATAGGTGCCTTAAAAGCTGTTCTATGTGCCCAAAGAGCATCATCCAATTTTCTACTCCAATCTTTCCTGTTAGGCTGTACTATCTTCTCCAGGATTCTTTTGATTTCTCTATTAGAGACTTCTGCTTGTCCATTGGTTTGGGGGTGATATGGAGTAGAGACTCTATGAACAACCCCATACTTCCTGAGCATAGCTTGCATGGTCCTGTTGCAGAAGTGTGTTCCTTGATCACTAATGATTGCTCTTGGAATGCCAAACCTGCAAAAAATTTGAGATCTAACAAAATCTACAACAACTCGAGCATCATTAGTTCTGGTGGCTTTAGCTTCCACCCATTTAGAAACATAATCTATAGCCAATAAAATGTAAGTAAAACCAAAGGATGAAGGAAATAGACCCATAAAATCAATATCCCAAACATCAAACACTTCACAAAACAACATAGGTTACTGAGGCATCTGTTGACGCCATGTGATAGCGTTTCCAGTTCTTTGGCATTTCTCACAGGTGTTACAAATTTTCCATGCATCCTTAAAAATGGTGGGCCAATATAAACCAGAATCCAACACCTTCCTTGCTATTCTTTGAGGACCAAAATGTCCACCTACTGGTGAAGCATGACAGAATCAAAGAACTGATTCTATCTCTTGATCAGGAATGCATCTTCGAATCACCTAATCATTACACAACTTCCACAAATACGAGTCATCCCATATATAATATTTTGCATCACTTTTTAATTTTGAAATTTGGTTTCTGGATGCATATGGTGGAAAAACAGAAGCAACAAGATAATTTACAATGTTAGCAAACCAAGGTGTATCAAAAGAGTTAGAAATACTCATGAGGTGTTCATCGGGAAAATGGTCCCGAATAGGTGCCGAATCAGGAGCATTCTCAATTCTGCTCAAATGGTCTGCCACAAGGTTTTGTGTTCCACTTCTGTCACGAATTTCCAAGTCAAACTCTTGGATCAAGAGCATCCAACGAATTAATCTTGGCTTGGACTCACCTTTCTTCAACAAGTACTTCAAAGCTGCATGGTCAGTAAAGACAATTACTCGGGAACCGAGTAGGTAAGACCTGAACTTATCTAATGCAAAAACAATGGCCAAGAGCTCTTTTTCAGTAGTAGTGTAATTTACCTGGGCGGCATCTAAAGTTTTAGATGCATAGTAGATGACCCTAGGTTGTTTGTCAATCTTTTGACCAAGGACAGCTCCCAATGCATAATTAGAGGCATCACACATCAATTCAAATAGGGCTGTCCAATCAGGTGCTTGGATTATTGGGGTAGTGGTCAATGCTTGCTTAAGGCAATTAAAAGCCTCCTTACACTTTTCATCAAACTCAAATGCCACATCCTTTTGAAGCAGACTGGATAGTGGCCTAGCCTTCTTGCTGAAATCCTTTATGAATCTTCTGTAGAATCCTGCATGACCAAGAAAAGAACAAACCTCTCGAACACAAGAGGGGTAAGGCAAATGTGATATAACTTCTATTTTGGCAGGATCTACCTCAATTCCTTTCTTAGAGATTATATGCCCTAAAACTATTCCTTGTTTTACCATAAAATGACATTTTTCATAGTTCAAGACAAGGTTAGTTTCAATACACCTGTTTAAAACTTTATCCAAACTTTCAAGGCATGCATTAAATGAAGATCCATAAACAGTAAAATCATCCATAAACACCTCTATGCAATTTTCAATGAAATCATGAAAAATACTTATCATGCATCTTTGAAAGGTTCCAGGAGCATTGCATAGGCCAAATGGCATTCTCCTATAAGCAAATGTGCCAAAGGGACAGGTGAATGTGGTCTTTTCTTGATCCTCAGGTGCAATGTGAATCTGAAAATATCCAGAGAATCCATCAAGAAAATAGTAGTGAGACTTACCTGCAAGACGCTCAAGTATTTGATCAATGAAGGGTAAAGGGAAATGGTCCTTCTTTGTTGCCTGGTTTAGTCTCCTGTAATCAATACAGACTCTCCAACTATTCTGCACTCTAGTTGGGATCAATTCATCCTTTTCATTTTTCACAACTGTGATCCCTGTTTTCTTAGGAACCACTTGAATCGGACTCACCCATCGGCTATCAGAGATAGGATAAATGATTCCTGCTTGTAGAAGCTTGGTAATCTCTTTCTTAACCACATCAAGGATTACAGGGTTGAGTCTCCTCTGGGGCTGTCTTACTGCTTTAGTATTTTCCTCCAGAAATATCCTATGCATGCACATGGATGGGCTAATTCCAGGTATGTCTGCCAATGTCCATCCTATAGCCTTCTTATGTTTTTTTAATACCTGCAACAATTTTTCTTCTTGATTTTCATCAAGAGAAGTGGAAATTATCACCGGGAGCTGTTCATTATCCCCTAAGTATACATACTTTAGGTTCTCAGGTAGAGGTTTCAATTCTAACTTGGGTGCCTGCAAAAGAGATAGAACTAACAAAGTAGATTTTGATTCTGCTGCTTGCACCTTAAAAATTTTGTTAGAATTTTCTTGAAATCCTGCATTCAGCTCCTTATGGTTAACAGATATATTTAAAGACTCTGAATCAGAAATTATGTATTTATCAATTTCAGCACAAATATCACAACTTCCAGAATCATTGCATGTAAAACATTTGTTTGAATCATCCATGTATTCCAAATCAACATTAGAAAAATGTTCAAAAACTAGTTCATCAATAATGTCAATTTGGAAAACAGAATGATTTTCAGATGGGTATTTCATGGCATCAAGAATATTAAATTGAACTCTCGTGTCACCAAATTCCATAGAGAGAGTTCCAGCATGAACATCTATTTTGGTTCGAGCTATTTTCAAAAATGGTCTTCCCAAAATGATAGGAACAGGAATTTGAGGCATACCTTCTTCCATATCAAGTACAAAAAAATCAGCAGGGAAAACAAGTTGTTCTACCTGAACCAAAACATCCTCTATAACTCCAGCAGGGTAAGCAGTGCTTCTATTGGCTAGCTGAATTACTACACTAGTAGGTTGTAAATTTCCAAGAGACAAAGATTTAAAAACAGACATAGGCATAACATTTATTGAAGCTCCTAAATCTAACATGCAATTTTCAAATTTGTTATTGCCTATGATACAAGGTATAGAAAACGTACCTGGATCTTTGCATTTCTCAGGAATATTTGAAATTTCCTTACCAAGCAGTGCAGATACATTCCTTCCCATGCTTATCCTTTCATTCCCTTTGAGTCTTCTCTTGTGAGTACACAACTCCTTCAGAAATTTGGCATACTTGGGTATTTGCTTGATTGCATCAAGAAGAGGTATATTCACTTCCACTTTCCTGAAAGTATCCAAAATTTCTTTGTCCACTTCTTCCATCTTCTTACTTGGAATTGCTTTTGGTGGGAAAGGAAGAGGGATATGAGGTGGAATTTAGGGTGGTTGTATCTCAGATTTGCTTGAAGAGGGTACATTATTCTCAATTATTTTAGGCTCAGTTGTTTATTTTTCAGGTTCCTTGGGTATGGGTACTTCAAGGTTCTTACCTGATCTTAACTGAATTGCACTCACATTTCTTGGATTTGCAGCTGGTTGAGATGGTAATTTGTCAGAGTTTTGAGATTGTAACTGGCTTAATGATGAAGCCAATTGCCCAATTTGGTTGCTTAAACTCTGGATGGTAGCATCATTCCTCTGTTGATACTCCAAGTTCTGTGCAGCCATTTGTTTTACCAGATCCTCCAAAGAAGGGCCACTTGTGGATGGTTGAGGTGTAGGTCTTTGAAAGGTTGGGGCATTACTTTGATATGGAGGTTGGGGATGGGAATTTTGTTGTTGGTTGCCCCATCTCAAGTTTGGATGGTTTCTCCAACCTGGATTGTATCTGTTGGTGGAAAGGTCATGGTTTTGTTGCTGTTGTGATGAAGGTCTATCATGGTAGATGTTAGCTGCATAGGCTTGGGGACTATTATTATCCTTTTCTTGTAGAGAAGGACAACAATCAGTGGGGTGTTCTTGTGAAGAGCAGATGCCACATACTTTAGCAGTCATGGATTTTTGATTTACTGCTAATTGTGTGACTAGAGTGGTGAGAGCATCAAGTTTGCTCTCCAATTTAATTCCAGATGAACTAGAATTGGAATCAAACATGGGTTTGAAAGAATCATTTCTCACACCAAATTGTTGAGAGTTAGATGCCATCTTCTCAATCAGATTTCTTGCTTCAGCAGCAGTCATATCTCCTAAAGCTCCTCCACTTGCCGCATCGATCATGTTGCGATCAACGTGGTGCAGACCTTCATAGAAGTACTGAAGAAGAAGTTATTCAGAAATTTGGTGGTGAGGGCAACTTGCACAGAGTTTCTTGAATCTCTCCCAATACTCATAAAGACTTTCTCCAGAGAGTTGCCTAATGCCAGATATGTCTTTACGGATTGCAGTTGTTCTAGAGGCAGGAAAGAATTTTTCCAAGAACATTTTCTTTAAGTCATTCCAACTTGTGATTGATCTTGGAGCAAGGTAGTACAACCAATCCTTAGCAACACCCTCTAAAGAATGAGGAAACGCTTTAAGATAGACATGGTCTTCTTGAACATTTTGGGGTTTCATTGTGGAGCACACAATGTGGAATTCTTTGAGGTGTTTGTGCGGATCTTCACCCGCAAGACCATGAAACTTAGGCAACAAGTGTATAAGTCCGGTCTTAAGAATAAAAGGGACATCCTCATCAGGATATTGAATACACAAACTTTCGTATGTGAATTCAGGTGCAGCTAGTTCTCTAAGAGTTCTTTCATGAGGTTCAGCCATGTCAGAAAAACTAGCAGTAGTACTTTCAGCAGATTCAGAAAAGATACTATCACTATCAATATCAACAAAGTTATTATTAAATCTAGCTTCTCTAATTAACCTATGAAAAGTTCTATCAATTTCAGGATCAAATGAATATAAATGCTCAAAAGTTCTTCTAGTCATACATTGCATACAACAAGATATTTCATGATAATGAGCAATATATCATAAGAACCCTAATTCATACAAAAGAAATAAAACAAACAAACAAACAAATAAAATATTTTTTTATTATTATTTTATAAAAAAAAATTTAAAACAACAATTTTCCTAAAGATCGTTGATCCCCGGCTGCGGCGCTAAAATTTGACGTGAATATTTTTACAGTCGTGATTCCGTCAAATTAGTACATTAAAATTAATTAATGTAGTACTAGGGTGTCAACCTAGGTCGTTCTCTCAAGGATCAACACAAAAATTTAGGAAAATCAAGTCTTAAACTAATTTTAAGAAACTAAAATCTAACAAACAAAATTTACTCTTATAAACAACAGTTCAACAAACATACAATGGGGGGGTTTGTTTGATTGTCACAGAAATTTAATATAGAATACAAGAATATAGGATAAATATGAAACAAATAACTAACAAGCGATTGATTTTCTTGGAGTATTGCAATTTATTTTATCCTTGGATTTGAAAAGAATTCTATACACTTTCCTTATTATCGATCTCTTAGTTCAATTTGAATTAATCAACTAAGCGTCTTTTAATTCATAATTCCTTTACTTTCATTCAATTAAAAATGAAGATTTTAATCAAGCATCCTAATTAAGCAAAAGGAGTCAAGATTTTAAATTCTAGGAATTATTGAACATACATAGAACATCGCCTACATACATAATCTAACTTCAACGTTATGGAATTAAACAAACCACAACTATTAAGATTGGTTTTGAAACATTCATTAAGCATGTATATTTCTTAATCTATCTTAATATAATTCTTATTCAATTCTAACTGTATAATTAAATTGATTAAGCATACAACTTAATTAAACAATATAGATATTAAATAATTGAGCTAGAATTATGAAGATATTAATAACAAGGAAATGTATTGAAAATCAAAACCTCAAAAATAACATTACATTAACCTCCAAGAAAATCAATCTAAGGGTTTTAGCCCTCCATAACTAAAACAAACTAAAAACAAGAAAGATCAAACCCGGAATAGGAGAGAAGAATTTCCTCCTAGAGGCTTTGTACCTCTGTTACTCCGAATGAATATGCTGGAGGAATGGTGTGTTTGAAGCCTTTGGCATTGGTCCTATTTATAGTGAAAGCAAAGGTAAAGGTCTCCTGCTGACGCTGCGCGTCAGCAGGACGCTACGCTTCAGGGTTGCGAATTTGCTTCCACGCTACGCGTAGTTGTGATGCTACGCGTGAGGTTTTCTTACCGTTTTAATACTTAGTTCGACAACCCGAACCCAAAATACGCACCTATTCTAATTAATTACAACCTGAACACCCCCTTACCTCGATTCCAAGCTTCAATGATTTGTTCTTGATGTCGATTGCGTCCTCTAAGTGATGGGTTCAAGGTTCCACCTCCGAATTCAACACCCGCTTCGCCACTTGGTCCTCCGACGTTCGTTTTGCTACCTACGGAGGTCGGAATGCAAAACCCATAAACGTGATATTACCCTTATTGTTTCAAATACCAGTTTTAAGCTCACACACACTAGAGGAGTGGAAAATGGAACCTTACCCCGCCATGCATGACCATTCGGTTTAAGGGAAAAAACAAAAGAGATGAGATAACTCAATTTAAAGGGTCCAATGTACTCACCTCGAAACCGCGATCTCAAAAATGGGGTTATTTTGAAGTTTTGACGCGGAATAGGCCTTCCCTTGGAGCATGCAGCTCTCGGCAGTGAGAGGGAAGAGAAGAAGAAGAAGAAGAAGAAGTAGGCTCGCGTGAAATGAATGAGGAAGAAGATGGATTTTTATTATTTAAGGCTCAGGGGCAAAATAGTCATTTCTCTATTTCTTTTATAATTTCTTTGAAAGTTTTAATTAAACTTTTACCTCCTTCTAATTACACCTCATTTAACCCTTTTGTACTTAGTCAATCAATTAAATTTATTTATTTTCACACTAGTTAATTATTTATAATTGCCTTTATATCAAATAAATCTCTAAAATAATTATTAATATTTTTCGCTACTCATAATTTTACTCAAATATTAGGGATGTTACATTCTAGGCAGCTGAGGTCACATGAAATAAACTATCCGACACATGATCTATAATTAGCAGCGGTGGTATTCGCTTTGAAAATCTAGAGACACCATTTGTATGGAGTCAAGTTTGAGGTGTTCAGTGACCATAAGAGCTTAAAGTATTTGTTCGATCAGAAGGAATTAAACATGAGGCAGCGAAGGTGGATGGAGTTTCTTAAAGATTATGATTTTGATTTGAAGTACCATCCAGGAAGAGCAAATGTGGTAGCAGATGCACTTAGCAGGAAATCCATTTATATGGCATCTTTAATGGTAAAAGAGATGGAAATAATAGAACAGTTCAGAGATATGAACTTGGGTATAGAGATAAAATTTTCAAGAAGTATGACCTTGGGAACTTTGAAGATAACCAATGATTTTCTGAAGATGATAGGTGAGAGGCAGAGAAAAGACTTACAATTACAAGAATTGAGAGAGATGCAGGCGAATGGAAAGGATATGGGATTACAAGAAGGATTAGATGGAATTTGGAGGATTAGAAGCAGAATTTGTGTACCAGATGATGTTGATCTAAGAAGGGCAATCCTAGTAGAAGCGCATAAAAGTATGTTGAGCATTCATCCTGGATCAACTAAGATGTATCAAGACCTGAAGAAAAGTTTTTGGTGGCCAAGGATGAAGAAAGAAATAGCTGAATATGTGTCTTCATGTCTGATATATCAAAAAGCCAAGGTGGAACACCAGAAGCCATCTGGTGAACTGCAACCATTGGAGATTCCTGTTTGGAAATGGGATGACATTTCAATAGATTTTGTGTCAGGATTGCCAAGAACACGTTCAGGGAATGATGTAATTTGGGTTATTGTAGATAGATTGACTAAGTCGGCTCACTTCCTCCCAATGAATATGAAGAATTCTCTACAAAAGTTGGCACAATTATATATGAAAGAGATCGTGAGACTACATGGTGTACCATCCAATATTGTGTCAGATAGAGATCCGAGGTTCACTTCCCGATTCTTGGGAAGCTTGTATCAGGAGTATGGTTCAAGACTTCGATTAAGTTCAGCTTATCATCTTCAAACAGATGGACAGTCAGAACATACCATACAAAGTTTGGAAGACTTACTGCGATCTTGTGTGCTTGAGCATGGTGGTAGTTGGGAGCAGTTTCTTCCACTGATTAAATTCACGTATAACAATAGCTACCATAGCAGTATTGGTATGGCTCCATTCGAAGCATTGTATGGCAGAAAGTGTCAAACACCCCTTTGTTGGTTAGAAACTGGTGAAAGGTTTTCCCGAACTTAGAATTTTGCTTTCATAACCAGTGCTTTAACGAAAGGTTTTCCCGGTATTTTATCCTTAAAAAATATTGGTGGCGACTCCTTGTTTTCTTTTCAAAAGGATTTCGAACCACGTTTCATTCATTTTTAAGGGCCGGCCTTCCCGCCGCGATCCCGGTCGCGACAGTATTACTCCTAAAATTTTAAATAAATATCAATATAAGTACTTTATATTTCATAATTTAAAAATATTATTTTATTTTATATTAATACAAAACAAAGAAATATACTTCTATAATGTAATATTCGTTAATTATTAATTATAATTATTAGACTAAAAAAGTCAATATGATTTTCATCTAAGACAACCTATTTTCTTGCAATTCTTAGGCGAATGTATATATTATGCAAACCATTTCCTCATAGTTTTGCGCTAGACTAAAAATAAATAAATAAACATTACAAATTGTGAGAAATGCAACTTTTTTTTTCCACACTTTATTTTCTCAACATTTTCTCATCTTCCAAACAAAAGGTAAGGATTTTCAAAAGGTAAATATATCATTATCAAGATTAAATATTTAAATAAAATACTTATAAATAATTAAAATAATTCAAGGGAATAATTAAAATAATCATATATAGTCCACTAGGGGTGGCCCGGTGGTGGAAAGTTTGGGTAATTATTTTGAGGTTCTAAGTTCAAAGTTTAGGTTTTGTTACTTTATTGAAAATTCAACAACAATATATAGTTGTATATTGATATAAAGGAATTATCTTAATATAAAATCTCTTAAAATCAAGTCAAATCGATGTAATTTTATTTTTAATTCATATAATTTTATTATGTTTTTTACAATGTTATATCAATATTTATTTTCTAAAATTTGATCATTAGAAATTTAGATATATTGGGTATATACTTATTAGTTTAATAAGTTTCTAGTACTTAATTTTTAGTTGCTTTTGTTAAATTTAAATTAAATAATTCACCAACTTTTTTAAAAAATAGACAAAAATTTCTTGCATATTATTCTAAGAATGATATTTATTTAAATACTATGATTTTAAAAAAATTAAAAAAAATAAACCTAAAATTTTAAAATACATAAAAATAAGATTTAGAAAAGGTTAAAAGTTATATGAACTAAATAAGAAATTAATGGATAATAACTTTAGGTAATGAATAAATTTATAAAAAGGTAGAATACTATCATTCGACAATTTTAAGTATCAGAAAAGCTAAAAGCGCTAGAAGGAGGGCTTGAACCTCCGACCTTGTGGTTAACAGCCACACGCTCTAACCAACTGAGCTATTCCAGCTGACGTTTACTTATACTAATATAATTATACTAAACCAATACAAAAAAATATAGGACAGACCACTTGAGAACAAAACAGAACCTAAGAAAACCTCTTGGTACAAGGTACAAGGCTGTCGATGAAGAATGGCCAGAAGAGTTGCGTGGTTTCTCCCAGACAGAGCCTTCTTCTCTTCCACACCTGAAATCCCAACCCTTTACTCCTTCCTTCAACCATCAGTATTTTCCCTCAACAAGAAACAACAACAACCCATTTGTGAAGAACCCCAAAAGATCCCAACTTGCCCAGCACAACACTCTCTCTCCCTCACCCCTCACCAAGTTTCCACCTTGCAAACCACCCTTCACAAGTCCCTCATCACTAACAACACCGATGAGGCTTGGAAATCCTTCAAGACCCTCACCACACACCATGCTTTTCCTCCCAAACCCCTCACAAACTCCCTCATCACTCACTTGTCCTCTCTTGGTGACATCCACAACCTCAAAAGGGCATTTGCCTCTGTTGTCTTCCTCATGGAGAAAAACCCTTTGGTTCTTCAATCTGAAACCCTCCATTCCATGCTTTGTTCCATGAGGGGTGCCAACACTGCCCCCCCTGCTTTTGCCCTTGTTAAGTCTATGTTCAAGAACAGGTTTTTTGTCCCCTTTGGTGTTTGGGGACATTTTCTTGTTGACATTGGTAGGAACAATGGTAACCTTGCTGCTTTCTTAGGGATTTTTTATGAGAACTGTAGGGTTGCCTTGGTGGAGAAGCTGGAGTTCATGAAACCTGATGTTGCTGCTTGTAATGCTGCTTTGGAAGCTTGCTGTTGTGAGCTTGAATCAGTGAGTGATGCTGAGAGGGTTGTTGGGACTATGTCAGCTCTTGGTGTTAGGCCAGATGAGTTCAGTTTTGGGTTTCTTGGTTATTTGTATGCACTCAAGGGGTTGCAAGGAAAGATAGATGAGTTGGAGGTTTTGATGGGTGGGTTTGGTTGCTCTAACAAAAAAGCCTTTTATTCTAATTTGATTAGAGGGTATGTTAAGTCAGGGAATTTGGATTGTGTGGAGTCAACTGTTGTTAAGTGTCTGAATGATGGGGATGGCAAAGATTGGAGTTTTGGTGTAGAAACTTTCTGTGAAGTAGTTAAGGCATATTTTGAGAAGGGAAATGTTAAAGGGTTGACTAATTTGATTATTGAAGCTCAAAAGTTAGAGCCTTCGGATATTGCTGTTGATAAGTCTATCGGTTATGGTATTGTTAATGCATGTGTTAGTGTTGGATTATCAGACAAAGCACACAGCATTCTTGATGATATGAATGCCCTTGGAGCCTCTGTGGGTCTTGGTGTCTATGTACCTATCTTGAAGGCTTATTGCAAACAGAATAGAACTGCTGAGGCTACTCAATTGGTGATGGAGATTAGTAATTCGGGTCTTCAGTTGGATGTGGAGACCTATGATGCTTTGGTAGAAGCGTCCATGAGCAGCCAAGATTTTCAGTCAGCGTTTGCCTTGTTTAGGGACATGCGAGAAGCAAGGATTGCTGACTTGAAAGGGAGTTACTTAACTATAATGACTGGTTTGATGGAGAATCATCGGCCCGAGTTGATGGCGGCTTTCTTAGATGAGGTGGTTGAGGATCCTAGGATTGAAGTAGGTACTCATGATTGGAATTCTATCATCCATGCTTTCTGTAAAGCTGGGAGAATAGAGGATGCAAGAAGGACTTTCAGAAGGATGGTATTCTTGCAATTTGAGCCAAATGATCAGACGTACTTGTCAATGATCAATGGATATGTCTTGGCGGAGAAATATTTTCTTGTGCTGATGTTGTGGAATGATGTTAAGCGAAAGCTATCGGCAGATGGGCACAAGGGGATTAAGTTTGACCACAATCTGGTTGATGCACTCCTGTATGCTATGGTCAAGGGAGGTTTCTTTGATGCTGTTATGCAAGTGGTGGAGAAAGCTAATGAGATGAAAATATTTGTTGATAAGTGGAGGTACAAGCAGGCATTCATGGAGACCCATAAAAAGCTCAAAGTAGCCAAGTTAAGAAAAAGAAATTTTAGAAAAATGGAAGCACTTGTTGCTTTCAAGAACTGGGCTGGCTTAAATGCATGAACTTTACACACTGGTGGCTACTTCTTGTCATCGAACCATCATGTCTGGACTCTGGAAGAAACAACTCAAATGACAATTGAGAAAGGATTCACCATTGAATATTCTTTGAAGAAGTGAGCTTCGATTTCACACTTGGAGAACTTTAATTTTTCGATCACTTGAATATTAACAGTCAGTTCGGGCTTGGTTGGTTCTGCTCACTAATTCTTTTTTGTAAAAAAAAAAAAAACAGTTGATGTTACTGACACATAACAAAGCAATTAATTGATACAATTTTGATATGTTTATCTATCCGGCTATTTCTTGCATTTTGGGCTAGTAGTATTCAATTCTTCTTTCATTTTGTTCTCTGCCATCCCCCTTTTTTGGTCCTTGATTGCTGTCTGCAGCTGTCTTTTACATAAGATAGAAAATTTAAACACACTGAATCAGAGAACTACTTATGCATGGTCATTTTGGTATTCCTTAAAAGAGAAAAACATGGTTACAGGTGGACTGCTTCTTGCTAACCATATGAAATAACCTGGAAACCTAGGGCACAAATAATACTTGTGGTAGAGGCCAATATCACATACCCCAATGTTGTATTAGTATGAACTATGAAATTCTTTACTTTTAATTTTCTGTTTCCTTGTTTTCTGCATCTTATGAGTGTTTTTAATTTTTTTTATTGTCTTTATCTGAACCACTTAGGCATTAAGGACAAGAATTTGAACCTGGTTTGGAGCTGAGATTGTTCTTCCCACCAAGACTCTATTTTCAGGTGTAATATTTCGGTCCAGCCTCATAATTTATTTACAGGAATAATAGATCAAACTGTTCGACACAGTTTAGACTTTGTGTTTCATGCTCCCATCAGTACCAACTGTGGGCAATGATTTTACCTTCATCTTGTAATTCTGTGCATATTACCTATTTTATATAACATATTGTAATTATAATAACATAGACTTGTGATATTAGCAAACTGTGAGAGGTGATTCACCTTAAAGTATCGGGTTTTAAATGTATAATGAGATTTTTAAGAGGGAACAAGGTTTTGATTATTTTTGAGAAAATAATTACTTTCCTTAAAAGCTCTCTTTGGAAGCTTTGTTTATATAAGCTGTTGTGAAAATAATTTAGCCATGCACTGAGAGTCATTCATTATCCCTTTAATATAAGCTTCTACGGTTTAAAAAAAATTAGGAATAGGCATTACACATTATTTCTTTGTACTGATTTTATTATCATTGATATAAGTGACATTCAGTGATAACATAATACGTGTGTAATATAAAGAAAAATATGGGAGAATTTATGGAGTTTTGTGCTTTTAAGGAGCATGTCATATCTATTAGTTGTTTAGCAAAAGTATATGTTAAGAATGAAGACATGGCCTCAATTTGTTTGTTTTAATATAGATAACTCGCTTTCAACATCAGTTGTATTTTTAAGGTAAGGCTCTGCAATAATTGAAACGATGTGAATGTTTAATACTGTTAAATTTGTCTCTGAAGGTATGATCGAAGAATGTGATCAAGCAGCAGGAACAAAATCCATAATCCATTTACTAAATCAATGCTACTTAAGTTAGGTATCTAAATGAATCAATCAGAGGATGGCATGGTACCATGAAGCATAACATAAACTTTGAAAATATTGCAAGTATTGCAATCGGAACCTTGGGAGAACCACACTACAAAAGCTAACTGTTGTGGTGTAAACCTCACAAGAATCTCATACTTCCAATGGTGGGACTCAAGTCCCAACCTTGCATATGGATCCTAGCATATCGTGTTTGCTTATTAGTGGTGTGAAAATAGACCTAAACAACGCACTTATCTATGCATGCAGCATGCAAATAATCTTGAATTTTGCATGTAATGGGGTGCGATGCTTGTTAGCGTTGAACAATTAATCTGAAAATGATACATGAATTCTGTTATGCAATTCCATTCTCAACCATTTTTAACAAATTGATACCATACTATTTCCCTCCAGTCCACATAAGAAAATCCACATTAAATGTGCATCAGCGAGATATTGAGCCTGCTTTTTTATATAGAAATAATAATTCAATTTAATGGAATTAATTTTGAGCTGTTGAACTTGTTTGAGATGAACATTGGAGTGTGTCACAACAGGAGGAATTAATTTTAGATATAAACAAACATGCTCCTTATTGTTAAGAATTACTGCATTAAATTAATAGTATATATATGGTGAGAATAATCTTCATTTTATGACTAGCTTTTGGTATAAAGTTAGATCCAATATCCAAATTTAAAATGATATCAAACTCTATCCTAAATCCTTTATTAGGCCACATGGAGATATCCAGTCTCATAAACTTTATGCATAAGATGTCCGGTCTTGGACATAAGATATTTGAGTTTAGAACTTAGATGTATCATATTGATTAGAAATATGGCCGGGAAAATAATCTTGAGCTAATTTTTAAAATTGAGTTAAATTTGATATTTAAATTTAAGAATATTAGTTTGAGGCAAATAGTTGAATTGCAATGTGTCAATAATATATGTTCTACATAAACCATTGAATACTACATTTTTTTGTGTCTTGTGTTGAGAACTCTTATGCAGGAACATTTGTGTTAAATATTTTAATATATATTTTGGGCGTTTTCAGACTTCTTGATCACTATGTATGGTGGGCATGTCTCTGGCTGACTGGATCTTACTCTGCATAAAGCTATTTTCTTGTTCTCTATGCACAGTAACACCTTGCAGAATTGTACATATCAGATCTAAATTGTGGGTTAAGAGCATCAGTGAAAGCAAGCTATAGGGCAAAGGTTACTCGTGCTTCTTTTGTGGAACCAACTCTCCAGTGTCGATGTACCTCAAGAAACGGATGGATTATGAATAGCATATATTTTCAATGGCTGTTTAACAATTTCCTCTTTATTTTGGGGGGTACTTAAACATAAAAAAGTGAATTATAATATGAAATAATGCTTTAATTACCCCCTTGTACATCCAAGAAGGAAGCAGTTAGGAATTGTCCGTTCACAGATAATACACATACAGAGATTTTATATTGGAATGTGTATCATGGTGAAATTGATGTTGGTGTTTGATATGTGACTAATGTAACTGAACTACATGTATATATTGAATTATGTCATTGTTTAATTGACTGTTGATATTATAATTAAGAGTTATAACCTTTTACTTAACTCTAAAATGAATTGTTCATTTTACTTGTTTGTTAAGTTCAGGTAATTCCGTGTACATTATAAAATTGTAAATCCTGAAAACAATTACAATACTGTTGTATAAATATTAGTGCTGAATTATCTGTTATTTAGTTTTTTTCTTGGTTATTTTTATCTGTTTCTGTTATAATGATATCTTTTAAAGGAAAGAGGTATACTTGTTTTTATATAAAAAAGATACAGTTGATTAAACTGAGGTTGGTGAAATGGCCTTCCTTTCGCCAAAGATCAAGTGACAAAAAAATGTTTCTCTTTTGCATTCCCCCAGCCTAACAGTAACATATTTTTTTATGAAACAATTTGTTAAACTTATGAAAGTGGAAGCTGTAGTATAGAGGGCACTCCCTGGAAACCATCGTAGTTTCTCCTGTTATACATGACGCATCATCAGATGCTAAAAATGCCGTGGCAGCAGCCATGTCTTCAGTTGACCAAGTCTCCCAAGTAATGTCTTCCCTTCTAGCTCCTGTCTCTATAGTAACCTACAAAGAACATTCATTCAAAATGACTAATGACGGTTATATAAAAAAGAGACTAATGATGTAGGGGGTTGTGCTGAGGATGTGAGACTTTTAGCTGTGCTGAGGGGGTTGTGTTCGAACCCTGTCCTCTTAATTTGTAACCCCTTCCCCTCACCAATTCAACCAGAGCAAAAACTACTCACTGTACCATCATTGTTAAAAAGGAATGTGCTAAATTTTGTTAGCACAAAACCAGATGCAACAGTTTACAGACTCTAAAGGATGAAGAGTTTTTACAGAAATTGCTACTTGCACCACCTATTTTTGCTTCTCACACCACCCTTCCTTTGATATTAACAAGAGTATTTTTTTAAAGAAATTATGGAAATGAATTTTCAGGAAATTGTCAAATGTTGCAAAATCAAAAAGTGCCATAAAGGGTGGAGTGAGTTGTAAAGAAGGGTGGTAACAACTAGGAAAAACAATTTCTTAATTTTGAAACTTATAATTAGATTATCTCATTGTTTGTAAATGAATCACTATCAACATTTTAGTTAGAGTTTGGTCATGTGCAAGGACTTATTCAAGAATTAAACATACGCTTAGTTCCTAAATTGTTTTAGAATTAGTAATTAGGACTTTACACTTAAAATCGTAATTGAAATATTGACAAGGACCCAATACACATTATTAAATAATCTAAGAGTCTAATTGCATGTTTTACATGCATAAGCACCAACTTAAAAAAATTTTATTAATAAGAAAAGCATCTATTAAAGATTCACATCAATATTATATTTATTGAATATTAATATTTTATTAATAATATATTTATTAAATTTTAAATATACTTAATATTTAATATTTTGTTATCATTAAAAATATATTTAATAAATATATGTTTAGATATATTATCATTATTATATTTAAAAAATATATGATATGATATATACTTACGGTATCTATGTTGTACATAAATTAATAAAAAAATGTGACATATTATTCTGTATATATAATAATTGTAGCTTATATACATAAATGGTCATTTTCGGTTCTAAATAAAAGTAACTTTTAGTGGAATTTTTTGGACTCTTAATAATTTAAACAAAATTATACTTTCTCAATGTCATTAAATGCTTATTTACCAAATATGTTCTTTTAATATATATATTTTTAAGGCAACTAATTCTTTCTATAATAAATGATATTAAGGATATTTTAGGAAACTAAATCAAATATTTAATAACATTAATATAAATAATTGCATCCAACTATTATTCTTAATGTGTGAAATTAATTACTTTTGTTTATATTTGGAATCAGAAATAGTATCATAGTAAAGTGATTGAGTAAATTATTTTTTCATACATTATGTAAGTCATAAGTTCAAATCTTATTAAAAATATCTTTTTCAATTTTTAATTTCACTAGCCACATCAGCAATAGTCATCGAAGTATATATAAAAATTCAAAAAACATGATAACTATATAAATGTACAAGCACCAGAAGTGAAAAATAAAATTATCATGAAACCAGTCCAATTGGTTCCTCTTAGGCTATAAAATATATTTTAATTAAAATATATGCAAATCTCAGGTATATTGTTTGAAAGGGTAGAAGTATAAGGGAAATGAGTGGAAAAAAAGTTTTCTTGTATAACTAGTGAAAGAAGGTGGATGGATGGAAATAAATTCGTGAAATAAGTAATAAATAAAATGAGATTATTAATATTTACTAAACAATGATATTACCATATTTTTTCCATCAAATTTCCTTACCTAATAATATTTTAAAGTTATCCTATAACAACATAGGAAACCAAAATATATTGTTAAATGTGATTTTTAGCATAATGCATTATTATTTATTTATCGTGTAATTTTTTAGAGTATCTAAATGTGTGTTTTGTTGGTTAAGGTTATTAAATATTTACCTATGTACAGATCTTTTCAAAACTTTAATTTGCCTTTTAGTCATTGAATAATTGAATACTCAAATGTATATCATATGCTTAAAAGATCTTCTACAATTGTATCTATCACTATTGTCTCAATTAAGGAATATTTGAAGATAATAGCAACCGAAATACAAAAATCTATGTTCTCAACCTCGAAAAGCATATTACTTAACCAATTTTGAGTTATCTAGCCAATAAAATGGAATTGGACGTTAGGTAAGCTAAACTCACTCTAAGGCTCTTGTTGCACAAAGTGCCAACCGAATCCATGCATTCCATGGAAGTTTAATATAGTGTTCATCTAATGCATTATGTAGGGTCCATTATTGTAATACTTATCTACAAGTAGGGATGCAAATGAGATAGACATTTAAAAGGCTTAAGTCTGACTTATTTCCAATTGTCAAGGTATGAGTCTGATCTATTAGCTTGTTATAGGCTTTTTTTTAAGGTGGTCTAACCTATTTAAATGTCTGGTCCATTTAAAAACGTTAAATGACTAAAAAGCCAACAACCACCTAAGAAGTCTGTCAAACAACATAAGCTGACGGGCCTATTTATGTAAACATGTTGTATAAATAAGAAATATATATATATATATATATTATTTTTATGTTATAAATATATATAAATAATTAGTAGTTGGGCCAATTAAAGATGGGGCGGCTAGTTGGGTTTCAAAGACTTTTTAGAAAGTCGCTTGAACTATTTATTTAAAAAGGTCTTTTTAAAAGCCTATACCTAACCTAGCCCGACAAGCCTGGCCTATACAGGCTTTAAACAGACGGGTCACAGCCCCTAAAGACGACCTGACTAATTTCGATCCTTATCTACAAGTTGTCTTTGGCTATACTCAGCATCATAGTATCCTATAACCCTTACAATATCAACATGCTAAATTTTTTAGATGTTAGTTACCAGTTGAAGAAATTGTTTGTGAGTGTGCCCATGGAAGCATTAGCATCCAGTTTCCTCACTTCCAATAGCTACAAAGAAATTTTGAAGGATTGAAGGCATGTGGAGCACTAGTTAATGAAGTGAAGCCATGGAAATAAGATAATAGCAAGTCATGTCACACATGGAAAACAAAAAGGATGTTCAGAATGCTTTGAATATTATGAAGCAGTATATTTATTATAAGAATGTATGAATCAAGGCAAAGTATATGATTCATAAGTATCCCAACTGCTAGAAGCATAACACTAAGCACAAACAATAAATGTGTTCATAAGGAAAGGCTTATGCATATGCATAACCACATTTGCTAGGCAACCAGAACAAAAGCATGACACAGTAACACCAGATAGCTAGCTCTACCAACAATATTGTTTTTATTCATCAACATTTACACTTGAGACCATACTATGCGATTATGTAAAGAAAGAATACATATATTTTATCAAACAAACATGTAACATAGGAGAAAAATTCATGCATGGTGCTAAAGGACAAACTTATTTACATAAATGGGGCCGTTTGTGTGAAATGTTTGTGTCTTGGTCTGTTTATTATGTGTCGCATGTAACGCCCTCTGTTACATCTCAATAAATTCTAAAAAAATTTGTAATTTTTTTACTAAAAATATAATAGTTAAAAAGAAACTATTGGAATAAATTACATACAATATTTCTGAAAATACCTCATAATATCATTAAAAATTTATAAAGTAATTTTACTTTCATCCGAAGTAAATAAATATTAAACATTATTAGAAAGAGAGGAAACTCCATGGCCTAGGAGCAGTTAATTAATGACATTATTTATTCATACTGAGCTCCATTTCTAGAACGTGTTATATTTATTGCCGAGATTCTTTGATCCTTCCTTCTGTACGAACTATCAATTTAGAACATATGAAACAAAAACACGGAGAAATGAGTAAAAAACAGAATATAATATTCCTGAATGAGACATAAGCAACAAAGAGTTTTCACAAACTAATATATAATAATATCAATTACAATCATATACACAATCAATTATGAATGTATGAAAGTTATGCAATATCTATAACTTACTTATATATATGGGCCCTTAAATTTTAATTTGCACTGGGTCAACCAGGAGTTTACATTGTTCCATAATTCCTGATAATAATAACATGAACAGCTCAACTGACATGGAAACACTTAGAGACTAGTCAGATTGAGAAGGTTTTTATTGTGAAAGTACCTGACACTAGGGAGCTATACCCCAGGTCCCTGAAGCACCCTTTCACACCCTCTCATCCCAAGGATTGCAATTAAGTCTCCTCTAATGTATCCTCAGTTTCTATAATCCGTCCCCAGGCAATATTATTTTGTTTCTCTTTAATAATTCATGATGCATGAACTACTCGCGTATTTAGTTGGTTAAGGCTTTTAGAAACTCAATTATTAAATACAATAAAGGTTTACAACATCATCTCAATAAACTGTACATTTCCTCAATTCTCTGAATTTTTGTCATACAGAAATAAATTTGGTATAATTTTTTAAATTCAAATCTCACCAAAATTGAGTTTCCAAGCCTTAAATATCTTAAAACTTTCTCATATTTACATCATCTTTCTCAAATTGAATCTTAACAAGATCGAATTTAGAAATCTTAATTATTTCTAAATATCTTTAGTTATTAGGTTAGAAAAATAAAATAATTTACTTTTGAGAATTTTATGTTACTAGAAGAGAATATTTTTTAAATCATTACCTAAAAATACTTAAAACTATAAAATTTTTCTTTAATACAAGAATTAATTATCTCAATCTTTTTATAAATTAATTTTCATAAAATGACTTCTCTCTGAAATAAATAATTAATTTTTTTATTTTAAAGATTAAAAGTAAAATTAATGAAAATAATTTCTAAGAAATAAAAGACTAAAATGATTATAAATTACTTTCTCTTTGAATAAAATTCAAAGAGTAAGGTAAGAAAATTCTTACTGGGTTTTAGGTTTCCGTCATGCTTGCTATATGCTCACGGAAAACTCAAAATATATACATATATTACACAATTCATTCAAATCACTCGGTGCCTTGGCATCAATCCTCCGCTTGGCGCACCTCCATGGCTCCGACCTCTTCCCTGTCATTGGTTACTAAAATTGAAAACCACAGCAAGGGTGAGTGTTTAGCATCATAATTAATCTAGAATGGAATTTAAATAAAATACGAGTATAAACTCCGTCCGATTCCTTTATTCTCAAATTGCACATTTCACTCAGTAATTAACTCACATTCGGTAATACACTTACACTCAGCAATCATAGCAATTAACACTCAGCCATTTTAGCAAATCACTCAATCAGTAAGTATAACAATTTACCACTCGGTAAATATAACATACTCGGCAGATTCATCAAATCATACTCAGCAAACATTTCAATTCTCATTCGGCAATCATAACAAACTGCACTCGGCAAAATTGTCAAATCATCAATTATCACCACTGACTCAGACAAAATTGACACAGTATCCGGATACTCAAAGGATCGGCCTTCAGCTGGGGGTCCTACTTGACACCCCGTGAACCCTGCTTGGTTCACCGAGTCCTGCTTGACTCTCCACCTCGACCACTGGGTCCTACTTGACCACTGGGTAGCTCAACTGGGCACAAAAGCCACGGGAGCCAGAAATGAGGGCCAAAATATACCGTCGGCTGTCCCACACCACAATCATCATATAATCATATTTCACATTTTTCATCAAGTGGCCATTAACAACATCACTCGGGTGACCTGCTTGTCAAACCCGACTCCATATTGCCATAAAACACCGATTGTCACAGCATCAATATTTCAATTTCAATCGGATTTACACATACACACACGATCCTCAACCGATCGGTGCCCTTATACATACATGCATATACATTAACTTTTACCCAGCATCATCTCATCACAGCATTAAATAATTCAATTTCAATCGGATTATGCCACACACACGATCAGAAACCAATCAGTGTCCATACACATGCATACACATACATTCACAACTTTATCACAGCGTTAACATCAAATATTTCTTAAGTCTCACACACACACACACGATCCTAAACCGATCGGTGTGCACATTCACACGTACATTCATACACATATTCACATAATTTTCACTAAGTATCATCTCTTACCTGGTTCAGTCATTCCAACGACTCGGACAGTATGTCCTATTCTAATTAATTATAACCCGAACACCCCCTTACCTCTGTTCCATGCTTCAATAATTTCTGAGTTCACAGTTCCACCTCCGTTCCAACAACAACTCCCTTAATCATCCCACTGATATTCGTTCCACTACCTACGGGTTTGGAACGTGAAGCTTGTTAACATCACACCACCATCCACACTGTCAAGGGCCATTTTTAGGCTCACAGCCAAGAGGAGTGGGGATCGGAATAGTACCCCCTCCTATACGTGACCATTCAGTCCAAAAAAGAAAGGAAAAAGGTGAAGTATCGATTTTTAAATGGTTCAATGAACTCACCTTGAAACCACTATCACGGCTATGTAATTATTTCAAGATGTTATGTAAAATAAACCTTCCTTCAAAGCTTACAGCTCTTAATCAATGAAGAAGAAAAGTAACAGATGAGGAAGAAGATTCTTCACGTGAAAGAGAGTAAATGATTGCGCAAATGATTAAGGAAATAGAAGGAAACCATTATTTAAACTCATGGCAACCGGTTACCTTCTCAACTGGTTACTTCCGACCGGTAACCTCTTCAACCGGTTATTTCTCCATTTCCTTTACAATTTCTTTAATGATTTAAATTAAACCTTTCCTCTTCTAATCTCACCTTTTTTAATAAACCAATAATTCATAAAATATCAAATAAATTCCTAAAAACAATTTTTAATATTTTGTCACTACACAAAATTTTCTATAAATATCCGGGATGTCACATCACAGGCCCCCTACAGTCCTGTGTGCATCTGAATGCACATGCTATGCTAAAATAATTATCAATCATCAACAAACCACCTGATTACAATTATCAGGGTTACCACTCGGTTACCATCACCAAGCGTCTCACCTCAATACCACAACAAGCATAGCATGCATATATATATCATGAAAAATTCATGAATATAATTCAAATCATCATCATCAATCACATACCAACATCATCTCATGTCATCAACCGATCAAATCATCAGTCACATATATTCTATCGCATCTCATATAAACTCAATATTATTAATATGAATGGAATCTAAGTAAATATAAAATATGTTACTCAATCGGGGTCTCAATAACAATTCACGCACATATTATATAAATCATAACAATAACACCCCAAATCCATTCATAAACCATACACTTAAAATGTAACGCTCCCCCTACCTGGAAATAAAGAGTTTCAACTGTTCTTCAATTGATATTAAGTCACAGCTTCAAGAATTCTGACTGGAATTACAGTTCTGAATTAGTCCAAAGCTTTCTTACTTATAAAATCCAAGCGTTCACGTGAAAGAGAAGAAAGGAAGATTAATTTCTTCTTCGTTTGATGGTTTCCAGTGAATATTGGACGGAAAAGGATTATAGATGATGTTTTCACTTTCAAAAGTTTCTCCACTCATTCAACAGTAGAAATTGGTATATATATATATCATTCATGTAAAAGAGAGACGTGAACGATAGGAAATTGTCTACTATACGTTTCTTAAATGATAAGAGGAAATGAGATATTTAATGGAAAGGGGACAACACATCAGAAAGGGTCCCATACTTAGAAAAATATCAGAAAAAGAATCTGCTGGAAGGTAGAAGAACAGAGTGACGTGGAAAGCTTTAAGGAGGCTCATGAGTACACTTATCCCCAAGCATCTGTAAACCACCCAGTCACTTTCGATTGGAAAGTATAATGGAGAGACAGATCCCACTAAGCATCTTGATGCTTACGTGTATGAGGCCATGTATCTGGGAGCAGATGAGGATGTGATATGCAGGATGTTCCCACGGACCTTGACGGAAGAAGCTCTTAGCTGGTTCAAGAGTTTACCTTCAGGTTCGATAAACTCTTAGGAGGAAATGGCTGCTGCGTTTGAGAGCCATTTCATTATTTCTAGAGATATTCCCAGGACTTCTCATACCTTGGCTCAGATCAGGCAGGGAAAGAATGAAACTCTTAAAGAGTTTCTAAAAAGGTTTTACAAAGTGGCAGCTTTGGTGCCTAACCTTACGGAGGCTATTCAACTTTATATTATTGTTAAAGCTCTACAGCCTGGATCAGTCTTTGCTTTGTCTTTGGCAAAGAGTCCTCCGACGACGTTTGAGGAGTTCCGGAGTAAAGCTTTGAAGTATGTGGGCATAGAGATGCACCTGGAAGCCACAACAGCTAGACTGAAGCCGACAGTGCCCCTACAGCAACCGTAAAAAGATAAGGAGAGGATGAGGCCAGAGAAGCATGCTCAGAAAGACAATTTCATGAGCACCCTGTAACACCCTCGGTTAGATAAGACAACCCTTCTATAGGATCATCCTATTTAACTAAGAGTATTAACAGTTTTCATAAAAAGTGAATATTTTTTTTTAATAAAAAGATGGCAGATCAGTGGAAGCAAATAGTGAATATATCACATAGTCATTCACAAACTTACAAATAATTGTACTCATAACAGAATGGGGCACGCAGGCACCCTTAATTATTATACAGTCATCCGGTGTCTGATTATCATTAATAAATATTCAATCTATATAAATTCTATCTTTAACGATCGTTCTCAGTGGGTTCAGCATATTGCTGTTCTTCATACTCGGGTTCTTGATTTCCTAATTCCTCTGAAAATTGTCAACAGTAAGGGTGAGTATAACCCAAGACCCTGATGGTTAATCCGGTGCGGACATAATCCAGTTAACATACAATATCATATAAATCATACAATTAGCATATTCACAATTATAACAATCAAGCATGTTGTCATGGAATGCATGAGTTGAATTTATTATGATTTATCTTTGGTTAAGTCTCATGATGCATGTGGGCCCAATAAATCATTTCTTCATCTCATTCTTTGGAATATCTCCATTCCATTCTAGAGCGATCAGGGTCCGCCCAAGTTCCCATAAGGTACAAATGAACTCATTGGTTCTCATCATTGATTTATATATTCTTGGAACTTGGATCCCTACGATCATAGTTACACTCCGTCATTTAGTCAAAGTACACTAGAATTGCATCGTCTCACCCGGCTATCAGGCGCGACTCTGATGCCATTGGGTTTCCGTTCCAGTTGTACTCCCAAGATCCTCTTGGGGATCGAACGTGAATGTCCTCCACTGTACCAAGTGTATGCTCTAGATTTTCTTCTTTTAGAAAAATATTTTCATGATGCGGAATGCACTCTTTTGTCTTTTGATTCTTTGGGTATTTATGTGTTTCCAGTCTCATCACACATATTCATAAGCTCTTGAATCTCATCAATTATTTAGACGTGGCAAGTCATTTTATTGTTGTATTTGAGAAAGTATATCAACTATTTATGGGTTGAAATTATACTTTGTAAAGAGTAAAATAATATATTCCTTATTTAATTACTTATATCTAAAGTAATAATAATAATACTAATTAATAATAGTAAGAATAACAATAATAATAATAATAAGATTCATAATATTAGTAATAATAGTAATAATAATAGAAATAAGAACGATAATAATAAGTGTAACGTCCTAATAATTTAGAAAGAATTAAGAAAGAGTTTCTAAATAAAAATTCAAGTGAAAAGTATGAAAAACAAGGTTTTTCTGAGTAGGACAAGGGTAATTCCGAGTGGAATAAGCATGATTCCGAGTGGAATCATACTGAGAGAGGTTTTCTAAGTGAACTGGTTAAAAATCCGGGTGAAATTGTACTGGAAAGCTGTTTTCCGACTGAAACAGGTCTGATTCCAAGTAAAAATGAGTTTGAATCTGAGTAAAAATGATTTTCAGAGTAAAATGGTTTAATTCCGGGTGAAATAGATACTAGAAAGGATTTTCTAAGTGAAATACCTTAAATTCTGAATGAAAATGAATTTCTGAGTGAGATAAAATATGATTCCGAGTGACATCAGTCTGAAAGGAGTTTTCTGAGTAAAAATGTTTGTGAGTCCGAGTGAAAATAAGTATCTGAGTGAAATAAAATAGGATTCCGAGTGGAATTAGTCTGAAAGGAGTTTTCTGAGTAAAAATGTTTGTGAATCCGAGTGAAAATGAGTCTCCAAGTGAAATAAAATCTGATTCCGAGTGGAATCAGTCTGAAAGGAGTTTTCTGAGTGAAATTAAGATATGTTCCGAGTGAAATATGTTTGAAGAAGAGTTTTCTGAGTAAAATTAAACTGGGAAGATGCTGTCCGAGTGAAAGCAGACTGGGAAAAGTTTTCTGATTGAAATAAGGTTATTTTCCGAGTGAAATTACTGAAAAGAGTTCTGAGTGAAAATAATTATGTTTTCTAATTGAAATAACTATAATTCCGAGTAAAAATGATTGAGAAAAAGTTTTTCAAGTAAGAAAAGGGTTCTGTCTGAAATATATAATGATTTACCGAATGAAATCATGTAAAACCGATTGGATTTATATAAAACTAATTGGATTTATATAAAACTGATTGGATTAATGTAAAACTGGTCGGATTAACGCAAAAACCGGTCGGATTAGTGTAAAACTGATCGGATTGATGTAAAACCAACTGGAGTGAAGTAAAACCGAGCTTGTTATCATTGATTCCAACACCTATTTATAATTCTTCACTGGAACTTACATAAATACCCATGATACTTAATATTTTCACAGTTCAGCATCAAACATACTCACTTAATCATCAAAATTCATAATAATCAATACAGATAATCGAACGAATTCATTGAATCATGAATTATAATGAACAACACAGCCAATTGAACATATTCATAAAGGTATATACATATTTAACAGATATATAACAATTAAAGCATTTTAATTCATACAATTCCCGAATCTGTCCTAGAAAGGTGAGAACCAAAGGTACCTTAACCCTTTCCTTTCACTCGAATTTTCCTAGAATACCCGAGAATATACCCCCTTACCTTAATGGAGTTCCTGGACGAGGATAAAATATTCCCTTCACTGTCCTGCTTCAGATCCGAGTGAGAGGGAAAAGAAAAGAGAGAAAGAACTTTGTGCGAAGAAGAAGAAATAGAGAGCGTTTTTGCTAAGTTCTCTTGGGTCTGAAAGTTTCAGACTTGCAATGAGTTCTGTGTTGATTTAATAATGAGAAAGGAGACAAGTGGGGGACAACTTTTTGTGAGTGGGCTGTTGGTGGACTGTTAGTGGAGATAATGGAAAATTTTGACTCATTTCACTGTCAACTTTGCATTAATGGGATTAGTGACATATTAAAATATATAAAGTGATCTGAGTGGAGTTAAAAGGTGTTCGGTGTTGGAGGATTTGAAGAGGTCGGTTATGGAGTGAGGTCGGTTTTTAGGTGTGGAGTAAAGAAGTAGAGGACGGTATGTGAGGGATTTGATGGACACCGTCTGTGAAAGAGGTCGGTATTATGGTGTGGAAAGAAAGGCTGTTGTGTGGCTACGAAGAGGTCGGTTTTGATGAACACCTAGCTCAGAATTCTTCTAAAACCAACTCAACACTTGCTTTCTCACTCGGTAAAATCAATCAGTGCTGACTCCTATCTTACTTGGCCTTTCACTCAGTATTATATCCCAAATCTGAGTTATTTCTGATGGTTCTCACTCGGTTAATTCATCCTAAAACCGTGTCTGCTCATAGTCAGTTTCACTCAGTAATTTCAAACCAATCTGAGTCATCTCAGTAAATCTCACTCAGAATTGGCTTATATACTTAAGACACTCAGTAAGGTTCTCATCCACAATTAACCAATCTCCACTCGAAACTAGTCCAGTAGAGCATATCTCACTCGGGAGAGGAGTCATACCCATAGACTCACTCGGTTTCTACAATTTTCCACTCGGTTTCCTAATCATAAACATACGAAACCATTCGGAATCCTTCCCAAATAATTCAACAACACATTCCAGTCAGTAGGAAGCATCAAATCAACATAAACATAAGTATATATGTACTCTTTCACTCAGAATACTTCAATCAGAGGAGTTTCCTTCGGAAAAGGAAGCATTTGCAAGGTTTGACTCGGAAACGAGCCTTTCTAGGGTGTTTTGACTTGGAATTTCACCCAGAAGTGGTTCTCTTGAACACACTTCACTCAGAATTGCTTCTCAGGTTAGGACTCCACTCGGTGGTAGCCCTCTCAGTCATGTTTTACTCAGAAAACATGACACTGACTCAGAATTCCATCCTTCACTCGGAATTTATAATTATTCACTCGGAATTCCTCTCTGTTACTCGGAACAGAGCCCTTTTCACTCGGAATTTGCATAATTTCATTAATGGTCTATATAAATTCCATTTTTATGCACAAAAATGACATTTCTGAGATACCACAGACCATCAACAGGGTATATATTGACTTATTCTTACTTACAAACCTTCCATAATTCAAAAATTACAAGGGTAAAACTGTTTCTAAAAACAGGGATGTTACACACCCGACCTCAACAACGGGATAAGTGTGTAGCCTCTTTTAGCAACTATATCCCGCTGAACTCCAGGCACTCTCAAATCTTGAGGAAAGTTGGCTGGCCTACGCTAAGTGTTTATGGGATAAGGAAGCCTTCTCCAATGAAAAGACCTGGTAACTCTCAAAAATACTGCGCTTTCTATGACCAGGTCGGCCATACCATATATGAATGCAAGGCATTGAAGAATGCAATAGAGACCCTCATTAGAGAGGGAAAGTTGAAATAGTACTTATTTAAAGAGAAATCCTTAGATGAACCAGATAGGATGGAGAAAAAAAGGAGAGACCGTGATGACGAGGGTGATAATAGTCGTAATCCGGTCAAGAGATTCATAAATGCTAAGAAATAGAAGGGAGTGGTGATCAGTGAAGGGGCTCAACAGGACAGAATGCCTCAGCAGCAAAGGCAAGGCTGACGTGAGGTGATCGATATAATCATTAGAGGATTTGCTGGAGGAGGAGCGTCCATTACGGCTTGCAAGAATCATCATCGGATGATTTTATCTATACACGGAAAGCCTAGAGATAACCTCCCCTTCAGGAACGGCATGACGACGCCGGTGGTCTTATTTACAGACTATGATTTTGGCCCAACCATTCCAGGAGGCGATGATGTTGTAGTCATTATTGTTGTGATAGCTAACAAGGATGTAAAGAGAATCCTCATTGACTAGGGAAGTTCCTGTGACGTTATCTTTTACAATTGCTTCAAAAGAATGGGTTTTACTGATGCAGATTTGTAGCCTTATACACAGGAACTCACAACCTTTAATGAGCAAAGCAGCCCACCAAGGGGTATCTTGATACCCTTGTGTCTTTCGAAGGTGAGCCTGGTGCAAGAACAGTGAAGTCTAGGATCCTGGTGATTGATGTGGAATCCCCTTACAACGGGATTATAGATCGTCCCACTCTGAATGCAATGGAAGCAACTATGTCTACCCCATACCTCCTTATCAAATTCATTGACAAGGATAATGGTGTATCATCCCTCCGAGACGATCAAGAGATGGCCAGGTATTGCTACAACCTAAGCCTAAATATGGTGAAGTTGGAGGCATTTAACAAAAAGACGAAGTTGAATGACGGAGGAACAACAGCTGGGTCTGTTAGTTTGATTGATCTAGATCCTAGAGCAGAGTTGAAGATTGATCCGCTCAACCCATGAAAACCCATGCCGGATGGAGGTTCTAGGGACGTCGTTTTAGGTGATTCCCCAGAGAAGGTCACTCACATTAATGACAAGATAGAGTCAGTTATGGACAGCGTTTGTTAACACTCCTCCAGGAATTCAAAGACCTTTTTACATGGACTGCTATAGATATGCCTGGGATGGACCCTAATTTCTGTTGCCACAAAGTATTGGTCTATCCAGAGATAAGGCTGGGACCAGAGAAGCAAAAGGTAGCTTATGAGCAGATGAAGGAGATGTTGAAGGCCGGATTTATTAGGGAGGTCCGCTATTCCTCTTGGCTTTCCAATGTGGTGATGGTACAAAAGGCCAATGGCAAGTGAAGAATGTGCACTGACTACCTACACCTTGACTGATGCCGCCCGAAGGACCCATTGATTGCATGGTGGACGATTCATTTGGTTACCAGTATTTAAGTTTCATGGATGCTTATTCGGGGTACAACTAGATTCCGATGTGGGAGGAGGATCAAGAGAAAATGGCTTTCGTCAATGATCGCGATGTCTTTTGCTATACCGTTATGCCCTTTAGTTTGAAGAATGCTGGGGCTACTTACCAGCATATAATTAACAAGGTGTTTGAGGGCATGCACACCAAACTAGTGGAGGTGTACATTGACGATATCATTGCCAAGACTCCAGCTGGAGGTGATCATGTTGAAGACTTGTGTAACATCCCTGTTTTTAGTAAGCAGTCTTAACCTTGTAAATTTTGAAGTATGGAAGTTCTGTAAGTGATAATAAGTCAATAAAATACCCTGCAGGTAGACCATTAATGATATTATCCATTTTATCTCAACTTTCTACATAAATTTGGTTAGGAAAACATTTTTATGAACACCTCTTTTGGTCCGGCCCAAATACCTTCTTTGATACTAACTTCGGGTAGCGCTCTGATTGGGACATTACCGAGTAAAATATTATTGAGCAAGCAATTTTTGAGTGCATCATGTCTGAGATAAGACTGTCCAAGTGTAGAAAGGAATCTGATTTAGAGTGAGATCTTCCTGAGTAAGGTATGACCGAGAGAACTTCTGAGTTAAGGAAGTTTAAGATGTTTCTGAGTGAGTCATGACCGAGAGAACCACTTCCGAGTGAAGGAAGGTTAAGAAGTTTCCGAGTGAGTCATGACCGAGAGAACCACTTTCGAGTGAAGCGAGTCCTAGCCTCGGAGACATTTCTGAGCGAAGCGTGTCCAAGAGAACCACTTCTGAGTGAAAGGGGCTCTAACTTCGAATGAGCACCTTTCAGGCAAAGACGTTTCCAAGTTCCATACTTCCGGGTAGAGTGTCTCTGAGTGATTCATTTCCGAATAAAACGTCTCTGAGTGATACGTTTCCGAGTGAAACATCTCCAAATAAAACGTCTCCGAATGATATGTTTCCGAGTGAAACGTCTCCGAATAGAATATCTCTGAGTGAAAAGTTTCTGAGTCAAACGTCTTCGAGACTCGTTCCTGAATGAAACATTTCTGAGAGAAGTACTTCCGAACGAAGAAAAGCTTTGATTTAGAATGAGTACTTCTCAGGCTGAGATATTTTCGAGTAGGGTATCTCTAAGTTGAGTGTAACTTTCCCAAATGGGGTATCCCTGAGTTGAGTATAACTTTCCCAAATGGGGTATCTCCGAGTGTGACACTTCTGTGTGGGATGGCACCGAGTGAGATATTTCCAAGTGGGATAACACCAAGTGAAATTTCCGATTTCCACGTGGTACGACACCGATTGAAATATACCGAGTGAGTCATTTTCAGGGAAGTACTTCTGAACAGAGAAAGGTTTTGATTTCGAATAAGAATGTTTCCGAGTGAATAGTTCCTGGGGGAAGTAAATATCCGAGTGGTGAACCCCTTCATTCTATTCGTGCTCGGCTGTCTTAAAGATTGCCTAGAGCCTGTGATCGGGTCCATATTCAAAGTTGCCGAGAGCTTGTGCTCGGTCCGTCTTTGAGATTGCCTTCGACTCCAAGTGATACTCCCAAGTGGAAAGATTTTCGAGAGAGGACTAAACTTCGACTCTGAATGCTCCTTTCAGTTATAAGATTTCCGAGTGACGCAACTCCGAATGATCTTTCGGTTGTAAGATTTTCGAATGACGCACTTCCGAGAGAAATATTTTCGAGTGAAGACTGACTTCGAATAAGTACTTTTCGGGTAGAGATATATCCGAGTGGAGAATTCCCGAGTGAATCAATTCTGAACGAAAAGTGGCTTAGACTATGAAAGAACACTTTTGGGCAGATATATCCGAGTGAGATATTTCTGAATGAGGTGTCTCCGGGTGAGACATTTGTGAGTGAGTCACTTCTGAGGAAGGAAAGGCTATGACCGAGTGTTTCAAGCAGAAACATTTCTGAGCGAATTCCCTTCGAGTGAAGCAATTCTGAACGTAAAGAGGCTCTGATGAATACTTCTCGGAAAGAGATATGCCCAAAATACCGAAAATAGTGTCAGAATTAATAGGGGACATGATCAATAGAATCTGGCTGGATCAGGGCTGGGATAGTGACGCCATTTCTAACCAGTTTTGAAAAGGTTCGTTCATGCTGGAAGGAACATCCCCACTAAGTGATCGGTCTGCTAGTTTGTGCAAATCCAAATAGGTTATTAGGAACGAGCCACATGCAGGGAAACTTGCACATTTTACTCCAATCATGTCATTTTATACATATTTTAATATATTTACTTCAATCATGCAAGCTCCATTATGTAAACTATGGAAATGGTCAACAATACAGCTTATTTTCTTATCTAAAACCTCCATTATTACCATAATTAACGCACCTAACATCCCACTACAATCCTATTATGAAAAGCTTGTCCCCCACTTGTCATTTGCATCATTAAATCGATACCACATCTTGTTCCCAAGTCTGAATTCTTAGAACAAGCTAAAATTAGTAAAGTCTCTCTCTCAGTTCCTTTTCTCCATCAAGTCACTCTTGATTTGAAGCTAGAACAATAAGAGAATGTTTTCAACTACTCTAGGATCCTCCATCAAGGTAAGGGGGTATATTCTCTGGTATTCTGGGGGGGACCGTGTGTTTGGAAAGACTAAGGTACTTTTGGTCCTTACCTTTCCGAGGGCAGGTTCGAGAATTGTTGTTAAAATAAGATGCTTTAATTTTTATATATTTGTTTTATATAATTTTTATGTCTATGTATATGATTAATTGGTTGTGTTGATGATTACTAACCATGATGATTAAGTGGATATGTTCGGTATTGAATTGTGAAAATATTAAGAACCATAGGTGTCTATGTGGATTCCAGTGAAGAAGTTTTGAAAGACGAGATAGACAAGAAAATAAGGATGAAGGGTCACCATTTATATCGCTGTTACTATTATTATGATTATGATTATGATTATGATTATAATTATAATTATTAATATGATTATTATTACTATTATCATCATTATTATTATTATTATTATTATTATTATTATTATTGTTACTAATATTATTATTGTTTTAGTTATGAACAATGAAATAAGGAACATACTACTTACTCTTTAAACGAAGCATTATTTTAGCCAAGATATAACCGATATATTTTCTAGAATAAGAATAAATAAAATAATAAAAATGACCTACAACGTCTGAAAAACTGGTGGGACCTAACAACTTGAGGACAAATATTACGAGGCTGGAAACACATAGATACCCAAGGATCAAATGATAAAACTTAAATAATGCATTTTGCATCATAAAGATATTTTTGGAGGATTAAAACTAGAGCATACACCGGGTACGCTGGAGGACATTCACGTCCGATCTCTGAAGAGAATCTTAGGAGTACAACCGGGATGGAAACCTAATGGCATCAGAGTCGCGCCTGAAGCCGGGTCAGACGATGCAAGTCTGGTGTACTTTGACTAAATGATGGAATGTAACTATGATCGTGTAGAGCCAAGTCCCAGGAAATATAATGATTAGAAGCTGTGAGTTCATTCGTACCTTATAATGATTAAATAATGATTGGGGGACTTGGTGGGCACGATCGCTCTAGTATGGAAACGTTGTGCTAAAGAATGAGATAATGGTGCACTAGTGGAAAAATGGCTTTTTACACCGGTCCTTTTTGGCCTTTTGCACCGGTTTCACGACCGGTGTGGATGAAGCCGGTGAGAAAAATAGGAACTTTTTACACCGGTTTTGGGACCGGTGAGAAAAATACATTTTACACCGGTCCTTTTTGTAACAACCGGTATAAGTAATAACTTTCTCACCGGTTTTGTTGTTGTGGCCCGGTACAAAAAAAGACCTTTCTCACCGGTCCCGTTGATTTGGCCCGGTACAGAAAAGGACCTTTCTCACCGGTCCCATTGATTTTGCCCGGTACTAAAATTTATATTTCTCACTGGTCCCATTGATTTGGCCCGGTACAGAAAAGGACCTTTCTCATCGGTCCCTTTGATTTGGACCGGTACTAAAATGGACATTTCTCACCGGTCCCTTTGATTTGGCCCGGTACAAAAAAGGACCTTTCTCACCGGTCCCATTGGTTTGGCCCGGTACAAAAATGGAACCTTTCTCACCGGTCCTCTTATTAGGCCCGGTACGAAATACAATTTTTTTTTAATATTTCAGTATATATTTTGAATCCTGGGCGCCAATTAAGTAACAATTTTTTTATTTAATTCCATCGTATGCTTTAAACATTCTTCCATCCCTTAACTTTAATTCCAACTTAATCATTCTTGACTGCACACTATTCACACTAGTACATAAACATACACTGTAACATCCCAGTTTTGAAGTTAGATACCGAATAAAAATTTAATAATAAGAAAATTAAATGTAGAGACTTAGTTGTTAATCATAATCAGTATGGCCTGAGAGTTAATGATAAGATTAATTGGACATAATTAATGGGACATGGCTGTCTGCGATTGGCGGAAGGTGTGAGTGGACTGCGACTCACACTTTCCCATCCCACTCCTTCCCCTCGCATGCGTATATAGGTGCGTATTCAGTATCACCGTGGGTACAAGAACAACTTCTCCCACTACTCCACTTTCTCTCTTTTTCTTCTTCGTCTCCATCTTCCTTCCGTTTCCCCTATTTCTGTTCGTCACGACGACAGTGCGGGAAGAAGGTCAGAGCCCCGTCAGGTGAAGGGCGATCGTTGGAGCAGAGGAAGAACGACACCTCAACTCCGAACCAAGTGCAGAATATGACGGAGTGAAGAAAGGCTGAACGAATCAGTAGAAGGGCGTCAGATTCAACATCGAAGAGCAGAAGGGCTTCTTGGAGTCCCTTTCGTAGGTAGGGGGCGCTTGCATGTTAAATGCATGGTCCACGAACGGTACCGGATGAATGTTCTACTTGAGTGTATGTGCATGTGGTTGTGATGATTGGATCCTATGCATGATTGGAGATTCTGAATCCCGTGTGTTTTATAGTGATTGAACCATAAATGCTTGTGATCTAGATGGTGGTAAAGTAGTATGTTAGCATGGATAATAATGAATGATATGCATGAAAGTATAAATGTGTGCTTGATTGAATTGTCAGATGCTATTACTTGATTGCTGATGGTTGATCATATTGGTGTAAATAATAAAGCGAGTAAAGGTTGCATTAAACCTGTTCCCACTCAATGGTTATGAAAGAGATATCGGTGATGTGATGACACTTGTTGGTAGATGCATTTAGCTGCATGTGATGACACGTGGAAGGTCAAGAGCCCCGAGGGAATGACTTCCAGTTACAGACCCTGGCTAGATTCCGAGGGAGCTCGTGGTAGCCATAGGAGGTAGAGAGGAGTCTCGAGATGCCAATGGGAGGCCGGTACCACGCGGGAAGAGCTGAAGGACGAGGGGCCAAGAGAGGGGAAAACTGTGACTGAAAGTCATCACTCGAGTCGGATCCGCAGTCATGCATGTAAATACGAGGTTGATTAGAATAGTACGTATAACGTGTGTGGAGTGTTATAAATGATCTTCGAATGCGGGAAATACCCATGTGTGTTATATGTGTATCTTAAATGTCACCTTGTCGAGTTTAACTTTAATTAATTTGAAACCAGTAGAATGGATGTGAATGTGCATGCTGACACTGATACCGAGTCTTTGATTGTCATTTTACATGTAAAAGCTCACCCCTGCAGTGGCTATACTTTCAGTGAACATCTCTCGGAAAGAAGGATGAAGGAGGACGAGTGCAGGACAATGAATCCGAAGTGCTGTTGGAACATATGTCTATATGTGTATATGTGTATATCTGTGTAAATGCTGTGTATAACGTTTTGTTAAGCCTTGGCCGGCTCATGTTTTGGTTGTAGTCCTTACGTTAAAACTGACAGCTTTGGGTAACAGAATTCATGGTGATGTTTTTGTAATCATATGAATGATTTTGCTTATATAAGTATATGCTGTGTGTTCTTCTATACTGTAAGTAAGGTTGAGCGGGGAGAGGACTGTATGAGGACTTCCGAGTAAAAGTAGGCATGAAATTCCGAGTGTAGGAGGCCGGTGTGACTATGGGTTAGTAGTGGGGATAAGTTTGGGGTTGAGAGGATGAAATAAAGAGTTTAAATATGTTTCTAATGAGGGAGGAACGAAAGACGAGTGAAAACCTCGAGTGATTCCCTGCTGTGAAAGGAGTTCAATTGGCGGTTTAGGGAGGATTGGATCCTAAGTGTAAGGTATTGATAATCCGAGCGAAAGATGTAAAGTCCGAGTGAGTAAGGATTGGTGTCCCGAGTGGTTGGGTTTGGAGAAGCCGAGTGAGACTTAACTTCCCAATTTTTCGAGTGAAGTTCCTCACTTCAGCGAGCAATATACTCGCTCTAGCAAATGCAAGCTAGGAAGACTTAGGTTGGATTCGCTTGGGCGGAGTCATACCTCGCCCGAGGTACTAGAGCAGTTCGCCCAATCGTGAGAACTCGCGCTAGTGGTCAAAGTGGGATACTGCCCTATTACCCTTCCTCTCCGTGGTGACGCTACTGCGTCCCCAACAACGGTGTTGACCCCGGCTTGGGCATTGTGGTTGAGTCCGCCCAGGCGTTGGCATACCTAGTTGAGTTGGGCGGAATGAGTTCGGACCCCTCCTTCCTCCACAATCTTCTACTGCACATGTACATCTCCCTTCTCCTTCCCCTTATCTATTTCCTCCTACTGACTGACTAGTGTTACTCGTGGAAAGCTTTCTTTGTGAATCCCCTCCATCCGCCGCTGCATTACCATACCCCGCCCAGGCGGTATCAGACCCCGCCTGAGTAAGCCAACGATATTATGTAATCCACCATGGCGCTGGTGTGTTTCATTAAACCAAATGAATCGGTTCCAGTCTTAGCCTTCTGTTATTTGCCTTATACGTGTGGTTGATCTCTCGTTTCCCTTGTCCTTCCTTGCACACCGTCCCTTTTGTTATCCGGTTGCCTTATAGACTATTTGGTTTACTTAATTTTGGAAAAATTTCCCCGTCTTTGGGTTTATTTCATTTTGTTAAATTAGGGTGTTACATACACTAGTAGCAACTGAGAATCAGAGATAAATCAAAGAAAATACTAGAAAGGGAAAGAAAATGCAGAAAGAATGAGAGTTATTTGCTCTTATAAAATATTCTGTCCCTGAAAAACTGAACTAAATCTTCTAAGGTCTGCTACATACAGTCAGTACTTAGTAGCTGAGCTAACTTCCTAAGTAACCATGCCATGCCACCCTGATTAAGTAATAGATTAACTGACTAATAGGACATAAGAATTACAAAAGTGTAGTTCTAATACACTCTAACCAGAAACCATCCTAAAAGAAAGACGCTGGTAGAGACTACTTTATCAGAAGCACTTCATGTACAGTGTAATACCTGAGATTCTTGTTTAGCTGCTTCAGAATACATGCACACACACAAGTCACAAACACACATATATTACATTCACAACCATGCCTATTTTCCAATGAGACCATGTATTTTCCATTTGCATTATGTAGAATGTAAGGCTTGACCCTATGCATTAGAAAATGATATTTGTGATTTAACATGTGGCTCAGCATAGTCAGCATCAAGTGGTATATATATAGAAACCTTATTTTAGTATATAGCAAGTATCTTTGAGATATTCCTCTGAATCAAATTTTATCAATCAAACTAAATATCAAGAGTAGCCATTAACTACAAGCTAAGAAGCTTCAGGGTTCCACTCAAAGCTGAATTTACAGTTCATTAACAAACACAAGGAGACAAAAAAACGTCATCTGGTATGATCCTACAGAGTTTGACAATTGTGAAGAAGCTAATTCATAGCTGTTTGATAGTTGATGACCTGTTTCAAGTTTCAATGCAATTAATTAGTACTAAACAACCAGCAATGGAATAGGGGCAATCAATGCTTAAATCATTAAAAAGAAAAAGATACATATTGTTTTGATCCTAGAAACAAAAAGCTACATGCGATATGAACCTACAACAGTTAGCAACAAACTAACACACTGCCCTGACAAAGATGACAGCCTAACAACCTCCTCACAATGTGCACAGAATAATCAACAACAGTCCTATCAACAAGTCCAAATAAATTTTGCAATACCTACAAGGACATGGACCGGCTATGACTAAAACACAGCAGAGCAGAGTACCAAGCTGAATAAATGAAGAAACAACAGAATCAATGAAGAAATATTCTTCTGTGTTTGAATGTGTATACAGGTTAAGGAATTTTGATAATGACAAAAACACTCTTGAAGAAATCTTTGCAAAAACAAAGACATGGAGTCAGATGCTGAGAAACAGCGAAGCTAATCGATTAGGGAGACTATGCTAATCGATTAGGAGCATTCTGTTTTGGAAGAAATTGCATTAGGCCACAAGCTAATTGATTACAGCAATCAAGATAATCGATTACAAAGCTACTGGAATTAAGATAATCGACTACACACATGAGTAATCGATTACAACTGTCAAAAATGGGATTAAATGCATCAGGTATAATGACTAATCGATTAAGGGAAGTTATGCAATCGATTAGGAGGCTACTGGAATTAAGGTAATCGATTACGATACAGGCTAATCGATTAGGAAGTTACGAAATCAAATTAAATGCATCAGGTACAGGTGATAATCGATTACAAGCAAAGATATAATCGATTAGGTGCTCTCTGACTTGAACATAATCGATTACAACGCGAAGGTGTAATCGATTACGATAGTGGGAAAACACTTTTAAGTGGGAAACCAGCTCATATGTCCACCATTTTTCAGAAACCCACTAAGTGCAACGGCTAGGAAGAAGAAAGGCACACCTCAAGCTCTCAAATGGCTCTATAAATTGAAGAGGAACACAAGCACAAAAACACACCAAGAAGCTACAATTCCTTTGCTTATTCTTGTGCTTTGTAAGCCCTATTTCTTGTATCTTGAATTTCATTTGTATATCCTCTCATCTTGAGAGATTAGAAATTGTGTGAGCTATCATTTTGCTTATCCACTCTATTGAGAGAGTTACTTGCTTGTAAACACTACATCAAAACACCAAAGTTCACTCTAGGTTGAGTGGTTACAAAGGTTGAGGTTCAACCTTTGGGATATTGTGAGATTGAGAGATTGGGTGGGTTGCCCTTATACTTGTGAGGATTGGGTTCTTGAGTGTGGGACACTAGGAAGCCGCAATTGCTCAAAGTTGTATCTCTAGTCTACAATAGTGGAAAATCCTCTAAGTGGGTTGCTTAGAGGCGAGACGTACACCAGATTGGTGGAACTCGTTAAATCGGTTTGCAAAGCTCTTCTCCCTTACTCTCTTACTTTCATATACTGCACTTAATTGGCTTATGTCGATTGATTGTGGCTTGCATACTTGAACTTGTTTAAATTGGTAAATCTTGAAGACTGCATACCAAGTGTTTGTTTAATTGTCTCAGCTATATTTACCTTTGTTTTGCATTGCATATTTCACTAAACTTTATTTCACTTGCATAATCTTGTAAATTTGTATATAAGAATCAAGTTCAAAGGTATTCCAACCAAAAGTTTTAAAAACTCAATTCACCCCCCCTCTTGAGTATTGAGGCCACTTGAATAACAAGTGGTATCAGAACTTGACTCTTGGTAGATCAAGCTTAACAGCTTCAAGAGATAAAGATGGCCTCAAATTCTCTAAACCTTTTTCCTGAGGGTGGTGCTACAAATCGACCTCCCGCTTTCAATGGGGAAGGTTATACCTTTTGGAAAGAGAGAATGAAAATCTTCATTCAATCAGTTGACTTAAGAGTGTGGAATGCCATTGAAAATGGTCCTTTTATACCTATGTATACTGTTGATGATAAACTAGTTGAAAAACCTATGGATAATTGGACTAGTGAAGAAGATAAGAAAGTACAATACAATTACAAGGCTAAAAATCTAATTACTCTTGCACTAGGACCAGATGAATTTTTCTGAGTAATCACTTGTAAATCCGCCAAGGAAATATGGGATACTCTTCAAGTAACCCATGAAGGTACAAATGATGTTAAAGACTCTAAGATTAGTACACTAACTAGTCAATATAAGTGCTTTAGATTAAACTCTCATGAATCAATTGTTGATATGCAAAAAAGATTCACTCTCATCATTAATCAACTCATTACACTTGGAAAGACTTACACTAACAAAGAGCTCATTCATAAAGTGTTGAAAAGTCTTAACAGAGAATGGCAACCGCTAGTTACCGCCATCAAACAATCTCCTAGCATAAACGAAATGTCTCTTGCCACACTATTTGGTAAGTTACAGGAACAGGAACAAGAGCTGAAAGAATTAAAGATGGCGGAAAAGGAAGAAAAATCTTCCAAGAAAAAGGGTCTCGCTCTCAAGGCCACTCCCATAAATGAAGAAGAATCCGGAAGTGAACTTGATGAAGAAGAAGAGTTTGGACTATTTGTGAAACGCTTCGGGAAATTCATGAAAGGCAAACGCTTCCAAAGAAGCTTCAAAAACCCAAGTAAGAAACCTATCACTAAAGAAAATTCTTCCTCACCCAATTGTTTTGAATGTGGCAAGGAAGGGCACTTCAAAGCGGATTGCCCAAATCTTAAGAAGAAGGGAAAAGAGAAAAGAGGAAGAAGGAGAGCATATATAGCATGGGATGAAAACGAGATAAGCAGCTTGGATGACTCAGAAAATGAAGAAGCAAACCTTTGTCTTATGGCCAACCACCAAGAAGAAGATGATGAGGTAAACTTCGATGACTTAGATAAGGATGAATTACTTGATGCTCTAGAGGAATTGTATGATAAATTTACAACAGTCTCCAATAGACTTAAGGTGTCTAGAAAAACTAGTGACACTCTAGAGATGTACCTTATGGAAGTTTGCAAAGAGAATGAATGCTTAAAAGAAGAATTGAAAAACGCTCAAACATGCTCCAAAAGTAAACCTTGTGATTTTGCTAAGAAATGTGTTGATCTAGAAAATAAAGTCCTAGATCTAAACAAAACCTTAGAGAGGTTTACAAATGGTAGAGATAATCTGAATGTATTACTTGGAAATCAAAGATGCATGTTTGACAAAACTGGTTTAGGGTACAATTCTGTTAAAAAGGAAAAGCATTACAAAAACTTCTTTGTACCTCCTATGAGATCATCTTCGCCCTTTATGAAATGCAATCATTGTGGATTCAAAGGTCATAACTCTTCAAATTGCAATGTTAGAAAATTAGGGCCAAAGGTTATAAGAAAGGTGTGGGTTCCCAAAGGGACATTACCACAAGCTAACCTTAAAGGACCCAACATAAAATGGGTACCTAGTTCTCTAAACTAATCTTGTTTTGTAGGTATGCTTCAAGGCAAGCAACACCCATTGGTACTTGGATAGTGGGTGTTCAAAGCATATGACGGGAGACATAAGCAAGTTTACATTATTCACTCCCAAGAGAAAAGGAAGTGTCACCTACGGAGACAACACCAAAGGAAGGATCCTAGGCATCGAAAATATAGGTAAGAATTCTTCCACATCCATAAGTGACGTGTTGTATGTTGAAGGCCTCAAACATAATCTACTTAGTATAAGTCAATTATGTGACAAAGGATATAGAGTTTTATTTGAAACAAATTGTTGCATAATTGAGCATAAGACTAATAAGAAAGTTAAGTTTGTAGGCCAAAGAATTGATAACATTAACATGATTGATGTGGATAGTTTGTCTGCAAATGATGAACAATGCTTCATTTCAAAAGAGGATGAAACTTGGTTATGGCATAGGAGAATAGCTCATATACATGTAGACCATTTGAACAAACTTGTTTCTAAAGAATTAGTAATTGGTTTACCAAAGCTTAAGTTTGAAAATAGATTTTGTGATGCATGTCAAAAGGGAAAACAAGTAAAGGCATCTTTTCAATCTAAAAATATTGTTTCCTCACAAAGGCCTTTACAACTTTTGCACATGGACTTATTTGGACCATCCAAAATCAAAAGCTTTGGAGGCAATTACTATGGTCTAGTTATTGTAGATGACTATTCTAGATATACATGGACATTGTTTCTTGCTCATAAAAATAAAGCTTATCATGCATTCAAGAAACTTGCAAAGATTATCCAAAATGAGCAAAATTCTAAAATTACATCCATTAGAACCGATCATGGGGGCGAATTTGAAAATCAATCTTTTGAAAAGTTTTGCAAAAAATATGGTATTAATCATAATTTTTCAGCTCCTAGAACTCCACAACAAAATGGAGTAGTTGAAAGGAAAAATAGATCTTTAGTGGAGCTTGCTAGAACCATGCTAAATGAAAACCATATTGCAAAACATTTTTGGGCCGATGCGGTAAACACCGCGTGTTATGTTATGAATAGATGTTTAATAAGGCCTATTTTAAAGAAAACCCCCTATGAACTTTACAAGGGTAGAAAACCCAACATTGCACACTTTCATATTTTTGGATGTAAATGTTTTGTGCTCAATAATGGAAAGGATAATCTAGGAAAGTTTGATGCCAAATCTGATGAGGCAATATTCCTAGGATACTCTCAATCTAGTAAATCTTATAGAATCTTCAACAAACAAACAAACACCATTGAAGAGTCTATTCATGTTAAATTTGATGAAAATAGCCATAACCCTCCGAGAAAGGAAGATGTTGATGATCTTGTAGGTACTCTTCAAGAATTGACCATAGATGACAAGAATGGAGAAATCAAGGACGTAAATGAAGCACAACATGAGGAACCACAATAATGGATCACTTTGAAGGATCATCCTCTAGACAAAGTCATAGGTGAAATGACTAAGGGTGTAAGTACTCGTAATGCAGTTAGAAATACATGCAATCACTTAGCCTTTGTATCTCAAATTGAACCCAAAAATATTGATGAAGCCATTATTGATGAACATTGGATGTTGGCCATGCAAGAAGAATTAAACCAATTTGAAAGAAATGAAGTTTGGGAACTTGTGCCAAGACCCAATGACCATCAAATAATAGGCACCAAATGGGTTTTTAGGAACAAACTAGATGAAAACGGAATAATAACTAGAAACAAAGCTAGGCTAGTTGCTAAGGGGTATAATCAAGAAGAAGGAATAGACTATGAAGAAACGTATGCTCCTGTAGCTAAGTTAGAAGCCATTAGATTATTATTAGCTTTTGCTTGTTGCATGGATTTTAAACTTTATCAAATGGATGTTAAAAGCGCCTTTTTAAATGGCTATATTCAAGAAGAAGTCTATGTAGATCAACCTCCCGGTTTTGAAAATCATAAATTTCCAAATCATGTTTTTAAATTGAGAAAAGCTTTATACGGTTTGAAACAAGCTCCAAGAGCTTGGTATGAAAGACTCAGCAAATTTCTTTTAGAAAATAAATTCGAAAGAGGAAAGGTTGATACTACACTATTTATAAAGCGCAAAAACCATGACATTCTTTTGGTACAAGTTTATGTTAATGACATAATATTTGGTGCCACTAATGAATCAATGTGCAAGAAATTTGCTAAGCTAATGCAGGAAGAGTTTGAAATATCCATGATGGGAGAACTCACCTTCTTCCTTAGATTACAAATAAAACAAACAAATGACGGAACGTTCATTAGTCAAACAAAGTATTGTAAAGAACTACTCAAAAGGTTTGAAATGGACAAGGCAAATGAAATAGCTACACCCATGAGTACATCTTGCTATCTAGACAAAGATGAAAAGGGTAAGGACGTTGAAATTACTAAATATCGAGGTATGATTGGTTCCTTACTCTATTTAATAGCTAGTAGGCCTGATATTATGTTTGCAGTATGTATGTGTGCTAGATACCAAGCATGTCCTAAAGAATCTCATCTTACCGCAGTAAAAAGGATAATGAAATATTTGGTAGGAACTCAAAATGTTGGTTTGTGGTATCCCAAAGGGGCTGAATGTATTTTAGTTGGATACTCTGATTCAGACTTTGCGGGATGTAAACTTGATAGGAAAAGCACTAGCGGAACATGTCACTTGCTTGGTAGTTCTCTTGTTTCTTGGCATAGCAAGAAACAAGTAAGTGTTGCGCTATCAACAGCTGAGGCAGAATATGTTGCAGCTGGTAGTTGTTGTGCTCAAATCCTTTGGATGAGACAACAACTTCTAGACTTTGGAGTTGTATTGAACCAAGTGCCTCTTAAATGTGATAATACTAGTGCTATTAATATCTCAAAAAATCCTGTAATGCACTCTAGAACCAAGCATATTGAAATTAGGCATCACTTTATTAGAGACTATGTATTAAAAGGGGACTGTGTACTTGAGCATGTTGAAACTTCTAGGCAACTAGCAGATATTTTCACAAAACCCTTGGCTAGAGAACAATTCATCCACATTAGAAGAGAATTAGGCATTCTTGACATGACCAACTGTGTTTGAATGATGAAGTTGTTTTTGATAAAAACTATGTTGTATGGCATATGATTCATTAATGTTACATTTCATGTTTGCAACTCTCCTGTGTGAAAACCTGAAGTTCTTGAACCAATAATCGATTATATGCATCCTCACAATCGATTACTATGCTTCTGTCTCTTTAATAATCGATTACTCGTTCATCTATAATCGATTACAATGCTTCTGTTTCTAATCTAATCGATTGCCCTTGATCCACAATCGATTACACAGCCTCTGTTTCAGGTATAAAACGTTTCCTCTTCTCCATAATCGATTACCATCTTGTTCCAATCGATTAGGACGGTTCTGTTTCTTTACTAAACGATTATTTCAATGCTCTAATCGATTACACTCTGAACGAAACGTTTGGAATTCCCCAGAAACACTGAGCTAATCGATTACACTCTGTCTCGTAATCGATTAGCCTCGATTCTGCAGAGTCAAAACTGCTATTTCCAAGACTGCTCGAATCCCCCTCCTCTCTTAACTCACTTCACTCCTTTCTAAACCTAATTCCCTCCTTCCTAAACCTAATTCCCACCTATAAATACCCCTCTCCTTACCCTCTCAACTCACACTACCTCCTTCCTCTTCCTCACTCTCAAAAGTTCCAAAGAACTTCTTCTCCTTCTCATTTTTCTCTCCTCCTCACCATGTCTTCATCCCGCACCATTAAAAGAGCAAGGTCCTCCATGGCTCAAGCCAATAATCCTCTGGACTTCTCAAGGTTCTTTTCCTCCCCAAGAGACCTCCAAAATTTTGTCAAGAACTTTTCTAAGAAAGAAATAATGACCCCTCACTTCACCATTGCGGAAACCTTCGACAACCATAGCCTCACCTTCACCCAATGCCTTCACCACTACAACCTCTTTCCCTTCCTCACCGTCAAGGAAGAAGAATATTACCCTGAACTCATAAGGGTATTCTACTGCAACCTCCGACTTGTCAATGGGATGGTTGAATCCAAAGTGAAGAACGCAACCATCAAACTCACCAATGCTCAATTTGCAGAAATCTCCCAGCTGTCTCTCAACAATGCTAATTTTGATGGAGGAGAACCGGAAGACGAATGGGGCTTCAATGCTCTAACTGCCCGCCGCTCATTATGGAAGGCCGCTCTCCCCCGGAGCAACCACAAATTGGTAGGCCATTTGACCGTGAACAACCGTCTGCTTCACTTCTTCTTGGTCAAAATGATCGTTCCTCATGGTGGGAACTATGCCTTGGTGGAAGAGGATGATGTCCTCTTGATGTGGGCAATGCTGAACCACAAGGAGATCAACTGGGTTCAGTTGGTCAAATTCCATATGCGCCACGCAAAGGACCAACAAAAACTCCCTTATGGTATTCTCCTTACCAAAATTTTTAAATATTGTGGAGTTGACTTGGCTGGAGAATTATCTGAGAAAGTGCCTCCAAGAGCTTGCATTGGCACCCATCACCTCACCAAAATGGGTCTAGTTTTTATGCATGGAGCATGGTACTCATAAATGGAGGGCATTGATGCCAACATTCCCTTCGAAGCTCCTCATGAAGATGAACCTGTTCCTCCTCCTCCTCAAACACAAGCTGCACCTCAAGCCTCTTCATCCACTCCTGCTGACCCCTTTGCATCACTCTATGCTCATCTTGATCGCTGCTTCGATCGTCTAGAAAACTCCCTTCAAAAGTTCTCCATGACCGAGCAACAACATTTTGAAATGATGCAACAGCGTTATGAAGAGCTGTCCCATCAAATTGCTGAACTCCGTTTCTTTAATCTGGATAATTAGATCCTTTTTCATGTTTCCGGTTTAAGTTGCTTCTGTTCTTTTTAAATTCTGCAAATTTGCTTCATGTAATTTCCTGCTTTCTGTTTGCAATTCAATAAAATTTTTTTTTGTGATATATCTCTTTACTTGCATTCATTATTTTTGATGATTCCAAAGGGGGAGAAGTATTATTAACCTGCTCATATCTTGTGAAACTTATCTTGTTAAAATCTGAGAAGAACTGTTCATATCTTGATAAACATATCTTGTTTAAATCTGAAATAGATTTAAAAAAGATTAAAAGGATTAATAAATTCTTTTTGATAGGGGGAGATTTATTATTACTAAGAGATAAGAGATTAAGAGATAAGAGATATAGATACTGAATGTGATTAAGAGATAATGCAGCAGATATGTTTTTGCAAAAGAGATAAAATAAGAGATAAGTCTTGTGTTTAAAACTAACAACCCTCAAGAGATGAACATAGTTGTCATCATCAAAAAGGGGGAGAATGTGTTTGAATGTCTATACAGGTTAAGGAATTTTGATAATGACAAAAACACTCTTGAAGAAATCTTTGCAAAAACAAAGACATGGAGTCAGATGCTGAGAAACAGCGAAGCTAATCGATTAGGGAGACTATGCTAATCGATTAGGAGCATTCTGTTTTGGAAGAAATTGCATTAGGCCACAAGCTAATTGATTACAACAATCAAGATAATCCATTACAAAGCTACTGGAATTAAGATAATCGACTACACACATGAGTAATCGATTACAACTGTCAAAAATGGGATTAAATGCATCAGGTATAATGACTAATCGATTAAGGGAAGTTATGCAATCGATTAGGAGGCTACTGGAATTAAGGTAATCGATTACGATACAGGCTAATCGATTAGGAAGTTGCGAAATCAAATTAAATGCATCAGGTACAGGTGATAATCGATTACAAGCAAAGATATAATCGATTAGGTGCTCTCTGACTTGAACATAATCGATTACAACGCGAAGGTGTAATCGATTACGATAGTGGGAAAACACTTTTAAGTGGGAAACCAGCTCATATGTCCACCATTTTTCAGAAACCCACTAAGTGCAACGGCTAGGAAGAAGAAAGGCACACCTCAAGCTCTCAAATGGCTCTATAAATTGAAGAGGAACACAAGCACAAAAACACACCAAGAAGCTACAATTCCTTTGCTTATTCTTGTGCTTTGTAAGCCCTATTTCTTGTATCTTGAATTTCATTTGTATATCCTCTCATCTTGAGAGATTAGAAATTGTGTGAGCTATCATTTTGCTTATCCACTCTATTGAGAGAGTTACTTGCTTGTAAACACTACATCAAAACACCAAAGTTCACTCTAGGTTGAGTGGTTACAAAGGTTGAGGTTCAACCTTTGGGATATTGTGAGATTGAGAGATTGGGTGGGTTGCCCTTATACTTGTGAGGATTGGGTTCTTGAGTGTGGGACACTAGGAAGCCGCAATTGCTTAAAGTTGTATCTCTAGTCTACAATAGTGGAAAATCCTCTAAGTGGGTTGCTTAGAGGCGAGACGTACACCGGATTGGTGGAACTCGTTAAATCGGTTTGCAAAGCTCTTCTCCCTTACTCTCTTACTTTCATATACTGCACTTAATTGGCTTGTGTCGATTGATTGTGGCTTGCATACTTGAACTTGTTTAAATTGGTAAATCTTGAAGACTGCACACCAAGTGTTTGTTTAATTGTCTCAGCTATATTTACCTTTGTTTTGCATTGCATATTTCACTAAACTTTATTTCACTTGCATAATCTTGTAAATTTGTATATAAGAATCAAGTTCAAAGGTATTCCAACCAAAAGTTTTAAAAACTCAATTCACCCCCCCTCTTGAGTATTGAGGCCACTTGAATAACATCTTCAACTCAACATACCAAGCTGAATGGCGAGATCCTATTGACTACCTAAACCAAGGGACCAATAGTACATATTACACAATCAAACACAATCAAGTAAAGAGTTAGACATACATTGATGTTGACATACATGTTTAGAATGAAGGAGGTAACACTTCAAACAAATGTCTTGCCCATCGTTTTTGAATGTCTTTAATTTCATCTTCAGAAAATGATTCTCGATCAAATCTCTACAAATTCAAAACCAGAATGCATTAGCAAGAAGAACATAAATCATATGCAAGTTAAACAAATGTACAAAACTACACCAATTAATACATTACCTTGTCCCATGAATCGAGAGTGTTTGCCAAGACAATATCCAACATGTGCTTCATTACATAATATCCACACTGCATGCTACCTATTGGTTGTGTCGGGCACTATAAAAATAACACCAATTAATATGCATATATGTAGGATAAAAATATCACAACCAAACAAATAAAAATCATGAACAATTAACACTTAAAAATCATGTTGCCAACATACACTTGGATTGATCCATCTAGGAGTTTTTAAAGATTTTGTGTGTCGACCTAGCAACAACTGCGATGCTTGTATTGGTCTACAATAAAAAACAATTTAATACATAAATACTTAACTTAATGAGCTTAACAGTAAGATATATACATAGGATGATATGTATCATTAGACAATGGTAATTGAGATAACAATTAACACTTACACTTGTAGAAGCTCAAACCCATGGAAAATGAATAACAAACCTGTTGAAAGACGGTAACGATGAACAATTGAGACGCACGGAGGATTCGCAAAACAAAGAGGAGAGAGGGAGTAAGAACTTGGTGAGGGAAAACGTCCTTGAGTTCACGGCCAATGCAAGTTCCTGACCCAAGAATCAATACCCTTTAGCCTGCACCAGGTTGGCTGTTCAAAAACCAAAACATGGTTATAAACCATTTTATAACACTAGTGTCCATCACAGTAAGTATATTACAAGTAGGAACCACTTTAACTTGATGCATATAGACCTTAATAACTTGATCAGCTAACTTAAATTCAACCCTAATCTATCCAACAACCTTAAAGATATGATCACAAAATATCTTTCAAGCAAAACTCTTTATACCACACATGCAACTAATGAACTGAAAATGAAAGTTAACCACAGGTATCAAAAACTTTCAATTACGACACAAAAACCTTTTTCAAACCCAAACATTGAGATCAAAGAAATACCCCCTAAGACATTAAAATGAACTCAATAAAATACACTTATAATAAACTGACAACATAAAGCAAGCAAACAAAACAAAACTTAAATAAACTGACACAGCAAACAAACAATTCAATTTTTTAAAGAATACCCACGATGGCTTTGAAACACAAATCCTATATCATACACTTATACACTCATCACTAACAAAATATAAAATTTAAACTATCAAACAAAGTGAAAAATGATACGGCATTTGATATTCATACCAAATCATTGAAGTGAACTCACAAACATTGAAGTCAAGGAAATAACATCATCAATATACTGTACCACTGAATGCAAGAATCAATTGTCATATTATTTTAGTTCTAGGCTTGAATTTGAGTTATAGGAAGAATGTAATTATATTAAACTTTGTTTAATTAGAAGAGTTTTGATCATTAATTTTGTTTTATAACATCTATGAATAAAAGTTATATCTTTGACTTATATCAAAATACTATAACTATATGAAAATTTTGGAGTGAAAGAGTTGTAAACGCTATCAGGTTATCAAGCTATGAGTAGTGCTGTGTACTTTAAGAAAAGGAGAATATACCAAAAACAAAAGGCTAAAGACAAATGACATAATTCTAATTATTACATTATATGAACTCAGATCTGTTTACCCAGGAAATGCTAATCCAATAGAATTGAGATGATTACCTTTTCACCTGCAGAATGTTTGTTCTGCCTTCAGCCTCCCATGTAGAAAGTGCACCAATGCCTATAAATGGCTAGACTGAGGACAATAGAATGAAATCATGAGAATTGAGAAATGCCAAACATACTACTCGAAAAACCAATTTTAATTTATGACCTAAATCCTTTTTACTAAGCCAATTTTAAGAAATCTAAAACTATTAATTCACCGTTTTGGCAAAATACCCATGACCACAATTCTGATCTTCACTACATATATATCATATATTGGGAACATGTGCAAATCCAATTGAAAAGCCACATAAATTCAACATTATTTTCTCTCCCTACCTCAAAGTAAATCTATTATTCTACAATGCAATGAGATTATCTTATATACCACACCAAAAGTTTTAATTACACACTTATTCAAACTGAGCTCATACAAAAACAATTATTATTAGTATATCAATGAAACATGACAGCCAATTGTGATTTTCATATCACAGAGCAAACAGTGCATAAGTGAAATTCTAACTAATTATCAAAAAGAAAAATTGCAACTGAAAACCCAAAATTGTTGAGTTATTAGCTTAGATGTATTTACTTTATGTTTATTTTAATTACAGTTTTCCTCATTTTATGTTTTTCATTTTTACATTATAAGTGTGTCATCCCTTGTAATGTGCAGAAACCAATTGGTGGTTGATTCATTTAAGCAAACTTTTAAGTCTTGTTACGGTATGTTGTTCTTGACTGGTTTTCGTGGAGGGATTATGAATAGACCAAAAGAAAAGTGAGCTCAAGGTTGTCAAAATCGAGATTCTACCTAGAATTTTGGAGGCTCCAACGACTCATAAAATTGAGATTCTAGGTAGAATCGTAACATTTTACCTCTAATTAAAAAAATCAAAAAATAAAATAAAATAACATGCACAACTCAGAATTTCTACCACTACCAGCTAGAGGTGTAAGAGTAGGTATAGGTGTAGACATTATCTAAATCCAAACATACACAACTCAAAATTTCTACCCAACAGCAAAATTTGACCTAATTCCAAACCAACAACAGAGTTTCTATCTAATCTAATCTAACAATAAGACTGATGTTTATTCTTATGAAAACTTCTATCCAACAGAAATGGCACAGCAACAACACAGGCAATAAAACTTTTATCCAACAGAAATGGCACAATAACAAGATTTCTGCTCCAACAGCAATAAAATTTATTGTGTAAACCTGATATTTATTCTTATCAAAAACAACCAGCCAAGTAGAGAATTCATATGAAAAACAGCAACATAAGATACATAACACAGCAGCAACAACAGCCAAGTAAAGTAATATACATATACTTTTGTGAGGAAGGAGGGAGGGAGCAGGCGACCACCGTGGCAGGAGGGAGCAGGCGACGACCACGCGGCCATTAGAGAAGAGGTCACGCGACTAAGAATGGGAGAGGCGGAGGAGAACCACATACGGGAGAGCCCACCACGACTAGGAGTCAACGACCAGGAACAGGAGAAGCAAAGGAGAACCCACCACGACCAGCAACCAAGAAAGGAGAGACGGAGGAGAACCCACCACGACCACGACGGGAGGAGGCAGACCCGGAGGGAGGACACAGAGAGAGGTAGAGCAGCACAAAGAAGGAGAACAAGAAACATGAACTAGAAAGGGGTTAGGGATTTTGAGTGTTAAATTTTTTTTAGTAGAACACAAACTCAATATACTTAAGAAGTGACGATAATTTTATAACACAAAAGTAACTTAACCTAAAATATCTTAATTTTCATAACATTATAAAAATTTTAGCATCTTGTATTTTTTCCCAACGGGTAAAAATCTGGGAAGAACCTCATATTTATATTGGATAGAGTCTAATACCAATTTATATATTTAAGTCACTTCCAAGAATTAAGAATTACGTTAATATAATCATAACTTATATTTTTATTTAATATATATTCCTCTACCCGTACCCTATATTTTTAACAGTGACATTTGCTTGCACATTTCATATCAAACTCAATACTCAAAACCAATATAGCACAAGATTCAAATAGCTGACTATATTTAAAAAACCCAGCTATCTACTTTAAACAATGTCACATTTAAACAATGTACGCACTGGTTCCAAATCATACTCAGTACTCATGCTTGTTATCTATGCAACATAGATCATGATTCAAATCCCTAGTAACATACTTAAGAATCCAACTATTTTTTAACTACACCCACCAATTTTTATAGGTACCTTTACAATTTTTAACTACACCCACCAAATGCTTGCACTCTATCTAGTGCAAGGTGTTAGTTACTTCCAAAGAATCAAAACAACAAGCAAAGGCGAAAAAAAAATGTAAATACCTCAGATGGTGACTCTTCAACTTGGGTTTAAACAAGGGGAAAAAGGGTGCATTAACCGAAGCTTTAATGGGTCTTGCTTTGTTTTGAGTATCAGAGCCAAATGAGTAAGTGAGTGGCCATAAGAATCCACGGCGTGAACCTTTTAACTGTATAGAAAGAAAACACAAAATTGGGAAGGGGTTTAGATGAAGAGACGAATAAAGGGTGGGAGAAAAGCAGAGAAATTTGAACCTGGGCATTGGAGAATAACCTGTATATTAGAATTAAAATTACTTCACAAAACAGAGATGCATGGAGGGCTTTACAGAGGCACAAAAAGCTTTAAGGGGGAACGACTTTGAGAGGATGAGCTTCGTGCGTGAGGGCTAGGACTTTCAAGAAAGAGAGCTTCGAGAGAGGGAAGAACAGCTTCGGAGGGCTAGGGCTTTTCGAGAGAGAAAGAGAGAGCTGTGCGTGTTAGCTTTGAGAGAATGAGAGGAGGGGTCCAAAAATGAATCGAGAGGGAAAGATTTCTCACCGGTCTGTAATGCAAGACCGATATTATTTTTTCAGCTTTACATTTCTCACCGGTCCAAATAACAGACCGGTACAAATATAATTATTCCTCACCGGTCTGACAAAGCAGACCGGTATAAACTTTTTTATTATTTACAAAACTGCCACCGCCTTATTTTTCTCACCGGTCCAACTACAACCGGTGAGAAAAGCCTGGTGTAAAATGTCTTTTTTCCACTAGTGTGATGGTGGATTGGTTTATTGGGCCCACATGCATCATGAGACTTAAACTTAAGATAAATTATAATAAACCTAACTCATGCATTCCATAACAACATTATTGATTGTTATAGTTGTAAATATGTTAACTGTATTATTTATGTTATATTATCTGTTGACTGGATATGTCCGCACCGGGAACCTTCAGGGTCTGGGGTCTATACTCACCCTTTCTGTTGAATAATAACAGAGGAGCTAGGAAAACAAGAACTGGAGTATGAAGAACAGCAATACGTTGGACCAACTGGGAGCACTCATTAAAAGTAGGATATATGTAGTTGAATATTTATAAATAAATAATAAGACAATGGATGACTGTATGTATTTAAGGGTGCCTATGTGCCCCATTCTGTTAAGAGTACAATTACTTATAGTTTGTGAATGACTATGTGAATTACCTACTATTTGCTTCCACTGATCTGCCATTATTTTACTTACAAAAAAAAATTTACCTTTTCTAAAAACTTTTAACCTCTTAGTTAAATAGGATGATCCTATAGAAGGGTCTATCTTATTTAACTGAGGATGTTACATTAGTGGTATCAGAGCATAGTTGATTCATTAAGCTTGGGAAGTGGACCACTAGGTTTCCACGTACTCTGTTAGAAATATTGAACAATCCATAAAACACCTAAGACAAAATTTCCTATGTGGAATTCTCCACATAATATATACCCTGAACCCTTTTGTTGATATTCTTTCAGCAACTTCCTAATGGCTCGCCGAAACAATGATCATGTCATGGAGGAAATTCTTACTCGAATCGTAGAGGTAATAGAATGACAAGAAGTACCTCATGCCTCTACTAGGCAGAACCAAGGACTAGTTGACTTTCAGAGAAACAACCCTACACAATTCAAGGGAGGCTTCAATCCAGAAGGAGCAAAATTGTGGATTGAGCACCTCAAAAAGATTTTTACCGCTATACGATGTCCTGATGAGGACAAGATAACCTTTGCCATCTTCATGTTGGTTGGGGAAACAGAGCACTGGTGGACCCATGCTAGAATCAGGTTAACAACTGATGGACACAGCATCACTTGGGAATGATTCAAGGCAGAATTTCTCGCCAAATACTTTCCTGAAGACATAAGGAGGCAGAAGGAGCAGGAATTCTTTAATTTGACAGGAAATCCGTCAAGCTATATGTTGTCAGCAAATCACTCAATTCTCTAACTTGGTTAACCGATGTCGTATCTTTGAGAATATCTCTAACCTTCAACGACCTGGAACGTCTAATTATAGTCCAGAATGATGTATGCTAGACCGACAACAAAGAAGAGATTTTCAAACAGATTGACCATATTTGCGACCATCTTACTCAGCCATCCAGATTCCTTCAAGGGATCAAGGGAACAGTCGGAACTTGAAATGCTATATCTGCGGAGGACCACATAAGGCAGTAGATTGTACTAAAAGAAGTAAAATCTGCACAGTTTATGGATGGGCTGGACATCGTGATGTTGAAAGTTGGTACAGAAATACGAACAGCCTTTAGCAGATGACTCGGAGACAGATAGTACGACCAACAGGCTAAGGGAATGGAGGACCTGCTATAAGTACCTCTGCAAATAATGCCTCAAGGATAGTGAATGTTCACCACAACAACAACTTCAATCAAAACAATAATCCTAGAAGACCCAGAAATGGCTCGGCTGGAAGACAGGGAGGAAATGCTAGATTATTCACCATGAATGGTACGGAGATATCACAAGGGAACGACCTTATGCAAGGTACATGCCTATAGGAAGTACTCTGTTAAATGTATTATATGATTTTGGAGCCACTCACTCTTTCATATCTGAGAATTGTGTAAAACATTTAAAGTTACCTATAACCTCTTTGCCCAATAAGATGATTGTCACGACTGCTGCCAATAAGCCCATTTGCCCTTCCTGCATGTGTTTGAAATGCCCTATCAACATCGAAGGGAAAGCTTACCAAGCAGATCTAATATGTTTACCTTTGATTGATCTAGATATTGTTCTAGGGATGAATTGGCTTGCTGCCAACCATATCCTTATTGACTGTCATAATAGATCCATCTCTCTCGGGTCTACTATGTCTAAATGTGACCAAGTCACTGATTCTTGTCCTGTTAGCTCAGGAAAGGTAATCCCAACAAAAGAAGTCCAAGTATACATGATCTTTACTGATACTGAAAGCAAGGACACTCCCCAAATTGATCAGATTCTTATTGTTTAGGAATTTCCAGAAGTCTTCCCTGATGATATACGAGAGCTACCTCCAGAGCGAGAAATTGAATTCAGTATTGACATTATACCGGGTGCGGGACCAATCTCTATTGTCATTATCGAATGTCACCCAAGGAACTCAGTGAGCTCAAAAAGCAAATAGAAGAACTTTTAGAGAAAGGAATGATTAGACCCAGTGTCTCACCCTGGGGAGCACCAGTTCTACTAGTCAAAAAGAAGGATGGCAGTATGCGTTTGTGCGTTGACTATCATCAGTTGAATAAAGCTACGATAAAAAATCGATACCCTCTTCCAAGGATTGATGATTTGATGGACCAACTACGAGGAGCCACTATCTTCCTAAAGATTGATCTGCGATCAGGCTATCATCAAATAAGGGTGAAGAAAGATGATATACCCAAAACAACATTCAGGACATGATATGGGCACTATGAGTATCTTGTCATGCCCTTTGGAGTTACCAATGCACCTGCAGTCTTTATGGGCTACATGAACCGGATCTTCCATAAACACTTGGACAAATTTGTAGTGGTATTCATTGACGACATTCTCGTCTACTCCAAGAGCCATAAAGAACATGAAGAACACCTCCGAATTGTTCTAAATACGTTACGTGCAAGACAATTATACGCCAAGTTATCAAAATATGAATTCTGGTTGACTGAAGTAAAATTTTTGGGGCATGTCATCTCTAAAGAGGGAATTACTGTGGATCCTACAAAGGTAGAAGCTGTATTAAAGTTGGAGCAACCCAAGAATGTGATAGAAATTCACAGTTTCCTTGGACTTGCTGGATATTATCGTTGATTCATTGAGAATTTCTCTCGAATTACAACACCTCTAACTAGGTTGACACATAAAGATCAACCATTTGAATGGATCGACAAATGTGAAAGCAGTTTTACGGAGTTAAGCCAACGACTCACTAGTGCACCTATCTTGGTTTTGCCAGATCCTGCCAAACCATATGAAGTGTATTGTGATGTGTCAAGACAAGGACTAGGATGTGTTCTAATGCAAGAAAGAAAGGTTGTTGCTTATGCCTCACGACAGCTAAGACCACATAAAGTCAATTATCCTACACATGACTTGGAACTCGCTGCAGTTGTGTTTGCCTTAAAAATTTGGAGACACTATTTATATGGCACATGCTTTGAAGTCTTTAGTGATCATAAGAGCTTAAAGTATCTATTCGACCAGAAAGAACTGAATATGCGACAACGTAGGTGGATGGAATTCATTAAAGATTATGATTTTGAACTCCGATACCATCCTGGAAAGGCAAATGTTGTAGCTGATGCACTCAGCAGTAAGGCTCTACGCCTATCATATATGATGACAAAAGAGTTGGAATTGATTGAATAATTTCACGATCTGAATTTGGAAGTAACACCTAAAAGGAGAAGCCTTATGGTTGGAATGCTAAGAATTTCAAATGACTTCCTGGAACAAGTCAAGGAAGCTCAAGCCAATGACTAGGAATTACAAGGTCTAGCAGGAAAGACAAAAGAAGAAGACTCAAAATTTAGCAAAGATAAACATGGGGTGATCAGGTATAAACAAAAGCTCTGTATTTTGGCCAACACAAATCTTAAAAGATCCATCCTAGATGAAGCACACAAAAGTAAGTACAGTATCCACCCGGGATCAACCAAAATGTATCAGGATTTGAAGAAAATATTCTGGTGGCAAGGAATGAAAAGGGATATCGCTGAGTATGTAACAGGTTGCCTGACATGTCAGAAGGTAAAGGCAGAACAACAACAACCGAGTGGGATCCTTCGACCTTTGGAGATACCAGAATGGAAATGGGATGAGATTGCTATGGACTTCGTGACCGGACTTCCCAGAACATCAATTGGATATGATGCTATTTGGGTAATCGTGGATCGATTAACAAAGACCGCTCATTTTATCCCTGTTAATATGAAGTATTCTTTAGAGAAACTCACCCAGATCTATATCAGGGAAATCGTACGATTACATGGAACACCCACTGCAATTGTGTCTGACCGAGATCCTCATTTCACATCACAATTTTGGAAAAGCCTACAACAAGCCCTAGGAACTCGTCTAAAGTTAAGTTCATCATATCACCCACAGACAGATGGACAATCAGAACGTACAATCAAAACTCTTAAAGATCTGTTACGTCTTTGTGTCTTAGAACATGGGGGAAGCTGGCAAGAATATCTTCTACTTGTTGAGTTCACTTACAACAAGAGCTATCACGCTAGCAGAATGGCCCCTTATGAGGCTCTATATGGAAGAAAATGTCATACACCTTTGTGTTGGTATAAGATAGGTAACAAGGCAATAATTGGACCAGAGATTGTTCAGAAGACTATAGAGCAAGTCCAAAATATCCAAATGGCAATGAAAGCTTCACAAGATAGACAAAAGAGTTACTATGACAAATGTTGGAAGACATTGGAATTTGAGGAAGGAAACCATGTATTCCTCAAAGTTACCCCTACCACTGGTGTAGGAAGAGCTCTAAAGGCCAAGAAGTTAAGTCCTAGATACGTAGGACCCTATCAGATTCTGCAAAAGATAGGAACCAATGCGTACCGTATTGCCCTGCCACCCGAGCTAACAAACCTTCATAATGTCTTTCATGTTTCCCAACTCCGCAAATATGTACCAAGCTCTGATCATGTTCTAAGTCCTGATCAGTTTGTTCTGAAAGAAAACCTTACCTTTGAAGCATCACCAGTTAAGATTGTTGACCGACATCTAAAACAGCTAAGAGGCAAGGAAATCTCTTTGGTCAAAGTAGTTTGGAGTCAGTCAGATGATGGGGACGCTACTTGGGAATTGAGGAAAAGATTAGAAAACTGTACCCTCAATTATTTCAACTTTGAATTTCGGGACGAAATTCCCAAAAGGGGAGGAGAGTGTAACATCCCTATTTTTAGTAAGCAGTCTTAACCTTGTAAATTTTAAAGTATAGAAGTTCTGTAAGTGATAATAAGTAAATAAAATACCCTGCAGGTAGACCATTAATGATATTATCCATTTTATCTCAACTTTCTACATAAATTTGGTTAGGAAAACATTTTTATGAACACCTCTCTTGGTCCGGCCCAAATACCTTCTTTGACACTAACTTCCAGTAGCGCTCTGATTGGGACATTACCGAGTAAAATATTATTGAGCAAGCAATTTCCGAGTGCATCATGTCTGAGATAAGACTGTCTGAGTATAGAAAGGAATCTGATTTAGAGTGAGATCTTCCTGAGTGAGGTATAACCGAGAGAACTTCCGAGTGAAGGAAGGTTAAGATGTTTCCGAGTGAGTCATGACCGAGAGAACCACTTTCGAGTGAAGGAAGGTTAAGAAGTTTCCGAGTGAGTCACGACCGAGAAAACCACTTCCGAGTGAAGGGAGTCCTAGCCTCGGAGATATTTCTGAGCGAAGCGTGTCCAAGAGAACCACTTCTGAGTGAAAGGGGCTCTGACTTCGAATGAGCACCTTTCGGGCAAAGACGTTTCCAAGTTCCATACTTCCGGCTGGAGTGTCTCCGAGTGATTCATTTCCGAATGAAACGTCTCCGAGTGATACATTTCTGAGTGAAATGTCTCTGAATGAAACGTCTCCGAATGATACGTTTCCGAGTGAAACGTCTCTGAATGAAACATCTCCGAGTGAAAAGTTTCTGAGTCAAACGTCTTCGAGACTCGTTCCTGAATGAAACGTTTCCGAGAAAAGTACTTCCGAACGAAGAAAAGCTTTGATTTAGAATAAGTACTTCTCGGGCCGAGATATTTCCAAGTAGTTAATTCCTGAGTGGGGTATCTTCGAGTTGAGTGTAACTTTCCCAAATGGGGTGTCTCCGAGTGCGACACTTTCGTGTGGGATGGCACCGAGTGAGATATTTCCAAGTGGGATAACACCAAGTGAGATTTCCGATTTCTGCGTGGTATGGCACCGATTGAAATATACCGAGTGAGTCATTTTCAGGGAAGTACTTCTAAACAGAGAAAGGTTTTGATTTTGAATAAGAATGTTTCTGAGTGAATAGTTCTCGGGGGAAGTACATATCCGAGTGATGAACCCCTTTATTCTATTCGTGCTCGGATGTCTTAAAGATTGCCTAGAGCCTGTGATCGGGTCCATATTCAAAGTTACCGAGAGCTTGTGCTCGGCCCGCCTTCGAGATTGCTTCGACTCCGAGTGATACTCCCAAGTGGAAAGATTTCCGAGAGAGGACTGAACTTCGACTACGAATGCTCCTTTTAGTTATAAGATTTCCGAGTGACGCAACTCCAAATGATCTTTTGGTTGTAAGATTTCCGAGTGATGCACTTCCCAAAGAAATATTTTTGAGTGAAGACTGACTTCGAATAAGTACTTTTTGGGTACCGATATATCCGAGTGGAGAATTCCTGAGTGAATCAATTCTGAATGAAAAGTGGCTCCGACTTTGAAAGAACACTTTTCAGGCAGATATATCCGAGTGAGATATTTCTGAATGAGGTGTCTCCAGGTGAGACATTTCTGAGTGAGTCACTTCTGGGGAAGGAAAGGCTATGACTGAGTGTTTCAAGCAGAAACGTTTTCGAGCGAATTCCCTCAGAGTGAAGCAATTCTGAACAAAAAGAGGCTCTGATGAATACTTCTCGGAAAGAGATATGCCCAAAATACCGAAAACAGTGTCAGAATTGATAGGGGACATGATCAATAGAATCTGGCTGGATCAGGGCTGGGATAGTGACGCCATTTCTAACCAGTTTTGAAAAGGTTTGTTCATGCTGGAAGGAACATCCCCACTTAGTGATCGGTCCGCTAGTTCACGCAAATCCGAATAGGTTATCACGGACGAGCCACATTCAGGGAAACTTGCATATTTTACTCCAATCATGTCATTTTGTACATATTTTAATATATTTACTTCAATCATGCAAGCTCCATTATGTAAGCTGCAGAAATGGTCAATAATACAACTCATTTTCTTATCTAAAACCTCCATTATTACCATAATTAACGCACCTAACATCCCACTACAATCCTATTATGAAAATCTGGTCCTCCACTTGTCATTTGCATCATTAAATCGATACCACATCTTGTTCCTAAGTCTGAATTCTTAGAACAAGCTAAAATTAGTAAAGTCTCTCTCTCAGTTCCTTTTCTCCATCAAGTCACTCTTGATCTAAAGCTTGAACAATAAGAGAACGTTTTCAACTACTCTAGGATCCTCCATCAAGGTAAGGGGGGTATATTCTCTGGTATTCTTGGGGGTACTGTGTGTTTGGAAAGGCTAAGGTACTTTTGGTCCTTACCTTTTCGAGGGCAGGTTCGGGAATTGTTGTTAAAATAAGATGCTTTAATTTTTATATATTTGTTTTATATAATTTTTATTGCTATGTATATGATTAATTGGTTGTGTTGATGATTACTAACCATGATGATTAAGTGGATATGTTTGGTATTGAATTGTGAAAATATTAAGAACCATGGGTGTCTATGTGGATTCCAGTGAAGAAGTTTTGAAAGACGAGATAGACAAGAAAATAAGGATGAAGGGTCACCATTTATATCACTGTTACTATTATTATGATTATGATTACGTTATAATTATAATTATGAATATGATTATTATTATTATTATCATTATGATTATTATTATTATTATTATTATTATTATTATTATTATTATTACTAATATTATTGTTGTTTTAGTTATGAACAATGAAATAAGGAACATACTACTTACTCTTTAAACGAAGCATTATTTTAGCCAAGATATAACCGATATATTTTCTAGAATAAGAATAAATAAAATAATAAAAATGACCTACAACGTCTGAAAAAATGGTGGGACCTAACAACTTGAGGACAAATATTACGAGGCTGGAAACACATAGATACCCAAGGATCAAATGATAAAACTTAAATAATGCATTTTGCATCATAAAGATATTTTTGGAGGATTAAAACTAGAGCATACACCGGGTACGCTGAAGGACATTCACGTCTGATCTCTGAGGAGAATCTTGGGAGTACAACCGGGACGGAAACCCAATGGCATCAGAGTCGCGCCTGAAGCCGGGTCAGATGATGCAAGTCTGGTGTACTTTGACTAAATGACGGAATGTAACTATGATCGTGTAGAGCCAAGTCCCAGGAAATGTAATGATTAGAACCTGTGAGTTCATTCGTACCTTATAATGATTAAATAATGATTGGGGGACTTGGTGGGCTCCGATCGCTCTAGTATGGAAACGTTGTGCCAAAGAATGAGATAATGGTGATGATGGATTGGTTTATTGGGCCCACATGCATCATGAGACTTAAACTTAAGATAAATTATAATAAACCTAACTCATGCATTCCATAACAACATTATTGATTATTATAGTTGTAAATATGTTAACTGTATTATTTATGTTATATTATCTGTTGACTGGATATGTCTGCACCAGGAACCTTCAGGGTCTGTGGTATATACTCACCCTTTCTGTTGAATAATAACAGAGGAGCTAGGAAAACAAGAACCGGAGTACGAAGAACAACAATACGTTAGACCAACTGGGAGCACTCGTTAAAAGTAGGATATATGTAGTTGAATATTTATAAATAAATAATAAGACAATGGATGATTGTATGTATTTAAGGGTGCCTATGTGCCCTATTCTGTTAAGAGTACAATTACTTATAGTTTGTGAATGGCTATGTGAATTACCTACTATTTGCTTCCACTGATCTGCCATTATTTTACTTACAAAAAAAATTTACTTTTTCTAAAAACTTTTAACCTCTTAGTTAAATAAGATGATCCTATAGAAGGGTCTATCTTATTTAACCGAGGGTGTTACGACTTGCGCCAGGTATTTACATGCTTGAGGTAATATAACATGAGAATAAACCTGTTGAAGTGTACTTTTGTTGTTCCAACTAGAAAGTTTTTGGGCTTCATGTTGACTCAGCACGGCATTGAGGCTAATCCGGGAAAATGCCAAGCGATATTGGACATGCAGAGTCTAAAGAGCTTGAGAGAGGTGTAGTCTTTAAACGGAAAAGTGGCAGCTTTGGCTTGATTCATGCCTAAGATGGCACACAGATCACTTCCCCTGTATAAGGTGCTAAAGAAGTCTAAGAAGTTTGAGTGGGGACAGGAGCAGGAGCAAGCATTCCACGAACTCAAGGAAGTATTGTCGAGTCCTCTGATCTTGGTAAAGCCAGACCCCAGTGAATCTCTTATTTTGTACTTGGCGATTTCAGATGAAGCCTTGGGAGTAGCATTGGTCAAGGAAACCCCAGATGGGCAGAGGCCAGTGTATTTCACCAGCAAGACGTTGCAGGGAGCAGAGAGCAGATACCAAAAAATTGAGAAGGTCGCTCTTGCAGTTATCTGGGCTTCACGACGGTTGAGGTCGTACTTCCATACACATCCAATTTTGGTAAGAATGGATTTGCCACTCCGTTCCGTTCTAAGCAAGCCAGACCTCGTAGGGAGGATGATCAAATGGTCTGTCGAACTTTTCGAATTTGAAATCTCCTATGAACCACGAGGAGCCATCAAAGCCCAAGTTCTAGCTGATTTTGTCATAGAGATGACAGGGGCAGATCCAACCACACCTCATGCTTATTGGACCATTTACGTGGATGGATCATCGAATAGTAAAGGTTGTGGAGCTGGTGGTGTTATGGAGAGTGATGACGGTGTGCACCTAGAGATTTCTCTTCGATTTAACTTTAAAACCTCCAACAACCAGGCTGAATATGAGGCATGTTTAGCCGGACTTCATACGACAATTGATATCGGGGCAACAGAGGTGACATTGTGCAGCGATTCACAGCTGGTAATATCGTAGATTCAAGGTGAATACCAGGTATGTAAGCCCCAACTTCAGTTGTATTTGAACTGTGTGAATGAGTTGAGAGGGAGGTTCGATATATTGGAGTTTAAGCATGTGCCAAGAGAAGAAAACACTAGGGCAGACATTCTATCGAGGCTTGCAAGTATGAAACAGCCTGGCAGTACAACTACGATGGTCTAGAGTACGCTGACATTGCCCAGCATTCCTTTGTTCCCTTCTCTGAACGTCATAATGGTCAATTCTTCCTACGAGAATTCATGGGTTACCCCTTATATCCGTTACCTAGCTGATAAACAGTTGCCCATCGATGAGAAAGAGAGAAGAAGAATAAAAAGGGAATTGCCATATTTCACCATGGTTGACGGTGTTTTCTATAGAAGAGGATTCTCAGTGTCGTACCTCTTTTGTTTAAAGGAGAATAAGATACAAGGAGTAATGGAAGAGGTACACGAGGGACAATATGGGCACCACGCTGGAGGAAGAAGCTTAATGAGAAAAAACCTCAGGGCTGGATATTGGTGGCCCACGATGAAGCAAGATTCCATTGATTTCATTAAGAGGTGCGATGCTTGCCAAAGATTTTCTAATCTTCATCATACACTAGCCCAAGAACTTTCTTCATCAGCGGTGCCATGGCCTTTCTATCAATGGGGCCTCGATATCTTTGGCCCATTCCCAACAGCGCCTGGGGGCATTAAATACCTCATTGTGGGAATTGATTATTTCACCAAGTGGATCGAAGCGGAGCCAGTAGTTCATATCACGTCAGCACGGACACAACGCTTTGTATATGAGAATATCATAGCACGGTTCAGCGTCCCAGGACGGATTGTAACCGACAACGGCACCCAGTTTACAGATAAGAAGTTCATAGAATTGCTTGAAAGATTAGGGATAGTCCAAATCTTTTCATCTGTTGAACATCCTTAGACAAATGGCCAAGCTGAGGTTGCTAATACAGAAGTGTTGAAAGGATTGAAGAAGTGCCTTAGTGAAGCAAAGGGTGGATGGACTAATCAGTTATGTCATGTTTTGTGGGCATATCATACTACACCCCATTCTTCTACCAATGAATCCGCATATCGTCTTACCTACGGGGTCGAGGCGATGATCCCGGTGAAGCTCTAAACTAGATCAGCGAGGGTGGAATATTTTTCTGCGGAGAATAATAGCGTCAATTTAGCATTGGAACTAGATTTCTCCTGGAGTTAAGAGAGGAAGCTTTTGTCAGGGATCAGGCGATAAAGGCAAAGTCTGCCCTCCGATACAATAAGCATGTTCAACACAGGGCTTTCAACACCGGAGAGCTTATTTTGAGGAAGGTAAGTGTAGGAAACAAATTTGCATATCAAGGAAAGTTAGCGCCGACATGGGTAGGCCCATACAAAGTATCTGAGGTGACTAGCAAATGATCATACCGCTTGGAAGAGCTCGATAGCACACCGATCCACAATAAGTGGAATGCTCAAAACTTGCGTATTTATTACAGCTAGTTGGTAAGACGACATGTACTCTTTTTCCTTACTTGAGCTTTTTCCCAATAGGTTTTTCTCAAGAAGGTTTTAACGAGGCATGACCCCAACTATGCTCTCTTTGTAATCTTTATCCAATTTAATAAGAATGCAATTCATGCACTTACTGTTTCACTCTTTTTCTGTGTTATAATTTATAGCTTTACACCGCTGTATATGAAGACCCTCAGGACGGATGATCCCAATCACCTATTCTATGATTGGATATGCAACTCCTCGAGTAGTAAAATGGGTTGTAGGATCAAACCTTTTTCAAGGTTGTACTGAACCCTATTCAAAGGCTCGGATTGTAGGATTGAACCGAACTCCGAGCATGGTTAGTAGGTTTGGCCGAACACCGTTGAAGACTTGAGTTGTAGGATTAAACCGAACCTCAAGAAATGGGTTATAGGATCAAACCTTTTTGCAAGGTTGTATCGAACCTCATTCGAAGGCTTGGATTGTAGGAATAAACTGAACTCCAAGTACAACTACTAGGTTTGGCCGAACGTTGTTGAAGGTTCAATCGTTATCCTTGTAAGTGAAGTAATTTTCTCAGGATGGATGATCTCTATCACCTATTTTGTGAATTGATGTTGTAACTCCTGGCATGGACAATTCATATCATCACTCTTGTGATTGAAGGCCCAATCATCATCCTTATGATTGAGGCAGTTCCTTACAGTTGGGTACTTCTATTTGAAACGATATTACTCTACAGGCAATTCAACAACATTATTTATTATCAGAGTGGACTAAATCCCCCATTCTTAAAGAGTTAGGGGTAATATCTTATAACAAATATTTATCTCCCAATACACTCATACTTGGGGATAGTATTCACGTGTTTACTTCTCCGTTCTATCATCTGTTTGTCGTGATCCAACCTCAAGATAACATATATACCCAAATTATGTTATAGCAGTATACCCAAATTATGTTATAGCAGTATATGATCCCAGTACACAACAATGAAATAAAAATGAAAAACTAAGAGGCATGATGCTCTGTTGTGGGCACTTCCTTTTCTCCCCCTTCATTCCTCTGATATTGAGCTCCTTCACCTTCGAGCTCCTTATCTTTTGGAACATTTTCTTAAGCAGCACTTTCAGGGCCCAGAGTGACTGGTGGTGGCTCCATGCTCTGTCCCTTAAGGAGATGAGGCAATTCATAAAGGGAACTGGGAGGATCCTCGTGCGAGCCATCACTCTTCACCACAACTAATTTCCCTCCGTGAAACTCGTAGAACGGATGAAGCCCATATAAATTGAGTTTCACATCAGGGTTACGATAGAAGACCTGACGAAGAGCTAGGCCAAAGGACTCAAAGGCTACATTTTTATATATTTCTAGAGCCTTGGTTGCCTTAGCCTTGGAAGCAGCCAACTTTTTCCGAAGCTTGGCATTTTCTTCTTCCATTGAGCCAGTAGACGCACTCCCCTTCTTCAGTTCTTCTAGTTACGCTTTTGCTGTGGCCGGCCTCTGTTGCTGTAAAGTCTTCATTTAGCTTGGCAGATTTTTTCTTCTCAAGCTGGAGCTCTTCTTGCAGGAAGGTAATTGATTTATTCTGCTGTTGAAGCTCAGAAACTTGCCTCTCCAGAGACTTGTTCGCTAGATGAAGACGACTTATTTCTTCAGTCTTCTTTTCTACCAGCTCCTTAGCCTTTATTAGCTCTGATTCAACTCCCCTTGTAGTTTCTGCCTGCTTGGCCGCCCAGGCCTCCTTCATAGCGATATTGGCTTCAAGTTTTTCAACTTGTTCCATGTAATCCGCTTTCTCGCTTAAGTCCAACAAAGCCTGAAAGTTCATCTAGCTGCCAGCGGCCGGCCTTGCAAGCACTCCTTACGTCAGCGACTTCAAGAGAAGGTAGAGGCAATATCTTGGTTTGGGGAGTGTAGGAGGCATGGAGCCTTGGAACCAGAGGAAGGAGGAAAGGAAGGACCCTCTCAGAGGGGAGCTAATTATAGGTATTTCATCCTCCGACTCCACCCCCGAGTCAGTATGAGAGGGAAGAGCGGAGGAGGATTCAACCGGTTTTTTTACTTTATCTTTCTTCATGCCGGTCTCTTCTAGGGTCCTCTGGCGCTTCTTGGGAGACCCCTCAGCGGAAGGCTTTTCTTCTCCACGGCCTTGACCAGCACCCTCCTCCTTTTCTTTTTCTCAGGGGCAGGTTGTTCTTGCTCTTCTTCCTAAGCCTGCTCCTCACCCTTATTTTCCTCGAGGAGGGGAACTTCATCTCCCACATTGGAAGTTAATGGGATAAGTGGAGCATCAACCTTGAAGGAATTCCTCTTGGCCTGAATGTTATTCTCGTCGGAGGAAGAATGATCATCCACCAACATAGACTTCAAGGAAAGCATCCCGGTGGAAACTTTTTTGATTTGTTCTGCAAAAAGAAGAAAGGTAGACATTAGTATAGAGGTTGGAATGGTGAACATAATACAAAGCGAATATAAAAGTAAGAGAACAGATATTTACTAAGGTATTTGTCCCTGACATCGGCGCTCCCAAGGAGGAGTTTGCAGGAAAACCCCTTCAGGGCCATTGAGCAGGACCTCATGGCACTCACCACCCCTACGGAGTGAAAAGAGAGTTCGCCCTCTTCGGTATAATAAGCACGGCTTATTAACAGGAAATGCTCATGCGTCCAGCTGGTTGGGAACTTCGAAATCCCTTCTTTATTAAGCCAGAAGACCAGCTTATTATTCTTTACCCGAATTCGCATATAGTACTGCTTGAATGAATAACCGTCAATCTTCGCAGATTTAGTGAAGGACTTGAAGTTTATTATCCTCAAGTCACCCCGGAGCGTGATGAACCCGAGGCCGCCCTTCTTATTCGCACGGCAGACCACTTGGTAATAATAGAAGAGTTTTGCCATAATGGCTTTGAAGTTGAAGTGCTTCCTTAGAACTTCTAGGGCACGCACCAGACCCCAACCGTTCGGATGCATTTGTGTGGGGGCACAGTCCAGGAAGCGAAGGACGGCCATTTGGAATTTGGTTAAGGGGAAACGCACCCCCAGATTTTGAAAGACGAAGTCGTACATGTACACCGACCTCTCGTCTGGGACCTGATGGCATACTCTTTCCATCGGTCGGGGTGCAAGAATGAGGAAACGTCCCTTGTATTTTTCCTCGGAGTAGACTCGGAAGCACGGCTCCACTGGGCACCCATCTTCCTTGGCGTGACGTGAGGGTATTTCTTTAAATTCTTCTTCAACCCAGCAATATGGGTGCTCCCTGTTCAGCCTCTCCCAATTCAACTGGTGTGCAACCATTTTAATACACCCTTCAGCAGTGTGGAGGATCGGTATTTTTCCAGACCCTGGCATCTTCATTTTGTCTGATACGCGTTGAAATGCTTCAGTACTATGATAAAAGGCAACATCGTCAGAGAGGTACCCTTCTACACTTAATCCACTGTCAGAGAGACTGATAGCCCTCAAGCCGAAGGAATCCTCAGGGTGGTACCGAACCACTGGCAACCACGAAGAGGAAGTTCTAACCCTCTCTGAATGATGAGACCCAGCCACAGGAAGATTTACAGGAATCCTCCCACCACGGTGGCTTGAGGGGGCACGAGAGCTATGTTTCCCCCTGTTTGAGGTACCAGCGCTATTTTTCCTAGGGCGCATGGTGGTGGTGTAAAGAAATTTAAAGAAATGGAGTTTAGGGATGAAAGAGGTTACCTAAGAAAGAAGTTAAAGGCGATGAGAACTTCGTAAAAATGACAACAACAGGGTCTTCAGAATTTTCGTAGAGTTTCACCAAGCTTGAAGGCAAAAGTGAATTTTGAAACTTGCTAAGTCACCCTTTTATAGGTAATGAAGGACTGCAACAATCGACCGAGGATTGTGTCGTATGCCCCAAAATGCAACCTTTTGAATTTAAATGACCCCGTCGTTTCATAGTCAAAGGCGCGAAATGGCGACGCTTCACAAAAGGTTTCGAGTAAAATGGGCCCCAATATCCAAAAGTCTAAGCCCAACATAGCCCTAACGATGGTTATATTTTTGGAACAATGATGACGCACATGTTAAAGACATTTATTGTCTAATCATTTCAGACGCATTAAATGCATTCCAGCAACCACTCGAATACCAAGAGTTACGATTTCTAAAAACTCTTAGGATTTCCTTTCTCACAAATCTTTGTCCAAACCTGTTGTAGGAATGCCATAAGAACGATCACTTCACCCATAGCACGGCCCGACGGGAAGAGTTTCAGCACGGAACTTATACGTATTTTAACAAGAACTTTTGCATCTGACGCCAACATCCAGATCTCTTGCAGACAGTATAGCTTATATGAACAACTTAACAGTCCCTCACACAAGCTAGGGGACAAATGATCCGGTCTGGACACCGGCCCCAATAATCAGATGTCATCTTGGCTATACTAGAAGGACAACTGGTATCACAGGTCAATATCCATATTGTAAAGACATCATATTAGGAGTCCTCCCTTCACTGATCATCCGGGGTTGCACCTGAGATACCGGATATTTCATCCGCTCTCAACCTTTCGTCACGTATAACTGTTTGCCTCAGTGTCTCGATAAGATAAGTGGAGTCATTACTTATCAAAATAGATACCCCGTATAGCGGAATATGTCTATATCATTCACTGAAAGGAGCAAGTACCATTACAGGCATGATATACAGAAAAGGTGGATTATTTCCATTCCTGTGTCAAAATCGTACACTGATCATTGACCTACCCTCTATAACACTCTGAATATTGAACAACTCTGATTGATACGCTGCACACGACATCAAAACTTTTAGGCCCACTTACGCCCAACGATTCATTTTCCACGCTCAACTATAAATAGCATATTCTCTAACGCATGCAAGGTTACGTTGTTCTTACTCTTAGTACACTATTGCATTGCTCAAGTGTTCTTTGAGTTCTTATATATTTACTAACTTGAGCGTCGAAGAATCTTCGCAGGTGGCACCACATTTCGCCCCTTAACAACGCGAAACTCTAGTGTGAAGGATCTCCAAGACAACAAGACCGGTCTCTCCCACTAAGAGATCAGATTATAATACCGGATACCCACTGTATCGGTGTACAAATATTGAAATCATCAACTTTTATGGCTCGTTCCCACACCGGATTCGATACCCCGGTTCAGACTTGTTCAGTAAGTTATGATGAGGATATTGCATAACATTCATGCATTCATAATTGATTGTATATACGATTGTGATTGATATTATTATATATTAGTTTGTGAAAACCCTTTATTGCTTATGCCCCATTTGGGAATATTATATTCTGTTTCTCACTCCTTTCTCCATGTTTTTATTTCATATGTTTTAAATTGATCATTCAGAGGGAAGGATCGAAGAATCTCGACAGTAAATATAGCACATTCTAGAAAGGGAGCTCGGTATGAATATCGTGGTCCAATGAATAAATAATGTTATTAAGTAACTGCTTCTGGGCCAAGGAGTTTCCTCTCTTTCTTATAATGTTTAATATTTATTTTCTTCGGATAAATATAAAATTACTTTATAAAGTTTTAATAATATTTATAAGGTATTTCAAAAATGATGTATGTAATTTATTTCGATAGTTTCTTTCTAACAATCATATCTTTAAAAAAAATTTATGAATTTTTCTAGAATTTATTAAGGTGTAACAAAGGGTGTTACAGCGTGCCCCAATCGTAGGAGGCTTTGCTGGGGATGGAGCTTCAATCACAGCCCAGAAGAATCATCATCGAATGATTCTGTCCGTTCAAGGGAAACCCCAGGACAACCTCTTTTAGAGACGGTGTAGAGGCACCAGTGGTGTCATTCTCTAATTAAGATTTTGGCCCAACCATCCCTGGGGGTGATGACGCTGTGGTCATAATCGCTGTGATCGCTAACAAGGACATCAAGAGGATCCTTGTTGATCAGGGGAGTTCCTGTGATGTTATTTTTTATAATTGTTTTAAAAGAATGGGTTTCAATGACTAAGACTTACAACCTTACATGCAGGAACTCACAGCCTTTAATAGAGCGAAGCAACCTACTTAGGGGTACCTTGACACCCTTGTGTCCTTTGAAGGCGAGTCGAGAGCAAGGACAGTGAAGTCCAGGGTCTTGGTGATCAATGTGGAGTCACCTTACAATAGCATTACAGGTCGCCCTACCTTAAATGCCATGGAAGTGATCGTATCCACTCTACATCTCCTTATCAAATTTATCGATAAGGACAACGACGTATCTTCCCTCCGAGGTGATCAGGAGATGGTCAGGTACTGTTATAACCTGAGCCTAAGCATGGTGAAGTTAGAGGCATTTAATAAAAAGAAGAAGTTGAACAATGGAGGAACGGTGACGGGGTCTGTCAGTCTGATTGATCTTGACCCCGAAACGGAGTTAAAGATTGATCCACTCAACACTTCGAAGCCCACGTCGGACGGAAGTTCCAAGGACATCGCCTTAGGAGATTCCCCAGAGAAGGTTACTCATATCAATGATAAGCTGGAGTCATTAATAGAGCAGTGCCTGCTCGCACTCCTCTATAAATTTAAGGACCTTTTTGCATAGACTGCTGTGGACATGCCTGGGATGGATCCTAACTTCTGCTGTCACAAATTATCTGTCTATCTAAAGATGAGGCTTGTTGCCCAAAAGAAAAGAAGATTAAGGCCAGAGAAGCAAAAGGTAGCTTGTGAGCAGATAGAGGAGTTGCTAAAGGCTGGATTTATTAGGGAAATCTGTTATTCCTCTTGGCTCTTGAATATGGTGATGGTCCAGAAGGCCAATGGTAAATGAAGGATGTGTACTGATTATATGGACCTCAATCGTTGCTGCCCAAAGGATCTGTATCCTCTCCCTAATATAGATCAAATGGTGGATGATTCCTCTTGTTATCAGTACCTGAGTTTCATGGATGCATATTCACGGTACAACCAGATTCTGATGTGGGAGGGGGATCAAGAGAAGACGGCTTTTGTCAATGACCACGGTGTTTTCTGCTACACCGTCATGCCCTTCGGTTTGAAGAATGTTGGGGCCACTTACCAGTGTATGATTAACAAGGTGTTTGAGGGCATGCACACCAAACTGGTGGAGGTGTACATTGACGACATCATAGCCAAGACCCCGGTTGGGGGTGATTATATTAAAGATCTGTGCCAGGTATTCATGCGCTTGAGGCAATACAACATTAGGCTAAACCCATTAAAATGTACTTTTGTTATCCCAGTTGGGAAGTTCTTGGGTTTCATGTTAACTCAGTGTGGCTTTGAGGCCGATCCGGGGAAGTGCCAAGCAATACTGAACATGTAAAGTCTGAAGAACCTGAGGGAGGTTCAATCTCTGAATGAGAAGGTGGAGGCCTTGGCTCGATTCATGCCTAAGATGGCACATAGATCCCTTCCCCTATATAAAGTGTTGAAGAAATCTAAGAAGTTCGAGTGGGGACAAGAGCAAGAGCAAGCATTTCAGGAGCTCAAGGAGGTGTTGTCAAGGCCTCCGATCTCAGTAAAACCTAACCCCGGAGAAACTCTCATCTTGTATCTGGCAATCTCGGATGAAGTTCTAGGAGTAGCATTAGTCAAGGAGACCCCAGAAGGGCAGAGGCCAATGTATTTCACTAGCAAGATGCTACAAGGAGCAGAGGGTCGGTACCAAAAGATTGAGAAGGCCGCCCTCGCAGTTGTTTGGGCTTCACGTTGTTTAAGACCATACTTCCACGCGTACCCAATTATGGTGAGAACGGATATGCCACTCCGTTCCGTACTGAGTAAGCCGGACCTCGCAGGGAGGATGATTAAGTGGTCTATCGAGCTTTTAGAGTTCCAAGTTTCCTATGAACCACGAGGCGCTATCAAGGCTCAAGTTTTGGCTGATTTCATTATGGAGATAACAGGGGCAGACCCAGCTACGCCTCATGCTCATTGGACCGTTTATGTCGATGGTTCGTTGAATAGTAAAGGATGTGGAGCAGTGACAGGGCCCGCAAGCGCATGGGTTATGTCGCGTAATATAAAAGATTATCGTTCTCCATAGTGACTGTGTTTAAAATACCAGCATATGGAAATTTAATTATCCACACAATTGATTTTTTTAAGATTTTTATAAAATAAAGCACAAATTAAAGCTGCACAGAATACGAATAAATAAAAATAAAATTTACTTGACACTTAAAAATCAGAGTTGAGAATATCTTGGGATTTCGGGGGATTAAGACTCTATTTTATGTTAATGAATTTTAACTTTTCATAAATAAGAATCAAATTAAGTTTTCCAAGGCGAATTTTCCAAAAGCTAATTAATATGTTCCTCTCGGAATCCTATTAATGTACCTAACCTATGGAAAGTGCTGCTTAATCCTCAGAAAGGCCCATTATCATTTTATGAAAACCCCTTTTATTTCCTCAAAAGAATTTTGATTACTTTCACGGTTTTACCGAGGTCACAAAAAGCATTTCAAAAATCTTAGGTTTAATTCAAAGCTTTCCGATAAAAATAAATCTCTCGATTCTATTTATTACCTAAACTTACTAATATACCCGCAAGTATATAGTTTTATCATTTAGGTTCTTGTTAGGAATCACTAAAAGCATTAAGCATAATTGAACTAAATGGAAAACAGAAATTTATTTAATTCCAAGTCAAAATAACATTAAAATAAAATATTATCATACCCCCTTTATCCCAAGATAACTAATTTAGCTACTCATGAAATAATTCAAATTCATATAAATAATAGAAAAATAAAACATACAAGACATGGTAAAAATAAAGACTTACGGGTTTCTCCAAAAGCTCAGAATAATTTACCATTGTATTTCCTTGTTGCAATATTCCTCTGTCAATTACAAATTTAAATAACTCACTTTTATAATTCACAACTCTTAAAATAAAATAAAGAAAAAGAAAGTAAAAGAAAAAATGGGAACGGGACAGAGAAAGAAAATAAGAGAAATAAAACGAAAGAAAAAGAAAAGAAAAGGAGAAGAAAAATGAAGAAAGAAAAGAAAGAAAAGAAAGAAAAGAGAAGCGGAAAAGAAACAAAGAAAAGAGAAAAGGAAAGAAGAATTGGAACCAAGCTGATGGTAATTGATGGGAAGAGATGATTGATGCTGGATGCTTGCAACTTCTTCTCCTTTTATAGGCGATGGAAAGTAGGGATCCAGCTAAGAAACGCGTTGTAATTGCAAGTGGGAGGAAACTTTCGGTGCATGTGAGTTCCAGCTGTGCCAATTTGTATTATTTTAATATTTCCAATAATTCGGTGCTTGGATTTATTCGGCTGGGCAAATTTCGAGTGGAAAAATGGGTCGGTTTTCATCTTTTCTGCAAAATTCGAGTGAAAGGGTGCCTTTTGTGCCCAAAACCGAGTGAAAATGGTACTGTTCGTACATAAAACCGAGTGAAATCTTCACTCGGTGTTGAGTTGAGGGGTCGGTATTTAAGAAAACCGGTCGGTTTCGCTTGAGCGAGAGTTTCTCGCTTAAGCGTTTGTTGAAGGAAACCGTCTCGCTCAAGCGGATAAAGGTTCGCTCAAGCGAGAGGTTCTCTTTTTCACTGTTTCACTCAGAGAAACCTTGCTCGAATTTGCTTGTGTTGCTCGGAATTGACTGAAGAGGGACTCGGATCCGACTGAAACCATTCACTCGGCTCAGGTTCATGGAGTTCATTCGGAACTGATTGAAGACTCACTTGGCTCAGATTCAATCGGTTCCCAATCATTTTCACTCGGCTGTCTCTGAATTTGAACCACTTAGTTAAAGCTTTGCTTTGGAATTCACTTTTACTCAGGAACTTGCACTTGAAGGGTTGGAATTTGACTGATTGAATTTCTTCTTATGTCCGAGCCTTGCTTTGCTCGAAAATGCATCTTTCTGACCCAACTCACTCGGATGTGCTTTCCTTGGAGACTTCTCACTCGGGCTCAGTGTGAAACTTGAGAGTCTGCCCGAGTGTGATTCATTTCCAGTCGGATTTTTCCTTCCTTGCTAAGAATTACTCGGAAATGCTTTTGTTCTGCTTGAGAATGCCATTTTCTCTGAGTGAGATCACTCGGATTCCTCCTTAGTCAACATTTATTCATTTCAGTGGCCTTTTCTACTCGGAATCCATTCACTCGGAACAGCTTTTTGCTCGAATTGGTTGCAAATCAGAAAGCTCCCACTCGGATTCACTTCAATCAGCAAGCCTTTCACTCGGAGAATAGCTTTGGACAGTATCTATTCAACGTCAGTCCCCTTTTTCACTCGGAATGGACACAGTCGGGGAAGCTTCCATTCAGAATCTCCTCCAACCGAGACTCATTCCATTTCAGCATTGAACCTCAGTCATTTATCACTCGGAATGGCTTTGACAGGGAACTTTCCACTCGGATTTGGCTCCAACAGTGAAGTATTCCACTCGGCAATGCTCCATTCTGAATCGTTCCACTCGGAAAGGCTCCATTCTGAGCCATTCCACTCGGATTTACCTTCAACAATGCAGTATTCCACTCGGATTTGCTCCCTTCTGAGTAATTCCACTCGGATTTGGTCCTTTCTCAGTCATCCCACTCGGATTTGGTCATTTTGAGTCGAAATTCAGCATTTCTGAGTCGGATTTCAACATTCTGAGTCGGATTTCAGCATTCTGAGTCGGAATTCAGCATAAAAAGAGAGTTCTTTCTACTTTGGGCTTCTTCTTCTTGTTTCATTATCATTTTATGGTCGTTTTTCTCTTGTTTTTGACCATTTATTACCTTAATTTCTGCAAAATAACATACCCAAGTAGAATAGAGTGGAGAGAAAGCAAAAATCACAATAAATAAAGGAAATACAGTGCATAATGATTAAAATCCTAAGCAAACTAGATCTATTTTATTGTATTATAAAGCACTTATCAAAATACCCCAAACCAAAACATTGCTTATCCTCAAGCAATCACCATATTCACAAGATAAAATACAGAAAACACTAAACTTAATAAACTAAGGAATCCAAAATAGAGAAACAGATTTATTCAAATGCCAGTTTTATTTTTCTTATGTGAATCAATTTTCAATGTCAAGACTTGAGATACTCTTCTCACAATTTTCACTCAAGTGTTTCAAGGTTTGTGTATCTCTCAAATCATCATAGTCAAAAAATATTACCATAAGCTTGTTAATAAACCAGAAACTCCACAGTTTAAATAGAAAATATGTCAAAGTCTAAAGGTCTTTCAAAGGTTGTAATGTGGCCTTGGGTTGTATTGTCAAGGTAGGAATTTCAAGAAAAATGGAATACAAAAGGGCTTTAACAGTCATGAATGATTCAAATTATCATCATAAATTTAACAGAGCAAATTTTTGAACTTTTATGGACTTTTTGGAATTTCATTCAATATCATCCTTTTGATTTTCTTTTTCTTTTTCTTGCTTTTCTTTGCATCCAATACCATATTTTTCTTAAGTCCTTTTTTTTATTTCTTTGCTCCACTAAATTTCCAACTTTACCATTAAGAGAATATCAGTCAATGAAAGGTTTCAAAAAAAAATTTTCACTTTTAGGCTCAAAAGGGGCAACTAGGGGTCAATTATACAAAATTCTGAGGCTTAAGAATAAGACCTAATTGTGCCTTTATCATCCTAAGACATATAATCAAAAACCATTTTGAATCGGTTGAAAAATAAGTTCTAGAATATTAATGACTATGAGATTCACTCAATCAAGAAAATATGGGTTTTGAAAATTTGTTTGATAAATAACCTATTTTGGCTCAAGTCTAACCATGGAAAGTCTTTTCAAAGAAAATTTTAATCACATAAGGTTCATTTAAGCATTTATTTGGCATTTAAACAATCAAATTTTGAAAATTTTACTCAAAATTTTGGGATCCTTAGATACTTTAGCCTTGTGTTCAAAGTGAATTTATCATGCAATCATGGTAAATTACAAGATTACAAACAAAATAAGGAAAATACACATGCATAAAAAATATAATCATCACACAACAAAACAAAACAGTTAAGTTTTCTTACCTACCAAAATACCCCAAACCAGAATTTGACATTATCCTCAATGTTAAAATGGATGATAAAAGGATAAGAAAACTTACCTGGAATAACCCCAAACCGGGATTTGACATGGTTTTTTTTTTTAGCTCAAAATGAAACAACAAATTTTTATAGGGTTACCTCCCTATAAATGCTAAGTTTTAAGTCTTCAGCCAGACTTCTCACCATTTGGATTTATGTATCAGGAGCATCAAACAAGTCCAAGTCACTTGCTTGTTGTATTGGTTGACCGGTGAAGTAATGCTTTACTCTCTGTCCATTTACCCTAAATGTACCAGATTTCTCGCTCCATAGTTCGACAGCTCCAAAGGGAAAGACTTTTGTCACCTTGAATGGTCCCGACCATCGGGATCTCAGTTTACCTGGAAAAAGCTTCAGTCTGGAATTAAACAGTAAAACCATATCACCTGGATTAAATGTTCTCCGTTGGATGTGACGATCATGCCATTGTTTGGTTTTTCTTTATAAATTCTGGCATTTTTGTATGCATCTAGATGGAGTTCTACAAGCTCATTTAATTCCAACAACCTACGTTCACCTGCAGCCTTATGATCAAAGTTAAGAGTTTTAACAGCCCAAAAAGATTTATATTCTAGCTCAACAGGTAAATGACAGGGCTTCCCATATACTAGCTTAAAAGGTGTGGTTCCAATGGGAGTTTTATATGCGGTTTGATATGCCCATAAGGAATCATCTAACTTAATAGACCAATCCTTACGTGATGTATTCACCACTTTTTAAAGAATATTTTTAATTTCCTGATTGGATACCTCAACTTGTCCACTAGTTTGTGGGTGATAAGGTGTAGCAACCTTATGCTTAACTCTATATTTCTTTAGAAGGGTCTGAAAAGTTTTCTCAATAAAATGAGACCCTCCATCACTTATAACACATTTTAGGACCCCAAACCTTGGAAATATTATTTTCTTGAAAAGTTTAATAACAGTATTAGCATCAGAATGGGGTGAAGCAATGGCTTCCACCCATTTTCACACATAGTCAACTGCCACTAATATGAACTGATTTCCAAAAGAAGAGGGAAAGGGACCCATAAAATCAACACCCCATACATCAAACAATTCAACTTCTAAAATGGTATTTAATGGCATTTCTTGTCTCTTACCAATGTTACATGTTCTTTGGCAAGCATCACAAGTTAGAACATACTTACGTACATCCTTAAAAATATTTGGCCAATAGAACCCAACTTGTAATATTTTAGCAGCTGTCTTGGAGGTGTTCATGTGCCCTCCACAGGAAAGAGAATGGCAATGATCCAAGATAGCATGCACATCATCTTGTGAAACACATCTCCGAATCATACCATCTGCACATTGCTTGAAAAGGAGTGGTTCATCCCAATAATAATGCTTGACATCTGCATAAAACTTTTTCCTTTGCTGAAAGCTAAGATCAGGAGGTAAGATACCACATGCAAGCAAATTTACAAAATCAGCATACCAAGGAACACGTTGGATACTAAGATTCAAGAGTTGTTCATCTGGAAAAGATTCATTGATGGGAATATTATCTGTTTCTTCTTTTTCAGATGTCAACCTAGATAGGTGGTCAACGACCAAGTTCTCGGTACCCTTCTTGTCCTTAATTTCCAAGTCAAATTCTTGCAATATTAGAATCCACCTAATTAATCTAGGCTTTGCTTCCTTTTTATTCAATAGATACTTAATGGCAGAGTGGTCAGTGTAAACAGTAACATGTGAACCTACCAAATAAGACCTAAATTTATCAAAAGCAAAGACAATAGCTAACAGTTCTTTTTCAGTTGTGGCATAATTTACCTGAGCATCATCTAGCGTCCGGCTGGCATAATGAATTACATGGAGCTTTTTATCCTTTCTTTGCCCCAACACAGCCCCCACTGCGTAATCACTCGCATCGCACATCAGCTCAAATGGGAGTTTCCAATCAGGTGGTTGTACGATGGGGGCAGAGATTAGAGCTTGCTTAATCCTGCAAAAAGCTTCCATACAAGATGAATCAAAATTGAAAGGCACATCCTTACCAGAAGAGTTGTAAGAGGCTTTGTGATCTTGGAGAAATCTTTAATGAACCTGCGATAAAACCCTGCATGTCCAAGAAAACTCCAAATACCTTTCACATTTGTAGGTGGAGGCAATTTTTCAATTACTTCCACTTTAGCCTTATCAACTTCTATACCTCTCTCAGACACCAGGTGTCCAAGAACTATGCCTTCTCTTACCATAAAATGGCATTTTCCCCAATTTAGAACCAAATTGGTTTCTTCACAACGCTGCAAGACTTGGCACAAATTTGTTAAACAATTATCAAAATCCAAACCATGCACTGAAAAATCATCCATAAAGACTTCCATCACATTTTCAATAAGGTCAGAAAAAATTGCTTGCATACACCTTTGAAAAGTCGCAGGTGCATTACATAAACCAAAAGGCATACGTCTGTAAGTATAAGTCCCATAAGGGCAAGTGAAGGTAGTCTTTTCTTAATCAGATGGATGAATGGGAATTTGATGAAAACCTGAATACCCATCCAAATAACAGAAATAAGAATGTTTCGCAAGTCTTTCAAGCATCTGATCAATAAAAGGGAGGGGAAAATGATCTTTTTTCATGGTGCTATTTAACTTCCTATAATCAATGCACATGCGCCAACCAGAGACAATCCTAGTAGGAATCAAGTTATGTTTATCATTTTCAATCATAGTTATTCCCCCCTTTTTAGGCACCACATGGACAGGACTTACCCATTTACTACTATCAACAGGATATATGACTCCAGCATCAAGCAATTTCAAAATTTCCTTTTTAACCACTTCTTGCATTTTAGGATTTAATCTCCTAAGTGGTTCTACTGTGGGCCTACTTTCATCTTCTACAGTAATCCTGTGCATACAAAGAGAAGGGCTAATCCCTTTGATATCATCCATTGTATAACCTATTACCTTTCTATACAACCTAAGTTGTTTCAAAAGTTTTTCAGTTTCACATGGATTTAATTCAGCATTGATAATCACAGGATATGTGGAATTAGGACCAAGAAATTCACACCTTAATGAAGCTGGTAAAGGTTTTAATTCCACATTGGGGCTTACCACTTTGTCGCACATGACCTAAGTATCATGTGGGGCCTCAGAGCAATCAGATGTTTCTGTCGGCTCAATCATGAAAACAGTTTCAAGTGGGTCATTAGGAAGGGTTGCTTCCTTTACCACTTGTTCGACAAAATCCACAGTACAGCAAACATCATTGTAAGGTTTTTCTAAAACATTTTTCAAATTAAAATCAACCTTTTGGTCTCCAATAGTTAGAGACAACTTACCATTCTTGACATCAATCACAGCACCTGCAGTTGCTAAAAATGGTCTGCCTAAAATAATAGGAATCAAAGAATCTTCGTCCATTTCAAGCACAACAAAATCAGCAGGTATAAAAAATTTTCCTATCTTAATAGGAACATCCTCTAAAATTCCTACAGGATATTTTACAGATCTATCAGCCAATTGTAAAGACATCCTAGTAGGTTTTAGTTCACCCAATCCTAACTTTTCAGCAATAGATAATGGCATTAAACTCACACTTGCTCCTAAATCACACAATGCTTTATCTATATTCATGTCACCGATCATGCAAGGAATAGAGAAACTACCTGGATCTTGGAGCTTGGGTAAAAGTTTCTTTTGAATTAGAGCACTGCACTCTTCAGTAAGTGCAACTGTACCATCTTCCTCCAGTCTTCTTTTGTTGGACAAAATGTCCTTTAGGAACTTTGCATATGTGGGCATTTGCTGCAAAGCATCTATGAAAGGAATATTAATATACAATTTCTTTAAAACATCAAGAAACTTACCAAATTGTTTGTCCAACTTTGCTTTGGCTAAGCGCTGAGGAAATGGAATGGGAGGTTGATATGGCTTAACCTCCCCCTTCTTTTCTTGTGGTTTCTCTTCTTCAATTACTGGATGAGATGAAGATTCATCGACTTTCTTTTCCTCCTTTGCTGGCTTGTCAACTGGCCCATCGTATTGAGTACCACTCCTAAGAGTGACAGCCATGATTTGGTTAGATGGTCCAGCCTCTGGTTTCCCAGGAAATGTTCCCGGTGCTCTTTCAGAATAGGAGGCTTGTTGGGCAATTTGATTTTCCAGTATTTTGTTGTGAGTGGCAAGAGAGTCCACTTTTGAAGCCAAGTTTTTTATTGCATCAGAGAATTCATCATTTTGTTTAAGTTGAGTAGCTACAAATGTCTCCATCAAGGATTCTAGCTTTGATTTTTGTGGAATATAGGTTCCTTGTTGAGGTTTGTAGTTACTTTGGAATTGAGGTGGCCTATTTTGGAAGCCAGGTGGACCTTGTGGAGGTCTGTAGTTACCTTGATAATTTCCACCATAGTTTCCAATAGCATCTGTAACACCCTAAATTTTTACAAATAGTAATCCCAAAACAACGAGGAAATTTTATTTTTATATTTATTTTTTTTCACAAAAGCAGCCACGAATCATTTAACACAGAAGGGAAGAAGAAGGCGAGGGAAGTAGAAGAGCATTCACACGCATATGACAAGCAACAGGGGAATTAGGACTGAGACCGGTCTATTTGGATCGGTGTGACGCTCCAGCGTCTGGGCGGATTCCAGGACGGAAGGTGACTCACTCATCCGTTGTCCAACACCGCCTGAATGATGCCACAACGGATGGAAACTCCTCAAGCAAACCTCACATCAGCGTCCACTCACTCTCACAGGACAAACCTTTCCTCAAGGGAACTACTGGGCGCTTCAGCATAAGGGAACAGGTGAGGGAAGGAGAAGGGAGATGCACATGTGTAGTAGTTTGTGGAGGAAGGGGGCCAGAACTCACTCCGCCCAATTCAACTAGGTGTGACAACGTCTGGGCGGACTCAACCACAACGCCCAAGTAGGGGTCAACACCGTTGTCTGGGACGCATTAACGTAACAACGGAGGGGAAGGGTATTTGGGCGGTGTTCCACACTGACACCTACTTGCTTCAGCGCGAGTCCTCACGCTTGGGCGAACCGTTCTAGTCACTCGGAACTCCATAACTTAGCCTTCCAATTTTATCTGTACGGCGATACTTATACTCTACTCGGGAACTAAGGGTTATCCCACTCGGATTCCAGAACTCCTTCTCGCTCGGACTTTACATCTTTCACTCGGGTTACTGATGCCTTACACTTAAGATCCAATCCACTCTAAACCACCGTTCGAGCTCCTCTCTCAGAGGGGAATCACTCGAGGTTTTCACTCGGGAATACCAACTCTTCCTCACTCGGGATTTCATACTTACTTTTACTCAGAAATCCTCGGGCCTATAATCATTCGGGGAATAGCGACTGACTCACTCGGCGTACTACCATTTAATCACTCGGATTATAATTACCCTACGCTCATAAGACATACTCATACAGTCCTCTTCACCGCTCAACATCACTTACAGTATAAAAAAAAAAAACACACAACACATACATATATAAACGAAAGCATTCATCTAATTACAAGAACTTCATCATGACTTCTGTTATCCAAAGCTATCAAGTTTTAGCGTAAGGACTAAAACCAAAACATGAGCCGGCCAAGGCTTAACAAAATGTTATACACAGTATTTATACATATATACATATACACATGTAGATATATGTTCCAATAGCGCTCGAATTCATTGTCCTGTACTCGGCTCCTCCTTCATCCTTCCTTCCGAGAGATGTTCACTGAAAGTGTAGCCACTGCAGGGGTGAGCTTTTACATGTAAAATGACAATCAAGGACTCGGTATCAGTGTCAGTATGCACATTCACATCCATTCAATCATTTTCAAATTAATTAGGGTTAGGCACGGCAAAATGACATTTAAGACACACATGTAACACAGACAGGTACTCCCCACACTCGGGAATCATTTATAACACTCCACACACGTTATACGTACTACTCTAATCAACCTCATATCTACATGCATGCCTGCGGATCCGACTCGAGTGATGACTTTCAGTTACAGTTTTCCCCTCTCCTGGCCCCTCGTCCTTCAGCTCTTCCCGCGTGGTACCGGCCTCCCATTGGCGTCTCGAGACTCTTCTCTAGCTCCTACGGCTACCACGAGCTCCTTCGGAATCTAGCCGAGGTCTGTAACTGGAAGTCATTCCCTCGGGGCTCTTGACCTTCCATGGGTCGCCCCACTTTTACACATGCAGCTAAATGCATTTACCAACAAGCGTCATCACACCACCGATACCTCCTTCGAAGCCATTAAGTAGGAACAGATTCAATGCAACCTTTATTCGCTTTATTATTTACACCAATATGTTCAACCATTAGCAATCAAGTAATAGAATCTAACCAATCAACTAACGAGCACACATTCATATTCTCACAGTGTTAACAAGAATAGAACCATGCATATCATTCGTTATTATCAATACTAACATACTACTTCACCACCATCTAGATTACAAGCATTTACTGTTTAACCACTATAAAACACACGGAATCCAGAATCTCCAATCATGCATAGGATCCAATCATCACAAACACATGCACATACACTCAAGCAGTACATTCATCCGGTACTGTTCGTGGACCATGCATTTAACATGCAAGCGCCCCCTACCTACGAAAGGGACTTCAAGAAGCTTTTCTGCTCTTCGACGTTGAATCTGACGCCCTTCTATTGATTCGTTCTGCTTTTCTCCACTCCGTCGTACTCTGCACTTGGTTCGGAGTTGGGGTGTTGTTCTTCCTCTGCTTCAACGATCATCCTTCACCTGCCGGGGCTCAGACCTTCTTCCCGCACTGTCGTCGTGACGAACAGAAACAGGGGAACAGAAAGAAGATGGAGACGAAGAAGAAAAAGAGAGAATGGAGTAGTGGGAGAAGTTTTTGCACCCACGGTGATACTGAATATGCACCTATATACGCATGTGAGGAGAAGGAGTGGGATGGGAAAGCGTGAGTCACAGTCCACTCACACCTTCCGCCAATCACAGACAGCCACATCCCATCAATTAAGTCCAATTAACTTGTCATTAACTCTCAGGCTATATTGATTATGATTAACAACTAATTCTTTACTTTACTTTCAATTTTTCTTATTATTTAATTTTTTATTCGGTATCTAACTTCAAAACTGGGATGTTACAATTCTCCCCCACTCAAAAGAATTTCGTCCTCGAAATTCAGTCGGTAACTCACCTTAGCAAACAACTCGGGGTACTGCTGCCTCATGGAGTTTTCGCGTTCCCAGGTACGTGAGGTAGTCTTGCCTTGTTGCCACTCCACTTCTACCAGCTGTATGTTTTTGTTTCTCAAACGCTTCACCGATCGGTCCATGATTCTGATCGGTGTAGTCACAGTGGTCAGGTCTTCCTTGATTTCCACTTCATCGTCAGGCATTGTGTGACTGGGGTCATGTAGATACTTCCTTAGTTGAGACACATGAAATACGTTGTGCAATCGGGATAAGTGGGTCGGTAATGCTATTCGGTATGCCATGGTGCCGACTCGTTCCAACACCTCATAAGGTCCAATGTATCGAAGGCTTAACTTTCCGCCTTTCAAGGCTCGTCCGACTCCTTTACTCGGAGAAGTCCTCAAAAACACTCTGTCTCCGACTGAAAATTCCAATGGTTTGGTGCGGTTGTCATGGTAACTCTTCTGCCTGTCTTGAGATGCCTTCATTTTTCCCTGTATCACTCGGATCTGCTCTGTGGTTTGCTTCACAATGTCTGGTCCCAATAGCAGACTCTCACCCGTTTCCGACCAGCAAAGTGGGGTTCGGCACCTTCGTCCATAGAGTGTTTCGTAGGGTGCCATGCCAATGCTGTTATGATGGCTGTTATTGTACGTAAACTCAATCAAGGGGAGGTACTGCTCCCAATCTCCTCCGTGCTCTAACACACACGCTCTTAATAAGTCTTCTAAACTTTGAATCATCCGCTCGGGTTGTCCATCTGATTGGGGGTGGTAGGCAGAACTAAGCCAAAGTTTAGTGCCCATTTCTTGATGCAGGCTGGTCCAAAACCGGGACGTGAACCTAGGATCCCTATCCGATACGATGGAAGTTGGTATACCATGCAGTCGGATAATCTCATGAACGTAAATCCGTGCCAATTTATGCATCGGGTACTTCATGTTCACAGGCAGGAAGTGTGCACTCTTCGTCAGTCGGTCAACAATGACCCAAATCGCATCATAGCCCGCTCGGTTTTTGGGCAATCCCATGATAAAGTCCATAGCAATCGAGTCCCATTTCCACATGGGAATCTCCAGGGGCTGCATTGCACCGTACGGCTTCTGGTGCTCCACTTTTGATTTTTGACAAGTAATACACCGAGCCACGTATTCTGCCACATTCCTCTTTAGTCCGAGCCACCAAAATTGTTTCTTCAGGTCATGGTACATCTTCGTGGTACCCGGGTGAATACTGAGGAGGCTCTTATGAGCTTCGTCAAGCACCATTTTCCTTAATCCTTTCTCACTCGGCACGTATATCCTGTCCTTCACTCGGAAGATCCCATCTGATCCCTCGGTCAAGGACAAATCCTTTCCCTTGGCCTGCGTCTTCTTCATCTCAGCCAAGTAAGAGTCTGACTGCTACTGTTCGTACACGAACTTCAGGAATTCATTGGCGATTCTTAACGTACCGATTGCTATTTTCCGAGAGGAGGGGGTGTCAACATGTAAGTCCATGTCTCGGAACTGCTCCAACAACTCCACTTCTCTTGCCATCATTGTTGCCATATGGAGGGATTTCCGACTCAACGCGTCGGCAATGACATTTGCCTTACCTGGATGGTATTTCAGCTCGAAATCGTAGTCCTTTAAGAATTCTATCCATCTTCTCTGCCTCATGTTCAGCTCTTTTTGGTCAAATAGGTATTTAAGGCTCTTGTGATCACTGTATACTTCAAATCTGGACCCGTACAAATAATGCCTCCAAATTTTTAGTGCGAACACCACAGCTGCCAACTCCAAATCGTGGGTCGGATAATGCTGCTCGTGAGGTCTCAATTGCCGAGAGGCATACGCTATCACTCGATCTCTCTGCATGAGCACGCATCCTAATCCGAGTCTTGATGCATCACAATAAACTACAAAGCTTTCTTGTAGGTCGGGTAATGCCAGCACTGGCACAGTTGTCAACTTGTTCTTCAGCTCTCGGAAGCTGCTCTCGCACTCGGGACTCCACACGAAGGGAATGCTTTTCCGAGTCAATTTAGTTAGTGGTAACGCCAGCTTAGAAAAACCTTCAATGAACCTTCTATAATAACCTGCCAGGCCCATAAAACTCCTTATCTCCGAGACCGACTTGGGTCTCTCCCATGCCATTATAGCTGTCACCTTCGAAGGGTCCACCGAGACACCTTGCTCGGAAATTACATGTCCGAGGAAGTGGATCTTATTCATCCAGAATTCGCACTTTGAAAGCTTCGCGAACAACTGCTTCTCCCTTAACACTTGGAGTACCATTCGGAGGTGTTCTTCATGCTCCTCGGAAGTCTTAGAATAGACTAGGATGTCATCAATGAAAACAACTACGAATCGGTCTAAATAGCGGTGGAATATGCTGTTCATGTAATTCATGAAGACAGCAGGGGCGTTTGTCACACCAAACGGCATCACTACATACTCGTAGTGGCAATACCGAGTCCTAAAGGCAGTTTTTGGGATATTCGAGTCATTCACTCGGATTTGGTGATATCCCGATCGTAAGTCGATTTTTGAGAAGACTGAGGCTCCACGCAGTTGGTCAATTAAATCATCAATTCTGGGTAGTGGATATCGATTCTTAATTGTGAGTTTGTTTAACTGTCGGCAATCTATGCAAAGTCTCATGCTGCCGTCCTTCTTCTTAACAAGTAGTACCGGTGCGCCCCATGGTGATACACTCGGTCTAATGAACTGTTTTCCGAGTAACTCATCCACTTGCTTCTTCAGCTCGGCTAATTCAGTTGAGGACATTCTATAGGGTGCACTGGAGACTGGCTCGGCCCCAGGGATCAAGTCTATAGAGAATTCGACTTCCCTATTGGGAGGGACACTCGGTACGTCTTCAGGGAACAATTCTGGAAATTCACAGACAATCGGGATTTCGTTCACTAGGGTTTTACTCTATCCCTCGGTTAGACAAAGCATCATGAATAGTTGAGTTATACCTTGTGCTGTGCAGTCCTCATGGTGCTGTCTCGGGAAAATTATCCTTCGGTTTCTGCAATCCACTAACACCTCATTGGCTGAAAGCCAGTCTACCCCGAGTACGATATCAAGATCCTTTAAGGGTATGCACACCAAGTCGAAAGTGAAACTCTGATCGCACAATTCGAACGTCACTTCTTTGCACATTGACAAGGTTAGTACCTTAGGACCAGTCAGATTGGCTACTTCCAAAATCTGATCCATTTCCAGGTCGGTAATTTCAAACGTTTTACACAATCATCAGCTATGAACGAGTGGGTAGCTCCAGAATCAAAAACTACACTAAGTGTGTATCTACCGAGTGAGCACTTACATTGTACTAAGTCATTTGCTTGAGCGACTTCTTCTGCGTTGATGGCGTAGACTCTTCCAGTGGCTGGTTGGTCGGTGTCTCTCCTCCTGATATTTGGGGCAACCATCATATTCCCTCTAGCTCTGTTGTTTCCGCCCCGTGAGTTTTGTCCATCATTCCTATTGCTCTTCACCTGGAACCCTCCTTGACGCACACTAGCATTTGTTTGACGGAGCTGGGGGCAGTCAGGGCGAATGTGTCCCCTATTCCCGCAGTGAAAACACTTAACATCGGTATCATTGCAACTCTGAGCAAAGTGGTCGCCACCACATTTAAAGCACTTACCGTACCTGGGTCGTCCACTCATCTGTCTCCCTCGGTCACCGCGACCCTGATATCTAGTGAAGGGTTCATTTCTTCCTACGTTCCCTGGCCTCTTGAAACGTGACTGCTGAGGCCTCAGATACTGGTTGGCTCTGCTGCTCTGGCCCGAGTGGGCCTTGTCATCTTCTTCATATATCCTACATTTATTCACCAATGCAGGGAAACTCCGTATCTCATGGTATCTGCAGGCCCTCTTAACATCTGATCTTAATCCATTCTCAAACTTAAGGCACTTCGAGCTCTCCGTCCCAGGTTGTTGGAAGGGTGGGTAGAATAGGCACAACTCCTCGAATCTTGTCGCGTATTCTTCCACAGTCATGGAGCCTTGCTTCAACTCCATAAACTCCAGCTCCTTCCGACTCCTCACTGTGTCGGGGAAGTATTTCTCTAAGAAGCATGTCTTAAAATCGTTCCATGTCAGCTGAGCTTCATCATCAGGGAATCGGCTTCTGGCTATCTTCCACCAGTTCTCCGCTTCATCTCGCAGCATATACACTGCACATTCCACCTTTTGGGCCTCGGTACAACGAAGACCCCCAAAAATCCTCTCCAGTTCCTGAGTCCATTTAAAAGCTGCCTCCGGGTTACGTCCTCCCTGAAACTCACTCGGCTTCCTCTTCAGGAAGCGGTCCAACACGTGGCCATCCTCAGCTCGAGTCTGGCCCTGCCTTTCAAACACGTCCGCAAAGCGTTGGAATGCTGTGGCTATAGCCTCCATGCTTTGGTGATGCGTCATTCCTTATCCTGAAATCGACATTCGAGGATAAGTATACCGAGCCACTTACTACCGATCGGGTTTTCAGTCTAACATTCAATAGCTTAGCACATTATATCATTCTTCCAGGTTACACACACAATCGGACCAGGAGGAAACAACCTCCTATCCTCAAGCCAATATCAATCAGGTTCAACTATCATCACAACAATTATGACCATTTAGTCAGAAAACACACAACCGCTTACACTCGGTAAGCATACCTTGGCCTTGGACCTTTCGGTCTACTCTGATACCAAAATGTAACACCCTAAATTTTTACAAATAGTAATCCCAAAACAATGAGGAAATTTTTTTTTTATATTTATTTTTTTTTCACAAAAGCAGCCACGAATCATTTAACACAGAAGGGAAGAAGAAGGCAAGGGAAGTAGAAGAGCATTCACACGCATATGACAAGCAGCAGGGGAATTAGGATTGAGACCGGTCTATTCGGATCGGTGTGACGCTCCAGCGTCTGGGCGGATTCCAGGATGGAAGGTGACTCACTCATCCGTTGTCCAACACCGCCTGAATGATGCCACAACGGATGGAAACTCCTCAAGCAAACCTCACATCAGCGTCCACTCGCTCTCACAGGACAAACCTTTCCTCAAGGGAACTATTGGGTGCTTCAGCATAAGGGAATAGGTGAGGGAAGGAGAAGGGAGATGCACATGTGTAGTAGTTTGTGGAGGAAGGGGGCCAGAACTCACTCCGCCCAATTCAACTAGGTGTGACAACGTCTGGGCGGACTCAACCACAACGCCCAAGTAGGGGTCAACACCGTTGTCTGGGACGCATTAACGTAACAACGGAGGGGAAGGGTATTTGGGCGGTGTTCCACACTGACACCTACTCGCTTCAGCGCGAGTCCTCATGCTTGGGCGAACCGTTCTAGTCACTCGGAACTCCATAACTTAGCCTTCCAATTTTATCTGTACGGCGATACTTATACTCTACTCGGGAACTAAGGGTTATCCCACTCGGATTCCAGAACTCCTTCTCGCTCGGACTTTACATCTTTCACTCGGGTTACTGATGCCTTACACTTAAGATCCAATCCACTCTAAACCACCGTTCGAGCTCCTCTCTCAGAGGGGAATCACTCGAGGTTTTCACTCGGGAATACCAACTCTTCCTCACTCGGGATTTCATACTTACTTTTACTCGGAAATCCTCGGGCCTATAATCATTCGGGGAATAGCGACTGACTCACTCGGCGTACTACCATTTAATCACTCGGATTATAATTACCCTACGCTCATAAGACATACTCATACAGTCCTCTTCACCGCTCAACATCACTTACAGTATAAAAAAAAAAACACAACACATACATATATAAACGAAAGCATTCATATAATTACAAGAACTTCATCATGACTTCTGTTATCCAAAGCTATCAAGTTTTAGCGTAAGGACTAAAACCAAAACATGAGCCGGCCAAGGCTTAACAAAACGTTATACACAATATTTATACATATATACATATACACATGTAGATATATGTTCCAATAGCGCTCGGATTCATTGTCCTGCACTCGGCTCCTCCTTCATCCTTCCTTCTGAGAGATGTTCACTGAAAGTGTAGCCACTGCAGGGGTGAGCTTTTACATGTAAAATGACAATCAAGGACTCGGTATCAGTGTCAGTATGCACATTCACATCCATTCAATCATTTTCAAATTAATTAGGGTTAGGCACGGCAAAATGACATTTAAGACACACATGTAGCACACACAGGTACTCCCCACACTCGGGAATCATTCATAACACTCCACACACGTTATACGTACTACTCTAATCAACCTCATATCTACATGCATGCCTGCGGATCCGACTCGAGTGATGACTTTCAGTTACAGTTTTCCCCTCTCCTGGCCCCTCGTCCTTCAGCTCTTCCCGCGTGGTACCGACCTCCCATTGGCATCTTGAGACTCTTCTCTAGCTCCTACGGCTACCACGAGCTCCTTCGGAATCTAGCCGAGGTCTGTAACTGGAAGTCATTCCTTCGGGGCTCTTAACCTTCCACGGGTCGCCCCACTCTTACACATGCAGCTAAATGCATTTACCAACAAGCGTCATTACACCACCGATACCTCCTTCGAAACCATTAAGTAGGAACAGATTCAATGCAACCTTTATTCGCTTTATTATTTACACCAATATGTTCAACCATCAGCAATCAAGTAATAGCATCTAACCAATCAACTAACGAGCACACATTCATATTCTCACAGTGTTAACAAGAATAGAACCATGCATATCATTCGTTATTATCAATACTAACATACTACTTCACCACCATCTAGATTACAAGCATTTACTGTTTAACCACTATAAAACACACAGAATCCAGAATCTCCAATCATGCATAGGATCCAATCATCACAAACACATGCACATACACTCAAGCAGTACATTCATCCGGTACCGTTCGTGGACCATACATTTAACATGCAAGCGCCCCTACCTACGAAAGGGACTTCAAGAAGCTTTTCTGCTCTTCAACGTTGAATCTGACGTCCTTCTACTGATTCGTTCTGCTTTTCTCCACTCCGTCGTACTCTGCACTTGGTTCGGAGTTAGGGTGTTGTTCTTCCTCTGCTTCAACGATCGTCCTTCACCTGCCGGGGCTCAGACCTTCTTCCCGCACTGTCGTCGTGACGAACAGAAATAGGGGAATGGAAAGAAGATGGAGACGAAGAAGAAAAAGACAGAATGGAGTAGTGGGAGAAGTTTTTGCACCCACGGTGATACTGAATATGCACCTATATACGCATGTGAGGAGAAGGAGTGGGATGGGAAAGCGTGAGTCGCAGTCCACTCACACCTTTCGCCAATCACAGACAGCCACATCCCATCAATTAAGTCCAATTAACTTGTCATTAACTCTCAGGCTATATTGATTATGATTAACAACTAATTCTTTACTTTACTTTCAATTTTTCTTATTATTTAATTTTTTATTCGGTATCTAACTTCAAAACTGGGATGTTACAACATCCACCTGATGCATTTCTTGTTCTTGATTAGGAGTCATTGCTAAATGGAAATTTGTAGCTCCATGTCCTGAAACACCACAAACTTCACAAACAATATTAGTAGCACCTGTTGACCCTATTTTATCAAGTTTTAATGTTAATGCTTTAACTTTGGAAGAAAGTAAGGAAAGAGCATCAACAGAGTACTTACCTGGTGTTTTAGAAGGTAATCCTCTCTCAGAGTTCCATTGGTGAGTGTTTTAAGCTATTTCCTCGATCAGGTTCTCAGCTTCATCAACATTTTTACTCATGAAGGCTCCTCCAGCTGTAGCATCTAAAGAGATCTTTTGTGTGGAAGTTAGTCCATTATAGAAAATATGGATTGTCAACCACCTTTCTATCCCATGGTGAGGACATTCTCTTAGCAACTCCCTGTATCTTTCCCAGGCTTCATACAAGGATTCATCATCTTTTTGTGAAAAATTGATGATTTGTTTTCTCAACACATCAGTCTTGTTCCTTGGGTACCATTTATTGATAAAAGCACTGGACAATTGTTCCCAAGTCATGATGGATCCTTCAGGAAGAGAGTATAACCACGCTCTTGCTTTATCTCTTAAGGAGAAAGGGAAAATTCTTAAGCGAATGGCATCATTGGTGGCTCCGTTCATCTTCAGGGTGTCACAGTATTCAAGAAAGATTTGAAGATGAAGATTTGGATCTTCGAAGGGTAATCCTCCGAATTGGTTCTGTTGAACCATTGAGAGTAGTGAAGGCTTCAATTCAAAATTGTTAGCCTCCACTGTGGGTCTGAGGATGCTGGATCCTCTTCCATTAGTGCTTGGAGCGGCAAAATCTCTTAGGGGTCTGTGTTGGTCTGCCATTTGTTTTTCTTTTTGTTCTTTTTGTTATTTTTGTTGTTTTTGTTGTTTTCTCAAAGCTCTAAGGGTATGTTCTATCTCAGGGTCAAATCCTAAGTTTAGATCGACACTACGGCTTCGTCGCATAAATAGAAAATAAATGACAAACAACACAAACAATTACAAAAATAAAACAATAATAAATACACAGAATATAGAACAAAACACAAAATTACAAAGAAAATAACAATAGAAATATTAACAAGTATGATCTAATCGAATTTCAATATTGCCGATATTTGAGGGACAACAGTCCCCGGTAACGGCGCCAAAAACTTGACAGGGCCCGCAAGCGCACGGGTTATGTCGCGTAATATAAAAGATTATCGTTCTCCACAGGGACTGTGTTCAAAGTACCAACATATTGAAATTTAATTATCCACACAATTGATTTTTTAAAGATTTTTATAAAATAAAGCACAAATTAAAGTTGCACAGAATACGAATAAATAAAAATAAAATTTACTTGACACTTAAAAATCAGAGTTGAGAATATCTTGGGATTTCGGGGGATTAAGACTCTATTTTATGTTAATGAATTTTAACTTTTCATAAATAAGAATCAAATTAAGTTTTCCAAGGTGAATTTTCCAAAAGCTAATTAATATGTTCCTCTCGGAATTCTATTAATGTACCTAACCTATAGAAAGCGCTGCTTAATCCTCAGAAAGGCCCATTATCGTTTTATGAAAACCCCTTTTATTTCCTCAAAAGAATTTTGATTACTTTCACGGTTTTACCGAGGTCACAAAAAGCATTTCAAAAATCTTAGGTTTAATTCAAAGCTTTCCGGTAAAAATAAATCTCTCGATTCTATTTATTACCTAAACTTACTAATATACCCGCAAGTATACAGTTTTATCATTTAGGTTCTTGTTAGGAATCACTAAAAGCATTAAGCATAATTGAACTAAATGGAAAACAGAAATTTATTTAATTCCAAGTCAAAATAACATTAAAATAAAATATTATCATACCCCCTTTATCCCAAGATAATTAATTTAGCTACTCATGAAATAATTCAAATTCATATAAATAATGGAAAAATAAAACATACAAGACATGGTAAAAATAAAGACTTACGGGTTTCTCCAAAAGCTCAGAATAATTTACCACTGTATTTCCTTGTTGCAATATTCCTCCGTCAATTACAAATTTAAATAACTCACTTTTACAATTCACAACTCTTAAAATAAAATAAAGAAAAAGAAAGTAAAAGAAAAAATGGGAACGGGACAAAGAAAGAAAATAAGAGAAATAAAACGAAAGAAAAAGAAAAGAAAAGAAGAAGAAAAACGAAGAAGAAAAAGAAAGAAAAGAAAGAAAAGAGAAGCGGAAAAGAAACAAAGAAAAGAGAAAGGAAAGAAGAATTGGAACGAAGCTGATGGTAATTGATGGGAAGAGATGATTGATGCTGGATGCTTGCAACTTCTTCTCCTTTTATAGGCGATGGAAAGGGGGGATCCAGCTAAGAAACGCGTTGTAATTGCAAGTGGAAGGAAACTTTCGGTGCATGTGAGTTCCAGCTGTGCCAATTTGCATTATTTTAATATTTCCAATAATTCGGTGCTTGGATTTATTCAGCTGGGCAAATTCCGAGTGGAAAAATGGGTCAGTTTTCATCTTTTCTGCAAAATCCGAGTGAAAGGGTGCCTTTTGTGCCCAAAACCAAGTGAAAATGGTACTGTTTGTACATAAAACCGAGTGAAATCTTTTTCGCTTGAGCGAGAGTTTCTCGCTTAAGCGTTTGTTGAAGGAAACCGTCTCGCTCAAGCGAATAAAGGTTCGCTCAAGCGAGAGGTTCTCTTTTTCACTGTTTCACTCGGAGAAACCTTGCTCGGATTTGCTTGTGTTGCTCGGAATTGACTGAAGAGGGACTCGAATCCGACTAAAACCATTCACTCCGCTCAGGTTCATGGAGTTCATTCGGAACTGATTGAAGACTCACTCAGCTCAGATTCAATCGGTTCCCAATCATTTTCACTCGGCTGTCTCTGAATTTGAACCACTCGGTTAAAGCTTTGCTTTGGAATTCACTTTTACTCAGGAACTTGCACTTGAAGGGTTGGAATTTGACTGATTGAATTTTTTCTTATGTCTGAGCCTTGCTTTGCTTGGAAATGCATCTTTCTAACCCAACTCACTCAGATGTGCTTTCCTTGGAGACTTCTCACTCGGGCTCAGTGTGAAACTTGAGAGTCTGCCTAAGTGTGATTCATTTCTGGTCGGATTTTTCCTTCCTTGCTAAGAATTACTCAGAAATGCTTTTGTTCTGCTTGAGAATGCCATTTTCTCTGAGTGAGATCACTCGGATTCCTCCTTAGTCAGCATTTATTCATTTCAGTGGCCTCTTCTACTCGGAATCCATTCACTCAGAACAGCTTTTTGCTCGGATTGGTGGCAAATCAAAAAGCTCCCACTTGGATTCACTTCAATCAGCAAGCCTTTCACTCGGAGAATAGCTTTGGACAGCATCTATTTAACGTCAGTCCCCTTTTTCACTCAGAATGGATGCAGTCGGGGAAGCTTCCACTCAGAATCTCCTCCAACCGAGACTCATTCCATTTCAGCATTGAACCTCAGCCATTTATCACTTGGAATGGCTTTGACAGGGAACTTTCCACTCGGATTTGGCTCCAACAGTGAAGTATTCCACTCGGCAATGCTCCATTCTGAGTCCTTCCACTCGGAAAGGCTCCATTCTGAGCCATTCCACTCGGATTTACCTTCAATAGTGCAGTATTCCACTCGGATTTGCTCCCTTCTGAGTAATTCCACTCGGATTTGGTCATTTCTCATTCATCCCACTCGGATTTGGTCATTTTGAGTCGGAATTCAGCATTTCTGAGTCGGATTTCAACATTCTGAGTCGGATTTCAGCATTCTGAGTCAGAATTCAGCATAAAAAGAGAGTTCTTTCTACTTTGGGCTTCTTCTTCTTGTTTTATTATAATTTTATGGTCGTTTTTCTCTTGTTTTTGACCCTTTATTACCTTAATTTCTACAAAATAACATACCCAAGTAGAATAGAGTGGAAATAAAACAAAAATCACAATAAATAAAGGAAATACAGTGCATAATGATTAAAATCCTAAGCAAACTAGATCTATTTTATTGTATTATAAAGCACTTATCAAGCAGGAGTCGTAGTTGAAAGTGATGATGGCGTCCACTTGGAAATTTCTCTCCAGTTCAATTTTAAAACTTCCAATAACCAAGCTGACTATGAAGCTTGTCTTGCCGGACTCCGAGCCGTAATTGATATTGGAGCAACACAAGTAACCCTCTGTAGTCATTCACAGCTGGTGATATCGTAGATTCAGGGCGGACATCAAGTCTATGAGCCTCAGCTCCAGCTATATTTGAACTGTGTGAATAAATTAAAGGGAAGATTTTCTATGTTGGAGTTCAAGCATGTACCTAGAGAGGAAAACACTAGGGCGGACATCCTCTCGAGGCTTCTAAGCATGAAACAACCTGGAAGCACAACCACAGTGGTGCAAAGCACTCTGACATCGCCCAACATCTCCTTGACCTCATCGTTGAATACAATAACATATCATGCCTTTGATGAGAACTCGTGGGTAGTTCCTTACATACGGTACTTCATGGACGAAGAGCTTCCCACTGATGACTTGGAGAAGAAGAAGTTGGAAAGGGAGCTGCCTTACTTTACATTGGTAGATGGGATACTCATACGGAGAGGATTTTCAGTGCCATACCACAGGTGTTTGAACGAGAATGAGGTACGAGGTATGCTGGAAGAAGTACATGAGGGACAATATGGACACCACAACGGAGGTAGAAGCCTGATGAGGAAGGTTCTAAGAGCGGGTTACTGGTGGCCCATAATGAAGAGAGACTCCATTGAGTTTGTAAAGAGGTATGATCCGTGCAAAGATTTTCCAATCTTCATCACACACCTGCCCAGGAACTTTCTACATCCATCGTACCATGGCCTTTTCATCAGTGGGGCCTCGATATCCTGGGTCTGTTCCCAATAGCACCTGGTGGAATCAAATATCTCATAGTTGGGGTGGATTACTTTACTGAAGGAATTCTGCTTTAGAATTCACAATTTTAGATTAAGTTTTCTTAATATAGTAGTGCTAGTGAGATAGTGGTGGAAGTAAGAGAGAGAAATATTTTTTTTTAAAGAAGGTTCTGCTAAAATCCTAAGGTAATAATACCTCTTTCTTATATTTTTTAGGGTTATTTTCATATTATTTTTAGAAATCTATTATTATACTGGAAATAATATTATTTTAAGTTACTATTCTGAATAGTAAAATACTATTTCAAAAGTAAATTACTATTCAAATAGTAAATTACTATTTACTGTTACTATTTACCATTACTATTTACGTTTTACTATTTATCATTACTATTCATGATTTACTATTTATCGTTACTATTTATAATTTACTATTTACCGTTACTATTTACGTTTTACTATTTATTGTTACTATTCATGATTTACTATTCACTATTTACTATTTACTATTCAAAATTTACCATTTCTGCTTTAAGTAGTAATCTTAATTTTCATCTTGTAACTATATTAAAATGAAATTGGTATGTTTTAGAACTCGGAGACAAGGCGCGCACGGATTTTCAATAACGAATCAGTATACAAGAGGTAAGGGGGAGTGAGATAGGTATATAATATGAAAAGACATAAGAATAATGGAAGGATTCCCCTACTCCTTTTAAATTTAATAATATTATTATTTTAAAATATTAACTTTTTAACTTAAAATTTATAATAAATTTTAAATTAAATATTTAATGTAACTAACTCTAACATACCTATGAAAGGACCTGGACTTTTATGACCTATATGGACTGAACTATACCTATGCAAGGACTAGATTATATGGACTTATATAGACCTATGCGAGGAATTGACCAAAAGAACTCAAAATCAACTATATTAATAACCATTAGACTTTGAATTATAATATTTATAAATGATGTTTTATTGACTTGATTTTGATTGATTATTTTTATGATTGTTAATTATTTATGATTGTGATGGATGATCTTTTGATGTGGAGTTTGAGCATATAGCAAGCATGACGGAAAGTTAAAACTCAGTAAGAATTTTCTTACCTTACTTTTTAAATTTTTATTCTAAGAAAAAGTATTATTTTATTTTATATAGTCTTTTATTTCTTCTTAGAAATTATTTTCATTAATTTTACTTTTAATCTTTAAAAATCTAGTATTTATTTCAAAAGAAGTCATTTTATGAAAATTAATTTATAAAAAAGCTTGAATTAATTAATTCTTGAATTAAAGAAATTTTTATAATTTTAAGTATTTTTTAATAAATTAAAAATTATTATCTTTAAGTAAAATAAAATTTTCAAAATAAAATTATTTTGTTCCAACCTAATAATTAAAGATATTTGAAAATAATTGAGATTTCTAAATTCGATATTGTTAAGATTTAATTTAAGAAAGAATATGTAAAGTTTTCTATGAGAAGTTTTGAGATATTTAAGGCTTGGAAACTCAATTTTGGTGAGAATTGAAAACTGTACCAAATTTATTTTTGTATGACAAAAATTCAAAGAATTGAGGAAATGTATAGTTTATTGAGATAATGTTGTAAACCTTTAAGGTATTTAATAATTGAGTTTCTAAAAGCCTTAACCAACTAAATACGCGAGTAGTTCATGCATCATGAATCATTAAAGTGAAATAAAATGATATTGTCTAGGGACGGATTATAGAAACCGAGGATACATTAAAGGAGGCTTAATTACGAGCCTTGGGATGAGAGGGTGTGGAAGGGTGCTTTAGGGGACCTGGGGTAGCTCCCTAGTCTTGGGTACTTTCATAATAAAAACCTTCTCAATCTGAATAGTCTCTAAGTGTTTCCATACCAGTTGAGCTATTCATATTATTATTATCTAGACTTGTGGAACAGTGTAAACTCATGGTTGGCCCAGTGTAAATTAAAATTTAAGGGCCCACATATATAGGTAAGTTATGATGAAGATATTGCATAACATTCATGCATTCATAATTGATTATGTATGTGATTGTGACTGATATTATTATGTATTGGTTTGTGAAAACCCTTTGTTGCTTATGTCTTATTCGAGAATATTATATTCTGTTTCTCACTCCTTTCTCCGTGTTTTTCTTTCATATGTTTTAAATTGATAGTTCAGAGGGAAGAATCGAAGAATCTCGGTTGTAAATATAGTACGTTCTAGAAAGGGAGCTCGGTATGAATACCGTGGTCCAATGAATAAATAATGTTATTAAGTAACTGCTTCTGGGCCATGGAGTTTCCTCTCTTTCTTATATGTTTAATATTTATTTTCTTTGGATGAATGTAAAATTACTTTATAAAGTTTTAATAATATTTATGAGGTATTTCAGAAATGATGTATCTAATTTATTCCGATAGTTTCCTTTTAACAATCATTTCTTTAGGAAAAAAATTACGAATTTTTCTAGTATTTATTAAGGTGTAATAGATGGTTTTACAATGTGGTATCAGAGCAGTTAATCTAATAGGCTTGGGGAAAAGGTCTATCTTGCTTTGTCTGTAAACTCTGTATAGGTGATAGAGAATGGAATATCTAACTTGGTAGTAACTGTGATTGATGTGACAAGTCTCAGTTACTGGAAACAGGAAACTAATGGCTGGAAATGATCTTGCTGGAATTATAGAATGCTTAATCAATGCCATGGGAGCACGTGAAGGTCAAGGTAATGATGCCTTGAGAAGTTTGGACCTTTTTGAAAAGCGTAATCCACCTCATTTCAAGGGAGGATATAACCTCGATGGAGCGCAAATCTGGATTCGAGAGATAGAAAAGATCTTTGGAGCATTACAATGTAGTGAAGCTGATAAGGTAGTCTTCGTAACTTATGCCTTATCTGAGGATGCCGAACATTGGTGGGATAGCATGCGTAGACAATTCAAAGTCAACCAAGTGGAGATCACCTGGGATTATTTTAAGGATATGTTCTTGGAAAAATACTTTCCAGCTGATGTTAAAGAGAAAAGACAATTCGAATTCCTGTCGCTGACCCAAGGAAACATGACCATAGAAGAGTATGCATCCAGGTTTGAAGAGCTATTTTGTTTTCATTCTCATTATAATGATGCTACTAACAAAGGTGATTGGTGTGTAAAGTTTGTAAATGGATTACGGCCAGAAATTAAAGAAGCTATACGAATACAGGAAATCCTTGAATTTTCTGTATTGGTAAATCGCTGCAGGATCTTTGAAGAGGATCATAAGGATAGAATGACCAAAAGTCGTGAGCCCATTCATAAAGTGGGAGAAATGAGAAGTGGAGGACCTCACCATCACCAAAGAAGAGACTTCAGGAGAAATAAGCCTCACCAAGTGCCATTTCGCCGGTTTGGAGCAGTATCTGTTCCTAACAGACCCCAAGCTTCAACTAGAAGCTATTACCCAACATCTGCACCAAATTTTAAATGTTTTATCTATGGAGGACCCCATTTAAAAAGTGATTGTCCTAAATACACTTATATTTGCTTTAAGTGTAACAAACCAGGTCATCACATCAAGGATTGTCCAGAGATGAAGAAGGAAAACCCTGAAGGTGTGAGTACAAGCATAAATACTCAGGGAGGCACACACAGTGCAGTCGGAAGGCCGAAGGCGAAAGGAAAGGTTTTTACAATCACTAGAGAAGAAGCACCTCATTCTGATTCTATGGTGAAAGGTAAGTGTATCATTAATAAGATTTCTTAAACTGTTATGTATGACTCAGGTGCATCACATTCCTTTATTGCCAATGACTGTGTAGAAAAACTAAAATTACCTGTGATAGAACTGCCATTTGACTTATCTGTAGATACTCCTAGAAACAATCTCATTGTCACTTCTAAAGCCTGTTGGAAATGCCCTATTGTCATAGATGGTAGGGACTTTAAGGCTAATCTTTTCTGTTTACCCTTTTCTGACTTAGAAGTTATTATTAGGCTAGATTGGTTTCTGACAATCATGTTCTAATTGATTGTCATAATAAAACCATAATGTTTAACGAACTAGTGAATTTGAATCCTGAGGATTCGAGATTTCTAACCGCCAACCAAGTGAGTGCCTCTTTAAAAGGAAGGGCTCAAGGATTCATGCTATTGCTTTCAACGAAAGTAGAGCAAGAATCAAAAATCAAAAATCTACCCATTGTGTGTGAATTTCCTGATGTTTTTCCTGAATATATCCCTAGTTTACCCTCAGAAAGAGATGTGGAATTCGTCATTGATCTAGTACCTGGAGTTGGACCCATTTTAATTGCACCATACTGAATGTCACCTCAAGAATTAGCAGAGTTGAAGAAACAACTTGAAGAGATGATAGAGAAGCAGTTTATACAACCCAGTGTATCCCCCTGGGGTGCACCAGTGTTATTGGTTAAGAAAAAGGATAGTAGCATGAGGTTATGTGTAGATTATCGGCAACTGAACAAGGTGACGATCAAGAACAGATATCCTCTACCAAGGATTGACGACTTGATGGATCAGCTGCGTGGTGCCACGGTGTTCTCTAAAATTGATTTGAGGTCTGGATTGTGACACCCCAAAACCCAAATTACAAATTCCAATTTATTAACCTAAATTTTCGAAATAAATTTTTCGTGTTTAAATAATCATTTTGAAATTCGTAATTTAAATTCTGAGGTCACGTAAAAATTGATAAATGCGGAATATTATCATGCATACTAGTCGTGGATGAATAAAACATAATACATTTATATAGCAAAAATGATAAAGAAGATTACAGTACAAGGTACATAATAATATTATTACAATACATTAAATCTCAATTGAAGTCAACACACAAGCAATAAAACATAAAAGCTTCATTAATTACACCACTCGTCATTCTGTGTAGCATACACTGTAAAAATAACGTAAGAGTGAGACAGAATATAGAATAAATATAAAATAAGTAAAATTGCACAAACACAATCAACAAACCATAATGATATGATGAATATGCCAAACAAGGTCATTTATATTTAATAATCTTTAATTTAGTCAAATGATGTCGTGCTGGATCCATTTTGGTTTAGTGGGAATACTACAGTAAAAAGTCTCATAGAGACACAAGTAGGAATTAATATATACCATGAATCCCTACCCTTCATGGCACTCAAGTACCGAAGTACACAAGTAGGAATTAGCATAAACCATGAATCCCTACACTTCATGGCTCTCAAGTACCAAAGTACACAAGTAAGAATTAGCATAAACCATGAATCCCTACACTTCATGGCTCTTAGCGAAAATAGGGCTTTAACTCATCATAGAGTAACCCCCTACCAGGGCCGGAAATCATGGAACCCCTAAATTCCATGGTACGTCCAAATGCTTATGATGCATGAATGCCTTTAATTCTCTTTATCGATTTAACATACCATGATATTAATACTTCCATAATCACTTGGAAAACACAAGGCCTCAAAGGACACATCACATATATTAATTCTCAAAATCATGGATTTACAGTTCAACAACATAACTCAATAAACCACAAGGCATTCATGTATACATTAATTTAGTCATTCATAATTATTCATCACAAAGATATACATACTGTATGTCATTCATAGAACACTCAATAACATCCATAATAATCAATAATCCCTCAATAATTCAAAACTAAATCATTACCCACATGGAAAATATCATTTTCATCCATAATAATCATCATAGGTAAATTTCAGAAATTTACAACGGCAACATACATTAGTAAAGCGACCATAACGTGATTAAATCAAATCCTTTTTAAGCAATTCCACTTTCTATAGATTCATAACATAAATATCTACAACTTTTATGAAGACATCAAAGTCTAAATATGTATGTATAATTCCCATAATATTAATATTTACACAAAATAGAAGGTACATATTCCAAAACACACATACTGTAGTATTTTGACTATAACTCATGCTATACATATCCAAATCAGTCGGTCCAAGTCTCTAAATTCATATAACGAAAAGATCTACAACTTTGATGGAGAAGTCAGAGTCAAATTCACACATTTTCAGCTTCAAAATTAAGTAACGAGCTACAAAAATAAATCTGGAAATCCTAGAACAGCATACAATTCTACCCATTCCATATTTATTCACAACCCTATCCCCTCTTACCTTGATGGAGGATCTTAGATTGGTTGAAAAATATTCTCTTCTTACTGTCCTAGCTTCAGATCAAGGGTGACTTGACGGAGAAAAGGAAATGAGAGAGAGACTTTACTAATTTTAGTTTGTTCTAAGAATTTAGACTTGGGAACGAGATGTAGTGTCGATTTAATAATGCAAAAGACAAGTAGGGGACAAGCTTTTTCGTAATTGGATTGTAGTGGGATGTTAGGTGTATTAATTGCAGTGATAATGGAGGTTTTAGATAAGAAAATGAGCTATATTTGTTGACCATTTCCTCCGCCTACATAATAGATCTTGTATGATTGAAGTAAATATATTAAAATATGTATAAGATGATATGATTGGAGTAAAATATTAATTCTGACACTGGTTCGGTATTTTGGGCATATCTCTTTCCTAGAAGAATTCATCAAAGCCTTTTTTCGTTCAGAATTGCTCCACTCGGAAGGGAATTTCCTTGGAAATGTTTCTGCTTGAAACACTCAGTCATAGCTTTTCTTTCTAAGTGAGTGACCCACTTGGAAATGTCTCACCTAGAGACACCTCATTTAGAAATATCTCACTCGGATATATCTCCGCCTGAAAGTGCTCGTTCAAAATCAGCCATTTTTTATTCAGAATTGATTGACTCAGAATTTCTCTACTCGGATATATCTCTGCCCGAAAAGTACTTTATTCGAAGTCAAAGCCTTTCTTCACTCGAAAGTATTTCTCTCGGAAGTGCGTCACTCAGAAATCTTACAACCGAAAGCATCATTCGGAGTCAAAGTTCAGTCCTCTCTCAGAAATCTTTCCACTTGGGAATATCACTTGGAGTCGAAGGCAATCTCGAAGATGAACCCGAGCACAAGCTCTCGGCAACTTTGAATATGGCCCAAGCACAGGCTCTAGGCAACCTTTATGACACCCGAGCACGAATAGAATGAAGGGGTTCACCACTCGGATATTTACTTCCCACGGAAACTTTTCACTCAGAAACGTATTCATCCAAAGTCAAAGTCTTTCTCTGTTCCAGAAGTACTTCCCCTGGAAATGACTCACTTGGTAGTCTCAATCGGTGACATATCACGTGAGAATCGGAAAAGGTCTCACTTGGTGTCATCCACTTGAAAATGTCTCACTCGGTACCATCCCTCACGGAAGTGTCGCACTTGGGGACACCACACTCGGGAAAGTTGTATTTAAGTCGGAGATACCCCACTCGGGAATATCTCGGCCCGAGAAGTACTCATTCGAAATCAAAACTTTTCTTTGTTCGGAATTACTTCTCTCAGAGACGTTTTATTCGGAAATGAGTCACTCAGAGACGTTTCATTTAGAAATGAGTCACTCAGAGACATTTCACTCAGAAACTTTTCATTCGGAAATGAGTTACTCGGAGACGTTCCATTCGGAAACGAGTCATTCGGAGATGTTTTACTCGGAAACGTTTCACTCGGAGGTGTTTCATTCGGAAATGAGTCACTCAGAAACATTCCACCCGGAAGTATGGAACTTGGAAGCGTTTTTGCCCGAAAGGTGTTTATTCGAAGTCAGAGCCCCTTTCACTCAGAAGTGGTTCTATCGGACACGCTTCACTCAGAAATGTCTCCGAGGCCAGGACTCCCTTCACTCGAAAGTGGTTCTTTCAGTCATGACTCACTCGGAAACATCTTAACCTTCCTTCACTCGGAAGTTCTCTCGGTCATACCTAACTCAGAAAGATCTCACTCGAAATCAGATTCCTTTCTTCACTCGGACAGTCTTATCTCTGACATGATTCACTCGGAAATTTCTTGCTCAATAATATTTTACTCGGTAATGTCCCAATTAGAGCGCTACCGGAAGTTAGTATCAAAGAAGGTATTTGGGTCAGACCAAAAGAGGTGTTCACAAAAATGTTTTCCTAACCAAATTTATGTAGAAAGTTGAGAAAAAAATGGATAATATCATTAATGGTCTAAATCAAAATGATTATACATGAGAATAAAATTTTTGGGATGTTACAATTCTCCCACCCTAATAAAAATTTCATCATTGAAATTTAATATAGTGCATCAGATAGAAGAAAAATTCCGATCAAAAGATACTACCGACCACCACTTACAAATCTAGGAAGCCAAGGCATCCAAGGACGGGGCCAAACCAATCAACGCCTAAGAACAAAAAAATTCACGTCTTCAGAAAGAAATTTCACATCCGACTTCTCAGAAACAGTCAAATCATCCTACAGTACTCGAAATTGAGTCAGATTTTGAGTTCAATACAAAAGGAACAAGGGTTGGAGGTCAACCCCATGAAGGAGATCTACCCCAGGAATGTCATAATTCACACGTATCTAAAAAAAAATTTTGTTTCCTAAGCAGAAAGTCGTAGGTCAGGTGGCAACAATCCACTCCACATGACTAGGAGAAACATTCTCGACCCTTCCTTACTCGGAAATGTTTCCTTCCTTATCTCAGACAAGATTCACTTGGAAATATCTTATTCGAAGTACTTCACTCGATAATCTCCAAATCAGAACGTTACCAGAAGTTAATATCAAAAGAGGCTATTTGAATGAATCAAAAAAAAAGAAGCTTCAGTTCACAACCAAACTTATGTGGCCACTTCGCTTGACTCATCACTCAAGCCTCGTGGTTGGGGGCTTCTGTTTCCCATAGAAGTTAAGGGTGGTCCCCACCATTGGCCTCATCTTACTATTGACAGAACCTTGCCTTTTGCTAATGTGGCTCAAGGCTCGATCTTAGTGTTACCCAGGAACATGGCTGAATGGGAAGACACTATACAGATATAGGAATCAAATACCATCACACACTGTGCTGGTAGAATATTCTCAAACTTTGGATCTAAGGTCCAATATATAGGAAACCTTCTAGGTACGACTGTAAAACAAACCTTTCAATCCTGGAAAATAGCCTACCCAGAAGAATATCAGAAATCGGTAGACATAGCAGATAACACTGCTAATGTCACAGCATAAATAAGGCAAATGATTTTAGGATATAATGAGTATAGGGGAAGTATTCAAGCCCAAAACCATGCCTTATTACAATTGGAAACCCTGAAAATCAATGATATGAAGGATTTCCCAGCATATGCCGAGCAATATGAAATGCTTGCGGCAAAGACAGGTAGAATCTACCTAGACCCAGAACTTTCAACAAAGTTCTTCAGAAAATTTCCATTCCCTTTTAGCACAAAGATAATGGAATTATGGGATCAAGCAAATCCTAATATGACTGTAGGAATAGGACCTAGAAAAATCTTCACCTTCCAAGTCTTCCAACAGCTTTGCCAACAGAATGAAATCTCGCCAGGTGAAAGATTTCTCACTTTGTAGAAACATTTATGTACCCGGAGTATACAGAAATCAAAGAGCTAGAAAACCACTTAGAAGATCAACCACTTATAACGGAACACCTCCCAGAAACCAAGTCAAGAAGGTTAGACCCTCAAAACCTTGAACTACGACCTGCAAATGTTTTATTTATGGTCAAAGAGGACATTTTGCAAGAGATTGCAGAAACCAAAATGTCATAAGAGAGAGAGACTCCATGCCTATCAAAAATTAGAGTTACCAGAAAAGGGGAATATTGTCTCAGTATCAAAAGAAGAAATTCCTGATGATAGTGATATATGCTCCTACTCAGATAATGAAGGAGATCAAGAAAGAAAAGAATTCATAAACCTTTTCGATGATTCTAAAGACTTCTTCCTTATGATTCAATCTACCTTCAACAGCCCTTATGCCTAGAGAAATCCTCCAAAAGACATAAGAACCCGAGAACAACAGGAATGTCAACATGAGTGGGAATACTATGTATACATCAATTTATCAGTTAGGCAACAAGTCATATAGCACACACTTAACATATTATCAAGCAAGTAATCAAACAATTCACATAGTATATCAAAGAAACAATACATGTCATAGCAATTGGCCCTAAATTTTTGAAAATGCTCTGATACCACCATTGTGACACCCCAAAACCCAAATTACAAATTCCAATTTATTAACCTAAATTTTTGAAATAAATTTTTCACGTTTAAATAATTATTTTGAAATTCATAATTTAAATTCTGAGGTTACGTAAAAATTGATAAATGTGGAATATTATCATGCATACTAGTCGTGGACGAATAAAATATAATACATTTATATAGCATAAACGATAAAGAAGATTACAGTACAAGGTATATAATAATATTATTACACCATATTAAATCTCAATTGAAGTCAACACTCAAGCAATAAAACATAAAAGCTTCATTAATTGCACCACTCGTCATTCTGTGTAGCATGCACTGTAAAAATAACGTAAGAGTGAGACAGAATATAGAATAAATATAAAATAAGTAAAATTGCACAAACACAATCAACAAACCATAATGATATGATGAATATGCCAAACAAGGTTATTGTTAGTCCTCAAATTTACAATAAATCTTTTAATAAAAATTTTATAAAAATAAGAAAAATTTGGTTAATTTGTTAGAAAATTAGGTTTTAATTCAATAAATAGATGTTGTTGGAAATAATCTACCCTTGATCAATTTTCTCTAGTTTTGCAGTGAAAAAGTAAAGAATTCAAGAGAAAATTATACTGGAGGATCTGACGCGTAGCATTAATCCCACGCGTAGCGTGGACTCTGAATTTTGATGCTGACGCTACGTGTCACATCCATGCGTAGCGTCAGTGCTGCGTGGTCTCCACCTCCAACTTGGCCAACCACTCCACTTGGACCCAATAATGGATACTCCACTCAGCACCAAGGGCACCCCACTAAGCACAAATGGCCAAAATACAGTGGAGACACGTCCAAGTGGCCAAGCATGATCAAATTTAATAATTTGAAGTGGTCATTATCAGTTGTTTAATGGAAGCTGAGTCAGGGGCCTGACGCGTAGCGTCACACTGACGCGTAGCGTCAGCACCCTTGCTCAGCCCTATAAATAGGGCCATCCAACACCATTCAACATATCCCATTCTCATTCTCTTCTCTTTTTTTCTCTCTTTATGCTCGACTTTGAGTACTTCTTTTGTGAGTTGTAGTTCTAGAATAGTTTTCTAGATACTTGAGTGTGTTTTGGTGTATTGTGATCGTTGTATCGTGAAGTTTCCATCGTCTTCGTAATGTCAAACTATGTAAGTGTTGTTTTTACTTTCACCATGTGTAACTAATTTGTTTATGTTGGAATTGGTGAACTAATCTATTGAGTATAATGTTATGAATTCGACCTCTGCATGTTTATGATTCAATTCCATGTTAGTATTTCAACCTTTTATTAATATGAACGTCAAACGGGAGAATGATTTTCATGTGTATTGAAACTTGTTTTATTAGTATGAATGTCAAACGGGAGAATGATTATTCATGCCGTATTAAAACTTGTTTTGACGAAAGTAAAAGTTAGAATACCCTTGGTATCTCAATTCTATAGGGGTTGTTAACCATTGTTGCCATAAGGCCAGGCCTTAATGCAAGTTTTTACTAAGAAAGCTCACGAGGGATCGGACTTTACGGTGAATTCTTAGAATTTATATCACGAGGGATCGGTTATAATGATTTTAAGCTGCAATGACATGAAACTTTGATGATTAAATATGCATGTCTTGAGTTCCTCATTGTTATTCTAGATTAGGGATCCAATTTCCAACATAATTTGTTCATCTATGTTTATCTCAAGTATCTTACCTATTTTAGATTGCAACTCAACTTTTTAGATAGATTTTTATTTTCTTTTTATCTCATGAACAACTCAACCATGCTATCTTGTGAATATTGTATAAATTGTATATAAATCATTCTTTTGTCCATAACATTCTTCACATTTACCATAGTGAATAGAAAATTACTATTGTTATTGGACTTTCAATCCCAGTGGAACGATATCTAAATTTTGAAAACTACAAATGATTGGTGCGCTTGCCAATTAACAACCCGGTGGTAGAAATGAATGGTTCAGACGCTATCGCTGGGTTAACAAGTTTTTTGGCGCCGTCACCGGGCATTAAATTGTTTCAGTAAAATAGTAAATTTTTAATTACTGTGGTAAATATTTTTTTTACCTTAGTTATATATTGTTATTTATTTACTTTTTCTTATCATTGTTACACTAACTTTCTTTGTCTAGTTTGTGTATGCAAACCCGATCTACTGCAGGTAAAATTTATTTTGATCCTAAGATAGAAAGGTTTGTAAAGAAAATCAAGTCTTTGAAATCTAAAACACAAACTAAATATTCTTCTACTTCTAAAACTTTTGAAAATTCAAATATGGCTGCTGAAAAGAGAACATTGGGACAGTTTGCTGCTATTAATGGTCCACCCCGCGTTTCGGGAATGTTTCAAGGACCTGTTGTACCAGTGGAGATTAAACCTGCTACTTTAAATATTATTCAAAATAATCAATTTGCTGGCTTAAATCATGAAGAACCATATGAACATTTAACTATTTTTTATGAGTTATGTAGCACAATTAGTTTTGAACCCAATCAAGAAGAATCTGTTTATATGAGGTTATTTTCTTTTTCATTGATTGGTAAAGCTAAAGAATGGTTTAAATCTTGCCCACCGGGTAGTTTTGTAAACAGGTCCGATGTTGAAAGAAAATTTTTGGAAAGATTTTATTCTCCTTCAAAATATTTTGAAGCCATGACAGCCATACATTCTTTTTCACAAAATAATGATGAATCATTAGGGGAAACATGGGAATGATTCAAGACACTCTTGAGAAAATGTCCAAACCATTACCTGGATGATGCTGAAAAGGTAAGGATCGTTTACCATGGTTTATTACCTTAGTTCAAGATGATGTTAGATGCTTGTGTAGGTGGTTCTTTAATGAACAAGACTATGGAGGAAGCAATTGAGATATTGGAATCAATGTCTATTAGTGACCGCCAAGCAAAACATGAAAGAGGTAATGTAACATCCCAATTTTAAAGTTAAATACTGAATGAAAAATAAACTATTAAGGTTTGATTTCAAAGTGAGAAGTTAATTGATAATCATAATCGGATTAACTTAAGGAATAATGACAATTTAATTAAGGCATAGTTGGTGAAAGATGGCTGTTTGTGATTGGTGAGTTACGTGAGTGGGCTGCGACTCACGTTCTCTCATCCCACTTCCTTCTCTTCGCATGTATATATATATATATACCCTGTATCACCGTGGATACTCGTTCTTTTCCACTGCTGTATCCTCTCTTTTCTTCTTCCTCGTTTTTATCCTCTTTTCCCTTCCCCTGTTTTGCTCTTCATTTCTGGAGAACGCAACGACGGTGCCGAAGAAAGGTCAGAGTCCCCTTCAACTGGTGGAAGACGACCATTGAAGCAGAGGAAGAACAACTTCTCATCCCCAAGCCGATTTCAGAGTACGACGGTGCGAAGGAGATCTGGACGAGTCAGATAGAGTGTCAGACCGAATGTTGAGAGCAGGAGAGCTACTTGAGTTCCTTTCCATAGGTAGGGGGCGCTTGCATGTCAAATGCATGGTCCACGAACGGTATCAGATGAATGTATTGCTTTAAGTGTGTGCATGTGTTTGTGGCGATTGAATAATATGCATGATTGTTGATTTTGGATCCTGTGTAAGATAGTAGTTGTACAATAATTGCATGTGATCCAGATGGTGGTAATGTAGCCTGTTAGCCTTGTTATAGACGAATGAAATGCATGGTCCTATCTCTGTTAACACTGTGAGAACACGAACGTATGATTGTTGGTTGATTTGTCAGATGATATTACCTTGACTGTCCGATTGCTATGCATGTTGTTATGGCTGGTAAAGTATATGTAACGACTGTGTTGAATCTGTTCCTACTACGATGGTTGCGAAGGAGTATCAGTTGAGTAATGATGGTTGCTGGTAAATGCATTAGCTGCATGTGTAAGAATGGGGTAACCTGTGGAAGGTCTAGAGCCCCGAGGGAATGGCTTCCAGCTACAGTCCTTGGCTAGATCCTGTGAGAGCTCGTGGTAGCCGTAGGAGCTAGAGATGAGTCTCGAGATGTCAATGGGAGACCGGTACCACACGGGAAGAGCTGATGGACGAGTGGCCAGTAGGAGGGAAACTATAACTGAAAGTCATTACTTAAGTCGGATCCGCAGGCATGCATGTAGATATGATGCTGATTAAGATAGTACGCATAGCATGTGTTGAGTATTATGGATGATTTCCTAATGTGTGGATGCATGTGTACGTGTAAATAGAGATGAACTTTATGTAGTATGTATATTATAGATATCATTCCGATTTGCATGGTCTTAGTTTAACCTGAATACGACTGAGTGAAAGTAAGTATACGTACTGACATTGATACCGAGTCTTTGGTTGTCATTTTGCATGTAAAAGCTCACCCCTACAGTGGTTACATTTTCAGTGAATATCCCTCGGAATGAAGGATGAAGAAGAGGCCGAGTGTAGAGCAGAGAAACCGAGCGCTATGGGATATATATGTATATGTAAATACTGTGTATAAGGTCTTGTTAAGCCTTGGCCGGCTGGTATTTTGATTTTAGTCCTTATATCTGAACTTGAACACCTTCGGGTAGTGAAAACATGCTAATGCGTTGTAATACTTAATACGTCCTTATATATATGTGTGTTGCGTGTTGTTCTATACTATAGGTGATGTCCGAGTGGTAAATATGGGTGTATAAGTATACCTTCCGAGCGTAGGAGATCAGTGTGGCTATGGGTAGAAGCGGAGCTAAGTCATTGTTGGAGGAAAGTGAGATAATGAGTCATTCTGAGTGATGAGAGGTTGAATAATCCGAGCGATTGAGGTCGCATAGCCTAGAGTAGGAGTTGGTTCGAATCCCGTGAGTCACAATTATGAAATTTCATGAGTAGAGGATAATCAATGATTTCTGAGTGAGAATCCGTCGAGTGAGCAGTTCACCGACCAGGGAACGACACCTAAGACTCCGTCGAGTGAGCAGTTCACCGACCAGGGAACGACACCTAAGACTCTAAGTGGACCCATTGTAATAGATTGGCAAGTAGCTAAAGAACCTGAGTGAGTCCTGGCTTAGTAGGAAAATTAGAGCAGAAAATAATATGGTTACAGAATGAAAAGTAAGTAGAATGCCCCGAGTGGCGTAATGGATGTAGGAGTTATCCCGAGTGAGGAGTCTTCATAGATTCCGAGTGAGTGACTTGGAAATCATTTTTGGGTTGCCAATGTATATGTATATGTAATCCGATCGAGTGGAGCCAGGGAGTGGGAATGCTGTCTAAATAGAACCGGTACGTATTAAGAGGAATCCGAGTGGGTTAAGAAGTGGATCTCCGTGAGTGAACCGTACGCTTAAACCGAGTGGAATGGCAGGATGCCGAGTGAACTTCTCACTCCAGCGAACAAGGTGCTCGCTCCAGCGAGTGTGTTTCAGGAAGACTCTTGCGTGAGTATCGGTTAGGCGAATCATCACTCGCCCGAGCGACTTGAGCTATTTCGCCCAAGCGTGTGGGGTCACGCTGAAGCAAGTGGACGTTACTTATGATTTCTCCCTTGCCTTTCTTCTTCTTTTCTATACCGAGTGACCAGTGGTTGTTTGTATGAAAATCCTTCTTTCCCTGTTTCTTTGGGTTTAATTATTTATTAAAAATTAGGGTGTTACATTTTGGTATCAGAGCAGACCGAAAGGTCCAAGGCCAAGGTATGCTTACCGAGTGTGAGTGGTTGTGTGCTTTCTGATCGAATGATCATTATTATTGTGATATTATTGAACCTGATTGATGCTATGATATTGAATTGTGGATAAGAGGTTATTCCCCCTGGTCCGATTGATTGTGTAACATAAAGGAATGGCATAGTGTGCTAAGTTAGTAAATATTAGACTGAGATGCGATCGGTAGTAAGTGGCTCGGTATGCTTATCCTTGAAGGGTGTTAATTTCAGGATAAGGGATGACGCATCGCCAAAGCATGGAGGCTATAGCCACAGCATTCCGACGCTTTACGGACGTGTTCGAGAGGCAGGGCCAGACTCGAGCTGAGGATGGCCATGTGCTGGACCGCTTCCTGAAGAGGAAGCTGAGTGAATTTCAGGGAGGACGGAACCTTGAGGCAGCTCTTAAATGGACTCAGGAACTGGAGAGGATTTTTGGCTGTACCGAGGCCCAAAAGGTAGAGTGTGCAGTGTATATGCTGCGAACAAGGCAGAAAACTGATGGAAGATAGCCAGAAACCGACTTCCGGAGGATGATGCTCAGCTGACTTGGAATGATTTCAAGACATGCTTCTTAGAGAAGTACTTCCCCGACACAGTAAGGAGTCGGAAGGAGTTGGAGTTTATGGAGCTGAAGTAGGGCTCCATGACTGTGGAAGAGTACGCAACTAGGTTCGAGGAGTTGTGCCTATTCTACCCACCTTTCCAACAACCAGGGACGGAGAGCTCCAAGTGCCTTAAATTTGAAAATGGATTGAGATCAGATATTAAGAGAGCCTGCAGATATCAAGAGGTCAGGAGTTTCCCTGTATTGGTGAACAAATGTAGAATATTTGAAGAGGATGACAAGGCCCACTCGGGCCAGAGCGGCAGAACCAACCGGTACTTGAGGCCTCAGCAGTCATGGTTCAAGAGGCCAGGAAATATAGGAAGAAGTGGACCCTTTACCAGATATCAAGATCGCAGTAACCAAGGGAGACAGATGAGTGGACGACCAAAATATGGCAAGTGTTTTAAGTGCAACAGTGACCACTTTGCTCAGAATTGCAATAGTACAGAGGTCAAGTGCTTTCATTGCCAGGAGAAGGGGCACATTCGCCCCGACTGCCCCCAACTTCATCAAGCAAACCCCAATGCACATCATGGAGGTTTCCAAGAGAGAAACCGAGGGATCGATAACCAAGGACCGAGCGGCAGAGGTAGCAGAGCCAGAGGGAATATAATGTTTGCCCCAAACAACTGGAAGAGAGACGCCGATCAACCAACTGCTAGAAGAGTAAACGCAATCAACGCGGAAGATGCTGCATAGGCAAATGACTTGGTACAGAGTAAGTGCCTACTCAGTAAATATACACTTAATGTAATTTTTGATTCTGGAGCCACCCACTCCTTCGTAGCTGATGAGTGTGTGAGACGACTACGATTACCGACTATGGATATGGATCAGACTTTGGAAGTAACCAACCCGACTGGCCCTAAGGTGTTGACATCAATAATGTGTAAGGGCGTAACGTTTGTGTTAGACGATCGGAGTTTTACCTTCGATCTTGTGTGTATGCCTCTGAAAGGCCTTGATATCGTGCTCGGCATAGATTGGCTTTCAGCCAACAAGGTGTTAGTGGATTGTAGAAATCGAAGGATAATCTTCCCGAGGCAGCACAATGAGGACGACACGACACAAGGTATAGCTCAACTGTTTATGATGTTTTGTTTAACCGAGGGTGAAAGTAAAACCCGAGTGAACAAAATTCCGACTATCTGTGAATTCCCAGAAGTGTTTCCCAAGGACGTACCGAGTGTCCCTCCCAATAGAGAAGTTGAATTCTCTATAGACTTGATTCCTGGAGCCGAGCCAGTCTCTAGTGCACCTTATAGAATGTCCCCAACTGAATTGGCCGAGCTGAAGAAGCAAGTGGATGAGTTACTTGGAAAACAATTCATTAGACCGAGCGTATCACCATGGGGCGCACCTGTGCTGCTTGTTAAGAAGAAGGATGGCAGCATGAGACTTTGTATAGATTACCGACAGCTAAACAAACTCACGATTAAGAACCGATACCCATTGCTCCGAATTGATGACTTGATCGACCAACTGCGTGGAGCCTCAGTCTTCTCGAAAATTGACCTACGATCGGGATACCACCAAATCCGAGTGAAGGACTCGGATATCCCAAAGACTGCCTTTAGGACTCGGTATGGACATTACGAGTATGTAGTGATGTTGTTCGGTGTAACAAATGCCCCTGCCGTCTTCATGAATTACATGAACAGCATATTCCACCCATATCTAGACCGATTCGTAGTAATCTTCATCGATGATATCTTGGTCTACTCCAAGACTCCTGAGGAGCATGAAGGACACCTCCGAGCGGTACTTCAAGTGTTAAGGGAGAAGCAGCTGTTCGCGAAGCTTTCAAAGTGCGATTTCTGGATGGATAAAATCCATTTCCTCGAACATGTGATTTCCGAGGAAGGTGTCTCGGTGGACCCTTCGAAGGTGACAACTATAATGGCATGGGAGAGACCCAAGTCGGTCTCGGAGGTAAGGAGCTTTATGGGCCTGGCAGGTTATTATAGAAGATTCATTGAGGGTTTTTCCAAATTGGCCTTACCACTAACTAAGTTGACTCGGAAAAACATTCCCTTCGTGTGGAGTTCCGAGTGCGAGAGCAGTTTCCGAGGACTGAAAGACACGTTGACGACTGCCCCAGTGTTGGCATTACCTGACTTGCAAAAGAGCTTCGTGGTTTATTGTGATGCATCAGGACTTGGATTAGGATGCGTTCTAATGTAGAAAGACCGGGTGATAGCGTATGCCTCTCGGTAATTGAGACCTCACGAGCAGCATTATCCGACCCACGACTTGGAATTGGCAGCTGTGGTGTTCGCGTTAAAAATCTGGAGGCATTATTTGTTCAGGTCCAGGTTTGAAGTGTACAGTGATCACAAAAGCCTCAAATACTTATTCGACCAAAAGGAACTGAACATGAGGCAGAGAAGATGGATGGAATTTTTAAAAGATTATGATTTCGAGCTAAAGTACCATCCAGGTAAGGCAAACGTTGTTGCCGATGCGTTGAGTCAGAAATCCCTTCATGTAGCATTAATGATGGTGAAGGAGGTAGAGCTATTGGAACAGTTCTGAGACATAAACTTACATGTTGACATCCCCTCCTCTCGGAAATTAACGATCGGCACGCTAAGGATTGCCAATGAATTCTTGAAATCCGTGTACGAGCAACAGCAGTCAGATCCCTACTTGGCTGAGATGAGGGAGACTCAGGCCAAAGGTAAGGATTTGTCCTTGACCGAGGGGCCAGATGGAATTTTCGGAGTAAGAAATAGAATATAGTGCCGAGTGGAGGAGAATTAAGAAGAATGGTGCTTGATGAAGCTCACAAAAGCTTTCTAAGTATCCACCCGGGTGCCACGAAGATGTACCATGACCTGAGAACCCAGTTCTGGTGGCCCGGATTAAAAAGGAACGTGGCAGAATATATGACTCGGTGCATCACCTGTCAGAAGTCGAAAGTGGAGCACCAGAAGCCGTATGGTGCATTGCAACCCCTGGAGATTCCTGTGTGGAAATGGGACTCAATTGCCATGGACTTTGTCATGGGATTACCCAAAAACCGAGCGGGACATGATACGATTTGGGTCATTGTTGACTGACTGACGAAGAATGCACACTTCCTACCTGTGAACATAAAGTACCCGTTGCATAAGTTAGCACGGATTTACATCCAAGAAATTGTCCGACTACATGGAGTGCCAACTTCCATCGTATCGGATAGGGATCCTAGGTTCACGTCCCAGTTTTGGACCAGCCTGCACCAGGAAATGGGCACAAAGCTTTGGCTAAGTTCCGCTTACCACCCCCAATCGGATGGACAATCCGAGCAAATGATTCAAAGCTTGGAGGACTTGCTAAGGGCGTGTGTGTTAGAGCACGGTGGAAACTGGGAGCAGTACCTTCCCTTGATTGAGTTTACATACAATAACAGCCATCACAACAGTATCGGTATGGCACCCTACGAAGCACTATATGGACGAAGATGCCGAACCCCACTTTGTTGGTCGGAAACAGGTGAGAGTCTACTGTTGGGACCAGAAATTGTAAAGCAAACATCAGAACAGATCCGAGTGATAAGGGAACGGATGAAGGCGTCCCAGGACAGGCAAAAGAGCTACCATGATAAACGAACCAAACCATTAGAGTTTTCAGTCGGAGACAGAGTGTTTTTGAAGACTTCTCTGAGTAAAAGAGTCGGGCGAGCCTTGAAAGGTGGAAAGTTGAGCCCCCGATACATTGGACCTTATGAGGTGTTGGAACGAGTCGGTTCCATGGCATACCGTATAGCATTACCGACTCACTTATCCCGATTGCACAACGTGCTTCATGTGTCCCAACTGAGGAAGTATCTGCATGACCCCAGCAATACAGTGCTTGATGATGAAGTGGAAATCAAGGAAGACCTGACCACGACGACTATACCGATTAGAATCGTGGACCGATCGGTAAAGCGTTTAAGGAATAAGGACATACATCTGGTTAAAGTAGAGTGGCAGTAAGGCAGGACTACCTCTTGTACCTGGGAACGCGAAGACGCCATGAGACAGCAGTACCCCGAGTTGTTCAACCAAGGTGAGTGACCGACTGAATTTCGAGGACGAAATTCTTTTGAGAGGGGGAGAACTGTAACATCCCAATTTTAAAGTTAAATGCCGAATGAAAAATAAACTATTAAGGTTTGATTTCAAAGTGAGAAGTTAATTGATAATCATAATCGGATTAACTTAAGGAATAATGACAATTTAATTAAGGCATAGTTAGTGAAAGATGGCTATTTGTGATTGGTGAGTTATGTGAGTGGACTGCGACTCACGTTCTCCCATCCCACTTCCTTCTCTTCGCATGTATATATATATATACCCTGTATCACCGTGGATACTCATTCTTTTCCACTGCTGCATCCTCTCTTTTCTTCTTCCTTGTGTTTATCCTCTTTTCCCTTCCCCTGTTTTGCTCTTCGTTTCTGGAGAACGCAACAACGGTACCGAAGGAAGGTCAGAGTCCCCTTCAACTAGTGGAAGACGACCATTGAAGCAGAGGAAGAACAACTTCTCATCCCCGAGCCGATTTCAGAGTGCGACGGTGCGAAGGAGATCTGGACGAGTCAGATAGAGCGTCAGACCGAACGTTGAGAGCAGGAGAGCTACTTGAGTTCCTTTCCATAGGTAGGGGGCGCTTGCATGTCAAATGCATGGTCCATAAGCAGTACCGGATGAATGTATTGCTTTAAGTGTGTGCATGTGTTTGTGGCGATTGAATAATATGCATGATTGTTGATTTTGGATCCTGTGTGTAAGATAGTAGTTGTGCAATAATTGCATGTGATCCAGATGGTGGTAATGTAGCCTGTTAGCCTTGTTATAGACGAATGAAATGCATGGTCCTATCTCTGTTAACACTGTGAGAACATGAACATGTGATTGTTGGTTGATTTGTCAGACGATATTACCTTGACTGTCCGATTGCTATGCATGTTGTTATGGCTGGCAAAGTATATGTAACGACTGTGTTGAATCTGTTCCTACTACGATGGTTGCGAAGGAGTATCAATTGAGTAATGATGCTTGTTGGTAAATGTATTAGCTGCATGTGTAAGAATGGGGTGACCCGTGGAAGGTCTAGAGCCCCAAGGGAATGGCTTCCAGCTACAGTCCTTGGATAGATCCTGTGAGAGCTCGTGGTAGCCGTAGGAGCTAGAGATGAGTCTCGAGACGTCAATGGGAGACCGGTACCAAACGGGAAGAGCTGATGGACGAGCGGCCAGTAGGAGGGAAACTGTAACTGAAAGTCATTACTTAAGTCAGATCCGCAGGCATGCATGTAGATATGATGCTGATTAAGATAGTACGCATAGCATGTGTTGAGTATTATGGATGATTTCCTAATGTGTGGATGCATGTGTACGTGTGAATAGAGATGAACTTTATGTAGTATGTATGTTATAGATATCATTCCGATTTGCATGGTCTTAGTTTAACCTGAATACGACTGAGTGAAAGTAAGTATGCGTACTGACATTGATACCGAGTCTTTGGTTGTCATTTTGCATGTAAAAGCTCACCCCTACAGTGGTTATATTTTCAGTGAATATCCCTCGGAATGAAGGATGAAGAAGAGGCCGAGTGTAGAGTAGAGAAACCGAGCGCTATGGGATATATGTGTATCTGTAAATACTGTGTATAAGGTCTTGTTAAGCCTTGGCCGGCTCGTATTTTGATCTTAGTCCTTATATCTGAACTTGAACACCTTCGGGTAGTGAAAACATACTAATGCGTTGTAATACTTAATACGTCCTTATATATATATGTGTGTTGCGTGTTGTTCTATACTGTAGGTGATGTCCGAGTGGTAAATATAGGTGTATAAGTATACCTTCCGAGCGTAGGAGATCAGTGTGGCTATGGGTAGAAGCGGAGCTAAGTCATTGTTGGAGGAAAGGGAGATAATGAGTCATTCCGAGTGATGAGAGGTTGAATAATCCGAGCGATTGAAGTCGAATAGCCTAGAGTAGGAGTTGGTTCGAATCCCGTGAGTCACAATTATAAAATTTCATGAGTAGAGGATAATCAACGATTTCCGAGTGAGAATCCGCTGAGTGAGCAGTTCATCGACCAGGGAACGACACCTAAGACTCTAAGTGGACCCATTGTAATAGATTGGCAAGTAGCTAAAGAACCCGAGTGAGTCCTGGCTTAGTAGGAAAATTAGAGCAGAAAATAATATGGTTACAAAATGAAAAGTAAGTAGAATGCCCCGAGTGGCGTAATGGATGTGGGAGTTATCCCGAGTGAGGAGTCTTCATAGATTTCGAGTGAGTGACTTGGAAATCATTTTTGGGTTGCCAATGTATATGTATATGTAATCCGATCGAGTGGAGCCAGGGAGTGGGAATGCTGTCTAAATAGAACCGGTACGTATTAAGAGGAATCCGAGTGGGTTAAGAAGTGGATCTCCGCGAGTGAACCGTACGCTTAAACCGAGTGGAATGGCAGGATGCCGAGTGAACTTTTCACTCCAGCGAACAAGGTGCTCGCTCCAGCGAGTGTGTTTCAGGAAGACTCTTGCGTGAGTATCGCTTAGGCGAATCATCACTCGCCCGAGCGACTTGAGCTATTTCGCCCAAGCGTGTGGGGTCACGCTGAAGCAAGTGGACGTTGTTTGTGAGATTCGCCCAGGCGATGATGGGTTTCGCCGAACTGAATGGATCGGTCAAGCATTATTCCTTCCACTGATTGTCGTGCGTCTGAAAGTTCTTATATTTCTCCCTTGCCTTCTTCTTCTTTTCTATATCGAGTGACCAGTGGTTGTTTGTATGAAAATCCTTCTTTCCCTGTTTTTTTGGGTTTAATTATTTATTAAAAATTAGGGTGTTACAGGTAATGTACAGAGGAAGCCAGGTATGCTCGAATTGGGAGTGAATGATGCAGTATTGGCTCAGCAAAAATTGTTGACCCAACAAATTGAAGCCATGAGCAAGCAATTAGAGAAACTTCAAATTGCTCAAGTAACATCACCATCCCCCGCTCAAGTGAAACAATGTATGCATTGCATGGGTGAACAACCATGTGGTTATTGTGCCCCTGACGGAAATGAGCAAGAGCAAGCCAATTTTTTGAACCATCAAAGAATACCATTGGGTAACTGATGATGTATTTTTCATATATTAGAATGAAGAGTTCAATGAAAGAGAATCAAGTTTGTATAATATGAACTCAATGTAATGCTTGTGCCAAGTTTAAACACAGAAGTTGTAATATAGTATAGTTGTCGTTCCACTAGGGAGGTGTTAGAATGAAGATCTTAGTTTTGAATTGATTAGGCAGAAGGTTTTTAGTTTGTTTTGTTGTGAATGATGTTGAATGAAAAAGTGAATAACTAACAGAGAATCAAATTTGTAAAAGATACAGTGAATGGGTTTTGAGAGAAATCAATTTTGTAAAACAGGGATTGGTTTCATCACTTCTTCACCTTCTGTAAGCTGCATAAGTTTTTATATAAGTAAATTGAAAAGATAATTTCTATGTCATAATCACAGTCATTTGTATCGATCCCTCGACTACAAAATTCATAAGAATGATTTCAAACCGCTGATCCCTCAGTCACTTTGAAATCATCCCAGCATTATCGATCGATTGTTTTGACGTTTATTGCGTTAGATGCCATCCCTGGCTACCTACTCACAATAAGTATTTCTTTCAGATCTGCTTTCAAAAGTCACTTCCCAGCATACTTGAGAAAACTTAAAACAAGAAAATAGTGATCAAGTACTTTCAGGCATTAAACACAGATGGAAATACAGAAACTTATCAAATCTCATTACTAAATAAAAACTTACAACAACATTACTTCAGTGTTGAATGGATTACAGCCAATCCCATAAGGGAGTTTAGTTACTCATGCTTTGCATTTTCACCTTCAAAATATGAATACAGAAAATAATGGAAAAGTTTGGATTGTGAAGGAATACAGAGGATGAATCTGATGTTGTTTGCAGCTTGATTTATAGAGGTTATGCTCTAGCTTCCCATGCCCACTTGCGTAGAACCCATGAAGCATCTTTCAGAGACTTGTAGAAACACAAGAAAGCGGGTGAGTTGGCATCACATCATTGGTGAATAAAGAATTAAGAGACCCATGTTGTATGAGTCACGCTTGAGCTTACTGGTCACGCTCAAGCGTGAAAGGTTCTGATGTTCAGTGATAGTCTCACGCTCAAGCTAACTTAACCACGCTTAAGCGTGGTCTTCCTTTGTTTAGTATGCTTGTTCCACGCTTGATCCATGTTGGTTCCTCGCTCAGGCGTGCTCGGCTTATGCTTTGCTATCCATTAGTCACGCTTAAGCGTGGAATGCCGACGCTCAAGCGTTCTTCTTGTTAGACCGTGTATAATCCTTACTTAATTCACGCTCACTCCATGCTTAATCCACGCTTAGGCTTTTATTTTTATCATTCCACGCTTAAGCGCCTAGTGTTCACGCTCAAGCATGAGAGGTCCTGATGCTCTCCAATTTGTTCAAGCTTAAGCTTGCTAGCTTGGTTGTTCAAGCTTAAGCTTGCTGTCTTCAAATGCTCCCAATCACGCTTAAGCTTGCTCTTTCACGCTTAAGCTTGCCCTTTCACGCTTAAGCTTGCCCTTTCACGCTTAAGCTTGCCTGCTCAAGCTTAAGCTTGATTTTTCACGCTTAAGCTTGCCTGCTCAAGCTTAAGCTTGCCTTGCTTTCTTGTTGAATTTCCTGCAACTTTTCCAAGAGTTTTAACACAATATTTCTTTTATACATCTATCCATCACTACTTAAAAGATTCATGCTCATTTCCTTCAATAATTCATTAATTTAGCTCAAGTCTTTACAAAATTAGTTCAAATGAGTCATGAAATCAATGCTTAATCAACACTTATCAAACTCTCCCCAACCTAGATTTTTGCTTGCCCTCAAGAAAAAGAAGTTTTTGAAGGGAAATCAAGCATTCAATAAGATCAGATTCAGTTGCAGACAAAATTTTAAAAGACAATAATCTCAATTTAACTTAAGGCAAATAGCATCCTTAATACCAATCCCTTTGAATTACAATGCACCACTCAATTTTTCACAAGGCAAGTAACCAATTAAGAATAAGGAACTCTCATTATTTCTCACCAGGTGTGTCGTACATTCATCATAAGAACTGCCTAATTAACATTGCCAGTCATTTCCAATCAAAATCAAATCATAAGAGCAGTAAGGATCAAAAGGTCTTTTAAGGTTGTAATGAGGCTGGGCTAAACAAGAATTCTTGGTTTTTCTTTGAGTTCAAAAATGCATGCATAAGGAAGAGTATAAATTATGAAACTTTTCAAAGTTTATGAGGTTTCTTCCTTTTTGAGCTACAGAATTCTTTCTTTCTCTTTTTCTAGTTCTCTAATTCTGTTTGAATCTCTGGAGAACTTATTGTTTTTAGCATTCTTTTTTTTTTTTGCCTCTGTTTCTTTCATGACCCTTTTGGACAAAACTATTTTATGCTCTTATCAAATTTAAGCATGCTGATGAGGTAGGATTTTTATTTCTCATGCTTGGGTTAGGGTGTTTTTATAGAATAAAATTTTTGCTCAAAAGTGGGCTACCAAGGAATAGGGCATACTTTAGGGTAGCTTTTTGGCTCTGGGATATTTTATTTTCAAAATTGCCTTTATCCTTTCCTTGCTTAATTTCTTATGAAAAAAATGCTAATCAGAAAATTAGGCAATACAAACTTAGCAAATTCTAATGAGACTCTTAGTGTTTAAATTTCTCCCTTCTCACTGGTTTATAAGGCATACTTCCATAGTCTAAAGGGGTTTCAAGCATGCAAACAAATTTTAATGGTTCATTTCCTTCATTTTCATGGTCTTAAATCAGTTAATTTGCCTTCTCAAAACTAATGTTATTGCCTCAAAATGATTTCTAACTCAAACAAAAATTGTAAATCCTGGTTGGGTTTTTCAAAACCTTTTTATTTTTTGTGTTAAGCATGTGACTTTGCATCAAAACAATCAACCCAAAAGCATGAAAATTTTAAAAATTTTCAAAGTATGCTGTAGTAAGAAAACCAACTCAAAGTAAACTAAAGCAATTAAAAACTAAAGCAGTAAACTCATCACTCATCCTTAGAAGAGTCATCCTCTGTCTCCTGTTCCCTTACTGAAGGCCCTTTTGAGGAGGGTCCTGGTCCAGCCTATGAAGTCTCACCCCTCCTAAGAAAAAAGGCCTGTCCCCAGGCTAAACAATATGGGCTGCAAACTTGCTTCCAATGAGAAAGCTCAATGTAAAAGAAAACATACTGCACCATGAGTGAATTGAGAAATGTAATGCAGTTATAATGCTCAATAAAAACTCATAGAGAGAAGGGAGTTACGTTTTTTTTTTGAACTTTTAAAATAATGGGGATAATGGCCTGTCATGATTTGAATTTATAGAAGGAGGGTCAGTTTTTAGATCTCACGCTTAAGCGTGGATATGTCACGCTTGAACGTGAAGGAAACAGAATGTCTTTTGAAGATTACGCTTGAACCTATGCTTGGGCGTACCCCTTGGTGTTATTGTTATTCTTCCTCGTTTAAGCGAGGCTGATTACGCTTGAGCGTAAGCTTCCTAGCCAGGTCTTTTTAAGTATGAGCTTTAAGCTTGGGGTATTTCGCTTAAGCGAGCAAGCCACTGATACTAAAAGAATCCCACGTTTGGGCGTAAAAACACACGTTTGAGCGCTCTCGGGTTTTGAAAAACTGGGTGTTCTTTTGTTTCAAGACTTGCGCTCAAGCTTGGGTGGGGCGCTCAAGCGCGCAGTGCCCCCTGATACTTTGAATAATTCTCGCTTGAGCTAGGATAATCAATCTTGAGCGTGATTCAAAATAGAATGGTACTTACCTTGCCACGCTTGAGCGTGGTTTCTTGTGCTTGGCTACCTGATTACTTGCGCCTGAGCGTGATAAGTCATGCTGGAGTGTGAACATACCTGATGGTTATTTTCCATCCTCGCTTAAGCTTTGAAATCATTCACTTGAGCGAATTTAAGTCAGAATCAAAAAGTGAAGTTCCTAGCCTGATCTTGGTAAGTTACACTTGAGCGTGTTTGCTTGACTTTTGCTGTAACTTGTCCTTTGTTCCTCGTTGAACTTGGCACTTATCATTCGGATAATGAGTGGGATGAATTTGATGAGCTGCTTGAAAAATAAAAGAAAAATTCAATCTTAGGATAAAATTTACTTAAAGTAAAATCAACAAGATGAAAAGAAAACATAAAAGATTGGGTTGCCTCCCAATAAGCGCTTGTTTAACGTCATTAGCTTGACGCCTGATAGATTTTTCAATATGGATCATGGAGCTGGTGGATGAGAGTGTTGAGTTTTTCCACCTCCTTGCCTAAGTCAGGCCTTGGCTTTCTTCCATTCTGTTTTCAAGTACACCTTCAATAGCAAAATCAGCTTTTTCTTTTTGCACTCGAATTTTTACTTTTCTGTCATCCACATCTATGATGACTTTGGCTGCTTTCAAGAATGGTCTCCCCAGTATTAGAGGGACTTCAGAATCTTCCTCCATATCTATGACAACAAAGTTCTCATGAAATTTAAATTTATCAACTTTGACCTCAATATTTTCAGCAATACCATAAGGGGTTTTTATTGATTGATCTTCCATTTTTAAAGTCATGTTTATTGGCTTTACTGAAAAATCCCCTATCCTTTTAAGTGTGGATAATGGCATCAAGTTTACACTAGCACCAAGATCTAATAAAGCTTTACTTTTTGAAAGATTTCCAATAGTGACAGGAATAGAAAAACTCCCTGGATCTTTGGTGTTATAAGGTACTGCTTCAGAGATGATAGTATCATGTCCATCTTCTTCCTCAGTTATTTCCTCAGTCAGTGTGCTCACAGCCTTGCAATGCTCTATTGGGTTTGTTTCAGTGTTTACTCTATACTGAGGCTTCTGTTTCTCAGCAAGTTGTCGGGCTAGTTGTCCCAATTATGTTTCCAAATTCCTGAGTGATGCCTCATTGTTCTTTTGACTTGCTAAAGAAGTTTGCATAAATTTTTCTAAGGTGTCCTCTAATCTAGAAGTTCTCTCCACCAAAGAAGCACCATTATTTTGATATGGTTTATTTGAAGAGCTGGGCTCTTGCTTCCATCCTTGGCCTTGGTTTTGGTTACTTCTCCATCCCTGAAATGGTTGGTTAGAAAAATTTGAATTGAAATTACCAGACCTTCCTTGGTTGTTCATGAAGTACATAGTTGCTTCTTGTGAGCCATAGTTCTCATTGAGATGATCTCCTCCATAAAAGTTACATGTTGTAGGTATTTGTTGTTGCCCTGGTTGTGATGATTGTACTACATGTAATTGTTGTGGAAGATTGGATATCTTTTTGGTCAATGCTTCTAATTGTTGGGTCAGAATTTTATTCTGTGCTAAAATAGCATTTATAGTGTTTAAGTCAAGGACTCCTTTCTTTTGAACTTGCTGACGATCATGTTGAGCTTGGTAGTCTGTTGAGGATAAAGCTTCTATTATCCTTGTGGCTTGGTCAGCATCCACTGTCATCATTGTTCCTCCTGCTGCTGCATCTAAAATCATTTTAGTGTCAGCCCTTAAACCACTGTAAAAAATATTAAGCTGTGCAATATCTTCAAGTCCATGGTTTGGGCATTTTCTAAGCAGTGATTTAAAGCGTTCCCATGCCTCACAAAAAGGTTCATCTTGGCCTTGTCTAAATGTTGTAATATCTGATTTGGCCTTGATGAATCTAGATGGAGGAAAGAACCTTTGTAGAAATTTTTCTTCAACTATGTTCCAGCTATTCAAACTTTGATTTGGATGAGATTGTAACCACTCCTTTTTCCTACTAAAGAGAAAGGAAATAGTCTTAAATATGCAGCATCAATAACATCTTGGTTAAATCCCATGGTTCCAACCAATTCATAGAATGTGGCTAAGAGAGTATACGGATCTTCACTTGACATTCCAGTAAATTGGTGTGAACTAATGAAACTAAGAAATGCTGGTTTCATTTCTAGTGCTCTGACAGTGTTTGGAACTGCAATGCTTGAGAAATGTCTTGGCCCTTGTTGTAAAGCATAGTCTCCAAGTGTTCTCCTTGGTGGGTTTTGATTGTTGCTGTTGACATCCATTGTATCAGAGGAAGTTTGTCCTACGTGGAAGTTCTGCTTGGCTTTCTTGATTTTCTTGAGGAACCTATCTATCTCTGGATCAAATGCAAGTTGTTCTTTTGTACCCTGTCCTTTCAAGATCATAAATCAAGTACTCAAAATAGCAAAGTTACTACACAAAAAAAATAAAAACAAATTGAAAACAAATTTATTTACACTGTCTTGTCAATTCAATGCTAAAATATTCAAACTTAAATCACCTCCCCGGCTGCGGCGTCAAAACTTGATGATGTTATTTTTCATATATTGGAATGAAGAGTTCAATGAAAGAGAATCAAGTTTGTATAATATGAACTCAATGTAATGCTTGTGCCAAGTTTAAACACAGAAGTTGTAATATAGTATAGTTGTCGTTCCACTAGGGAGGTGTTAGAATGAAGATCTTAGTTTTGAATTGATTAGGCAGAAGGTTTTTAGTTTGTTTTGTTGTGAATGATGTTGAATGAAAAAGTGAATAACTAACAGAGAATCAAATTTGTAAAAGATACAGTGAATGGGTTTTGAGAGAAATCAATTTTGTAAAACAGGGATTGGTTTCATCACTTCTTCACCTTCTGTAAGCTGCATAAGTTTTTATATAAGTAAATTGAAAAGATAATTTCTATGTCATAATCACAGTCATTTGTATCGATCCCTCGACTACAAAATTCATAAGAATGATTTCAAACCGCTGATCCCTCAGTCACTTTGAAATCATCCCAGCATTATCGATCGATTGTTTTGACGTTTATTGCGTTAGATGCCATCCCTGGCTACCTACTCACAATAAGTATTTCTTTCAGATCTGCTTTCAAAAGTCACTTCCCAGCATACTTGAGAAAACTTAAAACAAGAAAATAGTGATCAAGTACTTTCAGGCATTAAACGTAGAAGGAAATATAGAAACTTATCAAATCTCATTACTAAATAAAAACTTACAACAACATTACTTCAGTGTTGAATGGATTACAGCCAAACCCATAAGGGAGTTTAGTTACTCATGCTTTGCATTTTCACCTTCAAAATATGAATACAGAAAATAATGGAAAAGTTTGGATTGTGAAGGAAATACAGAGGATGAATCTGATGTTGTTTACAGCTTGATTTATAGAGGTTATGCTCTAGCTTCCCATGCCCACTTGCGTAGATGATGCTAAAATCCTGAGCCATTAACTTGGTGGTGAAAATCTTAGTAAAACAAAATATGACTCTCGGATTTACACTTATGGCAAGCGCACCACTCGTTAAAATTGTAATATATTTGATCGTCTCACAGGGATTGTGTGGTAATTACCACAATCTTAGACGAGTACAAGCTGAACCAACACAAAATACAGGTAGTTCATTCGGTTTTTATGATTTTAATGTTTTCTAGTTATTTTTGTATTTTCAGAAATAGAGTTAAGGTGAAATATGAAAAGTGATTAAAAAAAAAACAGGTCAGGATTGCTTCGGCTCACAATTTCCTCAAGAAACATGCAATGGAAGTATAATCGAACTTCACAATCTAGAGGACAATCCGCTTGTGGTTATTCCCTAATTCCTTAGGTGAAAAACACTAATCCTTAAGCAATGAACCTTAATTCCTTAAGTGCTCAATTAACCTAAGAATCTAATGCGAAATTGGAGGTTGAACTCTAACTATTCACCTAAATTGATTAGGCCTGAACTAGTTAGAAAGCTGGAAGTTACCTAAGCTTCAACCATGATTCCTCACTAGCGAAGTTCTTCATCAGTTCTGGATTTGTCAATCCAGTAATTCTGCTCCACTCCTCAGCTTGTTCGCCTCAGGATCTAGAAGTCGATCTCCCTGCTCACAGCTTTAAGACTCCATTGCTAACCTTCGCAATCCCAACCTTAGGGATTTAGAACTCCATTGACTTCGGTTCCATCGAAGGATTGTGGAACATCATGGAGGAGAGGATTAGAGAGAGAAAAATGTGTAGTGAGATGTTTGAAGTGTTTAATGAATGTTGTTCTCTGTTCTGTTATGTCGTGTCTGTGTATATTTACAGAATATGTACAACCTATATATATGTTTCTACCTAACTAACTAACTTAACTGATAACTTAGAAAACTTAAGTTAACGTCTAAACTAACTAATTACATAGCTTACAGAATAATTAACTAATTACAGATCAGCTCCTAACAGATTCCAGCTCATCCTTAGCTAGTCACAGCACAACGCCTGCTAATAACAGCTCACTACTTAAGTTACTAAGGTGCAGTAGGAGAGACAGCAGCATGAAATTACATCGGTGTCGAGTGTGTTATTGGAGGAAAGGAACAATGTTTAAGTTACTGCCTCTATGCTTCAGCAAACTGGGTTCTCGCTTGAGCTGGTTTAAACTCTCGCTTGAGCGAGTTTGGATTTGCACTGCAGTGTTGTTTTCTCGCTTAAGCGCTATGGCGAAGCTTGGGTGAGTTCGGTTCTTTGAAGTTACGCTTGAGCGCGTTCGGCTCTTGCTAGAGCGGATTGATAAATGAATCAGTGTTCTAAAGTTGACTCTCGGGTTCTCATGTAGTATCCGGTTCCCTGTTCTCTTTTGGAGTCGGTCTCTTGGGAGTCTTTCTAAGTCGGGCTTTTGTTAATTCCTTTCGGTCAAGCCTTTGAAGTCTTGCCCAGTCGGTCTTGTGGACTCCTTTCAGTCGGATTTACGAATTTTCACTCGGATTTGTCCTCTTCTCTCGAGTACGCCCTGTTCCTGCACCAAAAATCAACTAATTGCCTAGCATTTGTATGCTGGCTGCTTATTAAATTAATAAATATTAATAAACTCTTAATTTATTAATGTTTTTAACCATTTTCTTCTATAAATAAAACACTTTTGCAATATTTACATAATTTATAAATTATTATCAATTAATTGAATAATAAGGCTAAACTAATCACTTACACAACGAATTAATTCCAATAAAAGGCAGAGTAATTAAGTCTTTTCAAGACTTATCACATTCCCAAACTTAAAACTTTGCTTATCCTCAAGCAATTATTCAGATTAATTAACTAACAAGCTGTTATCTAACACAATCAACCTTTTCTTAACTTAGTTCATGCTATAATTATTGAATACCGATCATGCTTTCTTCTCGTAATTTCTAAAAGTATAATAACTTACACCTCCTTTGGGAGACAAGCTGCTGATGCTTTCCTCTCTGGTCGGTGTTTAACTCTTCTCTCGGTGTATAGGGTGAATAAATTGCACTCATCACCTACATACTTGTTAGATAAACATAGGCTTGCAACAGTTCTACACGTCATGCCATATGCCAACACAATCAGATCAGTAAGGGCTTTTTAAGCTTATAATGAGGCTGGGCTACAGGCTCAATTATTGTTTTCCGAGTGAGTGTTAGGATACAGGATGTATCCACTGATGCCTTGACTCAATTTTTAGCTTAACTGCCTCTTCCTTAGCAAGCTCCATTATTTTCCGAGTGAATGTTAACTTAACACTTTTGGCGCTTTGCACCTTCTTTTTCTTTTAGTCCTTCGGACTTTTCCTTTTCTTTTCTTCTTTTCCATCTTTTTCCTGATCATATTTTTTTTAATTCCTCTTTCTGACTTTGTTCAATTTTCTCTCGGCTTTGCCTTTCTTCCTTTCATTTGTCAAGATACTCACCCATAATTTAGGTCGGAGTATGTCCTTAATTACTGTTAGGCACACTCTTCATCCCCAAACTTAAAACTTGCTAGTCCCTAGCAATAAGTAAGAACCGAGCAACTCACCAGTGGAACATCCAGGGGTAACTTAGTCAGGTTTTTCTAGATATATGAGCTTGTAACGTTGGGTGAATAAACAGAATAAAAGGGTCTCAGGCTCAAATTTTTGGGTCAAAGGATAATTAAATATATTAGGAAGGTTACTTTTTGGCCCTGGCTAAATTAACAAAGAAGGCCTTCATCATTTCCGATTGGTTGGCATACAAACAGTTAGCAAGTACTGAAGCAAATTTTGTCTCACTAACTAGCATGCAAGTTCACTCAGAAAAGGATAAAACAGGCTCAAAAGCTATGAATATAACAGTTAATCAGCCAGTCATGTCCCCAAACTTAATATAAGATCATACATTCAGATTGCTAACTAGCATGCCGAGTAAACAATTTAATTAATGATGAAAAATAGTTAGGGGCAGATATGATGAGTTAAACAAAACCGATCAATTAATTTATCCGACTAAGCTTAAGAATCAGTAACTTTTAAATTATTAAGATGGATTGAAAGAAAGAATAAACATAATTTAGCAATTAATGAGTCAGAATATTAATTAAGGAACGAGTCGGAAAGATACTTTCCGTTCTACCTGGGTGGTTGTGGATGGGAAACACATAGTCGGATTAGGACGCATGGATTTTACCAATACATACGAAAAACTGAATAAAACAAACAAATTTAACAAGGAAAGAAAGTTTCATTACAAATCAAATAAAAGCATATTCATTGTTCAGGAAACAGTTTAGAATAATATCAAGTTAATTACATAAAAACATCATAATAACACGTAGTAGTAACTCAAGCATCCTGATCTTCATTCTCTTTGTCCTGCTCAGAAGGTGGTGAGAGGTCAGCTGCTTGGGATACGTCCTGTGAGGGAATATTGAATCCAATGGAAGCTAACCACGCATTTCTATCAGGTGGGGCTCCCATTTCTGCCGTGTGCTCAACCCTCAGTTTCGTGGCAATCTTTCTGAGCATAAGATCGTGGTTCAAGACCCGATCATAAATTCCAAGTTGCATCTTCTTTATGACCCGTAATTCCTGCAACACTATAGAAATGTCAGAAGAAGAAGAAGAACCGGCTCCTGCAGATTGCTTGGGACGCTCGGACTCCTTGGTTGTAAACTTTACAACATGATCTTCAGCAGCTTTAATACTTTGAACCAGAGGAGATACATTCCTTTCAGCTTGACTTTGACTGGGCACATGTTCAAAAGAATCAGATATACTTATGGTTGCTACTTCCTTTTCGTTATCTATTTGCTTTCTTCTCACACTTCCTTCTGCAAAATTTGGTCTAGGTTTTTGCAGGAGTCTCTGTGATCTTCTTTTCATGGTTAATGTTAAAAGAATGCTGATAAACAACCTAAATAAAAAATAAGAACAGGAATCCAAAAGAAACACAGCAAACCAAAACTGTGAGATGCATGGCTTATGAATAGTGGAAAAATAATAACAATGAAACAAGAAGATAATAAACACGCACTTAGAAGTGCACGAACTAAGTGAAAAAAATGGAAAGATAGTACCTTTCTTAGAAACCAGAAAGTGTTTTTTCGTCTTCAGCCCAAGTTCAGCATAGGTACTTAGGGTTTGGAAGCTGAAAGGTTTTTATACTGTGGAATTCACTTTCCAAGAAACGCGTAAATATGTTCCAGCTTTATTTATTACTTCATTATTATTATAATATATATTATTGTTATTTATTATTTATTATTTATTTATTTATAAATTTTTTTTATAAGAAACTCATATACTGGGCTCACACACTAAATAGGTAGAAGATCGAGTAAGAGTGAGAAGAGATGCCAAGTGGACATAAGAAAATGGAAGATGAATAAATGATCAAACGATAAGAAAGAATAGGCGAATGAAAAATATAAGTAAATGAACGAGTGAATAAAAGAATGAATGCATGAAAGATCCGTGAATGAATATAGGATCCCGAGTGAATGAAACACCGAATAGAAAAGATCCTGAATGAATAAAGGACGAATAGATACAAGAACGAGTGAAAGAATGGATGAATGAAATAGAGCGTATGAGAGACGAGTGAACAACTATAGTGAAATACGAGTGAATAGAAAAGTTAAAGGAAGAAAGAACGAATGAAAGAAATATCGAGTGAACGAAATGAGACAATGAATAGAAGACTGTAAAGGAAGAGATCGCGTAAATGAGTGAAACGAGAATGACCGAGTGATATGGAGAAAGATACCGAGTGATAGAGAATGAGTGAATGACAATGAAAGTTCGGGTGAAGAACAAAAATAACACAAGTGGAAAATCAAATGAATGAAATACCGAGTAAATGAAAGGCCGAGTGAACAGAACAAATGCACGAGGGGCCAAGTGAATGGAGAGACGGGAAATAAAAAATGAGTGACTGAGTAAGGTAGAGATAATGAATAACAAACAAATCGAAGTGAATGAAGGAGACGAGTGGTTGGGAAGAACAGATGAAAAGATTCCGAGTCAATGGGATGAGTGAAAGCTATACTGACTGGATGAAGGAGATGAGTAAATGCACAAGCTAGTGGAAGAATAAATGGAAAAATGAATAACAAACTACCGAATGAATAACATCGAGAAAGGAATCGGTCGAAGAAATGAACGAATGATAGAATTGTATGAGATGGAAACAATGAGAAACCGAGTGATGCGAACACCGAGTGAACGAAAAACTAAATAACAGGAAACTAAGTACTGGAAATACGAATGTGACAATCACGAATGAAAAACGAGTGAATGAAGAAGGAAAGTACAACATGAGAAAACCGAGAAAGAAAATAAGTGGAATGAAACAACAAGTAAATGCATACCGAGTGGAGTATACCGGGTAGAAATGAAAAAACAAATGAACAAACAACGAGTGGTCAAAAAATAGAAAAACGAGTGAAAGAACCCGAAAACATGATTTATTGAACGAGTGAATAAAAATGGGAAGAAGAAGAAGAAAAACTGAGTGGATAAAAGAACGACGATAGAGGAAACTGAGTGTTGGAATTACTGAGTGAACGCAAAAGAAAAACAGAAGACACAGCATTCATGAAATAATGAGTGAATCAAAATCTGGTGAAAAAGTGACGAATGGAAGAATGAATGACCGAGTAAATGGAAAGCGAGTGAAATAGAGTGACCGAATGAATGAAAGATGAGTGGGATAGATGAGTACAAGTTATACCAAATGGATGAAAAACTGAATGAATACAAGACTGACAAGAAAATATACTAAGTGAATAGGAGACTAATGGATACAAAACTGATTGTGATGAGTGAGGAATCCGAGTGACAAAAGGCCGACTGGAATAAGTCGCCCTTCACCATCTGACCCTTTTATTAAATCAACGATCAGAAATCCTTTATTAAAGTCTTCCTTTTTTATTCACATTAAAAATTGGAATTTTATTGAAAAATGACGAGTGAAGTTCAGTTGGGAAGAAGGGTTAAGAATAAGTAACAGTTATCCGAGTGTACTATTCTCACTCAAACTCAGTAGATTTTCACTTAAGTGCAAAATAACAATCAGCAGCGTCTCACCTAAGCTACAAGTGCTTCGCCTGAGCGAAATAGAAGAATCAAGCTCGGACTTCCTTCTTCAAACTTCACAAACTTTATTCAGTAAATTTTTAGTTTTCTTTTTATTCATTCCGACTCAAAGTTCAAAACAAAACAATCGGAACATAGGGCTGCCTCCCTAGAGCGCTTCTTTAAGGTCACTAGCATGACCTTATTGTATCTAAGAGGATGCCTGTAGTAACAAGGAGGTTTTCTGCCTATCAAACTCTCCTCCAAAGTAGAGTTTGAGTCGCTGGCCATTTACCTTAAAAATCCGATCGGTAATCGGGTCTTTCAGTTTGACTGCACCATGAGGAAAAACCTCATTTACAGTAAAAGGCCCCGACCACTTCGATCTAAGTTTTCCAGGGAAGAGTCTCAGTCGGGGATTGAATAATAACACCTGATCATCCTTCTGAAACTCTTTCTTATTAATTCGCTTATCGTGCCATTTCTTTGTTTTCTCCTTATAGATGAAGGCACTTTGATAAGCGTTGAGTCGGAACTCCTCTAATTCATGGAGTTTCAAAACTCTTTCCTCCTGGGATTGGTCACAGTCCATGTTTAATAGCTTTGTGGCCCATCACGCCTTGTGTTCCAACTCCACAGGGAGATGACAAGCCTTACCGTATACTAATTGATACGGGGACATGCCAATCGGAGTTTTGAAAGCTGTTCGGTAAGCCCACAATGCATCATCTAATTTTACCGACCAATCTTTTCTAGATTTCCCGACCACTTTCTCTAAGATTCTTTTGATTTCTCTATTTGACAGCTCGACTTGTCCACAAGTTTGTGGATGGTAAGGAGTCGATATCTTATGTAACACCTCATAGTGACGCAGGGCTTTTTCCATTATCTTATTGCAAAAATGTGAACCCCCATCACTAATAAGTACTCTCGGAACTCCAAACCTAGAGAAAATATTATTCTTGATGAACCTAAGCACCACATGTGCATCATTTGTTCTGGTCGGGACTGCCTCCACCCATTTGGAAACATAGTATACAGCAACAAGTATATATTCGTTGGAGAACGACTTTGCAAAGGGTCCCATAAAGTCGATACCCCAAACGTCAAATAATTCCATAATTAGAATGTTTGTCAAAGGCATGCCAGCTTTAGCAGAGAGACCTCCGCTTCTTTGACATTTATCACACCTTTTGACATATTCCTTAGCATCTTGAAAGATAGTTGGCCAATAAAAACCACTCTATAAAACTTTTGCTGCAGTACGGGAGGCACCATGATGACCTCCATAATAGGAGTCGTGGCAATGCCACAAGAGCCTTTCTTGCTCGGATTCAGGCACACACCGCCTGATCACTCCATCTACTCCTATTTTATACAAAAATGGATCATCCCAAAGAAAGTTTTTGCTATCATGAAAAAATTTGTTTCTCATTTAGGATGTCCAACCATCAGGTACCACCGAGGCACTTTTAAAGTTAGCCATATCAGCATACCATGGCCCGGTGATAATTGCCATCAACTTCTCGTCTGGAAATTCTTCTTTTATTAAAACAGAATCTGACTCTCCTTCCAAACGAGACAGTTAGTTGGCAACTGAGTTCTCTACTCCCTTTTTGTCTCATATTTCTAAGTCAAACTCTTGGAGTAACAGAACCCACCTGCTCAGTCTCGGCTTGGATTCTTTCTTAGCTAGTAAATACTTGATTGCCGAGTGGTCTGTATATACAACAACCTTGGCCCCAATCAAGTAAGCATGAAATTTATCAAATGCATACACCACAGCAAGCATTTCTTTTTCAGTAGTGGTGTAATGTATTTGATTTTCGTTCAACACTTTACTAGCATAATAAATTACATGAGTCAATTTTCCTACTTTCTGACCCAGTACAGCTCCAACTGCAAAGTCACTTGCATCACACATTAATTCAAACGGTAAAGACCAATCAGGTGCTGCAAGGATCGGAGCTGAAATCAGACTTTGTTTTAATTTTTCAAAAGCCTTGACACAGTTTTCATTAAACATAAACACATGATCTTTTACAAGCAAGTCGGTCAAAGGCTTAGCTATTTTTGAAAAATCTTTAATGAACCTTCTGTAAAAGCCAGCACATCCTAGAAAACTCCTCACTCCTTTCACGTTGATTGGAGGAGGAAGTTTTTCAATAATTTTTATCTTGGCTCGGTCCACTTGAATGCCCTCAGTAGAGATTTTGTGGCCAAGGACTATCCCTCCCTTAACCATAAAATGGCATTTTTCCTAGTTAAGGATGAGGTTAGTTTCTTGGCATCTCACCAGCACCTTAGATAGGTTGTTGAGGCATGAATCAAAGTTACTACCAAAAATAGAGAAATCGTCCATGAATACTTCAATGAATTTCTCCACCATGTCCCCAAAAATGGCCAGCATACACCTTTGAAAGGTTGTTGGAGCATTGCACAAACCGAACGGCATGCGCCTGTAAGCAAATATTCCATATGGATAGGTGAAAGCTGTCTTCTCTTGATCTTTTGGGTCAACCACAATTTGGTTATAACCCGAGTAACCATCAAGGAAACAGTAGTACTCATGACCCGATAATCTCTTAAGCATCTGGTCAACGAATGGCAAGGGAAAGTGGTCTTTCCGAGTGAAGTCATTCAACCTTCTATAATCTATACACATTCTCTATCCTGTAGTCAGTCTAGTAGCAATGACTTCAGCTTTTTCATTTTTAACAGTTGTCATTCCTCCTTTCTTAGGCACCACTTGGACCAGACTGATCCAAGCGCTGTCTGAGATAGGATAAATGATTCCTGCATCAAGAAGCTTGACCACCTTTTTCCTGACTGCCTTTTTCATTATGGGGTTCAATCTGCGTTGTGCTTGTACTACAGGGGAATAATCGTCCTCCATCAGAATTTTGTGCATACAAAATGATGGACTGATTCCCTTCAAGTCAGAAATATTCCAGCCAATCGCAGATTCATGTGCCTTTAAAACCCCAATTAGTTTATCCACATCCTCATCGTTTAAGTCGGCGTTAATAATGACAGGATGTGTGTCGCCTTCTTTCAGGAAAACATATTTCAGATGAGAAGGTAAAGGTTTTAAATCACATTTTTCTTCAAAAAATTCCTTTCCTTTCTCAGCTTCAGCAATTTTCAAATCATTTTTCTTTTCTTTTTCAAAATCACCTACTTCTAATACTTCCAGTAGGCTTAATATTTCCGAGTGAGAGTCATTTAACTCCTCAGTCTCGGAGTCAAAGTCATCCTCTAAAAAAGATCGTAAGGCCTCTTCCTTAGTTTTTAAAAGCATTGGAGTGTGGTAGCTTTTAATCTCTTCAATCATTAAACAATCTATCCTATCAGTCGGATGTTTCATGGAATTGAAGACATTGAAGGTTACCTGCTCCTCCTGAACTCTCAGCATGAGTTCACCCTTTTCTACATCAATTAATGCTTTGCCAGTAGCTAGGAAGGGTCTACCTAAGATTAAAGGGATCTCTCGGTCAGCTTCCATATCCAACACTATGAAATATGCTGGGAAGATAAATTTATCTACTTTAACTAACAAGTCTTCCAGCATCCCTTGGGGATATTTAATGGACCTGTCAGCCAACTACAAGGACATGCGAGTCGGTTGCCAGTCATTAATTCCCAGTTTTTTCATTAAAGATAGAGGCATCAGATTTATACTGGCTCCTAGATCACAGAGAGCACTTCCTACATGAATATCCCTAATTGCACATGGTATTGTAAAAGATCCAGGATCCTCTAGCTTTTAGGGAAGTTTCTTTTGAATGATTGCACTGCACTCTTGAGTGAGTGTAATCATTTCATCCTCCTTAAGCTTCCTCTTCTTAGATAATAATTCTTTCAAAAATTTTGCATAGGAAGGCATCTCCTGCAATGCCTCGGCAAAAGGGATATTGATGTGAAGTTTCTTGAAAACCTCTAAGAACCTAGCAAACTTCTGCTCCTCTATTTGCTTTTTAAACCTGTGTGGAAATGGAGCATTCCTCAGTTTTTCAGGAGTCAGCTTAGAAGCTTCCTCCAGAATCAGATCAACCTTTTTCTTTTTCTTTTGATGGACTTTATTTTCTTTTTCTTTTTCTGTTTCATTTTTATTTTCTGCTTCATTATTATCCTGCTTGGTTTCTTGTATTATTTCTTTTTCTTTTTCTTTTTCTTTTTCTGAACTTATTTCCTGACTCGGAGATGGAGAAATAATTTTTCCACTCCTAGTAATTATAGCCTTGCAATGTTCCCTTGGATTTACCTCGGTATCTCCAAGGAAATTGCCTACTTGCCTCTCAGCTAATTGTTTAGAAAGCTGTCTGACTTGATTTTCTAGATTTCTTATGGACGCTTCCTGATTCTTAAAACTGGCCTGAGTGGCCTGAATAAACTGAGAAAGTACATTCTCAAGTTCGGATTTTTCTTTAACAGGGGGGTGAGAGGGTTGTTGTAGTCTATTTGTGGGTTGATTTGGTGGGATGTTCTAATTCAGATGTGGACCTTTCTGCCAGGAAAAATTAGGGTGATTCTTGTAATTAGGATTAAAGGAATTAGAAGGATAATTCCTTTGATATTGTTGCTGCCCCATATAATTCACTTGCTCGGAAGGCACATTTGGATCACACAATCCATTCTCATGGTCTCCACCACAAAAGTCACAACTGATCATAGAAACTTGACTCAGCTTTTGGAGTTCTGAAATCTGTATGCTTAGTTTCTCCAAAGCCTGAGTCATCAGTTTACTCTGAGCCAGATAAGCATCTTGTGCTTCTAATTCTAATATCCCTCTCTTAGGGACTTGGCTCCTCTCACTAATCAAACATTCATTAGAAGCCATAACGTCAATCAGCTCTATGGCTTCTTCTACAGTTTTTGTTGTTAATGAACCTCCAGCTGAGGCATCAATCAGGACCCTGGTAGCTAGCCTGACACCATTATAGAAAATAGTTACCTGTTGCACATCAGAAATCTGATGATGAGGACATCTCCTCAAGCTCTCTTTATACCGATCCCATGCTTCCATCAAGGACTCACCTTCTCTTTGTTGGAAACATGTGATTTCATTGCGCAACTTTGCTTATTTAGAGGGAGGAAAATATTTAATCAAAAATTTTCGTTGCAAGTCCTCCCAAGTTGAAATACTGCCTCTCGGTTGACTCTGCAACCAGGCTTTTGCTCGGTCCCTTATAGAAAACAGAAACAATCTCAGTCGGATTGCCTCGTCAGGGACTCCATTCATTTTTACTGTGTCACAGATTTAGAGGAAGGTTGCTAGATGCAAATTTGGATCCTCAACCTCACTTCCTCCGAACTGTTCATTTCTTACCAACTGTAGTAAAGCTGGTTTAAGTTCAAAATTATTTGCTGAAATTGGTGGCCTAAGGATGCTAGATTGCGATCCTTCTTCAGTCGGCCTGGAGTAGTCACCTAATGTAACTCTCCTCTATTCCATTTCTTTTTCTTCTTTTTGCTTTTTCTCTTTTCTTAGTCTAAGTTCTAACAAGTCTATGTCAGGATCAAAGAAGAAAGACTCTCCTCTGCTCCTTGACTGCATACAACAAATGTCACACAAAAGAACAATTCACAGCTACGACTAAATCTATACGAAAATAACAAACTACTACTACTAAAAACAAAAGTGAAACTACATATTAAATGCGAACAAAAGTAAAATGGTTCAGTCTAGTACCGGTCCAAGGATTGTTGATATTACTCAACAATCCCCGGTAACGGCGCCATTAACTTGATGCTAAAATCCCGAGCCATTAACTTGGTGGTGAAAATCTTAGTAAAACAAAATATGACTCTCAGATTTAAACTTATGGCAAGCGCACCAGTCGTTAAAATTATAATATATTTGATCGTCTCACAGGGATTGTGTGGTAATTACCACAATCTTAGACGAGTACAAGCTGAACCAACACAAAATACAGGTAGTTCATTTGGTTTTTATGATTTTAATGTTTTCTAGTTATTTTTGTATTTTCAGAAACAGAGTTAAGGTGAAATATGAAAAGTGATTAAAAAAAAAACAGGTCAGGATTGCTTCAGCTCACAATTTCCTCAAGAAACATGCAATGGAAGTATAATTGAACTTCACAATCTAGAGGATAATCTGCTTGTGGTTATTCCCTAATTCCTTAGGTGAAAAACACTAATCCTTAAGCAAGGAACCTTAATTCCTTAAGTGCTCAATTAACCTAAGAATCTAATGCGAAATTGGAGGTTGAACTCTAACTATTCACCTAAATTGATTAGGCCTGAACTAGTTAGAAAGCTGGAAGTTACCTAAGCTTCAACCATGATTCCTCACTAGCGAAGTTCTTCATCAGTTCTGGATTTGTCAGTCCTGCAATTCTGCTCCACTCCTCAGCTTGTTCGCCTCAGGATCTAGAAGTCGATCTCCCTGCTCACAGCTTCAAGACTCCATTGCTAACCTTCGCCCAACCTTAGGGATTTAGAACTCCATTGACTTCGGTTCCATCGAAGGATTGTGGAATGTCATGGAGGAGAGGATTAGAGAGAGAAAAATGTGTAGTGAGATGTTCAAAGTGTTTAATGAATGTTGTTCTCTGTTCTATTATGTCGTGTCTGTGTATATTTATAGAATATGTACAACCTATATATATGTTTCTACCTAACTAACTAACTTAACTGATAACTTAGAAAACTTAAGTTAACGTCTAAACTAACTAATTACATAGCTTACAGAATAATTAACTAATTACAGATCAGCTCCTAACAGATTCCAGCTCATCCTTAGCTAGTCACAGCACAGCGCCAGCTAATAACAGCTCACTACTTAAGTTACTAAGATGTAGTAGGAGAGACAACAGCATGAAATTACATCGGTGTCGAGTGTGTTGTTGGAGGAAAGGAACAATGTTTAACTTACTGCCTCTATGCTTCAGCAAACTGGGTTCTCGCTTGAGCTGGTTTAAACTCTCGCTTGAGCGAGTTCGGATTTGTACTGCAGTGTTGTTTTCTCGCTTAAGCGCTATGGCAAAGCTTGGGCGAGTTCGGTTCTTTGAAGTTACGCTTGAGCGCGTTCAGCTCTTGCTAGAGCGGATTGATAAATGAATCAGCGTTCTAAAGTTGACGCTCGGGTTCTCATGTAGTATCCGGTTCCCTGTTCTCTTTTGGAGTCGGTCTCTTAGGAGTCTTTCTAAGTCAGGCTTTTGTTAATTCCTTTTGGTCAACCCTTTGAAGTCTCGCCCAGTCGGTCTTGTGGACTCCTTTCAGTCGGATTTACGAATTTTCACTCGGATTTGTCCTCTTCTCTCGAGTACGCCATGTTCCTGCACCAAAAATCAACTAATTGCCTAGCATTTGTATGATGGCTGTTTATTAAATTAATAAATATTAATAAACTCTTAATTTATTAATGTTTTTAACCATTTTCTTCTATAAATAAAACACTTTTGCAATATTTACATAATTTATAAATTATTATCAATTAATTGAATAATAAGGCTAAACTAATCACTTACACAACGAATTAATTCCAATAAAAGGCAGAATAATTAAGTCTTTTCAAGACTTATCAGTAGAACCCATGAAGCATCTTTCAGAGACTTGTAGAAACACAAGAAAGTGGGTGAGTTGGCATTGCATCATTGGTGAATAAAGAATTAAGAGACCCATGCTGTATGAGTGACGCTTGAGCTTACTGGCACTAGTGGAAAAAATGGATATAATCATGGTTAAAAAAGGCCTTTATTCACGATTAAAGAACCGTGGTTGTTGCAGCCGTGGTAGTAGATGATGGCCTTTAACCATGGTTAACAACCGTGGTAATAAATCACATCTGACCACGGTTAAGAACAACCGTGAATATAACTTACTATTTATATTCACGGTTATCGAGCATAACCATGAATATAAGAACTAAAAGGTTTCAGTTACAAACTACTTATATTCACGGTTGTCCAGTATAACTGTGAATATAGATTCTATGTATCCACGGTTGTCCATCATAACCGTGAATATAAGTACTAAGGTTTCAGTTACAAACTGCTTATATTCACGGTTATGCTACTAACCGTGGATAGAATGTATCTATATCCACGGTTGTCCATCATAACCGTGAATATAAGTAGTTTGTAACTGAAACCTTTTAGTTCTTATATTCACGGTTATGATGGACAACCGTGGATAAATAGAATCTATATTCACGGTTATGGTAGTAACCGTGGATAAATATAGTCTATATTCACGGTTGTTGCCATAACCGTGAATAAATACTGAGGTTTTTTTTTTAATATAGATTCTGTTTTATCGTTTCCTAACCCTGCATTCAGACAACCAGTACAGTATACAGTATGCCACAGCAACACTATATCAAAAGAATGGTATGTATATAACAATTTATTTTCTATATCAATTCATAACAACCTAAAAAATGAAAGTATATACAATTAAGTTGAATGTAATCTAATAAAAGTAAACCCTAAATCCTACTAGATACATATATAAAAGAATAAAGATCCTATATCTATCTTTGCCTAACTTCAATGAAGTGTAAGGCCCATTGCCTTCTAACCTCATCTACAAGTTCCTTTGGGAAATATGACCGGTCATTAAAGTACTGCAAACAATGCACAAAACAATTAGAACAAAAGCTTTATTTGTTACATGAAATTGATGAAATTGGTAGAAAAGTAGTCTAAATGATGAGACTTACATCTGTCCATCCATCTACTATTTGTTGTTGGACAATGGTCAGCATAGTGTGCATGACGAAATAGCCACACTCGTAGGTACCCTGCTGCCTGTAAGACTACAATGGACATATAGTATAGAATAAGTGAATTCACAACGAAAAAAATATGTAATGAAGATTTGAATGAATACGATTGACTTACTTTTGGGTGCACCCATGCAACTTTTCTTCCGTTGGACTTGTTTCCAATCAGTAGATTGTATCCAACCACCGCCCTATGTCAAACAAAACACAAGATAAGTTAGAATCGTATAGTTCTAAAAATGATGTAATCGAATTTGTACTTATTTTTTAGGGATGAACTTACCGGTCTACTATATCTTTCAGGTCTTGTGGAGCTATCTGATGCAAACTATCAAAGTACAGAGCAAGATAGTCCTTCGGACAGATCACCAGAAGCGTCCAGTGAGCCCTGCAGTTACTAGTGATAAGTGAGACTTCAAAATGTAAAAATTCAAGACAATAATTATGGAATAGAATATTACCCTTTATGATAGGGGCCCATGTATACAGGCTTCCCAGACTTAAACATCCAATTCTGGATGTATGCCTGGGTGCCCTGCGGGGTGTTTCCCTGCCTCTGTATGAGAGAGGGCTCTAAGAAACCATAAGTTCCTTGGAAACCCAAGTCCACACAGAGTTTTGCCAGAAACCTAAATAAGTTAAGACATGGTTAGCGACAAATAACTTGTATAATGAAAAAATTGGACAAAAAATGATATACTTACAGCTCCCACAACTGAATGATGGAGGCGTTCAGCATCGACGTCCCCGACATAATGTCACATATGTCAGAATATGTAACGTAAAGTGGAAGATCACTTGGACGGCCAAACACTAGTGGCTGTCATGGGACCTGAACAGTGTCGTCTCCTTGCTCATACCCGATGCGCCATAGCATCCGGATGGGATCCTTGGTCGGGTCTGGCTTCTTCAATGTCTGTTCCTGTTGAACAATTGACAACCATCACATTTTGTACCATAATTGACAATATAATAAAATTAGTTAGTGTTTAGGGTTTTTACCTGTCTAGGGGCAATCACCAGAAGTCTGTTGGGCCACATCAGAAAGTGGCCCACCGCCTGACCGACGGTTTTCACCTCTTGAGTTGCCACTGGCACAGCAGCATCCTCCTCGAGGACGAGCACAACCGAGACCCTGGACATACCATCAGGTAATGTCTGATGGTGAACCACAGGGCCTAAGTTGTACACCATACCAGTGGCAACTGGCTCCTTCGACCCGTCAATGAACAGGTCATATTGACGGGTGTCTGGTGGCTCGACCCCGTCATCATCAGGGTCAGCCGCAGCGCACGACCCCTTAGTGCTAACCTTCCGTATCTACATATTTACACATCAAGTAGAAGTTATTCAACAATTAACTAAAGTGATTACAAACAATAAAACCGAGGAAATTAAATAAAGAATCTAACCTGTGGGTCGCTAGCAGGTGCAGTAGTCTCCTGGTGGTGGCTGAGTGAGGCCTTCATCTCCTCCCTGAATCGGGCCATCTCCTGGTAGAGCCTAGAGATCTCTTCCTGGTACTCAGCCTTCACAACAGCCACTTTCTGCTCCACTATTTTCTCAAGGGAGGGGGCAGGGTCGGGAGCACCGTAATAGGCGCGGAGGCCTGTGAAATATGAATGATTAGCCCATAATTGTTTAACAGATATCAAAATGAAAGCATAGAGTTATTTACCACTTACCTACACCTCGACCAACAGCACGCACTCTTCCTGGGTGCTCTGGCCTGCCGATGGCGGTAGTCAAAATATCCTCCCGCCCATGGGCTACGAAAAACCTTGGGTTGATTGCTCAACCAAAGAATCCTGAAACCAAACAAGTTAGTGTTCACTTCCTTCACGTAAACTAAAAAACAGACACTGATATAAAGGGGAATACTTACTATCCGTGAGGCAACCTCCTGAGCTTGTGAGGAAGTGTATTCCCCACTCTTCTTGATCCTAGCCCGCTTCCATTTGTCGTGGCGTGTAGGTGGGGAAGGGGGATCCACAATACCAGTGTCAGTCTGACACTGACTCAGCCTCTCCTGTGCCAGCTGCTCCTCCAACCTATGGTAACCCCACGTGACAGTGTGTGTAGGCAGTTATTTAGCTTCCTAGTCTCCTTGGCTTTCTTTCTGGTCTCCTACAACAAGAAAAAAAATATTCACAGTTAGCCGTATAAATTATACATAATTTAATCATCTAAAAACCAATGTACCTGAAACTCGGCAGAATGTCGTTCCCCGGTTGTCGTGGACCAGAAATCATCATTGATAACATCACATATTTTCGCTTCATGCACAACCATGGCGGCAAGTTGTAAACAAATAACAAAACAGGCCATGAACTATGGTTTGTGCTCAGGTTCCCAAACGGGTTCATGCCGTCGATGGCTAGTGCAAGCCTAACATTTCTTGGTTCATGGGCAAATTCTGGAAAAATCCTATCCATTTTCTTCCATTGTGATCCATCACCCGGATGCCTAAGTAGTCCATCAACAGCCCTCTCATCAGCATGCCATCTCATAAGTTTTGCATCATCTGCATTGGCAAACAGACGCTTTAGTCTTGGTACAATAGGTAGATACCACAACACCTTTGCAGGAGACCCTTTAGTGCATACCTCATCAGAACCCGCCTCTTTCTTCTTATACCGTGACACCCCACACCTAGGACATCGATGCATCATTTCTAACTCACCCCGGAATAATACACAATCATTTGGGCATGCATGTATTTTCTCATACTCCAAACCCATAGGACACAACACCTTTTTGGCCTCATAGTTACGATTCGGCAAGGTGTTTCCAGCTGGGAGCATTTCTTTCAACAACTTCAGTAAGTCAGTGAAACTTTTATCCGTCCACCCGTTTATGGCCTTCAAATTAAACAATCGCAAAACTGCTGATAACCTCGTGAAATTGAGGCAGTTTGGATACAACGGCTGCTCAGAGTCCTCACACAGAGTTGTATATACATGAGCTTTCTTAAAACCTTCTACCCCTACATCACGGATCATATCCTCGAGTCGGTCATCCATGTCGACATCGTTGTCATGCATCGAGCTTCGATTTTTAGTCTGAGAGCTATTACTTGGCACCACCACATCTTCACCATACCATATCCAACGCGTATAACTACATAGAAAACCGTCACACAGTAGATGTTCTCGCACCTCTTCCAAGTCTACCCGACGCAGGTTCAAGCATTTAACACAAGGGCAAAAATACTTTCCATTCACCCCCACTGCATTCCTTGCTACAAATTCTATAAATGATTCAACTCCCCCTCGTACTCTAGACTTAGGCGTGATGCAGTTATCCAACTCCGATCCATGCCAACTGTTTACAAGGTGCTATGATCAACCTCACTTTTTCTTTAAAGGTGGTGGTCCTATACCTATTCAGGATGACAATTGTTTTTATACGTCATTCATATATACAGGTTATGAGTTATTCTAAAATTTGATGAAATTTCGGCAGTATTTCGCATTGGTCTCTAAGTACACAAAATGAGAGTGGTCAAATCAAATTCAACCACAACCAAATATGCACCCAGAGAACAACACAAAATGCAAGTTACCGAAAGTTTATCAAATTTTAAAATAACTCCTAACTTGTACATACTAACAATGACGTATAAAAAATAATTGTTCATCCCAAACTGTCCAAACGGACAATTCAAGATTCAACACAAACGATGACATCAATTAATTTAATGACCATTTGTGTCGAATCTCAAACGGGAAACTATGGTTCACTCATGCACAGCAACTTTCATACAAATTAACTAGTATATGAGCCTCCGAGTTTGCAAGATTAACAACCACACACATACAACATCAATAGAAATAACATATAAGAGCAACCAACAACAATAGAAATAAAATGGATAAAAATTTAGTCAACTTTTTTCCTAAATTAGTATGATGTTTTTAATTTGTGTTATTTTGAAGTAGAAGTATGGTGTTGGAGTATGAATTATGGATTATGGATTATGATGTTGGTTTATAAGACTTTTAAACTTTACACTTTTATTTAATAATTAGTATGATGTTTTTAAATTCTATTATTTTCAAGTAGAACTATGGTGTTGGATGATGGATTATGGATTATGGATTATGTATGGTGTTGGATGTTGGATTATGGATTATGGATTATGTATTATGTATTATGGATTATTGTGGACACCATTCCCTTCTTTTATTATTCATGCTTTTTAGAAAGATAAAATAAAAAATTAAGAGCCGAGACCCCATTCAATTATGGATTATGTATTATGGATTATGTTAACCCGATCCGCTTAAGGGAAATTTTCTAAAAAGAGTTAAAACTTCATTCAATATAATTATAATTTTTATTAATAAATTCACATTAAGTATCCTATTAGTAAAGTAGATAATTTTTGGTTTTGTGAATGTAAGTCTTACTTTCAAACAGAGTCATGGTATACTCACCAAAAAGAAACAGCCATGGGATATAAATTAATTAGCAGATTCCAAGTTTTATTATATAGTATATGTTAAATCAAATGCACAAGATACATATACACAAGATACATAACAACCAATTAGTTTCAGATGACATTTTATGAACTACCATATATAATAACTAAAAACAAAATGCTAATATATACATAGAACCAACAAAATAGAACAGGCACATTATACACAGAACCAGTAAAACAGAGACAGAAACCCCTTTCAACACAAAACAAAACCCATATAATGCATCAACATACCCTAAAATAGATTTAACTTAAACAGGGACCAACATAAACAGTGACGAGTAAAATAGGGATGACTTACAGGACAATGCAACGAGCAACGAGCACAATGGGATAAGGAACGAGCAAGAAGAATGCCACAACAGCGACGAGCACACTGGGATAAATGGAGAAGATGAGAAATAACACGAGTAAAGAAGGAGAAAGTGGAAAACCAAAAAACAGGGAACACTTACTAGACAGCGACGACTTAACAGCTTGAGTGAAGAAGGAAGTGAACGAAGAAGCCTAGGACAACCAAAGAGGAGGACGAGGAAGGAAGAAGACGACAACCAGCGCGAAAGAAGAAGACAAAGTGAAAAAAGGCTGAAAGGCGTGGCTTTTGAAGTTTCAGAAAGGATGTATATTCACGGTTCCCCTTGAAACCATGAATATATTACACATATATTCACGGTTGAACAAACAACCATGATAAATGTTAACTATTTATCCACGGTTACGAGCACAACCATGGATAAATATTAAATCTATAATCACAGTTATAAAAATAACCGTGGACATACAGTACCCAGTGTTTAAACCCTAAAACCTGAACTATATATCCACGGTTGGAAATACAACTGTGAATATAGACGTCAATATATATCCATGGTTAACATCATAACCGTGATCATACCCATGAATATATATTCACGGTTGTGCACACAACCGTGGATATATATTTCAGGTACTATATATCCACGGTTGACTCCTCAACCGTGAATATATATTGATAGGTACGATCACGGTTATGATGTGAACCGTGGATATATAGTTTTCGCTGATAATAGCATTCACCTTATAATTTCAAAAATGCCACCGCCCATGTTTTTATCACTGATCCACTTATACCCGTGAATATATCCCGTTGTTATATCCAATTTTTGCACTAGTGTGGTCACGCTCAAGCGTGAAAGGTTCTGATGTTCAGTGATAGTCTCATGCTCAAGCTAACTTAACCACGCTTAAGCGTGGTCTTCCTTTGTTCAGTATGCTTGTTCCACGCTTGATCCATGCTGGTCCCTCGCTCAGGCGCGCTCGGCTTATGCTTTGCTATCCATTAGTCACGCTCAAGCGTGGAATGCCTACGCTCAAGCGTTCTTCTTGTTAGACCATGTGTAATCCTTGCTTAATTCATGCTCACTCCACGCTTAATCCACGCTTAGACTTTCATTTTTATCATTCCACGCTTAAGCGCCTAGTGTTCACGCTCAAGCGTAAGAGGTCCTGATGCTCTCCAATTTGTTCAAGCTTAAGCTTGCTTGCTCAAGCTTAAGCTTGGTTGTTCAAGCTTAAGCTTGCTGTCTTCAAATGCTCCCGATCATGCTTAAGCTTGCTCTTTCACGCTTAAGCTTGCCCTTTCACGCTTAAGCTTGCCTACTCAAGCTTAAGCTTGATTTTTCACGCTTAAGCTTGCCTACTCAAGCTTAAGCTTGCCTTGCTTTCCTGTTGAATTTCCTGCAACTTTTCCAAGAGTTTTAACATAATATTTCTTTTATACATCTATCCATCACTACTTAAAAGATTCATGCTCATTTCCTTCAATAATTCATTAATTTAGCTCAAGTCTTTACAAAATTAGTTCAAATGAGTCATGAAATCAATGCTTAATCAACACTTATCAGTAACGTTCCTTTCAATTATGGTAATTCTTTTCCTAACAATTTTCAACAGGGATGGTAGAATCAGAATTCTGGCTGGAGACAAGATGCTGGACCTTCCAACAGACCTCCTAACAATCAATTTAAGCCACAACAATCACAAACTGACAATGCAAGATTGGCAAGGATAGAGGAATCTATTCAACAGCTATTACAGTTTGTGGAGACAAATAAAGCTGCCCGGAAAGCATCGGATATACAGATGGGTCAGCTTGCTAAAGAAATAGCTGAATTAAAAAGTTCTGGGTTTACTGCAAACACGCAAAACCCAAGGGAACAATGTAATGTTGTTTCTTCTAATGTTGTAAAAATTGATTGTAAAGAAAAGAGTGAGAAAAAGAAAGAAGAAGAAGAAAAAGAAAGTAAAAAAATAGAAAAAAATAAAAAACTTAAAAATGAAAAAAACATACAAGAATCTGTGAAAATAGAGCAAGAAACAAACTATACTGCCATCATAACCCCGAAAAAATGTAAAGATCCGGGAAGTTTCACCATTCCTATAACTATTGGAAATATCAACATCAGGAATGCTTTGTTAGATTCAGGGGCGAACATCAATCTAATGCCGCTAGATTTAATAAAGCGCATTGGTGAATTTGAGCTAAAAGAAGCTAAGACAAACTTACAGTTTGCGGATCGCTCTGTCAAGAAGCCTTTTGGGATTGTAGAAGATGTGTTGGTAAAGGTTGATAAGTACCACTTCAGGGTTGACTTTGTGGTACTAGATATGAAGGAGGATACTGAGATCCCCCTGATCCTAGGAAGACCTTTCATGAAGACTGCAAAGATAAGAGTAGATGTTGATCAAAGTATGGTTGCAATCAAAGTTTATGAAGAAGAGGTAAACTTCAGTGCTCATGAACATCTTAGGACGAATGATAAAGTTTACCCTTCAACTGAACCAGGTATATCTCTTCCCAATCAATTAAATTGTTTTAAATTAACTGATGCCTTGAATAATGAAAGACAGGTAATCAAGCATCGGAGAAGAAAAAGGAGGAAGAAAAAGACAGGTGATTCCTCAACGAATATTGGGAGACCACATGATTAATCAGAGGTAATGTCTGGCTGGAGACATTAAATCTAGCGCTCAATGGGAGGCAACCTATTCTTTTCTTGTTATTTTCAATTATTTTTAACATAAAAAAAACAAAACAAAACAAAAATTTTTAGAATTATGTTTTTAAATAAAAATGGGTTTAAAACTCAAAAGAAAAGGTTTTTGAAAATAAAAATTTTGAAAATCAAAAACAGAAGCCCACACGTAGCTCCACTGTGACGCGTAGCGTGGACTCTGAATTTTCAAACTGACGCGTAGCGTCCCAACCACGCATAGCGTCAGAGCCCACGTTCAGTTTCTAAAACTGAACCAGAGAGGCCCATCTTAGGTTTTAAAACCTAAAACCTCCTCTCTGCCTCACTTTAGTTTTCAAAACCCTAAAATTTTGAAACCCTTTTTTTCTCTCAACACTTCCAAACCTTCTCATATTTTCTCAAGGGATCACAAGTAAGTTTTCTAATCCTTTCTCTTTAGTTTAATTTTAATTTTCAAATCTTAGAATTGCATGTGGTTAGGGTTAGAATTAGATGACCATTGGAAATTGCTTGCTGATTGAATTGAATGTGGTTTGGAAAGGGGTTGCTGCTGTGTAACCCCTATTTTTGTTTCTGTTCTGCGCAGCTCACGCGTAGCGTCCCGCTGACGCGTAGCGTGAGGATGGACTACAAGCCCACGCGTAGCGTGGGCAGAACAGGCTGACGCGTAGTGTCCCACCCACGCGTAGCGTCAGCCTCTATTTTTAATTTTGTTAAATTTTTAGTGATATTTACTGTTTCATGTATATATTTATTCTTTTGTTTTTAATAAATCAGTCCAGTATGCCTATTTTGAAGTTTGTTTGTTGTTTTCTTTTAAATTAATAAATTTTCTTATTTAGTATTTGTTATACTTTCTTGCATTGATAAAAATTAAAAATATAAAATTTGTTGATGCATATTATTTTGTGTGAATTTTTGTTAAAAATCAAAAAATATGTATATTAACTTTCTTTATAAATCACAAAAATACAAAAATATGTTGTTTTGAATTACATGTCTATGTTGTGTAAATTTTTATCCTAAGAAAAACCAAAAATATTTGTGTTTTAAATTTTGTGTAAATATTTGGCTGATTGTATATGATTGTTAATGTGTGATTTACTTTTTAATTTAATGTGTGTTTAATTTTAAAATTTTTACTTTTTGCAGATGGCTCCGAAGAAATCCATCCCTACCACTGGTCCTTCTAAAAGACAAAGAAGGGCCACTGACACCAATACTACTTCTGAGGATCCTGATCTTCAGGGACAGGAGGTGTTAGGACCGAGGGCTCCTACGAGATTTTGCACTGACGTGAAATGGGCCCGCTTTCATCAGATTAAGGGCCAAAAGCTGATGTGGGAGAGAGTATTGGATCTTAGTGCTGGAGACTATCCTGAGCTGCAGGATGAAGTTCAGAGGAGGAGATGAGGACCCTTGTTTTCTCTACCGACTGAGGGGGATCCCATCTTAGTGATGGAATTCTACGCAAACGCCTACAGGACTCGTCAGGACTCGCCGAACATTGGCCAACAAAGGACGAGTTAGGTAAGGGGTCGGCATATCACTTATGACCGAGATACCATTAGTACCCTATTGGGTAATCCTTGGGAGCCTACTCCCGAGGACGATACTTGTTTTTGGAAGGAAAACAGAAACAAGATCATTGCTGAGGGTGATCTAGGATATTCCCTCGAATAGGTTGCTCATTTCTTGAGCAAAGATGGAATCTTTTTCAACCTGAGTAAGGTTGGATGGAGTCCATCTAACCTTCTGAAGACCCAGCTGACCCCTCTAGCCCAGGCGTGGTCCCACCTTATGCTGCATAACATCACTCCTGTCACTCACCTCTCATCTATCCTAGTTGAACATTGTTGCCTTCTCTTTTCTATTCTTTAGGGCCATACCATCGACATTGCCGAGCTTATTTCTGAGCAGATTCACTTATATGCCCTTGGGTATAAAGTGAATCGCCCTATTCCATTCCCTCTCATCATATCTACCTTACTGAGGAGGCAGGGAGTTGATGTGCCATCACCAGAGTTCACGAGTTCTTCGGGGAGAGTCCCCAAGGTCTCGGTGAACAGAGATTACTTTGTTCAGCGGTGCGAGCTTCCACCTTTGGAGCAGGAGGCTCAGCCCAGACCCAGGAGGAGGAGACCACCAGTACAGCCACCACCTGCTGATGTTGTCACAGAAGGATTTGCCAGGATGACACTTGAGCATCAGCATATGATGCGGATGATGGCTGCTACACATAAAGCATATATTCATCTTCACGATGAATTTTATCAGTACAGATTACAGGGTGAGGGAGCACCATATGTCACACCGGTTGAGTTTGCAGCTCATGTAGCTTGGCCTGGTGATTTACCTACCTACCCTGAGACTGGTGAACCTTCTGGAGCACAGGCTGATACTGATGGTGATGCTGATGAGGAGGAGGAGGATGATGACCAGATGGTGGATTGATGGTGTTGCACCTTTTTACATACATTTTTAGTTTATTGTTAGTTTCATGTTTACATTGATATTATTTTGGATTATATTATATTTTGTCTTTTATTATGTGGTGTGTTTAATTTTGCATAATTATGTTTTTGCATGAAAAATCCAAAAATAAATTTTATCTTTCAATAAATAATCAAATTTTTGTTAGAAAGTTAATTTATTCACTTAATATTTTTACACAATAAAACCAATTTTGTAAAATCAATTATTGATTCTTTTATAGCTTAGAGATTTTGATAAATTTAATTACAATAAGTTTATTAACTATCAAGCAAATTTCAAAAACCCGATGAGTTGAGAGATCTTTTTAAACACTTGAGGGTTTAATCGACATAATTTCATTCGAATTGATTTTGCTTTAATCTTTGATTTGTGTTGTTGTATAGAAAATTCAGGAAAATGATCAAGGCACATTTATTGGTGAAAAGAAACCTTTGGCCAAACATCTTACCTTGGTAAAAATTATTTTATCCTTTGAAAGCCAATTTGAGCCTAAAATAAATTCTTTGGTACCCTTAAAACCTAAATTTGTTTTAACCATTCCCTATACTTGATTGATTAAAAGAGCAGTTGAAATAAATGTTCTCACAAAAATGGGGAGTGAAAATAAGCAACTTGATTCTTTTCAAAAGAAAATAAAGTATGAAAAAGAAAAGTCAAAAATAGTGAAAAGAATCAAGTTGGGGGTATTTCTTTTTCACCAATAAAAGAAAATGAGAAGTTTGGGCCAAGAGAAAGCCTAAGAATTATAAAATGCTCTTTTATGATTTCAGGTTTTTGAATTCCAAGAAAAACCATTGATTCTTGTAAGCCAAGCCTCATTACAACCCGTTAAAAGACCTTGTGATTTCTGAATTAACTCAGTATAACCAACCATTGATTAGATGAAAATCAAAATTAAATTCATTTAATTTTATGATTGATTGAGTGAAACAGGTTACCAATTGCATTGAGATAAACACTTGGAGAGGTAAGCCTGAAATTATGCTTGGTATGTTAATAAAATATTGTAAAGAATTTTATCATTAAACCTTTGTTATATTAGATGTCTATAATTGATTATTTCAAAATGGTAAATTGTGTAATTACTTTTTGTGGTAAATTCTCGGACTAACTCAAAAATTTGATTTCAAATTTTTATTTTTTATTTTTCTCTCTTGCTCGAGGACGAGCAATGTCTCAAGTTGGGGGTATTTGTTAGTCCTCAAATTTACAATAAATCTTTTAATAAAAATTTCATAAAAATAATAAAAATTTGGTTAATTTGTTAGAAAATTAGGTTTTAATTAAATAAATGGATGTTGTTGGAAATAATTTGCCCTTGATCAATTTTCTCTAGTTTTGTAGTGAAAAAGTAAAGAATTCAAGAGAAAATTATACTAGAGGATTTGACGCGTAGCAACAATCCCACGCGTAGCGTGGACTCTGAATTTTGATGCTGACGCTACGCGTCACATCCACGCATAGCGTCAGTGCTGCGTGGTCTCCACCTCCAACTTGGCCAACCACTCCACTTGGACCCAATAATGGGTACTCCACTCAGCACCAAGGGCCACCCAACTAAGCACAAATGGCCAAAATACATTGGAAACACGTCCAAGTGGCCAAGCATGATCAAATTTAATAATTTGAAGTGGCCATTATCAGTTGTTTAATGGAAGCTGAGTCAGGGGCCTGACGCGTAGCGTCACACTGACGTGTAGCGTCAGCACCCTTGCTCAGCCCTATAAATAGGACCATCCAACACCATTCAACATATCCCATTCTCATTCACTTCTCTTCTTTTCTCTCTTTGTGCTCGACTTTGAGTACTTCTTTTGTGAGTTATAGTTCTAGAATAGTTTTCTAGATACTTGAGTGTGTTTTGGTGTATTGTGATTGTTGTATTGTGAAGTTTCCATCGTCTTCGTAATGTCAAACTCTGTAAGTGTTGTTTTTACTTTAACCATGTGTAACTAATTTGTTTATGTTGGAATTGGTGAACTAATCTATTGAGTATAATGTTATGAATTCGACCTCTGCATATTTATGATTCAATTCCATGTTAATATTTCAACCTTTTATTAATATAAACGTTAAACGGGAGAATGATTTTCATGTGTATTGAAACTTTTTTGATTAGTATGAATGTCAAATGGGAGAATGATTATTCATGCCGTATTGAAACTTGTTTTGACGAAAGTAAAAGTTGGAATACCCTTGGTATCTCAATTCTATAGGGGTTGTTAACCATTGTTGCCATAAGGCCAGGCCTTAATGCAAGTTTTTACTGAGAAAGCTCATGAGGGATCGGACTTTACGGTGAATTCTTAGAATTTATATCACGAGGGATCGGTTATAATGATTTTAAGTTGCAATGACATGAAACTTGATGATTAAATATGCATGTCTTGAGTTCCTTATTGTTATTCTAGATTAGGGATCCAATTTCCAACATAATTTGTTTATCTGTGTTTATCTCAAGTATCTTACCTATTTTAGATTGCAACTCAACTTTTTAGATAGATTTTTATTTTCTTTTTATCTCATGAACAACTCAACCATGCTATTTTGTGAATATTGTATAAATTGTATATAAATCATTCTTTTGTCCATAACTTTCTTCACATTTACCATAGTGAATAGAAAATTACTGTTGTTATTGGACTTTCAATCCCAGTGGAACGATATCTAAATTTTGAAAACTACAAATGATTAGTGCGCTTGCCAATTAACAACCCTGTGGTAGAAATGAACGGTTCAGACGCTATCGCCGGTTAACAGTCATTTACATTTAATAATCTTTAATTTAGTCAAATGATGTCATGCTGGATCCATTTTGGTTTGGTGGGAATACTGTAGTAAAAAGTCTCATAGAGACACAAGTAGGAATTAATATATACCATGAATCCCTACCCTTCATGGAACTCAAGTACCGAAGTACACAAGTAGGAATTAGCATAAACCATGAATCCCTACACTTCATGGCTCTCAAGTACCGAAGTACACAAGTAGGAATTAGCATAAACCATGAATCCTTACACTTCATGGCTCTTAGCGAAAATAGGGCTTTAACTCATCATAGAGTAACCCCCCACCAGGGCCGGCAATCATGGAACCCCTAAATTCAATGGTACGTGTAAATGCTTATGATGCATGAATGCCTTTAATTCTCTTTATCGATTTAATATACCATGATATCAATACTTCCATAATCACTTGGAAAACCCAAGTCCTCAAAGGACACATCACATATATTAATTCTCAAAATCATGGATTTATAGTTCAACAACATATCTTAATAAACCACAAGGCATTCATGTATACATTAATTTAGTCATTCATAATTATTCATCACAAAGATATACATACTGTATGTCATTCATAGAACACTCAATAACATCCATAATAATCAATAATCCCTCAATAATTCAAAAATAAATCATTACCCACATGGAAAATATCATTTTTATCCATAATAATCATCATAGGTAAATTTCAAAAATTTACAACAACAACATACATTAGTAAACCATAACGTGAGCAAATCAAATCCTTTTTAAGCAATTCCACTTTCGATAGATCCATAACATAAATATCTACAACTTTTATAAAGACATCAAAGTCTAAATATGTATGTATAATTCCCAAAATATTAATATTTACACAAAATAAAAGGTACATATTCCAAAACAGACATACTATAGTATTTTGACTATAACTCATGCTATACATATCCAAATCAGTCGGTCCAAGTCTCAAAATTCACATAACGAAAAGATCTATAACTTTGATGAAGAAGTCAGAGTCAAATTCACACATTTTTAGCTTCAAAATTAAGTAACGAGCTACAAAAATAAATTTGGAAATCCTAGAACAACATACAATTCTACCCATTCCATATTTATTCACAACCCTATCCCCTCTTACCTTGATGGAGGATCTTAGATTGGTTGAAAAATGTTCTCTTCTTACTGTTCTAGCTTCAGATCAAAGGTGACTTGACGGAGAAAAGGAAATAAGAGAGAGACTTTACTAATTTTAGTTTTCTAAGAATTTAGACTTGGGAACGAGATGTAGTGTCGATTTAATAATGCAAAAGATAAGTGGGGGATAAGATTTTTCGTAATTGGATTGTAGTGGGATGTTAGGTGCATTAATTGTGGTGATAATGAAGGTTTTAGATAAGAAAATGAGTTGTATTTGTTGACCATTTCCTTCGCCTACATAATGGATCTTGTATGATTGAAGTAAATATATTAAAATATGTATAAGATGATATGATTGGAGTAAAATATTAATTCTGACACTGGTTCGGTAATTTGGGCATATCTCTTTCCTAGAAGAATTCATAAAAGCCTCTTTTCGTTCAGAATTGCTCCACTCGGAAGGGAATTCGCTCGGAAATGTTTCTGCTTGAAACACTCAGTCATAGCTTTTCTTTCCGGGTGAGTGACCCACTCGGAAATGTCTCACCTAGAGACACCTCATTTAGAAATATCTCACTCGGATATATCTTTTCCTGAAAAGTGCTCGTTCAAAATTAGCCATTTTTTGTTCAGAATTGATTCACTCAGAATTTCTCTACTCGGATATATCTCTGCCCGAAAAGTACTTTATTTAAAGTCAAAGCCTTTCTTCACTTGAAAGTATTTCTCTCAGAAGAGCGTCACTCGGAAATCTTAGAACCGAAAGGATCATTCGGAGTTGAAGTTCAGTCCTCTCTCGGAAATCTTTCCACTTGGGAATATCACTCGGAGTCGAAGGCAATCTCGAAGATGAACCCGAGCACAAGCTCTCGGCAACTTTGAATATGGCCCAAGCACAGGCTCTAGGTAACCTTTATGACACCCGAGCATGATTAGAATGAAGGGGTTCACCACTCAGATATTTACTTCCCCCGGAAACTTTTCACTCGAAAATGTATTCATCCGAAGTCAAAGTCTTTCACTGTTCCAAAAGTACTTCCCCTGGAAATGACTCACTCGGTAGTCTCAATCGATGACATATCACGCAGGAATCCAAAAAGGTCTCACTTGGTGTCATCCACTTGAAAATGTCTCACTTGGTACCATCCCTCACAGAAGTGTCGCACTCAGGGACACCCCACTCGGGAAAGTTATATTTTAGTCGGAGATACCCCACTCGGGAATATCTCGGCCCGAGAAGTACTCATTTGAAATCAAAGCTTTTCTTCATTTGGAAGTACTTCTCTCGGAGATGTTTCATTCGGAAATGAGTCACTCAGAAACGTTTCATTCGGAAACGAGTCACTCGGAGATGTTTCACTCGGAAACATTTCATTCGGAAATGAGTCACTCGGAGACGTTCCATTCGGAAACAAGTCACTCGGAGACGTTTCACTTAGAAATGTTTCACTCGGAGGCGTTTCATTCGGAAACGAGTCACTCGGAGACACTCTTCCGGGAAGTATGGAACTTGGAAGCGTTTTTGCCCGAAAGGTGTTTATTCGAAGTCAGAGCCCCTTTTACTTAGAAGTGGTTCTCTCAGACACGCTTCACTCAGAAATGTCTCTGAGGCCAAGACTCCCTTCACTCGGAAGTGGTTCTCTCGGTCATGACTCACTCAGAAACATCTTAACCTTCCTTCACTTGGAAGTTCTCTCGGTCATACCTCACTCGGAAACATCTTAACCTTCCTTCACTTGGAAGTTCTCTCGGTCATACCTCACTCAGAAAGATCTCACTCGAAATCAGATTCCTTTCTTCACTCAGACAGTCTTATCTCTGACATGATTCACTCAGAAATTTCTTGCTCAATAATATTTTACTCGGTAATGTCCCAATCAGAGCGCTACCGGAAGTTAATATCAAAGAAGGTATTTGGGCCGGACCAAAAGAGGTGTTCACAAAAATGTTTTCCTAACCAAATTTATGTAGAAAGTTGAGAAAAAAATGGATAATATCATTAATGGTCTAAATCAAAATGATTATACATGAGAATGAAATTTTTGGGATGTTACATGGATACCATCAAATAAGGGTGAAGAAAGAAGATGTACTGAAAACTACGTTTAGAACACGATATGGCCATTACGAATATCTAGTAATGTCTTTTGGTGTAACTAATACACCAGCCGTATTCATGGATTACATGAATAGGATTTTTCATCCATATCTAGATAAATTTGTAATGGTGTTCATTGATGATATACTAGTGTACTCTAAAAGCAAAGAAGAACATGTTCAACACTTGAAGGTTGTGTTGGAAATCCTGAAAAAGAAACAACTGTATGCAAAGCTGTCGAAGTGTGAATTCTGGTTGGAAGAAGTAAAGTTTTTAGGACATGTAATTAGTCAAGGAGGAATAGCTGTAGACCCTTCCAAGGTGGAAGTAGTTTTAAAATGGGAAAGACTAACCACAATCATTGAGATTAGAAGTTTCTTGGGCTTGGCTGGATACTATAGGAGATTCATTGAAGGATTTTCAAAGTTGGGATACCCACTGACCAAGCTAACACGGAAAGGACAACCTTTTGTGTGGATGACACAATGCGAGAATAGTTTCCAAGAGCTAAAAGATTGACTTACTTCTGCGTCGGTGTTAATACTCCCTGATCCACATCGAAGTTTTGAAGTTTACTGTAATGCATCTAAGAAAGGACTAGGAAGTGTACTCATTCAAGACAAGAAGGTTGTAACCTATACGTCACGCCAATTAAGGCAACATGAGATTAACTACCCTACCCATGACTTAGAGTTAGCCACTGTAGTTTTTGCCTTAAAGATTTGGAGGCATTATCTATACGGTGTAACATTTGATGTGTTTAGCGATCATAAGAGTCTCAAATATTTATTCGACTAAAAGGAGTTAAACATGAGGCAATGGAGATGGATGGAGTTCTTAAAGGACTACGACTTTGAGTTGCAATACCATCCTGGAAAAGCGAACGTAGTAACTGATGCTTTGAGTCGAAAGTCTCTACATGCATCCATAATGATGATTAAAGAGCTGGAATTGATAGAGAACTTCAGAGATCTTAACCTAGTAGTAAAGGTTAATGCTAACAGCTACAGATTAGGAGCGTTGCAAGTGAAAAGTGAATTCCTGAGGCAAGTTTTAGAGGCTCAACAAGAGGATGAATTCCTGCAAGAGAAGAAAGAACTCCTGAAACAAGGAAAAGAAGTCGAGTTCAATGTGGGAAATGAACAATTGTTAAGGTATAAGGATCGAGTGTGTATTCCTGATTAAGAGGAGTTGAGGAAAGCAATTCTAGAAGAAGGTCACAAAAGTTATATGAGCATTCATCCCAAGCTACTAAAATGTATCAAGATTTGAAGAAGTTATTTTGGTGGCCTGGAATGAAGAAAGCGGTGGCAGAGTACGTGGCTGCATGTCTAATTTGCCAGAAGGTTAAAGTGGAACATCAAAAACCCCCTGGAATGCTACAATCAATGGAATACCAGAATGGAAATGGGATAGAATTACCATGGATTTTGTGACTTCTTTACCTAAAACTCCATTAGGACGTGATTCAATATGGGTAATAGTTGATAGATTAACCAAATCTGCCCACTTTATTCCCATTAATATTCGTTACCCTATGGAGAAACTGGCGAAATTATACATCAAGGAGATTGTGAGATTGCATGGAATTCCTTCAAGTATTATTTCTGATCGGGACCCTCATTTTACATCACAATTCTGGAAGAGCTTACACAAGGCTTTGGGAACAAGACTGCGTCTGAGTTTAGCATATCATCCTCAGACGGATGGACAATTAGAAAGAACAATTCAATCTCTAGAGGACTTGTTATGAGCTTATGTGTTAGAGCATAAAGGAAGTTGGAATCAATTCTTACCATATGTGGAGTTTACCTACAACAACAGTTTTCATACTAGCATTGGCATGGCACCTTTTGAAGCATTATATGGAAGAAAATGTAGGACTCCGCTATGTTGGTTTGAGACTAGTGAAAACTTGATGCTAGAACCAGAGTTGGTATAACAAACCACGGATAAAATCAAAATGGTTCAAGAAAAGATGAAGGCAGCACAGAGCAGGCAGAAATGTTACTATGACAAAAGAAGGAAGCCGCTCAAATTTCAAGAAGACGATCATGTATTCTTAAAAGTCACACCTACGACTGGGGTCGGTCGGGTAATGAAATTTCAAAAACTAACACCTAGATTTATTGGTCCATATCAAATAATTCATAAAGTTAGTCCTCTTACCTACCAAATAGCATTACCATCTTTTCTTTCTAATATCCATAACGTTTTTCATGTGTCAAACTTACAAAAGTATATATCTGATCCTACACATATTATTGAACCTGATGTCATACAAGTTAAAGATAATCTTACATATGATACACCACCTGTTAGAATAACTGACAGAAGAATAAAAAAGCTAAGGGACAAGACAATTCCACTCGTAAGGTCATTTGGAGTTAAACGAGAGAAGATTCTACATGGAGGATGTGCACTGATTATATGGACCTCAACCATTGCTGCCCAAAGGATCTGTATCCTCTCCCTAATATAGATCAAATGGTGGATGATTCCTCTTGTTATCAGTACCTGAGTTTCATGGATGCATATTCGGGGTACAACCAGATTCTGATGTGGGAGGGGGATCAAGAGAAGACGGCTTTTGTCAATGACCGCGGTGTTTTCTGCTACACCGTCATGCCCTTCGGTTTGAAGAATGCTGGGGCCACTTACCAGTGTATGATTAACAAGGTGTTTGAGGGCATGCACACCAAACTGGTGGAGGTGTACATTGACGACATCATAGCCAAGACCCCGGTTGGGGGTGATTATAGTAAAGATCTGTGCCAGGTATTCATGAGCTTGAGGCAATACAACATGAGGCTAAACCCATTAAAATGTACTTTTGTTATCCCAGCTGGGAAGTTCTTGGGTTTCATGTTAACTCAGTGTGGCATTGAGGCCGATTTGGGGAAGTGCTAAGCAATATTGAACATGCAAAGTGTGAAGAACCTGAGGGAGGTTCAATCTCTGAATGGGAAGGTAGAGGCCTTGGCTCGATTCATGCCTAAGATGGCACATAGATCCCTTCCCCTATATAAAGTGTTGAAGAAATCTAAGAAGTTTGAGTAGGGACAGGAGCAAGAGCAAGCATTTTAAGAGCTCAAGGAGGTGTTGTCGAGGCCTCCGATCTTAGTAAAACCTAACCCCGGAGAAACTCTCATCTTGTATCTGGCAATCTCGGATAAAGTTCTAGGAGTAGCATTAGTCAAGGAGACCCCAGAAGGGCAGAGGCCAATGTATTTCACTAGCAAGATGCTACAAGGAGCAAAGGGTCGGTACCAAAAGATCGAGAAGGCCGCCCTCGCAGTTGTTTGGGCTTCACGTCGTTTAAGACCGTACTTCCACGCGTACCCAATTATGGTGAGAACGGATATGCCACTCCATTCCATACTGAGTAAGCCAGACCTCGCAGGGAGGATGATTAAGTGGTCTATCGAGCTTTCAGAGTTCAAAGTTTCCTATGAACCATGAGGCGCTATCAAGGCTCAAGTTTTGGCTGATTTCATTATGGAGATAATGGGGGCAGACCCAGCTACACCTCATGCTCATTGGACCGTTTATGTCGATGGTTCATCGAATAGTAAAGGATGTGGAGCAGGAGTCATAGTTGAAAGTGATGATGGCGTCCACTTGGAAATTTCTCTCTAGTTCAATTTTAAAACTTCCAATAACCAAGCTGAGTATGAAGCTTGTCTTGCCAGACTCTGAGCCGTAATTGATATTGGAGCAACATAAGTAACCCTCTGTAGTCATTCACAGCTGGTGATATCGTAGATTTATGGCGAATATCAAGTCTATGAGCCTCAGCTCTAGCTATATTTGAACTGTGTGAATAAATTAAAGGGAAGATTCTCTGCGTTGGAGTTCAAGCATGTACCTAGAGAGGAAAACACCAGGGCGGACATCCTCTCGAGGCTTGCAAGCACGAAACAACCTGGAAGCACAACCACAGTGGTGCAAAGCACTCTGACATCGCCCAGTATCCCCTTGACCTCATCGTTGAATACAATAACATATCGTGCCTTTGATGAGAACTCGTGGGTAGTTCCTCACATACGGTACTTCATGGACGAACAGCTTCCCACTGATGACTTGGAGAAGAAGAAGTTGGAAAGGGAGCTGCCTTACTTTACATTGGTAGATGGGATGCTCATACGGAGAGGATTTTTAGTGCCATACCACAGTTGTTTGAACAAGAATGAGGTATGAGGTATGCTGGAAGAAGTACATGAGGGACAATGTGGACACCACAACAGAGGTAGAAGCATGATGAGGAAGGTTCTAAGAGCAGGTTACTGGTGGCCCACAATGAAGAGAGACTCCATTGAGTTTGTAAAGAGGTATGATCCGTGTCAGATATTTTCCAATCTTCATCACACACCTGCCCAGGAACTTTCTACATCCATCGTACCATGGCCTTTTCATCAGTGGGGCCTCGATATCCTGGGTCTGTTCTCAACAGCACCTGGTGGAATCAAATATCTCATAGTTGGGGTGGATTACTTTACTGAAGGAATTCTGCTTTAGAATTCACAATTTCAGATTAAGTTTTCTTAATATAGTAGTGCTAGTGAGATAGTGGTGGAAGTAAGAGAGAGAAATAATTTTTTTTGAAGAAGGTTCTGCTAAAATCCTAAGGTAATAATACCTCTTTTTTATATTTTTTAGGGTTATTTTCATATTATTTTTAGAAATCTATTATTATACTGGAAATAATATTATTTTAAGTTACTATTCTGAATAGTAAAATACTATTTTAAAAGTAAATTACTATTCAAATAGTAAATTACTATTTACTATTACTATTTACCTTTACTATTCACGTTTTACTATTTATCATTACTATTCATGATTTACTATTTATCGTTACTATTCACGATTTACTATTTACCATTACTATTCACATTTTACTATTTATTGTTACTATTTATGATTTACTATTCACTATTTACTATTTACTATTCAAAATTTACCATTTCTGCTTTAAGTAGTAATCTTAATTTTCATCTTGTAACTATATTAAAATGAAATTGGTATGTTTTAGAACTCGGAGACAAGGCGCGCACGGATTTTCAATAACGAATCAGTATACAAGAGGTAAGGGGGAGTGAGATAGGTATATAATATGAAAAGACATAAGAATAATGAAAGGATTCCCCTACTCCTTTTAAATTTAATAATATTATTATTTTAAAATATTAACTTTTTAACTTAAAATTTATAATAAATTTTAAATTAAATATTTAATGTAACTAACTCTAACATACCTATGAAAGGACCTGGACTTTTATGACCTATATGGACTGAACTAAACCTATGCAAGGACTAGATTATATGGACTTATATAGACCTATGCGAGGAATGGACCAAAAGAACTCAAAATCAACTATATTAATAACCATTAGACTTTGAATTATAATATTTATAAATGATGTTTTATTGACTTGATTTTGATTGATTATTTTTGTGATTGTTAATTATTTATGATTGTGATGGATGATCTTTTGATGTGGAGTTTGAGCATATAGCAAGCATGACGGAAAGCTAAAACTCAGTAAGAATTTTCTTACCTTACTTTTTAAATTTTTATTCTAAGAAAAAGTATTATTTTATTTTATTTAGTCTTTTATTTCTTCTTAGAAATTATTTTCATTAATTTTACTTTTAATCTTTAAAAATCTAGTATTTATTTCAGAAGAAATCATTTTATGAAAATTAATTTATAAAAAAGCTTGAATTAATTAATTCTTGAATTAAAGAAATTTTTATAATTTTAAGTATTTTTTAATAAATTAAAAATTATTATCTTTAAGTAAATAAAATTTTTAAAATAAAATTATTTTGTTCTAACCTAATAATTAAAGATATTTGGAAATAATTGAGATTTCTAAATTTGATAGTGTTAAGATTTAATTTGAGAAAGAATATGTAAAGTTTTCTATGAGAAGTTTTGAGACATTTAAGGCTTGGAAACTTAATTTTGGTGAGAATTGAAAACTCTACCAAATTTATTTCTGTATGACAGAAATTCAAAGAATTGAGGAAATGTACAGTTTATTGAGATAATGTTGTAAACCTTTAAGGTATTTAATAATTGAGTTTCTAAAAACCTTAACTAACTAAATACGCGAGTAGTTCATGCATCATGAATCATTAAAGTGAAATAAAATGATATTGTCTAGGGACGGATTATAGAAACCGAGGATACATTAAAGGAGGCTTAATTACGAGCCTTGGGATAAAAGGGTGTGGAAGGGTGCTTCAGGGGACCTGGGGTAGCTCCCTAGTGTCGGGTACTTTCACAATAAAAACCTTCTCAGTCTGAATAGTCTCTAAGTGTTTCCATACCAGTTAAGCTATTCATATTATTATTATCCAGACTTATGGAAGAGTGTAAACTCATGGTTGGCCTAGTGCAAATTAAAATTTAAGAGCCCACATATATAGGTAAATTATGATGAAGATATTACATAACATTCATGCATTTATAATTGATTATGTATGTGATTGTGACTGATATTATTATGTATTGGTTTGTGAAAACCCTTTGTTATTTATGTCTTATTCGAGAATATTATATTCTATTTCTCACTCCTTTCTCCGTGTTTTTGTTTCATATGTTTTAAATTGATGGTTTACAGGGAAGAATCAAAGAATCTCGGCAGTAAATATACTACGTTCTAGAAAGGGAGCTCGGTATGAATACCGTGGTCCAATGAATAAATAAAGTTATTAAGTAACTGCTTCTGGGCCATGGAGTTTCCTCTCTTTCTTATAATGTTTAATATTTATTTTCTTTGGATGAATGTAAAATTACTTTATAAAGTTTTAATAATATTTATGAGGTATTTCAGAAATGATGTGTGTAATTTATTCTGATAGTTTCCTTTTAACAATCATTTTAGTAAAAAAAATATGAATTTTTCTAGTATTTATTAAGGTGTAACAGAAAGTTTTACAATCCACACCGGCCTCAGAGGTCAGAGGGATGTACTCTGCCATGGCCTTGGTGGCGTTCCTCTTAGCTTGAACATTATTCTCTTCACCCTCAGATGAAGAGCTATCCTCCCCCAGTAGAGACTTCAGAGTGAGCATCTTGGGGCAATTCCTTTCTATCCAATCTACAAAAAGAAGGAAGAAAAATATCAATAACAAATGGATGTCAGATTGTCATATCAGAAAAAAAAGGATTATTACTTAAATATTTATTTCGGATGCAGGTGGACCCTAAGAGACGCTTGCTGAGGAATTCCTTGTGGGCAGTAATAAACGTCTTTAGGGCACTCACCACATCAACAGAGCAGGCTAAGAGTTCACTCTCATCTGTGAAGTAAGCCCAGCTTGTGAGCAGGAAATGCTCATGGGTCCAGCTAAGAGGAACTTTCAGAATGCCGTCCTCACTGAGCCAAAAGACCGGTTTATTCGGTTGGATCTGGATCCTGGTGTAGTATTGCTTAAAGGATCAACCTTCAATCTTGGCCGATTTAGTAAAATACTTGAAGTTTATCACCTTGGAGTCATATCACAGGGTGACAAATCCAAGACCGCCCTTCTTGTTCGCACGGCGGACCACCTGGCAATAATAAAAAAGCATAGCCACGGTGGGTTTGAAGTTGAAATGTTCTCCCAAGACCTCGAGAGAGAGGATGAGACTTCACCCGTTGGGATGCACCTGTGAAGTGGCGCACTCTAGAAATCTCAGAACGCCCATCTGAAAGTCGTTGAGAGGGAAGCGTACTCTGAGGTGCTGATGCTGAAATCCCGAGTCATTAACTTGGTGTAAAAATCTTAGTAAAATAAAATGTGACTCTCAGATTTACACTTTGGCAAGCGCACCAGTCTTTAAAATTGTAGTGTATTTGATTGTCCCATAGGGATTGTGGTAAGTACCTCAATCTAGGACTAGTACAAGCTGAACCAACAGAAAATACATGAAGTTCATTCGGTTTTTATGGTTTTAGTGTTTTATAGTTGTTTTTGTATTTTCAGAAACAGAGTTAAAGTGAAATGTGGGAAGTGATTAATAGAAAACAGGTCAGGATTGCTTCAGTTCACAATTTCATCAAGAAATATGCAATTAAGGTATAGTCAAACTTCATAATCCAGAGGACAATCCGCTTATGGTTATTCCCTAATTCCTTAGGTGAAAAACACTAATTCTTAAGCATCGAACCTTAATTCCTTAAGTGCTCAATAAACCTAAGGATCTACTGTGAAATTGGGGGTTGAACTCTAACTATTCACCTAAATTGATTAGGCCTGAACTAGTTAGAAAGCTGGAAGTTACCTAAGCTTCAGCCATGATTCCTCACTGGTGAAGTTCTTCATCAGTTCTGAATTTGTCAATCCAGCAGTGGCAGATCCACTCCTCAGCTTGTTCGCCTCAAGATCCAGAAGATGATTCACTCGATTACAGTATCAAGACTTCATTGATCGCCTTCGCAATCCCAACCTTAAGGATTTAGAACTCCATTGACTTCGGTTCCATCGAAGAATTATGGAACGTCATGGAGGAGAGGATTTAGAGAGAGAAAATGAAGTAGTAAGATGTTCGAAGTTTTGAATGAAAATGTGTTCTATGTATTCTGTGTGTATCTGTCTCTGTTTTTCCGTATATTGTTTACAAAGTATGTTCATGAGTATATATAGGCTTCTATCTAAAACTAACTAACTAAACTGATAACTTAGAAACCTTAAGTTAACGACTAAACTAACTAACTAATTACAGCTCAGCTCTTAGCAGATTACAACTCATCATTAGCTAATGTACAACTCAGTGCCAGCTAATAACAGCTCACAACTTAAGTTACTAAGGTGCAGAAGAGAAGGCAATGGAAGACGGAAACAGCACTGGGCCGAGTGTGTGTTGTTGGAGGGAAGGAACAGTGTTTAAATTACTGCCTTTATGCTTCAGCTACTTGGTTCTTGCTTGAGCGGACTAAACTCTCGCTTGGGCGAATTGATATTCTGTAGTTACGCTTGAGCTAACTTGTTCGCTTAAATGAATCTTGGGCCCTCGCTTGAGCGATTCAACATACGCTTGAGTGGATTAATTACTCAATCGGTATTCTGAAATTGGCGCTCGGATTCTTCATACAATATTCTGAGTCTTTGTTCAGTCGGATTTGTGAAGTCTCACTCGGATTTTTCCAAATCTCGCTCGGCTTTTGTAATTTTCACTCAGATTTGTCTTTTTTTCTCAAGTGCGCCCTGTTCCTGCACCATTAAACAGCTAATTGCCTAGCATTTATACGCTGGCTGCTTAGTGAATTTGTAAATACTTCAAAATTCCTTAACTAATTAATATTTTCAATTGGTTTCTTACATAAATAACATACTTTTGAAATAAATAACTAAAACACGAATTATTAACAAAGTATTAAATAATAATAACAAAACTAGACAATACTTAGTAAATTATGTTAAATAAACAGTGGAATAATTAAGTCTTTTCAAGACTTATCACATCCCCAAACTTAAAACTTGCTTGTCCTCAAGCAAATATTCAGACTTATTAACTAACAGCATTTGATCAACACAATCAACCTTTCCTTAACTTAATTCATACTATAATTATTGCATACCGATCATGCTTTCTTCTTGCAATTTCTAAAAGTATAAAAACTTATACCTCCTTTTGGAAGATAAGCTGCTGATGCTTTCCTCACTGGTCGGTGTTTAACTCTTCTCTCGGTGTATAAGGTGAATAGAATGCACTCAGCACCTGCATACTTGTTAGATAAACATAGGCTTGCAACAGTTCTACACATCATGCCATTTGCCAACACAATCAGATCAGTAAGGGCTTTTTAAGCTTATAATGGGGCTGGGCTACAGGCTCAATTATTGTTTTTCTGAGTCATAGATAGGTTACAAGATGTATCCACTGATGCTTGGCCTCAATTCTAACTTAATTGCCTCTACTAACAACTCCCTTAACTTTTCCGACTCAATGCTACTCACTAATTCATGGTGTTTTGCAGCTTCTTTTTCTTTCAGTCCTTCGGACTTTTCCTTTTTTCTTGACTTTTTCTTTCCATCTTTTTTTTTTGATCGAAAATCTTTTTTTTCTTTTGGTGCTTTGCACCTCTTTTTCTTTTCTAAACTTTGTTCATTTTTCTCTCGGCTTTCCCTTTCTTCCTTTCATTTCTCAAGATTTTTATCCATAATTAAGGTCGGAGTGTGTCTTTAATTACTGTTAGGCACACTCTTCATCCCCAAACTTAGAAATTGCTAGTCCCTAGCAATAAGTAAAAACCAGGCAATTCACCAGTGGAACATCCAGGGTATTCTAGTCGGGTTTTTTCTTGGATAATTAGGCTTGTAACGTTAGGTATTTAAAACGAATAAAAGGGTCTCAGGCTCAAACATAATTAATGGGTCAAAGGATGATTAATAAAATTAAGATGGTTACTTTTTGGCCCTGGCTAAATAAACAAAGAAGGCCTTCATCATTTCCAATTGGTTGACATACAACAATTAGCAAGCACTGAAGCAAATTCTGTCTCACTAACTAGCATGCAAGCTCACTCGGAAAAGAATAAAACAGGCTCAAAAGCTACGAATGTACTAGTTAATCAGCCAGTCATGTCCCCAAACTTAATGTAAGATCATACATTCAGATTGCTAACTAGCATGCCGAGTAAACAATTTAGTTAAAGATGAAAAATCGTTAGGGGCAGATATGATGAGTTGAACAAAACCGATCAATTAATTTATCCGACTAAGCTTAACGAATCAGCAACTTTTAAATTATGAAGATGGAGTGAAAGAAACAATAAACATAATTTTACAACTTATAATTAAGACTATTAATTAAGGAATAAGTCTAAAAGATACTTCCCCTTTTTACCTGTGTGGTTGTGGATGGGAAATGCGTAGTCGGATTGGGACTCATGGGTTTTACCAATACATATGAAAAACCGAATAAAACAAACAAATTAACAAGAAAATAAAATTTTCATTACATAATTAAAATAGAAGCAAGTTCACTGTTCAGAAAGCAGTTATAATAATATCAAATTAATTACATAGGAAACATCATAAAAACGTGGAACAAATGCTTAAACATCCTGATCTTCATCGTCCTTGTCCTGCTGGGAGGGAATCGTGAATCCAATGGAAGCTAACCACGCATCTCTATCTGGTGGGGCTCCCATTTCTGCTGAATATTCAACCCTCAGTTTCGTGGCAATCTTCCTGAGCATCTGATCGTGGTTCAAGACCCGATCATAAATTCCAAGTTGTATCTTCTTCATAACCTGTAATTCCTGTAACACCATAAGAATGTCAGAAGAAGAAGAATCAGCTCCTCCAGATTGCCTGGGACGTTCTGGTTCTGTGGCTTTAAACTTCATAGCACAATTTTCAACAGCCTTAACACTTTCAACCTCTGGTGATTCATTTTCCTCACTCGCAGGGGATACATTCCTTTGAACCAGAGGAGATACATCCCTTTGACCCTGACTTTGACTGGGTACATGTGCAGATGAATCAGATATAGTGATGGTTGCCACTTCTCTTTCGTTATCTATTTGTTTCCTTCATACACTTCCTTCTACAAAATTTGGTCTAGGTTTTTGCAGAAGTCTTTATGATCTTCTTTTCATGATTAATGTTAAAAGAATGATGATAACCAACCTAAATAAACAAAAATAAGAACAGAAATCCAACAGAAAGACAGCAAACCAAAACTGTGAGATGCATGGCTTGTGAACAGTGAAAAACAATGACAATGAAACAAGAAAATAATAAACACGAACTTACAAGTGCACGAAATAAGTGAAAGAAGTGGAAAGATGATACCTTTCTTAGAAACCAGAAAATGTCTTTTCGTCTTCTGCCCAAGTTCAGCATAGGTACTTAGGGTTAGAAGCTGAAAGGTTTTTTTATATTGTTGAATTCATTTTCCAAGAAACGCGTAAATGTGTTCCAACTTTAATTATTACTTTATTATTAAAATATATAAATATTATTATTTTTATTTTTATTTATATATATATATATATTATTTTATTTTATTTTTTTATTTTTTATTTTTTATAAAAATTAATATACTCATATACTGGATAGGTAGAAGATCGAGTAAAAGTGGGATGATACCAATGTGATGCCAAGTGGACACAAGAGAATGGAAGATGAATAAATGAACAGACGATAAGACAGAATGGGCGAATGAAAATTATAAGTAAATGAATTAGTGAAAGAATGAATGAGTGAAAGAATAGATGAATGAAATAGAGCGTATGAAAGACGAGTGAACCCCTGTAGTGAAATACGAGTGAATCAAAAAGCGGATAGTAGAAGAAACGAATGGAAGTATGAATGAATGAAGGAATACCGAGTAAATGAATAATGAGTGAAAAGAGTGGAAGATTGTAAAGAAAGAAATTGCGTAAATGAGTGAAAAGAGTGAAACGATAATGACCGAGTGAGTATGGAGAAAGATACCGAGTGATAGAGATCTGCAAAATGAAGAACGAGTTGGAAGAGTAAACAAAACAACGAGTGCAGAGAAGGAATGAGTAAATGGAAGAACCGATGAATAACAGACGAACGGAAAATTGAGAGTAAAGCTGAAGGAATGAGACAACAAGTGGACTGGCGCCCGAGTGAACTGAGGAACGAGTGGATTGAGGGTGGGTGAGAAAAACGAGTAGATGAAAGAATGAATGAGAAAATGACTGAGAATATTCCAAGTGGAGATGAGTAAAGGGTATACCGATCGATGAAGGAGATAAAAAGAGATGCATGAAAAAGATACCGAGTGAGGGAAACCGAGAAAAAGATCGGGCGAGGGAATAAGAAACTGCGTGAGTGAGAAAATTACAGAGAAATGGGTGAAGGAACGAAGAAGAAAGAGTAGATTGAAAGAACAAGTGAATAAAACACGGAATGAAAAGGGTACTGAGTGAATGAATACCGAGTGGATCATAGAACGAGGGAAAGAATGAATGAAATAAAGAAAAGTGCATGAGAAACGAGTGCGACAATGAATGGACGAGTGAACAACTGCAATGAGATACGAGTGAACAGAGAAGCGAGTGGGAGAAAGAACGAATGAAGGTAAGTGACCAAGACGGAGAATGATTGACCCAGTGAATGAAGAGTGACAGAAGTGAAAAAGGACCGAATAAATGAAAGACGAGTGGAAGCTTGACAGAGTGAATGAAGAACAAGTGAAATAGAATGGCCGAATGAATGAAGGCCGAGTGGGATAGATGAGTACAAGTTATACCGAGTGGATGAAGAACCGAATGAAAAATGAGGTGAAAAACAAAATCCAGAATAAAATGAAGTGACAGAGTAAAAAAGATGAGTGAAAAGTGAATGACTGCGGAAGGATCCGAGTGAACGGAGTACCGAGTGGAAGAAACCGAATACTCTAATAAGTTATTGAGTGAATGAAAAAGGAATTGCGAAAAAAGACGCATGAAAGAAATACCGAGTGAAAAAGGTCGGCCAAGAGAAAGAGAGAAAGCCGAGTGGATGAATGAAAAACCAAAATACCGCGTGAATATGAGACTAATGGATACAATACTGATTGTGATGAGTGAGGAATCCGAGTGATAAAAAGCCGACTGAAATAAGTCGCCTTTCACCATCTTACCCATTCATTACATTAACGATCAGAAATCCTTCAAAGTCTTCCTTTTATTCGCATCGGAAATTGGAATTTTATTGAAAAATGACGAGTGAAGTTCAGTCGGGAAGAAGGGTGAAGAATAAGTAACAGTTATCCGAGTGCACTATTTTCACTCAAACTCAGTAAATTTTCACTTAAGTGTGAAACACACCCAGCAGTGTCTTGCTTAAGCTACAAGTGCTTCGCCTGAGCGAAAATAGAAGAAACAAGCTCGGATTTCCTTCTTCAACTTCACAAACTTTATTTACTAAATTTTTAGTTTTTCTTTTTATTCATTCTGACTCAAAGTTCAAAATAAAACAATCGGAAGATAGGGTTGCCTCCCTAGAGCGCTTCTTTAAGGTCACTAGCTTGACCTTATTGCATCTAAGAAGATGCCTGCAGTAACAGGGAGGTTTTCTGCCTATCAAACTCTCCTCCAAGGTAAAGTTTGAGTCGCTGGCCATTTACCTTAAAAATCCGATCAGTAGTCGGGTCTTTCAGTTCGACTGCACCATGAGGAAAAACCTCATTTACAGTAAAAGGCCCCGACCACTTGGATCTGAGTTTTCCAGGGAAGAGTCTCAGTCGAGAATTGAATAACAAAACCCGATCACCCTTCTGAAACTCTTTCTTATTAATTCGCTTATCGTGCCATTTCTTTGTTTTCTCCTTATAGATGGAGGCACTCTGATAAGAGTTGAGTCGAAACTCCTCTAATTCATGGAGTTTCAAAACTCTTTCCTCCTGAGATTGGTCACAGTCCATGTTTAATAACTTTGTGGCCCACCACGCCTTGTGTTCCAACTCCACAGGGAGATGACAAGCCTTACCGTATACTAATTGATACGGGGACATGCCAATCGGAGTTTTAAAAGCTGTTCGGTAAGCCCACAATGCATCATCTAACTTTACCGACCAATCTTTTCTAGATTTTCCAACCACTTTTTCTAAGATTCTTTTGATTTCTCTATTTGACAGCTCAACTTGTCCACAAGTTTATGGATGGTAAGGAGTCGATATCTTATGTAACACCTCATAGTGACGCAGGTCTTTCTCCATTATCTTATTGCAAAAATGTGAACCCCCATCACTAATAATTACTCTCGGAACTCCAAACCTAGAGAAAATATTCTTCTTGATGAACCTAACCACCACCTATGCATCATTGGTTCTGGTCGGAATTGCCTCCACCCATTTGGAGACATAGTCTACAACAACAAGAATATATTCGTTGGAGAACGACTTAGGAAAGGGTCCCATGAAGTCGATACCCCAAACGTTAAATAATTCCATAATTAGAATGTTTGTCAAAGGCATGCCAGCTTTAGCAGAGAGACCTCCCCTTCTTTGACATTTATCACACCTTTTAAAATATTCTTTGGCATCTTGAAAATAGTTGGCCAATAAAAGCCACTCTGTAAGATTTTTGCTGCTGTGCGGGAGGCACCATGATGACCTCCATAATAGGAGTCGTGGCAATGCCACAAGAGCCTTTCTTGCTCGGATTCAGGCACACACCGCCTGATCAATCCATCTACTCCTATTTTAAACAGAAATGGATCATCCCAAAGGAAGTTTTTACTATCATGAAAGAATTTTTTTCTCATTTGGGATGTCCAACCCTCGGGTACCACCGAGGCACTCTTAAAGTTGGCCATATCAGCATACCATGGCCCGGTTATAATTGCCATCAACTTCTCATCTGGAAATTCTTCTTTTATTAAGATAGAATCTGACTCACCTTCCAGACGAGACAGTTGGTCTGCAACTGGGTTCTCTACTCCCTTTTTATCTCGTATTTCTAAATCAAATTCTTGGAGTAACAGAACCCACCTAATCAGTCTCGGTTTAGACTCTTTCTTAGCTAGTAAATACTTGATTGCCGAGTGGTCTGTATAGACAATAACCTTGGCCCCAATCAAGTAAGCACGAAATTTATCAAATGCATACACCACAGCAAGCATTTCTTTTTCAGTAGTGGTGTAATGTATTTGATTTTCATTCAACACCTTACTAGCATAATAAATTACATGAGTTAATCTTCCTACTTTCTGACCCAGTACAGCTCCGACTGTGAAGTCACTTGCATCACACATTAATTCAAACGGTAAAGACCAATCAGGTGCTGCAAGGATCGGAGCTGAAATCAGATTTTGTTTCAATTTTTCAAAAGCCTTGACACAGTTTTCATTAAACGCAAATACATGATCTTTCACCAGTAAGTCAGTCAGAGGTTAGCTATTTTTGAAAAATCTTTAATGAACCTTCTATAAAAGCCAGCACATCCTAGAAAACTTCTCACTCCTTTCACGTTGATTAGAGGAGGAAGTTTTTCAATAATTTCAATTTTGGCTCGGTCCACTTGAATACCCTCAGCAGAGATTTTGTGGCCAAGAACTATCCCTTCCTTAACCATAAAATGGCATTTTTCCCAGTTAAGGACGAGGTTAGTTTCTTGGCATCTCACCAGCACCTTAGATAGGTTGCTGAGGCATGAATCAAAATTACTTCCAAATACCGAGAAGTCATCCATAAACACTTCAATGAATTTTTCCACCATATCCCCAAAAATTGCCAGCATGCACCTTTGAAAGGTTGTTGGAGCATTGCACAGCCCGAACGGCATGCGCCTATATGCAAAAATTCCATAAGGACAGGTGAATACAGTCTTTTCTTGGTCTTTTGGGTCAACCACAATTTGGTTATAACCCGAGTACACATCAAGAAAACAATAGTACTCATGCCCTGATAACCTCTCGAGCATTTGGTCAACAAATGGCAGGGAGAAATGGTCTTTTCGAGTGAAGTCATTCAGCCTTCTATAATCAATACACATCCTCCAGCCTGTTGTGGGCCGGGTGGCAATAACTTCACCTTGGTCATTTCTTACAGTCGTCATTCCTCCTTTCTTGGGCACCACTTGGACCGGGCTGATCCAAGTGCTGTCCGAGATAGGATAAATGATTCCTGCATCTAGGAGCTTGACCACTTCCTTCCTTACCGCTTCCTTCATAATGGGGTTCAGTCTGCGTTGTGGCTGTACTACAGGGGAATAGTCATCCTCCATCAGAATTTTGTGCATACAAAATGATGGACTGATTCCCTTCAAGTCAGAAATATTCCAGCCAATCGCAGATTCATGAGCCTTTAATACCCCAATTAGTTTATTCACATCCTCTTCTTTTAAGTCGGCATTAATAATGACAGGATGAGTGTCGTTTCCTCTCAGGAAAACATATTTCAGATGAGAAGGTAAAGGTTTTAAATCACATTTTTCTTCGGAAAATTCCTTTCCTTTCTCAGCTTCAGCATTTTTCAAATTATTTTTCTTTTCTTTTTCACAATCACCTACTTCTAATACTTCCAGTAGGCTCAATATTTCTGAGTGAGAGTCATTTAACTCCTCATTCTCGGAGTCAAAGTCATCCTCTAAAAAAGTTCGTAGGGCCTCTTCCTCAGTTTTTAAAAGCATTGGAGTGTGGTAGCTTTTAATCTCTTCAACCATTAAACAATCCATCCTTTCAGTCAGATGTTTCATGGAATTGAAGACATTGAATGTTACCTGCTCCTCCTGAACTCTCAGCATGAGTTCACCTTTTTCTACATCAATTAATGCTCTGTCAGTAGCCAGGAAGGGTCTACCTAAGATTAAAGGGATCTCTCGGTCAGCTTCCATATCCAACACTATGAAGTCTGCTGGAAAGATAAATTTATCTACTTTCACTAACAAGTCTTCCAGCATCCCTTGGGGATATTTAATGGACCTGTCAGCCAACTACAAGGACATGCGAGTCGGTTGCAAGTCATTAATTCCCAATTTTTTCATCAAAGATAGAGGCATCAGGTTTATACTGGCTCCTAGATCATAGAGAGCACTTCCTACATGAATATCCCCAATTGTACACGGTATTGTAAAAGATCCAGGATCCTATAGCTTTTGCGGAAGTTTCTTTTGAATGATTTCACTACACTCTTGAGTGAGAGTAATCATTTCATCTCCCTCAAGCTTCCTCTTTTTAGATAATAATTCTTTCAAAAATTTTGCATAAGAAGGCATCTCCTGCAATGCCTCGGCAAAAGGGATATTGATGTGAAGTTTCTTGAAAACCTCTAAGAACCTAGCAAACTTCTGCTCCTCTATTTGTTTTTTAAACCTGTGTGGAAATAGAACATTCCTCAGTTTTTCAGGAGTCAGCTTAGAAGCTTCCTCCAAAATCAGATCAACCTTTTTCTTCTTCTTTTGATGGACTTTATTTTCTTTTTCTTTGTCTGTTTCATTTTTATTTTCTACTTCATTGTTATCCTGCTCGGTTTCTTGTATTATTTCTTTTCCTTTTTCTTTTTCTGGGCTTATTTCCTGACTCGGAGATGGAGAAATAATTTTTCCACTCCTAGTAATTATGGCCTTGCAATGTTCCCTTGGATTTACCTTGGTATCTCCAGGGAAATTGCCTACTTGCCTCTCAGCTAATTGTTTAGAAAGCTGTCCGACTTGACTTTCTAGATTTCTGATGGACGCTTCCTGATTCTTAAAACTGGCCTGAATGGCCTGGATAAACTGAGAAAGTACATTCTCAAGTTCGGATTTTTCCTTGACAGGGGGGTGAGAAGGTTGTTGTGGTCTATTTGTGGGTTCACTTGGTGGAATGTTCTGATTCAGATGTGGACCTTTCTGCCAGGAAAAATTGGGGTGATTCCTGTAATTAGGATTAAAGGAATTAGAAGGATAATTCCTTTGATACTGTTGCTGCCCCATATAATTCACTTGTTCGGAAGGCACATTTGGATCACACAATCCATTCTCATGATCTCCACTACAAAAGTCACAACTGATCATAGAAACCTGACTCGGCTTTTGGAGTTCTAAAATTTGTATGCTTAGTTTCTCCAGAGCCTGAGTCATCAGTTTACTCTGAGCCAGATAAGCATCTTGTGCTTCTAATTCTAATATCCCTCTCTTAGGGACTTGGCTCCTCTCACTAATCAAGCATTCATTAGAAGCCATAACATCAATTAGCTCTATGGCTTCTTCTACAGTTTTTGTTGTTAATGAACCTCTAGCTGAGGCATCAATCAGGACCCTGGTAGCTGGCCTGACACCATTAAAGAAAATAGTTACCTGTTGCACATCAGAAATTTGATGATGAGGACATCTCCTCAAACTTTCTTTATACCGATCCCATGCTTCCATCAAAGACTCACCTTCTCTTTGTTAGAAACATGTGATTTCATTGCGCAACTTTGCATATTTAGAAGGCGGAAAATATTTAATCAAGAATTTTCGTTGCAAGTCCTCCCAAGTTGAAATACTGCCTCTCGGTTGACTCTGCAACCAGGCTTTTGCTCGATCCCTCACTGAAAACGGAAACAATCTCAGTCGGATTGCCTCGTCAGGGACTCCATTCATTTTTACCGTGTCACAGATTTGGAGGAAGGATGCTAGGTGCAAATTTGGATCCTCAACCTCACTTCCTCCGAACTGTTCATTTCTTACCAACTGCAGTAAAGCTGGTTTTAGTTCGAAATTATTTGCTGAAATTGGTGGCCTAAGGATGCTAGATTGCGATCCTTCTTCAGTCGGCCTGGAGTAGTCACCTAGTGTAACTCTCCTCTGTTCTATTTCTTTTTCTTCTTTTTGCTTTTTCTCTTTTCTTAATCTACGTTCTAACAAGTCTATGTCAGGATCAAAGAAGAAAGGTTCTCCTCTTCTCCTTGACTGCATACAACAAATGTCAAATAAAAGAACAATTCACAGCTACGACTAAATCTATACGAAAATAACAAACTACTACTACTGAAAACAAAATTGAAACTACGTATTAAATGCAAACAAAAGTAAAACGGTTCAGTCTAGTACCGGTCCAAGGATTGTTGATATTACTCAACAATCCCCGGCAACGGCTCCATTAACTTGATGCTGAAATCCCGAGTAATTAACTTGGTGTAAAAATCTTAGTAAAATAAAATGTGACTCTCGGATTTACACTTTGGCAAGCGCACCAGTCGTTAAAATTGTAGTGTATTTGATCGTCCCACAGGGATTATGGTAAGTACCTTAATCTAGGACTAGTACAAGCTGAACCAACAGAAAATACATGAAGTTCATTCGGTTTTTATGGTTTTAGTGTTTTATAGTTGTTTTGGTATTTTCAGAAACAGAGTTAAAGTGAAATGTGGGAAGTGATTAATAGAAAACAGGTCAGGATTGCTTCAGTTCACAATTTCATCAAGAAATATGCAATTAAGGTATAGTCAAACTTCATAATCCAAAGGACAATCCGCTTATGGTTATTCCCTAATTCCTTAGGTGAAAAACACTAATCCTTAAGCATCGAACCTTAATTCCTTAAGTGCTCAATAAACCTAAGGATCTATTGCGAAATTGGGGGTTGAACTCTAACTATTCACCTAAATTGATTAGGCCTGAACTAGTTAGAAAGCTGGAAGTTACCTAAGCTTCAGCCATGATTCCTCACTGGTGAAGTTCTTCATCAGTTCTGAATTTGTCAATCCAGCAGTGGCAGATCCACTCCTTAGCTTGTTCGCCTCAAGATCCAGAAGATGATTCACTCGATTACAGTATCAAGACTTCATTGATCGCCTTCGCAATCCCAACCTTAAGGATTTAGAACTCCATTGACTTCGGTTCCATCGAAGAATTATGGAACGTCATGGAGGAGAGGATTTAGAGAGAGAAAATGAAGTAGTAAGATGTTCGAAGTTTTGAAAGAAAATGTGTTCTATGTATTCTGTGTGTATCTGTCTCTATTTTTCCGTATATTGTTTACAGAGTATGTTCATGAGAATATATAGGCTTCTATCTAAAACTAACTAACTAAACTGATAACTCAGAAACCTTAAGTTAACGACTAAACTAACTAACTAATTACAGCTCAGCTCTTAGCAGAGTACAACTCATCATTAGCTAATGTACAACTCAATGCCAGCTAATAACAGCTCACAACTTAAGTTACTAAGGTGCAGAAGAGAAGGCAATGGAAGACGGAAACAGCACTGGGCCGAGTGTGTGTTGTTGGAGGGAAGGAACAGTGTTTAAATTACTGCCTTTATGCTTCAGCTACTGGGTTCTCGCTTGAGCGGACTAAACTCTTGCTTGGGTGAATTGATATTCTGTAGTTACGCTTGAGCTAACTTGTTCGCTTAAATGAATCTTGGGTCTTCGCTTGAGCGATTCAATATACGCTTGAGCGGATTAATTACTCAATCGGTATTCTAAAATTGGCGCTCGGATTCTTCATACAATATTCTGAGTCTTTGTTCAGTCGGATTTGTGAAGTCTCACTCGGATTTTTCCAAATCTCGCTCGGATTTTGTAATTTTCACTCAGATTTGTCTTCTTTTCTCAAGTGCGCCCTGTTCCTGCACCATTAAACAGCTAATTGCCTAGCATTTATACGCTGACTGCTTAGTGAATTTGTAAATACTTCAAAATTCCTTAACTAATTAATATTTTCAATCGATTTCTTACATAAATAACATACTTTTGAAATAAATAACTAAAACATGAATTATTAACAAATTATTAAATAATAATAACAAAACTAGACAATACTTAGTAAATTATGTTAAATAAACAGTGGAATAATTAAGTCTTTTCAAGACTTATCAGGTGCTGGAAGACAAAGTCGTACATATATACAGAGTGTTTGTCTGGCATCTTGTGGCAGATCCTCTCCTGTGGCCGGGGTGACAAGGCCATAAACCTCTCCCATAGTGTTTCTTCCGTGAAGACCCTAAAGCATGGGGACATCGGAGCACCATCTTTAAGTGCATGTCGGGAAGGAATTTCTTTGAACTCCTCCTCTACCCAATAGTAAGGGTGTGTCCTGTTTAGGTTTTCCTAGTCTAGCCGGTGTGCCACAATATTGATACACCCCTCCTGAGTGCATAAAATTAGAACTTTGTCACACCCTTCAATCTCCATCTCGTCTGTCGTGTGAGCAAAAACGTCTATGTAGTGGTAAAAAATGACATCATCAGTAAGGAACCAGTCTGAACTGGACGAGCTTCCTTGGGAACCGTTAGCCTCGGAACGAGAAGAGGGTTCAAGATTGGGCCTAACCACTGGCCACCTTGATGAAGAGGTATTACCTCTCCCTGAACCGCGAGGCCTCACTTCGGAAGGACCCATATAAATCCTTCCACCATGATAATCAGAGGGCCTATAAGGGTACTCCCCCTTCTATTCGAAGGACCAGCATGGTTCTGCCTAGGGCGCATGGTTACAATATAAATGGAAAGGAAGATAAAGAAGCTGGAAGAAGGGAGAAGTGGGGTTACCTAAAGGGAAGTTAAGGTTGCTGGAAAAGAGAACTTCATAAGAATGGAAGCAACAATCTTCTCAGGAAATTTCAGCAGAGTTTCGTTAGGATTGAAAGCAAATATGATTTCTTGAATTTTCCAAGTTACCCTTTTATATGTAACGAAGGGGTTCAACCACTAGTCAGAAGGTGTGTCATTTGTCAGGAAATGCAGCTTTTTAAAGTTAAACGACGTAGTCGTTCCTTTCCAAAACGCGTGAAAATGGCGATGATTCGTGAAAGGTTTCTTTCAAAATATGCCCAAAGATTCAAATTTTAGGCCTATAATAGCCCCAGTGACGGTTACAAAACCACGTGCTCTGAGGCCATTATGACTCACGTGTTAAAAGCATTAAATACCCATCATTGGAAGCGTTTCAAGGCTCCGCATTCACAACACTCATATACCAAGAGTTTCGATTCCCAAAACCCATAGGATCCTCTCACAACCACTATCATTGTCTGAATCTGTTATATAGGCACCCTGAATACGACATCCTCATCCTAGGAACGGATCGATAAGCAGGTTATCATTACGGCGTGTACGTATACCTGTAGATATGCTCAAGTGTTACACCGGTATCAAGACTTCATATGTAGACAGTTTAGCTTACATGAGCAACTCTACCAGTCCCTCACACAAGCTAGGGGATAGATGATCCAGTCTAGATACCGGTACCAGGGCAAGGGTATCATTCTATCTGTTTTCCACATGCTACCGGAGCTGTAGGTTGGTCACCAGACTACTAGACCATATAGACATTCTTCCTATACCGGTATGTCCAAGACAATAACTCATACACCGGATATGATCCATTCTGTGGTCACTAGGACATTGGCAAAGACACTGTTCTTCCCATACCATGTGTCAAAAGCATCCTTTAAGCAACGCGCTTTCTATCTCCTGACCCAACACTTACACTTTCCTTATTTTATTATACATAACCATTCACCCATACTTTGAGAGGATAAGTGGCTGCTCCACTACCCAAATCCTTGTTACTTGAAGTGGGTCAAGTGCTCAAGCTAGTGTGCACGTATTGATACCCTGTATACCGGAAAGTATCCACGTCACCGGACAGAAGGTAAAAGGTACAGCCACAGGAGTGATACACGAGAAATACGGCTCCCTCCCGCGTCGTGTGTCAGAATCGTACACTGAGCATTATACTATTTGTCTCCTGGCCCCACTCGTGCCTAACGGTTCATTCTCCACGCTCATCTATAAATAGTCGATTTTCACACTCACAAAAGGTTACGTTGTTCTGACTCTTAAGATACTATTGCATTGCTCAAGTTTCCTCTGAGCTTCTATTCTCTTCACTGACTTGAGCGTCAGAGAATCTTCGTAGGTGACACCACCTTTCGCCCCCCATCAACGCGAAAGCTTGGTGTGAAGGATCTCCAGGACAATAAGACCAGATTCTCCCAGTGAGAGTTTGGATTATAATACTGGATACCCATTGTACCAGTGTATAAACACTTCAATCATTGACTTTTATGGCTGGTCCCCAGTCCGGATCCTTGATCCCGGACTAGACCAGTTCAATAATAATAAAATAAAAATATATATTGAACGGAGATTTTTAAATAAGTTAATTCGTATTCACTAATTAAGAAAATTTTATTAAGAATTTTTAATATCTTTATTATTCACAAACTTTATTTTATGTTTTTATATTTATGTTTTTACATATTTATGATTTAACTCTTATTAGAATTTTAAAATAAAATTTTGAAAGAATTAAATTATGGTTCTTTAGAACTTTTTGATCTATGCATTATTTATGATTTTTTTGGAATTTTTTGAATTTTTGGAAACATTTTAATAAAAATGTATTTTAAATAATTTTATATTTATATAAAGTACTTAAAATTAAAAATATTTACAAGAAAGTGAAGTTAAATTGTAAGAAAATATTCTAAAATCCATTTCAAGTAGACTTATCTAAAAATGATCGGTTTAAGAAAAATCTTGATTTTTACCCATTGTAAGAAAATCAGAAACGTACCAATAAATTTTTATTAATAGAAAATTTTAGATTTTTAAAATTTAAACTTTATATTACTTATTATAAAATTATTAAGGACTCATATAATATCGTTAAATTTTAAAAAGAACTTATTTTGATTATTTAAAATATACCGAGTGAATGGTTACTATTTGACTTAATAATTCAGTCGATATTTACTATGAAAAACACTGTACATGTACAAAAATTTCAAAAGATACACAGTAACTAGGAATGAAAATTTCAAAATCTACACAGTACTTTTATAATAAAATAATAGAATGCACAGTGAAATTTTCGATTATAAATACGGAGGAGGCGAACGAAGGAATTCACAATTTTAGAATAATTTTTTTAATATAGTAGTGTTAGAGAGATAGTGGTGGCAATAAGAGAGGAAGATATTTTCTAAAGGAAAGAGGTTCTGTAAAAATTCTAAGGTAATAATAAATTTCTTTTATATTCTTTTGATGATTATGAAGGTTGTTTTTGTATCACTTAAATATCTATTATTATACTGGATATAATATTATTTTAAGTTACTATTCTGAATGGTAAATTACCATGTCAATAGTAAATCACTATTCAAATAGTAAATTACTATTTATTATTACTATTTACCTTTACTATTCATGTTTTACTAGTTACCGTTACTATTCATGTTTTACTATTTAATGTTACTATTCACATTTTACTATTTATCATTACTATTCATGTTTTACTATTTACTGTTACTATTCATGTTTTACTTTTTACTGTTACTATTTACATTTCACTATTTATTGTTACTATTTACAGTAACTAATTAAAATTTATTATTTACTGTTACTATGCATAATTACTACTTACCTTTTCTGTTTCAAATAGTAATCTAAATTTTTATCTTATAGCTATATTAAAATGAAATTGGTATATTTTAGAACTCGGAGACGAGGCGCGCATGGATTTTCCATAACGAACAAATATACAAGAGGTAAGGGGGAGTGAGATAGGAATATAATATGAAAAGACATAATAATAATGGGATGAGTCCCCTACTCTTTTTAAATTTAATAATAATTTTATTATAATAACTATTTAACTTAAAATTTATAATAAATTTTAAATTGAGTATCTTGTGTAACATGATCTGAAATACCTATGCAAAGATCTGGATAAACTATGCGAACTGGACTAAACCTATGCAAGGACATCGACTATTATGACTTGTATGAATTGAACTATACCTATACGAAGACTGGATTATATATACGGACTTATATAGACCTGTGCGAGGAATGAACTATAAGGACTCAAAATCAACTCTACTAATTTAAATAACCATTAAAATTTGAATTATATTTATGAGTGATATTTAGTTAATTTGATTTGATTATAATTAATAATATTTGATTTTGATTAATGATATTGTGAATTATAATATTAGACTGTGATTGATAATATGTAATTATGATTGATAATATTTGTGATTGATGATATTTGATTGTGATTGATGATATCACAATACTTGATTATGATTAATGAGTGATTGATGATCTTGTGATGTGGAGTTTGAGCATATAGCAAACATGACAGGAAGCTAAAACTTAGTAAGAATATACTTATCCCTTACTCTTTAAAGTATTACTTTAAAAGAAGTTATTTATAATAATTTCTCAATGTTTATTCAGATTATTGTTAAGAAATTTTTCTTAATTTTTCAATAAAAGTATATAATTTCTATAACTTACTTTTATCTTTCAAAATAGATTATTTAATTAAATTTTAGAATAATTTTTAGTTACTAAAAAAAAGATATTGTTTTATGAAAATGATATATTTATATATGTATATATATATATATATATATATATATATATGAAAATATTTGATTCTCAAATGGAAATGAGATACTTCAATAATACTTCATTTTAAACTTTTGAAAATAAGAGTTTTAATTTCAAAAGTGTTTTATTATATACTTTTCAAGTATTATAATTAAAGATGGAAAAATATCGATAATTCAAACTTGTGTCTAAAGTAAATTAATTTCCTATAAATTCTCTAAAGAAGGTTCGGAATATATATTAAGACTTTGAAACTCAAATCATAATAATATTGATTTGTGAATGATAAAGAAAACTGTACAGAAATTCTTCTGTGTGTGGCAGAACTTATTTAAGAGTTTGGAAATGTGCAGTTTATCGGGGTGACTATGTTGTGAATTGTAGGCCCTAAAGATAAAATTTATACTTGAGTTTCTAAAAGTCTTAACCAACTCAATACACGAGTAGTTCATGCATCATGAATCATTAAAGAGAAATGAGATGTGATATTGCCCGGGGACGGATTATAGAAACCGACGATACATTAGAGGAGGCTTAATTACGAGCCTTGGGATGTGAGGGTGTGAAAGGGTGCTTCAGGGGACCTGGGGTAGCTCCCTAGTGTTGGGTACTTTCATAATATAAACCTTCTCAATCTGACTAATCTCTAAGTGTTTCCATATCAGTTGAGCTGTTCATATACCATGAAGGCATTTATGTTATTATTATCTGAAATTATGAAACAGTGTAAACTCCTGGTTGGCCCAATGCAAATTAAAATTTTAAGGGTCCACATGCATAAAATGAATGAGATAGTAGTATTAAAAACATTACATGACATTCATGTGATTGTGACATTCTATGTGGGTGGTTGTGAATGAAAGTATAATTGTTATGTTTGAAAACCCTACATTCATAATTGATTATGTATATGATTATGATTGATATTATCATATTAGATTGTGAAAAGCCTTATGCTTATGTCTTATCTGTAAAGTATTATATTCTGTTTCTCACTCCTTCTTGTTTGAATTTTGTCTACAAAATATATGTTATGTGATATATATAGCTAGCAGTCCAAGATGGAAGGATATGTAATTACAAGAAGGTAAAATGGTTTCATCCTCAATCAGATAGATGAAGAGATATGACAAGAGTAGGATTCAAAAAGTCGATGGTTCAAGGACTAGTAATTGATTGGTCATAGTTGTAGTAAAGTTATAATTTAGTTTTACTTTGCCTTATTCCAATAATCAAGTTAGATAACTGTAACAAGGTAAATGATAAACTTTGATAAACTTTCTCATTCGGATATAATACTGTAATAATTTATCACTTATGATTTTTATAAATTATTTTGTCATTATGGACAAATATTGAAAGACGATATTTTTTTACTTTCAATATTCAAAGGAAATCAGATGTATATACGTCCTTGTATACGCGAGATAAAGAGTGATAAATATGTATATCTTTCTAAAAGTTTTTTTAAAAAAAGCAAGAAGAATACATATATATCTCGTGTATATAAGGGGGTGTTATATCGTACACACTCAGATAGTACTTAAATGCATTTTGAGTTTCTTGAGTCGTATTCCTGAGTAATCATACACACTCAGATCGTACTTAAACGTATTTTAAGTTTCTTAAGTCGTATTCCCAAGAGATCATGCATACTCGGATCATACTTAAATGTATTTTTTAAGTTTCTTGAATCGTATTCCCGAGTAATTATACACACTCAGATTTTTCGTAGTGTGTAGTTCGTACTATTTTTATCTGAATGGACATTTATGGCTTCTTATTGAAAAATGGGGACCTCATTAAAACCTTCTATGAGAAAAAATCAGTGGGAAGAGTTCTTGAAAGACCACTTTGTTAGCCGCTTCGGCCAGCCTGTTGGTTTTCGGGTGTTCGACAGAGGAGAACCTTCGTCTGATGCCTAAGTTTTTGTAGAACTGTACAAAGCCTTTGTTCGTGAACTATCAGCTATTATCTGAAATGATCATGTTAGGGAGCTCGTGTCAGTAAACTATGTGCTTCCAAGTGAAGGTTTGGATTTTAGCTACAGTAATGGTCGAGAGTGGCTCGGCTTTGATCCACTTTGTGAAGAAGTCGACTGTTATGAGGAGGAATTTGACTTGGCCTTTTCCGAGGAAATGGCCCCAGGATGTCCATCTCGTATGTGTTGAAGGGCTAAGGAGCTATATTTCCATGCAGGGGTTCGGGGTGGCTGTTGATTTGTTTGGAATTCTATTGGCATGGGTCACATTTCTTAATAAACTTATAGCAGTCCGCCCGCAGGGTTAACCAGAAATATCCTGCCCAAGGACCCGAGCTGTGAGGGGGTGAACGCCCCTATAAAGGCCACAGATTCTCGAGTGGAGCTCTCGTATGAAATAGTCTGCTTGTTCTTCATTTAGGCACTTCAAGAGTGGCATGGTGAACCTCCGCTTATAGAGTTGCCCTTCCAACAGAGTATAGTTGGCTGCCTATACTTAGAGCTTTTTGGCTTGTTGGGGGTCCTCCGGGAGAATTGCATGGCGGAGGAAATTGATGATCGGGGTTATCCACGTGTCTCTAGATGGTACTTCCACTATCTGAAGCACTTTTTGTTCTTTCTGTATCATGGGCTCTTCAAGGGTCACCTGGACGATTATTTTTAGATTTCCCGCCTTGGCAATGCTGGCCAGTTTGTAGAACAGGTCGACACGCTCGTTCATCGCCTGTGGAATGTGAACCACTCAGAAATACTTGAGTTCACCGGCTAACTGGTTTACCTGTGCTAAGTACTTTATCAGGGTTGGGTCATTCATCTGGTACAATCCCTCTACTTGCCTGGCGACTAGCTGTGAGTCAGTTTTTGCCTAGACACACCGGGCACCCAGGTCTAGGGCCGTTCGTAACCCGACAACGAAAGCTTTGTATTTTGCTTGATTGTTACTAGCCTTGAGTATGAATCTGGGTGACTCTTTGACTACCAGACCTGTAGGAGATTCAACTATGACTCCTGCTCTGCTGCCTTTCATATTAGAAGATCCGTCAACCGAGAGAGTCCATAAGCCGTGTTTAGCGTCATAAGCTTCTTTGTCATCTCGAAGTTCTACTAAGAAGTCTACCAAAACTTGGCCATGATAGGACCTCTTGCTTCATATTGGATGTCATACTCGGAAAGCTCAATCGCCCAAGCCACCATCTGTCCTGCGGCTCAAATTTTTGAAGTATATACTAGTGGAAAAAATGGATATAATCACGGTTAAAAAAGGCCTTTATTCACGGTTAAAGAACCGTGGTTGTTGCACCCGTGGTAGTAGATGATGGTCTTTAACCACGGTTAACAACCGTGGTAATAAATCACATCTAACCACGGTTAAGAACAACTGTGAATATAACTTACTATTTATATTCACGGTTATCGAGCATAACCGTGAATATAAGAACTGAAAGGTGTCAGTTACATCCACTTATATTCACGGTTATGATGGACAACCGTGCATATAGATACATTTTATCCACGGTTGTCCATCACAACCGTGAATATAAGTATTAAAAGGTTTCAGTTACAAACTACTTATATTCACGGTTATTATGGACAACCGTGGATAAAATGTATCTATATCCATGGTTGTCCATCATAACCGTGAATATAAGTAGTTTGTAACTAAAACCTTTTAATACTTATGTTCACGGTTATGATGGACAACCGTGGATAAAATATATCTATATCCACGGTTATGGTAGTAACTGTGGATAAATATAGTCTATATTCATGGTTGTTGCCATAACCGTGAATAAATACTGAGGTTTTTTTTTTAATATGGATTCTGTTTTATCGTTTCCCAACCCTGCATTCAGACAACCAGTACAGTATACAGTATGCCACAGCAACACTATATCAAAAGAATGGTATGTATATATATAACAATTTATTTTCTATATCAATTCATAACAACCTAAAAAATGAAAGTATATACAATTAAGTTGAATGTAATCTAATAAAAGTAAACCCTAAATCCTACTAGATACATATATAAAAGAATAAAGATCCTATATCTAGCTTTGCCTAACTTCAATGAAGTGTGAGGCCCATTGCCTTCTAACATCATCTACAAGTTCCTTTGGGAAAAATGACCGGTCATTAAAGTACTGCAAACAATGCACAAAACAATTAGAACAAAAGCTTTATTTATTACATGAAATTGATGAAATTGGTAGAAAAGTAGTCCAAATGATGAGACTTACATCTGTCCATCCATCTATTAAATGATGTTGGACAATGGTCAGCATAGTGTGCATGACGAAATAGCCACACTCGTAGGTACCCTTCTGCCTGTAAGACTACAATGGACATATAGTATAGAATAAGTGAATTCGCAACTTAAAAAATATGTACTGAAGATTTGAATGAATACGATTGACTTACTTACTTTTGGGTACACCCATACAACTGTTTTTCCTTTGGGCTTGTTTCCAATCAGTAGATTGTATCCATCCACCGCCCTACGTCAAACAAAACACAAGATAAGTTAGAATTGTATAGTTTTAAAAATGATGTAATAGAATTTGTGGTTATTTTTTAGGGATGAACTTACCGGTCTACTATATCTTTCAGGTCTTGTGGAGCTGTCCGATGCAAACTATCAAAGTATAGAGCAAGATAGTCCTTCGGACAGATCACCAGAAGCGTCCAGTGAGCCCTGCAGTTACCAGTGATAAGTGAGACTTTAAAATGCAAAAATTCATGACAATAATTATGGAATAGAATATTACCCTTTATGATAGGGGCCCATGTATATAGGCTTCCCAGACTCAAACATCCAATTCTGGATGTATGTCTGGGTGTTCTGCGAGGTGTTTCCTTGCCTCTGTATGAGAGAGGGCTCTAAGAAACCGTAAGTTCCTTGGAAACCCAAGTCCACACAGAGTTTTGCCAGAAACCTAAACAAGTTAAGACATGGTTAGCGACAAATAACCTGTATAATGAAAAAATTGGACAAAACAAGGATATACTTACAGCTCCCACAACTGAAAGATGGAGCCGTTCAGCATCGACGTCCCCGAAATAATGTCACACATGTCAGAATGTGTAACGTAAACTTGAAAATCACTGGGACGGCCGAACACTAGTGGCTGCCATGGGACCTGAACAGTGTCGTCTCCTTGCTCATACCCGATACGCCATAGCATCCGGATGGGATCCTTGGCCGGGTCTGGCTTCTTCAATGTCTGTTCCTGTTGAACAATTGACAACCATCACATTTTGTACCATAATTGATAAGTAAAATAAAGCTAGTTAGTGTTTAGGGTTTTTACCTGTCCAGGGGCAATCACCAGAAGTCTGTTGGCCTACATCAGAAAGTGGCCCACCGCCTGACCGACGGCCTTCACCTCCTGAGTTGCCACTGGCACAGCAGCATCCTCCTCGAGGACGAGCACAACTGAGACCCTGGACATACCATCAGGTAATGTCTGATGGTGAACCACAGGGCCTAAGTTGTACACCATACCAGTGGCAACTGGCTCTTCCGACCCGTCAATGAACAGGTCACATTGACGGGTGTCTGGTGGCTCGACCCCCTCATCGTCAGGGTCAGCCGCAGCGCACGACCCCTTAGTGCTAACCTTCCGTACCTACATATTTACACATCAAGCAAAAGTTATTCAACAATGAAATAAAGTGATTACAAACAATAAAACTGAGGAAATTAAATAAAGAATCTAACTTGTGGGTCGCTAGCTAGTGCAGTAGTCTCCTGGTGGTGGCTGAGTGAGGCCTTCATCTCCTCCCTGAATCGGGCCATCTCCTGGTGGAGCCTAGATATCTCCTCCTGGTACTCAGCCTTCACAACAGCCACCTTCTGCTCCACCATTTGCTCAAGGGATGGGGCAGGGTCGGGAGCACCGTAATAGGCGCGGAGGCCTGTGAAATGTGAATGATTAGCCCATAATTGTTTAACAGATAACAAAATGAAAGCATAGAGTTATTTAGCACTTACCTACACCTCGACCAATAGCACGCACTCTTCCTGGGTGCTCTGGCCTGCCGATGGCGGTAGTCAAAATATCCTCCCGTCCATCGGCTACGAAAGACCCTTGGGTTGATTACTCAACCAAGGAATCCTGAAACCAAACAAGTTAGTATTCACTTCCTTCACGTAAACTGAAAAACAGACACTGATATAAAGAGGAATACTTACTATCCGTGAGGCAACCTCCTGAGCCTGTGAGGAAGTGTATTCCCCACTCTTCTTGATCCTAGCCCGCTTCCATTTGTCGTGGCGTGAAGGTGGGGAAGGGGGATCCACAATACCAGTGTCAGTCTGACACTGACTCAGCCTCTCCTGTGCCAGCCGCTTCTCCAACCTACGGTAACCCCCACGTGACAGTGTGTGTGGGCAGTCATTTAGCTTCCTAGTCTCCTTGGCTTTCTTTCTGGTCTCCTACAACAAGAAAAAAAATATTCACAGTTAGCCATATAAATTATACATAATTTAATCATCTAAAAACCAATGTACCTGAAACTCGGCAAAATGTCTAGATGCAACAAAAGCATCCCAGGTCTCCTGATCGATGAATGGATATTTCTCTCCAGGGAACTTTCCTTGGTCGTCCCTGAATACATACCTACAATGAAAGGTACATTTAAACTAAGGATTGGTACAATTTGGTGAAGCGTTGATTAAGAATTTAAAGTTCAATATACCTCGTGGTGAGTATGGATTTGAACGACCTCCATCGCTCAGCCATAATACCGAGGACCTTCCTCCTTGCTATGTCGGAAGATGGTATGTCAAAAGAATCCTACATGAAAGGAGTTAGTCCATAAAGGAGTCCTTATTAAGAGTTACATGAAATAATACACTAAAATAAAACTTAAATAATATCTAAGTTACCAGAACATCACTCCATAGCTGGTTCTTCACCACCTCCTCGACATTATCCCAGTCGGGGATAATGATGGACACCTTCGACCGTACCACAACCCCCAGATAACTGCTAAACTTCGTGGCATGCGGTCCACTGAATCTACCGGTGTTGACATCCATCTCAACAACTAGCCTCTCTCCCCGGTGACGCCTAAGTGCGACGTCTGGCATCCGGGTAACACCTCTACTCTTCCGAGCAGAGGAACCACTAGCCTGTGAGTCGGACCTGGATCGTCCATCCTGGTCAGCCATGAGTATCTATCCAAACAAGGAAAAAAACTGTCAAATATTTAATATAACATTTAAAACAACGAATAACTAATATAACATGTAATTCAATGAATCACCAACAAGATTAATACCCTATTAAGATGAAATATTTTCCCACAAGCCCTCATGGTGGTCATGACGACTGGCAACTACGTCATCTATGTCATGTTCCATGATAGATGTTGGAATACGTGTTGTAGTTGATGGAATTTCCACAATATCAAGATTGGGGTCTCCAATGTGTCTACCTTGGATAACAATTGACCACCGTTTGTCAGCTGGGTCAGCCACATAAAAAACTTGCTTCACCTACGTTGCCATTATGAATGGTTCGTCCTTATGCCCTATCTTGTTGAGGTCAACCAACGTAACTCCTAAATCATCAGTTGTGACACCGTTCTTATTGTCAACCCATTTGCATTTAAACACAGGAATGGTGAAGGGACCGTAATCAACTTCCCATATATCTTCAATCACACCAAAGTAGCATGACTCAGCCATCACAGGGTTATTGTCCTTTGAAGTTGAGAAATGCATTGACTGAGCCACAACCATCACTCCACTGTTTTGATTTGTACTCTTTTCATCCTGTGTCCTTGTATAAAACGAATAATTGTTTATGTCATACCCACAAAAGGTGAGGACATCAAAGTTCGGGCCCTGTGCTAGTCGATGTAATGTCGAGGATGCAGATGCATCTTTCAGGATGGTCTTTTGGAACCACTGCATGAAACTCTTGTTGTGTTCATTCAACAACCACTTTTCAATCATTTTAGGGTTGGTTTTCTTGACTAGCTCCTTGTGTGTGGCTAGATACGGTTGCACGTTGTCCGTGTTGTTTAAAATATACAAGTGTGCCTGAAGGACATCAGGACGTGGCATGCTCTTCATTTTTTTTCCAATCGTTCCTTTCCCATCCAATCTCCCTTCATGACGAGTCGTTGGAATACCAATGCTTGCAGCATGTGACATGTATTCAGTGCAAAACTCAATTGCTTCCTCTGCAATATATCTTTCCACAATTGAAGCTTCAGGACGACGTTGGTTCTTCATATACCCTTTCAATATCTTCATATATCGCTCAACGGGATACATCCACCGTAAGAACACTGGACCACACCAACGGACCTCTCTCACCAAATGGATGATTAATTGGACCATTATGTCAAAAAAAGAGGGCGGGAAATACATTTCAAGCTGACATAATATAAGTGATGCTTCCTGTTCCAACACATCCAATTCGCCGGGCACGATTACCTTGCAACATATGGCATTGAAAAACATACACAACCTTGTTATGACATTTCTCACATTTTTAGGAAGAATGTCATGAATGGCGATAGGCAGAAACTGCTGCATCAACATGTGACAATCGTGAGATTTCAACCCAACTAACTTCAAATCTTTCATGGAAACACAAGAGTTGATGTTGGAGCCATAACCAGACAGAACTTTCACACTTCGTAACGATTCACACAGACTTTGCTTTTCTTTTCTGGATAACGTATGACATGCTGGAGGCAAATATGTTCTTTTGCCCTTTGATTGTGGATGCAAATCCTGATGTATACCCATCAACTCTAAGTCCATACGCGAGTTTAGGCCATCCTTAGTCTTCCCGGGTATGTTTAAGAGTGTACCAACTAAACTGTCGCACACATTCTTCTCCACATGCATTACATCAATGTAGTGTCTTACATCAAGCTCCCTCCAATATGGCAGGTCAAAAAACACTGACCTTTTCTTCCAGTTGTTTTGTGTCGGGTGCTGTTTTTCACACTTACCAAATTGCACGTTGACGTCCTTCACCTTTTCATATGCCTGGCGACCAGATAGTGGTGGAGGAGCCATTTCAAAATCTTGGGCACCGTTAAACGACTTCTTCAACCTTCGAAACGGATGATTCGCTTTAAGAAACCTTCGATGTCGAAGATAAACATTTTTCCTGCCATGATGCAACCGCACAGAACTAGTCCCCTCCTCACATACTGGACAAGCTTTATGACCCTTCACACTGTACCCAGATAAGTTACCATAGCTGGAAAGTCATTGATTGTGAAAAATAGCATGGCACGCAATTTGAATGATCGCCCGGTAAACCTATCAAACACTTCAACCCCGTCTTCCCACAACCTTTTGAGGTCTTCAACCAATGGAGTTAAATATACATCAATGTCGTTCCCCGGTTGTCGTGGACCAGAAATCATCATTGATAACATCACATATTTTCGCTTCATGCACAACCATGGCGGCAAGTTGTAAACAAACAACAAAACAGGCCACGAACTATGGTTACTATGGTTTGTGCTCAGGTTCCCAAACGGGTTCATGCCGTCTGTGGCTAGTGCAAGCCTAACATTTCTTGGTTCATTGGCAAATTCTGGAAAAATCCTATCTATTTTCTTCCATTGCGACCCATCGGCCGGATGCCTAAGTAGTCCATCAACAACCCTCTCCTCAGCATGCCATCTCATAAGTTTTGCGTCATCTGCATTGGCAAACAGACGCTTTAGTCTTGGAACTATAGGTAGATACCACAACACCTTTGCAGGAGACCCTTTAGTGTATACCTCATCAGAATCCGCCTCTTTCTTCTTATACCGTGACACCCCACATCTAGGACATCGATGCAGCATTTCTAACTCACCCCGGAATAATACACAATCATTTGGGCATGCATGTATTTTCTCATACTCCAAACCTATTGGACACAACACCTTTTTGGCCTCATAGTTACGATTCGGCAAGGTGTTTCCAGCTGGGAGCATTTCTTTCAACAACTTCAGTAAGTCAGTGAAACTTTTATCCATCCACCCGTTTATGGCCTTCAAATTAAACAATCGCAAAACTGCTGATAACCTCGTGAAATTGAGGCAGTTTGGATACAACGGCTGCTCAGAGTCCTCACACAGAGTTGTATATACATGAGCTTTCTTAAAACCTTCTACCCCTACATCACGGATCATATCCTCGAGTCGGTCATCCATGTCGACATCGTTGTCATGCATCGAGCTTCGATTTTTAGTCTGAGAGCTGTTACTTGGCACCACCACATCTTCACCATGCCATATCCAACGTGTATAACTACGTAGAAAACCGTCACACAGTAGATGTTCTCGCACCTCTTCCAAGTCTACCCGACGCAGGTTCAAGCATTTAACACAAGGGCAAAAATACTTTCCATTCACCCCCACTGCATTCCTTGCTACAAATTCTATAAATGATTCAACTCCCTCCTCGTACTCCAGACTTAGGCGTGATGCAGTTATCTAACTCCGATCCATACCAACTGTTTATAAGGTGCTATGATCAACCTCACTTTTTATACAAAGGTGGTGGTCCTATACCCATTCAGCATGACAATTGTTTTTACACGTCATTCATATATACAGGTTAGGACTTATTTTAAAATTTGATGAAATTTTGGCAGCATTTCGCATTGGTCTCTAAGTACACAAAATGAGAGTGGTCAAATCAAATTCAACCACAACCAAATATGCACCCAGAGAACAACACAAAATACAAGTTACCGAAAGTTTATCAAATTTTAAAATAACTCCTAACTTGTACATACTAATAGTGGCGTATAAAAAATAATTGTTCATCCCAAACTGTCCAAACAGAAAATTCAAGATTCAACACAAACGATGACATTAATTAATTTAATGACCATTTGTGTCGAATCTCAAACGGGGAACTACGGTTCACTCATGCACATCCTCATACCAGTTAGCTAGTATGAGCCTACGAGTTCGTAACATTGACAACCATATACATACAAACATAAACAAATAACATTATATGAGAGAAAAAATAGCAACAGAAATAACATTATATAATTGTGGTATTTTTAAGTAGAACTATGGTGTTGGATGATGGATTATAGAATTTGAGACATGAGGGTTGAACTTTTATTTTATGAATTATGGATCTGGTGTTGGATTATGACATTTTTCAAGTTTTGTTTGGTAATGGATTTTTATTTTTTAAACATGGTGGCCCGGGTTGGGTTGGTCAAAAATCCATATTGATTCATTTTATTTTTGGGTCACTTTTTTTTGGGTCACTTTTAGTTAAGAAGAATTTTAGAGCATCTAAACTACTTCCAGGAAGGAGTAACTATTATATTTTGTGATAATGCTTCTACCATTACATTGTCTAAAAATCTAGTTCTACATGGAAGGAGTAAACACATTGATGTAAGATTTTATTTTTTGTGGGATTTATGCAACGATGGTGTTATTGAGCTAAATTATTGTAACACGGAAGAGCAATTGGCAGACATAATGACAAACCCATTTAAAGTTAAAAGTTTCCAGCATTTGTGAACTTTGGGCATGCTTGAAGAACCTAACGTAAACTGTTGCAGTGAGCATAAAGTTTAAGGGAGAGAGTGTCAACCGAGTCAGTTATTTTAGAATAAAAGATTTAGAGTTTGTTTATGTTATTGTTTTTCTGTTACCCATGTTTAAGAGTTTGTTGTTAGTGTGGGGGTAGCTGCCTATTTTTCTGCTAATCAGTTGTAGAGCTCAAGCCTATAAACTTAGCTCCATTTTCATTTGAAGGGGAATATTTCAAAAGCGATTTTTGTGTGCTAACAACAGGTACCAGACAAGCATTAAATCCAAACAAGTGAAATCCTATAGTAAAGCATACACATTGTTACACACACAGAGAAGGATCCACAATATTTCTAGAAAAGTAAAAGGAAGAGAGACACAGATACAAGCTTTAACTAGAGCTAAAATAAACAAAGATAGAGACACTTAATCTCAATAATTTTGATAATATAACTACTTTTATTGACATTTACTAATGCAGGTCTCCACAACAATGAAAACACATGAAAATAGAGGCAATGTCGCAGGCAATGTCAAAATAGCAGAGACAGAGTTCAGCTTCAACAATAAACACACAAACTTAGAGACAACGAAGCAAACCCATTACGATTATAAAGCATAACAACGAAGCAGAGGTTAAAAAGTGAACGAAAGAAGAAGGGCAACGAAGCACTTACCTGACAATGGTGAACGAAGAAGAAGAAGGGCATGCGAAAGAAGAAGGAAGTGAACCCAGAAGCCTACGACCAACAAAGAGGAGGACGAGGAAGAAGACGATAACCAGCACGAAAGTAAGGAGAAAGTGAAAAAAGAGTGAAAGGCGCGGCTTTTGAAGTTTCAGAAAGGATATATATTCACGGTTCCCCTTGAAACTGTGAATATATTAAACATATATTCACGGTTTAACAAACAACTGTGGATAAATGTTAACTATATATCCACGGTTACGATACCAACCGTGGATAAATATTAAATCTATATTCACAGTTATAGAAACAACCGTGGACATACAGTACCCAGTGATTAAACCCTAAAACCTGAAGTATATATCCACGATTGGAAATACAACCGTGAATATTGACATCTATATATATCCACGGTTCACATCATAACCGTGATCGTACCCAGGAATATATATTCACGGTTGTGAACACAACCGTCGATATATATTTCAGGTACTATATATCCACGGTTGACTCCTCAACCGTGAATATATATTGATGGGTACGTTCACGGTTATGATGTTAACCGTGGATATATAGTTTTCTCTGATTAAAACGTTCACCTTATAATTTCAAAAATACCACCGCGCATGTTTTTATCACTGATCCTCTTCTACCCGTGAATAATATCCCGTTGTTATATCCAATTTTTGCACTAGTATCTTGCTAAATGGTTGATTTGTCCTAACTACGATCTGATGGCTGTGGAAGTAGGGTCAGAGCCATTGTGTGACCACAACAAGGTTGCATATAAATTTCTCTAATTTTTGATACTATGTCTCTGTCCCTTGTAAGGTTTTGCTAGTGAAGTAGATCGGTCACTGGATCAGACCGTCTTCCTGAACTAAGACTGAGTTGATTACGTCTGTCCCTACCGAGAGATAAAGAATCAACTCCGACCCTGGATAAAGTCGTGTAAGAATTAGGGGATACAAGATAAGTTTTTCAGTCTTGAAATGCTTTCTCACACTCTATGCTCCATTCGAGTGAGTCCATTTTCTTCAACACTTTGTTGGACATAGATTTTTCAGTGAACTTCAAGAGAAATCGGGACAAGGCTGTGATCCGGCCAGTGAGATGTTGGACTTCCTTGATATTTTAAGGACTTCTCATTTTGAGTATGGCTCGGTACTGATCTGGATTTGCCTCAATTCCCCAACAGGTGAGCATGTATCTCAGGAAATTCTGCCTTGAACCTTGAAGGAACATTTCTCGGGGTTTAGGCGCATGTTATGTTTGCGTAGCCTATCGAATGTTTCTTGTAGATCTTGGGCATGTAATTTCGTTGTCTTGGTCTTGACAACCATGCATCTACTTATACTTCTATGTTCTGACCGATTTGCTTGGCGAAGATCTTGTCTACCATCCTTTAATAGGTGGCTCCCGCATTCTTTAAGCCGAAGGGCATCACTCGATAACAAAAGTTTGCCCCACCTGTGATGAAGGCTATTTTTTCCTCATCTTTGGGGTCTATTCAGATTTGGTTATAGCCCAAGTATCCATCCAAGAAGCTCAAAGTCTTGTAACCTAAAGTACAATATACCAGAGGATCAATGTTAGGTAAAGGATAGGGGTCCTTAGGACATAACTTGTTTAAGTCGATGAAATCAACGCACATCCACCACCTTCCGCTTAATTTTTTCACCATGACCATATTAGACAACCAAGTTAGGTATTTTACTTCCCTGATGAAGTTTGCAGACACAAGTTTGTCTGTTTCTTCTTTTACTGCGTCTTTCTAATTCGGCACCATCTTCCTGGGCTTCTGCACTACATGTTTTGCATCTGGTTCGATGTTGAGCGAGTGATAGAGTATGGTTGGGTCAATAGCAAGCATGTCTGCGGGGCTTCAGGCGAATAGGTCTGTGTTGGCTCTCAGCAATTTGACAAGGGCTTCTTTAAGGTCCGAGTTGAGTATCACACTGAGCCGTGTGTATTGGCCTGGGTTGGGACCGACCTGGACAAGTTTCAGGGATTCCACTAGTTGGGGTCTCTCGTAATGCCTATCAACCTGAGGATCAAGACCTATCTCAATGTCTTCGTCGACTATGAAAGTCTCCTTGGGTCGTAGGCTCTCATAGTAACATTTTTGTGCCACCTCTAAGTCAGCTCTGATGACTCTGATTCTCCCATCCCCGAGTGGGAACTTCATAGTTAAGTGCATTATGGAGATGACTGCTCCCAAAGTGTTGAGCGATGACTGGCCTAATAAAGCATTGTAAGAGCTAGGGAAATCAACGACTAGGAACTTGACCAGAATAGCTCGGCTATTCATTCTCGACCTGAAAGTGGTTCTCAAGTCAATGAACCCTAAGACTTGCACAAAATCACCAAAAAAACTGAGTAAGGTTCTATCATACCTTTTCAACCGACGAGGGGGAAGGCCCATTTTTTGGTATGCCTTCCAGTGTAGAATGTCTGCAAAGCTTCCCTGATCCACAAGCACTCGTTCTACCATGAACTCTGTAACTCCCATAGTGACTACCATCGGTTCATCTCTGTTGGGGCCTCCTTCAGGAAAATCTGACCTGTTAAATGTTATGACTTCTGACCCCAAGTCCTCTCGTAGTAAGTTCACATGTCCTCTCTGTTGTTGTTAGTGTGATTGCATACCCAAAAATCCCCCTAAAATCGTGTGAATGACCCACCTTTCATCTTCTCTGTCTTCTTCTGGTCTTGGTACCTAGGAGTGGTGTACTCGTGGGCAGTCTTGAGTTTGAAGTTTAACTTGATCGGGGCGTTCCATTTCTCTCTTCTAGTTTTCTTCCTTTGGTCTATCATCTTTCCAAGCGACAAACCTGGCCAAGTGCCCCTGGCGAATCAAGTGTTCTATTTGGTTTTGGAGGGAACAGCAGTCTTCTGTTCTGTGTCTGTGGGATCGGTGGAATTCATAAAATTTGGTCTTATCTGACCCCTTGGGCCCTTCTCCTAGTGGAAGAAGTGTAAGGAGGCCAGTGTCGTAGACCTCATGCATGATTTGACCACAACAGTGATTCAACGGTGTGAAGTTGTTGTACTTGGGAGCTATGTAGGCTTTAAAACGTTTGTCCCGGCCATGCTTAAGGCTTTTTCTTCTTTGGTCCGATCGGTGGTTGGCTCGATCTAAGTGTTCCACGTGATCCACCTCTCTTTCTTCCATGCTAATGTACCGAGAGGCCCTTGTTTTGAAGTCGTCCATGTCAAGGGGTGGTTTTTTAGCTAGGGAGTTAGAGAATTTGCCCTGGCGAAGGCTAGTCTACACAGAGTGCAAGGCCACTTCAGAACTGAGGTCTCAGATTTAGATGACCTACTTGAAAAAATGAGCCATGTATTATTTCAGAGTCTTGCTAGGGAGCTGTCGCAGGTTCACCAAGTTGTGAGAAGTCTGTTACACCGTCCGACTGGTGGCAAATTGGCTAAGGAATTTTTTGGTAAGGTCAGAGAAATTGTTGATGCTTCCCTAGGGAAGGTAGGAGAACCAGCGCAATGTTGATTTAGTCAACATAGTGGGGAAAGTTTGGTAAAAAAGGAATCCAATGCCCCAATGATCAGTATAGTAGTAGTAAACATGGTGAGGCATTCCTCGAGGTCTCCTCTGCCATCTTACTTCTCCATGAATAGGGGCTTGTAATTCAAAGGGATTGAGGCATCCATGATTTGTTCGACAAATGGGTAAGCAGCAAAAGGATGTGTGGGCTCATACTTTGTCGTTTCCTGCATCTGGTTGGAAGCATGGCCATCAGTCTTGTGCAGGGCGGATCGGGTACCATTGTGACTTGAAGCCTCACGCTCCTCTCCCTGTCATCCACGTAGTTCTGCGTTTTCCTGCTGCAGGTTAGCCAGAGTGTGTTGGAGTGCTTCCACCATGCTCTTAAGCTGCTGTAGCTAGTCGTCGTGGTTGGATTCCTGCCGCTGTCCAGCGTCTTCCTAACAACGAGTGTTGCGTGTATTCACCATTACTGTTTTAGGGTTTTCCTTGGGAATTAAGGTATGGGATTTGTTTTACCAGGCCCCATGGTGGGCGCCAAAATCTTCACAAATAAGAGTGTAATACACAGAAACCCTAGAGAATTACCCTAGGAGATTAGGGTTACTATTTTCTTATTTAATGTGTCACTTAGGTTTTAAACATGTCTACAAGTCATATTTATACAAAGGTTAGGACTGAGGCAATCCAACCCAGACCCATGAGACTATAGTCGACATAAGATTAATCATAGAATTAATTATCTGTTAATGATGAAAGGAATAGGAAGTCTGACGGACCCCTCTCTGGATTTTGGGTGGAACAACACCCATTCTATACACCCTCTTCAAGTAGTTTTTTATGGACAAAACAGAATGTTTAATCTACTCGAAGTACTCTTCTTTTTTAAAAAATAAAATTAGCTTAACTTCAATTAGGCAAGAGTATCTACTTTGCAACCCGCTCCCAGTTATTAGCACTCTTCATCACAATTTATTCATACATGTTTTAGGCATGGAAAACCAAACCCAATGTTGTTTTTATACGGACCCTTCCATCTTCAAGCTGGAAACCATAAAATTGGTTAACGAATGTATAAAATTAGAGCACTACACTAAAAAAACTGTAAAAAATATAAGACAATACTACTCATTCCAACTAAATTTGATTGAAAACCTAGACCCGTACACATCCATTCCAGAACTTACGCCACGGAGCCGATGCTAAAATCTTTTATTCAAACAATCATTGATTGCTAGGATAGAACATGCCTTGTTGGGAATATCATATTGTTACCTGGTCCCATAGTTTGGGAGACCTCGAACCTCATAAATTGGCCAAGAGCCAAAATCGCAAATTGTTGGCACAAGCCCATTAGAGAAGTATTCCATATCAAGAATGGAAGCTAGTACCTGACACTGGCAACCACAGTTGACAAAATATTATAATAAAAACATATTTAAATTTTTAAAACAATACTTGAGAAATGTTAATAGTAATCTACCACTTTATTCATGTTTGTTGCTCAGTGTTTGGTTTTGGTCATATTCGAAACTAAGTCCAGCTTGAATATCTTCCTCTTTAGTATGCTTACTACCGTAAGGAAATGGTGTCCAATTCCTTCCCAAAAAGGGACATAAATCTAAAAGCAAAGCTATATGATTTAACTATTACAACTAATGTCTTCCCAACAAGGGACATAAATCTAAAAGCATGTTAAACTTGGTTGATTAAAAAGTCTCACGTTGCTTGGAGTTACAAAGGGACATGGGGGCTTAGGCCTTAAGGCCTTTATAATAATTGCACCAAGTGTTCAAATACCCATAATTATAAATGGGTGTATTGGGGTCTTAAACACCAGTGGAAAATACCCGAAAACATTTAAGTCTTTTTCTCTGTTGTAATGCTTTTATGTTAGAGTATTACGAGAAGTGAGCTTTGAGAGTGTAGAGAAGTGAGATTTGAGAGTGAGGGTGCACTTAGGGTTGTTAAGGTGTATGAGAGTGAGGTTTATGTGATGTATAAATTGTTCACATAATACTATTCTCTAGTTGTCGGTTTTGACAATGACCATGGTTTTTCTCCATGATTTGGAGTTTTCCACGTTAATTCTTGTGTGTTGATTGTGTCTTTTGTTCTTTATTAACCTTATTTCTTTGTTTTTAAAGAAAATTTTCTGATGGAAATGAATCTAATTTCCTAATAAAGCATACACTTATGTATTGAAGCTGTGGTGAAAGTGGCATCCATGCGATCATAAAATCCGTTACTAGGTCATTCAGGCCATGGGCATTCAGACAATGATCCTAAAAATACAGTTTTTTCTGTTAATTATTTATATTTATGAAACAATCATATTTGAATACTACAGAAGTAAGTTAGACACTAGCTGAAAAACCTGGTGGCATATACCAGCATGGGAAATTCCTATTCTAGCCTGTTCCTGCATCCATGTGTATTTCTACGTCACCGGTTGCATAATTTTGTGTTATGTAACTGATGGGAATAAGGGTTAGAAAATCGGCGCTCGTATACCTTATTGCGTTGTATATAATTTTATTCCAATTCGCAGGAGCTTTAAGAGACTGCACGAGTGTTCATAGCTCAGTCCAAAATATACTGTTGAAAACTGCTATGTAGATACTGATGGGAAAAACAACAATACACAACTAAAGTACCAACGTACGCAGTGGATATAGTTTTCCCAAACTTGCAAGAATCTGTGAGGAGCAACAACAATATGGCAGCAACACAATAATAATCACCACAAGAGAGACACAACAATTATTTACGTGAGAAAACCCTCTCAATTTGAAAGATAAAAACTCAGGGGCACAAGCTAGTAATCAAGCTCCACTATGATCAAAATTAAGGGTACAAAAGAGTCTCAAAATGCTGCACAAGTTCATGCATACTACCAACCAATACAACAAACCAACTAGGCTTTCAAATAGAGAACAAGAAGCTGAAAACTTACAAACTTGTGCTACTGTTCAAGCAGAATATCTCCCAGTCTGGATATTAACACCAAGCTCCCAATAGTCAGTATCTAGCACCACGTCTCCGGAACCTTATACTAAAATTTCAGCCCGATCCAACGGTTAACGAATCAGAAATGGTAGTTTTCCCGAAGCTGGTCAGAATTCCTGTGAACTGGAACAGGGTCGCGGTCTGAACACAATTTCTCCACCTACAGATGTCGGACTGAAAATCGGAACGGTGAAAATGTATAATTGGATGTTGAAAACACTCTCACAAAGTTTCAGGCCGATCCAACGGTGGGATTGACAGAGATTGTTGATGGAAGTACGCTGGTCTAGAAACTCTGCACTCTTTTCTCTTTTCTTTTCTCTTTCTCTATGGCTGCGGGTTTCTTTGCAAATAAGGCCTCTCACACTCAATTTTCTGACTCCTTTCTTCCCTCTTTAGGTCACTATGTGGGCTTGAAGAATATTGGGCCTTTGGACACATAGTTGGGAGCCCAACCCAACATATCTCCCTCCTCACAACTATGTGGAGGTGACCGCCAATCCGGCGATCTCGCAACAATACTTAAATTTTCCTCTTGGTAGTGCCTTAGTCATCATATCAGCACCATTATCATCAGTATGAACTTTAGCCAACTCCAACAACTCAGCATCCAAAACATCACATTTCCAATGATACCGCACATCAATATGTTTGAATCTAGAATGGAATGTTGGATTCTTACCAAGATGGATAGCACTTTGATTATCACAAAGCAATAAGTACTTTTCCTGCACAAAACCAAGCTCCCACAAGAATTTCTTCACCCATAGCAACTCCTTCACGCTTCAGTAAGTGCAATGAACTCTGCCTCCGTAGTAGACAACGCTACACACTTTTGCAACCTTGATTGCCAAGCCACAGCTCCCTCTGCAAACTTAATCAAATAACCTGAAGTGGACTTTCTGGAACTGTGAACTCAGAAACTGTTGCAGCGTGGAACAGAGGTAAGGGGGGTGTTCGGGTTATAATTAATTAGAATAGGACATACTGTCCGAGTCGTTGGAATGACTGAACCGGGTAAGAGATGATACTAAGTGAAAATTATGTGAATATGTGTATGAATGTACGTATGAATATGCACACCGATCGGTTTAGGATCGTGTGTGTGGTGTGTGACTTAAGAAATATTTGATGTTAACGCTGTGATAAAGTTGTGAATGTATGTGTATGCATGTGTATGGACACCGATTGGTTTCTGATCATGTGTGTGGCATAATCCGATTGAAATTGAATTATTTAATGCTGTGATGAGATGATGCTGGGTAAAAGTTAATGTATATGCATGCATGTATAAGGGCACCAATCGGTTGAGGATCGTGTGTGTATGTGTAAATCCGATTGAAATTGAAATATTGATGTTGTGACAATCGGTGTTTTGTGGCAATGTGGAGTCGGGTTTGACAAGCAGGTTACCCGAGTGATGTTGTTAATGGCCACTTGATGAAAAATGTGAAATGTGATTATATGATGATTGTGGTGTAGGATGGCCGACGTTATATTTTGCCCCTCATTTCCGGCTCCCATGGCTTTTGTGCCCAGTTGAGCTACCCAGTGGTCAAGCAGGACCCAATGGTTGAGGTGGAGAGTCAAGTAGGACTCAGTGAACCAAGCAGGGTTCACGGGGTGTCAAGCAGGACCCCCAGCTGAAGTTTGATCCTTTGAGTATCTGGATACTGTGTCAATTTTGTCTGAGTTAGTGGTGATAATTGATGATTTGACAATTTTTCCTAGTGCAGTTTGTTATAATTGCTGAATGAGAATTGAAATGTTTGCTGAGTATGATTTGATGAATCTGCCGAGTATAATTTCATATATTTGCTGAGTGATATGTTATATTTACCGAGTGGTAAACTGTTATACTTACTGATTGAGTGATTTGCTAAAATGGCTAAGTGTTAATTGCTATGATTGCCGAGTGTAAGTGTATTGCCGAATGTGAGTTAATTACTGAGTGAAATGTGCAATTTGAGAATAAAGGAATCAGATGGAGTTTATACTCGTATTTTATTTAAATTCCGTTCTAGATTAATTATGATGCTAAACACTCACCCTTGCTGTGGTTTTCAATTTTAGTAACCAGTGACAGGGAAGAGGTCGGAGCCATGGAGGTGTGCCAAGCAGAGGATTAATGCCAAGGCACCGAGTGATTTGAATGAATTGTGTAATATATGTATATATTTTGAGTTTTTTGAGTGTTTGATGCTACAATATGTTGCCTGTATATAGAATTAAAATTTGAATTGGATATGACTTTGTGATGTTATGTGATCAGTGTTTATTTATGAATGAATTTGTATTGTTGTAGCATAGTTGATTACCGGGTGAATTGAGTCGAGTGGAATCATTATTGCCCGAGCGAGGGCCGATTGATTTAGTGCCCACTTAGCTCAATTTAGCATCCCTAGTTTCTGAGTGAAGATATGAGTGAACTTTTCTGAGTGAAGTAAGGTTAAGTTGTTCCCAAGTGAGAAATGACCGAGTGGACTTCTTTTTCCGAGTGAAACCCGACTTGTTGACTTCCTTGTAATTCTTGTCTGCTCAGGTTTAAGAAGTGGTATTCGCTCAAGCGAGTCGGATCTCGCCCAAGCGAATTAGAGTCTCGCTCAGGCGAATAACCCTGACTCTGTTTTATTCCTTCCGCTGATTCTAAATCTTATTTTATGTTGAAATATTCTGATCGGTCATTATTTTATGCTTTTATTCAAGGATTTATTTCAGTCGGTTATTACTATTTAAGTATGATTTTATTATTTTGAATGTATTTAAGAAAAGTAATTATTATTTTATATTAAGACCGAGTGGATTCTTGGTAAAACATGAAAAATCTATTGTGAAAAATGAGAAAATTGACGCGGGTCGTCACTGGAGGAACACCAGGTACATCCTCCGGGAATAACTCGGGAAAGTCACATAAAACAGGAATATCTCAGATTCCAGACTCACTCTTTCCATCAACCATACAAAATAGCATAAATAGCTGAGATATACCTTGAATTTCATAATCATCGGCTTTCTGATTAGGAAAAATCACTTGCCGATTCCGACAGTCAACTAGGACTCTATTGGTTGATAGCAATCCATACCGAGAACAATGTCAAGACCTTTCAAAGGTAGACATATTAAATCAGCGGTAAAATTCCTATCACCCAGAGTGAAGGATACATTCTCACACATCATGGAAGTCCACAATTTAGCACCAGTCGGATTAGATACATTTAATGTCCGATTCATAGCAACAATAGGTAATCTCATATGCATGACACAGTCATTGGAAATAAATGAATGAGTTGCACCCGAGTCAAACACCACATTAAGAACAATATTTCTGAGTAAGCACTTACTCTGAACCAGGTCGTTGGCTTGAGCAGCCTCCTCGGCAGTAATAGCATACACTCGGCCTGTGGCTGGTGAACTAGAACTCTTAGCCCGATCATTCCTCGGCATCACATAATTATTGCCGCGTCCACCATTGCCTCTACCTCCTCTGTTACCGTTTCCACGGCCTCGTCCTCGGAAGCCTCCATGGTTTACACTAGTATTTGATTCAGTCGGTTGTAGAAGAGGACAGTTAGGACGAACATGTCTTTTCTCATTGCAATGGTAGCAAATAACTTCTTCATCTTTATCACAATTCTGAGCATAATGATTGCCACCACATCTGAAGCATTTAATGTCCCTCGGTCTACTCACCGATCGGCCACCAGCATTCACTCGGCCTCGGGATTTAGAGGATAATTCTCCTATAATTGACTTCCCTTGCTTCTTAAAACTGATTGGTGGTAGCTTCGAAGAACTGTCCGACCTACTGCTCAACCCGGTTAAAGCTTTATCATCTTCCTCATATATTTGGCATTTATTGACCAGGATCGGAAAGCTTCTAATCTCCTGGTGTCGGAAAGCCTTTTTACTTTTTAGGTTCAAACCGCTCTCAAATTTGATGCATTTTAAGCCTTCAGTGCCCAACATCTGGAAAGGAGGATAAAATAATCAAAGCTCCTCGAATTTCACTGCATATTCTTCAACACTCATATTGCCTTGTCAGAGTTCCATGAATTCTAATTCCTTTTGGCTCCTGACAGTGTTTGGGAAATATTTTTCAAGGAAACATTCCTTGAAGTTCTCCCAAATCAGCTCGGTTCCCGTAGCTACCAATCGAGATTTGGTCATTTTCCACCAGTTTTTAGCTTCTTTTCGAAGCATGAACACAGCGTATTCGACCTTCTGTGCCTCAGTGCACTGCAGACTGCCAAAGATCCGTTCAAGATTCTGGATCCAGGCATAAGCTTGGTCAGGCTAAAATCCTCCATGGAATTCAGTCGGTTTTCGTTTAAGAAAACAATCAATACTCTGATTGTCACTCGGTTGAGGTTGGTTCTGCCTTTCTAAAATGTCAGCAACACGCTGGAAGGCAGCAGCCATAGCATCCATACCATGACGGTCCATTTTCTTATCCTGAAATAATCATCATACTTTAGTACCTCTCATAGATATGAAAGTAATTTATTTATAGTTGATTTCCTCAACTATAATACATAACAACAACAGTGATATGATTTCACTCAATTCATAGCATTTAGTAGCTTAACCTTGGCCTTGGACTTTTCAAGTCTGCTCTGATACCAAAATATAACGTTCTTATTTTTAAAATAAAATTTCAATAATACAATAAATTTTTCACAAATAATTTACATTTCAAAACAGAATTTGAATTAAATAATACACTATCATTTTTACAATAGCCGACCGGCCTATTTAAATATACAAATAAATATAACCACTCGGTATACACAGGAGCCGGCCAAGGCTTCTACGAAATAACTATGTACACTGTGTACAATAAATATAAATACATAATGCTCCAAATGGCTGAGTGACTTCATCTATCATTGCTGTGTCCTATGTCCACTGTAAAAATTAACAACAGTAGGGGTGAGCATAAACATATCAAATAATAGTTATTAAATCGGATTAAAAGTCCAATTCATAACCATATATATAAAACACAATCGAACCATACAAACTCATAATGAACAACATGTTATTCTCAATAACATATATATATATATATATCAGTGCATACACATGCTCAATCAAATGGATCCATTATTAAGTCTTTTAATTGTGTTGCAACACTGACTCCCAAAGCCATAACTCAGCTCTCAGCTGATCCGGCCATTTTACTGGTACCAAACCGTTTGCACCATCATGTGACACAATCGCTCCCAGCGACAATGGTTAGTGCCATGGGCTAAAACCCCGAGCCCCGCTCAAGAGGTTGCCTTGAGTCCCACCCAAGGTCTTTTGTGAAATCCATAAAACCATATCATATTTCATATTCAATCATCACACATGCATCTCATATGAACTCAATATTATTAACATGAATGGAAGATATGTAAATATAAAATATCATTCAGTCGGGGTTTCAATAATGATTCATATACATATCATATATATCATAACAATAACACCCCAAATCCATTAATAAACCATTCATTTGAAATGTAACGCTCCCCCTACCTGGAAATAAAGAGTTTTAACTGTTCTTCAATCGATATCAAGTCACAGCTTCAAGAATTCCGACTGGAATTACAGTTTTGAATTAGTCCAAAGCTTTCTTACTTATAAAATCCAAGCGTTCACGTGAAAGAGAAGAAAGGAAGATTAATTTCTTCTTCGTTGATGGTTTTCAATAGAGATTGGAGAGAAAAGGATTATAGATGGTGTTTTTTTTTTACTTCTAAAAGTTTTGAATTAATCCAATAGTAGAAGTTTTTATATATCGTTCATGCAAAAGAGACGTGAACGATAGGAAGATGTCTGCTACACGTTTCTTTGAATGATAAGGAAGGGATAAATCATTTAATGAAAAGGGAACAGAACATCAAAGAGGGTCCCACACTTAGAAAATATCTAAAAAGAGATTCTACTAGAATGTAGAAGAATAGAGTGACGTGGAAAGCTCTAATAATTAAAATAATTATTAATTCTGAGTCGGTTTCAGCATTCTGGGCATATCTTTCTGAGAAAGCCTCTATCCGCTCAGAATTGCTTCATTCGGAGGAAATTCATTCGGAAAGGTTCCATCCATGAAACACCCAGCTTTCCTTCCTCGGAAATAACCCACACGGAAATATCTCATTCAGACAGCTCACTCAGATATATTTCTATCCGAGTCAAACCTTCACTTACGTCACTCGGAAATCTTCTAACCAAAAGATTACTTGGGTTGAAGATAGTCTTGAAGATAAACCCGAGCACAGACTCAGCAACTTTGACTGAACATGAATTGAATGAATTTACCACTCGGTCATTTACTTCCCTTGGAAGTACTCACCCAGAATATACTTGTTTGAAATTGGAGTCTTTCTCCGTCCAGAAGTAGTCTCCTTGTAAAGACTTACTCGGTCTTATCTCAATCGGTGCCATCTCTCTCGGAAGTATCACACTTAAAAACACTTCACTCGGAAAGTCACACAACTCGAAGATGCTCCACTCGGTCATTTTTTTCAAAATATCCCAGCCTGAGAAATACTTATTCAATTTTAAAGTTTTTCCCCACTCAATAGTACTTCTCTCGGAAACATTTCATTTGGAAACATTTCATTCGGAGCCGTTTCACTCGGATTTACCTTATTCAAAAGTGTCTCATTCAGACACCGTTTTCTTAACTCAAAAATGATTCTCTTAATGATGTTTCACTCAAAAACGTCTTAACTTCACTTAGAAGTAGTTTTCTCAATCTTTTTCACTCGGAATCATATCCATCTTACTCGGAATTTCTTATCTCAGACAGTATTCACTCGGAATTTCATTTGGAAATCCTCCATTAATCTTTAATAAATTATTTTTCTAAGAATTATAAAATTTGGGATGTTACAGCTTTAGCATTTTCCATGTTGAAACGCTCCAACACCTTTTCAATGTAGTGCTCCTGAGATAGCCAAAGCTTCTTCTCTTTTCTGTCACAGGTGATGCTTATACCAAGAATCTTCTTAGCGGCTCCCATGTCTTTCATGGAAAATGACTCGCCCAGGTCCTTCTTTAACCTGTCAATTCTGGAAATATTTTTCCCTATAATAAGTATGTCATCAACATACAATAACATAATAATGAAGTCATCATCAGAAAACTTTTTGACAAAGACACAATGGTCAGAAGTAGTCTTCCTATAGCCTTGATCATGCATAAAGGACTCAAACTTCTTATACCATTGTCTAGGAGCTTGCTTCAAACCATATAAGCTCTTTCTCAGCCTACACACATAGTCTTCCTTGCCTTCAACAAGAAAACCATCAGGTTGCTTCATATAAATCTCTTCTTCCAAATTACCATGAAGGAAAGCTGCACTAGTAGAAAAGTACCATTTCACATCGTAGAGTTCATCACGGTTTAACAAAAAACGATGTGAAATATAAAAGCGGTGGCATTTTTATAAATAAACAAAACATCAGAAAACATTTCACATCGGTTTTTTAAAAAAACCGATGTGGAAAATAGTTTATCACATCGGTTTTATAAAACCGATGTTACATATTGACGCAGTGGCAATTTTGAAATTATGTAAAATGTTTCATAAACATATTAGACCACGCTTTTTAAGAAACCAATGTGAAAAATGCATAAAAAATAAAAATCAACATCGGTTTAATTAATTACATAATATATATTTAATTACATAATTCTTTGTTTTTCTTAAAATTAAAATAATAAAAGATTCAACATCGGTTTTAGCCAACAATCGATGTGGAAGAACAAAATTTTCCTTCTCGCGCGTTAGCGTTAATTAGCGCCAGGAGTATTTTTTGAATTACATACCACATCGGTTTTTTAAAAATCGATGTGAAATAGCGTTTTAGGGGAGATACCACATCGGTTTTTTTAAAAACCGATGTGAAATATCATCCGACATTGTGCTTTTCATTCTCGCGCGTTTAATTACCGCCAGGAGTATTTTTTGAAATACATACCACATCGGTTTTTTAAAAACCGATGTGAAATAGAGGAGATACCACATCGGTTTTTTTAAAAACCGATGTGAAATATAGCGTTTAATTTTTTTATTTGCCTGACATTATGCTTTTTCTTGTTTAAGTTATTTTTTTTGGCTAAAAGGGGGATACCACATCGGTTTTTTGAAAAACCGATGTGGAATATAAAGTAACTTTATTTTAATTTATATATGGTATCAGTGTGCAACTTTCCTTTCATTATTTTTTCATTACAAAGTAGCACATTACGCTCTCTCTCACGAACGGTATGCTCCCAATATGTATGCTCTCCATCTCATTTCTCCATTACGCGTTTTGTAATATGATAGTTTTGTAACAATGTGCAGCTCTTCATCTCCACATCGTGCTCCACCCATGTTTAAAGGTCATGAGCAGCTCTCCAACAGCCATTGCAAAATCATGTTAAAGCTTCATATTGATCTTATGTACAAGCTTCTCCAATTTTATCTTCTCAAACTCCACATCTTGAGCTTCATCCTTGTAAGTTTCTTCCATTTCTCATCTATATATGACTTGTTTTTTTTGTGTTGAAAATGTTGTCTTGAATATGTGTATATATGTTTTTGCCTTTATATTATGTATTAAATTCTAACCTAAACCATGTATAAAACAATGTTTGGTGTTATATATGATTCATTGACATATGATTTTAATTGGTGTTGATACATTATTTTCTATAGTCGTTGTATAGATGTATGTCCAGGAATTGTCATGAAAAAATAAATATATTCAGGATGAATATTGAAAATTAACTTGATCAGGTTTTGTTAACAAAATTAATAATAGAATATAAAAAATAAAAAAAGTAAAGAAACTATTTTTCACATCGGTTTTTTAAAAAACCGATGTTAGATGTCCCTTTTCACATCGTTTTTTTAAAAAACCCGATGTTAGATGTCCCTTTTTCACATCGGTTTATTGCAAAACCGTTGTTAAATGTCCTCATTTTCACATCGGTTTTTCAGGAAAACCGATGTTAGATCTCTTTTTCACATCGGTTTTAAAACCGATGTGAGATGTCCATATATTTCACAACGGCCAGATCCACATCGGTATGAAAATCGATGTGAAATGTCCAAAAAAACCGATGTTAAATCTTGTTTTTACACTAGTGCTGTCTTTACATTCATCTGCTCAACCTCCAAATCAAGAGTAGCAACTAAACTCTGCACAATTCTGATGGATGACATTTTCACTACTGGTGAGAAAATCTCATTGAAGTCAACACCCTTTCTCTGCCTGAAGCCTTTCACCACTAATCTAGCTTTGTACCTCGGAGATGTAGAATTACTCTCTTGTTTCACCTTGAAGATCCACTTGTTCTCTAAGGCCCTCTTGCCCTTAGGCAACTTCACCAAGTCATAAGTGTGATTATCATGCAAGGATTTCATCTCATCCCGCATTGCATCCAGCCACTTTTGCTTTTCTTCACTCTCAATGGCCTCTTCAAAACACTCAGGTTCTCCCTTGTCAGTTAACAACACATAATCTCTTGAATTATACCTTATAGAAGGTTGTCTCGGCCTACTGGATCTCCTGGGTTAAACTTGTGGTATTTCATCAAGATTATCATCGGGTACCATATCATGTTCCTCTTGAACATCATTGACGCCATGTGATAGCGTTTCCAGTTCTTTGGCATTTCTCACAGGTGTTACAAATTCTCCATGCATCCTTAAAAATGGTGGGCCAGTATAGACCAGAGTCTAACACCTTCCTTGCTGTTCTTTGTGGACCAAAATGTCCGCCAACTGGTGAAGCATGACAGAATCGAAGAACTGATTCTATCTCTTGATCAGGAATGCATCTTCGAATCACCTGATCATTACACAACTTCCACAAATACGGGTCATCCCATATATAATATTTTGCATCACTTTTTAATTTTGAAATTTGGTTTCTGGATGCATATGGTGGAAAAACAGAAGCAACAAGATAATTTACAATGTTAGCAAACCAAGGTGTATCAAAAGAGTTAGAAATACTCATGAGGTGTTCATCGGGAAAATGGTCCCGAATAGGTGCCTTATCAGGAGCATTCTCAATTCTGCTTAAATGGTCTGCCACGAGGTTTTGTGTTCCACTTCTGTCACAAATTTCCAAGTCAAACTCTTGGAGCAAGAGCATCCAACGAATTAATCTTGGCTTGGACTCACCTTTCTTCAACAAGTACTTCAGAGCTGCATGGTCAGTAAAGACAACTACTCGGGAACCGAGTAGGTAAGACCTAAACTTATCTAATGCAAAAACAATGGCCAAGAGCTCTTTTTCAGTAGTAGTGTAATTTACCTGGGCGGCATCTAAAGTTTTAGATGCATAGTAGATGACCCTAGGTTGCTTGTCAATCTTTTGACCAAGGACAGCTCCCAATGCATAATTAGAGGCATCACACATCAATTCAAATGGGGCTGTCCAATCAGGTGCTTGGATTATTGGGGTAGTGGTCAATGCTTGCTTGAGGCAATTAAAAGCCTCTTTACACTTTTCATCGAATTCAAATGCCACATCCTTTTGAAGCAAACTGGATAGCGGCCTAGCCTTCTTGCTGAAATCCTTTATGAATCTTCTGTAGAAACCTGCATGACCAAGAAAAGAACGAACCTCTCGAACACAAGAGGGGTAAGGCAAATGTGATATAACTTCTACCTTGGCAGGGTCTACCTCAATTCCTTTCTCAGAGATTACATGCCCTAAAACTATTCCTTGTTTTACCATAAAATGACATTTTTCATAGTTCAAGACAAGGTTAGTTTCAATACATCTGTTTAGAACTTTATCAAGACTATCAAGGCATGCATTAAATGAAGATCCATAGACAGTAAAATCATCCATAAATACCTCTATGCAATTTTCAATGAAATCATGAAAAATACTTATCATGCATCTTTGGAAAGTTCCAGGAGCATTGCATAGGCCAAATGGCATTCTCCTATAAGCAAATGTGCCAAAGGGACAGGTGAATGTGGTTTTTTCTTGATCCTCAGGTGCAATGTGAATTTGAAAATATCCAGAGAATCCATCAAGAAAACAGTAGTGAGACTTACCTGCGAGACGCTCAAGCATTTGGTCAATGAAGGGTAAAGGAAAATGGTCCTTCTTGGTTGCTTGGTTAAGTCTTCTGTAATCAATACAGACTCTCCAACTATTCTGCACTCTAGTTGGGATCAACTCATTCTTCTCATTCTTCACAACTGTGATCCCTGTTTTCTTAGGAACCACTTGAATTGGACTCACCCATTCACTGTCAGAGATAGGATAAATGATTCCTGCTTGTAAAAGCTTGGTAATTTCCTTCTTAACAACATCAAGGATTACAGGGTTGAGTCTCCTCTGGGGCTGTCTTACTGCTTTAGTATTTTCCTCCAGAAATATTCTATGCATGCACATGGATGGGCTAATTCCAGGAATATCTGCCAATGTCCAGCCTATAGCCTTCTTGTGTCTTTTTAATACCTGTAACAATTTTTCTTCTTGATTTTCATCAAGAGAAGTGGAAATTATCACCGGGAGCTGTTCATCATCCCCTAAGTATACATACTTGAGGTTCTCAGGTAGAGGCTTCAATTCTAACTTAGGTGCCTGCAAAACAGATGGAACTAACAAAGTAGATTTTGATTCCGCTGCTTGCACCTCAAAAATTTTGTTAGAATTTTCTTGAAATCCTGCATTCAGCTCCTTATGGTTAACAGGTATATCTAAAGACTCTGAATCAGAAATTATGTATTTATTAATTTCAGCACAAATATCACAACTTCCAGAATCATTGCATGCAAAACATTTGTTTGAATCATCTATGCATTCCAAATCAACATTAGAAAAATGTTCAAAAACTAGTTCATCAATAATGTCAATTTGGAAAATAGAATGATTTTCTGCTGGGTATTTCATGGCATCAAGAATATTGAATTGAACTCTAGTGTCACCAAATTCCATAGAGAGAGTTCCAGAATGAACATCTATTTTGGTTCGGGCTGTTTTCAAAAATGGTCTTCCCAAAATGATAGGAACGGGAATATGAGACATACCTTCTTCCATATCAAGTACGAAAAAGTCAGCAGGGAAAACAAGTTGTTCTACCTGAACCAAAACATCCTCTATGACTCCAGCAGGGTAAGCAGTACTTCTATTGGCTAGTTGAATCACTACACCAGTAGGTTGTAAATTTCCAAGAGACAGAGATTTGAAAACAGACATAGGCATAACATTTATTGAAGCTCCTAAATCTAACATGCAATTTTCAAATTTGTTGTTGCCTATGATGCAGGGTATAGAAAACGTACCTGGATCGTTGCATTTCTCAGGAATATTTGGAACTTCCTTACCAAGCAATGCAGATACATTTCTTCCCATGCTTATTCTTTCATTCCCTTTTAGTCTCCTCTTGTGAGTACACAACTCCTTCAGAAATTTGGCATACTTGGGAATTTGCTTGATTGCATCAAGAAGAGGTATATTCACTTCTACTTTTCGAAAAGTATCCAAGATTTCTTTATCAACTTCTTCCATCTTCTTGCTTGGAATTGCTTTTGGTGGGAAAGGAAGAGGGATATGAGGTGGGATTTGGGGTGATTGTATCTCAGATTTGCTTGAAGAGGGTACATCATTCTCAACTGTTGTGGGCACATCTGTTTGTTTCTCAGGTTCCTTGGGTATGGGTACTTCAAGGTTCTTACCTGATCTTAACTGCATTGCGCTCACATTTCTTGGATTAGCAGCTGGTTGAGATGGTAACTTATCAGAGTTCTGAGACTGTAATTGGCTCAATGATGAAGCCAATTGCCCAATTTGGTTACTTAAACTCTGGATGGTAGCATCATTCCTCTGTTGATACTCCAAGTTCTGTGCAGCCATTTGTTTCACCAGATCCTCCAAAGAAGGTCCACTTATGGATGGTTGAGGTGTAGGTCTTTGAAAGGTTGGTGCATTGTTTTGAAATGGGGGTTGGGAATTTTGTTGTTGGTTACCCCATCTCAAGTTTGGATGGTTCCTCCAACCTGGGTTGTATCTATTGGTGGAAAGGTCATGGTTTTGTTGTTGTTGTGGTGGAGGTCTATCATGGTAGATATTGGCTGCATAGGCTTGGGGATTATTATTATCCTTTTCTTGTAGAGAAGGACAACAATCAGTGGGGTGCTCTTGTGAAGTACAGATGCCACACACTTTAGCAGTCATGGATTTTTGATTTACTGCTAATTGTGTGACCAGAGTGGTGAGAGCATCAAGTTTGCTCTCCAATTTAATTCCAGATGAACTAGAATTGGAATCAAACATGGGTTTGAAAGAATCATTTCTCATACCAAATTGTTGAGAGTTGGATGCCATCTTCTCAATCAAGTTTCTTGCTTCAGCAGCAGTCATATCTCCTAAAGCTCCTCCACTTGCCGCATCTATCATGTTGCGATCAACGTGGTGCAGACCTTCATAGAAGTACTGAAGAAGAAGTTGTTCAGAAATTTGGTGGTGAGGGCAACTTGCACAGAGTTTCTTAAATCTCTCCCAATACTCATAAAGACTTTCTCCAGAGAGTTGCCTAATGCCAGATATATCCTTACGGATTGCAGTTGTTCTAGAGGCAGGAAAGAATTTTTCCAAGAACATTTTCTTTAAGTCATTCCAACTTGTGATTGATCTTGGAGCAAGGTAGTACAACCAATCCTTAGCAACACCCTCTAAAGAATGAGGAAACGCTTTAAGATAGACGTGGTCTTCTTGAACGTTTTGGGGTTTCATTGTGGAACACACAATGTGGAATTCTTTGAGGTGTTTGTGCGGATCTTCACCCGCAAGACCATGAAACTTAGGCAACAAGTGTATAAGTCCGGTCTTAAGAATAAAAGGGACATCCTCATCAGGATATTGAATACACAAACTTTCGTATGTGAATTCAGGTGCGGCTAGTTCTCTAAGAGTTCTCTCACGAGGTCCAGCCATATCAGAAAAATTTTCAGAATTATTTTCAACAGATTCAGATGAAATACTATCACTATCAATATCAACAAAATTATTATTAAATCTAGCTTCTCTAATTAATCTATGAAAAGTTCTATCAATTTCAGGATCAAATGAATATAAATGCTCAAAAGTCCTTCTAGTCATACATAGCATACAACAAGATATTTCATGATAATGAGCAATATATCATAAAAATCCTAAATCATGCAAAAGAAATAAAATAAAACAAAAAAACAAACAAAAAAAAAAAATTTTTTATTTAATTTTTTTTCTAAAAAAAATTATTAAACAAAATTAATTTAAAACAACAATTTTCCTAAAGATCGTTGATCCCCGGCAACGGCGCCAAAATTTGACGTCGGCTGTCGTGGCCCCGTCAAATTAGTACATTAAAACTAATTAATGTAGTACTAGGGTGTCAACCTAGGTCGTTCTCTCACGGATCAACACTAAACTTTAGGAAAATCAAGTCTTAAACTAATTTTTAACAAACCAAAATAAAACAACTAAAATTTATTTTTACAGACAAAAGTTCAACAAGCATACAATGGGGGGGTTTATTTAAGTGTTACAGAAATTTAAAACAGAATATAAAATACAAAATAAATGTAAAACAAATAACTAACAAGCGATTGATTTTCTTGGAGTAATGCAACTTATTTTATCCTTGGATTTGAAAAGATTTCTATACAATTTCCTTACTGTTAATTCTCTTAGTTCAATTTGAATTAATCAACTAAGCGTCTTTTAATTCGTAATTCCTTTACTTTCATTTAATTAAAAATGAATATTTTAATCAAGCATCCTAATTAAGCAAAAGGAGTCAAGATTTTAATTTCTAGGAATTATTGAACATACATAGAACATCGCCTACATACATAATCTAACTTCAACGTTATGGAATTAAGCAAACCACAACTATCAAGATTGATTTTGAAACATTCATTAAGCATGTATATTTCTTAATCTATCTTAATATAATTTTTTTCTTATTTAATTCTAACTGTCTAATTAAATTGATTAAGCATACAACTTAATTAAACTGAATAGACACTAAATAATCGAGCTAGAATTATGAAGAGTCTAACAACAAGGAAATGTATTGAAAATCAAAACCTCAAAAATAATATTACATTAATCTCCAAGAAAATCAATCTAAGGGTTTTAGCCCTCCATAATTAAAACAAGATAAAAACCGAACCCGGAATGAAGTTCTCCCGAATTCTTCCTCCGTTCTCCTACTGCTGTCCACTGCTTCTCTGCTCCAGAAATTCCTCTGCTCCTCTCTCTGAACATATATCTTCAGATGATTTTTTGGCTCTAATTTATAGAGCTTCCATGGCTGGTTTTTAGACAATTTAAGTGCAGCCCATCACCTTGCCATATGCCTTCACGTTGCCATTTTCAGTAAAAGAGAAACATGCATTTTCATCATTCATGGCCGTGAGCTTTTCTTGCATTTGATATGTTCCTCTTTTTCATTTTTCTTAATGTAATAAAGTGGAAATCATAGAGGGCATTTCTCTTGGAATTTCTTGCTGTCCAGCAGCTATGTTTCACGTTACAATTAGCTTAGCATGGTTCCAATTTTCTTTGCTGTTTGCTGTCAGCTTTTTACATAAATTCCATGCCTTTTATCTATTTATTTCTTTGTTGTCCAGCTCCACTTTATTCACTTCCTTTCCTGTTAGTTTCTGTCCAAAATAGCAGCAATTCACGTGGACCCATGGCTGATTTCATTGTTCAATTATTTCAATTTTTGCACTTGCTTTTCACGTTAATGCTACCTTGGTGCTTTCTTTTTTTTTTTTAATTCTTTTATGCAAAAAGTGACAATAATTTTCAAGACTATTCTGCACTTGTAAAACCGTGAATGTGCCTTGCCTTGGTGGAATGACTCTTGCATTTTTTTTTTAAGCTAAAAGTCCTTGTCTTTTGAAATGGTGAAACCGTGACATGTCTTGGCATTTTTGGAGACCTTGTAGCTTTGAAAAACATGTGGGACATGCTCTTGGAATCATGAAGGAATTATGCAATTAAGTGGACCATGGCTGCCATTATTTTCTACTTTTGCTTTGCTTTTAAAATAACAAGTGATGGAACCCCTTGGACTACATCCTTCAACGTGAATCACTTGCTAGACAAAGGAGAATGCCTTTGCAAAAATAATTGGCAATGGACCCCCTTTCAAGAAGGTATTTACGTTGGTGTCATGGAGGGGCTGCACCTTGTTTTCTTTATTCAATTAGCATGGATAAGGCTTAGACAATTTCACATTAATATACTTGTCAAAGAAAAGTAATTAATGTGAATTTGTACTTGAAGGAGAGTGATTTATTTGCAAAATAATCAAGAAGCTTCCAATAATTTGATAGCCTGTAAAATAAAATAAAATCAAATTAAACTTAGTTAATTCAATAAATTTTATTTTAGGATGAAAGCTTAATTTATTTTAAACATACTAATTAACACAAACTAAACAAAAATAGTAGAAATTAAAAACAGCAATCACTAATAAATAGTAACAGTAAAAGAAAACATAAATCACAAAATTCAACACTCAATGGTAACAGTAAAAATAAGAAAACAGTGATTACTAACAAATAGTAAAAATAAAAATTACAAACGGAGATTACTGACAAATTACGCTAAAACACATTTATTAGGATTTAACAGTAAATAAAACAGACAAACAGAGTAAGTAATTAAGGGTAAAAATATTTGTCATCAATCATCAACAGGTATCTTTAATCCATCTCCAACATGCTGATCATCAACATCACTATGTTGCTCATCATTCTGAGCATCAGTATCGGTATTCTCCATATTGTGAACAGGCAACCGCATCGGATTACCATCAGTCAGATCACTATCTTTATCAGGTGTTGTCTTCTCCACTTTGTCAATATCTTCAATGGTTTGGTCCTCCATGAACTGCACATCACGGCTTCTAACAAGCTTCTTCTCAACAGGATCATACAACCTGTAGCCAAATTCATCTTGACCATAACCAATAAAGATACACTGTCTTGTCTTCACATCCAACTTGGATCTTTCATCCTTTGGAACATGAACATACGCCTTGCAACCAAAGACACTCAAATGACCATAGCTAGCATTCTTGCCAAACCAAATCTTGTCTGGCACCTCAGTATTCAAAACAACTGTAGGACTGAGATTAATAACATGCACTGCCGTAAGCAATGCCTCACCCCAGAAATGTTTAGGCAACTTTGCTTCAGAAAGCATACACCGAACTCTTTCAACCAAAGTCCTGTTCATCCTCTCTGCTAGACCATTCAACTGAGGAGTTTTAGGAGGAGTCTTTTCATGTCTGATACCCTGCTACTTGCAATAGACATTAAAGGGTCCACAGTACTTACCACCATTGTCAATACAAATGCATTTCAGCTTTTTGCCTGATTACCTCTCCACCAAAGCATGAAACTCTTTGAACTTTTCAAGCACTTAGTCCTTTCTCTACAGTGTATAGACCCATAGCTTCCTAGCACAGTCATCAATAAAGGTAACAAAGTAAAGTGCGCCACTGAATGACTTTACCTTCAATGGGCCACAAATATCAGAATGCACCAATTCAAGCAACTCTGACTTTCTAGAGGGAGAATGTTTCTTGAAGGATACTCTGGTTTGTTTATCAGCCATGCAATGAGAACATTTCTCCAACTCTGCACTCTTCAATCCCAAAAGAGCATCCTTTTTAGCTAAGCAGTTAAGCCCTTTTTTTCACTGATATGACCAAGCCTTCGATGCCACAAGGATGCTTCCATATACACATTATTCACACTGTCTCTAGCAACCAAAGCTTTAGTCCAATACAGTTTAGAATTTTTCTCCCCTCTAGCCATAACCAAGTTACCTTTAGTGAGTCTCCATTTACCAGAACCAAAATGATTATCATAACCACAATCATCAAGCAACGGTACAGATATCAGATTAAAACAGACATCTGGAGCATGTTTGACTCCTTTAAGAAACAACTACATTCCCATGTTGGTTTGTAGACAGACATCACCAACACCAATCACCTTAGACACACCATCATTACCCATCTTCAACACTCCAAAGTCACTAGAAGTGTAAGATGTAAAGAAATCCTTCTTTGGTGTAACATGCAGTGTGGCACCACTATCAACTATCCACATGCTCTCATCTGATACAAGATTAATTGACTTATGGTCACCGAGAATAATAAGATCACCATAAGTAGCAGTAGCAACACGATCATCATTATGCTCATTCTTTTTCTGCTTACCCTTCTTATCTTTATTCTCCCTTTTCCACCGAAAACAGTTCTTCTGTATGTGGCCCATTTTGTGACAATAATTACACTCTATATTCTTGTATCTAGACTTAGACTTACTCCTGCTCTTCTCTCTACCAGTCTTCGGTTCCTTTTTCTGACTTCTCCCCCTATTTTCTGTGAAAAATACCTCAGGCTGAGATGAAGAACCCTGTGCCTTCCTTCTCATCTCTTCATTAAGAGCACCACTCTTTGCCATTTGCAAAGAAACAACACCATTAGGGGTTGAGTTCGTGATTGAAACTCGAAATGTCTCCCAAGACTTAGGTAAAGTATTCAGTAGCCATAGTCCCAAAACTTCATCATCAAATTTGATACCCATTCTAGACAGTTGATCTAGGAGCCCTTAAAACTCATTCAAGTAATCAGAAATAGAAGAACTCTCCCTGTATCTCAAATTCATCAGACAGTTCAACAAATACAATTTATTGTTCCCTGACTTAGAGGCATACAAAGACTCAATCTTCTCCCACAAAGTTCTTGCATGTGTCTCATTGGCAATGTGATTATAAACATTGTCTTCTACAAATTACTGAATAAAACCACACACCTGTTGGTGTTCAAAGTCCCACTCTTCTTCAGACATGGAATCTGGCTTTTGTACAGCAAAGACAGGAAGATGTATTTTCTTTACAAATAGCAAGTCTTTTATCTTTCCCTTCCACAAGTGATAATTAGTACCATTCAAAGCAACCATTTTTGTATTTTCCTCCATTATTCAAACAAGTAATATATATAGCTCAACCAAGGAGCTCTGATACCACTCTGATGGGAAAAACAACAATACACAACTAAAGTACTAAAGTACGCAGCGGATATAATTTTCCCAAACTTGCAAGAATCTGTGAGGAGCAACAACAATATGGCAGCAACACAATAATAATCACCACAAGAGAGACACAACAATTATTTACGTGAGAAAACCCTCTCAATTTGAGAGATAAAAACTCACGGGCACAAGCCAGTAATCAAGCTCCACTATGATCAAAATTATAGGTACAAAATAGTCTCAAAATGATGCACAATTTCATGCATACTACCAGCCAATACAACAAACCAACTAGGCTTTCAAATAGAGAATAAGAAGCTGAAAACTCACAAACTCGTACTACTGTTCAAGCACAATATCTCCTAGTCTAGATCTCAAAACCAAGATCCCAATGGTCTGTATCTAGCACCACGTCTCAGGAACCGTATACCAAAATTTCAGCCCGATCCAACGGTTAACGAATCGGAAAGGTTAGTTTTCCCGAAGCTGGTCAGAATTCCTACGAACTGGAACAGGGTTGCGGTCTGAACACAATTTCTCTACCTACAGATGTCAAACTGCAAATCTGAACGGTGAGAATGTAGAGGAGGATGTTGAGAACACACTCGCAAAGGTTTAGGACGATCCAACGGTGGGATTGACGGATATCGGTGACGGAAGTACGCTTGTCCAGAAACTCTACACTCTTTTCTCTTTCTCTATGGTTGCGGGTTTCTTTGCAAATGAGGCCTCTCACACTCAATTTTTTGACTCCTTTCTTCCCTCTTTAGGTCACTATGTAGGCTTGAAGAATATTGGGCCTTTGGACATATAGTTGGGAGCCCAACCCAACAGATACTCACTCTTAAAGAGACAATTCTGGGCCACATAAAGGAATGCTTGAGCCCTAAAACACTAGAGTCAGTCTATGCCTCCATGATCAAAACCAATGCTACCAAAGATTGCTTCTTGATGAATCAATTTATAAGTGCTTGCTCAAGCCTTTCTTGCATTTATTTGGCTACTTCGGCCTTTTCCCACGTTGAAAATCCTACTGTTATGGTTTATAATGCATTGATTAGAGGTTGTGTTCATTGCGGTCACCCAGATCAAGCATTGGTGTATTATGTGAACATGCTGAGGAACAATGTCATGCCCACCAGTTATTCCTTTTTGTCTTTGGTAAAGGCTTGCACTTTGTTGATGGATTCAGTTTTTGGCAAAGCTGCTCATGCCCCTATTTGGAAACACACGTTTGCTTCCAATGTGTTTGTGCAGACTGCTTTGGTTGAGTTTTATTCGACTTTGGGTGATGAGGGTAACTCAAGGAAGGTGTTTGATGATATGCCTGAAAGAGATGTTTTTTCTTGGACGACAATTATTTTAGCCCATGTTCGAAATGGGGATATGGTTTCTGCACAGAAGCTGTTTGATGATATGCCTGAAAAGAATATCGCTTCGTGGGAATACAATGATTCATGGGTATGCAAAATCATGGAATGTTGAGTGTGTTGAGCTTTTGTTTAAGCAAATGCCCGCTAGTGATATTATTTCCTAGACAAGCATGATGATGTGTTATTCTCAGTGTAAAAGGTATAGAGATGTGATAGTACGTTTTTCATGAAATTATTGACAAAGGAATGATTCCTGATGAAGTGACTATGACCACTGTTCTTTCAGCTTGTGCTCATCTTGGAGCGCTTGAAATAGGAAAGGAGATACAGCTTTATTTAATACAGAATACATTTGATCTTGATGTTTACATTGGGTCTTCCTTAGTTGATATGTATGCAAAATGTGGGAGCATAGACGAGTCTCTTTTGGTGTCTTATAAATTGCAAAATAAAAACTTGTTTTGTTAGAATTCTATGATTGATGGGCTTTCTTCACATGGCTATGTCGAACAAGTCTTAAGGATGTTTGGTGAAATGGAGAGGAACGGAATCCAGCCAAACGAGGTTACATTCATCAGTATCCTAACTGCTTGCACACAGATGCTGGATTTATAGAAGAGGGTCGTTGCAGATTCATGAGCATGATCAAGAATTATCATTTAACTCCTCAAGTTGAACACCATGGATGCATGGTTGACCTCTTGAGCAAGGCAGGCTTGCTTGAAGATGCTTTAGCAATTATCAAAAGTGTTCACACAGAAAATAACTGGAACTAGAAATGTTCAAGGTCTGTTATTCAATGTATGTCACTTGCTTACAACGTTGGGCCATGGCCTTATTTATACAACATGATAATGAGTGGGCTTCACATACGATGCCACTAACATAACAAATATTTATGGTGGCGTCATTTTCCCTGATTACGGAAGATGAGGCCCACGGTGGGGGCTGCCCTTGTTTCCTGGGGGAACAGGAGCCCCCCAGCCATGAGTCTTGAGCGATCGGTCAAGTGAAGTGGCTATAAAAGTATAGTTGCGGATGAGGCTTTTCTGAATGAGGGCCTTTCCGAGTGAAGGATGTTTAAGAGAATAGCTTCCGAGTGAAGAAAAAGTTGTCTTCGAATGAGTGCTTTTTCGAGTTCAGAATGTTCAAGAAAACTATTTCCGAGTGAGGAGAGCTCTAGATCCGAATGAGACACTTCTGAGTAAGGCAAGTCCGAGAGAACTACTTCCGAGTGAAGGAGAGATCTGGATCCAAATGAGACACTTGAGTGAGGCAAGTCCGAGAGAAAAACTTCCGAGTAAAGTGAGGCTCTGACTTCGAGTAAGATCTTTCTGAGGTATGACCAAGAGAACTACTACCGAGTGAAGGAAAGCTCTGACTTCAAGAGATTTTTCTAAGTAAGGCAAGTCTGAGAGAACTACTTCCGAGTGAAGGAGAGCTCTGGATCCGAATGAGACACTTGAGTGAGGCAAGTCCAAGAGAAAAACTTCCGAGTGAAGTGAGGCTCTGACTTCGAGTGAGATCTTTCTGAGGTATGACCAAGAGAACTACTACCGAGTGAAGGACTCTGACTTCGAGTGAGATTTTTCTGAGTAAGGCAAGTCCAAGAGAACTACTTCCGAGTGAAGGAGAGCTCTGGATCCGAATGAGACACTTGAGTGAGGTAAATCTGAGAGAAAAACTTCTGAGTGAAGTGAGGCTCTGACTTCGAGTGAGATCTTTTTGAGGTATGACCAAGAGAACTACTTCCGAGTGAAGGAGTTTCGAGTGAAGGGAATCTTGGCTTTGGAGACTTTTGACTAAAGCGTGTCCAAGAGAACAATTGTTGAGTGAAGGAAAGCTTTGGCTCCGAATGAGTGTTTCTTGGGTAGGGTGAAGAAGGATCGAGAATGTCTCACCTAGCTGTGTAGAGTGGATTGTTGCCAACTGTTTGTGGGAATTTCAACCGTCATTTTGAAGCATTAATTATTCTAATGATTGTGATGTCTTTTCAAAGGGTCCAATAAATACGTATTGGGAAAAGGCATATCTTTTGGCTTTTTAAGAAAATGAGCATTCTTTGGTCTGAAGGGGTCTAGGATGTAATTATAATCAAATAATTGTGGCTATTAGATTTTCATTCATTGGATCGTTTTGTCTCTTGGTATTCCTCTTTTTTCTAGCCCTTCGACTGTTTTGCTCTGGAACTTAAAAGATTTTTATTGGGTTGCTTTGGTTTCCAGATATTGCCACGTGGTGGTCATCCGTTTATCTGTCGAAGGGATGGCTTTCTTTAACCGTTAGATCTAGAAGGTTGTTGTCTATTCGTAGGGTATAAATATGGGGTTTATTTTTCCTTTCAAAGTTCTTTTACACTCATTGTATTTCTTAAGCTTCCTGAATTTTCCTCAAGCTTTGTGCTCTCAATCTTCTTTGGTCTTCAAGTTTCCTTTTCTTCGTCTCTTGTCCTTACCTTATTCAGGTTAGTGTTCTTTGTTTTTTCCTTGTTTTCTCCTTTTGCATCAATGGCTTCTTCTTCTGGAATTTCGTATTCTTTGGTGCGAGAAGAGGTTCTTGCTATTTCTTCTTCTTTCCAAGATGAAACTTCCATAGCTAGGCTATGGGAAAAGGGTTTTTCTCACTCTGAGTTAGCATCTAACGTAGAGTGTGTAAGTTGTTCTGAGTCAGAGAGGATGTATCATTGTCGTGCTGACCCTAGCGAGTTAGATTTTGTGTATGTATATGAGACGTTTTTTTCTCGTCTTCATCTATCTTTTCCCTTTGTTTTACAGGCGACATGGCTCCTCACCATCTTTCAAAAAAGGAGCTCAAGAAACGTTATGAGGAAGCCTTTTCAAAGGGAGTCGGGAAAATGGTTTTGAAGAAGGCTGGATCTTCCTCTGTTGTAACCGTAGCCCAGCCTGTCGTTCAAATTCTAACTGCCACTACCCCTCTGACAACTGTTCCTTCACAGCTGGAGGCTGAGGCTAGACAGGTGAATAAAAAGCCTCATTCTGATAATATGGCTACCGAGGTTAGGAGGGAATCGTCTTCTGTTCCTCAAGCTTTTCCTTTTACTGAGACAATTTTGGTTACCGATACTGATGGGGAAGAGGTTCCGTCTCTAGAGAGTCATAGTCGATTGGTTAAAAGAGCTCATGCTACACCCTCCTCTTCAAACACATCTCCTCTTGTCTCGGTTGAGTTTGTAGCCAGTGCTATCGCGTGTCTGTCAGATGATTCCGAGCGTTTGTAAGAAGCATTCATTTATAGGTCTCTGATTTCAGAGAGGAATCCTGCCCATTCCTTGTGGGATGCTTGGTTTCCCATTGGCCCCTTTGTTGATCAGACAATTTTCTTCAAGGAAGACGAAGAAAAATATACCTCCAATAACCCTATTGCTATGTGTCGAGCAATGGAGATGTTTGGCTTACATCTTTCCTCCATGTCACGGGATCTGGAAAAATGTTTGTTTGATCGGGAAAAGTTACTGGCAGAGTTGGCTTCCAAAAATGAGTCCTTAAAAAAGGAAAAGCAGACGTTAGAGGAGAAGAAGCAGAAAGAAATCGACCAGGTTAGGGATCTCAGAAAGTTGGTGGCCATGATGAAGGAGGCCGTGAGGAGGTCAAAGGATGATTTGAAATCCGCTCGGGATGGGAGGGATTCTGCAGAGTCTCAATTGGCGATTTGTGAGGAAAAATGTTCATACTGGGAGAACAAGGTTACTGAGGTTGAAGAGTCGTCTAACGCTTTATCCCTTCGGAAACAAGAATTGGAGGTGGCACTCCAAGTGGTAAATTCAAAGTTAGAGTCCTTGAAAGTAAAATCACAAGAAGATCTGGTTGCGTCTCAACAGGATGTGGCAATTCAATATATCGAGGCCTTTGATCTTTGTAAGGAGCAGATCTTAGCTTTAAACCCTTTCGTTGAGTTAAATTTTGAAGTCCTTGATCCGTTCAAGGTTGTGGTGGATGGGCAAGTTGTGTTTCCACCCGAGTCAGTAGATGACCTGACCAATGTTGAAGCTAGCCCGGGGATTCTTGAAAACGCGCCGAGTGTGGGGACTCCGGATGTAGATGCACCTGAAGGAATATCTTAGGGATATAGCTTATTTTCTTTGTAAATGACTTTGAGTTTTTTAATGAATTTTCTTTGCAAGTCTCTACCTTCCTTGTGTTATATTTGCTATGATGATCTTTATTGAGTAACAGTCCTAAACTCGAGGCATATCGTGTTTTAGATTTTTACCGAGGGATCGTTCTCAGTTTTCTGGATTTGCGCTGGAAGTCGCTTCGTATTCGGATTTTTTAGATGTATACCGAGGAATCATTTCGTATTTGGTTTTTTCGAGAATCGTTTCATATTCGGTCTTTTTAGATGTATACCGAGAGGTCGTTTTGTACTCGGTTTTTCTGAGAATCGTTTCGTATTCGGTCTTTTTAGATGTATACCGAGGGATCATTTTGTACTTGGTTTTTCTGAGAATCGTTTCGTATTCAGACTTTTTTAAATGTATACCGAGGGATCGTTTTGTACTCGGTTTTTTCGAGAATCATTTCATATTCGGACTTTTTAAATGTATACTGTAACATCACTGTTTTTAGTAACAGTTTTAATCTTGTAATTTTGAAGTATGGAAGGTCTGTAAAGTGTTAATAAGTGAATAAATACCCTGTGGATGGTCTGTAATATCCCAAAAATTTTATTTTTGTGTATAATCATGGATTTTATATGGATCATTAGTGATATTGTCCATTTTCCGAGTGAAATATGTCTTAGATAAGACTGTTGAGTGAAGAAAGGGATCTGTTCCGAGTAACCAAGAGAAATTCCGAGTGAAGGTTGGAAATTCTGACTAAAGGTTGAAATTCTGAGTGAAGATTGAAAATTCCGAGTGAAGGTTATGTTTTCCGAGTAAGACATGACCGAAAGAGCCACTACCGAGTGGAGTCCTGGCCTCGGAGACATTTGGAGTGACGTGTGTTTGAGAGAACCACTTCTGGGTGAAATTTTCGAGTTAAACACCCTCGAATGACTCGATTCCAAGTCAAACGCCTCCAAGTGACTCGTTCCCGTGTCAAACCTCGTCAAGTGCTTCCTTTTCCGAATGAAACTTCTCTTAGTGCAGCGTTCCGAGTAAAGTACGTCCAATTAAAGGAAAACTCATTTTCGAGTAATAAATATCCGAGTGGGCTATCTCCGAGTTGAGTTTAATTTACCTGACGCCGACTGAAATATATACCAAGTGAGTCACTTTAGGTGAGGTACTCTGGAACAGAGAAAGGTTGACTCCGAATGACCTCTCAATTGTAACATTTTCGAGTGACAATTTTGAATGATCCTTTCGGTAATTTGAATTCCGAGTTATGCACCTCCGAGTGAAGTATTTCGAGTGAAGGGGGACTTTGAATAATTAATTCAGTCAAGATATATCCGAGTGGACAATTCTGAGAGGATCCATTTGGAAAGGATAAGTGGCCGACTGAGAACATTGTCAGACGGATATATATCTATATCCGAGTGAGATAGTTTTTGAGTGAGTCCAAGTGAGTCAATTCTGACTGAGTCATCTCCAAGGAAGGAAAAGCCGACCAAGTGTTTCAAGCAGAAACACTTCCGAGCGAAGCTGTACTGAACGACGCTCAAGCGAGCGTTCTGCGCTCAAGCGCGCTCGGGTCCTGATTCTTCCTTCTTTCTCACGCTCAAGCGTGACTCATGTATATTTTTGGCGCGCTCAATCGTGGACATGTGGAGAGGGCCTAATTCTTTCTCACGCTCAAGCGTGAAAGCAGCGTCCAAGAGTGATAGCACACTCACGCTCAAGCGCGAGAGGCCACGCTTAAGCATGATTCAAAGCTCCCTGGAGTCATTGTTTATGAGGTCTAGGAATGTTTTGGACTGCAGTAACTCTCGGAAATAAATTAGCCGACTGGAACAAAGCTGAACCGAGACGCTACTCTTAACCAAAAAGATTCGCTCCTGCTAGTGACGAGTCCACTAGCTCACATAATCCAAAAGTTTATCACAGACGCTCCACAAACTTGCACCTTTTCACTGCAATCATAGCATCTTTTATATATTTTAATATATATTCCCTTCAATCATGCAAGCTGGCGGTGGAAATGGTCAAATGCAACTCACTTTCTATCCAAAAGTCTCCATTATTCCCATAATTAACGCACCTAACCTTCAATCACTAAAAAGCTTGTCCCCCCACTTGTCTCTTGCACTATTAAACCAATACCACAACACATCTCCAAGTCCAAACTTTCAAAACCAACAAAAATTAGCAAAAACTCTCTCTTTTTTATTTCTTCTCTACGTACAAGCCTCTTTCTCTCTCATTTTCCTTTTCTTCTCACTGTGAGCTGAAGCAAGGATATCATCTACTAATCAAAGATCTTCCATTAAGGTTAGGGGGGTATATTCTTGGGTATTCTGGGGGAAAACCGAGTGTTAGGAAAGGGTTAAGGTACCTTTGGTCCCCACCTTTCCGGGACAGGTTCAGGAATTGTTGTTATATTAATATGCTTTAATTTTTATATGTTTGTTCTTATATGTCTTTATTGCTATGAATATGTTCGATTGACTGTATTGATTATTATTAATCTTGATGATTAAATGGATATGATCGGTATTAAATTACGAAAATATTAAGAACCATGGGTGTTTATGTGAATTCTAGTGAAGAATTATAAAACAGAAGTCGGATTCAATAATAACAAGCTCGGTTTTATATCAATCCGACCGGATTACCTAAAATATACAAATACATAATTTCACTCAGAAAACTCTTCTCAGTCTGATTCCACTCGGAATCATGGTTATTTCACTCAGAAAACTCTTCTCAGTCTGATTCCACTCAGAATCATGGTTATTTTACTCAGAAAACTCTTCTTAGTCTGATTCCACTCAGAATCATGGTTATTTCACTCAGAAAACTCTTCTCAGTCTGATTCCACTCGGAATCATGGTTATTTCACTCAGAAAACTCTTCTCAGTCTGATTCCATTCAGAATCATGGTTATTTCACTCGGAAACTCATTTTCACTCAGAACCAAACTCATTTTACTCGGAAAATCTGGTTTCAACATTTTCACTCGGAATCAAACTCATTTTACTTGGAAAATCTGGTTTTCGACATTTTTCACTCGGATTTTCATTCAGAAATTATTCTTTAATCCTTTTTAAATTATTTTTATAAAAATCATAAAAATTGGGATGTTACAATTATCATTACATTCTTATTTCTATTATTATTACCATTATTATTGTTATTCTTATTATTATTATTATTAACTATTATTATTGTTATTGATATTATTATTGTTTTAATTATGAGTAATAGAATAAGAAACATATTACTTACTCTTTAAACGAAACATTATTTTAGTCAAGATATAATCAATATATTTTCTAGAATAATAATAAAAATGACTTACAACGTTTGAAAAAAAATGATGGGACCCAAGAACTTGAGAATAAATATTATGAGACTGGAAACACATAAGATACCCAACGATCAAATGATAAAAATAGTGCATTTCGCATCATGAAAATATTTTTGAGGGAGTAAAACTAGAGCATACACCTGGTACGCTGGAGGACATTCACGTTCGATCTCTGAGGAGAAACTTGGGAGTACAACCGGAACGGAAACCCAATGGCATCAGAGTCGTGCCTGGAGCCGGGTGAGACGATGCAATTCTGGTGTACTTTGACTAAATGACGGAATGTATCTATGATCGTGTAGAGCCAAGTCCCAAGATGAAATAATATATTGATGAGAACTTATGAGTTCATTCGTACCTTATGATAATGAATGGGGGACTTGGTGAGCTCCGATCGCTCTAGAATGGAAACATTGTGCCGAAGAGGCAAATTGAGCAGAATGACTGCCAAAGAATGAGAAAATAGTGATGGTGGATTGATTTATTGGGCCCACATGCATCATGAGACTTAACCAAAGATAAATCATTATAAACCAAACATATGCATTTCATGACAGTATATTTGATTGTTATAGTTATAAATATAACAATTGCATGATTTATGTGATATTATCTGTTGACTGGATTATGTCTGCACCGGATAACCTTCAGGGTCTTGGGTTATACTCACCCTTTCTGTTGATTAATAACAGAGGAGCTAGGAAACCAAGAACAAGAATACGAAGAACGGCAATATGCTGAACCAACTGGGAGCCCTCATTAATTGAAGATATATGTAGTAGAATATTTATTAATGAATAAAAAGACCATGGATGACTGTATAATTATTTAAGGGTGCCTGCGTGCCCCATTCTGTTAAGAGTACAATTACTTATAGTTTGTGAATGACTATGTGAATTGTCTATTATTTGCTTCCACTGATCTACCATTATTTTATATAAAAAAATATTCACTTTTTTTGAAAACTGTTAACACTCTTAGTTAAATAGGATGATCCTACATAAAGGACTATCTTATTTCAGACTTTTTAGATGTATACTGAGGGATCGTTTCGTACTCAGTGCTGAAAATCGTTTCATATTTTGGACTTTTTAGATGTATACCGAGGGATCGTTTCGTACTCGGTACCGAGAATCGTTTCATATTCAGACTTTTTATTGAGAGTGAAACCTTAAGATCTGAGAAAAGTTCTTTAGTGCCTAAATGGTGCTTGTTCATAATACTCAACCGAAGTAGAATTTCAAATGGGTTGCATTCCATGTCCTTGGTATTTCCTTTCCTGATAATTCTTCAATACGGTAAGCACTTTTTCCGAGTACTTCTTTGATTCGGTATGGTCCCTCCCAAGAGTGTGCTAGCTTGCCTTCTTCTTGCGCTCATCTATTGTTTTCTGCGGCGCGTAGGACGACGTCCCCCCTTTTGAAGGGTCTGGGTCGGAGGAACGAATTCCATCTTTGAGCAGATTTTTGCTTAGCTGCTTGGATCTTGATGTAAGCTATGTCTCTTTCTTCCATGCCAAGGTCTAAATCTTCTCGTCTCTTGTCGTCATTTGAAACTTCACCATAGGCTAGTCGTCGGAGTGTGGGTTCTCCTAATTCCACGGGTATCATGACATCAGCTCCATAGGTGAGTCGGAAAGGTGTCTCATGAGTTGAAGAATGCGGGGTTGTATGGTATGCCTAAAGAATTCCATTTAATTCTTCTGCCCAACGTCCTTTTGCCTGTCCGAGCCGTTTCTTGAGTTGTTGAAGTATAACCTTATTTGTTGCTTCTGCTTGACCATTTGTTTGGGGATGTTCTACTGAAGAGAACTTCCTTTTGATGCCAAGATTTTCACAGAATTCAATAAAATGTTTATCTGTGAATTGCCGACCATTATCTGATATGATAGTGTAGGGAAGTCCGTGCCGACAGATAATGTTTCTCCATGTAAAGGATTGTACTTTAGCTGCTGTGATGGTGGCTAGAGCTTCGGCTTCAATCCATTTAGTGAAGAAATCTATGGCCACAAGGAGGAACTTTATTTGTCCTTTTCCCAGGGGAAAAGGGCCTAGAATGTCTATTCCCCATGTGTTAAACGGCCATTGGGAAAGGATTCCGTGTAGTGGTTCCAGGTGGCTGTGGTTCTGGTGGGTATTTCGTTGACACGGATCGCACTTCTTGACCAGGTCGTAACAGTCGGAGCGCAGGGTGGGCCAGAAGTATCCTGCTCAAAGGACGCGGGATGCCAAAGGTCGGACTCCTCCATGGAGCCCACAAATCCCTGAGTGTAACTCCCGCATGACATAGTCGGCCTGTTCTTTATCCAGACATTTGAGAAAAGGTATTGCGAAACCCCTTTTATATAGTTGTCCATCTATCATGGTGTAATGGGCTGCTTGGACCCGTAATTTCTTAGCTTCTTGTTGTTCATTTGGTAGGGTTCCCTGTGTTAGAAATTCAATAATAAGGGTCATCCAAGATGCTTTAATTTGAACTTTATTTACCTGGTGGGTTTGCTGGTTCTCTTGGATTGTTGGTTCTTCTAGTACCACCTGGACTATTGTTTTTAGATTCCTTGCTTTAACCGTACTAGCGAGCTTAGCGAGAATGTCTGCACGTTCATTTACTGCTCGGGGAACATGGACTATTTGGAAATGTTTGAGTTTCGCTACCAAGTCGTTTACTCGGGCAAGATATTTTCCCAGTGTCACGTCTTTGGTTTGGTAGGTCCCTTCGATTTGCCTGGCAACGAGTTAGGAGTCGGTTTTTGCTTGGATGCACCGAGCCCCCAAATCAATGGTTGTCTTCAACCCAGAAATGAGAGCTTCATATTCTACTTGGTTGTTGCTGGCTTTAAATCGGAATCGTAAGGATTCTTCAACTGTTAATCCGGTTGGTGACTCTATCACGACTCCTGCACCACTGCCCTTTGTGTCAGAGGAACCATCAACTGACAGGGTCCATAATCCGTGTTCAAAATCGTATTCTTCTTTATCTTCTCCCAGTTCGACTATAAAATCTGCAAGTATTTGAGCTTTCATGGGTCCCCTGGGTTCATACCGAATATCGTATTCAGACAACTCTACTGACCATGCCACCATTCGTCCTGCTAGCTCCGGTTTTTGAAGAATTTTTCCAAGTGGTTGGTCAGTTCGGACCATTATTTGGTGACTATGGAAATAGATGCGCAAACGCCTCACGGCTATTACTAAGCTGTAGGCGAATTTTTCTACTCATTGATACCGTACTTCCACCCCTTGCAGCGTTTTGCTGGTGAAGTAAATGGGCTTTTGAACCGAGCCTTCTTCTTGGATTAGGACTGAACTGATAGCTTCAGCTCCAACGGAAAGATAGAGGATCAATTCTGACCCTCTTTCTGGCCGTGTCAGGATTGGTGGGGAAGCCAGATAAGCCTTAAGGTTTCGAAAGGCTTTTTCACAGTCGGTAGTCCATTCGAACGAGTTCGTTTTCTTTAACGTTTTATAAAATGGCATGGATTTTTAGAAAGGAATCAGGAGAGGGCTGTAATTCTCCCAGTGAGGCGTTGGACTTCTTTGACATTCCGAGGACTTCGCATCTGCAGAACAGCCCTGCATTGATCTGGGTTGGCTTCAATGCCCCGGTATGTAAGCATATAGCCTAGGAATTTCCCCCTTGAACTCCGAAAGAACATGTCTCAGGATTAAGTCACATGTTGTGCCTTCGTAGTTCGGTGAAGGTTTCATTCAAGTCTTGTATGTGGGAATTGACTTGTTTAGACTTTACTACCATGTCATCTACATAGACCTCCATATTTTTGCCAATTTGTTTGGCAAATATTTTGTCAACCAGCCTCTGATAGGTAGCTCCTGTATTTTTCAACCCGAAGGGCATCATTCGATAGCAATAGGTTGTTCCTCCGGTGTTAAATGCGGTTTTCTCTTCGTCCTCTGGGTGCATTCAGATTTGATTGTAACCCGAGTAACCGTCCATGAAGCTCAACATCCTGTAACCTGAGGTACCATCCACCAGACGATCAATGCTAGGTAAGGGGTAAGGGTCTTCAGGGCATACCTTGTTTAGATCGGTGAAGTCAACGCACATCCTCCATTTGCCGCTTGTCTTTTTAACCATTACCACATTCGATAACCAGGTAGGATATTTGACTTCTCAGATAAAGCTAGCTGATAATAGTTTTTCCGTTTCTTCTTTGACCGCTTGCCTTCGATCAGAGCCCATTTTTCTTGGTTTCTGGGATATTGGTTTGGCTCCTGGCTCCAAATTTAGCAAATGGAAAATAATGTCAGGATCAATACCTGGCATGTCGGCTGGACTCCAGGCGAACAAGTTGGAATTTTCTCGTAAAAGATTAACGAGTGATTCCTCCAGGGCTGGTTCAAGAATCACACTGATTCATGTGAATTGGCTTGGAGATTTTCCAACTTGTATGAGCTTGAGGGATTCAACTGGTTAGGGCCTCTCATATTCCCATTCGTCGCGAGGATCAAAGTTAGTTTCTACGTCATCCTCAATTATGAAGGCGGATTTGGGTTTGAGACTTTCATGGTAGTATTCTTATGCAACTTCTGGATCGGCTCTAACCACCCCTACTCTTCCATCTCCAAGCGGGAATTTCATAGTGAGGTGCATTGTGGAGACGACAGCTCCCAAGGTGTTTAGTGAGGGTCGTCCGAGTAGCGCGTTGTAGGAACTGGGGAAGTCTACCACCAAGAATTTGACTTTTATAGCACGACTATTCTCTCCACCCCCGAAGGTGGTTATAAGGTCGATGCATCCCATGACCTGCACAGAATCACCAGAAAAACTAATGAGTGTACCATCATACCTTTCTAGATTCTGAGCGGATAAACCCATTTGCTTGTATGCTTTCCAGTGTAAAATGTCCACCGAGCTTCCTTGGTCTATGAGCACTCGTTCAACAATACAGTCGGCCACCCCCATAGAGACCACCATGGGCTCATCACGATTCGGGCCATTTTTTGGGAAATCTGACTTGTCAAAGATGATGACTTCTGAATCTGAGTGTTCTTGTAACAAGTTTACCTGGCCCGATCGGTTAAGTTGGCGAGAACCTGGGAATCCTCTAGCAATAATGTGTATAACTCATCGGGGAGTGTTTTCCCCGTCTCTCGGTCTCGGGGACCTGGAGCGAGATCGAGATCGAGGATTTCTTGACCATCTCCGAGTATGTAGTTCTACTTGGTCGGGGTGTTCTCTTTCCATCATTCGGGATTTACCTATGGACAAGTGATCCTTTTCCCGATCGACAACCTTCCCAAGTGCCCTTATTGTATGAGATGTTCTATTTGATTCCGGAGGGATCGATAATCTTCAGTGGCGTGGCCATGGGCCCTATGGAATTCATAGAACCTAGTGGTGTTTGATCCCTTGGGTCCTTCCCCTGGAGGTGGAAGTGTTAAGAGTCCCGTGTTATAAAATTCATGCAGGATAAGGTCTTGGCGATCATTCAACGGGGTGAAACTTATGTAAATGGGAGTTGTGTAGGTGCCGATCCGTTTGTCTCAATCGGGCTTGAATGACTTTTTCTTCATTTCTGTATGGCAAAAGTTTCGGTCAGGAAAACGCTCTCGATCGGTATCCTGGCGAGTGTTATGGTCGGGAAAATGCCCTCGATCAGGGTTTTCATTCCTATCAGCTTCTCGTTCATCGGCGGCGATGTAGCGTGAGGCCCTCGCCCTAAAATCATCCATGTGTAGTGGTGGTTTTTTGGTCAAGGAATCAGCAAACTTACCCGGGTGTAATCCAGTTTGGATGACATGTAGGGCAACTTCCGGGCTAAGATCTCGAATTTGGAGGGCTTGCTCGAAGAAGCGGGCCATGTATTGCTTCAAAGTCTCTTTTGGAAGTTATCGTAAATTGACTAGGCTATGTGACGTCTGTTGTACAGACCTGCTGGTGGAGAATTGATTGAGGAACTTTTTACTTAAATCGGAAAAGCTAGTGATGCTTTTCGGCGGTAAGTGGGAAAACCACCCAAGTGCCGATTTGGAAAGGGTGGTGGGGAATGTTCGGCAAAAAAGGGAATCAGAGGCTCCAGTTACCAGCATGGTGTTGACATAGATGGTTAAGTGGTCCTCAGGATCGCCCCTTCCATCATATTTTTCCATCAACGAGGGCTTGTAATTGTCAGATGTGGGGGCTTCCATTATTGAATCGATCCATGGGTGTGCCGTAAAAGGCAGCTCAACATTAAGTTTCGTGGTCTCTGTCTGGAGAGAGGGATGCTCCACAGTTCTATGGTGGGTGGATCGATCACCGTTATAGCTGGAGGCTTCCCTTTCTTTCTCCTTCTGCCCTCGGAGTGCGGCGTTTTCTTGCTGCAAGTTAGCCACCGTTCTTTGCAGTGTCTCCACCATGTTAGTGAGACGTAACATCTGGTCTTCCTCTTCAAGAGGAATCCCTTGTTGCCTACTATCTTCTTCCCTTCGTATGTTTCTAGTGTTTACCATTGTCTTCTTTCCTGCAATCTGGGTTTTGACGTTAAGATGGTAGTTGTAGGATCCGTTTTACCGAGCCCCACGATGGGCACCAAAATGTTCACACAGAAAATAACTGGAACTAGAAATGTTCAAGGTCTGTTATTCAATGTATGTCACTTGCTTATAACGTTAGGCCATGGCCTTATTTATACAACATGATAATGAGTGGGCTTCACATACGATGCCACTAACTTAACAAATATTTATGGTGGGGTCCTTTTCCCTGATTACGGAAGATGAGGCCCACGTTGGGGGCTGCCCTTGTTTCCTGGGGGAACAAAAAGCATGGGGTTTGAACCTAATTCCTTCATTTGGGGTGCCTTATTAAATGAGTGTAAGCTTCACAAGAACTTGGAAATAGCTCATAATGCAGTTCAAAATTTGATGATTTTAGAGCCAAGTAACAGTGGCTTTTACGGTCTCCTACTTATGATGTATGGCGAGGAAAATAGGTGGAGTGAGGTCGCAAAGATTCGAACATCCATGAAGGATTTGGGTGTGGAGAAGAGATGTCCTGGGCATCCTTGGATTGAAATCAAGAGATTTAACTTGTTTGCAGCTACCGATATATATCACCCTTTTTTATAGTCATGTTCACTTTTTGCTAGCTGAATTAAATAATTAGATGAAGCTATGTCCCTAAACTAGAGTCTTCTTTATAGTGACTCAAAACACTTCAATTATGAAAATCCTTGTTAGTTGAAGAAGAAAGCTCAAAATTATAATGCAACTTGTGCATAGCTAAGGAAAACAGTTGAACAAAAACATGGTTTCTATCACTAAGACACATACAGTTTTTTGACTCATAAAGCAACAAATCATATTACATAGTAAGTTTGTCAAGTGTCTTTTTTTATATTTCTTATGAAAATTTACATTTATTTTTTTAAAATTTATTAGATTTAATAGTTAAATATGATAAAAATAATTCGTTGTATATACCTATAAAATAAAAGATACATTCTTAGAATGAACAATAACTAATGTTATAAAATAACAATTTATTGAACACATGTAATATTTTATTTAATATATATATATAATACTTTAATTAAAATTAATAAGATTAATTTTTATACACACAAATATTACAATTAAAAACTTAAATTAACAAACCATTTGATAATAAAAGATTATGCAGTTTAGATAAAAGGAGTTAAATTCTAGGGTAAAATAGAAAAGTTAAACATTATTTACAACCTCTTAAGTTAAACATTATTTACAACCTCTTTAAAAACAGCATCAAAACAATGATAGTTCCTTTGATAAATAAAATAAAATAAGATTAAAAAATTAGAATTAAAAAATAAAAAGAAAAATATAATTAAAAACAATAAAAATAGAATCAGACTAAATTAACAACATATATTATAATTGTAATATTATAATAAATTAAAGATATAAAACATTTAAACTGATTAGAAAGGGTTGCGCGAACGCAAACCCCACTATCACAAATTATGATGTAGGCTCTCTTATTTTAAGAGACCTTAAACTGACACCCTTCCCAAGTGCGATGGAAGTCATCAATCTAGGCCATGGACCATCATGATCATCCATTGACCCCATCCAGGTAAGTACCTTTACAATGCTACTTGGGTTTGTTTTATGCACTTACTTCTCCAACCATAGTTTAACCGTTTACGATGTGGGACTAATAAAGGCACACTCATTATTAGCTACTTCCATATCAAAACTTGAACTACTGCACATATATTCACATGATTTGATTATTTAAGTTACAATGTAATGCAACAAATATAGCATCACATGCTAACAGTAGCCATTTTCCCTCATTTCAATTTGCATTAATCGAAGATTCTAGGTATTTAATTTAAATTTTATTAAATACAGAATTTAATGCCAAAATCATGTGGAAAAAAAATCTCATTGCTTTATAAATATGTTAAGATTGGCTTAAATGCTTAGCAGTGAGAGATACAAGTAGTTTGAATGATCTTAAATTCTAATAAAGGTTTATATTCATTATCCTTTTAATCTTTAGTGATACATCTAACAGTAAAATGTTTGTGTTGTAATTTGAATTTGGTCTGTTACTGATTGAGCCAACCTAATTACTTTCAGCTCTATTCTAGTTAGTGATGGTTTGATGTCTCATGATGCCAAATTGGTCCAGATTAAATTAATATAATATCCATAAAAACCTTTCCCTCTTGTTGCAATCAACAAACTGAGTGGTTTGACATATTTTGTAGTGAGTATAGATACTTATGGTCAGGTTACATCGACTTTAGTTGCTGGTAGTAATCTTGAGCAGACTATTCAGCAAATTATGGATATGGGTGGTGGAAGCTAGGACAGAGATACAGTTAGCTGTGCTCTTCAAGCAGCTTATAATAACCCAGAGGGTGTTGTAAGATTACTTGTATTCTTTGCCTAAAGTACTTGTTGTAGATTCTAACCTCTAAAATTGACTGTTGTATCTTTTTGATTTAGCAAATTTTTAATTATATTTTTATTTATTAATTTATTTGTAACGAATTTCTATAGTAGGAGTTGTTGTACTAGTTGCTCCTTACTCACATAGTCAGGCAACTGAAACAACTAGGGTTGCTGTTGGAGTTGCTCCTGGGGTCCCTAACTCATCTCCCTTGAACATTAGGAGGATATTCCATCTTCTTTTTTTGTTAAGCTAATTTGCAAGGGAACTAACAGAGTATTAGAGGGTGATCTATTAAACAATAATGTTTAACAGAAGAACAAGCAAAAATGGGTTTACTTAAGCCTCGACATATAATAGATCTACAAATCATTGAGCTGGAAACTAATTGATTGTTTTATTGCACCTGTAACTGTGATGGATAGTTGTTTTGACTCTACTTATACTTTAAGTAAACAATTTTTTTTATCAAATTTGATTAATTAATCCTACACATGACTATGTTACAGGGTAATGTTTTTGAATGGGGTGTTTCAAAAACATAATTTCAAATATAGGGCTCTTTGGGATTTAATTACGCTGTCTGGGTTCATAATGGTGTGGAAAGGAAAGCTGACGCCAAGCAAAACATTGCAATTAATGATGACACGTTGAGCCACGTGGCTATGTTGCTGGGAAAACTGACGACATCATTAAAGGGTTGTCGGTAGCAATCAGAGCGACACACGCTCATTAGATAGGAGTTCGGTGCGTTTGAATGTTGTCATAATTTATGGCGAAATGGCTTTGACCAGCCTGTGTCGTCTTCTTTAAAAGCGATACTCATGCCCCCTTAACACCCCACGAGACCCCATTGTTCCCCCACTAAGCCATCTGCACATTTTTTTTACAGTTTGAGAGTATTTGAGAGTGAAGAAGAAGGTGTGATATTTTTTTAGTACATTGAAGGTGGTCCACAATTGAAAGCTTTTGTTGTTTAATAAGGTACTTGTGTTGTTAAAAAATTTGGTTCTCTTTATATTTCATTTTTTGTTTGCATTATTTCAAGTTATTATTTATTTTGGTAAGAGTATGTATTATTATTTATTTTGGTAAGTATATATATTTCATGTTATAATTTGTTTTGGTAGGTGTAATGAATTTTTTTTATATTTACTAAATATGTTTGTATTTAAAACAACAAAAACAGAAACTCAACCTTCAAAATTTAAATTAAAGATAAAATATTTTTTAAAATTTATATTCAAAATAAACTGAAGTTATATTTAACAAAATTAGTAATGATTTAATATAAATTTATTAATTTATATTTAAGAAAATCATACATAATTTAATATATATTTCTTAAGTTATAGTTAAAAAAATCAGTAATAATTTAATATATATCTATTAAGTGATATAAGAAAATCGTAAATGATTTAATATATATTAGGTAAGTTATTGTTAAAAAATCATTAATCATTTAATATATATGTCTCTTAAGTGACATTTAAACAAATTAGTAATCATTTAATATATTTTTCTAAAGTTGTATTTAAAAGAATTAGTAATCATTTAATATATATTTATTTAGACAATTATTATATTTAAAATTACTTTATTTAAAATTATTATATTTATTTAGAGAATAAGTATTTTGATAAATTACCATATTTACAAATTACTAATTTTGTTTTATGTTTCTAAATGTAGTATGGTTGAGTAGAGGCATTCAATCTTGACCCGTTGAACCCATATTTGTTAACATTACAAAAAAAGCATGTCTCCACGCATGTTTGGAACGGAAAACCAGACCATGTATTAAGAATTAGGAAAACACTTCGCCTTATAAGTGATCAAATACCTTAATAGATCATACCATATTTAAGAAGAGCTGGTTTTTATCACTTTGCAAAGGTTGTATATTTACCGGTGGCTGCAGAGTTTATTAATACAATGGTGGAGAGATGGAGACCGGAGACACACACGTTCCATTTTCCTATTGGAGAGTGCACAATCACATTGTAGTACATTGCTATTTTGCTGGGACTCAACATTGATGGAATCACGGTTGTGACGTTAGCAGGTTCACGTGACTGTCAACACTATGTAGAAGTACAATTAGGGAGACAACCTCCCCGTAGTGCACTACATAGTCAAAGTCTTAAGATGTCCTAGCTGCAAGAGAATTTCAGAGACATTACAGAGCATCTTGAGGATGAGGTGGCGAGAGAAAAATTTGCTCAAGCTTATATTTTGCGATTGCTTGGTGGGTGTATCTTCTCCGACCAATCATCTTGTAGGGTCCTTCTTAGGTACCTTCAAATGCTTGAGAATCTTGGTCTTTGTGGTGGTTATGCATGGGGAACATCTGCCTTAGGATACCTTTACAGACAGCTTTGTACCGCCATAGATTATGCACAAAAGGATATGCGTGAGTTGACAATGCTAGTGTAAGTGTGGGGTTTATGATGGTAGATGGATACACCCAACGGGTAACAAATATACTATGTATGATTTGGGGTATTATAGGGCATAGTTAGACAGGTTACAGATAAATTAGGTAAATGGTACTACTTTTTAATATGTGTATCATGTTTAAAGTTCTATATTAATGGATACATGTTTTATAACTTAATTCTCCATTGTCTTGTAATTCATATGGCAACCGTATGCTAGACAGGCGACTGATGGCCTTCCAGAAATTTGTTTACGTGGTCAGAGTGGGTGGCGATTAGTTGTTCCATTATTATGTTTCCAGATAGCGAAGTGGCATCAACTTGATAGGGTAATGCAATAATTTGGTATAGAATAACACATACCTGCTGCATCATCTCAACCCGGGGACTTGCATGCTATTACTCTAAAGGGAAAAATAGATGAAAATCGGCCTATAGTTATGGAACCTTTATTGCATTTGTGGAATGGGAGGGAAGGTCACACATGTTCTGGTCAACCATAAACGTTTGGTTTTTTCAGATGGACAGCGTCAAGATGATTCAGTACTTTCCCTCACCTGAGAACACCGAGACACCAGTTGTTTTCGCAATGGATAACATTCGGCAAGAAACGGAGAAGATACTGATCTCGATGGACAAAGAGGATAGAATTGTCTAAGAAAGAGTACATGCTCTTATCCCTATAGAGATTACACCGGATGTGGAACTTAACATGGACATGTCTGCGACTCGAGTTGAGCAGGCAGGGCTACAAAGGTGGAGGTTTAGGGAACCTAATGAAGACTACATCATCCCACAATTACCGACCAAACAAGTGGGTGAATATTTTGTTCCATCTCAACCTCCTCCTCCTTCTCTATGGCCTACCTATGGATACCCATATCAGTTGTCACAACAGTATCCAATACACACCAATGAGTATCTTAACCCCCAGATGTTTGTAGGTGATGAATCAAGGTTTATGGGGAATAAAGGTGGTGGTTTCCAAGGGGAGCATCAAGTTGGTCCATCAAGGTCACCTTACATCCCCGAGTACATGACCTCAAACCCTCATATCCTTTTCCTTATGACCCCGCCTGGACTATCCCGACCACAATAGGATATTGACATTGGTTGTTCTTCTAGATTTCAGCTGATGATGTCAGATTTAAACACGGCTGCATCAGAGGCTGCTGTGCGTGAAAGACCGTCACAAGTGGATGAGGATCAAATAGAAGACCATCACCTTGAGGATCAAATAAAAGAGTAGGTTGAACATGTTCGTCGAAACCCCCCTCGGTATAACCGTGGTATTGCCAGGCCCTGCTTGTAACACCCCAAAAATTTCAATTTCATGTATAATCATTTTTAATCCAAATCATTAATGATATTATCCAGTTATATTAACTTTCTACATAAGTGTGACTGTGAATTGAAGCTTCTTTTGATTCGTTCAAATAGCTTCCTTTAGTATTAACCTCTAGTAGCGCTCTGGTTAGGACATTACCGAGTAAAATATTAGTGAGTAAGAAAATTCTGAGTGAATCAGGTCAGAAATAAGATTGTCCAAGTGAAAAAAGGGATCTGTTTCTGAGTAAAGGTTATGACCGAGAGAAATTCCGAGTAAAGGTTGAAATTCTGAGTGAAGGTTAAAATTCTGAGTGAAGGTTAGGTCTTCCAAGTGAGTCATGCCTGAGAGAACCACTTCCGAGTGGAGTCCTGGCCTCGAAGACATTTCTGAGTGAAGTGTGTCCGAGAGAACCATTTCTAGGTGAAAGGGGCTCTGACTTGGAAGGAAGTTCCATACTTTCGGGTGGAGTGTCTCCGAGTGACTCATTTCTGAGTGACTCGTTTCCGAGTTAAACGTCTTCGAGTGACTCATTTCCGAGTCAAACGTCTTCGAGTGACTTATTTCCGAGTCAAACATCTCCGAGTGACTTGTTTACAAGTCAAATATCTTTGAGTGACTCATTCCAGAGGCAAACATCTTTGAATGACTCGTTTCTGAGTCAAACGTTTCCAAGTAACTCGTTTCCGAGTTAAACGTCTTCGATTGACTCGTTCCCGAATGAAACGTCTCTGAGTGAAACGTTTCCGGGTGTAGTTAATATCTGAGTAATGAATCCCTTCATTCTATTTGTACTCTGATGTCTTGAAGTTGCCGAGAGCTTTTGCTCGGGTCCGTCTTCAAGCTTGCCTTCGACTCCGAGTGATACTTCCAAGTAGAATGATTTCCGAGAGAGGACTGAACAACTCCGAATGATCTTTCAGTTGTAAGTTTTCCAAGACACAACTCTGAATGATCTATGTTATAAGATTTCCAAGTGACTTAACTCTGAATGATCTTTCAGTTATATGATTTTCGAGTTATGCACTTCTGAGAGAAATATTGTCGATTGAAGAAATTCAGTCAGAGATATATCCGAGTAGATCCATTCGGAAAGGAAAAATGGCTTTGAAAGAATACTTCAGGCAGATATATATAAATCCGAGTGAGATAATTCTGATGATTCCAGATGAGACAGTCATTCCGAGGAAGAAAAAGCTGACCGAGTGTTTAACGCAGAAACAGTTCTGAGCAAATCCCTCCCGAGTGAAGCTATACTGAACGGAAAGAGACTGCTGGAACTTCTCGAAAATAGAAATGTCAAACCATAAGGACTGGGAGAATGGATGGCTTCCAAGGCCGGGCACGTTCCTAACAATTGACCTGATTCATACTTGTTAGAATCCGACCGACTTAATGCACTCACCAGCGTTCGCATCGCTGCTCTTACTTAGTGTTAAGGGCCGTTCCATTATCAAACTTGCACCTTTCTACTCCAATCATGTCATTTAGTATATATTTTAATATATCTACTCCAATCATACAAGCTGGCGGCGGAAATGGTCAAAATATAGCTCACTTCTTATCTAAAACCTCTATTATTTCTATAATTAATGCACCTAACCTCCAGTCACGAAAAAGCTTGTCCCCCACTTGTCTTGTACATTATTAAATCGATACCACAACTCATTCCCAAGTCTGAATTCTCAGAACAACGAAAATTAGTAAAAGCCTCTCTTTCTCATTTCCTTCTCTACGTACAAGTCACCTCGGATCCGAAGCTAGGATAGTAAGAAGAAAACATTTTTCAACCAATCTAAGACCCTTCATCAAGGTAAGAGGGGATAGGGTTGTGAATAAATATGGAATGGGTAGAATTATATGCTTTTCTAGGATTCCAAATTGATTTTCATAAATTGTTGCTCAATTTTGAAGCTGAAAACGTGTTAATTTGATTCTGACTTCTTCAACAAAGTTCTAGATCTTTTTGTTATGCAAATTTTGAGACTTGAACCGACTGATTTGGATATGTATAGCATGAGTTATAGCCAAAATACTACAGCATGTCTGTTTGGAATATGTATCTTCTATTTTGTGTATATATTAATATTCTGGGAATTATACATATATATTTAGACTTTGATGTCTTCACAACAGTTGTAGGTATTTATGTTATGGATCTATAGAAAGTGGTTTCAAGTTAAAAGGATATTTGTAGCTCTAGTTATGCCTAAAATACAGAAGTATGATCATGCTGAAAAACTATTGATATGAATTATGAATTGTATTTTTAAAACTGGAAATTTTGTGATAAGAATTAGCGTTTAGTATCTTCATAAAAATTTTAGATATTTGTGTTATGAGTAGTTTATAACTAGTCCCATGCCAAAGTTATTTTTGTAGCTCCAGAAACGTTGAAAATACCAACATATGTACATTTTGTTACTTCCTTTGAGATGGTTTAGTATACTGGGAATATGTGATGTTTCTGTTTGGAATTTAAAATTATAGTCTTCATGAAAGTTGTAGATTATTTTGTTATGGAACTATAAAAAGTGGAATTACTTAAAAAGGATTTGATTTGCTCACGTTATAGTCGTTTTACTAACGTATGTTGCTGTTGTAAAATTCTAAAATTTACCTATAATGGCTATTATGGATGAAAATGATATTTTTCATATGAGTAATGATTTATTATTGAATTATTGAGGGATTATTGATTATTATGGATGTTATTGAGTGTACTATAGATGACATACAGTATGTATATCTTTGACATGAATAATTATGAATGACTAAATTAATGTATACATGAATGCCTTGAGGTTTATTGAGATATGTTGTTGAAACAGTAAATCCATGATTCTAAAAATTATTATATATGATGTGTCCTTTGAGGACTTGTGGTTTTCCAAGTGATTATGGAAATATTGATATCATGGTATGTTAAATCGATAAAGAGAATTAAAGGCATTCATGCATCATAAGCATTTGGACGCACCATGGAATTTAGGGGTTCCATGATTGCCTACCCTAGTGGGGGGTTACTCTATGATGAGTTAAAGCCCTATTTTTGCAAGAGCCATGAAGTGTAGGGATTCATGGTTATGCTAATTCCTACTTGTGTACTTTGGTACTGCAGGAGCCATGAAGGTGTAGGGATTCATGGTTATGCTAATTCCTACTTGTGTACTTATTTTCGCAGAAGCCATGAAGGTGTAGGGATTTATGGTTATGCAAATTCCTATTGGTGTCTCTATGAGACTTTTTACTGCAGTATTCTCACCAAACCAAAATGGATCCAGCATGACATCATTTGACTAAGTTAAAGTTTTATTAAATATAAATGAACTTGTTTGGCATATTCATCATATCATTATGGTTTGTTGATTGGGTTTGTGCAATTTTACTTATTTTATATTTATTCTATATTCTGTCTCACTCTTACATTAATTTTTACAATGCATGCTACATAGAATGACGAGTGATGCAATTAATGAAGCTTTTTGATTTATTGCTTGGACTTTGGCTTCATTTAAATTTTAATGGGTTGTAATAATATTATGTACCATGTACTGTAATCTTCTCTATCGTTTCCGCTATATAAATGTTTTATGTTTTAATTGTTCACAACTAATATGCATGATAATATTTCGAATTTATCAACTTTTACGTGACCTCTGAATTTAAATCACGAATTTCAAAATGACACTTTAAACGTGAAAAATTTATTTGGGAAAATTTTTAATTTCTGGACGTCACATTGGTGGTATCAGAGCATTTTCAAAAATTCAGGACCAATTGTTATGACATGTATTATTCTTGATACACTACGTGAATTGTTTGATTACTTGCTTGATAATATGTTAAGTATGTGCTATATGACTTGTTTCTTAAATTGTAAATTACTTATAGTTATGTTATAATCTTGTAATTATATATGATATATATTTTCCCTTAGAATTAGTATAAACCAAACTACGAATGTAGCATGACAAGAAACAATAACGACGCTATGGCAGCCGCTTTCAACCACTTGGCTGAGGCCATAGAGAGACAAAATCAACCAAGAATTACTGGAGGACTTCACGGATTAGATCACTTCTTAAAAAGGAAACCATCACAGTTTAAAAGAGGCTATAATCCAGAGGTAGCATACCTATGGATTAAGGAAATGGAACGCATTTTTCGAGCCTTGCCCTGCACAGAATTCAAAAAGGTTGAGTATGCCACCTATATGATGATTGAAGAAGCAGAAAACTGGCGGATCATGCCAGAATTCGTATGATTGAGACTGACAGACCTTTGGACTGGGTCAACTTCAGAGATTATTTTCTAGAGAAATATTTTCCAGCAAGTGTGAAGAGCTAAAAGGAGCTAGAATTCATGGGGCTGAAACAAGGCTCAATGTCTGTTGGTGAGTATGCTGCAAAATTTGAGGAATTATCCCTCTTTTACCCTCCTTTCCAACAGGCTGGTGCTAAAGTCTCAAAGTGTGTCAAGTTCGAGAATGGGTTGAATCTTGAAATCAAAGAGGCTATCGGTTCTCAAGAAATTTAGAGTTTCCCCATCTTGATCAATAAATGCTGAATTTTTGAAGAAAACCACCAAGCCAGATTGGCACAAGAAAAGATTAATAAACAACTAAGACCTTAGTCAGTTGCCTTCAAAAGGAGAGGATTGTTTTATCCAAATCGTTTCAAGGGAGGATCATCATCATCTTCTCAGAGACGTAACAATCGTATGAATATCAAATGTCATAACTGCAGAGGTAATCACCATATACGTAATTGCAACAGACACCTAGGAGATGTCACTTGCTGTTGTTGTAATCAAGAAGGTCACATCAGTCTAAATTGTCCACAGAACCGTCAAAACAACAACAATAACACTATGAATAATCAAAGAGGTTCTAGTTATCAGGAAGGCCATGGAGGAAACACGCGTACTGTTCAACCTCCAAGACAGAATAGGGAGTCAACAGACCAGAGATTACAACCAGCAACGGGAAGAGTCTTTGCCATCAGCGGTTCAGAGGCAGACCAAGCAGACGACCTTGTGTAAAGTAAGTGTGAGATCAATGGTACCATTTTATCTGTGTTGTTTGATTCTGGTGCTACACATTCTTTTATTTCTGAAGAGTGTGTTAGACGTCTTTAATTACCTGTGAAGTCTATGATATATAACCTGATTGTTTCCACTCCCACTGGTACACAACTTAGGACCACTAAGGCGTGTAACGATTGTTCTATGCTCGTAGAAGGTAGAAACTTTCTTGTCAATCTTGTTTGTTTACCTTTAAAGGATCTGGAAGTAATTCTAGGGATGAACTAGTTATCGGTGAATCGAGTATTTGTGGACTGTCATAACAAGACCGTGATATTTCCATCAGAAGGAAACACTATTTCTGACAATCCCAAGATCTTTGCCTTAAAAGGTGAAATTCAATTGTTTGCCTTGTTTACTCTTTCTAAAGGAGATGGTGAATCTAAAGCAATTGAGATGCCAGTTGTCCCTGAATTCCCTAAAGTATTTCTAGAAAATGTTTCAAGTTTACCTCCAGAACGTGAGATAGAATTCTCAATTGACTTAATTCCAGGAGTAGAACCAGTGTCTAAGGCTCCATATCGTATGTCACCTATTGAATTGGTAGAACTGAAAAAGCAAATTGAAGAGTTGTTGGAGAAACATTTCATTAGGCCCAGTGTGTCACCATGGGGAACGCCAGTATTGCTCGTCAAGAAGAAAGATGGAAGCATGAGATTATGTGTAGACTATCGTCAGTTGAATAAATTGACGGTGAAGAATAAATATCCTTTGCCCAGAATTGATGATCTAATAGATCAATTGAGAGGTGCTACAGTATTTTCTAAGATTGATCTACGATCGGGTTATCATCAGATTCATGTCAAGTCTGAGGATATTCCAAAGACAGCCTTTAGAACACGCTATGGTAATTACGAGTATCTTGTGATGCCTTTCGGAGTGACCAATGCCCCAGCTGTATTCATGGATTACATGAACCGAGTGTTTCATCCATACTTGGATCAATTTGTTATTGATGACATTCTGATTTATTCTAAAACATGGGAGGAGCATGAAAAACATCTTTGAGTGGTATTGCAAATTCTAAAGGAGAAGCAGTTGTATGCTAAGTTATCAAAATATGAGTTTTGGTTGAAAGAGGTAAAGTTCCTAGGCCATGCAATCTCAAGCGAAGGAGTATCTGTGGACCCTTCTAAAATAGAAGCTGTAACAAACTGGGAGAGGCCTACTTTAGTTACTGAGATACGAAGCTTTCTAGGGTTAGCTGGTTATTATCGGAGATTCATTGAGGGGTTTTCTCGAATTGCCTTACCAATGACTCATCTAACCCAGAAGAATCAACCTTTTGCTTGGACGCCAGAATGTGAGAAAAACTTCCAGGAACTAAAAACGAAGCTTACATCTGCTCCAGTCTTAACCTTGCCTAATCCACAAGAAGACTTTGTGGTTTATTGTGATGCTTCTAAGATGGGTTTAGGTTATGTTTTGATGCAACAACAAAAGGTGGTTGCCTATGCTTCTAGGCAGTTGAGACCGCATGAAATAAACTATCCGACGCATGATCTAGAATTGGCAGTGGTGGAATTTACTTTAAAGATCTGGAGACACCATTTGTATGGAGTCAAGTTTGAGGTGTTCAGTGACCACAAGAGCTTAAAGTATTTGTTCGATGAGAAGGAATTGAACATGAGGCAGCGAAGGTGGATGGAGTTTCTTAAAGATTATGATTTTGATTTGAAGTACCATCCAGGAAAAGCAAATATGGTAGCAGATGCACTTAGTAGGAAATCCATTCATATGGCATCTTTAATGGTAAAGAGATAGAAATGATAGAATAATTCAGAGATATGAACTTGGGTGTGGAAATGATATCTTCAAGAAGTATGACCTTGGGAACTTTGAAGATAACTAAAGATTTTCTGAAACTGATAGGTGAGAAGTAGAAAAAGGACTTACAATTACGTGAATTGAGAGAGATACAGGCGAATGGAAAGGATATGGGATTACAAGAAGGATTGGATGGAATTTGGAGGATTAGAAACAAAATTTGTGTACCAAATGATGTTGATCTAAGAAGGATAATCCTAGAAGAAGCACATAAAAGTATGTTGAGCATTCATCCTGGATCAACTAAGATGTATCAAGACCTGAAGAAAAGCTTTTGATGGCCAAGGATGAAGAAAGAAATAGCTGAATATGTGTCTTCATGTCTGATATGTCAAAAAGACAAGGTGGAACACCAGATGCCATCTAGTGAATTGCAACCATTGGAGATTCCTGTCTGGAAATGGGATGACATTTCAATGGACTTTGTGTCAGGATTGCCAAGAACACGTTCAGGAAATGATGTAATTTGGGATATTGTAGATAGATTGACAAAGTCTGCTCACTTCCTGCCAATGAATATGAAGAATTCGCTACAAAAGTTGGCACAATTATACGTGAAAGAGACCGTGAGACTTCATGGTGTACCATCCAGTATTGTGTCATATAGAGATCCGAGGTTCACTTCCCGATTCTGGGGGAGCTTACTAACAGGGCCCGCAAACGCACGGGTTATATCGCGTAATATAAAAGATTATCGTTCTCCACAGGGACTGTTTTCAAAGTACCTGCATATTGAAATTTAATTATCCACACAATTGATTTTTAATGTTTTTGTAAAATAAAACACAAATTAAAAATCAAAAATAAATTTAGAAATAAAATTTACTTGACACTTTAAAAAAATCAGAGTTGAGAGTATCTTGGGATTTCAGGAGATCAAGACTTTATTTTATGTTAATGAATTTTAACTTTTCATAAATAAGAATCAAATTAAGTTTTCCAAGGCGGATTTTCCTTAAGCTAATTAATATGTTCCTCTCAGAATCCTATTAATGTACCTAACCCATGGAAAGCGCTGCTTAATCCTTAGAAAAGGCCCATTATTGTTTTGTGAAAATCCCTTATTTATTCCCCAAAAGATTTTGATTACTTTCACGGTTTTACCAAGGTCACAAAAAGTATTTCAAAACCTTAGGCTTAGTTCAAAACTTTCCAGTAACAATAAATCTCTCGATTCTATTAATTACTTAAACTTACTAATATACCCGCAAGTATACAATAAGAGCATTGAGCATTTTTTGAACTAAATGGAAAACAGAAATTTATTTAATTCTAAGTCAAAATAACATTATCATAAAATATTATCATACCCCTTTCATCCCAAAATAATTAATTTAGTTACTCATGAAATAATTCAAATTCGTATATATAATGGAAAAATAAAACATACAAGACATGGTAAAAATAAAAACTTACGGGTTTCTCCAAAAGCTCAGAATAATTTTACCACTGTATTTCCTTGTTGCAATATTCCTCCACCAATTACAAATTGGAATACTCACTTTTACAATTCACAACTCTTAAAATAAAAGAAAGAAAAAGAAAATAAAAGAGAAATGGGACAGAAAAATAAAAAGAAAGAAAATAAAAGAAAGGAAATGGAACGAAGAAAGAAATAAAGAAAAGAAAGAAAAGAGGAACAGAAACAGAAACGAAAGAGAGAAAGGAAAGAAAAGAAAGAAATTAAAGTATGAAAAGAAAGAGAACTCAATCAGAATTGATGCTGTCCGTCTTCGTCTTTCTGCTTGGATTGCTTCTCATTTTATAGGCGAAGGAAGGGAGGAAGCCAGCTAAGAAAACGCGTTGTAAGTTGGAAACTTTCGGTGCATGTGATGGAGAAACAGCCTGGACCTTAGCAATTATAGGGATCGGTGGCTAGTGATGAATTTTTTATTATCTTCCCTTTTGTTTTTTTGTCATCCGCCCCTTCATAAGTCAAGGATCCACTTGGATAGTAGAAATCCAAGTCAGCATGGGCATTCGGTGGGAATATGGAAGGTCGGCTTTCTCCTTCTGACTCGGATTTAGTGCCTCAGTCGGTATACACCCACAGTGGGAAATAATCCGAGTGGAAAAGGTGCTGTTCATACATAAAAGACCAAGTGAAAGCTTTGCTTGGTGTGGCTTTGCTGGACGGTGTTGAGTTGTTGGACGTTGTGGAGAGGAACTAGACGATGTTGTTGCTGTGAGGAGCTGGTCAGTATTGGTTGGATGGAGCCGGTGTTGTGGTTTGAGGGGACGGTGTTAAGTTGCTGGAAGGAACTGGTCGGTGTTGTATGGATTTGAGGAGCTGAACGTTGTGGGCTGGACGGTGTTGAATTGGATGGAGTCGGTGTTGCAGCTGGATGAAGGGACGAGTGAAGAGTGACTGAAGAGTAACTCTGATTAAAACATTCAATTGGAACCGACTGAAGAGAGACTCGGAACCGATTAAAACATCCATTCGGTACTGATCAAAAAGTGGCTCGGAACCGATTGAAACATTCATTCGGAACTGATTAAAGAATGACTCGGCTATGTCTCTGGAAATGAACCACTCAGAGAGACCTTGCTCGGATTTGCTCAAGAATAATTCAGTGAAGAACGACCCTTCCTTTACTCATTCAAATGATACACTCGGACACCTTCAATCGGAAGTCCGAGTTGATTTTCACTCGGAATTGCCTCAACCGTCAATCAGCCCATTCGGTTGTTTTCACTCGAGAGTCGGCTTTGCCTTTCACTCAGAAATTTGGAATTTTGAGAGAGTCTGGAATCTGGCCGATGGAAGCTCTTCACATGTCTGAGCTTTGTTTTGCTCGGAAATACAGCTCTCTGCCCCAACTCACTCGGAAGTCTTCCTTGGAGACGTCTCACTCAGGCTTAATGTGAAACTTTAAGAGTCTGCCCAAAAGTGATTCATTCCCGGTCAGATCTTTTCTTGCTTGATAAGACACTTTCTCCGAAACTCACTACTCAGAAAGCCTTTGCCTGATAATTGTTCTTTGAAGTTCAGAGTTTCTTTCATTTGGAATCAAGTCACTCGGGAGTCTTCTACTCGGAGGCATTTTTGTCCAGAAGAAGCAGTTGTTCCCCAAATCTAACCTGGTTCAATCAACATTCCTTCACTTGGACAATAGCTTTGGGCAGTATTTTTTCAAAGTTAGTCCCTTTTTCACTCGGAATGGTTGCAGTCGGACAGCTTCCACTCGGATTCACCTCCAACCGAGACATATTTCTTCAAGGTCAGCCATTTTTCACTCGGAATGGCTTTGATAGGGAAGCTTCCACTCGGATTCACCTCCAATAGGGAAGTATTCCACTCGGCAACGCTCCATTCTGAGTCATCCTACTCGGATTTGATCATTTTTGAGTCATTCTACTCGGATTTCATCATTCCGAGTCGGAATTCAACATAAAAAGATAGTTCTTTCCACTTTGGGCTTGTTCTTCTTGTTTCTTTATCATTTTATGGTCGTTTTTCTCTTGTTATTGACCCTTTTATTACCTTAATTTCTGCAAAATAACATACCCAAGTAGAATATAGTGGAAAGAAAGCAAAAATCACAATAAATAAAGGAAATACAGTGCATAATGATTAAAATCCTAAGCAAACTAGATCTAATTTATTGTGTTATAAAGCACTTATCAAAATACCACAAACCAAAACATTGCTTGTCCTCAAGCAATTACCATATTCACATGATAAGATACAGAAAACACTAAGCTTAATAAACTAAGGAATCCAAAACAGAAAAAAAGATTTATTCAAATGCCAATTTTATTTTTCTTATGTGAATCAATTTTCAATGTCAAGACTTTTAGATACTCTTCTCACAATTTTCACTCAAGTGTTTCAAGGTTTGTGTATCACGCAAATCATCATAGTCAAAAAATATTACCATAAGCTTGTTAATAAACCAGAAACTCCACAGTTTAGCACTAGTGCAAAAATTGGATATAACAACGGGATATATTCACGGGTTGTAGTGGATCAGTGATAAAAACATGCGCGGTGGCATTTTTGAAATTATAAGGTGAATGATATAATCAGAGAAAACTATATATCCACGGTTAACATCATAACCGTCATCGTACATGTCAATATATATTCACGGTTGAGAAGTCAACCGTGGAAATATAGTACCTGAAATATATATCCACGGTTGTGCGTACAACCGTGGATATATATTCATGGTATGATCAGGGTTATGATGTTAACCGTGGATATATATTGATGTCTATAATGACGGTTGTATTTTCAACCGTGGATATATACTTCAGGTTTTAGGGTTTAATTACTGGGTACTATATGTCCATAGTTGTATATATAACTGTGAATATAGATTTAATATTTATCCACGGTTGGGGTCGTAACCGTGGATAAATAGTTAACATTTATCCACAGTTCTTTGTTCAACCATGAATATATTCACGGTTTCAAGGGGAACCGTGAATATACATCCTTCTAAAACTTCAAAAGTCACGCCTTTCACTCTTTTTTCACTTTCTCCTTACTTTCGTGCTGGTTATCATCTTCTTCCTCGTCCTCCTCTTTGCTGGTCGAAGGCTTCTGGGTTCCCTTCCTTCTTCTTTCACGTGCCCTTCTTCTTCTTCGTTCACCATTGTCAAGTAAGTGCTTCGTTGCCCTTCTTCTTTCGTTCACAGAGAAAGCTTCGTTGTCTGAGAGTTTATGTTTTTATATTCGACGTGAACTCTGTTTGTGGTATTTTGACATTGCCTGTGACACTGTGTGTGTAACAATGTTGTATGCCTGTGACATTGTCTCTGTTAAAGCTTGTATCTGTGTCTCTGTTCCTTTTACACTTGCTGGTAATATTTTTGGGTCACTTTTATTTTTATGTAATGAAGGTTGGATTAGAGATTGGTGTTGGTTGCTGAGGTAGACATTCAATTTTTATTAGACATTCAATTTTTATTGGTGTTGGATGAGGGACTTGTTGAAAAAGTTGAGGTGTATAAGTTGATTTTGTGTCAGTTTCATAATCAGTTGGGGAAACATGGTTGTGAAAATAGAGAGATGTACTTGATATATTTTGATGGGATGTTGGCTGCATAGGCAGATTTATAGGGACTATATTGGTCTGGTTCTATGTTGGTTACTGATATTCTAAGGGCTGTGATGCATGAGATAAAAAAAATATGAATAGAGATGGGATGCTAAATTACTAATGGATATACTTGCTGAAATTTGGTGAACTATGAAGCATGAGATGAATCATAATATTAATAGAGAATAAATGCTAAATTATTAATAGATTATGGATGAGTTAGGGGTTGAGTCGGACATATATAATTAAACCAAATTCCTAAAGAACGCTTGTTTCGCCTAGGAACACAACCGACTGAAAAATCATAGAAACAACCAATTGAATACAGAATTCTAATACGTCATGCATGCACCATACTTGACCCGATTTCTTTATTAGAGTTTAGCAACAACATCAAGTATCAACCTTGTGTGCAAGCTTAACCTTCATTTACTTTTATTGCTGTTCTTGTTGGTTGCTTGTATATAATGTTATTTCTGTCTATTATATGTATGTGGTTTTGCAATCTTGCAAACTCGTAGGCTCATACTAATTAACTAGTTAACTAGTATGGAAGTTGTTGTGCATATGAGTGAACCGTAGTTCCCCGTTTGAGATTCGATACAAATGGTCATTAAATTAATTAATGTCATCATTTGTGTTGAATCTTGAATTGTCCGTTTGGACAGTTTGGGATGAACAATTATTTTTTATACGTCATTGTTAGTATGTATAAGTTAGGAGTTATTTTAAAATTTGATAAACTTTCGGTAACTTGCATTTTGTGTTGTTCTCTGGGTGTATATTTGGTTATGGTTGAATTTGATTTGACCACTCTCATTTTGTGTACTTAGAGACCAATGCGAAATGCTGCCGAAATTTCATTAAATTTTAAAATAACTCCTAACCTAACCTGTATATATGAATGATATATAAAAACAATTGTCATCCTGAATGGGTATAGGACCACCACCTTTAAAGAAAAAGTGAGGTTGATCATAGCACCTTGTAAACAGTTGGCATGGATCGGAGTTGGATAACTGCATCACGCCTAAGTCTAGAGTATGAGGGGGAGTTGAATCGTTTATAGAATTCGTAGCGAGGAATGCAGTGGAGGTGAATGGAAAGTATTTTTGCCCTTGTGTTAAATGCTTGAACCTGCGTCGGGTAGACTTGGAAGAGGTACGAGAACATCTACTGTGTGACGGTTTTCTACGTAGTTATACATGTTGGATATGGCATGGTGAAGATGTGGTGGTGCCAAGTAACAGCTCTCAAACTGAAAATCGAAGCTCGATGCATGACACCGATGTCAACATGGATGACCGACTCGAGGATATGATCCGTGATGTGGGGGTAGAAGGTTTTAAGAAAGCTCATGTATATACGACTCTGTGTGAGGACTCTGAGCAGCCGTTGTATCCAAACTGCGTAAATTTCACAAGGTTATCAGCAGTTTTGCGATTGTTTAATTTGAAGGCCATAAACGGGTGGACGGATAAAAGTTTCACTGACTTACTGAAGTTGTTGAAAGAAATACTCCTAGCTGGAAACACCTTGCCGAATCGTAACTATGAGGCCAAAAAGGTGTTGTGTCCTATGGGTTTGGAGTATGAGAAAATACATGCATGCCCAAATGATTGTGTATTATTCCGGGGTGAGTTAGAAATGCTGTATCGATGTCCTAGGTGTGGGGTGTCACGGTAGAAGAAGAAAGAGGCGGATTCTGATGAGGTATGCACTAAAGGGTCTCCTGCAAAAGTGTTATGGTATCTACCTATAGTTCCAAGACTAAAGCGTCTGTTTGCCAATGCAGATGATGCAAAACTTATGAAATGGCATGCTAATGAGAAGGTTGTTGATGGACTACTTAGGCATCCGGCCGATGGATCGCAATGGAAGAAAATGGATACGATTTTTCCGGAATTTGCCCATGAACCAAGAAATGTTAGGCTTGCACTAGCCACAAATGGCATGAACCCGTTTCCATCAACTACAACACATATTCTAACATCTATCGTGGAACATGACATAGATGATGTAGTTGCCAGTCATCATGACCACCATGAAGGCTTGTGGGAAAATATTTCATCTTAATAGGGTATTAATCTTGTTAGTGATTCATTGAATTACATGTTATATTAGTTATTCGTTGTTTTAAATGTTATATTAAATATTTGATAGTTTTGTTTCCTTGTTTGGACAGATACTCATGGCTGACCAGGATGGACGATCCAGGTCTGACTCACAGGCTAGTGGTTCCTCTGCTCGAAAGAGTAGAGGTGTTACCCGGATGCCAGACGTTGCACTTAGGCGTCACCGGGGAGAGAGGCTACTTGTTGACATGGATGTCAACACCGGTAGATTTAGTGGACCGAATGCCACGAAGTTTAGCAGTTATTTGGGGGTTGTGGCTTAGTCGAAGGTGTCCATCATTATCCCCGACTAGGATAATGTCGAGGAGGTGGTGAAGAACCAGCTATGGAGTGATGTTCTAGTAACTTAGATATTATTTAAGTTTTATTTTCGTGTATTATTTCATGTAACTCTTAATAAGGACTCCTTTATGGACTAACTCTTTTCATGTAGGATTCTTTTGACATACCATCTTCTGACATAGCGAGGAGGAAGATCCTCGGTATTATGGTTGAGCGATGGAGGTCGTTCAAATCCATACTCACCACGAGGTATATTGAACTTTAAATTCTTAATCAACGCTTCACCAAATTGTACCAATCCTTAGTTTAAATGTACCTGAATTGTAGGTATGTATTCGGGGACGACCAAGGAAAGTTCCCTGGAGAGAAATATCCATTCATCGATCAGGAGACCTGGGATGCTTTTGTTGCATCTAGACACTCTGCCGAGTTTCAGGTACATTGGTTTTTAGATGATTAAATTATGTATAATTTAAACGGCTAACTCTGAATTTTTTTTTCTTGTTGTAGGAGACCAGAAAGAAAGCACAGGAGACTAAGAAGCTAAATGACTGCCCACACACACTGTCACGTGGGGGTTACCGTAGGTTGGAGGAGCGGCTGGCATAGGAGAGGCTGAGTCAGTGTCAGACTGACACTGGTATTGTGGATCCCCCTTCCCCACCTACACGCCACGACAAATGGAAGCGGGCTAGGATCAAGAAGAGTGGGGAATACACTTCCTCACAAGCTCAGGAGGTTGCCTCACAGATAGTAAGTATTCCCCTTTGTATCAGTGTCTGTTTTTTAGTTTACATGAAGGAAGTGAATACTAACTTGTTTGGTTTCAGGATTCCTTGGTTGAGCAATCAACCCAAGGGTCTTTCGTAGCCCAAGGACGAGGGTATTTTGACTACCGCCATCGGCAGGCCAGAGCACCCGGGAAGAGTGTGTGCTGTTGGTCAAGGTGTAGGTAAGTGGTAAATAACTCTATGCTTTCATTTTGTTATCTATTAAACAATTATGGGCTAATCATTCACATTTCACAGGCCTCTGCTCCTATTACGGTGCTCCAGACCCTGCCCCCTCCCTTGAGAAAATAGTGGAGCAGAAGGTGGTTGTTGTGAAGGCTGAGTACCAGGAGGAGATATCTAGGCTCCACCAGGAGATGGGCTGATTCAGGGAGGAGATGAAGGCTTCACTCAGCCACCACCAGGAGACTACTGCACCCGCTAGCGACCCACAAGTTAGATTCTTTATTTAATTTTCTCAGTTTTATTGTTTGTAATCACTTTATTTCATTGTTGAATGACTTCTGCTTGATGTGTAAATATGTAGATACGGAAGGTTAGCACTAAGGGGTCGTGCGCTGCGGCTGACCCTGACGATGATGGGGTCGAGCCGCCAGACACCCGTCAATGTGACCTGTTCGTTGACGGGTCGGAGGAGCCAGTTGCCACTGGTATGGTGTATAACTTAGGCCCTGTGGTTCACCATCAGACATTACCTAATGGTATGTCCAGGGTCTCTGTTGTGCTCATCCTCGAGGAGGATGCTGTTGTGCCAGTGGCAACTCTGGAGGTGAAGACCATTGGTCAGGCGGTGGGCCACTTTCTGATGTGGCCCGACAGACTTCTGGTGATTGCCCCTGGATAGGTAAAAACCCTAAACACTAACTAATTTTGTTATATTGTCAATTATGGTACAAAATGTGATGGTTGTCAATTGTTCAACAGGAACAGACATTGAAGAAGCCAGACCCGGCCAAGGATCCCATCCGGATGCTATGGCACATCGGGTATGAGCAAGGAGAGGACACTGTTCAGGTCCCATGGCAGCCACTAGTGTTCGGCCGTCCAAGTGATCTTCCACTTTACGTCACACATTCTGACATGTGTGATATTATTTCGAGGACGTCGATGCTGAACGCCTCCATTATTCAGTTGTGGGAGCTATAAGTATATCATTTTTTGTCCAATTTTTTCATTATACAAGTTATTTATCGCTAACCATGTCTTAACTTGTTTAGGTTTCTGGAAAAACTCTGTGTGGACTTGGGTTTCCAAGGAACTTATGGTTTCTTAGAGCCCTCGCTCATACAGAAACAAGGAAACACCCCGCAGGACACCCAGGCATATATCCAGAATTGGATGTTTGAGTCTGGGAAGCCTGTATACATGGGCCCCTATCATAAAGGGTAATATTCTATTCCATAATTATTGTCATGAATTTTTGTATTTTGAAGTCTCACTTATCATTGGTAACTGCAGGGCTCACTGGACGCTTGTGGTGATCTGTCCGAAGGACTATCTTGCTCTGCATTTTGATAGCTTGCATCGGACAATTCCACAAGACCTGAAAGATATAGTAGACCGGTAAGTTAATCCCTAAAAAATAAGTACAAATTCGATTACATCATTTTTAGAACTATACGATTCTAACTTATCTTGTGTTTTGTTTGACGTAGGGCGGTGGTTGGATACAATCTACTGATTGGAAACAAGTCCAACGGAAGAAAAGTTGCATGGGTGCACCCAAAAGTAAGTCAATCGTATTCATTCAAATCTTCAATTCATATTTTTTAAGTTGCGAATTCACTTATTCTATGCTATACGTCCATTGTAGTCTTACAGGCAGAAGGGTACCTTCGAGTGTGGCTATTTCGTCATGCACACTATGCTAACCATTGTCCAACAACATTTAGTAGATGGATGGACAAATGTAAGTCTCATCATTTGGACTACTTTTCTACCAATTTCATCAATTTCATGTAATAAATAAAGCTTTTGTTCTAATTGTTTTGTGCATTGTTTGTAGTACTTTAAGGACCGGTCATATTTCCCAAAGGCACTTGTAGATGATGTTAGAAAGCAATGGGCCTCACACTTCATTAAAGTTAGGCGAAGCTAGATATAGGATCTTTATTCTTTTATATATGTATCTAGTAGGATTTAGGGTTTACTTTTATTAGATTACATTCAACTTAATTGTATATACTTTCATTTTTTAGGTTGTTATGAAATGATATAGAAAATAAATTGTTATATACATACCATTCTTTTTATATAGTGTTGCTGTGGCATGCTGTATACTGTACTGGTTGTCTGAATGCAGGTTTGGGAAACGATAAAATAGAAACCATATAAAAAAAAACCTCAGTATTTATTCACGGTTATGGTAACAACCGTGAATATAGACTATATTTATCCACGGTTATAACCATAACCGTGAATATAGATTCTATTTATCCACGGTTGTCCATCATAACCGTGAATATAAGTACTAAAAGGTTTCAGTTACAAACTACGATATAGATACATTTTATCCACGGTTAGTAGCATAACCGTGAATATAATAAGTAGTTTGTAACTGAAACCTTTTAGTACTTATATTCACGGTTATGATGGACAACCGTGGATAAATAGAATCTATATTCACGGTTATACTGGACAACCGTGAATATAGATACACTTTATCCACGGTTATTAGCATAACTGTGAATATAAGTAGTTTGTAACTGAAACCTTTTAGTTCTTATATTCACGGTTATGCTCGATAATCGTGAATATAAATAGTAAATTATATTCACGGTTGTTCTTAACCGTGGTCAAATGTGATTTATTACCACGGTTCTTAACCGTGGTTAAAGGCCCTCATCTACTACCACGGCTGCAACAACCACGGTTCTTTAACCGTGAATAAAGGCCATTTTTAACCGTGATTATATCCATTTTTTCCACTAGTGTATATAGAAAATATATCAAAGTCTAAAGGTCTTTCAAAGGTTGTAACGTGGCCTTGGGTTGTATTGTCAAGGTAAGAATTTCAAGAAAAATGGAATACAAAAGGGCTTTAACAGTCATGAATGATTCAAATTACCATCATAAATTTAACAGAGCAAATTTTTGAACTTTTATGGACTTTTTAGAATTCATTCAATATCATCCTTTTGATTTTATTTTTTTTTTATTTTTATTTTATTTTTTTTCATCCCATACATATTTTTCTTAAGTCCTTTTTTATTTCTTTGCTCCACTAAATTTCCAACTTTTTCACCATTAAGAGAATATCAGTCAATGAAAGGCTTCAAGGAAAAATTTTCACTTTCAGGCTCAAAACGGGCAACTAGGGGTCAAATTATGCAAAAATTCTGAGGCTTAAGAATAAGGCCTAATTGTGCCTTTATCATCCTAAGACATATAATCAAAAACCATTTTGAATCGGTTAAAAAACAAGTTCTAGAATATTAATGACTATGAGATTCACTCAATCAAGAAGATATGGGTTTTGAAAATTTGTTTGATAAATAACCCATTTTGGCTCAAGTCTAACCATGGAAAGTCTTTTCAAAGAAATTATTTTTTTCACATAAGGTTCATTTAGACATTGATTTGGCATTTAAACAATCAAATTTTGAAAATTTTACCCAAAATTTTAGGGCCCTTAGATACTTTAGCCTTGTGTTCAAAGTATATTTATCATATAATCATGGTAAATTACAAGATTACAAACAAAACAAGGAAAACACACATGCATGAAAATATAACAATCACACAACGTAAACAAAATAGTTAAGTTTTCTTATCTACCACCCCAAACCAGAATTTGACATTGTCCTCAATGTTAAAATGGATGATAAAAGGATAAGAAAACTTACCTATAGTAACCCCAAACTAGCATTTGACATAGTTAGTTTTTTTTTTAGAGCTCAAAATGAAACAACAACTTTTTATAGGGTTACCTCCCTATCAGTGCTAAGTTTTAAGTCTTCAGCTAGACTTCTCACCGTTTGGATTTACTCATCAGGAGCATCAAACAAGTCCAAGTCACTTGCTTGTTGTATTGGTTGACCTGTCAAGTAGTGCTTTACTCTGTCCATTTACCCTAAATGTACCAGATTTCTTGCTCCATAGTTTGACAGCTCCAAAGGGAAAGACCTTTGTTATCTTGAATGGTCCCAACCATCGAGATCTCAGTTTACCTAGAAAAAGCTTCAATCTGGAATTAAATAGTAAAACCATATCACCTGGATTAAATGTTCTCCATTGGATGTGACGATCATGCCATTGTTTGGTTTTTTCTTTATAAATTTTGGCATTTTCGTATGCATCTAGACGGAGTTCTTCAAGCTCATTTAATTCCAACAACCTACGTTCACCTGCAGCCTTATGATCAAAGTTAAGAGTTTTAACAGCCCAAAAAGATTTATGTTCTAGCTCAACAGGTAAATGACAGGGCTTCCTATATACTAGCAGGGCTTCCTATATACTAGCTTAAAAGGTGTGGTTCCAATGAGAGTTTTGTATGCGGTTCGATACGCCCATAAGGAATCATCTAACCTAATAGACCAATCCTTACGTGATGTATTCACCACTTTTTGAAGAATATTTTTAATTTCCCGATTGGATACCTTAACTTGTCCACTAGTTTGTGGGTGATAAGGTGTAGCAACCTTATGCCTAACTCCATATTTCTTTAGAAGGGTCTGAAAAGTTTTCTCAATAAAATGAGACCCTCTATCACTTATAACACATTTTGGGACCCCAAACCTTGGAAATATTATTTTCTTGAAAAGTTTAATAACAGTCTTAGCATCAGAATGGGGTGAAGCAATGGCTTCCACCCATTTTGACACATAGTCAACTGCCACTAATATGAACTGATTTCCAAAAGAGGAAGGAAAAGGTCCCATAAAATCAACACCCCATACATCAAACAATTTAACTTCTAAAATGGTATTCAATGACATTTCATGTCTCTTACCAATGTTACCTGTTCTTTGGCAAGCATCACAAGTTAGAACATACTTACGTAGATCCTTAAAAATATTTGGCCAAAAGAACCCAGCTTGCAATACTTTAGCGGCTGTCTTAGAGGTACTCATGTGCCCTCCACAGGAAAGAGAATGGCAATGATCCAAGATAGCATGGACCTCATCTTGTGAAACACACCTCCTAATTAAACCATCTGCACATTGCTTGAATAGGAGTGGTTCATCCCAATAATAATGCTTGACATCTACATAAAACTTTTTCCTTTGCTGAAAGCTAAGGTCAGGAGGTAAGATACCACTTGCAAGAAAATTTACAAAATCAGCATACCAAGGAACACGTTGGATACTAAGATTCAAGAGTTGTTCATCCGAAAAAGATTCATTGATGGGAATATTATCTATTTCTTCTTTTTCAAATGTCAACCTAGATAGGTGGTCAGCGACCAAGTTCTCGGTACCCTTCTTATCCTTAATTTCCAAGTCAAATTCTTGCAATATTAGAATCCACCTAATTAACCTAGGCTTTACTTCCTTTTTGTTCAATAGATACTTAATGGCAGAGTGGTCAGTGTAAACAGTAACATGTGAACCTACCAAGTAAGATCTAAATTTATCAAAAGCAAAGACAATGGCTAACAGTTCTTTTTCAGTTGTGGCATAATTTACCTGAGTATCATCCTGCGTCCGGCTGGCATAATGAATTACATGGAGTTTTTTATCCTTTCTTTGCCCTAACACAGCCCCCACTGTGTAATCACTCGCATCGCACATCAGTTCAAATAGGAGTTTCCAATCAGGTGGTTGCACGATAGGGGCAGAGATTAGAGCTTGCTTAATCCTGCAAAAAGCTTCCTTACAAGATGAATCAAAATTGAAAGGCACATCCTTACCCAAAAGAGTTGTAAGAGGCTTTGTGATCTTGGAGAAATCTTTAATGAACCTACGGTAAAACCCTGCATGTCCCAGAAAACTCTGAATACCTTTCACATTTGTAGGTAGAGGCAATTTTTCAATCACTTCCACTTTAGCCTTATCAACTTCTATACCACTCTCAGACACCAGGTGTCCAAGAACTATGCCTTCTTTTACTATAAAATGGCATTTTTCCCAATTCAAGACCAGATTGGTCTCTTCATAACGCTACAAGACTTGGCACAAATTTGTTAAACAATTATCAAAATCTAAACCATGCACTGAAAAATCATCCATAAAGACTTCCATCACATTTTCAATAAGGTCAGAAAAAATTGCTTGCATACACATTTGAAAAGTCGCAGGTGCATTACACAAACTAAAAGGCATACGCCTATAAGCATAAGTCCCATAAGGGTAAGTGAAGGTAGTCTTTTCTTGATCAGATAGATGAATAGGAATTTGATGAAAACCTGAATACCCATCCAAATAATAGAAATAAGAGTGTTTCGTAAGTCTTTCAAGCATCTGATCAATAAAAGGGAGAGGAAAATAATCTTTTTTTGTGGCGCTATTTAACTTCCTATAATCAATGCACATGCGCCAACCAGAGACAATCCTAGTAGGAATCAAGTTATGTTTATCATTTTCAATCATAGTTATTCCCCCCTTTTTAGGCACCACATGAACAGGACTTACCCATTTACTACTATCAACAGGATATATAACGCCAGCATCAAGCAGTTTCAAAATTTCCTTTTTAACCACTTCTTGCATTTTTGGATTTAATCTCCTTAGTGGTTCTACTGTGGGCCTACTTTCATCTTCTACAGTAATCCTGTGCATACAAAAAGAAGGGCTAATCCCTTTGATATCATCCATTGTATAACCTATTACCTTTCTATATAACCTAAGTTATTTTAAAAGTTTTTCAGTTTCACATGGATTCAATTCAGCATTAATAATCACAGGATATGTGGAATTAGGACCAAGAAACTCATACCTTAACGAAGCTGGTAAAGGTTTTAATTCCACATTGGGGCTTACCACTTTGTCACCTATGACCTCAGTATCATGTTTTAGTGGGGCCTTAGAGCAATCAGATGTTTCTGTCAGCTCAATCATGAAAATAGTTTCAAGTGGGTCATTAGGAAGGGTTGCTTCCTTTACCACTTGTTCAACAAAATCCATACTACAGAAAACATCATTAAAAGGTTTTTCTAAAACATTTTTCAAGTTGAAATCAACCTTTTGGTCTCCAACAGTTAGAGATAATTTACCATTCTTGACATCGATCACAGCACCTACAGTTGCTAAAAATGGTCTACCTAAAATAGTAGGAATCAAAGAATCTTCATCCATTTCAAGCACAACAAAGTCAGCAGGTATAAAAAATTTTCCTATCTTAATAGGAACATCCTCTAAAATTCCTACAGGATATTTTACAGATCTATGAGCCAATTGTAAAGACATCCTAGTAGGTTTTAGTTCACCCAATCCTAACTTTTCAGCAACAGATAATGGCATTAAACTCACACTCTCTCCTAAATCACACAATGCTTTATCTATATTCATGTCACTAATCATACAAGGAATAGAGAAACTACCTGGATCTTGGAGCTTGGGTGGAAGCTTTCTTTGAATTAGAGCACTGCACTCTTCAGTAAGTGTAACTGTACCATCTTCCTCCAGTCTTCTTTTGTTGGACAAAATGTCCTTCAGGAACTTTGCGTATGTGGGCATTTACTGCAAAGCATCTGTGAAGGGAATATTAATATACAATTTCTTTAAAACATCAAGAAACTTACCAAATTGTTTATCCAACTTTGCTTTAGCTAAGCGCTGAGGAAATGGAATGGGAGGTTGATATGGCTTAACTTCCTCCTTATTTTCTTGTGGTTTCTCTTCTTCGATCACTGGATGAGATGAAGATTCATCCACTTTGTTTTCCTCCTTTGTAGTCTTGCCAACTGGTCTATCATATTAAGTACCACTCCTAAGAGTGACAGCCATGGTTTGGTTAGATGGTCCAGCCTCTGGTTTTCTAGGAAATGTTCCTGGTGCTCTTTGAGAATAAGAGGCTTGTTGCACAATTTGATTTTCCAGTATTTTGTTATGGGTGGTAAGAGAGTCCACTTTTGAAGCCAAGTTTTTTATTGCATCAGAGAATTCATCATTTTGTTTAATTTGAGTAGCTACAAATATCTCCATCAAGGATTCTAGCTTTGATTTTTGTGGAATATAGGTTTCTTGTTGAGGTTTGTAGTTACTTTGATTACCTTGGAATTGAGGTGGCCTATTTTGGAATCCAGGTGGACCTTATGGAGGTTTGTAGTTACCTTGATAATTTCCACCATAGTTTCCAATAGCATCCACCTGATGCATTTATTGTTCTTGATTAGGGGTCATTGCTAAATGGCAGTTTGCAGCTCCATGTCCTGAAACACCACAAACTTCACAAACAATGTTAGTAGTACCTGTTGACCCTATTTTATCAAGTTTTAATGTTAATACTTCAACTTTGGCAGAAAGTAAGGAAAGAGCATTAACAGAGTACTTACTTGGTGTTTTAGCAGGTAATCCTCTCTCAGAGTTCCACTGGTGAGTGTTTTGAGCTATTTCCTCAATCAGGTTCTCAGCTTTATCAACATTTTTACTCATGAAGGCTCCTCCAGCTGCAGCATCTAAAGAGATCTTTTGTGTGGAAGTCAGTCCATTATAGAAAATATGGATTGTCAACCACCTTTCTATCCCATGGTGAGGACATTCTCTTAACATCTCCCTGTATCTTTCCCAGGCTTTATACAAGGACTCATCATCTTTTTATGAAAAATTGATGATTTGTTTTCTCAACACATCAGTCTTGTTCCTTGGGTACCATTTATTGATAAAAGCACTAGACAATTGTTCCCAAGTCGTGATGGATCCTTAGGAAGAGAGTATAACCACGCCCTCGCTTTATCTCTTAAGGAGAAAGGGAAGAGTCTTAAGCGAATGGCATCATTGGTGGCTTCGTTCATCTTCAGGGTGTCACAGTATTCAAGAAAAATTTGAAGGTGAAGATTTGGATCTTCAGAGGGTAATCCTCCGAATTGGTTCTGTTGAACCATAGAGAGTAGTGAAGGCTTCAATTCAAAATTGTTAGCCTCCACTGTGGGTCTAAGGATGCTAGATCCTCTTCCATTTGTACTTGGAGCGGCAAAATCTCTTAAGGCTCTGTTTTGGTCTGCCATTTGTTTTTCTTTTTCTTGTTTTTGTTGTTTTTGTTGTTTTCTTAAAGCTCTAAGGGTACGTTCTATCTCAGGGTCAAATCTTAAGTTTAGATCGACACTACGGCTTCGTCACATAAAAAGAAAATAAATGACAAATAAAATAAACAATTACAAAAACAAAACAACAGATACACAAAATAAAGAACAAAATACAAGATTACAAAACAAAATAAAAATAAAAATAAAAATAAAAATATTAACAAGTATGATCTAATCGGATTTCAATATTGGCGATATTTGAGGGACAACAGTCCCTAGCAATGGCTCCAAAAACTTGACAGGGCCCGCAAGCGCACGGGTTATGTCGCGTAATATAAAAGATTATCGTTCTCCACAGGGACTGTTTTCAAAGTACCAGCATATTGAAATTTAATTATCCACACAATTGATTTTTAATGTTTTTGTAAAATAAAACACAAATTAAAAATCAAAAATAAATTTAGAAATAAAATTTACTTGACACTTTAAAAAAATCAGAGTTGAGAGTATCTTGGGATTTCGGGAGATCAAGACTTTATTTTATGTTAATGAATTTTAACTTTTCATAAATAAGAATCAAATTAAGTTTTCCAAGGCGGATTTTCCTTAAGCTAATTAATATGTTCCTCTTGGAATCCTATTAATGTACCTAACCCATGGAAAAAGCGCTGCTTAATCCTTAGAAAAGGCCCATTATCGTTTTGTGAAAATCCCTTATTTATTCCCCAAAAGATTTTGATTACTTTCACGGTTTTACCGAGGTCACAAAAAGTATTTCAAAACCTTAGGCTTAGTTCAAAACTTTCCAGTAACAATAAATCTCTCGATTCTATTAATTACTTAAACTTACTAATATACCCGCAAGTATACAGTTTTATCACTTAGGTTCTTGTTAGGAATTACTAAGAGCATTGAGCATTTTTAAACTAAATGGAAAACAGAAATTTATTTAATTCCAAGTCAAAATAACATTATCATAAAATATTATCATACCCCCTTCATCCCAAGATAATTAATTTAGTTACTCATGAAATAATTCAAATTCATATATATAATGGAAAAATAAAACATACAAGACATGGTAAAAATAAAAACTTACGGGTTTCTCCAAAATCTTAGAATAATTTTACCACTGTATTTCCTTGTTGCAATATTCCTCCACCAATTACAAATTGGAATACTCACTTTTACAATTCACAACTCTTAAAATAAAAGAAAGAAAAAGAAAATAAAAGAGAAATGGGATGGAAAAATAAAAAGAAAGAAAATGAAAGAAAGGAAATAGAATAAAGAAAGAAATAAAGAAAAGAAAGAAAAGAGGAACGGAAACAGAAACAAAAGAGAGAAAGGAAAGAAAAGAAAGAAATTAAAGTATGAAAAGAAAGAGAACTCAATCAGAATTGATGCTGTCCATCTTCGTTTTGTTTTGTTGTCAGCCGCCCCTTCATAAGTCAAGGATCCACTTGGATAGTGGAAATCCAAGTCAGCATGGGCATTCGGTGGGAATATGGAAGGTCGGCTTTCTCCTTCTGACTCAGATTTAGTGCCTCAGTCGGTATACACCTACAGTGGGAAATAATCCGAGTGGAAAAGGTGCTGTTCGTACACAAAAGACCGAGTGAAAGCTTTGCTCGGTGTTGCTTTGCTGGACGGTGTTGAGTTGCTGGACGTTGTGGAAAGGAACTGGACGGTGTTGTTGTTGTGAGGAGCTGGTCAGTATTGGTTGGATGAAGCCGGTGTTGTGGTTTGAGGGGACGGTGTTAAGTTGCTGGAAGGAAGAGGTCGGTGTTGTATGGATTTGAGGAGCTGAACGTTATGGGCTGGACGGTGTTGAATTGGATGGAGTCGGTGTTGCAGCTGGATGAAGGGACGAGTGAAGAGTGACTGAAGAGTAACTCTGATTGAAACATTCAATCGGAACCGACTGAAGAGAGACTCGGAACCGATTGAAACATTCATTCGGTACTGATCAAAAAGTGGCTCGGAACTGATTGAAACATTCATTCGGAACCGATTAAAGAATGACTCGGCTACGTCTCTGGAAATGAACCACTCGGAGAGACCTTGCTCGGATTTGCTCGGGAATAATTCAGTGGAGAATGACCCTTCCTTTACTCATTCAAATGATATACTCAAACACCTTCAATTGGAAGTCCGAGTTGATTTTCACTCGGAATTGCCTCAACCGTCAATCAGCCCATTCGGTTGTTTTTACTCGGGAGTTGACTTTGCCTTTCACTTAGAAATTTGGAATTTTGAGAGAGTCTGGAATCTGGCCAATAGAAGCTCTTCACATGTCTGAGCTTTGTTTTGGTCAAAAATACAGCTCTTTGCCCCAACTCACTCAGAAGTCTTCCTTGGAGACATCTCACTCGGGCTTAGTGTGAAACTTTGAGAGTCTGCCTGAAAGTGATTTATTCCTGGTCGGATCTTTCCTTGCTTGATAAGAAACTTTCTCCGAAACTCACTACACGGAAAGCCTTTGCCTGAAAATTGTTCTTTGAAGTTCAGAGTTTCTTTCATTCGGAATCAAGTCACTCGGGAGTCTTCCACTTGGAGGCATTTTTGTCCAGAAGAAGCAGTTGTTCCCCAAATCTAACCTGGTTCAATCAGCATTCCTTCACTTGGACAATAGCTTTGGGCAGTATTTTTCAAAGTCAGTCCCTTTTTCACTTGGAATGGTTGCAGTCGGATAGCTTCCACTCGGATTCACCTCCAACCTAGACATATTTCTTCAAGGTCAGCCATTCTCCACTCGGAATGGCTTTGATAGGGAAGCTTCCACTCGGATTCACCTCCAACAGGGAAGTATTCCACTCGGCAACGCTCCATTCTAAGTCATCCTGCTCGGATTTGATCATTTTTGAGTCATTCTACTCGGATTTCATCATTCTGAGTCAGAATTCAGCATAAAAAGAGAGTTCTTTCCACTTTAGGCTTGTTCTTCTTGTTTCTTTATCATTTTATGGTCGTTTTTATCTTGTTATTGACCCTTTTATTACCTTAATTTCTGCAAAATATCATACCCAAGTAGAATATAGTGGAAAAAAAGCAAAAATCACAATAAATAAAGAAAATATAGTGCATAATGATTAAAATCCTAAGCAAACTAGATCTAATTTATTGTATTATAAAGCACTTATCACTTACATCAGGATTTGGGTTCAAGACTCCGATTAAGCTCAGCTTATCATCCTCAAACAGATGGACAGTCAGAACGTACCATACAAAGTTTGGAAGACTTACTGCGATCTTGTGTGCTTGAGCATGGTGGTAGTTGGGAGCAGTTTCTTCTACTGATTGAATTCACGTATAATAATAGTTACCATAGCAGTATTGGAATGGCTCCATATGAAGCATTGTATGGTAGGAAGTGTCAAACACCCCTTTGTTGGTTAGAAACTGGTGACAGTTTGGCATTAGGGCCTGAAATTGTGCAGCAGACTACTGAACAAATAGAAATAATCAGAGAAAAGATGAAGGCATCCCAAGATAGACAAAAGCACTATTACAATAAAAGGAGAAAACCACTTGAATTTCAAGTTGGTGATCATGTATTTTTGAAGGTTTCACCTCATAAGGGGGATGGCCGAGCATTGAAGAGTAAAAAGTTAAGCCCAAGGTTCATTGGACCATATGAAATTCTAAAGAGGATTGGCCCAGTGGCTTATCAGATTGTACTTCCTCCTCACCTTGTAAATTTGCACAATGTGTTCCATGTATCACAATTGAGGAAGTATGTACAAGATCCCACTCATGTGATTGCTACTGATGATGTTGAAGTCAGAGAAAATTTGACCACCCCTACAGAACCCACACAGATTATGGAAAGGTCGATTAAACGCCTGAGAAACAAGGATGTACCATTAGTGAAGGTTGCATGGAAACAAGGAAATGATATAACTTTAACTTGGGAGCGTGAAGATGCTATGAGGACGCAATACCCAGAATTGTTCCACTGAGGGATGCGTTATATTAAATTTTGAGGACGAAATTTTTATTAGGGTGGGAGAATTGTAACACCCCAAAAATTTCAATCTCATGTATAATCATTTTTAATCCAAATCATTAATGATATTAACCAGTTATATTAACTTTCTACATAAGTGTGACTGTGAATTGAAGCTTCTTTTGATTCGTTCAAATAGCTTCCTTTAGTATTAACCTCTGGTAGCGCTCTGGTTGGGACATTACCGAGTAAAATATTAGTGAGCAAGAAAACTCTGAGTGAATCAGGTCAGAAATAAGACTGTCTGAGTGAAGAAAGGGATCTGTTTCTGAGTGAAGGTTATGACCGAGAGAAATTCTGAGTGAAGGTTGAAATTCCGAGTGAAGGTTAGGTCTTCCGAGTGAGTCATGACCGAGAGAACCACTTCCGAGTGGAGTCCTGGCCTTGAAGACATTTCTGAGTGAAGTGTGTCCGAGAGAACCATTTCTGGGTGAAAGGGGCTCTGACTTGGAAGGAAGTTCCATACTTTCGGGTGGAGTGTCTCCGAGTGACTCATTTCTGAGTGACTCATTTCCGAGTCAAACGTCTTCGAGTGACTCGTTTCTGAGTCAAACATCTTCGAGTGACTCATTTCCGAGTCAAACATCTCCGAGTGACTCGTTTCCGAGTCAAATATCTTCGAGTGACTCATTCCCGAGTCAAACGTCTTTGAGTGACTCGTTTCTGAGTCAAACGTTTCTGAGTAACTTGTTTCCGAGTAACTCGTTTTTGAGTCAAACGTCTTCGAGTGACTCGTTCTCAAATGAAACGTCTCCGAGTGAAACGTTTCCGGGTGTAGTTAATATTCGAGTAATGAATCCCTTCATTCTATTCGTACTCGGATGTCTTGAAGTTGCCAAGAGCTTTTGCTCAGGTCCGTCTTCAAGCTTGCCTTCGACTCCGAGTGATACTTCCAAGTGGAACAATTTCCGAGAGAGGACTGAATAACTCTGAATGATCTTTCAGTTGTAAGTTTTCTGAGACACAACTCCGAATGATCTCTGTTGTAAGATTTCTGAGTGACTTAACTCCGAATGATCTTTCAGTTATATGATTTCCAAGTTATGCACTTCCGAGAGAAGTATTTTTGAGTGAAGAAATTCAGTCAGAGATATATCCGAGTGGATCCATTCGGAAAGGAAAAGTGGCTTTGAAAGAATACTTCAGGCAGATATATATAAATCCGAGTGAGATAATTCTGATGAGTCTGGATGAGACAGTCATTCCAAGGAAGGAAAAGCTGACTGAGTGTTTAACGCAGAAATAGTTCTGAGCAAATCCCTCCCGAGTGAAGCTATACTGAACGGAAAGAGACTGCTGGAACTTCTCAAAAACAGAAATACCGAACCATAAGGACTGGGAGAATGGATGGCTTCCAAGGCCGGGCACGATCCTAATGACAGGACCCGTAAGCGCACGGGTTATGTCGCGTAATATAAAAGATTATCGTTCTCCACAGGGACTGTGTTCAAAGTACCGGCATATTAAAATTTAATTATCCACACAATTGATTTTCAATTTTTGGTATTTGTGAAAAATAAAAATTAACAGTAAAAATTTTTTTTACCTTACAGTAAAAATAAAAATTTACCGTGGGTGAAAAACAGAGTAGAGAGTATCTTGGGATTCCGGGGGTTTAAGATATTATTCTACGTTGACAATTTCAACTTTTTATAAACAAAAATCAAATTAAGTTTTCCAAGGCGAATTTTCCAAAAGCCAATTAATATTTTCCTCTCGGATTCCTATTAATGTACCTAACTTACAGAAAGCGCTGCTTAATCCTAAGAAAGGCCCATTATCGTTTTATGAAAATCCCGTTTTTACTTCCTCAAAAGAATTTTGATTACTTTCACGGTTTTACCGAGGTCACAAAAAGCATCTCAAAAATCTTAGGTTTAGTTCAAAGCTTTCCGGTAAAAATAAATCTCTCGATTCTATTTGTTACCTAAACTTACTAATATACCCGTAAGTACATAGTTTTACCATTTAGGCTCTTGTTAGGAATCACTAAAAGCATTAAGTAAAATTTGAACTAAATGGAAAACAGAAATTTATTTACTTTAAGTCAAAATAACATCAACGTAAAATATTATCGTACCCCCGTTTTCCCAAGATAAAAATTTAGTTACACATGATACGGTATAAATTCATACATATAATGAAAAGGAAATACAACATACAATTCATGGTAAATAAAACTTACGGGTTTCTCCAAAAACCCAGTAAATTTTCCACCGTAAATCTTTGTTCCGGATCCCTCCACCGTATACAAATTTAACCGCTCAATTTCACTGTCCTCTCAATTCTTATTTCACAAAATAAAAATACAATACAAAGAAATAAAATTCCACACTACACGCAAACTGTTTTTCTTTTGTTTAATTTTCTGACTCACTCTCTACACAAAATTCTCTCTGCTACTGTCCTAATTCTCACTGCAAAAACTGACTCCTCTCTGCATTTTCTGTCCCATATTTATACTGGTTTCAGCTGATTTTTATTTTTATTTTCTTTCAATCTGTCCAGCCTATTCTTCCACCTTGTCCCCTCACTTTTCCTTGGCAATATGGAGCAAGAAATGGAGACCCATTCACGTTAAATGCTGTCTTCATTTACCTTCATTATTCTGCTGTTCAGTGTCCCATTTATTGTTGTCTTCTTGCTGTTTGTTTCATGCTGTTGCTGTTCAAAAATTCCTTGCTTTTTGCTGTCAGATTTCACTTGCTGTTTTTGTTGTTTTACTGTCCAAAATTCCAGCAGCCCAAAACGTTAAATGCTGTCTGTTTGCTAAATTTCCATTGCCAATCAGCCATCATTTTTACGTTAATGCTGCTGTCCAAATAATGTTGAATGCTGTCCCATTTCCAGCTGCTTTTCACGTTAAATGCTTCTTGTAGTTTTAGGTGAATGAATGCTTAATTATTTAAGAAATAATTCAGCATGTGGGCCTTGTAATCAAAAAGAATTTAGCACTTTGCCAATTTCCTTCAGCTTTCACGTTAAAAGCTTGTAGAAAGTGGAAACTTCAGCATAAAAAAAAAATTGGCACAATGGACAAAGAAACAAGTGACCATGTGGACTAATGGACAAAGGCTTGAGTTGTTGTTGTTGACCGTGTGGTGCTTTTGAATAATGGACAAAGGAATCTTGCTTTGTAGAGAGCTTCCAACGTAAATACAAAGTTGGAAATGGGAGATTGCTTTTGGTTCATTAAAACAATGCATCATGGGACCCCTTTGGCATAGCATTTTCACGTGAATTAGCTCTAGGAAAGTGGAAATCTTTGCATTCAAAATATTCAAGCATATGGGACAAGAGACAATGGTGGAAGAATTGAATAAATTTGGCAAATGGATCTCTTCTAAAAAATATTTCAATGTGAACAAGAAAAGAAGGAGGAAATGGATTAATTGAATTAACCTTGCATTTAGAGAAATAAACAATTTGAATTAATTTAAATGGAATATTAAAATAAAATTATTTTAATAGAAATGGAATTTAAGTTCTTTGACAATTTTGAAGTACTAAATATTTAGTACTAAATTATTCCAATTCTAAAAAAATATTTTATTTTATTTTATTCCATTTTAAATTAATTCAAACAAAACACAACACTTGAGCAGAAGCAGTGAAATGATTACAGAAATCATGAAATTTGGGAAAATATGATACTTGGTCAATGATAGTGAATTTAAAGTGGAAATCATGAAAATCGGAGGAAATAATACAGTAACAACAGAAAATGTAAACAATTTAAACAGTGAAAAATAGTGTTCTAAAACACTTATCAAAATACCCCAAACCAGAACATTGCTTGTCCTCAAGCAATCACCATATTCACACAATAAGAAACAGAAAACACTTAGCTTAGTAAATTAGGGAACCCAAAACAGAGAAATTGATTTATTCAAATGCCAAAATTAAATTTCTTATATGAGTCAATTTTTAATGTCAAGACTTGAGATACTCTTATCACAATTTCACTCTAAGTGTCTCATGGTTTGTGTATCACTCAAATCATCATAGTCGAAAATATTACCATAAGCTTGTTGATCAACCAGAAACTCCACAGTTTAGATAGAAAGCATGTCAAAGTCTAAAGGTCTTTCAAAGGGTTGTAACGGGGCCATGGGTCGTATTGTCATGGTAGGAATTTCAAGAAAAATGGAGTACAAAAGGGCTTAAACAGTCATGAATGATTCAAATTATCATCATAATTTCAAAAATTAACAGAGCAAATTTTTGAACTTTTATGGACTTTTTGTAATTCATTCAATATCATCCTTTTGATTTTCTTTTTCTTGCTTTTGTTTACATTCCATACATATTTTTCTTAAGTCCTTTTTATTTCTTTGCTTCACTAGATTTCCAACTTTTTCACCATTAAGAGAACATCAGTCAATGAAAGGCTTCAAAGAAAAATTTTCACTTTAAGGCTCAAAAGGGGTAACTAGGGGTCAAATTGTGCAAACATTCTGAGGCTTAAGAATGAGACCTAATTGTGCCTTTATCATCCTAAGACATACAATCAAAAACCATTTTGAATCGGTTGAAAAACAAGTTCTAGAATATTAATGACTACGAGATTCACTCAATCAAGAAAATATGGGTTTTGAAAATTTGTTTGATAGATAACCCATTTTGGCTCAAGTCTCACCATGGAAAGTCCTTTCAAAGAAAATTTTAATCACATAAGGTTCATTTAGACATTGATTTGGCATTTAAACAATCAAATTTTGAAAAATTTTATTCAAAATTTTAGGGTCCTTAGATACTTTAGCTCTGTGTTTAAAGTTAATTTATCATGCAATCATGGTAAATTACAAGATTACAAACAAAATAAGGAAAACACACATGCAAAATAAAATAACAATCACACAATGTAAATAAAACAACTAAGTTTTCTTATCTACCACCCCAAACCAGAATTTGACATTGTCCTCAATGTTAAAATGGATGATAAAAGGATAAGAAAACTTACCTGGAGTAACCCCAAACCGGGATTTGGCTTAGTTTTTTCTTTTCTTTTTTTTTTCTTTTACTTCAAATTCAGAATAAAACAACAAATTTTTATAGGGTTACCTCCCTATCAGTGCTAAGTTTTAAGTCTTCAGCCAGACTTTTCACCATTTGGATTTATTCATCAGGAGCATCAAACAAGTCCAAGTCACTTGCTTGTTGTATTGGTTGACCTGTCAAGTAGTGCTTTACTCTCTGTCCATTTACCTTAAATGTACCAGATTTCTCACTCCATAACTCGACAGCTCCAAAGGGAAAGACCTTTGTTACCTTGAATGGTCCTGACCATCGGGATCTCAGTTTACCTGGAAAAAGCTTCAATCTGGAATTAAACAGTAAAACCATATCACCTGGATTGAATGTTCTCCGTAGGATGTGACGATCATGCCATTGTTTAGTTTTTTCTTTATAAATTCTGGCATTTTCGTATGCATCTAAACGGAGCTCTTCAAGCTCATTTAATTCCAACAACCTACGTTCACCTGCAGCTTTATGATCAAAGTTAAGAGTTTTAACAGCCCAGAAAGACTTATATTCCAGCTCAACAGGTAAATGGCAAGGCTTCCCATAAACTAGCTTAAACGGTGTGGTTCCAATGGGAGTTTTGTATGCGGTTCTATAAGCCCATAAAGAATCATCTAACTTAATAGACCAATCTTTACGTGACGTATTAACCACTTTTTGAAGAATGTTTTTAATTTCCCGATTGGATACCTCAACTTGTCCACTAGTTTGTGGGTGATAAGGTGTAGCAACCTTATGCCTAACTCCATATTTCTTTAGAAGGGTCTGAAAAGTTTTCTCAATAAAATGAGACCCTCCATCACTTATAACACATTTTGGGACCCCAAACCTTGGAAATATTATTTTCTTGAAAAGTTTAATAACAGTCTTAGCATCAGAATGGGGTGAAGCAATGGCTTCCACCCATTTTGACACATAGTCAACTGCTACTAATATGAACTAATTTCCAAAAGAGGAAGGAAAAGGTCCCATAAAATCAATACCCCTTACATCAAACAATTCAACTTCTAAAATGGTATTCAATGGCATTTCATGTCTCTTACCAATGTTACCTGTTCTTTGGCACGCATCACAAGTTAGAACATACTTACGTACATCCTTAAAAATATGTGGCCAATAAAACCCAGCTTGTAATATTTTAGCTGCTGTCTTGGAGGTGCTCATGTGCCCTCCACAGGAAAGAGAATGACAATGGTTCAAAATATCATGGACCTCATCTTGTGAAACGCACCTTCGAATCAAACCATCAGCACATTGCTTGAATAGGAGGGGTTCATCCCAATAATAATGTTTGACATCTGCATAAAACTTTTTCCTTTGCTGAAAGCTAAGGTCAGGAGGTAAAATACCACATGCAAGAAAATTTACAAAATCAGCATACCAAGGAACACGTTGGATACTAAGATTCAAGAGTTGTTCATCCGGAAAAGATTCATTGATAGGAATATTATCTATTTCTTCTTTTTCGGATGTCAATCTAGACAAGTGGTCAGCGACCGGATTCTCAGTACCCTTCTTGTCCTTAATTTCTAAGTCAAATTCTTGCAATATTAGAATCCACCTAATCAGCCTAGGTTTTGCTTCCTTTTTATTCAATAGATACTTAATGGCAGAGTGATCAGTGTAAACAATAACATGTGAACCCACCAAATAAGATCTAAATTTATCAAAAGCAAAGACAATGGCTAACAGTTCCTTCTCAGTTGTGGCATAATTTATTTGAGCATCATCCAGCGTCCGGCTGGCATAATGAATTACATGAAGCTTCTTGTCCTTCCGTTGCCCAAGAACAGCCCCCACTGCGTAATCACTCGCATCACACATCAATTCGAATGGGAGTTCCCAATCAGGGGGTTGTACGATGGGGGCAGAGATTAGAGCTTGCTTAATCCTGCAAAAAGCTTCCATACAAGATGAATCAAAATTGAAAGGCACATCCTTACCTAGAAGAGTTGTAAGAGGCTTTGTGATTTTGGAGAAATCTTTAATGAACCGACGGTAAAACCCTGCATGTCTAAGAAAACTCCGAATACCTTTCACATTTGTTGGTGGGGGCAATTTTTCAATTACTTCCACCTTAGCCTTATCAACTTCTATACCTTTCTCAGACACCAAATGTCCAAGAACTATTCCTTCTCTTACCATAAAATGGCATTTTTCCCAGTTCAAGACCAGATTGGTCTCTTCACAACGCTGCAAGACTTGGCACAAATTTGTTAAGCAGTTATCAAAATCCAAACCATACACTGAAAAATCATCCATAAAGACTTCCATCACATTTTCAATAAGGTCAGAAAAAATTGCTTGCATACACCTTTGAAAAGTCGCAGGTGCATTACACAGACCAAAAGGCATGCGCCTATAAGCATAAGTCCCATAAGGGCAAGTGAAGGTAGTCTTTTCTTGATCAGATGGATGAATGGGAATTTGATGAAAACCTGAATACCCATCCAAATAACAGAAATAAGAGTGTTTTGCAAGTCTTTCAAGCATCTGATCAATAAAAGGGAGAGGAAAATGATCTTTTTTCGTGGCGCTATTTAACTTCCTGTAATCAATGCACATGCGCCAACCAGAGACAATCCTAGTAGGAATCAAGTTATGTTTATCATTTTCAATCACAGTTATTCCCCCTTTTTTAGGTACCACATGGACAGGACTTACCCATTTACTACTATCAACAGGATATATCACTCCAGCATCAAGCAATTTCAAAATTTCTTTTTTAACCACTTCTTGCATTTTTGGATTTAATCTCCTAAGTGGTTCTACTGTGGGCCTACTTTCATCTTCTACAGTAATCCTGTGCATACAAAGAGAAGGGCTAATTCCTTTGATATCATCCATTGTATAACCTATTACCTTTCTATACAACCTAAGTTGTTTCAAAAGCTTTTCAGTTTCACATGGATTCAATTCAGCATTAACAATCACAGGATATGTGGAATTAGGACCAAGAAACTCATACCTTAATGAAGCTGGTAAAGGTTTTAATTCCACATTGGGGCTTACCACTTTGTTACCCATGATCTCAGTATCATGTTCTAGTGGAGCCTCAGAGCAATCAGATGTTCCTGCAGGCTCAATCATGAAAACAGTTTCAAGTGGGTCATTAGGAAGGGTTTCTTCCTTTACCACTTGTTCAACAGAATCCACACTACAGCAAACATCATTATTAAAAGGTTTTTCTAAAGCATTTTTCAAGTTAAAATCAACCTTTTGGTCTCCAACAGTCAGAGACAACTTACCATTCTTGACGTCGATCACAGCACCTGCAGTTGCTAAAAATGGTCGTCCTAAAATAATAGGAATCAAAGAATCTTCGTCCATTTCTAGCACAACAAAGTCAGCAGGTATAAAAAATTTTCCTACTTTAATAGGAACATCCTCTAAAATTCCTACTGGATATTTGACAGATCTATCAGCCAGCTGTAAAGACATCCTAGTAGGTTTTAGCTCACCCAGTCCTAACTTTTCAGCAACAGATAATGGCATTAAACTTACACTCGCTCCTAAATCACATAATGCTTTATCTATATTCATGTCACCAATCATACAAGGAATAGAGAAACTACCTGGATCTTGGAGCTTAGGTGGAAGTTTCCTTTGAATTAAAGCACTGCACTCCTCAGTAAGTGCCACTGTACCATCTTCCTCCAGTCTTCTTTTGTTGGACAAAATGTCCTTCAGGAACTTCGCATATGTAGGCATTTGCTGCAAAGCATCTGTGAAGGGAATATTGATATACAATTTCTTTAAAACATCAAGAAACTTACCAAATTGTTTGTCCAATTTTGCTTTAGCCAAGCGCTGAGGAAATGGAATAGGAGGTTGATATGGCTTAACCTTCTCCTTCTTTTCTTGTGGTTTCTCTTCTTCAATCACTGGATGAGATGAAGATTCATCCACTTTCTTCTCCTCCTTTGTAGTCTTGCCAACGGGCCCATCATATTGAGTACCACTCCTAAGAGTGATAGCCATGGTATGGTTGGACGGTCCAGCTTCAGGTTTTCCAGGAAATGTACCTGGTGCTCTTTGAGAGTAGGAGGCTTGTTGGGCGATTTGATTCTCTAATATTTTGTTATGGGTGGCAAGAGAATCCACCTTTGAAGCTAAGTTCTTTATTGCATCAGAGAATTCATCATTTTGTTTAAGTTGAGTAGCTACAAATGTCTCCATCAAGGACTCTAGCTTTGATTTTTGTGGAATATAGGGTCCTTGTTGGGGTTTGTAGTTACTCTGATTACCTTGGAATGGCCTGTTTTGGAAGCCAGGTGGACCTTGTGGAGGTCTGTAGTTACTCTGATAATTTCCACCATAGTTTCCAATAGCATCTACTTGATGCATTTCAGGTTCTTGATTAAGGGTCATTGCTAAATGGCAATTCGTAGCTCCATGTCCTGAAACACCACAAACTTCGCAAACAACCTTAGCAGCACCTGTTGACCCTATCTTATCAAGTTTTAATGTTAATGCTTCAACTTGGGCAGAAAGTAGGGAAAGAGCATCAACAGAGTACTTACCTGGTGTTTTAGCAGGTAATCCTCTCTCAGAATTCCATTGGTGGGTGTTTTGGGCTATCTCCTCAATCAGGTTCTGGGCTTCATCCACATTTTTGCTCATGAAGGCTCCTCCAGCTGCAGCATCCAAAGAAATCTTTTGCGTGGAAGTTAGTCCATTATAGAAAATATGGACTGTCAACCACCTCTCTATCCCATGGTGAGGACATTCTCTCAGCATTTCCTTGTATCTCTCCCAGGCTTCATACAAGGATTCATCATCTTTTTGTGCAAAATTAATTATTTGTTTTCTTAACAGATCAGTCTTATTTCTTGGGTACCATTTATTGATGAAAGCACTGGATAGTTGTTCCCAAGTTGTGATGGATCCTTTAGGAAGAGAGTATAACCACGCCTTCGCTTTATCTCTTAAGGAGAAAGGGAAGAGTCTCAAGCGAATGGCATCATTGGTGGCTCCATTCATTTTCAAGGTGTCACAGTATTCAAGAAAGATTTGAAGATGAAGATTTGGATCTTCGGAGGGTAATCCTCCGAATTGGTTCTGCTGTACCATAGAGAGTAGTGAAGGCTTCAATTCAAAATTGTTAGCCTCCACTGTGGGTCTAAGGATGCTAGATCCTCTTCCGTTTGTACTTGGAGCAGCAAAATCTCTTAAGGCTCTGTTTTGGTCTGCCATTTGTTTTTCTTTTTCTTGTTTTTGTTGTTTTTGTTGTTTTCTTAAAGCTCTAAGGGTACGTTCTATCTCAGGGTCAAATCCTAAGTTTAGATCGACACTACGGCTTCGTCGCATAAAAAGAAAATAAATGACAAATAAAACAAATAATCACAAAAAAAAAATAAAATAAAAAATAAAACAGCAACAGATACGCAAAATAATAAACAAAATACAAGATTACAAACAGAATAAAATAAACAATAAAAATCAGAAAAATATAAAAATACAGAAAAAGAAATAAATGAAACAAATAACATAAAAGAAAAAGAAAACAATAATAAACAAATACAAAGAACAGAACAATATCAAGAAAAATATCACACTAAATATACAACAGTAAAGTAAAATAGAATAACAAAATTTTAAGAACAAAATAAAATAACAGAACAATTAATTAGAAATTCAAAAATAGTAACAGTAAAAGAAAAAGGAACAGAATACAAAATACAAAATAACCAAATAAAATAAACACTAAAAACAAACAAATATACAAAAAGAAATAAATCAAACAAATAAAACAAAATAAAAATAAAAAGAAATATTAACAAGTATGATCTAATCGAATTTCAATACTGCCGATATTTGAGGGACAACAGTCCCCGGCAACGGCGCCAAAAACTTGACAGGACCCGCAAGCGCACGGGTTATGTCGCGTAATATAAAAGATTATCGTTCTCCACAGGGACTGTGTTCAAAGTACCGGCATATTAAAATTTAATTATCCACACAATTGATTTTCAATTTTTGGTATTTGTGAAAAATAAAAATTAACAGTAAAATTTTTTTTTTACCTTACAGTAAAAATAAAAATTTACCGTGGGTGAAAAACAGAGTAGAGAGTATCTTGGGATTCCGGGGGTTTAAGATATTATTCTACGTTGACAATTTCAACTTTTTATAAACAAAAATCAAATTAAGTTTTCCAAGGCGAATTTTCCAAAAGCCAATTAATATTTTCCTCTCGGATTCCTATTAATGTACCTAACTTACAGAAAGCGCTGCTTAATCCTAAGAAAGGCCCATTATCGTTTTATGAAAATCCCGTTTTTACTTCCTCAAAAGAATTTTGATTACTTTCACGGTTTTACCGAGGTCACAAAAAGCATCTCAAAAATCTTAGGTTTAGTTCAAAGCTTTCCGGTAAAAATAAATCTCTCGATTCTATTTGTTACCTAAACTTACTAATATACCCGTAAGTACATAGTTTTACCATTTAGGCTCTTGTTAGGAATCACTAAAAGCATTAAGTAAAATTTGAACTAAATGGAAAACAGAAATTTATTTACTTTAAGTCAAAATAACATCAACGTAAAATATTATCGTACCCCCGTTTTCCCAAGATAAAAATTTAGTTACACATGATACGGTATAAATTCATACATATAATGAAAAGGAAATACAACATACAATTCATGGTAAATAAAACTTACGGGTTTCTCCAAAAGCCCAGTAAATTTTCCACCGTAAATCTTTGTTCCGGATCCCTCCACCGTATACAAATTTAACCGCTCAATTTCACTGTCCTCTCAATTCTTATTTCACAAAATAAAAATACAATACAAAGAAATAAAATTCCACACTACACGCACACTGTTTTTCTTTTGTTTAATTTTCTGACTCACTCTCTGCACAAAATTCTCTCTGCTACTGTCCTAATTCTCACTGCAAAAACTGACTCCTCTCTGCATTTTCTGTCCCATATTTATACTGGTTTTAGCTGATTTTTATTTTTATTTTCTTTCAATCTGTCCAGCCTATTCTTCCACCTTGTCCCCTCACTTTTCCTTGGCAATATGGAGCAAGAAATGGAGACCCATTCACGTTAAATGCTGTCTTCATTTACCTTCATTATTCTGCTGTTCAGTGTCCCATTTATTGTTGTCTTCTTGCTGTTTGTTTCATGCTGTTGCTGTTCAAAAATTCCTTGCTGTTTGCTGTCAGATTTCACTTGCTGTTTTTGTTGTTTTACTGTCCAAAATTCTAGCTGCCCAAAACGTTAAATGCTGTCTGTTTGCTAAATTTCCATTGCCAATCAGCCATCATTTTTACGTTAATGTTGCTGTCCAAATAATGTTGAATGCTGTCCCATTTCCAGCTGCTTTTCACGTTAAATGCTTCTTGTAGTTTTAGGTGAATGAATGCTTAATTATTTAAGAAATAATTCAGCATGTGGGCCTTGTAATCAAAAAGAATTTAGCACTTTGCCAATTTCCTTCAGCTTTCACGTTAAAAGCTTGTAGAAAGTGGAAACTTCAGCATAAAAAAAAAATTGGCACAATGGACAAAGAAACAAGTGACCATGTGGACTAATGGACAAAGGCTTGAGTTGTTGTTGTTGACCGTGTGGTGCTTTTGAATAATGGACAAAGGAATCTTGCTTTGTAGAGAGCTTCCAACGTAAATACAAAGTTGGAAATGGGAGATTGCTTTTGGTTCATTAAAACAATGCATCATGGGACCCCTTTGGCATAGCATTTTCACGTGAATTAGCTCTAGGAAAGTGGAAATCTTTGCATTCAAAATATTCAAGCATATGGGACAAGAGACAATGGTGGAAGAATTGAATAAATTTGGCAAATGGATCTCTTCTAAAATATATTTCAACGTGAACAAGAAAAGAAGGAGGAAATGGATTAATTGAATTAACCTTGCATTTAGAGAAATAAACAATTTGAATTAATTTAAATGGAATATTAAAATAAAATTATTTTAATAGAAATGGAATTTAAGTTCTTTGACAATTTTGAAGTACTAAATATTTAGTACTAAATTATTCCAATTCTAAAAAAATATTTTATTTTATTTTATTCCATTTTAAATTAATTCAAACAAAACACAACACTTGAGCAGAAGCAGTGAAATGATTACAGAAATCATGAAATTTGGGAAAATATGATACTTGGTCAATGATAGTGAATTTAAAGTGGAAATCATGAAAATCGGAGGAAATAATACAGTAACAACAGAAAATGTAAACAATTTAAACAGTGAAAAATAGTGTTCTAAAACACTTATCACCTAACCATTGACCTGCTTCATACCTGTTAGAATCCGACCAACTTAATGCACTCACCAGCGTTCGCATCGCTACTCTTACTTAGTGTTAAGGGCCGTTCCATTATCAAACTTGCACCTTTCTACTCCAATCATGTCATTTAGTATATATTTTAATATATCTACTCCAATCATACAAGTTGGCGGCGGAAATGGTCAAAATACAGCTCACTTCTTATCTAAAACCTCTATTATTTCCATAATTAATGCACCTAACCTCCAGTCACGAAAAAGCTTGTCCCCCACTTGTCTTGTACATTATTAAATCGATACCACAACTCATTCCCAAGTCTGAATTCTTAGAACAACGAAAATTAGTAAAAGCCTCTCTTTCTCATTTCCTTCTCTACGTACAAGTCACCTTTGATCCGAAGCTAGGATAGTAAGAAGAAAATGTTTTTCAACCAATCTAAGACCCTTCATCAAGGTAAGAGGGGATAGGGTTGTGAACAAATATGGAATGGGTAGAATTGTATGCTGTTCTAGGATTCCAGATTTATTTTCATAAATTGTTGCTTAATTTGGAAGCTGAAAACGTGTTAATTTGATTCTGACTTCTTCATCAAAGTTGTAGATCTTTTTGTTATGTGAATTTGGAGACTTGAACCGACTGATTTGGATATGTATACCATGAGTTATAGCCAAAATACTACAGCATGTCTGTTTGGAATACGTATCTTCTATTTTGTGTATATATTAATATTCTGAGAATTATACATACATATTTAGACTTTGATGTCTTCATAAAAGTTGTAGATATTTATGTTATGGATCTATAAAAAGTAGTTTCAAGTTAAAAGGATATTTTTAACTCTAGTTATGCCTAAAATACAGAAGTATGATCATGCTGAAAAACTGCTGATATGAATTACAAATTGTATTTTTAAAACTGGAAATTTTGTGATAAGAATTAGCGTTTAGTATCTTCATAAAAGTTTTAGATATTTGTGTTATGAGTAATTTAGAACTAGTCCCATGCCAAAATTATTTTGTAGCTCCAGAAACGTTGAAAATACCAACATATGTACATTTTGTTACTTCCTTTGAGATGGTTTAGTATACTGGGAATATGTGATGTTTCTGTTTGGAATTTGAAATTATGGTCTGCATGAAAGTTATAGATTATTTTGTTATGGAACTACAAAAAGTATAATTACTTAAAAAGGATTTGATTTGCTCACGTTATAGTCATTTTACTAACGTATGTTGCTGTTGTAAAATTCTGAAATTTACAAATAATGGTTATTATGGATGAAAATGATATTTTTCATATGAGTAATGATTTATTATTGAATTATTGAGGGATTATTGATTATTATGGATGTTATTGAGTGTACTATACATGACATACAGTATGTTTATCTTTGACATGAATAATTATGAATGACTAAATTAATGTATACATGAATGCCTTGAGGTTTATTGAGATATGTTGTTGAAACAGTAAATCCATGATTCTAAAAATTATTATATGTGACGTGTCCTTTGAGGACTTGTGGTTTTCCAAGTGATTATGGAAATATTGATATCATGGTATGTTAAATCGATAAAGAGAATTAAAGGAATTCATGCATCATAAGCATTTGGACGCACCATGGAATTTAGGGGTTCCATGATTGCCTACCCTGGTGCGGGGTTACTCTATGATGAGTTAAAGCCCTATTTTTACAGGAGCCATGAAGTGTAAGGATTCATGGTTGTGCTAATTCCTACTTGTGTACTTCGGTACTGTAGGACCCATGAAGGTGTAGGGATTCATGGTTATGCTAATTCCTACTTGTGTACTTATTTTTGCAGGAGCCATGAAGGTGTAAGGATTCATGGTTATGTAAATTCCTATTGATGTCTCTATAAGACTTTTTACTATAGTATTCTCACCAAACCAAAATGGATCCAGCATGACATCATTTGACTAAGTTAAAGTTTTATTAAATATAAATGAACTTGTTTGGCATATTCATCATATCATTATAGTTTGTTGATTGGGTTTGTGTAATTTTACTTATTTTTTATTTATTCTATATTCTGTCTCACTCTTACATTAATTTTTACAATGCATGCTACACAGAATGATGAGTGATGCAATTAATGAAGCTTTTTGATTTATTGCTTGGACTTTGGCTTCATTTAAATTTTAATGGGTTGTAATAATATTATGTACCACGTACTGTAATCTTCTCTATCGTTTCCGCTATATAAATGCTTTATGTTTTAATTGTTCATGACTAATATACATGATAATATTCCAAATTTATCAACTTTTACGTGACCTCAGAATTTAAATCACGAATTTCAAAATGACTCTTTAAACGTGAAAAATTTATTTAGGAAAATTTCTAATTTCTGGACGTCACACTGCTTCCTATCTCTTCCTAAGGACCGAGGTTGTCACTAGGATTATGTTTATGTTTAATTATATGTTAGTAATTATATATTTGTAATTGGCTTTATTTTAATGAGCATGTTCATATTTTGGACTTTATTCACACATACCACTATTTATGGCCTTAATTAATACTCACCATACCCGAATTAATATTCAAACCTTAAACAAGGCTACGTCATTAATAAATTTATGATCACCCTTAAGTGCCTCGACCAGAACTAGAACCAAAACTAGAACCATTTCTAATAGCATTAGGGTACGTTAAACGCTTGTGACTAGTTTGTTGACAGAGAGTACATCTATATAGGGTCTCAGATTCAACCCAGTCCATCTCATTCCTTATCCTTAATGCCTTAGGGCGTCTCTTTGTGTGCAACATGTCCTCATCAGGAACTACTATGTGTATTTCCTCCAGTTCAGGAATTAAGTCGTCACTACCGATCCGAAACCATTGTCTTGCATAAGCTTTAGCAACATTACGCAAAATGTAGCATTCATGGACGAACTGGAAAAAGTTAACATTTATCGCATTGCATGCAAGGATACTTGAATGCCTGGAACCTTCCACACTGACACTATCTTTCAATAAGATTTAGAGCTCACACAAATCCACCCTTTTGGATGGTTAGGTTAAAGCTCTCCTCCACCTCAAATCTCATCGATTCTGCATTAAATCTTTTGACATCAGTCAAACATGTTTGTGCCTAATAAAGTGTCAGTTTTTCAAGAACCTTTGTGCAATAAATCTGTCCAGTAGCCATTTCTACTACCACATAGCCACCATGATTAATAAAGTACTCAACTAACCAGGAATATGTGAACTTCACTAACACTGTGATTGGTAAGTTACGAGCACCTTTAAACACTTTATTCACACATTCAGAAAGGTTTGTTGTCATATGACTAAACCTAGCACCATTTTCATCATATGCCAGTACCCACATTCCTTTGGGGATGGAATCCATCCATGTTGCAATCTCAGGGCTAACATCACGGAATTTTTGATATTGTCGGTCAAATGAATTCTTGCTTAGATTATATCTTGTGTAAATTACAATCATTATCTACATAAGATCGTTAATAATGCACTACTAATATGAGATTAGTTACAAACTTACCCAATTTGATCAGGTCCTTCTTCAGCTCTTGATTCTTAAACTTTTGGTTAAAGTTATTGGCTATATGTCGAATGTAGTACTTATGATAAGTGGCAGGTGGTGTCCATGCTGCTCCTGAATCTTGAATAGCATCTAAAATACTCCTATGATAACCTGCATCATATACAATTGCAAATTTGCTAGAAACCAAGTCCAATCCTCCAATATTTCACCAGGAACAATAACAAATACTAGCGACAACACTGCACTATTACCATCTTGAGTTGTCACAACCAGTAACGTCCCCTTATATTTACCATATAGGTGGGTCCTATCCACTTGGATAATCGGCTTACAAAAGTTAAAGGCATCACAACAAGCCTTGAATGTCCAAAACACACGATGAAATTTGTGATGCCTTTGATGAATATAACGTTCTTAATTTTTAAAATTTAATTTCAATAATCAAATAAATTTTTTGAAAATAATTTAAATTTCCCAAAACAGAATTCGGATTAAGTAATAACATTGTCATTTTACATTAGCCGACCGGCCCATTCAAGTGTACAAATAATATAATGATTCGGTATTCACAGGAGCCGGCCAAGGTTTCTACAAAATAACTATGTGCACTATGTACTGTACATGTAGATACATAATGCTCAAATCAGCTGAGTGTCTTCATACATCCTTGTTACGTCCTATATCCACTGTAAAAATAACAACAGTAGGGGTGAGCATAAACATGTCAAATAACAGTCATTGAATCAGATCAAATGACCAATTCATAACCACAAATAAATCAAAAATCATATAACATAATTCTTATATATATATATATCATTCATTCTCATGTCATCAAATGATCATATACCATCATATTATTATCAATAACATATATCAATGCGTATGCATGCGGATCCGACTCTAACGATGAGATTTCCACAATATAGTATCTCAGCTCCCAGCTGATTCGACCGTTTTACAGGTACCAAACCGCGTGCGCCCATAATGTAACACCAGTCACTCTCAGTGACAGTGGCGACACAACTCGGTGTTACAGGCCGGCCTTGAGTCCAACTCAAAGGCGTCTGTGGAATCCAAAGAAACCACCACAGGGTCTGTGCCTTATCATCAGGCCGTCCTCCCAACTAGGCCGGCATCACAGGCCCCCTGTAGTCCTGTGTGTGTCTGAATGCACATGCTATGCTAAAATAATTATCAATCATCAACAAACCACCTGATTACAATTATCAGGGGCTACCACTCGGTTACCATCACCAAGCGTCTCACCTCAATACCACAACAAGCATAGCATGCATATATATATCATGAAAAATTCATGAATATAATTCAAATCATCATCATCAATCACATACCAACATCATCTCATGTCATCAACCGATCAAATCATCAGTCACATATATTCTATTGCATCTCATATAAACTCAATATTATTAATATGAATGGAATCTAAGTAAATATAAAATATTTTACTCAATCGGGGTCTCAATAACAATTCACGCACATATTATATAAATCATAACAATAACACCCCAAATCCATTCATAAACCATACATTTGAAATGTAAGGCTCCCCCAACCTAGAAATAAAGAGTTTCAACTATTCTTCAATTGATATTAAGTCACAGCTTCAAGAATTCTGACTGGAATTACAGTTCTGAATTAGTCCAAAGCTTTCTTACTTATGAAATCCAAGCGTTCACGTGAAAGAGAAGAAAGAAAGATTAATTTCTTCTTCGTTTGATGGTTTCCAGTGAATATTGGAAGGAAAAGGATTATAGATGATGTTTTCACTTTCAAAAGTTTCTCCACTCATTCAACAATAGAAATTGGTATATATATATATATATCATTCATGTAAAAGAGAGACGTGAACAATAGGAAATTGTCTACTGTACGTTTCTTAAATGATAAGAGGAAATGAGATATTTAATGGAAAGGGGAAAACACATCAGAGAGGGTCCCATACTTAGAAAAATATCAGAAAAAGAATCTGCTGGAAGGTAGAAGAACAGAGTGACATGGAAAGCTTCAATAATTAAAATAATTATTAATTCTGACTCGGTTTTGTTCTGGGTACATCTTTCCGAGAAAGCCTCTGTCCGTTCAGAATTCATTCATTCAGAGGAAATCCACTCGGAAAGGTTGCATCCATGAATCACCCAGCTTTCGTTCTTCAGAAATAACCCACACGGAAATATCTCATTCAGACAGTTCACTCAGTTATATTTCTGCCCGAGTCAAGCCTTTATTTATGTCACTCGGAAGCCTTTCATTCAAAAAGATTATTCAGAGTTTGAAGACAATTCTCTCCCAAAAATCTTTCTACTCGAAAAAATCACTCGGAATCAAAGACCATTTCGAAGACGAACCCGAGTTTAAACTCAGCAGCTCTAAACACCGACCCGAGCACGAATTAAATGAATTCACCATTCGGATATCTTAATCGGTACCTTCCATCTCGGAAGTATCACACTCAGAGATACTTCACTCGGAAATCACAGAACTCAGAGTTACTCCACTCGGTCATTATTCAAAAATATCAGCTCATGAAGTACTTATCCGAAATCAAAGGTTTTCTTCACTCGGAGGTACTTCTCTCAGAAACGATCCATTCGGAAACATTTTACTCGGGGACAAGTCACTCAGAGGCATTTCACTCAGATTTGCCTTACTCAAAAGCGTCTTATTCGGACAGAGTTTTTATTCACTCAGAAATGATTCTCAGTCATGTTTCACTCGGAAACATCTTAATCTTTACTTCACTCAGTAGTTCTTTCACCCAGAAAGATTTTACTCGGAATTATATTCCTTTTCTTTACTCAAAATTATCTCAACTTTCCCACACTCGGAAATATCTTAGCTTAGGAGCGTCTTTGCCCGAATGGTGTTCATTCAAAGTTAGAGCTCCTTCCTTTTTGCTCAGAATCAATCCACTTGGAATTATTCCTTTCCGATAGAAGCATTCATCCAAAGTCAGACTCGAAAATATATTAATCTTCCTTCACTCGGAATCACATCCATTTTCACTCAGAAAATCTTATTTTAGACATAATTCACTCAGAATTTCACTCGAAAATTCTTCACTGATCCTTATTGAATTATTTTCTAAAATTATAAATTTTAGGATGTTACAATGAACGTTGTCTCTAACCATAATACGCCTTGTTTGTAACATACTTACAGAACCTATCACAATCTGTTTCATATGGTTTAACCATCATGGTAGAAAGACATAAGACTCCTCCCAATCTCCCTACACCTTTGAAATTGCTTTCTGCTTAGCTCTTCAAGCCTTCTAGTAGGAAACCGTGAATCCATATTCTCCTTTCACTCTCTTATGAATTAATGATATCAGCACTGAAGGATCCTTGTTTATCACACTTAGCAAAATTATAAACAAAATAAAAAGATAAACAATTATCAAAAGCAAATAGAGAATAACTATACCTAAAATCATTGAGCAAATTAGGTCAGCATCTAATTTCTTATGATCCTGTGATAAGAAACTATTAACACAGGTATACGGGCCCTCATATTGAGATATCAACCATTTGTGCACTTTTTTTGACAAAATCACACGCATTCTGTAACATCTATATTGAGAATTTTAGAAAATAATTCATTAAGGATCAGTGAAGAATTTTCGAGTGAAATTCCGAATGAATTATGTCTAAAACAAGATTTTCTGAGTTAAAATGGATGTGATTCCGAGTGAAGGAAGATTAATATATTTCTGAGTCTGACTTTGGACGAATGCTTCTATCGGAAAGGAATAATTCCAAGTGGATTGATTCTGAGTGAAAAGGAAGGAGCTCTGACTTTGAATGAACACCATTCGGGCAAAGACGCTCCCAAGTTAAGATATTTTCGAGTGTGGGAAAGTTGAGATAATTTCGAGTAAAGAAAAGGAATATAATCCTGAGTAAAATCTTTCTGGGTGAAAGAACTACTGAGTGAAGTAAAGATTAAGATGTTTCTGAGTGAAACATAACTGATAATTATTTCTGAGTAAATAAAAACTCTGTCTGAATAAGACGCTTTTGAGTGAGGCAAATCCGAGTGAAATGCCTCTGAGTGACTTATCTCCGAGTGAAACATTTCTGAATGGATCGTTTCCGAGAGAAGTACCTCCGAGCGAAGAAAACCTTTGATTTCGGATAAGTACTTCATGAACTGATATTTTTGAATAATGACCAAGTGGAGTAACTCTGAGTTCTGTGACTTTCTGAGTGAAGTATCTCTGAGTGTGATACTTCTAAGAAGGAAGGTACCGATTGAGATATCCGAATAGTGAATTCATTTAATTCGTGCTCGGGTCGATGTTTAGAGCTGCTGAGTTTGAACTCAGGTTCGTCTTCGAAATGGTCTTTGATTCCGAGTGATTCTTTCGAGTGGAAAGATTTTTGGGAAAGAATTGTCTTCAAACTCCGAATAATCTTTTCAAATGAGAGGCTTCCGAGTGACATAAATAAAGGCTTGACTCGGGCAGAAATATAACTGAGTGAGCTATCTGAATGAGATATTTTCGTGTGGGTTATTTCTAAAGAAGGAAAGCTGGGTGATTCATGGATGCAACCTTTCCAAGTGGATTTCCTCCAAATGAAGGAATTCTGAACGGACAGAGGCTTTCTCAAAAAGATGTACCCAGAACGAAACCGAGTCAGAATTAATAATTATTTTAATTATTGAAGCTTTCCACGTCACTCTGTTCTTCTACCTTCCAACAGATTCTTTTTCTGATATTTTTCTAAGTATGGGACCCTCTTTGATGTCCTGTCCCCTTTCCATTAAATATCTCATTTCCTCTTATCATTTAAGAAACGTACAGTAGATAATTTCCTATCGTTCACGTCTCTCTTTTACATGAACGATATATATATACCAATTTCTACTGTTGAATGAGTGGAGAAACTTTTGACAGTGAAAACATCATCTATAATCCTTTTCCGTCCAATATTCACTGGAAACCATCAAACGAAGAAGAAATTAATCTTCCTTTCTTCTCTTTCACGTGAACGCTTGGATTTCATAAGTAAGAAAGCTTTGGACTAATTCAGAACTGTAATTCCAGTCATAATTCTTGAAGCTGTGACTTAATATCAATTGAAGAATAGTTGAAACTCTTTATTTCCAGGTAGGGGGAGCGTTACATTTCAAATGTATGGTTTATGAATGGATTTGGGGTGTTATTGTTATGATTTATATAATATGTGCGTGAATTGTTATTGAGACCCCGATTGAGTAACATATTTTATATTTACTTAGATTCTATTCATATTAATAATATTGAGTTTATATGAGATGCGATAGAATATATATGACTGATGATTTGATCGGTTGATGACATGAGATGATGTTGGTATGTGATTGATGATGATGATTTGAATTATATTCATGAATTTTTCATGATATATATATGCATGCTATGCTTGTTGTGGTATTGAGGTGAGACGCTTGGTGATGGTAACCGAGTGGTAGCCCCTGATAATTGTAATCAGGTGGTTTGTTGATGATTGATAATTATTTTAGCATAGCATGTGCATTCAGATGCACACAGGACTGTAGGGGGCCTTTGATGTGACATCCCGGATATTTATAGAAAATTTTGTGTAGTGACAAAATATTAAAAATTGTTTTTAAGAATTTATTTGATATTTTATGAATTATTGGTTTATTAAAAAAGGTGAGATTAGAAGAGGAAAGGTTTAATTTAAATCATTAAAGAAATTGTAAAGGAAATGGAGAAATAACCGGTTGAAGAGGTTACCGGTCGCAAGTAACCGGTTGAGAAGGTAACCGGTTGCCATGAGTTTAAATAATGGTTTCCTTCTATTTCCTCAATCATTTACGCAATCATTTACTCTCTTTCACGTGAAGAATCTTCTTCCTTATCTGTTACTTTTCTTCTTCATTGATTGAGAGCTGTAAGCTTTGAAGGAAGGTTTATTTTACATAACATCTTGAAATAATTACATAGCCATGATAGTGGTTTCAAGGTGAGTTCATTGAACCATTTAAAAATCGATAATTCACCTTTTTCCTTTCTTTTCTGGACTGAATGGTCACGTATGGGAGGGGGTACTGTTCCGATCCCCACTCCTCTTGGCTGTGAGCCTAAAAATGGCACTTGACAGTGTGGATGGTGGTGTGATGTTAACAAGCTTCACGTTCCAAACCCGTAGGTAGTGGAACGAATATCAGTGGGATGATTAAGGGAGTTGCTATTGGAACAGAGGTGGAACTGTGAACTCAGAAATTGTTGAAGCATGGAACAGAGGTAAGGGGGTGTTCAGGTTATAATTAATTAGAATAGGACATACTGTCCGAGTCGTTGGAATGACTGAACCGGGTAAGAGATGATACTGAGTAAAAATTATGTGAATATGTGTATAAATGTATGTGTGAATGTGCACACCGATCGGTTTAGGATCGTGTGTGTGTGAGACTTAAGAAATATTTGATGTTAACGTTGTGATAAAGTTGTGAATGTATGTGTATGCATGTGTATGGACATTGATTGGTTTCTGATCGTGTGTGTGGCATAATCCGATTGAAATTGAATTATTTAATGCTGTGATGAGATGATGCTGGGTAAAAGTTAATGTATATGCATGTATGTATAAGGGCACTGATCGGTTGAGGATCATGTGTGTATGTGTAAATCCGATTGAAATTGAAATATTGATGCTGTGACAATCGCTGTTTTATGGCAATGTGGAGTCGGGTTTGACAAGCAGGTCACCCGAGTGATGTTGTTAATGGCCACTTGATGAAAAATGTGAAATATGATTATATGATGATTGTGGTGTGGGACAGTCGACGGTATATTTTGCCCCTCATTTCTGGCTCCCGTGGCTTTTGTGCCCAGTTGAGCTACCCAGTGGTCAAGTAGGACCCAGTGGTCGAGGTGGAGAGTCAAGCAGGACTCAGTGAACCAAGCAGGGTTCAAGGGGTGTCAAGCAGGACCCCCAGCTGAAGGCCGATCCTTTGAGTATCCGGATACTGTGTCAATTTTGTCTGAGTCAGTGGTGATAATTGATGATTTGACAATTTTGCCGAGTGCAGTTTGTTATAATTGCCGAATGAGAATTGAAATGTTTGCTGAGTATGATTTGATGAATCTGCCGAGTATGTTATATTTATCGAGTGGTAAATTGTTATACTTACTGATTGAGTGATTTGCTAAAATGGCTGAGTGTTAATTGCTATGATTACCGAGTGTAAGTGTATTACCGAATGTGAGTTAATTACTGAGTGAAATGTGCAATTTGAGAATAAAGTAATCGGACAGAGTTTATACTCGTATTTTATTTAAATTCCGTTCTAGATTAATTATGATGCTAAACACTCACCCTTGCTGTGGTTTTCAATTTTAGTAACCAGTGACAGGGAAGAGGTCGGAGCCATGGAGGTACGCCAAGCGGAGGATTGATGCTAAGGCACCGAGTGATTTGAATGAATTGTGTAATATATGTATATATTTTGAGTTTTCCGTGAGCATATAGCAAGCATGACATAAACCTAAAACCCAGTAAGAATTTTCTTACCTTACTCTTTGAATTTTATTCTAAGAGAAAGTAATTTATAATCATTTTAGTCTTTTATTTCTTAGAAATTATTTTCATTAATTTTACTTTTAATCTTTAAAATAAAAAAATCTATTATTTATTTTAGAGAGAAGTCATTTTATGAAAATTAATTTATAAAAAGATTGAGATAATTAATTCTTGTATTAAAGAAAAATTTTATAGTTTTAAGTATTTTTAGTTAATGATTTAAAAAATATTCTCTTCTAGTAACATAAAATTCTCAAAAGTAAATTATTTTGTTTTTCTAACCTAATAACTAAAGATATTTAGAAATAATTAAGATTTCTAAATTCGATCTTGTTAAGATTCAATTTGAGAAAGATGATGTAAATATGAGAAAGTTTTGAGATATTTAAGGCTTGAAAACTCAATTTTGGTGAGATTTGAATTTAAAAAATTATACCAAATTTATTTCTGTATGACAGAAATTCAGAGAATTGAGGAAATGTACAGTTTATTGAGATGATGTTGTAAACCTTTATTGTATTTAATAATTGAGTTTCTAAAAGCCTTAACCAACTAAATACGCGAGTAGTTCATGCATCATGAATTATTAAAGAGAAACAAAATAATATTGCCTGGGGACAGATTATAGAAACTGAGGATACATTAGAGGAGACTTAATTGCAAGCCTTGGGATGAGAGGGTGTGAAAGGGTGCTTCAGGGACCTGGGGTAGCTCCCTAGTGTCGGGTACTTTCACAATAAAAACCTTCTCAATCTGACTAGTCTCTAAGTGTTTCCATGTCAGTTGAGCTGTTCATGTTATTATTATCAGGAATTATGGAACAATGTAAACTCCTGGTTGACCCAGTGCAAATTAAAATTTAAGGGCCCATATATATAAGTAAGTTATAGGTATTGCATAACTTTCATACATTCATAATTGATTGTGTATATGATTGTAATTGATATTATTATATATTAGTTTGTGAAAACTCTTTGTTGCTTATGTCTCATTCAGGAATATTATATTCTATTTTTTACTCATTTCTCCGTGTTTTTGTTTCATATGTTCTAAATTGATAGTTCATACAGAAGGAAGGATCAAAGAATCTCGGCAATAAATATAACACGTTCTAGAAATGGAGCTCAGTATGAATAAATAATGTCATTAATTAAATGCTCTTGGGCCATGGAGTTTCCTCTCTTTCTAATAATGTTTAATATTTATTTACTTCGGATGAAAGTAAAATTACTTTATAAATTTTTAATGATATTATGAGGTATTTTCAGAAATATTGTATGTAATTTATTCCAATAGTTTCTTTTTAACTATTATATTTTTAGTAAAAAAATTACAAATTTTTTTTAGAATTTATTAAGATGTAACAGAGGGCGTTACATGTGACACATAATAAACAGACCAAGACACAAACATTTCACACAAACGGCCCTATTTATGTAAATAAGTTTGTCCTTTAGCACCATGCATGAATTTTTCTCCTATGTTACATGTTTATTTGATAAAATATATGTATTCTTTCTTTACATAATCGCATAGCATGGTCTCAAGTGTAAATGTTGATGAATAAAAACAATATTGTTGGTAGAGCTAGCTATCTGGTGTTACTGTGTCATGCTTTTGTTCTGGTTGCCTAGCAAATGTGGTTATGCATATGCATAAGCCTTTCCTTATGAACACATTTATTGTTTGTGCTTAGTGTTATGCTTCTAGCAGTTGGGATACTTATGAATCATATACTTTGCCTTGATTCATACATTCTTATAATAAATATACTGCTTCATAATATTCAAAGCATTCTGAACATCCTTTTTGTTTTCCATGTGTGACATGACTTGCTATTATCTTATTTCCATGGCTTCACTTCATTAACTAGTGCTCCACATGCCTTCAATCCTTCAAAATTTCTTTGTAGCTATTGGAAGTGAGGAAACTGGGTGCTAATGCTTCCATGGGCACACTCACAAACAATTTCTTCAACTGGTAACTAACATCTAAAAAATTTAGCATGTTGATATTGTAAGGGTTATAGGATACTATGATGCTGAGTATAGCCAAAGACAACTTGTAGATAAGGATCGAAATTAGTCAGGTCGTCTTTAGGGGCTGTGACCCGTCTGTTTAAAGCCTGTATAGGTCAGGCTTATCGGGCTAGGTTAGGTATAGGCTTTTAAAAAGACCTTTTTAAATAAATAGTTCAAGCGACTTTCTAAAAAGTCTTTGAAACCCAACTAGCCGCCCCATCTTTAATTGGCCCAACTACTAATTATTTAAGATATTTTAGGTTAAGTTACTTTTGTGTTATAAAAGTATCGTCACTTCTTAAGTATATTGAGTTTGTGTTCTACTAAAAAAATTTTAACACTCAAAATCCCTAACCCCTTTCTAGTTTGTGTTTCCTGTTCTCCTTCTTTGTGCTGCTCTACCTCTCTCTGCGTCCTCCCTCCGGGTCTGCCTCCTCCCGTCATGGTCGTGGTGGGTTCTCCTCCGCCTCTCCTTTTCTTGGTTGCTAGTCGTGGTGGGTTCTCCTTTGCTTCTCCTGTTCCTGGTCGTTGACTCCTAGTCGTGGTGGGCTCTCCCGTATGTGGTTCTCCTCCGCCTCTCCCGTTCTTAGTCGCGTGACCTCTTCTCTAATGGCCGCGTGGTCGCCGCCTGCTCCCTCCTGCCACGGTGGTCGCCTGCTCCCTACCTCCTTCCTCACAGAAGTATATGTATATTACTTTACTTGGCTGTTGTTGCTGCTGTGTTATGTATCTTATGTTGCTGTTTTTCATATGAATTCTCTACTTGGCTGGCTGTTTTTGATAAGAATAAATATCAGGTTTACACAATAAATTTTATTACTGTTGGAGCAGAAATTTTGTTGTTGTGCCATTTCTGTTGGATAGAAGTTTTCATAAGAATAAACATCAGTCTTATTGTTAGATTAGATTAGATAGAAACTCTGTTGTTGGTTTGGAATTAGGTCAAATTTTGCTGTTGGGTAGAAATTCTGAGTTGTGTATGTTTGGATTTAGATAATGTCTACACCTACACCTACTCCTACACCTCTAGCTGGTAGTGGTAGAAATTCTGAGTTGTGCATGTTATTTTATTTTATTTTTTGATTTTTTTAATTAGAGGTAAAATGTTACGATTCTACCTAGAATCTCGATTTTATGAGTCGTTGGAGCCTCCACGATTCTAGGTAGAATCTCGATTTTGACAACCTTGAGCTCACTTTTCTTTTGGTCTATTCATAATCCCTCCACGAAAACCAGTCGAGAACAATATACCATAACAAGACTTAAAAGTTTGCTTAAATGAATCATCCACCAATTGGTTTCTGCACATTACAAGGGGTGACACACTTATAATGTAAAAATGAAAACATAAAATGAGGAAAACTGTAATTAAAATAAACATAAAGTAAATACATCTAAGCTAATAACTCAACAATTTTGGGTTTTCAATTGCAATTTTTCTTTTTGATAATTAGTTAGAATTTCACTTATGCACTGTTTGCTCTGTGATATGAAAATCACAATTGGTTGTCATGTTTCATTGATATACTAATAATAATTGTTTTTGTATGAGCTCAGTTTGCATAAGTGTGTAATTACAACTTTTGGTGTGGTATATAAGATAATCTCATTGCATTATAGAATAACAGATTTACTTTGAGGCAAGGAGAGAAAATAATGTTGAATTTATGTGGGTTTTCAATTGGATTTGCACATGTTCCCAATATATGATATATATGTAGTGAAGATCAGAATTGTGGTCATGGGTATTTTGCCAAAACGGTGAATTAATAGTTTTAGATTTCTTAAAATTGGCTTAGTAAAAAGGATTTAGGTCATAAATTAAAATTGGTTTTTCGAGTAGTATGTTTGGCATTTCTCAATTCTCATGATTTCATTCTATTGTCCTCAGTCTAGCCATTTATAGGCATTGGTGCACTTTCTACACGGGAGGCTGAAGGCAGAACAAACATTCTGCTGGTGAAAAGGTAATCATCTCAATTCTATTGGATTAGCATTTCCTGGGTAAACAGATCTAAGTTCATATAATGTAATAATTAGAATTATGTCATTTGTCTTTAGCCTTTTGTTTTTGGTACATTCTCCTTTTCTTAAAGTACACAGCACTACTCACAGCTTGATAACCTGATAGCGTTTGCAACTCTTTCACTCCAAAATTTTCATATAGTTATAGTATTTTGATATAAGTCAAAGATATAACTTTTATTCATAGATGTTATAAAACAAAATTAATGATCAAAACTCTTCTAATTAAAGAAAGTTTAATATAATTACATTCTTCCTATAATTCAAATTCAAGCCTAGAACTAAAATAATATGACAATTGATTCTTGCATTCAGTGGTACAGTATATTGATGATGTTATTTCCTTGACTTTAATGTTTGTGAGTTCACTTCAATGATTTGGTATGACTATCAAATGCTGTATCATTTTTCATTTTGTTTGATAGTTTAAATTTTATATTTTGTTGGTGATGAGTATATAAGTGTATGATACAGGATTTGTGTTTCAAAGCCATCGTGGGTATTCTTTAAAAAATTGAATTGTTTGTTTGCTGTGTCAGTTTATTTAAGTTTTGTTTTGTTTGCTTTCTCTATGTTGTCAGTTTATTATAAGTGTATTTTATTGAGTTCATTTTAATGTCTTAGGGGGTATTTCTTTGATCTCAATGTTTGGGTTTGAAAAAGGTTTTCGTGTCGTAATTGAAAGTTTTTGATACCTGTGGTTAACTTTCATTTTCAGTTCATTAGTTGCATGTGTGGTATAAAGAGTTTTGCTTGAAAGATATTTTGTGATCATATCTTTAAGGTTGTTGGATAGATTAGGGTTGAATTTAATTTAGCTGATCAAGTTATTAAGGTCTATATGCATCAAGTTAAAGTGGTTCCTACTTGTAATATACTTACTGTGATGGACACTAGTGTTATAAAATGGTTTATAACCATGTTTTGGTTTTTGAACAGCCAACCTGGTGCAGGCTAAAGGGTATTGATTCTTGGGTCAGGAACTTGCATTGGCCGTGAACTCAAGGACGTTTGCCCTCACCAACTTCTCACTGCCTCTCTCCTCTTTGTTTTGCGAATCCTCCGTGCGTCTCAATTGCTCATCGTTATCGTCTTTCAACAGGTTTGTTATTCATTTTCCATGGGTTTGAGCTTCTACAAGTGTAAGTGTTAATTGTTATCTCAATTACCATTGTCTAATGATACATATCATCCTATGTATATATCTTACTGTTAAGCTCATTAAGTTAAGTATTTATGTATTAAATTATTTTTTATTGTAGACCAATACAAGCATCGCAGTTGTTGCTAGGTCGACACACAAAATCTTTAAAAACTCCTAGATGGATCAATCCAAGTGTATGTTGGCAACATGATTTTTAAGTGTTAATTGTTCATGATTTTTATTTGTTTGGTTGTGATATTTTTATCCTACATATATGCATATTAATTGGTGTTATTTTTATAGTGCCCGACACAACCAATAGGTAGCATGCAGTGTGGATATTATGTAATGAAGCACATGTTGGATATTGTCTTGGCAAACACTCTCGATTCATGGGACAAGGTAATGTATTAATTGGTGTAGTTTTGTACATTTGTTTAACTTGCATATGATTTATGTTCTTGTTGCTAATGCATTCTGGTTTTGAATTTGCAGAGATTTGATCGAGAATCATTTTCTAAAGATGAAATTAAAGACATTCAAAAACGATGGGCAAGATATTTGTTTGAAGTGTTACCTCCTTCATTCTAAACATGTATGTCAACATCAATGTATGTCTAACTCTTTACTTGATTGTGTTTGATTGTGTAATATGTACTATTGGTCCCTTGGTTTAGGTAGTCAATAGGATCTCGCCATTCAGCTTGGTATGTTGAGTTGAAGAATATTTCTTCATTGATTCTGTTGTTTCTTCATTTATTCAGCTTGGTAATCTGCTCTGCTGTGTTTTAGTCATAGCCGGTCCATGTCCTTGTAGGTATTGCAAAATTTATTTGGACTTGTTGATAGGACTGTTGTTGATTATTCTGTGCACATTGTGAGGAGGTTGTTAGGCTGCCATCTTTGTCAGGGCAGTGTGTTAGTATGTTGCTAACTGTTGTAGGTTCATATCGCATGTAGCTTTTTGTTTCTAGGATCAAAATAATATGTATCTTTTTCTTTTTAATGATTTAAGCGTTGATTGCCCCCATTCCATTGCTGGTTGTTTAGTACTAATTAATTGCATTGAAACTTGAAACAGGTCATCAACTATCAAACAGCTATGAATTAGCTTCTTCACAATTGTCAAACTCTGTAGGATCATACCAGATGACGTTTTTTTGTCTCCTTGTGTTTGTTAATGAACTGTAAATTTAGCTTTGAGTGGAACCCTGAAGCTTCTTAGCTTGTAGTTAATGGCTACTCTTGATATTTAGTTTGATTGATAAAATTTGATTCAGAGGAATATCTCAAAGATACTTGCTATATACTAAAATAAGGTTTCTATATATATACCACTTGATGCTGACTATGTTGAGCCACATGTTAAATCACAAATATCATTTTCTAATGCATAGGGTCAAGCCTCACATGCTACATAATGCAAATGGAAAATACATGGTCTCATTGGAAAATAGGCATGGTTGTGAATGTAATATATGTGTGTTTGTGACTTGTGTGTGTGCGTGTATTCTGAAGCAGCTGAACAAGAATCTCAGGTATTACACTGTACATGAAGTGCTTCTGATAAAGTAGTCTCTACCAGCGTCTTTCTTTTAGGATGGTTTCTTGTTAGAGTGTATTAGAACTACACTTTTGTAATTCTTATGTCCTATTAGTCAGTTAATCTATTACTTAATCAGGGTGGCATGGCATGGTTACTTAGGAAGTTAGCTCAGCTACTAAGTACTGACTGTATGTAGCAGACCTTAGAAGATTTAGTTCAGTTTTTCAGGGACAGAATATTTTATAAGAGCAAATAACTCTCATTCTTTCTGCATTTTCTTTCCCTTTCTAGTATTTTCTTTGATTTATCTCTGATTCTCAGTTGCTACTAGTGTATGTTTATGTACTAGTGTGAATAGTGTGCAGTCAAGAATGATTAAGTTGGAATTAAAGTTAAGGGATGGAAGAATGTTTAAAGCATACGATGGAATTAAATAAAAAAAACTGTTACTTAATTGGCGCCCAAGATTCAAAATATATACTGAAATATTAAAAAAAATTTGTATTTCGTACCGGGCCTAATAAGAGGACCGGTGAGAAAGGTTCCATTTTTGTACCGGGCCAAACCAATGGGACCGGTGAGAAAGGTCCTTTTCTGTACCGGGCCAAATCAAAGGGGCCGGTGAGAAATGTCCATTTTAGTACCGGTCCAAATCAAAGGGACCGGTGAGAAAGGTCCTTTTCTGTACCAGGACAAATCAATGGGACCGGTGAGAAAGGTCCTTTTCTGTACCGGGCCAAATCAACAGGACCGGTGAGAAAGGTCCTTTTTTGTACCGGGCCACAACAACAAAACCGGTGAGAAAGTTATTACTTATACCGGTTGTTACAAAAAGGACCGGTGTAAAATGTATTTTTCTCACCGGTCCCAAAACCGGTGTAAAAAGTCCCTATTTTTCTCACCGGCTTCATCCACACCGGTCGTGAAACCGGTGTAAAAGGCCAAAAAGGACCGGTGTAAAAAGCCATTTTCCCACTAGTGCACCATTATCTCATTCTTTAGCACAACGTTTCCATACTAGAGCGATCGGAGCCCACCAAGTCCCCCAATCATTATTTAATCATTATAAGGTACGAATGAACTCACAGCTTCTAATCATTATATTTCCTGGAACTTGGCTCTACACGATCATAGTTATATTCCGTCATTTAGTCAAAGTACACCAGACTTGCATCGTCTGACCCGGCTTCAGGCGCGACTCTGATGCCATTGGGTTTCCGTCCCGGTTGTACTCCTAAGATTCTCCTCAGAGATCGGACGTGAATGTCCTCCAACATACCCGATGTATGCTCTAGTTTTAATCCTCCAAAAATATCTTTATGATGCAAAATGCATTATTTAAGTTTTATCATTTGATCCTTGGGTATCTATGTGTTTCCAGCCTCGTAATATTTGTCCTCAAGTTGTTAGGTCCCACCAGTTTTTCAGACGTTGTAGGTCATTTTTATTATTTTATTTATTCTTATTCTAGAAAATATATCGGTTATATCTTGGCTAAAATAATGCTTTGTTTAAAGAGTAAGTAGTATGTTCCTTATTTCATTGTTCATAACTAAAACAATAATAATATTAGTAACAATAATAATAATAATAATAATAATAATAATAATAATAATAATAATCATACTGATAATAATAATAATCATATTCATAATTATAATTATAATCGTAATCATAATCATAATAATAGTAACAGCGATATAAATGGTGACCCTTCATCCTTATTTTCTTGTCTATCTCGTCTTTCAAAACTTCTTCACTGGAATCCACATAGACACCCATGGTTCTTAATATTTTCACAATTCAATACCGAACATATCCACTTAATCATCATGGTTAGTAATCATCAACACAACCAATTAATCATATACATAGAAATAAAAATTATATAAAACAAATATATAAAAATTAAAGCATCTTATTTTTACAATAATTCTCGAACCTGCCCTCGGAAAGGTAAGGACCAAAAGTACCTTAGTCTTTCCAAACACACGGTCCCCCCCAGAATACAGAGAATATACCCCCTTACCTTGATGGAGGATCCTAGAGTAGTTGAAAACGTTCTCTTATTGTTCTAGCTTCAGATCAAGAGTGACTTGATGGAGAAAAGGAACTGAGAGAGAGACTTTACTAATTTTAGCTTGTTCTAAGAATTCAGACTTGGGAACAAGATGTGGTATCGATTTAATGATGCAAATGACAAGTGGGGGACAAACTTTTCATAATAGGATTGTAGTGGGATGTTAGGTGCGTTAATTATGGTAATAATAGAGGTTTTAGATAAGAAAATGAGCTGTATTGTTGACCATTTCCACAGCTTACATAATGGAACTTGCATGATTGAAGTAAATATATTAAAATATGTATAAAACGACATGATTGGAGTAAAATGTGCAAGTTTCCCTGCATGTGGCTCGTTCCTGATAACCTATTCGGATTTGCACGAACTAGCAGACCGATCACTAAGTGGGGATGTTCCTTCCAGCATGAACGAACCTTTTCAAAACTGGTTAGAAATGGCGTCATTATCCCAGCCCTGATCCAGCCAGATTATATTGATCATGTCCCCTATCAATTCTGACACTGTTTTTGGTATTTTGGGCATATCTCTTTCCGAGAAGTATTCATCAGAGCCTCTTTTCGTTCAGAATTGCTTCACTCGGAAGGAATTCGCTCAGAAACGTTTCTGCTTGAAACACTCGGTCATAGCCTTTCCTTCCTCGGAAGTGACTCACTCAGAAATGTCTCACCCGGAGACACCTCATTCAGAAATATCTCACTCAGATATATCTGCCCGAAAAGTGTTCTTTCATAGTCTGAGCCACTTTTCGTTCAGAATTGATTCACTCGGGAATTCTCCACCCGGATATATCTCTACCTGAAAAGTACTTATTCGAAGTCAGTCTTCACTCGAAAATATTTCTCTCGGAAGTGCGTCATTCGAAAATCTTACAACCGAAAGATCATTCGGAGTTACGTCACTCAGAAATCTTATAACTGAAAGGAGCATTCGGAGTCAAAGTTTAGTCCTCTCTCGAAAATCTTTCCACTTGGGAGTATCACTTGGAGTCGAAGGCAATCTCAAAGACGGACCGCGCACAAGCTCTCGGCAACTTTGAATATGGACCCGATCACAGGCTCTAGGCAATCTTTAAGACAGCCGAGCATGAATAGAATGAAGGGGTTCACCACTCGGATATTTACTTCCCCCAGGAACTATTCACTCGGAAACGTTCTTATTCGAAATCAAAACCTTTCTCTGTTCAGAAGTAGTTCCCTGAAAATGACTTACTCGGTATATTTCAATCGGTGCCATACCACGTGGAAATCAGAAATCTCACTTGGTGTTATCCCACTTGGAAATATCTCACTCGGTGCCATCCCACACAGAAGTGTCACACTCGGAGATACCCCATTTGGGAAAGTTACACTCAACTCAGAGATACCCCATTTGGGAAAGTTACACTCAACTCAGAGATACCCTACTCGAAAATTAACTACTCGGAAATATCTCGGCCCAAGAAGTACTTATTCTAAATCAAATCTTTTCTTCGTTTGGAAGTACTTCTCTCAGAAATGTTTCATTTAGGAACGAGTCTCGAAGACGTTTGACTCAGAAACTTTTCACTCAGAGATGTTTCATTTGGAGACGTTTCACTCGGAAACGTATCATTCAGAGATGTTTTATTTGGAGATGTTTCACTCAGAAACGTATCACTCAGAGACGTTTTATTCGGAAACGAATCACTCGGAGACACTCCTCCCGGAAGTATGGAACTTGGAAACGTCTTTGCCCGAAAGGTGCTCATTCGAAGTCAGAGCCCCTTTTACTCAGAAGTGGTTCTCTCGGACACGCTTCGCTCAGAAATGTCTCCGAGGCCAGGACTCGCTTCACTCGGAAGTGGTTCTCTCGGTCATGACTCACTCAGAAACTTCTTAACCTTCCTTCACTCAGAAGTGGTTCTCTCGGTCATGACTCACTCAGAAACATCTTAACCTTCCTTAACTCAGAAGTTCTCTCGGTCATACCTTACTCAGGAAGATCTCACTCTAAATCAGATTCCTTTCTACACTTGGATAGTCTTATCTCAGACATGATGCACTCAAAAATTACTTGCTCAATAATATTTTACTCGGTAATGTCCCAATCAGAGCGCTACCCGAAGTTAGTATCAAAGAAGGTATTTGGGCTGGACCAAAAGAGGTGTTCATAAAAATGTTTTCCTAACCAAATTTATGTAGAAAGTTGAGATAAAATGGATAATATCATTAATGGTCTACCTGCAGGGTATTTTATTTACTTATTATCACTTACAGAACTTCCATACTTCAAAATTTACAAGGTTAATACTGCTTACTAAAAACAGGGATGTTACACAAGTCTTCAACATGATCACCTCCAGCTGAAGTCTTGGCAATGATATCGTCAATGTACACCTCCACTAGTTTGGTGTGCATGCCATCAAACACCTTGTTAATCATATGCTGGTAAGTAGCCCCAGCATTCTTCAAACCGAAGGGCATGACGGTATAGCAAAAGACACCACGATCATTGACGAAAGCCATTTTCTCTTGATCCTCCTCCCACATCGGAATCTAGTTGTACCCCAAATAAGCATCCATGAAACTTAAATACTGGTAACCAGATGAATCGTCCACCATGCGATCAATATTCGGGAGAGGATATGGGTCCTTCGGGCGGCATCGGTTGAGGTGTAGGTAGTCAGTGCACATTCTTCACTTGCCATTGGCCTTCTGTACCATCACCACATTGGAAAGCCAAGAGGAATAGCGGACCTCCCTAATAAATCTGGCCTTCAGTAGCTCCTCCATCTGCTCATAAGTTGCCTTTTACTTCTCTGGTCCCAGCCTTCTCTTCTTCTGAACAACCCGCCTTATCTCTGGATAGACCAATACTTTGTGGCAACAGAAATTAGGGTCCATCCCAGGCATATCTATAGCAGTGCATGTAAAAAGGTCTTTGAATTCCTAGAGGAGTGTTAACAAACATTGTCCATAACTGACTCTATCTTGTCATTAATATGAGTGACCTTCTCTGGGGAATCACCTAAAACGACATCCCTAGAACCTCCATCCGGCATGGGTTTTCATGGGTTGAGCGGATCAATCTTCAACTCTGCTCTGGGATCTAGATCAATCAAACTAACAGACCCAGTTGTTGTTCCTCCGTTATTCAACTTCGTCTTTTTGTTAAATGCCTCCAACTTCACCATATTTAGGCTCAGGTTGTAGCAATACCTGGCCATCTCTTGATCGTCTCGGAGGGATGATACACCATTGTCCTTGTCAATGAATTTGATAAGGAGGTGTGGGGTGGACATAGTTGCTTCCATTGCATTCAGAGTGGGACGGCCTATAATCCCGTTGTAAGGGGATTCCACATTAATCACTGGATCCTAGACTTCACTGTTCTTGCACCAGGCTCACCTTCGAAAGACACAAGGGTATCAAGATACCCCTTGGTGGGCTGCTTTGCTCCATTAAAGTCTGTGAGTTCCTGTGTATAAGGCTGCAAATCTGCATCAGTAAAACCCATTCTTTTGAAGCAATTGTAAGAGATAACGTCACAGGAACTTCCCTAGTCAATGAGGATTCTCTTTACATCCTTGTTAGCTATCACAACAATAATGACTACAACATCATCACCTCCTGGAATGGTTGGGCCAAAATCATCGTCTGTAAATAAGACCACCGGCGCCGTCATGCCGTCCCTGAAGTTATCTCTGGGCTTTCCTTATACAGATAAAATCATCCGATGATGATTCTTGTGAGCCGTAATGGACGCTCCTCCTCCAGCAAATCCTCCAACGATTATATCGATCACCTCACGTCAGCCTTGCCTTTGCTGCTGAGGCATTCCGTCCTGCTGAGCCCCTTCACTAATCACCACTCCCTTCTATTTCTTAGCATTTATGAATCTCTTGACCAGATTACGACTATTATCACCCTCGTCATCAAGGTCTCTCCCTTTTTTCTCCATCCTGTCTGGTTCATCTAAGGATTTCTCTTTAAATAAGTACTGTTTCAACTTTCCCTCTCTAATAAGGGTCTCTATTGCGTTCTTCAACATCTTGCATTCATATATGGTATGGCCGACCTGTTCATAGAAAGCGCAGTATTTTTGAGAGTTACCAGGTCTTTTCATTGGAGGAGGCTTCCTTATCCCATAAACACTTAGCGTAGGCCAACCAACTTTCCTCAAGATTTGAGAGTGCCTGGAGTTCAGCGGGATATAGTTGCTAAAAGAGGCTACACACCTATCCCGTTGTTGAGGTCAGGTGCTCATGAAATTGTCTTTCTGAGCATGCTTCTCTGGCCTCATCCTCTCCTTATCTTTTTACGGTTGCTGTAGGGGCACTGTCGGCTTCAGTCTAGTTGTTGTGGCTTCCAGGTGCATCTCTATGCCCACATACTTCAAAGCTTTGCTCCGGAACTCCTCAAACGTCGTCAGAGGACTCTTTGCCAAAGACAAAGCAAAGACTGATCCAGGCTGTAGAGCTTCAACAACAATATAAAGTTGAATAGCCTCCGTAAGGTTAGGCACCAAAGCTGCCACTTTGTAAAACCTTTTTAGAAACTCTTTAAGAGTTTCATTCTTTCCCTGCCTGATCTGAGCCAAGGTATGAGAAGTCTTGGGAATATCTCTAGAAATAATGAAATGGCTCTCAAACACAGCAGCCATTTCCTCCTAAGAGTTTATCAAACCTGAAGGTAAACTCTTGAACCAGCTAAGAGCTTCTTCCATCAAGGTCTGTGGGAACATCCTGCACATCACGTCCTCATCTGCTCCCAGATACATGGCCTCATACACGTAAGCATCAAGATGCTTAGTGGGATCTGTCTCTCCATTATACTTTCCAATCGAAAGTGACTGGGTGGTTTACAGATGCTTGGGGATAAGTGCACTCATGAGCCTCCTTAAAAAAGGGACATTGAGTCTGTACATTCTAGAGGTCACCAATGCCTGCTCCTTCCTTCTTCCACTGACTCTATCTCCAGAGTCTTGAGTTTGTTCCCTCTCCTCATAGATGGGTGATGCCAAATCTCCGAGTCATTATTTTGATGTATATTTCTCAGAAGATTTACGCTTTGGCAAGCGCACCAGTCGTTAAAATTGTATTATATTTGATCGTCCCATAGGGATTGTGGTAAGTACCTCAATCTCAGACTAGTACAAGCTGAACCAACACAAGCACAGAAAGTTCATTCGGTTTTTGTTGTTTTTATGTTTTCTAGTTGTTTTTGTATTTCCAGAAATAGAGTTAAGATGAAATATGAAAGGTGATTAATAGAAAACAGGTCAGGATTGCTTCGGTTCACAAATTCATCAAGAAACATGAATTAAAGTATAATCAAACTTCATAATCCAGAGGACAATCTGCTTGTGGTTATTCCTTAATTCCTTAGGTGAAAAACACTAATCCTTAAGCATCGAACCTTAATTCCTTAAGTGCTCAATTAACCTAAGAATCTAATGTGAAATTGGAGGTTGAACTCTAACTATTCACCTAAATTGATTAGGCCTGAACTAGTTAGAAAGCTGGAAGTTACCTAAGCTTCAACCATGATTCCTCACTAGCAAAGTTCTTCATCAGTTCTGGATTTGTCAATCCAGCAATTCAGATCCACTCCTCAGCTTGTTCGCCTCAGGATCTAGAAGTTGATTTCCTTGCTCACAGCTTCAAGATTCCATTGCTAACCTTTGCAATCCCAACCTTAGGGATTTAGAACTCCATTGACTTCGGTTCCATCGAAGGATTGTGGAACGTCATGGAGGAGAGGTTTTAGAGAGAGAAAATGAAGTAGTGAGATGTTCGAAGTTTGAATGAATTGTGTTCCATGTATTCTATGAATCTGTCTCTATTTTTTTTACAGAATATGTACAAACATATATATAAGCATCTACCTAACTAACTAACTTAACTGATAACTTAGGAAACTTAAATTAACGACTACACTAACTAACTAATTACATAATTATAGAATAATTAACTAATTACAGCTCAGCTCTTAACAGATTCCAATTCATCATTAGCTAATTTACAGCTCAACACTAACTAACTAACAGCTCACTACTTAAATTACTAAAGTGCAGAAGTAGGAGAGAAGGCAGCAGGAAACAACACTGGTGCCGAGTGGATTCTGGAGGGAACAATCGTTGTTTTAAATATCAGCCTTTACGCCTGAGCTGTGTTCTCGCTTAGGCAAACTTAGGATATGTACTGCAGTATTGCTTTCTCGCTTAAGCGTTATGGAGAAGCTTGGGCGAGGGGTGAGATTTTGGGGTCACGCTTGAGCGTAAGCTTGCTTGCTTGAATTTTTGACCCTCGCTTGAGCGAATTTAACTCTCGCTTGAGCGAATTGATTATTCAATCAACACTCTGAAATTGACGCTCGGGTTCTTCTTTTTATTTCAATCAGTTCCCTGTTCTATTCTGGAGTCGGTATCTTTTGGACTTTTTTTTTAGTCGGATTTGTGAAGTCTCACTCGGATTTTCTAAATCTCGTTCGGCTTTTTCCTTTCGGCTTGGGCGCTCCTTTTCCTGCATCAATAAACAACTAATTTGCCCAGCATTTGTTTACTGATTGTCCAGTATTTGCATGCTAGGTTAATGAAAACTCGATTTCTTAACTAATTAATGTTTTTAATCAGTTTCTTTACATAAATTAAGCACTTTTGAAATAATTAAATAAATTATAAATTACTAGTAATTAATTAAATAATAAGGCTAAACTAATCACTAAACAATGAATTAAGTTAAATAAAAAACAGAATTAATTAAGTCTTTTCAAGACTTATGACATCCCCAAACTTAAAGCTTGCTTGTCCTCAAGCAAATATTCAGATTAATTAACTAACAAGCTGTTATTTAAAACAATCAACCTTTCCTTAACTTAGTTCATGCTATAATTATTGAATACCGACCATGCTTTCTTTTTGTAATTTCTAAAAGTATAATAACTTACACCTCCTTTGGGAACAAGCTGCTGATGCTTTCCTTACTGGGTCGGTGTTTCACTCTCCTCTCGGTGTATAGGGTAAATAGAATGCACTCATCACCTGCATACTTGATAGATAAACATAGGCTTGCAACAGTTCTACACGTCATGCCATATGCCAACACAATCGGATCAGTAAGGGCTTTTTAAGCTTATAACGGGGCTGGGCTACAGGCTCAATTATTGTTTTCCGAGTGAATGTCGGGTTGCAAGATGTATCCACTGATGCCTTGACTCAATTTTCAACTTAACTGCCTCTAATTAGCAAGCTCCATTATTTTCTGAGTGAATGCTAACTTAATATCTTATGGTGCTTTGCACCTTCTTTTTCTTTCAGTCCTTCGGACTTTTCCTTTTCTTTCTTCTTTTCCATCTTTTTCCGATCACATATTTTTTTTTCAATCGGTGTTTTGCACCTTTTTCCTTGCTGATTTTTTTCATTTTTTCTTCTCAGCTTTTCTATTTCTCTATTCATTTCTCTATCCAAGGTCGGAGTGTGTCCTTAATTGATGCTAGGCACACTCTTCATCCCCAAACTTAAAACTTGCTAGTCCCTAGCAATAAGTAAGACTGAGCAATTCATCAGTGGAACATCCAGGGGTAAATCAGTCAGTTTTTTCGAGATAAATAGGCTTGTAACGTTAGGTGAATAAACAGAATAAAAGGGACTCAGGCTCAAACATAATTTTTGGGTCAAAGGATAGTTAAATATATTAGGAAGGCTACTTTTTGGCCCTGGCTAAATTAACAAAGAAGGCCTTCATCATTTCCGATTGGCTGGCATACAATCAATTAGCAAGTACTGAAGCAAATTTTGTCTCACTAACTAGCATGCAAGTTCACTCGAAAAAGAATAAAACAGGCTCAAAAGCTACAAATATAATAGTTAATCAGCTAGTCATGTCCCTAAACTTAATGTAAGGTCATACATTCAGATTGCTAACTAGCATGCCGAGTAAACAATTAATTAATGATGAAATAGTTATGGGCAGAGATCATGAGTTAAACAAAACCGATCAGTTAATTTATCCGACTAGAGCCTAAGAATCAGCAAACTTTAACTTATTAAGATGGATTTGAAATTAAACAATAAACATATTTTAGCAATTAATGAGTCGGAGTAATAGAAGACTTCCCTTTTTACCTGAGTGGCTGTGAATGGGAAACACGTGGTCGGATTGGGATGTATGAATTTACCGATACATCTGAAAAACAAAATAACAAGCAATTTTAACAAAGAAATAAAATTTCATTACAACTAAAATAAAAGAGAATTCATTGTTCAGGAAACACTTAAAATAATGTCAAGCTATTACATAAAACAATCATAAAAAACACGGAGCAACAACTCAATCATCCTGATCCTCATTCTCTTTGTCCTGCTCTGAAGATGGTGAGAGGTCAGCTGCTCGAGATACGTCCTCAGAGGGAATAGTGAATCCAATGGAAGCCAACCACGCATCTCTGTCAGGTGGGGCTCCCATTTCTGCTGTGTACTCTACCCTCAATTTGGTGGCAATCTTCCTGAGCATGAGATCATGGTTCAAGACCCGATCATAAATTCCAAGTTGCATCTTCTTCATGACCTGTAATTCCTGCAACACCATAGAAATGTCAGAAGAAGAAGAACCGGCTCCTGCAGATTGGTTGGGACGCTCGGGCTCTCTGGTCTTAAACTTTATATCATAGTCTTCAGCAGTCTTAACATCTCTGAACCTGGACCTGTCAAAACTTTCAACTTCTGGCGATTTGTTCCTCTCAACTACAGGAGATGCATTCCTTGCAGCTTGACTTTGACTGGGTGCATGTTCAGAAGAATCAGATATACTTATGGTTGCCACTTCCTTTTCGTTATCTATTTGCTTTTTTCTCACACTTCCTTCTGCAAAATTTGGTCTAGGTTTTTGCAGGAGTCTCTGTGATCTTCTTTTCATGGTTAATGATAAAAAAAATGCTGATAAACAACCTAAATGAAAATAAAAACAGAAATCCAAAAGAAACACAGCAAACCAAAAATGTGAGATGCATGGATATGAACAATGGAAGAATCTTAACAAAGAAACAGGAAAATACTAAGCATGTACTTAGAAGTGAACGAAATAAGTGAAATAAGTGGAAAGATGGTACCTTTCTTAGGAATCTGAAAGTGCCTTTTCGTCTTCAACCCAAGTTTCAGTGTAGGAAGCTAGGGTTTGGAAGCTGAAAGGTTTTTATACTGTTGAAGTCACTAACTAAGAAATGCGTAAGTATGCTCCAGCTTTATTTATTACTTTATTATTATAATATAATATTATATTTTTTTAAGACACTCTTACTTGGCTCACATACTAAATAGGTGGAAGATCAAGTGAGAGTGGGAAGAGATGCCAAGTGGATTCACGAAAGATGAGTGACAGTGATGAAGAAGACAAATGAATGAACAAATAATGAAAAAGAACGAACGAATGAAAGAGTGAGTGGAAGAATAAATGGAAGAACGACACGTGAATGAATACAGGATCCCGAGTGAATGAAAACTGAATGGAAATGATCCTGAGTGAATGAAGGACGAATAAATACAAGAATGAAAGAAAGAATGAATGAATGAAGTAGAGTGCATAGAGACGAATAAACAACTGCATTAAGATGAGAGTGAACAGAAAAGCGAGTGGGAGAAAGAACAATAAAAGTATGACCGAGTGAAAGAAAGAAAGAGTGAAATAAATAACGATTGGAAGAGTGTATGGAAGAACGAGTGGAAGAATGAATGAATGAGAGACTAACAGAGTGAATAAAAGACGAGTGAATTAGAGTGAACGAATGAATGAAAATTGAGTGATCGAATGGGAGACGGTGAATGGAAGACTGTAGAGGAAGAGACTGAGTGAAAGAGTGAAAAGAAAATGACTGAGTGAATATGGAGAAAGATATCGAGTGATGGAGATACTGAGTGGTAAAAGACGAGTGGAAGAGTAAACAAAACAACGAGTGCAGAGAAGGAATGAGTAAATAGAAAAATCGATGAATAAAAGACAAACAGAAAAAAATGAGAGCAAAGCTGAGTGAATGAAATAACAAGTGGAAGAACGAATGGATAAAAGATAGAGTGCGATAATGAAAGACTGAATGACAGGTGAGAAACGAGAAAAAAAGAGTGACCGAGTGGAAGAAAGACGAGTAGATTGAGTGTGGATGAAAAAGAAAAACACAGAGAGGTTTGTGAGAAAACCACGAAAGAATTTAGATGGAACGAAACAACGAGTAAATGAATACCGAGTGGATTATGCCGGGTAAAAATGAAAAACAAATGAACAAACAACGAGTGGTCGGAGAATGGAAAAACGAGTGAAAGAACACGAAAGAATGACTGACTGACTGGTTAAATAAAAGACAAGTGAATTATAGAACAAGAAGGAGATAAACTGAGTGGATAAAAGAACAACTACAGGGGAAACTGAGTGAATGAAAATACTGAGTGGATGAAAAAGAAAAACAGAAGACGAAGCATTCATGAAATAATGAGTGAAAAAGATCGGGTGAATAAGTGACGAATGGAAGAATGAAAGAGTGACCGAGTGAATAGAGAACGAGTGAAAGAGATCGGGGGAGGGAATGAGAGACTGAGTGAGAAAGCCGAGTGGATGAATGAGAAAACGGAAGATCGAGTGGAAGAAAGCTGAATGGAAATGATATTGAGTGAATAGGAGTCTAATGGATACAAAACTGACTGTGATGAGTGATAAATCCGAGTGATAAAAGTCTGACTGAAATAAATCACCCTTCATCATCTGACCCATTTATTAAATCAACGATCAGAAATCATTTATTAAAGTCTCCCTTTTTATTCAAATCAAAATTTTGAATTTATTAAAGAATGACGAGTAAAGTTCAGTCAGGAAAAAGGGTTAAGAATGAGTAACAGTTATCCGAATGTACTACTCTCGCTCAAGCTCAGTAAACTTTCGCTTAAGCGCAAAACAACAGCAGCAGCTCCTCGCCTAAGCTACGAGTGCTTCGCCTGAGAGAAATGGAAGAATCAGGCTCGGACTCCCTTCTTCAAAACTTCACAAATTTTATTCAAACTTTATTCACTAAATTTTTAGTTTTCTTTTTATTAATTTCGACACAAAGCACAAACTAAAACACTCGGAACGTAGGGCTGCCTCCCTAGAGCGCTTCTTTAGGGTCACTAGCTTGACCCTTTTGCATCTTAAGAGGATGCCTGAAGTAATAAGGAGGTTTTCTGCCTATCAAACTCTCCTCCAAAGTAGAGTTTGAGTCGCTGGCCATTTACCTTAAAAATCCAATCGGTGGTCGAGTCTTTCAACTCAACTGCACCATGAGTAAAAACCTCATTTACAGTAAAAGGCCCCGACCACTTAGATCTAAGTTTTCCAGGGAATAGTCTCAGTCGGGAATTGAATAACAAAACCTGATCACCCTTTTGAAACTCCTTCTTATTAATCCACTTATCGTGCCACCTCTTTGTTTTCTCCTTATAAATGGAGGCACTTTAATAAGCGTTGAGTCGGAACTCCTCTAGTTCATGGAGTTTCAAAACTCTTTCCTCCTGGGATTGGTCACAATCCATGTTTAATAGCTTTGTGGCCCACCACGCCTTGTGTTCCAACTCCACAGGGAGATGACAAGCCTTACCGTAAACTAATTGATACGTGGACATGCCAATCAGAGTTTTGAAGGCTGTTCTGTAAGCCCACAATGCATCATCTAATTTTATCGACCAATCTTTCCTAGATTTCTCAACCACTTTCTCTAAGATTCTCTTGATTTCTCTATTTGACAGCTCAACTTGTCCACAAGTTTGTGGATGGTAAGGAGTGGATATCTTATGTAAAACCTCATAGTGACGTAGGGCTTTTTCCATTATTTTATTACAAAAATGTGAACCCCCATCACTAATGAGCACTCTCGGAACTCCAAACCTAGAGAAAATATTCTTCTTAATGAACCTAAGCACCACATGTACATCATTGGTTCTGGTCGGGATTGCCTCCACCCATTTGGAGACATAATCTATAGTAACAAGTATATATTCGTTGGAGAACGACTTTGGAAATGGTCCCATAAAGTCGATACCCCAAACGTCAAATAATTCCACAATTAAAATATTTGTCAAAGGCATGCCAGCTTTAGCAGAGAGACCTCTGCTCCTTTGACATTTATCATACCTTTTGACATACACTTTAGCATCCTGAAAGATAGTCGGCCAATAAAAGCCACTCTGTAAAACCTTTGCTGCTGTACGGGAGGCACCATGATGTCCTCCATAATAGGAGTCATGGCAATGCCACAAGAGCCTTTCTTGCTAGGATTCAGGCACACATCGCCTGATCACTCTATCTACTCCTATTTTATATAGAAATGGATCATCCCAAAGGAAGTTTTTACTATCATGAAAGAATTTTTTCTTCATCTGGGATGTCCAGCCATCAGGTACTACCGAGGCACTTTTGAAGTTGGCCATATCAGCATACCATGGCCCGGTGATAATTGTCATCAACCTTTCGTCTGGAAATTCTTCTTTTATTAAAACAGAATCCGATTCACCTTCCAGACGAGACAGTTGATCGGCAACTTAGTTCTCTACTCCTTTTTTGTCTCGTATTTCTAAGTCAAACTCCTGGAGTAATAGAACCCACCTGATCAGTCTTGGCTTAGATTCTTTCTTAGCTAGTAAGTACTTAATTGCCGAGTGATCTGTATATACAATGACCTTGGCACCAATCAAGTAAGCACGAAATTTATCAAATGCATACACCACAGCAAGCATTTCTTTTTCAGTAGTGGTGTAATGTATTTGATTTTCGTTTAACACTTTACTAGCATAATAAATTACATGAGTTATCCTATTTTCTGACCCAGCACAGCTCCGACTGCAAAGTCACTTGCATCACACATTAATTCAAACGATAAAGACCAATCGGGTGCTACAAGGATTGGAGCTGAAGTCAAACTTTGTTTCAATTTTTCAAAAGCCTTGACACAGTTTTCATTAAACACAAACACATGATCTTTTACAAGCAAGTCGGTCAAAGGCTTAGCTATTTTTGAAAAATCTTTTATGAACCTTCTGTAGAAGCCAGCACATCCTAGAAAACTCCTCACTCCTTTCACGTTGATCAGAGGAGGAAGCTTTTCAATGATTTCTATTTTGGCTCTATCCACTTGAATGCCCTCAGCAGAGATTTTGTGGCCAAGGACTATCCCCCCCTTAACCATAAAATGACATTTTTCCCAGTTAAGGACGAGGTTAGCCTCCTGGCATCTCACCAGCACCTTAGACAGGTTGCTGAGGCATGAATCAAAACTACTACCAAAGACAGAGAAATCATCCATGAATACTTCAATGAATTTCTCCACCATGTCCCCAAAGATTGCCAGCATACACCTTTGAAAGGTTGCTGGAGCGTTACACAAACCGAATGGCATGCGCCTATAGGCAAAAATTCCATATGGACAGGTGAAAGCTGTCTTCTCTTGATCTTTTGGGTCAACCATAATTTGGTTATAACCTGAGTAACCATCAAGGAAGCAGTAGTATTCATGACCCGATAGTCTCTCAAGCATCTGGTCAACAAACGGCAAGGGAAAGTGGTCTTTCCGAGTGAAGTCATTCAACCTTCTATAGTCTATACACATTCTTCATCCTGTGGTCGGTCTAGTAGCTATAACTTCACCTTTTTCATTTTTAACAGTTGTCATCCCTCCTTTCTTGGGCACCACTTGGACCGGACTAATCCAAGCGCTGTCCGAGATAGGATAAATAGTTCCTGCATCAAGAAGCTTGACCACCTCTTTCCTGACAGCCTCTTTCATTATGGGGTTCAATCTGCGTTGTGGCTGAACTACAGGGGAATAATCATCTTCTATCAGAATTTTGTGCATACAAAATGATGGACTGATTCCCTTCAAGTCAGAAATATTCCAGCCAATCGCAGATTCATGTGTCTTTAAAACCCCTATTAATTTATCAACATCCACTTCTTTTATGTCAGCATTAATAATGACAGGATGTGTTTCGTCCTCTCTCAAGAAAACATATTTCAGATGAGAAGGTAAAGGTTTTAAATCACATTTTTCTTCAGAAACTTCCTTTCCTTTCCCAACTTCAGTAATTTTCAAATCATTTTTCTTTTCTTTTTCAAAATCACCTACTTCAAATACTTCCAGTAGGTTCAGCATTTCTGAGTGAGAGTCATTTAACTCCTCAGTCTCAGAGTCAAAGTCATCCTCCAAAAAGGTTCGTAAAGCCTCTTCCTCAGTTTTTAAAAGCATTGGAGTCTGGCAACTTTTAATTTCTTCAATCATTAAACAATTCATCCTTTCAGTCGGATGTTTCATGGAATTGAAGACAATAAAGGTTACCTGCTCCTCTTGAACTCTCAGCATGAGTTCACCCTTTTCTACATCAATCAATGCTCTGCCTGTAGCTAGGAAGGGTCTACCTAAGATCAAAGGAATCTCTCGATCAGTCTCCATATCCAACACTATAAAATCTGCTGGGAAGATAAATTTGTCTACTTTAACTAACAGGTCTTCCAGCATGCCCTGGGGATATTTAATAGACCTGTCAGCCAACTACAAAGACATACGAGTCGATTGCAAGTCATTAATTCCTAGGTTTTTCATCAAAGATAGAGGCATCAGATTTATACTAGCTCTTAGGTCACAAAGAGCACTTCCTACATGAATATCCCCAATTGCACATGGTATTGTAAAAGATCCAGGATCTTCTAGCTTTTGAGGAAGTTTCTTTTGAATGATTACACTGCACTCTTGAGTGAGAGCAATCATTTCATCCCCCTTAAGCTTCCTCTTCTTAGACAATAGCTCTTTCAAAAATTTTGCATAAGAAGGCATCTCCTGCAATGCCTCGACAAAAAGGATATTTATGTGAAGTTTCTTGAATACATCTAAGAACCTAGCAAACGTTTGCTCTTCTATTTGCTTTTTAAACCTGTGTGGAAATGGAGCATTCCTCAGTTTTTCAGGAGTCAGCTTAGAAGCTTCCTCCAGAATCAGATCAACCTTTTTCTTTTTCTTTTGGTGGACTTTATTTTCTTTTTCTTTTTCTGTTTCATTTTCATTTTCAGCTTCATTATTAACCTGCTCAGTTTCTTGCACTATTTCTTTTTCTTTATCTTTTTCTAAGCCTATTTCCTGACTCGGAGATGGAGAAATAATTTTTCCACTCCTAGTGATTATAGCCTTGCAATGTTCCCTTGGATTTACCTCGGTATCTCCAGGGAAATTGCCTGCTTGCCTCTCAGCTAATTTCTTTGAAAGCTATCCGACTTGATTTTCTAAATTTCTTATGGACACTTCCTGATTTTTAAAACTGGCCTGAGTGGCCTGGATGAACTGAGAAAGTACATTCTCAAGTTCTGACTTTTCTTTAACAGGAGGGTGAAAAGGTTGTTGTAATCTATTTGTGGGTTGATTTTATGGAATGTTCTGATTCAAATGTGGACCTTTCTGCCAGGAAAAATTGGGGTGATTCCTGTAATTAGGATTAAAGGAATTAGAAGGATAATTCCTTTGATATTGTTGCTGCCCCATATAGTTCACTTGCTCAGAAGGCACATTTGGATCACACATTCCATTCTCATGGTCTCCACCACAAAAGTTACAATTGATCATAGAAACTTGACTCGGCTTTTGGAGTTCTGAAATCTGTATACTTAGTTTCTCCAAAGCCTGAGTCATCAGCTTACTCTGAGCCAGAAAAGCATCTTGTGCTTCTAGTTCTAATATCCCTCTCTTAGGGACTTGGCTCCTCTCACTAATCAGACATTCATTAGAAGCCATAACGTCAATCAGCTCTATGGCTTCTTCTATAGTTTTAGTTGTTAATGAACCTCCAGCTGAGGCATCAATCAAGACCCTGGTAGCTGGCCTGACACCATTATAGAAAATAGTTACCTGTTGCACATCAGAAATCTGATGATGAGGACATCTCCTCAAACTCTCTCTATACCGATCCCATGCTTCCATCAAAGATTCACCTTCTCTTTGTTGGAAACACGTGATTTCATTGCGCAACTTCGCATATTTAGAAGGAGGAAAGTATTTAATCAAAAATTTTCTTTGCAAGTCCTCCCAAGTGGAAATACTGCCTCTCGGTTGACTCTGCAACCAGGCTTTTGCTCGGTCCCTTAGAGAAAATGGAAACAATCTTAGTCGGATTGTCTCTTCAGGGACTCCGTTCATTTTTACTGTATCATAAATCTGGAGGAAGGTTGCTATATGCAAATTTGGATCCTCAACCTCACTTCTTCCGAACTGTTCATTTCTTACCAACTGCAGCAAAGCTGGTTTAAGTTCAAAATTATTTGCTGAAATTGGTGGCCTAAGGATGCTAGATTGCGATCCTTCTTCAGTCGGCCGGGAGTAGTCACCTAATGTAACTCTCCTCTATTCCATTTCTTTTTGTTCTTTTTGTTCTTTTTGCTTTTTCTCTTTTCTCAGTTTACATTCTAACAAGTCGATGTCAGGATCAAAGAAGAAAGGCTCTCCTCTGCTCCTTGACTGCATACAATAATTGTCAAACAAAAGAACGATTCACAGCTACAACTACAGCTACACGAGAATAACAAACTACTACTAATAACAACAAAATTCAAACTACGTAATAAATGCAAACAAAAGTAAATGGTTCAGTCTAGTACCAGTCCAAGGATTATTGATATTACTCAATAATCCCCGGCAACGGCGCCATTAACTTGATGCCAAATCTCTGAGTCATTATTTTGATGTATATTTCTCAGAAGATTTACGCTTTGGCAAGCGCACCAGTCGTTAAAATTGTATTATATTTGATCGTCCCATAGGGATTGTGGTAAGTACCTCAATCTCAGACTAGTACAAGCTGAACCAACACAAGCACAGAAAGTTCATTCGGTTTTTGTTGTTTTTATGTTTTCTAGTTGTTTTTGTATTTCCAGAAACAGAGTTAAGATGAAATATGAAAGGTGATTAATACAAAACAGGTCAGGATTGCTTCGGTTCACAAATTCATCAAGAAATATGAATTAAAGTATAATCAAACTTCATAATCCAGAGGACAATCCGCTTGTGGGTATTCCCTAATTCCTTAGGTGAAAAACACTAATCCTTAAGCATCGAACCTTAATTCCTTAAATGCTCAATTAACCTAAGAATCTAATGCGAAATTAGAGGTTGAACTCTAACTATTCACCTAAATTGATTAGGCCTGAACTAGTTAGAAAGCTGGAAGTTACCTAAGCTTCAACCTTGATTCCTCACTAGCGAAGTTCTTCATCAGTTCTGGATTTGTCAATCTAGCAATTCAGATCCACTCCTCAGCTTGTTCGCCTCAGGATCTAGAAGTTGATTTCCTTGCTTATAGCTTCAAGATTCCATTGCTAACCTTCGTAATCCCAACCTTAGGGATTTAGAACTCCATTGACTTCGGTTCCATCGAAGGATTGTGGAACGTCATGGAGGAGAGGTTTTAGAGAGAGAAAATGAAGTAGTGAGATGTTTGAAGTTTGAACGAATTATGTTCCATGTATTCTATGAATTTGTCTCTGTTTTTTTGCAGAATATGTACAAACATATATATAAGCATCTACCTAACTAACTAACTTAACTGATAACTTAGGAAACTTAAATTAACGACTACACTAACTAACTAATTACATAATTACAAAATAATTAACTAATTACAGCTCAACTCTTAACAGATTCCAGTTCATCATTAGCTAATTTACAGCTCAACACTAACTAACTAATAGCTCACTACTTAAATTACTAAAGTGCAGAAGTAGGAGAGAAGGCAGTAGGAAACAACACTGGTGCCGAGTGGATTCTGGAGGGAACAATCGCTGTTTTAAATATCAGCCTTTACGCTTGAGCGAACTGTGTTCTCGCTTGGGCGAACTTGAGATATGTATTGCAGTATTGCTTTCTCGCTTAAGCGTTATGGAGAAGCTTGGGCGAGGGGTGAGATTTTGGGGTCACGCTTGAGCGTAAGCTTCCTTGCTTGAATTTTTGACCCTCGCTTGAGCGAATTTAACTCTCGCTTGAGCGAATTGATTATTCAATCAGCACTCTGAAATTGACGCTTGGGTTCTTCTTTTTATTTCAATCGGTTCCCTGTTTTATTCTGGAGTCGGTATTTTTTGGACTTTTTTTTCAGTCGGATTTGTGAAGTCTCACTCGGATTTTCCAAATCTCGCTCGGCTTTTTCCTTTCGGCTTGAGCACTCCTTTTCCTGCATCAATAAACAACTAATTTGCCCAGCATTTGTTTACTGATTGTCCAGTATTTGTATGCTGGGTTAATGAAAACTCAATTTCTTAACTAATTAATGTTTTTAATCAGTTTCTTTACATAAATTAAGCACTTTTGAAATAATTAAATAAATTATAAATTACTAGCAATTAATTAAATAATAAGGCTAAACTAATCACTAAATAATGAATTATGTTAAATAAAAAACAGAACTAATTAAGTCTTTTCAAGACTTATCAATAGGAATCTTTAAATATTGGAGAGTAGTGGACTTCTCTCTCGCAGATGTATGATAAGTCTCCTCAGCCTGAGACATGTCTTTGTCCCCTGTCACCTTTTTCTCCTTTCTTATCTCTATCAACTCCTCCCTGAGTTGCCTTATAACTTCATCTCGAGGGTCGAGAGTTGCAACAGGTACCATTCTCCTAGAGTGGTTACAGGAGATTCAAAAACAAGTCTTCTACCAGTCTGCTGATGGGTCACATCCTCCACGTGACTATCCACCAAATCGCGTCCATCTCCTTCCATACGACTAAACATCTACGAAAAGTGGGAATAACTCTATCGAGTCCCACTAGCATGCCAATGAACTAGTCTGAACCGGGGTATGGAATCCGGTGTGGGAACCAGCCACAAAAGTTGATGATTTTAATATTTGTACACCGGTATAGTGGGTATCGGGTATTATAATCTGATCTCTCAGTGGGAGAGACCGGTCTCGTTGTCCTGGAGATCCTTCACACTATAGTTTCGCGTTGTTAGGGGGCGAAAGGTGGTGCCACCTGTGAAGATTCTTTGACGCTCAAGTTAGTAGAATGTATGAGAACTTAGAGAAAACTTGAGCAATGCAATAGTATAGTAAGAGTAAGAACAATGTAACCTTGCATACGTTGGAGAATATGCTATTTATAGTTGAGTGTAGAAAATAAATCATTAGGCGCAAGTGGGCCCAAAAGTTCTGATGTTATGTGCAGTTTATCAATCAGAGTTGTTCAATATTCAGAGTGTGACAGAGGGTAGGTCAATGATCAGTATACGATTTTGACACAGGAATGGGGATAATCCACCTTTTCCGTATATCACGCCTGTAATGGTACTTTCTCCTTTCAGTGAATGATATAGACATATTCCGTTATGTGGGGTATCTATTTTGATAAGTAATGACTCCACTTATCTTATCGAGACACTGAGATAAACGGTTATACATGATGGAAGGTTGAGAGTGGATGAAATATTTGGTATCTCAGGTGCAACCCCGGATGATTGGTGAAGGGAGGACTCCTAATATGATGTCTTTACAGTATGGATATTGACCTGTGATACCAGTTGTCCTTCCAGTATAGCCAAGATGACGTCGGATTATTAGGGTCGGTGTCCAGACCGGATCACTTACTATATATGTAGGCCCTTAAATTTTAATTTGCGCTGGGCTAACCAGGAGTTTACACTGTTCCATAAGTCTGGATAATAATAATATGAACAGCTCAACTGACATGGAAACACTTAGAGACTAGTCAGATTGAGAAGGTTTTTATTATGAAAGCACCCGACACTAGGGAGCTACCCCAGGTCCCCTAAAGTGTAACATCCCGAATTTTAAGGAAATTAAATTTATTGGATGATGATAATTGATTATTCATGGTCAAATAATTATGGGAGATGTTGTTAGACATTAAAGATGAATTATCAGTAAATTAAGATTTACCGGAACCGGGTGAATTAACAGATGATGTGGGACCCACTTGATTTCATTAGATGTTTGATGGGTCTAAAATGTTTAGAAAAGTATTGTGGTTAAGGTGGTATAGTTAGAATAATTTTTAGTGTTAAGAAAATAATTAATTGGATACGATGTGTGATACAAAACGGGAAAAATACGAACCAAATGGGATTAAAAAGAAAATATGAAATCTTCCTTTCTCTTCTTTTCTTAACCGTGTGAGTTTTACACACTTTATACCCTCCTTTACACAATGGACAAAACAGTGTGGACCAATGGTAAAAGTAGAAGGTGGCATTGCTTTATCTCTTGGGTAATGACCATTTATGGTCACCTTTTCCTCTCTCCCTTTCTCTCATTTTCGGCAACCATCTCTCTCCCTCCATTCACTCTTCGTTTTCTTCTTCTTCATCTTCTCTTCATCCTAAAACCGCCCACCTCCATTCTTCTTCTTTCTCTTACCTAAAATAAAAGCTAAGTTTGGAAATGTGAAGCATGCATGGAGCTAGGAAGCTTGCAGTGGTCCTCTCCTTCTTCTTCACTCTCATTTTTGTTTTTGGTAGAGCTTGGACTTGAGGTAAAGATTTCTTATCTCCACCTTGTATTATTTATGGTTTTGGGTTATTGGGTGGAAGTGATAGTGTTGAGAACTTGGATTGTTAAGGGAAGTGATGAACCCTAAGTTGGATGGTGAGAGGAAGTGATTATTTATGATGGATTCATGCTATAAATGGATATTGGTTAGTGGATTTATGATGAATCAATAAAAAGGGTGAGTGTTAATTATTATTGGGTGACTTATGTGAGAAACCCTAAGTATTAATGATTTGGGGGTTTTGACTCACTTGATGATTTTGATGATTATAGATGTCTATGAATGAAGTATATGAGAGGAATGGATTTTTAGAATCATTAAGATTGACTAATGAGGTTGATAATATTTGCATGAGTAGATATGGTGACTTGAGGAATAAATCTTGAGAATAGGAAGATGATAAGCAATGTTGAGTGATGTTATTGGTGATAACAATAATGGTGGATGACCATTGATAATGGATACTTGACTTGATGAAGTCTTAGGCCATGATAAATGCCATAAGGGTTTATTGATTAGGGATGGCTTAAGAGAGTCCATGGTGACTTAAGTTGAAATTGGATGCCTTATGATGACTTATTAATTACATGTGTATGTGTAATTATTGATAGGGTTGTATTCCGGACGATGATGCAGAATGATCGGTGTAATTGCGTGGTGGTTCTTCTCTTGAGGTAGGAGAGGAGTTTACATTTCAATTGCATGAGTGATTAATTGTTAATTATGTATATATTGAACTCATGCAATGCCTTGCCATGAATGTCTTATATGATTGATTTGATAAAGTGATGAATGATGGCTTGGCTTATGTTAATTGCTATGAAAATGTATGTATTTATATGATGTTGATGATAAGCGTTCGATGGTCCCTTGGTTGGATGCGAACTAAATGATGGTGAAAATTTATGAATAAATGAGTTAAAGTATAGAGGATTGTTTTGAGATGAGTGATTATAGTTGATGAATTGGAATTTAAAGGAGTGATTGATGAGTTGGAATGAGAATTTCTAAGTATGAATGGTCAGAGTGAGTTTCATATGCCTCATATGATGTATATGATAAGTTGGATGTAATCAAATTGACTTAATATGAGGTTTCATAGGATGGGCTGTGTATATTTTCATTTTCTGCACAAGTCCTGATATTCTCGCTCAAGCGAGATGGGATCTCGCCCAAGCGATAGTCCCCTGCTTCTTAGAATTGGCCTCTGGCCCAAATCCGCCCAGGCGAATGAGTTACTCGCCTAGGCGAGTCAGCGAGAAAGGAGTTAGTTCTAGAATAATTCCACCGAGTGCTAGAAAGCCCAACTCGAGTGAAAGAGAAAAGAGTCGTTTTGAGATAATTTCGTCGAGTGAAACTAAGTAAGAGATGAGTCATTTTTGAGATAATTATGCCGAGTGAAAAATCGAGTAAAAGACGAGTCGGTTTGGGAATAATTATGCCAAGTGAAAAATCGAGCGAAAGATGAGTCGGCTTTGTAATGATTTTGCCGAGTGGAAAACCGAGCGAGATGAGTCGGTTTTAGAATGATTTTGCCGAGTGGAAAACCGAGCGAGAGATGAGTTGACTTTGTATTGATTTTGCCGAGTGGAAAACTGAGCTAGATGAGTCGGTTCTGGAATGGTTTTGCCGAGTAAGCAACCGAGTGCTGGGAAGCCTTAACGAGCGGGCGAGTACAGAATGGAAGGACGGCCTCTGGTCGGATTTCGCTTAAGCGAGTGGGTGCCTCGCTCAAACGAGTGTTAGTGGGATTTGTTACTGGGCAATTCTCGCCCGAGCGAGTGGCTAGTTGAAGGGAGCCCCGCTCGAGCGAATGCATGTGGATTTGGTTACTGGATGATTCTTGCTCGAGCGAGTGGTCGAGTGTGAAGGCATTTCGCCCGAGCGAGTAGGCTTGGGGACGCTACTGGAGGCACTTCGCTTACGCGAAAGGGGTCGCCCCTGCGAGCCTGATCCATCTCGCTCAAGCGGAGGTGATTCTCGCTTGAGTGAGTTTCCACCAGAATGGAATTTACTCAATTTATTTGTGGCAGGCTTATGTTAGACTCCCCTTCTTGGTATTATAAGATAATTATGAGATGATTATAGGGACGTATGAGGGATAATGTAATGACGATATAACATGGTGGTGATTGAGGTTGCTTGGTACATGGGGACTAATTAATTGTGATGTATTTACCCCCTAAAATAGAATAATGAAAGAGTGATAATGAGATTATGATGATAGGATTATGAGATATAGATCCTTGGGTGAATTTGAAATTGATGAAAGGATAATTGGATGACATGGTATAAGATATAAAGTGATAAAGTGGTGAAAATATGACATTGAATAATGATAGATGATGATGTTGAACACTCTCTTGCATAAAGAGGTGTGTATTGTTATTATTGTTGAATTGTTGTGTGCTATTGTGTATGGTACAAGCATGACCTTGTATGCGTGGTATGAATTATGATATTGTCAATGTTGTGAATGCCACACAAATATATATATATATATATATATATATATATACATATAAAGGTATACACAAGATAATGGTAATGAATAATGAGGTGAAAATCCACTAAATGAAAGTATGATAATATTGATGAAAGTTGTGTGTTATTGTGAGGCCATTGTGGTTAATTGCAAGTATTGACTTACGTGTATAATGTTAAATATTGTGAAACATGTTGAGATGAAAATGCCACATTAAAATTTGAAAATAACGGCTATGAAACCAACAATGATAAAATCCACTAAGGTGTATGGTGGTGTTGGTGATTATGATGATGATGTTTGATGAGTGGCATTTAGGATGCACAGAGTGAGAATGCATTTGATTTGCATTGCATTGCATCCATGGCATATCATAGCTGCCGGTGTTGGAATATTAGGGGATTCCCCCGGTTGGCCCAGTGGGAGGGCGGCTCAGTGCACGAGCATTTCTGTTGTTTCCCCTATGACTCAGTGTGTAAGTCATGAAGTTGCCCATGCTGAGCTACGGGGAGCTGCATGTGGTTGACCCTTGTGGGGGGTGGCTCCTGAGGAGCAGGTGTCCCCGGTGGTCCTTTGGATCACAGCTGCCATGTTGAGAATCATGGTTGGCCCACAACACCATATGTTGAATATGTTGTATACCGCGGTCATGGTGAAAATGACCAGGTGTTGCAAAATGGGCGATGCGGTTTGGTACCAGTAAAAATATGGTGAATATGCATGCATTATGATATATGTGTACACATTTTACTACTGCAGTAGGGGCATGGTATGTGATCATGCTTGAACCCACAATTTGGTGTTTATTCCCACAGTTAGATCCGCATTTGTTGTCTATTCCATTGTGCATATGCATTAGCCATAAGAGCATTTGCATATAGCATGGAGATATGCCAGAATATGATGATGATTGATGAAGATTGAGATGGTGGTATTGGTGTTGATGAGATGAGAAATTAATATACCGAAAGACCACATAAAAGTAATAAATGATATGAATAAATGAAATGATGTGAATATGACGATATGTATGTTATGGCCCAATGTGTGAAGGGCGTATTTGTTGATGATTCATAATGATGATGTTAGCCGTGGTGGCTTTGATGAAAGACCTGAATGGTCTATGTTGACGATGTGTTAGCCCATTGTGGTGGTGTGACAAATGTGTATATGCTTGCTGTGCTATGATTTGATGAATAAGCATGAAATAAGTATATTTTGTCGAATTAATAATCTATGATGATCGTTGATGTGTTTAGCAAAGCATACATGATGTTGATATGCATATGCACATAATTTCAATTGTATTCATATCATTATTTGAAATGTATAACTCACTCTCCCATGTGGTCTACTTTTTAGTATTGATCAGGAAAACCATGGGATGAGAATATTTATGAAGTAAAGCTCTTGGGAAGGTAAATAGTTGTAGTGGAATGCCTTGGCTGGCAGCATTGTGAATTAATGTGTTATGTATATGATGGATAGTATGATGTTGTTAATTATTGATATTGATGGACGAACTGTGAATATGTATACACTTGGATGATGTACTAATATTGGAGATATATGAAGTTAAGGTTAAACTGGTTATGGTCTATTATGAATATGAATATTAAAGATGTATGACGCATGACCATATAGATAAGTATATACTTATATCTTAGGCATTGCATGCTTATGTGATTATGTAAAATGATGGTGGTTGTCTATTAGGCTTATGATATGTTTGCATGCTTTGCCGATCCTTTTCTCATATTTTCATATATGGGACTAGGCGTGTGCCCAGTATACACATTCTTCCGCTGTAAAACTCTATTATTCTTGTATACTGTTATGGGCAAACTAATTATCGATCCAGTTATAGGTTATTTTATCTCACACTTTGGTTTTCTGTGATTTAGGTCTTGATGTGATCATGGTGGTGTCTTGGAAATACATTGAAACTTGAAAATTTATTCACATTTTTATTAATTATGACGATTACATCAGGATTCGAGTACAGAAAATCAGGGGGTGTTATATAAAGCACCCTTCCACACTCTCTCATCCCAAGGCTCGTAATTAAGCCTCCTCTAATGTATCCTCGGTTTCTATTATCCGTCCTCAGACAATATCATTTTATTTCACTTTAATGATTCATGATGCATGAACTACTCGCGTATTTAGTTGATTAAGGCTTTTAGAAACTCAATTATTAAATACCTTAAAGGTTTACAACATCATTTCAATAAACTGTACATTTCCTCAATTCTATGAATTTCTGTCATACAAAAATAAATTTGGTATAGTTTTTAATTCTCACCAAAATTGAGTTTCCAAGCCTTAAATATCTCAAAACTTCTCATAGAAAACTTTATATTCTTTCTCAAATTAAATCTTAACAATATCGAATTTAGAAATCTCAATTATTTCTAAATATCTTTAGTTATTAGGTTGAAACAAAATAATTTTCTGAAAATTTTATTTTACTTAAAGATAATAATTCTTAATTTATTAAAAAAATACTTAAAATTATAAAATTTTTTCTTTAATTCAAGAATTAATTAATTTAAGTTTTTTATAAATTAATTTTCACAAAATAACTTCTTTTGAAATAAATACTAGATTTTTAAAGATTAAAAGTAAAATTAATGAAAATAATTTCTAGAAGAAATAAAAGACTAAAAAATAAAATAATACTTTTTCTTAGAATAAAATTTAAAGAGTAAGGTAAGAAAATTCTTACTGAGTTTTAACTTTCCGTCATGCTTGCTATATGTTCAAAATCCACATTACAAGATCATCAATCAAATATTATCAATCACAGTTAAACATCATCAATCACAAATATAATCAATCATAATCAAATCAATTAAATTAAATGTCATTAATACATATCATAATTAAAAATTTAAATGGTTATTAATATAGTTGATTTTGAGTTCTTTAGGTCCATTCCTCGCATAGGTCTATGTAAGTCCATATAATCTAGTCCTTGCATAGGTATAGTTCAGTCCATATAGGTCATAATAGTCCAAGTCCTTGCATAGGTATAGTCCAGTTCGTATAGGTTATAAAAGTCCAGGTCCTTGCATAGGTATGTTAGAGTTAGTTACATCAGATATTTAATTTAAAGTTTATTATAAATTTGAAGTTAAAAAGTTAATATTTTAAAATAATAATATTATTAAATTTAAAAGGAGTAGGGGACTCCTCCCATTATTCTTATGTCTTTTCATAGTATATTCTTATCACACTCCCCCTTACCTCTTGTATCCTGATTCGTTATTGAAAATCCGTACGTGTCTCATCTCCGAGTTCTAAAACATACCGATTTCATTTTAATATAGTTACAAGATGAAAATTAAGATTTCTACATAAAACATAAATGGTAAATTTTGAATAGTGAATAGTGAATAGTAAATTATGAATAGTAACAATAAATAGCAAAATATGAATAGTAACAGTAAATAGTAAAATGTGAATAGTAACAACAAATAGTAAAACATGAATAGTAAATAGTAATAGTAAATAGTAATTTACTATTTGAATAGTAATTTACTATTAAATATTAATTTACTATTGAAATAGTATTTTACTATTCAAAATAGTAACTTAAAATAATATTATATCCAGTATAATAATAGATTTCTAAAACGATATAAAAATAACCTTAAAAATATAAAAGAGAGGTACTCTTACCTTATTATTTTAGCAGAACCTTCTTCCAAAAAAAATGTTTCTTTTTTTTACTTCCACTACTATCTCTCTAGCACTACTATATTAAGAAAATTTTGATCTGAAATTGTGATTTTCCTTCATTCCTTCGCTCGGTATTTATAGGAAGGAAAATCACTATATATTCCATTATTTTATTATAAAAGTACTATGTAATTTTCTGAAATTTTTGTTTCTGGTTACTGTTCAAGTTTGAAAATTTCATACATGCACAGTATTTTGCATAGTAAATGTCAGCTGAATTATTAAGCCAAATAGTAACCTTTCACTGGTATATTTTAAATATTCAAAATTAGTCCTTTTTGAAATTTAGCGATATTATATCAGTCCTCACTAATTTTATAATAAGTAATATAAATTTTAAATTTTAAAAATCCAAAATTTTCTGTTAATAAAAATTTATTGATACATTCCCAATTTTTTTATGATTGGTAAAAATCAAGATTTTTCTCAAACTGATCATTTTTAGATAAGTCTACTTGAAATAGATTTTAGAAAATTTTCTTAAAATTTAACTTCACTTTCTTATAAATATTTTTTAATTTTAAGTAACTTTATATGAATTTAAAATTATTTAAAATATATTATTTTATTAAAATATTTCAAAAATTTCAAAAAATTCCAAAAAATCATAAATAATACATAGATTAAAAAGTTCTAAAGAACCATAATCTAATTCCTTCAAAATTTTAATATAAAAATAAAAATAAGGGTGTTACAACTCTACTCCCCTTAGAAAAATTTCGTCCTCAAAATTTACGTTATTCAATAAAATAAATGGGGATAAGACTCTTTCATCTCAGTTTCTAGTTCCCATGTAGCATCCTCTCGTTTCACTCCAAATGATCTTTACGAGTGAAATTGCCTTATCCCTTAACTGTTTTATTCTTCTGTCAGCTATTCTAACAGGTGGTGCATCATATGTAAGATTATCTTTAACTTGTATGATATCAGGTTCAATAAGATGTGTAGGATCAGATATATACTTTCGTAAGTTTGACACATGAACAACGTTATGGATATTAGAAAGAAAATATGGTAATGCTATTTTGGTAAGCAAGAGGACTAACTTTATGAATTATTTGATATGGACCAATAAATCTAGGAGTTAGTTTTCGAGATTTTATTGCCCGACCGACCCCAGTCGTAAGTGTAACTTTCAAGAATACATGATCACCTTCTTGAAATTCGAACGACTTCCTTCTTTTATCATAGTAACTTTTCTGCCTGCTCTGTGCTGCCTTCATCTTTTCTTGAACCATTTTAATTTTATCTGTGGTTTGTTGTACCAACTCTGGTCTTAGCATCAAGTTTTCACCAGTCTCAAACCAACATAGCGGAATCCTATATTTTCTTCCATATAATGCTTCAAAAGGTGCCATGCCAATGCTAGTATGGAAACTGTTGTTGTAGGTGAACTCCACATATGGTAAGAATTGATTCTAACTTCTTTTATGCTCTAACAAACAAGCTCGTAACAAGTCCTCTAGAGATTGAATTATTCTTTCTGATTGTCCATTCGTCTGAGGATGATATACTGAACTCAGACGCAGTCTTGTTCCCAAAGCCTTGTGCAAGCTCTTCCAGAATTGTGATGTAAAACGAGGGTCCCGATCAAAAATAATGCTTGAAGGAATTCCATGCAATCTTATAATCTCCTCGATGTATAATTTCGCCAGCTTCTCCATAGGGTAACGAATATTAATGGGAATAAAGTGGGCAGATTTGGTTAATATATTAATTATTACCCATATTAAATCATGCCCTAATGGAGTTTTAGGTAAAGAAGTCACAAAGTCCATAGTAATGCTATCACATTTCCATTCTGGTATTTCCATTGATTGTAGCATTCTAGGGGGTTTTTGATGTTCCACTTTAACCTTCTGGGAAATTAGACATGCAGCCACATACTCTGCCACTGCTTTCTTCATTCCAGGCCACTAAAATAACTTCTTCAAATCTTGATACATTTTAGTAGCTCTGGGATGAATGCTCATATAACTTTTGTGGCCTTCTTCCAGAATTGCTTTCCTCAACTCCTCTTGATCAGGGATACACACTCGATCCTTATACCTCAATAATTGGTCATTTCCTACATTGAACTCGACTTCTTTTCCTTGTTTCAAGAGTTCTTTCTTCTCTTGCAGGAATTCATCCTCTTGTTGAGCCTCTAAAACTTGTCTCAGGAATTCACTTGTCACTTGCAACGCTCCTAATCTGTAGCTGTTAGCATTAACCTTTACTGCTAGGTTAAGATCTCTGAAGTTCTCTATCAATTCTAGGTCTTGAATCATCATTATCGATGCATGTAGAGACTTTTGACTCAAAGCATCAACTACTACATTTGTTTTTCTAGGATGGTACTGTAACTCATAGTCGTTTTAGAACTCTATCCATCTCCGTTGCCTCATGTTTAACTCTTTTTAGTCGAATAAATACTTGAGACTTTTATGATCGCTAAACATATTGAATATTGCATCGTATAGATAATGCCTCCAAATCTTTAAGGCAAAAACTACAGCGGCTAACTCTAAGTCATGGGTAGGGTAGTTAATCTCATGTTGCCTTAATTGGCGTGACGCATAGGCTACAACCTTCTTGTCTTGCATGAGTACACTTTCTAGTCCTTGTGTGGACGCATCACAATAAACTTCAAAACTTCGATGTGGATCAGGGAGTACTAACACTGGCGTAGAAGTAAGTCAATCTTTCAGCTATTGGAAACTATTCTCACATTGTGTTGTCCACACAAAAGGTTGTCCTTTCCGTGTTAGCTTAGTCAGTGGGTATCCTAACTTTGAAACTCCTTCAATGAATCTCCTATAGTATCCAGCCAAACCCAAGAAACTTCTAATCTCAGTGATTGTGGTTAGTCTCTCCCATTTTAAAACTGCTTTCACCTTGGAAGGGTCTACAGCTATTCCTCCTTGACTAATTACATGTCCTAAAAAGTTTACTTATTCCAACCAGAATTCACACTTCGACAGCTTTGCATACAGTTATTTCTTTTTCAGGATTCCCAACACAACCTTTAAGTGTTCAACATGTTCTTCTCTGCTTTTAGAGTACACTAATATATCATCAATGAACGCCACTACAAATTTATCTAGATATGGATGAAAAATCCTATTCATGTAATCCATGAATACAGCTGGTGCATTAGTTACACCAAAAGGCATTAATATATATTCGTAATGGCCATAGCGTGTTCTAAAAGCAGTTTTTGATATATCTTCTTTCTTCACCCTTATTTGATGGTATCCAAACCTCAAATCAATTTTGGAGAACACCGTGGCACTATGCACCTGATCCATTAAGTCGTCAATCCTTGGTAGAGGATATCTGTTCTTGGTTGTCACCTTGTTTAGTTGCTGATAATCTACACACAACCTCATGCTACCATCCTTTTTCTTAACCAATAACACTGGTACACCCTAGGGGGATTGATAAGTCTTGAAAAGACTTAATTATTTCACCTTTTATTTAACATAATTCATTAATTATTGTTTAGTTTGGCATCATTATTTAATAAATAGTTAACAATTCGGAGTTTATTTATTTATTTTAAAAGTGCTTTATTTATGTAAGAAAATGATTGAAAACAGTAATTGGTTAAGAGTTCATGATTATTTATAATTTCACTAAGCAGCCAGTGTACAAATGCTAGGCAAATATGTGTTTATTGGTGCAAGAACAGGGCGCGCTCAAGCTAAGAAGGAAAATCCGAGTGAAATTCCAAAAAGCCGAGTGAGATTTCACAAATCCGAGTGAAACTCCAAAAGTCCGACTGGGAAATGCTTCAAGACACCAACCGCAACAAAGAATAGAATACCGTATGAAGAACCCGAGCGAGACTTTAAAAGCACCGATTGAAAAATACGTCAACTTCAGAATGCTGATTGGATAATCCATAACGCTCAAGCGAGCAAGCTCACGCTCAAGCGTGACTCTAAAACATCACCCCCGCCCAAGCTTCTCCATAACGCTTAAGCGAGAAAGCGACACTGCAGTGCATATTTCAAGCTCGCTCAAGCGAGAGCCTTTCACGCTCAAGCGAGAGTCCTTCACGCTCAAGCGTGAAGGCACTTATTTAACACTAACTGTTCCCTCCAAAGAGACACTCGGCACCAGTGCTGTTCCTACTGCCTTCTCTCCTACTTTTGTACCTTAGTAATTTAAGTGCTGAGCTGTAATTAGTTAATGCTGAACTATAATTTGTTAAGTGTTGAGCTGTAATTAGTTAGTTATTCTGTAATTATATAATTAGTTAGTTAGTTTAATTATTAACTCAGCTTTCTTAGCAATTAGTTAAGTTAATTAGTTAGTTAGATGCCTATATATACTTGTACATACTCTGTAACAGACACAGAGAACAGAGCATAACATAGAACACGATTCATTTGCTATTTCCAACCTCTCACTACTTCCTTTCTCTCTCTAAACTCTCTCATCCATGTCTTCCCAAATTCCTTCAATAGAACCAATGTCGATGGATTTCTAAATTCCTAAGGTTGGGATTGCGAAGGTTTGCGATGGAATCTTGAAGGTGTATTGAGGAAGTTAACTTCTAGATCCTGAGGAGAACGAGCTGAGGAGTGGATCTGCTTTGCTGGATTGACAAATCTAGATCTGATGAAGAACTTCACCAGTGAGGAATCATGGTTGAAGCTTAGGTAACTTCCAGCTTTCTAACTAATTCACGCCTAGCAATTAGGTGAATAGTTAGAGTTCAACCTCTAATTTCGCATTAGATTCATATGTTAATTGAGAACTTAAGGGATTAAGGTTTGATGCATAGGAATTAGCATTTTTCACCTAAGGAATTAGGGAATAACCACTTGCGGATTGTCCTCTTGATGTTTGAAGCTCGATTGGATCTCACTTGAATATTCTTGATGAAGTTGTAAACTGAAGCAATCCTAACCTATCTTCTATCAATCGTATTTCATCTTTCACCTTGTCTCTGGAAAAATACAAAAACATATAAAGCATAAAATCAATAAAACTGAATGAATCTTCTGTGTATTGCATTGGTTCAGCTTGTATCTGTCCAAGATTGAGGTACTTACCACAATCCTTATGGGACGATCAAATATAATACAATTTTAACGACTGGTGCGCTTGCCGAAGAATAAATCCTCTGAGAATTACACACCAAGTTAATGACTCAGAGATTTAGCATCAAGTTAATGGCGCCGTTGTCAGGGATTGTTGAGTAATATCAACAATCCTTGGACCGGTACTAGACTGAACCGTTTACCTTTTGTTTGCATTTAGTACGTAGTTTGATTCTTGTTTCGAGTATAGTAGTAGTAGTTTATTTTTGTATAGCTGCGAATTTCTTTTGTGTTTAACATTTGGTGTATGCAGTCAAGGAACAGAGGAGAGCCTTTCTTCTTTGATCCTGATATTGATTTGTTAGAGCGTAAGTTGAGAAAGAAGAAAAAGCAAAAAGAACAGAAAGAAATGGAACAGAGTAGAGTTACATTAGGTGATTACTCCCGGCCTACTGAAGAAGGATCGCAATCTAGTATCCTTAGGCCTCCGATTGTAGCTAATAATTTTGAGCTTAAACCAGCTTTACTGCAATTGGTTAGAAATGATCAATTCAGAGGAAGTGAGGTTGAGGATCCAAATTTGCATTTGGCAACCTTCCTCCAAATTTGTGATACTGTTAAAATGAATGGAGTCCCTGAAGATGCCATTAGACTAATGTTATTTCCATTTTCTTTAAGAGGCCGAGCAAAAGCCTGGTTGCAGAGCCAACCGAGAAGTAGTATTTCTACTTGGGAGGATTTACAAAGAAAGTTTTTGATTAAGTATTTCCCTCCTTCCAAGTATGCTAAGCTGCGTAATGAAATCACTTGTTTCCAACAAAGAGAAGGTGAATCTTTAATGGAAGCATGGGATAGGTATAAAGAGAGTTTGAGGAAATGTCCTCATCATCAAATCACTGATGTGCAGCAAGTTACTATTTTTTATAATGGTGTAAGACCAGCTACCAGGGTCTTAATTGATGCCTTAGCTGGAGGTTCATTAACGACCAAAACTGTGGAAGAAGCCATAGAGCTGATTGATGTTATGGCTTCTAATGAGTGTCTGGTTAGTAAAAGGAGCCAAATCCCTAAGAGAGGGATACTAGAATTGGAAGCACAGGATGCTTATTTGGCTCAGAGTAAATTGATGACTCAGGCTTTAGAGAAATTAAGTGTACAGATTTCAGAACTCCAAAAGCCGAGTCAAGTTTGTATGGTAAGTTGTGATTTTTGTGGTAGAGATCATGAAAATGGAATGTGTGATCCAAATGTGCCTTCTGAGCAAGTGAATTATATGGGGCAGCAACAATTTCAAAGGAATTATCCCTCTAATTCCTTTAATCCTAACTATAGGAATCACCCCAATTTTTCATGGCAGAAAGGTCCACATTTGAATCAGAACATGCCACAAAATCAACCCACAAATAGACCACAACAATCCCTTCCCCCTCCTGCTAAAGAGAAGTCAGAACTTGAGAATGTGTTGTCTCAGTTTATTCAGGCCACTCAGGCCAGTTTTAAAAATCAGGAGGCGTCCATTAGAAATTTGGAAAACCAAGTTGGACAGTTGTCGAAACAATTAGCTGAAAGACAAGCAGGCAATTTCCCTGGAGATACCGAGGTAAATCCAAGGGAACATTGCAAAGTTATAACTACTAGGAGTGGAAAACTTCTGTTTCTATCTCTGAGTCAGGAAGTGAGCTTAGAAAAAGACAAGGAAAAAGAAAAAGAGAAGGAAACTGAGCAAGTTGATAATGAAACTGAAAATAATAGTGAAGAAGAAAAAGAAAAAGAAAATCAAGTCACCAAAAAAAAAGAAGAAGGTTGATCTGATTTTGGAGGAAGCTTTTAAGCTAACTCCTGAGAAATTAAAAAATGCTCCATTTCCACATAGATTTAGAAAACAAATAGAAGAGAAAAAGTTTGCTAAGTTTTTAGATGTGTTTAAAAAACTTCACATAAATATTCCCTTTGCCGAGGCATTGCAAGAGATGTCGTCCTATGCTAAGTTTTTAAAAGAACTTTTGTCGAAGAAGAGGAAGCTTAAGGGGGATGAAATGATTGCTCTCACTCAAGAGTGTAGTGCAATTATTCAAAAGAAACTCCCTCAAAAGTTGGAAGATCCTGAGTCTTTTACAATACCGTGTGCAATAGGGGATGTTCATGTGGGAAGTGCTTTATGTGATCTGGGAGCTAGTATAAACTTCATGCCTCTATGTTTGATGAAAAAATTAGGAATTAATGACCTGCAACTGACTCGCATGTCTTTGCAGTTGGCTGACAGGTCCATTAAATATGCTCATAGGATGCTGGATGATCTTTTAGTTAAGGTAGATAAGTTTATCTTCCCAGCAGACTTTGTAGTTTTGGATATGGAGGCCGACAGAGAGATTCCTTTGATTCTAGGACGACCCTTTTTAGCTACAGGCAGAGCTTTAATTGATGTAGAAAAGGGTGAACTAATGCTGAGAGTCCAAGAGGAGCAAGTGATTTTTAATTTCTTTAATTCTATGAAACATCCAGCTAAGAGGATGGATTGTTTAATGATTGAAGAAATTAAAAGTTATAAGACTCCAATGCTGTTAAAAACTGAAGAAGAGGTCTTACAAGCCTTTTTGGAGGATGATTTTGACTCGGATACTGAAAAGTTAATTGACTCTCCTTCGGAGTTGCTGAACCTACTCGAGGTATGTGAAGTAGGTGATTGTGAAAATGAAAAGAATGAAAAATTGAATAAAACTGAACTTGAGAAAGGAAAGGAAGTGTCTGTAGAAGAACATGAATTAAAACCTTTGCCTTCTCATTTGAAATATGTTTTCCTGAGAAAGGATGAAACACACCCGATAATCATTAATGCCGAGTTGAAAGATGAGGAAGTAGAGAAATTGATAGGGGTTTTGAAGAAATATGAGTCAGCTATTGGCTGGAACATCTCTAATTTAAAGGGAATTAGTCCATCATTTTGTATGCATAAAATTCTGATGGAAGATGACTATTCCCCTGTTGTTCAGCTGCAAAGAAGACTAAACCCTATTATGAAAGAAGCTGTGAGAAAAGAGGTGGTTAAACTCCTTGATGCAGGAATCATCTATCCTATCTCGGATAGCGCTTGGATCAGTCCAGTCCAAGTGGTGCCCAAGAAAGGAGGGATGACGACTGTTAAAAATGAAAAAGGTGAAGTCATTGCCACTAGACCGACCACAGGTTGGAGGATGTGTATAGATTACAGAAGGCTGAATGACTTCACTAGAAAAGACCACTTTCCTTTGCCATTCGTTGACCAAATGCTTGAGAGGCTGTCGGGTCATGAGTACTACTATTTTCTTGATGGATATTCGGGTTATAACTAAATTGTGGTTGACCCAAAGATCAAGAGAAGATAGCATTCACCTGTCCTTATGGAATATTTGCTTACAGGCGCATGTCGTTCGGTTTGTACAATGCTCTAGCAACCTTTCAAAGGTGTATGCTGGCCATTTTTGGGGATATGGTAGAAAAGTTCATTGAAGTATTCATGGACGATTTCTCGGTGTTTGGTAGTAGTTTTGATACATGCCTCAGCAACCTATCTAAGGTGCTGGTGAGATGCCAGGAGGCTAACCTTGTCCTTAACTGGGAAAAGTGTCATTTCATGGGTAAGGGAGGGATAGTTGTAACATCCCTGTTTTTAGAAAAAGTTTTACCTTTGTAAATTTTGAATTATGGAGAGTTCTAAGTAAGAATAAGTCAATATATACCCTGTTGATGGTCTGTGGTATCTCAGAAATGTCATTTTTGTGCATAATAATGGAATTTATATGGATCATTAGTGAAATTATGCAAAAACCGAGTGAAAAGGACTCTGTTTCGAGTAACAGAGAGGAATTCTTAGTGAAGGAATGAAATTTTGAGTGTAATGTTACGTTTTTCAAGTAAAACATGACTGAGAGGGCTACCACCAAGTGGAGTCCTGACCTGAGAGGCAATTCTGAGTGAAGTGTGTTCAAGAGAACCACTTCTGGGTGAAATTCCGAGTCAAAACACCCTAGAAAGGCCCGTTTCCGAGTCAAACATTGCCAAATGCTTCCTTTTCCGAAGGAAATTCCTCTGATTGAAGAATTCCGAGTGAAAGAATGCATATATACTTATGTTTATGTTGATTTGATGCTTCCTACCGACTGGAATGTGCTGTGGAATCAATTGGGAAGGATTCTGAATGGTTTCATATGTGTTTGCTTAGGAAACCGAGTAAAAAATGGCAGATTGAGCCATTCCGAGAGAAATGTAAGAGGCTGAACCATTTCTGAGTGAGTCTATGAGAATGACCCCTCTTCCGAGTGAGATATACTCTACTGGACCAAAACCGAGAGGTAATGGCTTAAATAAGCCTTAATTTAGAAATATAGTTGAAGAAGTTGGTCTAAACCGAGTGAATGAAGACTCGGATTTCCAAGTAAAAACTCTGAGAAAGAGAGAACTCGGTCTGGACAGATATTACCGAGTGAGAAACCGAGTACCTGAGTCGGTTTCAAAGGAATTCCGAGCGAGCCTTGTATTTGTTGACTCGGAAGAAGAATTCCAGTCGGCATAGTAGTTAATCGAGTGGAATTTTCAATCGGTATTCAGTGTCAGTGTTGCGTGTTGACTTTAATTTTGTCTTTTAATGCTTATTTTTAATTCAATCATGCGCACTATAGCTAGTAGGCGGCCAGAAGTGGGCACTGACGTAGCCTACCTCCTTATTTAAATCTCCACTGACACTCCATTAACACTCCACTAACAGTCCACTCACAAAAGCTGTTCCCCATTTAGTTTTCCACTTACTCTCTCATTATTTAAACCAGCGCAAGGACTCTTAGAGAACACACACACGAAACACACCTCCATCATTCTTCTTCCTACAAGTTCCTTTCTCTCTCTTTTCTCTTCTGTTTTACTCGGAATTGGTGCAGGACAGTGAAAGGGAACCTCTTCTTCTTCTCCAGGAACTCCATTAAGGTAAGGGGGTATATTCTTGGGTGCTCTGTGGGAAAACCGAGTGAAGGAAAGGGTTAAGGAACTTGTTCCTCACCTTTCTAGGACAGATTCAGTGTTGTATATATTAAATGCTTTAATTGTTACTATTTGTATATATGTATATATTTGTTACTAAGTGCATATACTCTGTTGAATTGTGAAAAGATATGAACTGTGTTGGACTGAAAATACTAAGAATCATGGGTACCTGTGTGATTTCCAGTGATGAATTACGAATGGAAGATGGAATTAATAATAACAAGCTCTGTTTCTACTAATCCGACTGGTGTTACATCTGTAACAACTCGGATTTGCTTAATTTCAATCGGATTCAACCTTAAATGAATGTATTACATTCTGATAGAATAAATTTTCACTCGGTAAACAACCTTATTGCACTCGGATAACTTTTCCTAGTTTACTTTCACACGGTCAGCATCTTCCCAGTTGATTTCACTCGGAAAACATCATATTTCACTTAGAAAACAGTTAGTTTTACCCAGACAACTCTTTTTAGTGATTTCACTCGGAAAACAATTTATTTTACTCAGCAAACAGTTATTTTCACTAAGAGAACTCCTTTCAGTTTGATGTAACTCGGTATATAAAGTTAATTCACCCAGAAGACCTTTCCCAACCTGATTCCACTCGGAATCAGGATTATCTTACTCGGATTTATTTTACTCGCATGTGTCTTATTCAGACAGAACCCTTTTCAACTAATTTCACTCGGTAAACTCATGTTTCACTCGGAACTTATCTTATTTTTACTCAGGAAACTCTTTTCATACTGATTCCACTCGGAATCATACTTGATTTCACTCAGGAACTCATTTTCACTCAGAATCAAACTTGTTTCAGTCGGAAAACAGTCTTCCAGTTCATTTTCACTCAGAATCAAACCTGTTTCAGTCGGAAAACAGCTTTCCAGTGTAATTTCAATCGGATTTTTAGCCAGATCGTTTGGAAAACCCTTCTCAGCATGATTCCACTCGGAATCATACTTATTTCACTCAGATTTACCCTTGTTCCACTCGGAAAACTCTATTTTTAATGTTTTTCACTTGGATTTTCATTTAGAAACTATTCTTTAATACTTTTTAAATTATTGGAAAGTTATAATTGTTATTATCATTCTTATTCTATTATTATTATTATTCTAATTATCATCAATCTTAATATTGTTATTATTATTGTTAGTATTATTGTTATTAACATTGTTAACGTCTTAATTATGAGTAATTACATAAAGAATATATTATTTTACTCTTTATACAAAATATAATTTTAACCAAGTTATAATAGACATATTTCTAGAATAATAAACGAATATCTTACAATGTTTAAATAATTGATGGAATTCAAAGCGCTTGGGAATGATATGATGAGACTGGAAACACATAGATACCCAAGGAATCAATTGATAAAATAAATGCATTTCGCATCATGAAAATATTTTTGAAGAAGAAAAACCTCTAGAGCATACACTTGGTAGAGTGGAGGACACTCACGTTCGATCTCCATGAAGAATCTTGGGAGTACAACTGGAACGGCAACCCAATGACATCAGAGTCGCGCCTGATAGCCGGGTGAGACGATGCAATTCTAGTGTACTTTGACTAAATGACGGAGTGTAACTATGATCGTAGGGATCCAAGTTCCAAAAATATTTAAACGATAAGAACCAATGAGTTCATTTGTACCATATGGAACTTGGGCGGACCCTGATCGCTCTAGATGATTGGAATGGAGATATTCCAAAGAATGAGATGAAGAAAAATCGATTTATTAGGCCCACATGCATCATGAGACTTAATCAAAGATAAATCATAATAAATTCAATTCATGCATTTTCATGACGACATCCTTGATCCAGAAGGAGCACAATTATGGATTGAACATCTTGAAAAGATTTTTGCTGCTATGCAATGCCCTGATGAGGACAGAATAACTTTTGCTGTCTTCATGATGGTTGGAGAAGCAGAGCACTGGTGGACTCATGCCAGAATTAGATTAGCAACTGAAGGACATGTCATTACCTGGGGACGATTCAAGACAGAGTTTCTCGCTGAATATTTCCCTGAAGACATAAGGAGGCAGAAAGAGCAGGAGTTCTTTAATCTGAAACAAGGCAATATGACTGTAGGGGAGTACACTGCTAAGTTTGATGAGTTGGCAAAATGTTGTCCCTACTACACCCACATAGGAGAAGCGTCAAGATGCGTGAAATTTGAAGCAGGGCTACGGCAAGAAATTCGCCAAGCTATTTGTTGCCAATAAATTACTCGATTCTCTACTTTGGTTGACAGATGCCATATCTTTGAGAACACCTCTAATCTACGACGACCTGGAATGTCTAATCATGGGCCAGAACGACGTATGCCAGACAGACAACAGAGGAGAGATTTTTGAGTAGATCGACCCTACTCTCGTCCACCTTACTCAGCCAACCGAATTCCTCCTAGAGGTCAGGAGAACCAAAGCGGTAAAAACTGCAGAATTTGTGGACGGATTGGACATCGTGATGCTGATTGTTGGTACAGAAATAAAAATAACCAATAACAAGTAATTCAAGGACAGGCAGTACGACCAACAGGTCAAGGAAGTGGAGGATCTACTGCAAATACCTCTACCAACAATGTCCCAAGGATGCAAAATATTCACCGCGGCAACAATTTCAATCAGAACAATAATCCTAGAAGGCCTGGAAATAACTCTACTGGAAGACCAGGAGGAAATGCTAGAGTTTTTACCATGAATAGTGCGGAAGTATCACAAGATAACGATCTTGTGCAAGGTACATGCTTTATAGGAAGTACTCTATTAAATGTATTATATGATTCTGGAGCCACTCATTCTTTCATATCTGAGAATTGTGTAAAACATTTAAAGCTTCCTACAACCTCTCTGCCTAATAAGATGATTGTCACGACTGCTGCAAATAAGCCCATTTGCCCTTCCTGCATGTGTTTGAAATGTCCTCTCAACATTGAAGGGAAAGCTTATCAAGTAGATCTAATATGTTTGCCTTTGATTGATCTAGATATTGTTCTAGGAATGAATTGGCTTGCTGCCAACCATATTCTGATTGATTGTCATAATAGATCCATCAATCTCGGGTCTACTACATCTCATTATGATCAAAACACTGATCTTTGTCCTATTAGCTCAGAAAAGGTAATTCCAGCAAAGGAAGTCTAACTATACATGATCCTTACTGAATCTGAAAGTAAGGCCACTCCTCAAATTGACCAGATTCTTGTTGTTCAGGAATTTTTAGAAGTTTTTCCTGATGATATACTAGAGCTACCACCAAAGCGAGAAATTGAGTTCAGTATTGACATTATACCGGGTGCAGGACCAATCTCTATTGCTCCTTACCGAATGTCACCCAAGGAACTCAGTGAACTTAAAGAACAAATAGAAGAACTTTTAGAGAAAGGAATGATTAGACCCAGTGTCTCACCTTGGGGAGCACCAGTTCTTCTGTCAAAAAGAAGGATGGTAGTATGCGGTTATGTGTTGACTATCATCAGTTGAATAAAGCTACGATCAAGAACCGATATCCTCTCCCAAGAATTGATGATTTGATGGACCAATTATGAGGAGCCACTATCTTCTCAAAAATTGATCTGCGATCAGGCTATCATCAAATCAGAGTGAAGAAAGATGATGTACCCAAAACAGCATTCAGAACACGATATGGGCACTATGAGTATCTTGTTATGCCCTTTGGAGTTACAAATGCACCTGCAGTCTTTATGGGATACATGAATCGAATCTTCCATGAGTACTTGGACAAATTCGTAGTTGTATTCATTGATGATATTCTCGTCTACTCCAAGAGCCATGAGGAACACGAGGAGCATCTCCGAATTGTTCTAAATACTTTGCGTGTAAGGCAATTGTACGCTGATGATGCATGATTTAGCCTTAATTCCTTGCTTTAAATGTGTATAATTTGCCATTGCTAATTGTATAATATTATGCATTTTAACACATTTTCATAATTCAAGCTTTATTTAATATTAACTGAATTAGGCGATAATCTTTAAATGAAATAATAAATCTTACTTGATTTCCTTTATATTGTAGTGAATAATTGAGGTTGCAATTAGGAAATCATAAAAATTGAGCATCAGGTCTGACGCATAGCGCTGGTACCACGCGTAGCGTGGAAGCAAATTCGCAACATTGACGCGCAGCGTCAAGCCCACGCGTAGCGTCAACAGTGACGAGGATCCCATTAACAGGCTGTATGCAACTTCAGAAGTGGAGGATTTATTTATATTAAAGCACTTATTGGCCAATCCATTACAGACATACGGCACTATCTCAGTGGGGAACATGCAGCACAAGTGTCCAAGCATTATTGAAGAATTATTGGATGAAATAATGTATTCTGAGTCAGAAACCCTCACGCGTAGCCTTAAAACTACGCGTAGCGTGGAAGCAGATTCGCAAAGCCCACGCGTAGCGTCCTGCTGACGCACAGCGTCAGCAGGAGACCTTTACCCTTGCTTTCACTATAAATAGGACCATTGCCAAAGGTTTCAAACACACCTCAATTCACGTTTCTCTCTTTTCTCTCTTTGTTTCTATAAGCATCAGAGGAAGGCACAAAGCCTCCTCCTCTCTTCTTCCCCCTCTTTGCTCCATTCCGGGTTAGTTTCTTTTCTTTGTAGTTGTTATTATGGAGGGCTAAAACCCTAGATTGATTTTCTTGGAGAATGTTGTAATGTAATTTTGAGGTCATTAATTTTAATATAGTATGCTTTTATTATTGTTATTTCTTCATAATCTTTCTCTACTTATTTAATTCCATTTTGTTTAATTGAATTTGTATGCTTAATCGGTTTAATTATTCAAATGGAATAAAATAAGGTTTTAAATTAGAATGGATTAAGGAAATATGCATGCTTAATGAATATTTTCATAATCACTTTTAATAATTATGGTTTGCTTAATTCCATAATTTGAGAATAGATTATGTATATAGGCGATGTTCTTATGTATGCTCAATAATTCCTAGATTTTACGATCTTGACTCCTTTTGCTTAATTAGGATGCTTGATTAAAATATTCATTTTTAAATGAAAGTAAAGGAATTGTGAATTGAAAAAGACGCTTAGTTGATCAATTCAAATTGAGCTAAGAAATTAACATTAATAAGTATACAAATTATCTTTAGTGAACCAAGGATAAATTTATTTACAATACTCCAAGAAAATCAATCACTTGTTATTTATTATTTTAAATCCTTTATTTACTTTGTTTTAATTTTAATTGTGACAACAAAAATCAATCAAACCCCCCCTCAATTGTATGTTAGTGAACTTATGTTTGTAAAAATTTTTAGTTGTTTAATTTTTTTATTTTTAATTGTTAAAAATTAGTTTAAGACTTGATTTTTCCTAAATTTTTGTGTTGATCCTTGAGAGAACGACCTAGGTTGACACCCTAGTACTACGTTAATTAATTTTAATGTACTAATTTGACGGAATAACGACTGTAAAAATATCCACGTCATACGCCAAGTTTTCAAAATGTGAATTCTGGTTGACAGAAGTGAAATTTTTAGGACATGTCATCTCTAAGGAAGGAATTGCTGTGGATCCTACAAAGGTAGAAGCTGTACTAAATTGGGAACAACCCAAGAATGTGACGGAAATCCGCAGTTTCCTTGGACTGGCTGGATATTATCGTCGATTCATCGAGAATTTCTCTCGAATTACAGCACCTTTAACTAGGCTGACTCGTAAAGATCAACCATTTGAATGGACTGACAAATGCGAAAGCAGTTTTATGGAGTTACGCCAACGACTCACTAGTGCACCTGTCTTGATTTTGCCAGATCCTGCCAAGCCATATGAAGTGTATTGTGATGCGTCAAGACAAGGACTAGGATGTGTCCTAATGCAAGAAAGAAAGGTTGTTGCTTATGATTCAAGACAGCTAAGAACGCATGAAGTTAATTATCCCACACATGACTTGGAATTAGCTGCAGTTGTGTTTGCCTTGAAAATCTGGAGACACTACTTGTATGGTACATACTTTGAAGTCTTCAGTGATCATAAAAGTTTGAAGTATCTATTCGACCAGAAAGAGTTGAATATGCGACAACATAGATGGATGGAATTCATCAAGGATTATGATTTCGAACTCCGATATCACCCTGGAAAGGCAAATGTTGTGGCTGACGCACTTAGCAGAAAGGCCCTACGCCTATCATATATAATGACAAAGGAGTTGGAATTAATTGAACAGTTTCGCGATTTGAATCTAGCAGTAACACCAAAAAGGGGAAGCCTTATGGTTGGAATGCTAAGAATTTCCAATGATTTCTTAGAACAAATCAAAGAAGCTCAAGCCAATGACCAGGAATTACAAGATCTAGCAGAAAAGACAAAAGAAGGAGTCTCAGAGTTTAGCAAAGATGAACATGGGGTGATCAGGTATCAACAGAGACTCTGTATTCCAGTCAACACAGATCTTAAAAGATCCATCCTGGATGAAGCACACAAAAGTAAATACAGTATCCACCCAGGATCAACCAAGATGTATCAAGACTTGAAGAAATTATTCTGGTGGCAAGGAATGAAAAAGGATATAGCTGAATATGTGACAGCTTGTCTGATGTGTCAGAAGGTAAAGGCGGAACAACAACGACCAAGTGGGACCCTTCGTCCTTTGGATATTCCAGAATGGAAATGGGATGAGATTGCTATGGACTTCGTGACGGGACTTCCCAGAACATCAGCTGGATATGATGCTATTTGGGTAATCGTGGATCGATTAACAAAGACCGCTCACTTCATTCCTGTCAATATGAAGTATTCCCTAGAGAAACTCACCCAGATCTATATAAAGGAAATCGTACGATTACATGGAACACCCACTGCAATTGTGTCTGACCGAGATCCTCGTTTCACATCACAGTTTTGGAAGAGCCTGCAACAAGTTCTAGGAACTCGTCTGAAGTTAAGTTCCGCATACCACCCACAGACTGACGGACAATCAGAAAGGACAATCAAAACTCTTGAAGATCTGTTGCGTCTTTGTGTCCTAGAACATGGGGGAAGTTGGCAAGAATACCTTCCATTTGTGGAGTTCACTTACAACAACAGCTACCATACCAGTATCAGAATGGCCCCCTATGAAGCTTTATATGGAAGGAAATGTCGTACACCTTTATGTTGATATGAGACTGGTGAAAAGACAATAATTGGACCAGAGATTGTTCAGAAGACTACAGAACAAGTCCAAAAGATCCAAATGGCAATGAAGGCTTCGCAAGATAGACAAAAGAGTTACTACGACAAACGTAGAAAGCCATTGGAATTTGAAGAGGGCGATCACGTATTTCTCAAAGTTACCCCTACCACTGGAGTAGGAAGAGCTTTGAAGGCCAAGAAGTTAAGCCCCAGATACGTAGGACCCTATCAAATTTTGCAAAAGATAGGAACTCATGCCTACCGTATTGCTTTGCCACCCGAGCTGTCAAACCTTCATAATGTCTTTCATGTCTCCCAACTCCGTAAATATGCACCAAGCCCTGATCATGTTCTGAGTCCTTATCAGTTTGTTCTAAAAGTGAACCTCACCTTTGAAGCATCACCAGTTAAGATTGTTGACCGACGTCTCAAACAGCTAAGAGGTAAGGAAATCTCTTTGGTCAAGGTAGTTTGGAGTCGGACAGATGATGGGGATGCTACTTGGGAAATTGAGGAGAAAATGAGAGAATTGTACCCTCAATTGTTTTAACTTTGAATTTCGGGACGAAATTCCTAAAAGGGGAGGAGAATGTAACATCCTTGTTTTTAGAAAAAGTTTTACCTTTGTAAATTTTAAATTATGGAGAGTTGTAAGTAAGAATAAGTCAATATATACCCTGTTGATGGTCTGGGGTATCTCAGAAATGTCATTTTTGTGCATAATAATGGAATTTATATGGATCATTAGTGAAATTATGCAAAAACCGAGTGAAGGAATGAAATTCCGAGTGTAACGTTACGTTTTCCGAGTAAAACATGACTGAGAGGGCTACCACCGAGTGGAGTCCTGACCTGAGAGGCAATTCTGAGTGAAGTGTGTTCAAGAGAACCACTTCTGGGTGAAATTCCGAGTCAAAACACCCTAGAAAGGCCGTTTCCGAGTCAAACATTGCCAAATGCTTCCTTTTCCGAAGGAAATTCCTTTGATTGAAGCATTCCGAGTGAAAGAATGCATATATACTTATGTTTATGTTGATTTGATGCTTCCTACAAACTGGAATGTGCTGTGGAATCAATTGGGAAGGATTCCGAATGGTTTCGTATGTGTTTGCTTAGGAAACCGAGTGGAAAATGGCAGATTGAGCCATTCCGAGAGAAATGTAAGAGGTTGAACCATTTCCGAGTGAGTCTATGAGAATGACCCCTCTTCCGAGTGAGATATACTCTACTGGACCAAAACCGAGAGGTAATGGCTTAAATAAGCCTTAATTTGGAAATATAGTTGAAGAAGTTGGTCTAAACCGAGTGAATGAAGACTCGGATTTCCGAGTGAAAACTCTGAGAAAGAGAGAACTCGGTCTGGACAGATATTACCGAGTGAGAAACCGAGTACCTGAGTCGGTTTCAAAGGAATTCCGAGCGAGCCTTGTATTTGTTGACTCGGAAGAAGAATTCCAGTCGGCATAGTAGTTAATCGAGTGGAATTTTCAATCGGTATTCAGTGTCAGTGTTGCGTGTTGACTTCAATTTTGTCTTTTAATGCTTATTTTTAATTCAATCATGCGCACTATAGCTAGTAGGCGGCCAGAAGTGGGCACTGACGTAGCCTACCTCCTTATTTAAATCTCCACTGACACTCCATTAACACTCCACTAACAGTCCACTCACAAAAGTTGCTCCCCATTTAGTTTTCCACTTACTCTCTCATTATTTAAACCAGCGCAAGGACTCTTAGAGAACACACACACGAAACACACCTCCATCATTCTTCTTCCTACAAGTTCCTTTCTCTCTCTTTTCTCTTCTGTTTCACTCGGAATTGGTGCAGGACAGTGAAAGGGAACCTCTTCTTCTTCTCCAGGAACTCCATTAAGGTAAGGGGGTATATTCTTGGGTGCTCTGTGGGAAAACCGAGTGAAGGAAAGGGTTAAGGAACTTATTCCTCACCTTTCCAGGACAGATTCAGTATTGTATGTATTAAATGCTTTAATTGTTACTATTTGTATATATGTATATATTTGTTACTAAGTGCATATACTCTGTTGAATTGTGAAAAGATATGAACTGTGTTGGACTGAAAATACTAAGAATCATGGGTACCTGTGTGATTTCCAGTGATGAATTATGAATGGAAGATGCAATTAATAATAACAAGCTCTGCTTCAACTAATCCGACTGGTGTTACATCTGTAACAACTCGGATTTGCTTAATTTCAATCGGATTCAACCTTAAATGAATGTATTACATTCTGATAGAATAAATTTTCACTCGGTAAACAACCTTATTGCACTCGGATAACTTTTCCTAGTTTACTTTCACACGGTCAGCATCTTCCCAGTTGATTTCACTCGGAAAACATCATATTTCACTTAGAAAACAGTTAGTTTTACCCAGACAACTCTTTTTATTGATTTCACTCGGAAAACAATTTATTTTACTCAGCAAACAGTTATTTTCACTAAGAGAACTCCTTTCAGTTTGATGTAACTCGGTATATAAAGTTAATTCACCCAGAAGACCTTTCCCAACATGATTCCACTCGGAATCAGGATTATCTTACTCGGATTTATTTTACTCGCATGTGTCTTATTCAGACAGAACCCTTTTCAACTAATTTTACTCGGTAAACTCATGTTTCACTCGGAACTTATCTTATTTTTACTCAGGAAACTCTTTTCATACTGATTCCACTCGGAATCATACTTGATTTCACTTAGGAACTCATTTTCACTCAGAATCAAACTTGTTTCAGTCGGAAAACAGCCTTCCAGTTCATTTTCACTCAGAATCAAACCTGTTTCAGTCGGAAAATAGCTTTCCAGTGTAATTTCAATCGGATTTTTAGCTAGATCATTTGGAAAACCCTTCTCAGCATGATTCCACTCGGAATCATACTTATTTCACTCAGATTTACCCTTGTTCCACTCGAAAAACTCTGTTTTTAATGTTTTTCACTTGGATTTTCATTTAGAAACTATTCTTTAATACTTTTTAAATTATTGGAAAGTTATAATTATTATTATCATTCTTATTCTATTATTATTATTATTATTATTCTAATTATCATCAATCTTAATATTGTTATTATTATTGTTAGTATTATTGTTATTAACATTGTTAACGTCTTAATTATGAGTAATTACATAAAGAATATATTATTTTACTCTTTATACAAAATATAATTTTAACCAAGTTATAATAGACATATTTCTAGAATAATAAACGAATATCTTACAATGTTTAAATAATTGATGGAATTCAAAGAGCTTGGGAATGATATGATGAGACTGGAAACACATAGATACCCAAGGAATCAATTGATAAAATAAATGCATTTCGCATCATGAAAATATTTTTGAAGAAGAAAAACCTTTAGAGCATACACTTGGTACAGTGGAGGACACTCACGTTCGATCTCCATGAAGAATCTTGGGAGTACAACTGGAACGGCAACCCAATGGCATCAGAGTCGCGCCTGATAGCCGGGTAAGACGATGCAATTCTAGTGTACTTTGACTAAATGATGGAGTGTAACTATGATCGTAGGGATCCAAGTTCCAAAAATATTTAAACGATAAGAACCAATGAGTTCATTTGTACCATATGTAACTTGGGCAGACCCTGATCGCTCTAGATGATTGGAATGGAGATATTCCAAAGAATGAGATGAAGAAAAATTGATTTATTGGGCCCACATGCATCATGAGACTTAATCAAAGATAAATCATAATAAATTCAATTCATGCATTTTCATGACGACATGCTTGATTGTTATAAATATGCTAATTGTATGAATTATGTGATATTATTTGTTAACTGGATTATGTCCGCACCGGATTAACCAATCAGGGTCTTGGGTTATACTCACCCTTACTGTTGACAATTTTCAGAGGAATTAGAAAATCAAGAACCCGAGTGTGAAGAACAGCAATATGCTGAACCCACTGAGAACGATCATTAAAGATAGAATATTTATTATTAATAATCAGACACTGGATGACTGTATAATATTTAAGGGTGCCTGCGTGCCCCATTCTGTTAAGAGTACAATTACTTACAGTTTATGAATGACTATGTGATATATTCACTATTTGCTTCTATTGATCTACCATCTCTTTAAAAAAAATATATTCATTTTTTTCGAAAAACTGTTAACACTCTCAGTTAAATAGGATGAACCTACAGAAGGATTTGTCTTATCTAACCGAGGGTGTTACAATAGTCCTTGGCTATAAAATCTCTGCTGAGGGCATTCAGTTGGACAGAGCCAAGACCGAAATCATTGAAAAACTTCCTCCTCTGATCAATGTGAAAGGAGTGAGGAGTTTTCTAGGATGTGCTGGCTTCTACAAAAGATTTATAAAAGATTTTTCAAAAATAGCTAAGCCTTTGACTGACTTGCTTGTAAAAGATCATGTGTTTGTGTTTAATAAAAACTGTGTCAAGGCTTTTGAAAATTTGAAACAAAGGTTGACTTTAGCTCCAATCCTTGCAGCACCCGATTGGTCTTTACCGTTTGAAATAATGTGTGATGCAAGTGATTTTGCAGTCGGAGCTGTGCTGGGTCAAAAAAAGAAAAATTAACTCATGTGATTTATTATGCTAGCAAAGTGTTGAACGAGAATCAAATAAATTACACCACTACTGAAAAAGAAATGCTTGCTGTGGTGTATGCATTTGATAACTTTCATGCTTACTTGATTGGTGCTAAGGTCATTGTGTATACAGATCACTCGGTAATTAAGTACTTGCTAGCTAAGAAAGAATCTAAGCCAAGGTTGATCAGGTGGGTTCTTTTACTCCAGGAGTTTAACTTAGAAATAAGAGATAAAAAGGGAGTAAAGAACTCAGTTACCGATCAACTGTCTCGTCTGGAAGGTGAATCAGATTCTGTTTTGATAAGAGAAGAATTTCCAGATGAGAGGTTGATGGCAATTATCACTGGGCCATGGTATGCTGATATGGCCAACTTCAAAAGTGCCTCGGTGGTACCTAAAGGCTAGACATCCCAAATGAAGAAAAAATTCTTTCATGATAGTAAAACCTTTCTTTGGGATGATCTATTTCTTTGTAAAATAGGAGTAGATGGAGTGATCAGGAGATGTGTGCCTGAATCCAAGCAGGAAAGGCTCTTATGGCATTGCCATGACTCCTATTATGGAGGACACCATGGTGCCTCCAGAACAGCAGCAAAAGTTTTACAGAGTGGCTTTTATTGGCCGACTATTTTTCAGGATGCTAAAGTGTATGTTCAAAGGTGTGATAAATGTCAAAGGAGCGGAGGTCTCTCTGCTAAAGCTGGCATGCCTTTGACAAACATTTTAGTTGTGGAATTATTTGATGTCTGGGGTATCGACTTTATGGGACCGTTTCCAAAGTCGTTCTCCAATGAATATATCCTTGTTGCTGTAGATTATGTCTCCAAGTGGGTGGAGGCAATCCCGACCAGAACCAATGATGCATATGTGGTGCTTAGGTTCATAAAGAAGAACATTTTCTCTAGGTTTGGAGTTCCGAGAGTCCTCATTAGTGATGAGGGGTCATATTTTTGTAATAAAATAATGGAAAAAGCCCTGAGGCACTATAAGGTTTTGCATAAGCTATCTACTCCATACCATCCACAAACTTATGGACAAGTTGAGAAATTAAAAGAATTTTAGAGAAAGTGGTCGGGAAGTCTAGGAAAGATTGGTCGGTTAAATTAGATGATGCATATTGGGCCTATAGGACAGCATTTAAAACTCCGATTGGCATGTCCCCGTATCAGTTAGTTTATGGTAAGGCTTGCCATCTCCCTGTGGAGTTAGAACATAAAGCATGGTGGGCCACAAAGCTGTTAAATCTGGATTTCGACCAATCTCAGGAGGAAACAGTTCTGAAACTCCATGAACTTGAGGAGTTCCGACTCAATGCTTATCAGAGTGCCTCCATCTATAAAGAGAAAACTAAGAGGTGGCATGATAAGTGGATAAATAAAAAAGAGTTTCAAAAGGGTGATAAGGTCTTGTTGTTTAATTCCCGATTAAGACTCTTTCCTGGAAAGCTTAGATCTAAGTGGTCGGGACCTTTTATTGTAAATGAGGTCTTTCCTCATGGTGCAATCGAATTGAAAGACCCGACCACCGAGAGAACTTTTAAAGTGAATGGCCAAAGACTCAAACTCTACTTTGGAGGAGAGTTTGATAGGCAGAAAACCTCCATACTGCTGCAGGCATCTTCTTAGATGCCAGAAGGTCAAGCTAGTGACCTTAAAGAAGCGCTCTAGGGAGGCAGCCCTACGTTCTGAGCGTTATATTCTATAATTTTGGAGTCGAAAAAAAAATGATGAATGAATAATGTTTGAATAAAATTTGTGAAGATTTAAATAAGGGTTCGGTGATCAGATTTCATCCATTCCTTAGTTCGAATTAGAATCAGTATTTGGTTCGCTTGAGTGAATCTATTTATGCTCAAGCGTAATGCTTTCTCAGTTAAACATGAATGGAGTCTGATCCTGATTCTTCCATTCCGCTCAGGCGAAACATTTTTAGCTTAGGCGAGAAGCTTCTGCTGTTGATTCATGCTTAAGCGAAAGTTTAATGAGCTTGAGCGAGAGTGGCATACTCGGGTCACTGTTACTCATTCTTAACCCCTTTCCTGACTGAAAACTCTTCACTCATCATTCTTCAATAAACTCCTAATTTTGATGTTGAATAAATAGGGAGACTTTAATAAATGATTTCTAATCGTTGATTTAATGAACGGGTCAGATGATGGAGGGTGACTTGTCTTAGTCGGCCCTTTTATCACTCGGTCTCTTATTTCATTCACTCGGTCAGTCATTCACCCTTTCACTCTTCCAATTGTCATTTATTTCGTTAGTGTAGTCATACACTCGTCCTTCCATTCATTCGGCCCTGCATCCACTCACTTTCTTCCACTCATTTTTTTCGTTCTTCCGTTCACTCATTGTTCGTTTATTCGTTTTTCATTCTCACCCGGTATAATCCATTCGTTAGTCATTCACTCAGTATCCTTTTCATTCAGTGTTTTATTCACTGGCTCTTTCAATCTACTCTTTCTTCTTCGTTCCTTCACCTATCTCTCCGTAATTTTCTCATTCACTCCTTTTTCATCCACTCGGTGTTCCCATCACTCGATCTTTTATTATTTTTCAGTCTCTCGTACGATTCTATCAGTTTTCTTCATTTATTCGCCCAATCCCTTTCTCGATTTTGTCCACTCGATGTCTCGTTCATTCGTTTTTCCTATAGTTTCTTTTTCATTTACTTGGTTTCTCAGTGATCACTTGTTCTTCTTCCATTTGTTCTTCCAATCGCTTGTGTATTTACTCACCTCCTTCATCCGGTCGGTATATCTTTCACTCGTCCCATTTACTCGGAATCTTTTTCATTCGTTCTTTTTCATTTGTTCTTTCTTCCACTCGTTCTTTTTCATCCTCCCCCCTCATTGTCACTCGTCTTTCCTGTATCCACTCGGTCACTTTTTCACTATTCCGCTCTCACTTGTCATTCAGTCTCTCATTCCCGCACTCTATCTTTAATTCATTCGTTCTTGCACTGGTCGTTTCATTCATTCAGTTTTTCTCTCACTTTTTCGTCCGTCTTTCATTCACAACATTCTTCCATTTACTCAGTTCCTCTCTGCACTCGATGTTTTGTTCACTCACCACTTGGTATTTCTTTCTCAGTCCTACTCGGTCTTTTATCTATTCAGTATGTGAGCCCGAGCAAGACTGCTTTATTAAATACCATTTTTTCTTAAAAAAATAAAATAAAATAAAATAAAAATAAAATAAAAAATATATATATATAATATAATATAATAATAATAATAATAATAATAATAAAAGAAAATTGGGCGTTGGTACGCCAACATTTCAGCGTACTTACGCGTATTTTAGGTAGAGGGTTCAACAGTATAAAAACCCTTCAGCGTACAAACCCTAAATTCCTACGCTGAAACTTGGGTTGAAGAGGAAAAGGAACACCTTCTAATTCCTAAGAAAGGTACCATCTTTTCACTTATTTCTTTCACTTCTAAGTTACATGATTAGTATTTTACTGTTTCATTGTTAATATTCTTCCATTGTTCATAGCCATGCATCTTACATTTTTCGGTTTGTTGTGATTGTTTAGTTTTCTGTACTTGTTTTCATTAAGGCTGTTTTACCACCATTTTTACAACTCAAAATGAAAAGAAGATCACAGAGACTTTTACAAAAACCTAGACCAAATTTTGCAGAAGGAAGAGTGAGAAAAAAGCAAAAAGATAACGAAAAGGAGGTGGCAACAATAAGTATCTCTGATTCTCCTGAACCTGCACCTAGTCAAAGTCAAGCTAAAAGGAATGACTCTTCTTCAGTTCAGAGGTATGAATCTCCTTCAGTCTAAAGGAATGCATCTCTTTCAAGTGAGAGGAATACGTCCCCTGTAGTTAAGAGGAACGAATCGCCAGAAGTTGAAGGTTTTGATAGGCACAAGTTCAGAGATGCTAAGGCTGCTGAAGAATATGATATAAAGTTTAAAACCAGGGGGGTCATTAGGGACAGAGCTTTGGTCCTTGATGGTGCAAAATGTGCCGATGCTGAGGTACAAGCTGCAATGATGCAGAGGGGATGGGAGTTCTTTAATAAAAATCTGGGCAATGGCTACCAGGAGCTCACCCGAGAGTTTTATGCTAACCTGAGAGCTCACTCGAATGAAGCTGAAGTTTCCTTCTCTTCTTTCTTAAGAGGAGTAACTATTCCCTTAACTGGTAATCTGTTGAACGAGCTTTTACAAATACCCATTCTGGAGGAGGAAGCATGTCAATACACATAGAAGGTGGAGATGTTTTATCAGGCTGAGAATAAAGAGTTGAGGAAGGAAATATTGAAAGAATATTGTGTGAAAGATGCTGCTTACCTGACACGGTCTAATTGCTTACCCAAAAGTGTCAGGAAGAACTGTCTGAACAATCTTCCTCTGCTATGGTGCCATTATCTTTTATCATCCCTGCAGCCGGTATTGCATGCGACTGAAATTACCAGTAAGTGTTGGTGTTGTTGTACTGTTTGATGAAAAATTTGAATGTAAACCTGGGTGAGCTAATATTAGGGTAAATGATGAAAAATTTGGAAAAGAATCTCCAGTTGCCATACTGCTCAGTGGTCACATTGTTGGCTCAAGCGAATCAAGCTGTGGTCAACTATGCTGAGTTGACAAGGGTTAAGCCTGAAAGAGTTATAGACAGGCAATGGGTGATAAGCTATATTAATAACTTTATGCCCAAGGAGCCAAAGCGTCAAAAGCAGTCTCAATCATCAGGAGCGGGTCCTTCTTCTGACATTTCTTTGATATTGCAGGAATTGCAGGTCATGAAGAGGATGCAACTTGGAATTTATGATTTGGTTTTAAATCATGATCTTATGCTCAGGAAGATTATTGCCAGATTGGATGTAGATCCCGCGGAAGAAATGGGGGTTCCACCCAACAGAGATGTGTGGCTGGCCTCTATTGGATTCACCATTCCTTCCGATGAAACGCCTTTGGCAACCGAATTTCCACCCCCCTGCGCAAAATGATGATGAGTCCTTGCATGAAGACGAGGACGATTGATGTTTTATTCTCTGATTCATGTGATGATGTTTATTTCTCTGTGTAACAAATTTATTTTAGTGTTTTTCTAAACAATGAATTCTCTTTTGTTTTAGTTGTAATGAAATTTTCTTTCTTTGATTAATTGCTTGTTATTATTCTATTTTTCGAATGTATCGGTAAATCCATGCATCTCAATCTGATCACGTGTTTCCCATTCACTGCCACTCAAGTAAAAAGGGAAGTATTCTATCTTTCCGACTCATTATTTGATAAACTATCTTAGCTATTTACTCATTATTTAATTTAAAATCCATCTTAATTATTTAACTCTTCCTGATTCTCAGGCTTTAATCAGATTAATTAATTGATTGACATTGTTTGACTCATGATCCCTGTCCATAGCTATTTTTCATTATTAATTAATTGTTTACTCGGCATGCTAGTTAGCAATCTGAATGTATGACCTTACATTAAGTTTGGGGACATGACTGGCTGATTAACTATTATATTCGTAGCTTTTGAGCCTCATTTATTCTTTTCCGAGTGAACTTGCATGCTAGTTAGTGAGACAGAATTTGCTTCAGTGCTTGCTAATTGGTTTTATGCCTGCCAATCGGACATGATGAAGGCCTTCTTTGTTAAATTAGCCAGGGCCAAAAATTAGCCTTCCTAATATTTTTAATTATCCTTTGACCCAATAATTATGTTTGAGCCTGAGACCCTTTTTATTCTGTTTATTCACCTAACGTTACAAACCTAAATATCTAGAAAAAAAAAACCAACTGATTTACCCCTGGATGTTCCACTGATGAATTGCTCAGTCTTACTTATTGCTAGGGACTAGCAAGTTCTAAGTTTGGGGATGAAGAGTGTGCCCAACATCAATTAAGGACACACTCCGACCTTAGTTATAGATGAATACTTAGAGAATTGAAAGGAGAAATAGAAAAGCCGAGAAGAAAAATGAAAAAAATCAGCATGGAAAAAAGGTGCAAAGCACCACAAGAAAAAATTTTGTGATCGGAAAAAGATGGAAGGAAAGAAAGAAAAGAAAAAGTCCAAAGGACTGAAAGAAAAAGAAGGTGCAAAGCACCACAAGTTGTTAAGTTATCATTCATTCGGAAAATAATGGAGCTTGCTAGTAGAGGCAATTAAGTTAAAATTGAGGCAAGGCATCAGTGGATATATCTGTTAACCCAACACTGACTCGGAAAACAATAATAGAGCCTGTAGCCCAGCCCCATTATAAGCTTAAAAAGCCCTTACTGATCCAATTGTGCTGGCATATGTCATGATGTTTAGAACTGTTGCAAGCCTATGTTGATCTAACAAAGATGCAGGTGATGAGTGCATATTGCTTAACCTATACACCGAGAGAAGAGTGAAACACGAATCCAGTGAGGAAGGTATCAGCATCTTGTTTCCCAAAGGAGGTGTGAGTTATTATATTTTCAGAATTTGCGAAAAGAAAGCATGGTCGGTATTCAATAATTATAGTATGAATTAAGTTAAGGAAAGGTTGATTGTTTTGAATAACAGCTTGTTAGTTAATTAATCTGAGTATTTGCTTGAGGATAAGCAAGTCTTAAGTTTGGGGATGTGATAAGTCTTGAAAAGACTTAATTATTTCACCTTTTATTTAACATAATTCATTAATTATTGTTTAGTTTGGCGTCATTATTTAATAAATAGTTAACAATTCGTATTTTATTTATTTATTTTAAAAGTGCTTTATTTATGTAAGAAAATGATTAAAAATAGTAATTGGTTAAGAGTTCATGATTATTTATAATTTCACTAAGCAGCCAGCGTACAAATGCTAGGCAATTATGTGTTTATTGATGCAGGAACAGGGCACGCTCAAGCTAAGAAGAAAAATTTGAGTGAAATTCCAAAAAGCCGAGTAAGATTTCACAAATCCGAGTGAAACTCCAAAAGTCCGACTGGGAAATGCTTCAAGATACCGACCGCAACAGAGAATAGAATACCGTATGAAGAACCCGAGCGAGACTTTAAAAGCACCGATTGAAAAATACGTCAACTTCAGAATGCTGATTGGATAATCCATAACGCTCAAGCGAGCAAGCTCACGCTCAAGCGTGACTCCAAAACATCACCCCCGCCCAAGCTTCTCCATAACGCTTAAGCGAGAAAGCGACACTGTAGTGCATATTTTGAGCTCGCTCAAGCGAGAGCCTTTCACGCTCAAGCGAGAGTCCTTCACGCTCAAGCGTGAAGGCAGTTATTTAACACTGACTATTCCCTCCAAAGAGACACTCGGCACCAGTGCTGTTCCTACTGCCTTCTCTCCTACTTTTGTACCTTAGTAATTTAAGTGCTGAGCTGTAATTAGTTAATGCTGAACTGTAATTTGTTAAGCGTTGAGCTGTAATTAGTTAGTTATTCTGTAATTATGTAATTAGTTAGTTAGTTTAATTATTAACTCAGCTTTCTTAGCAATTAGTTAAGTTAGTTAGTTAGTTAGATGCCTATATATAGTTGTGCATACTCTGTAACAGACATAGAGAACAGAGCATAACATAGAACACGATTCATTTGCTATTTCCAACCTCTTACTACTTCCTTTCTCTCTCTAAACTCTCTCATCCATGTCTTCCCAAATTCCTTCAATAGAACCAATGTCGATGGATTTCTAAATTCCTAAGGTTGGGATTGCGAAGGTTTGCGATGGAATCTTGAAGGTGTATTGAGGAAGTTGACTTCTAGATCCTGAGGAGAACGAGCTGAGGAGTGGATCTGCTTTGCTGGATTGACAAATCCAGATCTGATGAAGAACTTCACCAGTGAGGAATCATGGTTGAAGCTTAGGTAACTTCCAGCTTTCTAACTAATTCAGGCCTAGCAATTAGGTGAATAGTTAGAGTTCAACCTCCAATTTCGCATTAGATTCGTATGTTAATTGAGCACTTAAGGGATTAAGGTTTGATGCATAGGAATTAGCATTTTTCACCTAAGGAATTAGGGAATAACCACTTGCGGATTGTCCTCTTGATGTTTGAAGCTCGATTGAATCTCACTTGCATATTCTTGATGAAGTTGTAAACTGAAGCAATCCTAACCTATCTTCTATCAATCGTATTTCATCTTTCACCTTGTCTCTGGAAAAATACAAAAACATATAAAGCATAAAATCAACAAAACCGAATGAATCTTCTGTGTATTGTATTGGTTTAGCTTGTATCTGTCCAAGATTGAGGTACTTACCACAATCCCTGTGGGACGATCAAATATAATACAATTTTAACGACTGGTGCGCTTGCCAAAGAATAAATCCTCTGAGAATTACACACCAAGTTAATGACTCGAAGATTTAGCATCAGGGATACACTGGGTCGTATAAATTGCTTCTTTATCATCTCTTCAAGTTGTTTCTTCAACTCTTCTAATTCTAGAGGTGACATTCGGCATGTTGCAATTGAAATGGGTCCAACTCCAGGTACTAGATCAATGTTGAATTCAACATCTCTTTTTGGGGGTAAACCAGGGATATCTTCTTGAAAAACGTCAGGAAATTCACACACAACCGGCAGATTTTTGATTTTTGATTCTTTGTCTCATTTCATTGAAAGCAATAGCATGAATCCTTTAGCCCCTCCTTTTAAAGAGGCACTCACTTGGTTGGTGGTTAGAAATCTCGAATCCTTAGGATTCAAATTCACTGGTTCTTTAAATATTATGGTTTTATTATGACAATTTATTATAACATGATTTTCAGACAACCAATCTAGCCCAATAATAACTTCTAAGTCAGAAAGGGGTAAATAGAAAAGATTAGCCTTAAAGTCCCTACCATTTATGACAATAGGGCATTCCCAACAGGCTTTAGAAGTGACAATGGGATTATTTCCAGGAGTATGTAAAGATAAGTCAAATGGCAATTCTATTACAGGTAATTTTAGTTTTTCTACACAGTCATTGGCAATAAAGGAATGTGATGCACCTGAGTCATACATAACAGTTAAAGGAATCTTATTAATGACACACTTACCTTCCACCATGGAATCAGAATGAGATGCTTCTTCTCCAGTGATTGCAAAAAACCTTTCCTTTCTCCTTCGGCCTTCCCACTACACAGTGTACACCTCCCTGAGTATTTATGCTTGTACTCACACCTTTAGGGTTTTCCCTCTTTATCTCTGGGCAATCCTTGATGTGATTACCTGGTTTGTTACACTTAAAGCAAATATAAGTGTTTTTAGGACAATCTCTTTTCAAATGAGGTCCTCCATAGATAAAACATTTAAAATTTGGTGTAGATGTTGGGTAATAGCTTCCAGTTAAAGCTTGAGGTCTATTAGGAACAGATGCTGCTCTAAACCGGTGAAATGGCACTTGGTAAGGCTTATTTCTCCTGAAGTCTCTTCTTTGGTGATGGTGAGGTCCTCCACTTCTCATTTCTCCCGCCTTGTGAATGGGCTCACGACTTTTGGTCATTCTATCCTTATGATCCTCTTCAAAGATCCTGCACCGATTTACCAACACAGAAAATTCATGAATTTCCTACATTCGTATAGCTTCTTTAATTTCTGGCCGCAATCCATTTACAAACTTTGCACATCGATCACCTTTATTAGTAGCATCATTATAATAAGAATAAAAATGAGATAGCTCTTCAAACCTGGATGCATACTCTCCGATGGACATGTTTCCTTGGGTCAGCGATAGGAATTCGAATTGTCTTTTCTCTTTAACATCAGCTGGAAAGTATTTTTCCAAGAACATATCCTTGAAATGATCCCAGGTGATCTCTACTTGGTTGACTTCGAATTGTCTACGCATGCTATCCCACCAATGTTCGGCATCCTCAGATAAGGCATAAGTAGTAAAGACTACCTTATCAGCTTCATTACATTGCAATGCTCGAAAGATCTTCTCTATCTCTCGAATCCATATTTGTGCTCCATCAGGGTTATATCCTCCTTTTAAACGAGGCGGATTGCGCTTTTCGAAAAGGTCCAACCTTTTTAAGGCATCATTACCTTGACCTTCACGTGCTCTCATTGCATTGATTAAGCGTTCTATAACTCCAGCAAGATCGTTTCTGGCCATTAGTTTCCTATTTCATAGTAACTAAAATTTGTCACATCAATCATAGTTACTATCAAGTAAGATATTCTATTTTCTATTACCTACATAGAGTTTATAGATAAAGCAAGATAGACCTTTTGCCCAAGCCTACGGGATTAACTACTCTGATACCACTTTGTAACACCCTCTATTACACCTTAATAAATTCTAGAAAAATTTGTAAAATTTTCTTTTTAAGATATGATTGTTAAAAATAAACTATCGGAATAAATTACATACATTATTTCTGAAATACCTTATAAATATTATTAAAACTTTATAAAGTAATTTTGCATTCATCCGAAGAAAATAAATATTAAACATTATAAGAAAGAGAGGAAACTCCATGGCCTAGAAGCAGTTACTTAATAACATTATTTATTCATTGGACCACGGTATTCATATTGAGCTCCCTTTCTAGAACATGCTATATTTACTGCCAAGATTCTTCGATCCTTTCCTTAGAACGATCAATTTAAAACATATGAAATAAAAACACGGAGAAAGGAGTGAGAAACAGAATATAATATTCCCAAATAGGGCATAAGCAATAAAGGATTTTCACAAACTAATATATAATAATATCAATCACAATCACATACACAATCAATTATGAATGCATAAATGTTATGCAATATCCTCATCATAACTTACCAATATATATGGTCCCTTAAATTTTAATTTGCACTGGGCCAACCAGGAGTTTACACTGTTCCATAAGTCTGGATAATAATAATATGAACAGCTCAACTGGCATGGAAACACTTAGAGACTAGTCAGATTGAGAAGGTTTTTATTGCAAAAGTACCCGACACTAGGGAGCTACCCCAAGTTGTAACACCCTTATTTTTATTTTTATATTAAAATTTTGAAGGAATTAAATTATGGTTTTTTAGAACTTTTTAATCTACATATTTTTTATATTTTTTGGAATTTTTGAATTATTTTAATAAAATAATATATTTTAAATAATTTTAAATTCATATAAAGTGACTTAAAATTAAAAATATTTATAAGAAAGTGAATTTAAATTATAAGGAAAATTTCTAAAATCCATTTCAAGAAGACTTATCTAAAAATTATCAGTTTGAGAAAAATCTTGATTTTTTCCAATCGTTAAAAAATTGGGAACGTATCAATAAATTTTTATTAACAGAAAATTTTAGATTTTTAAAATTTAAACTTTATATTACTTATTATAAAATTAGTGAGGACTGATATAATATCGTTAAATTTCAAAAATGACTGATTTTAAATATTTAAAATATACCGAGTGAAAGGTTACTATTTGACTTAATAATTCTGTCGACAGTTACTATGCAAAACACTGTACATGTACGAAATTTTCAAAGAATACACAGTAACCAGGTTTGAAATTTCAAAAAATGTATAGTACTTTTATATTAAAATAATGGAATGCATAGTAATTTTTTTCCTATAAATACCGAAGGAATTCTTCTTTAGAATTCACAATTTCAGATTAAGTTTTCTTAATATAGTAGTGCTAGTGAGGTAGTAGTGGAAGTGTGAGAGAGAAATATAATTTTTTGGAAGAAGGTTCTGCTAAAATTCTAAGGTACGAATACCTCTCTTTTATATTTTTTAGGGTTATTTTTATATCATTTTTAGAAATCTATTATTATACTGGAAATAATATTATTTTAAGTTACTATTCTAAATAGTAAAATACTATTTCAATAGTAAATTACTATTTCAATAGTAAATTACTATTCAAATAGTAAATTACTATTTACTGTTACTATTACCTTTACTATTCACGATTTACTATTTACCATTACTATTCACGATTTACTATTTACCATTACTATTCATGATTTACTATTTACTGTTACTATTCATGTTTTACTATTTACTGTTACTATTTATGATTTACTATTCACTATTCATTATTCAAAATTTACCATTTTTGTTTTAAGTAGTAATCTTAATTTTCATCTTGTAACTATATTAAAATGAAATTGGTATGTTTTAAAACTCGGAGACAAGGCGTGTACGGATTTACAATAACGAACCAGTATACAAGAGGTAAGGGGTAGTGAGATAAGAATATAATATGAAAAGATATAAGAATAATGGGAGGAGTCCCCTACTCCTTTTAAATTAAATAATATTATTATTTTAAAATATTAACTTTTAACTTAAAATTTATAATAAAATTTAAATTAAATATCTGATGTAACTAACTCTAAAATACCTATGCAAATACCTGGATAACCTATGCTGAAACATCCCGACTTAAATAAAACAAATCCGAGACCGGGGAAAATTTTTTTCGCGCTCACCATGAGTCGGGGAAAAGGAAACGGGTCAAGTTGCCACTCTCTTGGCAAGACCCTGATCCAGCTACGTGAAACCAGCGGATAACGATTGAGCGAGCCCTTACTCGCTAGAGCGAGTCTCTCACTCGGTATTTTCCTTCCCTCAGAATTGGGACCACCTCTCACTTGGGAATGATCCCCTCGGGTCACACCTCATTCGGAATTCTTACTCAAAGTCAGACCCTTATTCTGGAAGGTCTCCTCACAGACATGGTTTGCTCGGAACCCCTTTTAATCTTCATCCGGAAAATGATTCTCTCAGTTAATTCCACTAGGAATCTTTAAACCATCCCTCGCCCGGAAGTATTTTCCCTTCGGTTATGCTTCACTCAGAATTAATTTAATCTCACCTCACTCAGAGACACTTCAACTTCAATTCACTCGGAAGTGTCTTACACATTCTTCACTCAGGAATATTTTACTAGGTTAAGTCTCACTCCGGGATATTATAACATTATCCACTCGGGATATGTAAACCTTATCCACTCGGAGGAGGTTTTCTAGAATATACCTCACTCAAACATTTTAACCATTCTTCCCTCGGAAGTGGTTCATTCGGTCAATTCCCACTTGGGAGTCGTTGTAACCTATCTTCACTCGGAATAGGTTCACTCGCTAAAGTCTTACTCAGAAACAATGTAGCCTTTAACATTTCTCATACAACACTTACTGGGCAATTCAACAACCTCATAACATAATATATATATATATATGTGTTTTCAAATCCTAGCGAATTCAAATTCAGATACACTCAAAAGTAAACAGTGTACTTAGGAGCCAGCCAAGGTTACATCACAACTAATTACAATGTGTGCCCACATTTGCATAAATACACTTCACACGGGTTTGATGTTCTCCCATCATTCACCGTTCCGAACTATATCCACTAAAAATATAGCCATAAGTAGGGGTGAGCATTTTACATATTAAATGACAGTTATTGTCTTGGATTAGTCACTACATACTCAACTATACAATATCATTTCACAATCAAACAATAACATACACTGCCATTCAATATGACTACTCACTCGGTATCAATCAGTCAGAATTCACTCAACTCATTCATGGCTATATTATTCATGCTATTCTCAATAACATATACATATAAACATACAAGACACATTGCACTCGGCAATAGTTTTAGTGTGCACATATTTATTCAGTCGGATCTGATTGTTCATTATTAATTTTTATGTTGCAACATAGGCTCTCAGCCTTTTGCTCAGCTCCAAGCTGATCCGGCCGTTTTACTGGTACCAAACCATTTGCCCTCTCATGTAACACAGTCACTCCCAGCGACAACGGAAGTGTTACGGGCAGCCCTGAGTCCCACTCGGTAGGCTTGCCTTGAGTCCCACCCAAGGTCTTTCTTTGTATCTCATACATATTCATTTGATTACCATTTCTATATTAAGCGTCCCACGCTGTATGCACTCGGCATTTCAATGGTGAATCAAATGTATATGATTTTAATCATCAAGCGTCCCACGCTGTATGCACTCGACATTCTCATCTTCGTATCTCATACATATTTATTTGATTAGCATTTCTATATTAAGCGTCCCACGCTGTATGCACTCGGTATTTCAATGGTGAATCAAATGTATATGATTTTAATCATCAAGCGTCCCACGCTGTATGCACTCGGCATTCTCATCTTCATATCTCATACATATTCATTTGATTAATATTTCTATATTAAGCGTCCCACGCTGTATGCACTCGGTATTTCAATGGTGAATCAAATGCATATGATTTTAATCATCAAGCATCCCATGCTGTAGGCACTCGACATTCTTATCTTCATATCTCATACATATTCATTTGATTACCATTTCTATATTAAGCATCCCACGCTGTATGCACTCGGCATTTCAATGGTGAATCAAATGCATATGATTTTAATCATCAAGCGTCCTACGCTGTATGCACTCGGCATTCTCATTTCAATCAACATACTTCACATGCAACTCCATATACAATCATATAGTAAGCGTTTCACGCTATAAGCACTCGGCATACTCATTAAAATCAACATGCATCACATGCAGTTCAATATTCAATCATGGATGGAATCACGTAACACTTCATAACTCAGATTTCACATATCCGGGTATATCACAAGTTAGCAAACAACCAAAACACATCAATCATCACATTTCAAAGCTATATAACAAACAGCATATCAATTTTACCCGGAACCTGTCCATAAACCATTCATTTGAAATGTAAAGCACCCCCTACCTACTGTGAAGTCACTCAAACTTTCAACGATGATCAGTTGCTCTTCGGTCGCTCCTTCAATCACTCCCTCTTGCTCAACGACCTTCAGACTCAATCAAACTCTGCACTCAGCTTTGGAGAAGCCCAAGGCTGTTCTCTTACTCTCGACAGTCCAACCTTCACTAACAGTAGAGGACTTCGAGCCTCCAAGACACTACAACGTCACTGATGAAGAAGAAGGTAAAGACGGAGGAGAGGAAGAAGAAGCTCTGTCGACTTCAGGAGAAACGGGAACGGCACCTTAACACTGCCCACTTCCCAGTCGAGATTCCAACAGCGTCGAGTAGAAAAAAGAGAAGGAGAGGGAGACGACGACGAAGAAAAAGAAGAAGAAACAGAGGCTTGAGGGAATTCTAGAGAGAACAGAAGAGTGGTTCTGCATGCACGAAAGAGAAATGAGTTCAGAGTGGGTGGAAAAGTGAAACTGAAGCTATTATACTGTCAAGAGGGGCACATGCGTCATTCCATGCCTCTTTTACTTAGTCAGTAATCAATCTCAATCAGCAGTCAATCTTAATCAGCAGTCAATCTTAATCTGAAATTAATCTCAATCAATAATTAATCTTAATCAGGATGTTACATATGCGAACTGGACTGAACCTATACAAGGACTTGGATTATTATGACCTGTATGGACTTATGGACTAAACTATACCTATGCGAGGATTGGAATATATGGACTTACATAGACCCATGCAAGGAATGGACTATAAAGACTCAAAATCAATCTTATTAATCTAAATAACCATTAAGATTTGAATTACATTATGAGTGACATTTAATTTATTTGAATTGTTTATAATTGATAATATTTAATTTTGATTGATATTTAATTGTGATTAATAATATTTGATGTAATTGATGATATTTAGTTATAATTGATAATGCTTGATTTTTATTGATGACTGTGTGATGTGGAGTTTGAGCATATAGTGAGCATGACGGAAAGCTAAAACTCAGTAAGAATTTTCTTACCTTACTCTTTAAATTTTTATTACTTTAAATCTTCTCTTCTTAGAAATTATTTTTATTTTCAATATTTAGAATAAAAAATTAGTATTTATTTTAGAAAGAAGACATTTTATGAAAATTAATTTATAACAAATTGAGATAATTAAATCTTGAATTAAAGAAAAATTTTGTAATTTTAAGTATTTTTGGTTAATGATTTAAAGATTATTCTCTTTTAATAAAATAAAATTTTCAAAAGAAAATTATTTTATTTTTCCAACTTAATAACTAAAGATATTTGGAAATAATTGAGAATTTGATCTTGTTAAGATTCAATTTGAGAAAGATTATGTAAAAGTTTTGTATGAAAAAGTTTTGAGATATTTAAGGCTTGGAAACTCAATTTTGGTGAGAATTGAAAACTGTACGAAATTTATTTCTGTGGGACAGAAATTCAGAGAATCGAGAGAATGTACAATTTATTGAAATGATGTTGTAAACCTTTAAGGTATTTAATAATTGAGTTTCTAAAAGCCTTAACCAACTAAATACATGAATAGTTCATGCATCATGAATCATTAAAGTGAAATTAAATGATATTGTCTGGGGACAGATTATAGAAATCGAGGACACATTAGAGGAGGCTTAATTACGGGCCTTGGGATGATAGGGTGTGAAAGGGTGCTTCAGGGGACCTGGGGTAGCTCCCTAGTGTCGGGTACTTTCATAATAAAAACTTTCTTAATCTGACTAGTCTCTAAGTGTTTCCATGCCAGTTGAGCTGTTCATATTATTATTATCCAGACTTATGGAATAGTGTAAACTCCTGGTTGGCTCAGTGCAAATTAAAATTTAACGGCCCACATATATAGGAAAGTTATGATAAAGATATTGCATAACATTCATGCATTCATAATTGATTAAGTATGTGATTGTGATTGTGATTGATATTATTATATATTAGTTTATGAAAACCCTTTGTTGCTTATGCCTTATTCGAGAATATTATTCTAAATTGATGGTTCAGAGGGGAGGATCAAAGAATCTCGGCAGTAAATATAGCACGTTCTAGAAAGGGAGCTCGGTATGAATACCGTGGTCCAATGAATAAATAATGTTAATAAGTAACTGCTTCTGGGCCATAGAGTTTCCTCTCTTTCTTATAATGTTTAATGTTTATTTTCTTCGGATGAATGTACAATTACTTTATAAAGTTTTAATAATATTTATGAGGTATTTTAGAAATAATGTATGTAATTTATTCCGATAGTTTCTTTTTAACAATCATATCTTTTTAAAAAAAATTTATGAATTTTGCTATAATTTATTAAGGTGTAACAGAGGGTGTTACAAAGTGGTATCAGAGCAGTTAATCTAATAGGCCTGGAGAAAAGGTTTATCTTGCTTTATCTGTAAACTCTGTAGGTAATAGAAAATAGAATATCTGACTTGGTAGTAACTGTGATTGATGTGACAAATCTCAGTTATTATGAAATAGGAAACTAATAGCTGGAAACGATCTTGCTGGAGTTGTAGAACACTTAATCAATGCAATTGGAGCACGTGAAGGTCAAGGTAACGATGCCTTGAGAAGGCTGGACCTATTCAAAAAGCGCAATCCATCTCGTTTCAAGGGAGGATATAACCCTGATTGAGCACAAACATGGATTCGAGAGATAGAGAAGATCTTTCGAGCATTGCAATGTAATGAAGCTGATAGGGTAGTCTTCACTACTTATGCCTTATCTGAGGATGTCGAACATTGGTGGGATAGCATGCGTAGATAATTCGAAGTCAACGATATGGAGATCACTTGGGATTATTTCAAGGATATGTTTCTGGTGAAATACTTTCCAGCTGATGTTAAAGAGAAAAGACAATTCGAATTCCTGTTGCTAACCCAAGGAAATATGACCGTTGGAGAGTACGCATCCAGGTTTGAAGAGCTATCTCTTTTTCATTCTCATTATAATGATGCTACTAACAAAGGTGATCGGTGTGCAAAGTTTGTAAATGGACTACGGCCAGTATTAAAGAAGTTATACGAATACAAGAAATCCATGAATTTTCTATGTTGGTAAATAGGTGCAGGATCTTTGAAGAGGATTATAAGGATAGAATGACCAAAAGTCGTGAGCCCATTCACAAGGCAGGAGAAATGAGAAGTGGAGGACCTCACAATCACCAAAGAAGAGACTTCAGGAGAAATAAGCCTTACCAAGCGCCATTTCACTGGTTTGGAGCAGCATCTGTTCCTAACAGACCCCAAGCTTCAATTGGAAGCTATTACCTGACATCTACACCAAATTTTAAATGTTTTATCTGTGTAGGACCCCATTTGAAAAGGGATTGTCCTAAAAACACTTATGTTTGCTTTAAGTGTAACAAACCAGATATCACATCAAGGATTGCCCAGAGATGAAGAGAGAAAACCCTGAAGGTGCGAGTACAAACATAAATACTCAAGGAGGCGTGCATAGTGCAATCGGAAGGCTGAAGGCAAAAGGAGAGGTTTTTGCAATCACTGGAGAAGAAGCATTTGATTCTGATTTCATGGTGGAAGGTAAGTGATCATTAATAAGATTCCTTTAACTATTATGTATAACTCAGGTGCATCACATTCCTTTATTGCCAATGACTGTGTAGAAAAACTAAAATTACCTGTGATAGAACTACCATTTGACTTATCTGTACATACTCCTGGAAATAATCCCATTGTCAATTCTAAAGCCTGTTGGAAATGCCCTATTGTCATAGATGGTAGGGACTTTTAGGCTAATCTTTTCTGTTTACCCCTTTCTTGCTTAGAAGTTATTATTGGGCTAGATTAGTTGTCTGAAAATCATGTTCTAATAGATTGTCATAATAAAATCATAATGTTTAAAGAACCAGTGAATTTGAATCCTGAGGATTCGAGATTTCTAACCACCAACCAAGTGAGTGCCTCTTTAAAAGGAGGGGCTCAAGGATTCATGCTATTGCTTTCAACGAAATAAGAGCAGGAATCAAAAATCAAAAATCTGTCGGTTGTGTGTGAATTTCCTGACATTTTTCCTGAAGATATTCCTGGTTTACCCCTAGAAACAGATATGGAATTCGCCATTGATCTAGTACCTGGAGTTGGACCCATTTCAATTGCACCATACCGAATGTCACCTCTAGAATTAGCAGAGTTGAAGAAACAACTTGAAGAGATGATAGAGAAGCAGTTTATACGACTCAGTGTATCCCCCTAGGGTGCACCAGTGTTGTTGGTTAAGAAAAAGGATGGTAGCATAAGGTTGTGTATAGATTATCAGCAACTAAACAAGGTGACGATCAAGAACAGATATCCTCTGCCAAGGATTGACGACTTGATGGATCAGCTGGGTGGTGCCACGGTGTTCTCCAAAATTGCTTTGAGGTCTGGATACCATCAAATAAGGGTGAAGAAAGAAGATGTACCAAAAACTGCTTTTAGAACACACTATAGCTATTACGACTATCTAGTAATGCCTTTTGGTGTAACTAATGCACCAGCCGTATTCATGGATTACATGAATAGGATTTTCCATCCATATCTAGATAAATTTGTAGTGGTGTTCATTGATGATATATTAGTGTACTCTAAAAGCAGAGAAGAACATGTTGAACACTTGAAGATTGTGTTGGAAATCTTGAAAAAGAAATAACTGTATGCAAAGTTGTCGAAGTGTGAATTCTGGTTGGAAGAAGTGAACTTTTTAGGACATGTAATTAGTCAAGGAGGAATAGCCGTAGACCCTTACAAGGTGGAGGCAGTTTTAAAATGGGAGAAACCAACCACGATCACTGAGATTAGAAGTTTCTTAGGCTTGGCTGGATACTATAGGAGATTCATTGAAGGATTTTCAAAGCTAGGATACCCACTGACTAAGTTAACACGGAAAGGATAACCTTTTGTGTGGACGACACAATGCGAGAATAGTTTCCAAGAGCTGAAAGATCAACTTACTTCTGCGCCGGTGTTAGTACTCCCCGATCCACATCGAAGTTTTGAAGTTTACTGTGATGCGTCTAAACAAGGACTAGGAAGTGTACTCATGCAAGCAAGAAGGTTGTAGCGTATGCGTCGTGCTAATTAAGGCAACATGAGATTAACTACCCTACCCATGACTTAGAGTTAGCCGCTGTAGTTTTTGCCTTAAAGATTTGAAGGCATTATCTATATGGTGCAACATTCGATGTGTTTAGCGATCATAAGAGTCTCAAGTATTTATACGACTAAAAGGAGTTAAACATGAGGCAACAGAGATGGATGGAATTCTTAAAGGGCTACGACTTTGAGTTACAATACCATCCTTGAAAAGTGAACATAGTAGCTGATGCTTTAAGTCGAAAGTCTCTACATGTGTCCACAATGATGATTAAAGAACTTGAATTGATAGAGAACTTCAGAGATCTTAACCTAGCAATAAAGGTTAATGCTAACAGCTACAGATTAGGAGCGTTGCAAGTGACAAGTGAGTTCCTGAGGCAAGTTTTAGAGGCTCAACAAGAGGATGAATTCTTGCAAGAGAAGAAAGAACTCTTGAAACAAGGAAAAGAAGTCGAGTTCACTGTGGGAAATGACTAATTATTGAAGTATAAGGATCGAGTGTGTATCCCTGATCAAGAGGAGTTGAGGAAAGCAATTCTGGAAGAAGGCCATAAAAGTTATATGAGCATTCATCCCGGAGCTACTAAAATGTATCAAGATTTGAAGAAGTTATTTTGGTGGCCTGGAATGAAGAAAGCGGTGGTAGAGTACATGGTTGCATGTCTAATTTGCCAGAAGGTTAAAGTAGAACACCAAAAACCCCCTGGAATGCTACAATCAATAGAAATATTGGAATGGGAATGGGATAGCATTACCATGGATTTTGTGACTTCTCTACCTAAAACTCCATTAGGACATGATTCAATATGGGTAATAATTGATAGATTAACCAAATCTGCCCACTTTATTCCCATCAATATTCGTTACTCTATGGAGAAGCTGGCAAAATTATATATCGAGGAGATTGTGAGATTGCATGGAATTCCTTCAAGTATCATTTCTGATCGGGACCCTCGTTTTACATCATAATTCTGGAAGAGCTTGCACAAGGCTTTGGGAACAAGACTGCGTCTAAGTTCAGTATATCATTCTCAGACGAATGGACAATCAGAAAGAACAATTCAATCTCTAGAGGACTTGTTACGAGCTTGTGCTTTGGAGCATAAAGGAAGTTGGAATCAATTCTTACCATATGTGGAGTTTACCTACAACAACAGTTTCCATGCTAGCATTGGCATGACACCTTTTGAAGCATTATATGGAAGAAAATGTAGGACCCCGCTATGTTGGTTTGAGACTGGTGAAAACTTGATGCTAGGACCAGAGTTGGTACAACAAACCACAGATAAAATCAAAATAGTTCAGGAAAAGATGAAGGCAACACAGAGCAGGTAGAAAAGTTACTATGACAAAAGAAGAAAGCCGCTCGAATTTCAAGTAGGCGATCATGTATTCTTGAAAGTCACACCTACGACTGGGGTCGATCAGGCAATGAAATCTCGAAAACTAACTCCTAGATTTATTGGTCTATATCAAATAATTCATAAAGTTAGTCCTCTTGCCTACCAAATAGCATTACCATATTTTCTTTCTAATATCCATAACGTTTTTCATGTGTCAAACTTACAAAAGTATATATCTGATCTTATGTAACATCCCGAATATTTTAGTAAAATGATGATGAGTGGAAAATATTAATAAATGTTTTAGAGATTTATTCGATATTTTTATGAATTATTAGGCAATTATAAATAATTAATTATTGTAGAATTAAATAAATTTAATTGATTGATTAATTACAAAAAAGGTTAAATAAGGTGAAATGAGAAGGAGGTGAAAGTTTAATTAAAACTTTAAAAGAAAATATAAAAGGAATAGGGAAAGGATAGTTTTGCCCCTGGGCTTTAAATAATAAAACCCATCTTATTCCTCATTCATTCACTTTCACACGAGCCTACGTCTGCTTCTTCTTTCTCCTTCTAATTCTTCTTCTTCTTCTTCTCCTCACCGCTGCTGAGCTGCATGCCCCAGAGGAAGGTCCATTTCGCATCAAAACTTTGAGATAACTACATTTTCGCGACCGTGGTTTCAAGGTGAGTACAATGGACTCTTTAGTTTGAGTTATCTCGTCTGTTTTCATTTTTACTCCCTAACCGAATGGTCATGCATGGCAGGGTAAGGCTCTATTTTCCATTCCTCCGGTGAGTGTAAGCTTGAAAATGGTCTTTAGACTGAGAGGGTGGTATGATGTTAACGGGTCTTGCATTCCGACCCCCGTAGGTAGCAGAACGAACACTAGAGGACTGATTGACGAAGCTGGTGCTGGATTCGGAGGTGAAACCTTGAACCCAGCACTTAGAGGACGCAATCGGCACCAAGAGTAGATCGTTAAAGCCTGGAATCGAGGTAAGGGGGTGTTTGGGTTATAATTAATTAGAATAGGTAAATATGTTGGTTCCAGGTCGTTGAACCAGTTATGAACACGGTAAGAGATATTGCTGGATGATGAGTTGTATATGTATGATAAGTATTTGCTATGTGTGGCATGGTGTGTATTGTTTTAGTGAGGCGTAACATGATAAGAATAATGAAATAGAGATTAAGAAAAGATACAACATGGCTTGTGTTGATAGGTTTGGCAAGTAGACCGCCCGACTGGTGATCACATGTCAGTTCTAACATTTGTGCATGAGATTGATAACGTTTTAATTATATTGAGTTACATATTGTGTATGAGATACTCTGTATACTATTGAGGGCAGGGAGTGGTCGCCGGTGCATTGCACGAGCAAGGAGCGGCTCCTGACAGGCTTCTAGTAAAAGGATTGTATGATTTTGCTATGTGATTGACTATGTATGAGGACATTATATTTATGGGCTTGACAAGTCGGTCGCCCTACATTATGAGCACATGTCAGTTTCTGACAGTTACAAATGATGATCATAATGATATGCTTATGTTTATATAATTGAATATGTGATTATGTGGTAGAGGACGACCGACAGTATGTGTTACCCTCCTTTTTGGCTTCTGTCGTCAAGTCGGACCCAGTTGAGCTACCCAGAGGTCTATGACCCAATGGTTGAGGGGGAGCCAAGTCGGGCTCGGTGAACCAAGTCGGGTTCACGGGGTGTCAAGTCGGACCCCTAGCTGAAGGTCGATCCTTTTAGTATCCGGATACTAGGAGTCGATTTTATGTGAGAGTCAGTGGTGATAATTGATGAATTATTGGTATTGTGTGATGGTGTATGTACCTAATTATAATTGCTGAGTAAGATTTGCTATGCTTGCTGAGTAAGATTTACTATATTTGCCGAGTGAGAATTGTTATATTGTTGAGTAAGATTTGTTATATTTACCGAGTAAGGTTTGCTATATTTGCTGAGTGAGAATTGCTATATTTACCGAGTAAGAACTGCTATATTGTTGAGTGAGATTTGCTATATTTGCTGAGTAAGATTTGCTATATTTGCTGAGTGAGAATTGTTATATTTGCCGAGTGAGAATTGCTATATTGCTGAGTAAGATTTGCTATACTTACTGAGTGAGAATTGCTATATTTGCCGAGTGAGAATTGCTATATTGCTGAGTGAGATTTGCTATACTTGCCGAGTAAGATTTGCTATATTTGTCGAGTGAGAATTGCTATATTGCTGAATGAAATTTGCTATATTTGCTGAGCAAGATTTGCTATATTTGCTGAGTGAGAATTGCTATATTTGTCAAGTGAGAACTACTATATTGTCGAGTGTGATTTGCAATTTATGGATAAAGCAGTCGGATGGAGTTTATATACAAACATTTTGTTAATTTCCGTTCTAGATTAATTATGATGCCAAACACTCACCCTTGTTGTGGTTTTCAATTTAGTAACCAGTGACAGGGAAGAGGTCGGAGCCCTGGAGGTGCGCCAAGCGGAGGATTGATGCCAAAGAACCGAGTGATTGTGAAATGAATTATGTGTAATGTATAATGAATTCTCTGAGTATGTGATGTTTTACTATGTTGCCTTTGTATGTTGACTAATGAGCATATGAATTATGTTGCTATGTAATCGATATTGATTTTCATGAGTGAATTTGCGTTGCTTAGTAAAGTCGATTACCGGGTGAAATCTCGCCGAGCGGATCCAGTCTTGTCCGAGCGAGGGCCAGGGGAATTTGATCCTGTGCCTATTTCACTCAGGCAAGTACCCCTCTCCCGCTTCCGAGTGGTAAGAATGTCTTCCGAGTGATGAATGGCTGAGAGAAAACCTCTTCCGAGTGAAGGAAAGTTAGAATGTTCCGAGTGAAGTAAGGTTGGAAGGTTTCCGAGTGAGGTATACCCGAGAAAAACTTTTCCAAGCGAATGAAGGTTAAGAGTTTTTTGAGTGATATGTGACCGAGTGGACCCATTTCTGAGTAAAAACTGAATTATTAATTTTCCTTGTAAGTCTCATTGTTCGCTCAATTTTAAAATGTAGGATTCGCCCAAGCGAATCGGGGTCTCGCTCAGGCGAATGACCCCTGTCTTCATTTCTTCTTCCGCTGATTCTAAATAATCCCATTTTATTAATTGATTTATTTCCGATCGGTTATTATTTTGAGTATGTTTAAGAAAAATAATATATTATTTTATATTAGGATCTAATTAATTTTTATTAAAACGCAGAAAATTATTGCGAAAATGATTAAACGAGTGTAAATAAAAGGTAAATTGATGTGGGTCGTCACATCCTATACATGTTATTGAACCTGATGTCATACAAGTTAAAGATAATCTTACATATGATGCACCACCTGTCAGAATAGCTAACACAAGAATAAAACAGCTAAGGGACAAGACAATTTCACTCGTAAAGGTCATTTGGAGTGAAGCAAGAGGAGAAGACGCTACATGGGAACTAGAAACTGAGATGAAAGAGTCTCATCCCTATTTATTTTACTGAATAATGTAAATTTCGAGGACGAAATTTTTCTAAGGGGAGTAGAGTTGTAACACCCCTATTTTTATTTTTATATTAAAATTTTGAAGGAATTAAATTATGGTTCTTTAAAACTTTTTAATCTACGTATTATTTATGATTTTTTGGAATTTTTGAATTATTTTAATAAAATAATATATTTTAAATAATTTTAAATTCATATAAAGTGACTTAAAATTAAAAATATTTATAAGAAAGTGAATTTAAATTATAAGAAAATTTTCTAAAATCCATTTCAAGAAGACTTATCTAAAAATTATCGGTTTGAGAAAAATCTTGATTTTTTCCAATCGTTAAAAAATTGGGAACGTATCAATAAATTTTTATTAACAGAAAATTTTAGATTTTTAAAATTTAAACTTTATATTACTTATTATAAAATTAGTGAGGACTGATATAATATCGTTAAATTTCAAAAAGGACTAATGTTGAATATTTAAAATATACCGAGTGAAAGGTTACTATTTGGCTTAATAATTCTGCCGACAGTTACTATGTAAAACACTGTGCATATACGAAATTTTCAAAAAATGCATAGTAACCAGGTTTGAAATTTCAAAAAATACACAGTACTTTTATATTAAAATAATAGAATGCATAGTAATTTTTTTCCTATAAATACCGAAGGAATTCTTCTTTAGAATTCACAATTTCAGATTAAGTTTTCTTAATATAGTAGTGCTAGTGAGAAAGTAGTGGAAATGAGAGAGAGAAATATAATTTTTTGGAAGAAGGTTCTGCTAAAATTCTAAGGTACGAATACCTCTCTTTTATATTTTTTAGGGTTATTTTTATATCGTTTTTAAAAATCTATTATTATACTAAAAATAATATTATTTTAAGTTACTATTCTGAATAGTAAAATACTATTTTAATAGTAAATTACTATTCAAATAGTAAATTACTATTTACTATTACTATTTACCTTTACTATTCACGATTTACTATTTACTATTACTATTTACGATTTACTATTTACCGTTACTATTCACAATTTATTATTTACCATTACTATTCATGTTTTACTATTTACTCTTACTATTCACGATTTACTATTTACTATTCACTATTCAAAATTTACCATTTTTATTTTAAGTAGTAATCTTAATTTTTATCTTGTAACTATATTAAAATGAAATTGGTATATTTTAGAACTCGGAGACAAGGCATGTACGGATTTACAATAACAAACCAGTATACAAGAGGTAAGGGGGAGTGAGATAAGAATATAATATGAAAAGATATAAGAATAATGGGAGGAGTCCCCTACTCCTTTTAAATTAAATAATATTATTATTTTAAAATATTAACTTTTAACTTAAAATTTATAATAAAATTTAAATTAAATATCTTATGTAACTAACTCTAAAATACCTATGCAAATACCTGGATAACCTATGTGAACTAGACTGAACCTATGCAAGGACTTGGATTATTATGACCTGTATGGACTTATGGACTGAACTATACCTATGCAAGGATTGCAATATATAGACTTACATAGACCCATGCAAGGAATGGACTATAAAAACTCAAAATCAATCTTATTAATCTAAATAACCATTAAGATTTGAATTACATTATGAGTGACATTTAATTTATTTGAATTGTTTATAATTGATAATATTTAATTTTGATTGATATTTAATTGTGATTAATAATATTTGATGTAATTGATGATATTTAGTTATAATTGATAATGCTTAATTTTGATTGATGACTTTGTGATATAGAGTTTGAGCATATAGCGAGCATGACGGAAAGCTAAAACTCAGTAAGAATTTTCTTACCTTACTCTTTAAATTTTTATTACTTTAAATCTTCTCTTCTTAGAAATTATTTTTATATTCAATATTTAGAATAAAAAATTAGTATTTATTTTAGAAAGAAGACATTTTATGAAAATTAATTTATAACAAATTGAGATAATTAAATCTTGAATTAAAGAAAAATTTTGTAATTTTAAGTATTTTTGGTTAATGATTTAAGGATTATACTCTTTTAATAAAATAAAATTTTCAAAAGAAAATTATTTTATTTTTCCAACTTAATAACTAAAGATATTTGGAAATAATTGAGAATTTGATCTTGTTAAGATTTAATTTGAGAAAGATTATGTAAAAGTTTTGATCCGGTCTGGACACCGGCCCTTAAGACAGCACGTCGTTTTGGTGGTCCTAGAGGGCCCACCGCTGTAATGGCCCAGCATCCGTACTACAGAGACATGATAAAGGAAAGGTTCCTATACCGGTCATCCGAGGTCTCATCTGATATATTGAATCCCTTATCCGTTCTCAGTTTTTCGTTATGTACAACTGTTTGCCTCAACGTCATGATAAGATAAGTAAAGGACACTACTTATCAACGTGGATACCCTGCACAACGGAATGTGTCTGTATCACTCACTGAAGAAAGTAAGTACGATTACAGGCATGATATATAGAAAAAGTTGATTATCCCCATCCCTGTGTCAGAATCGTACACTGATCATTGACCTACCTACGGTCACACTCTGAACACTGAGCCACTCTGATTGATACGCTACACACGGTATCAGAACCCTTGGGCCCACTTGCATCCAACGATTCATTTTCTACGCTCAACTATAAATAGCATATTCAAAAACACATGTAAGGTTACGTTGTTCTTACTCTCACTTTACTATTGCATTGCTTAAGTGTTCATTGAGTTCCATACACTCTTCTAACTTTAGCGTCGGAGAATCTTCGGAGGTGACACTACCTTTCGTCCTCTAACAACGTGAAACTCTGGTATGAAGGATCTCCAGGACAACAAGACCGGTTTCTCCCACTAAGAGACCGGATTACAATACCGGATACGCACTGTACCGGTGTACAAATATTATAAAACATATTCTTTTGTGGCTGGTACCCACACCGGATTGTATACCCCGGTTCAGACCAGTTCAAGTTTTATATAAAAAAGTTGTGAGATATTTAAGGCTTGGAAACTCAATTTTGGTGAGAATTGAAAACTATACCAAATTTATTTCTGTGGGACAAAAATTCAGAGAATCGAGTTTATTGATAATAATTGAGTTTCTAAAAGCCTTAACCAACTAAATATGCGAATAGTTCATGCATCATGAATCATTAAAGTGAAATTAAATGATATTGTCTGGGGACGGATTATAGAAACCAAGGATACATTAGAGGAGGCTTAATTACGAGCCTTGGGATGAGAGGGTATAAAAGGGTGCTTCAGCGGACCTGGGGTAGCTCCCTAGTGTCGGGTACTTTCACAATAAAAACTTTCTCAATCTGACTAGTCTCTAAGTGTTTCCATGCCAGTTGAGCTGTTCATATTATTATTATCCGGACTTATGGAACAGTGTAAACTCCTGGTTGATCCAGTGCAAATTAAAATTTAAGGGCCTACATATATAGGAAAGTTATGATAAAGATATTGCATAACATTTATGCATTCATAATTGATTGAGTATGTGATTATGATTGTGATTGATATTATTATATATTAGTTTATGAAAACCCTTTGTTGCTTATGTCTTATTCGAGAATATTTTTGTTAATCCCAAGAAACCTGTTAACTCTTTGTGTTTACTGTTGGGTCTTTTAATTGGCAAGCGCACCAATCGTTTTTAGTTTTCAAAATTTAGATATCGTTCCACTGGGATTAAAATTCCAATAGTTACAGTAATTTTCTAGTTACTATGGTAAATTTATCAAAACTTATACATAAAAGAATAATTTATATACAATTTATACAATATTTATAAGATGGCATAATTGAGTTGTTCATGTGGTAAAAAGAGAATAATGATCTATCTAAAAAGTTGAGTTGCAATTTAGAATAGGTAAGATACTTGAGATAAAACACAGATAGACAAATTATGTTGGAAATTGGATCCCTAATCTAGAATAACAATGAGGAACTCAAGACATGCATATTTAATCATCAAGTTTCATGTCATTACAGCTTAAAATCATTATAACCGATCCCTCGTGATATAAATTCTAAGAATTCACCATAAAGTTCGACCCCTCATGAGCTTTCTCAGTAAAAACTTGCATTAAGTCCTGGCCTTATGGCAACAATGGTTAACAACCCCTATAGAATTGAGATACCAAGGGTATTCCAACTTTTACTTTTGTCAAAACAAGTTTCAATACGGCATGAATAATCATTCTCCCATTTGACATTCACACTAATAAAACAAGTTTCAATACATATGAAAATCATTCTCCCGATTGACGTTCATATTAATAAAAGATTGAAATACTAACATGAACTTGAATCATAAACATGCAGAGGTCGAATTCATAACATCATACTCAATAGATTAGTTCACCAATTCCAACATAAACAGATTAGTTACACATGGTGAAAGTAAAAACAACACTTACAGAGATTGACATTACAAAGGCGATGGAAGCTTCACGATACAACAATCACAATACTACATAACACTCTCAAGTATCTAGAAAACTATTCTAGAACTACAAACTTACAAAAGAACCACTCAAACACGAGTGTATAAAAGAAGAAGAGAACTCAGAATGTGGGATGGGATGCCTAGAAGTGTTGGAAATGGCCCTATTTATAGGGCTGAGGAAGGGTACTGACGCTACGCGCCAGCCTGACGCTATGCGTCAGTTCCCTGAGTCAGCCTCCATTAAACGCAGCTGGAAGTGGCCACTATGGAATTATTTTATTCAATCATGTAGTGCCATATAGACCTATCTCCCAATTCGGTGTGTCCATTTATGCAAAGTGGAGTGGCCAATAATGGGTCACTAGCTGAGTGCTTGGCCAACCTGGCTGTGGAGTCTATGCAGCTCTGACGCTACGCGTGGCTGTGACGCGTAGCGTCAGCATCAGAAATCCCCACGCTACGCGTGGGGTTAATGCTACGCGTCAGCTCTCCAGATCTTCATTTTTCTTTAAATTCTTTACTTTTTCACTGTAAAACTAGAGAAATTTGATCAAGGGCAGATTATTTCCAACAACATCTATTTATTGAATTTAAAACCTAATTTTCTAATAATTTAAGCTAATTTTTATTATTTTTATGAAATTTTTATTAAGGAATTTATTTTAAATTTAAGGACTAACAATTATATTCTGTTTCTCACTCCTTTCTCCATGTTTTTGTTTCATATATTCTAAATTGATGGTTCAGAGGGAAGGGTCAAAGAATCTCGGCAGTAAATATAGCACGTTCTAGAAAGGGAGCTCGGTATGAATACCGTGGTCTAATGAATAAATAATGTTAATAAGTAACTACTTCTGGGCCATGGAGTTTCCTCTCTTTCTTATAATGTTTAATGTTTATTTTCTTAGGATGAATGTACAATTACTTTATAAAGTTTTAATAATATTTATGAGGTATTTCAGAAATAATGTGATCCGGTCCCAACACCGGTCCCCAAGAGCATAGTTTTAATGCTTTGCCAGATCAGCATTTTGAACAGGAGAAGTACGTCTCAAATACCTTATAATTACTTTTATATGGAGTACATACCGCCAGGGCACGTTACTCCGCCAAGGCATGCAACTCCACCATGGCACGTAACTCCGCCAAAGCTACTCCGCCAAAGCTTATTACTCCGCCAAGGTGGAAAATATTGAATATCTTATACACATGCATAAAGTATTTCCAATGCATACTACTCCGCCAAGCCATAGGCGGAATATTGAATTTCCTATATTGCGTAGCGAGCCCATACTTATAACCCCGACACGAGATTGACTCTGTCTTGAGAGGTTGAAAATGGGAATCACGCTGTCACGCATAAAAGGGAACAATGAATATAATAATAAGGCATTAACGCTTTCCAAGCAAGTGGAAATACCCACTACAGCGATGGTGCTCGTGAACGACACAGGGACCCACTACCTTTCTTGCATTATGCCAGAAAATAAGGAACAGGTCCTACCAATAATGGAGCACCAGTAACAGGTATATAAACCTCAGCAAAAAGGTAAAGAGGGATCCCCCCTCAATTCTGAACCTTACACTTTTACTTGCATAATTCTCTCAGATTTGCTTTCTAAGTCTTACAGTATTTCAGAATACTGACTTGAGCGTCGGAGAATAATTGCAGGTACCACCACCAATTGTGTGAAGGCAAAGAAGGTTACTTCAGGCGGACTGTCACACCGCCCAGAGTGCATTGTATTCCGCCCCAGTATACAAGGATACTCCGTACTTGCACATTTATAAATATCTCCTTGTACCAGATTGACATTACATGTACATTTTGAATTGTTCATCAACCATACTTTTACACCCCCTATAAAGAACAGTTCATTGGCACGCCCGGTGGGACCTGTAAATTTGGTAGTCCCATAATCTTTGATCAATTTCCATCACACTCATCATTAATGGAGAGACCAGGACCAGAAGTGCAGAATGAGGATTCTCCTCCACGCAATCCTAGACGTCTCAACTTCGACAACGAGGCCCATAAAAAAGCAACGCATGTTGACTCTCCAGATCTGAGAGATGATATGATTCGAATGTTGAGAGAAGAAATCGCAGAGCTTCGTCGTGAAAAGGTGAACCCCATGCACGAGAAAGCTACCCCTACAAGACAGCCACACCATGAATTACACACACAGGAGGAATCAAGTACTCCTAACTACTCTCGCATCCCTACTTACATGGAAGAGCAACGAAGCCTCCCACTGGCAAATGCTCAACATCAAGAAGGAAGGAGAGCAGGTTCAAATGTACCCCCCTCGGGATACAAGATGAGTATCCCATTTTCTAAAAGGCTCATGAATGCACATGTACCCAGACATTTGCAAACTATGCAGCCCATTTCTATAGGAAAATACACTGGGGAAACAGATCCTTCTAAGCATTTAGATGCTTACATCTACGAGGCTATGTTCTTAGGACCAGAAGAGGATGTCATGTGCAGAATGTTCCCCAGGACCCTCACAGGTGAAGCTCTTAGTTGGTTCAAGAGCTTACCTTCAGGTTCCATTGATTCATTGGAGGACTTGGCCACAGCTTTTGGCAGCCACTTCGTGATTTCTAGGGATGCGCCTAGAACCTCTCATACCTTGGCTCAGATCAAGCAAGGTGACAAAGAATCTCTGAAGGATTTCCTTAAGAGATTTTATAAAGAGGCAGCCATGGTTCCTGATCTGACAGAAGCAATCCAGTTGCATATCCTCATCGAGGCTATGCAGCCAAAATCACCTTTTGCTCTGTCATTGGCAAAGGGACCTCCATCCATGATGGAGGAATTTTGCAGGAAGGCGTCCAAGTATGTGGGTATTGAGATGCACCTGGAAGCCACTGCATCTCGCAGTAAACCACCCACTGCAGCTCCACATCATGACAAAGACAAGGAAAAATCATCCAAGAATGACAAGTTCCACCAAAAAGACAAAGTAGGGAACCAACCCTTCAAACAGCAAGATAGACGTGTGTTCAATTTTGCTCATTATGCACCCCTGAACACGTCATATGAACAAATCTTGCGTGAAATAGGATGGACTACCCTCAACGTTTATGGGATCCAACGTCCACCTCCAATCAGGCGCGGTGGAAACCCAAAGAAATATTGTGAGTTCCACGAGTCAGTTGGCCATACCACGGAGGAGTGTAAGCAACTCAAAAACACCATTGAGGTGCTTATTCGTGAAGGCAAACTGAAACACTATTTGTTTAAGGGTAAGTCTCATGATGAGCCAGAAAAGTTTAAAAAATGACATCGTGATTGTTCTCCGGATCCTGATAATACTCGAGAGCCAAAACGTACGGCGGCAACAGAAAAACAAAAAGGCATTGTTCTGGAGTCCGCCCAAAGGGAACCAAGCCCTGAACCCAGATCGCGGGGCAAAAGGCAGGTTGTAGATATGATTGCTGGAGGCTTCGCCGGGGGCGGACCCTCAAACATCGCCAGGAAAAATCATCATCGTATGATTTTGTCTGTGCAGGGCAAGAGCAAAGAATATCGCCCATTCAGGAACGGGGTCCAGACTCCGCCTATAGCCTTCACAGATGATGATTTTGGCCCCACTATTCCTGAGGGAGATGATGCAGTAGTAATTATTGCGGTAATCGCTAATATGGATGTAAAACGCATCCTAATTGATCAGGGAAGTTCCTGCGACGTTATCTTTTATGACTGTTTTAAACGCATGGGGCTAACTGATGCTGATTTGCAGCCTTATACATAGGACCTTACAGCCTTTAATGGCGCCAAACAGTCCACTAAAGGCTATTTGGACACAAGGATTACTTTTGATGGTGAACCTGGAGCAAGGACTGTGAAATCCAGGATTCTTGTCATTGATGTTAAATCTCCATACAATGGCATCATTGGGCGGCCTACCCTGAATGCCATGGAAGCCATCGTTTCAACTCCCCATTTGTTAATCAAGTTCATTGACAAAGATAATCAAGTCTCATCTGTGAGGGGTGACCAAGAAATGGCTCGCTATTGCTACAACTTGAGTCTTAACATGGTCAAGCTGGAAGTCGTGTCTAAGAAAAGAAAGTTGAATGAAGGGGGCAGTGCGGCGGCATCCGTCAATTTGGTGGATCTTGACCCCAGGGCGGAGTCTTCTATAGACCCCCTGAACCCTTTGAAACCAACTCCTGATGGCGGGTCCAAGTCTATTGTTTTGGGTAGCACCCCGGAACAGATTACAAACGTCAATGACAAGCTTGAGGCTAACATGGAGGCAAGACTAATTGCACTTCTCCTTGAGTACAAAGAGATTTTTGCTTGGACCGCTGCAGACATGCCTGGCATGGATCCTAACTTTTGTTGCCACCACCTGGCGGTGTATCCTGAAACTAGGCCAGTGGCACAAAAGAAACGACGTATGGGTCCTGCTAAGCAAAAAGCTGCTTGTGAACAAACGGAGGAGCTCCTCAAGGCGGGGTTCATCAGGGAACTCCGTTACTCCTCCTGGCTGTCCAACGTGGTTATGGTACAGAAAGCCAATGGCAAGTGGCGTATGTGCATAGACTACGTTGACTTGAATAAATGTTGTCCCAAGGATCCATACCCTCTCCCCAACATTGACAGATTGGTTGACGATTCTTCAGGATACAAGTATCTATCTTTTATGGATGCTTACTCCGGTTACAACCAAATTCCAATGTGTAAGGATGATCAAGAGAAGACAGCATTTGTTAATGACAAAGGGGTCTTTTGCTACAACGTCATGCCATTTGGGCTAAAGAACGCCGGGGCAACCTACCAGCGTATGATCAACAAAGTTTTTGAGGGTATGCATACAAAGCTAGTAGAGGTTTATATTGATGATATTATAGCCAAAACCCCGAAGGGAGGAGACCATGTTGAAGACCTACGCCTCATTTTTCAACGCCTACAACAATACAACATGAGACTCAACCCATTAAAATGTACATTTGCTGTACCAGGAGGCAGATTTTTGGGTTCATGTTAACACAAAGAGGTATTGAGGCTAATCCTGACAAATGTTGCGTAATCCAAGAGTTGCAGAGCCCCAAAACATTGAGAGAGGTACAATCCCTCAATGGCAAAATCGCTGCTTTAGCACGGTTCATGCCAAAAATGGCTCATCGCTCTATTCCTTTGTACAAAATGTTGAAAAAAGACAAGAAATTTAGTTGGGGCCCAGAGCAAGAGGCGGCCTTCCAAAGCTTGAAAAATGTCTTGGCCAGCCCTCCAATCCTGGTAAAACCAAGCCCAGGTGAGCAACTCATTGTTTATTTGTCTGTTTCAGATGAAGCGCTGGCAGTGGCTCTGGTCAAGGAGACAGTTGAAGGCCAACGACCGGTGTACTTCACTGGTAAAACACTGCATGGTGCAGAATGCCGTTATCAGAAGATTGAAAAGGCAGCACTTGCAGTCGTTTGGGCCTCACGACGCCTAAGACCATATTTCCATGCCCATCCCATCCTGATTCGCATAGACTTGCCACTTCGTACTATACTGTTCAAACCAGACCTGGCTGTAAGGATGATTAAATGGGCCATAGAACTCTCTGAATTCGACATATCCTACGAACCAAGAACTGCTATCAAGGCACAGGTCCTAGCAGATTTCGTAGTTGAATTAACAGGCTCTAGCCCAGATGCAGATCATTCACATTGGACAATATACGTTGATGGATCTTGAAATAACAAAGGATGTGGAGCAGGAATTGTTATAGAAAGTGATGACGGGGTACATCTTGAAATTTCGTTGCACTTTACCTTCACTACATCTAACAATCAGGCGGAGTATGAAGCCTGCTTGGCCGGACTCAGAGCAGCACAAGATATTGGCGCCAAAACTGTTACCCTATACAGTGATTCTCAATTGGTCATCTCACAAATTCTTGGTGAGTATCAGGCCAAAGAACCTCTGCTGCAACAATATCTAGACTGCGTCAATGAGTTAAAACAGCGCTTCAATAAAGTTACTTTCAAGCATGTACCCCGTGAAGAAAATACACGTGCTGATATCCTCTCCAGGTTAGCTAGCACAAAGAAGGCAGGATGCACAACTACGGTTGTACAGAGTACCTTGGCGGAGCCAAGCATTTCCTTTCCTTCCTCAGTACATATGATTAAAAGCCGTTCCTTTGATGACAATTCCTGGGTAGCACCAATAGTTCGTTATCTTGTTAATGGACAATTACCCACAGATGATCTTGAGCGAAAGAAACTAAAGAAAGAAGCACCTTATTATACACTCCTAGACGGACAGTTATACCGCCGAGGAATTTCTGTTCCTTACTTAATTTGTATAAACGAAAATGAGGTGCAAGCTGTTTTGGAAGAAGTCCATGAAGGGCAGTGTGGATACCATCCAGGGGCACGGAGTCTAATGAGAAAAATACTCAGGGCGGGGTATTGGTGGCCCACTCTGAAGTATGACTCCGCCTCATATGTTCAAAAATGCGATCAATGTCAACGATTCGCAAATCTTCATCACACTCCAGCAGAGGAAATGTCATCATCAATAACGCCTTGGCCTTTCTATCAATGGGGCATGGATATCTTGGGTCCATTCCCAACCGCGCCCGGCGGTATCAAATACTTAATAGTTGGTGTTGATTACTTCACCAAATAGATTGAGGCAGAAGCAGTGGTGCACATAACGTCAGCCAGGACTCGAAGATTCGTATATGAAAATATCATTGCATGTTTCGGAGTCCCTGGACGCATAGTCACTGATAATGGCACCCAATTCATAGATCGAAAGTTCACTGAACTCCTGGAAAATCTCAGCATTACGCAGATTTTCTCTTCTGTGGAACACCCTCAAACCAATGGCCAAGCTGAAGTTGCCAACAGAGAAATCTTGAAAGGCCTTAAGAAACGCCTTGGTGAAGCAAAGGGAGATTGGGCAAATCAATTGTGCCACGTTCTATGGGCATATAGAACAACCCCTCACTCCACCACAAATGAATCTCCATATCGGCTGACATATGGAGTCGAAGCTGTTATTCCTATTGAATTGGCAGCCCCATCAGCTCGAGTCCTCCATTTCAACGAAGAAGCCAATCAACAGAACCTCGCCCATGAACTCGAGGTCTTGGCGGAGTTGAGAGAGGAAGCCTTTGTAAGGGACCAAGCTGTTAAAGCAAAGGCCGCCAAACGGTATAACATACGTGTTTCTGAACGCCGTTTCAAAGAAGGAGATTTGGTCTTGAGAAGGGCCAATATCGGTAATAAATTTGCACACCAAGGCAAATTGGCACCAACATGGGAAGGTCCATACCGAGTCGTCGAAATTCTGGGCAAAGGCACATACCGCCTAGAAAACTTAGATGGCACTCCGGTCAGGAATAAATGGAACATTTTAAATTTATGCATATATTACAGCTAGTTGGGTAATATGGTATGATCTTTTCCTCCTAACTCAAGGTTCTTCCTAGATATACTTTCCTTGAGAAGGTTTCGAAGAGACATACCCCAACTCAGCCCTTTATGTAGTTCCAGTATTAATGAAATGCCTTCCTACATTCAATCTTCACTCTAACTTTGAATTGATTATCCATGGCAGAACTTGTTCCCATGCAGATAAGACAACGGCTCCAAAAATTGAAGCATAGATGCATAACTCTTTTCCATAAAGATCAACCAAAATGCAACATAGCTTCACAAACGGAGTCAACAAAAAACTCCTTGGGGGGAAAGGATTGGTGTCACAGCTATATGCTGCACCATACCGACCCTAAGGTCCAAAAAACTCCTTGGGCGGAAAGGATTGCTGTCACAGCTATATGCTGCTCCATACCGACCCTAAGATCCAAAAAACTCCTTGGGGGGAAAGGATTGGTGTCACAGCTATATGCTGCACCATACCGACCCTAAGGTCCAAAAAACTCCTTGGGGGGAAAGGATTGGTGTCACAGCTATATGCTGCACCATACCGACCCTAAGGTCCAAAAAACTCCTTGGGGGGAAAGGATTGGTGTCACAGCTATATGCTGCACCATACCGACCCCAAGGTCCTGCAGGCCGCCTGTGGAAGGAATCGGTGTCACAGCTATATGCTGCACCATTTTGACCCCAAGGTACTGCAGGCTTCTTGTGGAAAGAGTGGGTGTCACAGCTATATGCTGCACCATACCGACCCCAAAGTCCAGCAAATTTCCTGCGGAAAGGATTGGTGTCACAGCTATACGCTGCACCATACCAACCCTGGATTCAACAATTGTCACGTGATCAGGAGATACACTCCAGTCCAAATTCAAAAGGATGAACATTCCATCCAAAACTTGGCTCCGCCTAACTACCAATATTTTACGGAGTACATAATCAATAAACTCAAGCACTGTCAACAAGTTCAAGTAAGTTCAACAATTGTAAAAATTGTGCTTCATTGAAATTCCTAAGAGGCTACTCCGCCTACTTACAGAATTATACTTCATTGAAATTCCTAAGAGGTTACTCCGCCTACTTACGGAATTATACTTCATTGAAATTCCTAAGAGGCTACTCCGCCTCCTTACGGAATTGTGCTTCATTGAAATTCCTAAGAGGCTACTCCGCCTACTTACGGAATTATACTTCATTGAAATTCTTAAGAGGCTACTCCGCCTCCTTACGAAATTGTACTTCATTGAAATTCCTAAGAGGCTACTCTGCCTACTTACGAAATTATACTTCATTGAAATTCCTAAGAGGCTACTCCGCCTACTTATGGAATTATACTTTATTGAAATTCCTAAGAGGCTACTCCGCCTCCTTACGGAATTATACTTCATTGAAATTCCTAAGAGGCTACTCCGCCTACTTACGGAATTATACTTCATTGAAATTCCTAAGAGGCTACTCCGCCTCCTTACGGAATTGTGCTTCATTGAAATTCCTAAGAGGCTACTCCGCCTACTTACGGAATTATACTTCATTGAAATTCCTAAGAGGCTACTCCGCCTACTTACGGAATTATACTTCATTGAGATTCCTAAGAGGCTACTCCGCCTACTTACGGAATTATACTTCATTGAAATTCCTAAGAGGCTACTCCACCTACTTATGGAATTATACTTTATTGAAATTCTTAAGAGGCTACTCCGCCTCCTTACAGAATTCACTTCAATGAAATTCCTAAGAGGCTACTACGCCTCATTATTGAATTTACTTCATTGAAATTCTTAAGAGGCTACTCCGCCTCCTTACAGAATTCACTTCAATGAAATTCCAAAGAGGCTGTTACGCCTCATTATTGAATTTACTTCATTGAAATTCTTAAGAGGCTACTCCGCCTCCTTACAGAATTCACTTCAATGAAATTCCTAAGAGGCTACTACGCCTCATTATTGAATTTACTTCATTGAAATTCTTAAGAGGCTACTCCGCCTCCTTACAGAATTCACTTCAATGAAATTCCTAAGAGGCTACTATGCCTCATTATTGAATTTACTTCATTGAAATTCTTAAGAGGCTACTCCGCCTTCTTACAGAATTCACTTCAATGAAATTCCTAAGAGGCTACTACGCCTCATTATTGAATTTACTTCATTGAAATTCTTAAGAGGCTACTCCGCCTCCTTACAGAATTCACTTCAATGAAATTCCTAAAAGGCTACTACGCCTCATTATTGAATTTACTTCATTGAAATTCTTAAGAGGCTACTCCGCCTCCTTACAGAATTCACTTCAATGAAATTCCTAAGAGGCTACTACGCCTCATTATTGAATTTACTTCATTGAAATTCTTAAGAGGCTACTCCGCCTCCTTACAGAATTCACTTCAATGAAATTCCTAAGAGGCTACTACGCCTCATTATTGAATTTACTTCATTGAAATTCTTAAAAGGCTACTACGCCTCATTATTGAATTTACTTCATTGAAATTCTTAAAAGGCTACTCCACCTCATTATTGAATTTACTTCAATGAAATTCTTAAGAGGCTACTCCGCCTCATTACTGAATTTACTTCATTGAAATTCCTTAGAGGCTATCCCGCCTCATTGCTGAATTTTACTTCACCAAATTCCTAAAGGGGTTATTCCGCCTCATTATACTTAGTCATATTTCATTAAGTCCTCAAATGATTACGCTGCCTTCTTAATATCGTTTTACAAGGCATAAATCCGACGGACTCAGACAGTGTTTATATGAACAAGTATTGATTTACAGAAAATATCTTTTATTGAATATTGTCAAAAGTTGATAAAGATCCAGAGCCTATCCTGGAACAAGGCAATATCATTAAAATTCAAAGAAAAACAAAACTTGCAAACGGACTCCGGAGCTAGTCTTCAAGGCTCGGATGGCACCCCCTCTTGTTGGGCGGAGCTGGCCTGACTTTCACCAGGCTTGGATAAACTTTGCGAGGGGGCAAGTCCGCCAGGACATACTCTACATTGGGCGCAGGAACATGACCCCCCTGAACAGGCACCATCAGTTCGCCATTGATGAATTCATAGTAAAGATGAATGCCTGCAGTGTTGAGAGCAACGCCTGGGTTGCGATGACGGAGTTGGCGAACAGCCATGCTGAAAGCATCATTAATTGCCGCCTCAGCTGCATCCAAGGCAGATTGTAACTCCTTATCAAGCCTCTTACTGGTAGCATCTGAAGTGGCTTTTTCAACTTGCAACTCTTGAACCTGTTTTTCAAGGTTACTGTATGCAGTGGCTGTTTGGTCCAACTCCGCCGCCCAGGCGTCTTCAGCAATGGTCTTATTTATTTCAAAGGAAACCAACCTCTGCTGAAGTTCACTCACACCTTCGCCCAGTTCTTTGTTCTGCTGATTCAGATCTAAAATTTGTTGTTTCAGCAGAACATTATCAGCCTTCACCTGGGATAGTCCGCCCACCTCTTCGCCCAGTTTTACATTCTGCTCCTTCAAGCTAGAAACTTGCTTTTCCAGCAAGACTTTATCAGCTCTCACTCGAGCCAGCTCCTCCTCAAGCTTCTTTATATCAGAGTCGGCGGTGTCAAGATGTTTATCTTTGGCCTTGATCACCTCCGACAGCTGTTCGTTGTCGTGCTCCAAGTTGCGTATCTTTTCCACAGATTCATGAAACGATTCTTGAAACATGGCGGCCTCTGCAGCAACTTCAGCGATGCGTGGCACAAAGGCAAGGAAACCATCAATTTCTATGGGGTGCCACCTTGCAGCTGCAGTAGCGTCTGGAATCTCTTCAAAGTCGATGTCGGGGCGGAGGATGAAGTCCGGATCACGCCTCTCCGACTGGCGGGATCTCATATTTGTAAAATACAAAAAGGGATTCAGTCGAGACCCCGCCAGAGGCAAAGAGACGGATCGCCTGGATGACTCCCCTGGAACATCAATAAGGAAAACTGGTGTCCCTCGAGTAGCCAAGTCCAGGGCGGGACTCTCAGCTGAGTGGATTGGAGAAGCTTGAATTCCCTCCGCCTCCTCCCCCACAACATCTTCTTCAGGAACTCCCTCCATACCGCCCACTTCAGTATTGACATCCACAGCTGGTGTCTCTGGAATCTCTTCCACATCAATGGCAGCATCAGATGAAGCCCCTGCCACTTCCCCAACCTTCTCCTTGCCCTTAGTCTTCCTCTTTAGCAAGGGTTGGGGATCCACTTCCTCTTCCTCTACCTCAACAGCTTCTGGTTCTTGGCGTTTTTTAGAACGCCTTTCAACATCAACTGTTGAGGACCCCGCACCACCCTCCAAAGTCACTATATTAGTGGATGCAGGGAAAGGAAGACTCTTTGTCAGAGCAGCAGCCAGATTCCTCCTAGGCTGCACATTGTTTTCCGCATCGATTTCCTGGCAACTCATGCGAATTTGCTTGATACGCTCCATCCCAGGAAATTCAGCGATTTCTCCTGCAAAATAACATATATGAATACGGTTAGAAGATGCAGGAAAAAATAGAAGTAATATTCAATCAACATGGGAATTGATAATGATAAAATATTACTTAAGTATCCCTGAGCATCCCGCCCAAGCAGCCTTCGACACAGAATCAGCTTATGGACGGAGTTGTACTCCTTCAACGTCCGGAGTACTTCCATAGAAACAGCTGATAAAGCACTCTCCTCAACTTCATACGCTTGTTTAGTCAGGAGGAAGTGCTCATGCGTCCACGCTACTGGGAATTTATCAATTCCCTCCTTATTCCGCCAAAAGACGGGCTTGTCCTTCCTAACGGAAACCTTCACAAAGCTCATCCTAAAGTGAAGTCCGCCTTCCTTGGCGGAGTCAGCAAATGCCTTGAAATTTAAAATCTTCGGCTCCGCCCGAAGGGTTACAAAGCCCATGCCGCCCGTTTTCACATTCACTCTCCTCATGATGCGGCAGAAGGCAAAGAACAACGCCACAGTGGGCGTAAACTCCAGATATTCAGCCAGTACCTCAAAGCTGTGAACTATCCCCCAACCATTAAGGTGCAGCTGAGAAGGGGCGCAATCCAGGAATCTAAGTACGCCCATCTGGAATCTATTCAGTTGAAAGCGCACCCCCAACTGGGTAAATAAAATATCATACATATATATGGTACGCTCATTTTAAGGACGATGGCATATACGTTCGAACGTCTTGGGCGAACGAATGATGAACCTCTTTTCATACCGTTCATCCTTCCAAATTGGCACAGACAACTCCATCACCCCTCCACTCGTTGTTGCATGACAAGAGGAAGCATCTTTAACATCTTCCTCAACCCAACAATAGGGGTCAGTCTCAAGCGTCTTTTTCCAGTCCAATCCATGCAACACAACATTCTGACATTCTGCCATCGTTATCACTTGTGTGTGGGAAATACCTCTTAATACAAACGAATGTACAGCATTACTAAAATACTCCACGTTGCTGTAAAACGTCGAATCCCTCCTAGTATAGAAAGCCTCATCGTCACTCTCAATATCCGAAAACATGGGACGGACAGAAACCCTAGAGCATGACTCTGACTTTTTTCCTCTCATCCTCGCTTCAACAAACGCACATATAAAGAAAACAGAACCAACCCAATGAGAAAAAAAAACAGAAAACAGAGAAAGAAGAAAGTTACCTTAAGTTTCTGAAGAACTGAAGAACTGCAACAACAAATGACTCGTAAGAAAGCAACGTTCAAAAGGCAGTTCTAATACGAAAGCGCAGAGAAGAAGATTAAGCGAAAAGTTTCCCCTCCTAAGAGTTTACCTATTTATAGGCATGGCTTGGGGGGAAACACGTAAAGCCTCACTAATCTCAGAAACGCAACTACAGCCGTAGGATGAATCTCAAGACAGGCATTTTTTGGGCCGTATTTTCAAAATCCAAGGCCTATGGTAATAACCTCGAAAACGTATTCAATTGCTATCCCACGCATTTATGTCCCATCATTGGAATGGCAATCGTTACGAGGGCATACGTGGCAATGAGAGATTGAAGCGGCAAAACGCAGTCTCGAGGCGCATTAATGACAGGCGTGGCAAGTAATGATGAAAGCATTAAATGCATGAAAACACTTGTCCAAAAATCCTAAGCTAGCAAACACCGCCTAAACCCATGCCTATAAAAGCTAAACATAACAGTGTTATAGCTCATTAAAGTGACTCCGCCAGTCACTATAACAAGCTAGGGGGCATATGATCCGGTCCCAACACCGGTCCCCAAGAGCATGGTTTTAATGCTTTGCCAGATCAGCATTTTGAACAGGAGAAGTACGTCTCAAATACCTTATAATTACTTTTATATGGAGTACATACCGCCAGGGCACGTTACTCCGCCAAGGCATGCAACTCCACCATGGCACGTAACTCCGCCAAAGCTACTCCGCCAAAGCTTATTACTCCGCCAAGGTGGAAAATATTGAATATCTTATACACATGCATAAAGTATTTCCAATGCATACTACTCCGCCAAGCCATAGGCGGAATATTGAATTTCCTATATTGCGTAGCGAGCCCATACTTATAACCCCGGCACGAGATTGACTCTGTCTTGAGAGGTTGAAAATGGGAATCACGCTGTCACGCATAAAAGGGAACAATGAATATAATAATAAGGCATTAACGCTTTCCAAGCAAGTGGAAATACCCACTACAGCGATGGTGCTCGTGAACGACACAGGGACCCACTACCTTTCTTGCATTATTCCAGAAAACAAGGAACGGGTCCTACCAATAATGGAGCACCAGTAACAGGTATATAAACCTCAGCAAAAAGGTAAAGAGGGATCCCCCCTCAATTCTGAACCTTACACTTTTACTTGCATAATTCTCTCAGATTTGCTTTCTAAGTCTTATAGTATTTTAGAATACTGACTTGAGCGTCGGAGAATAATTGCAGGTACCACCACCAATTGTGTGAAGGCAAAGAAGGTTACTTCAGGAGGACTGTCACACCGCCCAGAGTGCATTGTATTCCGCCCCAGTATACAAGGATACTCCGTACTTGCACATTTATAAATATCTCCTTGTACCAGATTGACATTACATGTACATTTTGAATTGTTCATCAACCATACTTTTACACCCCCTGTAAAGAACAGTTCATAATGTATGTAATTTATTCCGATAGTTTCTTTTTAACAATCATATCTTTAAAAAAAATTATGAATTTTTCTATAATTTATTAAGGTGTAACAGAGGGTGTTACAAAGGTCCCCTAAAGCACCCTTTCACAACCTCTCATCCTAAGGCTCGTAATTAAGCCTCCTCTAATGTATCCTCAGTTTCTATGATTCGTCCCTAGACAATATCATTTTATTTCACTTTAATGATTCATGATACATGAACTACTCGCGTATTTAGTTGGTTAAGGCTTTTAGAAACTCAATTATTAAATACCTTAAAGGTTTACAACATTATCTCAATAAACTGTACATTTCCTCAATTCTCTGAATTTCTGTCATACAGAAATAAATTTGGTACAGTTTTCAATTCTCACCAAAATTAAGTTTTCAAGCCTTAAATATCTTAAAACTTCTCATAGAAAACTTTACATATTCTTTCTCAAATTAAATCTTAACAATATCGAATTTAGAAATCTCAATTATTTTCAAATATCTTTAGTTATTAGGTTGAAATAAAATAATTTTCTTTTGAAAATTTTATTTTACTTAAAGATAATAATTCTAAATTTATTAAAAAAATACTTAAAATTATAATTTTTCTTTAATTCAAGCTTTTTAGAAATTAATTTTCATAAAATGACTTCTTTTGAAATAATTACTAGATTTTTAAAGATTGAAAGTAAAATTAATGAAAATAATTTCTAAGAAGAAATAAAAGACTAAAAAAATAAATTAATACTTTTTCTTAGAATAAAAAGTAAGGTAAGAAAATTCTTACTGAGTTTTAGCTTTCCGTCATGCTTGTTATATGCTCAAACTCCACATTACAAGATCATCAATCAAATATTATCAATCACAGTTAAACATCATCAATCATAAATATAATCAATCATAATGAAATCAATTAAATTAAATATCATTAATACATATCATAATTCAAAATTTAAATGGTTGTTAATATAATTGAGTTTGAGTTCTTTTGGTCCATTCATCGCATAGGTCTATGTAAGTACATATAATCCAGTCCTTGCATAGCTATAGTTCAGTCCAATAGGTCATAATAGTCCAAGTCCTTGCATAGGTATAGTCCAGTTCGTATAGGTTATAAAAGTCTAGGTCCTTGCATAGGTATGTTAGAGTTAGTTATATCAGATATTTAATTTAAACTTTATTATAAATTTTAAGTTAAAAAGTTAATATTTTAAAATAATAACTTTATTAAATTTAAAAGGAGTAGGGGACTCCTCCCATTATTCTTATGTCTTTTCATATTATATTCTTATCTCACTCCCCCTTACCTCTTGTATCCTGATTCGTTATTGAAAATCCGTGCGCGCCTCATCTCCAAGTTCTAAAACATACCGATTTCATTTTAATATAGTAGATGAAAATTAAGATTTCTACTTAAAATAGAAATGGTAAATTTTGAATAGTGAATAGTGAATAATGAATAGTAAATAGTAAATCATAAATAGTAACAGTAAATAGTAAAACATAAATAGTAACAGTAAATAGTAAAATATAAATAATAACGATAAATAGTAAAACATGAATAGTAAAAGTAAATAGTAATAGTAAATAGTAATCTACTATTTGAATAGTAATTTACTATTGAAATAGTAAATTACTATTAAAATAGTATTTTACTATTGAAATAGTAATTTACTATTGAAATAGTATTTTACTATTCAAAATAGTAACTTAAAATAATATTATATCCAGTATAATAATAGATTTCTAAAACGATAAAAATAACCCTAAAAAATATAAAAGAGAGGTATTCTTACCTTGTTACTTTCACCACTATCTCTCTAGCACTACTAAATTAAGAAAATTTAATCTGAAATTGTGATTTTCCTTCGTTCCTTCGCTCGGTATTTATAGGAAGGAAAATTACTATGTATTTCATTATTTTATTATAAAAGTACTATGTAATTTCTGAAATTTTTGTTTCTGGTTACTGTGCAAGTTTGAAAATTTCATACATGCACAATGTTTTGTATAGTAAATGTCAATTGAATTATTAAGTCAAATAGTAACCTTTCACTCGGTATATTTTAAATATTCAAAATTAGTCTTTTTTCAAATTTAACGATATTATATCAGTCCTCACTAATTTTATAATAAGTAATATAAAGTTTAAATTTTAAAAATCCAAAATTTTCTGTTAATAAAAATTTATTGATACGTTCCTAATTTTTTTACGATTGGGAAAAATTTAAGATTTTTCTCAAATCGATCATTTTTAGATAAGTCTACTTGAAATAGATTTTAGAAAATTTTCTTAAAATTTAACTTCACTTTCTTATAAATATTTTTAATTTTAAGTCACTTTATATGAATTTAAAATTATTTAAAATATATTATTTGATTAAAATATTTTAAAAATTTCAAAAAATTCCAAAAAATCATAAATAATACATAGATTAAAAAGTTCTAAAGAACCACAATCTAATTCCTTCAAAATTTTAATATAAAAATAAAAATAGGGGTGTTACACACGTCGTCCTGCTAGGCAGCCTCACTGATAACCACTCCCTTCTGTTTCTTAGCGGCTGTAAACCTCCTGATCGGGTTACGGCTATTATCGCCCTCATTGTTACGTTCTCTTCCTCTCTTTTTAGTCCGGTCTGGTTCATCTAAGGATTTTTCCTTGAAAAGGTACTGCTTCAACTTTCCCTCTCTGATGAGAGTCTCCACAGCGTTCTTCAACACCTTAAACTCATCAGTGGAGTGGCCCACCTGCTCGTGGGAACCACAATACTTGTGCGGATTACCAGGCTGTCTCAATGAAGCTAGCTTCCTTATCCCATACACGCTGAGTGTAGGCCATCCGACCTACCTTAAGATCTGGGAATGCCTGGTGTTCAGTGGGGCGTAGTTGCTGAAAGAAGCTATGCACCTATCCTGCTGCTGAGGTCGGGGGCTCCTGAAGTCATTTCTCTGGATGTGCCTTTCCGGTCTCACCCTCTCTTAGTCTCTCCGTGGTTGAGGGGAAGGCACTGGTGGCTTAACCCTAGCCGCCGTGGCCTCCAAATACATCTCTATACCCACGTACTTTGAGGCCTTCCTCTGGAATTCTTTAAACATCGTTGGAGGACTCTTTGCCAAAGACAGGGCAAAGGCTGATCCGGGCTACACGGCCTCAATAACAATATGCAGCTGAATGCCTCCGTGAGGTTAGGCACCATAGTTGCCTCCTTGTAAAACCTCTTCAGAAACTCCTTAGGAGTTTCGTTCTCCCCTTGCCTGATATGGGCCAAGGTGTGAGACATCCTGGGGACATCCCTAGAGATAAAGAAATGATTCTCAAAAGCACCTGTCATCTCCTCCCAAGAGTCTATTGACCCCGATGGTAGTCCCTTGAACCAGCTAAGGGCCTCCTCCCTTAACGTTCGTGGGAACATCTTGCATATCATGTCTTCATCAGCTCCTAGATACATAGCTTCATATACATAAGCATCAAGATGTTTAGTGGGGTCAGTCTCTCCATTATATTTCCTGATAGAGAGTGGTTGAGTTATCTGCAAATGCCTTGGAATAGGCACACTCATGAGCCTTCTCGAGAATGGAACGTTGAGCCGATACGTCCCAGGGGCTCTTACGACTGGATCCTTCCTTCTTCCACTGACTTTATCCCAAGAGTCATGAGTTTGCTCCCTCTCCTCATAGTGGGGATCTTTGAATACTCGAGAGTGGTGGATTTTTCTCTCCCAGAGGTGTGATGAGTCTCCTTTGCCTGAGAGATCACCTTATCTTCCATCACCCTCCTCTCTCTCCTCAACTCCATTAACTCCTCCCTAAGTTGCCTTATAACTTCATCTCGAGGGTCTAGAACTACCGGAGGTATCACCCTTCTCGAGTTGGTTCCAGGGGACTCAAAAAGAAGTCTCCTGTTTGCATGTTGAAGGGTCACGTCCTCTACGTGACCATCAATGAAATCACGTCCATCTTCCTCCATGGATAGCTACTAACTTCTATGAAAAGTGGTAATAACTCTAACGTGTCTCACTGGGTATGCCAATGAACTGGTCTAGTTTGGGGTCAAGGATCCGGACTGGGGACTAGCCACAAAAGTCAATGATTGAAGTGTTTATACACCGGTATAGTGGGTATCCAGTATTATAATCCAAACTCACAGTGGGAGAATCCGGTCTTGTTGTCCTAGAGATCCTTCACACCAAGCTTTCACGTTGATGGGGGGTGAAAGGTGGTGTCACCTGCGAAGATTCTCCGACGCTCAAGTCAGTGAAGAGAATAGAAATTCAGAGGAAACTTGAGCAATGCAATAGTATCTTAAGAGTTAGAACAACGTAACCTTTTGTGAGTGTGAAAATCGACTATTTATAGATGAGCGTAGAGAATGAACCGTTAGGCACAGGTGGGGCCAGAAGACAAATAATATAAGGCTCAGTGTATGATTCTGACACACGACGCGGGAGGGAGCCGTATTTCTCGCGTATCACTCCTGTGGCTGTACGTTGTACCTTCTGTTGGGTGACGTGGATACTTTCCGGTATGTAGGGTATCTGTAACATCCCTATTTTTAGTAGCAGTCTTAATCTTGTATTTTGAAGTGTGGAAGTTCTGTAAGTGATAATAAGTAAATAAAATACCCTGCAGATAGTCTGTAATATCCCAAAAAAATTCTATTTTCGTGTTTAATCATTTTTATTAATGATATTATCCAAATTCCGAGTGAATCAGGTCAGAAATAAGACTGTCTGAGTGAAGAAAGGGATTTGTTTCCGAGTGAAGGTTATGACCGAGAGAAATTCCGAGTGAAGGTTGAAATTCCGAGTGAAGGTTAGGTCTTCCGAGTGAGTCATGACCGAGAGAACCACTTCCGAGTGGAGTCCTGGCCTCGAAGACATTTCTGAGTGAAATGTGTTCGAGAGAACCACTTCTGGGTGAAAGGTCCGAGTGACTCGTCTTTGAGTGACTAGTTTCTGAGTTAAACGTCTTGGAGTGACTCGTTTCTGAGTCAAACGCCTTCGAGTGACACGTTTCCGAGTGAAATATCTTCGAGTGACTCGTTCCCAAGTGAAACATCTTCGAGTGACTCGTTTCCGAATGAAACGTCTCCAAGTGAAACGTTCCGAGAGAAGTAATTCCGAACGAAGAAAAACTTGGTGTACTGCTCAGACCGAGATAGTTCTGAGTAGTGAATTCCGTGTGGAATGGCACCGAGTGACATTTCCAAGTGGGATAAGAGATTTCCAATTTCCACGTGATATGACACCGATTGAGATAAACCGAGTGAGTCATTTTCAGGGGAAGTGCTGGAACAGAGAAACTTTGACTTCGAATGAATACGTTTCTGAGTGAATAGTTCCCGAGGAAATAAACATCCGAGTGGTGAACCCTTCATTCTATTCGTACTCGGATGTCTTGAAGTTGCCGAAAGCTTGTACTCAGGTTCGTCTTCAAGCTTGCCTTCGACTCTGAGTGACACTTCCAAGTGGAACGATTTCCGAGAGGACTAAACAACTCTGAATGATCCCTGTTGTAAGACTTCCGAGTGATTCAACTCCGAATGATCTTTCGGTTATATGATTTTCGAGTAATGCACTTCCGAGAGAAGTATTTCGAGTGAAGGAAGACTATGAATAATTACTTCAGTCAGAAATATATCCGAGTGGATAATTCCCGTGTAAATCAATTCTGAACGAAAAGTGACCGACTTTGAAAAGAACACTTTCGGACAGAGATATTCGAGTGAGATATTTCTGAAGGAGTCCGGGTGAGGCATTTTAGGGTGAGTCATTCCGAGGAAGGAAAGGCTATGTCCGAGTGTTTTAGGCAGAAACATATCTGAGCAAATCCCTTTCCGAGTGGAGCAGTTATGAACGAAGAGACTGATGAATTCTTCTCGGAATGACCCAAAACCCAGAGGGTAATTTTAATGTGGCCGATTTTCCCTCTTTTGCAATCAGTTTCGCTATAACACCGGCTGCTCTAGCTAATTGTCCACCCTTTCCGAGTGTGATTTCTATGTTATGTATGGTCGTGCCTAAGGGCATATCGGTTGAAGTAGATTCATCTTATTGATCAATCAAAACCCCTTCCCAAACTGTACAAGTTTCTTCCAAAGCATCTGGCAGTCGGCAAATATACTGACCGGTAGAGTTCCAGTCAGTAAATATACTGACCGGTAGAGTTCCAGTCGGCAAATATACTTACCCGGTAATGGTTCACTCGGTAATTATTCCCAAAACACCGAACTAGTGTCAGAATTGATCTTTTACTCCAATTATATCATCTTGTACATATTTTAATATATTTACTTCAATCATACAAAGCTCCAGTAGGTAAGCGGCGGTAATAGTCAACAATACAGCTCATTCCTTATCTAAAAATCCATTATCACCGTAATTAATGCACTACAATCCAATTATGAAAAAGCTTGTCTACCCACTTGTCTTTACATTATTAAATCGACACTACAACTCGATTAAAGGGAGAACAAACTAAAAATTAGTAAAGTCTCTCTCTCTTTTTCTTTCCTCCGTCAAGTTATTTTTGATCTGAAGCTACGACAGTAAGAAGAGAACATTTTTCAACCAATCTAAGACCCTTCATCAAGGTAAGAGGGGATAGGGTTGTGAATAAATATAGAATGGGTAGAATTGTATGCTGTTCTAGGATTTTCTAGAATTATTTTTGTAAATTGTTGCTCAATTTTAAAGCTGAAAATGTATGAATTTAATTCTGACTTCTTCATCAAAGTTGTAAATCTTTTTATCATGTGAATTTTGAGACTTGAACCGACTGATTTGGATATGTATAGCATGAGTTATAGCCAAAATACTACAGCATGTCTGCTTGGAATACGTATCTTCCATTTTGTGTATATATTAATATTCTGGGAATTATACATATGTTTTTAGACTTTGATGTCTTCACAAAAGTTGTAAATATTTATGTTATGGATCTATAGAAAGTGTTTCAAGTTAAAAGTATATTTGTAGCTCTAATTATGCATAAAATACAGAAGTATGTTCATGCTGAAAATCTGCTGACATGAAATATGAAATGTATTTTTAAAACTGAGAATTTCGTGATGAGAATTAGTGTTTAGTGTCTTCATAAAAGTTTTAGATAATTGTGTTATGAGTAATTTAGAACTAGTTCCATGCCAAAAAAATTTTTGTAGCTCCAAAAACGTTGAAAATACCAACATATGTACGTTTTATTACTTTCTTTGAGATGGTTTAGTATACTGTGATTATGTGATGTTTCTGTTTGGAATGTGAAATTATGGTCTTCATAAAAGTTGTAGATAATTTTGTTATGGAACTACAGAAAGTGTAATTACTTAAAAAGGATTTGATTTGCTCACGTTATAGTCATTTTACTAGCTTATGTTGCTGTTGTAAAATTCTAAAACTTACCTATAATGGTTATTATGGATGTTAATGATATTTTTCATATGAGTAATGATTTATTATTGAATTATTGAGGGATTATTGATTACTATGGATGTTATTGAGTGTCCTATACATGACATACAGTATGTATATCTTTGTCATGAATAATTATGAATGACTAAATTAATGTATACATGAATGCCTTGTGGTTTATTGAGACATGTTGAACTGTAAATCCATGATTTTGAGAATTAATATATATGATGTGTCCTTTGAGGAGTTGTGGTTTTTCCAAGTGATTATGGAAATATTGATATCATGGTATGTTAAATCGATAAAGAGAATTAAAGGCATTAATGCATCATAAGCATTTGGACGTACCATGGAATTTTAGGGGTTCCATGATTGCCTACCCTGGTGGGGGGTTACTCTATGATGAGTTAAAGCCCTATTTTTGCAGGAGCCATGAAGTGTAGGGATTCATGGTTATGCTAATTCCTACTTGTGTACTTCGGTATTGCAGGAGCCATGAAGGTGTAGGGATTCATGGTTATGCTAATTCCTACTTGTGTACTTATTTTCGCAGGAGCCATGAGGGTGTAGGGATTCATGGTTATGCAAATTCCTACTGGTGTCTCTATGAGACTTTTTACTGCAGTATTCCCACTAAACCAAAATGGATCCAGCATGACATCATTTGACTAAATTAAAGATTATTATATGTAAATGACCTTGTTTGGCATATTCATCATATCATTATGGTTTATTGATTGTGTTTGTGCAATTTTCCTTATTTTATATTTATTTTATATTCTGTCTCACTCTTACATTAATTTTTACAGTGCATGCTACACAGAATGATGAGTGATGCCATTAATGAAGCTTTTATGATTTATTGCTTGGACTTTGGCTTCATTTAAAAATTTAATGGGTTGTAAAAATTATTATGTACCATGTGCTGTAATCTTCTCTATCATTTCTGCTATATAAATGTTTTATGATTTAATTGTTCACGACTAGTAAGCATGATATTCCGCATTTATCAACTTTTACGTGACTTCAGAATTTAAATTACAAGTTTCAAAATGATTCTTTAAACGTGAAAAATTTATTTGGGAAAAATTTTATGGACATCACATTGGTGGTATCAGAGCATTTTCAAAAATTCAGGACCAATTGCTATGACATGTATTGTTTCCTTGATATGCTACATGTATTGTTTCTTTGAATTGTTTGTTTACTTGGTTGATAATATGTTATGTGCTATATGACTTGTTGCTTAACTGATAAATTATGAAATACTTATAGTTATATTATAATACTGTAATTATATATGATATACTTTTCCTTAGAATTAGTAAAAACCAAACTACGAATGTAGGATGGCAAGAAACAATAACGACGCTATGGCAGCCGCTTTCAACCGCTTGGCTGAGGCCATAGAGAGGCAAAATCAACCAAGAAGTGCTGGAGGACTTCACGGATTAGAACACTTCTTAAAAAGAAAGCCATCACAGTTCAAAGGAGGCTATAATCCAGAGGTAGCATACCTATAGATTAAGGAAATGGAACGCATTTTTCGAGCCTTACCCTGCTTAGAATTCGAAAGGGTGGAGTATGCTACCTACATGATGATTGAGGAAGCAGAGCACTGGTGGTCTCATGCTAGAATCAGGTTAACAACTGATGGACACGCCATCACTTGGGAACGATTCAAGACAGAATTTCTCACCAAATACTTTCTTGAAGACATAAGGAGGCAGAAGGAGCAGGAATTCTTTAATTTGAAAAAAAGGTAATATGACAGTTGGGGAATACGCTTCTAAGTTTGATGAATTGGCCAAATGTTGTCCCTATTACACCCAAATGGGAGAAGCTTCGAGATGCGCAAAATTTGAAGGAGGGCTACGACAAGAAATCCATCAAATATTATTAGGACTTTAAGAGTTAAAATTATTCTGGTTAGAGTATGGGTGTCAGACCAAGTATCTCTGATTAAGATGACATTGGTCAGGGCTATTAAGAATATTATTGGGAATCCGAATCTATATTCGGAATAAATTTTTGGATTTAGTATTAAGCCCGAACAGAGATCCTGTTTGTTATAAAACGGGAAACATTTTAATGATGGACCAAGATACAACTTATTTCCCTCTTTCACTCCCTCATTTTCATCACTTCTCTTCTCCTCTACACAAACCCTCTCTTTTCTTCTCTTCTTCTACAAAGCTCACCATTTTGTGAGTCTCCTTTCCATACTCAACCAACCATGCTTTCTTCTTCTTCATTTTGGAAATGATTTAAATGCTTGGAAGCTCTCTATTCTCCCTTGATTTTCGTGTACATGCTAGGGCTTGGGATAGCTTGGAGCTTGAGGTAAATTTCTCTACTCTTTTATTGTTTTTGGCTCTAGGTTTTGGTTTCTATGTGGTTAGGAGAGTGCCTTATGAATGGGTTTAGGAATAGGAATCATTTTCATGTAAAACCCAAAGGTAGGATGTGTTTTATGTGTGTTTTTGGATGGGTGTGAAGTGGTATACAAAAATTTCAAGATTAGAAATGGAAGATGATGGTTGTTAATGGTGGTTGTTTGATTTTAGTGGAACCCTAACTCTAGGATTTAGGGGAAATGAGTAATAATGTTATGAAAAATGATTTTTAGTGAAAACCCATGATAATGTGTGTGTGGGTGTTATTAATGATGGAGATTGGTGATTATTAAAAATGGTTATTGAGTTTTGATGAAAAACCCTAAGTGTAGTGATTTGGGGATTTTGGCTAAATTGATGATTTTGATGACTTTGAATACTCTAGAATGATTATATATGAGGAAATGAATGTTTGAAGCATTGGTGTTGATTATTGAGGATTGGGAGAGGAGTGTATATGAGTATGTGTGTGGTTGGTGGAATTAATTTAGATTGTTGATGTTTATGATGATGTTAAAAATAGTTGCAAGCCATTGATAGTGGATTAAGGGAATAGATACTTGAGTTGATGAGTGAGTATGCCATTTTGAAATAGTTGAATTGGTGATGGTCTTAGATGGAGCCAAGAGGCTTATAATGAGTTTGAATAAATTTTGGTGATGGTTGAATGATTCATGTGATGATTTGGAGATCTTAAGGCTAAGGGCCATAGTATTATTGTTGTTAGGTGTGGTTAGCCCTTTAAGATTTAAATAATCTTGGTCTTGGGAGAGGAATTCCCGAAGCCTAACATGAGCGTGTAAATTGGATTTAGACAAGTCTAGGACTTGACAATGAATTTTGGGGGATGATGCCTTATGATGGTATATTAATAGCATGTATTTCTCAAAGTTATCCCTACCACTGGTGTAGGAAGAGCTCTAAAGGCCAAGAAGTTAAGTCCCGGATACGTAGGACCCTATCAGATTCTGCAAAAGATAGGAACCAATGCGTACCGTATTGCTCTACCACCCGAGCTAACAAATCTTCATAATGTCTTTCATGTTTCCCAACTCCGCAAATATGTACCAAGCTCTAATCATGTTCTGAGTCTTGATCAGTTTGTTCTGAAAGAAAACCTTACCTTTGAAGCATCACCGATTAAGATTGTTGACCGATGTCTAAAACAGCTAAGCGGCAAGGAAATCTCATTGGTCAAAGTAGTTTGGAGTCAGTCAGATGATGGGGACGCTACTTGGAAAATTGAGGAAAAGATTAGAGAATTGTATCCTCAACTATTTCAACTTTGAATTTCAGGACGAAATTCCCAAAAGGGGAGGAGAGTGTAACATCCCTGTTTTTAGTAGCAGTCTTAATCTTGTAATTTTGAAGTGTGGAAGTTCTGTAAGTGATAATAAGTAAATAAAATACCCTGTAGATAGTCTGTAATATCCCAAAAAAATTCCATTTTTGTGTTTAATCATTTTTATTAATGATATTATCCAAATTCCGAGTGAATCAGGTTAGAAATAAGACTGTCCGAGTGAAGAAAGGGATCTGTTTCTGAGTGAAGGTTATGACCGAGAGAAATTCTGAGTGAAGGTTGAAATTCTGAGTGAAGGTTGAAATTTTAAGTGAAGGTTAGGTCGTCCAAGTGAGTCATGACCGAGAGAACCACTTCCGTGTGAAATGGCACCGAGTGACATTTCCAAGTGGGATAAGAGATTTCTAATTTCCACGTGATATGACACCGATTGAGATAAACCAAGTGAGTCATTTTCTGGGGAAGTGCTAGAACAAAGAAACTTTGACTTTGAATGAATACGTTTCCGAGTGAATAGTTCCCAAGGAAATAAACATCCGAGTGGTGAACCCTTCATTCTATTCGTACTCGGATGTCTTGAAGTTGCCGAGAGCTTGTGCTCGGGTTCGTCTTCAAGCTTGCCTTCGACTCTGAGTTACACTTCCAAGTGGAACGATTTCCGAGAGGACTGAACAACTCCGAATGATCCCTGTTGTAAGACTTTCGAGTGACTCAACTCCGAATGATCTTTTAGTTATATGATTTTCGAGTAACGCACTTCTGAGAGAAGTATTTCGAGTGAAGGAAGACTTTGAATAATTACTTTAGTCAGAAATATATCCGAGTGGATAATTCCCGAGTGAATCAATTCTGAACGAAAAATGACCGACTTTGAAAAGAACACTTTCGGACAGAGATATCCGAGTGAGATATTTCTGAAAAAGTCTGGGTGAGGCATTTTTGAGTGAGTCATTCCGAGGAAGGAAAGGCTATGTCCGAGTGTTTCAGGCAGAAATATGTCCGAGCAAATCCCTTTCCGAGTGGAGCAGTTCTGAACGAAGAGACTGATGAATTCTTCTCGGAATGACCCAAAACCCAGAGGGTAATTTTAATGTGGCCGATTTTCCCTCTTTTGCAATCAGTTTCGCTACAGCACCGGCTGCTCTAGCTAATTGTCCACCCTTTCCAAGTGTGATTTCTATTTTATGTATGGTCGTGCCTAAGGGCATATCGGTTGAAGTAGATTCATCTTATTGATCAATCAAAACCCCTTCCCAAACTGTACAAGTTTCTTCCAAAGCATCCGGCAGTCGGCAAATATACTAACCGGTAGAGTTCCATTCAGTAAATTTACTGACCGGTAGAGTTCTAGTCGGTAAATATACCTACCCGGTAATGGTTCAGTCGGCAATTATTCCCAGAATACTGAACCAGTGTCAGAATTGATCTTTTACTCCAATCATATCATCTTGTACATATTTTAATATATTTACTTCAATCATACAGAGCTCCAGTAGGTAGGCGGCGGTAATAGTCAACAATACAACTCATTCCTTATCTAAAACTCTATTATCACCGTAATTAATGCACTATAATCCAATTATGAAAAATCTTGTCTACCCACTTGTCTTTACATTATTAAATCGACACTACAACTCGATTAAAGGGAGAACAAACTAAAAATTAGTAAAGTCTCTCTCTCTTTTTCTTTCCTCCGTCAAGTTATTTTTGATCTGAAGCTACAACAGTAAGAAGAAAACATTTTTCAACCAATCTAAGACCCTTCATCAAGGTAAGAGGGGATAGGGTTGTGAATAAATATGGAATGGGTAGAATTGTATTCTGTTCTAGGATTTTCTAGAATTATTTTCGTAACTTGTTGCCCAATTTTAAAGCTGAAAACATATGAATTTAATTCTGACTTCTTCATCAAAGTTGTAGATATTTTTGTTATGTGAATCTTGAGACTTGAACCGACTGATTTGGATATGTATAGCATGAGTTATAGCCAAAATACTACAGCATGTCTGCTTGAAATATGTATCTTCTATTTTGTGTATATATTAATATTCTGGGAATTATACATACGTTTTTAGACTTTGATGTCTTCACAAAAGTTGTAAATATTTATGTTATGGATCTATATAAAGTGTTTCAAGTTAAAAGTATATTTATAGCTCTAATTATGCATAAAATACAGAAGTATGTTTATGCTGAAAATCTGCTGACATGAAATACGAATTGTATTTTTAAAACTGAGAATTTTGTGATGAGAATTAGTGTTTAGTGTCTCATAAAAGTTTTAGATAATTGTGTTATGAGTAATTTAGAACTAGTCCCATGCCAAAATTATTTATGTAACTCCAGAAGCGTTGAAAATACCAACATATGTACATTTTATTACTTTCTTTGAGATGGTTTAGTATACTGTGATTATGTGATTTTTCTGTTTGGAATTTGAAATTATGGTCTTCATGAAAGTTGTAGATAATTTTGTTATGGAACTACAAAAAGTGGAATTACTTAAAAAGGATATAATTTTCTCACGTTATAGTCATTTTACTAGCATATGTTGCTGTTGTAAAATTCTGAAACTTACCTATAATGGTTATTATGGATGTTAATGATATCTTTCATATGAGTAATGATTTATTATTGAATTATTGAGGGATTATTGATTACTATGGATGTTATTGAGTTTCCTATACATGACATACAGTATGTATATCTTTGTCATGAATAATTATGAATGACTAAATTAATGTATACATGAATGCCTTGTGGTTTATTGAGACATGTTGAACTGTAAATCCATGATTTTGAGAATTAATATATATGATGTGTCCTTTGAGGAGTTGTGGTTTTTCCAAGTGATTATGGAAATATTGATATCATGGTATGTTAAATCGATAAAGAAAATTAAAGGCATTCATGCATCATAAGCATTTGGACGCACCATGGAATTTTAGGGGTTCCATAACTGCCTACCCTGGTGGGGGGTTACTCTATGATGAGTTAAAGCCCTATTTTTGTAGGAGCCATGAAGTGTAGGGATTCATGGTTATGCTAATTCCTACTTGTGTACTTCGGTATTGCAGGAGCCATGAAGGTGTAGGGATTCATGGTTATGCTAATTCCTACTTGTGTACTTATTTTCGCAGGAGCCATGAGGGTGTAGGGATTCATGGTTATGCAAATTCCTACTGGTGTCTCTATGAGACTTTTTACTGTAGTATTCCCACTAAACCAAAATGGATCCAGCATGACATCATTTGACTAAATTAAAGATTATTATATGTAAATGATCTTGTTTGGCATATTCATCATATCATTATGGTTTATTGATTGTGTTTGTGCAATTTTCCTTATTTTATATTTATTCTATATTCTATCTCACTCTTACATTAATTTTTACAGTGCATGCTACACAGAATGATGAGTGATGCCATTAATGAAGCTTTTATGATTTATTGCTTGGACTTTGGCTTCATTTAAAAATTTAATGGGTTGTAAAAATTATTATGTACCATATACTGTAATCTTCTCTATCGTTTCCGCTATATAAATGTTTTATGATTTAATTGTTCACGACAAGTGAGCATGATATTCCGCACTTATCAACTTTTACGTGACTTTAGAATTTAAATTACGAGTTTCAAAATGATTCTTTAAACGTGAAAAATTTATTCGGGAAAAATTTTACGGACGTCACAGTATCAATATGTGCACACCGGCTTGAGCACTTGGCCCACTTCAAGTAACAAGGATTTGGGTAGTGGAGCAGCCACTTATCCTCTCAAAGTATGGGCAAATGGTTATGTATAATAAAATAGGGAAAGTGTAAGTGTTGGGTCAGGAGATAGAAAGTGCGTTGCGTAGAGCATGCTTTTGACACATGGTATGGGAAGAACGGTGTCTTTGCCAATGTCTTTGTGACCACAGAACGGATCATATCCGATGTGTGAGTTGTTGTCTTGGACATACCGGTATAGGAAGAACGTCTATACGATCTAGTAGTCCGGTGACCAACCTGCAGCTTCGGTAGCATGTGGAAAATAGATAGAATGACACCCTTGCCCTGGTACCGGTATCTAAACCGGATCAATTTTTATTATTATTTTATTTTATTTTTAAAACAAAATAATTAAATATAAATTCCAAAATTTCATAAAAATAATAAATAATAATAAACTAACTAATAGTAAGTATTTCTTATTAAAGATATATTAATATATATTTTCTATTTGAGTAGAAAATAGGATGTTGCATACGATTACTCAGAAATACGACTCAAGAAACTTAAAATATGTTTAAGTACAATCCGAGTGTGTACGATCACTTGGGAATAACTTAAGAAACTTAAAATGCGTTTAAGTACTATCCAAATGTGTACAATCACTCGGGAATACGACTCAAGAAACTTAAAATACGTTTAAGTACGATCCGAGTGTGTACGATTGTTAGTCATAAAATTTACTGTTATTTTCATAATAAAAAGTGAGTTAAAAATAATAAAAATTAGTTTAAAGTAGTAATAAATTTAGGTTTTATATTAAATGAATGGAAGCTATTAAATTTAAATTGTTATGACCTATTTTCTATAGTTTTGTAGTGAAAAATTGAAGGTTTAAAGAGAAAATTCATTCAAAGCTGAAGGACTGACACGTAGCATCAACCCCATGTGTAGCGTCAGAAGCTATGTGGACTCCACTCATAGTTGACATTGCACTCAGAAAATGGGCCAATTAAATATTCAAATTGGCCAATCCACTACAAGCTAATGTCCAATTCGAAGTGGGAAACATGTAGCTGATCATTGGGAATTAATGGAAGCAAATTATGGCCAGAAATCATGGGATTTAATGGAGGCTAAGTCAGAGGCCTGAAGCGTAGCACCAGTCTCACGCATAACGTTAAAACCTTTGCTCAGCATTATAAATAGGGCCATTTGCCAGGGGTTTTGGCATCCCAATTCACATCCCCTTTCTTTATTCTCGCTGCCTATCCCATGAATTCAGAGTCCTTTTCTAAGTTTGTACTTAGAATAGCTTCTATATATTTGAGAGTGTTGTGTTGTATCATGTTCTTTTCGTATCGTGAAGTGTGATAAAGTGTTTGTAATATCATCAATTGTAAGTTGTATTTTTACTTTCACCATGTGTAACTAATCTGTTTATGTTGGAATTGGTGAACCAATCTGTGAATATGATGTTGTGATTATGACCTCTGCATGTTTATGATTTAAGTTCCATGTTAGTATTTCAATCTTTTATTAGTATGAACCTCAAACGGGAGAATGATTTTCATGCGTGTTAAAATTACTTTAACGAAAGTAAAAGTTGAAATACCCTTAATATACCAATTACTAGGGATAGAGTTGGTAATTATTGTTGTGTTAAGGCCAAGACTTAAAGCAAGTTTTTACTGAGAAAGTATTTATGGGATCGGGTTTAATGACTTTAAGATGCAATGACATGATCTTGATAATTAAATATGCATGTTTATAATTATTCTATTATGTTCGAGTGCGGGGATCCAAATTCCAACATAGTTTGTTAATTTGTGTTCTAATCTCAAGTATTGGATTTACTCTAAAGTGCTACTTAAAGTTATTTCTAGTAATTTTAGAATTTACCATCTTTTACCCAATGTATAAATCAATCTCTAAATCTGTGAATATTGTACAAATGTGTATAAATCATTCTTTTGTTAATAAGTTTTGACACTTCTTACCATAGTAAATTAAAATTATTGTTTCACACTGAAAAAATTCAATCCTTGAGGGAATGATATATATTTCAAAAACTACAACAATACATTGGTGCGCTTGCCAAAAAGGCCCAATAAATCTGCCTAACAATGATCGTTCAAGAATATTATTCAAGAAACTTAAAATGCGTTTAAGTACGAAAAATCTGAGCGATATACGACTCCTCAGTGAATACAATTCAAGAAACTTAAAATACACTTAAGTATGATCTGAGTGTGTATGATCACTTAGAAATACGACTCAAGAAACTTAAAATGCGTTTAAGTACGATCCGAGTGTGTATGATCACTCAGGAATTTGACTCAAGAAACTTAAAATACATTTAAGTACGATCTGAGTATGTACGATTACTCGGGAATACAACTCAAGAAACTTAAAATCATGGTTATCAGAACCAAACTGGACCGGCCGGTCAGATCGGTCAGACAGGGAACCGGTGGCCTGTCCGGTCCAGACACATAGGAAAACTGGCCTTGTGATGAACCGGTCAAAAACCAGAAAAACCGGTCAAAAACCGGTGTAACTGGTAAAAACTGAGTTTACCCGGTTCAAACCAGGTTAGTTTTTTAAAATTAAAAAAAATTAAAATGCCCAAAAGGATGTCGTATTGGGGCTAACTTAGGGCAAATCCCCTTTTGATTATTCATTTCCTTCTTGCCTCTCCATCGTGTGTCTTCGTCTTCACCGTTCCCTCCCTCACGGTGGTTCACTGTGCGTCTTCATCGCTCCTTCCCTCCCGGTGGTCCAGTGCTCCAGTGCGTCGAGCCCTCAATTGTGTAGTCGTCAAGCTCCTTCCCCTGCGGTGGTCATCGTCAAGCTTCCTCCTCTGCATTGGTCGTCGTCGAGCTCCTTCTCCCTCGCGTGTGCCTTCCATCTTCACTGATCAAAAAGCCCGTATGTACTCTGTTCTATAGCAACAATGTTCATGCACTTTGCTTTGTAGCATTTTCATGTACTCTGTTCTATAGCAACCAATTATTTAGATAAATAGTATTATTAGGGACAATATCTGTGGGTTTTCCTCTCATTATTAGGAACAATATTATTAGGAACAATATCTGTGGAATGAAAACTGAAATATCCAGGATCGAAAGGTTTGAGGTTCCAATAGGCAACTGCATTTTGTAAATGAAAACCAGATGAATGGGTGTAAATCATGTAGTTCTTAAGCAATATAAAAAAATTTCGGTAGAGACCTTGAACAAAAGCCTGTCATTTCTATAATATCTCAACATGGCATAATGAATGAATTCACTGACATCGAACCCTTAGTGTATCCTGTTAAATGATTTTTTATGATGGAAATTAGATAATTGATGAAAGTATCTAACACATACAATAGTCATTCTATTTATGAAACAGAAACTTCTTTAAGTGAGTGGAATATACATTTTAAGGTTGACTTATGTGAACTGTGAATACTTGGATTTGAACTGGTTAAATTTTTTTTGTGCTGACTGAAAAAGAGAAGTAAGATTGCCACTGAAAGTTTGTTCAATGAACTTAAAAATTATTAGGCATTTTGATGTTAGTTCTAGTTCTAGGAAAAGATATGCAAACTGAAATATTATCCTCTCCATGTATCAATTTCTTATTGTTAGAAGATATTCTTCTCTCCGTGTATTAATTTCTTATTGCAAAACTCTCTTTCTATAGTTGAGTTATTTATCAACATTGTTGTGTTAATTCCTAAATTGAAATTAATTAGTGTTGCTTTGCTTTGATTTGCTCTGTTCCTAAACTAAAATTAATTGGTGTTGCTTTGCTTTGTTCCTAAATCATGTAGTTCTTGATGATTATTATAATGATGTTTAAAGTTTAGTAGTTTATTTTCTAATTATGTGGAGTTTTAGTGGACATGTTTTTATTTTTGTATTTTACTTGGTTTGGTTTGGACTACTATGTGTTTAAATTCCAGTATGTGTTTTACTTGGTTTGGTTTGGAGTATGTGTGGTTTGAAACAATTTGTTAGGTGTTTAAGAAGTTTCCATTTTCAATCAATTTGTTGGATTTTTACAAAATATTAAGTTTCTTAACAATTAATTAATTATTATTTAATAAATAATAATAATTTATTACTACCGGTTCGACCACGGTTCGACCGCCAGTTCGACCAGTGACCCTTGAACCGGTGCCCTCACCAGTTCAATGACCGGTCCGATTATGAGAACATTGCTTAAAATGCGTTTAAGTACGATCCGAGTGTATACGATCACTTGGGAATATGACTCAAGAAACTTAAAATACATTTAAGTAGATCTGAGTGTATATGATCGCTCGAGAATACGAATCAAGAAACTTAAAATGCATTTAAGTATGAAAAGTCCAAGCGATATACGGCTCCTCAGTGAATACAATTCTTGAAACTTAAAGTTATGTTTAGGTACGAAAAAGCCGATCGCCAATGATCACTCGGGAATACAATTCATGAGAATTAAAATGTGCTTAAGTATAAAAGCCTGAGTGAATACGACTACTCAGGAATACGATCCAATACAATCATAGCTCAACCCAACACGAATCAGAAAGAGACAGAAAATACAACATTATTCACAATTCATAAAGGTAAATTTATTAAGTTATCATTCCCATACATAACAATTCTTTCAATAAAACAAAAACAACCATTGCATTAGGTAGCAGCCTTAACATCCATATTAGAAGTCTCACCCAGAGGAATCTCCTCACTCACAGCCTCACCTTGGGGAGTCTCAGCCTTGGGATTTTATGGCTTGGTCTAAAGTGACACAAACACATAGCCCGGCTCCTTAACAATAAGCGGCTTAGAGAAGGGTGGCTCCATAACAGCTTCAGACCTAGGAGCATCTTCAGTGGTCACTACCTCCTCATCCTCGGAATCGAAGAGGTCGACGATCTCATCATTCACCATAATTTAGAAGAGACTGATTCCTTCCAAGTTAAGGTTCACAGTCGAATTCAGCACCTGCATCTGCTCCTGGCAGAGGTCAGAGGCAGCCACATATTTCTTAGATATTTGTGTCTCCAAAGACAATATATGGGCTGCCTCTTTCTCCTTGTGTTTTTCAAGCTCGCCCTCCACCCTCTTAAGCTCTCCTCCAACCCATTTTTCACCGTACACACTAGACCGTATGACTCCTCCACCGAGCCCAGATGCCTTCTAAGGTTGGCGCACCTATCCTCAGTAATGGCTAGCTTCGACTGCGCCAGTTCCTATCTAGATCGAACCTCCACCAAGTTAGCTTCAGTCAGTTTCAGGTCATCCATCAACCCCTTAACGACCTTTATGGCATCTCCGAGCTGTAGGGACGTTAGCTTGTTGGTAGCCCTTAGAGAGTCTTTCTCATTCTGCAAGGCTGTTTTTTTTCGTCCTTGGTACCACCAGCTCTCTCTCTTGCTTGGTGAAATGCTTTTCCAGAAATCGAGTCATCGAAGTCACCCAAAGATTGAACATCTCCACGGCTTGGCACATAGCCACCGCATTTGATCCTTTGAACTTCTTCTCGTCTTCTTTAAAAACCACTGTTTGATTACGAAACCAGCAACTGAAAAACAGATATCCCATAACAAATGAGAAGGGTTGTTGTTTCCACATAGAGACCCGTTGGAAAAACTTTCCCACCGTCGGTCCTCGAGTTCTGTCTCGCTGGGTAAGGAGCCAACAATCTTCTCAGTAAAAACAGTTTTAGAAGACTCCTGGTGAGCCCGACCCTGGGCCATCAGAGTCTCAGCTTTTTGTTTAGGGCTATCAGACACTAGGATCATATTGGGACCATTTTCCATATGAGTCTCAGTATGGGTAGGAGACTCGGGGTTACCAGCCTCATTGGCCTGTGAGTAGTATCTTCCATAGTGGACTCATCCTTGTGATGCTTTTTGGATGTACGGCCCACCTCCCTCTCTAACCGGGAAGTGGCAGGAACCACATGTTGGTGTATGCACTACGAGCTATTAATGTATCAATTTTAACTTATTAATAAAATTAGTATTTTCAGTTTTAGACAAATGCTATTTATCCTGGAATAATAGGTCATATGAGAATTATTCCTAAAATGTCCCTAATCAAGTATTTACATGGGGACATGTAAATACATTAAGATTAGTGTGTGAATGTACTGATGATTTGATCTTACAAATCATGGATATATGATATCAAGTCTTTACACGGGTACATATTAAGAGTAATGTTGTACTGGACAGACCCACCATGAGAACGTTGCATGGATCGTTACATGAGTGTCATAAACGGTTCTCAATGTGATAATGGTATATAGTCCTTCGACCTGAAGTCACTACGATTCCTACATAAGAAGTTTATTGTTTTAATACAATCAAACGTTATCTGTAATAAGATGACCATAAAGATTATGATTAGGCAATAGATAAACTATGCAGAGGGATATACGTGATGTAGATGGAATTTGTCTCTCCTATATGACAGGAGTGATATCTATGGGCCACTTGATGGAGTGAGACTAATGAAATGCATGGCCATGCTAGGACGAATAAATATTAGATATTTATTCTATAAAGTCTACTCTGGTATCAAGTAAAATGAATTGGGCCATACAAGGATGACGACGACCATGCCTTGGGCCCAATTAGATATCGTGACAAAAGGAATAGATATATAAAATAATTATCACTTATAGGTCATGTCGATGATAAATAATATTCAGACATAATGATGTATTGCTAGATACCGCTCTTATTTTATATTAATAATAAAATAGTTTATTATTAATATAACCGAATATTTTACCTATAGGGTCACACACATAGAGTAAGCCCACCAGAGGATAGTTTTATTTTAGTTGGACTGAAAATAAAACTATTTGGGCCTAACTCATTTAGAATGAGTCAAGAGCCCAATGTTTAATGAGAGCTCAGGTCAAGACCTAAGCCTATATATAGAGCATGAGATGCTCATAGGCTGGCGCTCAGAAATTAGATTACACTAAAATTCCGTACTAGCATTCGGATCGTTAGTTTTCTGGTGGGAGTGCTCGTGTGGACTCCTAAGGGCGAAGCTACAATTGCTTCGATCGAGGATCTTGTTCTGCGTGTATAAGAGGTAAACCCTAATTTAAATTTTAATTTAGCATAATGCTTTGAGACATACATGTTTGCAATTCTTTCTTGGGAATCCTTTGTGTTTCCGCTGCCTGACCCTAATAGGATTCCTAACACCACAGTGATTGGCTCGGCCACTGTTACAGTCCTTGTAGTGGCCTAAAAGTCACCCGCTGGAATAGCCAAACTCGTCCCCTTTTTCACACCACTTTTCTTCCCAATGATGCAGGGGTCATTTCCTGGGTAACGCTTCTTCAGGTCCTTGATTGACAACTTGTGGAGAGCCATATCAGCTGCATAAATAGAAAGAATTAATGGAAAAGTAGAGTCAGAAAATTTGAGTAAGAAGCAATAAAATCAAAACTACACTCACCTATCCAGACGTCCAGGGCGCTCGGGTGAGGAGACAAGGCTATCAACGCCTAAGAACTAAATATATGCCCATATCCTCAAGGAAGAACTTAGCATCTGACCTCTTAGACAGGGTCAGATTCTGCCAAGACAGGCGAAACTAGATAGGCGTATGAGTCTAATAAAGAGGAAACCGCGGTCGAGTATCAAGAAAATCAAGAAGTCTTCCCTGGGAGGATCCAATCCAACTGGGACTTTGAAAAACCCATTTTAAAATTCTTGTAGGATTTATCGAAGGCTTGGATTAGGTTGCGTTGGGCCACACCATTCAGGGAAACCTAACCTATGGGTACCCGCACTTTTGGAATTTTGGCGTTGAAAAAGTAAAAAAAGAGAGGTACAGAAGGTAGTCAGCTAAAATGCTCGCATATAACCTCCAAGGCCTTTAAGAAGGCCCATCTATTCAGATACAGCTGGGTTGGGGCAATGTTTAAAGCATTCAAGACCCTAACCTCAAAATCAAAAAGAGGAAAAGATAAATGAAGCAGGGAGAAGAAGGTTTCATAGATGAAGGTAAATCCAGTTTGCTCGGATCTACGCGCTTGTGGTAAACCCGGTTAGAGGAGGAACAACAGACGCATTCCACGTTGCGAGCAAAAGAAGAACGGTTGAATGTTCCCCCATAACTTGGCTACAAATTCCTCACTTTGAAAGGAGAAGGAGATGACTACAACCTCATCCTTCACCCAATCATAGACACCCCTCACAAATGATGCCATAACACTCTTAGAGTAAAGGAAGTGGGAGAAAATGAGACACTAACCTGATGGGTAAAACAGGGAATGCTAGGAAGAGATAAGGAAGAAAAAGCTTCAAGATAGAAAAATCTAGCAATGAGAACTTCTAAAAAAGCAAGAAGATACAGACAAAGCGAAAGGGAAGCCTAAAGATTACAAAATAAGGAAGGGGGTTAAATTTATAGGCAAGGAGGTGACCTTGTGTGACTCTAGATGCAATGGATAGGATGCAAGAGGGCCTGAGGCCAGCAGGCACGATGGTTCAGATAGCTTCTTCAAGTGAACCGACGCGACTCCAGATCCAAGAGATAGGATGTAAGAAGGCCTGAGGTCAATGAGCACGATGGTTCAAACAAATTTTTAAATGAAGCAACGCCCTGTATCTCAAAAAGGAACATTTTTAATGGCCCAGGGATATAGAAACGCCATCAATCATTATAGGCACGTGCAAACATCCCAATAAAAGTGACAGTTATCAGTTTTTTGCTATATCCTCGCCACGTGGAAAAAAATCCACGTGTACATAGAGGACCCAAGATTCAGATTCTCCTTCACCTAGATGACACAAGTACTCAGAATCATTCACTGAAAATCACTCACTCGGAACCCTCCCCTCGGAACTGTCCACTCAAAACTAATTAGAGCCAACCGACCATTGTTAGGGGACTCCATTTGAGAAGATAACCCGGGCCGTACTTAGCCACTTCACTTGGCCCCACACCTAGAGCTCATGGCTAGGGGGCTCCTATTCCGCCCAAAGGTCAAAGAGGGGTCCACCGGACCCCTTACACCCACTATCATTAACAGGCAATTAATTCTATGATTAATCTTATGTTGACTATAGTCTCATGGGCCTGGGCCGGATTGTCCCAGTCTTAACCTTTGTATAAATATGACTTGTAGATACGTTTATAACCTAAGTGACATATTAAATAAGAAAATAGTAACCCTAATCTCCTAGAGTAATTCTCTAGGGTTTCTATGCATTACACTCTTATTTGTAAATAGGTGTTTTTGCATTTTTTTGTTTTTAATTTGGATTTATGTATTGTGAATTATAAACCTATGTTATGCATTATGAATTGACAATTCATCCTTTTGCAAGCATCATGTAGTAAATAGGAATTTAATATACATGAATTTCACTCAGAAGAAGAATATAGCAAGTTAGAATAACAATCTATTAACTAGAAATATTCTACATTTTGTTCTACATTTTGGTACAAGTAATTTTGAGCGTTGAATTTGACTGAAATAAGTGTTCAAATCAATTTTAGTGAGATCTTTCACATTTAACGTGTGTGTGCATAATGTGGAAACTTGTTTCTTAATGTAATCTTGGAAAGTTGATATATGCATAATCTTAGGAAGGATCATTAAAATGATGCAAAATAGATTTTTCAATATCTTAAAGGTACTTTAGATATTGGCTTGGTGTTTGATATAAACAAAACTGCAATCAATGATGTTGATTTAGATTATGGTGGTGACCTTGATAGATGAAGATCTCTTTCTAGTTATTTTTTTACTATAATTCTATTTCTAGTTGGAAAGCTTCACTTCAATCTATTGTTGCATTATCTACAACTGTAGCATACTATATTTCAACAATAGAAGGTGTGAAAGAGGCTCTTTAGAACCAAAGTTTGGTCAAAGAACTTGGTCTCACACAAGTTATTCTTGATGTGTTTTGTGATAGCCATAGTGTTATTCATTTAACCAAAAATAGCTATTATCATGACAAGAACAAACACGTAAATGTTAAGTATCATTTTACCTAACATGTTATTGCTAACGTGATGTTGTGGTGTAAAAGATTCATAGTCAGAATCTAATAGATATGCTTACTAAGCCATTTCAATATGATGTTTAAACATTGTTTAAACTTGATTGGTCTTTAGAATAGTTCAATATCCTTTAGGGTTTTATCTAGTAATGTGATATTTATCAAATTAAGGTGGAGATTTTTAAAAGGTGTGCCATTAAATTTCAAAAGCATAAGCTTTCATTTCTTCTTTTGGCTCCTATTTCCTTACGTTATTCCCATGCTTCCTTTTTTAAAATAGTTATGTTTAGTCCTTGTCCCACTTTTGTTGGGTTGGTCTACTTAAAGGGTTAATGCAATTAAAGGCATATGTATTGGTTTTTAGACAAAATATCAAGAGTTAAGTGAGAAACCAAGAAATATTGAGAGAGAAAGATATAGAGTTTGTTGGTCGGTTGATATTTTTCTAGTTTCATCTGAGATAGTAGTTTTAAATAGAAAAATTAAGAGATAGTTTTATTTTAGTCCTTATAATTTTAAAGGACTTATTGTCTTTATATTCTTATCATTTGAGAATTTTTATACTCTTTTTTTTTCAGATAGTGAAATCATTTTGCTCATCATTGTTGTTGATTTTTTTCTTCAATTTTAGAGTTTTTCCATATAAATTTCATGTGTCAATTTTCTTAACTTTTTAGTTACTTACCTTTATCTCCAATCGACCTGATATGATGCTTCCACATCTTACTCGTTTCTTAATAATACTTTTCATTGTGGAGGTGTAAAAGCAAACAAGTATGTACTAAGTGTAACATCCCAAATTTTGAAGAAATAAAATTATTAGATAATGATAATAAATTAGTTATGGTCCAATATATGTAGGAAAATTAATTAGACACTAATAGTGATTTATCGATAAATTAAAATTTATTAAAATTAAATAATTTAACAGATAGTGTAGGACCCACTAAGTCAAATTGGATATTTAATGGGTCAAGAATATTTATAAAATTATTGTGGTTATGGTGGTATGGTTAAAATAATTTTTTTTTGTGTGTTAAGGAGATATTTATATGAACACGGTGTATGATTTGAAATGGCGAAATTACGAGCCAAATAGAATTTAGGGAAAATGTAAAATCTTTTTTTCTTCTCTACATGTGTCGTCCACTTTCCCTCTCTCTCCTTACTTACTTTACACTCTATTGCACAATGGTTAGAGGGTTTATGATTCATTGGACAATGGCATGAAGTTACATGGTAATACCCATTGGTTAATGACCAATTTTTGCATTTCGCTCTCCACTTTCCTTTCATTTTTTGTGGCTCTCCTCCACTCTCCCTCCATACTTCATTCTTCTTCTTCTTCACCCTTTCTTTTTGGGAAAAACCATCCACCTCCTCCCATGACCATTTTCACTCAAATCAAGAGGATTCTTTGGATTTGTGAAGCATATATGGGATATTGAAGCAAAGCTTGGTTCATCTCCTCCTCTCTTCCCCTAATTTCTGTGTTTCTCTTTGTGCTTGGAGAAAAGGTAAGATTTCAGCATATCCATGGCTTTTGTTGGTGGTTTTGAGGTTGTTGAAGCATTATAATAGAAGATCAAGTGTTGTTTTTATGGATAAATGCATGTGGAACCAAACCCTAGGGTAGATGAACATTGGGGGTTGTTATTATTATTAATGATGATTGGAATATAATGTTGTTAGCCTATGGATGTTTGAAATAATGCATGAAAGTAGTTGGAATTGATAATTGGTAAATTTTAAGAGAACCCTAGGAATTTGAATTTGGGGCTTTTGGCAAAACTTGAGAAATTTAGGATTTATTTGTCATGAGAGTAAATTTATATGTGGAAATAAAGTTTGGAATTATTGGCATTAATTATTGTTGTTGATGGTTAAGGAATCATGTTAAATATGAGAATGATGGTTATTGGATTTTGATAAACATTAATCCTATATTTTAAGAAATTATATATGTATTGTGGTTAAGGGAATTAATTTATAAGAGTGAATGTGTGATACCTAGGTGTGGTATTGATATTATGGTAAGAAATGACATTAGTAATGGCAAGTGACTATTGATGATGTAACTCATGGATGAGTGTTGTTATGAGATGTATGAAAATAAATGTGAACACCAAAACCATGGTGGTTGTGATAGATTAATGAAATAAAATTATGGTTTGATGAGGTCTTAGACCATGATAAGTGCTATTTGGATTTGTTGATTAATGTTGGTTTAAAAGAGGCTAAAATGGTTTATGTTGAACCTTAGGTGGCAATAATAACATTTGGATGATTCATATAATATTAGATGCATTATAGATGATGGGTGTGATGTTGTTGATGTTGGGTATGGCTAACCCTTTAAGACTTAGAAAATCTAGGTTTTAGGAAAAGAATTCCCGAAACCTAACACAATTGCGTGAATTGGTATTTTGACAAGTCTAGGACTTGTTATTAAGCTTTATGATATGTTAACAAATGTTTAGACTTGTGATGATGCCTTGAGATGTCTCATTGATTAAATGCATGTATATATGTGTATTGGTGTAGATTGTCTTTCGGACAATGAGGTGGAACGATCAGAATATGTGTATCGTTGTTCTTCTCTTGAGGTAGGAGAGGGGTTTACATTTAAAATGCATGATTTGAATAAGTAGTGATTAATGTATATGACAATGCTCATGTTTTCCTTGCCATGGTTGTGTTAGAATGATGTAAGAATTGATTTTTGTGAGGAATGATATGCTTGGCAAATTATTGATTTTTGGGAATCACATATGTATTTGATAACAATGAAAGTTTTAGAGTCCCTTTGATGGGAATGATGCATTTGTTGATGAACAATCCATAATGAGATAAAGTATATATATATATATATATATATATATATCTTTTTAAGTTGAGATTTCATGGGGATGCATGTTTTAGATATGTTTGATGTTTAATTTGATGAATTTGATGTATGGGGAATATTTTTCAATTCATGAATCGATTCATGAGTTCTCTTGAATCGATTCACAGGCTGCTGGAAACGCATGAATCGACTTATGGCTTAGCTTGAATCAATTTATAGCCTACTGGTTCCCATAGAGGTGATTTCCAGATTCATGAATCGATTCATGTAATTCCTTGAATCGGTTCATGGCTTATTGTCTGGCTGAACTGAAATTGCCTTTCACATGAATCGATACATAAGTGTGTTTGAATTGATTCAGAGGCTTCTATTTTGTGGTCATGGACTCTTTCCACACATGAATTGATTCATAGCCTTGCTTGAATCGATTCATAGCTTGCTGTTGTCAATCTTCCATAAGTTTTGATGCTTGCTTGATGTGCTTCGAGCCAAGGCTTGTTCTTTTGCTTCTCAAGCACTTTTTCTTGGATTTTCCTCAAGCAACATTGGTACTTGGCTTGCTTTGAGTCCTTGCATTGTTGATGATGACATTGTCATGTTCCCCTTGAAACTTGATACTTAAAATTTGTCATATGCTTGTCATTATCAAAAACCTGTTTCATCATACAAACACATGTGATTGCATTAGAATATATGTAAGTGGTGTGTCCTTAGTGGTGTTTGATAATAACTTGAGATTTTGGCAAAATATATGTGTGCCTAAGTCATGCTATTAAAACCAAGTATGTTCCACCACTAATGATAAGATATGATGATTGGTGATGAAAATTGAAAGATGTGGTTGTGTGACACACCCATGAATGAAGATGAGAATATTGAGACAATAATTGAATGTCATTGTGTTGTTTCCAATTAGTGAATTGGAAATGACATTGAAAAAAATTTGGATGATTAAAGAGATTGTGAATATCACACTTTAAAACAATGGCAAGATAATTAAAGTTAAAATCTAATGAGAATTATATGTTAACAATGTGTGTATTGGTGCATACTTATACTTTTGCCTTGAAAGGATGTGCTACTTCCATTGTGAAGTTGTGTATGATTGAATCTCGGTGATGGCTAAATTTTAGATTGGAAAATATTGTTGCTATGTATTTGAAGTATAATTATTGGTATACCTTCTTGATTTCCATGTAAGGATTAATATTGATAAGACTCCATCGCTATTGTGTTTGCGAACAATGTAAATTGATGCCTTAGAAATCATGTGAAAAGTTGTATGCCTTGGAGAGTACTATATTTGGTTGGCGTCATTATCTATAATGTTAAATGTAAAACATACCCCTAAGTGAGAGGGTGAGAAATCCTTGTGAGGTTAAAGCTAGCATATGCATTGTTGTATTCATGACATGCATGACATAACATTTTATATGTGGTTACGATCACAATGAAGGTCTTGCCGGACTATGAAAGGGAGTACCCTTGCATGGGGAAACCAATATAAGAATAAATGAATGTGGTTACGATCACAAGTGTATTGATATGATAAAGGTCTTGCAGGACTATGAAAATGAGTACCCTTGCATAGGGAAACTAAAATGTGAATGATTATATATGGTTGGTGATCCGTCCTGAACCGTGGTCTAGGGTCCGGTGTCGGGACAGCCTATATAGTTAAAAATTAAATGAGGTTGAAGACCAGTAGTGCGTATCTGGTCTCTGTGATCCAGCCTCTCAGTGTTTAGAGGTCGGTCTTGTTATCCTGGAGATCCTTCACACCGGCCTCTCGTGTTGGTGTGGGCGACAGGTGGTGCCACATGCGAAGATTCTCCGACGTTCAAATTAGAAGAGTGTAAGATGAACTCTGTAGTACTTAAGCAGTATACTAGTGAGAATGAGAGTAAGGACAACATAACCTTTGACATGTATTGTAACATGTTATTTATAGTTGAGCGTGGAAGATGAATCGTTGGGTGTTAGTGGGCCTACTGGTTCTGATAACGTGTATAAAGAGACAATCCGAGTGGGCCAGCATTCAGAGTATGCCAAGAGAGTAGGTGAATTATCAGTATATGATTCTGACACGGAGATGGAGATAATCCCCTTTTTCCGTAAATTCCGCTAGTGACTATACCCGCTCCTGTCGGTGGATGAAAGGGACATATTCCACTTTTGCAGAATACCTTCCTTGCTACGATATTGGGGCAGTCGGTTAGAGAACGGATCAGCCACCCAGTGTTGGTGAGCAGATATGCCATCTGGTGTTCAGACGATACCTCGGACGATCAATGGCGGAGAGACTCATATAATGTGCTAATAGATCGGACCATTACTTTGTGAGATCGGTTGCCCTCTTGGATAGTTAGATGACCTCTTCACACTGGATCCGGTGTTCAGTCTGAATTAATATATATATCGACTAGGTCATTATCCTGGGATACCGGTTGGCTTCCAGGACGGCTGAGACTACCTCTTTTCCCTTAGGACCGGTATCCAGACCGGATAACCTTGGATCCGGTTGTTAGTCCTCAAATTTACAATAAATCTTTTAATAAAAATTTCATAAAAATAATAAAAATTTGGTTAATTTGTTAGAAAATTAGGTTTTAATTCAATAAATGGTTGTTGTTGGAAATAATCTACCCTTGATCAATTTTCTCTAGTTTTGCAGTGAAAAAGTAAAGAATTCAAGAGAAAATTATACTGGAGGATCTGACGCGTAGCATAAATCCCACGCGTAGCGTGGACTCTGAATTTTAATGCTGACGCTACGCGTCACAGCCACGCGTAGCGTCACTGCTGCGTGGACTCCACATCTAACTTGGCCAAGCACTCAGCTTTGACCCAATAATGGCCACCCCACTCAGTATTAATGGCCACTCCACTCAACACAAATGGCCAAAACACAGTGGAGACACGTCCAAGTGGCCAAGCATGATCAAATTTAATAATTTGAAGTGGCCATTATCAGCTGTTTAATGGAAGCTAAGTCAGGGGTCTGACGCCTAGCGTCACACTAACGTGTAGCGTAAGCACCCTTGCTCAGCCCTATAAATAGGGCCATCCAACACCATTCAACACATCCTATCCTCTGCATTCAGAGTTCTTTCCTTTCTTCTATACTCGAGTTTTGACTATTTCATTTAGAGTTTGTAGTTCTAGAATAGTTTTCTAGATACTTGAGAGTGTTGTGGTGTATTGTGATCGTTGTATCGTGAAGTTTCCATCGTCTTTGTAATGTCAAACTCTGTAAGTGTTGTTTGTACTTTTACCATGTGTAACTAATTTGTTTATGTTGGAATTGGTGAACTAATCTATTGAGTATAATGTTGTGAATTCAACCTCTGCATGTTTATGATTCAATCCATGTTAGTATTTCAACCTTTTATTAATATGAACGTCAAACGGGAGAATGATTTTCATGTGTATTGAAACTTGTTTTATTAGTGTGAATGTCAAACGGGAGAATGATTATTCATGCCGTATTGAAACTTGTTTTGACGAAAGTAAAAGTTGGAATACCCTTGGTATCTTAATTCTATAGGGGTTGTTAACCATTGTTGCCATAAGGCCAAGTCTTAATGCAAGTTTTTACTGAGAAAGCTCACGAGGGATCGGACTTTACGGTGAATTCTTAGAATTTATATCACGAGGGATCGGTTATAATGATTTTAAGCTACAATGACATGAAACTTGATGATTAAATATGCATGTCTTAAGTTCCTCATTGTTATTCTAGATTAGGGATCCAATTTCCAACATAATTTGTTTATCTGTGTTTATCTCAAGTATCTTACCTATTCTAGATTGCAACTCAACTTTTTAGATAGATTTTTATTTTCTTTTTATCTCATGAACAACTCAACCATGCTATCTTGTGAATATTGTATAAATTGTATATAAATCATTCTTTTGTCCATAACTTTCTTTACATTTACCATAGTGAATAGAAAATTACTGTTGTTATTGGACTTTCAATCCCAGTGGAACGATATCTAAATGTTGAAAACTACAAACGATTGGTGCGCTTGCCAATTAACAACCCAGTGGTAAAAACGAACGGTTGTGACGCTATCGCCGGGTTAACAAGTTTTCTGGTGCCGTCGCTGGGGATTGAATTGATTCATTAAAATAGTAATTTTTTAATTACCATGGTAAATATTTTTTTACCTTAGTTATATTTTATTATTTATTTACTTTTTCTTATCATTGTTACACTAACTTTCTTTGTCTAGTTTGTGTATGCAAACTCGATCTACCGCAGGTAAATTTATTTTGATCCTGAGATAGAAACGTTTGTAAAGAAAATCAAGTCTTTGAAATCTAAAACACAAACTAATTCTTCTTCTACTTCTAAAATTTTTGAAAATTCAAATATGGCTGCTGAAAGGAGAACATTGGGACAGTTTGCTGCTATTAATGGTCCACCCCGAGTTTTGGGAATGTTTCAAGGACCTGTTGTGCCAGTGGAGATTAAACCTGCTACTTTAAATATTATTCAAAATAATCAATTTGCTGGTTTAAATCATGAAGAACCATATGAACATTTAACTGTTTTTTATGAGTTATGCAGTACAATTGGTTTTGAACCCAATCAAGAAGAAACTGTTTATATGAGGTTATTTCCTTTTTCATTGATTGGTAAAGCTAAAGAATGGTTTAAATCTTGCCCACCGGGTAGTTTTGCAAACTGGTCCGATGTTGAAAGAAAATTTTTGGAAAGATTTTATTCTCCTTTAAAATATTTTGAAGCCATGACAGCCATACATTCTTTTTCTCAAAATAATGATGAATCATTAGGAGAAACATGGGAACGATTCAAGGCACTCTTGAGAAAATGTCCAAACCACAACCTGGATGATGTCGAAAAGGTAAGGATCGTTTACCATGGTTTATTACCTCAGTTCAAGATAATGTTAGATGCTTGTGCAGGTGGTTCTTTAATGAACAAAACTGTGGAGGAAGCTATTGAGATATTGGAATCAATGTCTATTAGTGGTCGCCAAGCAAAACATGAAAAAGGTAATGTATAGAGGAAGCCAGGTATGCTCAAATTGGGAGTGAGTGATGCAGTATTGGCTCAGCAAAAATTGCTGACCTAGCAAATTGAAGCCATGAGCAAGCAATTAGAGAAACTTCAAATTGCTCAAGTAACATCACTACCCCCCGCTCAAGTGAAACAATGTATGCATTGCATGGGTGAACAACCATGTGGTTATTGTGACTCTGACAGAAATAAGCAAGAGCAAGCCAATTTTCTGAACCATCAAAGAATACCATTGGGTAACTTCCCTTTCAATTATGGAAATTATTTTCCTAACAATTTTCAACAGGGATGGCAGAATCAGAATTCTGGCTAGAGGCAAGATGCTGGACCTTCCAATAGACCTCCTAACAATCAATTTAAGTCACAACAATCACAAATTGACAATGTGAGATTGACAAGGATTGAGGAATCTATCCAACAGTTATTGCAATTTGTGGAGACAAATGAAGATGCCAGGAAAGCATCAGACATACAAATGGGTCAGCTTGCAAAAGAAATAGCTGAATTGAAAAATTCTGGGTTTACTGCAAACACTCAAAACCCAAGGGAATAATTTAATGCTGTTTCTTCTGAAAATTGTAAAGTTATGAAAATTGATTGTAAAGAAAAGAATGAGAAAAAGAAAGAAGAAGAAGAAAAAGAAAGTAAAAAAATAGAAAAAAATGAAAAAGAAAAAAATATGCAAGAGCCAGTGAATGAAGAGCAAGAAACAAACTGTACTACCATCATAACTCCGAAAAAATGTAAAGATCCGGGGAGTTTCACCATTCCTGTAACTATTGGAAATATCAACATCAGGAATGCTTTGTTAGATTTAGGGGCGAACATCAATCTAATGCCTCTAGATTTAATAAAGCGCATTGGTGAATTTGAGCTAAAAGAAGCTAAGACAAACTTACAGTTTGCGGATCGCTCTGTCAAGAAGCCCATGGGGATTGTGGAAGATGTATTGGTAAAGGTTGATAAGTACCACTTCAGGGTTGGCTTTGTGGTACTGGATATGAAGGAGGATAATGAGATCCCCCTGATCCTAGGAAGACCTTTCATGAAGACTGCAAAGATAAGAGTAGATGTTGATCAAAGTATGGTTGCATTCAAAGTTTATGAAGAAGAGGTAAACTTTAGTGCTCATGAACATCTTAGGACGAATGATAAAGTTTACCCTTCAACTGAACCAAGTATATCTCTTCCCAATCAATTAAATTGTTTTAAATTAACCGATGCCTTGTGAGACACCCCAAAAATCAGAGTAAATTTTTCACGTTTTTATAAATCATAAATTCAATGAAAGAAATTAAGTGCAGAAGCATTTTTGACACAGTACCTGGATCAATGATGAACCACTCCCATATATGAAGATATGAGAGGGTGGAATTAAGAGATTAAATTTTCAGGATAATTTTCCAAGTTTAAATCAGCGGAAGAAAAATTGAAAACATGAATGAAATGTGTTTATATTTTAAGAAACCGACCACTGGGAAATTAATAAACCCAATCATATACTCCAAGTATGCATCAGTATCGTGGAATAGGGTCATAATGTGGAAGAGAAGAAGAAATTGAATGAATAACACGAATAGGACCATCAGAGTCCCTCTCGCTCAAGCGGACTCCGACTCGCTTGAGCGAGACCCCCAAGCCTCGCTTGGGCGGATCCAGCGAACATTAGGCGAAAATCCTCCAGAATCTAATTTAGTATGAACTCGCCTGGGCGAGACTTACTCGCTTAAGCGAACAGCTCTCGGGGTCAAGCCTATATTCACTCATACAATCAGGATTACACCACACTTAGATTTTCTCTCGACAAAGTCTCTCCAAACCCGACTCCCTTCTCTCACTAGTTTTCACCCGGCACAATTCCACCAGGACCGACTCGAGGCATACGGGTTCACACTCAGTAAAATCTTCCCGAGACCGGCTCAAAGCACACAGATTTCCCCTCAGCAAGTCATGCTGACTGACCCCAGATTCACTTAGCCCTTCACTCGGTAAGATCAGTCTAGACCGAGTCTCCCTTCACACAACATCCACTCGGTAAATTCACTCTAAGTTCGGGACTTCACCCAGTCGGTGTTTCATTCGGGAAACTTCCCAGAAACCGACTCACCCCTGTTTGGTCTTTCACTCGGAATTTCATTCCAAGACCGACTCATTGTCTGCTCGGCTTTTCACTCGGTATTTTGTTACAAATCCGACTTCCTCTCATTCTCACTCGAGTGGAATTATTCCAGGGAATTCCTGGGGAAACTTACACCGAGTAACACCAATCGGTGTTCTCCCACTCGGAGAATACAAAACTGGGACACATCACTCAGAACAAGTATGCTGGAATCGGAAATTCCCCTTCGGGACTCCACTGCCCATAATATCACACTCAAGAGCCTTCTCACTCGGATTATGTACACTTCCTCACTCGGAAAGCCATGACTCGGGCTTTGGTCACTCGGAATTCACTCGGAAATTCCACCACCTCTTAGCTTATTTTCAAAAATCCTCACTTAGGCAGGATTCGTTGATGAACTCACCCATTCTCCATCTAATGGTCTCGCGTGGGCGAATGCCATTCCTTAAACTCTTCACGTGGGCAGACTTCATCCAGTAGCCATCCCCTGATTCTCCTAACACTCTCGCTTGGGCGAACTGGCCATTCGCCTGGGCAAAATCAGACCAGTGTCTAATTCCTTCGCCCTCGCTCGGGCGAGACTCCATTCGCCTGGGCGAATTCCCTCCAGTGTCTAAACACTGATACTAGGACAATCTCGCTTGAGCGAGTTTCACTCTCGCTTGAGCAAGTTTCACTCTCGCTTGAGCGAGAATTGCCCAGAGACCAATTTACCAACCGGTGTGGCTCTCGCTCGGGTGAGAATCCACCTCGCCTGAGCAAAATTATCAGGCATCATGCAGGACTCGAAATTCACACAACACAGCCCACTAAAATTGAACTTCACCAATTCTACCAGCATGCATTACATATCAATCATCATTCAGGTCATTTAAAACTGATTCTATACCACCATATTCTTAAGTTTTATTCAACTTTCCAAAAACATATATGATTCAATCCTCCATCTTCTCAACTTAATAAAATCAATAGTCAAATATAATTCTTCATTCATTCATCAACTTATTGGGAAAATTCCCATTATAATTTAAACCTTCATACATACTTGGGTCACAAATGAAAATAAGATACACATACAATTTCTCATTTTCCTCCATGACCCTCCAAAATCATCTATCATGTAAACTTCCAAAATACATATTCATTACATCTCCTGCTACACAAAATAGATATGTTTACATATATTGCCGGCCAAGGCGCTCCCTATACACTAATTACCTTCACAGCCATAAGTATACTTCAAAATGCTTACTCTTCCCATGAATGCCCTGCATCACAAGTCTAAAATTGACAACATGGGAGAGTGAGTCCACATTCCAAAGGAGTGAATATGAATACCAAGTGATTATGCATCTAGGCTTTCACACATGTATACTTTGTACATCAATAATATTCACCATGCCAAATACTAACACAATTTCACACAAAGCACACAAGCATATGCATAATCACATTATTCAACCATTGAATTGTCACACAACCTCTAACTGGTATTCATATCTTTTATGTTGTCTTAAATATACTTTTACCACCTCACAATCATCATCACATCTCACCACCTTGGCATACATCCTTCTATATGCAAATGCTCTTAACTAATGCATATGCACAAGGAATATTTCAACAATTGCAGATCTGACTGTGGGAAATTCAACACCAACTGTGGGTTTCAAGCATGGTTATTTAACTACACCCCTACTACAGTAGTAAAATGTGTACACTTATTCTTTAAATTGCATGCATTCACCAATAGTTTTACTGGTACCAAACCACATCGCCCTTCTTGCAACACCTGGCCATTTTCACCATGACCGCGGTACACAACATATCAACATATAGTGTTGCGGGCCAACCACGAATTATATCATGGCAGCTGTGATCTCAAGGACCACCGGGGACACCTGCTCCTTAAGAGCCACCCCCCACAAGGGTCAACCACATGTGGCTCCCCGAAGCACAACATGGGCAGCTTCGTGACTCATACACCAAGTCACAGGGGAAATATATCTTACTCGTGCACCGAGCCACCCTCCCACTGGGCCAACTGGGGGAATCCCCTAAAATTCCAACATCGGCAGCTATGCAGTATGCCATGGATGCAAATGCAATCATATGCATTCCTCACTCTATGCATCCTATACATGCCACTCATCTTCCAACATCATCAACACCATTATCAACATTACCACAAGGCTTTCATCAACATTGATTATTCATTATAGTTTAAATCTTTGGGTGGCATTCTCTTTATTCTCAATCTCAACAAACAACATCATCATTCATGTCATATTCATGGTAAACACAACTTAACATCATATCACTGCTCATTACACACCTTCGCATAGCATACCATGAATATTCTAAATGCACAAAAGCATGTTGCCAAACATATTATCTACATCACACCACAAGTCATCATTTCTTACAACATTCAAGCAAGGCTAACATGCATAACACCATATACCCCAATCAACTAACATTCAAATTCAAGCATTTAGAATTTAGACTCCCCTCCTACCTCAAGAGAAGAATTCCGATTGATAAGACGGTCCCGCCTCGTCGTTCGGAATAGGTCCTACATTCATATTCATGTAAAACCTTAATCAATCAACTACTCAAATCATCAATTCAATTCTATTTAGTCACAATCATATTTATAATGTCACAACATGTGTTAAACATGTTGTGGATATCATTTTATTCTCTATTAGGCTTCGGGAATTCCTTCCCATTAAGCCACCATCATTAAATTCAAGGATTACAAGACAATCCTATCCCCAATCTTCATAAAATCCTCAACGACATATATTTCTCCATTAAACACATTCTTAAACTAACTTTAACTATTTCCCCCAACTCTTAGGTTACGGTTTCCTCCAAAACCCATCCACCTTCATTAATACATCATAAACCTTCACTTCCCATCATCATTAATACACCAACAACCATTTTCCTCCCATAAATACTTGCATTTATGATATCCCATTTTAGGGCATGAGAATTAAATGCTCTAATAAACACCCATGCACATGCATCTTCTCCCAAAATCATAATACCCATAATATCAACATAAACCCATCCAAAAATGGTGGGAGAAGCTTACCTCATACCCAAAACGAATTGGGTTCCAAGTGGAGAAAAAGAGGGCTGTGAAAATGGAGGAGAAGAGGAAGAGGAATTCAGCTCCAATGGTTCTCTTCCTAGCTTCTTCAAAACGAAAATGGAGGAGAAGCTCACCACTCAAAGTTAGGGCTTTGGAAGAAGAAGAAAGTAGGAGAAGAAATGAGGAAGAGATGAAGAAGAGAAGAAGTGAATTATTTTCCTAATTGCTTCAGCATTCACGTGGAAAAGGAAACAGAATTTGGGCTTTTTGTTTTATTTTAACTTCATCTATTAAAATTCATCGTTTTGTGTCACTAACAGGCTCATCGTCTAGGCTCAATACTTCATCCTAAAATTATTCCGAATGTATATTCGGATTCCCAATATTATTCTCTACAGCCCTGACCAATATCATCTCATTCTGTGATACTTGGTCCGACACCCATATTTCAACCGGGCTCATTTTCAGCTTAACCAGTCTCCATAAATTACTAACAATTCCCAAAAATCTTAATTTAATTAATTTCAATTTATTGGGACATTAAACAATTCATATTCAACTTGTCAATATTTATTTTTCTTAATTAATCTTCTATTTTAAAATTTGGGATGTTACAATCCACCCCTCCAAAAAGAAAATTTTGTCCTCGAAATTTAACTTACCGGATTCAAATGCATCGGGATACCGCTCTCTGATGTCGTCTTCGCGTTCCCATGTGAATGTTTCAGTATTTCCATGTTTCCAAGCGACCTCCACCAAAGGTACCAACTTGTTCCGCAATTTCTTCACGGAATGTCCGACAATGCGAATGGAAACAGGAGGAATAGATAGATCCTCACGCACCTCAATCTCATCCACAGGAATCACGTGTAGAGGATCATAAACATATTTTCTCAACTGCGACACGTGGAACACGTTGTGTAGGTTAGCAAGATACGAAGGGAGTGCTATTCAGTAAGCAACCTCACCAATCTGCTCCAACACCTCGTAAGGTCCAATAAACCTAGGGCTCAACTTCCCATTCTTCAGCGCCCTTCCACTGCCTTTATCACGCGAGACCTTCAAAAACACATGGTCACCCACTTGAAACTCAAGGGGTTTATGCCTCTTGTCATAATAGCTCTTCTGTCTATCCTAAGCAATCTTCATATTCTCTTGTATCTTCTTAATTTGCTCCGTAGTTTCTTGAATAATCTCCGGCCCTAAGTGTAACATCCCAATTTTTTTATAATGTACCGGGTGAATAAAGCCATTAAAATAATTTCAGAAGTGGGAATTTGTTTATTAATTACCATTAACTTAATTAATCAAAGGGTGTGCTGATTGAAAAGGGCGATTAGCCTTAGTGGGTGCTAGTGGGACTGGGTGACGTGAGCAGACTGCTCCTCATGTTTTCCAACCCCACCATTCCTTCCCTCGTGCATGTGTTTATAAGTGGACGATGGCCTCCCTTGCCATTCATTCTTCAGAATTCCCTACGAGTGTCTTCTTCTTCTTCCTTCTTCTCTTTCTCTTTTGTTCTTCTTCTTCTCTTCTCCTTCTCTGCTCTCTGTTCCATTCCCTGTTACGGAAGCTAAGTGACGGTGCTGCAGAGTAGTCAGAGCTCCTTTATACGGGTAGAGGACGAGCGTAGAAGCAGAAGCAGAAACAGCCTCTGCACCACACGTGGAGGACAGTAGCATTCAAGTAAAGGCTAAGCGAGTGGAAAGCGTTGAGTGAAGCAGCAAGGAAGAGAACCAACACCGAAGCAGAAAGTCTCTCGAAGTCTCGTAGTTGGTAGGGGGAGTACCTTACATGTTAAATGCATGGGTTAGGAACAGGTTTCGAGTGTTGATAATGGTGGTTTTTTATCCTGTTGTATGATATGCTTGCATATGGAATACCCGAGTGTAAGATAAGTGAGAGTGAATGTTGCATGTTATTATCGTCCTAGAAGATGCATGCGTTGCTTGAGTTTCGATACCACAGAACCCGATTGCATGTTATGTTGTGTTGATTGGAATGCTTTGTTGAATCTGTTCATGTTCATATGGATGCATGCGTTAGTTAAGTCCTGACACTGTTGTATACCGATTGCATGTTACGTTGTGTTGATTGGAATGCTTGTTTGAACCTGTTGATCTTCATATGGATGCATGCGTTGATTAAGTTCTGATACTGCTATATACCGAGTGCATGTTATGCTTGAGATGATGAGAATGCTTATAGAAGTTTGATATTAATTGACACCGATTGCATTGGACTCATATGTTGCTATTGGAGCTATGATGATGATTGCATGGAAGTATATGTATGTTAAATTAATATGTGGAGTCCTGATAACGTGTATTACCGACTGCATGTGAAATATGTATAACTGAATGAAAGGTTATGCGCATGAATTCTATACTGTGTGATGAATCCGTGTGTGGCGCATGGGATGCGTTGTGCTGGGAGCACGTAGTGTGGGACACTACCATCGGTTATTAAGCGTGGGACGCTGTAAAATCCTTGAGTGGGACTCAAGGTAGCCCTCGAGTGGGACTCGGGCTGCCTGTGAACACCTCCGTTGGCGCTGAGAGCGTTGGTGTCACCTGTGGGCAAACGGTTGGGTACCTGTAAAACGGCCAAGCAGCTGTGAGCTGAAATGATAGCTGAGAGCTATGTACAAAAGGATGAGAGCCTACGTTGCAACGTCAGAACCGATTACACACGAATACGGAACCGAGTGAATAATTTGTATATATATATATATTCTTACCGATGCTGTGAGGAATTAATTATGTATGTGATGATACTAGTAAGACGACGTATACTCATGACTTTGTGCATTATTCCGTGTGCATGTGCTGTTAATGCTGACTGAGATCTACTCTATAAATGCATGTTATGTTGTTGAAGAGCTGTGAATATATGACCGAGTGAGAATTTTGTATCCTGATTGATAAATGTTCTATAGAGGCGTTCTGATTCATGGTCCTTAATATCATGTCATGGATTGTTGTATGTTAATATTACTGAGTTGATGTGTGTAAAGAGCCGAGCGACAACTGGGGGATTCCGATCGGTAAGGATCTTGTGTGTGTTCTGGATTGATCAGTAAAAACTCTGACCTTTATTGTTGCTACATATGATTGTGTGTATGTATATATATATATATAGTTGTATAAATATGAGCCAACCTGAGTCAGCATCTATCATTTAAAATTTAAGATACTCACCCCTGCTGTGGAAATTTTCAGTGAATATCTCTCGAAATGAGGATTGGAGGAGGAGCTAAAATGCCGGGTGAAGTGCTGATGCACTACGAAATTTTATGTCTGTGCATATGTTGTATATAGTGTTTTGAGTTAAGCCTTGGCCGGCTCGTGTTTTGTTGTTAGTCCTTTAAACAGAGTTGAATTCCTCAGAAAGAGAACATGATATTGTGGTTATAAAATTGTGATATACACTTCTATATATATATGTGCCTACGTCTGTGCCATGCTGCATGTCCATCGTATTATGTGTGATGCCTGGATAATCTATGTATATATGAATGTATATGTGCGGTCATATTCCCGAATGTGTAGGAAACATCACAACTCAACATGAAGGAGGCCAATCTATGGTTTAGAGGGCGAGTTTATGATTCTGTCACCGGGCGGGGAAAGGTTCAAACATTCTGAGTGAGTGAAATCAAATGGTCCGAGTAGGGTTTGACGTAGAAGATTGCCCCAACGATGAGCTGTTAGGATTCGGAGTTGAGAGTCTGGTTATGCTTCCGAGTGACAACTGCTAGGAATTCTCCCGAGCGTAGAATAATCAATGATCCCCGAGTGAGAAATTGCTGAGTGAAGGTTTTCCCGACTGGAGTGTGACACCTTAGACTCTGGGGGACCCTACTGTAGTAAACTGTTGGTAATGAAAGAATCTGAGTGAGTCTTAACTTAGTAGAATATTAAGAGTCGGAAGATTATGGTTACCGAGTGAAAACTAAGTGAAATAACCCGAGTGACAAAAGGACGTGAAGATTACTCTGAGTGAGGAGTCCTCCTAGATCCTGAGTGAATGATAGTGGGGACCACTTCCATGTTATTCGCATACATGTTCTGATTGTGAGGCCGTAGAATAAGTTGCATTGTCTGAATGGGACTAGTAAGTGCAAGAGCTAAATCCGAGTGAATTGAGATTGGACCCTTCCGAGTGAATTAGGAGCTGGAATCCGAGTGCGGAAATACCGAGTGAAGTGAGCGAATACCGAGTGAAGTTTTCGCTTGAGCAAGTGCACTTTGCTGTGTGATTCGCCCAAACGATTTTCCCTTTCTTCCGTTGTTAGTTTCTTGAATTTCTTTTGTTCTCCTATTCTTCTTCTCCTCTCATTTCTTATACCGTGGTATTCTGGTTTTAATTGTGAAAAATTTTCCCTGTTTTTCTTGTCTTTGATTTGTTTAAATTAAGGTGTTACAATTTTGGTATCAGAGCAGACTGAAAGGTCCAAGGCCAAGGTGTGCTTGCCGAGTGCGAGCGGTTGTGTACTTTCTGACTGAGTGGTCATCATGATTGAACCTGATTTATATTGACTTGTGGATAGGAGGTTGTGTCCCTCCTAGTCCGATTAATTGTGTAGCATATAGAAATAGTATGATGTGCTAAGTTACTGAACATTAGGCTGAAATCTGATCGGTAGCAAGTGACTTGGTATGCTTATCCTTGAAGGGTGTAATTTCAGGATAAGGGATGACGCATCGCCAAAGCATGGAGGCTATAGCCACAGCATTCCAACGCTTTGCAGACGTGTTTGAGAGGCAGGGCCAGCCTTGAGCTGAGGAGGGCCAAGTACTGGACCGCTTCCTGAAGAGGAAGCCGAGTGAATTTCTAAGAGGGCGGAACTCTGAGGCAGCGTTTAAGTGGACTCAGGAGCTAGAAAGGATTTTTGGGGGTCTTCGTTGTACCGAGGCCCAGAAGGTAGAGTGCGCAATGTACATGCTGTGAGACAAGGCAGAAAACTGGTGGAAGATAGCCAGAAACCGATTCCCTGATGATGATGCTCAGCTGACATGGAATGATTTCAAGACATATTTCTTGGAGAAGTACTTCCCCGACACAGTAAGGAGTCGGAAGGAGTTAGAGTTTATGGAGTTAAAACAAGGCTCCATGACTGTGGAGGAGTATGCGACCAGATTCGAAGAGTTGTGCCTATTCTACCCGCCTTTCCAACAACCGGGGACGGAGAGTTCCAAGTGCCTTAAATTTGAGAATGGATTGAGATCTGATGTTAAGAGAGCCTGTAGGTACCAAGAAATACGGAGTTTTCCTGCACTGGTGAATAAGTGTAGGATATTTGAGGAGGATGACAAGGCCCATTCGGGCCAGAGCAGCCGAGCTAACCATTCTTTGAGACCCCAGCAATCCCGCTTCAAGAGGCTGAGTAATGTTGGCAGAAACCGATCCTTTTCCAGATTTGGGGGTTGAAATCAGTTTGAAAGACGACCAGTTGTAAGAGACGAAAAATGTTTTAAGTGTGGAGGAAATCATTATGCCCGAGACTGCAACAACAATGGTGAAATGGTATGCTTCCATTGCAATAAAAGGGGACATATTCACCCCGATTGCCCCCAACTCCGTCAAGCAAACACCAGTGTACGACAAGGAGGTTTCCAAGAGAGAAACCGAGTGAATGATAACCAACGACCGGGCGGCAGAGGAAACAGAGCCAGAGGAAACATAATGCTTGCTCCAAATAACCGAGAGAGGAATACTGACCAACCGGCAGTGGGAAGAGTCTATGCCATCAACGCAGAGGATGCTGCACAAGCAAATGACCTGGTACAATGTAAGTGCTCACTCGGTAGACATACACTTAATGTTGTTTTCGATTCGGGAGCCACCCATTCTTTTATAGCTGATGAGTATGTAAGGCGTTTAAAGTTACCGACTGTGTTTATGGATCGGACCTTGGAAGTGGCCAATCCGACTGGCCCTAAAGTGTTGACATCGTCAATGTGCAAGGATGTAACATTTGTGTTGTGTGATCGAAGTTTCACTTTTGATTTGGTGTGCATACCCTTAAAGGACCTTGACATTGTGCTTGGAATAGATTGGCTTTCAGCCAACAAGGTGTTAGTGGATTGCAGAAACCGAAGAATCATCTTCCCGAGGCAGCATAATGAAGGCGACACAACACAAGGTATAACCCAACTATTTATGATGCTTTGTCTAACCGAGGGTGAGAGCAAAGCCCGAGTGAACGAAATTCCAATTGTCTGTGAATTCCCAGAGGTGTTTCCTAAAGACGTACCGAGTGTCCCTCCCAATAGAGAAGTCGAATTCTCTATAGACCTGATCCCTGGAGCCGAACCAGTCTCCAGTGCACCATATAGAATGTCCCCAACTGAATTGGCCGAGCTGAAGAAGCAAGTAGATGAGTTACTCGGAAAACAATTCATTAGACCGAGTGTATCACCATGGGGCGCACCTGTACTGCTAGTTAAGAAGAAGGATGGCAGCATGAGGCTTTGTATAGACTACCGACAGCTAAACAAACTCACAATTAAGAATCGTTACCCGTTGCCCAGAATTGATGACCTCATTGACCAACTGCGTGGAGTCTTAATTTTCTCAAAAATCGACCTACGATCGGGATACCACCAAATCCGAGTGAAGGAATCGGATATCCCAAAGACTGCCTTTAGGACTCGGTATGGTCACTACGAGTATGTAGTGATGCCGTTTGGCGTAACAAACGCCCCTGGTGTCTTCATGAATTACATGAACAGCATATTCCACCCGTATTTAGACCGATTCGTAGTTGTTTTCGTTGATGACATCCTAGTCTATTCTAAGACTTCTGAGGAGCATGAAGAACATCTCCGGGCGGTACTTCAAGTGTTGAGGGAGAAGCAGCTGTTTGCAAAGCTTTCAAAGTGTGATTTTTGGATGGATAAAATCCATTTCCTCGGACACGTGATCTCCGAGGAAGGTGTCTCGGTGGACCCTTCGAAGGTGGCAGCTGTAATAGCATGGGAGAGGCCCAAGTCGGTCTCAGAGATAAGGAGCTTTATGGGCCTGGCAGGCTATTATAGAAGATTCATTGAGGGTTTTTCTAAGTTGGCCTTGCCACTGACTAAATTGACACGGAAAAACATTCCCTTCGTATGGAGTTCCGAGTGTGAGAACAGTTTCCGAGAGCTGAAGGACAAGTTGACGAATGCTCCAATTCTGGCATTACCTAACTTGCAAGAGAGCTTTGTAGTTTATTGTGATGCATCAGGACTCGGATTAGGATGCGTGCTAATGCAGAAAGACCGAGTGATAGCGTATGCCTCTCGGCAATTGAGACCTCACGAGCAGCATTATCCGACCCACGACTTGGAATTGGCAACTGTGGTGTTCGCATTAAAAATCTGGAGGCATTATTTGTTCGGGTCCAGATTTGAAGTATACAGTGATCACAAGAGCCTCAAATACTTATTCGACCAAAAGGAACTGAACATGAGGCAGCGGAGATGGATGGAATTTTTAAAAGATTATGATTTCGAGCTAAAGTACCATCCGGGTAAGGCAAACGTTGTTGCCGATGCGCTGAGTCGGAAATCCCTTAATGTAGCAGTGATGATGGTGAAGGAGGTAGAGCTATTGGAACAGTTCCGAGACATGAACTTACATGTTGATATCCCCTCCTCTCAGAAAATGACGATCGGCACGCTGAGGATTGCCAATGAATTCCTGAAATCCATGTACGAGCATCAGTAGTCAGATTCCTACTTGGCTGAGATAAAGGAGACTCAGGCCAAAGGTAAGGATTTGTCCTTGACCGAGGGATCAGATGGAATCTTCCGAGTAAGAAATAGAATATACGTGCCGAGTGGGGGAGAATTGAGAAGAATGGTGCTTGATGAAGCTCACAAAAGCTTGCTAAGTATCCACCCGGGTGCCACGAAGATGTACCATGACCTGAGAACCCAGTTCTGGTGGCCCGGATTAAAGAAGAACATGGCAGAATATGTGGCTCGGTGCATCACCTGTCAAAAGTCAAAAGTGGAGCACCAGAAGCCATATGGTGCATTGCAACCCCTGGAGATTCCCGTATGGAAATGGGACTCAATTGCCATGGACTTTGTCATGGGATTGCCCAAAAACTGAGTGGGCCATGATGCGATTTGGGTCATTGTTGACCGACTGACGAAGAGTGCACACTTCCTGCCTGTGAACATGAAGTACCGGATGCATAGGTTAGCTCAGATATATATTCGTGAAATTATCCGACTGCATGGTATACCGACTTCTATCGTATCGGATAGGGATCCTAGGTTCACGTCCCGATTTTGGACCAGCCTGCACCAGGAAATAGGTACGAAACTTTGGCTTAGTTCTGCTTACCAACCCCAATCTGATGGACAATCCGAACGGACAATCCAGAGCTTAGAGGACTTACTAAGGGCGTGTGTACTAGAGCACGGTGGGGATTGGGAGCAATACCTTCCCCTGATTGAGTTTACGTACAATAACAGCCATCACAATAGTATTGGTATGGCACCCTACAAAGCACTATATGGTCGAAGATGCCGAACCCCGCTTTGCTGGACGGAAACAGGTGAGAGTCTGCTATTGGGACCAGAAATTGTGAAGCAAACTTTAGAGCAGATCCGGGTGATAAGAGAAAAGATGAAGGCGTCTCAAGATAGGCAGAAGAGCTACCATGACAAACGCACCAGACCAGTGGAATTTTCAGTCGGAGACAAGGTATTTTTAAGGACTTCACCGAGTAAAGGAGTCGGGCGAGCCTTGAAGAGCAGAAAGTTAAGCCCTCGATACATTGGGCCTTATGAGGTGTTGAAACGAGTCGGCTCCATGGCATACCAAATAGCATTACCGACTCATTTATCTCGATTGCATGACGTGTTTCATGTGTCTCAACTAAGGAAGTACCTGCCAGATTCTACTCACACAATGCCTGATGATGAGGTGGAAATCAAGGAAGACCTGACCACTGTAACTATACCAACTAGGATCGTGGACCGAACGGTAAAGCGATTAAGGAGCAAGAATGTGCAACTGGTTGAAGTGGAATGGCAGCAGGACGGGTATACCTCTTATACCTGGGAGTGTGAGGATGCCATGAGGCAGCAGTACCCCGAGTTGTTTGACCAAGGTGAGTTACCGACTGAATTTCAAGGACGAAATTCTTTTGAAGTGGGGGAGAACTGTAACATCCCAATTTTTTTATAATGTACCGGGTGAATAAAGCCATTAAAATAATTTCAGAAGTGGGAATTTGTTTATTAATTACCATTAACTTAATTAATCAAAGGGAGTGCTGATTGAAAAGGGCGATTAGCCTTAGTGGGTGCTGGTGGGACTGGGTGACGTGAGCAGACTGCTCCTCACGTTTTCCCACCCCACCATTCCTTCCCTTGTGCATGTGTTTATAAGTGGACGATGGCCTCCCTTGCCATTCGTTCTTCAGAATTCCCTGCGAGTGTCTTCTTCTTCTTCCTTCTTCTCTTTCTCTCTTGTTCTTCTTCTTCTCTTCTCCTTCTCTGCTCTCTGTTTCATTCCCTGTTGCGGAAGCCAAGTGACGGTGCTACAGAGGAGTCAGAGCTCCCTTATACGGGTAGAGGATGAGCGTAGAAGCAGAAGCAGAAACAGCCTCTGCACCACACGTGGAGGACAGTAGCATTCAAGTAAAGGCTAAGCGAGTGGAAAGCGTTGAGTGAAGCAGCAAGGAAGAGAACCAACACCCAAGCAGAAAGTCTCTCGGAGTCTCGTAGTTGGTAGGGGGAGTACCTTACATGTTAAATGCATGGGTTAGGAACAGGTTTCGAGTGTTGATAATGGTGGTTTTTTATCCTGTTGTATGATATGCTTGCATATGGAATACCCGAGTGTAAGATAAGTGAGAGTGAATGTTGCATGTTATTATCGTCCTAGAAGATGCATGCGTTGCTTGAGTTCCGATACCACAGAACCCGATTGCATGTTATGTTGTGTTGATTGGAATGCTTTGTTGAATCTGTTCATGTTCATATGGATGCATGCGTTGGTTAAGTCCTGACACTGTTGTATACCGATTGCATGTTACGTTGTGTTGATTGGAATGCTTGTTTGAACCTGTTGATCTTCATATGGATGCATGCGTTGATTAAGTTCTGATACTGCTGTATACCGAGTGCATGTTATGCTTGAGATGATGAGAATGCTTATAGAAGTTTGATATTAATTGACACCGATTGCATTGGACTCATATGTTGCTATTGGAGCTATGATGATGATTGCATGGAAGTATATGTATGTTAAATTAATATGTGGAGTCCTGATAACGCGTATTACCGACTGCATGTGAAATATGTATAACTGAATGAAAGGTTATGCGCATGAATTCTATATTGTGTGATGAATCCGCGTGTGGCGCATGGGATGCGTTGTGCTGGGAGCACGTAGTGTGGGACACTACCATCGGTTATTAAGCGTGGGACGCTGTAAAATCCTTGAGTGGGACTCAAGGTAGCCCTCGAGTGGGACTCGGGCTGCCTGTGAACACCTCCGTTGGCGCTGAGAGCGTTGGTGTCACCTGTGGGCAAACGGTTGGGTACCTGTAAAAGGGCCAAGCAGCTGGGAGCTGAAATGATAGCTGAGAGCTATGTACAAAAGGCTGAGAGCCTACGTTGCAACGTCAGAACCGATTACACACGAATGCGGAACCGAGTGAATAATCTGTATATATATATATATATTCTTACCGATGCTGTGAGGAATTAATTATGTATGTGATGATACTAGTAAGACGGCGTATACTCATGACTGTGTGCATTATTCCGTGTGCATGTGCTGTTAATGCTGACTGAGATCTACTCTATAAATGCATGTTATATTGTTGAAGAGCTGTGAATATATGACCGAGTGAGAATTTTGTATCCTGATTGATAAATGTTCTATAGAGGCGTTCTGATTCATGGTCCTTAATATCATGTCATGGATTGTTGTATGTTAATATTACTGAGTTGATGTGTGTAAAGAGCCGAGCGATAACTGGGGGATTCCGATCGGTAAGGATCTTGTGTGTGTTCTGGATTGATCAGTAAAAACTCTGACCTTTATTGTTGCTTCATATGATTGTGTGTATGTATATATATATATATATAGTTGTATAAATATGAGGCAACCTGAGTCAGCATCTATCATTTAAAATTTAAGATACTCACCCCTGCTGTGGAAATTTTCAGTGAATATCTCTCGAAATGAGGATTAGAGGATGAGCTGAAATGCCGGGTGAAGTGCTGATGCACTACGGAATTTTATGTCTGTGCATATGCTGTATATAGTGTTTTGAGTTAAGCCTTGGCCGGCTCGTGTTTTGTTGTTAGTCCTTTAAACAGAGTTGAATTCCTCAGAATGAGAACATGATATTGTGGTTGTAAAATTGTGATATACACTTCTATATATATATGTGCCTACGTCTGTGCCATGCTGCATGTCCATCGTATTATGTGTGATGCCTGGATAATCTATGTATATATGAATGTATATGTGCGGTCATATTCCCGAATGTGTAGGAAACGTCACAACTCAACATGAAGGAGGCCAATCTATGGTTTAGAGGGCGAGTTTATGATTCTGTCATCGGGCGGGGAAAGGTTCAGACGTTCTGAGTGAGTGAAATCAAATGGTCCGTGTAGGGTTTGACGTAGAAGACTGCCCCAACGATGAGCTGTTAGGATTCGGAGTTGAGAGTCTGGTTATGCTTCCGAGTGACAACTGCTAGGAATTCTCCCGAGCGTAGAATAATCAATGATCCCCGAGTGAGAAATTGTTGAGTGAAGGTTTTCCCAACTGGAGTGTGACACCTTAGACTCTGGGGGACCCTACTGTAGTAAACTGTTGGTAACGAAAGAATCTGAGTGAGTCTTAACTTAGTAGAATATTGAGAGTCGGAAGATTATGGTTACCGAGTGAAAACTAAGTGAAATAACCCGAGTAACAAAAGGACGTGAAGATTACTCTGAGTGAGGAGTCCTCCTAGATCCCGAGTGAATGATAGTGGGGACCACTTCCGTGTTATTCGCGTACATGTTCTGATTGATGAGGCCGTAGAATAAGTTACATTGTCTGAATGGGGCTAGTAAGTGCAAGAGCTAAATTCGAGTGAATTGAGATTGGACCCTTCCGAGTGAATTGGGAGCTGGAATCCGAGTGCGGAAATACCGAGTGAAGTGAGCGAATACCGAGTGAAGTTTTCACTTGAGCAAGTGCACTTTGCTGTGTGATTCGCCCAAACGATTTTCCCTTTCTTCCGTTGTTAGTTTCTTGAATTTCTTTTGTTCTCCTATTCTTCTTCTCCTCTCATTTCTTATACCGTGGTATTCTGGTTTTAATTATGAAAAATTTTCCCTGTTTTTCTTATCTTTGATTTGTTTAAATTAAGGTGTTACACTAAGGCCAAATTTTCACCAACTTCAAGCCAACACAAGGGAGTTCTACACTTCCTTCCATACAACGCCTCATAAGGTTCCATACCAATACTGGAATGGAAGCTGTTATTGTATGTAAATTCCATCAATGGTAGGAATCTCTCCCAACATCCACCGTGCTCAAGGACACAAGCTCTCAACAAATCCTCCAGGCTTTGTATAGTTCTCTCCGATTGTCCATCGGTTTGAGGGTGATAAGCGGAACTAAGCTTCAACTTAGAACCCAACTCATCATGCAAACGTCCCCAAAACCGAGAAGTAAATCGAGGATCACGGTCGGATATGATGCTGGACGGCACACCATGCAGCCTAACAATCTCCTTGATGTATATTTGTGCTAATTTCTCCAAGGAACTCTTCATATTAATGGGTAAAAAGTGAGCACATTTTGTCAACCGGTCAACAATCACCCATATAGCATCGTTTCCAGCACGAGTTCTGGGTAGTCCAGAAACAAAATCCATAGCTATGCTATCCCATTTCCAAACCGGAATCTCCAATGGTCTCAAATATCCAGCTGGCCTCTGATGCTCAACCTTCGCCTTTTGACAAACAAGGCAAGATGCTACAAAATTCGCCATATCACGCTTCATACCGGGCCACCAGAAATTCTTCTTCAAATCTTGATACATCTTGGTGGAACCAGGGTGAATACTCAATATGCTTTTGTGGGCTTCCTCAAGTACATGTTTCCTCACATCATCACTTAAGGGAACATAAATTCAGCCCTTCACACGCCAAATGCCATCTTGACCTTCTTCTATGAACAAATTCTTCCCTTTCTCTTGGGTTTTCTTCATCTCAATCAAATACTCATCATTGGGTTGTTGCGCCTTCACATATTCAAGAAATTCATTTGCAACTTTCAACATTTCCAACACCATTTTCTTAGAAGTGTAAGTCTCCACGCCCACATTCAAATCTCTAAATTATTCAATCAACTCCATCTCCTTTGCCATCATCATGGAAACATGCAATGACTTCCGGCTCAATGCATCAGCAACTACATTCACCTTATCGGGGTGATACTTCAATTCAAACTCATAGTCTTTTAGGAACTCCATCCACCGTCTTTGGCGCATATTTAATTCCTTCTGGTCAAACAAGTACTTAAGGCTCTTATGATCACTAAAGACCACAAACTTGGAGCCATACAAGTAGTGTCGCCACAACTTCAATGCAAACACCACTGCCGCCAGTTCAAGATCATGTGTGGGATAATTAACCTCATTCGGTCGCAACTGGCTTGACGCATAGGCTATCACATGCTCCTTTTGCATCAACACACATCCAAGACCAAGCTTAGATGCATCGCAATATACCACAAAGTCATCCATCAAATCGGGCAATGCTAACACCGGCGCGGTAGTAAATCTTAACTTCAACTCTTGGAAACTCTCTTCACATTCACAGGTCCACACAAAAGAGTGATTCTTCCGAGTCAACTTTATTAGTGGTAAATCCAATCGGGAAAACCCTTCAATGAACCTCCGGTAGTAACTGGCAAGACCAAGAAAACTCCTCCGACGTTGGTCTTTCCCAAGCCATCACAGCTTCAACTTTAGATCTATCCACAGCAACTCCATCATTCGAAATAACATGTCCAAGAAATTGGACCTCAGACAGCCAAAATTCACACTTAGAGAGCTTTGCATACAATTCCTTCTCACGAAGGATGGTCAACACAAGACAAAGATGTCCTTCATGCTCTTCATGACTCTTGGAGTACACCAAAATATCATCAATAAACACCACGACGAATTGGTCAAGATATTCATGGAAGATGTGATTCATGTAGCTCATGAAAATCGCAGGGGCATTCGTCACCCCAGATGGCATCACCACGTACTCATAATGTCCATACCGCGTTCAGAAAGCAGTTTTTGGAATATCTTCGGCCTTCACCCGAATTTGGTGATATCTAGAGCGCAAATCAATCTTTAAAAACACAACTGCCCCCTTCAATTGATCCAATAGATCATCAATGTGTGGAAGAGGATATTTATTTTTAATGGTTAGTTTGTTGAGCTGGCGATAATCAACGCACAATCTCATACTCCCATCTTTCTTCTTCACTAACAGCACGGGAGCACCCCAAGGAGACACACTTGGCGAATAAATTCCCGTTCAAGTAATTCTTCCACTTGCTTTTTCAACTCAACTAACTCCATAGGAGACATCCTATAAGGAGCTCGGGAAACAGGTTCCGCACCCGGAATAAGATCAATAGCAAATTCCACTTCTCGTGGAAGAGGTAATCCGAGAATTTCTTCCGGAAACACATCAGGAAACTCCGAAACAATAGGAATTCCACCAGATTGGGAAAGAGCATTCCAATAAACCAAGCAGAACATCATAAGAAGCTGGGAAATACCTTGTACATCAAAACTTTCAGCATTCGAAGTCGGGAAGATCACCGTCTTGCTATGACAATCCACTAGGACTTTGTTAGCGGATAACCAATCCATGCCTAGAATAATATCCAAATCCTTCATAGGCAAGCATACGAGGGATACAACAAATTTCCTACCCTCAAGGTTCATCTCAACGTCCTCACATCGAGTTATCAATCTTAAGCAAGCACCGGTCGGTGTAGTCACCAATATAGAACCTTTCATCATACACACAGGCACCCGCAAGCGCCTCACACAATCTTCAAAAATAAATGAGTGCGTAGCACCAGAATCATAAATAATATGCACCGGAGTGCCAAGGATTTCACACTCACCATGGACAAGATCTTCAGCCTGAGCCACTTCTTCACCAGTAACTGCAAATACTCTTCCCGCAGCTTGCACTTGACCACCACCATTTTGGTTTCCATTTCTTCCACCACGGCCAATACCTCGACCATTTCTTCCACCGTTGTGATTACCACCACGGCCACCATTTCGGCCATCATTTTAGCCACCACCATTTCCACGTCCACAGCCACCAAAACCTCCATGGTTAGCACCATAGTTCATGCGGTTAGGAGCATCAACATTAACACCTCTTGCATTCATTGGACAATTTGGACGAATATGCCCGGGTTGGTTGCATTGGAAACACACAACATCATCTTGAGGACAATGACGTGCCAAATGGTTGGCACCACATCGGAAGCAAGTTATGCCTTGGACATTTCCACGGCCTTGGTTACCGCTACCATAACCACCTCTAGGAGCACCTCGTCCCCTTCAGAAAGAAGAAGAACCACGTATAAATTATCTATTATTTTTAAAGTTGCCTTTCTTCTTGAAGCTAGAAGATTGGCTCTTCAGCTTGTAATCATGCCCCGAGTAACTCCTTGGAGCAACATCATTTTCTTCAAAAATTCTACACTTGTCCACAAGAGTAGGAAAACTCCTAATCTCTTGATGACAAATCGCCTTCTTGATTTCTTGGCGCAGTCCATTTTCAAATTTAACACACTTTGAAGCTTCAGTGCCCTCCTATTGATAGGGTGGATAAAATGCACATAATGCTTCAAATTTAGAGGCGTATTCGTCCACCGTCATACTTCCTTGCCTAAGCTCTATAAACTCAAGCTCTTTCTTGCTCTTATAGCTGTCCGGAAAATATTTCTTCAAAAATTCCAACCTGAAATTTTCCCAAATCAAGGGAACATCAGCAGCTATCATGCGTCCTCTAGTAAGACGCCACCACGCTTCAGCCTCATCGCGGAGCATAAAGACCGCATACTCCACCTTTTGCGCTTCTGAACATTCGAAGCTTGCATATATCCTTTCCAAGTCATTTATCCATGTATACGCATCTTCGGGTTTAAATCCTCCATGAAACTCCGAAGGTTTCCTCTTGAGAAATAAGTCAAGACCTTGGGAACCTTGTCCCACATTCAACTGGCCTTGCCTTTCCAAGAAGTCAGTGAATCGGTTCAAGGCATTTGCCATGGCAGCAGCCTCACGATTTTGTCTACCAGCCATATCTTATGCCTATACATCAAAACATGGCTCACACATAAGTACACTAGGCCAAACATTAGCTTTTCGACTTATAATTTTCAGGAATTTCAGCAATCATAAGCCTATCATATATCATATCATATAACCACATCATTTTCAATACATGATCACAGCATATTCATAAATAGTGGCAATTAGTGTAAGGACTCTTGGCTGGACTTAACAACTCTATACAGCAATCTCAATTCAATGTCTACCATCATAATTCAGTCAAGTAATTCATAAATCAGTATTGCACAGTCAATAATCACATGTACATCTTTAATCATAGTTGTATCAAGAGCAGCAACTGCTCTGATACCAGGTTGAGACACCCCAAAAGTCAGAGTAAATTTTTCGCATTTTTATAAATCATAAATTCAATGAAAGAAATTAAGTGCAGAAGCATTTTTGACACAGTACCTGGATCAATGATGAACCACTCCCATATATGAAGATATGAGAGGGTGGAATTAAGAGATTAAATTTTCAGGATAATTTTCCAAGTTTAAATTAGCGGAAGAAAAATTGAAAACATGAATGAAATGTGTTTATATTTTAAGAAACCGACCACTGGGAAATTAATAAACCCAATCATATACTCCAAGTATGCATCAATATCGTGGAATAGGGTCATAATGTGGAAGAGAAGAAGAAATTGAATGAATAACGCAAATAGGACCATCAGAGTCCCTCTCGCTCAAGCGGACTCCGACTCGCTTGAGCGAGACCCCTAAGCCTCGCTTGGGCGGATCCAACGAACATTAGGCGAAAATCCTCCAGAATCTAATTTAGTATGAACACGCCTGGGCGAGACTTACTCGCTTAAGCGAACAGCTCTCGGGGTCAAGCCTATATTCACTCATACAATCAGGATTACACCACACTTAGATTTTCTCTCGGCAAAGTCTCTCCAAACCCGACTCCCTTCTTTCACTAGTTTTCACCTGGCACAATTCCACTAGGACCGACTCGAGGCATACGGGTTCACACTCAGTAAAATCTTCCCGAGACCGACTCAAAGCACACAGATTTCCCTCAGCAAGTCATGCTGACCGACCCCAGATTCACTTAGCCCTTCACTCGGTAAGATCAGTCTAGACCGAGTCTCCCTTCACACAACATCCACTCGGTAAATTCATTCCAAGTCCGGGACTTCACCCACTCGGTGTTTCACTCGGGAAACTTCCCAGAAACTGACTCACCCCTATTTGGTCTTTCACTCGGAATTTCATTCCAAGACCGACTCATTGTCTGCTCGGCTTTTCACTCGGTATTTTATTACAAATCCGACTTCCTCTCATTCTCACTCGAGTGGAATTATTCCAGGGAATTCCTGGGCAAACTCACACCGAGTAACACCAATCGGTGTTCTCCCACTCGGAGAATACAAAACCGAGACACATCACTCGGAACAAGTACGTTGGACTCGGAAATTCCCCTTCGGGACTCCACTGCCCAGAATATCACACTCAAGAGCCTTCTCACTTGGATTATGTACACTTCCTCACTCGGAAAGCCATGACTCGGGCTTTGGTCACTCGGAATTCACTCGAAAATTCCACCACCTCTTAGCTTATTTTTAAAAATCCTCACTTAGGCAGGATTCGTTGATGAACTCACCCATTCTCCATCTAATGGTCTCGCCTTGGCGAATGCCATTCCTTAGACTCTTCGCGCGGGTGGACTTCATCCAGTAGCCATTCCCTGGTTTTCCTAACACTCTCGCTTGGGCGAACTGGCCATTCGCCTGGGCGAAATCAGACCAGTGTCTAATTCCTTCGCCCTCGCTCGGGCGAGACTCCATTCGCCTGGGCGAATTCCCTCCAGTGTCTAAACACTGATACTAGGACAATCTCGCTTGAGCGAGTTTCACTCTCGCTTGAGTGAGAATTGCCCAGAGACCAATTTACCAACCGGTGTGGCTCTCGCTCGGGCGAGAATCCACCTCGCTTGAGCGAAATTATCAGGCATCATGCAGGACTCAAAATTCACACAACACAGCCCACTAAAATTGAACTTCACTAATTCTACCAGCATGTATTACATATCAATCATCATTCAGGTCATTTAAAACTGATTCTATACCACCATATTCTTAAGTTTCATTCAACTTTCCAAAAACATATATGATTCAATCCTCCATCTTCTCAACTTAATAAAATCAACAGTCAAATATAATTCTTCATTCATTCATCAACTTATTGGGAAAATTCCTATTATAATTTAAACCTTCATACATACTTGGGTCACAAATGAAAATAAGATACACATACAATTTCTCATTTTCCTCCATGACCCTCCAAAATCATCTATCATGTAAACTTCCAAAATACACATTCATTACATCTCCTGCTACACAAAATAGAGATGTTTACATATATTGCCGGCCAAGGCGCTCCCTATACACTAATTACCTTCACAGCCATAAGTATACTTCAAAATGCTTACTCTTCCCATGAATGCCCTGCATCACAAGTCTAAAATTGACAACATGGGAGAGTGAGTCCACATTCCAAAGGAATGAATATGAATACCAAGTGATTATGCATCTAGGCTTTCACACATGTATACTTTGCACATCAATAATATTCACCATGCCAAATACTAACACAATTTCACACAAAGCACACAAGCATATGCATAATCACATTATTCAACCATTGAATTGTCACACAACCTCTAACTGGTATTCATATCTTTTATGTTGTCTTAAATATACTTTTACCACCTCACAATCATCATCACATCTCACCACCTTGGCATACATCCTTCTATATGCAAATGCTCTTAACTAATGCATATGCACAAGGAATATTTCAACAATTGCAGATCTGACTGTGGGAAATTCAACACCAACTATCAGTTTCAAGCATGGTCATTTAACCACACCCCTACTGCAGTAGTAAAATGTGTACACTTATTCTTTAAATTGCATGCATTCACCAATAGTTTTACTGGTACCAAACCGCATCGCCCTTCTTGCAACACCTGGCCATTTTCACCATGACCGCGGTACACAACATATCAACATATGGTGTTGCGGGCCAACCACAAATTATATCATGGCAGCTGTGATCTCAAGGACCACCGGGGACACCTGCTCCTCAAGAGCCACCCCCCACAAGGGTCAACCACATATGGCTCCCCGAAGCACAACATGGGCAGCTTCATGACTCATACACCAAGTCACAGGGGAAATATATCTTGCTCGTGCACCGAGCCGCCCTCCCACTGGGCCAACCTGGGGAATCCCCTAAAATTCCAACACCGGCAGCTATGCAGTATACCATGGATGCAAATGCAATCATATGCATTCCTCACTCTATGCATCCTATACATGCCACTCATCTTCTAACATCATCAACACTATTATCAACATTACCACAAGGCTTTCATCAACATTAATTATTCATTATAGTTTAAATCTTTGGGTGGCATTCTCTTTATTCTCAAGAGAAGAATTCCGATTGATAAGACAGTCCCGCCTCTTCATTCGGAATAGGTCCTACATTCACATTCATGTAAAACCTTAATCAATCAACTACTCAAATCATCAATTCAATTCTATTTAGTCACAATCATATTTATAATGTCACAACATGTGTTAAACATGTTGTGGATATCATTTTATTCTCTATTAGGCTTCGGGAATTCCTTCCCATTAAGCCACCATCATTAAATTCAAGGATTACAAGACAATCCTATCCCCAATCTTCATAAAACTCTTCAACGACATATATTTCTCCATTAAACACATTCTTAAACTAACTTTAACTATTTTCCCCCAAACTCTTAGGTTACGGTTTCCTCCAAAACCCATCCACCTTTATTAATACATCATAAACCTTCACTTCCCATCATCATTAATACACCAACAACCATTTTCCTCCTATAAATACTTGCATTTATGATATCCCATTCCAGGGCATAAGCATTAAATGCTCTAATAGACACCCATGCATATGCATCTTCTCCCAAAATCATAATACCCATAATATCAACATAAACCCATCCAAAAATAGTGGGAGAAGCTTACCTCATACCCAAAACGAATTGGGTTCCAAGTGGAGAAAAGAGGGCTGTGAAAATGGAGGAGAAGAGGAAGAGGAATTCAGCTCTAATGGTTCTCTTCCTAGCTTCTTCAAAATGAAAATGGAGGAGAAGCTCACCACTAAAAGTCTTATTGGAATTGGAATGCCAAGTTGAATGGAGACATGCATGCCTAACATTTCAAGCTCCCAAGGAATTTAATATTGTAAAATCCATGTCATTGGAGCCTATAAATAGAGAAGGAATTGAAGGCAAAACTTGCACCAAGCATTTGAAGCATTACCATTTGCTTTCTTCCCCTCTCCATTCTCTTGCTCTTCTTCTTGCTCTCTTTATTCTTGATTGGCATATTACTTGAAGTTATTTTTTTGAGATTTAATTTATGGGGAAATTATATTGTGTACTTAACTTGCATATCCTCTCATTTGAAGAGTTATTATCTTGTGTAAGCTTTAACTTGTATATCCACTCTATTGAGAGAGTTTCCTTGTATACTCAAACACCAAACACCTTAGAAGCTTTGGGTTGGGTTTCAACCTTGTAATTGTAAGATTGAGAGATTGGGTGGGGTGCCCTTGTACTTGTGAGGATTGGATTCTTGAGTGTGGGACACTAGGAAGTCGCAATTGCTCAAAGTGTATCTCTAATCTACAATAGTGAAAATCCTCTAAGTGGGTTGCTTAGAGGCGAGACGTACACCGGCGTGGTGGAACTCGTATACATCGGTTTGCAAATCTCTCTTCCCTAAACTCATTTAATTTGTGCACTTAACTTGTTTGCTTAATTTATTGTTTCATTAATTTGACTAAGTGCATGATACATTAAGTTAAAAACTATTTTTGAATAACATTGTTGAACTTGGACTTAAGCAACACCCTTGAATTAATCTTTCTAAAGTCCTATAAATTGCTTTATAACTAAATTGATTCATTATCTAAACTCTTTAAGTAGTTATTAGTTTGTCTTGTGTATAATTTATTGTTACTTGCTACCTAGTTTATTATCTTAAATAAACATAATAACAAAAGAAACAATTTCAAGAGCATTCCAAAGAAAATTTTTAATACTCAATTCACCCCCCCCCCCTCTTGAGTAATTGAGGCCACTTGGTTAACAAGTGGTATCAGAGCTTGACTCTTGGTAGATCAAGCTTAACGGCTTCAAGAGAACAAATGGCCTCAACCTCATATAACATGTTTCCCGAGGGTAGTGCTACAAATCGACCTCCCGCTTTCAATGGTGAGGGCTACTCTTTTTGGAAAGCAAGAATGAAAATTTTTGTGCAATCTATTGACTTGAAAGTATGGAATGCTATTGAAAATGGTCCTTTTGTACCTATGCATACTGTTAATGATAAACAAGTTGAAAAACCCATGGATGAGTGGACTAGTGAGGAAGAAAAAAAAGTACAATATAATTACAAAGCAAAAAATCTTATCACTTCAGCCTTAGGTCCCGATGAGTTCTTTAGAATAATTACATGTAATTCTGCTAAGGAAATGTGGGATACCCTTGAAGTAACTCATGAAGGAACCAATGATGTTAAGGATTCAAAAATTAGCACTTTAACTAGCCAATATGAAAGTTTTAGAATGAATCCAAATGAATCTATTCTAGGACTTCAAAAGAGATTTATTTTGATCATTAATCATCTTATTACTCTTGGCAAATCTTATACTAACAAGGAGCTTATCCACAAAGTTCTAAAAAGTCTTACTAGGGAATGGCAACCTCTTGTTACAGCCATTAAGCAATCTCCCAACATAAATGAAATGTCTCTTGCCACTTTGTTTGGGAAACTACAAGAACAAGAACAAGAGTTGAAAGACTTAAAACAAGCGGAGGAAGAAGAAAAAGTCTCAAAGAAAAAAGGGCTAGCTCTCAAAGCTACCTCAATCATTGAAGAAGATTCTGAGAGTGAAGTTGATGAGGATGAAGAGCTAGGACTATTTGTGAAGCATTTTGGAAGGCTCATGAGAAACAAAAGATTCCAAAAGAGCTTCTCTTCTAAAGGTAAGAAATTCATTCCTAAAGAAAATTCTACTTCACCTACTTGTTTTGAATGTGGTAAGGAAGGACACTTCAAGATGGATTGTCCAAACCTAAAGAAGAAAAACAAAGACAAAAGAACTAAGAGAAGAGCATATATAGCATGGGATGAAAATGAGATAAGTAGCTCGGATGAATCAGAGAATGAAGAAGCAAACCTTTGTCTGATGGCCAATCACCAAGATGAAGAAGATGAGGTAAACTTTCATGACTTAGATAAGGAAGAATTACTTGATGCCCTTGAAGATTTGTATGATAAATTTAAAAAAGTCTCTAATAAGCTTAAATTGTCTAGAAAAACAAGTGATACTCTAGAAATGCATCTCGTGGAAGTATGCAAAGAAAATGAATGTTTAAAAGAAAAGTTAGAAAATGTCGAAGCATGCTCTAAGAATAAACCTTGTGAATTTGCTAAAAAATGCATTGATCTAGAAACCAAGGTCTTAGACTTGAATAGAACATTAGAAAAATTTACAAATGGTAGAGACAACTTAAATGCACTTCTTGGAAAACAACGTTGCATGTTTAACAAAACGGGACTAGGTTATAATCAAGGATCACATGCTCACAAGAAGGATAAACATTACAAAAATTTCTTTGTGCCACCTAGTAAATCATCTACACCATTTGTGAAATGTAATCATTATGGTCTTAAAGGCCATAACTCTTATAATTGCAATATTAGAAGATTAGGACCAAAAGTAGTGAGAAAAGTATGGGTTCCTAAGGGAACATTTTCACAAACTAACCTACAAGGACCCAACATAAAATGGGTACCAAGCTCTCTAACTTGAATTGTTTTGTAGGTATGTTTTAAGGCAAGTAACACCCATTGGTACTTGGATAGTGGGTGTTCTAAACATATAACGGGAGATAAAAGTAAGTTTATATCACTTACTCCACGAAACAAAGGATTTGTTACTTATGGAGATAACACAAAGGGAAGAATAGTTAGAATCGGAAATGTTGGTACCTTCCAAGAAATGAACTTGAAAGACAAAGAAGAAGCCAACAATGAAGGAGCTACAACACAACTTGATAAACAACAAGATTGGGTAACCTTAAAGGACCATCCTTTGGACAAAATCATTGGAGAAATAACCAAAGGGGTAAGTACTCGAAATGCCATTAGAAATGCATGCAATCACTTAGCTTTTGTATCTTAAATTGAACCCAAAAATATTGATGAAGCCATTATTGATGAACATTGGATGTTGGCCATACAAGAAGAATTGAATCAATTTGAAAGAAATGAAGTTTGGAAACTTGTGCCAAGACCCAATGACCATTTAATAATAGGCACCAAATGGGTGTTTAGAAATAAGTTAGATGAAAATGGCATAATAACAAGAAATAAAGCTAGACTAGTTGCAAAGGGACATAATCAAGAAGAGGGAATAGATTATGAAGAAACGTATGCTCCCGTAGCTAGGTTAGAAGCCATTAGATTATTGTTAGCTTTTGCATGTTGCATGGATTTCAACTTTATCAAATGGATGTCAAAAGCGCTTTTCTAAACGGCTTTATACAAGAAGAAGTTTATGTAGATCAACCTCCCGGTTTTGAAAATCATAAATTTCCAAATCATGTCTTTAAGTTGAGAAAAGCTCTATACGGTTTGAAACAAGCTCCAAGAGCTTGGTATGAAAGACTTAGTAAATTCCTTTTAGAAAATAATTTTGAAAGAGGAAAAGTTGATACTACACTATTTATAAAATGCAAAAATAATGACATTCTTTTTGTACAAGTTTATGTTGATGATATAGTATTTGGTGCTACTAATGAAAATCTTTGTCAAGAGTTCGCCAAGATTATGCAAGATGAGTTTGAAATGTCCATGATGGGAGAACTCACCTTCTTCCTTGGATTACAAATAAAACAAACAAATGAAGGAACGTTTATTAGTCAAACAAAGTATTGTAAAGAACTACTCCAAAGGTTTGAAATGGACAAGGCAAACGAAATGGCTACACCCATGAGTACATCTTGCTACTTAGACAAAGATGAAAAGGGCAAGAACGTTGAAATAACTAAATATCAAGGTATGATTGGTTCCTTACTCTATTTAACAGCTAGTAGGCCTGATATTATGTTTATTGTATGCATGTGTGCTAGATATCAAGCATGTCCTAAAGAATCACATCTCACTGCCGTAAAAAGAATTTTGAAATATCTTGTGGGTACTCAAAAGGTTGGTTTATGGTATCCCAAAGGCGTTGAATGTAATCTTTTAGGATATTCTGATTCTGACTTTGCGGGTTATAAACTTGATAGAAAAAGTACTAGTGGCACATGTCATTTACTTGGTAGTTCCCTTGTTTCTTGGCATAGCAAGAAGCAAGCAAGTGTTGCATTATCGACGGCTGAGGCAGAATATGTAGCCGTCGGTAGTTGTTGTGCTCAAATTCTTTGGATGAGACAACAACTTCTTGATTTTGGTGTTGTTTTAAACAAAGTACCCATTAAATGTGACAACACTAGCACAATAAATATCTCTAAAAATCCGATCATGCATTCTAGGACTAAACATATTAAAATAAGACATCACTTTATAAGAGACCATGTTTTGAAAGGAGATTGTGTACTTGAATATGTTGAAACTTCAAAACAATTGGCGGATATTTTTACAAAACCCCTTCCAAAAGAACAATTTATAAATATTAGAAGGGAATTAGGAATTTTAGAAATTGATTAAATTGACTTATCTTTTATCACACGCTCTCTTACACTTTGAACATAATTTTTGAAAATCTTTTACTTAAAGTTTTTTTTTAAAAAAAGTTTTCATTTCTCTGAACATAGTGCTTTACTTTGTGAAATACATACAAATTTTAATAATTGTATACTCACACTCTTAATAAATTAATGCTCCATAAATCTTTGTCTTCTTAAGTCTCCATATGACATAAATCATTTTATAAGAGACTTCAAGTTTGAAATTTGAATTCAAAAATTTAAACTTTAAAATTTGAATTCAAAATTCAAATTTGCACTCAAAACAAAAACCAAACATGTGCTACTCCTTGTACTTCTCATCCTCGTAACTCTAAGTGCCAATTAGGAAGCTTTAACAAGGCTAAATGACAAAAGTTGATTTCCCAAGCACAAGATTCCCTTTCACGTGACTTAAGCTTCAAAATTGCACAAAATACGAAGCTTGAATCGATTCATCCTAAGAGTGAATCGATTCACACGAGAGACAGTGGGTAAATTCAGTGGTTCTAGTAAATTGAATCGATTCAAATGGTCAAGAATCGATTCATACGGGTTCTCTTGGCCTCTCTCATACGCTTTTGCTATAAATATAGGCACACCTTCTTACTTTCTTCACCCATTCTTCACTCTTGTCCTATAATTCTCTTGCTTCCTCTCTAAACATTCCTCCTTCATCACTTCTAACTCATGGCTTCCTCTTCAAATCCAAGAAGAAAAAGGAGAGCCAACATTGCTGAGTCCTCCACTCCTCAAGTCTCTGATCTTTCTCGACTTTTTGATACTCAAAAGGAGCTTCAAAGGTATCTAGAAAAATTCTCTGAAAAAGCTCTTATACCCCCTCATTGGCTTGACCTTCAATTATTCAATGAGCATGAGTTTGATTTCTTTGAAAATCTTAAACTATTAAATCTTGTTGAATTTACCACTCTTCAAGAACCCTTCATTTATCCTGAACTTATCAGAGCCTTTTACTCCACTCTTTGAATTGTCAATAACCGTTTAATAGCCAAAGTAAAAGGAGTCACTATTGTGACACCCTTAGTTTTAGGGGTAAATTTTTCGCAAAAATGATAACATTCCTGGATCTATAATTAAAAACACTCCCTTATATGAAGATAAGAGAGCTGGCCCCATGGCCAAGAAGAAACAGACAGGGAGGGCAAGGGAATTAAAACCATTCACACGGAAGCACCGACAGCGCCTGAGCGAACCACAATACAGCGTGCACTCGCTCAAGCGAGATCCAAATCCGCTTGAGCGAGACCGACCAACTCGCTCGGGCGAACCACCATTCGCTTAAGCGAAACCGACCCCAAGCCTCCCAACAATACACACTCGCTGGAGCGAAGCCTTCATTTGCTGAAGCGAGAAACCACACTCGGCCCTTAATCACCCGGGAAACCGAGACATTCATTCACTCAGTAAACAATCAGGTCCAGTCGGAATTCATGCCTAAGTCCTCTCGGAATTTAATATCTTAGTCCACTCAACATAATGGGGTTCCGCCACTCGGGAACTACCCCAACAGTTGCCTCACTCAGCAACCCATAACTTAGTCTCTCAAATTTTCATCCACAGGGTCAACATAAAGATCCACTCGGGAAATGAGGGTAATTCCACTCGGATTCCATAAAACTTCCTCACTCGGGTTATCACCCAACCAAACACCACTCGGTGTAATTCAACCTCGAGTCACTCAGAAAACATCAACCATTAGCACTCGGGTATTAGAACCCTATCACTCAGAGAATACATAGGCTTCCTCTCGGCCATAAATCACTCGGTTTAATCATTCTTAACCAACTCATCATCAGAGTGGTATTCCACTCGGTAACTAATATCATTGCCGACCAATACTCATTCGGCCACACACTCGGCATTCATGCCTATTCTCACTCGGATAATCCCTTAACCATTAATTACTCAGATATAGCCTACAAAATCAATTCCACTCGGAATGATCCAAACTCCTCAACACTCAGAGGAATTACCCAAGTAATTCACTCGGACATATGAAATACTTAACCACTCAGGGAAACCAATAAGTCAAGTCCCACTCGGACTCATCCCATACTTAGCAACTCAAATTACATATTACCCTATTCACTCGGAATAGGTCCCCATATTCGCTCGGGATACAATCATAATTCGTACACTTAGAATATAATCAATCTGAGTCATTACAACAACACTCCTCTTGGAAGAGGATCACTCGGATTTCCACTCAGATTACTCGAATCATTCCCCACTCGGGGTTCACCATATATTCTTCACTCGGAATCCTCAAGAGCCATTATCACACAGTAAGAGGCTCACACCTGAGTTACACTCGGATATGGAGTCCCATACATAAGACTCATTCGGAAAAGCAACTAAGCCACATATATTCCACTCAGGATTCACCGACTTAGTGATATTCATACATCATCATTTCCTAGTCGGTAGGAAGCATCAAATCAACATAAATCACTTGTATAGATATATTCTCTAATTCCAAGTCCGACTACTATTACAACAATACACTTCCACCGATTCATAACCATGTTATCAACATAACATATATGTATATACACGCGCATACACTCAGATTCTTATCTTTATACTTTCCATTCACCAACACATTCAATCGGTATGCATATAATACCATCACTCGAAGTATATATATATATTAACATGCACTCGGATCCCAATACATATATTTCATATTCATGATTATGTTCATCCACTCGGATTCTATACATATATATTTGTATACGTTATACAACATTAATATTATGAGCCGGCCAAGGCTTTAGTACATCAAATGCACTCGGAATATAACATTATATACACAACCATTATCATAAACACCCAACACTCGGGTTTAAGACCACCACATCATCCAAACCGACCTGCATACACTGAAAAATGGTGTAGGGTGAGCATTACATATTAAATGACAGATATTGGCTCGGATTAATCACAGAATCTACAACATGCCATAACACACAACATCAATCAGCATATAAACACTGCCATTCAACATGAACAATCACAAGCATCTTCTGATCGGGATTTCACCCTTTTCACTCGGCTATAAAGCTCAATTCACTCAGTACAAGTATACTGACTCACTCGGATTTCTCTCAACCCCGAGACTATATCAACATTATTCATACTCCGAGCCATGCTCAAGGAGTCTGTCCGAGCCCAGCTCCAGGACTTAGCCATATTTCACCATATGTGGTCATCTGATTGCCGATCGGTATAGGAGTCCAACGCATTCCAGTGGCGAATCGGATACATACGATTTCATTCACTCGGCGTTCAACGCCAATGCACTTGGCATTTCATCAAGCGTCTCATTTCACGCTTAGTGCCCAGGCACTGCCCGAGTCCAACCCAGGTCTTTCATCATATTCAACATTAGGACCCCGTCCTCTTCACTCGGGATTACACCCTTGTGGCACCCCGCAAGGTGTTCATATTCAATAACACAATAACACGTATGCATATAAAATTCAACTCATATTCATTCGATTGCCCACTCAGAAATCTGCGTTTAACATCATGTGCACTCGGCAATTCAACAACAATCAGATGACTCGGCTTATACCACATCCACTCGGCAATCCTATGCCATCCACTCGGCAATCACTATACCGTTCACTCGGCAATCACTATGCCATTCACTCGGATTATCATCTATTCACAAGCCTCATAGGCTGTTTCATGGGATACACTCGGACTCAGCATTTTCTAAGCCTCACACCATTGTATATGAAATTTCCACTCGGAAATCAACTCTGTTAATCATCCCATGCCAATATTTCACTCGATATTCGCTATAACAGCCCCCAATCATCCATTCATCATAAACATATGCATCAATACGCATTACATCCATCTAAATGTATAATTTCACATAGGAATTAGTAGAGGGCCACACCATGCACTCAATATCAATATGACACGTATCTCAAGCATCATAACAAATTCATTATCATAAACATTAACATATACTGCATGGACGAACATCAATCACATCAATACAAACATAAACATCATACATATCCGGGCCACTAATCACTCGGAAATCAACAAAAATAACACACATCAATGTCACACATCACAGTGAGGGAGTTTCACCCGGAACCCATCCAGAAATCCATGCATTTGAGATGCAAAGTCCCCTTACCTGGATGAAGCTTCCAGGAGTCACATGGCCACTCGGCCCGGCCATAGCAGCTTCTGCTCGGCATTCCAACGTGGGAAGAGACAACATGGCTTCCCTCGAAGCAGATCAGCTACCAAGCACACCATGCCAAGCCTCCAAGGCACCACAGACCTCACTCGGCCCAGTAGAGGTCCCAAACGCTATCTCCACTCAAGCCTTCAAGCCATCGAGTCAGTGGAGAAACCTCCCAGCACAACATGAAGCTGTTCCATACTTCCCACAGCAACGTGAGCTAGTCCTCACCATCAGTGGAGGACAACCAAGCTTCTATGCACCATCTATGCCTTCCTCTTCACAACAGCAGCACAGCACGGCCTCAACAACAGTGAGCCACTCTTCTCAAATGAGGCACCCACACAAACTACTGCAGGCTCCCAACTGAGCCCCGTCCAACCCATCATATGGAGGAACAAGAAGAGGAAGAAGAAGGACCAGAGGAAACAAAGGAGGAACCCATTCTCCAAAACACACAGCCCTGCTGTCCCACACACAGCCACACGCTGTTTTCTTCCACGGCCACACCGTCCCACTCAGCTCAACACAGTTCGTGAGTGAAGAAGAAGATGAAGATAAAGGAGATGAAGGAGAAGAAGAGTCTCCAGAGAGTTTTTAGAGAGAAGGGAGAGCATTTTTCTCTATCCTACAAAAAACCACCAAAGGGAAATGAAGGGAAATGAGGAGAAAACGTGGAGCTGAAGCCTTATCACCACGCAACCAGCGTCTGCTCCCATTTCAATCAACATTCCATCCTCATTAATGCAATCCCATCTGCATTTAATGCAAACTCTCTCAGTAATGATTACTCCCATCCAACCAAGCCATCAACGTGGGGACCACGTGGGAAGGAAGGGAAAGGAGAGAGAGAACCGTGGCCATTAAACCCCCAAAGGCACATATTATTATTATTATTATTATTATTATTATACAATAAATTGCCTAATTGGTAATTAATCCTTAATAAACCATTAATCCTATCAATCCATAATCCTTAATCTGAAATTTTATAATTATTTAAAAATCTGGAATATTACAACTATCTCTCTTGATGATCATATCCTTCACATTATTGGTCGACTTCCACTTAGCAATGTAAAATTCAATGGAAGGAAACCGATTCTCGAATGGAATTATAATCCCTTGGAAGCTAGAACTTTTCTTAGCCTTTCCTCCTCTTCAAGCACCGTGGGTCATATGGACATTGAGCATCGTCTTCTTCACTATTGCTTGGTGAAAATCCTCCTTCCCAAAGGAAGCAACAATGCACGAGTAAGTGAAAGCCAAATGCTTATTATTTGGGCAATGTTACATCAAAAAGACATAAATTGGATAGGCCTTATAAAACAACACATGATTGATGCTCAAAAGCTAACCCGCCTTCCCTATGCGGTATTGATTATCAAACTCCTTCGACATTTTCAAGTAGATTTTTCAAATGAAGTAAAGGAGTTAGTTGGCACAAAAGGGCAAATTGGTAGTCAACATCTCACTAAAATGGGATGGGTTCATCAAGATAACCTATGGCATTATTCTCCCAAGTATAGCTTCGGTGAAGATGAGGAACCTCTTGAGCAAGAGGAACAAGCACAACAAGCACCATCACCTATTCCGCAAGTTTCTCTATCTAATAAAGAACTTCTAGCAAGGCTCACAAATCATTTTGATGAACGTTTTGATTGCTTGGAGAATAATATGAATGCCCGCTTCAACCAAATGGAAGATGCTATGACCACTCAATACAATGAAATCAATCAAAAATTTTCTGAGTTCAAATTCTTCAATCCATAAGCTAGAATTTGCAATATTTCTTTTGTTTAGTACTCTATGTTTTTAATCTTAATCCCACTTTTCATTGCTTTCATGATTACTAAATTTCTTGAGTTTTTGATGATGTCAAAGGGGGAGAGAATATATTCTTCTCACAAAGGGGGAGAAATCTTTTCAATGTAATTTTTTTTTATGACATATGTTGAATGATTAAAGGGGAGATAGTTAAATTACATGTTTAAAAGGGAATTTACTATACTCACATGACTTCTTATCTCAAAGATTCTCTTCTTAACTTGTGCCTATGATGTCATAAATATATGGTATCGAATTACATGTGATAGGGGGAGTTATTCTTGCAATATATTTGAACTATTATGATACTAACACCCCAAGAGACAAGCATTTGTTGTCATCATCAAAAAGGGGGAGAATGTATTTTTATGTTGATGTAGGTTTTGATAATGATACAACAAATGGAGAAATATCAAGGATGTTATCAAGCAATTAATTATGTTTGATGTGGAATCTAAAATGGTTGATGTTTAAATTTGATGAATAATCAAAGACATATGTTAAAGGCATTTAAAGAAGCTCAAAACAAGTGAGAATTAATCATCAAAGTGCCTAAGAATCAAAGGAACCAAAGTATATGCAAAAGGGTTCCAAAAGGGGATGAAAAATGCACCAAAATTGGAAAATTAGGTGCATGAATCGATTCTAGCATAATATGAATCGATTTATACGAATCAAGTGGCCCAGAATGTGAAAATCAAGTGCATGAATCGATTCTTCCCTTGCCTGAATCGATTCATACGAAAACAAAGCACCCAGGATGTGATTTTTCAAGGCCTGAATCGATTCAAGATGCTGTCAAGAACAAAATCATGCGCAGAATGAATGTTCCCCTTCGGTTGAATCAAATTGGAAGACCCAAGGCAATGTTCCATGCTTTGTCCCTCTCCACATGCATGTGTCTTATTGGAAATGCAATTAATTTGAATTTAGACAAACATGCTTCTTGATGCACATGCCATGTTCTTCTTGGAGACACTAAAAGTCTTATTGGAATTGGAATGCCAAGTTGAATGGAGACATGCATGCCTAACATTTCAAGCTCCCAAGGAATTTAATATTGCAAAATCCATGCCATTGGAGCCTATAAATAGAGAAGGAGTTGAAGGCAAAACTTGCACCAAGCATTTGAAGCATTACCATTTGCTTTCTTCCCCCTCCATTCTCTTGCTCTTCTTCTTGCTCTCTTTATTCTTGATTGGCATATTACTTGAAGTTATTTTTTTTGAGAGTTAATTTGTAGGGAAATTATATTATGTACTTAACTTGCATATCCTCTCATTTGAAGAGTTATTATCTTATGTAAGCTTTAACTTGTATATCCACTCTATTGAGAGAGTTTCCTTGTATACTCAAACACCAAACACCTTAGAAGCTTTGGGTTAGGTTTCAACCTTGTAATTGTGAGATTGAGAGATTGGGTGGGGTGCCCTTGTACTTGTGAGGATTGGATTCTTGAGTGTGGGACACTAGGAAGTCGCAATTGCTCAAAGTGTATCTCTAATCTACAATAGTGGAAATCCTCTAAGTGGGTTGCTTAGAGGCGAGACGTACACCGGCGTGGTGGAACTCGTATACATCGGTTTGCAAATCTCTCTTCCCTAAACTCATTTAATTTGTGCACTTAACTTGTTTGCTTAATTTATTGTTTCATTAATTTGACTAAGTGCATGATACATTAAGTTGAAAACTATTTTTGAATAACATTGTTGAACTTGGACTTAAGCAACACCCTTGAATTAATCTTTCTAAAGTCCTATAAATTGCTTTGCAACTAAATTGATTCATTATCTAAACTCTTTAAGTGGTTATTAGTTTGTCTTGTGTATAATTTGTTGTTACTTGCTACCTAGTTTATTATCTTAAATAAACATAGTAACAAAAGAAACAATTTTAAGAGCATTCCAAAGAAAATTTTTAATACTCAATTCACCCCCCCTCTTGAGTAATTGAGGCCACTTGGTTAACAAACCTATACAAAGACTTGGATTATTATGATCTATTTGGACTTACATAGACCTGTGTGAGGAATTAACTATAAAGACTTAAAAATTAAGTTTATTAACTTAGATAACCATTAAACTTTAAATTATGATATTTATGAATGATAAGTAATTTATTTGATTTGATTATGATTGATAAATTGATTGTGATTAACAATATTTGATCGTGAGTGATGATATTTAATTGTGATTGACAATATTTGGTTGTGATTGATGACCTTGTGATATGGAGTTTGAGCATATAGCAAGCATGACGGAAAGTTAGAACTCAATAAGAATGTTCTTACCTTATTCTTTAAATTTTTATTCTAAGAGAAAGTATTTTATAATTATTTTAGTCTTTTATTTCTTCTTAGAAATTATTTTCATTAACTTTACTTTTAATCTTTAGAATAAAATCTAGTATTTATTTTAGAAAGAAGCTACTTTATAATAATTAATTTATAATTAATTCTTGAATTAAAATTTTTTTTATAATTTTAAGTATTATTGGTTAATGATTTTAAGAATTATTTTCTTTTAGTAATTAGAAGTTTAAAGTAAATTATTTTGGTTTTCCCCAACGTAATAACTAAAGGATATTTTGTTATAGTCAAGGTTTCTAAACTCAATCTAGTTAAGATTTAATTTGAGAAAGATTATGTAAATATATGAAGTTTTCTATGAGAAAGTTTTGACATATTTAAGGCTTGAAAACTCAATTTTGGTGAGATCTAAATTCGAAGACTATACTAAATTTATTTCTGTATAAAAGAAGTTCAAAGAAGAACTTATAAGAATGTACAGTTTACTGAGATAATTTGTAAACCTTTATGGTATTTAATAATTGAGTTTCTAAAAGTCTTAACCAACTAAATATGCGAGTAGTTCATGCATCATGAATCATTAAAGAGAAATGACATGTTATTTAGCCTGGAGATGGATTATAGAAACCGAAGATACATTAGAGGAGGCTTAATTACGAGCCTTGGGATGAGAGGGTGTGAAAGGGTGCTTCAGGTGACCTGGGGTCACACCCTAGTGTCGGGTACTTTCACAATAAAAACCTTCTCAATCTGACTAGTCTCTAAGTGTTTCCATGCCAGTTGAGCTGTTCATATACCATGAAGGCATTTATGTTATTATTATCTGGAATTATAGAACAGTGTAAACTCCTGGTTGGCCCAGTGCAAATTAAAACTTTAAGAGCCTACATACATAAACTGAATGAGATAGTAGCATTAAAAGCATTACATAGCATTCATATGATTGTGACATTCTATGTGGTGGTTGTGAATGAAAATATAATTGTTATGTATGTGGAAACCCTATATTTATAATTGATTGTGTATGGAATTATGACTGATATTATTATATTAGTTTGTGAAAACCCTTATGCTTATGTCTTATCTGTAAGATATTATATTTTGTTTCTCACTCCTTCTTGTTTGAATTTTCGTGTCCAAAATAAATGCTATGTGATATATAGCTAGCAGTCCAAGATGAAAGGATGTAATTACAAGAGGGTAAAGTGGTCTTATCCTTAATCAGATGAGTAAAGAGATATGGCAAGAGTAGGATTTCAAAAACCTATGGTTCGAGGGCTAGAAAATGATTGATCACAGTCATAGTAGAGGTATAACTTAATTTTAGTTTACCTTATTAGAATATCAAGTTGGATAATTGTAACAAGGTGAATGTTAAACTTTGATACTGTAATCTTTTATCACTTATGATTTTTATAAATTTATTTTGTCATTATGGACAAATATTGAAAGATAACATTTTTTTTACTTTCAAAATTTCAAAGAAAATCAGACGTATATACGTCCTTGTATAGCGAGATAAGAAATAATATATATATATATATATATATATATATATATATATCTTTCTAAGGTTTTTAAAAGCAATAAGAATATACATAGCTCGTGTATATAAAAGGGTGTTACAGGTTGAATAAGTCTTAAACATTATTTCAAAAAAGTACATACCGTTTAACAAATAAACAGTTCAATAGACCAATGAAAGGAAAAGAGAATCACGCAGCGGAATTATCTTGGTTCACTTCCAACATAGAAGCTACGTCCAGTCCCTTTAGACCAAAGGATTTTCACTATTGTAAAAAAACACCTTTACAATACTGCACCAGCCTAGTGCAACAAGTATTCTTGACTCCAGCCACTTTTGGCTTAAAACCCACGTATTGTTTCAAAGATCCACTCTTGGCTTCAAATCTAAATATTCTTTTGAAAGCCTCTTTAGGCCACAAGTGTTTCCCAACACTAACAGACTTTGGTAAACACACTAGATCTTACAACAAGAGTAATAAAGAGTTTTTGGTGTTACAATAAGTAACTCAACATACAAAGATATGAAATGATTACACAAGTACACTAAACTACAAACTATTATAAGTCAATGTCTGCTGGAAGCAGAACTACAAAGAATACTTAAGTAGTGAATACAAGAACTTAGAAACCTTTAAAGAAAAGTCTTTCAGACTTCAGTTTCTTGAGAGGAATCAGAGAGTGTTTGTAACATCCCAATTTCTATTCAAATAGAAAATAGATATTAATATATCTTTAATTAGAAATACTTACTATTAGTTAGTTTATTATTATTATTTTTTATGAAATTTTGGTATTTATATTTAATTATTTTATTTTAAAAAATAAAATAATGATAATAATAATAAAATAAAAATATATGCTTTTTGAATGAGAATTTTAAAATGACATAATTAGTAGTCATTGATTAATGAAATTATATTAAGAATTTTGAATATCTTTATTATTCATAACTTTTATTTTATGTTTTTATCTTTATGTTTTTACATATTTATGATTTAACTCTTATGAAAATTTTGAAATAACATTTTGAAGGAATTAGACTATGGTTCTTTAGAACTTTTTGATCTAAATAATATTTATGATTTTCTGGAATTTTTTTAAAAATTTGAAATATTTTAATAAAATAATATATTTTAAATAATTTTAAATTCATATAAAGTTACTTAAAATTAAAAATAGTTATAAGAAAGTGAAGTTAAATTATAAGAAAATTTTTTAGAATCGATTTCAAGTAGTCTTATCTAAAAATGATCAGTTTGAGAAAAGTCTTGATTTTTACCAATCATAAAAAAATAAAAAACGTACCAATAAATTTTTATTAACAAAAAAGTTTAGATTTTTAAAATTTAAACTTTATATTACTTATTATAAAATTAGTGAAAACTGATATAATATCATTAACTTTCAAAAAGGACTGATTTTGAATATTTAAAATATACCAAGTGAATGATTACTATTTGGCTTAATAATTCAGTCAATATTTACTATGCAAAATACTGTGCATGTATGAAAATTTCAAACTTGCACAGTAACCAGAAACGAAAATTTCAAAAATTGCATAGTACTTTTATATTAGAATAATGAAATGTATAGTGAAAACCTTTCTTATAAATACCAAAGGATTTTAGCGAAAGAAATCATAGTTCAGTTTAAATTTTCTTAATATAGTAGTGTTAGAGAGATAGTGATAGGAGTAAGAGAGAGAAATAATTTTTTTAAAAAAAGGTTCTGCCAAAATTATATGGTAAGAATAACTCTCTTTTATATTTTTTTAGGTTTATTTTCATATCATTTTAGAAATCTATTATTATACTAGATATAATATTATTTTAAGTTACTATTCTGAATAATAAATTACTATGTCAATAGTAAATCACTATTCAAATAGTAAATTACTATTTATTGTTACTATTTTCCTTTACTATTCACGTTTTACTATTTACCATTACTATTCATATTTTACTATTTATCATTACTATTCATATTTTACTATTTATTGTTACTTTCATGTTTTCCTATTTACCATTACTATTCATGTTTTACTATTTATTGTTACTATTCATGTTTTACTATTCATAATTCAAAATTTACCATTTCTGTTTTATGTAGTAATCTTTATTTTTATCTTATGCCTATACTGAGATAAGTTGGTATTAATTATAACATTCTTAATTTTTAAAATAAATTTCAATAAATCAAATAAAATTTTATAAATAATTCAAATTTCCAAAACAGAATTTGAATTAAATAATAATATTCTCAAATTTACATTAGCCGACCGGCTCAACAAGTTTACAATAAATAAATAAAACACTCGGTATTCACGGGAGCCGGCCAAGGCTTCTACCAAAATACACTCCGAGCAGCTGAGTGACTTCACATATCATGGTTGGGCCCTACATCCACTGTAAAAATAACAACAGTATGGGATGAGCATAAACATATCAAATAACACTTATTGAATTGGATTAAAAGTCCAATTCAAAACTATATAAACCATAACCGAATCATACAAACTCATCATAAATTATCACGTTATTTTCAATAGCATATATCAATGCATATGCATGCGGATCCGTTTCTAATGATGGGATATTCACAACATAATATCTCAGCTCCCAGCTGATTCGGCCGTTTTACAGGTACCAAACCGCTCTGCGCCCATAATGTAACATCGGTCACTCTTAGTGACAGCGGTAACACAACTCAGTGTTACGGGCCGGCCTTGAGTCCCACTCAAAGGCGTCCGTGGTATAAAAATAAACCACCACAAGGTCTATGCCTTTCATCAGGCCGTCCTCCCATCTGGACCGGCATCACAGGCCTCCTGCAGTCTGTGTGCGTCTGAATGCAAATGTCATGCCATATAATAATCATACATCAACAAACTACCTGATTTCAACTATCAGGCTACCACTCGGTATACTAACCAACATAGCATACAATTATATATCATGAAAATTTCATGAATATAATTCATATCATAGTCATCAATCACATACTAACATCATCTCATGTCATCAACTGATCAAATCATCAGTTACATATATAATTATATCTCATATAAATTTAATATCAATACTATGAATGGAAGATATGAAAACATAAGGTATCATTCATTCGGGGCCTCACACAACGATTCATACACTCATCATATGTAGCATAACCATAATACCCCAAATCCATTCATAAACCATTAATTTGAGATGTAACACTCCTCCTACTTGGAATAAGGAGTTCCAGTGGCTTTTTAAATGGTATCCTAGTCACTGTTCCAGAATTCTGACTGGAATTGCAGTCTTGTACCAGTCCCAAGCTTTCTTCGTAAAGAGAAGGAAATGAAGACTTGATGTTTTACACTTTTCAAAAGTTTCAAGTTACTCCAACGATAGAAGAATTTATATATCTCTTTCATGTAGAAGAGACATGAATGAATTGAAGTATTCTGACACATGTCTCTTTAATGAAGAATTAAGATATTTAATGAAAAGGGACAGCACATCAAAAAGGGTCCCATACTTAGAAAATATCTGAGAAAGGATTTTGCTAGAACGTAGAAGAACAGTGTGACGTGGAAAGCATCCATAATTAAAATAATTATTAATTCTGACTCGGTTTCAGCATTCTGGGCACATCTTTCCGAGAGGACTTATCAGAGCTTCTTTCCGCTCAGAATTCCTTCATTCGGAGGAACTTCACTCAGAAATGTTTCATCCCATGAAACACAGCTTTTCTTCCTCGGAATGACCCATTCACAAATGTCATTCGAAAATACATCAGTCGGACATATCTCTCTCGGTTACACCTCATTTGGAAACGTTCCTCTCGGAGACGTTTCACTTAGATTTACCTCACTCAAATGTATTTCATTCGAACACAGCGTTACTTAACTCAGAAATGATTTTCTTAATGATGTTTCACTCGGAAACATCTTAAATTCACTTGTAATTAGTCTTCTGTCTTATTTCACTCAGAGTCATATTCATTTCACTCAGAATCAGACTCATTTCACTCGGAAAATCTTGTTTTTGACATTTTTCACTCGGAAATTCATTCAGAATTTTTCCATTAATCCTTATTAAATTATTTTTCTAAAAATCATAAATTTTGGGATGTTACATTAATATTTCTAGAACTTGGAGGCGCAAAGCGAACTCTCTTTTAGTAACAATTCAAGGTAAGGGGGAGTGGGATAAGAATATAATATGAAAAGACTTAAGAATAATGGGAGGAGTCTCCTACTCCTTTTAAATTTAATAATATTATTATAATAACTTTTCAACTTAAAATTAATAATAAATTTAGTATCTTGTGTAAATTATTCTGAAATACCTATGCATGGATCTGAACTATTATAACCTATATGGACTGGACTAAACCTATGCAAGGATCTAGACTATTATAACCGATACGAACTAGACTAAACCTATGAAAGGATCTGGACTTTTATAACTTATATGGACTGAACTAAACCTATGCAAGGACTTGGAGTATTATGACCTATATAGACTTACATAGACCTGTGCGAGGAATGGACTATAAGGACTTCAGATTAAGTTTATTAAATTAAATAACTATTAAACTTTAAATTATGATATTCATGAATGATGTTTATTTGATTTGATTATGATTGATAATATTTGTGATTGATGATATTTGATTGTTATTGATGATATTACAATACTTGATTGTGATTGATGAGTAATTGATGATCTTGTGATATGGAGTTTGAGCATACAGCAAGCATGAAGAGAAGCTAAAACTCAGTAAGAATATACTTATCCCTTACTCTTTAAAGTATTACTTTAAAAGAAATTATTTATAATAATTTCTCAATATTTATTCAGATTATTGTTGAGAAATTTTTTCTTAAATTTTCAATACAAGTATATAATTTCTATAACTTACTTTTATCTTTCAAAATAAAACATTTAATAAAATTTTAGAATAATTTTTAGTTTTAAAAAAAAGATATTGTTTTATAAAAATAATATATTCATATATGTATATATATGAAAATATTTGATTCTCAAATAGAAATGAGATACTTCAATAATATTTCATTCTAAACTTTTGAAAATAAGAGTTTTAATTTCAAAAGTGTTTTATTATATATTTTGCAAGTATTATAATTAAAGATGGAAAAAGATCGATAATTCAAACTTGTGTATAAATGCTCTAAAGAAGGTTTGGAATGTATATTAAGACTTTGAAACTCAAATCATAATAATATTGATTTGTGAATGATAAAGAAAACTATACTAAAATTCTTCTATGTGTGGCAGAACTTATTTAAGAGTTTGTAAATATGCAGTTTATTGGGGTGGCTATTTGTGAATTGTAGGCCCCAAAGATATAATTTATACTTGAGTTTCTAAAAGTCTTAACCAACTCAATACACAAGTAGTTCATTCATCATGAATCATTAAAGAGAAATGAGATATGATATTACCTGGGGACGGATTATAGAAACTGAGGATACATTAGAGGAGGCTTAATTTACGAGACTTGGGATGAGAGGGTGTGAAAGAGTGCTTCAAGGGACCTGGGGTAGCTCCCTAGTGTCGGGTACTTTCACAATAAAAACCTTCTCAATCTGACTAGTCTCTAAGTGTTTCCATGCCAGTTGAGCTGTTCATATACCATAAAGGCATTTATGTTATTATTATCCAGAATTATGGAACAGTGTAAACTTCTGGTTAGCCTAGTGCAAACTAAAACTTTAAGGGCCCTGTATAAACTGAATGAGATAGTATTAAAAGCATTACATATCATACATATGATTGTGATATTCTGTGTGAATGGTTGTGAATGAAAGTATGATTGTTATGCGTATGAAAATCCTACATTTATAATTAATTGTGTATGAGATTATGAATGATATTATTTTATTAGTTTATGAAAACCCTTATGCTTATGTCTTATTTTTAAAATATTATATTCTGTTTCTCACTCCTTCTTATTTGAATTTATATTCAAAATATATGTGATGTATAGCTAGCAGCTCAAGATGAAATTATGTAATTACAAAAGGGTAAAGGGGTCTCATCAGGTGAACAGATATGACAATAGTAGGATTCCAGAATCCTATGGTTCAAGAACTAGGAAATGATTGGTCACGGTCATAGTAGATGTATAATTTAGTTTTAGTTTACCTTATTACAATATCAAGTTAGATAATTTTAACAAGGTAAAGGTTAAACTTTGATAAACCTTATCATTCAGATATAATACTGTAAATCTTTCATCACTTATGATTTCTATAAATTATTTTTGTCATTATGGATAAATATTGAAAGACGACATTTTTTACTTTCAATATTCAAAGGAAATTAGATGTATATACGTCCTTGTATACGCATGATAAAGAGTGATAAATATGTATATCTTTATAAAAGTTGTGTTTTAAAAAGCAAGAAGAATACATATATATTTCATGTATATAAGGGGGTGTTACAGTGTTCAAGAATAAGAATGGGCAGCAAGACGCTCTTGAATTCGAAAGCTTCTTGTATTTATAGTCTTTCTTGAAAAATAATTGTTGGTTCAGCTTGAAGGATATTGGTCTCTTCGGGGAATGTGCTGTCAGTGAGTGTAGAGACATGCTTTAAAGGAATTTCCTTAACTGGATTGCTTCGATGGTCTTTAATAAAAGATCCCTTTTACTTATGCACTTTGAGAAAACAAGTACACTATATAGCAGTTGACCTTAGGCTATCCGTTCTGAACAGGTTCAGCTTTTCTGACACCTTGAGATGTGTTAGGTAGTTTTATTGATATATGCGAGCGTGCCTTTTAACTTTTTCGTTAATTTCCTTTTTTATAATAGGCACAAAGATGATGTAGGGAAGTTCATGCGGCTTCTTATTTTGTAAAGAAAGATCTTTTTTCAAATACTCGAAGAGTGAGAGAGCTTCTCATGGTCTATAGCTTCAGACTAGCTTGATTCAATGAAGCTTTGAATGAGTACAAACTTATTCATTTTAGGAGCGATTTGAATTTTACGGACTCCCCTTATTCTTCACAAAAAGAGTTTTAGAGAGTTCCTGTCACACTTGAAAAGACTTGTTAGACAAACAAGTGTACAAACTCCATTTTAGCTAAGAGTCTTGATGTGCATTATTAACAAATCACATGGAGTTCAGACTTCTTAGTCATGAATTCAGACTTGATTCTAACAATCTCCCCCTATTTGTTGATAACAAACATTAAGTCTTTAAGATAAAATGAGATCTGTATTCAACGAAATAAAGCATTGAAAATACTCGATTCTGAATATCATGAATTTATACATTTCAAAGTTTCATATATAACAGACTTAAGTTGCAACACAAAATACTTTGAAGAGACATATATGTAAACAGAACAAATTTTATTCATATACGCAACAAGTTTACATAGAGATTGCAAAATATATAGACTTCATAATATTTTTCCTTAACTACTTAAACATTTTATTCTTAAACACTTATTCTCCCCCTTTTGTAAGCAACAATAGGAGGGACATCATCGAGACTAAGCAGCCTTAAAGGGTGTAGGGAGACATTGTGTAGCAGAGGCAAAAGTCATGTGAGAGGTGGATGCAAACACCAAAAGCAAACAACCAACTTGTTTGCAAAAGAAAAATGGGTGGTCTGTAAGAATGATAGAAGGAAAGTAGATGGAAGAAGGAATAATGGTTATGGTTGGATCCCATAAGGATGGATGAGTCTGTCTGGTTCTGCCAGCACAACTCCAAAAATTTCACACATCAATTAGAAGATCAGAAGGATGAGCAGAAGATGTGTTGAACTGTTGATCTCTTTCCCAACAGTAATATGACCATAACAAACCTCTGGTGTTACCATCTGGAGAAGGGTTTGCATGAAGTACCTTCAAGAGTCATTTGAGAGACATTTTGGAGTCCGCATATACCATTTGGGAGCAGAAAGAGCAGAAATCCAAATTTTTTCCTTCAGCTTATTGGTGATTATCCTTTGATTCTTAGGCATGATCCGGTCTGGAGATACCAAAATGCGAGCTTCAGGCTTGGCAAGCATCTGAATCTAGGGCTTCAACGGAAGCTTATGGTCTTAAAGATGTTGGCGATGTTCTTGTTGCAATCAAAGAGGGTGTAGGCTTGGAAGTCTGTTTTGTAGAGGTGGGGGTTATCTAGAAGTTCCTTACGTGAGATAGGAGGGTGGAACCTATCCTAAGGGAAAATCTTGACACCACTTCCAGGGAAGAAGGTGTTAACCAAGTAGCCTCAATTACTCAAGAGGGGGGGTGAATTGAGTATTAAAAATTTTACTTGGAATTCTTTTAAAATTGATTCTTTAATAATTATGCTTAACAAAAATGACAAATTTAATCACAAGTAATAACAATTTAAGCATATGACAAAATAGTAAGCATTTAATATATGGCAAGTAAATTCACTTAAGGAGTATAAGCAATATTCAAGATAACAATTAATAATATCAAATTAATCGTTACACTATTTTGAACACTTACTAAAGCAAAATTAATTTTAACATAATTAAATTCAAGAATATTACTTAAATAACTTCAACAAATTTAATCTAAGTGATTTACAAATTTAATCAAGCCAATAGAATATGCACTTTAATTTTAACAAGTAAATTAATAAAGTTGCTTAACTAATTAATTTATAAACACAAATATTTAGCAAGCAATTTTAAGTGCATAAAATTAAATGAGTGCAGGGAAGAGAGATTTGCAAACTGATATATACGAGTTCCACCGCACTGGTGTACGTCTCGCCTCTAAGCAACCCACTTAGAGGATTTCCACTATTAGAGATTAGAGATACAACTTTGAGTAATCACGGCTTTCTAGTGTCCCACACTCAAGAACCCAATTCTCACAAGTACAAGGGCAACCCACCCAATCTCACAATTTACAAGGTTGAAAACCCCAACCCAAAACTCTAAGATTTTTGGTGTTTAAGTGTACAAGGATAACTCTCCAAAAGAGTGGATATACAAATTAAAGCTTTCACAAAATGATAACTCTCAAAGAGAGGATATGAAAATTTTAGCACTCAAAGAATAATTTTGCTCATAAATTCACTCTCAAAATAATTGCCAAAATTGAAATAGAGAGCAATTTAACTTAGGAGAAGGAAATCAATGTGAGAAGAGAAGCAAAGGAAAATGCTTGTTGTTGTGCATTTGAATCCCTTGCAAGGCTTCGTATTTATAGCTGATGGAAGCATGGCATTTGCATTAAATAATTCCTTCGACAATTCACTTGGAGTATGGCTTTGCAATTTAACTAATTACTTCGATGTAGTGCAGCATAGTTCTTCATCATGGAGCTTAGAGATTACAATTTCTTGTCGAAAAATGATGGTCCTTTTCGATTGTTAATTCATAGTGCAATGCCAGACCGGAGCTTTTGAAATTTCAAATTATGGAACACATTTGCACTAAATGAATTAATTCATTTCCCATTTGCATCAGACTTGAAATAAATAGATTCGAGGACTGAATGAATAGATTCGAGGACCAAATGAATAGATTCATATAGTGTTATTGTGTAATTTTTTTGGTCCTGACAAACGTATGAATAGATTCATACTCTAATGAATAGATTCATATAGTGTTATTGCATAATTTGTTTTTCTTCCTGACAGACGTATGAATAGATCCATGGCCTTCAAAATGCATAGGAATTGATTTAGGGCCATTACCAACGTATGAATCGATTCATTTCCCATTTGAATCGATTCATGCATGAAATTTTCAAGTTCCTGCACATAAAACCGTATGAATCGATTCAGGCATGGATGAATTGATTCATCCACCTGATTCTCTATTTTTTGTTCACTTTTTCACCCTTTTTGAGATCTTTTTGCATATACCTTGGTTCCTTTGATCCTTAGGCACTTTGATGATTATATTTCACCTGTTTTAAACCTTTACAACTGCCTTGACTCATTTCTTTGGAGTTTATTAATTTTTCATCATCAATTATAATTAATCACTTGATAACATCTTCATTTGTTGTGTCATTATCAAAACTTACATCAACATATAAATACAGAAGGTCTGCTTATTTACCTTGAGTTCTCCTAGGGAACGGTAAGGAAATGGATGACCAGGGAATGTACCATTTCCAAGGGTGCAGGTTTTCTTTTCAGCTAATGGGGTAACTGGTGGTTGGTAAAACGCAGTGTGGGGTGAGAAGGTGGCTTTAGGATAAAGAGGTCTGGATATTGAGGGAATGGGTATGGTAGGCTTAAAGGAAGGTTGAGATTTTATGGTAGCCTTTTTGGGTTTGGATTTGGGCTTGGGTTTGTTGTAGTTGGTTTGGATTTAGGTGTTTTGGAAGGTGCAGATAGGGTAGGTTCAGAGGGGTGAGGTTCAAGTTGAGGTTCAGGTTGGGTAACAGAATAGGTAGAAATAGGTGTTGGTGGGGGAACAGATGGTTCAAATGGGTTTGGTTCATTTACCTTGGGTGGTGGTAGAGATGGTGCAAACTGTTGGACAACAAGGGTTGCAGCAGAGGTATGTACCTATGCTTAAGCAGGAGTCTTCACCGAGACTTGCTCAAATGTCTGTACAGAAGATGCATATGGCTTTTTCTTCTTCTGAACTGTGGTAGCTTTAGTAGACTTTTTCTTTGCTAAAGCATCTTCTTCAGCTTTCTTCTTCTTTCTTTCAGCCTCAAGGCGTTCTATTAAGCCTTGTCTGATTTTTACATGACGTATTTTAGGTTGTATAGATCCACTCAGTCATACTTAGTCCATTTTGATACATTAATATCAAGGAACTTGTCACAGTAGTAGTGAATAAAATGGATGTATCACTTTTTGGAGGGAATTTCGAAATAGTCCTTGAGCTTAGTGGAGTACGAATCATAGGAGCTGGTGGAAGAGAGAGTTGAAAAAGTATATTTATCCTTTACAGCATTCTGAACTTCAGAAGTTGCTTGAGCAGACTTTTTTTCCTCAAAACTTGCCTGATGGGCACTTCATCATCTGAAGCGGATAACATGTGAATTAGTTTAGCAGGCTTTGCAGCAGCTAAGGCTTCAGACTTCTTTAAAATGGTTGATCTAGACTTCTTGGCAGGAGGGATTCAGACTTCTTCTAGTCTTCTAGAACATACACCTTCTTAACCATAGCCTTCTTAGCTTGAAGCTGTTCCTCTACAGGTTCAGATTTGACCTTCCTCTTCAGAGGAGTCTTCTTAACTTCAGCAGTAGTGGCAATTTTTGAAGATTTTTCTAACAAGGGAGAGAAAGTTGGCAATTTGATGATCAAGGGGCCACTGGTCATCCAGTCTGTAACATTCTCCAGATAAACATTTTCCAACTTGAAAATCTTCATCAACACAGCTGGGTATGGGACTTTCTTCTGCTTCTTCATTATAATTGTGGTCATGTAGATGTACAAAATGTTAGCGAGGTTGACTGGTTCCTTCATTATCATATTGTACATATAGAATCTGTCCAATTTAGAGACTGTATCCTTTGTAGACTTCCTTGGATAGAAGACTTGGTGCATCAAGACGTGAAGCATCTTGGCCTTTGGCAATATACTTCCAGAAGTAAGCTTGTTTGGATGAGCCTTTCCATACAAAATTTCCTTAATTGTGAAGTTTGAGACTTCAGTAAACTCAAAGTCTTTAGAGAAGACTATTCCACCAAGGTTGTAGTGTAAAACTGTTACCAGAAGATCTTCTGAAATCTCTATCTGTTTCCCACGTATAGAGCCAACAAGAATACAATTATTCTTGTCAACTAAAATGGTTTTCCACAGGAGAAAATGGTTCTTGGTCCAAGTAGAAATTGTTATAACCAATTCCTTTGATCTCAATAGTCACATCCCTTCCTTTAACTTGATACTGGGAAGCATTGAAGAACAAAGACTCGATGACATCCTTCACAGAGAGATTAAGTCTAGCCATTGCAAAGGAATAGAGAAAAACTTTTTGGAAGATGAAATGGTTTAGGACAAAATGAGAATGATGGTTTCGTAAAAAGCAGAGAGAGAAAAAAGAGCATTTGCAGAGAGGTTGCAGAGAAATGAAAGGTTACAGAAGGTGACATGACAACTAAAAGGGGTTATTTAAAGGTAGTGTGGCATAGTAGAGGGAAAACAGTTTACAGAAATAGTTGCATTCCAATCAATGAGAGAGTGCCATGTATTATGAAAAGAAAATAAATGAATAATTAAAAGAATTTAAAAGAGGATACAGACTACGTCTCTCAGTATAACAGAGAATAAGATGAAAATAATTAAGTTACAAAGCATACAGACTAAAATCATACAGACACCTCAATTATATAATATTACGCATGTTCAGACTATATTTGATAAAAGTAAACCTGACTTCTGCTAAGGGCTTAGTGAGAATATGAGCCTATTGGTGGTCTGTATCCACATACTGTAGCCAAAGTTCCTTTTTTAACATAGTTATGTATGAAGTGATACTTAACTTCTATGTGTTTTGCCTTTGAGTGATGGATTGGATTCTTTGACAAGTTAATAGTGCTTGTGTTGTCATAAAATACTGGAATCTCTTCTTCCTTAATTGAATAGTCCTCTAGTTGATACTTCACCCATAGAAGTTGTGAACAACACCTAGCTACAAATAAGTATTCTACTTCCGTTGTGGAGAAGGCTATTGAATTCTGTTTCTTGCTACTCCATGAGATCAGACTAGTTCTTAGAAAGTGACATCCATCACTTGTGCTCTTTCTATCTGATCTATTACCTGCAAAGTCTGCATCATAAAATCCAAGAAGGGAAAAGGAGTTTGTTCTCTTATAGAATAACTTAAGGTTAGTTGTACCAGCAAGATACCTCAGAATCCTCTTTACTGTAGACATGTGTGATTTTTTGGGGTCTGCTTGATATCTTGCACACATATACTAAACATTATATCTGGTCTACTAGATGTTAAATATAACAGTGATCGAATCATTCCTCTATACAGAGTCTAATCAACTAATGTACCAGATTCATCTTTACTTATAATGTAATTTGGATGCATTGGTGTACTCATAGGTTTGGCATCAGCCATTTTAAATTTCATGAGTAACTCTTTGGTGTACTTCTATTGATGAATAAAAATTCCATTAGTAGTCTGTTTAATCTGCAAACCAGGAAAGAATTTAAGTTCACCCATCATGCTCATCTTAAATTCAGCCTGCATAGCTTTTAAAAAATCTTTTCACAGACTTTCTTTAGTGGCACCAAAGACAATGTCATCTACATAAATTTGCACTATAAGAAAGTGTTTATCTAAATCTTTTCTAAATAGGGTTGTGTCAACCTTTCCTCTAGTAAATCCTTTTGACTTAAGAAAAGAACTAAGTCGATCATACTAAGCTCTTGGTGCTTGTTTCAGACTATACAGTGCTTTACTAAGTTTGCAGACATTAGTTTTAAAAGATTTGTCTTCAAACCCAGGGGGTTATTTTACGAAAACTTTTTCTTCAATGAAACCATTTAGAAAAGCGCTTTTAACATCCATCTGATATAATTTAATTCCTTTAAAAGCAAAAAAGGCAAGCAAAATCCTTATAGCTTTAAGTCTAGCTACTGGAGCAAAGGTTTCAATGAAGTTTATACCTTTTTATTGATTGTAACCTTGTGCTACGATCCTTTCCTTGTTCCTTAAAACTTTGCCTTCTTCATCCAGTTTGTTTCTAAAGACCCATCTTGTTCCAGTGATGCTTTTGTTCTTTGGTCTTGGAACCAGGGTCTAGACTTTACTTCTTTCAAACTGGTTGAGTTCTTCTTGTATAGTAATGATCCAATCAGGATCTTCTAAGGCTTCTTCAATGGTCTTGGGTTCAAATTTTGAAACAAGATCCATTGATGATTGATTCTAAAATCTTGATCTGGTCTGGACTCCTTCAGCTTGATCTCCAATGATGAGATCTAAGGATGGTAGGTCTTGAACTTCTAAACTCTTGGCTTTTCTAGTTCAGACACTGTATTGTTGAGGGACAACAGAGTCTGAAGGTTCAGGTTCTCCTTCAGGTTGCATAATACCTGTATCATCATAATCTAGATCAGCCAATTTCTTGTTAGTCTTTGTTAGATCATTAAATCTTACGTGTATTGATTCCTCAATGGTTTGAGTCTTTGTGTTAAAGACTTGGTAAGACTTTGATGTATTTGAATAGCCTATGAAAATACCTTTATCACACTTTGAGTCAAACTTTCTAAGTTGATCTCTTCTGTTTAAGATATAAAATGTGCATCCAAATGGATGAAAATATGATATGTTAGGTTTTCTTCCTTTCCACAATTCATAGGGAGTCTGATTCAGTATCGGTCTGATAAAGATTATTTTGAATATAATAAGAAGTGCTTATGACTTCAGCCCAAAAATATTTTGGCAAATCATTTTTGCAAAGCATGGTTCTAGCCATCTCTAACAAACTACTATTTTTCCTTTCCACAATATCATTCTGTTGAGGTGTTCTTGGAGAAGAGAATGTGTAAGAGATGCTAGTTTTGTTACAAAACTTTTTGAAAGTTTCATTTTCAAATTCTCTACCATGGTTAGTTTTTATTGTACCAATACAGAATCCTTTTTCACACTAGATATTCTTACAGAAAATCTTGAATACCTGTGTAGACTTATCTTTGTGGGCTAGGAAAGAAACCCATGTCATTCTGGTGAAATCATCAACAATAACAAAACCATATCTTTTTCTAGCAAGACTCTAGATTTGAGATGGTTCGAACAAGTCTAAATGCAACAACTTAAGTGGTCTGGTAGTTGAAACAACATCTTTGTTTTAAAAGAAGTTTTGTGTTGTTTCCCTTTTTGACATGCTTCGCAGGGTTGGGTTCTATTGAATGAAATTTTAGGAAGCCCCTTGACTAACCCTTTTCTCTTAATTTTAGAAATATGTTCCATGCTAACATGTCCAAGCTTTTTGTGCCAGATCCACTTCTCTTCAGATGAAGAAAAGAGACAACTTATATTTTGACTATCCAGTTCACCCAAATCAACCTTGTAAAGATTGTTGTGTCTATTGGCTGAGAAAAGAGTAGTTTTATCAAGATTGATGATGGTACACTTTTCTTTGTCAAAAGAAACTTTATAACCACTGTCGTAAAATTGACTTATGCTCAGTAGGTTATGTTTCAGACCTTCAACAAAATAAACATTCTCAATTACAGGGGAAGAAATGTTACCAACTTTACCAATCCCAGTTATTCGTCCAGACTATTTTCCCCTAAAAGTAACATTTCCACCTTCAAACTGTTCCAGATTTAGAAACATAGACCTTTTGCTTATCATGTGATGCGAGCACCATAAGTATTGCTTTGCTTTTGTCCTTAAGCACATCTTAAATAGAAATAATCATTGTGTTTGGTACCCAGAACTTTTTGGGTCCTATAGGGTTAGTGTGCTTAGCATTTTTCCTTTTTCTTTTTAAGCAGTCTTGAATCACATGACCATGCTTCTTGCAATAGTTGCACTTAGCATACTTATGTTTAGATTGAAAAGATGTAGAGGGGAAACTTTTTTCTTTGGAATCAGTTTCTTCAACATATTCCATACCAGGCCTTTTAGAACTTCCTTTTGATCTTCTCATAAGTTTATACAAGTTATCAGTTCCATTTACAAATTTAGCCAAGCCTATAGTAAGCATGCTTACTTCTTGCTGAAGAGACTTAATTTCATATCTTGTAAGATACAGTGAGTGTCTAAACTATTGAGTTCATTTTTTAGAAAATCATTTTCCTTTTTAAGTTTGTGTATCTCCTCAAGATGCATCTTTTCTTTCTCATCAAGTTCCTTAAGAAATTCTTAATCTGAATCCTTTTTCTTTAGTTCAGATATTATATCTTCATATGAAGAAATGGTTTCAGACTGTTTCTTTTTCAATAGTTTATAGTTTTTCAAAAGAATTGAAAAATCTTTGAAAAGAGCTTCATAGTTTTCTTTGAGTTTTGACTAGTTTACCTCCTCTGATATAGATTCATCTGAACATGATTCAAATTCTGAATTATTATTGGCCATGAGGCAAATCAGAGTAGTTTTTGTTTCCTCTTCAGACTCACTCGTGCTGGTTGAGTCTTCATCATCCCAAGTGATGAGTCCTTTTTGCTTCTTAAAGAACTTCTTCTTTTCTTTTCTTTTCTGTCTTTTCTATCCTTATTCAAGAAAGGGCATTCAGCTTTTAAATGTCCTTGTTTTTTGTAATTAAAACATTCTATAATAGATTTGTCAGTTTTAAACTTAAATGAACTTTTACCTTTAGGTTCTTTTCTGTTAAACCTTCCTCCTCCACCTTTCTTATTTTTAAAAGTATGTGAAATCTTTTTGTAACAAAGGCTAGTTACTCATCAGTGTCTACATCTCCTTCATCAAATGCAAGATCTGAGCTAGTTGACTCTTCAACTCTGGGCTCCTTGCATCTCCTGGAAGTCTCTTCAGACTTCAGGGAAATGTTCTTGGAAGATGAAGGCTTCCACACTTCTTTCTGGCTAAGCTTCAGCTTATGAACTCTTAGAACTCCAAGATGTTCATCAAGAGTAAAAGTGCTGAGGTCTTTAGCTTCCTCTAAAGCAGCACATTTGGCATCAAATTTTTCTAGTAGACAACCTACAAGTTTCACATTGATGTCTTTAGTGGAAGGCGTAGATCCTAGGGATTTGAGCTTATTAAGAAGAGTTTGAAATCTTCCAAACATTTGGTCAACTAACTCATGATCCTCCATTTTGGAATTATCATACTTCTTGGTTAAGGGAATCTTCTTCGAACACTTAACATTGGATGTTCCTTCAAAGTTACATTGAAGGGCATCCCATATTCCCTTTGCAGTTTGGTAGCTGTAAACCTTATTGTATTTGACTTTATCTTCTTGAATTCAGTAGTAGACTATTTTTCTTCAGGAATTGGCTTTCCTTCACTATCTGTAGGTTCTGGATCATCACCTCTTGTGATTATTCCCCATAGTCCATACTGAGTGGACTTGATGAACATTTTCATCGTGTCTTTCCAGTAAGAGTAATCTTCACCAAAGAAGGCGGGTGGTCTATTCATAGAGGAACCTTCTGTATTAAGCTAATTATGAGAGAATGAGGCCATGGATCTTGATCCTTTTTACTTGTGAGAGCAATCAACCCAAAAGGACAAGCTCTGATACCAATTGATGGTACAGAGTTAGGCTTAGAAGGGGGAGTTGAATAAGTCTTAAACTCTTTTTTGAAAAAGTACAGACCGCTTAACAAATAAGTAGTTCAATAGACTAGTGAAAGCAAAAGAGAATCATACAACGGAATTGTCCCGGTTCACTTCCAACACAAAAGCTACGTCCAGTCCCTTCAGACCAAAAGATTTTCACTATTGTAAAAAAAACACCTTTACAATACAGCACCAGCCTGGTGCAACAAGTATTCTTGACACCAACCACTTCTGGCTTAAAACCCAAGTATTGTTTCAAAGAGCCACTCCTGGCTTCAGACCCAAGTATTCTTTCAAAATCCTCTTCAGGCCACAAGTGTTTCCCAATACTAACATACTCTGAAAAACACACTAGATCTTATAGCAAGAGTAATAAAGACTTTTTGGTGTTACAACAAATAACTCAACATTCAAAGATATGACATGATTACATAAGTACACTTAGCTACAGACTACTATAAGTCAAGATCTTGGTCTCTTCAAGGAATGTGTTGTCAGTGAGTGTAGAGACATGCTTCAGAGAAGCTTCCTTAACTAGATTATTTTGAAAGTCTTTAACAAAAGGTCCTTTTTGCTTATGCACTTTAAGAAAACAAGTACACTCTATAGCAGGTTACCTTAGGCCATCTGTTCTGAATAGGTTTAGCTTTTCTAATACCTTGAGATGTGTGAGGTAGTTTTCTTGATATATGTGAGTGTGCCTTTTAACTTTTTCGTTAATTTCCTTTTGATGATAAGCACAGAGAAGATATTGGTAAGTTCATGTATTTTCTTATTTGGAAAAGAAAGATCCTTTTTCAAATACTCGAAGAGTGAGAAAGCTTCTCGTGATCTGTAGCTTCAGACTAGCTTGATTCAATAAAGCTTTGAATGAGTATAGTCTTCTTCATTTCAGGAGCGATTTGAATTTTACAGACTCCCTCTATTCTTCGGAAATAGAGTTCTACGAACTTCTTGTCACACTTGAACAAACTTGTTAGATAAACAAGCGTACAAACTTTATTTTAGCTAAGCGTTTTGACGTGTATTATTAACAAATCACATGGGGTTCAGACTTCTTAGTCATGAATTCAGACTTGATTCTAACATCTTTATATGGCCTTAACCAAGAGGTTTGGTTCCTTTATGATCAGAAAAGGTTATTCTAGAAGTTTAGGATTTAGGGTTTAGGATTTATGACTGTATTTATTTCTAACAATTTACTAATGGAACTTTCAAATACTTTTTACTTTATGTTGATATATTAATTATATTACATGATAAGCCTTTAATCAGGGAATTGAAAGCTCAACTTAATAGTGAGTTTAAGATTAAGGAATTAGGTATAACCAAGAAAATTCTTGGCATAGAGATTCACAAGTCAAGGTTCAGAGACAGATTTAGAAAGGGGGTTAAATAAGTCTATAACTCCTTATCAGAAAGAACCTTATTTAAAAAGAAATGAGGCAGCAAACTTAACAAGTATAGATTCAAACTTAACAAAGAGAAAGGATAGAGAGATTTGTACAATGGATTTATACTGGTTCACTTCTAAACATTGAAGCTACGACCAGTCCCTTCAGTCTGAAGACTTTTCACTATGTAAAAATCCTTTTACATAAACAACACTATTGTATCTAAAGTATTCTTAACTTCAACCACTTCTAGCTTAACCCCAGTATGCTTTCATAAGTCATTCCTAGCTCAGACCCAAGTATTCTTTTAAAAACCTCTTCAGGATAACAATGTTTCCCATTAGAAATTAACACTGGTTAACACAACCAGACTTGAACTAAGATGAATGGGAGAATGCTTTTGTAACAACTTAGATACAATGTATAAAGAATTTGAACTGAAACAAATATACACACTAAGTTAAAACTAAAAAACAAAGACTAAGACTACAAGCAGTAGTGTAAATAAAAATTTTAGATTGAGTCTTTGTTTCTTGGTTTCATTGCTCGAGGGTTCTCTACTTCACTAGTCTGAGGTCTCTTCCTTTTAAAGGCTCTTGTATATAGTTGTTACTATTTTATAAGGAAGAGAGTAATGGTTTGAGAGTGGTAGCATGAGAGAAGAGAAGACGATAACATTTGGTTTGTAGGGTACCCAAGTATTGCATGAAAATAGGGTACCTCGAATCTTGTAGAGAGAAAGTCCCATTTTTGTTTTCTTTTATCTAACATAGGATATTGTAAAAAAGGCTTGTTTGACTTTATGAAGGCTTTTGACTTGAGTACAACATGTTGACAGCTTTTTGATATGTTCATAGTAGCTTCCTCAATTTCTTCTTATATGATCGTTTGTTTCTCTAAGAGTTTTGTCTTTGTTTATTTTAGGCTATGAACAAACTTGACTGAAGGAGTTTAGCACTGAGACAACCTTGCATATTTGGAATCAGAGACCTGTTCTTTATCTTGAAATGTCCGAGTTTGATGTGTCTTGAAGAATATGACACAGCAGACTTAAGTCTAGAGGATGATTCATTTAAAGAATATGACTCAGCAGACTCAAGTCTGGGACAAACAACTTGGAATAATTTCTTTTGAACGTTGTCTTCAACACAGACTTAAGGTTGAGATAGACTTAAAATATTTTGAACTAGTCCCCTACGAACTTAAGCCAGGACAGACTTGAAATATTTTGAACTACTCCCACGTAGACTTTGAATGATAAACTCCCCCTTTGAATTATAGCTTTTGCATCACAGACTTTACATTCTGAAACACTCAAGTAAAAAGGTTAAATAACACTTAAATATACTTTATTTAATTTAAAGGCCTTAATGTATGTTATTAACAAATCTTGGGGTTTTAAAATATTATTTAAGTTTTTCAAAATCCTTTATAGAACAGGCTTAGTTCTAACAACAGGGATTACCAGCTAGTAAATTGTTCTTATCTCAACAAAAATATATTGAGAGACTGCTTGACAGATTTAATACGAGCAATTGTAAACATGTTTCTAATCTACTTGATGCACATTGCAAGTTATCTTTAGGCCTTTGCCTACAGATAGAAGTAAAGATGAAACGTATGTCACACATTCCACGTGCTAGTGTAATTGGCAATTTAATATATGCTATGATATGCATTAGACTAGATTTAGCATATGTTGTCGGTGTGGTGAGTTGAGATACGCATAATCTTGGGAAAGATCGTGATGTGGAATGAATTTTTTAGTATCTTAAAGGTACTTTAGATATTGGTTTGGTGTTTGATAGAAGCAAAGCTACAACCAATGATGTTGCGGGTTTTGTTGATTCAGATTATAATGATGACTTTGATAGAAGAAGATCTCTTTCAAGTTACTTTTTTACTCCTTGTAATTTTGCTATTAGTTGGAAAGTTTCACTTCAATCTATTGTTGCATTATCTACAACTGAAGCATAATATATTTTGGTAATAAAATGTGTGAAAGAGGCTTTTTGAATCCAAGGCTTGGTCAATGAACTTGGTCTCACACAAGTTGTTCTTGATGTGTTTTGTGATAGCCATAGTGTTATTCATTTAACCAAAAATAGTCGTTATCATAATAAGAACAAACCCTAAACAAAAATAACATATCCAATTCAATGTGTTGTTGCTATTGGTGGTATTGTGGCACAAAAGATTCATATGTACAAGAATCTAGTGGATATGCTTACTAAGACATTTTTGAATACCAAGTTTAAAAATTGTTTATTCGTGTTTGGTCTCTACAACACTTCATTACCCTTTGGGGATCTATTAGGGGATGAACAATTTATCAAATTCATGTCAAGGTCAAGATTGTTAAAAGGTATGCCATGAATTTTCAAAAACATAAACTTTCAATTCTTCTTTCAATTCCCATTTCCTTGTGTTGTGCCTATGCTTTCTTTTCTCTCCCTCTATGTTCAGTCCTTGTCCCACTTTTGTTGTGTTGGTTTACTTAATGCCTATAAAAGGCTGATGCAATTAAAGGCATATGTATCGATTTTCACACAAAAAAGCCATTGAGAGTTAAGAGAGAAATGAAGAAATATTGGGAGAGAAAAATAGAGTTTCTTTATGAGTTTGATATTTTCTAGTTCCATTTGAAATAATACTTTTAGTAAGAAAAATTAATAGATGATTTTTTTAGTCCATATAATTTTACAGGACTTATTGTCTATGTTCTCATCATTTAAGAATTTCTTATACTCTTTTTTTCACATAATAAAATTATTTTGTTAGTAATCGCCCATATTTTTTCTTTAATGTTAGAGTTTTTTCACATAAAATCCCATGTGTAAATATTCTTAACTCTTTACTTACGTATCTTTATCTCCAATTGACTTGATCTAATGCTTCCACACCTCGCTCATTTCTTAACAATACCTTTCATCGTGGAGGTGTAAAATCAAACAAGTAAATATGTACTCAATTATTTACACTGAGAATAAATGTCATAAGTTGTTTAAAGAAATCTTATCTAAATAGTTTTGTTATCAAATTCACCCTTTGTTGAGCATTTGAAACATGACAAAAATTACCAGCACTTCAATTCCTTTGGCCTTGAGTTTTTGCACATTAACATTTTTTTAGTAATTCAACCAAAAATGAAAAGAAAAACAATAACTTTCAATTTTTTCAACAATGAAAGAACCTCTAAGCAGAACATGTAAGTTGGTAGTAGATGGGATTCATGGGATGAGAATTCAAATGCACAAAAGCTTGATTAATTCTAATTGTGTCCCAACTGGAGTTGATCTATTTATTAAATAAAGTTAGTGTTTGTTTGGTTAAATGTTAGGCAATCTAAACTAAGATTGAGCCAACCAAAATACCCTAAAATCACGATTACAAAATAGAGTGTTTGAGTTGTTTTTAATCATCAAACCCAACGAGCTTGGGAAAATAGGAGTTTGGTGAAAGTGGTCCTCAATCTCCTCCAACTAGGTTGCTAAATGGGAATTTTAAAATATTAAGTATTAAATATTTATTTATATTAAATATTAAGTACTCAAGGTAATACTAAATACTACATTTAAAATATATAAAAATATTGAATATGAAATATAAATATTGAATGATTGAGTTATTTTTAAAATATTAAATATTAAATATTTACTCAACCAAATTTATCAAACCTTATGTCACCTGAATACAAATCAATATTTCTCAATTAACTTCTACATTAATATATCCAAACATTAATCATATTTATCAAAACTAATTTTATTCAACCGAGTTTTCTCAACCCCACTTATAACTTTTAATCAAGTGGCCACTTACAAAATATTTTGAGCAAAATGTTGATACACTAATGATGTTGAATGTGTTGGTGGCTAAGTGTCTATTTGATAATACTAGTTGAAAATTGAAAAGCTGAAAAACTAGCTGATTATATTGGAAGTGTTTAGTAAAATTAGTTGTTTTATTAGCTGAAAAATGTAAAATGACATGCTTAATTATTTAGACAAGCTTTATACACACACAACTTGTAACTTTTTTGAGATATTTTAATTAATATCAAGATTAATAAAATATTGTTTAAGGTTTTTCTTTTGTTTCTTTATAAGAAAAAAATTCATAAAATATATAAATAAAAAAAACACAGTTCAAATATAATAATTCATACAAGTATTATTCATAGAAGTTAATTTCACATATCCATAAATTTATGATAAAAGAAATATTTATAATAAAAATAATATGCAATGTAAATATCAAAGAGTATTCCATAATAAATTAACAATGTTGTAGCGAATATCTTTCATCTCGACATTCTCGATTCCGTCTTTATCAGCAATATTCGAAAGTTCATCATGTAACACCTAATATGGATGTTGCCAAACATAATAAATAATGTATTATCATATGAATAGATTCAAATATAATTATGCAATACAAATATCACCACTATAACATCAATTCAATTAGAATTTACAAGACAGAAGATATGTTTTATTTTATGTTTTAGAAATTAAAATAAAAATTTAGTCTTTTAAAAATAAAATAAAGGGTAGTGGTAGAAATTATTAAAAATATGTATAGCAACAAAATAAAAAAAATAGTTCAACTAATAACTAAAATTAAAAAATGTTACTTAAAATAGTGTTTTAAAAAAGGGTACTTAAAATAACATTTTAAAAAATGCTAATAACTAGTTGAAAAGTAATATTTCACCTATTCCTCTAAATACCTTTACTTTATTCTTTTTAACATTTTAACTACTAACTTTAAATTTTAAATAGCTAAAATGCCATTAAATAAACACTAAATTTTGTTTACAATTACATAGCTGTGGGTACGAAAATATTTGTACCAACCACTTGTTTAATAATGACTCTCTTTTAAAGATGAACTAAAATACGTGTAATGTGTTCCATCGATTCTTAATGAGAAAAAACTACAATAGTTGGTTTTTAAAAAAAGAAAAAAAAGAAAAGGATGAAATTTTGACTTAAACCCAAGTACCCAACCGACTAAAATATATATCTAGGTCTGTTTAGGGGTAATATTTACAAATATGGGGCTGTTTCCAGAGAAATTATATGTCTGGTGCTATTTTTTATGTGTCGGATTAAAAGCAACCGACACCTAAAACGTATAAACAGAAAACGACATAACCTTGCCTTGACACGTGTCTGTGTCAGTAAAATTCCTGACGACACAAGCGAGTCGCCATAAAAGGGAACGACACATGCACTATGTCGCCATAAAAGGCTACAACACATGTGCAGTGTTGCCACAAAACTATGCGACACACTTCATACGTCAATCCCTCTCTATATATCTTCAGGCATTCTCCATAACATGCATTCTCATTTCCAGTAAAGTGTTTTGCTGTGTTAGAAATTTTTTTTGGTCTGATTAAGTAAGTAGTTATTAAAATGAGTGTTTGGTCTGATGATGATTCCACCAACTATAGCATACCATCAGATGAGGTGTTAAGTGACTCTTGTGCAGATGATGAAATGTTGATGATTGATTCCAATAATGATGATGACGATGTTGGGGTTTAGAGGCGACCTCTAATTCTGGTGCTTCAAACCAAATCCAGGTTCAGCCTATGCAACAACATTTGCACGCTGGTAATTTGTATTTTGTGGTTTTTGGTTTTTACATTTATATATATAAATATATAAATAGTTAGGTAGTTTAGATCAATCGTATATGAATGATAATATTGATTAATAAATGCAAAAATAATTGTGTTATTTTAGGGTTTTACGAAGAAAATATTTATTTAATCATAAATAAATATAAGATAAAAATTAATAGGATTTAATATTTGAATTAAAATGGTGTGAATGAAAAAATATAACATCACTTTAATTGTGAAAAACTTTTATATAATAATGAGTATTTTGATGTCGTATGTTGAAACTATTTAATTGTTGTCTTAAAATTTCCTATATTTGTAGTTAGAAACCGTTAGTTGACTGTAATTTAATGTTGATTTTGACTCAAAGAACACCAAGCATAAAATTGAAATATGTTATTCAGAAATTGCTTTAACGGATTAAGAGTTAAAATTGTTGGGATTTACGTAGGTACTGGTATAGTTCCTTTTTGGAACGAAGCATCCCACTTTCAAAATATAAATATAGAGCATCCAGATCAAGAAATTGAAATTGATGATGATAACTGGAATGTCGGGGATGAGCTGTACGTTGGGTTAAAGTTTGAGTGCAAGGGTGATGTTCAAAATGCGTTAAAACAATGGTGCATGAAGGTGCATCAAAGTTATATTGTTGTGGAGTCCAAGCCTACTAAATTTGTGGTGAAGTGTCCTAATCAAGTTAGTGCATGTTGTTGGAGGATGCGTGCAATTTTGTCTAAAAGAGCGCACAAATGGCTTATATCACAGTACGAAGGGCCACACACTTGTGTTAACAGTTTTTTATCACAAGATCATAAGAAACTAGATGCGGACTTAATCTGCTCTGTCATCTTAGGTAAACCAATGTGACTTTCAAATGAATATTTTTCAATATTATTTTTATGTTTATGTTTTTTACAGGCATGATAAAGAAGGATCCGTCAGTTCCTATATCATTAATTCAAGAGAGAGTAAAGGGAGAATATGGATTTACTGTTTCGTATCAAAAAGTGTGGAGGGCTAAGCAAAAGGCAATAGCAAAGGTGTGGGGAGATTGGGAAGATTCGTATGCCTTCTTGCCCCGATGGTTAAGTCATATGAAAGAAGTTGTTGTAGGGTCCATAAGTGTGATAAAAACTAGCCGCATTGTCATTGGAGACCAGGTTCATCAAAGGCATCGTAAATTTCGTCGGGTGTTTTGGACATTCAAGCCCTGTTGTGATGCCTTCAGCTATTGTAAGCCCATAATTCAAGTAGATGGAACTCACTTGTATGGAAAATATAAGGGGACTTTATTGGTGGCAACAACCCAGAATGGAAATAGTGCGGTGTTACCATTAGCATTTGTAATTGTGGCAGGCGAAACCTTGGAGGATTGGAGTTGGTTTCTTTCTAACTTGCGATTGTATGTGATGCAGAAGAATGGAATTTGTATAATTTCAGACCGACATAGGAGCATTCTTAGTGCAATCCGGGGTTCAGGGGCGGCATGGACTCCACCTGCTGCATATCATATGTACTGTATACGCAATATAGCAATTAACTTCAACCACAAGTTTAAGAATCAAGAGTTGAAGAAGGACCTGATTAAAATGGGTAGGTTATATATATTCTTTTATATGTTGCAAACTGTTAATTTTTTATGGTAACTAATTATTGTGTACCACAGCGTATAATCCAAGCAAGCATTCGTTTGATCGACAATATCAAATGTTTAGAGAAGCTAGCCCTTAAATTACCAGATGGATGGATTCAATCCCCAAAGCTATGTGGTCGTTGGCTTATGATGAAAATGGAAGTAGGTTTGGCCACATGACAACTAATCTTTCTGAGTGTGTGAACAAAGTATTCAAAGGCGCTCGTAACTTACCTATTACAACTTTGGTGAAGTTCACCTACTCTAGTTTGGTTGAGCACTTTGTTAATCACACTCGGCGTGTTGTGTCAGAAATGGCTGCTGGGCAGATTTATTGCACAAAGGTTATTGAGAAGTTGGCATTGTATCAGGCACAAGCTTGTTCTATCGATGTTAAAAGATTTGATGCAGAGTCTACCAGATTTGAGGTTGAGGAAAGGTTTAACCCAACCACCCAAAAGGGTGGGTTTGTGTGGGCGTTGAACCTAACAGAAAGATGGTGCCAGTGCGGAAGGTTTCAAGCGTTCAAGTACCCATGCATGCACGTGATTGCTGCTTGCAATGCTGTTAACGTCAACTTTTTCCAGTACGTGCATGAATGTTACACATTATGCCATGTTGGGCAGGCTTATGCAGGGCAATGGTATCCCATTGGGAGTGATGACTTAATTCCTGAGCTTCAAGAATCCTACATAGTTGTTCCTGACGATGACATGCTACGCACAAAGGGACGTCCGAAGGCCTCAAGGATTAAAAACGAAATGGACTGGGTTGAGTCAGAGACTCCATATAGATGTGGTATTTGTCGACAAAGAGGTCATAAGCGTTCGACGTGTCCTAATTCTGTTGGCAGTGCTTCTGGTTCTAGTTTCAGTAATAATAGTAACTGATCAGACTTAGATGTTTGTATTTAGTGTTTCAGGGGTCAATGTGTAAAAATAACGACGAAGGTAATAAAGTCCATGAATGTCTATGAAGGTAATAAAGTCCATGAATGTCCATGAATGTCTATGAATATAATAAAGTCCATAATGTTTCAACCCATAATAAATAAATAATTACAAATACAAACAACAATTTACTTTCTAAAAAACAAATACAAATGAAACAAAAGGAATCCTAATGGTGACCTCGGGGCGGAGGAGGGGAAAAAGGCAAGGCCTGGGGACACCGTGGTTAACTCGAGGAGGGAGTCGACGAACAGCTTCAACCTCGTCCTCAATCTGTGATTCTTCCTCTTCAGGTGCAACTACATTTGTAGAAATATCTTCTTCACGTGCAACAACCTCTGATGCAGCTGTGTTTAGGTCAAACATCATCGGATGGAACCCAGTAGAAGGACCAACGTCGGTCTCCCAATGTGCTCGGGATGGGACAGGTGGGGTCATCATGTATGGGACATAAGGTGGTGGGTAAGGAATGGGGGGTCAGGAATGTATAGGGACACAGGGATCTGAGATGAACTTGGCTGTCCAACTGACCCACCCCCATGGGAACTACCACCAATATCCCCCATGAAGGAGGTGCCTTCCCCTGCAAACATCTGAATATTAAAGTACTCATTCGTGTTCATGGGATCCTGTTGTGATGACTGAGATGGGTACTGGTATGTCGGCCAGGGCGAATGTGGTGGCGGTTGAGATGGAACGTAGTATTGGCCTGGTTGTCTGGTGGGAATATCAGGGATGATGTAGTCCTCCTCTGGCTCTCTAAACCTTCGCCTTTGTAACCCAGCTCTTTTGACCCGAGTGCCAGCCATGTCCACATGCACCTCTACATCTGGGGCCATCTCTGTTTGGATAGGAGCATGCACGCTGGCCTATACAATTCTATCCCATTCTCCTATCGACATTAGTATCCTCTCTGTTTCTTGCCAGATGTTATCCATAGCAAAAACAACAGGTTGTTCAGAGTTCTCAGGCGAGGACAAGTACTGAATCACCTCGACGCTGTCCATCTGAAAAAATAAAAACATGTGTCAAAAAAACCATTCATCCCTAATAAGTCATTACTAAACTCATAACACAAGGTGCATGAAGGTGTTACCGTGGATCCCCTTACAGCCCCTTGTCTGGTAATCCACCGACGAGTCCGCTTTTTGTACCATCTAAAGTATTCATGGTTCGCCGACATCTCTCCAAACAGTGGCTGACCAGAACATATATGTCCTTGTCTCCCATTCCATAAATGTAACAGAGGTTCCATAACTGTAGGCCAGTTCTCATCTGATTTGCCCTTCAGTGTGATAGCGTGTAAGTCTTCGGGTTGGGATGGTGCGGTCGGTATGTGTTGCTCTATCCCAAATTGTCGCATTACCCTGTCAGGCTGATGCCACTCTGCAATCTGGAAACAAAGTAATGGAACTCTGCAGTGATGAACTCTGCAGACACCGGTAAATAAGCAACCTTCGCAAAGTGATAAAAACCAGCTCTTCGTAAATATGGTATGATTTCCTCTGGTATTTGATCACTTCTGAGGCGGAGTGCTTTTCTAATTCGTAGTACCCGGTCTGGTTTTCCATTCCAAACATATGTGGATACATGCTTCTCTTGTAATGTTAATAGTTGTGGGTTTAACGGCTCAGGATTGATCTTCTTCTACTCAGCCATACTGCATTGAAAATTACTATTTATATTATAGAATCAATGATTATTTTAAAATAACTTACAAAACATAAAACATAAGAATTAATTTATTGTTGAATTTAATTTAAGTAACAGTTTTTTTTAATTATATAATTATAAATTCTCTAGTTCAAAAATTTGTTATACATATTATACAATCAATGAAATTTTGAAAAAATAACATAAAATATATGTGAATTTTATATTCTTAATATTATTTTTAAATATATAATTGTTAACTTTATAATTTTGGCAATTCTTATGTATATTATATAATCAAACGATTTATTTGAAAAATAAGTTAACAAAATTAGAATTTCTTACATTAATTATTTTGGAGTTTTATTTTCTGATTTTTATTTTTAAATTTCTAATTACCTGATTATGCTCTGAAAAATCTTATATATTTTATATAATGAATGATATTATTTTAAAAATAACTTGACAAACATAGAACATATGAAATAAATTATTTTTTTCTTAATATTAATTTCTGGATATATAATAATAAATTTTCTATTTCAAAAAATTGTTATAATATTATACAATCAATGAATTTTATAATGATAACTTAACAATTTATGAATTTATAACATAAAATATGCATCAAAGTTATATTCTAAATATTTTCTAAAATATATAATTGTAAATTTTAAAATTCTAGGAATTCTTATGTATATTATATAATTAAACAAAAACTTTAAAAATTAACTTTACAAAATTATAATTTGTAACATTAATTTTTTTAAACTTTTATTTTCTGATTTTTAATTTCAAATTTCTAATTGCCAATTTTCTATTTTTAAAAATTCTTATATATTTTATACAATCAATGATATACTTGTAAAAATAACTTAACACATATAGAACATATGAAATAAAATATTTTCGAATTTTATTTTCCAAATAATATTTTCAAATATATAATTATCAATTTTCAAATTCTGAAAATGGTTATATATTGTATCATCTTTAATTTTATCTAATAATAACTTAACACATATACCATTTTATAACATAAATTCTTTTTTAATTTCATTTTATGAATTTTATTTTTCTGGAAAAAATTATTTTCAAATTCTGAAAATAGTTAAACATAATATATCATCATTTATTTTTCTAAAAAGTAACTTAACAAATATTAAATTTATAATAGACTTTATTTATGAATTTCATATTTATGAATTTTACTTTTTAAATATATTATTTTATACTTTTGCATTCTAAATATAGTTTTATATTTTTAAACATATTATTTCATAATGCCTATTCCTAACTACAAAATAATCATATACATATATGCAACAAAATCAAAGTAAAAATAACAATCTACACTAATGTTTACAATTAATACATTTTTTAAGCAAAACAACATATTAAGCTATGCCAACATATTATTTACAACACACCTTTCACCAAATGCAAGCTTCCAAGGGGACCACTGTGCAAAGTCTCACTGCACTTAAAAATTCCAACTTCCTCTTCAGCAATTTTTTACAAAAACAGAGATGGCACTGCGTGGGGTGAAATGGTGGGGATGGAGGGAAAAGGGGCCTGTGTCGTCGGATATATACACGACACACAAAGCCTGTCAGCGGACCGCCCAGCAGGACCAATGGGGCTGTGTCGTCCCAACAATTTCCGACACACCTTTAATTGTGTCGTTAGCTTTCCCAACGACACATCCTACTTTTGCAGGACTGTGCCAGGTGCCCCTTCCCCATTGTGTCGTGTGCAGAGTTGCTGACACTTGTGTCAGTATTACTAATGCCGACACTGAGACTGCCCCAGACCATGTAATATCCACCCAAACAACCCCAAAAAGTAAATATCTCCTAATACTACCCCATTACTAATATTAACCCGTACCCAACCAGAACCAAAAAGGAATTAAAAATGGGAAATTGAACCTGTTTGTGAGGAGAGATGACAAGAGATGCACCCTCCAAACCAAGCCTCTCAGCTATGGCAAAATCAATTCCCTGAGGTGAAGCTGTCACTATAGCCACCCCACCTTCAAATCTCTTATCCTTTTCCATTTCTTCATTCCAACACAACCAAAGACAGAGGCTTTACTTGCTTGTCTCTGAGAACTAACAGAAAAGAAAGGGACTTTGCTGATGAGAAAACTAAAGAGTGTAGAAATTATGGAACAACATTCACAGGGAGGCATTTATTAAGGAGTTCAGTTCCATCTTCAATCATGGAGTGAATTAGAAACACAGCTTGGTCAAGGGGTGAGTTAGCAATTTTCAGAAAATGCAACACTTGACCTTTCCAACAAGTTACAGGTCATAAATCTCAACCATTTATTACAAAAAAATTAACATATCTAATGGTTAAAAAAGTGGTGCACTGTGTACTGGTTTGCAACTGAAGCTTTTGGTGTTGAAAGGTTGTTAGTTAGAGTGAGAGTGAGTGGCATCTTTGTTCTTTTGTTCCCAAGATTCCTCTTGCAAACTATTGTGATAGGAAATATCTCTTCACTCAAAATTAAAAACCTCTCTTTTTTCTTTCAACAAATTGGGAGTATTGACAGGTGAACTCAAACCGCATCTTCTTGTTTTGAAGTAGCAGGTGCTTTGGATATTCTATAATCCATAATTTGCCACGTTTTGTTTTTGTTTTTCTTTGTGTTTTTCTACCTTTCTATTTTTTGGATGAGTTGTGGAAAATATAAGAAGTATATATTATGCAAAGGAAAGAATACTTGATGGATGGAGTATAACCATGTTATCACAATTTGCAGCATGAATAGAGTCTATCTTTACTGCTTCATAACTTCGATCATAAACTACAAACATTAAGAATGGTTTAATTAATCGGATTTTATGCTGAAACAGATAGCTGATATGAGAGAATCCAAGGTTTTTTTCCTGGCATTTCTACTTTTTTGTTCAGTGCTCCAAAGGGTGTGTTCTCACGGAGATCAGCCTCTATCCAAAGTGGATGTTCATAAGGCAACAGTGTCCCTTCTTGACCTTGCTTACATCAATGCATCTCCAGCAGTTCTTGGACCACAAGTGAGTTTTAACAATGTTGTGTAATGTAAATACATCAGTGGTGTCATTTGAAAGTTCTCTTGGTGATCATCAAATTCTTTTTTGCTTCTATTTTATTTCTACCTGCCATCTTGCATTTTGTCTTGTCAATAATGCAAGTTTTAACCAATTGTTTATAGGGTCAAACTGCAGAATGGGTAACCCTGGAGTACAGTTCTCCAGTTCCATCAATTGATGATTGGATTGGAGTGTTCTCTCCTGCAAACTTCAGGTACATTCAAAACCTGTGCACATTTAAAGTTCAGCCAGAAGAATGGTTCCACAATTTGGAGTTCATTCAAAAGTTCTATTTAACTGTCTTAATTAGTTAATTTCTTGTCTTCAACATTCAAACCTGTTGTTATAAAAGTTGTCTTAATCCACATCACATTCCTATTCCTATTTTGTACATTTCAGTGCTTCCACATGTCCAGAAGAAAATCGAAGGGTTTTTCCACCACTATTATGTTCTGCACCTATTAAGGTATTTGTGTGGATGTAATCATTAACATGTACTATGAAAGAAAGAATAGAAACAATGGTCTGCTGAATGTTTACCCCATTGTGCAGTATCAGTATGCAACTTACTCAAATCCCCACAATGAAGTAACTGGAAAAGGGTTTCTGAAACTTCAGCTGATTAACCAGAGATCAGATTTCTCATTTGCATTATTTTCTGGTGGCTTGTCAAACGTAAGCCGTCACTAGTTTGAACTTTCATGGCCAAGTGGATGTTAATATATGATTCAATCATAAACCAAGATGCCTGCTATGCTTAGATTACTGATCTCTCTCTGAAACTTCTATTTATCTACAATGAAATAGTTATGCATTATCTAACTCGTTTCTACTTAACTCATGATAGCCAAAGCTAGTGGCAGTGTCAAATAAAATAGCTTTTGCTAATCCATATGCCCCAGTTTACCCTCGCCTCGCACTAGGAAAGACATGGAATGAGGTAAGTGCAATTTTTCTAGTCCTTGACTGCATAAAACTTACACACTTGATGTTCCAAGGATGAGGAGTGGTACTATGAAGTAAGAAAGCATCCAGCATGCTGCTGTTAGATGAAGATCTTCTAGTTATATTTTGGAAAAATATTTTTGTGCTACATTTACTGTTTTTTTAATGCTTCTTTCATTTTATCAAATTAAATAGTATCAATTTGAACTTCAATCAGATGACTGTAACATGGACAAGCGGATATGGGATCAGTGATGCTGAACCTTTTGTTCAATGGGGTCCAAAAGGGGAAGATCATACACATTCATCTGCGGTGACGTTGACTTTTACTCGAGATAGCTTGTGTGGTAAGGGAAGTCACCATAGCTGTAAATTTATACAGTTGGGATACATCTTGTAATTGAAACTTCTTCATTATGTACTTGACCCTTGGATTTGGAATCAACAATGTTAGCATAACACATGTAAGAGATTATTCAATCTTAGTTCTATGTTATAAAAATATTAATGGTTCAAACTTTTTTTAAAAAAAAACAAAGGACAAAAGTGCAGAAGAACAATTCAAATAAAAATGTTTAAACAAAATCTTAAGCTGTTAGGTGCAAGTCAGGTTTTATCTCCAAAATGTCCTGTCACACAAACCCTTTGGTTGTGTTTGGATGGAGGATTTTTAAAATTCCAGGGGTTCTATTTACAATGTATTTGAATGACAATTTAGCATTTTAAGATTACCATAGATTTCCAACTTAACAATTTTTAGTATAAATGGAAGGAATTTCAAATGACGCATGTTGAGAGAAAATTTCAAAATTCCCCTTTTTTGGTCTAACTCATCTTATATTATAGGTTTGGCATGAGGTGTATACATAGCAAGTGTCAACTTTACCTGATGATGTATTAAGGGAATCATGACAAAAGCTTAACTTGTTAAGTGCAGACTGCAGGCATGGATAATAGAGCATAAGGACATGAGCATATTCCTATCCACGATATTTTCCTTAGCGTTAGTTTTAGGAATGAATAAGGCCTACCCCAAATTTAAGAGTTGCAATCCTATTTGTCTTAAAACTTCATTTGATCAAAAAGAGCCTAGTTTTGTATGTAAAAACTCTGTCCATTCAATTAGAAGTTCATCTAATACCCTTCAACCTATGGAACATCGACATGGACTCTGAAACAAATAAGGGACAAAAGAAGACATTGAAAGGGTAATACAACGAAATTTGATGTGTACTACATAAAGTGTTTATGCTTAATATCCTTCAACTAAATACTTAATCTACCATTGGGATCATCTGTTAACTTGAAAGTTGATTTTGGTAGAAATTGTTCCAACAATATTGCTCTTTCTGCACACTAACATTCTCCACTTATGAACAGGTGCACCAGCAAGCACAGTGGGATGGCGTGACCCTGGATACATTCACACCAGTTATCTGAAAGATCTGTGGCCCAACAGAATGCATGTTATTTCTAGCTTAGTCCTTGTTGTATTGTATGCACTCTCTAAAATCATGTTTCCCTTTGAAGGTGCATGACAACAAATATACAGAATCTTAAGTTCAGATTTTGTTATACTTTCTCAAAGGTTACCTTTGCATTAATTTTGTGACAACTTCACTCTGAAGCCATTGGTATTTTTTATCTTGTTATCTATTAGTATTATGCCCACTCCTGGGATATGGCTCAAGTATGGTTGTTTTTGTTCTATTGTCAGTATATGAATAGATTTCATCTAGATCCAAACTTTAATAGCTGTTAGAAAATCAACTTTATTTTTTCGTGGTTGATTTCCTAACAGATAAAACCTATTGCATTGCAGCATATTTTTTTATTTAAAATTAGTTAGTTACGATGTCATGAATGTTTAATAGTACATTCTGTGGATTGTACAGATATGATTACAAGATAGGAAACAAATTATACAATGATACTTATATCTGGAGTGGAAACTACCAGTTTAGAGCACCTCCTTTTCCTGGACAGAAGTCTTTACAGCGTGTTGTCATATTTGGTGACATGGGAAAGGTTTGGACTAATAAAAAAGTATTCGTGCATATATTTGATTGATGGCAATATGGCATTTGTCATTTTTCTCAGTAACGTTGGTCATTGAGTTTGATCCAATTATGGGTGAGTTTGTTTATATTTATTTGAAGAAAAAAATGTTTTTTTAAACTAAAAAATCACTTAATATCATTTTTTAGATATTTGTTTGAACTTTTTTAAAAATGCAAAAGCTGAAAAATGGAAGTTAAAAACAACTTATTTGAAGAAGCTACTTTGAGTAACTTCTCCAAATAAGTAGTTGAAAAAATTGAAACTAGATATCAAACTTATTTTAAATAGGTGTTTTTTATAGTTGTAACCAAATAGACTAGTTTAATTTAATCATCTTATTTTATAAAAATCATTTATAAATAAATTACTCTTCTAAAAATTACTTAATTTTAAGTTTAAACAAACCAGTCTTATATTTTGATCATTTGATATTTAAAATTATGATATGCTAGGCTTAAAGCATATTATGTACCATCTTTAGTCCTTTTTATAAGATCTAAATATCTAATTTAACACAAACTTTTAAAAAAATTTAGTTAGTCTAGTTAGATGCATTCCATTTGCCAATTATTTTTGTTGTATTTTCAAAATTATTTTCAATATTAATGAAGAGAAAAGAGTGAACTTTTTCATATTTTATTGATTTCAAGAGAGAATGTAACTAATAACGTATGTATTGTAAAATAAAAAACTAAATGCACATTATAAGTTGAAAATGGTATCGGGTAAAATTCTAAAAAATGATCTTATAACACAGATAGAAGGAAGTATATGTTATCCCACTTGGCTTCCTTGAATTCTAATGTGTTCAAACCAAAGGGTATTATTCTATGGGATGCTTATAGATAAGATTTATTTCCTTATACTTTCTTTAAGAAGCTGCCATTGTTTCAAATGCTAACTAATTGCATCTTAAAGGGTATAATCTCAATATGCCTTGGTTTCAACATGAACCATGTTCCCCCCGGATTGAGAGGGGGCCCCACGGTACCCGCCTCTTTCCCCCCATTTTAGACAAGAATAAAGGAGATCTTGATTTGTTCTTGATTTTAGACGAATTTAATTACACCTATGTCATCTTGGGTCTGAATCAAAGATCCTCCATCTCTTCCGTTTTTATGGTTGTATAAATACGGTCTCGAAGCCTTCTTGTAATTTAAGTGGCACATTATTGAGTGAAATACAACTCTAATTTCCTAGAGTAATCTTCTAGGGTTTTGTGTATTATTCGTAGCTCTCATTATGAACAAACCCCAATCCTTATATTAATCCATTCTAAGTATTAGATACATATTTAACCATGCAGGAGGAAGTTGATGGTTCCAATGAATACAACAATTTCCAGCACGGCTCAATTAACACTACACAGCAACTTATTCGCGACTTAGAAAACATTGACATGGTTTTGCATATTGGAGATATATGTTATGCAAATGGATACCTTTCCCAGTGGGATCAATTGCATCAGTTGTGCCTTACATGATTGCAAGGTTTATATATATATATGTGAACACCTCTTTTGGTCCGGCCCAAATACCAAAGATTTAATTAAAAAAGAAGCCAGACATCCGTTGCCCAAATCAAGAATCATTGAAGAATTTCTGAGTTTGACTTCGGATGAGTGTTTTTCTCGGAAAGGAATATTCCCGAGTGATCATTTCTGGGCAGTATGACTCTGAATGATCATTGCTGAATGGGTTGTCTCCGAGTGGTCTGTTCCTGAGTGGGCTGCTTCTAAGGGAGTTACTTCCGAACGAAAAAGGCTCTGACCATAAATGAATACCTTCCGGGTAAAGACTTTCTCAAGCTCCATACTTCTGAGTGGGTTGTCTTCGAGTGAGTCATTTCCGAGTGGGTTGCTTCTAAGGGAAATACCTCCGAGCAAAAAGTGAATCTGACTTCGGATGTGCTTTTTTAAGCTGGGGATACATCCGAGTGAAGAACTCCCGGTTGAAGTCATTCTGAAAGAAAAGGGAGTCTGACATCGGATGTGTTTCTCCTAGGCAGGGATGTTTCCAAGTGGAGACTTCTCGAGTAAATTGATTCTGAATGAAAAGGGGTCTGAACTTCAAGAGCATTTTTCCATACTTCCGAGTGAGGTGTCTCCGACTGAGATATTTTCGAGTGGGTCATTCTCGAGGAAATTACTTCCGAGCAAACAAAGGCCCTGACTATGAAGAGTGCTTTTTGGACAAAGATATATCCGAGTGAGGTGTCTCCGATTGAGATATTTCCGAGTGGGTCATTCTCGAGGGAATTACTTCCGAGCAAAGAAAGGTCCTGACTATGAAGAGTACTTTTCGAACAAAGATATATCCGAGTAGGTTGTCTCCGAGTGAGATATTCCCAGGTGGATCGATTCTGAATGCAGAAAGGCTGACTATGAAATATATCCGAGTGGTTTCTCTCTTAGTAATTCATTCCCGAGTGGGTCATTTTCAAGGGAATTACTTCCGAGTGAAGAAAGGCTCTGACGTTGAAAGAGCACTTTCGGGCAGAGATATTTCCGAGTGAGATATTTCTGAATGTGTCTCCGGGTAAAACATTTCCAAGTGAATCACTTCCGAGGAAAGAGAAACTATGACTGAGTGTTTCATGCAGAAGCATTTCCGAGAGAATCCCCTCCGAGTGAAGCGATTCTGAACGAAAAGAGGCTCTGATGAAAACTTCTCGGAAAGAAATATTCCTGAGTAAGTCTGACTCCGAATGAATACCTCTCGGGTAAAGATATATCCGAGTGGATAATTCCCGAGTGAATTCTGGAAGTGGCAGACAGGGGGCGGAAGTGGAAGTAATTAAAAATTCCCTAGTTGATCCATGAATTCTGGAAATGGCAGACAGGGGGTGGAAGTGGAAGTAATTAAAAATTCCCCACCAGCCGCTGCTCCCCACAACCTGTTAGTGGCTAAGCTGCCTCCACTGTGAGTGGAGGCCTGAGCTATCCAAGCACTCGACCAGCGCCCAGAACCCCTATAAATACCTCATCTGAAGAGGCACAAAGGGTTGGGAAAATTTGGATTTTTGAGCCAATACTCCAAGCACACTCCCCTGAGAACTTGTTCCGACCTCCAGATACCATTCAGATCCCATAAATCCCTCATCAACTACACATCGGCTCTTACACCAAATCCCCCACACCGCCCCTTCAGTGAACCACACACCAGTTCCCCACAGCTCCACTAAATCACCAACTCCGTACCGGATCTTACACCAATTCCTCACCCCATCCCTTCAGTGAATCACACACCGGTTCCCCACAGCTCCACTGACACACCAGCTCCGCTCTGACTCTTACACTAAATCCCCATATCATCCCTTCAGTGAACCACACACCAGTTCCCCATAGCTCCACTAAGTCACCAACTCCGTACCGAATCTTACACCAATTCCTCACCCCGTCCCTTCAGTGAATCACACACCAGTTCCCTATAGCTCCACTGACGCACCATGTAACATCCCGAATAATTATAGAAAATTTTGTGAAGTGGAAATGTTAAAAATTGTTTTTAAGAATTTATTGGATATTTTTAAGAATTATTAGTTTAGTATGAAAGGTGTGATTAGAAGAAGAGAGGTTTAATTAAAATCATTAAAGAAATTATAAAGGAAATGGAGAAATGACCGGTTGAAGAGGTCACCGGTTGGAAGTGACCGGTTGAGAAGGTAACTGGTTGCCATGAGTTTAAATAAAGGTTTCTCTCTCTTAATCATTCATTTTTACGAGAACCTTCTTCTTCTTCTTCATCTGTTTCTCTTCTTCCTTTCCTTCCTCCATTGTTGCGAGCTGCATGCTTTGAAGGGAGGTCCCTTTTGCATTAAACCTTGAAATAGTTACATAGCCGTAACAGTGGTTTCAAGGTGAGTTCTTTGGACCGTTTAAGTTTATTATCTTATCCCTTTCGTTTCTCTTCTGGACCGAATGGTCATGCATGTGGGGGTACTGTTCTGATCTCCACTCCTCTTGGCTGTGAGTGTAACATCTCGGATTTTTAAATAAAATAAATTTATTGGATGGTGATAATTGATTGTTTATGGTCAAATAATTATGGGAGATGTTGTTAGACATTAGAGGTGAATTATCGGTAAATTAAGACTAAGCGGAACTAGAGGAATTAACTGGTGATGTGGGACCCACTTGATTTAATTAGATGTTTGATGGGTCTAAAATGTTTAGAAAATTATTGTGGTTAAGGTGGTATAGTTAGAATAATTTTTAGTGTTAAGAAAATAATTAATTGGATACGACGTATGATGCAAAACGAGGAAAATACGAACCAAATGGGATTAAAAAGAAAATATGAAATCTTCCCTTCTCTTCTTTCTTAACCGTGTGAGTTTTACACACTTTATACCCTCCTTTACACAATGGGCAAAACAAATATGGACCAATGGTAAAAGTAGATGGTGGCATTGCTTTATCTTTTGGGTAATGACCAATTATGGTCACCTTTTCCTCTCTCTTTCTCTCAGTCTTGGCAGCCATCTCTCTCCCTCCATTCACTCTTTATTTTTTTTCTTCTTTATCTTCTCTTCATCCTAAAAACTGTCCCACACTCCTTCTTCTTCTACCTCTTACTAAAATCAAGAGTTGAGTTTGGGAATGTGAGGCATCAATGGAGCTTGGGAGCTTGTGGGATCATCTCCTCCCTCTTCCTTACTTCATTTTCGTTTGGTGGAGCTTAAGCTTGAGGTAAAGATTTCTTACCTCCACCTTGTTTTATTTATGGTTTTGGGGTTGTTGAGTTGAAGATGGTGATTTAGAAACCTTGCATGTGGGTGGAAATGGAAACCCTAGGCTTGAATGTTTGGAAAGGGAACCCTAAGTATTAATAATTTGGGGATTTTGACCCACTTGATGATTTTGGTACCTTGGAATGATGTTATACATAGAAATGAATATTTGAAGGATAGGAGTTGAATATTGATGTGATAAAATGGTGAACTAAGTCATGAGTTACAAATGAAGATATATGCATGTATATAGGTATGTTGATTTGAGGGATTAATCTTAAGTGTTGATGTTGTTGGATTTCTTTAACCCTTAAGACTTGGAGAATCTTAGCTTTGGTGAAAGGAATTCCCGAAGCCTAACATAGGCATATGAATTTGGAGCTTAGACAAGTCTAGGACTTGATCATAAGTTAAGAGAAGTGATGTTTTGTGATGATTTATTGATTACATATGTATGTGTAATTATGGATAGGATTGTATTCCGGACGATGATGCATAATGATCAAAGCAATCAGAGCGTTGGAATTTCAATTTCTTCTCTCGAGGTAGGAGAGGAGTTTGCATTTCAAATTGCATGAGTGAATTCATTGTTAATTATGTATATGTTGAACTCATGCAATGCCTTGCCATGAATTTCTTATATGATTAATTTGATGAAGTGATGAATGATGGCTTGGCTTATGTTGATTGTTATAAAAATGTATGTATTTATATAATATTGACAATAAGTGCCTGATGGTCCCTTGGTTGGACATGAACTAAATGAGGGTGATAAACTATGAATGAATGAACCACACGAATTGTAAAGAATTGTTTTGAAGTGGTTATGTGGAAAGATGAATGAGGGAGTAATGTGGAGTGTAGTTAAAATCTTCCTCTCGTAAGATTAAATAAGTAAGAATAATTGATAAATTGGAATGAGGAATTTCCGAGTGTGAATGGGCAGAGAGAGTTATATGCCTTATATGCTGCGTATGATGTAATGGTGGTGAATCAGTTGGCCTAAAGTGAGAATTCATGAGTTAAGTTGTAAGAATTGCTGATTCTGCATATGTCCTGGTAGTCTCGCTCAAGCGAGGTAGGATCTCACCCAAGCGAGAGTCCCCTGTTTAAGAGAATTAGCTTCTGGACCAATCTCGCCCAAGCGAGCTAGCCTTCCGCTCAAGTGAGACAAGTGAGTAGTGAATGGGTGAGGTACTGGACGAATTTTGTCCGAGCTGGAGTCTTAATAATTTCATGAGGTGGTGAATTTCCGAGTGAAATCCTGAGCGAGCTATGTCTGAGACAGGACCTCCCGAGTGGAATATTGTGTGAGCCGTTCCGAGTGAGGCTATAGCCATTGGGCCTTTTTCTGAGGGGTGAAGGCTTAAAAGGAATCCGAGAGAAATGTGTTCTGAGAGAAATCCATTTTAATAAACCTATTCCGAGTGGGATCTTAGCGAGAGAATTCCTCGAGTAATGAAAGGTCTAATTATTCTTGAGTGGAAAATCCCGAATGAACCTCTCCCGAGGGGAGAGTGATTGTGATGGTTCTGATTAAGGTATTCTAGGAGTCCTCTTCCGAGTGAATAAAGTTATATATTCCGAGTGGACAAGATTTAAATAGGTCCGAGTGAGACAGCTTAGTGAATTCCTCCGAGTGATGAGAGGTCAGAGTAATTCCGAATGAAACTTGATGGTGGAGTCCGAGTGTGTAATTCTGAGTGGGATGGCACCTATGGGGGTATACGGTGTAAGTTTGTCCAGAAGTACTTTGGAATAACTTCACCCGTGTGCAATAGAAGGGGAGTCGGTTTAGAATAAACTGCCGAGTGAAAGACTAATTGATGACTCAGATTTGGAATGAATTTACCGAGTGAAAGACTGAGTGAGAGAGGACTCGGTCTGGACTAATCTTACCGAGTGGAGGACTGAGTGAGTGATGGGTCTGTCTGGATTATCTTGCTGATTGGAAAACCTGAGTGCTTTGAGCCGGTTTCAGGGAAATTCTGCCTAGTGGAAACCTGAATGTTGGGAGTCAGTTTTGATTGATTTTACCGAGTGGACAATCGAGTGAGATGAGTCGGTTTTGAATAAATTACAGAGTGAAAACCGAGTGTCGTTAAGGACGACCCCTGGTTGGATTTCGCTTAAGCGAGTAGGTGCCTCGCTCAAGCGAGTGTTAGAGGAATTGGTTACTGGATAATCCTTGCTTGAGCGAGTGACCGAGTTGATGGTGGTTCGCTCGAGCGAGTAAGCGTGAAAATGCTACTGGATGTTTTTCGCTTACGCGAAAGGGATTCGCCCAAGCGAACCTGGCCTGTCTCGCTCAAGCGGATGTGAGTCTCGCTTGAGCGAGTTTTCCCCAGAATTAAGTTGTTCTATTTTATTTATGGTGGCAGGCTTAGTTTAGACGCTCCTACTTGGCATTAGGAGGTAAATCTGAGACAAATATGGGGATGATATTGAGAAATCCACTAAGGTGTATGATGAAATCCACTAAGGTGTATGATGATGTTGGGGATTATGATGATGATGTTTGATGAGTGGCATTTAGGATGCATAGAGTGAGAATGCATTTGATTTGCATTGCATTGCATCCATGGCATATCGATTGCTGTCTATGTGGAATATTAGGGGGTTCCACTAGGCGGGCCCAGTGGGAGGGCGGCTCAGTGTACGAGTGTATTGTTGTTTTCCCCTGTGACTCGGTGTGTGAGTCACGAAGCTGTCCATAGTTTGGTGACGAGGCACCCTATATGGTGGGCCCAGTGGGCGGGCGGCTCTATGATGAGCGAGTTACCTCAGTGTCCGACGGGGCACGGCTCTCTCGATGTGTGTTCGGGAGGGGCCCGTAGCACTTTTGGCAAGTGAGGCCATGTTGTTGATCCGCAAGTCACGGGGTGACTAGTGCTACAGATGGGCGATAGCGGTTTAGTACCAGTAAAAGAAATTGTTGAGATGCATGCATGCTTTGAGATATGTGTACACATTTTTCTACTGCAGTAGGGGCATAGTAGCACACCTATGCTTGACCCACGACTTGGTGTTTATTCCCACAGTCAGATCTGCATTTGTTGTTGATCATTCCATTGTGCATATGCCTTAGCCATAAGAGCATTTGCATATAGCATGGAGATATGCCAGAATATGATGATGATTGATGATGATTGAGATGATGGTATGGTGTTGATGAGATGGGTAATTAATATACTGAAAGACCACATAAAAGTAATAAATGTTATGAATATACGAAATGATGTTGAATATGACGATATGTATGTGATGGCCCAAGGTAATGAAGGGCGTATTTGTTTATGATTGTTAATGATTATGTTAGCCCGTGGTGGTTTTGATGAAAGACCAGAATGGTCTATATTGATGTGTTGGCCCATTGAGGCGATGTGTAAGAGATGTGTTGGCCCATTGTGGCGGTGTGACAAATGTGTATATGCTTGCTTTGCTATGATTTGATGAATAAGCATGAAATGAATATATATTGTTGAATTAATAATCTATGATGATTGTTGATGGGTTTAGCAAAGCATACATGATGTTGATATGCATATGCACATAATTTCAATTGTATTCATATCGTCATTTGAAATGTATAACTCACTCTCCCATGTGGTCTACTTTTTAGTATTGATGCAGGAATGCCATGGGAAGAGGATGTTTTTAAAAGTAAAGCTTTTGGAAAGGTAAATAGTAGTAACGGAATGCCTTGGTCGGCATCTTTGTAATGTAATGTGTTATGTATATAATGGATAACATGATGTTGTAATTATTGATATTGATGGATGAATTGTGAATATAATTATACATTTGGATGATGTACTAATAGTGGAGATATATGAATTGAGGTTGGACTGGTTATGGTCTATTATGAATATGAACATTGATGATGTATGACGCATGACCATATAGATAAGTATATACTTATATCTTAGGCATTGTATGCTTATGTGATTATGTAAAATGATGATGGTTGTATATTAGGCTTATGATATGCCATTGCATTCTTGCCGAGCCTTTTCTCATATCTTCATATATGGGACTAGGTGTGTGCCCGGTATACACATTCTTCTTCCGCTGTAAACTCTGTTATTTTTGTATATCGAATGGGCAAACTATTTCTCGATCCAGTTATAGGTTACTTAACCTCACTCTTTAGTTTTCTGTGATTCGGGTCTTGATGTGATCATGGTGGAGTCTTGGAAATATTCTCAAACGCAAAAAATTATTCGTATTTTTATTAATTATGATGATTACATCAGGATTCGAGTACAGAAAATCAGGGGTGTTATAGTGAGCCTTAAAGTGGCCCTTTAACCGTGTGAGTGGTGGTGCGATGTAACGTGTTTCATGTTCCAAACCCGTAGGTGGTGGAACAAACACTGGTGGAACGCTTAAAGAAGTTGCTGCTGGAACAGAGGTGGAACAGAGGTAAGGGGGTGTTCGGGTTATAATTAATTAGAATAGGACACAGTCTGAGTCGTTGGAAAGACTAAACCGGGTAAGAGATGATGCTGAGTGAAAATTATGTGAATATGTGTATGAATGTATGTATGGATGTGCACACCGATCGGTTTAAGATCGTGTGTGTGTGAGTGACATGAAATATTTGATGTTGTTGCTGAATGAAAGCTGTGAATGTATGAGTATGCATATATGTATGTGAACACCGATCAGTTTTTGATCGTGTGTAGGTGACTTGAGAAATATTTGATGTTGTGATAATTGAGATGATGCCGAATGATTTGTATATGAATGTGTAAGGATGCATGTACGTGGACACCGATCGGTTTCTGATCGTGTGTATGTGGCTTGAGCCGATTGAAATTTGAAATAATTGATGCTGTGACAATCGGTGTTTAATGGAAATGTGATGTAGGGCTTGACAAGCAGGTCGCCCAGTGGCAATATGATGAATGGGCTTGACAAGTCGGTCGCCCTGTGTTGTGAGCACATGCCAGTTTCTGGTAGTTGTAGTTATTGATTGTTGATAATATGAAATGATTAAGATGTGATTATGTGGTATGGGATGGCCAACGGTATATGTTACCCTCGTTTTTGGCTTCAGTGGTCAAGCAGGACCCAGTTGAGCTACCCAGAAGTCTATGACCCAGTGGTTGAGGGGGAGTCAAGCAGGACTCAGTGAACCAAGCAGGGTTCACGGGGTGTCAAGTAGGACCCCCAGCTGAAGGCCAATCCTTTAGTATCCGGATACTAGGCGTCGATTTTATGTGAGAGTTAGTTGTGACTTGTAATTTGATGAATTATTAGTTGTGGTGTATATTTGCTGAGTGCAATTGGTTTTAATTGCCGAATGAAAATTGAAATAATTGCTGAGTGATGTTATATTTACCGAGTGGTAAATTGGTTATAATTGCCGAATGAAAATTTAAATCATTGCTGAGTGATGTTATATTTACCGAGTGGTAAATTGGTTATAATTGCCGAATGAAAATTTAAATCATTGCTGAGTGATTTGATGTATTTGCTGAGTGTAATTTCATATCTTTGTCGAGTGATCGTTATATTTTCCGAGTGGAAAATTGTTATATTTTCCTAGTGGAAGTTACTTGCTGAGTGTGATTGGCTAGGTTTGCAGTGTTAATTGCTATGATTACCGAGTGTATGTATTGCTGAATGTTACTTGTTAAGATTGTCGAAGGAGAACTGTTATATTGCTGAGTGTGAATTACTATAATGCCGAGTGATAATGGATATATTGCCGAGTGTGAGTGTATTGCCAATCGAGTTAATTGCTGAATGAAATGTGCAGTTTTGAGGATAAAGCAATCGGACGGAGTTTATACTCGTATTTTATTTTATTCCGTTCTATATTAATTATGATGTTAAACACTCACCCTTGCTGTGGTTTTCAATTTTAGTAACCAGTGACAGGGAAGAGGTCGGAGCCATGGAGGTGCGCCAAGCGGATGATTGATGCCAAGGCACCGAGTGATTTGAATGAATTATGTAATATATATATATATTTTGAGTTTTTCCGAGTGTTTGATGCTACAATGTGTTGCCTGTTTGTTGAATTAAATTTGAATCAGTATGCTGATTAACGTGAATATGAATTCTTAATGTTATAAATCGGTATTTATTTTGAGTAAATTTACATTGCTGTAGCAAAGTTGATTACCGGGTGAATTGAGCCGAGTAGAATCATTATTGTCCGAGCGAGGGCCGATTGATTTGGTGCCCATTTAGCTCAATTTAGTATCCCTTATTATTGAGTAAAGAATAACCGAGAGACTGACTTCCGAGTGGAAGGTTAGAGCATCTCCGAGTGAGCAATGGCTGGGAGAATCACTTCCGAGTGAAGATATGAGTGAACTTTTCTGAGTGAAGTAAGGTTAAGTTGTTTCCGTGTGACAGGTGAGTGAGTGGGCTTATTTTCGAGTGAAACCCGACTGTAAGTCTTGTTCGCTCAGGTTTAAGAAGTAGTATTCGCTCAAGCGAGTCAGATCTCGCCCAAGCGAATCAGAGTCTCGCTCAGGCGAGTAACCCTGACTCTGTTTTATTCCTTCCGCTGATTCAATCTTATTTTATGTTGAAATATTTCCGATCGGTCATTATTTTTAATATGCTTTTATTCAAAGATTTATTTTTGATCGGTTATTGCTAATTTAAGTATGATTTTACTATTTTGAATATATTTAAGAAAAGTAAATGTTATTTTATATTAAGACCGAGTGGAATTTTTATTAAACGCGAAAAATCCATTGTGAAAAATTGGAAAATTAACGCGGGTTGTCACACACCAGCTCCACTCCAGCTCTTACACTTCAACTCCACACCGGCTCTCAGCTCTCTCATCACACCGGTCACACTCTGTTCCTCATTTTCAATGCTTGTCATTATTTATTTTTCTGTCAAATTAGTTGCTGTTTGATGGATCCGTTTCCCTTTCAATTAGTAATTAATTTCTATTGATTGAATTAGTCCCCCACTAGAATTCATAATAAATATTAACAAGAATGAGTGCTTCACACATTTTTATTTGGACTAGCCTAAAAATTATTTCTTTTTTTTAATCAGTGTCGTACGGGAGTACTCCCGTCTACACAATCTCCTTAGAACTAGTACACGTGCGAAGAACTTCTCCTTGTATGAGTTCTCTTCAAAAAAAACATCATCAAGAACTACGTAACCCTGATTTCTCGATAACTCGAGAATACGTAGGAGCAGGACTTAACTCCTACCGGGCCCATCCTTCCTTTTTTTCATTTTCACATTTTCTTGTATCTATTCCATTTTTATTACTTCCATAAAAATCAATTTAGGCGTGACGTCTTGTTGATTTTCCCTCATTTTTGGTTGACCATCATCGCGACCCATAAGGAAAGGGATACTTAGGACGAGATGTCCCGTTTATCCCCTTTCCATTCCTGACCCCGTATTTTTGATTAAAGGATGACTAATTTAGATGCGACGTCTTGTTAGCACCCTTCCCTTTTCCTGTTTTATACCGAAGCCGAGGTTAATTTGGACGAGACGTCCTGTTGACCTACACTTCATGTTTGTTCAGTTTGTTCTTTTCTTTTTTTTACACAAAGTACAACAATAAAAAGGAAGAAACATAACATCTTTTGTAAGGCTATTTATGTTGTGCATTTTCAGTCTTGGTACTGTTTTTGACAGGCGATGTAGGGTGCTAATAACTTCCCTACTTGTAACCGACTCCCGAACTTGAATCTCATTTTTTAAAAAACCAGTTCTTTACTAAACTTAGTTTTTTCCCAATGTTTTTCCTATGGATAAAAACATTGGTGGTGACTCCCTGTTTTGTTTTAACTGTTTAAATCAATCATTCGAAAGGGTCGGCCGTATCGGCCGCGATCCCGGTCGCGACAGATGGCGACTCCGCTGGGGACACTTAAGAGAGTCAGGCCAGTTTGATTGAAAGCGCATGTTTTTTTTATATATAGCCTTTGTTAGCTTGGATTTCTTCCCCTTGTTTTATTTTCTATTAATTGTTATGAATGTTCATTCTTGTTTTAATTGTATCTTGTTATTTGTTTCATTGTCTATGTTTTGCATGATTGTTGAACCCTAGGATAGAGGACTATATTTATTTATATGAATATTGAACCCTAGGGTAGATGACTTTGTGTTGTATCCTATGTTTGTTCTTTGTGCAGAATGAGGTAAGGTAAAAAGGTATTGAATGCCCTTTCACACACTACACTCACGTTACTTGCACACACTTATGAGAGGCGCCCTATACCCGGGCCCCAAATGAAGCTTAAGTTAGGAGAGGTTGGTAATAGAATCGTATGGGATGTACTTCCCATCCGGTGTTCGTAAGAACCTCAACTAGAGTTTGACCTTTCATGATATACGCACCTAGTAGACTTCCTACTGTTGCATCCCTGTCATGAGTAAGATCTTGGCTCCAGTGACCTTTTAGAAGTCTAGAATAAGCCACCCAATGTGAGGAGTCACTTTTAGATAAGCTATAGGGCCTAAGAAAAGACTTTCAGAAAAGCCCGACCTAGGCCACGAAAGGGCAGACTTTACTCCACCTTACATCATTTTCACTTTCCCTTTTTAATCCAAAAATGAATTATCTACCACCCGAAGTTTTACTTTGCTTTGAAATAATGACTCATTTTTGGAACACATAGTACTCTTCGGGCGGATAGATAATTCTCTTTTGGTCATGTATCTCTGAGTCTTGAGTCATAGATTTTCCTAATCGTCAAAAAAATAATTTTGTTTTTGCTCCAACAGGGGCGTCGATGACGATTAGAAAACTTATGACTATTGTGACTTGGACCCTTGGTAATCGCTGTTTCCCCAAGAAAAATTGCTTTATGTTAAATCAATGGGGAAGTACCGTTTCTAAAACATGACAACAACTAATTTCTCTTCCTTATCCTCATTTTCGTGGGAGGCTATTCAGAACTTAACGAATACCCTTTGAGTATCTATAAAAGTTAACATGGGATTGAACTCAAGAAATGAGGGTTGTAGTTGCCCGAAGAAAATGTTTGAGCTTGAGGCTCCCGCCTCAGAATGAAGGATTTCTTTTGTCTTCACAACTATCTCTTATTAATTTCCATGTTTACCATGCCTAGTACTTTTGAACGATAAGTTCTAAGGAATGGTCAAAGGATACTCGCCAAAGCCTGTGATTGTTTCCCATGACATTCTCCTTCTTTCTGTTTCCACCTAACATTTTTGTTTTTTTCAAAAGACATCGACGTCACGGGTAGGCATCCTTACCAAACCCGGCTCCAAAAGAAACTCATGCCTGACGTAGAAGTCGTGGACGGAGACTTTAGAACTGAGTTCGATCAGCTGAAAGAGGGAGTGGCAGAGTTAACTAAACTTTTGGAAAAGAGATACACAGAAGGAGGCTCCTCTGCAGGTGTTGAGGATGCCCAACAATGGCCTGCCACCACGCCGCCTCCCCCTGGTTTAGACCCAGCAAAAACCCAACTCGCTAACACAACGACATCCCCTCACACCATTCATGTCAGAAGATCTAACCCCGCCATTGAGACCCAGCCACTTTACGGACAGTCCTATACACAACAGCATACATTTGTCAGTCCTGACGGCAACCCAGTACCTTTTCCACTTTATGGCCTACCATTGGGATACTATCCCCCACTCGCTAACCAACAAGACGCCCACGACCAGTAAGCGATGAATCCTCACGCTTTACACCCTGCCCAGCCAAATATACCACCACTCCACCAAACCCAAAACACGCAAGCCCATGACTGATAAGTGTTTTATAACACAATATATTAGATCTAGTTTGCTTAGGATTTTAATCATTATACACTGTATTTCCTTAATTTTTATGATTTTTACTTTCTTTCCACTATATTCTACTTAGGTATTTTATTTTGCATAAATTAGGATAATACAAGGGTCAATAACAAGAGAAAAACGACCATCAAATGATAAAGAAACAAGAAGAATAAGCCCAAGTGGAAAGAATTCTCTTTTTTATACTGAATTCCAACTCAAAATGATCAAATCCGAGTAGGATGACTTAAAATGATCAAATATGAGTAGGATGACTCAGAATGAAGCGTTGCCGAGTGGAATACTTCCCGGTTGGAGGTAAATCCGAGTGGAAGATTCCCTATCAAAGCTATTCTGAGTGAAAAATGGCTGACCTTGAAGGAATATTTCTCGGTTGGAGATAAATCCGAGTGGAAGCTTCCCGACTTGAACCACTCTGAGTGAAAAAGGGACTGACTTTAAATAATTACCGCCCAAAGCTATTTGTTTAAGTAAGAATTACTGATTGAAGCGAGTCTGATTTGGGGAACAACTGCTTTTTCTGGGCAAAATTGTCTCCGAGTGGAAGACTCCCGAGTGAGTTGATTCCGAATGAAAAAAACTCTGAACTTCGGAAGAACAATTGTCAGGCAAGGCCTTTCCGAGTAGTGAGTTTCGGAGGAAGTGTCTTATCAAGCAAGGAAAAGAGTCCGACCGGGAATGAGTCTCTTTCGGGTAGGCTCTCAAGTTTCAAACTAACCCCGAGTGAGATGTCTCCAAGGAAGGCACTTCCGAGTGGTTCGGGGCCGAGAGATGTATTTCCAAGCAAAGCAAAGCTCGGACCTGGAAAGAACTTCTATCGGCCAGATTCTCTCAAGTCACAAATTTCTGAGTGAAAAGCAAGGCCGACTCCCGAGTGAAAACAACCGAATCGGTTGATTGACGATTAAGGCCATTCTGAGTGAGAAGCAAGTCAGACTTCCGAGTGAATGTGTCCGAGTGGATCATTTCAAGGAGTGAAGGAAGAGTCGTTCTCGACTGAATTACTCCCAAGCAAATCCGAGCAAGGTTTCTCCGAGTGGTTCAATTCCAGAGACATAGCCGAGTGAAGCATTTTGGAGGTGCCGATTGAATCATTTGAATGAAGACTTCCCGATCCTGAGTGGGTCACATGTGAAAGAAGAGGGTCTGAACGAGTGCTGAGTGAGTCACTTTTGAAAATTCTAAATGAATGTTTCAATCAATGCCGAGTGAGTCACTTTGCTCATCCACTCACAAATTGCACACCGGCTCTATAAATCTACATCCACAACACCGTCTAGCTCCTCTTAACACCGTCCAGCTCCCCTCAACACCGTCCAGCTTGAATTGCTTCAAACAGAAACAAGTTCCGAGGAAAACAACACCGAGTGAAGCAAATCCAAATGAACAAAGGTCCTAATGAATGCTCCTCGGAATTAAATTTCCGAGTCAATAATCGGTGAATTCAAGCTTTCACTCGGTCTTTTATGTGTAAAGAGCACCTGTTCCGCTTGGATTAATCCCCACTGATGTTGATTGATGACTGAGGCACTAATGCGAGTCAGAAGGAAAACGCCGACTCCATATTTCCACCGATTACCCATGCTGACTTGGATTTCCACTATCCAAGTGGATCCTTGACTTATGAGGGGGTGGCTGACAACAAAGCAAAAGGGAAAATAATAAAAGAATTTCTACTAGCCACCGATCCCTATAGTTGCTGAGGTCCAGGTTGTATCCAAGTTGAATTGGTGAGGCGGCTGACAACAAGATGAAAGAAAAAATAATAAAAAAGGTCCCACTAGCCGCCATTCCCATAATTATTAACGTCCAAAGATCTCTATAAATAGGGGGGAGGTCTGAAGCCATTTATAATCATCGCCTTTTGATCAAGTTCTAATTCACTCACTTTAATTCCTTTCTTTTCCTTTCTATTTCGTTTTCTTCTCCGTTCCTTTTCTTTTCTTTTTCCTTCGTTTTCTTTCTCTTTTTATTTTCTTTATCTGTCCCGTTTCTTTCTCTTTTTATTTTCTTTTTCTTTTCTTTTTCTTTCTATTTTGTAAGAGTTGTGAAGGTTGTAAAATTGAGTGTTCCAATTTGTAATTGGTGGAGGAATATTGCAACAAGGAAATACAGTGGTAAAATTATTTTGAGCTTTTGGAGAAACCCGTAAGTCTTTATTTTTACCATGTCTTGTATGTTTTATTTTTCCATCATGTATATGAATTTGAATTATTTCATGAGTAACTAAATTAATTATCTTGGGATGAAGGGGGTGTGATAATATTTTATGATAATGTTATTTTGACTTTGAATTAAATAAATTTCTGTTTTCTATTTAGTTCAAAAAATGCTCAATGCTCTTAGTGATTCCTAACAAGAACCTAAGTGATAAAACTGTATACTTGCGGGTATATTAGTAAGTTTAAGTAATTAATAGAATCGAGAGATTTATTGTTATTGGAAAGTTTTTGAACTAAGCCTAAGGTTTTGAAATACTTTTTGTGACCTCGGTAAAACCGTGAAAGTAATCAAAATCTTTTGGGGAATAAATAAGGGATTTTCACAAAACAATAATGGGCCTTTTCTAAGAATTAAGCAGCGCTTTCCATAGGTTAGGTACATTAATAAGATTCCGAGAGGAACATATTAATTAGCTGAAGGAAAATCCGCCTTGGAAAACTTAATTTGATTCTTATTTATGAAAAGTTAAAATTCATTAACATAAAATAGAGTCTTGATCCCCCGAAATCCCAAGATACTCTCAACTCTGATTTTTAAGTGTTAAGTAAATTTTGTTTCTAAATTTATTTTTAATTTGTGTTTTATTTTACAAAAACATTAAAAATCAATTGTGTGGATAATTAAATTTCAATATGCTGGTACTTTGAACACAGTCCCTGTGGAGAACGATAATCTTTTATATTACGCGACATAACCCGTGCGCTTGCGGACCCTGTCAATGACCCACAAACCTACCAAACCCAAAACACACAGGCCCATTGATGCTAAATCTCCGAATCATTATTTTGATGTGTAATTCTCAGAAGATTTACACTTTGGCAAGCGCACCAGTCGTTAAAATTGTATTATATTTGATCGTCCCACAGGGATTGTGGTAAGTACCTCAATCTTAGACTAGTACAAGCTGAACCAACACAAGGCACAGAAAGTTCATTCGGTTTTTGTTGTTTTAATGTTTTCTAGTTGTTTTTGTATTTCCAGAAACAGTGTTAAGATGAAATGTGAAAGGTGATTAATAGAAAATAGGTCAGGATTGCTTTGGTTCACAAATTCATCAAGAAACATGCAATTAAAGTATAATCAAACTTCATAATCTAGAGGACAATCCGCTTGTGGTTATTCCCTAATTCCTTAGGTGAAAAACACTAATCCTTAAGCATTGGACCTTAATTCCTTAAGTGCTCAATTAACCTAAGAATCTAATGCAAAATTGGAGGTTGAACTCTAACTATTCACCTAAATTGATTAGGCCTGAACTAGTTAGAAAGCTAGAAGTTACCTAAGCTTCAACCATGATTCCTCACTGGCGAAGTTCTTCATCAGATCTGGATTTGTCAATCCAGCAAAACAGATCCACTCCTCAGCTTGTTCGCCTCAGGATCTAGAAGTTGATTTCCTCACTCACAGCTTCAAGATTTCATTGCTAACCTTCGCAATCCCAACCTTAGGAATTTAGAAATCCATCGACATTGGTTCTATCGAAGGAATATGGAAAGTCATGGAGGAGAGAGTTTAGAGAGCGAAAGGAATTAGAGAGATGTTGGAAAATGGAAAAATGAATTGTATTCTATGTACTCTGTTTTCTGGTTCTGTCTGTGTGTTGTTACAGAGCATATATATAGACATCTAACTAACTAACTAACTTAACTAATCACTAGGAAAGCTGAGTTAATAATTAAACTAACTAACTAATTACATAATTACAGAATAACTAACTAATTACAGCTCAGCTCTTAACAAATTACAGTTCATCATTAGCTAATCATAGCGTAGCACTAACTAATAACAGCTCAGTATTTAAATTACTAAGGTGCAGAAGTAGGAGAGAAGGCAGCAGGAAACAACACTGTTGCCGAGTGTCTTCTAGAGGGAACAATCAGTGTTTTAAATAACTGCCTTCACGCTTGAGCGAACTGGGTAGCTCGAAATATGTGCTGTAGTATTGCTTTCTCGCTTTAAGCGTTATGGAGAAGCTTGGGCGAGGGGTGATGTTTTGGAGTCATGCTTGAGCGAACTTGTTCGCTTGAATGAATTTTGACTCTCGCTTGAGCGAATTTGACTCTCGCTTGAGTGAGTGGATTATTCAATTAGCATTCTGAAGTTAACGCTCGGGTTCTTCTTTTTTTCAATCGGTGCATTTAAAGTCTCGCTCGGGTTCTTCATGCAATATTCGATTCCCTGTTATGATCAGTGTCTTGAAGCATTTCCCAGTCGGACTTCTGGAGTTTCACTCGGATTTGTGACATCTCACTCGGCTTTTTAGAATTTCACTCGGATTTTCCTTCTTGGCTTGAACGCAGCCTATTCCTGCACCACTAAACACATACTGCCTAGCATTTGTATGCTGGCGGCTTAATGAAATTACAAATAATCATAAACTCTTAACTAATTAATGTTTCAAATCATTTTCTTACGTAAATAAAACACTTTTGAAATAAATAACTAAAACAAGAATTATTAACAAATTATTAAATAATAAAATCAAAACTAAACAATAATTAATGAATTATGTTAAATAAAAGGTGAAATAAATAAGTCTTTTCAAGACTTATCACATCCCCAAACTTAAGACTTGCTTGTCCTCAAGTAAATACTCAAATTAATTAACTAACAAGCTGTTATTCAACACAATCAACCTTTCCTTAACTTAGTTCATGCTATAATTATTGAATACCGACCATGCTTTCTTTTCGCAATTTCTAAAAATATAATAACTTACACCTCTTTTGGGAAACAAGCTGTTGATGCTTTCCTTACTGGGTTGGTGTTTCACTCTTCTCTCAGTGTATAGGGTAAATAGAATGCACTCATCACCTGCATACTTGTTAGATAAACATAGGCTTGCAACAGTTCTAAATGTCATGCCATATGCCAACACAATCAGATCAGTAAGGGCTTTTTAAGCTTATAATGGGGCTAGGCTACAGGCTCTATTATTGTTTTTCCGAGTCAGAGACGGGTTACAAGATGTATCCACTGATTCCTTGACTCAATTTTAACTTAATTGCCTCTACTTAGCAAGCTCCATTATTTTTCGAGTGAATGCTAACTTAACAACTTTAGGTGCTTTGCACTTTTTTTCTTCTTCTTTTAGTCCTTTGGACTTTTCTTTTCTTTCATCTTTTTCCGATCACAAATTTTTTTTTCTTGTGGTGCTTTGCACCTTTTTCCTTGCTGCTTTTTTCATTTTTCTTCTTGGCTTTTCTATTTCTCCCTTCATTTCCCTATTTATTCATCTATAACCAAGGTCGGAGTGTGTCCTTAATTACTGTTAGGCACACTCTTCATCCCCAAACTTAGAACTTGCTAGTCTCTAGCAATAAGTAAGACTGAGCAATTGATCAGTGGAACATCCAGTCAGTTTTTTCTAGATATATAGGCTTGTAACGTTAGGTGAATAAACAGAATAAAAGGGTCTTAGGCTCAAACATAATTATTGGGTCAAAGGATAATTTTAAAATATTAGGAAGGCTAATTTTTGGCCCTGGCTAATTTAACAAAGAAGGCCTTCATCATTTCCGATTGGCTGGCATACAGTTAATTAGCAAGTACTGAAGCAAATTCTGTCTCACTAACTAGCATACAGGCTCACTCGGAAAGAATAATAGAGGCTCAAAAGCTACAAATATAACAGTTAATCAGCCAGTCATGTCCCCAAACTTAATGTAAGGTCATACATTCAGATTGCTAACTAGCATGCCGAGTAAACAATTAATTAATGATGAAAAATAGTTATGGGCAGAGATCATGAATCAAACAAAGCCGATCAATTAATTTATCCGACTAAAGCTTAAGAATCAGCAAACTTAAAATTATTAAGATGGATTTGAAATTAAACACCATAAATATATTTTATCAATTAATGAGTCAGAATATCAATTAAAGAGTCGGAGTAATAAAATACTTCCCTTTTACCCGAGTGGCAGTGAATGGGAAACACGTGGTCGGATTGGGATGCATGAATTTGTCGATACATTCGAAAAATAGAATAATACCAAGCAAGTTAACAAACAAATAAAATTTCATTACAACTAAAACAAAAGAGAATTCATTGTTCAGAAAAACACTTAAAATAAAGTAAAGTCATTACATAAAAATAGCATAATAAAAAAATACGGAGCAACAAATCAATCATCCTGATCCTCATTCTCTTTGTTCTGCTCAGAAGATGGTGGGAGGTCAGCTGCCAGGGTACGTCCTCAGAGGGAATAGTGAATCCAATAGAGGCCAACCATGCATCTCTGTCAGGTGGGGCTCCCATTTCTGCTGTGTGCTCTACCCTCAATCTGGTGGCAATCTTCCTGAGCATGAGATCGTGGTTCAAGACCCGATCATAGATTCTAAGTTGCATCTTCTTCATGACCTGCAATTCCTGCAACACCATAGAAATGTCAGAAGAAGAAGAACCGGCTCCTGCTGATTGCCTGGGACGCTTGGGCTCTTTGGGCACAAAATTATCAACATGGCTTATCACCCACTGCTTATCCATCACTCTTTCAGGCTTGACCTTCGTCAACTCAGCATAGTTGACCTTAGCCTGATACTTTTGAGCTAGCAAGGTGATAACCGAGCAGTATGGCAGTTGAAGATTCTTGTCCAGGTTTTTCATCATTTCTTCTAAGATCAACTCACTGAGATTCACATGCCAACCCTTCATCAGGCAAAACATCAATACCAACCTTTTAATGGTGATCTCTGTTGCATGTATCACCGGTTGTAGAGATGAGAGGATATAATGGCACCACAACAGTGGAAGATGGTTGAGAGAATTTTTCTTGACACTCTTTGGTCGACCATCAGCCTTTGTCAGATAAGCAGTGCCTGGTTGACAGCATTTTTCTAATATATCTTTCCTCAAATTTGTATTTTCTGCCCGATGAAAAATATCAACTTTCCACGTGTACTGGCATCCTTCCTCCTCCAGAATTGGTACATTCAGAAGCTTGTTCAGGATGTCACCAGTTAAAGGAATGGTGACTCCTCTCAGGAAGGAAGAAAATGGAAAGTCGTCTTCTCTTGAGTGGGTTCTGAGATTGGCATAGAACTCTCGGGTGAGTTCCTGGTATCCATGGCCCAAATTTTCGTTGAAAAACTGCCAGCCTCTTTGAATCATGGCAGCTTGGACAGTATCATCATCACTTTTGTCTCCTTCAAGGACAAGAGCTCTGTCCCTTATGACTCCCCTGGTTTTGAATTTCTTTTCATATTCCTAGGCAGTCTTCGCATCTCGAAACCTAAGCCCATCAAAACCTTTAACTTCTGGCGATTCGTTCCTCTCAACTGCAATGGATACGTTCCTCTCAACTGAAGGAGAGCTATTCCTTTCAGCTTGACTTTGACTGGGTGCAGGTTCAGGAGAATCAGATATACTTATGGTTGCCACCTCCTTTTCGTTATCTTTTTGCTTTTTTCTCACACTTCCTTCTGCAAAATTTGGTCTAGGTTTTTGTAGGAGTCTCTGTGATCTTTTCATATTGAATGATAAAAATGCTGATAAACAACCTAAATGAAAATAAATACAGAAACCCAAAACAATCACAGCAAACCGAAAATGTGAGATGCATGGCTATGAACAATGGAAGAATATTAACAATGAAACAGGAAAATACTAAGCATATACTTAGAAGTGAAAGAAATAAGTGAAAAGATGGTACCTTTCTCAGGAATTAGAAGGTGTGCCTTTTCCTCTTCAACCCAAGTTTCAGCGTAGGAATTTAGGGTTTGTACGCTGAAGGGTTTTTATACTGTTGGACCCTCTACCTGAGATACACGTAAGCACGCTGAAATGTTAGCGTACCAACGCTGAAGGTTTTTTTTTCAATAGGCTCTCTTGCTCGGCTTACACACTGAATAGATGGAAGATCGAGTGAGACTAGGAAGAGATGTCGAGTGGATACACGAAAAACGAGTGACAGTGGGGGTGGATGAAAAAGAACGAGTGGAAGAAAGAACGAATGAAAAAGAACGAATGAAAACAAATTCCGAGTAAATGGGACGAGTGAAAGATATACTGACCGGATGAAGGTGATAAGTAAATGAAAGAGTGAGTGAAAGAACAAATGGAAGAACGACACGTGAATGAATGAACAGGATCCCGAGTGAATGAAAACTGAGTAGAAATGATCCTAAGTGAATGAAGGATGAATGGATACAAGAACGAGTGAAAGAATGAATGAATGAAGTAGAGTGCATGAGAGACAAGTGAACAATGAATAGACGAGTGAACAACTGCAGTGCGATACGAGTGAACAGAAAAGCGAGTGGGAGAAAGAACAATGAAAGTAAGGCCGGGTGAAAGAAAGAACGAGTGAAATAAATGAAGATTGGAAGAGTGTATGGAAGAATGAGTGGAAGAATGAATGAGTGGAAGAGATCGGGTGAGGAACGAGAGGAGTGAGGGAACCGAGAGAATGATTGACCGAGTGAATGAAGAACGAGTGAATTAGAGTGACCGAATGAATGAAGGCCGAGTGGGAGAGACGAGTACAAATTATACCGAATGGATGAAGAACCAAATGAAAAATGAGGTGAAAAATGAAAGTCCGAATGAAACGGAGTGATTGAGCGAGAAAGACGAGTGGAGGAAAAAGAAAAATACAAAGAGGTGTGTGAGAAAACCGAGAAAGAATTTAGGTGGAATGAAACAACGAGTGAATGAATACCGAGTGGATTATACCGGGTGAAAATGAAAAATGAATGAATGAACAATAAGTGGATGTAAGAACGGAAAAACGAGTGAAAGAAAGTGAAAGAGTAAATGCAAAACTGCAGAGAGAGAGAGAGAGACGAGTGAATGGTATATCTAGTGGATGGAACACCGACTGGATGAAAACGAGTAAGAAACAGAACAAGAAGAAGATAAACTAAGTGGATAACTGAACAACTACAGGGGAAACTGAGTGAATGAAAATACTGAGTGGATATCGGATTGAGAAAAATACAGACGAAGTATTCATGAAATAACTTGTGAAAAGGAAATACCGAGTGGAAGAAAGATGAAAAGACGGAAGACCGAGTGAACACAAAACTGACAAGAAAATATACTGAGTGAATAGAAGACTAATTGATACAAAGCTGACTGTGATAAGTGAGGAATCCGAGTGATAAAAGGCTGACTGAAATAAGTCAGCCTTCATCATCTGACCCGTTTATTAAATCAACGATCAGAAATCATTTATTAAAGTCTCCCTTTTTATTCACATCAAAATTTGGAATTTATTGAAGAATGACGAGTGAAGAGTTTCCAGTCGGGAAAAGGGGTTAAGAATGAGTAACAGTGATCCGAGTGTACCACTCTCGCTCAAGCTCAATAAACTTTCGCTTAGGCGTGAAACAACAGCAGAAGCTTCTCGCCTAAGCTACAAGTGCTTCGCCTGAGCAGAATGGAAGAATCAGGATCGGACTCCCTTCTTTAAAACTTCACAAATTTTATTCAAACTTTATTCACAAACTCTTTAGTTTTCTTTTTATTAATTCTGACACAAAACACAAAATGGAACACTCGGAACGTAGGGCTGCCTCCCTAGAGCGCTTCTTTAAGGTCACTAGCTTGACCTTTTGGCATCTAAGAGGATGCCTGCAACAGTATGGAGGTTTTCTGCCTATCAAACTCTCCTCCAAAGTAGAGTTTGAGTCGCTGGCCATTCACCTTAAAAATCCGATCGGTGGTCGGGTCTTTCAGCTCAACTGCACCATGAGGAAAAACCTCATTTACAAGAAAAGGTCCCGACCACTTAGATCTAAGCTTTCCAGGAAAGAGTCTCAGTCAGGAATTGAATAATAAGACCTTATCACCCTTTTGAAACTCCTTCTTATTTATCCACTTATCGTGCCACCTCTTTGTTTTCTCCTTATAAATGGAGGCACTTTGATAAGCGTTGAGTCGGAACTCCTCAAGTTCATGGAGTTTAAGGACTCTTTCCTCCTGGGATTGGTCAAAATCCATGTTTAATAGCTTTGTGGCCCACCATGCCTTGTGTTCTAACTCCACAGGGAGATGGCAAGCCTTACCATAGACTAACTGATAAGGGGAGATGCCAATCGGAGTTTTAAAGGCTGTCCTATAGGCCCACAATGCATCATCCAATTTAACCGACCAATCTTTCCTAGATTTCCTGACCACTTTCTCTAAAATTCTCTTAATTTCTCTATTTGACAGCTCAACTTGTCCACAAGTTTATGGATGGTATGAAGTGGATACCTTATGCAAGACCTTATAGTGCCGCAGGGCTTTTTCCATTATTTTATTACAAAAATATGAACCCCCATCACTAATGAGAACTCTCGGAACTCCAAACCTAGAGAAAATATTTTTCTTTATGAGCCTAAGAACCACATATGCATCACTGGTTCTGGTCGGGGTTGCCTCCACCCACTTGGAGACATAATCTACAGCAACAAGTATATATTCATTGGAGAACGACTTTGGAAATGGTCCCATAAAGTCGATACCCTAGACATCAAATAATTCCACAACTAAAATGTTTGTCAATGGCATACCAGCTTTAGCAGAGAGACCTCCGCTCCTTTGACATTTATCACACCTTTGCACATACACTTTAACATCCTGAAAGATAGTCGGCCAATAAAAGCCACATTGTAAAACCTTTGCTGTTGTACGGGAGGCACCATGGTGTCCTCCATAATAGGAGTCGTGGCAATGCCACAAGAGCCTTTCTTACTCGAATTCAGGCACACATCGCCTGATCACTCCATCTACTCCTATTTTATACAGAAATGGATCATCCTAAAGGAAGGTTTTACTATCATGAAAAATTTTTTTCTTCATTTGGGATGTCCAGCCATCAAGCACCACCGAGGCACTTTTGAAGTTAGCCATATTAGCATACCATGGCCCGGTGATAATTTCCATCAACCTCTCGTGTGGAAATTCTTCTTTTATTAAAACAGAATCTGATTCACCTTCCAGACGAGACAGTTGATCAGCAGCTGAGTTCTCTACTCCCTTTTTGTCTCTTATTTCTAAGTCAAACTCCTGGAGTGAAAGAACCCACCTGATCAGTCTTGGCTTAGATTCTTTCTTAGCTAGTAAGTACTTGATTGCCGAGTGATCTGTATATACAATGACCTTAGCACCAATCAAGTAAGCACGAAATTTATCAAATGCATACACCACAACAAGCATTTCTTTTTCAGTAGTGGTGTAATGTATTTGATTTTTGTTTAACACTTTACTAGCATAATAAATCACATGAGTTAATTTTCCTTTTTTCTGACCCAGCACAGCTCCGACTGCAAAGTCACTTGCATCACATATTAATTCTAACGGTAAAGACCAATCGGGTGCTGCAAGGATCGGAGCTGAAGTCAAACTTTGTTTCAAATTTTCAAAAGCCTTGACACAGTTTTCATTAAACACAAACACATGATCTTTTACTAGCAAGTCGGTCAAAGGCTTAGCTATTTTTGAAAAATCTTTTATAAATCTTCTGTAGAAGCCAGCACATCCTAGAAAACTCCTCACTCCTTTCACATTGATCGGAGGAGGAAGTTTTTCAATGATTTCTATCTTGGCTCTATCCACTTGAATGCCCTCAGCAGAGACTTTGTGGCCAAGGACTATCCCTCTTTTAACCATAAAATGACACTTTTCCCAGTTAAGGACAAGGTTAGCCTCCTGGCATCTCACCAGCACCTTAGATAGGTTACTAAGGCATGTATCAAAACTACTACCAAAGACAGAGAACTCGTCCATGAATACTTCAATGAATTTCTCCACCATGTCCGCAAAGATTGCCAGCATACACCTTTGAAAGGTTGATGGAGCGTTGCACAAACTGAATGGCATGCGCCTATAGGCAAAGATTCCATATGGACAGGTGAATATTGTCTTCTCTTGATCTTTTGGGTCAACCACAATTTGGTTATAACCTGAGTAACCATCAAGGAAGCGGTAGTATTCATGACCCGACAGTCTCTCAAGCATCTGGTCAACAAACGGTAAGGGAAAGTGGTCTTTCCTGGTGAAGTCATTCAGCCTTCTATAGTCTATACACATTCTCCAACCTGTGGTCCGTCTAGTAGCTATGACTTCACCTTTTTCATTTTTAACAGTTGTCATCCCTCCTTTCTTGGGCACCACTTGGACCGGACTGATCCAAGCACTGTCTGAGATAGGATAGATGATTCCTGCATCAAGAAGCTTGACCACCTCTTTCCTGACAGCCTCTTTCATTATGGGGTTCAATCTGTGTTGTGGCTGAGCTATAGGGGAATAGTCATCCTCCATCAGAATTTTGTGCATACAAAATGATAGACTGATTCCATTCAAATCAGAAATGTTCCAGCCAATCGCAGATTCGTGTGTCTTTAAAACCCCTATTAATTTGTCAACATCCTCTTCTTTTAAGTCAGCATTAATAATGACAGGATGTGTTTCATCTTCTCTCAGGAAAACATATTTCAAATGAGAAGGCAAAGGTTTTAAATTATATTTTTCTTCAGAAATTTCCTTTCCTTTCTCAACTTCAGTAATTTTCAAATCATTTTTCTTTTCTTTTTCAAAATCACCTACTTCCAATACTTCCAGTAGGTTCAGCATTTCCGAGTGAGAGTCATTTAACTCCTCAGTCTCAGAGTCAAAGTCATCCTCCAAAAAGGTTCGTAAGACCCCTTCTTCAATTTTTAAAAGCATTAGAGTCTTGTAACTTTTAATTTCTTCAATCATTAAGCAATCCATCCTTTCAGCTGGATGTTTCATGGAATTAAAGACATTAAAAGTTACTTTCTCCTCCTGAACTCTCAACATGAGTTCACCCTCTTCTACATCAATCAATGCTCTTCCTGTAGCTAGAAAGGGTCTGCCTAAGATCAAAGGAATTTCTCGATCAGCCTCCATATCCAACACTATAAAATTTACTGGGAAGATAAATTTGTCTACCTTAACTAACAGGTCTTCCAGCATCCCCTGGGGATATTTAATGGACCTGTCAGCCAACTGCAAAGACATGCGAGTCGGTTGCAGGTCATTGATTCCCAATTTTTTCATCAAAGATAGAGGCATCAGATTTATACTAGCTCCTAGGTCACAAAGAGCACTTCCTACATGAATATCCCCAATTGCACATGGTATTGTAAAAGATCCAAGATCTTCTAGCTTTTGAGGAAGTTTCTTTTGGATGATTGCACTGCACTCTTGAGTGAGAGCAATCATTTCATCCCCTTTAAGCTTTCTCTTCTTAGACAACAGTTCTTTCAAAAATTTTGCATAGGAAGGCATCTCCTGTAATGCCTCGGCAAAAGGGATATTTATGTGAAGTTTCTTAAATACATCTAAGAACCTAGCAAACTTTTGCTCTTCTATTTGCTTTTTAAACCTGTGTGGAAATGGAGCATTCCTCAGTTTTTCAAGAGTCAACTTAGAAGCTTCCTCCAGAATCAGATCAACCTTTTTCTTTTTCTTTTGGTGGACTTTATTTTCTTTTTCTTTTTCTGTTTCATTTTCATTTTCAGCTTCATTATTAACCTGCTCAGTTTCTTGCACTATTTCTTTTTCTTTATCTTTTTCTGAGTTTATTTCCTGACTTGGAGGTGGAGAAAGAATTTCTCCACTCCTAGTGGTTATAGCTTTGCAATGTTCCCTTGGATTTACCTTGGTATCTCCAGGAAAATTGCTTGCTTGCCTCTCAGCTAATTGCTTAGAAAGCTGTCCAACTTGATTTTCTAGATTTCTTATGGACGCTTCCTGATTTTTAAAACTGGCCTGAGTGGCCTGGATGAACTGAGAAAGTACATTCTCAAGTTCTGACTTTTCTTTAATAGGAGGGTGAGAAGGTTGTTGTGGTCTATTTATGGGTTAATTTTGTGGGATGTTCTGATTCAAATGTGGACCTTTCTGCCAGGAAAAATTGGGGTGATTCCTGTAATTAGGATTAACGGAATTAGAAGGATAATTCCTTTGATATTGTTGCTGCCCCATATAGTTCACTTGCTCGGAAGGCACATTTGGATCACACATTCCATTTTCATGGTCTCCACCACAAAAGTCATAACTTATCATAGAAACTTGACTCGGCTTTTGGAGTTCTGAAATCTGTATGCTTAGTTTCTCTAAAGCCTGAGTCATCAGCTTACTCTGAGCCAGATAAGCATCTTGTGCTTCTAGTTCTAATATCCCTCTCTTAGGGACTTGGCTCCTCTCACTAATCAGACATTCATTAGAAGCCATAACGTCAATCAGCTCTATGGCTTCTTCTACAGTTTTAGTTGTTAATGAGCCTCCAGCCGAGGCATCAATCAGGACCCTGGTAGCTGGCCTGACACCATTATAGAAAATAGTGACTTGTTGTATATCAGAGATTTGATGATGAGGACATCTCCTCAAACTCTCTTTATACCTATCCCATGCTTCCATTAAGGATTCACCTTCTCTTTGTTGGAAACACATGATTTCATTACGTAACTTCGCATATTTAGAAGGAGGAAAATACTTAATCAAAAATTTTCTTTGCAAGTCCTCCCAAGTGGAAATACTGCCTCTCGGTTGACTCTGCAACCAGGCTTTAGCTCGGTCCCTTAGAGAAAACGGAAACAATCTCAGTCGAATTGCCTCTTTAGGGACTCCGTTCATTTTTACTGTATCACAAATTTAGAGGAAGGTTACTAGATGCAAATTTGGATCCGCAACCTCACTTCCTCCGAACTGTTCATTTCTTACCAATTGCAGCAAAGCTGGTTTAAGTTCAAAATTATTAGCTAAAATCGGTGGCCTAAGGATGCTAGATTGTGATCCTTCTTTAGTCGGTCGGGAGTAGTCACCTAGTGTAACTCTTCTCTGTTCTATTTCTTTTTGTTCTTTTTGCTTTTTCTCTTTTCTCAATTTACATTCTAACAGATCGATATCAGGATCAAAGAAGAAAGGCTCTCCTCTGTTCCTTGACTGCATACAACAAATGTTAAACACAAGAACAATTCACAGCTACGACTACAGCTACACGAAAACAAATAACTACTACTACTAAAAACAAAAATCAAACTACGTACTAAATGCAAACAAAAGTAAACGGTTCAGTCTAGTACCGGTCCAAGGATTGTTGATATTACTCAACAATCCCCGGCAACGGCGCCATTAACTTGATGCTAAATCTCCGAATCATTATTTTGATGTGTAATTCTCAGAAGATTTACGCTTTGGCTAGCGCACCAGTCGTTAAAATTGTATTATATTTGATCGTCCCACAGGGATTGTGGTAAGTACCTCAATCTCAGACTAGTACAAGCTGAACCAACACAAGGCACAGAAAGTTCATTCGGTTTTTGTTGTTTTAATGTTTTCTAGTTGTTTTTGTATTTCCAGAAATAGTGTTAAGATGAAATGTGAAAGGTGATTAATAGAAAATAGGTCAGGATTACTTCGGTTCATAAATTCATCAAGAAACATGCAATTAAAGTATAATCAAACTTCATAATCTAGAGGACAATCCGCTTATGGTTATTCCCTAATTCCTTAGGTGAAAAACACTAATCCTTAAGCATTGGACCTTAATTCCTTAAGTGCTCAATTAACCTAAGAATCTAATGCGAAATTGGAGGTTGAACTCTAACTATTCACCTAAATTGATTAGGCCTGAACTAGTTAGAAAGCTGGAAGTTACCTAAGCTTCAACCATGATTCCTCACTGGCGAAGTTCTTCATCAGATCTGGATTTGTCAATCCAGTAAAACAGATCCACTCTTCAGCTTGTTCGCCTCAGGATCTAGAAGTTGATTTCCTCACTCACAGCTTCAAGATTTCATTGCTAACCTTCGCAATCCCAACCTTAGGAATTTAGAAATCCATTGACATTGGTTCTATCGAAGGAATATGGAACGTCATGGAGGAGAGAGTTTAGAGAGCGAAAGGAATTAGAGAGATGTTGGAAAATGGAAAAATGAATTGTATTCTATGTACTCTATTTTCTGGTTCTGTCTATGTGTTGTTACAGAGCATATATATAGACATCTAACTAACTAACTAACTTAACTAATCACTAGGAAAGCTGAGTTAATAATTAAACTAACTAACTAATTACATAATTACAGAATAACTAACTAATTACAGCTCAGCTCTTAACAAATTACAGTTCATCATTAGCTAATCACAGCGCAGCACTAACTAATAACAGCTCAGTACTTAAATTACTAAGGTGCAGAAGTTGGAGAGAAGGCAGCAGGAAACAGCACTGGTGCCGAGTGTCTTCTGGAGGGAACAATCAGTGTTTTAAATAACTGCCTTCACGCTTGAGCGAACTGGGTAGCTCTAAATATGTGCTGCAGTATTGCTTTCTCGCTTTAAGCGTTATGGAGAAGCTTGGGCCAGGGGTGATGTTTTGGAGTCACGCTTAAGCGAACTTGCTCGCTTGAATGAATTTTGACTCTCGCTTGAGCGAATTTGACTCTCGCTTGAGCGAGTGGATTATTCAATCAGCATTCTGAAGTTAACGCTCGGGTTCTTCTTTTTTTCAATCGGTGCTTTTAAAGTCTCGCTCGGGTTCTTCATGTAATATTCGGTTCCCTGTTGCGATCGGTGTCTTGAAGCATTTCCCAGTCGGACTTTTGGAGTTTCACTCGGATTTGTGACATCTCACTTGGCTTTTTAGAATTTCACTCAGATTTTCCTTCTTGGCTTGAACGCAACCTGTTCCTGCACCGCTAAACACATACTGCCTAGCATTTGTATGCTGGCTGCTTAATGAAATTACAAATAATCATAAACTCTTAACTAATTAATGTTTCAAATCATTTTCTTATGTAAATAAAACACTTTTGAAATAAATAACTAAAACATGAATTATTAACAAATTATTAAATAATAAAATCAAAACTAAACAATAATTAATGAATTATGTTAAATAAAAGGTGAAATAAATAAGTCTTTTCAAGACTTATCACCCATGACCCACAAACCTACCAAACCCAAAACACATAAGCCCTGATGGCCCAGCCAACTTACAATGCACAAGCCCAAAACACACGAGCCCAGATGACCCAGCCAACTTATGTCGTACAAGCTATGGCCCAACCCCAAGGTCCCTCACCAAATACAGGCCTAATGAACCAGTCCCATGCATTGCATCCGTTCAACCAGCCACTCGGCTATCCGTACGGATACGCAACCCCCTATGCGACCAATCTCCAAGACACAACCCGCATGATGAACCTGGTAACCAGTTATAGCATAGTCGCAGCTCCCCAAAAAGAAAAGATAGAAATCTTAGAAGAACGTTTGAGAATGATGGAAGGCGCTAGAGGTTTTGGACTGATAGATGCTTCTGAGCTATGTCTAGTCACAGATGTTATCCTCCCGCCCAAATTCAAGATGCCAGACTTTGACAAGTATCGGGGAATGACTTGTCCAAAGAACCATCTATAACACCCCTGGTTTTCTGTACTCGGATCCTGATGTAATCGTCATAATTAATAAAAATACGGATAAATTTTTCACGTTTGAAAATATTTCCAAGACACACCATGATCACATCAAGACCCAAATCACAGAAAACCAAAGAGTGAGATTAAATAACCTATAACTGGATCGATAAATAGTTTGCCCATAACGGTATACAAAAATAATAGAGTATACAGCGGAAGAATGTGTATGTCGGGCACACGCCTAGTCCCATATATGACAATATGAGAAAAGGCAAGGCAAGCATGCAAACACTAAACACAAACCTATTACTATATCACATTCATACACTTACAACATACGTATACATTGCCTAAGATACAATAATTATACCATCTCACGGTGTACTGTCAAAAGATGGCATCCTACTCTTCTAAAGACTAATTGTTGATCCACTGCTTCCAAGATAGTCTGGCGGGGGCCGCTCTTACATGGTATGCTCACCTTGAGCGGAACCATATTCGTTGTTGGAAGGACTTGGCAGATGCCTTCCTTAGACAATACAAATATAATATGGATATGGCACCCAACAGGGTTCAGTTACAGAATATGTTGAAAAGGGACAGTGAAACATTTAAGGAGTATGCCTAACGCTGGAGAGAGACAGCCGCGCAAGTGGACCCCTCGCTGTCGGAAAAAGAGATAGTCGCGATGTTTATCGACACGCTCCCATCACCCTTCTATGGCAAGATGATTGGTCATCCAACTTCTCCGACATTGTGACTATTGGGGAAAGGGTGGAGAGTGGAATACGAACAGGAAAAATCACTCAGGGCCCATCTGGGGCAAGCACGACAAGAAAGCCGACACCTGGGAGAAGGGATGGAGAAACTAATTCCATCTCTTCTAATCAAAAGACGGCTCCGCCGAGACCATTCGTCCCTACCATGATTCAAGCTCCCAATCCTTATGTGGCCGCTGCCGCTCAGGGCCCGACAGCTTATACTCCCCACTTCCGTCCGCCCATGGTAAGAGCGCCAATGCCGCAACCCATGCCATACCATCACCTGCAACAAGTAATGTGGACATACCCAAGGAAGACCCTCACACTACATTGGAGAAAGGACTTGAGGCATATAGAGGTCCCCTCACAAGGGCAAAGACCAAAAGGGCCAAAGAGAGCATTCATAAAGCCCTTTTCTCTTTTCTCTCTTCTAGTGGGCCTAAGCCCAATAAGGAACCTATGAGGATCTATATGTACTTTGCTTGTAATATACTTCCTAAATAGTTTCTCTAGGTTTATAGGATAGCTTTGGGCCTTACAAGGTCAAATGGGCCACTTTTGGGCCTTGTACTTTCCCTTTTGGGCCATGTATAGGCCATTTGTTCATCTTTTCTCTTAATGGGCCTTGGATCCATGACCAAGCCCATCTAGCTAGTCCTTGGCCGAAATTCCCATGGCCTATATAAGGGCTTCTCCTTTTGTAATCAAGCACCATTAATTCATTTGCAAAATTTGAGAGCACTTAAGTGTTTCCTAGTAAGAGATTCTCCTCCTTCTCTCTAGAATTTGAGAGCTCTCTCAAGCTCTTATCCAAGGGGTTTCTCCCTCCCTTGGTGGTGAGTGGAGTTATCTTCCTCCACCTTAGGAAGTGGCCTCCAACCTTTCCCTCTCCTCTTTTCCAAGCCTTCCTCCATTGTCCACCTTCTCTCCTTCCATTTCCACTCTCTTTTCCTTTATTTTTGCGTCACACTCCTATAGCTTTAGGCTTAGAGTTTCGGTTTCACTGCCTTGAAGAAGAAGTCATCAAGCTTACCTTGAAGGAAGATAGGAGAAAGAGCCCTAGATCCATCCCTCTTCAAGAAAGTGCATGAAGAGCCTACATCATGTGGTATCATTGAGCCTTGGGAGGTTCTTTTCTTCTTCTCTTCCATTTTAATTTTCAGTTTTCACTTCTTTTGCTGGCTGGAATTCTGTTTCTTAGTCATTCATATGCCTTATTAATGCCATGTTAGCATAGAAAGAATCATAAAAAGTCTTGGTTCTTTTGAGTTTTTGTGATAGTTTCTTTGTGGTTTCAATCTTTGCATCTTGTAATGGTCATTTTCGGTTAGCAATTGTTACCATTCTGTTTTGGTTTCTAAAATTTCAGATTTGGCACATGTTAAATTCGGTTATTAGGTGGTTAGGTTGTTGTTACATGTTAGTTAATTGTTAGTTGTTAGTTAGAGCCAATTTAGGAAGTTAGTTAAGTACCATGTGGAACCTTTTCTAGAGTTCTAGGAAGTTAATTGTTGATCCTTCATTCTATTCCAATTGAGTAGCCATTATTTCTTAAGCCTTTTTAGTTTGTCATTTTTGCTTCTTAAAGTTTTGTCTTGAGTTTGTATTCTTTTGGACTTCTAAGATCACTCCATTTCGCCATTAAGTGAGGGTAGCATATTGAAACACTTGAGATTGGTGTGGAAATTGATTGAGCTTGACAATCTCTAAGAGAAGGCATACACTTGAGAGATACACTTTTGAGAGGTTTAAAGTTTTCTTTGTGATTTCCATTAACCAAATCTTGTTTGGAGTTGTTGTTTTGTTCTCTTGCTAGGTAAAGTGGAGCTTATACATCAAGAAGGACTTGTGAAGACACTTGTAAAGGAGGCAAAAGCTTTGTAACTAGTAGAACTTAGGCAAAGTTTTTCAATTCTTAGGCTTTGTGTAGTAGGATTTTGTCTTGTATTTTGGACACAACAAGGACATTGGACTTTTTGGACATTATAATTTTCCCTTTTGCTTGGTAAATTTCGAATTAGGATAGTGCATATGCATTTGTTTGTTAACTACTTTTAGTTAATTGGTTAGAGTTAGTTAGAAGTTACAACTATAATTAGTTAGTTAGTTGGTAGTTAGTTGAGTGTCTTAACTAATTAGTTAGTGGTTGGAACTAATTCTAGTTGTCATAACTAATTGTTAGTTGGGTTAACTAATACATAACCGAATTAGTTAGGTAGTTATAGTGGTTAGACTTTGTTACAACCTCCATAACTAATTAACTACTTTTGGTTAGGGTTGTTAAGACTTGGTTAGTTAGTTGAACTAATTTTGTTAGGTTAACTACTTCTTAAAACCGAATTTGGTTAGGCTTGTCTAGGGTTAGTTAATCACTAGCAACATCCTAGGACAACCATAATCAACTTAGGTTAAGGACAACTTAAGATTTCCATAAGCAACATAGGACTAACCTAGTTAAAGACAACCTAGGACTTTGTTTCCCTATAGGATAGAAACCTAGTATTGATATTTTAGGTTTGTTGAAGTGTTTTTTTCACTTGTATTGCATTCATCTTCCTCGACTAGCTTGTCTATACATATTTTGTTTTTGTCTTGAATTTCTTTGACAACATTAAAAGATGTCATCTAGTGATAGGGAGAACAAAACCATGCTTCATAACATAATGGATAGCTTAAACAACATTAATGCTAGGCTAAACAATCTTGAGCATAATGAACCCCCTAGAAATAGGCATAGACAACGAAATCAAAGACATAACACTAGTGATAATGAGGAAGAAACAAGACAAAGAAGGCACCATGAACATAGAAAAGATGACATAGGCTTAAGAGAGGTAAAATTAGAAATTCCCCCATTCAATGGAAAAAGTGACATTGAAGCCTACTTAGAGTGGGAGATGAGGGTAGAACAAATATTCAACTCTCATCAAATAAAAGATGATAAAAAAGTTAGGATTGCAACTCTTTCTTTCCAAAATTATGCCTTAGTTTGGTGGACCCAAATTTGTAAGGAGAGAAAAAGAGACAACTTCCCCCCCATAGATGATTGGGTAGACTTAAAAGCTCTCCTTAGAAAAAGATATGTTCCTAACTATTATAGGGGTGAACTATTAGCAAAGCTTAATAGGCTCACCCAAGGCTCCAAATGTGTAGAAGATTACTATAAAGCCTTAGAGATAGCCATGATTAGAGCCAATCTAGAAGAGGATGAGGAAACCCTAATGCATAGGTTCTTACATGGGCTTAATAGGAACATCAAAAATAGGGTAGAACTTCTTCCACATGTGGATATAGAAGAGTTACTCCACCAATGCACCAAAGTAGAAAACCAATTTAAGGAAAAAGAATCCTATAGTGGGGATAACAATAGAGCCTATAAGTCAAAATGGGTAGAAAATAAGGGTAAGTTTGAGAGAAACCCTAGAGAGAGAGAAGTGGGCGCTTCCTCCTCTAAACCCCAAAGTGAGTTACACAAAAATGGCAAAGTCTTTCACAATCAACATGATAAGCATGATCCATCATCAAAACCACAATCCTCTAGATCTTCTTCCATCAAATGTTTTAAGTGCCTTGGAAGAGGACATATTGCTTCGGACTGTCCAACAAAAAGAACAATGATTTTAAAAACCAATGGAACCTACTCAAGTCAATCAGAGTCTAATTCTGATTCTCACTATTCAAGTGATGACTCTAGTAGTGATTCCAGTGACAGTGAGCATATTTTAGGGGATGATGGTGAGTTGTACATGATTAGAAGGTTGCTTGGTAGTCATGTAAAACTCGATGACACAACACAAAGAGAGAACATCTTTTATACAAGATGTTACATTAATGACAAATTATGTTCTCTCATTGTGGATAGTGGGAGTTGTGCAAATGTTGCAAGCCAAAGACTAGTCAAAAAGATAGGATTAGAGCTTATAGACCATCCAAGTCCCTATAAATTACAATGGTTAAATGAAAAAGGGGAAATAGTTGTCAATAAGCAAGTCCTAATCAATTTCACCATAGGCATATATAGAGATGAAGTCAAATGTGATGTAGTACCTATGGAAGCAACTCATATACTATTAGGAAGGCCTTGACAATTTGATAGAAAGGTCCTTCATGAGGGGCTCACTAACACCCTCACATTTAAACTAGATGGTAAGAAGATAGTATTACATCCTCTAACTCCACAACAAGTAGCCAAAGACCAAATCCAAATGAAAGCTAAGAGAGAAAAAGAGTTAGGATCTTCTTCCCATGTGAGTTTAGAAAAACCAAAGAAAAACAAAAAAGACAATAAAGGGAAAGGAGTTATTGTCTATAATGACTCCCAACCTAATCTCTTTGCAAATAAATATGTTGTGAAACATGCCATGTTTTCACAAAAGCATTGCTTGATCATATATCCAAAAGATATCCCTAACACTTCCTTGTGTTCAATGGGCACCTCTCCTCCCCCTTGCCCAAAGGGATCCAAAATATCTTGCAAGAATTTAAAGACCTCTTCCCAAAAGACATTCCAAAGGGGTTACCTCCTATTAGGGGCATTGAGCATCAAATAGACCTTATACCTGGGGCTAGTTTGCCAAATAGACCGGCCTATAGATGCAACCCTAAGGAAAGTTTAGAAATAGAAAATCAAGTGAATGAACTACTTTCCAAAGGTTGGATTAGAGAAAGTTTAAGCCCTTGCGCATTACCGGTTTTACTTGTACCCCAGAAAGATGGTTCATGGAGAATGTGTACGGATTGTAGAGCCATTAATAACATCACCATCAAGTATAGGCATCCCATACCTAGACTTGATGACATGTTAGATGAGCTTAGTGGATCTACAATCTTCTCCAAGATTGATCTTAAAAGTGGCTATCACCAAATTAGAATAAAAGAAGGAGATGAATAGAAAGCCGCTTTTAAAACCAAGCTTGGCCTTTATGAGTGGTTAGTGATGCCTTTCGGCCTAACTAATGCACCAAGTACCTTCATGAGACTTATGAACCATGGTTTAAGGGATTTCATAGGGAATTTTGTTGTGGTATACTTTGATGACATTCTTGTGTACTCAAAGTCCATGACATCTCATCTAATCCACCTAAGACAAGTTATGCTTGCCTTGAGAACAAACAATCTTTATGCTAACTTTGAAAAATGTTCTTTTGGCATGGATACCATTGTCTTTCTTGTTTTTGTAGTTAGTTCTAGAGGTGTTGAGGTAGATCACTCTAAGGTTAAGGCAATCCAAGATTGGCCTACACCTAAAAATGTGAGTGAAGTAAGAAGTTTCCATGGTCTCGCAAGTTTCTATAGGAGATTTGTGAAAGATTTTTCAACCCTAGCCTCCCCTCTAAATGAGTAGGTCAAAAAGAATGTTTCTTTTATATGGGGGCCTAGGCAAGAAAAAGCCTTTCAAGATCTCAAAGATAGGCTTACTCATGCTCCAATTTTAAAACTTCCAAATTTTTCTAAAACCTTTGAGCTTGAGTGTGATGCATCAAATGTGGGCATAGGAGCTGTACTTTTACAAGAAGGACACCCCATTGCTTTTACAAGAAACTAATTCCATCTCTTCTAATCAAAAGACGGCTCCACCGAGACCATTCTTCCCTACCATGATTCAAGCTCCCAATCCTTATGTGGCCGCTGCCGCTCAGGGCCCGACAGCTTATACTCCCCACTTCCGTCCGCCCATGGTAAGAGCGCCAATGCCGCAACCCATGCCATACCATCACCTGCAACAAGTAATGTGGACATACCCAAGGAAGACCCTCACACTACATTGGAGAAAGGACTTGAGGCATATAGAGGTCCCCTCACAAGGGCAAAGACCAAAAGGGCCAAAGAGAGCATTCATAAAGCCCTTTTCTCTTTTCTCTCTTCTAGTGGGCCTAAGCCCAATAAGGAACCTATGAGGATCTATATGTAATTTGCTTGTAATATACTTCCTAAATAGTTTCTCTAGGTTTATAGGATAGCTTTGGGCCTTACAAGGTTAAATGGGCCACTTTTGGGCCTTGTACTTTCCCTTTTGGGCCATGTATAGGCCATTTGTTCATCTTTTCTCTTAATGGGCCTTGGATCCATGACCAAGCCCATCTAGCTAGTCCTTGGCCGAAATTCCCATGGCCTATATAAGGGCTTCTCCTTTTGTAATCAAGCACCATTAATTCATTTGCAAAATTTGAGAGCACTTAAGTGTTTCCTAGTGAGAGATTCTCCTCCTTCTCTCTAGAATTTGAGAGCTCTCTCAAGCTTTTATCCAAGGGGTTTCTCCCTCCCTTGGTGGTGAGTGGAGTTATCTTCCTCCACCTTAGGAAGTGGCCTCCAACCTTTCCCTCTCCTCTTTTCCAAGCCTTCCTCCATTGTCCACCTTCTCTCCTTCCATTTCCACTCTCTTTTTGATGTAGGCTCTTCGTACACTTTCTTGAAGAGAGATGGATCTAGGGCTCTTTCTCCTATCTTCCTTCAAAGCAAGCTTGAGAACTTCTTCTTCAAGGCATGGGAAACCGAAAACTAAAGCCTAAAACTAGAGGAGAGTGACGCAAAAACAAAGGAAAAGAGAGTGGAAATGGAAGGAGAGAAGGTGAACAATGGAGGAAGGCTTGGAAAAAGGGAGAAGGAAAGGTTGGAGGCCACTTCTTAAGGTGGAGGAAGATAACTCCACTCACCACCAAGGGAGGGAGAAACCCCTTGGATAAGAGCTTGAGAGAGCTCTCAAATTCTAGAGAAAAGGAGGAGAATCTCTCACTAAGAAACACTTAAGTGCTCTCAAATTTTGTAAATGAATTAATGGTGCTTGATTACAAAAGGAGAAGCCCTTATATAGGCCATGGGAATTTCGGCCAAGGACTAGCTAGATGGGCTTGGTCATGGATCCAAGGCCCATTAAGAGAAAAGATGAACAAATGACCTATACATGGCCCAAAAGGGAAAGTACAAGGCCCAAAAGTGGCCCATTTGACCTTGTAAGGCCCAAAGCTATCCTATAAGTCTAGAGAAACTATTTAGAAAGTATATTACAAGTAAAGTACACATAGGTCCTCATAGGTTCCTTATTGGGCTTAGGCCCACTAGAAGAGAGAAAAGAGAAAAGGGCTTTATGGATGCTCTCTTTGGCCCTTTTGGTCTTTGCCCTTGTGAGGGGACCTCTATATGCTTCAAGTCCTTTCTCCAATGTAGTGTGAGGGTCTTCCTTAGGTATGTCCACATTATGCTCCCCCTCTTCAAAAGGATTTGTCCTCAAATCAAAGGCATCATCCTCATCATCTATATCAAAGGGAGACAAATCAGTTATATTGAAAGAAGCACTCACACCATAATCTCCTGGTAGATCTACGACATAAGCATTATTATTAATTTTCTTGAGAATTTGGAAAGGCCCATCACCTCTAGGGTTGAGTTTGGATTTTCGTAAATTGGGAAAGCGTTCCTTTCGAAGGTGTAACCATACGCAATCTCCAACCTCAAAGGTGATCTCCTTTCTTTGTTTATTTACACAACGAGCATAATGTTCCTTTTTAGTTTGTATTTGGTGTCTAACCTTCTCATGAAAATCTTTGATAAATTGGGCCTTTGCCTCTCCATCCATATGAAGGACAGAGTCAGAAACCTCAATGGGCAAAAGGTCCAAAGGTGTGAGAGGGTTAAAGCCATATACAACCTCAAATGGACTATAGTTGGTTGTGGAGTGTTGTACCCTATTATATGCAAACTCAATGTGGGGTAAACGCTCATCCCAAGATTTCACATTTTTGTGTACTAAGACCCTAAGAAGTTGTGAGAGGGTCCTGTTTACTACCTCTGTTTGGCCATCCGTTTGAGGATGACAAGTTGTGGAAAAGATGAGTTGTGTTCCTAGCCTTGACCAAAGAGTTTTCCAAAAATGGCTTAGGAATTTGGTGTCCCTATCAGAAACAATGGTTTTGGGCACACCATGTAATTGCACAACCTCTTTAAAGAAGATCTTAGTAATATGACTAGCATCATCAACCTTATGGCAAGGGATGAAGTGAGCCATCTTGCTAAACCTATCCACAACCACAAAGATAGAATCCATTCCCCTTTGGGTCTTAGGCAGGCCTAACACAAAGTCCATTGATATATCAATCCAAGGTGCACTAGGTGTTGGCAAGGGAGTATATAAACCACTAGGTGAAAGTTTTGATTTAGCCTTTCTACAAACAATGCACCTAGAGCAATGTTTTTGAACATCCTTTTTCATTTTGGGCCAATAAAAGTGTTCATGTAAGATAGACAAAGTCTTATCTCTTCCAAAATGACCCATGAGTCCTCCCTCATGACTCTCTCTAAGTAGGAGATCTCTTAAAGAGCTTCGTGGAATACAAAGTCTATTGGCTTTAAAAAGATAGCCATCTAAAATGGAGAAGCCCTTATGAGATGTAGAAGTGGAAGATGAGTTAAAGATATTTGAAAAGTCAAGATCATTTGGGTACAAAGACCTAATTTCATCAAGCCCAATAACTTTGGCTCCTAGAGAGGTAAGTAAAGAGTGCCTCCTAGATAAAGCATCAGCCACAGTATTGGTTTTGCCATTCTTATACTTGATGACATAAGGAAATTGTTCCAAATACTCAACCCACTTAGCATGCCTTTTGTTTAACTTATGTTGCCCTTTGATGAATTTTAAAGATTGGTGATCACTATGTATCACAAACTCTTTTGGGATTAAGTAGTGCTCCCAAGTTTGTAGGGCTCTAATTAAGGCATAAAATTCCTTATCGTATGTGGGATAGTTAATAGTGGCCCCATTAAGTTTTTCACTAAAGAAAGCAATGGGGTGACCTTTTTGTAAAAGCACAGCTCCTATGCCCACATTTGATGCGTCACACTCAAGCTCAAAGGTTTTAGAAAAATTTGGAAGTTTTAAAATTGGAGCATGAGTGAGTCTATCTTTGAGATCTTGAAAGGCTTTTTCTTGCCTAGGCCCCCACACAAAAGAAACATTCTTTTTAACCAACTCATTTAAAGGGGAGGCTAGGGTTGAAAAATCTTTCACAAATCTCCTATAGAAACTTGTGAGACCATGGAAACTTCTTATGTCACTCACATTTTTAGGTGTAGGCCAATCTTGGATTGCCTTAACCTTAGAGTGATCTACCTCAACACCTCTAGAACTAACTACAAAACCAAGAAAGACAATGGTATCCATGCCAAAAGAACATTTTTCAAAGTTAGCATAAAGATTGTTTGTTCTCAAGGCAAGCATAACTTGTCTTAGGTGGATTAGATGAGATGTCATGGACTTTGAGTACACAAGAATGTCATCAAAGTATACCACAACAAAATGCCCTATGAAATCCCTTAAAACATGGTTCATAAGTCTCATGAAGGTACTTGGTGCATTAGTTAGGCCGAAAGGCATTACTAACCACTCATAAAGGCCAAGCTTGGTTTTAAAAGCGGCTTTCCATTCATCTCCTTCTTTTATTCTAATTTGGTGATAGCCACTTTTAAGATCAATCTTGGAGAAGATTGTAGATCCACTAAGCTCATCTAACATGTCATCAAGTCTAGGTATGGGATGCCTATACTTGATGGTGATGTTATTAATGGCTCTACAATCCGTACACATTCTCCATGAACCATCTTTCTTGGGTACAAGTAAAACCGGTAATGCGCAAGGGCTTAAACTTTCTCTAATCCAACCTTTGGAAAGTAGTTCATTCACTTGTTTTTCTATTTCTAAACTTTCCTTAGGGTTACATCTATAGGCAGGTCTATTTGGTAAACTAGCCCCAGGTATAAGGTCTATTTGATGCTCAATGCCTCTAATAGGAGGTAACCCCTTTGGAATGTCTTTTGGGAAGAGGTCTTTAAATTCTTGTAAGATATTTTGGATCCCTTTGGGCAAGGGGGAAGGAGAGGTGCCCATTGAACACAAGGAAGTGTTAGGGATATCTTTTGGATATATGATCAAGCAATGTTTTTGTGAAAACATGGCATGTTTCACATCATATTTAGTTGCAAAGAGATTAGGTTGGGAGTCATTATAGACAATAACTCCTTTCCCTTTATTGTCTTTTTTGTTTTTCTTTGGTTTTTCTAAACTCACATGGGAAGAAGATCCTAACTCTTTTTCTCTCTTAACTTTCATTTGGATTTGGTCTTTGGCTACTTGTTGTGGAGTTAGAGGATGTAATACTATCTTCTTACCATCTAGTTTAAATGTGAGGGTGTTAGTGAACCCCTCATGAAGGACCTTCCTATCAAATTGCCAAGGCCTTCCTAATAGTATATGAGTTGCTTCCATAGGTACTACATCATATTTGACTTCATCTCTATATGTGCCTATGGTGAAATTGATTAGGACTTGCTTATTGACTACCATTTCCCCTTTTTCATTTAACCATTGTAATTTGTAGGGACTTGGATGGTCTATAAGCTCTAATCCCATCTTTTTGACTAGTCTTTGGCTTGCAACATTTGCACAACTCCCACTATCCACAATGAGAGAACATAATTTGTCATTAATGTAACATCTTGTATAAAAGATGTTCTCTCTTTGTGTTGTATCATCGAGTTTTACATGACTGCCAAGCAACCTTCTAATCATGTACAACTCACCATCATCCCCTAAAATATGCTCACTGTCACTGGAATCACTACTAGAGTCATCACTTGAATAGTGAGAATCAGAATTAGACTCTGATTGACTTGAGTAGGTTCCATTGGTTTTTAAAATCATTGTTCTTTTTGTTGGACAGTCTGAAGCAATATGTCCTCTTCCAAGGCACTTAAAACATTTTATGGAAGAAGATCTAGAGGATTGTGGTTTTGATGATGGTTCATGCTTATCATGTTGATTGCGAAAGACTTTGCCATTTTTGTGTAACTCACTTTGGGGTTTAGAGGAGGAAGCGCCCACTTCTCTCTCTCTAGGGTTTCTCTCAAACTTACCCTTATTTTCTACCCATTTTGACTTATAGGCTCTATTGTTATCCCCACTATAGGATTCTCTTTCCTTAAATTGGTTTTCTACTTTGGTGCATTGGTGGAGTAACTCTTCTATATCCACATGTGGAAGAAGTTCTACCCTATTTTTGATGTTCCTATTAAGCCCATATAAGAACCTATGCATTAGGGTTTCCTCATCCTCTTCTAGATTGGCTCTAATCATGGCTATCTCTAAGGCTTTATAGTAATCTTCTACACATTTGGAGCCTTGGGTGAGCCTATTTAGCTTTGTTAATAGTTCACCCCTATAATAGTTAGGAACATATCTTTTCCTAAGGAGAGCTTTTAAGTCTACCCAATCATCTATGGGAGGGAAGTTGTCTCTTTTTCTCTCCTTACAAATTTGGGTCCACCAAACTAGGGCATAATTTTGGAAAGAAAGAGTTACAATCCTAACTTTTTTATCATCTTTTATTTGATGAGAGTTGAATATTTGTTCTACCCTCATCTCCCACTCTAAGTAAGCTTCAATGTCACTCTTTCCATTGAATGGGGGAATTTCTAATTTTACCTCTCTTAAGCCTATGTCATCCCTTCTATGGTCATGGTGCCTTCTTTGTCTTGTTTCTTCCTCATTATCACTAGTGTTATGTCTTTGATTTCGTTGTCTATGCCTAGTTCTAGGGGGTTCATTATGCTCAAGATTGTTTAGCCTAGCAATAATGGTGTTTAAGCTATCCATTATGTTATGAAGCATGCTTTTGTTTTCCCTATCACTAGATGACATCTTTTAATGTTGTCAATGAAATTCAAGACAAGAACAAAGTATGTATAGACAAGCTAGTCGAGGAAGATGAATGCAATACAAGTGAAAAAACACTTCAACAAACCTAAAATATCAATACTAGGTTTCTATCCTAAAGGAAAAACAATGTCCTAGGTTATCTTTAACTAGGTTAGTCCTATGTTGCTTATGGAAATCCTATGTTGTCCTTAACCTAAGTTGATTATGGTTGTCCTAGGATGTTGCTAGTGATTAACTAACCTTAGACAAGCCTAACCAAATTCGGTTTTAAGAAGTAGTTAACCTAACAAAATTAGTTCAACTAACTAACTAAGTCTTAACAACCCTAACCAAAGGTAGTTAATTAGTTATGGAAGTTGTAACAAAGTCTAACCACTATAACTACCTAACTAATTCGGTTATGTATTAGTTAATTCAACTAACAATTAGTTATGACAACTAGAATTAGTTCCAACCACTAACTAATTAGTTAAGACACTCAACTAACTACCAACTAACTAACTAATTATAGTTGTAACTTCTAACTAACTCTAACCAATTAACTAAAGTAGTTAACAAACAAATGCACATGCACTATCCTAATTCGAAATTTACCAAGCAAAAGGGAAAATTATAATGTCCAAAAAGTCCAATGTCCTTGTTGTGTCCAAAATACAAGACAAAATCCTACTACACAAAGCCTAAGAATTGAAAAACTTTGCCTAAGTTCTACTAGTTACAAAGCTTTTGCCTCCTTTACAAGTGTCTTCACAAGTCCTTCTTGATGTATAAGCTCCAACTTTACCTAGCAAGAGAACACAAGGCAACAACTCCAAACAAGATTTGGTTAATGGAAATCACAAAGAAAACTTTAAACCTCTCAAAAGTGTATCTCTCAAGTGTATGCCTTCTCTTAGAGATTTTCAAGCTCAATCAATTTCCACACCAATCTCAAGTGTTTCAATATGCTACCCTCACTTAATGGCGAAATGGAGTGATCTTAGAAGTCCAAAAGAATACAAACTCAAGACAAAACTTTAAGAAGCAAAAATGACAAAACTAAAAAGGCTTAAGAAATAATGGCTACTCAAATGAAATAGAATGAAGGATCAACAATTAACTTGGAATGACAATACTCTAAAAGCAAATAAAAGTTCAAAAGAATGAAAGCTAACTTGGAATAGAATTGAAATTGACAAAACAAGACAAACAAGAAAACAAATGCAAGAAACAAAGTTTAAGGTATAACCTAGCCTAGAAACTCTAGAGTTGCAAGAATAAGCAAGGAAGTCTTAATGAACAAGTCTTAGAAATGTCAAGTAATGAAATACTTTTCTTTTGGTATTGGTAATTTCGAAATTTGGTGATGATGTTTTGGTGTGTCTAATTCAACTTAGCAATGAGGCTTTCTTTTCAATACTCTTTTTTTTTTCTTTGGTACTTTTCTTTTCTTGTGATTCTTTTCTTTTCTTTTGATACTTTTCTTTCTTTTCTTTTTGCCTCTCAAGATTTCAAGATAACAACACCAATTTTTATAATACCAAAACCGAAATGCATAAATGGTATTAACAAGTTCAATTAATGCTTCATGCTTAAGGGAAAATTATGCAACCTTCTCCTAAATTGATGTATAGGAGGTGACTAAAATCTTTTTTGACAAGTTTTGTTTTTGATGCAAGCAAGATGAAAATAAGAATGTAAAAGAGATATCCTAATAGTGCAACAAAATTAAACCTAGAATCAAACTAAGAATAGAAACTAACAATCCTAAAAATTGAGTTGACTTTGGAGTGTCTTTAATGTGAGACCTCCTAACAAGAATGGAACCTTTTGTAGGAGCTAATCAAGATGCTTGAATTGCCCCTATATCACACGGTTTTGCACTCTAAAAAGGAGAAACAATTAACTTCCTAGAACTCTAGAAAAAGGTTCCACATGGCACTTAACTAACTTCCTAAATTGGCTCTAACTAACAACTAACAATTAACTAACATGTAACAACAACCTAACCACCTAATAACCGAATTTAACATGTGCCAATTCTGAAATTTTAGAGACCAAAACAGAATGGTAACAATAACCAACCGAAAATGACCCTCCAATATGCAAAAAATTGAAACCACAAAGAAACTAGCACAAAAACTCAAAAGAACCAAGACTTTTTATGATTTTTCTATGCTAACATGGCATGAATAAGGCATATGAATGACTAAGAAACAGAATTCCAGCCAGCAAAAGAAATGAAAAAAACCGAAATTTAAAATGGAAGAGAAGAAGAAAAGAACCTCCCAAGGCTCAATGATACCACATGATGTAGGCTCTTCGTAAACTTTCTTGAAGAGAGCTGGATCTAGGGCTCTTTCTCCTATCTTCCTTCAAAGCAAGCTTGAGAACTTCTTCTTCAAGGCATGGGAAACCGAAAACTAAAGCCTAAAACTAGAGGAGAGTGACGCAAAAACAAAGGAAAAGAGAGTGGAAATGGAAGGAGAGAAGGTGAACAATGGAGGAAGGCTTGGAAAAAGGGAGAAGGAAAGGTTGGAGGCCACTTCCTAAGGTGGAGGAAGATAACTCCACTCACCACCAAGGGAGGGAGAAACCCCTTGGATAAGAGCTTGAGAGAGCTCTCAAATTCTAGAGAGAAGGAGGAGAATCTCTCACTAGGAAACACTTAAGTACTCTCAAATTTTGCAAATGAATTAATGGTGCTTGATTACAAAAGGAGAAGCCCTTATATAGGCCATGGGAATTTCGGCCAAGGACTAGCTAGATGGGCTTGGTCATGGATCCAAGGCCCATTAAGAGAAAAGATGAACAAATGGCCTATACATGGCCCAAAAGGGAAAGTACAAGGCCCAAAAGTGGCCCATTTGACCTTGTAAGGCCCAAAGCTATCCTATAAGCCTAGAGAAACTATTTAGAAAGTATATTACAAGTAAAGTACACATAGGTCCTCATAGGTTCCTTATTGGGCTTAGGCCCACTAGAAGAGAGAAAAGAGAAAAGGGCTTTATGGATGCTCTCTTTGGCCCTTTTGGTCTTTGCCCTTGTGAGGGGACCTCTATATGCTTCAAGTCCTTTCTCTAATGTAGTGTGAGGGTCTTCCTTGGGTATGTCCACATTACTTTTCCTTTATTTTTGCGTCACACTCCTATAGCTTTAGGCTTAGAGTTTCGGTTTCATTGCCTTGAAGAAGAAGTCATCAAGCTTACCTTGAAGGAAGATAGGAGAAAGAGCCCTAGATCCATCCCTCTTCAAGAAAGTGCATGAAGAGCCTACATCAACAAGTGATTCGACCACCCAATCATAATCAGAACACAAGGAATCCCAACAATGAGCGCACCCCTGTGTAGTTCGATCCAATTCCAATGACATATACTGAACTTTTGCCAATCCTCGTTCAGAAGGGTCTGGTATCTCCAAGCCCTATGAGGCCATTGCAACCTCCTTACCCAAGGGGGTATGACCCGAACGCTCATTGTGATTACCATGCTGGGGCATCAAGGCATTCCACGGAAAACTGCATGGCCTTGAAATATAAAGTGAGAGATTTGATCAAAGCTGACTGGATTAATTTTCAGGAAGGAAGCCCTAACATGGCCACAAATCCCCTGCCTAATCATGGAGGTTCAGGAGTTAATGCCGTGGTAGCCGTTGTTGAAGATGGTCTTTGTGATAATGTTGATTTTGTGATTGCTTGCTCGCCAGGCCAAGAGTTTAGTAACTGGGAGGCTGTCGAACTCCCTACGACTTTAAATGATTCACCAAAGTAATTTGTTATTGCTTTAATGTCTTGTTTATCCCTTTGCTATGCCTAAGGCTTTAGGACTTTTCATGTAATAAGGGCGAAGAACTTGTTTTATCATTCAATAAATAAATGCGTATCGAAATACAAAAAAAAAATTCTTCTCATCCCTTTATCCTTGCTTTGATTCATTTTCTTTACTTGCTTGTTCTTCCTTTTCTCTCTTTTTACTCTTTGCCATAACGCGCTAAATCGCAGATCCAAAAATGACCTTCTTGAGACTAATGAAATCACAATCCCGCTTCACAATTTCGATCACCTAGTTGACTATGCCGACGAAGAAGGTGGAGAAGACTATGAGCCACCGCCCGAGTTAACAAGGTTGTTGGAACAAGAGGATAGAGAAATTCAGCCTTATTTAGAGATAGTTGAGATTGTTAATTTAGGGAATGGGGAGGATAAGAAAGAAGTCAAGATTGGTACCTCCTTGAGTAGGGAAGGGAGGCAAGATTTGATTAAGCTGCTAATGGAATTCCGTGACATCTTCGCTTGGTCTTATCAAGACATGCCTGGCCTCGATACCAACATCGTCGAACACAAGTTTCCATTAGAGCCTGAATGCCCACCGGTGAAGCAAAAGTTGCACCGTATGAAGCCAGAGATGCTTCTAAAGATCAAAGACGAGGTTCAAAAGCAGTTTGATGCTGGATTTTTAGCAGTGGCAAAGTATCCTCAATGGGTGGCAAATATCGTCCCTGTCCCAAAGAAAGATGGAAAGGTACAAATGTGTGTAGACTATCGAGACTTAAATAGGGCTAGTCCCAAAGACGATTTTCCTCTGCCACAGATTGATGTCTTGGTGGATAACACAGCCCAACATACCATCTTCTCATTCATGGATGGTTTCTTTGGTTATAACCAGATTAAGATGGCACCTGAAGACATGGAAAAGACCATATTTATCACCTTGTGGGGCACCTTCTGTTACAAAGTGATGTCCTTCGGTTTGAAAAACGCTGGGGCAACCTACCAAAGGGAAATGGTGACCCTTTTCCATGACATGATGCACAAGGAGATAGAAGTTTATGTGGATGATATCATTTCCAAATCTAGAACTGATGAAGATCATATTGTTGATCTGAGAAAGCCTTTTGAAAGGTTAAGGAAGTATAAGCTCAGGTTGAACCCGGCCAAATGTACCTTTGGCACAAGATCAGGAAAACTGTTAGGTTTCATCGTAAGCAAGAAGGGAATAGAAGTAGATCCTGACAAGGTCAAAGCGATTCTCAAAATGCCTCCTCCCTGTATAGAAAAAGAAGTCAGCGGATTCTTGGGAAGGTTGAACTACATTGCTCGATTTATCTCACAACTGATAGCAACTTATGAACCGATCTTTAAGTTGCTCTGTAATAACCAACCGGTGCAATGAAATGAAGAATGTCAAATGGCTTTTGAGAAGATAAAGTAGTATTTACGGGAGCCACCGATATTGGTACCGTCGACTCCTGGAAGGCCATTAATCTTGTATCTGACAGTGTTGGATGAATCTATGGGTTATGTATTGGGACAACATGATGAGACTGGAAAGAAAGAACATGCTATTTACTACTTAAGCAAGAAGTTCACTGATTGTGAGATGAGATATTCTGCTCTAGAGCGAACTTGTTACGCGTTAACATGGGCCGCTAAGCGTCTAAGGCAGTACATGTTGAGTCACACCACCTGGCTGGTTTCTAAGATGGACCCCATCAGGTATATTTTTGAAAAGCCTGCTTTGACCGGAAGGATCGCCCATTGGCAAGTACTGTTAATTGAGTACGACATAACATATATCACTCAAAAAGCCATAAGAGGAAGTGCCCTGTCAGACTACTTAGCGCACTAGCCTGTCAGCGACTACCAACCAATGCTATTTGACTTCCCGAATAAAGATATCCTGGCATTGTCTAATGAAGAAGACGGTAATAAAGACAAATGGATCTTAAGGTTCGATGGGGCTTCTAACACACTGGGCATGGAATCGGAGCCGTTTTGATTTCACCAGATAAAGAGTTCATCCCTGTCTACGCCAGGCTATGTTTCGATTGCACTAACAACATCGCTGAGTATGAGGCATGTTCTTTGGGGATCCAAGCGACGCTAGATGTGAAAGTGAGGTCTTTGGAAGTATACAGGGACTCTGCTTTAGTCATCCACCAATTAAAAGGGGAATGGGAAACTAGGGATAGCAAGTTGGTTCTCTATCATACCCACATCAAAGAAATGATTAAGAACTTTGATGAGTGTGAACACCTATTTCGACCCATCCACAAATAATAATAAAAAATGAAAAAAGATTTTTTTTTTTAAAAAAAAAATTAAAAAAAAAGGGGGGACTCGGAAATGATCATTTCCGAGTGGTAGGACTCGGAACAGATCAAATTCGAGTGGAATATGCCACTGTTGAAGACAAATCTGAGTAGAACTACTCAGAAATGATCAAAACCGAGTGGACTTACTCAGAATGGAGCAAATTCGAGTAGAACTACTCAGAAATGATCAAAACTGAGTGGAACTACTTAGAATGGAGCAAATCCGAGTAGATTAACTCAGAAATGATCAAATCCTAGTGGAACTACTCAGAATGGAGCAAATCTGAGTAGATTAACTCAGAAACGATCAAAAACTGAGTGATAATGAAGCATTTCCGAGTGGAATAGGCTCCTGTTAGGGAATCCGAGCGGAATGACACATACATGATCAAATCCGAGTAGAATTACTCAGGATGAGTCATTTCCGAGTGGGATACTATTGCTGATTGAAGCGAATCCGAGTGGGAGTCTTCTGATTGTAAGTAATCCGAGTGAGGAAATGTTGATTGAAGTGAATCGGATTAAGTATTTTTCTAGGCAAAGCCGAGTCTGAGTAAAACCATTGAAAGTGCATCCGAACTGTTGATTGCCGTGTGAAACCATTTCCGATTGAAAAGGTAATTCCTTGTGGAACCAGTCGGATTTCCAAATGAATGCCCCTAAAGGATTATTGGAGCTAAAAGGAAGGCCAGCTCCGAGTTGAATACTGAGTGAATCTGAGTGTAGAAGCATTGCCGAGCGAGATTCTTCCGAGTGGTTGAGTCCTCTCAGATTGAATCTCACTCGGACGAGACTGATTTTCACTCGGTTTTCCATTGGAGAACAGTTATTTCCACTCGGATTACACTATTTTCACTCGGATTTGACTCCCAGTATGGATGAATACTGATTGGAAGGTTGATCCGAGCCATTCTCACTCGGATTCCACCATTTTCACCCGGATTTACACCATTCTCACTCGGATTCCACCATTTTCACCTGGATTTACACCATTTTCTCTCGAATTTCCACTCTCCTCACTCGGATTGCACATGCTGACCTGGATTCCACCCCCAAAGTGGATCCAGGAATCCCGGAGGTAGCTGGCAGACAGGGGCGGAGGTGGAGGAATTAAAAATTCCCACCAGTCGTTGTCCCCCCACTACCCAAACCGAGTGGAAGCCTGAGCTGGCATTCCACTCGGAAGTGGAAGCCTGAGCTGGCATTCCACTCGGGCCAGCCTATAAATAGGCAAGGGGGAGAGCAGCTAAGGGTGGAGGATTCAGAGGAGGAAACTCTGCCAAAAATCCTTCGTGCTCTCTTCTCTCTCATACCAATTCTTCTCTTCTTCTCCTACCATCATCCCTCTCCATTGCTGCCCACAACCCTTCCATCCTCCACTCCTCTCCTATTCCAATCCGTCCACAGTCCCACTCAAGAGCACCTCATCCCATCACCTTCCCACTCCCTCTAACTCCATCTTCCCTCTCGGACCAGCGTTCCTGCACCATCATCACTCGGTTTTTACTCAACTTTCACTCGGTAATCCTCTTTTCACTCGGATTTAGTATTTTGCACTCGGTTTCTCTTATTTCCACTCAGATCCTTATTGTTTCACTCGGATTTACTATTTTTGCACTCAGATTCTCACTGTTTCACTAGGATTTAGTATTTTGCACTCGGTTTCTCTTATTTCCACTCAGATCCTTATTGTTTCACTCGGATTTACTATTTTTGCACTCAAATTCTCACTGTTTCACTAGGATTTAGTATTTTGTACTCGGTTTCTCTTATTTCCATTCAGATCCTCACTGTTTCACTCGGATTTACTATTTTGCACTCGGTTTCCCTTATTTCCACTCGGATTTGCACTGTTTCACTCAGATTTTCACTGTTTCATTCAGATTTTCACTGTTTCACTCGGATTTCTACTGTTTCACTCGGTTTTCCCTGTTTTCACTCGGATTTTTCATAGTTTCATTCGGTTTTCTTATTTTTCACTCGGTTTTCTTATTCTTCACTCGTTTTTTTTCATTTTTTGCACTCGTTTTCCTCTCCCACTCAGTTTTTTTTTATTTTTTATATATTCATTTTTCTTAATCAGTGTTGTACGAAAAATACTTCCGTCTACACAGTCTTTATAAGATCCATGCACGTGCGAAGCACTTCGCCTTGTATGGATTCTTCACTAAAATGATGCCTATCAATATCTTCCTAATCTTTTCCTAAAAAAAACATTTAAAGAACTACGTGACCCTGATTTCTCGAAAGCCCGAGAATACGTAGGAGCGGGAAATAGTTCCTGTCGGGCCCATCTTTCTTTATTTAATTTTTAGAGTTTCCTTTTTGTCTTGCTATCAAAAGGAGGAGCGAGATTAATTTGGACGAGACGTCCTGTTAATATCATATTTTTAATATCTCTTTAAAGAAAAAAGAAGGAGCGAGATTAATTTGGATGAGACATCCTGTTAATTTCATATTTTTTAATATCTCTTTAAAGAAAAAAAGAAGGAGCGAGATTAATTTGGACGAGACGTCCTGTTAATTTCATATTTTTAAATATCTCTTTAAAGAAAAAAGAAGGAGCGAGATTAATTTGGATGAGACGTCCTGTTAATCTCATATTTTTTAAATATCTCTTTAAAGAAAAAAGAAGGAGCAAGATTAATTTGGATGAGACGTCCTGTTAATCTTATATTTTTTTTTATCTCTTTAAAAAGGCGGAGCGAGATTAATTTGGACGAGACGTCCTGTTAATCTCATGTAAATATTTTGCGTTGATTTTTGTTTATTTTGTTTATTTTGTCATTCCGTACATTTTTCTTTTCATGAAGAAGTTAAAATAATTATCGGGTTAATTATAATGCGCGCTATCAAATTGAGGTAACCGTTTTTTATAACGGATAGTTGTGAGGTGCTAATACCTTCCTCACCTGTAATCAGACTCCCGAATCATGGAATCTCATTTTTATAACCAGTGCTTTAACAAAAGGTTTTTCCACTATTTTATCCTAAAAAATATTGGTGGCGACTCCCTGTTTATTTTTCGAACCGTTTCGAGGGTCGGCCGCGCCGCCGCGATCCCGGTTGCGACAGATGGCGACTCCACTGGGGACTATTTTGAGAGTCAAGCCAGTCAATTTGATAGCGCATGTTTTAATTAGCATATTAATTATTTAACTTCTTCTTTTATTTTATTTCCTTGTCAATGTTTAGTTCCTGTTTTGTTTATATTCTATCATTTATGTTCTGTAAATATCTGTATGATCATTGAACCCTAGGGTAGTCGACTTTATTTTGTTGCTCTGTGTTTGTTCTATGTGCAGGATGAGTAAGGTACAGGTATTGAATGCCTCTTTCACACACTACACTCACAATTTGCATACACTTTTGAGTGGGACCCTATACCCGGGCCCAAATAAGCTTAAGATTAGGAGAGGTTGATAGCGGAGCCATTTGGGATGTACTTCCTGTCTGGTTACTGTGAGAACCTCAGCTAGAGTTCGACTTATTCATGGTGCTCACACTTAGTATACTTCTTACTATTTGTGATCAACATCATGAATAGGATCTTGGCTCTAGTGACCTTTAGGAGTTTTAGAACAAGCCACCTAATGCGAGGTATCACTGATAGATGAACTTTAGAACCATTAGGAGACCTCCAGAAAAACCTAAATTAAGACACAAAGGGGCAAACTTTACTTATACCTTTCCTCATTCTCGCTTTCTTTTATGATCCAAATTAGAAGAGGACCGCTTACCCATTTAGTGGATTACTTCTTCCAAAAATAACATATTTTTAACCCGTGATCCTTTAATTGGCAAGTAGTCCTTTCCTTTTATGCACAAGTCTTTGGGATTTGAGTTACGGATGTTTTGAATCAAAAAAAAAGGGTATAAAAAAAATCAAAAAAAAATCAATTTTTCTATTGACAATGATCAGAAAATCCGTAGCTCACATGACCCTTGATTTGTCATAAGTTTTGTCAAATCGAAACTTCCCTGAATACAAAAATATTTTCAAAGTTACTAGGGGAGCATCGATTTGTAAAACACGTCAGTTCTAGTGACTGATTTTCTCATTTCTCATGTTCTCGCAGGAAGCTATCAAGAGCTTAGCCAGTACCTCTGAGTGAGAGTATGGAAATTAACATGAGATCAGATAGTTATGGTACAAATATACCTGAGTTGAAAAAATTACTGCATGTTAAGGCTAGGAAGGTCGATACAACCAGTCTGCAAGCATTAGGCAAGAAATTGGATATGAATCAGAAAATGTTTTTTTCAAGGAGATATGGAAGGATCCTAAAGTTGCTAGAAGTGGAAGTACAAGTCGAAGCAATTACTGCTTTGATTCAGTTTTATGACCCACCTCTCCGTTGTTTCACTTTCCAAGACTTTCAATTAGCTCCATCTGTTGAGGAGTTTGAACAGATTCTGGGGATGCCACTAGAGGGACAAATGCCTTACCGCCACCTTGGACGCCATGCGAATGTTGTTACCATCGCTGATATCCTAAGGATTAATCCGGAAGTCTTAAGAAGTAAGCAGCTAAATAGAAATCAAGTCCTGGGGTTTGATCGGGAATATTTTGAGAGGCACATGCACTTGCTGGCTGAGAAGGGAGATTGGGAAGCCTTCATGGATACCTTGGCTTTAACCATTTATGGTGTTATCTTGTTCCCCAACATTGACAATTACATAGACTATGATGCCATTGGCATTTTCCTTGCCCGTAAATTCAAGTCTGAAAATCCTGTCACTGCTATCTTGGCAAATATATACTGCACCATGGACTTCTGCTATACACAAGGTGGAAAGAGAATCATTTGTTGTCTACCTGCTCTGTATGTGTGGCTCACGTCACATGTTTTCCACCAAGTCGGCAAAGTTGAATGTCCTATTTCTGATCTGAAATTATGCCAGTTAGTAACAAAAAACGGGCGTGAATGGGCCAATCACCTGATGGGGCTCACAGCTGACAAAGTAAGGTGGTATCCACAATGGTTGAAGGTTGACACCATTATTCATCATTGTGGAAGCTACCCGAACGTTCCTCTTATGGGCACACAAGGATGCATTAACTACAACCCTGTCATAGCCAAACGGCAGTTAGCTTATCCATTGCTTGGGCCACCTGATGAAGAATCACTTATTCCTTTTGTCCTTCGCTACTCAAAAAGAGATTGTACCTCTGCTATTCGGGATATAGCAAATGTGTGGAAGATGGTCTACAGGCAAGGAAAAGAATTAGGAGCTCGAAGCCACGCCGTGAAGGACGAATACTACCAATGGATCCTGAATAGGGTTTCCATTGTCAAGCTGCCTTTCAAAAGTCCCTCCTATCTCCCGACAAGAACACCTGTTCCCTCACCTACCTTAGAAGAGGAGGCCATGAAAGCCAAGATAAAGGAGTTAATTGCAAAAAATAAGAAGCTAGAGAAAGACTTGCTAAAATCTCAACAAGAATGCGCCCTTCAAAAAAGAGAGAACTTAGAAAGCAAGCAAACTATCAAGGAGATTGGAAAAAAACGGAAAATTGAAAGGGATTACTTGAGGAAGCAAAGTCAATGCCTCCGAACAGCTAATACCCAACTGAGGATGAAGAGCAAGCAAAGGGATACTATGTTGGCTGACAAGCAACTCTTGAGAGATATGTTGGAAAAAGCCAAAGAGAACGAGCAAATTGCCTTGGTGCAAAAAGAGCTCCTACAATTGCAAGTTGGCCAATTAGAGCATCAGCTTAATGAGGTGGTAGAAGCTTGCCAGCAAGAGATAAACGGCGAGCGATAGCACGCGATAGATACTGAGCAAGAATGTCGTGAGGCTATCCGTATTTTGAAAGCTGAAATGACACAACAAGATGAAGTTATTCATTCATGGATGAACCGCTTCGCCCACTTGGCACATTTGGCTAATGGAGTTCTGGAAGACCTCCCGCTCCTGCTTAAGCAAGCTGAGGGGATGGTTAACCCTCTTAGTACCCCAAAAGAAATTGTAAACTTCCTTGATTACTGTAGAGAAAGGAGTTGTAAAATGAGGGCCATGATTGCCCGAGCTAGGAATGGCTGATTTACTTTTCTTGCATAAAAAAGATTGGCAGCAGTAATGTACTTTGAAATTCAGAAAGAAGGATTCTTTTGTCTCCACAACTATCTCATGTTAATTTCCATTTATCACATACTTATTATTCTTGAATATGACATTCTGAGAAATGGTTGGAGGATACTGGCCGAGTTCCGCGATAGCTTTGTGCACCATACTGTTTATTTTTCTTTTACCATTTTTATTTAATGCTTTCTTTTTTAACAATTTCGTGTTTTCACTTACAATAGACACTACGGGTAAACATCCTTATCCGACCCGACTCCAAACGAGACTCATGGCCGAAGCAGAAATCAGGGATGAAGATTTCAGAAACGAGTTCAACCAGCTAAAGGAACAGGTAGCCGAGTTGACCAAGCTTCTGGAAAAGAGAATCACAGAAGGGGATTCCTCTACGGGTATTGAGAACACCCAGCAGCAGCCTGCCACTGTACCACCCCCCCTTGGTTCCGACCCAGCAAGAACCCAAGTACCAAACACAATGACACCCCCTGTCACCATTCATGTTGGAAGACCTAACCCTGTCATTGAGACCCAGCTACCTTACGGCCAGTCTTATGCACAGCATACATTTGTCGGTCCTGACGGCAACCCAGTACCTTTTCCACTTTATGGCCTTCCACCAGGATACTATCCCCCGCTCGCTAACCAAGACGCCCATGACCAGCAAGCGATGAATCCTCACGCTTCATACCCTACCCAGCCAAATATACCATCATTCCACCAAACCCAAAACACGCAAGCTCATGACCCACAAATTTACCAAGCCCAAAACACGCAAGCCCATGACCCACAAACTAACCAAACTCAAAATATACAAGCCCCGATGACCCAGCCGACCTACAACGCACAAGCCCAAAACACACGAGCCCAGGTGACCCAACCGAATTATGTTGTACAGACTATGGCCCAACCCCAAGGTCCTTCACCAAATACAGGCCTAACAAACCAGTCTCATGCTTTGCCTCCGTTCAACCAGCCACTCGGTTATCCGTATGGATATGGAACCCCCTACGGGACCAATCTCCAAGATGCAACTCGCATGGTCGCAGCTCCTCGAAAGGAAAAGATAGAAATTAGAAGAGCGTTTGAGGATGATGGAAGGCTCTGGAGGTTTTGGACTAATAGATGCTTCGGAGCTATGTTTAGTCACAGATGTTGTCCTCCCACCCAAATTCAAGATGCCAGACTTTGATAAATATCGGGGAATGACTTGTCCAAAGAACCATCTCATGATGTACTGTTGAAAGATGGCATCTTACTCTTCTAATGACCAACTCTTGATCCACTGCTTCCAAGATAGTCTAGCAGGGGCCGCTCTTACATGGTATGCTCACCTTGATCGGAACCATATCCGTTGTTGGAAGGACCTGGCAGATGCCTTCCTTAGACAATACAAGTATAACATGGATATGGCACCCAACAGGGTTCATTTACAAAACATGATGAAAAAGGACAGTGAAACGTTCAAGGAATATGCCCAACGATGGAGAGAGACAGCGGCACAAGTGGATCCCCCATTGTCGAAAAAAGAAATAGTCGCGATGTTTATTGATACGGTCCCATCACCTTTCTATGGCAAAATGATTGGTAGTGTTTCATCCAACTTCTCCGACATTGTGACTATCGGGGAACGAGTGGAAAGCGGAATACGAACAGGAAAGATCATTCAAGGCTCATCTGGGGCAAGCATGACAAGAAGGCCGGCGCCTGGGAAAAGGGATGGAGAAACTAATTCCATCTCTTCTAATCAAAAGACGCCTTCGCCAAGACCATTCTTTCCTACTATGATTCAAGCTCCCAATCCTTATGTGGCCGCTACCACTCAGAGCCCGACAGCTTATACTCCCCACTTCCGTCCACCCATGGTAAGAGCGCCAGTACCGCAACCCCTGCCATACCATCACCCGCAACAAGTGACTCGACCACCCAATCATAATCAAAACACGAGAAATTCCAACAATGAGCGCTCCCCTGTGCAGTTCGATCCAATTCCTATAACATATACCGAACTTTTTCTAATCCTCGTTCAGAAAGGTTTGGTAGCTCCGTCCCCTATGAGGCCGTTGCAACCCCCTTACCCAAGGGGATATGACCCAAACGCTCATTGTGATTACCATGCTGGGGCACCAGGGCATTCCACAGAAAATTGCCTGCTTTGAAGTATAAAGTAAGGGATTTGATCAAAGCCGACTGGATTAACTTTAAGGAAGGTAGCCCAAATGTTGCCACAAATCCCCTGCCCAACCATGGAAATTCAGAGGTCAACGCCTTGGAAAATGATGAGAAATGCGTTAAGAATGTTGCTGACATAAGAATGCCATTAAGGGTAGTTCATTCCCTTTTGCTTGAAAGGGGATTAATTGAAGGAACCTGGAGTGTGAAACATGATTGCGAACAGACTGCCGAACATCAAGGTTTCTGTGAGGTCCTTCAAAGCCTTATGGATAGCCATATTGTGCAGGTCTGTAAACGCCGTGGAGATGAGGTCGACATGATCGAGGAACAAATAGGGGCACGGATCCCTAAGCCCTTGACAATTTTTTACACCAGGAACCCCCAAGCAGCTCCTGTTTCTGTACAACCAACCATCACTATTCAAGCACCCACCCCGTTTGCGTTCAAAGATTCTCGGGCTGTCCCTTGGAAGTACAACACAGATGTGATCATTGCAAGCTCGGCAACAAGTGACCCATCTCCTTCGTTTGTCACAAATATTGTTGGGGTAGGAGGTATAACCCGAAGTGGAAGAGTATACGCCCCTCCAGAGCCGAAGAAGGATCAGGTTACTGGAAATGCCAAGGTGGACAAAGAAGGGGCCAATGGTGAAATCAAAAGGGTCGTGACTGATGAAGAAGCCCATGAATTCTTAAGGTTTATTCGCTAGAGTGAATATCAAGTGCTTGACCAACTGACCCATACTCCTGCAAAAATCTCCTTGTTATCATTGTTGATGAACTCTGAGCCACATCGGAAGATGTTGATGAAGGTCCTGAATGAGGCTCATGTCAGTCATGACATTCCCGTTGATAAGTTTCAAGGAATAGTGGGGCACATTGTTACAGATAACTATCTGACCTTCACTGACGACAAAATAGCAACAGAGGGGATTGGGCACAACAAGGCTCTCCATATCTCCGTAAAATGCCGAGATTACATCTTAGCGAAAGTACTTATTGACAATGGGTCGTCCCTCAACGTCATGCCAAAGTCTACATTGGCCAAATTACCATTTGATGGGACTTTTATGAAGCCAAGTGCCACGATAGTATGAGCTTTTGATGGAACTCGGAGGGAGGTTATGGGTGAGATTGAGCTGCCCATACAGGTTGGGCCGTGCACGTTCCAGGTCCTTTTTCAAGTCATGGATATCTCGCCTGCCTATAGTTGTTTATTAGGCAGGCCGTGGATCCATCCTGCTGGAGTGGTGCCCTCTACCCTGCACCAAAAATTAAAATTCATAATTGACAACAAGCTGATAATTGTTTCTGGTGAGGAAGACCTTCTGGTCAGCAAACCTCTGTCAACCCCTTACATCGAGGCAGTAGAAGAGGCCCTTGAAAATTCTTTCCAAGCATTAGAGATAGCAAACGCAACCTATGTAGGGGAAGGAGCCACGATGATAAAAGCTCACATGCCAAGTGCATCTTTAATGATGGCAAAGATTATGCTGCGTGGAGGGTATAAACCTGGAAGAGGGCTAGGACGTGCTTTGAATGGAGAAATAGAACCAATACGCCTGCTTGATAACAGAAATGGTTTTGGATTAGGATACCGGCCCACGGCTGCCGACAGAAAAAGGGTAAAGGAAGAGAAGAGAGAAAAAAGGGCTGCTCGTCTTACCGGTAGAGATTTTCATACTGCAAGAGTCCCCATCTGTGATCTCTACCAGAGCTTTCGGAGCGCCGGACTGATGCCTCCAGACCAAGTCACTGTCATTGAAGAAAACCCTTGTGATAGTGTTGATTTTGTGATTGCTTGTCCACCAGGCCAAGAACTTCATAACTGGGAGGCCATCGAGCTCCCCACGACTTTGAATGTTTTGCCAAAGTAATTTGTTTATGCTTTAAGTACTTATTTGTCCCTCTGCTCTGCCTAAAGCTTTGGGACCCTTCCATGTAATAAAGGCGGAAAAACTTGTTTTTATCATTTTCATCAATAAACGCGTATCGTAATTCAAAAAAAAAAACTCTTCGTGTATCCCTTATCCTTGTTTTAGACCCTTCTTTTTACTCGCTTGTTCTTTCTTTTTATTTGCCATATCACACTAAATTGCAGATCCGAAAGTGACTCCCTTGAGGAGAGTGAGGTCGCAATCCCGTTTCCCGACTTTGATCACCCAGTTGATTACGCTGATGAGGAAGGTGGGGAAGATTGTGAACCACCGCCTGAAATGACAAGGTTGTTAGAGCAAGAGGATGAAGGGATTCAACCCTACCTAGACATAGTTGAGGTCATTAATTTGGGGAATGAAGAAAATAAGAAGGAAGTCAAGATCGGCACTACCCTAAGCAGAGAACAAAGAGAAGATTTAATCAAGTTGTTAATGGAATTTTGTGATGTCTTTGCCTGGTCTTATCAAGATATGCCTGGGCTCGATGCTAGCATTGTCGAGCATAGACTACCCTTGAAACCTGAATGCCCACCAATAAAGCAGAAATTACGCCGAATAAAGCCAGAAATGCTTTTAAAGATCAAAGAGGAGGTTAAGAAGCAATTTGATGCCGGGTTCCTAGCTGTGGCAAAATACCCTCAGTGGGTAGCCAACATTGTCCCTGTCCCTAAAAAGGATGGAAAGGTACGGATGTGTGTGGACTACCGAGATTTGAATAGGGCTAGTCCCAAGGATGATTTTCCCCTACCACAGATCGATGTTTTGGTTGATAATACAGCTCAGCATTCCATTTTCTCCTTCATGGATGGTTTCTCGGGGTATAATCAAATTAAAATGGCACCTGAAGACATGGAGAAGACCACGTTTATTACTCTATGGGGTACATTTTGTTATAAGGTGATGTCCTTTGGGTTGAAAAATGCTGGGGCAACTTATCAGAGAGCAATGGTGACTCTTTTCCATGATATGATGCACAAGGAAATAGAAGTCTATGTGGATGACATCATTGCCAAGTCTAGAACAGATGAAGGGCACATTAGCGATCTAAGGAAGCTTTTTGAACGATTGAGAAAGTTCAAGCTAAGATTGAACCCCGCCAAGTGCACGTTCAGTGCAAGGTCAGGCAAGCTGCTAGGATTTATAGTAAGTGAAAGAGGGATAGAGGTTGATCCCGACAAAGTTAAGGCGATTCTTGAGATGCCTCCTCCCCGTACAGAAAGAGAGGTCCGAGGATTTTTGGGAAGGCTCAATTATATCGCCAGATTTATTTCACAATTGACGGCAACTTGTGAACCCATCTTCAAGTTACTCCGCAAGAATCAACCGGGGCAATGGGATGAGAACTGTCAAGCAGCTTTTGAAAAGATTAAGCAGTACCTACAAGAACCACCAATTTTGGTGCCCCCAACCCCAGGAAGGCCACTTATATTGTATCTGACTGTATTGAACGAATCCATGGGCTGCGTGTTAGGACAACACGATGAAACTGGAAAAAAGGAACATGCTATCTACTACTTAAGCAAGAAGTTCACTGATTGTGAAATGAGGTACTCCGCTTTAGAGCGGACTTGTTGTGCATTAGCATGGGCCGCTAAGCGCCTAAGGCAGTACATGTTGAGTCACACCACTTGGCTAGTTTCTAAAATGGACCCCGTCAAGTACATTTTTGAAAAACCTGCTCTGACTGGAAGGATCGCTCGCTGGCAAGTGCTATTAACTAAGTACGACATAATATATGTCACTCAAGAAGCCATAAGAGGAAGTTCCCTGGCTGATTACTTGGCACACCAACCCATCAATGATTATCAGCCGATGCAATTTAACTTCCCGGATGAAGATATCATGACATTATTCAATGAAGAAGGTGGTCAAAAGGAGAAATGGACCCTGAGATTTGACGGAGCTTCTAATGCATTGGGGCACGGAATTGGGGCTATCTTGATTTCACCTGATAAGGAATTTATCCCTATCTGCGCCAGATTGTGTTTTGACTGTACCAATAATATTGCTGAATATGAGGCATGCTCATTAGGAATCCAAGCAGCGTTGGATGCAAAAGTAAAGTTGTTAGAAGTTTATGGGGACTCTGCTTTGGTTATTCACCAATTGAAAGGCGAGTGGGAGACTAGGGACAGTAAGTTGATTCCTTATTATGACCATATCAAGGAAATGATCAAAGAGTTTGACGAGATCTCTTTTCATCACGTTCTCCGGGATGACAATCAAATGGCTGATGCATTGGCTACCCTTGCCTCAATGTTCGAAGTAAGTAGTGACTACGATATGCCTCTCATCGAAGTAAAGAAGCACTGTAAGCCTGCATACTGTCAAATGATGGAAAAGGAGTCTGATGGGAAACCTTGGTACCATGATATTAAGAGATATATCCAGAGTCAAGAATACCCCGAGGGTGCTACAGAAAATGATAAGAAGACCCTAAGGCGACTCGCCATGGGTTTCTTCTTAAATAGGGATGTGCTTTACAAAAGAAACTATGACTCTGTCCTTCTTCACTGGGGTTTTTTTTTAAAATGGGGTATATTTTAAAAATATTTATGCAAATGGGGCACATGCAGAAATATTTGCATGTCTGGGGTGAAAACAGTCACATCAGCGCGTCATTATTACATTTCGCATAGTCAACATGCGAAATGCGTGCCCAGCTGCCACGTGGCCTGAACGGGACAGGAATGGCAGATGCTGACCTCCATTTCGTAGAGTCAACATGCAAAATCAATGCATGGCTGACACGTGGCATTTCGTCATGTGGGTGTGCGAAATTGCTATCTACGAAAATTAAATAAAAGCTGCACACAATGGGAGTCGAACCTAGAACCCATCTTACACAACAAAGCATGTCAACCACTAGGACAATTGCTTCCTTGATGCAAGAGAGGAATATTATTAAATATAATGCATTTTCTTCTTTTATAACTGTTTCATATTTTTACATAAAATAAAAAACTTATATATAGGTATTTTGTATACAAATATTTTAATATATATAATTTATATATATATTATACATTAATATATATATATAATATATAATACATTAATAATTAATGTATATAAATTATATAATATATATTAATGTATTAACCTTATTAATGTTATAATTTATATTAAATATATAATATACGTATAATATACGTATATTATGACATATATATTTTAAATTATACGTATATTAAATATTTAATATAAATTATAACGTTAATAAGGTTAATACATTAATATATATTATATAATTTATATACATTAATTATTAATGTATTATATATTATATATATATTAATGTATAATATATATATAAATTATATATATTAAAATATTTGTATACAAAATACCTATATAAGTTTTTTATTTTATGTAAAAATATGAAACAGTTATAAAAGAAGAAAATGCATTATATTTAATAATATTCCTCTCTTGCATCAAGGAAGCAATTGTCCTAGTGGTTGACATGCTTTGTTGTGTAAGATGGGTTCCAGGTTCGACTCCCACTGTGTGCAGCTTTTATTTAATTTTCGCAGATAGCAATTTCGCACACCCACATGACGAAATGCCACGTGTCAGCCATGCATTGATTTCGCATGTTGACTCTGTGAAATGGAGGTCAGCATCTGCCATTCCTGTCCCGCTCAGGCCACGTGGCAGCTGGGCACGCATTTTGCTCCGATTGACGCGCTGATGTGACTGTTTTCACCCCAGACATGCAAATATTTCTGCATGTGCCCCATTTGCATAAATATTTTTAAAATATACCCCATTTTTAAAAAAAACCCTCTTCACTGTGTTGATGCTGATGAGGCAAACGAAATCATGAAGGATGTTCATGAAGGATCTTTTGGGACTCACGCTAATGGACATGCCATGTCTAGAAAGATCTTGAGGGCTGGTTATTACTGGATGACCATGGAAGCGGATTGCTTCACGTATGTCTGAAAATGTCACAAATGTCAGATATACGCTGACCATATTCATGCACCCCCGTTATCCCTAAATGTCTTGACGGCACCATGGCCCTTCTCAATGTGGGGCATAGATGTCATTGGACCCATCGAGCCAAAAGCTTCAAAGGTCATCGTTTCATCTTGGTCGCCATCGACTATTTCACCAAATGGGTAGAAGCAGCTTCATATACCAGTGTAACAAGGAGTATTGTGGTCAAATTCATCAAGCGAGAACTGATATGCCGATATGGCCTACCAAGTCAGATCATTACTAACAATGGTACGAATTTGAACAACAAAATGATGAAGGAACTCTGTGAAAGTTTCAAAATTCACCATTACAATTCCTCTCCTTATCGGCCTAAAATGAATGGGGCGGTTGAGGCGGCCAATAAGAACATCAAGAAGATAGTGCAGAAGATGGTAGTCACTTACAGGGATTGGAGCAAGATGCTCCCTTTCGCTCTGCATGGGTATCGCACCTCGGTCCGAACCTCGACAGGGGCAACCCCGTTCTCCCTCGTATATGGAATGGAAGCAGTTTTGCCTTTTGAAGTAGAAATCCCGTCCCTTCGGGTAATGATGGAAGCAAAATTAGAAGAGGCTGAGTGGGTTCAAGCTCGACATGACCAATTAAACTTGATTGATGGAAAAAGATTGACAGCCCTCTGTCATGGTCAGTTGTATCAGAGGCGTATGAAACAAGCATTCGAGAAGAAAGTACGGCCTTGACAGTTTCAAGAAGGAGACCTGGTACTCAAGAAAATTTTACCAATTCAAAAGGACAATCGAGGCAAATGGACTCCTAATTATGAAGGACCATATGTTGTGAAGAGGGCTTTTTCTGGAGGAGCCTTAATACTCACTAATATGGATGGCCAGGATTTGTCAATGCCTGTAAACATAGATGCAGTGAAAAAATACTATGCTTAGGGAGGAGATGTCAGAGCAAATAAAAAAAAACAAAAAAACAAAAAACAAAAAACAAAAAAACAAAAAAAAAGAAAAAAAAGAAAAGAAAAAGAAAAAAAAAACAAAACAAAAAAAAGAGAGGAAGAAAAGAAAATTAATGCTCGCTAAGCTGAAAACCTGAAAAGGCGGCTTAGGCAAAAGTTAGAGTGACCTGGTGAGTCGAAAACCCGAAAAGGGCGGCTCAGGCAAAAGTTAGGGTCAAATTTTTGGCAATGCGAATAAGACCTCTGGCTCAAAGAAGTACGAGTCCAAGCTCGGGCACGTGGATCACTGTCGAACTTACCTTTCCAAAAGCAAGGTCGAAGGGTGAACATGAAGTCGTGTTGGGGGTTAAGGCTCTCATCAGTCTCAGAGATTCACTAGAGGATCCGTGAATCTTCCCAGTTTTCACTTGTTCTGGACCTATGTGACCTCATTCATTTCATTTACTTTCTTTATTTTTCTTTCTTTGTACTTGTTTAACGTTCATGAATAAAGTTCACCCTCTTCGATACGTGTTATGAATTTGGTTGATCTGATAAAAACATGTATTTTAACAAAATAAAATGGAAGAATGGTAAACATTTAAAGTCGCAAGGGACAAGATGCTCCTGCTACTCAACCTCATCTTAGGTAACCATTGCAGGGACTTGGCCAGGCACGCGCTCCGAAGCTATGGTTGCCTCATTCGTTCTACTTCGTCCATGAGTTGTCGTAAGAGTCGCGGTTTCACAGGACTTACCCGATTTTGAAACTTATCTTTGCGTTACTTACCATTTTTCTGCAGGTTATCTCACAGATAGTCATGCCAGGCACTAACACCCCAATCAAGCCCTTCAAATCCTTTCCTTGAATCGCCCGAGTTGGCACTTCTCAAAATTCCTTCCTTAAAACGCCAAGGTTGGCACCTTTCAATGTTTTACTCTTTCATCGCCTAAGAAGGCACCTTCAAAGTCTCATCCTCAATTATTAAAGTCCGTGCCTCTTGAAATATCCTCCCCAGTGGAATCATTCGCCAAAGATGGCACTTCTCAGGATCTCTCTCCCCAATGAATCCTAAACTTTCCATCAAGAGGCAGTACCTGAACCACCAAATTCTTCCCCAGTGATACTACGCTTCCCAGGCAAACTCAATTGGAGCATCTTCCCGAATTTATTTCGTTATAATCAATCTCCAGGAATCCTTCAGTCATTGTCAAACTGGGGCATCTTCCCGGATTTCTTCCTTTCCAGTCATGAGGCGTATCTCCAAAATTCCTTCCAACCTGTCAAAACTGGGGCATCTCCCCGGAATCACTGTCTTTTAATCAAAGAACAATCCCTTCAATCTTGTCAAAATGAGGCATCACCCCAGCCTTTAGGACCAGTGAGCTAATTCGGATGAGATGTCCTGTTAGCTTCCCCAATCTCTGCGTTTCCTGTCAAAACTGAGGGTCAGTCCCACACTTTACTTTCCATCCGCCTATTCAGGCATCCTTTATTTCCCGTCCACCTATTCAGGCACCATTTATTCCGTCCGCCTATTCAGGCACCCTTTACTTTCCTGTCCACCTATTCAGGCACCCTTTACTTTCCTGTTCGCCTATTCAGGCACACTTTATTTTCCATCCGCCTATTCAGGCATCCTTTATTTCCTGTCCGCCTATTCAGGCACCCTTTACTTTCCTGTCCGCCTATTCAGGCGCCCCTTACTTTCCTGTCCGCCTATTCAGGCACCCTTTACTTTCCTGTCCGCCTATTCAGGCACCCTTTACTTTCCTGTCCGCCTATTCAAGCACCCCTTACTTTCCTGTTCGCCTATTCAGGCACCCTTTATGTTCCATCCGCCTATTCAGGCACCCTTTACTTTCCTGTCCGCCTATTCAAGCATCATTTACTTTCTGTCCGCCTATTCAGGCACCCTTTACTTTCCTGTCCGCCTATTCAGGCACCCCTTATTTTCTTGTCTGCCTATTCAGGCACCCTTTACTTTCCTGTCCGCCTATTCAGGCACCCCTTACTTTCCTGTTCGCCTATTCAGGCACCCTTTACGTTCCGTCCGCCTATTCAGGCACCCTTTACTTTCCTGTCCGCCTATTCAAGCATCATTTACTTTCTGTCCGCCTATTCAGGCACCCTTTACTTTCCTGTCCGCCTATTCAGGAACCCCTTACTTTCCTGTCCGCCTATTCAGGTATCCTTTATTTCCTGCCCACTTATTCAGGCATCCTTTACTTCCCGTTCGCCTATTCAGGCACCCTTTACTTTCCTTTCTACCAGGAGTCAACCCCGATCTTCTCACCTCCTGTTAACTGAAAGGCTCAAATGTCAATTCCTGGGTTTTTCCCCCCTCATCTAATACTTTGACAAAGGTGTTCACGTCTTTACTCTTTTTCCATTTCAAAAGCAAGAAGAAACTTCATGCTTTTCTCATGGAAAAGAAGTAAAGAGGGGCATCTGTGAACACCTATTTCGACCCATCCACAAATAATAAAAAAAATGAAAAAAAAATTTTTTTTTTGAAAAAAAAAATTAAAAAAAAAACAAAAAAGGGGGGACTCGAAAATGATCATTTCCGAGTGGAAGGACTCAGAACAGATCAAATCCGAGTGGAATATGCCACTGTTGAAGAGAAATCCGAGTAGAACTACTCAGAAATCATCAAAACCGAGTGGACTTACTCAGAATGGAGCAAATCCGAGTAGAACTACTCAGAAATGATCAAAACCGAGTGGAACTACTCAGAATGGAGCAAATCCGAGTAGATTAACTCAGAAATGATCAAAACCGAGTGGAACTACTCAGAATGGAGCAAATCCGAGTAGATTAAACTCAGAAACGATCAAAAAGTGAGTGATAATGAAGCATTTCCGAGTGGAATAGGCTCCTGTTGGGGAATCCGAGCGGAATGACACATACATGATCAAATCCGAGTAGAATTACTCAGGATGAGTCATTTCCGAGTGGGATACTATTGCTGATTGAAGCGAATCCGAGTGGGAGTCTTCTGATTGTAAGTAATCCGAGTGAGGAAATGTTGATTGAAGTGAATCGGATTAAGTATTTTTCTGGGCAAAGCCGAGTCCGAGTAAAACCATTGAAAGTGCATCCGAACTGTTGATTGCCGTGTGAAACCATTTCCAATTGAAAAGGCAATTCCTTGTGGAACCAGTCGGATTTCCAAATGAATGCCCCTAAAGGATTATTGGAGCTAAAAGGAAGGCCAACTCCGAGTTGAATACTGAGTGAATCTGAGTGTAGAAGCATTGCCGAGCAAGACTCTTTCGAGTGGTTGAGTCCTCTCAGATTGAATCTCACTCGGACGAGACTGATTTTCACTCGGTTTTCCATTGGAGAACAGTTATTTCCACTCGGATTACACCATTTTCACTCGGATTTGACTCCCAGTATGGATGAATACTGATTGGAAGGTTGATCCGAGCCATTCTCACTCGGATTCCACCATTTTCACCCAGATTTACACCATTCTCACTCGAATTCCACCATTTTCACCCGGATTTACACCATTTTCTCTCGGATTTCCACTCTCCTTACTCGGATTGCACATGCTGACCTGGATTCCACCCCCAAAGTGGATCCAGGAATCCCGGAGGTGGCTGGCAGACAGGGGCGGAGGTGGAGGAATTAAAAATTCCCACCAGCCGTTGTCCCCCCACTACCCAAACCGAGTGGAAGCCTGAGCTGGCATTCCACTCGGAAGTGGAAGCCTGAGCTGGCATTCCACTCGGGCCAGCCTATAAATAGGCAAGGGGAGGGCAGCTAAGGGTGGAGGATTTAGAGGAGGAAACTCTACCAAAAATCCTTCGTGCTCTCTTTTCTCTCACACCAATTCTTCTCTTCTTCTCCTACCATCATCCCTCTCCATTGCTTCCCACAACCCTTCCATCCTCCACTCCTCTCCTATTCCAATCCGTCCACAGTCCCACTCAACAGCACCTCATCCCATCACCTTCCCACTCCCTCTAACTCCATCTTCCCTCTCGGACCAGCGTTCCTGCACCATCATCACTCGGTTTTTGCTCAACTTTCACTCGGTAATCCTCTTTTCACTCGGATTTAGTATTTTGCACTCAGTTTCTCTTATTTCCACTCAGATCCTTATTGTTTCACTCGGATTTACTATTTTTGCACTCAGATTCTCATTGTTTCACTAGGATTTAGTATTTTGCACTCGGTTTCTCTTATTTCCACTCAGATCCTTATTGTTTCACTCGGATTTACTATTTTTGCACTCAGATTCTCACTGTTTCACTAGGATTTAGTATTTTGTACTCGGTTTCTCTTATTTCCATTCAGATCCTCACTGTTTCACTCAGATTTACTATTTTGCACTCGGTTTCCCTTATTTCTACTCGGATTTGCACTGTTTCACTCAGATTTTCACTGTTTCATTCAGATTTTCACTGTTTCACTTAGATTTCTACTGTTTCACTCGGTTTTCCCTGTTTTCACTCGGATTTTTCATAGTTTCATTCGGTTTTCTTATTTTTCACTCGGTTTTCTTATTCTTCACTCGTTTTTTTCATTTTTTGCACTCGTTTTCCTCTCCCACTCAGTTTTTTTTTATTTTTTATATATTCATTTTTCTTAATCAGTGTCATACGGAAAATACTTCCGTCTACACAGTCTTTATAAGATCCGTGCACGTGCGAAGCACTTCGCCTTGTATGGATTCTTCACTAAAATGATGCCTATCAATATCTTCCTAATCTTTTCCTAAAAAAAAACATTTAAAGAACTACGTGACCCTGATTTCTCGAAAGCCCGAGAATACGTAGGAGCGGGAAATAGTTCCTTTGGGCCCATCTTTCTTTATTTAATTTTTAGAGTTTCCTTTTTGTCTTGCTATCAAAAGGAGGAGCGAGATTAATTTGGACGAGACGTCATGTTAATCTCATATTTTTAATATCTCTTTAAAGAAAAAAGAAGGAGCGAGATTAATTTGGACGAGACGTCCTGTTAATTTCATATTTTTTAATATCTCTTTAAAGAAAAAAAGAAGGAGCGAGATTAATTTGGACGAGACGTCCTGTTAATTTCATATTTTTAAATATCTCTTTAAAGAAAAAAGAAGGAGCGAGATTAATTTGGACGAGACGTCCTGTTAATCTCATATTTTTTAAATATCTCTTTAAAGAAAAAAGAAGGAGCAAGATTAATTTGGATGAGACGTCCTGTTAATCTCATATTTTTTTTGTCTCTTTAAAAAGGCGGAGCGAGATTAATTTGGACGAGACGTCCTGTTAATCTCATGTAAATATTTTGCGTTGATTTTTGTTTATTTTGTTTATTTTGTCATTCCGTACATTTTTCTTTTCATGAAGAAGTTAAAATAATTATCGGGTTAATTATAATGCGCGCTATCAAATTGAGGTAACCGTTTTTTATAACGGACAGTTGTGAGGTGCTAATACCTTCCTCACCTGTAATTAGACTCCCGAATCATGGAATCTCATTTTTATAAGCAGTGCTTTAACAAAAGGTTTTTCCACTATTTTATCCTAAAAAATATTGGTGGCGACTCCCTGTTTATTTTTCGAACCGTTTCGAGGGTCGGCCGCGCCGCCGCGATCCCGGTCGCGACAATGAGATTTCTTTTCATCACATTTTTGGATGACAATTAGATGGCTGACGCTTTGGCCACTCTCGCTTCAATGTTCAGGGTGAGTACTGACTATGACATGCTTCTTATCGAGGTAGAGAAGCGTTGTAAACCCGCATACTGCCAAGTGATTGAAGAGGAGTCAGATGGGGAACCGTGGTACCACGATATTAAGAGATATATCCAGAGTCAAGAATACCCTGACGGTGTTACAGAGAACGACAAGAGAACCCTATGGCTCACCATGGGTTTTCTTCTTAAATAGTGATGTGCTTTATAAGAGAAACTATGACTCTGTCATTCTTCGTTGCGTTGACATTGCTGAAGCAAACAGAATCATGAGAGATGTTCACGAGGGATCTTTCGGAACCCACACTAATGGACACGCCATGTCAAGAAAGATCTTGAGGGCCGGTTATTACTGGATGACCATAGAAATTGACTGTTTTGCTTATCTTCAGAAATGTCACAAATCTCAAATAAACGCTGATCATATTCATGCCCCCCTGTCATCCCTAAATGTCTTATTAGCACCGTGGCCCCTTTCGATGTGGGGCATGGATGTCATCGGTCCCATCGAGCCAAAAGCCTCAAACGGTCATCGTTTCATCTTGGTCGCCATCAATTATTTCACAAAGTGGATAGAGGCTGCTTCATATGCCAATGTGACAAAGAATATTGTGGTTAGATTCGTCAAACGAGAGCTGATATGCCGATACGGCCTTCCAAGTCAAATCATCACGGACAATGGCACAAATTTGAACAACAAAATGATGAAAGAGCTTTGCGAGAGCTTTAAAATCTCCCACCATAACTCTTCTCCCTACCGTCCAAAAATGAATGGAGCGGTCGAGGTGGCCAATAAAAACATTAAGAAGATAGTACAGAAGATGGTGGTGACTTATAAAGATTGGAATGAAATGCTTCCTTTCACACTGCACGGATACCAAACCTCGGTGCGAACCTCGACTAGGGAAACTCCATTCTCCTTGGTTTATGGTATGGAAGCAGTCTTACCTTTTGAAGTAGAGATCCCTTCCCTTCGGGTGATGATGGAGGCAAAATTAGAAGAAGCTGAATAGGTTCGGGCTCGGCATGACCAACTAAATCTGATTGATGGAAAGAGACTGACCGCCCTTTGTCATGGTCAGTTGTATCAGAGGCGTATGAAACGAGCATTTGAAAGGAAGGTGTGACCTCGACAATTCTGAGAAGGGGACTTGGTTCTCAAAAAGATTTTGCCAGTTCAGAAAGACAGCCGGGGCAAATGGACTCCTAACTATGAAGGACCATATGTCGTAAAGAAAGCTTTCTCTGGAGGAGCCCTGATTCTAACTAGCATGGATGGTGAGGACTTGCCAATGCCTATAAATGCAGACACGGTAAAGAAGTACTATGCTTAAAAGGGGCATGTGAGGAACAAAAAAAAAGAGGGAAAAGAAAAAGAAGTAAAAATAATGCTTGCTAGGTTGAAAACCCGAAAGGGCGACCTAGGCAAAAGTTAGAGCGACTTGGTGAGTCAAAAACCCGAAAGGGCGGCTCAGGCAAAAGTTAGGGTCAAATTTCTGGTGATATAACTCAGACCTCCAACTTGAGAAGTGCAAGTCCAAACTAAGGCATGGGGATCATCGTCGAACTCACCTTCTCCAAAGCAAAGTCGATAGGTAGACATGAAGTCGTGTTTGGGGATTAAGGTTCTCACTAGTCTCAGGAATTCACTAGAGGATCCATGAACCTTCCATTGTCTCACCTGGCCTTGACCTGTTCTATCTGGCTTTATTTCATTCCATCTATTTTCCCTGTTATCCATTCTCTATATTTGTTTGACATACATCAATAAAATTCATCTTTTTTTATACGTATTATGAATTGCATTGATTTGATAAAACATAGTGTTTTTATAAAAAATATGGTGAACATTTAAAGTCGTGAGGAAGAAGACATTCCCACTACTCGACCTCATCTTGGGCAGTCATCACGAAGACTCGGCCAGGCACGCGCTTCAAAGTTATGATCACCTCTTTTATTCCCCTCTGTCCATGAGTTATCCAAAGGGTCGCGGTTTCACAGGACCTACCCAGTTTTTGAATTTATCTTTGCACTACTTACCCTTTTTTCTGCAGGTTATGACAAACAGATCTTAATTCCTGGATCATTTTCTTCCCCTAGTAAGAACACTTTTCTAATCTCCCAAATGGGCCCCAGTACACTTCTCCTAATGAATCTATACATACCCGTTGGACCCTAGACTTTCCATTCCCAATCAAGGGGCAGTACCCCGAACCACCAAATCTTTCCACAGTGGAACTACACTTCCCAAGCAACTCAAACTGGGGCATCTCCCCAGATCTCTTCTGTCCTAGTCAAGGGGTAGTTTCTTGAAGACTCTCTCGATCATGACAAACTGGGGCATATCCCCCAGGTCATTATCTTTTGTCAACCCAAGGGCAGTACCCTACACTCCCAAAAAAGTGCGAACTGGGGCATCACCCCAGGTCACTCTCTGCCAAGGGGTAGTACCCCTAAATCTTCTAATCTTTCCAAAAACTGGGGCATCACCCTGGCTTCTTCCTCTGTTCGAGGGCCAATAACCCTAACTCCTTCAGCCGAATTTTCCAAACTGGGGCATCTTCCCCCGTTTCTTTTCTCTCCCAATCAAGGAGCAGTACCCTAGATCAACCAGAACAGCTTAAACTAGGACATCCCCCAGATTTCTCTTCTCCAGCAAGCCCGCCATACATTCCCAGTAGACCCCAGATCTTTCCTTCCAGTCAAGGGGCAGTTCCCTAAAACCCTTTTGATCTTCCTAACTGGGGCATCAGCCCAGATCTACTCTCTCAATCAAGGGGCAGTACCCCAAGGTTCTTTCAATCATGTTCTAACTGGGACATCTCCCCAGATTCCTCTCTCAGTCAAGGGGCAGTTCCCCGTAATTCTTTCAAATCATGTCAAACTAGGGCATCACCTCAAGTGTCTCCTCTTTTAATCAAAGGGCAATTCTCCAAAATCCTTTCAATCTTCGTAACCGGAGCATCACCCCAGATCCTTCTCCTAGCCAAGGGGTAGTACCCCTAAAATCTTTTAATCTTTCCAGTCGCCTAAGAAGGCACCCTTTACTCTCTAGCCGCCTAAGAAGGCACCCTTTACTCTCCAGCCACCTAAGAAGGCACCCTTTACTCTCCAGCCACCTAAGAAGGCACCCCTTACTCTTCATCTGCCTAAGAAGGCACCCTTTACTTTCCAGTCGCCTAAGAAGGCACCCTTTATTTTACAGTCGCCTAATAAGGCACCTTTTTTATTTTTCAGTCGCCTAACAAGGCACCCTTTACTTTACATGTCACCTAAGAAGGCACCCTTTACCTTCCAGTCACCTAAGAAGGCACCCTTTACTTTCCAGTCACCTAACAAGGCACCCTTTATCTTCTAGTCGCCTAACAAGGCACCCTCTACCTTTCCAGTCGCCTAAGAAGGCATCCTCTACCTTTCCAGTCGCCTAAGAAGGCACCCTCCTTTACTTTCCAGCCGCCTAAGAAGGCACCCTTTACTTTCCAGTCGCCTAAGAAGGTCTTCTTTACTTTCCAGCCGCCTAAGAAGGCACCCTTTTCTGTCTAGTCGCCTAAGAAGGCCTCATTTACTTTCCAGCCGCCTGAGAAGGCACCCTTTACTTTTCGGTCGCCTAACAAGGCACCCTTTATCTTCCAGTCGCCTAAGAAGGCACCCTTTACCTTACAGTCGCCGAATGAGGCACCCTTTATTTCCAGTCTACCGGGGGGCAACCCCAATCCTCTCACCTCCTGTTAACTGAAAGACAATCCTTTCTGGTCAATTCAGAATTCAAAAAAAAAGAAAAAAACAAAAAAACAAAAAAAACAAAACAAAACAAAAAAACTCAAAAAAAATAAAAAAAATAAAAAAGAAAAAAAGAAAAAAGAAAAGAAAAAAACAAACAAAAAAAAGAAAAAAAAGAGAGACAGATGTGGAAAATGCTCGTCATTAAAGAGGAAAGGTCACACCGACTCGTTGATTGCCAACACCGTCAGATGCCATACCGATTAAAAGGTCCCACCTGGCCCCTACATCGGTGTTCATATCTTTACTTCCTTTTCACTTCAAAAACACAGAAGCTTCGTGTTTCTCTTATGAAAAAGAAGTAAAGAGGGGCATTTGTGAACACCTCTTTTGGTCCGGCCCAAATACCAAAGATTTAATTAAAAAAGGCGCCAGACATCCATTGCCTAAATCAGGAATCATTGAAGAATTTCTGAGTCTGACTTCGGATGAGTATTTTTCTCAGAAAGGAATATTCCCGAGTGATCATTTCCAGGCAGTGTGACTCCGAATGATCATTGCCGAATGGGTTGTCTCCGAGTGGTTTGTTTCCGAGTGGGCTACTTCTGAGGGAGTTACTTCCGAACGAAAAAGGCTCTGACCATAAATGAATACCTTCCGGGTAAAGACTCTCTCCAGCTCCATACTTCTGAGTGGGTTATCTCCGAGTTAGTCATTTCTGAGTGGGTTGCTTCTAAGGGAAATACCTCCGAGCGAAACGTGAATCTGACTTCGGATGTGCTTTTTTAAGCTGAGGATACATCCGAGTGAAGAACTCCCGGTTGAAGTCATTCTGAAAGAAAAGGGAGTCTGACATCGGATGTGTTTCTCCTAGGCAGGGATGTTTCCGAGTGGAGACTTCTCAAGTAAATTGATTCTGAACGAAAAGGGGTCTGAACTTCAAGAGAATTTTTCCATACTTCCGAGTGAGGTGTCTCCGACTGAGATATTTTTGAGTGGGTCATTCTCGAGGAAATTACTTCCGAGCAAAGAAAGGCCCCGACTATGAAGAGTGCTTTTCTAACAAAGATATATCCGAATGAGGTGTCTCCTACTGAGATATTTCCAAGTGGGTCATTCTCAAGGGAATTACTTCTGAGCAAAGAAAGGCCCTGACTATGAAGAGTACTTTTTGAACAAATATATATCCCAGTAAGTTGTCTTCGAGTGAGATATTACCGGGTGGATCGATTCTGAATGTAGAAAGGATGACTATGAAATATATCCGAGTGGTTTCTCTCCGAGTAATACATTCCCGAGTGGGTCATTTTCAAGGGAATTACTTCCGAGTGAAGAAAGGCTCTGACGTTGAAAGAGCACTTTCGGGCAGAGATATTTTCGAGTGAGATATTTCTGAATGTGTCTCCGGGTGAAACATTTTCGAGTGAATCACTTTCGAGGAAAGAGAAGCTATGACTGAGTGTTTCATGCAGAAGTATTTCCGAGCGAATCCCCTCCGAGTGAAGCGATTCTGAATGAAAAGAGGCTCTGATGAAAACTTCTCGAAAAGAAATATTCCTGAGTAAGTCTGACTCCGAATGAATACCTCTCGGGTAAAGATATATCCGAGTGGATAATTCCCGAGTGAATTCTAGAAGTGGCAGACAGGGGGCGGAAGTGGAAGTAATTAAAAATTCCCTAGTTGATCCATGAATTCTGGAAATGGCAGATAGGGGGCGAAAGTAGAAGTAATTAAAAATTCCCCACCAGCCACTGCTCCCCACAACCTGTTAGTGGCTAAGCTGCCTCCACTGTGAATGGAGGCCTGAGTTGTCCAAGCACTCGGCCAGCGCCCAGAACCCCTATAAATACCTCATCTGAAGAGGCACAAAGGGTTGGGAAAATTTGAATTTTTGAGCCAATACTCTAAGCACACTCCGCTGAGAACTTGTTCCGACTTCCAGATACCATTCAGATCCCCTAAATCCCCCATCAACTGCACATCGGCTTTTACACCAAATTCCCCACACCGCCCCTTCAGTGAACCACACACCGGTTCCCCACAGCTCCACTAAATCACCAACTCCGTACCGGATCTTACACCAATTCCTCACCCCATCCCTTCAGTGAATCACACACCGGTTCCCCACAGCTCCACTGACACACCAGCTTCGCTCCGACTCTTACACTAAATCCCCACACTGTCCCTTCAGTGAACCACACACCAGTTCCCTATAGCTCCACTAAGTCACCAACTCCGTACCGGATCTTACACCAATTCCTCACCCCGTCCCTTCAGTGAATCACACACCGGTTCCCCATAGCTCCACTGACGCACCAGCTCCACTCCGGCTCTTACACTTATGGTCCACACCAGCTCTCAGCTCTCTCATCACACCGGTCACACTCTGTTACTCATTTTCAATGCTTGTCATTATTTATTTTTCTGTCAAATTAGTTATTGTTTAATGGATCTGTTTCCCTTTCAATTAGTAATTAATTTCTGTTGATTGAATTAGTCCTCCACCAAGATTCATAATAAATACTAACAAGAATGAGTGCTTCACACATTTTTATTTGGACTAGCCTAAAAATTATTTCTTTTTTTTAATCAGTGTCGTACTGGAGTACTCCCGTCTACACAATCTCCTTAGAACCAGTACACGTGCGAAGAACTTCGCCTTGTATGAGTTCTCTTAAAAAACATCATCCACCATTAATCTCTTAGTCTCTTCCTAAAAAGAACATCATCAAGAACTACGTAACCCTGATTTCTCGATAACTCAAGAATACGTAGGAGCAGGACTTAACTCCTGTCGGGCCCATCCTTCCTTTTTTTCATTTTTCACATTTTTTGTATCTATTCCATTTTTATCACTTCCATAAAAATCAATTTAGAAGTGACGTCTTGTTGATTTTCCCTCATTTTTGGTTGACCATCATCACGACCCATAAGGAAAGGGATACTTAGTACGAGACGTCCCGTTTATCCCCTTTCCGTTTTTGACCCTGTATTTTTTATTAAAGGATGACTAATTTAGACGCAACATCTTGTTATCACTGATAAATCAATTTTAATACACTTATTATAGTTTTACACTTGGGGTTTATTATATAATTACTATGTTTAATAATAATATTTTAATTAAGTTTTATGTTGTTTAGTTAAATTGAAGTATTATGTATATATGTTTCAATTTTCGTTTTTTGTATGTATCTTGAGTATCTTGCCTTATTTTGGCATTAACTTGGGCTTTTGTGATCCAAATGGGCTAATCTTGGAGCCCATGGAAAGCTAAGACAGAGGGCTACATCATGATGATCAAATTTGGTTATTTTGCATCTGGAAAAAATAAAGAAATGGAGCTTGAATCAATCAGCCCTCATGTGTCCCACCAGCATTGACATAGTTCACCAAAATACACATATCTGGAGCTCTAGATGTCAAAATGACCTTATTCTTGCGCCAAATTCTTAATAAGACAGAGATCTACAACTTTCATGTTGAAGGTTTTTCAAAATTCGGCCATCTAGAAGGTCATATTGGACTCGCAAGGTGGAGAAGATAAAGAGGAGAATGAATTTCAACACCTACCATTATCTTCTTTTGAATTATTGTAATTTCAAGCCCACCAATGTTGAAAAAATGCATTAATAATCAAAAAATGAATATATAGTATCATCATATCTTGCCTATAAATAGATGCTTGAAGTTGTAAGGTAGAGACACAAGAAATACATAAGAAATACATGCTTTAGTTTTCATTATAATTCTATATCTTTGCTTTAGCTTCTTAAGTTTTAGTTCTTTCTTTTTCTTTATCTCCTTGTTCTATATTCCATCCTTCAAGTTATGGTTTTCATTTCCCTTCCTCAATATCAAGTAAGTTAATTTTATTATTTGTTATTTACTTTTATAATCAAAGTTTTAGTAAATCTAATATTAGCTTTCATTGTTAAAAATTATCATGGAAGCTTAATCTTTTAAAATCAACTCAAGGAATTTAATTTTTCTTTATGTTAACTTTGAGTTCTTGCTCTTAATATTTTGATTGAAGATAATTACTTTTCTTTGTTTCTCAAGCACTTATGATGGTAGATTATTTAAGTGTATAACCGATTGGTATATAATTAAACAATCTATAATCTAAACTGATGTTGGTTGGTTAATCAATAATCAATTTGAGAACAAAGATTAAGTTACTAAATAAGAGATTTCTATTTAGTTTCTTAACTCAATCAAATTATGGTTTTAAAGTTATTTTAGTAATTAATAAGAATATATCGATTGATTATTCTTATTAGTTCATTAATTCAATTCTAGAAGATTTTCTAGAATATAATCATTTAGGGATTCCAAATGATTCAAGATTGAGAAATTAATTATATTTAATCATATTTGTGATCAATGATTAGTTAACTAAAGACTTATTAATTCCTTAGGTTGGTTGTTTCTAAATTTGATTATTCTTACTCATAAATTTACTTTTTGCACTATCATATAATCACTTAATTTTCCTTTCAAGCTCAACACAAACCCCCCTTTTATTATAACTAAATTGAGTGTAACTAATTGAACTAAGGTCCTCGAGAGACGACTAAGGTGGTTCACCTTATACTATATTAATTTAACTTTTTATTTGACCCGACAACGACAGCGTGTCAAATTTGGCGCCGTTGCCGGGGACCTTTGTTCCTAATTATTTACATTCAATTATCTAATATATTTTACATTTTTTTTGTAGGTGTATTGAAGATATTAAGGTTTGGTTGAATGTGAGCATATAAAAAATAAAAAAAAAATTCCACTTTATTATATTCTTATTCATTTTCTAGTAATCTCATTTTCAACCACTGAAAAAAATATAAATATAAAAAAAATCTTTAAATTTTTAAATATATGTTCTAAGCATTTCATAATTAAAATGATAACTTTTTCCTTTTATTACATAGTTGTAGTATTTTGTTACAATATATGTAGATGTATTGTTCATGACTAGATCTAATCCCGAGCCACTATATTCTTTTAATCCTGAAATACATAGAACATTTCATCAATTAGTTAGATCATCTAAGAAACTATTAGACAATAATAATAATAATAATAATAATAATAATAATAATAATAATAATATTCTAGCTAATAGCATAATTAGTGAAACTAAACCTTCAACTTCTGAGTATTTGTATAACATGGCTGAAAAGACATTAAAAGAACTAGCTACACCAGATGTCACTAATCAAACATCATGCATCTTATATCCTGAGGAAGATATCGCTAAGGATTGGCTATTTTACCTTCCTCCTAGCTCTATTACTATTTGGGATGACCTTAAAAAAATGTTTCTTGAAAAATTTTTCCCTGCTTCAAGAACTTCCTCAATTAGAAAAGAAATATGTGGCATCTGACAACATGACCAGGAAAATCTTTATGAATACTAGGAAAGATTTAAAAGATTGTGTGCTAGTTGTCCCCATCACCAAATTACGGACCAACTTCTCATACAATATTTCTATGAAGGTCTTAATCCAATGGATAGAACTTTGGTTGATGCAGCTAGTGGTGGTGCTTTGCAAAATAAAACTACAAATGCAGCAAAAACTTTAATTGAGAACATGGCTGCTAATGCTCAACAACATGCCACTAGAAATAATTCGATAGTAATTAGAGGAGTCCATGAAATTGAAACTACAAATGATGGAGATAAAAAATGGGAAAGTAAATTTGCTGAACTAGCAACACTTATGAAAAATATTATTGTGTCTCAAAAACAACAACCTGTAACCCCTGCTAAGGTATGTTCTATCTGTACTTCATCAGATCATTATACCGATTGTTGTCCTTCACTACAGGAAGCTAAAATTCCCGATGAAAATCCTCAAGTATGTGCTGCCAACTTATATAATAACAGACTGCCACAACAACAACATAATAATTATGATCTTTCTTCTAACAGATATAATCCTGGTTGGAGGAATCACCCTAATTTAAGATGGGGTAATTCTTCACAACAACCTCATGCACCTTTTCAGGCAAATACTGGACCAAGCAGACCTTATCAACCTCCTCATGTACAACAACAAGCTACACAAATAGCTGCACCTTCTACTGAGAAATTAAATTTAGAGGAATTGATGAAGCAAATGTCAGTAGATAATCTGAACTTCCAAAAAAGAACTGCGGCTACAATTCAGACTCTTGAAAATCAGATTGGTCAATTGGCTACATCTTTAAACCATTTGCAGTCTCAAGGTTCAGATAAGTTGCTCGCTCAGACAATTGTCAATCCTAAAAATGTAAGTGCAATTACTTTAAGATCTAGTAAAGCTATCCAAGGACCAGAAAAACAACAACAAACTGAAAATACTATTGTCACAGAAAAACATGTAGAAGAAGTTTTAGATAGTTCAAGTAATAATAGTGATGATATATCTCTTACAAATCCTCCTTCTACAGCTGGTCCTGATAAGCAACATATCCCTCTTCCATTTCCACAAAGACAAAAATCTATACAAAATAAGAAAATAGATGAGGAGATCTTGGAAACATTTAGAAAAGTAGAGGTAAATATACCTTTATTAAGCCATCAAGCAAATCTCAAGATATGCCAAATTCCTTAAAGAACTATGCACTAATAAAAGAAGACTAAAAAGCAATGAAAGGATTAATATAAGTAGAAATGTGTCTGCATTAATTGAAAAACCTTTGTCACATATACCAAAAAAATGTAAAGACCCTGGGACGTTTACCATTCCATGCATAATAGGCAATAACAAATTTGAAAATGCCATGCTAGACTTAGGTGCATCTATTAATGTTATGCCTATGACTGTATTTACTTCACTTTCCCTTGGACCTTTGCAAACTACAGGTGTGGTTATACAATTAGTAAATCGAAGCTCTGCACATCCTGTAGGAATTATTGAAGATGTCCTTGTTAAAGTTAATGATTTAATTTTTCCTGCAGATTTTTATGTTCTAGATATGGAAAGTGAGAATTCCATCAATAAAGCTCCAATAATTTTAGGTAGACCATTCTTAAAAATAGCTAGAACAAAGATAGATGTGCATGCAGGAACACTTTCTATGGAATTTGGAGACAGTGTGGTTAAATTCAACATTTTAGATGCTATGAAGCATCCTACTGAGGATCATTCTGTTTTTCAAATTGACTTAATAACTGATTTAGATGAGGATAATATTATTAAGTTGTCTGATGATGTTGATTTTCCTGTATTGTCTGATTTTTATGATTCATTTGTTTGTGATTCATGCATGGATTCTCATCAATGCAATGTGTGTGCTGAAATTGAGAAATATTTGCTTAATGATAATAATGATCCAAACTCCCTTAAAACAGAAAATATAGTTCTAGATGTTGTTTCAAAAGAATCAGAGTGTGATAATTTGATTAAAGTAGTTACAAATACATCTGATTATGTTGAAGTACAAGTTGCTGAGACAAATTCAACCAAGTTGATTCCTTCAATAATGCAGCCTCCTATGTTAGAGTTAAAACTTTTTCCTGAACATTTAAAGTATGCATATTTAGAGGAAGATAAGAATCTTCCAGTGATTATTTCTAACAAATTAAATGTTGATCAAGAAACAAGGTTGTTGCAGATTATTAAGAAGCATAAGAAAGCAATTGGTTGGACTTTGGCAGATATCCCAGGTATTAGCCCTTCCATGTGTATGCATGGAATTCTATTAGAGGAAAAAGTTAAACCAGTAAGGCAACCACAAAGAAGACTTAATCCCCAAATCCTTGATGTAGTTAAAAAAGAGGTAACAAAATTATTACAAGCTGGCATTATTTACCCTATATCAGATAGTACTTGGGTCAGCCCTGTACAAGTGGTTCCCAAAAAGTCTGGAATTACAGTGGTTAAAAATGAAAATGATGAATTAATTCCTACCAGAATCCAAAATAGTTGGTGAGTATGCATTGATTACAGGAAACTTAATAAAGCAACTTGAAAGGATCACTTTCCTTTACCTTTCATTGATCAAATGTTGGAACGACTGGCAGGTAAGTCACATTATTGCTTTTTAGATGGATTTTCAGGTTACTTCCAAATTTATATTGCACCAGAAGATCAAGAAAAAACAACATTTACATGTCCTTTTGGCACTTTTGCTTATAGGAGGATGCCTTTTGGCTTATGCAATGCCCCTGGTACCTTTCAATGATGCATGATTAGTATCTTTGCTGATTTTCTTAAAAATTGCATGGAAGTATTTATGGATGATTTCACAGTATATGGTTCATCATTTGATGCTTGCTTAAATAGTCTAGATAAAGTATTACATAGATGCATTGAAACTAACCTTGTTCTTAATTATGAGAAATGTCACTTCATGGTAGAAGAAGGAATAGTTTTAGGCCATGTGATATCTAAAAAAGGCATAGAAGTAGATCCTGCAAAAATTACTGTAATTTCTCAATTACCTTATCCTTCTTGTGTGCGAGATATTCGTTCTTTTCTTGGTCATGCAGGTTTCTATAGAAGGTTTATAAAAAACTTCAGTAAGATAGCCCTTCCATTGTCTAACTTACTACAAAAAAATATAACATTTGACTTTAATGACAAATGTAAAGAGGCTTTTGATTGCTTAAAGAAAGCTTTAACTACCACTCCTATCATCCAGGCACCAGATTGGTCACTTCCATTTGAACTTATGTGTGATGCATCAAATTATGCATTAGGAGCTGTTCTTGCTCAAAGAGTAGGTAAAGTACAACATGTTATTTACTATGCCTCACAAACTTTGGATACTGCACAAATAAACTATACTACCATAGAAAAAGAACTACTTGCTATTGTGTTTGCACTTGACAAATTTAGATCTTATTTGCTCGGTTCAAAAGTAGTTGTATTTTCAGATCATGCAGCATTAAAGTTCCTTTTAAAGAAACGAGATGCAAAACCAAGATTGATCAGGTGGATGTTGTTGCTCCAAGAATTTGACATTGAAATTAAGGATAAAATTGGAGCAGAAAATTTGGTGGCTGATCACTTAAGCAGAATTGAAAAAGAACTTGACCCAATTTCCATTAGAGATGATTTTCCTGATGAACAACTTATGGGAATACATGATTCCACTCCATGGTTTGCTGATTTGGTAAACTACTTAGTTGCTTCTGTTACTCCCATACAAGCATCTAAACAACAAATAATAAAACTAAAAAGTGATTCTAAATACTATGTTTGGGATGATCCTTACTTATGGAAACTTTGTAGTGATCAAGTCATTAGAAGGTGTGTACCTGAAAATGAATTTCATTCCATTCTTACATTTTGTCATACATATGCATGTGGTGGACATTTTGGACCTCAACATACAGCAAGGAAAGTATTAGAATCTGGTTTATATTGGCCAACAATTTTTCGTGACGCATATACGTTTTGTAAATCTTGCGAACGATGTCAAAGAATGGGAAACATATCTCGTAGAAATGAGATTCCTCAACAACCCATGTTATTTTGTGAAATTTTTGATGTTTGGGGCATAGATTTCATGGGACCTTTTCCTGTATCTTTTGGTTTTGTTTATATACTACTTGCGGTCGATTATGTGTCTAAATGGGTTGAAGCTAAAGCTACTCGAACTGATGATTCTAAAGTTGTTGCAGATTTTGTTAAATCACACATATTTTGCAGGTTTGGTGTTCCTAAAGCCATTATTAGTGATCAAGGATCACATTTTTGCAACCGTAAAATGGAGTCCCTTCTTAAAAAATATGGAGTTATGCATAAGGTTTCAACACCTTATCACCCCCAAACAAATGGGCAAGCTGAAGTGTCCAATCGGGAATTAAAAATGATCCTTCAAAAAATAGTACAACCAAATAGGAAAGATTGGAGCAAAAGGTTAGAAGATGCTCTTTAGGCTTATAGAACAGCTTATAAAACACCTATTGGAATGTCACCCTATAGGATTGTTTATGGAAAATCATGCCACTTACCGGTAGAAATTGAGCACAAAGCTTATTGGGCAGTAAAACAATGTAACTTGGACTTAAATGAAGCCGGTAAAGAAAGGAAACTCCAACTACAGGAACTGGAAGAAATTCGTTTGGAAGCTTATGAAAGTTCTAAAACCTATAAAGAAAAAGCCAAATCCTTTCATGACAAACAGATCTTGAGAAAAAACTTTTTCATTGGACAAAAAGTTTTATTGTACAACTCACGTCTAAAGCTCATATCTGGTAAGCTTCGCTCTAAATGGGCAGGCCCATTTGAAATAACTAATATCTTTCCTTATGGTGTGATTGAAATTTCAGATAAAGCGACAAACAAGGTTTACAAGATAAATGGGCACCGACTTAAACCTTTCTTTCAAGGGTTCCAAGAGCACATAGATACGGAGGTGTATTTGTGTGATGCCAAATATTTTGACTAATTTTTCCTAATAACAATCTTTATAAAAAAATAAAAATAATAATAAAAAATAAAAAATAAAAAAATAGATATCAGTTAATTACATCATCATTCTTTTCGGTACTAACACTTATCTTAATCATTATTACTATTATTGTTTTGGCATTATTATCATTTCTTGTAGTAGTTAAAAGGTCATCGTCAGGCTCGTGACGTTAAACAAGCGCTTGATAGAAGGCAACCTATCACCTTTTCACCTTCTTCATCTCTACTATTCTCTATAACCTCGTTTTCTATTCTCTCTTTTCTAAACAACCACAACTTCAAAGTAATCTGACAATGGGACAAACCCTTGCAAAACTTAAGGAAAGATTCCCTACACTTCCACGCGATGTGATTGTAAAAATTTACAAAGCTCGAGTTCAAAGGTTAAAACTACTCACATATTTTGGCATTCCAAAGGATGTTCGTTGGCTTATTGAAGCAAAGGTACGTCTCTCTGGTGAATTACATAAGTCCTATATAAAACATTTGCCAGGTATGGGACGTAGTTCTTATTCTAAAAAACGAAGAGCTAAAAGGATGGGAGTTTGCCATAAGTGTGCAAGATGGAATTGTGATACACGTTGTAGGAACCCTGGAATGGTATCTATAAATCGGGAGGACAAAATTAAATTTATAAAGGATGGACTGAGTAAAGAGAACTTGGATAACTTAATCCAAACTCTTGAGACGCATCCATGTGGAACGGTTCAAGGAGTCCTTCTGAAATTATATGATCTATTCATTCAACAAAAAGAAACTATAGCCTTGGGAATCTGGCGTTAAACGACCCTGTTTGCCAGTTTATAAGAAAACTGGATGGGTAGCAAAAACCTCGACTCATAGAAGGCGTTTAAGCCGTTACTGGACGTAAAACCAGAGGAAGATGCGAGCCATAATCACAACTACTATACATATTTACTGTTGTTTTCAATGTTTTACTTTTTTGAATTCACTTTGACTTTTAAAATTACCTATTTTTATTTTCTTCAATCATGTCTTTTCAAATTTCTTCATTACCGTCATTTATTTTTATATAATAATAATTATGTAAACTTTTTATCTTTTATCAATTATTTCATCTCAGTTTTTATCTATATAAGGGTGCATAACTCTATATGGAAAACACAAAAAAAAGAGATGAAAAAAATCAAATCCATTTGTGTGTTTGGTGGATCCAACAATGGTAATTGTAAGGAGTACCTAATAGCAGCTACTAAGTTGGGAAAACTATTGGCTGCGAAAGAAATAAAGGTCTTGTATAGAGGAGGAGTACAGGGTTTGAGAGGCTCCATGGCACTATCTGCACTAGTTGAAGGAAGCAACGTCTCTAGTATCATCCTACATCATGTTGGTATTACACCAGCTATTGCTGTAGGAACTGAGGTAAAAGTTACAAGCCTCTATCAACGAATGGCTCGTATGGTTATAGGTGTTGAAGCCTTTATCGCACTTCCTGGAGGTTTTGGTACTTTTGAGGAAATATTTTGCATTTTATCATGGTGTAGCATGAACTTTCATAAAAAGCCATTAGGATTATTAAATATTAATGGTTTTATGACAGTTTGTTAATGTTTTTAGATAAAGCTGTGGAACAGGGCCTTATAACTCAAGATGATCGATCATTCATTCATGCTTCATCAGATGCAGATGAATTGATTGATATTTTGTAGAGCTTTTTACCCCAACCTCAACCCCTCTTGAAGCAAGATAAGGATCACACACACAAGCGAAAGAATCCAGAACTAGACACCACCCTTCGGTTATAACTTCTTTCTCACCTTTATCTATATTTTAAAAAAAATCATTAAAAAAATAGACTGTAGAAATCATATAAGACACTGAGGACAATGTCTTGAATAAGTGTGGGGGGGTCTGAGTTATATATATATATATTTTATTATTTTTTTGTGAGGGATAGACAGAGTAAAGATTAATTTGGGAAAGTTGTATCTAAAGTCATAAAGATGCATCTTTGAGAACCAAAGTCTTGAGACGTATCTTTCACTATATAGTATCAGTATCACTTTTGTTTAATTTTTTTAAAATAAAAAATAATAATTTTTTTCTTTTCTTTTATGAGTATTTTTGTTGGGATGGGCTGAGTAAAGAGTCCAAACTCTTGAGACGCATCCTCATAACAAATCTCACTCGGATAACCACAATCGTTTCACCTTCCTTATCAAAACCATTTTTCATAAAAAATAAAAAATAAAAAATAAAAATAAAAAATAAAAAAAACACACACACACACATAGCCACTATATTTACTTTAGTGTCGCGCCTTTGCCTTTACCTTCACCCGAGTCATTTCTATTCGACATCAACCATTCTGCAACCATAAACATCATCTTCATCATTCTTCAGCCGCCACACTTTGCCTTCATCCTTTTCTTTCAGATCGGAGCCACACCTCACCACTAGTCAATCATCAGGTTCTTTATTTTCTCTTAATGGATGATATAGCAGTGTCTTTCTATAGGCATACGAATGAATTAAGATGTATGTTATTGCTCTTGATGCTACTCATGGTTGTGTTGATGATATTTTTCTTATGGGTTCTAACACAAGGCCTATGAAACTGGGTTGTATGACACAATCAAATTGTTCAGTTATACTAATCATTTCATATGCAATTGAACTGACCAATTTGTTGTAGGTATCTTCGTTACTAAGCACCCTTAAAAAAAAGTACAGAGCAAGAAGCATAAGGAACCGGATTTTGACACCAATATTTGGTTATGATTTTCTGTTCCTTTTTTGTTTCTTGTTCACAAAAAAAAATCACCATTTCCAGTTTTTTATTTTAAATTCTACATGTTTTTCACTAAATTTGTTTTTTAAATTTGTCTAAGTAATGAGTAATTGCATCACCCTTGTCCAATATTTCATGACATGTTATGAATAATTTCCTTGTATATTAATTTAATAAGTTGTTTGTGAAGATCAAATTGTATATGAATTATGATAGATTGACCACCCTCGGTGAGATTTTGAGCTTAATTGGATGGATCATATTATGCCATCTTTCCTTTTTCTTGATTAACCCTTATTTATTAGTACTCTAGAACTTGACTTGTTTCTTTTTGACGTATTATGTTCCATGTGCATGCTTTGATGTGATTAAGACCATTTTTGTTTTAACTAGCCACTAGCCATATGCCTTACCTTACATACTTTCCATTGTTACCCACGTTGAGCCTATATCCATTTCTTGATTCAGCCACATAATTTGCCAATAGCCCAAAAAAAAACATGATCACCTTTGCTTAGGAATTGATTAGGAGTTTTAGAATTACTGTGAATAAAGATTCTTGATGATTGTGGAAATGTACCCAAGATATATATGTTATTGTTTCATTGTTCAAAAAGAAAGTAATAAAAAATAATAAAGAAAAAGAGAAAAAGAAGAAAAAGAAGAAGTGGTGAATATATATATGAAAATAATCAGGAGGATTTATTCTCATGTTTTATCCTCCATCATGTTTCATTTTGCTAAGTATTGAGTTTCAAAATGTACTTCCACAATCACTGAATCACTTACTCCATTGCTCTTTTTCAACCCTAAGTTTAGCCATACTATTTCATTTTATCCACCCCATATCACCTTGGCCCCATTACAACCTTAATAAAGTCCTTTTGATCTCTGCATGCATATATGTTCAAATATGGAAATTAGAAATTTGTCAAGCCTATGGTAGTGCTAATTTATTTGGGTGATTTCTGAGAGTATACACAAACCCAAACAATTAAGATATAGAGAGCATAAAGAGAACATCTATCACATTTTCATCCACTCTTTGATTTGATCACTCAATTTGTGAAACTAGTATATAATGCTTCTTATTCACACTTATCATGACCTCTTGATATAAGGGATGATGTGTATTACTTATTATTTTAGACTTCAAAAAAAAATCAATTTGAAAAAAAATACCTTTTTCTGTTGTTTCTCATTTTAGTTTTTGGTTTGGTTTTGCCCTGGAGTGCAAAAGCTTAAGTGTGGGAGAATTTGATAAATCAATTTTAATACACTTATTATAGTTTTACACTTGGGGTTTATTATATAATTACTATGTTTAATAATAATATTTTAATTAAGTTTTATGTTGTTTAGTTAAATTGAAGTATTATGTATATATGTTTCAATTTTCATTTTTTGTATGTATCTTGAGTATCTTGCCTTATTTTGGCCATAACTTGGGCTTTTGTGATCCAAATGGGCTAATCTTGGAGCCCATGGAAAGCTAAGACAGAGGGCTACATCATGATGATCAAATTTGGTTATTTTGCATCTGGAAAAAATAAAGAAATGGAGCTTGAATCAATCAGCCCTCATGTGTCCCACCAGCATTGACATAGTTCACCAAAATACACATATCTGGAGCTCTAGATGTCCAAATGACCTCATTCTTGCGCCACATTCTCAATAAGACAAAGATCTACAACTTTTATGTTGAAGGTTTTTCAAACTTCGGCCATCTAAAAGGTCATATTGGACTCGCAATGTGGAGAAGATAAAGAGGAGAATGAATTTCAACACCTACCATTATCTTCTTTTGAATTATTGTAATTTCAAGCCCACCAATGTTGAAAAAATGCATTAATAATCAGAAAATGAATGTATAGTATCATCATATCTTGCCTATAAATAGATGCTTGAAGTTGTAAGGTAGAGACACAAGAAATACATAAGAAATACATGCTTTAGTTTTCATTATAATTCTATATCTTTGCTTTAGCTTCTTAAGTTTTAGTTCTTTCTTTTTCTTTATCTCCTTGTTCTATATTCCATCCTTCAAGTTATGGTTTTCATTTCCCTTCCTCAATATCAAGTAAGTTAATTTTATTATTTTTTATTTACTTTTATAATCAAAGTTTTAGTAAATCTAATATTAGCTTTCATTGTTAAAAATTATCATGGAAGCTTAATCTTTTAAAATCAACTCAAGGAATTTAATTTTCTTTATGTTAACTTTGAGTTCTTGCTCTTAATATTTTGATTGAAGATAATTACTTTTCTTTGTTTCTCAAGCACTTATGATGGTAGATTATTTAAGTGTATAACCGATTAGTATATAATTAAACAATCTATAATCTAAACTGATGTTGGTTGGTTAATCAATAATCAATTTGAGAACAAAGATTAAGTTACTAAATAAGAGATTTCTATTTAGTTTCTTAACTCAATCAAATTATGGTTTTAAAGTTATTTTAGTAATTAATAAGAATATATTGATTGATTATTCTTATTAGTTCATTAATTCAATTCTAGAAGATTTTCTAGAATATAATCATTTAGGGATTCCAAATGATTCAAGATTGAGAAATTAATTATATTTAATCATATTTGTGATCAATGATTAGTTAACTAAAGACTTATTAATTCCTTAGGTTGGTTGTTTCTAAATTTGATTATTCTTACTCATAAATTTACTTTTTACACTATCATATAATCACTTAATTTTCCTTTCAAGCTCAACACAAACCCCCCCTTTATTATAACTAAATTGAGTGTAACTAATTGAACTAAGGTCCTCGAGAGACGACTAAGGTTGTTCACCTTATACTATATTAATTTAACTTTTTATTTGACCCGACAACGACAGCGTGTCAATCACCCTTCCCTTTTCCTGTTTTATACCGAAGCCGAGGTTAATTTGGACGAGATGTCCTGTTGACCTACACTTCATGTTTGTTCAGTTTGTTCCTTTCGTTTTCTTACACAAAGTACAACAATAAAAAGGAAGAAACATAACATCTTTTGTAAGGCTATTTATGTTGCGTATTTTCAATCTTGGTACTGTTTTTGACAGGCGATGTAGGGTGCTAATACCTTCCCTACTCGTAACCAACTCCCGAACTTGAATCTCATTTTTTTAAATACCAGTGCTTTACTGAACTTAGTTTTTTCCCAATGTTTTTTCTATGGATAAAAATGTTGGTGGCGACTCCCTGTTTTGTTTTAACTGTTTAAATCAATCATTCGAAAGGGCCGGCCGCATCCGCCGCGATCCCAGTCGCGACAATATATATATGGCTTACCCAAAAATTAGTCATGTTCTTTTTTTCCCCTAACAATGACACCCTTTATGTTGTTGTCCTTACAGTGGGAACCATGAATGAGACTGGCCTGGAACAAGATCCTTTTATGAGAACATGGATTCTGGAGGAGAGTGTGGTGTGGTAGCACAGACCATGTTCTACACCCCCGCTTCAAACAGAGCTAAGTTATGGTATGGCATTTGAGATTATAATCAATAAATTTAATGAATTCTAAGATTTTTCCTTTGAAGGAATGTATCTTTTGTTGGGATTTTTTGCCACTTTAGGGTTCTTTTTAAAATAATTATGAATATGGGATGGTTTTGAAAAAAATTAAATGTCTGAGGTAGAAAACATCATTTCAAGTATTGCATTATGTATTCCCAATTAACGTAATAGGCATTACGTATTTCCAATAGACGTAATGCATGGACGGATGCCACTTGGCAGAGAAATACGATGGTCTTTACGTTGGTCAATAATACGTAATAGGGATACATATTTTAATAAACATAATGCATTGTCGAATGACACTTAGCAGAGTTTGGAGCATTACTTATCATGGGGTAGCGTAATAAGGGTTCTTTACACAAGTCAATAATACGTAATGTATTACGTATTTAGGATATATGTAATATGGTTTACGTATTCCCACTTTACATAACGTGTGGATGCAGCGCCAATAAGACAATGCCACGTGGCATTACGTGATATGCAACTGCGAAATGGATATTATATAACTCCTACTCCAGCCTGTTTCCTCTCCAGAAATTGTGAGAGTTGCAATCAGGCATAACATTTTGCTTCTGAATTCAGAGATGATATCTGAAGTCATGATGGTTCTTTATACAAATGGGTGAAAATATGAAGGGCTAGAAGGTTATACCTTTGAAGGAAATACAAAGTTGATTCAAATTAGGTGTGATATTACCTTTGAGGAGCTGAAAGCTAAAATTTCTGAACTAAAAGGTAACATTGAAATTACTCAGCTAACGAGCAGGGTAGTTATTGGTAAGAAAAAAATAAATCTTCTCATTTTCAAATAACTGATGATGAGGAGCTGGAGTTGGTGCTGCGCCTTTTTGAAAAACAATCTGACATGGCTGCAGTCGAGGTTTTTGTTGATGTTGGGAGATGTGAGTTGAATGAGGCAGAAGCCTCTTCGCTGTGTTTAACACAAGGTGAACAACTTACCAGTTAGGTATATGGCTTTATTTGTTGTTAGGTTCCACATTGATAAAAGTTATGTTATTTTTTTAGCTACAGATGAAAGAAATGATGATTTAATTGTTGATGATAACTTGGATTTAAATGTTGAACTTGAGTTTTAAAGTGATGATGAAGAATTTGATGAAGGCAACATTCCAATTGATAGTGATGCAGACATTGATGTTGAAGGTGACTTTAAGTCAATATCGGTGACCCTAAACTTAGGAAATGCACGTGGCGTTGGTTTGTCTGTAACTGGTTAGTATGTATTACTCACAACCAATATTTTAACTTAAAAAAACGTCTGACACCTTCAACCGATTATTTGCACTGTAGGGTTGAGCGGTCCAACCTTTTAGAGTTCTTCGCCATTTTACAATAATGTAAATTTGGATCACCCAGCTATGGAGAATGATATGGTAGGGTTTGATGACCATCCTGAATGGCGTGTTGGGGATGAACTGTATGTTGGGTTAAAATTTAGCTCAAAAATACGGTACAAGTTGCGTTGAAACAATACTCGATGAGGGTCCATCAAACGTACATGATCATTGAATCAAAGCCAACACATTTTACTATTCGGTGTCCAAATCATTTCGATGGTTGCCCATGGAGAATGAGGGCAATGTTGTCAAAAAAGATAAATTCTTGGCTTGTTAGTAAGTGGGGAGGGTCTCATACTTGTGTAAATGTAAGACTTTCCCAAGATCATGCCAAGTTGGACTCAGAGTTTATATCTCCATGCATAATAGGTTGGTATGCATAGTCTGATGATTATAATGAATTAAAGTGGGTTTGTCCTTCACACTTATCTAATTCTCTTTGGTAATGTTTTGTGCAGAGATGGTTAACCAAGATCCATCAATCTCTATCGCATTGATACAAGAACGGATAAGCAGTCAGGTTGGATATAAATGCTCATATTGTAAGGCATAGAAGGCCAAGCAAAAGGCAATTGTTAAGGTGTTTGGAGACTGGGATGAATCATATCGTTTATTGTCACGTTGTCTTAACCATATGCGCAATTGCCTCCAGGGTTCTGCGTTTGAAATGTTGATGACTAAATTTTTTACTGGCACTGAGGTTAATGTATGGTTTCGTACATTTAAACGGGTGTTTTGGACATTTAAACCATGTGTTGATGCACTAGCCTTTTGTAAACCCATGTTGTAGGTTGATGGCACTTTTTTATACGGAAAGTATCGACACACTTTGTTGATAGCTACAACACAGGTTGGAAATAACTCGGTTCTTCCGGTTGTGTTTGCTATAGTTAAAGGTGAGACCCTTCAGGCATGGAGTTGGTTTTTAGTGCAAATTAGATGTCATGTGACACAAAGGACTAGTTTGTGTCTTATATCAGACCGCCACCAAAGCATCAAGTCAGTTGTTGGAAATCCACAGACAGGATGGCAACCACCAAATGCCCACCATGTTTTTAACATCCGACACATAGCCAGTAATTTTAACCACAAGTTTAAGAACGTTGCGCTTAAGCAAGATTTGTTGAAAATGGGTTAGTGTTGAAGTTGTTTGTGTTAGTGTTGAAGTTGTTTCTGTGTTATACAATTTTCATACCAACCGTGATTAATATGTGTTGTTGCAGGATACACGCCATGTAAAGCGGTGTTTGACAGAAGATTACAAAGATTTCAAGAGGTCAAACTAGAAATTGCTGTGTGGATCAATGAAATTCCTAAAGAGCAGTGGAGCATGGCGTATGATATGCAGGGGTATAGGTTTGGGTACATGACAACCAACTTGGCTGAATGCATCAAAAAGGTCTTTAGAGGGGCTTGAAACATGCCCATCACAACGTTGGTTAAATGTACGTATTCATGGTTGGTTGAGTACTTTGTTCAGCAGGGCGCTCGTGTCAGAGCAGAGTTTGGGAAAGGCATGAGGTACACCAAGAGGTTGATTGATGTCCTAACCAAAAACCAGACTAGCTCTAGCACTCACTCGGTTCGTCGATATGATGTTTAATACTCGGTTTGAAGTGGAAGAAGGGTTTGACCCTGTGGAGCAGAGGGGTGGAAGAAAATATACTATCGTATTGTCTGACAAACCAAGTTGTGACTATGGGAGGTTTCAGGAATATCATTATCCCTGCTCGCATGTGATTGCGGCATACCAAGTTATGAGTATCGACTACTTTTAATTCATCTACCCGATGTATACCATTGATTACGTTATAAATGCATAATCACCGCGTTAGTACCCTCTTGGTAATGATGTTGATATGCCTGTCACCAATCACGGATGGGTCCTAACTCCCGACTACGGCAGGATACGCCCCAAAGGTCGTCCAAAGTCATCCCGAATTAGAAATGAAATAGACTTAGTCGAATCGCAATCATCTCAAGCTAGGTGTACAAAATGTGGGAAGGAAGGTCATAACCGTCGTCGTTGTCTAACAAACGCTAGTGGTAGTAGTTCACAAATCTAAATGGTTTGTTAATAATGGTTGTGTGATAATGTTTTGTGGATCCACTATAATGTAATGTTCGTTATCATAATATTTCGTAAGCACTCACTCGCTACATGATAATGTATGTTTGCATAATTGCATAATATTGTCACGTTTGCAAGGCAATTCGTAGTTCATTCGCATAATATAACAACCAATAGAGAAAATAAAATAAACACAAAACATCACATCTAACATTACATGAGGTACACCAACATTAGGGAAAGCAAAACAAAATCACATTAAACATCATAGGATGGAAATAACAACCAGCATTCAAGGACACAACAAACACATCAAACTACCTATGACGATGGTGTGGGGGGTCCTGGTCTGGGGAAAGTATGCATGGTTGTCTCCGACCCCTGGCATCCCGAATTGGATTCTTTCTCGGTGACAATTCCTGTACACCCTCGTCCTCCGACAAGTTGATATCGTCAGATGCGGCAGATAAATGTAGAGTAAGGTCTACACCTTGGTCAAATGTACGTGAAGACATTTCTCCCAATATCGTTACAAGTGGAGTCTCTGGTGTTATCAGCTCTCAAAGAAAGGCAGTTGGTGACTGTGTTGGTGATGGAACATATCCACTGGCCACTCCATAGAGGTTATCAGTTGAAGGAGTGTAATAGAATTGTTCATCCCCACCAAACTCTATTTGAGAAGGAAACTGATATGTTGACCACGGATCATTAGGGACAGACTGTGATGGAACAAAGTAAGTTTCATGCTGACGAGGGGGCATCTCAGGGAGAGTGTAGAAAATTTGTTCTTCATGTGTCCGACCCCTAGTAATGCCTTGACATTCGTTGCGTGTCCCGGGCATGTTAATGTCAAATTTGACTATAGGTGCCTCCTGAAGTGGAGCTGGCGCAAACTATCTAGCTTCCAAAACCCTATACTTTTGCCCATCATTTGCATCACATTTAGGGATTGTTGCCTGATCTGGTCAAGCATCGTGTCAGGGCCCTGAGTCGCCATCCCTGCCTCTTTGGATGCCATATAGTGGATATTCTCCACAACGTCAACCTAAAATTATGAATATAAAGCAAATTGATTAGGGGTTAATAAACACATGGCTTATATAACATACTTCACAATATTGTAAATTAACCATACCCAGCGTTCTGACACAACATGTTTCCGGGTTACCCACCGCCGAGTGTTCATATTATACCACCGCATGTAGTCTGAGTTTTCAGCTAGTAAACCCTCTTGCAGTGGGTTTGTATATACCAAATCGGTGCGACGCTGCCAAATATTGATCAGTGGCTGATAGACCTGGTTCCAATTTTCCCCAGCCTTCCCCTTCTGTGTAATGCCATGCAGATGATCTGGTTGCTGAGGAGGAGAAGGAACGTGTTGCTGTAACATCCTAAATTTTGTAATTTTTAGAAAATTCATTCATTAAGGATTAATGGGGAAATTTTGAATGAAATTCCGAGTAAAGGCTGTTTGAAATATGATATTCCGAGTGAAAATGGAGAGATACCGAGTGAAGTAAGACCGAGGAAGCCATTTCCAAAAGAAGTTAAGATGTTTCTGAGTGAAACATCATTAAACGAATTATTTCTACGTTAAGTAAACGGTGTTCGAATGAGACACTTCTGAATAAGGAAATCTGAGTGAAATATTTCCGAATAAAACGTTTCCGAGAGAAGTATTCCTGAGTGGAGAAAAACGTTAAAATTGAATAAGTATTTCTTAGGATGGATTTTGAGAAATGACCGAGTGGGATGATACCAATTGAGATTATTCCAAATGTAAGGGTGTTAAGTGAGAGATTATTAATTACCGAATGAGTGTGTTTCTAAATGAATAATTCCGAGTGAACAATTCCCGAAGAAAGTAGATATCCGAGTGATGGGTTACCGAGTGGTGAACTTCGTTAAATTTATGCTCGGGATGATAAATAATAATAACCAAAAGCTTGTGCTCGGGTTTATCTTCGGAATTATTCTTGACCCCGAATGATTCATTCGAGTGGAAAGACTTCCGAGAGAGAAAGTTGACTTCAAACTCTGAGTGATTTTAGATGGAAGGCTTCCGAGTGGTGTAAGTAAAGGATTGACTCGGATATAAATATATTTGAGTATGTTTGAATGAGATGTTACTGTGCAGGACATTTCCGAGGAAGGAAAGCCGAGTGTTCCAAGGAATGGAACCTTTCCTCTGAATGAAGGAAATTCTGAGTGAACAGAGGCTTACTCGAAAAGGATGTGCCCAAGACGAAACTGAGTCGGAATTATTGATTATTTTAATGCTTTCCACGTCACTCTGTTCTTCTACCTTCCAGTGAATTCTTTTCTGATATTTTCTAAGTATGGGACCCTCTTTGATGTGTTATCCCTTTCCATTAAATACTTATTCCTCATTTGTCATTTGAAGAAGAAACGTGTGTCAGATTCTTACATATTGTTCACGTCTCTTTTGCATGAACAATATAAATATCAACTATTGTTGGATAGATAAAAGACTTTTGGAACGTGAAAAACATCATCCACAATCTTTCACTTCAAACTCTTGCTTAAAGCTATTAACAAAGAAGGAATCAACCTCCATTTCTTCTCTTTACGAAGAAATCTTTGAACTAGTATAAAACTGTAATTCCAGTCGGAATTTACAAGCTGTGAATTGGAATATAGCTTTAAGAGCTGCAAGAACTTTTATTCCAGGTAGGGGGAGCGTACATCTCAAATAGATAGTTTTTGAATTGATGCGGGGTGATATTATTATGATGTATATGTGTTATGTGCATAATTGTTATAAGACCCCGGTTATATGACGCTTTATGTTTCATATATATTCCATTCATATTTCTGATGATGATATCGATAGTGATATGAGATTGATGATGAGTATATGAATGTTATTCATGAATTTTTCATGATATCTATGTATATGCTTGAGATGCATGTGTGATGATTGATTATGAGATATGGTGTGGTTTCCACAAAAGACCTTGGGTGGGACTCAAGGCAACCTCCTAAGCGGGGCTCGGGGTTTTGGCCCATGGCACTCACCGTTGTCACTGAGAGTGATGGTGTCACATAAGGGTGTAAACGGTTTAGTACCAGTAAAACGGCCGGTTCAGCTGAGAGCTGAGTTATGGCTCGGGGAGCCAGTGTTGCAACACAAAAATTTAAAAGACTTAATGGATCCATTTAATTGAGCCTGTGTATGCACTGATTTATGTGCTATTGAAAGTAACATGCTGATTTATGATGAGTATATATGTCTCGGTGTTGCTATTGTGAGCAACATGAGTATATCATTATTGTGAATAATTATGTGATGATATTATCTGTCTCGGTTTTGTTTTATAGTTATGGATTGGACTTTTAATCCAATTCAATAACTATTATTTGATATGTTTATGCTCACCCCCTACTTATTATTTTACAGTGGATAAGAGATACAGTGATGGCACTTGAAGTCACTCAACCGACTGGAGCATTATGTATTAGCATGCACAATACATAGTGTGCATAGTTATTGGGTAGAAGCCTTGGCCGGCTCATGTGATTACCGAGTGTTGTATTTTCTTGTATTTTAAAGTGGACGGTCGGCTTTTGTATAGCGACAGTAATTTTATTTAATTCAGATTTCGTTTTTAATCTTAGAATTACCTATGAAAAGTTTCTTTTGTATTTATTTGTATTTTAAAATGAGCCGGTCAGATTGATGTGTAACCGGTACTTTAAGTGTTGATTCCAATTACTGTTTTAGAAATTTAAAATTATTTATGAAAAATTTATTTAATTTATTGAAAATTATTTTAAAATTTAGGATGTTATAGTTGCTGCATCCCAAATTGCTGCATCACCCGATTTGGTTGATGCCACTCCGCTATGTTTGTACAAAGCAGCGGAACTACCACTCTCCAAGACTCTGCTCCTTGCAAACACACTGCAGGTAACGTTTGCATGACCTCATTCGTGTAGGGAGTCCACACAATCTACACAATAAAAACAAGAAAGTTAGTAAAACAAATATTATTAAAGTGTCTTACAAAGGAGATTTCTGTTGGCCCAACTTACATCAGAACGCTTCATCTGGTTAAAGGCACAATGATAAAAATCAATGTCTTTCCTAACCGCCTTGAAATTTTCCCTGCCCAACCACCTACATTGGAGGTTATTATAAAATTGTTAGATGCAGTTCATCGTGAGTCAAATAACATAACACAAAAATATTACAATTACAAAACACACTGAACCTTGCGGCATACGGCGTCCCTGTAGGTCTGCCCTGTATCGTCACGTTTGGAGCAATAGCTGGAAATCTGTCCCAAGCCTAGACTTGTAACAATAGGTGAAGCCCGCAAATAGGTGTCCGCTCATACTTGGTGGATAAACATAACTCACGATACAAATAACTTAAAGCTTCAGATCCCCAGCTATATTGACCACACAGATCTAAGTCTTCCAACAAAAGCAAGTATTTTAATGAAACCCGACTGCTTGAATGATCAGGAAATATTACACCCCCAATTAACCGTACAATGTACGCTCTTGTATACCTCAATAATTGTAGTTCACTGCCCATATGATCTGCAATGTTCGAAAAGTTATCTGATAGCCACTTCATTTTTAAACAACCAACCTGAAACACATCTTCTGGTGGGTATATACCAAACAGATTGTTGACCACCGCACTCCAGTCACGAGCATGTGTCTCCACTATCAAAGGTAAACCATCTACACGTAAACCGACCTGGATGACCACATCTTGTAATGTAATGGTGCACTCGCCCGGTGGCGTATGAAACGTATGTGTTTCAGGCCTCTATCACTCAGCAAGTGCTAACAGTAACGCAGGCTCTATCTGAAAGAAATGGAGTTGGGCAACACCAAGAAATCCCGCCCTCTGTAAAAGTGGCATAATCACCTCTGGCACACCTTGTATACCACTACGGAGAGCCAATGCAAGCCTACATTTTAAAATTCGATCTGGTTTTCCGTTCCAAACCAATTTTGACACGTGCATATTTTGAAACCTCAACAACGATAGATCTTCTGGACCCAGATTCACTTCACGGGGCTGCGATGATGAGGCCATACTATAATAAAACTCAATTTATCACTAAAAAATCAACAACTAAAGAAACAATAAATAAATTCTAATTAAAATGTTTTACATAAAAAAGTTTTGGATCCATCTCAACAAATATTTTTCTTTAATAACACATCAAACTTTTGGATCCATCTTAATAATATTTTACACAATACAATATAAACAAATAATAATTAGATTTTAACTAACATATACTTTTCAAAATATATACAAAGAATAAAATATAAACTTTTGGATCCATCTTAATTAAAATATAAACAAACAAAAAAATTAGATTTTAACTAACATATACTTTACAAAAAAAAAATTTACCCAACATCACAAACATAATTCTACAAAAGTGAACAATTTAAACTAAAAACTTAATACTGCTTTGCCACATACCTTCTCAAATGTTGAAAGGGAATGCTGAAACCTTCAAGAGGGGATAATATTTGATGCAAAATAAGAGCAGCAAAGCAAAGGAAAACTGAAGGTGAAAATCAAACGGTAAAATTGGGCAATGTTACGTTTAAATGGTGAGGACCACACACCCTTATAAAGGGGTCTTCGACGCCACATGGCACAACCTCATGCATTACGTCTCATGGCCATGTGTAATGTTGGTCAACACTGTCACGCTCTACTCCTCTGTATTACGTAGCATGGAAAAACGTAATGCAGTCTGACACTACGTTACATAATCAAGCGTAATACACCATGGCTTGCCATTTGGCAGCCATGCAGTGTTTACGTATTATGCTAGTACGTAATGGATATTACGTTTCCCAGAAATACGTAATGCAATACCTGACATGACCCCTTCTACCCCAGACATCTAAATTCTTTCAAAACCACCCCATATTCATAATTAATTTAAAAAAGAACCCTAAAGTGGCAAAAAATCCCTTTTGTTGAGCATGAACGAGATGAATTACTAAGAAAAGCATATTCATATAGCAGAAATCATGGATATTGAAGTGAGTAAATGCTTAATACATCTGAACATATAAGGGATTTCAATTTCATTCAATAAATAATCAAATTAGTCCTTGAAAAGATAGTCTTAATTATGTTAATCCATTATGAGTTCCTAAAATGCAAATTCAAAGCTAGTCTTAATTATATTAATCCGTCATAATGAGTTAATGCCATCATAGATGGACCAAACAAAATGCATATTTAGGATCATGGATTAAGTACTATCTTTGAGATTAATACGACTAATGCTACATTTTTAAAGAACTTTATTTAAGGGTTTACACTCAATGCTATATTAGTGATATGAAATATCAATATCAATCGAGGATAGGAGAGAAGAAATAATCTGAAGTAGGTCCATTATGCAGGCTGTGCTAAAATGTCAAAAGGATACCTTAATAATCTTGATAAAAAAGTTATATCATATGAAAGAATCTTTTATTATCATTATGGCAAAAAGATAGGCTTTAATAATGTGATTGAAAGGTGAAAAGGGCCACCATTTGCCATTGCACTAATTTTTTTAAGTCCATTAATAATATTGGTATCAAAGCTTTTTGTAAGGAATACTTAAGTGCACGTATACAGAACTAAACCCTAAACCCTAAATTTGATCAATCTTTTTTTTTCCTTAAGGTAAAGAATTGAATTTAGAAGTCTATTTCTTTACGAACAATAGAATAACTATTCGGATTCTATTTTATCAGATATAATGATTATCACATAATAATACAACTATTTTAAAATTATGTAAGATAAGGTAATTGTATGATACATATCCAAATCTAAATATGTATAAAAGTTCAAAACACATGATAACTATATAATTATACAATTACCAAAAAGTGAAAGAAAAATTAACATGCAATCAGTCATCGAAAAAAGTATGGTTTGGTTTCTCTATGGCATTCAAACATCTTGACACATGTCATATCATAACACATAGGTACAAGGTAACATTTGCTGACAAAGTTAACATTAAAAGACCTATTAACCTGGCAGAATAAAGAAATGAGAGATAGCAGTTGAATTTTTGAAGAGTCAAGAACCTAGTCACATGATACTAATAATGTAAGAGACTAACTAATATATTTACTTTAAAAAAAATATCAATCACCTACATCATAAATCTCTCTTATTATCTACAAATAAGAATAATATTAATCTCATTCATAATTTAAAAGGAGGAAAACTTCCATTTGTTATTCATAAAAGGATTATGTTTCTATCTTATACAAGTTTTTATGTCTCATATCAAGTTTTTAACTATATTTTTGTAGTTTTTTAAGAACTTAGATACTTGAAAGAGATCTGTTAAGTATCCAAGTATCGGAGAGTATCAATATAAATACGTCAGACAAACACAAGTATCCAAGCTTGGTAGTACTCAACAAACTTCATCATGTATTCGGAAGATGTAACATTTCTACACTTTTTACCAGGTATTCAATTGATTATGGCATGTTCCGAACATGATTGGAGGGAAGGAACAGAACAATACAAGTTCATTGAGCATTGTTTTGCATCAGTTGACAGACAAAAACAGCCATGGCTAATTTTCCTTGCACACCGGGTACTTGGTTACTCTTCTTGTATCTGTTATGCAAAAGAGGGATCATTTGCTGAACCAATGGGGAGAGAGAGCCTTCAAAAGCTCTGGCAGAAATATAAGGTGGACATTGCTATCTATGGCCATGTGCACAACTATGAGAGGACTTGTCCCATATACCAGGTTTCTTTAACTTGTGCACTTCATTCATACTAATACATTTTGGTGAATAGGGCCAACATGTACATTAAAAAAACAACACCCAGAATTAAGCATCAAGTATTCAAATTGTCAAGTTTACCTATTATCCTCTTGAAAAAAATGAAATAAATCTAATGGGAAGTTTGGGTTTCCTTCATGACCTCCCTCTTCAATTACCATTCAATATGCCACAAATAGCTTAAAATTTAAACCAGCAAGTTGGAATGAATATGCATACTCTCTTCTTTACTAACAAGTACTTTTCACATTTTGCAACAGAATATCTGCACAAATGAAGAGAAACACTACTACAAGGGAACCTTAAATGGGACCATACATATCGTTGCTGGTGGTGGTGGGGCAAGCCTTTCAACATTTACTTCCCTCAACCAAATGGAGTATCTTTAAAGATTACGATTATGGGTTTGTAAAACTAACTGCATTTGATCATTCAAATTTGTTGCTTGAGTACAAGCAGAGCAGAGATGGGAAGGTTTATGACTCCTTCAAAATATCACGGGATTATAGAGACATCTTGGCCTGCACGATGGATAGTTGCCCCAGTATAACAATGGCGTCTTGATGGAGAAAAATGAACAAAGTTTCAATGTATCTAGCCATGTTGAAGTCGTTAGTTATTGGTACATTATCTTCCACAAACAGATAGATGTGTACACGGCGGCAAGCTGTCACCTTGAACAAGCTGGCTTTGCTAGAATGCACGCTCAGTTTACTTCTCTTTAACTTCATGCTGCAAGGATTTTCTTAAACCTAAAATAGAATAGGAGGGAGAAATACAATGCTGCACAAGCAATTCCAGTAATTACCAAAACCCAATGGAACCCAGATGGATAGTCAAAAACTGTGGTTTCAAAGTTCATTCCAAATACTCCAGCTACAGTGGCAAATACTGCTGCTACCAATGTAGCTGCTGTTAGTAGTAACTCAAACTGTATTAGCTGGTTTTGAATGTTTCCCTGTAATATAGAATGAAAAGTAAGGCTCCAACATGGTTTACTCATTCTAAAGTATCAAAGAAATACAGGAATATCCAGCAGAATGTAATCTTTGTTTACCAATTTTATGTTGATAAAATCTTCCGTGTCATCAATATATTCTTTTAGCTGCATTACAAGCAGAAGAAAAAGTATAATTAGTGTCTGCAAGAAAGACCATGCCTAAATAATAAAACCATATGCTGTTATGTAAAAAGTCACTGTGGCTTCTATTCATTAGCAAAACTCAGAATGCAACATCTGATTGGCTGCGCAATATGGTAGATTTCTAATGCTGCAGCTCTAAGTCAAACTTATCATACCGACAATAACGTGTTGAGAGTATTATCAATGACGATAAAGTATGCTTCAAGCAACATTTCCAGTGGTTCAATCCTTTCACTGTTATCAGATGAACCCATTGAACTGCCATGTTTACTTGAATTTCCAATACTGCTGAAAGCCCTTTGCAACATCTGGACTCCACTAGTTGAGCGTTCTGGTGAAGCAGGAGCTGATTTTGAAATCACTGTACCCCGTGTAAGAGCTTGAAAACAATCATTAAAAGCACAAGTATCTGATCTTCCTTTTTTCTCAGTTAGGCACATCTCAGCCATGTCACCATCATCATCCATTAGATGTTCTATTTCATCACGAACCTGAAAATTAACAATAAGTTACTAGTTGCAGATGACAGTACGGTAGAAAAATGAGAATAACAATCAAGGATGATAATTCTATGTTGATCAACCTTCTGAACTCGTTGAGTCAAAGCAAGCAGGTGACCTTTAAATCTTCGAACCCGTTCCAAATTGAGAGTATTGATATTTGAGGCGAGTTCATCTAGCACAGGATATATTTCCATTTCCAGTTCTTTTACCTACCAAATCAATGTCCTTCTTTAACATATGGGTTTCAAGATGACCACTTACATACATCTGGCTGGTAGCTTATGCATTGTCATTTCCTTATGCATTTTGCAAGCCATATATATAACGTGGCATTCTTAAACATATAAACACAACTACCTGAATTCAAACACTGAAATAACAATTTTCAAAATCCAAGCTACACGTAGTCTAGAGCTATTGAGCTATTGAATTTTTCACTAAAACAATCTAGGTCCAAAGATAAAGTTAACTTATGAAAGCAGAGATAAACCCTCATTCCTTCGTATTTACAGGGGAATATTGTGGAAGTTCTTATCTTTACAGTATATCTTGTGTTGATTTTTACCCAATTTCCCTTATTTTAATATTAATGAGTAGGATGAAAATCAAGAGTTTAAATGGTTTAATAAATAAATTGACAAAAAGATTTTATGAAGACATCTACAAAAAGATTATGTGAAGATAAATTGAGATAAATATGAGGCATAGGTATAAAGAAACTCTATACAAACAAAAAATATTTATTTAAAATAGTACCAAAGCCAGTCCAGTAAGGGCTACCCACAGGTATCTAAGGGCCTATTTCGTTTGTGTCCATCTCTTGTTTTCAATTTTAATAACAAAACTGTCACCATGTTTACTATTTTCAAAAATTTATACAAGAAAAAATGAAATAAGGAAATGAAAACTGGAGTAGAAAAAAAAATGTTTTCAGTGTTTCCTGCATGAAATGTGAAAACAGAAAACAGGATGACAGTTTGTAATTAAAACTGAAAATAGGAAATGAAAACAGAAACCGAACAAACCCTAATCTTCCCAAATGAGAGGGGGTGTGCTAAGATGTCTCATGCTAGCTATGAATATGTGCAAAATATTTCTTACATAACTTGGGCATCCTCTTCCCTTGAGCAAACTTTTGAGGCTCCGTTAAGCCTAACCCAAATTTAAGTTAGTACAACAACTTATCATAGATCTAATATTAGTCCACCCCCAATTATGAATTTTACAATATATTTGCCTCAAATATTCAATCCTTGGTGTGAGGGGGTATGTCGAGATCCTAAACCAACTAGAGATATGGTCAGAAAAGATTTATAAAGACTTAAGAATTCTCACTTCATGAGTTTTTAGGGTTAAGTCTACTGACTTGGTACATTTCTAAGATGAGTATTGTTTTCCTTCCTCTATGAATAACAAAATCCATAGCTATGGTTACGGAAGACCTTGTGATTTGATCTTGGAACTTCCCAATTTTTTAAACATAATTTGTATTTCCTTCTATTAGGGGGTTGCTTAATTGCACTTAATTGGACATTGTTGGAAAGTATGTTGGTTCATTGGAGACCGTCCACAATTAATTCACAAATCTATAAGGAAAATTAGGTCCAGGGTTATCGAATGACGAAATGATAACTCTCACTTGCACAATTTCAATTGGCTAATAGATTCTCATTTAGCAATCTCATTCTGTTTAATGCTTTTCTTGACAAATTCTTTATGATTCAAACAGGTGATTGATTAGGAATTGAATCATTAGAAATACAAGACTATTGGTTTGTGATAAATTAGTAGTGATGATTGGATAATAATAGAAATTTGCATGATTAATTGGGAATTGGGAATTGTAGCAATTTAACACAAATAAAGCCTAAACCCTTCGTTCATCCATATTTGACATTCTAGTGTTGTGCAAATTATCCCATTGTTCAGTGCTTAGTTTGAATTTTTACAATTTTTTCACCAGCTTAATTTGTTGTCTAAATAGCATGAGTCTTGTGATATTGGTAATTGTTAATCAATCTCTATGGGAGGACATTTTTGTACACATCAAGCAGTAAAAACAACCAAAATCTGAATTCATAAACTTATCAAGATAATCAAAATCATAAGCTAAAATACCCCCCAGTATGTTTGACCCTTCTCTCTCATTATCATTAATAGAGAACAAATTGACGAAAGAACAAAGGGAGTCAACATACACTTGGGCTTCTGTTCAAGCTACTATATTTTGATTTTGATAACACCTATGTACTTGAGTACTGCTCCTGCTACAGCATTAGATGCTACCATGGATTTCTATTTTTTTATGCCTACTAGTTTTTTTTTTTTGTTTTTTACCTTATTCCAAAGGTTAGGGTTTGTCTTTGATTCTACACAAAGGGGTCTGATGGCTATAATAAGAGATCAGGTTTGATGATAGAAAATTTCTCATATCTTCCAAGGATATTAACTAGAAGACCAAGCCTCTTTTGTTTGTGTTTAAGTCTCCTTGCACATTCTCTTGTCTCCCTATATTCCCAGAGTGCTACACAGAATTAATCCTATGGGTTTTACCAGACTGAATCTTGATTGCAGATCGAATAGTGGAAAATGTTGTAGGCAGTCAATGAAGTGAGATCATAAAGTTTTATAGATTATTTGAATTTTCGGACAAAAATACATAGGATGGTTGATGCAATTGAGCCAATATATATTTTCAACATGAGAAGAATGTATAAAACATAATTTCATAAATTCACAGCAAAAATGTGGAGGATTCCCCAACAAACAAGAGTTTCAGGTCAATTCATACCTGAGCATCTAAAGATGTGCATGTCAATTCTAGAGCCAACTCCAGTGCCCTAAATTCAAATGGTAGATCATCTGTTCAAAAATGGTAGACAACATAAGTAATTCTATGCAGTAATTACCTCCATCAGAAAGCTTGAAAAGAGTAGCTTGGAAATATAGCAAACATACTGGGTTATTTGGTTTGAGAAAATGTTTGCCGTTTTAACTTTTTGTTCTCACTGTTTCATGTACAAACTTTTAACAGCTGGAAATAAAATGAAAGCAGGGTAACAATGTTTTGATCTGTGGGAATCAAAGGCAGTGTTGGGAGATTTACAATAACTAGCGCACCCTGTTCAACCCGCTGAACTAGATCCCCTAGACAAGGTAACATTTTAAAACTAAAAGTGAACATTAAAAAAATAGAAATAGAAACATTTTCTCAAATCAAACAACCCCTATCATTGCTATTTAGAAAGAAATCACATCAGCTGAAGATGAAGTATCATATTCAATTTAACGTTTCAAATTATTATTAAGAAAAGACTTCAGTTCACAACACTCAACGTCTAACCCTCATTATTCTTCATCCATTCCCTAACAGTGACAACAGGAAAGACCATTAGGTATACTAATTAATATAGTCATTATGAACCTGGATACACCACATTTTTTTCCCACAAGTCTTCCATGCACATTAATGTATATGTTACAGCAATATGATTGGCAACCCTTACCAGCTTTTTCATTCTGAAGCCGATTACATAATTCCAACCTGTACTGGCCAACAGTACCATCCAGCGAATTCATTAGGATGACCTCATCAGCAGTGATTATACACCGGATCTGCTCAAGGTTGACCACAATAGCCTTCTCTCGTCCTAATATTGTAGAAGGATAAATGAACATCGGATCCAATAGCCGGAGATCTCTAGAAGGCAGAGAACAATGTCTCATTATAGTAGCCTTGTCAAGTGTCACAGTCTGAAAATTCCCATCCTGGCTAATTTTAATCCAAGAGCGACTTCCATGACCTCTTTTCTTCAGGCCTGATATACCAGTCACGCGATTCACTTGCCCATAGGACCTCCCACTACCACTGTCATGAAATGAGGAAGATTCAGCTAGACTGGAAGAATAATACTGGCCATGCCTTTCCTCCATGGCAAATGCATTATACTTTTATCACTTGCAGCACTGGTATATTTTATCAGCATAGGCAGTCTCCATCAGTATTCACTATTAAGCATTCATTTCCAGTTTTCCATAGAAACCCTGATATACCGGTGATAACTGGAATCAGGAACCATGTCTACTACCTGAGGTGATCCATAATTTGTGTATTTCTCAAATTAAAACCTGAAATTGGAAGATAAGACAAAACTAATTGATAGTTAGTTAAACAAGAACATATCCCAAAATATATATTACTGGACAGTGGTTAAAGAAAAAAGAAAGAAAGAGGTCATAGAAATAAGCCATGGGCTTCTCTAATGAGTGAATTGAATGGAACTCAATCATCCTTCCCCTTCCTTGTTCCCCCAATTAGAAGGTAACAAGTGAGGCCTCCCCAAAATAACTAACAAATAGGAGAAAGAATGTCACATTTTAATTAGAGGGATAAGAAATGGAGAGAAGTGATTTTACTCAGAATTGAATAATAAAACCTTAACCTAACTAATCAATACATAATTAAATAAAAGGAAAAAAAAATAATGCACTGTGAAAACCAGTATTTGATACATATATCTTTAAATTCCTTTTAAAAAAAGCCTAGCTAATAAACTAAAAAACATCACAGTAACTGAGTTTCATGTATTTTTCCTTAAAATTTGTTCCTCGAGTGGAACAAGCTTCTGCGGACACAAGAACTAATTCATTTCCATGAGTAACTGACAATTGCTAGTTTCGTGTCAAGGTTAAAATTCACACCAAGGATTTCAACCCAGCTCATAAAACAAACTGAATCAGCTCAATTCTCCATCATTGAAGAAATTGTCACGTTCAAAATCCAAACTTCAATACCCAATGTCATACTCCTTAATCATCTACTAATTGCATCCACCATTACCCCGAATCTCAAACAAAATTTCACCTCTTTCATATATACCGCCACCCTATTGTAAAATCATCTTTTTATCAAATTAGTCATAAAAGAAAACCAACAGAAAATGAAACCCTCAAAAAAGAAAATAAAAGGTGAACTGGTGAGTGCAGTTACCTGAAGGTCGAAAATGAGTAGGAAATCTTTGATGCAAGGGAAGAGGAAAAGAAAAACAAAGATTCTCCTTTGGGAGAGTAAGACGAAGAAGATTATTATGAATATTATCTTTATCAGAATTGATGAATTGTAGCAATGTTTTCTCGTACGAAATCGCTATTTTTCTATTTGTAAGTTCTCGTACGAAATATACCTTTTAAGTAACTAACAATATCTATAGTTAACAACTAAATTTAGAACATTTTTATTTAGAAATATTATTAAAATTTATCATTTTAATTTTTAACTAATCCTATATAATTTTTAATAAAAAATTTATATTTATATTTATATTTTTTAAAATAATATTTTTATTCTTTAGATATTGGTTAACAAGACTTTTACATAATAACTTTTAAATATAATTTAATAAGTGTGATTTAAATAGCAAATTCGAATTCAAATAGAATATATATATATATGGATATATGTATGAGTGTGAATTTTATTTATTTGGAAGAGTACAACAGTAAAATAACTTGACCCTGTCAATTTTGTTTGATTTTCTTTTCTTTTTTTTTGGTGCATATCTCTTCAATTTGATTAGCTTATTGTAAAATTATTTAAGTAAAAAATTACTTATAATCGACAAAAAAAAAATTACCTATATTCAAGTAAAATTATTGTAACAAATTCTTTTTGTATTTAAATATTTTTGGGGTATTTAGTTGAAGAATTCTTTTAAGTTTCATAGGAATCCTAACTTAAGAAAACATGTTTTCTATATTTGATATATTTTTTTAATGTTATTTCTAAGAATTTCTGTTTCTTGGGAAGGCTTTTCTTATGCCTTTCAAAACTTTCCCATGTCAAACGTGGGAATTTCCAACTTCCTCAGGAGGAGGGAAAGTTTTTTAGAATGCACAAATACCATTATACCCCTCTCATTTCTTATTATGCCATTGAAGAGCCACTGAGCAACAAACCTTCATTCGGCACCATCCCATCATTATCACTAGTTAGTAGCCTTTCAATAATCATCTTTTATGATTTTTATTTTTGGTTTTGGTTTGGGAAACCCATATTTTCAAGCTTATCAAAAGTTTTGAAAGAGAAAGTTTTTCCTTATCTGATGGTTATTTGAAGAAAGGTTTTTCTACGTCCTCCACATAAGCTAAATATATTTTTATCTCAAACCACAATTAAATATTTGATTTTGTATTCCTTTTATTATTTTGAGTGTCTTATAAATAACATACGGTTAAAAAAATTCAATTACATCAATTTCTCCTCTTTTCTTTTCTTTTGGTCCATGCTCTTTTTTCTTCTTTTGTTTTGCATCTAACTCTTCTTATTAGTTAATGTAATATTAAATTGTTACTATTGTGATAATATATATATATATATATATATATATATATATGTTATTCTTTTTATTTTTTATGTTAGATTATGGCATGATTATATCATGTAAGAAGGAAGAGGCACATAGCTTTACTAATGATGTATTTGGATTTATTAAATCAATTTGCTTTGTTAATGATGAATATGTTGGTTATGATGATATTAGCTAATGATTTAGGGGGAAGGGTAACTTGGGAGCATCATAATAAGGCAATGGTGAGATATCAATTTGCAAAGGATAGTTTATATGAGCGATATTGCTTGCATTGAAGAAACTAAAATGGTCATGCTTTCACAAGTTTTGCGAGTTAGTGTGATGAGGACACAGCTAAAGAGGCTTCTTTTAGCTAAAATAATTTTTTTGTTTCTTTTATACATTTTTTTCATTATTTTAAATTAAGGTTAAAAAGCCTTTTGGGCTATAGGTTTGTGTCTTACATGGTCATCTTTGCTTTATATGTCTTTTTGGGCCTTGTATTTTGGTCACCTTTCTTAGTTTTATTTAGTTTTAATGTTTTTTGACTTAAGAGAGAATGAAGCCTATTAGGTTAAATGGTGTGCCCCTTTTAGCCTATATAAGGCATGCTCTCCTTTATATTACACACACCTTGAATTGAGAGAATACATTTGAGTATTCGTGAAGTGAGTTGAATTTTCCTTCTTCGCTTTAGGTAGGGTTTCTTCAACCTTGGTAAGCTCTTATCCTAGGGTTTCCTCCCCTAGGTGGCGAGATTTGAGGCTTATCCTCTCTAGGTGGCGCCTCCTATTTCCTTTGTTTCACTAATCCTTGTTTTTTTTCCTTCCACCCTTCCAAACTCTTTTCCTCCTTTTTCCCTTTTTCCTTTTCTCTTTGCCTTGCCTACTTTCCTTATTTTTACAATCCTTATTTTTTGTTTTCTCCATATTCTTCCATTGCCATCCTTGAACTAGAAGAGAAACACATCAAAAAGAAAGAAGAAAGAGAACTAAATCCCCTCCCTATATCATGTGGTATCTAGAGCCTAAGGTTCTTTTTCTTCATTCTTCTCTTTCATTTACATTTTTCTTGGGTTGTTTGGTTGTTGGAAATTCTGATTTTTTTTGTTATTCACATTTTATACGTCTTCTTGTTAAGAAATCACAAAAAGATAAAAAAAATGCATATTTTCTATATCCTTTCTTATTTCCTTTGATTTTATTTATGCATATTGATTAGTAATATACTTTTTCTATATGCTTTAGATTATGAGTTTGTGCACCATTAACGTTCAGTTTATGTCATAAAAATTTGATCTTGAAAGCTTTAATTTTCCTAGAGCCAATATTAGGTTTTGGTGTATCTTTAGAGCCTTATCATTGTCTCTAAATTTTTTGTTTGAATTTGTGAGTAGTGTACTAAATTATAGGCAATCAAAATTCATTTTTTTAATTGGCTTAAGGCTCCAAATCCTTGGTTAAACCATCTCACTGTTAGGTGGTTATTTGTGCTTAAATTTTAGGCCTTGCTATATTCTTTCCATAGCTTTCTTCTAGGGTTTATTTTTCATTTTTTGTCCGGCACAATAGGTTCATTTAAATTTGAATTTTGCATTTTGTTTTCTTGCATTTTAAATGTCAAAAAATACTTTCCTTCCATGCCTAATTCATATGGTAAAAGATGCATGCTTATGTGTAAGTAAAGAGTGCTAAAATTGAATTTTGTGCTTTGTTTCTTGGTTTGGGTTTTGGGCTTTTGTATTGATCATTTCAAGTGCTAAAAACAATTAGAATTTTAAAAGGGGAAAAAGAAAGATTATAAAGTAAGCAAAAGAGTAAAAAGAAAAGCTTAAGCCCTTGTTCAAAAATTACAAAAGTTGTAAGGGTATCTTGGCAAAATTGAAAATAAGAAAGTGCACCCCTTAAAAAGAAAAAAGTTTTGCATATTGTTTGAAAGCCTGATTCAATTTTGTTAAATTGCCTAAGAAACATCTTTTCAAAATTCAATTTTACATAATTATCTTTTCCTTACACAAAATGTGCATTCTAGATTTCTAGGTCTTCTTTTGTGTGCTTGCATTTTTTATGCATTTAATTTTTTGCTTGTCCAAGTTTTGTCTAAATTTTTTGTCTCGTTAATTCCATTTCCAAAGTATAATCACCATTCATTTCCTCTTTTATTGCTTTGAGTCATTCTTCTTGTCACATAAAATCCAATTTAAGTTACTCTTTTCTAATTTCACTTTTGGTGCTTGTCTTTATCTTTTCTAAAGTTTTGTCTTAGAGTTTTCATACATTTGGCATTCTTTTGGGATAAGTCTTAATTCAATATATCAGGGTTGGCATACTTGAAACATAGAGTAAGAGTGACATTTCTTGAGGTTAAGGAACTTGAACCAATTTGGAGGAGTGGTGAGAGTGAAACACTAGAGTGGAGTGACCATTTTTTTTGCTTTCCTATATTAATTGTGCTAACCTTTGTTTTGAGTTTTCTTAAGCTCGTGCTATGGTGGTCTTGGATCTTGAAGACTTGACAACATTGGAAGCAAAGTCTTATAAAAGAAAATAATAAAAAATATATATATACAAAAATATTGTTAATTTTTTCTTTACACTTTAGCCTTTGTATTCTAGGGCATTTACTTTACGGACATTGGACTTTTTTGTGGACTTTGGTTTATTTAGTTGATTAGGAGTAGTACGCTTAGGTATTAATTTACTTTTGTACACCATGACTAGTTTTGTTTTATTTGCTTTTGTTATTTTTTTCCTTTTGCTTACTTTGCTACTTGTCATTCTCATATCTTGTATTGTACCATGTCTTTTCTAGATAAGATAAAACACCTAGCATGTTTGAGGTTTTAATTGAACAACTAGGTGTCCTTAATTTTAAATTAGATTCTTATGAGGTTAAAAATAATTCTACCATAGAAAAAATAATAAAAAGATAAAAAAGGTTCTTAAGGAAGTTCATAAGAAGTTAAAAAAAATAAGATAATATTTTAGAATATGATACCAATGGAAATAAGAAAATAGGTTTGTGTCAAAATGAAAAAAGAAATATCAAAGTTAAGGCAAAATTATAATACATCTATGGATGAGAAAGTGAAACTTTATTGGAATGAGTATGATAGGTATAAGAAAGAGAAAAAAAATAGTCAAAAGTGAAAATAAAAATAAAGAACATAAGATCTTGTCTTTAAACAACCTTAGTGTTTCAACAAAGAGTCACCTTGATCATAGTTTGCCTACTCTTATGACCAATAATAGTTTATCCATCCCAATCATTAGTGATAGTCTTCCTGTCATTAGTGATAGTTTGCCTCTCTCAAACATTATTTTCTAAACCTCTAGAAGACCATAAAATGGTAGAAAAATCCTTTCACATTTCACTTATTCCTAGTAAAAAGAAGTGGTCAATCGTAGTTCATAGTTGTCTTAGGGTTAGTTCTAGGATGTATATAAACATAATGTAATATCCCAAATTTTAAAATAGAGAATAAATTAAGGAAATAAATATTGAATAATTAAATGCGAATTATTTAATACCCTAAAATATTAGAAATAATTGAATTAAGATTTTTGGGAGTTGTTAGTAACTTATCTAGACCGAATAAGCCGAAAACTAACCCGGATAAAATATGAGTGTCGGACCAAGTATCTCTGATTAAGATGCCATTGGTCAGGGCTGTAGATAATATTACTAGGAATCCAAATATGTATTCGGAATAATTTTTAGATAAAGTATTGGGCCCGAACAGAGAGCCTGTTTATTGAAAAACGGAAGAGTTTAGTGATGGGCTTAAAAACTTAAACAAAAACCTCACCTCTTTCACTTTCATTTTCTCGTGACTCTCACCCTCCCTTATGCAAACTCACCTCTTATTCTTTCTATCACCTTCCCACTCATCTTCTTCACTCTTTCCTCCCTTATACACCTAAGAAAAAGCTTGGTGCCCTCTTCCTCCTTCACTTTCATTTTCTAGGAGCAAGGAGAAGATAATGGATGCTTGAACCTTCTCCCATTCTCCTCTCTATTTTCATCACAACCTCCCTCCCTCTTGATTCTCATTTTTGTTTTTGGAGCAAGGTAAGTTTCTTGCCACTTTTCTTGTGTTTGAAGCCCAAGAAATAGATGGATATGGTTTGGAAGAGTATTAAATACATGTAGGTAGTGAAAAGAAATATTAAATGCAAGAACCCTAGAGAGAGGAGAAATAAATAAAGACATTTATAAGCAATAAATGGAATGCGTGAAAATGGAGTTGAAAGATGATGAATATTGAAGTGTATTTATGATATGGTTGGGTTTTCACAAAACCCTAACTTATGAAATTAGGGGAAATATGTAAGGTGAATGTGAAAGGCAATAATTAATAATGAGAATGTTACTAATGATGAGGCATTGCCATAAATGATGATTAGTAATGGTGGTTGGAAGCCATAAATGAAAAACCCACTTGAGGAGTTGGGGTGAAAATGGCACATGTGGGTAACTTGACTACTTAAGTTGTAGCTTTTGATAATAATAGATTTTGATTAAAGGGAAGGAATTACCGAAGCCTAATTAGGCAAATTAATGAAGCTTGTAAATGAATTACCACATGATGAAGAGTCATGCATATGTAAAAGTATATATTAAGAATGATGCTTGAATTGATGATTAATGTGGTCCTACAATTGATTAATATAGGATTTGACAATACTTGTGAGGCGGGATCATCAAACCCAGAGGTCTACTTCTCTTGAGGTAGAAGAGGTGTGTATTTTCTAAATGTATGATGCCTTGTATGTTGATAATATATGTATTGATGCCAAGTTGCATATTTTCCTTGAATGGATGTAGTGTCTTAGGTATGGCTTGATGAATATTTGAAATCCTTGACTAGGATTAATCTTGAGCATTATGAATGACATTTTTTGGAAGAATGATATGTATGATGAATTACGTGTTACTAACATTGTGATTGAGTATGAGCTATACCTTAGATGAGAGGGTGAGGAAATCCTTATGAGATTGAGGTATGCATGAGCATTAATGCATATATATAACATGGAATGCATAAGCACATTTGTAATGTGAGTAACCTTGCGGGGTTCCACGAAGGGAGTACCTGACGTGATGATGTTATGATAATTGATGAATGAATAACCTTGCGGGGTTCCACGAAGGGAGTACCCGACATGATGGCGATATGAAATGGTAATGAATGACCTTGCGGGGTCCCATGAAGGGAGTACTCCTTATGAGGTGGGAAACCGACATGATGATAATTAATATAAGTGGTTATGATCACTATTAGAATGAAATCAGATCCGTGCATATGTATCTTTAAACACCAGCATGTGTATTAGCCATAGAAGCATGGCATTAAGTGATACCCCAATGAGGAAGTTATGTAAAGTGTATGTGCAACCCTATTGATCACTAATAATATTTGTGTCTATTGGTTTGGTGTGACTCAAAGAAATTGTATGGATATGAGTGTTCTATGCATTAGATGATTGAATGATTTTAGTGTCACTTGAACTTCTTTTAGGGAGAAGATGTTAACTTGCATTCACATGTATATTATCACTAATTGTTAGATTTTTCATCATTGAGAAAATATACTCACTCTACATGTGGTCCATCTTTTTAGCTCTTGTGTTGTAGGGCTTGCCCATGGAGCTCATGTGTGGAGAAATGGTGTGAAGGAAGTCCATTTTGGGTAAAGAATGCCTTAGCCGGCAAATGTTTTGATTTAACGACTTTTAGGTGGATTTTTGTAATGCATATAGTTATAACGAATGTTTTGTATAGCCATGAATTGATTGAAACACTTGTATGGATGATGATTGGATGGTGATAAATTTGGAGGTCATGTAGGAAAATGAGACCCTAGTATTTATGGCTCATTTTCATTAGTGACCTTAACTTTGGTTAGATAATGAAAAGGATGTATGATGTAGTTAGAATTGATGAATGAATGAAGGTTAATATAAGAATTGCATTTTTTTGGAATACTTATAGTAATGAGATTAACTAGAGTATGATTCATGAGTTGGAAGGAAAATTTTTGGGTATGAATGGTTGGAACAAGTTTTAAATGCTTAACATGAGGTATGTGATGTGATGAATTAAACCAATTTGGCCTGAATTGAGTTTTGGCATGTTGAGTTGTATAATTTTCATGTTTTTTATGTTTTTACTGGTATTCTCGCTCAAGCGAGATGGATTCTCCCTCAGTGTTGGTGTATGGCCACTGGCCAATTCTCGCTCAGGCGAGAGTGGGTCTCGCTCAAGCGAGATTGCCCATGCATCAGTTGTCGACCACTGGAGGAAATTCGCTCAGGCGAGTAGGGTCTCACTCGAGCGAGAATGAGGTATTTAGCTACTGGGCCATTTTCGCTTGAGCGAAAGGCCTTTGGGGTGGCACTCACTCGAGCGAACGAGCGTGTGTTGGGTTCTGGACAATTCTCGCCCACGCTCACCTGCCTTGCCCAAGCGAATCCTGAGGATCTCGCTCAAGCGGATTAGGGGCTCGCTCAAGAGAGACAGCCCCTAATGCTCTTTTTCTTCCTCTCGCTCAGTGTGTTCCATGGCTCGCCCGAGCGCCCCACTCAGTCTCGCTCAAGCGAGTGTGACTCGCTTGAGCGAGTGGTGCTCTGATTCCCCAATTTACATTGTTTTGGTTATCCCCTTTTTCCTTCACACCAAATCTTCTACTTAAAATATCTTATGAATGCTTTGAATACATTATAAAGTAATTAAACCTCATGATGATTAACTACTTTAAATCCAATCATATAGCATTAATTTAAATAATTATTTCTACTGTTTTTAATTGAGAGTCTCTCATCAATTATTTGTTACTTACCTTCTCATATCTCCATATATGAGATAGGTCCTTCTTAGATCTAGGGGATCAAATTAAGCTTCACCACTTGACGTCTTCATTAGTTAAGGATATCAAAATCATAAAAAATTTACCCCCATTTTCGGGGTGTTTCACATAATATGATCTTATAAGATTAGCATATGTCTTTACTATTTTGAATTGTCATTATCAAGAGTCATTTCATATGTTATAATGTTGCATAGTAGGATTTTTATAGGATTAACTTTTTGTCCATCTTATCACATGTCTATTTCATTGGATTTTCAATCACATCTTATTTATGATCATTTTGTTCTTATTCATTTTCATAAAGAATTATATCATGAACTAGTTGCTTCTATGCATGCGTTGCCACAAATAGCTCTAGTTTATATTTCATTACATATTATGATCCTTTTAGGGCATAATTTTCCTCCTTTCTTTTTCTTATTTTAGGGTCTTTTCTCATATCTTTATATATGAGACTAGGCGTATGTCCTGTATACACATTTTTCTTCCACTGTAAACATAATTATTTTTATATACACGTTGGGGTAATTATTTCTCGATCCATTTTCTCAATTCTTAAACTTCAGTCTTCTGTGATTCGAGATTCGATGCATGGTTGCATGTTCAGAATTTTAAACGCAAAAAAATTATTTGTATTTTCATTTATCTAATTAATGCAATTACATCGGGATTCAGGTTTGGGGGATCGGGCATCGTTACAACGATGGTATCAGAGCATTGGATGCCCTTTATTGAATTTTCATTGCTTTTAGCGAAATATATTGATGCATCTTATCTCATATTGTGATGAGTTAGAAATTATATGAATGAAGATCGTATTGTTTAATTATTGGTAGATAATGGTGTGTGTTCGAGTATTGTGTCGGATCGCGACCCGCGGTTTACTTCCTGATTTTGGGGAAGCTTGCATATAGAACTGGGTTCTAAGCTCAAGCTTAGTTTGGCGTATCATCCGCAGACGAATGGATAATATGAGCGAATAATTCAAAGCCTTGAAGATTTGTTACGGGCTTGTGTATTAGAGCATGGAGGTTGTTAGGAGAGATTCCTGCCATTGATTGAGTTCACGTACAATAATAGTTATCATAGTACTATTGTATGGCTCCCTATGAAGCTTTGTATGGTAAAAAATGTAGAACTCTGTTGTGTTGGCTTGAAACTGGTGAGAACTTGGCTTTAAGGCTGGAGTTGATTGCGGGGACAAATGTACAAATCAAGATGATACAAGAAAAGATGAAAATTACCCAAGATCGTCAGAAGAGCTATTATGATAAGTGACAGAAGCCACTTGAATTTTAAGTTGGTGATCATGTGTTTTTGAGAGTATCACAAGATAAGGGCATTGGAAGAGCTTTGAAGAGCAAGAAATTAAGTCTGAAGTTCATTGGACCGTTTGAAATCCTCGAAAGGATTGGCGAGTTAGCATATAGGATTGCTCTCCCTCCGTATTTATCATATTTGCACAACGTGTTCCATGTCTCACAGTTGAGGAAGTATGTGCATGATCCTACGCATGTGGTGGCCCTCGATGATGTTGAAATCAGGGAGAATTTATCTATTCCTCCGATGTCTGCTACTATTATGGAGCGTTCCGTCAAGAAATTACGGAACAAGTTGATTCCTTTGGTGAAGGTATCTTGGAGGCACGGAGATATGGTTACTACCACGTGGGAGCGTGAGGACGATATACAGAAGCGACACCCTGAGATATTTGAATCAGGTTGGTAAATTTCGAGGACGAAATTCCTTTTAAGGTGAGGTGGATTGTAACATCCCTAATTTTATATAAATGATTAAATATTGGGAATAAATATTAAATAATTTCCTATGGATTAATTAATATACCAAAATATTATAAATAATTAAATTGAGATTTTTCAAAATTATTCATAAATTATTGAGGCTTTATACGTTGAGATTATACCCGATTAAAATATAGGTGTAGGACCAAGTATCTTCGGTTGAGGTACCGTTGGTCAGGGCTGTTAAGAATATTATTAGGAATCTGAGTATATGTTCAGAATAATTTTTAGATAAAGTATTGAGCCCGAATAGAGATCCTGTAAGTTATAAAACGGAAAAGCTTAAATAAGGGGGTTAAAATAAAACTCTAAACCTCTCTTTTTCCTTTCTAATTCACGTGAACTGCTTCCTCCAAGGCAAACACTTTCTCTTTTCTCTTTATACTTTCCCATCCATTGTTCATCATCATCATCTTCTTCTTCTTCTCTACAAACCCATTAAGTGGTGTGGTATGCCCTTCCTTCTCCTTCCATTTTTGTTTTTGCTTCAAGCTTGAAAAGATGAAAATGGTCATTTAAAGCTCTCCCTCTCCCTCTCAATTTTCATTCTCCGTCTCTCCCATTCTTGCAGCTCACCCCCTTTTACTTGAGGTAAGGTTTCCTCTCCATTTTCTTGAACTCTAACCTTTGGTTATGTGATTAGGTTGTTGGGAGAGTGTTAAATGTGTATGGGTAAATGTTGGAGAGGCATTTATGATGAGAAACCCTAAGGTGGGGTGTTTTAATGTGAGTTTTATGAGGGCACAATGTTGCACATGAAATTGACATTTATTGTGATGGAAGAAGATGGACATTGATGATGGTTATTGGGTTTTAATGAAACCCTAACCCTATGATTTGGTGGGAATGAAAAATATGGGTAAAGGAATATTTATTGATGTTAAAAGGAGGTATTTAATGATGTAGGAATGCAACATTGATGGTGGATGGCCATTAATGAGGTTTGGTAATTGGAAAAAGTGGTTGGAAACTAATTAATATGGAAACCCATGAATGGGTTTAGCTTTAATTGCATAATAATGAATTTAGGCACCTAACCCATGGTGGTTAAGGTGGATTGAATAAAAGAAATGAGGTTGAGAATCGAAGTGGTATAAAACACCAAGAAATAAATATGAGCACTTGAATCTTGGTAGTTGAAATAGAAATTAATTGGGTGGTATATGGCATAATGTAGGAATCAACCACATCGACGAGGCGGGACTATCAGACCGCGTTGATTGCTACTTCTCTTGAGGTAAAAGGGGGTAACATCTCTAAATGCTTGATTTCATCCATTAGTGATGTGTGTATATGATTGTGTTTATGCTAATTGGCTTGGATGAATGATTTGATGATTACTTGTTTGAAATGCATTTAGAGTGAATAGTGTTATGTGGCCTATGTTGTCGGATGATGATTATGTTGTTGGATTGACTCATGATTAATGAGAGTTTTTGTAATGGTTTGGAACCATGATTGTATTGATTTCAATATTATTGAACATCCCATGATACGTGAATTGATGAATTGTGATTGCCACTAACTAGTATGTGTATGAAATCCAATGAATATTGGTGATGGTTGAGAATGGTGAGAACCTAGAGTTCCACTAAAGTGTTGACGATGAATTGTTGATGGTAGAGTGGTATTTAGGATACATAGTGTGAGAATGCATTTGATTTGTATTGTATTGCATCCATGACATATCATTCGCTGCTTATATGGAATGTTAGGGGTTCCAATAGGCAAGCCTAGTGGGAGGGTGACCCAGTGCAGGGTAAATTGTTGTTGTTCCCTAGTGATTCTGGGAATCACGAAGCTGCACTTAGATTGGTGGGGAGGCACCCTATGTGGTAGGCCCTGTGGGCGAGCGGCTTTATGTTGAGCAAGTTACCTCGGTGTCAAACGGGGCACAGCTCTCTCAATGTGTGTTTGGGATAGGCCTGTAGCACTTATGGCAAGTGAGGCCATGTAAGTAATCTGTAAGTCACAGGGCGACTAGTGCTACACATGGGCGATAGCGGTTTGGTACCAGTAAAATATGATGTTAAGCATGCATGATTTGAGATATAAGTGTACACTTTTACTACTGCAATAGGGGTATAGTAGAACACCTATGCTTGACCCACATTTGGTATAATATTGTTTCCCATAGTCGGATCCACAATTGTTATTGATTCCTTTGTGTATATGCATTAGCCATAAGAGCATTTGCATATAGCCGTAGATATGCCTAGTTGGTAGCACGTGGTGGAGATGGATGATTGTTAAATAAAGAGGAAGGAAGCTATGGTACTTGTGAACACCTCTTTCGGTCCGACACAAGTGGAAAGCATCTCGGAGAAAGGACTGAGCTTCAATTTTAACTAATCCTTCTGGCTATAATATTTCTGAATGAAAAAATGGCTATTTCCGAGTGAAAATGGCTATTTCCGAGTGAAAATGGTTATTTCCGAGTGAAAAGGGTTGTTTCCGAGTGAAAATACTAGTCAGTCGTGTCCGAGTGCAGTTTCCGAGTGGGATGTCTCAGAATGACAAGTTTCCGAGTGGACTTCAAGTGTGGGAGTTACTTTCGAACTAAAAGAAGGCTCTGAGTCAAGTTCCATGGGACCGATTGATAATTTCCGAGTAGAATGTCTCCGATCGAGTCATTCCCGAGTGAGCTGCTTCCAAGGAAGTTGCCTCCTAACAGAGAAAAGGCTCTGAGTAAACTCTCTCAAAAGTTCCAAATTCTGATTGAAACCATTCCGAGACCGACTCCTGAATGAGTACATCCGAATGGATAATTGCCGATTGAAGCCGTTCTGATTGAATTACTTCTAAGCAAAGCAATTCCGATTGAATAAACTCCATTTAAATGCATCAAGCAATTCCACTTCCGAGCAAACAATCTCCGAGTGAATCATCTAACCAATTCTGATGGAATGCTTCAAGCAGTGCTATTTCCGGACAAAGTAACGCCGAGTGAAGCAAGTCTGATTAAACAAAGGTCTTTCGCTCAAGCGACTCTGGCTACGCTCGAGCGAGAACATTGGAGGCCATAATCTCGCTTAAGCGAAGGGGTCTCGCTCAAGCGAGAGGCATAATATTAGCTACTGGAATGTGTTCGCCCGAGCGAAGTTTAACACTCTCAAGCGTGAATAGGGACCATTCTTCAGTCAGCACCGAGTGAGACACCTTTCAACCATTTCCGAGTAGGTTGAGTCCGAGGGAAGGTTTTCTCCGAGTGAGATAATCTCGAGTGGACTGATTCCGAGCGTAGAAAGGCTGAGAATGAATATCTGGGCAGACTCTCTCAAATTCTAAATTTCTGAGTGAAAAGCATGTCAGACTCCTGAGTGAATGTGTCCGGGTGAATCACTTCAAGGAGTGAAGGAAGGGTCGACTGAATTACTCCCAAGCAACAAATCCGAGCAAGTTTTCTCCGAGTGGTTCAATTCCAGAAACAAAGCCGAGTGAAACATTTTGAGGATGCCGATTGAATCATTTGAATGAAAACTTGCTAATCCTGAGTGGATCACATGTGATAGAAGTAGGTTTTCAATCAGTTCTGAGTGAATCACTCACGTTTCAATCGGTTCAGACTCACTCACGTTTCAATTGGTTCCGAATCATTCTTCAATCAGTTCCGAGTGAATCACTCACCTTTCAAACAGTTCCTAATCACTCTTCAATCAGTTCCGAGTGAATCACTCACGTTTCAATCGGTTCCGAATCACTCTTCCATCAGTTCCAAGTGAATCACTCACCTTTCAATCGGTTCCGAATCACTCATCAATTAGTTCCGAGTGAATCACTCACCTTTCAATCGGTTCCGAATCACTCTTCAATCAGTTCCGAGTGAATCACTCACCTTTCAATCGGTTCCCAATCACTCTTCAATCAGTTCCGAGTGAATCACTTTTCAATCAGTTCCGAATATATGTTTTAATCGGTTCCGATTGAATGCCTTACTCAGTCTTTTACACTTTTTCCACTCGGATTATCTCCCACTAAGGATGGATACTGACTGAGGTAGTGGATCCGGGCCACGAGGAAGAACACCGATCCCATGGTACCCCAAACATTGAAAAGGTCCGACTAGTGTAAATGTGACACCGGTCCAGGTTCCAAAGAGCTCACATCAGACCAGTTATTGGAATTCCATCTAACCGGTCTTTAATGGCTGATGTCACAAACCTGACAACGGAAGGATGAGCCCGAATGTTTATGCGCACTGACCTGGAATCGCACTTTCTAAAAGTGGCAGACAGGGGGCGGAAGTGGAGAAATTAAAAATTCCCCACCAGCCGCTATCCCCCCACTATCAGTTAGTGGCCAGGCTGCCTCCACTGAATGGAAATTAAGCTGTCCCAGACACTCAGCCCATGTCTTCAACCCCTATAAATGCCCCAGCTGAAGAGGCTCAAGGGGTTGGATTTTCTCTCCCTGCAAGAAAACTCTGCCTGAGTTCACCTCCGTCCTCTTTTTCCCTACACTGTACAGCTCCAACACCCAACCGTCCTTCTCAACACCGTCCCCTCTCACCCACACTGTCCCTCTCCGCACCATTCTCCTAAATCCATCACACCGATTCTATTCCAATCCACCTCCTAAATCCACCACACCGTTCCAACACCTCCTATGTCCTTTACACCGTCCTAACATCTCCCAAATCCTTACACCGTCCAGACCCTATACCAACTCTATACCGTCCCAACGTCTCCCAAATCCTTACACCATCCAGACCCTGCACCAATTCCACACCGTCCAACACCCTTCTCTTTCCCTCTAAACACCTTCAAACTCCTCTCAACCCCCACTGACTTTCTCCCTTGGTCGGTCCCTTTCTCACTCGGTCGGTCTCTTCCACCTTCAGTCAATTTCTAACCCACTCTGCAGTCTCTTACTCCATCACTCGGTATTCCACTTTTCACTCGGTATTTAATTTTTCACTCGGTATTCTATTTTTTCACTCGGTTTTTTCCATTTTTACTCGGTTTTCCCTTTTCTCACTCAGGTTTCTCTTCTCCCACTCGGTTTTCGCTCATTTTTCCCTCTCTTTTCCGAATTTACTGTTTCTCTTTCTCTCTTGTAGCTTCTGCTACCCTCCCTCTTTTGCTTCGTAGTTTTTTTAAAAAAAATAATAATTAAGGGAAATGGATGTTTCCTGTGTTTTCTTTCAAATCTAAATAAAATCAAAAAAAAAGAAAAAAATCATTTTTAGTCAGTGTCGTACAGAAAATACTTCCATCTACACAACCTCTATAGGATCCGTACACGTGCGAAGAACTTCGTCATGTATGGGTTCCTCACCAAAATGATACCCACCAACATTTTCCCAATCTTTTCCTAAAAGAAAAACACTCAGAACTACGTAACCCTGATTTCTTGATAATTCAAGAATACGTAGGAGCAGGACCTCAACTCCTGTCGGGCCCATCTTTCTTGTTTCTTTTTACTGATTTATTTCCTCACTTTCGTGTTTCTTTCATAAATGTTCTTTTTTTGTCGCTTCTGTGAAAATCAATTTAGACGTGACGTCTTGTTGATTTCCCCCTAGTTTTTGTTCAAGCCTCGCCACAATTCATAGGGAAGGGATACTTAGGACGAGACGTCCTGCTTATCTCTTTCATATCCATGTCCTTTTTTTATTCGAGGATGTCTAATTTAGGCGTGACATCTTATTAGCATTCTCTTCCCCTCTCTGTCTCATATCGAAGTCGAGTTTAATTCGGATGAAACGTCCCGTTGACCTCGCTTCGACATTCTATATTTGTACAGTTCTCTTACTCTATTCCGTCGTTTTCAAATAAGAATACAAAAAAAAGGAAGAAACCATGTTTTATTTAAGGCTATTTATATTGCGCTTTCAATCTTGGTACTGTTTCTGACAGGTGATGTAGGGTGCTAATACCTTCCCTACTCGTAACCGACTCCCGAACTTGAATCTCATTCTTTAAACCAGTGCTTTCACTGAACTTAGTTTTTTCCCAATGTTTTTCCTATGGATAAAAACGTTGGTGGCGACTCCCTGTTTCATACAATTTTTTTTTCTCACCGTGCCGTCGCGATCCAGGTTGCGACATATGGCGACTCCGCTGGGGACACTTAAGAGAGTCAGGCCAGTTTGATTGAAAGCGCATGTTCTTTTAATATAGCCGTTGCTATCTCGGATTTCTTCCCCTTGCTTTATTTTCTGTTGATTGTTGTGAATGTTTGTTCTTGTTTTAATTGTATCTTGTCATTTGTTTCGTTGTCTATGTTTTGCACGTTTGTTGAACCCTAGGGTAGAAGACCATGTTACTTTTCTGCAATCATTGAACCCTAGGGTAGACGACTTTGTATATTTGTTCTATGTTTGTTCTTTGTGCAGAATGTGGTAAGGTAAAAGGTATGGACTGCCCTTCCACACACTACACTCACAATTACTTGCACACACCTATGAGTGGCGCCCTATACCCGGGCCCCAAATGAAGCTTAAGTTAGGAGAGGTTGGTAACGGAATCGTATGGGATGTACTTCCTATCCGGTGTTCGTGAGAACCTCAACCAGAGTTCGACCTCTCATGATATATGCACCTAGTGGATTCCCCACTGTTTGCGTCCCTGTCATGGTTAGGATCTTGGCTTTGGTGACCTTCTAGATGTCTAGTGGAAACCACCCGGTGTGGAGAGTCACTTTTAGACAAGCCATAGGGCCTAGAAAAGACTTTCAACAAAACCTGACCTAGGCCACAAAAGGGCAAACTTTACTTTACCTTACGTCATTTTTGCTTTCCCTTTTATCCAAAAAATGAATTATCTACCACCCGTAGATTTACTGAGTTTTTGAAATAATGACTCGTTTTGGAACACACAGTATGCTTCAGGTGAATAGATAATCCTCTTTTGGTCGTGTACCTCTGAGTCCTGAGTCATAGATTTTCCTAATCGTCAAAAAATTAAAAAATATAACTTCATTTCTGCTCCAGCAGGGGCATCGATGACGATTAAAAAATTTTATGACTATTGCGACATGGACTCTTGGTAATCGTTGTTTCCCCAAGAAAAATTGCTTTATGTTAAATCAATGGGGAAGTACCGGTTCCAAAACATGACATCAACTAATTTCTCCTCTTTATCCTCATTTTCGTGGAAGGCTATTCAGAACTTAACGAATACCCTTTGAGTATCTATGGAAATTAACATGGGATTGAACTTAAGAAATGAGGGCTGTAGTTGCCCGAAGAAAATGTTTGAGCTTGGGGCTCCCGCCTCAGGATGAAAGATTTCTTCTGTCTTTACAATTATCCCATATTAATTTCCATGTTTACTATACCTAGTACTTTTGAATGATAAGTTCTAAGGAATAGTCAAAGGATATTCGCCAAAGCCTGTAATTGCTTCCCACGACATTCTCCTTCTTTCTATTTCCACCTAACATTTTTGTTTTTTTTAAAAAAGAGACACAGGCGTCACGGGTAGGCATCTTTACCAGACCCGGCTCCAAAGGAAACTCATGGCTGAGGCAGAAGCAGTTGACGGAGACTTTAGAATCGAGTTCAATCAGTTAAAAGAGCGAGTGGCAGAGTTAACTAAACTTTTAGAAAAGAAACTCACAGAAGGAGGCTCCTCTGCAGGTATTGAGGATGCCCAACAGCAGCGTGCCACCGCGCCACCCCCCTTGGTTCTGACCCAACAAGAACCCAACTCCCTAACACAACGGCACCCCCTCTCACCATTCATGTCGGAAGACCTAACCCTACCATGGAGGCCCAGCCACCTTACGGTCAATCCTATGCACAACAACATACATTTGTCGGTCCTGACGGCAACCTAGTACCTTTTCCACTTTATGACCTACCATCGGGGTACTATCCCCCGCTCGCTAACCAACAAGACGCCCACGACCAGCAAGTGATGAATCCTCACGCTTCATACCCCACCCAGCCAAACATGCCACCACTCCACCAAACCCAAAAAACGCAAGCCCATGACCCACAAGCCTACCAAACCCAAAACACACAGGCCCATGACCCACAAACCTACCAAACCCAAAACACACAAGCCCCAATGGCCCAGCTAACCTACAATGCACAAGCCCAAAACACACAAGCCCAGATGATCCAGCCGACTTATGCCGTACAAGCTATGGCCCAACCATAAGGTCCCTTACTGATTACAGGTCTAATGAACCAGTCCCATACGTTGCCTCCTTTCAACCAGCCACTCGGCTATCCATACGGATACGCAACCCCCTATATGACCAATCTCCAAGATACAACCCACATGATGAACCCGGTATCCGGTCATAGCACGGTTACAGCTCCCCAAAAGGAAAAGATAGAAATCTTAGAGGAGCGTTTGAGAATGATGGAAGGCGCCGGAGGTTTTGGACTGATAGATGCTTCTGAGCTATGTCTAGTCATAGATGTTGTCCTCCTACCCAAATTCAAGATGCCAGACTTTGACAAGTATCGAGGAATGACTTGTCCAAAGAACCATCTCACAATGTATTGTCGAAAGATGGCATCTTACTCTTCTAACGACCAACTGTTGATCCACTGCTTCCAAGATAGTTTGGCAGGGGCCGCTCTTACATGGTATACTTACCTTGAGCGAAACCATATTCGCTGTTGGAAGGACCTGCCAGATGCCTTTCTTAGGTAATACAAGTATAATATGGATATGGCACCCAACAAGGTTCAATTACAAAATATGGTGAAGAGGGATAGTGAAACGTTTAAGGAGTATGCCCAACGCTAGAGAGAAACAGCGGCACAAGTGGACCCCCTATTATCGAAAAAAGAGATAATCACAATGTTTATTGACACACTCCCATCACCTTTCTATGGAAAGATGATTGGTAGTGTTTCATCCAACTTCTCCGACATTGTGACTATTGGGGAAAGGGTAGAGAGTGGAATACGAACGGGAAAGATCACTCAGGGCCCATCTGGGGCAAGCATGACAAGAAAGCCGGCGTCTGGGAGAAGGGATAGAGAAACTAATTCCATCTCTTCTAATCAAAAGACAGCTCCGCTGAGACCATTCGCCCCTACCATGATTCAAGCTCCCAACCCTTATGTGGCCGCTGCTAGTTATGGCCCGGCAGCTCATACTCCTTATTTCCGTCCGCCCATAGTAAGAGCGCCAACGCCGTAACCCATGCCATACCATCACCCACAGCAAGTGACTCGACCACCCAATCATAATCAGAACACAAGGAATCCCAACAATGAGCGCACCCCTGTGTAGTTCGATCCAATTCCTATAATATATACCGAACTTTTTCCAATCCTTGTTTAGAAAAATCTGGTAGCTTCATCCCCCATGAGGCCATTGCAACCTCCTTATCCAAGGGGGTATGACCCAAACGCTCATTGTGATTACCACGCTGGGGCACCGGGGCATTCCACAGAAAATTGCCTAGCTTTGAAATATAAAGTGAGAGATTTGATCAAAGCCGACTGGATTAGTTTTCAAGAAGGAAGCCCTAACGTGACCATAAATCCCTTGCCTAATCATGGAAGTTCAGAAGTTAATGCCGTGGTGGCCGATATTGAAGATGGTTTTGATGATAATGCCAATTTGGTGATCGCTTGCCCACCGGGCCAAGAGTTCGGTAATTGGGAGGCTGTCGAACTCCTTACGATTGTAAACGATTCACCAAAGTAATTTGTCATTGCCTTAAATATCTTGTTTATCCCTCGGCTATACCCAAGGCTTTGGGAATTTTCATGTAATAAGGGCGAAAAAAAAAACTTGCTTTATCGTTCAATCAATAAATGCGTATAAAAAAAAAAGTTTTTTCTCATCCCATTATCCTTGCTTTGATTCATTTTCTTTATTTACTTGTTCCCTTTCCCTCTTTTTATTTTTGCCATAACATACTGAATTGTAGATCCAAAAATGATTCTCTTGAGACTAGTGAAATCATAATTCCGCTTCATGATTTCAATCACCCAGTCGACTATGCCGACGAAGAAGGTAAGGAAACCTGTGAGCCACTATACTAGTTAACAAGATTGTTAGAACAAGAGGTTAAAGAGTACCCCTAAGTCAAGGACGCCTGAAGGAATCACGGTGGCAATCTATCAGAAGGCATTAGTATTTTGTTTCAAGACGTGGCAGGAATCTATGTGAATGACAACATGGCCAAGTCCCGAATTGAACAAAGGCAGGCCAGTCATTTAAGGAAACCTCAACAGTTGCCAGCATAAATAGGGGCAAATTGCTTATGCCTATAAGTGTAGACACAATTGAGGAAGACTTTTCCAGAAAAAAACAAAAAAAAATACAAAAAAAAATGAAAAATGAAAAATAGAATCAAGCTTGAAGTCCAATGCACGTGCCAAGTGGGGCAAGCTGGTTACGTCCAGATCCTCGAGCAAGTTGTCATTTTCTGTATAAGGGGAACAAATGTCGTCAGGCCAAGAACTTGCATTCTTGTCGTCAACAACACCTCAACCTTAAAGGGTATGCCATTCCTCATGCCCATGTAACCAAGGAAATAGTCTATCAGATTGAGTCATTGCATCATCGAGGGGATAAAAAAAAACAAAGCAAAACAAACAAAGAAGGGCAAACAAAAAAAATCAAAAAAAATAAAGGCCAAAATGATGACTCGAAGTAATTCCCTCTCATCGATGCTAAAAGACTTACCAATATTTCTTTGAGTACATGGCATAGGAGAAGACTCTCCTATTTAAAGTGACATCAGTTCCCCAAAGGATCAAACTAAATTTGAAAAGGGTTAGGCAGATTCAACTGGGGTATAATCAGTTTCAACCTTTTACTGAAAGGGATACAACCAAAAATGAACAAGAACACATTATAAAGAAAGAGAAGGGCTCGCTAGGCTGAAAACCTGAAAGGGCAGCCTAGGCAAAAGTTAGAGCAACCCGGTGAGTTGAAAACCTAAAAAGGCGGCTCAGGTAAAAATTAGGGTCAAGATTTCGGTAGAGTAACTAAAGTTCTCAATGCAAAACGTGCAAACTGAGGCATGTGGACCATGGTTAAACTACCCTCTCAAAGGCAGAGTTGAACGATGTACTTGAGGTCGTGACATGGGATTAAGGTTCTCACTAGTCTCAGGAATTCACTGGAGGATCCTTGAACCTTCCCTGTTTCTCCTAGCCTTGACCTGTCCTATGTAACCTCATTCCATCCCATCCATTTTCCATTTTGTCCATTCTCTGTATTCTGTTTGACATACATGAATAAAATTTATCCTTTTCCGATACGTATTATGAATTGCATTGATCTGATAAAACATTGTGTTTTTATAAAAAATAAAATGAAAGAATGGTGAACATTTAAAGTCGTAAGGGACAAGACGCTCCCACTACTTGACCTCGTCTTAGACAATCATCACAAAGACTCAGCCAGGCACGCGCTTCAAAGCTATGATCGCTTCTTTGATTCTCCTTTGTCCATGAGTTATCCTAAGGGCCGCGGTTTCACAGGACCTACCCAGTTTTTGAATGTATCTTTGCACTACTTACCCTTTTTCTGCAGGTTATTACAACGGACAGTCATGTCAAGCATTGACGCCTCAATCAAGTCCTTTTCCTCAATGGAACCGCAGCTGCCAAAACTAGAATCTTTCAAGTCTTCTCCTTAATCGCCAAAGTTGGCACTTCTCAGAACTTCTTCCTCAAGTCGCCAAAGTTGGTAATTCTCAAAGTCTTCTCCTTAATCGCCAAAGTTGGCACTTCTCAAAACTCCTTCCTCAAATCGCCAAAGCTGGCACCTCTCAAAGTCTTCTCCTTAATCGCCAAAGTTGGCACTTCTCAGAATTCTTTCCCCAAATCACCGAAATTGGCATTTTTCAAAAAATCTTTTCTTCAACCCCCAAATTTGACACTCTTCAGAATCCCTTCCAAAACGCCAAAGTTGGCACCTCTCAAAGTCTTTTCCTCAACTGCCAAAGCTGACACTTTTTCAAACTCCCTTCCAAGGATTTTACCTAATACATTCTGACAGTCAAGCGTATCTCCTTCCCAAGCCCAAGGATAGTTTCCAGCAAAACTTTCCCCCAGTAAAATCACTAAACTCTCCCCAATGAGCCTACAATTCAGATCATCTTCTCCCACTAGTAAGAACATTTTCTAATCAGGCTTAGAAGAACTCTCCCCAAAGGGCCCAACACATTTCTCTCAGTGAATCCACACATACCAGGTAGACCCCAGATTCCCCTTCCCAATCAAGGGGCAATGCCCCAAGCCATCAATCCTTTTCCAGTAGAACTACACTTCCCGAACAAATCAAACTGGGGCATCACCCCAGGATCATTTCTTCTCACTAAAGGGGCAGCTCCCCAAGGTTTTGAGACAGATAGTTCAAACTGGGGCATCACCCCAGGTTCCTTCTCCTTCATCCAAGGAAACAGTACCCCGAATCACCAAATCCTTCCTAAACAACTCAAACTAGGGCATCTCCCCAGATTTCTTCTGTTCCAGTCAAGGGGTAGTTCCCTAAGGTTCCTTCAAATCATCTCAAACTGGGGCATCTCCCCAGATTTCTTCTGTTCTAGTCAAGGGGTAGTTCCCCAAGGTTCCTTCAAACCATGTCAAACTGGGGCATCTCCCCAGATTTCTTCTGTTCCAGTCAAGGGGTAGTTCCCCAAGGTTCCTTCAAATCATCTCAAACTAGGGCATCTCCCCAGATTTCTTCTGTTCCAGTCAAGGGGTAGTTCCCCAAGGTTCCTTCAAATCATGTCAAACTGGGGCATCACCCCAGGATCACTCTTTTTCATTCAGGAAGCAATTCCCCAAGAACCTTCAGTCATGTCAAACTGGGGCACCACCCCGAACCTTTAAATTTCTTGCCAAAGGTGAGTTAGTTCGGACGAGACGTCCTGTTAGCTCCCCCAATCTCTGCATTTCTTGTCAACCGAGGGTCAACCCCACACTTTACTTTCCATTCGCCTATGCAGGCATCCTTCACTTTCCGTTTGCCTATTCAGGCACCCTTTACTTTCCAGTCACCTATTCAGGCACCCTTTACTTTCCATTTGCCTATTCAGGCACCCTTTACTTTCCAGTCGCCTATTCAGGCACCCTTTACTTTCCATTCGCCTATTCAGGTAACCTTTACTTTCCATTTGCCTATTCAGGCACCTTTTACTTTCCATTTGCCTATTCAGGCACCCTTTACTTTCCATTTGCCTATTCAGGCACCCTTTACTTTCCAGTCACCTATTCAGGCACCCTTTACTTTCCATTCGCCTATTCAGGCGCCCTTTACTTTCCAGTTGCCTATTCAGGCACCCTTTGCTTTCCGTTCGCCTATTCAGGCACACTTTACTTTCCATTCGCCTATTCAGGCACCCTTTACTTTCCATTCACCTATTCAGGCACCCTTTACTTTCCAGTCGCCTATTCAGACAACCTTTACTTTCCATTCGCCTATTCAGGCACCCTTTACTTTCCAGTCACCTATTCAGGCACCTTTTACTTTCCATTCACCTATTCATGCACCCTTTACTTTCCAATCGCCTATTCAGGCACCCTTTACTTTCCAGTCGCCTATTCAGGCACCCTTTACTTTCTAGTCGCCTATTCAGGCACCCTTTACTTTCCATTCGCCTATTGAGGCACCCTTTACTTTCATTCGCCTATTCAGGCACTTTTTACTTTCCATTCGCCTATTCAGGCACCCTTTACTTTCCCATTCGCCTAACAAGGCAACCTCTACCTTCTAGTCTACCGGGGGTCAACCCTAATTTTCTCACCTCCTGTTAATTGAAAGACAATTTTTCCAGTTCAATTCAAAAAAAAAAAAGAAAAAGAGAGAGACAGATGTGGAAAAGAGGAAAAGGTCACGACAACTCGTGATTGCCAATACCATCGGACGCCATACCTATTGAGAGGTCCCACCTGGTCCCTACATCGGTGTTCATATCTTTACTTCCTTTTCACCTCAAAAACACGAAAAGCTTCGTGTTTCTCTTGTAAAAAAGAAGTAAAGAGGGGCATCTCTGAACACCTCTTTCGGTCCAACACAAGTGGAAAGCATCTCGGAGAAAGGACTGAGCTTCAATTTTAACTAATCCTTCTGGCTATAATATTTCTGAATGAAAAAATGGCTATTTTCGAGTGAAAATGGCTATTTCCGAGTGAAAATGGTTATTTCCGAGTGAAAAGGGTTATTTCCGAGTGAAAATACTAGTCAGAGTGTCCGAGTGCAGTTTCCGAGTGGGATGTCTCAGAATGACAAGTTTCCGAGTGGACTTCAAGTGTGGGAGTTACTTTTGAACTAAAAGAAGGCTCTGAGTCAAGTTCCATGGGACCGATTGATAATTTCCGAGTAGAATGTCTCCAATCGAGTCATTCCCGAGTGAGCTGCTTCCAAGGAAGTTGCCTCCTAACAGAGAAAAGGCTCTGAGTAAACTCTCTCAAAAGTTCCAAATTCTGATTGAAACCATTCCGAGACCGACTCCTGAATGAGTACGTCCGAATGGATAATTGCCGATTGAAGCCGTTCTGATTGAATTACTTCTGAGTAAAGCAATTCTGATTGAATAAACTCCATTTAAATGCATCAAGCAATTCCACTTCCAAGTAAACAATCTCTGAGTGAATCATCTAACCAATTCCGATGGAATGCTTCAAGCAGAGCCATTTCCGGACAAAGTAACGCCGAGTGAAGCAAGTCCGATTAAACAAAGGTCTTTCGCTCAAGCGACTCTGGCTACGCTCGAGCGAGAACATTGGAGGCCATAATCTCGCTTAAGCGAAGGGGTCTCGCTCAAGCGAGAGGCATAATATTAGCTACTAGAATGTGTTCGCCCGAGTGAAGTTTAACACGCTCAAGCGTGAATAGGGACCATTCTTCAGTTAGCACCGAGTGAGACACCTTTCAACCATTTCTGAGTAGGTTGAGTCCAAGGGAAGGTTTTCTCCGAGTGAGATAATCTCAAGTGGACTGATTCCGAGTGTAGAAAGGCTGAGAATGAATATCTGGGCAGACTCTCTCAAATTCCAAATTTCTGAGTGAAAAACAAGTGAGACTCCCGAGTGAATGTGTCTGGTGGATCACTTCAAGGAGTGAAGGAAGGGTCGACTGAATTACTCCCAAGCAACAAATCTGAGCAAGTTTTCTCCGAGTGGTTCAATTCCAGAAACAAAGCCGAGTGAAACATTTTGAGGATGCTGATTGAATCATTTGAATGAAAACTTGCTAATCCTGAGTGGATCACATATGATAGAAGCAGGTTTTCAATCAGTTCCGAGTGAATCACTCACGTTTCAATCGGTTCAGACTCACTCACGTTTCAATCGGTTCCGAATTACTCTTCAATCAGTTCTGAGTGAATCACTCACCTTTCAAACAGTTCCCAATCACTCTTCAATCAGTTCTGAGTGAATCACTCACGTTTCAATCGGTTACGAATCACTCTTCCATCAGTTTCGAGTGAATCACTCACCTTTTAATCGGTTCTGAATCACTTATCAATCAGTTCTGAGTGAATCACTCACCTTTCAATCGGTTCCGAATCACTCTTCAATCAGTTCCGAGTGAATCACTCACCTTTCAATCGGTTCCCAATCACTCTTCAATCAGTTCCGAGTGAATCACTTTTTAATCAGTTCCAAATGTATGTTTTAATCAGTTCTAATTGAATGCCTCACTCGATCTTTTACACTTTTTCCACTCAGATTATCTCGCACTGAGGATGGATGCTAACTGAGGCAGTGGATCCGGGCCACGAGGAAGAACACCGATCCCATGGTACCCCAAACATTGAAAAGGTCCGACTAGTGTAAATGTGACACCGGTCCAGGTTCCAAAGAGATCACATCGAACCAGTTATTGGAATTCCATCTAACCGGTCTTTAAAGGCCGTTGTCACAAACCTGACAACGGAAGGATGAGCCCGGATGTTTATGCGCATTGACCTGGAATCGCACTTTCTAAAAGTGGCAGACAGAGGGCGGAAGTGGAGAAATTAAAAATTCCCCACCAGCCGCTGTCCCTCCACTATCGGTTAGTGGCCAGGCTGCCTCCACTGAATGGAAATTAAGCTGTCCTAGACACTCAGCCCATGTCTTCAACCCCTATAAATGCCCCAGCTGAAGAGGCTCAAGGGGTTGGATTTTCTCTCCCTGCAAGAAAACTCTGCCTGAGTTCACCTCCGTCCTCTTTCTCCCTACACCGTACAGCTCCAACACCCAACCGTCATTCTCAACACCGTCCCCTCTCACCCACACTGTCCCTCTCTGCACCGTTCTCCTAAATCCACCACACCGATTCTGTTCCAATCCACCTCCTAAATCCACCACACCGTTCCAACACCTCCTAAGTCCTTTACATCGTCCCAATATCTCCCAAATCCTTACACCGTCCAGACCCTATACCAACTCCATACCGTCCCAACATCTCCCAAATCCTTACACCATCCAGACCCTGCACCAATTCCACACCATCCAACACCTTTCTCTTTCCCTCTAAACACCTTCAAACTCCTCTCAACCCCCCACTGCCTTTCTCCCTCGGTCGGTCCCTTTCTCACTCGGTCGGTCTCTTCCACCTTCAGTCAGTTTCTGACCCATTCTGCAGTCTCTTACTCCATCACTCGGTATTCCACTTTTCACTCGGTACTTAATTTTTCACTCGGTATTCTATTTTTTCACTCGGTTTTTTCCATTTTTACTCGGTTTTCCCTTTTTTCACTCGGTTTTCTCTTCTCCCACTCGATTTTCACTCATTTTTCCCTCTCTTTTCCGAATTTACTGTTTCTCTTTCTCTCTTGTAGCTTCTGCTACCCTCCCTCTTTTGCTTCGTAGTTTTTTTAAAAAATAATAATAATAAAGGGAAATGGATATTTCCTATGTTTTCTTTCAAATCTAAATAAAATCAAAACAAAGAAAAAAATCATTTTTAGTCAGTGTCGTACGGAAAATACTTCCGTCTACACAACTTCTATAGGATCCGTACACGTGCGAAGAACTTCGTCTTGTATGGGTTCCTCACCAAAATGATACCCACCAATATTTTCCCAATCTTTTCCTAAAAGAAAAACACTCAGAACTACATAACCCTAATTTCTTGGTAATTCAAGAATACGTAGGAGCAGGACCTCAACTCCTGTCGGGCCCATCTTTCTTGTTTCTTTTTACTGATTTATTTCCTCACTTTCGTGTTTCTTTCATAAATGTTCTTTTTTTGTCGCTTCTGTGAAAATCAATTTAGACGTGACGTCTTGTTGATTTCCCCCTAGTTTTTGTTCAAGCCTCGCCACAATTCATAGGGAAGGGATACTTAGGACGAGACGTCCTGCTTATCTCTTTCATATCCCTGTCCCTTTTTTATTCGAGGATGTCTAATTTAGGCGTGACGTCTTATTAGCATTCTCTTCCCCTCTCTGTCTCATATCGAAGTCGAGTTTAATTCAGATGAAACGTCCCGTTGACCTCGCTTCGACATTCTATGTTTATACAGTTCTCTTACTCCATTCCGTCATTTTCAAATAAGAATACAAAAAAAAGGAAGAAACCATGTTTTATTTAAGGCTATTTATATTGCGCTTTCAATCTTGGTACTATTTCTGACAGGCGATGTAGGGTGCTAATACCTTCCCTACTCGTAACCGACTCCCGAACTTGAATCTCATTCTTTAAACCAGTGCTTTCACCGAACTTAGTTTTTTCCCAATGTTTTTCCTATGGATAAAAACGTTGGTGGCGACTCCCTGTTTCATACAAAGTTTTTCTTCCTCGCCGCGCCGTCGTGATCCAGGTTGCGACAGTACTAACATTGAATGTGCGATGACCTTTATCGAGAATGCCATGATTTTGATGTGTAAGTTATGGATATAATGATTTGGATATGTATGATGTTAAAATGGAATAAGATGATGTGTGAATAAAGCTTATGATGCTTCTTGAGAAATATATGTTATGCACACATGTACATGTTTCATCATAATGTATGATTTTGAATCATTTGGTATATGTTACTCACCTCCTAGTTGCCATTTTAAAGTTTGATGTAGGTATGATGAAATCCTACTCTTTTGGAAGGTGAGCAATGATGGAGGTAAATATGGAAAGAAAGTGTGAGCCTTGGCTAACAATCTTTTGTAAATCACTTGATAAGTATAGTGTTTTATTTTGTATATGATAAATGGTTGGTCATGAATCTGGATTTATGGGTCATGTGTAAAAATTGGATCTATGTGTTTTTGAATGGCTAATTTTTAGTAATGACCCTAACAATGGATTATATTGATTGTAGATTAAAGGATTGCATGACATGTTAATGGATGGATATTGATACCATGAGAATTATGTTTATTAACAATGCATATGAGTCTTGTGTATGAATGAGAATGTGAGTAGGGTATTAGAATGATGAATGAAAGATTTTGGCATGAAGTATATGATGAATTTTCATGGTTTTATGCATAATTGAGGAACCATTAGGGTCAAATTGAATTTTATGTGATATTAAGGGCATTTGATAGTTCCAATAGCCCATAAATGTAATTTGTGACTTATAGAAATTGGAAGGGGCCAATTCCATTGGGACTAGGTCCTTGAGTTGCACAAAAATGCCTTAAAATGGGTGGAACTCATTTATTCGTATAACTTTCTCCTTTTTAGGAATTTTTGAGTGTGGCCAGTGGCTACACATCACGAATGATGTATATGTATTGGTGTCAAAATTTGGTAGGCATTGGAATTCATATGAAAAAGTTAGGGGGGTTGGAAGTCCAAAAATATGTCTTTTTTTTTACATAAAATGGCCCCTGTGCTGTCATTAACCAATTGACAATAGTGTGAATCAATTCAAGGTCCACTAGTTCACTGTTCCTAATTTTGGGACACTTTGAATCGATTCAAGCCCCCGTATGAATCGATTCAAAGCTCCTTGGAATTACTGTTCATTGCAATCAGGCACATTTGAATCAATTCATACAAGCTTGAATTGATTCAAAGGGCCCTGTTTCCCTGTTTAGACTCCAGAAGTGTCTGAATCGATTCATGGGGTTCTTGATTCAATTCATGGACCTGTTTTCATACATTTTCCTCTGTTTTGGGGTATGAGTGGAATTGTTTGGTCACGATATGACTATATAGCAACATAAGCATATAATTAACACGTTTTAACAACCAAATGGGATACTCTTGAACTTTCCCTCATTTCCATTCACCCTTCATGAATTAATTGTGCACTTCCGTTATTCCTTGTTGACAATCATGAGATTGATTGTCCAAGGTCCACTCTTGATTTAATCTATCCACCTTCTCATATCTTCATATATGAGATAGGTTATTTAAATGATCCGGGGTTACTTATTAAATATTTACCTCGCGGTTTCTTCTATTCTTTAATTACTTTAAAATCATGAAAAATTTACCCTTATTTTATTATTCAAATATTATCAGAGACCCTATAATTGGGGCGTCCCAACCTAGTATCAGAGCATTGATTACTCATTGATGAATTATATGAGTTAAATGTTATTAAAGGGTGAGTTCCCTTATCAAATTAAGGTTGTTTTCCATTGAAGTGTGGTTGTTTATTCTTGAAATGTTGTTGTGCCTTATGATAATGCTTGACACTTAATGTAAGGATGTTATTGTTATAGTTGAGCATTGTTGGAGCTTAAATTGCTCACTGCTTTATATTGTGAATGATGATGATAAGTATGTGATTGATATTAAGCCTGGCTAGGCATTTCCTTTCCAATATTTACCTTCAAATTGTGAATATATTATGATGATACATGTGTTGATGATAATTGTTAATGATTGGTAAATCTTGAGGAAAGAAACATAAGGTTTCTAAATGCATTTGTGCTGTGTGTCTAGATTGATCGATGGCGAATAGACTCAACGTCGATGCAGCCGTTATGAGAAGCTTTTAACCAATTTGTTGATATTCTTGAATGGCAACAACAACCCGTTGGTCAACCAAATCATGGTCTTGACCGATTCCTCAAGCAGAAGCCTTCCGAATTTTATAGGGGCTATAAACTGGAAGATGCTTATGTTTGGATCCGTGACTTGGAGCAGATATTTGCTAGCATGGAGTGTACTGAAGCCCAGAAAGTTGAATATGTGAATTTATGATTCAATGAAGTTGAGTCTTAGTGGATCTTAACTCGTGAGCGTATGATGGCAGCCCACACTCTTTAGAATTAAGAGAACTTTAAAGTGGAGTTCGGTAGGAAATACTTTCCTGAGAGTTACAAGAACAAGAAAGAGCTTGAGTTTATGGAGCTCAAACAAGGAAGCATGTCGGTGGAGGAATATACCTTAAAATTTGAAGAACAATGTGTGTTTTACCCTCCTTTCCAACAAGAAGGCACCGAAGCTTCAAAATGCATTAAGTTTAAGAAAGGATTACACTAAGAGATTAAGAAGGCGATTCGTCATCAAGAGATTAGGAGCTTTCCTACTCTTGTGAACAAATGTAGAATATTTGAAGAGAAGGATATGGTGCCCAAGAGTTATGTAGGGCATGATCATAGATTAAAGGGCCAATCTTCTAACTTCAAGAAGAGAGGCAATTTCAAGAAGAATAGACAATTTATGCATGGTTCCTCTTCACTTAGAGATGGACGTGGTGGTGGAAGACATGGTGCAAATGGTGGCCTAGGTAATGGCCAAGGTCTTCGTTGTTTCCGATGTGGCAGAAACCATTTGGCTCATGATTGTGGTAATGAAGAGACAGTGGTGTGCTATTGATGCAACCAACCGGGGCACATTTGTCCCAATTGTCCTTTGAATGCCACTGATGTGGTGGCGCATAGTGATGGAAACCGTGGAGGCTATGATGCTTTTAGAGGTCGTGGTCATGGAAATGGAAATGGCGGCTGCAATGGTGATTGCAATGGTAATGGTGGCAACGATCATGGTAATGGGAACGGTCGAGGTAATGGCAATGGTGGCCGGAATGGTCACAACAATGGTGCTAACCAACAAACTGCTAGAAGAGTATTTGCCGTTACGGGTGAAGAAGCTGCACAAGCCAGTGATCTAGTTCAAAGTAAGTGCAAAATACATGGTAATTGTGTCGACGTATTATTTGATTCTGGTGCAACAAACTCCTTCATTTCGGAAGATTGTGTAAGGCGATTAAAATTACCGATAAGCATGATGAAAGGTTCTATCATGGTGTCTACACCGACTGGCACTTATTTACGGGCGGTTACTCGGTGTGATAATATTGAAATGATTCTTGAAGATCGGAGATTTATCGTATCCCTTATTTTCTTGCCTATGAAGGACTTAGAAGTTATTTTGGGGATGGATTGGTTATCTACCAACAAAGTATTGGTGGATTATTTGAATCAGAGCATTGTTTTTCCTTCTCCGACTACTGAGCGCTTTGATGTGCAAGGTATATCTCAACTCCTTATTATGTTGTGCATTGTGGATGGAGAAAATACCATTCGATCCCTTGATACCCATGTCGTATCCAAATTCCTGGATGTATTTCCTGATGAGGTACCTGGTTTACCTCCTCCACGAGAGGTGGAGTTTTCTATTGACCTTGTTCCTAGGGTAGAACCTGTTTCTCGAGCACCGTATCAGATATCTCCTATGGAGTTAGCCGAGTTGAAGAGACAAGTTGAAGAGTTGTTAGAGCAAGAATTTATTCGCCCAAGTGTGTCTCCTTAGGGTGCGCCTATATTATTGGTGAAAAAGAAAGATGGAAGTATGAGGTTCTATGTGGACTATCAACAACTTAACAAGTTGACCATTAAGAACCGATATCCCCTACCTCGCATTGATGATCTTTTGGATCAATTGAAGGATGTTGTGGTATTCTCAAAAATTGATTTATGTTCCAGATATCACCAAGTCTGAGTGAAGACTGATGATATTCCAAAGACTGCTTTTCACACTCGCTATGGCCACTACAAGTATGTGGTGATGCCTTTTGGTGTGACGAATGCACCTGTAATTTTCATGGATTACATGAATCGCATCTTTCATGAGTATCTTGACCAATTCATTGTGGTGTTTATTAATGACATTCTTGTCTATTCCAAGAGTCATGAAGAGCATAAAGAACATCTTTGCCTTGTTTTGAGTATTTTTCGCAAGAAGAAGTTGTATGCAAAACTTTTTAAGTGTGAATTTCGGTTGTCGGAGGTCTAATTTCTTGGACATGTTATCTCCAAAGATGGTGTTATAGTTGATCCATCTAAGATTGAAGCTGTAGACCGACGTCTGTGACCGAAATAAGAAGTTTTCTTGGTCTTGTCGGTTATTACCAGAGGTTTATCGAAGGTTTCTCCTGTTTGGATGTGACATTGAAGAAGCTAACCCATAAGAATCAACCATTTTGTGTAGAGTCTTGATTGTGAGAGAAGTTTCCAAGAGTTGAAAGTTAGACTCACTTCTGCTCTTGTATTGGCTTTGCCCGACTTATTGGATGACTTCGTGGTGTATTGTGATGCTTCCAAGCTTGGTCTTGGTAGCATGTTGATGCAAAAAGACCGTGTGATAGCCTATGCGTTGAGACAGGTGCGACCGCATGAGGTTAATTACCCCACGCATGATCTTGAGTTGGCGGCGGTTGTGTTTGCTTTGAAGTTGTGGTGACACTACTTGTACGGCTCGAAGTTTGTGGTCTTTAGTAATCACGAGTCTCAAATACCTATTTGATCAGAAGGAACTTAATATGCGCCAACGTCGATGGATGAAGTTTCTAGAAGATTATGAGTTTGAACTGAGATACCATCTCGGGAAGGCAAATGTGGTTACCGATGCCTTGAGTCGAAAGTCGTTGCATGTTTCCGCAATGATGGTGAAAGAGATGAAGCTAATTGAGCAATTTAGAAATTTGAATATGGGTGTAGAAATATATACCCCGAAGATGTCCCTTGAGATGTTGATGGTTGCTAATGTGTTTCTTGAAATCGTGAAATTGTAACAACCGAAGGATGAGTATTTGATTGAGATGAAAGAAGCTCAAGCCAATGGGAATAATTCATTTTTGACGGAAGGTCATGATGATATTTAGTGTGTGAAGGGCCGAATTTATGTTCCATCTGGTGGTGATTTGAGAAGGCTGGTAATTGAAGAAGCTCATAAGAGTGTGTTGAGCATACATCCTAGTTCCACAAAAATGTATCAAGATTTGAAAGAATTTTTGGTGGCCCGGTATGAAGCGTGATGTGGTGAATTTTGTAGCATCTTGCCTTATTTATCAAAAGGCTAAGGTTAAGCATCAAAAACTATTTGGTTATTTGAGACCTCTTGATATCCCTATTTGGAAGTGGGATGACATTGCTATGGACTTTGTTTTTGGGTTGCACAAGATACGTGATGGAAATGATGCAATATGGGTGATTATTGATAGATTGACGAAGTGTGCTCACTTCTTGCCCATGAACGTGAAGAGTCCTTTAGAAAAGTTGGCACAATTGTACGTTAAGTAGATTGTTAGGCTACATGGTGTGCGTTCGAGTATTGTGTCGGATCACGACCCACGGTTTACTTCCTGATTTTGGGGAAGCTTACATAGAGAACTGGGTTCTACGCTCAAGCTTAGTTCAGCGTATCATCCGCAGACGGATGGATAATCTGAGCAAACAATTCAAAGCCTTGAAGATTTGTTGCGGGCTTGTGTATTAGAGCATGGAGGTTGTTGGGAGAGATTCCTGCCATTGATTGAGTTCACGTACAATAATAGTTATCATAGTACTATTGGTATGGCTCCCTATGAAGCTTTGTATGGTCGAAAATGTAGAACTCCGCTATGTTGGCTTGAAACTGGTGAGAACTTGGCTTTAGGGCCGAAGTTGATTACGGAGACAAATGAACAAATCAAGATGATACAAGAAAAGATGAAAATTACCCAAGATCGTCAGAAGAGTTATTATGATAAGCGATGGAAACCACTTGAATTTCAAGTTGGCGATCATATGTTATTAAGAGTATCACGAGATAAGGGCGTTGGAAGAGTTTTGAAGAGCAAGAAATTAAGTCCGAAGTTCATTGGATCGTTTGAAATCCTTAAAAGGATTGGAAAGTTAGCATATAGGATTGCTCTCCCTATGCATTATCAGATTTGCACAATGTGTTCCATGTCTCACAATTGAGGAAGTATGGAGCATTTATCTATTCCTCCGCTGTCTGTTACTATTATAGAGCATTCTGTCAAGAAATTACGGAACAAGTTGATTCCTCTAGTGAAGGTATCTTGGAGGCATGGAGATGTGGTTACTACCACGTGGGAGCGTGAGGACGATATGCGGAAGCGACACCCTGAAATATTCGAATTAGGTTGGTAAATTTCGGGGACAAAATTTCTTTTAAGGTGGGGTGAATTGTAACATCCCTAATTTTATATAAATAATTAAATATTGGGAATAAATATTAAATAATTTCCCGTGGATTAATTAATATACCAAAATGTTAAAAATAATTAAATTGAGATTTTTGGGAAATATTCATAAATTATTAAGGCTTTATATGCTGAGATTATACCCGATTAAAATATGGGTGTCGGACCAAGTATCTCCGATTGAGGTACCGTTGATCAGCGCTGTTAAGAATATTATTGGGAATCCGAGTATATGTTTAGAATAATATTTAGATAAAGTACTGAGCCCGAACAGAGATCCTGTAAGTTATAAAATGGAAAAGCTTTAATGAAGGGGGTTAAAATAAAACTTTAAACCTCTCTTTTCCCCTTCTAATTCACGTGACTTTCTCCCTCCAAGGCAAACACTTTCTCTTTTCTCTTCATACTTTCCTATCCACTATTCATCATCATCTTCTTTTTCTCTATAAACCCATTAAGTGGTGTAGTGTGCCTTTCCTTCTCCTTCCATTTTTGTTTTTGCTTCAAGCTTGGAGGAGATGAAAATGGTGATTTAAAGCTCTCCCTCTCCCTCTCAATTTTCATTCTCCCTCTCTCCTATTCTTGTAACTCACTCCCTTTTGCTTGAGGTAAGGTTTCCTCTCCATTTTCTTGAACTCTAACCTTTGGTTATGTGATTAGGTTGTTGGGAGAGTGTTAAATGTGTATGGGTAGATGTTGGAGAGGTATTTATGATGAGAAACCCTAAGGTGGGGTGTTTTAATGTGAGTTTTATGAGGGCACAATGTAGTACACGAAATTGGCATTTATTATGATGGAAGAATATGGACATTGATGATGGTTGTTGGGTTTTAATGAAACCCTAACCCTATGATTTAGGGGGAATTGAAAAATATGGGTAAAGAAGAGGTGTTTAATGATGTGGGAATGCAACATTGATGGTGGAAGGCCATTAATGAGGTTTGGCAATTGGAAAAAGTGGTTGGAAACCAATTAATATGAAACCCATGAATGGGTTTAGCTTTAATTGCATAATAATGAATTTAGGCACCTAACCCATGGTGGTTAAGGTGGATTGAATAAAAGAAATGAGGTTGAGAATCGAAGTGGTATATAACACCAAGAAATAAATATGAGCACTTGAATCTTGGTAGTTGAAATAGAAATTAATTGTGTGGTATATGGCATAATGTAGGAAACGACCCCATCGACGAGGCGGGACCATCAGACCGCGTTGATTGCTAGTTCTCTTAAGGTAGGAGGGGGTAACATCTCTAAATGCTTGATTTCATCCATTAGTGATGTGTGTATATGATTGTGTTTATGCTAATTGGCTTGGATGAATGATTTGATGATTACTTTATTGAAATGCATTTAGAGTGAAGGGTGTTATGTGGCCTATGTTGTGGGATGATGATTATGTTATTGGATTGACTCATGATTAATGAGAGTTTTTGTAATGGTTTGGAACCATGATTGTATTGATTTCAATATTATTGAGTATCACATGATACGTGAATTGATGAATTATGATTGCCACTAACTAGTATGTGTATGAAATCCAATGAATATTGGTGATGGTTGAGAATGATGAGAACCTAGAGTTCCACTAAAGTGTTGACGATGAATTTTTGATGGTGGGGTGGCATTTAGGATGCATAGTGTGAGAATGCATTTGATTTGCATTGTATTGCATCTATGGCATATCATTCGCTGCTTATATGGAATGTTAGGGGTTCCAATAGGCAAGCCCAGTGGGAGGGCGACCCAGTGCACGGGTAAATTGTTGTTGTACCCTAGTGATTCTGGGAATCATGAAGTTGTCCTTAGATTAGCGGCGAGGCACCCTATGTGGCAGGCCCTATGGGCGGGCAGCTTTGTGTTGAGCAAGTTACGTCGGTGTCCTACGGGACACGACTCTCTCAATGTGTGTTTAGGAGAGGCCCGTAGCACTTGTGGCAAGTGAGGCCATGCAAGTTATCCGCAAGTCACGGGGCAACTAGTGCTACATATAGGCGATAACGGTTTAGTACCAGTAAAATATGATGTTAAGCATGCTTGATTTGAGATATAAGTGTACACTTTTACTACTGTAGTAGGGGTATAGTAGCACACCTATACTTGACCCATATTTGGTATGATATTGTTTCCCATAGTCGGATCCGTAATTGTTATTGATTCCTTTATGTATATGCATTAGCCATAAGAGTATTTGCATATAGCTGTAGATATGCCTAGTTGGTAGCACGTGGTGGAGATGCATGATTGTTAAATAAAGAGGAAGGAAGCTATGGTACTAATGTTAGGAATCCCTAGTGTATGAGCAGCGGAAATACAAGGATTCCCATAGGATTTGCAAAGCGCCGTATTTCAAAGCATAAGACAAACACACACAAAAAATTACGTTTTAGGATTACCTCTTGAAGAATATCGAAGCAATCGTAGCCTCGTCCTTTAGGAGTCCACACGAGTACTCCCACTAGAAATGCTACACCTTCCAAATGCTAGTTTGACGGCATGTAGCTTTTGCAACTTTTGCGTATTTTTGTGTCTCTTTAGGGTAGCCGCCTATGAGCATCTTATGCTCTATTTATAGTCTTAGGTTTGACCTAATTTTCTCTCTAAAGAGTGGGCTCCTTACTCATTCTAAATGAGTTAGGCCCAATAGTCTTATTTTAGTCCAACTAAAATAAAAAGCTATTTTCTGATGGACTTACTCTATGTGTGTGACCCTATAGGTAAAATACTCGGTTATATTAATAATAAACTATTTTATTATTAATATAAAATAAGAGCGGCATCTAGCAATGCATGTAACATTCTAAAAATTTTATTCTCATGTATAATCATTTTGATTTAGACTATCAATGATATTATCCATTTTATCTCAACTTTCTACATAAATTTTTGGTTAGGACAACATCTTCAATTTAACCTTTTACCATGGTAAATAATTTTAACTTTATACCTTTGGTAAAAGTTAATCAAATAATTTATTACCTATTTCCTTAGTTATTAATTTCCTTGGCTTTTCCAATTACTCTCATCAAATTGCCACATACTCCACTCAAAATGCGTCATCTTGTACACATTTTAATTGTTAGTTAGAGTCCGAATTTGGAAATTTGTCCAACTACAAAGTTGTTCCTCTTTTTTTTTATCTTTCCAGAAAGACCAAATTTGTTAAATTCCATTAAGATATGAGAGAGATATGTCCAAAATACCGAAACAGTGTCAGAATTGATATTTTATTTCAATCATATCATCTTGTACATATTTTAATACCTTGTTAGAGTCCGAATTTGAAAAAGTAGTAAACTACAAAGTTGTTCCTCGTTGTCTTAGATTTCCAACAAGACCACATTTGTTAAAATCCATTAAGATATGAGAGAGATATGCCTAAAATACCAAAACAGTGTCAGAATTGATATTTACTTCAATCAAACAAACTACATTATGTAGGCTGCGGAAATGGTCAACAATCCAGCTCATTTTTCTCACCTAAAACCTCCATTATCACCATAATTCATGCACCTAACATCCCACTACAATCCCATTATGAAAATCTTGTCCCCCACTTGTCATTTACATCATTAAATCAACACTACATCTTGTTCCCAAGTCTGAATTCTTAGAACAAGCTAAAGTTAGTGAAGTCTCTCTCTTATTTTCTTTCACTTTCTCCATCAATTTCACTCTTGATCTGAAGCTAGGACAATAATACAACACTTTCAACCACTTTAGGAACCTCCATTAAGGTAAGAGGGGACAGGGTTGTGAATATTTGTGAAATGGGTAGAATTGTATGCTGATTCTAGGATTCCAGAATTTATTCGTAACTTGTTGCTTATTTTTGATATTGAAAACGTATGAATTTGACTCTGACTTCTTCATGAAAGTTGTAGATCTTTTTGATATCTGAATTTTGAGACCTGAATCAAGTAATTTGAATAAGTATAGCAAAAGTTATAGCCAAAATACTACAGCATGTTCGTGTGAAAGATTTATCCTTTGTTTTGTGTATATATTGATTTACTGGGAACTGTACGTGCATAATCAGCCTTGGATGTCTTCATGAAAGTTGTAGATAATTAAGTTGTGGATCTTTAGAAAGTGGTTTCACATTAAAATAATTTTTGTAGCTCAAGTTATGCTCATAATACTAAAGTATGTACAAGCTGTAAATCTGTGAACTTGAAATCCGTATCTTATTGTTAAAATTGGGCATTTTGTTTAGTAAGAATTAGTGATCAGTGTCTTCATGAAAGTTGTAAATCTTTTTGTTATGTGAATTTTGAGACCTGAACCGATTGATTTGAGTATGTGTAGCAAAAGTTATAGCCAAAATACTACTGTATGTCCGAGTGAAAGATTTGCTTCATGTTTAGTGTATATTTTGATATGCTGGGAATTATACATGCATAATCAGCCTTGGATGTCTTCATGAAAGTTGTAGATAATTAAGTTATGGATTTTTAGAAAGTGGTTTCACATCAAAATAATTTTTTTAGTTCAAGTTATGCTCAAATTACTGAAGTATGTGCAAGCTGAAATTCTGAAATTCTGGAATTTTGGAAATCCGAATCTTGTTTTCAATACTGGGAATTTTGTGTTATGAATTAGTTGTTTGAGTCTTCATGAAAGTTGTAGATAATTAAGTTTTGGATTTATAGAAAGTGGTTTCACATCAAAATAATTTTTGTAGTTCAAGTTATGCTCAAATTACTGAAGTATGTGCAAGCTGAAATTCTGAAATTCTGGAATTTTGGAAATCCAAATCTTGTTTTCAATACTGGGAATTTTGTGGTATGAATTAGTTGTTTGAGTCTTCATGAAAGTTGTAGATAATTATGTTAAGAGTATTTTAGAACTGGTTTCATGCAAAAATCATTTTTGTAACTCCAGAAACACTGAAATTACTAATATATGTACGTTTTGAAAAACTCACCTTGAGGCAGTGTGGTATTTCGTGAATAAGTAATATTTCTGTTTGGAATTTGAAACTGTGTTCTTCATGAAAGTTGTACATAATTGTATTATTGAGCTATAGAAAGTGGAATCACCTAAAAAGGAGTTGATTTGCCCATGTTATGACTGTTTTGCTAATGTATGTTGCTGTTGGGGATGCTGAAAGTCACTTAGAATGGCTATTTTGAAAGAAAATGATATTTTCTCTATGTCTAAAAATTATTTATTAAATTATTGAGTGATTATGAATTATTATAAATGTTGTTGAGTATCACACAGTTTGTATATTGTGATGGTGAATAATTATGAATGACATAATTAATATATATGTACATGAATGCCTTGTGGTTATTGACATATGTGGTTGAAACAGTAAATCCATGATTTTGTGAATTATTATGTGTATTGTGTTCCTTGAGGACTTGTAGTATCCAAGAGGTTTTGGAAATGTGGATATCATGGTATGTTAAAAGAATTAAAGGCATTCATGCATCATAAGCATTCGGACGCACTATGGAATTTAGGGGTTCCATGATTGCCTACCCTGGTGGGGGGTTACTCTATGATGAGTTAAGCCCTATTATGTTGTGTGCCATGGAGTGTAGGGATTCATGGTTTATGCAGAAGTCCTACTTATGATATTGTGTACTTCGGTACTTAAGCGCCATGAAGTATAGGGATTCATGGTATATGCTAAAGCCCTATTTGTGTCTCTATGAGACTTTTACTGCAGTATTCCCACCAAGACCAAATGGATCCAGCATGACATCATTTGACTAATTAAAGATCTATTAATGGACTTGTTTGGCATATTCATCATATCATTATGAATTGTTGATTGTGTTTGTGCAATTTTATCTATTTTATATTTATTCTATATTCTGTCTCACTCTTACATTAATTTTTACAGTGAATGACACGCAGAATGCAGAGTGATGCCATGATGGATGTCTATTTGTTTTATTACCTGAACTTTGAATTTATGGGTTGTAATAAATATAATATGTCATGTACCATTATCTTCACAATCGTTTCCTCTACTTAAATATTTTCTTGAATTTAATTAATCACGACTAGTATGTATGATAATTTTTCCGCTGTTATTAATTGTTATATAAACTCTGAATTAAATTTATAATTTTTAAAATGATCTTTCGAAAAAGCGAAAAATTTACTCGAAAATTTTAATCCACGTTTCGGGGCGTTACATGTTGGTATCAGAGCATTTTCAAAAATTCAGGACCAATTGCTATGACATGTACTGTTTCTCGACATAATATGTAAAATGTTTGACTTATTGCTTGATAACATGCTAAATGTATACTATATGACTTATGCCTGACTGATTAATTGCAAAAAGATTTGTTTTGATTACCGCTTGATGATATGATAAATGTGTGATATGATTGATTGCTTAACTGATAAACTGTAGAATAATGATAGTTATATAGTATTTATATATGATATATTATTCCTTAGAATTGGTATAAACCAAACTACGAATATAGGATGGCAAGAAACAACAACAACAACAACCACGATATGGCAGCAGCTTTCAACCGTTTAGCTAAAGCCATAGAACGACAAAATCAACCAAGGAGCACTGGAGGACTCCATGGGTTAGACCACTTCCTGAAGAGAAAGCCTTCACAATTCAAAGGAGGTTATAATCCAGAAGGAGCATATCTTTGGGCCAAGGAAATGGAGCGCATCTTTCGAGCATTGCCCTGCATAGAATACGAAAAGGTGGAGTATGCCACCTATATGTTGGTGGAAGAGGCAGAGAACTGGTGGATTCATGCTAGAATCCGTATGATCGAGACTGACAGACCCTTGATCTGGGCCAACTTCAAAGACTGTTTCCTGGAGAAATATTTTCCAGCAAGTGTGAAAAGTCGTAAGGAGCTGGAATTTATGGAGTTGAAACAAGGCTCGATGTCCGTTGGAGAATATGCTGCAAAGTTTGAAGAACTATCTCTCTTTTACCCTCCTTTTCAACAGGCTGGTGCCGAAGAATCGAAATGTGTTAAATTTGAGAACGGACTGAATTTGGAAATCAAAGAAGCGATAGGGTACCAAGAAATTCAGAGTTTTCCCATTTTGATTAACAAATGCAGAATTTTTGAAGAGAATCATCAAGCCAGACTGGCACATGAAAAGGCCAATAGACAACTGAAACCTCAGTCAGTTGATTTCAAAAGAAGAGGATCGTTCTATCCAAATCGCTCCAGAGGCGGATCATCATCATCGTCATCTTTTGATAGACGCAATAACATGAGGTGTCTTAAGTGTGGAGGTAATCATCATGTACGTGATTGTAACAGACGTCTTGAAGAGGTCACTTGCTTCCGATGTAACCAAAAAGGACACATCAGTCCAAATTGTCCGCAGAACAATCAAAACAACAACAGGAACACTATGAGTGAACCAAGAGGCTCTAATTATCAGAGAGGCCGAGGAGAAGACACACGTACTGCCCAACCTCCAAGACAGAACAGGGAGTCCACAGATCAGAGGTTGCAACAAATAGCTGGGAGAGTCTATGCCATCAGCGGTTCAGAGGCAGACCAAGCTGATGACCTCGTACAAAGTAAGTGTGACATTAATGGTACAATCCTATCTGTGTTATTTGATTCTGGTGCTACGCATTCTTTCATTTCTGATGAGTGTGTTAGACGCCTTCAATTACCTGTGAAACCTATGACATATGATCTGATTGTTTCTACTCCCACCGGTACACAACTTAGAACTGCTAAGGTGTGTAACGAATGTTCTATACTCATAGAAGGTAGACGCTTTCTTGTCGATCTTGTTTATTTACCTTTGAAGGATCTGGACGTGATTCTGGGGATGGACTGGTTATCGACAAATCGAGTCTTGGTGGACTGTCACAACAAGACCGTGATATTTCCATCAGAAAATCTAAATTCTGACGACCTCAAGACCTATGTATTACAAGGTGAAAGTCAATTGTTTGCTTTATTCACTCTTTACAAAGAAGATGGTGAACCTAAAGCAATCGAGATGCCGGTTGTTTCTGAATTTCCTGAAGTATTTCCTGAAGATGTCTCAAGTTTACCTCCAGAACGTGAGGTAGAATTCTCCATTGATTTAATTCCAGGAGTAGAACCAGTGTCTAAAGCTCCATACCGTATGGCACCAATTGAACTGGCGGAACTGAAGAAACAAATTGAAGAGTTGCTGGAGAAGCATTTCATCAGACCGAGTGTGTCACCATGGGGAGCGCCAGTATTGCTCGTCAAGAAGAAAGATGGAAGCATGAGGTTATGCGTAGATTATCGTCAACTGAATAAATTGACAGTGAAGAATAGATATCCTTTGCCCAGAATTGATGATCTGATAGATCAATTGAGAGGTGCTGCAGTGTTTTCCAAGATTGATCTACGATCGGGGTATCATCAGATTCGTGTCAAGTCTGAGGATATTCCAAAGACAGCCTTTAGAATACGATATGGTCATTACGAGTACCTTGTGATGCCCTTCGGAGTGACCAATGCCCCAGCCGTATTCATGGATTACATGAATCGAGTATTTCATCCCTACTTGGATCAATTTGTCATCATTTTCATTGATGATATTCTGATCTATTCAAAAACTACAGAGGAACATGAAAAGCATCTTCGAGTGGTATTGCAGATTTTGAAGGAGAAGCAGTTGTATGCAAAGTTATCAAAATGTGAATTCTGGTTGAAAGAGGTAAAATTCCTAGGCCATGTAATCTCAAACGAAGGAGTATCTGTGGATCCTTCTAAAATAGAAGCTGTGGTAAACTGGGAGAGACCTACTTCAGTCACTGAGATACGAAGTTTCCTGGGATTGGCTGGTTATTATCGGAGATTCATTGAAGGGTTTTCTCAAATTGCCCTACCAATGACTCGGCTAACCCGGAAGAATCAACCTTTTTCTTGGACGCCAGAATGTGAGAAAAGTTTCCAAGAACTGAAGTTGAAGCTTACATCTGCTCCAGTCTTAACCTTACCTAACCCACAAGAAGATTTCGTGGTTTATTGTGATGCTTCCAAAATAGGCTTAGGATGTGTTTTGATGCAGCAACGAAAGGTGGTTGCCTATGCTTCTAGACAGTTGAGACCACATGAGATGAACTATCCGACGCATGATCTAGAATTGGCGGCAGTGGTATTTGCTATGAAAATCTGGAGACACCATTTGTATGGAGTCAGGTTTGAAGTGTTCAGTGACCACAAGAGCTTGAAGTATTTGTTCGATCAAAAAGAATTAAACATGAGGCAGCGAAGGTGGATGGAATTTCTTAAAGATTATGAATTTGATTTGAAATACCATCCAGGAAAAGCAAATGTGGTGGCAGATGCACTAAGCCGAAAGTCCATTCATATGGCATCTTTGATGATAAAAGAAATAGAGATGGTAGAACAGTTCAGAGACATGAACTTGGGTGTAGAGATAAAATCTTCAAGGAGTATGACTTTGGGGACTTTGAAAATAACCAATGATTTCCTGAAACTGTTAGGTGAAAGACAGAAAGAAGATTTGCCATTACAGGAGTTGAGAGAATTACAGGCGAATGGAAAAGATATGGGACTACAAGAAGGATCAGATGGAATTTGGAGGATCAGGAATTGAATTTGTGTACCAGATGATGTTGATCTGAGAAGGACGATTCTAGAAGAAGCGCATAAAAGTATGTTGAGCATTCATCCTGGATCAACTAAGATGTATCAAGATCTGAGGAAAAGCTTTTGGTGGCCAAGGATGAAGAAAGAGATAGTTGAATATGTGGCTTCATGTTTGGTGTGTTAAAAAGCCAAGGTAGAACACCAGAAGCCATCTGGTGAACTGCAACCATTAGAGATTCCTGTCTGGAAATGGGATGACATCTCAATGGACTTTGTGTCGGGGTTACCAAGAACACGTTCAGGGAATGATGCAATCTGGGTTATTGTAGACAGATTGACAAAGTCTGCTCACTTTCTCCCAATGAATATGAAGAACTCTTTACAAAAGTTGGCACAGTTATATGTGAAGGAGATCGTAAGACTACATGGTGTACCATCAAGTATTGTGTCAGATAGAGATCCAAGATTCACTTCCCGATTCTGGGGAAGCTTGCATCAGGAATTGGGTTCAAAGCTTCGATTGAGTTCAGCTTATCATCCCCAAACAGATGGACAGTCAGAACGTACCATACAAAGTTTGGAAGACTTACTGCGATCTTGTGTGATTGAACATGGTGGTAGTTGGGAGCAGTTTCTTCCATTGATTGAATTCACGTATAATAATAGCTACCACAGCAGTATTGGTATGGCTCCATTCGAAGCATTGTATGGTAGGAAGTGTCGAACGCCACTTTATTGGTTGGAAACTGGTGAAAGTTTGGCGTTAGGACCTGAAATTGTGCAGCAGACTACTGAACAAATAGAAATGATCAGAGAAAAGATGAAGGCATCTCAGGACAGACAGAAGCAGTATTATGATAAGAGGAGGAAACCACTTGAATTCTAAGTTGGTGAACATGTATTTTTGAAGGTTTCACCTCACAAGGGGATTGGTCGAGCATTGAAGAGTAAGAAATTGAGTCCGAGATTCATTGGACCATATGAGATCCTAAAGAGGGTTGGTACAGTGGCATATCAGATTGCACTTCCCCCTCACCTGGCAAATCTGCACAATGTATTTCATGTATCACAGCTAAGGAAGTACGTACAAGATCCCAACCATGTGATGCTGCCGATGATATTGAAGTTAGAGAAAATCTGACCATCTCCACAGAACCTACACAGATTCTAGAAAGATCGAATAAACGCTTGAGGAACAAGAATGTACCACTGGTAAAAGTTGCATGGAAACAAGGAACTGATGTAACTCTGACTTGGGAGCGTGAAGATGCTATGAGGACACAATATCCAGAATTATTTCACTGAGGAGTGCGTAATGATTAAATTTCGAGGACGAAATTTTTATTAGGGTGGGAGAATTGTAACATCCTAAAAATTTTATTCTCATGTATAATCATTTTGATTTAGACTATCAATGATATTATCCATTTTATCTCAACTTTCTACATAAATTTTTGGTTAGGACAACATCTTCAATTTAACCTTTTACCATGGTAAATAATTTTAACTTTATACCTTTGGTAAAAGTTAATCAAATAATTTATTACCTATTTCCTTAGTTATTAATTTCCTTGGCTTTTCCAATTACTCTCATCAAATTGCCACATACTCCACTCAAAATGCGTCATCTTGTACACATTTTAATTGTTAGTTAGAGTCCGAATTTGGAAATTTGTCCAACTACAAAGTTGTTCCTCTTTTTTTATCTTTCCAGCAAGACCAAATTTGTTAAATTCCATTAAGATATGAGAGAGATATGTCCAAAATACCGAAACAGTGTCAGAATTGATATTTTATTTCAATCATATCATCTTGTACATATTTTAATACCTTGTTAGAGTCCGAATTTGAAAAAGTAGTAAACTACAAAGTTATTCCTCGTTGTCTTAGCTTTCCAACAAGACCACATTTGTTAAAATCCATTAAGATATGAGAGAGATATGCCTAAACTACCAAAACAGTGTCAGAATTGATATTTACTTCAATCAAACAAACTACATTATGTAGGCTGCGGAAATGGTCAACAATCCAGCTCATTTTTCTCACCTAAAACCTCCATTATCACCATAATTCATGCACCTAACATCCCACTACAATCCCATTATGAAAAGCTTGTCCCCCACTTGTCATTTACATCATTAAATCAACACTACATCTTGTTCCCAAGTCTGAATTCTTAGAACAAGCTAAAGTTAGTGAAGTCTCTCTCTTATTTTCTTTCACTTTCTCCATCAATTTCACTCTTGATCTGAAGCTAGGACAATAATACAACACTTTCAACCACTTTAGGAACCTCCATTAAGGTAAGAGGGGACAGGGTTGTGAATATTTGTGAAATGGGTAGAATTGTATGCTGATTCTAGGATTCCAGAATTTATTCGTAACTTGTTGCTTATTTTTGATATTGAAAACGTATGAATTTGACTCTGACTTCTTCATGAAAGTTGTAGATCTTTTTGATATCTGAATTTTGAGACCTGAATCAAGTAATTTGAATAAGTATAGCAAAAGTTATAGCCAAAATACTACAGCATGTTCGTGTGAAAGATTTATCCTTTGTTTTGTGTATATATTGATTTACTGGGAACTGTACGTGCATAATCAGCCTTGGATGTCTTCATGAAAGTTGTAGATAATTAAGTTGTGGATCTTTAGAAAGTGGTTTCACATTAAAATAATTTTTGTAGCTCAAGTTATGCTCATAATACTAAAGTATGTACAAGCTGTAAATCTGTGAACTTGAAATCCGTATCTTATTGTTAAAATTGGGCATTTTGTTTAGTAAGAATTAGTGATCAGTGTCTTCATAAAAGTTGTAAATCTTTTTGTTATGTGAATTTTGAGACCTGAACCGATTGATTTGAGTATGTGTAGCAAAAGTTATAGCCAAAATACTACTGTATGTCCGAGTGAAAGATTTGCTTCATGTTTAGTGTATATTTTGATATGCTGGGAATTATACATGCATAATCAGCCTTGGATGTCTTCATGAAAGTTGTAGATAATTAAGTTATGGATTTTTAGAAAGTGGTTTCACATCAAAATAATTTTTTTAGTTCAAGTTATGCTCAAATTACTGAAGTATGTGCAAGCTGAAATTCTGAAATTCTGGAATTTTGGAAATCCGAATCTTGTTTTCAATACTGGGAATTTTGTGTATGAATTAGTTGTTTGAGTCTTCATGAAAGTTGTAGATAATAAAGTTTTGGATTTATAGAAAGTGGTTTCACATCAAAATAATTTTTGTAGTTCAAGTTATGCTCAAATTACTGAAGCATGTGCAAGCTGAAATTCTAAAATTCTGGAATTTTGGAAATCCAAATCTTGTTTTCAATACTGGGAATTTTGTGGTATGAATTAGTTGTTTGAGTCTTCATGAAAGTTGTAGATAATTATGTTAAGAGTATTTTAGAACTGGTTTCATGCAAAAATCATTTTTGTAACTCCAGAAACACTGAAATTACTAATATATGTACGTTTTGAAAAACTCACCTTGAGGCAGTGTGGTATTTCGTGAATAAGTAATATTTCTGTTTGGAATTTGAAACTGTGTTCTTCATGAAAGTTGTACATAATTGTATTATTGAGCTATAGAAAGTGGAATCACCTAAAAAGGAGTTGATTTGCCCATGTTATGACTGTTTTGCTAATGTATGTTGCTGTTGGGGATGCTGAAAGTCACTTAGAATGGCTATTTTGAAAGAAAATGATATTTTCTCTATGTCTAAAAATTATTTATTAAATTATTGAGTGATTATGAATTATTATAAATGTTGTTGAGTATCACACAGTTTGTATATTGTGATGGTGAATAATTATGAATGACATAATTAATATATATGTACATGAATGCCTTGTGGTTATTGACATATGTGGTTGAAACAGTAAATCCATGATTTTGTGAATTATTATGTGTATTGTGTTCCTTGAGGACTTGTAGTATCCAAGAGGTTTTGGAAATGTGGATATCATGGTATGTTAAAAGAATTAAAGGCATTCATGCATCATAAGCATTCGGACGCACTATGGAATTTAGGGGTTCCATGATTGCCTACCCTGGTGGGGGGTTACTCTATGATGAGTTAAGCCCTATTATGTTGTGTGCCATGGAGTGTAGGGATTCATGGTTTATGCAGAAGTCCTACTTATGATATTGTGTACTTCGGTACTTAAGCGCCATGAAGTATAGGGATTCATGGTATATGCTAAAGCCCTATTTGTGTCTCTATGAGACTTTTACTGCAGTATTCCCACCAAGACCAAATGGATCCAGCATGACATCATTTGACTAATTAAAGATCTATTAATGGACTTGTTTGGCATATTCATCATATCATTATGAATTGTTGATTGTGTTTGTGCAATTTTATCTATTTTATATTTATTCTATATTCTGTCTCACTCTTACATTAATTTTTACAGTGAATGACACGCAGAATGCAGAGTGATGCCATGATGGATGTCTATTTGTTTTATTACCTGAACTTTGAATTTATGGGTTGTAATAAATATAATATGTCATGTACCATTATCTTCACAATCGTTTCCGCTACTTAAATATTTTCTTGAATTTAATTAATCACGACTAGTATGTATGATAATTTTTCCGCTGTTATTAATTGTTATATAAACTCTGAATTAAATTTATAATTTTTAAAATGATCTTTCGAAAAAGCGAAAAATTTACTCGAAAATTTTAATCCACGTTTCGGGGCGTTACAATGCATCATTATGTCCGAATATTATTTATTAACAACATAACCTATAAGTGATAATTATTTTATATGTTTGTTCCTTTTTGTCACGATATCCTAATTGGGCCCAAGGCATGGTCGTGTCATCCTTTTACGGTCCAATTTATTTTACTTGATACCGGAGTAGACTTTATCCGAATAAATATCCAATATTTATTCTTTCTAGCATGGCCATGCATTTCCTTAGTCTCACTCCATCAAGTGGCCTATAGATATCACTCCTATCACATAGGAGAGACAAATCTCATCTACATCACTCACATCCCTCTACATAATTTGTATATTGCCTAACCACAACCCTTATAGTCCTCTTATTACAGAAGACGTTTGATTGTATTAAAACAATAAACTCATGTAGGAATCGTAGTGACTTCAGGTCAAAGGACTACATATACCATTATCACATTGAGAATCGTTTATGACATTCATGTAACGATCCATGCAACGTTCTCATGGTGGGTCTGTCCAGTGCATCATTACTCTTAATGTGTACCCGTGTGTGTACCCGTGTGAAGACTTGATATCATTTATATCCATGATCTGTGAGATCAGATCATCAATACACTCACACACTAGTCTTAATGTATTTACATGTCCCCACGTAAATACTTGACTAGGGATATTTTAGGAATAACTCTCATATGACCTATTAGTCCAAGGATAAATAAAGGTTGTTAAACTATTTAACAAAAAATGACTTATTCAAAATGATGCGAACTTATATAGGCTTTTAGTGCATATTTCCAACAATCTCCCACTTGCACTTAGAGCCGATAAGGTTAATGCCCAATGACGTCTACAGTGCCCTTATGCTTTTACTATGTAAGCGGTTTTACTAGTGGGTTCCCAACAATTTTGTTGGTATGCACATTGCATATTTTCACATCTTCCAAAGATGGAACTATTTAACTATATGCTTGGATTAATCCACTTCCTTATATTATTCTATGGTTCCATTGTCATCACAGTGGAAACTCATAGGATACAAAACATTTGGAATGATTAAATGTAAATTGACTTCTTTTGTAATTTAACATAGCAAAATACTTAGATTTGTTAGTAGAACCAATGATTGTTTCTTGCTTTGAACCTTTCAAGCATACATCGTAACCATCTTGACAACACATATATTTTGATTGCAATCTTAAGTCTTTCAAATTACTCAAAAATTGACATCGATGTAACCTTTACAATGAGCTCATCTTCTATTTATCAAGATTAAATCCTTAGTCCTTCTTAAGTGTTTAAGGATACTCTTGACTATAGAATGAGAATATTATTAGTTCTAGAAGAAGCATGTCTTCTGCATGTAATACTAGAACTATAATTATGCAGTTACTAACCATTTTATAGTCACAAGATTTATCTTCATTCTTTAATGAAGATTCTAGCTTCTAAAAGCTTGCTTTAGTCCATAAATAGAACATTTGCAGTTCACATACCTTCCTAGATATTTTAGGCATAAAAGGCCTTTAGGTTGTGTCACATACACATCCTTAAGATGATTTCCATCTTGACATCTATCTACCATATCTCATAATGGTAGTATACTACTACAATAAGCAGGATCTAAATGGTTTTTAAGCTAATTGAATTCTGTCAATCTTGCTTCTAAAGGTACTTTTATTACCATCCATGTTTAGTTTTCCTTTTGAAAACCCACTTGCATCCTATAGGTTTTACCCTTTAGGTGCGTCAACAAGGTTCATACCTTGTTAATATACATGGAACCCATTTCAAATCCCATGGTCTTATGCCATGTCTTAGAATCTAAACTTGCATTGGCCTCTTCATAAGAAGCTTGGTCATTTAGCAATATGCCTCCTTCCTGATTTATAAGATATCCATATCTTTCAGGTTTGGTGACATATCCTATTTGATATTACGCAAGTCTTGTGCTATCGAAGCTAAGGATTTCACAACACTTTGTGATTTCTGTTCCAAGTCCATCCTTGACTTTTAAATGCTTTGTGATACTTGAATTTCTTCAAGTTCTACCATCCTCCCACTGATTCTTTAAGGGATGTACTCTTATTCAAGAATACAACATTCTAAGCAACAAGCCTTTTATTCTCAAATGGATTGTAGAATTGATAACCCTTAGCTTTCTTTGGGTATCTCACAGAAGATATTTATCTAATTTGGATCCGACCTTGTCAGAGTTGGATGCTCTATAGAAGCATCATAGTTCCAAATTATTAGTAAAGACATACTAGGTTTCTTCCTAGTCCATATCATATATGGTTTCTTTAAGAAAGTCTAAGATGGAACATGGTTAAGTATGAAAATTTTGTTAATAAAGAAACATTGAAGGAGTTAGAGATGTTTGATAATAATCAATAATCAAACTATGTCCAACAAGGTTTGAATTTCCCCGTAGAGATGCTATTAAGGCATTCCATGAGGAATGAGTTAAGAGGTAATTTCTCACTCTATTAGATAGTTATCAAACTTATAACTCAAATTATTTGCTATCTTGATCTAATCAAGAGCTTTAATTGTCTTGTCAATTTAGTTTTTCACTTCATTATGAATTCTTTGAACTTTTCAAAGACTTTCTAACTTATGTTACATAAATCCATACTCATTGACTTTTCAATTAGTATGTTGAAGTATTGAAAAACATATCTAGTTATTGTTCCAATAGGCCCACATACATCGTTATGTATTAGATAATAGATTACTCATCTTTTCAATGAATAAGGTCTCAATTATCTCTCCAATAAATAAGATTTACATGTCTCCATTGATTCCAAAATCAAAAAGAGTCCATATAACCACATTAATGGTATTTAGAAAATGTGTTTCTTATCCATTTGCCTTAGGAGACAATACTATGTAAGTAAGGTTCAAAATCACTTATTTTAACCTACTTTGGCAGTTGTTATAAATGGGTGTTTTGAGATTTAGGATGTGGAATCCATTACTCAATTGTGCATCAACTTCCATTTGAAGAAATAAAGTTATTTTATAATAAGAAAAACATTTCTTGTCTAACAAGAAATAATATGCACAATGTCTAGTTCACTAACTAGCCCAATAGGTAAAGATCTTATCTTTATTGTAGCAACTTTTGCTCAATTTTATTCAGATTTCTCCACCCTTAACAAGTGATCTACTTCCTTGATCTTTCAAAATTTGAGATCTACTACTAGTATCTGATACTAATGTTAGTGAAGTAAAATAACTTGACTTCTATAACATGACCTGTAGTGGAAGTCTTACTTCCCTTTCTTTTGAACTCCTTCAAGTTCTTTAGACAAATTATTTCAATGTCTTATTTTGGCTAAAACTGGAAACAATTTCCTTTCTTGATCACCTTATAGACTTCCAGACTAACTTGGCCTTAATAAAGTTTGTATACAATCATATCGTATATCTCCCATATATTCATATTGCCTTTTATAGCTCAGAGTTTATGCAGACTCCATAGGGTATTCAAGACCCAACCATAGATGACATATAAGCCAAACATCACACACTGCCGCTTCATCTTTAATGAAGATAATTCTCAAGTCTCAATACCTATCTAGGCATTTTTTTTAGATAAAGTGTCCTTCCAAAGGACAGATTGCAACAAAACAATATTTGGTATATCATGGTTATTCTAAAACAAATTACATGCAAATCTATCACTTCTATTTAAAAACATATTTAAATTTTGGTCATTAAATAAATATGTTCTCTCCCACTATTTTGATTCAAAACAAATACCCTCACTGAATCATAAAAAAATCCCATTGGAAGATTTTTCTAGTGGGTCAAGATCCATATTTGGCCTAATGTTGAGTCAGCTTTGGCTGATCACCCAACCCTTGGTTATTTAGGTAGGAAACACATTTCCAATTGCATCTCATGCAACTCTTGGATGATTGAGTGGGTAACTCTTTACCCTTATTCATCTTATGAATTTAAGCTCAATCCTTACGCCTCTAAGTTATTTTCAATCTAATTGAAAAACTTAGTTAAGTTTAGGCCTAATAAAAACAATTTGGATATTACAATTATCCCATCGCGCCTTACTAATATAAATGATAGCACCCTCCTTTGGTAGGCCCACTATTTATTGACATTAGTCTCGACGAGTGTTACTTATTAGAAGGCGTTTAAACTTAATATTAACGCTTCTAGGTTCTTCAATCTGATTAAAGTTACCTAGATAAGTCCAATAACAAATGGTTGGATAATCCAATTATCCATCATCCTTTACTAATATCAATAAAAGCACCCTGCTTTGGCAAAACCTACACTTTATTAAAACTAGCATTGGTGACTGTTGTTTATTAGAACGCGTTTTAGACTGTTCATACCTTTAGGCTTTTCCAATCCAATTGAAAAAAAGTCTATTTGAATAAAACTTAATAATTCTTGGATAATCCAATTATCCAATCATGTCCTACTAAACATAAATAAAGGCACCCAACTATGACGTGACCTGCACTTTATTTATATTAAGTTAGACGTTATTACTTATTGGAAGGTATGATTGTCGGGCTTGAGGGATTTCAATTTTCTTATTGTTCATTACCAACTTTCATTAAACGCTTTAACGCAAAATAAAACCCCAAAACATGCAATCAAAAAATTGTGAGATGGTTATGGTCTTCCTAGAAAATAAAATAAAATAAAATAAAATAAACCTAAAGGAACTATGGTGTCTTGACTTCATGAAGTCCTACTTCTTGAAACCACCATCCTCCTAGAGTCACCACTCCTTTGTTCCTTTCAAGGTCATATCCATCACCACTCTAGGTTTCTTCTAGGTCTCCACCTTGTTGGCTTTTCCAAGATTACAATGTAATAAAGAAAACTCGTTTTACATACGAGTGAAGGGTTGAGAGAAGAAATTTAAGAATAGAGTAAGGCACAGCACGCAGGCTGTATTTAAAATTAAATAAAAAAATCTAAGACCATAACCATTCACCGCTGGACGTGTTAATTAATCAATTAATAGAGTAATCAATTGTATTTAAAATAAAATAAATTTTAAACACATAATTAAACACGCGGGGTCATAAAAGGAAAACTACGCAAGGAAGTTTGGCGGCTCTGTTGACCGTTCAACAGACAGGGTCAAGGGGTGTTCCAACCCAAATATTTAGTACTATAATCAGGTTAGTTCCCAGGAAAGAGAGGTGGGTCCGGAGTGACCGCTTAAGTACCAAGTCTTTCCTAGCCAGAACGTCCCACTGACCATTAACAGCTCAAAATATTCGGTTATGATTTCAAACAATTTGAAATCTTTAATTTTGAAACGGCCAAGATTTAACTTTTAAAACTTATCTTTTGACCCTTATAATTATCCTAAAATAGGAATAATAAAAGTTTAACTTTTAAACCTTATCTCTAGAGTCTCAACAATCATCCTAATTTTTAGGAACGATCAAAGGTTTAAATTTTAGACCTTATCTCTAGAGTTCAAGATATTTTATTTCGAATCCTATTAAATTTGATAAAGATCTTATCTTTAATTTGTAACTTTTACAAATCCTATCAAATTTATTAAGGATTAAATATTTGATTTTAAAATTATTAAATTTAATAAAGATCTTATCTTCTATTTGTAACAATTACAAATCATATTAAATTTAATAAATATGAATCAATTTGTAACTCCTACAAATCACATTAATTTTAAAAAGATCACATATGATGCAAATCCTATTAAAATTAATAAGAATAAATTATTTAAATTTGTAACTCTTACAAATCACATTAATTTTAAAAGGATCACAAACAATGCAAATCCTATTAAAATTAATAAGAATAAATTATTTAAATTTGTAACTCTTACAAACTTTAATTTTAACAAATAATTAAAATTTGATTTATAACTTTTACAAATCGAATTTAAAATATAATATTAAAATCAAATATTTTATTTGTAACATTTACAAATAAATAAAATACCATTACGGCTAGGTTTCAACTTTTGAATCTTAGTTTTCATTACGGCTAGGGTTTAACTCTTAAACTTTCTAAACACAATCTCACATGAACAATTCATATTAGAAAAGAGAAAGCATATAGACGTCATTGCATACAACCCTTGATTTCAATTTAATTAAATAAACATAAAACATGCCTTATAATTAGAACACATATAAAACAATCACCATTGCAACATACAACATGTTCATATAATAAAGCACATCCTAAAAACATGTTCTTTAATTAAAATATTGAGAAAATAAATCAATATACATAAAGCAAAATATATTGATATTAGCTTTCAAAAGGTGCAACCTTTGCAACATATCTCATAAAAATGTAACCTTTACATAATATCTCATTAAAAATGCAAACTTTGCAACATATCTAATAAAAGATGCAACCTTTGCAAAAGGATTCAACCTTTACAATTCTTTTCATAAAAGAAATTTTAATTTTATTTTTACATGTTCTTTAAACAAATGTTTGCCCAAAACACGGTTTTGCAACCTGGCTCTAATACCACTGTTAGGAATCCCTAGTGTATGAGCAGCGGAAATACAAGGATTCCCATAGGATTTGCAAAGCGCCGTATTTCAAAGCATAAGACAAACACACACAAAAAATTGCATTTTAGGATTACCTCTTGAAGAATATCGAAGCAATCGTAGCCTCGTCCTTTAGGAGTCCACACGAGTACTCCCACCAGCAATGCTACACCTTCCAAATGCTAGTTTGACGGCATGTAGCTTTTGCAACTTTTGCGTATTTTTGTGTCTCTTTAGGGTAGCCGCCTATGAGCATCTTATGCTCTATTTATAGTCTTAGGTTTGACCTAATTTGCTCTCTAAAGAGTGGGCTCCTTACTCATTCTAAATGAGTTAGGCCCAATAGTCTTATTTTAGTCCAACTAAAATAAAAAGCTATTTTCTGATGGGCTTACTCTATGTGTGTGACCCTATAGGTAAAATACTCGGTTATATTAATAATAAACTATTTTATTATTAATATAAAATAAGAGCAGCATCTAGCAATGCATCATTATGTCCGAATATTATTTATTAACAACATAACCTATAAGTGATAATTATTTTATATGTTTGTTCCTTTTTGTCACGATATCCTAATTGGGCCCAAGGCATGGTCGTGTCATCCTTTTACGGTCCAATTTATTTTACTTGATACCGGAGTAGACTTTATCCGAATAAATATCCAATATTTATTCTTTCTAGCATGGCCACGCATTTCCTTAGTCTCACTCCATCAAGTGGCCTATAGATATCACTCCTGTCACATAGGAGAGACAAATCCCATCTACATCACTCATATCCCTCTACATAATTTGTACATTGCCTAACCACAACCTTTATAGTCCTCTTATTACAGAAGACGTTTGATTGTATTAAAACAATAAACTTCTTATGTAGGAATCGTAGTGACTTCAGGTCAAAGGACTACATATACCATTATCACATTGAGAATTGTTTATGACATTCATGTAACGATCCATGCAACGTTCTCATGGTGGGTCTGTCCAGTGCATCATTACTCTTAATGTGTACCCGTGTGAAGACTTGATATCATTTATATCCATGATCTGTGAGATCAGATCATCAGTACACTCACACACTAGTCTTAATGTATTTACATGTCCGTACGTAAATACTTGACTAGGGACATTTTAGGAATAACTCTCATATGACCTATTACTCCAAGGATAAATAAAGGTTGTTAAACTATTTAACAAAAAATGACTTATTCAAAATGATGCGAACCTATATAGGCTTTTAGTGCATATTTCCAACAACTAACATTGAATGTGCGATGATCTTTATTGAGAATGCCATGATTTTGATGTGTGAGTTGTGGATATAATGATTTGGATATGTATGATGTTAAAATAGAATGAGATGATGTGTGAATGAAGCTTATGATGCTTCTTGAGAATATATGTTATGCACACATGTATATGTTTCATCATAATGTATGATTTTGAATCATTTGGTATATGTTACTCACCTCCTAGTTGTCATTTTAAAGTTTGATGTAGGTATGATGAAATCCTGCTCTTTTGGAGGGTGAGCAATGATGAAGGTAAATATGGAAAGAAAGTATAAGCCTTGGCTGACAATCTTTTGTAAATCACTTGATAAGTATAGTGTTTTATTTTGTATATGATAAATGGTTGGTCATGAATCTGGATTTATGGGTCATGTGTAAAAATTGGACCTATGTGTTTTTGAATGGCTAATTTTTAGTAATGACCCTAACAATGGATTATATTGATTGTAGATTGAAGGATTGTATGACATGTTAATGGATAGATGTTGATACCATTAGAATTATGTTTATAAACAATGCATATGAGTCTTGTGTATGAATGAGAATGTGAGTATGGTATTAGAATGATGAATGAATGATTTTGGCATGAAGTATATGATGAATTTTCATGGTTTTATACATAATTGAGGAACCATTAGGGTCAAATTGAGTTTTCAGTGATATTGAGGGCATGTGATAGTTCCAATAGCTCATATATGTAATTTGTGACTTGTAGAAATTGGAATAGGCCAATTCCATTGGGAATAGGTCCTTGAGTTGCATAAAAATGCTTTAAAATGAATGGAACTCATTTATATGCATAACTTTCTCCTTTTTAGGAATTTTTGAGTGCGGCCGGTGGCTACACGTCACAAATAATGTATATGTGTTGGTGTCAAAATTTGGTATGCATTGGAATTCGTATAAAAAAGTTAGGGGGTCGGAAGTCCAAAAATATGACTTTTTCTACATAAAATGGCCTCTATGCTGTCATGAATCGATTCACAACAGTGTGTGAATCGATTCAAGGTCCACTGGATTGAGTGTTCCTAATTTTGGGACACTTTGAATCGATTCAAAGCTCCCTGGAATTACTGTTCATTATAATCAGGCACGTTTGAATCGATTCATGCAAGCTTGAATCGATTCAAAGGGCCTTATTTTCACTGTTTAGACTCCAGAAGCGTCTGAATCGATTCATGGGGTTCTTGAATTGATTCATGGCCCTGTTTTCACACATTTTCCTTTGTTTTGGGCTATGAGTGGAATTGTTTGGTCACGATATGACTATACAACAACATACACATATAATTAACATGTGTTAACAACTAAATGGGATACTCTTGAACTTTCCCTCATTCCAATTCACCCTTCATGAATTAATTACGCACTTCCGCTATTCCTTGTTGACGATCATGAGATTGATTGTCCAAGGTCCACTCTTGATTTAATCTAACCACCTTCTCATATCTTCACATATAAGATAGGTTATTTAAATGATCTGAGGTTACTTATTAAATATTTACCTCCCGGTTTCTTCTATTCTTTAATTACTTTAAAATCGTGAAAAATTTACCCTCGTTTTATTATTCGAATATTATCATTGAGGCCCTATAATTGTGGTCTCTCAGGCAGCGATCGTGGAAATGACAATGGTCGTGGTAATGGTAATGAAGATCGAAATGGTCACAACTGGTACTTGTTTGAGATTGCAAATAAGTATAATGAAAGGCTCTATAATGATGTCTACACCGACCGGTACATGTCTGTGAATAGTCACTCGATGTGATGACGTTGAGATGATTCTTAAAAATAAGAGATTCGTAGTATCTCTTATTTGTTTGCCCATGAAGGACTTAAAAGTTATTTTGGGAATGGATTGGTTGTCTACTAACAAAGTCTTGGTGGATTGTCAGAATCGAAGTGTTATCTTTCCTTCTCCGAATACCGAGCGCTTTAGTGGGCAAGGTATATCCCAACTTTTTGTTATGCTATGCATGGTGGATGGAGAAAATGTTATTCAATCCTGTGATATTCCTATTGTATCCAAATTTTTGGATGTATTTCCTGATGAGGTACCTGGTTTACCTCCTCCACGAGAGGTGAAATTTTTTATTGATCTTGTTCCCGGTGCAGAACCTATTTTTTGAGCTCCTTATAGGACGTCTCCTATGGAATTGACTGAATTGAAAAAGCAAGTTGAGGACCTGTTAGAACAAGAATTCATTCGCTCAAGTGTATCTCTTTGGGGTGCACTTGTATTATTGGTGAAAAAGAAGGACGGAAGTATGAGATTATGCGTGGATTATCAATAACTCAATAAGTTGACCATTAAAAACTGATATCCCTTACTACGCATTGATGATCTTTTAGACCAGTTGAAGGGTGTGGTGGTATTTTCTAAGATTGATTTATGTTCTGGATATCAACAAATCAAGGTGAAGACCAATGATATTTCAAAAACTGCTTTTCGCACTTGTTATGGCCACTAGGATGTCTTTTGGTGTGACAAATGCTCCTGTAATTTTCATGGATTACATGAATCATATTTTCCATGATTACCTTGATCAATTTGTAGTGGTATTCATCAATGACATCTTTGTTTATTCCAAGAGCCATGAAGAACATGAAAGGCATCTTCGCTTTGTTTTAAATATTCTGTGAGAAAGAACTGTATGCGAAGCTTTCTAAGTGTAAGTTTTGGTTGTCTGAGGTCCAATTTCTTAAACATGTTATCTCTGAGGATGGTGTTGTAGTTGACCCATTGAAGACTAAAGCCGTGATGAATTAGGAAAAACCAATGTTCGTGACTGAAATAAGTAGTTTTCTTGGTCTTGTCGGTTATTGCTGGAGATTTATTGAAGGTTTCTCTCATCTAGCTCTGCCATTGACAAACCTGACTTGTAAAAATCAACCATTTGTGTGGAATCTTGAATGTAAGAAAAGTTTTAAAGATTTGAAAGTAAGACTCACTTCTGCTCTAGTGTTGGCTTTGCCTGATTTACTGGATGAATTCATGGTGTACTGTGATGCTTCTAAGCTTGGTCTTGGTTGTGTGCTAATGCCGAATGAATGTGTCATAGCCTATACGTCGAGACAGTTGCACCTGTGTGAGGTTAATTACCTCACACATGATCTTGAATTGGTAGCGGTTATCTTTGCTTTGAAGTTATGGTAGTACTATTTGTTTGGCTCGAAGTTCATGGTCTTCAGTGATCACAAAAGTATTAAATACTTGTTTGATCAGAAGGAACTTAATATGTGTCAACAGAGATGGATGGAATTTTTGAAAGACTATGAGTTTGACTTGAGATATCATCCTAGAAAAGCAAATGTGCTTGCCGATGCGTTAAGCCAAAAGTCATTGCATATTTCCACTATAATGATGAAAGAGATGGAACTAATTGAACAATTTAGAGATTTGAATATTGGTGTGGAGGTCTATACCACAAGGAAAATTTCCTTTGAGGCATTAAAGATTTCGAATGTATTCCTTGAGTGGGTAAAGATGCAACAACCGAATGATAAGCATTTGATGAAGATGAAAGAATCTCAAGTTAATGGGAAGAGTTTGTTCTTATCGGAAGGTTTCGATGGTATTTTCCATGTGAAAGGTCGTATTTATGTCCCACCTATTAATGATATGAGGAAAACGATGCTGGAAAAACCTCACAAAATTGTATTCTGTATACACCCTAGAGCTACTAAGATGTATCACGATTTAAAGAAGAATTACTGGTGGCCCAATATGAAACGGGACGTAGCTAATTATGTTGCTGCTTGCATTGTTTGTCAAAAGGCTAAGGTTGAACATCAGAAGCCATCTGGTGTGCTTAGACCTCTTGATATCTTGTTTGGAAATGGGATGACATTACTATGGATTTTGTTTTTGGATTGCCCAGAATACGTGTTGGAAATGATGCAATATGGGTAATTGTTGATAGGTTGACAAAGTGGGCTTACTTTTTACTCATGAATATGAAAAGTCCATTGGAGAAATTGACACAATTGTATATTAAGGAGATTGTTAGGTGACGTGGACTGCCACAGTCGGTCAAATTAAAATAGTTTTAAAAGTAATGTAGTACTAGGGTGTGATCCTAGGTCGTCTCTTGAGGAGTAATAAAAACTAGGAATTTGTAGTTTAAAATTAACGAACTAAATATAACATACATACAAAAATAATTGTGGGGATTTTTTTGAATTTGATTGTCACAATTAATTAGAGGGAATGAAAACAAAATTAAAACAGATAAATAATAAGCGACTGATTTCCTTGGAGTATAGTAATTGATTTTATCCTTGGTTCACAAAAGATGATTCATACACTTTTATTACTATTAATTTCTTAACTCAATTTGAATTAATTAACTAAGCATCTTTTAATTCACAATTCCTTACATTCGAAAATGAATAAAAATATTAATCAAGCATCCTAATTAAGCAAAAGGAGTCAAGATTGTAAAATCTAGGAATTATTGAGCATACATAGGATCATCGCCTACATACATAATCTAGTCTCACAGTATGGAATTTAGTAAACCATAATAATTAAAAGTGATTCTGAAAATATTCATTAAGCATGCATACTTTCTTAATCAATTTTAATTAAGACCTTATTCTATTCCATTTATATAATTAAACTGATTAAACATACAATTTAATCAAACAAAATAGAATTAAAATAAATAAACAGATTATGAAGAAATCAACAACAATAAAAGAATACTGTATTAAAAATAAAAACCTCAAAAATCACATTACAATAACCTCCAAGAAAATTAATCTAAGGGTTTTAGCCCTCCATTAAAATTAAAACAATTAAAATAAAAATAATGTTCAAACTAGAAACAAAGGAAATCTGGACTACTTGAATTCTGTTCTGCTTCTCAATTTTCCTTCTCGCCTTCTCTCCTCTTATTTCATGCATGTTGTGAAGTTCCACTGCACCGAACCATAAAAGTATATATTATATATAATATCTACATGCTGCCTCATGGAACCATTATATATAAAATAATTTGTACGCACAATTATATATAATATATACTTTGCATTTCTTTAATAGTTACGTAAAGTGGCATGTATATATTATATATTAAAAGCCATAGTACATAATATATATAGCATATATATTATATTAATATATATATATATATATATATATATACTAATTTCTCTTCTTCTATTTATCTTGTATCCATTTTTCAATGTTATTTTTCAATCCTCAATAGCCTGCACATAAAGTTAATTAAACTAAGTTAATTAACTCAATTTAGGATCACACACTAAATAAAACTCAAATTGGTAAAACATGTTAAGAGGTAATTAATTAGGAATTTATTTCCAATAAAATTGATGCATTAAGGTAAGAAAATAATAGTAAATTTTGCATTATCAAATACCTCTACACTTACTCTTTTGCACTCCAGGTCAAAATCAAAATGAAAGCTAAGTCTCACAGTTTATTAAAAGCATCAAGTTGGAATACAGTAAACACACAGAGATGGCATGTGTATTATGGAATTTTGAGATATGTAGAGAAACAGATAATGTCTAACATATAAGGTACAGTGAATCAAAATACTCATGAAAATCACGTAAACAGTTAAGCATGTAAGAAATAAATCAAACGAAAAGGGAAACCAAAAGTGACAGAACCTTACAAGGCATTCTCTTAACTCTCAAGTGTTTAGGTTTATGTATACACTCAAAGCATTTCCTGAAAATAGACATTCTTATAAATTTGGCAAGTTTCTCAAATCCACAATCAACACAAATGTATGTATAGATCAATAGGGCTTTTCAGGGTTGTAATATGGCCAAGGTTAAGGTAGATGGTAAAATATGGGATTAGTGGCAAATACCAAAAAGAATATAGGTGCAAATAATTTTATAAGCAAACATGAGGATACAACACTTGTGTTCAATTTTCTTTTGGTCACAATCATGTGTTTGAATATATATTTCAGGTTATATGATTTTGATAATGATAAAGAAATTGAAGAATCATGACAAAAAGTATGCATTTTATGAAACTTCAAAGACCAAGGTTCATGGAGAAAAACTCCTGCAAGATGAAAATGAAGAAAAACTAAGAGACAAGCATCAGACTTGAAAAATGTGCAAGCTAATCGATTACAAGACCATGGCTAATCGACTACAAAGCTTTTGTCTGTCACACAATCAATTACAAGGTCATTCCTAATCGATTACACAGATTCTGTTTATTTCCTAATCGATTGCACCAAGGAATCTAATCGATTACCGAACTGAGAAATTGAATAAAAAGCATCAGGTGCATCTTCTAATCGACTACAAGGCTGTCACAATCAACTACCAATGTTTTGTAATGTTACTAATCGATTACAAGACAAGAAATAATCGATTACAGAGTTTCTGATTGTCCCATAATCGATTACACATGAGTCATAATCGATTACCATGCTGCGTAACAAAATTAAATACATTAGGTGGCACTCATAATCAATTACAAGGTATGAACAATCGATTAGCAAGGTTCTGTTTCTTAGCTAATCGATTACAAAGGAAAGGCTAATCGAGTACCAATCCAATTACACTGAAGAATTCGAAGTGTAATCGATTACAGCTTAAGGCGTAATCGATTATGATAGTGCCAGATCTTGGGGAAAAGCATTTTTAAGTGGGAAACCAGCTCACTTCTCCATTTTCTATAAGATGCCCATGCTGTGCAACAGCTATGAAGACTCTAGGGCACCTCCCCAAGGCCTATAAATGCAAGACTCATTTAAGCTATGTAATATATCAAAGGGAAATCATTCATAGCTTATATTTATGCCTTGTGAGTTCTATTTCTTTGTGTAGTTTCAATTTCTAAAACTTAGAGCTTAAATTTGTAAATCCTCTCTTGTTGAGAGTTAGCATTGTTAAAGCTTTTCATTTGCTTATCTACTCTTTTGAGAAAGTCTATTGATTGTAAATCAAACACCAAAGCACCAAGGTTTTTCACTCTAGGTTGAGTGGTCACAAAGGTTGGGGTTCAACCTTTGGGTATTGAGAGTTTGAGAGATTGGGTGGGTTGCCCTTGTGCTAGTGAGGATTGAGTTCTTGAGTGTGGGACACTAGGAAGCTACAATTGCTCATATCTTGTATCTCTAAACTTCAATAGTGGAAATCCTTCAAGTGGGTTGCTTAAAGGTGAGACGTACACCGGGTTGGTGAAACTCGTTAAATTAGTTTGCAAGCTTCTCCTCCTTACTCTCTTGTATTTACTTATTGCATTTAGTTGGTATATTGATTTGATTATGATACTATTGCTTGAACTTGAGTAATTAGGCTAAGTTAAAGTGTTGCACACCACGTGTTTGACATATTGCCTAAGTAACATTTGCACATTGTTTTACATTGATTCTTGCATTACACTTACTATCTCTTGCATACAAGCATATTTTGTGAAAAAGGAATCAACTTCAAAGGCATTCTAAAGAAAAGTTTTAAACACTCAATTCACCCCCTCTTGAGTATTGAGGCCACTTGAACAACAAGTGGTATCAGAGCTTGACTCTTGGTAGATCAAGCTTAACAGCTTCAAGAGAACAATGGCCTCTAATTCTTTAAATCTTTTTCCTGAGGGTGGTGCCACAAATAGACTTCCTGCTTTTGTGACATCCTGACGTTGTTGAGGGCGGGGAGTGATCGCCGGTGCATGGGCACGGACAAGGAGCGGCTCCTGGCAGGCTTCCAGCGGGGAATGTGGCATCCCGGGCACTGTTGAGGGCGGGGAGTGATCGCCGGTGCATAGGCACGGACAAGGAGCGGCTCCTGGCAGACTTCCAGTGGGAGGGACACATGAACGAACCGAATACATACCAGAATGAGAGGGATCCAAAGACTGTATAGGTATGGGACTATACAGTCGAGGATAGCTTAAAGGAATGAATTCGTACTACCTATACCAAGAAATGCATTAGCCTTTTCGGTAGCCTATCACTTAAGAACTCCAAAGTTAAGCGTGCTTAACTTGGTGTAATTCTGGGATGGGTGACCTCCTGGGAAGTTCTCAGGAAATGTGTGAGTGAGGACAAAAGCACATTGGAAAGGTCTCGTGTTGGTTTGTGGGGCGAGTCGTTCATTCCTGAAAAGCGGCTGGGGCGTTACAGCTTTCAATGGGGAAGGCTATGCATTTTGGAAAGAAAGGATGAAAATTTTTGTACAATCTATTGACCTTAAAATTTGGAATGCAATTGAAAATGGTCCCTTCATACCAATGCATGTTGTAGATGGTAAACAAGTTGAGAAACTCATGGATGACTGGAGTAGTAAGGAGGAAAATAAAGTCTAATACAACTACAAAGCTAAAAATCTCATCACCCTTTCCTGAGCTCTGGATGAGTTCTTTAGAGTTGTAACTTGTAAAACTGCTAAGGAAATGTGGGACACTCTCCAAGTCACCCATGAGGGAACTAGTGATGTAAAGGATTCCAAGATTAGCACACTTACTAGTCAATATGAAAGTTTTAGATTAAATTTCAGAGAAACAATTGTTGATATGCAAAAGAGGTTCACCCTTATTATAAATCATCTCATTACTCTTAGTAAGACTTACACTAACAAAGAACTTATTCATAAAGTGTTAAAAAGCCTTACTAGGGAATGACAACCTCTTGTCACTGCCATCAAACAATCTCCAAGCATCAACGAGATGTCTCTTGCTACATTATTTGGTAAGTTACAAGAGCAGGAACAAGAGCTTAAGGACTTGAAGATGGCGGAGGAAGAAGAAAAATCCTCCAAGAAGAAAGGTCTAGCTCTCAAGGCCACTTCAATCAAGGAAGATGAATCCGAGAGTGAACTTGATGAGGATGAGGAATTTAGATTATTTGTAAAGTATTTCAGAAAATTTATGAGAAACAAACGCTTCCAAAAGGGCTTTAAATCTCAAGGTAAGAAACTGATCTCAAATGAAAATTCTTCCTCACCAAATTGCTTTGAGTGTGGCAAGGAAGGGCACTTCAAGGTGGATTGTCCAAACCTCAAGAATAAGAATAAAGAGAAAAGAGGAAGAAGAAGAGCTTACATTGCTTGGGATAAAAATGAAGTGAGTAGCTCGGAAGAATCAGACAATGAGGAAGCCAACCTATGCCTCATGGCAAATCATCAACATGAAGATGATGAGGTAAGTTTTCTTGACTTAGATAGAGATGAATTGCTTGATGCATTTGAGGAATTATATGACAAATTTGTTAAAATTTCAAACAAGTATAAATTGTCTAGGAAAACCATTGATACTCTAGAAGTGCATCTCATGGAGCTTAGTAAAGAAAATGAATGCTTGAAAGAGAAAGTAGCTAATGCTCAACCATGTTCCAAGATCAAACCATGTGAATTTGCTGTAAAATGTGATCATCTAGAAAAGAAAGTCCTAGAATTGAATACAACTCTTGAGAAATTCACATATGGTATAGATAATTTGAATGTTTTACTTGGAAATCAACGATGCATGTTTGACAAAACCAGATTATGATATAATTCCACCAAAAAGGAAAAGCATTATAAGAATTTCTTCGTGCCACCTAGAAAATATTCATCACCATTTACTAAATGCAATCATTGTGGCGCTAAGGGTCATAATGCTTCAAATTGCCATATTAGAAAATTTGGACCAAAAGTGGTAAGAAAGGTGTGGGTTCCCAAAGGGACATTACCACAAGCTAACCAAAAAGGACCCAACATAAAATGGGTACCAAGTTCTCTAAACTAATTTTGTTTTGTAGGTATGCTTCAAGGCAGGCAACACCCATTGGTACTTGGATAGTGGGTGTTCAAAGCACATGACAGGAGATATGAGCAAATTCATGACATTTACTCCCAAAAGAAAAGGAAGCGTCACTTATGGGGATAATACCAAAGGAAGAATACTTGGTATTGGAAACATTGGTAAAAATTCTTCTACTTCAATTAGTGATGTATTATATGTTGAAGGACTCAAACATAACTTGCTTAGAATAAGTCAATTATGTGATAAAGGATATAAAGTATTATTTGAATCTAATTGTTGCATAATTGAAAATAAGCTAAACAAGAAAGTTAAGTTTGTTGGTAAAAGAATTGATAATATTTACATGATTGATGTTGATAGTTTGTCTTCAAATGATGTGCAATGCTTCATGACTAGAGAGGATGAATCATAGTTATGGCATAGAAGAATAGCACATATACATATAGACCATCTAAACAAACTTGTTTCTAAAGAATTAGTAATTGGTTTGCCAAAGCTCAAATTTGAAAATAAATTTTATGATGCATGTCAAAAGGAAAAACAAGTAAAGGCATCTTTTCAAGCTAAAAACGTTGTTTCTACTCAAAGATCTTTACAACTTTTGCACATGGATCTATTTGGACCATCTAAAATCAAAAGCTTTAGGTGTAATTACTATGGTCTAGTAATTATAGATGACTATTCAAGATATACATGGACCTTGTTTCTTGCTCACAAAAATAAAGCATATCATGCATTTAAGAAACTAGCAAGATTATCTAAAATGAACAAAATTCAAAGATTGCATCCATAAGAACCGATCATGGGGGAGAATTTAAAAACCAATCATTTGAAAAGTTTTGTGAAAAACATGGTATTGAACACAATTTTTCAGCTCCTAGAACTCCACAACAAAATAGAGTGGTTGAAAGGAAAAATAGATCTTTGGTGGAGCTTGCAAGAACCATGTTAAATGAAAGTAACATTGTGAAATATTTTTGGGCCGATGCGGTAAACACCGCTTGTCATGTTATGAATAGATGTTTGATTAGGCCTATTCTAAAGAAAACCCCCTATGAACTTTACAAAGGTAGAAAACCAAATATTTCTTACTTTTATATATTTGGATGTAAATGCTTTGTACTTAACAATGGAAAGGATAATCTAGGAAAGTTTGATGCAAAATCTGATGAGGCAATCTTTCTTGGATATTTATCATCAAGTAAATCTTATCGAGTATTTAACAAACAAACAAATACTATTGAGGAGTCAATTCATGTGAAATTTGATGAAAATAGCCATAACTCCCCGAGAAAGGAAGATTTTGATGATCTTGTAGGTACCTTCCAAGAATTGAACTTGGATGACGAAGAAAAAGACAACAAAGAAGGAGACACAACACAAGGTGTGGAAACTCAACAAAAGGAATGGATCAGCTCAAAAGACCATCCATTGGACAACATTATAGGTGATATCACTAAAGGTGTAAGTACCCGACGCTCTTTCAATACTTGCAATCATTTAGCATTTGTCTCTCAAATTGAACCTAAAACCATTGATGAAGCTATTATTGATGAACATTGGATGTTGGCCATGCAAGAAGAGCTAAATCAATTTGAAAGAAATGAAGTTTGGGAATTAGTGCCAAGACCCAATGATCACCAAATAATAGGTACTAAATGGGTTTTTAGAAATAAACTTGATGAAAATGGTATAATCACTAGAAACAAGGCTAGGCTAGTAGCTAAGGGATACAATTAAGAAGAAGGCATAGATTATGAAGAAACGTATGCACCCGTAGCTAGGTTAGAAGCCATTAGATTATTATTAGCCTTTGCATGTTGTAAAGACTTTAAATTGTACCAAATGAATGTCAAGAGTCAAGAAGAAGTATATGTTGATCAACCTCCTAGTTTTGAAAACTATCAATTTCCAAATCATGTTTTCAAACTAAGAAAAGCATTATATGGTTTAAAACAAGCTCCAAGAGCTTGGTATGAAAGATTGAGCAAATTTCTTTTGGAAAAGAATTTTGAAAGAGGAAAGGTTGATACAACATTATTCATTAAGCACAAGAAGAATGACATACTTTTAGTACAAGTATATATGGATGATATCATTTTTGGTGCTACTAATGAATCACTCTGCAAGGAGTTTTCTAAGTTAATGCAGGATGAGTTTGAAATGTCTATGATGGGAGAACTTACATTCTTCCTTGGACTGCAAATTAAACAAACTAAAGAAGGTACATTCATTAGCCAATCCAAATATTGCAAGGAGTTGCTTAAGAAATTCAACATGGACAAGGCAAATAAAATTATCACACTTATGAGCACTTCATGTTATTTGGATAAGGATGAGAAAGGTAAGGATGTAGAACTCACAAAGTATAGAGGTATGATTGGATCCTTACTTTACTTAACCGCTAGTAGACCGGATATCATGTTTGCCGTTTATATGTGTGCAAGATACCAAGCATGCCCAAAAGAATCACACCTTACTGCTGTAAAAAGAATAATGAAATACTTGGTTAGAACTCAAGATGTTGGTTTATGGTACCCCAAAGGGGTTAAATGCACTCTTGTTGGTTATTCTGACTCTGATTTTGCAGGATGTAAACTTGATAGAAAAAGTACTAGTGGTACTTGTCACTTGCTTGGTAGTTCTCTTGTATCTTGGCATAAAAGGAAACAAGTAAGTATTGCATTATCCACAGCTGAGGTGGAATATATTGTAGTTGGTAGCTGTTGTGCTCAAATCCTTTGGATGAGACAATAACTTCTAGATTTTGGTGTTATGTTAGACCATGTGCCTCTCAAATGTGATAACAGAAGTGCCATTAATATTTCAAAGAATCCTGTGATGTAATCTAGAACCAAACATATTGAGATTCGACACCATTTCATTAGAGATCATGTGTTAAAAGGTGATTGTGTGCTTGAACATGTTGAAACCTCTAAGCAATTAGCTGATATCTTCACAAAACCACTTGCAAAGGAGCAATTCATACATATAAGAAGAGAGTTAGGAATTCTAGACATTTCTAATTGTGTTTAAATATTGATTGACATTGATGATTCTTTGACTTATAATGTGTTTGATGAGTGAAAATTGGTTGATTGATGAAATGAGTATGTTCTATTCCATGACAAGTGAGTCCTAAATGCTTTTTGATTGAAGAACATGTGTTTTAAGCATTTTTGGGTTGTCATAATCGATTAGATGGCCAAAGCTAATCTATTAGAAGCATTTTGTCTTGACCATAATCGATTACACAACAGCTCATAATCGATTAGTAAGCTTCTTGATTATCACTAATCGATTAGGGTCTATGCCAAATCGATTAGAGACTTTTTGTCTTTTAGCTAATCGATTATCCACTCTTCCTAATAGATTGAAAAGGATCTGTTTTTAACGCAATCGATGGGTATAATCGATTAGAAAGTCTGACATTCCAAATTCTAAAAAGACGTAATCGATTACCCATCACCCCGAAATCAATTACACATATATCAGGTTGTGCAGATTTAAATGCATAATCCGTGTGATCCCATTCTACCCAATCCTAATCCTTCTTCTAAACCCTATTTTTCACTCCTAAACCCTATAAATACCCCTCCTTCACTCTTATCATCTCACACCTCCAATCCTCCTCTTTCTTCCAAATCTCTCCAAATTTTCCAAACCTCTTCATCTTTTTCTTCTCACCATGTCTTCTTTAAGGAATGTGAAAAGAGCTAGGTCCTCTCTTGCCAAAACTAATAACCCCCTTGATTTTTCAAGGTTCTTCACTAATCCTAGAGACCTCCAAAACTTTATTCAAAAATTTTCTAAAAAGGATATCATCTCCCCTCACTATATCAATGCTGAGATTTTTGACCATCCCAGTTTCACCTTCACTCACTCCCTTCACCACTAAAATCTCTTTCCTTTTCTCACTCTCAAAGAAGAAGTCTACTACCTAGAACTCATGCAAGTCTTCTTCTGTAATTTAAGGCTTATTGATGGGTTACTTGAAGCTAGAGTAAAAAATATGACTCTAAGGATCACTAATGCACAACTTGCTGAGATTACCCAACTTCCCCTCTCCGATGCTGAATTTGTTGGTGGTCATCTGGAAGATGAATGGGACTTTAATGCCATCTCCGCTCACCAATCCCTTTGGAAAGCTGACCGTCCTCGCAGCAACCACAAACTAGTAGGCCATTTAACTGTAAATAACCGTCTTCTTCATTTCTTCTTGGTCAAACTTCTTGTTCCCCATGGTGGAAATTATGCCTTGGTTGAAAAGGATGATGTGCTCTTAATGTGGGCAATGAAAAATAAAAAAGAGATCAACTAGATTCATCTCCTAGAATTACATATACTCAAGGCCAAGGAACAGCAAAAGCTTCCATATACCATCCTCCTCATAAAAATTTTCAAGGCTTATGGTGTTGACCTTGCTGGAGAACTTTCTGAGAAAATACCTCCAAAGGCATGCATTGGCACCCATCATCTCACCAAGATGGGTATAATCTATGTCAATGGAGCTTGGCTCTCCAAGATGGAAGGCATTCATGTCAACATTCCCTTTGAAGCTCCAGCCAATGATCCTGCCTCTCCTCCTCTTGTAACTCAAGCACCACAAGGTGAACCATCTGCTCCTGCTGACCCTTTCACTTCCCTCTATGCTTACTTGGATTGGCGTTTTGAAAGAATTGATAATACCTTTCAAGAATTTCAAATGACCGAGCAACAAAATTTTGAGCTTATAGAGCAGCGCTATGAGGAACTCTCCAACAAGATTTTTGAATTGCACTTTTTCAATCCCGATAATTAGACTCTTATTATTTTATTTGCTTTCACTTTCTGCATTATTTCCCTTTCTGCATTTTTTAGTATGTACTTTCCTTTACAATCAATGAATGAAATTTCCTTTTAGTCTGTCATGCCTTATTTGTTTTTGATGATTACAAAGGGGGAGAAGATATATAAGTGTTAGTGTTCTTCCATAAACAACAAGTGGTCAATAGTGGTTAATAACAATTGAAATATGATAACAGGTGGGGTCTAAAATCAAATGATCACATATGATTAACAAGTGGTTCTAAAATCACATGATTTTGACTAATGCTAAGTAGTTCATTATTCACTTTCATGATTCTTAAAGTTATGCATAAACTCCTCAAGAAAGGGGGAGAAAACTTTATTTGGACTAACACCCTCATGAGATGAACATTGTTTGTCATCATCAAAAAGAGGGAGAATGTGTTTGAATATATATTTCAGGTTATATGATTTTGATAATAACAAAGAAATTGAAGAATCATGACAAAGAGTATGAGTTTTATGAAACTTCAAGGACCAAGGTTCATGGAGAAAAACTCCTACAAGATGAAAATGAAGAAAAACTAAAAGCCAAGCATCAGACCTGAAAAATACGCAAGCTAATCGATTACAAGACCATGGCTAATCGACTACAAAGCTTTTGTCTATCACACAATCGATTACAAGGTGATGATGTATTTTTCATATATTGGAATGAAGAGTTCAATGAAAGAGAATCAAGTTTGTATAATATGAACTCAATGGAATGCTTGTGCCAAGTTTAAACACAAAAGTTGTAATACAGTATAGTTATCATTCCACTGGGGAGATGTTAGAATGAAAGTCTTAGTTTTGAATTGATTAGACAGGAGGTTCTTGTTTTGTTTTGTTGTGAATGATGTTGAATGAAAAAGTGAATAACTAATAAAATTTTGCAAAAGATACAGTGAATGGTTTTTGAGAGAAATCAATTTTGTAAAACAGGGATTGGCTTCATCACATCTTCACCTTCTGTAAGCTGCATAAGTTTTTATATAAGTAAATCAAAAAGATAATTTCTACGTCACAATCACAATCATTTGTATCGATCCTTCGACTATATAATTCATAAGAATGATTTCAAACCGCTGATCCCTCAGTCACTTTGAAATCATCCCAGCATTATCGATTGATTATTTTGACGTTTATTGCGTTAGACGCCATCCCTGGCTACCTACTCACAATAAGTATTTCTTTCAGATCTGCTTTCAAAAGTCACTTCCCAGCATACTTGAGAAAACTTAAAACAAGAAAATAGTGATCAAGTACTTTCAGGCATTAAACGCAGAAGGAAATACAGAAACTTATCAAATCTCATTACTAAATAAAAAACTTACAACAGCATTACTTCAGTGTTGAATAGATTACAGCCAATCCCATAAGGGAGTTTAGTTACTCATGCTTTGCATTTTCACCTTCAAAATATGAATACAGAAAATAATGGAAAAGGTTGGATTGTGAGGGAAATACAGGGGATGAATCTCATACTTGATGTCCTGTCTTCTGCTTGATTTATAGGAGTTATGGTTCAGTTTCCCTTGCCACTTGCATAAACCCCATGAAGGAATATTCGGAGACATGCAGAAACACGAGAAAATGGTTGAGTTGGCATCGCACCATTGGGGAATATTAAATTAAAAATCCCATACTGCATGAGTCATGCTTGAGCTTAATGGTCACGCTCAAGCGTGAAGGGTACTGATGTTCACTGGTTGTCTCACGCTCAAGCTTCCTTAACCACGCTTAAGTGTGGTTCTCCTATTTAGCATTCATGTTCTACGCTTGATCCACGCTTACTTCACGCTCAGGCACGCTTGGACACACGCTCGAGCGTCCCTTTCTTACGCTCAAGCGTGAAGGAGGCTGATGCTGAATTTAAGTTACACACAATCCTACGCTTAACTCATATTTAAGCGAGGAAGGTCCTGATGCTCACTGTTTGCTTCTCGCTTAAGCTGAGAATGGCCACGCTTAAGCGTGTGCTTGTTGTGCAGAATATTCAACTCATGCTCAAGCCACGCTCAGCCTCGCTCAAGCGCGTTCAGGTTCATGCTTGAGCGTCCCCTTCTCACGCTCAAGCGTGAGGGGGGTCTGATGCTACTTGCTTTCTTTCAATCCATGCCTAGGGTCACGCTTAAGCGAGCTCGGGCTCGCGCTTAAGTGTGACATGCTATTGTTGTGTTCTTCAATTTCGCTTAAGCGTAAGGGCAGCGTAGGCTTTCTGTTTCTTCCACGCTCAAGCGTGCAATATGCCACGCTCAAGTGTCCTTGCTTGATGCTCTGGTGCTTCTAGGTTTCTTCAAGGCTTTTGACAACGTTTTCACTGATTTTGACAATTCAAGCTTCTTTACATAATACATTATTTACAATAAAAATCAAGCTCAATTATTTATCAATTTAGTTAAGTTATTCAGAAAATGAGTCCAATTGAGTCATGAATTTAATCATAAAATAAGTACTTATCACAAGGTCATTCCTAATCAATTACACAGATTCTATTTATTTCCTAATCGATTGCACCAAGGAATCTAATCGATTACCGAACTGAGAAATTGAATAAAAAGCATCAGGTGCATCTTCTAATCGACTACAAGGCTCCACAATCGACTACCAATGTTCTATAATGTTACTAATTGATTATAAGATAGGAACTAATCGATTATAAAGTTTCTGTTTGTCCCATAACTGATTGCACATGAGTCATAATCGATTACCATGATGCGTAACAAAATTAAATGCATCAGGTGGAACTCATAATCGATTACAAGGAATGAACAATTGATTAGCAAGGTTCTGTTTCTTGGTTAATCGATTACAGGGGAAAGGCTAATCGATTACCAATCCAATTACACTGAAGAATTCAAATTGTAATCGATTACAGCTTGAGGCGTAATCGATTACGATAGTGCCAGATCTTGGGGAAAAGCATTTTTAAGTGGGAAACCAGCTCACTTCTCCATTTTCTATAAGATGCCCATGCTTTGCAATGGCTATGAAGACTCTAGGGCACCTCTCCAAGGCCTATAATGCAAGACTCATTCAAGCTATGTAATATATCAAAGGGAAATCATTCATAGCTTACATTTGTGCCTTGTGAGTTCTATTTCTTTGTGTAGTTTCAATTTCTAAAACTTAGAGCTTAAATTTGTAAATCCTCTCTTGTTGAGAGTTATCATTGTTAGAGCTTTTCATTTGCTTATCTACTCTATTGAGAGAGTCTATTGACTGTAAATCAAACACCAAAACACCAAGGTTTTTCACTCTAGGTTGAGTGGTCACAAAGGTTGGGGTTCAACCTTTAGGTATTGAGAGTTTGAGAGATTGGGTGGGTTGCCCTTGTGCTAGTGAGGATTAAGTTCTTGAGTGTGGGACACTAGGAAGCTGCAATTGCTCATAGCTTGTATCTCTAAACTTCAATAGTAGAAATCCTTCAAGTGGGTTGCTTGAAGGGTACACCGGGTTGGTGGAACTTATTAAATTGGTTTGCAAGCTTCTCTTCCCTACTCTCTTGCATTTACTTATTGCATTTGGTTGGTATATTGATTTGATTATGATACTATTGCTTGAACTTGAGTAATTAGGCTAAGTTAAAGTGTTGCACACCAAGTGTTTGACATATTGCCTAAGTAACATTTACACATTGTTTTACATTGATTCTTGCACTACATTTGCTATCTCTTGTATACAAGCATATTTTGTGAAAAAGGAATCAAATTCAAAGGCATTCTAAAGAAAAGTTTTAAACACTCAATTCACCCCCCCTCTTGAGTATCTAGGCCACTTGAACAATAAATCATTCCTTAAATTTTTATTTTATTTTTTATCATTCATTCATCATTTATATATATATATATATATATATATATATATTTTTATATATACTCTTATATGATTTCATAATAGAGTTGCGACCCTTTTTAGCACACCCCCACACTTAATTGAATGCTCGTTTTGACTTGATTCCAAAGCTCCAATATATTCCTTAAGGTAGGTATATTTTTGGTTTTTTTCCATGGCTTATTTAAGCTGCAACAAAGAAATGGTTAAATAGGCTTAAAAGGGCTAACAAAGGATAATTTATTAATGGTAGGCTTATCTAACTAGTGGCTTATTTGAACAAAATGCCTAAGTCATTTCAAATATATGCATATGAGTTTCAAGTATCATTAAGAAATAAGACAAATTTTAAGGTGTAAGCATTCAGGAGTAAATCACTCATGGAAGAATTTGGGATGATATACAGTAATCCATTAAGTTTTAAGGTTCAAAACTCACAAGATATAATTCCATCACATATAATCACCTTTCAATTATCATACCATTCTTAATATACCATAATACTTGAGTATAAATCATAACATATCATGAAACTCATATCAATTATGAAAGATATTATCTATAATTCATGCATATCCTAAAATCCTAAGAAAACATGCCAGTTTATCAAACAAAATCACACATTAAATTTTTATTATTAATAATAATTTAATTTAACATATATAAATAACACACAAAAACAACAAAAATGATAAAAACAATCAAGAATTATCTCACCCCCGCACTTAAATCATACATTGTCCTCAATGTAAAACAGAATACATAAATTAGACAAGAGGATAAAAGAGTAAAGAGATTGGTAAGAAAACTCCCTTATCAAGGGGAGTCAATGAATGGTTCCTCCAAAGCAAGCTCTTCCATTGTGACATCCACAAATGAAGGATTTTCATGGAAATTCTTTAAGCGTTGTCCATTAACCTTGAAGCTCTTGTTGGAGTTTTCACTTTTTATCTTAACAGCTCCATGGGGAAATACATTAGTGACTATGAAAGGTCCTTCCCATTTCGAGCATAGTTTTCCAGTCATAAGTTTCAACCGGGAATTAAACAGTAGCACTTTCTATCTGACAACAAACTTCTTCTTAGCTATTGAGTTATCATGGAATTTCCTTGTTTTCTCCTTATAGAACTTTGAGTTTTCATATGCTGCCAAATGAATCTCATCAAGCTCATTTAATTGAAATTTCCTTTCCTCTCCTGCTTGATCGAGTGTTAAGTTGTAAGTTTTCACAACCCAGTAAGCACAATGCTCAATCTCTACCAGAAGATGACATGCCTTACAGAAAACTACTCTATAAGGAGACATTCCTATGAGTGCTTTAAAGTTGTCCTATAAGCCTAAAGAGCGTCATCCAATTTCTTGATCCAATCTTTTTTATTAGGCTGCACAATCTTCTCGAGAACCCTTTTGATTTCTCTATTAGAGAATTCTGCCTATCCATTAGTTTAGGGGTGATATGGAGTAGATACTCTATGAATGACCTCATACTTCTGGAGCATAGCTTGTGGGGTCCTATTGCAGAAGTATGTTCCTTGATCATTAATGATTGCTTTAAGGATACCAAACCTGCAAAAAAATGAGATCTAACAAAATCTACAACAGCCCGAGCATTATTAGTTCTGGTGGCTTTAGCTTCCACCCATTTAGAAACATAATCTACAGCTAATAAAATGTAAGTAAAGCCAAAAGATAGAGGAAATGGACCCATAAAATTGATGCCCCAAACATCAAACACTTCACAAAACAACATAGGCTGTTGAGGCATTTGTTGTCACCATATGATAGCATTACCAGTTCTTTGGTATTCCTCATAAGTGTTACAAGTCCTCCATGCATCCTTAAAGATAGTGGGCTAGTACATACCAGCATCCAACACCTTCCTTGTTGTTCTTTGTGAAACGAAATATCCACCAACTGGTGAAGAATGGCAGAATCAGAGCATTGATTCTATCTCATGATCTGGAATGCATCTCTAAAGAACCTAGTCACTACATAACTTCCACAAATAGGGGTCATCCTATATATAATATTTTTCATCACTTTTGAGTTTAGCAATTTGGACTCTAGATGACAATGATGGAAACACAAAAGCAACAATATAATTAACAATATTAGCAAACTAAGGTGTAAAAGAAGAGTTGGAAATACTCATGAGTTGTTCATCGGGAAAGTAATCCTGAATGGGTAGTGAATCGGGAACGTTCTCAATTTTGCTCAAATGGTCTTCCACTAAGTTTTGTGTTCCACTTCTATCATGAATTTCCAAGTCAAACTCTTGGAGCAAGAACATTTAACGAATTAATCTTGGCTTAGATTCACCTTTCTTTAACAAGTACTTCAAAGTTGCACGGTCAGTAAAGACAACTACACGAGACCTGAGTAGGTAAGATCTAAATTTATGTAATGCATAAACAATAGCCAAAAGCTCTTTCTCTATGGTGGTGTAATTTACCTATGCAGCATCTAAAGTTTTAGATGCAAAGTATATTACCCTAGGCAATTTGTCAATCTTTTGAGTAAGGACAACTCCTAACGCATAATTAGAGGCATCACACATAATTCAAATGGGGCGGTCTGTTGGTGTATGCACTATGACCTTTTATGCTTTTTCATTTGTATCATTTTTCTATTTATCAATAAAATAAATATTTCAGTTTAAAATTGTTTTAAAATGTATTTATCCTTGGAGTAATAGGTCATATAAAAGTTATTCCTAAAATGTCCCTAGTCAAGTATTTACATGGGGACATGTAAATACATTGAGACTAGTGTGTGAGTGTACTGATGACCTGATCTCACAGATCATAGATATAGATGATATCAAGTCTTCACACGGGTACACATTAAGAGTAATGATGTACTGGACAGACCCACCATGAGAACGTTGCATGGATCGTTACATGAATGTCATAAACGATTCTCAATGTGATAACGGTATATGTAGTCCTTCGACCTGAAGTCACTAGGATTCCTACATGAGGAGTTTATTGTTTTAATATGATTAAACGTCTTCTGTAACAAGAGGACTATAAAGGTTGTGATTAGGCAATGAACAAATTATGCAGAGGGATGTGAGTGATGTAGATGGGATTTGTCTCTCCTATGTGACAGGAGTGATATCTATAGGCCACTTAATGGAGTAAGACTAAGAAAACGCATGGCCATGCTAGAAAGAATAAATATTAGATATTTATTCAGATCCAGTCTACTCCGGTATCAAGTAAAATAAATTGGGTCGTACAAGGATGACGCGACCATGCCTTGGGCCCAATTAGGATATCGTGACAAAAGGAACAAACATATTAAATAATTATCACTTATAGGTTATGTTGATATTAAATAATATTCGGACATAATGATGCATTACTAGATGCCGCTCTTATTTTATATTAATAATAAAATAATTTATTATTAATATGACCGGGTATTTTACCTATAGGGTCACACACATAGAGTAAGCCCATCAGAAAATGTTGTCTTATTTTAGTTGGACTAAAATAAAGCTATTGGGCCTAACTAATTTGGAATGAGTAAGGAGCCCACTTTTTAGAGAGAACAAATTAGGTCAAACCTAAGCCTATAAATAGAGCATAAGATGCTCATAGGCCGTTCACTCAAGTGAGACACAAATTCACAAAAGTTGCAAGAGCTACACACCGTCAAACTAGCAGTTGGCAAGTGTTGTGATTCTGGTGGTAGTGCTCGTGTGGACTCCTAAAGGACGAGGCTACGACTGCTTCGGTGTTCTTCAAGAGGTAATCTAAAACGAATTTTTTTTATGTTTGTGTTGTGCTTTGAAACACGGAACTTTGCAAATCCTATGGAATCCCTTTTTTTCCGCTGCTCATGTTTAGGGATTTCCTAATAGTGGTATCAGAGCCAGGTTGCAAAAACCGTGTTTTGGGCATTTGTTTTTGTTTTATGATGATATGTTTTCATTTGCAAGAGCTTTTAGAAAATATGATTTGCGAAATCGTTTCTTGTTTAAAGCTTTGCATTTTTGTTTTGTGAAAATGTTTTGTGAAACTAGGATTCGAAAATGAACATGCATGATTATGTTGCTATTTTGAGTTATCGCATATGATGCATATTATTACAATGATTAATCATGTATATGGTATGACCTCTGTTTTGGCATGATACATATAATTTTGAGTTATTCTTTGTAAATTGTATATGATGCATGTTATAGAGTTTCTCAATTTTTGTATGTATATTGTTGCCGTTTAAATTTGTATGATGTATGAGTTTATGCAATTTTTGTATTTGATATGTGTTTTACTCATATGATAGTCATCATACAAATTATGAATCAATTGAGTTGATCTTCAAACATGAATGGTTCATGTTATAGGGCGTTGAGTGATAAGGTTTAAGTGTTAAACCATGGTCGTTCCTTAATCTAAGGTTCAAGAGTTGAAACCTAGATAGCTGTCATGGAAAGGCATTGTATGTTGGCATTAGCGCAAATTGAATTCTAGGTTTTGAAACCCTAGACGGCGCTGCCTCCATGTGCCTTGACGGCTGTGTTATGAAGCATTTGCAATAAGGAATTAGGGTTTCAAAATGGTTGAAACCCTAGCCGAAATTTTAGAGCTGTTAATGGTCAAGGGACGTTCTGGCTAGGAAAGACTTGGTACTTAAGTGGTCACACCGGACCCACCTCTCTTTCCTGGGAACCAACCTGACTACAGTACTAATTTTTCGGGTCGGGGCGCTGCCCCGTACCCCGTAAGGGGCGGCCCCCCTTGATAGCAGGACCCCCGTACATTCTCTGCGTAGTGCCTTATTACCGACCCCACGTGTTTAATTGCCCGTTTTAAAAATTAATTACTCTTTTAATGCTTTTAAATGGGTTATAATCAATTAATTAACACGTTGCATGGTGAATGGTTATGGTCTTAGTTATTTTATTTAAATATAGCCTGCGTGTTGTACCTCTCTCTATTCTGTTGTATTTCTCTTCTCAACCCTTCACTCGTATGTAAAGCGAGTTTCTATTTAATCATGTAATCTTGATCGGGCCAACAAAGTAGAGACTTAGAAGAAAACCAAGGAGTGGTGACTCTAAGAGGATGATGGATTCAAGAAGTAGGACTTCATGAAGCCATGGCATATAGTTTCTCTAGGTTTATTTATTTATTTATTTTTCTTCTAGGAAGACCATAACCATCTCACAATTTCGTTTGCATGCTTTGGGGATAATTTTATTACGTTAAAGCGTTTAACAAAGACGGTAATTTTAAAATAAATTAAAATCCCTCAAAATAATATTAAGTTATAAACGCCTTCCAATAAGTACACTCGTCAACACTAATGTCAATAAATAGTGGGTCTGCCAAAGCAGGGCACTATCATTTATATTAGTAAGACGTGATGGGTTAATGGTAATATCCAAACTGTTTTATTGGGCTTTAACTTAACTAAGTTTTCAATTGGATTGAATATAACTTAGAGGCGTAAACATTGGGCTAAATATTCATGAGATGAATAATTAGTAATGGTTACTTAACCTAATGACTAAGAGTTGTATAAAGATACAATTGGAAAAAGTTTCCTACCTAAATAACCAAGTATTAGGTGATCATCCAAAGCTGACTTAACATTTGGCAAAATATGGATCTTAGCCCACTAGAAAATCTTCCAACGGGATTTTCTGATTCATGGAGGGTATTTTGTTTTGAATCAAAATAGTGGGAGACATATTTAATTTAAATGACCATAATTTAAATATGTTTTGAAAATGATACTTACTACATATTTTCTGTTTTAGATAACCATGACGTCAAACACACCTTCGAACCTTTCGTTGTGATCAATCCTAGACAAAGAAAAATTGTCTGGTTCTAACTTCCTTGACTGGTATAGAAACTTGAGGATTGTCCTCAAACAAGAGAAAAAGCAGTATGTCTTGGAAAGTCCAGTTCCAGAACCACCCACTGCAAACGCCTCTAAAGCTGACAAGGATGCTTATAAGAAGCATCAGGATGATGCTTTAGATGTCCAATGCCTTATGTTGGCTACTATGTCTCCTGAGCTTCAGAAGCAACATGAGCACATGGAGGCTTTCGATATGATCGAAAACCTAAGGAAGCTATATCAAGGTCAAGCTGACCAAGAAAGATATGAAGTTTCCTCAGCCCTATTTAGCTGTAGACTTGAAGAGGAAGGTTCTATAGGACCTCATGTGCTCAAAATGATTGGCTACTTGGAGAATCTAGCTAGGCTAGGATTCTCCTTCCCTCAAAAGTTGGCTATCGATCTCATTTTGAAATCATTACCTGACAGTTTTAAGCCAGTCATCATGAATTACAACATGAATGCATTGGACAAAACATTGCCAGAGCTACTCAATATGTTGAGGACTGCTGAGCCCAATATTTCTAAAGGAAAGGGCAAGGCCATAATGATGGTCAATTCTGGCAAAGGTAAAGGAAAGGGCATGTATAAAGGCAAAGGAAAGGCTATTGTAGGAAATGGCAAGAAAATTTGGAAAGGCAAGGATAAGCCGAGTACATCAACTTTAAAACCTGTGGGCGGGGTGGCTAAGAAAGGTAAATGTCACCATTGTGGATAAAAAGGACACTGGAAGAGAAACTGTCCAAAGTACCTAGAAGAGCTTAAGAAGAAGGGAAGTGAGACTTCCACTTCAGGTATTTTTGTTATAGAAATTAACATGTCAACTTCAACATCATAGGTATTAGATACTGGATATGGATCTCACATTTGTCGTAATGTGTAGGATCTAAGAAGGAGTAGGTAGTTGATGAAGGGCGAGGTAGACCTACGCGTTGGAAATGGAGTAAGAGTTGCTGCATTAGCTGTAGGGACTTATTTTTTATCCTTGCCCTCAGGGTTAGTCCTTGAATTGGACAATTGTTATTTTGTTTCGGCAATAAGGAGAAACATTATTTCTGTTTCTTGTCTTGATAAGAAAGGGTTTTCCTTTACAATAAAGAACAATAGTTGTTCTGTTTATTTAAAAGACATGTTTTATTGTTGTACAAATTTGACTAATGGACTTTATGTTCTAGATCTCGAAACCCCTATCTATAAAATTAATACTAAAAGGGTTAAAACAAATGATTTAAATCCAACTTATCTTTGGCATTGTCGCCTAGGACATATAAATGAGAAACGTATTTCTAAACTCCATCAAGATGGATATTTAGAATCTTGATTTTGAATCAATAGATACATGTGAATATTGTTTATTAGGGAAGATGACTAAGACCCCATTTACCGGAAAAGGTGAAAGGGCGAGTGATCTTCTTGGCTTGATACATAGTGATGTATGTGGGCCCATAGGGACAATGGCTAGGGGAGGTTTTAGTTACTTCATCACTTTTACTGATGATTTCAGTAGATATGGATTTGTGTTTCTCATGAAATATAAACCAGAATCCTTTGAAAAGTTCAAGGAGTTTAAACATGAAGTAGAGAACCAACTTGGCAAGACAATTAAAGCACTTCAATCCGATCGAGATGGTGAATATTTGAGCCTAGAGTTTGATGAATATCTTAAAGAGTGTGGGATTATATCTCAACTTACTCCCCCTAGAACACCAGAATGGAATGGGGTTTCTGAGTGGAGAAATAGAACCTTGTTGGACATGGTTCGATCAATGATGAGTCAAACTTACCTCCCTAACTCATTCTGGGGACATGCTTTATTGACAGCAACTTTCACACTTAACCGTGTTCCATCAAAGGCTGTTATAAAGACACCATATGAGATATGGACTAGGAAACGACCTAGTATATCTTTTCTTAAGATTTGGGGCTCTGAAGCTTATGTTAAGCATCAAAGTTCAGATAAACTCGGGCCCAAGTCAGATAAATGTTTTTTCGTGGGATACCCAAAAGAAACTAAGGGTTATTATTTTTACAATCCTACCGAGGGCAAAGTGTTTGTTGCTCGGAATGCTGTATTCTTAGAAAGGGAATTCATCTCTACAAGAATCAGTGGGAGGAAAGTAGAACTTGAAGAAATTCAAGACTCACAAGGCATTGAAGAGCCAATGGTGGAAATGGAGCAGGACCCACAAAATATTTTGATAACACCAGCTCCAGTAGCACAAGACTTGCGTAGATCAGGTAGAATACGTCAACAACCTGAAAGATATGGATTTCTTGTAACTCAAGAAGGAGATGTATTCCTAATGGATCAAAATGAGCCAACATCTTATGAAGAGGCCATTGCAAGTTCAGAATCTGAGAAATGGCTAGAAGCCATGGAATCTAAAATGGACTCCATGTACACTAATCAAGTTTGGAACTTGGTTGATGCACCTGAAGGGGTAAAACCTATAGGATGCAAGTGGTTTTTCAAAAAGAAAACTGACATGGATGGTAATATAAGTACCTTTAAAGCAAGGTTGGTGGCTAAAGGTTTCAAGCAAATACATGGTATAGACTATGATGAAAGTTTTTCCCCAGTTGCTATGCTAAAGTCTGTTTGGATTCTGCTTGCTATTGCTGCATACCATGATTATGAGATATGGCATATGGATGTCAAGACTGCTTTTCTTAATGGAAATCTTCTTGAGCAAGTGTACATGACACAACCCGAAGGCTTTGTTAAGCCTGAAGTATCCAGGAAGGTGTGCAAACTACAACGTTCCATATATGGACTTAAGCAAGCTTCCAGAAGCTGGAATCTTCATTTTGATGAAGCTGTTAAACAATTTGGCTTTACTAAAAATAAGGATGAACCTTGTGTCTACAAGAAGGTTAATGACTGCACAATTGTTTTTCTGGTCCTGTATGTTGATGACATACTACTTATTGGAAATGACGTTCCTACTCTTCTGTCTATGAAGAGTTGGTTGAGAAGCTGTTTTTCTATGAAAGACTTAGGTGAAGCAACCTACGTGTTGGGAATTAAGATCTATAGAGATAGATCAAGAAAACTTCTTGGCCTAAGTCAGAATACATACATAGACAAAGTGTTAAAAAGGTTTAACATGCAAGATTCCAAGAAAGGAACTTTGCCTATGGCTCATGGCATAAGCTTATCAAAAGCTCAATCTCCTTCCACTAAAGAAGAAAGAGAATGGATGAATAAGATTCCATATGCATCTGCTATTGGATCAATCATGTATGCCATGATATGTACCCGACCAGATGTCTCGTACGCTTTAAGCATGACGAGCAGATACCAGTCTGATCCCGGTGAAAGTCACTGGACTGTTGTCAAGAATATCCTGAAGTACTTAAGAAAAACTAAGGATTCATTCTTGATATATGGAGGGGAAGAAGAGCTCATTGTAAAAGGTTACACTGATGCTAGCTTCCAAACTGATAAGGATGACTCAAGATCGCAATCTGGGTATGTGTTTTATCTAAATGGTGGTGCTGTAAGCTGGAAGAGTTCAAAGCAAGAGACAGTTGCTGATTCTACTACAGAGTCTGAGTATATTGTTGCCTCAAATACTGTAAAAGAGGCAGTATGGATCAAGAAGTTCATAACAGAACGTGGGATTATTCCTAGCATTGTGGACCCTATAAGTCTCTACTATGATAATAGTAGAGCAATCGCACAAGCTAAGGAACCTAGATCACATCAACGATCCAAGCATATACTTAGGCGATTTCATCTCATTCGAGAAATCCTTGATCGAGAAGATGTAAAGATATGTAAGGTGCATACTGATGAGAATATTGCTGACCCACTCCCAAAACTTCTTACACAACAAAAACATGAGGGGCATACTATATCATTAGGCATTAGGCAAATGTCTAATTGGCTCTAATGTAAGTGGGAGATTGTTGGTGTATGCACTATGAGCTTTTATGCTTTTTCATTTGTATCATTTTTCTGCTTATCAATAAAATAAATATTTCAGTTTAAAATTGTTTTAAAACGTATTTATCCTTGGAGTAATAGGTCATATAAAAGTTATTCCTAAAATGTCCCTAGTCAAGTATTTACATAGGGACATGTAAATACATTAAGACTAGTGTGTGAGTGTACTGATGACCTGATCTCACAGATCATAGATATAGATGATATCAAGTCTTCACACGGGTACACATTAAGAGTAATGATGTATTGGACAGACCCACCATAAGAACGTTGCATGGATCGTTACATGAATGTCATAAACGATTCTCAATGTGATAATGGTATATGTAGTCCTTCGACCTGAAGTCACTACGATTCCTACATGAGAAGTTTATTGTTTTAATACGATTAAACATCTTCTGTAACAAGAGGACTATAAAGGTTGTGATTAGGAAATAAACAAATTATGCAGAGGGATGTGAGTGATGTAGATGGGATTTTTCTCTCCTATGTGACAGGAGTGATATCTATAGGCCACTTGATGGAGTAAGACTAAGAAAACGCATGGCCATGCTAGAAAGAATAAATATTAGATATTTATTTGGATCTAGTCTACTCCAGTATCAAGTAAAATAAATTGGGCTGTACAAGGATGACGCGACCATGCCTTGGGCCCAATTAGGATATCGTGACAAAAGGAACAAACATATTAAATAATTATACTTATAGGTTATGTTGATATTAAATAATATTCGGACATAATGATGCACTGCTAGATGCCGCTCTTATTTTATATTAATAATAAAATAATTTATTATTAATATGACCGGGTATTTTACCTATAGGGTCACACACATAGAGTAAGCCCATCAGAAAATGTTGTCTTATTTTAGTTGGACTAAAATAAAGTTATTGGACCTAACTCATTTGGAATAAGTAAGGAGGCTACTTTTTAGAGAGAACAAATTAGGTCAAACCTAAGCCTATAAATAGAGCATAAGATGCTCATAGGCCGTTCACTCAAGTGAGACACAAATTCACAAAAGTTGCAAGAGCTACACGCCGTCAAACTAGCAGTTGGCAAGTGTTGCGATTCTGGTGGGAGTGCTCGTGTGGACTCCTAAAGGACGAGGCTATGACTGCTTCGGTGTTCTTTAAGAGGTAATCCAAAATGAATTTTTTTTATGTTTGTGTTGTGCTTTGAAACACGAAACTTTGCAAATCCTATGGAATCCCTTTTTTTTCGCTGCTCATGTTTAGGGATTTCCTAACACGGTCCAGTCAGGTGCTTGGATTATGGGGGTAGTGGTTAATGCTTGCTTGAGGCAATTAAAGGCTTCTTAACACCTCTAATCAAATTTAAACACCACATCCTTTTGTAACAGATTGGATGGTGGTTGAGCTTTCTTACTAAAATCCTTTATGAATCTTCTGTAGAAACCTGCATGACTAAGAAAAGAATGAACCTTTCACACACAAGAGGGGTAAGGCGGATGTGATATAACTTCTAACTTGGCACGATCTACTTCTATTCCTTTATTAGAGATTACATGTCCTAAAACTATTCCTTGTTGTACCATAAAATGACATTTTTCATAATTCAACACAAGGTTAGTTTCAATATATCTGTGTAAAGACTTTATCCAAACTTTCAAGATATGCATCAAAAGAAGATCCATAAATAGTGAAATCATCCATAAACACCTCTTGAAATTTTCAATAAAATCATAGAAGATACTACCAGGGACATTGCATAGGCTAAAGGGCATCCTTCTGCAAGTAAATGCGCCAAAGGAGTAGGTGAATGTGGTCTTTTCTTGATCCTTTAAGGCAATATGGATTTGAAAATAACTAGAGAATCCATCAAGAAAACAGTAGTAAGACTTACCTGTGAGTCATTCAAGCATTTGATCTATGAAAGGCAAGGGAAAATAGTCCTTCTTAGTTGCTTGGTTTAGTCTCCGGTAATCAATACAGACTCTCTAATTGTTTGACACTCTGGTGGGGATCAATTCATCCTTATCATCTTCCATGATTGTAATCCCTGTTTTCTTAAGAACCACTTGTATTGGACTTACCCAATAGCTATTAGAGGTAGGGTTAATGATTCTAGCTTATAAAAGCTTGGTGATTTCTTTCTTAACAACATCAAGGATTCATGGTTTGAGTCTCCTTTGGGGATGTCTCACTGGTTTTGCATTCTTCTCTAAAAATATTCTATGCATACACATAGATGGGCTAAATCCATGAATGTCTGCTAATGTCCAACCTATAGCCTTTGGTTTGACTGGTGTACGAGGTCTAAATTAGAACCTTTCAAACCAGTGTCTAATGTTTCTTACTATCTCTTAATTTTACACCATCTCAGTAGGAGTACGGTAATTTAAACTTAGGTTCAGTGGGAACTCCAAGCCCTTCATCCTAAGGTAAAAGTCAAGTCAATTCCAACTGCTGTCTGATGGACCGCACGGGGTGTACCTGCAAAAGGAACTCCAATGCTTAAGTCAGTACGGTTATAACGGAGAGAAAATGTATTATGGAGAGTCTTAAGGTAAAAATATAACCTGTTCAGTTCATTTTATGACTTAATGAATGAGTTTTATATATAGCCTTTCCCTTAATCACAAGTGGTGATTTGACCTCTCTGTCAGTAATCAGAGCCTACAAATTTTGGCAAATGCAAGTTACCCACTTGCAACTGCTGACCGGGGTCATTATTGTTTATTCTGTACTGGCAGATTTTGATACCGACATACCTGAAGGTCAGTCCGGTTCTGTCCTCATTTTTGTAGATACTTTTAGTATTTTTAATAATATCTAGTATTGCTAGTTTTTTAGGGACCGGTCTTCACTCCGGATTAGCCTTCTTATGCTTTTTCAAAACTTGCAGTAATGTTTCCTCTTGATTTTCATCAAGAGAAGTGGAAATTATCATCGGGAGCTGTTCATCATCCCTCAAGTATGCATACTTGAGGTTCTCAGGTAGGGGCTTCAGCTCTAATTTGGGTGCCTGCAAAATAGATGGAACTAACAAAGCCGATTTGGATTCTGCTGCTTGTACCTCAATAATTTTGTTAGAGTCTTCTTAAAATCCTGCATTTAGGTTAGTGCATTCTGGCTCCTTATGATTGACAGGTATATTGTTAACCCGGCGATAGCGTCTCAACCGTTCGTTTCTACCACCGGATGTTAATTGGCAAGCGCACCAATCGTTTGTAGTTTTCAAAATTTAGATATCATTCCACTGGGATTGAAAGTCCAATAACAACAGTAATTTTCTATTCACTATGGTAAATGTGAAGAAAGTTATAGACAAAAGAATGATTTATATACAATTTATATAGTATTCACAGGATAGCATGATTGAGTAGTTCATGAGCAAAAAAGAAAATAAAAATCTATCTAAAAAGTTGAGTTGTAATCTAGAATAGGTAAGATACTTGAGATAAACACAGATACACAAATTATATTGGAAATTGGATCCTTAATCTAGAATAACAATGAGGAACTCAAGACATGCATATTTAATCATCAAGTTTCATGTCATTGCAGCTTAAAATCATTATAACTGATCCCTCGTGATATAAATTCTAAGAATTCATCGTAAAGTCCGATCCCTTGTGAGCTTTCTCAGTAAAAACTTACATTAAGACCTGGCCTTATGGCAACAATGGTTAACAACCCCTATAGAATTGAGATACCAAGGGTATTCCAACTTTTACTTTCATCAAAACAAGTTTCAATACGGCATGAATAATCATTCTCTCATTTGACATTCACACTAATAAAACAAGTTTCAATACACATGAAAATCATTCTCCCGTTTGACGTTCATATTAATAAAAGGTTGAAATACTAACATGGACTTGAATCATAAACATGCAGAGGTCGAATTCACAACATTATACTCAATAGATTAGTTCACCAATTCCAACATAAACAAATTAGTTACACATGGTAAAAGTAGAAACAACACTTACAGAGTTTGACATTACGAAGACGATGGAAACTTCACGATACAACGATCACAATACACCACAACACTCTCAAGTATCTAGAAAACTATTCTAGAACTACAAACTCTAAAAGAAATACTCAAAACTCGAGTATAGAAGAGAGGAAAGAACTCTGAATACAGAGGATAAAATGTGTTGAATGGTGTTGGATGGCCCTATTTATAGGACTGAGCAAGGGTGCTGACGCTACGCGTCAGTCCACTGACTCAGCCTCCATTAAACAACTGATAATGGCCACTTCAAATTATTAATTTTGATCATGCTTGGCCACTTGGACGTGTTTCCACTGTAGTTTGGCCATTTGTGCTTAATGGGGTGGCGCTTGGTGCTGAGTGGAGTACCCATTATTGGGTCCAAGTGGAGTGGTTGGCCAAGTTGGAGGTGGAGACCACGCAGCACTGATGCTACGCGTGGTTGTGACGCATAGCGTCAGCATCAAAAATAGCTGTTCATGCTACGCGTGGGGTGAGGCTACGCGTCAGCTCCTCTAGTGTTATTTTCTCTTGATTTCTTAACTTTTTCACTGCAAAACTAGAGAAAATTTATCAAGTGCAGATTATTTCCAACAACATCCATTTATTGAATTTAAAGCCTAATTTTCTAACAAATTAAACTAATTTTTATATTTTTTATGAAATTTTTATTAAAGCTTTTATTGAAAATTTGAGGACTAACAAATACCCACAACTTGAGACATTGCTCGTCCTCGAGCAAGATAGAAAAATAAGAAAAATAAAAATTTAGAATCAAATTTTTGAGTTAGTCCGAGAATTTACAACAAAAAGTAATTTCACAATTTAACTAATTTGTAATAATCAAAAATTGATATCAAATATAACAAAGGTTTAATGATAAAATTATTTACAATATTCTATTAACAACCAAGCAGAATTTCAGGCTTACCTCACAAGTGTTTATCTCTATGTAATAGGTAACCTATTTCACTCAATCAATCATAAAATCAAACAAATTTAACTTTGATTGTCATCTAATCAATGGTTATTCATACAGAGTTAATTCAGAGATCACAAGGTCTTTTCACGGGTTGTAATGAGGCTTGGCTTACAAGAATCAATGGTTTTTCTTGGAATTCAAAAACCTAAAATCATAAAAGAGCATTTTATAATTTTTAGGCTTTCTCTTGACCCAAACTCTCATTTCCCTTATTGATAAAAAATAAATACCCCCAACTTGATTCTTTTCACTATTTTTCATTTTTCTTTTTCATATTCTATTTTTCTTTTATTTTGAAAAGAATCAAGTTGCTTATCTTTTTCACTCCCCATTGTGAGAACATTCAAAATATATATATTTATATTTATTTATTTATTTCAACTGCTCTTTTAATCAATCAAGTATAGGGAATGGTTAAAACAGATTTAGGTTTAAAGGGTACCAAGGAATTTTATTTTAGGCTCAAATTGGCTTGCAAAGGATAAAATAATTTTTTTACCAAGGTAAACTGTTTGGCCCAAGGTTTCTTTTCACCAATACATGTGCCTTGATCATTTTCCTGAATTCTCTGTACAACAACACAAATCAAAGATTAAAGCAAAGTCAATTCGAATTGAAAATATGTCGATTAAACCCTCAAGTATTTAAAAAAGATCCCTCAGCTCACCGGGCTGTCGAAATTTGCTTGCTAGTTAATAAACCTATTATAATTAAATTTATCAAAATTCCTAAGTTAAAAAGAACCAATAATTGATTTTACAAAATTGGTTTTATTGTGTAAAAACTTTAAGTGTATAAATTAACTTACTAACAAAAATTTGATTGATTTAAAATTTTATTTTTGGATTTTTCGAATAGAATATGCAAAAACAAATAATTACGTAAAAACATATAATTACGCAAAAACACACCACACATAATAAAATACCATAATATAAAGTGTAAATGTAAATGTAAATGTAAATATAAACTAAAAATAAACTGTACTCAAAGTAAATGAAAGGAATACTGAGATGGCATCATCAATCCTCCATCTGATCATCATCCTCCTCCTCATCATCATCACCATCAGAGTCAGCCTGTCCGCCAGATGGTCCACCAGTCTCAGGGTAGGTAGGTGAATCACCGGGCCAAGCTACATGTGCTGTAAACTCAGTCGAGGTGACATATGGTGCTCCTTCTCCCTGCAACCTGTACTGATAAAATTCATCATGAAGATGAATATATGCTCTATGAGTAGCAGCCATCATCTGTATCATATGCTGATGCTCAAGTGAAATCCGGGCAAATCCCTGTGTGACAGCATCAATAGATGAAGGCTGAACTGGTGGTCTCCTCCTCCTAGGTCTAGGCTGAGCCTCCTGCTCCAGAGGTGGAAGCTCGTACTGCTGTACAAAATAGTCTCTATTCACTAGAACTTTAGGGACTCTCCCTGAAGAACTAGTAAACTCTGGTGAAGGTACAATGACTCCCTGCCTCCTCAGTAAGGCAGATATGATGAGAGGAAATAGAATGGGGCGGTTCACTTTATACCCAAGGGCATAAAAGTGAATCTGCTCAGATATAAGCTCAGCGATGTCGATGGTATGGCCCTGGAGGATAGAAAAGAGAAGGCAACAACGGTCAACTGGAAGAGATGAGAGGTGGGTGACAGGAGTGATGTTATGAAGCATGAGGTGGGACCACGCCTGGGCTAGAGGGGTCAGCTGGGTCTTCAGGAGGTTAGATGGACTCTTTCCAACCTTACTTAGGTTGAAAAAGATTTTATCTTTGCTCAAGAAATGAGCAACCTGTTAGTCCTCAAATTTTCAATAAAAGCTTAAATAAAAATTTCATAAAAATTATAAAAATTAGTTTAATTTGTTAGAAAATTAGGATTTAAATTCAATAAATGAGTGTTGTTGGAAATAATCTGCCCTTGATCAATTTTCTCTAGTTTTGCAGTGAAAAAGTTAAGAAATCAAGAGAAAATTACACTGGAGAATCTGACGCGTAGCCTCACCCCACGCGTAGCATCAACTGCTATTTTTGAGTCTGACGCTACGCATCACAGCCACGCGTAGCGTCAGTGCTGCGTGAACAACCACTCCACTTTGGCCAACCACTCCACTTGGACTCAATAATGGGCACCCCACTCAGCCCAAGGGCCACCCCAATCAGCATAAATGGCCAAAAACTCGTGGAAACATGTCCAAGTGGCCAGGCATGATCAAGATTAATTATTGAAAGTGGCCATTATCAAGTGTTTAATGGAGGCTGAGTCAGGGGTCTGACGCGTAGTGTTACAGGGACGCGTAGTGTCAGCACCCTTGCTCAGCCCTATAAATAGGGCCATCCAACACCATTCATAGCATCCCATTCCATACACTTCTCTTCTCTTCTCTCTTGTACTCGACTCTGAGTACTTTCTTTTGTGAGTTGTAGTTCTAGAATAGTTTTCTAGATACTTGAGTGTGTTTCGGTGTATTGTGATCGTTGTATCGTGAAGTTTCCATCGTCTTGTTCGTAATGTCAAACTCTGTAAGTGTTGTTTTTACTTTTACCATGTGTAACTAATTTGTTTATGTTGGAATTGGTGAACTAATCTATTGAGTATAATGTTGTGAATTCGACCTCTGCATGTTTATGATTCAAGTCCATGTTAGTATTTCAACCTTTTATTAATATGAACGTCAAACGGGAGAATGATTTTCATGTGTATCGAAACTGGTTTTATTAGTATAAATGTCAAACGGGAGAATGATTATTTATGCCGTATTGAAACTTGTTTTGACGAAAGTAAAAAGTTGGAATACCCTTGGTATCTCAATTCTATAGGGGTTGTTAACCATTGTTGCCATAAGGCCAGGTCTTAATGCAAGTTTTTACTGAGAAAGCTCACGAGGGATCGGACTTTACGGTGAATTCTTAGAATTTATATCACAAGGGATCGGTTATAATGATTTTAAGCTGCAATGACATGAAACTTGATGATTAAATATGCATGTCTTGAGTTCCTCATTGTTATTCTAGATTAGGGATCCAATTTCCAACATAATTTGTTTATCTGTGTTTATCTCAAGTATCTTACCTATTCTAGATTGCAACTCAACTTTTTAGATAGATTTTATTTTCTTTTTATCTCATGAATCACTCAACCATGCTATCTTGTGAATATTGTATAAACTGTATATAAATCATTCTTTTGTTTATAATTTCCTTCACATTTACCATAGTAAGTAGAAGATTACTGTTGTTATTGGACTTTCAATCCCAGTGGAACGATATCTAAATTTCGAAAACTACAAACGATTGGTGCGCTTGCCAATTGACAAAAAGTCCGGCGGTGGGAAAGAACCGCTGAGTCGCCGTCGGGCCAACACAACCTCCTCGAGGGAGTATCCTAACTCTCCCTCAGCAGCAACCTTGTTTCTGTTTTCCTTCCAGAAACAAGTATCATCCTCAGGAGTAGGCTCCCAAGGATTACCCAATTGGGTACTGATAGTGTCCCGGTCATATGTAATATGCCGGCCCCTCACCCAACTCGTCCGCTGCTGTCCTATGCTCGGTGCGTCCTGGCGAGTCCTGAAGGCGTTCGTATAAAACTCCATCACTAAGATGGGGTCCCCCTCAGTAGGTAGAGAGAACAGGGGTCCCCATCTCCTCCTCTGAACTCCATCCTGAAGCTCAGGGTAATCTCCTACACTGAGATCAAGAACTCTCTCCCATATAAGTCTTTGCCCCTTTATCTGATGAAAGCGGGCCCATTTTGCGTCAGTGCGAAATCTCGTAGGATCCCTCGGTCCCAACACCTCTTCTCTTTGAAGATCAGGGTCTTTAGAAGTAGTATCGGTGTCAGTGGCCTTCTTTGTCTTTTAGAAGGACCAGTGGCAGGGATGGATTTCTTTGGAGCCATCTGTAAAAAGTAAAAATTTTAAAATTAAACACACATTAAATTAAAAAGTAAATCACACATTAACAATCATATACAATCAACCAAATATTTACACAAAATTTAAAACACAAATATTTTTGGTTTTTCTAAGGATAAAAATTTACACAAAATAGACATGTAATTCACAAAATTCAAAACAACATATTTTTGTATTTTTGTGATTTATAAAGAAAGTTAATATGCATATTTTTGGATTTTTTTAAAAATAAAACAAAAATTCACACCAAATAATATGCATCAACAAATTTTATATTAACTTTTTATCAATGCAAGAAAGTATAACAAATACTAAATAAGAAAATTTATTAATTTAAAAGAAAACAACAAACAAACCTCAAAATAGGCATACTGGACTGAGTTATTAAAAACAAAAAATAAATATATACATGAAACAGTAAACATCACTCAAAATTTAACAAAATTAAAAACAGAGGCTGACGCTACGCGTGGGTGGGATGCTACGCGTCAGCCTGTTCTGCCCACGCTACGCGTCAATGGGACGCTACGCATGGGCTTGCAGTCCATCCTCACGCTACGCGTCAGTGGGACGCTACGCGTGAGCTGCGCAGAACAGAAACAAAAACAGGGGTTGTACAGCATCAACCCCTTTCCAAACCACATTCAATTCAATTAGCAAGCAATTTCCAATGGTCATCTAATTCTAACCCTAACCACATGCAATTCTAAGATTTGAAAATTAAAATCAAACTAAAGAGAAAGGATTAGAAAACTTACTTGTGATCGCTTGAGCAAATATGAAAAGGTTTGGAAGTGTTGAGAGAAAAAGAGGGTTTTGAAATTTTAGGGTTTTGAAAACTAAAGTGAGGCAGAGAGGAGGTTTTAGGTTTTAAAACCTAAGATGGGCCTCTCTGGTTCAATTTTAGAAACTGAACGTGGGCTCTGACGCTACGCATGGTTGGGACGCTACGCGTCAGGTTGAAAATTCAGAGTCCACGCTACGCGTCACAGTGGCGCTACGTGTGGGCTTCTGTTTTTGATTTTTCAAAATTTTGATTTTCAAAAACCTTTTCTTTTGAGTTTTAAACCCCTTTTCTTTTCAAAATTAATTTTCTATCTAAAAATTTGAAATTTTTTTTTTTAAAAATAACTTAAAAACAAAACAAAAATAACGGGTTGCCTCCCATTGAGCGCTAGGTTTAATGTCTCCAGCCAGACATTACCTCTGATTAATCAAGTGGTTTCTCAATTTTTGTTGAGGAATCACCTGTCTTCTTCTTCCTCCTTCTTCTTCTCTGATGCTTGATTACCTGTCTTTCATCATTCAAGCCATTGGTTAATTTAAAACAATTTAATTGTTTGGGAAGAGGTATACCTGGTTCGGTTGAAGGGTAAACTTTTTCTTCATTACTTGTCCTTAGATGTTCATGAGCATTGAAGTTTACCTCTTTTCCATGGATTCTGACTACAACCAAGCTTTGATCAACATCCACCATTATTTTTGCAGTCTTCATGAAAGGTCTTCCAAGGATTAGGGGGATCTCAATATCCTCCTTCATATCCAATACCACAAAGTCAACCTTGAAGTGGTACTTATCAACCTTTACCAACACATCTTCCACAATCCCCACAGGTTTCTTGACTGAGTGATCCGCAAACTGTAATTTTGTCTTGGCTTCTTTGAGCTCAAATTCACCAATGCGTTTTATGAAATCTAGGGGTATCAGATTGATGTTAGCCCCTAAATCTAACAACGCATTCCTGATGATATTTCCAATAGTTACAGGAATGGTGAAACTCCTCGGATCTTTACATTTTTTTGGGGTTATGATGGCAGTACAGTTTATTTCTTGCTCTATTTTCACAGATTCTTGTATATTTTTTTCATTTTCAATTTTTTTATTTTTTTATTTTTTTTATTTTTTCATTTTCTTTTTCTTCTTCTTCTTTCTTTTTCTCACTCTTTTCTTTACAATCAATTTTTACAACATTAGAAGAAACAGCATTACATTGTTCCCTTGGGTTTTGCGTGTTTGCAGTAAACCCAGAACTTTTTAATTCGGCTATTTCTTTTGCAAGCTGACCCATTTGTATATCCGATGCTTTCCGGGCAGCTTCATTTGTCTCCACAAATTGCAATAACTGTTGGATAGATTCCTCAATCCTTATCAATCTTGCATTGTCAATTTGTGATTGTTGTGGCTTAAATTGATTGTTAGGAGGTCTGTTGGAAGGTCCAGCATCTTGTCTCCAGCCTGAATTTTGATTCTGCCATCCCTGTTGAAAATTGTTAGGAAAAGAATTACCATAATTGAAAGGAAAGTTACCCAATGGTATTCTTTGATGGTTCAGAAAATTGGCTTGCTCTTGCTCATTTCTGTCAGGGGCACAATAACCACATGGTTGTTCATCCATGCAATGCATACATTATTTCACTTGAGCAGGGGGTGGTGATGTTACTTGAGCAATTTGAAGTTTCTCTAATTGCTTGCCCATGGCTTCAATTTATTGGGTCAGTAATTTTTGCTGAGCCAATACAGCATCATTCACTCCCAATTCGAGCATACCTGGCTTCCTCTGTACATTACCTCTTTCATGTTTTTCTTGACGGTCACTAATAGACATTGATTCCAATATCTCAATTGCTTCCTCCACAATTTTGTTCATTAAAGAACCACCTGCATAAGCATCTAACATCATCTTGAACTGAGGTAATAAACCATGGTAAACGATTCTTACCTTTTCGGCATCATCCAAGTTATGGTTTGGACACTTTCTCAAGAGTGCCTTGAATCGTTCCCATGTCTCTCCTAATGATTCATCATTATTTTGGGAAAAAGAGTGTATGGCTGTCATTGCTTCAAAATATTTTGAAGGAGAATAAAATCTTTCCAAAAATTTTCTTTCAACATCGGACCAGTTTGCAAAACATCCCGGTGGGCAAGATTTAAACCATTCTTTAGCTTTACCAATCAATGAAAAAGGAAATAATCTCATATAAACAGATTCTTCTTGATTGGGTTCAAAACCAATTGTGCTACATAACTCATAAAAAATAGTTAAATGTTCATACGGTTCTTTATGATTTAAACTAGCAAATTGATTACTTTGAATAATATTTAAAGTAGCAGGTTTAATCTCCACTGGTACAACAGGTCCTTGAAACATTCCTGAAACTTAGGGTGGACCATTAATAGCAGTAAACTGTCCCAATGTTCTCCTTTCAGAAGCCATATTTGAATTTTCAAAAATTTTAGAGGTAGAAGAAGAATTAGTTTGTGTTTTAGATTTCAAAGACTTGATTTTCTTTACAAACCTTTCTATCTTAGGATCAAAATAAATTTTACCTGTAGTAGATCCAGTTTGCATACACAAACTAGACAAAGAAAGTTAGTGTAACAATAAGTAAAAGTAAACAAAATAAAAAAAATTTAACCAAGGTAAAAAAAATATTTACCACGGTAATTAAAAATTTACTGTTTTACTGAAACAATTCAATCCCCGACGACGGCGCCAGAAAACTTGTTAACCCGGCGATAGCGTCTCAACCGTTCGTTTCTACCACCGGGTTGTTAATTAGCAAGCGCACCAATTGTTTGTAATTTTCAAAATTTAGATATCGTTCCACTGGGATTGAAAGTCCAATAACAACAGTAATTTTCTATTCACTATGGTAAATGTGAAGAAAGTTATAGACAAAAGAATAATTTATATACAATTTATACAGTATTCACAGGATAACATGATTGAGTAGTTCATGAGCTAAAAAGAAAATAAAAACCTATCTAAAAAGTTGAGTTGTAATCTAGAATAGGTAAGATACTTAAGATAAACACAGATAAACAAATTATGTTGGAAATTGGATCCCTAATCTAGAATAACAATGAGGAACTCAAGACATGTATATTTAATCATCAAGTTTCATGTCATTGTAGCTTAAAATCATTATAACTGATCCCTCGTGATATAAATTCTAAGAATTCACCGTAAATTCCGATCCCTCGTGAGCTTTCTCAGTAAAAACTTGCATTAAGACCTGGCCTTATGGCAACAATGGTTAACAACCCCTATAGAATTAAGATACCAAGGGTATTCCAACTTTTACTTTCATCAAAACAAGTTTCAATACGGCATGAATAATCATTCTCCCGTTTGACATTCATACTAATAAAACAAGTTCCAATACATATAAAAATCATTCTCCTGTTTGACGTTCATATTAATAAAAGGTTGAAATACTAACATGGACTTGAATCATAAACATGCAGAGGTCAAATTCACAACATTATACTCAATAGATTAGTTCACCAATTCTAACATAAACAAATTAGTTACACATGGTAAAAGTAGAAACAACACTTACAGAGTTTGACATTACAAAGACGATGGAAACTTCACGATACAACGATCACAATACACCACAACACTCTCAAGTATCTAGAAAACTATTCTAGAACTACAAACTCTAAAAGAAATACTCAAAACTCGAGTATAGAAGAGAGGAAAGAACTCTGAATACAGAGGATAAAATGTGTTGAATGGTGTTGGATGGCCCTATTTATAGGACTGAGCAAGGGTGCTGACGCTACGCGTCAGTGTGACTCTACGTGTCAGTCCCCTGACTCAGCCTCCATTAAACAACTGATAATGGCCACTTCAAATTATTAAATTTGATCATGCTTGGCCACTTGGACGTGTTTCCACTGTATTTTGGCCATTTGTGCTTAGTGGGGTGGCCCTTGGTGCTGAGTGGAGTACCCATTATTGGGTCCAAGTGGAGTGGTTGGCCAAGTTGGAGGTGGAGACCACGCAGCACTAACGCTACGCGTGGCTGTGACGCGTAGCGTCAGCATCAAAAATAACTGTTCATGCTACGCGTGGGGTGAGGCTACGCGTCAGCTCCTCTAGTGTAATTTTCTCTTGATTTCTTAACTTTTTCACTGCAAAACTAGAGAAAATTGATCAAGGGCAGATTATTTCCAACAACATCCCTTTATTGAATTTACAGCCTAATTTTCTAACAAATTAAACTAATTTTTATAATTTTTATGAAATTTTTATTAAAGCTTTTATTGAAAATTTGAGGATTAACATATATCTAAAGATTCCAAATCAGCATATATGTATTTATCAATTTTAGCACAAACATCACAACTCTCAAAATCATTACATGCAAAACAATTGTATGAATCATCCATGCATTCAAATTTGGTACTTTGAGAAATATAAGAAAGATGTTCACAAATCAATTCATCAATCATGTCAATATGAAAAATAGAATAATTTTCAGATGGGTGTTTCATGGCATCAAGAATATTGAATCTAACCCTAGTGTCACCAAACTCCATAGAGAGAGTTCCAATATGGACATCTATTTTGGTTTGAGCTATTTTCAAAAATGGTCTTCCTAAAATTATAGGAACAGGAGTGTCGACACTCCATCCTCCATATCAAGTAAGAAAAAGTTAGCTGGAAAAACAAGTTCATTCACTGGAACCAAAACATCCTCTATGACCCCAGCAGGGTGAGCAGTACTTCTATTTGCTAACTGAATTACTACACCAGTTGGTTGTAAAGTTCCAAGGGACAGAGATTTGAAAACGGACATAGGCATGACATTTATTGAAGTTCCTAGATCTAACATGGCATTTTCAAACTTGTTATTGCCTATGATTCAAGGTATAGTAAACGTACCTAGATCCTTGTATTTTTCAAGAATATGAGGAACTTCCATACCAAGTAGTGCAGATACATTCCTTCCTATGCTTATCCTCTCATTTCCCTTTAGTATCCTCTTGTGAGTACATAGCTCCTTTAAAAATTTGGCATACTTGGGAATTTGCTTAATGACATTAAGAAGAGGTATATTCACTTCCATTATCCTAAAAGTGTCCAAAATTTCCTTATCTACCTCTTCCATCTTCTTGCTTGGGATTGCTTTTGGTGGAAATGGAAGCGGAATTAGAGGTGAGTATGTCTCACTATTTCTTATGCTTGAAAAAGGTATATCATCTCCAACTATTGCAGGCCTAGTTTCTTGTATAGGGGCTTGTTTCTCAGGTTTCTTGGGTATGGGTGCTTCAAGGTTCTTAACTGATCTTAACTGAATTACGCTTATATTCCTTGGATTTGCAACTGGTTGAGATGGTAACTTGTTAGAATTCTGAGACTGCAATTGGTTCAATGATGAAGCCAGCTGTCCAATTTGATTGCTCAAGTTCTGGATGGTTGCATCATTTCTCTGTTGGTATTCCATTGTTCTCTGTTGATGCTCCAATTTTTGAATAACCATTTATTTCATTAGTTCTTCCAAGGAAGAGCTACTTGTGGATGGTGGTGTTGGATTTGAATGGGGGTTGAGAATTTTATTGTTAAGGGTTTCCCTATCTTAGATTTGGATTATTCCTCTACCCTGGGTTGTATTTATTAGTGAACAGGTCATGGTTGTGTTGTTGTTATTATAGAGGTCTATTATGGTATATGTTGGCTACATAGGCTTGGGGATTATCACCATTTTTCTCTTACAGAGAAGGACAATGATCAATAGGGTACTCTTGTGAAGTGCAAATGCCATACAGCTTGGCAGTCATGGATTTTTTATTAATTGCCAATTAGGTGACCCAAAGTGGTGAGAACATCAAGTTTGCTCTCCAATTTACTTCCAGATACACTAGAATTGGACTCATGCATGCCCTTAAAAACTATAGCATCATTTCTTACATTGAATTATTGGGAGTTGGATGCCATCTTCTCAATCAAGTTACTTGCTGTAGCAGCGGTCATGTCTCCCAAAGCTCCTCCACTTGCTGCATCTAACATATTGTGTTCAACATGGTGTAGACCTTCATAAAAGTATTGAAGGAGAAGTTGTTTAGAAATTTGATGGTGAGGGTAGCTTGCACAAAGTTTCTTGAATCTTTCCCAATACTCATAAAGGCTTTCCCCAGAGAGTTGCCTGATTCTATATATATCTTTCTGAATTGCAGTAGTTCTAGAGGTAGGATAGAACTTTTCTAGGAACATTTTCTTCAAGTCATCCCAACTCGTGATTGACCTCGGAGCTAGGTAGTAGATCTAGTCCTTAGCAATACCCTCTAGAGAATGTGGAAATGCTTTCAGATACATATGATCCTCTTAAACATTTTGAGGCTTTATTGTGGAGCATATAATGTGGAACTCCTTGAGATGCTTGTGTGGATCTTCACACGCAAGACCATGAAACTTTGGCAACAAATGTATGAGTCCATTTTTAAGCACAAAAAGGATATCCTCTTCAGGATATTGAACACACAAACTTTCATAAGTGAATTCAGGTGCAACTAGTTCCTTAAGAGTTCTTTCACAAGGTACTTGTCTAGCCATATCAGAAAAATTAGCAATAGTACTTTCAACAAAATCAGACAAAGTGTTGTCACTATTACTATCAATAGAATTACTATTAGATGCAGAACTTCTAGCTTCTCTAACTAATCTATGAAACGTCCTATCTATTTCATGATCAAATGAATGCAAATGCCCGGATGTTGTTCTAGTCGTAAATAATTATGTTTTATTTTTTATTTTTTGATTTTTAAAAAAATTATTTTAAAACAAGAATCTTTCTAGAGATCGTTGGTCCCCGGCAACGGTGCCAGATTTTGACGTGGACTGTCATGGTCGGTCAAATTAAAACAGTTTTAAAAATAATGTAGTACTAGGGTGTGAGCCTAGGTCGTCTCTTGAGGACCAACAAAAACTAGGAATTTCTAGTTTAAAATTAACAAACTAAATATAACATACTTACAAAAATAATTGGGGGTAATTTTTTTGAATTTGATTGTCATAATTAATTAGACAGAATAAAAATAAAATTGAAATAGATAAATAATAAGCGATTGATTTCCTTGGAGTATAGTAATTGATTTTATCCTTGGTTCACAAAAGATGATTCGTACACTGCTCAATTTGAATTAATTAACTAAGTGTCTTTTAATTTACAATTCCTTTACTTACATTCAAAAATGAATGGAAATGTTAATCAAGCATCCTAATTAAGAAAAAGGAGTCAAGATTGTAAAATCTAGGAATTATTGAGCATACATAGGATCATTGTAACATCCCGGATATTCATAGAAAATTTTTTGAAGTGGAAAATATTAAAAATTGTTTTTAGGAATTTATTGGATATTTTTAAGAATTATTGGTTTATTATGAAAGGGTGATTAGGAGAAGAGAGGTTTAATTGAAATCATTAAAGATATTATAATGGAATGGAGAAATGACCGGTTGTGCAGGTGACCGGTTGCCATGGGTATTAAAGAAAGATTTCTTTCTCTTTCTTCAATCATTCATCTTATCACGAGAATCTTCTTCTCATTCGTCTGTTTCTTTCCTTCTTCCCCTTCCTCCATTGTTGAGAGTTGAAAGCTTTGAAAGGAGGTTCCTTTTTGCATCAAACCTTAAGATAATTACGTAGTTGTGGTTGTGGTTTCAAGGTGGTGGAACGAACACTGGTGAAACGCGTAAGAAGGTTGCTGCTGGAACGGTAATGGAACGGTGAACCTAGGAACTGTTAAGGCGTGGAACAGAGGTAAGGGGGAATTGAGCATTTCTTCCCTCCATGCATGCAACCAGTCTTCTTCTCTTCATCAGCCACGGTTGTGATGTCTTGGAGGCTTGAAGTCCTCCACTGCTGGTGAGGGTCGGACTGCGGGAGAGAGTGAGCCACTTCTCTTCGTGCATGCAAAGGTGCTATTTGTGATCAACCCAAGCTTCTTCTACTTCGCCTTCTTCTTCCACTCGAAGGATGTTGGAATCTCGAGTGGAAGTATGTATCATTAAAGTGCCTCAGAGTTGTAGAAATATCCCACTGATGGTGAGACGGAGCTGCTCAAGGGAGAGAACAGTGTTGTGTCTTGGTGGCTTGGAACCCTCCGCTGTCTTGCATGCAGAGCGTGAAGTGTTATGGGGGCAGAGCTGTTCGAGAGGGTGAACGGCTCGGAGTTCCTCCAAAGCAGAGTGTTGTGTTGGACGACTGGAAGCAGGGTCACTTAATTGAGAAGAAGCGGTCGGAGAGCAACCGATCGGAATGGAGAGCTCGAGGATCTTCTTGAAGCTTTATTCCAGGTAAGGGGGTGTTCAGGTTATAATTAATTAGAATTGGACACTATCCGAGTTGTTGGAAAGACTAAACCGGGTAAGAGATAGTGCTGAGTAAAAATTATGTGAATGTGTATGAATGTATGTATGGATGTGCACACCGATCGGTTTAGGATCGTGTGTGTGTGTGTGAGTGACAAGAAATATCTGATGTTGTTGCTGAATGAAAGCTGTGAATGTATGAGTATGCATGTACGTATGTGAACACCGATTAGTTTCTGATCGTGTGTATGTGACTTGAGAAGTATTTAATGTTATGATAATTGAGATAATGACGAATGAATTGTATATGAATGAGAATGGATGCCTGTATGTGGACACCGATCGGTTTCTGATAGTGTGTGTGTGGCTTGAGCCGATTGAAATTAAAAATATTTAATGCTGTGACAATTGGTGTTTTGGGGCAATGTGAAGTCGGGTTTGACAAGCAGGTCACCCGAGTGATGTTGTTAATGAGTCAGGTTTGACAAGCAGGTCGCCCGAGTGATAACATGATGAATGGGCTTGACGACTCGGTCACCCTGTGATGAGAGCACATGCCAGTTTCTGGTAGTTGCATCTGTTGATTGTTGATAATATGTAATGATTGAGAAATGTGAATTGTATATGTATGATAAGTAATTGCTATGTGTGGCATGAGATTGATAATGTTTATTATATTGAGTTACATATTATGTATGAGATACTCCGTATACTGTTGAGGGCGGGGAGTGGTCGCCGGTGCGTTGCACGAGCAAGGAGTGGCTCCTGACAGGCTTCCAGTAAACAGATTGTATGATTATGATACGTGATTATGTGGTGGAGGACGACCAACGGTATGAATTACCCTGTTTTTGGCTTCAGTGGTCAAGTCGGACCCAGTTAAGCTACCCAGAGGTCTTTGACCCAGTGGTTGAGGGGGAGCCAAGTCAGGCTCGGTGAACCAAGTCGGGTTCACGGGATGTCAAGTCGGACTCCCAGCTGAAGGTCGATCATTTTAGTATCCGGATACTAGGCGTCGATTTTATGTGAGAGTCAGTTGTGACAATTGATGATTTGATGATTTGGCCGAGTGCAGTTTGTTTTAATTGCCGAATGAGAATTTGATATATTTGATGGGTATGAATTGACTTATTTACCAAATGTAATTGGTTGTATTTGCCGAGTGATATTTATTGTACTTGCAGAGTGAGGTTTACCATATTTGCCAAGTGAGAATTGATAAGTATGATGTTATATTTGCTGAGTGCAATTTATTATATGTGACGAGTGTAAACGGGTATAATTGTCGGGTGTGCTATGTTATATTTACCGAGTGGTAAATTATCATATTTGCTGATTGAGGTTGAATATAATTGCCGAGTGTGAAGTATTATAGTTGCTGAGCATGAATTGTTATGATTGCCGAGTGTAAATTGGTTATAATTGCTGAACGAAAGTTTAAATCATTGCTGAACGAATTGATGTAATTGCTGAGTGTAATTTCATATCTTTGCCGAGGGATTGATATATTTTCCGAGTGAAAAAATTGTTATATTTGCTGAGTGGAAGTTACTTGTTGAATGTTACTTGTTAAGAATGTCGAAGGAGAATTGTTATGTTGATGAGTGCTAATTATAATAATGCCGAGTGATAATGGATATGTTACCGAGTGTGAGTGTATCGCCGATTGAGTTAATTGCTGAGCGAAATGTGCAGTTTGAGGATAAAGCAATCGGACGGAACTTCTACTCATATTTTATTTGAATTCCATTCTAGATTAATTATAATGTTAAGCACTCACCTTTGTTGTTGTTTTCAATTTTTAGTAACCAGTGACAGAGAAGAGGTCGGAGCCATGGAGGCGCGCCAATTGGAGGATTGATGCCAAGGAACCGAGTGCTTTGGAATGAATTCCGAGTGTAACATATATATATATATTGATTTTTCCGAGTGTGATGCCATCTGTATGATGAATTGGTATGCTGTGTGAAGTGAGTATAAATTCTTGATGATTATATGAATGGTGTTTATTTTGAATGAATTCGTATTTCTGTAGTATAGTCAATTACCGAGTGGATTTATTTTATCCGAGCAAGGGCTGATTGATCTGGTGCCCATTATAGCTCAAGAGAGTACCCCTTGTTTCTGAGAGAAGATTAACCGAGAGACCCATTTCCGAGTGGAAGATTAGGGTGTCTCCGAGTGAACAATGGCTAAGACTTCAAGTGAAGAAAGATAAGAGTGTTTCCGAGTGAAGATTAAAGTAATTCCGAGTGGTTAGAATGTTTTTTGTGCGATGAAGGATTGAGAGCTCTTCCGAGTGAAGGAAGGGTGGGATATTCCCAAGTGAACTATTGGCCGAGCGAGCCTTTTACGAGTGAAGTAAAGTTCGTGTGTTTTCCGAGTGATGTCAGGTCGAGGGAACCTTTGTTGAGTGAAAGTTAAGCCATGTCCGAGTGATATGTAACCGAGTGGATTCATTTCCGAGTGAAATCCGACTCTTTTTCTTTCCTTCGCTGTTTCTAAATAACTTTTATTAACGGATGTATTTTGGACAGGTTCTAGTTGGAAATTGCTATTTTAAGTATGATTTTATTATTTTGAAAGTATTTAAGAAAAGTAAATATTATTTTATATTAAGACCGAGTGGATTTTTATTAAACGCGAAAAATTTATTGCGAAAAATGATTAAATTGACTAGGGATGTCACAATCATCGCCTACATAAATTATCTAGTCTCACAGTATGTAATAAAGCAAACCATAATAATTAAAAGTGATTCTGAAAATATTCATTAAGCATGCATACTTTCTTAATCAATTTTAATTAAGACCTTATTCTATTCTATTTATATAATTAAACTGATTAAGCATACAATTTAATTAAACAAAATAAAATTAAAATAAATAAGCAGATTATGAAGAAATCAACAACAATAAAAGAGTATTATATTAAAAACAGAAACCTTAAAAATCACATTACAATAACCTCTAAGAAAATCAATCTAAGAGTTTTAGCCCTCCATTAAAATTAAAACAATTAAAATAAAAATAATGCTCAAACCAAAAACGAAGGAAATTTGCACTGCTTGAATTCTGTTTTGCTTCTTAATTTTCCTTCAGTCTTCTCTCCTCTTATTTCATGTTGTTGCCCTCTTTTTATAACCTGCATTCATATAATTCACATTATGGAGCTCCATACTTAATTTTTACAAAATAATAGCCAATACTGGAATTACAACCAGGCTTTGTACTTTTGTAAGATGGCTATTCCTTGATTCCATAACTCTCCCAATTTTGGGCAATGCTAATCCACTTCCAAAACTATTGAATGTGTGCCCATGCGCTATATAATGAAATGCTTCCCTCTTTTTGTAGTGATCATAACATACATATATATATAGGCCTTCAATTATCTCTAGTTATTCCTCAATGTGCGCTTATCATATACATATATATATATTGATGGTTCAGAGTCAGGCTTAGAAGGGGGATTGAATAAGTCTTAGACTATTTTTCATGAAACTTTGAACTAAATTAAAAACAAGTAATCAATCAAGTAATGAATGAGAGGGATAAACACATAGTGTAACACCTTATTGCTTGCAACTAATAATTCCAAAAATATGAGAAAATTTTTCACAAAAGCAGTCACGTATTATTCGATATAGAAGGAAGCAGGCAAGGGAAGAATGAAGAGCATTCACACGCATATGGCAACCTACAGAGAAGCTAAGACTGGGACCGGCTCATTGGGTTTATCGTGACACACCAGCACCTGGGCGGATTACACAACACCGTTTGCTCGCTCAGACGGGGTCTGATACCGCCTAGGCGGAGTATGGTAATACAACAGCGAATAGAGGGGAATTCACAAGGAAGCTTTTTCACGAGTAACACCGGTCATTTAGTGGGAGGGAATAGGTAAGGAAAGAGAGAAGGGGGTGTACATATGCGGTAGTAGGTTGTGGAGGAAGGAGGAGCCCAAACTCACTCTGCCCAACTCAACTAGGTACGACAACGTCTGGGCGGACTCGACCACAACGTTCAAGCCGGATTGCAAATGGGGTGGTAGGCAAGGAATAAAAGAATATACACACGTATGACAATCAGAGGAGGGAGCAAGGCTGGGACCGACCCGCACTGTCCAACAAAACACAGCAGCGCCTGGGCGAAGACTAAGATAACACTGACTCACTCAAGCGAGATCTGACGCCGCCTGAGCGAAGCATAACAATGCAACCACGGAAGGAGGAAGTGATTACACCGCCGTCCAGTACGGCAAGGCACAACAACGCCTGGACGGACTACATCACAACGCCCACTCACTCAGGCGATGTCCAACACCGCCCAGCGAGACATAATAATGCGACAACGGAGGAGGGAGGTACATAGGCGGAGTCTCACGTTGATACCTGCTTGCTTCAGCATGGTTCCACGCGCTTGGGCGAACCGCCCTAGTTACTTGGGCGAGGTATGACACCGCCTAAGCGAGTTCAGCACAACGCCCCTCCAACACAAACACAAGGTAATTTCTCAATCGGATAAGGACAAGGGTTCACTCGGTAAGGGCCGCCCTCACTTTCACCCGGGAGTCCTCTCATCAGGCCTTACACAATACTCGTTCATCCAAGGTATTTTACTCAGAGTTCATCATCGTTCAAACAAGAAGGCATAGCCATTCGTAGTTCCACTCGGAGTTGACTCCCTAACCACGTCCACTCGGAAATCATTAATTGAGCAGTGTTCTAACCATCAGCATCCTTCGAAAACACGACCACTCGGATACAACATATTGTATGTACCTAATTATGCACTCGGAATACGTCATTCATTCCTCAACACCTGTTATCAACATAATACCTGTATATATATATATATATGAACATGCACTCAGTTTACAATGACTCAATTACCTATACGCATATATACATATATATTCATGTTCATTACACCACACTGTTATTACGAGCCGGCCAAGGCTACAACTGACGAACATGACACATACAAAATAAACACTTGCGGTCGGAGTACCCCTTACTCGGACCTGAGACCTTATCATCACTTCAGAATCCAACCTGCATACATACTAAAAAATGGTGCAGGGGTGAGCATCTTAAATTTTAAATGACAGATACCGACTCAGGTTGCCTCACAATTATACAACAATATATATATACACACAATTATACATGGCAACAGTTATAGTCAGAGTAGCATCAATCAACCAGGACATACGAAAGACTCTTACCGATCGGAATCCACCAATTGTCACTCGGCCTTATGCACGCATCAATTTAACAACATTAACATACGATAATCAGTGACTTAATAACGATACCCATGGATCAGAACGCATATGTTAAATATTTCTCAATCAGAATTCAACAATTTTTACTCGGCTACACACCTAACATTTCAATAACACTGATATATATATATATTTTCATGAAACAGGATTCACTTAGCATCCAAGGCAGGTTCACACGGAATAATTCACTCGGACATACACATTCATCATCTCACTAACACTTCGCATGCGCAACCAATTCCAACATTGTCAACAGTTAATAAACACATTATTTCACTCGGTTCCGCATTCGTGTGTATCGGTTTAGACGTTGCAACGTAGGCTCTCAGCCTTTTTACACATAGCTCTCAGCTATCAAATCAGCTCCCAGCTGCTTGGCCATTTTACAGGTACCCAACCGTTTACCCACAGGTGACACCAGCGCTCTCAGCGCCAACGGAGGTGTTCACAGGCAGCCCGAGTCCCACTCAAGGGCTACCTTGAGTCTTACTCAAGGATTTTATAGCGTCCCACGCTTTAAAAACTGATGGTAGTGTCCCACACTACGTGCTCTCAGCACAAATGCATCCCATGCGCCACACGCGGATTCATCACACACACACAGAGTTCATATACACGGCCATACATGCGTCTCATGCAATCGGCATCATACATCATCAGCATTCAAATGGCACATGCATCTCATGCAATCAATGCTGGACATTAACAGTACTCCACACACAGCATTTAACTCATGCACACATCCTCTTATTCAATCACGCATCTTTCACATGCAGTCGGTAATACATATCATCAGGACTCCGCATGTTAATTCAACACACACAGCTCCCATGTAATCATCATCATCGTTCCATTAACAACATGTGATTCCAATACAATCATGATACAATATGCAATCAGTATATGACAGTACCAGAACTTAATCAACACATGCATTCCTATGAACATGCACAGATTCAATAAAGCATTCTCATCAACACAACACAACATGCAATCGGGTTCCATGGTAACGAGACTCAACAACGCATGCATTTCTAAGGAAGATGCTAACATGCAACACTCATCTTTCACTCGTCCTGCAACTGGGCTGTACACACTCGCATGCAATACAACACACAATCAGAGCAAGGATATAGCAAGCATCAGTACTCGGAACCTGTTCATAACCCATGCATTTAAGATAGAAGATACTCCCCCTACCTGGACTGAAGCTCTCAGTCGGTCAACGTGACATTCAATTCCAGAGGAACACTGAATCACCCTTAACATCTGCATGCAAGAGCAGGGGAGGCCCAAGACGTCCCGCTCTCGGCTCGCTCCCTAGAAGGGCTCCATCGCAATGCTGTGAACACTCCGACCCCCTTGAAGCTCCTCGCAGTGCAGATCTCCACTGGGGCTTGGCGGTTTCGAGCAAGAAGAGGAAGTCGACGAAGGAATGAGGGAACAAGGAAGGAGGCGGGTTGCATGCAGAGGGAATGCACACCCTCACCCTCACTAGCTCTTCGAGTAAGGAAGGAGGACTTCCGACCTTCAGCCACCACTGTCTCGAGCTCACGGGAATAGCGAGTGGAAAAGAAGAAGAGGATAAAGAGAGTGAAGAGCGAAGAAGAGAAGAAGAGGAGTCTGAAGGAGATGCATAACTCCAAGGCACTTATACGTATAAGCATGCGCGTGCACGAGGAAGAGGGAGTGGGGTGGGAGAGCGTGAGTTCAGCAGCTCCACTCAGCCATGCGCACTCCATCCCATCACTCGGCCATCACCTCTTCTTTATTTAATTAGTTTATTGTTTTCAGAAGTTAAGGTGGTTGAGTTACGAGGATTTCCGTTTTATGGTAACCGTTTTTAATGGTTTAACTTGCTTGATAGTTAATTACAATTTAACAGTTATTTCCCTACTGTGAAATCAATTCTTAATGGTTGGTTTTCCATTCGGTTTTTAACTTCAAATTGGGATGTTACAGTTCTCCCCCTCTCAAAAGAATTTCGTCCTCGAAATTCAATCGGTAACTTACCACAAATACTTAACTCAGAAGATTGCTGTTTACTTACTACGCGGCTGTGTTTCCACAAGCAGTCACCGACTGAATCACAATTTCACTCGGAGAAGCTTTACCACCCAACGGTTTACTGACTGCACCACAATTCTCAGTCGGTAAAGCAAAAGTCCGGCCCTATCTGATTATAACTTCATTAGAGGATTTAATATATTTGGGAATTTAAATTAAAACGTACAATTTATTCCATTTTAACTCAGCCAATTCATTACAAGCAGGGGCACTTCCTAATTTCTTGGCCGCTCGGCCCCGTGCTCTCAACACCGACTGGTGTATTTACACCCTCGGTTTCCAGACTCACATGAGTCATTCGGTACAACTACAACTCACACAGGGTACAAACCCAAAATTGTATCACATGGACACGTGATGGGGGTTAATCATCTGGTTGGGAGCAATCTAATAGGTAAACAACATCACTGATCCCCAAAAACACCCACTCCTGACCAATTCCTCTCAGTTTAAACACTCGGGTTTCCAAAATCTGACCACAAGATTTCTTCCTTACACCCGAATGGACGCTCAAAAGGGCTCCCATGTGCTCCAGTCAGTACCATTTGCTAGGGTTCAATTCGCACAGGCACCACGCTCGGCGTGGAAATCTTAGGTTCCTACCCATGCTTTTGGCTAAACTCACTCACTCGGTGTCTTATTTTCGTCCAGAAGGACCCCTTTTTTTTTTTCCGGGAAGATCACTCGGTTGGACATCACAAGGGCATTAAGAATTCTACACTCGGCATCTTTCTTCGTAGAGTCATCCCACATGGTTTCATTCTACACGGAAGTGATACACTCTGAGACACACCACTCGAATCTCCCCTTACTCAGAATGTTTCGCTCGGATACTATCCTCTTAACTTAGTAATGGCACTCTCTATGAGGTTATACTCGGAACACTCTAGTCCTCACTCAGCAATGCTTCCTCATAAGACTTCACTCGGAATTATCCCCACTTTTACACTCTCGGAATACACTAATTCCCTTCCCAAGCAAATCCTCACTTCGTAATGTAGTTTGGTTTAAAAAAAAATCTGTTTTCCTCTTTAGGCTTACAATACCACTCGGTTAATCTTATAAAACTTACAATTTCAGTGACAGATTGACCGCCTATCTCATCCCAGTAATTAACCAACTTTTTAGTAGCTAATCCGTACCCGACGTCCTCTAATCCACTCGGAGGCAGACATACTAAGGTCAAACAACTCCCTATCTTTATTCTGATACATAACCATATAATACTCACTTAATATAACTCTCATAATCACTCAGGACCGCCTGAAAGACTCACCATCACCATAAGTAGTTACAGCTTCACCTGCCTGACTCATGAATTGCTGCATCCAACTTATAGGATGACGTCTCATTCCTATAGGGTTACAACAATTACATGGTCACTGCAACATGTACGCTACCACATTACCTAAGGCAGGAAGAGTCATCTCAGAGCAGCATACCTCACACGAACCAGACTTCACCCAACTAATATAAATTCACACGGTAGTTAATGGCAGTTCACACATATAAGTAATACATCTACATCAACATCATGCAAATCATGTCAGTCTCAATACTAATGCTCTTACTCACACCGATCAACTCGTTTAGCTGTTACTTACTCACAAGAATCAATGGCAATTCACATGCACATGTAAGCACACGTTCATATTAACATTATCATGGGGCTTCACGTAGGGCACGTCATACAGCAACAATCATGGAAATTATTCATCACTTCTGTAAAACAAAATTAGGGCAATATTTCTTCTAACCCTTATTCCTCACAAAACCACGGCTCGGATTAAATTCTTAACTCTCAGTTATATAATAACACCACTCACTCGAGTTCATACAATTCACTCAGGATTAGGCAATTCACAATATCACATATGCTATAACACACCACGAGCTTCAGTAACAGCACTAATGTACATAAAGACACTCAATCGGATGTCACACCAATTATTCATGGTTATATCATTGTTTACTACAGCATACATCATAATCATAACACCTTGCACTTGACATATACATACGCCCATCCAATCAGATTTACCCAAATCAATTCCAACTACATTAAGGGTTTCATTCACAATATCATATTCACACATTTACATAGTTCACACTGAGCTCATTTATTCTTATAAGTGCACGCATAGTCATTCAATCAGAAATTGTACTTATAACACGCATTCATCCAGTCGGCGAATCAGATGTATACGATGTGTTCGCCAGGAGTCCAACTCCAATGCACTCGGCGTTTGCCTTGGGTCCAACCCAAGGGCTTCCATTAGGCATCCAATGCTCATGCTCCAAGCATGGCCTCGAGTCCAACTCGGAGGTCTTTTAGGATTAATCTCAGAATCCTCAATATCCCACGCATCCATCTGATTGCCCACTCGGAAGAGCATCTGATGCTGATACACTCCATCACACACAGCTCTTATTCGCTGACTCACAGCATAAGTCACTCGGCATTCTTATTCACACATATATATATATATCCTTTAGACGGGTATCATCACAACGATTCACAATTAATATCTATCATACCATCCGGGTGTTGCATGCATCACTAAGCAATCATACACAGATCACATATTTCAATCATCAACAACTATCATATTTCGAATATAGAGCAATACATAAAAGCACTTCACCCAGAATCTATCCAAGATAAATATATCCATCAATCGTTCACTTAGTTATCATAGACCAGGAATCAAGACTCTATCATGATCTAATTATTCAATCAGGGTTCACACCTAATCACCTATATCATATATCACGCAAGGTTCATGTGCTAGGTTATAAAATATCCATCATAATTAGCATTCGGCAGCAATGGTGACACTCCTAATTTACAAGTATTCAGTCAGTATTCATAGAATTATTAGCATGCATTCGTGGACGGAATCGTACAATCACTAAACAGTTTACAACGCTATAATCCAGGAGTCGCATGCATCATTACGTAATCATAGTGCAACTACCAACACATCTCACACACAACACATCACATGTTAATCATTCAAACCTCAATGAGCTACTACGCAATTGTTCTACTCGGCTCAACAACTCACAAGGTTAATAAACTATCAGATTTAGAATCCCTAAGGGGTCATTATTCCTATTGGTCTAGCATTTAGTCATCACTCACTTGGTTTCCTCAATCGCCACTGAGACGCAACCCCAATTTTAACATACTTCCGACCTCACCTTCACTCACTTATTACGCACCCAGATTCTCAACCTAGGAACTACAACCCATCCCTTATACTGCAAATCACATACTTCATGTATCATTCATTTATCACACCTTCAAATTTCTCAACAAGGCACAGGCGTACAACCACACCATTCATAGTCAGCATATACCAATTTCAATAGAGAATCATAACATATATCATCACCCGAGTCATAATTGGATAGGTATCAACATACAATAGAATATCATAAGCAATCTAGGACAAACTGGCATAATATATTCAACCGCCCACAAACAGTAGGCAAACCTTGGCCATGGACCTTTTGGTCTGCTCTGATACCAAAATGTAACACCTTATTGCTTGCAACTAATAATTCCAAAAATATGAGAAAATTTTTCACAAAAGCAGTCACGTATTATTCGATATAGAAGGAAGCAGGCAAGGGAAGAATGAAGAGCATTCACACGCATATGGCAACCTACAGAGAAGCTAAGACTGGGACCGGCTCATTGGGTTTATCGTGACACACCAGCACCTGGGCGGATTACACAACACCGTTTGCTCGCTCAGACGGGGTCTGATACCGCCTAGGCGGAGTATGGTAATACAACAGCGGATAGAGGGGAATTCACAAGGAAGCTTTTTCACGAGTAACACCAGTCATTTAGTGGGAGGGAATAGGTAAGGAAAGAGAGAAGGGGGTGTACATATGCGGTAGTAGGTTGTGGAGGAAGGAGGAGCCCGAACTCACTCTGCCCAACTCAACTAGGTACGACAACGTCTGGGCGGACTCGACCACAACGTTCAAGCCGGATTGCAAATGGGGTGGTAGGCAAGGAATAAAAGAATATACATACGTATGACAATCAGAGGAGGGAGCAAGGCTGGGACCGACCCGCACTGTCCAGCGAAACACAGCAGCGCCTGGACGAAGACTAAGATAACACTGACTCGCTCAAGCGAGATCTGACGCCGCCTGAGCGAAGCATAACAATGCAACCACGGAAGGAGGAAGTGATTACACCGTCGTCCAGTACGGCAAGGCACAACAACGCCTGGACGGACTACATCACAACGCCCACTCACTCAGGCGATGTCCAACACCGCCCAGCGAGACATAATAATGCGACAACGGAGGAGGGAGGTACATAGGCGGAGTCTCACGTTGATACCTGCTTGCTTCAGCATGGTTCCACGCGCTTGGGCGAACCGCCCTAGTTACTTGGGCGAGGTATGACACCGCCTAAGCGAGTTCAGCACAACGCCCCTCCAACACAAACACAAGGTAATTTCTCAATCGGATAAGGACAAGGGTTCACTCGGTAAGGGCCGCCCTCACTTTCACCCGGGAGTCCTCTCATCAGGCCTTACACAATACTCGTTCATCCAAGGTATTTTACTCAGAGTTCATCATCGTTCAAACAAGAAGGCATAGCCATTCGCAGTTCCACTCGAAGTTGACTCCCTAACCACGTCCACTCGGAAATCATTAATTGAGCAGTGTTCTAACCATCAGCATCCTTCGAAAACACGACCACTCGGATACAACATATTGTACGTACCTAATTATGCACTCGGAATACGTCATTCATTCCTCAACACCTGTTATCAACATAATACCTGTATATATATATGAACATGCACTCGGTTTACAATGACTCAATTACTTATACGTATATATACATATATATTCATGTTCATTACACCACACTGTTATTACGAGCCGGCCAAGGCTACAACTGACGAACATGACACATACAAAATAAACACTTGCGGTCGGAGTACCCCTCACTCGGACCTGAGACCTTATCATCACTTCAGAATCCAACCTGCATACATACTGAAAAATGGTGCAGGGGTGAGCATCTTAAATTTTAAATGACAGATACTGACTCAGGTTGCCTCATAATTATACAACAATATATATATACACACAATTATACATGGCAACAGTTATAGTCAGAGTAGCATCAATCAACCAGGACATACGAAAGACTCTTACCGATCGGAATCCACCAATTGTCACTCGGCCTTATGCACGCATCAATTTAACAACATTAACATACGATAATCAGTGACTTAATAACAATACCCATGGATCAGAACGTATATGTTAAATATTTCTCAATCAGAATTCAACAATTTTTACTCGGCTACACACCTAACATTTCAATAACACTGATATATATATATATATTTTCATGAAACAGGATTCACTTAGCATCCAAGGCAGGTTCACACGGAATAATTCACTCGGACATACACATTCATCATCTCACTAACACTTCGCATGCGCAACCAATTCCAACATTGTCAACAATTAATAAACACATATTATTTCACTCGGTTCCGCATTCGTGTGTATCGGTTTAGACGTTGCAACGTAGGCTCTCAGCCTTTTTACACATAGCTCTCAGCTATCAAATCAGCTCCCAGCTGCTTGGCCGTTTTACAGGTACCCAACCGTTTGCCCACAGGTGACACCAGCGCTCTCAGCGCCAACGGAGGTGTTCACAGGCAGCCCGAGTCCCACTAAAGGGCTACCTTGAGTCTCACTCAAGGATTTTATAGCGTCCCACGCTTTAAAACCCGATGGTAGTGTCCCACACTACGTGCTCTCAGCACAAACGCATCCCATGCGCCATACGCGGATTCATCACACACACACAGAGTTCATATACACGGCCATACATGCGTCTCATGCAATCGGCATCATACATCATCAGCATTCAAATGGCACATGCATCTCATGCAATCAATGCTGGACATTAACAGTACTCCACACACAGCATTTAACTCATGCACACATCCTCTTATTCAATCACGCATCTTTCACATGCAGTCGGTAATACATATCATCAGGACTCCGCATGTTAATTCAACACACACAGCTCCCATGTAATCATCATCATCGTTCCATTAACAACATGTGATTCCAATACAATCATGATACAATATGCAATCAGTATATGACAGTACCAGAACTTAATCAACACATGCATTCCTATGAACATGCACAGATTCAATAAAGCATTCTCATCAACACAACACAACATGCAATCGGGTTCCATGGTAACGAGACTCAACAACGCATGCATTTCTAAGGAAGATGCTAACATGCAACACTCATCTTTCACTCGTCCTGCAACTGGGCTGTACACACTCGCATGCAATACAACACACAATCAGAGCAAGGATATAGCAAGCATCAGTACTCGGAACCTGTTCATAACCCATGCATTTAAGATAGAAGATACTCCCCCTACCTGGACTGAAGCTCTCAGTCGGTCAACGTGACATTCAATTCCAGAGGAACACTGAATCACCCTTAACATCTGCATGCAAGAGCAGGGGAGGCCCAAGACGTCCCGCTCTCGGCTCGCTCCCTAGAAGGGCTCCATCGCAATGCTGTGAACACTCTGACCCCCTTGAAGCTCCTCGCAGTGCAGATCTCCACTGGGGCTTGGCGGTTTCGAGCAAGAAGAGGAAGTCGACGAAGGAATGAGGGAACAAGGAAGGAGGCGGGTTGCATGCAGAGGGAATGCACACCCTCATCCTCACTGGCTCGTCGAGTAAGGAAGGAGGACTTCCGACCTTCAGCCACCACTGTCTCGAGCTCACGGGAACAGCGAGTAGAAAAGAAGAAGAGGATAAAGAGAGTGAAGAGCGAAGAAGAGAAGAAGAGGAGTCTGAAGGAGATGCATAACTCCAAGGCACTTATACGTATAAGCATGCGCGTGCACGAGGAAGAGGGAGTGGGGTGGGAGAGCGTGAGTTCAGCAGCTCCACTCAGCCATGCGCACTCCATCCCATCACTCGGCCATCACCTCTTCTTTATTTAATTAGTTTATTGTTTTTAGAAGTTAAGGTGGTTTAGTTACGAGGATTTCCGTTTTACGGTAACCGTTTTTAATGGTTTAACTTGCTTGTTAGTTAATTATAATTTAACGGTTATTTCCCTACTGTGAAATCAATTCTTAATGGTTGGTTTTCCATTCGGTTTTTAACTTCAAATTGGGATGTTACACATAGAGTTTATATTGGTTCACTTCCAACACAGAAGCTATGTCCAGTCCTTTTAAACTTGAAGGATTTTCACTATTGTAAAAATCTCCTTTACAATAACAGCACCAGACCCGTGCTATAAGTATTCTTGACACTAACCACTTCTGGCTTATCTTAAGTATTCTTTCAACAAGCCACTCTTGGTTTAACCCAAGTATTCTTTCAAAAGCCTCTTCAGGCCAAAGTGTTTCCCACAAACTTGTTCTGGTGACACACCAGACTTTCACAAATTGAATGAATGAAAAGAGGTTTTTAAAACTTAGCATACAGATAATAGATAATTTTGAAATGGAACACTAAGTTTTTGACACAAGACCTAAGTCTACTAGAAGCAGAACTAGAAAATAATGAGGGTCTTTGTCTTACAAGAAAAAGAACAAGAATGAGATTGAATAATAACTTGAAGAGTTTGTTTCTAAGTTTTTCTTGTATCTTTGATGTTCAAACTTCCTTGGTATTTATAGTGGCTTGAAGGATATAACCGTTATTGCTTTTTGAAAGGAGTTATAGACGTTGGAAATTCTTTAAATGTATTTTGCCTTAAGCTTCTTGTTATCAGACCTTAAAGTTGAATTTAAGCTTGAGAGAGGTCTGAATCATATTTCAATATTTTCACGAAAATGGTTTCTCATGCATTTCCATGCACAAAACCATTCACGAACTAATTCCTGATTAAGCAATAGGTTGCTTTCTAAGACGTCCTGATAAGATCTCTGACTTGTGATCAGAATTTACAAGGGTACATACACTGACAGCTGCTGCTTTGTTGATCTTGTTCTTTTTGTTCTTTGATGATAAGCATGCAAATGTGATATGATCATTTCTCCTGAAGCATCACCAAAATAGAATTTATGAACGTTGAAGAAGAGTTCTTTGATCAGGATGCTTTTATCAGACTTTTGTTGTTTTACCAAACTTTTAGAACACATATACCCCCTTTTGTTTTTACAGCCTAATCTTCGTATCCTGAAATTAATTCAGCACTAAAAAAGGTTATGAACAATTCAGACTTTATTCCTTTAGTGAAAATACTTGATGAACGATATAAACAAATTTAGGAATTTATAAAATCTGGGGACTAGTCCGACAGGACTTAAAACTTATATTTTCGACCAGACTTTTTCTCAATATATATATATATATATAATATTTGCACGTTGTAAAGTTCCAATGCACCAAACCATATAAGTATATATTATATATAATATCTACATGCTGCCTCATGGAACCATTATATATAATATAAATTGTACGCATAATTATATATAATATATACTTTACATTTCTTTAATAGTTACGTAAAGTGGCATGTATATATTATATATTAAAAGCCATAGTATATAATATATATATATAGTATATATATTATATTAATATATATATACAATACTAATTTCTCTTCTTCCATTTATCTTGTACCCATTCTTCAATGTTATTTTTCAATCCTCAATAGCCTGCAAATAAAGTTAATTAAATGAAGTTATTAACTCAATTTAGGATCACACACCAAATAAAGCTCAAATTGGTAAAACATGTTAAGAGGTAATTAATTAGGAATTTATTTCTAATAAAATTGATACATTAAGGTAAGAAAATAATAGTGAATTTTGCATTATCATTAGGCTGCATTGTGTCAGATCGCAACCCGCGATTCATTTCCCAATTTTGGGGAAGCTTGCATAAAAAACTAGGTTCTAAGCTTAAGCTTAGTTCTGCTTATCATCCGTAAATGGATAGATAATCCGGACAAACAATTAAAAGCCTTGAAGATTTGTTAAGGGCTTGTGTGTTGGAGCATGGAGGTTATTGGAAAGATTCCTAGCATTGATTGAATTCACGTATAACAATAGTTATCATGGTACTATTGGTATGGCTTTATATGAAGCTTTGTATGGTCGAAAATTTAGGACTCCTCTGTGTTGGCTTGAAATTGGTGAAAATTTGTTTTTAGGGTCGGAGTTGATTACGGAAACGAATGAACAAATTAAAGTGATACAAGAAAAGATAAAAAGTGCCCAAGATCGTCTGAAGAGTTATTATGATAAGAGGCGGAAGCCACTTGAGTTTCAAGTTGGCGATCATGTGTTATTGAAGGTGTCAAGAGACAAAGGTATTAGGAGAGCTTTGAAAAGTAGAAAGTTAAGTCCAAAATTTATTGGACCATTTTAAATCCTTGAAAGGATTGGCGAGGTGGCATATAGGATTACCCTTCCTCCATATTTATCCAATTTACATAATATGTTTTATGTCTCACAATTATGAAAGTATGTGCATGATCCTACGCATGTGGCTGCCCTTGATGATGTTGAGATCAAGGGGAATTTATCTATCCCTCTGATGTTCACTACTATTGTGGAGCATTTTGTCAAAAAATTGCAGAACAAGTTGATTCCTTTGGTGAAAGTATGTTGGAAGCACGGAGATATGGTTACAACTATAAGGGAACGTGAGGACGATATGCGTAAGCGACATCCTGAAATATTTGAATCAAGTTGGTAAATTTTGGGGATGAAATTTTTTTTAGGTAGGTAGATTGTAACATCCCAAAACTTAAATAAGTACTCAATTGAGTGAAATGATTAGTAAATAACTAAATGTGAATTACTTGTTGTCCCAAAAATTTAGAAACAATTAATTGGGATTTACATTGACCACTCATAATTTATTGTGGCTAAAAGAGATGAATATAATACCCGATTAAAATATGGATGTCAGACCAAGTATCTCCAATTGAGGTACCATTGGTCAAGGCTGTTAAGAATATCAATGAGAATCCAGACATATATTCGGAATAATTTTTGGATAAGTATTGAGCCTATACGGTGATCCAGTTTATTATGAAACGGTAAAATAACAATATAAGTGGATTAATGAAAGTATGAAGTGCCTTAAGTTATATTTTCCTCTCATTTTTCTCTCACACTTCACGTGCTCTCTCACCCTCTCAAAGGCAAAAAACTCTTCCTCTTATTCTTTTCTTCTTCTTCTCTAAAACCACAAGGTATGTGTATGCTATTTTGCTTCCCTCTTCACTTCCATTTTCGTTTTCTCTTCAACAAGCAAGGAGAAGCTTATTGTGATTAGAGGCTCTCTTCCTTCTCATTTTTGTCTTCTTCTCTCCCTCTCTTGAAGCTCACTTCTCTTTTGGCTTGAGGTAAGTTCCTTACCATTTTTCTTGAGCTTAAGCCCTAGGTTATGGGTTATCATGGTTGGAGAAAGAGTTGTATGTATGGGTTATTGAATGGGAGCCATTAATATGTAAAGCCCTAAGGTAGGGTATAATAAATGTAAGGTTTTATGAGGGTGTACGGTGGTACACAAAAATGTGATAGGAGAAGATGGGTATTATTATGGTTGTTAGGTTTTAATGAAACCCTAACCCTAAGATTTAGGGGAAATATGTAATATGGTTGGGAAAGTTAATTTTAAGGGCAAATGTATGATATTTAGAGTGTGGGTGTTGATATTAATGTTGTGAGAGTGCCATTCATGAAGATTGATGGCCATTAATATGGAAACCCTTTCATAGGTATAGCTTTAAATGCTTAAAAATAAATATGACTACCAAACCCATGGTGGTTGTGGTGGAATAAATGAAATGGAATGTAGTTTGATAATGATAATGATGTAAACACCGAGTTCTTAACTCAAAACCATTAACCTTGGTGGTTTAGATGAAATAGTTGTATGGTATATTGTGTGTAGGAAATGACCCCATTGATAAAGTGAGACCTTCGAACCGCAGAGATTTCTACTTTTCTTGAGGTAGAAGGGGTTAATATTTCTAAATATATGATTTCATCCATTATTGATGTGTATGTATGGGTGTGCTTCCATAATTTAGGCTTGGATGAATATCTTGATGTTTATATGATTAAAATGCATTTAGAATGATTTGTGTTATGTGGTGAATGTTGTTGGGATGATGATTATGGTGTTGAGTTTGATTCATAGCAATATGACTTATTTGTGAATGGCATTGAGACCATGATTGAATTGATTACAAATATATTGAACATCCCATGATATGTAATTTGATGGATAATGTTTTGCCATTAACTATTTGATGGTACAGAGTTAGACTTAGAAGAGGGGTTGAATAAGTCTTAAACTCCTTTTTGAAGAATGTACAGACCGCTTAAGCAATATAAAAATCAACAGACCAATGAAAGGAATAGAGAAGCACACAACGAAAATATCCTGGTTCACTTCCAACGCAGAAGCTATGTCCAGTCTCCTCAGACCGAAGGAAACTATTGTAAAAAACACCTTTACAATATCTACAGCAGCCTAGTGCAATAAGTATTCTTGACTCCACCCACTTCTAGCTTAAAACCTAAGTATTATTTCAAAGATTCATTCCTAGCCACAGACTTAAGTATTTTTTTCAAAAGCCTCTTCAGGTCACAAGTGTTTCCCAACACTAACGGACTCTGGCAACACACCAGATCTTACAAAAAGTAGTGATAAAGAGTTTTTGGTGTTACAAAAGATAACTCAGCGTATAGAGAAATGAAATGATTACATAGGTACATTAAGCTACAGACTACTATAAGTCAAGGTCTGCTAGAAGCAAAACTACAAAGAAGACTTGAGTAGTGAAATACAAGAAAAGTCTTTTAGACTTTGATTTCTAGAGAAATTAGAAAGTTGAGCAACAAGGCAAAAGTCTTAGAGAGAATCTCTTCTTTTTTGATTTGAAAGCTTCTTGTATTTATAGTCCTTTTTGAGATAACTGTTGGTTCAGCTTGAAGGATGTTGGTCTCTTTAAGGATTGTGCTGCCAGTGAGTATAGAGACATGCTTCTGAGAAATTTCCTTAAAAGGATTACTTCGAAAGTCTTTTAACAAAAGATCTCTTTTGCTTATGCACTTTGAGAAAGCAAGTACACTTTATAGCAATTGACCTTAGGCTATCTGGTCTAAGAAGATTTAGCTTTTCCTGATACCTTGAGATATGTGTGGCAGTTTTCTTGATATATACGAGCATGCCTTTTAACTTTTTCATTAATTACCTTTTTGATGATAGACACAAAGATAATATGAGAAAGTCCATGCAGCTTCTTATTTGGAAAAGAAAGATCCTTTTTCAAATACTTGAAGAATATGAGAGAGCTTTTCATGGTCTGTAGCTTTAGACTGGCTTGATTCACTGGAGCTTTGAGTGAGTGCAGACTTCTTTACTTCAAGAATGATTTGAATTTTATGGACTCCCCTTATTCTTCGCAAATGGAGTTCTACAGACTTTCTGTCACACTTGAACAGACTAGTTAGATAAATAGGCGTACAAACTTTATTTTAGCTAAGAGTCTTGATGTGTATTATTAACAAATCATAAGGGCTTCAGACTTCTTAGTCATGAATTCAGACTTGATTCTAACACTTATGATGTGAATGAAATCTAATGATAATTGGTAATGATCGAGAATGATGAAAATATTAAAATCCACTAAGTAATAGTGGTGAGTTGTTGATTATGGAGTGGCATTTCAAGATGCACAGAGTGAGAATGCATTGATCTGCATTTGCATCCATGGCATATCATGCACTGTCTGTTTTGGGATGTTAGGTGTTCCAACAGGTGGGCCCAGTAGGAGGGCGGTCTGGTGCAGGGCAAAATTGTTATTGTCCCCTAGTGATTCGCTAGAGTCACGAAGCTGTCCATAGTTTGGTGACAAGGCACCCTATGTGGTGGGCCTAGTGGGTGGGCGTCTCTATGATGAGCAGGTGACCTCGATGTCCCTATGGGGCACGACTCTCTCGATGTGTGTTCAGGAAGGGCCTGTAGCACTTTTGGCAAGTGAGGCCATGTTGTTGATCCATAAATCATGGGGTGACTAGTGCTACATATGGGCGATTACGGTTTGATACCAATAAAAGATGGTGTTATACATGCAAATTAAGAGTTAAATGTATATATTTACTACTGCATTAGGGGCATAGTAGCACACCTATGCTTGACCCACATGTTATATGATGTTGTTCCCACAGTCGGATTCGCGATTTGATAATAATTCCTTTATGCATATGCATTATCTATAAGAGCATTTGCATACAGCCAGAAATATACCGAGTTTTGATAGCCCATGGTGGCGATGGATGATTAATAAGTGAAAAGAAAGAAATTTGTGGTACTAACCTTAAATAGATAGTTGTGCTTGAGGAGATCATTATTGATTTTATATGTAATGTATATGCGTTGGTTTGTATGTGTTATGGTTCAAATGATTGATGATGAACTATGTGACATGATATTAAGTGTGGTTGGATCGTATGGTTCCATTGAGGAACATATGTTGTGGACATGCATATATGTATTATCATAATGTATGATATTGATTCATTTGGTATATGTTACTTACCTCCTAGTTGTCATTTTAAAGATTGATATAGGTATGTTTGGAGCCCTACTTTTTTGGAGGTTGAGCTTGGAGAAGGTAAATATGGAAGGAAGCCCTTGTGCCTTGGTCGACAAATGTGTTTGTGGAAAGCACAATTCATATATATATATTTATATATATATATATATATGTTTTGTATATGACAAATCAAGTAGTGATGGATATATATATTTTTGGGGTTCATATGTGAAAATTAGACCTTGGTGTTTTAAAGGCTAATTTTTGGTTATGACCTTAACAATGGATGATGACAATTGTGATACTTGATTTTATGCCACATTGATGAATGAATGAAGAGGTTACGAGGATTATGATTATAACATTCTTATTTTTAAAATAAATTCTCAATAATACAATAAATTTTTCGTAAATGATTTACATTTCAAAACAGAATCTGTATTAAATAATACACTGTTATTTTTACAACAGCCGACCGGCCCATTTAAATATACAAATAAATATAACCACTCGGTATACACAGGAGCCGGCCAAGGCTTCTACGAAATAACTATGTGCACTATGTACAATAAATATAAATACATAATGCTCCAAATGGCGAGTGACTTCATCTATCATTGTTGTGTCCTATGTCCACTGTAAAAATCACAATAGGAGTGAGCATAAATATGTCAAATGATAGTTATTGAATCAGATTAAAAGTCCAATTCATAACTATATATAAAACACAACCGAACCATACAAACTCATCATAAATAGCATGTTATTCTCAATAACATCTATATATCAGTGCATACACATGCTCAATCAAATAGATCCATTATTAAGTCTTTTAATTTGTGTTGCAACACTAGCTCCCAGAGCCATAACTCAGCTCTCAGCTGATCCGGCCGTTTTATTGGTACCAAACCGTTTGCACCCTTATGTGACACCATCACTCTCAGTGACAACGGTAGTGCCACGGGCTAAAACCCCGAGCCCCGCTCAAGAGGTTGCCTTGAGTCCCACCCAAGGTCTTTTGTCTTTTGCCTTAAGTCCCACCCAAGGTATTTTGTGGAATCCTTGAAACTACATCATATTTCATATTCATTCATCACACAAGCATCTCATGCATTTGTATATCATCAAAAATTCATGAAAATCATTCTCATCATCAGTCACATATATTCTATAGCATCTCATGCATAGAATTTATCACAAACACGTAAATCATAAATATATACAATCATATCTCATATGAATTCAATATCATTAATATTGATCTGTCCTGAACCGGGGTCGAGAGATCCGGTGTAGGGCCAGTCACAAAAGTCTAAGATTGAATAGGATTAAATACCGGTTATGCTGGTATCCGGTCTGAATATCCAGAGTTCCAATATGAAGAAAGCAGTCTCGGAGTCCTGGAGGTCCTTCACACCGTCCTCACGTATTGATGTGGGTGAAAGGTGGTGTCACCTGTGAAGATTCTCTGACGCTTAAGTCAGTAATAGTATTCCAAGTGAGGAATGTTTTAAAATAGTAATTGTAAGTAATGAAGAAGAAGTTCTGCTCTTCATAAATGAAGAGAGTTAATATACCTGATTGGCTCGATTTACGAGGACTTGCTAGTGGGAACCACTAACATCAATTATTAAATAAATTATTATTTAATGTACACTTGCCAGTATGATTGAGTCAAGTGGCTATTTTATATTGAGCGTAGAGATAGTAGGACTAGTCTTAGGGAACAAGTTGATTATTTCCAGGAGTAGATTATGGCTCGTAGTGTGGAAAATGGAACCTTTATCCTTGTCCCTGTAGCGATGCCCTTTGTCTTCCGTATAGTGATATACGTGTTATCCGATGTGCATGAAGTTATCCTGGATAACCGATATAGGGAGAATGCCTAATATGGATTTAGAGTCCGGATGTATACCAATGACATCGGTAACATGTTGGATAACTGATAAAGACGTTGAAATATATCTTGTAGAACGGATACCGGTATCGAGACTGGATCAAACATGAATGGAAGATATGAAAACATAAAATATGTTATTCAATCAGGGTCTTAATAACGATTCATGCACAAAACATATATTCATCATATCAATATCACCCCACATCCATTCATATACTATTCATTTGAAATGTAACACTCCCCCTACCTGGAAATAAGAGTTCTAGCAGCTTTTCAAACGATATCCTAGTCACTGCTCACGAATTCTGACTGGAATTGTAGTTCTGAATTAGTTCAGAGCTTCCTTCATGAAGAAAAGACATGAAGATTGGTTTTCTTCTTTGTTTGTTAATTTTCCAGTAAAGATTGGAAAGAAAGGATAGAAGTAATATGTTGCACTCCCAAAGTTTCTAACTGATTCAACAGTAGTTGATATATATATATATCGTTCATGCAAAAGAGACGTGAACGATAGGAAAAAGTCTGACACACGTATCTTAAATGATAAGGAGGGAATAAGATATTTAATAAAAGGGAACAGCATATCAGAGGGGGTCCCATACTTAGAAAAATATCTTAAAGGAGAATCTACTAGAATGTAGAAGAACATAGTAATGTGGAAAGCATCCATAATTAAAATAATTATTAATTCCGACTCGGTTTCAGTATTCTGGAACATCTTTCCAAGAAGATTCATCACAGCCTTTGTCCGTTCAGAATTCCTTTATTCGGAGGAAATTCACTTGGAAAGGTTTCATCGAATGAAACATTTAGTTTTCCTTCCTCGGAAATGTCCCACACGGAAATATCTCATTCAAACTTCTCACTCAGATATATTTTTTCCCGAGTCAAGCCTTCACTTGCGTCACTCGGAAGTCTTTTATCTAAAAAGATCACTCGGAGTTTGAAGACAATCCTCTCTCGGAAATCTTTCCTTTCGAAAGGACCACTCAGGGTCAAAGATAGTCTTGAAGATCAATTCGAGCACAAGCTCTCAGAAACTCTGAATATGGACCCGAGTATGAATTAAATGAATTCATCACTCGGAAATTTACTTCATTCGGAATTATTCACTCAGAATATACTCATTTGAAGTTGAAATCTTTCTGTCCAGAAGCACCTTTTTTTTTGAAAAAGATTCACTCGGTTTATCCTAATCGGTGTTACACCACACAGATATTAGAAATTTCTCACTTGACACTTTCCCACTTGGAACGTCTCACTCGGTGCCATCTCTCTCAGAGACACTTCACTTGGAAAGTCATACAACTCGAAGATACTCCACTCGGTCACTATTCAAAAATATCTGCTCATGAAGTACTTATCCGAAATCAAAGCTTCTCTTCTTTCAGAAGTACTTCTCTCGGAACAACACATTCGGAAACGTTTCACTCAGATTTTGCCTTATTCTAATAGTGTCTCATTCGGACATAGTTTTCTTAACTCAGAAATGATTCTCTTAATGATGTTTCACTCGGAAACATCTTAACTTCACTTAGAAGTACTTTTCTCAGTCTTATTTCACTCGGAATCATACCATTTTCACTCGGAATGTCTTATTTTAAACAGTATTTACTCGAAATTTCATTCGGAAATTCTCCATTAAACCTTAATAAATTATTTTTTCTAAGAATCATAAATTTTGGGATGTTACATTTCTCCCTCTACAAAAATTTCATCCTCGAAATTTAAATATATAGATATACATTAATGAAATAACTTGGGATATTGTTGCCTCATAGCGTCTTCACGTTCCCAAGTATGAATGATACATTGATCCTGCTGCCATGCAACCTTGACCAACTGCACATTCTTGCTTCTTAAGCGTTTTACCGATCGGTCCACTATACCAGTGGGCTTGGCTATAATGGTTAGGTTTTCTCGGATTTCAACATCATCATCCGGCATCTCATGGGTAGGATCTAGCAAATACTTTCTCAATTGAAAAACATAAAATACACTGTGCAGATTTGACAAATGAGAAGGCAACGCTATCTGATAAGCTACAGGTCCGACTCTTTTCAATATTTCATACAAACCAATATACCTCGGGCTCAATTTCTTGTTTTTCAATGCTCTCCCAATACCTTTGCTAGGAGAAACTTTCAGAAAGACTTTGTCACCGACCTAAAATTCAATCAACTTCGTCCGCTTATCATAATAACTCTTCTGACGGTCCTGGGATGCTTTCATTTTATCCTTAATCATTTGAATTTGCTCGGAGGTCTGCTGTACAATCTCTGGTCCTAACATTAAGCTCTCCCCCGATTCCGACCAGCAAATAGGGGTTCGGCATTTCCTGCCATATAAAGCCTCATATGGAGCCATACCGATGCTACTGTGATAGCTATTATTATAAGTAAATTCAATCAGTGGAAGGTATTTCTCCCAGCCACCACCATGCTCTAGCACACAGGACCTCAACAAGTCCTCTAAACTTTAGATAGTATGCTCGGACTGCCCATCTATCTGAGGATGATAGGCCGAACTCAATCGGAGCTTCGAACCTAACTCCTGATGTAAACTTCCCTAAAATCGAGAAGTAAACCTTGGATCTCTATCTGACACGATTGAAGATGGAACACCATGTAGTCGGACTATCTCACTAATATACAACTATGCTAGTCTCTGCAAGGGGTAACTCATGTTGATCGGCAAGAAGTGTGCAGACTTTGTCAATCGGTCTACAATAACCCAAATAGCATCGAGTCCACTCCGAGTCTTGGGTAATCCCATTACGAAATCCATAGCAATAGCATCCCATTTCCACACAGGAATCTCCAAAGGTTGCAAACCACTGGACGGTTTTTGATGTTCAACCTTCGTTTTCTGACAGATTATACAGTGAGCCACGAAGTCGACCACATCCCTCTTCATTCTGAGCCACCAGAAATACAATTTCAAATTATGGTACATCTTAGTAGTACCCGGATGAATACTCAACATACTCCTATGTGCTTCATCAAGCACCGATCGTCGTAAATCACCAGAGTCAGGTATATAAATCCAACCTTTCACTCGGTAAATGCCATCAGAACCCTCGGTTAAAAATAGGTCCTTGCCTTTAGCCTGAGTTTCTTTCATCTCGGCTAAATAAGAATCCGACATCTACTGTACATAAACAAGCTTCAAAAATTCATTGGCTATTTTCAATGTACTGAGAGTTACTTTCCGAGACAAAAGAGACATCTACATGCAGGTTCATGTCTTGGAATTGTTCAAGTAACTCCATCTCTTTAACCATCATTATTGCCATATGAATAGACTTCCGACTCAAGGCATCGGCTACAACATTTGCCTTTCCCGGGTGGTATTTCAAGTCGAAATCGTAGTCTTTTAGGAATTCAATCCACCTCCTCTGTCTCATATTCAACTCCTTCTGGTCGAACAAATATTTCAGACTTTTATGGTCACTATACACTTCGAACTTAGAGCCATAAAGATAATGCCTCCAAATTTTTAGTGCAAAGACCACAGCTGCCAACTCCAGATCATGTGTAGGATAGTTTTGCTCGTGTGGTCGTAATTGACGTGAAACATATGCGATCACTTAGCCATTCTGCATCAGTACACATCCTAGGCCGAGTCCGGATGCATCGCAATAGACCATAAAGCTTTCCAACAGATTCGGCAATGCCAATACAGGAGTAGAAGTCAGCTTAGCCTTCAATTCTTGAAAACTCCTTTCACACTCGGAAGACCACACAAAAGGAACATTCTTCTAGGTTAGCTTGGTCAATGGCAAGGCGATTTTGGAGAATCCTTCAATGAATCTCCGATAATAACCAGCTAAACCCATAAAACTCCTGACCTCGGTGACTGACTTAGGTCTCTCCCAAGTCATCACAGCTTCGATCTTTGAAGGATTTATCGAGACACCTTCACTGGAGATGACATGACCCAGGAATTGAATCTTGTTCATCCAGAATTCACACTTAGACAATTTGGCAAATAATTGCTTCTCCTTTAACCCTTGAAGTACCGATCGGAGATTTCTTCATGCTCCTCATGGGACTTAGAATAAATCAATATATCATCGATAAATACCACCACAAACCGATCCAAGTAAGGATGAAAAATGTTGTTCATATAGTTCATAAACACAGCCGGAGCATTAGTGACTCCGAACGGCATTACTACATATTCATAATGACCATACCGGGTCTTGAATGCCGTCTTAGGAATATCAGCAGCTTTTACTCGGATCTGGTGGTATCCCGATCGTAAATCAATCTTTGAAAAGACCGATGCACCACGTAATTGATCAATTAAGTCGTCAATCCTAGGCAATGGGTATTTATTCTTGATGGTCAGCTTATTCAATTGTTGGTAATCAACACATAACCGTATGCTACCATCCTTTTTCTTAACGAGTAACACCGGAGTACCCCACGGTGATATACTCGGTCGGATAAATTATTTCTCTAACAACTCGTCAACTTGTTTCTTTGACTCGGCTAGTTCAATCGGAGACATTCTATAAGGAGCTCTGGAGACTGGCTCGACTCCAGGAATCAGATCAATAGAGAACTCAATTTCTCTATCAGGAGGAATACCAGGCACATCCTCCGGGAACAACTCAGGGAAATCACAAACAACAGGAATATCTCAAATTCTAGACTCACTCTTTCCATTAACCATACAAAATAGCATAAATAGCTGAGATATACCTTGAATTTCATAGTCATCGACTTTTTGATTAGAAAAAATCACCCGCCGGTTCCGACAGTCAACTAGGACTTTATTGGCTGATAGCCAATCCATACCGAGAACAATGTCAAGACCTCTCAAAGGTAGACATATCAAATCAGCAATGAAATTCCTATCACCCAAAGTGAAGGATACATTTTCACATATCATGGAAGTCCATAATTTAGCACCAGTCGGGTTAGATACATTTAATGGCTGATTCATAGCAACAACAGGTAATCTCATACGCATGACACAATCATTGGAAATAAATGAATGAGTTGCACCCGAGTCAAACACCACATCAAGAATAGTATTTCCGAGTAAACACTTACTCTGAACCAGGTCGCTGGCTTGAGCAGCCTCCTCAACAGTGGTAGCATACACTCGGCCTGCAGTTGGTGAACTAGAACTCCCAGCCCGATCATTCCTCGGCATCACAGAATTGTTACCGCGTCCACCATTGCCTCTACCTCCTTTGTTACCGTTTCCATGGCCTCGTCCTCGGAAGCCTCCACGGTTTACACTAGCATTCGATTCAGTCGGTTGTAGAAGAGGACATTTAGGATGAATGTGTCCTTTCTCATTACAGTGACAGCAAATAACTTCTTCATCTTTATCACAATTCCGAGCATAATGATTGCCACCACATCTGAAGCATTTAATGTCCCTCGGACGACTCACCGATCGGCCACCAAAATTCACTCGGCCTCGGGATCTAGAGGATGACTCTCCTCTAACAAACTTCCTTTGCTTCTTAAAACTGATCGGTGGTAGCTTCGAAGAACTGTCCGACCTACTGCTCGATCCGGTTGAAGCTTTATCATCTTCCTCATATATTCGACATTTATTGACAAGGATCGGAAAACTTCTAATCTCCTGGTGTCAGAAAGCCTTCTTAATTTTTGGGTTCAAGCCACTCTCAAATTTGATGCATTTTGAGCCTTCAGTGCCCGACAGCTGAAAAGGAGGATAAAACAAACAAAGCTCCTCGAATTTCGTTGCATATTCTTCAACACTCAAATTGCCTTGTCGGAGTTCCATGAATTCCAATTCCTGTTGGCTCCTGACAGTATTTGGGAAGTATTTTTCAAGGAAACATTCCTTGAAAATTTCCCAATTCAGCTCGGTTCCCATAGCTATCAGTCAGGCCTTGGTCATTCTCCACAAGTTTTTAGCTTTTTTCCGAAGCATGAAAACAGCATACTCAACCTTTTGTGCCTCTGTGCACTGCAGACTGCCAAAGATCCATTCTAAGTTCTGGATCCATGCATAGGCTTGGTCGGGCTGAAATCCTCCATGGAATTCAGTCGGTTTTCGCTTTAAGAAACAATCAATACTATGATTGTAACTCGGTTGAGGTTGGTTCTGCCTTTCTAAAATGTCAGCAACACGCTGGAAGGCAGCAGCCATTGCATCCATACCATGAGGGTCCATTTTCTTATCTTGAAATAATCATCATACTTTAGTACCTCTCATGGATATGAAAGCAATTATTTATAGTTGACTTCCTCAACTATAATACGTAACAACAGTGATATGATTTCACTCAATGCATAGCATTTAGTAGCTTAACCTTGGCCTTGGACTTTTCAAGTCTGCTCTGATACCAAAATATAACGTTCTTATTTTTAAAATAAAATTTCAATAATACAATAAATTTTTCGTAAATGATTTATATTTTAAAACAGAATTTGTATTAAATAATACACTATCATTTTTACAACAGCCGACCGGCCCATTTAAATATACAAATAAATATAACCACTCGGTATACACAGGAGCCGGGCAAGGCTTCTACGAAATAACTATGTGCACTATGTACAATAAATATAAATACATAATGCTCCAAATGGCTGAGTGATTTCATCTATCATTGTTGTGTCCTATGTCCACTGTAAAAATCACAATAGGAGTGAGCATAAACATGTCAAATGATAGTTATTGAATCAGATTAAAAGTCCAATTCATAACTATATATAAAACACAACCGAACCATACAAACTTATTATAAACAGCATGTTATTCTTAATAACATCTATATATCAGCATACACATGCTTAATCAAATAGATCCATTATTAAGTCTTTTAATTTGTGTTGGAACACTAGCTCCCAGAGCCATAACTCAGCTCTCAGCTGATCCGTCCGTTTTATTGGTACCAAACCGTTTGCACCCTTATGTGACACCATCACTCTCAGTGACAACGGTAGTGCCACGGGCTAAAACCCCGAGCCCCGCTCAAGAGGTTGCCTTTGTGTTTGAATGTGATAACAGGTACAAGGATTTTGATAATGACAAAACACTCTTGAAGAAATTCTTGCAAAAACAAAGACATGGAATCAGACCCAGAAACAGTGCGAAGCTAATCGATTAGGAAGCCCAGTCTAATCGATTAGGGTGATTCTGTTTATGGAACAACTGCAACAGGACATAAGCTAATCGATTACAGCAATTGAAATAATCGATTAAAGAGCTACTGGAATTACAGTAATCGATTACACACATGACATAATTGATTACCAAAATCAAAAATGGCATTAACAGCATCAGGTATAAAGGCTAATCGATTAAGGAAATTTATCCAATCGATTAGAAGGCTACTGGAAGTAAGCTAATCGATTACCAGGACTATATAATCGATTACGTAGCTGCGAAGCCAAATTAAATGCATCAGGTATCATCCCTAATCGATTACATGCCAAGAAATAATCGATTGGAAGCCCTCTGACTTGAAGCTAATCGATTACACATAAAGGGATAATCGATTACAGCACGATCTGGAATGAAAAATTCAAAGTGTAATCGATTACAGCTCGAGGCGTAATCGATTACGAAAGTGGGAAAACACATATTAGTGGGAAACCAGCACATGTCTCCACCATTTCTTCAGACCCCCACTATGTGCAACGGCTAGGAAGAAGAAAGGCACCCCTCAAGCTCTCAAATGGCTCTATAAATTCAAGAGGAACTTAAGTACAAAACACATAACTAGAAGCTATCATTCTACACTTGTTCTTGAGTGTGGGACACTAGGAAGCTGCAATTGCTCATAGCTTGTATCTCTAAACTTCAATAGTGGAAATCCTCTAAGTGGGTTGCTTAGAGGCGAGACGTACACTGGTGTTGGTGGAACTCGTTATATTGGTTTGCAAGCTCCTCTCCCTTACTCTTTTACTTTCATATACTGTAATTGGTTGATTTGTGTTGATTGATTGTGAATTGCATACTTGAGCTTGTCTAATTTGATATATTTCAAATACTACCCACCAAGTGTTTGTTAAATTGCTTCAGCTATATTTATCCTTGTGGTGCATTGCATACTATCTTTAACTTGATTTCATTTGCATATTCTTGTAAACTTGGATATAAAAATCAAGTTCAAAGGCATTCCAATCAAAGTTTTTAAAACTCAATTCACCCCCCATCTTGAGTATTGAGGCCACTTGAACAACAGCCTTGAGTCCCACCCAAGGTCTTTTGTCTTTTGCCTTAAGTCCCACCCAAGGTCTTTTGTAGAATCCTCGAAACCACATCATATTTCATATTTATTCATCACACAAGCATCTCATGCATTTCTATATCATGAAAAATTCATGAAAATCATTCTCATCATCAGTTACATATGTTCTATAGCATCTCATGCATAGAATTTATCACAAACACATACATCACAAATATATACAATCATATCTCATATGAATTCAATATCATTAATATGAATGGAAGATATGAAAACATAAAATATGTTATTCAATCGGGGTCTCAATAACGATTCATGCACAAAACATATATTCATCATATCAATATCACCCCACATCCATTCATAAACTATTCATTTGAAATGTAACGCTCCCCCTACCTAGAAATAAGAGTTCTAGCATCTTTTCAAACGATATCCTAGTCACTCCTCACGAATTCCGATTGGAATTGCAGTTCTGAATTAGTTCAGAGCTTCCTTCGTGAAGAAAAGAAATGAAGATTGGTTTTTCTTCTTTGTTTGTTAATTTTCCAGTAAAGATTAGAAAGAAAGGATAGAAGTAATATGTTGCACTCCCAAAGTTTCTAACTGATTCAACAGTAGTTGATATATATATATATATATATATCGCTCATGCAAAAGAGACGTGAACGATAGGAAAAAGTCTGACACGCGTATCTTAAATGATAAGGAGGGAATAAGATATTTAATAAAAGGGAACAGCACATCAGGGGGGTCCCATACTTAGAAAAATATCTTAAAGGAGAATCTGCTAGAATGTAGAAGAACAGAGTGACGTGGAAAGCATCCATAATTAAAATAATTATTAATTCCGACTCGGTTTTGGTATTCTGGCACATCTTTCCGAGAAGATTCATCACAACCTTTATCTGTTCAGAATTCCTTTATTCGGAGGAAATTCACTCGGAAAGGTTTCATCCCATGAAACATTCAGTTTTCCTTCCTCGGAAATGTCCCACACGGAAATATCTCAATTAGACTTCTCACTCAGATATATTTCTGCCCGAGTCAAGCCTTCACTTGCGTCACTCGGAAGTCTTTTATCCAAAAAGATCACTCAGAGTTTAAAGACAATCCTCTCTCGGAAATCTTTCGTTTTGAAAGGACCACTCAGGGTCAAAGATAGTCTTGAAGACGAATCCGAGCACAAGCTCTCGGAAACTCTGAATATGGACCCGAGTACGAATTAAATGAATTCACCACTCGGAAATTTACTTCTTTCGGAATTATTCACTCAGAATATACTCATTCGAAGTTAAAATCTTTCTGTCCAGAAGCACCTTTTTTTTTGAAAAAGATTCACTCGGTTTATCCCAATCGGTGTTACACCACACAGATATTAGAAATTTCTTACTTGACGTTTTCCCACTTGGAACGTCTCACTTGGTGCCATCTCTCTCAGAGACACTTCACTCGGAAAGTCACACAATTCGGAGATACTCCACTCAGTCACTATTCAAAAATATCTGCTCGTGAAGTACTTATCTGAAATCAAAGCTTCTCTTCTTTCGGAAGTACTTCTCTCGGAACAACACATTCAGAAACATTTCACTCAGATTTTGCCTTATTCCAATAGTGTCTCATTCGGACATAGTTTTCTTAACTCAGAAATGATTCTCTTAATGATATTTCACTCGGAAATATCTTAACTTCACTTAGAAGTAGTTTTCTCGGTCTTATTTCACTCGGAATCATACCATTTTCACTCGGAATGTCTTATTTTAAACAGTATTCACTTGGAATTTCATTCAGAAATTCTCCATTAATCTTTTTTCTAAGAATCATAAATTTTGGGATGTTACAATGATCCTTGGAAATGCATAAGTAGCTTATGTGTAATGAATATTGTGAAATGTATGTATGTTGGGGGAAGTGGTTAGGCCATATTCCCATATGATGGTTAGGACCTCATGTAGAGGTTACCTATAACCCATAATATATGTATGAAACTTATGTGCATGGTTGGTTATGGCCAAATAGGCTCACATTGCAAATTGGCATGGTTGGTTTGGTCTAAATACACTTGAATTGTTATTGATGCATAGGATGATGTAGAATTTAATTTATTGGATGAGACTTATTGGAACAAGTCATAATTATGTCTATAAACATATATCTATTGAGAGTTTTGGTTAAATCCTTGCTTAATGAAATTCGACATGCCATGTAATTTGATTTACCTATGTTAAAAGCTATTTTCCATAGCGAGAATGTTATGTATCAGTATTATGATTTCTAGCTCATTCTCGCTCAAGCGAACATGGTCTTGCTCAAGCGAGAGTCAGAGTAATGACTCTGTGGGTTCTCGCTCAAGCAAGTATATGTAAAAAATGATTCTGTCAAATTCTCCCTCGAGCGAGTGAGTACTCGCTCAAGCGAGTAAATGATATTTTGATTATGCTTCTTTCTCGCTCAAGCGAGAATACATGGTTTTGATTCTGTTGGTTTTCCACTCAAGCAAGTAGTGCCTCGCTTGAGTGAGGATGTTGTAAATTAATTCTAGACAATTTTCGCTTGAGCGAATGTGGCGCCACTCAAGCGAGTAAGAGGGGGTCTAATGCTTGGCATTGCTCGCTCAAGCGAGATTCGGGGACTCGCTCAAGCAAGAGTTTCCTTGCTTAAGCAAGGCCATCTAAAATGGGTTTTTCCTCCTTCCTTTTTCTCATTTTGGGGCCTTTTCTCATATCTTCATATATGGGACTAGGTGTATGCCCTGCATACACATTTTTCTTCTGCTGTAAACGTAATTGTTTTTGTATACACGTTGGGGTAATTATTTCTCGATCCATTTTCTCAATTCTTAAACTTCGGCCTCCGATCTTCTGTGATTCGAGATTCGATGTATGGTTGCATTTTCAAACTTTTAAAATGCAAAAAAATTATTTGTATTTTCATTTATCTAATTAATGCAATTACATCGAGATTCAGATCCGGGGGTCGGGCATCGTTACAACAGGCAAAAAGGGGAGTAACCAATGTTTTTCATGGAATATACATGATTATCAATGAAGATATTCATGAGATAAAAGACTTTATCAAAAGGTAAATAAATTTTATTGATTTATACTATATAATAAAGATATAAAAACTAATGATTTTATATGTGTATATGGAGATTGGAAAATGAAAAAGTCATGGCCATGCCTATAACAAGTCAAATATCTTCGAAATCAAGTTTATCTCAAGAAGACGATCTTTTGTCTATCGAAATAAAGTGTATTATTTTACTTTTATATCTTCTATTAACAAAATTTCAATATATATATGTATATAAATTAATTGTGTTTATAAGTATGTTTCTAATTTAAAAAAAATATATATATAGGAAAATCCTAAGAGAAGTATTGAAATTACTCCAATTGATAAAGAATGTAGCAAGAGGTCTTTAGAAGTTGTTAATTTAACTTATGACAATGATGATGACGACATACAAACTTCTACCACAAAATAAGCTTTTAAAAGATTAAAGACGTCTGGTGTGAAAAAATACTCTATGGAAGGAGATGAAGAATGACCCATTAAAATTCGAAGTTATATATTTTATGTTATTTTATTTTATGATCTACAGGTTGTGATGCTCAGTCATTGTTTATTCAAATAGTATTGATCTTATTATTATGTTGATTGGTCTGATCATAATTGAGGTGATTATATTGATATTAGTTTGTTGAATTGATTATAGATAATTGATTCAATTATAATTAATTATACCTAAATTTGATTAAATATATCCTTAAATTAATGATAGAGAATTAAAATTAACATTTTGGAATAAGTTCTCATAATTAAGCCATATTATATGGGATTTGATTCATCCATTAAACCTGTTGTATCTCATTAAAATAATATTTTAGTAAAGAAAATATTGTAACATGTGTTTGCAAGCATAAACAAATGTCATTAACTTAAATTTCAATTATCAAATTTATTATGAATTAATTTTGAATTATAACCGATATGATTATTATTCTTAAAAATTTAAATGTCATAGATATTGATATGTGTCAAAATTACCTAAAAATTTAATTTAAATTAAAATTTGAATTTTTTATTATATTAAAATTTAGAAATATTAGTCAGAATATTTGAATTTTTTATATTTCAATTTTAAATTTAATTGGTGCTTTTAGTCAATATCAAATTTGAAATTTTAATTTTAATATTATATTAAAATTTCAAAATTTTAATAGTAAAAAAATTTAATTTACGATACATTTTGAAAACTTTGTATTGTAATAAAATTTTTATATTTAAATTTTAAATTCAATTGATCATTCACTTTTAACTTTGTTCAAATTTAAACAGTAGTTAATTTTTTTAATAAAGTAATATTAGGAAAGTAACCAATTTAAAAAAGTGCTCAATCCTTTTATGTAGTTCAATAGTCCAATAATAGTTATTTACATACATTTAAAGTAAAAAGTTTATTTGTTAATAATTTATAAAGTATCAAATAATTTTTGAATGATTATATGAAATTTAGCAGACTTTATCTCTGAGAACTTTGAGTTTAATGGTTGAATTGATAAAATTCATTGTTGAAAGAAAGTTATATGAATTTATCATTTTACGGAGTTTGACATTGTATAGGTTAGGGTAGTACAAAATTACGAAAAACCTTTAAAATGCTTATTATTTTTCAGTTTGCTTACTATAGACAAACCAAGTCTGAACAGGCAGAAGCCAACAACATATAAAAAACAATTTTGTTTAGCATATCATATTTGATTTTCTTCGGGTAAATAAAGCCAAGAAATCATTTTAGACATGAGCAAAGTTTTCTTAAATCAAAAGCATTTGAGTCACATCTATTGTGATAAATATGATTATGTTATCAAAATTCAAAGTTGTGTACCTGTTATCACCAATAGCATAAATACATGTATAATAGCAAAGTTAATAGATATTGTACATAACTAACTTTTTAATAGCTATTTTAGCTAACCAATTTAAAAATGACTATTGTACATCACTAAAGTTAATAGATATCTCTATTTTTTTAAAATGTATATCAATTTTAAACACAAAAAACATAAATTGTAGCAAGTCAATAGTTATATTATAATAAAATGACATTGTAGAATTTAAAAAAATAAATAGTTAAAAGATTATAAAAACTTTTAAAAATTTCTATTTAGAAGTTCATTTGCAGAAAGAGATAAAATATGAAATACCACTATTTTGTAAATATTCATCTTATATTTTATATTTTTAATCTTTACCTATTCCCAATAAATATTTATTCTTATTAATTAAATTTCAATATTTAACACATATCAACGTCTCATGAAGTGTGACCCTATTTATTTTACTTTTTCAAATTCACAACAAAAATAATTTTCAAATCAAATTAAAATATCAATTGTCATCATAATCAAAATTAATAATAATAATATTATTATTATTTTAACATTTCAACCATTTTCAACATTGTTTATATATTTTTCTCTAATTTTATTACCTTAAAATTAATATATTGTATTATATTTAAATTAAAATATACCACAATGTATTTCTCTTTAGCATTAGTTTATTTTTAGATATAGTTAACTATTTTATATATTTTTTCTTTTTGAAAGAATGAGGGATAAATAACCCCAAAAAAATTAACTACAAAATTCTAAGAAAAACAATCTCATAAGCATTATTTAACAAAAAATAAACATGATCCCAATCAAGATTTTTAAAATACTTCTTTTGATATTTTTGAATAAATTTTTTTAGATATATAATTCAACAAGAGTTAATGAAAATATTTTTAACAATATATTTGTTATAAAAAATTATATTAGCATACCATACCGATTGTTTTATAAAATTAGTTTTTATCATTTATAAAATTTAATATATTTTATATGTTTTAATCCAAGTTTTTCTAATTATAAATTAGAAAAAGTGTAACACAAAAAATATTTTAAAAAAATAATATAATTTCTACTTCTAGTTTATTAATGAATATGGTTAATATCCAAAATATTTCTTATTTGATATTTATCATTTAAATTTAACTAAGTGTGAATTTTAAAAAAATGATACGGTTGCTAGTTCTAATATAAAGAGGTTTCGCATATGTATGCTTGTTTTGGAAAAATATATAAATTATTTGAATTTTTAACTCTTAATAGTACATAAATTATAGATTTAATAATTAATTATTTAAATTTTAAAAATCAATAATCAATTAAAAAATAATATTTTTTGGAAAACAGTAAATACGGAAACCACCTCGAAAAATTACATTTTTCAAAAACACTATTCGCAAGCAAATATATAATGTGTATCTATTTTTTTCTCTTTCAAATTAGAAATGTGTAACCTTTAGAATATGGATAAAGTGTATGAGAAAAGTTTGATGAGTAAGATTACTACCGCATATCACAACAAAACCAATAAAAAAGAGTGGACATCGAAGGAAGGGTGATACTATTACAAAAACGTCACCCAAAGTAAGAAACAAAGCATATTATATGTGTGTATTATTGTTGTAGTTCTAAAATCTTTAAATCAAAATAACAGAAGAAAAGAAATCGGTATGAGATAAAAAATATATGATACATATAGTGAAAGAGATAAGTCAAAAACACGATGTAAATAATCAATGAAAGAAGAAGAATATAAAAAGGAGAAGAATAAATAAATAAAGAAGATAAAAAAAAACAAGTTTGATTTGTTTGTAATGGCTTCAAATGTTTTTAATCATTGATAATTATTGTATTTTGTTTATTTCATTTTAAAATTTAAATATATTATAATTTTATTTTTATCTAAATTTAAATTAATAATTAAATGAAAATAATTTGTTGATTTAAGATAAAAATAGAGAGTGGTTTGTAAAGTTTTATAACTGCACCCCACTCCACTACCATAGATGCTGGAAGTTACCCGAACCCGACACCCGATTAGGCGTTTGGTTAGATTCATTGCGTGACTTGGCGCGAAACGCACAATTAGTTGTTCACAGAATGGAATCGAATGTTTCCTATAATGTCGCAACACTTCTCGTCACGTTATGCACCCACAAAACCCTAATTTCCCATTTCGTTTCGCTTCTTGATCCCCATTTACCTTCCTCACCACGTTGCAAATTCAAACACTTTCTTGTTTTTTTGGAGACAATAACCACTCCATTGTTGTTAACTGCATGCAATCTTCTGTATCACGAAACAAAATTGAAAATTTCCAGTCACAATTCATTTTCTCGGTCATATGATTTTTCAGGTACATTCGTTATCCAGTCAATAAAACCCATATAATTTTTTGACTTGTAAAATCATGGGGTTTTTACAATTTTTAAGGTTTTTTAAACAAAACAGTTTTTAAAAAATAATTTCTTACGATTTTCAACATGTAATCTTGTCGTATTTTACGTTGGGAAGTTTGTTTTTTTATATTGTTCTGATGTCTGAATTTTCTGTGGGCCTTGAATGAACAACATAGATATCAACGAAGGGGAGAAGTTTTGGAAGTGGGGATTTGAAATTGAATAACGTTTCATTCTGGGCTTGACCAAATGTGACAAAAGGAAGCAAGAAGGTAAATATGAGGATATAATGAACAATTTGATGACATTTTATGTTCTTGAATTGGTGAGATGGATGTTGCAAATTGATGACATTTTATGTTCGCTGAAGCTCTAGAATTTGCACGAAATATTAGATTCTCTAGGTGCTTTGTTAATGTGATTCTTAATCCGGGAGGAAGGGTGGATCTTTATGGAAAAATATCTCATTGATATTTTAAGGAAATAAATCTTAAGTTTTTTTTTTTGTTTTGTTCTGAGTGGTGGGCCTAATATAAAATTTCAAATTTCCAGTGTTCTATATAACGTAGGATTTACTACTCCTTCATTGATTCATTAATAAAGCATATAGCATATGACAATCCTGAAACACCTTTGTTCTTTTTAATTCTTTTTCTGTAGTTATTATCTTATTCTTTTTCTTGTCAAAAAATGAAAAAACTTCAGAACCCTTCAGTCGTGTAGTTGACTAGGAAATACAATTCAAGTACACAACTAAAATCTGTAAATGATTACGAACATGGCAAGTTCTAAACAATCAAAAATTTATGCAGGGGCATCAGAGGGAAGGGAAGAGAAGCAGCAGGAGTTCAAATGTATAAAGATACATTTGATCATAGCATAAAAGATAGGCAAGAAAACATATCTTCAGAAGCTGTTGATTACTGTCCAAGTAGTGCAAATTCAAACCCCGAGATAACCGGTGAGAGTGGAAGCAGCAGTAGTGATTCAGAAAGGCAAGTAGAGGTCATCAGTAGAGGTAACAGTGGTAAGAGTAATTTCTCTGGGAGACACATCAATGAGACTAAAAGCTTATCTTCCTCAGCTAAAAGGTCAAGTTCTTCCTCCTCATCAGAATCATCATCAGATGATGATTTCTCTCGAATGGAGGAAGCATTTAAGTTCACCGAGTCTGATGCAGCCACCCTTGCATCAAAATCTGGAAAAGATTATCTTTCTAGTAGTGAGAATTCTTCCAAATCTGAACTTGACAATGGCCTCTTTGTTCCAACATCAACATATGAAGTTTGCGATTCACCCCTCAGCCAAAAGGGTATGTCACCAACTGCAAGCCCTCCTATCCAAGTGATGGATCGAGCTGAAAGATATGATCCTTCTAGAATTCCATCTTCAGTCTTTGAAAGAAATAGTGGTCCATTGGAATGGAGTATTACTTCTAATGATTCATTATTTAGTATTCAATTAGCGCAACCTAGTTTATCCAGAGAAAAAATGCTTATGTATGATGAAATGAGCAAGTCAGGGAAATTGACGAAGTCTGATGAGTTGGTAAATATGTATAACCGAGCCCCTTCATTTGCTACACTAGAGGATATAGACCCTGCCAAAAAGAATGCCCATGCTGAGAACCTGCATACAACAGAAAAATCACTTGAATCTTTCAAGTTAAAAGAAGGGCCTGGGGAAGACAATAACCAAATAGGGACAGTACATCAAAATGCTAGTTACAAGTCATCCAAGTCCAGTGCATCTAGTCTTTCTCATAAGAGTGGCAGCAATGCAGACTGTGTTGCTTCTCCAGTGTGCGTTCAGTTTATTCTTTAATCATAAACATATTTTATACTTCCTGTCAATATAATGTTATGAATATGAAATGAGTAAGCAGAATGTCCATGTTGACATGCTTATATATGTTTATAACTAGGTTTTGCAATAGTCCTTTACAACTAATTTATAGACCAGCATATGTTCACTATAAGAATGGTAACGTACAAAGACATTCATGTATAGATGTATAAAATCTCAGAGCTAATGTCTAGTCACTGAGGAATATCCCTGTTTTGCATTGCAGAAAGAAGCGTGGGCGGACATCATGCTACTGTTCTAATTGTAGCTGGGTGTTCTGCTACCGTCATACATGGCCAAGCTGCAAGTGTTCAAATTGTTGCTGGGTGTTCTCTTGCTGTTGGAACCGCAATAGTACAAAATACCATGATCATGCGAATCCAATGTATGCTTCCTTCTCTTCACCTATTTCCTTGGTTTATGCTGCATGGTTCCTTATTTTTTCCTGCTCCTTGATCCGATTCCTAAGTATGTCCTTGTTACCTGATTTGATTTTTGCACATGCTTTAGGTCATTATAGTGTTCTGAGATTCTCAAAACATTCTTTCGATTTCAGCTCAGTGATTTGAATCTGTTTGCAATTGTTGCAGTTTGACAGAAGAAGAAAGAAAGGATTCCACGAAGGCAAGTATTCCTCGACAGGAATCACTTAAAGAAGAATTAGATGCAACTAAACAAGAGCCTGAAGCGACTTCCAACTCATCTGCCAATTGCTGCAGTTGGTTCCATTGTTTTTCTTGTCCTTCTTGTACATGGAAACTTTCATACACAAGTTCCAAATGATTCTATTGAGGGATTGAGTTTTACAGAATTCAAATGCGTCGTTTGCTTATAGTTACCATTTCTTCAGGTACATAGGTTTGATCAGATGTCAATGCATATTTATCTTGGAGCTTCATACGTGTCACCTTCCCTTCAAACAAGGGCTTATAAATACTATGGGCAAGCCTCATGATGAGTAATACTTCAATTCCCTTTTATAAGATCCTTTTAGAAGTTTTTTATAGTCAAAGATAAAATTGGCGTGATAGTAACAATAAATATTCTATAAAACTAATTCTAATTTCTTATATCTATGTTATGCACTCAATAAGATCTTACAAAAAGAACTAAGGGAAATAATAACTATAAATTATGAAGAATCTGTCATTTTATAAGGTTTATTAAACAAAACAGTTGATTACATTTACAACATTTACAGATAGATCAAGAGCCAACACAAGCATCATTATTTTTTTATGTCGTAGATTAAATAAATCCTACAATTTGGGTCATAGAGACATTAAATTCATCAACTAACATTAGTGTAGAGGAGAGTGTGGCAGAAGAATTCAGACACTCATACCGACTAATAATTTTAAGGGAAAAAGTATTTAGCACGCTAAACTTTACCTCTTTCTGTAAGTAGATACCTTAGATTTTATTGTTGATTTAATTGGTCTATAAACTTTATATCTTTTATAAATAGATACCTTGAACTTTAATTCCACTGTAACTAATCATTCAATCTTTTATATATATATATATATTGGAAATAAACACACTAAACTTTAGTTTTGTCACAATTTAATGTCTAAAAATGAATTTTAACAAAATAAAACCCTAACAAGTATCTAAATTAAATTCAAACTTAACTAAAAAATCAATTTAAAAATGATAAATTTTACGGATTGATTTTGACAAAATTAAGTTTAAGGTGTTTATTTGTATTGAAAATGTATAAAGTTTAAGGATTTATTGTAAAAAAATAAAATAAAATTATGGTATTTATTTGTAAATTAAGTAAATTTTGAGAATCAATTAAAACAAAATTAAAGTTTAGAGGGTCAATGTATTTATAAAATAGATAACATTTAAGGGAGTTGGATAACTTCCCCCTAATTTTATAATTAACCTAGTTATAAAATTCTAACCATATAACATGTTGATCTTTTGCATCAAATTTTTAAAAGTATAAATAAATAAATAAATAATCATGTAGTTTATATTTAATATGGTTAACTTTAAGTGTGTAAGGCTAAAACCCTAGAAAATTACTTTAAGAAAACTAATGTTTTTTACTTAGATATGTCACTTAGCTTATAAGAGGGTTCTGAGGCTATAATTAAGAGACCTTGATTTCGGTTCAATACTAATAATAATTGTCTAAGATTATAAAGAATCAGGATATTAGAGATATTTTTCTAAAACAAAGGGTTGTTTGGGAATCTCTTCCCTTGGGACAACAAATATATTTAAAATGTATAAATCACATTAAAACTGACGTTATAAGGTCATGTTTCCACCGTCGCTGAAACGTAAATTTCTTGTATTGCTATTAGAATTATACTTAATTATCCTTCGAATTAACGTCATTGCTACTCATGATTTGGTTCATAATAAAGTATAGAGAGATATGGACGAAAAGACTATAAATGATTAACATGTATACTAAATGTATATGTATATGAATTAAGTCTATTGAGCTATAGGATGCAAAGTTTAAAAGACGCAAAAAGATTGAAGATTACAACGCTTAAGACTTGCACTGAAAAAATAAGGCTTTAAGATTTAAATGCCACCTAAGTCTGAAAGACGTTAAATGAAATATGAGCCAGGTTGGAAGACTACAAAGACTTACAAGCTTGAAGACTAATGGTTTATGTGGGTGTTCAAAAGAAATTAGAAGGAAAAAACATAAAGAAAATAAAGGAGGAAACATATATTGTTTTGATGAAGAGAAATAAAAAAGAAAACAGTGGATTTTTTTATTTAGATAGATGGAAAGAAAACAAATAAAAATAAAATAGTTGTTTGAGTGATAAATTAAATTATATATATAATTTAATTTTTATTATAATCAATTTTAATATATAAAAAATTAGTTTAGCTTATTTTATATGTTTTAATAATATTTATATATTTGTTAATATTTATTATACACAAATCTTATTTAGAAGAATTAATTTCTATCATTCTTGACTTACTTTTTTTTTCATTCCAAACAAACAAAAGAAAACTTATGATGCGTTTAGTTCATAAGTTTTCTAAGGAAAATAGAAAATTATTTTTAAAAAAATAAAAAACTGTTTATTTACAAATTATTTAAATTTTTTTATAGAAAAATAGAAAACCGATTTTCTATTTTTTAAGAAAACCAGAAAACTCTTTTAAAAGGTTTTCTAAAAAGTAAAAAAATAGAAAATACGGTAACTGAATTACAAGATAAAAATTGTTGTAACTGTAACGTCCTAGGTTATTTTACATTTATTTTTATTCAATTAATTAAATTTTACGATAATTTTTTTTTCTTTCTTGATAATTAATCGAGATTTAGTGAAATAGTATTTATTTTCACTGACTTATTCAAATGACAAACAGTGGCAGTTAAATCAAATAAATGAAATTTAGAAAAGAGGAACAATTTAACTAAGCACAACAGAAGGGAAAAAGGGAATCAGGGCCTCCCGCTTGAGCGAGGCCCCAACTCGCCTGAGCGAGATTCCGAACTCTCGCTTGAGTGAAGTTTCTATTCGCTTGAGCGAATACCTCTCACAAATATGAGTGGACAAAACACACTAACGGACTCCCGAAAGATCTCACCCTGAAAATGATTCTGTTAACCAACGAGTTGTCATAGCAACCATGAAAGCATATAAATAGACAGTGATGTATTTTAAAATATAGGTTTGTATTCGATCCGGTCTTAGTTAAAACACAGCTAATAATAATGCTCGGAAGTTCTTATACACACATATAACTCTATAGAGTCACTCAAAGTCACTCGGACCCTGGCACCGATCTCCCCCTTGGCGCGACTCCATGGCTCCTTCCCCCTCCCTGTCACTGGTTACTAAAAAAAAAAGGCAAGGGTGAGTGTTTGGCATTGTAATTAATATAGAATGGAACTTAACAAATATACATACATAATTATATATATACATCAAGCATCATTCGAAAGTAAGCACAGTTTACTCAACAAGTGTATCATTTGCAACCATCAAGGGATTAGCCCATACTTAACAAGATATCAACTTTTCACTCGGAAATCTATCAAATTGCACATAGAAACATAGTGTATGTAATACGAAATCTATATTAACCCAACCAAGCAATTCCATCACATTCATCACAATCACCACTGACTCTCATACAATCTGACTCCTAGTATCCGGATACTAAAGGATTGGCCTTCAGCTGGGGGTCCTACTTGACACCCCGTGAACCCTGCTTGGTTTACCGAGTCCTGCTTGACTCTCCACCTCGACCATTGGGTTCTACTTGACCACTGGGTAGCTCAACTGGGCACGAAAACCACGGGAGCCAGAAATGAGGGGCTATCATATACCGTCGGCCATCCCACACCACATAGTCATTCAACAATTTACCTTTCACATAATAATATCGATTCTTCATCACTCGGGTAGCCTGCTTGCTAACCCGGCGTCACATAACACTGATCATTTCAACATTAGATATCACAAGATCATAACATGATAAACTCAACCACACACCCGATCCTCAACTAATTAATGTACACAGTCACGCATGCACAAGCATAAACACACAACTACGTTTAGTAATATTTTCCTTAACCTTCTTACACCATCTCAATGACCTGTATAAGAAGCGAGTCCTATTCTAATTAATTATAACCCGAACACCCCCTTACTTTGGTTCCACGCTTCGATAATCTGCTCTCTGTGTCGATTCCTTCCTCTGAGCACTGGTTTCGCAGTCTCAGCTCCGTCACTCAGTCTTCCGTTGCTTAACCTACTACCTACGGATCATAAAGTACAGCTCGTCACTTCAACGCCCTTAGTTCATGGACCGCATTTGGGCTCACACTCACCGGAGGAGTGGAGAACAGCATCGAATATAGCCATGCATGGCCCTTGACCGCCAAAGAATAAAAGGGATAAGGGAATCACAATTAGAACGGATCAGTAGACTCACCTTGACGCCTCGATCACAGGAATGGGGTTCAATTGAAGTTCAGACACAAATGGAGTCCCTCTCCAGCGCATGCAACTCAGTGTTAAGAGAGGAGAAAATGAAAGAGAAGGGATAGACCAGCAGCAGAGGTAACTCGCAAATAATGAAGAGGAAAGGAAGAGAATCTTCTTATATATATATAAAGCTCATGGGCAAGATCGTCTTTTCCTTTATTTTATTTGTATTCTCACTAAATTTTAATCAATTTCACCATATTAAACTATTTCATAGTTATCAAATCAATTACACTTATTTATTCCCTCAACGTTTAATTATTCACAATTCTCTAATACTTCGCAAGAGTATAGGCCCAGTATGAATACCGGCCCCCCGGCGTCCTAGCTTAGTGTTCATACCTCGGAAATCCGAGCTACAACCTGAGAGGTCGGATATCTCATCCGTGCTCGCCTCTTGGTTACCTACACCCGTTGTTTCAGTCATTATGAGGTTGATCCAGGCTATGACCCCGAGTGAGGCGCTCTCCTCACATCGGTTTGGACCAAACCACCTGGCCCTGTCCGCCCTTCCTTTACACTCCCGATCTTCAACTCCGCCTGCCCGCTCTTCTGAGACCGATCTCGACACCGGCTTTCCCGTCTTTGGCTCAGACAGAACAAATATTAAATAAAACTTCTAAAACATTTACTAACATTTCTCATTCCTTATAATTCTCATTAAAACATCAGGGATGTTACAGTAACCATTTTTATTATAATAATATTTTTATTATTCTTTGTAACTATTTTAAAATATATTTAAACACAAACTTATTTGTTCTTATTTTAATATTACTTTAAATTTTTGTCATAATTTTTATGTGCTGCATATACTATACAATATTGTCATAAATAATATATATATATATATATATATATATATATATATGACATATCTCAATTAATTTGAATTAAAGAATGTTTGAAAAAAATTTAAAAAACTGAGTACACTTTTTTAGTTTTCTAATTTTCCAAATTGAAAATTTGTCACATTATCTAAACGGATTTTCAAAATTTTTCTAGCTATTCTAGAAAATAAAAATTTTAAAAAACAAACGAAAAACTTTTTCTAAAATACCACTAACCCAAATTTCCTCTCCCCAGTTTGAAACAAACCGTAAGTCTTAAAAAGACAAAATCTCATGGCGTGATTTTAACTGACCCTGGCACACAGGTGTAACATAGGCTTGTTAAAAAAATCCATATGCACAAATATACTCCTAATAGATATTTACAAATTTGTTAAATGGATGACTACCAGTATTATATGGTTATACATATTTGTTTTTTATTAAATATATTTAAATATAAATTTTTTATTGTATAATGGTATAAAATTTAATTATTATTTATTCATGATAATATTTTTATGTATTAAGTTGTAATTATATCATATTATACTAATTTATATCATTTCTTACAAAAATAATATGATATTTAATACATTATATCTTATTATTTTTATTATATATATATATATATATAATATTAGTGGATATTCGTGAATACAATTACCCATAAATTTTAATGGGATGGATATATGTAGTATATTATGTGCACTTATCCCGTTTTATTTACATCCCCAACTTAAGTATGGTGTGAAAGCTCCAAGTCTATTAGTCTTACGATTAATGTTAGTCAAACCTCAATTTGACCAATTTTAAAAAATATCCTACTGTCAAATAGAGTTTTGACTGTCTCAAATAGTTTGAAAAATCAGTATTAACCTTTAAACTTTTTTTATTTTCATAATTTTATTTCCCCAACTGCATATCAAACAAACACTCTATCAACCGGTTTAAATTGGTTATCGGGTCAACAGGTGATAAACAAATGGTCAACGTCAGCTTTTCTCAATCGTAATTTCATACACATCATTTGCATAATTCGCGATATTGCCTAAGCATATGCCAGTCACGTGTTCTGAGGATCACCTTTTTGTTTTTTGGATAACTACATATCACTTTGTCAGGTGTGATTTTGTCTTTTATGAACGGTGGGCCATGTGGTTTTGCTTCGTTTTTTTTATTGTCGGAAGCCATATAGTTCGGCTTGTTTGACCTGTATGTCATTTTTGTATATATTTTTGGTATATGCACTTATATATGAATGGTTTTATTTTTTGGTCAACGAATGGTGTGTCGATACTTTGGCATTTTTAGGTCTTGTTAGGCCCAAACATAATTTTGTCTTTTCACACTGGGCCAAAGTATTCTGTTTTTGGAAATTGGCCCGTATCTTAATTTTTAAGGAACTTGGTCTGTTATATAAGTGACATATTTGATATCATAAGTTATATTAATATTAATGTAGAATTTAAATTTAAATATGGATAAAATTAAAATTTTACAATGCTTTTATATAAAAATTATTATATTAATATATTTTTTAATATGTATATTTTGGTGTGAACTGTCAAATAAACAGGACATAACAACTATAGGCATTGTAGGTTATTATCAACCAAACAATAGATAAATTAATGGCATGCTTAATATTACAGAGGTACTAATTAAGTGAAGTGGAGCTACTTATTAAAGCTCTTATTTTTATTAAGCAAGAAACGTAACATTATTTGAAATTAAGGTCTAGAATGGGTCCATATTGATTAACCAATTTTGGGCACACGAGTCACAATATCTTGATTGTTAACAAAAACTCGAACCCTGTCACATCTAAAATCAGTGGTCACAAGTGATCCTTCTGGTACTGTAAAAGCCTTCACTCTTGGGTTTTCCCTTATGATCACTTGTGTTGCTGCTTCTCCATTGATGCCAACCAATTCTTGCCACGAGCTTTTACCTGCACTCAAATTCATTTGCCCTTAAGACTAATTCATAACCTGCATTTTTTTTAAAACAAAATATGGTAGATAATGGTGACCTTAGTACAATCACCTTTGCATTGAGTTGACATCTTCACCTTTGATTTGGTTATCTCTTCAGTTGTTTGTGCTAAGAAATGGTGAACCACAATGGTATTTATAGAAGAGGATTATTATATGTTTAGATTTGGTTTTGGAATGTAATGTAAATTTTCTTCGAAATATAATTGAAATACAAGTACACCGGCCGGCTAAAACACAATGAAGACTTTGTATTTCGAATAAAATTATTATTAGGGTGGCAATGTTGTTCTAGATGTTTGCTTTGTCATAACTAAAGCGGTACCGTTTCTTGTTTTGTGCTGATTTGACAAGGGTAAATCAATAAATTCCACTTGTAAAGTTTTTGTTAGATTTGTACTATAAAATTAATTTCGCAATTGTAAAGTCTTCTTTTGTTAATTTTTTTGTAAGTGATAATGGTTAATCATTCTAATATTAATATGTGTAATGATGATAAGTAATTATTTTCATTAATGTTATCAAATATTTAATGTAATATCATAAAATATTTCTAATATTATTTATTATACAAATAATTAGTTGTCTTGGGAATATACAGAAAAAGAACATATTTGGTAGACAAACACTTAATAATAATATTGGAAAAATATAATTTTGCTTATATTATGAGACCAAAAAATTTATATTTAGAATTAAATGTAGTATTTTTTTAAAACGTTACGTCAGGGCCGGCCCTGGGCCTTGGAAACCAGGGCAATGGCCCAGGGAACATTGAAAATAGGGGCCCAAAATAAATAATTTTTAACTTATATACAAAAAAGAATCAATAAATTTCAATATGGTTTACACGGTTTAGTGGTAAGGATATGAAAGTTTCGCTACATGGTCCCAGGTTCAATTCCTCACTAGCTATTTTTTTTTAAAATTAAATGTTTGAGTCAGCACTGTATGGAATCAGAACAGGAATTAATTGGCAAATTAACAGGATTGAAAATGGAATCAGCATTGGCAAATAACGTATAAAAAAATATTAACGGTAATTTTTTTATATATATATAACAATTATATTTTCTTCTATAATACTTCATTTCATCTTCTTTGGTTTTTATAATTCTTTTCTACTCTTCCATCATTTTTCATCTCCTCTTCTTTTGTTTCTATAATTCTTTTCTACTTTAACGGTTTTATCCCTCTCAAGTCTCAATCACCACAGTTACATTGGAATATCATAAAATTGGTATGTGTTTCTATTCACCTTCTAAATTACTTGTTAATTACGTTATAATTTATGTTGTTATATAAATTATTTAGAAACTTTATTCTTGTTGATATCAATATTTTTTAAATTTTTATGTTTATAGGGTCTTAATTTTTTTTTATCATCATTGTTAATTGTTTAATTGTTTTTATATTTTTATTATTTTTATGTTAAGAATATTAAATTTTTAAATTTTTAATAGTTATTACTAATTAGTTAGTTGTTTTGAATTTCATATTAATTTGTTAATTTTATGTTTACAGTGATTAAATTTTGCTATTGGAATTAGCTTATATGTGTGAAGTTGTGAACGTGTATCCAACACTAGCTTCTCTTTCCAGGTGTTATTGTTCTTTATTTTTTTTCTTGTGTTAATTTATTATTTTAATTATATTTCACAATATGCCTCCTAAAAAATATTTATCTGGAAGTGAAAAAAGAAAAAAATGAAAACGAGAGGAAGAATTAATTAAATCACAAAGAGGAGCTCTTGGTAAATTTATTTTTAAAGAAACAGATTCTCATGAAAATTTAGAACAATCAATTGAAATTGTGCATGATCAAATTCATTTAAATGAGAATGAAGTTAATGATTTTAGTGAAGCTAATAATGTGTCAAGTGAATCTAATATGGAAAATATTGATATTGAACAAGAGAAACTAATTCCTCCTTTAGATATTTATGATCCTAGAAATTATGGTAATCTTGATAACAAAGGAAAGGATATTTTAATTGAAAAGGGACCTATTAGAGAAAACAATCTTATTTTTCCTTTGGATAATACTTCTAGATATTTTTCATATGCCTATTATTCTAGAAAGCTAAGTAATGGTGAGACTAGTGATAGAAAATGGTTGGTTTATTCCAAGCATGTTGATAGGGTATATTGTTTTTGTTGTAAGTTGTTCAAATCCGATAATAAAAAAAGTTCATTGGCAAATGAGGGTTTTAGTGATTGGAAGCGTATTAGTGAGAGACTTAAGCAACATGAAAATAGTTTTGAACATATGAATAACATGAATACTTGGAATGAATTGAGAACAAGATTAGACAAAAATCAAACAATCGATAAAAATTTACAACAAAAGATTATAAAAGAGAAAGAATGTTAACAACAAGTTTTACTAAGAATATTTTCTGTTGTTAAATGTCTTGCTAAAAATAATTTGGCTTTTTGAGGATCCAATGAAAAATTATATCAAGACAGTAATGGAAATTTTTTGGGATTGATTGAAATGATTGCAGAATTTGATTTAATAATGCAAGATCATGTTAGACGCATTCAAAGTCGTGAAATTCATTATCACTATCTTGGGCATAAAATTCAAAATGAATTAATTTCACTTTTAGCTCATAGTGTTAGAAGTTCAATTGTAAAGATCATTAAAGAAGCAAAATATTTTTCTGTAATTCTGGATTGTACCCCTGATATGAGTCATCAAGAACAAATGACTCTAATAGTACGATGTGTGAATATGTCAAGTAATAAAATAAAAATTAAGGAATATTTTTTAGAGTTTTTAAAAGTAGATGATACATCTGGATTAGGACTTTTTAATGAATTACAAGATGCATTAAAATCTCTTGATCTTAATATTGATGATAATGGTTCTAACATGAAAGGAAAACACCAAGGAGTTCAAAGACGATTTCTTAAAATAAATTCGAGAGCCTTATATGCCTTGTGCTTGTCATAGTCTTAATCTTACTCTTAGTGATATGGCACATTCTTGTGTTAAAGCTGTTTCTTTTTTTGGAATTGTTCAACGCATATATTCATTATTTTCAAGTTCACCAAAAAGATGGAAAATTTTTCTTGATTATGTTCCTGGGTTAACCGTAAAATCTTTGTGTAATACTTGATGGGAGAGTCGAATTAAAAGTATTAAAGCTATTAGATTTCAAGCTCCCCAAATCAAATTTGCTTTGTTGGAATTACATAAATTTTATGATGATGCTAAATCAAAAAGTGAAGCTGAGAGTTTGGCTAATGCACTTGAGAACTTTGAATTTTTATGGGGCATGATTATTTGGTATGATATTTTATTTTCTATTAATATGGTGAGCAAGAAATTACAATCTAAGTCAATATGCATTGATGATACCATAAAACAATTAGAAGATATATTATTATTTTTTGAAAAGTATAGAGTTGAAGGGTTCGTGTCTAGTATGAATATTGCTAAAGAAGTTGTACTTGATATGGATGTTGAACCCATTCTTTTAGCAAAACGTCGTGCTATTAGGAAAAAACAATTTGATGAAAATAGTCATGATGAAGAAGTTCAATCGCCTGATGAATCATTTAGAATTAATTATTTTTTAGTTATTGTGGACATGACTATCACTTCTTTAAAGACTAGATTTGGGCAATTAAAGATATTTGAAAATATTTTTGGATTTTTGTTTAATTCAAAAAAGTTAAAATCATTAAATGATAATGAACTGAAAGAATGTTGTGTTAAAGTTCACTCAACATTTTCTCAGGGCAATTTATCAGATGTTGATTTGGATGATTTTTTTTTCTGAATTAAAAGTGTTGAAAGTGATTTTGCATGATGATGTAATGTCAGCTATTGAAATTCTCAAGTTCATTCAAGCAGCCGATTGTTATCCAAATGTTTCGATTGCCTATAGAATTTTATTAACTATGCCTATAACTGTAGCATCTGCTGAAAGAAGTTTTTCAAAACTAAAATTAATAAAAACTTACTTAAGATCATCAATGTCACAAGAGAGGTTGAATGGTTTAGCAATTTTATCTATTGAAAAAGATATGTTAGAGAGTATTGATGTTGATGTTCTCATTAATGATTTTGCATCTAAAAATGCTAGACGAAACCATTTTTTATGATAATGTGTGTTTTTTTTTGCTTCGTTGTAGGTGGAAGAATGATTTTTAAAAGAAAGCATGAGACTATAGGAGCACAGTTTTGACTTCTTATTATTCTTTAGACTAGGATGATATATTTGATTTTTATGTTTGGAATTTATAATGACTTTGTTAATATTAATTTGATTATTTAATAATTTTTTAAAAAATATATATATTAAGGGGCCTTTATCTATCGTGTTGCCCAGGGCCCATAAAATTCTAGGACCGGGCCTGCGTTACGTCAATCTTAATTTTATATTCTTTCATCATCTTAAGAAGATCAGGCTTATTTTAAAAGACAATTTTTTTAAAAAGGCTTAATCCTAACAAAATATTTTTAGGGTATTAATCACAATATTTAAAGAAATAAGTGTCTTTTTCTTCCTTTCACATCTTTCTCTCTCCATAAAGCCACTCTACTCCCTAACCACCACCATGCACCCATACCCACCCCACCACCATCACTAACATTCCTTCTACAATACCCGCCACCACCACCACCAAAAAATATAAATTAGGAATAAAAATGTAAAAATAACGATGGTTAGAAATTTTAAATTTTTAATAATATGAGGTGGGCTATAATATTATTTATAGAATTTATATTTGTTATGTATATCTTTTAAAAACTTAATATAAGTGATTTAATCTAGTAAGTCCTTTAAACTTTTAATAGAAAGCGGTATGAGCTTGGGAAACTGAGTTTAGGTCCATTAGGAGATAATACTTCTGGTGTCAAAACTGGTCTCAAATCTCTCTTATATCTTACACTGATTCAACAGTATTATCTTTCCTAGTCTAGTGGGGAATCAGGAGTCTTACTGTCCAATCTCAAGTAATCACATTAACCTAGGGCGTTGAGGGGAGAAAGATGGTGTCAACTACAAGGACACTCTGACACTCAACTTAGTTGAGATACTTAATATCGAAGCTCAAGCGTGAGTTACTGAATGCAACATACCTTTAAGTGTAATAAATGAGAGAGGTATTTATAGAGATGGGTGGCAGTTGAGTCCTACTTGACATTATGTCAGTACGGATTCATGAATCATGGGAAAAAGTTGACACCTCCACAAACATTCTTGACACCCTCTACAAGTAGTTACTAGTATGTCCTTAGCTGTTCAACTAGATCCATCATGACACTGGTTTGCAAGGACACCGGTCATGGGATCAAGTTTTGGTTATGGAATCAACCAAATCCAACAGCATAAGGTGCTTCATAGGGACGCGTCTCCATGACCTTGGATATGTTCCAATGGTGAAGTCTTTGGGTTGGTTGTAGCCCGAATCATTTGCCCCCTTAGCCTGTTAGGAGTTACTTCAATGGGCTAAGTCATAACCTTTTTACGAGATAACTGATAATAAATGTTTCTGGTGCTTGGTTGGTATGGCAACCTTTTATGGGCATGGCTTTTGAAAATACTTACCGGTCTTGAAATCTCATAACGATGATGGGAGAGCATGGACACATGGCGTGCATAGGTTGGCCGACGATGATTAGTTTTCATGGGCGTGACAGACGGCATGTGAAACGTCTCAACGCTTTAGATTTCCCACATAACTGCCCCCAACCTTGCCTATAAAAGGAGGCTCATTTTCACTTTGAGAGCACTCTACTTTCAGTATTGAAACCATTGTCGAAGATGAATGAGGATGAAATAAGGAAGGTAAAGAATTTGCAAGGTTGTTGTAGTTTATTTCAAAAAGGTTTTAGAGAATGAACACGAAGACACATCGGTTGATCCACCATTGTTAATGCTAAATAACATTTGAGAAGGTGACAAAGCAGAAGATATAGGAGAGACCAAAATGCCACGGTTGAAGAATGAACAACATAATCTAATGTCCAATTATGTGTGTATATATATATATATATTTAAATTTATATTAATATATTTCTTTAAAACACATCGATTTAAAATTTACTTAATAAAATTGATCTGGCCTGATACCGGCCCTAGTATTCGTAGGCACATATTGGTAGCTACATATGGCGTTCAGTATCAATACAAGCACAACAGTATCACTCCCTCACAAAACGTATGATAACTAGTATCACTAATGAACCGGAAGCAAATAGAGGTTGAGGGGTACAAATGTGACGTCCTACGTCAATTTTACATTTATTTACATCCGTTTAATTATTTTTCACAATAAATTTTTTACGTTTACTGATAGTTAATTAGATCCTAACATAAAACCACATTTATTTTTCTTAAGCACACTCAAAATAATAACTGATAGAAAATAAAACAAATAATAAAATTGAATTAATTAAATAAGCGGAAGAAGAAAATGAAGTCAGGGGTCACTCGCTTGAGCGAGACCCTGATTCGCTTAAGCGAAACCAGTGAGGGTCGCTTAGGCGAGTTCCGACTCACTTGAGTGAATTCTACATTTTAAACTTGAGCGAACTACGAGACATGCAAGGGAAATTCACAAATTCAGTCTTTTACTCGGAAATGGTCCTCTCGGTTCTATCTCACTCGGGAACATCTTGACCTTCCTACACTCGGAAGGGTTCTCTCGGTCATGCCTCACTCGGAAACATCCTAACCAATCAGAAGTGGATCTCTCAGTCATGCCTTACTCGGAAACATTCTAACCTTTACTCAGAAAGAGTTCTCTCGGCCATGCCTCACTCAGAAACATTCTAACCTTCACTCAAAAAGAGTTCTCTCGGCCATGCCTCACTCGGAAACATTCTAACCTTCACTCAGAAAGAGTTCTCTCGGCCAGGCCTCACTTGGAAACATTCTAACCTTCACTCAGAAAGAGTTCTCTCAGCCATGCCTCACTCGGAAACATTCTAACCTTCACTCAGAAAGAGTTCTCTCGGCCATGCCTCACTCGGAAAGGGCGAGGGATACTCGCTTGAGCGAAATAGGCACAAAATCAATTTCCCTGGCCCTCGCTTGGACAAGACTGAATCCGCCAGGGCGAGATTCGTCCAGTAATCAACTATACTACAACAGACACACTTCATTCATGACCCACATTAATCAACATACCGATTCTAGATTAGTTCAACACACAAGTAACATATTATAACATCACATACACAGAAAACTCATTATACATTACACACATAATTCATTTACAAATTCCTCGGTTCCTTGGCATCAATCCTTCGCTTGGCGCATCTCCAGGGTTTCGACCTCTTCCCTGTCACTGGTTACTAAATTAAAGAAAACCACAACAAGGGTGAGTGTTTGGCATCATAATTAATCTAGAACGGAAATTAAATAACAAGTACATGTGTATAAATTCCATCCGATTGCTTTATCCTTAAATTGCAAATCACATTTGGCAAATATAATTAAGTACATACACATCATCACACAATACTAGTAATTCATCAATTATCACCACTGACTCTCACACAAAATCGACGCCTAGTATCCGGATACTAAAGGATCGGCCTTCAGTTGGGGGTCCTACTTAACACCCCGTGAACCCTGCTTGGTCCACTGAGTCCTGCTTGACTCTCTACCTCAACCACTGGGTACTACTTGACCACTGGGTAGCTCAACTGGGCACAAAAACCACGGGAGCCAGAAACGAGGGGCTATACATACCGTCGGCCGTTCCACACCACATAATCATACATGTATATATCACATTCCTCATATCATATATCAAGTGGCCATCAATAATAAATCATACTCATCAACTGGGTGACCTACTTGTTAAGCCCGTCATCACAACGCCATTATACACATCGAATCATCACAATGTAAAAACACTTTAATCTCATACTCATCATAAACCATACACAATTCACATTCATACATACATACACATGCAATTATCATCCAACAATCTTTCTTACCGTTTTAATACCCAGCTCGGCGACCTGAACCCAAAATACGCACTTATTCTAATTAATTACAACCCGAACACCCCCTTACCTCGATTCCAAGCTTCAACGATTTGTTCTTGATGCCGATTGCATCCTCTAAGTGCTGGGTTCAAGGTTCCAGCTCCGAATTCGACGCTCGCTTCATCACTCAGTCCTCCGACGTTTGTTTTGCTACCTACGGAGGTCGGAATGCAAAACCCATAAACGTGATATTACCCTCATTGTTTCAAATACCAAGTTTTAAGCTCACACATACTAGAGGAGTAGAAAACGGAACCTTACCCCGCCATGCATGACCATTCGGTTTAAAGGAGAAAACGAAAGAGATGAGATAAATCAATTTAAAGGGTCCATTGTACTCACCTCAAAGCCACGATCTCAAAAATGGGGTTATTTCAAAGTTTTGACGCGGAATAGGCCTTCCCTTGGAGCATGCAGCTCTTGGCAGTGAGAGGGAGGAGAAAAAGAAGAAGAAGAATAAGAAGAAGAAGAAGAAGAAGAAGAAGTAGGCTCGTGTGAAATGAATGAGGAAGAAAATGGATTTTTATTATTTAAGGCTCAGGGGCAACATGGTCATTTCCCTATTTCTTTTATAATTTCTTTGAAAGTTTTAATTAAACTTTTACCTCCTTCTAATTACTCCTCATTTAACCCTTTTGTACTTAGTCAATCAATTAAATTTATTTATTTCCACACTAGTTAATTATTTATAATTGCCTTTATATCAAATAAATCTCTAAAACAATTATTAATATTTTCCGCTACTCATAATTTTACTAAAATATTAGGGATGTTACATCCACCCCCTAAAAAGGGATTTCGTCCCCGAAATCAACGCACCTTATTGAAAAGATCGGGGTACAACCGCCTTATGTCCGATTCCAACTCCTACGTGTAGGTTATCCTATTTAAATTTTGCCACTTCACCTTTACCAATGGTACTTCCTTGTTTCTTAACCGTTTAGTCTGGTATTCTTCAATACCGATTGGTGTGACTTCCACCGTCAGGTCCTCCTTTAATTCGATAGAATCTTCTGGCACAATCATGGAATCACACGGAATGTACGCCCGAAGTTGTGACACATGAAACATATTGTGGATATTAGTTAACGACTGGGGAAGATCCAATCGCTAAGCAACATCACCAATCCTCTCCAAAATTTGATATGGCCCAATGTATCTCGGGTTAAGCTTATGACTCTTCAGTATCCGACCTACACCTTTGGTCGGTGAAACCTTCAGAAATACCCAATCTCCCGCCTGAAACTCAAGTGGTCTATGACGATTGTCATAGTAACTTTTCTGTCTGTCTTGGGCAGTCTTCAGTTTCTCTCGAATCAAGGCAACCTGTTCAGTCATTTCCTGAATTAGTTCAGGACCCAAATGGATAGCATTGCCATTTTCATTCCAACACAAAGATGTACAATACCTTCTACCATATAGAGCTTCATATGGAGCCATACCAATGCTACTGTGGTAACTGTTATTATACGCAAACTCCACCAGTGACAAGTATCTTTCCCATGAACCACCTTGCTCCAATACACAGGCTCTAAGCATATCCTCTAAAGTCTGAATTGTACGCTCAGACTGACCATCAGTCTGAGGATGATAAGCTGAACTCAATCTTAGTTCAGTATCCAACTCCTGTTGTAAACTTCCCCAAAATCTAGAAGTGAATCGGGGATCACGATCCGAAATAATACTCGAAGGCACACCATGCAATCTTACAATCTCCGTAATGTATAACCTAATCAGTCCAATGACCATTTCATGTTCATAGCCAGAAACTGAGCACTCTTGGTCAGCCTATCCACAATTACCCAGATTGCATTACATCCGGATTGGGTACGAGGTAACCCGGATACAAAATCCATAGTAATACTCACCACTTCCAAATCGGAATCTCAGGTGGTTGGAGCAATCCAGGGGGTCTCTGGTGTTCAACCTTACATTTCTGACATATCACACAAGACTTCACATATTTAGTTATTGCTTTCTTTGTAACACCCCGATTTTTTGTACTCGAATCCCGATGTAATCGTCATAATTAATAAAAATGTGAATAAGTTTTTTGCGTTTGAAAATATTTCCAAGACACCACCATGATCACATCAAGACCCAAATCACAGAAAACCAAAGAGTGAGATTAAATAACCTAAAACTGGATCGATAACTAAATTGCCCATAACGGTATACAAAAATAAAGAGTTTACAGTGGAAGAATATGTATACCGGGCACACGCCTACTCCCATATATGACGATATGAGAAAAGGCTAGGCAAGGCATGCAAACCTATTACTTATCACATTCATGCACATTCCGCAGACGCATGCATTGCCTAAGACATAATAAATATATATGTATACATATACATCCGGGGATATTCTCCCGACTATCTCAATCATCAATGAACATCACTCAATTTCAATCTTTTAATACACATTAAATCATCTCTTACACTCTACATATATATATATATATATTCACTATCCACAAATTCAAGGGATCATCTTATACATATCCAAAATCACTAATCATCTATATCCTCATAACCAATTCGTTCATTACATAGAAAACCCATAAATGATGCCGACCAAGGCATGTCCACTATCACTATTTACCTTCACCCAAGCTTTAATTAAAATCCGAACTCATCCCATGGCAACCTGCATCACAATGCTAAAAAGGAGACCACACGAGAGAGTGAGTTATACATTCAAAATGACGAATAATATATATATATTGTGATCATGTGTATATGCATACAAACATCATGTGTGCTTTGCTATAAAATCATTAAATTTCATTCATTCATCATCTTATTATCATAATAGGCATACAAGCCTCATGAATCGCAATTCATATCATAAATAAGCTCAAGCACATACACAATCACATACACAATCACTTGCTACTTATCAACAAGGGCATTCATAATCATTATCATCATTAATTCATTAAGGCTTCACTCAATACCTCCTCGTAAGGGGTTCTCATCACTCGTGGTCATCCCATCTCAAATGCCATGCTCTTATGGCTAATGCATATGTCAACTGTTTAATGCACATGTAATGGATCCATTTCTTACCATCAGGTGATCATATCCACCATACCATTTATTTCCCAATGATTATCATAATAATATCATCACTCAGGGATACACCCTTCGTGGCACCCCACAAGGTGATTCATTTCACAATAATTATCACAATACCATCATCACTTGGGAATACACCCCTCGTGGCACCCCACAAGGTGATATATTCAACAATAGTACAACGTCCTCTTCACTTCAGGATATACCCTTCGTGGCACCCCGCAAGGTGATATATTCAACAATAGGACAACGTCCTCTTCACTCCAGGATATACCCTTTGTGGCACCCCGCAAGATGATATATTCAACAATAGGACAACGTCCTCTTCACTCCGGGATATACCCTTCGTGGCACCCCGCAAGGTGATATATTCAACAATAATTATCACAATACCATCATCACTCGGGGATACACCCCTCGTGGCACCCCGCAAGGTGATATATTCAACAATAATACATATCAATGCCATGCTATGCCATGAATGCAACAATGCAATAATGCATGTGCCCAACAACCTCGCAAGGATATCTCACCCTCTCAATTAGGGATATAATTTACTTTGGCATTTTAATACTTATTCATAATCATTTACAAGGCCCCTCAAGGCACATCGTTCATATAATTGGCATTCAATGGCCACAAACATCATTCGTAACAATCCACACATGGATATCAAAGGCATAGCTAACATCATAATATTGTTTTGCACTTGGAATCATCCAAGACATATTCCTTATCCCATATATACAGCAATCACACGTATGCCCGACACAATCATATTCTTGAACTTATATCTCAACACATCATATATATAATTCATATCATATGGCAAGTCATTATTTATATTCAACCACACTGGTTTTACAACAAAATCATCCATAATAACAATCATCCTTTACTCAAGGAAATGATCCGCAACGTCATTCGTTATTACCCATTATAATTGTCATCTCCGATTTATCGGTTATTAACTTACACCTTGCCATTCAATCATTTCCAAGAAGGGTTCGTAAAGTATCACACAAGGTAAAGGAAGAAGGCCCAACGCCATCAAAACTGAGAAAAGAAGGGAAAATTCCATCAGGGGTTTACTCGCTCAAGCGAGACCCACATTGGCTTGAGCGAGACCATTCCATCTCGCTTGAGCGCCTCATCTCGCTCGGGCATAATTGTTCCAGTAACCATTTCTACATGCATTCGCTCGAGCGAGGCTCCCTTCAACTAGCTACTCGCTCGAGCGAGAATAGTCCAGTAACGAATCCCACTAACACTCGCTTGAGCGAGGCACCCACTCGCTTAAGCGAAATTCGACCAGAGGTCGTCCTTCCCTTCCACACTCGCTCACTCGGTGAGACTTCCCAACACTCGGTTTTTCACTCGGTGAACTCATTCCAGAACCGATTCCTCTCATTCGGTATTTCACTCGGCTAAATAATTCCAAGACCGATTCCACACTCGCTCGGTCTTTCACTCAGTAAATTACTCCAAAACCGACTCCTTTCTCTTTCACTCGAGCGAAGTCATTCCAGAGTATTTCTGGACAGACTCACACCGTATATCCCCATCGGTGCCATCCCACTCGAAATTACACACTCGGAGGCACTCCACTCGGAACAAGTTACACTGAACTCGGAAATTCCCCACTCGGAACTCCACTGCCTGGAATATCACACTCGGAGACCTTTCACTCGGAATTATATTCACTTCCTCACTCGGAAGGTCCTGTCTCGGACATAGCTTACTCGGAATTTCACTCGGAAATTCACCACATCATGAAATTATTTTCTAAAATTCCCGCTCGAGCGGAATTCATCTAGTATCAATGTCCTCCCTTGCTCGCTCAAACGCGGCCACGCCCGCTTGAGCGAGGTTCGTCCAGAATCTCACCTGCTCACCATTCACTCGTCTCGCTTGAGCGGAAAGCTCACTCGCCTGAGCGACATTGGCCCAGAGGCCATAATACCGAGACAGGGGATTCTCGCCTGAGCGAGATCCCATCTCGCTTGAGCGAGAATATCAGTACATAAGCAGAAAACGAAATTCTCACAGCTCAACATATGAAATCACGTTTAAGGCCAACTTAATCATATCCAACACATCATATACGACATATGGGGCACATAAAACTTGTTCTAAGCATTCTTACTCGGAAATTCTCATTATAAGCCAAATTTGGATATATCCAACATGTCATACACATCCCGAAAGGCATATACATCCTGTTCAAATATTCATACTTATACATTTCCATTCCAAACTTAATATTCACATTAAAATCATGCTTATCATATTTAACAAACATATTCTCATACATTATCCACAATAATCATCAACTTGCCATTCCAAACATCTCAATAACTATATGGCAAGGCAGGCATGAGTATTTAACACATACATCAAATCACTCTCAATTTACTTATGCAATTTGAATGTTAACTCCTCTCCTACCTCGAGGGAAGAGCCGAAACGATTCCAATGCTCCGAATGCTCCTTCGCATCACCCGAAATACGATCTACACACCATACATATACATACACATAATCAATAACCATCATAACTCTAAACATTTGTTAGCTTATCATAAAGCTCAACCTCAAGTCCTAGACTTGCTAAACACCGAGTTATGCAATTGTGTTAGGCTTCGGGAATTCCTTTCCCAAAGCCAAGATCCTCTAGATCTTAAAGGCTAACAAAACCCAACAACATCATCATCTCATCCATTCCATAATGCAATCCCATATTACATCAATCCTTCAAATATCATCATTGTCACTTGGAGCTCCACACAAGTTATCCTTGCTTCTCTTAAACCATCCTTAGTTATAAAACTCTAATGACACAAATCATGGCCTATCAATTCACCAACCAATATGTATGTCCCATTAATTCCACCTTTAAGGGTGATCTCCAATGTTCACCATTATTCATTATTATAATTAATAACACACATATTAAATATCACCCATTACATTCAATTCAACCTTTCAAGCTATATTATATCCATTTCCCCAAATTCTTAGGGCTAGGGTTTTCATCAAAACCCAACAACATTTACCCATGCTCATTAATCACCACCATTGGCCATTTTTCATCATTAGTATCATTCTCCAATATCATTAAACCTACATTCTACTCACATTTCACACTTTCCCTAAATTATTAGAGTTAGGGTTTCACTAAAAACCCATCAACATCATAAATGCTCATTAATTTTCCACTCATTCAAGTATTAATTTCATGCACCCATAACAACCCACCATTAATGCCATAATAACAACACCCCACCTTAGGGTTTCCATATTAATGCTCTCCTAACAACCCATATGCAATAAATACTCCCCCAAATACCAAGAACCCAAAATCTAGAGCATAAAGCTCATGAAAATGATGAGGAACTTACCTCAACCAAGAGACAGCCATGAGCTTCCAAAAGAGGAAGGAGTCACACAAAAACATGAAGAAAAGAGGAGGGGAATTCCAGCCACAAGCTTCTCCTTCAAGCTTCCATGAAAACGAAAATGGTGGAGGAGGGGAAGACTCCACATGGCTTAGGTTTTGGAGAGAAGAGAATAGAAAGAAGAAGAAAAAGTGGCATGAAACATAAGAGAGGGAGGAGGGTTTATGTTTTAATATTTGACTTCACATTAAAATTTCACTGTTTTATAACAAACAGGCTCTCAGTTCGGGCTCAATACTATATCCAAAAATTATTCCAAATATAGATTCGGATTCCCAATAATATTCTTAACAGCCCTGACCAACGGCATCTCAATCGGAGATACTTGGTCTGACACCCATATTCTAATTGGGTATAATTTTATCTCCTAAATCTCAGTAAATCATAAATATCCATAATAAATCCTAATTTTAATTATTCCAACACTTTTGGGACACAAATCAACTCACATACAATTATTTATTATTTATTCTCATCAATTATTCATTTCTATAAAATTCGGGATGTTACATTCTTCATTCTCGGCCACTAGAATTCTTTCTTCAAATCATGGTACATTTTCATAACACCGGGATGAATGCTCAAAGAACTCCTATGTGCTTCAGCTAACACGGCTTGCCTGAAATCACCTTTTGCAGGCACCACAACTCGGTCTCGGAACCTCCAAATTCCATCGTTACCTTTGGTTAATTCCATATCTTTACCTCTTGCTTGAGTGTCAAGCAGTTCCATCAACTCTTCATCGTCCTTTTGGGCCATAGCTAAAGATTCCAGAAATTCATTGGAGATCTTCAGCATCCCAACTATCATTTGATTTGGAGCGTTCATAACAACCCCAATGTTCATATCACAAAAGCTTTCCAACAATTCTTGCTCTTTGCCCATCAAGAAAGCTGCATGTAATACTTTTCTACTCAGAGCATCGGCAACAACATTTGCTTTACCAGGATGGTACCTCAAATCAAAATCATAATCCTTTAGGTACTCCACCCATCTCCTTTGTCTCATGTTTAGTTCCTTTTGATCAAATAAGTATTTCAAGCTCTTGTGGTCACTAAATACCATAAAGCGAGACCCATATAAATAATGGAGCCAGATCTTTAATGCAAATACCACTGCCGCAAGCTCAAGGTCATGAGTCAGGTAATTCTGTTCATACGGTCTCAATTGCCTTGAGGCATAGGCGATTACCCAGTCATCTTGCATCAGCACACATCCCAAACCAAACTTAGATGCATCACAATACACCACAAATTCTTTCGTTACATCTGGTAGTCCAAGTACAGGTGCAGTAGTCAAACACTGCTTAAGAGTTTGGAAACTCAATTCACACTTGTCCGACCATACAAATGGATTCTCCTTTCTCGTCAACCGAGTCAAAGGAAGCGTAATACGAGAAAATCCTTCAATAAAGCGACGATAATACCCAGCCAATCTGAGAAAACTCCTAATTTCAGTCACCGACCTAAGCCTTTCCCAAGCCATAACTGCTTCAATCTTGGATGGATCAACAGATACGCTCTCTCGGGAAATCACATGCCCCAAGAATTGTACACTTCCTTCCCAGGAATCACATTTAGATAACTTAGCATACAACCTTTTCTCACGTAGTATCGACAAAACAATTTGAAGATGTTGTGCATGTTCCTCAATCGACTTCGAATACACCAATATATCATCGATGAACACTACCACAAATTGATCCAAGTATGGTTGAAAAATCCGGTTCATGTAATCCATAAAGATAGCAGGAGCATTTGTCACTCCAAAAGGCATTACAACATACTCAAAGTGTCCATACCGAGTCCGGAATGCCGTCTTTGGAATATCTTCCGACTTTACTCTTATTTGGTGATATCCCGACCTCAAGTCGATCTTGGAAAATACTACAACGCCTCGCAACTGATCCAACAAATCATCGATTCGTGGCAAAGGATATTTATTCTTAACCGTCAACTTATTCAACTGTCGGTAGTTGACACACATCCGCATACTACCGTCCTTCTTTTTCACCAATAGTACCGGAGCGCCCCATGGTGAAGCACTCGGTCGGATAAACCCCTTCTCTAACATCTCGTTCACTTGTTTCTTCACTTTGATCAATTCTACCGAAGACATTCTATAAGGCGCACGGGACACAGGTTCGGCCCCGGGAATCAAATCGATGGTAAAATCAATCTCCCGATTGGGAGGAAACTCTAGAATTTCTTCCAGAAATACATCAGGGAAATCACACACTACCGGAATATCACTCGGTATAAGATTATATCGTCCTTCCGAAGTAAATAGAATAACATAAGTTATGGAGACATCACTCACCACGTTCTTTGTGTCAAGTTCCTGGGAGAAAACGATGGTTTTCTGATAGCAGTCCACCATAACATGGTTAGCAGCCAACCAATCGAGACCTAAAATAATATCTAGGTTCTTCAATGGCATACAAATCAGATTCACCAGAAAGGTGCGATCTTCAACTTGCATTGGCAATTCCCTATACATAGTGGTTGCACGGAAAGTGGAGCCAGTAGGAGTGGAGAAACTAAGAACATTCTCCATTAACACCACCGGCAAACTAAGCCGTCGTACACAACTCTCAGAAATAAAAGAATGCGTTGCACCAGAATCATAAATAATATCTACCATATAGCCATGAATAAGGCACTTACCCTACACCAAGTTGTTGATCCTTGCAACTTCAGAAGCATCAAAGGCAAATACTCGCCCGGCCATAACATTTTGAGCACCACTAGATTGAGCATCAGACCTCTCGAGTGTTGGCCTCCACGACCACCACCGCTTCTACCTCCCCTCTGAAGATTAGCACCACGAGTCCCAGAAGTATTGGCTCGGTTACCATGTCCACTCGATTGCTGCCTCTGTGGGCAATTAGGCCTAAGGTGTCCCGGTTGTCCACATTGGAAACACACAATTTGACTAGTCGGACAGTGTTTCGCAATGTGGCCTTCCTGGCCACAATTATAGCATGCACGGCTACCCGACTGGCTACTAGAAGGGCCAGTAGAACCCCGACCAGAAGAGGAAGAAGACGTAGTGGAAGACTTATCGCCACGAAAGATCTGACCCATTTTCTTAAAGCTGAATCCTCTTGCCTTCAATGGTCTCTTATCTTTTGGTTGAAATGTTCTTTGTAATTGTACTTCCTCAGTTAGCCTAGCCTTATTCACCAAAGTAGGATAATCTCGAATCTCCATAGGCACAATCACACTGCGGAGTTCAATTTGTAATCCGGCTTCATACTTAGCACATTTACTACCCTCGGTTCCTTCCAAGGAGAAAGGGTGATAGAAGTCACACAATTCATCAAACTTGGTAGTATACTCGGCCACTGACATTCTCCCTTATTCTAGCCTCAGAAACTCCATTTCTTTTCAGATTTTGTAATTATCAGGAAAGTATTTGACGAGAAACCTTCTACGGAAATTCACCCACACCAGCGGTTCACTTGCTGTATTCATTTGCACCTTGGTCCTAGACCACCACATCCTAGCCTCGTCCTTTAGCTGATAAGTTGCAAACTGCACTTTCTACTCCTCCGAGCACTCAAAATACTTAAAATCTTGTTCAATTTCCCGTATCCAAACATGCGCTCCTTCATAGTCATGCCCTCCTTTATAAGCAGAGGGATTCCTTTTTAGGAATTTGTCAAGAGTGAGACCAGATTCGGTCCTACTCATCAATTGAGAAAATTTCGAGAAGAAATCATCTCCTCCACTAGAACTAGTTCCCTCAGCCATAAAGTAATTCTATAATAAACAAACACATCACCATTAATAACCAATGATTTACCAGGGAGTCAGATATTTACCTCATACACATATAAATACAACGCCGCCGGAGTGCCAAGGGAATGATGCCAAGCTATTTTGTTAATAACACAAACAACCACAAGCACAATGCAATAAAATGCAAAATAGTCCAGTATAGGACTCACAAATTATTGGGTTCACCCATGTACCCGGCTTTAGAAAAAACCGCTCTGATACCACATCTGACGTCCTACGTCAATTTTACATTTATTTACATCCGTTTAATTATTTTGCATAATAAATTTTTCACATTTACTGATAGTTAATTAGATCCTAATGTAAAACCACCTTTATTTTTCTTAAGCACACTCAAAATAATAACTGATAGGAAATAAAACAAATAATAAAATTGAATTAATTAAATAAGCGACAGAAGAAAATGAAGTCAGGGGTCACTCGCTTGAGCGAGACCCTGATTCGCTTAAGCGAAACCAGTGAGGGTCGCTTAGGTGAGTCCTGACTCGCTTGAGTGAATTCTACATTTTAAACCTGAGCGAACTACGAGACATACAAGGGAAATTCATAAATTCAGTCTTTTACTCGGAAATGGTCCTCTCGGTTATATCTCACTCGGGAACATCTTGACCTTCCTACACTCGGAAGGGTTCTCTCGGTCATGCCTCACTCGGAAACATCCTAACTACTCAGAAGTGGATCTCTCGGTCATGCCTCACTCGGAAACATTCTAACCTTCACTCAGAAAGAGTTCTCTCGGCCATGCCTCACTTGGAAACATTCTAACCTTCACTTAGAAAGAGTTCTCTCAGCCATGCCTCACTCGAAAACATTCTAACCTTCACTCAGAAAGAGTTCTCTCGGCCATGCCTCACTCGGAAACATTCTAACCTTCACTCAGAAAGAGTTCTCTCAGCGAGGCCTCACTCGGAAACATTCTAACCTTCATTCAGAAAAAGTTCTCTCCGCCATGCCTCACTCGGAAACATTCTAACCTTCACTCTGAAAGAGTTCTCTTGGCCATGCCTCACTCGGAAAGGGCGAGGGATACTCGCTTGAGCAAAATAGGCACAAAATCAATTCCCCCAGCCCTCGCTCGGACAAGACTGAATCCGCCAGGGCGAGATTCGTCCAGTAATCAATTATACTACAGCAGACAGACTTCATTCATGACCCACATTAATCAACATACCGATTCCAAATTAGTTCAACACACAAGCAACATATTATAGCATCACATACATAGAAAACTCATTATACATTACATACATAATTCATTTACAAATTCCTCGGTTCCTTGGCATCAATCCTCCTCTTGGCGCACCTCTGGGGTTCCGACCTCTTCCCTATCACTGGTTACTAAATTAAAGAAAACCACAGCAAGGGTGAGTGTTTGACACCATAATTAATCTAGAACAGAAATTAAATAACAAGTACATGTGTATAAACTCCATCCGATTGCTTTATCCTCAAATTGTAAATCATATTTGGCAAATATAATTAAGTACATACACATCATCACACAATACTAGTAATTCATCAATTATCACCACTGACTTTCACACAAAATCGACGCCTAGTATCCAGATACTAAAGGATCGGCCTTCAGCTGGGGGTCCTACTTGACACCCCGTGAACCCTGCTTGGTCCACTGAGTCCTGCTTGACTCTCCACCTCAACCACTGGATCTTACTTGACCACTGGGTAGCTCAACTGGGCACAAAAACCACGGGAGCCAGAAACGATGGGCTATACATACCGTCGGCCGTCCCACACCACATAATCATACATGTATATATCACATTCCTCATATCATATATCAAGTGGCCATCAATAACAAATCATACTCATCAACTAGGTGACTTACTTGTCAAGCCCGTCATCACAACGCCACTATACACATCGAATCATCACAATGCAAAAACACTTTAATCTCATACTCATCATAAACCATACACAATTCACATTCATACATACATACATATGTAATTATCATCCAACAATCTTTCTTACCGTTTTAATACTCAGCTCGGCGACCCGAACCCAAAATACGTACCTATTCTAATTAATTACAACCCAAACACCCCCTTACCTCGATTCCAAGCTTCAACGATTTGTTCTTGATGCTGATTGCATCCTCTAAGTGCTGGGTTCAAGGTTCCACCTCCGAATTCAACACCCGCTTCGTCACTCGGTCCTCCGACGTTTGTTTTGCTACCTACGGAGGTCGGAATGCAAAACCCATAAACGTGATATTACCCTCATTGTTTTAAATACTGAGTTTTAAGCTTACACACACTAGAGGAGTGGAAAATGGAACCTTACCCCGCCATGCATGACCATCGGTTTAAAGGAGAAAATGAAAGAGATGAGATAACTTAATTTAAAGGGTCCATTGTACTCACCTCGAAAATTTCAAAGTTTTGACGCGGAATAGGCCTTCCCTTGGAGCATGCAGAGAAGAAGAAGAAGAAGAAGAAGAAGAAGAAGAAGAAGAAGAAGAAGAAGAAGAAGAAGAAGAAGAAGAAGAAGAAGAAGAAGAAGAAGAAGAAGAAGAAGAAGAAAAAGAAGGCTCGCGTGAAATGAAAGAGGAAGAAGATGGATTTTTATTATTTAAGGCTCAGGAGCAACATAGTCATTTCCCCATTTCTTTTATAATTTCTTTGAAAGTTTTAATTAAACTTTTACCTCCTTCTAATTACACCTCATTTAACCCTTTTGTACTTAGTCAATCAATTAAATTTATTTATTTCCACACTAGTTAATTATTTATAATTGCCTTTATATCAAATGAATCTCTAAAATAATTATTAATATTTTCTACTACTCATAATTTTACTAAAATATTAGGGATGTTACAACAAAGGCATACTGGTCAAAACCTGTAACTATATCAGAAATGTTTGTGCTTGTCTTAGTTTTCCCTAAAATTTATAGAAAAGTAATGACATAGGAACTAAGGCATTCAATCATCAATTCACTTATAAATACCACTCATTTACTACACATTGAGGTATGTTCACTAATCCATCGCTTAAGCTTCAATATTAATTATCTAGTATTAACTTTACCGTCAAAGTGTCTTTGCAGGTGACATCTATTTTACCTCACAACGTGAAATATCGATGGTTATTGAACGAGATCACACCAATATCTTAAGATCCCTATTGGACTCTAAGACATATGCCAGATCCCCATTGGACTGTTCTAAGAGATAAGAACCTACATATCGATACCTATGCTGGAAGTCTATCCCCATACTAGACAAATCATTAGCACGCCTGGTGGGATGTGCTAAAACTAAACCAACTTTTACAAAATTGTTGTCATGGACACAAGTCAACATCAAAGCACTCCAGATGACAACGTGCAAGATGTGATGCACATGGACTCAAACCCATTGGGTTACAACTTGGGTTTTACGGAAACCTAGGGATCAATGGCCCAAAATTCTAGAAGGGCTGGAGATATGGTTTAACGTAACCCACAAGACGAAATTATTTGACAACTTTTAGTAGAGTTACAAAAATTAAGGTAGGGACAGAGTCATCCCATGGATAGCCAAATGGTTGTGCAACCAAGGACCTCTATTGTTAGGATTCACCTCTCTCTTTCTCATTATGATGTTTCAACATCGTATGAATATTCCATAATTCCAACATATGATTGAAATTAACATCTCATTGACTCAACACCTCATGGAGATCTTAATTCCCTAACATTTCTAAACTCTACAACCCTTATCCATCGGGACGTACACTAGTGAGGTTGGTCCAAGAAAACACCTGGATACTTACATGAATAAGTTATTGTTCCTAGGAGCAGAGATGATGTTAAATTCATAATGTTCCTTAGGGCATTGGTTGGGGAAGCTCTGAGTTAGTTAAAGGGCCTTCCCACAATTGATTTCTAGGACGATCTAGCAGGAGCCTTTGGAGATCACTTCGTCATAACAAGGGATGTACCAAGGACATCCTACACCTTGGCTCAGATCAAGCAAGGTGAGAAAAGATCATAGAAGGATTTCTTCAAGAGATTCTACAATGAAGCACCAATGGTGTTGGGGGTTGATGGAACTTATTTAACTCTGATAGTTCAGAGTCTGACTTAGAAGGGGGTTGAATAAGTCACAGACTCTTTTTATGGAAAGAACCAAATTAAACACAGATAATCAGACTTATAAAACAGAAAAGAGAAAGCAACACAAGAGGTTTTATACTGGTTCACTTCCAACATAGAAGCTACGTCCAGTCCTTTCAAACTTGAAAGATTTCCACTATTGTAAAATCTCCTTTACAATAAAAGCACCAGACTAGTGCACCAAATATTCTTGACTCCAGCCACTTCTGGCTTAACCCAAGTATGCTTTCAACAAGCCACTCCTGGCTCAATAATCCAAGTATTCTTTCAAAAGCCTCTTCAGGCCAACAATGTTTCCCACACAAAAACTAAGGCTGGTAACACACCAGACTTTACAGAATAAGTTTGAAAGAGTGAAAGAAAGTATCTCACAAAACTTAGTGTTTTAAGATATACAATGAAAGGAGTATACACTAAGTTGAAAAGACATAAGATCAAGGTCTGCTAGAGGTAGAACACACGAAGAAGATCTTTGTCTTTTGAGAGACTTAAAGACAAATTGCAAAGAAAGAGAAGGCAATGATCTTTTTACAAAATGACTCTTTATAAATTTGTTACTTGTCTTTATATTTTTCATCAATCTTCTGAAGAGTATTTATAGGAAGCAAATGGTAAATGTTGCTGTCTTTTGAATAAGATATAATCGTTGGAAATCCTGTGAAGGAGTTGTGAGCTTTAAGCTTTGAGAGGTATCAGACTTTTGTTGTTCCAGCAAAGTGTATAAAGAGTCTGATATTAGGGTTCTTCTGTTCTTGCATAAAAATAGTTTCTTATGCAGCGTTGACAAATAAAGTTATTTTCTTGCTTTATTTGATTGGAACAGAGAAAAGAAGATAAAGCTGTAATTCTCTGAAACTGAACTGACACACATGCTGATTTGTACCAGCTTTTTGTATTTCTGCACAAAGTATTGTGTTGGGATCTTTGAGCACTAAGTTGGCCGCTCTGCTGATTTGTTTCTTGTTCTTTTTGATGATAAGCATATTTGTCTTGATAAGTGCATGAGTTCCAAGGCATCATGAAAATAAATTTACGAATGTTGAGGATTGACATTCTTCTCTGTTTGATTAAGGATGCCTAAAAGTATGACTCTTGATATTCATCAAAACACGAGACTGAGTGTGTATCATACTTTTTAAGGTCTAACAAAGTTAGATTAGACTTTTGTTGATACAAACTCCTCTTATGTTTTGCAACCTGTGTAGTTCCTGAACTACTTAGACAAGCAGGTTAGATTACATGAGTGCAGGCTTCTTTTGACCAATCATTGATGTTTATTATTAGCAAATTCAAGGTTTGATAAAAGTACGTAACTTTGAGGTCTGATCAAGTAATGACTTATTGTTTCTTTCCAAATCAGACTTTTCTTCAACAAACTTCATATCGCCATCAAAGCTCTACAATCGAAGTCGGGTTTTGGCTTGTCTTTGGAAAAAGGACTGACCCAAACTCTTGATGAATTTAGAAAAGAAGTCATAAAGTATATGGGACATGAGATTCATCTTGCTGCCACAGAACTAATAACACCTTTGACGTCTACACTGACTCTAAATAAGAAGCCTAAATAGGAAAAGATTCTTTGGAAGGATTAGGATAAAGATTTCACATCATGTCCCAAGGAAAAAAGTGTTCAATTTTGATCTCTATGCCCACTTAATGCTAGGACAAGCTAGATTCTTAGGGAAGTTGGATTATCGGGTTTATCATATACGATATGAGGAAGCTAGTGCCAATCAAGAGACCTGGTAACCCTCACAAGTACTGTGAGTTCCATGAGCAGTCCGGTCATGCAATTGATGAGTGTAGACAGCTCAAGGATGCTATTTAAGTCCTAATTATGGAAGAAAAGTTGAAGCAATACTTATTCAAAAATATGCTTGATGACGATCCTAATTAGAATGCAAAAAGGAAAAAGGATAAATCTCCTGATAGTGATGAGGGATGGGGTCCAAGAAAAACCGCAACGGTTAAAAAACCTAAGTCCAAGGTGGTAAAAGCCATTATAGAGAAGGAATTCCTAAATCCCCCTCAAAGCAAAAAATAGAAGTTATAAATATGATTGCTAGAAGATTTGTAGGGGGCAGGGTCTTTAGCATTGGCAGGAGGAATCATTTGAGGATGATTATATCAATTAAAGTCAAGCCTAACAATAAGCCATTCAGAATGGAGTCTGGACCACTCATTATATTTCTTAATGACAATTATGACCCTATCATTCCTGGTAACAATGATTTAGTTGCGATTGAGGCAGTTATGGCCAACAAAAGTATAGGAAGGTTGTTGATTAATCAAGGAAACTCTTATAATGTATTTTTTTCATGACTGTTTTAAGAAAATGGGCCTAACCAATATGAATTTTCAGCCTTACACACATGAGTTAACAACATTCAATAGAGCCAAACAGCCCACCAAAGGGGTACCTTGACACAAGAATCATTTTAAATGTGATCTTGACACAAGAACGGTAAAGATGAGAGTTCTGGTGATTGATGCCAAGTCTCTATTCAACAAGATCCTAGGAAGACCAACATTGAATTCCATAAAAGCTATTGATTCTACCCCATATCTACTCATAAAGTTCATTGACATGAATAACAAAGTTTCATCATCCCGGGGTGATCATCGAATAGACCGATATTGTTACAATTTAAGCTTTCAATGGTGAAGGAAAAGGTCATTTTGAAGAAAAATAAGTTGAATGATGGGGGGACATCAATTGGCTTTGTCACAATAATAGATTTGGACCCTAAAAAAAGTTAAGGATTGATCCACTGAATCCTTTTAAGCCCACATCGGAGGGACAAATCATTGGCACGCACATGATCAATACCAGCTCCAACACATATTCCCAAAGATAAACCTTAAATAGGATTCCTAAGAAGGAACGAGATATGGAGCATCCATCCCAACCTCAAAAATAAGTGAAATATCTTGAATTTGAGAGTACACTATAGCTTACCAGTATGAATATTTGTGTACTCTTTTTCTTACCTTAAGGTGTTTCCTATTGGGTTTTCCTCGAGGAGGCACACTTTGGTATAATTCGATGTAAAACCAATTAATAAAGAATATTTTATAATCCCTATGACTATTTATCTAATTTGAGTTTCATGTAGGACAATGTCCACATCAAAACTTACTATTTATGTGAAGCCTAGAGACTGGTTGAAAGCCCTAAAAGCGATAGAAACCCCAAGAACGACTGAAAGCCCTAAGAGATGTGATGAACCATATTACTTTGAAACTTTCGTACCCCTAGCATGACATTTTGGCACTTATTCTAGGATTACCTCACTGATTAAGCTAGTTTTATTGGTTTGTGCCTTAATTAGCAATTCTAGTTAACTATTGCATTTAAGAGATATTCACCTTTGTTCACCAATTTGGTCATAACTTTTGATGCAGGAAGCATTTTTCTAGTGATTCTTGTTGTGTTAGAAATCTAATTCATAGCAATTTAATTCGATACCTTATTCTCTGGATTTAGAGTCTTGTGCTAAAAGTTACAAGTGTCTAAAGTTGACTTCTAGTGTTGTTAATTCTAGTGTCCAGTCTTAATCCAAATTTGAAACTTAATTTTACCTTCTCAATCCCATCACTGTATTTTTAATTCAGTCATGGATCACTTTGATAAGGTTTCAAATAATTTGTATTTGTCAAATTCATAACTGGTGAAATCTTAAAATGTATGTTTGCTTAGTTCAAACTTTTAAGATCGGATTGAAAAGAACCTTATCGAATCAATTAGAGACATTTGTTCAAAGATCATTTGAGGAATTCAAGTTAAAGACGCTTGTGTCTTAACTTGAATTCATGAATTGGATGGAGATTGATTTCATTATTAAACCTGTGATCACTTTTTGGTTATTTATTTGTGTTTATATTTTAATTCTTTTTACATTCTTGCTTAATCCAAAATCCCCCCCCTCAATTTGTGTTTTATGTCTAGTTTAGTAACTAATATTTTCAAGAGAACGACCTAAGTTAGTAACCTAGTATACTAGAGTTTTTATTTGATAAATTACGACATTGATTAAGTGGCTAAAAGCTTTAAGGCCGACTAAAAGCCCCAAAAGCGGCTGAAAGCCCCAAGAGTCGCAACAAATCACATGAGAATTAAAAAAGTTTCCCCAGAGTAGCAATAGCCCCATGAGCGATAACAATTATCTATAATACTAAGATTACCTAATATGAGTATGACTAGTAAAATTTTTACGATATACGAAGAATAAATTTAAAGTAGGATATGAACATGATTGAGCCCCTTTTTAGTTAAGTCTTAGGGGATTGGTTCCAACTATAAGACACAATGCTTATAAGATGCAAGCGCGATGATTTGCATGTCGAACAACAGCCCGTAGGAAATGAAGCACCATACCCAATATGAAAGACTTTGCCACAAAATAGGACAACCCTAGAATAATGTTGATGGCATATCGAAAAAAAATTTCATATAGTCATTTACTACACTAGAAAGTAAATTTTTTGGAGACTTGTGAAACATCAACCCATTGAAGCAACTTCAAGTCACTACTTCAACAAGCTAAGAGACAAAAGAATTAGGCTTGATACAACATCAGTATTCGTAGGCCCATACTAATACCTATACATGACATCTTATATCAATATGACCGCCACAGTATTGCTCCCTCGCAGAACCCATAATAGTTGATATAGCTAATGAGCTGGTATCAGATAAAAGGTTGAAGGGGAACACTGATGGTATACTAGTCAACACCTATAACTGTGTCAAAAATGTATGCGTCTGTGTTAGCTTTCCCAAACTTTATAGAAAAGTACCAACATAGGAATCAAGACGTTCAATCACCACTCCACTCTATAAATATCACTAATTTATTACACTTTAAGGTATGCCCACCAACCCATCACTTAAGTTCTGATATTAATTATCTGGTATTGACTTGAGCGTTAGAATGTCATTGCAAATGACACTTTATTTCACCACACAACACAAAATATCAATGGTTGTTGGGCTAGATCACACCAAGACTTAAGATCCCCACTAGATTCTACAACACAATGCCAAATCTTACTAGACTTATGTAAAAGATAAGAACCTACATATCCGGTACCTATATCGGATGTTTGTTGTAACATCCTAGATTAATTTACCCTTTTTATTTACATACGGCAGATTATTTTCATAATAAAATTTTCGCGTTGAATAAAATTTGTATCTTAGTATGAATTAGTATTTACTTCTTTTAACATTTAATCCACTCAGTCTAGATGTAAAATAATATTTATCTCTCTAGCTACATACAATCATGCTCAGCATGAGCAAAACCGTTCTAAAATAAATCTTTAAATGAAAATATGTTGAAGTAACAACTGATCGAAAATAGTCCTACTCGGTCTTGACAACAGACAGTATTCACTTAGATGCAATCAAAATGATAATCAGAGTGTACACATAATAACATCCGCTCGGTAAAATGGTGTAGAAACAGCGGAAGAAGAAGAGGGGCAAAGGAAGAGGAAGAGGACAGGGGTCATTTGCCTAAGTGAGTCCCCAAAATTCCTAGGCGAAATCCAAGAGTCGCTTAGGCGAGTACCGACTCGCTTGAGCGAATGCCACACCTGAAGGCTAGGCGAACAAGACGCACATGCGGACCCACGTGGGGTTTCACTCGGTAAAATGGTTCACTCGGCACAAGGGTTTCACTCGAAAAACGCTCAACTTCCATTCACTCGGACATTCCTCACTTGACTCTTTACTACCTTTCACTCAGGAAACTTCGCTCGATCATAACTCCTTCGACGATAATTTAGCCTCCTTCACTCGGTTATAGTTTCTCTGGATGTCCTTACTCGGTGAATACCCTATCCTTACTTCCTCAAAAGGAACTCAAAATTTCACTCGGACACATCCAAATTCTCTTCACTCAGAACTCTCTCTCCCAACCAATCCCACTCGGACATTCTAACCTTCCACCCAGAAGGGGATCTCTCGGTTATCCTTCACTCGGACGAAGGTGAAAATTTCACCTAGTGGTGAAACAAACATTAAACTGACGAGCCCTCGCTCAACCAGGGATAATTGACTCAGGCAAGCCTTGCTCGGTAAAATACTGTCACAGCAAACACGTGAAAATATAAACTAAGCATAACACAATGTCAGTTCACAACAGATTTAATTTAAGTCAGCATACAGGTAACGTTACATGCTCGGAAAACTCCTTATATACAATTATATTAGACAGCTACTCAAAATCACTCGGGCCTTGGCATCGATCTCCCCCTTGGCGCGGCTCCATGGCTCCGGCTTCCTCCCTGTCACTGGTTACTAAATTGAAAACAGCAGCAAGGGTGAGTGTTTGGCATCATAATTAATATAGAACAAAATTAACAAGTTATAGATATAAATACACTCTGTCCGACTGCATTCTCATCACTTTACAAATCACACTCGGCCAATATAACAAACTCCACTCGGAAACATAACAAAGGTCATCCGGCAAATATAACAATTTCACTCGGCAAATGTAACAAATGTCACTTGGCAAATATGTACATCATAACCAATAATTCATCAATTATCACAACTGACTCTTAGATAAAATTTGACGCCTAGTATCTAGATACTAAAAGGATCGACCTTCAGCTGGGAGTCTGACTTGACATCCCGTGAACCCGACTTGGTTCACTGAGCCCGACTTGGCTCTCCTTTCAACCACTGGGTCAAAGACCTCTGGGTAGCTTAACTGGGTCCGACTTGACAACTGAAGCCAAAACAAGGTAATTCATACCGTTGGTCATCCTCCACCACATAATCACATTCCATCATATAAACACAAACATATCATTCCGATTACCACTTGCAACTATCAGAAACTAACCAGTGCTCACAGCGTAGGGCGACCGACTCGTCAAGCCCCTCAATATAACATACTGATTATCTCAAGCATCATGTATTTCATGCCATTATAAGTTATACACACATACATCCACACACAACTCATCCACATCATCTCAGCATTAAATATGTCAAGCTCATGACAAGCTTAACTCAACCACACACCCGATCTTCAGCTGATCAGTGTACACGGTCATACATGCACAAACATAGGCACACCACAATATTCGAGAACATTTTCTTACCCTTCTCATACTGTTCGATGACTCGGATAGGAAATAAGTCCTATTCTAATTAATCATAACCCGAACACCCCCTTACCTCGATTCCACGCTTTGATGATCTGCTCCCGGTGTCGGTCCCTTCCTCTGAGTACTGGATTCGCAGTCTCAGCTTCGTCACTCAGCCTTTCGTTGTCTAATCTACTACCTACAGGTCAGAATGCAAAACCTGTTAACTCAACGCCCTCAGCTCTTAGGCTACATTTGAGCTCACACTCACCAAAGGAGTGGAGAACAGACTCGAATACAGCCATGCATGGCCCTTGGCTACCAGAGAAACGAAAGGAATAAGGAGCCACAAATAAAACGGATCAGTGGACTCACCTTGAGGCCACGATCACAGGAATGTGGTTCGATTGAAGCTTTCACACGAACGAAGTCCCCCTCTGGGACATGCAATTCAGCAACGAGAGAGGAGAAAATGAAGGAGAAGGAGAACAGATCAAGAAGAAGTGATTCGTGAATAATGAAGAGGAGAGAAAGAATTTCCTTTTATATAAAGCTCAGGGGCAAGACAGCCTTTTCCCTTATTTCATTTGCATTCTCATTAAAAGTTTTTAATCAATTTCATCTCATTGGATTCTTTTATAATTTCCGACCAACTATGCTTATTTGCTTTCTTAATGTTTAATTATTCGTAACTTTCTATTACTTCATAAGAGCATCGATCCGAGCTGGATGCCGACCAACCGGTGTCCAGGCGTAGTGCCCACACCTTGGTAATCTGAGCTATCTCTTGAGAGGTCGGACACTTCATTCGTCCTTACCTCTTTGTTATGCATATCTGTTTGCCTCAACCATACAAGAGGTTGATCCGGATTATAATTCCGAGCTAGGCGTTCTCCTCACACTGGTTAATCCAAGACCACTCTAGGCACACCGGATAAGCGTCAGTCACAAGACAACACGTCTTTGACTGTTCTTCTCTGCACAACCGATCTTCAACACCGTTTGATCCTTACATTTGAGACCGGTCCGACACCGGATTCCTTGACCCCGGTTCAGACAGATCAAATATTAAATAAATCTCTAAAACATTTACTAATATTTTCCACTCTTCATAATTTTTATTAAAATACTAGGAATGTCACATTTGTCCCCTCAAAAAATTGTATAATTTATAATTTTCTTTACTATTTGATTTTCTAAACAAATGATTTTTTCTACTAAAGTTATACTTATCCATTAAAATTTAACTTAATTATACTTAATATTTTTTTATTTTAAAGGCTAAAATACTTTTTTGTTTTCTTTGTTATGTTGGAGCAAAGTTTCATTTTCATCTCTTTGCTTAAAATTTTCATTTTCATTATATGTGCTTCATAAATGTTTTTATTTTAATCTTTTTGGAACTTCCATTAAAGTTATTATTACAAAATTTGGACAAAAACCTAGGAGGGAGACAATATAGTCTAGTCTCAAGGGTGCATTGAAACTCAAAGACAGAAAAGATAGAGATGCCTAAGAGAAAAAGGTGGGTTAAAAACAACACTACTCATTGGAACCAGACTAAAAAAAATCTAACTTTAATTCAAACTCAAAATTTAAAACCTAAACACTTATCAAGCGGGTTCGGGATAGCTTCGTTGGATTGGCCCATTATGTTGGCTATAAGTGTGAAATCATTTTGAAATATGGTTACTTGTCCAACCTCCAATGTTTGTAACCTTAACAAAATGGTTCTTTCATTAATTTTCATCTTTTTGAATTTCTTTCCCCACCACACATAACCTTTATCCTGCTCTATAGTCCCCCCTCAAATCATTCTTAGTTGCAAAGTCTCATTCCTTCTCTGCTCCTGTTCGATGTCGTGACTACATTGGAATCATGGTTCTTACTCCTTCCTTCTCTCGCGTTGATGTGATGGTTTAGATTTGGAATGATGAAGACACCAAAATGATATCACAATGCAGACATGTGATTTTTATGGTGTTAAAAAAGTAAATTATAATGAGCTCCCTTAAGATGTTTGAAAATTACACTCCACCTAACTTATTTGTGAAATTATAATGACTCACTAAGGTATGTAGTCTTATATCCTTTGCCAAGGGGGGCCAACACAAATTAACCACGGTTAAAGTGTCTTAAATATAAGCCAATGGGAGAGTTTGTATTTCACCAGTTGTGTTTATAGTAAAGTTTGGAAATTGAACTAATTGCAAATAATATACAAATAGTGAATTTGGAATTATGAAAATAACTTGTAACTCATATTTTTTTTAATTTTTTTTAATGTTACTTCATATAGTTTATCAAAATAAGTTATTTTCAATTTACTCTAACAAGTTTTACGATTAAATTTCTAGTATAAGATCTCATTTTTAAAAATAACTTATTTCATAAGTTTTTGATTAAGTTGTATATTCAAACACATTTCAAAGTCAAAACTAAAACAATCACAAAGGTAAAACTAAAACTAAGTCAAACGCATAAGAGGGATATTAAATACATAATAAAATTGAACTATTTTTTATTTTTGTTAACTTTGGAAATTAAACTATTTTTAAAACATTTAATTTTTGTTTCATTTTCAAAAAGCTAATAAAAATACACAATAAAATAGATTAGCGTGATATTAAATATAAGTTAATCAAAATTTTACTTTGTCTTTTAAATTCTTACCGTTTTTCGTAAAAACCTTCAAGAAACTTTTCATTGTTACTAATCATCGTCTAATAATTTTTCCATTGTTAGAACAAATTTAGTGGACAAAAATAATAAGACTTCAAAAAAACACTTGATTGAATGTATGATTTTGATTTTAAAGTGAAATCAAATTTCACTAATAAAATTGATGTTAAGAACAAGTATATATGTTTATGTATTTAGACCGGTAGTATTATATTTGTATCATTATAAAAAATAGTTAAAAAATATAAGTGTTTTATTTTGTTGATTCTCTTTTAGTAAGTCATTTGTACAGAAGACATATAACCAATTAGACTAAAAACTATGGTATACCATTCACAAAAAGAGATATAATTAATTACCTTAAAATCATAGAGAAAAATCTTTTCATTCATACTGGTAAGGTTTTGTTCAAAATAACTAACTATCGTTACAATAATAGAATATCCAACAGAATATTCTTTTTAGTTTATTAGGGTGTGCAGGTGGAATGTAAAGTTCAAAAGCTTAAGGAGATCATTATAATTTCGTAAATAAATGGGGTGAAATTTAATATCATTTAGAAAAGTTTAATTTTCAAAAGGGTTGAAGATCATTATAATTTTCAAAATAGTTTTTAAGATACCGACTATGAAACCTACAAAGATGATGCGATAGGAAAGATACGTTGAGTGTATAAAAATTGATTATATTTAGTTTATTATTCTTTCCTTCTTCTCTTTTTACTCACTTCGTATGAAACGAATTCTTATGATATTTGAGATTTCTATAATTAATTATAATTGTCTTTATCTCAACAACTCCGTCTAAATCTCTTCATTAAAATTGAAAGTCAAATTCAAATATATTATTTCATAATTATACATATATATTGAAATTTTTACGTAAGAAGAGGTTAAGTTGCTCATCGGAGATCTATGACCTAATCTATTTAAAACCTATTTTGGTTTAACTTATTTAATATAGAAATCATATCAAAAACTTTTTAAAAAACCCATTTAATTAAATATGTCAGGTTTAGACTTTTGAAAAAAAAATTCTAACTTGTCAGACTCCTTTTTAAGCTATTGTATATAATTTTATAAAGAAATATAATTTATAATATATTACTGACTAAAATACATATTTAACCCTTTTAAAGTTTAGGGCTTAGAAAAAACCCCTTTAAAAAATACCCAAATTTAGCCTTTATAAAATTTAAGTTTTTCCAAAAATGAGGATCCGTTAGATTTTGCTGTCAACTGATAAGGTGGCTAACGTTTGTGCTACATCATCAATGGCACGTAGTTGACATGTGATAACTTTAAATAATATTGTTTACAGTTTAAAATTTTAACAGCTAACAATAACCCTAAACCCATAACCCAACCCAAAATTAAACCTTCTATATGACTCTTTCCCTTCTCTTCCCTCTCTCTACACCTTCTTTCTCTTTCTCTTCCCTAACTGACACTGCATAGGTAATCCCACAGCCCTAAAACTTTTGCTCTTCTCCACTACGTAGATTCACAAACGCACCCCTCCCTCTCGCGTCGCCGTCGTCCTTCTACATCATCGCCATTGTAGAGTCGAACGACCCTCTATTCCCTTACACTGACGACGCACTTCGTTTTCTCCCCTACATAAGTACGTCTTCTCCCTTTCAGTTTTTGGTGCTTTGATTCGTTGTTTCTCTAAGTTTGATCTGTGATTAGGCGAAAGCCTTAACCTAATAGAAAGTTTGTAACTAATTGAAGAAAAAGATGTCTTTGGAAAGGTTGTTGTCGTTTGAGGCATGGGAAGAGATGCAGCGACACAGTTAGGACCTAGCTAACCAGCTGCCCAAGGTTTCAGTGGTTTGATCTATGACGCTTCCCCAATTCACGCCACTAAACCCGCCTAAAGCAAAGCTTTTCCATATGCAGTTCCCTTCGCAGAGCTTCGATGGGAAGAGTGATTTTGGATTTGTAATTGAGGACTATGGAACCCATGGTGTTTCATCCATTTTGGATTTCTCTCTTAGATGATTGATACTAAAGCTATAAAATCCAGTTTTGAATGTTAACTTTTATATGATACTCATGTACTACCAATTTTTGATGTAAGCAAGAGCAGAGATATCTCAGCAGGGTTTTTAGGATCAGTAGACCTTTGTTTGGAGGGGAACCAACTAAATGGACTAGAATTTCTCATTTTCAATGTTAGTTGCATTTCAATAGCCACAAACAATTTCTCAGAAGAAAATAAGCTTACGAAAGAGGGATTTGGTCCTGTCTACTAGGTAAAAAAATGATTATGTTTACCACATCATTTATGATTAAAAGTTCTAGCTAAAATGTAGCAAAATTATGTGGTCTATTTATTAGGGAAAGCTTCCAAGTGAAGAACAAATAGCTGTTAAGAGGCTTTCAAGATAGTCTGGCCAAGGTTTAGAGGAGTTCAAGAATGAAATAATGCTGATAGCCAAACTACAACATAGAAATTTGGTTAGAATAATGGGTTGTTTTATTCAATGCGAAGAAAAGTTGATGGTGTATGAATACATGCCAAACAAAAGGTTGGATTGCTTTTTTATTTGGTTTGTCTCTCTACATTAACCCTGTCCATTCCTTTCTATGCTTTTAATCAGTATGAAAAGATACTAGTAGTACCTTCTCTTAACAATTTTTCCCTTTCTGGTGCACCTCATGGTAGATCCAATCAAACAAACTCAAATAGACTGGACAAGACGCTTGGAAATCACCGAAGGCGTTGCGAGAGGATTACTTTATTTGGGAGAGGATTAAATATTGAAATGCTCTATCTTGTTCCTTTGTTCTTGAATAAAATTTGAATGTTTTATTATTTATAGTGCAATATGAGTAAAGTTTGTAACACCAATATATTAGTTTTTTTGGTTAATTGAAAGGTATAGGACTTGAGTTTGAGAAAATGCTAGATTTATGATCTGTTTTGTCCATAATGTGTTTGAGAAAATGCTTGACAAAAGATATTGGACTATTCTTAGCGGTTTAAAATTTTAACTGAAACTAATGTTTCCAGGGTCATTTTAATTTTGTTGCATATACTATTGTCAGTGGTTACGTTTCAGAACCGCTGAAAATTATCTTTTTAAGAAAAAAATAATGCAAATAATGATGTGGATTTTTTATTTTTTATTTTCTAAAAATTGACACATGTCAACTACGTGTCACTGATAATGTGGCACAGACGTTAGCCACCTCATCAGTTAACAACAAAATCTAACGGAGCCTCATTTTTGGGAAAACCTAAATTTTATATTGGCTAAATTTGGGCCTTTTTTTAAAAAAATTTAAGCCTTAAACTTTAAAAGGACTGAGTATGTATTTGAGCCTTATAATTTATAAATACATATGATATTTTCTATGAATGATAGTTTTTAAATTAAATTTCGTTAAAATCACTTTTAAGATGACAAATTGATAATTAAATGTATATTATATTTAGGTTGTTAGACTTATAAAGATAAATTGATTTGTTTAAGATAGACTCGTTGATCTACTTAATATATGCATTTAATTATCAATTTGTTAATAACTTAAATTAAGTAATTTATACAGGCTATTAAGCTAAACCTGTGACACCCATTTAATAAAAATACGAGGAAATTTTTTTCGATTTTTTATGAATTTGTCTGATCGCTTAGAAGTCTCAAAACATATATATATATATATATATATATATATATATATATATACACACACACACACAGAGTTTATATCAAAAGATTATTCTTTATACATTAGGAATCGACCAAGGCGATACTATACCAAAAGCCATACAATATATATATATATATATATATATATATATATATATATATATATATATATATATATATGGGTTTCCATGACCATGACAACTCCAACCCAACAATCACCAAGTATTGCCTCGGTCCACATCCACCAACTTAGCCTTAGTAATATCAACTACCAAATTTAGCCTTAGTAATATATGTTAAATGACATGTATCGAACCGGATTTAGCCATAGTAATATCAACTACCTATCTAGTTCTACCACAACTCGTTCACGAATATAAAAATCATCATTTACTGTCATTTAACAAAGTTTGCATTACCTCAAGAGATCCGGTGTCGGGCCGGTCACAGAAGTTGAAGACCGAGTGATGTTGAAGACCAGTTCTGTGAGTATCCGGTCTGTATATCTGGTGTCTCTGTATGTAGAGAGCGGTCTGGATGTCCTGGAGATCCTTCACACCGACCTCACGTGTTGGTGTGGGCGAAAGGTGGTATCACCTGCGAAAGGACTCCGACGATCAAGTTAGTGAACGTTTGTAAGAAACAGATGCATGTGAGGCAGCCAGTAGTAATAAGTGATCAGAAGAAGTCATAGCATGCATAGTTCAAATATATATAGATGCTCATGAATTATGGACCTGATTAGGCCTGGGGAGCAAGGCATGTTCCTCGGTGTTGGTGGCTCGAGGAAAGAATGATACCCATTCTATTTTGTCGGAGCATGGAAAATACATTTGTTTAATCTATCGTGGAAGACAATCGTGGGTTAAGTGGCGAGGCGCGTGCCCCTCGTGGGGTGGATTCGTCATGGGAGACTGGAACCACTGCGCTGTTCCCAAAGCCACTTATTAGTGTCTACTAGCGATCTAATGTATGGAGCATGCTGTATCCGATGTGGGAGGTGTCAACACGGACTCGCCGGTCTTGGGAGAACACCCAGACGCTTTCAGGTGGTCTGATGTCTTACCTGTGAGGTCGGTAGCATGGCTAGATCGGATGACACGTCACCCTTGTCTTGGGGCCGGTATCAAGACCGGATCATTTGCCCCCTAGCTTGTGTGAGGGACTATGAAGTGGCTCATATAAGCTATACAACCTACGAGAGGTCTGGATGCCGGTATAACATGTAAAAATATCTTTGCAGTACCCGTTAACCGTTGAGTATTGTCCCCCAACATTATTGAGTGAACAGTTCTGAGTGAGTGACTCTGAATCGACAACTGACTCTGAAGGAGCGACTCCAAGTGTGGTAGGTTCTGGCCTTGTTACCAAGGTAATTCCATTACCTAAAGCCTCCTCGAGCTATTTGGCGAAAGTATGTGCCTGTCATTCGAGTCTTCTATTTTTTGATGTTGAGGGCTCGTGCCCGGGCTCGTCTTAAAAAATATTGAGTGATCCTCACAGGTGGCAGATTTCTGAGTACAGCTAAACCCGAGTAGGATGTCTCCGAGTTAAGTGCAACTTTCCTGAGTGGGGTGTCTCCAAGCGCGATATTTTCGCGTGGGATGGCACCGAGTGAGACATTTCTAATTGGGATTGCACCAAGTGAAACATTTCTGATTCCCGGGTGGTATGGCACCGAGTGAGACATACCAATTCCCGCACGGTATGGTACCCAGTGAGACATACCGAGTGAGACATTTCCGATTCTCGCATGATACGGCACCGAGTGGAACATTTCTGAGTGGGTCATCTCTAGGGGAAGTACTTCTGGATAGAGAAAGGCTTTGACTTCGAATGAATATGTTTCGGGTATAGATATTCCCGAGTGAATAATTCCTGATTGTAATTTTGAAGTGATATTTTCGTCTAAAGAATTCACGAGTCTGACTTCAGTGAGATATTTCCGACTAAAGAATCCATGAGTCTGACTTCGAATTTGAAGTGTTTCCGAGTGAAGAATTCTCGGGGGAAGTGTCTGAGTGATTTTAATAATGAGGATGACGATTGATTCTTCTTCAACGTTTGGTCAAACCTACTAGTTGTACTCGGAGTTCGGTTTAATCATACAATTTGAGTCTTTCGAAAGGGGTTCGGTTTGATCCTACAACCCATGTCTTCAATGGCGTTCGGTTTAATCCTACTAACCGTACTCAGAGTTTGGTTTATTCCTACAATCTGAGCCTTCAAATGGGGTTGGGTACAATCCTACAACCAATTTCCTGAGGTTCGGTTCAATCCTATAACCCAGGCCTTCACCAGTGTTCGGTTTAATCCTACTAGCTATACTCGGAGTTCGGTTTATTCCTACAATCTGAGCCTTCGAAACGGGGTTCAGATCAGGGCTAATCCTGAACCTACTACTACCGTTACTCGGGGTTCAGCGTGGCCTTGAAGAAGGTCCAGCTTACTGCGCCCAAGCCTTCACCGACGTTCAGCCAAACCTACTAGTCGTACTCAGAGTTTGGTTTAATCCTACAATCCGAGCCTTCGAAATGGGGTTCAGATCAGGGCTAATCCTGAACCTACTGCACCCGTTACTCGGGGTTTAGCGTGGTCTTGAAGAAGAACCAGCTTACTGCGCCCAAGCCTTCAATCGGTGTTGGATTTTACCCATTTACCATTCTTCTTAATCGGTGTTGGATTTACCCATTCACCGTTCTTCTTCAATCGGTGTTGGATTTTACCCATTCACCATTCTTCACAATCGGTGTTGGATTTTACCCATTCACCGTTCTTCTCAATCGGTGTTGGATTTTACCCATTCATCGTTCTTCATAATCGACGTTGGATTTTACCCATTCACCATTTTTCTCAATCGGTGTTGGATTTTACCCATTCACCCTTCTTCTCAATCGGTGTTGGATTTTACCCATTCACCGTTCTTCTTAATTGGTGTTGGATTTTACCCATTCACCGTTCTTCTCAATCGGTGTTGGATTTTACCCATTCACCGTTCTTCAATCGGTGTTGGATTTTACCCATTCACCGTTCTTCTCAATATGGTTCACCCCTTTGTACCTTCGAAGAGGTTCATCACTAACAACAGGTACGTTGTTAGGATCGTCCGTCCTGAAAGTATCTTGTCACAACAATGTTGTGCATCGAATAAAATCATAAAGACAATGGGTGAATCATGAAGAATTTTTTATTAATTACGAATTACAAAAGAGAGAAAGAGAGCCGAGTCGGGGTTATGCCTCGTTAAACCTTCTTGGTAAAACCCAATCGGAAAAACCCAAGTAAGGAAAAAGAGTGCATATAGTCTTACCAACTAGCTATAATAGCGAAAGGCGTTTTTGGCTTTGATGCCCTTATCCCTAATCAATGACCTCTCGACGGCCCTGATGTTGTTGTTGGGGCATAACATTTTGCTGTGCAGGCTCACCAACCAGAGCTCCCTTTTGCTTTTCAGAAGTAGTAAATCTTCTGATCGGAATGGGATGATCATCATCACCGTCCTCGTGATACCTTCCTCTTTTCTCAATCCAGTCTGGTTCATCAAAAGACCTTTCTTTGAAAAGGTACTGTTTGAGCTTACCCTCTCGGATCAGGGTCTTGATAGTATTTTTCAAAGCTTGACATTCATTTTCCGAGTGGCCCTTTTGCTCATGGAATTCGTAAAATTTTTTAGGGTCACCGTGTTTGCGAAGCTAGGGCGGCTTCCTGACCCCGTATGTAGTAAGCGTTGGCCATCCGATCTCTCTCAGAATCTGTGACCGCTTAGAATTTAATGGAGCATAATTGCTAAATGCATTTACCCGTTCTTCTTGACTCAGAGGTATAGGATTATCGAAGACTCTATTACGGAGTGGTCCCTCCTTACGTTCCGATCCGAGCCTGTCCTTATCTCTCTGTTGTTGTGGCGTTGGGGGTTTTCCTCTCGCCGCTGTTGCTTCCAAGTGCATTTCAATGCCCACATACTTGGATGCTTTCTTCCTGAATTCTTTAAAATTCACCGGAGGACTTTTTGCCAACGACAGGGCGAAAGCAGAGTTCGGTTGCAAAGCTTCTATTATGATATGCAACTGTAGTGCCTCTGCCAAGTTTGGAACAACAGCTGCTTCTTTGTAAAACCTCTTCAAGAAGTCCTTGAGAGTTTCAAGTTCCCCCTACCTAATCTGGGCCAAAGTATGAGATGTTCTGGGGATATCTCTGGAAATGACAAAGTGGTCCACAAACGCTGTTGCCATTTCTTCCCATGAGTCGATGGAACTTGATGGTAGCCCCTTGAACCAACTAAGGGCATCATCAACAAGAGTCCGAGGGAACATCCTGCACATGACATCTTCATCTGCCCCCAAATACATGGCTTCAAATACATAAGCATCAAGATGCTTAGTAGGATCAGTTTCACCACCGTATTTTCCAATAGAGAGTGGTTGAGTAGTCAGCAGGTGTTTAGGGATGTGTACGCCTCATAAGTCTCCTTGAAAAAGGAACTGTGAGCTTATAAGTTGTCGGGGAACCTGTCATCAGCTCTCTCTTCCCTTTAGCGACTCTCTCATCAGAATCATGGATCTGTTCCTTCCGTTCAAATGTGGGGATATTTGAATACTGGGGGGTTGTGGATTTTTCTCCCTTGGTTGTGTGATATGTCTCCTTGGTCTGAGACATGGCTCTCTCCTCCATGCTTTTTCTTTCACGCTTCAATTCCATCAGTTCTTCCATTAACTTTTGTATCATCTCATCCCTTGGATCTGGTGCAGATACTTGCACCATCCTTCTTGAACTTTCCACAGGCGACTCGAAAATTAAGCGCCTGTTGACTGGTTGTTCTTGGGCAGTGGTGTCTTCCATGTGCCCATCTGGTCGGTTTCTCCCATTGCCTTCCATGATGCAAGACAAGGCTTTGTAAACGAGAGGTGGGAATAACTTTAGCGTGTCCCACTGGGCGTGCCAATGATCGGTCCTGACCCGGGGTCAAGAGATCTAGTGTCGGGCCGGTCACAGAAGTTGAAGACCGAGTGATGTTGAAGACCGGTTCTGTGAGTATTCGGTCTGTATATCCAGTGTCTCTGTATGTAGAGAGCGGTCTGGATGTCCTGGAGATCCTTCACACCGACCTCACGCGTTGGTGTGGGCGAAAGGTGGTGTCACCTGCGAAAGGACTCCGACGATCAAGTTAGTGAACGTGTGTAAGAAACAGATGCATGTGACGCTGCCAGTAGTAATAAGTGATCAGAAGAAGTCATAGCATGCATAGTTCAAATATATATAGATGCTCATGAAATATGGACCTAATTAGGCCTGGGGAGCAAGGCATGTTTCTCGGTGTTGGTGGCTCGAGGAAAGAATGATGCCCATTCTATTTTGTCAGAGCATGAAAAATACATTTGTTTAATCTATCGTGGGAGACAATCGTGGGTTAAGTGGCGAGGCGCGTGCCCCTCGTGGGGTGGATTCGTGATGGGAGACTGGAACCACTGCGCTGTTCCCAAAGCCACTTATTAGTGTCTACTAGCGATCTAATGTATGGAGCATGCTGAATCCGATGTGGGAGGTGTCAACACGGACTCGCCGGTCTTAGGAGAACGCCCAGACGCTTTCAGGTGGTCCGATGTCTTACCTGTGAGGTCGGTAGCATGGCTAGATCAGATGACACGTCACCCTTGTCTTGGGGCCAGTATCAAGACCGGATCACCATCATTAGGGGTTACCACTTGGTTACTATCACCAAGGGTTTCATCTCAACATATCAACAAGTATAGCATGCATCTACCAATAATTAATCATCAACACAACATACTTAAAATTATTAATCAAAACAACAATAACAATTAAGGGGTATATTGCCACCAACCACAAATAACATCATCATGAAATTCATTAAGCATAAATCAATATAAACAAACATATATAGCCCTATCTATTCATAATCTATGTATTTAAAATATAATGCTCCCCCCTATCTGGAATCCTTGATTTCGAAGCTTGAAACACTCCCCGAATACTCCGAGTCAATTACCGATTTCTGGTTTCCGAGGCCAGAAATTTCTAAGTTAGCAATAATTATTTTTAATAATCTATATGCTACGTTAAAAATTATATTTTGACGCTTAAATAACAACCTCTCATAATTTTTTATAATTCGAATAAATTCTAAAATTTAATAATTATTATTTTAGCATCCTTCGACTATTAATTGCTGAAACCACAATTATATATATATATATGTAATACTTCACAATTTCTATATCTTATAGCGACATTTTTATTTAATAAATCTTTCTTAATATAATTCATCTGTTACCAAAATGACGTCAAGATACAAAAAAGTTTCTAAGATGCTTTTTATCTAGTTACTTCTAAAATTTTAATTATAATATATATATAATATTTTTATAATGTAAACTTTATTTAAATAATTTAAATATTATATAATAATTTAATCCTTAAATAAAATATATTGTAAATCTTTATTACTTTTAACTAAATAATACTTTTTATATAACATCTCATTTAGTCAAAATATTATTTTCACTTAATAATAAAATTCCTAAAAACTCAGAATAATTAATATAATAGTTCTAAGCCACTTAACAAAAAATTTTTAATTTAAAACACTATTTCGACATATTTTAGGTAATTGTTGACTTACCGAAATATGTCGACAATTGCCCGAATGCCTCCGACACCAATTACGCTTAATCAGGAATATTGTCGACCCTCCGAAAAAAAGTATAGTAACCGTCGACTTTCCGAACCTATTATGAAACGTCGAAACTACGTCGATCACTTTCGTTTTCCTCCAAACCCGATATCCAAGGATTGCCCAACATAACCCCGCACATGGTATAATTTTATTACCTTTGGGCGTGCAAAAGGTGAGCACGAGAGAGAGAGATGGATTCAGTGAGGGATGGTGAATTTGGGGAAAAAAAGAATGTCGGTGTTACTATAAGGATGATGATTTTTAAAGAAGAAAATGAAGTTAAGTAGGTGCAGCAAAGAGGTATGTAGAATTGAGAAAAGGGAATGAAAGTGAACTTAAGAGAAAAAGAAGTGGTTTATTGTTTGTGAAATAGAATGAGCAAGAGAGAGAGAAAGAAAGAAAGAAAAAAAGAGTGATAGGAAAGGGAGTAAGAGGTAGAGTGAAAGGGAATTAAATGAATAAAAAAGAAAGGGGTACGCCGCTTGTGAAGGAAGGAAAACAAAGCCATAAAGTTTAAGAGGGAGACGCGTGGAGTGGTGAGTGAGAGGGAGAGTGACACGCCAAATGAAAGGAAAGAGAGCATGAGATCTACAAAGAGAAAAAAGGGTTAATTAAGAGGGAATTAAAAAAAAAGAAAAGAGGAATGACGTGAGGGGGGTCTGCTACTAAGTAAAAAGGAAAGAATGCATGTGAGGCTGAGAGATGAATTAAGAATTATTAAAAGAAAGAAAAGAGAGTTATGAGAATTAAGGGTTGAAATTAAATAAAAAAGGGTTGTTACAATTCACCCCACCTATAAAAATTTCATCCTTAAAATTTAATAAATCACATTCCTCAATGAAACAACTCAGGATACTATTGTCTCATTGAGTCCTCACACTTTTTGGTAAAAGTGGTACGATTCCCTTGCTTCCAAGCCATATTCACCAATGGTAAATCCTTGCTTCTCAAGCGTTTGATCGATCTATCCATGATCTGGGTAGGCTTAATAGGTACAGTCAAATTTTCTATGATCTCAACATTATCCTCAAGAATTTTGTGTGTAGAGTCAGGCATATACTTTTTTAACTGGGATACATGAAATACATTTTGAAGGTTCACCAAATAAGGGCAAACGCAATCTTATAGGCCACTGCACCAATCCACTTCAGGATTTCATATGGTCCTATATATCTCGGGCTTAATTTTCTGTTCTTCAATACTCACCTGATACCTTTGTGAGGAGAAACCTTCAGGAACACACGATTACTAACCTGAAACTCAAGAGGTTTCCTCCAGTTATCATAATAACTCTTCTGCCTATCCTAGGATACCTTCATTTTCTCATGAATTATCTCAATCTGTTTTGTAGTTTGCTACATAATTTAAGGCCCTAATATTAAACTCTCATTGATTTCTAGCCAACACAGAGGCGTCCAACACTTCTGGCCATACAAAGCCTCAAATAGAGCCATACTGATGCTACTATGGTAACTATTATTACACATAAACTCAATCAAAGGGAGAAACTGCTCCCAACAACCACCATGCTCCAACACACAAGACCTCAATAAGTCCTATAAACTTTGAATAGTATGTTCCGACTGCCCATCCGTGTGAGGATGATAGGTTGAACTCAACCAAAGCTTCGAGTTTAACTCCTGGTGTAAGCTTCCCCAAAACTGGGAGGTGAACCTCGGATCTCTATTCGACACGATACTAGATGGAACACCACGTAGCCGAATGATCTCACTGATATACAACTATGCTAGCTTTTGCAATGAGTATCTTACACTGATAGGCAAGAAATATGCAGATTTCATTAATCTATCAACAATTACCTAGATAGCATTATGACCAGCTCAGGTCTTGGGTAATCCCATCATAAAATCCATAGTGATTGCATCCCATTTCCATAAAGGAATCTCAAGAGGCTATAAACCACCAGATGGCTTCTAGTGCTCAACCTTAGCTTTCTGATAGACAATGCAACGAGCAACATAATCAACCACATCTTTCTTTAATCCTGGCCACTAGAAACACAATTTTAGATCTTGATACATTTTTGTAGTACCCGAATGGATACTCAGCATGCTTTTATGATCCTCATCAAGCACCATTTTCCTTAAATCACCAAATTAGGTACATAAATCCAACCTTTAATTCTTTAAATCCATCAGGACCTTCAGACAAAGACAGGTCCTTACCACCAGCCTGAGTCTTTTTTAACTAAACAAGACAAGCATCAGTCATTTGCCATTCATAAACCAGCTTCAAACATTCATTTTCTATCTTCAAGGTACATACAATTACCTTTTCTGGTGAAGAAACATCCATAAATAGATTTAAATCTCTAAATTGTTCAAGCAATTCCATCTCTTTTACCATCATAATAGCAACATGAATGGATTTTTGGCTTAAGGCATCAACAACAACATTCACCTTTCTTGGGTGATATCTCAACTCAAAGTCATAGTCTTTCAAAAACTCTATCCATCTCCTCTACCTCATGTTCAATTCCTTTTTATCAAACAAATATTTTAGGCTTTGGTGGTCACTATACACCTTAAATTTGGATCCATATAGGTAATGTCTCCAAATTTTAGTGCAAAGACCGCAACTGCTAGCTCTAAGTCATGTGTGGGATAGTTTTATTCGTGGGGTCATAATTGTAGCGAGGCATAAGCTATAACCCGATCTTTCTGCATCAACACGCATCCAAGGCCCAGCCTGAATGCATCAAAGTATACCACGAAAATTTCCTATAGTTGGGAATGTCAACGCATTAGTGAAATTTAATATCGTCTTTAATTCCTAGAAACTCTTCTCACATTTGAGGGTCCATACAAAAGGAACACCCTTTCTACTTAACTATGTCATCGACAATGCAATCTTGGAGAATCCCTTAATAAATCTTTGGTAATAACCGGCTAGACCCATAAAACTTCTAATTTCAGTGACAGATTTGGGTCTCTCCCAAGCCATAACGGCTTCCACCTTGAATGGATCAACAACCATACCATCCATGGAGATAACGTGTCCCAGAAATTGGATCCTATCCAACCAGAAATTACACTTTGATAACTTGGCAAACAATTGCTTCTCCTTCAGTACCTGTAGTACTAAGCAAAGATATTCCTCATGCTCCTGGTGTGACTTGGAATAAATCAAAATATCATCAACTGATCCATAAGGATGGAAGATATTGTCCATATAATTCATGAACACTACCGGAGGGTTTGTCACACCAAATGATATTACCACATATTCAAAGTGGCCATAACGGGTCTTCAACGCCGTTTTAGAATATCAAAAGCCTTAACTCAGATTTGATGGTATCCAGATTGCAAGTCGATCTTAGAAAAGATTGAAGCGCCCCTTAATTGATTAATAAGATCATCAATCATTGATAGTGGATATTTATTCTTTATTGTTAGCTTATTCAATTGGCGGTAATCAACACATAACCGCATACTACCATTTTTCTTCTTAACCAATAACACTAGGGCATCCCATAGTGATATACTGGGTCGGATAAATTGTTTCTCTAATAACTCGTCAACTTGCTTTTTCAATTATGCCAACTCAACAAGGGACATTCTACAAGGTGCACTAGAGACTAGTTCAACTCTAGGTATTAGGACAATCAAAAATTCAATATCTCTTTCAGGAGGAACACCAGGCACATCCTCTGGAAACACCTCAGGAAAATCACATACAACAAGAATATCGCCTAATCGGGATCCATTCTTTCCGTTAACCAAAGATAATAGCATAAGCAATTGGGATATACCTTGGACTGAGAAGTCTTCGGTACTTCGCGTCAGAAAGATCACCCGTCAGTTCTCACAATCAACCATCACTTTATTGGCTGATAGCCTATTCATACCAAGAACGATATCAAGACCCTTCAGGGGTAAACAAATTAAATCGGTCATGAATTTCCTATCACCCAAGGTGAAACACACATTTCTACATACAGTGGCTGTCCGTAGATTAATGCCAGTCGGGGTAGACACAACTAGAGTGTGATCCATATCAGACATAGGCAATTTTAAACATTTCACACAGTTATCAGATATAAAGGGATGCGTAGCACTAGAACTAAAGATAACATCAAGAGTAAAATCATTGAGTAAACGCTTACTCTACACAAAATCACTAGCCTGTACGACCTCTTCAGCATTAATAGCAAACACTCTGTCAGCAGCTTATGGGTTAGCATTCCTACCCTAGTCATTTCTTCCAATCACCAGGTTACCATGACTATCATTACCGCAATCTCCATGGTTACCGTTTCCACGACCTTGACATTTGAAGCCTCCACGGTTAGCATTCCTAATTTACTGGTTCTGAGGATAATTAAGGTGAATATGTCCCTTCTCATTGCATTGGAAACAAACAATCTCATCATGGTACACTCACGTGCAAAGTGGTCAGCACCATATTTAAAGCATTTGGTGTTCCTACGACGACCAACAAAATAACCACCACGTCCGCTATGCCCTCTTGACTTAGGGGGCGATCCACCTCTACTAAAATTGTCTTGCTTCTTGAAGCCAGGATGTTGTAGCTTTAAAGAAGTATCAGTCTTACTGCTTTATCCCATATAAGATTTGTCATTTTCCTCAAAGATTCTACATTTGTTAACTAACACTAAAAAACTCTGGATCTCCTAGTGTCTGAACGCCTTCTTGATCTCAAGCCTTAATCTACTTTTAAATTTTATACATTTGGAACCCTCGGTCCCAGGTTGCTGGAATAGAGGTTAGAACAAACATAATTCTTCAAATTTTACAACGTACTCCTCCACTATCATGGAACCCTTCTTGAGTTCCATAAACTCCAACTCCTTCTTACTCCTGACTGTATATGGAAAATATTTTTCCTAAAAACATGTTCTCAAGTTCTCCCAAATCAATTAGGTACCAGCAACAATCATCCTTGCTTTTGCTATTTTCCACAAATTCTCTGCCTTACCACAAAACATATAAACAATATATTCTACCTTTTGTGCCTTAGTGCACTGAACGCTACTAAATATTCTTTCCAAATCTGGAATCCAAGTGAGGTTTGGGGCTAAACCCGTCATGGAATTCATTTGGCTTCCTTTTCAAAAAGTGATCCAAGCCTTGATGCTCGTGGGCCTGAGGCTGAGCTTGCCTCTCCAACAAGTCAGCAAAGCGTTGGAAAGTTGCCATAATGGCATCCATGCCTTGACAATTTTCCATATCTTATCCTGAAATTAACACTGTTTCAAAGATAAGAATACACAATTATTCATAGCTCATCACATCGTAATTCCAACACTTAATGATTTATCATGCAATATCATACAACTTATAGCATATAGTAAGTATTCCTTGACCTCAAACTTTTTAAGCCGGCTCTGATACCATTACAAGTGTGACACCCATTTAATAAAACTATGGGGAATTTTTTTTGATTTTCTATGAATCTGTTTGATCGCTCGGAAGTCCCAAAACATATATATATACATATATACACACCCACAGTTTGTATCAAAAGATTATTCTTTATACATTAGGAGCCATCCAAGGCGACTCTATACCAAAAGCCATACAAAATATATATTTATATGGGTCTCCATGACCACGACAACTTTAATCGAGAAATCACTAAGCATTATCTCGGTCCACATCCACTGAAAAACAACAACAACTTAAGGGTGAGCATATATATGTTAAATGACAGGTATTGAACCAGATTTAGCCTTAGTAATATCAATTACCTACCCAGTTCTACCACAACTCATTCATGAATATAAACATCATCATTTATTGTCATTTAACAAAGTTTGCAATACCTCAAATGCAAACAACACAACAATACCTATCATGAGCTATCCAATAGCTTCTCAACCTTAATAATTATATGCAAATGCATATGCATATGGATTTGACTCCAATGATGGGATTTACACTATATTGTATAAATTTTACAACATATAATTAATTTCTTTTTATCGGTACCGAATCGCTTGCCTATAATGTTACGGCTTGGCCTTGAGTCCAACTCAAAGGCGGCTGTGGAATCTGAAGAAACCACTATAAAGTTTGTGGCTTACCATCAGACCGCCCTTCATCTGGGCTGGCATCACAGACCCCTGCAGTCCTGTGAGCGTCTGAATGCAAATATTATGCCAAACAATATCAATCATCCATAAAACACCTGATTACCATCATCTGAGGCTACCACTTGGTTACTATCACCAAGGGTTTCATCTCAACATATCAACAGGCATAACATGCAGCTACCAATAATTAATCATCAACACAATATACTTAAAAACTTATTAATCGAAACAGCAATAACAATTAAGGGATATATTGCCAGCAACCACAAATAACATCATCATGAAATTCATTAAGCATCAATCAGTATAAACAAATAAATATACCTTTATCTGTTTATAATTTATGCATTTAAAATATAATGCTCCCCCTACCTGGTATCCTAGATTTCGAAGCTTGAAACACTCCTCAAATGCTCCGAGTCAATTACCGATTTTTGGTTTCCGAGGCCAGAAATTTCTAAATTAGCAATAATTATTTTTAAGTTAAAAATCACATTCTGATGCTTAAATAACCAACTCTCATAATTTTAATAATTACAATACATTCTAAAATTTAATAATTATTATTTTAACATCCTTTGACTATCATTCGTCGAAACCATAAGTATACACACACTTCACAATTTCTATATCTTATAGCAACATTTTTATTTAATAAATCTTTCTCAATATAATTCATCTGTTACCAAAATGACGTCAAGATACAAAATTTTTTCTAAAATACTTTTTATCTAGTTACTTTTAAAAATTTTAATTATAATATATATAATATATTTATAATGTAAACCTTATTTAAATAATTTAAATATTATATAATAATTTAATTCCTTAAATAAAATATACTGTAAATCTTTATTACTTTCAACTAAATTATATTTTTTATATAACATCCCATTTACTCATAAAATATTATTTTCACTTAATAATAAAATTACTTAAAACTCAAAATAATTATTCTAATAATTTTAAGCCACTTAACAACATTTTTAAGTTAAAACATTATTTCGACATATTTTAGGTAATTGTCGACTTACCGAAATGTGTCGATGATTGCCCGAATGCCTCCGACGCTAATTACGCTTAATTAGGAATATCGTTGACCCTCTGGAAAATAATACAGTAACTGCCGACTTTCCAAACCGAGTATGAAATGCCGAAACTACGCCGATCACTTTCGTTTTCCTCCGAACCCGATATTTAAGCACTGCCCAACATAACCCCGCGCATGGTATAATTGTTATCGCCTTTGAGCATGCAAAGGCTGAACACGCGAGAGAGATGGATTCGGTGGGGGATGATGAATTTGGGGAAAAAAGAATGTGAGTGTTACTGAGGATGATGATTTTTAAAGAAGAAAATAAAGTCAAGTATATATAGTAAAGAGATGTGCGGAATTGAGAAAAGGAAAGAAAGTGAACTTAAGAGAAAAAAGAGGTTTGTTGTTTGTGAAATGGAATGAGAGAGATGGGGAGAAAAAGAGAGAAAGAGAGAGAGAAAGAGAGAGAGAAAGAGAGAAAGTGAAAGTGATAGGAAAGAGAGTAAGAAAGAAAGAGAGTTAAAGGAATAAAATAGAAAGGGGTGCGCTGTTTGTGAAGGAAGGAAAATAAAGCCACAAAGATTAAGAGGAAGACGCGTGGATCGGTGAGTGAGAGGGAGAGTGGCATGCCAAATGAAAGGAAAGAGAGCATAAGATCTACATAGAGAAAAAGAGAGTGAATTGAGAAGGAATTAAAAAAAAGGAAAAGAGGAGTGACGTGAAGTGTAACACCCTGAATTTTTAAAATGGAAAGTAAATTAAGGAAATAAATATTGAATAATTAAATATGGCTAATTGATATCCTAAAATGCTAGATATAATTTAAATAAGATTTTTGGAAACTGTTGGTGAGATATTATGACCGGATAAGTTGAAAACTGACCCGGATAAAATATGGGTGTCGGACCAAGTATCTCTGATTGAGATGCTGTTGGTCAGAGCTATATCTTCTTCTTCTCCTTTTATGCAAACACAACTTCTTCTTCTCCCATTCTTCTCTTCTTCATATCTTCTTCTTCTCCAAGAGCTTGAACAAATTGGTGCTCTCTCCTTCTCATTTTTGTTCACCATTGAAGCTTGGAGGAGGACATTGTGGCTTGAAGTTTCTCCCATTCTTCTCCATTTTCGTCATTCTCTTTCTCTCCCTTGCCTTCCATTTCCGTTTCTTGATTAAGGTAAGCTCTCCCTTATTTTAATGGTACTTGAACTCTAGAATAAGGATTAAAAAAGGGCTTAGGAGAGTATTGATTGCATGTGGGTTATTAGGAGAAGCATTAATAGGGGAAAACCCTAAAATGGGTGCCATAAATGCAAGCTTTAAATGGTATTAATGGGGTAGGTACATTATGGTTGAAAAGAGAAGGGAATGTATGATTATTTTGAATGTTGATGAGTTTTTATAAAACCCTAACTTATGAAATTTAGGGGAAATGTATAATAGTGAAGGGGTTAACATGATTGATGAGGAAAGTGTAATAAATGATGAGGTAGAGGCATTTATGAGTGATTAGAGATGGTGGTTGGAGAATATGAATAAAAACCCCCTTGAGATAGAATTAATGTAAAGTGTGGCAAAAAGGATAACCTAACAAATTAGGTTGTTACTTTGATAATAATGAACGGTGAGTTAAGGGAAGAAATTCCCGAAGCCTAAGTAAGCAATGGATAAACTTATAATAATTTCCACATGATAAGAATCATGTGTACATAGACATGTATATGTATATTGAAATGGCCTTTGAATGAATAATTGATGTGGCCCTATAATGATTGGTGTAGGATTTGATAACACGGGTGAAGTGGGAACATCAAACCTGGAAGTGTACTTCTCTTAAGGTAGGAGAGGGGTGTATTTTCTAAATGTATGAGAATTGTGATGATAATGTATGTATTAATGTAATATGGCATGTTGTCTTGATTAGATGTGATATCATGTGTTTGGAATGAGAATTGTGTATGGTGTTTTGAAATGGGTGCTTATATGATGAATCCTAAATGAGGCTATGAATGGTATTTTATATGATGATGTATTATTGACTTCATGAATGATATGATGAGTACCTAAAACTTTTGGTTGGAGTGTTTCTTGAATATAAAGATTGATGTTTATGCTTGAACTTGTGAATAATAGTGCAGTTGAGTGTGAAAGTACCCTAGATGAGAGGGTGAGATAATCCTATTGAGATTGAAGCATGCATGAGCATTGCATACATGGCATAGCATGTATATTGTGATGATGATATTATCATATTGTTGAATATATCACCTTGCGGGGTGCCACGAAGGGTAAATCCCGGAGTAAAGATGATGTTTATCATATTGTTGAATATATCACCTTGCGGGGTGCCATGAAGGGTAAATCCCAGAGTGATGACGATGTTATGAATTGATAAATGTATCACCTTGCGGGGTGCCACGAAGGGTAAATCCCGGAGTGATGACGATGTTATGAATTGATAAATGTATCACCTTGCGGGGTGCCACGAAGGGTATATCCCGGAGTGAAGATGATGTTATCATGCTTATGAATATATCACCTTGCGGGGTGCCACGAAGGGTATATCCTGGAGTGATGATGTTAATTTAAGTGACTGTGACCACTATTGAATTGAAAATTGAATCCGTGCATATGTATTTTAAACACTAGCATGTGCATTAGCCTTGGAGGCATGACATAGAGTGATACCCTGTTGATGAGGTTGTGTGAGGTGTAAGTGGAAATCTCCCTTTAAAATTACTAACTATGATTGTGAAATTGGTTGATGTGATTTTGAGAAATTTGATGGATAATTATATTTGAATGAGAATTGATGGTTGAATGATTTAATGTTGAATGAACTCCTCTTGAGGAGGGAATGTTTGTATTGCATTCATGCATATATTGTCTTAATTGTTGGATTTTCATCATTGAGAAAGTATACTCACTCTCCCTGTGGTATATCTTTTTAGCTCCTGTGTTGTAGGACTTGCCTTGGAGCTGTTTTGTGAAGGAGAAGTGTGAAGGAAGCCTCTTTTTGGTAAAGAATGCCTTGGCCGGCAGTATTTTGATTTTCATAGTTATGTGGAAGGGTTGTAATATGTATGACATCCTTCATATTTTGTATAATCTGGATTTAGAATAGATATTTGTATGGATGATGATTAGATATATATAAAATGATGATTTTGGGAAGGTCATGGAGGAAAATGAGATCTTTTGTCCATGACTCATTTTCAATCATGACCCTGTGAAGGTATGAATGATGAATTTTTCCTTATTTTGATGAATGAATGAAGATTCACATTTAAATGTTAGACTTGTGAAGTAGAAGAGATGATGAATTGATTTTTATATACATTAGATGAGTTGTCTGGAAATTTCTGAGCATGATTCTTTAAAACAAGTTCTAAATGTGTAATATGATGAGTAGGAAGTGATGAATCTAAGTGAAATTGATTAAAATGAATTTTGGTATGATATGTTAAGTGCTTTAGCCTTTTCTGCGTTTTTGTTGATAATCTCGCTCAAGCGAGATGGATTCTCGCTCAAGCGAGAGTCCCTCCTGCATGGTATTTGGTTCTGGATAATTCTCGCTTAGGCGAGAATGGGTCTCGCTCAAGCGAGATTGTCCCAGCATCAATGTATGGTCACTGGACCATTCTCACTCAGGCGGAAGTGAGCCTTGCCCAGGCGAGATGGCCCTGGCATCAAGGGTTGGTCTCGGGAAGAATTTCGCTTAGGCGAGGTGGGTCTCGCCCGAGCGAGTGTTGGGCAATTTGGTTACTGGCTGAATTTTGCTTGAGCGAATGGCCTTGGGATGGTGCTCGCTCAAGCGAGCGGGTATTAATGTTGGTTCTGGACGATTTTCACCCACGCTCGCTGGCTCCGCCCAAGCGAGGCTTGTGGATCTCGTTCAAGCGAGTTGGGGTTCGCTTGAGCGAAGTTACCCCTGATACTTCCTTTCTCTTTTCACTCAGCTCCCTTCTGTCTCGCCCAAGCGCATTGTATGGCACTCGCTCAAGCGAGTGGGGATTTCGCTTGAGCGAGGGGACCCTGACTTCCCAAAACGCATTGATCAAATTATTTTCTCCTTTCTTCACATTAAACCCTGATTCCACATTACTTCATGAATACCTTGGGCATAAAATCTGACTTATTAATTTTTATAGTGGCCGACTTCTTTAATTTTAATCACATAGCATTAACTTATTCTAAATTCTTCCGCTGTTTTTAATTGGAGCATTTATTCATGGCTGTTCCTCTTGAGTTATCTTCTCATATCTTCACATATGAGATAGGTCTCTGATAGATCCAGGGTAATAAATGAATAGCCTCACCACTTGTGTTTTCATAAATCAATAACATTAAAATCGCAAAAAAAATTTCCCTTATTTTTGGGGTGTCACATGAAGGGGGGTTCTGCTGCTGAGTAAAAAGGAAAGAGTGCATATGAGGCTAAGAGATGAATTAAGAATTATTAAATGAAAGAAAAAAGAGTTATGAGAAATAAGGGTTAAAATTAAATGAAAAAGAGGTTGTTACAAAACCAAACTTTTAAATAAGTGAGACCAAACTTAAAAATATGGCTCATGTCAGGCTATAGGCTGAACTTAGACTTCAAACTTAAGTAACAAGCTAGGCACAAGTCCTACAAAACCTAACTCAGTCTGCCTATTCCTATTCTTATTTTTACCCAATTTCAAATTTTAATAATTTTTCTTTTCTACTTTAAATATATATTTGAGACTAAAATAATGTATTGAATTCCTTGTTTATCATATTCATAACCTGGTATCAGAGCATTACTCGCAAAAAAATTTTCCCCTATTTTTGGGATGTCACAACCTGGTATGAGAGCATTACTCGCTCTGTACTATTGGAAATTGTTGTCCTTATTGCTGGAACGTGAGATGTGATTGATGAATGATTGTCCTTGTTGTTTGATTATGAATGAATTGATTATGGATTGAAAGTGATTGTTATAAGTCCGGCCAAGCTTTCTTCACACTATTCTCCCTCAATGATGAATCCTATGTTTTGTGAATGCATACCACACTATGATATGATGATATACTTGTATGAGCTTTAATATGGATTGGTTGATATTGGACTCCATGATGGAAGGTCATAACTGAATTTTTATGATAAAGTACTATAGTGTAAGATTATAGAGGAATTTTATGAATAAGTTTACTAATGTTAGATGAATCTCATGTTATGATTATAGATATTGAGATGGCCCGTCGTCGTCAAGATAACGATGACGCTATAGCTAGAGCCTTGAATCGTTTTGCAGACCTCCTCGAGTCGCAAAACCGTGATAGACAAGAGGCGGAAAGATAACCTGCTTGATGATGCATAATTTATCTTTAATTCTTCACTTTAAATATGTATAATTTGCCATCACTTATTGTCTAATATATTGCATTTTAACACATTTTCATCATATGAGCTTTATTTAATATTTGATTTTAAAATGAATTAAGGATTAATTTTTTTAATAAATATTGGTTTTCTCTTGTTTACTTGGGTATTTTATTTTGCAGAAATTAATAAAATTAAGGAACAAGTACAAAGATAATCTAAGAGTCAATAATAAGAGAAAAATGACCATCAAATGATAAAGAAACAAGAAGAACAAGCCCCGGTGAAAAAAAGCTACAAAAGCATGAAAATTGGCTATTAGTGCGCTATCTATTAGTGCGGTTGTAACAGGAACCGCACTAATAGGGTGGGAATCGATTCCTACACCAAATCAGCCCATGGGAATCGATTCATGCACTTGGGAATCGATTCCCAGCCCACATGAATCGATTCATTTGATGTTTTTCACCTGGGAATCGATTCCCAACCTATAGGAATCGATTCATGAGCCTAGGAATCGATTCCCCTTGCTAGGAATCGATTCATGAGTTGTATTTTACGCAAAAATGAACTGGAGGAATCGATTCATCAGTGAAATCATGCGTCGAATCATTGAAAACAACAAAACGTAACTTGGAAACAACTTGGAAACAGCTGGAAATCATCTGCACCGAAAGTTTCCACTTGCAACGCGTTTTCCTTAGCTGGCTTCTCCTTTCATTTGCCTATAAATAGAGAAGAACGAGAGGCTTCAGAACACATCTTCAGACACTTCACTTCACACTTCTCTCTTAGTTCCTTTTCTTTCTTTTAAGCATTAGAGGAAGGCTTCTGGAGGAGTTCTTCCATTCCGGGTTCGGTCTTTCTTATTTTTAGTTTATTTTCATTATGGAAGGCTAAAACCCCTAGATTGATTTTCTTGGAAAATATTGTAATATAATTTTGAGGTTCTTGTTTTTAATATAGTATGCTTTTATTATTGTTTATTTCTTCATAATCTTACTCTGCTTATTTAATTCCATTCTGTTTAATTAAATTTGTATGCTTAATCGGTTTAATTATTCAAATGGAATAAAATAAGATTTTAAATTAAAATAGATTAAGAAAATATGCATGCTTAATGAATATTTTCATAATCACTTTTAATAATTATGGTTTGCTTAATTCTATAATTTGAGAATAGATTATGTATGTAGGCGATGTTCTTACCTATGCTCAATAATTCCTAGATTTTACGATCTTGACTCCTTTTGCTTAATTAGGATGCTTGATTAAAATATTAATTTTTAAATGAAAGTAAAGGAATTATGAATTGAAAAATACGTTTAGTTGATTAATTCAAATTGAGCTAAGAAATCAACAGTAATGAAAGTCTACAAATTATCTTTAGTGAACCAAGGATAAATTTATTTACAATATTCCAAGAAAATCAACCGCTTGTTATTTATTGTTTTAAATCCTATATTTACTTTGTTTTAGTTTTAATTGTCACAACAAAATCAATCAAAACCCCCCAATTGTATTTGTATGTTTGTTAAATTTCTATTTGTAAAAATTAATTTTAAACTTGATTTTTTTTCCTAAATTTCTGTGTTGATCCTTGAGAGAACGACCTAGGTTGACACCCTAGTACTACATTTATTAATTTTGATGTACTAATTTGACGGAACCACGACAAACACGTCAAATTTTGGCACTGCAGCTGGGGATCAACGATCTTTAGGAAAATTCTTGTTTTAAATTAATTTTTTATAAAAATTGAAAAATTATAAAAAAAATAATTAAAAAAAATAAAAAAAAAATATATTTTTTTTAATTTTATTTCTATGATTTAGGATTCTTATGATTTATTGCTCATGATCATCAAATATCTTGTTGTATGCTATGTATGACTAGAAGAACTTTTGAGCATTTATATTCATTTGATCCTGAAATTGATAGAACTTTTCATAGATTAATTAGAGAAGCTAGATTTAATAAGAACTTTGTTGATATTGATAGTGATAGTATCTCATCTGAATCTGCTGAAAGTACTACTGCTAGTTTTTCTGATATGGCTGAACCCCGTGAAAGAACTCTTAGAGAACTAGCTGCACCTGAATTCATATACGAAAGTTTGTGTATTCAATATCCTGAAGAGGATATCCCTTTTATGCTTAAGACCGGACTTATACACTTGTTGCCTAAGTTTCATGGTCTTACGGGTGAAGATCCGCATAAACACCTCAAAGAATTCCACATTGTGTGCTCCACAATGAAACCCCAAAACGTTCAAGAAGACCATGTCTATCTTAAAGCGTTTCCTCATTCTTTAGAGGGTGTTGCTAAGGATTGGTTGTACTACCTTGCTCCAAGATCAATCACAAGTTGGAATGACTTAAAGAAAATGTTCTTAGAAAAGTTCTTTCCTGCCTCTAGGACAACTGCAATCGTAAGGACATATCTGGCATTAGGCAACTCTCTGGAGAAAATCTTTATGAGTATTGGGAAAGATTCAAGAAACTCTATGCAAGTTGCCCTCACCACCAAATTTCTGAACAACTTCTTCTTCAGTACTTTTATGAAGGTCTGCACCACGTTGATCGCAACATGATTGATGCGGCAAGTGGAGGAGCTTTAGGAGATATGATTGCTGCTGAAGCAAGAAACCTGATTAAAAAGATGGCATCTAACTCTCAACAATTTGGTGTGAGAAATGATTCTTTCAAACCTATGTTTGATTCAAATTCTAGTTCATTCGGAATTAAATTAGAGAACAAACTGGATGCTCTTACCACTCTGGTTACACAATTGGCAGTAAATCAAAAATCCATGACTTCTAAAGTATGTGGCATCTGCTCTTCACAAGAGCACCCTACTGATTGTTGTCCTTCTCTATAAGAAAAGGATAATAATAGTCCCCAAGCCTATACAGCTAGCATCTACCATGATAGACCACCACAACAACAACAAAACCATGACCTTTCCACCAACAGATACAATCCAGGTTGGAGGAACCATCCAAACTTGAGATGGGGTAACCAACAACAAAATACCCAACCTTTATTTCAAAGACGTACACCTCAACCATCCACAAATGGCCCTTCTTTGGAAGAACTAGTGAAACAAATGGCTACACAAAACTTGGAGTATCAACAGAGGAATGATGCTACCATCCAGAGTTTAAGCAACCAAATTGGGCAACTGGCTTCATCATTAAGCCAGTTACAATCTCAAAACTCTGACAAATTACCATCTCAACCAGCTGCAAATCCCAGAAATGTGAGTGCAATTCAGTTAAGATCAGGTAGAAACCTTGAATTACCCATACCCAAGGAACCTGAGAAACAAACAGATATGCCCACAACAGTTGAGAATGATGTACCTTCTTCAAGCACAAGCAAGCCTGAGATGCAACCACCCTAAAATCCACCTCATATCCCTCTTCCTTTCCCACCAAAAGCAATTCCAAGCAAGAAGATAGAAGAAGTGGACAAAGAAATTTTGGATACTTTCAGGAAAGTGGAAGTAAATATACCTCTTCTTGATGCAATCAAACAAATTCCCAAGTATGCCAAATTTCTGAAAGAACTGTGTACCCACAAGAAGAGACTCAAGGGTAATGAAAGGATAAGCATGGGAAGGAATGTATCTGCATTACTTGGTAAGGAAGTTCCAAATATCCCGGAGAAATGTAAAGATCCAGGTACATTTTCTATACCCTGTATCATAGGCAATAACAAATTTGAAAATTGCATGTTAGATTTAGGAGCTTCAATAAATGTTATGCCCATTTCTGTTTTCAAATCTTTGTCTCTTGGAAATTTACAACCTACTGGTGTAGTAATTCAGCTAGCCAATAGAAGCACTGCTTACCCTGCTGGAGTTATAGAGGATGTTTTAGTTAAGGTAGAACAACTTGTTTTCCCTGCTAACTTTTTCGTACTTGATATGGAAGAAGGTATGCCTCAAATTCCTGTTCCTATAATTTTGGGAAGACCATTTTTGAAAACAGCCCGAACCAAAATAGATGTTCATTCTGGAACTCTTTCTATGGAATTTGGTGACACGAGAGTTCAATTCAATATTTTTGATGCCATGAAATACCCAGTTGAAAATCATTCTATTTTCTAAATTGACATTATTGATGAACTAGTTTTTGAACATTTTTATAATGTTGATTTGGAATGCATAGATGATTCAAACAATTGTTTTGCATGCAATGATTCTGGAAGTTGTGATATTTGTGCTGAAATTGATAAATACATAATTTCTGATTCAGAGTCTTTAGATATACCTGTTAACCATAAGGAGCTGAATGTAGGATTTCAAGAAAACTCTAACAAAATTTTTGAGGTGCAAGCAGCGGAATCCAAATCTACTTTGTTAGTTCCATCTGTTTTACAGGCACCTAAGTTAGAATTAAAGCCTCTACCTGAGAACCTCAAATATGTATACTTAGGGGATGATGAATAGCTCCCGGTAATAATTTCCACTTCTCTTAATGAAAGTCAAGAAGAAAAATTGTTGTAGGTATTGAAAAGACACAAGAAGTCTATAGGCTGGACATTTGCAGACCTTCCTGGAATTAGCCCATCTATGTGCATGCATAGGATATTTCTGGAGGAAAATGCTAAAGCAGTGAGACAGCCTCAAAGGAGACTCAACCCTGTAATCCTTGATGTGGTTAAGAAGGAGATTACCAAGCTTCTATAAGTAGGAATTATTTATCCTATCTCTGATAGCCGATGGGTGAGTCTGATTCAAGTGGTTCCTAAGAAAACAAGGATCACAGTTGTGAAAAATAAGAAGGATGAATTGATCCCTACCAGAGTGCAAAATAGTTGGAGAGTCTGTATTGACTACAGGAGACTAAACCAAGCAACAAAGAAGGACCATTTCCCTTTACCCTTCATTAATCAAATGCTTGAGCGTCTTGCAGGCAAATCTCATTGTTGTTTTCTTGATGGATTCTCTGGATATTTTTAGATTCATATTGCACCTGAGGATCAAGAAAAGACCACATTCACCTATCCCTTTGGCACATTTGCTTATAGGAGAATGCCATTTGGCCTATGCAATGCTCCTGGAACTTTTCAAAGATGCATGATAAGTATTTTTCATGATTTTATTGAAAATTGCATAGAGGTGTTTATGGATGATTTTACTATTTATGGATCTTCATTTAATGCATGCCTTGATTGTGACGTCCCGTGTAATTTTCCGAATAAATTTTTCGCGTTTTAAAAGATCATTTAGAAAACTCGTAATTTAAAAATTAGATTTCACGTATAATTTGATATTTGCGGAATATTAATCATGTATGCTAGTCGTGTATAATAAAATTCAAGAAAATATTTGCGTAGCGGAAACAATTTAGAAGTAACAGTACGTAGCACGTAATATTTATTACAACCTATTAAACTAAAGTAAAAATCAAAGTCCAAGCAATATATCATATAGTCATCAATCATGGCATCACTCTTCGTTCTGCGTGGCATTCACTGTAAAAATTGATGTAAGAGTGAGACAGAATATAGAATAAATATAAAATAAATAAAATTGCACAAACACAATCAACAAACCATAATGATATGATGAATATGCCAAACAAGTTCATTTATATTTAATAAGTCTTTAATTTAGTCCAATAATGTCATGCTGGATCCATTTGGTTTGGTGGGAATACTGTAGTAAAAAGTCTCTAGTAGGAATTAGCATAATCATGAATCCCTACACTTTCATGGCTCCTGCGAAATTAAGTGCACAAGTAGGAATTAACATACCCATTAATCCCTACACTTTCATGGCTCCTGTAGAAATAAGTATACCAGTAGGAATTTTGCATAACCATGGATCCCTACACTTCCATGGTTCTTGTGAAAATAGGGCTTTAACTCATCATAGAGTAACCCCCACCAGGGTAGGCAATCATGGAACCCCTAAATTCCATGGTGCGTCCAATGCTTATGATGCATGAATGCCTTTAATACTCATTATCATTTAACATACCATGATATATCAATTTCCAAAACCACTTGGAAAACCACAAGTCCTCAAAGGACACATCACATATAATAATTTTCAGAATCATGGATTTACTGTTTCAACCACATGTAACAATAACCACAAGGCATTCATGTACATATATATTAATTATGTCATTCATAATTATTCACCACCAAAATATGCAACTGTATGATACTCATTAAAACGTAACAACATCAATAATAAATCATAATCACTCAAGAATTTAATAATAAATTATTACTCATAGAGGAAATATCATTTTCATTCATAATAACCATTATAATTAACTTTCAGCATTTCCAACAGCAACATACTCTAGCAAAACAGTCATAACATGAGCAAATCATAACCTTTTCATGTGATTCCACTTTCTATAGCTTAATAATACAATTATCTACAACTTTCATGAAGAACACAATTTCAAATTCCAAACAGAATTACACTTATTTACGAAATACCACACTGCCTCAAGGTGAGTTTTCCAAAACATACATATATTAGTAATTTGAACGTTTCTGGAGCTACAAAAATGATTTTGGCATGAAACCAGTTCTAAATTATCCTTAACACAAATATCTACAACTTTCATGAAGGCACCAACCACTAATTCTCACTACACAATTCCCAGTTTAAAAAATAATATTCAGATTTTAAATTAACAGAATTACAGCTTGTACATACTTCAGTATTTTAGGCATAACTCAAGCTACAAAAATCATTTTGACTTGAAACCACTTTTTATAGATCCATAACATAAATACCTACAACTTTCATGAAGACATCAAAGGCTGATTATGTACGTACAAGTCCCAGTATATTAATATATACACAAAACATGGGATAAATATTCCACTCGGACATGCTGTAGTATTTTGGCTATAACTTTTGCTACACATACTCAAATCAGTCGGTTCAGGTCTCAAAATTCACATAATAAAAAGATCTAAAACGTTCATGAAGACACTGATCACTAATGCTCACCACAAAATTCCCAGTTTTAAAAATAAAGTTCGTATCTCAAGTTAACAGATTTACAACTTGAACATACTTCCGTATTTTAGGCATATCGCGAGCTACAAAAATCATTTTGACTTGAAACTACTTTATATAGATCCATAACATTAATATCTACAACTTTCATGAAGACATCAAAGGCTGATTATGCACATACAAGTCCCAGCATATTAATATATACACAAATCATAGGATAAATCTTCCACACGAACATGCTGTAGTATTTTGGCTATAACTTTTGCTATACATATTCAAATTAGTTGATTTAGGTCTCAAAATTTAGATAACAAAAAGATCTACAACTTTCATGAAGAAGTCAAAATCAAGGTCACACGTTTTCAATCTCAAAACTGAGCAACAAGATATGAAATTAAAACTGGAATCCTAGAACAGCATACAATTCTACCCATTTCATAGTTATTCAAAACCCTGTCCCCTCTTACTTGGATTGATGATCTTTGGCTGGCTGAAAAGAAGTCCCCTGGCTGTCCTGGTTCAGATCGAAGGTGTATTGATGGAGAATAGGAATTGGGAGTTTCAGAATCAGTGTGTGTGTTTAATAATGCAAGGTGGGAGACAACTTTCCATGAGTGGGTTTCTAGTGGGTTATTAGTGGGAATTAAGAGTGGTTTAGGTAGAAAGTGAGCTCCTTAGTGGTCCACTACTGGCCGTTCTACGCATTAGGGTGAATAATTGAAGAAAATATATTATAAAATGCACAAGGAGCCAAAATTGGAGTCAAACGTTATTCTGACAGTGAATACCAAGTGAAATTTCACTCGGTCAGCCTCTTGGCCGACTGGAATTCTACCCAGTCAGCATGTATACCGACTGGAAGTAGTCAGTAACGTGAAGAGAAGGAAATCTGAGTCCTTCTCACTCAGTTTTCACTCGGCACGAGCCATTCTTCACTCAGTTTTTCACTCAGTAAAACCGAGTCATCTCTCACTCGGCTTCCCTCTTGGCATAAGAGTTTAAACCGATTCATTTTCATTCAATTAAGTTAGTCAGAGCCGACTCATACCCACATAATCTACCACTCGGCTATTTATCCTAAATCCGAGTCAATAGCCGATCGGTTCTTACTAGGAAATTCTTTACAACACCGACTCAATTCCTAAATAGTTCTCACTCGGTGAATTCCCTCAAAGCTGACTTATTTCACTCGGCTGTCCACTCGGTAAATCAATTAAATCCGATACCCAACTCTTTAAGTCTCTGCTCGGTAGAACTCTTCTGAAACCGACTCATGCACTCAAATTTGTCACTCAGTAAAATAATCTTTATTGATCATCATTCAATCATTCTTCCCTCGGCAAAATAATCTAAACCGATTCCCTTTTTCACTCAGTCTTCAACACTCGGTTCCTCATTTCAAATCCGAGTCTCCACACACACGGTTCCATTCGGTAAAACTTTTAGAAACCGATTCTCCCCCCACAATTCTTCACTCATTCAGAATCTTATTCTGGATTGACACATCAGCTGACCAGTTTCTACTTGGCATCTCATCCCCAAGACTAACTTCTCTTCTTCATTCACACAAAGTTATTCTAGTTCACTTAGTCGGAATTTGACACTCGGAATCACATTTTCCTCTGTACTTCACTCGGAAATGAAGGCACTCAGTGAATCTTTCAGTCAGAATTGCAACTTCTGACTATGATTGACTCAAAAACTAGTCATTCAGAAGCATTTGACTCGGAAACGAGTCTTTGGAGAGTACTTGACTCGGAAATGAGTCTTTCTGAGGTGTTTGACTCTGCAGTGAGTCACTCCAAGGTGAGTCACTCGGATTCTTTCACCCAGAAGTGGTTCTTTCAGTCCACTTCACACAAAAGTGTCTCTGACAGGGATTCCACTCGGAAGAAACCCTCTCGGCCATGTTCCACTCGGAAAACACAACCTTCACTCGGAATTTTAACCTTTCACTCAGAATTTCAATCTTTCACTCGGAATTTCATCCTTCACTCGGAATTTCATCCTTCACTCGGAATTTCTCTTGGTCACTCGGAACAGAGCCCCTTTTTCACTCGGAAAGTTCTTTCTAAGGCATATTTTACTCGGAAAATGGATCTTATCATTACAAGTCTATGTAATTTCTATAATTATACCCAAAAATGGAATTTTTGAAGTAATATAAGCCATCCATTGGATGTTTTATTCATTGATTATCCCTTACAGACCTTTCATATTTCATAATTTACAAAATAGAGCTATTATTAAAAGCAGGATGTTACATTGATAGTTTGGATAAAGTTTTAAACAGATGTATTGAAACTAACCTTGTTTTAAACTATGAAAAATGTCATTTTATGGTAAAACAAGGAATAGCTTTAGGGCATGTAATCTCTGAGAAAGGAATTGAAGTAGATCCTACCAAGATAGAAGTTATATCACATTTACCTTACTCCTCTTGTGTTCGAGAGGTTCGTTCTTTTCTTGGCCATGCAGGTTTCTATAGAAGATTCATAAAGGATTTTAGCAAGAAGGCTAGACCACTATCCAGTCTACTTCAAAAGGATGTGGTATTTGAGTTTGATGAAAAGTGTAAGGAGGCTTTTAATTGCCTGAAGCAAGCATTGACTACTACCCCAATAATTCAAGCACCTGTTTGGACAGCCCCATTTGAGTTGATGTGTGATGCCTCTAATTATGCATTGGGAGCCATCCTTGGTCAAAAGATTGACAAGCAGCCTTGGGTCATCTACTATGCATCTAAAACTTTAGATGCCGCCCAGGTAAATTATACCACTACTGAAAGAGAGCTCTTGGCCATTATTTTTGCATTAGATAAGTTCAGATCTTACCTACTTGGTTCTCAAGTAGTTGTCTTTACTGACCATGCAGCTCTGAAGTACTTGTTGAAGAAAGGTGAGTCCAAGCCAAGATTAATTTGTTGGATGCTCTTGCTCCAAGAGTTTGACTTGGAAATTTGTGACAGAAGTGGAACACAAAACTAAGTGGCAGACCATTTAAGCAGAATTAAGAATGCTCCTGACTCGGCACCTATTCGGGACCATTTTCCCGATGAACACCTTATGAGTATTTCTAACTCTTTTGATACACCTTAGTTTGCTAACATTGTAAATTATCTTGTTGCCTCTGTTTTTCCACCATATGCATCCAGGAACCAAATTTCAAAATTAAAAAGTGATGCAAAGTATTATATATGGGATGACCCGTATTTGTGGAAATTGTGTAATGATCAGGTGATTCAAAGATGCATTCCCGATCATGAGATAGAATCAGTTCTTCGATTTTGCCATGCTTCACCAGTTGGTGGACATTTTGGTCCACAAAGAACAGCAAGGAAGGTGTTGGACTCTGGTTTATACTGGCCCACAATTTTTAAGGATGCATGGAGAATTTGTAACACCTGTGAGAAATGCCAAAGAACTGGAAACGCTATCACATGGCGTTAACAGATGCCTCAGCAACCTATGTTGTTTTGTGAAGTATTTGATGTTTGGGGCATTGATTTTATGGGTCCATTTCCTCCATCCTTTGGTTTTACTTACATTTTATTGGCTGTAGATTATGTTTCTAAATGGGTGGAAGCTAAAGCCACTAGAACTAATGACGCTCGAGTTGTTATGGATTTTGTTAGATCTCAATTTTTTTGCAGGTTTGGCATCCCGAGAACAATCATTAGTGATCAAGGAACACACTTCTGCAACAGGACCATGCAAGCTATGCTTAGAAAGTATTGGGTTATTCATAGAATCTCTACTCCATATCACCCCCAAACTAATGGACAAGCAGAAGTCTCTAACAGAGAAATCAAAAGAATCCTGGAAAAGATAGTACAACCTAACAAAAAGGATTGGAGCAGGAAACTGGATGATGCTCTTTGGGCACATAGAACAGCTTTTAAGGCACCTATAGGAATGTCTCCCTATAGAATTATTTTTGGTAAAACATGTCATCTTCCAGTGGAGATTGAGCATCGTGCTTATTGGGCTGTAAAAGCTTGCAACTTAGCACTTGATCAAGCAGGTGAAGAAAGAAAATTACAACTGAATGAGCTTGATGAGATCCGTTTGGCAGCTTATGAGAACTCAAAGTTCTATAAGGAGAAAACAAAGAAATTCCATGATAGCTCAATAGCTAGAAAGGATTTTACTGCTGGACAGAAAGTGCTACTGTTTAATTCCCGGATGAAACTGATGGCCGAAAAATTATGCTCCAAATGGGAAGGACCTTTCATTGTTCCTAATGTATTTCCCCATGGAGCTGTTGAAATAAAAAGTGAAAACTCCAATAAAAGCTTCAAGGTTAATGGACAACGTCTGAAGCCATTTCATGAAAATCCTTCACTTGTGGATGTTACAATGGAGGAACATACTTTAGGGGAACCACTTCTTGATCCCCCTTGAGGGAGTTTTTCTTACCCATTGACATGAATATTTTTGCAGTCGTGATTCCGTCAAATTAGTACATTAAAATTAATTAACGTAGTACTAGGGTGTCAACCTAGGTCGTTCTCTCAAGGATCAACACAAAAATTTAGGAAAAATCAAGTCTTAAACTAATTTTTTAACAATTAAAAATAAAAACTTAACAACTTAAAATTTTTTACAAACATAAGTTCAACAAACATACAATTGGGGGGGTTTTGATTGATTTTTTTGTTGTCACAATTAAAATTAAAACAAGGTAAATAAAGGATTTAAAACAATAAATAACAAGCGATTGATTTTCTTGGAGTATTGTAAATAAATTTATCCTTGGTTCACTAAAGATAATTTGTATACTTATTAATGTTAATTTCTTAGCTCAATTTGAATTGATCAACTAAGCGTCTTTTTCAATTCACAATTCCTTTACTTTCATTAAAAAAATGAATATTTTAATCAAGCATCCTAATTAAGCAAAAGGAGTCAAGATCGTAAAATCTAGGAATTATTGAGCATACATAAGAACATCGCCTATATACATAATCTATTCTCAAATTATGGAATTAAGCAAACCATAATTATTAAAATTGATTATGAAAATATTCATTAAGCATGCATATTTCCTTAATCCATTCTAATTTAAAACCTTATTTTATTCCATTTGAATAATTAAACCGATTAAGCATACAAATTTAATTAAACAAAATGGAATTAAATAAGCAGAGTAAGATTATGAAGAAATAACAATAATAAAAACATACTATATTAAAAATAATGACCTCAAAATTACATTACAATATTCTCCAAGAAAATCAATCTAGGGGTTTTAGCCCTCCATAATACAACTACAAACAACAAAACTAACCCGGAAATGAAGAACTTGTTGGAAGAATTCCAACAGAGAAGAGGAAGAACGTATGAAGGAGGAATTGAAGTCTTCTGATGAAGAATGAATGGTGTCCTGCCCCTTGCCTTGCTTTCTATTTATAGGAGCTCAAAAGCAAAGCTAATGCCTTAATTAATTTGTAATGGAATATGCACTCTTAATTTTCAATTCAATGGTGCTCCATTATGATGCTTCAGTGCTCCATTATCAGCTTCAGTGCTCCATTATCAGCTTCAATGTTGTTTCCACTTTGATAATGCGTTATCTGATGTTTCCACTGATGAATCTGTGCCTGAATCGATTCATCTAGGCAATTTTTGGGCAATTTTACACATAGGAATCGATTCCTCAGGGGTGGGAATCGATTCCCAAGCACATGAATCGATTCATGCTTGTTTGATTCGATTCCCAGGCCTTTATAATGCATATGAATTGATTCACAGGGGTGGGGAATCGATTCCTAGCTGTTCTTTTGTGTGGGAATCGATTCCCACATTGGTGAATCGATTCCTAGACCTGTTCTGGTGCTTTTCTCGCATTTTTGACCATTTCTTGAGTCGTGGCTTCTTTCGTTTGACCTGTGGTAATTATTTTTTAATTACAGGCTTAATCACACACTACAAAACAAGAGAAAACCAACTTTTATTAAAAATTTATCCTTAATTCATTTTAAAATTAAATATTAAATAAAGCTCAAATGATGAAAATGTGTTAAAGTGCAGTATATTACACACTAAGTGATGGCAAATTATACACATTTAAATTGAGGAATTAAGGATAAATCATTCATCATCAAATACTCCCACACTTATTCTTTTGCACTCCCGGGCAAAATCAAAATAAAAACAAGTATCACAATTTATTGAAAACATTAAGTTGAAAACAACACACAGAATTGGCATGAAATTTTAAGAATATACAGAGAAACAAGAGTTATTCAACATGCAAGATATAGAGCATCAAAATATATATAAAAATCATTCAAACACTTAGGCATGTGAAAATTAAATTAAACTGAAAAGAAGATCATAAGTGATAGAACCTCACAAGACATACTCTCAACTCTCAAGTGTTTAAGGTTTGTGTATACTCTCAAAACAATTCCTGAAAAACAAACAGTCTAAAAATTTGGCAAGTTTCTTAATTCCACAATCAACACAAATGCATGTATAGATCAACAGGGCTTCCACAGGATTGTAATGTGGCCAAGGTTAAAATGGATGAAATATATATATTTATATATATACCAAAAAGAATGATGAAGCAATTAATTTCACTGGCAAACAGTGAGGGTAAAACATTTATTGTATGGTATTTGGTAAAATTTTTTTTTTTTTATTATGAGATTGCATAACACTTGGAACAAGAGTTGCAATTCCTTTTTGCACACCCCCACACTTATTTGAATGCCTGTTTTGACTTGATTCCAAAGCTTCAATATATTTCTTAAGGTAGGTATATTTTTGGTTCTTCATCCATAACTTATTTGAGCTGTAACAAGGAAACAGTTAAATAGGCTCAAAATGGCTAGCAAGAGATAATTTATTCATGGTAGGCTTATCTGGCTTAGTGGCTCAACTGAACAAAAATGCCTGTATCATTTCAAATACATTCATATGAGTTTCAAGTATCATCAAGAAACAAGACAAAAATTAAGATGTAAGCTTTCAGGAATTAATCACACATGAAAGGATTAAGATGGTTTAAAGTGATCCATCAAATTTTAAGGCTCAAAAATCTTACAAGGTATAATTCCATCATATATGATCATTTCTCAATTATCATGTCATTCTCAACATACCAAAAATGTTTGAGTTCAAATTATAACATATCATTAATCTCATATCAGACATGAAAGAATTTACTTGTTACTCATGCATATCTTAAAATTCCAATAAAACATGCCTTTTAAAAACACACACAAAATCTTTTATTTTATTTTATTTTTTTTAATAATTTTTTTTTTATCACACAAAATTTAATCACACAAAAAACACACACACAATAACACATAAATGATCCCACCCCCACACTTAAATCATATATTGTCCTCAATGTAAGACAGAGCATATAAAATAGACAATATAATGAAAAAGTAAAGAGATGGGTAAGAAAAACTCCCTCAAGGGGGATCAAGAAGTGGTTCCCCCAAAGCATGTTCCTCCATTGTAACATCCACAAGTGAAGGATTTTCATGAAATGGCTTCAAACGTTGTCCATTAACCTTGAAGCTTTTGTTGGAGTTTTCACTTTTTATTTCCACAGCTCCATGGGGAAATACATTCGTAACAATGAAAGGTCCTTCCCATTTGGAGCGCAATTTTCCGGCCATCAGTTTCAACCGGGAATTAAACAGTAGCACTTTCTGTCCAGCAGTAAAATCCTTTCTAGCTATTGAGCTATCATGGAATTTCTTTGTTTTCTCCTTATAGAACCTCGAGTTCTCATAAGCTGCCAAACGGATCTCATCAAGCTCATTCAATTGTAATTTTCTTTCCTCACCTGCTTGATCAAGTGCTAAGTTGCAAGCTTTTACAGCCCAATAAGCACGATGCTCAATCTCTACTGGAAGATGACATGCTTTACCAAAAACAATTCTATAGGGAGACATTCCTATAGGTGCCTTAAAAGCTGTTCTATGTGCCCAAAGAGCATCATCCAATTTCCTGCTCCAATCCTTTTTGTTAGGCTGTACTATCTTCTCCAGGATTCTTTTGATTTCTCTGTTAGAGACTTCTGCTTGTCCATTGGTTTGGGGGTGATATGGAGTAGAGACTCTATGAACAACCCCATACTTCCTGAGCATAGCTTGCATGGTCCTGTTGCAGAAATGTGTTCCTTGATCACTAATGATTGCTCTCGGAATGCCAAACCTGCAAAGAATTTGAGATCTAACAAAATCCACAACAACTCGAGCATCATTAGTTCTGGTGGCTTTAGCTTCCACCCATTTAGAAACATAATCAACAGCCAATAAAATGTAAGTAAAACCAAAGGATGGAGGAAATGGACCCATAAAATCAATGCCCCAAACATCAAATACTTCACAAAACAACATTGGTTGCTGAGGCATCTGTTGTCTCCATGTGGTAGCATTACTAGCTCTTTGGCATTTATCACAGGTGTTACAAATTCTCCATGCATCCTTAAAAATTGTGGGCCAATATAAACCAGAATCCAACACTTTTCTTGCTGTTCTTTGTGGACCAAAATGTACACCAACTGGTGAAGCATGGCAGAATCGAAGAACTGATTCAATTTCATGATCGGGAATGCATCTTCGAATCACCTGATCATTACACAATTTCCACAAATACGGGTCATCCTAAATATAATACTTTGCATCACTTTTTAATTTTGAAATTTGGTTTCTGGATGCACATGGTGGAAAAACAGAAGCAACAAGATAATTTACAATGTTAGCAAACCAAGGTGTATCAAAAGAGTTAGAAATACTCATGAGATGTTCATCGGGAAAATCGTCCCGAATAGGTGCCGAATCAGGAGCATTCTCAATTCTGCTTAAATGGTCTGCCACAAGGTTTTGTGTTCCACTTTTGTCACGAATTTCCAAGTCAAACTCTTGGAGCAAAAGCATCCAACGAATTAATCTTGGCTTGGACTCACCTTTCTTTAACAAGTACTTCAAAGCTGCATGGTCAGTAAAGACAACTACTCGAGAACCGAGTAGGTAAGATCTGAACTTATCTAATGCAAAAACAATGGCCAAGAGCTCTTTCTCAGTGGTGGTGTAATTTACCTGGGCAGCATCTAAAGTTTTAGATGCATAGTAGATGACCCTAGGTTGCTTGTCAATCTTTTGACCAAGGACAGCTCCCAATGCATAATTAGAGGCATCACACATCAACTCAAATGGAGCTGTCCAAACAGGTGCTTGGATTATTGGGGTAGTGGTCAATGCTTGCTTGAGGCAATTAAAAGCCTCCTTACACTTTTCATCAAACTCAAATGCCACATCCTTTTGAAGCAGACTGGATAGTGGCCTAGCCTTCTGAAATCTTTTATGAATCTTCTGTAGAATCCTGCATGACCAAGAAAAGAACGAACCTCTCGAACACAAGAGGGGTAAGGCAAATGTGATATAACTTCTATCTTGGCAGGATCTACCTCAATTCCTTTCTCAGAGATTACATGCCCTAAAACTATTCCTTGTTTAACCATAAAATGACATTTTTCATAGTTCAAAACAAGGTTAGTTTCAATACATCTGTTTAAAACTTTATCCAAACTATCAAGGCATGCATTAAATGAAGATCCATATACAGTAAAATCATCCATAAACACCTCTATGCAATTTTCAATGAAGTCATGAAAAATACTTATCATGCATCTTTGGAAAGTTCCAGGGGCATTGCATAGGCCAAATGGCATTCTCCTATAAGCAAATGTGCCAAAGGGACAGGTGAATGTGGTCTTATCTTGATCCTCAGGTGCAATGTGAATCTGAAAATATCCAGAGAATCCATCAAGAAAACAGTAGTGAGACTTACCTGCGAGACGCTCAAGCATTTGGTCAATAAAGGGTAAAGGGAAATGGTCCTTCTTTGTTGCCTGGTTTAGTCTCCTGTAATCAATACAGACTCTCCAACTATTCTGCACTCTAGTTGGGATCAATTTATCCTTTTCATTTTTCACAACTGTGATCCCTGTTTTCTTAGGAACCACTTGAATCGGACTCACCCATTGGCTATCAGAGATAGGATAAATGATTCCTGCTTGTAGAAGCTTGGTAATCTCCTTCTTAACCACATCAAGTATTACAGGGTTGAGTCTCCTCTGGGGCTGTCGTACTGCTTTAGTATTTTCCTCCAGAAATATTCTATGCATGCACATGGATGGACTAATTCCAGGAATGTCTGCCAATGTCCATCCTATAGCCTTCTTATGTCTTTTCAATACCTGCAACAATTTTTCTTCTTGATTTTCATCAAGAGAAGTGGAAATTATCACCGGGAGCTGTTCATTATCCCCTAAGTATACATACTTTAGGTTCTCAGGTAAGGGTTTCAATTCTAACTTGGGTGCCTGCAAAACAGATGGAACTAACAAAGTAGATTTTGATTCCGCTGCTTGCACTTCAAAAATTATGTTAGAATTTTCTTGAAATCCTGCATTCAGCTCCTTATGGTTAACAGGTATATCTAAAGACTCTGAATCAGAAATTATGTATCTATCAATTTCAGCACAAATATCACAACTTCCAGAATCATTGCATGCAAAACATTTGTTTGAATCATCCATGTATTCCAAATCAATATTAGAAAAATGTTCAAAAACCAGTTCATTAATAATGTCAATTTGGAAAATAGAATGATTTTCAGATGGGTATTTCATGGCATCAAGAATATTAAATTGAACCCTTGTATCACCAAATTCCATAGAGAGAGTTCCAGAATGAACATCTATTTTGGTTCGAGCTGTTTTTAAAAATGGTCTTCCCAAAATGATATGAACAGGAATTTGAGGCATACCTTCTTCCATATCAAGTACGAAAAAGTCAGCAGGGAAAACAAGTTGTTCTACCTGAACCAAAACATCCTCTATAACTCCAGCAGGATAGGCAGTGCTCCTATTGGCTAGCTGAATTACTACACCAGTAGGTTGTAAATTTCCAAGAGACAATGATTTAAAAACAGACATAGGCATAACATTTATTGAAGCTCCTAAATCTAACATGCAATTTTCAAATTTATTATTGCCTATGATACAGGGTATAGAAAACGTACCTGGATCCTTGCATTTCTCAGGGATATTTTCCTTACCAAGCAGTGCAGATACATTTCTTCCCATGCTTATCCTTTCATTGCCCTTGAGTCTCCTCTTGTGAGTGCACAACTCCTTTAGAAATTTGGCATACTTGGGAATTTGCTTGATTGCATCGAGAAGAGGTATATTCACTTCCACTTTCCTGAAAGTATCCAAAATTTCTTTGTCCACTTCTTCCATTTTCTTGCTTGGAATTGCTTTTGGTGGGAAAGGAAGAGGGATATGAGGTGGAATTTGGGGTGGTTGTATCTTATTCTCAACTATTTCAGGCTCAGTTGTTTGTTTTTCAGGTTCCTTAGATATGGGTACTTCAAGGTTCTTACCTGATCTTAACTGAATTGCACTCACATTTCTTGGATTTGCAGCTGGTTGAGATGGTAATTTGTCAGAGCTTTGAGATTGTAACTGGCTTAATGATGAAGCCAATTGCCCAATTTGGTTGCTTAAACTCTGGATGGTAGCATCATTCCTCTGTTGATACTCCAAGTTCTGTGCAGCCATTTGTTTTACCAGATCCTCCAAAGAAGGGCCACTTGTGGGTGGTTGAGGTGTCGGTCTTTGGAAGGTTGGTGCATTGTTTTGAAATGGAGGTTGGGAATTTTGTTGTTGGTTGCCCCATCTCAAGTTTGGATGGTTCCTCCAACCTGGATTTTATCTGTTGGTGGAAAGGTCATGGTTTTGTGGTGGTGGAGGTCTATCATGGTAGATGTTAGCTGCATAGGCTTGGGGACTATTATTATCCTTTTCTTGTAGAGAAGGACAACAATCAGTAGGGTGCTCTTGTGAAGAGCAGATGCCACATACTTTAGCAGTCATGGATTTTTGATTTACTGCCAATTGTGTGACCAGAGTGGTGAGGGCATCAAGTTTGCTCTCCAATTTAATTCCAGATGAACTAGAATTGGAATCAAACATGGGTTTGAAAGAATCATTTCTCACACCAAATTGTTGAGAGTTAGATGCCATCTTCTCAATCAGATTTCTTGCTTCAGCAGCAGTCATATCTCCTAAAGCTCCTCCACTTGCCGCATCAATCATGTTGCGATCAACGTGGTGTAGACCTTCATAGAAGTACTGAAGAAGAAGTTGTTCAGAAATTTGGTGGTGAGGGCAACTTGCACAGAGTTTCTTGAATCTCTCCCAATATTCATAAAGACTTTCTCCAGAGAGTTGCCTAATGCCAGATATGTCTTTACGGATTGCAGTTGTTCTAGAGGCAGGAAAGAATTTTTCCAAGAACATTTTCTTTAAGTCATTCCAACTTGTGATTGATCTTGGAGCAAGGTAGTACAACCAATCCTTAGCAACACCCTCTAAAGAATGAGGAAATGCTTTAAGATAGACGTGGTCTTCTTGAACGTTTTGGGGTTTCATTGTGGAACACACAATGTGGAATTCTTTGAGGTGTTTGTGCGGATCTTCACCCGCAAGACCATGAAACTTAGGCAACAGGTGTATAAGTCCGGTCTTAAGAAGAAAAGGGACATCCTCATCAGGATATTGAATACACAAACTTTTGTAAGTGAATTCAGGAGCAGCTAGTTCTCTAAGAGTTCTTTCACGAGGTTCAGCCATATCAGAAAAACTAGCAGTACTTTCAACAGATTCAGAAAAAATACTATCACTATCAATATCAACAAAATTATTATTAAATCTAGCTTCTCTAATTAACCTATGAAAAGTTCTTTCAATTTCAGGATCAAATGAATATAAATGCTTAAAAGTTCTTCTAGTCATACATAGCATACAACAAGATATTTGATCATGATGAGCAATCAATCATAAGAATCCTAAATCATGCAAAAGAAATAAAATAAACAAACAAACAAACAAAAGAAAATTTTTTTATTATTATTAAATTTTTAATAATTTTTTTTCAATTTAAAAAAAAAAATTAATTTAAAACAAGTGTTTTTCCTAAAGATCGTTGATCCCCGGCTGCGGCGCCAAAATTTGACGTTGATATTTTTGCAGTCGTGATTCCGTCAAATTAGTACATTAAAATTAATTAACGTAGTACTAGGGTGTCAACCTAGGTCGTTCTCTCAAGGATCAACACAAAAATTTAGGAAAAATCAAGTCTTAAACTAATTTTTAACAATTAAAAATAAAAACTTAACAACTTAAAATTTTTTACAAACATAAGTTCAACAAACATACAATTGGGGGGGGGTTTTGATTGATTTTTTTGTTGTCACAATTAAAATTAAAACAAGGTAAATAAAGGATTTAAAACAATAAATAACAAGCGATTGATTTTCTTGGAGTATTGTAAATAAATTTATCCTTGGTTCACTAAAGATAATTTGTATACTTATTAATGTTAATTTCTTAGCTCAATTTGAATTGATCAACTAAGTGTCTTTTTCAATTCACAATTCCTTTACTTTCATTAAAAAAATGAATATTTTAATCAAGCATCCTAATTAAGCAAAAGGAGTCAAGATCGTAAAATCTAGGAATTATTGAGCATACATAAGAACATCGCCTATATACATAATCTATTCTCAAATTATGGAATTAAGCAAACCATAATTATTAAAATTGATTATGAAAATATTCATTAAGCATGCATATTTCCTTAATCCATTCTAATTTAAAACCTTATTTTATTCCTTTTGAATAATTAAACCGATTAAGCATACAAATTTAATTAAACAAAATGGAATTAAATAAGCAGAGTAAGATTATGAAGAAATAACAATAATAAAAACATACTATATTAAAAATAATGACCTCAAAATTACATTACAATATTCTCCAAGAAAATCAATCTAGGGGTTTTAGCCCTCCATAATACAACTACAAACAACAAAACTAACCCGGAAATGAAGAACTTGCTGGAAGAATTCCAACAGAGAAGAGGAAGAACGTATGAAGGAGGAATTGAAGTCTTCTGATGAAGAATGAATGGTGTCCTGCCCCTTGCCTTGCTTTCTATTTATAGGAGCTCAAAAGCAAAGCTAATGCCTTAATTAATTTGTAATGGAATATGCACTCTTAATTTTCAATTCAATGGTGCTCCATTATGATGCTTCAGTGCTCCATTATCAGCTTCAGTGCTCCATTATCAGCTTCAGTGTTGTTTCCACTTTGATAATGCGTTATCTGATGTTTCCACTGATGAATCTGTGCCTGAATCGATTCATCTAGGCAATTTTTGGGCAATTTTACACATAGGAATCGATTCCTCAGGGGTGGGAATCGATTCCCAAGCACATGAATCGATTCATGCTTGTTTGAATCGATTCCCAGGCCTTTATAATGCATATGAATCGATTCACAGGGGTGGGGAATCGATTCCTAGCTGTTCTTTTGTGTGGGAATCGATTCCCACATTGGTGAATCGATTCCCAGACCTGTTCTGGTGCTTTTCTCGCATTTTTGACCATTTCTTGAGTCGTGGCTTCTTTCGTTTGACCTGTGGTAATTATTTTTTAATTACAGGCTTAATCACACACTACAAAACAATAGAAAACCAACTTTTATTAAAAATTTATCCTTAATTCATTTTAAAATTAAATATTAAATAAAGCTCAAATGATGAAAATGTGTTAAAGTGCAGTATATTACACACTATGTGATGGCAAATTATACACATTTAAATTGAGGAATTAAGGATAAATCATTCATCATCACCCATCTCTTTACTTTTTCATTCTGTTGTCTATTTTGCATGCTCTGTCTTACATTGAGGATAATGTATGATTTAAGTGTGGGGGTGGGATTATTCTTGTATGATATTTTTGTGTGTGTTTCTGTTTTCGTGTGTGAAGTGTTTTCGTGTGAAAAAAAAATTAATAAATAAAGGTTTTGTGTGTGTTTTTGTTTAAAATGGCATGTTTTATTGGAATTTTAGGATATGCATAAGTAACAGGTAATTTCTTTCATGTTTAATATGAGTTTAATGATATGTTATAATTTGAACTCAAGCATTTTTGGTATGTTGAGAATAACATGATAATTGAGAGATGATCATATATGATTGAATTATGCCTTGTGAGATTTTCGAGCCTTAAAATTTGATGGAACACATTAAACCATCTTAATTCTTTCATGTGTGATGTATTCCTGAATGCTTACATCTTAATCTTTGTCTTATTTCTTGATGACACTTGAAACTCATGTGAATGTATTTGAAATGATACAGGCATTTCGTTCAATTGAGCCACTAAGCCATATAAGCCTACCATGAATAAATCATCCTTTGTTAGCCCCTTTTGAGCCTATTTAACCATTTCCTTGTTGCAGCTTAAATAAGCCATAAAAAAAAACCAAAAATATACCTACCTTAAGAAATATTTTGGAGCTCTAGAATTAAGTCAAAAACAGGCATTCAATTAAGAATGAGGATGTGTAAAAAGGAGTCGCAACTCTTGTTTCAAGTGTTAAGCAATAGTATAAAAAAATGATGATGAATGAAAAAAAATAAAAATATTTTGATGATTGCGACCAAAAGAAATTGGAACAATAAATGTTTTCCCTCATTGTTTGCCAGTTAAATTATTTGCTCCTTATTCTTTTTGGTACTTGCCACAAATTCCAAAATTTTACCACTCATTTTAACCTTGGCCACATTACAACCATGGAAAGCCCTGTTGATCTATACATGCATTTGTGTTGATTGTGGAATTGAGAAATTTGCCAAATTTATGGGACTGTCTGTTTTTAGGAAATATTTTGAGTGTATACACAAACCCAAAACACTTGAGAGTTGAGAGTATGTCTTGTGAGATTCTGTCACTTATGATCTTCTTTTCAGTTTAATTTAATTTTCACATGCCTAAGTGTTTGAATGATTTTTATACATATCTTGATGCTCTGTATCTTGCATGATGAATAACTCTTGTTTCTCTGTATATTCCTAAAGATTTCATATTGAACATGCTAGTTTTGTGTGTTTACTATTTTTCAACTTAATGTTTTCAATAAACTGTGATACTTGTTTTTATTCTGATTTTGCTCGGGAGTGCAAAAGAATAAGTGTGGGAGTATTTGATGATGCATGATTTATCTTTAATTCTTCACTTTAAATGTGTATAATTTGCCATCACTTATTGTCTAATATATTGCATTTTAACACATTTTCATCATATGAGCTTTATTTAATATTTGATTTTAAAATGAATTAAGGATTAATTTTTTTAATAAATATTGGTTTTCTCTTGTTTACTTGGGTATTTTATTTTACAGAAAATAATAAAATTAAGGAACAAGTACAAAGATAATCTAAGGGTCAATAATAAGAGAAAAATGACCATCAAATGATAAAGAAACAAGAAGAACAAGCCCCGGTGAAAAAAAGCTACAAAAGCATGAAAATTGGCTATTAGTGCGCTATCTGTTAGTGCGGTTGTAACAGAAACCGCACTAATAAGGTGGGAATTGATTCCTACACCAAATCAGCCTATGGGAATCGATTCATGCACTTGGGAATCGATTCCCAGCCCACATGAATCGATTCATTTGATGTTTTTCACCTGGGAATCGATTCCCAACCTATAGGAATCGATTCATGAGCCTAGGAATCGATTCCCCTTGCTAGGAACCGATTCATGAGCTGTATTTTACGTAAAAATGAACTGGAGGAATCGATTCATCAGTGAAATCATGCGCCGAATCATTGGAAACAACAAAACGTAACTTGGAAACAACTTGGAAACAACTGGAAATCATCTGCACCGAAAGTTTCCACTTGCAACGCGTTTTCCTTAGCTGGCTTCTCCTTTCATTTGCCTATAAATAGAGAAGAACGAGAGGCTTCAGAACACATCTTCAGACACTTCACTTCACACTTCTCTCTTAGTTCCTTTTTCTTTCTTTTAAGCATTAGAGGAAGGCTTCTGGAGGAGTTCTTCCATTCCGGGTTCGGTCTTTCTTATTTTTAGTTTATTTTAATTATGGAAGGCTAAAACCCCTAGATTGATTTTCTTGGAAAATATTGTAATATAATTTTGAGGTTCTTATTTTTAATATAGTATGCTTTTATTATTGTTTATTTCTTCATAATCTTACTCTGCTTATTTAATTCCATTCTGTTTAATTAAATTTGTATGCTTAATCGGTTTAATTATTCAAATGGAATAAAATAAGATTTTAAATTAAAATAAATTAAGAAAATATGCATGCTTAATGAATATTTTCATAATCACTTTTAATAATTATGGTTTTCTTAATTCCATAATTTGAGAATAGATTATGTATGTAGGCGATGTTCTTACCTATGCTCAATAATTCCTAGATTTTATGATCTTGACTCCTTTTGCTTAATTAGGATGCTTGATTAAAATATTCATTTTTAAATGAAAGTAAAGGAATTATGAATTGAAAAAGATGCTTAGTTGATTAATTCAAATTGAGCTAAGAAATCAACAGTAATGAAAGTATACAAATTATCTTTAGTGAACCAAGGATAAATTTATTTACAATATTCCAAGAAAATCAATCGCTTGTTATTTATTGTTTTAAATCCTATATTTACTTTGTTTAGTTTTAATTGTCACAACAAAATCAATCAAAACCCCCCAATTGTATTTGTATGTTTGTTAAATTTATATTTGTAAAAATTAATTTTAAACTTGATTTTTTTTTCCTAAATTTCTGTGTTGATCCTTGAGAGAATGACCTAGGTTGACACCCTAGTACTACATTAATTAATTTTGATGTACTAATTTGACGGAACCATGACAAACACGTCATTGCTCCTGCTGTTCAAGGTACTCAGGGCCTTGACATGTTCTTGAAGCGGAAACCATCCGAGTTCCATGGTGGATTCAGGCCTGAGCAAGCCTATGTTTGGATACGAGATGTCGAGTGGATCTTCAATAGTTTTGAGTGCAATGAGCTCCAGAAAGTGGAGTATGCTGTTTTCATGCTGAGAGATGAAGCGGAGACTTGGTGGAGACTCACCAAGAGTAGGATGAATGCTGCTGCTATTCCCTTGACTTGGGAAAACTTTAAATATGAACTCATGAGGAAGTATGTGCCCGAAAGTTACAAGAGTAAGAAGGAACTCGAGTTCATGGAACTCAAGCAAGGCACAATGACAGTGGAAGAGTATGCTTCCAAATTTGAAGAACTCTATGAATTCTACCCTCCTTATCAACAAGAGGGAACTGAAGCCTCTAAATGCGTAAAGTTTGAGAACGGTTTACGCCTTGATATTCAAAGGGCCATATGTCATCAAGAAATCCGAAGTTTCACGGTGCTTGTGAATAAGTGCCGTATTTATGAAGAACATGCTCCTCCTCAACATTCCAAAGTCGACTCTAAGTTGAAGGGTCAAACTTCTAGTTTCAAGAGGTCGGGGAATTTCAGAAGAGGACGCTTCCAGAGGGGTGCTCATTCTAATGCCCAAGCTAGAGGTGGCAGACATGGTTATATTTTTGGCCGGGGCAATGTAAACGCCAATGGGCCGAGATGCTATAGGTGTGGAGGACCTCATCATATTCATGAGTGTGCACAACGAGATGACGTGGTATGTTTTAACTGTGACCAAGTAAGACATATTCGCCCCGCCTGTCCTTTGCTTGCGAGGCGGGCTCATATGCAAGCTAATACCCCTAACCATGCTATTGCACCCGCCCATGTGAACCGCGGAGGCCACAATGGTGGTCAGGGCCATGGTAATGGAAACAATGGTGGCTGAAATGGTGGCCGAGGTGGTTATAATGGTGGAAGACATGGCAACGGTCGAGGAAATGGAAATGTTGCTCGTGATGGAAACAGAAACAGTGGAAATATTCAACCCAATGCTGAAAGAGTGTTTGCTGTGACCGGTGAGGAAGCAGCGCAAGCAGATAACTTGGATGAAAGTAAGTGTGAAATACTGGGACATTCTGCTCATGTTATTTATGATTCGGGTGCAACCCACTCTTTTATATCTGAGGATTGTGTCCGGTGATTGAGACTGTCGGTATGTTTGATGAAGAATGCCCTAGTGGTTACCACCCCAACCGGTACTTGTCTCAGATCAGTTAACCGGTGTGATAATGTTGATATGCTCCTAGAGGGGAGAAGATTTGTTATGTCTTTTATATGCTTGCCTATGAAGGAATTGGAGATCATACTTGGTATGTATTGGCTCTCAACCAACAAAGTTTTGGTCGACTGTCATCAACGGACTGTCATTTTCCCTTCTTCTGATGTGGGACAATTCAATGTGCAAGGTATAGCTCAACTTTGCATATTACTATCTCTCACTGATGGGACGAGTGGTCCCGATCCCTTTCATATCCCTATGGTGTCAGAATTCCTAGATGTGTTTCCCGAGGAGATACCCGGTTTACCACCGCCACGGGAGGTCGAGTTTGCTATTGATCTTGTACCTGGTGCGGAACCAGTGTCTATTGCTCCTTATAGGATGTCTCCTATGGAGTTAGCTGAACTCAAGAAGCAAGTTGAGGAGCTGCTTGAGAAGGAGTTTGTTCGACCCAGTATGTCACACTGGGGAGCTCCTGTTTTATTGGTCAAGAAGAAAGATGAAACCATATGGTTATGTGTTGACTACCGCCAATTGAACAAGCTAACGATAAAGAATAGATATCCTTTACCTCGTATTGATGATCTGTTGGATCAATTGAGAGGTGTGGTGGTGTTTTTAAAGATTGATTTGCGATCCGGTTATCACCAAATTTGGGTGAGAACCGAAGAGATTCCGAAGACTACGTTTAGGACGCGATATGGCCATTATGAGTATGTTGTAATGCCATTTGGAGTGACTAATGCTCCAACAGTGTTCATGAGCTACATGAACCGCATCTTTCATGAATACCTAGATCGTTTTGTTGTGGTGTTCATTGATGACATCTTAGTATATTCCAAGAGCCGTGAGGAACACGAGGAACATTTGAAAGTGGTGCTGAATATTCTTAGAGAGAACCAGCTGTACGCTAAACTCTCTAAATATGAATTTTGGCTGACGAGTGTCCAGTTTCTTGGACATGTGATATCCAAATATGGCGTGTCGGTGGATCCTTCTAAGGTTGAAGTCATTATGGCATTGCCTAGACCTACGTCGGTTATAGAAATTCGGAGTTTCCTTGGACTTGCCGGTTATCATCGGAGGTTCATCGAAGGTTTTTCTCGTCTTGCTAGATCTTTGACGAACTTGACGAGGAAGAACCAACCTTTGGTATGGACGGTTGAATGTGAGAGATGCTTCGAAGAGTTAAAGATGAGGCTAACTTCTGTGCCTATCTTAGCATTGCCTGATTTACACGAAGACTTTATGGTGTATTGTGATGCCTCTAAGCATGGACTTGGATGTGTCTTAATGCAGAGGGAACGTGTCATAGCTTATGCTTCACGCCAGTTGTTGACCCGGTGATAGCGTCTCAACCATTCGTTTCTACCACCGGGTTGTTAATTGGCAAGCACACCAATCATTTGTAGTTTTCAAAATTTAGATATCGTTCCACTGGGATTGAAAGTCCAATAACAACAGTAATTTTCTATTCACTATGGTAAATGTGAAGAAAGTTATAGACAAAAGAATGATTTATATACAATTTATACAGTATTCACAGGATAGCATGATTAAGTAGTTCATGAGCTAAAAAGAAAATAAAAATCTATCTAAAAAGTTGAGTTGTAATCTAGAATAGGTAAGATACTTGAGATAAACACAAATAAACAAATTATGTTAGAAATTGGATCCCTAATCTAGAATAACAATGAGGAACTCAAGACATGCATATTTAATCATCAAGTTTCATGTCATTGCAGCTTAAAATCATTATAACCGATCCCTCGTGATATAAATTCTAAGAATTCACCGTAAAGTCCGATCCCTCGTAAGCTTTCTCAGTAAAAACTTGTATTAAGACCTGGCCTTATGGCAACAATGGTTAACAACCCCTATAGAAATAAGATACCAAGGGTATTCCAACTTTTACTTTCGTCAAAACAAGTTTCAATACGGCATGAATAATCATTCTCCCATTTGACATTCACACTAATAAAACAAGTTTCAATACACATGAAAATCATTCTCCCGTTTGACGTTCATATTAATAAAAAGTTGAAATACTAACATGGACTTGAATCATAAACATGTAGAGGTCGAATTCACAACATTATACTCAATAGATTAGTTCACCAATTCCAACATAAACAAATTAGTTACACATGGTAAAAGTAGAAACAACACTTACAGAGTTTGACATTACGAAGACGATGGAAACTTCACGATACAACGATCACAATACACCACAACACTTTCAAGTATCTAGAAAACTATTCTAGAACTACAAACTCTAAAAGAAATACTCAAAACTCGAGTATAGAAGAGAGGAAAGAACTCTGAATGCAGAGGATGGGATGTGTTTAATGGTGTTGGATGGCCCTATTTATAGGGCTGAGCAAGGGTGCTGACGCTACGTGTCAGTGTGACGCTACGCGTCAGTCCCCTGACTCAGCCTCCATTAAACAACTGATAATGGCCACTTCAAATTATTAAATTTGATCATGCTTGGCCACTTGGACGTGTTTCCACTGTATTTTGGCCATTTGTGCTTAGTGGGGTGGCCCTTGGTGCTGAGTGGAGTACCCATTATTGGGTCCAAGTGGAGTGGTTGGCCAAGTTGGAGGTGGAGACCACGCAGCACTGACGCTATGTGTGACTGTGATGCATAGCGTCAGCATCAAAAATAGTTGTTCATGCTACACGTGGGGTGAGGCTACGCGTCAGCTCCTCTAGTGTAATTTTCTCTTGATTTCTTAACTTTTTCACTGCAAAACTAGAGAAAATTGATCAAGGGAAGATTATTTCCAACAATATCCATTTATTGAATTTAAAGCCTAATTTTCTAACAAATTAAACTAATTTTTATAATTTTTATGAAATTTTTATTAAAGCTTTTATTGAAAACTTGAGGACTAACAAATACCCCCAACTTGAGACATTGCTCGTCCTCGAGCAAGATAGAAAAATAAAAATTTGGAATCAAATTTTTGAGTTAGTCCGAGAATTTACAACAAAAAGTAATTTCACAATTTAACTAATTTGTAATAATCAAAAATTGATATCACATATAACAAAGGTTTAATGATAAAATTATTTACAATATTCTATTAACAACCAAGCAGAATTTCAGGCTTACCTCACAAGTGTTTATCTCTATGTAATAGGTAACCTGTTTCACTCAATCAATCATAAAATCAAACGAATTTAACTTTGATTGTCATCTAATCAATGGTTATTCATACAGAGTTAATTCAAAGATCACAAGGTCTTTTCACGGGTTGTAATAAGGCTTGGCTTACAAGAATCAATGGTTTTTCTTGGAATTCAAAAACCTGAAATCATAAAAGAGCATTTTATAATTTTTAGGCTTTCTCTTGACCCAAACTCTCATTTCCCTTATTGATGAAAAATAAATACCCCCAACTTGATTCTTTTCACTATTTTTGATTTTTCTTTTTCATATTCTATTTTTCTTTTATTTTGAAAAGAATCAAGTTGCTTATCTTTTTCACTCCCCATTGTGAGAACATTCAAAATATATATATATATATATATATATTTCATTTATTTCAACTGCTCTTTTAATCAATCAAGTATAGGGAATGGTTAAAACAGATTTAGGTTTAAAGGGTACCACAGAATTTTATTTTAGGCTCAAATTGGCTTGCAAAGGATAAAATAATTTTTTACCAAGGTAAACTGTTCGTCATTCTCTTTCTCTCCCTTGCCTTCCATTTTCGTTTCTTGATTCAGGCAAGCTCTCCCTCATTTTAATGGTACTTGAACTCTAGAATAAGGATTAAAAAAGGGCTTGGGAGAGTATTTATTGCATGTGGGTTATTAAGAGAAGCATTGATGGGCGAAAACCCTAAAATGGGTGCCATAAATGCAAGGTTTAAATGGTATTAATGGGGTAGGTACATTATGGTTGAAAAGAAATGGGAATGTATGATTATTTTGAATGTTGATGAGTTTTTATAAAACCCTAACTTATAAAATTTAGGGGAAATGTATAATAGTGAAGGGGTTAACATGATTGATGAGGAAAGTGTAATAAATGATGAGGTAGAGGTATTTATGAGTGATTAGAGATGGTGGTTGGAGAATATGAATAAAAAACCCCTTAAGATAGAATTAATGTAAAGTGTGGCAAAAGGGATAACCTAACAAATTAGGTTGTTACTTTGATAATAATGAACGGTGAGTTAAGGGAAGAAATTCCCGAAGCCTAAGTAAGCAATGAATAAACTTATAATAATTTCCACATGATAAGAATCATGTGTACATAGACATGTATATGTATATTGAAATGGCCTTTGAATGAATAATTGATGTGGCCCTATAATGATTGGTGTAGGATTTGATAACACGGGTGAAGCGGGAACATCAAACCCGGAAGTGTACTTCTCTTAAGGTAGGAGAGGGGTGTATTTTCTAAATGTATGAGAATTGTGATGATAATGTATGTATTAATGTAATATGGCATGTTGTCTTGATTAGATGTGATATCATGTGTTTGGAATGAGAATTGTGTATGGTGTTTGGAAATGGGTGCTTATATGATGAAGCCTAAATGAGGCTATGAATGGCATTTTATGTGATGATGTATTATTGACTTCATGAATTATATGATGAGTACCTAAAACTTTTGGTTGGAGTGTTTCTTGAATATAAAGATTTATGTTTATGCTTGAACTTGTGAATAATAGTGCAGTTGAGTGTGAAAGTAACCTACATGAGAGGGTGAGATAATCCTATTGAGATTGAAGCATGCATGAGCATTGCATACATGGCATAGCATGCATATTGTGATGATGATATTATCATATTGTTGAATATATCACCTTGCGGGGTGCCACGAAGGGTAAATCCCGGAGTGATGACAATGTTATGAATTGATAAATGTATCACCTTGCGGGGTGCCACGAAGGGTATATCCTGGAGTGAAGATGATGTTATCATGCTTATGAATATATCACCTTGTGGGGTGCCACGAAGGGTATATCCCGGAGTGATGATGTTAATTTAAGTGATTGTGACCACCATTGAATTGAAAATTGAATCCGTGCATATGCATTTTAAACACTAGCATGTGCATTAGCCTTTGAGGCATGGCATAGAGTGATACCCTGTTGATGAGGTTGTGTAAGGTGTAAGTGGAAATCTCCCTTTAAAATTACTAACTATGATTGTGAAATTGGTTGATGTGATTCTGAGAAATGTGATGGATAATTATATTTGAATGAGAATTGATGGTTGAATGATTTAATGTTGAATGAACTCCTCTTGAGGAGGGAATGTTTGTATTGCATTCATGCATATATTGTCTTAATTGTTGGATTTTCATCATTGAGAAAGTATACTCACTCTCCCTGTGGTATATCTTTTTAGCTCCTGTGTTGTAGGACTTGCCTTGGAGCTGTTTTGTGAAGGAGAAGTGTGAAGGAAGCCTCTTTTTGGTAAAGAATGCCTTGGCCGGCAGTATTTTGATTTTCATAGTTGTGTGGAAGGGTTGTAATGTGTATGACATCCTTCATATTTTGTATAATCTGGATTTAGAATAGATATTTGTATGGATGATGATTAGATATATATAAAATGATGATTTTGGGAAGGTCATGGAGGAAAATGAGATCTTTTGTCCATGACTCATTTTCAATCATGACCCTGTGAAGGTATGAATGATGAATTTTTCCTTATTTTGATGAATGAATGAAGATTCACATTTAAATGTTAGACTTGTGAAGTAGAAGAGATGATGAATTGATTTTTATATACATTAGATAAGTTGTATGGAAATTTCTGAGCATGATTCTTTGAAACAAGTTCTAAATGTGTAATATGATGAGTAGGAAGTGATGAATCTAAGTGAAATTGATTAAAATGAGTTTTGGTATGATATGTTAAGTGCTTCAGCCTTTTCTGCATTTTTGCTAATAGTCTCGCTCAAGCGAGATGGATTCTCGCTCAAGCGAGATGGATTCTCGCTCAAGCGAGAGTCCCTCCTGCATGGTATTTGGTTTCTGGACAATTCTCGCTAAGGCGAGAATGGGTCTCGCTCAAGCGAGATTGTCCCAGCATCAATGTATGGTCACTGGACCATTCTCGCTCAGGCGGAAGTGAGCCTCGCCCAGGTGAGATGGCCCTGGCATCAGGGGTTGGTCTCGGGAAGAATTTCGCTTAGGCGAGGAGGGTCTCGCCCGAGTGAATGTTGGGCAATTTGGTTATTGGCCAAATTTCGCTTGAGCAAATGGCCTTGGGATGGTGCTCGCTTAAGCGAGCGGGTATTAATGTTGGTTCTGGATGATTTTCGCCCACGCTCGCTGGCTCCGTCCAAGCGAGGCTTGTGAATCTCGCTCAAGCGAGTTGGGGTTCGCTTGAGCGAAGTTACCCCTGATACTTCCTTTCTCTTTTCGCTCAGCTCCCTTCTGTCTCACCCAAGCGCATTGTATGGCACTCGCTCAAGCGAGTGGGGATTTCGCTTGAGCGAGGGGACCTTGACTTCCCAAAACGCATTGATCACATTATTTTCTCTTTTCTTCACATTAAACCCTGATTCCACATTACTTCATGAATACCTTGGGCAAAAAATCTGACTTATTAATTTTTATAGTGGTCGAATTCTTTAATTTTAATCACATAGCATTAACTTATTCTAAATTCTTCCACTGTTTTTAATTGGAGCATTTATTCATGGTTGTTCCTCTTGACTTACCTTCTCATATCTTCACATATGAGATAGGTCTCTGATAGATCCAGGGTAATAAATGAATAGCCTCACCACTTGTGTTTTCATAAATCAATAACATTAAAATCGCAAAAAAAATTTCCCCTATTTTTGGGGTGTCACATGAAGGGGGTTCTGCTGCTGAGTAAAAAGGAAAGAGTGCATATGAGGCTAAAAGATGAATTAAGAATTATTAAATGAAAGAAAAAAGAGTTATGAGAAATAAGGGTTAAAATTAAATGAAAAAGAGGCTGTTACAAAACCAAACTTTTAAATAAGTCAGACCAAACTTAAAAATATGGATCATGTCAGGCTATAGGCTGAACTTAGACTTCAAACTTAAGTAACAAGCTAGGCACAAGTTGTAACATCCTGCTTTTAATAATAGCTCTATTTTGTAATTTATGAAGCATGGAAGGCTTGTAAGTGTTAATTAATGAATAAAACACTCTATGGATGGCTTTTAATGCTCCAAAAGTTTCATTTTGGGTATAATTATGGAATTTTAGAGAAATTATTCAAATTCCGAGTAAAAAGGCTCTGATCCGAGTGACAGAGTGAAATTCCGAGTGAAGGATTACCAATTCCGACTGAAGGTTACAAAATCCGAGTGAGGCTATGGTATTTTCCGAGTAAGAATAGGCAAAGATATCGAGTGGATGTTCGAGTGAGTGATGGTCAGTGTTGTATTAAGTTTACTGAGTGATAGATTGATTGAGGTGACTCGGTTTGGAGGTAGATCACCGAGTGATGACTGACCTGATGTTGAGTCGGTTTTGGCAATGAAAAACTGAGTGATTGGAGTCGGTTTCAGGAGATTTACCGAGGGGACTCAGTTTTCCTTTTTCTTCACACGACTGGTAGAATTCCAGTCGGACTGGAACTCGACCGAGTGAAAGGATGAAGGAAGAGGAGTCAGCTGAGTGAGATCGGAAAGAACACTTCTGATCCGTTCTGACCTCCAAGGTTAGGACGATTTCAAGACTTCAAAGAAGAAGATCGGATGTCAACTAATGCCACATTACATCGGATGACCGATGTATGGAGGGCAACTTATGTGAAGCAGACCGGATCAACGTTTTACTGAATGAGCTATGGGTCGCATGACCATGAGACCGGATCAATGCTTTGTTGTTAATGAACACCAGTTAGTTTCAAGGAAGGTTCATCCTTAGAACTGATGTTCACACCGGATAAATTGTACCGGTATTAAAGACCGGATTTAGTCCGTCCAGAGAACAGAAGACTACAGAATAGGAAGGGTACAGTTTTCCTACAAAACTGGAGTCACACGTTTTGACGGAGTAATAAGCCTAGACGGGGTCTCATGCCTTGGCGGAGTAATAAGATTAGGCGGAGTCACACGTTTTGACGGAGTAATAAGCCTAGACGGGGTTGTCGCAACCTGGGTCGCGACGGCGCGGCGAACAAGAGAGAAAAAATGAAATGAAACAGGGAGTCGCCACCAGCGTTTTTTTTTCATAAGAAAAACATTGGGAAAAAACTAAGTTCAGTAAAGCACTGGTTTAAAAAATTGAAATCCAAGTTCGGGAGTCGGTTACGAGTAGGGAAGGTATTAACACCCTACATCGCCTGTCAAAGACAGTACCAAGATTGAAAGCGCAATATAAATAGCCTTAAATAAAACATGGTTTCTTCCCTTTTACTTTTGAAATGTGATAGAATGGAGTAAAGAACTGTACAGACATAGAATGTTAAAGCGAGGTTAATGGGACGTTTTGTCCGAATTGATATGAGACAGAGGGGGTGAGAGAATGCCAATAAGACGTCACGTCTAAATTAAACATCCTCGGATAAAAGGATAGGGATAGGAAAGGGATAAGCGGGACGTCTTGTCCTAAGTATCCCTTCCCTATGAAATTATGGTGAGGCTTGGGCAAAAACTATGGGGAAACCAACAAGACGTCACGTCTAAATTGATTTTCACGGAAGTGGCCAAGAAAGGACATTTATGAAAGAAACATGAAAAGTAAAGCAGTAAATCAGCAAAAAAGGAAATGAGAAAGATGGGCCCGACAGGAGTTAAAGTCCTGCTCCTACGTATTCTTGAATTATCAAGAAATCAGGGTTACGTAGTTCTGAGTATTGCTATTTTAGGAAGGAATCTGAAAGATGTTGATGGATGTCATTAAAGAGGAGAATTCATACAAAGCGAAGTTCTTCGCACGTGCACGAATCCTAAGAGGATTGTGTAGACAGGAGTACTCCCGTACGACACTATTTTTTCCAAATCGCCCTTTTTATTACGTCTGTTTGTTATGAAAAAAGATAAAAATATTAACAATGTAAACTAATGGTACACAGGCAACTACAATCAACAAACAGTAAACTCATAGAAAAGTAAAAAAGGGAAACTGAAAGCAAAAGAAATAAGGGAAGGAGTGGAACCGGTGTGACGAGCTAAGGACCGATGTGGGAGGTTGAGCACAGTGACGGTGTCAGCCCGATTTCGTACTCGCACGTTGGCAGGGACAATAGACCGGAGTTAGACCCGATCTGGGAATCTGAAGGTCACGACCGGTGTTGTGGGAAATTAATCCGAGGCGAAACGCTGTCGAGCAGTAATGGAGATGGACGAGGTGGTGATGCGGAATTGGGACGGGGTTGGTTTTGAGATGACGAGGTGCGTTCGAGATACGGACGATGTGAGAGCAGTGGCTTTGTGTTAGTGAAAACACTTCAAACCCTTTCTGAACTGAGGGGGTCCTCTGTGGTGACTAAGGCAAGTCACTGGTTTCAGGTGAGGAGGTCAGTTAAGGATCTTGAGGAATTGGAGAGAATTTCCAGAGTTTTCTCGCGTAGAGGGAGAATCTAAAAACCAACCCCTTGAGCTTCCTTGGTTGGGGCATTTATAGGGCCTTCAAGTCATGGGCTGAGGGTTTTGGGACAACCAGAACTCCCACTCACCCATCCGTGTAGTGGTGTGCAGCTCTGGCCATTATCATTGGTGGGGAGCAGGGTTTTCAGTGGGGTTTTTTTAATTGCCCACTTCCGCCTCCCTGTCTGCCATTTTCCAGGGAGTGCGATTCCAGGTCACCGCGCATAAGTTTCCGATCTCGTCCCTCCGTTGTCAAATTTGTGACACCGGTTAGCAAAGCCATTGGTTGGACGGAGTCTCCACTGATCCGATGTGGGGCCTTAGGAACCATTACCTGTGTTTTGACACCGGCTGAATCTTTCAATGTAATCACAGGGGCCGGTGTGCCTATCTTAATCTGTCCACTTTCCTTGGGGCCGGACTAGTCTGTCATTCTGCTTCGGCGCATGACATCGGTCCGGTGTTAACTTAACCTTGTCCGGTGTTGCCAACTTCAAGGCCGGGTCCGGTGTTACCAATTTTTGATCTGAGTCCGCCCACGGGACCGTCGTTTCATACTTGGGCCGGACTCACTCGTCTTTTTTTTGTGTCAGATCCGCGACATCGGCCATTAAGGGACTCCTGAGGTGAGGAAGATTGGGCGGAGTTGATTTGAGGACGGTTGGGCGGAGTTAAGGCGAGGTTTAGGTTGGGCGGAGTGTGAGGTGAGGACGGTTGGGCAGAGTTAAGGCGAGGTTTAGGTTGGGCGGAGTTAAGGTGAGGCTTAGGTTGGGCGAAGTTAAGGCGAGGTGTAGGTTGGGCGGAGTTAAGGGCGAGGTATAGGTTGGGCGGAGTTAGGGCGAGGTTTATTGGGCGGAGTGGTTTTGGTACCGGTGTCATTTGGGACCGGTGTCATTTTGGTCGGACCGAAATCGGTGTTCACAGATGCCTGTCATTCTGCTCCGGCGCATGACATTGGTCCGGTGTTAACTTAGGCCTTGTCCGGTGTTGCCAACTTCAAGGCCGGGTCCGGTGTTATAACAATTTGGGCCGGACCGAAAGAGGTGTTCACAGATGCCCCTCTTTACTCTCTTTCACAAGAGAAATGTAAATTTCCGAGGTGAAAGGGGAGTAAAGATATGAACACCGATGTGGGGACTAAGTAGGAACAAAATCCGGTGTGGGGCTTAATGATGTGGCATTTTGAACAGCCGACGTGTCTCAAATGTGGTCCATGTCACTGGGTGACTGAGCATTCCATGTGTCATCAGCTAACTGGCTCTTTTTCAAAATTTAAAATTCGCGCCATTGGGCCGGAATGCCAAAAGTCGGCCCTTTTTAATGGGCCATGGGCCGGAATGCGGAAGGTTCTGGATCTCCGCTCCTCCCTCTATAAAAGCAAATTCGGGGATCCATCATTTTCACTCCTTTCTTGATATTGAAGTGCTGTCTCTCCGACGTTCAACCTCTCCGGTGTTCGAAGTTCTCCTCCGGCGTTAAAGCTTTTTCTCCGGTGTTACGTCCTGGCTCGTACTAAAAGAACTGCACGCATCGCCTCAGCAGGTAGCCATCCCACCCTTCACTTTAATTTCGTAGATAGGTCATGGGGGACACCGGTTCGAGTAATGACTCCATTGAGGTCCTGTCTGGTCCTCCTTCAATTACATCCCGGTGTCAGCCGGGTGGAGTTTCGAGCCGAGGTCTGAGTCACCAAAGTGGGGCAACTTCGGGAGCTTCACATCGGTTCGTCTCATCAGGGCACCGTTTCTCCGCATTGCCTTTGTGGGAAACAGAGGGGTTTGACACATCGTCAGGCTCCTCGTTTAACTTTGGTATTGCTAGTGAAGGGGGAAGCAGTGCCGATTTATATCTTACTGACGATGTGGCCTTTTACAGTTGTATTCCCTTTCTTCGCCATACCGTCCGAATGGCTTCTGAAAATTCCTCCACCGATGTTGCTGTGATTACTGACCCTATTGAGACAAATGTCTTGGCACACCGGATCAACTGGCTAGCTGAGAAGGCCAGGGATCCTTACTTCTGGGTTCATGAAGACCCAAAGACGATTGTCTCCCGGTATGCCGAAGATGCTGCCGATGTTACCATCGAAGATGTCGTTGTTCATGCCGATGTTGAGCATGAAAACGACTTTACTGTATTCTGCCCCCAAACCTCGGACAGGATCTGCCATCAACCGGGGTCAAGGAACCTCTTTATGTATGAGATGGTCTTTTCTAAGATCGGCGTCCGCTTCCCATTGACGGAGTTTGAGATGGGGGTACTCCGGTTTCTTGACTGCGCTCCTAGCCAACTTCATCCCAATGGCTGGGGCTTGGTAAGGTCCTTGGAGGTGCTTGGGGAGTACTTCCACTTCGTCCCCACAGTGGCCCTCTTTTTCACTTATTGCAGGGTGATGCGCCGGGGTAACTCTGGAGGGGGTCTAGGCTTCATCAACCTCCGCTGCGACTCAAAGGTGGTTAACTTCAAAAGTTACACCGAATCGGCCAAGACGGACGGGGTCAGTTTCAAACACTCCTATGTCAAAGTCGAGGTCAATGCTGGCAGGCCGGTGTTCTGGGAGAATTCTGATTTTTCCAGAAAGTTTTACACCGGTTGGACTCATGAACACTTTCTCCTGACAAGCAATGCCTACATCGTCAGTGAGAGTACTTTGTCAACTGAGTCCAAGAAGGTCCTGGACGCTCTGAAGGGTTATTCAGCCATTGCCAAATTTTCCTGCAAGAGGCTTTTGGGGACGGAGTCGGGCCGGGATGCTTACCTTGGTAGATATTGTTTAACTTTACCCCCTTCTATTATATATTCACACCGGTACTAACATCGTTTCTCTTTTTTCTTTCCAGGCGAGATGGCTCGGATAGACATCCTCAGAAAACTGAGGGAGGCTGCCGAAGCCCGGAACGCTGCTGCTGCTGCACAGGAGAATAGGGTGACTCCTCGTCGCACACCGGCCAAGATGGTGAGCATTCCGGCCGAAAATGTTGGGGCGATGGATCTGGGGCCAGCTGAGAGAGTCCCAATAAAAAGGAAGTCCCACCCCAGCACAACCTCCAGGTCGAAAAAGCACAAGGCTCCAACGGTTGTGGCCGAGGTAGAGGTACCAAGGGAGGAGGAGGCCGGTCCTGTAAATATTTCTCCAGTCCGGTCTCAACCTGAGGACATCGTTGTCAACTCCCGCCTTTCAGATTTTCTAGAGTATGTTGGAGGGACACCGGCTCGGGTCCATATCCCCTTCAAGCTCAAAGCCGATCTCCCTGCTTCTGAAGCTCAGTCTGCTGCCGAAGCAGCTATTTTTAATTTGGTTGAGGCAGCTGGGGTCCTCAGCTCTTTAGGCCGCTCTTACTACTCCGGAGTCGAGGCTAAGGAATGCCTAGAGCGGATGAAGAAAGCTGAGGCCTTGAGAGTCGAGGCTCAGACTGCTTTGACCCAGAAGGAGCAGGAGCTCACCAAGAGCAAGAAGGACCTGTCCGAACTCACTGTTGCTTACACATCGGTTGCCAAGAGGGCAGATGCTGCTGAGGCTAAGGCTAAGGCTTCAGAGGACGCTCTCAAAGCTCTCCGGACCGAACTGGATGAAGCCAAGGCTGTGAAGGCCGAGGTGGACGAGAAAAACAAAGAACTATCTGGGAAGCTTGCCGATGTGCAGGAAGAGCAAGCGAAGGAGCGGATGGAAGCCGAGGAGCAGATGTGTGACGTCCTACGTCAATTTACCTTTATTTATATCCATTTAATTAATTTTCACAATAAATTTTTTCGCATTTAATAAAATTTAATTATTTCTCATTTCAAAATAATATTTATTTTCACTAAACATACTCAAAGTAATAATTATATAGTGTGACAAGACCTTAGAGTGTCTCTAATTTAGAAAAGAATCAAAAATATGAAACAGGGGCCTGACGCTGCGCGCCATTCCCACGCGTAGCGTCAGCCATCTGCTGCGCACCTCACGCTACGCGCCAGCCTCACGCGTAGCGTGGGCATGACAGTGACAGCACCTAATGCTGTTACACATTTAAACCATTTTACTAACTTCTAACCTATCCAATTGGCCCGTTTTAGATCCGATTGCCACGAAACTTCACGGGCCACCTGTTTTCCCCATTTCGGAACTGTTGGCGCTGTCCGTTCGCCAAAATTCCAACATATGCGCAAGTTATGCGCGGGATGCATTTTAACTCAATTAGGTGCAAAACCCTTACACCAAACATCCTAAATGGATTCCAATGGATCAAAAGCCAATGCATCTAAATCCTAAATGTCATGGAAGACCTATTGATGCATTATGGGATTTCTTACACCCACCGAATTTTAATTTCACCTATCCGGTTCCTTAAACTCAATATCCAACTATATGCATAACTTATCTAAATCAATCTAATCATCATCCTAACATCAATCACATAGCACACATAGCAATCATGCATTAATGCAACACCTGCCCATCACCTTCAACATTCACACATGTCAATGGCTCCGTGCCATAATTCATCCTCATCAAATAGTCATCAAACCACAACATGCATAATCATGGCAAGTTCATCACACATACTTTATCATCTACCACACACCATATTAATACACTACTTATTACACACTTAAACACATACACTCAAACTATTACATTCATTATATACATCTTCATTCCTTGGCATCAAACTTCCTCTTGGCGCATCTCCGCAGCATTAGCATCCTCCCTGTCACTGGTCACTAAAATTTAAACAACAACAAGGGTGAGTGTTTGGAATATCATAATTAATATAGAACGAAGTATTAAACTTAACAATACCTACTACTCTTTGTTATTACATAATCTCTTTCGATTTCCTGCACTTATCCACGTCAATACAATTACACACATACACATCAATCTTTAACTTATGCAAACCATGCTTTCATTCATTCACATTTCACTTTCAATTCATAATTCATTTTCCATCATCAATCAATATAAGATTCACATAAGTCACAACTGACTCTCATGTAATTTGACGCCTAGTATCTGGATACTAAAGGACTGGCCTTCAGCTGGGAGTCCGACTTGACATCCCGTGAACCCGACTTGGTTCACCGAGCCCGACTTGGCTCTCCACCTCAACCACTGGGTCCGACTTGACCACTGGGTAGCTCAACTGGGCACAAAGACCACGGAAGCCAGAAAACGAGGGGTATACATACCGTTGACCATCCCATACCACATATTCACATATCATATCTCATAATCATAGCATATCATCAACAAAACCACATGTGCAACTACCAGAAACTGGCATGTGCTCACAATACAGGGTGACCGACTTGTCAAACCCATCCATACAATGCTATGACATATATCATCAATAATTCAAAATTCCACATTTTTATTCATAATCAAATATACATACACCACTCAAAGTGGAAATATTACACATATATTTCACTTCCATCATTCCAATCTTTATTTCATCATATAATCAATTCAATCAACATATTTCTTTCATATTCAACCATTTAATCTCATTTCACATACTCATATATTCACAACTACTATATTCAGTTACTTTATAGTATTTATGATAATTCTTATTAAATTCTTAAACTTTCCATAATCTGTTTTCTTATCAATTCTAATTAATTATGACCCGAACACCCCCCTTACCTCTATTCCGAGCTCCGACAGTTTGCTCAAGGGGTGGATAGCGTCCTACAGCCGCTGGATTCACCGTTCCTCTTTCGCTTCCGACGTCCTTTTTGTCAATCGCTTGCCTAACACTCGTTCCGGCACCTACGGTCACCGAAACATCAAATTAGTTAGTACGTTACCTCCCTTATACTTCCAAACTCATTACCCAAGCTTCACAAGTCACTGAAACTCAGAATCAAAACCCCAATCATCACATGCAAACTCGGATTCCATGAAGGGAAGGAGAAGAAACTAAAGATTAGAGGTCCTAGATGCCTTACCTTGGTTCCAAATTGCTTAAAACCACCAAGAATCCAAGTTTCCCTCAAAACCCTAGCCAAATCGCCTCAGAGAAGAGAGAAAAATGAAAGAAAGGGTTTACAGGTTCTGTTCTGTGTGACCCTGTTATAAAACAGATCACGACGCTGGCGCTACGCGTCAGATCACTAAATCACACCTGACGCTACGCGTCCCATCCACGCTACGCGTCAGGGTCCTAATGCCATTTTCCTTAAAATTTCATTTAAAACTGCTTTTCCCCACTTAACATTTCATATACCATTTTCATTATAAGCAAAATAATAATTTACTCATTTCCAATTTATTTTCTATTATCAAAACATCTAGGATGTTACATCCACTCCCCCTAAAAAGAGATTTCGTCCCCGAAATCAACGTACCTTATTGGAAAAGATTTGGATACAACCGCCTCATATCAGATTCCAATTCCCATGTATACGTCACTCCATTTATATTTTGCCACTTCACTTTTACTAGGGGTACTTCTTTGTTTCTCAATCGTTTAGTTTGATAACTTTCAATACAAATAGGTGCGATCTCCACAGTCAAATCTTCTTTCAACTCAATGGAATCTTCAGGTACAATCATTGAATCACAGGGAACATATTTTCTTAATTGTGAAACATGAAATACATCGTGAATGTTTGTCAATGCACGAGGAAGATTCAATCTGTATGCTACTTCACCAATTCGTTCCAATATTTGGTAGGGTCCAATATACTTTGGATTAAGTTTCTGGCTCTTCATCACACGGCCTACACCTTTAGTAGGTGACACCTTCAGGAATACCCAATCTCCCACCTGAAATTCAAGTGGCCTATGACGATTGTCATAGTAACTCTTCTGACGGTCTTGTGCAATTTTCATCTTTTCACGAATCATTATTACCTGATCATTCATTTCCTGAATTAATTCGGGTCCCAAATGGATTGCATCCCTATCTTCATTCCAACATAAAGGCGTACGACACCGTCTTCCATATAAAGCTTCATAAGGAGCCATCCCAATGCTACTATGATAGCTATTATTATAAGCAAATTCCACCAATGGCAGGTATCTCTCCCATGAGCCACCTTGCTCTAGTACACAAGCCCTAAGCATATCTTCCAAGGTCTGGATTGTACGCTCAGACTGGCCATCTGTCTGAGGATGATAAGCTGAACTCAACCTCAGTTCAGTACCCAATTCCTGCTGTAAACTTCCCCAGAATCTGGAAGTAAACCGAGGATCACGATCCGAAATAATACTCACAGGTACACCATGCAACCTTACCATCTCCGTAATGTACAGTCTAGCCAACCGGTCCAATGACCATTTCATATTCATAGCCAAGAAGTGAGCACTCTTGGTCAACCTGTCCACAATTACCCATATTGCATCACAACCAGAACGAGTACGAGGTAACCCGGATACAAAATCCATAGTAATGCTTTCCCATTTCCATATTGGAATCTCCGGGGGTTGAAGTAAACCTGGGGGTCTCTGATGTTCGACCTTACACTTCTGACATATCACACAAGATCTTACATATTCAATTATTGCCTTCTTCATTCCCGGCCACCAGAATTCTTTCTTTAAATCATGGTACATTTTAGTGATACCAGGATGAATACTTAAAGAACTTTTATGCGCTTCAGCTAATACAGCTTGTCGGAAATCACCCGCTGTGGGTACCACTACACGGTTCTTAAACCGCCAAATTCCATCCTTACCTTTAGTTAATCCCATATCTTTGCCTCTTGCTTGAGTGTCAAGCAACTCCAGCAACTCTTCATCTTCCTCCTGAGCCACGGCTAAGGATTCTAAGAGTTCATTGGAGATTTTTAGCATTCCAATTACCATCTGATCTGGGGCTTGAATGGCAACCCCAATATTCATATTACGAAAGTCTTCTAACAATTCTTGTTCCTTGCCCATCAAGAAAGCTGCATGTAATACTTTTCTACTTAAGGCATCAGCCACAACATTCGCCTTACCAGGATGGTATTTCAAATCAAAATCATAATCCTTAAGGTATTCCACCCATCTCCTTTGCCTCATGTTTAATTCCTTCTGATCAAACAGATACTTCAAACTCTTGTGGTCACTGAATACCACAAAACGAGATCCATACAAGTAATGTCGCCAAATCTTCAATGCGAATACCACAGCAGCGAGTTCCAAATCATGAGTGGGATAATTCTGTTCATGCTGCCTTAATTGCCTAGAAGCATAAGCAATTACCCTATCATTCTGCATCAGTACACAGCCTAAACCAAACTTAGATGCGTCACAGTATACCACAAATTCTTTCGTTACATCTGGTAATGCAAGCACAGGTGCAGTAGTCAAACACCACTTCAGCGTTTGAAAACTCAGTTCACACTTTTCTGTCCACACAAAGGGATTCTCCTTTCTTGTCAATCGAGTCAAGGGTAGTGCAATGCGGGAAAATCCTTCAATAAAACGGCGATAATAGCCAGCTAATCCAAGAAAACTCCTAATTTCAGTCACTGATTTAGGCCTTTCCCAAGCCATAACTGCTTCAATCTTGGATGGATCAATAGACACACCATCACAAGAGATTACATGCCCCAAAAATTTCACACTTGCTTCCCAGAAATCACACTTCGACAATTTAGCATACAACTTCTTTTCACGTAGCACTTGTAAAACAATTTGAAGATGTTGTGCATGCTCTTCTACAGAATTTGAATATACTAGAATGTCATCAATAAACACCACGACAAATTGATCCAAGTAAGGTTGGAAAATCCGATTCATATAATCCATAAAGATAGCTGGAGCATTGGTTACTCCGAAAGGCATTACAACATATTCAAAATGTCCATATCGAGTCCGGAACGCCGTTTTCAGAATATCTTCCGACTTCACTCTAATCTGATGATATCCAGATCTCAAATCGATCTTAGAAAATACCACAGCACCTCGCAACTGATCCAACAAATCATCAATTCGTGGTAAAGGATATTTGTTCTTAACCGTCAATTTATTCAATTGTCGGTAGTCAATACACATTCTCATACTACCGTCCTTCTTTTTCACCAACAACACCGGAGCGCCCCAAGGTGAAGCACTCGGTCGGATAAACCCCTTACTTAGCAACTCATTTACTTGTTTCTTTACTTCAGCCAACTCCACTGAAGACATTCTATAAGGTGTACGGGACACAGGTTCTGCCCCAGGAACTAAATCAATAGCAAAATCAATCTCCCTGTTTGGAGGCAATTCCGGAATGTCTTCCGGGAATACATCAGGAAAATCACACACCACTGGAATATCTGCAAGTTTAAGATTATACCGCCCTTCTGAAGTTAACAGAATAACATAAATTACAGAAACATCACTCACCACATTTTTAGTGTCCAATTCCTGAGAGAAAATTATAGTCTTGCGATAACAGTCCACCATAACATGGTTAACAGACAACCAGTCAAGACCCAGAATAACTTCTAAATTCTTCAATGGCATACATATTAAATTCACCAGGAAAGATCGGTCCTCTACTTGCATAGGTAATTCCTCACACATAGTAGTCGCTCGAAATGTAGAACCAGTAGGAGTGGAGACATTAAGAGCATCCTTCATTAATACCACCGGCAAACCAAGCCGCCGAACACAACTCTCAGAAATAAAAGAGTGGGTTGCACCAGAGTCATAAATAACATTTACAAGATAGTCATGAATAAGACACTTACCCTGTACCAAATTATCATTTCTTGAGACTTCAGAAGCATCAAAAGCAAACACACGTCCAGCCATAACATTCTGAGTACCACTGGACTGAGCATCAGATCGCCTATGGTGTTGGCCTCCACGGCTACCGCCGCCTCGGCCTCCACGCTGAAAATTCCCACCACGGACCATAGAAGCACTCGCCCGATTACCACGTCCTCCCTGCTGCTGCCTCTGTGGACAGTCGGGCCTAAGGTGTCCAGGTTGTCCACACTGGAAACAAACAGTTTGATTTATAGGACAATGTCTAGAGAAATGACCTTCCTGACCACAATTATAACAAGCACGACCACCAGAACGACCAGTAGATCCACGTCCAGAAGAAGAAGAAGATGTGGCAGAAGACTTGCCACCATGGAAAAACTGACCCATCTTTTTAAAACTGAATCCTTTAGCCTTCAATGGTCTTTTGTCCCTTGACTGGGACGCTCTCTGTAACTGCACTTCCTCAGCAAGTCTGGCCTTATTTACCAGAGTAGGATAGTCACGGATTTCCATAGGAACAATGACACTTCGGAGTTCAATTCTTAACCCGGATTCATACTTTGCACACTTACTACCTTCAGTTCCTTCAAGAGAAAAAGGATGATAGAAATCACATAGTTCATCAAACTGTGACGTATATTCAGCCACTGACATCCTGCCCTGCTCAAGTTTTAAGAATTCCATCTCCTTACGGATTTTATAATTATCTGGAAAGTATTTAGCAAGAAATCTCCTCTTGAAATTCATCCACATCAATGGTTCATTCGCCGCATTCATCTGAATTCTAGTCCTTGACCACCATACACGAGGTTCATCTTTCAATTGATAGGTAGCAAATTGCACTCTCTGTTCTTCAGAGCATTCAAAGTATTCAAATGTTTGCTCAATGTCACGCAGCCATATATGCGCCCCATCATAATCATGTCCTCCTTTGTAAATAGGTGGATTCCTCTTCAAAAATTTATCAAGGGTGGGACCAGAATCAGTCCTCCCCATCATTTGAGAAAACCTCTCAAAGAAATCATCACCACCAACAGAACTACTTCCTTCCGTCATATTTTAGTTCTACAATATCCCAAAACACATCACCATTAATAACCAATAATTGACCAGGGAGTACAAAAATTACCTCATGTATAAACACATAACAAGACGCTGCCCGGAGTGCCAAGAGAATGATGCCAAGTCAACCTGTTAATATATAAACAATCACAAGCATAATGCAATAAATGCAACACAGCCTGATATAGGACTCAAACAATCCCCTAACTCTGCCCATTTTCCCGGCTCTAGAAAGAACCGCTCTGATACCACCTGTGACGTCCTACGTCAATTTACCTTTATTTATATCCATTTAATTAATTTTCACAATAAATTTTTTCGCATTTAATAAAATTTAATTATTTCTCATTTCAAAATAATATTTATTTTCACTAAACATACTCAAAGTAATAATTATATAGTGTGACAAGACCTTAGAGTGTCTCTAATTTAGAAAAGAATCAAAAATATGAAACAGGGGCCTGACGCTGCGCGCCATTCCCACGCGTAGCGTCAGCCATCTGCTGCGCACCTCACGCTACGCGCCAGCCTCACGCATAGCGTGGGCATGACAGTGACAGCACCTAATGCTGTTACACATTTAAACCATTTTACTAACTTCTAACCTATCCAATTGGCCCGTTTTAGATCCGATTGCCACGAAACTTCACGGGCCACCTGTTTTCCCCATTTCGGAACTGTTGGCGCTGTCCGTTTGCCAAAATTCCAACATATGCGCAAGTTATGCGCGGGATGCATTTTAACTCAATTAGGTGCAAAACCCTTACACCAAACATCCTAAATGGATTCCAATGGATCAAAAGCCAATGCATCTAAATCCTAAATGTCATGGAAGACCTATTGATGCATTATGGGATTTCTTACACCCACCGAATTTTAATTTCACCTATCCGGTTCCTTAAACTCAATATCCAACTATATGCATAACTTATCTAAATCAATCTAATCATCATCCTAACATCAATCACATAGCACACATAGCAATCATGCATTAATGCAACACCTGCCCATCACCTTCAACATTCATACATGTCAATGGCTCCGTGCCATAATTCATCCTCATCAAATAGTCATCAAACCACAACATGCATAATCATGGCAAGTTCATCACACATACTTTATCATCTACCACACACCATATTAATACACTACTTATTACACACTTAAACACATACACTCAAACTATTACATTCATTATATACATCTTCATTCCTTGGCATCAAACTTCCTCTTGGCGCATCTCCAAAGCATTAGCATCCTCCCTGTCACTGGTCACTAAAATTTAAACAACAACAAGGGTGAGTGTTTGGAATATCATAATTAATATAGAACGAAGTATTAAACTTAACAATACCTACTACTCTTTGTTATTACATAATCTCTTTCGATTTCCTGCACTTATCCACGTCAATACAATTACACACATACACATCAATCTTTAACTTATGCAAACCATGCTTTCATTCATTCACATTTCACTTTTAATTCATAATTCATTTTCCATCATCAATCAATATAAGATTCACATAAGTCACAACTGACTCTCATGTAATTTGACGCCTAGTATCCGGATACTAAAGGACTGGCCTTCAGCTGGGAGTCCGACTTGACATCCCGTGAACCCGACTTGGTTCACCGAGCCCGACTTGGCTCTCCACCTCAACCACTGGGTCCGACTTGACCACTGGGTAGCTCAACTGGGCACAAAGACCATGGAAGCCAGAAAACGAGGGGTATACATACCGTTGGCCATCCCATACCACATATTCACATATCATATCTCATAATCATAGCATATCATCAACAAAACCACATGTGCAACTACCAGAAACTGGCATGTGCTCACAATACAGGGTGACCGACTTGTCAAACCCATCCATACAATGCTATGACATATATCATCAATAATTCAAAATTCCACATTTTTATTCATAATCAAATATACATACACCACTCAAAGTGGAAATATTACACATATATTTCACTTCCATCATTCCAATCTTTATTTCATCATATAATCAATTCAATCAACATATTTCTTTCATATTCAACCATTTAATCTCATTTCACATACTCATATATTCACAACTACTATATTCAGTTACTTTATAGTATTTATGATAATTCTTATTAAATTCTTAAACTTTCCATAATCTGTTTTCTTATCAATTCTAATTAATTATGACCCGAACACCCCCCTTACCTCTATTCCGAGCTCCGACAGTTTGCTCAAGGGGTGGATAGCGTCCTACAGCCGTTGGATTCACCGTTCCTCTTTCGCTTCCGACGTCCTCTTTGTCAATCGCTTGCCTAACACTCGTTCCGGCACCTACGGTCACCGAAACATCAAATTAGTTAGTACGTTACCTCCCTTATACTTCCAAACTCATTACCCAAGCTTCACAAGTCACTGAAACTCAGAATCAAAACCCCAATCATCACATGCAAACTCGGATTCCATGAAGGGAAAGAGAAGAAACTAAAGATTAGAGGTCCTAGATGCCTTACCTTGGTTCCAAATTGCTTAAAACCACCAAGAATCCAAGTTTCCCTCAAAACCCTAGCCAAATCGCCTCAGAGAAGAGAGAAAAATGAAAGAAAGGGTTTACAGGTTCTGTTCTGTGTGACCCTGTTATAAAACAGATCACGACGCTGGCGCTACGCGTCAGCATGGCGCTACGCGTCAGCATGGCGCTACGCGTCAGATCACTAAATCACACCTGACGCTACGCGTCCCATCCACGCTACGCGTCAGGGTCCTGATGCCATTTTCCTTAAAATTTCATTTAAAACTGCTTTTCCCCACTTAACATTTCATATACCATTTTCATTATAAGCCAAATAATAATTTACTCATTTCTAATTTATGTTCTATTATCAAAACATCTAGGATGTTACAAGATGGCTGAATTTTTGGTACTGGCCGATGTCGCCTTCAGTTCTGCCGTTCGCCACGTTGTACACCGGAATTCCGCTGTTCAACTTAACCTGAATGGTATAGGTGTCTACTATGAATTTCATGGTGGCCACCTATATGCTATGGACCGGGGTCAGGCTTCGGAACCTGAGGATATTCCTTATGAACTGATGCCCCTCCCCGAAGGCCAAAGCATGGAACTGAGGACGGTGTCGGAGGAATCCGAGAGGACAGCCTCCGCTAGACCGGACTCTCCAGCACCCAACTCTTAGGATTTTTTTTCTTTTTTTCTTAGCCTTGTTCCGGGATGGGCTCCAGAGTTTTAATTTTTGTAATGGCCTCAGTGCCCTCTATTAATACAATGCAATTTTCATCCATCTGCTTGTCTTCTCTTTTCTTTCAAAATGTTTCCAAGTATCTCTCTCTTGTGACCGGTATGAGGTAACGACTTGAAGTAACACCGTCTAATCATCAACTTAGAATTAGGACTTCATCATGGACAATGTCTTTTGTGAAGCATAGAACCTCGGATTAGCGTATCATGGCCACCCCGTCCACAACTTCGATTAACCTTCGAACCTCCGGTGTAATCGGCCTGACATCGGTCTTGGCAACCCCTTAACCCAATTCTATCCGAGGTAGGTTTCATGACACCGTTTGTTACGCCCCGAAGTAGTAAGCGGTGTAACCATTGGGACAACGTCCCCCGCAACTTGACAGGGTCTACTTCATTTGACCTTGAGGGTCATGACACCGTCCTTTGGATCACCACTTGTCTTGGAATAGAGTGGACCTCCTCTGCCTATATCGGATCAACACCGTTTTTTTTTTTTTTTTTTGACATACGGTGGGTGATAGGAAGGTAAGAGTGGGGAATCGCCCCTTGACCGAAGATAAAATATGGGGTGTGGCCCTTGATTTATGGAAGAGTAAAAAAAAAACTGGGGTTGTCTTTCGACTGACAGGAAAATAAATGTGGGGTGTGGCCCTTGATTTGCAGAAAGATAAAGGTGGGGGATTGCCCCTTGGCTGACAGGAAAATAAATGTGGGGTGTGGCCCTTGGTTTGCAGAATGGTAAAGGTGGGGGATTGCCCCTTGATTAACGGGAAAATAAGTGGGGTGTGGCCCTTGGTTTGCAGAAAGGTAAAGGTGGGGGATTGCCCCTTGATTGACAGGAAAATAAGTGTGGGGTGTGGCCCTTGGTTTGCAGAAAGGTAAAGGTGGGGGATTGCCCCTTGACTGACAGGAAGATAAATGTGGGGTGTGGCCCTTGGTTTGCAAAGAGATAAAGGTGGGGGATTGCCCCTTGACTGACAGGTAAATAAATGTGGGGTGTGGCCCTTGGTTTGCAGAAAGGTAAAGGTGGGGGATTGCCCTTTGACTGACAGGAAAATAAGTGTGGGGTGTGGCCCTTGGTTTGCAGAAAGGTAAAGGTGGGGGATTGCCCCTTGGCTGACAGGAAAATAAGTGTGGGGTGTGGCCCTTGGTTTGCAGAAAGGTGAAGGTGGGGGATTGCCCCTTGATTGTCATGACTGCGAGTCTTTGGGAAACTGCCTTTTGAATGTAAGAGAATTAATATGAGGGAATGGTCCATTTTGACATGACTGTGGGTTGTTGGGGAACTACCCCTTGATTGAGAGGATATACCTGGGGTGATGCTCCTGTTGGAATTGTTTAGGAAGTGTAGCTCCACTGGGGAAGGATAACTCCTCCTGGTGACCTTCATGGTACCACTGGGAAAGTATTAGGTGAGTTGGGACAGAGTAATCTGGGGGTTGTCGGGGAACTGTCCTTCTAAGGAAAGAGAATGAAATCTGGGGAGATGCCCCAGTTATGACTGCATGTCGTTGGGGGACTGCCCTTTGAAAGAAATCTGGGGAGATGTCCCAGTTTGATATAACTGAAGGTTGTTGGGGAACCGCCCCTTGAATGAAAAAATAAACCCGGGGAGATGCCCCAGTTTGACATGATTGGATGAAATCTTGGGGAACTGCCCCTTGAATGAAAGAACAAACCCAGGGAGATGCCCCAGTTTGGGTTGACCGGGAAGTGCAGTCCCACTGGGGAAGGATGTAGTTTTTGGTGATTATGGTTCCGCTGGGGAATGAGAACTTGGGAAGTGCCAGCTTTGGCGATTGTGATTTCACTGGGGATGCCAATCTACTGATTTCTCTTGGGGAAAACTTCTGGTCCGGATCTTCGGTGCCAGGTTCTTCATTTCTGTGTGACGTAGTTCCATCACCCTTCGAAACAGATGGTTAGAAGCACGAGTAATCAAAAGAATTGACATTTCGAGCGACCTTTCCTAAGAGACAGGCTTTCAAGATAACTCATGGATGAGATAGAGACAAATTCTGTCTTCCAGGAACATAATTAACAGAACTGGTTATGCTTTCTCACGGGCCGGGTCTGACGCCAGGATACATTTCGTTTCACCACGACTTTTCATTTCATCACTTTTCATTTCGAAAATTTCCTCTTAAGAAAAAAACTTGTTCGTTTATAAGATTCAGCCGTAGACTCAGGGGAAGGAAGGGGAAAGCTTATTTTATTATTGAATATAAGTATGTACATTGGTAATGAAGGTAAAGGTAACAAAAAACATATGTATAAACAATTAAAAGGTGGGAGAGAAAGAAGGCCTTTTGAACCCTCCAGCGACTCCCCGCGAGTGATAAGAATCCGGATCTTTCCTCACGACTTCGAGACCATCCTCTGATTTTACTTCTGGGAAATGATTTTGACAAAGATGCGCGTGCCTGACCAGTTTTCCTTCTCTGAAGAGTTCACGTCTTTACGCCTGAACTTGTGGCTCTTATTCTACCTGAGCCGCCCTTCCGGGTTTTCGACTCATCAAGCAGCTCTAATTTTTGCCTAGGCTGCCCCATGGGTTTTCAGCCTAGCGAGCACCCTTTTTTTTTTTTTTTAGGCAAAATATTTCTTCACCGTGTCGGCGTTCACAGGCATTGGTAGATCCTCTCCATCCACGTTGGTGAGGATTAGAGCTCCTCCAGAGAAAGCCTTCTTCACGACGTATGGTCCTTCGTAATTAGGTGTCCATTTCCCTCGGATGTCCTTTTGGATTGGCAAGATTTTCTTGAGGACTAGGTCTCCTTCTCGGAATTGTCGAGGTCGTACCTTCTTTTCAAACGCTCGTTTCATACGCTTTTGATACAGCTGACCATGACAAAGGGCCGCTAATCTCTTCCCATCAATCAGATTTAACTGGTCATGTCGAGTTTGGGTCCATTCAGCTTCCTTTAATTCCGCCTCCATTATCACTCGAAGAGAAGGGATCTCTACTTCGAAAGGCAGGACTGCCTCCATACCATAAACCAGGGAGAATGGAGTCGCCCCAGTTGAAGTTCGGACCGAGGTACGATACCCATGTAAAGCAAAGGGGAGCATTTCGCTCCAATCTCTGTAGGTCACAACCATTTTCTGTACGATCTTCTTGATGTTTTTATTGGCTGCCTCGACTGCCCCATTCATTTTAGGGCGATACGGGGAGGAATTATGATGGTGGATTTTGAAGTCTTCACAAAGTTCCTTCATCATTTTGTTATTCAAATTCATGCCATTATCAGTGATGATCTGACTCGGCAGACCGTACCGGCATATCAGTTCACGCTTGACAAATTTAACCACAACACTTCTTGTCACATTGGCGTACAAAGCAGCTTCTACCCATTTTGTGAAATAGTCGATAGCGACTAAAATGAAACGATGACCGTTAGAGGCTTTTGGCTCGATGGGTCCAATGACGTCCATACCCCACATTGAAAAGGGCCATGGTGCTGACAAGACATTCAGAGAAGACGGGGAAGCATGAATATGGTCTGCGTATATCTGACATTTGTGACACTTACGAACATAGGCAAAACAGTCTGACTCCATGGTCATCCAGTAGTATCCAGCCCTCAAAATCTTTCTTGACATGGCGTGTCCGTTAGTGTGAGTTCCAAAACATCCCTCGTGGACATCCCTCATGACTTTACTTGCTTCGTCGGTGTCGATGCAACGAAGAAGGACAGAGTCGTAATTTCTCTTATAAAGCACATCACCATTTAAAAAGAAACCCATGGCGAGCCGTCGCAGGGTTCTCTTATCATTCTCTGTAGCGCCCTCGGGATATTCTTGATTTCGGATATACCTTTTGATATCGTGGTACCAAGGCTTCCCATCTGACTCCTTTTCAATCATCTGGCAATATGCGGGTTCGTGGTGCCGCACTATTTCAATGAGAGGCATGTCGTAATCATTGCTCACCTTGAACATTGATGCTAGAGTAGCCAAAGCATCAGCCATTTGGTTGTCCTCCCGGGGAACATGGTGAAAAGAAACATCATCAAATTCCTTAATCAACTCTTTAATGCGAGTTTGATAGGGAATTAATTTGCTGTCTCTAGTTTCCCACTCTCCTTTTAGTTGGTGAATGACCAGGGCAGAATCCCCGTATACTTCCAATTTCTTCACTTTGGCATCCAATGCTGCTTGGATTCCCAGAGAACACGCCTCGTACTCAGCGATGTTATTGGTACAATCAAAACATAATCGAGCACAAACAGGGATAAGTTCTCTGTCAGGTGAAATGAGGATTGCTCCGATTCCGTGTCCTAATGCGTTAGAAGCACCATCAAACCTTAGGGTCTATTTATCCTTTTGGGCTCCTTCTTCATCAATGAGGGCCATGATATCTTCGTCTGGGAAGTCAAACTGCATGGGCTGATAATCTCTTATGGGTTGATGAGCTAGGTAGTCAGCCAGAACACTTCCTTTTATAGCCTTCTGAGTGACATAGACTATATCGTACTCAGTTAGCAGGACCTGCCATCGAGCAATCCTCCCGGTTAAGGCAGGTTTTTCGAAGATATATTTGACGGGGTCCATTTTGGAAACTAGCCAAGTAGTGTGGCTTATCATGTATTGTCTCAAACGTCGGGCTGCCCACGCTAACGCACAACAGGTCCTTTCCAGAACAGAATACCTCATCTCGCAGTCAGTGAACTTCTTGCTTAGATAATAAATGGCATGTTCTTTCTTCCCAGTCTCATCATGTTGCCCCAACACACAACCCATGGATTCATCTAACACTGTAAGGTATAAAATGAGTGGTCTTCCCGGGGTAGGTGGGATCAAAACTGGCGGGTTCTGCAAGTACTGCTTTATCTTTTCAAAAGCCTTTTGACAATCCTCGTTCCATTGAACTGGTTGGTTCTTACGGAGCAACTTGAAAATTGGCTCGCATGTTACCGTCAACTGTGAGATGAAGCGAGCGATGTAATTTAATCTCCCCAAGAAACCTCTAACTTCCTTTTCTGTACGGGGAGGAGGCATTTCAAGAATGGCTTTAACTTTGTCAGGGTCGACCTCTATGCCTCTCTTGCTTACTATGAATCCCAGTAATTTCCCGGATCTTGCGCCGAAGGTGCACTTGGCTGGGTTCAGCCTAAGCTTGAATTTCCTCAACCTTTCGAAGAGTTTCCTTAGGTCTTCCATATGCCCTTCATCTGTTTTAGACTTGGCAATAATATCATCGACGTAAACCTCTACCTCCTTGTGCATCATGTCATGGAAAAGGGTTACCATGGCCCTTTGGTAAGTTGCTCCGGCATTCTTTAGACCAAAAGACATCACCTTATAACAGAAGGTTCCCCACAAGGTGACAAATGTGGTTGTTTCCATATCCTCGGGCGCCATCTTAATTTGATTGTATCCGAAGAAACCGTCCATGAATGAAAAGATCGTATGTTGCGCGGTATTGTCGACCAGAACATCAATCTGAGGCAGGGAAAATCATCCTTGGGGCTAGCCCTGTTCAAATCGCGATAGTCCACGCACATTCGTACTTTGCCATCCTTTTTGGGACCGGGACGATATTTGCCACCCACTGTGGATATTTTGCCACGGCTAAGAACCCGGCATCAAATTGCTTCTTGACTTCTTCCTTGATTTTCAAAAGCATCTCAGGTTTCATACGTCGCAGCTTCTGCTTTACTGGCGGACATTCGGGTTTTAATGGTAACCTATGTTCGACAATGCTATTGTCCAGTCCCGGCATATCTTGGTAAGACTAGGCGAAAACATCGCTGAACTCTCTCAACAACCCAATCAGTTCCTGCCTCTGTTCTTTACTTAACGAGGTACCAATTTTGACTTCCTTTTTAACTCCTCCAATTCCCAAATCGATAACCTCGGCTATCTCTAAGTAGGGCAGAATTTCCCTATCCTCTTGTTCCAATAACCGGGTTAACTCAGGCGAGGGCTCGCAGTCTTCATCATATTCCTCATTGGCGCAATCAGTTAGACAGTCAGAATCGTGAAATAAGACCGAATTCTCACTATTCTCAGATGAATCGCTTTCGGATCTACATTTTCAGTGTATCATAGCAAATGAAAAGGAAAACAAGCAAGAGAAAGGTTTAAATAATAGGTTACTAAAGAGATCAAGCTATTTGGAAACTGACGGCATTTATTATTCAAACAAACGAACAAGTTTTTTATTGTTACAAAATGAGATCCCGAAGCATAGCTAAAGGATCGAACAGAAAACATGATTACTTTGATGAAATGGTACAAATCGTGGGGAACTCTATGACCTCCCAGTTGTTCAGTTCCTGACCAGGTGAGCCAGCATACACAAATCCGGGGCCTTCATCAAGATCATTTTGGACCACGGCCACTTGATCTGGAAACATTACTCCGGCGCTCCTGAAGCTCTGGTAGAGGTCACAGATGGGGATTGTCGCAGTGTTGAATGCATGCCCGGTATGACGAGTGATCCTCTTCCTTCTCCTCTCTTCTTCTACCCCTTTTTGGTCTTCAGTGGTAGGTTGGTATCCCAGGCCGTACCTATTTTTGTTCTCAGGGAGACAGACAGGTTGAATTCTTCCTTCCAGTTCTCTTCCGAGTCCTTTTCCCGGCTTATATCCTCCTCGTAGCATGGTTTTCGCTACTGCTAGCGGTACCTTTGGGAAAGACATACTTGTGGCGTTGGCTATCTCTAAAGCCTGGAATGATGTCTCGAGGGCTTCCTCGGCTGCCTCTACATAGGGGGTAGTAACTGGCTTACTGACCAAAAGATCCTCCTCTCCAGAAACGATTACCAGTCTGTTATCAACGATGAACTTTAGTTTCTGGTGTAAAGTGGAAGGAACTACCCCTGCTGAATAGATCCATGGCCTCCCTAACAAGCAACTATAGGCGGGCATGATATCCATTACTTGGAAGAGAACTTGAAAGATATGGGGTCCAACTTGTATGGGTAGCTCAACTTCGCCTATGACCTCCCGTCGGGTCCCATCAAAAGCTCTTACTATCATGGAGCTCGGTCTCATGCATGCCCCATCTATGGGTAGTTTAGCTAATGTAGACTTGGGCATCACATTCAAGGATGATCCATTATCGACGAGCACTTTTGCCATAATATGGTCTTGACACTTCACAGAGATGTGGAGAGCTTTGTTGTGTCCTTTCCCTTCCACCGGCACCTCGTCATCTGTGAAAGTCAGATAGTTACTGGCCACTATATGTCCAACAATACCTTGGAACTTATCAACAGGCAAGTCATGTTTCACGTGTGCCTCACTTAGCACCTTCATCAGCGCGTTCCGATGTGATTCAGAACTTGTCAGCAGAGATAATAAGGAGATCTTGGCGGGGGTATAGTTCAACTGATCCAATACCTGGTAATCGCTGTGGCGGATAAATTTTAAGAACTCCCTAGTCTCTTCTTCTGGCACAACCTTCTTTGCTTCGCCAGCGATCCCAACCTTCCCGGTTTTGCCTTCCGCGGCAGTCTTGTCTTGCTTTGGCTCTGAAGGCGCATATACTCTCCCACTTCGGGTCATTCCGCCTACACCAGCGATGTTGGTAACCAACAAAGCAGGCGCCGGATCAACTATTACGGGGTTGGAAACAACTATGTCCGTGTTATACTTCCAAGGCACGGCGTGGGAGTTGTCATACGGGAATGGAGCAGGTGGCCGTGCCGTAATAGTAGTTCTGGCAGGGGTCTGCGTTAGCGACGTATTTTTACTATAAAATATGACCAGGGGTTTTGGGGCCCGAAGTCCAGTCTGTCCCTGTATCATATTTACCTCATCGCCATGGCGCTTGCAGACTCGTATAGTGTGACTGTCCATAAACCTTTGGAGAGTTTTTCGAAACTCTTACTGCTTTGTCGATTGGGCATCATCGAAGTCTTCATCCCATTTGTCTTTTACTAACCCTACCTCAAACATAAGGGAGTGAATTTCTTTTAGAGGCATCTGAATGTCCTCAACATTGGACGTATACTTCACATCTTCCCCGATAGCATTGACCCCGGGCCCTTCATGATTAGGCAGAGGGTTTGTTGTCACATTTGGACTTCCTTCTCGGAAGCTTATCCAATCTGCCTGAATCAGGTCCCTTACTTTATATTTCAAAGCCAGACAATTTTCAGTAGAATGGCCTGGTGCACCCGCATGATAATCGCACCGGGCATTAGGGTCATACCCCCTAGGATAAGGTGGCTGTAGTGGCCTCAAGGGACAGGGTACTACTAGAGTTTTTTCAATGAGGTGAGGCAAGAGTTCGGTATAGGACATTGGGATGGGATCGAACTGGGGTGGAGCACGGTCATTGTTCCTTCTTTGGATATTTGGCGGTGGGTTGGCTTGTGGTGCTTGGTGCGGTATCTGTGGTGGCGCGGGTGGCCGTACAATGGTTGGTCTGAATTGTGGTGGATTATGGTTTGGAATGGCTGCCACATACGGGTGCGACACGCCGGGATATACTGGTGAAAGGCTAACTGGGGTAGGTGGCCCTGCCGGGTTCCTTCTCTGGTTGTGAGAGACCAAGTTGGTCTCCCCTTCTCTTCTCCTGTTTTTGCCAAGTGTAGGTCTCCTTGTAGCTCCAATCCCAGATGGACTTCGGACTATCCTGCCGGTCCTTAGCCCATTTTCTATCCTTTCTCCAATAGTGACAATATCAGAGAAATGGGACGAGACACTTCCAATCATCTTCTCATAGAAAGGAGTTTGAAGTGTATCTATGAACATAGTGATCACCTCCTTTTCAGATAGAGGTGGGTCAACCTGTGCCGCCACTTCGCGCCACCTTTGGGCGTACTCCTTGAACGTCTCGTTATCTTTCTTAATCATGTTCTGCAATTGTCCCCTATCCGGGGCCATGTCCAGGTTATATTTGTATTGTTGCATGAACGAGTCTGCTAGGTCTTTCCAGTAGCGTATACGAGAGCGCTCTAGATGATTGTACCATGTCAGGGGAGCCCCAACCAGGCTGTCCTGAAAACAATGAATCAGTAGAGGGTCATTTGACGCATGCGAAGCCATCTTACGGCAGTACATGGTTAGATGATTCTTTGGGCATGTCAACCCTCTGTATTTGTCAAAATCAGGCGTCTTGAATTTAGGAGGTATGACGACATCAGGGATTAGGCAAAGTTCAGCAGCAGTGCCTGTCCCAAATTTACTTGTTCCTTCCATCTCCCTTAAACGCCTTTCCAAGAATTCCAACCTCTCTTCCTGGGTGGTAGCCACAGTACTCGGACCGGCAGCAGTGTGTTGACCAAACTTCCCATATTGCTGGTAGGAATGAAACAGGTCAGTGTTTGGTATGAAGGTATCCGGTTTGGTAGTGGTTCGGGGTATATGAATGGTATGAGCAGGCTGCGCTTGGGCGGCTTGTGTTTGGGCGGCTTGAGTATGAGTGGGTGGCATCTGGGTGGCTTGTGCTTGGGTAAGTGGGTTGTTTGGTTGATTAGTGTTAGGCTGGGCAGTGATGGGAACTTGGTCTTGGTGGCAAGGTTCTTCCTGGAGTGGTGGGAAATATCCGTGCGGCAAACCATACGGGGGAAAGGGAATAACATTGCCTTCCTCATCCATAAAGGTATATTGTTGTGTGTTTGCAGGATTTGGTCTCCTTATACGAACAACGAGGGGAGGTGCGGTGGTCCTGGGGTCAGATCCTGTAGCCGGATCTTGACCGTGATGAGAGATGGATGGTTATTGCCGGGCGTCTTCAACCCCTGCAGAAGATCCCCCTTCTGTGACTCTCCTTTCCAGGAGCTTGGCCATCTCGGCCATCTGTTCCTTGACCTGGGCGAGCTCAGCCTTCAAATTCTCATTTTCTTGTTCTATGTCAGCCATGAGTTTCTTCCTGAGCCTGGTCCCGTAAGAATGTTTACCCGTAATGTCTTTAGAAAGAAACACAAAAGAAAATTTAGAAAAGATAAGCGAATTAAAGAAAAAATTAAGTGAAACGAGATTACGCGGGAAGCAATGTTGGAACTTGACGGATCCTTCGACTGTTCCTCAGAACGTCACGTTCAAGAGTACTAAGTAAAGCATTGAATGGAAATTAACATGAGATAGTTGTGAAGACAAAGGAATCCATTATTTCGAAAAGAGTACATTATTGCCATAAAGTGCCAAGTTACAAAGCGGGAAAATAAATCAGCCATCCCTAGCTCGGGCAATCATTTCCCTCATTTTACAAATTCGTCCTCTGCAGTAATCTAAGAACGTTACAATTTCCTTAGGAGTGTTGACAGGGTTAGCAATTCCTTCCGCTTGTTTGAGTAAAAACGGGAGATCTTCTAGAGCTCCGTTGGCTAGGTGTGCCAGCTTAGCAAAGCGATCCATCCACAAGTGAATAGTTTCATTTTGTTCAGCTTCTAAGAGGCGTATGGTCTCTTGACAATCTTGCTCAATGTTTATGGCGCGTTGTCGTTCCCTACTTATCTCTTGCTCGCAAGCCTTTACCACTTCACTGAGCTGTTGTTCCAATTTGTGGACTTGTGTCTGTAGGAGCTCTTTTTGTACCATGATATTCTGCTCATTTTCTTTTGATTGTGCCAGCATATCCTTCAGAAGATGCTTCTCAGCCAGGATGGTATCACTTTGCTTGTTCTTCATCTTTAGTTGAGAATTGGCCGCTTGAAGACATTGGTCTTGTTTTATCATGTAGCTCTCATCAATCTTTCGTTTCTTCCTAATCTCTTCAACAGCTTGCTTGTTCTCCAGGTTCTCCCTTTTCTGAAGGGTGTATTCTTGCTGACATCTCAATAAGTCTTCCTCTAGCTTCTTGTTCCTGGCAGTTAACTCTTCTATTTTGGTCTTTAGCGCCTTGGTTGCTTCATCCTCTGAAACAAGCGATGGAGCAGGAGGATTTTCCTGGAGATGAGGGGGACTCCTGAAGGGTAATTTAACAATAGAGACCCTATTTAAGATCCACTCATAATATTCTCCTTTGACAGCATGGCTTCGGGCCCCCAGCTCTCTTCCCTTTCGGTGGACTTTCTTCCATGCATTTGCTATATCCCGAATGATAAGGACACAGCTTCCTTTCGAGTAATATGAGATGAAAGGAATGAGAGACTCTTCATCAGGTGGTCCAAGCAAAGGATAAGCTAGCTGCCGCTTGGCTATGATGGGATTATAGTTGATACATCCTTGCGTACCAATAAGGGGAACATTTGGGTAATTTCCACAGTGATGCACAATCGATTCAACTTCCAACCATTGGGGATACCACCTAACTTTCTCAGCTGTGAGCCTTATGAGGTGATTGGCCCACTCGCGCCCACTTTTCACTGTTAACTGACATAGCTTTAGATCAGAAACCGGACATTCGGCCCTACAAACTTGGTGGAAAACGTGTGATGTGAGCCATACATACAAAACAGGTAGACAACAAACCACCCTTTTTCCACCTTGTGTGTGACAGAAATCCATGGTGCAGTATACATTTGCCAACACAGCCGTGACAGGATTCTCAAGCCTGTGCTTGCGAGCTAAGAATATGGCAATAGCATCATAATCCACATAGTTATCAATATTGGGGAACAAAATAACACCATAGATGGTAATAGCTAAAGCATCCATAAAGGCTTCCCAATCTTCTCTTTCTGCCAGGACCTGCATATGTTTCTCGAGAAATTCTCGAGTGAATCCGGGGATCTGATTTCTATTTAGTTGTGCATCCCTTAAGGTGTCGGGACGGATCTTCAGGACACGGGCGATGGAAGCAATAGTTGCATGATGGTCAAGATGACGATAAGGTATCTGTCCTTCCAAAGGCATCCCCAAGATTTGTTCAAATTCTTCAATGGATGGGGCCAACTGAAAGTCTCTAAATGTGAAACACCTGAGAGGTGGGTCATAGAATTGTGCTAAGGTAGTGATCGCCTCAGTTTGCACTTCCACTTCTAACAACTTCAGAATCCTTCCATACTTTCTTGTAAAAGCCATTTTCTGTGTCAGGTTTAATTTTCTCCCCATTGTTTGCAGACTACCCATGTCAATCTTCTTGGCCTTAAGGTGCAATACTTTCCTCAACTCGGTCACATTTGTGTCACAACTATCAGATCTCATGTTAATTTCCATATTGCTCAAAGGTACCCGCTAAATTCCAAACAGCTTCCTGCAAGAGCAAAGAGAGAGAAAAAGAAGTCAGTCACTGCTAATGTTTTGTGAACCACTACTTCTTCATTAATTTATTGGAAAACATTTTCAGTTTGAGAAGTAGCGGTCGGCAAAACTCATGTGAAACTAAAGTCGCACGGGTTATGGATCTTCCCAACGTCATCAATATCTGCTTGAATAGAATTTTGTTTTCATTTTGACGATTGGGAAGATCTATAACCCAGGACTCATAAGTACACAAAAAGTGAGGGAACTGCTTATTTGTTAAAGGATTACTATTTTTTTAAAAAGAAAAATGATTCACCCTTTGTTTGGAATAAAGTAACCCTTTGAACACGTAAGCAGTTCATCAATTTTGCATTTAAAGGGAAAGCGAGAATGAGATAAGGTATAGTAAAGTCCGCCCTTTTGTGCCTTAAGCCAGGTTTTTTCTGAAAGTCTTTTCTGGGACCTATAGCTTATCTAACAGTGGATTTCTCACATTGGGTGGCTTCCGCTAGACATCTAGAAGGTCACCAGAGCCAAGATCCTAATCATGACAGGGACGCAAACAGTGAGGAATTCACTAAGTGCGTATATCATGAGAGGTCGAACTCTGGTTGAGGTTCTCACGAATACCGGATAGGAAGTACATCCCATACGATTCCGTTACCAACCCCTCCTAACTTAAGCTTCATTTGGGGCCCGGGTATAGGGCGCCACTCATAAGTGTGTGCAAATAATTGTGAGTGTAGTGTGTGGAAGGGCAGTCCATACCTTATACCTTACCCATTCTGCACAAAGAACAAACACAGAGCAAATATACAAAGTCGTCTACCCTAGGGTTCAATGTTTGCGGAAAAGTAACATGGTCTCCTACCCTAGGGTTCAATAAACATGCAAAATATAGACAACGAAACAAATAACAAGACGATTAAAACAAGAACAAACATTCATAACAACCAATAGAAAATAAGACAATGGGAAGAAATCCAAGCTAACAAAGGTTATATAAAAAAAGGAACATGCGCTTTCAATCAAACTGGCCTGACTCTCTTGAAATATCCCCAGCGGAGTCGTCATCTGTCGCAACCTGGGTCGCGACGGCGCGGCGAACAAGAGAGAAAAAATGAAATGAAACAGGGAGTCGCCACCAGCGTTTTTTTTTCATAAGAAAAACATTGGGAAAAAACTAAGTTCAGTAAAGCACTGGTTTAAAAAATTGAAATCCAAGTTTGGGAGTCGGTTACGAGTAGGGAAGGTATTAACACCCTACATCGCCTGTCAAAGACAGTACCAAGATTGAAAGCGCAATATAAATAGCCTTAAATAAAACATGGTTTCTTCCCTTTTACTTTTGAAATGGATAGAATGGAGTAAAGAACTGTACAGACATAGAATGTTAAAGCGAGGTTAATGGGACGTTTTGTCCGAATTAAGCTCGACTTCGATATGAGACAGAGGGGGTGAGAGAATGCCAATAAGACGTCACGTCTAAATTAAACATCCTCGGATAAAAGGATAGGGATAGGAAAGGGATAAGCGGGACGTCTTGTCCTAAGTATCCCTTCCCTATGAAATTATGGCGAGGCTTAGGCAAAAACTATGGGGAAACCAACAAGACGTCACGTCTAAATTGATTTTCACGGAAGTGGCCAAGAAAGGACATTTATGAAAGAAACATGAAAAGTAAAGCAGTAAATCAGCAAAAAAGGAAATGAGAAAGATGGGCCCGACAGGAGTTAAAGTCCTGCTCCTACGTATTCTTGAATTATCAAGAAATCAGGGTTACGTAGTTCTGAGTATTGCTATTTTAGGAAGGAATCTGAAAGATGTTGATGGATGTCATTAAAGAGGAGAATTCATACAAAGCGAAGTTCTTCGCACGTGCACGAATCCTAAGAGGATTGTGTAGACAGGAGTACTCCCGTACGACACTATTTTTTCCAAATCGCCCTTTTTATTACGTCTGTTTGTTATGAAAAAAGATAAAAATATTAACAATGTAAACTAATGGTACACAGGCAACTACAATCAACAAACAGTAAACTCACAGAAAAGTAAAAAAGGGAAACTGAAAGCAAAAGAAATAAGGGAAGGAGTGGAACCGGTGTGACGAGCTAAGGACCGATGTGGGAGGTTGAGCACAGTGACGGTGTCAGCCCGATTTCATACTCGCACGCTGGCAGGGACAATAGACCAGAGTTAGACCCGATCTGGGAATCTGAAGGTCACGACCGGTGTTGTGGGAAATTAATCCGAGGCGAAACGCTGTCGAGCAGTAATGGAGATGGACGAGGTGGTGATGCGGAATTGGGACGGGGTTGGTTTTGAGATGACGAGGTGCGTTCGAGATACGGACGATGTGAGAGCAGTGGCTTTGTGTTAGTGAAAACACTTCAAACCCTTTCTGAACTGAGGGGGTCCTCTGTGGTGACTAAGGCAAGTCACTGGTTTCAGGTGAGGAGGTCAGTTAAGGATCTTGAGGAATTGGAGAGAATTTCCAGAGTTTTCTCGCGTAGAGGGAGAATCTAAAAACCAACCCCTTGAGCTTCCTTGGTTGGGGCATTTATAGGGCCTTCAAGTCATGGGCTGAGGGTTTTGGGACAACTAGAACTCCCACTCACCCATCCGTGTAGTGGTGTGCAGCTCTGGCCATTATCATTGGTGGGGAGCAGGGTTTTCAGTGGGGTTTTTTTAATTGCCCACTTCCGCCTCCCTGTCTGCCATTTTCCAGGGAGTGCGATTCCAGGTCACCGCGCATAAGCTTCTGATCTCGTCCCTCCGTTGTCAAATTTGTGACACCGGTTAGCAAAGCCATTGGTTGGACGGAGTCTCCACTGATCCGATGTGGGGCCTTAGGAACCATTACCTGTGTCTTGACACCGGCTGAATCTTTCAATGTAATCACAGGGGCCGGTGTGCCTATCTTAATCTGTCCACTTTCCTTGGGGCCGGACTGGTCTGTCATTCTGCTTCGGCGCATGACATCGGTCCGGTGTTAACTTAACCTTGTCCGGTGTTGCCAACTTCAAGGCCGGGTCCGGTGTTACCAATTTTTGATCTGAGTCCGCCCACGGGACCGTCGTTTCATACTTGGGCCGGACTCACTCGTCTTTTTTTTGTGTCAGATCCGCGACATCGGCCATTAAGGGACTCCAGAGGTGAGGAAGATTGGGCGGAGTTGATTTGAGGACGGTTGGGCGGAGTTAAGGCGAGGTTTAGGTTGGGCGGAGTGTGAGGTGAGGACGGTTGGGCAGAGTTAAGGCGAGGTTTAGGTTGGGCGGAGTTAAGGTGAGGCTTAGGTTGGGCGAAGTTAAGGCGAGGTGTAGGTTGGGCGGAGTTAAGGGCGAGGTATAGGTTGGGTGGAGTTAGGGCGAGGTTTGTTGGGCGGAGTAGTTTTGGTACCGGTGTCATTTGGGACCGGTGTCATTTTGGTCGGACCGAAATCGGTGTTCACAGATGCCTGTCATTCTGCTCCGGCGCATGACATTGGTCCGGTGTTAACTTAGGCCTTGTCCGGTGTTGCCAACTTCAAGGCCGGGTCCGGTGTTATAACAATTTGGGCCGGACCGAAAGAGGTGTTCACAGGGGTCTCATGCCTTGGCGGAGTAATAAGCTTAGGCGGAGTCACACGTTTTGACGGAGTAATAAGCCTAGGCGGGGTCTCGTGCCTTGGCGGAGTAATAAGCATTGACGAGGTCAAATGCCTTGGCGGAGTAACGTGAACGTCTTTTAGGGCATGAATATTTCTTAAGAAACACTCAACACCGCCCTTCACACTCAAGACCGCCCTCACACTCAATACCGCCCTCACACCCCACTCCGCCCTCACATGCAATACCAACCTCCTCAAATCCTCCAACATTGAACACCTTTTTAATTCCACTTCAACTAGTGATCAGCCCACTTAATCACATGAATCCAAAAATAAGTGGCACAACGAACCAATCACAGGGGAAAGTACATCCATTATAATACTTGTATATATTTTATCCCAATCAATGCAAAGCTGACTGTGAAAGGAATCAAAAGGCTCCCTTATCCCACCTAATCCTCCAACCGATGTTCCCCACTCACTTTCTTATTATTAACCCAGTGATATGACTCTCAGAACACTCCTACATACGAACCACTTAGCAAATCACACACCCTTCTTCTTCTCATTTTATACGTTCAGAGGCTTTTCTTTCCATATTCATTTCTTCCACTGCGGACTGGAACGAGGAAACTACAAGACATATCTTGCTAAACAAAGGACTCCATTAAGGTAAGAGGGGACAGGGTTGTGAATATTTGTGAAATGGGTAGAGTTGTATGCTGTTCTAGAATTCCAGTTTTAATTTCGTATCTTGTTGCTAAATTTTGAAGCTGAAAACGTATGAATTTGACTCTGACTTCTTCATGAAAGTTGTAGATCTTTTTGTTATGTGAATTTTGATACCTGATTCAACTGATTTGGATATGTATAGCAAAAGTTATAGCCAAAATACTATAGCATGACCGAGTGAAATGTTTAAGCTATATTCTATGCATATTTTGATATTCTGGGAATTGTACATGCATAATCAGCCTTTGATGTCTGCACGAAAGTTGTAGATATACATGTTAGGGATTTATAGAAAGTGGTTTCAAGTTAAAAAGATGCTTGTAGCTCTAGTTATGCTTAAAATACAGAAGTGTGTTCATGATGCAAATCTGTTAACTATGAAATCCAAATCTTGTTTTCAATACTGGGAATTTTGTGTTATGAATTAGTTGTTGGTGTCTTCATGAAAGTTGTAGATAATTATGTTAAGAGTATTTTAGAACTGGTTTCATGTTAAAATCATTTGTGTAGCTATAAAAACGTTGAAAATACTAATATATGTACGTTTTGAAAACTCACCTTGAGGCAGTGTGGTATTTCATGGATAAATAATATTTCTGTTCGGAATTTGAAATTGTGTTCTTCATGAAAGTTGTAGACTATTATGTTATTGAACTATAGAAAGTGGAATCACCTAAAAAGGAGTTGATTTGCTCATATTATGACTGTTTTACTAATGCATGTCGCTGTTTGGAAATGCTGAAATTTACTTATGATGGTTATTATGGATAAAAATGATGTTTTCTCTATGAGTAATGATTTATTATTGAATTCTTGAGTGATTATGAATTATTATAAATGCTGTTGAGTATCACACAGTTAGTATATTATGATGGTGAATAATTATGAATGACATAATTAATATATATGTACATGAATGCCTTGTGGTTATTGACATGTGTGGTTGAAATAGTAAATCCATGATTTTATGAATTATTATGTGTATTGTGTCCCTTGAGGACTTGTATTATCCAAGAGGTTTTGGAAATGTGGATATCATGGTATGTTAAATGATAAAGAGAATTAAAGGCATTCATGCATCATAAGCATTGGACGCATCATGGAATTTAGGGGTTCCGTGATTGCCTACCCTAGTGGGGGGTTATTCTATGATGAGTTAAGCCCTATTTTGTTGTGTGCCATGGAGTGTAGGGATTCATGGTCTATGCAAAGTCCTACTTATGATAATTGTGTACTTCGGTACTTAAGCGCCATGAAGTATAGGGATTCATGGTATATGCTAAAGCCCTAATTGTGTAAGCGCCATGAAGTATAGGGATTCATGGTATATGCTAAAGCCCTAATTGTGTAAGCGCCATGAAGTATAGGGATTCATGGTATATGCTAAAGCCCTAATTGTGTAAGCGCCATGAAGTATAGGGATTCATGGTATATGCTAAAGCCCTAATTGTGTCTCTATGAGACTTTTACTGCAGTATTCCCATCAAAACCAAATGGATCCAGCATGACATCATTTGACTAATTGAAGAATTATTAAATGGACTTGTTTGGCATATTCATCATATCATTATGAGTTGTTGATTGTGTTTGTGCAATTTTATCTATTTTATACTTATTCTATATTCTGTCTCACTCTTACATTAATTTTTTACAGTGAATGACACGCAGAATGCAGAGTGATGCCATGATTGATGTCTATTTGAATTATTACTTGAACCTTGATTTCATGGGTTGTAATAAGTATAACATGTCATGTACCATTATCTTCTAAATCGTTTCCGCTATTTAAGTATTTTCTTGAAATTAATTATTCACGACTAGCATGTATGATAATTTTTCCGCTGTTATCAACTGTTACATAAACTCTGAATTAAATTTAGGAATTTTTAAAATGATCTTTCGAAAACGCGAAAAATTTACTTGAAAATTTTAATCAACGTTTCGGGGCGTTACATGTTGGTATCAGAGCGTTTTCAAAAATTCAGGACCAATTACTACGATATGTATTGATTCTTGATATACTATATGAATTGTCTGATTATTTGTTTGAGAATATGTCTTATATGTGCTATATGACTTGTGCCTGACTGATAAACTGCAAAGTGATTTGTTTGATTACTAGCTTGATGATATGATAAATGTGCGTTATATGACTTATTGCTTATCTGAAAAATTGTAGTTACGTTATAATATTATATATATATACATACGATATATTTTCCCATAGGATTAGTATAAATCAAACCATGAATATAGGATGACAAGGAACGAGAACGACGCTATGGCAGTTGCTATCAACCGTTTGGCTGAAGCTATAGAAAGGCAAAACCAAATAAGAATTTTTGAAGGAAATCACCAAGACAGATTGGCACGAGAAAAGATTAATAGACAACTGAAACCTCAGTCAATTGCCTACAAAAGGAGAGGATCGTTTTATCCAAATCGCTTCAAGGGAGGATCATCATCATCTTCTGAGAGATACAACAATCATATGGATATAAAGTGTTTTAAGTGCAAAGGTAATCACCATGTACGTGTGTGAACACCTCTTTTGGTCCGGTCCAAGTGGAATAAATATTTTTTATACTGAATTCCAATTCAGAGTGGTCAAAGTCGAGTAGAATGGCTCCAGATTAATCAGAACCGAGCAAAATAACTCAGAATGAAGCTTTTCCAAGTGAAATACAGCCCTGTTGGAGGCAAATCCGATTGGAATGACTAAAAAATGATCACATCTGAACAAGATGACTCAGGTTAAGGCATTTCCGAGTGAAATACAGCCCTGGTAGAGATAAATCCGAGTGAAAAACTCAAAAAAATGGTCAAATCCGAGTCAAAATGAAGCATTTTCGAGTGGAATGACTCAAAAATGATGAAATCCGAGTGGAATCACTCAGAATGAGTCATTTCCGAGTGAAATGCTCCCTGTTGAAGTTAAATCCGAGTGGATAGCTTCCCTGCCAAGTCAGTCCGAGTGGATTATGCCCATTTTCAAGAGAAGTCCGAATGAAATGACTCAGGATGAGTCGATTCCGAGTAAAATGTTTCCTTATCGAAGGTGAATCCGAGTGGAAGGCTCTCTGTCAAGCCATTCCGAGTGCAAATGGCCAAAAATCCAATTTTCGAGTGCAAAAAAGGAAGGATCCGAGTAAATCCTTCAAGCGTTGAAGTTTCTGTGTCACTTTTGAAGAGATTCCGAGTGAATAATCCCGGCTGAAGGAATTCCGAGTGTTGTTCTTCAGTCAAAACCAACTGAAGCATTTTCACTCAACACCGAGTGAGTACTCCCACTCAAACCCGAGCCATTTTCCAATCGTTTTCCGAGTGAGATTTCAGTCAGTCAGCCACCTTTCCCGAGTCCTTTTGGCCAATTAATTCTTCTCATCCCGAGTCCATTTCCACCAATTTCCGAGCCATGATTAAATCTTTTCCGAGCCATTTCAATCGGTTCCGAACTTCACTCATCCGAGTCCTCCTCTACCCATTTCCGAGCTATTTCAATTGGTTCCGAGTCCTCCTTTACACTCAACCTCCGAGTCCCACTTCAAACCTTTCCCGAACCCATTTCCATCAATTTCCAGTCGGAATCGACTGGCAATTCAGTCGGTTTGCTTCTTCAAACCTTTCCCGAGCCCATTTCCATCAACTTCCAGTCGGAATCGACTGGCAATTCAGTCAGTTTGCTTCTTCAAACAAGATCCGAGTCAATTTCAAGTCGTTCTCCTCAATTTTCAATCAGCTCCGAGGCTCTTTCACTCGTTTCCGATTGAATGTCTCACAGCAACCACAAACCGAGTAAAACCACTCGGAAAGGAGTATTCTCACTCGGCCTTCTATGGGGAATGCCTCATTCCACTCGGAATTGACTCCCAGTGTAGATGAATACTGATTGAGAAGTTGATCCGAGCCGTTATCACTCGGATTTCACCATTCTAACTCGGATTTCAATATCCTCACTCGGAATTCCATTATCCTCACTCGGAATTCCACTATTCTCACTCGGATTTCCATAATTCTCACTCAGAATTCTTCCATTTTCACTCAGATTCCCACTAGGTCCCCCTGTTAGACCGTGCTGACTTGGATTCCACCACCCAAGTGGATCCAGGAATCCTGGGGGTGGCAGACAAGTGGCAAACAGGGTGGAAGTGGGGGGAATTGAAAAATTCCCACCCAGCCGTTGTCCCTCACTTCACTCTGAGTGGAGGCCTGAGCTGGCATTCCACTCGGAAGTGGAAGCCTGAGCTGGCCTTCCACTCAAACCAGCCTATAAATAGGCAAGGGGGAGGACAGCTGAGGGGGGCATTGAGAGGAAGAAAACTCTGCCCAAAAATCCTTCGTGCTCTCTTCTCTCTCACACCAATTCTTCTCTTCTTCTCCTTCCATCACTTCTCACTCTACATACACCCTCTCTCCCACCGTACTCTCCCTTTCCTCTCCCCCTCTAAAGACCAAACCACACACACACACCTCACGTCACTTCAATCCGTCTCCTTAACACAACACCGGCCAATACTTCATTCCTCTCAGCCAACACCGCCCAGCCAACCGTCCTCTCCAAAACCGACCTCCTCATCCCTTCACCTACACACCGTCCCAATTCCTCTCACAACACCGTCCTCTCCCCTCAAGTACACCAAATCCAATCTCCTCACTCCACTCAACTCCAATACCGTCCCTCTTCTCACTGTCTCACTCGGTAAATCATTTCTCACTCGGTAAGCTCATTGTCTCACTCGGTTTATGCTATTTCCACTCGGTTTCCTCATTTTCACTCGGTTTTTCCTTGTCCTCACTCGGTTTTTTGCTTTCATCACTCGGTTTTACCATTTTACTCGGTTTTCCCTCATTTTCACTCGGTTTCTGCTATTTCCACTCGTTTTTTTTTGTAATTTTCACTCGGTTTTTGCCGTTTTTACTCGGTTTTTCGCTTCTCCCACTCGGTTTTCACTCATTTTTCCTCTGTTTTCAGAATTTATTGTTTCCCTTTCTCTTTTGTAGCTTCTACTACCTTTTTCCTTTCGTTTTATAGTAAAATATAATAAAGGGAAATAAATGCTTCCTATGCTTTCTTTCAAATCTAAATAAAAATCAATAAAAAGAAACAAATCATTTTTAAACAGTGTCGTACGGGAGCACTCCCGTCTACACAACCTCTTTAGGATTCGTACACGTGCGAAGAACTTCGCCTTGTACGAGTTCCCCACCTCAGTGACATCCATCATCATCTCCCAAGTCTTTTCCTAAAAGAAAAAACATTCAGAACTACGTAACCCTGATTTCTTGATAATTCAAGAATACGTAGGAGCAGGACTTTAACTCCTGTTGGGCCCATCTTTCTTATTTCTTTTTGCTGATTTATTTCCTTACTTCCACGTTTCTTTCATAAATGTTCTTTTTTTGGTTACTTCCGTGAAAATCAATTTAGACGTGACGTCTTGTTGATTTCCCCCTAGTCTTTTGCTCAAGCCTCGCCATAATTCATAGGGAAGGGATACTTAGGACGAGACGTCCCGCTTATCTCTTTCCTATCCCTGTCTTTTTTATTCAAGGATGTATAATTTAGGCGTGACGCCTTATTAGCATTCTCTTCCCTTCTCTGTCTCATATCGAAGTCGAGTTTAATTCGGATGAAACGTCCCATTGACCTCGCTTTGACATTCTATGTTTGTACAGTTCTCTCACTCCATTCTGTCGTTTTTAAAATAAAAAAAGATACAACAATAAAAGGGAAGAAATAAAATATCTTTTGTAAGGCTATTTATGTTGCGCATTTTCAATCTTGGTACTGTTTTTGGACAGGCGATGTAGGGTGCTAATACCTTCCCTACTCGTAACCGACTCCCGAACTTGAATCTCAATTTTTAACCAGTGCTTTACTGAACCTAGTTTTTCCCAATGTTTTTCCTATGGATAAAAACGTTGGTGGCGACTCCCTGTTTCTCTTTCTCGCCGCGCCGTCGCGATTCAGGTTGCGACAGATGGCGACTCCGCTGGGGACACTTAAGAGAGTCAGGCCAGTTTGATTGAAAGCGCATGTTCTTTTTATATAGCCTTTGTTAGCTTGGATTTCTTCTCTCTTGTTTTATTTTCTGTTAATTGTTGTGAAAGTTTTTTTTCTTGTTTTAATCATATATTGTTATTTGTTTCATTATCTATGTTTGCATGCTTGTTGAACCTTAGGGTAGAGGACCATGTTACTTTCCTGTAATTATTGAACCCTAGGGTAGACGACTTTGTATATTTGTTCTGTGTTTGTTCTTTGTGCAGAATGGGGTAAGGTAAAAGGTATGGACTGCCCTTCCACACACTACACTCACAATTACTTGCACACACCTATGAGTGGCGCCCTATACCCGGGTCCCAAATGAAGCTTAAGTTAGGAGAGGTTGGTAACGGAATCGTATGGGATGTACTTCCTATCCGGTGTTCGTGAGAACCTCAACCAGAGTTCGACCTCTCATGATATACGCACCTAGTGGTTCCCCACTGTTGCGTCCCTGTCATGGGTAGGATCTTGGCTCTGGTGACCTTCTAGAAGTCTAGAATAAGCCACCTGGTGTGAAGAGCCACGCTTAGACAAACCATAGGGCCTAGAGAAAACTTTCAGCAAAACCTGACCTAGGCCACAAAAGGGCAAACTTTACTTTACTTTACGTCATTTTTGCTTTCCCCTTTTATCCAAGAAAATGAATTATCTACCACCCGCAGATTTACTGAGTTATTGAAATAATGACTCTTTTTGAAACACACAGTATTCTTCGGGTGAATAGATAATCCTCTTTTGGTCGTGTACCCTTTGAGTATCTATGAAAATTGACATGGGATTAAACTTAAGAAATAAGGGCTGTAATTGCCCGAAGAAGATGTCTGAGCTAGAGGCTCCCGCCTCAGGATGAAAGATTTCTTCTGTCTTCACAATTATCCCATATTAATTTCTATGATTACCATACCTAGTACTTTTGAATGATAAGTTCTAAGGAATGGTCAAAGGATACTCACCAAAGTCTGTGATTGTTTCCTACAACATTTTCCTTCTTTCTATTTCCGCCTAACATTTTTTTTTCTTCTTCCTTCTTTTAAAAAACAAAAAGAGACACCAACGTCATGGGTAGGCATCCTTACCAGACCCGGCTCCAAAAGAAACTCATGGCTGAGGCAGAAGCTGTTGAAGGAAACTTTAGAACCGAGTTCGATCAGCTGAAAGAGCGAGTCGCGGAGTTAACTAAACTCTTAGAAAAGAAACTTACCGAAGGAGGCTCCTCTGCGGGTGTTGAGGATACCCAACAGCAGCCTGCCACCGCGCCACCTCCCCTTGGTTCTGACCCAGCAAGAACCCAACTCCCTAACACAACGACACCCCCTCTCACCATTCATGTCGGGAGACCTAACCCTGCCATTGAGACCTAGCCACCTTACGGCCAGTCTTACGCACAGCATACATTTGTTGGTCTAGACGGCAACCCAGTACCCTTTCCACTTTATGGCCTACCCCCGGGGTACTATCCCCTGCTCGCCAACCAACAAGACGCCCACAACCAGCAAGCGGTAAATCCTCATGCTTCATACCCCACACAACCAAACATGCCACCACTCCACCAAACCCAGAACACGCAAACCCATGACCCACAAGCTCACCAAACCCAAAACACACAGGTCCATGACCCACAAACCCACCAAATCCAAAACACACAAGCCCCGATGGCCCAGCCAACCTACAACGCCCAAGCCCAAAATACACAAGCCCAGATAACCCAGCCGACTTATGTTGTGGCCCATCCTCAAGGCCCCTCACCAAATACAGGCCTAGTAAACCAGTCCCATGTGTTGCCTCCATACAACCAGTCATTCGGCTATCCGTATGGATACGGAACCCCTTATGGGACCAACCTCCAAGATACAACCCGCGCGGTCGCGGCTCCTCGAAGGGAAAGGATAGAGATCTTAGAAGAGCGTTTAAGAATGATGGAAGGCGCCGGAGGTTTTGGACTAATAGATGCTTCGAAGCTATGTTTAGTCACAGATGTTATCCTCCCGCCCAAATTCAAGATGCCAGACTTTGACAAGTATCGGGGAATGACTTGTCCTAAGAATCATCTCACGATGTATTGTCGAAAGATGGCATCTTACTCTTCTAATGACCAACTATTGATCCACTGCTTCCAAGATAGTCTAGCAGGAGTTGCTCTTACATGGTATGCTCACCTTGATCGGAACCATATCCGTTGTTGGAAGGACCTGGCAGATGCCTTCCTTAGACAATACAAGTATAACATGGATATGGCACCCAACAGGGTTCATTTACAAAATATGGTGAAGAAGGACAGTGAAATGTTCAAGGAGTATGCTCAACGATGGAGAGAGACAGCGGCGCAAGTGGATCCCCCATTGTCGGAGAAAGAAATAGTCGAGATGTTCATCGACACGCTCCCATCACCTTTCTACGGTAAGATGATTGGTAGTGTTTCAGCCAACTTCTCCGACATCGTGACTATTGGGGAAAGAGTGGAGAGTGGAATACGAACGGGTAAGCTCACTCAGGGCTCGTCTGGGGCAAGCATGACAAGAAGGCCGGCGCCTGGGAAAAGGGATGGAGAAACTAATTCCATCTCTTCTAATCAAAAGACGCCTTCGCCAAGACCATTCTTTCCTACCATGATTCAAGCTCCCAATCCTTATGTGGCCGCAGCCACTTATGGCCCGACGGCTCATACTCCTCACTTCCGTCCACCCATGGTAAGAGCTCCAATACCGCAACCCATGCCATACCATCACCCCCAGCAAGTAGCTTGACCACCCAACCATAATCAGAACCCAAGGAATCCCAACAATGAGCGTACCCCGGTGCAGTTCGACCCAATTCCCATAACATATTCCGAACTTTTTCCAATCCTTGTTCAGGAAGGTCTGTTGGTTTCATGCCCCATGAAGCCATTGCAACCTCCTTATCCAAGGGGATATGACCCAAACGCTCATTGTGATTACCACGCTGGGGCACCGGGGCATTCCACAGAAAATTGCATGGCTCTGAAATATAAAGTGAGAGATTTGATCAAGGCCGAATGGATCGATTTTAAAGAAGGAAGCCCTAACGTGGTCAAGAATCCCCTGCCTAATCATGGAAGCTCAGAAGTTAATGCCGTGGTGGTTGATAGTTTTGATAACAATGTTGATTTGGTGGCCGCTTGCCCGCCGGGACGAGAGCTCAGTAACTGGGAAGCTGTCGAACTCCCTACAATTTTAAATGATTCACCAAAGTAATCTGTCATTGCCTTAAAAGTCTTGTTTATCCCTCTGCTATGCCTAAGGCTTTGGGACTTTCCATGTAATAAAGGCGAAAAAACTTGTTTTACCAGTCAATCAATAAATGTGTATCAAAATTCTAAAAAGATTTTTCTCATTCCTTTATCCTTGCTTTGATCCATTGTCTTTACTTGTTTGTTCCTTTTTTTCTCTCCATTTTTATTTCTTGCCATAAAACGCTAAAATTGCAGATCCGAAAATGATCCTTTTGAGACTAATGAAATCACAATCCCATTTTACGACCTCAACTACCCGTTCGATTATGCTGACAAAGAAGGTAAGAAAGCTTATGAGTCACCACATAAGTTAACCAGATTGTTAGAACAAGAGGTTAAGGAATACCCCTGGGCCAAGAATGACTGAAGGAATCACGGGGCAATATATCAGAAGACATTAGTAATATTGTTTCAGGACGTGGAAATAATCTATGTGAATGATAACATTGCCAAGTCCCGAATCGGACAAGTGGTAGGCCAGTCAACTAAGAAAACCACAACAGTTACCAGCATAAGTAGGGGAAAATTGTTAATGCCTTAAATGAAGATACAGTCAAGGGAGACTTGGCTAAAAAAAAAATTCAAAAAAATAAAAATTAAAAAAAAATGAAAAAAATGAAAAGTAGAAGTCAAGCTTGAAGTCCAATGCACATACCAAGCAGGGAAAGCTGGTTACGTCCAGATCCTCGAGCAAGCTGTCATTTTCTGTATAAGGGGAATAAATGTCGTACGCCATTTCTTATGCCTATATAGCCAAGGAAATAGTCTGTCAGATTGAGTCATTGCGTCATTAAGGGGGTTAAAAAAAACACAAAACAAAAAAAAAACAAAAAAAAATCAATCAAAAAATCAAAAAATATATAAAGGCCAAAATGATGACTCGAATTAACCCCCTCTCATCAATGCCAAAAGACTCACCAATGTTTCCTTGGGTACATAGCATAGGGGAAGACTCTCTTATTTGAGGTAACATCAGCTCCTCAAAGGATCAGGCTAAAACTCAGAAAAGGTTAAGCAGACTCAACTGGAGTGTGATCAGTTTCAACTTTTTATTGTGAAGGATGCAGCCAAAAAAAAAAACAAGAACACATTATAAAGAGAATGAAAAGCTCGCTAGGCTGAAAACCTGAAAAGGCGGCCTAGGCAAAAGTTAGAGCAACCCGGTGAGTCGAAAACCTGAAAAGGCGGCTCAAGTAAAAATTAGGGTCAAGATTTTGGCAGAGTAGCTAAAGCTCCCAATGCAAAACATGCAAACTGAGGCATCAGGAACTTGGTCAAACTACCCTCTCAAAGGCAGAATTGAGCGAGGTACTTGAGGTTTGACGTGGGATTAAGATTCTCGCTAGTCTCAGGAATTCACTGGAGGATCTTTGAACCTTTCCTATTTCCCTTGGCCTTGACCTGTCCTACGAGGCTTCACTTCATCCCCTGTATTTTCCCTGTTGTCCATTCTCTGTATTCTGTTTGACCTACATGAATAAAATTTATCCTTTTTTCGATACGTGTTATGAATTGCATTGATCTGATAAAACATTGTGTTTTTTTATAAAAATAAATGAAAGAATGGTGAACATTTAAAGTCGTAAGGGACAAGACACTCCCACTACCTGACCTCGCCTTACACAATCATCACAAGGATTCAGCCAGGCATGCGCTTCGAAGCTATGATCGCCCCTTTGAATCTCCTCTGCCCATGAGTTATCCTAAGGGTCGCGGTTTCACAGGACCTACCCAGTTTTTTGAATGTATCTTTGCACTACTTACCTTTTTTCTGCAGGTTATTATAACGGACAGTCATGTCAAGCTCTGACGCCTCAATCAAGACCTTTTCCTTAATGGAACCTCAGCTGCCAAAACTAGGATCATTAAAGTCTCCCCCTTAATCGCCAAAGTTGGCACTCCTCAAAGCCCTTCCCAAATCACCAAAGTTGGCACTTCTTGAAGTCTTCTCCTCAACTGCCAAAGCTGACACTTTTCAAACTCCCTTCCGGGGAATCTACTTGATACACTCCAGCAGTCAAGCAAGAAGAATTCTCCCCAAAGAGCCCCGGCACGTTTTTCTTGGTAAATCTACACATACTAGGCGGACCCCAGATTTTACCTTCCCAATCTAGGAGTGATGTTCAAGCCATCAATCCTTCTCCAGTGGAATTACACTTCCCAGACAAATCGAACTGGGGCATCACCCCAGAATCATTTCCTTCTCGCTCAAGGGGCAGCTCCCTGAGGTTTCAAAGCAAATAGTTCAAATTAGGGCATCACCCCAAGTTCATTCTCTTTCGCCTAAAGAGGCAGTACCCCGAACCATCAATCCTCCTCTAGTAGAAATACATTTCCTAAACAACTCAAACTGGGGCATCTCCCCAGATTTCTTTTGTTCTAGCCAATTTCCAAGAATCCCTCCAATCATGTCAAACTGGGGCATCACCCTATGTTTCTCCTTTCTCAATCAAGAAGACGATTCCCCATGTTCCTCCTCTTACCGTCAAGGGGACGATTCCCCAAGATTCTCTAAAATCATGTCAAACCGAGGCATCACCCCATGTTTCTCTGTTCGTAATCAAGGGGGCGATTCCCCATGTCTCTCCTCCTACAGTCACAGGGGATGATTCCCCGAGATTCTTTCAAGGACCTTCAAACTGGGGCATCTCCCCAGATTTCTTTTATTCTGGCCTTTCCCCAAGAACCTTCAATTATGTCAAACTGCGGCATCGCCATGAACCTTGAAGCCCAGTAAGTTAAGGTTGGACGAGACGTCCTGTTAGCTCCCCCAACCTTTGCATTTCCTGCCAGTAGTGAGTGAATTCGGACGAGACGTCCTGTTAGCTCCCCCCCTAATCTTTACTTTCCATTCGCCTATTCAGGCATTCTTTCCCGTCTGATAGCCTATCAAGGCATTCTTTATCTTTCCAGCCGCCTATCAAGGCATCCTTTATCTTCCAGTCGCCTATCAAGGCATCCTTTATTTTCCAGCAGCCTATCAAGGCATCCTTTATTTTCCAGCCGCCTATCAAGGCATCCTTTATCTTCCAGTCGCCTATCAAGGCATCCTTTATCTTTCCAGTCGCCTATCAAGGCATCCTTTATTTTCCAGCCGCCTATCAAGGCATCCTTTATTTTTCAGCCGCCTATCAAGGCATCCTTTATTTTCCAGTCGCCTATCAAGGCATCCTTTATTTTCCAGCCGCCTATCAAGGCATCCTTTATCTTTCCAGTCGCCTATCAAGGCATCCTTTATTTTCCAGCCGCCTATCAAGGCATCCTTTATTTTCCAGCCGCCTATCAAGGCATCCTTTATTTTCCAGCCGCCTATCAAGGCATCCTTTATCTTTCCAGTCGCCTATCAAGGCATCCTTTATTTTCCAGCCGCCTATCAAGGCATCCTTTATCTTTCCAGCCGCCTATCAAGGCATCCTTTATTTTCAAGCCGCCTATCAAGGCATCCTTTATCTTTCCAGTCGCCTATCAAGGCATCCTTTATTTTCCAGCCGCCTATCAAGGCATCCTTTATCTTCCAGTCGCCTATCAAGGCATCCTTTATTTTCCAGCCACCTATCAAGGCATCCTTTACCTTTCCAGCCGCCTATCAAGGCATCCTTTATCTTTCCAGCCGCCTATCAAGGCATCCTTTATCTTTCCAGCCGCCTATCAAGGCATCCTTTACCTTTCCAGTCGCCTATCGAGGCATCCTTTATCTTCCAGCCGCCTATCAAGGCATACTTTACCTTTCCAGCCGCCTATCAAGGCATCCTTTATCTTCCAGCCGCCTATCAAGGCATCCGTTATCTTTCCAGCCGCCTATCAAGACATCCTTTATCTTTCCAGCCGCCTATCAAGGCATTCTTTATCTTTCCAGTCGCCTATCAAGGCACCCTTTATCTTCCAGTCGCCTATCAAGGCATCCTTTATTTTCCAGCCACCTATCGAGGTACCCTTTACTTTTTAATCGCCCACGAGGGCAACCTTTACTTTCCAGTCTACTGGGGGTCAATCCTGACCTCATTACCTCCCGTTAACTAAAAGACAATTTCTCCCTGTCCATTCAAAAAAAAAAAAAGAAGAAGAAGAGAAACAGAAGTGGAGAATGCTCGTTTTAAGAAAAAAAAAAAGAGGTCACACAGATTCGTGATTGCCCATACCATCAGTTGCCATACCGATCAGGAGGTCCCACTTGGCCCCCCTACATCGGTGTTCATATCTTTACTTCCTTTTCACTTCAAAAACATAGAAGCTTCGTGTTTCTTTTGTGAAAAAGAAGTAAAGAGGGGCATCTGTGAACACCTCTTTTGGTCCGGTCCAAGTGGAATAAATATTTTTTATACTGAATTCCAATTCAGAGTGGTCAAAGTCGAGTAGAATGGCTCCAGATTAATCAGAACCGAGCAAAATAACTCAGAATGAAGCTTTTCCAAGTGAAATACAGCCCTGTTGGAGGCAAATCCGATTGGAATGACTAAAAAATGATCACATCTGAACAAGATGACTCAGGTTAAGGCATTTCCGAGTGAAATACAGCCCTGGTAGAGATAAATCCGAGTGAAAAACTCAAAAAAATGGTCAAATCCGAGTCAAAATGAAGCATTTCCGAGTGGAATGACTCAAAAATGATGAAATCCGAGTGGAATCACTCAGAATGAGTCATTTCCGAGTGAAATGCTCCCTGTTGAAGTTAAATCCGAGTGGATAGCTTCCCTGCCAAGTCAGTCCGAGTGGATTATGCCCATTTTCAAGAGAAGTCCGAATGAAATGACTCAGGATGAGTCGATTCCGAGTAAAATGCTTCCTTATCGAAGGTGAATCCGAGTGGAAGGCTCTCTGTCAAGCCATTCCGAGTGCAAATGGCCAAAAATCCAATTTCTGAGTGCAAAAAAGGAAGGATCCGAGTAAATCCTTCAAGCGTTGAAGTTTCTGTGTCACTTTTGAAGAGATTCCGAGTGAATAATCCCGGCTGAAGGAATTCCGAGTGTTGTTCTTCAGTCAGAACCAACTGAAGCATTTTCACTCAACACCGAGTGAGTACTCCCACTCAAACCCGAGCCATTTTCCAATCGTTTTCCGAGTGAGATTTCAGTCAGTCAGCCACCTTTCCCGAGTCCTTTTGGCCAATTAATTCTTCTCATCCCGAGTCCATTTCCACCAATTTCCGAGCCATGATTAAATCTTTTCCGAGCCATTTCAATCGGTTCTGAACTTCACTCATCCGAGTCCTCCTCTACCCATTTCCGAGCTATTTCAATTGGTTCCGAGTCCTCCTTTACACTCAACCTCCGAGTCCCACTTCAAACCTTTCCCGAACCCATTTCCATCAATTTCCAGTCGGAATCGACTGGCAATTCAGTCGGTTTACTTCTTTAAACCTTTCCCGAGCCCATTTCCATCAACTTCCAGTCGGAATCGACTGGCAATTCAGTCAGTTTGCTTCTTCAAACAAGATCCGAGTCAATTTCAAGTCGTTCTCCTCAATTTTCAATCGGCTCTGAGGCTCTTTCACTCGTTTCCGATTGAATGTCTCACAGCAACCACAAACCGAGTAAAACCACTCGGAAAGGAGTATTCTCACTCGGCCTTCTATGGGGAATGCCTTATTCCACTCGGAATTGACTCCCAGTGTAGATGAATACTGATTGAGAAGTTGATCCGAGCCGTTATCACTCGGATTTCACCATTCTAACTCGGATTTCAATATCCTCACTCGGAATTCCACTATTCTCACTTGGATTTCCATAATTCTCACTCGGAATTCTTCCATTTTCACTCGGATTCCCACCAGGTCCCCCTGTTAGACCGTGCTGACTTGGATTCCACCACCCAAGTAGATCCAGGAATCCTGGGGGTGGCAGACAAGTGGCAAACAGGGTGGAAGTGGGGGGAATTAAAAAATTCCCACCCAGCCGTTGTCCCCCACTTCACTCTGAGTGGAGGCCTGAGCTGGCATTCCACTCAGAAGTGGAAGCCTGAGCTGGCCTTCCACTCAAACCAGCCTATAAATAGGCAAGGGGGAGGACAGCTGAGGGGGGCATTGAGAGAAAGAAAACTCTGCCCAAAAATCCTTCGTGCTCTCTTCTCTCTCACACCAATTCTTCTCTTCTTCTCCTTCCATCACTTCTCACTCTACATACACCCTCTCTCCCACTGTACTCTCCCTTTCCTCTCCCCCTCTAAAGACCAAACCACACACACACCTCACGTCACTTCAATCCGTCTCCTCAACACAACACCGGCCAATACTTCATTCCTCTCAGCCAACACCGCCCAGCCAACCGTCCTCTCCAAAACCGACCTCCTCATCCCTTCACCTACACACCGTCCCAATTCCTCTCACAACACCGTCCTCTCCCCTCAAGTACACCAAATCCAATCTCCTCACTCCACTCAACTCCAATACCGTCCCTCTTCTCACTGTCTCACTCGGTAAATCATTTCTCACTCGGTAAGCTCACTGTCTCACTCGGTTTATGCTATTTCCACTCGGTTTCCTCATTTTTACTCGGTTTTTCCTTGTCCTCACTCGGTTTTTTGCTTTCATCACTCGGTTTTACCATTTTACTCGGTTTTCCCTCATTTTCACTCGGTTTCTGCTATTTCCACTCATTTTTTTTTATAATTTTCACTCGGTTTTTGTCGTTTTTACTCGGTTTTTCGCTTCTCCCACTCGGTTTTCACTCATTTTTCCTCTGTTTTCAGAATTTATTGTTTCCCTTTCTCTTTTGTAGCTTCTACTACCTTTTTCCTTTCGTTTCATAGTAAAATATAATAAAGGGAAATAAATGCTTCCTATGCTTTCTTTCAAATCTAAATAAAAATCAATAAAAAGAAACAAATCATTTTTAAACAGTGTCGTACGGGAGCACTCCCGTCTACACAACCTCTTTAGGATTCGTACACGTGCGAAGAACTTCGCCTTGTACGAGTTCCCCACCTCAGTGACATCCATCATCATCTCCCAAGTCTTTTCCTAAAAGAAAAAACATTCAGAACTACGTAACCCTGATTTCTTGATAATTCAAGAATACGTAGGAGCAGGACTTTAACTCCTGTCGGGCCCATCTTTCTTATTTCTTTTTGCTGATTTATTTCCTTACTTCTACGTTTCTTTCATAAATGTTCTTTTTTTGGTTACTTCCGTGAAAATCAATTTAGACGTGACGTCTTGTTGATTTCCCCCTAGTCTTTTGCTCAAGCCTCGCCATAATTCATAGGGAAGGGATACTTAGGACGAGACGTCCCGCTTATCTCTTTCCTATCCCTGTCTTTTTTATTCAAGGATGTATAATTTAGGCGTGACGCCTTATTAGCATTCTCTTCCCTTCTCTGTCTCATATCGAAGTCGAGTTTAATTCGGATGAAACGTCCCATTGACCTCGCTTTGACATTCTATGTTTGTACAGTTCTCTCACTCCATTCTGTCGTTTTTAAAATAAAAAAAGATACAACAATAAAAGGGAAGAAATAAAATATCTTTTGTAAGGCTATTTATGTTGCGCATTTTCAATCTTGGTACTGTTTTTGGACAGGCGATGTAGGGTGCTAATACCTTCCCTACTCGTAACCGACTCCCGAACTTGAATCTCAATTTTTAACCAGTGCTTTACTGAACCTAGTTTTTCCCAATGTTTTTCCTATGGATAAAAACGTTGGTGGCGACTCCCTGTTTCTCTTTCTCGCCGCGCCGTCGCGATTCAGGTTGCGACAGATGGCGACTCCGCTGGGGACACTTAAGAGAGTCAGGCCAGTTTGATTGAAAGCGCATGTTCTTTTTATATAGCCTTTGTTAGCTTGGATTTCTTCTCTCTTGTTTTATTTTCTGTTAATTGTTGTGAAAGTTTTTTTTCTTGTTTTAATCATATATTGTTATTTGTTTCATTATCTATGTTTGCATGCTTGTTGAACCTTAGGGTAGAGGACCATGTTACTTTCCTGTAATTATTGAACCCTAGGGTAGACGACTTTGTATATTTGTTCTGTGTTTGTTCTTTGTGCAAAATGGGGTAAGGTAAAAGGTATGGACTGCCCTTCCACACACTACACTCACAATTACTTGCACACACCTATGAGTGGCGCCCTATACCCGGGTCCCAAATGAAGCTTAAGTTAGGAGAGGTTGGTAACGGAATCGTATGGGATGTACTTCCTATCCGGTGTTCGTGAGAACCTCAACCAGAGTTCGACCTCTCATGATATACGCACCTAGTGGTTCCCCACTGTTGCGTCCCTGTCATGGGTAGGATCTTGGCTCTGGTGACCTTCTAGAAGTCTAGAATAAGCCACCTGGTGTGAAGAGCCACGTTTAGACAAACCATAGGGCCTAGAGAAAACTTTCAGCAAAACCTGACCTAGGCCACAAAAGGGCAAACTTTACTTTACTTTACGTCATTTTTGCTTTCCCCTTTTATCCAAGAAAATGAATTATCTACCACCCGCAGATTTACTGAGTTATTGAAATAATGACTCTTTTTGAAACACACAGTATTCTTCGGGTGAATAGATAATCCTCTTTTGGTCGTGTACCCTTTGAGTATCTATGAAAATTGACATGGGATTAAACTTAAGAAATAAGGGCTGTAATTGCCCGAAGAAGATGTCTGAGCTAGAGGCTCCCGCCTCAGGATGAAAGATTTCTTCTGTCTTCACAATTATCCCATATTAATTTCTATGATTACCATACCTAGTACTTTTGAATGATAAGTTCTAAGGAATGGTCAAAGGATACTCACCAAAGTCTGTGATTGTTTCCTACAACATTTTCCTTCTTTCTATTTCCGCCTAACATTTTTTTTTCTTCTTCCTTCTTTTAAAAAACAAAAAGAGACACCAACGTCACAGGTAGGCATCTTTACCAGACCCGGCTCCAAAAGAAACTCATGGCTGAGGCAGAAGCTGTTGAAGGAAACTTTAGAACCGAGTTCGATCAGCTGAAAGAGCGAGTCGCGGAGTTAACTAAACTCTTAGAAAAGAAACTTACCGAAGGAGGCTCCTCTGCGGGTGTTGAGGATGCCCAACAGCAGCCTGCCACCGCGCCACCTCCCCTTGGTTCTGACCCAGCAAGAACCCAACTCCCTAACACAACGACACCCCCTCTCACCATTCATGTCGGGAGACCTAACCTTGCCATTGAGACCCAGCCACCTTACGGCCAGTCTTACGCACAGCATACATTTGTTGGTCTAGACGGCAACCCAGTACCCTTTCCACTTTATGGCCTACCCCCGGGGTACTATCCCCCGCTCGCCAACCAACAAGACGCCCACAACCAGCAAGCGGTAAATCCTCATGCTTCATACCCCACACAACCAAACATGCCACCACTCCACCAAACCCAGAACACGCAAACCCATGACCCACAAGCTCACCAAACCCAAAACACACAGGTCCATGACCCACAAACCCACCAAATCCAAAACACACAAGCCCCGATGGCCCAGCCAACCTACAACGCCCAAGCCCAAAATACACAAGCCCAGATAACCCAGCCGACTTATGTTATGGCCCATCCTCAAGGCCCCTCACCAAATACAGGCCTAGTAAACCAGTCCCATGTGTTGCCTCCATACAACCAGTCATTCGGCTATCCGTATGGATACGGAACCCCTTATGGGACCAACCTCCAAGATACAACCCGCGCGGTCGCGGCTCCTCGAAGGGAAAGGATAGAGATCTTAGAAGAGCGTTTAAGAATGATGGAAGGCACCGGAGGTTTTGGACTAATAGATGCTTCGGAGCTATGTTTAGTCACAGATGTTATCCTCCCGCCCAAATTCAAGATGCCAGACTTTGACAAGTATCGGGGAATGACTTGTCCTAAGAATCATCTCACGATGTACTGTCGAAAGATGGCATCTTACTCTTCTAATGACCAACTATTGATCCACTGCTTCCAAGATAGTCTAGCAGGAGCTGCTCTTATATGGTATACTCACCTTGATCGGAACCATATCCGTTGTTGGAAGGACCTGGCAGATGCCTTCCTTAGACAATACAAGTATAACATGGATATGGCACCCAACAGGGTTCATTTACAAAATATGGTGAAGAAGGACAGTGAAATGTTCAAGGAGTATGCTCAACGATGGAGAGAGACAGCGGCGCAAGTGGATCCCCCATTGTCGGAGAAAGAAATAGTCGAGATGTTCATCGACACGCTCCCATCACCTTTCTACGGTAAGATGATTGGTAGTGTTTCAGCCAACTTCTCCGACATCGTGACTATTAGGGAAAGAGTGGAGAGTGGAATACGAACGGGTAAGCTCACTCAGGGCTCGTCTAGGGCAAGCATGACAAGAAGGCCGGCGCCTGGGAAAAGGGATGGAGAAACTAATTCCATCTCTTCTAATCAAAAGACGCCTTCGCCAAGACCATTCTTTCCTACCATGATTCAAGCTCCCAATCCTTATGTGGCCGCAGCCACTTATGGCCCGACGGCTCATACTCCTCACTTCCGTCCACCCATGGTAAGAGCTCCAATACCGCAACCCATGCCATACCATCACCCCCAGCAAGTAGCTTGACCACCCAACCATAATCAGAACCCAAGGAATCCCAACAATGAGCGTACCCCGGTGCAGTTCGACCCAATTCCCATAACATATTCTGAACTTTTTCCAATCCTCGTTCAGGAAGGTCTGTTGGTTTCATGCCCCATGAAGCCATTGCAACCTCCTTATCCAAGGGGATATGACCCAAACGCTCATTGTGATTACCACGCTGGGGCACCGGGGCATTCTACAGAAAATTGCATGGCTCTGAAATATAAAGTGAGAGATTTGATCAAGGCCGAATGGATCGATTTTAAAGAAGGAAGCCCTAACGTGGTCAAGAATCCCCTGCCTAATCATGGAAGCTCAGAAGTTAATGCCGTGGTGGTTGATAGTTTTGATAACAATGTTGATTTGGTGGCCGCTTGCCTGCCGGGACGAGAGCTCAGTAACTGGGAAGCTGTCGAACTCCCTACAATTTTAAATGATTCACCAAAGTAATCTGTCATTGCCTTAAAAGTCTTGTTTATCCCTCTGCTATGCCTAAGGCTTTGGGACTTTCCATGTAATAAAGGCGAAAAAACTTGTTTTACCAGTCAATCAATAAATGTGTATCGAAATTCTAAAAAGATTTTTCTCATTCCTTTATCCTTGCTTTGATCCATTGTCTTTACTTGTTTGTTCCTTTTTTTCTCTCCATTTTTATTTCTTGCCATAAAACGCTAAAATTGCAGATCCGAAAATGATCCTCTTGAGACTAATGAAATCACAATCCCATTTTACGACCTCAACTACCCGTTCGATTATGCTGACAAAGAAGGTAGGAAAGCTTGTGAGTCACCACACAAGTTAACCAGATTGTTAGAACAAGAGGTTAAGGAATACCCCTGGGCCAAGAATGACTGAAGGAATCACGGGGCAATATATCAGAAGACATTAGTAATATTGTTTCAGGACGTGGAAATAATCTATGTGAATGATAACATTGCCAAGTCCCGAATCGGACAAGTGGTAGGCCAGTCAACTAAGAAAACCACAACAGTTACCAGCATAAGTAGGGGAAAATTGTTAATGCCTTAAATGAAGATACAGTCAAGGGAGACTTGGCCAAAAAAAAAATTCAAAAAAATAAAAATTAAAAAAAAATGAAAAAAATGAAAAGTAGAAGTCAAGCTTGAAGTCCAATGCACATACCAAGCAGGGAAAGCTGGTTACGTCCAGATCCTCGAGCAAGCTGTCATTTTCTGTATAAGGGGAATAAATGTCGTACGCCATTTCTTATGCCTATATAGCCAAGGAAATAGTCTGTCAGATTGAGTCATTGCGTCATTAAGGGGGTTAAAAAAAACACAAAACAAAAAAAAACAAAAAAAAATAATCAAAAAATCAAAAAATATATAAAGGCCAAAATGATGACTCGAATTAACCCCCTCTCATCAATGCCAAAAGACTCACCAATGTTTCCTTGGGTACATAGCATAGGGGAAGACTCTCTTATTTGAGGTAACATCAGCTCCTCAAAGGATCAGGCTAAAACTCAGAAAAGGTTAAGCAGACTCAACTGGAGTGTGATCAGTTTCAACTTTTTATTGTGAAGGATGCAGCCAAAAAAAAAAACAAGAACACATTATAAAGAGAATGAAAAGCTCGCTAGGCTGAAAACCTGAAAAGGCGGCCTAGGCAAAAGTTAGAGCAACCCGGTGAGTCGAAAACCTGAAAAGGCGGCTCAAGTAAAAATTAGGGTCAAGATTTTGGCAGAGTAGCTAAAGCTCCCAATGCAAAACATGCAAACTGAGGCATCAGGAACTTGGTCAAACTACCCTCTCAAAGGCAGAATTGAGCGAGGTACTTGAGGTTTGACGTGGGATTAAGATTCTCGCTAGTCTCAGGAATTCACTGGAGGATCTTTGAACCTTTCCTATTTCCCTTGGCCTTGACCTGTCCTACGAGGCTTCACTTCATCCCCTGTATTTTCCCTGTTGTCCATTCTCTGTATTCTGTTTGACCTACATGAATAAAATTTATCCTTTTTTCAATACGCGTTATGAATTGCATTGATCTGATAAAACATTATGTTTTTTTATAAAAATAAATGAAAGAATGGTGAACATTTAAAGTCGTAAGGGACAAGACACTCCCACTACCTGACCTCGCCTTACACAATCATCACAAGGATTCAGCCAGGCATGCGCTTCGAAGCTATGATCGCCCCTTTGAATCTCCTCTGCCCATGAGTTATCCTAAGGGCCGCGGTTTCACAGGACCTACCCAGTTTTTTGAATGTATCTTTGCACTACTTACCTTTTTTCTACAGGTTATTATAACGGACAGTCATGTCAAGCTCTGACGCCTCAATCAAGACCTTTTCCTTAATGGAACCTCAGCTGCCAAAACTAGGATCATTAAAGTCTCCCCCTTAATCGCCAAAGTTGGCACTCCTCAAAGCCCTTCCCAAATCACCAAAGTTGGCACTTCTTGAAGTCTTCTCCTCAACTGCCAAAGCTGACACTTTTCAAACTCCCTTCCGGGGAATCTACTTGATACACTCCAGCAGTCAAGCAAGAAGAATTCTCCCCAAAGAGCCCCGGCACGTTTTTCTTGGTAAATCTACACATACTAGGCGGACCCCAGATTTTACCTTCCCAATCTAGGAGTGATGTTCAAGCCATCAATCCTTCTCCAGTGGAATTACACTTCCCAGACAAATCGAACTGGGGCATCACCCCAGAATCATTTCCTTCTCGCTCAAGGGGCAGCTCCCTGAGGTTTCAAAGCAAATAGTTCAAATTGGGGCATCACCCCAAGTTCATTCTCTTTCGCCTAAAGAGGCAGTACCCCGAACCATCAATCCTCCTCTAGTAGAAATACATTTCCTAAACAACTCAAACTGGGGCATCTCCCCAGATTTCTTTTGTTCATTCAAGGGGTAGTTCCCCAACAACCTCCAAATCACCTCCAAACTGGGGCATCTCCCCATATTTCTTTTGTTCTAGCCAATTTCCAAGAATCCCTCCAATCATGTCAAACTGGGGCATCACCCTATGTTTCTCCTTTCTCAATCGAGAAGACGATTCCCCATGTTCCTCCTCTTACCGTCAAGGGGACGATTCCCCAAGATTCTCTAAAATCATGTCAAACCGAGGCATCACCCCATGTTTCTCCGTTCGCAATCAAGGGGGCGATTCCCCATGTCTCTCCTCCTACAGTCACAGGGGATGATTCCCCGAGATTTTTTCAAGGACCTTCAAACTGGGGCATCTCCCCAGATTTCTTTTATTCTGGCCTTTCCCCAAGAACCTTCAATTATGTCAAACTGGGGCATCGCCATGAACCTTGAAGCCCAGTAAGTTAAGGTTGGACGAGACGTCCTGTTAGCTCCCCCAACCTTTGCATTTCCTGCCAGCAGTGAGTTAATTTGGACGAGACGTCCTGTTAGCTCCCCCCCCTAATCTTTACTTTCCATTCGCCTATTCAGGCATTCTTTCCCGTCTGATAGCCTATCAAGGCATTCTTTATCTTTCCAGCCGCCTATCAAGGCATCCTTTATCTTCCAGTCGCCTATCAAGGCATCCTTTATTTTCCAGCAGCCTATCAAGGCATCCTTTATTTTCCAGCCGCCTATCAAGGCATCCTTTATCTTCCAGTCGCCTATCAAGGCATCCTTTATCTTTCCAGTCGCCTATCAAGGCATCCTTTATTTTCCAGCCGCCTATCAAGGCATCCTTTATTTTTCAGCCGCCTATCAAGGCATCCTTTATTTTCCAGTCGCCTATCAAGGCATCCTTTATTTTCCAGCCGCCTATCAAGGCATCCTTTATCTTTCCAGTCGCCTATCAAGGCATCCTTTATTTTCCAGCCGCCTATCAAGGCATCCTTTATTTTCCAGCCGCCTATCAAGGCATCCTTTATTTTCCAGCCGCCTATCAAGGCATCCTTTATCTTTCCAGTCGCCTATCAAGGCATCCTTTATTTTCCAGCCGCCTATCAAGGCATCCTTTATCTTTCCAGCCGCCTATCAAGGTATCCTTTATTTTCAAGCCGCCTATCAAGGCATCCTTTATCTTTCCAGTCGCCTATCAAGGCATCCTTTATTTTCCAGCCACCTATCAAGGCATCCTTTATCTTCCAGTCGCCTATCAAGGCATCCTTTATTTTCCAGCCACCTATCAAGGCATCCTTTACCTTTCCAGCCGCCTATCAAGGCATCCTTTATCTTTCCAGCCGCCTATCAAGGCATCCTTTATCTTTCCAGCCACCTATCAAGGCATCCTTTACCTTTCCAGTCGCCTATCGAGGCATCCTTTATCTTCCAGCCGCCTATCAAGGCATCCTTTACCTTTCCAGCCGCCTATCAAGGCATCCTTTATCTTCTAGCAGCCTATCAAGGCATCCGTTATCTTTCCAGCCGCCTATCAAGACATCCTTTATCTTTCCAGCCGCCTATCAAGGCATCCTTTATCTTTCCAGTCGCCTATCAAGGCACCCTTTATCTTCCAGTCGCCTATCAAGGCATCCTTTATTTTCCAGCCACCTATCGAGGTACCCTTTACTTTTCAATCGCCCACGAGGGCAACCTTTACTTTCCAGTCTACTAGGGGTCAATCCTGACCTCATTACCTCCCGTTAACTAAAAGACAATTTTTCCCTGTCCATTCAAAAAAAAAAAAAGAAGAAGAAGAGAAACAGAAGTGGAGAATGCTCGTTTTAAGAAAAAAAAAGAGGTCACACAGATTCGTGATTGCCCATACCATCAGTTGCCATACCGATCAGGAGGTCCCACTTGGCCCCCCTACATCGGTGTTCATATCTTTACTTCCTTTTCACTTCAAAAACACAGAAGCTTCGTGTTTCTTTTGTGAAAAAGAAGTAAAGAGGGGCATCTGTGAACACCTCTTTTGGTCCGATCCAAGTGGAATAAATATTTTTTATACTGAATTCCAATTCAGAGTGGTCAAAGTCAAGTAGAATGGCTCCAGATTAATCAGAACCGAGCAAAATAACTCAGAATGAAGCTTTTCCAAGTGAAATACAGCCCTGTTGGAGGCAAATCCGATTGGAATGACTAAAAAATGATCACATCTGAACAAGATGACTCAGGTTAAGGCATTTCCGAGTGAAATACAGCCCTGGTAGAGATAAATCCGAGTGAAAAACTCAAAAAAATGGTTAAATCCGAGTCAAAATGAAGCATTTCCGAGTGGAATGACTCAAAAATGATGAAATCCGAGTGGAATCACTCAGAATGAGTCATTTCCGAGTGAAATACTCCCTGTTGAAGTTAAATCCGAGTGGATAGCTTCCTTGCCAAGTCAGTCCGAGTGGATTATGCCCATTTTCAAGAGAAGTCCGAATGAAATGACTCAGGATGAGTCGATTCCGAGTAAAATGCTTCCTTATCGAAGGTGAATCCGAGTGGAAGGCTCTCTGTCAAGCCATTCCGAGTGCAAATGGCCAAAAATCCAATTTCCGAGTGCAAAAAAGGAAGGATCCGAGTAAATCCTTCAAGCGTTGAAGTTTCTGTGTCACTTTTGAAGAGATTCCGAGTGAATAATCCCGGCTGAAGGAATTCCGAGTGTTGTTCTTCAGTCAGAACCAACTGAAGCATTTTCACTCAACACCGAGTGAGTACTCCCACTCAAACCCGAGCCATTTTCCAATCGTTTTCCGAGTGAGATTTCAGTCAGTCAGCCACCTTTCCCGAGTCCTTTTGGCCAATTAATTCTTCTCATCCCGAGTCCATTTCCACCAATTTCCGAGCCATGATTAAATCTTTTCTGAGCCATTTCAATCGGTTCCGAACTTCACTCATCCGAGTCCTCCTCTACCCATTTCCGAGCTATTTCAATCGGTTCCGAGTCCTCCTTTACACTCAACTTCCGAGTCCCACTTCAAACCTTTCCCGAACCCATTTCCATCAATTTCCAGTCGGAATCGACTGGCAATTCAGTCGGTTTGCTTCTTCAAACCTTTCCCGAGCCCATTTCCATCAACTTCCAGTCGGAATCGACTGGCAATTCAGTCAGTTTGCTTCTTCAAACAAGATCCGAGTCAATTTCAAGTCGTTCTCCTCAATTTTCAATCGGCTCCGAGGCTCTTTCACTCGTTTCTGATTGAATGTCTCACAGCAACCACAAACCGAGTAAAACCACTCGGAAAGGAGTATTCTCACTCGGCCTTCTATGGGGAATGCCTTATTCCACTCGGAATTGACTCCCAGTGTAGATGAATACTGATTGAGAAGTTGATCCGAGCCGTTATCACTCGGATTTCACCATTCTAACTCGGATTTCAATATCCTCACTCGGAATTCCACCATTCTCACTCGGATTTCCATAATTCTCACTCGGAATTCTTCCATTTTCACTCGGATTCCCACCAGGTCCCCCTGTTAGACCGTGCTGACTTGGATTCCACCACCCAAGTGGATCCAGGAATCCTGGGGGTGGCAGACAAGTGGCAAACAGGGTGGAAGTGGGGGGAATTGAAAAATTCCCACCCAGCCGTTGTCCCCCACTTCACTCTGAGTAGAGGCCTGAGCTGGCATTCCACTCAGAAGTGGAAGCCTGAGCTGGCCTTCCACTCAAACCAGCCTATAAATAGGCAAGGGGGAGGACAGCTGAGGGGGGCATTGAGAGGAAGAAAACTCTGCCCAAAAATCCTTCGTGCTCTCTTCTCTCTCACACCAATTCTTCTCTTCTTCTCCTTCCATCACTTCTCACTCTACATACACCCTCTCTCCCACCGTACTCTCCCTTTCCTCTCCCCCTCTAAAGACCAAACCACACACACCTCACGTCACTTCAATCCGTCTCCTCAACACAACACCGGCCAATACTTCATTCCTCTCAGCCAACACCGCCCAGCCAACCGTCCTCTCCAAAACCGACCTCCTCATCCCTTCACCTACACACCGTCCCAATTCCTCTCACAACACCGTCCTCTCCCCTCAAGTACACCAAATCTAATCTCCTCACTCCACTCAACTCCAATACCGTCCCTCTTCTCACTGTCTCACTCGGTAAATCATTTCTCACTCGGTAAGCTCACTGTCTCACTCGGTTTATGCTATTTCCACTCGGTTTTCTCATTTTCACTCGGTTTTTCCTTGTCCTCACTCGGTTTTTTGCTTTCATCACTCGGTTTTACCATTTTACTCGGTTTTCCCTCATTTTCACTCGGTTTCTGCTATTTCCACTCGTTTTTTTTTGTAATTTTCACTCGGTTTTTGCCGTTTTTACTCGGTTTTTCGCTTCTCCCACTCGGTTTTCACTCATTTTTCCTCTGTTTTCAGAATTTATTGTTTCCCTTTCTCTTTTGTAGCTTCTACTACCTTTTTCCTTTCGTTTCATAGTAAAATATAATAAAGGGAAATAAATGCTTCTTATGCTTTCTTTCAAATCTAAATAAAAATCAATAAAAAGAAACAAATCATTTTTAAACAGTGTCGTACGGGAGCACTCCCGTCTACACAACCTCTTTAGGATTCGTACACGTGCGAAGAACTTCGCCTTGTACGAGTTCCCCACCTCAGTGACATCCATCATCATCTCCCAAGTCTTTTCCTAAAAGAAAAAACATTCAGAACTACGTAACCCTGATTTCTTGATAATTCAAGAATACGTAGGAGCAGGACTTTAACTCCTGTCGGGCCCATCTTTCTTATTTCTTTTTGCTGATTTATTTCCTTACTTCCACGTTTCTTTCATAAATGTTCTTTTTTTGGTTACTTCCGTGAAAATCAATTTAGACGTGACGTCTTGTCGATTTCCCCCTAGTCTTTTGCTCAAGCCTCGCCATAATTCATAGGGAAGGGATACTTAGGACGAGACGTCCCGCTTATCTCTTTCCTATCCCTGTCTTTTTTATTCAAGGATGTATAATTTAGGCGTGACGCCTTATTAGCATTCTCTTCCCTTCTCTGTCTCATATCGAAGTCGAGTTTAATTCGGATGAAACGTCCCATTGACCTCGCTTCGACATTCTATATTTGTACAGTTCTCTCACTCCATTCTGTCGTTTTTAAAATAAAAAAAGATACAACAATAAAAGGGAAGAAATAAAATATCTTTTGTAAGGCTATTTATGTTGCGCATTTTCAATCTTGGTACTGTTTTTGGACAGGCGATGTAGGGTGCTAATACCTTCCCTACTCGTAACCGACTCCCGAACTTGAATCTCAATTTTTAACCAGTGCTTTACTGAACCTAGTTTTTTCCAATGTTTTTCCTATGGATAAAAACGTTGGTGGCGACTCCCTGTTTCTCTTTCTCGCCGCGCCGTCGCGATTCAGGTTGCGACAACGTGATTGCAATAGACGCTTAGAAAATATCACTTGCTATCAATGCAATCAGAAGGGTCACATCAGCCCAAATTGTCCACTGAAACAGCGAATCAATAACAACAATAACACTATGAAGAAACAAAGAGATTCGGGTTATCAAGAAGTCTGTAGAGGAAACACTCGCACTGTTCAACCTATAAGACAGTATAGGGAGTCAACAGACGAAAGATCACATACAGGAAGAGTCTTTGACATTAGCAGCTCAGAGGCAGACCAAGCAGGCGACCTCATACAAAGTAAGTGTGAGATCAATGATACTATTTTATCTGTGTTGTCTGATTCGGGTGCTACACAGAAGTAAGTTAGACGTTTTCAATTACCCGTAAAGCCTATAATATATGACTTGATTATTTCCATTCCCAACGGTACACAACTTAGGATTACTAAGATGTGTAACGATTATTCTGAACTCACAGAAGGTAGGAACTTTCTTGTCAATCCTGTTTATCTTTAAAGAATATGGAAGTAATTCTAGGAATGAATTGGTTATCGGTGAATCAAGTTTTAATAGACTGTCATAACGAGACCAAGATAGTCCAAATGTTGGAAACTCCTTATTCTCTCTTCATTTTCTTGGACATACTAAGGCTAGAGATAGCTTGGAGCTTAAGGTGAAATTCTTATACTCTTTTGTTGTTTTTGGTTTTAGGTTTTGGTTTCTATGGTGATAGAAGAATACTTTATGAATGAGTTTAAGAATAGAAATCATTTTTCATGTGAAACCCAAAGGAAGAATATGTCTTAAGAATCTTTGGATAAGTGTGAAATGGTATACGAAGATTTTAAGATTTGAGATGGAAGATAATGGCTGTTAAGGGTGACTGTTTAATTTTAGTGAAACCCTAACTCTAGGATTTGGGAAAAATGAATGATAATGTTATGAAGAGTGATTTTGTGGAAGCCCATGATAATGTGTGTGTAGGTATTATTAATAACGGAGATTAGTAGTTATTAGAAATGATTATTAAGTTTTGATGAAGAGTATAATAAGTTGAGGATTTTGGTTAAGTTAATGATTCTGATGACTTTTAATACTCTAGGATGATGATATATATGAGGAATCAAATTATTAAAACATTGGTATTGATTATTGGGGATTAGGAGAAGAGTGTATATGAGTATGTGAGTGATTAGAGGACTTAAATTTAGATTGTTGATGTTTATGATGATGTTAATAATGGTTGCAAGCAATTGATAGTGAATTAAGGTAATAAATACTAGAGTCACTTTGAAGTAGTTGAAATAGTAATAGTTGAATGATTCATGTGATGATCTTAAAAACTAAGGACCATAGTATTATTATTGACGGGTGTGATTAGCTCTTGTAAGATTTAAGGAATCTTGGACTTGGGAAGGGAATTCCCGAAGCCTAACACGAGCATGTAAATTGAAGTTAGACGAGCTAGGATTTGATAAAGAGTATTGGAGGAGGATATTTACGATGGTATATTAATGGCATAAATATGTATATTGTAATAGGATTGTATTCCGGATGATGATACGGAAAGATTTCAGCTTTGAAATTTCGAGGACGAAATTTTTATTAGGGTGGGAGAATTGTAACATCCTGCTTTTAATAATAGCTCTATTTTGTAATTTATGAAGCATGGAAGGCTTGTAAGTGTTAATTAATGAATAAAACACTCTATGGATGGCTTTTAATGCTCCAAAAGTTTCATTTTGGGTATAATTATGGAATTTTAGAGAAATTATTCAAATTCCGAGTAAAAAGGCTCTGATCCGAGTGACAGAGTGAAATTCCGAGTGAAGGATTACCAATTCCGACTGAAGGTTACAAAATCCGAGTGAGGCTATGGTATTTTCCGAGTGAGAATAGACAAAGATATCGAGTGGATGTTCGAGTGAGTGATGGTCAGTGTTGTATTAAGTTTACTGAGTGATAGATTGATTGAGGTGACTCGGTTTGGAGGTAGATCACCGAGTGATGACTGACCTGATGTTGAGTCGATTTTGGCAATGAAAAACTGAGTGATTGGAGTCAGTTTCAGGAGATTTACCGAGGGGACTCAGTTTTCCTTTTTCTTCACACGACTGGTAGAATTCCAGTCGGACTGGAACTCGACCGAGTGAAAGGATGAAGGAAGAGGAGTCAGCTGAGTGAGATCGGAAAGAACACTTCTGATCCGTTCTGACCTCCAAGGTTAGGACGATTTCAAGACTTCAAAGAAGAAGATCGGATGTCAACTAATGCCACATTACATCGGATGACCGATGTATGGAGGACAACTTATGTGAAGCAGACCGGATCAACGTTTTACTGAATGAGCTATGGGTCGCATGACCATGAGACCGGATCAATGCTTTGTTGTTAATGAACACCAGTTAGTTTCAAGGAAGGTTCATCCTTAGAACTGATGTTCACACCGGATAAATTGTACCGGTATTAAAGACCGAATTTAGTCCGTCCAGAGAACAGAAGACTACAGAATAGGAAGGGTACAGTTTTCCTACAAAACTGGAGTCACACGTTTTGACGGAGTAATAAGCCTAGACGGGGTCTCATGCCTTGGCGGAGTAATAAGATTAGGCGGAGTCACACGTTTTGACGGAGTAATAAGCCTAGACGGGGTCTCATGCCTTGGCGGAGTAATAAGCTTAGGCGGAGTCACACGTTTTGACGGAGTAATAAGCCTAGGCGGGGTCTCGTGCCTTGGCGGAGTAATAAGCATTGACGAGGTCAAATGCCTTGGCGGAGTAACGTGAACGTCTTTTAGGGCATGAATATTTCTTAAGAAACACTCAACACCGCTCTTCACACTCAAGACCGCCCTCACACTCAATACCGCCCTCACACCCCACTCCGCCCTCACATGCAATACCAACCTCCTCAAATCCTCCAACATTGAACACCTTTTTAATTCCACTTCAACTAGTGATCAGCCCACTTAATCACATGAATCCAAAAATAAGTGGCACAACGAACCAATCACAGGGGAAAGTACATCCATTATAATACTTGTATATATTTTATCCCAATCAATGCAAAGCTGACTGTGAAAGGAATCAAAAGGCTCCCTTATCCCACCTAATCCTCCAACCGATGTTCCCCACTCACTTTCTTATTATTAACCCAGTGATATGACTCTCAGAACACTCCTACATACGAACCACTTAGCAAATCACACACCCTTCTTCTTCTCATTTTATACGTTCAGAGGCTTTTCTTTCCATATTCATTTCTTCCACTGCGGACTGGAACGAGGAAACTACAAGACATATCTTGCTAAACAAAGGACTCCATTAAGGTAAGAGGGGACAGGGTTGTGAATATTTGTGAAATGGGTAGAGTTGTATGCTGTTCTAGAATTCCAGTTTTAATTTCGTATCTTGTTGCTAAATTTTGAAGCTGAAAACGTATGAATTTGACTCTAACTTCTTCATGAAAGTTGTAGATCTTTTTCTTATGTGAATTTTGATACCTGATTCAACTGATTTGGATATGTATAGCAAAAGTTATAGCCAAAATACTACAGCATGACCGAGTGAAATGTTTAAGCTATGTTCTATGCATATTTTGATATTCTGGGAATTGTACATGCATAATCAGCCTTTGATGTCTCACGAAAGTTGTAGATATACATGTTAGGGATTTATAGAAAATGGTTTCAAGTTAAAAAGATGCTTGTAGCTCTAGTTATGCTTAAAATACAGAAGTGTGTTCATGATGCAAATCTGTTAACTATGAAATCCGAATCTTGTTTTCAATACTGGGAATTTTGTGGTATGAATTAGTTGTTGGTGTCTTCATGAAAGTTGTAGATAATTATGTTAAGAGTATTTTAGAACTGGTTTCATGTTAAAATCATTTGTGTAGCTCTAAAAACGTTGAAAATACAAATATATGTACGTTTTGAAAACTCACCTTGAGGCAGTGTGGTATTTCGTGGATAAATAATATTTCTGTTCAGAATTTGAAATTGTGTTCTTCATGAAAGTTGTAGACTATTATGTTATTGAACTATAGAAAGTGGAATCACCTAAAAAGGAGTTGATTTGCTCATATTATGACTGTTTTACTAATGCATGTCGCTGTTTGGAAATGCTGAAATTTACTTATGATGGTTATTATGGATAAAAATGATGTTTTCTCTATGAGTAATGATTTATTATTGAATTCTTGAGTGATTATGAATTATTATAAATGCTGTTGAGTATCACACAGTTAGTATATTATGATGGTGAATAATTATGAATGACATAATTAATATATATGTACATGAATGCCTTGTGGTTATTGACATGTGTGGTTGAAACAGTAAATCCATGATTTTATGAATTATTATGTGTATTGTGTCCCTTGAGGACTTGTATTATCCAAGAGGTTTTGGAAATGTGGATATCATGGTATGTTAAATGATAAAGAGAATTAAAGGCATTCATGCATCATAAGCATTGGACGCATCATGGAATTTAGGGGTTCCGTGATTGCCTACCCTGGTGGGGGGTTATTCTATGATGAGTTAAGCCCTATTTTGTTGTGTGCCATGGAGTGTAGGGATTCATGGTCTATGCAAAGTCCTACTTATGATAATTGTGTACTTCGGTACTTAAGCGCCATGAAGTATAGGGATTCATGGTATATGCTAAAGCCCTAATTGTGTAAGCGCCATGAAGTATAGGGATTCATGGTATATGCTAAAGCCCTAATTGTGTAAGCGCCATGAAGTATAGGGATTCATGGTATATGCTAAAGCCCTAATTGTGTAAGCGCTATGAAGTATAGGGATTCATGGTATATGCTAAAGCCCTAATTGTGTCTCTATGAGACTTTTACTGCAGTATTCCCATCAAAACCAAATGGATCCAGCATGACATCATTTGACTAATTGAAGAATTATTAAATGGACTTGTTTGGCATATTCATCATATCATTATGAGTTGTTGATTGTGTTTGTGCAATTTTATCTATTTTATACTTATTCTATATTCTGTCTCACTCTTACATTAATTTTTTACAGTGAATGACACGCAGAATGCAGAGTGATGCCATGATTGATGTCTATTTGAATTATTACTTGAACCTTGATTTCATGGGTTGTAATAAGTATAACATGTCATGTACCATTATCTTCTAAATCGTTTCCGCTATTTAAGTATTTTCTTGAAATTAATTATTCACGACTAGCATGTATGATAATTTTTCCGCTGTTATCAACTGTTACATAAACTCTGAATTAAATTTAGGAATTTTTAAAATGATCTTTCGAAAACACGAAAAATTTACTTGAAAATTTTAATCAACGTTTCGGGGCGTTACACAAGTCCTGCAAAACCTAACTCAGTCTGCCTATTCCTATTCTTATTTTTACCCAATTTCAAATTTTAATAATTTTTCTTTTCTACTTTAAATATATATTTGAGACTAAAATAATGTATTGAATTCCTTGTTTATCATATTCATAAATTCTCAATTTTATAGAATGCTATTAATAGTGTCTTAGTCGCTTCTTTTTGTCTTAACTACCATATGTTTCCCCTTATTAATTATTTGTTTTTTATAAAAATTGATGTTTGAAGATAAGATCTCAAATGAAACTATTCAAATTTCTCACTAGCAGATCAGGCTAGATGGGCTAATTAGTTACTACTTCTTCATATTTTTTAATCTAATATAATTTTAAAAAAGTTACACTACAAATTTTAAATATAAATAAATTTTAGTGGAATATTTTATAAGTAAAATTATATTTTTTTAAGGTCATTAAATATGTATTGACTAAATATGTTCTTATATATATTCTCAAGATAAAACAACCTTAATTAATAAAATAAACCCGAAAATCCAAGAAAATTTTTCGCGATTAAATCTGAAATCGAAATGAGGATTTAAAAGCACTCAAATTAATTATCAAAATATGGTAGATACATTTACACATCAAGAAATGATCATGCCTGGGTCAATGATACCAATATAGAGCAAGTCTAATTTTTTTTTGAAGAAATAGAGGTATGAATCGATTCAGAGCAGGCATGAATCGATTCATGTGTAAAAATTTTGCAAAAATAGGAATGCAACAACGGGATGAATCGATTCATTCCCCCTGTGAATCGATTCACACGTCCAAGAACAGTCTGGGAATCGATTCATCAATATGGGGAATCGATTCATGCTTAAAAATTTCCCCTGTGAATCGATTCATATGGCAAGGGAATCAATTCATGCATAAGTTTTTTTTTACTGTGAATCGATTCATACAATCAGGGAATCGATTCATGCAAGAAAATTTACACTGTGAATCAATTTATGTAACAGGGGAATCGATTCACACACCAGCAGTTTATCAGTTTCTTGACAGCAACTCAGGAAATACAAATTTTTCAACTTCTAGCTATCCTATCTTTCTCATTTCAAATCCAATGACTACAAAAGTTTGGCACTGGTTAAAATACGTTATTTGTGATGCGTAGCCACTTGCCGCACTCAAAAATTCCTAAAAAATGAGAGACTTATGTGCATAATTGTGATTGACTCGTTTTGAGGCTTTTTGATGCAATTGAGGGGTCATTTTTCAATGGAATTGACTTATCCCAGTTTCTACAAGTCACAAATCATGTATAGATGCTATTGAAACTTTTATATGCCATTCACACCTCATAAATTGCTATTGACTATCTCAATTGCTCATTTATGCAGGAAAACCATATAAATGTCATGCATTTAAGGCTCTAACACATAGCCACTGTCATTTTTCATACAATAATAGTTCCTACGCATTTCATGCATCAACATTGCATCATGTACATGTCCATAATTTCTGGATATATCAAACCTCATATATATATGGTGGTACCATTCATGGTCTCCACACTCCAATATCATCAACTAAACATCATTATTCCATCACAACAATAAGTATATGCTCAAAATGATTCTACTCGGTTACTTAATCCACTAGCATTCATATATACATATATATATATACACACATCAAAATAGGTATACATAGGAGCCGGCCAAGGCTACTACAAAACTACTATGTGCATCATATACAGGGAATATATAATGCTCCACGCTCGACTCTGAATGATCTCTCACCAATCTCCATCACGTCCTAAGTTCACTGTAAATATATCCACAAATAGGGGTGAGCATTATACATAATAAATGACAGCTATAGTACTGATTCAATTATCCATTTCTCTAACATACAATGAAATATCACAATCAAATAGTAACATAGACTACCATAATCATGTTATTTACGAATTCTCATGGTCGTTCTATATCATCATGTTATTCTCAATGGTATATATATGTGCACATACAATTCTCATTCATTTGGATCCAATTAATCATCATTAAACTTTGTGTTGTAACATTGGCTCTCAGCCATATACTCAGCTCTCAGCTGATTCGGCCATTTTACTAGTACCAAACTGTTTGTCCTCTCTCGTAACACAATCACTCTCAGCGACAACGGTAGTGTTACGGGCAGCCATGAGTCCCACTCAGTAAGCTTTGCCTTGAGTCCCACTCAAGGACTTTGTGGAATCCTTGAAACCACATAATATAGAAATCACACAAAGCATCCCATGCTATATAAAGTGAAATGAAATCATTCATCCAGGTGCATCTCATGCAACATTCCAAAATCATCGATTCTAACATCCTAATGTATCTCATGCATAGGTACCATTCCATCAAATAATTCATACATCTTATAACATAAGCATCTCATACATACATATAATGAATAATTTCAAACCACACTTTGCATCTTATACAATCTATCATAATTACATGGATGGTGAACAACATAATCACCAGTTCACAAAACACATCATTCACAATTTAATATGTTAATATACCTCGAATCCGTCTATAAACCATGCATTTAAAATGTAAAAGCTCCCCCTGCCTGGAATAGAGAATTCCATAAGCTTCTCTACCTATCGAACGCTAGCGAACCACTAATCGCAAGCTCAGATCTCTATTCCTCAAAATCAAACAACTTTCTAAAATTCATAATAATTGATTTTAATACCATAATCAATACAAACATCGCTTGCCAAGTTAGGAATCACTAAATTATGACTATTTCGATAAGATATAACTCTGAATCACTCTGAAACTCTCAAAAACTACCTTATTTCATTGAAATAACAATTATTAAGCTTCAATCTTATAAGAATAGCAATCAAGAAGCCATTTCATCTCACTTTTTCATGAAAAACTCAAGGTCCATGGAAACCTAAGCTGTCCACATATATCAATAGCTTCCAATTGCTTCAAAGTTCATAAAATTGAAAAAATTAAAGGGTGGAGGCAAAGATAAACCAAAACCCAAAGTGAGTGTTCTTCATCTTACCTCAAAGCGAAGAATTTGGAGTTCTCCCCCTTCAATTCAAGCTGCCCACGTGAAAAGGAAAGGAAAAAGAGCTTGGTTTCCACTTTAATTTGATGAATCCAAGAGAAGATTGGAGGAGAAGAAGGATGGTGCTGAAAGGAAGAGAAGAAGAAAGAAGAGGTGAATCCTTTCTCTGTTGCATGAACGTGAAATATAAAAGAAAAGAGAAGGGAATTAAAATTTAAAGAATTAAGGACATATGAGTCATTTTTGTATTTGTTTTAATTAATCATCCATTTCAATTTTAATTTCCCTACTTAATCTTACTTGCCATTTAAATCCTAATTTAGGATGTTACACAAGACATCTAATACTTTATGTAATAAATAATATTAGAGGTATTTTAAGATATCACACTAAATATTTGATAATATTAATACAAATAGCTGTTGTTAACTATTGTTTTTAATAAATGTGAAAGTAATTATTTTTTATATTTAAAACCAGTATATGTTTTTTTTCTACTATACACTCTTTAAATAAATAAATGACTGAATAAATTTATGAATTTTAATAACGAAGAAATTCAATTACCGTATATTACCTATTCCCAATTAATAAGTAGCTTTAATAAGATGCAGAATAAATTAAAAGAGAGAAAAATAAACAGTAGAATTATGATGTGTGGTAACTAGAGTAGGTAAACTAAAAACTAAGAAATAAATTTATGTGATTCAAAATTATTTAATAATTTTCATGTGATCTTTAAATTTAGTTAGATAAAAATAAACGAACATAATATTATTTTATATCATTACTTATTTTTAATTTAACTTAATTATTTATATTAATTATACCATATTAATATCATGATAGAACTTGATTGTTCAAATGTATCTAACGGCTGTTATCTAGGAGACCATAATGGTCACAAAATTTTATTAAACTCGATCTCAGAAGAGTTTTAAAATGAAACTCATAAATTAAATTTATAATATTATAAAGTACGTCGTTTTTATTTGGGAAATACAGGGTGCGTAGATGTGTCTTTCCTATTTCACGCAAGCTCTTTCCGGATTTTATTGAATCTATCCATTTTCCTAATGTGCACTTAATACAAAATTAAATTTTTTTATTGAAATTGAGATTTATCATTAATTTTAATACAGGTACAACATAACTTTCAACAAAAGTTTTTTATTTTTATATTATTTAAGATATCTTAAGAAAAATCATAAATATATTAATTCAAAAACTGATAGATAGATACAAACATTTATGCCGACCAAGGTAGGCTTCTTAATTGAATTGAGTTTTCTTTTTGTCCTTCCTTCGACGTTATTCAATTGGTACAAAACAAGAAGCATGTGGACACAGCAAACAATATTTAAGAAGTGGTTTTTTAGTTTGTGTAACCCTGTAGATTAAGAAAGTGAAAAATAAATGTTTTATTTGAAATTAGTATTAACTTAGTTCTTTTATACGATCTTTAATGAAGAAAAAATATATTAATTTCTGTAAAATTATACGGGTTACAAAAATTCATTCCAGCAAAATAATGTGTCAACCTTATTTTTTACTTTTTTTTATGATAAGGTAGCAACGAAAATATGTTAGATTACTTATTGAGAATTTATTATTCATTACAGTCTAGTTTAATCTAACTCATTTAATAAAAAAAAGATCATACTAAAACTTTTTGAAAGGTTTATCTTCTTAATGATGTTAAGTTTAGGCTATTGAATTTTTTTTTCAACATATCCGGCAGATCTTTTTAAGATTCTATATATAATTTTATAAAATTAATTAATTAATACATGATATTTTCTATGAATTTTAATATAAAATTAAAATTAAAGTTACCTTTAATATATAAAATTAAAAACTAAAAAAAATATTTTTTAACATTTTAGAAGTCTACTGGATTATTTAACATAAATTCATTGTTTTATTTAATATATTTTGTGGGTGTTTTCATTAACTTTAATGTAAATAAGTCTTTTATACACGCTATCATGCTAAATCAGTCACATGATTAAGTATCAAATCAGGCTCAATTCTTATAAAGTTTAATTTGACCCTACCTATTCCTACCCAATTCTAAGATAAGAGAAATAGGAAAAGGAAAAATGAAAGTATGTTATAATTAAAGTGATTGTAAAAAATAAAGATAAGTAAAATAAGAAGAAATATAATAAGAAAAATAACTTTATTAATTTTAGGCGGAAAATTGAAAAGAGAAAATATGTGTAACATCCTGATTTTATTTATTGGTTAATTTTATTAATCAAACAATTAAATTAGGAATGTCAAATTAATTAAAGGCAGATACATTAATTTTTGAAAGTTATCTGGGCAAGTTTCGGGTAATCTAAAGTTACTGGGTTAGTTTCAAAAATTAACAATGATAAAATTACCCTTCATTTCATTAATTTCAATTCATTTTCTTTTCTTCATTCTTTCTTCCTCTCGTATGCATGCTAGAAAAAGGCCATTGTCTTATCCCTCACCCGTGAGCACACCACACCTCACCACCTCCATCTTTTCTTCAATTTTCATCACTTAAAGCAAGAATTGAACTTCCTTCCTCCATCTATCTCTCACGGGTAACAAAGGGAAAACACGAGGTTCTTCATTTCCATTTTTAAGAGGTAAATTTCATAACCCCATCTCGGGTTAGCATGCTTCTTCTACCTCATTCTTTAAATTCCTTCAATTCATGAATTTTAGGTCATCTTGGGAACCTATTAAACTTGTGGGCAACATTGGGTACTTGGGGTTTCTTGATTCCTCCATTATGGGTGAGTTTTGGAATGACCCATTGCCTCATTTAGCTCTGTTTTGTGAATTCAAACTTTAATGACTTTTTTGCATGGTTGTAGATTATTTTAGACCATTGCGGAAGTACGTGCAGCCTTAAGCCTAAGTTACCTATTAATCAATTTAATTAAATAAAATTTTAATCGTTGTTCACTTAAATCACAATTTATGAATAATTTTTTCATGATTAGATCCCATTTTATTAACTTATGATGTTTATATTTTCAATCTTCCTAGTATTATAGCAAGGCATACATTAGCTTTCGTTTTAATGTTTATGGTACATGATTTTCCAAGTGTAATGCATAATTCAACCCCCAAAAGGCAAAGATAAAAGATTGGAATAGGAATTGGGTGTATGGATGCCCAGTTGTGGCATACTAACGCCCTAGAACATGGCAAATGATGTATGCAACACCCCAAGCCAGTGTATAAACTCCAGCTTAGGCGTTTACACGCACGTAGGGAACCATGTAGCAAAATGTTTGGGGGAGCACATGGGCGTCTGAACGCCCACCCTGGCGTAAGGATGCATGAGGAAGAGGGAACAAAGCAGAAAGCCAGCGTGTGGACACCCCTACTTGGTGTATACACGCCCACATGCTGGAACAGGGCATGAGTCACACTTATAGCCATCAAGGTATGGTGGTTGCGTAAGAGGAGCCTTGCGTGGGTGTGGGCATGACCGAGTTCAGAAGAAAACTCATAGAATAAAAGTGCCTCAACGTGTGCAAGAGTGCAATGGGGGAACCAGACCAGATCTAACCAGCATTGGGATGCCACCATGGGGGTTGGGACGCCCAATTTAAGGGAATGGTAAAGTCTGGGCGTTGGAACACCTAGACCAGCGTGGGAACGCCCACATCAGAGTGTAATGTTTCATATTTTCTAATTTAGTCCCTACATAAAAATCACCAACTTCTAGGATCCCTAATTCACTCTTTTTAAGTATGATCAATCCCAAATTTCATATACACAATGTTTTCATCATTTTGGATCTGTTGGCAAAGTTTGTTCGCCAAAATTCCATCTTATGACTAAGTTATGCATAAAAATGTTTTGGTCGATATATGCTCAACTCATAGTACCAAATTGGTCAAATGCAATGCAACACATAAATTGGATTTGCACGCATTTGATATGCATATTCTAACATGTAAAGGCAGTTTGGGGAGTATAATTCCCTCAAACGCTCAATTTAGCATATCAAGTTCCATTAACACACTAAATTGTTACACATTTATCACACTATATTGTAACATCCCAAAATTTATAAAAATGATTAATTGAGATAAATAAATAGTAAATAATTATATATGAGTTGATTCATGTCCTAAAAATTTAAAAATAATTAAATTGAGATTTATTTTGGGTATTCATAATTTATTAAGACTCAATGAGATGAAATTATACCCGATTAAAATATGGGTGTCAGACCAAGAATCTCCAATTAAGATACCATTGGAGCTGTTAAGGATATTATGGAGAAATAATTTTTGGATAAAGTATTGAGCCCGAACGGAGATCCTATTTGTCATAAAACGGTAAAGTTTTAACGAGAGGTTAAAATTTAAAACAAAACTCTCCTTTCTCTCTTATGTTTCACGTTGCCTTCTCCCACTCCAAAGGCAAAACACTTTCTTTTTTTCTCTCATATTTCTCTTCCTCTTCATCTTCTTCCTCTCAAAAACCTAAAAGGTGGTATGCCCTTTTTCCCCTCCATTTTGTTTTTCTTTATTGGGCAAGAAGGAAACTTGGTTCATTGAAGTTCTCTCCCTCTTCTCTTGCAAATTTTGTCACCCTCTCCCCCTCTTGGAAGCTCATTGTTGTTCCTTGGCTTGAGGTGAGTTTTTCTCACCATTTTCATGAGCTAAAGCCCTAGATTAAGAGTTATTATGCTTGGAGAGAATGTCATGTGTATAGGTTATGGATTGGAAGTCATTTTTTGCAAAGTCAAATGTGTGGTTTTGTGAGGGTGTATATGGGTACATGAAAATGACAATTATTAAGGTGGAAGATAATGGGTATTAATAGTGATTGTTGAGTTTTAATGGAACCCTAACTCTAAAAATTGGGGGAAATGAGTAACGATGCTATGAGAAAATGATTTTAAGTGTAAACTCATGATAAATTATGTTTGGGTGTTGTTAATGATGATGGTTATTAATAATGGTTATTGGGTTTTTGATGAAACCCTAGCCCTAAGAATTTAGGAAAAAACATGTAATGTTGAATTAAGAGTTGATTTTAAATGGAAATGTATGATAATTAATGTACAGGTATCATTCAATGTTTTGGGAGATTATTTAGTGATGATGAGAGATCACAATAATGATGTTGGATGATAGTAATGGTAGTAGACGACCATGAGTGATGGAAACTATAAAAGAGTGTTATTATGAGATGTGTAGAAATGAATGTGAACAACAAAATCATGGTGGTTGTAATGGATTAATGGAATAAAATTATGGTTTGATGAGGCCTTAGACTATGATAAGTGCTATTTGGATTTGTTGATTGATGTTGGTTTAAAAAAGGCTAGAATGGTTTATGTTGAACCTTAGGTGGTAATGATGACATTTGGATGATTTATATAATATTGGATGCATTGTATATGGTGGGTGTAATATTGTTGTTGTTGAGCGTAGCTACCCTTTAAGGCTTAGAAAATCTTAGTTTTAGGAAAAGAATTCCTGAAACCTAACACAATTATGTGAATTGATATTTTGACAAGTCTAGGACTTGTTATTAAGCTTTATGATATGTGTAGAATTGTAATGAATGCCTCTAGATGGCTTATTAATTAAATGTATGTATACATATGTGTAATGGTGTAGATAGTATTTCGGGCGATGAGGTAGAACAATTGGATCGTTGTTCTTCTCTTGAGGTAGGAGAGAAGTTTATATTCTAAATGCATGATTTGAATAATTGAGGATTAATGTATATGATATTGCTTATGTTTGCCTTGCTATGATTGTGTTGAAATATATGATGATTGACATTTTAATGTTATTGTGCTTGGTAAATGTGTATCATGCATTTGGAATATTGGTGGTATGCTTTGTGGTGATGGTTAATTGCATTGAGAATTTGGGTAAATGTTGTGCCTCTTTGTTGTTGAGAATGTATGTGTATTCATCATAAATCTTGAATGATGAATATTGATATGGAATGGAATTGGATAATGTTGTTGAGCGTACCTTTAAATATGGATGAAAGATTGATGAATATTGTTGTTGGTGAACCCTTGAATGTTGATGAAGGATTGATGAATATTATTGTTGATGATTGTTGATGCCATTGTGATTGATGCAAGTGTAAACTTGTATTTTATGAGTTGAATTTGCGTTGATGGAAATGTTGTGAATGCCGCACTAAAATTTGAGAAAATGGCACTAAATGATGGAATTAAAACTCATTAAGAATCAAGTGGTGATGATGTGATGGTTGATATCGTGATGATGATGTTCTTGGAAAATATGTGATTTGCATTTAGAGTATATGTATGTGGTGTGTCCTTGGTGGTGATTGATAATGATTTAAGGTTTTGGCAAAGTGTGTGCCTATGTCAAATTAAGAAAAACCATGTATGTCCCACCACTAATGATAATATATGATGATTGATGATGAAAATTGAAAGATGTGGTTGTGTGGCACACCCATAAATGAAGATGATAATACCAAGACAATAGTTGAATGACCTTGTGTTGTTGCTATGTTTTTAAAGTATACTTATTGGTATACCTTCTTGATTTCCATGTGTGGATAAATATTGATAAGACTCCTTGGCTATTGTGTTTGCGAACAATGTAAATTGATGCCTTAGAAACCATGTGAAAAGTTGTATGCCTTGGAGAGTATTATGTTTGGTTGTGTACCGTTTTCTGTAATGTTAAATGTAAAACATACCCCTAAGTAAGAGGGTGAGAAATCCTTATGAGATTAAGATTAGATGTGTATTATTGCATTGTTGCATTCATGGCACGCATGACATAGCATTTTATATGTGGTTGCGATGACAATGAAAGTCTTACGAGACTATATGAAAGGGAGTACCTTTTCATGGGGGAAACCAATATAAGAATGAATGAATGTGGTTGCGATCATAATGAAAGTCTTGCATGACTATATGGAAATAAGTACCCTTGAGTGGGGGAAACTAATATGAGAATGATTATATGTGGTTGCGATCACAATGAAGGTCTTGCGGGACTATGAGAAAGAGGACCCTTGCGGGGGGACTTGTGTTTGAATACTCCTCAGTGGTTGCGATCACTTGATACATGTAGATGATACAGATCTTACGGGATCTTGTGAAAAACACCCTTGCGGGGGATGATGGCTTAAGCAACTATGCGTGGTTGCAAATGTTTAAGAAACCATGTGCACATGGGTGATATGGAAATGTTATGAATTGGATCCATTACATATGCATTAAACAGTATGACATATGCATTAGCCATAGGAACATGGCATTTGAGATGGAGATGACCAAAGAAAAATGATAACCTCTTGAGAGTATAAATGGATTAAAGATGTAGAAACTTGTTGATAATACTTGTGATAGCTCATGATGATGAAGGGCAACGTAAATGTGTATGTGTATGTGCTTGTTATTATATTGAAAACAATGAAACTTGTATGCCTATGGTTATGCCTTGATGAAGATTTGGTGATAAATTGATGATTATATAGTAAAACACACATATTGATTATATGCATGTACACATGATCACAATGTATTCACATTAATGTATTCACATTTATCACTTAGAATATATAACTCACTCTCCCATGTTGTCTCTTTCTAGCATTGTGATGCAGGATGTGCATGGGGTGAGATGCATTCTATTTGGAACCCTATGTTTTGATGGAGAAGGTAAATTAGTGGTAATGGAATGCCTTGGCCGGCAGCGTTTGTCAATTGTAGTGTAGTGAATGAATTATGTATGATGATGTTAATGATTATTGGCCGTAAGGGATATTGTGTATATGGCATTGTTTAGTATAGTTATACTATAGTTAATGCCTTGTATGTATGATGATGATTTGATACCCTAAAATGGTAGTTGATACATTAGGATCATTAGAAATGAACTCATGATTATTTTGTATCACCAATGCAATTTATAACGTTCTTATTTTAAAATAAAATTTAAATAATCTAAATAAATTTTTCAAAATTATTTAAATTTTTAAAACCGAGTTTGGATCAAATAACAATATTCTCATATTTACATTAGCCAACCGGCTCAGTAAATATACAAATAAATATACATTTGGTATACACAGGAGCCGGCCAAGGCTTCTACAAAAAAAATAGTTATGTGCACTAGATGCAATCCAAGCAGTTGAGTGATCTCATTCGTCATTGTTGGGTCCTACATTCACTGTGAAAATAACAACAGAAAAGGGTGAGAATAAACATATCAAATAATAGTTATTGAATCAGATTAAAAGTCCAATTCATAACTATATATATATATAACATAACCGAGTCATATAACAAATCATAAACAGCATGTTATTCTCAATAACATATATATATCAGTGCACACATATTCTCAATCAAACGAACCCATTATTAAGTCTTTTAATTGTGTTGCAACACTGGCTTCCCGAGCCATAACTCAGCTCTCAGCTGATCCAGCCGTTTTACTGGTACCAAACCATTTGCACCCTCATGTGACACCATCACTCTCAGTGACAACGGTCAGTGCCACGGGCTAAAACCCCGAGCCCCGCTCAAGAGGTTGCCTTGAGTCCCACCTGTAACATTCCTGGTATTTTAATAAAAATTATGAGAGTGTAAAATATTAGCAAATGTTTTAGAGACTTATTTAATATTTGATTTGCTTAGACCGAGGTCAAGGAATCCAGTGTTGAGCCGGTCTTAATCGTAAGGACCAAACGGTGTGGAAGATCAGTTGTGCTGGGAAGAACGGCCAAAGACATGCGGTCCCGTGGCTAATGCTCATCCGGTGTGCCTGGAGTGGTCTTGGATTAACTGGTGTGAGGAGAACGCTTAGCTCGGAATCATAATCTGGATCGACCTCTTGGATGGTTGAGGCAAGCGGATGTGCATAACAAAGAGGTGAGGACGGATGAAGTATCCGATCTCTCAAGTGATAGCTCAGATTACCAAGGAGCGGACACTACGCTTGGACACCGGTTGGACGGTATCCAGCTCAGGTCGATATTCATACGAGGTAACAGGCAGCTACAAATAATTAAACATTGAGAAAGCAAATAAGCATAGTGGGTCGGAACTTATAAAAGGACCCAATGAGATGAAATTGATTAAAAACTTTTAATGAGAATGCAAATGAAATAGGGGAAAAGGTTGTCTTGCCCCTGAACTTTATATAAAAAGGAAATTCTCTCTCTCTCCATTATTCATAAATCACTTCTTCTTCTTAACCTGCTCTCCTCTTCCTTCGTCTTCTCTCCTCTCATTGCTGAATTGCATGTACTAAAGGAGGACTCCATTCGTGTGAAAGCTTCAATCGAACCTCATTCCTGTGATCGTGGCCTCAAGGTGAGTCCACTGATCCATTTTATTTGTGGCTCCTTATCCCTTTCGTTTCTCTAGTAGCCAAGGGCCATGCATGGCTATATTCGAGCCCGTTCTACACTCCTTAGGTGAGTATGAGCTCAAATGTGGCCTAAGAGCTGAGGGGTTGAGTTAATAGGTGTTGCATTCTGACCCGTAGATGGTAGATTAGACAGCAAAAGGCTGAGTGACGGAGCTGAGACTGCGAATCCAGTACTCAGAGGAAGGGATCGACACCGAGAGCAGATCATCGAAGCATGGAATCGAGGTAAGGGGGTGTTCGGGTTATGATTAATTAGAATAGGATATGTTTCCTATCTGAGTCACTGAACAGTGCAAGTAAGGTAAGTAAGTATTTTCGAATATTGTGGTGTACCTATGTTGTGCAAGGGTGACCGTATAGGTATATATATATATATATATATATATATATATATATATATCGATCAATTGAAGACCGGATGTGCAGTGGAGTTAACTTTGTCATGAGCTTGATATATTTAATGCTGGGAGAATGATATGTTTATGTTTATGTGATAGAATATGATTATGTGGTGGAGGACGACCAACGGTATGAATTACCCTATTTTGGCTTCAGTGGTCAAGTCGGACCTAGTTAAGCTAGCCAGAGGTCTTTGACCCAGTGATTGAAAGGGGAGCCAAGTCGGGCTCGGTTAACCAAGTTGGGTTCACGGGATGTCAAGTCGGACTCCCAGCTGAAGGTCGATCCTTTTAGTATCCGGATACTAGGTATCAAATTTTATATGAGAGTCAGTTGTGATAATTGATGAATTATTGGTTGTGATGTACATAATTGCTGAGTGACATTTGTTACATTTGCCGAGTAAAATTATTAATATTGCCGGGTGACTTATGTTATGTTTCCGAGTGAAGTTTGTCATATTGGCCGAGTGTGATTTGTAAAGTCATGAGAATGCAGCTGGACGGAGCTTATTTATATTTATAACTTGTTGATTTTGTTCTATATTAATTATGATGCCAAACACTCACCCTTGCTGCTGTTTTCAATTTAGTAACCAGTGACAGGGAGGAAGCCGGAGCCATGGAGCCGCGCCAAGGGGGAGATCGATGCCAAGGCCCGAATGATTTTGAGTAGCTGTCAAATATAACCATGTATAAAGAATTTTTCGAGGGTGTAATGTTGCCTGTATGCTGACTTAAATTAAATCTGGTGTGAAATGACATTATGTTGTGCTTAGTTTATGTTTTCACGAGTTTGCCGTAACAGAATTTTACCGAGCGAGACTTGCCCGAGTCGATTCATCCATGGTTGAGCGAGGGTCCGCCAGCTTAATGTTTGCTTCACCACTAGGTGAAGTTTCCACCCATGTTCGAGTGGGATTGGTTGGGAGAGAGTTCCGAGTGATGAGGATTTGGAGGTGTCCGAGTGAAAATTTGAGTTCCTCCCGAGGGAAGTAAGAGTAGGGTATTCACCGAGTGAAGGCATTCGGAGAGGCTATAACCGAGTGGTGGAGGTTAAATTATTGAAGAGAGAGTTGGGACCGAGCGAAATTGTCTGAGTGAAGGGTAGTAAAGAGTCAAGTGAGGAATTTCTGAGTAAATGGAAGTTGAGCGTTTCCCGAGTGAAACCCTTGAGCCGAGTGAAACATTTTGCCAGGTGAAACCCCATGTGGGTCCGCGTGTGCGTTTGTTCGCCCAGTCTCTAGATGTGGCATTCGCTCAAGCATTTCGCTGCCTCGCTTAAGAAAGAAATGTGTCTCTCGCTCAAGCGGATTTGGCTTCGCTTCAGCGAAGACTTCTGATCTCGCTCAAGCGAATCCGGCGTTGCTCAAGCGAGTGGGCTTTGGCTTCATATCTCTCTTCTTACTTACTTAACTAAAATTCTTTTTCTTATTTTATTTAATTAATTATGTTGTTACTGTTTATTACTTTAAATACGTGTATTGAAAAATAAATAGCATTTTGAAACGGCACTTGATTAATTATTTGTAAACGCGAAAATTTATTGTAAAAGTTAATCAAATGAATATAAATATATGTAAAATGACCTAGGATGTTACACCACCCAAGGTCTTTTGTCTTTTGCCTTGAGTCCAACTCAAGGTCTTTTGTGGAATCATTGAAACCACAACATATTTCATATTCAATCATCATACATACATCACATGCTGATCAATATGCATCCCATGCATTTATACATATCATGAAAGTTCATGAATAACGTTCATATCATCATCATCAATCACATATCAATATCTATAATATGAATGGAAAATATGAAAACATAAAACGTCATATAATCAGGGTCTCACACAATAATTCATTCACATATCATGTATAATAATAACACCCCAAATCCATTCATAAACTATTAATTTGAGATGTAACGCTCCCCCTACCTAGAAATAAAGAGTTTCAACTATTCTTCAATCGATATCAAGTCACAGCTTTAAGAATTCTGACTGGAATTACAGTTCTGAAGTAGTCCTAAGCTTTCTTGCTAACAAAATCCAAACGTTCACGTGAGAGAGAAGAAAGGAAGATCAGTTACTTCTTTGTTGATGGTTTTCAGTAGAGATTGGAGAGAAAAGGATTATAGATGGTGTTTCCACTTTCAAAAGTTTTTGAATTAATATAATAGTAGAAGTATTTTATATGTTATCCATGCAGAAGAGACGTGAACAAATTGAAGAAGTCTGCTACACGTTTCCTTGAAATGATAAGGAAGGAATAAGCATTTAATGAAAAGGGACAGCACATCAGAGATGGTCCCACACTCAGAAAATATCAGAAAAGAATTTGCTGGAAGGTAAAAGAACAGAGTGTCGTAGAAAGCTTTAATAACTATTAATTCTGACCCGGTTTCAGCATTCTGGGCATATTTTTCTGAGGAAATTCATCAGAGCCTCTTTCAGCTCAGAATTCCTTCATTCGGAGGGAATTCACTCTGAAAGGTTTCATTCGATGAAACACTCAGTTTTCCTTCCTTGTAAATGACCCACTTAGAAATGTCTTATTCGGAAATACATCAGTCAAACTTATCTCACTCAGTTATACCTCTTCCTGAGTCAAAGTCTTTCTCTTACGTAACTCGGGAGTCTCTCAACTGAAAGGTCTCTTGGAATTCGAAGTCCAATTCCTTTCTCGAAAATCATTCCACTTAAAAGGATTACTCGGGATCGAAGGCTATCTTGAAAATGAATCTGATCACAAGATCTCGGAAACTCTAAATATCATCCCGAGCACGAATTTTAAATGTATTCAGCACTTGGTTATTTGCTTCCCTCAGAACTATTCACTCAGAACACGTTCATTGGAAGTTAGTCTTTCTTTGTCCAGAAATATTTTTCCTGGAAGAGACTCACTCAAGATATTCCAGTCGGTGCCACGTTACACGGATATTAGAATTTTCTCACTTGAAGCCTTTCCACTTGAAATCATCTTACTCGGTATCATTTCATTCGGAAGTATCACACCTAGAGACACTTCACTCAGAAAGTCACTCAACTCGGATATACTCTACTTGGAAGTTCACTACTCAGAAATATCTTGGTCCAAGAAGTACCTATTTGTAATCAAAGCTTCTCCTATTCAAATAAGTACTTTCGGAAACAACTCATTCGGAAAGGTTCCTCTCGGAATCACTTCACTCGAATTTTACCTCACTTGAAAGTATCTCATTCGGATAATGTTTTTCTAACCTCAGAATGGTTTTCTTAATAATGTTTCACTCGGAAACATCTTAAATTCATTTAGAAGTAATCTACAGTCTTATTTCACTCGGAATCATATACATTCTCACTCAGAATTTCATTCAGAAATCTTCCTTTATTACTTGATAAATTATTTTTCTAAAAATCATAAAAATTGGGATGTTACATTTCTCCCCTCCTACAAAAATTTCGTCCTCGAAATTTAAATATAGAATCATACATTAATGAAACAATTCGGGATATTGCTCCCTCATAACGTCTTCACGTTCCCAAGTATGCATGATACCCTGATCCTACTGCCATGCAACCTTGACCAATTGAACATTCTTGCTTCTTAATTGTTTTACCGATCGCTCCACTATACCAGTGGGCTCGGCTATAGTGGTCAGGTTCTCTCGGATTTCAACATCATCATCTGGCATTTTATGAGTAGGATCCGGCAAGTACTTCCTTAATTGAGAAACGTGAAATACACTATGCAAATTTGTCAAATGAAAAGGCAATGCTATCTGATAAGCTACAGGTCCGACTCTCTTCAATATTTCATACAGACCAATATACCTCGGGCTCAGTTTCTTGCTTTTTAAAGCTCTCCCAATGCCTTTGCTAAGAGAAACTTTTAGAAAAACCTTGTCGCTGATCTGAAATTCAATCGGCTTCGTCCATTTGTCATAATAACTCTTCTGTCGATCTTGGTATGCTTTTAATTTATCTTTGATTATTTGAATTTGCTCGGAGGTCTGCTGCACAATCTCTGGTCCGAACATTAAACTCTCGCCCGATTCCGACCAGCAAAGAGGGGTTTGACATTTCCTGCCATATAAAGCCTCGTATGGAGCCATACCGATGCTACTGTGATAGCTATTATTATAGGTGAATTCGACCAGTGGAAGATATTGCTCCCAGCCACCACCATGCTCTAGCACACAGGACCTCAACAAGTCCTCTAAACTCTGGATAGTCCGCTCGGATTGCCCATCTGTCTAAGGGTGATAGGTCGAACTCAATCGGAGCTTTGAACCTAACTCCTGATGTAGACTTCCCTAAAACCGGGAAGTAAACCTCAGATCTCTATCCGACACAATTGAAGATGGAACACCATGTAGTCAGACTATCTCACTAATATATAACTGTGCTAGTTTTTGCAAAGGGTAACTCATGTTGATCGGTAAGAAATATGCAGACTTTGTCAGTTGGTCTACAATAACCCAAATAGCATCGTGCCCACTCCGAGTCCTGGGTAATCCCATTACGAAATCCATGGCAATAGCATCCCATTTCCACACGGGAATCTCCAAAGGTTGCAATCCACCGGACGGTTTTTGATGTTCAACCTTCACTTTCTGACATATTATGCAGTGAGCCATGAAGTCGACTATATCTTTCTTCATTCCGGGCCACCAAAAATGCAATTTCAAATCTTGGTACATCTTAGTAGTACCCGGATGAATACTTAGCATGCTTCTATGTGCTTCATCGAGTACCGATCATCGTAAATCACATGAATCAGGTACATAAATCCGACCCTTCACTCGGTAAATACCATCAGGACCCTCGGTTAAAAATAGGTCTTTGCCTTTAGCCTGAGTTTCTTTCATCTCGGCTAAATAAGAATCCGACATCTGCTGTACATAAACAATCTTCAAAAATTCATTAGCTATTTTTAATGTACCAAGAGTTACTTTTCCGGGTGAAGAAGCATCCACTTACAGGTTCATGTCTCGGAATTGTTTGAGTAACTCCATTTCTTTAATCATCATTGCTGCCATATGGATGGATTTCCGACTCAAGGCATCGGCTACAACATTTGCCTTTCCCGGGTGGTATTTTAAGTCGAAATCATAATCCTTCAAAAATTCTATCCATCTTCTTTGTCTCATATTCAACTCCTTTTAGTCGAACAAATATTTTAGACTTTTATGGTCACTATACACTTCGAATTTAGAGCCATAAAGATAATGCCTCCAAATTTTCAGTGTAAAGACTACTGCTGCCAACTCCAGATCATGAGTAGGGTAATTTTGCTCATGTGGTCGTAATTGATGCGAAGCATAAGCAATCACCCGACCATTCTGCATCAATACACACCCTAGACCGAGTTCGGATGCATCACAGTAGACCACAAAGCTCTCCTGCAGATTTGGCAAGGCCAATACAGGAGTAGAAGTGAGTCGGGTCTTCAATTCTTGAAAACACTGTTCACACTCGGAAGACCACACAAAAGGAGTATTCTTCCGGGTTAGCTTGGTCAGTGGCAAAGCGATTTTGGAAAATCCCTCAATGAATCTCCGATAGTAACCGGCTAACCCCATAAAACTCCGGACATCAGTGACCGACTTTGGCTTCTCCTAATTCATCACAGCTTCGATCTTTGAAGGATCTACCGAGACACCTTCTCTGGAGATGACATGACCCAGGAATTGAATCTTTTCCATCCAGAATTCACACTTAGACAATTTGGCAAATAGTTGCTTCTCCTTTAACACTTGAAGTACCAATCGGAGATGCTCTTCATGCTCCTCATAAGACTTAGAATAAATCAATATATCATCAATAAATACCACCACATACCGATCCAAGTAAGAATGAAAAATGTTGTTCATATAATTCATGAACACAGCCGGAGCATTAGTAACTCCGAACGGCATTACCATGTATTCATAATGACCATACCGGGTCCTGAATGTCGTCTTAGGAATATCAGTAGCTTTCACTCGGATCTGGTGGTATCCCGATCGTAAGTCAATTTTGGAAAAGACCGATGCACCACGCAGCTGATCAATTAAGTCGTCAATTCTGGGCAATGGGTATTTATTCTTGATGGTCAGCTTATTCAATTGTCAGTAATCAACACATAACCGCATGCTACCATCCTTCTTCTTGACGAGTAACACCAGAGCACCCCATGATGATACGCATGGTCGGATAAATTATTTTTCGAGCAACTCGTCAACTTGTTTCTTTAACTCGGCTAGCTCAATCGGAGACATTCTATAAGGGGCTCTGGAGACTGGCTCGGCTCCAGGAATTAAATTAATAGAGAACTCAATTTCTCTATCAGGAGGAACACCAGGTACATCCTCTGGGAACAACTCGGGAAAGTCACAAACAACAGGAATGTCTCTGATCCTAGACTCACTTTTTCCATCCATCATATAAAATAGCATAAATAACTGAGAAATACCTTGAATCTCATAGTCATCGGCTTTCTGATTGGGAAAAATCACTTACCGATTCCGACAGTCAACTAAGACTCTATTGGCCGAGAGCCAATCCATACCGAGAACCATGTCAAGACCTCTCAAAGGTAGACATATCAAATCAGCAACAAAATTCCTATCACCGAGAGTGAAGGATACATTTTCACACATCATGGAAGTCCATAATTGAGCATCAGTCGGATTAGATACATTTAATGGCCGATTCATAGAAACAACAGGTAATCTCATTCGTATCACGTAATCATTAGAAATAAATGAGTGAGTTGCACCCGAGTCAAACACCACATTAATAATAGTATTTTCGAGTAGGCACTTACTCTGAACCAAGTCGTTGGCTTGAGCAGCTTCCTCGGCAGTAATAGCATACACCCGGCCTGCAGCCGGTGAACTAGAACTCCCAGCCCGATCGTTCCTCGGCATTACAGAATTGTTGCCGCGTCCACTATTGCCTCTACCTCCTCTGTTACCGTTTCCACGGCCTCGTCCTCGGAAGCCTCCACGGTTTACACTGGCATTCGATTCAGTCGGTTGGAGAAGAGGACAGTTAGGATGAACATGTCCTTTCTCGTTGCAATGGTAACAAATAACTTCTTCATCTTTGTCATAATTTCGAGCATAGTGATTGCCATTACATCTAAAGCATTTGATGTCCCTCAGTCTACTCACCAATCGGCCACCAACATTCACTCGGCCTCGAGATTTAGAGGATGATTCTCCTCTAACAGACTTCCCTTGCTTCTTAAAGCTGATTGGTGGTAACCTCGAAGAACTTTCCGACTTACTACTCGAGCCGGTTGAAGCTTTATCGTCTTCCTCATATATTCGGTATTTATTGACAAGGATCGGAAAGCTTCTAATCTCTTGGTATCGGAAAGCTTTCTTAATTTTTGGATTCAAACCGCTCTCAAATTTGATGCATTTTGAACCTTCAGTGCCCGGTATCTGGAAAGGAGGATAAAACAAACACAGCTCCTCGAATTTCACTGTATATTCTTCAACACTCATATTGCCTTGTCGGAGTTCCATGAATTCCAATTCCTTCTGGCTCCTGACAGTGTTTGGGAAATATTTTTCAAGGAAACATTCCTTGAAATTCTCCCAGTTCAGCTCAGTCCCAACAGCTACCAGTCGGGCTTTAGTCATCCTCCACCAGTTTTCAGCTTCTTTCTGAAGCATGAAAATAGCATACTCGACCTTCTGTGCCTCAGTGCACTGCAGACTGCCAAAGATCCGTTCAAGATTCTGGATCCAGGCATAAGCTTGATCAGGCTGAAATCCTCCATGGAATTCAGTCGGTTTTCGTTTCAAGAAACAATCAATGCTTTGATTGTCACTCGGCTGAGGTTGGTTCTGCCTTTCTAAAATGTCAGTAACACGCTGTAAGGCAGCAGCCATAGCATCCATAGCATGAGGGTCCATTTCTTATCCTGAAATAATCATCATACTTTAGTACCTCTCATGGATATGAAAGCAATTTATTCATACTTGATTTCCTCAACTATATTATGTAATAACAATGATATGATTTCACTCAATCCATAGCATTTAGTAGCTAAACCTTGGCCTTGGACTTTTCATGTCTGCTCTGATACCAAAATATAATGTTTTTATTTTAAAATAAAATTTAAATAATCTAAATAATTTTTTCAAAATTATTTAAATTTTTAAAACCGAGTTTGGATCAAATAACAACATTCTCATATTTACATTAGCCAACCGGCTTAGTAAATATACAAATAAATATACATTCGGTATACACAGGAGCCGGCCAAGGCTTCTATAAAAAAAAAGCTATATGCACTAGATGCAATCTGAGCAGTTGAGTGATCTCATTCGTCATTGCTGGGTCCTACATTCACTGTGAAAATAACAATAGAAAGGGGTGAGCATAAACATATCAAATAATAGTTATTGAATCGGATTAAAAGTCCAATTCATAACTATATATATATATATATATAACATAACCGAGTCATATAACAAATCATAAACAACATGTTATTCTCAATAACATATATATATCAGTGCACACATATTCTCAATCAAACGAACCCATTATTAAGTCTTTTAATTGTTTTGCAACACTGGCTCCCCGAGCCATAACTCAGCTCTCAGCTGATCCGGCCGTTTTACTGGTACCAAACTGTTTGCACCCTCATGTGACACCATCACTCTCAGTGACAACGGTCAGTGCCACAGGCTAAAACCCCGAGCCCCGCTTAAGAGGTTTCCTTGAGTCCCACCCAAGGTCTTTTGTCTTTTGCCTTGAGTCCAACTCAAGGTCTTTTATGGAATCATTGAAACCACAACATATTTCATATTCAATCATCACCCATACATCACATGCTGATCAATATACATCCCATGCATTTATACATATCATGAAAGTTCATGAATAACGTTCATATCATCATCATCAATCACATATCAATATCTATAATATGAATGGAAAATATGAAAACACAAAACGTCATATAATCGGGGTCTCACACAATAATTCATTCACATATCATGTATAATAATAACACCCCAAATCCATTCATAAACTATTAATTTGAGATGTAACGCCCCCTACCTGGAAATAAAGAGTTTCAACTATTCTTCAATCGATATCAAGACACAGCTTTAAGAATTCTGACTGGAATTACAGTTCTGAAGTAGTCCTAAGCTTTCTTGCTAACAAAATCCAAACGTTCACATGAGAGAGAAGAAAGGAAGATCAGTTCCTTCTTTGTTGATGGTTTTCAGTAGAGATTAGAGAGAAAAGGATTATAGATGGTGTTTCTACTTTCAAAAGTTTTTGAATTAATATAACAGTAGAAGTATTTTATATGTTATCCATGCAGAAGAGACGTGAACAAATTGAAGAAGTCTGCTACACGTTTCCTTGAAATGATAAGGAAGGAATAACCATTTAATGAAAAGGGACAGCACATCAGAGAGGGTCCCACTCTTAGAAAATATCAGAAAAGAATTTGCTGGAAGGTAAAAGAACAGAGTGTCGTTGAAAGCTTTAATAATTATTAATTCTGACCCGGTTTCAGCATTCTGGGCATATTTTTCTGAGAAGATTCATCAGAGCCTCTTTCCGCTCAGAATTCCTTCATTCAGAGGGAATTCACTCCGAAAGGTTTCATTCGATGAAACACTCAGTTTCCCTTCCTCGTAAATGACCCACTCAGAAATGTCTTATTCGGAAATACATCAGTCAAACTTATCTCACTCGGTTATACCTCTTCCCGAGTCAAAGTCTTTCTCTTACGTCACTCGGAAGTCTCTCAACTGAAAGGTCTCTTGGAATTCGAAGTCCAATTCCTTTCTCGAAAATCATTCCACTTAAAAGGATTACTCGGGATCGAAGGCTATCTTGAAAACGAATCTGATCACAAGATCTCATAAACTCTAAATATCATCCCGAGCTTGAATTTTAAATGTATTCAGCACTTGGTTATTTGCTTCCCTCAGAACTATTCACTCAGAATACTTTCATTGGAAGTTAGTCTTTCTTTGTCTAGAAATATTTTTCCTGGAAGAGACTCACTCAGGATATTCCAGTTGGTGCCACGTTAAACGGATATTAGAATTTTCTCACTTGAAGCCTTTTCACTTGAAATCGTCTTACTCGGTATCATTTCATTTGGAAGTATCACACCCAGAGACACTTCACTTGGAAAGTCACTCAACTCGGATATACTCTACTTGGAAGTTCACTACTCAGAAATATCTTGGTCCGAGAAGTACCTATTTGTAATCAAAGGTTCTCCTAATCGAATAAGTACTTTCGGAAACAACTCATTCGAAAACGTTCCTCTCGGAATCACTTCACTTAGATTTTACCTCACTCGAAAGTATCTCATTCGGATAATGTTTTTCTAACCTCAGAATGGTTTTCTTAATAATGTTTCACTCGGAAACATCTTAAATTCATTTAGAAGTAATCTTCAGTCTTATTTCACTCGGAATCATATACATTCTCACTCGGAATTTCATTCAGAAATCTTCCTTTATTACTTGATAAATTATTTTTCTAAAAATCATAAAAATTAGGATGTTACACAATTCATGATGATGCTTGACAATTTAACTTGTTTGCCATTTTGGCATTGGTGCTTATGTATGTAGTTGAATTAGAATGTTCATGATGATTGAGTTAAATCATGTGATAGAATGTTGGTTGAATGTAGATGCATAAAAATGATGGGTGTTATATGACCTTTATGCATAAGCAAGGAACTGATAGGCTCAAATAGAGTTTTATGAGATTTGGATAGCATGAGATAGTTATAATAGCACCTATATATGGTTCGTGACTTGTAAAAACTAGAATGGGCCAATTCCATTAAGAATTGACCCATGAGTTGCACAAAATGCTTTAAAATGAGCAAAACGCATTTCTACTCATAAGTCTCTTATTTTTAGGAATTTTTAAGTGTGACTAGTTGCTACACGTCACAAATGGTGTATAATTGGTGGTGTCAAAATTTGGTAGTGATTGGATTTCATATGAAAGGGTGGTTGGAAGTTAGAATTTGTAGTTTTTTTAGCATTCTGCAACAGTTTGCTGTCATGAATCGATTCATGGATTCCCTGAATCGATTCATGAGCCACTAGAATTGCATGAATCAATTTATAAGCCCCCTAAATTGATTCATGAGTTACTGGATTCATATGAATCGATTCACACGAGTCATGAATCGATTCATGGTCCTTTGTTTTGTTGTTTTGGACTTCTAATTCATATAAATCAATTCACACGAGTCCTGAATCGATTCATAAGCTTATGTTTTCATTGTTATGGTTTCCCAACTCTCATGAATCAATTCATGGCCTGCTATTTGTCAATATTACATACGTTTAGACGCTTACTTGTCCCTTGTACTTTATGGCTTGTTTATGCAATCAAATGCACACTGTTTTAATATATTTTGACAAGAAATGAGGTATCCTTGAATACTTTCTCATATCCATTCATGCTCTCGAATTAACTTATTTTTCCGCTAAAACACTTGGATAGCGATTGTGCGATTGTTTACTCTGAGTTAATATTTATATGAAACATCTACCTTCTTATATCGTTATATATGGGATAGGTCTTCAAAATGGTCCGGGGTTAGTTGTTGAAGTCATGTATTATGGTGTTCCTTATCCATTGTTTGTTTTTATTTTAAACCGCAAAGAATTTATTCTCACTTTTAATATTATCTTTAATACTATTTATCAGATTAAAGGCGCCACATATATCACCTAACTCAATCACCATCCAAATAATTCCAATCAAAATTCCATCCTACCCATAACATGTATATGTAATGATATAAATGGCTCTATGCCAAGAACTCACCAAGACCATAATTCATCAAACGCATACAAGTTCAACTTCCATCTAAATATCATGTTGTCTTATCTCATGCAACAAAAAGACATGTACTCTCATCAAAATGCATCCAAGCCTAGGTTCCACTAATTATCACATAATCCTACTCCATAAATCAAAAGATATACATATCTCATCATTAAGATCATCAAAATATTTGAAGCTACATTATACACAACAACACACATATGTATATCTACATATGCATCCACTATGACTACACAATGCATTTCCACCTCCGGATCATCGAGCAAACTCATTCCCTCTGTACATTCACTGAAACATCCATAATTTAAAGGGGTGAGTATTGAACTGGTCTGAACTGGGGTCAAGGATCTGGTGTGGGACTAGCCACAAATGTTCTCTGTTTTGAGTGATTTATACATCGGTACAATGGGTATCCGGTATCAGTGGGAAATAAAGGTCTTGGTGTCTTAGAGATCCTTCACACCAAGCTTTTGTGTTGATAAAGGGAAAAAGGTGGTATCACCTGTGAAGATTCTCTGATGCTCAAGTCAGTAACTAAAAAAGGAATTCAAGGTTTTTGAAGCGTAAGTTTAAGAATAAGTCTACCGTACCAGAGTTGTGAAAATGTTGGTATTTATACGTGTGTATGTAAAGAATGAAGAGTCCTTTAGGGTTAGGGGACCGATTGACCACACAGTGAATCGTAGCATTATAACCGAGGGTATCCGATTGACCACACAGTGAATCGTAGCACTATAAATGATGGCACCTTGAGCAACCACACAATGAATTGTAGCACTATAATCGGTGGTGCTCAAGGACTATATAATGAATCGTAGCACCATAAGTGGTAGCCTCATTGGTACTAGAGAACTGCTTAAGGAATCGTAGCACTATAAGTGGCAGTCTCATCGATAAATTATAGTGTTGGGCAAATCGTAGTGCCAAATACATATGATGTCATGAAATGAAAATATGAATATGATGCAAATATTAGCGCATAATAATAAACGACATCATAGCCTATGCTCCGCTATCTCAAATCAACAATCATCATCTATCATTTAACATCTCTTCTTCATAATAGTAGTATAGAGCTAAACAAAGCAACCAATAAGTATCTTACGCTACTTTTGAACTATACATACATCACAAGCAAATTTGGCAAACATTATAGTTCTACCACATATTTGATTACACACTTACACATAATCAAGTATAATTTAGCATCATTTGCAAATGGTACAAAGTCAATTCAGCCACAATAAATTTTAACCCAATCACAACAGTAAAATAGCAAGGTTCAAACTATAACATATTTTTCCATCACCAAACGCTATTTAAAATAGAACTATATACATGAGCAACTAATTCTTGGTTGGAACCATAATCCTGGAATTAAATCCCTACTTATTATTCGACTAGTAACCCCCTTCGTATGTTAAACGTACATTACGGCGAATCAAGCTTTATGATTTAAGCTTCTGACCACTGAAACGCTAATTTTTCCAACTCCTAAAATTATTAAAATTTAGAATTCATCATTTTAGCAACCTATCATGCGTTAAACATACATTTCGAGGCTTAAATTAAGAATCTGACTTAGTTTTGAAAGGTACCGGCTTACCAAAATATCATTCCGCTTGCCGATAACCTTCCGATTATATTTCTGATACTCTAAACGTTAATCGATTGCCTCCAAAACACTTATTGAATAGTTTTCCAACAATAATTACATGAAAATTCAATAATTGCACAAAATGGGTATGACCCATGTTGCTGAAATTTGATGAAATCAAAAGCCCATTACCTCACAATTTCAAAACATGTTCTACTTGGTTCAAAGCTTCCTAGCTCTACCCATGGCTGCCACAATTTGTATTGAACGGAGAACCCAGCTTAATGGCATGCACAAGGAAAATTCACGAGCGAGAAAGGAGGAGAAGAGAGCGAATTGAAGCATGCACCTACCTTGAAATGAAATCAAAACTTGATGGTTGTTGGTGAAGAAGTGAATGGCACGGTGGAGATGGTGTATTGGGGAAAAAGAAAAAGCAAATAAGGTTCTGCCCCAAGAGAAACAACACACGCACAAGAGATGAAAAGAATTGAAATAGTGAGCCAAAGCTAATTTTGAAATAAGTGATTAGGAAATTAAAATTAAGATTAAAAATTTAGAATTAGGTTAAAAGTTTTAATAATTATTATTATCTATTTTAGCAACCAAACTAAATTAAATTTATAGTTATTGAAATTAATTTGTTCCTGATTGGTAGGAATTAATCTTTATTTCTAATTTTAAAATGTAGGATGTTACACATTAAGCTTGGCGGAGTTAAGTTTCGGAAACTGTCGGCGTTATTTGGTAAGTCGATACTTATCGAAATTTGGTGAATTGATGAATTTAGCTTTGAATTATATAACTAGTAGCGTAAGGGTCATTAAAAATAGTTTTAGGAATTATCAGATTGAGAAATTAGTAATTGGGAACAACATCGGAGTGATTGGAAAGCGTGGTTTGGAATAGAGACCTCGGATTCCAGGTAGGGGAGTATTATATTTTAAATGTATGAATTATGAATAGATAAAGGATAACTATATTTATATATGATGATTTACTTGATGCGTTGATGAAAATTGATGATAATGATGATATATGATTGTGTTGTAGTATATCCCCCTTTTATGTTATTATTAATGTAATTAATGATTTGATATGGACCCCATTCATATGTTGTTGCTTGATATTGATTATATGATGTATTGCATTAGGTTGCAATGATTGATGATGAACATGGTAAGAGTGATTGGATAAGCTTGAGGTAGCTTAATTAATGTTACAAATTTCTTTTTTATCAACAATAGAAAAATCAATAAAAAAGGTACAATGGGTACCTTAACCCATATACAAGATCAGACCAATTACAAATCAATAAGACATAAAAATGGCTCTCTATACCACTCAATAAAACCATTAGTAAATCCTTTCATACCAGACTTGAGTCAAGCCCAACTCCTATTCTAAATTAATTCAAACAATTTATGTAAACAGACAAAATTCATTCTTGAATATAACCTTGTTACAAATTAATTGTACATTTGATTGATTGAATACATGTTGTGATTGATTATTGATTTGGATGTGGACCCTTGGTAATGGTAACCAAGTGGTGGCCCCGGATAATAGTGACTAGGAGGTTTGAAATGATTTATAGATGTTATAACATCTATAAACCCCATTTTTTTAAACTCCGTTTACAAAATCTTAGTTATCTCAACCAAGTTACCTCAACGAATAACCAACCCTTAATATATTAACCAAACTTAATTTTTGTAACCGAATATCAAATGAGCCATATATCTAGATTTGTTGATGAGTAATTCAAAAGGTTAAATAAAATAACTTTTTTAAAAAGCAATTAACTTGACAAGTCAGAAGCCTGTCTTGTAGAGCCGAACAGCTCATAAAGTAACCCATACAGGGCGACCTTGTTTACCAACTTTATTTTTCCATTCCCTCGTTTGGGTTTGGAAAGAAAGACACGCGTAAATAGTTGTTTGCTTTGTAAGGAACCATATTGTTCATGCACAAATACCAAGCTACCTTCCTTTTCAAGTTTCCTAACATCGTGTCATTCTAAGTTAATAAACCTGAAAATTTAGGTAGCATCACTACTAAAAGAAAAGCTTCATGTGTGGAAGAAAATTGAAAGATGTCTCCATCTTATATCATACTACATGATGACCCTAGGGAAAGCAAGCTCAACTAGCACACATTTATAAATATGATGATGTTTAGCCACTTTAGAAAGTTCACTTTGTCTCATTAATTAATATATGTGTATATAGGACATCGTTTTCATCTTTAGAAATAATAGTAAAAGAAGTAGAGAACCGCTGATATTCTCGCCAACTTGAGGTTTTCCAATCAATTTCATTAACATATTCTTCAAGTAGAAAAATAGTAAATAATATCATGACATGATCTAACTGAAGATGCGACAAATGAAATGCTGTGTCATCAATAATCAACATAGGGAAAAATTCAATTCTTGTAGCGTTTGGTTGAAGGATTTTTATTTGTTTTTTTTTTAATTTAAGAATTTTATATTCTTATCTTTGTTATGTCTTTTAAAAAAAAAAGTTTTTCGATTTTATTTTACAAATTTACCCAATAAAACACTTCTAAACAAGATGGGTGAATCTTAATTTTTTAAATAGATAAAAAAAAGTTAATTACACTTAAATAAAATTTCTAGAAAACTTTTATACTTATATTTTAACATTCTCTGATGCTAAAAAAACTATGATTCTTCGAAAACATCATGTCAACTTCAGTATCAAAGTGGCAGGAGATAACTTATTAATTACAACTACAAGCCAACCAGTTTTTTTTTTTTTACTCAAAAACGAAAAGCAAAATTTGCTATTAGCAGCCAAAGTTAATCATCAGTAATTGTCATGCGTTTATCAGTAAAATGAGTCGAATCTGTTACATTTTTTCCTTTTTCATGCAACCTTAATCACCATATCATCTTATTACTCTATTATGCCTCCATTGATCTTTTTTTTTCAATGAAATCTTAACTACTATAACATCTCATCATTCCATTTTGCCTCCACTGTTTGATATATGTAGTTTAGATATCACACACACATGCATATCGGAATTTATTATCACTACATCGCCATGTAAACGTTTTAGCACCCTATGTATTTTAAATTGAAATGTCATAAAAGGTAAATTAAAGTTGTTTAAGTGGGTAATTTAAATGTCATTTTTTAATTAATTGGTAGAGTTTTTTAAAACACTATTTTAAATAGTATTTTTAATTTTAGCTACTATTTGAAATCCTTTTTACCTTACTGTCCCATGTATTTTTAATAATTCATAATACAACCCCTTATTTTATTTTTAAAATATTAAATCTTTATTTATTATGGAGTGTTGCTTGATATTTATATTATTTATTATTATTATTATTATTATTATTATTATTATTATTATTATTATTATTATTATTATTATTATTATTATTATTATTATTATTATAAATATTTATTTTTATCAAAACTTTATGGATACGTAAAATTAACTTATATGAAAAATACTTATATGAATTATGTGTTTTTTTATTTTTATATGTCATTTTTTTTGTTATAGAAATAAAACAAACCTTAAACATTATTTTATCAATCTAAGTATTAATTAAAATATATAAAAAAATCATAAGTTATGTATATAAAAAAGTCAAGTTTTACCTAAATAATTAAGTATGTATTTTTATATTATTTTTATATTTTTCAGTTATTAAAACATCTAATTTTACTTGACACTTCCAATACGATAAATTTTTAACCAATTTTACTAAACAAACACTTAATTTCCTTAATTTTAAGGAAACTTCTGATATTAACCACATACATTCTTTTATACAAGAAGCTTTTCACCTTTTAGCAACTAACTTGTTGAGTATGTTTAATGAAAGCTAACATGAAACTCTTCTAACAATAAACCACAACTAATGATATTAATTTCAATTACGTATCAAATTTTCCAAATGTACATTGCAGTGGTCATGTATACATGCTGTATTCACTATGTATTTTCTTTAAATGTATATTCATTATGTAATTAAGAAAAACAATAAGAAAAATTACAATATATATAAAAATAATAACGTGATTTTTAAATAAATTTAAACACAATAAACATAAGAAATGATGTTTATTTTATTTACCTGTATACTTGTTTACACAATCAAACAATATATGACTCATATTCAATGTTATTAAAATTGGTCTTGTCATCGACCCAGTCAAGGTGTTAGGTCATTAAAATTGAACCAGGTCATTGGTTGAACTGCTTGACTCAATTTAAATTAAAATATTAATAGATTATCTCTCTCTCTCTCTTTCACACACACACATATATATATATATATATATATATATATATATATATATATATATATATATATATATGAATGATGAATGTCATGAAAGTATGATATTTCATTATGTAAATTAAAAATAAAACAAAATATAACTTTTATTGGAAAATAAAAGATGAGCGAACATTGTGTGTGTTCATTCATAAAGTCATAGCCACAGGTGGTGCATATCGACGAAGGAATACAACACACAGTCATATACAATGACAGGACACTTTGATTTTGAGAAAATCCTCAATGATGATCCAAAAGAGCAACGTGAGATTAAAACTGATATTAAAATTATGACTGTCCAAAATCATTAATAAACTGATCTCAACCATTAATTGATTTATGGAATGAGAAAGTTCGTCCATAGAAACAATGCCATTTTAAGGTTTAAAAATAAATAAATACATGCACACGACTTGGTTGGTTCGGTGTAACTTGGCTGGGTCAACAATTTATAACTTTAACACGCCAGTCACGTTGGTTCACTTACATACTCGATCCAAATAGCCATCCAGATCAGTTCACCATTTTTTGATCTGATTAGCCGATGTATTTTGATTTTTTTAACATTGCCCATATTTGTTTTAAACATTGGTAATAATTTTATATAATCATATTATATATTGAGAGAGAGGATGTATCATATGAGAAATATTTCCTTATGCGAGAGTGAGATGAACGAATCTGAGGCCGTATAACCATACATGGATGATTTAGATTATATATATACACACATGTGGTCCGCTACTTGTGATAACTCCACGTTTTATATATAATATAATATTTAATATTATTTTATTTTTTTATCTTGAGAAAGGTGATAAGGTTCAAACTCATAATATTTATATAACATAATATAATATAATGATTTATTTAATCTGTATAATTTTGTACGGATAAGGAATTTAAAAATAATATCTATTTTTAAATATTATTAATATTTACTTATATTTATATCTAAACAATTCTTACATCAAATGGACTTTTTAATTTTAAAACTTTGTGTCGTTGTAGGATCAAACTTTTCGTTTCACATATATGACTAAAATTAAAAAAAAAATCGGATAGTAATAACTATTTTCACACATTTATTTTTTTATACACTAGGTTATACTTCTTATAATATTATATTTCTTCTTCATTTCCATTGGGTTATGATCTGCTACTATAGGGGATGTTCTGATTTTTAATCCTTTTTTTTAAGTGGTACGCAACATTTAGTATAAGTATTAAGAAAAATTAAATATCTCTTTTCTAGTTTACTTTTATGTGTTTACTTTTCACATGTCTCAAATTTTCAAACATAAGACAAAAATGACCTGAGTAGTCTCTTTCATTTTGTATGTTAATTTTCTTATTATTTTTTCACTCTATTTATTAATATTTTTGTGGAAATATGTCATATTTAACATAAATACTAATCATATTTCTTCTTATTTTTTTCTTCTTCTTTTTATATGTATATAATCCTATTATTTAATTATTTTTATATTTGATGAGATAACTATAATATAATCTTACACAGGAGAATACAGAAAACATTCATCACCAATACTAAACAGACCCCATGACTAGTATTTGTTAAAGTACATGAATTTCTCCACTAACTATTTTAATTATTTTTTACATTGTATTTTTATTTATTGTTAAATACTACGTATATTTTTTCGGCTAAATACTAATTATATATTAAAATGGGTGAATTCTGTAGTGGGCTTTATCCACCTATGATCTCAGTAGACTCATATAAAATAACATGTTGTAACAGGTTAATTTGTCTTTTTTATATTCAGAAAATATATCTATTTCTTTCTTAAAATATATAAAAAAATTAATTTTAAACATGTTTAAACTAATTCCAATTGATTTATTAAAAAAAGTCCCAACATTACTTCTTCTCATCACCATCACTGATCGTCGCACGCCGCCCACCACCTTCGTACCAAGCGATTTTCGGCCACCACCCACCATCACCAAAAACTTCTTGTGATACCACTTCTTGCGATACCGCTTCCATTTTAATTTTAAAGGTCTCTTTCAAAAGTATGTTTCACCCACCAAGTTCAAACTCATCATCATTGGTTTTAAAAATCAAGCTTGGGTAAGTATTGCTTCAAAACCCAGAAAACATAGTCCAAGAAACAGAGTAAGGAGAAGAGGAAGAGTTCTAAAGGAAGCTTTCAATTTTTTTCCAACAAACTCATCAATTTCACTACAAAGCTTTCGTTTTTCCATAAAGTTTTCATTTTTTATTCCATAAAGCTTTTATTTTATTTTCATAAAAGCTTTAATTTTTATTCCATAAAACCTTTTTTTTGCAGGCCACACATGAGTCAAAACTTGTGGGGGGAGAATAGAAATGTCACAACAGAGGTTAGGGATGACGACGAGAGAGTAGAGACACTAAACGTTGAAGCAGTGGTTATGGGGTGGCGACGCCAAACTCAAACGACGATGTCGGTGGTTCCAGATTCGTGAGGCAACGCCATGATAAGGGTCAACGAGGGCGACGCTCACATGGAAGAGAGGTGGTTAGGCTCGCTGGTGAGGATCTAACGTTGATGGAAGGTGTGGTGCTGGTGTTGTGGCTTTAGTGTTGGGTATTGATGGTGGTGGTTTATGGTTTTTTGGGTTTTGTAGTGGTTGTTTAGAGGTTGAGGGTTATTGAATGTGGTAGTATGGAAATAGAGGAGGAAGTGAGAGAGAAAAGAGAAAGAAGATTAGGATTGCAATCATATTTTAGATTAATTATGAGGATAAAATAATATTTTAAACTTTTCAATGATTAATCTGTTTAACAGGGTAACTGATAGTTAATCTTAATCGTTAATGTAGATCTAACGACTAAAAACTTCTCAATCTATAGTGTACCTAGATTTCATAAGTCTATCACAGCCTTCATCATTAAAATATGTTGAAGTGTTCATCTTATAAGTTTATCAAATAAACAGTTAATGGAAAAACAAATAAAATAATTAAATACTTATAATAAAAACTTTAATACTTTATAGCCATCAACTAAATTTTAATATATTCATATATTATTCACATAAGTTATAGCTTTAAACATTTTGGTTAGATATATCAAATACGAATGTTCATCATCCAATCCAATCTGAAAAATCGTGCAACCGAACCGAAAAATTAAGGGTAAAATATACACATGGTCCCCTACGTTTATTCAAAGTCTCAGTTTGGTCCCAGTTTAATCCTATACGTTTATAAAACGCATCAAACTTTTCCCCTCTATTAACACCGTTAGAAATTTGGACGGAAATGTGATGTGGCACTTTGAGTGACACGTGTCATGATTTGGTTGGTGACACGTGTCACAATCTGATGGGCTGAGTGGTTTAGGTTGAAAATTAAAAACATTTTCCCTTCTATGAGACTTGAACTTGGCACCTTTAAGTGACAAAAGAGGTTGCTTTACCACTAGGCCAATGTATACCTTTGTAATAATATGATGGTTTTTTATTTATAAAACATACACTTAAGTTAATTATATGTATAATATTATTAGTTAAAATAAATAAATTTATTAAATATATTATTAATAAAATCCTTCTCAAAAAATTATTAAATATTAATCTAACATTTTAAAAATAAATTTTTAAATATTTAATAATATTTATTATTAAAAATGTATTATTAAATAAATTATACTATAAATAGTATTAATATAAATTATTATTAACATAATATTTAATAATATTTAAATATATTATTTTCTAATACATTTTAAAATTATTTAATAATAATAAGTATTATTTAAAATATATATTTTAATATATCATTAAAAATTATATTTACAATAATTTATATTAATAATAAATAATATTTATTAATATAAATTATTATTAACATAATATTTAATAATATTTAAATATATTACTTTATAATACATTTTAAAATTATTTAATAATAATAAGTATTATTTAAAATATATATTTTAAAGTATCATTAAAAATTATATTTACAATAATTTATATTAATAATAAATAATATTAATATATTATATCATTCATTTAAAAATATATTAGTAATACATTAATAGTTATTGATAAATATTTTAAATATATTTTTTAAAAATATATTTTAAAAAATTAAATTAGAATTTTATAATTTCATAAGTATATTATCAATAATATATTTAATAATATATTTTTAACATATAATTAACTTAAGTGTATGTTTTATAAATAAAAAACCATCATCTTATTACAAAGGTACACTTTGGCCTAGTGGTAAAGTAACCTCTTTTGTCACTTAAAGGTGCCAAGTTCAAGTCCCATGGAAGGCAAAATGTTTTTAATTTTCAACCTAAACCACTCAGCCCATCAGATTGTGACACGTGTCACCAACCAAATCGTGACACGTGTCACTCAAAGTGCCACGTCACATTTCTGTCCAAATTTCTAATGGTGTTAATAGAGGGGAAAAGTTTGATGCATTTTATAAACGTATAGGGCCAAACTGGGACAAAAAAAATATATAGGACCAAACTGAGACTTTGGATAAACGTAGGGGACCATGTGTATATTTTACCCAAAAATTAATAACCAAAAAAACTGATAACCGAAATAACTAATATTTTTAATGAATTGGATTGGATTTCGGTTTCACCTTTAGAAACCGATCTAATCCAAACCGATCCAAAGTTTTTTTTACTACTAGTGCTACTAAGGATTTATCACATAAAAACCTAATATATTTCATTTGTTTCTATCATTCTTAAAAGTAATATAGTTTAAGCCCAAATGACAATGTCCAATGTTTCAATTTTATAATTCACGCGCAAAACAACTTAAGCCCAAATGGCAATGCCGAATGTTTTAATTTTAATATTTTATGATTCACGCTCATCAATTACTCAAATTTAAAAGAAAAAAACCTTTATTTCGCTTCGTTTTTTGTTACTACTGTTAGTATGTGATTTTTATAGTGAATGATTTATTTTTAAGTATTTTCTAAAAACCGAAATCCAATTCAATCCAAACTGATATATATCGGATCAGATCAGATCGAATTTTATTATATATTCTAACCGATCTAATCCAAACTAAATAATAATTTCTTAATTGGATTGGATGACATCTAACCTCAAAATCGATCCAATCTTATCCATACACACCCCTAATATCCATACATTTCAGGGATCCATTTAGAATTTAATTGCTGTTAAAACTTTTCACCTCTTTAGCACATTATAAATTGGTCTACCGAGAAAATAACGTTTACATTTTTTAATTTTGACAAAAAGTCCAATTCTTTCATGATAAAATAAATTTGACCAAGTTTATCAAATTTAATGAAGAACTATAATATTAAATTATAGAAAAAATTATAGGAAAAAATCTTATTATACAGTAAAATATAAATAATTTAATCATTTCATAAAATTTATAGTAGTATCATTTATTTTCCGGAGTCTTAAAACAGTAACTGAATGTGGCTGACATGCTGTTAATACATTTATTTTTTCATTGTCAACGTAGTCACTAGTCAGCTGTTTAAACTCTCCTTTTAGAAGATGAAAAAACTTATTTTTACCCCCCTACTTTTTAGGACTTGTAAAGCATATTTTCAATGTGGCTAACTAAGATCTTTTATGACATGTTTGTTTGAAAGTTTAACATGTCACAAAATTAGAGTTGGTTAAAAGAAGAATTTTAACTCAAAAAGACTTTTAGTTCATTTATTTAATGTGCTTCAAACTATATGCATAAAATTGAACATGTCCCTACGGAGTTGGCGAAAAGAAGTTTAATGTCATTTGGAAGATATGGATGTTTCTTAATTCCCATTGATTTTCTCCAAAACAAGAAACTCAATTGAAACTCAACTCAATTGAACCAACTCTATAGCATGATCAACAAATAAAGATGCAAAACCAATGAAATCCATCAAAGTTGTTACATAACTCTCTTATACATGCCAAATACTAAGGTTCAATTTTTAATCATGTGAATGAAAAATACTTTATTGAATGAAATAAATCTCACTTAAATGATTTTTGTACCTGAAAAACAAATACTCTTCAACAATAGGTTTGATGCACATAAAAAGGGAACAAAAAAACATACAATGATGTGAAAGTGAGGAATCTCATGCCCCCTTCCAGAAGGGAAGCATGTGTCAATATTTCTTAGTATTTCATTAAGCAAAAAATGGAGACAAAAACTAAAAGAGCCACCAAACCAATGTTCATTCTCTTCAATGTAGCTATAGTACAGCCCTACAGTTGAAGGGCAAGAAAGGACTCCATCACAAAAAGGGAGTAGCAGAAGGGTTAACAACAATGTGCTTAAGTGGGTTTGCAACATCACCACCACCAGCATGCTTAACAAACTCTGCTGGAGAGAGGAAGTTTCCATGGCACACACACATTATCCTGACTTCCTCCCCTTTACCATATTTGTACAAGATTCCCTCAATTCTTCTTCCATTTGGACCATCCCCTTTTGTGAACACACAAGGCATGTCTTCCATTGAGTTTGTCGCTATTTCCCTCCCCATTATGTTTTGAGCAGGATGAGGTTTCTTGGATGGATTATCCCCCTCACTTCTTGAACTTATACTCATTGGCTTTGGCTTTGATGATCCCACAGCATCCTGGCTGCTTCCTTCTGGTATGGATTGATTACTAGCAGGGCTTCTTGCTTCACCACAACTGCTTGATCCTGTGATGTGGAGAAAACTACATAATCAAATAGGACCATCTTCCTTTTCTTACTTTGGGTGTTTGTTTTCCTTTCTTTCCCTCTAAGTGATAGAATTACATACATACAATCACAGATGTTATATCCAAAGGTACACATGCTCCAACTTCATAAAGAAACAAAGTCTACTAGTATAAATGATATAAAGGAAAAAATTAGCACAGAAACGAAGTGATGTATGAATCAACTGCAGGAAAGGGTACATTTGCATTCTTACTTCCTTTTGTTCGCTTCTCTTTTCTAGATTTATGTCTTGTTTTATTCACCAAAAAGTGCCGAACCACGAGAATCCTTGGAATACCATAGTAGGCTTTAAACGTCAATCAGTTAATTTTTAGAAAGTAAACAAATAAAATTAAGAAAACGTCGAAAGAAGGTCATGTTCACTCTGATCATTCCACACAAATTATTAAGTATTTCCAATGCACAATAGTTCCAGCTAAAAAAGCGTATTCAAATACATGCACACCTGCGCACACTTATGGGAGTTACAAGACTTTCAATGTTAAGTCATGGAGTAGATACAACCATGATCACATATTAAATGAGGAAAAATCTTTTATATAGGATGACAGTAATAAATTACAGTTAAGAACTAGTAACAATTATAGCATTTATGCAGCTGCCAATCCACAAATTACAGGTTGTTATTCTTCATCGATGCATGAAGCATCTCATTTATGATTTAACCAAATATTATATTTTCTGTCCCAAACAACATGTCAAACTAGCTGCTAGCTTTAGTGTGTTACTGATCATATAAGGTTTTTAAAGAGTTTTGCTAAATGAAGCCAATGAGACATGCTACACAATACACACACATACATATATATGTATATGTTCTGAAGTGAACTTGATCAAATCTACTAAGATATACTTTTCTTGCAACTATGCATGGAGAACTCTGTGTTCTATTATATAGACCAAATGACATGAATAAATAGAATTGTGATAATAAGATTCAGAAAAAATCAGAGAACAATATAGGAAAAAGAAAAACCCTGCAATATCTAGCACAATGGTTGCCTACAATGCCATCAGGCATAAGATTGCAATGATTCTGCTTTCTAATCCATCCCGACCAAGTCAATAGCTTCCCCTCTTGCCCTTATCATCATGGAAGAACAAATTAATGAGGTAAATATAGAGAGGAAATTGACAACGGAATCTGTCGCAAGCGAGAAAAACAAATGAATAATTCAGAAATCATGCACATGGACAAACCATCTGGTAGAAACTAGGATGACAATTGAAGCTGTCTCATAAAGCTGAACAACCTAAATAGAGCAAGTTGCATTGTTGTCATTAAGAGTGTTCTTGTTTTAACCAGGCATACAGAAATTTTGGAATAAAAAAAGTTGAGTATCAAGAATTATAGCCAAATTTCAGATTCCCTAATGTCATCCAACCTACATTCAACAAGTACATATTATAATGACTTCTAATGGGACCATGGCTACCAAGCTAAAGCTAATAAACACAGAATAACCACTCAAATTTAAGTGTATAGATGCTTATACCTACCTTATTCTCAATACTTTTAAAGAGTGAATGAAAGCCATAATAGGAAACTTAATACAAAATCTTGTTATTGTAGTGCCTTATATCTCATATGAACATTGTTCAAAATAGGTATAAAAATTAAGGGGCCAAGATTTTCAATACAATTATTTATCAGTCCCTATCAACCAACAAGTGATGATAGCCCTATTTGACACTACTAGAGGAATCTGTGTAAAATGACCCTAGAACCTGTAAAATTGGATGTCCAGTTAAGTTGGAGGAATATCACAATTTACTCAAACTCAGTGGCAATCCAATCCAAGTCAAATAAATTCCAATAATTCAAGAGCTATCTTAAGTAAAGTTAGCATCTTCTCCTCCGCTCTGGTATCATAATTAATTCAAATACATCCAGCAATCATGTGCTAGAGAAACTCCAAGATACAGAATAAAAGTAACTGCCTACCACTTAAGAGAGGAGAAAATGAAAACCTCAAAATCATATCTTGACATACAAAGAACAATCTGTTTCAGTAAGCTATGAATTCCAGGTGATTATTTGTATATAAAAAGGGACTAATAACCACCCCAAGTTCAGACATATAGTGATCAAAATAAAGGAAACAAAACAACAATAAAATAACACTGAAAAGTTAAGCAAGCTAAAATTGCTTGTGTGTAACAGCAAAAGAACACTGTTGAATGTTGAATCTCAATACATATTCTGTCCCCCAACAATTGAAGAACCATAATTCTACTTCAGACAACTAGGTGCTATTTAAAATTCAACAGAGAAAGTGCAGGAACATAATCAAATATTTTAAGCTCTTGTTGGCAACCAACACACGTGCACAAAATCCAGGGAAACACTGAACAAGCAAGCCACACAGATAATTAACCTGTTGAAAATAATAACAAAAAATAAACACAAAATAAATATAAAAACATCCCCTCAATCAACAGGCTACACCAAATGCACAAGGCAACTAAATAATTAAGAATCAAAATGTTCAATACCATTGCAAGACAAATAATTACTGATATTACTACACAAACCAAGAACATGAGAAAAGTTATACACACACGTAATTAATTAACAACAAAGATGAATTCAGAAGCAAAAACAATACAACAAAGATGAATTACCTAGAAAAGGCTTGCTTTCCATTTCAGACACTGTTGAAGAGCTTCCACCTTGAGAATCCACCGAACCCTGAGAAGATGGTTGAGTGAACAATCCTTGAAAACCAACCTTCCCTTTCCCCAACACATCACCAAGAACAACTTGCTTTGTCGCCGCCACGCCCCACGCAGAAGGTGGTGGGGTCACCGTCGAAGAACCAAACCTATTCAACCCCATTGCACCCTCCACTTCCTCCGAACCACCGCCGCAGGAAGCGCCGCCGGCACCGGCGACTTCCCTTGAAACTCTCTGCTTCTCGGAGCGGCGTCGCTTGGCCTCCATCCGGCGCTGCGTCTGCACCTCCTTCCTCCTCCGCCACTCCTCCTCCGTCTCCGTGGGCAACGACGACGTCCTCATAAGTGCAGGGTACGTCGCGGGAGGCGGCGCCACCGTGTCATCCTCCCGAAAAAGTGGCATTGTTCCGACCACAGAAGAAGAACGCATAAGCTTCTTCCTTTTAGCGTTCTTGTCCACCCCAAATCTTCCTCCTAACGAAAGACCAAGGTTCAACTCAACCTCTTCATCCTCATGTTCCTCTTCACCACGTTCCTGTAGTTCTTCTTGTTGCTTCTTTGTGTTATCATCACCACCGCCACTTGACATGGCGAATCCTTGAAGCAAATCTCTCGGGTACTTGTCCATCTTCACACGTAGACTCTGATGATGATTATGAAGATGATGATGATGGTTCTCCATCAGTGTCTATTACCAAAGCCAGTAACATAAAACATGGCGAACTAGTTACTGTTCTAACGCATGTTGTTCTTGTTCACATAACACGCGTCTTCACAGAACAACAAGCCTTGTTGAGTTGGTAGTGAATGGTTCAAATCAGCAAAACCCATGAAACAAAAATGCTCTTTTTCTCTCTCTTTTCCAAACACGAATAGCACACAAACCCAGATCGCAAAAACGTTCTTTTCCGGCACAAAAAAAGAAAACAATTGAAACTGAGAGGGAAAAAAATTGAATTTTAATTAAATCAATCCTTCTTCTAATTCGGGTAAACCAAAAAAGGGAAAAAAAACATTTTTCTTTTACCCTTTTGGTTTACTTGGACAGAGGAATGCAACCCGGGGAAAGAGAAAGGAAAGATTGAGGAAGAAACGGAAGAGAAGAGAGTAAGAAGAACACACGAGAGAAAAAAATAATAGATGTTTTTTTTTTTGGGGAATGATGAGAGTGAAAAAGAAGAAGAGAGAATTAGTGGAATAATATTTATGTGATGACGAAAGTGCCCTTGGGATGTGACAAGTTAAGAAGGAATGGAAGAGACAAGTGGCGATCATGGGAGAGCGCGTGGGTGACGCGTGGCGAGAGAGACAGGTTATATTTGAGTGGGGAAAATAAGGTCGCTGTCGAGGGGAAACGTGTCGAATGGAGGAGGGGGTGGACGAGTCGCCACGTGTCGGTGAAGATCCCGGGAAGGGAAAAGGTGACGCGTGGCGTTGGCGATTTTCTAATGCGGCTTTGGGTCGTGATCTAGGACTAGGAGAGTTCCCACTTTCTCCAATTCGTCAAACTCACTGCCACCCATGTGCCCCAACAAGGTTTCTTTTTTTTCTTTTTTCTTTTTTAATTCATTGGCAGTATCATCATGATTATTTTTCCATCCAATTCATAGTTAATCGGGTGTTTGGTTTGCAGTTGAGGAAACAGAGTTGAGTTGAAATGAAAAATTTAAAGATTGATATTAATTTTTCACGCTGTTCAAGATAATCAAAACTCTGTTGACCCGTAAGATCAAAAAACTCCCACGAACCAACGGAGGTTTTCTCCGTTCAATTACTCTACCAAACACGCTTGATTTAAAATATTTTATTTAATTTTATTATTTTATTATTAATAAATGATATTTTAATTTTTTTAGTCTTATTTGTTAATCAAAGTAAAAAGTTATACCAAAAAAATACATTAACTATAGATAATAGAATTAGAAAAATATAAATTAATTATACCTTTACTTTTAAATGAAAATAATTTTGAAATAAAAATCAAGTCCAAAGTAATAATAAATGTGGATGAAGGGAGTACTTAGGGGATATGAATTTTGGTTACCGTGATTCGTATTTAGGTATAAAAATAATGATATGTATAGAATAAGGGACAGATCTTCGATAAAAAGTATCAAGTTCATGTAGTTAGTATCTTTTAAACTAGTCTAGTTGAGATTTGGTATTATATCCTTACGTTCTAAGGATATCTTATGGTCTTATTGTTGTTCAATCAACATATACTAGTGCATGTGTTGTGGGGTGAAATAGGGTGTCACAAGCGAAACCACTTTGACGCAAGTGAGTAGGATATACAATATTAGAGTTCAAATGTTAAGGTTTGTTGAATGCACCTCATGCCTAGTAAATAAGTGATATTTATAGAACTAGAGTGGTGATTAAATGTCTTAGTTCATGTGTCAGTATTTTTTTGTCAAGTTCAAGGAAGACTGATACAAGTATAGATATTTCTAACATAGTTGTAAGTGTGACCAGTAGCACTCAATGCACCTTGTTTACAATTAAAGTATAATCGCACAGAAAACCCTAGATAATATTACTCTAGGAAATTATTACTCTGTCAAATGTGTCACTTAATTACAATAAGGGGCTTCGAGGGCATTTATACAATCAGTGTGCCAAAGAAGGAAGCAAGGTATGAGGGGCCTTAAGCCCAAGTCCACAATGATGTAGGGGATAACTGTATCCTACTAAGGTTGGATAGAGGTTTGACCATTCCCCAATTCTAACCTAAATGTGGGTCCCCTTCAACTTGGGGGAACACACCCCTTAACCTCTATATGATATCGACTCATTATCGATATTGCCTATCGTGGGTTGTGACGCCCCTCATCCTTATATAATTAAATATAACAAATATAATAAATATGCTGGTAAATTTTTATGATTCATCAATCACTAAAATGACGAGAGACACCACAATTAAATAGAAAGAATTAAGACCATACCCCATATCTTTAAATGATATACATTTCCCATATATGAAGATATGAGAAGTGAAAAAAACAATGATCACACTTCTTGCTACAAGGCATCTCTAATTAGTATGCCATATCTCCTTAGGAAACCAACCACCAGTGGTAAATTGCAACAGAAGAAAGAATATAAGGATATTGGGTAAGAAATGGAGAGGAGAAGGTGTTTGACTCCCAAAGGTTAGCAATTTAATTTCATAAATCATAGATGTTAAATAAGGAGGAAGTAAGCTTGCCAAATTGGGATGCCAAAGTATAATTTAAGATAGTTTACATGGGTTGAAATAAGGTAGGAAGTGATTAGGAAAGGAAGAAGGAACAAAAGAAATTGGAAAATAGAATCTGGGAATCTCGCTCAAGCCTCGCTTAAGCGATTATTGGGCAGAAACAACATAACCTTATAGTGGCCCTCTCGCTCAAGCGAGCCAATTTTCGCTCACGTGAGACCTATTCTCGCTTAAGCGAAATGTTTTCGCTCAAGCGAAATTCATCTAGAATCCCCCCTTTCAGCCTCGCTTAAGCGAGCCAAATGATTTGGCTCAAGCAAAATTCATCCATAATCTCACTAATTCACGCATACTAGGCTCGCTCAAGCTAATATATTCTCGCTTAAGTGAGAATAACAGAAAACTCTTTTCTGTTGAGTTTTATGCCATGAACCCAAATTGCAACACATCCCATTTCTTCTATACTTACCCAATTACTACCAAACTTCTTAGGGAGTCCATACACTCCCATCATAACTTGCCAAATTTAGTTCCACTCAAAAACTTAATAATGTGCATGACTTTCTCATGATTATGCATATATAGTTTTGTAGAGACCATCGCACTTCACAACCAAGCAAATCGCCCCAATTATGATTCGTACCAACACCAACAAGTTTCAATTATGTAAGAGGGTTCATACACCCTAATTCCATGTCCTAAAATCTCTCAAATCAAAATGTGACCTATCCACTTCCTATATCATTTAGGATTTCAATAACACTTTACCATCATATACTTTGCAAACTAGCATAAATTCTACAAATCATTATTCATTCATTAAAAGCATATTCATATCATCACATTATAGGCAATGTCATTCATGTCCAAGGTCATACTAAAAAATTAGCCTTCAAAACACTAAGGTCTAATTTTCACGCATGACCTTCAAAAATTAATATTCATCACTATCCAATTATCTTACACAAAACATATACATCGTGCTTTTCAAAATAATTATCGGCCAAGGCACAAGAGCTTCCTTCCATATTTACCTTTTTCAATTTCAACCTCTAAAAAGGTAGGACTCCAAACATACCTACATCAACCTTTAAAATGACAACTAGGAGGTGAGTAACGTATACAAAATGAATAAATATCATACATTATGATAATATATACATACATGTGCACAACATGTGTTTCTCAATGGAACCATATAATTCAACCACACATAAAATTATTCCACATATAATTTCATCATCAATCACCATAATCATAGCATATGTACCCAGCCATTACATTTACATTACATATCATTTCATTGGCAATCTCGCCAATCCCAATTATCCATTCAAGGTTAGTACCATAATTTTTTCCATTTCTTTATCACGGGCTACTAATCTCGGTATATCTCTGGCTATATGCAAATGCTGTTATAGCTAATGCATATACACAAAGGAATCATTATCAAACGCGGATCCAACTATGGGAACAACACCATATAATATGTATGTCAAGCATAGGTGTGCTACCATGCCCTTACTACAGTAGTTAAATGTGTACACTTATCTCTTAATTTGCATACATAACACCATCTTTTACTGGTACCAAACCACTATCGCCCATATGTAGCACTAGTCACCCTTTGACTTGCGAATCAACAACATGGTCTCACTTGCCAAAAGTGCTACGGGCCTCTCCCGAACACACATGGAGAGAGTCGTGCCCTGTAGGGACACCGAGATTACTTGCTCATCACAGATCCAGCCACCTACTAGGCCTGCCACATAGGATACCTCGCTATTAAACTATGGAGAGTTTTATGGCTCTATGGAATCACTAGGGAACAACAATAATTTGCTTGTGCATAGAGCCGTCCTCCCACTGGGCCCGCCTGTTGGAACCCCTAATATTCCAAAACAGATAGCGTAATGATATACCATGGATGCAAATGTAGATCAATGCATTCTCATACCATGCATCCTACAATGCCACTTCACAATCATCAACTTACCACCATCACTTATTGGATTTTAATTTCATTATCATCTCTCAAATACCACCAATTGTTATTAGACTTCATTAACATAAATGGTTAGTGGCAACCAATATCCACACAATTCCATCGATTCACATATCATGGGATATTCAACATATTTATATCCGTTTCAACCATAATCATAACATTAATTACAAGCAATTTATAAGGCCATGTATCAAAATCAACATCATAATCATCATCCCAATTATCATTCATAACATAACACAAATTTTAAAAATGCATTTCAATTTAGATGTCTTATTAAGGCATACATTCAAGCTGAATCATGGAACACATCCATACATATACATCATTAATGGGTGAAATCATTCATTTTAGAAGATGTTACCCCCTCCTACTTCAAGAGAAGTAGAAATCGTTGTAGTTCAAAGGTCCCACTTCATCAATGGAGTCGTTTCCTACACCACACAATATATAATACAATTATTTTCATATAAACCACCAAGATTCAAATGTTTTAAGTTAAGCTACTTGGTGTCAATGCCATTATTAACCTCAAACCATTTTCCATTTCATTTAATCTACCACAACCACCATGAGTTTGGTGTTTACATTCATTATTCCGTATTTAAAGCAATATCCACAAATGGGTTTCCTCATTAATGGCTATCTACCATCATTAATACCATCTCTCATCATTAATAACAACCCTCAAACTCTAAATATCATATATTCATACTTAAAATCAACTTTCTTAACAACATTACATATTTCCCCCAAAACTTAAGGTTAGGGTTTCACCTAAAAACCCATCACCATCATTATTGCTTATTATTTCTCATGCCATTCACCACCATTTCCACAAACCATTACCAACCCTCATAAATATTACATTTATGACACCCCACCTTAGGGTTTTTCATCATTAATAGCTTTCTCTCATAACCCACATGCACTTAACACCCTTCTATCAAACCAAAACCATAACCTAGGGCTTAAAACACCAAAAGAATAAAGAAACTTACCTCAAGCTCCAAGAAAACCCAAGCCCTAGCACACCCACGAAAATGGGGAGACAATAGAGAGAGTTTTCAAGCTCAAAACACCTTCCAAAGTGAAGAAGTGGCGAAATTGATTGGATATGGAAGGAGGCTCACAAATTTGATGAGTTTTGGGGGAGAAGAAGAAAAATGAAAGGGTTTATATGAGGGAGAAAGAGGGTGACAAAAATAGGGGAAGAAGAAGCGGAGATATGTCTTAAAAATGGTTTTCCATTTTCTTTTTACACACCACACATTAAAATTTTACCATTTTAAAGTTAACAGGATGTACGGGTTCAATACTTATCTAAAAATTATTCCATATTCGTATTCACAATGACGTCCTTAATAGCCCTGACCAACAACGTCACAATCAAAGATACTTGGTCCAATACCTATATTTTAATTAATCAACTTAGGTGTTAAATTCAGCTCTATAAATCCCAATAAATTATGAATAACCATAATAGGTCCCAATTTAATTATTTCTAAATTTTAGGACATCAATTAGTTCGTATTTAATTATTTTATTAATGATTTCTCTCAAGTAAGCATTTATTTAAATTTTAGGGATGTTACATGGGTTATGCAAGGGAATGATATTGTGGTGCTCATATTGATACCAGATGCTATATGTTTCTATTCCCAACCTCTATCTGATACCAGCTCGTTAGCGACATTGGTTATCGTTGGTTCTACGAGGGAGGAATACTATGGTGCTTATATTGATACTAGATTTTGTGTGTACTACTTGTATGGGCTTATAGATATTGGCACCGGTATCATGCCTAAATCAAATAATATATGTATGATATTTATATTTATGCATATATCCATTAGATATATACATATTTAATTATAAATGTTTATTAACTTATTACTCTTTCTGTTTCATATTATAAACCTCTATTTACAATGACACACACTTTTAAAGGAGTAATTGTTGTCTTGATATTGTAAAAATAATTTTTTTTTCTAACAGATTTTAAAGGAGTATATTTTAACAGTCATTAACTTTTGCTTTCCAATATTACTTATAATACATTTATTATATGAGAGAGTAACTAATATCTAAAGAGCACTAAGTTTTATTTTTAGGTTGAATTTCTTCCATTTTTAACCCTGCATTTTCACTTTTACGTCTCTGTTTCATAGGTCCACCAAGATGATTTTTATAGCAAAATCTTTTACTAACATTTGTAGCAGATTATATATAGTTCACTGTTACCCCTCAAAAGTATACTTCTTGATATGAGACTTCAATGTCAAGGAATGAACAAATATGAATATAAAACAATGCAAACATCTCTCGCAAGGGAAAATTTGATGTTGGACTTTTTTTTATCTTTATAAAAAAGTTCTTTATGATGAAAATTTTAATAAAAATATTGATAAAAAATTTTGTCGATCAATTTCACCTTTGATCATATAATTTTTAAATTTGGAAACTTTACATTTAATATGAGGATATGTATTGTATTAGGTGATGTCACATGTCATTTTTGAAAACTTTTACATTTAATACAAGGATATATATTGTATAAGGTGGTGTTATATGTCATCTATAATTAGAAAATTTTAGATTTAATATGTTGACATGTATTGCATGAGGTGATGCCACATGTCACCTAGTGGTCAACACCTATGCATTGCAGAAAATATAAAGGGAATTTTTTAATAAAAATTGAACTAATTTTAACTATAAAAAACAAATCCACCATATATGGGCTTAAACGTTTTATTGTTTAGACAACTCATATTTATAAACATAATGTGTGGACCCTTATATAAAATCTTTCATCCAAACCAGGAGTAATATACTTGATGTGGGACTTCAAAATGTATAGTTTTCACTTAGTTAGTATATATATTGTAACATCCTAATTTGAATTTACGACTGATTAATGATAATTAAATAATAAATAAGGTGTTAATTAATTAGAATAAAAAAGGGTAAGTTAAATACGACTTTAAATTGTTTAAGTTAAAATTAAATTTAAAATCATTGGTTAGTTTTGGAAGTTAATCGGATGGATAAAAAGACTATACTACCCCTTAACTAGTTAAAGTTACTCTCCCCTCATAACACAAATAAAAGAAAAGAGGAAAATCCTTCCCTCATTTCCTCATCCAAACCATGACAACCCTCGTCCACTTTCCATCTTCATTTTTATCTTCTTCTTTCCTCCATTATCATCTATTCCTTCATCAACCATCACCATAACTTTTCACTCAAGGCAAGGCAAGTCAACTATTTCTTCCTTACTCTTCTTCTTTAAAACGTGGCCTCACTAACCACGGGACATAGGTGAAGTTTTCAAGGTTGAATTAAGGTAAGATTATTTTAATTTTTGGGTAAATATGTGCTACTATGAGGAAAACCCAATGAGAAAAAACCTCAAGTTAGGAAAAAGAGAACATATCGTATATCCAACTAGATGTAATAAAGTCACAAGTCCTAGACATTCAACTTATACCTGATGGGTGTTCCGTATAATGACTCAAGGCGATAAATGACTTTACCAACCACTTTGGATACGCGGTACGGGCTTCCCATGTCGGTGCAAGCTTACCTTGCTAGGCAAGTTTATTTCCAATGCTGGCTTAACGCAGCACCAGATCTCCAACCTCGAACTGCTGGTCTTATTTTCCTGCTCTTTAAAGAGCAAGAAAACTTAACATTGATTCGGTACCTCTGGATGGCGGATGAGTAGTGTGCCTAACGCACCAAACTCAATTACAATAAAGCAATACCATACCCGGTCCCCTTATCTTTCTGACTCAGTGCCTATAAGATTAGGTGGTGTAGGGATGTCTGACTCCAAGCTAGGTCTATCCACATCATAGACCTTCTGGCGCTTTGCCTGCTGTTTGATCCTTAAGCCCTTCTTGGTAAAGTAGCTTCTTAGAAAGCGAAGAGAGCGTGACGATGTAGCAGTTTGAGAATAAGATATATGACTACTTCCCAAAGCTTCGCCTTCCTCTATCAGTCTATCATCAGGATAGAAACCTGCATATGTTCAAAGCCTAGGTTTGCCTATATTGGAGTTCTTTTGCTCTACGCTGGGAAGACGACGGTGTGATTTCATCTGTTGGAGGTGTAACCGCAGTTGTTATGTCTACTCTAAAGGTAGTTTCATTCTCCTCGGATGAGAATCGGTAGCTATTATATTATAATAGAAGTAGTGGTGTTACTTTTTTCTTGAAAAGACAGTTTTCAAAGCCTTTCTAGGCTAACGAAGTTAGGGCAACAACTCCTGACTCGAGGTTGAGAATAGGATTCGATGGAAAACGGGATCAAGCTTAATTACTTTCTGTTGTGATCAATTGTTGTACCGATGGGTGTTTATGAAAGTGGAGCTTCGGGAAAGATGGGCATTTGTCATGTGTTACAACTCGATTTTTCGCAACAAGAGAAGAAGAAGATACCTTGATTAAACGCAATCAGAATATGAACAAAGGCCACTGCTCAAACTCTTCGATATCCACTAGCTAGGCAATCCCTTTACTTTATCTGATAATTGATCTCTTGCTACCAGATCTACCCTTACGGATCTATTGAAGGAAGGATTAAAAAAAAGGCATATCTTATATATGGTGGTAGGGAGGGGATGGCCTCTCATCAGCGGTAGGAAGCAGAAGGTGCTAGCCCGGCCCCTTGGTCTGGGTCTGGGTACAACTAGAGAATATTTATCTGTCTGTTTGAGACTTTTCAGCTTATTTTTCCTAATCTTTTAGGTAAGTGAAGTGACCAGGGCACGAACGCTCTAACAAGTTAAGGTCTTTCTCAACCAAAGCATGTTGATTGCACGCGATACAGATAAAGTGATCAAAGTGAGGATAATCCTTTAGGTGCTATCTACGAACACCATCACCGAACATCAAAGGCTACGATATCTTATCGAACTGATGACTGAATAGATTGGAGAAAGCAGAAATAAAAGTCTTAGGCAGTAGACTTTCTAACGGCAGACTCTCTAACAGTAGAGATTAGGAGACAACAGATGCTTTCGTCAGACTTGGCCTCCCTCATGCCTCTTTCATCTTCTTCATCATCCAAGCCTACATAGATCGGAGGTTTCTCTTTACTAAACAGTAGGGTATCCTTTCAAGATATGTCACTCCAAACAGTTGGGATTGGGGGGTCGTTGAGAAACACACTTATTATACCAGAGTGCGGCCCTGGATTTAATAGCCTGATCTTAGAAAATGCTTCCTCTTTGAGTGTACTCTCAGCCTTTAAAGATACCCATCATTGTTTAGGCTAGAGAAATATTGTACCCTTATGGAAGATGTTTAGAGCTTTACCAAGATTAGAGCTTTGACCCTGTAGGTTAGCCGGAATGGAGACTCGTTGGTGGATGAATAAGGAGCGGTCCTATATGCCTATAAGACATGGTAGAAATGATTAGTCCAATCCCTTTTTGTCTCACCCAAGCGCTTCTCCAAGCCCTTCAAGACTTTATGGTTAGTCCACCTCAGCCTAGCCATTGGTTTGAGGATGCTCAATAGAAGAGAATTATTTTCATTTCACAATTAAATTACCCTAGTGAATTAACTCTAAGAGTCTACACGAAACACAACTTTAAACTAAATAACCATATACATAGAACAGGCTTAGGATGGGTCATACCTAATACTATAGGTCCATAATAGGGTTACTCTAGGCTTAGAGGCAACTAAATTTGTAATTACGCATTTAGAATTAGGAAAATCTGAAAGACTGACACTTGTGTAATTGATTACACAATATGTGTAGTCGATTACTAGACAACTATAATCAATTACATAATATGTATAATCGATTACCAAATAGACAGAATGTAGAATTATGCAGAATTTTAGCCACCGGCCAACTTTTACACCCCTAACTTACTCGTTTGACCTTCAATGACACCAAATTTTGACTTAAGCTTATTCACATTATTTATGACCTGCTAGAACTGACCGCACCCAAAAATTCCCAAAAATGAGGGAGATATGTGGTAAAATTCAATTTGACCATTTCTATGATATTTGACCCTTCAAAACCATTCTAATCCCATTCAATTGGACAATTTCACAACAACCACATTACAAATATAGTACATGAGTTATTCAACCTGTCAGGAGGTTTTAAAACCTCATAGATCAAAATATCACCTATCCAGTTCCTTAATTCTCACCTAATTTTTACAAAATCATATACCTTATCAAATCCAAATGAAATTCTAACTTGCAATGCCTTAACAAAAACCATCTTTCTCAATTGACATTCATTATAACCTACCTACCATCATAATGCATAATTTGAAAGTCACACTTGGACATTAAAACATGGTTTCACATCATCACACCACACCATTCATAACTAAACCTCTAGTAAGGTTACAGATACCTATCCACTAGAAAACATATATATATATATATATATATATATATATAGTACTTTAATTGCATATCAACATAAATGTTGTAAAGTGTTCAAAACAACCAACAGTCATATTTACATATTTACAACACCAAGCCATAATAAGGCTTATCAAAATATCATCATCATCAAAATAATCAAACACACACTATTTTCTATGGTATCACATTACTTTCATCCTCTAGGCTCACCAAGTGGCATCCTGGTCACCCTAAAAACTCACTAAAATAATAAATTGAAGGGTGAGTGAGTGTTATTCCAAGTAGTAAATAGAAACATCAAATATGATTTACACCAATCATTCATGCAAACTAAATTAATCAAGCATAAAGCTTTTCAATAATCCTTCACCATTTAAAATCATACATAATATATACCAATTAAGCATAAAAACTTATTAATCATCAATTCCTATACTTATTTTATTTCAATTTCAAACATCACTACAATACCTTTAATCTTCCATCACCTAACATACACCAACACCCCAACACTCTCAATGCAATGTTTAAATGCCAAGGACTTTGGAAATTTCATTCTTTTCAAATGCATAAAAGCATGCAATACAGATACAGCTTCACAAACATAAATCATAGTGCCAAAGGATAATCCACATAGTGAATTGTAGCATTATAAAGTGGCAGATATCCAAGTAATCACACAAAAATTGTAGTGCTATAATTGGCAGTCTCAAATAGAAAATCATAGTGCTATAACGAATTGTAACACTTATTTCAATGCATATGATGTCATGGCTATGCAATATGTAAGGATGCAAATCATGGTGCATTTAAATCAATTCGGCATTGTTGGCACGGTAATAATGTTTTAACTATTTGTGTTTACCACCGGGTCATTAATTAGCAAGCGCACCAATCATTTGTAGTTTTCAAAATTTAGATATCGTTCCACTGGGATTAAAAGTCTAATAACAACAGTAATTTTCTATTTACTATGGTAAATGTAAAGAAAGTTATAGACAAAAGAATAATTTATATACAATTTATACAGTATTCACAGGATAGCATGGTTGAATTGTTCATGAGATAAAAAGAAAATAAAAATCTATCTAAAAAGTTGAGTTGCAAACTAGAATAGGTAAGATACTTGAGAATAAAACACAGATAGACAAATTATGTTAGAAATTGGATCCCTAATCTAGAATAACAATGAGGAACTCAAGACATGCATATTTAATCATCAAGTTTCATGTCATTGCAGCTTAAATTCATTATAACCGATCCCTCGTGATATAAATTCTAAGAATTCACCGTAAAGTCCGATCCCTCGTGAGCTTTCTCAGTAAAAACTTGCATTAAGACCTGACCTTATGGCAACAATGGTTAACAACCCCTATAGAATTAAGATACCAAGGGTATTCCAACTTTTACTTTCGTCAAAACAAGTTTCAATACGGTATGAATAATCATTCTTCCGTTTGACATTCATACTAATAAAACTAGTTTCAATACACATGAAAATCATTCTCCTGTTTGACGTTCATATTAATAAAAGATTGAAATACTAACATAGACTTGAATCATAAACATGCAGAGGTCGAATTCACAACATTATACTCAATAGATTAGTTCACCAATTCCAACATAAACAGATTAGTTACACATGGTAAAAGTAAAAACAACACTTATAGAGGTTGACATTACGAAGACGATAGAAACTTCACGATACAACGATCACAATACAACAAAACACTCTCAAGTATCTAGAAAACTATTCTAGAACTACAAACTCATAAAAGAAATACTCAAAGTCGAGTATAAAGAGAGAAAAGAATGAGAATGGGATGATGGAATGAGGATGCTTAGAATGGTGTTGGATGGCCCTATTTATAGGGCTGAGCAAGGGTGCTGATGCTACATGTCAGTCCCCTGACTCAGCCTCCATTAAACATCTCGAAGTGGCCATGAGGGAATTATTAAATGAATCATGCCTTGCCACTTGGCCCTGTCCCCCATTCGGTTTTGGCCATTTGTGCTGAGTGGGGTGGCCAATAATGGGTCAAAGCTAAGTGTTTGGCCAAGCTGGCTATGGAGTCCACGCAGCTCTGACGCTACGCGTGACTATGACGCGTAGCGTCAGTATCAAAAGTAACCACGCTACGCGTGGGGTTGATGCTACGCGTCAGCTCTTCCAGTATCTTTAATTTTCTCTTGAATTTTCTATTTTTTCATTGCAAAACTAGAGAAAATTGATCAAGGGCAGATTATTTCCAACAACATCCATTTATTGACTTTAAAACCTAATTTTCTAACAAATTAAACTAATTTTTATGATTTTTGTGAAATTTTTATTAAAGCTTTTATTGAAAATTTGAGGACTAACAAATACCCCCAACTTGGGACATTGCTCGTTGTCGAGCATGAGAGAAAAATAAGAAATAAAAATTTGAAATCAAATTTTTGAGTTAGTCCGAGAATTTACTTCAAAAAGTAATTTCACAATTTAGCTAATTTGTAATAATCTAAAATTAATATCTAATATAACAAAGGTTTAATGATAAAATTAATTACAATATTTTATTAACAAACCAAGCAAAATTTTAGGCTTACCTCACAAGTGTTTATCTCTATGTAAAGGGTAACCTGTTTCACTCAATCAATCATAAAATCAAATGAATTTAACTTTGATTGTCATCTAATCAATAGCTAGTCATACAGAGTTAATTCAGAAATCACAAGGTCTTTTCACGGGTTGTAATAAGGCTTGACTTACAAGAATCAATGGTTTTTCTTGGAATTCAAAACCTGAAATCATAAAAGAGCATTTTATAATTTTTAGGCTTTATCTTGGCCCAAATCTCAATTCCCTTATTGATGAAAAATAAATACCTCTAACTTGATTCTTTTCACTATTTTTGATTTTTCTTTTTCATATTTTTTTTTCTTGTATTTTGAAAAGAATCAAGTTGCTTATCTTTTTCACTCCCTATTTTTGTAAGAACACTAAAGATATTTTTCATTTCTTTCAACTGCTCTTTTAATCAATCAAGTATAGGGAATGGTTAAAAACTGTTTTAGGTTTTAAAGGTACCAAAGAATTTTATTCTCAGGCTCAACATTGGCTTGCAAAGGATAAAATAATTTTTACCAAGGTAAGCTATTTGGCCCAAGGTTTCTTTTCACCAATAAATATGCCTTGATCATATTCCTGAATTATCTGTACAACAACACAAATCAGAGATTAAAGCAAAATCAATTTGAATAAAGTTATATCGATTAAACCCTCAAGTGTTTAAAGGATCTCTTAACTCACCGGGTTATCGAAATTTGCTTGATAGTTAATAAACTTATTGTAGTTAAATTTATCAACATTCCTAAGTTATAAAAGAACCAATAATTAATTTTTACGAAATTAGTTTTATTGTGTGAAAACTTTAAGTGAATAAATTAACTTACTAACAAAAATTTGAGTTATTTGATAAAACTTATTTTTGAAACACGCAAAAACATATAATTATGCTATAATTACGTAAAAGTAAACACACCACACATAAAGAAATATCATAATATAATCCAAAATGTAAATATAAATGTGAATGTAAAATAAAATGTACTCAAAGTAAATGAAAAAAAAGGTGCAAAAATGGCATCATCAGTCCTCCATCTGATCATCGTCCTCCCCCTCCTCATCAGCATCACCATCAGAATCAGCCTGTGCTCCAGACGGTCCACCAGTCTCAGGGTAGGTAGGTACATCACCAGGCTAAGCTACATGAGCTGCAAACTCAGCCAGTGTGACATATGGTGCTCCCTCACCCTGAAGTCTGTACTGATAAAATTCATCATGAAGATGAATATAAGCTCTGTGTGTGGCAGCCATCATCTACATCATATGCTGATGCTCTAATGTCATCCTGGCAAATCCCTCTGTGACAACATCGGCAGGTGGTGGCTGTACTGGTGGTCTCCTCCTCTTGGGTCTGGGCTGAGCCTCCTGCTCCAGAGGTGGAAGCTTGCATTGCTGAACAAAATAATCTCTGTTCACCGAGACCTTGGGGACTCTCCCCAAAGAACTCGTGAACTCAGGTGATGGCACAGTAACTCCTTGCCTCTTCAGCAAGGTAGATATGATGAGAGGGAATGGAATAGGCCGATTCACTTTATACCCAAGGGCATAGAAGTGAATCTGCTCTGATATAAGCTCGGCGATGTCAATAGTATGGCCCTGGAGGATAGAAAATAGAAGGCAGCATCGGTCGACTGGAATAGATGAGAGGTGGGTGGCAGGGGTGATGTTATGCAGCATAAGGTAGGACCATGCTTTGGCTAGAGGGGTCAGCTGGGTCTTTAGGAGGTTAGATAGACTCCTTCCAACCTTACTCAGGTTGAAAAAGATTCTATCTTTTCTCAAGAAATGAGAACCCTCCTCGAGGGAGTATCCTAAATCACCCTCAGCAACTATCTTGTTTCTATTTTCCATCCAGAAATAAGTATCATCCTCGGGAGTAGGCTCCCAAGGATTACCCAATAGGGTACTAATGGTATCCCAGTCATAAGTGATATGTCGGCCCCTCACCCAGCTCGTCCTTTGTTGTCCAATGTTCGGCGCATCCTGACTAGTCCTATAGGCGTTTGCATAAAATTCCATCACCAAGATATGATCCCCCTCAGTCGGTAGAGAAAATAGGGGTCCCCATTTCCTCCTCTGAACTCCATCCTGCAGCTCAGGATAGTCTCCAGCATTAAGATCCAACACCCTCTCTCAGATAAGTCTTTGCCCCTTTATCTGATGGAAGCGGGCCCATTTTGTGTCAGTGCGAAATCTAGTGGGATCCCTCGGTCCCAAGACCTCCTCTCCCTGAAGATCAGGGTCTTCAGAGGTGGTGTCAGTATCCATGGTCTTTCTTTGTCTTTTAAAAGGACCAGTAGTAGGGATAGATTTCCTCAGTGCCATCTGTAAAAAAAAATAAATTAAAAACCAAACACATATTATATTGTTTGAAAAACATATCAAACATCAAACATACATAATCAACAAATTATTTACAAAAAGTTTTACATAAAAATTTTATTAAAGAAAATCACACAAGATAAACATATAAATTTACACAAAATCCACATATTTTTGAATTTTTTTGTAAAAATCAACATGCATATTTTTGGATTTTTAATAATAAAACAAAAATTCACACAAAATACAACATGCATATTAACATAAATTTCACATAACATGCATAAATATATACAATTTTTTTTTTAATTTTTATCAATGCAAGAAAGTATAACAAATACAAACTAAGAAAATTTATTAATTAAAAAGAAAAACATACAGCATGTTAAACAGATGAAAAACATAAAATAAAAAATAACTAAAATAAAATAACAAACAAGAATTAATAAAAATCAAAAACAGAGGCTGACGCTACGCGTGGGTGGGACACTACGCGTCAGCCCTGTTCTGCCCATGCTACGCGTCAATGGGACGCTACGCGTGGGCTTGCAGTTCATCCTCATGCTACGCGTCAGTGTGATGCTACGCGTGGGCTGCGCGGTTTTGAATAGAAATAGGGGTTTGCATAGTAGCAACCCCTTTCAAAAAATACACTCATTCAATTTCAAATCAATTCCTAAATCTAACAGCAATCAAACCCAATGGTCTTCTAATCCTAATCCTAACAGCATGTAATTCTATAAATTGAAAAACAAAACCGAACCAAAAAAGAGAAAAAGAGAGATAACTTACTTGGATTTGATGAATGCAGAATAGGAATGAAGAAGATTTGGAGGTTTGAGAGAAAAAGAGGTTTGTGAAAATCAGGTTTTCTGAGAGAGAGGGAGGCAGGTTTAAAAGTGATGGTCTTGGGCCTTCCTCTGTTTCAGTTTTAAAAACTGAACGTGGGCTCTGACGCTACGCATGGTATAGACGTTACACGTCAGGTCCAAAATTCAGAGTCCACGCTACGTGTCCATGGGGCGCTACGCGTGGGCTTCTGTTTTTCATTTTTCAAAATTTGAATTTCCAAAAGCCTCTTTTAAGTTTAAAAACCCCTTTTTATTATTAAAAACACAATTCTAAAAATGTTTTTGTTGTTTTTTTATGTTAAAAATAATTGAAAATAACAAGAAAAGAATGGGTTGCCTCCCATTGAGCGCTAGGTTTAATGTTTCCAGCCAGACATTGTAACACCCCGAATTTTTAAAGTAGGAAGTTAAATTAGGAAAATAAATGTTGAATAATTAAATGTGGGCTAATTAATATCCCAAAATTCTTGAAATGATTTAATCAAGACTCTTAGAAATCGTAAGTGAATTATGGAGACCGAATAAGTCGAAAACTGACCCGGATAAAATATAGGTGTCGGACCAAGTATCTACGATTGAGATACCGTTGGTCAGGGCCGTAGATAATGTTATTGGGATTCCGAATTTATATTCGGAATAATTTTTAGAATACGTATTGAGCCCGAACGGGGAACCTGTTTGTTTAAAAATGAAAGAGTTTAATGGAAGCTTAATAACTTTAAAGCTAAACTCATATTTTCACTCTCACTTCCGTAGCACTCTCTTCTTTCCCACGCCAACACACACTTCTTCACTTCTCCTTTTCTCCTTCTTCTTCATTATTTCCTCTTCACCTTCCCCCTTGAACCCTAAGTTAAAAAGTGAAATACATCTCCTCCCTCCTTTGTTATTTTCAAGAAGCTCAAGGAGAGCTTGGAGCTTAGAGTATCCTCTCCTTTCCTTCTCCTTAAATTCGTGTGGATTTTCTCCTCTTTTGCACACTCACTTCTTCTTCTCTTGAGGTAAAATTATTACCATTTTCTATGTATACAAATATGTAGTTGTAGTTTTGGTGTAAGAACACATTAAATGTATGTGAGTTGTTGAGGGAAGCTTCAAAAAGTGGGAACCCTAAGATGGGTTGATATAAATACAAGTTTATGAGTAATTAATGAGGTAGTTGTAATTATGGTAGGAAAAGAATGAGGTATATAAGCATTTATGAAGGTTGGTGGGTTTGGTGAAAACCCTAAACTTGAATTTTAGGAGGAAAGGTAGAATATCGAAGAATATAGCATTTATTGAAGAAGTTAGCATTTGTTGATGGAAAGAGTGTTATAAATGATGCGGTAGACACAATGAATGATGGTGATGTTGACTTGAAGTCATAATAGGTGGAAAACTCACCAAGGTGTTGGTGGAGATTTAATAGATGGAATAATCTAACAATTAGGTTGTAACTTTTGATAATAATGGATTGTGATTTAAAGGAAGGAATTCCCAAAGCCTAATTAGGCAAATAAATGAAATTGATAAATAGTTTCCACATGATAAGAATCATGTGTACACCTATGTATATGTATGTTGAATTGGTGTTTGAATGAATAATTGATGTGGCCCTATAATTGATTGGTGTAGGGCTTGGCAATACTGGTGAGGCGGGAACATCAACCCCAAAGGTCTACTTCTCTTGAGGTAGGAGAGGGGGTATATTTTCTAAATGTACGAGAACATGTATGTTGATAATGTATATGGTGATGTAATATGGCATGTTTTACTTGAATGAAAGTAATATCATGAGATTGTGATAAGAAATTGAATTTGGTGCCTAAAATGATTGATTGTGGATTGAGACATTTTTAGGCTATGAATGGTATATCATGTGACGATTATGTTATGATATTGATAAATATATCACCTTGCGGGGTGCCACGACAGGTATGACCCGGAGTGATGATGATGGTTTAATTGATAAATATATCACCTTGCGGGGTGCCACGACGGGTATGACCCTGAGTGAGGAAGATGGTTTGATTAGTAAATATAACACCTTGTGAGGTGCCACAAAGGGTATAAGTCCCGGAGTGATGATAATAATATGATTGATGAATATAACACCTTGTGAGGTGCCACGAAGGGTATAAGTCCCAGAGTGATGATAATAATATGATTGATGAATATAACACCTTGTGAGGTGCCACGAAGGGTATAAGTCCCGGAGTGATGATAATGATATGATTGATGAATATATCACCTTGCAGGGTGCCACGAAGGGTGTATCCCGGAGTGATGATGTTAATCTAAGTGAATAAGATCTATGTTGAAATAATAACCAGATTTGTACTTATGCATTTTAAAACATTAGCATGTGTGTGAGTTATATGAACATGGCATAAAAATGATATCATGTTGAGAGAATTGTGTGAAGGCTAAATGGAACTTACTTTTGAACCCAACTGTTAATGGGTTAGTGGACGATTTGCTTCTTGTAAATTAAAAAGGGATACATATATGACTATGTTTAGTAAATTGATATTTGACGATTTAGTGTGGATTGAAGTTTTTATAGATGATGTTTATATTGTATTTATATATATATATATATATTATCATATATGTTTAGATTTTCGTCATTGAGAAAGTATACTCACTCTCCTTGTGGTATATCTTTTTAGCTCCTGTGTTGTAGGTTTCGCTTTGGAGCTGTTTGTGGAGGAGAAGTGTGAAGGAAGCCTCTTTTTGGTAAAGAATGCCTTGGCCAGCAACATTTTAATTTTATGGTTTGTGTAGAATGTTTGTAATGTATATAGTATTCTGCATATTTTGTATAGCCATGAATTGGTATGAATGATGTATAATGATTATGTAGGTCATGTGTGAAAATTGGAACCCACATATAAGACCAATTTTCAGTTATGACCCTGGTGATGTAAGACGCTAATGTGTGAGTTCTTGAATTTTGCTCACTTGATGATCAAATGATAAGAATTGTGAATGATGACTTTATGTGCTGTATAATTGATGATATTTCATGATTGTTATGCATAAGTAAGGAACTAGTAGGGTCAAAATGAGTTTTATGAGTTTTGGGTAGTGTTTGGTGGTTTCAATAGCTTAAATACATGATTTGTGACTTGTAGAAACTAGAACGGGTCAATTCCGTTGAGAATAGACCCCTAAGTTACCCAAAAAGGCTCAGGAATGGACTAAACGCATTTATTTGCATAAGTTCCTCATTTTTGAGAATTTTTGGGTGAGGCCGGTGGCCACACGTCACAATTGATGTATTTTAGTTGGTGTCAAAATTTGGTAGCGTGTGGAGTTGATATGAAAAAGTTAGGGGGGTTAGAAGTCCAAAAATAAGGCTTTTTCTGCATAAAAACAGCAACTGTGCTGTCTCAAATCGATTCGAGGATCTCTGAATCGATTCAAGAGCTGCTGTTTTCACTGTTTTTGGTTCCAGGAAGGCCTGAATCGATTCATACGATCTTGAATCGATTCAAGGACCTCTGTTTGCATAATTTTGAGTTCCAGAAGTGAATCGATTCATATGAGCTTGAATCGATTCAAGGGGTCCTGTTTTCACTGTTTGCACTCCATAATCATTTGAATCGATTCATAGGGTGTTTGAATCGATTCATGACCCTGTTTTTCATATTTTTCCTCTATCTTGGGATATCATTGGTATTGTTTGACTATAATATGATCGTACAACACCCCACACGCATAATTAATACATTTTATCAAATCGATAGACCATCCTTTGACCTTCTACCACTTCCCTTCATTTCCTTAATGTAATTGTACACTTCCGCTACTCCTTGTTGATGATCATGAGATAAATCATCCAAGGTTCACTCTTTGACTTAATTGTTCACCTCCTCATATCTTCACATATGAGATAGGTTATTAAATTAGGTCCGGGGATTACTTGCCAAAGTTTTCATCTCGCGATCTCTTCCATCCTTTAATTGTTTTAAATCGCGAAAAATTTACCCCTATTTTTAGGGCGTCTCAGACATTACCTCTAATTAATCAGGTGGTCTCCCAATATTCGTTGAGGAATCACCTGTCTTTTTCTTCCTCTTTCTTCTTCTCCGATGCTTGATTACCTGTCTTTCATCATGCAAGGCATTGGTTAATTTAAAACAATTTAATTGATTGGGAAGAGATATACCTGGTTCGGTTAAAGGGTAAACTTCTTCCTCATCATTTGTCCTAAGATGTTCATGAGCACTGAAGATTACCTCTTCTTCATAAACTTTGACTGCAACCATACTTTGATCGACATCCACCTTTATCTTTGCAGTCTTCATGAAAGGTCTTCCCAGGATCAGGGGGATCTCAGTATCCTTCTTCATATCCAATACCACAAAGTCAACCTTGAAGTGGTACTTATCAACCTTTACCAATACATCTTCCACAATCCCAACAGGTTTCTTGACAGAGCGATCTGCAAACTATAAGCTTGTCTTGGCTTCCTTGAGCTCAAATTCACCAATGCGTTTTATTAAATCTAGGGGCATTAGATTGATGTTAGCCCCTAAATCTAACAAAACATTCCTAATGTTGATATTTCCAAAAGTTACAGGAATGGTGAAACTCCCCAGATCTTTACATTTTTTCGGGGTTATGATGGCAGTACAGTTTATTTCTTGCTCTTCATTCACAGGCTCTTGTATATTTTCTTCTTTTTTATTTTTTTCATTTTTTCATTTTTTTCTATTTTTTACTTTCTTTTTCTTCTTCTTTTTTCTTTTTCTTATTTTTTTTATTTACAATCAATTTTCACAACTTTACAATTTTCAGAAAAACAACATTACATTATTCCCTTGGGTTTTGAGTGTTTGTAGTAAACCCAGAATTTTTCAATTCAGCTATTTCTTTTGCAAGCTGACCCATTTGTATGTCTGATGCTTTCCTGGCAGCTTCATTTGTTTCTATAAATTGCAATAATTGTTGGATAGATTCCTCAATCCTTGTCAATCTTGTATTGTCAATTTGTGATTGTTGTTGCTTAAATTGATTGTTAGGAGGTCTATTGGAAGGTCCAGCATCTTGTCTCCAGATAGAATTCTGATTCTGCCATCCCTATTGAAAATTGTTAGGAAAAGAATTACCATAATTGAAAGGGAAGTTACCCAATGGTATTCTTTAATGATTCAGAAAATTGGCTTGTTCTTGCTCATTTTTGTCAGGGGCACAGTAACCACATGGTTGTTCACCCATGCAATGCATACATTGTTTCAATTGAGCGGGGGGTGGTGATATTACTTGAGCAATTTGAAGTTTCTCCAATTGCTTGCTCATAGCTTCAATTTGTTGGGTCAACAATTTTTGCTGAGCTACTACTGCATCATTCACTCCCAATTCGAGCATACTTGGCTTCCTCTGTACATTACCTCTTTCATGTTTTGCTTGGCGGTCACTAATAGACATTGATTCCAATATCTCAATTGCTTCTTCCACGGTTTTGTTCATTAAAGAACCACCTGCACAAGCATCTAACATCATCTTGAACTGAGGTAATAAACCATGATAAACGATTCTTACCTTTTCGGCATCATCCAGGTTGTGGTTTGGACACTTTCTCAAGAGTGCCTTGAATCGTTCCCATGTTTCTCCTAATGATTCATCATTATTTTGAGAAAAAGAGTGTATGGTTGTCATGGCTTCAAAGTATTTTAAAGGAGAATAAAATCTTTCCAAAAATTTTCTTTCAACATCGGACCAGTTTGCAAAACTTCCCGGTAGGCAAGATTTAAACCATTCTTTAGCTTTACCAATCAATGAAAAAGGAAATAATCTCATATAAACAGATTCTTCTTGATTGGGTTCAAAACTAATTGTGCTGCATAACTCATAAAAAATAGTTAAATGTTCATACGATTCTTCATGATTTAAACCAGTAGATTGATTATTTTGAATAATATTTAAAGTAGCAGGTTTAATCTCCACTGGCACAACAGGTCCTTGAAACATTCCCGAAACTCAGGGTGGACCATTAATAGCTGCAAACTGTCCCAATCTTCTCCTTTTAGCAGCCATATTTGAATTTTCAAAAATTTTAGAGGTAGAAGAAGAATTAGTTTGTGTTTTAGATTTCAAAGACTTGATTTTCTTTACAAACCTTTCTATCTCAGGATCAAAATAAATTTTACCTGCGGTAGATCGGGTTTGCATACACAAACTAGACAAAGAAAGTTAGTATAATAATAAGTAAGAGTAAACAAATAACAAAAATTTAACTAAGGTAAAAATATTTACCACGGTAATTAAAAATTTACTGTTTTACTAAAATAATTCAATCCCCGGCGATGGCGCCAGAAAACTTGTTGGCCCGGTAATAATGTTTTAACTGTTTGTGTTTACCACCGGGTTATTAATTGACAAGCGCACCAATCGTTTGTAGTTTTCAAAATTTAGATATCGTTCCACTGGGATTGAAAGTCCAATAACAATAGTAATTTTTTATTTACTATGGTAAATGTAAAGAAAGTTATAGACAAAAGAATGATTTATATACAATTTATACAGTATTCACAGGATAACATGGTTGAATTGTTCATGAGATAAAAAGAAAATAAAAATCTATCTAAAAAGTTGAGTTGCAAACTAGAATAGGTAAGATACTTGAGAATAAAACACAGATAGACAAATTATGTTGGAAATTGGATCCCTAATCTAGAATAACAATGAGGAACTCAAGACATGCATATTTAATCAACAAGTTTCATGTCATTGTAGCTTAAATTCATTATAACCGATCCCTCGTGATATAAATTCTAAGAATTTACCGTAAAGTCCGATTCCTCGTGAGCTTTCTCAGTAAAAACTTGCATTAAGACCTGGCCTTATGGCAACAATGGTTAACAACCCCTATAGAATTGAGATACCAAGGGTATTCCAACTTTTACTTTCGTCAAAACAAGTTTCAATACGGTGTGAATAATCATTCTTCCGTTTGACATTCATACTAATAAAACAAGTTTCAATACACATGAAAATCATTCTCCCGTTTGACGTTCATATTAATAAAAGATTGAAATACTAACATGGACTTGAATCATAAACATGTAGAGGTCGAATTCACAACATTATACTCAATAGATTAGTTCACCAATTCCAACATAAACAGATTAGTTACACATGGTAAAAGTAAAAACAACACTTACAGAGGTTGACATTACGAAGACGATGGAAACTTCACGATACAACGATCACAATACAACAAAACACTCTCAGGTATCTAGAAAACTATTCTAGAACTACAAACTCACAAAAGAAATACTCAAAGTCAAGTATAAAGAGAGAAAAGAATGAGAATGGGATGATGGGATGGGGATGCTTAGAATGGTGTTGGATGGCCCTATTTATAGGGCTGAGTAAGGGTGCTGACGCTACGTGTCAGTGTGACGCTACGCGTCAGTCCCCTGACTCAGCCTCCATTAAACATCTCGAAGTGGCCATGAGGGAATTATTAAATGAATCATGCTTTGCCACTTGGCCCTGTCCCCCATTCAGTTTTGGCCATTTATGCTGAGTGGGGTGGCCAATAATGGGTCAAAACTGAGTGCTTGGCCAAGCTGGCTGTGGAGTCCACGCAGCTCTGACGCTACGCGTGGCTATGACGCGTAGCGTCAGCATCAAAAGTAACCACGCTACGCGTGGGGTTGATGCTACACGTCAGCTCCTCCAGTATCTTTAATTTTCTCTTGAATTTTCTATTTTTTCACTGCAAAACTAGAGAAAATTGATCAAGGGCAGATTATTTCCAACAACATCCATTTATTGAATTTAAAACCTAATTTTCTAACAAATTAAACTAATTTTTATGATTTTTATGAAATTTTTATTAAAGCTTTTATTGAAAATTTGAGGACTAACAGGCATCATAGCCTAGCTCCACTAACTTCAATATATTTCAAATCACTAATCATCCATCCATAGATATTAATCTAGCTAATTGGAGTACTCAACTACAATCCAAACATTAATTACTATAAATATCATTAAGGTTATCTAAAGGATACTAATACCAAATCATACCAATTATTACTAACAATGGCTTATACCACATAGTTCATAAAATATCATCATCAACATTTAAGACATCTTTTCATAAATATCATTGATATCATCAAAGTTCATTATTAAAGATACACTCCAATCGACACTAACAATGATAATTCACTACATAAGTAATAAACATCATCATCACTAAATAAGCACAAGGCTTTAGTTTTCAAACAATAATCCTTGACACAATTAATATTTAGAATAATATCTCGTTAAATACACACACACACACACACACACATATATATATATAATTCTGGCAGTCATTTATTAAATCACACATCCTTAACTATAAAACCCAAACCTCGAAATTAAAATTCCTATTTGCTACTGAAATGGTAAACCATCCCCCGGTACGTAAATACGTACCTTTCGACGATCTGGCTTTCCAAAGTTGTTTCCTGATTCACCAATTTTGCTTTCTGAACACTAATTCTTAATCCCAATAATTTCTAAAAATTAACAATAATTATTTTAACACCCTTTGAGCTACTAAATATATCTCAAAGCTAAAATCATTAATTCGACATAGTTTCAATAAGTGTTGAGTTACCAGAATCGACGACTCTTCAAAACACTTACGGGACTCCGAACCTTCTCTGATTCCTTATGAACTCACTATTTAGTTGTTGCCCAACATAACATGAAGCATGGTTCAAGGATTAAAATTAATGGGTCCATGACTTCTTTGGACGAATGGAGCATGGAAGTAGGAAATGGGTTCAGGCTTTACCTTTCAAGCTCTAAAATATGGATTTGGTGTTTCTCAAAGCTTCATCTACCACTTCCCATGGTTGCCACAGCCTAGAGAGGATAAGAAGAGAAGGAAACTAAGTTTAACCATGAGAGGGGAAGCTGTGAGGTGAAGGAGAAAAAGATTGAGTAGAGCATGCACATATTAATGACCCAACCGAAATTAATGAAGATATGGGTGGAAATGATGGCATAAGGTGACATGGAGATGAGACGAAGAGGATTGCTATTGGGAGGAGATGAAATTGTGAAATAAGGGAGAAAGGCACACAATGGGAATAAGAGAAGGAAAAAGAAAGAAATGAATTTAGGGAAAGAATAGAAGAAAAAGAAAGAATTAAGAAATGAAAATAAAATAAGTTTAATTAAATGAATTTAGTTTATTTAAATTAATATATCCAGTTCTAAAAACTTTAGTCTATCCCAATATTTTTAAATTAGGATGTTATAGGAAATATATAAAGAATATAATGAGATTGATCTTATAATTATTTATCCTATATAAGAAAAGAATTGTAGTTTTATTTGTTAGTTCAATTATAAATATTTAAATAGTATGTTTTTCATTTTATCTTTCTTTTCTAATAGGTCAATTATGATTTGAAATACAATATTAAATAATACAAACTAACAAAAAAAAATAAATTAGAAAACACAATTTAATAAAAAGAACTTCAAGATATCTATATTTATATCATGGTATAAAAGAGAAAAATAAAAATATAGGAAATAAAAAACTATATACTCTCAATTGAGAGACCTAGAGATATCACTATATAAAAGAAGGGTAACGTCCTAAGTCAATTTATAAGTATTCTTATTCGTTTAATTAAAATTCACAACAAATTTTTTGCTCCACTGACCTTAATACTCATCAATTCAAAAACTATTACCTCAAAAACTCTGAAACAAGTTCATGGAGCCATCAATTTCATAAATAACATAATCATCAATATATTCATAATACCTACATAGGTCAAATTCAACAACACATATCAATCAATACAGTCAGTGGCATCAACATCAATAATAATTCATATCATTAACACAGAACCATCCTCAACACATTACTAGTCAATAAACTTTCAACAGCTCACGATCAACACATCAAGCTTCATCAAATATATAGTGCCACCACTAATAATCGTCGACAACATTGAGCACTAGGCTTTACTTTACAAACATTATTTTATAGTACAAAATCTAATTTACATAATAGCATCAGTATCGTCATAGACCATTGCCAACTACACATACCAAGAAATATATTCCAAATCATCAATTATCACTTTGATGTTTATCAAATTAATCAACTAGAACTATCAAGTCACTTCACAACATATAATCAAACACAGTAATTTCAACGCCATCATATATGGCCATCAATAATACATGCTTATCAACAACACCAATGGCAATTCACAACATATTTATAAAATATTATCATTACCCTCAATGGGCCATCAACAACTACATATTCCAAGCAATATATTAAATGAAACTTCACGGAATCAAATTTACATAATACTAGTTACTGACACTTATCATTTATAAATAATATTCCATGACACGATAATAATCATATTTTTATTTTATAAAACCAATATTTACCAGGTGTAAAAATTTAAAATAAACTTTATAATCTTAAAACATGTCTTTGTTATTCAAGTGGCCTTAATACTCAAGAGGGGAGGGGGGTGAATTGAGTTTTAAAAACTTTTCTTTGGAATGCCTTTGAAATTGATTCCTTTCTCACAATTTAAGTTTATGGGCAAGAGATAACAAGTGTAGTGCAAGAAACAATGTAAAACAATGTGCAAATGTCACTAAGGCAATGTATCAAACACTTGGTGTGCAACACTTTAACATAAGTTGTTCAAGTAAATTTAAGAGGAGCTATCACAATTAACAATAATAGTCCAACCAGATGCAGTATGTAAATGCAAGAGGGTAAGGAAGAGAAGCTTGCAAACCGATTTAACGAGTTCTACCAATCCCGGTGTACGTCTCGCCTTTAAGCAATCCACTTGAAGGATTTCCACTATTGAAGTTTAAAGATACAAGCTATGAGCAATTGCAGCTTCCTAGTGTCCCACACACAAGAACTCAATCCTCACTAGCACAAGGGCAACCCACCCAATCTCTTAAACTCTCAATACCCAAAGGTTGAACCCCAACCTTTGTGACCACTCAACCTAGAGTGAAAATCTTGGTGTTTTGGTGTTTGGTTTAGAATCAATTAACTCTCTTAATAGAGTAGATATACAAGTATAAGCTCTCAAGTTCTAACTCTCAACAAGAAGAGAGGATATATAAATGTAAGCTCAAAGTTTTAGAAACAAAGAAATGAACTCACAAGGCACAAATGTAAGCTATGAATGATTCCCCTTTGATATATTTGATAGCTTAAATGAGTGTTGCATTTATAGGCCTTGGAGAGGAGCCCTAAAGTCTTTAGAGCCATTTGTACAACATGAGTGTTCAAATTGTGATGGATAGCTGAGCTATTTTTGCACTAAAAACCATTTTTTCCACTGTCAGGCACTACTGTAATCGATTAGGCCTCGAGCTGTAATCGATTACTCTTCGAATTCTCCAGTGTAATTGATCTCATAATCGATTAAGCTTTTCCATGTAATTGATTAGCTTGAAGACAGAGATTGGCTAATCGATTGTGCATGCCTTGTAATCGATTGTAAGTTACACCTGATGCATTTAATTCTATTACGCAGCATGGTAATCGATTGTGACTTGGTTTACAATCGATTTTGAAGCAAATAGAGACTTGGTAATCGATTGTGGCTTGGTTGCAATTGATTAGTAAACTTCACAGAACATAGGCAATTGATTGGGACTGCCCGGTAGTCGATTAGGCATTGTACCTGATGCATTTTATCCTTTTTCCCAGTTTGGTAATCAATTGGCCTTCTTATTGTAGTCGATTATGTAACAAACAGAAGCTTCATAATCGATTAGATGACTTGGTGTAATCGATTTGATGACAAACAGAACCTCAATAATCAATTAGGCTTAATGATGTAATCGATTAGGTGTTGGACAGAAGCTCTATAGTCGACTAGATAGGACCTTCTAATCGATTATCATACGTATGATGCTTGGCTTGTTGATTCTTCTCTATTTTCATCCTTTGTAACAATACTTCATGAATCTTATATTCTTTGTCATGATTCCATAATTGCTTTGTCATTATCAAAATCATATAACCTGAAACACATATTCAAACATAGTCTGGAATTAAAATTCCTATTCTTTACTCAAATGGTAAACCCTCTCGTACGTAAACACGTACCTTAAGGCGTTATTTGACTTTCTGATCAAGCCTCGTTTCCTGATTCAGCTTCGAGCGTGTATAACCTATATTAAAAAATATTGAAAAAGTAATTAAAATAATTCTCGTAACCTATAAATTGCCAAAATGCCAAAGTCGATACTCAAACACAAAATCGATGGAGTTTCTATAAGAATCACACTTACCAAGGGTTACAAATCTAGTTGATGGGGTGTTGAAACTACCCCAAAGCTCCAAAATCCTATGGATTTCTTTTCGAATGTACATGGCCAAGCTAGAGAAGAGAAAGGAAACATCAAAAACATTGCATGCAACATAAAAGAAAAACATTCATGCGATGGGAAATAGTAATATGTGCATGCTCTTGTATTTTAATCACAACATAAGCTATAGGCGTTCGATTTCAGCGATCTTGGTCTTAAAATTTTTGTAACAAAATTTACAACAACTTTCATGAAGACATCAAAAGCCAATTCTAAGCCAATCAGCCCTAGATTTCAAAATAAGGCCTCTTCTCATAACAATTTCTAGTCAGGGCAACACTTAGCATTTGGGGCATAACCTTCACTTTAGACATTGTATTTAGGTATTCTATGGCTTGTTGGAAAGAGGAACAAATTTCGTGTTAATGATTTTTCCAAAATCGAGTAGAAGTACCTTATGAAAGCCGATCAAAATACCCCATGAAAACTCATAATTTTAGCATGCGGGAAAGAGAGAAAATGATCATGCATTGTAGATATGGGCATGCATGCAAGGGACAATGTCAATTCTGCATTGATTGGTGATCAAAAACCTATGCTCTGGCTTCAATCGAGCCTTTGATCAACCTTCAACGAAACCCTCGAGCTCCCTAATGATGGTAACTTTGTATGTAAAAGATCTGAGGAAAGAGGTTACACATAAGGGATATCTCAGGTTTTAGTGGTGGTGGCTTGGAGGAGGTGATGTCGTGAGAGAAAATGAAAGGGAAAGGTGCAAAGGAGGATGGCTTGGTGTAGAGGTGGAGAGAAAAGAAAAAGGAGATCACGTGAGAGGGAGAGAAGCACGGTGGTGGTGGTGGCTTGGCCTTGGAGGTGGTCGTGATGATGGAGAGAAAAATGAGTGAGTGATGAGAGAGAGAAAGAAAAAGAAAGAGGCGTAAAATGGTATGGTGGTGGTGGTGCCATGTATATATATATACACACAGTGAGGAATATATATATAGTTGATGTGGTGAGGGTTAAGAAGAAATGGTACTAGGGTTTTAGAGAAAGAAAGAAAGTGTAGTGAGTTAATGAGTATGGTAAAGAGAGAATGAAAATAGGAAAGGAAATTAACCTAATTGATTCTGTGATTTAATGGGTCGTGCCCTAGAACTTAATTTAACGGCTCTCGAATAATTAATTTGATTAATTATGAGCCGATGAATTTTCATCGTAGGTTCCACTTAAATTTCCTAAAATATCCTAACATATCCTAATTAATAAAAATGAGGATGTTACAGTTATACACTTTAATCATGCATTTAGAAGTTGTAGCATAATTAATTAAATTTTATATTTTTAAGATTAAACTTATAAAATTATATTGAATTCACCACAACTAATATCTTGCCATTATCTTATTTATCAATTAAACAATTTGATTATTTTTTTTAGTTTAGAACTTTTCTTTCAATTATCCTTCAACTTTGCTCACCTTGAGAATTATAACAATGCCATGAAACAAAAAAATTCAAAAAATAATAATTAGAAGGAACATTAATAAATTAAGGAAAATGGAATTCTAAAACAAATGCAACAAAAAAGAATATTAATGGGTCTTTTTCAAAGAATATTTATGATGCCCAAATTAAAATAGGGTTTAGGGTTTAAAGGACTAAAATAGTGAAAACTAAACCTTACACTTTAATTCTTCATTCCAAAACTTCGGGCCATATGAAAAGGTATTTCACCCTTCATCGTTAGAACTAGCAAAGAGATCCCCGACTTCAAGTTTGTGTTCCCCTTCTTCAATCTAATGAAGAGAAAAAGAAAGCAACATGAAAAGAAATTAAAAAAAGAATATTTTCTAAAAAAAAGACATTTCCCTAAAATTGTTTTTCACTTATGAATCATATAACTCATAAACTTATAATATAATCTACCAGGTTTAATAGCAGAAAACATAACAAAATCGAGCCATATATTTATTCAAGATGATGGTGATATTTTTTTAAAATGTGTAAAGGTATCATATTTATATAATAATAATAATAAAATCATAAATGTCAAATGTTTCCCCAATAATAAATTGATGACAAAATATTTAGTTTAATAAATTAAAATTAACTAAAAAATATAATTAGTTTATATATATGGTTCAATAATAAGAATTTTATCTATGTTTGAAATTCTTCATAGAAAACTAAAATAGTATATATGCGGCATCCCGCCTAAACTCCCAAAATTAAGTCCCAAAGTTGATTAAAAATAAGAATTCTTTTTCACAAATAAATAACCCCAGTGAATTGACCCTGATGGCCTAGGTGACACACGACTTTAAAATAAATAGCGGAAACAGAACTATAAACCTAAAACAGGATGAAAGATGGTCCTACCCGAAACTATAAGTGTAATATCCCGATTTAATAATTATTTACCGAATGAATCTAAATTGCTAAAATAGTAATTCCAGAAGTAGAAAATCATTTGTTAATTATATTCGGTTTAACTTGAGAAATAGTGACAAATTAAATAAGCTTAATTGGTAAGAGGTGGCTGTTTGCGATTGGTGAGTCCGTCCACGATTTCCCACCCCACTCTCCTCTTCCTCGCGCACGCGCATGCCTTTACATATATGTGCCTTGGGTCATTAAAGTTATGCATTTTCCTTCAGATTTCTCTTCTTCTCTTCTTCGCTCTTCACTCTCCTTCTCCTCTTCTTCTTTCTCTACTCGCTGTTCCTGCGAGCTCGCAACAATGGTGGCTGAGGATCGGGGTCCTCCTTCCTTACTCGATGAGCCAGTGAGGGTGAGGGTGTGCATTCCCTCTGCATGCAACCCGCCTCCTTCCTTGTTCCTTCATACCTTCGTCGACTTCCTCTTCTTGCTCGAAACTGCCAAGCCCCAGTGGAGATCTGCACTGCGAGGAGCTTCAAGGGGGTCGGAGTGTTCACAGCGTTGCGATGGAGCCCTTCTAGGGAGCGAGCCGAGAGCGGGACGTCTTGGGCCTCCCCTGCTCTTGCATGCAGATGTTAAGGGTGATTCAGTGTTCCTCTGGAATTGAATGTCACGTTGACCGACTGAGAGCTTCAGTCCAGGTAGGGGGAGTATCTTCTATCTTAAATGCATGGGTTATGAACAGGTTCCGAGTACTGATGCTTGCTATATCCTTGCTCTGGTTGTGTGTCGTGTTGTGTTGATGAGAATGCTTTATTGAATCTGTGCATGTTCATAGGAATGCATGTGTTGATTAAGTTCTGGTACTGTCATATACTGATTGCATATTGTATCATGATTGATTGGAATGCTTGCATGAGCCTGTCATTCTTTGTATAAATACCTGCGTTGATTAAGTCTTGATGCTGCTGTGAACCGAATGCATGTTAACTTGAAGTTGATGTAAATGCTCACATGGGAGCTGTGTGTGTTGAATTAACAGGCGGAGTCCTGATGATATGTATTACCGACTGCATGTGAAAGATGTGTGATTGAATAAGAGGATGTGTGCATGAGTTAAATGCTGTGTGTGGAGTACTGTTAATGTCCAGCATTGATTGCATGAGATGCATGTGCCATTTGAATGCTGATGATGTATGATGTCGATTGCATGAGATGCATGTATGGCCATGTATATGAACTCTGTGTGTGTGTGATGAATCCGCGTGTGGCGCATGGGATGCGTTTGTGCTGAGAGCACGTAGTGTGGGACACTACCATCGGTTTTTAAAGCGTGGGACGCTATAAAATCCTTGAGTGAGACTCAAGGTAGCCCTTGAGTGGGACTCGGGCTGCCTGTGAACACCTCCGTTGGCGCTGAGAGCGCTGGTGTCACCTGTGGGCAAACGGTTGGGTACCTGTAAAATGGCCAAGCAGCTGAAAGCTGATTTGATAGCTGAGAGCTATGTGTAAAAAGGCTGAGAGCCTACGTTGCAACGTCTAAACCGATACACACGAATGCGGAACCGAGTGAAATAATATGTGTTTATTATCTGTTGACAATGTTGGAATTGGTTGCGTATGCGAAGTGTTAGTGAGATGATAAATGTGTCTGTCCGAGTGAATTACTCCGTGTGAACCTGCCTTGGATGCTAAGTGAATCCTGTTTCATGAAAATATATGTATATCAGTGTTATTGAACTGTTAGGTGTGTAGCCGAGTAAAAATTGTTGAATTCTGATTGAGAAATATTTAACATACGCGTTCTGATCCATGGGTATTGTCATTAAGTCATTGATTATCGTATGTTAATGTTGTTGATTGATGTTACTCTGACTATAACTGTTGCCATGTATAATTGTGTGTATATATATATGTATTGTCGTATAATTGTGAGGCACCCTGGGTTGGTATCTGTCATTTAAAATTTAAGATGCTCACCCCTGCACCATTTTTCAGTAAGTATGCAGGTTGGATTCTGAAGTGATGATAAGGTCTCAGGTCCAAGTGAAGGGTACTCCGCCCGCAAGTGTTTATTTTGTATGAGTCATGTTCGTCAGTTGTAGCCTTGGCCGGCTCGTAATAACAGTGTGGTGTAATGAACATGAATATATTTATATATGCGTATAGGTAATTGTGTCATTGTAACTGAGTGCAAGTTCATATATATATATATATATATATATATACAGGTATTATGTTGATAACAGAGGAATGAATGACGTATTCTGAGTGCATGATTCTGTACGTACAATATGTTGTATACGAGTGGACGTAGTTGGGGAGCCAACTCTGAGCGGAACTACATATGGCTATGCCTTCTTGTTCGAATGATGATACCTCGATGAACAGTAAAATACCTTGGATGAACCTTGTCCATATCCGATGGAGAATTACCTCGTGTTTGTGTTGGAGGGGCGTTGTGCTGACCTCGCTTAGGCGGTGTCATACCTCGCCCAAGTGGCTAGGACGGTTCGCCCAAGTACGTGGAACCATGCTGAAGCAAGCAGATATCAACGTGAGACCCCGCCTATGTACCTCTTTCTTCCGTCGTCACATTATCATGTCTCACTGGGCGGTGTTGGACATCGGCTGAGTGAGTGAACGTTGTGATGTAGTCCGTCCAGGCGTTGTTGTGCCTTGCTGAACTGGACGACGGTGTAATTACTTCCTCCTTCCGTGGTTGCACTATCATGCTTCGCTCAGGCGGCGTCGGACCTCGTCTGAGTGAGCCAGTTATCTTAGTCTTTGCCCAGGCGCTGTTGTGAGGACTCGCGCTGGAGCGAGTGGTTGTTAGAATGGGACATCGTTCAATTACCTTTCCTCTCCGTCGTGATGCTAATGCAATCCAGACACCGGTGTTGACCCCTGATTTGGGCGTTGTGGTTGAGTCCGCCCAGGCGTTGTCATAAATAGCTGAGTTGGGCGGAATAGGTTCTGGCCCCTCTTCCTCCATAAACTACTCCTGCATATGTACACCTCTCTTCTTCTTCCCTTGCCTGCCCTCCGAAGCTGAACGCCCAGCGTTCTCTGAGAAAGGGTCAGTCCGTAGGAACGAATAGACGCTAATGTAAGGTTTACTTGAAGTGTTTCACGTCTGAAGTTGCATTGTCATATATCGTTTAGGCGGTGTGAGACAGCAGTTGAGCAGGTCACCTCGCCCTGGAGTCCGCCCAGGACAAACATACCCCGCCTAGCCAGGTAGGATGATTCGAACTCCGCCCTTCTACGAGTGCTGCGCGTGTGAATGTATTAATATCTTCCCCTTATCTATTTCCTCCTATTGAGTGACCAGTGTTACTCGAGGGAAAGCTTTCCTTGCGAAATCCCCTCCATCCGCTGCTGCATTACCATACTCCGCCTAGGCGGTATCAGACCTCGGTGTCGCGTAATCCGCCCAGACGCTGGCGTTGCGTAATCCGCCCAGGTGCTGGTGTGTTACGATAAACCCAATGAGCCGGTTCCAGTCTTAGCCTTCTGTTGTTGCCTTATGCATGTGGATGATCTCTCATTTCCCTTGTTCTTCCTTGCACTCCGCCCTTTGTGTTATCCGGATGCCTTATAGTCTTTGGTTACTTAATTTTGGAAAAATTTTTCCCCGTATTGGTTTTTAGTTATTTTATTAAATTAGGGTGTTACAATAAGTCCCTAATAGGTTACCCTAGGATTAGGGGCAACTAGACCTGCAATTACACACTTTAATTAAGCAAATTTGTGTGATAGTGTAATCGATTACACAGTCACTGTAATCGATTACAGGTAATTTGTGCTTCCTTGCTTTTTACCATCATAACGTCCACATAGACCTTCATGTTCTTACCAATCTGCTTGGCAAAAATCTTTTCCACTAACCTCTGGTAGGTAGCACTAACGTTCTTCAATCCGAATGATATTACTCGGTAATAGAAATTTACCCCACCGGTTATGAAGGCTATTTTTGTTAGGGAATCCCTAGTACATGAGCAGCGGAAATACAATGATTCCATAGGATTTGCAAAGCGCCGTGTTTCAAAGCACAAGACAAACACACATAAAAAATTTCGTTTTAGGATTATCTCTTGAAGAACACCGAAGCATTCGTAGCCTCGTCCTTTAGGAGTCCACACGAGCACTCTTACCAGAACCGCAACACTTGCGAACTGCTACTTTGACGGCGTGTAGCTCTTGCAACTTTTGCGAATTTGTGTCTCACTTTAGTGAACGGCCTATGAGCATCTTATGCTCTATTTATAGGCTTAGGTTAGACCTAATTTTGTTCTCTCTAAAGAGTGGGCTCTTTACTCATTCTAAATGAGTTAGGCCTAATAGCTTTATTTTAGTCCAACTAAAATAAAACAAAATATTTTTTGATGGGTTTACTCTATGTGTGTGACCCTATAGGTAAAATACCTGGTCATATTAATAATAAATTATTTTATTGTTAATATAAAATAAGAGCGGCATCTAGCAATGCATCATTATGTCCGAATATTATTTAATATCAACATAACCTATAAGTGATAATTATTTAATATGTTTGTTCCTTTTGTCACGATATCCTAATTGGGCCCAAGGCATGCTCGCATCATACTTGTATGGCCCAATTTATTTTACTTGATACCAGAGTGGACTTGATCCGAATAAATATCTAATATTTATTCTTTCTAGCATGGCCATGCGTTTTCTTAGTCTTACTACATCAAGTGGCCTATAGATATCACTCCTGTCACATAGGAGAGACAAATCCTATCTACATCACTCACATCCCTCTGCATAATTTGTTCATTGCCTAATCACAACCTTTATAGTCCTGTTGTTATAGAATACGTTTAATTGTATTAAAACAATAAACTCCTCATGTAGGAATTGTAGTGACTTCAGGTCGAAGGACCATATATACCATTATCACATTGGGAATCGTTTATGACATTCATGTCATGATCCATGCAACATTCTCATGGTGGGTCTGTCTAGTACATCATTACTCTTAATGTGTACCTGTGTGAAGACTTGATATCATCTATATCTATGATTTGTACGATCAGGTCATCAGTACACTCACACACTACTCTCAATGTATTTACATGTCCCCATGTAAATACTTGACTAGGGACATTTTAGGAATAACTTTCATATGACCTATTACTCCAAGGATAAATACGTTTTAAAACAAATTTAAACTGAAATAATTATTTTATTGATAGGTAGAAAAATGATACAAATGAAAAAGCATAAAAGCTCATAGTGCATACACCAACAATTTATTTTCATCTTTCGGGTCCATTCGTATTTGGTTGCACCCCGAGAATCCATCCATAAAGCTCAACACTTGATATCCTGAGGTACCATCTACCAAACAATCAATACTAGGCAAAGGGTAAGGATCCTTAGGACATACCTTATTCAAGTCGGTGAAATCCATAAACATCCTTCATTTGCCGCTCGTCTTTTTCACCATGACTACATTGGAGATCCAAGTTAGATATTTAACCTCCTGAATGAAATTGGTTGTCAATAGTTTGTCTGTTTCTTCCTTTATTATTGCTCTTCTGCCCGGACCCAGCTTTCGTTGCTTATATGCTACGGATTTAGAATCAGGGTCAATGTTCAATGAATGGCATACAACACTCGGGTCAATTCCTGGCATGTATGATGGGCTCCATGCGAAAAGGTCTGTGTTGGTCTTTAAAAGCACAACCAATGATGCCTCTAAGTTTTGGTCTAGTACTACACTGATATGGGTGCACTATATGGGATTGGATCCCACATGTACTAACTTCAAGGAATTTACTAGTTGTGGGCATTTGTTCTCCCTCTCGTCCTTGGGGCTAAACCTTGTTTCCACTTCTACTATAAAAGCCTCTTTGGGTCAGAGACTTTCATGATAAGAATCCCGAGTGACCTCGAGGTCGACGTAAACAAATCTGATGCGCCTGTCTCCTAGTGGGAATTTCATGGTGAGGTGTATAACACCCCTCATTTTCTGTACTCGAATCCTGATGTAATCGTCATAATTAAATAATAAAAACACGAGTAAATTTTTCGCGTTCGAAATGTTTTCAAAGTACCATCACGATCACATCAAAACTCGAATCACAGAAAACCAAAGAGTGAGATTTACTACCCTATAACTGGATCGATAAATAGTTTGCCCATAAAGGTATACAAAATATCAGAGTTTACAGTGGAAGAAGAATGTGTATACCGGGCTAACGCCTAGTCCCATATATGACGATATGAGAAAAGGCTCGGCAAAGCATGCAAAACACCGAACATAAACCTATTACCATATCCCATTCATGCACATGCAACATACGCATGCATTGCCTAAGACAAATATATATATATATCTATACATATATATACATTTGGGGATATTCTCCCGACTATCTCAATCATCAATGAACATCATTCAATTTTAATCCTTCTAATACACATCAAATCATCTCTTACATTCTACATATATATTCACCATCCACTATTCAAAGGATTATCTTTATACATATCCAAATTCTCTAAATCATCTATATCCTCATAAACAATTCATTCATGATACAAGAACCCATAGATGATGTCGGCCAAGGCACTTCCTCTACCACTATTTACCTTCACCAAATCTTTGACTAAAAATCCGAACTCATCCCATGGCAACTTGCATCATAATGCTAAAAAGGAGACCACATGGGAGAGTGAGTTATACATTCAAAATGACGAATAATATATATGCATACAAACATCATGTGTGCTTTGCTATAAAATCATTAAATTATTATTCATTCATCATCTCATTATCATAACAGGCATATAAGCCTCATGAATCGCAATTCATATTATAAACAAGCACAAGCACATATATAATCACATACATAATCACTTTGCCACTCATCAATAAGGGCATTCATAAATTATTAACATCAATTCATTAAGGCTTCACTCAATACCTCCTCGCAAGGGGTTCTCATCACTCGTGGTCATCCCATCTCAAATGCCATGCTCTTATGGCTAATGCACATGTCAACTATTTAAAGCATATGCAACGGATCCGATTTCATATACACGGGTGATCGCAACCACCATAATCAATCATTCGTAATCATTGGTTTCCCGCCTCGCAAGGGGTATGTTAACCCGGCGATAGCGTCTCAACCGTTCGTTTCTACCACCGGGTTGTTAATTGGTAAGCGCACCAATCGTTTGTAGTTTTTAAAATTTAGATATCGTTTCACTGGGATTGAAAGTCCAACAACAACAGTAATTTTCTATTCACTATGGTAAATGTGAAGAAAGTTATAGACAAAAGAATGATTTATATACAATTTATACAGTATTCACAGGATAGCATGATTGAGTAGTTCATGAGCTAAAAAGAAAATAAAAATCTATCTAAAAAGTTGAGTTGTAATCTAGAATAGGTAAGATACTTGAGATAAACACAGATAAACAAATTATGTTGGAAATTGGATCTCTAATCTAGAGTAACAATGAGGAACTCAAGACATGCATATTTAATCATCAAGTTTAATGTCATTGCAGCTTAAAATCATTATAACCGATCCCTCGTGATATAAATTCTAAGAACTCACCGTAAAGTCCGATCCCTCGTGAGCTTTCTCAATAAAAACTTGCATTAAGACCTGGCCTTATGGCAACAATGGTTAACAACCCCTATAGAATTGAGATACCAAGGGTATTCCAACTTTTACTTTCGTCAAAACAAGTTTCAATACAGCATGAATAATCATTCTCCCGTTTGACATTCACACTAATAAAACAAGTTTCAATACACATGAAAATCATTCTCCCGTTTGACGTTCATATTAATAAAAGATTGAAATACTAACATGGACTTGAATCATAAACATGCAGAGGTCGAATTCACAACATTATACTCAATAGATTAGTTCACCAATTCCAACATAAACAAATTAGTTACATATGGTAAAAGTAGAAACAACACTTATAGAGTTTGACATTATGAAGACGATGGAAACTTCACGATACAACGATCACAATACACCACAACACTCTCAAGTATCTAGAAAACTATTCTAGAACTACAAACTCTAAAAGAAATACTCAAAACTCGAGTATAGAAGAGAGGAAAGAACTCTGAATGCAGAGGATGGGATATGTTGAATGGTGTTGGATGGCCTTATTTATATGGCTGAGAAAGGGTGCTGACGCTACGCGTCAGTGTGACGCTACGCGTCAGTCCCCTGACTCATCCTCCATTAAACAACTGATAATGGCCACTTCAAATTATTAAATTTGATCATGCTTGGCCACTTGGACGTGTTTCCACTGTATTTTGGCCATTTGTGCTTAGTGGGGTGGCCCTTGGTACTGAGTGGAGTACCCATTATTGGGTCCAAGTGGAGTGGTTGGCCAAGTTGGAGGTGGAGACCACGCAGCACTGACGCTACGCGTGGCTGTGACGCGTAGCGTCAGCATCAAAAATAGCTGTTCATGCTACGCGTGGGGTGAGGCTACGCGTCAGCTCCTCTAGTGTAATTTTCTCTTGATTTCTTAACTTTTTCACTGCAAAACTAGAGAAAATTGATCAAGGGCAGATTATTTCCAACAACATCCATTTATTGAATTTAAAGCCTAATTTTCTAACAAATTAAACTAATTTTTATAATTTTTATGAAATTTTTATTAAAGCTTTTATTGAAAATTTGAGGACTAACAGGGTATTCTCGATAGCAGCCTCGCAAGGTGCTTCTCGTGATCACAACCACGTTTCAACAATTCTCATAGGTTTCCCGCCTCGCAAGGGGTACTCCCGTCTCATGATCGCAACCATGGGCATCATAGGTGCTCGCAAGCCCTTTATCATATCAAATACCAAGTGATCGCAACCACTGGCCCATCATCATACAATGGTCCCCGCAGGGCCTTTCACATTCCATAACCAGGTGATCGTAACCACCGGCACAATATCATATCATTATTAAGTTGGTTTCCCGCCTCGCAAGGGGTACTCCCTTCATAGAATCCCGCAGGATCTTTCATCACCGTGATCGCAACCACAAACATCAATGCTATGCCATGCCACGAATGCAAAATACAATAATGCATATGCCCAACAACCTCGCAAGGATATCTCACCCTCTCAATTAGGGATTTAATTTGGCATTTCAATAATTATACATAGTCGTTTATAAAGCCCCTCAAGGAACATCATTTACGTAATTGGCATCTCAATGGCCACAAATATCATTTCATGACAATCCACACATGGATATCAAAAGCATAGCAAGCATCATCATATTAGTCCACACATAGAATTATTCGAGGCATATTCATCATTATTACCACATAATCAACTTATGGATTTTCTCAATATTATTCATTGCCATTGCTTCATCTATACATAAATCGGTGTGGCATCAATGACATTTCATTATTACACTCAACCCACATATACAAGATCTCACTTGCTTTACACCCATAAGGGTATATCACAATTTATAAGAATAATATTCGCCCTATTTCTCAAGGGAATACTCACAACATCATTCATTACCACATCCTACCGTCATCATTTCCGGTTCACCGATTTATAACTAGTGCTATGTCATATAACTGTTCACTCCCTACTTTCATAATCACTTTCGGGTGTATCTCACAACCCCATCATTATATCCTATTTGCCATTCTTTTATATTCCGTCTTGGTGGTCAACGTGTGTGTTTCTCATTATGTATATTAAAGGCATTAACAAGTTATCTCAACATTTTAATCACTATTCAACACCACCTTATTATGTCATTAATATATATATCCCTAAAATTTCCCTTAATCATCTTACATTTTAAGGAAAAAAGGCCCAATACCATCAGAACCGAGAAAAGAATGGAAAATAATTCCATCAAGGGGCTCACTCGCTCAAGCGAGACCCACATTCGCTTAAGCGAGACAGCCCAACTCGCTTGAGCGCCATTACTCGCTCGGGCAAAATCACACCAGTATCTATTTTCCATGTTGCTCGCTTAAGCGAGACACTACACACTCAGCCACTCGCTCAGGTGGAATTGTTCCAGTAACCATTCCCTCCAGCACACGCTTGAGCGAGGCATCCAGTCGCTTAAGCGGAAACCGACCAGAGGCCATCCTTCCCTTCCACACTCGCTCACTCGGCGAGGCTTCCCATCACTCGGTTTTTCACTAGGTGAACTTATTCCAGAACCGATTCCTCTCGTTCGGTCTTGCACTCGGCTAAATAATTCCAAGACCGATTCCACACTCGCTCGGTCTTTCACTCGGCAAATTATCCCAAAACCGACTCGTCTCTTGATCGGTCTTTCACTCGACAAATTACTTCAAAACCGACTCCCCTCGATCGGTATTTCACTCCGCAAGTTATTTCAAAACCGATTCCTTTCTCTTTCACTCGAGCGAAGTTATTCCAGAGTACATTTGGAAAGACTCACACCGTATATCCCCATCGGTGCCATCCCCCTCGGAATTACACACTCGGAGGCACTCCACTCGGAACGAGTTACACTGAACTCAGAAATTCCCCACTCGAAACTCCACTGCCCGGAATATCATACTGGGAGACCTTTCACTCGAAATTATATCCACTTCCTCACTCGGGAGGTCCTGTCTTGGACATAGCTCACTCGGAATTTCACTCGGAAATTCACCACATCATGAAATTATTTTCTAAAACTCCCGCTCGATCGGAAATCTCACTCGCCTGGGCAAAATTGGCCCAGAGGCCATTATACTGATACAGGGGATTCTCGCTTGAGCGAGAATCCATCTCGCTTGAGCGAGATTATCAGATCATGCGCAGAAAACATAGGAATTCACAACCTAACTTACCAAAATCTATTCAAAGCCAATCTGACTAAATTCCATACTTCATATGCCTCATAATAGACATTTAAAACTTGTCTCAAATATTCATACACAACAATTTCTATTCTAAGTCATTTACCACATTAAAATTTAACTCATCATCATCACACATTTAGATACACATTTCCATGATAATCATCACCTATTCTTATATATCATCCTCATAATCAACAATTGCCATTCATATTTCAATATATACATATATATATATATATGGCAAGGCAAGCATGCGTACAAAACACATACATCAATCACTCTCAATTTACTCATGCAATTTGAATGTAAACTCCTCTCCTACCTCGAGGGAAGAGCCAAAACGGTTCCAATGCTCCGAATGCTCCATCGCATCACCTGAAATACGATCTATATACCATACACAAGTATATTCATATAATCATTAACCATCATACTCTAAACATTTGTTAGCTTATCATAAAGCTCAACCTCAAGTCTTAGACTTGGTAAACACCAAGTTATGCAGTTGTGTTAGGCTTCGGGAATTCCTTTCCCAAAGCCAAGATCCTCTAGATCTTAAAGACTAACTAAACCCAATAACATCATCATCTCATCCATTCCATAATGCAACCTCAAATCACCTTAATCCTTCAAACATCATCATTATCACTAAATATTCAACTGAGCTCTCATATCCTTCAATAACCATAATTAATTAACCACATTTAAATGGCACATCACAAGTGATCTAGAACCTCATCTAGTCACAATCACATCATACCAATCCCTCACATTTCATATTTATAACAACACTCATCATTAAATGTCACCTATTAATCATTCAATTCAACCTTTTAAGCTATATTATATTTATTTCCCCAAATTCTTAGGGCTAGGGTTTCCATCAAAACCCAACAACATTTACCCATGCTTATTAATCACCATCAATGACCATCTTTCATCATTAATATCATTCTCTAATATCATTAAACCTACATTTTACTCACATTCCACACTTTCCCTAAATTATTAGAGTTAGGGTTTCACTAAAACCCAACAACACTCATTAATACCTATTTATTTCTCATCACCTTCCAACATTAATCTTAAGTGCCCTATTAAATGTTCATAAAGGCTCACATTTAAGCTACCCCACCTTAGGGTTTCCACATTAATGCTCTCCCAACAATCCCCCAGTCAATAAATACTCTCCCAAATACCAAGAACCCAAAATCTAGGGCATAAAGCTCATGAAAAATGATGAGGGACTTACCTTAACCAAGAGACAACCATGAGCTTCCAAAAGAGGGAGAGAGAACCACACGAAAATATGAAGAAAAGAGGAGAAAATTCTAGCCACAAGCTTCTCCTTCAAGCTTCCATGAAAACGAAAATGGTGGAGGAGAAGAAGGCTCCACATGGCTTAGGTTTTCGAAGAGAAGGGTGGAGAGGAAAGAAGAAGAAGAGATGAGGAAAAAAGAATAAGGAGGATGAGAAGAAGTAACGTGAAGCATAAGAGAGGAAGAAGGGTTTATGTTTTAATATTTTTGCTTCACATTAAAATTTCACCGTTTTATAATAAACAGGCTCATAGTTCGGGCTCAATACATTATCTAAAAATTATTCTGAATATAGATTCGGATTCCCAATAACATTCTTAACAGCCCTGACCAATGGCATCTCAATTGGAGATACTTGGTCCGACACCCATATTCTAATCGGGTATAATTTTGTCTCCTTAAATCTCAGTAAATCATAAATATCCACAATAAATCCCAATTTAATTATTCCTATATTTTTGGGACACAAATCCACTCATATACAATTATTTATTATTCAGTCTCCTCAATTATTCATTTTTATAAAATTCGGGATGTTACAATCCACCTCATCTAAAAAGAATTTCGTCCTCGAAATTCAGCATGGATATACATATCACAAGGCCATACCTCAGGCCTCACATCAACAAGATTCAACGATACCATAAAATAACATTAGACTTTCCAAAGTCCATCAAAACATGTTAATCACCACTTCATCATTCTTAACATAAAATTTCCACATCAAGTGTGTCATATATCATCAATTACAACTTACCCAACAGAGCTCACAGGTTTATACTTAGTATGACTAGATAGGCTCAATACATTCACCATAAGCAGTTACAATCCCTACACCTGCCCGACCTATGTGTTGCTGCATCCGACATACAGGAAGGCATCCCAATCCCGTAGTGGTTACCACAAACACATAAAGTCGGCGCATAAGTGCATGTCGCCACAATGCCTATGGCATGTAAGGCCATATCGGGACCAGTACTATGTATTCCCATTGCTCATATTGGTCACACATATTCAAGCGATACCAGTCCATATAAGACTTGGTGACAATCTTCACTAGTCCACAACTAACATATTCATATTTCCTTATCATTCTATAATTAATTCGGCATAAATCATGTCATATCAATCATTAAATCTTAATTAACTTCACCATCAATCGGTGTACCAATCATATATTTTCAATCATCACAAAATAAATACCCTGTCCTCAGGCTTCATCCATCCAAAACCATGCTCAAATAGCCAAAAATTCTTATCTCACTTACATATTTGTTGGCTATAAATCAATTCAAGCCTTAAAAGATTCACCAAACTCTTATCAAGTAGGCTACTTAATCGAATAATGAGCTTTCACATTAGGAATTCTCCTCATAGATCACACTAAAGTCCATGAATTGGACCTACACCTCATATAAACAACATCACTATGTGCTTTCTACCATCAATATAGAACCCTTCAAATAAAGTAGGAGGTAATGACATGATTAAATTTCTATTCACCGATTCACAATCACATGTCATCTCTAAATCATATCGTCATCCATAATTATTCCATTGATCATAATCTCTAAGGCACACAGTTTAACCCAAGATCATATAATAAAACTTTCATCATGGCCGAAGCTAAATCATACCTCAAATTCAATCATCATTATTCACCAAATACTTAGAGGTTACATTCATTTTTCGTATTTCATCATATATCAGCTCTAGCTTCAACAACATATTTCACAATTAATTTCGTTATGGCTCAACCATTCATAAGGTTTGATCAATCAATAGACTTAGGAAGTCTAAGGGTTACCTAGTACCCGTTGTGGAATACTCCCATAATATCCAGTCATCATTAAATATGGCTCATAAAAACAACATGGAGCCTAGACCGCCATAGGGTCTATTAAATTAATTCTCTACAACAATTGATCATACAAGATCATACCAAGTCAATCTAGGTCATCACACCTAGTGGGTTAAAATCAAATCAATTATTCACTCAGTTTTCACACACAAAACCGAGACATAACCCTGATCATGAGCCAATATAATTTCACAGTCATAATCTTGTCACATATCCATGTCCCAATCTAGGGAAATACAACAAATCACTTATATCATACAACATATAGGGTTCTTGTGCCAAAGGATATGAAATTCATCCTTCACAAATGGCATAATCAATCATTTAGATTCAAACATACCCATACTAGGGAATTATTCAATATCATCCATCTAATTAACTCAAACATATGAGTTCCATTTTCATTTAATAAGCACTCCTTGGCTAGACGCCACAGGAATAGTGCATATAAGAGACCTAACCAACAATTTATATTCAAGGTGCATACACACATCAAGGTCTCAACATATATGTCTACCACTATATCAATTCACTTCTCAATATTCTCTACCCATGATCAACACATGGCATAAAATCATCATCATATCAATTTATATCTCATATTTCATATTCATCAACTCATCTTTCATGTCTTATATTCATCAATTCTAATATTTCATTTCCATGATCACATTCAATCATGGATCCATCATCAATTCAATTTTCATTTTATATATCAACATCAATGCACAATAACAATGTATTCGTCATTTGAATGTAATAGGGTAAGGAACTTGGTCGGACTTACACAAATAAATACATCAATCATAGAGGAAATTCATTCACTCATATTCAATCTCATAATTCATTCATGATTATAATATGAGCAACTAGGCTCCACAAATGCATCATACAACCTCAATGATAAAGGATATACTCTCATAAGCATCAATTATATCTTCTGAATTATAATCTCACAAAAGTCATCAAATAGCATCACTCACAACTCAATATTAATGATTCATAATAATTCTCAATAAGCAATAATGCTCTTATAATCAATTCATATTTCTTAGACAACTAGTTATTCACAAGTCCATATAAGGCAATCAATATCTTAACATATCATCATTCTCTAGATAATTATCATTCTTAAATCTATACAAAACAACCATATTCCAATAATGAGCATCTCGCTCCAAAGATCACCATAAATATCTCACCATTGAGCAATCATGCTCCAATCATCCATAATATCAATTCCTCACTGAGCAGCCATGCTCTGGTAGTAACCAATAACTCCAATTTAGAGCAAACTATGCTCTGATACCAGATTATAACACCCCTGATTTTTTGTACTCAAATCCCGATGTAATCGTCATAATTAAATAATAAAAACATGAGTAAATTTTTCGTGTTCGAAATATTTTCAAAGTACCATCACGATCACATCAAAACTCGAATCACAGAAAACCAAAGAGTGAGATTTACTACCCTATAACTGGATCGATAAATAGTTTGCCCATAAAGGTATACAAAATATCAGAGTTTACAGTGGAAGAAGAATGTGTATACCGGGCTAACGCCTAGTCCCATATATGACGATATGAGAAAAGGCTCGGCAAAGCATGCAAAACACCGAACATAAACCTATTACCATATCCCATTCATGCACATGCAACATACGCATACATTGCCTAAGACAAATATATATATCTATACATATATATACATTCGGGGATATTCTCCCGACTATCTCAATCATCAATGAACATCATTCAATTTTAATCCTTCTAATACACATCAAATCATCTCTTACATTCTACATATATATTCACCATCCACAATTCAAAGGATTATCTTTATACATATCCAAATTCTCTAAATCATCTATATCCTCATAAACAATTCATTCATGATACAAGAACCCATAGATGATACCGGCCAAGGCACTTCCTCTACCACTATTTACCTTCACCAAATCTTTGACTAAAAATTCAAACTCATCCCATGGCAACCTGCATCACAATGCTAAAAAGGAGACCACATGGGAGAGTGAGTTATACATTCAAAATGACGAATAATATATATATATATATATATATATTGTGATCATGTGTATATGCATACAAACATCATGTATGCTTTTCTATAAAATCATTAAATTATCATTCATTCATCATCTCATTATCATAACAGGCATATAAGCCTCATGAATCGCAATTCATATTATAAACAAGCACAAGCGCATATACAATCACATACATAATCACTTTGCCACTCATTAATAAGGGCATTCATAAATTATCAACATCAATTCATTAAGGCTTCACTCAATACCTCCTTGCAAGGGGTTCTCATCACTCATGGTCATCCCATCTCAATTGCCATGCTTTTATGGCTAATGCACATGTCAACTGTTTAATGCATATGCAACGGATCCGATTTCATATCAACGGGTGATCGCAACCACCATAATCAATCATTCATAATCATTGGTTTCCCGCCTCGTAAGGGGTACTCCCGATAGCAGCCTCGCAAGGTGCTTCTCATGATCGCAACCATGTTTCAACAATTCTCATAGGTTTCCTGCCTCGTAAGGGGTACTCCCGCCTTATGATCGTAACCATGGGCATCATAGGTGCTCGTAAGCCCTTTATCATATCAAATACCAAGTGATCGCAACCACTGACCCATCATCATACAATGGTCCCCGCAGGGCCTTTCACATTCCATAACTAGGTGATCGCAACCACCGGCACAATATCATATCATCATCAAGTTGGTTTCCCGCCTCGCAAGGGGTACTCCCTTCATAGAATCCCGCAGGATCTTTCATCACTGTGATCGCAACCACAAACATCAATGCTATGCCATGCCATGAATGCAAAATGCAATAATGCATATGCCCAACAACCTCGCAAGGATATCTCACCCTCTTAATTAGGGATTTAATTTGGCATTTCAATAATTATACATAATCGTTTATAAAGCCCCTCAAGGCACTTTATTTGCATAATTGGCATCTCAATGGCCACAAACATCATTTCATGACAATCCACACATGGATATCAAAAGCATAACAAGCATCATCATATTAGTCCACACATAGAATTATTCGAGGCATATTCATCATTATTACCACATAATCAACTTATGGGTTTTCTCAATATTATTCATTGCCATTGCTTCATCTATACATAAATCGGTGTGGCATAAATGACATTTCATTATTACACTCAACCCACATATACAAGATCTCACTTGCTTTACACCCACAAGGGTATATCACAATTTATAAGAATAATATTCGCCCTATTTCTCAAGGGAATACTCACAACATCATTCATTACCACATCCTACCGACATCATTTCCGGTTCACCTGTTTATAACCAGTGCTATGTCATATAACCGTTCACTCCCTACTTTCATAATCACTTTCGGGTGTATCTCACAACCCCATCATTATATCCTATTTGCCATTCTTTTATATTCCGTCTTGGTGGTCAACGTTTGTGTTTCTCATTATGTATATTAAAGGCATTAACAAGTTATCTCAACATTTTAATCACTATTCAACACCACCTTATTATGTCATTAATATATATCCCTAAAATTTTCCTTAATCATCTTACATTTTAAGGAAAGAAGGCCCAATACCATCAGAACCGAGAAAAGAAGGGAAAATAATTCCATCAGGGGGGTCACTCCCTCAAGCGAGACCCACATTCGCTTAAGCGAGATAGCCCAACTCGCTTGAGTGCCATTACTCGCTCGGGCGAAATCACACCAGTATCTATTTTCCATGTTGCTTGCTTGAGCGAGACACTACACACCCGGCCACTCGCTCAGGCGGAATTGTTCCAGTAACCATTCCCTCCAGCACACGCTTGAGCGAGGCATCCAGTTGCTTAAGCGGAAACCGACCAGAGGCCATCCTTCCCCTCCACACTCGCTCACTCGGCGAGGCTTTCCATCACTCGGTTTTTCACTCGGTGAACTTATTCCAGAACCGATTCCTCTCATTCAGTCTTTTACTCGGCTAAATAATTCCAAGACCGATTCCACACTCGCTCGGTCTTTCACTCGACAAATTATCCTAAAACCGACTCGTCTCTTGATCGGTCTTTCACTCGGCAAATTACTTCAAAACCGATTCCCCTTGATCGATATTTCACTCGACAAGTTATTTCGAAACCGATTCCTTTCTCTTTTACTTGAGCGAAGTTATTCCAGAGTACATTTGGACAGACTCACACCGTATATCCCTATCGGTGCCATCCCACTCGGATTTACACACTCGGAGGCACTCCACTCAGAACGAGTTACACTGAGCTCAGAAATTCCCCACTCAGAACTCCACTGCCCGAAATATCATACTGGGAAACCTTTCACTCGGAATTATATCCACTTCCTCACTCGGGAGGTCCTGTCTTGGACATAGCTCACTCAGACTTTCACTCGGAAATTCACCACATCATGAAATTATTTTCTAAAACTCCCGCTTGAGCGGAAATCTCACTCGCCTGGGTGAAATTGGCCCAGAGGCCATTATACTGATACAGGGGATTCTCGCTTGAGCGAGAATCCATCTCGCTTAAGCGAGATTATCAGATCATGCATAGAAAACATAGGAATTCATAACCCAACTTACCAAAATCTATTCAAAGCCAATCTGACCAAATTCCATACTTCATATGCTCATAATAGACATTTAAAACTTGTCTCAAATATTCATACACAACAATTTCCATTCTAAGTCATTTACCACATTAAAATTTAACTCATCATCATCACACATTTAGATACACATTTCCATGACAATCATCACCTATTCTCATATATCATCCTCATAATCAACAATTACCATTCACATTTCAATATATACATATATATATATGGCAAGGCAAGCATGAGTACAAAACACATACATCAATCACTCTCAATTTACTCATGCAATTTGAATGTAAACTCCTCTCCTACCTCGAGGGAAAAGCCGAAACGGTTCCAATGCTCCGAATGCTCCATTGCATCACCCGGAATACGATCTACATACCATACACAAGTATATTCATATAATCATTAAGCATCATACTCTAAACATTTGTTAGCTTATCATAAAGCTCAACCTCAAGTCCTAGACTTGGTAAACACCAAGTTATGCAGTTGTGTTAGGCTTCGGGAATTCCTTTCCCAAAGCCAAGATCCTCTAGATCTTAAAGACTAACTAAACCCAATAACATCATCATCTTATCCATTCTATAATGCAACCTCAAATCACCTCAATCCTTCAAACATCATCATTATCACTGAATATTCAACTTAGCTCTCATATCCTTCAATAACCATAATTAATTAATCATATTTAAATGGCACATCACAAGTGATCTAGAACCTCATCTAGTCACAATCTCATCATACCAATCCCTCACATTCCATATTCATAACAACACTCATCATTAAATGTCACCTATTAATCATTCAATTCAACCTTTTAAGCTATATTATATCCATTTCCCCAAATTCTTAGGGCTAGGGTTTCCATCAAAACCCAACAACATTTACCCATGCTCATTAATCACCATCAATGGCCATCTTTCATCATTAATATCATTCTCCAATATCATTAAACCTACATTTTACTCATATTCCACACTTTCCCTAAATTATTAGAGTTAGGTTTCACTAAAACCCAACAACACTCATTAATACCTATTTATTTCTCATCACCTTCCAACATTAATCTTAAGTGCCCTATTAAATGTTCATAAAGGCTCACATTTAAGCTACCCCACCTTAGGGTTTCCACATTAATGCTCTCCCAACTATCCCCCATTCAATAAATACTCTCCCAAATACCAAGAACCCAAAATCTAGGGCATAAAGCTCATGGAAAATGATGAGGGACTTACCTCAACCAAGAGACAACCATGAGCTTCCAAAAGAGGGAGAGAGAACCACACAAAAATATGAAGAAGAGAGGAGAGGAATTCTAGCCACAAGCTTCTCCTTCAAGCTTCCATGAAAATGAAAATGGTAGAGGAGAAGAAGGCTCCACATGGCTTAGGTTTTCGAAGAGAAGGGTGGAGAGGAAAGAAGAAGAAGAGATAAGGAAAAGAGAATAAGGAGGATGAGAAGAAGTAGCGTGAAGCATAAGAGAGGAAGAAGGGTTTATGTTTTAATATTTTTGCTTCACATTAAAATTTCACCGTTTTATAATAAACAGGCTCACAGTTCGGGCTCAATACATTATCTAAAAATTATTTTGAATATAGATTCGGATTCCCAATAATATTCTTAACAGCCCTGACCAACGGCATCTCAATCAGAGATACTTGGTCCGACACCCATATTCTAATCGGGTATAATTTTGTCTCCTTAAATCTCAGTAAATCATAAATATCCACAATAAATCCTAATTTAATTATTCCCATATTTTTTGGACACAAATCCACTCATATACAATTATTTATTATTCATTCTCCTCAATTATTCATTTTTATAAAATTTAGGATGTTACAAGGTGTAGGGTTGAGACGATTACGCTGAGTGAATTGAGGGACGGGAGCCCCAAAATTGCATTATACGAGCTGGGGAAGTCAACAACTAGGTATTTCCCCATCATCGCCTACTATCCTCTCCTAATCTGAAGGCTGTCTTTAATTCGACATAACTCATCACTTGCATAGAGTCTCCAGTAAAACTAAGTTAAGCTCCATCATACCTTTTAAGCCATTTTGGAGGCAGTTAAAGCCACTTGTAGGTCTTCCAATAGAGAATGTCTATAGAATTCCTCTGATCCACCAGTACTCTTCCTACGATGCATTCTATAATCCCCATAGTAACCATCATTGGTTCATCCCTGTTTGGGACACCCTGGGGAAGGTCTGAGCTGTCGAAGGTAATGACTTCAACACTCGGGAGGCATTGTATAGAATTAACCTGCTTAGCTCCATACGGGATTCTAGCTCTGTACCGGGAAGCCCCTAAAATAGTATGTATGACTCTCTTTCCATCATCTTTTACATCATCAGGTCTACGGGATCGAGAACGCTCATGGTTGCAGCTCTACTTGTCTCAGGAATTCTTGTTCTCTCTTCCGCTCGGTTTCTTGTGGTGCCTCTCCTCTCCGATTAATGAATTTTTCTAAGTACCCCTGACATATTAAGTGCTTATTTTGGTTTTTGAGAGACCAATAGTCTTTTATGTCGTGGCCAAAGGTGTTGTGGAACTCATAGAACTTTGTCTTATCTGAGCCTTTTGGGTGTTCTCTAGGCGGGGGCAGCTTCAACATTCCTGTGTTGTAGACTTCATGCCTGATTTGATCCCTTACTGTTCAGGGGGGTGAATGTGTTGTATTTGGGGTTAGGATAAACCATGTACCTTTGTTCCTTATTCGACTTTTATTTCGTTAGTCTGTCTTGACAGTGGTGTGTTCAGAATTTCCCACCAGCCTCATGCTCCTCTATGTTTATATACCGAGTGGCTCACTGCATGAAGTCATCTATATTCAAAGGATGGGTTTTTTGGCTAAGGAATCAAAAAATTTACCTGGCCGCAATCCCATTTGGATTGCGTGAAAGGCCATATTCAAACTCAGGTAGCGGATCTAAATGACTTGCTCATTGAAGCGAGCCTAAATTGTTTAAAGGTCTCATCTCGCCCTTGTTTCAAGTTGACCAGGCTGTGTGAGGTCAGCTGCACTCATCAGCTGGAGGCAAATTGTGTTAGAAACTTCTCTGTCACTTTTGCGAAGCATGAGACGCTCCTTGGAGGGATATGTGAGAACCATCGGAGAGCGAATTTGGTTAAGGTTACGGGGAACGTCCTGTAGAGTAAGGTGTTAGACAACCCTGTGATCAGCAAGGTGGTGGTAAATAGCGAGGTCAAAAAAATGCGAACCCATGGATACCCGCGGGTAAAAACTCGTTACGGATACAAAACCCCGCGGGTATGGGTATCTGTGGAAGAAGGGGATCAGGTTTTGTACTACCCGTTAAAAAATGGGCATGGGTACGGATATAATGGTATCCATACTCGCGGGTACCTGTATATATAAAATTACATTAATACCCTTTTTATTATCAATATATAATTATATTTAATAGGTATTTTTGGTATTTCACATTATGTTTAAAGATCCTACCCTAATCCAAAATTTGAAAGTAAAAACTTAAATTGTCTCTGCAGCTGCGCCTCTCTCGCTTGTGGTGCTCGCTCGCGTGCTGTGTCTCGCTCGTGGAATGTGGTGTTGTCTCTCTCTCGTTGTGTTGTCTCTCGCTCGTGGACCGTGATGCTCTCTCAGTCCAGCTCTTGGCAAAAGGTAATCATTTTTTAACTTGCATTCATAGATCTAATTGCAATATATATGCTGCAGCAGAGGAATATGTTATATATATGCTATAGGTACATCATGAATCACGATATATGCTGCAACAGAGGAATATATTATATATATGCTATGGGTACATCATGAATCATGATATGCAAATTGCAAAGGGTTCACCGTCATTATTAAATTTTATTGTTTTTTATATATATGAAATTGAAAATATAATGCTAATTTGGTTGCAAATATAACGCTGATTGCATTACCTGATTGTAAATAAATTGCAAATATAATGCTGATTTGATTGCATTACCTGATTGTAAATAAATTACAAATATAGTGCTGATTTGGTTGCAAATATAACGCTGATGGTGATGGCATTACCTGATTGTAAATAAATTGCAAATGAATTAAAAAGCTGGTTCTTATTAAAACGCCTATTCTTATTAAAAGTAAATAAATTGCCTGATTTTGTAAATACATTCTCAGGTGACTTTTTTTATTTTGTAGGAATCATCTGAACAAGTTGATGTTGCTGAGGAGTTTGAAGATAAAGTAGATTGTTAGAGTCTTCCATTAATGAACTAGTTGATCAAATGCTCTTGAGTGTTTCTTTTTTATTTTATGATACTTTTGGGACTATGTAAATCAAATACTTGTTATGTTCTTTGAATTCAGTTTATTTTGTTTTGTAATTTGTGATGTTAGATATTTAATTCGTAATTCAATTTAACTTTTTTATATTTTTATTTTTCATTTTCTATTTCAATTAGGTACCCGTGCATACCCGTGGATAGTAACTACTAGAAAAGAACCCGTGAAACAGGTACCCGTACGAGTGTTTTTATTTGCGGGCATGGGTAGCGGGAAAGACGTACTCGTGCCCGCCCGCCCCGTTGACATCCCTAGTGGTAAACATGGTAAGTGCTTCTCTAAGTCACCCTGCCATCGTACTTCTCCATCGTTGGTGGTTTGTAATGTGCGGATGTTGGTGTTGTCATTATCTCTTCTGTAAATGGATGTGCCACGTAAGGCATCAAGGACTCGGGTCTATCTGTCATGTGTATGGTGGTTTGAGTGTGGTGGTGACTGGAAGCTTCCTTCTCTTCCACTCTAAGCGTGTGTAAGTCTTTATTTTCCTTGCGTAGATCCTCTACAGTTTGTTGCAACGTCTTAACAAGAGTTTAGACCTTCTGCAATTGGTCGATTTTGCCTTGTTGTCTCCCTTGTTGCTTTTCTTGGTTGCCTTCTTCACGGTGGTTGAGGTTGCTAAGTATGGTTACCATTGTTGCTTCTCTCTAGGTCTAGTTTTTCTTGTGTTCTTCGTGGGAATCGTTTCATTGAGCCCAACAGTGGGCACCAAAATGTTCACGATGAGAGCTTTATAACACACAAAACCCCTAAAGAATTACTCTAGAAAAATTAGAGTTGTATTTCACTTAATAATGTGTTATTTGAATTACAAAGGGGCTTCGAAATCATTTTTATACAATGCTAAAGACCGGGGGGGGGGGGGGGGCTTGGATCCAAGCCCATAATGATGTGGACGTAACCATATTTTGCTAAAATCAATAAATAATCAGGATCCCTTTATTGTTGCCTAAAAATAAGTGAAAAAAGGATACCATAGGTCTCCTCCAATCTGGGAAGAACAAATATAATAATTATGAAATTTATAAGTTTAAATAAATTTGATCTCAAAATTAAATTGAGTAGGAAAATCATAAAATATTTAGTTGGGTTCTCTATTTCTTATTCTAATTTCTGGAATATTAATTCTTACTCTAAACTCTAGATTAAGTAATACGGTAAAAAAGTATTGTCCCAACGAGCATCAACGGAAAATCAGCAAAAAGAGGAAGTAATAAAATTCACTTACTGAACTACTAATGACATTAAGAAAGAAAAATATTATAATAAATTAAATGAAATGTTTTGTTTTTATTATTTCATATATATTTAATTAATTTTACATAATTTTATTTTGAAAAATTAAAATGAAGGATAATGTGTAATCTTTACGGTTTCATCGTAAATTATGTAGTTTTTTAAAAACCGGCCCAAAAATTGAATATTTTATGGTTTTTGATCTGGATTGCATAAAGGACTATATTACCAGTGGACGAAATGCACATAACGCAGAAGGAAATTAAGTTATTTGGATGCCGGACTGCGAAGATCCTTAGACACGGGACTTCGAACCAAAGAACCAATGTGCTAAATGGATATCAATACGGTTAGACCAACTGACATCTAAACACTAGTCAGGCAAGGTATGGGCAACATGTTCTTGACAAACATACTGTAGCTACAGTATGTTAAGAAGGGGGTCAAATCAAGTCTTTGACTTAGAGAGGTTTTATAAATACTACTCATTTATTAACTTAAAGGGGGATTCTGAACATTTTCTTAAGAACCTCCGTAATCTGTCTATTTTACTTAAAAATTGTTCTGACTTAAGCATTGGAGAATCTTTTATAGGTTCACCTCCGGTGTGTTACCCATCACGATTTGGTCACTACTTTATCCCATAATGTGAAGAACTTAGGCTTCCCACTGGACCTAAGTATATAATACCAGACTCCACTGAAACGGTGTAAAATTGAGAGCATAAGAGGTTACTTTGGACCCCAGTTAGAAGAGGTCAACTTTTGACCCCGTACATTACATTTAAATTTTCATAATTTTTATCCATTAGTTTATAAAGGTTCCTAATGTAAGTAATAAAATATTGTCTACTTTTAGTTTTGTTAACTTATTTTAATAAATAATTGATTTGAAATTCAATATCTATTTAAACTTTATATATTTAAATTTTAAATTTAAAAATAATATTTTAATAAATAAAAAACAACTTTAGGTATTTCTTTTGTAAAAGATCTTTAACTTTTTATTTTAATATTTAATTCTTTACTAGGAACAAGAATCGCATATTTATATAATTGCAACATCCTAAAATTTAATTAAGGGAAATTAATTAATTAAGGATTGAAGGGTAAAATAAATAAAGATTTAATTGACTAAGTTTATGATTGAACCTAAGGTTACCTGAATAGGTTCAAGGATTATCTAAACTGGTTAGCCATTAAACTACCCATAATTCACTTAAAACTCTTCTTATGAAACCTTAATTTTCCATACCTGAATCTCGATACAAATAAACTTTTCGTGTTTAAAATTCATAAATCAAACCACTTGCACCACAAACCAAATCATAGGAAACCAAATGCCACAATATAATATAATAGAACAATAACTGGGTCGGTAGAATAGAACCCCCAAACGTATACGCAATAAAATAAAAATAGCAATAGAAGAACATGTGTCTACATGGTATTCATCTCTTTCTATATATGAAGATATGAAAAAGGAACCAAGAATACAAGTCTCATGATAGACATACAACGGTTGCATGCCTAATCTCATACAATAACAATTCCTAGATATTTTCAATCACGACTCTATCACACCCTCCTGAACTATCTAAGTTAATCCCTGAAGTTCACATACTAAATGTTTAAAATGAGGAGGAAATATTTGACCCTCAAAGCATTAACCTAGTAATCCGAATGAGCGTGAGATTTTAAACAAAAACATATATTTAGAAATACCCTAGAAGGCATTGCATGGATTCAAGGTAGAATCTATAACACATGGAAGCGAAAAACATGAAAAAATATGCAAAAAGGGGCCAAGAAGTGTAGGGATATAACCCCAAATAAGGAAGCATACATGAGCAAGCATTGGATAAGAAAACACAAGGATTTTTAGCCTATGGCAGTGTGCTCCATGACTTGGTCGTGGTTCGTGCCACTAGTCGTGGTTTACACTACCATAAAATGGGAAAACATAGCAAGGCTAGGTCCCCTAGCAGTAGGTTCCATAGCATGGCCGTGGTTCTCACTGTCAAGCTCTGTTTTAAGCCTACAAAATGCCTAGTTTTGGAACACATAACTCATGCATTATCTTCAACACTTTTGGCACCCATAACTCATTTAATCATTTGCATTTTGACATGGAAACCAATATATAACATTATGCTTGTAATATATCAATCTTTCATCTTATCATATTAATTTTGAAGCTTGTCACTATGCTATTATGCAGAAAATTAGAAAATACAATGCATTCACATTACCTACATTATACACAACTAACATAACCTAATGACATAACATAGTTTCTTGTTACAAATTGGCATTAAGCCAAGCCATAAGGGCTAGATTCATTTTGATCCACAACACTTATGCAATACCAATCCACTTAAGCATACCTAATTTTACTACAAAATTTTGTGGAATTAACATATTGCAATTTAACTTTAAATAGTCATATTTTCACCATCAATCACCATCCCAAAACCACAATGGTCCAATACTCAATATCAAGTCATTATATATATATATATATATGTGTGTGTGTGTGTGTGTGTGTGTGTGTGTGTGTGTGTGTATACATAATAGATCCTTCCCATGGCATTGTGCATCCAATCTGCCTCCAAGTTTACCAAGCATCCTGATTCCTCTAAAAATTCACTATAAATGATATTTAGAGAAGTGAGTACCACTCCAAGTAGTGAATAGCAATGCAATCACATATTGAGTGCAATTCACCAAAATCACCTCATACATATATATCAATATATCATAATTATAAGTAAACCATTATGCTTTTGTCATTTATCAAGTTCATACATCACTAATTGTCATCTAAACTTAAAATACCTAATACATTCCACACTCTCAATTCAATTACTCACATGCCATAGACTTTTCAAAAATCTCATCATTTTCAATGCATAAATCATGCAGTGTGGATTTGACTCAGTGGGCGGCAAACTGAAGTACCAAGCAAACCAAAGTGCTTATTAAGGAAAATGGCCATAACATAAAAAGGGAAGCTGCTAGCAACCGAAGTTCTAGACAAACCGAAGCCCCATAAAATTGGATATCCTAGATATTTGGGATGAATCAAAGTGCCATAAATGTAAATATCCCAAAACGAACTGAAACGCTGAGAAAACAAAGTGCCAAGGACAAAATTAGTCCTTATAAATTTAAAGCTCCTCCTCATCGAGCAACCCCCACCAGGGCAAGCAACAAAAGATTGTATTTGCATGTTATGGATAGGTTTTGATAATGAGAAAAGGCTCAAGAACAAGAAAAGCAATGTTTACGAGTCAAAGGCAAAAGAAATGAACAAATCAAAGGAGTACAAAATTGAACCTGAAATACTCAATTCAAGGATTCAACAAACCATGAAGAACATGCTCTCAAGTGATAAAAGATTCAAGAACTTGATGCATGAAGATCAAAGAAAGGAACCATGACTTCATACTAATCAAACACTTATCCAAAAGTCATGAAAATCAACAAACAGCATCACTTGAATCGATTCAAAAGATGGTAAATCAATTCAAAAGCCTGGAAGTCCTAAAATTACCAAAATAGAATGGTTTGAATCGATTCAAAGAAGCTTGAATCGATTCATACGAAATGGGAACTTAAAAATTTCAAAACAGAATGTTTTGAATCGATTCAAACACGTATGAATCGATTCAAATAGCGGGAAACATCTCTAAAAAGTCATTTTTAATGGGAAACACAAATCCATAACCCCACTACACATAGAGACAAGCTGGAACCATGATTTGCAACGGCTAAGAAGACCTCCAAGCTCTATAAATGGATCTCCAACTCAAGCACAAGATACACGAACAAGAAGCAATCAATCAAAGCTTGCATTTATGCTTAGTGAGTTCATTTTTCTTGTATAGTTTCATTGTTCTGAAACTTTGAGTTTGTAATTGTATATCCTCTTTTCCTTAAGAGTTATTAGATTTGGTTAGAACCTTCAATTGCTTATCCACTCTATTTAAAGAGTAAACATTTGTAAACTAAAACTCCAAATCACTCTAGCTTGAGTAGTCACAAAGGTTGGGGTTCAACCTTTGGGTATTGAGAGATTGTGAGATTGGGTGGGTTACCTTTTTGCTTATGAGGATTCGGTTCTTGAGTGTGGGATACTAGGAGACAATTGCTCAAAGCTTGTATCTCAAATCTTTAATAATGGAATCCTTCAAGTGGGTTGCTTGAAGGCGAGACGTACACCGGATTGGTGGAACTCGTTAAATTGGTTTGTATTTCTCTTAACCTTGAACTCTTTACTTAACTGTGCATATAAACTGTTTGTTGTTTTGCTTGAGCTGAATATTTAAATTGATCTTGCTGCTCAAGAAGAAACATAACCTTGCACACAAACTGTTTAATAAAATTGTTGAACCAATACTCTGTTTTGCTTCCCATTTCTTGGTTAAAATTACTTTGGTTCTAGAGTTCAATACCTTGATTCAAACCAATTAAACTGTGATACATACTTATTGTTTGTAAAATTCTTGTATATCTCATTTAAGTTGCATAAAGAACCAAGTTCAAAGGTATTCCAAGCAAATTTTTTTAAACACTCAATTCACCCCCCTCTTGAGTATTAAGGCCACTTGGTTAACAAAGACCTTATAACTCTTGCGCCTAAGCAGATATGCATATGATGTCATGAATCAAAATGCAATATACATGAAAGTGAACCATAACACTACCTCACAGTATAGACATTATAGCCTCACTTCACTAACCTTAATACTTATTAATTCAACATCCATCACACTACACATACCAAATCAAATTCATTGAGTCATTTAACTTCTCAATTAACATAATTATGAACATATTCATATGGTATTTACAACAATTCTTGTCAAATACCAAATATCAACAGTTCTTATCAATTATTAGATATCAACACATCCAAACCAAATGTCACAAAACATTATTATACAACACCATCAACAACACAAATCATTTTTGACCAAGCATTTTTAGGTAAAATTGTCAAGAGATACATACATACATACATATTAAACATAAGCTCTCAGTTTTCAGATTATGCTTACAAATCACTACTCAAGTGATATACCTTCTCTGTATGTCAACATATACCTGGGTTGATTTCTAAACCTTCAAATTTGATTATGAACTTCAATTTAACTCTGAACGTCTAATTTTTGAAATTTATGTCGGAGCTTCAAAACTCCTTCCGAGAACCTCTAAAAGAAATCCCCAACACTTTTCAACAATTACCCAAAGCAAAACTACAAAAATGGAAGAATGGGTTTAAGATTTCCATCATCGAAAGTGAAATAAAAAAATGGTACAAGTTTAGTCATTACCTTAGAGCTTTAAAAATTAAGTTTTTAGATCATTCAAGCTTCCATTAGCATCATCAATGACATCACCTTTGAGAAGGGATAAACTTGGATCATGTAAAACAAAATTGAAAAAGAGAAAAAGAACATGCACTCAGTTTTCTTTATGAAAGCCAAATGAGATTGAGATGAAGAAAGGAGAAAAAAGGGCAAGGTCCTTGGGTGGTGAGGGAAAAGAGAGTGGTGTGAATGAGAGAGAAAAAGAGAGCACGTGAATTTAGAGTGGAAAAGTGAATAAAAAGTATATAATTAAATTAGTTGATCAATTTAGGTTCGTTAGAGGTAGTTTCATCTTTTAACCCTTTTAGTTAACCACCAAAACTAAACACTCTTTGATTTAAATCATAATTTAACCAGACTAACCTCATAATTTAATGGGTCACTTTTAATCCTGAATAATTTATCTCCGAGTTACAATTAATTATTACCCATTAAATTCACATCAATTCCTCAGCTTAATTTCAACAACAACTCCTAATTATCTAAAAGTTAGGATGTTACACTTTTACCCCTAACATCCTAATTAAAACAAAAGAAAAGAAAAAGAAAAGAAAAGGACTTTCCCTATTCTCTTCCTCACCAACCTGTAACCCATATTTCTCTCTTCCCTCACCATCACCATTTTCTTCCTTTCCATTAATTCCTTCTCCACTATGACCCAACATTTGTTACCCAAGTGGCCTTTAAGAAACTCAAGAAGGGGTGAAATAAGTTATTGAAAGTTATTGTTAATAATTTTCTCTTTGAAAGACTTAGTATGTAATGACTTATAGTTAAAGTGGAAGTAATAAAATATACAAAGATGAAAGGTTAAGAGAATGCAAACTTGGATTTTTATACCGGTTCGGCCAACCACTTGCCTACGTTTAGTTTCTCAAGAAACCCTTGAGAATTCCATTATAATGTCAAAAAATTACAACAATTGAGCACTCCAACACCTCTAGGATACCTCACCCTTATGTGGAGCCTCCAACCTTGCAAAGGATACCTCACCCTCACCCTCGACTTACACTGCTAGACTTAACCCCTTAGGATAGCTCACCCAAGTTATAGGATCAATGTGGGATGCCTTACCCATGAAGATGAACTTTAACAAAGAAAGTGTACAACTACAAATTCTTACTTGAAGGGTAGATAATACAACTTGAAGGTCTCTAATGGTAATACTCAAGTAATGGAATGACCTGAGATCATCATAGAGTGTTTCTTAATTTGGATTTTGAAAAAATGATAAAAATGCTTGTCAAAATGCATGATTAGTATAATTGATTTTCACTTAATTTACAGGAGATGAAAAGATGTATTTGATTAGTGAAAATATACCTTTTGATGTCAGAAAGATGTCTTTTAAAATGGATGTGTTCATTTAAAAATTTGGATGAAAGAACATGACTTTTCATACAAGAAACCATGAAGAGATGCATCTTTTCATTCATTTTGATGTTATGGTAATCGACTATCATATTGTTGTTATCGATTAAAATATTTCAAAATTTAACTAGATTCATTTAAAATTCAATTTTAAGCCAACGACAAAGTTTGCAATCGATTACATTTTTGTTGTAATCGATTACAACGTTTCAAAATTTAGCTAGATTCATTTAAAAGTCAACTTTAAGCCAACGACCAAGTGCGTAATCGATTACATAAAAGTATTAATCGATTACATGCTTTATAAATTTCTAAAAATGTTTTTCAAATAGTGTGTAATCGACTACATGCTTTATAAATTTATGAAAATACTTTTCAAATGCATGTCGTTAAGGTTTTACGTGAGTTTTGAGGCCATGCTTATGTTTGAGTAAAACCTTACATAAATTCTAAGATCTTCTAAGGTTTAATTCTTCAATCCTTGGCTTGCCATTCTTTACATCTTTGTTGAGAAACCATTTTTCTTCATTTCTTGGCTTTCATGATAGATAGGTCCATATTAGCATATGCCTTTGTCATATCAAAAAACTTTTTGTCTTCAATATTCTCTTTCTCCATCTTTATTTTTCCAATTTACAAGGGTAAGGTCAAGCTCTTCCCCCTTCCCATCTCCTTCTCCAAATCGAGCCCACCATCACCATCACCATTACCTCCCATTTCACTTCCTAGCAAAGCAAGACATGGTCCATTATCACTGTATTTTCTTCTGCTAAAGAACATGCTAAGGTGGCATAAGGGCTAGGTTCCAATCTTTCCTAACCTAAGGTATGTGGGTTTTAACCCTACCCCCCAATTAATATTTTGATGTTTCAACACTAATTTCTTTGAATTGATGCTTATAGGAAGTGGTTAGACTTCCTGGGTAGCACTAGAACCCTTCGGTACACTTTAAATTTTCATTTAACTTCAAAATGGTAAGGAAAAATTCTTTGGTTAATTATGCTTCAAGTAGCTTTGGTTAAGCTAGATTTACAAGTTTGGGGTTAATTTGGAATTATTGAGTAATGGGTGTTTTTCTATATGTAGGTTAATAATTGATTTTGGACAAAATGCTATCTTTGGGAGTGTCGTTAGTACAAGTATGGAAGAGGGACATAACTTGAGCACATGGGTATTGAATATTCTACCAAGACACTACCATTTTTTGTTGATTTGAATGTACTGAGTAATAATGGTGTATATTGATATTGTGTGATGTTATGTTGATTGATGATGAATTTATAATTTATGATATTAATCGTGTATCGAATTGTGATTGTGAATGACAATGGCAAATATAGATGAGATTGTAATTGATGATGATAGTTGATGTTGGAATAGAATGATGATGATGATTGGGATGATAATTTAATGATACTAATATTATGGATGATTGTTATGGTGCATGATGATGACGACGATGATGAAATTAATAAGATGATGACCTCCTAGTGAGGATTTGATTCGTTCTAGATACCGGTCTCCAAACTAAGACGTCATCTTGTCCATTTAGGAAGGTTAACCAGTATCACAGGTCAACATCCAGACTATAAAAGTACCGTGCTAGGCGTTCTCCTTTCACCGTTTATCCGTGATAACACTTCGGACATTGGATAACCTAATCTGGTTTCACTATTCTGTTATACATAACTGTTCACCTATACTTCGAGAGGATAAGTGGCTTTTCCACTTCCTATAATTGATACCCTACACAACAGAAAGTATCTATGTCACCCGTCAAAAGGTACAAAGTACAGCTACAGGAGTGATACATGGAAAAGGATCTTCCTCATTCCTGTGTCAGAATCATACACTGATCATTGAACTACTCTTGATTGTACACTGATCATTGAACTACTCTGGATGATACGCTGAACATGGCATCAGAGTCTCCTAGCCCTACTTGTGCCTAACGACTCATTTCCCACGCTCAGCTATAAATAGTTGATTTTTATGCACACACAAGGTTACGTTGATCTAACTTTCTACAAATTATTTCATTGATCAAGTATTCTCTAAGTTCTCATTCACTTCACTGACTTGAGCATTGGAAAATCTTCACAGGTGACACCACCTTTTGCCCCCATCAATGTGAAAACTTGGTGTGAAGGATCTCCAGGACAACAAGACCGAACTCCTACTGAGAGGTCAAATTATAATACCGGATACCCACTAGACCAGTTCATTGGCACGCCCAGGGGGCACGATAGAGTTATTCCCACTTTTCGTAGAGGTTCAGTAGTTAGCCATGGAGGAAGATGGACGTGATTTTATCGATGGTCACGTAGAGGATGTGACCCATCAGCATGCTAGCAGAAGACTTGTTTTCAAATCTCCTGGAACCAACTCGAGGAGGATGATACCTGCCGCAACTCCAGATCCTCAAGATGAAGTTATAAGGCAACTCAAGGAGGAGTTGATGGATTTGAGGAGAGAGAAGAGGGTGACAGAGAATAAAGTGACGTCTCAAGCTGAGGAGACTCATCACACTTTTGGGAGGGAGAAATCCACCACTCTCCAATATTCAAAAATTCCCACCTACGAGGAGCAGGAACAAACTTATGACTCTGGGGATAGAGTCAGTGGAAGAAGGAAGGAGCCAGTGGCGGTAGCCTCTGGAACGTATCGGCTTAACGTTCCATTCTCAAGGAGGCTCATGAGTGTGCCTATTCCCAGGCATTTGCAAACCACTCAACCACTCTCCATTGGGAAATATAACGGAGACTGACCCCACTAAGTATCTTGATGCTTACGTATATGAAGCTGTGTACTTGGGAGCTGATGAAGATGTGATGTGCAGGATATTCCTATGAACTTTAATGGAGGAGGCCCTTAGCTGGTTCAAGGGTCTACTATCAGGGCCAATAAACTCCTGGGAGGAGATGGCAGCATCCTTTGAGAGTCATTCCGTCATCTCTAGAGATATTCCTAGGACTTCTCATACCTTGGCCCAGATCAGGCAAACGAAGAACGAAACTCTTAAGGAGTTTTTGAAGAAAGTTTACAAGGAGGGAGCTACACATTGTTATCGAGCCCCTACAGCCTAGGTCAGCCTTTGCCCTGTCTCTGGCAAAGAGTCCTCTGATGACGTTTGAGGAGTTCCAGAGGAAAGCCTCAAAGTATGTGGGTATAAAGATGCACTTAAAGGCTACGACGGCCAGGCTTAAACCATCAGTGCCTTCCCCTCAACCATAGAGAGATAAGGAAAGGGTGAGACCAGAGAGGCAGATCCAGAGAGATGATTTTCAAAGCCCTCGACCTCAACAGCAGGATAGGCGTATATCATCTTTCACCAATTATGCCCTGTTAAACACCAGGCATTCCTAGATTTTAAAGGAGGTTGGATGGCCTACACTCAGTGTGTACAGAATAAAGAAGCCCACTCCGATGAAACAGATTGGTAACCTGAGGAAGTACTGTGGCTTCCACAAGCAGGTGGGCCACACCACAGACGAGTGAAAGGCGTTAAAGAACGCTATGGAGACCCTCATCAGGGAGGGAAAGCTGAAGCAGTATCTCTTCAAGGAAAAATCTTTGGATAAACTAGATCAGAATGAGAAGAGAGGAAGAGATCACGATGATGAGGGCGATAACTGTCGTAACCCGGTCAGGAGGTTTTCAGCCGCTGAGAAATAGAAGGGAGTTATTATCAACGAGGATACTCAGCAGGATGGTATGCACCAGCAGCAGAGGCAAGGCCGGTGCGAGTTAATTGACATGATCGCTAGAGGGTTTGCTGGGGGTGGAGCATCAATCACAGCCCGTAAGAATCATCACCGAATAATTCTGTCTGTCCAAGGGAAACCCAGGGACAACCGCCCTTTTAGAGATGGTGTGCAGGCGCCGTTAGTGTCATTCTCGAATGAGGATTTTGGCCCAACCATCCCAGGAGGTGACAACGCGGTGGTCATAATCGCTATGATCACCAATAAGGACGTCAAGAGGATCCTTGTTGATCAGGGCAGTTCCTGTGATGTTATTTTTTATAACTGTTTTAAAAGGATGGGTTTCAATGACTCAAAATTACAACCTTATACGCAGGAACTCACCGCCTTTAACGGAGCGAAGCAACCGACCAAGGGTTACCTTGACACCCTTGTGTCCTTCGAAGGCGAGCTGGGGGCGAGAATGGTGAAATCTAGGATCTTGGTGATCGATGTGGAGTCGCCCTACAATGGCATTATAGGCCGCCCCACCTTAAATTCCATGGAAGCGATCGTGTCTACTCCATATCTCCTTATCAAGTTCATTGATAAGGACATCGATGTATCTTCCCTCCGAGGTGATCAGGAGATGGCCAGATACTGTTATAACCTGAGCCTAAATATGGTAAAGCTGGAGGCATTCAATAAGAAGAGGAAATTGAATGATAGAGGAACAACGGCAGGGTCTGTTAGCTTGATTGCTCTCGACCCTAGAGCGAAATTGAAGATTGATCCACTCAACCCTTCCAAGCCCACACTAGAGGGAGGTTTAAGAGATGTTGTGTTAGGAGATTCCCTAGAAAAAATCACGCATATCAATGACAAGTTAGAAACCGTGATGGAAGAGCGGTTGCTTGCGCTTCTTCACGAGTTTAAGGACTTGTTCGCATGGACTGCTACGGATATGCCTAGGATGGACCCTGATTTCTGTTGCCATAAGTTATCCCTCTACCCTAAGACGAGGCCAGTTACCTAGAAGAAAAGAAGATTGGGTCTAGAGAAGTGAAAGGCAGCTTGTGAGTAGACGAAGGAGTTGCTGAAGGCCAAATTTACTAGAGAAATTCGTTATTCCTCTTGGCTCTCAAACGTGGTGATGGTTCAAAAGGCCAATGGTAAATGAAGGATGTGTACTGATTATATAGACCTTAATCGTTGTTGCCTGAAGGATCTATATCCTCTCCTTAATATTGATCGCATGGTGGATGATTCCTCTGGTTATCAGTACCTAAGTTTCATAAACGCATATTCGGGGTACAACCAGATTTCGATGTGGGAGGAGGATCAGGAGAAGACAACTTTCGTCAATGATTATAGTGTTTTTTGCTACACCATCATGCCTTTCAGTTTGAAGAATATTGGGGCCACTTACCAGTGTATGATTAACAAGGTGTTTGAAGGCATGCACACCAAGTTGGTGGAGGTGTACATTGACGACATCATAGCCAAGACCCTGGCTAGGGGGTGATCATATCGAAGATTTACGATAAGTATTCATGTGCTTAAGGCAGTATAACATGAGGCTAAACCTGTTGAAGTGTACTTTTGCTGTCCCAGCTGGGAAGTTTCTGAGTTTCATGTTAACTCAGCGTGGTATTAAGGCTAATCCAGGGAAATACCAAGCAATACTGAGCATGCAAAGTCTGAAGAACCTGAGGGGGTGTAATCTCTGAATGGAAAGGTGGTAGCATTGGCTCGATTCATGCCTAAGATGGTGCATAGATCCCTTCTCCTGTACAAAGTGTTAAAGAAATCCAAGAAGTTCGAGTGGGGATAGAAGCAAGAGCAGGAATTTCAGGAGCTCAAGGAGGTGTTGTCAAGCCCTCCAATTTTAGTAAAAACTGACCTTAGGGAAACTCTGATTTTATATATGGCAATCTTAGATGAGGCTCTGGGGGTAGTGTTAGTTAAGGAGACCCTAGAGGGGCAGAGCCTAGTATACTTCACTAGCAAGACTCTACATGGAGCAGAGGGCCGGTACCAAAAGATTAAGAAGACCACTCTCGTAGTTGTTTGGGCTTCCAGACGGTTAAGGCCGTACTTTTACGTATACCCAATTTTGGTGAGAACGGATTTGCCACTCCATTCTGCACTAAGCAAGCTGGACCTTGCGGGGAGGATGATTAAGTGGTTAATCAAACTTTCCAAGTTTGAGGTTTCTTATGAGCCACGAGAAGCTATCAAAGCCTAAGTTCTAGCTGATTTTGTCGTGGAGCTGACAGGGGCAGACCTGGCCACACCTCATGCTCACTGGACCGTCTATATAGATGGGTCATCAAACAGTAAAAGATGTGAAGCTGGTGTCATCATTGAGAGCGATGATGGTGTGTATTTGGAGATTTCTCTCTGATTCAATTTTAAAACTTCCAATAACCAGGCTGAGTACGAGGCTTGCCTTGCCAGACTTCAAGCCACGATTAATATTTGAGCAACAAAAGTAACCCTTTGTAGTGATTCATAGCTGGTGATATCGTATATTCAGGGCGACTACCAAGTCTGTGAGCCTCAGCTCCAACTGTACTTGAATTGTGTGAATGAGCTAAAAGGAAGATTCTCTGTGTTGGAATTCAAGCATGTGCCTAGAGAGGAAAACAACAGGGCGGACATCTTATCATGGCTCGCAAGCACGAAGCAACTTAGGAGTACAACAACAGTGGTGCTAAGTACTTTGACATCGCCCAGCATCCCGTTGACCCCATCGTTAAATGTAATTTCATACCGTGCCTTCGATGAGAATTTATGGGTAGTCCCTTACATACGGTATTTTGTCGATTAATAGCTGCCCACTGATGACTTGGAGCAGAAAAAGTTGAAAAGGGAGCTACCTTATTTTACGATGGTGGATGGCATGCTCATACGGAGGGGATTTTCTATGCCATACCTCAGGTGTTTGAACGAGAATAAGGTACGAAGCGTGTTGGAAGAAGTACATGAGGGGCAATGTGGGCACCACACTGGAGGTAGAAGCTTGATGAGAAAGGTTCTAAGAGCGGGTTACTAGTGGCCCACAATGAAGAAAGACTCCATTGAGTTTGTAAAGAAGTGTGATCCGTGTCAAAGATTTTCCAATCTTCATCACACACCAGCCCAGTAACTTTCTTCATCAGCCATGCCATGGCCTTTTCATCAGTAGGGCTTTGATATCCTGGGTCCATTCCCAACAGCTCCTGGTGGAATCAAGTATCTTATAGTTAGGGTGGATTACTTTACCAAATGGATCAAAGCAGAACCCATGGTGCACATTACTATAGCTTAGACACGACTTTTCGTATATGAAAACATCATAGCACGATTCGGAGTCCCAGGATGGATCGTCACTGACAATGACACCCAGTTTATAGACAAGAAGTTCACAGAGTTGCTTGAAGGACTAGGGATAGTCTAAATCTTCTCATTTGTTGAACATCCTCAAATGAATGGACAAGCAAATATGGCCAATAGAGAAGTTCTGAAGGGGTTAAAGAAACGTCTAGGTGAAGCAAAGGGCGGATGGACTGATCAGCTGTATCACATCTTATGGGCGTACCACACTACACCCCACTCCTCCACCAATGAGTCTCCATATTGCCTTACTTACGGTATCGAGGCGATGATTCCAGTCGAGCTCCAGACCAGGTCAACAAGGGTGGAGTATTTTTCTGAGGAGAATAATGATGCCAATCTGGCATCAGAGTTGGATATTCTCTAGGAACTTAGGGATGAAGCTTTTGTTAGGGATCAGGCAATTAAAGCAAAGGCCGCCCTCCGATACAACAAGCGCATTCAACATAGAGCATTCAATGCAGGAGATCTTGTGCTAAGAAAGGCAAGTATGGGAAATAAGTTTGTTCACCAAGGCAAGTTAGCACCAACACGGGAAGGCCCTTACAGAGTGTTCGAGGTGACTGGCAAAAGGTCATATCAGTTGGAGAATCTCAATGGCACACTAATCTGTAACAAGTGGAATACTCAGAACTTACGTATTTACTACAGCTAGTTGGTAAGATGACGTGTACTCTTTTTCCTTACTTGAGTTTTTTCCTAATGGGTTTTCTCAAGAAGGTTTTAACGAGGCATGACCCCAACTACGCTCTCTTTGTAATCCATATTCAATTTAATGAGAATTCAATTCATGAAGATAATGCTTTCACTTTTCTTTTCTATGTTACGATTTATAGCATTACACCGGTGTATCTGAAGACCCTCAGGACGGATGATCCCAACCACCTACTAGGTAGTTCAGGATGTAACTCCTCGAGTGGACCTAAGGGTTGTAGGATCAGACCTTCTTCAAGGATGTACCGAACCCCATTAGAAGACCTGGATTATACGATTGAACCAAACTCCAGGTACGGTTAGTAGGTTTAGCCGAACACCGGTGAAGACCTGAGTTGTAGGATTGAATTGAACCTCAGGAAATGGGTTATAGGTTTGGCCGAATCCCATTTGAAGGCCCAAATTATAGGACTAAACTAAACTCTAGCTACGGTTAGTAGGTTTGACCGAACACCGATGAAGACCCAATCATCATTCCTATGATTGAGGTATATTTCCCCCAGGACGGATGATCTCAATCACTCATTCTAAGAATTGACGTTGTACCTCCTGGCGTGGACAATTCCAATCACTACTTCTATGATTGAAGGCCCAATCATCATCCTTTATGATTGAGACAGCTTCTTACAGGATGGATACGCCTTATCATTATTTCTATCTCAAACGATATCACTATACGGGCAATTCGATAATTTCGCCCACTATCAGAGCAGACTAAATCAACATATGACTAGGGACAATATTTGTTGAGTTCGAGTCTGTGTTATACGATATGATTATTGAGAATCCGTTTTACGTAGCAATCATTATTACTTATTGCAAAGTTTCAACTTAGAGAACGGTTTAATTAATTTTAATTATACTATAGCAGTTCATTTCTTGTAATTGTATCAGAGGTAGTGTTTAAAGAAAATTCTCATCTATTCAAAGTGAAGTTTGTACAGAGTCAAAATAAAACTAGAGTTGATCCTAGTACACAGCAGTAAGAAAAAAGAAAAACACAAAACTAAGAGGCTGGAGTTTGATTTTTTGTTATGGTGGCCTCCTTTCCTCCGTCCTTTCCTTCGTCTGGGCTCCTCCACCTCCGGGCTCTCCTTCCTTAGTAATGCTTTCTTGGGCAGCACCTTCGGGGCACGGAGTGGATGATAGAGGCTCCATACTCTGGCCTTCAGGAAGAAAAGGTATCTCATAAAGAGAAGTGGCAGGATCCTCGTGCCGGCCATCACTTTTAACCTCAACCAGTTTCCCTACATGAAACTCATAGAACGGATGAAGCCCATATAACTTGACTTTTACGCTAGGGTTAGGGTAAAAGATCTGGTGAACAGCTAGGTCGAAGGATTCAAAGGCGATGTTTTTGTAAATTTCTACAGCCTTGCTCGCCTTGGCCTTGGAAGCAGCCAACCTTTGTCGTAGTTTGACATTCTCCTCCTCTATGGACCTAGTTGTTGCACTTCCCTACTTTAACTCCTAAATTTAAGCTAATAACTCCTTCTCCCTGGCTTCTCATTCCTTAGCATTCTTCTTTCTGCCGACCTCTACTACAGCAAGATCTTCATTCAGCTTATCAGACTTCTTCTTCTCAAGCTGGAGCTCCTCTCGCAGAAGGGGAATAGACTTGTTTTCTTGTTAAAGTTTAGAAACTTGTCGCTCTAAAGACTTGTTCGTCATATGAAGATGACTTATTTCAACAACTCGATCATTCTCTAAGTCTTTGGCTTTCTTCAGCTCTGTCTCAATTCCCCTTGCAGTTTCTGCTTGTTTAGCTACCCAGGCCTTCCTCATTGTGATGTCGGCTTCAAGTTTTTCAACTTGTTCCATGTAATCCGTCATCTTGCTCAGGGAATTTAGCAGGCCTGAGAGCGGCCGACCTTGCAAGCTTCTCTTACTTCAGCGGCCTCAAGAGAAGGACGGAGGCAGTATCGCGGCTTGGGGAGTGTTGCTGGCATGGAATCCTGATACCACAGGAAAGGAGAGAGGAAAGACTCCTTCGGAGGAGAGTGAATGATGGGAATTTCATTATCCGACCTCGTCCCTGAGACGGTGTTTGAGGGGAGAGTGAGGGGGATTCCACTGGCTTCTTCCCCTTGTCCTTCTTTGATATGCCAGACTCCTCTAAAGTCATTTGTTTCTTCCTAGGGGGCTCGTCAGTGGAAGGCTTCTTCTTATCCGCGGCCTTGACCAAAATTCTCCTCATTTTCTTCTCAGGGACGGGCTGCTCTTGTTGTTGAGCTGTTTCTTCGTCACTCTCTTCCTCATTTAGAGGCACATTGTCCCCCACTTCAGAGGTCAGTGGGATTGTTGGGGCTTCGGCTTAAAGGAATTCCTCTTGGCCTGTATTATTTTTGTCAGAGGAAAAATCATCATCCGCTAACATGGACTTCAGTGAAAGCATATCGGTGAAGATTTTTTCAATTTGGTCTACAAAGAAGAAAAACAACATAAGTACTAAGGTCAAAGCTAGATATTTTAAGAAATAGTTATAAAGCAGACATAAGGATAAGAGAGTGGATGTTTACTAAGGTATTTATCCCTAACAGCGGCACTCTCAAGGAGATGCTTGTAGGAGAAACCCTTAAGGGCCGCTGAGCAAGACCTCAGAGCACTCAGCACCTCCACAGAGTGTGGCGAAAGCTCGTCCTTCTCGGTATAGTAAGCACGGCTGACGAGCAAAAAATGCTCATGAGTCTAGCTCCTAGGGAACTTCAATATCCCCTCCTTGTTTTTCCAGAATATTGGCTTATTTGGTTGCACCCGAATCTGTGTATAATACTGTTTGAAGGAGTGCCCATCAATCTTTGCAGATTCATTGATGATTCTTGAATCACATCGAAGCGTGATGAATCCAAGATTGCCCTTCTTATTTGAACGATGAACCACTTGGCAATAATAAAAGAGCTTAGCCACAGTAGGTTTGAAATTAAAGTGCTCTCCGAGGACCTCTAGAGCACGGAGGAGACCCCATCCGTTTTGATGCAATTACGAAGGGGCGCACTCTAGAAAATGTAGGACGACCATCTGGAATTCTGTCAAAGGAAAGCGTACGCCCATATTTGGGAAAACAAAGTCGTACATATATACCGACCTCTTATCAGGGACTCAATGACAAATCCTTTCCATTGGCCGGGGTGCGAGAATGAGGAAGCGGCTCTTGTACTTATCTTTAGAATAAACCTTGAAGGGTGGAGTGACCGTACCCCCATCTTCCCTTGCTTGGTGAGAGGCAATCTCTTTAAACTCTTCTTCAACCCAACAGTATGGGTGTGCCCGATTTAGCCATTCCTAGTTGAGCCGGTGTGCCACCACGTTGACACACCCTTCAGCGGTGCGGAGGATAAGCGTTTCCCCAGACCCCGGAATTTTCATCTCGCCCTGAGCATGCTGAAAGGCTTCGACGCTGTGATAAAAGGCAACATCGTCAGAGAGGTACCTATCCGTACTCGATTCACTATTAGAGTGACTAGTAGCCCTCGAGCTGGAGGAACCCTCAGGGCGATGCCTAACCACTGGCCGCTGTAAGGAGGAAGTTTTGACCCTCTCTGAGCGATGAGACCCAGCCACTGGGAGACCCACAGGGATCCTCCCACCATAGTGGCCTGAGGGGGCATGAGAACTTTGTCTCTCCCTATTTGAGGTACCAGCGAAGATTCGCCTAGAGAGCATGGTTGAGGTTTAAAGGAATTTCAAGAAACACAAGTTCAAAAAGAAGGGATAAGTGAGGTTACCTAAAGAAAGTTAAGGTTGGAAGTGGAGGAAACTTCACAAAAATGGCAGCAACGGTTTCTTCAAAATTTCTGCAGAGTTTCGCTAAAGCTTGAAGGAAAATATGATTTCTGAAATTTACCAAGTCCCCATTTTCTAGGTAATGAAGATGTCCAACCGTCAGTCAGAAGGCATGTTGTTTGAAGCAAAATGCAACGTCATCGAGCCGAACAATGTAGTCATTTCAAGCCCAAGCACACGAAAATGGCGACGATTCATGAAAAAGTACCTTTCAAAATGGGCCAAAAATTCAAATTTTAGGCCCATAACAGCCCAGCGATGGTTACACATTTGGAGCAATAATGACTGATAAATGCTTATTTTATGATTAAATTCATGACTCAATTAGACCCATTTTCTGAATAACTTAACTAAACTGATAAATAATTGAGCATGATTTTGATTATAAAGAAAGTATTAAGAAAAGAAGCTTGAAATGTAAAAATCAGTAAAGAAATTGTTAAAAGCCTTGAAGAAACAAAGAAACACCAGAGCATCAAGCAAGGACGCTTGAGCGTGGTACACTGCACGCTTGAGCGTGGAAGAAACAAAAGCTTACGCTGCCCATGCGCCCAAGCGAAATAATGAAGAACACACCAACAGCCTCTCACGCTTGAGCGTGAGCCCGAGCTCGCTCAAGCGTGACTCCATGCATGACTGGCGCTCAAGCGTGACTATATGGAGCTCAAGCGTGACTCAATTGAAAGAGGAACAGCATCAGGATCATCTCACGCTCAAGCGTGGGAAGAAGCCGCTTGGGCGTGAACCCGACCCCGCTTGAGCGTGGCTTGAGCGTGGAATATATCTGTTAAGATAGAAGAGCTCGCTTAAGCGTGACAGATTTAGCTTGGGCGAAGATGAAAGAGTATCAGGAAATGTCTCACGCTTGAGCGAGACAAGGAGGCGCTCAAGCGTGAACCCGAGTGCGCCTGAGCGTGAAGTAAGCGTGGATCAAGCGTATGCTAAACAACCACGCTTAAGCATGGTTAAGGAAGCTCGAGCGCGAGACAACCAGTGAACACCAGTACCCTTCACGCTTGAGCGTGACCACTAAGCTCAAGCGTGACTCATGCAGTATGGGATTTCTAATTTAATATTCACCAATGGTGCGATACCAACTCACCCACTTTCTTGTGTTTCTACAAGTCTCTGAAAGATGCTGCATGGGTTCTACGCAAGTGGGCAAGGGAAGCTGAACCATAACTCCTATAAATCAAGCTGCAAACAAATCATAATATATCCATCATCCCTGTAATCCCCTGTATTTCCCTCATAATCCAACCTTTTCCATTATCTTTTGTATTTATATTTTGAGGGTGAAAATGCAAAGCATGAGTAACTAAACTCCCTTATGGGATTGGCTGTAATCCATTCAACACTGAAGTAATGCTATTGTAAGTTTTTATTCAGTAATGAGATTTGATAAGTTTCTGTATTTCCTTCTGCGTTTAATGCCTGAAAGTACTTGATCACTATTTTCTTGTTTTAAGTTTTCTCAAGTATGTTGGGAAGTGACTTTTGAAAGCAGATCTGAAAGAAATACTTATTGTGAGTAGATAGCCAGGGATGGCGTCTAACGCAATAAACGTCAAAACAATCGATCGATAATGCTGGGATGATTTCAAAGTGACTGAGGGATCAGCGGTTTGAAATCATTCTTATGAATTTTGTAGTCGAGGGATCGATATAAATGACTTTGATTGTGACGTAGAAATTATCTTTTCGATTTATTTATATAAAAACTTATGCAGCTTACAGAAGGTGAAGATGTGATGAAGCCAATCCCTGTTTTACAAAATTGATTTCTCTCAAAAACCATTCATTGTTATCTTTTACAAAATTTCACTCTCTGTTATTTATTACTTTTTCATTCAACATCATTCATCACAAAACAAACTAAAAACCTTCTGCCTAATCAATTCAAAACTAAGATCTTCATTCTAACACCTCCCTAGTGGAACGACAACTATACTGTATTACAACTTCTGTGTTTAAACTTGGCATAAGCATTACATTGAGTTCATATTCTACAAACCTGATTCTCTTTCATTGAACTCTTCATTCCAAATATCTCAGAAATATACCATCAATGACTCACGTGCTAAAAGCATTTATTGTCCAATTATTCAGAGCGTTAATGCACTTCAGCAGTCACTTAAATACCAAGAGTTACGAGTTTCAAAAACTCTTGGGATTCCCCTCACTATGAATCTTTGTCTAAATCTGTTGTAGGAACATTATGAGAGCGGTGTCTTCACTCGTAGAATAGCCCAACATGCAATATATCAACATGGAACTTATACGCGTTTTGACAAGTGCTTTTGCATGTAACATCGGCATCTAGACCTCTTGTAAACAACATAGCTTATATGAGCAACTTAACAGTGCCTCATACAAGCTAGGGGACAGATGATCCGGTCTAGATACCGGTCTCCAGACTAAGATGTCATCTTGTCTATTCAGGAAGGTTAACTGGTATCACAGGCAAACATTCGGACTATAAAAATATCGTGCTAGGCGTTCTTCTTTCACCGTTTATCTGTGATAACACTTAGGACATCGTATAACCTGATCCGGTTTCACTATTCTGTTATACATAACCGTTCACCTATACTTCGAGAGGATAAATGGCTTTTCTACTTCCCATAATTGATACCCTGCACAGCAGAAAGTATCTACATTACCCGTCAAAAAGTACAAAGTACAGCTACAGGATTGATACATAGAAAAGGTGGATCTTCCCCATTCTTATGTCAGAATCCTACTCTGATCATGGAACTACTCTTGATCGTACACTGAGCATTGAACTACTCTGGATAGTATGCTGAACACGGCATCAGAGTCTAATAGCCCTACTTGTGCCTAACAACTCATTTCCCATGCTCAGCTATAAATAGTCGATTTTCATGGATACACAAGGTTACATTGTTCTAACTTTCTACACACTATTGCATTGATCAAGTATTCTCTGTGTTCTCATTCACTTCACTGACTAGAGCATCAGAGAATCTTCACAGGTGACACCACCTTTCGCCCCCATCAACGTGAAAGCTTGGTGTAAAGGATCTCCAGGACAATAAGACCGGACTCTCCCATTGAGAGGTCAGATTATAATACCGGATACCCACTGTATCGGTATATAAATACTCAAACCTTAAACTTTTATGGCTGGTTCCTAGTCTGGATCCTTGACCCCGGACTAAGCTAGATTTACGAGTTTGGGGTTAATTTGGAATTATTGAGTAATGGGTGTTTTTCTATATGTAGCTTAATAATTGATTTTGGACAAAATTCTATCTTTGGGAGTGTCGTTAGTACAAGTATGGAAGAGGGACATAGCTTGAGCACATGGGTATTGAATATTCTACCAAGACACTACCATTTTTTTTTATTGATTTGAATGTATTGAGTAATAATGGTGTATTGATATTGTGTGATGTTATGATGATTGATGATGAATTTATAATTTATGATATTAATCGTGTATCGAATTATGATTGTGAATGACAATGGCAAATATAGATGATATTGTAATTGATGATGATAGTTGATGTTGGAATAGAATGATGATGATGATTGGGATAATAATTTAATGATATTAATATTATGGATGATTGTTGTGGTGCATGATGATGACGACAATGATGAAATTAATAAGATGATGACCTCCTAGTGAGGATTAATGCCAATGAAGGAAAAATGTGCATAAGAATTACTTAGTGATGAGTTTTTATGCTTACATTATGCATCATATTTATTTGGCCGCACAAGAGGATGCAAGGGACTCTTGTTGCCAACCTTGGTGGGGGTGGCTTTATGAATAGGCAAGAAAGCCATGTAGGTCAAGAAGGACCCAACTGCTCTGCGTTAGTGTATCCTAAAACTGACCCGCAACACCATATTTATTATGAGCTTTGTCACTAAGGGTGATAGGTGTTGTACGGGATTCTGGAAAATAATTTGAGATATACGGCCATTTATTGTAAACTATAGTATAATTGCCATAGTCAGATCCACATGGCATATTTATGCATTAGTGTGATGGAATGAGAGGTATACCATGTAGATACGTCAAAATGAGCTAACCCGGCCCACACAGGTTGGCCACCATGAGTTGAAATATTTTGCAACCCAACCTAACCCGGCCCACTTTCTTAAGTGAGTCAGTTTTCTTAACCTAACCCAACCTACTGGGTAGCTCACGGGTTGGCCTACCATTTTTAGCAACTACATATACACTAAGCAACTACATATACATTAAGCAACTTTATCAAAGTGATATTCAACAACTACATATACATTAAGCAACTACATTAAACAAGCAGTAGCAACATTCATCAACAGAAACATTCATCAAAGAAATATTCAGCAACCTTAAATTTAACCAATATTCAGCTTTATTCAATCAAGAAAGTAATTTTAAAAAAACCTGCAGCAGTAGCAAGCAACTTAGCAAGGAAGAACTACAACGTCGCGTAACAGAAGCCTCTGTGGTCTCACGTGGTATCGTGGTCTCGTGTCTATGCTCATGTGGAGAAATAAGAATGAAACAACAGCTATGCCAAGCACGAGAGAGAAAGGAACGAGAACAACAGACATGTGAAGAATGGAGAAGAAAACAACACCAACAGCGTGTGAGAGTGAGAACAACAACAGCGTGGTGAAATTAGGGCTGGATATGTGTGTGCGCCCTAAATTGTCATATGAGAATGTGAAAAAAAATAGCCCCTTCAAAAATGCCCCTCTGCACGTACCTTGTTTTTTAATCATTAACCCATGGGCCACCTGGCTCACCACAGGTTTAGCCCACTGTGAACCGGGTTCAACGGGGCCGAGCCAGAAAATACATTGCCTTAAAAATAAGCCTTTTTTGTAACCCGGCTCACAAAAAACCACCTCGATCTAGGTTGGCTCATGGGTTGTAACTGATTTTGACGCCTCTAATACCATGGCATATGCATTATGTATGAAAATGGGGATGTGTATTGTGTTGATCTTGGTGAATGAATATAAGATATGATTGGAATGTGTTAAATATAATGAGTTTAAGGATGATGATGTGTGAATTGATGATTGATATATATACTAGTGGTATAATGTTATGCTATACTAATAGGTGTAGCTAGTACGTTGTTGCATTATCTGCTACTCTAAGTTATGCTTACTCTTTTACCTTTTTAGTAAATATGCAAGACAATGATGCTTAATAGCTCTAGGGAAGGTGGATTGGAAATACCAAAGGGGTGAACTTTATGAAAATATATATAATTACCTTATTTTGACATGATATATATATATATATATAATTGTATGTAATGTTTATGGTTATGAATGGTAGAACCTATGTAATGGATCTTTATGTAGTGTCGGATAATGATGCCATGGTGTGGTTCCATGAGTATATCTAAATGTGGTTGTATATATGATCATTTGAATGCAATATCCAGGAACTGCCTGGTTTGAGATATTGGAATGGATTAAGTAATGCCATTTTGTATATTGCCTTGTATGGCGACTTGATGTGGTTGCACTTGATAAGGAGTCAAACTCCATGATGATGTGTGAGTATGGATTTGAATGTCATGGGTAGGGAATTATTCAATTGCTTGTGCGATGATATATGATGGGAATCAGTGTTAAAATTATGCATGAAAGCAAGCGGATAAGTCATCTGATGCATAAATTGATAAATTCATTGTGTAGGAGGTTAGACAAATCTTGTTTAGGTATGATAGGATGTGTGTAATGAAGTTGGATGTCAAACCCTAACAATTGCAAATTCATGTCTTATAAATGGCTTATTTTGACCAAAATCTTTCGATGTGTGTGAATTTAAATTGGATAGGTATTTTGGCATGAGACTTGGACCAATAACTTAGAAATAACATGTATGTACTGTGTGTCAAGTTTAGGGAAGTTTGGATAAGGGTAAGATAATTATTAGATGTGTGGAAGTTGGCAAAATTCTGGTTTTTGACACTTCTGCATAAAATAATCAATTACCAGGGGCCTGGTAATCGATTACTGATCCTCTATCTGAGATTAGGGGATCTACAATTTTTATAGTCAATTATAGATTATGTTGTAATCAATTAGTGAGGTAGTAATCGATTGTTAGAGATCTGTTAATCGATTATTGGATGTCTGTCTGAAAATTGGAAATTTTAGGATTGTAGTAATTGATCACCCTCATCCTAGAAATTGATTACTATGTCCTATATGACCCAAAATCACCCTTTTAACCTTGCATACCCATTCCGATGATTCATTCAACTTATGCAATATCTATATGTACCCTAATCGGCATGACACACATGTATTAGTCACTTGGAGGCATGTGAGTCATAATATATTAGTTAGCATCAGAGTGATGCCTTTGAGCCTGCATATGGAATTTTTGGGGTCACATATTTTTAACGTCATAATAATCAAATTTTTTAGCTATTATTTGTTATGAAGAAAAAAGTTATGATATTTAATATATGTGCTTAATATAATTAGTTTTAGTAGAACTTAATAAGTTTTCACCTGTCATCTAAAACTTATTAAGAACAATTAATGATATTTTGATTTTTATTGAGATATCCAACTATTGTTGGGAAATTGTAAAGGAATTTTTGGAACTTTAAGTAATTTAATTGTTTGTTTTTTATCACATATCTCATTTATTAACATTGTTTATCAAGTAATCACTTAACTTTTTCCATTCGTCCATGTAGGTAATGATCTTGGTATTATTTTTCATTGATCCTAAAGTGATTTCTATAATTTTACATATGCTACTCATTCAAAGGTATTTTAATATATAAATTAAATAACCCATCTTATAAAATAAAAGCATATTAATTTTACAAATGAATAATTCTTAAATATATTTTTGTAACTATACTTAGGGATGTCAAAGTAGGTTGAGCCCGGTGGGCCGGTCCTCCAACCCACCTAAAATAGGGCGAGAGGATTTGATCAAATTTATCCATAGTGAGTTTAAAATTGGCCTGCCCCATCCCGCCCTGCATTTTTGCTTATTTTTTAGGGGCGGGGTGGGTTAACCTAGTGGGTTATATATATTATTTTAAAGAATAATAATATATTAATAATATCTTATAAAAAGTTAATCACCTATTTTGGAATATAAACTTGACTAGTTTAGTTAATGATGTTGGTTTGATTATTTATTTTGGATAGATATTAAACTTTTTATTATTTAATATTAATGGAACATTAAATTTTAGTCCTTATTTATTATCGTTAATTTACTACGAGGAATGAGATTGTTTCATTTTAGCATATTACTTTGATTAGTGTTTGAGTTAGAATTATTAATATAATTATATTCAATTTTTTTTATTTTAGTGCTATACTACTTTGTTTTTTCAATTTAATTAACTTTTTCTTATTAAAATAATAAGTTAATTGATTTTTATTAATTTCTATTATTTTATATTTTTAAGAGGATCAACCATTAACCAACCTCTTATTAAAAACCTTTTTTTTCCAAATACTAAAAATAATTTTAATTTTTAAAAGGTTGGTGGGCTAACTCGCCCTCGTCCCACCCCACTATCAAAATGGGGCGAGCCAAAAATTACAACCTGCCTCGCGTCGTAATTTAGTGGGTTGATGGTAAGACGGGTAACTCACATTAACATCCCTAACTATACTTTAAAAAGTTAAATGAAATCTTTATTTTCTATTATTTCGTTATTTTAATTAATATAAATATTTTAGATAGATAGTTCACAGATCACCTTTTGTAATTATGTTTATATTACTTTATTTTATCAATCAATATATACAATTTTATTATAATATCATTATTATTTTATTTTAAATAGACGAGATCAGTCTATCAATTATAATATACAATCAATATATACTTCAAACATAAATATATTATACATAATACTATTATAATTCATATATACAATTGTAACATTCTGATTTAAATTTTAATGGTTAGTTATCGATAACCAATTAATAATTTGGATGTTAATTACTTGGAATTAAATGGGGTTAGTTAAATATGAGATTAAGTTGGTTAAGTTTAAAAGTTAAATTAAATCGTTGATCACTTTCAAAAGTTAACCGGATGGGTAAAAAGACCAAACTACCCCTAACCAACTAAATTAACTTAACTTTTCACTTACCTCCTCACTTCTTATCAAAAGCAAAAAGAAAAGAAAAGCCCTTCTATTTTCTTTTCCCATCCAAAATGTAAATCCGTTCTTTTCTCCCTCACTATCCTAATTCCTCCAATTCTTCTCCAATCTAGGGCAAGGGCAAGACTTCATCATCTCCTTCCTTGCCATGTGCATGAGGGCTTGAGGAGTACATGCTTCCACTTCCAATTTCACTAAATTCCATCATTGATTAAGGTAAGTTTTAAGGACCCTTTGGGCACTCCTCACCGTTCTTGGATTTCATTTTAAATTCCCTAAATTGGTGCTTGTAGGATGCATTCAAAACTCGTGGGTACCATTAAAAACCCCAACTTGCTTCTGAAACCTTGTCGACTTTGAATTAGTAAGTCGAAACCCTTCAAAACCTAAATCTTTGTGTTAATTTGAGCCAATTCTTAGTTGATTATACTTCGAGTAGTGTAGCTTAAGTCAAATTGGTGAGTCCTAACATTAGTCAAAATTATCAACTGATTTGAAATATATTTTGGTGTATAGGTTTGTAAGCAGGATATACTGTGAGTATGTTTACTTTATGTCATCAGTTCAAGTATGGAAGATAGGTATAACATCCTTAATTTTTAAAATAAATTTCAATAAATCAAATAAAATTTTACAAATAATTCAAATTTCTAAAATAGAATTTGAATTAAACAATTATACAATCAATTTTACAAAAGCCGACTGGCTCTTTTAAGTTTACAATAAAAATAAAAGCACTCGGTATTCAGGAGCCGGCCAAGGCTTCCACTAAAATAAACTCCGAGCTGCATGAGTGTCTTCACATATCATGGTTGGACCCTTCATACACTGAAAAATAACAACTATAGGGGGTGAGCATCAACATATCAAATAACAATTATTGAATTGGATAAAAGTCCAATTAATAATTATAACCAAAATCCGATCACATATTATTATCACATAATAATATACTCATGTTGCTCACAATAACAACACCACAAAACCGAGACATATATAATCATCATAAAACAGCATGTTCTCTCAATAACACATAAAACAGTGTATGCACATGCTCAACCAAATGGATCCATTAATATGTATCAACATCAGTATACATGACCAACCAAAATGGGATCATTATATTGTTTGTGTTGCAACACTGGCTCCCCGAGCCATAACTCAGCTCCTCGCTGATCCGGCCGTTTTACAGGTACCAAACCACTCTGCGCCCATAATGTAACACCAAGTACCAATCCCAGAGTGATAGCGGTCCTCTACTCAGTGCTACGGGCCAGCCTTGAGTCACACTCAAAGGCGTCCGTGGTATATAGGAAGCACCACAGGGTCTATGCCATCAACAGGCCGTCCACAACTGGACCGGCAACACAGGCCCCCTGCAGTCCTGTGTTCGTCTCAATATAATTGATATATCAAACAAATATTAATCATCAATCAATCACATATCATCACCATCTCATATCATTTTCACTCGGTATAATAACCAGCATAGCATGCAATTATGTATCATGAAAATTCATGAATATAATTCGTTTCATATCATATCACCTTCATCAATCTCATATACACATATATAAAATCAGCATATCAATATGAATGGAAATATGAAACATAAATGTCATTTAATCGGGGTATCACACCATGTTTCAAACACATATCACATATCTTATATAATAATGACACCCCAAATCCATTCATAAATCATATATTTGAGATGTACGCTCCCCCTACCTGGAATTTAAGAGTTCCAGCAGCTTTAACCAAGTCACTGCTCACGAATTCCGACTGGAATTGCACTTCTGCACTAGTCCAAGCTTCCTTTGTAAAGAGAAGGAAGTGAAGACTTAACTTTCTTCTTATTCGTTGGTTTCTAGTAAAGTTTGGAAAGAAAAGATTATTGATGATGATTTTCCACTTCAAAAGTTCTTAAATTAATCCATCAATGGAAGTATTTATATGCAGAGGAGACGTGAATGAATAGAAGTATTCTGATATACGTCTCTTTCATGATAATGAAAGATTAAGATATTTAAGGAAAAGGGGACAACATATTAAAAAGGGTCCCATACTTAGAAAATATCTGAAAAGTAAAGCTGCTAGAAGGTAGAAGAACAAAACGACATGGAAAGCTTCCATAATTAAAATAGTTGTTAATTCCGACTCGGAGAAAGCTTCAGTTCGTTCAGAACTCCTTCATTTGGAAACCATTCACTCGGTAAGTTTCATCCATGAAACACAACTTTTCTTCCTCGAAAATAGCCCACTTATAACTGTCTTATTCGGAAATATATCCATCAGACATCTCACTTGGTTATTCATCTTTCTGAGTCAGAGTCTTACTTCTTTCATCATTTGGAAACTTCTCCATTGAAAGGTTACTCGGATATTTTCTCTTCGAATTTATTTATTCTTAAACATATTCAATCGGAGTTTAAGTCTTTGTCCAGAAGCACTCTTCCTGGAAAGACTCACTCGGTATGATTCCACTCGGAAGTGTCACAGAGACACTTCACTCGGCAAACCATCCTCCCAGATATACTTCACTCGGGAGTTTACTTAATCAGAAATATCGGTCCGAGGAGTACTTCTACTTCTCTCGGAAATAACCCATTTGGAATCATTTCACTCAGAGATGTTTCCGTTTCACTTGGATTTACTTCACTTGAATGTGTCTTAATCGGACACAACATTACTTCATTCAGAAATAATTCTCTTAATGATGTTTCACTCGGAAACATCTTAAATTCACTTAGAATTCATATTTCACTCGAAGTCAGATTCATTTCACTCAGAATCAGACTCATGTTACTCAGAAAATCTTTGCCATCAATATTTTTCACTCAGAAATTCATTCAGAATTTCTTCTTTAATCCTTTTTAAGTTATTTTTCTAAAAATCATAAAAATTGGGATGTTACATTTCTCCCCCTCTATAAAAATTTCATCCTTGAAATTTTAATAAATTACTTGGGTACAAATTGTACATGAAACTCATAGGTAAAAATATATACAACTCTCGTTTTTCATAACAACAAGTATTTACAAAATATAACAGAGTATAACATACTTTTTAGAAATAAAAAGTCGTATGGCACCCGGATTTAAAAATTTTCGATCATTCTCTTTGTACCATATCATCAGCTTGTTCGGCCTCTTCCGTGTGAATGGTAAACACTCGACCAGCAACTTGTGGAATAACATTCCTGTTCTGGTCGGGGTTGTCTCTTCTAATCATTAAATAACTTCGCCCACTATTTCCTCTTCCGACTCCTCTATTTCCGACTCCCTGGCCTCGTCTTTGAAAACCTTCTTGGTTCATGCTAACATCAGGCTCGGTCGGTTGTTTATAAGGATAATTTAGACGAATGTGTCCCTCCTTATTGTACTTAAAACAAACAATTTTATCTCTGTTACAATCACGCGTAAAGTGGTCACCTCCACACTTGAAACATTTATTGTTTCTCAGAAAACTCATTAATCGGCCACCAAAATTCAATCGGTCCCGAGACTTAAAGGATGATTCACCTTTATTAAACTTCCCTTGCTTTTTAAAATTGATCGGTAATAACTTAGAAGAATTATCCGATTGGCTACTTGCTCCAGTGGAAGCTTTATCGTCTTCCTCATATATTCGACACTTGTTGACAAGAATCGGAAAACTCCTGATTTCTTGGTGTCGGAATGCCTTTTTAATATTTGGTCTCAGTCCACTTTTGAACTTGATGCACTTTGAGCCCTCAGTACCTGGCATTAGAAAAGGAGGGTAAAATATACACAACTCCTCAAATTTTGCCGCGTACTCTTCAACAGTCAGATTTCCTTGTCTGAGTTCCATAAATTCCAACTCCTTCTAGCTTCTAACCGTGTTCTGAAAATACTTTTCAAGGAAACATTCCTTGAAATTTTCCCAGTTCAACTCGGTTCCTATAGCTTCCATTCGGTTTTTGGCCATCCTCCACCAGTTCTCAGCTTCCTTCCGAAGCATGAAGACTGCATACTCAACCTTCTGTGCCTCGGTGCACTGCAGGCTACTAAAGATCCGTTCAAGATTTTGGATCCAGGCATACGCTCGGTCGGGCTGAAATCCTCCATGGAATTCAGTCGGTTTTCGTTTGAGAAAACAATCAATACTATGATTGTCACTCCGTTGAGGGGTATTCTGCCTTTCTAAGATGTCTGCCACACGCTGGAAGGCAGCAGCCACAGCATCCATACCATGAGGGTCCATTTTCCTATCCTGAAATAATCGTCATAGTTTAATACCTCTCATGAATATCAAAACAATGTATTTATAGTTGATTTCCTTAACTATAACACGTAACAACAATGATATGCTTCACTCAACTCATAGTATTTAGTAGCTAAACCTTGGCCTTGGACTTTTCAAGTCTGCTCTGATACCAAATTATAACATCCTTAATTTTAAAATAAATTTCAATAAATCAAATAAAATTTTGCAAATAATTCAAATTTCTAAAATAGAATTTGAATTAAACAATTATACAATCAATTTTACAAAAGTCGACCGGCTCTTTTAAGTTTACAATAAAAATAAAAGCACTCGGTATTCAGGAGCCGGCCAAGGCTTCCACTAAAATAAACTCCGAGCTGCATGAGTGTCTTCACATATCATGGTATGGCCCTTCATACACTGAAAAATAATAACTATAGGGGGTGAGCATCAACATATCAAATAACAATTATTGAATTGGATAAAAGTCCAATTAATAACTATAAATAAAATACGATCACATATTATTATCACATAATAATATACTCATGTTGCTCACAATAACAACACCATAAAACCGAGACATATATAATCATCATAAAATAGCATGTTCTCTTAATAACACATAAAACAGTGTATGCACATGCTCAACCAAATGGATCCATTAATATGTATCAACATCAGTATACATGACCAACCAAAATGGGATCATTATATTGTTTGTGTTGCAACACTGGCTCCCCGAGCCATAACTCAGCTCCTCGCTGATCCGGCCATTTTACAGGTACCAAACCACTCTACGCCCATAATGTAACACCAAGTACCAATCCCAGAGTGATAGCGGTCCTCTACTCAGTGCTACGGGCCAGCCTTGAGTCACACTCAAAGGCGTCCGTGGTATATAGGAAGCACCGCAGGGTCTATGCCATCAACAGGCCGTCCACAACTGGACCGGCAACACAGGCCCCCTGCAGTCCTGTGTTCATCTTAATACAATTGATATATCAAACAAATATTAATCATCAATCAATCACATATCATCACCATCTCATATCATTTTCACTCGGTATAATAACCAGCATAGCATGCAATTATGTATCATGAAAATTCATGAATATAATTCATTTCATATCATATCACCTTCATCAATCTCATATACACATATATAAAATCAGCATATCAATATAAATGGAAATATGAAACATAAATGTCATATAATTGGGGTATCACACCATGTTTCAAACACATATCACATATCTTATATAATAATGACACCCCAAATCCATTCATAAACCATATATTTGAGATGTACGCTCCCCCTACCTAGAATTTAAGAGTTTCAGCAGCTTTAACCAAGTCACTGCTCACGAATTCCGACTGGAATTGCACTTCTACACCAGTCCAAGCTTCCTTTGTAAAGAGAAGGAAGTGAAGACTTAACTTTCTTCTTGTTTGTTAGTTTCCAGTAAAGTTTGGAAAGAAAAGATTATTGATGATGATTTTCCACTTCAAAAGTTCTTAAATTAATCCATCAATGGAAGTATTTATATGCAGAAGAGACGTGAATGAATAGAAGTATTCTGACATACGTCTCTTTCATGATAATGAAAGATTAAGATATTTAAGGAAAAAGGGACAACACATTAAAAAGGGTCCCATACTTAGAAAATATCTGAAAAGTGAAGCTGCTAGAAGGTAGAAGAACAAAACGACGTGGAAAGCTTCCATAATTAAAATAGTTGTTAATTCCGACTCGGAGAAAGCTTCAGTTCGTTCAGAACTCCTTCATTCGGAAACCATTCACTTGGTAAGTTTTATCCATGAAACACAGCTTTTCTTCCTTGGAAATGGCCCACTTATAATTGTCTTATTCAGAAATATATCCATCAGACATCTCACTCGGTTATTCATCTTTCCGAGTCAGAGTCTTACTTCTTTCATCATTCGGAAACTTCTCTATTGAAAGGTTACTCGGATATTTTCTCTTCGGATTTATTTATTCTTAAACATATTCAATCGGAGTTTAAGTCTTTGTCCAGAAGCACTCTTCCTGGAAAGACTCACTCGGTATGATTCCACTCGAAAGTGTCACAGAGACACTTCACTCGGCAAACCATCCTCCCAGATATAATTCACTCGGGAGTTTACTTAATTAGAAATATCAGTCCGAGAAGTACTTTTACTTCTCTCAGAAATAACCCATTCGGAATCATTCCACTCGGAGATGTTTCCGTTTCACTCAGATTTACTTCACTTGAATGTGTCTCAATCGGACACAGCGTTACTTCATTTAGAAATAATTCTCTTAATGATGTTTCACTCGGAAACATCTTAAATTCACTTAGAATTCGTATTTCACTCGAAGTCAGATTCATTTCACTTTACTCGGAAAATCTTTGCCATCAATATTTTTCACTCGGAAATTCATTCAGAATTTCTTCTTTAATCCTTTTTAAGTTATTTTTCTGAAAATCATAAAAATTAGGATGTTACAATTGGCATGAATTGAGTACATTGATATTGAATAATACCCACACACTACTAATTCTTAATGTGAATTTGTTGTGGTTAATAGTAGTGTGTGTTGAAACCTTGTAATAATATGATACATGATAGTTGATGAATTTTGTATTGGTAAACTGTATTGCCTTGTATTATCAATTGATAGAAATTGTAAGATAATTATATCTTGCTACGATGGAATGATAATGATTATTATTATGGATCAACGATGTTGAAGTTGATGATGATGATGATGATTAAATATTGTGATGTATGATGATGATGACTACAATGATGATGATGATGTAATTGATGTGAATCTGACCTCATAGTGAGGATTAATGTCAAGGGGGAAATAATTTCATAGTGAGTTGTATTGAGATGAGATTATATGTTTGAATCATACGTCGTATGTATTTAACCACACAAGGGTATGTAAGGGACCCTTGTTGCTGACCCTGGTGGGGGTGGCTCTATGAGTGAGCAAAGAAGCCCTGTGGGTCAAGAAGGACCCAATACTTTAGGCCAGCGTATCCTATAACTGGCCTACAACACCATATTTATTATGAGCCATGTCACCAAAGATGACAAGTTCTGCAAGATGGGTGGCGGTACGGATATCCAGTAAATTAATAAAGATATATGGCCATTTGTTTTTGTACTTAGTACAACCTATCTTAGTCAGATCCGCATGACATATTTACACATTAGTGAGATGGGTTGACAAGCATAACATGGCATATGCATTATGTGTGTTGATGAATAAGTATTAATGATGATATTCAGTATATGGAGGTTGATTGGTAATGGTGTGTATTATGTTAATATATGTGTACTAATGTTTGATTATGTGATTCGTGACTGGTGTAGCTAGTACATTATTACACCATCTGTTACTTTTAGTTATGCTCACTCTTCTACTTATTTTTTTAGTGAGTTTGCAAGATAGTGACGCGTGGTAAACTCTGGAGGGATGGATTACTAATACCAGGTGGTGAACCTTTTGAATGATTCTATGTAAATACCTTATTTTGGTATCATGTGTATATATTGTGGAGTTTATGTTTTTGAGACCAATGTAATGGCTAATTATATAGGTTGAATGAGTTTTAATATTGATGTTAGTGATGATGCCATGGTATAGAACCATGTGCAATTGCATATGTAATTGCATGTTGTATTAATTCAGACTCCAATCAACGATCATTGGCAGGAATTTCATATTTAGGTAAATGGAATGAAGTGAACATGTATGTATCTGTAAATCAATAAAATAGTTGGTATATTATGTGAAGTCATGTATAAATAGGATGATTATACAATTTGACACATGTGTTGATGAAATCAATTAGTAGGAAGATGGGTAAGTCCCAAATAGGTGTGGTAAAGTGTGTGTGGTAAGGTATTGGTGCCAAGAACCCTAGTTTGCGATTTCACCTCTCCTATAAAATGCCAAGAACCCTAGTTTTCAAACAAAGATTTTTGATGGTATGGAATCCAAATTGAGGGATTTTTGGCATGAGACCCGGGTCATTATCTTGGAAATGATGTGTAAATGTAGGGTGTCAAGGTTGGTGAGGTTTGGAAAAGACTAGGAAGAGGAATAAGAGGTGAGAAGATAGCGTGCCCAGGGTGAGTTCCAGAATCCCAACTAGGCTCCCTACAACAGGAATTACTACATTAGGGTACTGGGCATAACCATGCTGGTGGGAACCTAGGCATGGGGGCATGTGCATAGGCACGTTGGCCCCTAGGCGTAACCACACTTGTTCCCAGAGAGTGCATAATGTTGGGCGTGGTAGCCTCTTATGCCCGAGGGTAAGGACACACGAGGTTGGGCATGCTTATGTTGGCTGGCGGGCATAACCACGCTTAATGCCAAAGGGAAGGCATATGTTGGGTGTGGTACCCTCTTACGCTGGGGTGTAACCACTAGAGCTGGGTATATGAGCCAACCCGCCCCACAACGGGCTGGCCCGCGGAACCCGCTTTCTAAATAGGCCAATTTTTTGGGCCCGTGAACCCATGGGCTAACCCACAGGCCAACCCGCCTATGAGACTTTTTTTTGCTTCTTTTTTATTCCTTTGAAATTGTTGGGCCTAAATCTTTTTTTATGAAACCAAAAACATATGTACTTCAACATATTTAATTATCCAAAATCTAAAAAATCCAATCATGATTCATGAAATAAGCTCATGAAATTTTAAATTTAATAGTTTTTCATCCAAATATAAACCTTAAACATGACAAATAGGTTTCAAATGCATGATAATAATAAAAACATTACCAATGTCTTAAAAACTCCAAATATAATTACATGAGTTTAAGTTAGGGTTAAAGTTTTTAGTCTTTTGTTTCTATTTTTAATATATTTTTTATTTTTACTTGGCTTGTGGGTTGGCTCATGAACTTGCGGGCCAGACCCGTTTCAACCCGCGGGTTATACGGTCCCAACCCATGAGCCCGCTTTTTAAATGGTCCAATTTTTTTTACCCACAACCAGTATAAGTAGTGATTAAACGGGCCGGCCCATGGGCCCGAACCCGTTTACCCAGCTCTAGTAACCACGCCTAGCCTTGACCAATTTTGCTTCTTTTGGTATTTTTGTCATACACACTTTGTTTTGTGCATTGTTTTTAGGTAAACCCACCTTGATTTAATTGTTAATTATTCTTGTTAGGGTAGGATGACGTGAAGGGTAAACGTCAAAAAATTTAGGTCACAAGAACGACATGCAATTAGGGATTTATTATTAGATTTTGAACGCTGTAACTTTGTGGTGTCTAAGCAGGGCCCTTCTAACTTACGCTTGTGAGTTTAAAATGCATAGTGCCACAACAATCATAATTACTCATATTTTTAATACACACTATAATAAATTAATAATAATAAGGTGTATTGAGAATTTTTGATATAAAATAATAATACAAAATAAATTACTTGAAACGTGAATGATTTAAATTTCAAAAGTTTAAATGAAAAGGAAAAGAGATAGCAAATTGCAAACAAAAAAAAAATTGTTGATGATTCAAAAGAATCTTTAATTTAAATTTCACTACTAAATCAATTATATATCTTATAATTAAGGGATTGAAAATAGAGATTAAATTAATTTTAATCAAGGGATTAAACTTGGAATATATTCATAATATATCATGACGTAATTTTAATCATTTAAGGATGGACATATTTTAAATTGACATCATATTTTTTATTCCTGTATTTCAAGAACACAGATGATCTCTTTATATAGCGATTGGAGTAAATATTTCCATTCCAACCAATCATAAAATAATAAATTGAAGGGTTAAATATCTTTTTGGTCCTTATGTTTTTATTAATTTTTTATTTTGGCTCCCTCGGTTAATTTTTTTGTTAGTTTCAATTCTTATGTTATTGAATATGTTAAAATTGATAAAAACATAAAGACCAATAACATATTTACCCCTAAATTGAATTAAAGAAAATTGATGGAGAGGAAAACTTATATCATGGGATGAAAATCGCAATGGACAAGTAAAAAATATCTCTCCAAATGCCCAACACTCTATCCTAACTGCTTTCCTTGCTAATAAATCAGCTATGACATTTTGAGTTTGATTAATATGAACAATGGTCACACTCCACCCTTGCTAGATCAAATCCTTAGCTTGCTTGATATCCCTTTAACCAATAGAATTGGTGTCTACCATGCTAAACAGAATTTGGGCCATATCCATACAATCAGTTCCACACCTTATGATCTTAAACCTTTTATTCCAAGCTAACTTCAATCCCATAATTAGAGCCAAAAGGTTGGCCTACAAAGGTTCGCCACCCGGTTTAGAACACATAAAACCCAACACCTAATTACCCAAAGAATCTTGCATATAATCACCTCCCCCATTCTATCTATATCTTCCACTTAACTCTTATTCGTGCATAAAATAATTGTCCTACTATCCACTTCTTCCCTCAAAAACATAGTTTGAGACAATAAACCATACCTCTTAAAATCATTACTGGACAATAGAATTTGGCGAAGAACATAACCCTTTTGCCTCATAACATCATAAAAAACTTGTTGATTCTACCATCTCCACAACTATCATTGGATTGAAATAAAGAGAATTGAATTTTCCTAGTAAGCATATTGGTATAACTTACAACGCTTGGGATCATAATTGCAAAAAAAAAATAAAGAATAGATTCAAAATCCTTATAACATTTGAAAAGATGATCTAAATCCTCATCATACATTTTGCATTGTACGCCTACACCTGCCAAAGAAAGATGACACTCCCTTCTGCTCTCATCTGTGGGAAGCACCCCTCAAACAATTAACCAAAGAAAAAAATAAACCTTTCAGGTGCCACATATAATCTGACATATTGTATAGTTGCCATCGGCTGCTCCAGCCTATTAGATTTTAACTTGGCCTTAAGGTGTAGATGGGATATGAATGTCAAGAATAGTTTTTACTAGCTCATTGGGCAAGGAGGTGAAAAGAGACTCTAAAATCTACTGCTCATTATTCTAAATATCTACCATTATATTTTGCATGTCATGAATATATACAAAGTCGAGTTTATCTCCTAACGTGCCACAACCAAGCCAATCATCATGCCATATTGACAAGGTACCATCTTCAAGCCATACTCTAAAGCCCTAATGCAATCTATCAGTTGCTTTGAGAATTCCATGCCATATATAAGAAACCCCAAGCCAAACATGAGTTGCAAGAATTGAGTCACGACCCATGTACTTGTGTGATGGCAGTCACCCATGGCTTATCCTGATTTTACATAATGCCATCTGATGGTTCGGAAAACAAACTTAGAAAGAGGGGGTTGAATAAGTCTGTTCACTTTTTCAAACCAAAAAGTGATATTTAAACATTATTATGTTATGCGCAACAGATCAGACTTCCGAGAGTGAGAGAGCGTGATTCTTTAGTTTAGCGAGTGTATTTTCACCAGACTTTTACTATTGATTTTAACAATAATAATATACCAGACTTTTGATAGTAAAAAGTAAAAGAGAAAGAGACAATACATAAGCAATTAATGTTGGTTCACCTCTAATTTGGAGACTACATCCAGTACCTTCAAAACTAAAGGATTTACACTATGTAAAAAACTTTTACATGAATAGCCTAGACTGAGCCTATGAGTATTATTGATTCCAACCACTCCTGGCTTAAGCACAACCCATGCTTCAAGTATTGTTGACACCGGCCACTCCTGACCATGAGTATTCTCTACTCCGGTCACTCCTGGCCTAAGCACACCCTGTGCCTTTGAGTATTCTTTTGCATGCACCCACTCCTGGGGAAGACCCAAGTATTCTTGACTCTAACCCCTCATGGCCTGAGCATAACTCATACTCTGAGTATTCTTGACTTTAACTACTCCTGACCTAAGCACAGCCCGTGCTTCTATATATCAGACCTCTCTTGATTCCTATGAGTATTATTTTACAGCACCCACTCCTAGGGCAGACCCAAGTATTCTTTCATGAGCCACTCATGGCTCGAACCCTGAGTATTCTTTCAAAAGCCTCTCCAGGTCAACAGTGTTTCCCACTCTAATCAGAGTTTGGCAACATGCCAGACCTATGCTACAAGAGCGTCTGAAGAGTTATTTCAAATGAATAAGTCTTTCTAACTTAGCAGAGCTAAGTATCAACCACTGAGTCTGAAAGCATGACCAGAGATGATATGCTCTTAAAAGAGCAAAGAGATATGAGCTGGTGGCATATCTCTAGTTGCTATGGCTTTTGGGAGAAAAAGGAATGCACATAGCGAGCTTTCTTTAACTTCATGGCAGTTCTTCTAGATCTGATCTCTTATTCTATAAGTAGACTATCATCTTATTCTTCTTCCTGGGCTGTTATGTATGGACGTCTGGTGCTCGTTCATATTTCTTTTTTCTTACTTACACTTTCCTTAGTATGTCTTTCCCATCTTTTTTTTCTTCAACAGAATCTCTCTCTTTTTGATTCCATGCTCTTTCTGTAGTTTTTGCTCTTTTTTAAAGTCTACTTTTACGATCTGTTTCAGCTACGTTCCTCTGAAGAGATTGGTTTAATATATAGAGACTTGTTCTAAAGAGCCCGAGAGGTTCATTGAGGGATGATATGCTTGAGGAGAAGGATGTTGCACAATGGGCAAATGGCTTTCTTTTGTCAGAGAGAGACGTTCTGAGCACATAATTGTAGAATAAAAAGTTTTGAGATGTGTACGATCATAGGCAGGGTAGAGGTAGCATAAGTTTCACTAAGGAGGAAGCTTTTATTTAGAGAATCTCTGAATCCATAAGACACAAGTGAAAGACTTGACGTTATATTGGATAGAGCGTAGACTACCTTGCTTTGTCGTTCTTCTTTTTATAAGTCTTTGCCTAAGAGTGCTTACAAGAATATTTTCTTGACCGTTGAGATCCTTAAGCTAGACTTTGAAAGGAAACTTCCTTTGAAGTGAATTTTGGATCCAATGATTCACAAGATATTCAGATGCCTTTGATAAGTCTGGAAGCTTTTTATGGGAAAGACAAGATCTGATGTTCAAACTCTATAAAATAAGATAAACTGTTCTGAGCTGAGTCTGTTAGGTATTCAGATGTAAAGATCTTTTTCTTTGAGGATAATTTTCCAGACTTCAAGACTTTCCTTGTTCTTGATTAAAGAGGGTTTATTTATGAGACCAGACTTTTAAAGATTCTTTTGGTATGTGTACGCCCCTTATCTTTTGTAACACAATCCTTATGTTTTCCTAAAACACTTAAATTCACATATTAAATGATAACATGATATTCCTTTATTTAAATTGGAATACGCAATGTTGATTATCAATAAATCTCATGAAGTTCTGGTTTAAATGATTCGATATTTACTAGACTTTTTCTTCAACACCATCGACAAGTTTATCAATCATGGCCATATTATTAAAGCGCGCAAATCTCACCCCAAGGCCACCATTATGTTTTGATTGAGTTACTTAATTCCAACTAACTAGATTCTGGCTTTGATTAGCGCCTTGATTTGACCAAATGAAGTTACAAACCTTTTTGTCAATGTAATCACAAACCCATTTAGGCAGTCATAACACTTGCATGAAGTATATAAGGAGATTCGTAACAACTAACTTCGCAAGGCATAATTGACCTTCTTTACTAAGAACAATGTGCTTCCGTGATGCTAATCGAGTGGCGATCTTGCTTATTAAAGGATTGAAAACACCACGTGTCACTCTCCTGGTCAAGTGGGGAATTCCCAAGTGCTTACCAAGGATTATAGCCAAATAAATACCTGTAAGATTAGAAGGGAACACTTCTTAGAAGTGGTTAAATTTCTAAAGCAAATCATTCTTGATTTTCCAAACTCACTTTTAAACCAGATGCCATACAAAAATCCTCTAAAGTGTCATTTGTTAGCTTCATTTAATGTTCGAAGGTCTAGCAAAAAAAAATATCATTCATAAAAAATAGATGTAAGATCATAATTCCTTCATGAGCAACCTAGATCGAATGACACACTCCTTCATCCATAAGCTTTTGAATTTGAATCATCAATCTCTGCATGTAAAGAACAAAGAGATAAGGAGAAAGAAGATCTTAGGTCTAATACCTCTTTATGGCTGAAAAAGTGAAATTTTCAAGTCATTCCATAGCAGAGAGAGATTTGTAGACTGGACACCCAACATAATAAGCCAAACTATGAAATCAAGAAAGCCAAAATCATAAAGGGTAGAACGTAAAAAGTCCCTATCATATATTTTTTCCAAATCAACTTCGATAGCATAATATATATATATATATATATATATATATATAATATACATACACGCACATATATCCCTTTCTCTAAATCACAAACAATTCTCAATTAATGTAATAACAACATCACCATCAATCATATCAAACATATCCTACCCATAACATACAATTTCATCCATATATTGGCTTAGTGCCATTTCATTCCACATTCAAAATACATGGGAATAACATATATATACTTTATCATCACTATCAACTTGGATCTACGTTATTTATCATTAAACATTCAAACATATAGTAGTATCTGTCTATAATCTCATAATTCAAAAAGATATAGTGGCTCTATACGACAACAATATACACACAAGGCAACACCTGCCTATCTCAGTCATCATCTATTATTATTTGCACAACATAAGATACCAAAACATAAATACTCAAACCACATACTCATAATCAACATCATTACAACCAATACAAATTCATCTTATGTTCCTTGGCAATCTTGGCTCATTTGGTGCTTGTCTCTGCAGTATCCATGATATTCTTGTCATTGGTTACTAAAAAGAGAAACAACAATAACAGAAAGGGTAAGTGCCAAACATATTAATTAATATAGAAACTAAATTTGAAAAAGGCATAACATTAGCCTTATGATAATACATAATGGTAGCCACTCAGGAACACATCATCTCTCAATTCTCTTTACATCATCATTTAGCTTCACATCACACAGAAGCCACCCAGGCACAATAGTAGTCAATCAATATCATAAGAACCACTCAAGTACAAACATTTAGCAATATAGTTTCAATCATAATTTTAATCAATCACTCAGATACAATCTTGCATATAGACTCAGATGCAATTTTATTACAATTTCACATACCAGATTAATTTCATCATCAAACAACTTCGGAAACTCATTCTGACACACACACACATATATCAATACATATCAAATATACATCACACGCTTATTTTTAATACATAATAATTTCCATTTTCATATTTGAAATCACAAATTCATTTTTAACTTTGTTAATTTTCATACCTCATTATTTTCACTACATTTTGAAATTTTTATAAATATCAACTTCATCATCACATATTATTTACACTAATTAACTCATAGCCACTCAGGCATGCTCCATACTTCAATTAACTATTCCACCTCTATTCAGATGTAAACACTCACCTATATACATATTTTCAGTCATCAGGTGTTATGTAACATTAACTTCATCATCATACAATTAGAAACTTGTTCTTATCTATACATTGTGCATCCCATACACCATTTAACGCATAATAATTCCTAAATTTTCATTCTCCACACCAATAAGTTTATTTCTCCTCATTTTCATTATTATTCACACTAAAAAATGTCATAGTTATAAATGACAATTAAACTAATCCTTTTTAACACTAATAAAATTCATGAAACATATATAATAAATTAAATTAGTTATTTAACATTAATTTCTATTCATTTTCTGACGCTAATCAATGTTGGCAATTATTTCTAAATAAATTAATACGCTAAACACCCTCTTACCTTGATTCCATGCTTTCACTAATTATTCTTGAAGTCGGCTATGTAACATCCCAGTTTTGAAATTAAATGCCGAATGAAGAATAAACCATTAAGACTTGATTTCAACTAGAAAATAACTGTTAATTACATTTAACTAAGTAGATTTAAGCCATTAAAATATGAAAATGGTGGTGGTCAGGGGATGGGGTGGAGTGCACGTGGCTGCTGGGCACACACTCTCCCATCCCACTCTTCTCTTACTGTGCGCATGTACATATATATATATATAACGTGAGCCTTTGGTGATGAACACACTTACTATTTCTTCAGACTCCCTCCTCCGTCACTTCATCCTCTACTTTTCTCTCTTCGTCTCCATCTTTCTTCTCTTCTCTCACTCTTCGCTCCTGGAGACCTTGGTTGCAGTACTGACGAACGGACTACACTCCATCCCAGAATCAGGCGCAGGATACGACAAAGCCAAGGAAGACTGAACGAACCAGGAGAAGGACATCGGACCCAATGACAAGAACGGAAAAGGTTTCTGAGTTTCTTCTAAAGGTAGGGGCGCTTGCATGTCGAATGCATGGTCTAAGAACGGTACCAGATGAACATACTGCTGAGTGTGGGTGTGTGTGTGTGTGTGCATGTATTCATAATTATTAAAACTGATGCATGATTTAAGATTCTGATAGTGATCTTCGTGGCGATGGTGTAGCCTGTTAGTGGATGATAATGATGGATGATATGCATGGATCTATTTTCTTGTCACTATGAAAAATATGTATGTGCATGCTCTTAATTGGATGGCTCAATGTTGTTAGTCTGATGACCGATTGTAACATGCGCTGGTGTGATTGACTGAATGATTACGAGTAGTGTGGGAAATCCGTTCTTGCTTAATAACTACGGCGAAGGTGTTCGTGGCGCGATGATGTGTAATAATGAATGTGTTAGTTGCATGAGTGAGAGTGGGGTGACCCATAGAAGGTCAAGAACCCCAAGGGAAACGACTTCCAGTTACCAACCCTGGCTAGATCCCAATAGTGCTCGTGGTAGCCGTTGGAGCTAGAGAAGAGAGTCTCGAGACGCCGTGGGGAGGCCGGTGCCACCTTATAAGAGCTGAGGGACGAGGGGCCAGAAGAAAAGGGAACCGTAACTGAGAGTCTTTACCCGAGTCGGATCCACAGGCATGCATATAGAAATAAGACCGATTGTGGTGGTGTATAAATTTATGTATGTATATGTGTATAATTTTGAATACATGAATATATATATAGATGTGGAATAATCTCTGTGTATTATGTGTGTCATGAATGTTGTTTGAACTGTAAGAACTTGGTTACTTGAGAAAGGTTGAATGATAGCAGGAGCGTGTACTGACGCTGATACCGAGTCTGTGAGTATCATTTTACATGTAAAAGCTCACCCCTGCAGTGGCCATTTTTAGTGAATGTCTCTCGAGAGGAGGATCAGAAGCAGAGCTGGAATGCTGGGCGGAGTGCTGATGCATTTGGAAGGCTTAATTGAGGCGTTGTTAGATTAAGCCCTGACTGGTTCATACCGGATGTTAATGTTTTGGGATGAATAGAACTTTATGGACAAGGAGAAGTCCGATTTTGTGTTGTAAATATTGACATACACTCTTATGTATATATGGATGTATGGTTTTGGTGTGCGTGATGCTATGTGCTGCCTTGTTTCATAATTGTGCTTTAATGGATACGCAGGGACAGTATGATTGAGTAGGTTATAGCCAAGTCTGAGTGAATCGAGAATTGTCTTAGGAAAATTTATGTCGGATACGTTGGGAGCAATTCGCCCAAGCGTGAGGATTCGCGCTGGAGCGATGTAGTTGTTAGAATGAGACCCCGGTGTTGACCCCTGATTTGGGCGTTGTGGTTGAGTCCGCCCAGGCGTTGTCATAATTAGTTGAGTTGGGCGGAATAGGTTCAGACTCCTCCTTTATCCACAACCTACTACCGCATATGTACCCTGTAACTTCCCGTTTTTCTGAGTGAAGTGCGAGTGTGAGGATTTACCTAGTGAACCCTTGTCCATACCCGATTGAGAAAATTACCTTGTATTTGTGTTGAAGAGGCGTTGTGCAGATTTCGTTTAGGCGGTGTCATACCTCGCCCAAGTAACTAGGACAGTTCGCCCAAACGCGTAGAACTATGCTGAAGCAAGTAGATATCAACTCAAGATTCCGCCTATGTACCTTCTTTCTCCGTTGTCGCATTATTCCGTCTCGCTGGGCGGTATTGAACATCGCCTGAGTAAGTGAATGTATTAACATCTTTCCCTTATCTATTTCCTCCCGTTGGGTGACCAGTGTTACTCGAAGGGAAGCCTCCTTGTGAAATCTCCTCTATCCGCTGCTGCATTACCATACTCCGCCTGGATGATGTCAGACCCCATCTAAGCGAACAAACGGTGTTGTGCAATCCGCCCTAGTGCTGGTGTGTTACGATAAACCCATTGAGCCGGCCCCAGTTTTAGCTTCTCTGTAGGTTGCTATATGCGCGTGAATGCTCTTCGTTTCCCCCCCTTGCCTGCTCCCTTCTATATCAAATGTTACGTGACTGTTTTGTGAAAAATTTTCTCATATTTTTGGAATTATTAGTTGCAAATAATAAGGTGTTACATTTTGGTATCAGAGCGGACCGAAAAGTCCAAGGCCAAAGTATGCTTACCAAGTATAAGCGGTGGTATGTGTGTCTGTTTGATTGAATGGTTGAAAATTATTCGGATGCTAGTTGAACTTGATTGATGATTGACTTGAGGACAAGGGGTTGTTTTCCCCTGGTCCGATTGTGTGTATGACCTAGGCGAATGATATAATGTGCTAAGCTATTAATTGTTGGACTAATAACTAGATCGGTAGTAAGTGGCTCCGTATACTTATCCTTAAATGTCAATTTCAGGATAAGGAATGGCGCATCGTCAAAGTATGGAGGCTATAGCCACAGCATTCCAACGCTTTGCGGATGTATTTGAAAGGCAGGGCCAGACTCGACCTGAGGATGGCCATGTACTGGACCGCTTCCTGAAGAGGAAGCCGAGTGAATTCTTAGGAGGACGGAACCCTGAGGCGGCGTTCAAGTGGACTCAGGAATTAGAGAGAATTTTTAGGGGTCTTCGCTGTACCAAAGCCCAGAAGGTGGAATGCGCAGTGTATATGCTGTGAGATGAAGCGGAGAATTGGTGGAAAATAGCCAGAAACCGATTCCCTGAAGATGATAATCAACTGACGTGGAACGATTTCAAGGCCTGCTTCTTAGACAAATACTTTCCCGACACAGTGAGGAGTCGGAAAGAGCTGGAGTTTATGGAGTTAAAATAGGGCTCCATGACTGTGGAAGAATACGCGACCAGATTTGAGGAATTGTGCCTATTCTATCCGCCCTTCCAGCAGCCAGGAACGGAGAACTCCAAGTGTCTTAAGTTTGAGAACGGATTGAGATCGGATATCAAGAGGGCTTGCAGATACCATGAAATCCGGAGTTTCCCTGCATTAGTGAACAAATGTAGAATATTCGAAGAGGATGACAGGGCCCATTCGGGCCAGTACAGCAGAGCCAACCAGCACCTGAGGCCTCAGCAGTCACGTTTCAAGAGGCCAGGGAACGTGGGAAGAAATGAACCCTTCACTAGATATCAGAATCATGGTGAACGAGGGAGACAGATGAATGGATGACCAAGAAATGGTGGATGCTTTAAATGCGGCGGCAACCACTTTGCTAAGGATTGCAATGGCGCAAATGTTAAATGTTATCACTGCGGAGAGAAGGGGCACGTCCGTCCTGACTGCCCCCAACTCCGCCAAACAAACGCCAATGTGCGTCAAGGAGGATTTCAAGATAGAACCCGAGTGAATGATAACCAACGACCTGGTGGCAGAGGCAACGGAACCAGAGGAAATATGATGCGTGCTCCGAACAGCCGAGAGAGGAATACCGGTCCGCCAGCAGCAGGAAGAATCTACACCATCAATGCAGAAGATGTTGCACCAGCAAACGACCTAGTACAATGTAAGTGCTCACTTGGAATGAATACGCTTAATGTTGTTTTCGATTCGGGAGCTACCCATTCTTTTATAGCTGATGAGTGCGTAGAACAGTTGAAGTTACCAACTATGTCTATGGATCGGACCTTGGAAGTGGCCAGCCCCACTGGCGCTAATGTGTTTACATCATCAATATGCAAAAATGTAGAGTTGTATGATCGGAGTTTCACCTTCGATCTGATTTGCATGCCCTTAAAGGGTCTTGACATCGTACTCGGAATAGATTGGCTTTCAGCCAATAAGGTGTTAGTAGATTGTAGAAACCGAGAGATAGTTTTCCCAAAACAACCCACTGAAGATGACACGGCACTAGGTATAACCCAACTATTTATGATGCTTTGTCTAACCAAAGATGAGAGTGAGACCCTAGTGAACGAAATTCCGGTTGTCTGCGAATTCCCAGAAGTGTTCCCAGAAGACGTTCCGAGTGTGCCTCCCAATAGAGAAGTTGAATTCTCTATAGACTTGATCCCTGGAGCCGAACCGGTCTCCAGTGCACCCTACAGAATGTCCTCAACTGAATTGGCAGAGTTGAAGAAACAAGTGGATGAGTTACTTGAGAAGCAGTTCATTAGACCAAGCGTGTCATCATGGGGCGCACCTGTGCTACTTGTTAAGAAGAAGGATGGCAGCATGAGACTTTGTATAGATTATCGACAGCTTAACAAGCTCACAATCAAGAATCGATACCCGCTGCCTAGAATTGATGATTTAATTGACCAGCTGCGTGGAGCCTCAGTCTTCTCGAAAATCGACTTACGATCGGGATATCACCAAATTCGAGTGAAGGACTCGGACATTCCTAAAACTGCCTTTAGGACTCGATATGGTCACTACGAGTATGTAGTGATGCCGTTCGGTGTGACAAACGCCCCTGCTGTTTTCATGAATTACATGAACAGCATATTCCACTCCTTCTTAGATCGGTTTGTTGTTGTCTTCATCGATGATATTCTAGTTTATTCTAAGACATCTAAGGAGCATGAAGGACATCTCAGAACGGTACTCCAAGTGTTGAAGGAGAAACAATTGTTTGCAAAGCTCTCGAAGTGCGAATTCTGGATGGATGAGATCCACTTCCTCGGGCATGTGATCTCCGAGCGAGGCGTCTCGGTGGATCCTGCGAAGGTAGCTGCTGTAATAGCATGGGAGAGGCCCAGATCGGTCTCGGAAATAAGAAGTTTTATGGGCTTGGCAGGTTATTATAGGAGGTTCATCGAAGGTTTTTCTAAATTGGCATTACCCCTGACTAAATTGACTCGGAAAGATGTTCCCTTCGTGTGGAGTCCGGAGTGTGAGAACAGCTTCCAAGAGCTGAAGAATAAGTTGACAACTGCTCCGGTGTTGGCATTACCTGAGTTACGAGAAAGCTTTATGGTCTATTATGACGCGTCCGGACTCGGATTAGGGTGTGTACTCATGCAGAAAGATCGAGTGATAGCATATGCCTCTCGACAATTGAGACCCCACGAGCAGCATTATCCGACCCATGACTTGGAGCTGGCAGCAATAGTTTTTGCATTGAAAATCTGGAGGCATTACTTGTACGGGTCCAAGTTTGAAGTGTACAGCGATCATAAGAGCCTCAAATACCTATTCGACCAAAAGGAGCTGAACATGAGGCAGAGAAGATGGATTGAGTTTTTGAAGGACTACGATTTCGAGTTAAAATACCACCCAGGTAAGGTAAACGTCATGGCCGACGCATTGAGTCAGAAATCCCTCCACATAGCAGCCATGATGGCAAAGGAAGTTGAGTTGTTGGAGCGGTTCCGAGACATGAACTTGCATGTTGACACCCCTTCCTCTCAGAAAATGACAATCGGTACGTTGAGGATTGCCAATGAATTCTTAAAATCCGTGTACGAACAGCAACAGGCGGACTCTCACCTAGCTGAAATAAAGGAAATTCAAGCCAAAGGAAAGGATTTATCCTTGGCAGAGGGGCCAGATGGGATCTTCCGGGTGAGAGACAGAATATACATACCGAGTGAAGGAAGATTAAGAAGAATGGTGCTTGATGAAGCCCACAAAAGCCTACTCAGCATTCACCCAGGAACCACGAAAATGTACCACGACTTGAGGAGACAGTTCTGGTGGCCCGGACTAAAGAGGGATGTGGCGGAGTACGTGGCCCGGTGTATCACTTGTCAGAAATCGAAGGTAGAGCACCAAAAACCGTACGGTGCAATACAGCCTCTAGAGATCCCCGTGTGGAAATGGGACTCAATTGTGATGGATTTTATCATGGGATTACCCAAAAACTGAGCGGGCCATGATGCAATTTGGGTCATTGTTGACCGATTGACGAAGAGTGCACACTTCTTACCTGTAAATATGAAGTACCCATTGCATAAGTTGGCTAGGATTTACATTCAAGAAGTTATCCGACTGCATGGCATACCTACTTCCATCGTATCAGATAGGGACCCTAGGTTTACGTCCAGATTTTGGACCAGCATGCATCAAGAATTGGGGACGAAGCTTTGGCTTAGTTCTGCCTACCACCCCCAATCGGATGGACAATCCGAGCGAACAATTCAGAGTCTAGAAGACTTATTGAGAGCGTGTGTGTTAGAGTACGGTGGGGACTGGGAGCAGTACCTTCCCTTGATCGAGTTTACGTACAACAACAGCCATCATCACAGCATTGGCATGGCACCTTACGAGGCATTATATGGGCGTAGATGCCGAACCCCACTCTGCTGGTCGGAAGCGGGTGAAAGTCTACTATTGGGACCAGACATCGTGAAGCAAACCACAGAACAAATTCGAGTGATAAGGGAGAAGATGAAAGCATCATAAGACAGGCAGAAGAGCTACCATGACAAGCGCATCAAGCCATTAGAATTTTCAGTCGGAGATCAAGTGTTTCTGAGAACCTCTCCGAGTAAAGGAGTTGGACGAGCCTTAAAAAGTGAGAAGTTAAGCCCTCGATACATTGGACCTTACGAGGTGTTAGAACGGATCGGCCCCGTAGCATACTTCCTCGCATTACCAACTCACTTGTCCCGATTGCACAACGTATTTCACGTGTCTCAACTAAGGAAGTATTTGCATGACCCCAGCCATACGATGCCTGACGACGAGGTAGAGATCAAGGAAGACCTAACCACTATGACTACACCGATTGGAATCGTGGACCGATCAGTAAAACGCTTAAGAAACAAGAACGTAAGGCTGGTTAAGGTGGAGTGGCAGCAAGGCAAGACCACCTCCTGCACGTGGGAACGCGAAGACACCATGCGACAGCAGTACCCCGAGTTGTTTACCTAGGTAAGTACCGACTGAATTTCGGGGACGAAATTCTTTTTCAGTGGGGGAGAACTGTAACATCCCAGTTTTGAAATTAAATGCCGAATGAAGAATAAACCATTAAGACTTGATTTCAACTAGAAAATAACTGTTAATTACATTTAACTAAGTAGATTTAAGCCATTAAAATATGAAAATGGTGGTGGTCAGGGGATGGGGTGGAGTGCACGTGGCTGCTGGGCACACACTCTCCCATCCCACTCTTTTCTTACTGTGCGCATGTACATATATATATATATATAACGTGAGCCTTTGGTGATGAACACACTTACTATTTCTTCAGACTCCCTCCTCCGTCACTTCATCCTCTACTTTTCTCTCTTCATCTCCATCTTTCTTCTCTTCTCTCACTCTTCGCTCCTGGAGACCTTGGTTGCAGTACTGACGAACGGACTACACTCCATCCCAGAATCAGGCGCAGGATACGACAAAGCCAAGGAAGATTAAACGAACCAGGAGAAGGACATCGGACCCAACGACAAGAACGGAAAAGGTTTCTGAGTTTCTTCTAAAGGTAGGGGGCGCTTGCATGTCGAATGCATGGTCTAAGAACGGTACCAAATGAACATACTGCTGAGTGTGGGTGTGTGTGTGTGTGCATGTATTCATAATTATTAAAACTGATGCATGATTTAAGATTCTGATAGTGATCTTCGTGGCGATGATGTAGCCTGTTAGTGGATGATAATGATGGATGATATGCGTGGATCTATTTTCTTGTCACTATGAAAAATATGTATGTGCATGCTCTTAATTGGATGGCTCAATGTTGTTAGTCTGATGACCGATTGTAACATGCGCTGGTGTAATTGACTGAATGATTACGAGTAGTGTGGGAAATCCGTTCTTGCTTAATAACTACGGCGAAGGTGTTCGTGGCGCGATGATGTGTAATAATGAATGTGTTAGTTGCATGAGTGAGAGTGGGGTGACCCATAGAAGGTCAAGAACCCCAAGGGAAATGACTTCCAGTTACCAACCCTGGCTAGATCCCAATAGTGCTCGTGGTAGCCGTTGGAGCTAGAGAAGAGAGTCTCGAGACGCCGTGGGGAGGCCGGTGCCATCTTGTAAGAGCTGAGGGACGAGGGTCCAGAAGAAAAGGGAACCGTAACTGAGAGTCTTTACCCGAGTCGGATCCGCAGGCATGCATATAGAAATAAGACCGATTGTGGTGGTGTATAAATTTATGTATGTATATGTGTATGATTTTGAATACATGAATATATATATAGATGTGGAATAATCTCTGTGTATTATGTGTGTCATGAATGTTGTTTGAACTGTAAGAACTTGGTTACTTGAGAAAGGTTGAATGATAGCAGGAGCGTGTACTGACGCTGATACCGAGTCTGTGAGTATCATTTTACATGTAAAAGCTCACCCGTGCAGTGGCCATTTTCAGTGAATGTCTCTCGAGAGGAGGATCAGAAGCAGAGCTGGAATGCTGGGCGGAGTGCTGATGTATTTGGAAGGCTTAATTGAGGCGTTGTTAGATTAAGCCCTGACTGGTTCATACCGGATGTTAATGTTTTGGGATGAATAGAACTTTATGGACAAGGAGAAGTCCGATTTTGTGTTGTAAATATTGACATACACTCTTATGTATATATGGATGTATGGTTTTGGTGTGCGTGATGCTATGTGCTGCCTTGTTTCATAATTGTGCTTTAATGGATACGCAGGGACAGTATGATTGAGCAGGTTATAGCCAAGTCTGAGTGAATTGAGAATTGTCTTAGGAAAATTTATGTCGGATACGTTGGGAGCAATTCTCCCAAGCGTGAGGATACGCGCTGGAGCGATGTAGTTGTTAGAATGAGACCCCGGTGTTGACCCCTGATTTGGGCGTTGTGGTTGAGTCCGCCCAGGCGTTGTCATAATTAGTTGAGTTGGGCGGAATAGGTTCAGACTCCTCCTTTCTCCATAACCTACTACCGCATATGCACCCTGTAACTTCCCGTTTTTCTAAGTAAAGTGCGAGTGTGAGGATTTACCTAGTGAACCCTTGTCCATACCCGATTGAGAAAATTACCTTGTATTTGTGTTGAAGAGGCGTTGTGCAGATTTCGTTTAGGCGGTGTCATACCTCGCCCAAGTAACTAGGACAGTTCGCCCAAACGCGTAGAACTATGCTGAAGCAAGTAGATATCAACTCAAGATTCCGCCTATGTACCTTCTTTCTCCGTTGTCACATTATTCCGTCTCGCTGGGCGGTATTGAACATCGCCTGAGTAAGTGAATGTATTAACATCTTTCCCTTATCTATTTCCTCCCGTTGGGTGACCAGTGTTACTCGAAGGGAAGCCTCCTTGTGAAATCTCCTCTATCCGCTGCTGCATTACCATACTCCGCCTGGACGATGTCAGACCCCGTCTAAGCGAACAAACGGTGTTGTGCAATCCGCCCTAGTGCTGGTGTGTTACGATAAACCCATTGAGCCGGCCCCAGTTTTAGCTTCTCTGTAGGTTGCTATATGCGCGTGAATGCTCTTTGTTTCCCCCCCTTGCCTGCTCCCTTCTATATCAAATGTTACGTAACTGTTTTGTGAAAAATTTTCTCATATTTTTGGAATTATTAGTTGCAAATAATAAGGTGTTACAGGCTACGCCCAACATCTAAAGTTTAAGGAATTTATGAAGTGGGTTAGCATTTCGACCCTTAAAATCAAAACCCAGTCTACTAAAGCAACTCCAAATACACTTTTAAGGCTTCCGAAGCTTACCTCGATTAATTACGCTCTTGATTTTGGATTCCTCTTTGGCCAACACCTTGCTGACCCTTAGTTCGTAACTTATGGGCACCGAAATGAAAACCCATTAGCAATATCGAGACTCATCATCCATGGTTCCCATTTACAAACTTAAATTACAAAATTTCATTGAAATGGAAACCCCCTTCAATATGATGACTTTCGGTTTTAGAAGAAGATGGTTGAAACTAGAAATTGGAGTTACCAATACACTTACCTCATTCCCACGAATCTAAAAATACAATCAATTTCAAGTTTCGGTGAGAAATCAGACACTAATCAAGCTTGGAAGTCACACGGCCATGGAAAGAACTTGAAATGGCTTGTATTTCTTTTCTTCCATGGTGTACGCAAGAAAGAGAGAAGGAGGAAGGAAAATGTTTTAGGCTTATGGGCAATTCCGTTGTTTCACCATTTATTTTTTATTTTCTTTAATAAAAACTCACTGTTACCTCATAGTAAATTATATTTTACCACCACCATTTAATTCCTCTTTAATTTCATAATTAATTACCCTAAAAATTAATTATTCTAGTTTCATTTTTTATTAATAACTCATAATTAATTTATAACAATTTAAGAAAATGCCTAATTAATGCATATTAATTTAGTTTATTCTCTAATAATATATAATTAACATTGTGCGGTAAAAAAAATTAAATTTTAACATCAAGGATGTTATAGTTTCCCTCTTTATTAATGAGGATTTTGTAACAAAAAAAAAGTAGTTCCTTTAAACCTAAAAATCCATAGAAAAAAGGCTAGTGTAAAACAACTATGCTTCTTGTTGAAGCACTTCAGGGTCCATGCTTCACTCTCCATTCACACAGAGCAAGCCATGAATTTTATTTTTTTTCCTCCTGACTACCGTCTGAGTATGAAAGAACAGAGTTATAATCCTTATGTCTCACCTAACTATCTCTAGATTTTTGGTACCACATTAATTCCTCCTCAATCAAGATATTATCGTACTCCTTTTGTGGGGCTTGTTCTTAGCAAATGAAGGCCTCAGTCTTATAACTTTCAAGCTCCAATTGAACCCCCACAACCTTTGCTCCATCCTTTATTTTTTTGTGAGTAATATTGCCAAACACCTCTTAGTTGAACACCATGGACTTTTTCTCCACTTGAGAGAGCTTAGAAGGAATAGATGTAGAACTATCTTTACACCACACCTAAAAAACAATGTTCTCATATCATGGATAGGTGCACCAAGCTGCCTGGAAGCAAAATAGACGGGTGCTTCTATCTCCTATATCCCTCGTACTTCTAATCAAAATGGAGAGTGATCCAAATAGACTTTGACAGGTTCTTAACATATGCTTCCTGGAAAAACATAGGTCATTTAGTGTCATAAAGAGCATGGTCTAACCATTTATAAAAGATCCTGCTAACCTCATTCTTTCTTCCCAAGTAAAATGAGACCCAGTAGCACCCATATCAATCTACAATCGTCTATCATGGTTAGCATCTTCTTTGCTTGAGCCTAGCAAAACACACCACCATGGACTGTTATGTTCATTACTCAACTGTTAATCTAATATGAGAGAAGGAAGAAAGAAGCATAACCAAGCTAGGCTCTTGCTCATGTATTTCCATCCACTACGTATCCCTAGGATCAATAGGATCGCGGTTGTTGTCATATACATAACACCATGTTATGTTGAACTAGTCTCCTCATCAATGATTTGATACCTGTTTTAATCTACATGCGCAATAGGTTCCTTAGAAAGAGCCTTATCATTTATGGCATAAATCTGCATCTCTTCATGCTTATAGGGTAAGGGTACAACTGTGTTAGGGTTTGCATGGGTTACCACGTCAAAGCCTAACAAGGGCCTAACATTAGCAGTCAATCACTAGTCTCAATCTCAGTATCACATTGACTACGCTTCTTACATGTAGGTCCTGTCTATTGGATTAATTTAGGATCTAACTTTGCATAATTAAAATGTTAACTATTGAAAGGATTGGTCCCCTATCATTCCCTTTTAATTTCATGCCTCCATTTAACTTATTCAAAACCATTGGCCTACATATGGATTTAATTAATTTTCCCTTCTTTTGTGCTCCACTAACAGCCACTCCCTATAGGGATCCATGTGATTTGTGTTCTTTCCACTTTTTTCACCTAATTTATTGCCCTTATCAATGTCAAAATTAGTTTGTTAACTAGGTTTTGTATGCCATCTATTGGTTGTAGTGTCATCATCTATTTGACTGAATGATTCCATCCTCCTTGGCTACCCTTTTGTCAACTAGCTTTTTGTAATTTCTTACCAAATGTCTATAGCATCCACAAAATATGCACAAAAGGTGAAGCCCTTTGTACTCAATATTGTACTAGATATTTTAAAGATATAAATGACTCACAACTAGCATGTTGAGATCAATCTCCACACAGACCCTCATCCTCAAATCATATATATCGTGGTCATGTCCACCTTGATAGGATTTACAATAGTTATGGCTAAGGTCAATAGGATGCTTTCATCATAGAACTGAAGTTCAAGCCTCAAAATTTTGATCCAAACCATCATGGTATTTATTTATGAATTTGTCGTAACAAAATTTGATGCCCAAGGCTTAACCACAAGATAATGGTAAAAAATTAACCACAGAGTGCCAGTATTTTGCTTTCTCTCTATCCTCTATAAGATCAAACTTCTCTAAAAAGTACCCATGACTTACATCAATGACTTCAAACCCTCCTTGAAGTTTCCAAATCACCTTGAGTTTATCTTTATGCATCATAAACCTACTAGATTTTCCCAAAAGTTTCATGACCAAGCAATCCTTCCATGGTTGGCAAAGTCATTGATACTCATTTTCTTTGATAGTGAAAGATGATAACAATCTATTTGCGGCGTCCTGCCTAAATTCTCATAACCAACCCCTAGGGTTTACTAAAAATTAAAGAAAATTTTTCATGAACAAAACACCCCAATGGATTATCCTAAAAACCTAGGCAACATGTGACTTAAATAGCGAAAACATAAACTACAAGCTTAAAACGAGCTTACGGATGGACCTACCTAAGCTACAGGTCCCTAACAGGGTATCCTTCTCTTCCCATATATGACGATATGAGTAGGGAACTAAGGAATACCAACCTCGGGGTATCACTTACGTAGCATAATTATATGTCAATTCATAATCATTCCAGTTCAAAAAATTCCTGGACATATGAAGGATTAAATCCTCAACATAATATCATTGCAAGACATAATCTAAACCTCTAGTGAGGTGTCAGTTACCTATCCGTTAATAGTCACGTAACTATGTTCCAAATATCAACATATATATACACACGCATACACATAATAAAACTTGACATCAAAGTTGCAAAATCATAATTTGCCACCACAACACATAATTTCCAATTCAAGTCAATACCATCATGGGTTATTATCAACAATACATACCAAATAATAAAATTAATGGCATTTCATGATCTAATTCACATAATACCATTAACAACACTTATCAACCATTAGGTTTTAGCTTACAACATTATTTCATAACACAAACCATAATTATATTTTCATTTTATAACGTCAATATTTCCGGGCATTATATTCAATGAAAACTTTTGATTTTAAAAACCTGACCCCGGAAATAAATTTCCTATTCGCTACTCGAATGATAAAACCCCTTGTACGCCAACATATACCTTATAGTGACATCTGGCTTTCCGAATCAAGTCCCAATCTTTGATTTGTTATTAAACACTAATCCTATATTCAAAAAATTCCAATAACTAAAATTATTCCCGTAACCCACAAACCATCGAAACACTAGATTCGAAGCTAAAATACTAAATTGATGTAGTTTTGAAAAGGGTTTTACTTATCGAAGGTTACAACACTTACCGACAGGGCGTCTAAACTACCTTGGAGCTCTGAAATCCTTTTGACAAGCTTCGAAAGTGAACCCCCACTAATTTTCAATGATTACCCAAAGAAAATAACAAAAAATCAAAGAATGATTTTACAATTTTATCACCAAAAAAGAAATCAAGGACGACTTAAGTTAGGGTCCTTACCTTGGGGCTTCAAAAATGAAGTTTTATGTGTTGATCTTTACCTTTTCTTCAATAGAGGTCACAGCCAAGCTAAAGAGAAGGCGGAGACCTAAAATTTAGCGGCATGCAAAGGAAATGGGAGATGGATCCATGCATGTAGGGGAAAAGGAAGATGGATCCATGAATGTGAGGGAAAAGGAAGACATGTTTTGAAGAAAAGTCTGGCTAGAAAAGAAACAGTAAGTTATAATTGTACCAGACCCCAGATTACGTTGCTATCTTCAGACCTTGGATTTGTTAATAACATACATCAAGTGATTGGAAGTAAATAAAGTATGCAATTGTGTAAACTAATATATGTATTTAAGTAGTTCAGGACTTATAATGCACATATTATAAGATAAAGAGGGAGTTAGTAAAGATAAAGTTTGATTCTAAACACTTGGGTGATAACCAAAGGTCTATGAGAAAAAGCCTCAATCAAATTTTAGACTTAGATGGCATCAAAAGTAGAATGATATTCTAAAAGATCCAATGTAACGTTCTTAATTCTATTTGTGTGACGCCTTGGAACTCATGCTCTTATCAAAATATATATACTTATCATCAAAAAGAACAAGAGATAAATAAGAAAGGCAGTCAAATTTCAACATATCAAACACTGTGCAAAGTCTGAAAAAGCTGAACCAAGTCAGCAGAAGTGTTAGCTAAAGCCAGAAGGATTACAACATTGACTTTTGCTCTTACACTCGATCAAATACGATCAATAAGTAGCTTTATTTGTTGAAGATGCATAGAATTCCTATTTCATGCAAGAACAGGAGTACCCAACTACCATACTCTTTCGTATCCTTCATATAAACAAAAGTCTGGTATTTAAAGCTCAAAGTAAAACTCCTTCACAGGATTTCCAACGCCTATATCTCCTTTCAAGAAACAACAACGGTCACATTCCAGCACCTATTTATACTGAAGAAGATTGACATGAAACATAGAGAGATCACTCGTAAAAAAGAATGTGAATACTCTCTACTTTGTGATCAATCTTTCTTTTTAGTTCTTCAAAGACAAAGATCTTCTTTGTTCATTCTGCTTCTAGCAGACCTTGGTCTATTATCTTTCATAACTTAGTGTATACATTCTTCATCATATATCCTTATACACTAGGTCCTATGAGATACCAAACACTCTTTTCATACATCTATATTGTGTAAAGTCTGGTGTGTTGTCAGCCTTAGTGAGTATGGAAAACAATGTTGGCCCAAAGAGGCTTTTGAAAGAATACTTAGGTTGTTAAGTCAGGAGTGGTTGTTGTAAAAGAATACTTGAGTTTAAGCCATAAATGGCTAGAGTCAAGAATATTTGTGGCACTGGTCTGGTACTATTATTGTAAAGGAGAATTTACAATAGTTGAAATCCTTCAAGTTAAAAAGGACTGGACGTAGCTTCTGTGTGTAAAGTGAACCAGTATAAATTCTTGGTGTTGATTTATTTCCTTTCTCTTTAAAGTACATTTTGCAAAGTCCGATTGCATATCTTACTTTGGTTCATTATTCCACGAAAAGAGTCTAAGAATTATTCAAGTCCACTTCTAAGTCTGACTCTGAACCATCAATTGGTATAAGAGCTTGTCCTTTAGGTTGATCACTCCCTCGAGTGAAAAGGATAAAGATCACTTGAGATTAGAGATATATATTTGAATGATTTTTCTGTGTGTATTATTGATCACAATATAGCAAATAAATATACAATGGGAAGGAAGATAAAAAGACAATATTAAAGGAAGAAGAAGCTGGAAAGAATAAAAAAATATCCTAATTAAATCTGATCTAATCTATTAGGAATATGAAAAGATAGCTACTAAATAACCCAAAAGACTAATATTTCAACTCTCCCCCTCAAGCTGTAGCATATAGATCATATGCTCCAAGCTTGGAACATATAGATTGAATTCTAGGACCTCTTAAGGACTTCGTCAAAATATTCGCTGGTTGGTCATTAAAATTGATGAACTTGGTGTTGATCTCCTTGGTCAATAGCTTTTCCCAAATAAAATGGCAATCAATTTTAATATGTTTAGTTCTCTCATGAAACATTGGATTGGAAGCAATATGAAGGGCTGCCTGATTATAACAGTATAACGTCATCTGTTCAACCTTGTAAAATTTTAACTCTTGAAGAAATTGTTTAATCCACATAAGTTCACATGTAACCATAGCCATAGACCTATCTTCAGCCTTGACACTTGACCGAGCAACAACATTTTGTTTTTTGCTCTTCTAAGAAATGATATTCCCTCGAATAGAAACACAATACCCAAAGGTAGATCTCCTGCCATTGGGACAACCAGCCCAATCAGCATCACAATATCCTGTAATATGAGTGTTACCCTTGTCTTCATACAATAATCCCTGTCCTGGAGCCTTTTTCAGATATCTAAGAATATGTATGACAATATTCCAATGATTAACATGGGGATTTTACATAAATTGACTAACAACCCCAACAACAAAGAAGATATCAGGTCTTGTAATGTTAAGGTAAATGAGTTTTCCACTAGTCTCCTATATCTCTCGGCATCGGGGTAGATTTCACCTTGACCCACCATGAGCTTTTGATTTGGGTTCATAGGACTATTAACAAGTCTACAGTTTTCCAAACTTGTCTCTTTTAGAATATCAAGAGCATACTTCCTTTATGAAATTACAATACCATCTTCTGATTGAGCCACTTCAATACTAAGGAAATACTTCAAATAACCTAGATCTTTGGTTTGAAAATCATTGAATAGGTGTTGTTATAATCAGGATATCTTGGCAATATCATTTCCTATAATCACTATATTATCAACATAAATAATTAGGTACACATACTTTTCAGGAGATGTATAACAATAAAAAACAGAGTGGTCTACTTTACTTCTTTTTAGTCCGAAAAGCTGCATAATATGACTAAATTTACCAAACCAAGCCTGAGGAGATTATTTCAGCCCATAGAGAGATCAATTTAGCTTGCACACTAAGCCAGACTCCCTCTGAGCAACAAACCCAGAAGGTTGCTCCATATAAATTTCTTCCTCAAGGTCACCATGAAGAAAATCATTTTTAATGTCAAGTTGATAAAGGGGCCAATGACGTATAGCAGCCATAGTAAAGAACAAATGAACTATGATGATTTTAGCAATAGGAGAGAATGTTTCATAATAATCAAGACCATAGATCTGAGTGTACCCTTTGGTAACTAATCAGGCTTTAAGGCGGTCAACAGTACCATTAGGTCCAACTATAATAGCATATATCCATATGTAACCAACATTTTTCTTACCAGGAGGAAGATGAACAAGATCCCAAGTGTCATTATGTTCAAGAGCCTGCATTTCATCAATAATGGCATGTCGTCATCCAGGATGATCAAGTGCCTTATGAATAGTATTAAGAACAGTAAAAGAAGACAAAGAGAAAACATAAGAGGGGTATGAAGGAGACAACCGATGATAACTTAAGAAATTATAAATTGGGTGAGGATTACGAGTTGAACGAGCACCTTTTCTAAGAGCAATGGGCCAGGCTGAAGTAGGGTCAGGAGGATCAATGGAAGAAGGATCCATGGTTTAAGGATCTGTTGGAGGAGGGACGGAATCACGAGAAGATGACTCGGGTAAAGTGGAACCAACTTGTTGAGTTCTTTGTTGATATGTAATGAGAGGTGGAGAAGCAACTTCAACAGAATTGGGTGGATTAGATGGATTTTCACTGACACTTTAGAGGGAACCACTTATCGGACCAAATGATGGAACATGAGAACATGTTGAATGGAAGAAGAGTGATCTGTGGTAGGCTGAAAAAATGATGTGTCCTAAAAGAAGGAGACATCAGCAGACTTATAGTATCATCTAGTAGCTAGAGAATAACACTTGTAACCTTTTTAAAGACGAGAATATCCCAAGAAGACATATTTAATAGCTCTAGCAGACAGTTTATCCAAACTTGGACTACGATTATGAACAAAACAAGTACAGCCAAATACCTTGGGAGAGACATGAAATAGTGGATCATTGTTTTCCCAGTAATAATGTTTTAACTGTTTGTGTTTACTACCGGGTCATTAATTTGCAAGCACACCAATCGTTTATAGTTTTCAAAATTTAGATATCGTTCCACTGGGATTGAAAGTCCAATAACAACAGTAATTTCCTAGTCACTATGGTAAATGTAAATAAACTTATAGACAAAAGAATGATTTATATACAATATTCACAGGATAGCATGGTTGAATTGTTCATGAGATAAAAAGAAAATAAAAACCTATCTAAAAAGTTGAATTGCAATCTAGAACAGGTAAGATACTTGAGATAAACACAGATAAACAAATTATGTTGGAAATTGGATCCCTAATCTAGAATAACAATGAGGAACTCAAGACATGCATATTTAATCATCAAATTTCATGTCATTGTAGCTTAAATTCATTATAACCGATCCCTCGTGATATAAATTCTAAGAATTCACCGTAAAGTCTGATCCCTCGTGAGCTTTCTCAGTAAAAACTTGCATTAAGACCTGGCCTTATGGCAACAATGGTTAACAACCCCTATAGAATTAAGATACCAAGGGTATTCTAACTTTTACTTTCGTCAAAACAAGTTTCAATACAGCATGAATAATCATTCTCCCGTTTGACATTCACACTAATAAAACAATTTTCAATACACATGAAAATCATTCTCCCGTTTGACGTTCATATTAATAAAAGATTGAAATACTAACATGGACTTGAATCATAAACATGCAGAGGTCGAATTCACAACATCATACTCAATAGATTAGTTCACCAATTCCAACAAAAACAGATTAGTTACACATCGTAAAAGTAGAAACAACACTTACAGAGGTTGACATTACGAAGGCGATGGAAAACTTCACGATACAACGATCACAATACAACAAAACACTCTTAAGTATCTAGAAAACTATTCTAGAACTACAAACTCACAAAAGAAGTACTCAAAGTCGAGTACAAAGAGAGAAAAGAATGAGAATGGGATGATTAGAATGGTGTTGGATACCCTATTTATAGGGCTGAGGAAGGGTACTGACGATACATGTCAGTGTGATGCTATGCGTCAGTCCCCTGACTCAGCCTCTGTTAAACAGCTCCAAGTGGCCATGAGGACATTATTAAATGAATCATGCCTTGCCACTTGGCCCTGTCCCCCATTCGGTTTGGCTATTTATGATGAGTGGAGTGGCCATTTATGGGTCAAAAGGTGAGTGCTTGGCCAAGCTGGCTGTGGAGTCCACGCAGCTCTGACGCTACGTGTGGCTGTGACGCGTAGCGTCAGCATCAAAAGTACCCACGCTACGCGTGGTGTTGATGCTACGCGTCAGCTTCTCCAGATCTTCAATTTTCTCTTAAATTCTTTACATTTTCACTGCAAAACTAGAGAAAATTGATCAAGGGCAGATTATTTCCAACAACATCTATTTATTGAATTTAAAACCTAATTTTCTAACAAATTAAACTAATTTTTATTATTTTTATGAAATTTTTATTAAAAAATTTATTGTAAATTTGAGGACTAATAAATACCCCCAACTTGAGACATTGCTCGTCCTCGAGCAAGAGAGAAAAATAAAAAATAAAAATTTGAAATCAAATTTTTAAGTTAGTCCGAGAATTTGCCACAAAAAGTAATTTCACAATTTAAATAATTTGTAATAATCAAAAATTGATATCTAATATAGGAAAGGTTTAATAAGAAAATTAATTACAAGATTTTATTAACAAACTAAGCAAAATTTCAGGCTTACCTCACAAGTGTTTATCTCTATGTAAAGGGTAACCTGTTTTACTCAATCAATTATAAAATCAAACGAATTTAACTTTGATTGTCATTTAATCAATGGTTACTCGTACAGAGTTAATTCAGAAATCACAAGGTCTTTTCATGGGTTGTAATGAGGCTTGGCTTACAAGATTCAATGGTTTTTCTTGGAATTCAAAAACCTGAAATCATGAAAGAACATTTTATAATTTTTAGGCTTTCTCTTAGCCTAAGTCTCAATTCCTTTATTGATGAAAATAAATACCCCCAACTTGATTCTTTTCATTATTTTTTATTTTTCTTTTTCATATTTTATTTTCTTTTATTTTGAAAAGAATCAAGTTGCTTATCTTTTTCACTCCCTATTTTTGTAAGAACACTTAAAATATTTTTATTTTGCTCAATTGCTCTTTTAATCGATCAAGTATAGGGAATGGTTACAATTGTTTTAGGTTTAAGGGTACCAAAGAATTTATTCTCAAGCTCAACATTGGCTTATAAAGGATAAAATAATTTTTACTAAGGTAAAATGTTTGGCCCAAGGTTTCTGTTCACTAATAAATGTGCCTTGATCTTTTTCCTGAATTCTCTGTACAACAACACAAATCAAAGATTAAAGCAAAATCAATTTGACTGAAGTTATGTCGATTAAACCCTCAAGTGTTTAAAAAGATCTCTTAACTCACCGGGTTATTGAAATTTGCTTGATAGTTAATAAACTTATTGTAATTAAATTTATCAAAATTCCTAAGTTATAAAAGAACCAATAATTGATTTTACAAAATTGGTTTTATTGTGTAAAAATTTTAAGTGAATAAATTAACTTGCTAACAAAAAATTTGATTGATTTATTAAAAAGATAAAATTTATTTTGGATTTTTCGAATAGAACACGTAAAAACATAATAAATTATGCAAAAATAAACACACCACACATAATAAAAGACAAAATATAATATAATCCAAAAATAATATCAATGTAAATATAAAACTAACAATAAACTAAAAGTGTATGTAAAAAGGTGCAGAAAATAAAGAAGATAGCACCATCAGTCCTCCATCTGGTCATCATCCTCCTCCTCCTCATCAGCATCACCATTAGAATCATCCTGTGCTCCAGACGGTCCACCAGTCTTAGGGTAGGTAGGTAAATCACCAGGCCAAGCTACATGAGCTGCAAACTCAACCGGTGTGACATATGGTGCTCCCTCACCCTGCAATCTGTACTGATAAAATTAATCATGAAGATGAACATATGCTCTGTGTGTAGCAGCCATCATCTGCATCATATGCTGATGCTCAAATGTCATCCTGACAAATCCCTCTATGGTAGCATTAGTAGATGGTGGCTGAACTGGTAGTCTCCTCCTCCTCGGTCTAGGCTGAGCCTCCTGCTCCAATGGTGGAATCTCGCACTGCTGAACAAAATAGTCCCTGTTCACCGAGACCTTGGGGACTCTCCCCGAAGAACTCGTGAACTCTAGTGATGGCATAGCAACTCCCTGCCTCCTCAGTAAAGCAGATATGATGAGGAGGAATGGAATAGGGAGGTTCACCTTATACCCAAGGGCATAAAGGTGAATCTGCTCAGATATCATCTCGGCGATGTCAATGGTATGGCCCTGAAGAATGGAGTATAAAAGGAAGCATCGATCAACGGGAATAGAAGAGAGATGGGTAACAGGAGTGATGTTATGAAGCATAAGGTGAGACCACTCCTGGGCTATAGGGATCAGCTGGGTCTTCAGAAGGTTAGATGGACTCCGTCCAACCTTACTTAGGTTAAAAAAGATTCCATCTTTGCTCAAGAAATGAGCAACCTATTCGAGGGAGTATCCTAGATCACCCTTAGCAATGATCTTGTTTCTATTTTCCTTCAAGAAACAAGTGTCGTCCTTGGGAGTAGGCTCCCAAGGATTACCCAATAGGGTACTAATGGTATCCCGGTCATAAGTGATATGCTGGCCCCTAACCCAACTCGTCCTCTGATGGCCAATATCTGGTGCGTCCTGGCGAGTCCTATAGGCATTTGCATAAAACTCCATCACTAAGATGGGATCCCCCTCAGTAGGCAGAGAAAATAGAGGTCCCCATCTCCTCCTCTGGACTTCATCCTGCAGTTCAGGATAGTCCCCTGCACTCAAGTCAAGCACTCTCTCCCAGATGAGTCTTTGCCCCTTTATCTGATGAAAGCCAGCCCATTTCACGTCAGTGCAAATCCTTGTAGGATCCCTCGGTCCCAACACCTCCTCTCCCTGAAGATCAGGATCCTCAGAGGTGGTATCAGTATTAGTGGCCCTTCTCTGTCTTTTAGAAGGACCAGTAGTAGGGATAGATTTCTTTGGTGCCATCTGCAAAAAGAAAAATTAAAAATCAAACACACATTATATTATTTGAAAAACATATCAAACATTAAACATACACAATCAACAAATTATTTACAAAAAGTTTAAACATAAAAATTTTATTAAAGAAAATCACACAAGATACAACATATAAATTCACACAAAATCCACAACAACATATTTTTGAATTTTTTTTGTAAAAATCAACATGCATATTTTTGGATTTTTAACAATAAAGCAAAAATTTCACACAAAATACAACATGCATATTAACATAAATTTCACATAGCATGCATAATATATACAAATTTTTTTATGTATTTTTAATTTTTATCAATGCAAGAAAGTATAACAAATACAAACTAAGAAAATTTATTAATTAAAAAGAAAAACAAACAACAAACATCAAAATAGGCATACTAGACACAATTATTTAAAACATCAAGCAATTATTTATATGAAACAGCAACATCACACAAAAATTAACAAAAATTAAAAACAGAGGCTGACGCTAGGTGTGACATCCCGGCGCTGTTGAGGGCGGGGAGTGATCGTCGGTGCATGTGCATGGACAAGGAGCGGCTCCTGGCAGGCTTCCAGCGGGGAATATGGTATCCCGGGCACTGTTGAGGGCGGGGAGTGATCGCCGGTGCATAGGCACGGACAAAGAGCGGCTCCTGGCAGGCTTCTAGTGGGAGGGACACATGAACGAACAGAATACATACTAGAATGAGAGGGATCCAAGGACTGTATAGGTATGGGACTATACAGTCGAGAATAGCTTAAAGAAATGAATTCGTACTACCTATACCAACAAATGCATTAGCCTTTTCGATGGCCTATCACTTAAGAACTCCAAAGTTAAGCGTGCTTAACTTGGAGTAATTCTGGGATGGGTGACCTCCTGGGAAGTTCTCAGGAAATGTGTGAGTGAGGACAAAAGTACATTGGAAAGGTCTCGTGTTGGTCTGTGGGGCGAGTCGTTCATTCCTGAAAAGCGGTCGGGGCGTTACACTAGGCGTGGGTGGGACGTTACGCGTTAGCTCTATTCTTCCGACGCTACGCGTCAGCGGGACGCTACGCGTGGGCTTGCAGAACAAAAACTGCAAAAGAGGGGTTGCGCAACAGCAACCCCCTTCCAAAACCATGTTCAATCGATTTAATTCCTTATTCTAACAGCAAACAAATACCAATGGTCATCTAATCCTAACCCTAACCGTATGCAATTCTAAGAATTGAAATTAAAATTAAAAAGGGGGGAATTTAGAAAACTTACTTGGAGTCCTTGAAGTGATTGAAAGGGATGAGAGAAAGAGAGGTTTTTAGGTTTTTGAAAATTTGAGAGTGGAAGCACAATGAGGCAGAGAGGGAATTTTAGGTTTTTAAAACCTAAGATGGGCCTCTCTATTTCAGTTTTAAAAACTGAACATGGGCCCTGACGCTACGCGTGTAATGGACGCTACACGTCAGGTTGAAAATTCAGAGTCCACGCTACGCGTCACTGTGGCGCTACGCGTTGGCTTCTATTTTTGATTTTCAAAATTTTGATTTTCAAAAATATTTTCTTTTAAGTTTAAAACCCCTTTTCTTTTTCAAAATTAAATTTCTATCTAAAAATTTGAAAAACTTTCTCTCTTTTTTTTATGTTCAAAATTAATTGAAAATAACAAGAAAAGAATGGGTTGCCTCCCATTGAGCGCTAAGTTTAATGTCTCCAGCCAGACATTACCTCTGATTAATCAGGTGGTTTCTCAATTTTGGTTGAGGAATCACCTGTCTGTTTCTTCCTCCTTATTCTTCTCCGATGCTTAATTACCTGTCTTTCATCATTCAAGCCATCGTTAATTTAAAACAATTTAATTGATTGGGAAGAGGTATACCTGGTTTGGTTGAAGGGTAAACTTTTTCTTCATTACTTGTCCTCAGATGTTCATGAGCATCGAAGTTTACCTCTTTTCCATGAATTCTAAATGCAACCAAACTTTGATCAACATCCATCATTATTTTTACAGTCTTCATGAAAGGTCTTCCAAGGATCAGTGGGATTTTTGTATCCTCCTTCATATCTAGTACCACAAACTCAACCCTGAAGTGGTACTCATCAACTTTTACCAATACATCTTCCACAATCCCCATAGGTTTTTTTAGAGAGCGGTCAGCAAACTGTAAGTTTGTCTTGGCTTCCTTTTTATTAAATCTAGGGGCATCAGATTGATGTTAGCCCCTAAATCTAACAAAACATTCTAGATGTTGATATTTCCAATAGTTACAGGAATGGTGAAACTCCCTGGGTCTTTACATTTTTTTGGGGTTATGATGGCAGTACAATTTGTTTCTTGTTCTTCATTCACAGACTCTTGTATATTTTTTTTTCATTTTTTTCTATTTTTTCACTTTCTTTTTCTTCTTCTTCTTTTTTTTCTTATTCTTTTCTTTACAATTAATTTTCACAACTTTATAATTTTCAGAAGAAACAACATTACATTGTTCCCTTGGGTTTTGAGTGTTTGTAGTAAACCCAGAATTTTTCAATTCAGCTATTTCTTTTGCAAGCTGACTCATTTGTAAGTCTGATGCTTTTCGGGCAGCTTTATTTGTCTCCACAAATTGCAATAACTGTTGGATAGATTCCTCAATCCTTGTCAGTCTTGCATTGTCAATTTATGATTGTTGTTTCTTAAATTGATTGTTAGGAGGTCTATTGGAAGGTCCAGCATCTTGTCTCTAGCCAGAATTCTGATTCTGCCATCCCTGTTGAAAATTGTTAGGAAAGAATTACCATAATTGAAAGGGAAGTTACCCAATGGTATTCTTTGATGGTTTAGAAAATTAGCTTGCTCTTGCTGATTTTTGTGAGGGGCACATTAACCACATGGTTGTTCACCCATGCAATGCATACATTGTTTCAATTGAGCGGGGGGTGATGATGTCACTTAAGCAATTTGAAGTTTCTCTAGTTGTTTGCTCATGGCTTTAATTTGTTGGGTCAGCAATATTTGCTGAGCCAATACTGCATCATTCACTCCCAATTTGAGCATACCTGGCTTCCTTGGTGCATTACCTCTTTCATGTTTTGCTTAGTGGTCACTAATAGACATTGATTCCAATATCTCAATAGCTTCTTCCATGGTCTTGTTCATTAAAGAACCACCTGCACAAGCATCTAACATCATCTTGAACTGAGGTAATAAACCATGATAAACGATTCTTACCTTTTCGGCATCATCCAGGTTGTGGTTTGGACACTTTCTCAAGAGTGTCTTGAATCGTTCCCATGTTTCTCCTAATGATTCATCATTGTTTTAAGAAAAAGAGTGTATGGCTGTCATGGCTTCAAAATATTTTGAAGGAGAGTAAAATCTTTCAAAAAATTTTCTTTCAACATCGGACCAGTTTGCAAAACTACCCGGTGGACAAGATTTAAACCATTCTTTAGCTTTACCAATCAATGAAAAAGGAAACAATCTCATATAAACAGATTCTTCTTGATTGGGTTCAAAACCAATTATGCTGCATAACTCATAAAAAACAATTAAATGTTCATACGGTTCTTCATGATTTAAACTAGCAAATTGATTATTTTGAATAATATTTAAAGTAGCAGGTTTGATCTCCACTAGCACAACAGGTCCTTGAAACATTCCCGAAACTCGGGGTGGACCATTAATAGCAGCAAACTGTCCCAATGTTCTCCTTTCAGCAGCTATATTTGAATTTTCAAAATTTTTAGAAATAAAAGAAGAATTAGTTTGTGTTTTAGATTTCAAAGACTTGATTTTCTTTACAAACTTTTCTATCTCAGGATCAAAATAAATTTTTCCTGCAGTAGATCGAGTTTGCATACACAAACTAGAAAAAGAAAGTTAGTGTAACAATGATAAGAAAAAGTAAATAAACAAATAACAAAATTTAACAAAGGTAAAAAAACATTTACCATGGTAATTAAAAATTTACTGTTTTACTGAATCTATTCAATCCCCGGCGACGACGCCAGAAAACTTGTTTGCCCGGTAATAATGTTTTAACTGTTTGTGTTTACTACCAGGTCATTAATTGGCAAGCGCATCAATCGTTTGTAGTTTTCAAAATTTAGATATCGTTCCACTGGGATTGAAAGTCCAATAACAACAGTAATTTCCTAGTCACTATGGTAAATGTAAATAAACTTATAGACAAAAGAATGATTTATATACAATATTCACAGGATAGCATGGTTGAATTGTTCATGAGATAAAAAGAAAATAAAAATCTATCTAAAAAGTTGAATTGCAATCTAGAATAGGTAAGATACTTGAGATAAACACAGATAAACAAATTATGTTGGAAATTGGATCCCTAATCTAGAATAACAATGAGGAACTCAAGACATGCATATTTAATCATCAAATTTCATGTCATTGCAGCTTAAATTCATTATAACCGATCCCTCGTGATATAAATTCTAAGAATTCACCGTAAAGTCTGATCCCTCGTGAGCTTTCTCAGTAAAAACTTGCATTAAGACCTGGCCTTATGGCAACAATGGTTAACAACCCCTATAGAATTGAGATACCAAGGGTATTCTAACTTTTACTTTCATCAAAACAAGTTTCAATACGGCATTAATAATCATTCTCATGTTTGACATTCACACTAATAAAACAAGTTTCAATACATATGAAAATCATTCTCCCGTTTGACGTTCATATTAATAAAAGATTGAAATACTAACATGGACTTGAATCATAAACATGCAGAGGTCAAATTCATAACATCATACTCAATAGATTAGTTCACCAATTCCAACATAAACAGATTAGTTACACATGGTAAAAGTAGAAACAACACTTACAGAGGTTGACATTACGAAGGCGATGGAAAACTTCACGATACAACGATCACAATACAACAAAATACTCTCAAGTATCTAGAAAACTATTCTAGAACTACAAACTCACAAAATAAGTACTCAAAGTCGAGTACAAAGAGAGAAAAGAATGAGAATGGGATGATTAGAATGGTGTTGGATGGCCCTATTTATAGGGCTGAGGAAGGGTGATGACGCTACGTGTCAGTCCCCTGACTCAGCCTCCATTAAACTGCTCAAAGTGGCCATGAGGAAATTATTAAATGAATCATGCCTTGCCACTTGGCCCTGTCCCCCATTTGGTTTGGCCATTTGTGATGAGTGGAGTGGCCATTTGTGGGTTAAAAGGTGAGTGCTTGGCCAAGCTGGCTGTGGAGTCCATGCAGCTCTAACGCTACGCGTGGCTGTGACGTGTAGCGTCAGCATCAAAAGTACCCACGCTACGCGTGGTGTTGATGCTACGTGTCATCTTCTCCAGATCTTCAATTTTCTCTTAAATTCTTTACTTTTTCACTACAAAACTAGAGAAAATTGATCAAGGGCAGATTATTTTCAACAACATCTATTTATTAAATTTAAAACCTAATTTTCTAACAAATTAAACTAATTTTTATTATTTTTATGAAATTTTTATTAAAAGATTTATTGTAAATTTGAGGACTAACAATCATGAGGAAAAATAATGTAGTGAGGAATCTGATTTTCAAGAGACGAAGAAGGTGTTCTGTTTATCAAAAAACACGCGATGAGAATTACATCTCCTTAATGATGAGTAGGGATATTTATGTTTATCATTAGGGAGTGTGCAATATTAAGAAGATGGCGATTCTTCCTTTCGGCTATGCCATTTTGTTGAGGAGTATAAGGACATGTAGACTAGTGTAAAATACCCTGTGAAGATAAAAATAAGGACAAATTATGGGAAAAGTATTCTTTAGCATTATCACTTCAGAAAATTTTAATTATTTTCCTAAATTGGTTCTTAATCTCATTACAGAAGGACATAAAGATAGATAAAAGTTCAGATCTGTCTTTCATTAAATAAACCCAAGTACATTGAGAAAATTCATCAATGAAGGTCATAAAATTTCTGAAACCAAATGATGTGACACGACTCGGACCCAAATATTAGAATGAATGATAGAAAAATGTGAGTTACATTTTTCTTTAGTTTGTCGAGGAAATGTTGACCTGGCATGTTTTCCTAATTGACATAACTCACATTCTAAGACTTGAAGATGCTTAAGACTAGGAACCATTATCTTTAATTTTGCTAGACTTGGGTGACCTAGACGATCATGCAAAATTTTTGGTGTTGACATTGCAAAACAAGACCCAGGAGGGTTGGATTTTAAGTAATAAAGACCTTGTGATTCACGTCCTTCTCCATTCAGACGACCCATACCATGTTCCTGAATAACAAAAGAATCAGTATTAAAGGTCATAGAACAATTTAACGAACGAGTTAATTGACTCAAGGAGATTAAATTGTAGGGAAAGTGAGGAATGAACAACACAATTTAATTTTAAAGGGGAAGACAAAGGAACTTGACTAATTCCTTATGATGCAACTTGAGACCTGTTGGCTATAGTAACAAATTGAGGGATTTTGGGAGAAAAGATAGATAAGAATGATGATTTATTACTAGAAATATGATCAGAGGCACCTGAGTTAAGTATCCAAGGATTATGACCCTCTGTAGATTGAGAGATACATGTTATTAAAACACTTGGACCTGAAGGAGATTGACCTATGTTGCTGGATTTTTCATATTTAAGCTTCAATTACTCTTGGTACTCCTCATTAGAAAATCTGGATTCTATTTCCTCAAATACATATGCCATTTTGTCAGGAAAGACATGTAAGGAATAGTGATTCTCTTGAGCATGACCCATCCTCTTGCAATAAGTGCATTGAGGACGTCCACTCCTTCCACCACGACCTTCTCTATTACTGTGACCCCCTATTACCACATGGGGTAGCCAAGGCTGAAACATCCATAACTTCAGTGAAGTTTTCATTTTTCAGTAAGTTAGGCACACAGAGAAGCCTCGTAACAAGACTATCCATTGATGGGACTTGATCACCAGCAAGGATTTAATCATGCACATGATCAAAATATGAATGCAAACTTCTCAGGATAAGGACCATGTAAAGTTTATCCAACTTTTTATTAACTTCCTCCATTAAATCTGCCACAAGGAATCATTTCAGTTCTTCCACAGCAGCTCGAGCTTTAGCTACATGTGTAATCATATCATGGTCAGTCTGTTTCAAGGCAACCACCTTCTGAGTTGCATCAAAAATACGTTGAATGTCATTGGCAAAAATATCCTGAGCTTTCTTCCAAAATGAACAGCAAGTTTTAAATGACCTGAGAATTTCCAAGACATCCAGCTCAACTAATTACCATAACACAACACATAATTGAAAGTCAAGCTTCTCCCATTCAGATTTCTTATCCGCCGAAACACTCATAGCTTCCTTCTCCAAGGTCATGATGCCCTTGGCCATGAAACCACAACTACACTAATGCAGACCAAGATAAATAATATTTCCAGTTGAGTTTTGTAGTGTAACTGTGAACACCTCTTTTTGTCCGACCAATTGGTACAGTTCCATCCTTTGAGCACTCTTTTATGCGCATGGTTCATTTGAAAATTCATAACTCCTTCATACGATCTTTGATTTGTGCAAACCCGGTCTCTAAATTTTCGTAACAAAATTGTCTATGACTTTTGTGAAGACCTTGAAGGCTGAATCCTTACCAATTGGTACAGTTTTAATAATCTTCCTGGACTTGCTCTAGTTTCATGACTGCTCTGCACATCTTTAAGAAAAAAATTCATATCTCCCTCATATGATACTGAAATGACCCCATTCTTTTTTCTATGGCTCCATATCAAAGAGATCTACAAACTTCATGAAGGCCACAAAAGCTAATTCTCCACCCATTTTGCCCAGTGAATTTATTTTGCTTGCAAATGTATTTCCGTCACACTCTGGAGCAGTTTTCATAGATGGGCCATATCTCCCTCGTTTCTTGATGAAAATTTTTGTGCCATATATCAAATTAAAGCTAAGAGAAAGATCTAAAACTTTCATGTTGGACTCTTTTTCAAATTTGGCATGCATCAGCCCTCAAATGCACGAGCAAGTTTGTGATGGTGGGCAAGGCACTAAAGATCATAATGGAGCACTAAGGATCATAATGGAGCACTAAAGCATCATAATGGGGCACTAAAGATCATAATGGAGCACTTAAGTTGATAATGGAGCACCATGGACTTGTTAATTGGAGAGTGCACCTTCCATTACAAATTTTTTATGGCAATGGCTGCTTTTGCATTCCTATAAATAGGCACCATGAGCATTCATTCAAGGGGGATTCTTCATTGAAGGCAATCAAGTCTTGGGAAGCCATTCGTTTCTCCTCTTCTTCTTCTCTGTTGCATTTGTTCTTCCAGCAAGTTTTTTTTCATTTCCGACAAGTTTCTTTTCATTTCCAAGTTTTTCCATTTCCGGGTTAGTTTCTTTTCCAGATTATTATGTTCTTTTCTTTTCTTTACTTTTCTTTGTAGTTGTTATTATGTAGTTTCATTTCTTCTTCCAGCAAGTTTCTTTTCATTCCCAAGTTTTTTTTATTTCCAGGTTATTTTTAATATAGTATGCTTTTATTAATAAAATAAAAAAATAAAAAATAATAATAATAATGATAAAATAAGTAATAAGTTTTGCATATGTTTTATTTTCTAGCCTAAAAATTTCCTTTTTTTAATAGTGTCGTACGGGAATACCCCCGTCTACACAATCCCCTTAGGATCCGTACACGTGCGAAGAACTTCGTCTTGTATGAGTTCCCCACCTCAATAACTTCCATCATCATGCTCCGAGTCAAAAAAGTTTTTTTTCTTAGAACTACGTAACCCTGATTTCTTGATAATTCAAGAATACGTAGGAGCAGGACTTTAACTCCTGTCGGGCCCATCTTTCTTATTTCTTTTTTTTTGATTTATTTCCTCACTTTCATGTTTCTTTCATAAATGTTCTTCTTTTTGGTCGCTTCCATGAAAATCAATTTAGACGTGACGTCTTGTTGATTTCCCCCTAGTTTTTGCTCAAGCCTCGCCATAATTCATAGGGAAGGGATACTTAGGACGAGACGTCCCGCTTATCTCTTTCCTATCCCTGTTTTTTTATCCGAGAATGTCTAATTTAGGCGTGACGCCTTATTAGCATTCTCTTCCCCTCTCTGTCTCATATCGAAGTCGAGTTTAATTCAGATGAAACGTTCCATTGACCTCGCTTCGACATTCTATGTTTGTACAGTTCTCCCACTCCATTCTATCATTTTCAAAATAAAAATAAAAAGGAAGAAACCATGTTTTATTTAAGGCTATTTATATTGTGCTTTCAATCTTGGTACTGTCTTTGACAGGCGATGTAGGGTGCTAATACCTTCCCTACTCGTAATCGACTCCCGAACTTGAATCTTAATTTTTAACCAGTGCTTTACTGAACTTAGTTTTTTCCCAATGTTTTTCCTACGGATAAAAATGTTGGTGGCGACTCCCTGTTTCATTCTACCCCTTCTTTCTTTCTCGCCGCGCCGTCGCGATCCAGGTTGCGACAGATGGCGACTCCGCTGGGGACACTTAAGAGAGTCAGGCCAGTTTGATTGAAAGCGCATGTTCTTTTTATATAGCCTTTGTTATCTCGGATTTCTTCCCCTTGTCTTATTTTCTGTAGATTGTTGTGAATGTTTGTTCTTGTTTTAATCGTATCTTGTTATTTGTTTCGTTGTCTATGTTTTGCATGTTTATTGAACCCTAGGGTAGGAGACCATGTTACTTTTCTACAATCATTAAACCCTAGGGTAGACGACTTTGTATATTTGTTCTGTGTTTGTTCCTTGTGTAGGATGGGGTAAGGTAAAAGGTATTGAATGTCCTTCCACACACTACACTCACATTACTTGCACACACCTATGAGTGGCGCCCTATACCCGGGCCCCAAATAAAGCTTAAGTTAGAAGAGGTTGGTAACGGAATCGTATGGGATGTACTTCCTATCCAGTGTTCGTGAGAACCTCGACTAGAGTTCGACCTCTCATGATATACGCACCTAGTGAATTCCTCACTGTTTGCGTCCCTGTCATGATTAGGATCTTGGCTCTGGTGACCTTCTAGATGTCTAGCGGAAACCACCCGGTGTAGAGAGTCACTTTTAGACAAGCCATAGGGCCTAGAAAAGACTTCCAACAAAACCTGACCTAGGCCACGAAAGGGCACTCCACAGAAAATTGCATAGATTTGAAACATAAAGTGAGAGATTTGATCAAGGCCGAATGGATCAATTTTCCGGGAAGGGACTCCTAATGTGACCATAAATCCCCTACCCAATCATGGAAGTTCGGAAGTTAATGCCGTGGTGACCGATATTGAAGATGGTTTTGATGATAATGCTGATTCGGTGGCCGCTTGCCCGCCGGGCTAAGAGTTCAGTGATTGGGAGGCTGTCGAACTCCCTACGATTCTTAAATGATTCACCAAAAATTTGTCATTGCCTTAATGTCTTGATTATCCCTCTGCTATGCCTAAGGCTCTGGGACTTTTCATGTAATAAGGGCGGAAAAAAAAACTTGTTTTACCAGTCAATCAATAAATGTGTATCGAAATTCAAAAAAATTCTCATCCCTTTATCCTTGCTTTTGACTCATTCTCTTTAACTTGCTTTTCCTTTCTCTTCTTTATTTTGCCATAACACACTAAATTGCAGATCCGAAAATGATCCTCTTGAGACTAGTGAAATCATAATCCTGCTTCACGATTTCGATCACTCAGTCGACTATGCCGACGAATGAGGTAGGGAAACCTACGAGCCACTATCCAAGTTTACAAGATTGTTAGAACAAGAGGATCAAGATGGGTATATCCCTAAGTCAAGAACAATTGAAGGAATCACGGGGGCAACCTATCAGAAGGCATGGAATGACAATATGGGCAAGTCCCGAATTGGACAAGTGGTAGGCCAGTCATTTAAGGAAACCTCAACAGTTGAATAGGGGGAAATCGCTTATGTCTATAAATGTAGACACAACTGAGGAAGACTTTGCCAAAAAAAAAAGAGAAAAAAAAAGAAAAAGAAAAAAACAAATAATACAAAAAAAATGAAAAAAATAAAAAATAGAGCCAAGCTCGAAGTCCAATGCACATACCAAGCGGGGAAAGCTGGTTACGTCCAGATCATCAAGCAAGCTGTCATTTCTGTATTAGGGGAATGAATGTCACTAGACCAAGAGCTTGCATTCTTGTCATCATCAACACCTCAACCTTAAAAAGTACGCTATTCCTCATGCTCATGTAACCAAGGAAATAGTCTATCAGATTGAGTCATTGCATCATCAAGGGGATAAAAAAATGGAATAAAACAAAAAAAAGCAAAAAAAATATCAAAAAAATCAAAAAAATGAAAAAAATGAAAAAAATGAAAAATCCAAAAAAATGAAATCAAAAAAAAAGAAAAAGAAAAAAAAGGGGCCAAAATGATGACTCAGAGTAATTCTCTCATTGATGCCAAAAGACTCACCAATATTTCCTTGGGTACATGGCATAGGAGTAGAGTCTCCTATTTGAGATGACATTAGTTCCCCAAAGGATCCAAACTCAATTTGGAAAAGGTTAGGCAGACTCAGCTGGAGTGTGATCAGTTTCAACCTTTTACTGTAAAAGATGCAGCCAAAAAAAAAAAGAGAAAAACACAAGAAAAAAGCTTGCTAGGTTGAAAACCTGAAAGGGCGGCCTAGGCAAAAGTTAGAGCAACCCAGTGAGTCGAAAACCTGAAAAGGCGGCTCAGGTAAAATTAGGGTCAAGATTTCGGCAGAGTAAGTAAAATTTCCAATGCAAAACGCGTAAACTGGGGGCATGTGGACCATGGTCGAACTACCCTCTCAAAGGCAGAGTTGAACGATGTACTTGAGGTCGTGACGCAGGATTAAGGTTCTCACTAGTCTCAGGAATTCACTGGAGGATCCTTGAACTTTCCTGGCCTTGACCTGTCCTATGTAACTTCATTTCATCCCATCTATTTTCCCTATTGTCCATTCTCTGTACATTGTTTGACATACATGAATAATGTTCATCCTTTTTTGATACGTGTTATGAATTGCATTGATCTGATAAAACATTGTGTTTTTATATAAAAAAATGAAAGAATGGTGAACATTTAAAGTCGTGAGGAACGAGACGCTCCCACTACTCAACCTCGTCTTAGACAATCATTATGAAGACTCAGCCAGGCATGCGCTTCAAAGCTATGATCGCCTCTTGCATTCTCCTCTGTCCATGAGTTGTCCTAAGGGTCGCGGTTTCACAGGACCTACCCAGTTTTTGAACTTATCTTTGCACTACTTACCATTTTTATGCAGGTTATCTCACAGACAGTCATGCCAGGCATTAACACCTCAATCAAGTCCTTCAAGTCCCCTCCTCGAATCGCCTCAGAACTCCTTCCCTAAATCGCCAAAGTTGGCACCTTTTAGTGTTTTCTTCTTCCATCGCCTAAGCAGGCGTCTTTAAAGTCTCTCGCTCAACTCCAAAGTCAGCATCTCTCAAATTCTCATCCCCCTAGTGGAACCTTCCTCGCCAAAGTTGGCACTTCTCGGAACTCCATCCTTAGGTCGCCAAAGTTGGCACTTCTCAAAGTCTCCTCTTTAATCTCCAAAGCAAACACCGTTCTAAGCCTCTTTCGCCAAAGTTGGCAATCTTCAAAGTCTCCCACTCAACTCCAAAATCAGCACCTCTCAAATTCTCATCCCCAGTGAAATCAATCGCCAAAGCTGGCACTTATCAAGATCTCTTCCCCAATGAATCCCAAACTTTCCATTCTCAATCAAGAGGCAGTACCCGAATCACTAAATTCTTCCCCAGTAGAACTACACTTCCCAGATAAATTAAATTGGGGCATCACCCTAGATTCCCCCAAAGCCCTTTAGATCATGTCAAACTGGGGCATCTCCCCCAGGATGTTATTTTTTGTCAACCCAAGAGCAATACCCCACGCTCCCGGGAAGTTTAAGTCGGGACATCACTCGGGTCTCTCTTTGTCAAAAGGGAACGTACCCCAAGCTTCTTCAACCGCCCTAACTGGGGCATCACCCCATATCCTTCTCCCAGCCTTGAGGTGGTACCCCTAAATCTTCTAATCTTTCCAAAATTGAGGTATCACCCCAAATTTTTCCTCCGTTTGAGGGGCAGTGTCCCTAGCTCTTTCAGCTAGATTTTCCCCCATTTCTCTTCCTACCAATCAAGGAGCAGTTCCCTGAATCATCCAAGACAGCTTGAACTAGATCATCCCCAGATTTCTTTCCTTTAGTAAGCCCACCATACATCCCCAGTGGACCCCAGATTTTTCCTTCCAGTCAAGAAGCAGTTCCCTGAGATCCTTTCAATCTTCCTAACTGGGGCATCTTCCCCAGATTTCTTCTATTTTAGTCAAGGGGTAATTCCCCAAGATTCCTTCAAATCATCTCCAACTGGGGCACCCCAGGTTCACCCTCTTTCAGTCAAAGAGTAATTCCCCAAGAACCTTCAGTCATGTCAAACTGGGGCATCACCCCGAGCCTTTAAGTCCAGTAAGTTAATTTGGACGAGACGTCCTGTTAACTCCCCCAACCTTCACATTTCCTACCAACAGTGAGTTAATTTGGACGAGACGTCCTGTTAGCTCCCCCAATCTCTGTATTTTCTGTCGACCGAGGGTCAACCCCACCCTTTACCTTCTTGTCGCCGATCAAATGGCACCTTTTACCTTTCCAGCTGCCTATCAAGGCATCCTTTACTTTCCAGCCGCCTATCAAGGCATCCTTTATTTTCCAGCCGCCTATCAAGGCATCCTTTACTTTCCAGCCGCCTATCAAGGCATCCTTTACTTTCCAGCCGCCTATCAAGGCATCCTTTATTTTCCAGCCGCCTATCAAGGCATCCTTTACTTTCCAGCCGCCTATCAAGGCATCCTTTATTTTCCAGCCGCCTATCAAGGCATCCTTTATTTTCCAGCCGCCTATCAAGGCATCCTTTACTTTCCAGCCGCCTATCAAGGCATCCTTTACTTTCCAGCCGCCTATCAAGGCATCCTTTATTTTCCAGCCGCCTATCAAGGCATCCTTTACTTTCCAGCCGCCTATCAAGGCATCCTTTACTTTCCAGCCGCCTATCAAGGCATCCTTTATTTTCCAGCCGCCTATCAAGGCATCCTTTACTTTCCGTTCACCTATGCAGGCACCCTTTACCTTCTAGTCTACCAGGGGTCAATCCCGATCTTCCCACTGAAAGAATTTTTCCCGGTCAATCCAGAGTTCAAAAAAAAAAAACAAAAAACAAAAACAAAAAAAAACAAAAACAAAAAAAAAACAAAGAAAAAAGAAAGGAGAAAAGAAGAGAAACAGAAGTAGAGAATGCTCGTTTTTTTTTAAGAAAAAGGTCACACTAACTCGCGATCAGTTGCCATACCGATCAAGAGGTCCCACTTGGCCCCCTACATCGGTGTTCATATCTTTACTTCCTTTTCACTTCAAAAACACAGAAGCTTCGTGTCTCTTTTGTGAAAAAGAAGTAAAGAGGGGCATCTGTGAACACCTCTTTTTGTCCGGCCAATTGGTACAGTTCCATCCTTTGAGCACTCTTTTATGCGCATGGTTCATTTGAAAATTCATAACTCCTTCATACGATCTTTGATTTGCGCAAACCCGGTCTCTAAATTTTCGTAACAAAATTGTCTACGACTTTTGTGAAGACCTTGAAGGCTGAATCCTTACCAATTGGTACAGTTTTAATAATCTTCCTGGACTTGCTCCAATTTCATGACTGCTCTGCACATCTTTAAGAAAAAAATTCATATCTCCCTCATATGATACTGAAATGACCCCATTCTTTTTTCTATGGCTCCATATCAAAGAGATCTACAAACTTCATGAAGGCCACAAAAGCTAATTCTCTACCCATTTTGCCCAGTGAATTTATTTTGCTTGCAAATGTATTTCCGTCACACTCTGGAGCAGTTTTCATAGATGGGCCATATCTCCCTCGTTTCTTGATGAAAATTTTTGTGCCATATATCAAATTAAAGCTAAGAGAAAGATCTAAAACTTTCATGTTGGACTCTTTTTCAAATTTGGCACGCATCAGCCCTCAAATGCACGAGCAAGTTTGTGATGGTGGGCAAGGCACTAAAGATCATAATGGAGCACTAAGGATCATAATAGAGCACTAAAGCATCATAATGGGGCACTAAAGATCATAATGGAGCACTTAAGTTGATAATGGAGCACCATGGACTTGTTAATTGGAGAGTGCACCTTCCATTACAAATTTTTTATGGCAATGGCTGCTTTTGCATTCCTATAAATAGGCACCATGAGCATTCATTCAAGGGGGATTCTTCATTGAAGGCAATCAAGTCTTGGGAAGCCATTCGTTTCTCCTCTTCTTCTTCTCTGTTGCATTTGTTCTTCCAGCAAGTTTTTTTTCATTTCCGGCAAGTTTCTTTTCATTTCCAAGTTTTTCCATTTCCGGGTTAGTTTCTTTTCCAGATTATTATGTTCTTTTCTTTTCTTTATTTTTCTTTGTAGTTGTTATTATGTAGTTTCATTTCTTCTTCCAGCAAGTTTCTTTTCATTCCCAAGTTTTTTTTATTTCCAGGTTATTTTTAATATAGTATGCTTTTATTAATAAAATAAAAAAATAAAAAATAATAATAATAATGATAAAATAAGTAATAAGTTTTGCATATGTTTTATTTTCTAGCCTAAAAATTTCCTTTTTTTAATAGTGTCGTACGGGAATACCCCCGTCTGCACAATCCCCTTAGGATCCGTACACGTGCGAAGAACTTCGTCTTGTATGAGTTCCCCACCTCAATAACTTCCATCATCATGCTCCGAGTCAAAAAAGTTTTTTTTCTTAGAACTATGTAACCCTGATTTCTTGATAATTCAAGAATACGTAGGAGCAGGACTTTAACTCCTGTCGGGCCCATCTTTCTTATTTCTTTTTTTTTGATTTATTTCCTCACTTTCATGTTTCTTTCATAAATGTTCTTCTTTTTGGTCGCTTCCGTGAAAATCAATTTAGACGTGACGTCTTGTTGATTTCCCCCTAGTTTTTGCTCAAGCCTCGCCATAATTCATAGGGAAGGGATACTTAGGACGAGACGTCCCGCTTATCTCTTTCCTATCCCTGTTTTTTTATCCGAGAATGTCTAATTTAGGCGTGACGCCTTATTAGCATTCTCTTCCCCTCTCTGTCTCATATCGAAGTCGAGTTTAATTCAGATGAAACGTTCCATTGACCTCGCTTCGACATTCTATGTTTGTACAGTTCTCCCACTCCATTCTATCATTTTAAAAATAAAAATAAAAAGGAAGAAACCATGTTTTATTTAAGGCTATTTATATTGTGCTTTCAATCTTGGTACTGTCTTTGACAGGCGATGTAGGGTGCTAATACCCTCCCTACTCGTAATCGACTCCCGAACTTGAATCTTAATTTTTAACCAGTGCTTTACTGAACTTAGTTTTTTCCCAATGTTTTTCCTACGGATAAAAATGTTGGTGGCGACTCCCTGTTTCATTCTACCCCTTCTTTCTTTCTCGCCGCGCCGTCGCGATCCAGGTTGCGACAGTAACGGTGGGGGTTCCAGAGAAAAAAGAAACAGGACCTGCAGAAGTCATTTTAAAAAAAATAGAAATCCCTAGGTGAAGAGGAGAAGGAACATCGGCGTAAGGTTTCCAAAACTTGAAAACGAGACCAGGAACAAACTCGGGAGAGAAAACTGAGTCGATTGGGAAAGGTTTGGTGAGCCTCCACGCGCCTAACAGGGCAGCGGCAAGGAATCTGCGCGTGGAGGCGCGTGGGGATTCTGATGATGACACGACTACCAGGGATGGGTGATAGATGTCCAATTTATATATATTTTGCATGGATAATGAAGCATAAATTGGATATAATATGCAATGTTTATCAATTTTGTAAGCCATATAGAACATAAATTATGATATGAACATTGTACAAGTTGATTGGTTAATTTTGTTGCAATTCCAGGAAAAATTGAAGAAGAAAGAAGAAAAGAAAAGAAAAGAAGAAAATTCACCAAGTCTGAGCAAATAAGTGATATTCGCTCAAGCGAGAAGGGCTCGCTTGGGCAAGCGAGGACATTAACAACTATAAGTATCAGGTCAAGACTCGCTTGAGCGAGGAGACATTCACCCAGGCGAAATCAAGCCAGTGGAGAATGATAAAGAAGTCGCTCAAGCGAAGATAGTTTGCTGGAGCGCAAATGGGACAGAATGGAATAACAATAGCTTCGCTCAAGCGTTTGGATAAAAGTATCAAGCGAAATTCCTCTAGTAAGTTACAATATAGAATTCGCTTGAGCGACCTGATGTCGCTCAAGTGAAAATTGTCCAGAATCTAAAAGTTCAAAACTTGCTGCAGCGGAAGTCCTAAAGGCCAAGTGAAATTGAGATAAAACATCATCATCTTGAGCTTCGCTCAAGCAAAAATGGTCGCTTGAGTGAATCAAGCATAAACAGAAGCAGGACGTGGATTTCCTTCATGATGAAGTATGCGTCTCGCTTGAGCGAGACTTAAACTCGCTTGAGCGAGTTAATTCATTATAAAAGAAAACAGAGGCGGCTAAGAAAGGAGGCAGAGGTAGAGTGAGAGAACGTAAGAGACATTTCTTCTTACAAACATTGTATCTTAGCTTAGGTTTTTCTTCTTTATTCCATTTGATTTGTAAGATCATGACCACCATGAGTGGCTAATCCTCTTATTTGGGATTGGAGGTAACCAATCAAACTAGATGTACACTTGGATAATGTTTATGTGATTCATGTGTTGTTTTATGATTCTTTGTCTTCCATTTTATGTTCATTTCCTGAATCTACTTGATCACTAGTTTCTTGATTCAAGTTTACGGTTGTTGTTGGAAAATGACTTTCAAAAACAGATCTAAATGGAACACCCATTGTGAGTAGATAACCAGGGATGGTATCTAACGCAATGGACATCCAAACAATCATTCTTAATGCTGGAATAGATTTGAAACGATCAAGGGATTGACATTATTAAACCTATTCTTATGGATTTCATAGTCAAGGAATTAATATGAATGACTGTGATTGTGACGTAAAGAATTATATTGTAAACATTGATTACATGAATATTAACGGTGTATCGGAAGGTGAGAAAGGTGAATCCAATTCCCAAACTCTATACTCTGTTATTTCACTCACATTTCTTGTATTGTTTTCATAAACTTTTAGATTTATGAAAAGTATTTTAATTCATGACCATGAAAGCTACAAATTATTTCTGCCGTAATAATTTGAAATCGATTTAAACCGATCCATAGTGGGAACGACATTTGTTCTTCGGAACATATACTACAAGTGACAAAGTGATGCACTTGCCATAAGTCAATTTAAAACTGACATCTGAGTGTTTTGTGAATATATCATACCCAAACAATCGATATGTTTTTGGCGCCGTCGCCGCGGATCAAATTTAAATCGAATTCAATTATTTTGGTTTGTGAATATAGTACTTGTAATTTTCTACTGTTATATCTTTTTCTTTGCTAACCTCTTTGTTGGAAGTTTTGCTTATAATATTAAGAAGTCAGGGATTGAAAGAACAGGTTGAAATAGATCCTGAAATTAAGAAGACTTTGAAGAAAATTAAAGCTAAAGCAAAAGCACAACAAGAGGAAAGACAATCATCTTCTTCAATTTCATCACCAATATCAACTCCAAAAATTGAAGATATGGAAAGACAAAACCAACCACCAAGGTGTACTTTGGGAGATTATGTAAATCAACAAGGACCACGATACTTCTCAAGTATTGTGATGCCACAAACAAGAGCCTTGGAGATAAAACCAGCCTTTCTAAGTTTGATAAGTGCTCATCAATTCACTGGAATATCCAATGAAGATCCTTACACTCATTTGGCAACTTTCTATGAATTGGTTGGTACCATGGGTTTTGGTCAAGAAGATATGGAAACTGCATACCTTCGTTTATTCCCATTTTCATTGGCTGGAAGAGCTAAGGAATGGTTGCAATCACACCCTAATTAGAGTTTGACTAGTTGGTCTGATGTAGAAGAAAAATTTCTGCACTGTTTCTTTCCTCCATCAAGATTCATAAAAGCTAAATCTGATATTTCAACATTCCGCCAAGGAGCTAAGGAACCATTTTGTGAAGCATGGGATCGTTTTAAATCACTACTTCGTAAGTGTCCTAATGATGGTTTTGAAGACATTGCTCAATTGAATATCTTTTATAATGGACTTCGACCAGACACAAAGATGATTTTGGATGCTGTTGCTGGTGGCACAATGATGACAGTTGATGCTGATCAAGCTACTAGAATTATAGAAGCTTTATCCTCAACGGATTATCAAGCTCAGCACGATCATCAATAAATTCAGAGGAAAGGAGTTTTAGATTTGAATACTTCAGATGCTATTTTGGCCTAAAATAAGATCTTAACTCAACAGATTGAAGCTTTGACTCAACAAATGGCCAAACTCCCACAGCAATTGCATTCAATGCAATCTTCACAACCAATGCAACAACAAAGTGTAAGATGTGATTTCTATGGAGGTGATCATAGACGTTGATAGATGTCCAATTTATATATATTTTGCATGGATAATGAAGCATAAATTGGATATAATGTGCAATGTTTGTCAATTTTGTAAGCCATATAGAACATAAATTATGATATGAACATTGTACAAGTTGATTGGTTAATTTTGTTGCAATTCCAGGAAAAATTGAAGAAGAAAGAAGAAAAGAAAATAAAAGAAGAAAATTCACCAAGTCTGAGCAAATAAGTGATATTCGCTCAAGCGAAGGTTATCTCGCTTGAGCGAATCAAGGTCGCTGAGGCCAAATTGAAGGCTCGCTTGGGCGAGCGAGGACATTAACAACTATAAGTATCAGGTCAAGACTCGCTTGAGCGAGGAGACATTTGCCCAGGCGAAATTAAGCCAGTAAAGAATGATAAAGAAGTCACTCAAGCAAAGACAGTTCGCTGGAGCGCAAATGGGACAGAATGGAATAACAATAGCTTCGCTCAAGCGTTTGGATAGAAGTATCAAGCAAAATTCCTCCAGTAAGTTACAATGTAGAATTCGCTTGAGCGACCTGATGTCGCTTAAGCAAAAATTGTCCAGAATCTAAAAGTTCAAAACTCGCTGCAGTGGAAGTCCCAAAGGCCAAGTGAAATTGAGACAGAACCTCATCATCTTGAGCTTCGCTCAAGCGACCATTTTTGCTTGAGCGAATCAAGAATAAACAGAAGCAGGACGTGGATTTCCTTCATGATGAAGTATGCATCTCGCTTGAGAGAGACTTAAACTCGCTTGAGCGAGTTAATGCATTATAAAAGAAAACAGAGGTGGCTAAGAAAAGAGGCAGAGGTAGAGTGAGAGAACGTAGGAGACATTTCTTCTTACAAACATTGTATCTTAGCTTAGGTTTTTCTTCTTCATTCCATTTGATTTGTAAGATCATGACCACCATGAGTGGCTAATCCTCTCATTTGGGATTAGAGGTAACTAATCAAACTAGATGTACACTTGGATAATATTTATGTGATTCATGTGTTGTTTTATGATTCTTTGTCTTCCATTTTATGTTCATTGCCTGAATCTACTTGATCACTAGTTTCTTGATTCAAGTTTACGGTTGTTGTTGGAAAATGACTTTCGAAAATGGATCTAAATGGAATACCCATTGTGAGTAGATAACCAGGGATCGTATCTAATGCAATGGACGTCCAAACAATCATTCTTAATGCTGGAATAGATTTGAAACGATCAAGGGATTGACGTTATTAAACCTATTCTAATGGATTTCATAGTCAAGGAATTGATATGAATGATTGTGATTGTGACGTAAAGAATTATATTGCAAACATTGATTACATGAATATTAACAGTGTATCGGAAGGTGAGAAAGGTGAATCCAATTCCCAAACTCTATACTCTGTTATTTCACTCACATTTCTTGTATTGTTTTCATAGACTTTTAGATTTATGAAAAGTATTTTAATTCATTACCATGAAAACTACAAATTATTTCTGTCATAATAGTTTGAAATCGATTTAAACTGATCCATAGTGGAAACGACATTTGTTCTTTGGAACATATACTACAAGTGACAAAGTGGTGCACTTGCCACAAGTCAATTTAAAACTGACATCTGAGTGTTTTGTGAATATATCATACCCAAACAATTAGCAATGGGCTGATCTCTTCAAGGCTCACCAAACCCAAGGTTCGCTGGAGACAAGCGTTGAACGGTGGTAGACAGTGGCGGATGACAGAGCTGGATTGAACCAGCTCTGATACTAACTTGAGATTAGAGATATGTATTTGAATGATTTTTCTGTGTGTATTATTGATCACAATAGCAAATAAATATACAATAGGAAGGAAGATAAAAAGACAACATTAAAGGAAGAAGAAACTGGAAAGAATAAAAAAAATATCTTAATTAAATCTAATCTAACCTATTAGGAATATGAAAAGATAGCTACTAAATAACCTAAAAGACTAATATTTCAACAAGATCTATAGCAGCCTTTCAGAGTAATCAACTGATTATAGAAAGATTATCGATCAACAGGCCACCAGCTTTCTTTGTAGAAGACTACCCATACTGGAAGGATAGAATGAAAATATTCATAAATGCACTCAACACAGCCTATGGGCAGTTATCATAAATGGTAACTATGTAGCTCCTATTAATGATGAGGATGGAAAGCTTAAATCTGAAGATGAGTGGACTTCTGTGGAAATCACAAATATAGAGATAAATGCCAAGGCTAGATTCTTACTTACTTGTGCTCCCAGTAAATCAGAGTACAACAAAGTATTTAGTTATAAATTAGCTAAAGAGGTCTGGGATGCCCTTCAACGTAACTATAAAGACATCTCCAACGTCAAAAGGTCCAAGAAAATACTGTTAACCAAACAATATGATACATCCAAGATTAAGGAACATGAAACTATAGATCAAATGTTTGGAAGATTCCAGACTCTGTTGAATGAGCTGAAAGCTTTTGGAACCAAACCTTCTACAAAAGACATCAATGTAAAGCTTCTTAGAAGTTTGCTAGAAAGGTTTGATGCCAAATGCTTAGCTCTAGAAGAAGCTAAGGACCTAAGTACATTCTCCTTGGATGAGTTGCTTGGAGTACTCAAAGTGAATGAATTAAAGCTGAAGTAGAAGGAAGTCAACAAACCTTTCTTCTCCACGAGCACTGCCTTAAAGTTTGATAAATCAAATAAAAAATCTAAGGCATTGAAAGCTGAAGAATCTACAAGTTCTAAACTAGGCTCTAAATGATCAAAAGCTGATACAGATGAAGAGTTGACCCTTATAGCCAATATATTTCATAGGTTGTTAAAGAAAAATAAGTTTAGACCTCACAGATTTCAAAAAAAGGACCACAAAGGTAAAATTCAATTTAGGTTTAAAACTGACAAATCTATTTTATAATGTTTTAACTATAGGAAACCAACACATATGAAGGCAGATGTCCTTTCCTAAATAAAGATAAGAAAGACAAAAGAGAAAAAAGAAAGTTCCCCAAGAAATAGAAAGGATAGATCATATGGGATGATAAGGGATCAACAAGTATTGAAGAGTCTGATAAGGAGACAGAGTCTGCTCAAATCTATCTCATGAAAAATGAAGAACCAAACTATGAAGCAAGCTCAAGTGACTCAGAATCTGAGGATGTAAGTTATTTTGAACTAAAACAGAATTATGATTTATTATTCAATGATTTTTCTAAACTTTTTAAAAATTTCAAAAAGCTAAAAATGAAACATGTAGACATGATTATTGATTTTGAAAATCAAATTTCAAAATTAAAAGAAGAATATCTTGACAGAAACATTTTAAAAGAAATGGAAGAGAATGAAAAGATACACTTAGAATAGTTAAACAGACTTAAAAAAGAAAATGTTGTTTTGAAAACAAACTTTGAAAATTCCAAAGTCTACTACAACTCTCAGAATGAAGAAATCATTAAGTTGCAAAAGCAAGTTAGCTCTCTTACCTCAGACTTAAGCAAGTTTATCAACAGTACTAAAAATTTAAACATACTTTTGGGAAAATCTCATGGTAACCATAACAGACCAGATTTGGGATATGTAGAGGATAATGATTTTAAATAACTTTCACCTCCTACATTAGTTTCAAAGAATAAAAAACATGTCAAATGTAATTACTGCAAGATCCATGGTTATTTAATTAATGAATATAGAAAAAGAAAAATGAGAAATGAGAGAATTGCTAACAATGCAGGACCTAAAAAGATATGGCTACTAAAATCATTAACTATTCTAATTGCAGAAGTGCTTAAAGACAAGGACAAAGCCTTTGCACTGGTATTTGGATAGTGGATGCTCGCATCATATGATAGGAAGAAGGTCTATGTTCCTAGACCTGGACTAGTTTAAAGGGTGAATTATCACCATTAGAGGAAACCAGACTAGAAGAATCATTGGGTCTGGTAGAATGGGTGAAACTCCTTCACCTGTTATTGAAAATGTGTTTCTAGTTGAAGGTCTGAAACATAACCTAATGAACATTAGTCAATTTTATGACAGTGGGTACAACGTCTCTTTTGATAAAGAAAAGTGTACTATCATTAACCATGATAAATCCACACTCTTCAATGTAAACAGACAGCACAATCTGTATAAGGTTGACTTAAATAAGATGAATGATGAAAATGTAACATGTTTGTTTTCAAACTCTAATGAGAGATGGGTTTGGCATAAAAAGCTTGGGCATATAAGTTTAAAGCATATTTTAAAACTTCATAAAAAAAGGCCTTGTTAAGGGACTACCAAAAATTTCTTTCAATAGTTTCCTGCCTTGTGAAGCATGCCAAAGTGGGAAACAACACAAAACCTCATTTGAAAACAAGAATGTTGTTTCCATTACAAGGCCCTTAGAATTGTTACATTTAGATATGTATGGTCCATATTAAGTAGAGTCTGGTAGGGAAGAAGTATGGATTTTTCATTGTTGATGATTACACAAGAATGACATGGGTATTCTTCCTAACTCAAAAGAATGAGAAAGGTTTTTGCATTGGTATAATAAGAAGTGATCATGGTAGAGAATTTGAAAATGAAGTTTTTGAAAAATTTTGCAATGAGTCTAGTATAACTCATAATTTTTCTTCTCCAAGAACACCTCAACAAAATAGTGTTATGGAAAGGAAAAATAGGTCTCTGCAGGAAATGGCCAAAATAATGCTTTGTGAAAACAACCTTCCAAAATATTTATGGGCAAAGGCTGTGAGTATTTCTTATTATATTCAAAATAGAATTCTTATCAGACCTATACTGAATAAGACTCCCTATGAATTGTGGAAAGGAAGGAAACCCAACATTGCATATTTTTATCCATTTCTTAACACTAAGGATCATCTTGGAAAATTTGATTCTAAATGTGATAAAAGAATATTCATGTGATATTCAACCACATAAAAATCTTACAGAGTTTTCAATACTAGAACTCAGACCATTGAGGAATCAATGCATGTAAGATTTGATGACGTTCAAAACATTGACAGAAGACTAGCAGATTTAGATGTTGATGATGTAGGTGCACTACAGCAAGAAAGCTGAACAAGAAAAGCAAGAAACAGATCCTGCTCAATTAGAACCAGTTGAACCTGAAGATAAAAAGTCTGAACAGAATTAGCTGATGACTAAACTAGAAAGGCCAAAGTCTGGAAGTTCAAGGCTTATCATCCTTCAGATCTTAAAATTGGAGATCAAGCAAATGGGGTTAGAACCAGATCCAGGCTTCTCAACCAATCATCTATTGCACTAGTTTTAGAATTGGAACTAAAGACTAGTGTAGAAGCTCTAGAAGACACTAATTAGATCATTATCATACAAGAGGAACTCAATTAGTTTGAAAGAAACAGAGTCTGGAGTCTTTTTCCAAAACCTAAAAATAAAAGTATTATTGGAACTAAATGGGTCTTCAGAAACAAACTTGAGGAAGATGGGAAAGTCATTAGAAACAAAGCCAGACTTGTAGCTCAAGGCTATAACCAGCAAGAAGGTATAGATTTCACTAAAACCTTTGCTCCTGTAGCCATACTCGAGGCTATCAGGATACTTCTTGCACTTACGTATTTAAAGGTTGTAGACACCATCCTTTTCATCTTTTATTAAAAAATAATAAACCACCCCACTACCAAAAGCATTCCCTGAAACATGCCCCAAGATTTGGCAAACATTCCCTTAAATTAGCTTGTTGTTCTCAATGCAATGGAGGTGGAGGATATTAAAAATGACCATTTCTTTTTTACACAAAAAAAAGGGCTCCAGATTCTTCATCATCACCCACCAATAATTCTTCTTCCACTGTGAGCCCTTTCTTCCTCTCTTTGGGATTTTCACTTTTTCTTCTCTGCATTTTCTTCTCTTTGGCCACCCACTTGTGCTCTTCCCCTTTCTGATGCTGCAGTATTCGCATGATAGAAGGAGAGGAGAGTAGTAGTTTTTATTTTGGGCCAAGGTGATTTGAAAGCCTGAAATCTGTTTTTTTTAAATAGGGCTCGCGGTGAACTTTAAGACAAATATATTTGTGGATCCTTGCTTGAATGAAAGTATGCTTGGTCTGGTGGTAATGGATTGACGTTGGAGTCTAAGAGGGGGAGGGTTTGAAACCCAGCTCCCTTATTTTTGTGTTACGCATTTTCCTATTTTCCTAAGTGCAACCAGAGATTGTGTTGGTTATGTTAATCTGTCTTGTTACTTTGAATAAATACATGGTTGGCTTGGTGGTAAATGTGTATGTCTTTTAACAAAAGGAGACAAGTTCAAAACCCACCTCCTAAATTCAAGTGTTTTTTTAATGCCTTATGCTTAAACTTTGCCTTATCTTCTTTTTTTCTTTTTTTTCCTCTTCATTTATTTGGCAAAGTAGGAGTCCTTAGAATCTAAGAGGGTTCAAGTCTTGTAACTTTTTTTTTCTTTTTCTTTTTCTTTTCCTTTTTCCATTTTCCTATTTATTTTATTCTGTTTCTTTTTATTTTTAATCTCTTCTATGAACTTATTTTATGTTTGCTTGGTGTGTAACACTAATGAAGATAAAAATCATTTTTCTCTAGTGTTTTTTTTCTTTTCGTTGTTCATTTTTTGTGTGTTTGTTTTAGTGACTTCTTTGCAAGAACTTGTTTTATTTTAGTCTCGTGCCTAATAATATACATGAATTAAAAGTTACCCCTTTTTCATTTAGTGTGATATTTCTTTGATCACTAAAAAATAAAAATTTCTTTAGTTTGATTTCAGGATTTCAAGTTTCTTCTCAAAATTAAAATTACAAAAACATCGCTTTTTCTTTTTTTAAAATAAATAAATCGTGTAACGATCTTATAGTGTTGTCGTGCTAAGTACTTCGCCTACATCAACATTATAAAATCGTAAATGTTTATGCACGTGCAATCTTACTACCATGAATTTTTATTATTAAATTTAAATCAATTAAAAATAATTTTTTTAAATATAATTTTAAATATTTTCTCAAAGTTATTCCAAAGAACTACGTGACCCTGATTTCTCGAAAGCTCGAGAATACGTAGGAGCAGGAAGCAGTTCCTGTCGGGCCCATTTTTCTTTGTTTAATTTTTTAGAGTTTCCATTTTTGTCTTGTTATTAAAAGGAGGAACGAGGTTAATTTAGACGAGACGTCTTGTTAATCTCACATTTTTGTAGTATTTCTTTAAAAGAATGAGCGAGGTTAATTTGGACGAGATGTCCTGTTAATCTCATTTTTTTTATAATATCTCTTTAAAAACAAGGAGGAGCGAGGTTAATTTAGACGAGACGTCCTGTTAATCTCATGTTTTTTAATAATATCTCTTTTTGAAAAAGAAGGAGCGAGGTTAATTTGGACGAGACGTCCTGTTAATCTTATTTTTTTAATAATGTCTCTTTTAAAAAGGAGGAGCGAGGTTAATTTGGACGAGATGTCCTGTTAATCTCATGTTTAAAAATTCCATGCCTATTTTTTTTGTCTATTTTTGTATGCTTTGTCATTTCATACGTTTCTTCTCTGAAGAAGTTAAAATAATTTTTGGGCTAATTATAATGTGCGCTATCATCTTGAGGTAACCGTTTTATAATGGACAGTTGTGAGGTGCTAATACCTTCCTCACCTGTAATTAGACTCCCGAACATGAAATTTCATTTTTATGACCAGTGCTTTAATAAAGGTTTTTCCGGTATTTTTCCCTTAAAAATATTGGTGGCGACTCCCTATTTTTCGAAAGGATTTCGAACCATTTTACTATGAATGTTTCAAGGGTCGGTCTTCCCGTCGCGATCCCGGTCGCGACAGATGGCGACTCTACTAGGGATTTAGAGAGTCAAGCCAGTCAATTTGATAGTGCATGTTTTAAATAACATATTAATTATTTAACTTCTTCCTTTATTTTATTTTCTGTAAATGTTTGTATGTGGTTTCTATTTTGTTTGTATTCTATCATTTACGTTCTGTTAATGTTTGTGTGATTGTTGAATCCTAGGGTAGACGACTTTATTTTGTTGCTCTATGTTTGTTCTATGTGAAGGATGAGTAAGGTACATGTATTGAATGCCTCTTTCACACACTACACTCACAATTTGCACACACTTTTGAGTAGGACCCTATACCCGGGCCCAAATGAAACTTAAGATTAGGGGAGGTTGATAGCGAAGCCATTTGGGATGTACTTCCTGTCTGGTTACCATGAGAATCTCAGCTAGAGTTCGACTTATTCATGGTGCCCACACCTAGTAGACTTCCTACTGTTGTGGTCAACATCGTGAGTAGGATCTTGGCTCTAGTGACCTTTAGAAGTTTTAGAACAAGCCACGTAATACGAGATATCACTGTTAGACAAACCTTAGAACCATTAGGAGACCTTCAGAAAAACCCGACTTAAGGCACGAAGAGGCAAACTTTACTTCTACCTTTTCTCATTCTCACTTTCCCTTCTGATCCAAATTAGAGGACCACTTGCCCGTTTAGTGGATTACTTTTTCTGAAAATAACATACTTTTAACTAGTGATCCTTTAATGGGCAATTAGTCCTTTCCATTTATGCACAAGTCTTTGGGCCTTGAGTTACGGATGTTTCAAACCATCAAAAAAAAGAAGCAAAAGAAAAAGAACAAAAATGTATATATATAAAAAAATCAAAATAAAAAATCAATTTTTTTTTGTATTGACGATGATCAGAAAATCCGTAGCTCACATGACCCTTGATTTGTTGCAAGTTTTGTCAAATCGTAACCTCCCTAAATACAAAAATGTTTTCAAGAAAGTTACTAGGGGTGTATTGATTTGCAAAGCACGTTAATTCCCAATGACTGATTTTCTCTTTCCTTTATGATCTTGCAGGAAGCTATTAGGAGCTTAGCCAATACCTTTGAGTGAAAACATGGAAATTAACATGAGATTAGATAGTTGTGGTACAAATATACCCGAGTTGAGAAAATTACTGCATGTTAAGGCTAGGAAAGTCGATACAACCAGTTTGCAAGCATTAGGCAAGAAATTGGATATGAATCAAAAAATGACCTTCTCAAGGAAATATGGGAGGATTTTAAAGCTGCTAGAAGTGGAGGTACAAGTCGAGGCAATTACTGCTTTGATTCAGTTCTATGACCCACCTCTTCGTTGTTTCACCTTTCGAGATTTTCAGTTGGCTCCGTCTGTTGAGGAGTTTGAATAGATTCTGGGGATGCCACTAGAAGGACAAATGCCTTACCGCCACCTTGGACGTCATGTGAATATTGTTACTATCGCTAATGTCCTAAGGATTCACCCGGAAGTGTTAAGGAGTGCGCAACTAAATAGAAATCAGACCCTGGGGTTTGATCGGGAATACTTTGAGAAATATATGCACTTGCTGGCTGAGAAGGGAGATTGGGAAGCCTTCATGGATACCTTGGCTCTCACCATTTATGGTGTCATCTTGTTCCCTAATATTGATAATTATGTGGACTATGATGCTATTGGCGTTTTCCTTGCCCGCAAGCTCAAATCTAAAAATCCTGTCACTGCTATCTTGGCAAATATATACTGCACCATGGACTTCTGTTATACACAAGGTGGAAAGAGAATCATTTGCTGTCTACCTGCTCTGTATGTGTGGCTTATGTCGCATGTCTTCCACCAAGTCAGTAAAGTTGAATATCCTATTTTTGATCTAAAGTTATGCTAGTTAGTAACAAAGAATGGGCGTGAATGGGCTAATCACCTGATAGGGCTCACGATTAATAAAGTAAGGTGGTATCCCCAGTGGTTGAAGGTTAACACCATTATTCACCATTGTGGAAGCCACCCGAACGTTCCTCTCATGGGCACTCAGGGATGCATTAATTACAACCCTGTCATAGCTAAACGTCAGCTAGCCTACCTATTACTTGGGCCACCCGATGAAGAATCCCTTACTCCTTTTATTGTTTACTACTCAGAAGGAGATTGTACCTTTGTCATTTGGGATATAGCAAATGCATGGAAGAAAGTCCACAGACAAGGGAAAGAACTAGGAGCTCGAAGCCACGTTGTGAAGGAGGAATACCAATGGATCCTAAATAGGGTTTCCATTATCAAGCTGCCTTTTAGAAGTCCCTCCTATCTCCCAATGTTCCCCCACCTACCCTTGAAGAGAAGGCAATGAGAGCCACGATAAAAGAGCTAATTGCCAAAAACAAGAAGCTGGAGAAAGAATTGCTAAAGTCTCAACAAGAATGCACCCTTCAGAAAAAGGGAGAACTTAGAAAGCAAGCAAACCATCAAGGAGATTGGAAAAAAATGGAAAATCGAAAGGGATTACCTGAGGAAGCAAAGTCAATGCCTCCGAACAGCTAATACTCAACTGAGAATGAAGAGCAAGAAAAGGGATACCATGTTGGCTGACAAGAAACTCTTGAGGGACATGTTGGCAAAAGCCAAAGAGCACGAGTAAAATGCCCTTGTGCAAAGAGAGCTCCTACAATCGCAAGTTAACTAATTAGAGCATCAGCTTAATGAGGTGGTAGAAGCTTGCCAACATGAGATAAATGGAGAGCGGCGCTGCGTGATGGATATTGAGCAAGACTGTCGTGAGGCTATCCGTATCTTGGAAGCTAAAATGACACAACAAGATGAAGTTATTCATTCATGGATGAACCGCTTTGCCCACTTGGCACATTTGGCTAATGGGACTCTGGAAGACCTCCCGCTCCTACTTAAGCAAGCTGAGGGGATGGCTAATCCTCTTACCAACCCAGAAAAAATTATAACTTTCCTTGATTAGTATAGAGAAAGGATTTGTAAAATGAGGGCCATGATTGCCCGAGCTAGGAATGGATGATTTACTTTTTCTACATAAAAAATAGACTGGCAGCGGTAATGTATTTTGATAGAGTTCATAAAGAATGATTCTTTTGTCTCTACAACTATCTCATGTTAATTTCCACTTATCACATACTTAGTACTTTTGAACGTGACTTTCTGAGAAACGGTTGGAGGATACTGGCCGAGTTTTGCGATCGCTTCACGCACCATGCTATTTGTTTTACTGCTTTTATTTAATGCTTTCTTTTTAACAATTTCCTGTTTTGACTTCCATTAGACATTACGGGTAAGCATCCTTACCAGACCCAACTCCAAACGAGACTCATGGCCGAAGCAAAAATCAGGGACGAAGATTTCAGAAATGAATTCAACCAGCTAAAGGAACAAGTAGCCGAGTTGACCAAGCTCCTGGAAAAGAGAATCACAGGAGGGGGCTCCTCTGCAGGTATTGAGGACGCCCAACAACAGCCTACCACCCTGCTACATCCCCTAGGTTTTAGTCCGACAGGGACTCAATTTCCCAATCCAACGGCTCCTCCTCTCACTATCAATGTCGGAAGGCCTAACCCCACTGTTGATCCCCAACCACACTACGGCATGTCCTATGCGCAACAACATACATTTGTTGGCCCAGACGGTAACCCGGTACCTTTTCCGCCTTATGGCTTGCCACCGGGATACTTTCCCCCACTGCTTGCTAACCCACAAGACACCCACGACCACCAAGTAGCAAATCCCCACACCTCACACCGTGTTCAGCCCACTATACCACCACTTCATGAGCCACAAATTGCCCAAGCACAAGCCGCTCACGCTCAAGCCACCCTTGCCCAAGTCACCCAGATAGCCCAGCCAGTCTACTACACAACCTACAGGCTAACCCCAGGGTCCTCCACTAAACACTGGCCTGATGAACCAACCTCATACATCTACACCTTTCCTCCAGCTTTACGACTATTCATACGGGTACACGAACCCCTATACTACTAATCCGCAAGGCATGACCCAAATGGTAAACCCAGCTACCGACCCTAGAACAGTTGATGTCTCCCAGAAAGGAAAGATAAAGATCTAGGAGGAGCGCTTAAGGGTTATGGAAGGTGTGGAAGGTTTTGGATTAATTGATGCCTCTGAACTCTGTTTAGTCCCAGATGTCATTATTCCCCCTAAGTTCAAAATGCCAGATTTTGACAAATATCGGGGACTGACTTGCCCAAGAAATCATCTCACAATGTACTGCCGGAAGATGGCGTCTCATTCATCCGATGACAAACTATTAATCCATTATTTCTAGGATAGTCTAGCTGGGGTTGCCCTCACCTGGTATGCCCACTTGGAACGAACCCGTATTCGTTGCTGGAAGGACTTAGCATATGCTTTCTTGAAACAGTACAAATACAATTTAGATATGGCGCCCGACAGAGTGTAGCTACAGAACATAACAAAAAAGGATAATGAGACATTTAAGGAGTATGCTCAATGGTGGCGTGAAATTGCTACACAGGTTGACCCCCCGCTGTCAGAGAAAGAAGTAGTAGCGATGTTCATCGATACGCTTCAGTTGCCCTTCTATAACAGGATGATTGGAAGTGTTTCCTTAAATTTCTCTGACATTGTGACTATCAGGGAGAGAATAGAAAGCGGGGTGTGAACAGGGAAGATTATCCGGGGCCCATCTGGGACATCCAATGTGAAAAGACCGGCGACAGGCGATGGCAGGAGAAGAGACGGGGAGACCAACTTTGTCTCTTATGATCAGAGAATGGACCAACCAAGACCATTCACCCCCACCATTTTTCAAGCCCTCAATTCTTATGCACCGAATCCATATATGGCCACTGCCATTCATAACCCAACCTCTTATCCTCCTCATTTCTATCCTCCCATTGTCAGAGCGCCTATACCACAACCTATGCCATATCGTCCTCCACAACAAACAGTTCAGCCACCCAACCCTAATCAGAATGCAAGGAAACCTAACAATAACCGCACACCTATGTAATTTGATCCTATCCCAATGACATACACTGAACTTTTACCTCTCCTCATTCGCAATGGTTTAGTGGCGCCTTACCCTTTAAAGCCAGTAGAACCCCCTTACCCCAAGGGGTATGATGTCAACGCCCGGTGTGATTATCACACTGGAGCACCGGGGCATTCCACTAAAAACTGTATGGCATTAAATTATAAAGTAAGGGATCTGATTAAAGCCGAATGGATTAACTTTAAAGAAGGCAGCCCAAATATGGCCACGTATCCCCTACCTAACCATGGAAATTCAGGGGTCAACACCGTGGAAAATAATGAGGAGTGCGTTAAAAATGTTGCTGACATAACAATGTCGTTAAGGGTAGTTCATTCCCTTTTGCTTGAAAGGGGATTAATTAAAGGGACCTGGAGCATGGAACATGAAAACGAGCAGACTGCCGAACGCCAAAGCTTCTGTAAGGTCCTTTAGAGCCTCATGAATAGTCATATTGTGCAGGTCTGTAAACACTATAGAGGTAAGGTCAACATGGTCCAGGAACACACAGGGACACAAGTCCCTAAGCCTTTGACAATTTTCTACAGCAGGAACCCTCCAAAAGCTCCTGTTTCTATACAACCAATCATCACTATTCAAGCACCTGCTGCATTTGCGTTCAAAGATTCTCGGGCTGTCCCTTGGAAGTACAATGTAGATACGATCGTTGCAAGCTCGGCAATGAGTGACTCGTCTCTGTTGTCCGTCACGAATATTGTTGGGGTAGGAGGTGTAACCCGGAGTGGAAGAGTATACGCCCCTCCAGAGCCAAAGAAGGATCAGATTGCCGGGAAAGCCAAGGTAGGCGGAAAAGGAGCTAGTGGTGAAACCAAAAGGGCCGTAACTGACGAAGAAGCCCATGAATTCTTAAAGTTTATTCGCCAGAGCGAATATCAAGTGCTTGACCAACTGACACATACTCCTGTAAAAATCTCTCTGTTATCATTGCTGATGAGCTCCGAGCCACATCAGAAGACGTTGATGAAGGTCCTGAATGAGGCTCATGTCAATCATGACATTCCCATCGATAAGTTTCAGGGAATAGTGGGGCATATTATTGCAGACAACTATCTGACCTTCACTGATGATGAAATACCGATGGAGGGAATAAGGCACAACAAAGCTCTCCATATCTCTATGAAGTGCCGAGATTACATCTTAGCAAAAGTACTTATTGACAATGGGTCGTCCCTCAACATCATGCCAAAATCTACATTGGCCAAGTTACCATTCGATGGGACTTATATGAAGCCGAGTGCCACGGTAGTACGAGCTTTTGATGGAACTCGGAGAGAGGTCATGGGCGAGATTGAGCTACCCATACAGGTTGGGTCATGTATATTCCAGGTCCTTTTTCAAGTCATGGATATCTTGCCTGCCTACAGCTGTTTATTAGGCTGGCCGTGGATCTATTCTGCTGGAGTGGTCCCCTCTACCCTGCACCAAAAACTAAAGTTCATAATTGACAACCAACTGATAATCATTTCTGGTGAGGAGGACCTTCTGGTTAGCAAACCTTTGACAACCCCTTACATCGAGGCAGCGGAAGAGGCCCTTGAAACCTCTTTCCAAGCATTGGAGATAGCAAACGCCACTTATGTGGGGGAAAGAGCCACAATGGTAAAGGCTTACATGCCAAGTGCATCTTTAGTGATGGCAAAGATAATGCTGCGTGAGGGGTATAAACCTGGAAGAGGGCTAGGACGTGCTTTGAATGGTGAAGTGGAACCTATACGCTTGCTTGAGAACAAAAATGGTTTTGGATTGGGATACCGGCCCATAGTTACCGACAGAAAAAGGGTAGAGAAAGAGAAAAGGGAAAGAAGGGTTGCCCGTCTTACCGGCAGAGAACCTCATGCTGCGAGAGTCCCCATCTGTGATCTCTACAAAAGCTTCCGTAGCGTCGGACTGATGCCTTCAAACCAAGTGGCCATCATTGAAGAAAGTCTCTGTGATAGTGTTGATTTTGTGATTGCTTGTCCGTCGGGCCAAGAACTTCATAACTGGGAGGCTGTCGAGCTCCCCACGACTTTGAATGTTTCACCAAAGTAATTTGTTTATGCTTTAAATACTTGTTCGTCCCTCTGCTCTTCCTAAGGATTTGGGACTCTTCCATGTAATAAGGGCAAAAAAACTTATTTTTATCATTTTCATTAATAAACACGTATCGAAATAAAAAAAAACTCTTCTTGTTTCCTTTATCCTTACTTTGAATCCTTCTCTTTACTCCCTTGTTCCTGTTTTTTCATTTGCCATAACACACTAAATTGAAGATCCAAAAATGACTTTCTTGAGAATAGTGAGGTCGCAATCCCATTTCACGACTTCGATCATCCAGTTGATTATGCTAATGAGGAAGGTGGGGAAGATTGTGAGCCACCGCCCGAGCTGACAAGGTTGTTAAAGCAAGAGGATGAAAGGATTCAACCCTACCTAGACATAGTTGAGATCATCAATTTAGGGAATAAGGAGAATAGGAAGGAAGTCAAGATCGGCACTACCCTGAGTAAAGAACAAAAAGAAGATTTAATCAAGCTGTTAATGGAATTTTGTGATGTCTTTGCCTGGTCTTATCAAGATATGCCTGGACTCGATGCTAGCATTGTCGAGCATAAACTACCCTTAAAACTTGAGTGCCCTCCAATAAAGCAGAAGCTATGCCGAATGAAGCCAGAAATGCTCCTAAAGATCAAAGAGGAGGTTAAGAAGCAGTTCGATGCTGGGTTCCTAGCTGTGGCAAAATACCCTCAGTGGGTAGCCAACATTATCCCTGTTCCAAAGAAGGATGTAAAGGTATGGATGTGTGTGGACTACCGAGATTTGAATAAGGCTAGTCCCAAGGATAATTTTCCCCAACCACAGATCGATGTTTTGGTTGATAATACAACTCAGCATTCCATTTTCTCATTCATGGATGGTTTCTCAGGGTATAATCAGATCAAGATGGCACCTGAAGATATAGAGAAAACCACATTTATTACCCTATGGGGCACCTTTTGCTACAAGGTGATGTCCTTAGGGTTGAAGAATGCTGGGGCAACTTACCAAAGGGCGATGGTAACTCTCTTCGATGACATGATGCATAAAGAGATAGAAGTCTATATGGATGACAACATTGCCAAATCTAGGACAGATGAAGGGCACATTAGCGATCTAAGAAAGCTTTTTTAATGGTTGAGAAAGTTCAGGCTCAGATTGAACCCTGCCAAGTGTACTTTTGGTGCGAGGTCAGGAAAGCTGCTAGGGTTTATAGTAAGCGAAAGAGGGATAGAGGTTGATCCCAACAAAGTCAAGGCAATTCTCGAGATGCCCCTTCCCCGTATAGAAAAAGAAGTCTGAGGATTCTTGGGAAGGCTCAATTATATTGCCCGATTTATTTCACAATTAACAGCGACTTGTGAACTGATCTTCAAGTTACTCCACAAGAACCAACCAGGGCAATGGGATGAGGAATGTCAAGTAGCTTTTGAAAAGATTAAGCAGTACCTGCAAGAACCACCAATTTTGGTGCCCCCAACCCCATGAGGGCCACTTATCTTGTATCTGACTGTATTGAATGAATCCATGGGTTGTGTGTTGGGACAGCACGATGAAACTGGAAAGAAGGAACATGTTATCTACTACTTAAGCAAGAAGTTTACTGATTATGAAATGAGGTACTCTGATTTAGAGAAAACTTGTTGTGTGTTAGCATGGGCCGCTAAGCGCCTAAGGCAATACATGTTGAGTCACACCACTTGGCTAGTTTCTAAGATGGACCCCGTCAAGTACATTTTTGAAAAACCTGCTTTGACTGGAAGGATCACTCGTTGGTAAGTGTTATTAACTGAGTATGACATAATATATGTCACTCAAAAGGCCATAAGAAGAAGTGCTCTGGCAGATTACTTGGCACACCAACCCATCAATGATTATCAGCCTATGCAGTTTAACTTCCCGGATGAAGATATCTTGGCATTATTCAATGAGGAAGGTGGTCAGAAAGATAAATGGACCCTGAGATTTGATGGAGCTTATAATGCACTGGGGCACAGAGTTGGGGCCATCCTGATTTTACCCGATAAGGAGTTTATCCCTATTTGTGCCAGATTGTGTTTCGACTGTACCAAAAACATTGCTGAATATGAGGCATGCTCATTAGGGATCCAAGTAGTGTTGGATGTAAAAATAAAATTGTTGGAAGTTTATGGGGACTCTGCTTTGGTCATCCACCAATTGAAAGGTGAGTGGGAGACTAGGGATAGCAAGTTGATTCCTTATCATGATCATATCAAGGAAATGATCAAAGAGTTTGATGAAATCTATTTTCATCACGTTCTCCGGGATGACAATCAAATGGCTGATGCCTTGGCTACCCTTGCCTCAATGTTCAAAGTAAGTAGGGACTACGATATACCTCTCACCGAGGTAAAGAAGCATTGTGAGCCCACATACTGTCAAATGATGGAAAAGGAGTTAGATGGGAAACCATGGTACCACGATATTAAAAGATATGTACAGATTCAAGAATACCCCGAGGGTGCTACAGAGAATAATAAGAAGACCCTAAGATGACTCACCGTGGGTTTCTTCTTAAATGGGGATGTGCTTTACAAAAGAAACTATGACTCTGTCCTTCTTTGTTGTGTTGATGTTGTTAAGGCAAACAAAATCATGAGGGATATTCATAAAGGATCTTTTGGGACTCACGCTAATGGACACACCATGTTAAGAAAGATCTTGAGGGCCGGTTATTACTGGATGACCATGGAAGCGGATTGCTTCGCCTATGTTTGAAAATGTCACAAATGTTAGATATACGCTGACAATCTTCATGCACCCCCGTCATCCCTAAATGTCTTGTCGGTACCATGGCCCTTCTCAATATGGGGCATGGATGTCATTGGGCCCATTGAGCCAAAAGCCTTAAATGGTCATCGTTTTATCTTGGTCGACATCGATTATTTCACCAAATGGGTAGAAGCAGCTTCATATGCCAATGTAACAAGGAATGTTGTGGTCAAATTCATCAAACGAGAACTGATATGCCGATACGGCCTACCAAGTCAAATTATTACTGACAATGGTATGAATTTGAACAACAAAATGATGAAGGAACTCTGTGAAAGCTTCAAATTTCACCATCACAATTCCTCTCCTTATCGGCCTAAGATGAATGGGGTAGTGGAGGCGGCCAACAAGAACATCAAGAAGATAGTACAGAAGATGGTAGTCACATACAAAGATTGGAGCGAGATGCTTCCTTTTGCTCTACATGGGTATCGCACCTCGGTTTGAACCTCGACAGGGGCAACCCCGTTCTCTCTCGTATATGGCATGGAACCTGTCTTACCTTTTGAAGTAGAAATTCCATCCCTCTGGGTGTTCATGGAAGCAAAATTGGAAGAAGTTGAATGGGTTCAGGCATGACATGACTAACTAAACCTAATTGATGAAAAAGACTAACTGCCCTCTGTCATGGTCAGTTGTACCAAAGACGTATGAAATGAGCATTCGAGAAGAAAATGTGACCTCGACAGTTCCAAGAAGGAGACCTGGTACTCAAGAAAATTCTACCGATTCGAAAGGATAATCGGGACAAATGGACTCCTAATTATGAAGGACCATATGTTGTGAAGGGGGCTTTTTCTGGAGGAGCCTTAATACTCACTAATATGGATGGCAAGGACTTGTCAATGCCCATAAATGCAGACATAGTGAAGAAATACTTTGTATAAGAAAGGAATATCGAAAACAAACAAAAAAAATAAAAGAGAAAAACAAAGAAAAAAAGAAGAAAAAGAGAAAAAGAAAAATAATGCTCGCTAGGCTGAAAACTTGAAAGGGCGGCCTAGGCAAAAGTTAGAGCGACCAGGTGAGTCGAAAACCCGAAAGGGTGGCTCAGGCAAAAGTTAGGGTCAAATTTCTGGTAATACGAATAAGACCTCTAACTCAAAGAAGTACGAGTCCAAGCTTGGGCACGTGAATCATTGTTGAACTTACCTTCTCAAAGGGGTGAACATGAAGTCGTGTTGGGGATTAAGATTCTCGCTAGTCTCAGAGATTCACTGGAGGATCCATGAACCCTCCCTGTTTCACTTGTCCTTGACCTGTTCCATGTGACCTCATTCATTTCATTTACTTTCCTTGTTCTCTTTTCTATGTACTTGTTTGACATACATGAATAAAATTCACCCTCTTCGATACGTGTTATGAATTTCATTGATCTGATAAAACATGTGTTTTAATAAAATAAATAGAAGAATGGTAAACTGTAACATCCCCATTTTTAATTAATTACCGAGTGTGGTTAAATTCAAGATTACGGTTATGGATTGATTAAGTTAATGGTTAATTAGAATTTAATGGCCAATTAAGCTAAATATGAAATAATGATAATTATAATAAGAAGTGACCATTGTGCCCTTGGTGGTGTTTAGAGGAACTCCGGTTCCTTCTCCCTCTCTCTTCATTAATGCATGCTGGTGGTGATTTGATGGCTGAAGGACTTGCATTAAATGAGGATGGGATGTAAAGTTGATGGTGAGTGGACGCTGATGGGCTGTCTCAGGGTAGCGTGATGATGAGGCTGAATAAGAGCTGATGGGGCTATGTTGATAAGCCTCGGTTGCACATTTCCCCTTCTCACTCTCTCATTTTCCTCTTGGTTGCATGCTCTGTTGGGGAGAAGAAATGCTCCTCCTTCTCTCTAGAACTCTTTGAGGCTTCTGTTTCTTCGTCTTCACCTTCGCCTCCTTCATCTTCTTCTTCCACTCACTCCCTGTGTTGAGCCAAGTGGAATGGTGTGGCTGTGAGAGGACAGCGTGTTGTGGTAGAGGAAATAGGATGGTGTTGTGTGTTTTGGAGGTTGGATCCTCCTCTGTTCTTCCTCTGCTCCTTCTTTTTCTTCTTCCATTGTTGGGGCTGTATGAGCCCCGGGTTTGGGAGCCAGCAGCGTGGGGTGCCTCGGTGTTGTGGAAAGATGGTCCACTATATGGGTTGTGCTGCTCGTGAGGAAGAAGACACAGTTGGGTGATGGAAAGCATGGTGGTCCTCCATGGTGGTGAGGACGGTGCTGTTCGAGTGAGGAACAGCTTTGGGATGTGCTTTGGTGGCTGCTGTTCAAGTGTGGAATAGCGTTGAGTTGTGCTTGGAGGCTTCTCCACTGACTTGGTGGGAGAGCTGCTTCGGAGGAAGCTGTGTTTGGCTCTTCCTTGGGTTGAAAGCCGAGCAGAGTGTTGCTGTGGCTAGGGCCGAGTCGTTCTGTGTGAACGAGTGGCCAAATGGCTGTTGTAAACTTCATTCCAGGTAGGGGGCTGACTTGCATCTTAAATGTATGGTTTATGGACGGGTTCCGGGTGGTTTTGCTTAAATGTTGTTGTGTTTTGTTTGAAATATGTTGATTTATGTGTGGTGATTGATTATTGATGCATGCAACACCTGGATATTTATGATAGTTATTATTTGTGAAATGTTGTGATGATTTCCCGTCTGAGAGATGTATATATATATATATATATGATTGAGAATGCCGAGTGGCTTATGCTGTGAGTCAGTAGATAAGAGTTGGTTGTTATATATAATGAAATGCATCAGTGTTGGACGCTTAATATCGAGTGGGCAATCAGATGAATACGTGTGTATGTTGAGGATTCAGAGATTAATCCTAATATAATGGAAGACCTCAGAGTTGGACTCGAGGCCATGCTGAGAGCATGAGCATTGGATGCTTAATGGAAGTCCTTGGGTTAGACTCAAGGCAAATGCTGTGTGCATTGGAGTTGGACTCCTGATGAATAAATCGTATGCATCTGATTCGCTGACTGGATGAATGCATGTGTATTGACACTGATGCCGAGTGTAATACGAGAGCATGGCTGTGGTATATATTGAGAGTATATGAAATGTGTATAGCCATGTGTGACTTGATTAATACCGATCGGGAGATGTTGTGTGAATGTCCATATTGAATGGCAGTGTGTGCTATTGTTGAATTGTAATGAGTTTTATATGTTTGAGGATTGTGATTAATCCGAGTCAGTAACTGTCATTTAATATGTAAAGTTCACCCCCTACACCATTTTTCAGTATGTGCAGGTCGGACTGGAATGATGTGATGGCCTTAACCCGAGTGTTGGGTATTTATGATGAGGCTGTGTACATAGTGTAATGTACCGAGTGTATTTTGATGTATTAAAGCCTTGGCCGGCTCATAACAATGTTGTATAATGAATATGAATACATATGTATAGAAATCCGAGTGCATGAATATATTTATATATATGGTTTACATTGATAACTTGTACTTGTAACAGATCATAAGTGTTGGTGAATGAAAAATATAAAGACAATAAGTATCCGAGTGTATGTTATATGTACATAGGTGTGGTGATATGGGTAACTTACACGGTTTTGATTGAGAAGTGTTGTTAAATTACTTGGTGAGGTATTGATGGATAGAATGATGCCAAGACTATGAATTCCGAGTAGAATATTGTGGTGAGAACCCATTCTGAGTGGAATATAAGAGGCTTAGATACTTTTCTGAGTGAGTCTTATGTATATGACTCCATATCCGAGTGAGACTCATATGTATAGACCTTTTTCTGAGTGGTGATAACCTTAATGGATTCTGAGTGAAAAATGTTATATATATTTCGAGTGAATGGTATTATATACATATCGAGTGAATGTGGGTACCTGTTCTGAATGAATAATATAATATGTATTCTGAGTGACTAAGTATTGACTTGGTGAATTTCTCCGAGCGTTGAGGAGGTTGAGTAATCCTAATTGGATTTATGGACAAGTTTACATTTATGTGAATATATATGTATAAGTGTTTTATGTTGATTTGATGCTTCTTACCGACTGGAATATGTTGTTGAACTATTTGAGAAGTGTTGATGGATGAAGTAGTGTTAAGTTAATGATCCCGAGTGAGGCTATGATGTTTGGCTTTCCTTTTCCGAGTGAAGAAAACTTAAATGGATTCGAGAGAACTTCTCTTTGATGAACCTATTCTGTGTAGGCTTTGAAGGGAGAATTTTCCAAGTGATCATGGGCCTAAATATTACCGAGTGAAAAATAAGAGTAAACTCGAGTGGAAAGGGTTTGAATATTCTCGAGTGGGAAATCCGAGTGATCCTCTTCCGAGGGAAGAATTGCTGTAATGGTTGAGATTGGGATATATTCTAAGTGTGTGATACTTGTATAATCCGAGTGAATGAGATTCTATATCCCGAGTGGTTGGGATCTGAGCAAGTCCGAGTGGGACTTACTTAATGGTTTCCCTGAGTAAGATATCATATGCCGAGTGAATCTGGAATGAATATTCCGAGTGGAGTAGGATTGTCGAGACCCCTTCTAAGTGAAGGAAGGTCTATGTGTTCCGAGTGGGAGATGTAAGTTTATGCCGAGTGACGAATGTAAAGTACATTCCCGATCGTGTTGAAGTTAAATACACCGAGTGGTGTTTGGTTGGGAAATATCCGAGTGAGGAAGGTTTATGGATTCCGAGTGGGATAACCTTTATTTACCGAGTGGATTGTATATGTGACCCTTATGGATAAAAATAAATGACTAAGTATGATATGATAGGTCAATCCCGAGTGAATGGAACTCTGGATACCGAGTGATGGGAATACTGAGTGTGGCTTCTCGCTTCTGCGAACAAGGCATTCGCTCCAGCGTGTGTGTGCTTTGGAAGGCTTTTGGGTTGGTTTGCTTAAGCGTTGGGTGCTTCGCCCAAGCGAGTTGGGCTGTCTCGCCCAAGCGTGCTGGTTCTCACTTGAGCGAGTGTACGCTATTTTGTGGGCTTCGCTTGAGCACTGTTTGCTCTTCCGCTGTATGCCTCTGGTCGGCTTTTATTTTTCCCTTACCCTCCTTTGCCTTCTTCTGTTGTACCCGGTTCCATTGGTTTATTTTTGGGAAAAATTTTCCCTATTTTGGGTTTTATTTATTTATTAAATTAAGGGTGTTTTATTTTGGTATCAGAGCAGACCAAAAGGTCCATGGCCAAGGTATGCCTACTGTGTGTAAGCGGTTTTGTGCAATATGACCGATTGTCATTATTGCTTGTGGTATTTTCTTGGATTTGATGCATGCTTATGCATGGTTTGTATGGCTGTATGCCTATGTGTTTGCTGGGGGCAGTAGTGAAAGATACTACTGTTGTGATGTTGATTTGGGGGATAGAGGACTTGATGCTACCCTGACCCGATTGTTTATGAAATGCTTAGAGGTTGTTCTAAGCCTGCGTTGATTAGAAAGGAATAGAATGATATATGTTGTGACCCTTATACAGGTGGAGGTCAGATTAGTTGGCTAGGACTCTTGTGTATGCCATGCTAATGGTTCATGGCCGAGTATTAAGTGAATAATATTGAAGGAATCCCCTAGTGAGTTGAATTTGAATTCTGTGATTGGTTGTGCCATTTTTAAAGGATGTTGTATACCCTTGGCACGGGAACCCCATATGATATATGATGTATGTGATTTATGGTATAAGAAATGTGTTGCAGTTTCCTAAGTTGAAAAATTGAGTATGTGATAGGTGATTAAATGTAAAATCTGATGCATGTTTTATTGGGGTAGTGTCTCGGTTTCTGATGTGTGAAAACCGAGTGAATGGTTGGTGGATGTTAGGCCACTAGGCATGTGACCCTGTTGATTAGGCATGGATTGTTGAAACCGAGTGAAGTGATTGTGTAATAAATTCTGAGGCTTGAATTATTGTAAGAGGAAATGCAAATCCGAATGGTAATGCTAAACTCCGAGTATGCTATGGTATTGAATATGGTGATAATGGAAAAATATAATGTAACCTGGAGCTGTATATCTCAGTGAGTGTAGTGAACTATTTGGCTTAAGGCTGAGTTATGGTCGGTAATGAATGATGGCATTAAGGGCTATTAGGCTGTTGAACCATGATTTTGTGATGAATAAGATTAAAGATGAGACAATTACTCGGTCTGGGCTAAAAACCGATTGCCATTATGTCATTTTAAGGTGAGTGTGGTTGGCATTTGATGATTATTATCATGAGATTTACACTAGAATATGTATAAGGACAAGGTATATGCTCTGTATGGGTCGGAAAACTATTGATAATGTGCATTTTACTATGATGATGATTGATGTTTGCTGACTGTTGGCATGTGATGCATCATAGTTGGTGCGTAGTGATGATATTGGTATAGGAATATTGCTTATAAAATTATAAGAATTGCCATTAATTTTCTTACAGATTGGTATTATCTGAGTGAATACAGTCGGTATAAGTGAAAAGATTGCGAGGATGCTGTTCCGAGACGACTCTACATGCCATAGGTATTGTGGCAGTGTATACTTTTTGCAGTGACTCTATGCAATTGTTGTGACCCTATAGGAATGAGGCATCATCCTATAAGTTGGATGCAGCAGTTCATAAGTCGGGCAAGTGAGACTGTAGCTGCTTATGGGGATGGTTTGAGTCTATCGGGCTGCTCCGAGCAAGGATGGGAGTTGTACTGAGTGGACAGTAAGTAGTGGTGTATCAGAATGTGGATGAGTGAATGAAAGGAATGTACTTTCGAGTGAAATCTTTCTGGGAGAAAGAATTATATTATGTTATTCCGAGTCAATGGTGACACTTCCGAGTGGGAAGGTGTTACGAGTGATGTCTCGGAATTCTGTGTGGAGCGGTCGGTAGACTACTTTGGAAGCCAATTATACCGATTGGAATTTAAGCAATGGGTGAATACTTCAGATGCATAAATATGTAATTGCTTATAGTGGTATGACAGTGATATTCCGAGTGGTTCATTGAGGCTATGCATGTGTTTGAATTTCGAGGATGAAATTCTTTAAAGGTGGGGAGAAGTGTAACATCCTGATTTTTAATTAATTACCGAGTGTGGTTAAATTCAGGATTAAGGTTATGGATTGATTAAGTTAATAGTTAATTAGAATTTAATGGCCAATTAAGCTAAATGTGGAATAATGATAATTATAATAAAAAGTGACCATTTTGCCCTTGGTGGTGTTTAGAGGAACTCCGGTTCCTTCTCCCTCTCTCTTCATTAATGCATGCTGGTGGTGATTTGATGGCTGAAGGACTTGCATTAAATGAGGATGGGATGTGGAGTTGATGGTGAGTGGACACTGATGGGCTGTCTCAGGGCAGCGTGATGATGGGGCTGAATGAGAGCTGATGGGGCTGTGTTGATAAGCCTCGGTTGCACATTTCCCCTTCTCACTCTCTCATTTTCCTCTTGGTTGCATGCTCTGTTGGGGAGAGAAAATGCTCCTCCTTCTCTCTAGAACTTGTTGAGGCTTCTGCTTCTTCATCTTCACCTTTGCCTTCTTCATCTTCTTCTTCCACTCACTCCCTGTGTTGAGCCGAGTGGAACGGTGTGGCTGTGAGAGGACAACGTGTTGTGGTAGAGGAAACAGGATGGTGCTGTGTGTTTTGGAGGTTGGATCCTCCTCTGTTCTTCCTCTGCTCCTTCTTTTTCTTCTTCCATTGTTTGGGCTGTATGAACCCCGGGTTTGGGAGCCAGCAGCGTGGGGTGCCTCGGTGTTGTGGAAAGATGGTCCACTGTGTGGGTTGTGCTGCTCATGAGGAAAAAGACACAGTTGAGTGATGGAAAGCATGGTGGTCCTCCATGGTGGTGAGGACGGTGTTGTTCGAGTGAAGAACAGCTTTGGGATGTGCTTTGGTGGCTGCTGTTCGAGTGTGGAACAGCGTTGAGTTGTGCTTGGAGGCTTCTCCACTGACTTGGTGGGAGAGCTGTTTCGGAGGAAGCTGTGTTTGGCTCTTCCTTGGGTTAAAAGCCGAGCAGAGTGTTGCTGTGGCTGGGGCCGAGTCATTCTGTGTGAACAAGTGGCCAAATGGCTCCTGGAAACTTCATTCCAGGTAGGGGGCTGACTTGCATCTTAAATGTATGGTTTATGGACGGGTTCCGGGTGGTTTTGCTTAAATGTTGCTGTGTTTTGTTTGAAATATGTTGATTTATGTGTGGTGATTGATTATTGATGCATGCAACACCCGGATATTTGTGATAGTTATTATTTGTGAAATGTTGTGATGATTTCCCGTCTGAGAGATGTATATATATATATATATGATTGAGAATGCCGAGTGGCTTATGCTGTGAGTCAGCAGATAAGAGTTGGTTGTTATATATAATGAAATACATCAGCGTTGGACGCTTAATACCGAGTGGGCAATCAGATGAATACGTGTGTATGTTGAGGATTCAGAGATTAATCCTAATATAATGGAAGACCTCAGAGTTGGACTCGAGGCCATGCTGAGAGCATGAGCATTGGATGCTTAATAGAAGTCCTTGGGTTGGACTCAAGGCAAATGCTGTGTGCATTGGAGTAGGACTCCTGATGAATAAATCGTATGCATCTAATTTGCTGACTGGATGAATGCATGTGTATTGACACTGATGCCGAGTGTAATACGAGAGCATGGTTGTGGTATATATTGAGAGTATATGAAATATGTATAGCCATGTGTGACTTGATTAATACCGATCGGGAGATGTTGTGTGAATGTCCATATTGAATGGCAGTGTGTGCTATTGTTGAATTGTAATGAGTTTCATATGTTTGAGGATTGTGATTAATCCGAGTCAGTAACTATCATTTAATATGTAAAGCTTACCCCCTACACCATTTTTCAGTATGTGTAGGTCGGACTGGAATGATGTGATGGCCTTAACCCGAGTGTTGGGTATTTATGATGAGGCTGTGTACATAGTGTAATGTACCGAGTGTATTTTGATGTATTAAAGCCTTGGCCGGCTCATAACAATGTTGTATAATGAATATGAATACATATGTATAGAAATCCGAGTGCATGAATATATTTATATATATGGTTTACATTGATAACTTGTACTTGTAACAGATCATAAGTGTTGGTGAATGAAAAATATAAAGACAATAAGTATCCGAGTGTATGTTATATGTACATAGGTGTGGTGATATGGGTAACTTACACGGTTTTGATTGAGAAGTGTTGTTAAATTACTTGGTGAGGTATTGATGGATAGAATGATGCCAAGACTATGAATTCCGAGTAGAATATTGTGGTGAGAACCCATTCTGAGTGGAATATAAGAGGCTTAGATACTTTTCCGAGTGAGTCTTATGTATATGACTCCATATCCGAGTGAGACTCATATGTATAGACCTTTTTCTGAGTGGTGATAACCTTAATGGATTCTGAGTGAAAAATGTTATATATATTTCGAGTGAATGGTATTATATACATATCGAGTGAATGTGGGTACCTGTTCTGAATGAATAATATAATATGTATTCTGAGTGACTAAGTATTGACTTGGTGAATTTCTCCGAGCGTTGAGGAGGTTGAGTAATCCTAATTGGATTTATGGACAAGTTTACATTTATGTGAATATATATGTATAAGTGTTTTATGTTGATTTGATGCTTCTTACCGACTGGAATATGTTGTTGAACTATTTGAGAAGTGTTGATGGATGAAGTAGTGTTAAGTTAATGATCCCGAGTGAGGCTATGATGTTTGGCTTTCCTTTTCCGAGTGAAGAACACTTAAATGGATTCGAGAGAACTTCCCTTTGATGAACCTATTCTGTGTAGGCTTTGAAGGGAGAATTTTCCAAGTGATCATGGGCCTAAATATTACCGAGTGAAAAATAGGAGTAAACCCGAGTGGAAAGGGTTTGAATATTTTCAAGTGGGAAATCTGAGTGATCCTCTTCCGAGGGAAGAGTTGCTGTAATGGTTGAGATTGGGATATATTCTAAGTGTGTGATACATGTATAATCCGAGTGAATGAGATTCTATATCCCGAGTGGTTGGGATCTGAGCAAGTCCGAGTGGGACTTACTTAATGGTTTCCCTGAGTAAGATATCATATGCCGAGTGAATCTGGAATGAATATTCCGAGTGGAGTAGGATTGTCGAGACCCCTTCTGAGTGAAGGAAGGTCTATGTGTTCCGAGTGGGAGATATAAGTTTATGCCGAGTGACGAATGTGAAGTACATTCCAGATCGTGTTGAAGTTAAATACACCGAGTGGTGTTTGGTTGGGAAATATCCGAGTGAGGAAGGTTTATGGATTCCGAGTGGGATAACCCTTATTTACCGAGTGGATTGTATATGTGACCCTTGTGGATAAAAATAAATGACTAAGTATGATATGATGGGTCAATCCCGAGTGAATGGAACTCTGGATACCGAGTGATGGGAATACTGAGTGTGGCTTCTCGCTTCTGCGAACAAGGCATTCGCTCCAGTGAGTATGTGTGCTTTGGAAGGCTTTTGGGTTGGTTTGCTTAAGGTTGTGTGCTTCGCCCGAGCGAGTTGGGCTGTTTCACCCAAGCGTGCTGGTTCTCGCTTGAGCGAGTGTATGCTGTTTTGTGGGCTTCGCTTGAGCACTGTTTGCTCTTCCACTGTATGCCTCTGGTAGGCTTTTATTTTTCCCTTACCTTCCTTTGCCTTCTTCTGTTGTACCCGGTTCCATTGGTTTATTTTTGGGAAAAATTTTCCCTGTTTTGGGTTTTATTTATTTATTAAATTAGGTTGTTTCATAAACATTTAAAGTCGTGAGGGACAAGATGCTCTTACTACTCGACCTTATCTTGGGCGATCATCACAGAGACTCGGCCAGGCACGCGCTCCGAGGCTATGGTTGCCTCGTTCATTCTGCTTCGTCCATGAGTCATCTCAGGGATCACAGTCTCAAAGGGATCTACCAGAATTTTAATTCATTCTCTACATTACTTACCCCTTTTTCATGAAGGTTGCTAAAAAAGGACAATCATGTCAAGTCTTGCTACTTCTCAAGTTCTCTTCCCCAGTGGAACCGCAATCGCCAAAGCTGAAACTTCTCAAGTTCTCTTCCCCAGTGTAACTATAATCGCCAAAGCTAGCACTTCTCAAGTTCTCTTCCCTAGTGGAACCATAATTGCTAAAGCTAACACTTCTCAAAGCCTCCTCCATCGTCAAAGCTGGCACTTCAAAGCCTCCTCCTCAATTGCCAAAGTCGGCATCTTTCAAGTTTCTCCTCCCTAGTTGAATCAATCGCCCAAGTTGGCACCTTTAAAGTCTCTTCCTCAACTGCCAAAGTCAGCATCTTTCAAGTTTTCCCTCCCTAGTGGAATCAATCACCAAAGCTGGAACTTCTCAAAGTTTCCTCCTCAATCACCAAAACAGGCTTTTCTCAAGTATCTTTTCATAAATCGCCAAAGCTGGCATCTTTTAAGTTTCTTTTCATGAATTTCCAAAGTCGGTGTCCTTCAAGTTTCTTTCCCTAAAACTGGCATACAAAGCTTTTGCTTCAATTGCAAAAGTTGACATGCTGTTCATTCTTCCCAATTACTAATGTTGGCATCGTGTTTGTTCTTCAATCGCCGAACGAGGCACCCTCCACTTTCTAGTCGTCGAATAAGGCACCCTTCCTGTCAGGAAGCCTCAGGTACTCATTCCTAAGCTATTCCATTTTTTAATTTAAGCCAGGGGCATCCCCCAAGTCATTTATTTTCTGTCAAAAAAAGTCTCAGGAACCCACTCCTAGGCTTTCTTATTTCTCAATTTGAGCCAAGGGCATCTCCCCAAGTCATTTATTTCCTATCAAAAATTCTCAGGAACCCACTCCTAGGCTATCTCATTTCTCAATTTGAGCCAGGGGCATCCCCCAAGTCATTTGATTTAAGTCAGGGGCATCTCCTTAAGTCATTTATTTCCTATCAAAAAAGCCTCAGGAACTCACTCCTAGGCTATCCCATTTCTCAATTTGAGCTAGGGGCATCCCCCCAAGTCATTTAATTTGAGCCAAGGGCATTCCCCAAGTCTTTTATTTTTTTATTTTTTTACTAAAAAGCCTTAGGAGTCCTTCCCTAGGTTGTTTTAATCAAAACCAATCAGGGGCATCCCTCAAATCATTTGTTTTCTATCAAAGGCCTCATGTATCCCTCCTAGGCTATTCCATTTCTCAATTTAAGCTAGGGACATCCCTCAAATCATTTGTTTTCTATCAAAGGCCTTAGGAACCCACTCCTAGGCTACTTTATTTTTCAATTTAAGCTAGAGGCATCCCCTAGTTATTTGTTTTCTATCAAAAAGCTTAGGTACTCATTCTTAGGTTGTATCCTTCGATCCAAACACGTTGGGACAATCCCCTGCCATTCATTTTCCTTTAAAGCTTTAAGTATCCCTCTCTAGGCTACCCCATTTTCAATATCAAGGAAATATTCTCTGATTTGTTCATTTTTCAGACAAAGCTCTAATTTCAGTCGTCAAACTTGGAACCTTGTTCATCTTCCCCAGTTGTCAAAGTTCGCACTCTTTGAGTCTTTCTTCTTGCCAAAGTTGGCATTATTAAAAGTTTTCCGCTTGCCAAAGTTGGCATCTCTCCAAGTTATCATCACTGAAGCTGGCACTTTTAGACCTTTTTTGTTGCCAAAGCTAACATTGTTTGCCACAGTTGGCACCATATCAAATTCTCATTACCGAAGTTGGCACTTTTAAATTTTTCTATTACTGAAGATGTCATTGTTTGAGTCTTTTATTTTTTTTGTTTGCTGAAACCATCACCTCTCTGAATTTGTTTGTTAAGATCCCGATTGAAGAGACGGTGTCTATGTCTTTACTTCCTTTCCGCGATACATGTCATTCATGTTCTCACAAAAGGAAAGTAAATAGGGGCAACTATAGACACCATCCTTTTCATATTTTATTAAAAAATAATAAACCACCCCCACTACCAAAAGCATTCCCTAAAACATGCCCCAAGATTTGGCAAACATCCCTTTAAATTAGCTTGTTGCTCCCAATGCAATGGAGGTGGAGGATATTAAAAATGACCATTTCTTTTTTACACAGAAAAAAAAAGGCTCCAGATTCTTCATCATCACCCACCAATAATTCTTCTTCCACTGTGAGCCCTTTCTTCCTCTCTTTGGGATTTTCACTTTTTCTTCTCTGTATTTTCTTCTCTTTGACCACCCACTTGTGTTGTTCCCCTTTTTGATGCTGCAGTATTCGCATGATAGAAGGAGAGGAGAGTAGAAGTTTTTATTAGGCCAAGGTGATTTGAAAGCCTGAAATCTATTTTTTTTAAATAGGGCCTGCAGTGAACTTTAAGACAAATATATTTGTGGATCCTTGCTTGAATGAAAGTATGCTTGCTCGAAACACGGCTCCCTTATTTTTGTGTTACGCATTTTCCGATTTTCCTAAGTGCAAACAGAGTTTGTGTTGGATATGTTAATCTATCTTGCTACTTTGAATAAATACATGGTTGGCTTGGTGGTAAATGTGTATGTCTTTCAACAAGGGGAGGCAAGTTCAAAACCCACCTCCTAAATTCAAGTGTTTTTTTAATGCCTTGTGCTTAAACTTTGCCTTATCTTCTTTTTTTTCTCTTTTTTCCTCTTCATTTATTTTCTAATAGTCATATTTAGTCAAGTTGGCAAAGTAAGAGTCCTTAGAATCTAAGAGGGTTCAAGTCTTGTACCTTTTTTTTCTTTTTCTTTTTCTTGTCCTTTTTCCATTTTCCTATTTATTTTATTCTGCTTCTTTTTATTTTTAATCTCTTCTATGAACTTATTTTATGTTTGCTTGGTGTGTAACACTAATGAAAATAAAAATCATTTTTCTCTAGTGTTTTTTTTTCTTTTTATTGTTCAATTTTTGTGTGTTTGTTTTAGTGACTTCTTTGCAAGAACTTGTTTTATTTTAGTCTCGTGCCTAATAATATACATGAATTAAAAGTTACCCCTTTTTCATTTAGTGTGATATTTCTTTGATCACTAAAAAATAAAATGTCTTTAGTTTAATTTTAGGATTTGAAGTTTCTTCTCAAAATTAAAATTACAAAAACATCACTTTTTCTTTTTTAAAAAAATAAATAAATCGTGTAACGATCTTATAGTGTTGTCGTGCAAAGTACTTCGCCTACATCAACATTATAAAATCATAAATGTTTATGCACGTGCAATCTTACTACCATGAATTTTTATTATTAAAATTAAATCAATTAAAAATAATTTTTTTAGATATAATTTTAAATATTTTCTCAAAGTTATTCCAAAGAACTACGTGACCCTGATTTCTCGAAAGCTCGAGAATACGTAGGAGCAGGAAGCAGTTCCTGTCGGGCCCATTTTTCTTTGTTTAATTTTTTAGAGTTTCCATTTTTGTCTTGTTATTAAAAGGAGGAGCGAGGTTAATTTAGAAGAGACGTCTTGTTAATCTTATATTTTTGTAGTATTTCTTTAAAAGAAGGAGCGAGGTTAATTTGGACGAGACGTCCTGTTAATCTCATGTTTTTTTATAATATCTCTTTTAAAAAAAGGAGGAGCGAGGTTAATTTAGACGAGACATCCTGTTAATCTCATGTTTTTTAATAATATCTCTTTTTGAAAAAGAATAAGCGAGGTTAATTTGGACGAGACGTCCTGTTAATCTCATTTTTTTTAATAATGTCTCTTTTAAAAAGGAAAAGCGAGGTTAATTTGGGCGAGACGTCCTGTTAATCTCATGTTTAAAAATTCCGTGCCTATTTTTTTGTCTATTTTTGTATGCTTTGTCATTTCATACGTTTCTTCTCTGAAGAAGTTAAAATAATTTTTGGCCTAATTATAATGCGCGCTATCATCTTGAGGTAACCATTTTATAACGGACAGGTGTGAGGTGCTAATACCTTCCTCACCTGTAATTAGACTCCCAAACATGAAATTTCATTTTTATGACCAATGCTTTAATAAAGGTTTTTCCGGTATTTTTCCCTTAAAAATATTAGTGGCGACTTCCTGTTTTTCGAAAGGATTTCGAACCATTTTACTATGAATGTTTCAAGGGTCGGTCTTCTCGTCGCGATCCCGGTCGCGACAAAGGTATCACATTGTATCAGATAGATGTGAAGAGTGCTTTTCTGAATGGTTTCATTGAAGAAGATTTTGTAAAACAACCTCCTAGTTTTGAAGATGTATCTTTTCTGAACCATGTTTTCAAACTTAGTAAAGCATTGTATGGTCTGAAACAAGCTCCAAGGGCTTGGTATGACAGACTCAATTCTTTTTTAATTTCAAGAGGCTTTACTAGAGGAAAAGTAGATACAACTATGTTCAGAAAAAGCTCTCAGAAACACTTTATTATTTGTAGATTTATGTGGATGATATTGTTTTTGGTTCTAGTGATGAAAGTCTATGTAAAGATTTTTCTAAAATGATGCAAGTAGAGTTTGAAATGAGTATGATGGAAGAACTTAAATTCTTCCTAGGCTTGTAAATTAAATAGGCTAGTGATGGTATCTTTATCCATTAGCAAAAGTACACCAAGAAGTTACTTAAAAGGTTTAAAATGGCTGATGTTAAGCCCATGAGCACTCCTATGCATCCAAACTACATAATTAATAAGGATGAGTTTAGTACATCAGTGGATCAGACAGTGTATAGAGGTATGATAGGTTCACTTATGTACCTCTCATCCAGCAAACCAGATATAATGTTTAGTGTCTGTATGTGTGTAAGATATCAATCAGATCCCAAGGAATTATATTTGTCTATAGTGAAGAGGATCCTAAGATATCTTGTTGGCACAACTAACCTTGGGTTATTCTACAAAAGAACAGACTCTTTCTCTCTATTTGGATATTGTGATATAGATTTTATAGGTGATAGAGTAGATAAAAAAGGCACAAGTGATGGATGTCAATTTCTAGACAAAAGTCTGATATCATAAGGAAGCAAAAAGAAAAATTCAATTGCATTTTCAATAGTAGAAGCTAAATATATGTCTGCAGCAAGCTGTTGCTCTCAACTTCTTTGGATAAAATATCAACTTAAAGATTACTCAATCAAGGAAGAAGAGATTCCTGTGTTTGTTGATAACACAAGTGCAATAAATTTGTCAAAGAACCCTATTCAACATTCAAAGGCAAAGCATATAGAAGTAAAATATCATTTCATTAAAGATTATGTGCAAAAGAGATTCTGGACATGAAGTTTGTTGACATAGATCATCAGTAGGTAAACATCTTTACAAAGCCTCTAGCTGAGGCCAGGTTTGCTTTTATCAAGCATAATTTAAATTTGAGAAATATTGCTTGAATCCGTCTATTGTATATATTAGTTTCAAAAGTTTAAGTCTGATGCTATTTATTTGTTGCTTTATAAGTCTGAACCCACACTTATGCACTTTTAATATTTCTGAGAGAGAAAATATTTGTCTTTTGGGATTTGTGTTAAATGTCAAACGTTTCATATTTCATTTCTTTTTATTCTGAAACATACAACATGGTAGTAATTAATACCTTTTTGTATAACTGCCACCTGAAATGTTTCTTCTTTCTCCTCTCTAGTGAACAGTTATGCCTTTTAAATATAAGCCTATTCATTTGTATTTCATTTCCCACCTTTTGTGAAAAACCCTTCAACTCTTTTATTTAAAAAAAACTCTTCCTCTCCTAAAACCCTAAACCCTTTCTTCTCCCTTCTTGAGCATCTGTAATGGCATTCAAAGTTTCTAACATTGTGGAGTCCTCGTTCTTCCACCTTGGGCAGCACAAAATAAATGGTAGAGTTTGAAGAGATAAGTAGCATTTGTTAGACCAAGTTATGCTTAGATAGAGAGCTTTACTCTTCCTCACTGGTTTTGGAATTCTGGGGGACTGTAACACTGGACAAATCCAAGTTCATTGTGTTAGGAAAGCTGAAAGGGAAGGTCATTGAAATTTCTAAAGATGTTTTGGTTATAGAGATAAGATGCCCTCTTATTGGAGAAGTCTTCGCAAAAGACTTTGAATATGAAGTTATATATTCTCTGGAGATCCATCAGGTGTTGTATGGTACAACTCATCCTGCTAAGGCAGTATCTGGGAACCTTCTTCCTAGAGTTAAGATGCTTCATAAGTAATAAAGCAAGTTTTCTATCCTCGCAAGGGTGCTAAGGACAAAGTGAGCAAGTTGGATAGATTCTGCATGTATCACATGCTAATGAAGGAGAAAGTGAGTTTGCCAAATGTTACCTTGACCTACCTGATTTCCTCAATTAAGATGAAACAAAAAAAGATACCCTACCCAACAGTTCTAATGAAGGTTTTTACACTAAAGAATGTGTAAACTCAAACTGTCAGTGACCTGGTGAAGTTTGCCTCCTTGGTGAGTAAGCTTCTTGTCTTCTCACCCCTGATTTAGACCATGGAAAAGTCTCTTCCTACTTCTCCCAAGAAGAAAAGGTCTGCCCCTGTAGACATAAGGAAATAAAAGGCTGAGGTTGATCCAGCAAAGCCAACCCCCAAGAAAAAAAGTAGCTGAGTGAAGTATCCTGCCAAGAAGACCAAAATGATGGTTCTGGAGTTTTCTAATGAATCTGAAAGTTCAGATTCAGCTTTGGATGTGAAGCCTTGCAAAATTATCCCTCCTTCTTCTCCAGCTAAAAAGTCTGACCCTGTTGAACCCATGGGATCTATGCCTGTAGATGATAAATAGTCATTAGATTTTGATGATGGACTCACTCTCAGTCAGCTTCAAAAGAAGTCTATAGTTGATCAAGCCTCCCAACCTGCACAACAATAACCATAATAGTCTCAACAATAATAATCTCAGCAACTATATTAGCAGCAGTAACCTCAACAACAAAAACAATAGACCTTTCCTTCTCTCAGTAAAGAAGCACAACAGTAGTTTATCGAGCAAAATATAATGAGCTAAGGGCTGATTATCTGAAGGTTGTAAAGGGAAATAAAGAGGAACTTATAAAGTGTGGTGGTTATCCCAGCTTCATAAAATACATGAAGTTCATCTCAGGTCATCTCAAGAGCTTCTCTGAGGATGATATGCTGAAATGGAATCACTTTCATTGGCTGAACAAATTCTATGAGGTCCTTGGTGAATTTCAGAGTGATGAGACTAACTTCAGATCCACTCTTGCTGGAAAAAGAAAGAGAAGAGCCTCAGGGACTGGGCCTAGTTCCAAGAAAGCAAGAATTGACTTTATAAGTAGCCAAAACCTTCTTTCTTCCCTTCTCTCTGAAACCTCTCAGCCTAAGCCAACCTCTTAGCCAACCCCAATTTTTGTTATACCTCACCCTGACTCCTTGACCCAGACCCCACCAGATAATACCCTTTCCCTTGTCTCACTTTCAGACCTTCCCATTATTTCATTCCCTCAATTCCCATTATTTCATTTTATTAACCCTATTGTCCTTGTGTTCAAATTCTTTGAACCTACCATTAGCCCTACTAACCCAGGATATAGGAGCACCCAAAATTTAGCCATTGTTGGTCATCCTGATTTTGATAGATATAAAATTTGTATCCTAGACACTACTCCCAAATTTATACCTCTCATGACCTTGGAAAGACTTATACCTTACCCTTATCTTCTATCACTAGAAGATACTACTTTGTATCAAGCCTTGAAAGCTGAATAGATAAATGTTGCGCAAGACATGAAATTTGGTTTACAACGCCACAAATTTCATGTTGTGATGACTCCAAGGAAAAAGATTTTAATTGCTCCTGACAAATGACATACTGCAACTATTTGGATCAAATTAGGAAAATTGAAGAAGCCTATGCCTACAAAGCCCATGCCACTCTACAAAGGTCCTCTCAGACTTCGTTAGCTCCATAAAGCCAATTTAAGAAATATTTTGTTTACTCCCAATCCCACAAAAGCTCATACCGAAGCTCTTTGATGCCATCACTTATGGACCATCAAAGAAGATAGATCTTGCTCCTCTCACTATTCTCACTTATGGTTTTATGATTTTATCACCAAAAAAGAAAACAAGGATGACTTAAGTTAGGGTCCTTACCTTAGGGCTTAAAAAAATAGAGTTTTATGGGTCGATCTTCACCTTCTCTTCAATAGAGGTCACAGCCAAACTAAAAAGAGAAGGAAGAGACCCAAAATTTAACGCATGCAAAGGAAATGGGAGATGGATCCACGCATGTGAGGCAAAAGGAAGACATGTGTTGAAGAAAAGTCTGGCTGAAAAAGAAACAATAAATTATCATTGGACCAGACCCCAGATTACGTTGTTATCTTCAGACCCTGGATTTTTTAATAACATACATCAAGTGATTGGAAGTAAATGAAGTCTACAATTGTGTAAACTAATATATGTATTTAAGTGTTTCAGGACTTACAATGCATAGGTTATAAGATAAAGGGGGAGTCAACCAAAGGTTTATAAGAAAAAGCCCCAATCATAATTAGATTTCAAACTTATATGGTATCAAAAGTAAAACATTATTCCAAAAACTCGAATGCAACGTTCTTAATTTTATCTGTGTGATGCCTAGGAACTCATGCTCTTATCAAAATATGTGTGTTTATCACCAAAAAAAAACAAGAGACAAATAAGCAAAGCAGCCAAATTTCAGCATATCAAACACTGCGTAAAGTCATAAAAATCTGAACAAAGTCAACAGAAGTGTCAGCTAAGGCCAGAAGGATTACAGCATTGGCTTCTGCTCTTATACTCGATTAAATAAGATCAACAAGTAGCTTTATTTGTTGAAGATGCATAGAATTCCTATTTCATGCAAGAATAGGAGTGCCCAGCTACCATACTCTTTGGCATCCTTCATATAAACAAAAGTTTGGTATTCAAAGCTCAAAGCAAACTCCTCCACAGGATTTCTAATGCCTATATCTTCTTTCAAGAATCAGCAACAGTCACATTCCAGCACCTATTTATACTGAAGAAGATTGGCTTGAAACAAAGAGAGGTCACTTGTAAAAAGGAATGTGAATACTCTCTGCTTTGTGATCAATCTTTCTTTTTAGTTCTTTAAAGACAAAGACCTTCTTTGTTTGTTTTGCTTCTAGCGGACCTTGGTTTGTTGTTTTTTATAACTTAATGTATACACTCTTCATTGTATATCCTTATACACTAGGCCCTGTAAGATACCAAGCACTTTTTTCATACATCTGTATTATGTAAAGTCTGGTGTGTTGCCAGCCTTAGTGAGTGTGGGAAACATTGTTGGTCCGAAGAGGCTTTTGAAAGAATACTTGGGTTGTTAAGCTAGAAGTGGCTGTTGTAAAAGAATACTTGGATTTAAGTCAGAAATGGTCGAAGTCAAAAATACTTATGGCACTGGTCTGGTGCTGTTATTGTAAAGGAGAATTTACAATAGTTGAAATCTTTCAAGTTAGAAAGGACTGGACGTAGCTTCTGTATTGGAAGTGAACCAGTATAAATTCTTGGTGTTGCTTTCTTTCCTTGCTCTTTAAAGTCCATTTTGCAAAGTCTGATTGTGTGTCTTACTTTGGTTTATTATTCGGTAAAAAGAGTCTAAGACTTATTCAACCCCTCTTTCTAAGTCTGACTTTCAACCATCAACATGCATGCAAGAATGAAATAAAGTAAGATGCATGCATGCAAAAGAGGAAAGAAATGAAAAGAAACAAGGTGCATGTAGAGGAAAAAGAGATGAAAAGTGTAGTAATGCATAACCTTACCTTGATGGAGAAAAATAAAAGTGATGGAGTTGAGGGATAACGGGAAGCTCACGATTTGGTGGTGATGAGCAAAAGAGGAAGAAGATGATGATGGTGGTGGGAGAATGGCACGGTTTGGAGGTGGAGGATGAGAAGAAAGAGGAGATGATGGTGTGGAGAAAGGGAGGTTACAACGTGGTGGTGAGGAGGAGAAGCGAAAATAAAGATGATGGAGAATGAGGGAAAAGCTGTGAATGAGAAGAAGAAGTGGAAAGATGAGGCTTGAGTGGGTGTGGCACGTGGTGGTGATGGAGGAAGAGAGAAAGGAGAAAAAGAGAGAGAAGGACATACTGTGGTGGTGATGGAGGAAAAGAAAATGACAATGATGATGAAGTGAAGGAGTGAAGATAATGATCAAAAAAATAAAGTGGATGTGAGATAAAGAGAAGGAAAAGAGTGAAATGAATCTAAGTGGAGTGGGAAAACAAAAGAAAAGAAATTAACTTAATTAATTTAGGTTGGCTAAGGGTAGTTCGGCCATTTAACATTTTGGTTAACTAGGGATGGCAAAAAAACTCGCACCTGCGGGTAATCTGCGGGTTACCCGTAATGGATACTCGTATATTTACTAAACGGGTGGGTAGCGGTAGGTACCCGTTTAATTATTAATATTTATCTTTTATTAAATATCTAAGTTTTTTTATTATTTTATATTGAGATAAACAAAATTTAATATTTTTCAATGATAATACCTTTAATTTATAAAGTTGTAATGTATGATACGATATTAATTTGGATTATATTATACTAAAACAATATTATATTAAGTACATTATACCATATTTTCTTCTTTAGTATTATTTTATAAAAATAATAAATATTCATAAAAACTCATAGGTACTCATTACCCGACCCGTGAATACCCATTACTTGCCTAAAACCCGTGGTTAATCACTGAAACCGAATACCCTTCGATTAAGTCCTAAGATGGACCCAATTAATCCATTCACTTAATAGGTCACTTTAGAATTTTAATTCATCGACTCTTGAATAATTTATTAATTATTGACCGTTAAATTTATCACGTGTCCGATTTATTTTCCTAAAATTTTCTTAATTATTTAAAATTAGAATGTTACATTATTCTCATATGAACTACCCACAGTATCTCACTACGAATGCCAAGGACTTTTTCTTTGAAACTAGCTTTCTTCTCCAGTTGGTTGCCCTCTCCTCCCGATGAATCTGGTGGTTTTGGAGGCTGTTGCCATTAATTCTTTGATTCTCACCTTGGCTTTCCATCGTAGAGAGTTTTCTACCATCCGACTTATTAATCTTTTTTAATTGCTATTGTTGATTATTATTGCTGATTTAATAAAAATAATATACAATAAAGGATAAAAGATAAAAAAAATAAACAAGATAACACATAAAAGGTTATAATAATAATAATAATAATAATAATAATTTATTATTATTATTCAAACAATTATAAAAAATAAATAATAATATTTAGAATATTAATTAATATCAATATTAATATCAATATTTAATATTATATCCCATTAATCATAACCTTATGGTTTTTTAGTATATTTAATTTATTAAAATATAAAACCATTAATTAAAATAACAAAATATAAAAAATTACTAATTGATAATAACATATATGATTGAAATCAATCAATATTTACCAATATATGATAGAAATCAAGACTTAAATTTATTATATAAAAAAACGTGTATTTAATTCAAATGTTTAAAATTCAAAATTTATTCAAATTTAAAAAGATACATAATCTCTTTTATTTTTTGTTATATAATATTTTCTCCTTTGTTCTACTTGATATAATAAAATATAAAATTTTTATAACAATCATAAAAAGTCACCTACACGCCTTATAATTTTCCATTTAACAAATCTAATATATTAAAATAGAAAGACATTAAAAATAAAGAGACATTCTTCCGAGCATTAAAACAATCGATTGTATATTATATATATATATATATATATATATATATATATATATATATATATATATATATATATCTTCAGCCACAACCTACCTAAAACCCATCAATTTACAAATAAAAATACACTTTTAAATAATACAAAATATTCTCGGTATATTTTATATTATAATTATTTGTTCGTTTAATTTTCACGGAAAACACGGTAAATATTTCTTAAAGAAAACCAAAAAAAATACTGTGTGAATACAGGGGTCAAAAATACTAGTTTTATATATTTTAGATATTTATTCAAGTTTAGTTATTTTTAAATGTATTAAATTTGTTAGTTATTTTTATTATACCTCTAAAATAATCTTTTAATATTAATGGGCAGAGTCATTGGAATGAATTTCTCATATTTTATTAATATCAAAAGAAATAATTAATTAATTATTGTATATGTTTTTTTGTTAAAAAAATTATAAATACATGTATATTGTGAGAGATTTAAAATATATAATGTTAAAATTTAAAATATAGTTTTTGGAAAAGGTCTTACAAAAATAAAAAAAAATGGGGTATTTCATTCAATTTGTTTATAAAATTTTAAATTATATTTTTTTGAGTTTTTAATTAAGATGTCATAACGAATTTGGTTTAACATTTATTTCTTAACTTATAATAAAATTAACTCATTATTATTTATTAAGATGTTATTAATATTAAATAAATATTTCTGTATCAAATATAATGATAAATACAAAACAACAATATCAATTAAAAAAATGAAACACAAAACATCATTATTACCATCTTAAATTAAAATTTAGAAATGGGGGAAACGATAAGATGGTAGAAAGAAAAATATGGTTTGCAAAAAGAAAAGAAAAGTAAGAATGATAAAATGAGCAAGGGAAGGATGGTGGGTGACCGGACGAAACGGTGGAGAAGAGCGCGACACGTCACGTGGTCCCAAAGAAAGGGTCATGATGAGGGGGACCCACATAGCAAGTTGCACTTATATAAAAAAAAAAAAGTGACAGCAAAAAGGTGTTTTAAATAAGAAAAGAATATGTAGGACTGGTGTACGTGAAAACGCCACGTGTTTGACTGGCACAGTATGACACGTGTCAGTTCGGGTAAGGGGAGGAGACTGTGCCACCGCTCAACAATCAACAATCGCTGAAAGCGACCCTTCAGGGTCGCGTGGAGCCAATACGCTTACGTCACCATGCGCACGTGTCTCTTTACTCTATGTTTCCGAATAAATAACTATAGCTTTTCTTCTTTTCTTTTAAGGAAATTTCGGTGATGATGGTCCAGTTTAAACGGGTTTAGGTAATAAATAGTTTAATTAATATTAATTTAATTTAATTTATTTTTAATTAAATAAATTTACAGTTATCAGGTTTTAGTTAAGTTAAAATGAGGAATTTTAATTTAAATTTATAATAAATTAAATTTTCTTTTAGTTTTTTTAAATTTTATTATATATTTTTTATCAATTCGATAAAAAATAATTTAATATCTTCTATATTATCACAATATGTATTATATATCTCACACTAGTAATGCATTGTAAACACTTCTAATTCAAAATTTAAATTTAATTATGTACGACAAAATACTATATCAGGGCTACATTACTTATAAAATTATGCGAAATTGAGCTTTGTCACTCATAGTTTTGGGTTCCATTTAAAACTTAATTGTGAAATGAACATTTATGTTTGAAACTTAATTGAACTGCAGTGATATATACCTGTGTACTTGTTGCTTTTTCCCCACGATGTTTAGAGAACATAAAGCTGGCAGTATCACTGCGTGAAACAAATAGCAATCCTTCATTATATAGCACAATATTCTACAAACTTATTTTTTTATTCGATTTTCACGGGTGGTTGTTTATGATCACTCCTAAAAACTAGCAAGATACGTGCAATTACACAAAATAGATTAGTTATGAGAAATATATTTCATATATTTTATATTATTAATTATAGATATATATTTAAAATATTCATAATATAGAAAATATAAAGTTAGTTTAATTTAACTAAACCAAAAATATGTACATATTATATAACGTATATTTAGCTATTATTTAAAATATAATTGAATTTAAAAGAAAGACTAAAAATATTTCATTGTTGTTTTGGGAATAAAAAACATTTTTATATGAATTTTGAAAAATAAAAATAAAATACCATAGAGAAATATTAAAGATTTTGTTAACAATTAAAAAATTAAATTAAAACAAAATTATCACATTTAATTTGTATAGGTTTGTTTATCTTTCTAAGTATTATGTTTATTTTAAAAATTTAAAATAAGATTTTTTAAAATTAATAAATAGTTTTATGAATAAAAAAATTGCTTAAAAATAACATATTGTGATCAATTAAAAAGATGTTTATTAAAATTAACTATAACCATTTACTAAATATTTTAAATCCTAAAATTGAAACTAATCAAATTGAAAAAGATATTATCATATTTGATATCGTATTTAAGTTGTATTTTTACAAAAATCTAGGAACACATCTTTTTCTTTTTATGATCAAGAATAAATGTTATTTTTTATGATGGTTTTTTTTAGGATCTAGAAATTAGTTGCCACTAAAAAAAACTTGATTTTACTAATAGTTTTTATTAGCTTTAATGGGGTTAAAACCCTTACTAAAACCATTACCCATAGTTGTATAAAATATAGAAAATCCTTTTGTCATAAACAAATTACCTATACTTTAACCAACCTTGGGTAATGTCATTATACATGATTAAGCGTGTGTTTGCTTGGGCGTTGAAGCTCCATTCCATTTTGAAAACCCTTGTTTCAAAAACCCCACCTCCGCGAGTGTGCGTTTGACTGTGAAGGAGGAGCTCCGTCTCCATTTTGGAATCTCCATTGGTGGAGTGTGGACGCGGTTTTCAAGGGGTCTGCCCATAGGTTTCCTCTTCTCACCTCCGTTCTATTGTGCTTGGGCATTCATTGGGTATTTACGATTTTGCCCTCATTTTGTGTGCTTGTGGCAGTAAGGCACCAGATATGGTGAGCCTTGTACACACATAGAATCAGAGTGGCGAATTGGTCTCTCAGAGGTACTCTCTCCCTATCTCTCGATTTTTTTTTTTGTTTGTTGGATTGTTGTGCGGTTGCGTGGTGGTGAACTGTGGGTTTCGGTGGTGGATGGTGGAGCACAATGGATGGATGATGAAGGAGGGGTTTGGGTAGTGAGGGGATGTGACGTCCAACGTCATTTTACCTTTATTTATATCTGTTTAATTGTTTTTCATAATAAATTTTTCACGTTTAATAATAATTAATTAGGTCCTAATGTAAAATAACATTTATTTTCCTTAAGCATACTCAAAATAATAAACAATAGTAAATAAATCAAATAATAAAATGGAATTAATTAAAATAAGTGAAAGAAAAAAAAGGGTCAGGGGTCATTCGCTTGAGCGAGACCCTGATTCGCTTAAGCGAAACCAGTGAAGGCCGCTTGAGCGAGTTCCTACTCGCTTGAGCGAGTTACGAGACTTGCAAAGAAAATTCACTAACAATTCATAGTCTTTTACAAAAAAAAACAAGCAATATCCCTAAGGGTTTCCTTCAAGCGCACCCGCATCTGGAGTCTCTACACTCGGCGTGTTCCCTCATTCGAAGCCAAAACCTTCCTTCACTCGGAAATGGCCCTCTCGGTCATGCCTCACTCAGAAATTTCTCACTCAAAGTCAGATCTTTTTTCTTCACTCGGGAGGTCTTATCTCGGACATGATTCACTTGGAAACATCTTAACCTTCCTTTACTCGGAAGTGGTTCTCTCGGTCATTCCTTACTCGGAAACATCTTAACCTTCCTTCACTCGGAAGGGGTTCTCTCAGCCATTCCTCACTCGGAAACATCTTAACCTTCCTTCACTCGGAAGGGATTCTCTCGGTCATTCCTCACTCGGAAACATCTTAACCTTCCTTCACTCGGAAGGGGTTCTCTCAGCCATTCTTCACTCGAAAACATCTTAACCTTCCTTCACTCGGAAGTGGTTCTCTCGATCATTCCTCACTCGAAAACATCTTAACCTTCCTTCACTCGGAAGGGGTTCTCTCAGCCATTCCTCACTCGGAAACATCCTAACCTTCCTTCACTCGGAAGGGGTTCTCTCGGTCATGATTATCCAATCGGCCCTAATCAGACTCCTTACAGGGGATATATGCATCAGGTCCTTACTTCGCTTGAGCGAGAGTGTCTCGCTTGAGCGAAATAGTTCCAGTATCTATACTCCCTTCACTCGCTCGGGCGAGAATGAATCCGCTTGGGTGAAATTAACATAGTAGCCATTTCTTCTAGCCCTCGCTCAAGCGAGATAGAATCCGCTTAAGCGAAAGTGGCCCAGTGACTACACTGAAGGTACAGAGTACTCTCGCTTGAGCGAGAATACACCTCTCTTGAGCGAGTTATGCAATGCCCGACCAAAAACAAAAATTTACACCTGATCTAATAGATTGGCACATACATATGCATCATTTGATCTAATTCATCCACTTTCACACATTCAGACTCACACATGAAATTGACTTTAACTGAACATACTCATCAATCTTATTTTAATTCATCAATGCATTACATTGAATCCATCATTCAAATGCTAATAATGCACACACAATTGGCATTATAATCATCAAGCAGCAAGCACTCTACACATAATTGGCATCATTCCACCCTCACAAGAATGACAAGAACTATCCATGGTAATTCATCATCTGCCTGGAATTTTAGCTCATATCAATATGCACCCATTTCATGGAAACTAACATCATCCTTAGTACCTCATCATCATGAATTCACATCTTCATCATTCAACATATCAATTCCAGCTCTTCTACTTATTACAATCGTTCATAGTCACCTTGTTCAGATTATAAAATTGATCCAACACACACACAAGAAACATATAAATATAACATATATGACACACAATACACATTGTCTACATCATTTCATTCATGATTCCCTGCACTCTTTGGCATCAATTCTCCGCTTGGCGCACCTCTAGGGCTTCGACCTCTTCCCTGTTACTGGTTACTAAATTAAAGAAAACCACAACAAGGGTGATGTTTGGTATCATAATTAATCTAGAACGGTAATGACATAACAAGATACATGTTTACTAATTCTACATTAGGTAATTAGTCCTGCATTTTATCATCAACCTATACTTACTAATTATAAACTCCATTCAAATTCATTATCCTCAAAATGAAAATCACAATCAACAAATATAATAGAGCACATCATCACACAATGCCAATAATTTCATCAACTATCACCACTGACTCTCAAATAAAATCGACGCCTAGTATCCGGATACTAAAGGATCGGCCTTCAGCTGGGGGTCCTACTTAACACCCCGTGAACCCTGCTTGGTCTACCGAGTCCTGCTTGACTCTCCACCTCAACCACTGGGTCCTACTTGACCACTGGGTAGCTCAACTGGGCACAAAAACCACGGGAGCCAGAAACGAAGGGCTATACATACCGTCGACCGTCCCACACCACATAATCACACATGTATATATCACATTCCTTATATCATAGATCAAGTGGCCGTCAATAACAAATCATACTTATCAAATGGGCGACCTACTTGTCAAGCCCGTCATCACAACGCCACCATACACATCAGTCTATCACAATGTACAATGCTTTAATCTCATAATCATCATAAATCATACACAATTCATATTCATATATCCATACACATACAATTATCATCTAGTAATCTTTCTTACCCTTTTAATACTTAGTTCAATGACCCGAATCCAAAATACGCACCCATTCTAATTAATTACAACCCGAACACCCCCCTTACCTCAATTCCGAGCTCTGACGACTCGTTCTTGATGTCGACTGTGTTTTCTAAATGCTGCGTTCAAGGTCCTACCTCCGAGTTCAACACCTGTTTTGCTAATCGGTCCTCCGACGTCCGTTTCATTACCTACGGAGGTCGTAACACCAAAACCCATTAACGTTATATTACCCTCATTATTCCAATTATCGTTTTCAAGCTCACATGCACTAAAGGAGTAGAAAACAAGGCCTCCTTCCACCATGCATGGCCGTCGGCTAGAGAGAGAAAGTGAAGAGGGAGGAAGATAACTCAATTTAAAGGGTCCATTAAACTCACCTCGAAGCCACGATCTCAGAAACGTAGTTATTTCGAAGTTTCGACGCGAAACGGGCCTCCCCTTGAGGCATGCAACTCATGCCCGTGTGAGGGAGGAGGAGAAGAGGAAGAAGACGCTGGCGTGAAATGAGAGAGAAGAAGATGAATTTTCATTAATTAAGACTCAGGGGCAAAATGGTCATTTCCCTATTTCTTTTATAATTTCTTTGAAAGTTTTAATTAAACTTTTACCTTTTACCTCCCATCGGTAACTTCTAAATTTACCTCCTTTTAATTTCACCTCATTTAACCTTTTATAATTAATCAATCAAATACATTTACTTATTCCCACCATATTTAATTATCTATAATTGCATTTACATTAATAATAATTCCCAAAATCTCGATAAATCCAATTGGGAAATTATTAATATTTTTCGCCAATTAAAATTTTGCTAAAATCTTAAGGATGTTACAGGGGAGAGTGATGGTGGCCGTGGAAGGAGGTTGGATGGTAGATGAAGGAGGGCGTAGGAGCTGGTTCGGTTCGAGGCCCTGCGTGTGGTGATGTTGGGAAGATAAAGCACCGGTGTGGTTGAGGGATGGTGGTGTACCATAAAGCCTGTAGGAATGGATGGCGGATGATTGGTTTAGGTGGTGGTACATGGGTGTGGAAGAGGCTATGAGGTGTACGATAAAATTGGATGGTGGATGATTGGTTTGGATGGTAGACCATGGGTGTTCTTCAGCTTGTGGGGTGTACCGTAAGATTGAGGGTGTTGATTGGTTTAGATTTAGGGTGCATAGGTAGGATTGAAAATGTGGACCGTGTTAACTGTTTTTATTTAAATAATTTTTTTAATTTTTTTATGTTGTTGCGATTTTTTTTATTTATAATTTTGTATAAGAAGTTAAAAATTCGTATGACAATTATTTGTATGTTGTAACTAGAACTAAAAAGCGTTTAGATACAAATTCAATTAGGGTTTAACTTTTATATCTATATTCGAATAACATTTAGATACAAATTCAAATAGCGTTTAGATACAACATTTTTAATTTGTAGCGGCACGTTGTTAACAATGTACCACATTCATTCAAATGCTAATTATGTATATATAAAATGAATGGAAATAATAGATGCAAATTATGACTATACAATTAAGGGATAAAGAAATTAATTTACAATAAAAATATAGAAGAAAAAAGGGGTTAATTTATAATAACAATACATTTTATTAATATATAAAATTTAAATTATTTAAATATTATATACAAAAAATATACTACTTTATTACTCTTTTTAACTAATACCATTTTTGGTAATTTTACTATCAAATTCCATTTTTCTAAACCAAGTTTACCAAAATATTTTCCAACCAAACACAATCACTATTTTCCAACTCACTTTTATAACAAAGTATCCAAACACAAATCACTGTTTTTAAAACCCTGGTTTTCTCAACCATGTTTTGAAAACCTCAATTTTCCAAACTCCGTTTACAAACCTTACACCAATTTTTAACCAAACAGACCCTAAGAACCCTAAGTAATACAAAGTGTATCGTAGTTAGAAATCTTTGTTAATGTTACAATGGGTAATCTCGATTAATATTTTAAAAATATTATAATTCAAATCACTATTAACTATTTTATGTTTCCACATAATTCTTCTTTAGATATGATGAATGGCTAAATGCAACCTTATCTTATAATTTATTAGAGAAATCAGTCTCATTAAATCAACATCAAATAAAACACTCAAATAAAAAGAGAATTTGATTTCTTCTTAATATAATTGAAAATGTAAATCAGAATGGAATATATATATATTAATATTAATATTAAATACAAATCCAAAGTGCTCTAGTCGATGTCATTCATAGAATGTACAAAATAGTTCCTATCATTAGAGCTCCATGTTAAGTCCCTTGTTTAATTAAAAATCAAAGTACAAAAAAAGAAGAGTACAGCTATATGTTTTTCCCCTATTCCAAATTTAGTAAAAACATAACCATCATGGAAGCTGATATTTCAAATGTTAATTTGGTGATTTCCCAATAAATGTTTAGAACTTTGCCAAGTACGTTTAACACCTAATAAAATTCTTGATTTATTGTGTCTAACAGGCTGTTTCGTTAAAAGTTATGTAAGGGATCAAGAAAATTGAGGTTTTGTAAATGGGGTTTAGAAAACTGAGATTTTATAAACGGAGTTTGTGTTTAATTGATAGTTTTGAAAAACTCAATTAAAAAATAATGGTTATGTTTGGTTGGTAAAAAGTTTAGTAGAATTAGGTTGGGAAAATGATAATTTGTGGTAAAATAATTACCAAAAAAATAATAGTTTTAATATATGTAATGTGTGTGTATTTGTATATATTAATATTATATGTATAAATTGAAAGTTATATATTAAACATAATTATACATATTAAAAAATGAATTAATATATTAAAACTAATAATTTTATTTTATTAGTTTTTATATATTTAATGTCTATGTATATATATGTTAACGTTTAATATATAAAATGAATATTATATGTTAACATTATGACTATATCTATTATAAACATTAAAATAAAAATAATTTAATATATTAAAACTAATAAATCAAACTTACAATACGATGATAAACATGACTAATTAGTGAATTCTGTATGAACAATTTGATCCCTAATTGAGTCACGAATAACATTCATGGGCGGCGATGAAATTGTGTCAACTTTTTCGTATGGTACAAAGCGAGAATGATTTTGATCTCTCATATAGTCGTCTTTATTTTCATTTACGTTGTCAAAATCAATATCCGCTAGACTGCATCTTCAAATGAAGTTGTTTATTGTCATTGTGGCACATACCAACTGAACTTGAGTCTCGTACTTGAAGTTAAACATATGATGAAGAATGGAAAATCTGATTTTCCATACATCGAAACTTCTATGGTGCACCTTAAGCTAGAGTGAAAATAATTGAAAACTTCATTGTGATTTTAAAAATCACGTGTACATATAAAATCTGGAAGATGATATCTTTCATTTTTGTAAGGACCCAAGTATCCCATCGGTATTGGATATCCATTGTCAACCAAATAGTATTTAACTAATAAATAAATAAACCAAACAACATTAGCATAATACCATTATCACATGTATAGGTTCAAATAGTATGAAATCAAACTTGTGGGAGGGTATGGGAATTATAAGCTGCATTTATAAGTGCGTCTTTAAATACATGTACATCATGGGCAGATCCTTCCCAATCTGGCAAGACAAATGTGAAACATACATCCCAATCACAGATGACCATGACATTTTATGAGGTATAACATTTTCTATCGCTGAACCTTACAGAATCATTTAAAGACACAACACACAGGATATGTGTTTCATCAATTACTCCAATACAGTCATTAAAATATGACCAATATCTCCTATCATTGTGTAATTTTTAGGGCACGTGCTGGACTGTTAGATCTGTAGGCTTTATGATGTCAGTCGACAATTTCAAACATTCATGTAAGACACGATGAAAATTTTTGCTAACTATTTCACTTGAATGCTCAAATCTTTCTTGTATAACTCTGTTTCCCATGCCATGTCCAATTGCATACAAGAACATAACAACCATTTCTTGAACCCCATGTTTCTGGATATTTTCATCTATAGTTAACTAATTCCTCGCATAATAAGGAGAATAAATGTTTATTCATCCTAAGCATTTCATGACATCTAGTGTCATTTTCGTTAAGTATCTCTTATACCCATACATGCCCACTTGGTTCACTTGTTCTACATGGTTCCTTACATAAATATTTCATGGCCCATTCCCTAATTTCAAATGATGAACAACCTGTCATTCTCACATCAATGTCGCATACTTCATCTTCGCTTGAGCAATGATCATCACCATTAGATGTCATGGTTGAACAGCTATTGCTTTCCACTTCTGAAAATTAATGAAGACCTTAACACAATTTGTAATTAAATTTTTATGGCATATAATTTAAGCAATTGTATAGATCATAAATAATTACAATGTCTATAACATCATACAGTTAAACTATACATTATAATGTCTATAACATAATATAGCTAAACCATACATTATAATGTCTATAACGTAATACAATTAAACCATATATTACAATGTCTATTAACATAATACAGTTAAACCATACATTACAATGTCTATAACATAATATAGATCATTAAAGTGTCCAAATTCAGTCCAAGACTACATCCATAAGAAAGGTTGTTTGCTCATAGCGGTCTTTCAAATGTATAAACCACTCATGTGTCTCCTTAACTCTGAGTGCCTGTTGACACTTTGCAAAGTACTTTTGATCACGTTTACATTCAGGTAGCTAACAAAGAATTTCAAGTGCCTTATCAATAGATTCACCATTATCGTTCCTTTTGGCCACAATTGCATAAATATGGGAACTAATGGTTGTTGTCTCTGATTCATTGAATCAATAATAATTGTTTCATTGTCCCTCATACTTCTTTTACTTTTCCCTCTGCCACTCACCCTCTATTTTTTTCACCACTTATGGTTGATGGATTTGGATGGGAGTCCTGATTTAGGTCGATACCACCTATCCCTATATTACTTGAGCCCTCAATAGTAACTTGCTCCGCGCCTATGGTAGGGTCCTCATTATCACTTGAACCCTTGCTCTTATTTTACACTACTAAAAAAACACGTTTTAGCGACGGAAAAACTTGGTCGCTAATCCGTGCCAAGACCGTCGCTACATACCTTAGCGACGACATTTTAGACGGGAAACCATCCGTCGCTAAAACCCTCGTCGAAAATGGATCAGCGACCATAAAACAGATGTATAAACCACTCATGTGTCTCCTTAACTCTGAGTGCCTGTTGACACTTTGCAAAGTACTTTTGATCACGTTTACATTCAGGTAGCTAACAAAGAATTTCAAGTGCCTTATCAATAGATTCACCATTATCGTTCCTTTTGGCCACAATTGCATAAATATGGGAACTAATGGTTGTTGTCTCTGATTCATTGAATCAATAATAATTGTTTCATTGTCCCTCATACTTCTTTTACTTTTCCCTCTGCCACTCACCCTCTATTTTTTTCACCACTTATGGTTGATGGATTTGGATGGGAGTCCTGATTTAGGTCGATACCACCTATCCCTATATTACTTGAGCCCTCAATAGTAACTTGCTCCGCGCCTATGGTAGGGTCCTCATTATCACTTGAACCCTTGCTCTTATTTTACACTACTAAAAAAACACGTTTTAGCGACGGAAAAACTTGGTCGCTAATCCGTGCCAAGACCGTCGCTACATACCTTAGCGACGACATTTTAGACGGGAAACCATCCGTCGCTAAAACCCTCGTCGAAAATGGATCAGCGACCATAAAACAGACGTCGCTAAAATACCGACGGCGTTCTGGCGTCACTAACATGGTCTCTGTTTCACTGACTGAGAGCCGTCGCTAACTGTGGCCATAGAGTGACCTCATCTCCCTATCGCTAGTAGAGACGGTCGTTCACCGTCGCTGTAGTCAGTCATACAGCGACGGGGCGTGACGTCGCTACTAGTGACAGAGGTGTACCGTCGCTGTGGTCAGTCATACAGCGACCTAATTCAACCGTCGCTAGTGGTTATTCATACAGCGACCACTATATCCGTCGCTAATGGCTAGTCAGATAGCGACCGTCTGTTACCGTCGCTGTTTATTTCTCATAGCGACCTCAGTCTATCCGTCGCTGTTTATTTCTCATAGCGACCGTCGGCTACCGTCGCTAAGTGGAATTTTTAAATTTTTTAAAATTAGTTTAATATTGACTGGTTTTGTTAATTTAACTTTAAAAATGTATTAATATTTTGTATTTTGTATTGGCTGATAAAATTTTATAATTAAATTTAAATAATTTTTTTAAAATATTAAATTATTATTAAAAACAAAATAATAAATTAAATTTATTTATCAAATAGGTTGAACTATTAATGATAGGTACAATAAGGCTTTTTGATTTGAATTTAATTACCAATAAATATTGACATAATAAATGAAGAATGACAAAATAAATACTGAATAAAATATAACATAAAAACTAAAAATCAAATATACAATGTGTATAAATAATAAAAATACAATCATGTTCCAGCAGACGCCCGGTGGAGGGTCCAACATGATCCATCACCATTTGTTCTATGTTGTTGTACGTATCCCTGTTTCCTCCAACCTGATAGTAAGACTGTTGCACGGTTACGTCTGATGGTCTACGCGGTAACTGCTCACCATGGTTGTACCAGCAGTGGTATGTTTCCATGAACCCTTTCTCAGTTAGGTGGTATATGACATCATCCGCGTATTCAAAACTCATGCATTTGCACCTTGAGCACGGACAACGAATCTTCTGAGTCACTTCAAATCCAGGCGTGTTTGCTGTAGCGAACGGAATGAACTCTAATAGCCCCATCATAAACTCCTCAGTCACTCGCCGATTGCGATCAAGTCGGTTGTACATCCATCGCCGATTTGCCGGTACCTCCATTTACAATATCTAACAAGCACGATTTCTGTTACTTTAAATTATTGTAATTTTATTTGACTATCGGTTGCGAATCACTCGATCTCTTTGATGTTGCAAATTGGTGGGGCCCTATCCCATTCGGTATGAATATACAACCATCCGTAACCCATCGATCTTGTATGTCGTCTATCTTGTGTCGTTGATGTTCATTTGAAATTTCGGCAGCATTTCGCATTGGTCCCCGAGTACACAGAGATACGTACGGTATGAAATACCGCACGCAGACATGCACCCCAGGGACAATACGAAACACCATAACCGAAATTTCAAATGAACATTCAACGTCTCAAGATAGACAACATACAACATTGATGGGTTACGCCCTATTGGTTACAAATTCATACCAAACTGTCCAACCGGGACAATTCAAGATCCAACACAACACGGTCTACATCAACCGGTTGTTTTGAAACTTGAACGAGAATCTAATGGGTACACACATGACTAAACCCTACATTATTAAATCATGAGTGTTATTTTTTAAGTTCCTTAAGAAAGGGAGCCTGTCAAAATTTTGGCAGAGTCTCCCCTGTAAACTAGACATTTCCCAAATTTACGAATGACCTGTTACATACAGAAAACTTCCCAGTATAGATAAATAAACATACCATACGCATTGTATGTGATATTCAGAGTTATGAAGACCAAATCATGTTATCACTACATAAACCCAATGCCTATTGAGCTCTGCTCTCCACTAACAAACAAACATTACACATGCATCTTCAAATCATGTTATCAGCACATAAAACCAATACCTAATGAGCTCTGCTCTCCACTAACAAACAACATTACACATGCATATAAAATGGTGTCTTATCAGCACACAAAACCAATGCCTAATAAGCCCTACTCTCCACTAACAAACAACTATCCACATGCATACACATAATGAGCAAGTCAGTGTTAGGGGATTACCTCGAGGAAAAGAGTGAGCGAAGAATATGAAGCTGTCGATAAACGATCACAGACCACGCGTAACGTGTGCTAGTCTGCATGACAAACCAATAACTGGTTGGATAGTTAAGAGTAGCAAGGAAACTAAACAAAGAGAGACACGTAAAGCAAATTATAGATTAAGTACATTGCAAGGAAACTAAACAAATAGAGACAGTCAAAGCAAATTGCAGCTAAGGTGGCATTGGATAAAGCGCTCAATTGGAAAATTGATTACTAATTACTCAATTTTATATAAGGTCTATCCCATTTGATAAGTTTCATGTTAACTCCATATTTAAGATCATCAGGGGCATGAGAGTACCCATCTGTCATATAATTAAATTTATCGTAACACCAATATTTATTTTCTTATATATCAAGCTTAGTATGAATCTCTTATGTATGGGTACTCTTTTGAGTTTTGTTTAATTACCTTGCAAAAGTATGCTCCAGAAGAGAAGCTTGAATGTCCTAATGGCTATCTTCCCATTTTAACTTTCCCCTCCCCTCCCAGCAAATAAATTATGAAGTAATCAAATTTGACTTATCCATTTCATTTTATCAAAACCAAACATAAGTTAACAACTTATACACCACTTTCTCTGATGACAAATGGCATAACACAGATTCAATTACTGCTAAACTTACTAGTTGCCATATCTTCATGATATCTCACCCTCTACCTTAATTAACAAAGCCTCTAAAACAAAACAACAAAAATTACCCCTGAAATAAGTGGGCAGGCTCACATCCCAGATAGATATGTGTTTCTAATCATGATCTAACGGTTATGTTATGATATTCAAATGCAAGTATGTGAATGTGGGTTAGAGATCGAGGAACATAATACAAATTAGTCTTAACTTTGCTGAAGTTAGTTGATGGTTTACTCCTTTTTGTTTTTTTAGGCTGATCTTACTCTTAAATAGGAAAAACGTATCTTTGTTGTACGGTGTGTAGGTAGTTTTACGTTGATATGTTTTATGGTGGTGGGAATGATGGGTGAGAGGAGCTTGGGATTGGAAGTGAAAGTGGGCCAGAACCCTGCGATCGGGTAAAGGTCTGAGTAACAACTCTTTTGATAACAACCCTTCGATCGGGTAAAGGCCAGAACCCTGGAAGTCTTCTTCTTGTGGGAGTGAAGATGCTAATGTTGTTGAAGAAAATAGAAGGATGAACAGAAGAAGAAGAGTGTTAGATAATGAACCAATTCTTATATTTAACCAAATACAATCCAAGAGCAACAAAAGCAGAAGAGAATGTACCTAACGGGTGAGCTGAACCAGGTCACCAGCGTTTCAATGATGACATCGTCGATAACGGAGGAAGAGTGGTGAGCCTTGGAGGACCGCCGGATGGAGAGTGGTAAGGTTCGGTGAGGTCACGATAATATAGGGGTAGAGGACGATAATGGTTCTTACTCTCCTGTTCTAGCCCCTTATGTTATAACGCATGTTTTACTTGTTAACCAAGTGGCCTTAATAACTCAAGAGGGGGTTGAATTATGCTTTAAAAAAAATTCTAAATAACCTTTCCTAAAATAAAATTTAACTTTTAGATATTAGTTTTGATATGAAAGAGAAGAGGAAGTACTTTTATTATTTGATATAAATTAAAGAGATATAGAGAAGAAAAAGCTTACAAACCACAATTTTTATCTTGGTTCGGTTTCCCTACATCTAGTCTTTAAGTAAACCCATTTAAGATTTTCCACCAGAAGAGAATTTGAGAAATTTTATAAGATGAGCAAATAACACTTTTTGATACACCCAATCAAGACCGTATCCCTCATTTTTTTTTCTTTTCTCACAATTCCTTTCTCTAGAATCAACACCAAAGGTTAACACCCTCACCTTTGAAATATCTCTCAACCCAATTTGTGTATGAATTTATAAAAATTTAACTCTCTTAATAGAGCATAAATAAAAATTATAAGCATAAAATAAAGTCAAATAAAAACGTGATGAAGCTGACAAATCGATTAGAAATAATATGAAGCAATATCAAACTTTCATCACATATGCCTTTGAAAACTAAAAATAATCAATGAAAAATAATGCATGACATAAGTTTCATGAGTGCATAAGCCCTTATTTATAGCCATTTGATTTAGAAACTAGCCGTTAGAAGATAAAAGCCAATAATCTGAACTGATTTGATTTTAACGCATAGAAATCCCTAAATTTTCATTCTGATGAAAACTTATTTTTAAGTTTCAAATACAATCTCTAATCAATTAGCCTAATTGATTAGTCCATTCATAATCGATTATGGTAACCGATTAGCTACATGTTGTTAATTTTTCAAATATCAAACATGATCGATTAGCCTAATTAATTAGTTCACTCATAATCGATTGTGGTAATCGATAAGTTACTTGCTGTTTATTTTGTTAAGTATGACCTTATATGCATATGCATGCTCAAATATTTTTGTAAATAGTTTAGGTGATTTGTAAGCAACAATACATAATTCTTTTGACTTTATATACATTAATATCAAAGTATAGAATAGTATAGTCAATGTCGCTCTTCTTGACCTGTATTTTGAATTTCCTTGACCAAGCACCTTCTTAGGTTACCCGGATATTTTCTAACTTTTTAGGAATCATTAAAACTTAAAAAGCATATCCAATTACATTACTGATTCATAATGCTATTCTGGGCCCTGTTCTTCATATAAATGTCTTATTTCATATAAATGTTTGTTTCATTTTCCTATTCTCACTGTTTTCTTCATATCACTCTCCTGTTCTAGCCTATGTGTTATGAAGCGTGTTTTACTATAGTTCATAATGTTGTTCTGTCCCTCTATTTTTCATGTAAATGTTTTGTTTCATATAAATGTTTTGTTTCATTTTCCTGTTCTCATTGTTTTCTTCTTATCTGGTCTAATGATAAACTTGGCCCAATCATACCACTAGTTCACAATTGAAATTAATAACAATGTTGTCAGGCTTTTTAAATATTACTTATTATTTCATATTTGACTACTAGATATAGTTACTGAAGTTGTTTGTATACACTTGAAGAGGTTTTGAAATTTTATCATGTTTCTTTTCCCCAATGTAATCTCAAGTTTTACAAGAAAGAATCAACTTTTAAGTTTATGAGTTTGACATTTTAGTCTGTGAGAACTAAAAATTCTAGTATTGTATATCCTGGGTTTCCATATGGTGTTTTGCAGAGTGACAATGCATGCCATATTTATAGCTCCAAAATCTGGATTTCTTTTGTCTTGGGGATTTACTCTTTCCACTATATATATTTATAAAAGCAAAGCCAATATGTTTTCACACTGCCAAATCAAATATAAAAACAATAATTGGTTAAACGAAGAATCACAAAAGTTACATTCTTATTGTATATATATATATATAACAGCAATATGAAAATTAATTCTTTTTATTATTATTATTTTGAAGTATTTTAAATACTTTATACTAATGATATTTGATTTTGTATATACCTGAATTTTAAAAAAAAACCCTAAGTGGAACCCAATTGCTTAATATATGGTTGGTTTTGGAAGAACATGTGATATTTTAGATGGAGGGGGATGCCCTCCAATTCATGATATTCATTTATCATTTTAAAACGAGTGAACATTTACTTTAATGTTTGTATAGTTTATGGTCATTGAAGTTTCAATGGTTAGCATAAAAAGTTAGGGAATTGTATGTGTGTCTCCTTGTGGAGAGGATGCTGAGACGGGTGATACAGGGAACTACAACTCAATAATGGAGACATTCCAATCACCAGTCATCATCAACTCGAAAAAATGTTGGTACTCTATGATCTTATCGATAAATGCTAAACAACTGAGAAAATTAAAAATGTACCAAGAAAAATGCACAAAACAAAAATAATGCAAAACAGAACACCAAAATTAAGCTCTACTAAATTAATACTCACTTCTTTGATTCATTTCTTCAATTAAGTTTTCACTTAAAATAGCTAAAAAAACTTTGAAATCGGAATTGGATCCTTTAATTAAGAGTTGAATATGCCTTTATAGAATGAGAATCCAGACAATGAAACACACTCTAATCAAGATCGAACGGGTAAAATTGTGAACTGTTTAAGTTAATTCTTTAGTGTTCTTAATACAGTTTCGATCTTCATTTTCATTGGACTTAGTATATTTACCGGTTAAAGGTCATTTATCATTTTAAAACGAGTGAACATTCCAGATAAAACCAACAAACATTTACCTCATTCTCAGTTCCAGTATATGCATAGATAGAAATTACAAGACAGATTAGGGGACTTACCAGTTGAGCTCGAAGGTGAGAGGCCACAAAACACAACTTCCCCGGAGGTCACCGGAGTGTGTGTCAGACAGGGAAACAGTGAGATACAGCTACCAAATTTGCTTTCCACGGCTGCCATTCACAAGGAAAACAAAGATCAGTGTCTAGGCACATACGAAAGCTACAATGACAGACACATTCCACGGAGAGGTAAGGCCTTACATGCGATGGACAAGGGGTGGTCTCTTGGCACCAAGTCTTGAAGGGGAAGCTTTGCTTACCGAGAGAGAAATGGAGAAGGCGAGAGAGCAATAGCGAACGTGAGAAACGGAGAAAGAAGGGCGAGACTGCGCCGCCGCCACAGCAACGAACGGAAGGAGGGAGACCGGTCGACTTCCGTCGGAGAAAGGGAGGGGTGATCGGAGGGGTGATCGGAAACAGAGGAGAGGAATTGGGATTGTGAGTTAGGGCAAATGATTAGGGGAGAAGGTGGGCTCGAGTATTATTAGAATGTAGCGACGGTATTAGACCGTCGCTAACAACGTCACTTGAATAAAAAGTTTACGACGGCAAACCACTTCCGTCACTAGGCTCTTCCTATTAGCGACGGATAAACAATTCCGTCACTACTCTTGAAATATTAGCGACGACGTTTGGATACGGTCGCTAAATTCCCAAGTTTAAACTAAACTAACGAAGGGAAGGTCAAACACAATAGTGACGGCAAACCACCTCCGTCACTAATTTCCAGAACACTAGCGACGGCTAGAAGCTCCGTCACTACCCAAAACAGTAGCGACGGTATTTACCGTCGCTACTGTTGAATGCAAATGTAGCGACAACCGTTACCGTCGCTGTCTTTAATGGCGCCAACAAAAACACTTGGAGGGAATCCCAAAAAAATGAAATGTTAGCGACGTCCTAAACACCCGTCACTACTCTGTGCTCATAGCGACGTCGTTGAGGACGTTACTGAAGCATTAGAGGGTATAGCGACCGTACATTTACCGTCGCTACCGTTTGGCGCCATAACTACATTGGCGGGAAACCAAATAAGTGGAGGGAAATAACTATAGCGACCGGGTCAGCGACGACGTGTGATATTGTGACGAAGGTAGCGACGGTTCCTTACAAATTTTAGCGACGGTGAGGTATCGGTCGCGGATGTGGTCACTATGTTTCGTGTTCCAGGTCGCTTTCACTTTGTGGTCGCTAACGCGGTCGCTAATTAGCGACGGCATGTGGTGGTCGCTAATTGGTTGTAGCTATTAGCCATTTTTCTAGTAGTGTTACACACCTTCATCAAACTCGAGAATATATTTATTCTCGAAGTTTATGTTGAGTAAAACCCCCGATGACGGAGCCCACGTAAATTCTCCAGTAGCCACATTATCTTTAAACATATATGTCATCTCTCATGCATGTGGCAGACCCTCATGACGATACTTCATATAAGCAGGGTTTTCCTGTATAAAAGAAATAAATTATTATTATGTCAACCAGACGTAGCTCATTAGCAGATTTTGCATATTGTATTACTTAAAACAAATTAAGAAATACATTCTTACCTGTTCCTTTGCTTCCCACTGTCATCATCAATGATGAATGTGTATCGTTCACTATCCAATCTCAATCTGGTTGTAGTTTGAAATAAATTATACCAAGCCACCCATTCTTTGCGTAAGTTATCCCACTTGTTTTTGAATTGGTCCTGTGTGTAAGTTGTAAACCCCGGCCGCTTTTCAGGAATGAATGACTCTCCCCACAGAACAACACGAGGACCTTTCTAGTATGCTTTTATCCTCACTCACATATTTCCCGAGAACTTCCAGGAGGTCATCTATCCCAGAATTACTCAAAGTTAAGCACGCTTAATTTTGGAGTTCTTAAGTGATAGGTCACCGAAAAGGCTAATGCATTTGTTGGTATAGGTAGTACTAATTAATTCCTTTAAGCTATCCTCAACTGTATAGTCCCATACCTATACAGTCTTTGCATCCCTCTCATTCTGGTATGTATTTGGTTTGTTCATGTGTCCCTCCCACTGGAAGCCTGCCAGGAGCCGCTCCTTATCCGTGTCTATGCACCGGCGATCACTCCCCGCCATTAACAGTGCCCGGGATGTCATATTCCCTACTGGAAGCCTGCTAGGGGCCGCTCCTTGTCCGTGCCTATGCACCGGCGATCACTCCCCATCCTCAACAGTGCTCGGGATGTCACATTCCCCGCTAGAAGCCTGCCAGGAGCCGCTCCTTGTCCGTGCCCATACACCGACGATCACTCCCCACCCTCAACAACGCCGGGATGTCACATAAGTTCTCCCAGTCTTTACGTTAAAGTACAGCTCTAAACCTTTTCATGCCCTTCTGGTAAGGGAGGTATCCCTACGCTCTCTATTTTTTATTTGTTCTAAGGATGCCTCAATAAATATTCTTGTTACAAATTTGTCCCAGCTAACTTTAATAGATGTCATGAGTGCTTTTCCCTTATCTTTATTTTAGGTTGACATCCTAAAAAATTAATCTTATATTAAATTTAAAGTTATGTGTAATACATTAAAATCTTTTTCTAATTATAACGTATGATAAGTTTAAAAAACATGTTATATTTTAATGACAACATAAAGAAATTAGTATATCTTTTATTAAAATCCCACTTACATTATTTACTCCAATTATTTTATTTAAATCTATTTTATAATTATTATATTAATAACCTATCGCTAGTTAATTTAAATGTCTTTTATAATAATGTTATTCGTTTATAAATTTACAATTTAATAAATTAGTTCTAATTTTATTAAAATGCTACTTACATTATTTGCTACAATGATTTATTTACTTCTTCATATGTTGTTTACTATTTTTCTAATCGTAATTATTATGTTTATAACGTATTCTTAACTTAAATTCCAAAGATGGTGCCTTTCCTTTAGACCAAACAAGTGACAGAATACATATGGCACTTTTCCTTCGGATTGAGCAAGCGACGGAGCAAATGGTGTTAAATCTGCTTCGTGATGTTGCTTTCAAGGTGGCTATGGGGCTATATGTGCCTTTTCTTCTAACCACATTGGCTAAAGGGGGATCAACACAGGTCCCAAAGAATGGAGCTTCTTTGCACAGAAACAGAGTCACCAACACGGAATGGAGCCACCACACCCACCTAAACACAACGCCGTTAGAGGGAAAGAGGAAAACGTTATTAGCTCAACGAAACAGAGATCTCTATGCTAAACCAAACAACATATAACTAACCCATATGTGTATGTTTCGAGCATAATTTTGAAATGGTAGAAAAATCACTAAAAGCATAAATACCTATAGTGTTCTCAGCAAGCTTATGACTATTTTTTTATCAGTTAAATATATCAATTGGTCCTCTATTTTTTAAGTTTTGTTCAGTTTGGTCCTTTATTTTTTTTGTTTCAATCATGTCTGTTAAATTTTTTAAAACATTTCAAGTTGGTCTTTTTGTCAAGCTAAAGGTAACACCGTCTGTAGGAGTTTCTGACATGGCCAGTCATTCTAACATGTATGCCCTCTGTCAATGATTTATTTGTTGAGTTGGCATTGATAAAATAATGTCGTTTTTAAGAATGACAATATACAATTACCAAGTTAGAGACTCCGCCTTCTTCATTTATGTTACGTAGCGGAAGGGTGACCTAAGCAAAAAGAAAAATAGAGCTCCGACAAGATAGCGAGAGAGTTGAAGGTCTTGGGTTGTTGACGTCTTCTTCAAGGTATGTCCTATATTTGAGCTTCATTTTTAGTTTCATTAATAATGTCATTGTTGTGGGTTAGCATGGTTGGTGTTAAGAAGCATAAGGATTTTGTTATGGTTAAAGGTGAAAATTATTTTGTTAGGGTTAGGTATGGGTTTTACTTAAAAATAAGGGTTTATATGTTAAGGTTTTATAATTTTGTTAGGGTTTTTGCCATTTTCTGAAATAAGTATGCTGTTGAATTGTTATTTTAGGATGAATCATTGTTTCAAGTTAGAGATTTTTCATGGAGGGTGTTTTGTTAAAGAACATGAGAAAAGGTTAGCATATATTGGTACAGAATTTGAATGTGATATCGATGAGAATAAATGAAGTTACTTTGAGGTTATGGGAATACTAAAAGATATATGGTACGTGAATATTAAAGATTTATGGTACAAAATTGGAGGCAAGGAGTTTCATGTTAGTCTAAAGTAATTGTTGGATGATCAAGGTTGTTTAGAGATAATGTGACATCCCGACTCAATATACCATTTATTTACACCCGGTTAATCATGTACACACTAATTTTTTACGTTTAGAAAAAAAATTCACTTGGTCTTAATATAAAATAATATAAAATAATATTTACCTTTCTGAAATACATTCAAAATAAATAAGCATACTCAAAATAATAATAATAATAACCGGTCGGAAAATAATACATTAATAAAATAGAGGCGATTAGAAACAGCAGAAGAGAAACGAAGGCAGGAGGGTCATTCGCCTAAGCGAGACCCTGATCGGCTAGGTGAAATCCGAGGGAGTCGCTTAAGCGAGTCCGACTCGCATGAACGAATGCTACCAGGGTGAACCAGACTTATCAGGAAACTCACGAGTTGGGGTTTTACTCGGAAAAAGGACCACTTGGTTATCCTTCACTCGGTAACGACTTAACCTCGCATCACTCAGAAAAGGTTCACTCAGAAAACTCTTAACTTCCATTCACTCGGGCATACCACACTTGACTCATTCCTAATCTTCACTCAGGAATAGTTCGCTCAGCCATAGCTCACTCGGGGATAATCTAACTTCTTTCACTCGGTAAGGGTTCCCTCGGGCCACCTTACTCAGAAAATACTCTAGTCTTCACTCGGAAATGTTCCACTTTTCTTCACTCGGAACCTTCTACTCTTTCTTCACTCAGAAGTAATTCTCTCAGCCCTCGCTTGGACAAGGATAAATCCGCTCGGTACAAGACTTTGCTACAGCGACTCAAATTTGCTCAAAATAAACACCGACCACATCATAAAGAATTGCTATTTATGTCAATCAGTATACTTATTCAAAATTTAGTTCAATACACAGGCAACATGTAACACCACACACTCGAAAAATTCATTATACATATTATTCAAAGTCACTCGGGCCTTGGCATCAGTCCTCCACTTGGCACGCCTCCAGGGCTCTGACTTCCTCCCTGTCATTGGTTACTAAATTGAAAACAACAGCAAGGGTGAGTGTTTGGCATCATAATTAATCTAGAACGGAATTTAAATAACAAAAGGAGTATAAACCCCGTCTGATTACTTCATCATCAGAATTCAAGTCACACCCGGTAATTAACTCACACTCGACAAATATAACAATTTAAACACGGTAAATTTAACAAATTGCACTCGACAATATAACCAATCATACTCGATAAATATAACAATTCTCATTTGATAATTTTAGCAAATCACTCAGCAAATATAGCCATCACACTCGGTAATTATAACAATTTACACTCGGCAATTATACACATCACAACTAATAATTCATCAATTGTCACAACTGACTCTCATATAAAATTGATGCCTAGTATCCGGATAGTAAAGGATCGGCCTTCAGCTGGGGATCCTACTTGACACCCCGTGAACCCTGCTTGGTTCACCGAGTCCTGCTTGACTCTTCACCTTGACCACTGGGTCCTACTTGACCACTGGGTAGCTTAACTGGGCACAAAACCTTGGGAGCCAGAAATGAGGGGATAAACATACCGTCGGCCGTCCCACACCATATAATCATACATATGATTCACATTTCTCATGTTATAAGTGGCCATCAACACAAACACTCATCACTCGGGTGACCTACTTGTTAAGCCCGGCTTCACATTGCCACTACACCGATTGTCACAGCATTAACCATTTCAAAATCATTATTATCATAAGCCACACACACACACACACCCGATCCTCAACCGATCGGTGTTCATATTCACACATGCATAAACATGTACACAACTTTCATTCAATAACATGTTCTTACCATGTTCACACAGTTCAATGACTCAGACACAAAGCATGTCCTATTCTAATTAATCATAACCCGAAAACCCCCCTTACCTTAGTTCCAAGCTTCTATAATCTACTCCTGGTGCCGGTTACACCCTCTGAGCAATGGGTTCACCGTCTTACTTCCGATTCCTGCACCAGCTCCGTCAATCAGCCTTTCGTTGTTCGATCTGCTTCCTACAGAGTTGGAATGCAAAACTCATTAGCCTTACACCATTCTCAGCTCTAAGGACCACTTCTGAGCTCACACTCACCAGGGGAGTGGAAAACAGACCCATACACAGCCATGCATGGCCACTCGGTTAATAGAGAAACAAAAGGGGGCAGGGAAACACAAATGCAAACAGATCAGTGGACTCACCTTGAGGCCACGGTCACGAAAATGGGCTTATTACTCGGTTTTGATGCAAATAGAGTCCTCCCCTAGAGTATGCAACTCAGCTATGGAGGGGGAAAAAGAAGATGAACAAAAACCAAAGCAGATGAAGAGGAAGAGAGAAAAACAGTAGCTCACGTGAATGCTGAATGAAAGAGAAAGGGAAGGGAATCTTTTGTTTAAAGCCAGGGGCAACCGGTAACCTCCCCAGCCGGTTACCTCCCCATTTCTAATTACCGTCTCATTTAAACGGTTTAATCAAATCCTCCTTCAACCACGCTCAATTTCCCTTAAACGTTAAGCCTTCCCCTTTCTGCTAATCATTCCCCATTTGTTATTAACCGATCAAATAGATCTATTTACCTTCACCATATTTAATTATTCATAATTGTCCAATAATTTATAAAAATACCAAATAAATTTCAAAAATAGTTAGTAATATATTTTCCACTACACATAATTTTCTAAATTGCCCAGGACGTTACAGATAGCAAGGGTTACATATTTTAGGGGGAAGGTTTGGTCATATATTGTACACCATATAGATGTTTTAGAGATTGTTATGGACCTAACTGCCCTAAAAAATACAAATAATTTGAAGTTGAGGATGATCAAATAGAGGTTAAAGTTATTGTAGGTGATAACAGAGTAGAAGACAAGGAGGATAGTGCAATGGAAATTCATTTCCATGACTTTAATGATGAAGGGGTGGATGAAGAAGATGTGATGAATGGTCAAACTTCTTATGTCATGATTGTAAACTCTGACCATGTATCTATTGAAGGCACCAATAAGCCTACATTAGCTGATGGTGGTACTGGCACTAGTGTTGGTGCCGGAGGTGGTACTGGCCCTAAGTCTATTGAAGGTACTACCGAGCCTATTACAAAAAAGGTTTAGAAAAGGAAAAAATCCCAAGAACTATTAACCCGATGACATAAATGAAGGGTGTTGGTGCTGGCAAAGATGAGGGGCCTACTAGTCAAAGGAATAAAGTCAAAGGTAAAGAGGTGGTTTTTGACATAGAATTATAATCTGAATCTAAAGAACTATGTAGTGGTAACTCATAAGATAGTGAAAATAAAAGGTTTCCAACTTTCAAGATGCCTACTCATATGAATGATTTTTATTGGGAGAAAGGTACTTTGTTATTGACTAATGAGTAATTCAAAGATGCTATTATGACAAGGATTTAATGTTTGAAAAAAAAGATAAGAAGAGGGTGGGGGTAAGGTGCATTGAAAGATGTGAGTTTTATGCATACTATGGTAAGCTGGCAAGTGAGGATACATGGCAACTAAGGACTACAATTGACACTCACAGTTGTGGCATGCAAAATAGGATCAAGCTTTTGAGTTCAAAATAGCTATCTAAGAAGTTGGTGACTTGTGTTAAGGAGAATCCTAGGTTAAGACTGCAAGATATATGTAACATGGCTCAAGAGACTTAACATGCAAAAGTAAGCAGGTCCAAGGCTTACAAGGCTAGAAAAGCAACAATAGGGATTGTGGATGGTGACTTCACTGAGCAATATATAGAGTTGTGTGAGTATTGTAAAGCTCTAGTCAGCTCTAACCCTGGTTCAATAGTCAACTTGAATGTACAACCAGTTGTAAAGGCAAGTGGAGTAACTAATGATGTTCCAATAACAATAACCACTTCCTTTCATAGGTTGTACATTTGTTATAAGACTTATAAAGGTAGTTCCATACATTGCAGAAAGATTATTGGGTTAGATGGTTGCTTTCTAAAAAGAATTGGTGTGGTGGAATGTGAAAACATAGATTTGTAAGGGTGGTTCTTGGACTTAATGGTTGGTGATCTAGGAGGCTCAAAGGTTTGTAGTGGCTTTACATTCATGTCTGACAAGCAGAAGGTATGGGTTTCATTTTGGTCTCTCATATTTTTCTTAGTTCCACTTTGATCATATATGTACCATTGTAATGTTTTGTATCATTCAGTGTTTAGGGTTCCATAATTATGCCATGTACTTGTATTGAACCTACATTTTAATAAATAGAATAAAGTTTGTCATGTTGGACTTGTAAAGAGAAAGAGTTAAAAGCAACTTACCAAACTTGTATTTTACATAAACCTCACAATTTGCCATTTTTTCCATGGAACAGAATCTCATATTTGCAATGGACCATATTCTAACTTTTGCCATTTCTGACCATGGAATAGAATATCACATTTACAATACAACATATTCCCACTTTTGCCATTTCTGACCATGGAACAGAACCACACATTTGTAATGGAACATATTCTCATTTTTGATGTTGTTTCATGGAACAGATTCTCACTTTTATTTTATTGGAATTCTATCATGTACTATATTGGTTGCAATTTTATACCTGATTCTGAGTTGTGCATTTATCTGCCTGATTTTGATTGCACTTGTGCCATGTATTGATATTTGTTACAATTCTGACTATAATTCTGAGTCGTGCATTTATCTGCCTGATTTTCATTACTTTTATGCCATCCTGATTCTGAGTTGTGCTTCTGACTATGTACCTAATTATAAGTTATGCAATTCCCTAATATTGGTTGTCATTCTAACCATGTACTTGATTTTGGTTCCACTTGTGCCATGTACCTAATTCTTGTTGTATTCATATGCATAATTCTTAGTTATGCTTCTGCCATGTACCTAATTCTGACTTATGTAACTCCCTGATATTCGTCACCATTCTGAAGTAAGTATCCGATTTTGGTTGCACTTCTACCATGTATGAATTTTGGCTGCACTCATCTACGTAATTCTGACTTGTGCTTTTGACGATGTATCTGATTCTGACTTATGTGATTCCCAGGCTGATATTGATTTGATTTCTTTACCTAACTGAGGATATCCCTCATGGCTATGGTTATGTTGATCCTTTATACTTGTTTTACTTTGGTCCCTGGTATTGCTAGTTTAGTGTCATTAGGGTCCCTTATGTTTTTTGTTAGTCATCATGTAGTCCCTAATGTAAAATAACAAGCAAATTGGTACCTTTTTTTGTTTTGTTATTTGCATTTGTGTCCCTGATGTTGTTGTATTTGTTCCATAATGGTTTCTTAATTTATAAGGACTGCAACATGCCTTGTAGAAGCTCATCCCTAGTGTTGATTAGAGGTTATGTTAGACACCTCTACAATAACTTCAGGAAGAGGCATATAGAAAAACATCTAAAGGACTTACTATGAAAGGCAGCTAAGTCCATATATACCCAGGCATGGGAGAGGACAATGTTGGAGATCAAGGTTTTCAATGATGCCGCCTATAAGGAGTTGATCAAACTACCTCTCAGACATTAGAGTAAGTCAAGGTTTTTATATACACCCAAGTGTGATGTACTGGTGTTAGTCCTCATATTTATCATTATTTTCATATTAAAAAGTATGTTAAAAATAATAAAATTTAGTTTAAAGGAGTTAATTTAGGTTTTATTTTAAATAAATGGAAGCTATTAAATTTAAATTGTTATGACCCATTTTCTATAGTTTTGTAGTGAAAAGCTGAAGATTTAAGGAGAAAATTCATTCAAAGTTGAAGGGCTGACGTCTAGCATCAACCCCACACTTAGTGTCAGGGTTTTGGTGTTGACGCTACACGTTAGGACCACGCGTAGCGTCAAAAGCTACGTGGACTCTACTCATAGGTGGCATTGCACTCAAAATGGGCCAATTAAGAAATTAAAATGGCCACTCCATTGAAGACTAATGGCCAAAACACAGTAGGAGACATGTCTGCTGATCATTGGGAATTAATGGAAGTAAATCATGGCCAGAAATCATGGGGTTTAATGGAGGCTGAGTCAGAGGCCTGACGCATAACGCCATCCTCACGCGTAGCGTCAGGTCCTCTACTCAACACTATAAATAGGGCCATTTGCCATAGGTTTTGGCATTCCAATTCACATCCCTTTATTCATTCCCTTTACCTATCCCACGAATTCAGAGCCCTTTTTTGAGTTTGTACTTAGAATAACTTCCATATATTTGAGAGTGTTGTGTTATATCGTGTTCTTTTCGTATCGTGAAGTGTGACCAAGTGTTCGTAATGTCATCAATTGTAAGTTGTGTTTTTACTTTCACCATGTGTAACTAATCTATTTATATTGGAATTGGTGAACCAATCTATGAATATGATGTTGTGATTATGACCTCTGCATGTTTATGATTCAAGTTCCATGTTAGTATTTCAATCTTTTATTAGTATGAATTTCAAATGGGAGAATGATTTTCATGCGTGTTAAAATTACTTTAATGGAAGTAAAAGTTGAAATACCCTTAATATACCAATTACTAGGGATAGAGTTGGTAATTATTGTTGTATTAAGGTCAGGACTTAAAGTAATTTTTTACTGAGGAAGCATCTGAGGGATCAGACTTTACGGTAACTATTTAGAATTTATTCACCGAGGGATCAGGTTTAATGATTTTAAGCTACAATGACATGACATTGAAGATTAAACATGCATATCTTTAATTATTCCATTATGTTCTAGTGCGGGGATCTAATTTTGAACATAGTTTGTTAATCTGTATTTTAATCCCAAGTATTGGATTTATTCTAAAGTGCTACTTAGAGTTATTTCTAGTAATTTTAGAATTTATCAATTTTCTACCCAACGTATAAATCAACCTATAAATCTGAGAATATTGTACAAACTGTGTATGAAACATTCTTTTGTTAATAAATTTTGATATATTTACCACAGTAAACAAAAATTACTATTTCACAGTGAAAACATTCAATCCTTGAGGGGACGATGTCTATTTCAAAAACTACAATGATAAATTGGTGCGCTTGCCAATAAAAGGCCCAACAAATCTGCCTAATAGTTGGTCAACAATATGTTTGAAACATTTAATTTAGTCATTGTTGGAGTAAAGGGGAAACCCATCATCACTATGTTGGAGGACATTAAGAGTTACATGATGGAAAGATGGGCCAACAACAGGACAAAACTGCTAAATTACACTGATGATGTCCTTTCAAGGATAAAACAAAGTATTGAGAAATCAAAGTTGTATACAAATATGTACCAAGCCAGGCTAGATTTGGATCACTTTTGATGTTGTTTACCATACTACAGGCCATGTTCAAATATACTAACTATGATGTACTTAGGTGGTCAGAGGACAGTATCTATAGGTTAACCACATTAACCATGTTGCTGATAAATTCATTATAGATTTAAAAGCCAACGAATGTAACTATAGAAGGTAGATGTTGACAGGGATACCATGTAACCATACAATTTGCATGTATGAAAGAGGTGAATGAAACTCTAGAAACCTATATCCCTGCCATGTATAGAAAAGAAACATATGCAAAATGTTATTATCCTATAATCTTATCTACTATTGGGAAGAATATATAGGAAAAGGTTAAGGCAAACATTGTACAACCTTCACCATTCAAGGGATAAGTTGGAAGGTATAAGAAATCTAGGAAGAATGACTCAACTGAGAAAGATGACATCAGGATGTCCAGGAAGGGATTGAAGTCCAAATGTAGTGTGTGTGGAACTATAAGCCACAACAAGGCCACCTATCCTTCCAAACCACCACTCGAGGAGCCACAAACCCAATAACCTTCAAATAACCAAACCACAGGCCCAAGAACTATTGCTACCAAAAGCCCAACCAAAAGAAAACATGCCACTGCCACTTCTACAAAACCAATTTAACTAAGACCAAAGTTAACACTAAGGAGGAAAAATGTTTGAACCATTTGAGTCTTATGTTTAGAGCTCTTATGTTTTGCATTAGGCTTTTTCTTATGTTTAAAGGTCTTCTATTTTGTATTAGGCCTTTTTATATTGGAACAATGTTGTATTTTGTGAATGGTGATGTTTACACATTGAAAATGCCTCTTTATCTTAGAACTAATGCTATTTTTTCAATGGTAGTGTTTATGATGTTTTTATCCATTCAAATTAACAGTAATAACTGAAAGTAACACTAAGAATTGAAATTAACGACTAAAAATTACAACTGAAATTAGCAACTAAAATTAATAACTCATATTAACAACTAAAATTAACAACTTAACAACTGAAGTTAACAACTTAAACTTAACCAAACTACAATACATTCAAATACACTATATGATAACAATAGTTTACACCTTCCCATTTCTACCTCAAACACATATACACTCTACTCCCACACTTTTTTCACTGTGGCTATCATAGAAAATCACAAACACATTAACTAAAGCTAACAACACATAAATATAACAGATCCACTTGTTCCATCTTATTAATTCCTTAAGAGATTTCTACAATGCAATTATTCTTCTCCTTTGTCTAATAATCAACAAATCCTTCTTAGCATCAGCAACATCTACAAACCATTAGAAGAAATTACAACTCTGATCATCTGTTTCACCCAACAACAACACCATTCACAACATTAAGGACACTTTTCATGCATCAAGTTGTCCATATGTACAAAAGGCATAATCATGAAATAAATAGTTTACCTGATACTTCCTATACCCCCAGAATTATCTTTTGTAGTTATTTGTGGTTCTTAAGGTTTGAAGCACAACTTTATAGTGCCCAACACATTCACAATAAGGACAATCTTCACGCATCAAGTTGCTTTCATTATTGAACACAGAACCACACGAGTTGGCCATGATGGAGGATTCGATTGGGATCACACGTTGAAGTTTTCACTCAATTGAATGCAAAATTAGCAACCATATAGCTTTAAAGGAGAAAAGCTTTCATGGGAACGATAACAGACCATCCCCAATGTCTTTATATTACTGGCCACGATAGAAACTCCCATAGAAAGTGTTACCCTTAGCTTGACGAAAGGACTAACTTGACGCGTTTTTAAAAATTTAGGGGACGTGATTGAAACAAAAAAAGCAGTGGACCAACCTAAACAAAACTTAAGAGATAGAGGACTAACTGATATATTTAACCATTAAAAAGTGATGGTTAAAAAATCCTAGAAAGTGAGTATTTCAAGTTAGTTATAGGAAATATGTGGCAGTTCTGCTGACAATTTCTAGGGGTTAAAAAATGTCAAAAGAGTTTAAGCAGTTTGTGGCACATGTGGAACTAGCATTTTTTCTAAATGTCGAGAAAATCATTTGGCTAGTTTCAAACCGCCATAAATTGAAAACTTAATTGTCAAAAAAAATTTTTTTACAGTGCTTTCACTAGTAATGGTTTAAAATGATAAAGAAAAAAGATTCAAATTGAAAATCACAATATTCAAACATGGAAAGTTCATTAAAATTTTCTTTTTTATATAACTTAGTGAAATTTTTTCTTCTCTATCAAACTCTAAACTTATATAATTTTTATTTCCTATATTGATATTGCTAATATTTTTTGCTGTAAATATGAATTCCTGGCTTTATAAATTAACAATATAATATATTATAGTGTTAAATCAATAACCACTATGTATAACTGTCATAAATCACTATTTTATTAAAAATTAAACCATCATAAATTATTATTTTACTAAAAATTGAGTAGTAAAGAAGAACAATGAAGGAAAAAAAGCACTTGGCAATATGAAAAAACTAAAACTTATCATTTTTAAAGTAATATTTTCAAAATATGCTACTTTAGAACACCATCATAAATGATATATGAAATGAAATTAAAATTATGAAAGAGAATAGTAAATAAATGGGCAAAAAGGAAATGAATCATTCAAGATGCAAAAAATAAGTACCGGAACAAATAGGAATGAATTATAATAATTAACTAAAAGAAGATAAAAAATAAAAATCTTGAAAAATAACTCAACTGAGAAAGAGATCATGGAATAGTTTTTTTTCAAATTGTTGTCCATTTTGTGTAAATCAAATCACTATATATTGATTTTTTATAGTCTTATAAATTGTTAAGTGGTTACTATATAAGAGAATAAACAAGTAATTTGAAATTAAAAAATATAGAAAAGTAAAAAACAAAAATATGAGAATGTGACAAGTGTCTTGAAGTGGAAGACTTTTAAAATATAGGTAATAGATCATAGAGTTAACTTTGCAGGAATTAATTTAGGGATCTCCTTGTAGAGTATTTATGGGTACACACTTTTAAACCATGTACACCTAACATATTTCTATTAGGCTAAACTTATTTGGGCACTTGATTTCTTATTCTTTATGTTTTTTTTTGTTTCTTAATAGAAATCGAGTTTAATCAACAACATCAAATTGATAAACATTGATTTAATATGTTGTTGGAGATATTTTTAGATTCAAAAATCCTAACATGTCTTTAGGGTACTGCTTAAGGAAGCAAAAGTGAAAGATTTTTATTTAAATGTTCATTAAAATTTACCTATTCTTACATAATTTGCAATAGAAATATTTTTTATTTATTAAATAATAGCCTTAGTACTAGGACTGATAAGTATCCATAGCCGCATAAAATGGGAAGGTCGTTCCCTAATGGTCAGTTCTGATTAGGGAATCGAGGTTTTTTAGGGTGGCTATTCAGATTCAAATGGCTACATACAAACGAGCTAGGCAAAAGAAATGCAAACCTATCAATGACTAAACTCGTCCGGAGGACACACATATACTTAAACACAATTTTAGCTAGGCCTAAAAACATCTTTAAGTTGTTTATTAGCCTGTCGCACTTTAAATCTAAACCCTAATGCTCTTAGTTGCTCACATCTTTGGTTTTTTTTGCAAAAATAGGGTTTTTTTTATAAATATTTTTGTAAATAGGGTACATGTAAAAATATTTGCATGTCTGAGGTGAAAAACGTTAAGTCATCATTGCATTTCGCATAGACAATGGGTAAAACGTGGGCATGACTGACATGTGGCGTCAGAAGGGACAAGGATTTTGCATGGTCAGTTGTAGAAATATCAATCAACAGCTGACTGACCATTATTTTACATAGTAGATAGGTGAAATGCGTAAGAGTTGGACATGTGGTGTTTCATAGGGCCGGTGTGTGAAATGTCAGTCAACAGACTGACCCCTGTTTCGTACCGTGGACAGGCGAAATCACAGAAATTTTACACGTGGCTTTTTATACGGTCATTATGCAAAATGTCAATTTTATTTTACAGATCAGATCTACAATATTGTTGGGAAGGTGCTACATTGCTAATTCGCATATCTAGTATACAAAATTGTTCTAATTTGGGAGCCTATAAAACCATTCTGTGTGCGAACCATTTTTGTTAAGTATCTGTGTGTAGTATTCCATATTAAAGGTGTAATTGGTACATTTGATTTTGGATTCAAAAATGGCTCCTCAAATTGTGGTGATTCTATATACCAATGAGCGTAAATTTGAAGGCCCAGATGGTTTTTCATTTGAGGGTGATACAAGATTGATGTAGATTAAACGCATTATTACTTTTACGCAACTTAGAGAGGGGATTTCAAATAAGTTGAATCTCGGAGGTAATCAGGTGATAACGAAATTAACCGATAGGTTAATCATTGATAAAAGGAAAAAATTCTCTAGTTTCCAAATAAACGATGAAGAAGAGATTGATTTGTTACAATCAGATATGAATGCACTTGAGATATTTGTTGATGCTGATGTTTTGGGGCCTTCACAATATATCACACAGACTGGAGGTAAGTACAATTGAAAACTTACAAAATAGTCATTATTAATGTTATCATTGAGTATTTATTAAATTTTTTATGTTTTGTTATTGGAAGATGAAATGGATGTTAGCTTAGTAGATGATAAAGACCCAGATTTTAATGTTAAGCTGGAGTGTGAAAGTAGCGACCACGAAGGGGATAATGAAGTTGACATTCTGAATGATAGTGATTTGGACACAGATATTAGAGGAGACTTTTATTCCATACCGGTCTTCATAAGTTTAGAAAATCCCGGTGATGTTGGCAACGTTGTTGTTGGTTAGTGATATTTATAATGTGATGGTTTAAGTTAGATATTAAGATGATTTTTATGGTTTATGACAACTGATGATATGGTTGAATTATAGGGAGTGAAGTGTCATTTTGGACGTCATCACGGTATTATAGTGACATTAATTAGGAGCATCCAAATGAGGAAGAAAATTATACAGGGTTTGATAACCAAATTGAATGGCGTGTTGAAGATGAACTCTATACTGGATTGAAATTTCAATCAAAAAGTGTCGTTCAAAATGTGTTGAAATAGTATTCTATGAATATGCATCGATGTACATCGTAGTTGAATCAAAGCCAACCATTTTTACTGTAAAGTGCCCAAATCAAGTTAATGGATGTCCTTGGAGGATGAAAGCCATGTTATCTAAAAAAAGATACGTGGGTGGTAAGTAAATGGGGGGCCTTATAATTATGTGAATGTTAGGCTCTCTCAAGATCATGCAAAATTGGATTTTGAATTTATCTGCTCGTGCATTCTAGGTTAGTGATGACCATAGTGATTGTGCGTAATGTTCATTTATGTAGTTATTATTTCTTTAATCCAATAATCATGAATGGTGGTTGTTTATGCAGGTATGGTTACCTAGATCCGTCGGTCACCATTTTGTTGATACAAGAGCGAATAACAAGTCAATTTAGGTTCAAAGTATCATACAGTAAGGCATGAAAGGTGAAACAAAAGGCAATTGTCCATGTGTTTGGTGTTGGGACAAATCTTATGCTTTTTTTGCCTCGATGGCTTCATTGTATGCGTCAGATTTCACCTGGGTCTGCTTATGAAATCATAACCACTAAGTATGTTGCAGCATTGAAGTTGACAATAGGTTTTGTACGTTCAAATGCGTGTTTTGGACATTTACACAATATCTTGATGAGTTTCAATACTGCAACTACTACAGGTGGATGACACATTCTTGTATGAAAAATATAGGCATACTTTGCTTATTGCAATGACACAAGATGGAAATAATTTAATTTTTCTAGTTGCATTTGTAATAGTTAAATGTGAGACTTTACAAGCATGGAATTGGTTCTTGGTTCATATCAGAATTCATATGACACAATCGACATGCATATGTCTTATATCTGATTGACACCAAAGTATCAAGTCCGCGGTGGCTAACCCACAAACCAGTTGGCAACCACCTAATGCACACCACGTGTTTTATGTCAGACATATTGCAAGTAATTTTAACAGTAAATTTAAAAATGTCACATTGAAAGAGGATCTACTCAAACTTGGTATGTGGTTCTTTGATTATTTTTGGGTTTAGTGTTTTATGCCAATGTTAATGGCAACCCTATCCAATAATTTTGTTGTTTTGCAGGGTACACTGCGTGCAAAGTTGTGTTTGATAAGAAATTGGAAAGCTTCCCTGAAACTAAACCCGAAATTACAACGTGGATCGATGCAATCCCAAAATAATAGTGGAGTATGTCATATGATGTCGGGGGTTGTAGATTTGGCCATATAACCACAAACTTGTCTGGGTGTGTGAAGAAAATACTAAAGGGGTCTTCAAACATGCCAATCATGACCTTGGTGAAGTGTACATACTCGTGTATGGTTGAGTACTTTATATAACGAGGGGCCAGGGTAAGGGCGGAGTTTGGTGATGGAATGAGGTACACTAAAAAGTTAGTAAATATGTTATCTAAGAACTAGGCAAATGCTTGCATGTACCAAGTTTACATATATGATGTACAGGGTAACCGGTTTAAAGTTGAAGAAAGGTTTGACCCAGTACAGCAACGAGGGCATAAAAAAAATTCAGTAACGTTATCCACTGTACCATACTGTGATTGCGGGAGATTTCAAGCATTGAAGTATCCTTTCTCGTACGTCATCGTGGCTTGTCAAGTTGTAAGTATTGATTATTTTTAGTTTATTCATCCCATGTACACACAAGAAAATATTCTGAACGCATATTCTAGTCAATGGTATCCAATTGGGAATGATGAAGATATACCTGTAACGAATAATGGATGGAAACTTACTCTTGATCCACTAAAGCTGTGACCAAAGGGTCGGCTTAAATCTTTCCACATCCTAAATGAAATGGATTGGAGTGACTCACAACAAAGAAAAGTTACATGCCAATGTTGCAAGTAGATAAGACATAACCGTAGTAAATGCCTGATTAACATCAGAGAAAACAACTCTCGTAATGTGTAGTTGTTAATTACCCAAAAATATTGTAGCAAGCATTATTGTAACACATTACTACAGAAAAGGCTTTTGCCAACGGTTTCATTTCTGCTATAGTCAACGGTTCAAGCACAACAATTAAAGGCGCTAATAATATCCTTGATAATAATGTCAGTGCTCTAACCACTGCCATTTCCTATGTATTGTCAGCGGTTATAGACGGAACTGAAGACAATAGTGTATCAATGTTTGCGGTTAAATAAAGAACTCCTGACAATGATATTGTCTACGATTAATTAATTTAATCGTAGGCAATCATTGGATTCTTTTAAAAAAATTATTTTTTAACTTACTTATTTTACTAAACCTATATTAAATATTACAACATTATTATATTCAAATATTTTAAAATAACTAAGTTTTTTTTAATTTACTTAACCTATTGCATATGAAATTTCATCCCATTAAACATACACATCCATCTCTATATAATCATGCTTTCTTCTAAGTTCTAAACATGGTAAAATCAAACTTCAGTTAGTTTAATAACTTGAAAATCAATTTTTTAAAGAAAAATCATGTGTAGACTTACCTAACAAACAAACACTAAAAAGATCATTTAGTACGTGCCTAAACATTCTATTTCTTTGACAAGAAACTAGAGTACATACTGAACCTGACAACATATGATACATGATCACCACAAAAAATTGCAATTAAGTGACTTTCCATAAGGAACCAAACTAAGCAGTTTTACTAATTGAAAACATGAGAACATGCAAAAGAAGTTGAGGAAGGAGGGAACGAGAAAGAGTTAATGTCAGAGTGTGAGAAAGAAAGTAAACGGGTGAGAAACAGGGTGAGAGAGTTGATATTGTTTTGAGGAAAAAAACAATACTTAAAATAATGTCATTTTACGCATTTAAGTTTAACACATCAAAGGCAACGGTTCCTTTATAAACCAATGTCAGCGGTTCTACGTAGAACCACAGACTTAAGTGATTACAGAGTATTGTCAACGGTTCCGATTAAGAACCGCAAATATTGGTATGAATTATTAAACAATTTTTGCAGTTCCATCAAAGCGCGGACAAAATTAGGGCATCTTTTTAGCATTTTTGTTGTGGTGACATTACATGTAAAAAATACACGTTGGTTATTTGGTCTAAACCTTCTTTAATAACTCATGTAATATCATTGTCATATAAAATATTTAATCACAAAACAACATATGTCTTAACACATAATAAATTTTTTACTAAATGAAAATCAATAGTCAAAGTAACATAACATGTCAAGTTCACAACAAATCATATAGTAATTACCCCCTATGTGGGTTTTGGGGGTGTGGGTCTAGAGAAAAATACAAGGCCTTAAAAAATCCCTCGTAGCACGATATGGGTTTTTTCTTGGTTGCAGATCAGGTATGTCGTATATGTTTCCAAGCTAATAGAATCTGTCATTGTAAATAAATTCATGTTAAGGTATAAACCTTATCCAACAGGGTGCGAGGATCCTTCCCTCTATGCGTGACAGGCGGTGTGTTTGGCATCAATAGTTCTTGAACAAAGTCGGTGTTTGGGTCGGTGAGGGAACATAACCACTATACGTACCTCCTATATTTGGACAAGGTTATCGAAAAAACAAGTCAGCTTGAGGGCTATGATAAAAATACTGACTTGTGCCATCACCCTGGATGGATACTCATATGTGGACCATGGAGAAAACAAGGAAGATTGGGAAGGAACAAAGTATGAACATGTTCTTGGGGTGGCAACACAGGTAGGTTGTAAACATGTCGTTCCTCATGCGTCCTTCCCTTAATAATTCCCACACGTTCATTTCGTGCACTAGACATGTTAATGTCAATTTCAACGTGAGGTGCTTTATGCATGGGTATAGGCGGGGCCTGCCTGGCTTCTAAAACCCTAGACTCTTCTCCCAACATTTACATCACGTTTAAGGATTGTTGCCTGATTTGATCAAATACCAATGTTGATTATTGCAATAGGACTTGTGTATCCTCTGTAGCCAGGTAATGAATATTCTTCAACGCATCAACCTATAAAAATTTAGACAGACACAATAATTAATTACAAATTATGATAAAACATAACCATTGTTACCACTGAACTATCACATGTTAATACACAACAATATAAGACTTACTAAGCCATCTATTATCACATGTTATCATGTGACCCATCTTCATGTATACAGGTTATACCAGTGAACTAATGATATTGAATTTACGCCATTAGATACAAACAAAATGTTTACCTTACAATGTATGGTGTGCGTGATAATCTACCATTATATGGGGGTTCAGTACAATCCCTAGAAACCTATCTCATGCCCAGGCTTGCACTAGCAAAAGAAGTCCAGAGATTGACACACGTACATAGTTTGTTATGATACACAACTCGTGGTATAAATAGCTGAGTGTTGTAGATCCCTAGCTATATTGGCCACACATATCAATGTCTTCAAGCAGCGGTAAATACTTTAATGAAACCCTGCTACTAGATTGATCTGGAAATACAACACCATCAATCAATCGTATGATATATGCTCTTGTGAACCTTAATAGTTGCACGTCACTACCTAAGTGATCTTCAACATTGGCAAAGTTATCAGACAACCATTTCATTTTTATTCAACCAACATGGAATGCATCATCAGGAGGGTATATGCCAAACAAGTCACGAACCATTGCTTTCCAGTCACGAGGAGATGTGTATCACTAGTACACCATCCACACGCAGTCTAACTTGGATATCAATATCTTAAAGTGTAATTGTGCACTCACCAGGTGGCATATGAAACGTATGCGTCTCAGGCCTCCATCTTCAAACAAGGGAAAAAATTAAGGCAGCCTCTACCGTAAAAAAAAGCAGTTGTGCAACACCAAGAAATCTCGCCCTTTGCAAGTACAATCTGCTAATCAATGCACGCCTACATTTCAAGATTCGATCTAGTCTTCCGCTCCAAACAAACTCTGATACATGGACACTTTGAAATTTCAATAATGAGGAATCCTCCGGATCGGGGTTCATTTCACCCGATGCGGACATTGATGAAGATGATGAATCCATCCTACAATAACAAATATTTAATATCATCTTATTTTTATTATAAAATATTAATATCATTTACGCAATCAATATAATTTTAGGATTTATAATAAAATTAATTTTTTTAGCAATTTATAAAATTAATATCCTACATTAAATGTTTTACCCTAAATACTTTAACAATTTATAAAATTAATATCTTACATTAAATATTATTTTAAATAAATATTATACATTAAATATTATTTTAATTAAGTATCTTACATTAAATACTTTACATTAAATATTATTTTAATTAAATATCTTACATTAAATATTTTAGCAATTTATAAAATTAATTTCTTACATTAAATATTTTACCAAAAATTAAACACACAATATCGACATTTATCTAACAAAATAACAATTTTTTTATTAATCTAAATCTTCATTACATAATAACACACTAGTGGAGAAAGAGGTTTTAAGCACGGTTATTTTGGACCTTTAAGCACGGTTCCAGAACCGTGCTTGTAGATAGAGACATTTAAGCACGGTTATGAACCGTGTTTGTATCTGCGCACTTTTAAGCATGGTTCTGTTGAACCGTCTGTTTCCTAGCACTTTTAAGGACAGTTAAGACATAACCGTCCTTAAAAGTGTGACTTTTAAAAACGGATATTACCATAACCGTGCTTAAAACCTTATTTTTTTTGAATTTTTTTTGTTTTTATACATTCCCAAAACATGCAAACAGAATATAACCAGACAACCCAATGATGAATAATAATGAAAATGAATAAATTTCAATCAAACTATCTAAACATCAAATATGGTACATAAAATGCACAATAGGTTTCTATTGGAGTATATAACTACACACTAATAATATAATAAATGACAGAAGTCTATTGGAGTCCTTCCTTGAGTTGAAGAAGGCTGGTGGCCCATTGGTTTCTGATTTCATCAATGTATCCTTCAGGGAACATTGAGGAGGAGTCTTGAAAGTGCTGCAAAGAAGACACAATCATTAATAGGTGAGTAACAAATTGTAATAGTAGTATGTAAAAACCAAATAAATTAAAGTAGGCAGCGAAAACTTACAGTTATCCATCCGTCTACTATACCGGATTGGACAATGGTAAGCATCGTCTTTATCACGAAATACCCACACTCAAAGGTGCCATCCTGCCGATAAGACTACAAGGTACCATACATTGAATTCACAATTGGTTATTGTTTTTGTTAGTAATTGAGGTAACATTAAAAGTAATGCTTATTAATTGAAGTACTTACTTTTGGGAAGACCCACTCTAGTTTGTTCTTGGTCACTTTGCCGTGTAGTCGATGGTACCCAATTAAAGCCCTATAAGAGAATAAAACACCAGTTTAGTTAATAGAATGAATTAATCAAATATGTAAAGTAGTTTAGTTTTTTAAAATCAACCTACCCGTCGAGTATTTTCATGTAGTCCGCACCAGGACTCCCATGCAATGAACAGAAGCATGCAACAATGTCGTCCTTCGGGCAAATGACCAATAGTTACCAGTGAACAACTGCAATGAAGATTGATTAGTAATAACACAATCCATGATTAAAATAAACAACAATAACTAATTATTTAGTAGACTCTTACTCTCTATGATATGGCGTAAGGTACATAGTCTTGTTCGAGTCATACATCCAATTCTGGATGTATGCCTAAATCTCCACCTTGCTGTTCCTACGAAGTTGTATTAGAGAAGGCTCTAGGAAACCATAAATGTCATGGACACCCCTCTCTATGCAAAGTCTATGTAAAAACCTAATCAAATTAATTTGTAGACGTTTAGTGTTGTAAAAAATAACAATTTAATTGACACTATCATTGAACGAAAAACATTATACTTACAGCTCCTAACACTGAATGACAGAAATGTTCAACATCGTCTTCCCCATTAGGACCTCACACAAGTTAGGTCGTGCAATGTACACTAGCAACGAACTTGGGCGGCCAAAAACGGATTCCTCCCATGGGACCGGGATAGTAGAATTGCGTAGCCCAGCCGATATCCCCTATAGTCATTCCATCGGATCAAGGGGGCTCTGGCTTCTCTGATGGGGCAACACCCTACTAAAATAGTTAAAAATTAGAAGCAATTTATGATTATTGAAACCATAAATTAATATATAATTGATGCTTGGGTAAATAGCATACCTGGGGACCAGAATCTAACACAAGTATGGTCGGCCACATTAGGAAGTGTCCTACAGCCTGGCCGATGAGTCGTACCTCAAAAGTTGGAATGGGAACAACTGCATCTGCCTGCCTGATGGTGAATTAAAGGGCCTAGGTTATACACTGAACCAATGGCAACTGGCTCTTCCACTCCATCCACAAATATGACGACAGTCTCCAATATGTACGCCGTCGTCATCACCATCAGGTGCAGCACACGACCCCTTTGTGCTGACCCACCTAGTCTGCATAATTACATAACATTTTAAGGTTATTCAAGAAATAATGATAGTGAATCACAAGTAATTCAATTAAATAATGTATAATATAACCTGTGGGTCCACCATAGGTGGTGTAGGTTGACATTGTTGACTGAATAAGGCTATCATCTCACTCCGAAACCGTGCCATCTCCTTCTAAAGTAGCCTCTGCATTTCCTCCTTTGCCTCTGCCTTCACTACGGCAACCTTGTCCTCAAAGGTCTTCTCCAAATCATATATGGACTGGGAAGGGGTGGCGGGACGGCCAAAATAGCTTCGGAGGCCTGCGGAGAAAGAATAATTAGAAATAAAAATGTTATCATAAGGAATCTAAGATTATTAATGTAAACGTACCATGACCTCGACCGGCTGCACGTAAGGATGGCAAAACGGAAGCCCGCTAAATTTGGCGGGGCGGACAAGAATTTTTAGCCCGCCTCCCGCCAAGGCCCGCCCCGCCTGGCCCGCCAAAACCTTGGCGGGGCGGGCCGGCCCGACGGGCCCCCGCCAAAAGAAAAAAAATATAAATATTACTAATTTATACTTTATTTTATTAAAATATATACTTTAATTTTCTAAAATTAAAAAAAAAGTAACATCTCTTACTATTTATACATTTCTTTTAATAATATTTTCTTTAATTTTTTTAAAAAAATTATTTTTCTAATTTTTTAATCTTAATTTGACATTTTTTAAAAAAAAATTACAATTTTAACTTTGGCGGGCCGGCGGGCCCTGAACTTTGGCCCGTTTAACTTGGCGGGGCGGGCCAGCCCGGCCCGTTTTTTGGCGGGCTTTGGCGGGGCGGGCCAGCCCGTTTTGCCATCCCTAGCTGCACGTACTCGTCCAGGGTGCTCTGGTCGGTCGATGATGGCAGTCAATATATCATCCCTACCATGTGACATAAATGACCCTTGGGTCAACTACTCAACCAAAGAATCCTGCAACCAAAAGTTAGTGATTAGTATTGTTAGGGTTTGATGGATAATTAACATTTCATAAAAATGATTAAGAAGCTTTCTACTTATAATCCTTGAGAAAACTTCCTCAAAATGTGATGAAGTGTACTGACCACTCTTCTTTGTCCTGGCATGCTTCCATTTTTCATGTCGTACGGGTGGGGAGGGGGGATCCACAATAGTGGTGTCAGGGTGGCTACCCTGATGTTGCCTAGCTTTCTCCTCTACTATCTGATCCTCCAACAATCGATAACCCCCACGTGATAACCTGTGAGGGCAGCCATTTTTCCCCTGAATTTTCTGTACTTTCATGCGTCTGGCCTGCATAAAAAATAATTCAAAGACATTTATACGTTATACATTCTCCGATAACTATAAAAATTGATCCGGTCTGGATACCGGCCCCAAGATTATCCGGTCTGGATACCCGTCCTAAGGATAAGAGGCCATCTTAGCCGTCCTAGAGGTCAACCGGTATCACAAGATAATGATCCAGTCGGTAAATACACAATGCAAGTCTCTCCTACACCGGTCGTCCGAAGTAACGTCCGAGACACCGGGTGACTTATCCACTCTCATTCATCTGTCACCTCTAACCGATTGCCCCAGTGTCATAATGAGAAAGATACTCTGCACAGCGGAATATGTCCCTTTCATTCACCGAAAGGAGTAAGTATAGTCGCAGGCATAATTCATGGAAAAGGTGACTATCCTCCATCCCTGTGTCAGAATCGTACACTGATAATTGACCTACCCTTTAGCATACTTTGAATACTGAGCCACTCTAATTGACACTTTACACACGGCATCAGAACGTATGGGCCCACTTGCACCCAACGATTCATTTTCCATGCTCAACTATAAATAACATGTTCCAATACACATGCAAGGTTACATTGTTCTTACTCTCATTCTCACTATTATACTGCTTGAGTATTAACAGAGTTCATATACACTCTTCTAACTTGAGCGTCGGAGAATCTTCATAGGTGGCACCACCTTTCACCCACTTCAACGTGAAACTTTGGTACGAAGGATCTCCAGGACAACGAGACCGGTTTCTCCCACTGAGAGGCTGGATTACATAGACCAGATACACACTGAACCGATCTTCAACCTTATTCAATCCTTAACTCTTGTGGCTAGTCCTACACTGGATCGTAGACCCCGGTCCAGACCAGATCATTGGCACGCCCAGTGGGACTCGGTAGAGTTATTCCCACTTTCTACAGAAGTTAGTAGTCAACCATGGAAGGAGATGAACGCGATTGTGTGGATGGTCATGTGGAAGATGTGACCCATCAACAAGCTGATAGGAGATTCGTTTTCGAATCACCAGTAACCCACTCAAGGAGAATGGTACCAGTGGCAACCCCTGACCCTCGAGATGAAGTTATAAGGCAGCTCAGGGAAGAGCTAATAGAGTTACGAAGGAAGAAAGAAGGAACTGAGGGCAGAGTGATGTCTCAGGCAAAGGATACTCGCCATGCATCTGCGAGAGAGAAGTCCACAACTCTCCAGTATTCTAAGATCCCTACTTATGAGAAGAGAGAACAAACTAAAGATTTTGGGGACAGAATTAGTGCAAGGAGGAAGGAGCAGGTAGTGATGACTTCTGGGGCATACCGACTCAATGTCCCTTTCTCAAGGAGGCTCATGAGTATACTTATCCCTAAACACCTGCAAACAACCCAACCATTTTTGATCAGAAAGTATAATGGGGAGACTGATCCCACTAAACATCTCGATGCTTACACGTATGAGGCCATGTACCTGGGAGCCAATGAAGATGTGATGTGCAGGATGTTTCCACGAACCCTGACGGAGGAGGCTCTTAGTTGGTTCAATAGTTTACCCTCGGGGTCAATAGACTCTTGGGAAGAAATGGCGACTTCATTTGAGAGCCATTTCATTATCTCTAGAGATGTTCCAAGGACTTCTCATACCTTGGCTCAGATAAGGCAAGGAGAAAGTGAAACTCTTAAGGAGTTTTTGAAGAGATTTTACAAGGAGGCTGCTTTGGTACCTAACCTCACAGAGGCTATTCAGCTTCATATTATTGTTGAAGCCTTACAACCTGGATCCACCTTTGCTTTGTCTTTGGCAAAGAGTCCTCCGACGACATTGGAGGAGTTTTGAAGAAAAGCTTTGAAGTACGTGGGCATAGAAATGCACTTGGAAGAAATAGCGGTGAAAAGGAAATCCTCAATGCCATGTCAACAACAGAGATATAAAAACAGGCCCCGATCGGAACGCATGGAGAGACCATTCCATGGCAACACCCTCGATATCCCTGCTCTGCAGTACCAGGAAAAATGGGTAAATACTTTTAGCAATTATGCTCCACTAAACTCTAAGTGTTCACGAATTTTGAGGGAGATCGGATGGCCAACGATCAGTGCATATAGGGTCAGGACGCCGCCCCAGCTTTGCAAAGATGGTGACCCTCGGAAATACTGTGAATTCCATGAGCAAAAGGGCCACTCAACAGATGAATGTCAGGCCCTAAAGAATGCTATCGAGACCCTGATCCGAGAGGGTAAGCTCAAACAGTATCTTTTCAAAGAAGGGACTTTTGATGAACTAGACCGAATTGAGAAAAGGGGAAGGTATCGCGAGTACAGTGATGACGATAGTCCCACTCCGATCAGAAGATTAGCTACTTCTGAAAAGCAAAAAGGAGTTATGGTTGTCGAGTCTGCACAGCAAAATGTTATGCCCCAACAACAACATCAGGGCCGTCGAGAGGTCATTGATTAGGGATCAGGCCATCAAAGCTAAGAACGCCTTCTGCTGTTATAGCTAGTCGGTAAGACGGTGTGCACTCTTTTTCCTTACTTGGGTTTTTCCGATCAGGTTTTACTAAGAAGATTTAACGAGGCATAACCTCGACTCGGCTCTCTTTCTCTCTTTTGTATTGTAATTCATAATTAATGAAAAATTCTTTATGATTCACCCATTGTCTTTATGATTTTATTCGATGCACAACACTGTTGTGACAAGATACTTTCAGGACGGACGATCCTAACAACGTATCCTTCGTTAGTGATGAACCTCTTCGAAGGTACAACTGGGTGAACCATATTTCGAAGGCTCGGATTGTAGGATTAAACCGAACTCCGAGTACAGTTAGTAGGATTAAACCGAACACCGGTGAAGACCTGGGTTGTAGGATTAAACCAAACCTCAGGAAATGGGTTGTAGGATTGTACCGAACCCCATTCAAAGGCTCGAATTGTAGGATTAAACTGAACTCCGAGTATGGTTAGTAGGATTAAACTGAACACCGGTGAAGACCTGGGTTGTAGGATTAAACCGAACCTCAGGAAATGGGTTGTAGGATTGTACCGAACCCCATTCGAAGGCTCGGATAGTAGAATTAAACCGAACTCCAAGTACGGTTAGTAGGATTAAACCGAACACCAGTGAAGACCTGGGTTGTAGGATTAAACCGAACCTCAGGAAATGGGTTGTAGGATTGTGCCAAACCCCATTTGAAGGCTCGGATTGTAGGATTAAAATTGAACTCCGAGTACGGTTAGTAGGATTAAACCGAACACCGGTGAAGACCTGGGTTGTAGGATTAAACCAAACCTCAGGAAATGGGTTGTAGGATTGTACCGAACCCCATTCGAAGGCTCAGATTGTAGGATTAAACCGAACTCCGAGTACGGTTAGTAGGATTAAATCGAACACCAGTGAAGACCTGGGTTGTAGGATTAAACCGAAACTCAGGAAATGGGTTGTAGGATTGTACCAAACCCCATTCGAAGGCTCAGATTGTAGGATTAAAACTGAACTCTGAGTACGGTTAGTAGGATTAAACCAAACACCGGTGAAGACCTGGGTTGTAGGATTAAACTGAACCTCAGGAAATGGGTTGTAGGATTGTACCGAACCCTATTCAAAGGCTCGGATTGTAGGATTAAAACTGAACTTCGAGTACAATTAGTAGGATTAAACCGAACACCAGTGAAGACTTGGATTTTAGGATTGAACCAAACTCTAAGTACGACTAGTAGGTTTGGCCGAATGTTGTAGAAGAATTAATCGTCATTCTCATTATTGAATTCGCTCGAAAATACTTTCCCTTGGAATTCCTTACTCGGAAACACTTCAAATTCAAAGTCAGGCTCGTGAATTCTTTAGTCGGCAATATCTCACTGAAGTCCGACTCGTGAATTCTTTAAATCGAAAATATCTCACTTCAAAGTTACAATCAGGAATTATTTACTCGGGAATGTCTCTACCTGAAACGTACTCATTCGAAGTCAAAGCCTTTCTCTGTCCAGGAGTGTTTCACCCAGAAAATGCTTCACTCGGTGCCATACCACGTGGGAATCGGAGATGTCTCACTCGGTGCTATCCCACTCAGAAATTTTTCATTCAGAGCTATCCCATTCAGAAATGCTTCACTCGGTACTATGCTACTTAGACATGTCTCACTCGGTGCCATCCCACGCGGAGGTGTCACACTCAGAGATACCCCACTCAGGAAAGTTGCACTCAGAAACTTCCAACCCGAATGAAGACTTAGATTGTAGGACTAAACCAAACTCTGAGTATGGTTAGTATGATTAAACCGAACGCCGTTGAAGGCTTAAACTGTATGCTTAAACCAAACTCCGAGTACAACTAGTAGGTTTGGATGGATGTTATGGGAGAATTAATCATTCTTATGATGGAAGACCCGATCGTCACTCCGAAATCTTCCCCCTGGAAGGATCATTCAGAAATCTTCCTCCCGGAAGGATCAATCAGAGATCTTCTACCCGGAAGTATCACTAGGAATTTTTCAAGACAAAGCACGAGTCCTTGACATAAAAAATAATAAAAGACTCGGATAACACGCACATACTTTTATCGAACAGCACGAGGAGGTTACAGGTAATGGAACTTCCTAGGTGACACGGCCAGAACCAACCTCACTCGAAGTCGCTCATTCAGAGTCAATGGCCAATTCAGAGTCACTCACTCGGAACCGATCACTCAATAACGCTCGGGGACAATATTCAACGGTTAACGAGTATTGCAAAGGTAAAAACATAACATGTATTCTTGCAGGTTATGCCGGCATACAGACCTCTCGTGAACAACATAGCTTATATGAGCAACTTACAGTCCCTCACACAAGCTAGGGGACAAATGATCCGGTTTGGATACCGGCCCCAAGATTATCTAGTCTGGATACCCGTCCTAAGGATAAGAGGCCATCTTAGCCATCCTAGAGGTCAACCGGTATCACAAGATAATGATTCGGTCGGTAAATACACAATGTAAGTCTCTCCTACCCCGGTCGTCTGAAGTAACGTCCGAGACACCGGGTGACTTATCCGCTCTCATTCATCCATTACCTCTAACCGATTGCCTTAGTGTTATAACGAGAAAGATACTCTGCACAGCGGAATATGTCCCTTTCATTCACCGAAAGGAGTAGGTATAGTCGCAGGCGTAATTCACAGAAAAGGTGACTATCCTCCATCCCTGTGTCAGAATCGTACACTGATAATTGACCTATCCCCTGGCATACTTTGAATACTGAGCCACTCTGATTGACACTTTACATACAACATCAGAACCTATGGGCTCACTTGCACCCAACGATTCATTTTCCATGCTCAACTATAAATAACATGTTCTAATACACATGCAAGGTTATGTTGTTCTTACTCTCATTCTCACTATTATACTGCTTGAGTATTAACAGAGTTCATATATACTCTTCTAACTTGAGCGTCGGAGAATCTTCGCAGGTGGCACCACCTTTCGCCCACTTTAACGTGAAACTTTGGTGTGAAGGATCTCCAGGATAACGAGACCGGTTTCTCCCACTGAGAGGCCGAATTACATAGACCGGATACACACCGAACTGGTCTTCAACCTCATTCAATCCTTAACTCTTGTGGCTAGTCCCACACCGGATCGTAGACCCCGGTCCAGACCAGATCAAAAACATAATCAGTAAAAGATACATATAATAAAGTCGTCTATGTGCTTGGATGCCACAAACACATCCCAAGTCTGTTGATCTATGGATGTGTATCTATCGCCAGGAAACTCACCTTGCTTCTTCTCGTAGACATACCTAAAATTTAAAATATTTGAAGTAAGTAATTGATAACATAAAACATGATTATTTTAAACATGTATATTTTAAAATTAAAATATACGTGGAGGTCAGGTTGCTCTTGAATGTCCTCCATCGGTCATCGATCTCAAACATGATCTTCCTACTTAGTGTATCAACTACAGGAATATCCCAAGCATCCTACAAGTGCCAAATAAACAAGGATGAGATTATTACGCATAATAAATTATGATACGAGTAAATAAATGTACAGATAAATGTACTTACAACAATATCAGCCCTAATTGTATTCTTCATGACCTCCTCAACACTATCCCAATCAGGGATAATGATGGACACCTTCGACCGTGCCAAGACACCTAAGTAACTCTGAAACTTGGCGGTGTTAGGTCCTGAAGTCCTCCCCGTGCAAATATCAATGTCAACATGGGTCCTCTGACCCTGATAGCGCCTAAATGCAACATTGGTCATCCAGGTAACACCTCTCCTCCTAGTTAAGGAATCTGTGCCCTGGGAGTCAGATCTCGCATGTGAATCCTGGTCAGCCATAGGTATCTGTTCAAAAAACCAAAAATATAATTTGTAACTATAATAAACTAACTTTAGCAAACAAGAATCAGTTTATAAACATGATGAATGATATATAACCATACCCTATGTTTCCCACAGACCCTCTTGGTGGTCATTATGAGTCGTAACTATATCATCTATGAGATCTTCCACAACACCGGTTAGTGTACGTGTTGTTAGACAAGGTATGTCTAGGACATCAAGACATGGATCCCTAATGTTGTGTCTACCTTGGACAACAACTGACCATCATTTATCTGATGGGTCAACAACGTAAAAAACTTATTTTACTTGAGCTGCCATGATGAAAGGCTCCTCCTTATGACCTACCTTGTTTAAGTCCACTAACGTAAATCCAAAATCATCTATTTTGACACCATTTTTACTATCAACCCATTTACATTTAAAAGCAGGAACTATGAAAGGACCATAATCAACTTCCCATATATCTTCAATGACACCAAAATAACATAACTCAGCCATGATAGGGTTTTTGTCCTTTGAAGTGGAAAAATGCATTGATTCGGCCACAACCATAACTCCACTGTTCTCCACCGTACTCTTGTCATCTTGAATCCTTGTATAGAATGAATAATTATTTATGTCATAGCCATAATTAGTGATTACATCAAAGTTGGGTCCTAGTGCTAGTCGATGCAATATCTCAGAAACAGATGTATCTTTGAGAAGGGTCATTTTGAACCACTGTATAAATGTTTTGTTGTGTTCGTTCAATACCCATTTTTCAGCCATTCTAGGGTTGTTTCTTTTGACTATGTCTTTGTGTGCAGCTAAATACGGGAGGACAGCGTCTGTGTTGTTCAAAATATAAAAGTGTGCTTGGAGGACTTCATCACGTGACATGCTTTTAATTCATTTCCCAATGGTACCTTTCCCATCCAATCGCCCTTCATGACGAGTCTTCGGAATACCAATGCTTTCAGCCTGTGACATATAATCTATGTAGAACTCAATTGCTTCCTTTGTAATGTACCTTTCTACTATCGATGCTTTGGGGCGGCGTTGGTTCTTCATATAGCCTTTCAAAATTTTCACGTATCGCTCAACAGGATACATCCACCTTAAGAACATTGGCCCACAAAAATGGACTTCCCTCACTAAATGGATGATTAAATATACCATTATATCAAAGAATGAAGGCGGGAAATACATTTCCAACTGACATAGTATAAGAAACCCTTCCTGTTCCAACGCTTCCAACTCCTCGTGGGTGATTACTTTGCTACATATGGCATTAAAAAATAAACACATCCTTGTTATCACATGTCTAACAATTGGAGGGAGAATGTCACGAATGGCAATGGGTAGAAATTGTTGCATCAGCATATGACAATCATGCGACTTCAAACCAACTAACTTCAGATCCTTCAAGGAAATATAAGTGTTGATGTTGGAACTGTACCCAGATGGAACTTTTACATGATACAACGATTCACACAAACTTTGCTTCTCTTTTCTAGACAAGGTATGACATGCTGGTGGTAAATATGTTCGTTTGCCCTTTACTTGTGGGTGCAACTCCTCACGTATACCCAACAACTCCAAGTCTAGATGCGAATTCAGGCCATCCTTTATTTTTCCAAGTATGTTTAATAGGGTTCCAACCAAACTATCACACACATTTTTCTCCACATGCATCACATCAATATAGTGTCTCACATCAAGCTCTTTCCAATATGGCAGATCAAAAAATATTGACCTTTCCTTCCACGTGTTTTTTGAGGTGGACTGCTTCTTAGACTTACCAAGAACCACGTTGACTTCTTTCACCTTTTCATATACTTGATGACCAGACAATGGTGGGGGAGGCATTTCAAACTCTTGTGCACCATTGAATGACTTCTTTAACCTACGAAGTGGATGATTAGGTGTGAGAAACCTACGATGTCAAAGATAAACATTTTTCCTTCCATGATGCAGTCGATTAGAACTAGTTCCTTCCTCACATACAGGACACGTTTTATGTCCTTTGACGCTCTAGCCTGAGAGGTTACCATACGCTGGAAAATCATTAATTGTGCAGAATAACATGGCCCACAAATTGAACGAATGTCCTGTAAACCCGTCAAACACATCAACCCCCTCTTCCCACAATATTTTAAGGTCTTCAACTAATAAAGTTAAATATACATCAATGTCGTTCCCTGGTTGTCGTGGACCTAAAATCATCATTGATAACATGACATATTTCCGCTTCATACATAGCCATGGTGGCAAGTTGTAAACAAATAACAAAACTGGCCACGACTATGGTTTGTGCTCAGGTTCCCAAACGGGTTCATGTCGTCTATGGCTAGTGTAAGTCTAACATTTCTTGGGTCACGGGCAAAATCTGGAAACATCGTATCCATTTTCTTCCACTGCAATCCATCTGCCGGATGCCTAAGTAGTCCGTCGTCAATAACCCTTTCATCAGCATGCCATCTCATAAGCTTTGCGTCATCTGCATTGGCAAATAGACGCTTTAGTCTTGGAACTATGGGAGATACCACAACACCTTCACAGGAGACCCTTTTGTGCAGGATTCATCAGAATCAACCTCTTTCTTCTTATACCGTGACACCCCACACCTAGGACATCGATGCAGCATTTCATACTCACCACAGTATAATACACAATCATTTGGGCATGCATGTATCTTCGTATACTCCAAGCCCATAGGACATAACACCTTTTTAGCCTCATAGTTACGATTTAGCAAAGTGTTACCAACTGGGAGCATTTCTTTCAACAACTGAAGCAAGTCAGTGAAACTTTTATCTGTCCACCCATTTATCGCCTTCAAGTTAAACAATCGTAAAACTGCTGACAACCTCGTGAAATTGACACAATTCGGATACAACGGCTTCTCAGAATCCTTACACAGACTCGTATATACGTGAGCTCTCTTAAAACTTTCTACCCCCACATCACGGATCATATCCTCAAGTCGGTCATCCATGTCGTCATCAACCTCATGCGTAAAGCTTTGGTCTTTTGTTTGAAAACTGGTACTTGGCACCTCAACATGTTCACCATGCCATATCCATCGCGTATAAGTCTGAAGAAAACCATCACACAATAGATGTTCTCGCACCTCTTCCAATTCTAGTCGGCGCATGTTCAAGCATTTAACACAAGGGCAAAAATACTTTCCATTCACATCATCAGCATTTTGTATCACGAATTCTATGAATGTTTCAACTCCAACCTCATACTGTGGACTTATACATGATACAACTATCTAACTTCGATCCATACTCACTGTTTATAGTGTACCAGCAAAGTTAACGGTGCTATGAATCTCACTTTCTTTACAAAGGTGGTGGTCCAACCCATTCAGGATGAACATTTTTCTATACTTCATAACTACATACAACTTAAAAGTTATTTTAAAATTTGATAAAATTTCGGCAGCATTTCGCATTGGTCTCTAAGTGCACGAAATGAAAATGGTGACATCAAATTCAACCATAATCAAATATGCACCCAGAGAACAATACAAAACTTAACTAACCAAAACATGATCAAATTTTAAAATAAATCCTAACTTGTACATAGCCATGATGCATAAAAAAATTGTTCATCCTAAACTGTCTAAACAGACAATTCAAGATTCAACAAAAATGATGAAATCAATTAATTTAATTACCATTTTTGTCGAATCTCAAATGGGAAACTATGGTTCGCTTACATAATTTAAAAAATCATAAACTCATTTAAAATGTACTAAATAAACTTATAATATCCTAAACAAATAACAAATCAAAATTACCAAATAAAATTAGCAACACAAAATTAAAATTCAAACTAAAGATAGTAGTTAGTTTACCACTACTAATTTTCTAATTTAGTCAGGTACAATTTAGATTTCCAATGTAATATTACGGTGTTCAATAATAAACTAAACTAGTTATTATTATAATAATAAAATTATTTAAAATTATACAACTCAATTAATTTTAGGATTAATTCATTATGCAATTAAAATCTTAACTTGCCTAATCAACATTAATTATGGGGTTAATTCATTTTGTTATAATAATCATGTTTAATACAATTTATTATTTTACTCTCACAACTAACTTTTTATTTAGTTGAAGTTATCAATTTTTAAGTATTTAATTTTTTAACTAATCTAAGGAATAATACTAATTAATGTTTATGTATTTATTTAGTTGAAAATATTATCTTTTATACTTTAATATAAATTTAGATACCCAAATTAATAAACACAGAAATATAAAATAAATTTAACAATCAATCATAAGCATTCCTAATCTATAACTAACAACATTAATCTATGGCTAACAACATTAACTTCCCTAATCAAATTTTTGTAATCTTAACATTCTCATTTTCCAAATACCACTAACATTGCATCAACTAAACAAATTTCTAACCAAGATAACCATAGGAGGAAAATGGGTTTTAGAAATGAACCTGAACAAGCGTGTAGAAGGAAGGAGAAGAAGCGTGGAAGAGAGAAGAAGCTTGTGGTAGCCAAAGAACAACCTCGTGGCAGTAAGAACAAAACGTGAAACGTGAAAATGAAAACACAAAAGAGTTTTCTTAGCTCCAATGGAGGAAGACGAAAACGTGAAAGGGAGAAAGGGGGAAGAAAGCGTGAAAGAGAAAGAGAAAGGAGACCTCGTGAAAACAAATGAAAAGATGGAAGGAGGCCTCGTGAAAAGAGGGAGGGAAACACGAAACTACAGAGAGAGGGAAGGTGAAATGAAAAAACACATTTCGAAAAGAGGAAAAGGTGGAACCTATAAGCACGGTTCCAAGCCAACCATGTTTGTATGTACGCCTATTAGCACGGTTCAAGGATAACTTTCTTCATAGATACCACTAAAAATTTTTAAAAATTAATTTCAAACGCCTATAAGCACGGTTACAGTCTAACCGTGTTCGTATATACTACAAAAATTTTAAAAAATTAATTTCAAACGCCTATAAGCACGGTTACAGTCTAACCGTGTTCGTATATACTATGAAAATTTTAAAAAATTAATTTCAAATGCCTATAAGCACGGTTACAATTTAACCGTGTTCGTATATGAACCTATAAGCACGGTCACTATACAACCGTGTTCGTATCTCCTTCATCAAAAAATTCCAAAAATACTTGCTGCCTACGAACACGGTTACTCTACAACCGTGTTCAAAAAACTTTATTAAAATCACAAAAATGCCACCGCCTTTTTTTAACCACGGTTCCCTTAGGACCGTGCTCAAATCCTATGTTCGTAGGTATATTTTGCACTAGTGACAACAAAATCTTCATCGTAATATATGTTATTCTAAAATTATTATTATTATGTTATTCTATAATTTTGAACTACTTAAAACCCTAAAACAAAAATTAACCTACATGGAAAATAAAACAATGACAAAAATTAAATAATTAACATAATAAAAACCCTAAACATAATAAACAAATACATTACTACAACTTCAACATACTACACATTTACAACAAACTGTAACACATTGCACCAAGTTGCTATATATAAAATTAAAAAAAAAGATTTAGAGATATACCTTTTATTTTTTAAAAACACACTACTGAAAATTTCTTTCAAAATAACCCAACCTATGTTAAAGTAAGTAAGGGAGTAAAAAAGCAAGAGTGCCAAATACATATAGGATTTCACTGTTGGTCAAGATTTGATGATCAGATTCCTGAACCACACTACACAAATCAAGGGTTCAAGCAACAACCTCAAGAACCTACCCTTTCAGCCATGGTTTCCTCTGCCAACAGTCCCCAAAACATAGATGATACTTACCCTGACACGGGAGCTACAAATCACATCACTCATGATTTTAGCAACTTAATGCTCAAACAAGATTACACTGGCTCAGATAGGATCCATGTGGCAGATGGTAACTCACTCCAAATTTTACATTCTGGTGCCTCTAATTTTACTTCACCATTTCCAAATCATATTTTCACTTTACAAAATATGCTTCATGTTCCAAAGATTTCCAAGAACCTTATAAGTGTCTCACAATTTGCCAAGGATAACAATGTATATTTTGAATTTTTCCCTGATACCTATCTTGTAAAATGCCAGGTAACCAAGAGAGTTCTTCTACAAGGAAAACTTAGGCATGGACTCTATGCATTTGACACGATTCATATGCTTCCTCCTGATTGTAATAAACCACATTTGGCATATAACACAAATGTTATTCCTGATATTCTGATGTTGTGGCATACCAGATTAACTCATGCAAATTTTAGAACTGTTTCTCAAGTCATGCAATTTTGTAACATTCCTATTCCAAAAATAAATAAATTCTCAGTTTGTGGATACTGTTGTATTGGAAAATCATATGCTTTACCTTTTAAATCTTCAAATGTCTCCTATGATAAGCCTTTGCAGCTTATTCACTCTGATATTTGGGGACCATCTCCTCAACCATCCAAAGAAGGTTACAGGTATTATCTTCTCTTTGTTGATGCTTACAGTAAATTCACTTGGCTATATTTCTTGCATCATAGATTAGAAGCACTATCCACCTTTATTATATTCAAAAAAATGGTTGAACTTCAATTTGCTACCAAGATTAAGGCCCTTCAAACAGACTCAGGAAAAGAGTACCTAGCCTTCAAAACCTTCTTGGCTGAACATGGCATTCAACACAGATTAAGTTGTCCATATACCCATGAACAGAATGGCACTATAGAAAGGAAACACAGACATATCACAGAGACCGGCCTCACACTCTTATCCAACTCCAAACTACCAAGAGAATACTGGCCAGAAGCCTTTGCAACAGCAACTTTTGTTATCAACAAATTGCCCTCTCCAAACACCAACAACATGTCCCTATATGAACACTTATTCCACCAGCCACCCAATTATTCAATTTTGAAACCATTTGGTTGCCTTTGTTATCCGCATTTAAGACCCTATAACAAATACAAGATGGACCATAGGTCCCAACCATGTGTCTTCATATATAGGATATTCCCCACCTCACAAAGGTTATAAATGCCTATCCTCAGCAGGAAAAATATACATTGTTAGACATGTTCAGTTTGATGAACTTACTTATCCCTTGCAACAAAATTCTAACTTCTTCAATTCACCCTCCCAAACTACCTCAGATTCTATTACTATACCTCCATATATACCACAAGTCCACCCTTATTTTCTGCAACCATAATCTAACACTTCATTCCCTCCAATCATACCTGTAGCACTTGAGCCACCTCCTGAAATCACATAAGTTACTGATGCCTTACCAAATCCCATACCAGAATAACTCTCATCCAACACCGATTCAATGATTACTAGGGCCAAGGCTGGTATTCATAAACTAAAGGTATTTTATACCACTGTTATGCCTACCAACCATACTGCAGCCTTGAAAATTCCTGAATAGAAGGCAGCCATGATAGAAGAATATAATGCTCTCCTGAACAACAATACTTGGGATTTAGTCACCCTACCCCCAAACAGAAAGGCCATCAGTAGTAAGTGGTTATTCAAAAATAAATACAAACCCGATGGTAGTATTCTGAAACACAAGGCCAGATTAGTTGCAAGAGGCTTCACACAGCAAGAGGGAATTGACTACACAGAAACATTTAGCCCAGTGGTAAAACCTGTCACGGTTAGAGTTGTGCTCGCTGCTGCCATCACTAAAAATTGGCCCATTCATCAGATTGATATTGTTCGTTATATTCCTGTGAAATTCCAAGTTACAGATCTCCTTACAAAATCTCCAACAACTACAATTTTCTTAGATCTTCGGCACAAACTCAATGTGTGTCCTACACCAGAGTTGAGTTTACACGGGGGGGGGGGGGGGGGTGTTAGTGACAAGTCAAATAACAGTTTCAATTCTGTTATCAAGTAGTTAATTCAGTTTGTAAATTCTGTTAGTAAGCTGTTAAGCTGTTAGGCACTTCAGGGTATATATATCCAGCATCTTATTCCCTTGTACAACAACTCATTCTCTTAGTCAATACAATTCAGTTTTCCCTTAATTTCTTTCTCTGTGTGATGCTTTGCTTCCACAGAAACAATGAGATTTTATCCTCAGTATCTGGGAGCACTATAACTTGCATTAACTGGGCTGATGCAAGGATGTTTGTTAAATTTTTGAAAATTTTCTATGATGTGACAAAGCAATTTTCTTACTCCAATAATGTGAGTTTGCATATTGCCTTTCATTATATTGGCAAGATACATAGTGAAATAATGGCCACCACTGCTAATGTTGATCGAACCTCGAGTAACTAGGTATGATATGAAAAAGAAGTATGACAAATATTGGGGAAGTTATCAAATGAACCACCTTGTGTATTTTGGTGTTATTCTAGACCTAAGGTCTAAGATCCCATACATTGAGTGGCCATTCTCTAAGATGCATGTTGTTACTTGGGTTATGCATCTGAAATGGCCTTAAAATATGAAGAATAGCTTAAGTATAATGTATTTCATGGTATTCAATGAATGATGAAAAAAGTCACCTTTCATAACCTTCACATGGTTCTAAAAATTTATCTCTAAAACTTTTAAGCAAGCACCACTACTCTCTAATGATGCAAGGGCATATTCATTTTAAAAAATTTTAATGGCTAAAAGTTGGGTCGACAAAAAAAGAAAGACTTGAGACTTATTTGAGTGAACCATGTGTTGGGAGGGATAACAACTTTGACCTCTTACTTTGGTGGAAAATTAACTGAAAAAAGTTCTTAATATTGCCAACAATGGTAAATGATGCGTTATCTACCCTTATTTCAATAGTTGCATCTAAGTCTATTTTTAGCACAGGTGGTCGAGTGTTAGACACCTATAGAAGTTCTCTTAATCCTGAAATGATAGAGGCATTAATCTCTGCGGAAAATTGGCTACTGCCAAGTTTATACCCATAAGGAATTGAATGTCAGAGATGAATTAGAGATGAATGGTGACATTATAACAAGTAGCTGGTTTTTACTTGTGTTTTTTTTAATTTGATATTGTTTTGATTAACTTTCACTAGTGGAAAATAGACATTTTACACTGGGGATTTTACACCGGTTGTAATGTGACCGGTATAAAAAATAAGGTGGTGGGAATTTTGTAAATAATATACAACTTTATACCGGTTAGTAAGTAGGACCGGTGAGAAAAATATAATTCATACCGGTCTAATATTTGGACCGGTGAGAAATACTAAAATTTGTATCGGACTAACATTTGGACCGGTGAGAAATAACAAAATTTGTACCGGTCTTCCATTTAAGACCGGTGAGAAAGCCTTTATTTCACTTACTCTCAAGCTCTCTCTCTCTCCACACTCGAAAGTCCTAGCCCCTAGAAGCTACCTGTGCGCGCGACTCCTTCCTCTCCTCCCACACTGACGTATTCGTGTCTGCCTCCCCCTCCCTACCTCCGCCTCAGCGACTCTCGAAGCTCTCGCCTCTCCCTCAAAGCCATCGTCTACAAGGTACTTCAGCCACGCGAAGCCATCGTCTCCTTCTCTCTCGAAACCATTGTGTCCCTCTTCTCCCTCGAAGGCCGTCTGCCTTGAAGCCCCCGTCTTTCTCTTCTCCCTCAAAGCCCACGCCTCGCTCTTCTCCCTCGAAGCTGCAAGGTTTATCCCTCTCCGCTAAGGACCAACCTAGTCTTCTTCATTTATGTTGTTTTTGGTAATTTTTTTGGTTTTTGTTTTGCAATCTCAGGAGGTTGTGAATCCGTTGTTCGAAAACCGTTTAAAGCATTTCAGAATTGACGAAACAAGAATTTGAGCAAGAACAATGGATGGTTTGCATCAGACATTGGTTTTGGGTATTCTAAGGCCAAAGAGGTCAGACTTTCAAACCCTAGCAATGTATGATATCTCTCTATTTCTAAAGCTTGTTTGGATTTTGGAATATTTTTTATCCTGCCCCCTCTATTTGAACCTTCTATGCTCTATTTTGTGGATCACAATTGCTGCTAATTCTTTTGTCCTTGTTTATAGAGCTTGAGAAATTATAGTTATTCGTGTTATTTTACCTATTGTTTTTATTTTCTTAATCTGCTTATGAAATAGTGCAAACTTTAACAATGGTTTATTTGTTTGGACCAGATTAATATACTTTACTTTCTGTTGTTAGTTATAGTTAGCTATAACTTTTTCTGAAGAAATCAATTCATTATAATTATTATAGTTACAAGTTTATTGAAAAACAAACATTTTGAATCTCCTTTTATGAAATGGATGATCAACCTCCTTTATGCTTGAAATTCTTGTCACTCGGTTAAAGGTTGTGGTACCCTACCCCTATACCAAATCAATGAAGTTCCTCTTTGTTGATAAATAAATAAATAAGTTTCTATATTTTCTGCATCCTTCCGGTTCTGCATCCTTTGGTGACTATTTATAGGCTGTCTTAATTTGTTTTTATATTTTCTTTTAAATCTTTTACAGATTAATTTTAATTTTTCATGATCATTTTCTATGAAATTGTTAGAAAGAAGCTGAGCACGAAGAGGAGGTAGATGGGCAGGCCTCTGCAGGTGAATCTGAAGAAGAATTTGAAAATGAAACTATTGTCAGTATTATATAGTCATTTACTGATATAGAGGAACTAAAATTTTTTCTTCTATTAATGTCCCCCCAAAGATCTCTACCTACATTAATATGGAATTGACTGTATTGTTGCTACATAATGTCTGCAAAAGACAAAAGGTACTCAAGGGGTTATTGAGATTGAAAACCCGAATTTGGTAAAGCTAAAGAACATAAAAGCTAGAGACGTTGATGTGACCTCATCTTTCCATTTTTCATCCTTTCATAGACATGTCTAGTAATTAAATTATATGAAAAGAGTAATGCTATTTCATTCCCAATGCAGGTTGGGAAAACTACTGAGCTTTCAAGGCGTGAAAGGTATATTTTATTTCATTTGTTTATTCTTTACAGCAAATGCTGATCAAGTTTTTTAAGGCATTAAAATCAATGTTTGGAGCTAGATTAGAGTGAAACTGAAAGATTTTGTTAAGCTATTTATATACACAATTTCAGGAATAAGAGAGGAAAGTCTATACAGATTTTGGGGTCACCAAGCAGAGGAGTCTCCCAACAGCTTTAAACTCTATACAGGTTTTTCTTTTTCGTTTTTTCTCTTTATTGTTTAGAAGCCAATTTCAACAGAAAAATTGACTATCTCTTTTATGGGTGAAACGCAGGTATTATTATTTAGTAGAAATTTCGTTGTATATGGTGCTCAATGATTGTATTAGCATGTTCAGAGTTGTTCCTTTTTTTTATTTTAATCTTGTATTAGCATGGACTCTGTTATATAAGATGAATAAACTCTTTGTTTACATTTTTGTTAATTTACTTAGATGTTCTTCACAAGGACTATGCTGAACAATCACCAATTCACTTTAACTACAGATTCTAGACTCTAGATCTCTGTTGTCACGGTAATGTTAATAATATCAACTTTTTTATTTATAAAGTATGATTTTTTATTTATATACAAGAATATCTATATATGATTTAAATGAGAAGATAAAAGAATTGATACATTAATCTGATCATTAAATTCATATACATCAAACTTAACAATATATATATATATATATATTAAATCTTATTAATAATAATTAAGATGCGTGAATCAAATTAGGTGAACCAAATTGTTTAAAAATGAAGAAACAATATAGAAGTGCAATTACAATAAATTGAAACCAGGATCTTTGACTTATAAAGTAGTGTTACAATCATTATACTAGAAAGTTCTGTTAATACATATTGCAAAATTTATACTATATATTAAATTGACAATATTTTCTTTTGAAACAGTAATACAATAATATATAATGTCAATTATTTTATAAAAATATGCAAGGACCAATACTTGTAAATTAAAATTTATATTTTAAAATTCATATAAAATTTTATTATAAATTTATATTATATAAAATTTTATCTCATGCGTGTTTTGTTTTTGGTAAATTTGATTTTGATCTTTGGCTTTTTCTTGCTTTTTCTAATGAATATTAATAAATTTATATTATATAAAATATTTCTATGATTATAATAAGTGTTCTTAGAAATATTTTCCTCTTCTAAGGTAACCATATTACATTGGTAAAATTGTCCTACAATTTTGCTAATTCTGTGTGCCTCACCTCTATAACATGCTTTAAAAGCTTTAAACTTGATTTTCTGCTCACATGATTTCGAAATCATTGTTTCACTTGTGTTAGTGCGGGTTATTCTTGTTATCTATGATCATGTTGTCAGCAACTGAAGTCTTAGTATACTATTTTTATGGTTTTTCCAATCATATGTAAAATTTAAAACCAGTTTATGTATGATTTAAAAGTTATGCATTTTACTGCATGATACCCAGGAACTGGAAGTGTCAGAAATATTGGTGTTTTTGGTTATACTATTTTTTTAAAATGAATTTTATGGTATTAAATTCCATTATCAGGAGCAGGGCCGTTTTAGGGAAAGGCTTGTTCAGTATGAACACTAACTGCAGTGCTGGCTATGCATGAATTCATTTTTATATGTTTCTTTTGTCTATTTTTTTATGATTCTTATGCTTGTATGATTTATGAAATTCTTGATGTTTATCTATGGCTATTTTTCTTGAGGTTGGATTCTCTCTCTTTCAGTTTCTCCTCTCTCCATTTCCTTTTCTTTTTAAGTTAACAGACTGTCTTTTTTGGATTCTATTGGTTACTTTATTTATCTTATTCTATTAGTTTGATACTATTTTTAAAAATTATGTTGGAGATAGTACTTTGGCTATAATTTAGTTGTGTAAGTGTATCAGATTACTTGTATCATTATGTAGGGAATACTTTTATTGATTTTCTCAGAAGAGCTTCTGTTTTTGAATCTCACAGTGTCAAAACTAGTGGACAAACTACCTTGCTGAGATCGCCCCTGATGTAAACCTGAAGCTCCCTAAGTTCTTGGTCCACTTCACATTTTTTCTTTCTATGTTCTGTTTTCTATGTCTGCCTGTATGTGCACAACATTTTTCTAGTTGTAAAGAACAAGTTTAAGGGAAAGGAATTAGAGTAAAATATTGGTGTTCACATGATCAAAAATGAGTTGTGAATATAATGTCTAATGTCTCCTTTAGCTGAGTTTTGTTTTAGGCAAGAAGGGAAATTTTGTTTTTCTTTAGCTGATTTTCCACTATTGATTTTGAAAATTGAAGTTGATAATGCTTTCTAAAATTGTAACATAAGTGTACTGAATTAGCATTGCGGATTAAAATGTACTGAATTAAAATTTTAAAAAAATAGTATTTTTTTGTACCAGGCCTAAAAATAGGACCGGTGTTAAAAGTAATTTTTTGGTACCAGGCATAAAAATAGGACCGGTGTTAAAAGTCTAACTTTGTACCAGGCATAACCAACAAAACCGGTGAGAAAATTAATATTTACACCGGTTGTAAAGAAAAAGACCGGTGTAAATATCATTTTTTATACCGGGCATTTTAAACAGGACCGGTGTAAAAACTGTTTTTCTCACCAGTCCTAAAACCGGTGTAAAAGGTCCACATTTTTCTCACCGGCTCCATCCATACCGGTCCTAAAACCAGTGTAAAAAGCCTTTTTGCCACTAGTGTTTTAATAGTCTTTTTCAATATTTTACAAAAAAGAAACTTCCAAAGATTTGAAGGTTGAAAATCTAGCAAGCAAACATAGTTAGGTAAAAGGTGTGTCATCTGGTGGAGTTACATAGACTCCCTTCATTTTGCTCTAACTTTTTTTTGGACAATAAATGGGCACCAGGCCTAAATAGATTAGATCAAGAAATTATGAGAGACAATACAAGCCCAACCCAGGCCAGAACAATATCAGTTCCACAAACAGAAATCCCAAATTGCCAAATTGCCTAGGTTTATCCAAACATAGAAGACTCTCATAGCCAAAGAAAGAATTTGGTGGAATAAAAGATCCATTGGGAGATGGCAATGCAATCAAAACTTCATCCCACCCAGAGAGACCAACGCTACTGACGAGGCGGGATCCCCCTCTTATCTTGAACCAAGACCCTACGTAAGCTCATCGGAGGAGATAGCCACCAATTCCTACCAAGAGAATTCGAAGAAGCTAGTTCCGCTACCTTATGCGAAGCCTGGTTCGTTGATCTATGAGCCCATAAGAAGCCGCATGATACAAGGGAACCACAAAGAGAGGTAACATCTCTGATGAAGGTTTTAATTTCTTTGCTAGATATTTCCCCTCTACACGCTCTTATTAGCTCTAAACAATCTGATTCAATGAGAATTTCTTTCCATTCCAGATTAAGTGCCAAGATAAGATCTTCCCTCAGAGCCCAAGCTTCTGATTGAATAACTAAACCAGCCCAACACTATGAAGCTTGTCCAAAGATTACATCTCCAGCACTGTCTCTAGCTACAATTCCCGTATAAGCTTTCTGAGTGGGAGACCTCCAGGCAGCGTCGCTATTAATCTTAATCTTTCCTAGTGAAGGTGGTCTCCATCCAGGATTTTCCTTTTAAACTGTTGATAATTCATTCACTTTCTGTAATTGCACTTTCTCATTAACTGAAAAGAATTCTTGAACAGCATTCTGGATCATGTTTATAACTTGTAATGGATTTGGTTTTTCATTCCTGTAAATGAATTTATTCCTAGCTTTCCATATATGCCACATTGTGAAAAGAATCTTAGACACCAAAAAAATTAAGATCCTACTTCTTAGTAGAAAATAAATCAAACTTAGTCTGAATCCACTGAGTAAATGACGGATAATTATCTAGATGAGGTTGACACTGAATGTTTGCACCACACCAGACTGGTTCAGTCCATTCACACTGGAACAAGGCATGTTCCAGAGTCTCTTCCCCTTCAAACAAATTGGGCATAGTGGATCATTGATAATACCCCTTCTAGCTAATCTCTCTCTGACAGGGATAATGTTATGACAAGCTTTCCAGGCAAATATCTGTATCTTTCTAGGAACCTCTACCTTCCATATTATTTCCCATAACTTTTTGTCTAGTTGAAATGACGTAGATGGATCAGTATTCAAACCTTCTTTTTGTTGTTTAATAATTCTGTAGCCAGATTTTATGGTGTAAACACCATCCTTAGTGTAGGGCCATATTAAATCATCTCCCCCACCAGTCACCATGATAGGAGTCTATAAGGCTGGTAGCCAACAATTCGGAGCCAACATCTAACAAATTTTACCATAGTCCCAGGAGTGGGTGGCTTGATTAATAAGGGAGGGCAGAATCATCTCAGAATTAGGTTGACAATTCTGATTTAGGTAACATTTTCCTGCATTTCCAAGCCATCTATGATTAAAAACTGAAATTTATTGGCCATCTCCAACCACCTATTATCCTAGGTTTATCAGAATATCCCTTCCTTGGAGGAGGCTTTTCTAGACCCAAGAGGAATTATTTTTCCTACACTGAGTTAAGAAAGAAGAATTAGGAAAGTATTTGCCTTTAAGGATTTGCACCCACAAGGCATTCGAATCCTTTAGTAATCTCCAAGCTTGTTTAGTCAGGTGAGCCAGATTTAATTCTTCCATATCCTTAAATCCTAACCTTCCAGAATACTTACTGTAGGTCATAGACCTCCATTTCATCCAGGAAATACCCTTCCTTTCTTTATTTTTATTCCACCAGAATCTTGCAATAATTGAATTAGTCTGATTGATTATCCTTTTGGGGAGTTTAATTAAAGACATGGCATAGGCTGGTATAGCTTGCAGAACTGATTTTATAAGAGTCTCCTTACCTGCTTGGTTAAGGAGATTCTGTTTCCATCCCTCTACCTTTTCTTGAATTTTCTGTTTAATCCAACGCAACACAGTGTATTTAGACCTTCCCCATACTAATGGCAGACCCAAATAGTTGCCTAAATCTATGCATTGATCCATTCTCAAAATGGTGGATATACGTACTCTAGTTTGATAAGGAACTCCACTCCCAAAGACAATGCCTGATTTTGCTATATTGACTCTTTGACCCGAAGCATTAGAATAAACATTAAGAATATGGAGGATAAAGTAAGCTTCCGCCACCGTTGCCTTTGCTAAAATGATTACATCATCTGCATACAACAAATGGGTAATATGGGACAATGAGGGGAAAATGCATACCAGTTAGAGACCCTTCATCCTTTGATTTAGAAAGAAGAGAGGATAGAGCTTCAGCTGCCAAGATGAACAAATACAGGGATAAAGGATCACCTTGTCTGAGACCTCTCTGAGGTTTGAAAGATGGACTCCTAGCACCATTAATATTGATGCAATAAGAAACCCAGGTGACAACAGACATGACTATCAAAACCCAGTGAGGATCAAACCCAAAAGCTAAGAAAACCTGACGCAGGAAGTCCCAACTAAGCCTATCATAGGCCTTACTCATACATAATTTAATAGCCATATGATTTTTAGAAAAAGAAGACTTATTTCTAAGGGAATGAAATACCTCTTGCCTAATGATTATGTTGTCCTGAATCTGCCTCCCTTTAATGAAAGCAAATTGGTAAGGGGAAATCAAGGTGGGCAGGAAGGGTTTTAACCTAAGCTGGATAATCTTAAAGATCACTTTAGGAATGAAGTTGCAGCAACTAATAGGACGAAACTGGGAAACCACTTCAGGATTAGGAACTTTAGGCACAAGGGATATAAGAGTAAGATTAGCCTCAGAAGACATGATTCTAGTCAAGAAAAAAGATCTAACAGCATCACACACCTGACCCTTAACAATATCCCAATATTTTTGGTAGAACATACCATTTAAACCATCAGGTCCAGGAGCTTTTAAAGAGGGAAGAGACTTAACAGCTTTCTCGATCTCACGATCCACAACTGGAGCTAAAAGAGCCTCATTCATTTGGTGAGTGACTAATTTGGAAATAGATGATAGGCATTCTTGGGAATTCGAACTCGATTCAGCCTTGTACATATTTTGGAAATAATTAGTAACCATATCCATGACACCTTGTTGTCCCTCAATCCATCTATTCGATTCATCTTGCAGCCTTATGATTCTATTTCTAGCCCTCCTCTGAATGGTAGAGGCATGGAAAAATCTAGTGTTGGCATCCCCAAACTTTAACCATTGAATCCTTGATCTTTGGTGCCAATACATCTCCTCCCTCTCTCTTGCCTTGTCAATCTGCTATTGGATAGCAACCATTTGAATTTTATCATTATCCGAGTTGCCCCTATTAATAAGTTTTTGAAGTTGGTTTTGGAGATTTATAACCTTAATATCATTCCTCTTAAAAGTTTCCTTGTGCAACTTTAGTAATCTTTGTTTACAATTATTTGCTGCATTCTAAAAGTTATCCCCAAGGATCATTATTGAGAGCCACAGTCTGCCAGCCTTCCTTGACCACTTTACAGCATTCTGGACTTTCAGCCCAAAAGGATTCAAATCTGAAAATTTTGTTATAGTGCCTTTCTAGGACCAAGTCAATGAAAATAGGAGAATGATCTGAAGAAACATGTGGAAAAGTTGTGACAGCATTATTAGGAAAGGTCTGAATAGCTTCACTATTAGCAAAGACTTTATCCAAGCACTCCTTTGTAATCCTGCCATTTCTTGGATTACTACACCAAGTAAATCTACACCCTTTAACTGGTAAATTCAAAAAATTAAGATAGTCAACAACATCCCTGAACAAAGCCATTCTCCCTTCAGAATGGGGAATATGGCTATTTTTATCATAGGGATACAAGCATTCATTAAAGTCCCCCATCATAAACCATCCTTTTCCAGGAGTAACAGGGACCCTTCTAAGATTTTCCCAAAAAAAGTTTTCTATTACTAAATTGGGGCGGAGCATACACAAAAGAGAAATACATTTTAATATTTATAGATGCAAAAGTTATAGCAGTGTGAATTACATTTTGATTAGCCAACAAAACATCAACATCTAGAGTATTGTCCCATAGAAGGGCTAAACCTCCAGATAATCCCACTGTATTTATTGCATAACAAAAATTAAAACCCAGCTTTTTGCATAAGGACTCCACTTTGCCAAAATTAGTCTTCGTCTCCATTATAAATAAAAGGGATAACTTGAGGCGCTTCTTTAGGGATTTCAACTCCCTAACTGTCATGGGAGACGCAATCCCATGACAGTTCCAGCTAAGGAGTTTCATGGATAGGGTGGGGGCATGATTTGGCCTGCCTCCTCGGCCTCAAAATGGTTCTGAGAGAAATTCGATCCATATTGGTCAATAGGAAAATCCTGGAACTCCCCCTCTGTCAATTGTAGGTGCCTCCTCTTCTGTGATCCCAACATTTCTTCTTCATCTCTTCCTCTCTTCAAGTTCAATATATTTCTTAATCCTGCACTCAACAATGTCTCATAAGTAGGGGGAATCTGGATATGCTTGCTGGGAGGCGAATCATCAGGTAATTCCATAAAGTACACAGGGGAGATCTTACTGTTGGGCTCAGACTCATCTAAAGTACACTTTTCCTGCACAGGAGGTGGTGAGGAATGGACTTTAATATTTCTTCGTTTGGTTCTACATAGGTCTGTGTGGTGGGTTTTGGTTGGGTTAAGTTTGGGTGTAGGTTTTGGGCTAGGATTACTTTTGGGTATAGGTTTTGGGCTAGGATTACTTTTGGGTTTGGATGGCTCACTTTTTGGGAAGGCTGTGATATCAATTTGATTAGGAACAGTACTGATTGACAAGTTGTACTGTACATCTGGCTGGAGGTTATGTGGGGCAGGTTGATTATCAGACAAATTAGAACTTTTAGGCGTCAGTTTGGTGACTAGAGAGTGTATAGGTGCAGGATTTGGGTCTTCAGGACTTTGATTTTGGGAAATAGAGGTAACTTTTTTCTTAAGTAATTGGTCAGCTTCCTTAATATTTGTTTTCTCCCCAGAAAATGTGTAACATCCCTAATATTTTAGTAAAATTATGATTAGCGAAAAATATTAATAATTGTTTTAGAGATTTATTTGATATAAAGACAATTATAAATAATTAACTATTATGGAAATAAATAAATTTATTTGGTTGATTAATTACAAAAGAGTTAAATGAGGTAAAATTAGAAGGAGGTAAATTTAGAAGTTACCGATGGGGGTAAAAGGTAAAAGTTTAATTAAAACTTTCAAAGAAAATCTAAAAGAAATGGGGAAAAGATAGTTTTGCCCTTGAGTCTTAAATAATTAAAATTCCTTCTTCTTCCTCATTCATTTTCACGCTAACTTCTTCTTCTTCTTCTTCTTCTCATCCCTCACACTACCGAGAATTGCATGCTCCAAGGGAAGACCTATTCCGCGTCAAAACTTCAAAATAACCCCGTTTTTGAGGTCGTGGCTTCGAGGTGAGTACAATGGACCATTTGAATTGAGTTATCCCCTCCCTTTTCATTTTCACTCCCTAACCGAATGGCCATGCATGGTGGGGAAAGCTTCCATTTTTCATTCCTCTAGTGCATGGGAGCTTAAAAAACGGTATTTGAAATAATGAGGGTAATATCACGTTTATGAGTTTTGCATTTCGACCTCCATAGGTAGCGAAACGAACGTCGGAGGACCGAGTGACGAAGCGGGTGTTGGATTCGGAGGTAGAACCTTGAACCCAGCACTTAGAGGACGCAATCGGCATCAAGAACAAATTGTCGAAGCTTGGAATCGAGGTAAGGGGGTGTTCGGGTTGTAATTAATTAGAATAGGTACATATTTTGGGTCCGGGTCATCGAACCAATTATGAAAATGGTAAGAAATATTACTGGATGATAGTTGTATGTGTATGTATGTATGAATATGGACACCGATCGGTTTAGGATTATGTATGGCTTACAATGATTATGAGATTAAAATACTTGACGTTGTGATAAATCGAAGTGTATAGTGGCAATGTGATGGCGGGCTTGACAAGTAGGTCGCCTATTTGATGAGTATGTGCTGTTGTTGATGGCCACTTATGATAAGATATGAGGAATGTAAATTATATATGTATGATTGTGTGGTGTGGGACGGCCGACGGTATGTATAGCCCCTCGTTTCCAGCTCTCGTGGTTTTTGTGCCCAGTTGAGCTACCCAGTAGTCAAGTAGGACCCAGTGGTTGAGGTGGAGAGTCAAGCAGGACTCGGTGAACCAAGCAGGGTTCACGCGGTGTCAAGTAAGACCCCCATCTGAAGGCCGATCCTTTAGTATCCGGATACTAGGCGTCGATTTTTGTGTGAGAGTCAGTGGTGATAATTGATGGAATTATTAGTATTGTGTGATGATGTGTATGTACTTAATTATATTTGTTGATTGTGAATTGCAATTTGAGAATAAAGCATTCGGATGGAGTTTATACACATGCATTTGGTTATTTAATTTCTGTTCTAGATTAATTATGATGTCAAACGCTCACCCTTGTTGTGGTTTTCTTCTAATTTAGTAACCAGTGACAGGGAAGAGGTCGGAGCCCCGGAGGTACGCCAAGCGGAGGATTGATGCCAAGGAACCAAGGAATTATATGTGTAATGTGTAATGAGTTTTCTGTGTATGTGATGCTATAATATGTTGCTTGTGTGTGTAAACTAATCTAGAATTGGTATGTTGATTAATGTGGATATGAATTCATTTGCTGAAGTGGTATGGTGGTGATGCTGATGTGATCGGTGTCGATTTCATGAATTTGATATATATATATATATATATATATTGGCACGAAGCCAATAGTAGATGTAGTTGATAAATTGCTATGGGCAGGTTTTGTAAATAATTGTGGGTCGTGAATGATGAAAAAGGGATGAATTGTGTCTGCTATAGTATAGCTGATTACTGGACGAATCTCGCCCTAGCGGATTCAGTCTCGTTCAAGTGAGGCATGACCAAGAGATCCACTTCTGAGTGAAGGTTAGGATGTTTCCAAGTGAGGCATGACCGAGAGAACCCTTTCCGAGTGAAGGAAGGTTAGGGTGTTTTCGAGCGAGGCATGACCGAGAGAACCCTTTCCGAGTGAAGGAAGGTTAGGGTGTTTCCGAGTGAGGCATGACCGAGAGAACCCTTTCCGAGTGAAGGAAGGTTAGGGTGTTTCCGAGTGAGGCATGACCGAGAGAACTCTTTCCAAGTGAAGGAAGGTTAGGGTGTTTTCGAGTGAGGCATGACCGAGAAAACCCTTTTCGAGTGAAGGAAGGTTAGGGTGTTTCTGAGTGAGGCATGACCGAGAGAACCCTTTCCGAGTGAAGGAAGGTTAGGGTGTTTCGGAGTGAGGCATGACCGAGAGATCCACTTCTGAGTGAAGGTTAGGATGTTTCCGAGTGAGGCATGACTGAGAGAACCCCTTCCAAGTGAAGGAAGGTTAAGATATTCCCGAGTGAGGTATGACCGAGAGGACCATTTCCGAGTAAAAGACTGAATTGTTGTGAATTTTCCTAGCAAGTCTCGTAATTCGCTCAGGTTTAAAATGTAGAAATCGCTCAAGCGAGTAGAAACTTGCCTAAGCGACCTTCACTTGTTTCGCTTAAGTGAATCAGGGTCTCGCTCAAGCGAGTGCCCCCCTGACTTCATTCTTCTTCTTCCACTTATTCTAATTAATTCCATTCTATTATTTGATTTATTCACTACTGTTTAGTATTTTGAGTATGCTTAAGAAAAATAAATGTTATTTTACATTAGGACCTAATTAATTATCATTAAACGTAAAAAATTTATTGTGAAAAATAATTAATCAGATATAAATAAAGGTAAAAAGACGTAGGACGTCACAAAGTGGCCCACCAATCAGACTGCCAGAAACGTACTCTTCACCTACCCCTATTACTGAAGCTTCTACTTGCTTCTTCTTTTGTGAGTCCTGTTTCGATCCAGTGGTCCCCCACCCTTGTGCAACAATATTCACTAAAGCCTTTGCAGGAGGTGTAGAGAGATGAGCTCCAAACTCAAACATGCCTTCTTCAAACTTAGATTTTTCCTTAACCTTCTTACATATCTTAAAGTCATGGCCAATGACTCCACAATTATAGCATAACCCTTATAACTTTTCATACCTGAGTTTGATTGGGATTAGATGACCATCAGCCCCTGGAAAAAATAAACATGCTAGCAGAGGTTTAAGGATATTAACTCTGACCTTTACTCTAAGAAAGCTTCTTATGACTACCCCCTAACCACCGGGTTTTCAATCTCCAATGGCTCACCAATCTTTTGACCTATCTTTAAAGCATTATCACTGTTGAGAAACTGTAATGGAATATTATGTATTTAAAGCCAGAACGAAACCTTAGTAAAATCTACCTCACTCAGAGCTTGATGTGGCTTACATTCCTGGAGACTCAGAAGTGAACCCATGACATGCCAAGGCCCTTTGTTCAGGATTTCAGTGGCCTTCCCTGGCTGCTTCCACTATATCATGACAATATTTTTACCCATTTCAGAGAGTTTAAACTCTCCAAACCTCTGCCAAGAAGCTTCTAAGGTTTTTTGAATTGTTATAAAACTAATTGATTTAGTCGTTAAGACCTTTCCCAGCAAAGTATTGTCATATAGATCTCTAAGATTCTGTTTATTTGCTTCCAGCTGGACTATATTTTCATCCCACATACCTGTTTGATTGATATGTCTAAGGATATTTTCTCTTGCTTCATCCATGGAACAGGAGGAGTAGATAACAGGAAGAAACCAGACAAAAACACACGAAAACAGACACTAAAGGGGAAGACACAAAAGGGGAAGAAACAGAGAAAACAGGGAAAAAAACAAAAATGCAGAACAGAGGGACACAAGAACAAAACAACAGACAAGAAATAGACTAACTTAAAAGCACATATTGGAGAAAGAAGGACCAAAGACAGAACAACGAAACAGAGGGAAGAAGGAAGAAGGGCAGCTGAGCACCACTCTAATCTCCCAAATCAAAGAAATAGATAGTGCTCTAATGGTAGCCTAAGTACCAATGAATCTCCATAGAGGGAGAACATGCTCTTCCTAGAGAAGAGATAAAGTCCTGATCCATGATATTTTGCTCTGACTGATTACATGTCTTTTGGATACACTGTTCTAGGTAATGCTTTTGTGATTTATGATCTTCGATTTAGATACTTTTATGCGTTGTCTACATTAATTGGTTCCGCAAGTTCTTGTTATGACTCATTTTGGATTATTCTTATCTAACATGTTTTAAAGGATTACAATTGATGCTGCCATACTGATGCAACTATAGTGATACTACTATACTGATACTACTATAATGATACATAGAAAATATATAATTAAATCTAATCCTGATTGTGTTGTGATTCTGGAAATTTAAATTCTGATCTTGTGAATTCTAAACTTAAATGATATTAGATAGTGCTTATGATTTTTATCTTTAAAATTTTTCTGTAGAATTTAAAGAGTCTCAATTAGAATTTCTATTGTTTCAAAATGATATTATTAGGACTAATGAAAACATAGTATTAGTCTTTCTAGATTAACATGCATTTTATGTTTGTATTGTAAAATTTTGTCAGGGTCTAAATAATTTGATTTTAACTTCAAACCATGTTAAAAGGGGTATGAATATAAGGAATGGTTTTTTTAAAACAAATCATCCTTTTAATGTATAAAGGATGGTGTAAAACGATTTTTTTTCAAGTTATTAAAAGCTATGAGTTCCAAAAATTTGACGGTGCTCGTCTGAAAATTACCTTCACCTGACTAGGTCGACCTTAAGTAACCCAAGTCTGAAGGATTGGGTCTAATAATATGATATTTGGATTTTCTCGGTTGGTCTTTTTTAGACTCAAACTAATCTGATGGTCAGACCTACTTAGTACATTGGTTAATAAAACCCTTTTAAATTTAAACATCATTTAATTAAGGAATCAAAAATTTATTTCCAAATAACTTACTAGATAAGCTAGATTAGGAAGCAAACCTTTTTTCTTTTATTTCTTGAATCTTAATTATATGATTATTGCTTCCATCATTTTTTTCTATTTCTCTTTTTTGTTATTTTCATGCGAATTGTTTTTAATACTAGTAGTAGAACCTATGCCTTGCATGGTTATATTGCTATTTTAAAAAAATTTTATGTTGGACTTTTTCTAATTTATAATTATAATATTTAGATTAAAACATATAAGATATATTAAATTTTATAAAGCAATTAGCATGATATAATGATATAATTTTTATAACAAATATATTGTTAAAAATGTTTTCTAATAACTATTGTTGAATTAAATATCTAAAGAAATTTATCCAAAAATGTCAAAAGAAGTATTTTAAAAATCTTGATTGTAGGTCATGTTCATTTTTGTTAGATGATGCTTATGGGATTGTTTTCCTTAGACTTTTGTAGTTAATTTTTCAGGGGTTATTTTCAAAAAGAAAAAAATATATAAAATAGTTAACTATATCTAAAATAAACTAATGTTAAAGAGAAATACATTGTGGTATATTTTAATTTAAATATAAAACAATATATTAATTTTAAGGTAATAAAATTAGAGAAAAATATATATAAACAATGTTCAGAATGATTGAAATGTTAAAATAATAATGATAATAATATTAAGATTTTTTATTGTGATGATAATTGATATTTTAATTTGATTTGAAAATGATTTTTATTATGAATTTGAAAAAGTAAAATAAATGGGACCACTAAAACGTTTCATCCTTAATACAATAATAAAAATGCAAGGAAAAATTTTCGCCAATAATTTACCAACCATTTAATGGTCTATTCCACCTAACAGCCTAAGTGAGCCCAAAATAATGCCCAAATAATCTCTAATGCCTCACATAAGCCTCCATAGCAAAACAGAAACAGGGGCCTAACGCTATGCATTAGCCTCACGCATAGCGTCGGCCCAAAATTTCACACCTGACGCTAGGCGTCAACCCCACGCGTAGCATGGTCATGACAATAACAGCAATGCTACTGTCATGGATTTTAGGCCTTTTGACTAACTTCTAAGCTATCCAAATAGCTCGTTTTAGGTCTGATTGCCACGAAACTTCGCAGGCCACATGTTTTCCCTATTCCAAAACTAATGGCATTGTCTGTTTGCCAAAATTCCAATGTATGCTTAACTTATGTAGAAAATGCGTTTGGGTCAAAATATGGCAATTACATGCATTAAACCTATCAAATAACCTTCAAATTAAGTAAAACCTATATGCATCACTCACAATTGGTGTAGGGAACTTGCCGTTCCCTTTCCAAGGGTTTAAAAACCCATTAGATCCAAAAACCACCTTTTCGGTTCCTAATTTCTACATTGTGCAACCTTACATTATTAGGCCACACTTTAATTCAACATTATATACCCACATCATTCATCACTCTTTCATCATCATGCACATATATACACTAAAGGAACCATCCCATGGCACCTATGTTTCATAAAATGCAACATGACCCTATCACTAGCTTAATTATGCATAATCTCACTTGAAAACCACTAATTGTCATTCATTCATCATTCAAGCAAGTATCAATACACATTCTAACTCAACTACACACATCAATAATTCCTGCCCATCATATTCATATCATTCATCAATCTTATAAAGGTAATTCCTGGACATATCACGCATCATATATTTATATATGGTGGGACCATCCATGGACACCACAACCAACATCATCATCAATATCTATATCATCCACTACTAAAAAAACCTTTGATAGCTACTTCAGATAGCGACCGCCAAACACCGTCGCTAATTAGCGACCGTATTAGCAACCAAAATAACAAAGGGGACCTAAAAATAAAAGTCAGTCATCTACTCAGTGACCACCGAGACATCGTCGCTAAACTTTCTCATAATACCGTCGCTACTTCCGTCGCTAAAACACATCCCGTCACTGCCACAGTCACTAACTCCTCCCGCCATTCTTTTTGTTTACCCTCCATAGTGTTTTTGTTGGCATAAATATTAGCGACGGCAGGTCTATGTCGCTATACAAAAATTACAATTAGTGACGTAAGCGTTTCCGTCACTAAAGAAAGACCCGTCACTACAACCGTCGCTAAGTGCCCTGGATACTATTGTTGGGTTTCCCTTCATCATTTTTTATTTAGTGATGGTCAAGTTCTACGGTCGCTAATTGGTGAATATTAGCGACGGTGTACCATTCATCGCTATCATTTTATTTTATATTAGTAACCTTTAGTGTTATTCTGTCACTTTATCTACCAGTTTTAGGGTTTATTGATGTTGGTAGTGACGAGGTGTACCGTCGCTAAGGTTTTAATATACTTCAAACAAAACTTCTTCCCCAATCATTTGCCCTAACTCCCCCTCCCTCCCTCCCTCCCTCTGGTTCCCTCTGACTTTCTCCGTCCGTCACTCTGACTCCCTCCTTCTGTCTATCTCTTTCCCTCCCTCCTCTAACTCCCCCTGTCCCTTTCCCTGTCTTTCGAGCTCTCTCCTTGTGTCTCCTTTGTCCTCTTCCCTCGCCTAGTACTCCCTTATTTTTCCCTCCGACGATCTTTTCCCTTCTTCTCTGTGGTGTGCGTCATCTCCGGCGAGGACGTGGTCTTCGAGCAAAGGCGTGTGTGAGCCACAGTCTCTAACACAGGTAATGTACTAGCTCTTGTTGTGTTAAGCCTTTGCTGTATTGAGAGTATAGAGTCTTTGGTTTGTAATTGTGGCCTCTGCTGTCAAGAGTACACAGTCTTTGTTTCTGCCATCGTTTGAAGCTAGTGTCTCTATTCCCCAACCTGTATTGGCATTCCGTGGCTTGCTTCTTTGTCTCTGTCAGGGTAAGTTCTTTCTGAATTTAGTTCATCAATTAATTTTTTCTTTGCAGCAATCTGTTCCTTTTTGGTTTCCAACTCCTTAGCACTTTTAGCAATTGTTTTCAAAATAAAGTGTTGACCATACTAATTAAATTATTTTTCATTTAAATAGAATTAAAAGGTTTCTGGCCTGTCACTTACATATATTTTGATTGATTGATTCCATGGATCAGTGGCTTATGGTATAAATCCAAAAAAACTCTTGAATTATTATTTTAAAATTGAATTTGCTGTGAACATGATCAAGTGGATGGGTTTTATGTTGTATCCATATGCATAAATAGCATTCAATTTTAAGGTTTCTCTTGTTTCTTTTTGAAGAATTAAAGAGTGTCATTAGATAGGATGGTATAAAATTTATCTATGCAGCCAACTGGTTTTGCTGTCCCTATTTTATTGCTGAAATTAAAGTCAATGGTGAGGGTGTCCAAATCCAATTTTAAATCCAATTTAAGATAGACAGAAAAAAGAAAAAAGAACTCAGTTTGTTATTAAATGTAGCATGTGGGTTCTTATATAATAAATGCATATGTTTAATGGAAAGGCTAAGAGTAAAAGATAAAGTTAATTAATCATAATGTCATTACAATTTATATGACAATAGAACCTTAATTATCATTGAAGAGTGTAAATTAGTAGTACACTTAACAGAAGCATCAGAAGGTGAAAGTTCTGGATTTAGGTGAGTCAGCAATTTTAAGGGTTTCTTCAATAAGCTTTGTGGCCTTTGTACTCCTTATCTCGACTCTCACACTCTCATTCTTCTCCATCTTGTCATAATTTGCTTGCTTCACTTTCAAACACTTTATTTTGGATTTTAGAGTCACCACAAGCCTTCCCAAACCCATCATCTCTAAAACGTATATATCTTTGTTGATTAATTATAATTTTGCTTAAAACAATTAATGAAGGCTAAAAACACTAATTAAACCATGCACAAGAAAAATAAGAATAATAATAGCTTTTTTATAAGAAAAAAGACAAGTGAAAAAGAGAGAGGAGAGAAACAAACCTTGTGGCCTTGTTCTGTTTGGCAATATAACACTTTTAGTCTACTTGGAATAGAATAAAAAAGAATAAAAAAGTTATGGTAAAAGAATAAATTGTGTGTATGTTATATGGTGAGAGAGAGAGAAGAGGAAAAGAAATAAGTAAGGAAGAGGAAATGAATGAATGAATAGAAGGGTAGGTTGTGATTTGTGAATGAGTGTGGAATGGTATTTAGAAAAAACAAGTTAATAACATTGGCCACAAGTCAAAAGATTTTTAACTCGAGGGGATTAGTTAGAAGTTAAAGAAAACTATTTTAAAAACTTATAAAATGAAAAACTTAAATTTTAAGTAATAATATTAACAACTAAAAGGTCTTAAACCATAAATTATCTTATAATGCATTAATATAAAACTAATAATTATCCAATCAAATATGACACATTAAATATAATTTTAAGATGTTTTATTTGAAATTATATTATAAATTAATTTTTTTATAAACATAATATTTAAAAATATTATATTTATATATTATTATATTATAAATACATTTAATGTATATATAATATAACATACCAACTAAATGAGTTGAACTAATAAATTTTATAAGTTTCTTTAAAAGTCTGTCACCTAACATATTTAATTAAATATACTTTTTAAATAAAATGTTAAGATCTAGTTTTTTTATCTGATAGGCCTAATATAAGTTAACCTTAAATAAACTGATTTTTATCTATCTAAGATTAAATAACAATAATTATTTTATTTCTCACAATCATTGGAAAAAGTGTATATAACTAGATTTTCTTCTAGACTTTACATCATTTGCTTTCCATACAATTGATTTTTTCTTTATATTTAAATTTGGTTTTTTAATCCAATTTTAAAAATGAAATTTTTTAATTATATTCTATTTTTAAAATCTAAAATTTTTAATAAATTATAGCTTATTGTTCAAATTCATTGAAGAAAATTCAATATCGTGTAATACAAGATAGAATAAAATGACTTGGTAGCTCACCACCAAGCTGCTCAATATAACAAATGACAGAGAGCCCCTTTTCTTTTACAGAACTAATTTTTATCAAATCCTGCTTATGTTTTTAATCTAATCACTTTTATTTCTTTTTAAAATACAAGAAAAGAACCTTTATTTCCATATTCCATCTCAATCCTCTAAATTTCAAAACAGAGAACCCCTTCCGTAATGAATAGTAATTTATTGACATTCATCTAATTTATCTAAAACCTTAAATCCATAGTGAACAAAAGTTGAAACTATAGGGAATGTTAATGTTAGAAAGAATTAAACATAGAGCTATAGGAATCAAGCAAATCAGTGATTTATTTTCCAGTGACACTTCCAGTGACACCTCAAAAACAAATCAAGCATAAAAAACCAATTCCTTTAAACTTTTTGCTCATTTCAAAGCTACAAAAATTGCAACATTGCATCAAAATTCCAAAGCTCTTCTGTAGATATCATTTGTCATTCTAAACTCATCTCTATTCTAAACTCAACTTAATACTATCTATAGATACCTGTTGTACTCTTTCAAAAACTAACAGCCAGAGAGCAAAAGTTTCAGCTGATTATATCATAAAAAATAGATAAAACATAAAACTTTAATAATAATGATAGAAAAATAAGATTATAAATGTATGGAATAATTGGTAAAACAGCAGTTAGAAACACTATATGACATAGAGTTCACTGATCATATAATATTGAGTAATTTAATCAAATTTTCAATGGAACACTTTATCTAATGCCACTTTATCTGCAATTTGCTTTTCATGGCTCTATCTTCAACGTCCAACTCCCAAGAGCGTACTGAGGGTTTCCTTTTCATGAAGTATTGTCTTGAGATTAAAGACGTCTTCATGAATTTGTTGTCTATGTTGATTTGATTCTTCAAGTAAAGCCTTGGTCTTGACATACTTAACAGATTATTGTTGAGCAAGTCTCATTTTCCTGTATGCATGAAACATAACTATGTGAATTGTTTTCCTTTATGAATAAGTATTAATTCTTTTCATTCTAGCCACCACCGTACTTGGACATGACTTCTGAGGACGATCCCTTCCCTTCTTGGATTGTAGTTACGTTTAGTGTAGAGGTAAGTCTATCAAACCACTGTTGCATAATAATATCATTTAATGTATATTGATTGTTGTTTGTTAGGGGAAAGCAAAACTCATTAGACATTGGTTTTGATGTGCTGATAATGTGTTTTATGCATATGGATTGTTGTTTATTAGTGGAGAGCTGAGCTCAATAGGCATTGGTTTTGGATGCTGATGACATGATTTTTTATGCATGTGTGGTGTTATTTGTTAGTAGAGAGCAAAGCTCACTAGGTTGTCATTATTACCTCCCTCAATTTCATATACAATGCGTAGCATATATATTTAACTGTATTGGGAAGTTTTCTGTATGTAACAGGCCGTTTTTAAATTTTGGAAATGTCTAGTTTACAGGGGAGACTATCAAAATTTTAGCAGGCTCCCTTTCTTAGGGAACTTAAAAAATGAAACTCAACTTTAATAATGTAGGGTTTAATCGTGTGTGTACCCATTAGATTCTCATTCAAGATTCAAAACAACTAACTGACGTACCGTGTTGTGTTGGATCTTGAATTGTCCTGGTTGGACAGTTTGGTATGAATTTGTAACCAGTAAGGCGTAACGCATCAATGTTGTATGTGGTCTATCTTGAGTCATTGAATGTTTATTTGAAATTTCAGTTATGGTGTTTCATATTGTCTCCAGGGTGCATGTCTGCGTGTGGTGTTTCATACCATACGTATCTCTGTGTACTCGGGGACCAACGCGAAATGCTGCCAAAATTCTAAATGAACATCAACAAATCAAGATAGACTGTAAACAACATGGACGGGCTACGGATGGTTGCATATTCATCCCGAATAGGATAGGCCCCACCTACTTGCAACATCAAAGAGATAGAGAGCGCACCATGCCTAGTAATCATATAATGTTTAAATCAAAGTGACTAGACTCTGCTTGTTAGATATTGTGAATGGAGGTTCCAGAAAATCGACGATGGATGTACAACCGTCTAGATGACAGTCGACGAGTGTCTGAGGAGTTTATGATGAGGCTGTTGGAGTTCATTCCATTCGCCACAGCGAACACGGCTGGTTTTGAGGTGACTCACAAAATTCGTTGTCCGTGCTCAAGATGCAAATGCATGAATTTTGAATACCCAGATGATGTCATGTGTCATCTAAGTGAGAAGGGGTTCATGGAAAGATACTACTGCTGGTACAACCATGGTGAGCAGTTACCACCCAGGCCATCAGCCATAACCATTCAACAGTCTTACTATGAGGTCGAAGGAAACAGGGATGCGTACAACAACATGGAGCGGATGGTGATGGATCACGTTGGACCCTCCACTGGGCGTATGCTACAACATGATGACTAAGCAGGGAATGAGGACGACAATGTAGAGGAGGATCCTAATCCGGAGGTGAAGAGATTTTATGATCTGTTGGCAGCGGTTCAGACTCCATTGTGGGACGGCTGCAAGAGTCACACTGAATTATCTGCCTCCCTCGCTGCTTTAAGTCTAAAGGCAGATTATAATCTTTCAGGAGGTTCCTTTAATAGGATGGTTGATCTAATGGGTTCCACCATGCCTGTTAATCATCGAATGCCATCAAATCTGTACCATGCTAAGAAAAGGTTGGCAAACTTGGGGTTGGGTTATATGAAGATAGAGTGTTGTGTTGTCGGGTGTATGTTATTCAGAAATGAGTTTGCAAATAAGAGTGTCATAAAATGTGTCCATTATAATGAAGAACGCTACAAAATAGTTAAAAGGAAAGGGAAGGTAACTAGGACGGCTAGGAAGAAAATGTGGTACTTCCCCATAACACTGCGTCTTCAACGCCTGTACGCCTCATTGTCCACAGCAAAACACATGCGTTGGCATGCTCTGAACCGAACACTGGAGGGGCTTCTATGGCATCCTTCTCATGGGAAAGCATGGAAGTGTTTGGATGAGCTATATCCGGACTTTTCTGGCAAGCCACGCAATTTTTGACTTGGCTTATGTACCGATGGGTTTAACCCGTTCAGTCAATATGGAAGAGCGTACTCTTGTTGGCCAGTCATACTGACCCCATACAATCTGCCCCCTGATATGTGTATGAAGAGGGAGGTCATATTTCTATCTGTACTGGTTTCGGGACCCAAAAATCCAAAGGTGAACATAGACGTGTTTTTGCAACCGTTGGTTGAAGAGTTATCACAATTATGGGATGTCGGGGTAATGACATACGATGCATCTTTGAAGAACAATTTCATGATGTGGGCTGTTTTGATGTGGACTATTAACGACTTCCCGGCCTATGGTATGCTTTCTGGATGGTCAACGTTTGGGAAGCTTGCTTGCCCTGTATGTATGGAATATACCGGGGGGGAATCACTCCCTGTTAGTGGCAAGACAAGTTTTTTTGACTGTCATAGAAAGTTTCCACTGTTAGATCACCCGTTCAGGAGAAACAAAACCACTTTTAAGAAGAATAGGGTTGTTAATGAACCTCCACCCCGTAGGTTATCCGGTGCTCGGGTTTGGCAGAGGGTCGAAGAGTATCCGTACATCTGGGATAAGAGTGTTAAGGAGTTTGTGGGTTATGGGAAGGAACACCACTAGGTGAAGCAGAGTATCTTATAGGATTTGCCATATTGGAAAGACTTGTTGTTGAGACACAACATTGATGTCATACACACTGAACGAAATGTTTTCATGAATATTTTTGATACTGTTATGGACATCAAAGGGAGAACAAAGGACAACGAGGAGAGTCGTCTAGACCTTCCAATTTGGTGTTCTAGGAAGGAGTTGGAATTGAGGGTTGTGGGTTATGGAAGAATGTTTAAACCCCATGCAAAATATTTTTTAATTAGACCTCAACAGATTGTTGTGTGTGTTTGGATGAATGGGTTGACCCTACCTGACGGATTCGCTTCTAACTTGAGTAGATGTGTTGACGTGAAGGAAGGCAGGGTGTTTGGCATAAAAAGTCATAATTGCCATGTGTTTATGCAACAATTACTCCCGTACGCGTTTCATGCCTTACCGAAACCTATTTGGAAATCGTTGGTTGAGTTGAGTCACTTCTTTAAGGAGTTAACGGCAACTTCGTTGACTGTGGAGAAACTTTTGAAGATGGAAGAAACTATCTTGGTGTTGATTTGTAAGTTGGAGCAGATTTTTCCACCAAGTCTTTTTGACTCGATGGAGCATCTACCTATCCATCTACCGTATGAGGCCTTGGTTGGTGGCCCGGTGCAGTATCATTGGATGTATCCATTTGAAAGGTGAACACCAGAACTCCTTAATTTTATTACAAACATGGTTTTTTATATAATAGTATTTTGTAAATTAACATTTGTTTATGTTGTTGAAGATTCTTACGCTCTTTAAAAGACAAAGGGTCAAACAAAGCATGCGTTGAAGCATCAATTTGCGTGGCATACTTAGTTGAATAAATGACAACTTTTGCCTCTTTTTATTTTCCAACAGAGATAGAAACTAGAATGAGTAGAATTCCCCGCAATCTTGGGGTGGCCACCCGCATAGGGTTGGATGATCAAATATCAATTTTTAACTATCCTGGTCGTCCAGGGGGCAAGGTCACAAAATGTTACATTGATGAGAAAGATCGAAAGCCAGCTCACTTGTACATTCTTTTAAATTTCCCAGAAGTAGAACCCTATCTTGAGTAAGTCACCAACTTTTAGTTTACATTCCTGACATATCTTGTATAGGTATCTAAATGTTTTTTCCTTTAAATAGCTTATATGTAGATATGCTAAAACTTGAGCAAACTGATATAACTGATGCCCAAATTCATAGTGAGGTATCATCCAAACTCATTGGTTGGTTCACACAACACGTAAGACCCATATAGAATGTGCTTTTTATCTGTACTTATAATGTTAGGTATCTAACGATGACCTATTTGTTATGTTGTACATAGATACAAGACCCTAACAACCATATTGAAGATCCTTTACTCCAAGCCCTTTGTTGGGGGCCAGTGAAAACTGTTAAAAAATGGCCCTTTCTTTAAATGGCTACAAGTTTAACATTTTTCAATGGAGTAAAGGAATGCATACCCATAACTATGGGGTTTGTGTTAAAGCCACAGTCAGACAGTTAGAGGAAGACTTTTATGGAGTGCTGACAGAGATTGTTGAAGTTTCTTTTTTCGGACGACTAAGAAGAGATATTGTTCTATTTAAATGTGATTGGTATGACAACACAATCAGTGTAGGAACAAAGGTTGACAACAACTACGACTTAGTTGAGGTCAAGAAAAATGGTAGATACAAAGGGTTTGATCCCTTCATTTTTGCCCAACAAACTGAACAGGTTTATTATACAGAATTCCCGGGAGGGCATCAAGACTGGTACACAGTAATCAAGGCCAAGGCCCGAAGTCAGATCACTGACAATGTCTCCGAGGAGGTCGATGACGCTTATCAGCTTGCACTGAACGAGCTCAACGATAGTCATTTGTTGTTCAACATTGATCCAGTCATAATGGATGGGACACTCGCCACTATAGGGGTGAACACATTGACAAAGACCTTCTCTCCCGATCAAAATAGTCTAGGGTTGATTTGGATACTGATGAATTTGTTCAAACAGATAGCCACAGTGACACTGAAACTGAGAGGGAATTTGAAACTGAAACAGACACAGAGTATGTAGTTATTAAACATAAATACATAGGTTTATATATATCCTAATACTAACCTTTGTTTTCATGGTTTTATCCACAGATGACGGGACGTTGACTACCCTTCAGTAGGGGGTGGTGGGTCTAGGACCCCGACATCCCGTCTGGGGACTCCTACCCCAGAGCAGGGAACCACTTCATCACCTGTGCAGACCACTCCATCACCACCAAAACATATCACTCCATCACCATGACAGCAGACCACTCTAGAGCAACTACAGTAGAACACCCCAGAGCAGACTCCTGGAGTTGGTGGTTTGGAGGACCCTAGCCTTGAGGCCACCCCACCTCCCGCATCCCCTCTACCCATGCTGGTACTAGTGCCGGTTGGAGACAAGTCATTAAAACTCACATACTTTTATGTTATAAAACTCACATACTTTTATGCTATTTGTATGGTAGTTTATTTACTACTTTAGTGGAAACACTTTGTTGGTCTATTGTATATTAGTTTAATTAGTACTTGTACAGATTGAATTATACTGGGAACTCTTCTGTCTGTAACAGGGTAACTATTCAAATTTGGAAATGTTACATTTACAGGGGAGACTATGTCGAAATTTTGGGAGTCTCCCTAGGTTGTATGTTGTTATATTCTCTTATAATTGTTGTGATTACAGCTTTGTTGATAGTCGTCGCACTACCAAAGCTATTACTAAGGTTTTGAAGGCCCAGTGGGATGGTCCATACATATCTTGGACAGATACTGGGAAGGTTGTCCAAGATAGGTGGTTTGACACCTTCTTGGTAAGTTACCACATGAATTTGTTATGAATTGATTTATATAATAGACCTCTTATTAATTTTGAATTCTAATTTCATTTTATAGCGTGATTATCAGTGGGCAGAGGGTATGATTGATGAGATTAGGAAGGTCTTTGCCACAAAGACCTCCAAAATCATCAAGAGTACCCTTTGGAAGGTGAGGGACAAGGGCAAGCGCCCTCGTTGGATCCCCGAGGACCATTGGGACGGGATGGTCCAAAAGTGGGGCGGTGTCTTGTTCCAGCAGGCGAGTGCTCGGAACAAGGCAAATAGAGCCGTCGATGTTGCTATAACATCCTGGTTTAGGATTAATTACCAATTAAGGTTAATTGCAGAATTAAGAATTATTGATTGAATAATAATAATAATAATAATAATAATAATAATAATAATGCTAGGAAATGTCCCATGTGCCCTTGGTGTAATGAGAGCTTCGGTTCTCTCTCTTTGGCACGCTGATGGGAGTGGCCTTAATGGTTATGTGATGGCTGATGGGAGAGGGCTGTCACGACGGAAGAGATAAGGGCTTGGCTTCTTATTTTCCAACCACTCCTTGCTCATTACACTTGGGTACAAGAGGAAACACTCCTCCTTTCTCTTTCGATTTCCTCTGGATACTCTTCTCCTCCTTCGTTGTTCGTCTTCTTCTTATCTTCTTCATCTTCTTCTTCCACTCAACACTGGGTAGAACCCGAGTGGAAGTGGGAACACGATGTGGAATAGCGTGGCTGTGAGAGAGAAAACAACATGCTGCTGTGTGTTGGAGGAAGAGATCCTCCCCTGTTTTGCCTAACAGCGTTAGGTGCCTGGAAACCTTGAGGTCCTCCATTGTTGGCGAAGACTGGACTGTTCGAGTGTGGAACAGCGTTTGGAATCCTCCACTGGGTTGCGTGAGGACTGTGTTGTGCTACAAGGAGTGTCTTGGAGGCAGAGTTGTTCCAGAGTATGAGTGGCTCGGTGTTCCTCCAAAGCTGTGTAGAGTACAACAACTGAGTCGTTCTGTTGAAGAACGAGTGACCAAGGAGCAGTTGGTCGGATCTGGAAGCCCAAGGAGTTGCTGGGATCTTCATTCCAGGTGGGGGGCTATTGCATCTCAAATGCATGGTTTATGGATGGGTTTCCGGGTGAAACTATCGTACTGTGATGTGTAGTACTTGTTGTGTGTTATTTGTTGTTTTTCCGAGTGAGTGGTAGCCCAGATGTGTGATGAATATGAGTTGTGTGTTTATGTTGATTTTCCATCCATGAGATGTATGATGCATGTTGATGTTGAGTAAATACATGAGATGCATGTAAGTGTGTTGTTTATGAACTGTAGTGCATGAGTTGTACTGGTTCCTGTGCGTGATTGTGTGTTTAAATGCTGAGTGCATAAGATGGGGACTGTTATGTTAATGCCGAGTGGGTTTTACATGAAATAGCATGGGATGCTTGTTGTAAATGATAATTCCGAGTGGATGGCATTGTGATTACCGAGTGTATGAGATGTGGGTCATCTGATTCGCCATTGGGAATGCCGAGTGCATATAGCGTTGGATGCTTAATACAGAGTCGACAATCGGATGAATATGTGTTAAATATAATGAAAGACCTCAGGTTGGAACTCGAGGCAGTGCCGAGGGCACTAAGCGTGGGACGCTTGATGAAAGACCTTGGGTTAGACTCAAGGCAATGCCGAGTGCATTGGCGTTGGACACCTGATGAATGAGACCGTATGCATCCGATTCGCCACTGGAAATGCTAGGAGCATGTAGCGTGGGACGCTTAATGTAGAATCGGTAATCAGATGAATAAGTGTGAGAATATAATTAAAGACCTTTGAGCGGGGCTCAGGCACTCTCCTTGAGCGAGGCTCGGAGTTTAAACATTATTGATATTGCTTGGAATAGATTTGGGGTAAAATCCGATTGGACGAATACATGTATATTGATATATTATTATTGAGGATGTTATGCATTATAGCCGAGTGAAATGGGTAAATCCCGATCGGAAGATGATGTGTGAATATTCATATTTAAATGGCAGTATGTGCTATGATTGATTGAGTTATGTAATTTGTATAATTGAGGATTGAGGTATAATCCGAGTCAATAACTATCATTTAATATGTAAAAGCTCACCCCTACAATATTTTTCAGTGTATGCAGGTCGGACTGGTATGAGGAGATGGCCTCAAGTCTGAGTGATAGACACTCAGATTGTTGAAGTGCATATATAGTATATATATTGTAAATAGATATGTTTAAGCCTTGGCCGGCTCTCTTGTAATCCGAACGGATTTAATTATATGGGTTGATTACCGGGTTTGTGGATACACATACATTGTATATATATATTTACATTGTTATGACGTTACCCGAATTGTTCATTATGTGGTGTAGAGAGAATAATGTTAAGATAATAAATTTCGAGTGGAATATTGATGGGAGAGTTGTGGCCGAGTGGGGCTTAGTTTGTGTGGCCTTTTCCGAGTGATAAAGGCATAAGACAATTTCGAGTAAAGATGTACTCGTGTGGGCTACTTCTGAGGGAAGACTAGTCCATATGTTACTGAGTGAAAAGTTTGAGTAAACCCCGAGTGGGGAAGGGTTTGAATATTCCCGAGTGGGAAATCCCGAGTGAACCCCTATCTAAGGGAAGAGTTATGGTGATGGTTTTGATGGAGGTATTCTAGGAGTCCTCTTCCCAGTGAACAAGGATATATATACATTCCGAGTGGCTAAGTATTAAATAAGTCCGAGTGACTTAACTTGGTGAATTCCTCCTAGTGGGAATGGGTTAATGTATTACCCGAGCGATGAATGGTTAAGAAGTGACCGAGTGATTTATAGCCGAGAGGTTATGTGATCTCTGAGTGTGGAAGATCAAACTATGCCGAATGCAGAATGGATAATATAATCCGAGTGAATTGAGGTTGAAACATACCGAGTGGTATTGGACTGGGGAATAATCCGTGTGAGGCGAAGCTTGTGGACTCCGAGTGGAGTACCCGAGGGAATCATTTCCTGAGTGAAATACGCCTGTGTGTTTTATAATTGTAATTGGGCTAAGTATGAATTTACTGGGTGAATCATGTATGTGGGGGTCGTTCCCGAGTGGACGTGGTCCTGAAGCCGAGTAATGAAAATACCGAGTGAATGGGTTCGCTTCAGCGAATAAGGGTTCGCTCCAGCGAGTGTGAATGGAAGGAAGGTTTCTGGTTGGTTTCGCTTAAGCGAATGGGTGCTTCGCCCAAGCGAGATGGGTTGTCTCGCCCAAGCGAATTCGGTCTCGCTTGAGCGAGTGAACACTGTTATGGGATCGCTTAAGCCTTGTTCTTCCGCTGGGCTGTGCGGTCGGAGCTGAGTCTTGTCCATACGTGGCTTTCTGACTCGGTCTTTCCTTCTCTGATCGATTTTGCTTTCCCTTGCCTTATGTTTGGTTTATTTTTACCCGGCTGCATGGTGAATTTTGGAAAAAAATTTCCCTGGTCTCGGTTTCGGGTTTATTAAGTCGGGTTGTTTCAGTTGCAACATCAGTTTACACTGGGGGTAGCATTTCAACCCTCGAGCACAAGAAACGATTTGTAAGTCTATTTATGTTAAAGATTTTTATTATGATTAGTCTGACATGTTTAGGAATATTAACTTCAGTGCTTGTTGTCCACTATAGGAGCTGAGGGAGCACCGAGAGCCTTCTTTGTTTAAGGTCATGCAAATGACCAAGAAGAACAAAGCTGGTGCATGGGTAAACCAGAAGACTACAGATCTAGCGGTATTTACTTTTAACTTACATGCTTATAATTTATAAATCAGCTTACCAATCCTATCAGTGTTTTTGAATTTATGGGAGGCGTATCAGGCCAGGAGGGCCGAGAAGGAGGCGGACTTGGTGGCTTCGACTCCTGAGGGGGAGGTTCCTCCCACTCTGTCTTGTTCTAACGACAACGCCATCTATATGGAGGCTGTTGGGTGGCGCCGGCACGGAGTTGGCGAAAAAGGGGAAGACCTCTTCCTCTTCCTCTTCCTCTTCGTCTGGTCTTCCGACTGAAGTTGTTCAGGTAATTGAAAACCTGAACAACGAGCTACAGGAGGAGCGACGTCAGAGGCAGCTTTTGGAGGAGCGGGCCGAGGCAGACCAACAGAGGGCCGAGGCGGATCGACAACGGGCCAAGGAGCAGCACGCCGAGACTCGTCGACAACTTGCTTAGCAGCAGTAGCTACTGATGCAGTTGATGGCAAGGCTACCTCCCCTCACTTCCCAGTCGCTACCAGCACCACCACAAGATCCTCCCACCACCATGATTACTTTTATATACTTTTTTATACTTTTTTATTATGTATAGACATTGTATATTTGATTTATAGTTTTTACATTATATCCATTCAGTAATCATTTTATGTCATTCTTTATTTATTATTTTATTATGTCAAATATTACATATTTGTAATTAAATTCTAAGAAAAACACCTTATTGTGATTATTATTAATAATTCAATTTATTTGATAATTAAATTTAATCCATTATTCTGTTTTTAATAACAATTTAATATTATATTAAAAAATATTCAAAATTTAATTATCAAAATTTCTAGTTTAAAAAGCAAGCATTCAGCGAATAGAAAATACTATTTAAAATAGTCTAAAATTAAATTAAAAAGCCAATTAAAAAAATATTATTAGCGATGACACATCAGTGGTCGCTGTATACTAACATACAGCGACGAAAAACCAGTGGTCGCTGTAGGGTTACCTATAGCGACGGCTATACGTGGTCGCTGTTATGTTAACTTTAGCGACGATGTGTGTGGTCGCTGTCTGTTTACACGTAGCGACGACGTTACGTGGTCGTTGTCTGGTTACACGTAGCGACAGCGTTACGTGGTCGCTATATGGTTATACGTAGCGACGGCGTTACGTGGTCGCTGTATGGTTACCATTAGCAAAGGTAAACGTTACCAAAGCAGGGACCATTTTAGCGACGGTAGTACGTGGTCAAAAACTTAGCGATGGAGTCTTTCCTTTGTCGATGTTCTATCTGCGACGAATGTTTGAGCGACGGCCACGTTTCCGTCTTAAACACCATCGCTAAAACTTTTAGCGACGGCTATGTCATAAAATAGCGACCGTTTGTGTCCGTCGCTAAAAGGTTTTTTTTTAGTAGTGATCATCGCATCATCATATACATAGCCAAAATAAATTAGGCTTCTAGTTAAAGCTGTCAGCTACCTAGATCCATTAAGCAGGTATATACACATCTATCAAAATGAACATTTACAAGAGCTAGTCAAGGCTACCACCAAAATACTATCTACAACATATACAATATTCCAATGTCTTCCTCACAACTATGGTGACATCTCACCAATCACCATCACGACCTAATTCCACTGAAAATAGCCACATAAATAGGGGTGAGCATAATACATATTAAATGACAGTTATTAAATAGGATCAACCTATCCAATTCTCTAATATAAATACAATATCAAATCAATCAATACATTTACCGTTAATTCATCATTCACCAAATATTCTCCATATCATAACACCATATGGCTATTACAAATCATGTTATTCTCAATAACATTTATCAACGCATAGACATATATATATATATATATATATATATATATGAATGCAATCACATGGATCCACTACACATCATCAAATATAGTGTTGCAACATATTGGCTCTTGGCCATATATTCAGCTCTCAACTGATCGAGCGTTTTACTGATACCAAACTGTTTGCCCTCTCACGTAACACAACCACTCTCAATAATAACAGAAGTGTTACGGGCTAGCCTTGAGTCCCACTTAATAGGTTGCCTTGAGTCTCACTCAAGGTCTTTTATGGAATCCTCGAAACCACACATGCAAAATCTCATTTCATGTTTTAAATCATCAATACAAGCATCTCATACTATAAAATAATATTAAATATTTATTAATTGCATCCCATGCAAAATCTCATTATCATCAATATTTAATCGCATCTCATGCATCACAACAACACTAATTTAATTATTCTATTGCATCTCATACATATAGATATTAATCCTCTCAAATCATACATCTCATGTAACACGTAATCATCAATCTAATCACTTAATTGCATCTCATGCTATTTTAACATCAACATTTCAAGTATCCTACTACGCATAGGAAATAACTCAATCAATTCATTCATCTCATAGACATATAATCATCAATTTAATTACTCATAGCATCTCATGCAAATTAATAAATACAATATGGACGACACCATTATAATTATTGATAATTCTCAATTGTCACACAAATGGGGTATATTACTCGCGTTTCACACCTTAACAATTAAGTCATCCAATTTTACCAACATATTACACATCAAACATCATATTTCACAAACCCATAATTTATAAAATATCGATATACCCTTAACCCGTCCATAAACTATGCATTTAAAATGTAATAGCTCCCCCTACCTGGAAATAAATAATCCAGAAGCTCAAATAGCTATCCAACCGCTATCCAGAAGCTATCCGATCATAATCATAAGTCTCAAAAATCCTAAAACATAAGTATTGAATTTTTAATAACCCGCACGCTATCAAATTCATACTCCGAAGCCTATAACTGATAATATATTTGATATTTGGTAATTTATAACTTACTGAAATACCCTGATAACCCCCCATATTCATTTCTGACAATATCCAAGTCTCGAATCACTTCCGAATGAGCTCCCACCAAGAGTTAGGAAGCACCAATGCTGCCCAATAATTCAAACAATTTCAAAATCACATAATTTCACTAAAACGACCCATCAGTAATTTTTTTACCAATTAACGACTTATTGAACTAAGTCATCGACTCTGAAATTCAATCCTGAATAAATCTCCAAGCTATCCATTAACTCTAAAACACTCTGAAATCACCTAGTTTCGTGAAAATAATTATTATCAAGTTCCATAACTTGTGGAATAAAATTGTAAAAGCTATGGGAATTCCAGAATACTTACTTGAAATGTAAAAACTCTGAACCCCAATGGCTCCAAGCTACCCGCAACCCCAAACAAGCTTCAAATTGCCTTAAATTCAAGGAAATACAAGAATTAGAAGGTGGGTTCCTTGAATTTCCAAAGACCAAAAATGGGTGCAGCTATTTACCTTGAAATTGAAAAATCAAAGCTTTCCTTCCACGGCCATGGCTGCCACGAGACAAGAGGAAGAAGAAGGCACAAGATTCTTGTTTCAATTTAATAAAATTCAGAGGAAGTAGATGGTGAAGGGGATGATGGTACCGCGGGAGGAAGAGAGGAATGAAAGCCAAAGTCTGTTCTTTGCCTGCATGCGTGAAGGAGGGAGTGAAATAAGTTTCAATTTTTCCCACAGTGGCATGCGTGAAATCAGAAATGAAATTGGCCCATCACTGTTCCATTTTTACATGAATTGAAAAGGGATTGGGCAATTTACAATTCTAATTCAATGGCATCATGATAATTCCATATTCATTCTTAACTAATTAATTAATTGACATACAATTAATTTTAAGTAAATATGGGATGTTACAGCCACACTTTATGAGATGCTAAAATGTATCAAATGCTGAAATTTAATTAATAAAAATAAATATTTATTGGGAATAGGAAAAGATTAAAAAATATAAAATTTAAGGTGAACATTTACAAACCGGTGGTATTTCATATTTTATCTCTTTCGACAAATGAACTTCTAAATAGAAATTTTCAAAAGTTTTTATAATCTTTTAACTACTTATTTTTTAAACTCTACAATGTTATTTTATTATAATATAATTATAGACTTGCTACAATTTATGTTTTTTATATTTAAAATTGATATACATTTAACAAAAATAGAAATATTTGTTAACTTTAGCTATGTACAATAGGCATTTTTAAATTAGTTAGTTAAAATAGCTATTGAAAAATTGGCTATATACAATATCTATTAACTTTACTCCTATACATGTATTTGTGCTACTTGTCATAATAGGTGCACAATCTGAATTGATAACATGACCATATTTATCACAATAGATATGACTCAAATGTTTTTGATTTAAGAAAACTTTACTTAATGTCTGTCTGTAAAATGATTTCTTAGCTTTATTTGCCTAAAGAAAATCAAATCTAATTTGCTAAACGAAATTGTTTTTGATATGTTGTTGAGTTCTGCCTGTTCTGACTTGGTTTGATTATAATAAGCAAGCTTAAAAATAATAAGCATTTTAAAGGTTATTTTTAATTTTATACTACCTTAACTCATTCAATGTCAAACTCGGTAAAATGACACCTTCAAATAACTTTCTTTCAAAAGTAAATTTTATCAATTCAACCATTAAATTTAAATTTCTTATAGATAAAGTCTATTAAATTTCATATAATTGTTCAAAATTATTTGATACTTTATAAATTATTAACAAATAAACTATTTAAAATGTAAGTAAATAACTACCATTGGACTACATAAGAGTATTGAGCACTTTTCTAAATTGGTTACTTTCCTAATATTACTTTATCAAAAAATTTGACTACTATTTAAATTTGAACAAAGTTAAAAGTGAATGATCAATTGAATTTAAAATTTAAATATAAAAATTTTAATACAATAAAATATTTTCAAAATGTATTGTAAATTAAATTTTTTACTATTAAAATTTTGAAATTTTAATATAATATGTAAAAATTAAATTTTCAAATTTGAAATTGACTAAAAACACTAATTGAATTTAAAATTGAAATATAAAAATTCAAATATTTTGACTAATATTTCTAAATTTTAATATAATAAAAATTCAAATTCAAAATTAAATTAAATTTATAACTATTAAATTTCAATTTAAATTAAATTTTATTAGATAATTTTAACACATATCAATATCTTATGACATTTAAATTTTTAAGAATATTAATCATTTTGGTTATAATTCAAAATTAATTTATAATAAATTTGGTAAATAAAATCTAAGTTAATGACATTTTTTTCTGCTTGTAAACACATGTTATAATATTTTCTTTACTAAAATATTATTTTAACAAGATACAGGTTTAATGGATGAATAGATCCCATATAATTTGGATTAATTATGAGAACTGATGCAAAAAAGTTAATTTTAATTCTCTATCCTTAATTTAAGGATATTTTTTAATCAAATATAGGTATAATTAATTCAAATTTAATCAATTATCTATAATCAATTCAACAAACTAATGTCAATATAACCACTTCAATTATGATCAGACCATTCAACACAATAATTATAAAGATCAATATTATTTGAACAAACAATGACTAAGCATCACAAGCCATAAACCATAAAACAAAATAACATAAAATATATAACTTCAAATTTTAATGGGTCATTCTTCATCTTCTTGCACAGAGAATTTTTTCACCCCAGAAGTCTTGAATCTTTTAAAAGCTTATTTTGTTGTAGAAGTTGTGTGTCGCCATCATCATTGTCATAAGTTAAATCAACAGCTTCTAGAGACATTTTGCTACATTCTTTACTAATTGGAGTAACTTCAAAATCTCTCTCAACATTTTCCTATATATATATATATATTAAATTAGAAATATACTTACAAACACAATTAATTTATATATATATATATATTAAAATTTTGTTAATAGAAGTTACAAAAGTAAAATAATATACTTTATTTCGGTAGACAAAAGATCATCTTCTTGAGATGAACTTGATTTTAAAGACATTTGACTCATTATAGGTGTGACCATGTCTTTTTTATTTTTCAATCTCCATATAAAAACATAAAATCATTAGATTTTCTATATCTATTATATAGTATAAATCAAAAAAATTATTTACCTTTTGATATAGTCTTTTATCTCATGAATATCTTCATTGATAATCATGTTTGTTACATGAAAAGCATTGGTCACTCCTCTTTTACCTGTCAATAAATATAAGAATATAAAACAATATAAAATATCATATGAATTTAATGAGTTCAAAAAATATCATCACAATATTAATAATTTTAATTATATAGAAAATAATATTTACTATTAAATATGTTTATAAAATGACAGCAATAGGAAAACTTGGACCTTGTTGTGCTAGAACTAAACTATTCTATCAACAAGCTCCCCTCAAAGAGTGCAAGTCAATTGTCTTTTTCTATATTGACATGTTAATACAAAAAAATAGTCATGTATATGTATATAAGAAAAAATCATATTCAATTATAAATAAACATAATTTACTTTAAATCTTCAATCATTATCTCAATCCGCTTTGAAGTCTTCCCACTTTTTACTTGTTCAATAAGATCATCTATTTGAACCACATGTTCAATTGTATCTAGAAAAAAAATCATGCAACATTATACAAATTTATATTAATTATATTTAAATAAAATAAAGCAATTACATTAAACAATATCTATTATTACATTAGAATCTGTGTTATCGTTTAAAACATCGATAAACAGGACAAATTTAAATATATCATTTGGGATGTCATTGTAACATCCTAAAAATAGGATTTATTTGACAAAGTAAGAATTAAAGAGAAATGAAATGAAAATGGGGAAAATATGTGGCCTATAAAGTTTCATGGCAATCGGACTTAAATTGGGCCATTTGGGTAGGTTAAAAGTTAGTCAGGAGGCCTAAAACTCATGACAGCAGCATTGCTGTTACTGTCATGCTGACGCGTAGCGTGGGGCTGACGCATAGCATCAGGTGCGAAAAACAGAGCTGACGCATCAGCCCCCTGCTGTTGTTTTTCATATTTTCTTGCTGTTTTGAGTGTTTGGCATGCTATATGGCTGCTCTTTTTGCCCCCTTTGAGTAATTTTGATATTTTTATTATTTGTCATTAAATTAACCGCGGAAAATTTTTCCTTATATGAATTCATACTACTTATACCAAAAAAATGCATTAGCCTTTTCAGTGGCCTATCACTTAAGTACTCCAAGGTTAAGCGTGCTTAATTTGGAGTTATTCTGGGATGGGTGACCTCTTGGGAAGTTCTCGAGAAGTGTGTAAGTGAGGACAAAAGCACACTAGAAAAGTCTCGTGTTGGTTTATAGGGAGAGTCGTTCATTCCTGAAAAGCAGTCGGGGCGTTACAATGACTATAACCACATCTTTCTTCAATCTAGGCCACCAAAAGTGCAACTTCAGATCGTGGTACATCTTTCACTACAAGAAAATTTAGATTTAGGGAGGAAGAAAAATGTCACTAAATGGTAGCTAATGCCTCACAAAATCTAATAGCGAGACAATGGTGAGAAAATAGCTATGAATCCTTTCATAGCAAAAAAAACAAGTCGCTAATGAGCTATGAATGCAATTTCCTCACTAATGTGTCCCTGTTTATAAAATAATGAGGAAACATTAGTCTCTATTTTGTTGCTAAGTTATAGGAACATTTTCATAGCAACTTTGCTATGGGATACTATTATCGGTATCGTGTCACAAAATTGTAGCTAAATTTCCTTGGTGAACTCCATCAAATCCCTCGCAAGTTTGTCAGTTTATTGCTTTGCTGATTTCCTTGCTTTACTGTAGCAAATCATCATAAGAAATTTCCTCGCTAATAGCCTCACAAACTTGACACAACACTATAACAAATTCCTTGCTAATTTGTCACTAGTTATAAAATAGTAAGGAAACATGTGTCTCTAGTTTGTCGCTAAGTTAAAGCTATATTTTTTTAGCAACTTTGGTAAGGGATACTATTATCGGTGTTTTGTCGCTAAAGTGTAGCTAAAATTCCTCACTAAAATGCAATAGATCCCTCGAAAGTTTGCTAGTCTATTGTGTTGACAATTTCCTCGCTTTATTGTAGCAATGTATCATCGTAAAAACCCAAATAGTTCCTCGCTTATAGTCCATAATTTCCTTGCTAATTTAATTACTTTTGGTAAAATAAATTTGTTAAATTATTCATAATTTATTTTATATCTCTATATATTTTTAATAACAACCATTAAAGAAAATTTAAATAGGAACAAAAAAGTAAATGAAAAATATGTAGTAAAATCCTATTTATATAGAAATTCTTGTAAACCAAAGAGTTATATGTCAAGTTAAACAAAAATAGGTAATTCTAAAATTCATGTTCAAATATCAAGTCAAACATCAAAATTCTAATACAAAACCATGAAAAAAATCCTAATTGATAATTCAGTCTAAGTTGATAATTCTTATGTTGCAATGCAACAGTCTAGGCACTTCTCTTTCCAAATACAAATGGTCTTTCAGGGCAGCATGTTTGACTAATTAAGTTTGCACATCTAAATGCAACCTTCCAATTTGGAACTTCCATCAGCTGTCCCAGTGTCCTCAAGCGCAGTATCTTTGTCCCCATACACTAGACTCCCTTACGTCCTTAATAACAAGGGATGAAGAAAGTGTATTATGACCACCTTCCACGGTTTCAATTGACTCTTTTTTATTGTTATCAGTTATCAGCTCTTGAATAAGAGTAATAGGAGACTGACCACTAACTCTTCTTTGCATCTTCCTGCACTCTTCTTAGCATCTTCCTGTAGATAAAAAAATGGTATTCATAAATTGCAAATGAAAATAACCAAGCTAATTCAGATCTAGAAATGAGTTAACAAAAAATGAAACAAAAATAATATACTATGTTTTAATGGAAGACTTCTGACAAGTGGTAAAAAAATGAATTTCAAGCAAGTAAATTGCTTTCTTTTCCTTGTATTATTTTAAGTAGTTACATTCTCTTTATCTTAGATTCAGCCTCTTTTTGATTTTCCCCCACAAAAGGCATGCTGAATCTATTTCATTATGCAAACAGGAATGAAAATATGGCAGTCGTGACTTTTCAACCCATATATCTTTCCATCATCTATATTGATGCAACATGAAATGTTTGACACATATCCATCAGGAAACTTTAATTTTTTTATCCACTCACACACCACTTTTTTTTGATTGACACTTAAAGCATATGTCGCCTTCGGTTTCTTATACTTTCCATTATCAACTATTAGCTCTAAGTTGGGACGTCTACAAATCTCCTTCAAATCTTCCCTTGCATTGGCATTATCTTTAGTCTTTCCTTTTATGTCCATAACAGTGTTGAAGATATTGTCAAACACATTCTTCTCAATATGCATAACATCTAAGTTGTGTCGTATCAAATTAGTGCTCCAATAAGGTAATTCCCAAAATATGCTTTTCTTGAACCAATTGAACCTCTTACCAAATCCATGTTGTTTGAGTAGCTCTTTCCTCCATAAAGTAATCCGTCTAATTTGGTTAACTTTGTGTAAAATATCTACCCCATTTAGTTGTTGTGGCGGCAAAGACTTCACCAGAGTTGATCTCTTAAAAGAATGTCGATCACGACGAAAAGCATGATCAATAGGAAGATAATGTCGATGGCAATCAAACCAACAAGGTTTCCTACCATGATCTAACCTGAATGCCTTGGTTTGCTCCATGCAATAAGGACAAGAAAGATTTCCGTGTGTGCTCCACCCAGACAACATCCCATAAGCGGGAAAATCACTTATTGTCCACAATAATGCTGCTTTCATCATGAAATTTTGCTTCTTCCAAGCATCAAAGGTGTTAACACCATCGTCCCATAACACCTTTAAGTCATCCATCAAGGGCCTAAGATAGACATCCATATATTTTCCAGGTGACTTTGGTCCGGGAATCAAAAGACTCAAGAATATGTATTCTCTTCTTATACACATACTTGGGGAAGATTGTATGGTGTGACAAAAACAGGCCAACATGAGTATGGGGTAGTTGAGCTGCCAAAAGGATTAAAACCATCTGAACAAAGGCCAAGTCGGACATTTTGAGGCTCTTGCACAAATGTTGGATGGGTATGGTCAAACACTTTCTAAGCCTGAGCATCAGATGGATGAGTGATCACCGATTCATCTTCACACATTCCATCCACATGCCAACGCATATATTGTGCAGTCTTTTTTGACATATAGAGGCGTTGAAGTCTTGGAATAATGGGGAAATACCGCAAGACCGAGTATGGCACTTTTTTCTGAGTTGTTGAACCTTCTTCCCTTGGTTTAAATCTTACATGTTTGCATACTGAGCAAATTTGCTTGTCACTATTTTCCTTGTAATATAGCATACAATGTCCAGGACAAACATCAATTTTCACGCATCCTAGTCCTAACTCGCTCACTATTCTCTTTGATCTGTAGAAATTTTCAGGTAACCTTTCAGATTCTGGAAGCATACTTTTAATTATCATGATCATTCTATCATAACAACTTTCACTCATGTTGAATTCAGATTTTAGAATGAGTAGTTGCGCTACTGCCGATAATTTTGTATGTTTCTTGCAACCATCCCATAGTGACTCATCAGCATCTTTTAACATGTCATAGAACTTTGAAGCTGAAGGATTCGGATCTTCTTCAAAATTTTCACCTTCTATATTCGGTCCAAGTCCAGCAGCATCCATGACCATATCAACATATGGATTTGTGTTCTTACCTTGATCTTCTGTAAAAGTTGTTGGCCGATAATCTCCCCATCTTTGTTCACCGTGCAATATCCAATTTACATAACCTTCCAAGAATCCGTACTCATACAAATGCTTTTCAACCAAAAAGGCCTTCTCCCAATGGTGGTTTTTACATCTTGCGCATGGGCAAAGAATACGACCTGATACATCTCTACTCACGAAGTTAATGAAATCTTCAACCCCATTCTTGAATTCTTTGCTTACACGACAAGTGTGATCTTTTCTTCTTAAAATCCAAGTTCGATCAAATCGCATGTTTGCTGTAATTAGTCTAACATAGTATAAAAATAATCCTAAATGAATTATTGTTATCCCGTATAAGGGCTCACTCAATTATGTTCAACCAATAAATCAGACTCTAAGAAATAAGTAAACAAAATTTAAGAATATATTTTCCAAAATAAATAAATAAATAAATCAATGAAATATTCATCAATAGAAGCATGTCAATCCTAATAGCTAAGAACAACACCAAAATAAATACCTAATTACTTGTGATGGGCAGCGTTTAATGACTTTGAGAAGGATAAGAAAATGCAAGCTGTGATGGGCAGCTTGTAGAATGTAATCTTTTGGACTTAAGCTGCAAATAAAATCCAAGCAAGGTAAATGACTATATAATTTCCATTCTAATAAAAAGATAAAACAAGTTGTAAAGGATAGGTGATTTTAATATATTGAAAATAGCAGCAGCTATATTAATTTTATAATCAAAAGTGATTCATTGTTTGTTAGTAGAGAAGATTAAACCAAGAGAAGGACTAGCAGAATAATAACATATGCCAATAATATGAGTTTAACAAATTATAATTATAATTTTAATAAAATGGAATAATTTTTAATATAAGATTGAAACCACAAATTTGAAGTTTGATTTTAGTTTCTCAACAATGAACTATAATTTTTACGCAAGTTGGAAATTCTTATAAAGGTTACAACACTATATTCTCTAATCATTGTTCCCTACATCACAGAATTCTTTACTTCCCATATACTACAACTAACAAAAATATTTGGCTTAATATAAATATATGACTTTGTAATCTACAAAATCAAAATTAGAAAATACTTTCAGAATTAAAATATATGATTTTGTAATGTACAAAATTAGAATTACTTAATATAAATATAATGATATTTGGCTTCTATTTATCTTTAATCGTGATTGCAATTGCATTATTATAATTGCCCATAAAAAAAATCTTAGATACAAAGTATTGTGAATTATAAATAATAGTAAAAAATCAGTTCTACTATAGTTATAAAAAATAGTAAAAAACCTTAGATACAAAGTATTATCAATGCCACTTGATCTAATTGTTTCACTAGTTATAAATAACTTTACCATAAAATGTAACAATTGTGTAATGTTATCAGATTAATTATTCTTATATTAAATTTATTTGCTTATGGCATATAGATTGACATCAAACAGGCAGGATTTTCCATGGCATTGGGAGCATTTTTGGCTGGTTTATTACTAGCCGAAACTGAATTTTCCATGGTTTTTTATGACACTAGGTGTTGAATACCGGAAAATCATAAATTTATTAATTGTATTGTTTGACTTCTGCATTTTCTATCTTTATTAATCATAAATAATTGACTGGAATTTCAATTTGATGCCACTGAAATGTAGTTCAAGATAGAGAATTCAAGGCTTTGATTTCTTTAGTAAAGAAAAAAACAGAAAACAAAAGCATTTAAAGATGAAAACTTTTAGAGATCAAACTATTTCCTTTAATTGAGTGAGTAGAAAATTACTAGCTAGCAACTTATTAAAAAGTTAAAAATTTTGTTTTAGATTCTGCAGAAGTGTTTGTGAAAAACAATTCAAAGTTTAGGATTTAAGTATTGCTTATAGTTAGATTGTCCATTAGTTCTATAACAACTATTCCTCAAGGTGGAAATATGCAGAACTTCGGTAAGAATTCATATGTTCACAATAAGTGCTTATGTGACCTACTGCTAAGGTGTGTGGTTGATATACATGATGTCGTTTGCCTTATTTCAAGAGTGTGTAATAACAGTGTTCAACTAAAAGCATAACTGTTCATAATTTTATTAGTTTAAGTTATGATTAGTTTTAAATAAAGATTTTCTTTACAATGAGAGTGTTCAGGAAAAACATTACAAACCAATCTTGAAACAATATATAACTACTATCTGATTGACAACACATAACCACTCAAGGAAATCAAGCCTATTTAAAATCCAAGTATTCCATATTTCATATATCGAACAAGATGCTCAACTTGCACAAACAACATAAGGTTTGTAGATGCTTTTATGGAACTTTGCCTTAATCAACAAACATAATTTAACTAATAAAAATAAAAAAGGGCATTGCAAGAAGTTATTCCGAGACAAAACTTACAAGCAGACCAGTAAATCCAAAACCAAAAATTACATTATCATTATCATATGCCTCAATTGGACAATTCTTGACCGATTCAAAAAGTTGTTTGTGCCAAGCCAAATTAAATAATATAGACACCATAAATAGACTACTGCAATAATTTAAAATCTGTCTTTGAAATCAAAATTAAAATTTGAAAGCACAAACCTTGTCGTGTCATGCAGTGTTTAGTTGGAACCACTCACCCCGATTGAGACCAAATCTTGTCGTGCCGTGTCTTGAAGTATAACCACGATGCTTGCTCTGTATCATGTCACACCAAACCCTAAGAATGTGATGAAATAGTATTAGGTCAGGGTCCACAACAAAGGGGGAGGGAGAAACAATGAGTCGAATGATGGAAGAAAAGAAAAAAACCTGACGACAACAAAGGGAGAGGGAGAAACAAACCTTATGGTCAATCGCAGCAGAGTCGCATGGCAACAAGGAGAGAAGGAAAAAAGGAATCTCAATGAGAGGGATGGAAAGAGGCACAGTAGAAGAATGGAAAGAAGACGCACAACAAAAGAATGAAGAAAGGTTTTATTTTTCTTCTTTCCCTTGTTTCAAAATAGGAGACAGCCTTTGGTTCCTAGTAAGGGGAAAATTAGCGGGAATAATTACTTTGAGGAAGGATTTTAACACATTAAATATTTTTAAAATAAATAAAATTTTAACATAAATAAATTATAAAAAAAAATACTTTTTCCTTAAAGAAATTCCAAACATAATATTTTGATACTATAATTTAAATATATTAAAAATATCTTCTGAGAAAAAACCTTTCTTTTGTAAAAAAAAAAAATCATAGTTCATAAATTAATTTTAAATTAGTCATAATTTTATAAATTGTTTTAGAGAAATATAATATTTAATTACATATTTGTACTAAATTTAATTTAATATGATTAAATAGTAATTGATAAAAATATTCATAATAATGATATATATTATTTTGACTTACATATTATAGTATTTTTATTTCATATTTTTATGCTTCTCAAGAAGAAAAAGTAATTATTTAAAAATTATATAAAAACATCTTCAATAATTATTTATATTATTTTAATACACATTAATGTTTTTCAATACATTAAAATAAATAAATGTTATTAAAAATAATCATGTAGAAATTTGTTTGTCAAATACTAATTCATGTTGACACAAATATTTATCATTTTAAATTTTTTATCAAATAAAATACTTATAGTATTTCTTATAGTCATGAAATTACTTCTGTTTACTTTCATTTCTATTCATAAGACAAAGAAAATAGTGTTAGAAAGGTCCTATAAAAATTAATGCATTTAATTATTTTCATTATATAAGAATTTATTCTTAAAAATATGATATTTAATTAGATATATGTATATAATTTTTTGTTGTCAAGAAGATAATTGTTTTATTTTAAATATATATATTAATATTAAATTTTTAACCTCCCAACATGAAAAGATTTATTCATATGGTTTAGATATTAAAAATAATCATGTAAAAATTTGTTTGTCAAATACTAATTCATGTTGACACAAATATTCATCATTTTAAATTTTTTATTAAATAAAATACTTATAGTATTTCTTATAGTCATGAAATTACTTCTTATAACTCCAGTTTGTTTTCATTTCTGTTTAGAAGACAAAGAAAATAGTGTTAGAAAGGTCTTATAAAAATTAATGCATTTAATTATTTTCATTATATAAGAATTTATTCTTAAAAATATGATATTTAATTAGATATATGTATGTAATTTTTTGTTGTCATGAAGATAATTGTTTTATTTTAAATATATATATTAATATTAAATTTTTAACCTCCCAATATGCAAAGATTTATTCATATAGTTTAGATATTAAAAATAATCATGTAGAAATTTGTTTGTCAAATACTAATTCATGTTGACATAAATATTAATCATTTTAAATTTTTTATTAAATAAAATACTTATAGTATTTCTTATAGTCATAAAATTACTTCTTATAAGTCCAATTTACTTTCATTTCTATTTATAAGACAAAGAAAATAGTGTTAGAAAGGTCCTATTAAAATTAATGCATTTAATTATTTTCATTATATAAGAATTTATTCTTAAAAATATGATATTTAATTAGACATATGTATATAATTTTTTGTTGTCATGAAGATAATTGTTTTATTTTAAATATATATATTAATATTAAATTTTTAACCTCCCAATATGCAAAGATTTATTCATATAGTTTAGATATTAAAAATAATCATGTAGAAATTTTTTTTGTCAAATACTAATTCATGTTGACACAAATATTCATTTTAAATTTTTTAAAATAAGATACTTATAGTATTTCTTATAGTCATAAAATTACTTCTTATAAGTCCAATTTACTTTCATTTCTATTTATAAGACAAAGAAAATAGTGTTAGAAAGGTCCTATTAAAATTAATGCATTTAATTATTTTCATTATATAAGAATTTATTCTTAAAAATATGATATTTAATTAGACATATGTATATAATTTTTTGTTGTCATGGATAATTGTTTTATTTTAAATATATATATTAATATTAAATTTTTAACCTCCCAATATGCAAAGATTTATTCATATAGTTTAGATATTAAAAATAATCATGTAGAAATTTTTTTGTCAAATACTAATTCATGTTAACACAAATATTCATTTTAAATTTTTTAAAATAAGATACTTATAGTATTTCTTATAATCATAAAATTACTTCTTATATGTCCAGTTTACTTTCATTTCTATTTATAAGACAAAGAAAATAGTATTAGAAAGGTCCTATTAAAATTAATGCATTTAATGAGATAAAATTTGAACGTTATAATGTCTTTTTATAAAAATTATGCATTAATATATTTTTTAAATTTATATGTTTTGGTTTGAATAGTCGTAGTGAGTAAAGAATTATTTGTATAATTTGAATACTATATTTTTATCTAATATTAATTATTTACATACATATATGTTTTTTTAAATATAAGTTTTCATTCTAAAAATAAAATAATACTTAAAAATATAACTATTATTGAACCAATATAAAAATGTAACTCTGTCCAATATAATAATTGTTTGTTTGCTTTGTTAATAAAATATTTATTCCTCACTACATGAATTAATTTTTTTTCATGGTGAAGTGACCATTTGTTGTAATGTCTTAAATTTTAAAAGATTCGTTTTTTTCCATACTAACATTTCCGACTACCACTCCCATGCAAAGCACCTTCTAAGTTGAAATTTGACCATAGCTTTAGTCTTATTAACCTTCGACTCAAGATATTCCTAGTGGGTGACAAGTGTAAGGAACTTCCCTGTAAAGTCATATAACAAATCAAATTTGATTAGTTCACAACATGGAGAGACATGAATAGAGAATGAACCACAACCTTAATATCTCTCTCTACTTTGATTTCTCTCTCACTTTCAGTTTCTAAGCAAGGAAGAAATTTTTTCATTTCAGCAATTTATTAATGAACTTTTCCACTTAAGTACTAAGGATTTCAATCTCTGAACTCCTAACAATTTGCCTTACAAAAATAGATAACCATTCTAAAAGATTACCTGCCTTAACAGAATATGCCTTAACAGAATAATGAGACTTCTAATATCCTGCAGGGATAACGGTTTCTCCTGTTCATAATATTCCTCATTAACTATCATAAGTATATATGCCTGATAAAAATAAAATAGGTTAGGATATACATCAATAGTAAAGCTCATACTACACTAACAAGTAACAACAGTGCAGAGGTAATAGTAATGCATCAATAGTAAAGCTCATACTACACTAACAAGTAATAAACCAAATTTGGCTAGTTCAGAACATGGAGACATGAATAGAGAATGAACTAGGGATAAAATAAAAGAAGAGATTCTAATGAAAACAACAAAAACCTGGTCTCCACAGAAAAATGTTGAATCCATATGATACTGGCTTGAAAATATATCTTAAAAAATGAAAAATAAAACAGTCTAAAATCTATTATGCAAATTGATCACTTTGAAGGGTAGAAACATACTAGATCCTTGCATAGCCAACCATACATATTATTATGCTAGGACTTTTAATTCATAAAATTTTTGAAAAAATTTAGGATCATTGAATCCATATTCCAGTGACATTCTTATTAGAAGCATGAAAACTCTTCTCCCTCCAAATCAATGATTAAATTCCTTTTATCATAAGTGAAGATGACAGTCCCAAATATAGAAGTGTACATCCCCCTTCTCTATAGTCTATAGTTTATAGAAAGAAATGATACAATATTTTCTTAAATTACATCAAAGAAACAAGTTATCAGCAATAATTTAACATCAAAATTACTAGCATATCTGCAAGACTATTATAAGGTTATAATCTATCTAAAGTTACCTTGAATATTGGTCCAAAACCTCTTTCACCTATTTGCTGGATCAAAGTTCTACAATAAGGTAGGACTAGCTTTCTAGCAAGAAAAAGTATAAATAAAAAGAAAGATGATATAGACACAAAGGAGAGAAATTTTTGTGAGACAAGAAACCAAGTGTGCATTTTGTTAGCTTAAAATTACCATAATTTTGGATGAATGCAGTAATTTTATGATTTAAAATAATCTAATATCAATAGACATATGAAGATTACTATTAAGATTATAGTAGGTATATATATTTGTTTTTAAGATTACTATGCATATATTGATTGAATGATCTTTCAAAATCTGAGTACTATATTGGCATTTAATAGTATCGAGTTTCAGTAGAGCGTAGGTGATGTAGGTTGTTGTAAGATTAAAAAAAGCCACTTGTAATTATCTAATGATATTTTCTGTCAGGAGCTAAAGTGATGTTAACCATTTTTGTAATTTTATAAAATAGAATAAAGCCTTGATGAGAAAAATTTTTAAATGAACCAAACATAAAATTTTTAAGATTACTATGCATATATTAATTATATTTCTATCAATAGACATATGAAGATTACTATTGAGATTAAATAATCTAATTTTATGATTTTGTTAGCTCTTATTTGTTTTATTTATTTATAAGGTTTCTACAAGGAATATGATTATTTCATATAATTTTTTAGTTTTTTTTCTCCTGATAGTATTATTTTGTTTATACTTAATACTACTTCTCCTAATTAATATCTTTATTTTAAATAATAAATAAATAATTATTAAAATGAAAAAGTACTAAAAATACTCAAAAAGAGAAAATGTAAACCCCATCCAAAGACAAAAACAATTAACAGATATGCATCAAGAATATCATAAATATGCATAGTTTCTAGAACATGCACCTATGATGGAAAACTAATTACCACACATAAAATGATCATGCCAATTACTTGAAAATATTCTCACAAAGTCACCAAAACTAGCAAGTGGTATGACAGCAACACTCCAAAACCATTGTCATATAGCAACATTAATTCAATGTCACAACACAAGCATGCACCAAGTCATATGCAAAAGCCTTTCCCCTTATAATCGTGATTGCAAAATGACACAGAACATAACCCCTGATTCTAAAAACAGTAAGCATTGTGACCTCAAAAGCTTAAAAAATCACAAATGACAACTCTTAAAACTTGCACAACGACATCAACCAAAAACCAAAAATAGTACCCTTACAATATGAAACTTTCAGGGATAGTATTATTTTGGGAAGTGATTTAGGAAATTTTCGAATATGGTTCTTTAGGAAATTTTATTACTTTATCATAATTAGGATGTATATACTTTAAAATTAAACTGGTAGTTCTTGTTTTCATCTTACTGAGTACATCCTTATTAAAGGTTGGGGTAATTGACCGTATTTAAACATTCTAAAGAAAAATCTATAAGCTTCTCAAAGCCTAGATAAATCAAAGAAAAATGGGGATTGAATGTGGAAAATCCACAAAGTATTCTGCTTACTGAACTTCTATTGAAATCAAAATGAAATCTTTCTACCTGTTATTACGGTGCCAAATACTAGATTACTAGTCATCACAAACAATCTTTCTAAGCTATTATTACTTACAGTGCCAAATACTAGAGTTATATCTCATCACAGAATCCATATTCTTTGCCCAACTTAATCAATAACAATCAACATTGAACTTACCTCACACTCTATCACCCCAACTATATAACCTCTCACAATAATGTGAAGTCCCTCTCTTATTCTACTAAACCTTCCACACCATCAGACCCCTTTCTATTTCTTCTCCAAATTAAACCTTTTATAGAGTAGGCCATTTTCGCTGTTGGATCAAGACCCAGACCATTTCTTCTTTCCTATCACTGCTTGAACTACTGATTTTGTCAAGCTGACTAATGATCTTATTAATCACAAGAATTCTACAAAGTCGTATTTTGAGTATTTCAGCAAAAGGCTTCTTTTGGCTAAAAGATTTGATTCAACCCATTTCCTCCAGTCTTATTTTATCAACACATTAGTTTCAATGAAAATTTATTTTGAGGGAGACCTTTACATGCAATACATCTTGGTGAAAACCACTTCATATAATTTTATTCACTTTAGTTTTTGTAAATCATACAGTAAACTTGAGGGATGCTATTGGCTACAACTAACCAATGAAAGTGATGGCATGAAATAGGCAGGCAGAGGCAAGACATCAATGATAAACAACTAATTAACATTTTAACTTTTCTCTACAACTTTGCCTCACCTTTAGCCTCAATACCATCTAGTTTCAGCAATTGACTCATAAGCAATTTTATTAACACAAGAAACTCTTTCTCTAAAGCTTTATTGCCCCATTGATAGCCACTTCAAATGCAGTCACCTAAAAAATTAAAATAATTCTTAAGTTCATTCTCTAATTAATATGTTTCTATGATAACTGATAAATATAATACATTTATTTCAAAAAAATTCTTACCCTATTTGAGAGTTTATCCACCTTAGCTCTGACTGATGCAATAGCCTCAGAAGCTTTCAACATCTCATTTTGTTTTTTGGTTTCCTCAAGTTTCCTCTCTTTTCTAGCAGTGCCCTCCAAAAGCAAAAAGCTTTGACTTGTCTTTTACACCTTCAAGGTGTAAGTGCTCTTTATCATCATTTTCTATTCCTCTAAAGAAAAGTAGTTGCTCTTCTGGCTGTAAACCAGTTTTATTGACAAGTAACTTCTTAACATCCCCTATCATAGAAAATCTAAATAAGATAAATGCATATTATCAATAAAAACGAAATTCATTCTATCCCTTTGGTACTGTATAACACAATTAGGACAGGCACCAATTTTCTTACATGCACCCTAGATGAAGAAAGAAATATAAAGCATAAAATTTTAATTTGATATGAAGTATGAGCTAAGAAAACATAAGGGAAAGAACATTCTCATCATCGAGAATTTTTATAGCCTGGGAGCAGGAACACTTCGCCGAAAAAGCTTAATGAGATCCCTAGCTTTAATAACAATATAGGGGTCCCTAGTCTTTCTAGTATTAAAATCACTGGCAAGCTTATTCACCGAATCTCTGGGAACTCCGGTGGGGTTTTTCGTAGAAGGAATTTCCTTAGCTGAAATAGAATATGCATCAATCAACAGAAAAGACAAATTAGAATACAAATAGAAACAGAATTAACCAGATAGTGAGCAATTTAAATGATATAAATCATGTGATTAATCATCAAATACGAAAATCCTTGATTAAAATAAGAAACTGATACTTGCGAGAAATAGATATGAAAAGCAAATAACAGAACGGAAATAATAAACAAACGATTAGGGGAAGAATGAGAGAGAAGGGTGAAGTACTTGGAGGGGCGGTGCGATGGTACGGTGGAAGAGATCGGAGAATAGAGAGAGGGTTCTGATCTGAGGATGGGAGAAGAAGGTTCTATAACAAAAGAAAGAGAGGAGCTTAGCCTTGGAAGATCGGAGGAGCCAACACATAATGATGATTGATAATGATGGTGCCGTGGTTTATTGTGACTAAAAATGGACGGGTTCGGGTTAAAAAAATTAAACCCGAAGATATCCATCCCTGACCGACTGCTACTAGGAATATCATGCAGTTATTTCTCTTTACTAATTTCTAGATATATTGACGATACTTTTTTTAAGATTGGTCTTTGTGTGGTCAACTTGAAGTCATACATGAGTTTATCATCAAATCATCATATTCTAAATGCATGTGTTAGATCTAAACACTTAATAACTTTTAAGTTCTTTTCTGGTACTAGTACAATCTATGATTAAAAAATAATAATCTAATAGAATTAATTCCATAAGGCGTTGGTTCTAAAACATAAAATACAACGGGTGGACTCAAAAGTAGTATTGGGTGAAAATGGGTTATTGTTTGTGTTTTATGGATAACAACGGGTGGACTCAAAAGTAACCGAATCCGACCGATGGACACCCCTAGTGAAATGATTCTCGCTCTTCCTTTTCAGACAACCAATACCAACTTTTGTTAGCCCAAAAAAGGTTTCTACTTTGCGAGAGAATTGGCCTCGCAAACCTAAGATTTGGCCTCCCTAACTTGCTGAGAAAATGGTCTTTCAATTTCTTAGCTAATTAATTATTATTTTGCGAGGTAAATATGTCCTACTTAAATTTTATAGCTAAAATTCACATTTTTTTAAATATTTTATAATAAATAATATTATTTTTTAAAAAGTATTATAGTTAAGAATTAGCTAGGCAATTCTCATAGCAAATATTAAAAATAAAAAAGATAAATTATTATCATGCTCCGGCTAGGAAAATATTTTGTAGCTAAAAACTTAGCGACAAAATTAAATATTGCGAGAGAAATTTTCTTGTTATACTCTCGCTGGATACTCACCAATTTTTACAAATTAAAAAATCGAAATTATTACTAGGAATTTAAACTCATCGTAAAGTCCTCGCTAATTTTTCACTTTTTAGTTACAACTTAACAAGGAAAAAGTTTGCTAGCCAATTTTCATAGCTAATTCTTAATTTTCTTGTAGTGTTTGTAGTACCTGGATGGATACTCAGCATACTTTTATGAGCTTCAATAAGTACCCTCTTTCTCAAATCACTAGAATCAGCCACATAAATTTGGCCTTTCACCCTCTAAATTCAAGACCTTCAGATAAAGACAGGTCTTTACCACTAGCATGAGTTTCTCTCAACTTAGCTAGGTAAGCATCACTCAACTGTTGCATATATATAAGCTTCAAGAACTCATTGGCTATCTTCAAAGTGCTAAGAACCACCTTCTCAGGTAAAGAAACATCCACAGTCAAACTTAAGTCTCTGAACTACTCAAGTAACTTCATCTCTTTTAACACTTAAAGTACCAAACGGAGATGTTCTTCATGCTCCTCATAAGACTTAGAATAAATCAAGATATCGTCAATAAACACAACCACAAATCGATCCAAGTACGGATGAAAAATGCTATATTGAAGCTACACGTGGGGCTGACGTGTAACGTAAGGCCCCTGCTACTGTTTTTCATATTTTATATTGTTGGCTGTTTTTGGGCGTTTGGCATGCTGTATGGCTGCTATTTTTGCCCCTTTTGAGTAATTTTGATATTTTTTCCAATTATTTGGCATTAAATTAACCGCGGAAAATTTTTCCTTGTATTTTTATTATTATATTTAAGTATGGATGTTTTATTTAAATTGGGACTTAAATTGGGCCATTTGGGTAGGTTAGAAGTTGGTCGGGAGGCCTAAAACTCATGACAGTAGCATTGCTGTTATTGTCATGTTGACGCGTAGCGTGGGGCTGACGCATAGTGCCAGGTGCGAAAAATAGAGCTGACGCTGAGCGTGGGGCTGACACGTAGCGTCAGGCCCCTGCTGTTGTTTTTCATATTTTCTTATTGTTGGCTATTTTTGAGCGTTTGGCATGTCATATGGCTGTTGTTTTTGCCCTTTTTGAGTAACTTTGATATTTTTCCAATTATTTAGTATTAAATTAACTGTGGAACATTTTTCCTTATATTTTTATTATTAGATTTAAGTATAGATGTTTTATTTTTGTATTAGAGTTGACTTGAAAAAGTCCAAGGCCAAGGTTAATCTACTAAATGCTATGAATTGAGTAAAATCATATGATAGTTGTTAAGTATTGAATTAGTTGATGAGATCAACTATGAATAAATTATATTCTTATCCATGGAAAGTACTAAAGTGTGGTGATTATTTTCAGGATAAGAAATGGCAAAACCGTCAAGGTATGAATGTCATGGCTGCTGTATTTCACCGCTTTGCTGATATCCTGGAGAGGCAGAATCAGCCTCAACCAGCAAATAATATAGCCTTGACAGTTTCTTAAAGCGTAAACCCACTGAATTTCATGGAGGCTTCCATCTTGATCAAGCTTATGCATGGATTCAGAACTTGGAGAGGATTTTTGGTAGCTTGATGTGCACTGAGGCATAAAAAGTTGAATATGCGGTGTTTATGCTTCGAGATGAAGCTGAGAACTGGTGGAAAATTGCTAAAGCTAGAATGATAGCCATTGGAACTCAATTAATTTAGGAGAACTTCAAGGCTTGTTTTCTTGAAAAATACTTCCCTGACACTGTGAGAAGCAGAAAGGAACTAGAATTCATGGAACTCAGGCAGGGTAATTTGAGTGTTGAAGAGTATGCTTTTATCTTCTTTTTAGCAGCCTGGTACTGAAGGCTCTAAATGCATTAAATTTGAAAGTGGTTTAAGACCTGAGATTAAGAAAGCATTCAGGCATCAAGAAATTAGGAGTTTCCCTGTTCTTGTGAATAAATGCAAGATTACGAAGATGATAAGGCTTCTACTGGATCGAGCAATAAATCTGATGTTTCTTCAAGGCCACGGTCTATATTAATTTCAAAAAGCAAGAAAAGTTTACTAGAGGTGGATCATCTTCTAAATCTAGAGGCAGAGGTTGTAACATCCTAAATTTTGTAATTTTTAGAAAATTCATTCATTAAGGATTAATGGAGAAATTTTGAATGAAATTCCAAGTAAAGGCTGTTTGAAATATGATATTCCGAGTGAAAATGGAGAGATACCGAGTGAAGTAAGACCGAGGAAGCCATTTCCAAAAGAAGTTAAGATGTTTTCGAGTGAAACATCATTAAACGAATTATTTCTACGTTAAGTAAACGGTGTTCGAATGAGACACTTCTAAATAAGGAAATCTGAGTGAAATATTTCTGAATGAAACGTTTCCGAGAGAAGTATTCCTGAGTGGAGAAAAACGTTGAAATTGAATACGTATTTCTCAGGACGGATTTTGAGAAATGACCAAGTGGGATGATACCAATTGAGATTATTCCAAATGTAAGGGTGTTAAGTGAGAGATTATTAATTACCGAATGAGTGTGTTTCTAAATGAATAGTTCTAAGTGAACAATTCCCGAAGAAAGTAGATATCCGAGTGATGGGTTACCGAGTGGTGAACTTCGTTAAATTTATGATCGGGATGATAAATAATAATGACCAAAAGCTTGTGCTCGGGTTTGTCTTTGAAATTATTCTTGACCCCGAATAATTCGTTCGAGTGGAAAGACTTCCGAGAGAGAAAGTTGACTTCAAACTCCGAGTGATTTTAGATGGAAGGCTTCCGAGTGGCGTAAGTAAAGGATTGACTCAGATATAAATATATTTGAGTATGTTTGAATGAGATGTTACTGTGTGGGACATTTCCGAGGAAGGAAAGCCGAGTGTTCCAAGGAATGGAACCTTTCCTCTGAATGAAGGAAATTCTGAGCGAACAGAGGCTTACTCGGAAAGGATGTACCCAAGACGAAACCGAGTCGGAATTATTGATTATTTTAATGCTTTCCACGTCACTCTGTTCTTCTACTTTCCAGCGAATTCTTTTCTGATATTTTCTAAGTATGGGACCCTCTTTGATGTGTTGTCCCTTTCCATTAAATGCTTATTCCTTATTTGTCATTTGAAGAAGAAACGTGTGTCAGATTCTTTCCTATTGTTCACGTCTCTTTTGCATGAACAATATAAATATCAACTATTGTTGGATAGATAAAAGACTTTTGGTACGTGAAAAACATCATCCACAATCTTTCACTTCAAACTCTTGCTTAAAGCTATTAACAAAGAAGGAATCAAACTCCATTTCTTCTCTTTACGAAGAAATCTTTGAACTAGTACAAAACTGTAATTCCAGTTGGAATCCTTGAAGCTGTGACTGCTAACGATTGAAGAATAATTGAAACTCTTTATTTTCAGGTAGGGGGAGCGTTACATTTCAAATATATAGTTTATGAATGGATGTGGGGTGTTATAGTTATGATGTTTATATGTGTTATGTGCATATTTTGTTATTGACACCCAGGCTGAATGATATTTTACATTTACATATCTTCCATTCATAATAGCGATATTAAGTTCATGAGAGATATATGTGATGAATGAAGATTCATGAATTTTTCATGATATCTATGTATATGCTTGAGATGCATGTATGATGATTGATTATAAGATATGGTGTGGTTTCCACAAAAGACCTTGGGTGGGACTCAAGGCAAAAGACAAAAGACCTTGGGTGGGACTCAAGGAAACCTCTTGAGCGGGGCTCGGGGTTTTAGCCCATGGCACTCACTGTTGTCACTGAGAGTGATGGTGTCACATAAGGGTGTAAACGGTTTGGTACCAGTAAAACAGTTCAGCTAAGAGCTGAGTTATGGCTCGGGGACCAGTGTTGCAACACAATTAAAAGACTTAATAATGGATTTATCCGGATGAGTACCTATGCGTATTGATATATATATATATATATATATTATTGAGAATAACATATTGTTCATGTTGTATTATATAGCTCGGTATGTGTTATTTGCATAGTTATGGATTGGACTTTTAATCCGATTCAATAACTATTATTTGATATGTTTATGCTCACCCTCTACTTACTATTTTTACAGTGAATAAGAAATACAGTGATGGTACTTGAAGTCACTCAACCGACTGGAGCATTATGTATTAGCATATGTAATACATATTGTGCATAGTTATTTGGATAGAAGCCTTGGCCGGCTCATGTGATTACCGAGTGTTGTATTTTCGATGTATTTTAAAGTGGTCAGGCGGCTTTTGTAAAGCAACAGTAATATTATTTAATTCAGATTTTGTTTTTAATCTTGGAATTACCTGTGAAAAGTTTATTTGTATTTATTTGTATTTTAAAATGAGCCAGTCGGATTGATGTGTAACCGGTACTTTAAGTGTTGATTCCGATTACTGTTTTAGAAATTTAAAATTATTTATGAAAAATTTATTTAATTTATTGAAAATTATTTTAAAATTTAGGATGTTATAGAGGTAATTCTGGTAATCGTTCTATTGGTCGTCCGAGGGATGACAAATGCTTCAGATGTGGTGGTGACCGCTTTGCTAAAAATTATGACAAAGAAGAAGAAGTTACTTGTTATCACTGCAATGAAAAGGGGCATATCCGCCCTAACTGTCCTCTATTACATCAGACAGATTCTAATACTAGTGTTAACCGTGGAGGCTTCCGGGGACGAGGCCATAGAAATGGTAGACCTAGTGGCTGAGGCAATGGTGGATGTGGTAATACAATGGTTTCTAGACATGATCATGGTGGAACTTCTAATCCACCAGCTGCAGGCAGAGTTTATGCCATTACTGCTGAGGATGCTGCTCAGGTTAATCATCTAGTTCAAAGTAAGTGTTTACTTAGTGATTCTATTCTTGATATTGTATTTGATTCTGGAGTGACTCATTCTTTTATTTCTGATGATTGTGTGAGGCGTTTGAGACTGCCTGTTATTAACATGAATCAGACCTTGGATGTATCTAACCCGACTGGTATTAGACTATGGACTTCTATGATGTGTAAGTTTTGTGATTGACTTGATATGTCTACCCTTGAGGGGTCTTGATATAGTACTTGGTATGGATTGGCTATCAGCCAATAAAGTCCTAGTTGACTGTCAGAACCGGCAGGTGATCTTTCCAAATCAGAATGTCGAAGATTACATAGTCCAAGGTATATCTCAGTTGTTTATGCTATTTTGTTTAACTGATAGAAAGAGTGGGTCTAGAGTACATGATATGCCTATTGTATGTGACTTTTCTGAAGTGTTTCCAGAGGATGTACCTGGTGTTCCCCCTAAAAGAGAAATTGAGTTCTCTATTGATCTTGTTCCTGGAGCTGAACCGATCACCAGTGCTCCCTATAGGATGTCCTTTGCTGAGTTGGCAGAATTAAAGAAACAAGTCGATGAATTGCTTAAGAAACAGTTTATCCGACCTAGTATATCACTGTGGGGTGCTCTGGTGCTACTAGTTAAGAAGAAAGATGGTAGTATTCGGTTATGTGTTGATTACCGCCAGTTGAATAAGCTTACAATAAATAATAAGTATCTGTTGCCTAGAATCGATGACTTGATTGATCAGTTGCGAGACACTTCAGTCTTTTCAAAAATTGATTTATGATCCAGATACCATCAGATTCGAGTTAAAGCTTCAGACATTCCTAAAATGGTGTCCAGGACTTGATATGACCATTATGAATATTTGGTGATGTCGTTTGGTGTGACTAATGCTCCTGTTGGGTTCATGAATTATATTAACAACATTTTTCATTCGTACTTGGATCAATTTGTGGTTGTGTTTATTGACGATATCTTGATTTATTCTAAGTCCTGTAAGGAGCATGAAGAACATCTCTGTTTGGTACTTTAAGTGTTAAAAGAGAAACAATTGTTTGCTAAATTGTCCAAATGTGACTTCTGGATGGATAAGATTCAATTTCTGGGTCATGTTATTTCTAGTAAAGGTGTTTCTATTGATCATTCTAAAGTGGAAGCTGTTATGGCTTGGGAGAGACCTAAATCAGTTACTGAAGTCAGGAGTTTCATGGGTTTAGCTGGATATTATCAGAGATTCATTGAGGGATTCTCTAAAATTATGTTGCTGATGACTAAGCTAACCCAAAAGAATGTTCCTTTTATATGGTCTTCTGAGTGTGAGAGGAGTTTTCAAGAGCTAAAGGCTAGATTGACTTCTACTCCTGTATTGGCATTACCTAATCTGCAAGAAAGTTTTGTGGTGTATTGTGATGCATCCAGACTAGGTCTTAGGTGTGTATTGATGCAGAATAGCAAGGTAATAGCTTATGCTTCTTGACAGTTGCGACCACATGAACAGAACTATCATACACATGATCTAGAACTTACAGCTGTGGTATTTGCACTGAAAATTTGGAGACATTGCCTTTATGGTTCCAAATTTGAAGTGTATAGCAATCATAATAGCTTAAAGTATCTGTTTGATTAGAAAGAGTTGAATATGAGGCAGAGAAGATGGATGGAGTTTCTGAAAGATTATGACTTTAATTTGAGATACCATCCCGGAAAGGTGAATATTGTAGCCGATGCCTTAAGTCGGAAATCCATTCATATGGCAGTTATGATGGTTAAGGAGATAGAGTTACTTGAGCAATTCAGAGATATGAATCTGCATATGGATTTTTTTTCCCTGAAAAGGTGATTCTTGGCACTTTGAAGATAGCCAATGAGTTCTTGAAGCTTGTATATATACAACAGATGTCTGATGCTTATCTAGTCGAGATGAAAGAGACTCAAGCAAGTGGTAAGGACATGTTCTTAACAGAGGGTTCAGATGGTATTTGTTGAGTGAAAAGCCGAGTTTATGTGCCTAATTCTGGTGATCTAAGAAAGATGGTACTTATTGAAGCTCATAAAAGTATGTTGAGTATCCATTGAGGTACTACAAAGATGTACCACGATCTGAAGTTGCATTTCTAGTGGCCTGGATTGAAAAGAGATGTGGTTATTATATGGCTTATTGTATTATTTGTCAAAAAGAAAAAGGTGAACATCAGAAGCCATCTGGTACTTTACAACCTCTTAAGATTCCTGTGTGGAATGGGATGCTATTGCCATGGATTTCATGATGGGATTACCAGGACTCGTAGTGGTCATGACGCTATCTGGGTTATTGTGGATAGATTGACGAAGTCTGCACATTTCTTGCCTATTAATATGAGATACCCCTTGTAGAGACTAGCATAGTTGTATATCAGTGAGATCGTTTGACTGCATGGTGTACCATCTTCTATTATGTTGGATAGAGATCCGAGATTTACTTCCCGATTTTAGGGAAGCTTGCTTCAGGAGTTAGGCTCGAAGCTTCGATTGAGTTTGGCCTATCATCCCCAGACAGATGGGCAGTCTGAGCGTACCATTCAAAGTTCAGAGGACTTGTTGAGGTCTTATGTGCTAGAGCATGGTGGTGGCTGGGAGCAGTATTTCCCATTGATTGAATTCACTTATAACAATAGTTATCATAGCAGCATCGGTATGGCTCCATATAAGGCTTTATATGGCAGGAAGTGTCGAACACCTCTGTGTTGGTTAGAGACCGGTGAGAGTCTAATGTTGGGGCCTAAGATTGTGTAGCAAACTTCTGAGCAGATTCAGATGATCAGAGAGAAAATGAAAGCATCCCAAGATTGACAGAAAAGTTATCATGATAAGCGGACGAAACCGCTTGAGTTTCAGGTTGGTGATAGAGTGTTCTTGAAAGTTTCTCCTAATAATGGTATTGGACGAGCATTGAAAAGCCGAAAGCTAAGTCCGAGGTATATTGGACCTTATGAAGTATTGAAAAAGGTTGGCCCTGTGGCTTATCAGATAACATTGCCTCCTCATTTATCAAATCTGCATAACGTGTTTCATGTTTCTCAGTTGAGAAAGTACTTGCTAGATCCTACACATAAGATGCCAGATGATAATGTTGAGATCAGAGATAACCTGACCACTATAGTTGAGCCCATCGGTATAGTAGATAGATCTGTGAAACGCTTGAGAAGCAAGAATGTACAGTTAGTCAAGGTTGCATGGCAACATGATCAATACATTATGTATACTTGGGAGCGTGAAGACACTATAAGGCAACAATATCCAAAACTATTCCATTGAGGTATGTTTATATTTGAATTTCGAGATCAAAATTCTTTGTTGGAGGGGAGAATTGTAACATCCTAAAAATAAGATTTATTTGACAAAGTAAGAATTAAAGAGAAATGAAACGAAAATGGGGAAAACATGTGGCCTATAAAGTTTCATGGTAATCAGACTTAAATTGGGCAATTTGAGTAGGTTAGAAGTTGGCCAGGAGGCCTAAAACTCATGACAGCAGCATTGCTGTTACTGTCATGTTGACGCGTAGCGTGGGGCTAACGCGTAATGTGGGGTGCTAAAAACAGAGCTGACACTGAGCGTAGGGCTAACATGTAGCGTCAAGCCCCTGCTGTTGTTTTTCATATGTTCTTGCTGTTGGCTGTTTTTGAGCTTTTGGCATGCTATATGGCTGCTGTTTTTGTCCCTTTTGAGTAATTTTGATATTTTTCCAACTATTTGGTATTAAATTAACCGCGGAAAATTTTTTCTTATATTTTTATTATTATATTTAAGTATGGATATTTTAGTCATTACACTCAAATGAGTTGACAACCAATAAAACTAATTTTGAATTCATGATCCGCAGGTTTGATCACACGCTTAGCTTTTAAGATCATTACTTTCTCGAAGACATGTCTTTTCTTAAATAAGGAGTTTCTTATACTTTTTCACCAAATCTTTTTGAACAATTGTATCCATTCGATCTCTCTATATTAAGTCATAATAAGCCACTTACACCATAATCAAAATATATAATATTGACTTTATTTAGCTTTAAACACCTATAATTTACCTTTTGATCAACCGGAACCATCTCTAATGTATTAAGATTCCAGCTTAGTGTTAGCAAAAAAAGAGCAGGTGGATTCATCCTAACAATAATAGAAGTAAGGGTGAATCAGATTCCATAAACAGTGGAGTGGTGAACATGAACATCGATAGCAGCAGAGTGAGATGAAAAGAGAAAGCAAGTAAAAAATCATATTAATTTATAAGTTTCACATCATAGATAATTAAGGGTATTAAGATTATTATTTTAAAAAATTAATTTGATAAGTTGTTATTTACTATTAATTTCAAAAAATAGGTTTTAAAAATAAAAAACAAACAAAAAAATTTATTTTTATTTTAAAAAAATTGATTTCATTAGTTGTTATCTATTTATTAATTTTGAAAAACATGTTTTAAAAATAAAAAACAAACTAACTAATTTATTTTCACTTTAAAAAATTAATTTGATAAATGGTTATCTATTGTTAATTTTGAAAAACATGTTTTAAAAATAAAAACAAATAAACTAATTTATTATTTAATTATATATATATTCAAAATAATTTATTATCTAATTTAATAATTTATTGTTTATATTTTTAATTATTGAAAAATAATTTTAATTCATTAATTAAAAATATTTTCAAATTAATTATTAATATTATTTAATGTAAATAGAGATTAGATTATGATGACAATTAATATTTTAATTTGATTTATAAATAGATTATTTAATTTTAAATTTCATAATTATAATAACATATATAATTTGATATTTTAATTTGTTGTAGAAATTATTTTTATTATGAATTTGAAAAAGTAAAATAAATGGGCCGCACTTCATTAGACGCTAACACGTGTCATAAAAAGATTTAAAAATGTTCATAATAGAGATTTTTTCTCTTATGCTTTTTTAATCTATTCTTTGGGTCTATTTGATAAAACTAGCTGATAAGTTTGTTAAAAGCTAGTAGTTAAAAACTGATAAGCTAGCTGATATTTTTAAGGTTAAAACTCCTTTTTAACCCTCTTAAAGTTTAGGTATTAGAAAAAATCCTCTTTAAATAAAACCCTACGATTTTGGCCCTTATAAAGTTTTAGGGTTTTCGAATTTAAGGAAACCGTTAGCCTTGACTGTTAACTGATGAGGTGGCTAACGTTTGTCTTACCTCATCAGTGCCACATGGTAACTTTTAAAAAAATAAAAAATAAAAAATCCACATCATCATTTCTAATAATTTTCTTAAAAAAATAATTTTTTCCCTCTTCCATCTTCTCTCTTATTTCATCAAATAGCTTCTGTGCACCATTAAAATCCCTAACTTCTCTATGCATTCCTAACTTTTGTAATAATCTCTTTTTCACACTTTTGCATTCCCCCTCTACCTCATTTTCCTTGGTACTACAGGGTATCTAAATCCCCTTCCTATTTTCTCTATTTCTGACATGGTCTTCATTGTGGGGCTTCTGTTTGCTGCTGGAGTGAAAGCCCAGGTCAGTGACTTCCCTCAAGCGCCAGCATCTTCACCCATAATGGATGCTAGAGCTAGATTCTTGGTCACATATTCTAGAGTATTTATTTTCTCTTCCTTGCTCCTCTGTATCCTTTCTCTTCTATACCGATAAATTTTCATACTGCAATCACATGGGGGGCTATCTACTGTATTATTCTATTTATTTTTTCCCACAGATTCTGTTATCCTTTTTTTCATTCTAAATGGATGGTGGTGCATTTGTGGTCGTGGCAGCGAGGAAGTTCATTATTTTTTTCACAAACCAGTAACGATTTCTTGTCTCTCTGCAAATATAGGGAAAAAGAAAAGAGACAAGTATAGACTTTAAACAACTTGCTAGCATATGTAACCACCGTTCTTGAAGGGTTGTGTGAATTGGTCAGAACGCATAGAGAAGTTAGGAATTTTAATGGTGCACAGAAGAAGATATTTGATGAAATGAGGGGAAAAGGGGAAGAGGGAAAAATTTATCTTTTAAGAATATTATTAAAAATGATGATGTGGATTTTTTATTTTTTTTAAATTGCCATGTGGCACTGATAAGGTGGGACAAACGTTAGCTACCTCATTAGTTAACAGTCAAGGCTAACGGTTTCCTTAAATTCGAAAACCCTAAAAATTTATAAGGTCCAAAATCGTAGGATTTTATTTAAAGGGTTTTTTCTAATACCTAAACTTTAAGAAGGTTAAAAAGGGATTTTAACCTATTTTTAAAATGTGTTTGGTAAAACTAACTATTAAATTAAAATGACATAAAATGGCGTATTGTCCTATGGAAAGATTACTTAAATTTTTGTACATGTACATATTTTAAATAACTATCACTTTCTATATTTTGATACTTTATTTAAATAATTTATAGTATTAATAATTACAAAAAAATGACAATCTATTACTTTTAAAATAATGAATATTTTAATAATCATTTAGTTTTTTATTTTTTATTTTTATGTAAATGAAAATAATTAAAATAAATAAATAAAGTTATATATATTTAAAGTTTAAATTATTTAATATAAATTTTTAAATAGAAATAAATAACATCAATAAAAAAATAGTCATAAAAAATATAATCCACAATAATATGAAAAAAACTCAACTTCTATCTTACAATAATATATATAAAAGCCTAATAAGTTTCTACTTAATTTAGGATTATATATATATATATATATATACACATACACACACATCAAAATATAGTGGTTGATAATAAATTAGAATGTCATTATGGATTTGTCTCATCTCTGCATTGTTTTCCTCCAAGTAATCATTGCTTGGGTTTGCATTGATAGTATCTGGAATTTCATAGGTAGGTATATAATTTGAATTTTGCTCTAGCATGGTGAACAGCCTGTCATCCTCTGTTTATTCATATATAATTATGTAGTGTAAAAGCAGCAGTTATAACTTCAAATTGAGTCTTTGCATTATATTGTGGCATTTGTTAAATATTTGGCTAAATTACACTTTTGGTCCCCTAACTTGTAAATTTTTTTCAATTTGGTCCCTCATTACAATTTTAAATCATTTTGGTCCCCTAACTTGTTAAATAATGTCAACTTGGTCCTTCCGTCAATCCTGATGTTAACGCCGTGTGTGAGTCCTGCTTACGTGGCAATGGTTACTAACCTGTATGCTGAAGTGTCACTCATTTACTTGGGAGCTGGTTGGCATATGCAAAACGACGACGTTTGAAAAGATAACCCAATACATGTTTTTGAATTGGTCCCATCGTCTTCTTCATGTGTTCCGTAGTGTAACGTGTCTGAAGGGTGACCTAAGCTACAAGCAAAGGAGTTGGAAGGGTGACCTAGGCAAAGGGAGTTCTTGCGTTGTCGTGGTATTGCTCAACACTGAGTTTCTAAAGGTATGCACTGTAATCTTACTTGATTTTCAGTGTCAATGTCAATGTTGTTGGTTGAACATGGTCGTAGCAAGTTCGTAGTGTGATTTCTTGGAAAATATTTTGTAGGGTTGAGTATGGGGTTTACATTAACATGTGGGTTTCCATAATTTTGTAGGGTTTATGTAGTTTTTGTAGGATGAATTCGCGTTTTAAGGTAGAGATTTTTCATGGTGGGAGCTTTGTTGAAGATAATGGAAAGAAGGTGGGGTATATTGGTGGTACAGATTCTAAATGGGATATTGATGAAGACCGATGGAGTTATTTTGAGGTTATAGGAATATTAAAAGACATGGGGTACGTGAACATTGAATAGTTATGGTACAAAATTGGAGGCAAGGATTTTGATGTTGGGTTGAAACGTTTGGTGGATGATCAAGGCTGTTTAGAAATGGCAAGAGTTGCACACTGTCAAGGGAAAGTTCAGTTGTTTGTTGTGCACCCTCTTGATGTGCCAGAGGTTGTTCTGGACTTAACTGGACCAGAACAACCAAATGATGATGACGTTGATGATGATCTAGTAGATGTGGAGGGTGTTGGTGTGGAGGATGATCAAGTAGATGTTGAAGGTGTTAAAGTAGATGAAGATGATGTTAAAGGTGTTGATGTTGAGGAGGGTGTTCAAGTAGACATTGAAGATGTTGATGTTGAGGGTGATCAAAGGCATGGTGAAACAGTTGAAGGTGATCATGTTGCGGGTGATCAAAGGCATGGTGAAACAGAGGATAGTGCCATGGAAATACATTTTCAAGACTCAGATGACGAAGGGGTTGATGAAGAAGATGTGATGAGTGGTTGTCAACAAAGCCATGTGATGCCTACAGGTGCTGACCATACAGATGTTGAAGGCACTGATGAGGCTGTTGTAGGTGATGAATATGTTGGAGGTGGTTCTGTTACTGGGGTGAAAAATGCAAAGCCTGTTGAGAAAAAAAATAGAAGAGGAAGAAAATCCCAAGGACGGTTAACCCAAGGACATACATGAAGGGTGAGGGGTCCAGTTCTAAAAGATGCAAAGGCAAAGGCAAATGCAAAGAGGTTGAGTCTGAGTTTGAATTAGAAAGTGAAGCCGATGAACAACATAGTGGTGACTCTGAAGACAGTGAAGATGGATTATTTCCAACTTTCAAGATACCCACAAATATGGAATGTTTTCATTGGGAGAAAAGAACCAAGTTTCTGGCAAAGGAACAGTTTAAGGAAGCCATTGTGGCATATGCCATTGCCAATGGGAAAGATTTAAGGTTTGAAAAGAATGATAAGAAGAGGGTGAGGGTGAGGTGCATTGAAGGATGCGAGTTCTATTCATATTGTGGGAAGTTATCATGTCAGGAAACATAGCAACTAAGGACCATAATTGACACTCATAGTTATGGGAGGCAGCATAGTATTAAGATGTTGAGTTCAAAATGGTTATCTAAAACTTTGGTGAGTGGTGTTATTGAGAACCCAAAACTGAAACTGCAGGATATATGTAAGAGGGCCAAAGAAACATGGCATGCAAAAGTGAGCAAGTCCAAGACATATAAGGCCAAAAAAGGAGCCATGGATATTGTGGATGGGGACTACAGTGAACAATACACTGAGTTATGGAACTACTGCAATGCCTTACTGAAGTCCAATCCTGGTTCAACAGTCAAGTTGAATGTGCAACCAACTATAGAGGGTAACAGAGTAGGTGATCATGTTCCAGGAGAAGGTCCCACAACTTTTCATAGGTTGTATGTCTGTCTGAAGGCTTGCAAGGAGAGTTTTAAGCATTGTAGGAAAATTGTGGGCAACTCCTCAGTGCAGTGGGTAGAGATCCAAATGACCAAATGTTACCAATTGTAGTTGGTGTGGTAGAAGTTGAAAACACTGAGTCATGGAGATGGTTTTTGGAGTTACTGGTTGGTGACTTGGGAGGCTCAGAGGTCTGCAGTGACATTAAATGGATATCTGACTAGCAGAAGGTATGTGTTTCAAGTTGGCATTATCTGATTTGTTGTAAATGATGAACCTGGCCTGACCTGAACCTGACCTGTATGATATTGCATACTGCATTACAATGTTGCATATTGCATATTGCATATTGCATATTGCATATTGCATATTGCATACTGCATACTGCATTACAATCTGCACTACAAATATACAAATTACATACTGCATACTGCATTACAATGTTGATCAGACTGCATACTACATACTGCATAATGTTAAACCAAATATATATACTGCATTACCCTGTATCAGACTGGCCTGACCTGAAACATGCAATTTCACCTTGGTCCCTCATCTTTTTGAAAACATCACTTTGGTCCTCTAACTTACTAAGATAATACATTTGCAGGGCCTGCAACATGCATTGGAAGAGATCATCCCTGGTGTTGACTAGAGGTTCTGTGTAAGACATTTGTACAACAACTTCAGAAAGAGGCACCCAGGGAAACAGTTGAAGGACTTACTATGGAGGGCAGCGAAGTCCACATACACACAGGCATGGGAGAGGACAATGTTGGAAATGAAGGAGATAAATGATGCTGCCTATAGGGAGTTGATTAGGATACCTCCCAGACACTGGAGCAAGTCAAGGTTTTCATATACCCCTAAGTGTGATGTTTTAGTCAATAATATGTCTGAAACATTCAACTCAATCATTGTTGGAGCAAGGGAGAAACCAATCATTACCATGCTAGAGGATATTAAGACTTATTTGATGGAAAGATGGGCCAATAACAGGGCAAAAATGTTGCAGTTCACTGATGATATCCTTCCAAGGATCAAACATAGGATTGATCAGTCAAAATCACATGCAAATGTGTACCAAGTCAGGTTAATGATGTTTTCATTTTTGTACTTTCATACTCTTGATGATCAAGTGGCTGTTTGAAATTAAAGAATGACGATAAATTCATTGATGATAAATTCATTGTGTAGGTGGTCAGGGAACAGCGTATACGAGGTGAACCACATTAGGCATGATGATAAATTCATTGTGGATTTGAGAGCTAGGGAATGCAACTGCAGGAGATGGGCACTAACAGGAAAACCTTGCAACCATGCAGTTGCATGTATGATACAGGTCAATGAAAGTCCATACACCTACATCCCTGCAATATACAGAAGACAAGCATATGGAAACTGCTATAATTCAATAATCTTTCCTACTTGTGGGAAAAATATGTGGGAGACCATCCAGACAAACCCTCTACAACCTCCACCATTCAAGAGACAACCTGGAAGACCTAAAAAGTCTAGGAGGAAGGACCCAAGTGAAAAAGATGACATAAGGATGTCTAGGAAGGGATTGAAGTGCAAATGTAGCGTATGTGGAGCAACATGCCACAACAAGACTACGTGTCCATCCAAACCACCACAAGAGGAAACCCAAACCCAACAAACCCCCAACAGTCAAAACACAACTGCCTCTAAAGCTCAACCCCAACCCAGGCCAAAGTTAAGACCAAGGAGGAAGCACACCTGAAACATTTCACTTTTTTTTCTTTTTCGAGACTATTGGTCATGTTTTGTATTAGACAATTGTAATGATGTTGATTTAGGCCATCGTACTGTTTTGATATCGGCCAAGTGCATGTTTGAACAATGTTTGATATCATACTCTTTTATAAATGCGGATCTTTGGCAATTATATTTAATAGCTCAATTAAGAACTTACTTGAATTACAAACTCCAATTTAACATTAATTTCACAGCTTTTGTTAACATACTCGAATTACAAACACTAATTTAACATTAATTTAACAGCTTCTGTTAACATACTCGAATTACAAACTCTAATTTAACATTAACTTAACAGCTTTTGTTAACATACTCGAATTACAAACTTCAATTTAACAACTCGATTAACATACTTAAGATACAAACTTGAGTCTCACTCAAACTAACAAGTGAAAATTAACAAGGACCAAAGGTCACACTAAACCCACTATCTTGTCCAACATACAAGGATCACACACACATTACATATGGCTGATAACACACAAACACAGTACATCCACTTGTTGCATCTTCTGGACTCCATGAGAGATTTTTGCAACGTAATTATTTTTTTCCTTTGTCTAACAATCAAAAAATCCTTCTCAGCTTCAGCAACATCAGTAACCTATTGGAAAAAATTACAACTCCCATCACCTGCCACACCCTACAACAACATCATTCAGAGCATTAAGGACTGTGAATCTTGTTTTAACTTGTCACAAGTAGCAAAACGCATGACCAACAAATAATTACTTTACCCGGTACTTTCTACACCCCCAGAACTGTCTTCCATAGTTGATTGTCGTTTTTGAGGTTCGAAGCACAGCTTTATGATGCCCCATACATTCATAGTAAGGAGAATCTGCCCAGGTCATGTTGCTTCCATTGCTGAATACTGAACCACTAGAGTAGGCCATCATGGATGAGGGGAAGCAGGAACGCAGGTTCTTCAAATTCTCTCCCAATTTCAACTTCAAATTATAAAACCCTAGACCTTCACTCGGACTTTAATGGAGGAAACCTGGATACCTCCAACGTCTCTTTGCCATGTAAGCAGGACTCACACACGGCGTTAACATCAGGATTGACAGAAGGACCAAGTTGACATTATTTAACAAGTTAGGGGACCAAAATGATTTAAAATTGTAATGAGGGACCAAATTGAAAAAAATTTACAAGTTAGGGGACCAAAAGTGTAATTTAGCCTAAATATTTCTATCTTTTTTCAACATTCATGATCATTCGATACAACTTTGAAGAGATGAATGTGCATCGTTGAAAGTTTCTCGAGCATTGTTTGCGGGCTCTTTTTCAAATTGAGAAAGATGACATTGCGTCCTAGGATAAGGCACCAAATATCCTTGTTTATTTGGGTATCATTTATTCACTACGTTTGTTCAAAACTTATTTTAAGATATAGTTTTTTTTAATTAAAAAAATACTTATTTTAAATTTTGATGTGTTTGTTTAAAATTTTAAAAATAAATATAAGTTAAAAATAAATTAATTTCAGTTTATTTTAAGAAGTAACTCTGATCTGCTTATTAAAAAATCACTTATAAAAAGAAGTACTTAAAAATAAACTTAAACAAACGGACCCAATACCTACCCATCAAAAATAGAAATTAATATATATATATATATATATATATATATATATAATATCTTATGAGAAAAGTTCTCTTATGTGAGAGTGAAAGGAACCAATCTGGAACCATACAATAGATGATTGAGATTAAAAGTTTTTCAAAGTTACATGATCAGTTAAAAGGTCATGTTAATTTTTTAAAAAACTCACATAATTAATCTCAATCATCCATTATATGGTTGTACGGTCTAGATTCACTTCTCTCACTCTCAGATAAAAATATCTACCGTACAAAATTTCATAATATCAAATAAGAAAAGAATAACAATACCTTGTGGCAGTTCAACCTTAGTGTGTTATATGCATGAAGGAAAACGCGTGTAATGTGTTGACCTCTAGCATCCAGCAGATTAAAAAGTGAAACATATTAAAGTCACAAGTGGCCATGACATTGAAGCTAGAATTCCTTTTCTTCCTATATAACACATTTGATCAACCCGGGGAATACATGCAGTTATATAGGTACCAATACATCCTACACGATTCTGTCATAATACATTAAATAATAATATCAATTTGGAATGATTAGTTGAAAGTAAATAATTTCTTCATTTTGTATTTACCTTGAAATAAGGAGTATACCATCATTAACAAATTAAGGGGGTATAAATTGACAAGTTGGGTCCTTTGGCCTTATTAAATCAAGTACATGATCCATATAACCCTTGTTCCTACTAATAATGGCTTCCGAAACTTCATAAAATGTTCTACTGATAGTCTCACCACAACATTGAAATCATTCTCCAGCATATCTGCTAGAAGAACCCATGGCAAGTATATATTAAAATACATCCACTTTCTCTACAACTGTCATTCTCTTGCTTGATTGTAATCCATATTGGAGGTCTTCACATGATTTTGCAAATAAACTTGCCTCCATTCTAACACATTTAATAAGATATTCATTAATTCAATACTTGATTCATCCAAATTTATCCTTTTTGTTTGATGTGAATGATCAATATTAATCTTTAGATTTTTCTATTTTCTTAACTCCATTCTTGGAAGGCTAGTTTCTTAAAAACCAGTGTTAAGTTGCTCATTCTAGTGACAAATTTACATGTTTAAACTGTATGCGTGTGTTGAAGTCTATTGAGAATTTAACTTCCAAGTCTCATTCTAGCCTATTTTGATCTAAAATTGCAATTGTATTGAAGTGATTGAAAGAATGATTTCAACACCTAATCACCTTTTACATCAGTTATTTTTTTGTTGCGCTTATTTTCATTGTTACAACTAATCACCATAACCAAAAATAGTTTATTTTGCTGCTGCATATGTGACTTCATAGATGAAACATCCTTGTGCTTTTTAGTTAGACTGTATGATGAATTGATACTTGGTATCCAATCCTTATAAATGCAATATTCTTTACTTGATTAAACTATAGGTGCATTTACTAACTTATTGTAAATCAAATTTTTACATATTAGAAAAGAATGTAGCAGCTAATGTTGTGGTTAATTTGGGCGATTCTTTATCATTTGGGATTCAGATTTAAGATTTCCTACATAGCACTGGTGTTACCATGTTTATGTTAGAGGTTTCTTTTTTCTTTTTCTTTTGACGTGGGTAGTTTGTATAGGTTTTGATCTTTTAATTAATAAAAAAAGCTAATAAAAATATATATTTCTAATATAAATACTAACAAAATATTAAGGTAGCTAGTTGATAATGCATAAGATGTATTATACGAGATAAAAAGTTCAATAAAAAAATGGTTTTACAAAAAATTACTGAATTAAGATTCTAAAACTTTATTTGTAAATTATATACATTAAAAGAATATTATTAATTTTCCATTACATTTACACATGACAATTTTCAATTTCTTGAAAAAGTGAGACATATAATTGACCATAAAAAATAGCATTTCTTTTTATAACTAAAAAATAAGTTTTAGGAAATAGATTTCAACATGTTTGGATGTTGAGAGGAAATTGAGATGAAAAGAATCAGAAAAAAATAGAAATAGGAAGTAAATAACAATTTGAGAGATAAACATATTAGAAGTAACTTATTTTGATAAGTATTTATTTTAACAATTTGATCAATTATGTTAGAATTTATTTTGATGTTTGAATGTGATTATGAAAAATTGATTATTTAGATAATTTATTTTGTTTGGATTGTATTAAAAGAATACTTTTAAATTTTAAATTACTAAAATAGATATAAGAATTATGAAATTTAGAAAATGTAAAAGATAAAATAAAAAAATAAGTATATATCTATAACCAGAAAAAAAAAATTCAAATTCTAATTATTATCATTTTTCTTTTAAAAAATAATCTAATATATTATAATTTACTTTTAGAAAAAACATAAAAACACACAAATATATATTTTCCCTGGAAAAAATAAATACTTGAAAATAATATTATGAAACATTAGATGGAAGAATAAAAGGGGAGAAAAAAAGGATACCAATGGGGAAAAGTACGACGCCGTTTTAAAAATTTATAAGGGCATTAAGGTATTTTCAGTCTTTCAAAAACCCCAAAACCCCTTTTCTCCTTTTCCACAAACCAAACCCCCGTCTCAAACGCTCTCCTTTCCGTCGCAGTCGCCCCTTCCTCCCTCTCACCACGCCGTTGCGACGCGTCTCCGGCAATCACTGCCATCATCGGAGAAACCACGTCGCTCCGATTCAGCTAGGTAATTACGAGTTCGCAACCACTGCTAGGCCACGCTTTTGTTGTTATATGTTTTGTTTATTTAATATATCTTTTCATTATTTCTTTTCACATTTTATTCTAGACTCATTTAAACGACTAGGACTTATCATTATAAGTACCACAATCAACTCTAACCACACTTAGCTAACTATCAGTTCTTTTGCTTTAATATAGAGCTTTTTAGTTTAGAGTGTGCTATAACTTTGTTATTGGCCTTCCATTTATATCAGAACCTAAATATGCAAGTTAGTGAATTTGTACCAGTCCTATCAGGGAGTTCTGAATTCAGATTATTAGAATCTGAGCGACTTAGAGAAAATCGCCACTGAGAAAGAAAGAAATAGAGAGAGGAACTGAACTCTGAATTTTTGTGCATTTGATATTGATATATGATTGTTCCATACAGTGAGAGTATTTATATCGAGAGGATGCTGGCTGTGCATAACTAACGGCTGATTAGACAATGAGTTAGCATAGCTAACTGACACACCAACAGTGTTTGTTAGTGCTGCACTATCATCCCCCCAACACTCAGGGTGAAGCAAATGCCGTGAGTTTGCTCCTCAGTTCAGCGAATCTCTGCTTGGACAGTGCCTTAGTGAGAGCATCAGCAATCTGATCATGAAAGCAGGAACATGACAAACAGTTATAAATTGACTCATAACCCTCTCATGAACAAAGAACATGTGTAACTCCATATGCTTGGTCCGTGAGTGAAGAACAAGATTGTGACAGATAGTCACAGTACTTTGGTTGTCACAGGAGATTGTATTTCCAGGACCTACTTGCTGGAATTTGGGATATCATCCTAAAAAACAAACCACATCATTGCAAACAAGCATGTCATCACTTACTACATAACTGACTTACATATTATTATTTAAAAAGTCCTTTACAATTTTTTCAATGGTAAAAGGTTTTCAGTATAGGGATAAGTAGTGTATCAAAGTTTACCAAAATTTAAACATGCAATAAAGTCTATCAAAGTTACACTTAACACACATGAAAATACATTTGCACCCTGTTCATGGTCTTAAAAAACATTGAAACCAAATTAAAACCAAGCCAAACTAACAAAGACGTTGGGTTTTGAAAATCAAAACCACTTTTTCCTTTCAAAAACCAGTTTTATCTCCAAAAAACTGATTCAAAACTGGATTTTTTTTTATCCCAAAAGTCCAGTTTTATAATTCTTTGGAACCATAACAATGACCATAGCTTCAAAAGCAAACTTAAGATTAAGAATAGCAACTTCACATCACACAAGTATACTGCCAAACACAAACATAAACTATTAGCAGTAAACTAAACTAACACACATGAGAGCTAATGAAACTGCCAATACAACTGGGGAGCTTGGCCTAAATCAAGCACAACGAGGAGGTGGCATTGGCAAGGATAAATTGAAACTTAACAAAGATCAAGAAGGAAAAGTTTGATCCCAGTTTCTCTTCACTCAACTAAAGCTATCAAAACGGGTCAACCCGTCCACACGGGTTTGAAATTTTTATAACTCAACCCAACCCGGCTCGCTTTATTGAGTGAGCCACTTTTTTGAACCCGGCCCAACCCACCGGTGGCTCATGGGTTGACCCTGTACCAATGGGCCACTGATATTTTTTATTTTTTTTTTAATTTACCAACTCACGGGTTATAACTTATTTTGATGTCTATACACCTAACTCATCACCAAATTAAATTTGAGTAACAGAATTTTCAATATATTTTTAACATAATTCTTAATTAAAATTTTTATTTTAAATTATTCAACCATTAAACTAGGAAAAACCTAAAGCTATTTTTATGGGTCTGTTACAAATAAAACCAAGCATTATCCTTATTAGTTGCTTGTTTTAACATCAACTTTTAGGATCAGTAGTTTAACTTTCATTCGTAACTTGAACTAGAATACCATTAATTAAGGGCATCTTGTCTTATCTAGATTAAACTAGTCCTTGTAAGGACTAAGAAATCTCAGAACTAAAGCCTTGATCGATTTGATTGGGTTTTAACAACAGTGAATATGAGTCCAACCAACGGAATGAGAACAGCACAGCAGAGTCAGCACCATAATAATCAGGTTAAAAAGGGAGAAGTGTATACCCGACTCCTACACTCAAAAAAACAAGGGAGAACAGAACAACAAACGAAGCTGCTGTAATCAGGGGAGAACCGGAGAAGCGAGGGTGGTTCGACCTGCACGGCGGCGGCGACGGTAGTGGAGGGAGGGATGGGTAGAACGTAGAATAGAAGAGAATGGCTAAGGGTTTAAGGGATACACACTGCAGATAGATGGGGCTGGCTGATACTGATTTTGAATATCACGACACCCGTTTTTTTAAAAAATATTTATTTAATATTCATAATATTTTAAAATTTGTTAAATAAAAATAAAATAAAATAAAATAAAAACATTTAAATTATATTTTTAAAGTTAGGCATATTATTTTGCTTATAATTTGATATTCTTAATATATAATTAGAAATATTTAAAAAAAGAGCTGGGGTATTAAAATTCATATTAAAAAAATACTAGTAACTAAATAAAGTTTTTTTAAAAAGTTAATATTAGTCTAAGATTTAAACATTTAATGATGTAAATAAGTTTTATCTGTTATCTTCTTATACTAATAAATTATTGATGAATAATTTTTATTTGATATGCCTTAAAAGATTATTATGAACAGCAAAATTATTCTCAGTAGAAACTAATTTGTATATCAATAAATTTCTAATTTTTGGTATATTGAAATTTATTACATTAAATATTCTAATTAAAATAAAGTATGCAAAATTATTTAACATGAATTATTATCATGCCATGTACTAAATAATTAACATTTCATTTCATAGATAATATGCTTATGAATCTAAAGGTAAAATTAGATATAAAAATGTAAATAAATATTATTTATTATTAAATTTTAATCATGTTTAATTTTAATTTGGCAAAATATTTATTTATAAATTTATAGATAAAGCTTTCACTTAATACAAATTAAATATAATACACACGTTTCTCTTATAAGTTTTTTAGATTTTGAATTAATTAAACCTAAAAATTTATATATATTAATAGAAATTAAAATATAAATCATAACTTAAAATTGTTACAATAAATAGTTTAATATATTATTTTCTATTTCAGTAATAGAATTCAACTAATCCTCAAATAAATTTATTATTAATCAGTCAAAATTTTAATTATTTGTATTGATACAAGATAAGAAAAAATAGTTTCCACTATAAAATTCAACCTAGTAAATTAAGTAACAACATTTTATTGAATTATCAAAAATATAAAAAATTAATATAACAAAGCTCTATATCATACATAAATAATAATATATATTAAAATAAATAATGAATAAATATTTTTAATTATATAGTTATGCAACATCCTCATTTTAATTAATTGAGATATTTAAAGAAAATTTAAATGGGGTATGCAATTTAAATCAAAACCACTATTAATTAATTAATTATTCAATGGTCGATGAATTAAAAATTTTAAAATAATTCATTAAATTAAGAGATCGACCAGGTTAATTTTTAGGAATTAAATAAAAAAACAGTTAATTTTAATTGTTAAACAAAAAATTTACATGATCGAACTATCCCTAACCAACCCAACTAATTAATTTTTTTCTCCTCTCTTTCTTTTCACTCACTCACTTCTCCTTCCACCTACCTTACTCCACTTCCTCTCTTTCTCTAAACCACCACATTCCTTTCACTACCTCTATCATTACCATCTCTTTTCTCCTTTTTCTCCTCCATCACCAAAATCGAACTACTCATTCTCCCCCTCCACCTTCATTTTCTTCTCTTTTTTTACCACCATAACCACACCACTTTCTCTCTTCCCCACCAAACCACCACTTTATCTTTTCCTTCTCTTTCATCACCACCACACCATGCCACTCTCTCTCCCACCAACATGATCTCTCTCCTTCTTCATCACCACCAAGCCGAGTCACACTCTTCCTCCATCATCATCAACTTCTTCCCTCTTTGTCCACCAAGTCGTGGGTCCCTTCTCTTCCTCCAAGATATCATCTCCCTTTCCTTCACCAAGGTATGTTTATCATTCCATCTTATTTCTTGCATGCATGCCCATCTTCTCATCTCTTTACATGCATGGCTCCATTACCATGTCTTTTCTCTCTCGCACGCATGTTTCTTTTACACTTCATTTTGCATGCATGCAACACGATCCACTTCACTTTGGCACACATGGATCCGTCTTTGTTCCCTTTGCTTGTGTTAATGTTGGTCATTCCCCTTCTTTTTCTAGGCTTTGTGATATAGTGAATTATATAACCTAATGGGTTTAAGTGGCACTCACCCTTCAACCTTCAATTTAGTAAGTTTTCAAGGTGATAATGTCGTTCAATGAGTTCAGAGGCTGGAGCAATGCAATGCCAATGATAAATTATGTACTTTACTATTTTGTTGTGTTACTTAAGGTGAATGTGTAATTAATATGGTTTTGTTGATATGTGAAATTATGATATAGCTCTTCGATTGGCTTAATTTGGTGAGCACATGTATGCGATGCCAATTGTTAAGTTTTGATACACACACACACACACACACACTGATATGTGAGGTCTAAGGTACGACCCTTCAATTAGCCTAAGATGACAAATATATATGTACATTAGGTTTGATCTCATATTCTAGTATGTGTGACAATACATAAAATTTAATTATGTGATAAATGATGGATAGGTAACTAACACCTCACTAGAGTTTAGATTGTGTCTTGCCATGGTATTTGAGGATTCAATCATCCCTGTGTCTAGGAGTTATTTGAACAGAAGAGGTTGTAACTTGAAGTATTGATTATGTCACATGCGTGATGCCATGAGGTTGGTATTCCTTGATTCCCTAATCACATCGTCATATATAGGAAGCAAAAGATACCTTGTTAGGGACTTGTAGCTCGAGTAGGTCCGTTCTCAGGCCTGTTAGGGCTTGTAAGTTAGGTTTTCATTGTGTATCTTTAAGCTGCGTGTCACTTAGGTTCTTAAGGTTAATTCGTCGGGGTTGTTCCATCCACGAAAAATTTCTCTGATTTTTAGTAAACCTTGAGAATTGATTCTGGGAATTTAGGTGGGACACCACAAGTTACATATCAATACATCAATTATTATAAATAATATTCAATTCTATTACAAAAATCTATGAAATAAATATAATTAAAACTTTAGCGAGTGAAACACAAATACAATTTATGCAATTAGAAACAATAATTGCAGTTTTGATAGTTATTTACATATAAATCACTAGCAAAAACAATACAAATGATTTGCATTTGCTTTAAGTTTTTATCCTAAATTTTAAACTTGCAAAAGATTTTAACAACTTTAGATTTAAACTTCATAAAGTAAACCCAACACATTCTTATGTTATCTGAACTGTTCTTTACAGGGGGTGTAAAGGTGTGATTGTCGAACAATTCAAAATGTACATGTAAGATAAAATCTGGTATGAGGAGGTTCTTATACAGATACAAATACGGAGTGCTTTTGTATGCTGGGCGTAGTACAGTGCACTCTGTGGCGGTGTAGCAGTCCGCCTGAAGTAGCCTCCTTTGCCTTGACACAATTGGTGGTTGTACCTGCAATTATTCTCCGACGCTCAAGTCAGTATCATGGAATACTATTAGACTTAGAAAGCAAATCTGAGAGAATTATGCAAGTATGAGTGTAAGGTTCAGAATTAGGGGATCCCCCTTATACCTTTTTGCTGAGGTTTATATACCTGTTACTGGTGCTCTATTATTGGTGGGACCTGTTCCTTGTTTTCAGGCATAATGCAAGAAAGGTAGTGGGTCCCTGTGCCGTTCACGAGCACCATCACTGTAGTGGATATTTCCATTCACTTGGAAAGCGTTATGCTTTATTATTTTATTCATTGTTCCCTTTTATGCGTGACAGCGTGATTCCCATTTTCAACCTCTCAAGACAGAGTCAATCTCGTGCCGGGGTTATAAGTATGGGCTCGCTTCGCAATATGGGAATTTCAATATTCCGCCTATATTGAGCCTATGGCTTGGCGGAGTAGTATGCATTGGAAATGCTTTATGCATAAGATTTTCAATATTTTCCATCTTGGCGGAGTAATAAGCTTTGGCGGAGTAACGTGCACTGGCGAAGTTACGTGCCCTGGCGGAGTTACAAGCCTTGGCGGAGTAACATGCCTTGGCGGAGTAACGTGTCCTGGCGGTATGTACTCCGTTATAAAAGTAATTATAAGGTATTTGAAACGTACTTCTTCTGTTTGAAATGCTGATCTGGCAAGGCATTAAAACCATGCTCTTAGGGGCCGGTGTTGGGACCGGATCATTATCATTGATAAAATCAATGTAATACTTACTAACATTCAAAGATGGTGGTCTCATAGGTCCTCCAAACTTTTTAAAATATCCATATCTTCTTAAAATACCATATATTTTTTTACTGGGTTCCTTAAATTTTAAAAGTTTTTGAGTAGGCTGATCATCAAACTCGAATATGAATTATAAGTACCAACACTCCTTTAGGCGATTTTGATGGGGAAAAATTCATTTTAATGAAGCTTTTTTTAAAAAAAAACTTTTGAGAGAGACAAGGAATAAGTGTTTTTTTAAAAGAAAAATTTAAATAAGCTAGTCTCAAGTGTTCACTAGAGTTAGAGCATACATCAAGGCTTGATGAACGTTTACATAAGTACATACAATCACTCACCAATAAAGTCCTCACATACTGGAATTTGAACTTGTAATTGTGTGGACATAAATTCAATCCTTAACCAATTAAATCAACCTTTATTCACAAGAATGAGTTCATTTGAGTTTGTAAGTATTCGTCTTGGGATGCATAGGAATAGGATAAATTTTATGGGATTTTTTTAAAAAAAAATCATTTTAATTCTCTTACAAACTTTCGTTATGTTAATATGATTTATCCAATATGACAAGTATATTATTATTAAAAATATTTTAAAATGACAAATGAATTACATTGGATAACAATGTTAATTATACTATTGAAAGTCTTAAAAGGACTTGAAATGAAATCTTTTTTGAAACATACAAGACACAATTGAAATTTTGTTAACATACAAGGCAAAGTGCAACTAGCACTAGACCACGGAGTTCTAGTATGGAATTTTTATTATAAATCAAAATACATATTTAAAACAATTATATATTTAAAATATAAATTAAATGTATTGAAACTAATATATTGTGATATTATTTTTGTTGTAAATTTATATTATGTAAAATAAAATATATTTAATCACTAGTTAATTATGGAGAAAAATCACAAGTAAATCATTATCAATATTTTTATTAAATTAGAATATCATATTTATAAAATTTTGTGATTTTTATTTTATATAACTTAGTTTTAATATGAAAAAAGATAAGTTTTTTTTTATATATATACTAGTTTAACTGATCTGACTAGTGGTTTACCAATTTAAATAATGATCAAATAACTTTTCACCCCTTTCAAGTCAATGATATTAAAATCAAACTAGTCATTGAAGAAGTAAAAGTACCACCTTAACTAAAACGTGATTGAAATAGAAATTAAATCATGGTTAAACCAATAACAATAAAAAAATTAACTTGAAATAATCAACTAAAAGAGTCATGGTTCAGCCAGCTAAATCGAATGATTTTAATGACAATACTCCAAGTTTAATACCAACAGATCAATAGAATTAACTTTCAACATTGATCCTCCTCTAATTTTGGATAATTATTATTTAGACCATAAAAAGATATGAACACGGATAGAAGTGAGATTATGAAACAAGAAGCAATCAAAACAGAACTGGTTAGGGCAAAGAAAGGAACGAGATATGTACTTGAATGAAATGAACCTCAATGGAGCAAAATCAGTCACATTTATAAATACCTTGGGAATAAAATAAGCTCACTGATAGACACACAACAATCTACTCATTTTCTTATCATGTTTACCACCATACCATTACTATGGAAATTATATATAACAAACTTGCTGTTCTCAAAATTTTACTCACAAATGCTATGCCCGCAAATAAATGAACTGATCCTACAACACAAGGAATATGCTCTTCAGGTAGCTATATCATGTACAGTTTGACCCCCAAGCATGCTATAGTAGTATCTAGCGGCAGCAAGTAACACACAGCTAACAACCCCAACTTTAACCAAAGATAAAGGATCCATCTTGTTCTTTTTATTTTTATCATGTTGCAAACTTGATTCAAAGTGGCTAGGCAAAGCTCGAGATGAAGTCTTCAAAAAAGATGAGTACGAATCAATTTCTGCTTTTGTTAAAGCTGGTTTTAATGAACTCTTTGCAGTCCAGAAATGACGGTCACAAACAACTGAAGCAGATATGTCTTCTCTTAGAGCTACAATACCAGCTTCCTTGCATAATCCCTCCAGTTCAGCACCTGTGAAGAGCTCTGTATCTTCTGCTAGCCTTCCGAGATCAACATCATTTCCAGTTTTCATCTGACGTGTCTGTACACAAAGTATCTCGTATCGAGCTTCTAAATCAGGTGGTGGCACATAGAGAACCTATCATTCCACAAAGTTAGACGACCAAAGTGAGACAAATTGGACTAACCCCTTTCAACTTGCTATTTTTGAGAATACTTTTGATGATATTAATTTAACTCAAATTATTCAGGTTACTACAGACTAAATCATAAGTATGTTTGAAGATATTATTCCGCACCAGATCAAAACGCCCAGGACGCATAAGGGCAGCATCAATTGCATAGGGGCGATTTGTAGCTGCCAAAACAAGAATTCCCTGGAAAGATAATAACAGGAAATGTAGTTAACTGGCAAGAAGAACCTAGATGCTGTCTACCATTTATTGAATCCAGTTTTATGCTTGCATTTTCCTTTCAGTTCAAGAAGAGTTCATTGGTAGAGACAAGAGGACAAGGTCGCAGGATAAAAATAAAAAGTCTTCTTAAAATAAACATCAAAGAAAAAGGCACACTTACTTTAGCTTCTTCTAAGCCATCAATCTCGGTCAGCAGAGTAGATAAAAGCCTCTCACCAACTGTTGCACTATTGCTTGAACTGTCACCTCTGCAATTAAGGGAAAACTCAACTTATGCACTAAAAGGAAAATTAAAAGAAATCCAGTTTCCACTTAGCAAATCATAGAAACATTTTCACAAAGGAAGTCAACATTGAACTTCAAATGCATCAAACATTTTAACTAATTACCAACTGAATGCAGATATAATATCAGTTTCTCTTTAGTTAGTTAGGTCTTAGCTTCTATTAGAAGCTTCTGATGTATATTGGCTGTTATAACAGCTCCCCCTTCTCAACTGTATAAATACAATTTTCCCTTTGTAATCATCATTAATTACATACAACAGATTCAGTTAGATAATTCTCTTTCTAAATTCTCATTTTCTCTAATTCTATTATGGCATCTCAGAACTCGGTCTCAATCTAGTCGATAACCGTGGCCTCCTCCATCGCTTGGTGGTGCGAGTCCGATCAACCAATATCCACCGCATGGCACCGTTATTCTAGGAGCTGCAAGTGTTCCGATCACCTTCTCTCACATCATCTCTGAGAAGCTTACTGATTCAAACTACTTGCTTTGGAACATCGTCTTCCCTCCTACTTGCTGAATCCAGTGATTCCTATTCATTTCGCAGCTGAAGAGAGTCGTGCTGCGAATCACCTTTCCTGAGTTCCTCGCCTGGGAGCAGTAGGACAAACTCCTCATTTCCACGCTGCAATCTTCAATATCTGCTCCGATCCTAACACAAAGGATCGGTTGCATACATTCATATGAGCTTTAGGATAAGATCCATGCTCATTTTCATTCACTCACTCAAGCCAAGGCTTGTCAATTACGCACCAAACTTTGAACCACATCACTCAATGGTAGATCCGTTTCTGAATATGCTCTCCAGATTAAAACTACCATCAATTCCTTGTTTGCAGTTGGTGATATAATGTCACTGCAGGAACAAATTGATGATGTTCTCCAAGGATTGCCCCATGAATTTGAATCCATCGTAACCCTAATTTGCAACAAGTATGATTCAATTACAATTGAGGATGTTGAAGCCCTACTCCTTGCACATGAGGCTCGCTTAGAAAGGTACATTGGAAAATTCTGCTCATGTCACACATAATTCCTCCTCAACTCTTTCTCACGCTGATTCCCAAGCTCATACTATCTCACATGATGCTCCGTCACATGTTCGTGCCTCCTTTCCCACTTCGCAGCCACATTTCTCATGCTATTGTGATCATGGATTTTGAGGACAAGGCCTTGGCCGCTTCAATGTTCAATGCCAGGTCTGTCTCAAATTTGGTCACGATGCATGCATCTGTTATCACCATTACAATCAACAGTTCACTACCCATGGTTCTCCGTGGTTGCAACGAGTTCCTTTGCCTCTATTGCAGGGATCGTTTCGTCCTTATCTGAGCTCTAATACCATAATAGAATCAGAGAAAATGAGAACTTATATATATATATATATATATATATATAGAGAGAGAGAGAGAGAGAGAGAGAGAGAGAGAGAGAGAGAGAGAGAGAATTATCTGACTGAATCTGTTGTATTGAATTAATGATGATTACAAAGGGGAAAACTGTATTTATACAGTTGAGAAGGGAAAGCTGTTATAACAGCCAGCAAACATCAGAAGCTTCTAGTAGAAGCTAAGACCTAACTAACTAAAGAGAAACTGATATTATATCTGCATATTCTATTACCAGCAGGTTTTGGTTTACATGGTTTGCAATATGCTATCCCTTCCTACTCTGGGATGGTAGATGTTATAACTTCCAACTGAGACTAATCATTGAGAGCCACCACACTTTGGTGTGTTGTTCAAGATTAATAGATATGTTCAGAAACACCATTTTCCATACGTCAAAACAGAATCATGACATGCTACCACAATGGGTAAGATGCTTGGAATGACCAAACGATGCTTAAAAATTTCTTTCCACAATATTTTTATACACAAGAAAGTTTACTAACCGTTTGGCAGCTACCACATCAGCCTCATCAAAGAATATTACACTAGGTGCTGCAAGGCGTGCTCTCTGAAATGTCTTACGAAGCAAAGCTTCCCCCTCTCCAACATACATTGAATACAATTCTGCACCACTAATTCATCATTTATTATTACTTTTGCATTTTCCCATAATTTAGAGATCAGTTTCTTATGGGAACTGAATTGCACAAAATGAGATGTAAATGAGAAAGAAATAATCAGAGATCAGGATGTCATGGAACTGTAGAATTAGAAATCTAAAACATATCAAAGCATAGCATCATCAATACAAAAATAATAAAAGTGCTACTTATCAGTATAAAAAAATGGAGGATGATAGGAAGAAAGGTGTTAACAGGGTTCAATGTCCAAAATAGTAGCCAATAATCCAATCACATTGGTTTACTCATTTATAATGGACATCTTATTTTGTTGGATTTTAAACAAACGTTGTTCATTTCTTTGGCACGTTTGATTATACAAGTGCTTTTCTTTTTCTTTCTTTCTTTATGAAAAATCAAGTGTCTTGGAATGATTTGGATACTCAATTGGACAAGGATGGCAGCATACGGAGAAAGAGACAACTAATTTGTAAGTAGAGTTTGTGGTACGTTGAAAATAAAATAATGGGTTCTAGTACTGGGTAGAATGTGTGATTCTCTCTCTAAAATGACTGTCACCTTCCAAACAGAAAGGTAACAAATCATTTCAGCGTTGCCATAAACTTCAGTCCTAATAAAATCAATGCCCATTATCTCCCACGCCACAACAACAAAGCTAACTTTACATTTAAATTATAAAAACCTTAAGGAAAAGAAAGAAGCTTGAGCAGCATGTGCAGCAGCTTTGGCAAGGGTAGTTTTGGAACATCCTGGAGGCCCATGGAGAAGAATTCCACGTATAGGGGATATTCCCAATCTTGAAAATGCAGCAGAATTCTTAATAGGCCATTCAACAGCTTGCTGAAATTTTTTCTGTTGAAACACATGTGCAAAATATTTATATCCCTGACTTCATAGTATCTCAGTAAAATAGAGAGCAAAATTTAACAAACCTTCAAATCTTTTAATCCGCCTATGTCTTCCCAAGTCACTTTGGGAATTTCCACGGTAACACCTCTTGTTATACTTGGACCAACAACAGACCTCGCATTCTTCCAATCTTCCATTGATAAACTGAAATCACTAGCATCGTTTTCCATATTGGAGGACCTTTTAATTGCAAACATGGTCGCTTCACGGCATAAAGCCTCCAAATCAGCTCCCACATATCCATTGCACGATGCGGCAATGGACTTTAAATCAAGACTAGAATCCATGGGAACCTTCTTTATATACAACTGTATTAATTTAATATAAAAATCCACATAAATCCATGCTGTCAAACTTCAGCAATCAAGAATTCTACAAAACAAGCATACCAGACTTAAAGATTCACATTTTCTGACTAAACAAACAATTCGCCTAAGCAAGGTTGGACCAAAATGTAGATTTGTAATGTCATAAGATGACTTGGAAGCGTCTACCAGAAATGCTAAATTAAATGCGTATAAATATATGTATAGAATATAATAAAAAACCTTTAAAATAAAAGAAAATATAATATTAAACTAAACTCATAGTGGGAAACATAAAGAGAGAAAGAAAGAAAAAAGATGAGTAGAAACAGAATTAACTTAAAAATTAAAATATAAGAGGGAATTAAAATAGACATACCCATCTAGATGCATAAAATACTGTCATATGTTAAAGATGGAAGAGAGACTAGAACAGCATAAATAAAATGTGGGTGGGTAGGAGAGAAAAGGAAACAAAAAATTGAGACCAAAAAGCCTGGGAAAACAGAGATGCGGAGAGAGGAACGTGGGGGTGGGGAGAGATGCTGCTTTGTTATTTTATGTTTTTTATTTCATTAAGAACAAAATGACATGTTTACAATTTTACCCTTAATAAAGGGGTCTAAAACAGTGAGTTTTACAGCTGCCCCTTTAGGTTGAAGCATTGCTTCACCATCGCACAAAGAACACATGGAAACAGCACCTTCCTAGCCACTAAGAGGTCATGACTTCAATGACTACAGAAATGCTCTGTGAAGGAGCAGTGGTTGCAGCCGCCTGCCGCACCGTACCGCAGCCGCACCATTGCGGCGCTATCGCCCTCCATTGACAACCATTACTCATCGCACAACTGTGGTCGCGCAGAATGAAAATGGGTGTTTTTTTTTCTGTTTCTGCTTGGGCGGAGTCTGCATTTCCACGCTTCAACACGCGAGTCCCCCTGAAGACAACTCCATTCAGTTCGTGAAAAATCAGAGTGTCCACAACGATGAGTCGACACGCGTTTCTACCAACCTTAGGCCTGAGGAATCACACTAATAAAATTGGAAATATATGGTACTATCAAGAAACTTATCATATTAGATGCATAAGTTAAGTGGAGGCCCGTGAATGGTTTCATATATGCAAGACATACCCGTAACAGAAAAAGCCTTTTGTTTTAGAATGTGGACAATGCACATTTCAACTTTATCCAGAGATAAAATTTGATTTAATCATAGAATGGGGATAACAAGGTTGGAACTCCAAACTTCTTGGCTTGGTATCATCTGAAATTTGAAGAACCAAATCATTTTAAGAGTCGTATATATTTAATATCTCTACTCTAACAGTTACCTTCAGAATTTGAAAGCGCTCTTCTTCATTTGGAACAGTAACTTCAATTTCAGTATCAAAACGTCCAGACCTTCTTAGTGCAGGGTCAATTGCATCCACTCTGCATGAAGAAACCAGATGCATGAAATTCAATGAAGCGGAAGTACTCAAACAGAAAATCGGAAGGAGTGAACAGCTTTAAGCAGTGTTAAAAATGACCTGAATTAAATGATTAAAGCCACAGGTTTTAAGAGAAATATATAAGCACATAAGATAAATTTATAGGCTCCAGGCATCAACCAAAAATAGAAGATCAAAGAAATGAAGGAATACCACATAACAGCACAGCACAGCACTCTTAATAATCCACCAACATACAGAAAAACAACTTAAACCACTCACTGCTAAAGATAAACACAACATAACAGTTCATGGCTAAACATCATTGGGTTAACCATCAAATATAGGGTGATGATGCAGGTAAGAATCAGCAGAAGTTACAAAATAAATAGTATACTGCATGATAGCTTTTTCAACGCATGCTATGAAAAACTAAAACTTGTAATATCAGATTTCTAATCATAGTTTACAGGGCTAAAAATCCCACATGAAACAAAGTAATATTTGAATGGATGAAAATGAATTGCATAAAAGAACCAACCCACGCTCATCCACAATAATTTCTATTTCTAAAAAGTCACAAATAATCTTTCAAAATACAGCAGGTGACCTGTTAGTTGATGCAACCACGACTACACCTGGTGAAGAAAGGGTTGGTTTATTTGAATCCATCAGAGTAAAGAGCTGGGAGGCAACTCGGACATCTTGCTCCCTTCTACATGTAGACAATTTGAAATAATGGCATCAATAAGCTTGCAGCACATATAAATCATTTCCTTCTAAGTTCAAAAGAATTCATTAGAGCTAGAGACCCATGCATTTCACTTGATAATATGAAGGAACAAAATACTATACAACATCAAAATGCAACAAAAGTTCAAGACTGAAAGTTTGATTGATAGAACTGCACTGGAAGCACAATGGACTGTATTATATCAACTTCTGCCTCTTCTATTATGTTTCTACAGAACACAGACATAAGAAATAGAATATCCCAAGCTACTCCATATGTCCTTTCTCTCCTAGACTCCTACCCTGTCCCAATCAAAATTTTGCATGTAAGTCCATTTATAAACAAACAAAAGAAACATATAAATGCAAGGAAAGCAAGCAATCTTGTGAGTTCTGCTATGCAGCATCTGATATCATTCCCATGACTTCCATTGAAAAGAGATTGGTAAAGAAATTTGTTATCAGCACTTCATAAACTTGACAGGGAACGTCACCTCATAAACTTGACAGAATATTTCTCAATCAGAAATTTTAAAGATTTTAACCTCTTGTCCAGTAAATGATGTTAACGATACTTTCCAGCAAGTAATAACTTTCACCATATATATCAGAAAAAATTACAACCTAGTCAATAAGCAGATTCTTTTATCATAATGTATAAACATGCTAAACTAAGTGGATTATTATTCATACCTCTGGTCATTTCAAAATACATAATTAATTTTGTCATTACATAATTAATAACCAAAATACAAACCAAGGCTTAAGCCATCCTGAGAGGGGCAAAATGACCATGCTGTATGTATATCAATGATCAAGAGAAAGAAATGAAGTTCAAATCATGTGATTGAGATTCTAGCACCAAGGGAAAAAATACCATGATCAACATTACACATTTATCAATGAGAGTATTAAAACAAATACCAACTCTTCACGACACTCTATAGATAGACCTACAAGCTACAAATCCCAAATCATGTAAATATACATTCTGGGGTAATTCATAACAGGTTTGAAACAGGCTGGGAGAGGTAAAAGGAATATATCAAAGTCAAGAGCTGTACATTATGCAAGACTAGAGAGTTCTCTTAAGAGAGATTCATTTTTCATTTACCTTTCCTCCACAACCATATAATTGTGTTCACAAACTAAGTTTTAGAAAAAAGAGTATGAGATAGAAAAAAATACAAGAGCTAAGAGAAATGATATATCACAAAGTATTCAGCATATAAGTCATCAACTCTGCCATACTTGGAATCTCGGCGAGCACACAGTGCATCTATTTCATCTATAAAGATAACTGTTGGCTTGCCCAAGGCTACATGGGATGATGCCTCTGAAAAAGCTTCACGGAGAATTCGCTCACTTTCACCCGCATGTGCTCTATGAACAGTGTGTGGACTGCAAAATAGAAATATAAACAGAAAAATAACAACCAATTGACTCAAGAACTTCAAAACAAAAAAAATCCACAAAACTACAGATCAAAAGGCCTACCTTATAATTGTCAAATGTGCTCCGCACTCCCGAACAACTGCTTGAACCAAACTTGTCTGCAATGACATTCACACACAAGCAAGGTTGTCAAAGCCGAGATCTAACTTAAAATCTGGAAAAAGATGAAAGATCATAACTCATAGGATTGTAACATAGATCATAACATCCTACACTAATGTAAAAACATATCCTAGTATAGACAAAATGTTAATATATATTTTTATTTTAAAGGAATAATATGACTAATTAACTAATACTGTTGAAAGAGAGAAAAGCGATAGAACATGTTATAAATAAATTCCATGTTTTTTTATGGGAGTTTGTACATAATTACAAAATATACGATTACCCACAAGGCTAATTATATAATAATAAAATCAATCTAATTATTTACAAAATAATTCTAACACTCCCCCCAAGCTGGAGCATATAGGTCATATGCACCAAGCATGCTACATACGTAGTCAATCCGAGGATCTTTTAGCGATTTAGTGAATATATCCACTAACTGGCTACTAGAGCTAACAAAACTAGTGAATATTTCACCAGGCATAACTTTCTCTCTAACAAAATGACAGCCATCTTCAATATGCTTTGTCCTCTCATGAAATACTGAATTCGAGGCAATATGCATAGTAGCCTACCTATCACAGATGAGTGATATCTATGTAATCTCTCCAAACTTAAGTTCCTGAAGCAATTGTTTGAGGCATATGAACTCCTGACTGGCTATAGCGCCTTAGCACTAGACCTGGCTACAACACTTTGTTTCTTGCTTTTCAAAGAGATAAGATTATCTCCAACAAAGATACAATACACATAAATAGATCTTTTATCAATGGGAGAACCCACCCAGACAGCATCTGAATATCCCACACCTCAAGTATGTCCTTTGTCTTCATACAACAGACCCTTTCCTAGAGCTCTTTTGATATATCAAACAATGCGAATCACTGCATCCCAATATTCCTTACAATAAGAGTTGAGGAACTGACTTACCACACTCACACGAATGAGATATTTGGGCAGGTGACAAAGAGGTAGTTTAACTTGCCAACTAAGCATTTGTGTCTTTAAGGATCTAGAAGAGGCTCCCATTGATTTGATAGGTGCTTGACATTAGGATCCATAAGAGTGTCAATAGACTTGGAATTTAACATTCCTGGGTCTTACAAAATATCCACTGGATACTTCCTTTGGGATATTATGATCCCAATTTTGGACTACACTACTTCTATCCTCAAAAAAATATTTGAGTCTATCAAGATCCTTCATCTAAAAGTGTTTAAGGAGATGTTTCTTCACTTGTGTAATGTCAAGATGGTCATTGCCTATGATGACAATGTCATCCACATACACAATTATGTACATGCAAGTAGCAGCTAAGTGGCGATAGAAAAACAAAATGATCAGTTTCGCTTCAACTCATATCAAACTCCTAAATCACAGTACTAAATCTATGAACCATGTTTCGGGTGACTGCTTGAGGCCATATAGAAATTTTCACAATCGACAAACAAGTTAAGAAGACTCCCCTTGGGCCACAAAGCAGGGAGGTTGCTCCATGTAAACTTCCTCATGTAGATAACCATAAAGAAAGGCATTCTTGGTGTCCAACTAATAAAGAGGCCAACAACGAATGACAACAATCGATAAGAAAAGTCACACATAAGGCATTTTGGCAACTAGAGAAAAGGTGTCCCTATAATCTAGGCTGAACATTTGAGTATAGCCTTCCTCAATTCTAAAAGGTAAAATATCTCATCAAATTTTATATCAGCGTCACTCTCTTCACCCCTTACCTCTTTGGGTCTTTGATTCTACATGTTTTGCTCATGCCCTTGGTCCCCGCATCGACAAACTCTCTGCTTTGATACCATGTTAAAAGAAGAAAGCGAGGGAACATGTTACGAATTCCATGTTTTTTAGAGCACAACAGAGCTATTGAATTTATAGTAATTTGTTCATAATTACAGAATATACAATTACCCTAATCAAGGCTAATTACACAAGAATAAAATTAATTTAATCAATCTAATTAATTACAGAATAGTTTTAACAAATACATTTAATTTAAATATTTATTTTAGTTCATTTATTATTATTATTATTAACATTTAAATTACATTTATATTTGATTAATTATAAATTGAAAATATACATGAGGTTGAACGGCTGAATATATACAGGTATAGATATAACTTATGTTGAATTTCATAAGCCAAGCAAAATGTTAGTTTGAGTTTGACTCATAGCATGATTGCAACATGTGCGGACATCATATAATATAACTATCTTATCTGCATTAAGCTACTTGTAAACAACCCTATATTGTATATCTGTCTGTCTTCTCCCATTAATTCCCATTGACAGATCTTCCCTTCATTCCTCCAGCTATAATACAAGATTTTAACTGCAGAATGTCTAATTGGTATCTAAATGAGAGCTGCACCCATAGATCAATCTGGCTGGTTTTCCTCAATCCCCTCAACACATGTACACTGTATTTTTAATTCAAATATATGGATTATAATCTGATTTTTTACATGACTTTAATAAATATGATTTTTGAAACCATTCAAAAGTTTGAGCCTTGTGCCTGTTTAACAAAATTCCAACTTTATGATCTTATTCCTGTCTACAAAACTTGGTTAATGAGCCCATTTATTCTTACTAATTTGCAAAAAAAAAAATCATCTTGAAATTTTAGTTAATTCTATAAATATGGAAAGCAAATATTGCAGCATATTCTCTGCTTCATGTGAAGTAAACAAAGGTGTCATTTTTCAATAGAAATTACCTTTCCAGTGCCTGGTGGACCATACAGCAGCAAACCTCTTGGCCACTAGAAGGAAATCCAAAAATTCAAACCAAGCAAATAGGTAAATGATGGTTTCGAAGAACAAGACTCACAACATTATAAAAGAAGTAAGAGCATGACGGACAGGGGGAAAAAATTAACCTTAAGGCCAAGCTTTTGTGCTTGGTGAGAAAATTGAAGAGGGAATATTATGAGTTCTCTGAGGGCTTGAAGAGCTTGAGCATTGCCACCAATGGCTTCCTCAGCTCTCCAGTGATTGTTGTCGTTGCTGCTGGTGCAGCTTTCCATCTGCTTGACACACAAAGTAGAATGACAGGTGAGACAAGTGAAATATTTGGCTTAGAAACCAGAGAACCCAACTGAAACTGGTCATTTGCTGGGTCATTATAGATTGGCTGGGATAACTTAGTCCACCTTTTAAATGTGTATGGTTATTTTTCAATGCTATAGAACTTGATCCAATCATTAATTCAATCAAGGTATCTGATCACTGACTTGACCTGAGTCACAAGTTGCAGAGGAAATGTGTTTCTGCAAGAGAAGAGAGTCTATGTTCCAAAAGGGGATTTTTTAGCTTCTTCTGTTAAAATCACTTGATCTATCTAATCAGCATTTCAAACAAGAATTGACTTTTGGCAGGGGCCACAAAAATATTGCTTACAAGGTGCAGTTATGAAAATGGAACAACAATCAGATAAGTACATATTAAATGAGGAAAGAAAATTGTTTCATAATCAAAAGCGGCCAATATATTCATAGACACACACACACATCAATGAGACAAAGAGTTATACAACATGTAATTAGCTGCACAGTGCACAAGCACAACAAGAATACATTACACCATATTTTAAAACTCATTGTGCCCAACCTATGTGATCACGGCCAAACTGTCTAAAAACACTACACTTCAGAAGTCTTCCTTGATAGTTGACTCATATCCATTTTATCATATTTCTTATAGCGTCAAAGTCCCAATAAATATGCTTGACTAAGAGAGTGAAAAGAAAGAGCTATAAGGAGACTATGCTTAACACGGTCAAAACTAAAAAAAGGAGAGTTTTCATTTAAGAAGGTGTTAGAATATTGTAAATATATTAGAATTGATTAGATTGTTGTATATGATTTGTATTATGATCTTGTATTTATTACTGCTTTATTATAAATATACTACTCCGTTATGTATTCAAACACACGGAATTCATCCAATGTCTCTCGGTTTCCTTGTTTTCAACAGAAGGGAAGTGTGATTTTCTCTAGTTCTCCTTCAACCAAAGTTTTAAATCAACAATGTGTAATACAATAACACAACACTACATTAAAAACGAATTTTCAACTTCTTACATACATAGTAATTTGACTACTGTTTGGTTACCCCGTTGAGGTAACCTAGTTGAGAAAACTGGGGTTTTGTAAATTGGGGTTGAGAAAACTGGGGTTTTGTAAACAGAGTTGTGTTTGGTCGTATAAAAGTTGGGTTAGGTAAAAGTGGGTTGAGAAGTAGTAATTGTGTTTAGTTGGAGAAAAAGTTGGGTTGAGTAAATAGTGGTTTGATGAGAAATTACCAAAAAGGGTATTAGTAAAAAATATATTAAATATGTATATATATATTAATAATATAAATAGATATTATATCAAAATTTGTATATATATATATATATAATATTATGTATAATTGGATTATTTTTTTAACAAAATAGAAATTTTCTTAAGAACACCCTATTATTTTTTAAACAAATAAAATTATTTTTTAACAAATTAGATTATTTTTTAAAGTAAATATATTTTTTATATAACTTAAAAAATGTGATTATTTTTATTTTCACAATTATATGATTGTTATCCCTCTTTAATTTAATAAAATATGATATTTTTATTTTTATTTTCCCTTAATCTAAACAGATCACTAAATTCAAACAAATCAGGTATGTCAAATTTAAATTGATCATTTAAGCGATGTAACTAAAGTTACCCTTGATTTAAACGGATAACTTAATCTAAACGGATTAAGTTGGTTAAATTTAAATGGATAACTTAATCTAAACAAATAAAATTTGTTAAATTTAAACAGATAACTTAATTTAAACGGTTAACTTAATTTAAACAGATCGAGTATGTACAAAATAATGTACAAAATTATGTTTGATCGGAATAATATGATTACAATCTTACTAATTACATTAAAAACGTAATTATAAATTTCCTTAAATAATGTACAAATTTAATTACATTAAATAATATACAAATTTAATTACATTAAATTATAAATTTCCTTAAATAATGTACAAATCAGTTTAAACAAAACATACAATAAAAAATTAAACTATACAGATTCAATTAAGGTACACCCTAACAAAAAACACACCACCCATATACCTCCATCATCCACCATTAAAAACATTTTAATGTGACCAACACACAGAACCACACCCATGCACCTCCATCACCACCATCCCCAACCACCATACACAGCCACCGCCCACCACACCACCACCCCCAAACCCAAACGACCACCCTCCCCTCACCACCCCTGAAACCCGAAACCCACACACCCCCATTGGCCCAACTCGGGTACCCGCAACCCCCACCCGCCACCCTTCCTCCTCCCACACAACAACATCGTAGTCTTTCCCTGCGGCCACCCACCCACCACCACCACACAACCACACACCACACGGCCTCCACCCCCCTCACTATCACCATGAACACATCAACCCACAATCACCCCAACCCACCTACACGGCCTCCACACCACCAACACAACCCCCCACCAAGAAAAACCCCCATCATCAGCAACCATCCCCCTCCACCCATTATCCTCAACCAAATAAAAAAAACCAACAGCAAAGGAGTTTGGTTCAAGAGATCCTTACCTCTACTTACAGATTTGCCTTCAATGAGCCACCAAAGCTTGTGCCTTTCTTCTGATTTTTGTCTTCACCTAACAAGGAGGAAGCTTTCTGCGTTTTCCCCTTTTGATCTTGGCTTTTGGTGTATACGTGTTGCAAGGGGTAAATCTGGGATTTGATAAAGCAGTAAGGGTACGGTGGTCTTCTCCTTCAACTGCAGTTGGCTCAAGAGAGCTTGGGGCAACCCATGCGGAAACGGAGTTTGAGAGTGGCCAAACGGAGCTTGGTTGACGGAACGGAGGTGGCTGTCTCATCCAAACACAACCGCGTTTCAGGAACGGAGGGGAACGCCGTTTGGTGAACTGAACGGAGGTTGGGAGGGAGAACCAAACACACGATTAATATTGGCAGCCCACCAAGCCTGTTTTATCCAATCTGGTCTGGGCTTGGGCGTCTATTCCTTGAACCCAAAATTTTCTGGGCTTTCCACCCTTCCCATAAAAGCCCATTATCCAAAGCATGCTGGGCTGAGCTGGGTAGCCTATTTTGATAGTTCTAGCCTGGTTCATTCACCAAACATCACTGAGGGGTGAAGGTGGAAAAGTGAAACTGATTGGAGCCACTCATTCATTATGCCTTCTGTGCCTCCAATATCTAAGGTCTCCAATCGCCAAACCCAATTCTCTGCACGGTATTGTATTCTTCATAACCCTCTTTCTTAGTGTTTCTATTTCCCATATTCTAAATTCTCAAATTCTTCTTTTCACAGGAGGCACAGGGTTGCACAACAGAGGAAGTCTCTTCCCATTGCTTCTGGTATGAATTCTATTGAGTTGTATGATGATGATAATAATAGTAATAATAATAATAATAATGATAGTAATTCAAAATGTGTTTTCTTATTTATTGTTTGTTTCTATTGTAGTTGAGAAAAGACTGATTGAAGAAGTTTGGAAGAATGATGTTTTGATTATTGTTGGTGAAACTGGCAGTGGAAAGACCACTCGTAGGTTACATCTTTTCCTTATCATGTGATTATCATATGCATTTTTGGATCTGATTGTTTTTTATTTTTCAAAAAAAATAATTGCTTATTTTTTGAAATTTCTAGAAAGCAGGAAAAAATGAAATTATTATTTCTTTAAATAGTTAAAGCAAACATGCACTGTTTGTAATTTAGTTTTTCGGGGAAGGTAAAAAAAAAACAGGAGAGATTTTAGGGATAGTGAGGTTCACTGACACTGTGCTGCTCTGTTGTGTGTAGAGATTCCACAGTTTCTGTTGGGTGCCGGATTTTGCCGTGATGGGAAGGCTATTGGGATAACTCAACCTAGACGTGTAGCTGCTGTCACTGTGGCCAAACGAGTTGCTGAGGAATGTGGAGTTGAGTTGGGCCAAAAGGTAGGGTACTCTGTTAGATTTGATGATGCCAGTTCCAGCTCAACAAGGATCAAATATATGACAGATGGACTGCTTTTGAGGTAAAGTGTTGCTAACTCAGACTACTTGTTTGCTTTTTCCCCATTAAGATAAATTTTGTGACTTGAATAACTTCACTATAAGTAATATATTTGAAAATTTGGTTTTGACTAAGGTCAATGGCATTGTGTAATCCGTGTAGTTGTTCTCACCTAGTGAGATAAGAATTTGATGTTGAATGGTTTTCTTAGGAACTTGAATTTGGCATATCAAAATGTGGTGGTATAAACTTTATATTCCTATTTGATGCCAAACTACAGAAGATGTTATATTAAATCAATTAATTTTAGGTGAAAATTTTCTTTGTAATTTATGTGAATGCAGTAGAAAAAAAGATAAATTCCCCACATTTTGTGGGTGTAGATGATTAAATGATTTGGAGATGCTAAAGAGGTTTCAAAATTAAAATATATTGTTTCCCTTGGTTTTGTGAGTACAGTTTTTTAATTGGAGATATGCATTTCACTGTGGTCACAGGGAAGCACTGTTGGATCCGTATCTATCTAAGTATTCTGTTATAATTGTTGATGAAGCGCATGAGAGAACTGTTCACACTGACGTGTTGATGGGTGTGCTAAAAAATGTGCAACTTGCCCGGTCAAGTTCTGTCAGTGATGGTCAGGGCCCTAATTTCAGAAACAAGAATGTGAATGGTGTTGTGTCAGTGAAGAAAGAAAATGATCAGGGTAGCAGTTTTCTTAGAAAGCATAGCCATGATAAGTATGCTCCATTGAAGTTAATCATCATGTCTGCAAGTCTTGATGCACGCGCTTTCTCTGAGTACTTTGGTGGTGCCAAAGCTGTTCACATCCAAGGGAGACAGTTTCCTGTGGATATATTTTATACTCGCCATGCAGAGCCAGATTATGTAGATGCTGCTTTAATAACAATATTCCAGGTCTTCATTTTAATCAGTCCATGTAATGTAGTAATACGATTTGACTTTTTATTTTCTTATTAGATATATACGTATCAGAAACAACACATCATTCTTGGACCTTGATGCATTGGTTCCTGCATATGCATTTATGAGATTTACAGTTTCATATCTCATGCAGTATATCATACCGTTTGTTCTTGTTTGGGGATTGCATCAGTCTTTCTTGTTTATGGTATTTTTGGTTCATGCATGTGTCGTGTGTGTTGATGAATGAGAAATAAAGTTCATAAATTGTTGCTTAAGTCACCTGTCCTTGATTTTATAGATTCATTTAGAGGAGGGCCCTGGTGATGTACTAGTATTTCTGACTGGGCAAGAAGAGATTGAATCTGTTGAAAGGCTTATGAATGAGCGACTTGCACAACTTCCTCAAGGAAGTAAGAAGCTTCTAGTTGTTCCTATATTTGCAGCTCTTCCATCTGAGCAGCAAATGCGGGTCTTTGCACCAGCTCCGTCTGGGTTTCGCAAGGTATTTCATTTCTCTTTAAATTATTTCATTATTTGTGGATAGAATTCAATGAAAAACATGGACAATAAGTATCAATTAATTATTTAAATTTCTTTTGTTTATTTTAAACGGTTGACATGTTTTCGAGAGGTTTCGTTGCAATCACTTCCAAGTTCCAATGATTCAGCTCTCTTGATAGTTCCAAACTAATGTCATTTTTTAGCAACACTGCCATTTGCTGTTTTAGTAATTTGCATCACTGATTCTAGCAGTTACATTTAGCCTACCAACAAATAGTCTGCCATTTCTGAATCCATCATCATACAACTTACATCATAGGATCACTGCAGCTGCTATCAGTTTTTCCATCACTTCTACTGCCTCTAATGTTCTGTTACTCTCAGATAACACTGTTTCTGCTTTAGAACTGTCACTAAAACTGGCTATAATTCCTACAGATAATAAATAGAAATGCAAAATGGTGTCTGCTGGACCATATAAATTTAAACTTGATTATCACTTATTTAATGTGAGCTAATGTATATTCAAACTAGCTTGAGATTTGTATCATATTCATGGTTATCAAATCAGGATTCAAATTGTGAATTGGAAGACCTATTTTCCAGTTCATGAATCAAATTGCATTGTGAATCGTAAGATTCATGATTAATAAAATAATAACATGCATAAACAAAGTCATATAAAAGCAAAAAAATCATAATCAGCAACTAATAAAACATAATTTAAGATGATTTTAACATAAAGGCACATATCAAACCATCAAAGAATAATAATAGAGCATTTGAATAATTAAAGTAGAGTGCATAGAAGCACTTCTTAAGTTCCTTTTTTATTTAACTATCAAACATTTTTAGTTTCTTTGACAAGAAATGGTAAAAACAAAGTAAAAATTGAAAAACAAAGAACCACCAAATTGTGTGATTCGTATTGGATATAGAATCACATAGGTTCATTAATGTATCGTAAGATTAAGAGTCATTTAGATACACTTTGATGGCTAATCAAATTGCATCGAATCATAAGATACTAATAACTATGATTCATATTAGTTAACTGCTTCTCTTTTTATTATATTCAACTTAGTTCTCTGTTGAAATGTTGTTAAGATTGTGACTTTAATCATGAGATTGGAGGAACTTATGATTTTTAGGGTGGTGGTGGGGGGGGGGGGGGGGGGGGTGTTGTGGAGCTATCCAGAAAATTGTGTTTGGGGAAGATCGTAAGTGGGTCAACAGCCATCCTCTTGAAATTGGGTCTCGTCCTGATACTGGGTGTTTCATAAAACCCCTTTTTCTTGCATTTTTCAAAATCGACTCACTTATCTCTTTTAAATCTTTTAAATAGACTTGCAACCTCCTCTACTTCACTTCGTCACTTCTTTCCCTTTCCAAAATGAAAGCCTTGTCGTGCCTTGCAATCTAGGGCTGTCATCTCAAGAAACAGGGCATCTGTTCCAACGACATGCACAACCTGTTCCATTGGTGCTTCCAGTTCTGGCTGGCATAGCTGTGTTCTTTTTCTACTCTGTTCTCTCTCTAGTAGCTATGTTTTGTTTCTAAACATGACTTCAATTCAAATGCTACTGGTTCTGGTCTTTTATTTATTTGCTGTGCGGTGCTTCTATTTTGTCACTTGTGACGTTTGCCTTTGACCCTTTTTAGTGATTTGTTTTTTTTTTCTTGTCAACATTCTGTTATCTTTCTAAAAGATGGCCCTGTCTTTTGTATAATTATGAGTTGCATAATAATTATATTCGGGTCTTTTTCAATAATGTGATTTGGATGTTATTTTTCTCATTTATATTATTTTCAATAAATTCTATGCATATATATAAGTTTAAATATAGTTTTACATATTTGGTTGCATCTAATGATCTGAGTGAGTTAGGGTCCTCTGATTTGTGATTTTTCACCCCCTCACCAATCCTATGTAAAATCTCTATCTTGACAAATTGTTCTGTTGCTCTTGAAGGTGATATTGGCAACTAATATTGCTGAGACATCAGTGACAATTCCTGGAATCAAGTATGTAATTGATCCTGGATTTGTTAAAGCACGTTCTTATGACCCTGGAAAAGGCATGGAATCCTTGATTATAGTACCTACATCCAAGTCCCAAGCTCTGCAAAGGAGGTGTGTTACTAGATAATGTCTGAGTCTGTTTAATGTTTAATTGTTGCTTGCAAGTATTGGTTGAATTAATTCAGTTGATCTAAATCAAGTAATCCTCTGTCAGTTGACTGAGCACGACTTCCTTTTGCTTCTTCAATTCAGATTGGTAACGGACACCTTCGGTTTTGCTCTAAAAACTTATGGTATTGCATAACAAGGACTATTTGAATGCGAATCTAGCATCGATGTTTCTAGTGAGTGTGTGTGTCTATATATATGGTATTCATATGCATGCATGTATGCATGCATATGATGTACATTTTTCTTGTTGGTTTTCAATGAATGAGGAAGATTATAAACCTTGTAATGTAGGCATCATTTTCTGTTTCAAATAATATTTTTAGTTTTGTTCACTTTTATTCTATATATTTGCTCATTCTTGAATTGTGATTTATGTATAGCTTTTATTTTTAAATCTTATTTTGGTTATAATTTGATTGATATGTCATTCCTACAGTTAATTTTAGCCATATTGTCTTTCATGAAATTAATGTATGTTTTAAACAATTTATTGAAAGAGTCATACAAGATGATTATTAACATTGACTTTTTGGTAATAGTGGACGTGCAGGGCGTGAAGGCCCTGGAAAATGTTTCCGTCTATATCCAGAAAATGAATTTGAGAAACTTGAGGATTCAACAAAGCCAGAGATTAAGCGGTGCAACCTTTCTAATGTCATTTTACAGCTCAAGGCTTTGGGAGTTGATGACATATTAGGGTTCGATTTCATTGATAAACCTTCAAGGTGAGAACCTTACTGGATTTTGGTTTGGCAGTTTCATTTTATGTCTGTATTTCTGGATATTTATGTAGTTCTATATATTTTCTGTTATATAATTTAAAGCCTTTAATTTTCCTGCCCAAGAGTTATCATAAAATATATCATAGGAAATGAGACATTAGGAAGAGGACAAATAAATCATGAGTCATGAAGTGTGTTATTATACATGATAGGATGATTGCATTTTGATAATATCATGTTAGGAAGTCCCACATTGAATAAAATAGAAGGGAATAAATAGTATCTAAGTATTGGGAGCACCACCCATAATGCCTCGCTGTATCTTTTTATATTCCGGGGTAAGTTTTATGAATACAAAAGATTCCCATGCTTGATAGAAGGTAATAAAATTATTTCCTAGGAATAAAAGATTTCCAGGAATGTTTTTAAAAAAGTAAATTTTTAACTTTTGTAGCCTCTTATTACTAGGAATAAAATTTTGCAACCATGGACTTGTATTTTAAGTGAGGGTAATTTTGAAAATTTACTTTATATTCTTTGGAATATTCTACTTGAATTAAATATGGGAATAAAATTATGATGAGAGTAAAAATTTATTCCCGGAAAACTTAGACAACCAAACATACTTTTGAAATTTACCCGGGAATCTTATTTTTTCTCATTCTTGGTAATAAATTTTACCAGGAATGTAAAAAGATACCGTGTACCAAACGCGAACGCCCCCTTAAGGTTTAGGTGAGAGACACTTAACCATAAAACCCTAAGACATTATGGGTGGTGCTCCCATCACTTATATATATACTCTTTACTCCCTTCTATTTTATTCAATATGAGACTTCCTAACACTCCCCTCTGAGGTCAACTAGGTTCTAGTTGGGACTTGTTTTTATTTTGATTTTTTTTTGTCTTAGGGTTTGTACTCAAGAAAGCTTAGAGACCTTTTTATAGCCTGGGCTCTTTTTTTTGGAAGGGTCTCAGAGGCCCTTTGTTTTTTTTTTTTGTTAGATCAATACAGTGAAGTATTTGGGTTTTGATACCATGTTAGAATTTTAATGGTCCATAAACCCAATATGTTTTGGAGAGTGAAGGGGAGTTTATTAGGTGAGTGACACTTAACCATAAAACCTTAAGGCATTGTGGTAGTGCTTCGAACACTTATACACTTTCTACTCCCTTTTATTTTATTTAATGTGAGATTTCCTAACATACCAAATCTTTCATTTGAAATATAATCAGGAACTAGTGCATGTACATGCATATGCATGTCTTTGCTGAGGTGTCTGTAAAACTAAATAACCTGGCTTGAACTATTTAAAATTATTGCAGAGATATAAATAGGATTAGAATGTATTTGGCCTAAGCAGGTTTTTGGTTTATCTTGGGGAATTATAGTTGGTACAATGACCTTAGTTATTCATAGCAGCAAATAAAGCCGCTTTCAAGCAGTGGCAGAGTGTTGTGGCTGCTGGTTGCCACAAGAGTCCCATGGCATTACTTTTTGCATTGTGGGAATAGTGACTAAAATAATTGCCATAACATGAACAACAGTGCCACTGTTCCCTGTTTGCACTTCAACCCTTCTGGTTTTCCAGACAAACATGATATTAGCTCACATTGAGCTGGCTCCATTTTTGTCTGATCCGCCCCCCTTTCAGCCAAGCCTTTTTATATTGTGGCCAAGCTCACCCCTTTAAAGCCTCCTTTGTTCTGCACAACAACCTTCTTCTGGTTTTATATCTTTTTCTTTATTTCCTTATTTATTTTATTTGTCTTTCAACATCCTTTTTTTGATTGTTGGACTGCCTTTAATTTAATTGCATGCACAGGCTGCTTTCATTTTACCTTTCTATCTTACTAATTACTATGTGAAAAGACACTGCTTTACTGTGTTTTTGTTAATTGATTTCTGTCTCTTTACACATCCAGCCAAGGGGGTTAATAAATTGTTTGTCTAATCAAACCATCACTCAAACCAAACTACACTTAAAAAATCCAAATAATGTAGTCTAGTTTTAAAGCCAAACTAGTTTGTTTAATAATGAATGGTTTGGTGAACCAGTTTTGGATGGTTTTGTTTCCAAACTGGTTTTAAAACCAAATTTGTTCCAAACCAGTTTTTTAATGAAAACTAGTTTTAAACTCATTTTTAACAAGTTTTTCATTGAAACTAGTTTTATATTAGGTTAAAATCAATTTTAATAATATTTTATTACAAAAATCACATGCAAGTTAAAAACTAGTTTAAAACTGTTTTTTAATTTGATTTTAATACTTGGTTTTGAATTAGAAATCGATTTTAAAACTGGTTTCAAAACTGGTTTGGCAAATAAAAGTGGTTTGGTGTTGAAAAACAACCTTTATATGTTTTGAAAGTGAATTCAGTTTAGTTTTGCTCAAAATCCAATCATAACCCCTACCTCCAGCTTCTGTCAGGCAGTTTAGTATGTTCTTCAAACTTAGTAGTTCTTTATACTACACTTCTTTTATTGCATCTATTTTTCTATATATTCCATTATTCTTCCTAATTTTCTTTTCTTAGTTATTATTTTCTCATTTCTCTCATTGTTAATCATAGCTTTAAATTAATGGAGAATGTTTGTTAGACTATTATTTTTTTATTACAATTAATAATATATCTTTAAATTATAAAATATTTATCTTGTATCTATAATCTTTAGTATAGCAGCCCTATCCCTACCCTGTTATTGTGGTTTTGGGTTCACACCGGAATGTGGAATTGATAATTTTGGTCACGACCATGACATTTATAAATTTTTACTGATTATATACATTAGGCACACAAATGGATACCAACTGACCTGTGGCTAGTCTTTTTGGAAGAATACCAGAGGTTAATAGATACCTCTGTTTGACTAGATGCAACTATGATCTGTCTTTTGCACTGTCATTGCCTACTAGTGTGTGAAAATACTAGGAACCTGTTTAGCTTCTGTTCGATGCACTCTCATCTATTAAACTACAGTTTTGATTTTGAATGGAAATTTATTAGGGATCTTTTCTAGTCAATATAATTTTTAGAAGTATTTAGACCATACTTAATATTACTCAAAGCTTGCGCCCATTATTGGTGTTTCTACGCATTGCGCAAGGGTGGGCATCTCACGTTCCTAGCAGAAACGGTCTCCAGTGGAGACACAGTGGAGACGCTAGGCGAGACGGAGAGGTGTGGACTCGAACGCGTTTCTGCCTACGTAGAAACGTTTCAATCCAGGTTGGGCCCTCTTGACCCGTTTTTAGAAAAAATTTCTAGAACGCATTTTCGAAGGTCGCGAGTCCCATATCTCCCTTCTCCCTTTGAGACGCATCCACTACGTCACCTTCATCATCACCGGCAACCTCCATCATTGATGAGAGAGAGAGGGCGAGACATCTCTTCGAGTTCGACGCCCTGTTCTGTTCGAGCCATCCTTGTTTTGTTCCACCTTCTCTCTGTGCGCGATCGCCAATATCTGTTTCTTCTCTCCGTTCGACCTTCTCTCTGTGCTCTCTCCTTCTCCTCTAGGGTGCATGAAGTGATGGAGGGAGGAAGGTGTTTTGTTTTTATTTTAGGTTTAGGTTTAGAATTTTTTAGGCCTGATTTTTCTCCCTCTCTTAGTTACAAGGTCCATTATAGTTTTTACTTTAGGTTTAGAGTTTGGAGAATAAAAAAAAAAGTTTAGATTTTTGTTAGATTATTGGGGAAGACTTTTAGGGCTTGTACTTTTTTGTTTTGGCTACAAGGTATAAGGATTATTATTATTATTATTATCATTATTATTATTATTATTATTATTATTATTATTGAAGTTTATTTAATTTTAATATTACACATCATGTTTTATGTAGATGTTTGGTTTAATATATTTATGTTTATCTATTATTTAGTATTTCTAGTAGACTCTTCCGTTTCGTCTTACGTTTCACGAATCTACGTTTCGCAAATCTCCACCGTCTCAACTTAGAGCCTATGTTTTAACAACCTTGCTTGTGCCTTTCATGTTTGAACAGGGCAGCTATTATAAAATCATTGGAGCAGCTTTTTTTATTAGGTGCTCTAACAGATGATGGTCAACTATCCAATCCAGTTGGATGTCAAATGGCTCGACTGCCCTTGGATCCTATTTATTCCAAAGCGCTTATTTTAGCTTGTCAGTTTAACTGCTTGGAGGAGATGTTGATATCTGTTGCTATGCTGTCTGTGGAATCCATATTTTATGCACCTCATGACAAGTTAGAAGAGGTTTGAAGACTGAATTCTAACTGCTGAATTCCTATCATATTCATTCTTGATGTTATGATGAATCATAATGCAAAGACTAGTCATTCTTATGTACTGTCTGTACTAGTTTATCATTCTTTTAACTATTTAACAAAATATTGTAAATATTGCATGGACGTGTTGCATTTATGCAATTGGTAATGAACACAGTAAGTTTCCTGTCTTTGTATATTTCCATTTACCACCCTTGCCATCTTCCTTATATTTATATTCTCCTGTTTTTGACCAGTCAAGAACTGCAATGAAATGCTTCTCAAGTGCGGAGGGAGACCACATCACTTTGATTAATGTGTACCGAGCATCTAAAGATTTTTTGGAAAAGAGATCAATGGATATGAGTACTGCAAAGAGTGAAAAGGTTTTGAGAAAATGGTGCAAGGAAAATTTTATCAATAGCCGGTCTCTTAGACATGCTCGTGACATTCACAGGTAACTTTTTCATGTTTAAGCTATATATATATATATATATATATATATATCAAGTTGTTATTTAAAAATATAATATACTATAGACATTTATGATTTCTCATTTCTAAAATACTTATACAGGCAGATCCAGAGACATGTTGAACAAATGGGTCTGAATCTTACTTCTTGTGGAGATGATATGCTTCAATTCCGTAGATGCCTTGCTGCTGCATTTTTCCTCAATGCAGCTGTTAAACAGCCAGAGGGGACATACAGGTATCTAATTCAACTTAGAAATTCTTGATCCAGTGGCCCATTTGAGTGGCCTGATTTCTATTCCCTCTGGAATCCTTACCTGCATATATAATTTTATCATATTTTACTTTTACTTACATGAAAGGACTCTTATTGCTTAGTTCATGACAGGGCATTGGCAAGTGGTGAGGTGGTGCAGATTCACCCTTCTTCTGTATTATTTCGGCAAAAACCTGAGTGTGTGATATTTAATGAATTGGTCCAAACTAACAACAAGTATGTCAGAAATTTAACCAGAGTTGACTACCTATGGTTAACCGAGCTGGCTCCTCACTATTATACTGTGCAGAATTAAATTCTTGATGGTGCCTACTAAACAGGTGATTAACACTATTTTGTGAGCTTGATCTTGTTGGATAGTTTTATATTTTTATTATGTGCACAGTTGATGGTTTACATCCATGTTTTATATGTAATCCCCTTTTACTGTCTTCATTATTGATCTGGATGTGTGAAAATTTTGTCTAACCTCTTCAGTGGGTGAAGGAGGGGAGAAATTGTAAGAACTGAGAGAAAACAGCGTATACATGGGTGGGGGGTGGGGGGAAGATTGGCATGGTGTTTGTTTTCTGTATATTTTTGGTAGTGCTGCATGTTGGGTCCTAAAGACTTGGTATTTTCTTTGCTTGTGTGTGTGTCTACACCACTAGAAGACAACCACCATTGGTTGTTGGTAGTTCCTCCTCATTATGTATGCAATATTTAGCAATAAAGCTGATTTAATTATCTTGCAATAATTTCATAGTTCTGCTTTCTGCCTAGAGACATTAAAAATAAAAACTGGGGAAAATCGTTGGTTTTAGACTGTAGCTGTCGCAAAAACCATGTACTCTTTCTTCACATATTTAAGGCTGGTATTCGATTTACATTATAGGTAATTTATCTGTTGGACTTGGAACAGAACAGTGCAAGCTTCAGATTATGTATGCCCACAAGTTCATGGATTTTTCCATAATAACAGCTTTTTAAGGGGCTCCTCTTTGGTATCTGAGAACACCATTGGATGTCTGAGATATGCCACTGAATCCTCTAATGACAAGAGCTTCTTGCTGGGTTGTTACCATGTTATTTTCTCTTGGCTGAAATTGAAGAAGGGTATGTGGTAGTAGGGTGCACCGTACAGTTTTGGCCATTAGGAGAACTTCCTCAGTCCTAATGGTAGATTATATAAAGGCTTTAAATCTGTGAAGTCATTTTTTGAATACACATTTATATACTCTGCATATCAATTTCTAGGTGAGATTACTGTTTTTTTCTCCCTTGTTCAGCAACATTTGACATCCACTAGAACATTATAAATTGGTAGGTTTGCTTTTGTCAAATTAATGTCACTATCCCTTGTTCAGCACTCATGCACTCACTATCATTGACAATTAAATTATTCAAACAGAGTTTGTCTCTGCAAGCCTTGATTGTCGCTGTCCTTCATGATGCAATCACTTTTTCAACTTAGTTTAATTTTTCCCGTTGAAACAGTCTGCATCAATTGTCATTTTCAATCTGCATGTCTCGCCTTACATTCTGTGATGACAATAAGCTGTCACTATCAGTCGCTACTTGGCTACTTCTTCTCATGATCAATTAAAAGTTCCTTTGGTTTAAAGTTAGTAAATGGAGTTGAGAAAATGAGGTTTTGTAAACGATGTTTAGATAACTAAGGTTTTATAAATAGAGTTGTGTTTGGTTGACAATTTTGAAAGTCGGTAGGAAAGTAGTGATTATGTTTAGTTGGTAAAACATTTAGTAGAATAGGGTTGGGAAAATAATTTGTAGTAAAATTACCAAAATGGGTAATAGTTTTAATATATGTAATATGTGTATTTGTGTATATTAATATTATATGTATAAATTGAAAGTTATATAAATTAAATATAATTATACATATTAAAAATGAATTAATATGTTAAAACTGATAATTTTATTTTATTAGTTTTTATATATTTAATGTGTTTGTATATATAGTGCTTTTCTCTTGTTCCTTTTTTGGGTTGACATATTAAAAATAGTACAATTTGTCACAACAATGCTCAAAGTTATATATATTAATTGATGCTATATTAATTGTGTTTATAAATTTAAAATTCATATATTAATATTATATGTATAAATTAAAACTTATATATATTCAAAAAATTAATTTTATATTTATATCCTTGAAATTCATATATTAATGTTAAGCGTATAAAATTAAAAGTTATATATATTTTTACAAAATTGATGTTAATTTTACATCTATACCTTAAAAATTCATATATTAATGTTATATGTATTAATTAAAAGTTATATATATAAAATAATTGATGTTATATTAATTTTATTTATATCTATAAATTACAAATTTATACAATAAGGTTATATGTATAAATTAAAAGTTATATATATTAAAAAAATTGTTATATTAATTTGTATCTATTAATTAAAAGTTATATATATTAAAAAATTTATATATATTAAAAAATTGTTATATTACAAGTTATATTGTTATAACTTATCCGCTTGTTATTTCTCGTTAATTACGTATAGTAAGTTAAATTACTGCACCTATGTAAAGGTTTAGGGTTTAAACGTTTCCCCATTTGTTATTCATCGTTTCTTATATATTGTAACTAAAATTACCCTATCCTACGTTATTTAAATTGTTATTAATGAGTCACTATTAACGGTTACTTTAAACGCGTTTCCTACATCTAGTTGACCTGTGCTGCTTTTGTCAAAATGCTAACTTACCTTAAATGGATAAATTATAGTTAAACATAACCTAAACCTTTAATAATTCTAAAAAAACATAAACAAATAATTAAATATAATACATAACTAACCTTACATATCACTTGATTAAACAACATAATTACATAATAAATTAAAACAATTTTCAATATTTGCCAAAAAAAATTAATGTTACTATACACCCAACAACAACTCCTCACCCATGCACCACACCCATCACCATCATCCATCACCACCATCCACGGCCAACAACCCCAAACCCATGGTCACCACACCACCCTACCCTCAACCCCACACCACCACCATCCATCACCCTAAACCCCATACCCATAGCCACTACACCACCCAATAAACCACCACCCTTAACCTCAAACCACAACCCTAACCTTACACAACTCCCCTTACGATAACCCCCATCACTCGAGACCACCACCCTAAACCCTCAAACCACCACCCCCAACCTTTCAATAGCCCCCCATACGACCACTATCACCTGAAAGCCCCCTCAAACCCAAGCCCCCATTAACCTGAGGCCACACCCTCAACCCTCAACCCACCACCCTAACCTAATAATAGCCCCCATCAACCCCTCATACGAGACCACAGACCCCCATCACCCGAAACCCCCATCACCCCAAACCCCCATCCCAAACTCCCCATCACCCCCTTATACAAGACCCTCACGACCACCACAATGTCATTTGCAAAGAAGGCAACCATGGCAGGTATAACATCCTTAATTTTTAAAAATATAATTTCAATAATCAATTAGATTTTTCACAATAATTTAAATTTCCAAAACAAAAGTCGGATTCAATATATAACAAGCTCGGTTTTTCATCCAACCGACCGGTTTATTAAAAAGGGTACAAGTAAATGATTTAATATCAGAACAAAATTTGAATTAATTACCACTGTCATGTTAACAATGGCCGACTGGCCCTTTTTAAAATATACAAATAAATAAATTCATTCGGTATGCTCAGGAGCCGGCCAAGGCTTCTTCTACAAATAACTATGTACACTATGTATTGTACACGTTAATACATAATGCTCCAGTCGGTTGAGTGACTTTAAATCTCATCACTGTGCCCTCTATCCACTATAAAAATAATAAGTAGGGGGTGAGCATAAACATATCAAATAATAGTTATTGAATCGGATTAATAGTCCAATTCATAACTATGTATATAAAACATCACCGAGTCATATCACCGAGTCATATAGCATCTCAAAAATATCATGCCATACTCAATAACACACACACACATATATATATATATATATATCAGTGCACACACGTACTCAATCGAATAAATCCATTATTAAGTCTTTTAATTGTGTTGCAACACTGGCTCCCCGAGCCATAATTCAGCTCCCAGCTGATCCGGCCGTTTTACTGGTACCAAACCGTTTGCACCCAATGTGACACCATCACTCTCAGTGACAACGGTCAGTGCCACGGGCTAAAACCCCGAGCCCCGCTCAAGAGGTTGCCTTGAGTCCCACCCAAGGTCTTTTGTCTTTTGCCTTGAGTCCCACCCAAGGTCTTTTGTGGAAACCACATCATATTTCATATTTAATCATCACATATGCATCTCATGCATATACAAAATATCATGAACCATCATCTATATCATCAGCATCAATCTCATATCAATATCAATATCATTATCAATAATATGAATAGAATATATGAAAACATAAAACGTCATATAATCGGGGTCTCAAAATCAGTTATGCACACAACATATATACATCATAATGATATTACCCCACATCCATTCATAAACTATCTATTTGAAATGTTACGCTCCCCCTACCTGGAAATAAGAGTTCTTGCAGCACTTAAGGCTTTATCCAATTCTCAGCTTGTAAATTCCGACTGGAATTTCAGTTTTGTACCAGTCCAGAGCTTTCTTTGTAAAGGAAAGAAATGAAGTTTGCTTTCTTCTTCGTTAATGGCTTTCAGCAAGAGTTGGAAGAAAAAGATTTATAGATGATGTTTTTTACTTTCCAAAAGTCTTTAATTAATCCAACAGTAGTTGATATTTATATTGTTCATGCAAAAGAGACATGAACAATAAAAAGATATCTGTTGTACGTTTCTTCAGATGATGAATAAGGAATAAGCATTTAATGAAAAGGGACAGCACATCAGAGAGGGTCCCATTCTTGGAAAAATATCAGAAAAAGACTTTGCTGGAAGGTAGAAGAACAGAGTGACGTGGAAAGCTAAAATAATTATTAATTCTGACTCGGTTTTTAGTACTCTGAGCGTATCTTTCCGGGAAAGCCTCTGCCGGTTCAGAATTCCTTCATTCGGAAGGAATTCACTCGGAAGGGTTCATCCCATGAAACACTCAGCTTTCCTTACCCGGAAATGTCCTACACGGAAAGATCTCATTCAGACATCTTACTCAGATATATTTCTGTCTGAGTTAATCCCTTACTTACGTCACTCGGAAGTCTTCCCTCTAAAATCACTCGGAGTTAGTAGATAATTCTTTTTCAGAAATTATTCCACTTGGAAGGATCACTCGGAGTTGAAGTCTGTTTCAAAGACCAATCCGAGTACAAACTCAGAATTCTGACCGAACACGGATTGAGTGAATTTATCACCCGGTCATTTATTTCTTTTGAAATTATTCATCCAAAATATACTCATTCGGTTTATTTCATTCGGTTCCATCTCTCTCGAAGATTCCACACTCAGTGACTCTTTACTTGAAAAGTCACACAACTCGAAGTTGATTCACTCGGATTTTCCTCACTAAAAAGTGTCTCTCGAACACTGTTTTCTTAACTCAAAAATGATTCGTTTAATGATGTTTCACTCGGAAACATCTTAACCTCAGTTGGAGATAACTTGCCTCGGTCTTACTTCACTCGGTATTGCACCATTTCACTTGGAATTTCTTATTTAAAATGATATTCACTCAGAATTTCATTCAGAAATCCTTCATTAATCCTTAATGAATGAATTTTCTAAAAATTACAAAATTTTGGGATGTTACATTTCTCCCCTCCTACAAAAATTTCATCCTTGAAATTTAAATACAAAATCATATATTAATGAAATAACTCGGGATATTGTTCCCTCATAGCGTTTTCTCGTTCCCAAGTATGCATGATACTCTGATCCTGCTGCCATGCAACCTTGACCAATTGGACATGCTTGTTTCTCAATCGTTTCACCGATCGGTCCACTATATCAGTGGGCTCGACTATAGTAGTCAAGTTCTCTTGGATTTCAACATCATCATCTGGTATTTCTTGAGTAGGATCCAGTAAGTACTTTCTTAATTGAGAAACGTGAAATACACTATGTAAATTTGCCAAATGAGAAGGCAATGCAATCTGATAAGCTACAGGTCCGACCCTCTTCAATATTTCATACGGACCAATATACCTCGGGCTCAACTTCTTGCTCTTCAATGCTCTCCCAATGCCTTTGTTTGGAGAGACTTTCAGAAAGACTTTATCACCAACCTGAAATTCAATCGGCTTCGTCCGTCCATCATAATAACTCTTTTGATGGTCCTGGGATGCTTTCATTTTGTCTTTAATCATTTGGATTTGCTCGGAGGTCTGTTGCACAATCTCTGGTCCTAACATTAGGCTCTCACCCGATTCCGACCAGCAAAGAGGAGTTCGGCATTTCCTTCCATATAAAGCCTCGTATAGAGCCATACCGATGCTACTATGATAGCTATTATTATAAGTAAATTCAACCAGTGGAAGGTATTGCTCCCAGCTACCTCCATACTCTAGCACACAGGACCTTAAAAAGTCCTCTAAACTCTGGATAGTCCGCTCGGATTGCCCATCTGTCTGGGGATGATAGGCTGAACTCAATCGGAGCTTCGAACCTAACTCCTGATGCAGACTTCCCCAAAACCGGGAAGTAAACCTCGGATCTCTATCCGACACAATTGTAGATGGAACACCATGCAATCGGACTATCTCACTAATATACAACTGTGCTAGTTTCGGCAAGGAATAACTCATGTTGATCGGCAAGAAGTGTGCAGACTTTGTCAATCGGTCTACAATAACCCAAATAGCATCATGACTACTCCGAGTCTTTGGTAGTCCCATTACGAAATCCATAGCTATAGCATCCCACTTCTACATGGGAATTTCCAAAGGTTGTAAACCACCGGACGGTTTTTGATGCTCAACCTTCGCTTTCTGACAAATTATGCAATGAGCCACGAAGTCGACTACATCTTTCTTCATTCCGGGCCACCAGAAATGCAATCTCAAATCATGATACATTTTAGTAGTACCCGAATGTATACTCAGTATACTTCTATGTGCCTCATTAAGCACCGATTGTCGTAAGTCTCCCGAGTCAGGTACATAAATCCGACCTTTCACTCGATAAATTCCATCAGAGCCCTCGGTTAGAAATAAATCTTTACCTTTAGCCTGAGTTTCTTTCATCTCGGTTAAATAAGAATCCGTCATTTGCTGTACATAAACATTCTTCAAAAATTCATTAGTTATTTTCAATGTACCGAGAGTCACTTTTCGAGACGAAGACACATCTACTTGTAGGTTCATGTCTCGGAATTGTTTAAGCAACTCCATCTCTTTAATCATCATTGTTGCCATGTGAATGGACTTCCGACTTAAGGCGTCGGCTACAACATTGGCCTTTCCTGGGTGGTATTTCAAATCGAAATCATAATCTTTCAAGAATTCGATCCACCTCCTCTGCCTCATATTCAACTCTTTTTGATCAAACAAATATTCCAGACTCTTATGGTCACTATACACCTCGAACTTAGAGCCATAAAGATAATGCATCCAAATTTTTAGTGCAAAGACCACTGCTGCCAATTCCAGATCATGGGTAGGGTAGTTTTGCTCATGTGGTCGTAATTGACGTGAAGCATATGCAATCACTTGGCCATTCTACATTAATACACATCCTAGGCCGAGTCCGAATGCATCATAGTAAACTACAAAGTTTTCCTGCAGATTTGGCAAGGCTAATACAGGAGTAGAAGTCAATCGGGTTTTCAATTCTTGAAAACTCTGCTCGCACTCGGAGGACCACACAAAAGGAACATTCTTACGGGTTAGCTTGGTCAATGGCAAGGCGATTTTGGAGAATCCCTCAATGAATCTCCGATAGTAACCGACTAAACCCAGAAAACTTATGACCTCGGTAACCGACTTAGGTCTCTCCCAAGTCATCACAGCTTCAACCTTTGAAGGATCTACCGAAACACCTTCTCTGGAAATGACATGACCCAGGAATTGAATCTTATCCGCCCAGAATTCACACTTGGACAATTTGGCAAACAATTGCTTCTCCTTTAACACTTGGAGTACCGATCGAAGATGCTCTTCATGCTCTTCATAAGACTTTGAATAAATTAATATATCATCAATAAATACTACCACAAACCGATCCAAGTAAGAATGAAAAATGTTGTTCATATAATTCATGAACACTGCTGGAGCATTTGTCACTCCGAACGGCATTACCACGTATTCATAGTGACCATACCGAGTCCTAAATGCCGTCTTAGGAATATCAGTAAATTTCACTCGGATCTGGTGGTATCCTACCGCAAGTCAATTTTTGAAAAGACCGACGCACCACGTAGCTGATCAATTAAATCATCAATCCTAGGCAATGGGTATTTATTTTTGATGGTCAGCTTATTCAATTGGCGGTAATCAACACATAACCGCATGCTACCATCCTTTTTCTTGACGAGTAACACCGGAGCACCCCACGGTGATACACTTGGTCGGATAAACTATTTTTCAAGCAACTCATCAACTTGTTTCTTTAACTCAGCCAGCTCAATTGGGGACATTCTATAAGGAGCTCTAGAGATTGGCTCGGCTCCAGGAATTAAATCAATAGAGAATTCAATCTCTCTATCAGGAGGAACACCAGGTACATCCTCTGGGAATAACTCGGGAAAATCACAAACAATAGGAATATCTCAGATCCTAGACTCACTCTTCCCATCAACCATACAAAATAGCATAAGTAGTTGAGATATACCTTGGATTTCATAATCATCGGCTTTTTGTTTAGGAAAAATCACTTGCCGATTCTGACAATCAACTAGGACTTTATTGGCTGATAGCCAATCCATTCCGAGAACGATGTCAAGACCTCTCAAAGGTAGACATATTAAATCAGCAGTAAAATCCCTATCACTCAGAGTGAAAGATACGTTCTCACACATCATGGAAGTCCACAATTTAGCGCCAGTCGGATTAGACACATTTAATGGCCGATTCATAGTAACAACAGGCAATCTCATACGCATGACACAATCATTAGAAATAAATGAGTGAGTAGCACCTGAGTCAAACACCACATCAAGAGTAGTATTCTCGAGTAAGCACTTACTTTGAACCAAATCGTTGGCTTGAGCAGCTTCCTCGGCAGTAATAGCATACACCCGGCCTACAGTCGGTGAACTTGAACTCCCAGCCCGATCGTTCCTCGGAATAACAGAATTGTTGCCGCGTCCACCATTGCCTCTACCCCCTCGGTTACCGTTTCCACAGCCTCGTCCTCGGAAGCCTTCACGGTTCACACTGGTATTCGATTCACTCGGTTGGAGAAGAGGACAGTTGGGACGAACATGTCCTTTCTCGTTGCAATGGTAACAAATAACTTCTTCATCTTTGTCACAATTCCGAGCATAGTGGTTGCCACCACATCTATAGCATTTGATGTCCCTCAGTCTATTCACCAATCGGCCACCAGCATTCCCTCAACCTCTGGATTTAGAGGATGATTCTCCTCTAGCAGACTTTCCTTGCTTCTTAAAGCTGATTGGTGGTAACCTTGAAGAACTGTCCGACTTACTGCTCGAGCCGGTTGAAGCTTTATCGTCTTCCTCATATATTCTGCATTTATTAACAAGGATTGGAAAGCTTCTAATCTCCTGGTGTCGGAAATCTTTCTTAATCTTTGGGTTCAAACCACTTTCGAATTTGATACATTTCGAACCTTCTGTGCTAGGCATCTGGAAAGGAGGATAGAACAAGCACAGCTCCTCAAATTTTGCTGCATACTCTTCAACGCTCATATTACCCTGTCAGAGTTCCATGAATTCCAATTCCTTTTGACTCCTGACAGTGTTTGGGAAATATTTTTCAAGGAAGCATTCCTTGAAATTCTCCCAGTTCAGCTTGGTCCCAACAGCTACCAGTCGGGCTTTAGTAATTCTCCACCAGTTTTCAGCTTTTTTTCGAAGCATGAAAACAGCATACTCGACCTTCTGTGCTTCAGTGCACTGCAAAACTGCCAAAGATCCGTTCAAGGTTTTGGATCCAGGCATAGGCTTGATCAGGCTGAAATCCTCCATGGAATTTAGTCGGTTTTCTTTTCAAGAAACAATCAATACTTTGATTGTCACTCGGTTGAGGTTGGTTCTGCCTTTCTAAAATATCAGCCACACGCTGAAAGGCAGCAGCCATTGCGTCTATACCATGAGGGTCCATTTTCTTATCCTGAAATAATCATCATACTTTTGTACCACTCATGAATATGAAAGCAATTTATTTATAGTTGATTTCCTCAACTATATTATACAACAACAATAGTGATATGATTTCACTCAATCATAGTATTTAGTAGCTTAACCTTGGCCTTGGACTTTTCAAGTCTGCTCTGATACCAAAATATAATATCCTTAATTTTTAAAAATATAATTTCAATAATCAATTAGATTTTTCACAATAATTTAAATTTCCAAAACAAAAGTCGGATTCAATATATAACAAGCTCGGTTTTTCATCCAACCGACCGGTTTATTAAAAAGGGTACAAGTAAATGATTTAATATCAGAACAAAATTTGAATTAATTACTACTGTCATGTTAACAATGGCCGACCGGCCTTTTTAAAATATACAAATAAATAAATTCATTCGGTATGCTCAGGAGCCGGCCAAGGCTTCTTCTACAAATAACTATGTACACTATGTATTGTACACGCTAATACATAATGCTCCAGTCGGTTGAGTGACTTTAAATCCCATCACTGTGCCCTCTATCCACTGTAAAAATAATAAGTAGGGGGTGAGCATAAACATATCAAATAATAGTTATTGAATCGGATTAATAGTCCAATTTGAGACGCCCCAAACCTCCCAAATAAAATAGGGGAAAATTTTTCGCGTCTTTGCAATTATTAATAAATTCAATAATTAAAGTAGTGAAGTATTTTTCACCAAACCCCTGGATCTAAAATGAACCACTCCCATATATGAAGATATGAGAGGGTGAAACTAAATGTAAATTTTTCAATCAGAATCAGCGGAAGAATTATTTAGTTTGGTTTAATTAGTGGCTAATTGATTTTCAAGAGGAGTCCATTCATAAAAATATGGGATACAATTTATATAATCTAGAAGGCCTAAATATACTCCTCAATACCATTTAAAATAATATCTAAAGAAGAAATAATGCATAACGTTTTAAAATTTAATTTAAAATAACAAAATGAGAATCAGGGGCATACTCGCTCAAGCGTGACTCAAGTCGCTTGAGCGAGCCAGCGTACCCTCGCTTGAGCGGGTGCTGAGCGACCTTGAGCGAAATGAAAGAATGAGCATCAGGGCCCAGCTCGCTTGAGCGAGCCCTATCTCGCTTGAGCGAGACATGAAGGAATGCTTGAGCGAAGAAAGCGAGACGCTTGAGCGAAGAAGGAAAGGAGCATCAGGGGTCGATCTCGCTTGAGCGGCCCAAGGCTCGCTTGAGCGAGATTGGTCCAGAAACGTTGAGAACTCTCTGGCCAATTTTCGCTTGGGCGGGGCACCACTCGCCTGGGCGAAAATCGTCCAGAATCAATTCTCCTTCTCCCTCGCTTGAGCGCTGCCCTTCACGCCTGGGCGAAAATTGTCCAGAATCAAAACACTGATTCTGTGGCAATCTCGCTTGGGCGAAATGCACATCCGCTTGAGCGAATTTGGGGCAGAAACGAATCCCCTGTTCCACAACAATCTCGCTCGGGCGAGATTACTACTCGCTTGAGCGAGTTCTGCAGAAACTCAGCAGAAAATGTGAACTTACATTGCTAACACTCAACCTACCATACTAAAACTCAATCTATGGCAATTCTTTCAGTTCCTACAAAATTTATACATTATATAACGCTTTTGGAACCTACCTCATTCACCATTAACCATCCTCGTGCTAACATTAGCTCATGCATATAATTTAAATTCATCATCAAACCACATGCACTCCCTACATACATCTATATTCCACATCATTCCACAAGCTCCATAATATAGCATGAAAACACAACATCCATTCATTTAACAAAGTCAAGTATTCAGATTCATTCTTTACATCTTTTGGGTCATGCAGGAAAATTGGCCTTACGCAAAACATGTCCAATTTTCTCTCATGACCTCCCAAAATCATCATCACAAAATTGAGTACATAAACCTCATATACCCTACCAAAACAGATTTTTATGCCGGCCAAGGCTTACGCATTCCTATCCATATTTTACCTTCTTCATACTCGGCCTCCAAAAGTTGTAGGATTTAAGTCATACCTACATCAATCTTTAAAAATGGCAACGGGGAGGTGAGTAACATAATCCAAATGAATTAAAGTCATACATTATGATGAAATACATGTATACTTGCACAATTAGCAATCATTACACCACATCATACATTATACACAATACATCTTATAATTTCAAGTATACATTCACATTATCAATCATTTGGATTGCCAAACACACACATCGGGTTAGTATTCAACTCTTTCCCCTTTCAATTCTCATTCATCCGTTGCCACCAAGGGCTTTCACCTAGGCATATCTCCAGCTATATGCAAATGCTCTTAAAGCTAATGCATATGCACAAGAATTTCTTATCAAACAATGCGGATCCGGCTGTGGGAAAATATATCATTAAATCAATTGTGAGACAAGCATAGGTGTGCTACTATGCCTCTACTGCAGTAGAAAAATTGTGTACACATATATCTCAATTTATGCATGCTTACATCATCATCATAATTTTACTGGTACCAAACCGCTATCGCCCATCTGTAGCACTAGTCACCCTGTGACTTGCGGATCAACATCGTGGCCTCAACTACCACAAGTGCTACGGGCCCCTCCCGAACACACATCGAGAGAGCCGTGCCCATCGGACACCGAGGTAAACTCGCTCACCATAGAGCCGCCCGCCCACTGGGCCTGCCACATAGGGTGCCTCGTCACCAAACTATGGACAGCTTCGTGACTCATACACCGAGTCACAGGGAAAAGTCATAATACGCTCGTGCACTGAGCCGCCCTCCCACTGGGCCTGCCTAGTGGAACCCCCTAATATTCCACATAAACAGCTATGATATGCCATGGATGCAATGCAAAATGCAAATCAAGTGCATCCTCACACTATGCATCCTAGATGCCACTCCACATTTAATCATTCATCACCACCACTTGGTGGATTTCAATATTCTCATCATTCTTATCCAATCCCAATTTTCTTTGACTTATTCTCATCAATAGTTAGTGGCATACACATTCAATAAATCATACACATATATTTGGGATATTCACATCACAATCTCAATCCACATATGGTTGCAAACCATCATCATACTTCATTAATATAATATTATCACATCATTAATTTTATCCCAAACACAATGCCACATAACAATCATCATTCTAAATGCATTCAAATCAAACGTATCATATCATCCATTCAAACAACCATTAACATAATCACATATACATATTTTCACATCACCAATGGATGAAATCATGCATTTAGAAAAGTTACCCCCTCCTACCTCAAGTGAAGTAGTGATCAACGCGGTTTGATGGTCCCGCTTCATCAATGGGGTCACTTCCTACATCACAATACATTATACAATCAATTTTCTACTTACTCATTAAGGTTCAAATACTTATATATATCAATAAATACTTGCTGTTTTTATTATTATAACTCTCAAAACTCTTTTATTTCATTTTATCCACCATAACCACCATGGGTTAGGTGCCACCATTTATTATTATGTACTCAACAACCAACCCTTTCATGGGTTTCCCCATTAATGACTTCCATCAACCAAATACCATCACCATTGACCCTTATGCATCATAACTCACATTTATTACCAACAATAAATGTTCATCAACCTCCATTATACATTTTTCCCCAAATTTATGAAGTTAGGGTTCCATAAAATTTCCAACAACCATCATAAATATTCTTCTCCTTCCAACCATAATTACATCCACTTCATTACTTCTCAAAGAGACCTCATTCTCATACAAAACCCACATTAAACTTTTGCATTAAATGCTCTCCTCAAAACATTCATACACATGCATGGCTTCCAACTCATAAATACCATATACCCATAACCAAAACCTTAGCAAAAATGGATATACTTACCTCAAAGCCCAAAAACGAAAATGGGTTCAATAGGGGGAGAGGAAGCTGCGAAAATGGAGAGAAAGAGGGAGAATACAGCAGCTCCAAAACCTCCTTCAAGCTCCACCAAAACGAAAATGGAAGAGAGTAGAAGATAATACCACTTTGCTAGGGTTTGGAGGAAGAAGAAGAGAGAAATGATGAAGATGGTGAAGGGAAGAAGAAGAAAGTGAAGTGTAAATGTTCCACCTTCAGCATTCCCACGTGAATAGAAGGAGAAGAAAATTGGGTTTTCGATTTATTTTAATTCCCCTTCATTAAAACTTTACCGTTTTATAACCAACAGGTTCTCCGTTCGGGCTCAATACATCATCTGAAAATTATTCCGAATACATATTCGGATTCCCAATAATATTCTCTTCAGCCCTGACCAATATCATCTCATTCCGAGATACTTGGTCTGACACCCATATTTCAACCGGGCTTAATTTCAGCTTAACCGGTCTCTAAAATTTACCAAAAATTCCCAAAATTATCAATTTAATTATTCTCAATAGTTTGGGACATTAAATACTCCATATACCAATTTCTAATATTTATTCCGGTAATTAATTCTCTATTTTAAAATTCAGGATGTTACAATCCACCCCACCAAAAAGAAAATTTCGTCCTCGAAATTTCACATACCGGATTCAAATGCATCGGGATACCGTTCTCTGATGTCATCTTCGCGTTCCCAGGTGAACGTTTTAGTATTTCCATGTTTCCCAGCGACCTCCACCAAAGGTACCAACTTGTTCCGCAATTTCTTCACGGAATGTCCGACAATGCGAACAGAAATGGGAGAAACAGATAGGTCATCTCGCACCTCAATCTCGTCCATAGGGATCATGTGTAGTGGATCATAAACATATCTTCTCAACTGCTATACATGAAACACGTTGTGTAGATTAGCAAGATACGGAGGGAGTGCTATCCTATAAGCAACCTCACCAATCCGCTCCAACACCTCGTAAGGTCCGATAAACCTAGGGCTCAATTTCCCACTCTTCAACGCCCTTCCAATGCCTTTGTCACGCGAGACCTTCAAAAACACATGGTCACCCACTTGAAACTCAAGGGGTTTATGCCTCTTGTCATAATAACTCTTCTGCCTATCTTGAGCAATCTTCATATTCTCTTGGATCTTCTTAATTTGCTCTGTAGTTTCCTGAATGATCTCCGGCCCTAAAGCCAAGTTTTCACCAACTTCAAGCCAACACAAGGGAGTTCTACACTTCCTTCCATACAACGCCTCATAAGGTGCCATACCAATACTGGAATGGAAGCTGTTATTGTACGTAAATTCAATCAATGGGAGGAATCTCTCCCAACATCCACCGTGCTCAAGGACACAAGCTCTCAACAAATACTCCAAGCTTTGTATAGTTCTCTCTGATTGTCCATCGGTCTGCGGGTGATAAGCGGAACTAAGCTTCAACTTAGAACCCAACTCATCATGCAAACGTCCCCAAAACCGAGAAGTAAAACGAGGATCACGGTCGGATATGATGCTGGACGGAACGCCATGCAGTTTAACAATCTCCTTAATGTATATTTGTGCCAATTTCTCCAAAGGACTCTTCATATTAATGGGCAAGAAGTGAGCACATTTTGTCAATCTATCAACAATCACCCATATAGCATCGTTTCCAGCACGAGTTCTGGGTAGTCCAAAAACAAAATCCATAGCTATACTATCCCATTTCCAAACAGGGATCTCCAATGGTCTCAAATAACCAGATGGTCTCTGATGCTCAACCTTAGCCTTTTGACACACAAGGCAAGATGCTACAAAATTCGCCACATCACGCTTCATACCAGGCCACCAGAAATTCTTCTTCAAATCTTGATACATCTTAGTGGAACCAGGGTGAATACTCAATACGCTTTTGTGAGCTTCCTCAAGTACACGTTTCCGCACATCTTCGCTTGAGGGAACATAAATTCGACCTTTGACACGCCAAATACCATCTCGACCTTCTTCTATGAACAAATTCTTCCCTTTTTCTTGGGTCTTTTTCATCTCAATCAAATACTCATCATTGGGTTGTTGCTCCTTCACATATTCAAGAAATTCATTTGCAACCTTCAACATTTCCAACACCATTTTCTTGGAAGTGTAAGTCTCCACGCCCACATTCAAATCTCTAAATTGTTCTATCAACTCCATTTCCTTTGCCATCATCATGGAGACATGCAATGACTTTCTACTCAATGCATCGGCAACTACATTTGCCTTGCCGGGGTGATACTTCAATTCAAATTCGTAGTCTTTTAGGAACTCCATCCATCGCCTTTGACGCATATTTAATTCCTTCTGGTCAAACAAGTACTTAAGGCTCTTATGATCACTAAAGACCACAAACTTGGAGCCATACAAGTAGTGTCGCCACAACTTCAATGCAAACACCACCGCCGCCAATTTAAGATCATGTGTGGGGTAATTAACCTCATACGGTCGTAACTGCCTCGACGCATAGGCTATCACACGCTCCTTTTGCATCAATACACACCCAAGACCAAGCTTAGATGCATCGCAATATACCACAAATTCATCCATCAAATCTGGCAATGCCAACACCGGTGCGGTAGTAAGCCTTAACTTCAACTCTTGGAAACTTTCTTCACATTCACGGGTCCACACAAAAGAGTGATTCTTCCGAGTCAACTTTGTTAGCGGTAAAGCCAAATGGGAAAACCCCTCAATGAATCTTCGATAGTAACCGGCGAGACCAAGAAAACTCCTAATCTCCGTCACTGACGTTGGTCTTTCCCAAGCCATCACAGCTTCAACTTTAGATCTATCCACTGCGACTCCATCATTTGAAATAACATGCCTAAGAAATTGGACTTCAGACAGCCAAAATTCACACTTAGAGAGTTTCGCATACAACTCCTTTTCGCGAAGGATCGTCAACACCAAACGAAGATGTCATTCATGCTCTTCATGACTCTTGGAATACACCAAAATATCATCGATAAACACTACGACGAATTGGTCAAGATATTCATGGAAGATGCGATTCATGTAGCTCATGAAAATCACAGGGGCATTAGTCACACCAAATGGCATCACTACGTATTCATAGTGTCCATATCGCGTTCGAAAGGCAGTCTTCGGGATATCTTCGGCCTTCACCCAAATTTGGTGATATCCAAAACGCAAATCAATCTTCGAAAACACAACAGCACCCTTCAATTGATCCAATAGATCATCAATGTGTGGAAGAGGATATTTATTTTTAATGGTTAGTTTGTTGAGCTGGCGATAATCAACGCACAATCTCATGCTCCCATCTTTCTTCTTTACTAACAACACAGGAGCACCCCAAGGAGACACACTTGGGCGAATAAACTCCCGTTCAAGTAATTCTTCCACTTGCTTTTTCAATTCAGCTAACTCCATAGGAGACATTCTATAAGGAGCTCGGGAAACAGGTTCTGCACCCGGAATAAGATCGATAGTAAATTCCACTTCTCGTGGAGGAGGTAATCCGGGAATTTCTTCCGGAAACACATCGGGAAATTCCGAAACAATAGGAATCCCACCAGATTGGGAAACACCATTCCCATCAACCAAGCAGAACATCATGAGAAGTTGAGATATACCTCGCACATCAAAGTCTTCATTATTAGAGGTTGGGAAAATCACTGTCTTGCTATGACAATCCACCAAAACCTTGTTGGCGGACAACCAATCCATGCCTAGAATAACATCCAGGTCTTTCATAGGTAAACACACGAAGGATACAACAAATTTTCTACCCTCCAAGACCATCTCGACATTATCACATCGAGTCACCGACTTAAGCAAGCACCAGTCGGTGTAGTCACCAATATTGCACCTTTCATCATACTCACAGGCGCTCGCAGGCGCCTCACACATTCTTCAGAAATAAAAGAGTGCGTAGCACCCGAATCAAATATCACATTAACAACATTACCATATATCTGGCACTCACTTTGGACAAGGTCTTTAGCTTGTGCAGCTTCTTCACCGGTCACGGCAAAGACTCTTCCAGCCATTTGTTGATTAACACCACGATTTGGGCCATTCCGACCACCATTAGCATTACCTCGGCCGTTTCCATTACCACGACCGTTACCACCATTTCGGTTTCCATTTCTTCCACCATTACCGTTTCCACGACCACGGCCTCTAAAAGCACCATAACCTCCACGGTTTGCATTATCACGTGGCACAACATCTGCAGCATTCAAAGGACAATCAGGGCGGATATGCCCCGGTTGGTTGCATCTATAGCACACCACTATTTCTTCTTGATTGCACTCTCTGGCTAAGTGATTTCCACCACATCTGTAACAACGGAGTCCTTGGCCATCACCTCGGCCACCAACGGCACCATGCCTTCCACCACCTCGTCCACCTCTGAAAGAAGAGGACCCACGTACAAATCGTCTATTGTTTTTAAAGTTGCCTTTCTTCTTGAAGCTAGAAGATTGGCCCTTCAACTTATAATCATGCCCCGAGTAGTTCCTTGGAGCAATATCATTTTCTTCAAAAATTCTACACTTATCCACAAGAGTAGGAAAACTCCTAATCTCTTGGTGACAAATCGCCTTCTTGATCTCTTGGCGTAGTCCATTCTCAAATTTAACACACTTTGAAACTTCCGTGCCCTCTTGCTGAAAGGGAGGATAAAACACACATAGCTCTTCAAATTTCAAAGCATACTCTTCAACCGACATGCCACCTTGCTTGAGTTCCATGAATTCAAGCTCTTTCTTGTTTTTGTAACTCGCAGGAAAGTACTTCTTAAGAAATTCAGCCTTGAAATTCTCCCAATTTAGAGGAGTGTGGGCAGCAATCATACGCCCACGGGTAAGGATCCACCAAGATTCGGCCTCATTCCGAACCATGAACACCGCATATTCCACCTTCTGCGTTTCGGTACATTCCATGCTAGCAAATATCCGTTCCAAGTCACGGATCCAAACATGAGCATCTTCTGGCTTATAGCCTCCATGAAATTCAGAAGGCTTCCGCTTAAGAAATTGGTCAAGACCTTGATTCGGCTGACCAATAGGTTGTTGTTGCTGTTCAAGTATGTCGGCAAAGCGATTAAAGGCTTCAGCCATAGCGGCTGCATCAGAATTGTGCCTATACGCCATCACTTAATCTATACACAACAACATAAACATAATTAGAAACTTAAAGTCTCTTCACCCAATGTGCATACATATCATTCATTATTAACTTCATTGGCATAAGTATCATCATAATGTATTTCATAATTAGAAGGTAAATATGAGAAAGGAATTGCCTGGCCGGGCTTAACAATAATCATGTAATAATCCCATTTCAATAACCACTATCATAATTCACCCATATAATTCATAAATCAATCAACCATAAGCAACAAACATATAAACATCATCCATTTTAATTGTATCAAGAGCAACCATTGCTCTGATACCAGGTTGAGACGCCCCAAACCTCCCAAATAAAATAGGGGAAAATTTTTTGCGTCTTTGCAATTATTAATAAATTCAATAATTAAAGTAGTGAAGTATTTTTCACCAAACCCCTGGATCTAAAATGAACCACTCCCATATATGAAGATATGAGAGGGTGAAACTAAATGTAAATTTTTCAATCAGAATCAGTGGAAGAATTATTTAGTTTGGTTTAATTAGTGGCTAATTGATTTTCAAGAGGAGTCCATTCATAAAAATATGGGATACAATTTATATAATCTAGAAGGCCTAAATATACTCCTCAATACCATTTAAAATAATATCTAAAGAAGAAATAATGCATAACGTTTTAAAATTTAATTTAAAATAACAAAATGAGAATCAGGGGCATACTCGCTCAAGCGTGACTCAAGTCGCTTGAGCGAGCCAGTGTACCCTCGCTTGAGCGGGTGCTGAGCGACCTTGAGCGAAATGAAAGAATGAGCATCAGGGCCCAGCTCGCTTGAGCGAGCCCTATCTCGCTTGAGCGAGACATGAAGGAATGCTTGAGCGAAGAAAGCGAGACGCTTGAGCGAAGAAGGAAAGGAGCATCAGGGGTCGATCTCGCTTGAGCGGCCCAAGGCTCGCTTGAGCGAGATTGGTCCAGAAACGTTGAGAACTCTCTGGCCAATTTTCGCTTGGGCGGGGCACCACTCGCCTGGGCGAAAATCGTCCAGAATCAATTCTCCTTCTCCCTCGCTTGAGCGCTGCCCTTCACGCCTGGGCGAAAATTGTCCAGAATCAAAACACTGATTCTGTGGCAATCTCGCTTGGGCGAAATGCACATCCGCTTGAGCGAATTTGGGGCAGAAACGAATCCCCTGTTCCACAACAATCTCGCTCGGGCGAGATTACTACTCGCTTAAGCGAGTTCTGCAGAAACTCAGCAGAAAACGTGAACTTACATTGCTAACACTCAACCTACCATACTAAAACTCAATCTATGGCAATTCTTTCAGTTCCTATAAAATTTATACATTATATAACGCTCTTGGAACCTACCTCATTCACCATTAACCATCCTCATGCTAACATTAGCTCATGCATATAATTTAAATTCATCATCAAACCACATGCACTCCCTACATACATCTATATTCCACATCATTCCACAAGCTCCATAATATAGCATGAAAACACAACATCCATTCATTTAACAAAGTCAAGTATTCAGATTCATTCTTTACATCTTTTGGGTCATGCAGGAAAATTGGCCTTACGCAAAACATGTCCAATTTTCTCTCATGACCTCTCAAAATCATCAACATCACAAAATTGAGTACATAAACCTCATATACCCTACCAAAACAGATTTTTATGCCGGCCAAGGCTTACGCATTCCTATCCATATTTTACCTTCTTCATACTCGGCCTCCAAAAGTTGTAGGATTTAAGTCATACCTACATCAATCTTTAAAAATGGCAACGGGGAGGTGAGTAACATAATCCAAATGAATTAAAGTCATACATTATGATGAAATACATGTATACTTGCACAATTAGCAATCATTACACCACATCATACATTATACATAATACATCTTATAATTTCAAGTATACATTCACATTATCAATCATTTGGATTGCCAAACACACACATCGGGTTAGTATTCAACTCTTTCCCCTTTCAATTCTCATTCATCCGTTGCCACCAAGGGCTTTCACCTAGGCATATCTCCAGCTATATGCAAATGCTCTTAAAGCTAATGCATATGCACAAGAATTTCTTATCAAACAATGCGGATCCGATTGTGGGAAAATATATCATTAAATCAATTGTGGGACAAGCATAGGTGTGCTACTATGCCTCTACTGCAGTAGAAAAATTGTGTACACATATATCTCAATTTATGCATGCTTACATCATCATCATAATTTTACTGGTACCAAACCGCTATCGCCCATCTGTAGCACTAGTCACCCTGTGACTTGCGGATCAACATCGTGGCCTCAACTACCACAAGTGCTACGGGCCCCTCCTGAACACACATCGAGAGAGCCGTGCCCATCGGACACCGAGGTAAACTCGCTCACCATAGAGCCGCCCGCCCACTGGGCCTGCCACATAGGGTGCCTCGTCACCAAACTATGGACAGCTTCGTGACTCATACACCGAGTCACAGGGAAAAGTCATAATACGCTCGTGCACTGAGCCGCCCTCCCACTGGGCCTGCCTAGTGGAACCCCCTAATATTCCACATAAACAGCTATGATATGCCATGGATGCAATGCAAATGCAAATCAAGTGCATCCTCACACTATGCATCCTAGATGCCACTCCACATTTAATCATTCATCACCACCACTTGGTGGATTTCAATATTCTTATCATTCTTATCCAATCCCAATTTTCTTTGATTTATTCTCATCAATAGTTAGTGGCATACACATTCAATAAATCATACATGTAACACCCCGAATTTTTAAAATAGGAAGATAAATTAGGAAAATAAATATGGAATAATTAAATGCGGGCTAATTAATATCCCAAAATTCTTGAAAAGATTTAAACAAGACTTTTTGAAATTGCTGGTGAATTATGGTGACCGGTTGAGTTGAAAACTGACCCGGATAAAATATAGGTGTCGGACCAAGTATCTCCAATTGAGATGCCGTTGGTCAGGGCCGTAGATAATGTTATTGGGATTCCGAATTTATATTCGGAATAATTTTTAAAATACGTATTGAGCCCGAACAGCGAACCTGTTTGTTTTGGAAACGAAAGAGTTTAATGAAAGCTTAATAACTTAAATGTTAAATCAATATTTTCCTTTGATATTTTTCGGCTGCATCTTCTTCTCCACGGGAGCATGCTCTTCTTCTTATCTTCTTCTTCTTCTTTCCTTCTTCTTCTTCATTATTCCTCTTCATCTTTCCCTTGAACATCAAATTAAAAGGAAATACATCTTCCTCCTCCATTACTATTCTTCAGGAGACTCAAGGAGGTTTGGGGCTTAGAATATCTTCTCCTTCTTCCTCCTTAATTTCGTGTGGACCTTCTCCTCTTTTGCAAACTCACTCTTTACTCCTCTTGAGGTAAAATTATTACCATTTTCCATGTATATAAACATATTACTATGTGTTTTCAATGTTAAGAAAGCATTAATCTATGTAGGTTACTTGGAGAAACATTAAATGTGGAAACCCTAAGATGGGTTGACATAAATACAAGCTTATGAATAATTAATGAGGTAGTTGTAATTATGGTGGGAAAAGAAGGAGGTATATGAGTATTTATGAAGGTTGGTAGGTTTGATGAAAACCCTAAATTTGAATTTTAGGAGGAAATGTATAATATTGAAGAGTATAGCATTTATTGAAGAAGTTAGCATTTGTTGATGGGAAGAGTGTTATAAATGATGAGGTAGAGACATTTAATGATGATGATGTTGACTTAAAGTCATAATAGGTGGGAGACTCACCAAGGTGTTGGTGGAAGCTTAATAGATGGGATAACCTAACAAGTAGGTTGTAGCTCTTGGTAATAATGGATTGTGATTTAAGAGAAGGAATTCCCGAAGCCTAATTAGGCCAATGAATGAATTGATAAATAGTTCCCACATGATAAGAATCATGTGTATACCTATGTATATGTATATTGAATTGATGTTTGAAAGAATATTTGATGTGGCCCTATAATTGATTGGTGTAGGGCTTGGCAATATTGGTGAAGCAGGAACATCAACCCCAGAGGTCTACTTCTCTTGAGGTAGGAGAGGGTGTATTTTCTAAATGCATGAGAATTATGATGATAATGTATGTATTAATGTAGTATGACATGTTTGCTTGGATGAAGGTGATATTATGTGTATGTGAAATGAATTATGTATGGTGATGTGAATTTAGTGTTTATATGATGAAGCTTAAGTGAGGCTATGGATGGCTTATTATGTGTGCTATATGATTGAGTTCATATGAAGATTGATTATTGTGTATGATTTGGTGGAAAATTGTGTGGTTGAGAATGAATGAATCCTAGATGAGAGGGTAAGATAAGCTAAATGAGCTTGAGGTATGGATGAGCATTGTTGTATACATGGCATGACATGCATATCATGATGATGTTGATAAGTGGTTGCGATCACTTGATAATGGAAATGAAAAAAAGGTTTACGAGTTCCTATGATTGTTAGACCGGTGGTTGCGATCACCTGGTATTGAAATGAAAGGCCCTGCGGGACCAATGAGATTGAATGCCCATGGTTGCGATCATGAGGTGGGAGTACCCCTTGCGAGGTGGGAAACCTATATGAAATGTTTATGAGGTGGGAGTACCCCTTGCGAGGAGGGAAACCTATATGAAATGTTTATGAGGTGGGAGTACCCCTTGCGAGGAGGGAAACCTATATGAAATGTTTATGAGGTGGGAGTACCCCTTGCGAGGAGGGAAACCTATATGAAATGTTTATGAGGTGGGAGTACCCCTTGCGAGGAGGGAAACCTATATGAAATGTTTATGAGGCGGGAGTACCCCTTGCGAGGCGGGAAACCTTATGAGATATTGAACGTGGTTGCGATCACGAGAAGCACCTTGCGAGGCTGCTAGAGGGAGTACCCCTTGCGAGGCGGGAAACCATTGAGAATGAGTATATGATTATGGTGGTTGCGATCACCCGAGGAAATGAGAACGGATCCGTGCATATGCATTTTAATGATATTAGCATGTGCATCAGTCTTGAAGCATGATATAGTGTGATACTTTGATGATGCGATATGTATGGATATTCCCTTTTAATTACTAAGGTGTGATGGTGAGTTTGATTGATATGATTCTAAGAGAATTAAGGAAAAATTGTGTTTGAATAAGTATTGATGATTGAATACTGATATAAAATAAACTCCTCTGAGGAGGAGATAGTTATATTGCATTCATGCATATATTGTTTTATTTATTGGATTTTCATCATTGAGAAAGTATACTCACTCTCCTTGTGGTATATCTTTTTAGCTCCTGTGTTGTAGGTTCGCTTTGGAGCCGTTTGTGGAGGTGAAGTGTGAAGAAAGCCTCTTTTTGGTAAAGAATGCCTTGGCCGGCAACATTTTGATTTTATGGTTTGTGTAGAATGTTTGTAATGTATATAGTATTCTGCATATTTTGTATAGCCATAAATTGGTATGAATGATGTATAATGATTATGTACGTCATGTGTGAAAATTGGAACCCACATATAAGACTAATCTTTAGTTATGGCCCTAGTGATGTAAGACGCTATTGTGTGAGTGCTTGAATTTTGCTCACTTTGATGATCAAATGATGAGGATTGTGAATAATGACTTTAGGTGCTGTATAATTAATGATATTTCATGATTATTATGCATAAGTAAGAAACTAGTAGGGTCAAAATGAGTTTTATGAGTCTTGGATAGTGTGTGATGGTCTCAATAGCTTAAATACATGATTTGTGACTTGTAAAAACTGGAACGGGTCAATTCCATTGAGAATAGACCCCTATGTTACTCAAAAAGGCTCAGGAATGGACAAAACGCATTTATTTGCATAACTTTCTCATTTTTGAGAATTTTTGAGTGAGGCCGGTGGCCACACATCACAAATAGTGTATTTTAGTTGGTGTTAAAATTTGGTAGCGTTTGGAGTTGATATGAAAAAGTTAGAGGGGTTAGAAGTCCAAAAATAATGCTTTTTCTGCATAAAAACAGCAACTGTGCTGTCTCGAATCGATTCGAGGATCCCTGAATCGATTCGAGAGCTGCTGTTTCCACTGTTTTTGGTTCCAGGAAGGCCTGAATCGATTCATACGATCCTGAATCGATTCAAGGACCTCTGTTTGCGTAATTTTAAGTTCCAGAAGTGTCTGAATCGATTCATACGAGCTTGAATCGATTCAAGGGGTCCTGTTTTCACTGTTTTGCATTCTAGAATCATATGAATCGATTCATAGGGTGTTTGAATCGATTCATGACCCTGTTTTTCATATTTTTCCTCTATCTTGGGATATCATTGGTATTGTTTGACTATAATATGATGGTACAACGCCCCACACGCATAATTAATGCATTTTATCAAATCGATGGACCATCCTTTGACCTTCTACCACTTCCCTTCATTTCCTTAATGTATTTACATACTTCCGCTACTCCTGGTTGATGATCATGAGATAAATCATCCAAGGTTCACTCTTTGACTTAATTGTTCACCTTCTCATATCTTCACATATGAGATAGGTTATTAAATTAGGTCCGGGGATTTCTTGCCCAAGTTTTCATCTTGCGATCTCTTCCATCCTTTAATTATTTTAAATCGCGAAAAATTTACCCCTATTTTTGGGGTTTCTCAATACACACATATTTGGGATATTCACATCACAATCTCAATCCACATATGGTTGCAAACCATCATCATACTTCATTAATATAATATTATCACATCATTAATTTTATCCCAAACACAATGCCACATAACAATCATCATTCTAAACGCATTCAAATCAAACGTATCATATCATCCATTCAAACAACCATTAACATAATCACATATACATATTTTCACATCACCAATGGATGAAATCATGCATTTAGAAAAGTTACCCCCTCCTACCTCAAGTGAAGTAGTGATCAACGCGATTTGATGGTCCCGCTTCGTCAATGGGGTCACTTCCTACATCACAATACATTATACAATCAATTTTCTACTTACTCATTAAGGTTCAAATACTTATATATATCAATAAATACTTACTGTTTTTATTATTATAACTCTCAAAACTCTTTTATTTCATTTTATCCACCATAACCACCACGGGTTAGGTGCCACCATTTATTATTATGTACTCAACAACCAACCCTTTCATGGGTTTCCCCATTAATGACTTCCATCAACCAAATACCATCACCATTGACCCTTATGCATCATAACTCACATTTATTACCAACAATAAATGTTCATCAACCTCCATTATACATTTTTCCCCAAATTTATGAAGTTAGGGTTCCATAAAATTTCCAACAACCATCATAAATATTCTTCTCCTTCCAACCATAATTACATCCACTTCATTACTTCTCAAAGAGACCTCATTCTCATACAAAACCCACATTAAACTTTTGCATTAAATGCTCTCCTCAAAACATTCATACACATGCATGGCTTCCAACTCATAAATACCATATACCCATAACCAAAACCTTAGCAAAAATGGATATACTTACCTCAAAGCCCAAAAACGAAAATGGGTTCAATAGGGGGAGAGGAAGCTGCGAAAATGGAGAGAAAGAGGGAGAATACAGCAGCTCCAAAACCTCCTTCAAGCTCCACCAAAACGAAAATGGAAGAGAGTAGAAGATAATACCACTTTGCTAGGGTTTGGAGGAAGAAGAAGAGAGAAATGATGAAGATGGTGAAGGGAAGAAGAAGAAAGTGAAGTGTAAATGTTCCACCTTCAGCATTCCCACGTGAATAGAAGGAGAAGAAAATTGGGTTTTCAATTTATTTTAATTCCCCTTTATTAAAACTTTACCGTTTTATAACCAACAGGTTCTCCGTTCGGGCTCAATACATCATCTGAAAATTATTCCGAATACATATTCAGATTCCCAATAATATTCTCTTCAGCCCTGACCAATATCATCTCATTCCGAGATACTTGGTCCGACACCCATATTTCAACCGGGCTTAATTTCAGCTTAACCGGTCTCTAAAATTTACCAAAAATTCCCAAAATTATCAATTTAATTATTCTCAATAGTTTGGGACATTAAATACTCCATATACCAATTTCTAATATTTATTCCGGTAATTAATTCTCTATTTTAAAATTCGGGATGTTACACAATTCATAACTATGTATATAAAACATCATCGAGTCATATCACCGAGTCATATAGCATCTCAAAAATATCATGCCATACTCAATAACACACACACACACACACACACACACATATATATATATATATATATATATATCAGTGCACACACGTACTCAATCAAATAAATCCATTATTAAGTCTTTTAATTGTGTTGCAACACTGGCTCCCCGAGCCATAATTCAGCTCCCAGCTGATCCGTCCATTTTACTGGTACCAAACTATTTGCACCCAATGTGACACCATCACTCTCAGTGACAACGGTCAGTGCCACGGGCTACAACCCCGAGCCCCGCTCAAGAGGTTGCCTTGAGTCCCACCCAAGGTCTTTTGTGAAAACCACATCATATTTCATATTCAATCATCACACATGCATCTCATGCATATACAAAATATCATGAACCATCATCCATATCATCAGCATCAATCTCATATCAATATCAATATCATTATCAATAATATGAATAGAATATATGAAAACATAAAACGTCATATAATCGGGGTCTCAAAATCAGTTATGCACACAACATATATACATCATAATGATATTACCCCACATCCATTCATAAACTATCTATTTGAAATGTAACGCTCCCCCTACCTAGAAATAAGAGTTCTTGCAGCACTTAAGGCTTTATCCAATTCTCAGCTTGTAAATTCCGACTGGAATTTCAGTTTTGTACCAGTCTAGAGCTTTCTTTGTAAAGGAAAGAAATGAAGTTTGCTTTCTTCTTCGTTAATAGCTTTCAGCAAGAGTTGGAAGAAAAAGATTTGTAGATGATGTTTTTCACTTTCCAAAAGTCTTTAATTAATCCAACAGTAGTTGATATTTATATTATTCATGCAAAAGAGACGTGAACAATAAAAACATATCTGTTGTACGTTTCTTCAGATGATGAATAAGGAATAAGCATTTAATGAAAAGGGACAACACATCAGAGAGGGTCCCATTCTTGGAAAAATATCAGAAAAAGACTTTGCTGGAAGGTAGAAGAACAGAGTGACATGGAAAGCTAAAATAATTATTAATTCTGACTCGGTTTTCAGTACTCTGAGCGTATCTTTCTAGGAAAGCCTCTTCACGTTCAGAATTCCTTCATTCGGAAGGAATTCACTCGGAAGGGTTCATCCCATGAAACACTCAGCTTTCCTTCCCCGGAAATGTCCCACACGGAAAGATCTCATTCAGACATCTTACTCAGATATATTTCTGTCCGAGTTAATCCCTTACTTATGTCACTTGGAAGTGTTCCCTCTAAAATCACTCAGAGTTAGTAGATAATTCTTTTTCAGAAATTATTCCACTTGGAAGGATCACTCGGAGTTGAAGTCTGTTTCAAAGACCAATCCGAGTACAAACTCAGCAATTCTGACCGAACGCGGATTGAGTGAATTTATCACCCGGTCATTTATTTCTTTTAAAATTATTCATCCAAAATATACTCATTCGGTTTATTGCATTCGGTTCCATCTCTCTCGAAGATTCCACAAACAGTGACTCTTTACTTGAAAAGTCACACAACTCGAAGTTGATTCACTCCGATTTTCCTCACTAAAAAGTGTCTCTCAAACACTATTTTCTTAACTCAAAAATGATTCGTTTAATGATGTTTCACTCGGAAACATCTTAACCTCAGTTGGAGATAACTTGCCTCGGTCTTACTTCACTCGGTATTGCACCATTTCACTCGGAATTTCTTATTTAAAACGATATTCACTCAGAATTTCATTTAGAAATTCTCCATTAATCCTTAATGAATGAATTTTCTAAAAATTACAAAATTTTGGAATGTTACACACACTGCTCAGCCCTTAAGACGACAGTGGTATAAAACCACCGCAGGGCCTGTTGCTCACCAGAGCGCGTTCCCCCACCGGGAACCTTTGTTTGAATAATTATTTCAGGTTATGTGATTTTGATAATGACAAAGCAATCACTTGAAGAATCATGAACAAGGAGATGAAGTATGAAAATGCAAGATTTATGAGTATGAACCTGTGAAGAAAAACTAAGGAAAAAGAGGCAAGCATTAGTCCAAGCATTAGACCTGCAAAAACATGAAGCCTAATCGATTACAATGGTACCTTAGTCGATTACACAGCTTTTGTCCATCACATAATCGATCAGCACATTAAGCCTAATCGATTGTAAAGGTTTTGTTTGTTATATAATTGATTACACTAAGCTAGCTAATCGATTACACACCTGAGAAACTGAATGGAAAGCATCAGGTATCAGTTACAATCGATTACAAGGAGTCTACAATTGATTACCAAGGTTCTGTCTGTTGCCTAATCGATTACAAGAAGAATCATAATCGATTACAAGGCCTGTTACACTAAAGAAATCAAAGCATAATTGATTACAGCTCGAGGCGTAATCGATTACACTAGTGCTAGAATTTGGGGAAAGTGTTTTTAAATGCAAAACCATCTCATTTCTCCATTAACATTCGAATTCCCATGTTGTGCAACGGCTATGAAGACTTTAGGGCTCCTCTCCAAGGCCTATAAATGGAACACTCATTCAAGCTACTTAAAGCATCCAAATCCATCAAAGAGAAATCAAATATTGAGTCTTGTGAGTTCTATTTCTTGTATAGTTTCAATTTCTGAAACTTTAAGCTTATACTTGTATATCCTCTCTTGTTTATCATTGTTAGAGCCTTTCATTTGCTTATCCACTCTATTGAGAGAGTAAATTGCTTGTAAACACAAACACCAAACACCAAGTTTCACTCTAGGTTGAGTGGTCACAAAGGTTGGGGTTCAACCTTTGGGTATTGAGAGTTTGAGAGATTGGGTGGGTTGCCCTTGTGCTAGTGAGGATTGAGTTCTTGAGTGTGGGACACTAGGCAGCTGCAATTGCTCATAGCTTGTATCTCTAAACTTCAATAGTGGAAATCCTTCAAGTGGGTTACTTGAAGGCGAGACGTACACCGGGTTGGTGGAACTCGTTAAATCGGTTTGCAAGCTTCTCTTCCTTACTCTCTTGCATTTATTTATTGCATTTGATTGGTATATTGTTTTCGTAGTGATTATATTGCTTGAACTTGATTAATTTGGCTAAGTTAAGTTTCTGCACACCAAGTGTTTGATAAATTGTTAAGGCCACCTCTACACATATTTCACCTTAGCACTTACATTTTACTTGTTGTCTCTTGCATATTATTGTCTTGTGTAAAAAGGGAATCAAGTTTAAAGGCATTCCAAGCAAAATTTTTAAACACTCAGTTCATCCCCCCTCTTGAGTATTGAGGCCACTTGAATAATAAGTGGTATCAGAGCTTGACTCTTGGTAGATCAAGCTTAACAGCTTCAAGAGAACAAATGGCCTTAAATTCTCTAAACCTTTTTCCTGAGGCTGGTTGACGTTTGTATTTTTGCAGTCGTGATTCCGTCAAATTAGTACATTAAAATTAATTAACGTACTACTAGGGTGTCAACCTAGGTCGTTCTCTCAAGGATCAACACAAAAATTTAGGAAAAATCAAGTCTTAAACTAATTTTTAACGATTAAAAATAAAAACTAAACAACTAAAAATTTTTACAAACATAAGTTCACTAACATACGATTGGGGGGGGGGGGTTTGATTGATTTTTGTTGTCACAATTAAAATTAAAACAAGGTAAATAAAGGATTTAAAACAATAAATAACAAGCGATTGATTTTCTTGGAGTATTGTAAATAAATTTATCCTTGGTTCACTAAAAATAATTTGTATACTCATTAATGTTAATTTCTTAGCTCAATTTGAATTAATCAACTAAGCGTCTTTTTCAATTCACAATTCCTTTACTTTCATTTAAAAATGAATATTTTAATCAAGCATCCTAATTAAGCAAAAGGAGTCAAGATCGTAAAATCTAGGAATTATTGAGCATACATAAGAACATCGCCTATATACATAATCTATTCTCAAATTATGGAATTAAGCAAACCATAATTATTAAAAGTGATTATGAAAATATTCATTAAGCATGCATATTTCCTTAATCCATTTTAATTTGAAATCTTATTTTACTCCATTTGAATAATTAAACCGATTAAGCATACAAATTCAATTAAACAAAATGGAATTAAATAAGTAGAGAATGATTATGAAGAAATAACAATAATAAAAGCATACTATATTAAAATTAGTGACCTCAAAATTACATTACAACATTCTCCAAGAAAATCAATCTAAGGGTTTTAGCCCTCCATAATTACAACTACAACAATAAAACTAACCCGGAAATGAAGAACTTGCTGGAGAAACTCCAACAGAGAAGAGAAACAGAGAACGTGTGAAGGAGGGAGGAAGAATTGTGTGAATGAAGAATGGTGTGTCACAAGCCTTCCTCTTGTGCCTATTTATAGGAATTAGAAAGCAAAACTAATGCCATAATTAATTCATAATGGAAGATGCACTCTTGAATTTAGAATTCCATGGTGCTCCATTATCAATTTAAGTGCTCCATGATCATGCTTAGTGCCTTGCCCAACATCTTTAGTGCATTGCCCACTTTCCAGAAGCTTGAAAACGTGTTTCTGGGCCAATATTGAACGTATGAATCGATTCAAGAGTGATATGAATCGATTCAAGCTTTCCAAAATGCAATTCTGGGCTAAATTACTCGTATGAATCGATTCATCTAGGGAAAGAATCGATTCATTGCCTTTAAAACTCAAATGAATCGATTCAATTTGCAAAGTTTCACTTCCTGGGTGCTTTAAATCCGTGTGAATCGATTCAGGAGGGGGATGAATCGATTCATCCCCCTGATTCTCCCTATTTTGTGTATTTTTCCACCCTTTTTGAGATTTTTTTGCATATAGCTTGATTCCTTTGATCCTTAGGCACTTTGATCTTCATTTTGGATTGGCATTCTTGAGTTTCTTTGATCTATTTTCTTTTGGCACAAATTAACAATCAAATATTACATAAAGATCAAATGATAAAAATGTGTTAAAATGCAATATGTTACACACTAAGTGATGGCAAATTATACACATTTAAAATGGAGAATTAGAGATAAATCATGCATCATCAAATACTCCCACACTTATTCTTTTGCACTCCCGGGCAAAATCAAAATAAAAACAAGTTTCACAATTTATTGAAAACATTAAGTTGAAAACAACAACACACAGAACTGGCATGCTTGTCATGAAATCTTAGAAATATACAAAGAAACAAGAGTTATTCAACATGCAAGATGCAGAGCATCAAGATATATATAAAAATCATTCAAACACTTAGGCATGTAAAAATTAAATTAAACTGAAAAGAAGATCATAAGTGATAGAACCTCACAAGACATACTCTCAACTCTCAAGTGTTTAAGGTTTGTGTATACTCTCAAAACAATTCCTGAAAAACAAACAGTCTAAAAATTTGGCAAGTTTCTTAATTCTACAATCAACACAAATGAATGTATAGATCAACAGGGCTTTCACAGGGTTGCAATGTGGCCAAGGTTAAAATGGATGAAATATATATATATTTATACCAGAAAGAATAATGAAGCAATTAATTTTATTGGCAAACAGTGAGGGTAAAACATTTATTGCATGGTATTTGGTAAATATATTTTTTTTTTATGAGATTGCATAACACTTGGATCAAGAGTTGCAATTCCTTTTTGCACACCCCCACACTTATTTGAATGCCTGTTTTGACTTGATTCCAAAGCTTCAATATATTTTTTAAGGTAGGTATATTTTTGGTTCTTCATCCATGGCTTATTTGAGCTGCAACAAGGAAGCAGTTAAATAGGCTCAAAATGGCTAGCAAGAGATAATTTATTCATGGTAGGCTTATCTGGCTTAGTGGCTCAACTGAACAAAATGCCTGTATCAAAATACATTCATATGAGTTTCAAGTATCATCAAGAAACAAGACAAAAATTAAGATGTAAGCTTTCAGGAATCAATCACACATGAAAGGATTAAGATGGTTTAAAGTGATCTATCAAATTTAAGGCTTAAAAATCTCACAAGGTATAATTCCATCATATATGATCATTTCTCAATTATCATGTCATTCTCAACATACCAAAAATGTTTGAGTTCAAATTATAACATATCATTAAGCTCATATCAGACATGAAAGAATTTACTTGCTACTCATGCATATCTTAAAATTCCAATAAAACATGCCATTTTAAAACAAAAACACACACAAAATCTTTTATTTTTAATAATTTTTTTTTTTAAATTAAACAAAGTCACACAAAATTTAATCACACAAAACACACATAAATGATCCCACCCCCACACTTAAATCATACATTGTCCTCAATGTAAGACAAGGCATACAAAATAGACAATAGAATAAAAAAGTAAAGAGATGGGTAAGAAAAACTCCCTCAAGGGGGATCAAGAAGTGATTCCCCCAAAGCATGTTCCTCCATTGTAACATCCACAAGTGAAGGATTTTCATGAAATGGCTTCAAACGTTGTCCATTAACCTTGAAGCTTTTGTTGGAGTTTTCACTTTTTATTTCCACAGCTCCATGGGGAAATACATTTGTAACAATGAAAGGTCCTTCCCATTTGGAGCGCAATTTTCCGGCCATCAGTTTCAACCGGGAATTAAACAGTAGCACTTTCTGTCCAGCAGTAAAATCCTTTCTAGCTATTGAGCTATCATGAAATTTCTTTGTTTTCTCCTTATAGAACCTCGAGTTCTCATAAGCTGCCAAACGTATCTCATCAAGCTCATTCAGTTGTAATTTTCTTTCCTCACCTGCTTGATCAAGTGCTAAGTTACAAGCTTTTACAGCCCAATAAGCACGATGCTCAATCTCCACTGGAAGATGACATGCTTTACCAAAACCAATTCTATAGGGAGACATTCCTATAGGTGCCTTAAAAGCTGTTCTATGTGCCCAAAGAGCATCATCCAATTTCCTGCTCCAATCCTTTTTGTTAGGCTGTACTATCTTCTCCAGGATCCTTTTGATTTCTCTGTTAGAGACTTCCGCTTGTCCATTGGTTTGGGGATGATATGGAGTAGAGACTCTATGAACAACCCCATACTTCCTGAGCATAGCTTGCATGGTCCTGTTACAGAAATGTGTTCCTTGATCACTAATGATTGCTCTCGGGATGCCAAACCTGCAAAGAATTTGAGATCTAACAAAATCCACAACAACTCGAGCATCATTAGTTCTGGTGGCTTTAGCTTCCACCCATTTAGAAACATAATCAACAGCCAATAAAATATAAGTAAAACCAAAGGATGGAGGAAATGGACCCATAAAATCAATGCCCCAAACATCAAATACTTCACAAAACAACATTGGTTGCTGAGGCATCTGTTGTCTCCATGTGGTAGCATTACTAGCTCTTTGGCATTTCTCACAGGTGTTACAAACTCTCCATGCATCCTTAAAAATTGTGGGCCAATACAAACCTGAATCCAACACTTTTCTTGCTGTTCTTTGTGGACCAAAATGTCCACCAACTGGTGAAGCATGGCAGAATCGAAGAACTGATTCTATTTCATGATCGGGAATGCATCTTCGAATCACCTGATCATTACACAATTTCCACAAATACGGGTCATCCCAAATATAATACTTTGCATCACTTTTTAATTTTAAAATTTGGTTTCTGGATGCACATGGTGGAAAAACAGAAGCAACAAGATAATTTACAATGTTAGCAAACCAAGGTGAATCAAAAGAGTTAGAAATACTCATGAGGTGTTCATCGGGAAAATGGTCCCGAATAGGTGCCGAATCAGGAGCATTCTCAATTCTGCTTAAATGGTCTGCCACAAGGTTTTGTGTTCCACTTCTGTCACGAATTTCCAAGTCAAACTCTTGGAGCAAAAGCATCCAACGAATTAATCTTGGCTTGGACTCACCTTTCTTCAACAAGTACTTCAGAGCTACATGGTCAGTAAAGACAACTACTCGAGAACCGAGTAGGTAAGATCTGAACTTATCTAATGCAAAAACAATGGCCAAGAGCTCTTTTTCAGTGGTAGTGTAATTTACCTGAGCAACATCTAAAGTTTTAGATGCATAGTAGATGACCCTAGGCTGTTTGTCAATCTTTTGACCAAGGACGGCTCCCAATGCATAATTAGAGGCATCACACATTAACTCAAATGGAGCTGTCCAAACAGGTGCTTGGATTATTGGGGTTGTTGTCAATGCTTGCTTGAGGCAATTAAAAGCCTCCTTACACTTTTCATCAAATTCAAATGCCACATCCTTTTGAAGCAGACTGGATAATGGCCTAGCCTTCTTGCTGAAATCTTTTATGAATCTTCTGTAGAATCCTGCATGGCCAAGAAAAGAACGAACCTCTCGAACACAAGAGGGGTAAGGCAAGTGTGATATAACTTCTACCTTGGCAGGATCTACCTCAATTCCTTTTTCCGAGATTACATGCCCTAAAACTATTCCTTGTTTTACCATAAAATGACATTTTTCATAGTTCAAAACAAGGTTAGTTTCAATACATCTGTTTAAAACTTTATCAAGACTATCAAGGCATGCATTAAATGAAGATCCATAGACAGTAAAATCATCCATAAACACCTCTATGCAATTTTCAATGAAATCATGAAAAATACTTATCATGCATCTTTGAAAAGTTCCGGGAGCATTGCATAGGCCAAATGGCATTCTCCTATAAGCAAATGTGCCAAAGGGACAGGTGAATATGGTCTTATCTTGATCCTCAGGTGCAATGTGAATCTGAAAATATCCAGAGAATCCATCAAGAAAACAGTAGTGAGACTTACCTGCGAGACGCTCAAGCATTTGGTCAATGAAGGGTAAAGGGAAATGGTCCTTCTTTGTTGCTTGGTTAAGTCTCCTGTAGTCAATACAGACTCTCCAACTATTCTGCACTCTAGTTGGGATCAATTCATCCTTTTCATTTTTCACAACTGTGATCCCTGTTTTCTTAGATACCACTTGAATTGGACTCACCCATTGGCTATCAGAGATAGGATAAATGATTCCTGCTTGTAGAAGCTTGGTGATCTCCTTCTTAACCACATCAAGGATTACAGGGTTAAGTCTCCTCTGGGGTTGTCTTACTGCTTTAGTATTTTCCTCCAAAAATATTCTATGCATGCACATGGATGGACTAATTCCAGGAATGTCTGCCAATGTCCATCCTATAGCCTTCTTATGTCTTTTCAATACCTGCAACAATTTTTCTTCTTGATTTTCATCAAGAGAAGTGGAAATTATTAGCGGGAGCTGTTCATTATCCCCTAAGTATACATACTTTAGGTTCTCAGGTAGGGGTTTCAATTCTAACTTTGGTGCCTGCAAAACAGATGGAACTAACAAAGTAGATTTTGATTCTACTGTTTGCACCTCAAAAATTTTGTTAGAATTTTCTTGAAATCCTGCATACAGCTCCTTATGGTTAACAGATATATCTAGAGACTCTGAATCAGAATTTATGTATCTATCAATTTCAGCACAAATATCACAACTTCCAGAATCATTGCATGCAAAACATTTGTTTGAATCATCCATGTATTCCAAATCAACATTAGAAAAATGTTCAAAAACTAGTTCATCAATAATGTCAATTTGGAAAACAGAATGATTTTCAGATGGATATTTCATGGCATCAAGAATATTAAATTGAACTCTCGTGTCACCAAATTCCATAGAGAGAGTTCCAGAATGAACATCTATTTTGGTTCGAGCTGTTTTCAAAAATGGTCTTCCCAAAATGATAGGAACAGGAATTTGAGGCATACCTTCTTCCATATCAAGTACGAAAAAGTCAGCAGGGAAAACAAGCTGTTCTACCTGAACCAAAACATCCTCTATAACTCCAGCAGGATAGGCAGTGCTCCTATTGGCTAGCTGAATTACTACACCAGTAGGTTGTAAATTTCCAAGAGATAAAGTTTTAAAAACAGACATAGGCATAACATTTATTGAAGCTCCTAAATCTAACATACAATTTTCAAATTTGTTATTGCCTATGATACAGGGTATAGAAAACGTACCTGGATCCTTGCATTTCTCAGGGATATTTGAAACTTCTTTACTAAGCAGTGCAGATACATTTCTTCCCATGCTTATCCTTTCATTACCTTTGAGTCTCCTCTTGTGAGTACACAACTCCTTCAGAAATTTGGCATACTTGGGGACTTGTTTGATTGCATCAAGAAGAGGTATATTTATTTCTACTTTCCTGAAAGTATCCAAAATTTCTTTGTCTACTTCTTCCATCTTCTTGCTTGGAATTGCTTTTGGTGGGAAAGGAAGAGGGATATGAGGTGGAATTTGGGATGGTTGCATCTCAGATTTGCTTGTGCTTGAAGAGGGCACATCATTCTCAACTGTTGTGGGCACATCTGTTTGTTTTTTAGGTTCCTTAGGTATGGGTATTTCAAGGTTCTTACCTGATCTTAACTGAATTGCGCTCACATTTCTTGGATTTGCAGCTGGTTGAGAGGGTAACTTGTCAGAGTTCTGAAATTGTAATTGGTTCAATGATGAAGCCAATTGCCCAATTTGGTTGCTTAAACTCTGGATGGTAGCATCATTCCTTTGTTGATACTCCAAGTTCTGTGCAGCCATTTGTTTCACCAGATCCTCCAAAGAAGGGCCACTTGTGGGTGGTTGAGGTGTAGGTCTTTGGAAGTTTGGTGCATTGTTTTGAAATGGAGGTTGGGGATTTTGTTGTTGGTTTTCCCATCTCAAGTTTGGATGGTTCCTCCAACCTGGATTGTATCTATTGGTGGAAAGGTCATGGTTTTGTTGTGGTGGAGGTCTATCATGGTAGATGTTAGCTGCATAGGCTTGGGGACTATTATTATCCTTTTCTTGTAGAGAAGGACAACAATCAGTGGGGTGCTCTTGTGAAGAGCAGATTCCACATACTTTAGCAGTCATGGATTTTTGATTTACTGCCAATTGTGTAACTAGAGTGGTGAGAGCATCAAGTTTGCTCTCCAATTTAATTCCAGATGAACTAGAATTGGAATCAAACATGGGTTTGAAAGAATCATGTCTCATGAGACGCCCCAAACCCCCAATTAAACTAGGGGAAAATTTTTCGCTTCTTTGAAAATGTTAATAAATCCGATAATTAAAGTGGTGAAGTATTTTTCACCAAACCCCCGGATCTAGAATGAACCACTCCCATATATGGAGATATGAGAGGGTGAAACTAAAATGTAAATCTTTCAATCAAAATCAGCGGAAGAATTGTCCAATTTGACTTAATCATTGGCTAATTGATTTTCAAGAGGAGGAGTTTCATAAAAATGTGAAATACACTTATATAATCTCAAGAGCCAAAACACTACTCCTCAATACTTTTAAAATAATATTTAAGGAAGAAATAATGCATAACATTTTAAAATTTATCTTAAAATAACAAAATGAGAATCAGGAGCATACTCGCTCAGGCGCGACTCAAGTCGCTTGAGCGAGCCAGCGTGCACACGCTTGAGCGAACGCTGAGTGGCTTTGAGCGAGAGAGAGAAATAAGTATCAGGGCTCAACTCGCTTGAGCGAGCCCTGCCTCGCTTGAGCGAGACACGAATGAATGCTTGAGCGAAGGAGGCGAGACGCTTGAGCGAAGAAGGAAAGGAGCAACAGGGGTCGATCTCGCTTGAGCGGCCCAAGGCTCGCTTGAGCGAGATTGGTCCAGAAACGTTGAGGACTCTCTGGCCAATTTTCGCTTGGGCAAGGCACCACTCGCCTGGGCGAAAATCCTCCAGAATCAACTTTCCTTCTCCCTCGCTTGAGCGCTGCCCTTAACGCCTGGGCGAAAATTGTCCAGAATCAAAATACTGATTCTGTGGCAATCTCGCTTGGGCGAATTGCTCGTTCGCTTGAGCGAATTTGGGGCAGAAACGAATCCCCTGTTCCACAACAATCTCGCTCGGGCGAGGTTGCTACTCGCTTGAGCGAGTTCTGCAGAAACTCAGCAGAAAATGAAAATTCAATTGAACAACACACATACAACATTAATTCCTTCTAATTTGGCCTCACATAAGACCCTACCTCATTTCATTGTGCATGTACCAACTCATACCATAATATAATCTAAAACTACATAATCCTTTCATTGAATCAAATACCACCAACATCATCATGCTAATATGGATTCCATACATATAATTTAAATTCATCATCAAATCACATGCATTCCCTACATACATCTATCTTCCACATCATTCCACAAGTTCCATAATATAGCATGAAAACACAACATCCATTCAATTAACAAAGTAAAGTATTCAGATTCATTCTTTACATCTTTTGGGTCATGAATGAAAATTGTCATTACCCAAACATGCCCAATTTTCTTCCATGACCTCCAAAATTACCAACATTACAAAATTGAGTATATAGACCTCATATACTCTACAAAACAGATTTCATGCCGGCCAAGGCTTACACATTCCTATCCATATTTTACCTTCTTCATACTCGGCCTCCAAAAGTTGTAGGATTTAAGTCATACCTACATCAACTTTAAAAATGGCAACGGGGAGGTGAGTAACATAATCCAAATGAATTAAAGTCATACATTAGGACGAAATACATGTATACTTGCACAATTAGCAATCATTACACCCCATCATACATTATACACAGTACATCTTATAATTTCAAGTATACATTCACATTATCAATCATTTGGATTGCCTAACACACACATCGGGTTAGTATTCAACTCTTTCCCCTTTCAACTCTCATTCATCCGTTGCCACCAAGGGCTTTCACCTAGGCATATCTCCAGCTATATGCAAATGCTCTTAAAGCTAATGCATATGCACAAGAATTTCTTATCAAACAATGCGGATCCGACTGTGGGAAAATATATCATTAAATCAATTGTGGGACAAGCATAGGTGTGCTACTATGCCCCTACTGCAGTAGAAAAATTGTGTACACATATATCTCAATTCAAGCATGCTTACATTCTCATAATTTTACTGGTACCAAACCGCTATCGCCCATCTGTAGCACTAGTCACCCTGTGACTTGCGGATCAACATCGTGGCCTCAACTACCACAAGTGCTACGGGCCCCTCCCGAACACACATCGAGAGAGCCGTGTCCCGTCGGACACCGAGGTAAACTCGCTCACCATAGAGCCGCCCGCCCACTGGGCCTGCCACATAGGGTGCCTCGTCACCAAACTATGGACAGCTTCGTGACTCATACACCGAGTCACAGGGGAAGATCACAATACGCTCGTGCACTGAGCCGCCCTCCCACTGGGCCTGCCTAGTGGAACCCCCTAATATTCCACATAAACAACTATGATATGCCATGGATGCAATGCAAATGCAAATCAAGTGCATCCTCACACTATGCATCCTAGATGCCACTCCACATTTAATCATTCATCACCACCACTTGGTGGATTTCAGCATTCTCAGCATTCTTATCCAATCCCAATTTTCTTTGACTTATTCTCATCAATAGTTAGTGGCATACACATTCAATAAATCATACACACATATTTGAGATATTCACATCAAAATCTCAATCCACATATGATTGCAAACCATCATCATACTTCGGTAATATAATATTATCACATCATTAATTTCATCCCAAACACAATGCCACATAGCAATCATCATTCTAAACGCATTCAAATCACACATATCATATCATCCATTCAAACAACCATTAACATAATCACATATACATATTTTCACATCACCAATGGATGAAATCATGCATTTAGAAAAGTTACCCCCTCCTACCTCAAGTGAAGTAGTGATCAACGCGGTTTGATGGTCCCGCTTCGTCAATGGGGTCACTTCCTACATCACAATACATTATACAATCAATTTTTCTACTTACTCATTAAGACTTAATTACTTATATATATCAATAAATACTTGCTGTTTTTATTAGTATAACTCTCAAAACTCTTTTATTTCATTTTATCCACCATAACCACCATGGGTTAGGTGCCACCATTTATTATTATGTACTCAACAACCAAACCCTTTCATGGGTTTCTCCCTTATTAACTTCCATCAACCAAATACCATCACCATTGACCCTTATGCATCACAACTCACATTTATTACCCACAATAAATGTTCACCAACCTCCATATACATTTTCCCCCAAATTCATAAAATTAGGGTTTCATAAAATTTCCAACACCTTCATAAATATTCTTCTCCTTCCAACAATAAATACATCCACTCTATTACTTCTCAAAGAAACCTCATTCTTATACAAACCCACACTAAACTCTTGCATTAAATGCCTTAAATGAACATCCATTCACATGCTTGGTTCCCAAAACTCATATTATCATATAACCATGGCAAAAACCCAAGTAACTAGTGAGTATTTCTTACCTTACACCCAAAAACGAAAATGGGTTCACAAGAGAGAGAGAGAGCTGCGAAAAATGAAGAGAAAGGAGGAGAAGACAGCAACCCTACAAGCCTCCTACAAGCTCCCTTCAAACGAAAATGGGGAGGTGTGGAAGATGAGCTCAAGTTGCTAGGGTTTTAGAAGGAGAAATGAGAGAATGGAGAAGATGATGATGGAAAGAAGAAGAAGAAAGTGAAGTGTAATGTCCAACACCATCAGCAATCCCACGTGAATAGAGAAAGGAAAAATGGGGTTTTTGATTTATTTTAATATCATTCATTAAAACTTCAACGTTTTATAACCAACAGGTTCTCAGTTCGGGCTCAATACATCATCTGAAAATTATTCCGAATACATATTCAGATTCCCAATATCATTCTCTACAGCCCTGACCAATATCATCTCATTCTGAGATACTTGGTCTGACACCCATATCTCAACCGGGCTTAATTTCAGCTTAACCGGTCTCCAAAAATTACCAAAAATTCCCAAAATCTTAATTTAATTATTCTCAATAGTTTGGGACATTAAATACTCCATATACCAATTTCTAATATTTATTCCGGTAATTAATTCTCTATATTTTAAAATTCGGGATGTTACAATCCACCCCACCAAAAAGAAAATTTCGTCCCCGAAATTTCACATACCGGATTCAAATGCGTCAGGATACCGTTCTCTGATATCGTCTTCGCGTTCCCATGTGAACGTCTCAGTATTTCCATGTTTCCAAGCGACCTCCACCAAAGGTACCAACTTGTTCCGCAATTTCTTCACGGAATGTCCGACAATGCGAACAGTAACAGGAGAAATAGATAGATCATCTCGCACCTCAATCTCGTCCATCGGGATCACATGTAAAGGATCATAAACATATTTCCTTAACTGCGACACGTGAAACACGTTGTGTAGATTAGCAAGATGTGGAGGGAGTGCTATCCTATAAGCAACCTTACCAATCCGCTCCAACACCTCGTAAGGTCCGATAAATCTAGGGCTCAATTTCCCACTCTTCAACGCCCTTCCAATGCCTTTATCACGCGAGACTTTCAAAAACACATGGTCACCCACTTGAAACTCAAGGGGTTTATGTCTCTTGTCATAATAACTCTTCTGTCTATCTTGAGCAATCCTCATATTCTCTTGTATCTTCTTAATTTGCTCTGTAGTTTCCTGAATGATCTCTGGCCCTAAAGCCAAGTTTTCTCCAACTTCAAGCCAACACAGGGGAGTTCTACACTTCCTTCCATACAACGCCTCATACGGTGCCATACCTATGCTGGAATGGAAGCTGTTATTGTATGTAAACTCGATCAATGGGAGGAATCTCTCCCAACATCCACCGTGCTCAAGAACACAGGCTCTCAACAAATCCTCCAAGCTTTGTATAGTTCTCTCCGATTGCCCATCGGTTTGAGGGTGATAAGCGGAACTAAGCTTCAACTTAGAACCCAACTCATCATGCAAACGTCCCCAAAACTGAGAAGTAAACCGAGGATCACGGTCGGATATGATGCTGGATGGAACACCATGTAGTCTAACAATCTCCTTGATGTATATTTGTGCCAATTTCTCCAAAGGACTCTTCATATTAATGGGTAAGAAGTGAGCACATTTTGTCAATCTATCAACAATCACCCATATAGCATCGTTTCCAGCACGAGTTCTGGGTAGTCCAGAAACAAAATCCATAGCTATACTATCCCATTTCTAAACAGGGATCTCCAATGGTCTCAAATAACCAGATGGTCTCTGATGTTCGACCTTTGCCTTTTGACAAACAAGGCAAGATGCTACAAAATTCGCCACATCACGTTTCAAACCGGGCCACCAAAAGTTCTTCTTCAAATCTTGATACATCTTAGTGGAACCAGGATGAATACTCAATATGCTTTTGTGAGCTTCCTCAAGTACACGTTTCCTCACATCATCGCTTGAGGGAACATAAATTCGGCCTCTAACACGCCAAATGCCATCTCGACCTTCTTCTATGAACAAATTCTTCCCTTTTTCTTGGGTCTTTTTCATCTCAATCAAATACTCATCATTGGGTTGTTGCGTCTTCACATATTCAAGAAATTCATTTGCAACCTTCAACATCTCCAACACCATTTTCTTGGAAGTGTAAGTCTCCACGCCCACATTCAAATCTCTAAATTGTTCAATCAACTCCATTTCCTTTGCCATCATCATGGAAACATGCAATGACTTCCTGCTCAATGCATCAGCAACCACATTTGCCTTACCGGGGTGATACTTCAATTCAAATTCGTAGTCTTTTAGGAACTCCATCCACCGTCTTTGGCGCATATTCAACTCCTTCTGGTCAAACAAGTATTTAAGGCTTTTGTGATCACTAAAGACCACAAACTTAGAGCCATATAAGTAGTGTCGCCACAACTTCAATGCAAACACCACCGCCGCCAGTTCAAGATCATGTGTAGGGTAGTTAACCTCATGCGGTCGCAACTGCCTCGACGCATAGGCTATCACACGCTCCTTTTGCATCAACACACATCCAAGACCAAGCTTAGATGCATCGCAATATACCACAAATTCATCTGTCAAATTGGGCAATGCTAACACCGGTGCGGTAGTAAGCCTTAACTTCAACTCTTGGAAACTTTCTTCACATTCACGGGTCCACACAAAAGATTGGTTCTTCCGAGTCAATTTCGTTAGCGGTAAAGCCAAACGGGAAAACCCTTCAATAAATCTCCGGTAATAACCAGCAAGACCAAGAAAACTCCTTATCTCCGTCACAGACGTTGGCCTTTCCCAAGCCATCACAGCTTCAACTTTAGATCTATCCACAGCAACTCCATCAGTTGAAATAACATGTCCAAGAAATTGGACCTCAGACAGCCAAAATTCACACTTAGAGAGCTTCGCATACAACTCCTTTTCGCGAAGGATCGTCAACACAAGACGAAGATATCTTTCATGCTCTTCATGACTCTTGGAATACACCAAAATATCATCGATAAACACCACGACAAATTGGTCAAGATATTCATGGAAGATGCGATTCATATAACTCATGAAAATCGCAGGGGTATTCGTCACACCAAATGGCATCACTACGTACTCATAGTGTCCATATCGCGTTCGAAAAGCAGTCTTTGGAATATCTTCGGCCTTCACCCGAATTTGGTGATATCCAGAACGCAAATCAATCTTCGAAAACATAACAGCACCCTTCAATTGATCCAATAGATCATCAATACGTGGAAGAGGGTATTTATTCTTAATGGTCAGTTTGTTGAGTTGGCGATAATCAACGCACAATCTCATGCTCCCATCTTTCTTCTTCACTAGCAATACGGGAGCACCCCAAGGAGACACACTTGGGCGAATAAACTCCCGTTCAAGCAATTCTTCCACTTACTTTTTCAATTCAGCTAACTCCATAGGATACATCCTATAAGGAGCTCGGGAAACAGGTTCTGCACCCGGAATAAGATCAATAGAAAATTCCACTTCTCGTGGAGGAGGTAATCCGGGAATTTCTTCCGGAAACACATCGGGAAATTCTGAAACAATAGGAATTCCACCAGATTGGGAAACACCATTCCCATCAACCAAACAGAACATCACAAGAAGTTGAGCGATACCTCGCACATCAAAGCCTTCAGTATTAGAGGTTGGGAAAATCACCGTCTTACTATGACAATCCACCAAAACCTTGTTGGTAGACAACCAATCCATGCCTAGGATAACATCTAGGTCTTTCATAGGTAAACACACGAAGGATACAACAAATTTTCTACCCTTCAAGTCCATCTCTACATTCTCACATCGAGTCACCGATCTTAAGCAAGCACCAGTCGGTGTAGTCACCAATATTGCACCTTTCATCATACTCACAGGCACTCGCAGGCGCCTCACACAATCTTCAGAAATAAAAGAGTGCGTAGCACCCGAATCAAATATCACATTAACAACATTACCATATATCTGGCACTCACTTTGGACAAGATCCTCAGCTTGTGCTGCTTCTTCACCGGTCACGGCAAAGACTCTTCCAGCCATTTGTTGATTAGCACCACGATTTGGGCCATTCCGACCACCATGAGCATTACCTCGGCCGTTTCCATTACCACGACCGTTACCACCATTTCGGTTTCCATTTCTTCCACCATTACCGTTTCCACGACCACGGCCTCTAAAAGCACCATAGTCTCCACGGTTTGCATTATCACGTGGCACAACATCTGCAACATTCAAAGGACAATCAGGGCGGATATGCCCCGGTTGGTTGCATCTATAGCACACCACTATTTCTTCTTGATTGCAATCTCTGGCTAAGTGATTTCCACCACATCTGTAACAACGGAGTCCTTGGCCATCACCTCGGCCACCAACAGCACCATGCCTTCCGCCACCTCGTCCACCTCTAAAAGAAGAGGACCCACGTACAAATCGTCTGTTGTTTTTAAAATTGTCTTTCTTCTTGAAGCTAGAAGATTGGCCCTTCAACTTATAATCATGCCCCGAGTAGTTCCTTGGAGCAATATCATTCTCTTCGAAAATTCTGCACTTATCCACAAGAGTAGGAAAACTCCTAATCTCTTGGTGACAAATCGCCTTCTTAATCTCTTGGTGTAGTCCATTCTCAAACTTAACACATTTCGAAACTTCAGTGCCCTCTTGCTGAAAGGGAGGATAAAACACACATAACTCTTCAAATTTCATAGCATACTCTTCAACCGACATGCTGCCTTGCTTGAGTTCCATGAATTCAAGCTCTTTCTTGTTTTTGTAACTTGCAGGAAAATATTTCTTAAGAAATTCAGCTTTGAAATTCTCCCAAGTCAAAGGAGTGTGGGCAGCAGTCATACGCCCACGGGTAAGGATCCACCAAGATTCGGCCTCATTCCGAACCATAAACACCGCATATTCCACCTTCTGCGTTTCGGTACATTCCATACTAGCGAATATCCGTTCCAAGTCACGGATCCAAACATCAGCATCTTCTGGTTTATAGCCTCCATGAAATTCAGAAGGCTTCCGCTTAAGAAATTGGTCAAGGCCTTGATTCGGCTGACCAACAGGTTGTTGTTGCTGTGCAAGTATATCAGCAAAGCGATTGAAGGCCTCAATCATAGCAATTGTATCAGGATTGCGCCTATACGCCATCACTCAATCTATATACAACAACGTGAACATAATTAGAAACTTAAGGTTCCTTCACTCAGTGTGCATACATATCATTCATCATTAACCTCATTGACATAAGTATCATCATAATGTATTTAATAATTAGAAGGTAAATATGAGAAAGGAATTGCCTGGCCGGGCTTAACAACAATCATTTAATAATCTCATTTCAATAACTACCTTCATAACTCATCCATATAATTCACAAATCAATCAGCCATAAGTAATGTATACATGGATAACATCATTTATAATCATATCAAGAGCAATGAATGCTCTGATACCAGGTTGAGACGCCCCAAACCCCCAATTAAACTAGGGGAAAATTTTTCGCGTCTTTGAAAATGTTAATAAATCCGATAATTAAAGTGGTGAAGTATTTTTCACCAAAGCCCCGGATCTAGAATGAACCACTCCCATATATGGAGATATGAGAGGGTGAAACTAAAATGTAAATCTTTCAATCAAAATCAGCGGAAGAATTGTCCAATTTGACTTAATCATTGGCTAATTGATTTTCAAGAGGAGGAGTTTCATAAAAATGTGAAATACACTTATATAATCTCAAGAGCCAAAACACTACTCCTCAATACTTTTAAAATAATATTTAAGGAAGAAATAATGCATAACATTTTAAAATTTATCTTAAAATAACAAAATGAGAATCAGGAGCATACTCGCTCAGGCGCGACTCAAGTCGCTTGAGCGAGCCAGCGTGCACACGCTTGAGCGAACGCTGAGTGGCTTTGAGCGAGAGAGAGAAATAAGTATCAGGGCTCAACTCGCTTGAGCGAGCCCTGCCTCGCTTGAGCGAGACACGAATGAATGCTTGAGCGAAGGAGGCGAGACGCTTGAGTGAAGAAGGAAAGGAGCAACAAGGGTCGATCTCGCTTGAGCGGCCCAAGGCTCGCTTGAGCGAGATTGGTCCAGAAACGTTGAGGACTCTCTGGCCAATTTTCGCTTGGGCGAGGCACCACTCGCCTGGGCGAAAATCCTCCAGAATCAACTCTCCTTCTCCCTCGCTTGAGCGCTGCCCTTAACGCCTGGGCGAAAATTGTCCAGAATCAAAATACTGATTCTGTGGCAATCTCGCTTGGGCGAATTGCTCGTTCGCTTGAGCGAATTTGGGGCAGAAACGAATCCCCTGTTCCACAACAATCTCGCTCGGGCGAGGTTGCTACTCGCTTGAGCGAGTTCTGCAGAAACTCAGCAGAAAACGAAAATTCAATTGAACAACACACATACAACATTAATTCCTTCTAATTTGGCCTCACATAAGACCCTACCTCATTTCATTGTGCATGTACCAACTCATACCATAATATAATCTAAAACTACATAATCCTTTCATTGAATCAAATACCACCAACATCATCATGCTAATATGGATTCCATACATATAATTTAAATTCATCATCAAATCACATGCATTCCCTACATACATCTATCTTCCACATCATTCCACAAGTTCCATAATATAGCATGAAAACACAACATCCATTCAATTAACAAAGTAAAGTATTCAGATTCATTCTTTACATCTTTTGGGTCATGAATGAAAATTGTCATTACCCAAACATGCCCAATTTTCTTCCATGACCTCCAAAATTACCAACATTACAAAATTGAGTATATAGACCTCATATACTCTACAAAACAGATTTCATGCCGGCCAAGGCTTACACATTCCTATCCATATTTTACCTTCTTCATACTCGGCCTCCAAAAGTTGTAGGATTTAAGTCATACCTACATCAACTTTAAAAATGGCAACGGGGAGGTGAGTAACATAATCCAAATGAATTAAAGTCATACATTAGGACGAAATACATGTATACTTGCATAATTAGCAATCATTACACCCCATCATACATTATACACAGTACATCTTATAATTTCAAGTATACATTCACATTATCAATCATTTGGATTGCCTAACACACACATCGGGTTAGTATTCAACTCTTTCCCCTTTCAACTCTCATTCATCCGTTGCCACCAAGGGCTTTCACCTAGGCATATCTCCAGCTATATGCAAATGCTCTTAAAGCTAATGCATATGCACAAGAATTTCTTATCAAACAATGCGGATCCGACTGTGGGAAAATATATCATTAAATTAATTGTGGGACAAGCATAGGTGTGCTACTATGCCCCTACTGCAGTAGAAAAATTGTGTACACATATATCTCAATTCAAGCATGCTTACATTCTCATAATTTTACTGGTACCAAACCGCTATCGCCCATCTGTAGCACTAGTCACCCTGTGACTTGCGGATCAACATCGTGGCCTCAACTACCACAAGTGCTACGGGCCCCTCCCGAACACACATCGAGAGAGCCGTGTCCCGTCGGACACCGAGGTAAACTCGCTCACCATAGAGCCGCCCGCCCACTGGGCCTGCCACATAGGGTGCCTCGTCACCAAACTATGGACAGCTTCGTGACTCATACACCGAGTCACAGGGGAAGATCACAATACGCTCGTGCACTGAGCCGCCCTCCCACTGGGCCTGCCTAGTGGAACCCCCTAATATTCCACATAAACAACTATGATATGCCATGGATGCAATGCAAATGCAAATCAAGTGCATCCTCACACTATGCATCCTAGATGCCACTCCACATTTAATCATTCATCACCACCACTTGGTGGATTTCAGTATTCTCAGCATTCTTATCCAATCCCAATTTTCTTTGACTTATTCTCATCAATAGTTAGTGGCATACACATTCAATAAATCATACACACATATTTGAGATATTCACATCAAAATCTCAATCCACATATGATTGCAAACCATCATCATACTTCGGTAATATAATATTATCACATCATTAATTTCATCCCAAACACAATGCCACATAGCAATCATCATTCTAAACGCATTCAAATCACACATATCATATCATCCATTCAAACAACCATTAACATAATCACATATACATATTTTCACATCACCAATGGATGAAATCATGCATTTAGAAAAGTTACCCCCTCCTACCTCAAGTGAAGTAGTGATCAACGCGGTTTGATGGTCCCGCTTCGTCAATGGGGTCACTTCCTACATCACAATACATTATACAATCAATTTTTCTACTTACTCATTAAGACTTAATTACTTATATATATCAATAAATACTTGCTGTTTTTATTAGTATAACTCTCAAAACTCTTTTATTTCATTTTATCCACCATAACCACCATGGGTTAGGTGCCACCATTTATTATTATGTACTCAACAACCAAACCCTTTCATGGGTTTCTCCCTTATTAACTTCCATCAACCAAATACCATCACCATTGACCCTTATGCATCACAACTCACATTTATTACCCACAATAAATGTTCACCAACCTCCATATACATTTTCCCCCAAATTCATAAAATTAGGGTTTCATAAAATTTCCAACACCTTCATAAATATTCTTCTCCTTCCAACAATAAATACATCCACTCTATTACTTCTCAAAGAAACCTCATTCTTATACAAACCCACACTAAACTCTTGCATTAAATGCCTTAAATGAACATCCATTCACATGCTTGGTTCCCAAAACTCATATTATCATATAACCATGGCAAAAACCCAAGTAACTAGTGAGTATTTCTTACCTTACACCCAAAAACGAAAATGGGTTCACAAGAGAGAGAGAGAGCTGTGAAAAATGAAGAGAAAGGAGGAGAAGACAGCAACCCTACAAGCCTCCTACAAGCTCCCTTCAAACGAAAATGGGGAGGTATGGAAGATGAGCTCAAGTTGCTAGGGTTTTAGAAGGAGAAATTAGAGAATGGAGAAGATGATGATGGAAAGAAGAAGAAGAAAGTGAAGTGTAATGTCCAACACCATCAGCAATCCCACGTGAATAGAGAAAGGAAAAATGGGGTTTTTGATTTATTTTAATATCATTCATTAAAACTTCAACGTTTTATAACCAACAGGTTCTCAGTTCGGGCTCAATACATCATCTGAAAATTATTCCGAATACATATTCAGATTCCCAATATCATTCTCTACAGCCCTGACCAATATCATCTCATTCTGAGATACTTGGTCTGACACCCATATCTCAACCGGGCTTAATTTCAGCTTAACCGGTCTCCAAAAGTTACCAAAAATTCCCAAAATCTTAATTTAATTATTCTTAATAGTTTGGGACATTAAATACTCCATATACCAATTTCTAATATTTATTCCGGTAATTAATTCTCTATATTTTAAAATTCGGGATGTTACATCTCACACCAAATTGTTGAGAGTTAGATGCCATCTTCTCAATCAGATTTCTTGCTTCAGCAGCAGTCATATCTCCTAAAGCTCCTCCACTTGCCGCATCAATCATATTGTGATCAACGTGGTGTAAACCTTCATAGAAGTACAGAAGAAGAAGTTGTTCAGAAATTTGGTGGTGAGGGCAACTTGCACAAAGTTTTTTAAATCTCTCCCAATATTCATAAAGACTTTCTCCAGAGAGTTGCCTAATGCCAGATATGTCTTTACGGATTGCAGTTGTTCTAGAGGCAGGAAAGAATTTTTCCAAGAACATTTTCTTTAAGTCATTCCAACTTGTGATTGATCTTGGAGCAAGGTAATACAACCAATCCTTAGCAACACCCTCTAAAGAATGAGGAAACGCTTTAAGATAGACATGGTCTTCTTGAACGTTTTGGGGTTTCATTGTGGAACACACAATGTGGAATTCTTTGAGGTGTTTGTGCGGATCTTCACCCGCAAGACCATGAAACTTAGGCAACAGGTGTATAAGTCCGGTCTTAAGAATAAAAGGGACATCCTCATCAGGATATTGAATACACAAACTTTCGTAAGTGAATTCAGGAGCAGCTAGTTCTCTAAGAGTTCTTTCACGAGGTTCAGCCATATCAGAAAAACTAGCAGTAGTACTTTCAACAGATTCAGAAAAAATACTATCACTATCAATATCAACAAAGTTATTATTAAATCTAGCTTCTCTAATTAACCTATGAAAAGTTCTTTCAATTTCAGGATCAAATGAATATAAATGCTCAAAAGTTCTTCTAGTCATACATAGCATACAACAAGATATTTGATCATGATGAGCAATAAATCATAAGAATCCTAAATCATGCAAAAGAAATAAAATAAACAAACAAACAAACAAAAGAAAATTTTTTTTTTATTTTTTTAATAATAAAAAAAATTAATTTGAAACAAGAGTTTTTCCTAAAGATCGTTGATCCCCGGCTGCGGCGCCAAAATTTGACGTTTGTATTTTTGCAGTCGTGATTCCGTCAAATTAGTACATTAAAATTAATTAACGTAGTACTAGGGTGTCAACCTAGGTCATTCTCTCAAGGATCAACACAAAAATTTAGGAAAAATCAAGTCTTAAACTAATTTTTAACGATTAAAAATAAAAACTAAACAACTAAAAATTTTTACAAACATAAGTTCACTAACATACAATTGGGGGGGTTTGATTGATTTTTGTTGTCACAATTAAAATTAAAACAAGGTAAATAAAGGATTTAAAACAATAAATAACAAGCGATTGATTTTCTTGGAGTATTGTAAATAAATTTATCCTTGGTTCACTAAAAATAATTTGTATACTCATTAATGTTAATTTCTTAGCTCAATTTGAATTAATCAACTAAGCGTCTTTTTCAATTCACAATTCCTTTACTTTCATTTAAAAATGAATATTTTAATCAAGCATCCTAATTAAGCAAAAGGAGTCAAGATCGTAAAATCTAGGAATTATTGAGCATACATAAGAACATCGCCTATATACATAATCTATTCTCAAATTATGGAATTAAGCAAACCATAATTATTAAAAGTGATTATGAAAATATTCATTAAGCATGCATATTTCCTTAATCTATTTTAATTTGAAATCTTATTTTACTCCATTTGAATAATTAAACCGATTAAGCATACAAATTCAATTAAACAAAATGGAATTAAATAAGTAGAGAATGATTATGAAGAAATAACAATAATAAAAGCATACTATATTAAAATTAGTGACCTCAAAATTACATTACAACATTCTCCAAGAAAATCAATCTAAGGGTTTTAGCCCTCCATAATTACAACTACAACAATAAAACTAACCCGAAAATGAAGAACTTGCTGGAGAAACTCCAACAGAGAAGAGAAACAGAGAACGTGTGAAGGAGGGAGGAAGAATTGTGTGAATGAAGAATGGTGTGTCACAAGCCTTCCTCTTGTGCCTATTTATAGGAATTAGAAAGCAAAACTAATGCCATAATTAATTCATAATGGAAGATGCACTCTTGAATTTAGAATTCCATGGTGCTCCATTATCAATTTAAGTGCTCCATGATCATGCTTAGTGCCTTGCCCAACATCTTTAGTGCATTGCCCACTTTCCAGAAGCTTGAAAACGTGTTTCTGGGCCAATATTGAACGTATGAATCGATTCAAGAGTGATATGAATCGATTCAAGCTTTCCAAAATGCAATTCTGGGCTAAATTACTCGTATGAATCGATTCATCTAGGGAAAGAATCGATTCATTGCCTTTAAAACTCAAATGAATCGATTCAATTTGCAAAGTTTCACTTCCTGGGTGCTTTAAATCCGTGTGAATCGATTCAGGAGGGGGATGAATCGATTCATCCCCCTGATTCTCCCTATTTTGTGTATTTTTCCACCCTTTTTGAGATTTTTTTGCATATAGCTTGATTCCTTTGATCCTTAGGCACTTTGATCTTCATTTTGGATTGGCATTCTTGAGTTTCTTTGATCTATTTTCTTTTGGCACAAATTAACAATCAAATATTACATAAAGATCAAATGATAAAAATGTGTTAAAATGCAATATGTTACACACTAAGTGATGGCAAATTATACACATTTAAAATGGAGAATTAGAGATAAATCATGCATCATCACTGGTGCTACAAATAGACCTCCTACTTTCAATGGGGAAGGCTATGCATTTGGAAAGAAAGAATGAAAACTTTTATACAATCAATTGACCTGAAAGTTTGGAATGCAATTGAAAAGGGTCCCTTCATACCAATGCATGTTTTAGATGGTATACAAGTTGAGAAACTCATGGATGATTGGAGTAGTGAAGAGGAAAAGAAAGTCCAATACAATTACAAAGCTAAAAATCTCATCACCCTTGCTCTAGGTCCGGATGAGTTCTTTAGAGTTGTAACTTGTAAAACCACTAAGGAAATGTGGGACACTCTCCAAGTCACTCATGAGGGAACTAGTGATGTAAAAGATTCTAAAATTAGCACACTTACTAGTCAATATGAGAGTTTTAGGATGAACTCGGGAGAAACCATTGTTGAATTGCAAAAGAGATTTACTTTAATTATCAATCACCTCATTACTCTTGGCAAGACTTACACTAACAAATAGCTCATTCATAAAGTTTTGAAAAGCTTTACTAGGGAGTGGCAACCTCTTGTCATCGCTATCAAAAAATCACCAAATATAAATGATATGTCTCTTACTACATTATTTGTTAAGTTACAAGAGTAGAAACAAGAGTTGAAAGATTTAAAGATGGCGGAAGAGGAAGAAAAATCTTCCAAGAAAAAAGGACTAGCTCTCAAGGCCACTTCTATCAATGAAGATGAATCCGGTAGTGAGCTTGATGAAGAAGAAGAGTTTGGACTATTTGTGAAGTGTTTTGGGAAATTCATGAGAAACAAACGCTTCTAAAGAAGTTTCAAACCTCAAGGTAAGAAACCTATTTCTAAAGAAAATTCCTCCTCACCCAATTGTTTTGAATGTGGCAAGGAAGGGCACTTTAAAGTAGATTGTCCAAACCTCAAGAAGAAAAGTAAAGAGAAAGGAGGAAGAAGAAGAGCATACATTGCTTGGGACGAAAATGATGTGAGTAACTCGGATGAATCAGAAAGTGAAGAAGCAAATCTTTGCTTAATGGCCAACCACCATGAAGAAGAGGATGAGGTAAATCATCATGAACTTGACAAAGATGAATTGTATGATGCTTTTGAAGAATTATATGACAAATTTGTTAAAATCTTAAACAAGTATAAACTATCTAGGAAAACCATTGGCGCTCTAGAAATGCATCTCATGGAGCTTAGTAAAGAAAATGAAAGCTTGAAAGAAAAAGTAGCTAATGCTCAAACATGATCTAAGATCAAACCATGTGAATTTGCTATAAAATGTGACACTCTTGAAAAGGAAGTTTTAGACCTAAATAAAACTATTGAAAAATTCACAAATGGTAGAGATAATCTAGATGCATTACTTGGAAAACAAAGATGCATGTTTGACAAAATCGGATTAGGAAATAATCTCACTAAAAAGGAAAAGCATTATAAGAATTTCTTTATGCCACCTAGAAAGTCTTCATCACCATTTACTAAATGCAATCATTGTGGTGCTAAGGGTCATAATGCTTCAAATTGCCATGTTAGAAAATTTGGACCAAAAGTGGTAAGAAAGGTATGGGTTCCCAAAGGAACATTACCATAAGCTAACCAAAAATGACCCAACATAAAATGGGTACCAATTTCTCTAAACTAATTTTGTTTTGTAGGTATGTTTCAAGGCAAGAAACACCCATTGGTACCTAGATAGTGGATGTTCAAAGCACACGACGGGTGATATAAGCAAGTTCACATCATTCACACCCAAAAGAAAAGGAAGTGTCACCTATGGGGATAATAGCAAGGGAAGAATTCTTGGCATTGGAAAAATTGGTAAAAATTCTTCCACTTCAATTAATGATGTATTATATGTAGAAGGACTCAAACACAATTTGCTTAGTATAAGTCAATTATGTGACAAAGGATATAGAGTAATATTTGAATCAAATGGTTGCATAATTAAAAATAAGCAAAATAAAGAGGTAAAGTTTGTCGGTCAAAGAGTTGATAATATTTACATGATTGATGTTGATTGCTTATCCTCAAATGATGTACAATGCTTTATGACTAAAGAGGATGAATCATGGCTATGGCATAGAAGAATAGCTCATACATATAGACCATCTAAATAAACTTGTTTCTAAAGAATTAGTGATTCGGTTGCCAAAGCTAAAATTTGAAAATAAATTTTATGATGCATGTCAAAAGGGAAAACAAGTAAAGGCATCATGTCAAGCTAAAAATGTTGTTTCAACTCAAAGGCCTTTAAAACTTTTGCACATGGACTTGTTTGGACCCTTTAAGGTCAAGAGCTTTAGTGGCCATTATTATGGTCTAGTGATTGTGGATGACTATTCTAGATATACATGAACATTGTTTCTTACTCACAAAAATGAAACATATCATGTATTCAAGAAACTAGCCAAGGTTATCCAAAATGAACAAAACTCAAAGATTGCATCCATTAGAACCGATCATGGGGAAGAATTTGAAAATCAATCATTTGAAAAATTTTATGAAAAACATGGTATTGAACATAATTTTTCAGCTCCTAGAACACCACAACAAAATGGAGTGGTTGAAAGGAAAAATAGATCTTTAGTGGAGCTTGCTAGAACCATGCTGAATGAAAACAATATTGCCAAGCATTTTTGGGCCGATGCGGTAAACACCACTTTTCATGTCATGAATCGATGTTTAATAAGGCCAATTTTTAAGAAAACCTCCTATGAGCTTTACAAAGGTAGAAAACCAAATATTTCCTATTTTCATGTATTTGGATGCAAATGCTTTATGCTTAACAATGGAAAGGATAATCTAGGAAAATTTGATGTAAAATCTGATGAGGCAATCTTTCTTGGATATTCATCATCTAGTAAATCTTATCATATCTTTAACAAACAAACTAATACCATTGAAGAGTCCATTCATGTGAAATTTGATGAAAATGGCCATAACTCCCCGAGAAAGGAAGATGTTGATGATCTTGTAGGTACCCGCCAAGAATTAAACTTGGATGATGAAGAAGAAGGTGACCAAGAAGTAGATATAACCTAAAGTGAGGCTATTATTGATGAACATTGGATATTGGCCATGCAAGATGAATTAAATCAATTTGAAAGAAATGAAGTTTGGGAACTTATGCCAAAACCCAATGACCATCAAGTAATAGGAACTAAATGGGTATTTAGAAACAAGCTTGATGAAAATGGAATAATAACTAGAAACAAAGCTAGGCTAGTAGCTAAGGGATACAATCAAGAAGAAGGAATTGACTATGAAGAAACGTATGCTCCCGTAGCTAGGTTAGAAGCCATTAGGTTATTATTGGCCTTTGCATGTTGTAAGGACTTTAAGTTGTATCAAATGGATGTCAAAAGTGCCTTCTTGAATTGATATATTCAAGAAGAAGTATATATTAATCAACCTCCTGGTTTTGAAAACTATCGATTTCCAAATCATGTTTTCAAACTAAGAAAAGCTTTGTTTGGTTTAAAACAAGCTCCAAGAGCTTGGTATGAAAGATTGAGCAAATTTCTTTTGGAAAACAATTTTGAAAGAGGAAAAGTTGATACAACATTATTCATAAAGCACAAAAAGAAAGACATATTTTTGGTACAAATATATGTGGATGATATCATTTTTAATGCCACTAATTAATCACTTTGCAAGGAGTTTGCTAAGATAATACAGGATGAATTTGAGATGTCCATGATGGGTGAACTCACATTCTTCCTTGGACTGCAAATCAAGCAAACAAGAGAAAGAACATTCATTAGCCAATCTAAATATTGCAAAGAGTTGCTCAAGAAATTCAACATGGACAAGACAAACGAGATTGCCATACCTATGAGCACATCATGCTACTTGGACAAAGATAAGAAAGGTAAAGATGTGGAAATTACCAAATATCGAAGTATGATTGGATCTTTACTCTATCTCACTGCATGTAGACCGGATATAATGTTTGCGGTTTGTATGTGTGTAAGATATCAAGCATGTCCAAAAGAATCTCACCTAAGCGCTATAAAACGGATAATGAAATATCTTGTTGGAACTCTAAATGTAGGTCTTTGGTATCCTAAAGGTGTTAAATGTACTCTTATAGGATATTCTGATGCTGATTTTGCTGGCTATAAACTTGATAGAAAAAGCACTAGTGGTACATGTCATTTGCTTGGTAACTCTCTTGTTTCTTGGCATAGCAAGAAACAAGTAAGTGTTGCATTATCAATAGCTGAGAGAGAATATGTTGCAGCTGGAAGTTGTTGTGCTTAAATCATTTGGATGAGGCAACAACTTCTTGACTTTGGTGTTATATTAGACCATGTGCCTCTTAAATGTAACAATACTAGTTCCATTAATATTTCAAAGAATCCTTTCATGCACTTAAGAACCAAACATATAGAGATAAGACACCATTTCATTAGAGATCATGTGTTAAAGGGTGATTGTGTGCTTGAACATGTTGAAACCTCTAAGCAATTAGCTGATATATACACAAAACCTCTTGCAAAGGAATAATTCATTAATATAAGAAGAGAATTAGGCATATTAGACATTTCCAATTGTGTTTAATATTAATTGATATTGATGGCTCCTTAACTTACAATGTGTTTGATGAGTGAATAATGTTTGATTGATGAAATAAGCATGTTCTATTCCATGAAAATTAAGCCATTGATGCCTTTGATTGAAAAACATGTGTTTTAAGCATTTTGGGCTATCATAATTGATTACATGGCCTTATCTAATCGATTAGCATCTTTCTGTCTTGACCATAATCGATTAGATAGCTACATATAGTCGATTAGTGAGTCTCTGTGTTATAACTAATCGATTAGTGTCTTTGCCAAATCGATTAGTGACGTTCTGTCTTCCAAATAATTGATTATCCACTCTTCCTAATCAATTACAAAGTTTCTGTTTTTAACGCAATCGATTATACACCGGGTATAATCGATTAGAAAGCCTGTCGTTCCAAATTTTGAAGGGGTGTAATCGATTACACCTAACCCCGTAATCGATTACGAAAGCATCAGGAGCGTTAATTTGAAAGCATAATCCGTGTGTGCCTCTTTCACCCAATCCTAATCACTCCTCTAAACCCTATTTTTCACTCTTAAATCCTATAAATACCCCTTCCCTCACACCTCTCATCTCACACCTCAAATCTCTTCTCCTCTAAACCTTCCCAAATTCTCAAAAACCCTTCATTCTCTTCTTCTCCTCTCACAATGTCTTCCTTAAGGAATGTCAAAAGAACTAGGTCCTCCATTGCCCAAACCAATAACCCTCTTGACTTTTCAAGATTTTTCACAAATCCTAGGGATCTCACCAACTTCATAAAGAACTTTTCAGAGAAGGACATCATCTTCCCTCACTTCATCAATGCTGCAGTTTTTGACAATCCTAGTTTCACCTTCACCCAATCCCTTCACCACTACAACCTCATGCCTTTTCTCACACTCAAAGAAGAATTCTACTATCCTGAACTCATAAGAGTTTTCTTTTGCACTCTCAAATTGGTTGATGGGGTACTTGAGGTAAGAGTCAAAAATATGACTCTAAAGATTACAAATGAGCAACTTGCTGAAATTACCCAACTTTCCCTCTCCGATGCTGAGTTTGCTATTGGTCATCCAGAAGATGAGTGGGACTTCAATGGCATTGCTGCTCGCCAATCATTGTGGAAAGCCAACTGTCCTCTTAGTAATCACAAATTGGTAGGCCATCTCACTCTAAACAATCGTCTCCTTCACTTCTTTTTGGTCAAACTTCTGGTCCCCTGTGGTGGGAACTATGCCCTTGTGGAAGAAGATGATGTACTCTTGATGTGGGCTATCCTTAACCAAAAGGAGATCAACTGGATTCAACTCCTCAAGCTTCATATGCTCAAGGCCAAGGAGCAACAAAAACTTCCTTATGCTATCCTCCTCACCAAAATCTTCAAAGCCTATGGTGTTGACATTGTTAGGGAGCTTCCAAAAAAAGTCTCTGCTCAAGCTTGCATTGGCACTCACCATCTCACCAAGATGGGAATGGTCAATGTTGGAGGAAGATGGATCTTCAAGAGCGATAAGATTCATGGAAGCAGTCCTTTTGAAGAAGATCATCCCGTTAATCCTCCTTCACCTGTTGCTGATCCTACTGCTCCCGTAACACAAGGCGAACCATCTGCTCCTATTGACCCTTTCACCTCCCTCTATGCCTATCTTGATTGGCGTTTTGAAAGGATTGATAATACCCTTCAAGAATTTCAAATGACCGAGCAATAACATTTTGAGCTTATGGAGCAGCGATATGAGGAGCTCTCCAACAAAATCTCTAAAATGCACTTCTTTAATCCCAATAATTATATCTTTCTTGTTTCGTTATGATTATTTCCAATTCTGCACTTTCAATTCTGAATTAAATTTATGCATTTTCATTATGTACCTTTCTCTTATGAATGAATGAAGTTTATCTTTCAATTATCTCTCTGCTTTACCTTGCTTTATTTGCTTTTGATGATTACAAAGGGGGAGAAAAATTAGTGTTCCTCTAATAACAAAGCAATAATAACAAGTGGTTAACAAATTGGTTCTAAGTTCAATTGGTTCTATAATAACAAGTGGTTAACAATTGGTTCTAAAATCAAAACAACAAGATAAAAAAAATTATGCATAAACTCCTTAAGAAAAGGGGGAAAATTTTACCTTGACTAACATTCTCATGAGATGAACATTATTTGTCATCATCAAAACAAGGGAGAATGTGTTTGAATAATTATTTCAGGTTATGTGGTTTTGATAATGACAAAGCAATCACTTGAAGAATCATGAACAAGGAGACAAAGTATGAAAATGCAAGATTTATGAGTATGAACCTGTGAAGAAAAACTAAGGAAAAAGAGGCAAGCATCAGTCCAAGCATCAGACCTGCAAAAACATGAAGCCTAATCGATTACAGTGGTACCTTAGTCGATTACACAGCTTCTGTCCATCATATAATCGATTAGCACATTAAGCCTAATCGATTGTAAAGGTTTTGTTTGTTATATAATTGATTGCACCAAGCTAGCTAATCGATTACACAACTGAGAAACTAAATGGAAAGCATCAGGTATCAGTTACAATCGATTACAAGGAGTCTAAAATTAATTACCAAGGTTCTGTCTGTTGCCTAATCGATTACAAGAAGAATCATAATCGATTACAAGGCCTGTTACACTAAAGAAATCAAAGCATAATTGGTTACAGCTCGAGGCGTAATCGATTACACTAGTGCTAGATTTTGGGGAAAGTGTTTTTAAATGCAAAACTAACTCATTTCTCCATTAACATTCGAATTCCCATGTTGTGCGATGGCTATGAAGACTTTAGGGCTCCTCTCCAAGGCCTATAAATGGAACACTCATTCAAGCTACTCAAAGCACCCAAATCCATCAAAGAGAAATCAATTATTGAGTCTTGTGAGTTCTATTTCTTGTATAGTTTCAATTTCTGAAACTTTAAGCTTATACTTGTATATCCTCTCTTATTTATCATTGTTAGAGCCTTTCATTTGCTTATCCACTCTATTGAGAGAGTAAATTGCTTGTAAACACAAACACCAAACACCAAGTTTCACTCTAGGTTGAGTGGTCACAAAGGTTGGGGTTCAACCTTTGGGTATTGAGAGTTTGAGAGATTGGGTGGGTTACCCTTGTGCTAGTGAGGATTGAGTTCTTGAGTGTGGGACACTAGGAAGCTGCAATTGCTCATAGCTTGTATCTCTAAACTTTAATAGTGGAAATCCTTCAAGTGGGTTACTTGAAGGCGAGACGTACACCGGGTTGGTGGAACTCGTTAAATCGGTTTGCAAGCTTCTCTTCCTTACTCTCTTGCATTTATTTATTGCATTTGATTGGTATATTGTTTTCGTAGTGATTATATTGCTTGAACTTGATTAATTTGGCTAAGTTAAGTTTATGCACACCAAGTATTTGATAAATTGTTAAGGCCACCTCTACACATATTTCACCTTAGCACTTGCATTTTACTTGTTGTCTCTTGCATATTATTGTCTTGTGTAAAAAGGGAATCAAGTTTAAAGGCATTCCAAGCAAAATTTTTAAACACTCAATTCACCTCCTCTCTTGAGTATTGAGGCCACTTGAATAACAGAACCCCGTCAAAGAACCCCCCTTACGGATCCTTTGAACGGCCAATGCATATGATGCATGGATGCATTAAATCTGAGTTAAATTATCAAATTCCTTTATATAATTAATCTTAACAATAAAATTATCATAACAATCAAAGTACTATTTTATTACATTTATAAGCATACTCCATATATCATAATCCAAAGAATATGGAAACACATTTTCCATAATACTTATTAATACATCATAATCCAAAGAATACGGAAACACATTTTCCATACTATTAATATATCATAATCTAAAGAATAGGGAAACACATTTTTCATATTAATATTATAAAATTATACTACTAAAATAATTTAAAAACAAGAATTTTTCTCCTTTAAATATGTTTGAATAAACTTTTGAAATTAATTTAATTAAACATATTTATTTATTTCAAGATAAAATCTCAAGGATAATTAGAAATTCATTAATTAATGTAAATTCTGATTTATATAAAAAATATCACTATTTTAAGTTTTTAATCATATTTACAAAAATGTCACTGGTCTTATTTATGAAAATGCCACTGTTCAGATTTAATTACAAAAATACCACCGTTTCTGATTTAATTAGAAAATTGTCACCGCTTCTGGTTTTTAACACCGGTTGAAAATATCCGTTATTAAAAGAGGTCTGATTTGTAGAAAATAAAACAATACTTTGTTTTTCTCTGTTTTTGTTGTTTTAATCATTTCAATTATAAATTAAGCATGCTAATTGATTCCAAATCACCATACAACATTAGAAACATATCATATATCATATTCTATATCAATTAACACCAATTTCATAACTTAATTCAATTTAAATTAAAATCTAACTATATGGGTTTCTAAACCATTAATCAATTAAACAAGCAATTCTAACTTAATTCCTATCTATTTAATATCCTATCTCTTTTTTCTTACCTCAATTGAAGATTTCTCAAGCACTAGATTGCTTTGCCTCCTTGTTTCTCCTCAATTCTTCAAGTGGGTGTGGTTCCTTAATATGAAAAATGGAAAGGCTTTAAGATATGGAAATGAAGATTTAGAAGCTTGAAGAAGATGATGGAGGGCTATAGGATTTGTGAAGTATTTGATTTTAAAGAAATTTGGGAAGTGGAGGCCTTATTTATAGGCTGCATAAGGCGGTTAAGTTATGGCGGTGCGTGAAGAAGGAAGAAGGATCGGGCGGAAAATCTCATATTTTTTCTCTTTTCTTTAATTAACGGGTTCCTTAATAATTTTACGTTTTATTGTGTGTTCTGCTTCCGTTTAGTCTCATTTTAAATTCAATTTACAAACTAAAAGTATCCCATAACCAGAATTAAATTTCCTATTTTTTAAAATTTAGTTCTTATCTTCTTTGAGAAACATCAATTTTTAATGTTTAATTACTGATATAAATTTAATTATAAAGAATGGGCTGTGACACTCTCCCCCGTTATAAAAATTTCGTCCTCAAAATTTAAACGTACTCAACTAGAATAGCTCAGGGTATTGACTTGTCATCTCGTCTTCTCGTTCCCAAGTCATGCTTATTTCATCTCCTTGTTGCCAGGCTACTTTCACCAATGAGATCTCCTTGCCTCTTAGTTGCTTGACATCTCTGTCCATTATCTTGACTGGTGTTACTAGAATCGTAAGGTTTTCCTTAACTTCTATGTCATCATTCTTGATCACATGATCTGGATCAGGTACATATTTCCATAGTTGCGAGACATGGAACACATTATGAAGATTGGAAAGGTGAGGTATCAATGCAATCTGATATGCCACTTTACCAATTCTTTTTAAAATCTCATAAGGTCCTATATACCTTGGAGTAAGCTTTTTGCTTTTTAACGCTCTTCCAACTCCTTTGTTAGGCGATACTTTTAAAAATACATAATCTCCAACTTGAAATTCTAATGGCTTCCTTCCTTGATCATAATATGACTTTTGCCTATCCTGCATAACTTTCATTCTCTCTTTAATCATCTGAATCTGCTCTGTCGTTTGTTACACAATTTCTGGTCCAAGAGTCAGATTCTCACCCGTCTCTAACCAACAGATGGGTGTCCTGCACTTTCTACAATACAGTGTTTCATATAGTGCCATCCCAATGCTTGAGTGGTAACTATTATTATTTGTGAATTCGATTAGTGGGAGGTAATGTTCCCAGCTTCCACCATGTTCTAACACACATGCTCTCAATAAATCCTCCAGACTCTGGATAGTCCTCTCTGACTATCCATCAGTCTGTGGATGATAGGCAGAGCTTAATTTTAGCTTAGTACCAAACTCTTTATGCAACCTTCCCCAGAATCGGGAAGTAAATCTAGGATCTCTGTCAGATACTATATTTGATGGTACACCATGTAATCTTACTATCTCCTTTATATACGCTTAAGCCAATTTCTCAAGTGAATGTTTCATGTTGATTCGAAGAAAATGGGTTGATTTCGTTAATCTATCGACTATCACCTAGATAGCATCATTGCCTCTTTGTGTTCTAGGCAAGCCTGACACAAAGTCCATGGCAATATCATCTCATTTCCATACTAGTATTTCTAGTGGTTGTAATCCACCAGATGGTTTTTGATGTTCAACTTTTCTAACATATTAAGCAAAATGAAACATATTCAGCTATCTCTTTTTTCACCCTCTTCCACCAGAAATCCTTTCTTAAGTCTTGCTACATCTTCGTAGATCCAGGATGAATACTAAGCATACTTTTGTGAGCTTCATCTAGAATCATCTTCTTTAATTATGCATCTTCTAGAACACATATTCTTCCTTTCATCCTCTAGATTCCATCTGAACCTTGTTGTAATCCTAGATCTTTCCCATTACGTTGTGTCTCGATCATCCCTTGGAGACATGCATCTAATCTTTGTTTTTTCACACCTCATCTTCAGAAAATCATTAGTGATTTTCAAAACTCCTACAATCACATTTACTAAAGATTTCTCCTCAACTACTATGTTTAAGTCTCTAAATTGTTCAATCATTTCTAATTCTTTTATCATTAAAGCTGCCATATGAATAATTTTCCTACTAAGCGTGTCAATTACTATGTTGGCTTTCCCTGGATTGTACTTCAACTCGAAGTCATAATCCTTGAGAAATTCATCCATCGTCATTGTCTCATATTCAATTCTTTTTGGTTAAACAGGTATTTAAGACTCTTATGATCACTATAAACTTCAAACTTTGCACCGTATAAGTAATGCCTCCAAATTTTCAAAGCAAAGACAATAACTGTTAATTCTAGGTCATGAGTAGGGTAATTAAGTTCATGTGGTCGTAATTGCCTTGAAGCATAAGCAATTACTTTCCTTTGTTGCATTAAAACACAACCTAGTCCCAACTTTGAAGCATCATAATAAACTTCAAAGTTTTCTTATGGATTTGGTAAAGCTAAAACTGGTGTGGTTGTTAATCTTTTCTTTAATTCTTGGAAACTTGCTTCACATTCAGGAGTCCAAACGAAAGGTTTATTCTTACAGGTTAATCGAGTCATTGGTAGGGCAATTCAGGAGAATCCTTTAATAAATCTTTGGTAGTAACCTGCGAGTCCTAAGAAACTCCTGATTTCTATGACGGTCTTCGGCCTCTTCCAACCTATTATAGCTTCAATCTTCGTAGGGTTGACTGACACTCCATTCTTAGATGTCACATGGCCTAAGAATTTTACTTTATTAAGCCAAAACTCATATTTGGATAGTTTGGCATATAACTGTTTCTCCTTTAGTATTTATAGCACTAAGTACATATGCTTCTCATGCTCCTCCTTGGTTTTGGAATAAATGAGAATATCATCTATAAAGACAATGAAGAATTGATCAAGGTATGGATGGAATATCTAGTTAATGTAGTCCATGAACACGGCTGGAGCGTTAGTTACTTCAAAAGGCATAACTAAATATTCATAATGGCCATAGCGTGTCCTAAAGGCTGTCTTTGGAATATCTTCAGCCTTCACACGAATCTGATGGTACCTCGATCTCAGGTCTATCTTGGAGAACACAGTAGCTCCTTATAGTTAATCAATAAGGTCATCGATCCTCAGTAACGGGTATTTATTCTTAATCATGACTTTGTTCAGTTGGCGATAATTGACAAAGTCTCATACTATTATCCTTCTTCTTGACTAGTAGTACATATGCTCCCCAAGGAGATACACTGGGTCGTATAAATTGCTTTTCTAATAACTCCTCAACTTGCTTCTTTAGTTTGATCGGTTCTACTAGAGACATTCTATAGGGTGCTCTAGCAATGAGTTTTGCTCCAAGAATTAAGTCAATAGAGAATTCTATCTCACGTTCAGGAAGTAATCCTGGAACATCTTCAGGAATACTTATGGGAATTCATAAACTACTGGTATCTTACTTACATCAGGAATAACTTTCCCTTTTGTAAGTGCAAATACCATGAATAGTTGGGCTCCACTGTTTAAGGAATATCCTATAGGGTTCTGTGAGGCATCATACTCCTGACACTCCATGTTGTTAGGTGGAAAGATCACTGTTTTATTATGACAATCCACAAGGACATGATTAAGAGATAGCCAATCGATCCCCAAGATAATTTCCAATTCTTTTAATGGTAAGCATACTAAGTTTACGTTAAAATTTATACCTCCTATATGTATAGAACAACCTTCACACATGTTAGTTGTCCTAAGATGGTCATCAGTAGGAGTAGAGACAAGCAAATTATATTGCATAGATTTCTCAAGTAAATTTAGACGTCTAACACATTCTTCAGCGATAAAAGAATGTGTCACACCAGAATCAAATAAAATAGATAAGGTAGTGTCATTAAGAAGGCACTCACTTTGTACTAAGTCATCTTCCTGTGATGCCTCTGATCCACTAATTACAAATACTCTGTCAGCTACAGGTGATTTGTTATGATTATTCACTAGTTGACCATTTTCTCGTCCTCAACCAGATGTGCCCCTGACATTATGTCTTCCGTGACCATTTCCATTATGTCTATCATGAATGTTGACTCCTTCTCTGCTGGCTCCATTGTTTTTGTTATTATTATTCTCGGTTTTAACATTCACAATATTAGTGCCATGGCGAAGTTGTGGGCAATTGGGATGAATATGCCCCTTCTGGTTGCATTGGAAATAGGTAATATATGTCTGTGTACAATCACGGGTTCTGTGATTTCCTCCGCATTTATAACAGTTCCATGTGATTGGCTAGTTCACGCGTCCTCCAGATAATGAAGATGATCCACCTCTAAATCGATTCTGGTTAAATGTTCAACGCCTTTTGAAGTTCACTAATTGAGGTCTTAATTGCTTACTGCTTTTCTCCTACTCTATTCTGGCCTGGTGGTTCTCTTCAAAAATTCTGCATTTGTTGATCAGAGTGGGAAACCTTCTAATCTCCTGATGTCCTATAGCTTCTTTAATTTCTAGCCTTAGACCATTTTCAAATTTGAAGCATTTAGAAGGCTCAGTCCCTGGCTGTTAGAAAGAAGGATAGAACAATGACAGTTCCTCGAATTTGGTAGTGTATTCTTCGACAGACATATTCCCTTACTTTAATTCTAAAAATTCTAATTCCTTTTTGCTCTGACACTAGCAGGGAATATATTTCTCGAGGAAGCTTTCTTTAAAATTTTCCCAGTTGAGTAGCCTACCGGCTTCCAGTAACCTATCACGAGCGAAGATCCACCAATTCTCTGCTTCCCTTTTCATCATATAGGTAGCATATTCCACTTTCTAGGCTTCAGTACAAGGTAAGGATTGAAAAATACATTCCATTTCTTTAATCCATAGGTAAGCCACCTTTAGGTTATAGTCTCCTTTAAATTGGGTAGGTTTTCTTTTCAAGAAATGGTCAAGTCCATGGGTTCCTTTGGCTAACCTTTGTTGTCCCTGCCTTTCAAGGATCTCAGTAAATCGATTGAATGTAGCAGCCATGGCATCATCGTTCTGACGTCTAGCCATTTCTTATCCTACAGGTACCACTGCATTCAGTTACTGAGTATCTAATAAACTCAGAGTTCTAACAATTTTACACTGTCTAACTAACCATTATACTAAACAAAAACATACAAAGAGCACATATAACACACAAGCACATAAATTTCAGACAAGTAGTAATCAAGGTTCACATGCTTTAAGCTATCCTATGTTAATCTCTAGTTACTTTTGTAAGGTTTTCTTTATATTTTATAAACCATTGCTCTAATACCACTTCAGTTGTAACACCCTGGAACTAACTTGCAATTCCCAAGATAATTACTGTCACTATGTACAATTTCTTAGATAACTTATTTTTTGCCAAGTAATTATCAAGTGATTCACAACCTGATTCCCGAGGTTACTAATAAAATATCAGAGTGCGTGACCTTTTACATAATTAACTTCATTTTATTATACATAACATTAGAGTTTCATACATGTTATAGTTTACAACAGGTACCTAGATCTTATAAAATATAAAGATATAAGACACCAAAACACAGCATACACATAATACAGTCAAAGTAACTATGCAAGCAAGCATCAGCATCAAGAGTCTTCATAGGTCATCCACATCAAGCATCATCTAGTTTGTCACATATCTTCCTGATTAAACACTAAAGGGTTGCCACAAGTAACAGAAAGAGTGAGATAAAATATCAAATGAATAGAAATTAAATTAGAACATACACAAACACAAGTAAGATGCTATGCAATGCAGATGCCAAACAAGTATTTGTATTATTCTTATATTAATATTTTGTATTCTTTATATGAATGAAAATGCATGATGGATCCATTCTGGTGGGAACATAAACAATGATTTTCAATAATAACATTTTTACGAATATCCAACCGATACCGCGCCACATAATGCAGCACCAACATCAGATAACAATAGCATAATATCAATAACAGGTGTTACAGAACCCCCCTTAAGAACACATTGCTTAGCCCTTAAGACAATCATGGTATAAAACCACCGCAAGGGTCTGTTGCTCACCAGAGCGCATTCCCCCACTCGAAACCCCCCTCAAAGAACCCCCTACGGATCCTTTGAACGACCAATGCATATGATGCACGAATGCATTATATCTGGGTTAAATTATTAAATTCCTTTATATAATTAATCTTAACAATAAAATTATCATAACAATACAAATACTATAATATTTTATCACATTTAAAGCATACTCCATATATCATAATCCAAAGAATATGCAAACACATTTTCCATAATACTTATTAATATATCATAATCCAAACAATATGGAAACACATTTTCCATACTATTAATATATCATAATCCAAAGAATATGGAAACACATTTTTCATATTAATATTATAAAATTTTACAATTAAAATAATTTAAAAATAGGAATTTTTCTCCTTTAAATATGTTTAAATAAACTTTTGAAATTAATTTAATTAAACATATTTATTTATTTCAAGATAGATAATTAGAAATCCATTAATTAATGAAAATTCTGATTTATATAAAAAATATTATTATTTTAAGTTTTTAAGCATATTTACAAAAATGTCATTGGTCTTATTTACGAAAATACCACCGTTATAATTTATTTACAAAAATGTCACCGCTTCTAATTTGTTTATAAAAATACCACCGCTTCTGATTTAATTACAAAAATGTCACCGTTTCCGATTTTTAACACTGATTGAAAATATCCACTGTTAAAAGGGGTCTGATTTGCAGAAAACGAAACAACACTCTGTTTCTCTTTGTTTTTGTTGTTGTAATCATTTCAATTGTAAATTAAGCATGTCAATTGATTTCAAATCACCATACAACATTGGAAACATATCATATATCATATTCTATATCAATTAACACCAATTTCATAACTTAATTCAATTTAAATTAAAATCTAACTATATCGGTTTCTAAACCATAAATCAATTAAACAAGCAGTTCTAACTTAATTCCTATTTATTTAATATCCTATCTCCTCTTTCTTACCTTCTTCAAGCGCTAGATTGCTTTGCCTCCTTGTTTCTCCTCAATTCTTCAAGTGGGTGTGGTTCCTTAAAGATTTAGAAGCTTGAAGAAGATAATTAAGGGCTATAGGATTTGTAAGGTATTTGATTTTGAAGAAATTTGGGAAGTGGAGGCCTTATTTATGGGCTGCATAAGGCGGCTAAGTTATGGCGGTGCACGAAGAAGGAAGAAGGATCGGGGGAAAAATCTCAGATTTTTCTTTCTCTTTTTTGAATTAACGGGTTCCTTAATAATTTTACGTTTTATTGTCGTGTTATGCTTTTGTTTAGTCTCATTTTAAATTCGATTTACAAACTAAAAGTATCCCTATAACCGGAATTAAATTTCCTATTTTTTAAAATTTAGTTCTTATTTTTTTGAGAAACTTCAATTTTAATGTTTAATTACCGATACAAATTTAATTATAAAGATTGGGCTGTGACAATGGACAACAAGATTTCTTTTGTCAAAGAGAGACGTTCTGAGCACGTAATTGTAGGATAAAAAGCTTTGAGATGTGTGTGATCATAGGCAGGGTAGAGGTAGTGCAAGTTTCATCAAGGAGGAAGCTTTTATTTAGAGAATCTTTAAATCTATAAGGCACGAGTGAAAGACTTGACATTGTTAAAGCATAATCTCCTTGCTTTGCCATTCTTCTTTTCATGAATTTTTGCTTTAAAGCGCTTTTGAAGATGCTTTCTGACCGTTGATGCTTCATGTATCATACCGCTTCTAAAGGTTTGAAGGGAGATGATAGGGTCTGATGCTTTCGTATTTTCTGAAGCTTGAGATGGTGTTGTTCGAGTCTAGGTCTGGTAAGTTACTCTAATGAGAGAATTACTTTTGAAGCGTAATGCCTGACCTTTATATTCTTCTTTTATCTTGGATTAAAGAGTTCATGTTACGATTAAGTCTTCCAGACTTTTGATGCATAAGCTTTCTGTGACATCCTATGTCAATTTATATTTAATTTTATCCTTTTAATTGATTTTCATAATAAATTTTTCGTGATTAAATGATTTAATTATATCATAATTTAAGAAAATATTCATTTTTTCTAAAAATTCCCTAAACAGTAATTATATGACCATTTAAAATGCAAAATCTAAAATCTGGAAACAGGGGGCCTGACGCTACGCTCGCACCCAAAACGCAGCCCTGACATTGTGTGCCACGTTGACGCTACGGGTCAGCATACCAGAAACAACACCTGATGTTGTACACATTTTAGGCCAATCGGCCAACTTCTAACCTACCCAATTGGCCCGTTTTAGGTCCGATTGCCACAAAACTTCAGGCCACATGTTTTCCCCAATCCAGAACTGTTGGCACCGTTTGTTTGCCAAAATTCTAACATATGCGCAAGTTATGCGCAAAATGCAATTTAACTCAATTAGGTGAAAAACCCTTGCACCAAACACCCTAAATGAGTTCCAATTTGCCCAAGGCTAATGCACACAATTTTTAAATGCCCTAGGGGACTTATTGGTACCTTCTAGGGGTCCCAAAACCCACCGGACCTTAAAATCACCTATGTAGTTCCTATTTCTACATGAAATCCGCTATGTGCATACTTTTCTAAAATCAATCAATTCATCAATACACCACTCTATTATATCACATACATCACATAGCAATCATGCATCTAAACAGAACCTGCCAATCATACTCGATCATACTATACTGGCTCTATGCTAGAATCCATCCATTTAACACATTAACATAGTTATCACAATCATTATCATCAACAGTCATCATTATCAGCGATTCAATATGCAATCACACTCCACATTAATTCAAGCATGCATATATCACAATACCTACCCATAACATGCAATCATGCAGTGACTCTATTCCACATAACACACAAACATAATGAAATGCTACGTACTACATCAGTACACATTCAGGCCAACAAAGTAACATAATTCAACATTTTATGAATCAATAAACAAATACACAACTATATATCTTTTCTTCTAGTTTCCATATCACCCTGTCGTCATTTAGCTCTAGCCTCAGTGGTATGCATCCCTAACCTGTCAATAGTCACCTAAACCACAATGAAAGGGGATGAGTGACTGGAATTACAAATCAATATAGAAAAGGTAAACATACTCTAGAAAAAGCATAATCTAGCTACCTTCCTAATTATTAATGTTATTTCATTCAATTAAATATCTAAGCTTAATTCGTTTTTACTTTAATGGTCACATTAATAATCCCACATTCATTTCCTTTTTCATTCACTCCTAACGTATAGCAGCATTATCGCTCAACTACAGCTATTATTCATATTCTTAACAACACATTATGTTCTCACTTACCAATTCTCAATCTAGAATCACCAAGCACCTCCTATACCCAATATAACATTCAGTCCCTCGCATGGACTCAACACATATACATACATATAGCAATCAACTATATATACAATATAAGATCTAATCTCATAAGTCATCACACATACATCTATGCATGTTTATACATACATCATCATAAGTCACGGCATGCATAGCATAACTGACTCTCAGGTAGAAAGTATGACGCCCTAGTATCCAAGTACTAAAAGGATCGACCTTCAGTTGGGGGTCCGACTTGACACCCCATGAACCTGACTTGGTTCACCGAGCCCGACTTGGCTGCCCCTAAACCACTAGGTCATAGACCTCTGGGTAGCTCAACTGGGTCCGACTTGACCACGGAAGCCAAAAACGAGGGTAGCATATACTGTCGGCCGTCCTCTACCACATAATCGTATAATCATTCATATAAACTTACGCATAGCTATACAATCCCTCCACTGGAAGAATTTTAGGAGCCACTCCTTGACCATGCTAGCGCACTGGCGACCACTCCCCGCCCTCAACAGTGTCTAGGGTGTCTTATCATTAGCATATAGTTCAATATCCAATTATATCAATACAGCTAAAACATCATCAATCTTACATATAAATGTTAGAAACTGTCATAAAATCATCCCACAGAGTGGCCGACTTGCCAAGCCCACTAACATACTGCCATAATACTGAATTATTATCATTATTGGGACGACCGACTTGCCAAGTCCCAGGCATCCAATCATGCTAGCATACTCAATAATAAACATACATTTCCGTCATTACATTCCATATAAAAGAGGGCCATTCGTTACACAATTTCATAGAATTATGATCACACCCTACCTATACATAACCACATCATCATCCTCATTATACCTTTTTCAATTCTTTAAGTCCTCGTGGTAACTTACATTATTCATTATTATCAATATCCACACTATTCTAGTTATATTAAATTAATATATATATATATATATATATATATATATATGTTTCTTAACAATTCATCATTAATTATTAACAGAAATCATCATCACCATGGACAATATTTATGTTATTTATATACCCGTAAGTATACGCATTATCACCATCTTTAACAACATACCTTTTACCTTATTTTAGCTCCTTAACTTATTAATTCAAACTCCATTACCATTTTGGCTTTGCCTTAGTTCGTAATCTTTATTCATACTTTATAATCATACTATTATCAACTTCCAATGATCGCATTTACCTATTCCACCATTATATATATATATACATTATTGTTGCCAAGTCTACTTCAACTCATTCTCTACATGGGATATTATCACTTATACACTTTCATTCTCTCAGTATCATACACTAATGCATCTCTCTGCCATTTGTTTAATTATTAGTGATTATACCTTCTTTATTTTAAAAATCTCATTTATTCATTTATTAGTTATTATATCTTATCTACTTTAATAATTCCATTTCCTTCCAATTTGCATACTTTTTAATTTATTATAACTCATCTAAATCAATTTAAAGCAACTAAAGGTGGCTCCAATATATCCTTTTTCCTATATGCTCTTGGCGCCATACATTTCTACATTGACCATAACCCAGCACACCCCCTTTTCCTCGATTTTAAGCTTCCCCTCTTTGCTCTCGATGTCGGTTGCATCCTTCGCTCACTTGGTTTGTTGTTCCTCTTCCGGATTCGTTACCCACGTCACCGATCAATTCCTCAACGTTCGTTCCGACACCTACGATTACCAAAATGCAAGATTCATTAGCTCATAATTATCCTCATCACGTCAAGGATGCCATCTATGCTTTGAATTGGTAATTAAACCGAACTTCGCTCTCCTAAATCCAATTTAAAATTTGGTTATGAAGGGGAAAGTAAAAAAGATGACACATTCCAAGTACCCACTACTTCTAAATCCATTTTTAAGCTTTGATTAGCCATTAAACTTAAGAATCAACCCCAAACACAAATAGAGGTCATAGATTAGAGAGGGAAGGTAGAGGAAGGAGAAGGAAATCACAAAATCAAGGGTTCTAATGTGCTTACCTTACTTCTCCAAGACCAACTACGTAATTACTTTGAAGAATCCACCAACAATTTCTTCCAATCGAGCTCTTAGGTTTAGAATAGAAAAGGGGAAGAAGGGAATGAAGTTTATACTTGCATGCGTTTTGTTTTGTCTCAATAGGTTTTAATCTCAGTCGCGACGCTGATGCTATGTGTCCCACTTGACGTTACGCGCCACAGCCACGCTATGCGTCAGTGCCCCTGATGCCACTTCCTTTAAAATTCATTTTTAAATCATATTTTCACCTCATATCATTTAATTAGTATTATTTCGAATCTAAATATCCATCTATTCATTTTTCTAATAATTAAAATACCTGGGATGTTACACTTTCTATGCGTAGGCTCCCCCTTTTCTTTTGTAGCTTAAGCCTTTTCCTAAAACACTTAAACATCTACATCAAACAATAACATGTGACTTTATTCAAGTTAACAAACATAATGTTAGTTATCAATAAATCTCATGGGATCTGCTTTATATAAAGAATGATTCGTCTTCGACCAGACTTTTCTTCAACATAATGTATGTGTATATTTGTATATATTAATGTTATATTTATAAATTAAAAGTTATATATATTAAATATAATTATACATATTAAAAAAATGAATTAATATATTAAAACTAATAATTTTATTTTATTTGTTTTTATATATTTAATGTGTATGTATATGTATATTAACGTTATATACATAAAATGAATGTTATATATGTTAACATTATAACTAAATTTATTATAAACATAAAAATAAAAATAATTTAATATATTAAAACTAATAAATTAATTTGACAATACAATAATAAACATGACTAATTAGTGAATTCAGCATGAACAATTTGATCTCTAATTAAGTCACGAACAACATTCATCCCTAATTTTTAAAAATATTTCACTTATTCACTTTCCATTTAATCTGTATGATCCATCACATTTATTGAAAGATATCCAAGGATGAAAGGTAATTGATTTATTATTAGCAATGATTTATCATGACTTGTAAGAGTGATGTATGATGAAATTCATGAAAATCCACTAGTGGAAAAAAGACTTTTTACACCAGAGGTTTTACACCGGTTGTAGTTGGACCGGTATAAAAAAATAAAGCGGTGGCAGTTTTGTAAATAATAAAAAACTTTACACCGGTCTTAGATTTGGACCGGTAAGAAATAATTATGATTGTACCAGTCTACATATTGAACCGGTGAGAAATGTAAAATTTGTACCGGTCTATTAGTTGAACCGGTGAGAAATGAGCAACCTTAACACCGGTCCTACATTTCGGACTGGTGAGAAATCTTCTATCGAGTTTTGGAGCCCTCTAACACGTGAAGCTCTCTCACTCTCTCTCTCAAAAATCACTCTTGAAAGCCCTAGCCCTCACCAAGCCCTCCCCCCTCGAAGCCCTACGCCTCTTGAAGGTAGCCCTTTCCCCTTCAAATCCCTACCCCTCTCAATGCGTTTGCATTTGCGAAGCCCTCCATGCGAATCCTTCATGCGTCTCACTTGCGAATCAGTTTGTGTGACGCTACCATGTGCTGAAGATTCAGGTGAATTCGCCTCACATCTCCTCTTCTGTTGGTGACGATTTTGGTCGGTTCTCCACCGTGGGCTCCGGTTATTATTGTCCATTTTATATTTGGTGGATCCAGGATTCTTATTTGATGCAATTCTGAGCTTATACATTATTTTAGAAATAACCCTACGAAGTAGAAATAAAGGGGTTTGTTTGGTTAGGTTTGTGTCTGAGAAAGAAGTAAAAGAAAGAAGTAGAAGAAAGAATGAAGGAAGACGGAATAGTTGGATACGTTACTACGTACTTGAAGAAGAAAAAGGTTTACGCAAACGGAGAAGGTTTTTCAGGAAGAATTCCAACACAACAAGATCAATTCCCTTCTCGAACCGACATTGCCAATCACCTCCTTGTTTTCTCTCAGTATGTTTCTATTTCTTCTTTTCTTGAATCCCGAAACTCCTAAAGTTCACCGTATTTTACATTTTCCTGGATTTTAAACCCTATGCTTTGCAGATTGGAGAGCGGTCCTGCTAGGTTTCATGATGGATATAGCAGATTAAGATCCTAGACTTATTCTTCACTAGATTTGTACAAGGTAATGTGCCTTTTCTTTAATTGCTTGCTTCAAATTTGAAATTCATTTATCGGATTGTCACTTCCTTGTAGCATGAGTTATTTTGTGTGATTTATCCGGTGTTTATCCATTGCTTTATGGATCTTGTGGCAAAAGGACATATTCAAGAGGGTAATTAAAAGGCTTCTTTCATGTTCCAAATGTGGGTTACTATTGTTTTTGTGTTTCTGTTTATGTGATTGTCGATTTGTGGTTGTTGTTCTCAGCTTGGAACTTTTTCAATACCTTCCTTGAAGACCATGAAATTATGCACTTGCGTGACCTTTAAAAGTCTGAAGGATTTCTTTCTCTTGCTCATTTGAAGGTTGGTTGTTGTCTGAAATATTGGATCACTCTTTGGTTTCTTTAAGTTTTTCTCCTAATTTATTCCCTGGATTGTTCCTACAATTTACTTTCTTGCTCAGGAAATAGAATTCACTCATTCACTCAGGAAGTGCAAATTCAGCATAAAAATATGCCAGGTAGTTCCCAGTCTCTTGAGTTGTAAATGCAAAATTACCATGTGTCGTGTTATCTTGGTGATGAAGAAAAATCGGGAAAGAGACTAGCATAGGTAACTACAATGACTACTGATACATATCTGATATAGCAACATAACTATTCTTAAAATACATAAGATACATATCTACTAGACATATATATATATATATAATTCATAAAACTTAATGAAATTAAAAACATTTTGGAATGATCATAAATTTTGTGTTTTCATCTTTTGTCATGATGATGTTTAAACTCTTTCGTTCTCATATAGGTTGTAAGTGATCCATGCCTAACAAAATCAAGTGTGTATTGGAGCTGGAACAAGGACTCTGCTTCATTTGAAAACCAATTGTCACAAGAGGCCAGTGATGCAGAAAAGGCTTGCTATGTTTAGGTGACATTCTCTTTGTAAACACAACATGTGAAAGTAGGATTCCTAATTTAAGATTCCTAGGAAACTAAAAAGAATCCTTATACCAAACCCAGGTGGGTAGAAGAGAATTGAATAATTTAACCACCATTTAATTTTTGGCTCATGCATGGATTAGTGAAGTTGTGAGATCAGACAAGAATGAGGTGGCAATTGTGTTTACACACATTACTCTGTATTAAAATTCTAACTAGGTTAAGAAAAGAGAGCGAATCTGAGAACTGAAAATGTGTAATTGTATTTATGATTTTCACTGAATGAGAGAATACAAAAGATGAGCTATTTATATAGAATGATAAACTTACAGGAAAAGCTAGATCTAGGCAGTTAGTGACAGCTGTTACATATTGCATTATTAATAGCTTCTGAGTTAATATTGCTTTATCAAGCTGTGCTTGCTATTATGTATGTATGTCATATATAATAATATGCTACACTTTTGTTATTTTCTTTGATGGTAAATATTTTGTTGTTATGTTCATCCCCAATTAATTCACTAGGTTATCAAATATGGGAATGAGAGCCAAGTTGACTTAATTGTTGCTGAGGTTGGTGGTGCTATTGGGGCAGCTCCACTTGAAGCTCAGATTGAACTTTTCAATGCTCTAATTGATGGCTGTATAGAAGCAGTGGAACTTGGAAGTCTAGATGTAAAGGTACAATATTAAGTAGTTTGTGCTATACATTTTTTGGAGTGACTTAATTGCTGCTTTGCTAAATGTCAACTGTATTTTGTTTGTTTACAGTTGATGATGCTAGATTGCTTCTTGGAATACATTACCATGGATTTGGTAATTGGGAAAAGATTAGATTAGATGAAAGACTTGGCCTCATGAAAAAATTGCTCCTGCAGAACTCCAACATCATGAAACTTTCTTGCCTCGAGCTCCAAATTTGAAAGACCCTGCTAATGCCCTTTTGGAGCAAGTATGTAATCACTTGAATTCTAATTTCAGCATCATGTTCTTTTTTCTTGTTCTGTATGTACAATTTACCAATCTTCAAAGATCTTCAATTCTTCTTTCCTTCATCTGTCTTTGTTTCTAATACTTTTTCATGGTCTTTTAGACTTCATAATTACACTTCATGACATTACTTAATGGTTCACATGCTTTAGACCGTTAATTGCTAAGGTAAATACTAGGAAGAAGAGAATCGGAGCAACAATTTAAGGGGAGGTCATGATCTGAATTTAGGGTAATATGCATGCTGTTATTCTGAATCCCAACAAAATATTGAACTGGAAATAATTAGTATTTAGTGGGAAGATAAGGGAATTTTGTTTGAGAAAGAGGATACACACACATCAGACTTTATCCAATTCCAAATCTAGAATATTATTCTGGCACTATAACATAATAGTATATTTTGGCACTATTTTCTATCATTTATATGCATGTTATATGCATGATTGACTCTTTGCTTGAATGTTATATATCAAGTCTTTTGGACTTTAAATTTAGCACTAATATCCCGTGTTGCTCTGATTTTTATTTTTGACTTTTTTTTATTCATAATCCCTTTATTTGACATGTTCCAAGACATGTTAAATTTGTTGACTTCTTTTTCTTTTAGTCTACTCGGGGTAATATGAATGTTGCTGTTTTTGGGCGCTAATTTTATGCATTCCTGTAATTAAAGATTGTGCATCTAGCATTGATAATGTGGTGATTATTATTAAAGATTTATGCATTCCTGACTTTTGTGACTGACTATTAAATATGCAGTGATTATTATTAAATATGTAGTGATTTAGTCATAATTAATGATAGAATTTTTGTGAACTTTATCAGCAGGATGATAATGAAGATGATTGAGAATATGCTTCTGTTTTTCAATCTCACAGTCCTCATGCACCCTCCTAAACTGCATTAGTCAAAGTGGACAACTACCTTTACTGAGATCGCTCTCTTAAGTTCTTGGTCATTGAAGAAACCTTTTTTCCTTATATGTTCTGTTTTCTGTTATATGTGCATAATATTTTTCTAGTTGTAAAGAACAAGTTTAAGAGAAAGGAATTAGAAGAAAATATTGGCGTTCAACATAATCAAATTTGAGTGATGTCTAATGTCTCTTTTAGCTTACTTTTTCATTATATGATTTTGAAGTTGATGCTTTTTAAAATTATAATGAAAGTATACTGAATTGGAATGGCCAGGAACAAAATATACTGAATTAAAAATTAAAAAAAAGGTGTATTTTTTTGTACCAGGCGCAACCAACAAAACCGGTGAGAAAAGTCCATATTTTGTACCGGGCATAAACAAATGGACCGGTGAGAAAAGTTAATTTTTGTACCGGGCCAAAACGAAACAACCGGTGAGAAAAGTCTGAATTTGTACCGGTCTAAAAAAGGACCGGTGTGATTAATTATTTTTATGCCAGTTATTTTGAACAGAACCGGTGTAATTATTATTTTTTATACCAGGCGTTTTAAACAGGACCGGTGTAAAAAAGGTTTTTCTCACCGGTCCCGAAACCGATATAAAAAGTCCATATTTTTCTCACCGGCTCCATCCACACCGGTCCTAGAACCGGTGTAAAAAGCCAAAAAGGACCGGTGTAAGAAGCCTTTTTTCCACCAGTGATCTAAATTTAATTTGAAATAGTAAATCTCGAATTGTGATTTTAAAAAAATGGATATGAAACTAGTGACTAATGATAGGAGATAAAAGCAAAGTAAACATTATATCATTGCTATATTTTTATTTTAGCAGATGTTATCATTTCGTTGAGTGACACGCACATATTATAATGGAGCTAAAATAATAGAGAATATATATATATATAAAAAATAATGGAAAAAAATAAATTATAATGAAGCTTCCACAACCTGCCATCACACACCATACACCACCACTCTATCAACCCTCGGTCACCATCAACCACCACCCCCACCACCCATAAATCATCAACCAATCACACACCACACGGGTCCACCACCATCACCACACCACAACCATTAACAGCCACCATACGCCACCCCCACCCCCACCCCCCACCACCATAAACCCCCACGGCCTCTACATAAAACCCACCCAAACCCACACCAACACCACACCACCACCACACAGGTCCACCACCATCACCACACCACAACCACTAACAACCACCCATACGTCACCCTACCCACCACCACCATAAACCCCCACGACCTCCACCCAAAACGCACCCAAACCTACATTAACTCCACACCACCATAACATGGGTCCACCCCAGCACCACACCACAACCACCGACAGCTACCCACACACAACCCTACCCACCACCACCCTAAGCCCTCTAGTCTAGACCACCATAACCCAAACTAGGATCTAAATGGCCAAAACAGAAAGTCCAAGAAAGGATTCAACAATGGCAAAACAAAACAGAAAAGGATCCAACAATGGTAAAACAAAGGGAAAGTCCAAGAAACGTTACCTCTTATGCCTTTCCTTTGAATCTTCGCCAGAATGGAGCAAAGTGGTCAGAACAGAGCAAATGCTTGTGCCTTTAGGTGTGGTATGGTTAATGATCCGTTTTAAAGTAGTGGCTCGCGGAACAGAGGTGTATGCGCGTCTTTTGGTCCAACTATGTTCGCTCAAGGGAGGAGGAACACGGGTGCAAGGTGACAGAGGTTGTGGCTTGCGGGACGGAGGTACGCATATGAAACAGAGACACGAAGACCACTCAAACATAACGTCGTTACCGCAACGAAGGAGGAACGGAGGTACAATTTAGGGACGAAGGTTGCAACTAGAAACCAAACGGGGCCTCAAACCAAAAAATAAACTGGGACCTAATTGAGTAATATTAAGTTGTAATTTATCATTCAATTATAAAAGCAATTTTCTCATTATTTTTTATATTAAAATTATCTTAGATGTGTGGATGTTTTTATGCTACTTTTAGTAATTTATTCTTGTAGTTCATCAATTTTTTTTATTCCATGTGATGAATATTATTATTTTTCAATTTTATATTTATTTTTTGAGATTTAATTTGATTCTTTTTGTTTTTGTTAACATATCAATTCATTCAACCAAAAGGGTAGGTTAAATGATACTTACAGAAGGCTAAATCAAATCTTGATACAACAATATTGTAATGCAGGAAAACACATAAACACATGTTTAGAAGTGTATATAAACATATTCAACTATAACAAATATAAGTAAAAACAAAATCCTTATTTCACTTGTTCCGGTGGTTATAAAGAAAAGTACGAAAAAAGAAGTATGAGAAAGAAAATAGTATGATATGAGAAATTAATTATTTGATTGATATGAAATAGATGAGAAAATAAACTTACAACTTAAAAGGATAATATTTATATTATATTATTATTATGGGTAAAAATGTAATTTAGTTAAAAGGTAGTTAGATGATTTTCTCGTAATTTTTAGTGAGAAAATTTTCACACATAGATCTAAAAAAAATTAATTCTTATCATTTTTGTTATTTTTTTATCTCTCTTTTTTTTCTTATACTTTCTAACAAAACAAAGTGTTAACCTATATCAAATCAGTAAAATATATTTTACTACTTACGCTTTTGTATTTTTTTACCAACTAGAGAGGGCATTTGATGGAGACCCCATTAAAAACAAGTTGATAGAATATAATATTTCTCGTAGAAGTTGAAAACAATTTATGAAAATTATGAAAACAGCTTATAATATTTACAAATTATTTTTAATTTAATTTAATAAATTATTTTATATAACTAATTGAAATAAGTTACTTTTAATTTATTAAATTTGGCAATCAAATTTATAATATAATTTTTTATTTAAAAATAAGTTATTCCATAAATTTTTAATTGAGTTACATATTAAAACACGCCCCATGTGACCCCTTAATATGTGCTTCATCCCTATCGAATATATTCAGACATGAGTCTATTGGCTTCATATTTTGTTCATACTCATTATAGGCCCGAATCTTTAATAAAGTAAGATTTTTTTAAAAAAAATTCTTAAGTACGTATTTTTCAACCAAATTGATGAAGTTTTTATTAAACTTTTCCGGTGACAGTTTTTATTAAACTAATAACAAATTCTTACTACTATTAATAACTATTTTTAGTTTTTTTTTTCTTATTTTGACCATAGTTTTTCAATTATAAGTATATATTTGACCAATTACATTTTGTTATTGGGTGTTGCTGATTTTATTTGAATTTTGTTCATCTATGACGGATTGCCTGTAACTCAATAGCTTTCTCGATTATAATGTGTCCGATAAATTATGTTATAATTTCTTTAAACTATATGATATTTATGATAAAAACAAAATATCTGTTTATTTATCTATTATACATCACTCCTATTATTTTGCTGAGTTGTTAATTATTAAAGAAAAAAAAGCATTTAAACCATGACCTCCTATCACTCACTCCAAAAAAAACCCATACACACAACAACCCCTTTTCTCCTAAAAGACAAAATCTTACATCATTCATGTGTTTATCTCCCTAATATTTCCCTCCTTCCAATCAATTCCAATTCATCTCTGAAATTCAAAAAATCATTTATACGATGAACCCTTATATACTCCAAGAAAAACTTGCTGTTGAGGACCTTCTTACTCCTAAAAGACAAAAACATGAATCATCCATGCATTCCACTCATCCCAATCAATCTATGAAATTCTAAAGAGATGCGAATGCTTCAAAAAAGTTTCTATTCTCACTTCCAGAATTGAGATTTATATCTTTCAAAAAAATCTCATATCTTCCATGCATTTCACTCTTTTGATTCCAATTGGCCACCGAATTTCAAAAGACTTCTTATTATTTCAAAAGACTTCTTATCGCTTTAAATGAATCCTTATTAGACTAAAGTAGGTATATATATATATATATATAAAATGTATCATATGAGAAAGAGTATTTTATATGAAAGTGAGAGGAGTGTGTGTCGTACAACCATACAATGGGTAGTTGAGATTAATCATGTGAGTTTTTTAACAAGTCATACTTTTTAAGTGGTTATGTGACTTTGAAAAACTTTATGTTATACAGCCTAGATTTACTCCTCTCAAGAAAACCTTTATCATAAGATACATTTTAAATATATATATATATATATTTTTTTTTTTTGAACATGTTTTCTGATTAGTATATCTTGATTCTTTATCTTTCAGGTTGATCAATCATCTTGCAAACGTATTCTTTCCTAAGCTCTGATATTTATTAAACAAGTTATGTCCAAGTCCTTGCAAAAGTTACATTACTTTGTTTCAAGGTTTATATTATACTATATTTCCCATATTTAATTAATATATAATTTTTATATATAATTAAATATATATATATATATAATAAACATCTTTTCTATTCAAACTTCTTATTAAATTGTATTGCATTTTCATAATAGGATTTATCCTTATGATATCTTCTTTTTTTATTCTTAAGGTTTTATATATGTTCCTTTTATATTTATCTTTCTCAATAATGCTCTAGATTATATGTTTGAATTCTACTTCTACACATTGAACCATTCAAATTCAAATGCTTTGCAAAATTTTAATACTTTACTCTTCGATTCCCTAAACTTCATGTTAATGTTAACTTTATTGTTTAGTGAAATTTGATGCTTATGAAGTCTCATTCTATTTTTTGTGGAATAATTTATTCATATATGATTTATTTTTTTAACTTTTTATGTGAGTTTATAACTTAATCATATAAAAATTCGTTTTTTAGGCTGTTTTGCAGATGAACAAGCATTTTTTGGAAAAGATATTTCTAAAGTTTAAAAAATACTTTAAATTTAAATTTCAAATTAAATTATAATTAATATGACTACTATTTTTTTTATTAAGACAAGTTAATTGTAAAAACAGATTGATTTTTAAATATCATTCTCAATTGTTTTATTTATTTCTATTTGATTATAAATTAGGTTGATTGGTAGTACTATGTTTATTATCATTTATTATTATACTTTATTTTAATTTTCATAATTTGTATTTCAATTAATTTTCATTAAAAATAATTAAATGATCTTAATTATTAGTATATTAAATATTAAACATAGGTTACAATTTACTCATTGAAAATATATGTTAGTTGTTACTAAATATTGGTTAATAAATTATTTTATTATAATCAATTATATGATCTGATACATTCTCTTTTTAATAAATTGTCGCAATTTGCAACTTGGTTAAGAAAAGTTTGTTTTTATTGATAAAATGTTATCAGTCTTTCTTGTAGGCCTTTTTGAGATCCTTTGTGGACATTTACCTCAAAGCCATGTCACCTGAAATGAAAGGTTAGTTAATACGACAATCCGAGTAGGAAACATGAAATCCTAGACAAAGCTACTCACACATTCAGGAGTCCAAAGCACTAGGGTCGGTCGACAATGAGATTAATGCTTGTGAGCTAAAATAATGCCCCATATTTTTGGCAAAGAATTTTATGTTGTCACCCTCGACACGAGACAGATCCTCCCAGTTTATCCGGTATTGGACTGACATCCGAGTCTAATACAATGGTAACATGGGATAACCATTAGAGCGGTGAAGAAAATCCTCCCCGGGCACGTCTAGACTTACTTAGACCTTGAAAATAGACTTTTAAATTTTTTATATGATTGGTCAAACGCCTCTATCAAGCAACAACCAGGTAGCCCACTTAGAGACACTCATCCCACAGGAACCCCATCTCTAAGAACCTTTTCTTGGAAAAAATAGAAAAAGACAGGGACTAAAGGGACTCACCCAAAGTAGTCACACAAAAATTTGAAGGCCTTTACAAAGGCCCATCCATTCAGATAGAGTTGGTTCGGGTAGAGGTTTAGGGCGTTCAGAACACCCCCTTTCAAAATCACTAAAAGGAAAAGATAAATGGAGACAAAAGAAGAAAGTCTCGTTTATGTAGGTGTAGTCTAACTCTCCCGGGTCAGCTCGGGTGTAACAGACCCTCTCCTGAGAGGAACAACTAACACACTTTATGTTGGAAGCTAGGGCAAAGTGATTGAAGGTCCCCTTCTGCCACAATCTGGAAATGGCACCATCATCACTGATAGAATAAGGAAGGGAACAAACTTCCTCCTTGACCCAAGAAAAAGCGTTTGAGGAAGAAGCCATTTTTGATAAAAATAAGAAGAAGAGGAAGCAATGAGGGAGAAACAACAAAAGACTACGACCAAGAAAACAAAAACCCACCACCTAATAACAGAGAATAGCAACAAAAAAGAATAGGGAAGGGAAACTAACCTCTAAAAGCTAGAACGGAGGAAGAAGAAAATCTTAAGGGTGAGACCTGAAGGAAGGTTTGAGCAGAAAGCAGAAAGCGCAAGAGATCAAAGGAAGTCACAACAAAGGTAGAAAATGAGGGAAATATGAGTCATATATATGAAGAAAAAGGTAACTCTTAGAGAGGAGATCCAACGGTGGGGAACAATCCCACTCATTTTTGAAACGAAGCACCTGAATCCAAAGGATGCATTTATGGCTTTGGGATACGGAGCACCTTATCATTACGAAAATAGCCAGGCACAACCAACACGTGGAAGAATAAAATGACGACTATTTACCAAATAACACATGTTCTCCACTAAAACCCCCTTAGTGGTTACTCAGAGTTGCCACCTCTCTCGGATTCATCACCTTTCTCAGATTTGCTACCTCTCTCAAATTCATCACCTTACTCGAATTTGCTACCTCTCTCAGATCCTTCACCCAGAACTCCCCACTCAGAAAAGATTATTCAACGGTAACTACCCTAGGAAATATTTCGACTCAACATCTAGTCACTCCGCTCGGCTCTATGCCTAGAGCTCGTGAATGGGAGGCTCTTGTTCGCCCCGGGTTGAGAGGGGCCCCACAGTACCCCCTATTTCCCCTACTTTAGGCAGGAATAAAGAGGATTCTGATTCCTCTTGATCTTAGCAAGATATAGTTACATCTACGTTATTTTAGGCCTGGATTAAAGACCCCCTTTTCTTTACCATTGTATAAATATGGCCTCAAGGCTCTCCTTATAATTTTCAAGTGACACATTATTGAGCAATTACAACCCTAATTTTCTAGAGTAATTCTCTAGGGTTTTATGCATTAAGCTCCCAGTTTGAACAAGCATGGTTCTTGAGCATATTTTGAAGAGGGATATGGAAGCTAGTGATTGAGCGGTGTTGGTGTTACACCTTCCAACGTGGGAATACATGCCTTTGAAATGACTGTGAAACATTGGTGCTATTGTGGTCGACATATCGCTTAACTTTGGAGTCTAAAGAAGCACTCAAAGTTCCCTACTTTATCATTATTTATTGACATCATTATGTTTATGGATGTGTATCACGCAAACATCATTATGTTTATGGATGTGTATCACACAAGCACAAAGTAGTGAAACATACACATTAACTCTCCCTATATTTTAAATTATATAATTTTAATTTGAATTAATTACACTAACCTTTTTCGGAAGTTTGATGAAATTACATTGGATATGCCCATCTTTTTCTTAATATTACCTTGACTTCTCTCTCGTATATAAGTATTTAAAATAGTCAACGAAGGTCAATGTTATCTTCTTATAAAAATTAGGGGAGGTTTGTGTAAGGTTTTAAAATGAATGAGTAGTTAATGTAGTTTCATCAAATTCTAGGATATGTGAGTGTAACTTTTCCTTAATTTTTTTACTTAAATCTTTAATTCTTTATATGATAAAGTTGTGATATGAAAAAATTCTTTAAACTTATAAGTACATATAAGAAAATTTACTAAAAGCTTGATAAATTTCAAAGTAGTTTTTAAAATATATGATCAAGTTCCATGAAGAAAAATCACTAGTGGAGAAAGAGATATAAACTCAGTTAACTTGGGCCTTTAAGCATGTGTTTGGTTACAAAGTGAAATGGAGTTCCGCTGATGAAAACTGACTTTTTTCTCCGTTCCATTAACGACAATGTGTTTGGCTTGTTTATCTTCTTCGTTCTATCAAATGGACCACCGTTGGGGTGTCGTTTGCGTTGGGATAGCTCCGTTTCGCCAGGGGTGAGTCTGGGCTTCCTTCTGCCAACGTGTTTGGGTGAAATCACATGGATGCTCTCTCCTTTAAATAGAGGCCAAGGAAGAGAAAAAAAACACATTGAGAGCACCGATTGAGGGAAATGGGGAACCTTTGCAAGCAGCTGTGTTTGGTTTTTGGGGAAAGGAAGGAGATTATTGTTCATCTTTCAGACTTCGTCGATGGCATTTCGCAGGTAAGCTTCAATTCCCTTTGTCTTCTCCGATTTGGTGGTGTGGGTTTTTTAATTTGCTGGGTTTTCCTTTTTGGGATCTGTTGGGCTCTGTTCTCTGTTTTCTGGCGTGGGTTCTGTTAGGTTGTCTTTCTCTGGTGTGGGTTTAGGCTGTGGGTTGAGGGGTTTCGTCGGTGGTGGTGATGGTGTGGGTTTCGGGTTCTTATGATGGGGGGTGAGTGGGTTTGGTGACGGGGGTGTGGGTTTAGAAGGGTAGTGGTTTGGGGGATGATGATGGTTTACGAGCGGTGGCTGGTGTGGGTTTAGGTGTGGGAATGATGGTGGCTGGTGATGGGTCATGGGTTATGGGTGTTGGTCGTTGGGGGGAGGGGTGTGGGTGGGTTATGGTGATTCTGGTGGGTGGGTAGGGAGGGGTGTGGATGGGTGGTGGTGAGGGAGGGATGGATGGTTATGATGAGGGTGCATGGATGGGGATACAGTAGATGGTGTACAGTAAGGTAATGTGAATGGTGGTGATTGAAGGTGCATCAGTGGACTGGAATTAGTGGGTGCACCATAACCTATTGTAAAAATTGAAAATTTTATGTAAAAAACTGAAAATTGTATGATTTTAGCATTTATGGATTTATTTGACCCTCTCCTTTTCTTGGCATATATTTAAGTGTATTTATTTGTTTAGGATGTATTTTTTGTGTAAAAACAGATAATGTATAGTTGTATTTGAAATGTTGTTATATGTTGTCTTTGAATATATGGTTTGGAGTTTTTTTATTAAGTTACCCATTTTAAATTATGAGTTATTCGTTTAGAGTTATCTGTTTAGATTATCCATTTACGTTTATCTGTTTACATTTATCCGTTTAAGTTGATTGGGATAGATTTATCTATTTAGATTTATCTGTTTAGTCAGTTATACGTTGACGACGCGTAAGTGATCCATTTTTAGATTTAGGGAATTTGATCCATTTCAAATAAGGGATAAATAAATAATCTAAATTTTTTCTATAATGGTGTAAAAAATAATAGCAATGTTATTAGTAATGGAATAAAACTAATTACAATATTTTTGTGATGGATTTTAAAAAATTACATCTTTCATAGATGAAATACCTTTTAGTAAAGGAATAAAAAAATTATAAAAAGTATTGAGTGTTAAGAATAATATTTATCAGTAATGGAATGAAAAGTTAATACAATTTTGAAGGTTTTAGAAACAAGCATTGTATTTGTTGAAATATAAAATAATATAATTGTTGTTTAGGGTTGAATAACTATAATATATTTTGTTAAAAAAATACCCTGATTGGTTATAATATCATCTAACCAGTTAAAAAAAGTGGTCTTTGTTAAAAAAATACTTCATTTGTTTAAAAAATAATTTGTATTGTTAAAAAATTTCTATTTTGTAAAAAAAATAATCCAATTATACATAATATTATCTATATATATACATATTTTGATTTAAGATATATTTACATTATAAATATATATACATATTCAATATATTTTTTATTAATACCCTTTTTGGTTATTTTTCATCAAACCACCATTTACCCAACCCAATTTTCCCTAAACCAAACACAATCACTACTTCTCAACCCACTTTTGCCCAACCCAACTTTTCAACATCTAAACACAACTCCGTTTACAAAACCCCAGTTTTCTCAACCCAGTTTACAAAACCTCAGTTTCTCAACCAGATTACCCCAACGGGTAACCAAACAAATCCTAAACTTGGTTTTACAACCAAGTTTGTTCCCGCCGTGGTAATAGATAAGGACTTTTAAACTTGATTTTCAACCGAGTTTACAGGTGTTCTTTAAACTCAGTGTTGAATTTAGTTTAAAAGTACTAACATTTAAACACGGTAATGGTCATAACCATGTTTAAAAATGTACACATTTAAACATGATTATGCTCATAACCGTGTTTAAAAATTTACACATTTAAACTCGGTTATTGCTATAATCAAGTTTAAATATAAATGTTTTTTAAATACAGGTTATGTTTTATTGATTTCCCAAACCTATAATTTTACACAACCAAACACCATATATCCCAGACAGTTCACTTTACATAGTATTCACCAATTAATGAAAACAAATGAAATAATATCAATATGCTATAAACAACATAATGAAGAAAATGATCTATATACAATGAATATTATGTACATGAATAAAATAAAACAAAATCTATATATATTTTAATAAAATAAAGTATAAGTTATATTTAGATTTTTCTTATGCGGGTTTATCGAATTGGCCCGCCCCGTTAAGGTTTTGGCTAACCAAATTGGTAGGTCAGATGGACTATGTAACATCACGAATTTTAAAATGAGAGAATTAATTACCAGAATAAGTATTAGAAATTGGTATATAGAGTATTTAATGTCCCAAACTATTGAGAATAATTAAATTGATAATTTTGGGGACTGTTAGAAAATTATGGAGACCGGTTGAGCTGAAATTGAGCCCGGTTGAGATATGGGTGTCGGACCAAGTATCTCGGAATAAGATGATATTGGTCAGGGCTGTTGAGAAAATTATCAGGAATCCGAATATGTATTCAGAATAATTTTCAGATGATGTATTAAGCCCGAAAGGAGAACCTGTTAGTTATAAAACGATGAAGTTTTAATGAATGGGAATTTAAATAAATCAAACCCCCCCCATTTTCCTTGCTATTCACGTGGGAATGCTGAAGGTATGAGGATTACACTTCACTTTCTTCTTCTTCTCTCCATCATCATCTTCTCCATTCTCTCATTTCTCCTTCCAAAACCCTAGCAATTTGAGCTCATCTTCCACACCTCCTCATTTTCGTTTGAAGGGAGCTTGTAGGAGGCTTGTGGGGCTGCTGTCTTCTCCTCCTTTCTCTCTATTTTCGTAGCTTCTTCTCTCTCTAGTGAACCCATTTTCGTTTTTGGGTTTTGAGGTAAGTATACCCATCTTGCTAAGGTTTTGGTTATGGGTATATGGTATTTATGTGTTTTGAAACCATGCATGTGTATAAATATTCTTGAGGAGAGTATTTAATGCAAGAGTTTAATGTGGGTTTATATGAGAATGAGGTTTCTTTGAGGAGTAATGAAGTAGATGCATTTATGGTTAGGAGGAGAAGAATATTTATGATGGTTATTGGAATTTTTATGAAACCCTAACTTCATAAATTTGGGGAAAATGCATAATGGAGGTTGATGAGTATTAATTGTTGGTAATAAATGTGAGTTATGATGCATAAGAGTCAATGGTGATGGTATTTGGTTGATGGAAGTCATTAATGGAGAAACCCATGAAAGGGTTTGGTTGTTGAGTACATAATAATAAATGGTAGCACCTAACTCATGGTGGTTATGGTGGATAAAATAAAATAAAAGAGTTTTAAGAGTTATAATAATAAAAACAGCAAGTATTTATTGATATATAAGTATTTGAATCTTAATGAGTAAGTAGAAAATTGATTGTATAATGTATTGTGATGTAGGAAGTGACCCCATTGACGAAGCGGGACCATCAAACCGCGTTGATCACTACTTCACTTGAGGTAGGAGGGGGTAACTTTTCTAAATGCATGATTTCATCCATTGGTGATGTGAAAATATGTATATGTGATTATGTTAATGGTTGTTTGAATGGATGATATGATAGGTGTGATTTGAATGCATTTAGAATGATGATTGTTATGTGGCATTGTGTTTGGGATAAAATTAATGATGTGGTAATACTATATTAATGAAGTATGATGATGGTTTGAAACCATATATGAATTGAGATTGTGATGTGAATATCCCAAATATGTGTGTATGAGTTATGGAATGTGTATGCCACTAACTATTGATGAGAATAAGTTCAAAAGAGAATTGGGATTGGATAAGAATGATGTGAATATTGAAATCCACCAAGTGGTGGTGGTGAATGATTGAATGTGGAGTGGCATCTAGGATGCATAGTGTGAGGATGCACTTGATTTGCATTTGCATTGCATCCATGGCATAGCATAGCTGTCTATGTGGAATATTAGGGGGTTCCACTAGGCGGGCCCAGTGGGAGGGCGGCTCAGTGCACGAGCGCATTGTGATTTTCCCCTGTGACTCGGTTTATGAGTTACGAAGCTGTCCATAGTTTGGTGACGAGGCACCCTATGTGGCGGGCCCAGTGGGCGGGCGGCTCTATGGTGAGCGAGTTTACCTCGGTGTCCGACGGGACACGGCTCTCTCGATGTGTGTTCGGGAGGGGCCCGTAGCACTTGTGGTAGTTGAGGCCACGATGTTGATCCGCAAGTCACAGGGTGACTAGTGCTACAGATGGGCGATAGCGGTTTGGTACCAGTAAAATTATGATGATGTAAGCATACATGAATTGAGATATATGTGTACACAATTTTTTCTACTGCAGTAGGGGCATAATAGCACACCTATGCTCGTCCCACAATTGAATTAATATGGTATTTTTCCCACAGTCGGATCCGTATTGTTTTGATGAGAAATTCTTATGCATATGCATTAGCCTTAAGAGCATTTGCATATAGCTGGAGATATTCCTAGTTGAAAGCCCATGGTGGCAACGGATGAATGAGAATTTATAAGGGAAAGAGTTGAATACTAACCCGATGTGTGTGTTTGGCAATCCAAATGATTGAAATTGTGAATGTATACTTGAGATCATGAGATGTATTGTGTATGATGTATGATGTGTTGTAATGATTGATATGTGAGTAAGTATACATGTATTTCATCATAATGTATGACTTTAATTCATTTGGATTATGTTACTCACCTCCCCGTTGCCATTTTAAAGTTGATGTAGGTATGACTTAAATCCTACAGCTTTTGGAGGCCGAGTTTGGAAGAAGGTAAATATGGATAGGAATGTGTGAGCCTTGGCCGGCATGAAATTTGTGGAGTATATGGTGTATATATATATATATGCTCAAATTTTGTAATGTTGATAATTTTGGGGGTCATGGGAGAAAATTGGACATGTGTGTGTAAGGCCAATTTTCCTACATGACCCAAGTGATGTAAAGAATAGATTATGATATTTAACTTTGATGATTGAATGTTGGGAATTATGAATTATAGCTTTTGGGATGTGTGTTGGAAACTTTGTATAGTTGTTTTAATGCATGAGCTAGGAACTAGTATGGTTAAATAATGATTTGTGAGGTTTTGATGCGATGGATGGAATGCAACAGCTTAAATACGTCAATTGTGGTTTGTGGGAAATGGAATGGATCCATTTTGCCAAAAGTAGACCCATTGGTTACCTCAAAATGCCTTAAAATGGGATAATCGTGTTTATACATATAAATTATTCATTTTTAGGAATTTTTGAGTGCGGCCAGTTGCCACACGTCACAAATAATGTGTTTTAGCTCGTGTTAAAATTTGGTGGCATTTTGACATCGTTTGCATAAGTTTTGGTGGTTGTGAAGTTCATCCTTGGTGCAAAATCTGCATAATTCTGCAGAATGACAGGGCGTAATCGATTAGCTTCCTGGGTGTAATCGATTACAAGGCCTCTGTCCTCAATCTAATCGATTCTACTTCAGATTATAATCGATTATGGGTCATCCAGAGCCAAGGTAATCGATTATGGGCAGTGTAGTAATCGATTATGTTTCCAACAGAAACCAGGTAATCGATTAGATAAGGATCTGTAATCGATTAGGTGGGGTGTCTGGTGCAATACATGAATTCCAAAAACCTTGTAATCGATTAGGGTTGAGAGACTAATCGATTATTGACCCAACAGGGGCAATGTAATCGATTATTCTGAAAGTTGTAATCGATTAGTTATAACACCTGATTCATTGTGCCATTCCCAGGAGCTATGTAATCGATTACATGTTGCTCTGTAATCGATTATGGAATCTCAAATCGATTAGCTCATATTCCGTAATCGATTAGGACTTTTAGTTTGTACATGGATTTTTCGACTATATGAATCGAGATCGTAAAGGTACTATATGAACATCTATTGCGCACTCTGATACCTTCTCATATCTTCATACATGAGATAGGTTGCATAGATCCAGGGTATTGGATGATAGTTTCATCACTCATATTTTTCACTAATTAATAACATTAAATTCGCGAAAAATTTTCCCTTATTTTCTTAGGTGGTTTGGGGCGTCTCAACCTGGTATCAGAGCCTTCATTGCTCTTGATATGATTATAAGTGATAATGCCCATGTGTTTATTGCTTGTGACTAATTGATTTGTGAATTATATGGGTGAATTATGATAGTAGTTATTGAAATGAGATTATTACATGATTGTTGTTAAGCCCGGCCAGGCAATTCCTTTCTCATATTTACCTTCAAATTGTGAAATACATTATGATGATACTTGTGTCAATGAAGTTAATGATGAATGATATGTATGCACACTGGGTGAAGGAACTTTAAGTTTCTAATTATGTTTATGTTGTTGTATATAGATTGAGTGATGGCGTATAGGCGTAATGCTGATACAGCCGCCATGGCTGAAGCCTTTAATCGCTTTGCCGACATACTTGAACGGCAACAACAACCTATTGGTCAGCCAAATCAAGGTCTTGACCAATTTCTTAAGCGGAAGCCTTCTGAATTTCATGGAGGCTATAAGCCAGAAGATGCTCATGTCTGGATCCGTGACTTGGAGCGGATATTCGCTAGCATGGAATGTGCCGAAACGCAGAAGGTGGAATATACAGTGTTTATGGTTTGAAATGAGGCCGAATCTTGGTGGATCCTTACCTGTGGACGTATGATTGCTGCCCACACTCCTTTAAATTGGGAGAATTTCAAGGCTGAATTTCTTAAGAAATACTTTCCTGCGAGTTACAAAAATAAGAAAGAGCTTGAATTCATGGAACTCAAGCAAGGTGGCATGTCGGTTGAAGAGTATGCTTTGAAATTTAAAGAGTTATGTGTGTTTTACCCTCCGTTTCAGCAAGAGGACACTGAAGCTTCAAAATGTGTTAAGTTTGAAAATGGACTGCGCCAAGAGATTAAGAAGGCGATTTGTCACCAAGAGATTAGGAGCTTTCCTACTCTTGTGGATAAGTGTAGGATTTTTGAAGAGAATGATATTGCTCCAAGGAACTACTCGGGGCATGATTACAAGTTAAAGGGCCAATCTTCTAACTTCAAGAAGAAAGGCAACTTTAAGAATAACAGACGATTTGTACGTGGGTCCTCTTCTTTTAGAGGTGGACGAGGTGGCGGAAGGCATGGTACCGATAGTGGCCAAGGACTTCGTTGTTTCAGATGTGGCGGAAATCACTTAGCCAGAGATTGCAATCATGAAGAAACAGTGGTGTGCTACAGATGTAACCAACCGGGGCATATCCGCCCTGATTGTCCTTTGAATGCTGCAGATGTTGTGCCATGTGATAATGCAAACTGTGGAGGCTATGGTGCTTTTAGAGGCCATGGTCGTGGAAACGGTAATGGTGGAAGACATGGAAATCGTAATGATAGTAACGGTCGTGGTAATGGAAACGGCCGAGATAATGCTAATGGTGGTCGAAATGGCCCGAACCGTGGTGCTAATCAACAAGTGGCTGGAAGAGTCTTTGCCGTGACCGGTGAAGAAGCAGCACAAGCTGAAGACCTTGTCCAAAGTGAGTGCCTGATATATGGTAATGTTGTTAATGTGATATTTGATTCGGGTGCTACGCACTCTTTTATTTCTGAAGAATGTGTGAGGCGCCTGCGAGTGCCTGTGAGTATGATAAAAGGTTCAATATTGGTGACTGCACCGACTGGTACTTGTTTAAGATTGGTGACTCGATGTGAGAATGTCGAGATGGACTTGGAGGGTAGAAAATTTATTGTATCTCTCGTGTGTTTACCTATGAAAGATCTGGATGTTATTCTAGGCATGGATTGGTTGTCCGCCAACAAGGTTTTGGTGGATTGTCATAGCAGGACGGTGATCTTCCCAACCTCTAATACTGAAGGTTTTGATGTTCGAGGTATATCTCAACTTCTCATGATGTTCTGTTTGGTGGATGGGAATGGTGTATCCTAATCTGGTGGAATTCCTATTGTTTCAGAATTTCCCGATGTGTTTCCGGAAGAGATTCCCGGATTACCTCCTCCACGAGAAGTGGAATTCGCTATTGACCTTATTCCGGGTGCGGAACCTGTTTCCCGAGCTCCTTACAGGATGTCTCCTATGGAGTTAGTTGAATTGAAAAAGCAAGTGGAAGAATTACTTGAACGGGAGTTTATTCGCCCAAGTATGTCTCCTTGGGGTGCTCTTGTGTTGTTAGTAAAGAAGAAAGATGGGAGCATGAGATTGTGCATTGATTATCGCCAACTCAACAAACTAACCATTAAGAATAAATACCCCCTTCCACGTATTGACGATCTTTTGGATCAATTGAAGGGTGCTGTTGTGTTTTCAAAGATTGATTTGCGTTCTGGATATCACCAAATTCGGGTGAAGGCCGAAGATATTCCGAAGACTGCTTTTCGAACGCGATATGGACACTATGAGTACGTAGTGATGCCATTTGGTGTGACGAATGCCCCTGCGATTTTCATGAGCTACATGAATCACATCTTTCATGAATATTTGGATCAATTCGTCGTGGTGTTTATTGACGACATTTTGGTATACTCCAAAAGTCATGAAGAGCATGAAAGACATCTTCGTCTGGTGCTGACTATCCTTCGCGAGAAGGAGTTGTATGCGAACCTCTCTAAGTGCGAGTTTAGGCTGTCTGAGGTCCAATTTCTTGGACATGTTATTTCAAATGATGAAGTTGCTGTGGATAGATCCAAAGTTGAAGCTGTGATGGCTTGGGAAAGACCAACGTCGGTGACGGAGATAAGAAGTTTTCTTGGTCTTGCCGGTTACTACCGGAGATTTATTGAAGGGTTTTCCCGTTTGGCTTTGCCACTTACAAAGTTGACTTGGAAGAATCACTCTTTTGTGTGGACCCGTGAATGCGAAGAGAGTTTCCAAGAGTTGAAGTTAAGTCTTACTACCACACCGGTGTTAGCATTGCCCGACTTAACGGATGAATTTGTGGTATATTGCGATGCATCTAAGCTTGGTCTTGGATGTGTGTTGATGCAAAAGGAACGTGTAATAGCCTATGCGTCGAGGCAGTTGCGACCGCATGAGGTTAACTACCCCACTCATGATCTTGAATTGGCGGCAGTGGTATTTGCATTGAAGTTGTGGCGACACTATTTGTATGGCTCCAAGTTTGTGGTCTTTAGTGATCATAAGAGCCTTAAATACTTGTTTGACCAGAAAGAGTTAAATATGCACCAAAGACGGTGGATGGAGTTCCTAAAAGACTATGAGTTTGAACTGAAGTATCACCCCGGTAAGGCGAATGTAGTTGCTGATGCTTTGAGCCGGAAGTCATTGCATGTCTCTATGATGATGGCAAAGGAAATAGAGTTGATAGAACAATTTAGAGATTTGAATGTGGGCGTAGAGACTTACACTTCCAAGAAAATGGTGTTAGAGATGTTGAAGGTTGCAAATGAATTTCTTGAATATGTGAAGACGCAACAACCCAATGATGAGTATTTGATTGAGATGAAGAAGACCCAAGAGAAAGGGAAGAATTTGTTCATAGAAGAAGGTCAAGATGGTATTTGGCATGTTAAAGGCTGAATTTATGTTCCCTCAAGCGATGATGTGAGGAAACGTGTACTTGAGGAAGCTCATAAAAGCATATTGAGTATTCACCCTAGTTCCACTAAGATGTATCAAGATTTGAAGAAGAATTTCTGGTGGCCTGGTATGAAGCGTGATGTGGCAAACTTTGTAGCATCTTGCCTTGTGTGTCAAAAGGTGAAGGTCGAACATCAGAGACCATCTGGTTATTTGAGACCATTGGAGATCCTGGTTTGGAAATGGGATAGCATAGCTATGGATTTTGTTTCTGGACTACCCAGAACTCGTGCTGGAAACAATGCTATATAGGTAATTGTTGATCGATTGACAAAATGTGCTCACTTTTTACCCATAAATATGAAAAGTTCTTTGGAGAAATTAGCACAAATATACATCAAGGAGATTGTTAGGCTGCATGGTGTTTCGTCCAGTATTATATCCGACCGTGATCCTCGGTTTACTTCTCGGTTTTGGGGACGTTTGCATGATGAGTTGGGTTCTAAGTTGAAGCTTAGTTCCACTTATCACCCTCAAACCGATGGGCAATCGGAGAGAACTATACAAAGCTTAGAGGATTTGTTGAGAGCTTGTGTCCTTGAACACGGTGGATGTTGGGAGAGATTTCTACCATTGATTGAATTTACATATAATAATAGCTTCCATTCCAGTATTGGTATGGCACCTTATGAGGCGTTGCATGGAAGGAAGTGTAGAACTCCCTTGTGCTGGCTAGAAGTTGGAGAAAACTTGGCCTTGGGGCCGGAGATTATCCAGGAGACCACCGAACAGATTAAAAAGATACAAGAGAATATGAAGATTGCTCAGGATAGGCAGAAGAGTTATTATGACAAGAGGCATAAACCCCTTGAGTTTCAAGTGGGTGACCATGTATTTTTTAAGGTCTCACGTGATAAAGGCATTGGAAGGGCGTTAAAGAGTGGGAAATTGAGCCCTAGGTTTATCGGACCTTACGAGGTGTTAGAGTGGATTGGTGAGGTTGCTTATCGGATAGCACTCCCTCAGCATCTTGCTAATTTACACAATGTGTTTCACGTATCGCAGTTGAGGAAATATGTTTATGATCCCCTACACGTGATCCCTATGGACGAGATTGAGGTGCGAGATGATCTATCTGTTTCTCCTGTTTCTGTTCGTATTGTCAGACATTCTGTGAAGAAATTGCGGAACAAGTTGGTACCTTTGGTGGAGGTCGCTTGGAAACATGGAAATACTGAAACATTCACATGGGAACGAGAGGACGACATCAGAGAACGATATCCCGATGCATTCGAATCCGGTAAGTTAAATTTCGAGGACGAAATTTTCTTTTTGGAGGGGTGGATTGTAACATCCCAAATTTTAAAATGAGAGAATTAATTACCAGAATAAGTATTAGAAATTGGTATATGGAGTATTTAATGTTCCAAACTATTGAGAATAATTAAATTGATAATTTTGGGGACTGTTAGAAAATTATGGAGACCGGTTGAGCTGAAATTGAGCCCGGTTGAGATATGGGTGTCGGACCAAGTATCTCGGAATAAGATGATATTGGTCAGGGCTGTTGAGAAAATTATCGGGAATCCGAATATGTATTCGGAATAATTTTTAGATGATGCATTGAGCCCGAAAGGAGAACCTGTTAGTTATAAAACGATGAAGTTTTAATGAATGGGAATTTAAATAAATCAAACCCCCCTCATTTTCCTTGCTATTCACGTGGGAATGCTGAAGGTGTGAGGATTACACTTCACTTTCTTCTTCTTCTCTCCATCATCATCTTCTCCATTCTCTCATTTCTCCTTCCAAAACCCTAGCAATTTGAGCTCATCTTTCACACCTCCTCATTTTCGTTTGAAGGGAGCTTGTATGAGGCTTGTGGGGCTGCTGTCTTCTCCTCCTTTCTCTCTATTTTCGTAGCTTCTTCTCTCTCTAGTGAACCCATTTTCGTTTTTGGGTTTTGAGGTAAGTATACCCATCTTGCTAAGGTTTTGGTTATGGGTATATGGTATTTATGTGTTTTGAAACCATGCATGTGTATGAATATTCTTGAGGAGAGTATTTAATGCAAGAGTTTAATGTGGGTTTGTATGAGAATGAGGTTTCTTTGAGGAGTAATGAAGTAGATGCATTTATGGTTGGGAGGAGAAGAATATTTATGATGGTTGTTGGAATTTTTATGAAACCCCAACTTCATAAATTTGGGGGAAATGCATAATGGAGGTTGATGAGTATTAATTGTTGGTAATAAATATGAGTTATGATGCATAAGGGTCAATGGTGATGGTATTTGGTTGATAGAAGTCATTAATGGAGAAACCCATGAAAGGGTTTGGTTGTTGAGTACATAATAATAAATGGTAGCACCTAACCCATGGTGGTTATGGTGGATAAAATGAAATAAAAGAGTTTTGAGAGTTATAATAATAAAAACAGCAAGTATTTATTGATATATAAGTATTTGAATCTTAATGAGTAAGTAGAAAATTGATTGTATAATGTATTGTGATGTAGGAAGTGACCCCATTGACGAAGCGGGACCATCAAACCGCGTTGATCACTACTTCACTTGAGGTAGGAGGGGGTAACTTTTCTAAATGCATGATTTCATCCATTGGTGATGTGAAAATATGTATATGTGATTATGTTAATGGTTGTTTGAATGGATGATATGATAGGTGTGATTTGAATGCATTTAGAATGATGATTGTTATGTGGCATTGTGTTTGGGATAAAATTAATGATGTGGTAATACTATATTAATGAAGTATGATGATGGTTTGAAACCATATGTGAATTGAGATTGTGATGTGAATATCCCAAATATGTGTGTATGAGTTATGGAATGTGTATGCCACTAACTATTGATGAGAATAAGTTCAAAAGAGAATTGGGATTGGATAAGAATGATGTGAATATTGAAATCCACCAAGTGGTGGTGGTGAATGATTGAATGTGGAGTGGCATCTAGGATGCATAGTGTGAGGATGCACTTGATTTGTATTTGCATTGCATCCATGGCATAGCATAGCTGTCTATGTGGAATATTAGGGGGTTCCACTAGGCGGGCCCAGTGGGAGGGCGGCTCAGTGCACGAGCGCATTGTGATTTTCCCCTGTGACTCGGTTTATGAGTTACGAAGCTGTCCATAGTTTGGTGACGAGGCACCCTATGTGGCGGGCCCAGTAGGCGGGCGGCTCTATGGTGAGCGAGTTTACCTCGGTGTCCGACGGGACACGGCTCTCTCGATGTGTGTTCGGGAGGGGCCCGTAGCACTTGTGGTAGTTGAGGCCACGATGTTGATCCGCAATTCACAGGGTGACTAGTGCTACAGATGGGCGATAGCGGTTTGGTACCAGTAAAATTATGATGATGTAAGCATACATGAATTGAGATATGTGTACACAATTTTTTCTACTGCAGTAGGGGCATAGTAGCACACCTATGCTCGTCCCACAATTGAATTAATATGGTATTTTTTCCACAGTCGGATCCGCATTGTTTTGATGAGAAATTCTTGTGCATATGCATTAGCCTTAAGAGCATTTGCATATAGCTGGAGATATGCCTAGTTGAAAGCCCATGGTGGCAACGGATGAATGAGAATTTATAAGGGAAAGAGTTGAATACTAACCCGATGTGTGTGTTTGGCAATCCAAATGATTGAAATTGTGAATGTATACTTGAGATCATGAGATGTATTGTGTATGATGTATGATGTGTTGTAATGATTGATATGTGAGTAAGTATACATGTATTTCATCATAATGTATGACTTTAATTCATTTAGATTATGTTACTCACCTCCCCGTTGCCATTTTAAAGTTGATGTAGGTATGACTTAAATCCTACAGCTTTTGGAGGCCGAGTTTGGAAGAAGGTAAATATGGATAGGAATGTGTGAGCCTTGGCCGGCATGAAATTTGTGGAGTATATGGTGTATATATATATATGCTCAAATTTTGTAATGTTGATAATTTTGGGGGTCATGGGAGAAAATTGGACATGTGTGTGTAAGGCCAATTTTCCTACATGACCCAAGTGATGTAAAGAATAGATTATGATATTTAACTTTGATGATTGAATGTTGGGAATTATGAATTATAGCTTTTGGGATGTGTGTTGGAAACTTTGTATAGTTGTTTTAATGCATGAGCTAGGAACTAGTATGGTTAAATAATGATTTGTGAGGTTTTGATGCGATGGATGGAATGCAACAGCTTAAATACGTCAATTGTGGTTTGTGGGAAATGGAATGGATCCATTTTGCCAAAAGTAGACCCATTGGTTACCTCAAAATGCCTTAAAATGGGATAATCGCGTTTATACATATAAATTATTCATTTTTAGGAATTTTCGAGTGCGGCCAGTTGCCACACGTCACAAATAATGTGTTTTAGCTCGTGTTAAAATTTGGTGGCATTTTGACATCGTTTGCATAAGTTTTGGTGGTTGTGAAGTTCATCCTTGGTGCAAAATCTGCATAATTCTGCAGAATGACAGGGCGTAATCGATTAGCTTCCTGGGTGTAATCGATTACAAGGCCTCTGTCCTCAATCTAATCGATTCTACTTCAGATTATAATCGATTATGGGTCATCCAGAGCCAAGGTAATCGATTATTCCCTTAGCGGTAATCGATTATCAGAAATACCTGATGCATTACATAAATCCCAGTAGCTTTCTAATCGATTATGGGCAGTGTAGTAATCGATTATGTTTCCAACAAAAACCAGGTAATCGATTAGATAAGGATCTGTAATCGATTAGGTGGGATGTCTGGTGCAATACATGAATTCCAAAAACCTTGTAATCGATTAGGGTTGAGAGACTAATCGATTATTGACCCAACAGGGGCAATGTAATCGATTATTCTGAAAGTTGTAATTGATTAGTTATAACACCTGATTCATTGTGCCATTCCCAGGAGCTATGTAATCGATTACATGTTGCTCTGTAATCGATTATGGAATCTCAAATCGATTAGCTCATATTCCGTAATCGATTAGGACTTTTAGTTTGTACATGGATTTTTCGACTATATGAATCGGGATCGTAAAGGTACTATATGAACATCTATTGCGCACTCTGATACCTTCTCATATCTTCATATATGAGATAGGTTGCATAGATCCAGGGTATTGGATGATAGTTTCATCACTCATATTTTTCACTAATTAATAACATTAAATTCATGAAAAATTTTCCCCTATTTTCTTAGGTGGTTTGGGGCGTCTCAGACTAGGCCGTAGCGGGATTGTAGGCTGAAAATTTTGTCTCATCTACCTATTTTAGCGGGTTTGATGGCCAACTCGACAAAACTAGCCTGTTTTATCATCCCTAATTAAACTAAACTAATATAGAGAAACTTTTATGATTTTCATGTCATATGAGAAACTTATTAGTTATAATAACTATCATGTTATTTTTTAAATATAAATAGACAATTTATTCTTAATTTAATAGACTTGGGTAAATTACATAAATCCCCTCTCAAATTTAACAAAATTACACTTCACTAAAAACCTTTAAAAAATAGATACTGCACCCCATTTAAAAAAATTACGACAATTCTACCTATCATAAAAGATTTTAAACGGGTGAGTGTATGTTTTTCTTAAATTTTAGGCAATATGTAATTTTAGCAAACTTCATGATTTGTGTAATTTATTAAATAAATTTTTTTATTGAAATCAAATATATTTTAGAAAGTTTAAGTCAAACTTCTTTTTAAGAAATAGGTTAGACCTGGAGTAGATTAGACCTTGCCATAAAATTCAATAGTCACATAATCGCAATTATGAAAAACCACATATCTCAACACAGTTTAGTTTGGCATGTGGTTCCCATTCCCAAAACTAAACCAAACCAAATCGCACTTAAGTAATTTTTTATAATTCCTATATTACCATTGTCTTAAAGTAACCTTATAATTTAATTAAGAGTCATATTAACTAGTGAATGTGACATCCTAGGTCAATTTATGATTATTTTTATCCTTTAATTGATTTTCACAGTAAATTTTTCATGATTAAATAAACCAATTATCCCACAATTAGAAAAATGATCATTTTCATTAAAAAGGTGCCAAAATATAAAACATACAACACCTTAAAACCCCAAAAGTCAGCAGGAATGAAAAGAAACTAAAACTTGAAATAGGGGGCCTGACGCGTAGCGTGAGCATGACAGTAACAGATAATGTTGCTGTCATGGGTTTTAGGTTGGCCAACTTCTTACCTACCCCATTGGCCCGTTTTAGGTTTGATTGCCACGAAACTTCATGTGCCACATGTTTTCTCCATTCCAAAACTGCTAGCGTTGTCCGTTCACCAAAATTCGCCAAAATTCCATCATATGCGCGAGTTATGGGCAAAATGCAGTTTAACCCAATTATGTGCAAAACCCTGTACCAAACTACCCAAATGGACTCCAAATGGTCTAAGGCCTATATGCATAGTTTCTAAATGACCTAGGGAACCTATTGGTCCCTTTCGGAGGTCCCAAATGTAACATCTTGAATTTTATAAAAATGAGTAATTAATGAGAATGGCAAATGGTTGATTATTGAGGATGATGTGTGGGGATATGTGAATTTGTTATGGCAAAGTATGAATATATATATATATATAAGATGAAGATGAGTTTGAATTTAACATGGATAATATGTTGGAATGAGAATTTTGTAAGTAGGAATGCTCAAACAGGCTGTATAAGTCCTTTATGATGTGTATGAGCTGTGGGATAAATTTAAATTTGGTTTATAATGAGAAATTCTGAGAGGGAATATTTAGAACAAGTTATATATGTCTTATATGATGTACATGATAGCTTGGATATGATTAAATTGGCTTTGAATATGATTTCATATGCTGAGTGGTGAGAGCCTTCATTTTCTGCGTAAGTGCTGATAATTTCGCTCAGGCGAAGTGGATTCTCGCCCGAGCGAGAGACTCACCTGTTTGGAAATTAGCTTCTAGGCAATTCTCGCTCAGGAGAGAGTGAATCTCACTCAAGCAAACTTTCCCAGTATCAGTGTTTTCTCTCTGGAAGAAATTTGCAAGTATCAGTGTTTACTCTCTGGAGGAATTTCGCCCAGGCGAATGGAGCTTCACCCGAGCGAGGGCGAAGGGAATTAGCTACTGGATGAAACCCGCCCGAGCGAAGGGTCTTAAAGGATGGCATTCGCTCAGGCGAGACAATTGAATGATGAGTGGATGAGTTCGTGGATGAACCCTGCCCCAGTGGGAGGTTTAGAAAAAAACTAAGTGGTGGTAAAACTTATGAGTAATATACCGAGTGACGTTTGATTGGGTGATATCCCGAGTGAGGGGTTTGTGGAACCCGAGTGGGATAACCCTCATTTCCCAAGTGGATTATTGTGTGACCTTGTGAATAAAAATATGGAACTAAGTTATGGGATGTATGTGCGTGGAGTAATCGTGGAACCATTTCCGAGTGGAGATTATGATGCTTCCGAATGAAGCATGTGTGTGGGTTTCTTGAATGAATTAAGTGTTTAGTTAAGTGTAGAGTGGACATAATTCCGAGTGAGTGACCAATTAGGTGAAAAGTCGGTCTCTAGAATATTTACCGAGTGGAATCTCATGTGAGTGAAGACTCGGTCTGGAATATTTTTCTGAGTGAGGACCCAATGAGTGATGAGTCGGTTTTAGAGAAACTACCGAGTGTAAGATTGATTGTGATTACTCGAAATTGGAATGCATTGCCGAGTGAAAGGCTGGTTAAGAGTTGACTCGGATCTGGAACAATTTACCGAGTGAAAGGCCAAGTGAGAGACGAGTCGGCTTTGATTGATTTTGCCGAGTAGAAAACCAAGTAAGTTGAGTCGGTGTTGAGATGAATGGCTGAGTGATAGCCGATCAGGTGCTGAGTCAGTTTTGGGAATGAAATGCTGAGTGAGTGATGTTATATACATTCCGAGTGAATGAGGTTTGGACTCCGAGTGAATGTTAAGTATAAATTCCGAGTGAATAAGATTTTATGTATTTTGAGTGGCTAAGTGTTAAGTAATTCCTAGTGGAATTTGATTAAGGAGTTTATTCCTGAGGAATGAATGGTTAAAGTATTCTCCGAGTGAGAAGAGGTATGAATTACCGAGTGAGCGGTCAATTAAGAGATGAGTCAGTTTTGGAAGTAATTAGCCAAGTGATAGACTATGTGAGTGTGAGTCGGCCCTGAATGACTTGGTTGAATGGAAAGTGGCTCGGTCTAGATTGTTATGCCAAGTGAGAATCGAGTGTGAGATGACTTGGATTCAAATAAATTTTACCGAGTAAAAGCCGAATGAATGTGGGTCGGTTTTAAGGGATTCTGCCAAGTTAACACCCGAGTGATGGGAGTCAGTTTTGGTGGGACTTTGCTGATTGGAAACCCAAGTTGAGTAAAACCGAGTGATTGGAAGAACGACTTCTTGTCGGATTCGCCTAAGCGAATGGATACCTCGCTCAGGCGAGCGAGTGTGGAAATGGTTACTGGCTTGATTTCGCTCGAGCGAGTTGTGGCGCTCAAGCGAGATGGGCATTCTCGCTCAAGCGGATTGGGACCGCTTGAGCGAGGTACTCCCCTGATGGAATTCCCTTCCTTTTCTCTCGGTTCTGTTTGTATTTTTCATTCTTCTCTCGGATCTGATGGCTTGGGCCCTTTTCCCCTATTTTATTAGATACCGAGGAGACATATAAGGATATTATTATAAATATAACATGGCATGATGGATTATTGGGCTGCCATCTTAATTATTATGTAACGGTGAGATTTTAATGGGGAAGAAAATATTAAAAAAAAACTCTCACTTTCTCCCACTTTCACGTCACTTCTTCCTCTCCTTTCTTTACTCTTCTTCTTCGTCTTCTTCCCTTCCCCATCTCCTCTTTTCTTCTCTCTAAAAACCAAAACCGTGTGGAGCTTTCTTACCCTCTCCCATATTTGTTTTCATGGAGGCTCAAAGGAGAAGCTCATGGTTGGATCCTCTTCCACTCTTCTCCTCTATTCTCGTGTGGATCTCTCTTCTCCTTGGGAGCTCATGGCCAACTCTTGGGTGAGGTAAGTTCCTCACCATTCTCTATGAGTTTATGCCCAAGATTTTGGGTTCTTGGTTTTGGGGGAGTATTTATTGTGTATATGGGTTGTTGGGAGAAGCTTAAAGTGAGGAAACCCTAGGTGGGGTGTTGTTATTATGGCTTGTATAGTGGGTTATTATAGATGCATGAATTAATACTTGGATGAGTGGAAAATAAATAAGCAATTATGATGTTGATGGGTTTTAGTGAAACCCTAACTTTAATAAATTGGGGGGAAAGTGTGAAATGTGAATAGAAGATAGGTTTCATGATATTGGAGAATGAGATTAATGATAAAAGATGACCATTGATGGTGATTAATGAGCATGGATAAATATTGTTGGGTTTTAATGAAAAACCCTTGCCTTAAGAAATGGGGAAAAATGTATATATTGTGACTTGAAGGTTGAATTGGAAGTGAATGGGTAATGTTTGATAGGTATGTTGTTAGTTATAGTGATGAACAATGATGAACATTGTAGATAATCCTTAATGGTGGAATCAATGGATATACATGTTAGTATGATAAGATTGTGACTTGATGAGGTTTTAGACCATTGTGGTGTGCCATTTAAATTTGAGTGATAAATTGTGGTTATGGAAGGATATGAGAGCTAAGTTGAATTTTGAGTAATAATGATAATGTTGTTGGATTAGTTGGCATTTATGATCTAAAGGATCTTGGCTTTGGGAAAGGAATTCCCGAAGCCTAATACAATTATATAACTTGGTGTTTAACAAGTCTAGGACTTGATGATAAACTAGAAAATGTCTAGAAACTATGAGGAATGCCTTGTGATGGCTTATTAATTGTATGAGTGCATATGTATAATATGTAGATCGTATTCTGAATGGTGCAAAGGAGCTTTTGGAGCATTGGAATGGTTCGGCTCTTCCCTCAAGGTAGGAGAGGAGTTAACATTCAAATTGCATGAGTAAATTTAATAGTGATTATTGTATGTAATGGATACTCATGCTTGCCTTGTTATGTATATGTTTTAAATTAAGAGAAATGGCAATTTGATAGTTAATGAGAATTATTACGATACTCTTATGTTGGGTTGCAAATCACCAATGAATATACAACGATATTGATGGATAACATGAAATATTATGACACCCTAGTGGTTGATACAAGTAATTGACTTGTATGTGCAGTGGCAATGACGATTGCTATATATATGTTTTTATATTCCGAAAAACACCTTGTTGTTACATGTGTGGCTTGATGTTATGATTATTGCTATGCCTTTAGACATTTACGTGTGGATTGTCATGAATGATGTTGTGGCCATTGAAGTGCCTATTATATGTATGTTGTGCCTTGAGGGGCCTTGTGAATGTTTGTATGCCATTGAATGCTAATTATATTAATGATATGCCTTGAGGGGCTTGCAAATAAATATATGATTCTTGAAAATGCCAGATTAAATTATATCCCTAATTTAGAGGGTGAGATATCCTTACGAGGTTGTTGTTGAGCATATGTATTATTGCATCTTGCATTCATGGCATGGCATAGCATTGGTATTATGTGGTTGCGATCACAGTGATGAAAGATCCTGCGGGATTCTATGAAGGGAGTACCCCTTGCGAGGCGGGAAACCAATGTGATGATGATATGATATGGTAATGGTGATTGCGATCACCTGATTATGGAATGTGAAAGGCCTTGCGGGGACCATTGTATGATGATGAGCCAGTGGTTGCGATCACTTGGTATTTGATATGATAAAGGGCTTGCGAGCACCTATGATGCCCATGGTTGCGATCATGAGACGGGAGTACCCCTTGCGAGGCGGGAAACCTATGAGAATTATTGAACGTGGTTGCGATCATGAGAAAGCTCCTTGCGAGGCTGCTATAGGGAGTACCCCTTGCGAGGCGGGAAACCAATGATTATGAATGATTGATTATGGTGGTTGCGATCACCCGTGATATGAAATCGGATCCGTTGTATATGCATTGAACAGTTGACATATGCATTAGCTTGAGACCATGGCATTTGAGATGGGATGACCACGAGTGTTGAAAAACCCCTTGCGAGGAGGTATTGAGTGAGACCTTAATGAATTAATGATGATAATGATTATGAATGCCCTTGTTGATAAGTGGCAAAGTGATGGTGTTTGTGATTGTATATATGTTGTGCTTATTTATGATATGAATTGCGATTCATGAGGCTTGTATGCCTATTGTGATAATGAGATAATGAATGAATGATAATTTGATGTTTTGATAGCAAAGCACACATGATGTTTGTATGCATATACACATGATCACAATATATATATATATATATATATTATTCGTCATTTTGAATGTATAACTCACTCTCCCATGTGGTCTCCTTTCTAGCCTTGTGATGCAGGTTTCCATGGGATGAGTTCGGAATTTTAGTCAAAGCTTTGGTGAAGGTAAATAGTGGTAATGGAAGTGCCTTGGCCGGCATCATTTATGGATTCTTGTGTAATGAATAAATTGTATATGAATATATAGATGATTTAGAGATTTTGAGTATGTATAAGATAATTCTTTGAATTGATGGATGATGAATATATATATATGTAGAATATAAGAGATGATTTGATGTGCATTAGAAGGATTGAAAGTGAATGATGTTCATTGATAATTGAGATAGTCGAGAGTACATTCCCGAACGTATATATATATATATATATATAATTATGTCTTAGGCATTGCATGCTTGCCGAGCCTTCTCTCATATCGTCATATATGGGACTAGACGTGTGCCCGGTATACATACTCTTCCGCTGTATACTCTATTACCTTTGTATACCTTTATGGGCAATTTACCTATCGATCCAGTTATAGGTTATTTAATCTCACTCTTTGGTTTTCTATGATTTGGGTCTTGATGTGGTCATGATGGTGTATTGGAAATGTTTTCAAACGCGAAAAATTTATTCACAATTTCATTAATTATGTTGATCACATTGGGATTCGAGTACAGAAAATCAGGGGTGTTACACCAAAACCCACCGGATCATAAAATCACCTATTTAGTTCCTTATTTCCATATACAACATCTAATTCCATTCATACAACGGATCATCTAATCCATCAATTCATCACACATGATTTACAAGCACGTTACAACCTGCCCATAGCAATCATCAAACATAAAACATTGGCTCCATGCCACTAATACCGTAATTCACAATTATGCATAACACGCACCAAATTATCATCACATCATCCATTCAATTCTCAATCACATTCCACATATCATTCTAGCACGCATATATCACAATACCTGCCCATATCATGCAATGGCTCTGTGCCACATGACACACAAACATAATACTATTACAACACTACATTATTGCACATTCACATCAACAAAGTAATATAATTCCACATCTTTATAATTTAACAACAAACACACAGTTACATATATTTATAATTTATTCCGGCTCCATGTCGCCCTGCCCTCATTTAGCTCTCGCCTCCGCGGTGTGCATCCATACCTGCCAACAGTCACTAAGTCCACAATACAGGGGGCGAGTGACCGAATTAAGCATTAATACAAAAATAAACAACGAGGCTAGGAAAGGTATAACATAGCTACATTCTTAGTTATCATTATCAGTTATTATACTTACACAGTTATATTGGTTATCCTAAACCAACACCATCATCAACATATCATGATCAATTAAATCCAAGCATACGTGCCTAGCCACTTATCCTCTAATTCACCATTCAATTCTATCACTATCAAGTCAAGTCAACAATATGCATCACATAGATCTCCATAACTCGATCATCACACATAATGTAGGCATCATAACATCAATTCACCATTATCATAAGATATACATCAAGACCCTATTACATATGCACAACTGACTCACATATATATCAGACTCCTAGTATCTGGATACTAAAAGGATTGACCTTCACCTGGGGGTCCTACTTGACGCCCCGTGAACCCTGCTTGGTTCACCGAGTCCTACTTGACTCCCCCTCAACAACTGTGTCCTACTTGACCACTAGGTAGCTCAACTGCGCACAAAAACCATGGGAGCCAGAAAACGCGAGTAACATATACCGTCGGTCATTCTCCACCACATAAACACATAATCAATCATATAAACATAAGCATAGCCATACGATCCTCCACTGGAAGCCTGTCAGGAGCCGCTCCTTGACCGTACCAATGTACCAGCGATCATTCCTCACCCTCAACATTGTCCAGGGTGTCTCATCGTTAACATACGGCTAAACATCATCAAGCTCACATATAAATGTCAGAAACTGACATATAATTATCTCACAGGGTGCCACACAGACCTGACCCTTCCACACCATGTTATAATACTTCTATAATCATCTTACCAATAATCATAAACCTCAATCATCATGTATAACAATGTAGTCAACACCACTTACTACAAAATTTCACAATATACCAATTGTACATTTAGAATCAAGATCATATCATTACATACATATATCGCATGATCAACATACATCATTGTCATCTTTAACTCACCCACATATTCTAACGAGGATCATCATCATGCTTAACTCACAAACACCTTCTAACAGAAACATCAATAATCAAGCATACACACAATATCCTTGCACAAGAACATATATATATATATATATATATATATATATATATATATATATCCCTGCTATCATTGTTAGCAACATATCCTATACTTTATCCTTGCTTATTACCTGAAATCCTTTATCATGTTGGAATTTACATTAACTCGTAACATTCATTCATAATTTACAACTGCTCCATTTGATTAGAATCCCTTTTACGTTAATTTCTTATCAAGGCTATTCATTATAATTTATGATTCTTTGTTTTTACACATAAATTCACTATCACACTAATGTCATTATATATTTATTAGGGATTACAACTCATCTTCTTCTCTTTTTTTTTAATCATAGGTTTCACACTCTCCAACCTCGCATACATATGTATGTATAGCTCATATAGATGCCTAATTCCATTTATGTCCATCTTCAATTTTTTTTATAAATTATTACATACCCACTTTTACCCTATACCCGTTTACTTCACCAATTTCATATTCCATATAGGTTGTTCCCTAGTTTTATAATCATCACACCTCAAGGTATTTAATTATCTATTTTACTCATTTATCCGTTCATTCCTTATTTATCATCACCGATGTTTATAATGCATTCTTAATCGCCCACTATCTAATCTTTTATTGTTAAATTTTTAAATTTAATTAAAACGATAACTAGTGGCCATGATGTACTCTTTTTCCTATCCGCCAATGGCGTAAATAAATTTCTATATTAACCTTAACCCAGCACACCCCCTTACCTTAATTCCGAGCTTTTCAAATCTTGAAATCAATTGTCGAGTCCTTCTGAAGTCCATTAAAACTCTAAGATCAAAGTTAAATGAGCCACCAATTAATATTATAACTATCAAACCATAACCCACAACCTCAAAATAATTCCAAACCTTAATCCAGGGTCATCGAAACTTACCATTTCTATTTTTGACTTTTGTTTCCAAGTTCCACCGCATCAAACCACCTTTTGATCTTTAGTTCGAAACCTATAACCACCAAATACCGGAACCCATTAGCTTTTACTTGTACCCAACTTTCTAAGAACCATACCCAAGCTCCACAAAGCCCAAAATGCATAATCACAGTTCCCCATCAACATCCAATCCGCGGCTAAGGAGAAAAGAGAAAAGGGGAGGGAGAAAACATATAAAGAAAGGGTTCCCATTGACAGCTTTTCTTCCCCGATGCCATAAACGTGATTAATTCGAAGATCCACTAACAATCCCCCATGGATTGAGCTCCTAGGGTTGAAAAGCGAAAGAGGAAGAAGAAGTAGAGAGTATTTACATGCCTCGGCTCTGTTCTGTCCCAAGGTTTTAATTCTGATTCGTGACGCTGAGGCTACGTGTCAGGTCACTTAAGTTGCTCTGACGCTACGTGCCACAACCACAGTACCCGTCAGGTACCTGATGTCATTTCCTTTAAGATTTATTTTTGAATCCAATAATTTACTTCACCCCCTTAATTCTCATGATTTTAAATCAAAATTTATTTAATTATTTATCCTAATTATTAAATACCAGGGATGTTACAGTGTAAGGGTATTGTTTAAGGAATAAATTTTTTGCTGGAAATTATGTATGAATTAGGTGAGTGAATTTTAATTATATTTTTAAGTAAAATCTTTATATTTTGTTCTTCTTTAATCAATCCTCTAAAGGCATTTGTTAGTTTTATAAGTTTATTGAACCTAATATATATATATATATATATATATATATATATATATATATATATATATACACAAAAGTAGTTTAATTTAAGTAGTATATGTCTTTTACATAAACATAACATATAAATTAATAGGATATTTATAGTATAATAAATTGTATGTAAAATAAAATAAATGACAAATTATACATATATTATTTCTGACAACTTTTAAAATTACCTATATAATTTATACTTATTAAGTTTAAAATCGTTACACGGTAATGTTTGATGTTTGTATTTTATTTTAACAAAATTAAATTAAATCGTATATGTTTTTTATTATATGATTTGATTTATTTTTATTTCAAAATTAAACCGAAAGAAAATATCTCGTCTCACATATATATTGACGTCAGAATATTCAATACTATATTATCCAAAAGCTATAATTTATTTATTTGTTTATTGAAAAAAAAGTTACAATTTATATATTCATATATTTTTTTTTTTAAAAAAAGGGAATTAATTAATCATGATGTTATTGAAATGTGTGAGAGTAATTTATAACGCACACATCTCGCCCGTCTCAACATCTTGTCTTGGCCTTTCCCTTTTCCAGATCTGCTCCTTCCTCCTCACCCACAGGTATTAACCCCTTTCCCTTCGATTAGGGTTTCCGTTTTCACCCCCAAATTCTGCCACTTTTCCATTTTACTCACGATCTGCATTTTGCATTCCCTTCGATCCGTCTTTCTTTTACGTGAGATCATTTCCTGCCGTTATTCGGATCTCCATTTTCTATTCTCATTTCAATTTATTCCTATTCTTTGCCTAAAATTCTACGTGTAATTGTAGGTTCTAAGATAACAGATTATTTTTTATGCATCCCAGGATAAACGTTAGTATATTGATCTGAATCAATTCATGGCGTTGCGATTGTGCTTGTACTGTGAAATGCGTATGATAATAATAATAATAATACTGGTTTTGTTAGAGATTGTAGATTATTATTCCGTTTATTTTTCTTGGACTAAATCTCTTATACATAATTTATGGAAAGGGTTATTTCTCTCTGCCTATCGAAACAATAGAACGTACGAATAGTATTTTACAATCATTTGCCTGTCGCTTTCGTTGTGTTGTAAATTGACTCAAGAATTGGATTTGATGTATTTTTAAATGAATTTAATGGAATATAATGGGATGGGATAGATCGATTGGCCCCAAGACGATGAAACTGTGGTAGTCTAACAAAGAAATGGTGTTAGAAAGTATGACATTGGATTTTGTGTTCAATTTACTTGTGGTTTATTGTTTTCGAATGAATGCATGTGCAAATAATTTAATCAATGTTTTGTGCTGCTTATATATTAATTTTTCTCCCTCCTATTGTTTTGCTTCTTTTACTGCTTCTAATTTTATGTGATTTGGTTAGACTGCCCCTTACAGAAATCAGTTGAAGAGTATGGGTCGTGGAGTTAGCAGTGGTGGTGGACAAAGTTCTTTGGGTTATCTTTTCGGCAGTGGAGAGGCCCCAACACCAGCAAAAAATAATGCCCAACCTGAAGGGCAGGCTGTGAATAATGTGCCGCCTCCTTCAAAACCAGATATTTCTCCTGCTAAAACAATAGACCCGAACAAGCCTGCTGGTATCAATAGTCATTCTACAGATGGCCAGAACACAGGCACCTTCATCACGGTATCATTTGTGCTTTTAAGTTATATTTAATATTTAATTTTTTTCCAAGTGTTAGTGTTACAGTTTAAGCTCTGTCGCAAACCCTAAGCTGTTAGATGAAGACTCGTGAATGGTTTAACACCTTGAACTGCTTTACAAAATCATGAATATGAAAATGATTTGGCAGTCCCAAATATTTGTTTTGATTGGCTTATGCATTATTCTATGGTAATCTTTGTCACCACGATGGGCTCAGATGATGATAATCTGATACCTAGACACTTACAGAATTAGATTTGGTAGTGCCAAATATATCTTTTGATTTTGTGCATTACACACTCACTATGGTAATTGTCTATGGACTCATAGATGATGACTTTATTCATCACTTCAACTGTTGAAATTTCAAATCAATTAGCGTCTGGATGTCCCAATCCAGTTTGTTGTATATTGTAGTGATATCTGAACTAGTTGAAATTTCAAATATTTAAAAACAAAAATGATGAACTGTTGACTTACTACTGCCCATACTTGTAATGTAATGCCTACTGTTGACTTCCTTTCAGTTGATAGCAAATCTGCACGAAGTATGATTACTTAACTTGTAGTGGCAAATATATTTAGATACTCTCATATCAGCAATGGTGATAGAGCATCTGTCCTGTTTTGTAAACAGAATTTGATCCTGCATACTAGTAACTAGTAATTAACTTAGTGTAATAAGGCATGATTTATTGTGCTAGAGTGATGTCTTGCAAGTTGCAACTACATTAAGATGATACTTCCACAACATTCTTCGAAGTTGTCTTACTATATAGTCAGTCTATACCCAGATTGTGTGTTTTTTTTAAGAATTTATATTTAATGATATTTTTCTTTTCTTATGTGCTACAGGACCGACCCTCAACTAAGGTCCATGCTGCCCCCGGTGGTGGTTCTTCCCTTGGATATCTCTTTGGTGGACCTGGGGAGGGAAAATGATACCCTGTTTGCGCAAAGCTTTTGCTTGAAGAGTGATTTCTTTTAAAATTTAAGTCATGGAAACATAATGGAAAAATGGGTGTATAATAGGTTATGGTTGCAGGGATAAGTGGTTCAAGAATGATATTAGATGTGCCAAACATCTATTACAAACCTGTGTCGGAAACAAATATTTCTATTAAGAGCACATTTGGCTCCAGTTTTTTTTTTTTCCTTGGCTGTACTTTTAATTTGCTATCGCACCGAATAATTTTGATGGATAGGAGTAACTAACCCATGCTGAAATTCAAGCGTACTTCTAGTTGGAGTTTGGTTTGAGCTCAACCATAAGTTGGTTGTAGAAGGAGGACCCCAAATATTTAGTAAAAAGGAAAATTTTGTCATGAATTATTGGGGCCTTCTGGTGAAACCGTCATGGCCTAAAGCCATTGATGATACCTCTGAACTACCAAACTAATATTTTACTTGGATATTACTCCTTGAGTAAGGATATATAGAAAGAGAACGGTTTTAAATAAAAATATATTTAGAGGCATAATTAGTCAAGAAAAATCTAAGCATATTTAACTGTTCATAGAAATGAGTCTATGCAACATGGAAGAGAAAACCATTTGGATGACAATTGCAATATATGTTTTCAATGATTCATTCTTACTGAAAATTTAAGTTCAAACTCTTTTAATATGAAGTTAATTTAATTTTAAAGCTTACTCGGAACTTATTTTCAGTGGTTGGGATGAAATGCCAATGTTACCAAAATTTCTTAACCGTTACCGTTGAGTGAATAAAAAACCAAACAAATGAAGTCAATGATAATTATATTATGCATAATGATTTCTTCAAATAATTGTCTTATGCAGTCTTTAGATCACTATCGTCTACAGATTTTTTCTTTTAATTACGATGTATCTTTATCTATATAAAGTATTCTTGCTATGAGAAAACGATGTGCCAGTCCGCAATTAGAAATGGCAATTGGATTTGGATTTGCATCCAGTGAGTAGGCTCGTGATTTAGAATTCTGTTGCATGTGTTTTATTACAATATTTTAAATTTTTTAACAACTAAAATTTGAAAGTTAGTATTATTTAGTTTGACTTCCGAAAGATGAAATTTGAAAGGAAAAAAAAAACTTCACCAAAAACTTGCAGATTTTAAGTTTTTAAAAAATATAAAATAGTGAAAAAAAGGTGAGAGAATAACCAAAGGTGGTGATAATAGCAATAATCCAAGTTCAAACAAGTTGGCCTACCTCAAATCTCATCTATTCTAACACATTTCCCCTTGTTCTTTCCCTTCTTATACTTTCCACATTTTCCATAAGTTGGTAATAAAACGGTAGGTTTCATTATTATAATAAAAAAAATTCCAAATTATACTTTGCGTATAACCCCTTTCCTCCCCCAATAATGTCACTTAAACACTGTTCGCATTTCAAAACTCGCCTCTTTTCCCCCCTTCTCACAGCCATACATATAACCTGAAAAACCCAACAAATAATATCTCTGTATAACCCGCAATGGTATGTGTTTTTTCCTCCTTAATAATAAACTCACCCATTCATTTTACACGCATGCTTTATATTTCTATTTAATTTTTGTACCTGTATTTTGATCCATTTCTTTTTTTTAGTCGTTTAATTTTTTTTATTGATTTTAATCTTTATGTTATTTAATATAATTATTCACCCAACAAATGAGAATGTTTTGTGATTCTCCTTCTATTTAGTCTCTCAAATTTATTTTATTTTTTTAACTTCTTAAGATTGATCATATCATTTTTAGGAACTAATTTTAACATTTTAAATAATACAAGAATTAAAATCAATAAACAAATAAGAGCTTAGGGACAAAACAAAAAAAAAATCAAAACAGATAAACCAAAAATATGTTTGAAAGGTATAAACTTTTTTTTTATTTAAAATTAAGTAGGTTTGGTCTCATTAATATTTCCCGCTTAAAATTTTAGGATCCATTGAAAAATTGAACATAAAAAAACAAAAGAGACGTACAAATATTATTACATTACAACTATTACTTTGACACTAAATTAACAAGACGAAAGTTCCCTGAAGGTTCTAGCATGCTAACAAGCAGAAAGCACAAGCATTTCAAGAAGCTTATATAAGATGGACATACATGAAGGAATTGCCGGTACATAAATGTTTGTGCATGCAAAACAGTTTCCAAGTGTTCTTAAAAATGGAAATTTCTAGGAAATTTCTTCAAGTTCTATAAATGACCCTATTGTGGTAAAGCAATTCTTCAAATGATCCACCATCATAGAAACAGTAGTAGTTTTGTTACACCTTATTATTCCCTCATTTGATTGATTGATCAAAATGGGTTTGCAAGGGCCAGACTTTGATAAGATCTTTCACTTCCTATCTATTTGCATACTTGCTTTCATCAATGAAGGCTCTTCCTCACTCTCTGGTGCCTTCATGAATGAGCCATGGTCATGGTATCTAAGCATTCCCATTAGTTTGTACTTAAAATTTGCACTTGAGGTTCATGCTCATCTTGGAATCTGTGTTGGGATTGGAGTACCCTCTTTGGTGTATTGGGGGGCCACTCGTGGTTCCATAGATTGGTATTGGGAAGCTGCCCTGAAGTTCAACTCTCAGATTCTCAAGACTGGCTTGTTCAACATTGTGATTGGAGTGTTGCATTTGTTGGTGTCAAAGTTGGTTCATTACATCATTCAGTGGATCAAGGACCACAAGATAAAAAATGGGTTCTTGTCTCATTGGCCAATGATTTCATCAGCTTTGGAATCCTTTGATGAACACCCTTTACTAAGGCCAATTCCTGTCAAACACTTGCTTGTGAAGCTGTTTGAATTGCTCACTGTGTTCTTCTACAATGGAAATGTGATGCTCTTGAGTTGGTGTTTCTCTGGACAGGTTTACAGTTATGAAGTTGGTAAAGCCATTTCTTGGGTCAGCTTGGGCAGTTCCATGTTTGTGTGGATTAAGGCTTTAGTTAATGAACTTGGAATGCCGGAGGAACCACCTCATCAAGAGAAGGAAAAAAATCAATGTTACCAAAGTATGGATACCAAGGATCAAGCAATAACATGCTCATCAGAATGTTGAGGGATTAAGTAATGGTCTTAAAATAAGGTGAAAATGAAATGGATGATAGTTTTAAGTGTTTCAGCAGTAAATTGTAATGTGACTTATCATTTGTATATATATGTTTTGTAATGTGAGTGCTGTTGACTAAAAGTTGAAACATGCCATTAAGTTACTGTCTAGAGGTAAACAAGTTAGTGAATAATGGTTTAATGTAGACATTGTTAATCCTGTCAATGTTATCATGTGAGAAGAGCTGTCTTAATTATACCATTTCTTAATTTACTTTAGCCACAGTCTAATGTCGAGTTGGATGTATTTTATGAAACGATTTTTTCAATAAAAAACAAAATGGTTTTGATTACTTTATTTATTATATTAATCGGTTACTTATTTCCTTTTCTTGTCCTTTTTAAATAACACTGCATTATAATTTTACTTAAAAAGTTTATTAGACAATAGTCTCCATTGCCATGAAGTTCAGTTTATCTTCCATATATTACAGGGTTTAAGTCTTGCATGGAATAGAGGTGCTCGGAAAGGTCCTCTTATGATATGTTTGTGAGTTGGTTTTTAGTAAGAAAGAGATGAAAATGGAAGACTTAATTGGGAGTCTTTCTCCCTTTGTGCTTGAGAGTTTGATTTTTTTCATATGTATCTTAGAAAATAGTCTCTCTACCTTCTTCCCCTCAAAACATTTCCTTCCCCTTCATTCCTCTCCAAATTTCCAAACATAGGGTCTACGTGGTTAATTTTTCAAATTGAATTTACACTATCTTCAAGGTAAGTTGCACAAGGGTTGATAGATGAAGATAACACAATTCTACTTTTTCTGTTTAACTTCAACTAGCAATAGTGCAACCCAGGATTTACTGATTAAGCATTGCTATTTGGGCTTAAAACTGGTAAAATCAGAAACTATCTTCAACTAAAATGTACGGAAAATTGAAGGAAAAGAAGCTATCAAGAAGACAAGGACCTGTGGTGTGAAATATGCGCCTAAATTGGGGAATATCTCTGCAAGTTGCAACCTATGGATGTAGTACTCAAACCTTATCTGAAGTGTTATAAAAGGAGAAATAACTTGCCGGCTTAGGTGACAGTTACTTCCACAAGCTACTTAATTTGTCTTGAAATCAACCCCCTGCTTAACTTTTTGCAATATTTTGCAACACCACAAAGTTATGCATCAAATTTCTGACTAACATATTTGGCAGATAGGCCAAAAAACTCATAATCTCAAATGCAAGGAAAGACTTCGGGGTTTGAGAACCGCATCAATTTGATCAAATTACTATGATCTAACAAATTTGGAGACCTTTACAATAGCCTAATCCAGCAATTAAGTGTCTTGAATATTTTTAAAAAATAAATGGCACTCCTATTGTTTTTGAAAGGAAAAAAATACAATTAATGTTGTTTATTTTTTATAAAGCATTTGTTCGGTTCTTATTTTATCCTTACCTTTCTCTTATTCATTACTCTTATATTCTCTCTAATTTCAATATCTACATAAGGGTATTGTTAGAAAATGAACAATTAATTCTCTCTTAAAAATCTAAATGGACAAATATGCTGAAGCAAAATTTTCTCCCATGGAAGAGAATTGCCTGCCAATTGGACATGTGGAAAGGAGGACATGTCTCTCTTAATTTAAGTGGGCGATGTCTAAAATGAAGAATAGGAAATGGAAGCTAAATTTGAATAAGTAGAAAATCTAGTGGAAACCAAGGCAGAACCCACAGAATTATCTTCTTCACAAGAACTTATTCTGAATCAGGCATCTTGGAATTGGAACCACTACTTGTCTGAAGAGTACTATCATTAAGAGGTACAAGTCATTACCAAACTACCTATCTTAAAATTTGGAGCTCCTCATTAATTGATTTTACACCATTAAGTAAGGTACATCAAAAAACCAGACAATTACAAATTGTCGAGAGATTACGAGAGAAGAACAATATGTAGACAGTTTTAACTGGTAAATAGTTTCAAGTGAAAGGCTACCACTAAGTTTGATTATATACTCATTGAAGCTAAATCAAAATTAAATGCCTGAAGAAATTTACTGGCTATAAACAGAGACTCCAGATATGCAATTAGTTGATCATTTGTTCTTATATGTTAAGAGCCTTGGGAGAACCACACTCCCAAATCCAATGCAGTTGGGTTTGAAGAGTCTAGAGCCTCATAAACCCCATCCTAGAATCTCATAATACCTTGTAATTGGATTGCAACATCTTATTCATAGCCCAGGTCCTTATGTAGGTTGGCTGTACACTAACCCTTTGACTAGTCCCACGTACCTGAGTCACTCACTTGTAGCCAAGAAATATGGTGAAAAACTTTGATACCAATTGATGGGACTAAAGCTTCATATATGGTTCTCAATCATCTGACTATATAGGGGATCTACTACAACATACAGTCCTAATACTCTAAACTATTACTGATACAGTGGGAGAGAAATTAAACAGTTCTTAAAATCTTAAAGAAGAAACTCCATGTTTTGTATAGTTTATGGTGTGAACATAAAGTTTTGTCCAGGAAATTTGACAGTTGTCTGGATTATGCATCAATATGACTATCTAATCTATATACCAACTGAAAATTTGACCACACTCCTGACAGAGAAAAATGCGACAATGAAATGTTCAATCTCAACTTGCATTGGACAATATCCTCACTAGCTCTTCTCATATTTCTCATTCAAACATGCTACACATCCCATCAAGTCTAGCATTTCAGAAAATTAAAATAAAAAATATTCTAGGTCAGTTAGTAGTGGTCCTTACTCCTTGTTACTGAAAAATAATACACAAATTTTCGCATTACTAATGAAATTGCAGGTTAATAACACATAAATTTTCAAATTACTAAAATATTTTCATATGTTTGAACATCATGGATTGAGTTTCTCCTCATAAACCTTCACAGGAAGAGTCAGACTTACAAAAGTAATCCTCTCTATGGCCAGTATGAAACAGTAAATCCAGTGGCTACAATCACATGGATGGAAGAATCAAATAGCAACACCTCGAGCATAAAACTAAATAACAGAATAAGTTGAAAGAAATCAAACATGTGATTGTAAGTCTATTTTATTGATCATGGTATACAAGTCATTGATAAAATCAAACCTATACAGAGGTTCATTGATAAATACTAGAGGCAAAACTTGTACCCAGCATTTCATTAAAAAATTTGAATTACACAGCTCCAACACACTACTGCTATCACTCAGAAAACTATACTACTACAGATACAGTTAAGAAACTGCAGGAGCAGGAACAATTTTCAATTTCGTGCAAACATCTTCCAAGCCTTCATGAAAATGCTGCTCATAATACACACAGATAAGATCAGTGCACTGCATGCCAGCAGGAACTGCCCAGTGAAAGTAGTGCTGATAAAATAGTTTTGTCTGTTTTTCACTGAATCTTGCCGTTCCCTCTATAACAGACAGCAAGCACATAGGCAGGTGCATCTGCCTCAACTCAATTACCTTCAATGCTGTCTCCCCAATCAAGTTAGTAGGAAGGCCTAAAAGGGTATGCCAGAAATCATGCACTTCATGAGCCCTCATGGCTACATAAGCCAATTCATCAGTGTCTATGAACCCAACTGCCGGCCGATCATCCGGGGAAAAATAACTTGACCGCATAAATCTAGCATAGGCAGCACCAAATGTGTCTGCTGGCATGTCCCAAGTGTTGACTGAGAAACTTGGAAGGGATTAAACCAAAACTGATTGTGTGCCTCCTCATGGAGATTTCTCATTTAAATACAAGTTAATTACAAGCTGTCAATCTGATTTCATCCCAATGAATTAGCTAAACTGATATCTATACAGCTAATTATCCTAATTGAGAAAATAATTGTTACAAATAAATGTATAATCCTATAAAAATTGCTATCATATTAATTTTGTTGACATCCCCCCTCAAATTGATGCTGGGAAATCTACAAGCATCAATTTGCCAAGTAGAAAATTTTGTCGTTGTGGCAGACTTTTAGTGAAAATGTTAGCTATTTGAACGGAAGTTGAGACATGTGGTAGAGTGATGATTCGTCGATCGTAGGCTTCTCGGATAGAGTGACAATCAACCTCGATGTGATTTTTGCGTTCATGGTAAACAGGATTGGCCGCAATCTGTATAGCACTGGTGTTGTCAGCATGCAGTGGAGTGGGTTGTTCTTGAGAGAATCCAAGTTCATGAAGAAGACCACACAACCATATGATTTCTGAACAAGCCGTAGACATTGCGCGATATTCTGCTTCAGTGGAGGACTTGGAGACAGAATCTTGTTTCTTACATTTCCATGAAATAGGAGCATTTCCTAGAAACATACACCAGCCTATAGTAGATTTCCTGGTGTCTAGGCATCCAGCTCAATCAGCATCACTATATGCTTGGAGGTGCATGGAGGAATCGGCAGGAAAAAATAAACCACGCTTTCAGGTGCCACGGAGGTATCTAATGATTTGTTGTACTGCCGAAAAATGGAGACATGATGATTGCATGAATTTACTGTGTGCATAGCAAACGAAATATCTGGACGAGTGATAGTGATATAGATGAAACTACTAACTAGCTTGCGATATTGAGTGGGATCTGTGAGAATGTCACCTTCATCTGGACTATATTTAACATTAACTTCCATGGGAGTGTCAACAGGTCTTGCATTTGTGAGTCCAGCTAGCTGGACTAAGTCTTGAATGTACTTTTGTTGATTTAGAAAAATACCTTCAGGATGATGATGCACTTGTAAACCCAGGAAATAATTGAGATTACCCAACTCTTTCATTTGAAAGGTTGCAGCAGATCTTCGAATCTAGAAATACCATCTGAGTCAGACCCAGTCACCATAATGTCATCCACATAAATAAGAAGCACCACGATGCCTTTAGTAGTCCTTTGTAGGAAAAGAGATGTATCATACTTACTTTGATCAAATTCAAAACCAAGTAGTGTAGATCGAAACTTTTCAAACCATACACATGGTGCCTGTTTCAATCCATAAAAAGACCACTTTAGTTTGTAAATAGTATTAGGAATTGTAGGCATACCATTAGAAAGTTTGATGTAAACTTTCTCCTGAAGGTCACCATGGAGGAATACATTCTTGACATCCATCTGATGTAGTGTCCAAGAATGTGATGCAGCAAGGGCAAGAATAGTGCACACAGTTGTCATCTTGGCGACTGGGGCAAAGGTCTCATGATAGTCAAGGCCATATTCTTGCTTATTTCCAAGCATAACCAAATGAGCCTTATAACAATCTATCGATCCATCCGAACACAACTTTATAGAGAACACAAACTTGGTGCCTAAAGGTTGAATAGATAAGGGACATGACACGATATCCCATGTCTGATTTACTTCCAAGGCGAGAAGTTCAGTTTCAATAGCTTTCTTCCAACATTCATTCTTCATGGCCTGTTTATAAGATGAAGGAATAGGAATTGAGGATAATGATGCTGTCATGGAACTGATATACATGGTTGGAGGCTTACGAACGCGTGAGCTGCATCGTAAAAGAGGTTCTTCTGGGTCTTCGACAGGATCAACAACCAAGGAATTATCTTGAGGGGGCCCAAGAGATTCTGTTGGCTGAATTGGAGTGGTAGTATTGCGTCTTTTATAGGTCAGGAGAGGTTTAGAGGATGGTTGACCTGCATGAGAATTAGAAAACAATGGCAAGACAAAAATTGGAGAAGAGACATGGTGTAACATCCTGATTAAGATTTATTGCCGATTAAGATTAATTGCTGATTAAGATTAATTACAGATTGAAGTTAATGGCCGATTTACTAAAAGTGGCACGGAAAAGACGCATGTGCCCTTCTTGACCATATAAAGGGCTTCGGTTTCACTATTCCACTCGTATTGAGTTGGAAAAGACAGAGAGAGTTGGGCGTTCTTCTTCATGCATACAGTGGTGCTGTTTCTGTTTTCTCCTCCCAAGCTTTTTCTTCTTCGTCTTCTTCTCCTTCTTCTTCTTCCACTCCTAAACTGTTAGAGTCTCGATTGGGAAGTTTGCAACATTGAGTGTCTCGGAGTTGTAGAAATACTCCACTGTTAGTGAGATGGAGCTGCTCGAGGGAGAGGACAACTTTCAATTTCTCCAAAGCTGAGTGCAGAGTTTGACTGGGTTCGAAGGTCGTTGAGCAAGAGGGAGTGACTGAAGTGCGATCGGAGAGCAACCGATCAACGTTGAAAGTCCGAGGGACTTCACAGTAGGTGGGGGGTGCTTTTCATTTCAAATGCATGGTTTATGGACGGGTTCCGGGTGAAAATGCAATGTCGATTGTTTATAACTTGAAATGTGTTGATTGATGTGTTCTGGTCGAGTGATAACCCATGAAATGCCCGGATTTGTGATAACTATGAGTTGTGTAGTGTATGTTGATTTCCGTCCATGAGAAGCATGCTGATATTGTTGAGAATGCCTAGTGCTTGCATGAGATGCATGTTGTTGAAATTGTGTATGCCGAGTGAATGTGTTGTGGGAATGCTGTATCGATTCCCGTTTGTGATTCTATATGAAATAACATGAGATGCTTGTTGCTGAAAATATGAATACCGAGTGCATGTGATGTGGGACTGCTATGTTGAGTTCCGTTTGTGATTTAATATATGTTGCATGAGATGCATGTTATTGAAATTATGTATGCCGAGTGTATGTGTTGTGGGAATGCTGTATTGATTCCGTTGTGATTTTATAATGGACTGCATGAGATGCATGTGATGATATGAGAATACCGAGTGCATGTGGTATGAAATGTTGACAATTGAAATGGCACTGTTGTACAAATGGTAATAATAATATGCATGAGATGCACCAGTGAAAATGCTGAGAGTATTTAGCGTGTGACGCTTATATTTGAATCGGAATTTAAAATATATGCATGAGATGCTATAAAAGACCTTGGGTGGGACTCAAGGCAAGCCGACTGAGTGGGACTCAGGGCTGCCCGTAACACTGCCGTTGACGCTGAGAGTGTTTGTGTTACATGAAAGGGAAAACAGTTTGGTACCAGTAAAATGGCCGGATCAGCTGAGAGCTGAATAAAAGGCTGAGAGCCTATGTTGCAACATAAAACTCTATTAATGAACAATCAGATCCGACTGCCCTCAGCTGCAGCAAGAAAATGCTAATGTACACCGTGGAGGCTTCCGGGGAAGAGGCCGTGGAAACGGTTATTTTGGTGGCCGAGGGAACGGAGCTCGGGGTAACATGATGGTTGCTCGGAATAACCGTGGGGGAAATGCTAATCAACCGGCTGCAGGTAGAGTCTATGCAATCAATGCTGAGGATGCTGCACAAGTAAACGATTTGGTGCAAAGTAAGTGTTCACTCGGTAGGCATACCCTTGATATTGTTTTTGATTCTGGAGCTACACACTCCTTTATTGCTGATGATTGTGTGAGGCGGCTGAGATTGCCTGCTGTTGACATGGATCGGACTTTGGATGTATCCAATCCGACCGGTATTAAGTTGTGGACATCGATGATGTGCAAGGATGTATCCTTTACGTTGGGCGATCGGAGTTTTACTACCGACTTGACATGCTTACCCTTGAAGGGCATTAACGTTGTGGTTGGCATGGATTGGCTATCAGCCAACAAGGTGATGGTCGATTGTCAAAACCGACGGGTGATTTTTCTAAAACTGACTACCAACGACTGCACGGTCCAAGGTATATCCCAACTAGTGATGCTTTGTTTGGCTGAGGGAGAGAGTAGATCCCAAGTGCATGATATTCCAATTGTATGTGACTTTCCTGAGGTATTTTCGGAGGATGTGCCGGGTGTCCCTCCGAATAGAGAAATTGAATTCTCTATTGATCTGATTCCTAGAGCCGAGCCAGTCTCCAGTGCACCCTATAGGATGTCCCCGACTGAGTTAGCCGAGTTGAAGAAACAAGTTGATGAGTTGCTCGGAAAACAATTTATCCGACCGAGTGTATCACCGTGGGGTGCTCCGGTGTTACTCGTCAAGAAGAAGGATGGCAGCATGAGGTTGTGTGTGGATTACCGACAACTGAACAAGCTTACGATAAAGAATCAGTATCCATTAACGAGGATTGATGATCTAATTGATCAATTGCGGGGTGCTTCAGTCTTTTTGAAGATTGACTTACGATTGGGATACCATCAAATCCGAGTCAAGGATTCGGATATTCCCAAGACGGCGTTTAGGACCCGGTATAGTCACTATGAGTACGTAGTAATGCCGTTCGGTGTAACCAATGCCCTTGCTGTATTCATGAATTACATGAATAGTATCTTTCACCTATACTTAGACCGATTCATGGTCGTCTTTATCGATGACATCTTGGTTTATTCCAAATCTTCCGAGGAGCATGAAGAACATCTCCGGTCGGTGCTCCAAACACTGAGGGAAAAGAAATTATTTGCTAAGCTTTCTAAGTGCGACTTTTGGATGGATAGAATCCATTTTCTAGGGCATGTGATATCCGAGGAAGGTGTCTCGGTTGATCCTTCCAAAGTGGAAGCTGTTATGGCGTGGGAGAGACCTAAGTCAGTCTCGGAGATCAGGAGTTTTATGGGTTTGGCCGGTTATTATCGAAGATTTATTGAATGGTTCTCTAAGATTGCACTACCATTGACCAAGTTGACTCAAATGAATGTCCCTTTTGTGTGGAATTCCGAGTGTGAGAGGAGTTTCCGAGAGTTAAAGACTAAGCTGACTACAGCTCCTGTGTTGGCATTGCCGAACCTGTAGGAAAGCTTTGTAGTTTATTGTGATGCATCTGGACTCGGTCTAGGATGTGTGTTAATGTAGAATGGCCGAATGATAGCCTATGCCTCGCGTCAATTGAGACCACACGAACAACACTATCCGACTCATGACCTGGAGTTAATAGTTGTGGTCTTTGCATTGAAAATATGGAGACAATACCTGTATGGGTCAAAATTTAAAGTGTATAGCGATCACAAAAGTCTGAAATACCTATTTGATCAGAAGGAGCTGAATATGAGGCAAAGAAGGTGGACCGAGTTTTTGAAAGATTATGACTTCGAGTTGAAATATCACCCGGGCAAGGCGAATGTTGTGGCCGATGCCTTGAGTCGGAAGTCCATTCATGTGGCAGTAATGATGGTGAAGGAAATGGAATTACTTGAGCAATTCCGAGACATGAACTTGCATGTGGATGTCTCTTCGTCTCAGAAAGTAACACTCGGTATGTTGAAAATAGCCAATGAATTCCTAAAGCTGGTGTACGAGGAGCAAAAATCAGATTCCTACTTATCCGAGATAAAGGAGACTCAGACTAAGGGCAAGGACCTGTCCTTAACCAAGGGCTCGAATGGCATTTACCGAGTGAAAGGCAGAATTTATGTGCCGAGTGTTGGAGATTTGAGAAGGATAATGCTTGATGAAGCCCACAAAAATATGTTAAGTATCCACCTGGGCACTACAAAAATGTACCATGATTTAAGATTGCACTTCTGGTGGCCGGGATTGAAGAAAGATGTGGTTGATTATGTGGCTCGGTGTATTATTTGTCAGAAGTTGAAGGTTGAGCACCAGAAACCATTCCGTGGGTTGCAACCTCTCAAAATTCCCGTGTGGAAATGGGATGCAATCGCCATGGACTTCGTGATGGGATTGCCCAGTACCCGAGCGGGTTATGATGCTATCTGGGTCATTGTGGACCAATTGAAAAAGTTTGCATATTTCTTGCCAATGAATATGAGATATTCGCTGTAGAAACTAGCACAAATTTATATTAGAGAGATTGTTCGGTTGCACGGTGTTCCCTCTAGCATTGTGTCGGATAGGGACCCGAGATTCACTTCCCGATTTTGGGGAAGCTTACACCAGGAATTAGGCTCAAAACTCCGATTGAGTTCAGCCTACCACCCCTAGTCGGATGGGCAGTCCGAGCGGACTATACAGAGTTTGGAGGACTTGTTGAGGTCCTGTGTGCTGGAACACGGTGGTAGCTGGGAGCAGTACCTCCCTCTAATCAAATTTACCTACAACAATAGCTACCATAGCAGCATCGGTATGGCACCATATTAGGCTTTGTATGGCAGGAAATACCGAACGCCTTTGTGTTGGTTAGAGACCGGAGAAAGTTTGTTGTTGGCGCCGGAAATTGTGTAGCAAACTTCTGAGCAGATCCAGATGATTAGGGAAAGGATGAAGGCATCCCAAGACCGACAGAAGAGCTATCATGATAAACGGACGAAACCGCTTGAATTTCTGGTCGGTGATAAGGTGTTCCTGAAGGTTTCACCGAATAAAGGGGTCAGACGAGCCTTGAAGAGTGGGAAATTGAACCCTAGGTATATTGGACCCTATGAAGTGCTGGAACGGGTCGGTACTGTAGCCTATCAAATTGCATTGCTGACTCTCAAACCTGAACAATGTATTCCATATGTCTCAGTTAAGGAAATACTTACCTGACTCCACTTATGAGATGCCGGATGATGAGGTGGAGATCAAAGAAAATCTGACTACTGTGGCTGTGTCGACTAGAATTGTGGATCGGTCGGTAAAATGCTTGAGAAGCAAGGACGTGCAATTGGTTAAGGTGGCATGGCAACAAAACTGATGCACTTCTTAGACGTGGGAACGTGAAGATGCCATGAGGCAGCAATACCCGGAGCTATTTTATTGAGGTAAGCTCATATTTGAATTTTGAGGATGAAATTCTTTGATGGAGGGGAGAATTGTAACATCCTGATTAATATTTATTGCCGATTAAGATTAATTGCTGATTAAGATTAATTGCAGATTGAAGTTAATGGCCGATTTACTAAAAATGGCATGGAAAAGACGCATGTGCCCTTCTTGACCTTATAAAGGACTTCGGTTTCACTATTCCACTCGCATTGAGTTGGAAAAGACAGAGAGAGTTGGGCGTTCTTCTTCGTACATACAGTGGTGCTGTTTCTGTTTTCTCCTCCCAAGCTTTTTCTTCTTCGTCTTCTTCTCCTTCTACTTCTTCCACTCCTAAACTGTTAAAGTCTCGATTGGGAAGTCTGCAGCGTTGAGTGTCTCGGAGTTGTAGAAATACTCCACTGTTGGTGAGACGGAGCTGCTCGAGGGAGAGGACAGCTTTCGATTTCTCCAAAGCTAAGTGCAGAGTTTGACTGGGTTCGAAGGTCATTGAGCAAGAGGGAGTGACTGAAGTGCGATCGGAGAGCAACCGATCAACGTTGAAAGTCCGAGGGACTTCACAGTAGGTGGGGGGTGCTTTTCATTTCAAATGCATGGTTTATGGACGGGTTCCAAGTGAAAATACTATGTCGATTGTTTATAACTTGAAATGTGTTGATTGATGTGTTCTGGTTGAGTGATAACCCATGAAATGCCCGGATTTGTGATAACTATGAGTTGTGTAGTGTATGTTGATTTCCGTCCATGAGAAGCATGCTGATATTGTTAAGAATGCCTAGTGCTTGCATAAGATGCATGTTGTTGAAATTGTGTATGCCGAGTGAATGTGTTGTAGGAATGCTGTATCGATTCTCGTTTGTGATTCTATATGAAATAGCATGAGATGCTTGTTGTTGAAAATATGAATGCCGAGTGCATGTGATGTGGGACTGCTATGTTGAGTTCCGTTTATGATTTAATATGAGTTGCATGAGATGCATGTTGTTGAAATTGTGTATGCCGAGTGTATGTGTTGTGGGAATGCTGTATTGATTTCGTTGTGATTTTATAATGGACTGCATAAGATGCATGTGATGATATGAGAATACCGAGTTCATGTGGTATGAAATGTTGACGATTGAAATGGCACTGTTGTACAAATGGTAATAATAATATGCATGAGATGCACCAGTGAAAATGCTGAGAGCATTTAGTGTGTGACGTTTATATTTGAATCAGAATTTAAAATATATGCATGAGATGCTATGAAAGACCTTGGGTGGGACTCAAGGCAAGCCGACTGAGTGGGACTCAGGGCTGCCCGTAACACTACCGTTGACGCTGAGAGTGTTTGTGTTACATGAGAGGGCAAACAGTTTGGTACCAGTAAAACGGCCGGATCAGCTGAGAGCTGAATAAAAGGCCGAGAGCCTATGTTGCAACATAAAAATCTATTAATGAACAATCGGATCCGACTGAATAAATGTGTACACACTTATAACTGTTGTCGAGTGCAATGTGATTTGTATGTATATGTGTAAATGTTATTGAGAATAGCATGATTAATATAGCCGAGAGTTAGTTGAGTAAATTCTAATTGAATGATGCCGTGTATGTGACACGCTGTCGTTGTTGGGTCAAATAAAAAGTTAAATTAATATAGTATAAGGTGAACAACCTTAGTCGTCTCTCGAGGACCTTAGTTCAATTAGTTACACTCACTTTAGTTATAATAAAGGGGGGGTTTGTGTTGAGCTTGAAAGGAAAATTAAGTGATTATATGATAGTGCAAAAAGTAAATTTATGAGTAGGAATAATCAAATTTAGAAACAACCAACCCAAGGAATTAATAAATCTTTAGTTAACTAATCATTGTTCACAAATATGATTAAATATAATTAATTTCTCAATCTTGAATCATTTAGAATCCCTAAATGATTATATTCTAAAAAATCTTCTAGAATTGAATTAATGAACTAATAAGAATAATCAATCGATATATTCTTATTAATTACTAAAATAACTTTAAGACCATAATTTGATTGAGTTAAGAAACTAAATAGAAATCTCTTATTTAGTAACTTAATCTTTGTTCTCAAATTGATTATTGATTAACCAACCAACATCAGTTTAGATTATAGATTGTTTAATTATATACCAATCGGTTATACACTTAAATAATCTACCATTATAAGTGCTTGAGAAACAAAGAAAAGTAATTATCTTTAATCAAAATATTAAGAGCAAGAACTCAAAGTTAACATAAAGAAAAATTAAATTCCTTGAGTTGATTTTAAAAGATTAAGCTTCCATGATAATTTTTAACAATGAAAGCTAATATTAAATTTACTAAAACTTTGATTATAAAAGTAAATAACAAATAATAAAATTAACTTACTTGATATTGAGGAAGGGAAATGAAAACCATAACTTGAAGGATGGAATATAGAACAAGGAGATAAAGCAAAAGAAAGAACTAAAACTTAAGAAGCTAAAACAAAGATATAAAATTATAATGGAAACTAAAGCATGTATTTCTTATGTATTTCTTGTGTATCTCCCTTACAACTTCAAGCATCTATTTATAGGCAAGATATGATGATACTATACATTCATTTTCTGATTATTAATGCATTTTTTCAACATTGGTGGGCTTGAAATTACAATAATTCAAAAGAAGATAATGGTAGGTGTTGAAATTCATTCTCCTCTTTATCTTCTCCACCTTGAGAGTCCAAGATGACCTTCTAGATGGCCGAATTTTGAAAACCCTTCAACATGAAAGTTGTAGATCTCTGTCTTATTGAGAATTTGGCGCAAGAATCAGGTCATTTGGACATCTAGAGCTCCAGATATCTGTATTTTGGTGAACTATGTCAATGCTGGTGGGACACATAAGGGCTGATTGATTCAAGCTCCATTATTTTTTTCAGATGAAAAATAACCAAATTTGATCATCATGATGTAGCCCTCTGTCTTAGCTTTCCATGGGCTCCAAGATTAGCCCATTTGGATCACAAAAGCCCAAGTTATGGCCAAAATAAGGCAAGATACTCAAGATACATACAAAAAATGAAAATTGAAACATATATACATAATACTTCAATTTAACTAAACAACATAAAACTTAATTAAAATACTATTATTAAACATAGTAATTATATAATAAACCCCAAGTGTAAAACTATAATAAGTGTATTAAAATTGATTTATCAGTATGTAATCATATTGAATGGCAGTGTATGTTATTGATTGTTTGAGATATGATATTGCATAGTTGAGAACTTGAGGATTAATCCGAAACAATAACTGTCATTTAATATGTAAAATGCTCACCCCTACTGTGGCTATATTTCAGTGGATATCGCTCGGGATGGTGAATGATGGGAGAACACCAAACCATGTGAAGTGTACTTGTACAGATATTGTGCACATATTGTAAATAGTTTTGATGTAGCCTTGGTCAGCTCTTATGAACATCGTTCTGTTGAACATATTTATATATGTATTGAACTACCCAGTATTAAGAACATATGTATATATATATATTGTTATGAGGTTATTGCATTATCTGAGAAGTATTGTTACAGGAGAAATGTTAAAGAGTAAATGGTTCCGTGTGATATATAGATGGGAGAGCCCTTTTCGAGTGAGGAAAGCTTCAAATAGTTCTGAGAGAGATGTGTTTGAGAGGACTACTTCCGAGGGAAGAATAGTCTAGACGTTTCCGAGTGAAACATAGCTGGGAGAACCTCTTTCGAGGGAAGAAAGGTTAAATGCTCCCGAGTGAGAATTGACCGAGAGAGTTTCTTCCGAGGGAAGAATGGTTAAGATGTCACTGAGTGAGGTATATTCTAGTAAACCTCCTCCGAGTGGATAAGGCTTACATATTTCTGAGTGAATAAGGTTTACATAATTTCGAGTAAGACTTACTCTAGAAAATCTTTCGAGTGAAGAATGGTTAAAGTAATTCCGAGTGAGGCTTAGTCTAGAAACCTCTTCGGGGGGATGAAAGGGTAAAACACTTCTGAGTGAATTGAGGTTGAAAGGCATCCGAGTGAAGTAGTACTGAGGGAAATACTTCTGGGTGAAAACCTCTCCTGTGTGGAGAAAGGTTAAGATTTATCCGAGTGAAATATAACCGAGGAAAACTACTTCAGAGAGAAGAAAAGTTAAAAGGTTCCGAGTGAGGAATGACTGAGTGAATCATTCCGAATGAAGGTTAAAACACCTTTGAGTGAACCATGCCTGAGATGGGATCTTCCAGGCGAAGAATAAGGATCTGAGTAGGAACTTTCGAGGGAAGTATCACTTGGAGGGATTATTTCCGAGTGAGTGGTGGTTCTAATTCCAAGTGAAAGAACACACCATGTGTGGGATCTCGCTCCAGCGAGAAGGGGCTCGCTCAAGCGACTTTTGCCGGTTTCGCTTAACCAATTCAGGGACTTGCCAAGTGAGTGGCACCCTGACCCATTTTCTTTTCCCCGACTCGGGTTGAACGTGAAAAATTTCCCCCGGTCTCGGATTTGATTTCATTGAGTTGGGATGTTTCATTTTGGTATCAGAGCGGACTTAAAAGGTCCAAGGCCAAGGAATACTTATTATATGCTATGAAATTGTATGATATTATGTGATAAATTGTTAAGTGTGGAACTATAATCTGATCGGCTGTGAATAGTTCAGTATTCTTATCCTTGAAAGGGGTGTTAATTTCAGGATAATACATGGCTAACCGTCACGGCATGGATGCTATGGCGGCGGCGTTTTAGCGTTTTGCTGATATCTTTGAGAGGCACAACCAGCCTCGAGTCAATGATGATCAGGGTTTGGATCGCTTCCTGAAGCGGAAGCCGAGTGAATTCCAAGGGGGATTCAATCCTGAGTCGGCCTACACGTGGATTCAGGATCTTGAACGAATTTTTGGTGGCCTTCGCTGCACCGAGGCCCAGAAAGTCGAATACGCTGTGTATATGCTTCGGGCGGAAGCTGAGAATTGGTGGAAGATCACCAAAAGCTGAATGATTGATGCTGGTACCCAGTTAATCTGGGAGAATTTCAAGGTGTGTTTCTTGGAAAAGTACTTTCCCGATATAGTGAGGAGTCGGAAAGAGTTAGAGTTCATGGAACTGAAACAAGGTTCTATGTATGTGGAGGAATACGCTGCCAAGTTTGAGGAACTATGCCTATTTTATCCTCCCTTCCAGCAGCCAGGAACCGAGGGTTCCAAATGCATAAAATTCGAGAGTGGTTTAAGGCCTGAGATTAAGAAGGCATTCAGGCATCAGGAGATCCAGAGTTTTCCGGTGTTGGTTAACAAGTGTCAGATTTTTGAGGAAGACGACAAGGCTCACCCGGGCTAAAGTAGCAAGACCGAGACTTCCTTGAAGCCCCAACGATCTAGCTTCAAGAGGCAGAGCAACGCTGGTAGAGGCGGACCCTCCTCCAGGTTCAGATGTCGGGGTCCACGTAGTGGACATTCAATCGGTTGTCCAAGGGACGACAAGTGCTTTAAGTGTGGTGGAGACCACTTCGCTCGGGATTGTGATAATGATGATGAGGTTGTATACTACCACTGCAATGAGAAAGGGCATATTCCCCCCGACTGCCCTCAGCTGCAGCAAGCAAATGCTAATGTACACCGTGGAGGCTTCCGGGGAAGAGGCCGTGGAAACGGTTATTTTGGTGGCCGAGGGAATGGAGCTCGGGGTAACATGATGGTTGCTCGGAATAACCGTGGGGGAAATGCTAATCAACCGGATGCAGGTAGAGTCTATGCAATCAATGCTGAGGATGCTGCACAAGTAAACGATTTGGTGCAAAGTAAGTGTTCACTCGGTAGGCATACCCTTGATATTGTTTTTGATTCTGGAGCTACACACTCCTTTATTGCTGATGATTGTGTGAGGCGGCTGAGATTGCCTGCTGTTGACATGGATCGGACTTTGGATGTATCCAATCCGACCGGTATTAAGTTGTGGACATCGATGATGTGCAAGGATGTATCCTTTACGTTGGGCGATTGGAGTTTTACTGCCGACTTGATATGCTTACCCTTGAAGGGCATTAACGTTGTGGTTGGCATGGATTGGCTATCAGCCAACAAGGTGATGGTCGATTGTCAAAACCGACGGGTGATTTTTCTGAAACTGACTACCAACGACTGCACGGTCCAAGGTATATCCCAACTACTTGTGATGCTTTGTTTGGCTGAGGGAGAGAGTAGATCCCAAGTGCACGATATTCCGATTGTATGTGACTTTCCTGAGGTATTTTCAGAGGATGTGCCGGGTGTCCCTCCGAATAGAGAAATTGAATTCTCTATTGATCTGATTCCTAGAGCCGAGCCAGTCTCCAGTGCACCCTATAGGATGTCCCCGACTGAGTTAGCCGAGTTGAAGAAACAAGTTGATGAGTTGCTCAGAAAACAATTTATCCGACTGAGTGTATCACCGTGGGGTGCTCCGGTGTTACTCGTCAAGAAGAAGGATGGCAGCATGAGGTTGTGTGTGGATTACCGACAACTGAACAAGCTTACGATAAAGAATCAGTATCCATTAACGAGGATTGATGATCTAATTGATCAATTGCGGGGTGCTTCAGTCTTTTTGAAGATTGACTTACGATTGGGATACCATCAAATCCGAGTCAAGGATTCAGATATTCCCAAGACGGCGTTTAGGACCCGGTATAGTCACTATGAGTACGTAGTAATGCCGTTCGGTGTAACCAATGCCCTTGCTGTATTCATGAATTACATGAATAGTATCTTTCACCTATACTTAGACCGATTCATGGTCCTCTTTATCGATGACATCTTGGTTTATTCCAAATCTTCCAAGGAGCATGAAGAACATCTCCGATCGGTGCTCCAAACACTGAGGGAAAAGAAATTATTTGCTAAGCTTTCTAAGTGCGACTTTTGGATGGATAGAATCCATTTTCTAGGGCATGTGATATCCGAGGAAGGTGTCTCGGTTGATCCTTCCAAAGTGGAAGCTGTTATGGCGTGGGAGAGACCTAAGTCAGTCTCGGAGATCAGGAGTTTTATGGGTTTGGCCGGTTATTATCAAAGATTTATTGAATGGTTCTCTAAGATTGCACTACCATTGACCAAGTTGACTCGAATGAATGTCCCTTTTGTGTGGAATTCTGAGTGTGAGAGGAGTTTCCGAGAGTTAAAGACTAAGCTGACTACAGCTCCTGTGTTGGCATTGCCGAACCTGTAGGAAAGCTTTGTAGTTTATTGTGATGCATCTAGACTCGGTCTAGGATGTGTGTTAATGCAGAATGGCCGAATGATAGCCTATGCCTCGCGTCAATTGAGACCACACGAACAACACTATCCGACTTATGACCTGGAGTTAACAGCTGTGGTCTTTGCATTGAAAATATGGAGACATTACCTGTATGGGTCAAAATTTAAAGTGTATAGCGATCACAAAAGTCTGAAATACCTATTTGATCAGAAGGAGCTGAATATGAGGCAAAGAAGGTGGACCGAGTTTTTGAAAGATTATGACTTCGAGTTGAAATATCACCCGGGCAAGGCGAATGTTGTGGCCGATGCCTTGAGTCGGAAGTCCATTCATGTGGCAGTAATGATGGTGAAGGAAATGGAATTACTTGAGCAATTCTGAGACATGAACTTGCATGTGGATGTCTCTTCGTCTCAGAAAGTAACACTCGGTATGTTGAAAATAGCCAATGAATTCCTGAAGCTGGTGTACGAGGAGCAAAAATCGGATTCCTACTTATCCGAGATGAAGGAGACTCAGACTAAGGGCAAGGACCTGTCCTTAACCAAGGGCTCGGATGGCATTTACCGAGTGAAAGGAAGAATTTATGTGCCGAGTGTTGGAGATTTGAGAAGGATGATGCTTGATGAAGCCCACAAAAATATGTTAAGTATCCACCTGGGCACTACAAAAATGTACCATGATTTAAGATTGCACTTCTGGTGGCCCGGATTGAAGAAAGATGTGGTTGATTATGTGGCTCGGTGTATTATTTGTCAGAAGTTGAAGGTTGAGCACCAGAAACCGTTCCGTGGGTTGCAACCTCTCAAAATTCCCGTGTGGAAATGGGATGCAATCGCCATGGACTTCGTGATGGGATTGCCCAGAACCCGAGTGGGTTATGATGCTATCTGGGTCATTATGGACCGATTGACAAAATTTGCATATTTCTTGCCAATGAATATGAGATATTCGCTGTAGAAACTAGCACAAATTTATATTAGAGAGATTGTTCGGTTGCACAGTGTTCCCTCTAGCATTGTGTCGGATAGGGACCTGAGATTCACTTCCCGATTTTGGGGAAGCTTACACCAGGAATTAGGCTCAAAACTCCGATTGAGTTCAGCCTACCACCCCTAGTCGGATGGGCAGTCCGAGCGGACTATACAGAGTTTGGAGGACTTGTTGAGGTCCTGTGTGCTGGAACACGGTGGTAGCTGGGAGTAGTACCTCCCTCTGATCGAATTTACCTACAACAATAGCTACCATAGCAGCATCGGTATGGCACCATATGAGGCTTTGTATGGCAGGAAATACCGAACGACTTTGTGTTGGTTAGAGACCGGAGAAAGTTTGATGTTGGCGCCGGAAATTATGTAGCAAACTTCTGAGTAGATCCAGATGATTAGGGAAAGGATGAAGGCATCCCAAGACCGACAGAAGAGCTATCATGATAAGCGGACGAAACTGCTTGAATTTCTGGTCAGTGATAAGGTGTTCCTGAAGGTTTCACCGAATAAAGGGGTCGGACGAGCCTTGAAGAGTGGGAAATTGAACCCCAGGTATATTGGACCCTATGAAGTGCTGGAATGGGTCAGTCGTGTAGCCTATCAAATTGTATTGCTGACTCATTTATCAAACCTGCACAATGTATTCCACATGTCTCAGTTAAGGAAATACTTACCCGACTCCACTTATGAGATGCCGGATGATAAGGTGGAGATCAAAGAAAATCTGACTACTGTGGCTGTGCTGACTAGAATTGTGGATCGGTCGGTAAAATGCTTGAGAAGCAAGGACATGCAATTGGTTAAGGTGGCATGGCAACAAAACTGATGCACTTCTTACACGTGGGAACATGAAGATGCCATGAGGCAGCAATACCCGGAGCTATTTTATTGAGGTAAGCTCATATTTGAATTTTGAGGATGAAATTCTTTGATGGAGGGGAGAATTGTAACATCCTGATTAAGATTTATTGCCGATTAAGATTAATTGCTGATTAAGATTAATTGCAGATTGAAGTTAATGGCCGATTTACTAAAAATGGCATGGAAAAGATGCATGTGCCCTTCTTGACCATATAAAGGACTTCGGTTTCACTATTCCACTCGCATTGAGTTGGAAAAGACAGAGAGAGTTGGGCGTTCTTCTTCGTACATACAGTGGTGCTGTTTCTGTTTTCTCCTCCCAAGCTTTTTCTTCTTCGTCTTCTTCTCCTTCTACTTCTTCCACTCCTAAACTGTTAAAGTCTCGATTGGGAAGTCTGCAGCGTTGAGTGTCTCGGAGTTGTAGAAATACTCCACTGTTGGTGAGACTGAGCTGCTCGAGGGAGAGGACAGCTTTCGATTTCTCCAAAGCTGAGTGCAGATTTTGACTGGGTTCGAAGGTCGTTGAGCAAGAGGGAGTGACTGAAGTGCGATCGGAGAGCAACCGATCAACGTTGAAAGTCCGAGGGACTTCACAGTAGGTGGGGGGTGCTTTTTATTTCAAATGCATGGTTTATGGACGGGTTCCAGGTGAAAATACTATGTCGATTGTTTATAACTTGAAATGTGTTGATTGATGTGTTCTGGTCGAGTGATAACCCATGAAATGCCCAGATTTGTGATAACTATGAGTTGTGTAGTGTATGTTGATTTCCGTCCATGAGAAGCATGCTGATATTGTTAAGAATGCCTAGTGCTTGCATAAGATGCATGTTGTTGAAATTGTGTATGCCGAGTGAATGTGTTGTAGGAATGCTGTATCGATTCTCATTTGTGATTCTATATGAAATAGCATGAGATGCTTGTTGTTGAAAATATGAATGCCGAGTGCATGTGATGTGGGACTGCTATGTTGAGTTCCGTTTATGATTTAATATGAGTTGCATGAGATGCATGTTGTTGAAATTGTGTATGCCGAGTGTATGTGTTGTGGGAATGCTGTATTGATTTCGTTGTGATTTTATAATGGACTGCATAAGATGCATGTGATGATATGAGAATACCGAGTTCATGTGGTATGAAATGTTGACGATTGAAATGGCACTGTTGTACAAATGGTAATAATAATATGCATGAGATGCACCAGTGAAAATGCTGAGAGCATTTAGTGTGTGACGTTTATATTTGAATCGGAATTTAAAATATATGCATGAGATGCTATGAAAGACCTTGGGTGGGACTCAAGGCAAGCCGACTGAGTGGGACTCAGGGCTGCCCGTAACACTGCCGTTGACGCTGAGAGTGTTTGTGTTACATGAGAGGGCAAATGGTTTGGTACCAGTAAAACGGCCGGATCAGCTGAGAGCTGAATAAAAGGCTGAGAGCCTATGTTGCAACATAAAAATCTATTAATGAACAATCGGATCCGACTGAATAAATGTGTACACACTTATAACTGTTGTCGAGTGCAATGTGATTTGTATGTATATGTGTAAATGTTATTGAGAATAGCATGATTAATATAGCTGAGAGTTAGTTGAGTAAATTCTAACTAAATGATGCCGTGTATGTAATCATATTGAATGGCAGTGTATGTTATTGATTGTTTGAGATATGATATTGCATAGTTGAGAACTTGAGGATTAATCCGAGTCAATAACTGTCATTTAATATGTAAAATGCTCACCCCTACTGTGGCTATATTTCAGTGGATATCGCTCGGGATGGTGAATGATGGGAGAACACCAAACCGTGTGAAGTGTACTTGTACAGATATTGTGCACATATTGTAAATAGTTTTGATGTAGCCTTGGTCGGCTCTTATGAACATCGTTCTGTTGAACATATTTATATATGTATTGAACTACCCAGTATTAAGAACATATGTATATATATATATTGTTATGAGGTTGTTGCATTATCTGAGAAGTATTGTTACAGGAGAAATGTTAAAGAGTAAATGGTTCCGTGTGATATATAGATGGGAGAGCCCTTTCCGAGTGAGGAAAGCTTCAAATAGTTCTGAGAGAGATGTGTTTGAGAGGACTACTTCCGAGGGAAGAATAGTCTAGACGTTTCCGAGTGAAACATAGCTGGGAGAACCTCTTCCGAGGGAAGAAAGGTTAAATGCTCCTGAGTGAGAATTGACCGAGAGAGTTTCTTCTGAGGGAAGAATGGTTAAGATGTCACTGAGTGAGGTATATTCTAGTAAACCTCCTCCGAGTGGATAAGGCTTACATATTTCTGAGTGAATAAGGTTTACATAATTCTGAGTAAGACTTACTCTAGAAAATTTTCCGAGTGAAGAATGGTTAAAGTAATTCTGAGTGAGGCTTAGTCTAGAAAACCTCTTCGGAGGGATGAAAGGGTAAAACACTTCCGAGTGAATTGAGGTTGAAAGGCATCTGAGTGAAGTAGTACTAAGGGAAATACTTCTGGGTGAAAACCTCTCCTGTGTGGAGAAAGGTTAAGATTTATCCGAGTGAAATATAACCGAGGAAAACTACTTCAGAGAGAAGAAAAGTTAAAAGGTTCCGAGTGAGGAATGACTGAGTGAATCATTCTGAATAAAGGTTAAAACGCCTTTGAGTGAACCATGCCTGAGATGGGATCTTCCAGGTGAAGAATAAGGATCTGAGTAGGAACTTTCGAGGGAAGTATCACTTGGAGGGTTTATTTCCGAGTGAGTGGTGGTTCCAATTCCGAGTGAAAGAACACACCATGTGTGGGATCTCGCTCCAGCGATAAGGGGATCGCTTAAGCGACTTCTGCCGATTTCGCTTAACCAATTCAGGGACTTGCCAAGCGAGTGGCACCCTGACCCGTTTTCTTTTCCCCGACTCGAGTTGAACGTGAAAAATTTCCCCCGGTCTCGGATTTGATTTCATTGAGTCGGGATGTTTCACATGGTCATGATATGTGGTAAAAAATAAATATTTTCTTGGAAGACAACATTTTGAGATACACGAATTCTACGAAGATTAGGATCATAACAGAAAACCCTTTTGATAAGGAGAATATCCAAGAAAAGCACATTTAACTAATTGTGCAGTGAGTTTGTTGCATTCTAGTGGAGAAAGATGGTCATAACACACACAACTGAAGATACGGAGATTGGAGTAATTGGGTGGGTGACCATATAACCGAATGAAGGGGGAGTCATTACCTATTGATGGAGATGGCAATCTGTTTATTAGGTGAACAACAGTGGATAGAGCTTCACACCAAAATTGGGATGGCACATGAGACTCTAGCAAAAGGGTGCGAACAACATCAAGCAAATAGCGATTTTTCCATTCTGCGACCCCATTTTGTTGTGGAGTTAAGGGGCATGACCTTTAAGATATAATGCCATTGGATTGCAAGAATTCTTGAAATGAATGGGACATGTATTCCCCCTCATTATCAGAGCAAAGTATTTTTATGCTTGATGAAAATTGGGTCTTAACATAAGCATGGAAAAATTTGAAAATGGAAAACACTTCATTTTTAGATCGTAAAAAATACACCCATGTGAAACGACTATAATCATCAATAAAAGTGACAAAATATTTGTAATTAGCATGAGATATAATCGGTGCCACCCCCCAAACATCACTATGGATGAGGTCAAAAGGTTGTGTTACATGAGATTGATGTGTTGGAAAAGGTAGACTTTTACTTTTACCAAGCTTACAAGGAACATAATTAAAATGAATAGCATTAAGAGAGGGAGAGATTTTATTTCCAAGAAAGCCAGATTTAAGCAAGTCATGAAGTACAGTTGTGTTAGGATGGCAAAGACGCTTATGACATACTTAAGAATCAACAATTGTAGAATTACAAGAAACAAAAGGCAAAGAAAGTCTTGGAGGCAATAAGAAATGGATTGGAAAAAGACGTCCAACTTTAGGCCCCTTCGCGATTATCTTCCCTGAGTATTGATCCTGCACAAGACAACCAGACTGTGAGAATTGTACTTGACAATCATTCTCTACTAATTGGCCTACTGAAATAATATTACTAGTGAGACCAGCAGAGACAAAGACATTTGTTGGAGATGAAGTAAGATCACCAGTGGCTGTGATAGGTAATTGATTACCAACAGCAGTATGTATCTTGAGGTTTCCAAAATATGGTTTGATATTAGTAAGGGGTTAAGCATTACTAGTCATGTGATTGGAAGCCCCTGAATCAAAGTACCAAGGTGCAGAGGACTTACCTGAGAATCCCAAAGCAGAGAATGCTGAATGGATCATTTGTTGAACCATTTTAGGGGTCACAGTGGGAGTAGGAATAAGAGCATTCTGTTGTGCTGGAGTGGTAGGAATAGAAGAATCAATCGAAGCTGTATAGGCGGTGACATTTCGCTTTGGTGGCCTGATAGAACATTCCTTAATAACATGTCCCTCCTTTTTACAGCAGTTGCAGAATGTTTTTGGACAATGTGAAGCATAATGTCCAAACTGCTTGCAACAGAAACATTGGACAGTATTCATTTTACGGCTTTGAGACTTTCCTCGTGCCACATATGCCACAGGAAGAGTATTGGATTTTTGATCTTCTATGATGGACTGTGTAAGGAGGCGCCGCCCTTCTCGTAACAACTCATTGAAACATGCATTCAATGATAGTACAGGGCTTCTATTCATGAGATTGGGCTGAATACCTTCAAAATTTGATCTCAATTTCATAAGAAATTGATCTCTTTTAATAGTTTCATGAACTATTTATACTGAACTTAGGCCTTGAGAAGTCAAGTCTGCATAAAATATATCACTATATTCAGCCAAAAGATTCATGAATTGATAGTAAAAATCAAATATTAAGAGACTATCTCTTTGAAAAGTTACAATGTTATGCTCAAGCTGGAATCTTCGAGCTGCATTGTTCTGACTATAGACTATCTTCAAGTAATTCCACATTGTGGTGGCTATCTTGTAAGGTCGAAGGTTCAGGACAATGTTGGGATCAACAAAGCCTAGGATCCAGGCCATGACTTGAGCATCTTTGACAACCCATCTGGCATGTTTTATCTTCTCTTTGTCTTTGTTAGGGACGGAAGTGCTGCCATCAACATGACCCCACAAATCTTTGCCAGTCACAAACTTTTGGAATTGAAATGCCCAAGCTGAGTTGTTTTTTCCATTAAGGCGAACCAAGACGACATTATACTTTTCGGTAGACATGGAATTAGGAATTGATAAAAATGAGAGGTGAATCTGGACAAGGAAACAAATAACCAGGAAGCAGAGATTGAGAAAAACAGGGATCATGAAATTGGGACAAGGCTGAAGGGGAAAAAAACAAGGTTCGTGGATCGTAACCTAGACTGATACCATGTTAATTGAGAAACTTAGAATAGATTAAACCAAAACTGATTGTGTGCTCTCCTCATGGAGATTTCTCATTTAAATACAAGTTAATTACAAGCTGTCAATCTGATTTCATCCCAATGAATTAGCTAAACTGACATCTATACAATTATAGTAATTATCCTAATTAAGAAAATAATTGTTACAAATAAATGTATAATCCCATAAAAATTATTGTCATATTAATTCTGTTGACACCAAGCATGTTCTACCTTTGTAGATACAACACGAGGACGCTCCAACAGTACTACCTTCCTATCAAACAACATCATCACTGATTGGTATAAATTGAAGACATGTCAAAGGGTTTACAATAACTCATACACCTCTCTCAACTAATGAAGGTAGAGCCCCTTGACATTCAAAATTGTTATTTATAAACATAAGATAGAACTCTAAGTACCGAAAAGAGTGATACAGTGAATTGGAGTCCCTAAAATAATGAGTACTGATGAACTTAATTTCTAAAATTACGAAAATGTCATTTTAGCATGTAAAATTATAAAATCAAACATACAAAATAGATAAGAAAAAGAGAATAAGAGAACATAACTAACCCTTCCTTGAAGGGAATGTTTCATCCTTTGAAGAACATCTGGAAATCAAGTTTTCTGGTTGTTTCACCGAGAGCCGCTATCAAATCTGCTCTTCGAGGGTAAAGGTATCTTGAGGTACCACGAATGAGAAAGAGAGAAAGAGCAAAGAAGAAAAGGATATGAACTAAAACTAAATATGATTTCATTCATATTTGAATTGATTATAAGAGAGAGATTATATAGAGTCACTAAACATACATAGATATAATTAACTCTAATAGAATTCTAACCACCTAACTGAATTATAATTTTCTAATAGATTCTAACTTCTTACTCTCATTATCCCCGTCAAACTCAGGGGTATGTATGACATAACTTTGAGTTTGTATTTATAAGTTTGAAATAATTGTTGAGAGATAGGTTTGGTGAGGACATCTGCTGTTTGATTGGAAGAGGGAATGTGTTGAACTAGGAGTTGCTTGGCAGCAACTTTGTTACAAACAAAATACGTGTCTAGCTCAACATGCTTAGTTTTGGAATAAAAAACTAGATTGGAAGAGAGCTGCACAACACTAAGGTTGTCACAGTACATAGTAAGTATGGAAAGAATGATTACATTGAGTTCACTAAGCAAGGATTGAATCCAAAAAAGCTCTATGGTAAGTGCTACCAGGATCCTATACTCAGCCTATGTACTGGACCTCGGCACCACAATTTGCTTCTTTGAAGACCAAGCTACCAGATTAGAACCAAGATAAACATAAAACCTAGTGGTGGACTTCCTATCATCTAAATCAAAACCTCAATCTGCATTATAAATGCAGTAAGAGACAGGTCATAGGATTTAGCAAGAAGCATTCCATCAATGATAGACCCCTTGAGATATCAAAGGATTCTTTTCATAGCTTTCTAGTGAGATGCCTTAGGTGTATGCAGGAATTGACATACTTTATAAACTGAATAGGAAATTTTTGGCTTGGTGATGGTTACATATTAAAGTTATAGATCATCAAACAATTCAGGGTCTTGGTTGGACAGTTATTGATTTATGATAATAGGAGTTGTCATAGCCTTTACTGTCCTCATGTTAGCTTTGTCCAACAGATCTAAAATATATTTAGTTTATGATAGATGCAGACCACCAGAGTGTTTTGGCAATTGCTAGCAAAGATTATGTCATCCACATAAACTAGGACCAAAATAGTTACATTGGATAAGGTCTTGATGAAGAGAGAAGTATCACTCCTTGTAGAGTTGAAGCCTTGTGTAGTAATAAATCCATGTAGCTTTTGGAACCAAGCCCTTGGAGCTTGTTTAAGCTCATAAAGAGCTTTATTGAGTTTATGAACTAGTTGTTCACCATTTATTTCATACCCTGAAGACTACATTATATAGACAACTTCTTCTAGATCACCATTCAAAAAGGCATTGTTAATATCAACTTGCCTAATGTGCTAATCAAGATGAAGAGCAAGGGTGAAAACACTTTTGATGGTGGAAGGCTTTACCACTAGACTAAAAGTCTCAGAATAATCAAATTCTTCTATCTTGTTGAACCCTTTTACCACAAGCCTGGCTTTATACTTGTTCACACTGCCATTAGGATTTCTCTTCAACTTGAATACCCATTTACAGCTAATCAAATTAGTGTTTTCTAGTTTAGTAACAAAGGACCAGGTATTTGTTTAAAGCAAGGCTTGATACTCTTGATCCATGGCATTCTTCCAATTTGAGGAAAGAAGGGCTGCTTTGATAGTAGTTGGTTCAGTTTCTTCAAGACCATTCTTTTTGGTGACCTCAGATAATTGTACACATAGGATGAAGGTTCCTAATTTGTGCAGGGCTACCTTGGTCTAAATTGACTAGATGATGAACAAGATTACCTTGGTCAGAGTTGACTAGATGAGCAATAGACACCTGACTAGAGACCTGTTTAGGTACATAAGCACTAGAAATTATGTTTGCTAGATAACTCTCTTCAAGACCTATAATTGCAACAGAAGGTGGCAAGACAGTAGGTATGTGTTGGTTAATTTGTTCCGCAAGAACTTTGAACCTGTTTGAAGTAGAAATGACAGGAATTCTTGGAACAAGCTAAGTGTTATCTCTGGACAGCTTTGGGCTATTGCTCAAGAAGGGACCTCATTGGAATGGAAACACACTCTCATCAAATTTGACATGTCTTGAGACATAAATCTTACTATTTAGGGCCAAGTAGAGATATTACTTGTGATTGGAACTATAACCAATAAATATGCACTGCTCAGATCTAAAATCAAGCTTATGTTTATTGTAGGGTCTCGGGGAAGAATAACAAGCACACCCAAAAAATTCTCAGATCAGTGTATGAAGGACTCTGTTGTGTAATGATTTCCAAAGAACTCTTGTTGTCAAGACTTGGACTAGGTAGCCTGTTGATTATATGTGTTGTAGTAGTAAAAGCTTCACCCTAGAATTTTAGAGGCATCTGAGCATTAGCTAGAAGTGAAAGTCCCATTTTAGGTATGTGTGTTTCCTCTCAGCAAGCCCATTTTTTCATGAGTGTATGGATAACTCATCCTATGTTGAATTCCATTATTTGCTAAAAACTTGGACAACACTGTGAACTTTTTTCCATTATCAGTTTACAGTACTTTAATTATCTCATTGAACTGGTTTTCAACTAGTGACTTGAAATGCATAAAACATTTGGTAGTTTATGACTTTGTTTCAATCAAATAGAACCAATAGTACTTAGAATAGTCATTAGTAAAATGAACATAGTATTTACTTCCATTGTTAGTAGTTATAGGAGAAAGACCACATACATCACTAAAAACTAATTGCAAAAGTTTATTATATTTGGTAATTGATTCAGAAAAGGGAAGATTATGTGATTTTCCTAAGGCACAAGCATTACAAATACTCTTTGAATTATGTGATGAGCCAAGAATATTATAGGATTTTAACACTTTAGCAATAGTTTGTGAATTAAGCCTATTATGCCACAAAAGATACAAGGAATCAGAAGTTTTATTCGAATGACTGGAATTACATTGGAAAGCTTGCTTATTACAATTATTGACTCTAGAAATAGAAGGGATATTACAAACATCAACAGGATCAAAGGCATATAAACCATCTCTAAACTTCCCTTGAAGGACAACCTGATTAGATTCCTGAAATTTGACAAAACACTGATTAGCATGGAATTCAAAATAGACATTGTTGTCTCTAGCAAATTTTAATACACTTAACAAGTTCTTGTTAATTTATGGCACATGCAGAAGGTTCTAAATATAGATAGGCTTATGACTAAAGGGAGAAAAAAAATAAAACTATCAATATGCTTTATATAAGATGGTTTTCCATTAGCCATTCTTACACATTTGTCACCAGAATACTCACTCAGTTGCAACAAATTACCTGTATTAGGGCTCACATGAGCTGTTGCTCCTGAATCTAAATACTAAGCAAAAATCACAAAAGCTTTATGTATGAATTGATATTGTTGGCAGGCATAGAACAGGATGTAGCCTTGAGACCAAAACTATTCATGTTATTCTCACTATTTTCTTTAAATTGAGGATCAAACCTGTGATAACAATTTAATGCTATGTGTCCCATTTTCCCACAAACTTGACATTGTGGCCTATTATTCTAAAATATATCACCTCTGTTATTAAACCTTCCTCTTCCTCTATAATAATTATTTCTTCCACCTTTGTAAAAAATTTCATCTGACCTATAATGGCTTTGACTTTGATTATGATGCACTATATTTGCTTGAGATGTTGCAACAAGTTAGGATTCTACTCTTTTGTGCCTTTCTATCCCTTCTCCAATGGTGATAAGCAAGGACTCAATTTCAGTAACTATATAGGGATCTGTCCTTGATATTATGGATGTAACAATAGGATCATACTCATCTAGCAACCCATCTAACAGAACCTGAGCATGTTCAATCATGTTGATAGGGTGACTAATGGTAGTAAGAGTATCAATGAGTTTCTTGATGGCAAGCACATATTGGTCCATGTTGTTTCCTCCTTTCTTAGTACTCTTTAATTAGATCCTTAACTGACTAACTCTAGCATTGGTTGTCATAGCAAAATATGCTACAAGATTCCTCCAAATTTAAAAAGAATGTTCACATCCTAACATTCTAATGTGTATATTGGTTGACACTGAAGCTAGCAGCCATGTCAATAGGAGCTGATCTTGTTGCTCCCAATGGAGAAATTCTGGATTTATGCTTCTTTGAATCTGATTTTCTTTTGTAAGATATTTCTTTGTCATGCCACCCAAATCTTCTTCTGAAATATACTGGCCAAGTTTATAAACTTTGATCGTGCCCATAGGTTGCTGTTTCCACGTGAGAAAGTTTTCATCGTCTAGCTTGATAGACACCAGAACCGTGAGAGGTTGAAACACTATTTGGGGTACTGCACTTGCCTGAGAGCTCATCTGGATCGATGAGCTCTGATACCATAAAGGTATCTTGAGGTACCACAAATGAAAGAAAGAGAGAGAGAGAGAGCAAAGAAGACAAGGATATGAACTGAAACTGAATATGATTTGATTCATACTTGAATTGATTACAAGAGAGAGATTATATAGAGTCACTAAACACACATAGTTGTAACTAGCTTTAACCGAATTCTAACCACCTAATTGAATAATAACTTCCTAACAGATTCTAACTTCCTACTCTGATTAGAGGGTCTAAAAGGCTTCCACCGCTTCTTGCTGCGACGTGTTCAGTTGGATTCTATAGAACCTTCAATCATTGTAACTAAATAACTATAACTTCCCTTGTCAAATCTAAACTTGAACATAAGATCGACCTCACTAGTTGTGATTTGAACAAAGTTGGAAGAATGGAAGAAAAAAATGTCTGAGCCAGATGAAGTCAGATGAAAGTCAGGAGAATTTTAGCGCCCCTTCTTGCATTACCTCATCACCACCATTTAACTTTCTCTTCAACTTCGTTTTATATAATACTCCCCCGTTTTCTTTTTCACTTAGCTTTAAATGTGTTTATTTTTTTAGTGGAATTTAAGATGTGTTTATTCTATTTTTTAAATATTATCTTTATAATAAATGTTATATTTTCATCTATTTATATTGATACACCAAATTAATACGTATAATTCATAATTATGACCAATCAATATTTTTTTTGTTTGGTAGATGAAAAGTAAAAAAGAAATAAAACAATTTTTTGTAAATAAATTAAATTTTATATGTAAGAATTTAATTTTTTATTATAATAAAATTTTAATATATAAAAAATTATTTTAATTTATTTTAAAAATTTTAAATAAATTATCAATATTTATTAAATAAAAATTTCACTCAATTTTCTTAATTTCCATTGGAGGTTACTTTTTCTTTTCCCTTACAACAAAATAAAAATTTCTTTTCTCTCTTGTTTCATTCCCTCTCAAATTCTCTCCCTCAGTTCAAACAAAAATGACTAATAAAAAATAAAGGGAGTATAACTTAAGGTAAATTACAATCATTAATGTTTTACTTTACTTTTATTACAACCAACCTCATAAGGTTTTAAAAGCTAACAATCCACTCCTGTAAATAAATAAACAGAATATTCTAGTAGAATAATCCATGGATAAACCATGGTTAAATTTTAAAAAAATTATTATTTATTTTTAACTACAAAGGATAAACCATACTTACTTTTATACTTTCACTCATCCACTTTTTTCTTCTAAAGAGATTTTCAAACTCAAAATCAACCCTCTCACATGTTACAAATCTCAATGAAAGAATAAAAACAATTCTAAAACAACTTCCATTCCACATAAACGAATCACATTCTTGACACATGAAAATTAATTTGTTTGAAAGGGCTGGTAGTTATGAACTAAAAAAGACAAATTTCCACTCCACTATGTTTGAGTCAATCAAACATACAGAACAAACATGCCTAAGCTTGATCTTTCGATGAGGCACATGTGATTTTCAGGGTGTGTTTCATTTCCGGTGATTTCTGGTTCTATTCCTAATTACATGTGGTGGTATTTTCACTAAAGGAAGAGGACTTGTTGGTGCCAATGAAGGACGACATGCTTAGCGCTATATTGCTTAGAAGAATGTTGACTTCTCTTATCCTGCCATAGTCACTAAGATCTTCTCCTCTCATACTATCAAGGATCAGAGACTATTTGGAACTCCTCTTTAGGAGTCAGGTGCATCGGGTAGCGATTTAACAGTCCAAATAGGATTTTAAAATAATATATTCACAAACCATGGTTATCCCAGTTAAGATTGAAACAAAATATTGCTTCTGTTATCGACTATTAGGGTGAAATGTAAGGAAATGAAACTTAATGAGTTGTAACAAAACGAAATTTTGAGGGTGGTGTTCGTAATTTACCCTTTAATTTATATACGTACTAAACGTCTCTTATGGTAACTAAAAAAACAAATTTAATCTAATTATAACATTCTATTGATACAATATTCCGTCTTTTCGTTTCTATGAACTATCCAAAAACTAATGAATGTAATTATATAATCTTAATTGCATACCAAAGTTCTTTATTTATTCTTCGTTTCTTACACCATAATAACTCTTTTTTATTTAACATACATTATCCCTCATGTGAGTATTATTGGAAAATAATTAATGTCTTGAAATTCTAAATACACAGCTAATTAGGAACAAAGATTTATCTTCTCTTTGAGAAGTTAAACAGAAATCAAGGGAGTAATTATTTTACAACAGAAATGAAAAGCACATGTTTCGCATTTCATTCAAAATAAAAAAAAAATTAAAGATGATTATAGTTAGTAAAAATAAAAAAATAAAAAAATCCATCATTTTGTTCAGGTTAATACTTTCAACTACAACTAAATATTTATTAAGTTGATACTAATATATAGTAGAAAAAAATCATATTTCATATTAAATAATAAATATTATATTAACTTTGACATGAATTAAAAAAAACTAAAATATAAATATGTATGTATAATTTAACTTTGTGATACAATATCTTAGCATACATATAAATTTAACGTCACATAAATTAAAATAATTAGAAGGCTAAAATAGATACAGCAAAGTTTACACCAAAGCTATGCAGGAACTAGAAACAACTTAAAATTAGATCATAATATCCATGAAAATATGTCTATCACATCTAATCATAAACAAATCATGATCCCGCATGCGCACCAATACATTTTAATGAGTTTGTTTGTTGTCAACTAATTTGGCCTCCTTGACTTTATGAAAAATATCATTTTAATCTTTGAGGTTGCACTACAACAAAAAGGTCAAAAGGATACGCTAGTATTGTTAGCGTTTAAGCGGAACCGCAGAAATTGATGAACAATTCATACTAATGTCTGCGGTTCCTTGAAGGAACCGCTAACAATAATCCCAAATCACTTTTGTCTGCGGTTCTAATAAGAGCCGCTGACAATGGTTGTCAAAAGACCGCTGATATTAGCATGCTTAATTAAATAAAAACCATAAACGACACAAGCAAGGCTTCAACCAGATAATTCACATGGCCTCAAGGCCCAACCCAAAAATTCATACTAACCCTAAACTAAACATTTCCCAGTTCCAGCTTCGTTTCGCCCTCAATCCTTGTGTTGATTTCACAGAAACAGGGGAACCCTTGCTCGTTGGGACTTTCATTTTCGGGGAAAGGAAGAAGGTTTGGTTCGATTGCTGGTGTGATCCAACACTACAAAAGAAAAGCTCTGTCACATGTGTAAGTAACCTTCGATTCCCTTTTTTCATTTTCTCCGATTTGATGTTGGATATTGTGGGTTTTCTATTTTTTGTTGGATATTGGGTCATCTATCTCCCTGTATTTGTGAGTCTTGGTCTCTGTCGGAGCAGGATTATTGTCCGTTCAGGTTGTGGCGGTGATGAGGGTATGGGTTTGGGTGTGGGTGGGTGGGGTGGGGAGAGGATGTAGGTGGATGGGTCTGATGGTTTAGGCTCTGGGTTGGGGTTTGGGCTTCGGGGAGTGGGTGGTGGTGGGTGGTACATGGTGGGTGATGGGTTTACGGGTCATGGGGTTCACTGATTTCCCATTCTTGGTCAAGAAAGGCAGAGACATGAGGAGGTTCCCTAGCCATAAAGAGCTTCTTATGTACTTAAAGGACTTTTGTGAATTCTTTGGGTTGAGAGAGATGATAAGGTTCAACACAAGGGTGGAATATGTGGGAATGTTGGATTATGGTGTCTGTAGTAATGATTTGAAGTGGGTTGTTAGAAGCAAAGAGAAGAAGAGTGAGAAGGTGGTGGAAGAGGTGTTTGATGCAGTGGTTGTTGCCACTGGTCATTACTCTCAACCAAGATTGCCCTCCATTAAAGGTTGGTGAATGTTAAGTAATTACTTGATCTCTCTCTCTCTAACACACATTCATACAATAGGATTCTACACAGGAAAAGTGATTTTATTAGTATCCCTGAATCTACTCATCCATTTATTTCATGCAAGAGGAAGGATATGATGATGTATAGTTATAATAAGTATACCATACATTCCAAACTCTAGCATAATTAATATTATTATTGTCTTTCCAATGCTCAGGAATGGATACATGGAAAAGGAAGCAAATGCATAGTCACATTTACAGAACTCCAGAACCATTCCGTAGTGAGGTAAATGACATTATTGAATCCCTCTTTTTCTTTTAATAATTCATACTATATGAACTTCACATGAAGTAGGCCATCTAAGTTCAATAAAATTAAGGTTGAGAAACAGGCACATATGCATTAGCTTAACAGTGAGAAATATTGTTTAGCAGAATTCTAAAACTCCCTCCCCCACTTTCCTGTTCTAAATAAGCACCCTCAATCTTAATAAAGTTAAAAATTTTCACTTAAAAGGTTGTGGTGGTGGTTGGAAATTCATTAAGTGGGCAAGACATATCAATAGAGCTTATGGAAGTTGCAAAGGAAGTGCATGAGTTCAAGATCTCTAAACATTTCTGAGGGTTTATCTAAAGTCATTTCCAAACACACAACCTTTCATCTTCATCCACAGGTATCACTTTAACTTCTAATCCCATGTTAAACAATTGATACTTGGTTCACTACTACTTTTGCTAGCTTCATAACATATGGTACCTTGAGCAGATAGACACCCTTCATGAGGATGGACGGGTCACATTCATGGATGGTTCTTTCGAAGGTATGTGTGCTTCCTGTTTTCTTTAGTTTTATCTTGAGGTTTATTTACTTTACTTTTCATGGATATATCTAAGAACATACTGGTGCGGCATCCTTATGTTCATTAATATGAATATATAAGTGAATATATCTTCCTGTGTTTTGTTGGGTTAGCTAGTAGTAGTATTTTGTAATATACTGAACTAGCATGTCTTATAGCAGTCTGCCTCAGTACTTCCTAAGTTCCTATTGATATTATTGATATTGTGTGCTATTCCCAGTCAACATCTTAAGGTAAGGTTTAGGATGTTGGGGAGAAGAAGATTTCTAGATATGAATCTGTTAATAGGTGGCCAAAATGGTTGGTTGATAATATCCTCACAAATGTTTTGGCTAATCTGGTCCCCAAGAGTGCTGATTCCTATAAAAAACTTGCTAGTTCTTGTAGACGGGCTGAACTGGATTTTGGATTGGATTTTGGGTTTCAGGTAGGACGTGGAACATATAGCAATGTGTACAAAGCGAGAGAAAAGGGTACAAGAAAGGTTGTTGCTTTAAAGAAGGTACGGTTTGACACATCAGATTCTGAAAGTATCAAGTTTATGGCAAGAGAGATAATGATACTGCAGAAGCTAGATCACCCTAATGTCATCAAACTTGAAGGACTAGCAACATCAAGGATGCAGTATAGCCTTTATCTAGTCTTTGAATTCATACAATCAGATCTCACCAAAATCATCTCCCGAACCAAGGAAAAACTCACTGAACCACAGGTTTGAATATTATGTTAATACAACTTAGAAGCTTAAACAAATTGTAATGTCATATCTTAAGATAAGATCCACTTGGATTAAGGATATGATCAAAATATCATTTACAAGGTTCAAATAATCTTTTAATTCTTAAAGTTGCTTTTTGAGTTAAGTTAAACTTAATTATTTTTAGATAATAAAACCTGATTGATTTTTAATATTGTACCACTATGCTAGTTTTATTCATGCATGATTTCTAATACATCTCTAGCATTATTTCTAATATAAACTTTTGTTTTTAATTCTTTAATTAGTATCATGAGGCAAATGATTAGTTTAGCTTATTTAGGGTATCTTTTCACCTGCCCACATTCTAAATTTGTTCATGTTTTGGTAAGCAATCTGTAATATGATGTGATTTTTTAAAATAAAATTAATTTTGTCTTGTGTACAAGATCAAGTGTTACAAGAACCAGTTGCTGGCTGGTCTGAAGCACTGTCACGAGAGGGGAGTTATGCACCGTGATATTAAACCTTCAAACTTGTTAATAGACAAAAGGGGGGTGCTGAAAATTACAGATTTTGCAGTCTGCCTCAGTACTTCCTAATTTTATTTTTTTAAATTTATGCTTATTTGAAGTCAAACTCCATTATCAAATATTAATTGCATAGATGTAAAAACATTAAATGTTTAAGGGTAACCTAGGAAAAAATGTAATAAAGACTCCTAATTTATTTTGTAGGGGGTTTATAAAATGAAACACACCTTTTTTATATTAGGGGCTTATAAAATGAAACAAAGGGAATACTATTTATCATTGTTATCTATCATTCCTTTCCTACGAATTGAATTCTATGCCTCAAATGATTATTGTGCAAGCTGGGAAGTTCTCTGCTGCCTGCATTTTAATATTGTATACGAGCAATGTATTTTGCTGATGTTGTGTGCCAGCAGTGTATTGTGCTAATGGTTGGCTGACATTCAAATTAATGAATTAAATGGCCGGGAAAGCTTCAGGATAGGATGGCAGGGGGCAAGGAGGAGTATAATACATTTTTTTATTCCCTTGTGTCAACCGATACCCAGGTATACATTTTTTCTATGCTGAGTTATATATTATTCACTTACCAGATCATGTAGTCATTGCAAAATAAAACTTGAATTATCAGATGGGGTATTTATGCTGCAATGTATAATATAGTATTTGCATTTGTAGGAGATGTATTACTCAACCAAGAGGCAGCAATTTTTAATTGATCAGGGGTACAGCTTTAAGGTATTTTCTTTGAATTTTAAGTTCTTCTCTCTTGTTGCATTTCTAGTTATATTTCCTCCAGACACATGGTTTATGTATTTGCTTTATTGCATTTTAAGTGCTGATGTGTTAGCTGGGATGGAAAGATTTTCTTATTTGAAAATGCAATCAAGATTGGAAGAAGAGGAAGAAGCCAAAGCTGCTCTTATGAGTAGGATCCAGAGGCTAACCAAACTCATTCTGGTTTCTTTAAATAATACAAGCCATGGATATCTACCTGACGTTCCCAGCCACCAGTGAAGTCACTCTGTTGGCGAGGATGATGTGGGCTCATCCTTCATTTAATTAGTGTAGATTGTGTTATTATCTTCTTTAGTTTTCATTCTGGAAGTGCTTGTACTTTTGAATTCCTTGCTTGACAAATTTAACTAGTGAATTTGTTTTTTTAAATGTATAGTATTTTTCTATTTTATGTTAATGTTAGAGTTGTATACCTGACTATTCCTTATAGGAAATGCTTCAAGTCCAAAGGGGCTTTCACTTGAACCAACCCTTGGTGCCCCTTTTATAATTTTAAGTTTTAGGTTGAGTTGGGTTTGGATAACTTAACTGTGGTTTTAGAATATACTGTTACTAATTAGACATCTTTTTTTTGGTTTATAATATTTTTCATCAAAATCTATATTTCACTATATGATTTTTTTTACCAAGTTATGTAAAATGTGTCGGTTCATGAGTTGCTTGTGTGCAGGTTTTAAAAAAACATAGCTAATGTTAGCGGTTTAAGCGCTGACGTTGTTTTTAGTGCTATTATCAGCGCCTTTATTGTTAGCGTTTGAACCGCTGACAATAGCAGTAACGGAACCGCTGACAATAGCGTTTTTTGTAGTAGTGTTGGTTGTCATTAATTCATTACATCCCTATATCAAGGATATAACTGATTGATAATAAAGAATCTCATAAATCAACCAATATGATAGTTTTCAAAAGTGAGTGATTAAATTGATGGAAATTTCCAAAAGATAGGAAACCAAAGATTCTGAAGTTGTCGATATGAAGGACCAAAGGATAAGTTTACTTAACAAATCAACTAGTTATTCTTATAAACTTATTATAAGTTGAATAAATTACTATTCGAATTCATAATATCTAGAACCACAATGAAATTGCAAATAATGCTTTGATCTCCTCTCAAATTCAGAATAATGTATATTATACATTTTTAAAAAAATATTATTAAATTGATGATTTACTTCAATTATAAAATCAAACTTTCTCTTAACTAGAGAGTTCAACAATTCTAGAAACCCATACTCATCACTCGCGTATGCACTCAAGTTATTCTATAATTAAAACTTAACCATATATAAAACTCTAGCAAAATATTTTCAGATCTTCCATGGGGTGAGAAGTTTCATTTTGAAAACTCTAGGAATAACATATGTACAATCTATAGCTTTTAAATAGGAAGAATCAACAAATCTTTTAATTTTTGACCAATTAAGATGAATGTAAATATTATAAATAAATTATAATGACCAACCTATTTACATATTGTCATTCCATCTTAATAGTTTTTTCTAATGCTATTGCATCTTTGATAGTTTTGTATTATGTATCTAGCACCACCAATAAAAGATAATGATGAAATAGTTCTTTTTCCTAGTAAATACAGGACCAATTTAGGACGGGGTCAAACCTATGGGCCCCTCTTAAAACGTAAACACCTATCCATTGAGTCATTGTTTTTATATTGAAAGTCATTAATTTTTTTTCTTACATAAGCTCAACATTTTTTTATTTTGAGCCCCTATTAACAATAGGTATTGGGCAATTGCCTTTGTTTTTAAGGGTCAGAGCTAGCCTTGAGTAAATGCAATATTCTCGCTCTCAATATTAATACATTATTAACATCAAGATACAAATCAACTCTAAACTTGTTTTGGGTTGATAGAAAAGTAAAGTGAGAGAGAGAGAGAAAATCAAAATAAGAGTGAATAGCATATTGTATTATCTGATTGTGATTGATTACAAGCATGAATATATATTGTTGATAGGCATAACAAATTTTGTTATGACTTAACATAATAGAAACAAAATTAATTGTGACCTGTTACCAACTAGACTGGTTTACAATTATATAATACTATCTCTAACATTCTCCTAGGACATCTATCTCTAACATTACCCTATGTGAACTGAAAACTACTCTCTTTGTAAAACAAGAATTACATAGAAATTTCTAGATATTTATCTAGGAAAAATAGTGAGATGTTCCTTGAGAAGATGAAACCATTGTTTTGACAAAGGTTTGGTGAGTAGATCTATAAGTTGGTCTTGTGAGGGGATGTTGTGAACAGAAAGAGATTTCTAGAGTACTTTTTCCCTGACAAAGAACAAATCCAGTTCCATATGCTTAATTCTAGCATGCAGAACAGGGTTGTGACTAATAGCAACAACACTCTGATTATCCTAGTATATGGTAATGTGAAGCATGATACTTTTAATTCTTGAAGTAGAGACTGAACCCATAAAATTTCTTGAGCAGTGAGAGCTAAACTCCTATATCCAGATTCTACACTAGATCTGGTAACAAGTTGTTGCTTTTTAGACCACCAAGAAATTAAGTTTGGACCAAGGAAAATAGTAGAGCTTGAAGTAGATCTTCGGTTATCAGAATCTGAAGACCAGTCTGCATCATAATAGGCTATGAGTGGGAAAGAGGAAGAAGATACAGAAGGTTTAAGTAATAAACCATGATCTAGAGTCCCTCTCAAATATCTAAGAATTCTTTTAACAGCTTGCCAATGTATGGTGAAAGGATTGGTAAGAAATTGACACACTTTGTTGACACTAAAACTAAGTTCTGGTCTAGTTACAGTAACATATTGCAAAGCTCCTACTATGGATCTATACAAAGAAGGGTCAGGACATGGATCTCCTTCAGACTTGGTAAGTTTACAAGAGCTTGGCATAAGGGTACTAATGACCTTAGCTTCTAATATATTTGATCTAGAAAGTAGGTCACGAATATTTTTTTTTTGAGAAAGATGAAATGAACCATTTTGTAGTTTAGAGACTTCTATGGCTAGAAAATAGGACAAAGGGCCTAAATCTTTTAAAGCAAAGGTGGAATTGAGATGAGAAATAAGGGAGGAGATAAGGTGAGAAGAAGACCCTGTGATGATGATATCATCAACATAAACAAGAACATAGAGAATTCCCTTAGTATCTTGAAGTGTAAACAGTGAGGAATCACATTTATTGCTATGAAACCTATAAGCCAAAAGTGTTTTAGAAAGTTTATCAAACCAAGCCCGAGGTGCCTGTTTAAGTCCATATAGTGCCTTATGCAGTTTGCACACAAGATTAGGATGTTGTACAAAACCAGGAGGCTATAACATATATACTTATTCATCTAAAACTCCATTTAAAAAGACATTATTAACATCAATTTGATGTACAGGCCAAGAATGAGTCAAAGCAATAATAAGGACAATTCTAATTGTAACAAGCTTTACTACTGGAGAGGTTTCAGAATAATCACAGTCTTTTTGTTAATGAAATCCCTGGTAACCAACCTAGCTTTAACCTAGCTTTATACTTTTGAACAGACCCATCTAGATTTTCTTTAATTTTAAAAACCCTTTTACTGCCTATAGCTATGCGGTGAGGTGGTAAAGACACAAGAGACCATATCTAATTACGAATAAGAGCATCATATTCAGTTTTTATTGTAGCTAACCATTCTAATGATTTCATAGCTTGAGAAATTGAAGTAGGCTAAACTGCTATTCCTACAAAAATAGTAAAGAGAGTAGGATGAAGTTTAGGTTTAACTATTCCAGACTTAGACCTAGTTTGTAAAGGATGAATTGAAATAGTAGGACAAACTAGTGCAGAAACATGTTTGGTTAGGTCTGGGACACTGAAAGATGACTGGGAAAAATTAGGAGAGTGATTAGCTGCAGGTTGAGAATGAGATGACTGATCTGGGTAGGAAACCAGAGGAGAAGACAACAAAGGTTGAGACGAATTTGAATGTATCTGACCAGATTTGGAGACTATAAGAAAGGGTGGTTAGGAAAATGAATTATTTGAAGAAGTGTTAACATGGGTATATCTAATATTAGATGGCCTTTGTGATTCAATCTTTCTATACTCATCCACAATAAGCCATCAAAATAATTTTTTGGCATGAAGAAAAACAACCTTCTCATTATCTCTATCTTGAAGTCAAAGTATAAAGAATTCTCACTTTGCTAGTTTTGATATTTGACTATTAACATTAGAAACTAGACTGCAAAACCATCTTCTCTATAAGGAAATAATAGGATATTGCAATGCCAAATAAGAAAAACATAGCTCATCAATTCTATGAAGATCACTATTGAGTTTCAATAATTATGTCATGCTTTGCATTAGACTCATCCAGATCTCCAACAATTAAACCAATAACTTTTGACATAGTTATCATATTATATTTCCTTCCATTGATGTTTATATTTTGAATAAGTTGTAATTTCACATCGAATAAATCTTTAAATCCAAATCTATATATTTCTATTCTGAATGATTGTGCAAAAGGATTAAATTGATTTAACATATAAAGCATGGATATATTTCCAGATAAAGATGGATATATTATCTTTAGCCTTATGAGTTTTAAAAAAACATTTAGTAACCAATAAAAATAAAGGTAGTAAATGAAAATCAAAAAAAATATATCTATTTACCAAATTGCATTAAATCGATTTTTCACTTAATTCTGAGTATCTTATTATAGTTAAGCAAAATTTAGACTTTCACCATTAATTGGTAATAAATTTTCTATTATATTTTGACCAGAAAGATGAAATATAAATTTATATTTGCCATCAAATATTTTCTTATCAACCTGTCCCCACCATTGAATGCAAAATTTGCTATTGTAGGCTTTAGAATTCTAAGTGCTTTGATTCCCAAGATTCCACAACAAACTAAAGATTTAGTAAAACTTACATGGTGGTGTTTAGAGTGTTAAGTTGACTTTCTCTTTAGAACAACCCAAAGAAAAAGTTGGATTCAATAAATTGACTTGTCTTTCAACATACCAAAATCTTGCACCAAAATACAAACACATATTAGTAAGATAACTAAGGTCGTCATATGCTATAAAAAGAAGCAAAAAAGGATCAAATTTACTTAACGTGCATAACAATTATTATAAATCACTCTAATTCATGCTTTAATATCTGCATTACCATAATCTATATATAACAATTCCACAAAATGTCCACAATCATGATTTTCTAAACAACTTTGTTCAACTGAAATTTGAGCACCAGTCATAATTCTTGAACCAATGGGGAAATCTAAACAATAAAAAATAAAACAAAAAATAATACTCAATTTAAAAAGTGATATTTTAATATGATTTAGCTATTAAATTAAAAGATTCAACAATCAAGTTTGGACCTGGATTCAATACATCTAGATTCAGTCTCATGTGTTTGTGAATCATGTTCTTTTAGACATAAGTTATAATGAGATAGTTCCTGCTAGACAACTTGTTCAGTCATTGTAATATAGGTTTTCTCGTAGGATCATTAAAACCTAAAATTTAGAAAAAAATAATTATATATATATTGGAGTATAAATAAGAAAGATTATTTGACTTGGCTAATAAAAACAAATCCAATTATCAAATTTGAACAAGAGTTCAATGGATATTTCAATTTAGACTCGTGTGTCCGGAAGCATCTTTCCTTCAAACATATTTTTTCCCCAATGTCATGTTTTCCTCTATACAACTTGCATGTTTGCATATTCGTTGTTTCAAACATTTTTCTCTTTCCTTTAACTTGCTTTAAGAAGTTTAAATCATGGGTTGACATATCTTGTAAAGTTGGCTTTATGTTATTCCTAACAATATTATTACTATATTTTACATGAATAAAATTAGAATATATTACCTATTATAACAATTTTCTTTCCAAAATAAGATCATAATATCAACATCAAAAGGTAACATGTTGTTTACCAATATCATAAGCTAACTCAAATTGATTAGTAGCATGTTTAGTATAACACAAACTCTGTTAGCATACACACCAATATCATAAGCTAACTCAAATTGATTAGTATTGGCCATAATTTACAAGAACATTCTGTAGTATTAGTAAGAGGGGGAAGGGTTAAGGATTTACCCGGTGTAAGATATCACATTGTTTGAGGAACCCTAGATGCTGTCGGAGTAAAGGATCGTCAATTCTATTTTTTTTAGAAATATAATTTTTCTAGAAATTGGAAATTATAGAATTCAATACAATATATTCCATATTTAATTCATTTATATTTTCTTTTTTATAATATTTCATTAAGGTTGAGTAGAAGACATAACACAGGCACCTTGGTGGAGCGGAGGTTGAATGCACACCAATGGGGGAACAATGGGGGAACAAAAGCACACTAGATACATCCAACACACAATTTGATAACCTCTTAAAATTTCTTCAGGCATGATTTACACTTAATTCTTCTCCAAAGTCAGATTAATGAGACAACTTTTATGAAGAATCACATTCAATAATTAATAGTAGTCTTATCAGCAACTATAAAAAATAAAATAATATTTATATATGGATAATATCTTTAAACCAAAGAATGAAATTACTGATAAAGTTATCTATCCTTAATCAACACATTTCTTTTCTTCTTTATTACTGGGTTTTCTTTCTTCTACAACCACTATCTCACAACTAAGTTCTAAATCTTTATAAATCCTTTAAACCATTAACCAACAATAAATCATAAATAATAGTGTTTCCTTTCAATCACCCAAAATCCTAAAATAAACAAAAAAATAATATTAATGATTAATTTTTAAACTAAAAATAGTCACTCTAACAATGAGAATAAAATAAAGCACAAAAGTCTAAAAAAGAAAGACAACTAATTAACATAAACAAACAATTAAATATAACAACTACTTTAAGAAGTTTTATCATAATAAAAATAAAAAAGGAAAATATGACAAACATGAAAAATCAACCTTATTATCAAAGCTCCAAACTCAAACAACACTTCAAGAATAGTTATCTTCGTCTTGACAACACTTCTCAAGGCCTTACTTAGATCTTTTAACAAAAGGAAATAAATTCCCCAACAACAATGCAAAAAAAAAGCTTCTATAATATGTTTACATTTTAAAATCAAATGTAGGTTTCCCTTTACCTATTTTCTAAATTACCATAAAAGTTAATGGATATGACTACTTTTAGTTTAACAAATGAGGTAATATGCAAATAATTAGTAAGATTGGTAGTGAAAGTTAATGGGTCCCATTTCAATACTTCTCAATTATTTACTTATTAACTACTACTCATTCATTGTTTATACAACGTTTGGTTAATGTTATTATTTGGTTGGGAGGATTTTATTTGAGTAAGACTTATTAAATTAAAATTTCACCCCAAGTCATTTAAGGGGATTTTTCTTTGTATTTGACCATTGTTATACCTTTTTTTTTTATCAACAAAAAAACAACATTAAATTAAATAAGGTACAAGGGGTACCTTAACCTATATACAAAAGTAATTTACTTACAACCTGATAAACATAGAAAAGGTTCTCTAAACCATTCGTTAAAACTCCTAAAGAATTTTGGTATTCGATACTTTAACCATAAACAAGACCTATACTGAACTAACTCAAACATATTCTCAAAGTTCACAATGTTTCTGTTATTGCAAACCACAGAACAGCCAAACCAATTTGACTCTCATTACAAAACCTAAAGCCCAAAGAACATTCAAAGTGATCCTTTCCAAAATGATGTAAGACAAAACAGTAACCCAACCAACTAAAGCACTTCTGCCAAATCGAATAAGTAATTTTACATGAAAAGAACAGATGTGAATAAGTCTCCTCACACTCCCCACAAAGAACACAAAGGCCAAATGTATTATCAGGCACAATACCACGAGAAGCTAAGTTGTCCAATGTTGGAAGCCGATTGTACATTAGTCGCCAACCAAATCCCCCTACTTTAAGTGGTACAACATTATTCCAAAACAAGCGTACAAAATTTGAATCCCAAATCACACTATGTTGGAGTAAAACCTTATAAGCCGATTTCACAGAAAATAGACTAGAAGAATCACCCTGCCATGACCAAGAGTCAAATTCAACCACACGCACACCACTAAAACAACCAAGATCGTTAAATAGAGCATTGAATAATTCACGTTCCCACACAAAAAATTCCCTTCACCATTTCAAATCCAGAACCCATGTATCGTTCACCCTTCCTACCTCAACAACATCAGCATTTTGTTGTAAAGACATCGAAAACAATCTATGATACCTTGACCTTAATGATGTATCTCCCAACCAGCAATCAGACTAGAAACTTACTTGAACCCCATCTCCTACTACCCTCTTAACATTAGATCAGAACCACTCAGACTCATTAGAAATTTTCAGCACACTCCCTAAATCCTCCACCATCTTGACCCTTTCCCAAACACCTCCCAATTCCCATACCAAACTCCTGACCCATATTTAGATTTTAAAACTTTTACCCATAAACTCTCATGATCCACCAACAACCTCCACACCTATTTCCCAAGTAAAGCAGAATTAAATTTTTCCAAATCCCTTACACCCAACCCACCAGCCTCCTTACTCTTACGCTTCGTTGTGGTAAATTATCAAAAAAGGGACAATTTTGTATGTATCCATTATTTAGAATTTCCTTACAAATTTTTATCCTCATCCAAATAAATGAAAAAGGTTTAACTTTCTCTCTTTTATATTGTATTTCAATTCATCAAAACATATTCAACTTTCATATGATTTCTACCTTATTTTTTTCCATCCTATTTCTTTCTATTCCATTTATTTATGCTTTATTTTATTTTGTGATCCAAATAATGCATAGAGTAAAAGGAAAGAAAATAAAGAGAAAACTTGACATTTAGAAAAGAAAAATTCAATTTTTCCTCCTTTTATCACAATTCTAATTCTAATTTTATGCTCTCCTCTCATTTTCATTCTAAACAAACACAAGGTTAGTTATTGAAATTTTTAAGATGGCTAAAATCGATCCTTATTGTTAGCCATATTTTATTAAATGCTATTATGGCTAATAAGGTGCTACATTAGAGCTAATACATGTCTTAAAATTTTAAATTTGAACAAAAAATATATTCTAGGTGTTTCCCCTAGATCAAAGGAGGGTCCCATGATACTCTGCCCCCAATTTTAGGTTAGAATTAGAAAATGGTCAAACCCTCACCTAATTCTAGCATGATACGATTACCCCTTATGTCATCGTGGACCTGGGTTAAAGGCCCTCATACCTCACTATCCTTTCTCGCATACCAATTGTATAATGGCCTCAAAGTCCCCTATTATAATGAAGTGACACATTTTACAGACCCACCATAGGGCACCGTAGAATAGGTTCCCACACACAAACACTAAACCCTAAGATACCAATAATGGTTACCATCCGCAGCAACCACAGTTGCCAAGAAAATGACAATTCTCAACAACAACCATAAAATAGAGATGATTAGATACAGAAACTAGCGACCATGGTCGAAACACTACAACGCACTATAGAAGAACTGCGCCAAGAGAACAACGAGTTACATACACATAGGACAAAGAAACAAGAAGCCTCTAGCTACTACAACACCCAAACCACCCAGCAAAGGACTGACTATCGCGATACTCAGTCAACAAAAGGAACACACAAACCTGACTCAAAGAACCCCTACACTACTTATCCGTTCACGGAAGAGATCATGGCAGCACCAACCCCCCAAACTACAAACCACCAACGATGGAGAAATATGATGGGAAAGAGGATCCAGAGAAGCATCTCACTATGTTCACCACTACCATGTTGATTAAGAGAGCATCTGACGCTCTACTCTGTAGGACGTTCTCGATTACATTCACCAAGTCTACTCTATGATGGTTCTCTCACCTTCTGCCAAGGAGCCTATTAAGTTTTACAAAGTTGATAGAGAATTTCCTGAGTCAATTTATATCCAGCCAGGCGGTACAACAAACCTCCTATAGCCTAGTGAATCTGAGGCAAGCCCAGGACGAGACCCCCAAGCAATTCGTGGCTCGCTTCAATGAGTGAGCTATCCAGATCCAGAACCTTAGCTCAGAGATTACTTTACACGTAATCCTGACGGGATTACGCCCTAGTAGGTTTACCGATTTGTTGGCTAAAAAACCTTTGTGGAATGGATGGTTTCAGGTAGAGAGTCGCATGGTACATTAACATGGAAGAGAGAGAAGTCGGTAGAGTAGACCATGTCAAGTAGAGTACAACCAAGATAGAGTCACAAAGGAGAAGCCTAAAGTTGGGCAAGGAATAAAGGAGCGGGGCCTACCCAAACCTCAAGTATAATACTTTCACTCCCCTAAATAGTACAAGAGACCAGATAATGTACAAGGTCTATAACACAGGATTTCTTAAGCTACCTCCGCTTAGAGAGGGCCCCAGAGGTTAAGACAGGGCAAAGTTCTACGAGTTCCATCGCGTATTTAGACACGGAACTGAAGACTGCTGGTCCTTTAAGAACCGAATTGAACACTTGATTCACCAGGGGTATCTGGAAAAGTTTATTGACTAGAAGAGAGAAGCGCCACGTGATGTCGGTCAGAAAAGAGAATGAGAATTCCTGAGCCAGGTAGAGTTACAGTCACAAGACCGACCCCACTATGAGTGTGAGCGTTCCCGATCCCGCAAGCCTGATGATTGGGGGACGCCGAGAAGAGAGTGATCTATACAATCTCAGGAGGCTTCCCCAGGTACAGGACCGGTTCTCAGTATGGAGTCGGCCAACCTTGCATTTGACGATGAAATTTCCCCTCAGAGATAGGCGTATCAGAGTTGTCCGGGCTGACCCTGAGATAGCCTGAGAGTGCTATCACGATAGCCTGAGCCCTAATGAGATATTCATAGTGGAGGAGGATGTTGAAATAGGGTTTGATCCCTGTGAAGATAGACACTATGAGCGGCCACAACCAGTTGAATACCTAAAGCTGGTCCAACCCAAGCCGATGTACTCGTACTAATACGGTGCTGGACTCGGGCCTAGAAGTATCCTTGGTCACGTTGCTGAGAGCCAACACAAACCTTTTTGCATGGAGTCCCTCCGACATGCTACGAATTGATCCGAGTGTCATATGTCACTCGCTAAATATTGACCCAGAAGCCAAGCCAGTTACACAGACGTAGCAAAAGTTGGGTCTTGACAGAAAAGCAACTGACAAGGAAAAGATAGATAAGCTTTTGGTGGCCAACTATATATGGGAAGTGAAGTACCCTACTTGGTTATCCAACGTGGTTATGATGAAGAAAGCCAGTGATAAGTGAAGAATATGCATGGACTTTACCGGTCTAAATAAAGTATGCCTTAAAGATCCCTACCCCTACCTAGCATTGACCGTTTGGTAGATGGTATATCAGGTTACCAGGTACTCAACTTTATGGACGAGTACTCAGGATACAATCAAATATGCATGGACCTGAAGGACGAAGAAAAAACAACTTTCATAACTAGGGGAATGAATTTCTGTTACCAAGTGATGCCATTTGGGCTAAAAAATGTTGGGGCAACTTACCAGCTATTAGTGGATAAAATTTTCACCAAACAGATTGGGTGAAACATGGAATTTTACGTGGATGACATGGTGGTAAAGATGAAGGAAGATGGAAACTATATTGTAGACTTGGAGGAAACAATTTTTGAGTTGAGGAAACACAACATGCACCTTAACCCCGAGAAATGTTCATTCAGGGTCTAAGGCAGGAAATTCTTGGGCTACATGTTAACACATAGGAATTGAAGTTAATCCAGAACAATGTTGAGCCATTCTGGAGATGAGAAGTCCTGAGAACATTAAGGAGGTACAACACCTCACTGGGAGGATTGCTGTTTTCTCTCGATTCAAGTTCCTAAAAAAGGCGATGCCCTTCTATCGGGTACTGAAGAAAGCAAAAATTTTCCAATGGACGGAAAAGTGCTAGAAAGCTTTTGAATAACTAAAAGCTTACTTACCTTCACCCTTAATATTAACTAAGTCGACTCCTGGGGCAGAGTCAATCATCTATCTATCGATCAGGGAACACACTATAAGTGTAACTTTGGCTCAAGAATAAGGATCTATTTAAAGACTAGTGTATTTCATAAGCAAGACTCTACACGGAGTAGAGTCAAGTACCAGAGAGTCGAGAAGTTTACATATAGTCTGATGGTGGATGCCTGGAAATTGAGGCCCTATTTCTATAGTCACCAGAATGTTGTGAGAACAGATCAGCCCATCATCAAGATCTTGTCAAAGCCAGAGTTGGCAGGATGAATGGTCACATGGGCGACGGAACTTTCCAAGTATGAGATTTGATATGAACCCCGAGGGGCCATCAAGGCTCAATTTTTAGTAGACTTTGTAGCAGAACTAAGAGATAATAAGGAGGAATACAATGTCGAGCACGTTATGTGGACCCTCTCAATGGATTGGTCCTCCAATGAAAAAGGTAGTGGGGCAGGAATCATACTTAAGTCACCCACTAGGCTCATCATTGAAAAGTCATTTAGATTCCTTTTCCGAGCAAGTAATAATCAGGAAGAGTATGAAGCCCTCAAAGCCAAACTACGGATGGCACTAGATCTTGGCGCTCGAAGCATATAGGTTGTTGCTACTCAATTTTTTCCGGACCCATTTGAAAATATCAATCCGACGTAGGATTTAGTTTTTAAGGAAAAAGTGTGAACACCTCTTTTTGTCTAGGTAAAAAAAAGAAGAAAAGGAAAAAGGAAAATAAAAAAATAGAAAAGAAAAAAAGAGAAAAGCAAAAAAGAAAAAAAGAAAAAAAGAAGAAGAAAGAAAAGAAAAAAGAATAGGGAAGAAAAAGAAAAGAGATAATAAAAGTAGACTAGATTTAGTCCCACATTGAATTAGAAGTTGTTAAAATCTAAATTGCTAGCTTTATTTAGTCCTACATTGAATACTCTTATGGGGGAATGCTTGTTATGTTACTATATAAACAACATTTTTCAAGACTTGGAGGGGGTGGTGGATATAGCCCATTTCTTAGTATACTCTGTGGTTGCAGCTTTGACCAATCTTCCATATTAGAAAAGATTTATTTTTTTTCATGGGAGTCTCAGTTTAGAAGAAACAAGAGACACCACTGAATCCGGAGGCAGTTTTAAAAATCTCTCTTTGGCTCAGAAAAAAAGGTAAGTACTTTTTTTGTTGTTTATTTTTTCTTTTTTTATACTTTAATTTATTAGCCTTTTTGTTGTTTTTTTTCATTTTTATGCTTTGATTTATTAGCTTTTTCTTTTCTTTTATTTTCTTTTCTTTTACTTATTCCGTCATTTATTTCATAGACTTATCTTTTTCCTTGTTTCCGTCCTTTTACTAGACACTTTTATTTTATTTTATTTTATTTTTGTTTTTTTATTTTTTATTTTTTCATCTCGTTTCTGTCTAAAAAAGATAAATAAACCTAAGGTCCATTTTTTTAAAAAAAATAAATAATACAATATTTAAGATCAATTTGGATGAGACGTTCTGTTGATCAATGTTTTAAAATTTCATCGTTTTTAATTTACTTTTTTATTTTTAAAAATAATTAAAGAAAGAACTGCGTAACCCTGATTTCCCCTTACGCTTGGGGAATACGTAGGAACGGGAGCAATTAATCTTGTCGAGGACTAATTTTTAATAAATAAATATATCCTATAGTTAAAAATATATATAGCTCTTTTAAATAATGACCGATTAATTTAGATGAGACGTCTTGTTAATCACCTAAAAAAAGATGGAAATTTGAAGACCCTCATTCAGGTGACATTGGAAAAGCCCACCATTAAAGAAGTAGAATGAATAAAATAAGTTGCACTAGAACCTGAGAAGAACACCTGGAGAACGTCAATAATGAATTTCTTAACTAAAGGTGATCTAACCATGGATTCCTTAGAAGTTAAGAAGATCCAGTCACACACGGCCAATTACAACATCCTTGATGGGCAACTTTACAAAAGCGGATTCACTTTACCCCTGCTCAAGTGCCTCGATGAAGAACAAGCAGATTATGTAATCCAAGGACTTCACTCGGGAATCTACGAACACCATTGAGGCATTGGACTCTTGGAACAATAAGTTCTCTGGGCCGGGTACTTTTTACCCACATTACGAACAGACTGTTCCAACTTTATCAAGAAATATGAGGCCTGTTAGAAGAACGCCAATCAGATTCACACTCACCCTGAGCCATTGTATGGAATACTCCCTATGGCCCTTTAACATATGGGGCATGGATATCCTCAGGCCTTTTCCTCCCGGAAAAAGGCAGGTAAAATACCTCTTGGTTGCAATAGACCTATTCACAAAGTGGATTGAAGCATAGCCCCTCACCACTATCACCGCAACCAAGATACAGAATTTCACATGCAGAAATATAATATATAGACACGGTTTCCTCCATAATATCATCTCTAACAATGGGCAGTAATTTTTAGATAAAGGTTTTATTGAATTTTGCAAGAATCTGGGCATAAAAAGAAAATTTTCATTGGTGGAGCATCCACAAACAAATGTCCAGGACGAGGCCATGAATAATGTAATACTATAAGAGTTGAAACACAGGTTAGTGCAAGCAAAAGGAAAATGGGAAAAAGAACTACCCAGAGCCCTATGGGCCTACCATACAACCCCTCACTCGGGGACTCACGAAACCGTATTCCAACTTATATATGGGGCAGACGCTATGATCCTAATAGAGCTTGGGGAACCGTTTCTGAGAAGACTAGTATATGATGAAGATGAGAATGATGAAAGATGGAGGGAAGATATTGACCTTAGCCTGAAAGAATGAGATGTAGTGTATGTCAAAATTCAAGCTTTGAAGAAAAAATCTACCTAAAAGTGGAACACCATACTGAAACTAAAACCCTTTCTAAAGGGGGCTTAGTCTTGAGGGTAGCTGATAATAATCGAAGAGCAAGAGAGGAAGGCAAATTTATAGCTAGCTAGGAAGGACCGTATCGAGTAGCAGAAGTAGTATGGAAGGGCGCATACCGACTAGAAGAATTACAGGGTAAAGCTATCCAGAACGTAGAACGCCACACATCTGAAAATGTATTATGGCTGATGTAGTAAAGGTACTTTTTTCTACCCGGGAGGTTTTCCCCACAGGGATTTTCTCTCGGGAGGTTTTAACGAGACCTGGTCACAACATTCAATAAAGTGAAGTATTCAATGTATTCTCTTACTATCTTCTACAAATTACGTTAAGTCCTAAAACCCAAGTGAGAGATGCTCACTTAGGGGTAACGATAATCTTATCTTCAAAATATGTTAAGTCATAAAAACTCGAGTGAGAGACACTCACTTGGAGGTAACGACAATCTTATCTACATATTACGTAAAGTCCTAAAAATCCGAATGAGAGATGCTCACTCAGGGGTAATGCCAATTTTATCTTCAAATTACGTTAAGTCCTAAAAATCTGAGTGAGAGAGTCACTCGGGGGGTAACGATAATCTTATCCTCAAAATACACTAAGTCCTAAAAACTGGAGTAAGAAACACTCACCCGAGGATAACGACAATCTCTTTTACAAATTATGTTAAGTCCTAAAAATCTAAGTGATTGACGCTCACTCAGGGGTAATAACAATCTCATCCTCAAATTATGTTAAATCCTAAAAACCCGAGTGAGAAACGCTCACTCGGGGGTAACAACATTTCTTTACTACAAAGTACATAAAGTCCTAAAAATCTGAGTGAGAGACGCTCACTTGGAAGTAACGACATTCTTATCTTCAAATTTACATTAAGTCCTGGGAACCCGAGTGAAGGAACACACACTCGAGACAACAACAAGTTCAATCAAATCCACGTAATAATGAAAGCAACAGAACAAAATGGCATATCTTAAAGACATTAAGTAGTAAAAGAGGAAGTAACAAGCATGCAAGATTTTCAAAAGGTAAATACTTTATTACTCACAAAACAAAGTTACACTTCATCAGAAAAAATAAAAATTATAATGAAGAAGAAAATTACAACAAAAAAGACTAAGGGGGCAGGGGTAGCAGTGACGGCTTCAAATCGGGAGTAAAAGTCACTTCAGCCTCTCCATCGGGCGGGGGGAAAGAGAGGTTGGTAACACCAGACTCATCGTCATCTGAGTTAAGAGGATCAACTACCCTTCCATCCATCACAACTTTGAAGGGGTCAGCTTCCTTCCAGGAAATTTCAAGAGAATGGTTCAAGGTCAAAACTTGTTCCCGACAAGCTTCAAATCCTGAAAACAAATTTTTCAACAACCTCCCCTCTTAACATCTCTATCTGGGAATCCATCTTTGTATGCTCTTCTAGTCCCTGGGACTCTGACTCCTTGAAATTCTCTCGAGAAAAATCCAGTATCTAGCAAACCTCTTTAAGAGAGTCCTTTATCTCTATATTGTTCACAGAGAACTCTCGGTGAGTGTCCTCAAAAATTGTCAAATTCTTTTACAGTGGGCCAGCTCCTCATTAGTGATTTTAAGTTTTGACTCAGAAGAAGCTTACTGGCCTCTGAGTCCTTTAAAGACTGTTTGACTTTCCCCAAGGCCTTCTCAGTAGCATTAATTTCCTCTCTAGCTTGGCTATCTTCTCGATCGACCCAACAGCCTCTTGAAGCTTAGCCTCTGTCTTCTTCTTCTCGATAGTCAGCCGATTCAGAGTTTTCTCTTGGGCCCCAAATAATCATCCATGTATCTGCTCATGGAAAAGACTCGGAGACCAAACATTTCCATGAAGCGGCAGATGGCTACGAGATTGGAGTCCATATATTTCTTCCTGTCCTCCTTGAACAGGACAACCATGTTGACAAATTTTGGAATCGGGAAGTGGGCATCCTATATAGACCTTGAAAGGTTCCCGGTAGACACCAAACTTTGATCATAAATTTCTCCCATAGTCGAGAGACTTTCTTATACTCACTGTACAAGGGGGCAGTAATCCGCTTGATAGTTATCTGAGTCATTCTGTCTTGGGTGGATAAGGACTCTTATAAGGTCTCAGGGTGCTAAAAAACCATAGTAACAGAGAGCTTGGGGGGTTTCATACAGAGGAGCTACCCCGTTGGAGGTGGCCCTGCTAGAAGCAGCTTGCACATTCTCTGCCTGGGAGAGAATGAGCTCATTCTTAAAATGTTATCTTTTTGCCTAGAGAATGGCCTTGACACCTTTAGTGATCAGGGGGAATGAAAGGCTTTCATGCAAAAATTATAGTCATCAGGACGCCGTAAACTACCTGTGAGGAAGTTCCTTTACCCTTCGTCGTTGCCCCCGTCTTATAGTATTTCCTCATCTCCTTGGTTAACATTTTGTTGAGAGCCATATCACCTGAAAAGCAAAGAGACAGAGCCACGAGTCAGTACAACGATACCGAGTACAACATTCATCATAACCTAGCAGCCCTATGCTTACCGATCCAAGCGTCTAGGGCACTCGGGTCAGAGGATAACATAATAAGCCCCTGGGACTCAAATAGAGCCCTACATCCTTAAGGAAAAAATTGACATTGCCATGTTCAACGAGTGAGAGATGCTCCTAGTTGAGATGGAATTGGACAAGTTTCCATGTCCAGTACAAGGGAAAAGAAGAATGATCGTCAGGATTATATAGGAAATCCACCCTAGGTACGTTTAGACTAACTCGGATCTTGAAGAAAAAACTCTTAAAATTCTTGTACAATTGGTCAAACTCCTGTATTTGGTGGTGACCTATGATCCCGCTCAGGGAGACCCAACCAACGAGAACCCCAACTTTGAAGATTTTGGCTTAGAAAAAGTAGGAACAAAAGGGAATGGAAGGCATTTGACCAAAGTGATCGCCCAAAACCTTGAACGCTTTAACAAAGGACTAACCGTTCAGGTAAAGCTAGGTGGGGGCAATATTTAAGGCATTTGGAACCCCTACTTGAAAGTATGAAAAAGGGAAAGATACGAGGAGATGCGAAAATAGAGTTTTATATGCATAGATGAAATCCATTTTGCTAGGGTTTGTGCGAGAATGGCAAACCCTCTCTTTAGGAGAACAATGCAAACAATCTATATTTGGGGTTGACAGAGAATTGTTGAACACCTCATCTTCCCACAAACACGCGAGTGCTTCATCACTCTGAAGGGAAAAGGGCATTGACAGAACTTCATTCCTAACCCACGAATAAGAATTTCCAAAAGACGCCATTTCTCAAGTAAGTAAAGGATGTTAACCTTTATGGGACTAGAAATAAAATAAGAGGATGAAGAAAAGGAAGGAGGCAAGGATAAAAAGTCAAGAAGTTTGAGGGAAATGGGCAATGAAGATAGTAGCAGTAAAAATGAAAAATGAAGACAGAGGTATATATAGAGAGCTTCTAGTAACTTTCCCGTAATAAATTTGACGGTTAGGGTAATCTGATGGTTAAGATTCCCCTGATATTTGAACATAATACCTTAAGTCATCATTAATACCCTTAAACCCATGAAATGTTCTTGCGTCCTAAGGCCATTAAGTGTGCCCTAATTGCAATACAGATTTGCATAAACACAGCCTAGAGAAACAAAATGATGGTTAATTGGAAAATGACATGTGTCGTATTTTAAGTAACTCTCCAAAGAAGACAGTTAACATGATTTTTTTTACTAACGAGTTAGCCATGCATATCACTTTTTAAGAGGTAATAATGAAGTTTTGAAATTCATGCATCATTGATAATGTCACCATGCCACTTTATTTTTAGGGATTTTAGCTTGTTTTTGTATTTGACTGAATATATTTATTATGATATGGTTAATACCTTATATTGTTATAGAAAAATGGCATAGACAATTCTAGGCCAACTTAGAGAACATTTAAATTGGAGAAGTACAAAAAAAGCTTAAAAGGTAAAAAAAAAGCTAGATCAAGAGTCAAAGTTCAGCTCATTTGGTGCTCAATTGATGTGCTTATTGGTACGTATAGCAATCACAAATGTAGTGACAAAAAGATTTCTTTATTGGGGACTGGTTTGTTGAGTAATAGTTGCTAGTAATGTCTAAGTCTAAGTGTTTCAAAAATGGTAATTGATATGAATTTGTTCATGTTATTAATTAAGTAAGAAATATAAAATCAAGAGTAAAATTAAAATTAAAAGAGAAATAATCAAGGAGACATAAAGTGATTTTTTAATTTATTTAATGATAATAGATCATTAGAGAATTGATTTCATGTGTTTTTCTAATTGTTTATATTTTTAATAGAACATGTGATAATTATAATTGCCAAAGGGTTAACTAAGAGCTAATCACACCCTAATTTATTAGGTGAGTAATTCATCTCATCAAATCCTAATTTTTAATTCCTTGACAAATTAAAAGATTAAATAACAACATGAAAGAACATCAACATATCTTACAAATCCAATCAAGCATGCCATAATTTCCCAATTAAACATAACTTAATTTGTTCTACCTCAAACAAGAATAACCCCTAATTTCCTAATTGCAAGGCATAAAAAAGAACATCCATATATCAATAGTGCATTAAGAAAAAAGGAAGAACACAAGGAACGATTGCAATTGAACACACATGCTATCAAATATTAGAACAAGAATTCGAAATGCTACATCAACAAAATAAGAAATTAGCTATTCATGATGAGATAAGGAAAAAATCGAATTGACATGATAACGATGATTACTGTCACTTCTGTAGTTGCTTGTTGCCTTCTCAATCCCAAAGTTTTCACGTTTGAATTGTAAAGTGAGAAGAGCCTCTAAAGAAATTCCTATGTGTCTTTTAAACGCCCAAGTGTATTTTTTATTTGGGCCAAGGCCATTGCAAAATAAAAAAAATAACTCTCTTGAAATGAATCCACAAGCATGAAACGATCCACAACCTACTTATGAATCTCTTTAGCTTTAAATGTTATCCCTTTCTACAATCCAAAAGCACCAAACTATCCAGTAGCGAGTTGTGGAATGTTCACTCTTCTTTTTCTCACGATCTTCAACTCTCAATTCCTATTTATCCTTCTTTTTTATTCCACTCATTATTTGTGTCTTTAAATCCTCCGATATACATGCAAAAAACATAAAAACACACAGGAATGAAGAAAATCTAACACCTATCTAAAGCATAACAAATACACGATTAACCTAATTAAAATGCATGAATAAACACAAATGAGATCCAAACATGCACGTAAATACCATGTCATCTAAACACCATCATCGACCATTAATGAAAATGAAGATCAGGGTTAAACATAACTTGTGCTCAATAAGCAAGACTTGTGTTTGAACATGTCATTTTGTCCTTTGGCCTCAAGCACGACATATGTTTTGATAAGCACATCATGTACTCGGCAATTAGCTTATATATATAACATATTTTAATTTTCATGAGGTAACATTTTTCCCGATTATCGCGACCGGGATCGCGGCGGGAGGCTGACCAAAAAAGATAAATCATTTTGAAATCCTTTGGAAAAACAGGGAGTCACCTCTAATATTTTTTAAAGGTAAAATACTGAGAAAACCTTTTGAAAGCACTGGCCGTAAAAATTAAATACCCTAGAAACTAATTTAACTTGTCGATAAAAGAAATGAACAACACAGACAAAGGAATGTTCAAATGAGATCAACAGGACGTCTCGTCCAAATTAATCTTAAATTGAACAACATAATTAAATAGCAACAATAATAATTAGAAATAAAACAAAATAAAAATAAAGACCAACTGATAAATCAATTTTAATACACTTCTTATAGTTTTACACTTAGGTTTTATTATATAATTAATATGTTTAATAATAGTATTTTAATTAATTTTTATGTTATTTAGTTAAATTGAAGTATTATGTATATATGTTTTAATTTTCATTTTTTGTATGTATCTTGAGTATCTTGCCTTGTTTAGGCCATAACTTAGGCTTTTGTGATCCAAATAGGCTAATCTTAGAGCCCATGGAAAGCTAAGACAGAGGCCTACATCATGATGATCATGTTTGGTTATTTTGCATCTGAAAAAATGAAAAAATGGAGGTTGAATCAACTAGCCCTCATGTGTCCCACCAGTATTGACATAGTTCACCAAAATACACATATTTGGAGCTGTAGATGTCCAAATGATCTCATTCTTGCACCAAATTCTCAATAAGATAGAGATCTACAACTTTTAGGTTGAAGAGTTTGTGAAATTAGACCATGTAGATGGTCCTATTTGACTCGCAAGGTGGAGAAGATAAAGAGAAGAATGAATTTCAACACCTACCATTATCTTCTTTTGAATTATTGTAATTTCAAGCCCACTAATGTTGAAAAAATACATTAATGATAAGAAAATAAATGTATAGTGTCATGATACCTTACTTATAAATAGATGCTTGAAGTTGTAAGGAAGATACACAAGAGATACATAAGAAATACATGCTTTAGTTTTCATTACATTTCTATATCTTTGCTTTAGTTACTTAAGTTTTAGTTCTTTCTCTTGCTTTATTTCTTTGTTCTATATACCATCCCTCAAGTTACGGTTTTCATTTCCCTTCCTCAATATCAAGTTAATTTTATTATTTGTTATTTATTTTTATAATCAAAGTTATAATTAATTTAATATTATCTTTCATTGTTAAAAATTATAATGGAAGCTTAATCTTTTAAAATCAACTCAAGGAATTTAATTTTTCTTTATGTTAACTTTGAGTTCTTGCTCTTAATATTTTGATTGAAGATAATTACTTTTCTTTGTTTCTCAAATCCTTATAATGGTAGATTATTTAAGTATATAACTTATTGGTATATAATTAAACAATCTATAATCTAAAATGATGTTGGTTGGTTAATCAATAATTAATTTGAGAACAAAGATTAAGTCACCAAATAAAAGATTTCTATTTAGTTTCTTAACTCAATCAAATTATGATTTTAAAGTTATTTTAATTCTAAAAGATTTTCTAGAATATAATCATTTAGGGATTCCAAATGATTCAAGGTTAAGAAATTAATTATATTTAATCATATTTATGATCAATGATTAGTTAACTAAAGATTTATTAATTCCTTAGGTTGGTTATTTCTAAATTTGATTATTCACTCACTCATAAATTTACTTTTTACATTATTATATAATTACTTAATTTTCCTTTCAATCTCAACACAAACCCCCCTTTGTTATAACTAAATTGAATGTAACTAATTGAACATAGGTCCTCGAGAGACGACTAAGGTTGTTCACCTTATACTAATTTAGCTTTTTATTTGACCCGACAACAACAATGTGTTAAATTTGGCACTGTTGCCGAGGACCTTTGGTCCTAATTATTTGCATTCAATTATCTAAATATGTTTTACATTTGTTTTTGTAGGTGTGTTAAAGATATTCAGGTTTGGTTGAATGTGAGCTTGTTAAAAAAATTTAAAAAAATCCACTTTATTATACTTCTATTTCTTTTCTTGTAATCTTATTTTCAATCATTAAAAAAACAAAAAAATATAAATATAAAAAATAAAAATCTTTAAATATTTAAATATATGTTCTAAGCATTACATAATTAAAATGATGACTTTTTTCCTTTTATAAGGTAGTTGTGGTATTTTGTTACAATATGTGTATATCTATTATGCATGACTAGATCTAATCCCAAACCACTACATCCTTTTGATCCTGAAATTGATAGAACATTTCATCAACTAGTTAGGTCATTTAAGAAACTATTAGACAATAATAGCGAAACAAATAATAATATTGTAGCTAATAGCATAAGTAATGAAACTAAACCTTCAACTTCTGAGCATTTGTATGACATGGCTGAAAAGACATTAAGTAAACTAGCTACACCAGATATCACTAATCAAACATCATGCATCTTATATCCTGAGGAAGATGTGCCTTTTGTGCTTAAAAATGGTTTAGTTCATTTGTTGTCTAAGTTTCACGGTCGTGCAGGTGAAGATCCTCATAAACACTTAAAAGCATTTCATATTTTTTGCTCTACCATGAAACCTGAAGGGGTTTCAGAAGAACATATAAAACTTAAAGCTTTTACTTTCTCCCTAGCAGATATCGCTAAGGATTGGTTATTTTACCTTCCTCCTGGCTGTATTACTATTTGGGATGACCTTAAAAAAATGTTTCTTGAAAAATTTTTCCCTGCTTCAAGAACTTCCTCAATTAGAAAAGAAATATGTGGCATCCGACAACATGACCAGGAAAATCTTTATGAATACTGGGAAAGATTTAAAAGATTGTGTGCTAGTTATCCCTATCACCAAATTATGGACCAACTTCTTATATAATATTTCTATGAAGGTCTTAATCTAATGGATAGAACTTTGGTTGATGCAGCTAGTGGTGGTGCTTTGCAAAATAAAACTACAAATATAGCAAAAACTTTAATTGAGAACATGCCTGCTAATGCTCAACAACATGCCACTAGAAATAATTCTGTATAATTAGAGGAGTCCATGAAATTGAAACTACTAATGATGGAGATAAAAAATGGGAAAGTAAATTTGCTAAACTAGCAACACTTATGAAAAATATTATTGTGTCTCAAAAATAACAACCTGCAACCCCTACTAAGGTATGTGCTATTTATACTTCATTAGATCATTATACCGATTGTTGTCCTACACTACAAGAAACTAAAATTCCTAATGAAAATCCTCAAGTATGTGCTGCCAACTTATACAATAACATACTGCCACAACAACAACATAACAATTATGATTTCTCTTCTAACAGATATAATCCTGGTTGGAGGTATCACCCTAATTTAAGATGGGGTAATTCCTCACAACAACCTCATGCATCTTTTCAGGCAAATACTGGACCAAGCAGACCTTATCAACCTCCTCATATTCAATAACAAGCTGCATAAATAGCTGTACCTTCCATTGAGAAATCAAATTTGGAGGAATTGATAAAGCAGATATCAGTAGAAAATTTGAACTTCTAAAAATAAACTGAGGCTACAATTTAGACTCTTGAAAATTAGATTGGTCAATTGGCTACATATTTAAACCATTTGCAGTCTCAAGGTTCAGATAAGTTACCCGCTCAGACAATTATCAATCCTAAAAATGAAAGTGCAATTACTTTAAGATATGGTAAAGCTATCCATAGACCAGAAAAATAACAACAAACTGAAAATACTATTGTCATAGAAAAACATGCAGAAGAAGTTTTAGATAGTTCAAGTAATAATAGTAATGATATATCTCTTACAAATCCTCCTTCTACAGTTGGTCCTGATAAACAACATATCCCTCTTCCATTTCCACAAAGACAAAAATCTATACAAAATAAGAAAATGGATAAAGAGATCTTGGAAACATTTAGAAAAGTAGAGGTAAATATACCTTTATTAGAAGCCATCAAGCAAATCCCAAGATATGCCAAATTCCTTAAAGAACTATGCACTAATAAAAGAAGACTAAAAGACAATAAAAGGATTAACATAAGTAGAAATATGTTTGCATTAATTGAGAAACCTTTGTCATATATACCAAAAAAGTGTAAAGACCCTGGGAAATTTACCATTCCATACATAATAGGCAATAACAAATTTGAAAATGTCATGCTAGACTTAGGTGCATCCATTAATGTTATGCCTATGACTGTATTTACTTCACTTTCCCTTGGACCTTTGTAAACTATAGGTGTGGTGATACAATTAGCAAATCGAAGCTCCACACATCCTACAGGAATCATTAAAGATGTCCTTGTTAAAGTTAATAATTTAATTTTTCTTGCAGATTTTTATGTTCTAGATATGGAAAGTGAGACTTCCACAAATAAAGCTCCAATAATTTAAGGTAGACCATTCTTAAAAACAACTAGGACAAAGATAGATGTTCATGCAGGAACACTTTCTATGGAATTTGGAGATAGTGTGGTTAGATTCAACATTTTAGATGCTATGAAGCATCCTACTGAGGACCATTCTAAGATTCAAATTGACTTAATAACTGATTTAGTTGATGATAATATTATTAAGTTGTTCAATGATGTTAATTTTTCTGTATTGTTTGATTTTTGTGATTCATTTATTTATGATTCATGCATGGATTCTCATCAATGCAATGTGTGCGCTGAAATTGAAAAATATCTGCTTAATGATAATAATGATCCAAACTTCATTAAAACAGAAAATATAGTTCCAGATATTGTTTAAAAAAAACCAGAGTGTAATAATTTGATTAAAGTAGTTACAAATACATCTAATTATGTTGAAGTACAAGTTGCTGAGACAAATTCAACCAAATTGATTCCTTCAGTGATGCAGCCTCCCATGTTAGAGTTAAAACCCTTTCCTGAACATTTAAAGTATGCATATTTAGAGGAAGATAAGAACCTTCTAGTGATTATTTCTAACAAATTAAATGTTGATCAAGAAACAAGGTTGTTGCAGATTATTAGGAAGCATAAGAAAGCAATTGGTTGGACTTTAGTAGATATCCTAGGTATTAGCCCTTCCATGTGCATGCATAGAATTCTACTAGAGGAAGAAGTTAAACCAGTAAGGCAACCACAAAGAAGACTTAACCCTCAGATCCTTGATGTAGTTAAAAAATAGGTAACAAAATTATTACAAGCTGGCATCATTTACCCCATATCAGATAGCGCTAGGGTCAGCCCTGTACAAGTGGTTCCCAAGAAGTCTGGAATCACAGTGGTCAAAAATGAAAATGATGAACTAATTCCTACCAGAATCCAAAATAGTTGGCGAGTATGCATTGATTACAGGAAACTTAACAAAGCAACCTGAAAGAATCACTTTCCTTTACCTTTCATTGATCAAATGTTAGAAAGACTGGCAGGTAAGTCTCATTACTACTTTTTAGATGGATTTTCAGGTTACTTCCAAATTTATATTACACCAGAAAATCAAGAAAAAATAACATTTACATGTCCTTTTGGCACTTTTGCTTATAGGAGGATGCCTTTTGGCTTATGCAATACCCCTGGTACCTTTCAACGATGCATGATTAGTATCTTTACTGATTTTCTTGAAAATTACATGGAAGTATTTATAGATGATTTTATAGTATATGGTTCATCATTTGATGCTTACTTAAATAGTCTAGATAAAGTATTACATAGATGCATTGAAACTAACCTTTTTCTTAATTATAAGAAATGTCACTTCATGGTAGAAGAATGAATAGTTTTAGGCCATGTAATATCTAAAAAAGGCATAGAAGTAGATCTTGCAAAAATTGATGTAATTTCTCAATTACCTTATCATTTTTGTGTGTGAGATATTTGTTCTTTTCTTGGTCATGCAGGTTTTTCTAGGAGGTTAATAAAAAACTTCAGTAAGATAGCCCTTCCGTTGTCTAACTTACTACAAAAAATATAACATTTGACTTTAATGACAAATGTAAAGAGGCTTTTAATTGCTTAAAGAAAGCTTTAACTACCACTCCTATCATCAAGGCACCAGATTGGTCACTTCCATTTGAACTTATGTGTGATACATTAAATTATACATTAGGAGCTGTTCTTGCTCAAAGAGTAGGTAAAGTACAACATGTTATTTACTATGCCTCACGAACTTTGGATACTGCACAAATAAACTATACTACCATCGAAAAAGAACTACTTGCTATTGTGTTTACATTTGAAAAATTTAGATCTTATTTGCTCGGTTCAAAAGTGGTTGTATTTTCAGATCATGCAGCATTAAAGTTCCTTTTAAAGAAACCAGATGTAAAACCAAGATTAATCAGGTGGATGTTGCTGCTCCAAGAAGTTGACATTGAAATTATGGATAAAATTGGAGCAAATAATTTGGTGGCTGATCACTTAAGCAGAATTGAAAAAGAACTTGACCCAATTTCCATTAGAGATGATTTCCCTGATCAACAACTTATGGGAATACATGATTCCACTCCATGGTTTGCTGATTTGGTAAACTACTTAGTTGTTTCTGTTACTCCAATACATGCATCTAAACAACAAATAATAAAACTAAAAAGTGATTCCAAATACTATGTTTGGGATGATCCTTACTTATGGAAACTTTGTAGTGATCAAGTCATTAGAAGGTGTGTACCTAAAAATGAATTTCATTCCATTCTTATATTTTGTCATACATATGCATGTGGTGGACATTTTGGACCTCAACGTACATCAAGGAAAGTATTAAAATCTAGTTTGTATTGGCTAATAATTTTTCATAATGCATATACATTTTGTAAATCTTACAAACGATGTTAAAGAATGGGAAACATATCTCGTAGAAATGAGATGCCTCAACAACCCATGTTATTTTGTGAAATTTTTTATGTTTGGGGCATAGATTTCATGGGACCTTTTCTTGTATCTTTTGGTTTTGTTTATATACTGCTTGCGTTCGATTACGTGTCTAAATGGGTTAAAGCTAAAGCTACTCGGACTGATGATTCTAAAGTATTTTATTAGATCACACATATTTTGTAGGTTTGGTGTTCCTAAGGCCATCATTAGTGATCAAGGATCATATTTTTGCAACCGTAGAATAGAGTCGCATCTTAAAAAATATAGTTATGCATAAGGTTTCAACACCTTATCACCCCAAACAAATAGGTAAGCTGAAGTGTCCAATCGGGAATTAAAAATGATCCTTCAAAAAATAGTACAACCAAATAGGAAAGATTGGAGCAAAAGGTTAGAAGATGCTCTTTGGGCTTATAGAACTTCTTATAAAACACCTATTGGAATGTCACCCTATAGGATTGGTTTTGGAAAATCATGTCACTTACCTATAGAAATTATGCATAAAGCTTATTGGGGCAGTAAAATAATGTAACTTGGACTTAAATGAGGCCGGTAAAGCAAGGAAACTCCAACTACAGGAACTGGAAGAAATTTATTTGGAAGCTTATGAAAGTTCTAAAATCTATAAAGAAAAAGCGAAATCCTTTAATGACAAACAGGTCTTGAGAAAAAACTTTTTCATTGGACAAAAAGTTTTATTGTACAATTCCCGTCTAAAGCGCATATCTGGTAAGCTTCATTTTAAATAGGCAGGCCCATTTGAAATAAGTAATATCTTTCCTTATGGTGTGATTGAAATTTCAGATAAAGCGATAAATAAGGTTTTCAAGGTAAATGGGCACCGACTTAACCCTTTTCTTTCAAGGGTTCCAAGAGCACACAGATACAGAGGTGTATTTGTATGATGCCAAATATTTTGACTAATTTTTCCTAATAACAATATTTATAAAAAATAAAAAAATAAAAAATGGATATCAATTAATTATATCATTATTTTTTTGGTGCTAACACTTGTCTCTATCATTATTACTATTATTGTTTGGCATTCTTATCATTTTCTTGCAGTAGTTAAAAAGTCATTGTTAGGCTCGTGACGTTAAACAAGCGCTTGATAGAAGGCAACCTATCACCTTTTCACCTTCTTCATCTCTACTATTCTCTATAACCTCATTTTCTATTCTCTAATTTCTAAATAGCTACAACTTCAAACTAATCTGACAATGGAACAAATCCTTGTAAAACTTAAGGAAAGATTCCCTATACTTCCACGTAACGCGGTTGTAAAAATTTACAAAGCTCGAGTTCAAAGGTTAAAACTACTCACATATTTTGGCATTCCATAGGATGTTCGTTGGCTTATTGAAGTAAAGGTACATCTTTCTGGTGAACTACATAAGTCTTATATAAAACATTTGCTAGGTATGGGACGTAGTTCTTATTCTAAAAAACAAAGAGCTAAGAGGATGGGAGTTTGCCATAAGTGTGAAAGATGGAACTATGATACACGTTGTAGAAACCCTAGAATGGTATCTATAAATTAGGAGGACAAAATTAAATTTATAAAGGATGGATTGAGTAAAGAGTACAACTTGGATAACTTAATCCAAACTCTTGAGACGCATCCATGTGGAATTGTTCAAGGAGTCCTTCTGAAGAAAACTATAGCCTTGGGAATCTGGCGTTAAACGACCCTGTTTGCCAGTTTATAAGAAAACTGGATGGGTAACAAAAACCTCAACTCATAGAAGGCATTTAAGCCATTACTGGACATAAAACCAGAGGAAGATGTGAGCCATAATCACAACTACTGTACATATTTACTGTTATTTTCAATGTTTTACTTTTCTGAATTCACTTTGACTTTTAAAAATTACCTGTTTTTATTTTCTTTAATTATTTTCAAATTTCTTTAGTACCGTCATTTCTTTTTATATGATAATAATTGTGTAAACTTTTTATCTTTCATCAATTATTTCATCTTAGTTTTCATCTATACAAGGGTGCATAACTCTATATAGAAAACACAAAAAAAGATGAAAAAAATCAAATCCATTTGTGTGTTTGGTGGATCCAACAATGGTAATTGTAAGGAGTACCTAATAGCAGCTACTAAGTTGGGAAAACTATTGGCTGCGAAAGAAATAAAGGTCTTGTATAGAGGAGGAGTACAGGGTTTGAGAGGCTCTATGGCACTATATGCACTAGTTGAAGGAAGCAACGTCTCTAGTATCTTTCTACAACATGTTGGTATTACACCAACTATTGCTGTAGGAGTTGAGGTAAAAGTTACAATCATCCATCAATGAATCGCTCGTATGGTTATAGGTGCTGAAGCCTTTATTGCACTTCCTGGAGGTTTTGGTACTTTTGAGGAAATATTTTGCATTGCATCATGATGTAGCATGAACCTTTATAAAAAGCCATTAGGATTGTTAAATATTAATGATTTTTATGACAGTTTGTAAATTTTTTTAGATAAAGCTGTGGAACAGGGCCTTATAACTCAAGATGATCAATCATTCATTCATGCTTCTTCAAATGCAGATAAATTGATTGATATTTTACAGAACTTTTTACCCCAACCTTAACCCTTCTTAAAGCAAGATAAGGATCACACACACAAGCGCAAGAATCCAGAACCAGACACCACCCTTCGGTTATACCTTATTTCTCACCTTTATCGATATTAAAAAATTAAAAAAAATTAAAAATTAAAAAAAGACTATGGAAATCATATAAGACACTGAGGACAATGTCTTGAATAAGTGTGGGGGGTCTGAGTTATATATATATTATTATCTTTTTGTGAGAGATAGACAAAGTAAAGATTAATTTGGGAAAGTTGCATCTAAAGTCATAAAGATGCATCTTTGAGAACCAAAGTCTTGAGACGTATCCTTAACTATATAGTTTCAGTATCACTTTTGTTTAATTATTTTTGTTTTAAAATAAAAAAATAAAAAAACTTTAATTGTGTCATGAGTACTTTTGTTGGGATGAGCTGAGTAAAGAGTCTAAACTCTTAAGACGCATCCTCGACACATCTCACTCGAATAACCACAACCGTTTCACCTTCTTTATCAATTTTTTTAAAGAAATAAAAAAAACACACACACACAAAGCCACTATCTTTGCTTTAGTGTCGAGTATCCTTTACCTTTACCTTCACCACAATCATTTCCATTCAACATCAAGCATTCTGCAACCATAAACATCATCTTCATCATTCTCCAGCTACCACACTTTACCTTTATCCTTTTCTTTTAGATCGGAGCCACACCTCACCACTAGTCAATCATCAGGTTCTTTATTTTTTCTTAATGGATGATATAGCAGAGTCTTTCTATAGGCATACGAATGAATTAAGATGTATATTATTGCTCTTGATGCTATTTATGGTTGTGTTGATGATATTTTTCTTTTGGGTTCTAACACAAGTCCCATGAAACTGGGTTATATGACACAATCAAATTATTCAGTTATACTAATCATTTCACATGCAATTGAACTGATCAATTTGTTGTAAGTATCTTCGTTACTAAGCGCCCTTAAAAAAAATACAGAGCAAGAAGCATAAGGAACAAGATCCTGACACTAATATTTGGTTATGATTTATTTTTCCTTCTTTGTTTCTTGTTCTGAAAAAAAAATCATTATTTCCAGTTTTTCATTTTAAATTCTACATGTTTTTCACTATTTTTTTAATTTGTCTAAGAAATGAGTAATTACATCACCCTTGTCCAATATTTCATGACATGTGAATAATTTCTTTGCATATTAATTCAGTAAGTTATTTGTGAAGATCAAATTGTATATGCATTGTGATTGATTGACCACCCTCGGTGAGATTTTGAGCTTAATTGGATGGACCAGATTATGCCATCTTTCTTTTGTTTTTGATTGACCCTTATTTATTAGTACTCTAGAACTTGACTTGTTTCTTTTTGATGTATTATGTTCCATATGCATGCTTTGATGTGATTAAGGCCATTTTTTTGTTTTAACCAAACACTAGCCATATGTCTTACCTTGCATATTTTCCATTGTTACCCACGTTGAGCCTATATCCATTGCTTGATTCAGCCACATAATTAGCCAATAGCAAAAAAACGATGATCACCTTTTCTTAGGAATTGATTAGGAGTTTTGGAATTACTATGAATAAAGGTTCTTGATGATTATGGAAATGTACCCAAGATATGTATGTTGTTGTTTCATTGTTCAAAAAGAAAGTAAAAAAATAAAATTAAAAGGAAATGTTAAAAAAAAGAAGAAGAAAAAAAAGTGGTGAATATATGTATGAAAATAATTAGGATGATTTATTCTCATGTTTTATCCTCTATCATGTTTTATTTTGCTGAGTATTGAGTTTTAAAATGTACTTCCACAATCACTGAATCACTTACACCATTACTCTTTTTCAACCCTAAGTTTAGCCATACTATTTCATTTTATCCACCCTATATCACCTTGGCCCCATTACAACCTTAATAAAGTCTTTTTGATCTCTGCATACATATGTGTTCAAATATGGAAATTAGAAATTTGTCAAGCCTATGGTAGTGCTAATTTATTTGGGTGATTTTTGAGAGTATACACAAACTCAAACAATCGAGATATAGAGAACATGAAGAGAACATCTATCATATTTTCATCCACTCTTTGGTTTGATCACTCAATTTGTGTAACTAGTATGTAATGCTTCTTATTCACACTTATCATGACTTCTTGATATAAAGGATGATATGTATTACTTATTATTTTAGACTTCAAAAAAAGTCAAAAATCAATTTAAAAAAAATATTTTTCTGTTGTTTCTCATTTTAGTTTTTGGTTAGGTTTTGCCCTGGAGTGCAAAAGCTTAAGTATGGGGGAATTTGATAAATCAATTTTAATACACTTCTTGTAGTTTTACATTTGGGGTTTATTATATAATTACTGATCTGGTCTGGATACCGGCCACTAGACTAAGACGTCATCTTGGCTGTTATGGAGGGTCAACCGGTATCACAGGTCAATACTCAGACTATAAAAACACCGTGCTAGGAACTCTTCCTTCACTGGTTATCCGTTCTCATTCTTCCGTCACATATAACCGTTTGCTTAACGTAATGATAGGATAAGGGGTTTCATTACTTATCACGATAGATACCCTACACAACAGAAGGTGTCTATGTCACCCATCGAAAGGTGTGAAGTACTGCTATAGGAGTGATATACAGAAAATATGGATCTTCCCCCATTCCTGTGTCAGAATCGTACACTGATCATTGACCTACCCTTGATCGTACATTGAGCATCGAACTACTCTGATTGATACGCTGCACATGGCATCAGAACCTCTGGGCCCACTTACACCCAACGATTCATTTTCCACGCTCAACTATAAATAGCATATTCTCCTACACATGCAAGGTTACGTTGTTCTTACTCTTATCATACTATTACATTGCTTAAGTAATCTTTGAGTTCTCATCCACTCTACTAACTTGAGCGTCGGAGAATCTTCGCAGGTGACACCACCTTTCATCCTTGTCAACGTGAAACTCTGGTGTGAAGGATCTCCAAGACAACAAGACCGGTCTCTCCCACTGAGAGGTCGAATTATAATACCGGATACCCACTGTATCGATGTACAAATATTCAAATCACCAACTTTTATGGCTGGTTCTCACACCGGATCATAGACCCCGATTCAGACCAGTTCATTGGCACGCCCAGTGGGACTCGATAGAGTTATTCCCACTTTTCGTAGAAGTTCAGTAGTTAGCCATGGAGGGAGATGGACGCGATTTTGTCGATGGTCACGTGGAGGATATGACCCATTAGCAGGCTGGTAAGAGACTCATTTTCGAATCTCCTGTAACCCACTCGAGAAGAATGGTATCAGTTGCAACCCCAGATCCTCGAGATGAAGTTATAAGGCAACTCAGGGAGGAGTTGATGGAGTTGAGAAGGGAGAAAAGGGTGACAGGGGACAAAGTGATGTCTCAGGCTGAGGAGACTCATCATACTTCTACAAGAGAGAAGTCTACTACTCTCCAATATTTGAAGATTCCCACCTATGAGGAGAGGGAGAAAACTCAGGACCTTGGAGATAGAGTCAATGGAAGAAGGAAGAAGCAGGCGGTGGTAACATCTAGAACGTATAGACTCAACGTTCCTTTCTGAAGGAGGCTAATGAGTGTAATCATCCCTAAGCATTTGCAAACAACCCAGCCACTCTCGATTGGAAAGTATAACAGAGAGACAGATCCCACTAAGTATCTTGATGCTTACGTGTATGAGGCCATGTATCTGGGAGCAGATAAAGATGTAATATGCAGAATGTTCCCACAAACCTTGACGAAGAAAGCTCTTAGCTGGTTCAAGAGTTTACCCTCAGGTTCGATAAACTCCTGGGAGGAAATGGCAGCTATGTTTGAGAGCCATTTCGTTATTTCTAGAGATATTCCCAAGACTTCTCATACCTTGGCCCAGATCAGGCAAGGAGAGAATGAAACTCTTAAAGAGTTTTTGAAAAGGTTTTACAAGGAGACGGCTTTGGTACCTAACCTCACGGAAGCCATTCAACTTCATATTGTTATTGAAGTTCTACAACCTGGATCAGCCTTTGGCTTGTCTTTGGCAAAGAGTACCCCGACGACGTTTGAGGAGTTTCGGAGGAAAGCTTCGAAGTATGTGGGCATAGAGATGCATTTGGAGGCCACAACAGCTAGATTGAAGCCATCAGTGCCTTCACATCAACCACGAAGAGATAAGGATAGGGTGAGGCCAGAGAAGCACGTCCAGAGAGACGATTTCATGAGCCCCCGAACTCAGTAGCGGGACAGGCATGTAGCATCTTTTAGCAACTATGCCCTGCTGAACTCCAGGTATTCTCAGATTTTGAAGGAGGTTGGGTGGCCCACGCTCAGTGTGTACAGGATAAGGAAGCCTGCTTCAATAAAAAGGCCTGGTAATTCTCTAAAATATTGTGCTTTCCACGAACAGGTCGGCCATACCACGGATGAATGTAAAGCGCTAAAAAACACGGTGGAAACCCTCATTAGGGAGGGAAAGTTGAAACAATACTTGTTTAAGGAGAAATCCCTAGATGAACTAAACTGGATTGAGAAGAGGGGAAGAGATCATGATGACGAGGGTGACAATAGTCATAATCCGGTCAGGACATTCTCAGCTGTTGAGAAACAAAAAGGAGTTATGATCAATGAGGGAGCTCAGCAGGAGGGTATGCCCCAGCAGCAAAAGCAAGGCCGGCGCGAAGTAATCGATATGATAGCTGAGGGTTCGCTGGGGGAGGAAAGCCTAGAGATAAGCGTCCTTTTAGGGATGGCGTGGCAGCACCGGTGGTGTTATTTACAGATGATGATTTCAGCCCAACCATCCTAGGAGGTGATGACATAGTGGTCCTCGTTGACCAGGGAAGTTCCTGTGATGTTATCTTTTACAATTGCTTCAAAAGAATGGGTTTTAGTGATGCAGATTTATAGCCTTATACATAGGAACTCACAGCCTTCAAAGGAGCAAAGCAGCCCACCAAGGGGTATCTTGACACCCTTGTGTCTTTTGAAGGCGAACCTGGAGCAAGAACGGTGAAGTCTAGAATTTTGGTGATTGATGTAAAGTCGCCTTACAACGGTATCATAGGCCGTCCTACTATGAACACAATGGAAGCAATTGTGTCTACTCCATACCTCCTTATCAAGTTCATTGATTAGGACAATGGCGTATCTTCCCTCTGAGGTGATCAAGAGATGGCCAGGTATTACTGATGCATAAATCCTGAGTCATTAACTTAATGCATAACTCTTAAAGGATTTATATTCTTTGGCAAGTGCACCAATCGTTAAACTTGTAATATATTTGATCATTCCCACAGGCAGGGTGTAACATCCCAATTTTGAAGTTAAATACCGAATCAAAAACAAACCATTGAGATTTGATTTCAAAGTAGGAAATTAACCGTTAATTATAATTAATTACCAAATGGATTTAAGCCATTAAATGATTATTGTAAAGTGGAGATTCTCATAACTCAACTACTTTAACTTCAGAAACAATAACTGATTAATTATAAATAATGATTATGGCTGGATGATTGAGTTCAGTGCGCGTGGCTGAGTGGAACTGCTGGACTCACGCTCTCCCACCCCACTCTTCTCTTCCTCGTACAAATATATATACATAAGCCCATGATCACGAAGGTCACTCACTTTCCTTCAGACTCCCTCTTCCTCCACTGCTTCATCCCCTCTTCTCTTCTAGTGTCTTCTCTCCTCTTCCTAGTTCTTCGTCTTCTCCTTCCCTGTTCACTGTTCCATTCCTGGAAACGCACGACGATACTGTAGAAGACTTGGAGTTCCTTCTGCTGGTAAGGGACGATCGTCAGGGTGGAAGACAAACAGCCTTTGTTTCACAGTGCGACTACATCCAAGGGGGCCTGAACAAGTGTGAGCCTGGGCGAGGCGATCAGAAAACAAAGGACCAACGTCGGGAAACAGAAGAACCCCCCTCGATTTCCTTCAGTAGGTAGGGGGCGCTTTGCATTTCAAATGCATAGCTCGTGAATGGGTTCCGAGTGATTTCTTATGCATGCATGTGTGTTGAAGGGTGTTTGTGATGAAATGTATATTTGATAGATAGCTGTTGTATATTGAGGCATGCGATGATTGAATCCGATGGTAGATCACTTATATTTGATATATGTACACTGTTGGGATGTGGATGCATGTGTGTATCATGAGACCGTGTGTGAATGTAGTGCATGCTCCTTAAATTGCCATACTGAGTCTAGTTAATTATTCACTTGTGCATGCATGAAGTGGAAACATATTGTATGACTTCTGAGTGCTCTGTTCGGGGGACGATGGGTAGATCCTGATTGCTATCCTATGTTGCCTTGTACGTGAGTGTTGAAAATGAATCGGTGTTGCTATAAGATGATGAATGAATTTCATGCAGAGTGTGGTTATGATAAATGAAAGGAGGAATTATATTTCATTGGCAAGCACACACAAAAGAATGTAATTAAAAGACCTTGAGTTGGACTCAAGGCAGTGCCGAGTGCACTAGCGTTGGACGCTTAAAGTCTTGGGTTGGACTCAAGCAAGCTACCGGGTTGGACTCGGAGCTGCCCGTAACATTGCCGTGGTCGCTTGGAGTGATTGTGTTACATGCAAGGGCAAACAGTTTTGTACCTGTAAAACGGCCGAACCAGCTTGGAGCTGGAGGAAAAAGGCTTGGAGCCTATGTTGCAACGTAAAATTTATCAAGTAGGGGTCGGATCCGACTGTAGTAGACCTGTGTGTACTAGATAGATACATGCATGTATGTATGCTCTTATGCTATGATGAATTTATTGTGTTGCATATATATATATATATGTAAGTCGGAAATGATATAATTGAGAAATGAATGAATGAATTCCGATTGCGTGGTATTGTTATGGATAGATAATCTGGAGGATAGTTAATGTATGGTTGCTTGAAATGTGATGTTGTATGATGGAAAGCATGCGGGTTCCCAAGTGACTAACTGTCATTTTAAATGTAAAAGCTTACCCCTGCTGTGGCAATATTTTCAGTGAACATTCCTCAGAACTACGAGTGAAGTGGGGCTACTTGCCGAGTGGACTAGCTGTGCACCAAGGAACTATATATATATATATATATAGATACTGTGTGTAATGTTTTGATTATACCTTGGTTGGCTCGTGTCTGATGTTAGTATTTTAAAACAGAACAGAATCCTTTTGGGTTGGGAAAACATGATAATGTGTTTGTAATTATCGGTCGGTATACACTCTTATATATATATGGTTATGTTTATGCCATACTGCATGTTTATCCCATCTTGTGCGTGATGCCTGATTTGTATACATATGTTCATGCTTCCGAGTGCGTAAGAATGGTGAGGCGTAATGTGAAGGAAGCCAAGATATGACCTAGAGAGTGAATCCATGATCCTGTTGCCGAGTAAGGGGAAGAATTAGATGCTCCGAGTGAATGAGGCTATATAACTCCGTGTGGGGATCGTCGTGGATGTCTTCCCCCAAATGATAAACTGTTAGGATATCTGAATAGAGAAATTAAACATATTTCCGAGTGAAAACTGGTGGAGTGAGTGTTTTCCGACTGAAGAATAAACTTCCAGATACCGAGTGAGATCCGTGTAGTGAACTTATAGAAAGTTGGGAAGTTCTCAGGGGAGGTTTCAGTTAGTAAGAGATCTTGGGTAGGAAGGACTATGCTTGCCGAGTGAAAAACAAGTGAAATACCCGAGTGGCGAAAGAATATGAAAGTTATTCCGAGTGAGGAGTTCTCATAGATTCCGAGTGAGTGGCTAAGGGAATTATTTCTCGAGTGGTCAATGTTTGTGAACCGAGCGAACGAAGTTATGGAGTGTGATATGTTCTCCGAGTGAAGCTGGTACGTATAGGGGCCAATCCGGGTGAGTTGAGAGTGGATCTTCCGAGTGAACCAGACGTTGAAATCCGAGTAAAGGAATACCGAGTGAAGTGAACGAATACCGAGTGAACTTCTCGCTCCAGCGAGTGTAGTTTGGGAAGGCTATTGTGTGGGCATCGCTTAGGCGAATCACTCCTCGCCCGAGTGACTAGAGCTGTTTCGCCCAAGCGTGAGGGATCGTGCTGAGGCGAGCGGATGCTAGTGTTAGGCTTCGCTCGAATATCTCCCTCTTCCATTGTTGCATCGTCATGTCCCGCTCAGCCGGTGTTGGACCTCGCTTGGGCGAGTAGACGTTGTTGCGGGATTCGCCCAGGCGTTAATGTGCTTCGCTGAACTGAATGGATCGGTTTAAGCCTTATTCCTTCCACAGGTTGCTATACATGTGAATATTCTTTTATTTTCCCCCTTGCCTTCTTCTTCCTTTATGTCGATTTTCTAGCAGTTGCTTTGTGGAAAAATTTTTCCTGTTTTTTTGGGTTTATTCGTTATTAAAATTAGGGTGTTACACAGGGATTGTGGTAATTACCTCAATCTTGGACTAGCACAAGCTGAACTAACACAATACAGTATAATATTCATTCTGTTTTTGTTATTTTTATACTTTCTATGGTTTTGTATTTTCAGAAACAATAGAAGAGATGAAGTGTGATTAATGGAAGATAGGTTAGGATTGCTTCAGCTTATAGTTTCATCAAGAAACATGCAATTAAGTTTTAATCAAGCTTCAGACTCAAGAGGACAATTCACAAATGGTTAATCCCTAATCCCTTAGGTGACTAACACTAATTCCTAAGCATTAAACCCTAATCCCTTAGGTGCTCAATGACAGAGAAATCTATTGTGAAATTAGAGGTTGAACCCTAACTATTCACCTAATTACTACGCCTGAATTAGTTAGGAAACCAGAAGTTACCTAAGTCTCAACCATGATTCCTCACTGGTGAGATTCTTCATCAGATCTGGATTTGTCAATCTAGCAATGGAACTTCCCTCCTCAGCTTGTTCTCCTCATGATTCAGAAGTTGAATTCCTCAATACACCTTCATTGCAAGCCTTTGTAATCCTAACCCTAGGGGTTTAGAAACCCATGGAAATGGATTCAGACGAAGGAATGTAGAGAGACATGGATAAGAGAATTTAGAGAGAGAAAAGGATTAGAGAGAGATTAGAAATGGGAAAATGAATCGTGTTATTGCTTCTGTGTGTTCTCCCCCTTTCTTTTTTATAGAGTATGTACAAGAATATATATATATAACTTACAGCCCGCTAACTAACTAACTAATTAAGAGAGACACTTAATTAATAATTAAACTAACTAACTAATTACATGATTACAGAGAAATAATTAATTATAAGACATTACTTAAATTACTAAGGTACAACAGAAACGACAACTGATACAAAATAATTAAAAAGAACCATTGCAGCTTGATGTTAAAGGAGAAGGAAACACTGGACAAGGAGAATTCAAGCTTAAGCTTGACCCAAGGGCACTTGAGCGTGGTGTAAAATTCAGGGTGCAGTGAAGTCACGCTTAAGCGTGACTATGGTTCGCTTGAGCGTGGTCGCGTTACTTTGATGCATCCATGAAGTTTTACGTGGATTGCAAGGCTCATGCTTAAGCGTGGCTTTCATGCGCTTGAGCGTGCATTGCCTTTTGACTTCACGCTTGAGTGGGGAACTCCATCGCTTGAGTGGGGAACTCCATCGCTTGAGCTTGTGCCCCTGATCCTGCAAAATGAAAACAAATAAATGCCTAGCGTATGTACGCTGGCTGTCTAGCGTATGTATGCTGGGTTAGTGAATTTACAAATAAACAAATTTTCTTATATACTTATCTTTTTACCCATTTTCTTGCATAACTCAAACACTTTTGAATTAAATAAATAAAACCAGAATTAATGACAATTTATTAAATAATAATGCCAAACTAAACAAAACTAAATGGATTAAGTTAAATTAAAGGTGAAATTATTAAGTCTTTTCAAGATTTATCACATCCTCAAACTTAAAGCTTGCTTGTCCTCAAGCAAGGACTCAGATTAATTAAATCAATTGTACTCACTCAAGACAATCAACTTTTCCTTAACTTAATTCATACCATAATTATTGAATATCATTCATGCTTTCTTTTTGCATCTTTTGAAAATATAATTACTCACACTTCCTTTGGGAACAAGCTGGTGATGCTTTCCTTACATGGGTCAGTGTTTCACTCTTCTCTCAGTGTATAGGGTTAATTACATGCTCTCATCACCTGTATAATTGTCAGATCAACATAGCCTTACAACAGTTCTAAATATCATGACATATGCTAGCCAATTGGATCAGTAAGGGCTTTTTAAGCTTGTAATGAGGTTAGGCTACAGGCTCTATTTTGGTTTTTCTAGTCAATGTTGGGTTAAAAGATGTGCCCACTGATGCCTTGCCTCAATCTTAACTTAAATGCCTCTACTAACCAGCTCTTTGCTTTTATTATATACTCTTTTCAGATGAAAGATACTCAACTACTTGTGGTGCTTTACACCTTCTTCTCTTTTAGTCCTTTGGACTCTTCCTTTCTTTCTTCTTTTTTTCTTTTTCATTTTTGTTAATACCATTTTTCTTTTATTGTGGTGCTTTGCACCTTTATTTTGCTGATTTTTCACTCTTCTTTTATTTTTGTTGTTCTTCCTTTCATTTCTCAAAATCCTCATCTATAATTGAGGTCAGAGTGTGTCCTTTGCTTTGCTGTTAGGCACACTCCTCATCCCCAAACTTAGAACTTGCTAGTCCCTAGCAATAAGATAAGACTCAACAGTCCATTAGTGGAACATCCAGGGATAATTCACATGGTTTTTCTCAGATAAATAGGCTTGTAAAGTTAGGTACATAATCAGAATGAAAAGGTCTCAGGCTGAAAATATAATTTTTGGGTCAAAGGATAATTAAAATATTAATGATGGCTAAATTTGGCCCTGGCTAATTTCCAAAGAAGGCCTTCATTATTTCCAATTGGCAAACATATAATCATTTAGCAAGCACTAAAGCAAATTCTGTCTCACTAAACAAGAATGCAGGCACACCCAGAAGAAAAAAAAATTAATAAAAGCTCAAAAGCTCATAAATTACAGGTAATCAGCCAATCATGTCCCCAAACTTAATATGAGATTACAAATTCAGATTGCTAACTAGCATGGTGAATATATAATTAATAAAGGATTGAAATAGTTATGGACAGGGATCATGAATCAAGCAATGCGAATCAATTAATTTATCCAATTGATGCCTGAGAATCAACAAGATTTAAATTATTAAGATGGATTCTAAATTAAAAATAGTTAACACATTTCATCAGTTAAGGAGATTAATGGATAGATTACTTCCCTTCTTACCTATGTGGCAGTGATTGGTTGAGTGATGGTTACAGGAATTTAGATAATACAAATCAGAAAAGAAATTAACAACAAGCAACTTAACATAAAAATATAATGTCATTACAACTGAAAAGGAAAGACATTGTTCAACAAAGGATAGTATAATAAAGTTATAACAACCTAAAAGTAACATAACATAAATATAAGCAAAGTAAAATATCAGTCCTCTTCTTCTTCATTTTCTTCCTCTATCGGCTCATCATTGTTTTACTCAGGGTGGGGTGGAAATTCAGTTGCTAAAGGTGTGTCATCAGGGGGAATGGTAAATCCAATGGAAGCCAACCATAGGTCTCTGTCAGGTGGAACTCCTATTTCTTTAGTGTGGTCCACATTCAGTGCAGTGGCAATCTTCCTCAGCATCAGATCATGGTTCATGACCAGATCATAGGTTCCTAGCTGCATCTTCTTTATAACCTGAAGTTCCTGCATTACCATGGAGATATCACAAGAAGTACCTGCTCCTGTTGGGGGGGGGGGTAGTGCAAAAGATGTTGGTTTGGGTTGTCTGGGATGCTTTGACTCTTGAGACATAAAATGGTCAATGTGGTCTATCACCGAGTACTTATCCATAATCCTTTCAGGCTTCACCTTTGTCAATTCTTCATAGTTTAACCTAGCCTCATTCTTTTGGCCAACAAAGTGATAACAAAGCAATATGGCAGTTGGAGATTCTTTTCAATGGCTTTCATCATCTCCTCCAGTATTAACTCACCCAGATTAACATACAGGCCTCTCATTAAACAGTAAATCAATACCAACCTCTTAATGACAATCTCAGTAGCATGAGCCATAGGTTGCAGGGATGAAAGAACATAGTGGCACCATAAGAGGGGGAGATGATTCAAACAACTCTTCTAGACACTTTTTGGTGCACAATTCACTTTTGTTATATATGTAGCTCCTTGTTCACAGCATTCTTCTAAAATTTCTTTCCTAAGATTTTCATTTTCAGCCCTATGAAAGATATCTACTTTCCAAGTGTAGTGACATCCTTCCTCATCCTATATAGGTACTTTCAACAGCTTATTCAATATATGACCAGATAGAAGAATGGTGACTCCTCTCAAGAAGGAAGAAAAAAGAAACTTATCCTCAATAGAATTGGCCCTTAGATTGGCATAAAATTCCCTAGTAAGTTCCAGGTAACCATTCCCTAAATTCTCATTAAAAATTGCCACCCTCTTGCTAACATGGCAGATTTTACAGTGTAATCAGAACAATTTTCTTCCTCCAGGACTAAAGCTTTATCCCTTATTACTCCCCCATGTTTGAACTTATTCTCATAAGCTTGGGCAGCCTTGGAATCTCTAAACCTATATCCATCAAAACCCTCAACTGTCTGAGACTTGTTTTCTTCCTCAAGGCTTTTACTCCTTTCGGTTGATGGAGAATCAGGGATACTGATAGTAACTACCCCCTTTCCTTTCTCTTTTGAGGTTTTCTTCACATTTTCTATCTCAACAATTTTTTTAGGTCTTCTAAAAATTCTTTGTGATCTTCTGATCATTGTGAGTGTTAACGATGGTATTTATAAAGCCTAAATAGATACAATTGCACAAATAGCACAACCACAACAAAAAGAAAATGTAAGATGAAAAGATCTGATGGATGCAGGAAATTTGAAATTAAAACAAAGAACTACTAAAATCCTAGTTATCAACTAAAATTAAAGAATGTAAAGATGTTACCTTTCAAAGGAATTTAGAGATTGTGCCTTTTCCTCTTCAAAACCCAAGGTTCTAACGTAAAGAGTTAGGGTTTGTCGCTGAAAGGGTTTTATACTGCTGAACCCATTACACGAGGTACGCGTAGTTACGCTGAAATGTTGGCATATAAACACCCATATTAAATCATAACAAGTGGCAACAGGTGTGAATCACGCTCCAAGCGTACCATTCTTCACTTAAGCGAAGAGAAAATACCATGTGGTGTGCTCAAGCGCTGAGAGACCACGCTCAGGCGACAAGCTTGGAACAGCAAGCTTTCAACTTTCTTAACCCCGAGTACGCTCAAACGTGGGATAGGGCGCTCAAGCGTGAAACTCTTTTCAGTATCAGTGGCACACAAGGAAACTCACGCTCAGGTGTGAGTAAATGCACGCTTAAGCGCGTATGTATAACATATGACAGGTTTGGTGCAGGCAGGCTCATGCTTAAGCTTAATATTGTTTCGCTTAATCACAGGGCCAAGTACAAGAGTCAAGCTCAAGCGTGAAGTGGTCACGCTCAAGTGCAAGGCACGTCAGGCAATGCACTTCTCGATCATGCTTAAGCATGATGAGCCAAGCTCAAGCGCAATCTTTTTCATCAGGCATAACGAATCACGCTTAGAGCGTGTAGGCATACGCTCAAGCTCCAATTTGGATTCAGTGGGGTCAGAGATTACTCGCTCAAGCGCCCCAAAATTCGCCCAGGCTAATAAGGCTTTCGCTCAGGCGACAAGAAGACTCGCCCAAGCAGATCAAGCATTCCTACAGAAACACACTCATGCTGTAAGTGTACATTTTCTAGCTTAAGCGTAAACAGCTTTCCTAAGGTCACATGCTCAAGCTTGCCATATGACGCTTAAGCGTCAAGATCAGCATGAAGGGTCATGCTCAAGCATGGACCCGAGCTCGCTCAAGCACGAGGCTTACCTAAAGTCACGCTCAGGCATGAGAGCACACGCTTAAGCGCCAGACACTTAGCTTAAGATCACGCTTAAACGCATCAAGGTTCGCTCAAGCGCCAGATGTACCTGATCCTAATTCTAACTAATGGAATTACATGTAAGTATACTAGGATTTGAGCGTATAAATGCTCAAACCATATTCCAAAATTTTTCAAGTTTATTCGTACTTTATTAATACTTTTTAGTTTCTATTTGTTGTTTCAAAGCACAAAACACAAAATACAACAATAAAAAATGTAGGGTTGCCTCCCTCAAGCGCTTCTTTAAGGTCACTAGCTTGACCCTTGACACCTAAGAGGGTGACTGCAAAAACATGGAGAATTTCTGCCTATCAAACTCTCATCCAAAGTAGAGTTTGAGTCTTTGGCCATTCACCTTAAAAGTTCTTCCAGTGGTTGGTTCTTTCACCGCAATTACACCATGAGGGAAAACCTCATTCATAATAAAAGGTCCAGACCACTTTGATCTTAATTTTCCTGGAAAGAGTTTCAGTCTAGAATTGAATAACAGGACCTTATCATCCTTTTGTAACTTTTTTCTATTTATCCACTTATCATGCCACCTCTTAGTTTTCTCTTTATAAATTGAGCCACTCTGATAAGCATTGAGTCTGAACTCCTCAAGTTCATGGAGTTTTAGGACTCTTTCCTCTTGAGATTGGTCACAATCCATATTTAACAGCTTTGTGGCCCACTATGCCTTATGTTCTAACTCCACAGGGAGATGGCAAGCCTTACCATATACCAACTAATAAGGAGACATGCCAATGGGATTTTTAAATGATGTTCTATAGGCCCACAATGCATCATCCAATTTCACAGACCAATCTTTCCTAGACTTCCCTACCACTTTCTCTAATATTCTCTTGATTTCCCTATTGGAAAGCTCAACTTGCCCATAAGTTTATGGATGATATGGAGTAGATACCTTATGCAATACCTCATAGTGTCTTAGGGCTTTTTCCATGATTCTATTGCAGAAATGTGACCCTCCATCACTAATAAGGACTCTAGGGACTCCAAATCTGGAGAAAATATTCTTCTTTATAAACCTAAGCACCACATGTGCATCATTGGTTCTGGTAAGGATTGCCTCCACCCACTTAGAGACATAATCCACAGCAACAAGGATATACTCATTGGAGAATGACTTTGGGAATGGTCCCATAAAGTCAATGCCCCAAACATCAAATAACTCCACAACTAAAATATTTCTCAAAGGCATGCCAGCTTTAGCAGAGAGGCCTCCGCTTCTTTGGCACTTATCACACCTTTGCACATATACTCTAGCATCCTGAAAAATTATTAGCCAATAAAAGCCACATTGCAATACTTTTGCTGCTATTTTAGAGGCACCATGGTGTCCTCCATAATAGAAGTCATGGCAGTGCCATAGGAGTCTTTTTTACTCTGATTCAGGCACACATCTCCTGATAATTCCATCTATTCCTATCTTATAAAGAAATGGATCATCCCATTGAAAGGTTTTACTATCATGGAAAAAAATTTTCTTTATTTGGGATGTCCACCCTTCAGGTACCACAGAGGCACTTTTAAAGTTGGCCATATCAGCATACCATGGCCCTGTGATAATTGCCATCAGCCTCTCATCTGGGAATTTCTCTTTAATCAAGATAAAATATGATTCACCCTCTAGACGGGAGAGTTGATCAGCCACTGAGTTCTCTACTCCCTTTTTATCTCTTATTTCTAAATCAAACTCTTGGAGTAAAAGAACCCACCTGATCAACCTTGGCTTTGATTCTTTTTTAGCTAGCAAGTACTTGATTGTTGAATGATCTATATACATAATGACCTTAGCACCAATCAAGTAAGCTTTGAATTTATCAAATGCATACCCCACAGCAAGCATTTCTTTTTCAGTAGTGGTGTAGTTTATTTGGTTCTCATTTAGTATTTTGCTAGCATAATAAATTACATGTGTTAATTTTTCTTTCTTCTGCCCCAGCACTGCTCCTATAGTAAAATCACTTGCATCACACATGAGTTCAAATGGTAAAGACCAATCAGGTGCTGCAAGGATTGGAGCTGAAATTAATCTGTTTCATATTTTCAAAAGCCTTGACACAGTTTTCATCAAAAACAAAAGCGTGATCTTTCACCAGTAAATCAGTCAAAGGCTTTGCTATTTTTGAAAAATCTCTTATAAATCTCCTATAGAAGCCAACACATCCTAGGACACTCCTCACTCCTTTCATATTGATTGGGGGAGGAAGTTTTTCAATGATATCAATCTTGGCTCTATCTACTTGAAGGCCCTCAGCAGAGATTTTGTGGCCAAGGACTATCCCTCCTCTAACCATAAAATGACACTTTTACCAGTTAAGGACAAGATTAGTCTCTTGACATCTCACCAGCACCTTAGATAGGTTGCGAAGGCATATATTAAAGTTGTCTCCAAGCACAGAAAAGTCATCCATGAACACCTCAATGAACTTCTCTACCATGTCCCCAAAAATTGCCAGCATACACCTTTGAAAGGTTGCTGGTGCATTGCACAAGCCAAAAGGCATGCCCCTATATGCAAAGATTCCATATGGAAAGGTGAAGGCTGTCTTCTCTTGATCTGTTTGATCAACCATAATTTAGTTGTAACCAGAATATCCATCAAGGAAGCAGTAATATTCATGACCGAAGAGTCTCTCAAGCATTTGGTCTACAAATGGTAAAGGAAAGTAGTCTTTTCTAGTGGAGTCATTAAGCCTTATATAATCTATGCATATTCTCTAACCTTTAGTTGGTCTAGTGGCAATGACTTTACCATCTTCATTTTTAACAGTGGTCATCCCACCTTTCTTAGGCACCACTTGGACTAGACTAATCCAAGCGCTGTCTGAGATAGGATAGATAATCCCTGCATCAAGGAGTTTAACCACTTCTTTCCTTACAGCCTCTTTCATTGTGGAGTTTAATCTTCTTTGCGGCTGAACAACAGGGGAATAGTCATCCTCCATCAAAATTTTGTGCATACAAAATGATGGACTAATTCCCTTTAAATCAGAAATGTTCCAGCCTATAGCAGACTCATGTTTTCTTAAAACCCTATCAATTTTTCTATATCCTCATCTTTTAAATCAGCATTAATGATTACAGGATGTGATTCATTATCTCCTAAGAAAACATATTTCAAGTAAGAAGGCAAAGGTTTCAAATCATTCTTTTCTTCAAACACTTCCTTACCTTTCTCAAGTTCAGTATTATTTAATTTTTCTTTCTTTTCATTTTCTAATTCACCTACTTCACATGCTTCTAGTAGGTTCAGTAACTCATTATGTGAGTCATCTAACTCCTCAGTCTCGGAGTCAAAATTATCCTCAAGAAAGGCTTGTAAAATCTCTTCTTCAATTCTTAACAACATAGGAGTCTTATAGCTTTTAATTTCTTCAAGCATAAAACAATCCATTTTCTCAGCTGGATGTTTCATAGCATTAAAGACATTAAAAGTTACCTGCTCCTCTTGAACTCTCAGCATGAGTTCTCCCTTCTCTACATCAATTAAAGTTCTTTTTGTAGCTAAGAAGGGTCTCCCTAGAATTAAAGGAATCTCTCTATTAGCTTCCATATCCAAAACTACAAAATCAGCTGGGAAGATGAACTTATCTACCTTAACTAACAAGGCTTCTAGCATCCCATGAGGATATTTGATAGACCTATCAGCCAACTGTAAAGACATACGAGTTGGTTGCAGGTCATTAATTCTTAATTTCCTCATTAAGGACAAAGGCATGAGATTTATGCTAGCCCCTAGATCACATAAAGCACTTTCTACATGAACATCCCCTATTGCATAAGGTATTGTAAAAGATCCAGGATCTTCTAGCTTTTAAGGAAGTTTCTTTTGAATAATTGCACTGCACTCTTGAGTGAGAGCAATCATTTCATCTCCCTTAAGCTTTCTCTTCTTAGACAGAAGCTCTTTTAAGAATTTAGTATAGGAAGGCATCTCTTGCAATGCCTCAGCAAATGGAATATTTATATGAAGCCTTTTAAACACATCCAAGAACTTAGCAAACTTTTGCTCCTCTATCTGTTTCTTGAATCTATATGGAAATGGAGCATTCTTTAATTTCTCAGGAGTTAACTTGATAGCTTCCTCCAAGATAAAATCAATCTTTTTCTTTTTCTTTTGATGAACTTGATTTTATTTTTCTTTTTCTGTTTCTACTTTATTTTTAGTTTTATCATTAACTTGCTCACTTACCTGCTCTTTTTCTTTTTCTGAATTGTTTTCTGAATTATTTTCCTGACTTGGAGTAGGGATAAGAACTTCCCCACTCCTTGTGGTTATTGCCTTGCAATGTTCCCTTGGATTCACCTTAGTATCTACAGGAAAATTGCCTGACTGTCTCTTAGCTAACTGTTTTGATAGTTGTCCAACCTAGTTTTCCAGATTTCAAATGGACGCCTCTTGATTTTTAAAGCTGTCCTGAGTGGCTTGAATGAACTGAGATAGCATATTCTCAAGTTAAGACTTTTCTTTAGAGGGAGGGGGAGAAGGTTGTTGTGGTCTAGTTGTGGTTTGATTTTATGGTATGTTTTGATTCAAATGTGGACCTTTCTGCCATGAAAAATTAGGGTGATTTCTATAGTTAGGATTAAAGGAATTAGAGGGATAATTCCTTTGAAATGTTGCTGCCCCATGTAATTAACTTGTTCAACAGGCACATTTGGATCACACATGCCATTTTCATGGTCTCCACCATAAAAATCACAACTCATCATACAAACTTGACTAGGCTTTTGAAGTTCTGAAATATGTACACTTAGTTTTTCCAAAGCCTGAGTCATCAACTTACTTTGAGCTAAATAAGCATCTAATATCCCTTTCTTAGGGATTTGGCTCCTTTCACTAACTAAACATTCATTTGAAGTTATTATGATGCATAAATTCAGAGCCATTAACTTGGTGAGAAAATCCTGAATTATTATCGAATTATTGTGTGACTCTCAGAGGATTTATTTTCTTTTGGCAAGTGCACCAGTCGTTAAATTTGTAATATATTTGATCGTTCCCACAGGGATTATGGTAATTACTACAATCTTAGACTAGTACAGTTGAACCAACGCATGCAGATGCAATTTATTCTGTTTTTCTGTTGTTTTATATTTTCTATGTTTTTGTATTTTCAGAAGTAGTATAAAATGTGAAATGTGGTTAATGGAAGATAGGTTAGGATTACTTCAGCTTACAACTTCATCAAGAAACATGCAATCGAGGTTCAATTAAACTTTAGATGCAAGAGGACAATTCACAGTTGGTTAATCCCTAATCCCTTAGGTAATTAACACTAATTCCTAAGTATTAAACACTAATCCCTTAGATGCTCAATAATAGAGAAATCTAATGCAAAATTGGGGGTTGAATCCTAACTATTTACCTAATTACTAGGCTTGAATTAGTTAGGAAGCTAGAAGTTACCTAAGCCTCAACCATGATTCCTTACTGTGAGTTTCTTCATTTGGTTCTGAATTTGTCAATTCAGCAGAGTAGATCCACTTCTTAGCTTGTTCTCCTCTTGCTGCAAAAGATAATTTCCTCAATGCAGCTTAAAGATTTCATCGGAAGCTTCAGCAATCCCAACCCTAGGGGTTTAGAAACCCATGGAAATGGATTCTGTCGAAGGAATATAGAGAGACATGGACGAGAGAATTTAGAGAGAGAAAAGAATTAGAGAGAGATTAGAAATGAGAAAATGAATCGTGTTCTTATTTTGTACTCTCCTCCCCACCTATAGAGTATGTACAAGTATATATAGACATCTAACTAACTAACTAACTTAATTAATTACAAAGGAAACTTAATTAATAATTAAACTAACTAATCTAAATACATAATTACAAGTAAATAATTAATTACACTCTCCTTAAATTACTAATGTATAGCAGCAAACGGAAAATAGAAACAGCGCAACATTTCGTTTAGAGGGAACAACAGCAAGTTAAATAACCACCTTCACGCTTGAGTGTGAAGGGCTCGTGCTTGAGCGCGCTCGAGATTATTACTGCATTGTGTCTTCACACTTAAGCGTGAATGTGGGACGCTTGGGCGTGGGTGTTGTGGTGAAGTCACGCTTGAGCGTGAGTGATACTCGCTTGAGCGTGAGTGATACTCGCTTGAGCGTGATTGTGTTTTCATGCTATATGCTTTGGTTTCCTTTCTTTGTACATGATTTGCATGTTGCCTCACGCTTGAGTGTGAAACCTTCAAGCTTGAGCGTGAAGAACATTTTACTGCACCTGCACATGCAAACAAATAATTGCCTGGCGTTTGTATGTTGGCTATCCAGCGTATGTACGCTAGGTTAGTGAATTTATAAATAAACAAATTTCTTTAACTAATTATTATTTTTAATCATTTTCTTACATAAATTAAACACTTTTGAAATAAATAAATAAAACCAGAATTAATGATAATTTATTAAATAATAATGCCAAACTAAACAAAATTTAATGGATTAAGTTAAATTAAAGGAGAAATAGTTAAGTCTTTTCAAGACTTATCACATCCCCAAACTTAAAACTTGCTTGTCCTCAAGCAAATACTCAGATTAATTAATCAATTGCACTTACTCAAGACAATCAACCTTTCCTTAACTTAATATCATACTATAATTATTGAATACTATTCATACTTTCTTTTCACAAATTCTAAAAATATAATTACTCACACCTCCTTTGAGAAACAAGTTGGTGATACTTACTCACTGGATTCGTGTTTCACTCTTCTCTTAGTGCATAGGGTAAATGCATGCACTCATCACCTACATAATTGTTAGATCAACATAGGCTTGCAACAGTTCTAAACATCACGACATATGGTAGCACAATTGGATCAGTAAGGGCTTTTTAAACTTTTAATAAGGTTAAGCTACAGGCTCTACTTTTGTTTTTCTAGTTAATGTTGGGTTAAAAGATGTACTCACTAATGCGTTGCCTTAATCTTAACTTAAATGCCTCTACTAACTAGCTCTTTTACTTTTATTATATTTCAGATGAAGAATGCTTTGTACTTCCTTCTCTTTCAGTCCTTTGGACTCTTTCTTTCTTTCTTTTCTTCCATCTTTTTTAATTTTTTTCAATACCATTTTTTTCATTTTTTTCTTGTGGTGCATTGCACCTTGCTTTGCTGATTTTTCATTTTCCTATTGCTTTTGTTGTTCCTCCTTTCATTTTTTTTTCATTTTTTCAAAATCCTCATCTATAATTAAGGTCAGAGTGTGTCTTTAATTGCTGTTAGGCACACTCTTCATCCCCAAACTTAGAACTTGCTAGTCCCTAGCAATAAGATAAGACTCAGTAATTCATCAGTGGAACATCCAGGGATAATTCACTTGGTTTTTCTCAAATAAATTGGCTTGTAAAGTTAGGTACATAAGTAAAATGAAAGGTCCCAGGCTCAAAATATAATTGTTAGGTCAAAGAATAATTAATAATATTAAGGATGGCTAAATTTGGCCCTGGATAATTTTCAAAGAAGGCCTTCATCATTTCCAATTGTCAAACATATAATCATTTAGCAAGCACTGGAGCAAATTCTGTCTCACTAACAAGAATGCAGGCACACTTAGAAAAGAATTAATAAAGGCTTAAATTCTCATTGCCTAAATTCTCATTAAAGAACTGCTATCCCCTTTTAATCATAGCAGCTTTTACATTAAAATCAGAATAATTTTCTTCATCAAGGACCAAAGCTCTATCCCTTATTACTCCCCTATGTTTGAACTTATTCTCATAATCTTGGGCGGCCTTGGAATCTCTAAACCTAAACCCATCAAAACCCTTAACTATCTGAGACTTCTTTTCTCCCTCAAGGCTTTTACTCCTTTCAGTTGATGGAGAATCAGGGATACTGATAGTAGCCACCCCTTTTCCTTTCTCTTTTTGGGCTTTTTTCACATTTTCTATTTCAACACCTTTTTTAGGTTTTCTACAAAGTCTTTGTGATCTTTTGATCATGGTAAGTGTTAACGATGGTATTTATAATGCCTAAATGGATACATATATACAAACAGCAAAACCACAACAAAATGAAAATGTAAAATGAAAAGATATGATGGATGAAAGAAATTTAAAATTGAAACAGTGAACTACAACAATTCTAACTATAAAGTGAAAGTAAGAACTGAAAAGATGGTACCTTTCAAAGAAATCAGAGACTGTGCCTTTTCCTCTTCAAAACCCAAGGTTCCAGCGTAAAGAGTTAGGGTTTGTACACTAAAAGGGTTTTATACTGTTGAGCCCAATACCTGAGGTACGCGTAACTACGCTAAAATCTTGGCGTATAAACGCCCAAATTAAAACACACATGTAGCATCAGGTATGAATCACGCTCAAGCGACCCATTATTTACTTAAGCGAATTATATGTAAGGGAATGTCACGCTTAAGCCACAAACTAACAGGTATCAGATTGCTTCAATGTGGCACTCATGCTTAAGCTTACAGCATCACGCTTAAGCAAAAAATTTGGAACAGAACTTTTCCAACTACCTCAGCCCGATCACGCTCAAACGTGAGCTTAGGGCGCTTAAGCGTGGTAGTAATACACAAATCACGCTCAAAGCGTGAAATTCTAAGCCCAAGCGTAGGTATCAGTAGAAGGCACAAAAAGCTCACGCTCAAGCATGAGTAATGTACGCTCAAGCGTGGTAGGCAACAGGGGGGTAAGATAAGTCGCTCAAGCGACATGAAGGCACGCTCACGATCATGCTTAACCATGATGTTCCTAGCTCAAGCATGGCAGTTGCTATGTATCACGCTTCAAGTGTGAATGAATGACGCTCAAGCGCAGGGATGAGTTCGAAGGGTCACGCTCAAGCGCAAAGCTTATAACAAGGTCATGCTCAGGCGCGAATTATCACGCTTAAAGCGTCAGGCACACTTACAGGAGGAAAAATCATGCTTCAAGCGTAATTAAGTCACGCTCAAGCGCCACAGTATTTTGCTCAAGCGCAATCAAGTTCGCTCAAGAGCCAAGGGTACCTAATTCTAATTCTAGCTAATGGATTATGTATACTGGGATATGAGCGTATGAACACTCAAACCTTATTTAAAAATTTACCAGTTTATTCACCCCTTGATCAAAATTTTTAGTTTTCTTTTACTATTTTAACATAAAATACAACAAATCAAAATGTAGGGTTGCCTCCCTAAAGCGCTTCTTTAAGGTCACTAGCTTGACCTTTTGACATCTAAGAAGATGCCTGCAACATCATTGAGGTTTTCTGCCTATCAAACTCTCTTCCAAAATAGAGTTTGAGTCTCTGGCCATTCACTTTAAAAGTTCTATCAGTGGCTGGTTCTTTTAATTCAATTGCACCATGAGAAAAACCTCATTCACAATAAAAGGTCTAGACCACTTTGATTTTAGTTTTCCTGGAAAGAGTCTCAGTCTAAAATTGAACAACAGGACCTTATCATCCTTGTGAAATTCCTTCCTGTTTATCCACTTATCATGCCACCTCTTAGTTTTCTCTTTATAGATTGAGGCACTCTGATAAGCATTGAGTCTGAACTCCTCAAGTTCATGGAGTTTTATGACTCTTTCCTCTTGAGATTGATCAAAATCCATATTTAACAGCTTTGTGGCCCACCATGGCTTATGTTCTGACTCCACAGGGAGATGGCAAGCCTTACCATATACTAACCGATAAGGAGACATGCCAATGGGAGTTTTAAATGTTGTTCTATAGGCTCACAATGCATCATCTAATCTCACAGACCAATCCTTCCTAGATTTCCCTACCACTTTCTCTAATATTCTTTCAATTTCTCTATTGGAAAGCTCAACTTGTCCATAAGTTTGTGGATGATATGGAGTAGATACCTTATACAGTACCTCATAGTGTCTTAGGGCTTTTTCCATAATTCTATTGTAGAAATGTGACCCTCCATCACTAATGAGGACTCTAGGGACTCTAAATCTAGAGAAAATGTTCTTCTTTATAAACCTAAGCACCATATATGCATCATTGGTTCTGGTAGGGATTGCCTCCACCCACTTGGAGACATAATCCACAGCAACAAGGATATATTTATTGGAGAATGACTTTAGGAATGGTCCCATGAAGTCAATGCCCCACACAACAAATAATTCCACAACTAAAATATTTATCAAAGGCATGCTAGCTTTAGCAGAGAGGCCTCCACTTCTTTGATAATTATCACACCTTTGCACATATACTTTAGCATCCTGAAAAACTGTTGGCCAATAAAAGCCACATTGTAACACTTTTGCTGCTGTTCTGAAGGCACCATGGTGTCCTCCATAATAGGAGTCATGGCAGTGCCATAAGAGTCTTTCTTGCTCTGATTCAGGCATACATCTCCTTATAATTCCATCTACTCCTATCTTATAAAGAAATGGATCATCCCATAGAAACGTTTTACTATTATGAAAGAATTTTTTCTTTATTTGGGATGTCCACTCTTCTGGTACTACAGAGGCACTTTTAAAGTTAGCCATATCAGTATACCATGGCCCTGTGATAATTGCCATCAGCTTCTCATCTGGGAATTCCTCTTTAATCAAGATAGAATCAGATTCACCCTCCAGACGAGAGAGTTGATCAGCCACTGAGTTCTCTACTCCCTTTTTATCTCTTATTTCTAAATCAAACTCTTAGAGTAAAAGAACCTATCTGATCAATCTTGGCTTTGATTCATTTTTAGCTACCAAGTATTTAATTGCTGAATGATCTATATACACAATGACCTTAGCACCAATCAAGTAAGCTTTGAATTTATCAAATGCATACACCACAGCAAGTATTTCTTTTTCAGTGGTGGTGTAATTTATTTGATTCTCATTTAATACTTTGCTAGCATAATAAATGACGTGTTAATTTTTCTTTCTTCTGACCCAGCACAGCTCCTACAGTAAAGTCACTTGCATCACACATGAGTTCAAATGGTAAAGACCAATCAGGTGTTGCAAGGATTAGAGCTGTTACTAATCTTTGTTTCAGATTTTCGAAAGCCTTGACACAGTTTTCATCAAAAATAAAAGCATGATCTTTCATAAGTAAATTAGTCAAAGGCTTAGCTATTTTCAAAAAATCTTTAATAAATCTCCTATAGAAGCCAGTACATCCTAAGAAACTCCTCACTTCTTTCACATTGATTAGAGAAAAAAGTTTTTCAATGATATCAATCTTAGCTCTATCTACCTAGATGCCCTTAGCATAGATTTTATGGCCAAGGACTATCCCTCCTTTAACCATAAAATGAAACTTTTCCCAGTTAAGGACAAGATTAGTCTCTTGACATCTCACCAGTACCTTAGATAGGTTGCTGAGGCATATAGCAAAGCTATTTCCAAACATAAAGAAGTCATCCATAAACACCTCAATGAACTTCTCTATCATGTCCCTAAAAATTGCTAGCATACATCTTTGAAAGGTTGTTGGTGCATCGCACAAACCAAAAGGCATGTGCCTATATGCAAAGATTCCATAGGGACAGGTGAAGGCTGTCTTCTCTTGATCTTTTGGATTAACCACAATTTGGTTGTAACTAGAATATCCATCAAGGAAGCAGTAATACTCGTGACCTGATAGCCTCTCAAGCATTTGGTCTACAAATGGTAAAGGAAAATGGTCTTTTCTAGTGGAGTCATTAAGCCTTCTATAATCTATGCACATTCTCCAACCTGTAGTTGGTCTAGTGGCAATGACTTCACCTTCCTCATTCTTAATAGTGGTCATCCCTCCTTTCTTAGGCACCACTTGGACTAGACTAATCTAAGCGCTGTCCGAGATAGGATAGATAATCCCAGCATCAAGAAGTTTAACCACCTCTTTCCTTACAGCTTATTTCATTATGGGGTTTAATCTTCTTTGTGGCTAAACAACAGGGGAATAGTCATCCTTCATTAGAATTTTGTGTATACAAAATGATGGACTAATTCCCTTTAAATCAGAAATGTTCCAACTAATAGCAGATTCATGTTTTCTTAAAACCCCTATCAATTTTTCTACATCCTCATCTTTTAAATCAGCATTAATGATTACACAATGTGATTCATTATCTCCTAAGAAAACATATTTCAAATGAGAAGGCAAAGGTTTCAAATCAAGTTCTTCTTCAAACACCTCCTTACCTTTCTCAATTTCAGTATTATTTAATTTTTCTTTATTTTCATTTTCAAAATCACCTACTTCACATGCTTCAGGTAGGTTCAGGAACTCAGTATGTGAGTCATTTAACTCCTCAGTCTCAGAGTCAAAATCATCCTCCAAAAAGGCTTGTAAAACATCTTCTTCAGTTTTTAACAGCGTAGGAGTCTTATAACGTTTAATTTCTTCAATCATAAAACAATCCATTTTCTCAGCTGGATGTTTCATAGCATTGAAAACATTAAAAGTTACCTGCTCCTCCTGAACTCTCAGCATAAGTTCTCCCTTCTCTGCATCAATTAAAACTCTACCTATAGTTGAGAAGGGTCTTCCTAAAATCAAAGGAATTTCTCTATCAGCTTCCATATCCAAAACTATAAAATCTACTAGAAAGATAAACTTATCTACCTTAACTAATAGATCTTCCAGCATCCCATGAGGATGTTTGATAGACCTTTCAACCAACTGCAAAGACATACGAGTTGGTTGCAGGTCATTAATTCCTAACTTCCTCATTAAAGACAAAGGCATGAGGTTTATGCTAGCCCCTAGATCACATAAAGCACTTCCTAATGAACATCCCCTATTGCAAAAGGTATTGTAAAAGATCAAGGATCTTCCAGCTTTTGGGGGAGTTTCTTTTGAATAATTGCAGTATACTCTTGAGTGAGAGCAATCATCTCATCTTCCTTAAGCTTTCTTTTCTTAGACAGAAGTTCTTTCAAAAATTTAACATATGAAGGCATCTCTTGCAATGCCTCGGCAAAGGGAATATTTATGTGAAGCTTTTTAAACACATCCAAGAACTTAGCAAACTTTTGCTTCTCTATCTGTTTCTTAAATCTATGTGGAAATGAAGCATTGCTTAGTTTCTCAGGAGGTAGCTTGACAGCTTCCTCCAAGATCAAATCAAGCTTTTTCTTTTTCTTTTGATGGACTTGATTTTCTTTTTCTTTTTCTAATTCTACTTTATTTTCAGTTTTATCAATAACTTACTCACTTTCCTGCTCTATTTCTTTGGTTATTTCTCTTTCTAAACTCACTTCATGACTTGGAGGTGGGAGAAGAATTTTCCCACTCCTACTAGTTATTGCTTTGCAATGTTCCCTTGGATTTACCTCAGTATCTCCAGGAAAATTGCCTGATTGTCTCTCAACTAATTGTTTTGACAGCTGTTCAACCTGATTTTCTAAATTTTGAATGGATGCTTCTTAATTTTTAAAGCTGGCCTGAGTGGCCTGAATGAATTGAGACAGGACACTCTCAAGTTTAGACTTTTCCTTAGAGGGAGGGGGTTGTTGTGATCTAGTTGTGGTTTGATTTTGTGGCATATTTTGATTCAAATGTGGACCTTTCTGCCATGAAAAATTAGGGTGATTCCTATAGTTAGGATTAAAGGAATTAGAGGGATAATTCCTTTGAAATTGTTGCTGCCCTATGTAATTCACTTGCTCAACAGGCACATTTGGATCACACATGCCATTTTCATGATCTCCACCATAAAAATAACAACTCATTATACAAACTTGACTAGGCTTTTGAAGTTATAAAATCTGTACACTTAATTTCTCTAAAGCCTGAGTCATCAACTTACTTTGAGCCAAATAAGCATCCTGTGCTTCTAATTCTAATATCCCTCTCTTAGGGATTTGGCTCCTGTCACTAACTAGACATTCATTCAAAGTAATTACATCAATCAATTCTATAGCCTCTTCAACTATTTTAGTGGTCAATGAACCTCTGTTAGTCCTCAAATTTTCAATAAAAACTTGAATAAAAATTTCATAAAAATTATAAAAATTAGTTTAATTTGTTAGAAAATTAGGATTTAAATTCAATAAATGGATGTTGTTGGAAATAATCTGCCCTTGATCAATTTTCTCTAGTTTTGCAGTGAAAAAGTTATGAAATCAAGAGAAAATTACACTGGAGGAGCTGACGCGTAGCCTCACCCCACACGTAGCATCAACAGCTATTTTTGATGCTGACGCTACGCATCACAGCCACGCGTAGCGTCAGTGCTGCGTGGTCTCCACCTCCACTTTGACCAACCACTCCACTTGGACCCAATAATGGGCACTCCACTCAGCCACAAGGGCCATCCCACTCACCATGAAAGGCCAAAAATCGGTGGAGACATGTCCATATGGCCAAGCATGATCAAATTTAATAATTTGAAATGGCCATTATCAAGTGTTTAATGGAGGCTGAGTCAGGGGTGTGACGCGTAGCGTCACAGGGACGTGTAGCGTCAGCACCCTTGCTTAGCCCTATAAATAGGGCCATCCAACACCATTCAAATCATCCCATCCCATCCCATTCCATAGCATTTCTTTTCTCTTTTGTGCTCGACTTTGAGTACTTCTTTTGTGAGTTGTAGTTCTAGAATAGTTTTTTAGATACTTGAGTGTGTTTCGGTGTATTGTGATCATTGTATCGTGAAGTTCCCATCGTCTTCGTAATGTCAAAATCTGTAAGTGTTGCTTCTACTTTCACCATGTGTAACTAATTTGTTTATGTTGGAATTGGTGAACTAATCTATTGAGTATAATGTTGTGAATTCGACCTCTGCATGTTTATGATTCAAGTCCATGTTAGTATTTTAACCTTTTATTCATATGAACGTCAAACGGGAGAATGATTTTCATGTGTATTGAAACTTGTTTTATTAGTATGAATGTCAAACGGGAGAATGATTGTTCATGCCGTATTGAAACTTGTTTTAACAAAAGTAAAAATTTGGAATACCCTTGGTATCTCAATTCTATAGGGGTTGTTAACCATTGTTGCCATAAGGCCAGGTCTTAATGCAAGTTTTTACTGAGAAAGCTCACGAGGGATCGGACTTTACGGTGAATTCTTAGAATTTATATCACGAGGGATCGGTTATAATGATTTTAAGCTGCAATGACATGAAACTTGATGATTAAATATGCATGTCTTGAGTTCCTCATTGTTATTCTAGATTAGGGATCCAATTTCCAACATAATTTGTTTATCTATGTTTATCTCAAGTATCTTACCTATTCTAGATTGCAACTCGTTTTTTTTAGATAGATTTTATTTTCTTTTATCTTATGAACCACTCAATCATGCTATCCTGTGAATATTGTATAACTTGTATATAAATTATTCTTTTGTTTATAACTTCCTTCCCATTTACCATAGTAAATAGAAAATTACTGTTATTATTGGACTTTCAATCCCAGTGGAACGATATCTAAATTTTGAAAACTACAAACGATTGGTGCGCTTGCCAATTAACAAACCCGGTGGTGGAAAAGAACTGTTGAGATGCTATCGCCGGGTTAACAAGTTTTCTGGCGCCGTCGCCGGGGATTGAATTGTTTCAGTAAAACAGTAAAATTTTAATTACCGTGGTAAATATATTTTTTTTACCTTAGTTAATTTTTTTTTATTATTTATTTCTTATCATTATTACACTAACTTTCTTTGTCTAGTTTGTGTATGCAAACTCGATCTACCGCAGGTAAAATTTATTTTGATCCTGAGATAGAAAAGTTTGTAAAGAAAATCAAGTCTTTGAAATCTAAAACACAAACTACTTCTTCTTCTACTTCGAAAATTTTTGAAAATTCAAATATGGCTGCTGAAATGAGAACATTGGGACAGTTTGCTGCTATTAATGGTCCACCCCGAGTTTCGGGAATGTTTCAAGGACCAGTTTTACCAGTGGAAATTAAACCTGCCACTTTAAACATTATTCAAAACAACCAATTTGCTGGTTTAAATCATGAAGAACCATATGAACATTTAACTGTTTTTTATGAGTTATGCAGCACAATTGGTTTTGAACCCAATCAAGAAGAGTCTGTTTACATGAGACTTTTTCCTTTTTCATTGATTGGTAAAGCAAAAGAATGGTTTAAATCTTGTCCACCGGGTAGTTTTGCAAACTGGTCCGATGTTGAAAGAAAATTTTTGGAAAGATTTTATTCTCCTTCAAAATATTTTGAAGCAATGACAGCCATACATTCTTTTTTCTCAAAATAATGATGAATCACTAGGAGAGACATGGGAACGATTCAAGGCACTTTTGAGAAAGTGTCCAAACCACAACCTGAATGATGCCGAAAAGGTAAGAATCGTTTACCATGGTCTATTGCCTCAGTTCAAGATGATGTTAGATGCTTGTGCAGGTGGTTCTTTAATGAACAAGACTGTGGAGGAAGCTATAGAAATATTGGAATCAATGGCTATCAGTGACCGCCAAGCAAAGCATGAAAGAGGTAATATACAAAGGAAGCCAGGAATGCTCGAATTGGGAGTAAATGATGCAGTGTTGGCTTAGCAAAAATTACTGACCCAACAAATTGAAGTTATGAGCAAGCAATTGGAAAAACTCCAAATTGCTCAAGTAGCATCACCACCCCCTGCTCAACTTAAAACATGTATGCACTGCATGGGAGAACAACCATGTGGTTACTGTGGAAATGAGCAAGAGCAAGCCAATTTCATGAACCATCAAAGAGCACCCTTAGGTAATTTTCCTTTTAATCATGGAAATTCTTTTCCTAACAATTACCTGCAGGGTTGGCAAAATTAGAATATTGGCTGGAGACAGGACACTGGACCTTCCAACAGACCTCCTAACAATCAATTCAAGCAACAACAAACTGACAATGCAAGATTGACAAGAATAGAGGAATCTATTCAACAGTTATTGCAGTTTGTGGAGACAAATGAAGCTGCCCGAAAAGTATCAGACATACAAATGGGTCAGCTTGCAATAGAGATAGCCGAATTAAAGAGTTTTGGGTTTTCTGCAAACACTCAAAACCCAAGGGAACAATGTAACGCTGTTTCTTTTGATGTTGTAAAAATTGATTGTAAAGAAAAGAGTGAGAAAAAGAAAGAAGAAGAAGAGAAAGAAAGTGAAAAAATAGAAAAAAATGAAAAAAACAAAAAAGAAAAAAATGTGCAAATAGATACAGAGCAAGAAACAAACTGTATAACCCCGAAAAAATGTAAAGATCCGGGGAGTTTCACCATTCCTGTGACAATCGGAAATATCAACATCAGGAATACGTTATTAGATTTAGGGGCTAACATTAACTTGATGCCCTTAGATTTAATAAAGCGCATTGGTGAATATGAGCTAAAAGAAGCAAAGACAGAATTACAGTTTGCAGATCGCTCCATCAAAAAGCCTTTTGGGATTGTGGAAGATGTGTTGGTAAAGGTTGACAAGTACCACTTCAAGGTTGACTTTATGGTACTGGATATGAAGGAGGATACTGAGATCCCCCTGATCCTAGGAAGACCTTTCATGAAGACTGCAAGGATCAGAGTAGATGTTGATCTAAGTACAGTTGCAGTCAAAGTTTATGAAGAAGAGGTAAGCTTCAGTGCTTATGAACACCTCAGGATAAGTAATGAGGAAAAAGTTTATCCCTCAACCGAACCAGGTATATCTCTTCCCAATCAATTAAATTGTTTTAAATTAACCGATGCTTTGAAAGATGAAAAATAGGTAATTAAGCATCGGAAAAGAAGAAGAAGGAAGAAAAAGACAGGTGATTCCTCAACGAATATTGGGAGACCACCTGATTAATCAAAGGTAATGTCTGGCTGGAAACATTAAACCTAGCGCTCAATGGGAGGCAACCCATTCTTTTTTTGATTTTTTTTAAACATAAAAAAAAACCACAAAACAAAAATTTTAAACTTGTTTAAAAGAAAAGGGGTTTTAAACTGAAAAGAAAAGGTTTTGAAAATCAAAAATCTTTGGAAAAATCAAAAACAGAAGCCCGCGCGTAGCGCCACTTTGACGCGTAGCTTGGACTCTGAATTTTGGGTCTGACGCGTAGCGTCCCATCCACGCGTAGCGCCAGAGCCCACGTTCAGTTTTTAAAACTGAACCAGAGAGGCCCATCTTAGGGTTTAAAGCCTAAGATCTCCTCTCTGCCTCACTTTAGTTTTCAAAACCCTAAATTTCAAAACCTCTTTCTCTCTTCCAAGCTCTCTCAATCCTATTACTCAAGGAACCACAAGTAAGTGTTCTAATCTGTTCTCTTTAGTTTTGTTTTTAATTTTCGATTTTTAGAAATAAATGTGGTTAGGATTAGGATTAGAAGACCATTGGGATTGATTGCTATTAGGAATTAGGAATTGAATGGATATAATGTGGTTTGGAAAGGGGTTGCTACTGTGTAACCCCTGTTTTTTTTTTCTTTGTTCTGCGTAGCTCATGCGTAGCGTCCCACTGACGCGTAGCGTGAGGATGAACTGTGAGCCCACGCGTAGCGTCCCACAGACGCGTAGCGTGGGCAGAACAGGCTGATGCGTAGCGTCACGCCACGCGTAGCGTCAGCCTCTGTTTTTAATTTTTGTTAATTTTTGCTGTGTGTTTGTTGTTGTTGTTTTCTTTTTTATTAATAAATTTTCATATTTAGTATTTGTTATACTTTCTTGCATAAGAATAAATTTGTATGAAATTTTGAATAAATTGTATTATTTGAAAATATGTGTGTTACTTTCTTTATAATTCATAAAAAAACAAAAATATGTTGTGGTGTATTTGAATTTCAATTTTAGAAAAACAAAAAAATATTTTTGATTTAAATGTTATGGATTGATTGTTAATGTGTGATTTATTGTTTAATGTGTGTTTAATTTTAAATTTTTACTTTTTACAGATGGCACCTAGGAAATCCATTCCCACTGCTGGTCCCTCTAAAAGACAGAGGAAGACCACGGATACCGATACCACCTCTGAGGATCCTGATCTTCAGGGACAGGAGGTGTTAGGACTGAGGGATCCCACCAGATTTCGCACTGATGCGAAATGGGCACGGTTTCATCAAATCAAGGGTCAGAGACTTATCTGGGAGAGGGTCCTTGATTTGAGTGCAGGAGACTATCCTGAGCTTCAGGATAGAGTGCAGCAGAGGAGATGGGGACCTCTATTCTCTCTACCTACTGAGGGGGACCCCATCTTAGTGATGGAATTTTATGCAAATGCCTTCAGGACTCGCCAGGACGCACCGAACATTGGGCAGCAACGGACGAGTTGGGTAAGGGGTCGGCATATCTCATATGACCGGGACACCATCAGCACCCTATTGGGTAACCCTTGGGAGCCTACTCCCGAGGATGACACTTGTTTCTGGAAAGAAAACAGAAACAAGATTGCTGCTGAGGGAGAGTTAGGATACTCCCTCGAGGAGGTTGCTCATTTCTTGAGCAAGGATGGAATCTTTTTCAACCTGAGTAGGGTTGGAAGGAGTCCATCTAACCTCCTAAAGACCCAGCTGACCCCCATAGCTCAGGCGTGGTCCCACCTCATGCTTCATAATATCACTCCTGTCACCCACCTTTCTTCCCTTCCAGTTGATCATTGTTGCCTTCTCTATTCTATTCTCCAGGGCCACACCATTGATATTGCTGAGCTTATATCCGAGCAGATTCACTTTTATACCCTTGGGTATAAAGTGAATCGCCCCATTCCCTTTCCTCTCATTATATCTGCCTTACTGAGGAGGCAGGGAGTCATTGTACCTTCACCAGAGTTCACTAGTTCTTCAGGGAGAGTCCCTAAAGTTCTAGTGAACAGAGATTATTTTGTGCAGCAGTGCGAGCTTCCACCACTAGAGCAGGAGGCTCAGCCCCGACCTAGGAGGAGGAGACCACCAGTGCAGCCTCCATCTACTGATGCTGTCACACAGGGCTTTGCCCGGATATCACTTGAGCATCAGCATATGATGCAGATGATGGCTGCCACTCATAGAGCTTATATTCATCTTCACGATGAATTTTACCAGTACAGGTTACAGGGAGAGGGAGCACCTTATGTTACCCCGGCCGAGTTTACAACACATGTAGCTTGGCCCGGAGATTTGCCTACCTACCCTGAGACTGGTGGATCTTCTGGTGCACAGGTTGACTCTGATGGTGATGGTGATGATGAGGAGGAGGAGCAGGATGATGATCAGATGGAAGATTGATGATGTCATCTTCTTATTCTTTTGCATTTACTTTGAGTACAGTTGATTCTAGTTTATATTTACATTTACATTTACACTTTATATTATGGTATTTCATTATTGTGTGGTGTGTTTTTACGTAGTTATTCGTTTTTGCTTATTTTTCGAAAAAATAATCCAAAAATAAAATTTTTATCTTTCAATTAAATTTTTGTTAGTTAATTTATACACTTAGAGTTTTTACACAATAAAACTTAAATTTGTAAAATCAATTATCTATTTTTTTTATATAACTTAGGAATTTTGATAAATTTAATTACAATAAGTTTATTAACCATCAAGCAAATTTCAATAACCCGGTGAGCAGAGAGATATTTTTTAAAACACTTGAGGGTTTAATCGACATATTTTCAATTCGAATTGATTTTGCTTTAATCTCTGATTTGTGTTGTTGTACAGAGAATTCGAGAAAATGATCAAGGCACATTTATTGGTGAAATGAAACCTTGGGCCAAACAGCTTACCTTGGTAAAAAGTCTTTTATCCTTTGCAAAGCCAATTTGAGCCTAAAATAAAATTCTTTGGTACCCTTAAAACCTAAATTTGTTTTAACCATTCCCTATACTTGATTGATTAAAAGAGCAGTTAAAATAAATGAAAAATATTTTGAGTGTTCTCACAAAAATGGGGAGTGAAAATAAGCAACTTGATTCTTTTCAAAAGGAAAGTATGAAAAAGAAAAAAATCAAAAATAATGAAAAGAATCAAGTTGGGGGTATTTATTTTCCATCAATAAAAGAAAATGAGAAGTTTGGGTCAAGAAAAAGCCTAAGAATTATAAAATGCTCTTTTATGATTTCAGGTTTTTGAATTCCAAGAAAAACCATTACTTCTTGAAAACCAAGCCTCATTACAACCCGTGAAAAGACCTTGTGATTTTCGAATTAACTCGGTATAAATAACCATTGATTAGATGACAAACAAAGTTAAATTCGTTTGATTTTATGATTGATTGAGTGAAATAGGTTACCAATTGCATAGAGATAAACACTTGTGAGGTAAGCCTGAAATTCTGCTTGATTGTTAATAGAATATTGTAAACAATTTTATCATTAGACCTTTGTTATATTTGATATCAATTTTTGATTATTACAAATTAGTTAAATTGTGTAATTATTTTTTGTGGTAAATTTTCGGACTAACTTAAAAATTTGATTCCAAATTTTTATTTTTTTCTTATTTTTCTCTTGCTCGAGGACGAGCAATGTCTCAAGTTGGGGGTATTTGCTAGTCCTCAAATTTTCAATAAAAACTTGAATAAAAATTTCATAAAAATTATAAAAATTAGTTTAATTTGTTAGAAAATTAGGATTTAAATTCAATAAATGGATGTTGTTGGAAATAATCTGCCCTTGATCAATTTTCTCTAGTTTTGCAGTGAAAAAGTTAAGAAATCAAGAGAAAATTACACTGGAGGAGCTGACGCGTAGCCTCACCCCACGCGTAGCATCAACAGCTATTTTTGATGCTGACGCTACGCATCACAGCCACGCGTAGCGTCAGTGCTGCATGGTCTCCACCTCCACTTTGACCAACCACTCCACTTGGACCCAATAATGGGCACTCCACTCAGCCACAAGGGCTATCCCACTCACCATGAAAGGCCAAAATCGGTGGAGACATGTCCATATGGCCAAGCATGATCAAATTTAATAATTTGAAGTGGCCATTATCAAGTGTTTAATGGAGGCTGAGTCAGGGGTGTGACGCGTAGCGTCACAGGGACGCGTAGCGTCAGCACCCTTGCTCAGCCCTATAAATAGGGCCATCCAACACCATTCAAATCATCCCATCCCATCCCATTCCATAGCATTTCTTTTCTCTCTTGTGCTCGACTTTGAGTACTTCTTTTGTGAGTTGTAGTTCTAGAATAGTTTTTTAGATACTTGAGTGTGTTTCGGTGTATTGTGATCATTGTATCGTGAAGTTCCCATCGTCTTCGTAATGTCAAAATCTGTAAGTGTTGCTTCTACTTTCACCATGTGTAACTAATTTGTTTATGTTGGAATTGGTGAACTAATCTATTGAGTATAATGTTGTGAATTCGACCTCTGCATGTTTATGATTCAAGTCCATGTTAGTATTTTAACCTTTTATTCATATGAACGTCAAACGGGAGAATGATTTTCATATGTATTGAAACTTGTTTTATTAGTATGAATGTCAAACGGGAGAATGATTGTTCATGTCGTATTGAAACTTGTTTTAACGAAAGTAAAAAGTTGGAATACCCTTGGTATCTCAATTCTATAGGGGTTGTTAACCATTGTTGCCATAAGGCCAGGTCTTAATGCAAGTTTTTACTGAGAAAGCTCACGAGGGATCGGACTTTATGGTGAATTCTTAGAATTTATATCACGAGGGATCGGTTATAATGATTTTAAGCTGCAATGACATTGATTAAATATGCATGTCTTGAGTTCCTCATTGTTATTCTAGATTAGGGATCCAATTTCCAACATAATTTGTTTATCTGTGTTTATCTCAAGTATCTTACCTATTCTAGATTGCAACTCATTTTTTTTAGATAGATTTTATTTTCTTTTATCTTATGAACCACTCAATCATGCTATCCTGTGAATATTGTATAACTTGTATATAAATTATTCTTTTGTTTATAACTTCCTTCCCATTTACCATAGTAAATAGAAAATTACTGTTATTATTGGACTTTCAATCCCAGTGGAACGATATCTAAATTTTGAAAACTACAAACGATTGGTGCGCTTGCCAATTAACAAACCCGGTGGTGGAAAAGAACTGTTGAGATGCTATCGCCGGGTTAACAACCTCCAGCTGAGGCATCAATCAAGACCCTAGTTGCTGGTCTTACACCATTATAAAAGATGGTAACTTGTTGCACATCAGTGATTTGATTATGATGACATTTCCTTAAACTCTCTTTATACCTATCCCATGCTTCCATTAGAGATTCACCCTCTCTCTGCTGGAAACAAGTGATTTCATTGGGCAATTTGGCATACTTTGAAGGAGGAAAATATTTATTCAGAAACTTTCTTTATAAATCCTCCCAAGTAGAGATACTACCTCTTTGTTGGCTTTACAACCAAGCCTTAGCCCTGTCCCTTAAAGAAAAAGAAATAATCTTAGTCTTATTACCTCTTCAGGGACTCCATTCATTTTCACAGTATCACAGATTTAGAGGAAGGTTTCTAGATGCAAATTTGGATCCTTAACCTCACTTCCTCCGAATTGATCATTTCTAACCATCTGCCGCAAAGCCGGTTTAAGTTCAAAGTTATTGGCTGCAATCAGAGGCCTAAGGATGCTAGATTGCGATCCTTCTTCAGTAGGCCTAGAGTAGTCACCTAGTGTAACTCTCCTCTGTTCCATTTCTTGCTATTCTTTTTGCTTTTTCTCCTTTCTAAGCTTACGCTCTAAAAAATCAATATCGGGATCAAAGAAGAATGGCTCTCCTCTGTTCCTTGACTACATACACCAAATGTTAGACACGAACAATTCAAAGCTACTGATACTACTACACACAAACTACTGCTTTACTAAAAACAAGAATTAAACTACTACCAAATGCAAAAACAAAATTAAATGGTTCAGTCTAGTACCGGTCCAAGGATTATTGATATTACTCAACAATCCCCGGCAATGGCACCATTAACTTGATGCATAAATCTAGAGCCATTAAGTTGGTGAGAAAATCCTGAATTATTATTGAATTATTGTGTGACTCTCAAAGGATTTATTTTCTTTTGGCAAGCGCACCAATCGTTAAATTTGTAATATATTTGATCGTTCCCACAGGGATTGTGGTAATTACCATAATCTTAGACTAGTACAAGCTGAACCAACACAAGCAGATGCAATTCATTCTATTTTTTGTTGTTTTATATTTTCTATGTCTTTGTATTTTCAGAACCAGTATAAAATGTGAAATGTGGTTAATGGAAGATAGGTTAGGATTACTTCAGCTTACAACTTCATCAAGAAACATGCAATCGATGTTCAATTAAACTTCAAATGTAAGAGGACAATTCACAGTTGGTTAATCCTTAATCCCTTAGGTAATTAACACTAATTCCTAAGCATTAAACCCTAATCCCTTAGGTGTTCAATAACAGAGAATCTAATGCAAAATTGGGGGTTGAACCCTAACTATTCACATAATTATTAGGCCTGAATTAGTTAGGAAGCTAGAAGTTACCTAAGCCTCAACCATGATTCCTCACTGGTGAGTTTCTTCATTTGGATCTAAATTTGTCAATTCAATAGAGTAGATCCACTTCTTAGCTTGTTCTCCTCTTGCTGCAGAAGATAATTTCCTCAATGCAGCTTGAAGATTCCATCGGAAGCTTTAGCAATCCCAACCCTAGAGGTTTAGCAACCCATGGAAATGGATTCTGTCGAAGGAATGTGGAGAGACATGGACGAGAGAATTTAGAGAGAGAAAAGAATTAGAGAGAGATTGGAAATGAGAAAATGAATTGTGTTCTCATTTTGTACTCTCCTCCCCACCTATAGAGTATGTACAAATATATATAGACATCTAACTAACTAACTAACTTAATTAATTACAAAGGAAACTTAATTAATAATTAAACTAACTAATCTAAATACATAATTACAAGTAAATAATTAATTACACTCAATACTTAAATAACTAATGTACAACAGCAAACGGAAAATAGAAACAGCGTAACATTTCGTTTAGAGGGAACAACAACAAGTTAAATAACCACCTTTATGCTTGAGCGTGAAGGGATCGCGCTTGAGCGTGCTTGAGATTATTACTGCATTGTGTCTTCACGCTTGAGTGTGAATGTGGGACACTTGGGCGTGGGTGTTGTGGTGAAGTCACGCTTGAGCGTGAGTGATACTCGCTTGAGCGTGATCGTGTTTTCATGCTGCATGCTTTGGTTTTCCTTTCTTTGTACGTGATTTGCATGTTGCCTCACGCTTGAGCGTGGAACCTTCAAGCTTGAGCGTGAAGAACATTTTACTGCACCTGCACATGCAAACAAATAATTGCCTAGCGTTTGTACGCTGGCTGTCCAGCGTATGTACGCTGGGTTAGTGAATTTATGAATAAACAAATTTCTTTAACTAATTATTATTTTTAATCATTTTCTTACATAAATTAAACACTTTTGAAATAAATAAATTAAACCAAAATTAATGACAATTTATTAAATAATAATGCCAAACTAAACAAAATTTAATGGATTAAGTTAAATTAAAGGTGAAATAATTAAGTCTTTTCAAGACTTATCACATTACATCAATCAACTCTATAGCTTCTTCTACAGTTTTAGTGTTAATGAACCTCTAGCTAAGGCATCAATCAAGACTCTAGTTGCTGGTCTTACACCATTATAGAATATTGTAACTTACTGCACATCCGGAATCCTATGGTGAAGACATTTCCTCAAACTCTCTTTGTACCTATCCCATGCTTCCATCAAAGATTCACCCTCTCTTTGCTAGAAACAAGTGATTTCAGAGCGTAACTTGGCATACTTGGAAGAAGGGAAATATTTAATCAAAAATTTTCTTTGTAAATCCTCCCAAGTGGATATACTGCCTCTTTATTGGCTCTGCAATCAGGCTTTTGCACGGTCCCTTAGAGAAAAAGGAAATAATCTTAATCTTATTGCCTCATCAGGGACACCATTCATTTTTACTATATCACAGATTTGGAGGAAGGTTGCTAGATGCAAATTTGGATCCTTAACCTCACTTCCTCTGAATTGATCATTTCTAACCAACTATAGCAAAACCAGTTTAAGTTTGAAGTTATTAGCTGCAATCGGAGGCCTAAGGATGCTAGATTGTGATCCTTCTTCAGTAGGCCTAGAGTAGTCACCTAGTGTAACTCTCCTCTGTTCCATTTCTTGCTATTTTTTTTTGCTTTTTCTCCTTTCTAAGCTTAGGCTCTAACAAATCAATATCAGGATCAAAGAAGAATCGCTCTCCTCTGTTCCTTGACTGCATACACCAAATATTAGACACGAACAATTCAAAGCTACTGCTACACACAAACTACTACTATACTAAAAACAAAAATTAAACTACTACCAAATACGAAACAAAATTAAATGGTTCAGTCTAGTACCGGTCCAAGGATTTTTGATATTACTCAACAATCCCCGGTAACGGTGCCATTAACTTGATGCATAAATCCTGAGTCATTAACTTGATGCATAACTCTCGGAGTACTTATATTCTTTGGCAAGCACACCAATCGTTAAATTTGTAATATATTTGATCGTTCCCATAGGGATTATGGTAATTACCTCAATCTTGGACTAGCATAAGTTGAACCAACACAATGCAGTATAATATTCATTCTGTTTTTGTTATTTTTATACTTTCTATATTTTTGTATTTTCAGAAACAATAGAAGAGATGAAGTGTGATTAATGAAAGATAGGTTAGGATTCCTTCAGCTTACAAATTCATCAAGAAACATGCAATTAAGGTTCAATCAAGCTTTAGACTCAAGAGGACAATTCACAGATGGTTAATCCTTAATCCCTTAGGTGACTAACACTAATTCCTAATCATTAAACCCTAATCTCTTAGGTGCTCAATGACATAGAAATCTAATGCGAATTTGGAGGTTGAACCCTAACTATTCACCTAATTACTAGGCCTGAATTAGTTAGGAAGCCAGAAGTTACCTAAGCCTCAACCATGATTCCTCACTGGTGAGATTCTTCATCAGATCTGAATTTGTCAATCGAGCAATGGAACTTCCCTCCTCAGCTTATTCTCCTCATGATTCAAAAGTTGAATTCCTCAATGCACCTTCAAGAATTCATTGCAAGCCTTCACAATCCCAACCCTAGGGGTTTAGAAAGTCATGGAAATGGATTTAGACAAAGGAATGTAGAGAGACATGGATAAGATAATTTAGAGAGAGAAAAGGATTAGAGAGAGATTAGAAATGGGAAAATGAATCGTGGTATTGCTTCTGTGTGTTCTCCCCCTTCTTTTTTACAGAGTATGTACAAGTATATATGTAACACCCTAATTTTAATAAATAATAATCCCAAAAACAGGAAAAAAAAATTTTCATAAAAATCAACCACTGGTCAATCGGCATAGAAAAGAAAGAAGAAGGCAAGGGAAATAAAAGAGCATTCACACATACAGCAATCAGCGGGAGGAACAAGGCTGGAACCGACCCATTCGGTTCAGTGAAACACATCAGCGCCAGGGCGAAATCCATGACAACTTTGACTCGCTCGAGCGAGATCCAGGACGCTTGAGCGAGACAACTCACTCGCTCGGGCGAAGTTCCAATCGCTTGGGCGATACCACGACAAAAGCCTTCAGCAGCACATATTCACTGGAGCGGATCCTTCATTCGCTGAAGCGAGAAGCCTCACACGGCAAATTCATCACTTGGCATCGGGACATCCATACACTCGGTAAATGACTAAGTCCACTCGGAAATTCATTCCTAAGTCCATTCGGTATTCCATAACTCCTTCTCACTCGGAATATATCCTATTCAAGCATCACTCGACGTAATCCATCCTTACCACAATCGGCTCACATTACACTTCCACTATTCGGTATACATTCACATTCACTCGGAAAATCAGGTAGTTAGGTCCCACTCAGACTTATTCAGAACTCAACCACTCGGGATGCAGACCCTCACTCACTCGGATTTTACATCTTTCACTCGGATTATCAATGCCTTACACTTAGGATCCGACCCACTCTAAACCACTATTCTAACTCCTCTCTCAGAAGGGAATCACTCAAGGTTTTCATTCGGGAAATACAAACTCTTCCTCACTCGGGATATACTTATAATTTTCACTCGGAGTCACCCAACATGTTCACTCGGAAAAGCCACCCAGAAATCTTCACTTGGAACCACCACTTGACATAATTTCACTCATCAACGGCCCTCGAGTCATTTAGCAACATATCCCAGTCGGAAAACGCATCGAATCAATACGAAGCACATACATATGAATACATGTTCTCAGAAACATAAATCTGCCCACAAATCCAATCTACCGACCCATAAACATGTAACCATATACTCGGAATACTCATTATCTTGATATTATGCATTCACCAATACTTACGATACCATACAAGTGACACCATGACTACTCAATCTTTATAAATGAATATATTTAATCGTCATTTTACATAAGAGTCGGCCAAGGCTACACGGACAGGACATAATAATGCAATACAAGTACTCAACAGTCGGAGTGCACCACACTCAGACTTGAGGTCCTATCATCATTTCTGAATCCGACCTGCACACTGAAAAATGGTGTAGGGGTGAGCATCTTAGATATTAAATGATAGATACCGACTCAGGTTGTCCCACAATTATACAGCAATATACATATACACGCAATTATACATAGCAACGAGTAAAGTCAAACAATATCAATCAACCAAGACACACATGGAACTCTTACCGATAGGAACCCACCAGTATCACTCGGCCTTATGCACATATCAATCCAATAATATTAACATACAACAATCAGTGTCAGGATAATACCCATGAATCAGAACACACATTGAACATTTCTCACTCAGAACCCAACAATTCTCACTCACCTATATATGCATAACTTTCCAACAATATTAACATACGTTCACAAAGCAGATTTCGATCAGTATTAACAGCACATGCACCCAGAATAGTTCACTCGGTTATATACATTCCTCATCTCCTTAACATCATCACACGCATAATCAAATTCCAGTCAGCATCAGCAATACATATACACAGAGTATTCACTCGGTTATACACATTCATCCTTCCATTAACATCATCACATGCATAATCAGTTCCAACAATATCAATCAGTTAATACATACATAGTATTTCACTCGGTTCCGCATTCGTGTGTATCGGTTTAGACGTTGCAACGTAGGCTCCCAACCTTTTTATACATAGCTCTCAGCTATCAAATCAGCTCCCAGCTGCTTGGCCGTTTTACAGGTACCCAACCGTTTGCCCACAGGTGACACCAACGCTCTCAGCGCCAACGGAGGCGTTCACAGGCAGCCCGAGTCCCACTCAAGGGCTACCTTGAGTCCCACTCAAGGATTTCATAGCGTCCCACGCTTTAATAACCGATGGTAGTGTCCCACACTACGTGCTCTCAGCACAAATGCATCCCATGCGCCACACGCGGATTCATCTCACAACACAGAGTTCATATACACAGCCATACATGCATCTCATGCAATCGGCATCATACATCATTAGCATTCAAACAACACATGCATCTCATGCAATCAATGCTGGACATTAACAGAACTCAACCACACATGCATCTCATGCAGTCGGTGTTACACATTCTCAGAACTCAATAGCATATGCATCTCATGCAATCAGTGCTAGGCATTAACAGTATTCCACAACACATGCATCTCATGCAGTCGGCATTATACATCATCAGCATTCAACAATACACGCATCTCATGTGACTGGTATAACACAACATCAGGACTCAAACAACCTACATGCAATCGGCGTTAAGTAATGTCAGGACTTAGATAACACATGCAATGGGTAAAGTACATTATCAGATTCACTAAATCATATTTTATCACATGCAGTCAGCATTCTGAACTCATAACAACTTGCAGGTCATGTAAAACACACGGTAATCATCAACATCACTTCAACACCTTCCTTCCACACAATCGTTCAACATTCACAGGCCATCAACATGCAACACTCAACTTTTACTCATCATGCAACTGGGCAGTATGCACTCGCATGCAACACAACACACAATCAGAACACGGAAACAGCAAGCATCAACACTCGGAACCCGTTCATAACCCATGCATTTAAGATAGAAGATACCCCCCTACCTGGACTGAAGCTTTCAGTCGGTCAACACGACACCCAGTTCCAGAGGGACACTGAGTCACACTTAGCACATCTGCATGCAAGAGCAGGGGAGACCATTCGGGCTTCTGAGATGCCCAGCTCTCGGTTCATTCCCTGGAGTAGCTCCATCACAACGCTGTGAACACTCCAACCACCTTGAAGCTCCTCGTAGCGCAGATCTCCACTGAGGCTTGGCAGCTTCGAGCAAGGAGAGGAAGTCGATGAAGGAACTGCGGGGAAGAAGACTGGTTGCATGCAGGAGGAAATACACACCCGCACCCTCTCTGGCTCGTTGAGTCAAGAAGGAGGACTCCGATCCTCAGCCACCATTGTTGCGAGCTCACAGGAACAGAGCGCAGAGGAGGAAGAAGAAGATCGAAGAGTGAAGAAGAAGAAGAAGAAGAGAGAACGGAAGAAGAGGAGTCTGAAAGGAAGAATGAAGGATAGTGTACCCATATATGCATGTACGCAGAGAAGGAAGAGTGGGGTGGGAAAGCGCGCGCAGCAGCAGGCCCCCCCCACATACGCGTCATACGCACATGGTCACATCTAATCAGTCATTCTTTCTTTTCTTAACTTAAATTAATTAAACCAATTATAATTAATAAATAATTCTCCCCACACTTATCAATTTATTATTTTAATGATTTATTTTCATTCGGTAATTAATTATTAAATCGGGATGTTACAGTTCTCCCCCTCTCAAAAGAATTTCATCCTCGAAATTCAATCGGTAACTTACCTTACATACATAACTCAGAAGATTGCTGTCTCAATCACTCACACGACGGTGCTTCCTCAAGCATTCACCGATCGGATCACAATTCCACTCGGCAGAGATTCACCACTCAAGCGGTTTACTGATCGCACCATAATTCCAGTCGGCAAGACACAAAAGTCAGGTCCCACCTGATTACAACCTCATCGCAGAATTTAATATATATTTGGGGATTCAATTTCTAAAACATACCATGTCCCTCAGTTAACTTAGCCAATTTCGTCATAAGCAGTGGCACTTCCTAATTTCCTGGCCGCTTGGCCATATACTCTCAACACCATTCGGCATATTCACACCATTGGTTTCCTGACTCAAACGAGTTACTCGGCACAATAATGAAATCACATAAAGCATAGGCTCGACATTGTGTCGTGAGGAACACATCCTTAGAGGTTATTCAACCAGTTGGGAAAAATTCAGTCGATAAACAACACCACCGACTCCTAAAATACTCACTCCCGACCGATTTCTCTCGGACCAAATCCTCGGGTTTTCAAAACCTGACCACAAAATCTCTCTCTTACACCAAAGGGAATACTCAAGGAATTTCCATGGGTTTCAATTAACACAATTTACCCGGATTTGCTTCGTATATGCACTACACTTAATTCTAAAATCTTAGATTCCTACCCATGCTTCCGGCTAATTCCATGCTTTCATCCTGAGAGTTTCACTCGGTCCTCTTACACAAAACATCACTCGGGGTTTGAGGGTAATTCTCACCCGGAAATCCTTCCACTTACCAGAAATTCACTCGTAACTCGAGCCTGCCTCAAAACCAAACCTGAGTTCAAGCTCAATAGTCCCAATCACTGACCTGAGTATGACTTCAATTAAATCCTTCACTCGGATATCTACTTCCTCTCGGAGCCCCCTTCACTCGGAAACTTGCACACTCTAAGTTCCATTTTCCGACCAGAAGGACTTTTCTCCTGGAAGATCACTCAGTTAACCTTTTAAAACTCCAATTTCAGTGACAGTTTGATCACCCTTCTTATTCCAATACCAATCATCCTTTTAGTAGTCAATCCGTACCCAGCAACCTCTAATCCTCTCAGAAGCAGACACGTCAAGGTCAAATAAACCCTCTACCTTCATTTTGGTAACAATCGCATAATACTCATTTAATATAACTCTCATCATCACTCAGAATCGTCTGAAAGACTCACCATCACCATAAGCAGTTACAGCTTCACCTGCCCGACTCATGAATTGCTGCATCCAACTTATAGGATGACGTCTCATTCCTATAGGGTTACAACAATTACATAGTCACTACAACGTGTACGCTGCCACATTACCTATGGTAGGAAAAGTCATCTCAGAGCAGCATGCCTCACACGGACCAGACTCACCCAACTAATACTAATTCACACGGTAGTTAATGGCAGTTCACTCACATAAGTAATACACCTACATCATCATCATGCATCACATAGGGTACATCACGCATCAATAATCACGAAAATTATTTATCACTTCTGTAAAACAGTATGATGGCAATACAACAATCGGCTTCTAGCCAACACCGAGTAAATATTTCCTCTAAACCTTATTCCTCACAAAACCATGGCTCGGACTAAATTCTTAATTATCAGTTATATAATAACATCACTCCTCGGGTTCACGTAATTCACTCAAGATTAAGCAATCCACAATCACATATACTATTATAACACATCACGAGCTCAACAACGGCACTAATGTACATACAGACACTCAGTCGGATTTCATACCAATTATTCATGGCTATATTATTGTTCACTACATCATGCACCATAACCACAACATCGTATTGCACTTGGTAATAGCATCGACATATACATATATTCATCCAATCAGATTTACCCAAATCACTTCCAAACTACATTAAGGATTTCATTCACAATATCATATTCACAAATTCGTATAATTCACACTGAGCTCATTTATCATCATAAGTGTACACACAGTCATTCAATCAGAAATCGTGCCCTAACATACATTCTCAATTATAACATTGCATCACACTTGGCAACAGCATCAATACATGTACATTCACTCAGTCAGACCTCATTCATACAACATCATCAAGTCAGAAACCACTCAAATCATTCAAATCCATACAGATCATGTCAGCCTCAATAATAATGCTCTCATACACATGTATTCATGCAGTCGGCGAATCAGATGCATACGATTCATTCACCAGGAGTCCAACTCCAATGCACTCGGCATTTGCCTTGAGTCCAACCCAAGGACTTTCATTAAGCATCCAATGCTCATGCTCCAAGCATGGCCTCTAGTCCAACTCGGAGGTCTTTTAGGATTAATCTCAGAATCCTCAATACCCCACGCATTCATCTGATTGCCCACTCTGAAAAACGTTCAACGCTGATGCATTTCATTATAAATCACACACAGCTCTTATTTGCTGACTCACAGCATGAGCCACTCGACATTCTCATTGGCATACATATATATATATACACATCCTTCAGACGGGGTATCACCACAATGATTCACAATTAATATCTATCACAATATCCGGGTGTTGCATGCATCAATAATTAATCACACACAGATCACGTATTTCAATCATCAAACAACTGTCATGTTTCAATTATAAAGCAATACATAAAATCAGTTCACCCGAAACCCGTCCAAATTACATCATTTCAACTCATATAGGTCAGCATATAAATATATCCATCAATCATTCACTTAGTTATCATAAACCAGGAACCAAGACTCTATCATAATCTACTTATTCAATCAGGGTTCACACTCAATCACCTATATCATGTATATATATTACGCAGGGTTCATGTGCTAGGTTACAAAACATCTGTCACAAATAGCACTCGGCAGTAATGGTAACACTCCTATTTACAAGTATTCAGTCAGTATTCGCAGAATTATTAACATGCATTCGCGGACAGAGACACACCATCACTAAACAGTTCACCAATACCACAATCCAGGAGTTGCATGCACAACTACTCAATCTTAGTACAGCTACCAACACATCTCACACATAACACATCACATGATAATCATTCAAGCCTCAATGAGTTACTACGCAATTGTTCTACTCGGCTCAACAACTCACAAGGTTAATAAATTATTAGACTTAGAATCCCTAAGGGGTCACTATTTATCCAGTATCCCATGATGGGTACCTCACAATATTCAAATTCCTCAACAAGGCACAGGCATACAACCACACCATTCTTAGTCAACATACACCAAATCCAATAGAAGATCATAAGCACATATCATCACACGAGTCATGATTGAACAGGTATCAACATACATTAGAATATCATAAGCAATTGCGACAGTCTGGCTTAATGCACTCAACCGTCCACTAACAGTAGGAAAACCTTGGCCATGGACCTTTTGGTCTGCTCTGATACCAAAATGTAACACCCTAATTTTAATAAATAATAATCCCAAAAACAGGAAAAAAAAATTTTCACAAAAATCAACCACTGGTCAATCGGCATAGAAAAGAAAGAAGAAGGCAAGGGAAATAAAAGAGCATTCACACATACAGCAATCAGCGGGAGGAACAAGGCTGGAATCGACCCATTCGGTTCAGCGAAACACATCAGCGCCTGGGCGAAATCCATGACAACTTTGACTCGCTCGGGCTAGATCCAGGACGCTTGAGCGAGACAACTCACTCGCTCGGGCGAAGTTCCAATCGCTTGGGTGATACCACGATAAAAGCCTTCCAGCAGCACACATTCGCTGGAGCGGATCCTTCATTCGCTGAAGTGAGAAGCCTCACACGGCAAATTCATCACTCGGCATCGGGACATCCATACACTCGGTAAATGACTAAGTCCACTCGAAAATTCATTCCTAAGTCCATTCGGTATTCCATAACTCCTTCTCACTCGGAATATATCCTATTCAAGCATCACTCGACGTAATCCATCCTTACCACAATCGGCTCACATTACACTTCCACTATTCGGTATACATTCACATTCACTCGGAAAATCAGGTAGTTAGGTCCCACTCAGACTTATTCAGAACTCAACCACTCGGGATGCAGACCCTCACTCACTCGGATTTTACATCTTTCACTCGGATTATCAATGCCTTACACTTAGGATCTGACCCACTCTAAACCACTATTCTAACTCCTCTCTCAGAAGGGAATCACTCAAGGTTTTCATTCGGGAAATACAAACTCTTCCTCACTTGGGATATACTTATAATTTTCACTCGGAGTCACCCAACATGTTTACTCGAAAAAGCCACCCAGAAATCTTCACTCGGAACCACCACTTGACATAATTTCACTCATCAACGGCCCTCGAGTCATTTAGCAACACATCCCAGTCAGAAAACGCATCGAATCAGTACGAAGCACATACATATGAATACATGTTCTCAGAAACATAAATCTGCCCACAAATCCAATCTACCGACCCATAAACATGTAACCATATACTCGGAATACTCATTATCTTGATATTATGCATTCACCAATACTTACGATACCATATAAGTGACACCATGACTACTCAATCTTTATAAATGAATATATTTAATCGTCATTTTACATAAGAGCCGGCCAAGGCTACACGGACAGGACATAATAATGCAATACAAGTACTCAACAGTCGGAGTGCACCACACTCGGACTTGAGGTCCTATCATCATTTCTGAATCCGACCTGCACACTGAAAAATGGTGTAGGGGTGAGCATCTTAGATATTAAATGATAGATACCGACTCAGGTTGTCCCACAATTATACAGCAATATACATATACACACAATTATACATAGCAACGAGTAAAGTCAAGCAATATCAATCAACCAAGACACACATGGAACTCTTACCGATCGGAACCCACCAGTATCACTCGGCCTTATGCACATATCAATCCAATAATATTAACATACAACAATCAGTGTCAGGATAATACCCATGAATCAGAACACACATTGAACATTTCTCACTCAGAACCCAACAATTCTCACTCACCTATATATGCATAACTTTCCAACAATATTAACATACGTTCACAAAGCAGATTTCGATCAGTATCAACAACACATGCACCCAGAATAGTTCACTCGGTTATATACATTCCTCATCTCCTTAACATCATCACACGCATAATCAAATTCTAGTCAGCATCAGCAATACATATCCACAGAGTATTCACTCGGTTATACACATTCATCCTTCCATTAACATCATCACATGCATAATCAGTTCCAACAATATCAATCAGTTAATACATACATAGTATTTCACTCGGTTCCGTATTCATGTGTATCGATTTAGACGTTGCAACGTAGGCTCCCAGCCTTTTTATACATAGCTCTCAGCTATCAAATCAGCTCCCAGCTGCTTGGCCGTTTTACAGGTACCCAACCGTTTGCCCACAGGTGACACCAACGCTCTCAGCGCCAACGGAGGTGTTCACAGGCAACCCGAGTCCCACTCAAGGGCTACCTTGAGTCCCACTCAAGGATTTCATAGCGTCCCACGCTTTAATAACCGATGGTAGTGTCCCACACTACGTGCTCTCAGTACAAACGCATCCCATGCGCCACAAGCGGATTCATCACACAACATAGAGTTCATATACACAGCCATACATGCATCTCATGCAATCGGCATCATACATCATCAACATTCAAACAACACATGCATCTCATGCAATCAATGCTGGACATTAACAGAACTCAACCACACATGCATCTCATGCAGTCGGTGTTACACATTCTCAGAACTCAATAGCATATGCATCTCATGCAATCAGTGTTAGGCATTAACAGTATTCCACAACACATGCATCTCATGCAGTCGGCATTATACATCATCAGCATTCAACAATACACACATCTCATGTGACTGGTATAACACAACATCAAGACTCAAACAACCTACATGCAATCGGCGTTAAGTAATGTCAGGACTCAGACAACACATGCAATCGGTAAGGTATATTATCAGATTCACTAAATCATATTTTATCACATGCAGTCAGCATTCTGAACTCATAACAACTTGCAGGTCATGTAAAACACACGGTAATCATCAACATCACTTCAACACCTTCCTTCCACACAATCGTTCAACATTCACAGGCCATCAACATGCAACACTCAACTTTTACTCGTCATGCAACTGGGCAGTACGCACTCGCATGCAACACAACACACAATCAGAACACGAAAACAGCAAGCATCAATACTCGTAACCCGTTCATAACCCATGCATTTAAGATAGAAGATACCCCCCCTACCTGGACTGAAGCTTTCAGTCGGTCAACACGACACCCAGTTCCAGAGGGACACTGAGTCACACTTAGCACATCTGCATGCAAGAGCAGGGGAGACCATTCGGGCTTCTGAGATGCCCAGCTCTCGGTTCATTCCCTGGAGTAGCTCCATCACAACACTGTGAACACTCCAACCACCTTGAAGCTCCTCGTAGCGCAGATCTCCACTGAGGCTTGGCAGCTTCAAGCAAGGAGAGGAAGTCGACGAAGGAACCGCGGGGAAGAAGACTGGTTGCATGCAGGAGGAAATGCACACCCGCACCCTCTCTGGCTCGTTGAGTCAAGAAGGAGGACTCCGATCCTCAGCCACCATTGTTACGAGCTCACAGGAACAGAGCGCAGAGGAGGAAGAAGAAGATCGAAGAGTGAAGAAGAAGAAGAAGAAGAGAAAACGGAAGAAGAGGAGTCTGAAAGGAAGAATGAAGGATAGTGTACCCATATATGCATGTACGCAGAGAAGGAAGAGTGGGGTGGGAAAGCGCGCACAGCAGCAGCCCCCCTCCCCACACGCGTCATACGCACATGGTCACATCTAATCAGTCATTCTTTCTTTTCTTAACTTAAATTAATTAAAACAATTATAATTAATAAATAATTCTCCCCACACTTATCAATTTATTATTTTAATGATTTATTTTCATTCGGTAATTAATTATTAAATCGGGATGTTACAATATATATATATAACTTACAGCCAGCTAACTAACTAACTAATTAAGAGAGACACTTAATTAATAATTAAACTAACTAACTAATTACATGATTACAGAGAAATAATAAATTACAAGACATTACTTAAATTACTAAGGTACAACAGAAATGACAACTGATATAAAATAATTAAAAAGAACCACTGCAGCTTGACGTTAAAGGAGAAGGAAACACTGGACAAGGAGAATTCAAGCTTAAGCTTGACCCAAGGGCGCTTGAGCGTGGTGTAAAATTCAAGGTGTAGTGAGCGTGACTTCGGTCCGCTTGAGCGTGGTCGCGTTACTTTGATGCATGCATGAAGTTTTACGTGGATTACAAGGCTCACGCTTAAGTGTGGCTTTCATGTGCTTGAGCGTGGATTGCCTTTTGACTTCACGCTTGAGTAGGGAACTCCCTTGCTTGAGCTTGATCGTGTCCCTGATCCTGTAAAATGAAAATAAATAAATGCCTAGCGTATGTACGCTGGCTGTCTAGCGTATGTACGCTGGGTTAGTGAATTTACAAATAAACAAATTTCCTTATATACTTATCTTTTTACCTATTTTCTTGCATAATTCAAACACTTTTGAATTAAATAAATAAAACCAGAATTAATGACAATTTATTAAATAATAATGCCAAACTAAACAAAATTAAATGGATTAAGTTAAATTAAAGGTGAAATTATTAAGTTTTTTCAAGACTTATCAATTGCTACAACCTGAGCCTGAATTTGGTGAAACTGCAGGCATTTAACAAGAAGAGGGAGTTGAATGACGGAGAAACAATGGCTGGGTCTGTCAATTTGATTGATCTTGACCCTAGAGCAGAGTTGAAGATCGATCTGCTCAACCCCTCAAAACCCACGTCGGACGGAGGTTCCAGGGACGTCGTCTTATGGGATTCCCAAAGAAGGTCACCCATATCAATGACAAGCTATAGTCGATCATTGAGCAACGTCTGCTAGCACTCCTCCAGGAATTCAAAGACCTTTTTGCATGGACTGTTGCAGACATGCCTGGGATAGACCCTAATTATTGCTGCCACAAACTATCCATCTATCCAGAGACGAGGCCGGTTGCCCAGAAGAAGAGAAGATTGGGGCCAGAGAAGTAGAAGGCAGCTTGTGAGCAGATAGAGGAACTGATGAAGGTCAGATTTATCAGAGAAGTCCGTTATTCCTCTTGGCTTTCTAATATGGTGATGGTTCAAAAAGCTAATGACAAGTGGAGAATGTGTACCGATTACGTCGACCTCAATCGCTGCTACCCGAAAGACCCACATCCTCTCCCAAATATCGATCGTATGGTGGATGATTCATCTGGTTATCAATACCTAAGTTTCATGGATGCATATTCGGGGTACAACCAAATTCCGATATGGGAGGAGGATCAAGAAAAGATAGCTTTCGTCAATGACCGCGGTGTTTTTTGCTACACCGTCATGCCTTTTGGTTTAAAGAATGTTAGGGTCACTTACCAGTGTATGATTAACAAGGTGTTTGAAGGCATGCACACCAAACTGGTGGAGGTGTACATTAACAATATCATTGCCAAGACTCCAGCTGGGGGTGATTACATTGAAGACTTGCGCTAGGTATTCACACGCTTGAGGCAATATAACATGAGACTAAACCCGTTGAAGTGTACTTTCGCTGTTCCAGCTGGGAAGTTTTTGGGTTTCATGTTGACTCAGCATGGCATTGAGACTAATCCAGGAAAGTGCCAAGCAATACTGGATATGCAGAGTCCGAAAATCTTGAGAGAGGTACAATCTTTAAACGGAAAAATGATAGCTTTGGCTCAGTTCATGCCCAAGATGGTGCATAGATCCCTTCCCCTGTATAAGGTGTTAAAAAAGTCCAAGAAGTTTTAGTGGGGACAGGAGCAAGAGCAGGCATTCCAGGAGCTTAAGGAGGTGTTGTCGAGTCCTTTGATCTTGGTAAAGCCAGACCCCGGTGAATCCCTTATTTTGTATTTGGTAATTTCATATGAAGCTTTAGGAGTAGCATTGGTCAAGGAAACCCCGGAGGGGCAGAGGCCAGTGTATTTCACTAGTAAGACGTTACAAGGAGTAGAGGGCCGGTACCAGAAGATTGAGAAGGCCGCTCTCACAGTTATCTGGGCTTCACGACGGTTGAGGTCGTACTTTCATGCATACCCAATATTGGTAAGAACGGATTTGCCACTCCATTCCATACTAAGCAAGCCAGACCTCGCGGGGAGGATGATCAAGTGGTCTGTCGAACTTTCTGAATTTGAAATCTCCTGTGAACCACGAGGAGCCATTAAAGCCCAAGTCTTAGCCGATTTTGTCATAGAGATGACAGAGGCAGATCCAGCCACACCTCGTGCTCACTGGACCATTTATGTAGATGGGTAGTCAAATAGTAAAGGATGTGGAGCTAGTCGTATAGAGTGATGATGGTGTGCACCCGAAAATCTCTCTTTGATTCAACTTTAAAACCTCCAATAACCAGACTAAATATGAGGCATGTCTTGCCAGACTCCGAGTAGTAATTGATATCAGAGCAACAGAAGTGACGTTGTGCAGTGATTCACAGCTGGTGATATCACAGATTCAAGGTGAATACCAAGTCCGTAAGCCCCAACTTCAGCTATATTTGAACTGTGCGAATGAGTTGAAAGAAAGATTCGTTGTGTTGGAGTTTAAGCATGTGCTGAGAGAAGAAAACACTAGGGCAGATATTCTATCGAGGCTGCGAGCATGAAATAGCCTGGTAGTACAACTACAGTGGTCCAAAGTACATTGACATCGCCTAGCATTCCCTTGTTCCTCTCTCTAAACGCCATAATGGTCAATTCTTTCTACGAAAATTCATGGGTTACTCCTTATATCCATTACCTGGCTGATGGGCAGCTACCCACCGACGAGAAGGAGAAAAGACGAATAAAAAGGGACTTGCCATATTTCACCATGGTTGATGGTGTTTTCTACAGAAGAGGATTTTCAGTGCTTTACCTCCTTTGTTTAAAGGAAAATGAGATACAAGGAGTAATGGAAGAAGTGCACAAGGGGAAATATGGACACCACGCTGGAGGAAGAAGCTTAATGAGAAAAATCCTCAAGGCAGGATATTGGTGGCCCATGATGAAGCAGGATTCCATTGACTTCATCAAGAGGTGCGATGCTTGCCAAAGATTTTCTAACCTTCACCACACGTCGGCTGAAGAGCTCTTCACATCGGCTGTCCCATGGCCATTCTACCAATGGGGTTTGGATATCCTAGGGCCTTTTCCAACTGCTCCTGGGGGCATTAAATACCTCATTATGGGAGTTGATTATTTTACCAAATGGATTGAGGCAGAACCAGTGGTCCACATCACTTTAGCCCGAACTTGCCATTTTATGTATGAAAACATCATAACACGATTCGGGGTACCAGCACGAGTAGTCACAGATAACGACATTCAATTTACTAACAAGAAGTTCATAGAGTTGCTTGAAGTGCTGGGGATAGTCCAAATTTTCTCATCTGTTGAACACCTACAGATGAATGGCCAAGCAGAAGTAGCTAATAAAGAAGTGCTAAAGGGACTTAAGAAGCGCCATGGTGAAGCAAAGGGCAGTTGGACTGATCAGTTACGCCACGTTCTGTGGGCATATCGCACTTCACCCCATTCTTCTACCAATGAGTCTCTATATCATCTTACCTACGAGGTCGAGGCGATGATACCAATGGAGCTCCAAACCAGATCAACAACGGTGGAATACTTTTCTGCAGAAAATAATAATGCTAATCTAGCGTCAGAGCTAGATGTTCTCCAGGAGTTAAGAGAAGAGGCTTTTGTCAGGGATCAAGCGATAAAAGTGAAGGCCGCCCTCCGGTACAACAAACACATTCAACATAGAACATTTAACACTGGAGAGCTTGTTTTGAGGAAGGAGAGTGTGGGAAACAAGTTTGCACACCAAGGAAAGTTAGCACCGATGTGGGAAGGCCTATACAGAGTATCCGAGATGACTGGCAAAGGATCATAGTGCTTAGAAGAGCTCGATGGCACACCGATCCGTAACAAGTACAACACTCAAAATCTGTGTATTTATTACAGCTAGTTGGTAAAACGGCATGTACTCTTTTTCCTTACTTGAGCTTTTTCCCAATGAGTTTTTCTCAAGAAGGTTTTAACGAGGCATGACCCAAACTACGCTCTCTTTGTAATCCTTACTCAATTTAATGAGAATGCAATTCATGAATTTGTTGTCTTCACTCTTTTTCTATGTTATGATTTATAGCTTTACGTCGCTATATATGAAGACCCTCAGGACAGATGATCCCAATCACTTATTCTGTGATTGGTGATGTAACTCCTCGAGTGGACAAATGGGTTGTAGGATCAAACCTTTTTCAAGGTTGTACCGAACCCCATTTAAAGGCTCGGATTGTAGGATTAAACCAAACTCTGAGTACGGTTAGTAGGTGTGGCCGAACACCGTTGAAGACTTGAGCTGTAGGATTAAACCGAACCTTAAGAAATGGGTTGTAGGATCAAACCATTTTCAAGGTTGTACCGAACCCCATTCGAAGGCTTGGATTGTAGGAATAAATCAAACTCTGAGTACAACAAGTAGGTTTGGCCGAATGTTGGTGAAGACTCAATCATTATCCTTATGATTGAGGTAATTTCCCCAGGACGGATGATCTCAATCACCTACTCTATGAATTGACGATGTAACTCTTAACATGGACAATTCCAATCACCACTCTTGTGATTGAGGGCCCAATCATCATCTTTATGATTAAGGCAGCTTCTTACAGTTTGATATTTCTATCTGAAATGATATCACTCTACGGATAACTCAATATGCTTGTCTACTATCAAAGCGGATTAAGTCCATTATCCCTAAGGAGTTGAGGGCAGTATCCTATAACGGATACCCAATTCCCAACATACTCATACTTGGGGACAGTATTCGTACGTATGGTTCTCCATTCTACAATCTATTCATTTTAAATCCGAACTAATTTTCTTCGGATACTTACTACTATCCGACGTTAAATAATTTTTACGGAACGGTGTAATGAATACTGCAAAGAAAAAAATACGACAAATGCATTGGGAATGTCAAAAGCTATATTGTAGCAGTTCATTTCTTATAAGTATTAACGACAGAAGATCGAAGGAAATTCCATTCATTCATAAGAAAATTTTATACAAGTTGTAATAAAGCTGGAGTTGATCCCAGTACACAGCAGTAAAAGAAAAATGCAAAACTAAGGGGCAGGCGTCTGATGCTCCGCTGTGTGTACTTCCCCTTCTTCCCCCTTATTCCTCTCCTCTTGGACTCCTTCACCTCTGGGCTCCCCATCTTTTGGAACGTTCTCTTGAGCTGTATTTTTGGGGCCCAGAGTGACTGGTAAAGGCTCCATGCTCTGACCTTCAGGGAGAGGAGGCAATTCATAAAGGGAACTGAGAGGATCCTTGTGCGAACTGTCACTCTTGACCGCAACTAGTTTCCCTCCATGAAACTCGTAGAACGGGTGGAGCCCATATAAATCGAGTTTCACATTGGGGTTGCGATAAAAAACCTGGTGAAGGGCTAGGCCAAAAGACTCAAAGGCCATATTTTTGTATATTTCCAGAGCCTTGGTCACCTTAGCCTTAGAAGCAGCCAACTTTTTCTGAAGCTTGGCATTTTCCTCTTCCATCGAGCCAGCGGACGTACTCCCCTTCTTTAGTTCTTCGATTTGGGCTAGCAACTCCTTCTCCCTGGCCTCCTATTCTCCCACGCTTTTGCTGTGGTCGGCCTCTACTGCTGTAAGGTCTTCACTCAGCTTGACAGACTTTTTTTTCTCAAGCTGGAGTTCTTCTTGCAGTAGGGGAATCGATTTATTTTGCTATTAAAGCTCAGAAACTTGTCGCTCCAGGGACTTGTTTGCTAAGTAAAGGCAACTTATTTTAGCAACTTGTTTCTCCCCCAACTCCTTTGCTTTTTGCAATTCTTTCGTGACTCCCCTCACAGTTTCCACTTGTTTAGCTGCCCAGGCCTCCTTCACTACGATATTGGCCTCAAGTTTTTCAACTTGTTCCATGTAATCCACCGTATCACCAAGGGAATGCAACAGGCCTGAGAGCTTATCCAACTGCCAGCGGTCGGCCTTGTAAGCCTCTTTCACATCAGCGGCCTCAAGAGATTGACGGAGGCAGTACCTTGGCTTGGGGAGTGTTGCTAGCATGGAGTCTTGATACCAGAGGAAGGGAGTGAGGAAAGACCCATTCGGAGGAGAATGGGCGAAGAGGATTTCATCTTTCGACTGCGTCCCTGAGTCAGTGTGGGAAGGAAGAGTAAGAGGAGACTCAACTGGTTTCTTACCCTTTGTCTTGCTTTTTGACACCGGTCTCCTCCAAAGTCTTCTGGCGCTTCTTGGGAGATCCTTCAGCGGAAGGCTTCTTTCTGTCTGCAGCCTTGACCAAGACTCTCATTCTCTTCTTCTCAGGGGCGGGTTGCTCTTGATCTTGTCCTTGCTCCTGAGCCTGCTCCTCACCGCCTTACTCCTCGTGGAAGGGCACATCATCTTCCACAGTGGAGGTTAATGGAATTATTAGAGCCTCAGCCTTGAAGGAATTCCTCTTGGCTTGAATGTTATTCTCATCCGAAGAATAGTCATTGTCCGCCAGCATAGACTTCAGGGAAAGCATGTCAGTGGAAACTTCTTCGATTTATTCTGCAAAAAGAAAAAAGGCAAACATTAGTATAGAGGTTAAAAGGGAAAAATATAATATAAAACAGACATAAAGGCAAGAGAACAGATATTTACTAAGATATTCATCCCTGACAGTGGCACTCCTAAGGAGGTGCTTGCAGGAAAATCCCTTAAGGGCCACTAAGCATGACCGCATGATGCTTAACACCTCCACAGAGTGTGGGGAAAGTTCGCCCTCTTCAGTATAATAAGCACGGCTTATTAGTAGGAAATGCTCGTGTGTCCAACTGGTGGGGAACTTCGAAATCCCCTCTTTATTAAGCCAGAAGATTGGCTTATTACTCTGCACCTGAATCCGCATATAGTACTGCTTAAATGAATGACCATCAATCTTCACAGATTCGGTAAAGGACTTGAAGTTTATTATCCTCAAGTCACATCGGAGTGTAATGAACCCGAGGCTGCCCTTCTTATTCGCACAGCAGACCACTTGACAATAGTAAAATAGTTTTGCCACAGTGGGTTTAAAGTTGAAGTGCCCCCCAAGAAATTCCAGAGCACGCACCAGACCCCAACCATTTGGATACAGCTGCGTGGGGGCATAATCCAGAAAGCGGAGGATGGCCATCTGGAACTCCGTTAAGGGGAAACGCACCCCCAGATTCTGAAAGACGAAGTCGTACATATACACTGACCTCTCGTCTGGGACCAGATGGCATACTCTTTCCATCGGCCGGGTTACGAGAATAAGGAAACGCCCCTGGTATTTTTCCTTGGAGTAGACTTGGAAGCGCGGCTTCACTGGGCCCCATCTTCCCTGGCGTGACGTGAGGCTATTTCTTTAAACTCCTCTTCGACCCAGCAATATGGGTGCTCCCTATTCAGCCTCTCCCAGTTCAGCCGATGTGCAACAACGTTGACACACCCTTCAGCAGTGCGGAGGATCAACATTTTTCCAGACCCCAAAATCTCCATTTTGCCTGATGCGTGCTGAAATGCTTTGGTACTGTGATAAAAGACAACATCGTTAGAGAGGTACTCTTCCACACTCGATCCACTATCAGAGCGACTGGTAGCCCTTGAGCTGAAGGAATCCTCAGGGCGGTACCGAACCACTGGCAACCGCGAAGAGGAAGTTCCAACCCTCTCTGAGCGATGAGACCCAGCCACAGGAAGATTCACAGGAATCCTCCCACCATGGTGGCCTGAGGGGGCACGAGAACTCTGTTTCCCCCTGTTCGAGGTACCAGCGCTATTTTGCCTAGGGTGCATGGTTATGGTGTAAAGAAACTTAAAGAAATGTGAGTTTAGGGATGAAGGAGGTTACCTAAAAAAGGAGTTAAAAAAGATAAGGACTTCGCAAAAATGACAGCAACAGGTTCTTCAGAATTTCTGCAGAGTTTCACTAAGCTTGAAGGCAAAAGTGAATTTTGAAACTCGCTAAGTCACCCTTTTATAGGTAACAAAAGAGTGCAACAATCGACCAAGGATCATGTTGCATGCCCCAAAACCCAGCTTTTTGAATTTAAACAACCCCGTCATTTCATAGTCAAAGGCGTGAAATGGCGACGCTTCACGAAAAGTTTTGAGTGAAATGGGCCCCAATATCCAAAGTCCAGGCCCAAGATAGCCCTAGTGACGGTTACATATTTGAAGCAAAGATGACTCACGTGTTAAAAAGAATTTATTGTCCAATCATTTAGAAGCATTAATACGATCCAGCAGTTACTCGAATACCAAGAGTTACGAGTTCCAAAAACTCTTGGGATTCCCCTCGTTGCCAATCTTTGTCCAAATTCATTGTATGAACGTTATAAGAGTGGTTCCTTTGCCCGTAGAACGGCCATATAGGCAGAGTATCAGCACAAAACTGACATGTGTCTTAACGAGTATTTTCAACGTGTCTTACCGGAATCCAGACTTCTTGTAGACAGTATAGCTTATATGAGCAACTTAATAGTCCCTCACACAAGCTAGGGGACAAATGATCCAGTCTGGATACCGGCCCCTAGACTAAGACGTCATCTTAGCTATTATGGAGGGTCAAGTGGTATCACAGGTCAACATCTGAACTATAAAAACACCGTGCTAGGAACTCTTCCTTCACCAGTTATCCGTTCTTATTCTTCTGTCATATATAATCGTTTGCTTAACGTAATGATAGGATAAGTGGTTTCACTACTTATCACGATAGATACCCTGCACAACAGAAGGTGTCTATGTCACCCATCGAAAGGTGCGAAGTACTACTACAGGAATGATATACGGAAAAGGTGGATCTTCCCCCATTCCTATGTCAGAATCGTACACTGAGCATCGAACTACTCTAATTGATACGCTGCACACAGCATCAGAACCTCTGGGCTCACTTACACCTAACGATTCATTTTCCACACTCAACTATAAATAACATATTCTCCTACACATGCAAGGTTACATTGTTCTTACTCTTATCATACTATTGCATTGCTTAAGTAATCTTTGAGTTCTCATCCACTCTACTAACTTGAGCGTCGGAGAATCTTCACAGGTGACACCACCTTTCACCCCTGTCAACGCGAAACTCTGGTGTGAAGGATCTCCAGGACAACAAGACCGGTCTCTCCCACTAAGAGGTCAGATTATAATACCGGATATCCACTGTACCGGTGTACAAATATTCAAATCACTAACTTTTGTGGCTGGTTCCCACACCGGATCGTAGACCCCGATTCAGACCAGTTCAATTACTATGTCTAATGATAGTATTTTAATTAATTTTTAAGTTGTTTAGTTAAATTGAAGTATTATGTACATATGTTTTAATTTTCATTTTTTGTATGTATCTTGAGTATCTTGTGGTATCAGAGCAGCCAACAAGAGTGCATTCAACCCCTTTGGGGTACCATAAACCAACATCTTGAGTTCCAACTAAGTATTTCATTATTCTTTTTTATAGCAGTAAGGTGTGATTCTTTTGGACATGCTTGGTTTACTAGCAGTTAAGTAAAGTAAGGATCCGATCATACCTCTATATTTTGTAAGCTCTACATCCTAACCTTTCTCATCCTTGTTCAAATAACATGAGGTGCTCACAGGTGTGACAATTTCATTTGCCTTGTCCATGTTGAATTTCTTTAGCAGCTCTTTGCAATATTTGGTTTGGCTAATGAATGTTCCTTCTTTAGTTTGCTTAATTTGTAGTCCAAGGAAGAATGTAAGTTCTCCCATCATGGACATTTCAAATTCATCCTGCATTAACTTAGTAAACTCTTTGCAAAGTGATTCATTAGTAGTACCAAAAATGATATCATCCACATAGATTTGTACTAATAGTATGTCATTCTTTTTATGCTTAATGAATAATGTTGTGTCAACCTTTCCTCTTTCAAAATTGTTTTCTAAAAGGAATTTGCTTAAACTTTCATACCAAGCTCTTAGAGCTTGTTTTAGACCATACAACGCTTTTCTTAGTTTGAAAACATGATTTGCAAATTGATAGTTTTCAAAATCAGGAGGTTGATCAACATATACTTCTTCTTGAATATATCCATTCAAGAAGGCGCTCTTGACATCCATTTGGTACAATTTGAAATCTTTACAACATGCAAAGGCCAATAATAATCTAATAGCTTCTAATCTAGCTACGGGAGTATACGTTTCTTCATAGTCAATTCCTTCTTCTTGATTGTATCCCTTAGCTACTAGCCTAGCTTTGTTTCTAGTTATTACTCCATTCTCATCTAGCTTGTTCCTAAATACCCATTTAGTTCCTATTATTTGGTGATCATTGGGTCTTGGCACTAGTTCCCAAACTTCATTTCTTTCAAATTGATTTAGTTCTTCTTGCATGGCCAATGTCCAATGTTCATCAATAATAGCTTCATCAATGATTTTAGGTTCAATTTGAGAAACAAATGCTAAATGATTGCAATTATTAAAAGAGTGGCGAGTACTTACACCTTTAGTGATATCACCTATAATGTTGTCCAATGGATGGTCTTTAGAGGTGACCCATTCCTTTTGTTGAGTTTCCACTCTTTGTGTTATGCCTTCTTCTTTGTCATCTAAATTCAATTCTTGGAAGGTACCTACAAGATCATCAAAATCTTCCTTTCTCGGAGGGTTATGGCTATTTTCATCAAATTTCACATGAATTGACTCTTAATAGTGTTCATTTGTTTGTTAAATACTCGATAAGATTTACTTGATGATGAATATCCTAGAAAAATTACCTCATCAGATTTTGTATCAAATTTTCCTAGTTTATCCTTTTCATTGTTAAGCACAAAGCATTTGCATCCAAATATATAAAAATAGGAAATGTTTGGTTTTCTACCTTTGTAAAGTTCATAGGGGGTTTTCTTTAGAATAGGCCTTATCATATATCTATTCATTACATGACAAGTGGTGTTAACCGCATCGGCCCAAAAATATTTCGCAATGTTATTTTCATTTAACATGGTTCTTGCTAGCTCCACCAAAGATCTATTTTTCCTTTCAACAACTCCATTTTGTTATGGAGTTCTAGGAGCTGAAAAATCATGACCAATACCATGTTTTTCGCAAAATTTCTCAAATAGTTGATTTTCAAATTCTCCCCCATGATCGGTTCTTATGGATGTAATCTTTGAATTTTATTCATTTTGGATAATCTTGGCTAGTTTCTTGAATACATGATATGCTTCACTTTTATAAGCAAGAAACAAGGTCCATGTGTATCTAGAATAGTCATCTACAATTACAAGACTATAGTAATTACCACCAAAGCTTTGACCTTAGAGGGTCCAAATTAATCCATGTGCAAAAGTTGTAAAGGCCTTTGAGTAGAAACAACATTTTTAGCTTGAAAAGATGCCTTTACTTGTTTTCCCTTTTGACATGCATCACAAAATTTATTTTCAAACTTTAGCTTTGGCAAGTCAATTACTAATTCTTTATAAACAAGTTTATTTAGATGGTCTATATGTATATTATTTTTCTATTCCATAGTCATGATTCATCCTCTCTAGTCATGAAGAATTGTACATCATTTGAGGACAAGCAATCAACATTAATAATGTAAATGTTATCAACTCTTTGACCAACAAATTTTACCTCTTTATTTTGCTTATTTTCAATTATGCAACTATTTGATTCAAATATTACTTTATATCCTTTATCATATAATTGGCTTATGCTAAGCAAATTGTGTTTGAGTCCTTCTACATATAATACATCATTGATTGAAGTAGAAGAATTTTTACCAATTTTTCTAATGCCAAGAATTTTTCCTTTGGTATTATCCCCATAGGTGACGCTTCCTTTTCTTTTGGGTGTGAATGATGTGAACTTGCTTATATCATCCGTCATGTGCTTTGAATACCCACTATCTAAGTACCAATAAGTGTTGCTTGACTTGAAAGATACCTACAAAACAAGATTAGTTTAGAGAACTTGGTACCCAATTTATGTTGGGTCCTTTTTGTTTAGCTTGTGGTAATGTTCCTTTGGGAACCCACACCTTTCTTACCACTTTTTGTCCAAGTTTTCTAATATGGCAATTCAAAGCATTATGTCCTTTAGCACCGTAATGATTGCATTTAGTGAATGGTGATGAAGATTTTCTAGGTGGCACAAAAAAATTCTTATAGTGTTTTTCCTTTTTAGTGGGATTGTATCCTAATCAGGTTTTGTCAAACATACATCTTTGTTTTCCAAGTAGGACGTTTAAATTTTCTCTACCATGTGTTAATTTTTCAAGAGTTATATTTAAGTCTAGGACTTTCTTTTCTAGGTGATCATATTTCTTGTAATATTTATATGATTTTGAGCAAGTTTGTGTTTTAACAACTTTCTTTTTCAAAATTTCATTTTCCTTTACTTGCTCAATTAGATGCATTTCTAGAGTTTCTATGGTTTTTCTTGATAACTTATATTTGCTAGCAAGTTTCATATATTTATCATACAATTCTTCAAAGGCTTCATACAATTCATCTTTGTCAAGATCATGGTGATTTACCTCATCTTCCTCTTTATGGTGGTTAGCCATTAAGCAAAGATTTGCTTCTTCATTATCTGAATCATCGGAACTACTCACATTGTTTTCGTCCCAAGCGATGTAAGCTCTTCTTCTTCCTCCTTTCTCTTTACTTTTCTTCTTCAGGTCTGGATAATCTACCTTGAAGTGCCCTTCCTTGCCACATTCAAAACAATTTGGTGAAGAAGAATTTTCTTTAGAAATGGGTTTCTTCCCTTGGGGTTTAAAACTTCTTTGGAAGAGTTTATTTTTCATGAATTTTCTGAAACGCTTCACAAATAATCCAATCTCTTCTTCTTCATCTAGCTCACTGTCAGATTCATCTTCATTGTTAGAAGTGGCTTTGAGAGCTAGTCCTTTCTTCTTGGAGGATTTTTCTTCTTCTTCCGCCATCTTCAAGTCCTTTAATTCTTGTTCCTGCTCTTATAACTTACCAAACAATGTAGCAAAGGACATCTCATTTATGTTTAGTGATTGTTGTGACAAGAGGTTACCACTCCCTAGTAAGGCTTTTTAAAACTTTATGAATGAGCTCTTTGTTAGTGTAAGTTTTGCCAAGAGTGATGAGATGATTTATAATTAGAGTGAATCTCTTTTGTATATCAACAATTGTTTCTTTGGAATTTAATCTAAAACTTTCGTATTGACTAGTAAGTGTACTAATCTTAGAATCCTTTACATCACTAGTTCCTTCATGAGTGACTTGGAGAGTGTCCCATATTTCCTTAGCGGTTTTATAAGTTACAACTCTAAAGAACTCATCCGGGCCTAAGGCAAGGGTGATGAGATTTTTAGCTTTGTAATTGTATTGGACTTTCTTTTCTTCTTCACTACTCCAATCATCCATGAGTTTCTCAACTTGTTTACCATCTACAATATGCATGGGTATGAAAGGGTCATTTTCAATTGCATTCCAAACTTTAAGGTCAATAGATTGTACAAAAAATTTTATCCTTTCTTTCCAAAAAGCATAGCCTTCCCCATTGAAAGCAGAAGGTCTATTTGTGGCACCACCCTCAGGAAAAAGATTTAGAGAATTTGAGGCCACTTGCGCCTTCAAGATGGTCGTTATTATGCCAAAGTGAAATGAGTTACCATAGTTCTTGACAATGAGGTTATGAATCAAGTTGGCAAACTTCCCATTAATGACGCTCACTTTCTTGGAAGGGAACCATCTCTACTGTGGAACTTTAATCCCATAGAAGCAAGAACCTTCTTTAATCTTTCCATATCTACCACAAGCGCCGCTGGCAAACTTCGAGTTAATCATCGCCTGCTTCACTATTTCATCATGAAAATCCTTCTACCATTGGAGAGTAATAATGCAAGAGTTAGTGAGACTCAAATTCTTCTCATGTAGGCAATTATCAACAACAAGGAAATCCACTGGATCAATATGATAAGAAATCACATGATTGATGCAAGGAATCTCACACCATATATGGTCTTTATGACAAAACTTCTTCGTCACTACAAGGTGAATCTCAACAATGAAGTCAAGGAATCAGTTGGTAGCAAAGGGCTACTCGGCAAAACCCATCTCAACAAAATGGGAATCATTGAAAATTTTGGTGTATGGGAAATCCTTCACCGTCCACAACACGTCGCCGATGTTGATGAAGACGCTGATGATGCCATTCCTCCTCCTCCTCCTCCTGCACCCACTGATGATTTATTTACAAGACTCACTACTCATATGGATCATCGCCTTGATTCCATGGAAGCAAATATCAACACCAGGCTTGACAAGTCCCAAGCAAACATGGAGGAACGCTACATAGAACATACTACCCAAATTTCCAGCCTCCATTTCCCTCAGCCTTAGTTGGCTTTCTTTTCTATATTATGCTTGAAAGCAGATTAATTATGTTTTATGGTTGCTTTGCTTGAACCTTATTGCCCAATGTGGCTCCTTACATGTTTAATTCTGTTAGTTGTTTGTCATGATTGTCAGAACTTTATTATTATAAATGTTTATGTCATTTCCTACAGCTTATATTGTTTTTGATAATGACAAAGGGGGAGAGATACTGATCAGACATTTGAAAACAGTAATATTAACAAGGGGGAGAGAAATAGCGAAATATAATTTAAAAGATTATAAAAAAAGGGGAAGAATAACATTTAAACAATGTTGACATAATGAACATTAACTAGTATCCATTACATCACAAATGGGGAGAATACATGTAAATATTGATTGTCATTATTCTGTGGAACTAATACCCCAAAAGATGAACATTGATTGTCATCATCAAAAAGGGGGAGAATGTATTTGCATGTCGTTAATAGGTTTTGATACTGACAAACAAGAAGACTAAGGCAAAGACTCCCACAAGAAGAATGGACATCAACATAAAGTCAACATGATAAACCTGTAACACATGAGTCCAAGCGATATACAACATCAATTGTCATCATCAAAAAGGGAGAGAATGAAATTGCATATGCAAATATGCAAAGAAGTTTTGATAATAACAAAGCCTTCATGATGAAGATGGAATGACTCAAGCACAAACATTATGAACAAAGGCCAAGAACAAGTATTCGGTGGAACAATTAAGAATGAATATGCTTGATGAAGATCAAGCACTTGGTGAAACAACACAAAGAGATAACTCAAGAATAAAAGGACAATAACAAAGAACAAGAGATCAAGATGCTTCATAAAGAGTTAAAGAGCTTGATGAAAAACTAAGAAAGATTATGATTGATAATGACAAGTGGGAAATACCATTAAAAAGTATGAATCAATTCAGAAACGTATGAATCGATTCAAGTAGTGGGAAATACCATTAAAAAAACATTTTTAGTGGAAAACAGAGACCCATACTCTGGCATACGTGAGGAACAACCTGGAGCTCATTTACAACGGCTAGAAGCTCTAAAATGGCTATAAATGGAGCATGAATTCAAGCAAGAGAGAAGAGACCAAGGGCACAACACAAGGCATTAACATCCTTCATCTAGAGATCTTTTATTTAAGTCTTTCTCTTGTATATTCTCTGCAACTCTAGTTTCTAAACTAGCATACACTTAAGAGTTGTTAGATTGAGCTTCAAATTATATATCCTCTCTAGTGAAGAGTCATTAGATAGAGTGAGCTTTCATTTGTTTATCTATTCTATTGAGAGAGTATATTGATTGTAAACCAAACTCCAAAACACCAAGGTTTTTCACTCTAGGTTGAGTGGTCACAAAGGTTGGGGATCAACCTTTGGGTATTGAGAGTTTGAGAGATTCGGTGGGTTGCCATTGTGCTAGTGAGGATTGAGTTCTTGAGCGTGGGACACTAGGAAGCTGTAATCGCTCATAGCTTGTATCTCTAAACTTCAATAGTAGAATCCTTCAAGTGGGTTGCTTGAAGGCGAGACGTACACCGGGTTGGTGGAACTCGTTAAATTGGTTTGCATTTCTCTCTACCTTGAACTCTTTACACAACTACGCATATAAACTATTTGCTGAAATGCCTGAGCTAAATGTTTGAATTTAAATTGTTGTTCAAGTAGAAACTTAACTCTGCATGCCAAGTGTTTGATAATTTTCTTGAATCAATATTTGGTGAAGTTGTTAAAAACTAGAATTTGCTATAACTTGTCAAGTATCTATAACATTGTTTCCTATCAACTCTTGGGTTATGCTTACTTGATTCCTATCCTTTATCTTATGCTCACAAGCTGTTTGATAAATTGAATAAGCTAAATCTTCATAGGAAACATCATATTATTGCTTAAATAAATCTATGCACACCAACTGTTTGATGAATTGCCTAAACCAATAACTTGCCTTGTTTATCACACATAAGGCTGAATATTGTCTTTACACATCAAGTGTTTCATAGTGTGATATATGCATAAAAGTTATTATATCTTTATCATTGCTTCATTTGTATATTACTAATCATTTCCAAGGGGATTCCACGCGAAAATTTGAAACACTCAATTCACCCCCCTTCTTGAGTGTTGAGGCCTTGGCTAACATCTTGCCTTGTTTAGGCCATAACTTAGGCTTTCGTGATCCAAATGGGCTAATGTTGGAGCCTATGGAAAGCTAAGACAGAGGCCTACATCATGATGATCATATTTGGTTATTTTACATCAAAAAAAATGAATAAATGAAGCTTGAATCAATCATCCCTCAAGTGTCCCACCAGCATTGACAAAGTTTACCAAAATACACATATCTAGAGCTGTAGATGTCCAAATGACCTCATTCTTACACCAAATTCTCAATAAGACAGAGATCTATAACTTTCATGTCGAATATTTAGCGAAATTAGGCCATTGAGATGGTCTTATTTGACTCACAAGGTGGAGAAGATAAAGAGGAGAATGAATTTCAACACCTACCATTATCTTCTTTTGAATTATTGTAATTTCAAGCCCACCAATGTTGGAAAAAAATGTATTAATGATCAGAAAATGAATATATAGTGTCATGATACCTTGCCTATAAATAGATGCTTAAAGTTGTAAGAAAGATACATAAAAGATACATAAGAAATATATGTTTTAGTTTTCATCACATTGAGTTCTTGTTTTTAATATTTTGATTGAAGATAAATACTTTTCTTTGTTTCTCAAATCCTTATGATGGTAAATTATTTAAGTATATAACCAATTGGTATATAATTAAATAATCTATAATCTAAAATGATGTTGGTTAGTTTATCAATAATCAATTTGAGAATAAAAGATTTCTATTTAGTTTCTGTAAACACCATATTTGGTCTTTTTTTATTTTTATTTTTATTTTTAATTATTAAAAAAATAAATAATAATTTTTTTCATTCCCCAATACCTACATTCCAGAAAATCTGTCCGGAATCAGGAGTCTATCCCCAACTCCTCTACCTTCTTCATCTTCCTCTCCCCCTCTTCATCATTCGGGACCGTCTTCTTCATCAAACAACAGAAAAGCAAAAAACCAAAAAAATTTAGAACCAAAAAGAACCTCTCCTCAGATCCATCATCAATACACACCACCTCATCTTCTTCATCAAAACCACAAGCCAAAAAAAAAGAGAAAATCATCATCTTCAATCACCATTATCTAACAAAAGCCAAAAACGGGGCACTTCAGAATGAATCTTCATCATTCTCTTCATCCTCATAAAAATAAAAAAAACCAATAAAGAGAACAGAATTCCATCATCTTTCTCATCTTCTTTAGTTTACAACCACAAACAACAATCAAAATCAATAACAACATAAGCAAAGGAAAGAGAAGAAAAGAGGAAGAAGAACCGTCGGAGCCACTGCTCGAACCAGCCGGCTGGAGCCCCCTCACGCCGACCGTCTTCTTCCTTGCGTAGACCGGCTAGCTACGAACCGCGCAAGCCCACCGGCCCTGATCCGACGAGACCGACGAGCTTCCCAAACCTGAACTGGCGCAGATCAAAACCGCCCCTACAACGATCTTCTTCTTCACAAGAACCATTATCTTCTCTAAAAAAACTCCTCTCCTCTTATACATCAACAACTTCAAACCAAAAAATAGAACCAGAAGTAAAAAGAGAGCACAGAGCAGTAATAAAAAAGAAGAAGAGAAAAACAGAGAAGTCTCCCCCTTAATAGATCTGGTCGACACCAACACCCCTCCGTCGACCGAGCAGATCCCGTCAAAGCAAACCCGACGCCGTCAGAGCAGGTTCCAACCAAGCAGACCCCGACGCCGACTCCTCCTCCTCGCGTTAGATCGCCTGATCCCAGCACCCCCGGCAACCGGTCACCGACATCGACTCCTCCTTCCTTCGGTTTCTGCTCTCTCTCTCTCCTATGTCATTTTCTCTCTCCTGTGGTCTTCTCTTCCGTTTGCTTTCCATTCCCTGATGCGTCTTTTTCTTCAAGACTCTTTTCTTAAACTTTCTTTTTTTAAATGAAATCTTGTTGGTTTCTTTTTGTTTCTATCCTTTCTTTTTGTTTGTGATAGGTTTCAGGTTTTCTGAAGCCCAATAAAGTTAATGGTCCCTTTCTTGGAAAACAAAAAAAAAACAAAGAACAAAAGGTATTTTAATTTATTTCTAAAAACAATAAATGGTTTTTGTTTATAATAAAATATTTAAATACAAATATATTTTTTAATAAAAATATAAAAATGATTACAAATAAATTTTATCTTATACTAAATATTAAAAAGTAATTTTTTTAAATACCTTTTTCTTATAATATAAAAATAAATAAATGGATTTTATTTATGTTAAGCTAAATTAAAGAAAATAAAAAATATCAAAAGTTAGATATCTTCTTTCAAAACAATACATTCTTTGTGCTTAATCAACGAGTAACAATACTTTAAAGCCAAAACATCTTCTCCAAAATGAAGGTAAATAGCTTTTTCTCATTTATGATAAGAAACTAAAAAAATATCAAAATCTAAACATCTTTTTAATAAAAATAAATAATCTCTTATAAAAAAAATCAAAATTATATAAGTGGTGTCATGCGAATTATTTTGTCTACATGCACTTTATAAGACTTTCAAGGTTTATGCACGTGCGATCTTCTTCGCCTTGTATTTCTCCTTTCTCATGAACTTTCTTTCATTATTAAAAATCAAAATTGATCAAAGATAATCTAAATATTTTTAAAAGTTAATTTTCCCCCAAAGAACTACGTGACCCTGATTTCTCGAAAGCTCAAGAATACGTAGGAGCGGGAAGCAGTTCCTGCCGGGCCCATCTTTCTTTGTTTAATTTTTAGAGTTTCCATTTTTGTCTTGTTACTAAAAGGAGGAGCGAGGTTAATTTGAACGAGATGTCCTGCTAATCTCATTTTTTTTTATAATATCTCTTTTTAAAAAAAGGATGAGCGAGGTTAATTTAGACGAGACGTCTTGTTAATCTCACATTTTTGTAGTATTTCTTTAAAAGAAGGAGCGAGGTTAATTTGGATGAGACATCCTATTAATCTCATATTTTTTTTAATAATATCTCCTTTTAAAAAAGAAGGAGCGAGGTTAATTTGGACGAGACGTCCTGTTAATCTCATGTTTTTTTAATAATATCTCTTTTAAAAAAGGATGAGCGAGGTTAATTTGGACGAGACGTCCTGTTAATCTCATGTTTAAAAATTATGTGTCTATTTTTTGTCTATTTTTGTATGCTTTGTCATTTCATAAGTTCCTTTTCTGAAGAAGTTAAAATAATTTTTGGGCTAATTATAATGCGCACTATCATCTTGAGGTAACCGTTTTATAATGGACAGTTGTGGGGTACTAATATCTTCCTCACCTGTAATTAGACTCCTGAACTTGGAATTTCATTTTTATGACCAATGTTTTAACAAAGGTTTTTCCGGTATTTTACCCTTAAAAATATTGGTGGCGACTCCCTGTTTTTCGAAAGGATTTCAAACCGTTTTACTATGATTGTTTTAAGGGTCAGCCTTCCCGTCGCGATCCCGGTCGCGACAGATGGCGACTCCACTAGGGAAAATAAGAGAGTCAAGCCAGTCAATTTGATAGCGCATGTTTTAAATAGCATATTAATTATTTAACTTCTTCCTTTATTTTATTTTCTGTCAATGTTTGTATGTGGTTTCTGTTTTGTTTGTATTCTATCATTTATGTTCTGTTAATGTCTGTGTGATTGTTTAACCCTAGGGTAGACGACTTTATTTTGTTGCTCTGTGTTTGTTCTATGTGCAGGATGAGTAAGATACAGGTATTGAATGCCTCTTTCACACACTACACTCACAATTTGACAATACTTTGAGTGGGACCTTATACCTGGGCCCAAATGAAACTTAAGATTAGGGGAGGTTGATAGCGGAGCCATTTGGGATGTACTTCCTGTCTGGTTACCGTGACAATCTCAGCTAGAGTTCAACTTATTCATGATGCCCACGCGTAGTAGACTTCCTACTGTTGTGGTCAACATCATGAGTAGGATCTTGGCTCTAGTGACCTTTAGAAGTTTTAGAATAAGCCACCTAATGCGAGATATCACTGTTAGACAAACCTTAGAACCATTAGGAGACCTTCAGAAAAACCCGACTTAAGGCACGAAGGGGCAAACTTTACTTCTACCTTTTCTCATTCTCATTTTCCTTTCTGATCCAAATTAGAGGACCACTTGCCCGTTTAGTGGATTACTTTTTTCAAAAATGACATACTTTTAACTAGTGATCCTTTAACGGGCAAGTAGTCCTTTCCTTTTATGCACAAGTCTTTGGGCCTTGAGTTATGGATGTTTCAAATCATCAAAAAAAAGAAACAAAAAAAAAGAACAAAAAAATATATATCAAAAGAAAAAATCAATTTTTTTTTGCATTGACGATGATTAGAAAATCCGTAGTTCACGTGACCCTTGATTTGTCGTAAGTTTTGTCAAATCGTAACCTCCTTAAATACAAAAATGTTTTCAAGAAAGTTACTAGGGAAGTATCGATTTTCAAAGCACGTCTGTTCCCAATGACTGATTTTCTCTTTTCTTTATGTTCTTGCAGGAAGCTATTAGGAGCTTAGCCAGTACCTCTGAGTGAAAATATGGAAATTAACATGAGATCAGATAGTTGTGGTACAAATATACCCGAGTTGAGAAAATTACTGCATGTTAAGGCTAGGAAAGTCGATACAACCAGTTTGCAAGTATTAGGCAAGAAATTGGATATGAATCAGAAAATGACCTTCTCAAATAAATATGGGAGGATTTTAAAGCTGCTAGAAGTGGAGGTACAAGTCGAGGCAATTACTACTTTGATTCAGTTCTATGACCCACCTCTTCGTTGTTTCACTTTCCGAGACTTTTAGTTGGCTCCGTCTGTTAAAGAGTTCGAACAGATTCTAGGGATGCCACTAGAAGGACAAATGCCTTACCACCACCTTGGACGTCATGCGAATATTGTTACCATCGCTAATGTCCTAAGGATTCACCCAAAAGTATTAAGGAGTGTGCAACTAAATAGAAATCAGACCTTGGGGTTTGATCTGGAATACTTTGAAAAACATATGCACTTGCTGGCTGAGAAGCCAGATTGGGAAGCCTTCATGGATACCTTGGCTTTCACCATTTATGGTGTCATCTTGTTCCCTAATATTGACAATTACATGGACTATGATGCTATTGGCGTTTCCCTTGCTCGCAAGTTCAAATCTGAAAATCCTGTCACTGCTATCTTGGTAAATATATACTACACCATGGACTTTTGTTATACACAAGGTGGAAAGAGAATCATTTGTTGTCTACCTGCTCTGTATGTGTGGCTTACGTCGCATATCTTCCACCAAGTCGGCAAAGTTGAATATCCTATTTTTGATCTAAAGTTATGCCAGTTAGTAACAAAGAATGGGCGTGAATGGGCCAACCACCTGATAGGGCTCACGGCTGATAAAGTAAGGTGGTATCCGCAGTGGTTGAAGGTTGAAACCATTATTCACCATTGTGGAAGCCACCTGGACGTTCCTCTCATGGGCACTCAGGGATGCATTAATTACAACCCTGTCATAGCCAAACGTCAGCTAGCCTACCTATTGCTTGGGCCACCCTATGAAGAATCACTTACTCCTTTTATCATTTACTACTTAGAAGGAGATTGTACCTCTGCCATTCGGGATATAACAAATGCATGGAAGAAAGTCCACAGACAAGGGAAAGAACTAAGAGCTCAAAGCCACGCCGTGAAGGAGGAATACTACCAATGGATCTTGAATAGGGTTTCTGTTGTCAAGTTGCCTTTTAGAAGTCCCTCCTATCTCCCAACATGCACACTTGTTCCCCCACCTACCCTTGAAGATGAGGCAATGAAAGCCAAGATAAAGGAGCTAATTACAAAAAACAAGAAGCTAGAGAAAGACTTGCTAAAGACTTAACAAGAATGCGCCCTTCAGAAAAGGGAGAACTTAGAAAGCAAGCAAACCATCAAGAAGATTGGAAAAAAATGGAAAATCAAAAGGGATTACTTGAGGAAGCAAAGTCAATGCCTCCGAATAGCTAATACTCAATTGAGAATGAAGAGCAAGCAAAGGGATACCATGTTGGCTAACAAGCAACTCTTGAGGGATATGTTGGAAAAAAGCCAAAGAGCACGAGCAAAATGCCCTAGTACAAAGAGAGCTCCTACAATCGCAAGTTAGTCAATTGGAGCATCGGCTTAATGAAGTGGTAGAAGCTTGCCAGCATGAGATAAATGGCTAGCGGCGACGTACAATGGATATCGAGCAAGACTGTCGTGAGGCTATCCGTATCTTGGAAGCTGAAATGACATAGCAAGACTAAGTCATTCATTCATGGATAAACCACTTTGCCCACTTGGCACATTTGGCTAATGAGACTCTGGAAGACCTCCCGCTCCTACTTAAGCAAGCTGAGGGAATGGCTAATCCCCTTATCACACCAGAAGAAATTATAACCTTCCTTGATTACTATAGAGAAAAGATTTGTAAAATGAGGGCCATGATTGCCCGAGCTAGGAATGACTGATTTACTTTTTCTGCATAAAAAATAGACTGACAGCGGTAGTGTATTTTTGTGGAATTTAGAAAGAAAGATTCTTTTGTCTCCACAACTATCTCATGTTAATTTCCATGTATCACATACTTAGTACTTTTGAACGTGACGTTCTGAGAGATGGTCGGCGGATACTGGCCGAGTTCCATGATCGCTTCACGCACGATGCTATTTGTTTTTCTTTTACTGATTTTACTTAATGCTTTCTTTTACCAATTTCCTGTTTTGACTTCCATTCGACATTACGGGTAAGCATCCTTACCAGACCCGACTCCAAAAGAGACTCATGGCCGAAGCAAAAATCAGGGATAAAGATTTTAGAAATGAGTTCAACCAGCTAAAGGAACAAGTAACCGAGTTGACCAAGCTTCTCGAAAAGAGAATCACAGAAGGGGGCTCCTCTGCAGGTATTGAGGACGCCCAACATAAGCCTACCACCCCGTTACATCCCCTAAGTTTTGGTCTAATAAGGACTCAATTTCCCAATCCAACAACTCCTCCTCTCACTATTAATGTCGGAAGGCCTAACCCTGCTGCTGATCCCCAACCATACTACAGCATGTCCTATACACAACAACATACATTTGTTGGCCTAGACGGTAACCCGGTATCTTTTCCGCCTTACGGATTACCACAGGGATACTTTCCCCCACTGCTCTCTAACCCACAAGACACCCACGACCACCAAGCAGCACATCCCCACACCTCGCACCCGGCTCAGCCCATTATACCACCACTTCATGAGCCACAAATTGCCTAAGCACAAGCCGCACAAGCTCAAGCCACCCCAACCCAAGTCACTCAGATAACCCAACCAGTCTATACTGCACAACCTACGAGCCAACCTCGGGGTCCTCTAATAAACACTAGCCTGACGAGCCAGCCTCATACATCTACACCTTTCCACCAGCTTTACAGCTATCCATACGGGTACACGAACCCCTATACTGCCAATCGGCAAGGCATGACCCAAATGGTAAACCCATCCGCCGACCTTAGAACAGCCGATGTCTCCCAAAAAGGAAAGATAGAGATCTTGGAGGAGCGACTAAGGGTTGTGGAAGGTTTTGGAGTGATTGATGCCTCTGAACTCTGCCTAGTCCCAGATGTCATTATTCCCCCCAAGTTTAAAATGCTAGATTTTGACAAATATCGGGGAATGACTTGCCCAAGAAATCATCTCATAATATATTGCAGAAAGATGGCGTCTCATTCATCCGATGACAAGCTGTTAATCCACTGTTTCCAGGATAGTCTAGCTGGGGCTGCCCTCACCTAGTATGCCCACTTGGAACGAACTCGTATTCACTGCTGGAAGGACTTGGCGGACGCTTTCATGAAACAGTACAAATACAATTTAGACATGAGGCCCGACAGAATGCAGTTACAAAACATGACAAAAAAGGATAATGAGACATTTAAGGAGTAAGCTCAATGGTGGTGTGAAACTGCTAGACAGGTTAACCCCCCGCTGTCAGAGAAAGAAGTAGTAGCGATGTTCATCGATATGCTTCAGTCGCCCTTCTATGACAGGATGATTGGCAGTGTTTCCTCAAATTTCTCTGACATTGTGTCTATTGGGGAGAGAATAAAAAGCAGGGTGTGAACAGGGAAGATTATCTAGGGCCTATCTGGGGCATCCAATGTGAAAAAACTGGCACCAGGCGATGGTAGGAGGAGAGACGGGGAGACCAACTTCGTCTCTTATGATTAAAGGGACCAACCAAGACCATTCACCCTCACCGTTTTTCAAGCCCTCAATTCTTATGCACCAAATCCATGTGGCCGCTGCAGTCCATAACCCAACCTATTATCCTCCTTATTTCTGCCCCCCCATTGTCAGAGCACCTATACCGTAACCTATGCCATATCATCCTCCATAAAAAATAGTTCAGCCACCCAACCCTAATCAGAATGCAAGGAAACCTAACAATGACCGCACACCTATGCAATTTGATCCCATCCCAATGACATACACCGAACTTTTTCCTCTCCTTATTTGCAACAGTTTAGTGGCGCCCTGTCCTTTAAAGCCAGTAGAAACCCCTTACCCCAAGGGGTATGATCTCAACGCCCGGTGTGATTATCACGTCGGAGCACCGGGGCATTCCACTAAAAACTGTATGACATTAAAGTATAAAGTAAGGGATCTGATTAAGGCCGACTGGCTTAACTTTAAGGAAGGTAGCCCAAATGTGGCCATGAATCCCCTACTAACCATGGAAATCTATGGGTCAACGCCGTGGAAAATGATGAGGAGTGCGTTAAGAATGTTGCTAACATAAGAATGTCGTTAAGGGTAGTTCATTCCCTTTTGCTTGAAAGGGGATTAATTATTACGAGTAGACTGCCGAACACCAAGGCTTATGTGAGGTCCTTCAGAGCCTCATGAACAGCCATATTATGCAGGTCTGTAAGCACCATAGAGGTGAGGTCAACATGGTTGATGAACAGACAAGGGCACGAGTCCCTAAGCCCTTGACAATTTTCTTCAGCAGGAACCCTCCAGTAGCTCCTTTTTCTGTACAACCAATCATCACTATTCAAGCACTACCCCATTTGCGTTCAAAGATTCTCAGAACGTCCCTTGGAAGTACAATGCAGATTTGATCGTTGCAAGCTCGGCAATGAGCGACCCGTCTCCTTCGTCCATCACAAATATTGTTGGGGTAGGAGGTGTAACCCGGAGTGGAAGAGTATACTCCCCTCCAGAGCCAAAGAAGGATCAGATTGTCGGGAAAGCCAAAGTGGGCGGAGAAGGAGCTAGTGGTGAAACCAAAAGGGCCGTGACTGATGAAGAAGCCCATGAATTCTTAAAGTTTATTTTCCAGAACGAATATCAAGTGCTTGACCAACTGACCCATACTCCTGTAAAAAACTCTCTGTTATCATTGTTGATGATCTCTAAGCCACATCGGAAGACGTTGATGAAGGTCTTGAACGAGACCTATGTCAGTCATGACATTTCCATCGATAAGTTTCAGGGAATAGTAGAGCATACTATTGCAGACAACTACCTGACCTTCACTGGCGATGAAACACCGACAGAGGGAATAGGGCACAACAAAGCTCTCCATATCTCCGTGAAGTACCGAGATCACATCTTAGCAAAAGTGCTTATTGACAATGGGTCGTCCCTCAACGTCATGCCAAAATCTACATTTGCCAAGTTACCATTCGATGGGACTTATATGAAGCCAAGTGCCACAGTAGTACGGGCTTTTGATGGAACTCGGAGGGAGGTCATGGGCGAGATTGAGCTGCCCATACAGGTTGGGCCCTACACTTTCCAGGTCCTTTTTCAAGTCATGGACATCTCGCCTGCCTACAGCTGTTTATTAGGAAGGCCGTGGATCCATTCTGCTGGAGTGGTACCCTCTACCCTGCACCAAAAACTAAAGTTCATAATTGACAACAAGCTGATAATCGTTTCTAGTGAGGAAGACCTTCTGGTCAGCAAACCCCTGACAACCCCTTACATCGAGGCAGCAGAAGAGGCCCTTGAAACCTTTTTCCAAGCATTAGAGATAGCAAACGCCACCTATGTAGGGGAAAGAGCCATATTGGTGAAGGCTTACATGCCAAGTGTATCTTTAATGATGGCAAAGATAATGCTGTATGAGGGGTATAAACCTGGAAGAGGGCTAGGACGTGCTTTAAATGGAGAAGTGGAACCTATACGCCTGCTTGAGAACAGAAATGGTTTTGGATTGGGATACTAGCCCACAGCCACCGATAGAAAAAGGATAGAGGAAGAGAAAAAGAAAGAAGGGTTGCCCGTCTTGTCGGCAGAGAACCTCATACTGCAAGAGTCCCCATCTGTGATCTCTACCAGAGCTTTTGAAGCGCGGGGTTGATGACTCCGGACCAAGTGGCCGCCATTGAAGAAAGTCTCTATGATAGCGCTGATTTTGTGATTGTTTCCACGTCGAGCCAAGAACTTTGTAACTGGGAGGTCGTCGAGCTCCCCACGATTCTGAATGTTTCACCAAAGTAATGCTTTTATGATTTGTTAGTCCCTCTGGTATGCCTAAAGGCTTTGGGACTTTTATATGTAAAAAGGGCGAAAAACTTGTTTTATCATTTTCATCCACAAATACGTATCAAATTTTACAGTATCTCTTCTTACTTTCCTTATCTCTGCTTTGAACCTATTTTCTTTTACTCATTTCCTTTAATACACTAAATGCATATCTGAAAATGATTATCTTGAGAATAGTGAGGTCTCAATTCCATTCCATAACTTTGATCACCTAGTTGATTACGCTGACGAAGAAAGTGAGGAAGACTGTGAACTATTGCCCGAACTAGCGAGATGGTGGGAACAAGAGGATGAAGAGATTCAACCCTACCTAGACATAGTTGAGGTCATTAATTTGGGGAATAAGGAGAATAGGAAGGAAGTCAAGATCGGCATTGCCATGAGCAGAGAATAAAGAGAAGATTTAATCAAGCTGTTAATGGAATTTCATGATGTCTTTGCCTGGTCTTATCAAGATATGCCTGGACTTGATGCTAGCATTGTTGAGTATAAACTACCCTTGAAACCTGAATACCCTCCGATCAAATAGAAGCTGCGGTGAATGAAACCGAAAATGCTCCTAAAGATCAAAGTGGAAGTTAAAAAAACAATTCGATGTTGGGTTCCTAGCTGTGGCAAAATAGCTTCAGTTGGTAGCCCATATTGTCCCTGTCCCAAAGAAGGATGGAAAAGTACGGATGTGTGTGGACTACCGAGATTTAAATAGGGCTAGTCCCAAGGATGATTTTTCCTTACCACAGATCGATGTTTTGGTTGATAATACAGCTCAGCATTCCATTTTCTCATTCATGGATGGTTTTTCAAGGTATAATCAGATCAAGATGGCACCTGAAGATATGGAGAAAACCACATTTATTACCCTATAGGGCACCTTTTGCTACAAGGTGATGTCCTTTAAGTTGAAGAATGCTGTGGCAACTTACCAAAGGGCGATGGCAACTCTCTTCCATGACATGATGCATAAGGAGATAGAAGTCTATATGGATGACATCATTGCCAAATCTAGGAAAGATGAAGGGCACATCATTGATTTGTGAAAACTTTTTGAAAGACTAAGGAAGTTTAAGCTCAAGTTAAATCCGGCCAAGTGTACTTTTGGCGCAAGAACAGGAAAATTGTTAAGTTTTATAGTGAGCAAAAGAGGAATAGAAGTTGATCCTGACAAGGTCAAGGCGATCCTCGAAATGCCTCCTCCCCGTATGGCAAAGGAAGTCTGAAGATTCTTAGGAAGGCTGAACTATATTGCCCGGTTCATCTCGCAGTTAACGACAACTTGTGAGCCAATCTTCAAGTTACTCTGTAAGAACCAACCAGGGAAATGGGATGAAGACTGTTAAACAGCCTTTGAGAGGATAAAGCAGTACCTGCAAGAACCACCAATTTTGGTGCCCCCAACCCTAGGAAGGCCACTTATCTTGTACCTGACTGTATTGAACGAATCCATGGGTTGTGTGTTGGGACAGCATGATGAAACCGGAAGGAAAGAGCATGCTATTTACTACCTAAGCAAGAAGTTCACTCATTGTGAAATGAGGTACTCCACCCTGGAACGAACTTGTTGTGCACTAGCATGGGCTGCTAGGCGCCTAAGGCAATATATGTTGTTTCATACTACTTGGCTGATCTCCAAAATGGACCCAATCAAGTACATCTTTGAGAAGCCCGCCCTAACCAGGAGGATCGATCGATGGAAATTTCTCTTGACTGAGTACGACATAACTTATGTCACTCAAAAAGCCATAAGAGGAAGTGCCCTGGCAGATTACTTGGCACACCAACCCATCAATGATTATCAGCCTATGTAGTTTAACTTCCCGTACGAAGATATCTTGACACTATTCAATGAGGAAGGTGGTCAGAAAGATAGATGAACTTTGAGATTTGACAGAGCTTCTAATGCACTGGGGCATGGAATTGGGGCCATCCTGATTTCGCCCGATAAGGAGTTTATCCTTATCTGTGCCAAATTGTGTTTCGACTGCACCAATAACATTACTGAATATGAGGCATGCTTGTTAGGGATCCAAGTGGCATTGGAAGCGAAAGTAAAGTCATTAGAAGTTTATGGGGACTTTGCTTTAGTTATCCACCAACTAAAAGGCGAGTGAGAGACTAGGGATAGTAAGTTGATTCCCTATCATGCTCATATCAAGGAAATGATCAAAGAGTTTGACGAAATCTCTTTTCATCACGTTCTCCAAGATGACAATCAAATGGCTGATGCCTTGGCTACCCTTGCCTCAATGTTCGAAGTAAGTAGTGACTACGATATGCCTCTCATCGAAGTAAAGAAGCATTGTGAGCCTGCATACTGTCAAATGATGGAAAAGGAGTCGGATGCGAAACCATGGTACCACGATATTAAAAGATATATCCAGAGTCAAGAATACCGCGAGGGTGCCACAGAGAATGATAAAAGGACCCTAAGATGACTCGCCATGGGTTTCTTCTTAAATGGGGATGTACTTTACAAAAGAAACTATGACTCTTTCCTTCTTCGTTGTGTTGATGATGTTGAGGCAAACAAAATCATGAGGGATGTTCATGAAGGATCTTTTGGGACTCACGCTAATGGACACACCATGTCAAGAAAGATCTTGAGGGCCGGTTATTACTGGATGACCATGGAAGCGGATTGCTTCGCCTATGTTCGAAAATGTCACAAATGTCAGATATACACTGACCATATTCATGCACCCCCATCATCCCTGAATGTCTTATCAGCACCGTGGCTCTTCTCAATGTGGGGCATGGATGTCATTGGGCCCATCGAGCCAAAAGCCTCAAACGATCATCGTTTCATCTTGGTCGCCATCGATTATTTCACTAAATGGGTAGAAGCAACTTCATAAGCCAATGTAACAAGGAATGTTGTGGTCAAATTTTTCAAGAGAGAACTGATATGTTGATACAGCCTACCAAGTCAGATCATTACTGACAATGGTAAGAATTTGAACAATAAAATAATGAAAGAACTCTACTAAAGCTTTAAAATTCACTATCGCAATTCCTCTCCTTATCGGCCTAAGATGAATGGGGTAGTTGAGGCAGCCTACAAGAACATCAAGAAGATAGTACAGAAGATGGTAGTCACCTATAGAGATTGGAGCGAGATGCTCCATTTTGCTCTACATGGGTATCGCACCTCAGTCTGAACCTCGGCAGGGGTAACCCCGTTCTCTCTCGTATATGGCATGGAAGCCGTCTTGTCTTTTGAAGTAGAAATTCCATCCCTCCGGGTGTTCATGGAAGCAAAAGTGGAAGAAGCTAAATGGGTTCAGGCTCGACATGACCAACTAAACCTAATTGATGGAAAAAGACTAACTACCCTCTGTCATGGTCAGTTGTATCAAAGATGTATGAAACGAGCATTCGAGAAGAAAGTGCGACCACGACAGTTCCAAGAAGGAGATCTAGTACTCAAGAAAATTCTATCGATTTGAAATGACAATCAAGGCAAATGGACTCCTAATTATGAAGGACTGTATGTCGTGAAGAGGACTTTTTCTGGAGGAGCCTTAATACTCACTAATATGGATGGCAAGGACCTGCCGATGCCCATAAATACAGATGCGGTGAAGAAATACTTTGCGTAAGAAAGGAATGTCAGAAACAAAAAAAACAAAAAAGAAAAACAAAAAATAAAGAAAAAATAAAAGAAAGAAAAATAAAAATGATGTTCGCTAGGCTGAAAACTCAGAAGGGCGGCCTAGGCAAAAGTTAGAGCGACCCGGTGAGTCTAAAACCCGAAAGGGAGGCTCAGGCAAAAATTAGGGTCTAAATTCTGGTAGTATGGCTAAAATATCCCACACATGAAATGCAAGTACAAGCTGGGGCGTGTGAATCATCGTTGAATTTCCTTCTCAGAGGCAGAGTCGAAGGGTGAACATGAAGTCGTGATAAGGGACCAAGATTCTCGTTGTTCTCAGGAATTCATTAGAGGATCTATGAGCCTTCCCCATCTCACCTACCCTTCACCTTTTCTACTCTACTCCATTTGTTCCATTTATGTTTTTTGCTTTCTTTGTACCTGTTTGATATACATGAATAAATTTCACCCTTTTCGGTACGTGTTTATAGTATGAGTTTCAAAACATGTTTTTCTTAATAAATAAAATGAAAACTTGTAAACATTGTCGTGAGGGACAAGACGCCTCTATTACTCAATCTTGTCTTGGGCAATTATCACAGAGACTCGGCCAGACACGTGCTCCAAAGTTAGGTTTGCCTCGTTTGTTCTGCTTCATTCATGAGTCATCTCAGGGGTCACGGTTCCAAGGAATTTACCTGAATTTCAGTTTATTTTATCTCTATATTTCTAACCCTTTTATGTAGGTTGTTGAAGTAGACAATCATGTCGAGTATTAACACCTCGATCAAGTTCTTTTCCCCAGTGGAACCACAATCGCCAAAGATGGCACTTCTCAAATTCTCTTCCCTAGTGGAACTGCAATCGCCAAAGCTGACACTTCTCAAAGTTTCTTCCTCAAACTGCCAAAGCTGGTACCTTCAAAAACGCCAAAGCTGGAACCTCTAAAAACCTTTCCTCGATCACCCAAACTGGTACCTTCAAAGCCTCTTCCTCAACTGCCAAAGTCGGCATCTTTCAAGTTTCTCCTCCTTAGTGGAATCGATCGCCCAAGCTGGCACCTTCAAAGTCTCTTCCTCAACTGCCAAAGTCAGCATCTTTCAAGTTTCTCCTCCCTAGTGGAATCGATCGCCCAAACTGGCACCTGCAAAGTCTCATCCTCAACTACCAAAGTCGGTATCTTTCAAGTTTTCCCTCCCTATTGGAATCAATCTCCAAAGCTGACACTTCTCAAAGTTTCCTCCTCAATCGCCAAAACAAGCTTTTCTCAAATATCTTTTCATAAATCGCCAAAGATGACGTCTTTTGAGTTTCTTTTCATGAATTGCCAAAGTTGGCGTCTTTCAAGTTTCTTTCCCTAAAACTGGCATGCAAAGCTTCCGCTTCAATTGCCAAAATTGGCATGTTGTTCATTTTTCCCAATTACCAATGTTGGCATCGTGTTTGTATTCTAATCGTCAAACGAGGCACCTTTTACCTTTCAGTCGCCGAACGAGGCACCTCTACTTTCTAGTCACCAAACAAGGCATCATTCCTGTCAGGAAGCCTCAGGTACCCATGCTTGGGTTATCTCATTTCTCAATTTGGCCAGGGGCATCCCCCCAAGTCATTTATTTTTTGTCAAAAAAAGTCTCACAAACCCACTCCTAGGCTATCCTATTTCTCAATTTGAGCCAGGGGTATCCCCCAAAGTCATTTATTTTCTATCAAAAAACCTCAGGAACCCACTCCTAGGCCATCCCATTTCTCAATTTGAGCCAGGGGCATCCCCCAAGTCATTTACTTTCTGTCAAAAAAGCCTTAGGTACCCTTCCTAGGCTATTCCATTTCTTGATTTAAGCCAGAGGCATCCCCCCAAGTCATTTAGTTTTTGTCAAAAAGCCTCAGGTACCCACTCCTAGGCTATTCCATTTCTCAATTTGAGCCAGGGGCATCCCCCAAGTCATTTAGTTTTTGTCAAAAAGCCTCTGATACCCCCTCCTAGACTATTCTATTTCAATTTGAGCCAGGGCATCCCCCGAAGTCATTGATTTTCTATCGAAAAGCCTCAAGTAACTATTCTAGGCTATCCTTTTTCCCAATTTGAGCCAGGGGCATCCCCCCAAGTCATTTAGTTCCTGTCAAAAAGCCTCAGATACCCACTCCTAGGCTATTCCATTTCTCAATTTGAGCCAGGGGCATCCCCCAAGTCATTTAGTTTCTGTCAAAAAGCCTCAGATACCCCCTCATAGGCTATTCTATTTCAATTTGAGCCAGGGCATCCCCCGAAGTCATTGATTTTCTATCGAAAAGCCTCAAGTACCTATCCTAGGCTATCCCTTTTCCCAATTTGAGCCAGGGGCATCCCCCAAGTCTTTTATTTTATGTCAAAAAGCCTCAGATACCCCCCCCCCAGGCTACTCTATTTCTCAATTTGGGCTAGGGGTATCCCCATAAATCATTTGTTTTCTATCAAAAGGCCTCAAGAATCTACTCCTAGACTATTCCATTTCTCAATTTGAGCCAGGGGTATCCCCAGAGTCATTTGATTTCTGTCAAAAAGCTTCAGGTACCCATTCCTAGGCTATGTCCTTCGATCAAAGTGCGTCGGGACAATTTCCTATGTCATTTATTTTTGTTCAAAGCTTCAAATATCTCTTTCTAGGCTACCCTATGTTCGATATCAAGGATATATCCTCTGATTTATTCATCTTCCTGGGCAGACCTTTAACTTCAGTCACCTTTTTTATTTTCCCCAATTGCCAAAGATGGCACTCCTAAGTCCTTCGTATTGCCAAGGTTGGCATTGCTTGACTTCTCCCAAATACCTAAGTTGGCACCCCTTTTAACTTTCATCTACACTTTTAAATTTCCCATTTGCCAAAGTTGGTACTTCTTTAAACCTTCAAATTTCTCATTGTCGAAGCTGGCACCTCTTTAAATTTCATGACATCTCAAGCTTTCTTGTTTGCCGAAGTTGGCAGTTCTTCAAGCTTCTCTAGCACTTTCAGGTTCTCAGTGCCGAAGTTGGTTTTTCTTTAAGTTTCCATAACACATTTCAGATTTTCTTATTCCCGAAATTGTCAAATCTTTAAGTCTTCATCGCCGAAGATGATACTTTTAAGTCTTTCTTATTACCAAAGCTGGCATTATTTGAGTCTTCTATTTGTCAAAGTAGTCACCTCATTGAGAATGTTAGTGTCAAGATAGTGTTCACATCTTTACTTCCTTTTCATGATATGAATGAATCATTCATATTTTCGTGAAAGGAAAGTAAAGAGGGGCAGTTGTAAACACCATATTTCATCTTTTTTTATTATTTTTAATTTTTAATTATTAAAAAATAAATAATAATTTTTTTCATTCCCCAATGCCTCCATTCCGGAAAATCCGTCCGGAATCAGGAGCCTATCCCCAACTCCTCTACCTTCTTCATCTTCATCTCCCCCTCTTCATCCTTCGGGACCGTCTTCTTCATCAGACAACAGAAAAGCAAAAAACCAAAAAATTTAAAACCAAAAAGAACCTCTCCTCTGATCCATCATCAATACACACCACCTCATCTTCTTCATCAAAACCACAAACCAAAAAAAAGAGAAAACCATCATCGTCAATCACCATTATCTCACAAAAGCCAAAAACAGGGCACTTCAGAATGAATCTTCATCATTCTCTTCATCGTCATAAAAATAAAAATAAAAACAATAAAGAGAACAGAATTCCATCATCTTTCTCATTTTCTTTAGTTTACAACCACAAACAGCAGTCAAAATCAACAACAACATAAGCAAAGAAAAGAGAAGAAAAGAGGAAGAAGAACCGCCCGAGCCACTGCTCGAACCAGCAGGTCGGAGCCCCCTCGCGCCGACCGTTTTCTTCCTTACGCAGACCGGCTAGCTACGAACCACGCGAGCCCACCGGCCCAGATTCGACAAGACCGACGAGCTTCCCGAACTCGAACCGGCGCCGATTAGAACCGCTCCTACAACGACCGTCTTCTTCACAAGAACCATTATATTCTCTAAAAAAAACTCCTCTCCTCTTATACATCAACAACTTCAAACCAAAAAATAGAACCAGAAGCAAAAAGAGAGCACAGAGCAGTAATAAAAAAGAAGAAGAGAAAAACAGAGAAGTCTCCCCCTCAATAGATCTGGTCGACACCAACACCCCTCCGTCGACCGAGTAGATCCCGTCGAAGCAAACCTGACGCCGTCAGAGCAGGTTCCGACCAAGCAGACCCCGACGCCGACTCCTCATCTTCGCGTTAGACCGCCTGATACCAGCACCCCCGACAACCGGCGACCGACGTTGACTCCTCCTTCCTTCGGTTTCTCCTCTCTCTTTCTTCTCTGTAACTTTTTCTCTCCTCTGGTCTTCTCTTCCGTTTGCTTTCCATTCCCTGATGCATCTTTTTCTTCAAGTCTCTTTTCTTAAACTTTCTTTTTTAAAATAAAATCTTGTTGGTTTCTTTTTGTTTCTGTCCTTTCTTTTTGTTTGTGATGGGTTTCAGGTTTTCTGAAGCCCAATAAAGTTAATGCTCCCTTTCTTTGGCAAACAAAAACATCAAAGAACAAGAGGTATTTTAATTTATTTCTAAAAACAATAAATGGTTTTTGTTTATAATAAAATATTTAAATGCAAATATATTTTTTAATAAAAATATAAAAATGATTACAAATAAATTTTATCTTATGCTAAATATTAAAAAGTAATTTTTTTAAAATACCTTTTTCTTACAATATAAAAATAAACAAATGGCTTTTATTTATGTTAAGCTAAATTAAAGAAAAATAAAAAATATCAAAAGTTAGATATCTTCTTTCAAAAGAATACATTCTTTGTGCTTAATCAATGAGTAAAAATACTTTAAGCCAAAACATCTTCTCCAAAATAAAGGTAAATAGCTTTTTCTCATTTATGATAAAAATCTAAAAAACTAAAAAATATATCAAAATCTAAACATCTTTTTAATAAAAATAATTAATCTCTTATAAAAAAATCAAAATCTTATAAGTGATGTCGTGCGAATTATTTTGCCTACATGCACTTTATAAGACTTTGAAGGTTTATGTACGTGCGATCTTCTTCGCCTTGTATTTCTCCTTCCTCATGAACTTTTTTTCATTATTAAAAATCAAAATTGATCAAAGATAATCTAAATATTTTTTATAAGTTAATTTTCCCCCAAAGAACTACGTGACCCTGATTTCTCGAAAGCTTGAGAATACGTAAGAGCGGGAAGTAGTTCCTGTCGGGCCCATCTTTCTTTGGTTAATTTTTAGAGTTTCCATTTTTGTCTTATTACTAAAAGGAGGAGCGAGGTTAATTTGGACGAGACGTCCTGTTAATCTCATTTTTTATAATATCTCTTTTAAAAAAAGGAATAGCGAAGTTAATTTAGATGAGACGTCTTATTAATCTCACATTTTTGTAGTATTTCTTTAAAAGAAGGAGTGAGGTTAATTTGGACAAGACGGTCTGTTAATCTCATGTTTTTTTAATAATATCTTTTTTTTAAAAAAAAGGAATGAGGTTAATTTGGATGAGACGTCCTGTTAATCTCATGTTTTTTTAATAATATCTCTTTTAAAAAAGGAGGAGCGAGGTTAATTTGGACAAGACGTCCTGTTAATCTCATGTTTAAAAATTTTGTGTCTATTTTTTGACTATTTTTGTATGCTTTGTCATTTCGTACGTTCCTTTTCTGAAGAAGTTAAAATAATTTTTGGGCTAATTATAATACGCGCTATCATCTTCAGATAACCGTTTTATAACGGGCAGTTGTGGGGAGCTAATACCTTCCTCACCTGTAATTAGACTCCCGAACTTGGAATTTTATTTTTATGACCAATGCTTTAACAAAGGTTTTTCCGGTATTTTACCCTTAAAAATATTGGTGACGACTCCCTGTTTTTCGAAAGGATTTCGAACCATTTTACTATGATTGTTTTAAGGGTCGGCCTTCCCGTCGTGATCCCGGTCGCGACATTTTCTTAACTCAATCAAATTATTATTTTAAAGTTATTTTAGTAATTAATAAGAATATATCGATTGATTATTCTTATTAGTTCATTAATCTAATTCTAAAAGATTTTATAGAATATAATCATTTAGGGATTCCAAATGATTCAAGGTTGAGAAATTAATAATATTTAATCATATTTGTGATCAATGATTAGTTAACTAAAGATTTATTAATTCCTTGGGTTGGTTATTTCTAAATTTGATTATTCACTCACTCATAAATTTACTTTTTACATTATTATATAATTACTTAGTTTTCCTTTCAATCTCAACACAAACCCCCATTTGTTATAACTAAATTGAATGTAACTTTGAACTAAGGTCCTCAAGAGACGAATAAGGTTTTTCACATTATACTATATTAATTTAACTGTTTATTTGACCCGACAATAACAACGTGTCACCAACAAGATGTCTCGTCCAAATTGATCTTAATTTGTAATAAAGATTTAGAGATTAAAATAAAATGAAGTTAAATGGGATTAGATTAAGTGAACTGGAACGAGATGAGATAAAACAAAATGAGATAACATGAAGTGGATTAAAACCTGACAAAAGATTAACAGGACATCTCGTCCAAATTAACCCTTTTTATAAGGAATATTGTTATAAATAAAAGATATTATAAAAACGAGAAGATTAACAAGATGTCTCGTCTAAATTAATCTCCTCTTATAAGAAATATTATTTAAATAAAAAATATTGAATATATGAGATTAACAAGATGTCTCGTCTAAATTAACCTCCTCGTATAAGAAATACTTTTAAAATAAAAGATATTAAAAATACGAGATTAACAAGACAACTCGTCTAAATTAATCTCCTTTTATAATAAATATTATTTAAAAAAATATTGAAAATGTGAGATTAATAAGACATCTCGTCTAAATTAACCTCCTTGTGATAAAACAGAATTTTGAAATTAAATATTAACAATGTACAATTAATCGAGATAGTAACAGAGACACGGAAATTAAACAAAGGAAAGTGGGCCTGACAAGAATGATTCCCGCTTCTACGTATTCTTGAGCTTTCGAGAAATCAGTGTTACGTAGTTCTTTGGAGAAAATTAATTTTCGAAAGTATTTGAATGATTTTTAATTAATTTGATTTTTTATAATGAAAAAAATTCATGAGGAAGAAAAAATACAAGGCAATTAAATTCTTACGTGCATAAACCTTCGAAATCCTATAACGCACATGTAGGCAAAGTATTTTGCACGACATTGCTTATAAGATTTTATGACATTTTTATTAAATAGGATACTTATATTTAAGTATTTTCATTTTCAAACTCAACACAAATAAAACTATTTAATTTTATTGTAAAAAAGGATCCATAGTTTTTTAATATTTTTCATCTTTAATCTAACATAAGTACAAACTATGTATTTTTATTCTAAGAAAGGAGATACTTAGATTTTAATGTTTTTTCATCATTTTAGATTTCATAAAAATAAACTATTAATTTTTATTTGAAGTCTTGGAAATATAACAAAAAACCTAATAGTAATAAAAATAATAATAAACAATAACACACAAAAAATTTATTTTCCTACTTAGGAATTTTAGGTACATAATAGTAACAAACAATAACAATAACAAATGGTAATGATAATAAATAAAAAAGAAAAGAGAAATAAACAAGAAAAGAAGAGAAAACAAAAAAAGAATGGGTCTCACTATTTGAGGCCCAGAAACCAAACAAAACAAGTAAAATAAAAAAAACTTAAACTTAAATTTTTAAACAAAGAAAAGAATAAAGAAAAGAGAAGAAAGGGAGCATACGGGGGAAGAGAGAGAGAAAAGAGAAGTGGAGAGAGAGAGAGGTCGGCAGTGAGGGAGATCGAACTGACGATGCGAGGCTGGCGATGTGGCAGGCTCAGGGCGGAGAAGGTCGTCGAGCGTGCAGAGGGTGGTCGGCGTCGGGGGGTTGTCACGGTCTGGTCGACGACGAATGGAGGGGAGGTGGTCGGCGGTGCTGTGTTGCTGTTTCCCTTCCCCTTTTTTATGTTGTTTGTTGTTTTTTAGTTGCTGATTTTTGGTTTGCAGTTGTTGTGCATATACTGTGAGTAGTGGAGGAAAGGGAGGAAGAAGAGTTTTGGATTTTTTAGATTGATATTGTTAAGAAGAAGAAGAAGTTGTTGTTTCCCTTCCCCTTTTTTATGTTGTTTGTTGTTTCTTAGTTGCTGATTTTTGGTTTGCGGTTGTTGTGTATATATTGTGAGTAGTGGAGGAAAGGGAGGAAGAAGAGTTTTGGATTTTTTAGATTGATATTGTTAAGAAGAAGAAGAAGTTGAGGTTTGAGCCATTGACTCTCTTGAATGGTTACATCCAATTTCTCTGTTCCTTCCCCTTTTTAATGTTGTTTGTTGTTTCTTAGTTGCTAATTTTTGGTTTGTGGTTATTGTGCATATACTGTGAGTAGTGGAGGAAAGGGAGGGAGAAGAGTTTTGGATGTTTGAGTTTACTGTTGAGGTTTGAGCCATTGACTCTATTGAATGGTTACTTCTAATTTCTCTGTTCCTTCCCCTTTTTTATGTTGTTTGTTGTTTCTTAGTTGCTGATTTTTGGTTTGTGGTTGTTGTGCATATACTGTGAGTAGTGGAGGAAATGGAGGAAGAAGAGTTTTGGATGTTTGAGCTTACTGTTGAGGTTTGAGCCATTGACTCTCTTGAATGGTTACTTCTAATTTTTCTGTTCCTTCCCCTTTTTTATGTTGTTTGTTGTTTCTTAGTTGCTGATTTTTGGTTTGTGGTTGTTGTGCATATACTGTGAGTAGTGGAGGAAAGAGAGGAAGAAGAGTTTTGGATTTTTTAGATTGATATTGTTCTTGTTGTTGAAGAAGAAGAAGAAGAAGAACCCCTCTTCTTAATTCTGAATCTTGCACCCAAGAAAATAAGGCCGAGCATTAGTCAGGTCAGTCGAGTTCGGCCCAAAAATAAAACCCAATAAAATCCGAGACTATTAAATTATGGCCTATTTTTGTCCAAGTACATTTTCAGATATTTTGGGTGACCGATTGTCGGGCCTCGAATTTTGTTGGGCGGATGTCAGATTTGGGCTTTTCTTAAGCCACAGATTTTCTAATTAAAACAAAAACCATTCAAATTTTCAACCCAACAATTTTTTTGTTATCAACAGGTTTCATTGGAAGGGTCCAAAAACAGATAACAGGGTACAATAATTAAGGTCACAACGCTAATGGAGAAAAAACACTAATGGAGGAAAAAAACATAAACACACAACTCAATAATCTTTTTGTTATTCTATTTTCTTATAATACTTTCTCCTTCAATTTGGGCCTTTGCAATATTGAAACCTTTTTTTTCTTTCTCTGACACTTTTATCTTGGTGAATATAACTTTAAATTTTTATTTTTATTTGTCAATTATAAAAAACATACTCATCTAGAAAAAAAGAACCAGACAAAAAGAAACATATATAATAGCTATTGTAACATACTCAAAAGCAACATTAACTCCTTACAAGTTACACCTATATCTAAAAGGTAACTGTGCGTATTAATAAAAGTCCAGAACTAGAACAATATGTATCAAGTTAATATTAATAGTATTACATCATTTAAGGAATCCTAAATTCCTAATCCTTTTTGCTTCAACGCATAAAATAGACCTAGAGGCATAGAAAATCATAATTATTTTTACATTTCAATCAAAATTAAATAATAGAATATGAAGGTTAAACTGCATTTACACCAAAATGATCAACATCCAAAAGCTTGTGTTGAAATCATTGAGACACAAAATAACACCTGGTAATTGATGTTACAAAAATATATATATATATATAAAAAAATCAGAAGCTAAGCACATGTAAATAATACATGTCAAGTACTCAGAAGCTAATCACATGCAAACAAAAAAATATTAAAATCAATACCTGTTTCAAGTGTAACTAGACACAATATTATCTATTCAAAAAGCACTTTCCTATCATGTTAATAATACTACAAGCAAAAACAAATATAAGTTAATAGCTGTAATAATAAGCTGCAGAAACTCATGCTAAAAAACTTATTAAAATCAATACATTTCAATCAAATCTAAATAGTAGAATATAAAGGTTAAACTGCATTTATACCAAAATGATCAACATCTAGAAGTTTGTGTTGAAATCATTGAGACACAAAATAGTACCAGGCAATTGATACTAGAAGCAAAAAAAATATAAATCAGAAGCTAAGCACATGTAAATAATATTATTTAGAAGCTAATCACATGCAAACAAAAAAACATTAAAATCAATACCTGTTTCAAGTGTAACTAGACAATATTATCCATTCAAAAAACACCTTCCTATCATGTAAATAATACTACAAGTAAAAACAAATATAAGTCAATAGCTATAACAATAAGTTGCAGCCTCTCATGCTAAAAAATATATTAAAATCAATACATTTCATTCAAAATTAAATAATAGAATATAAATGTTAAATTGTAATTATACCAAAATGATCAACATCTAGAAGCTTGTGTTGAAATCATTGAGACACAAAATAACACCTGGAAATTGACACTACAAGAAAAAAAATATAAATCAGAAGCTAAACACATAAATAATACCTGTTAAGTACTCAAAAGCTAATCACATGCAAACCAAAAAAAACCATTAAAATCAGTAGCTATATTACCAGTTTTAAGTCTAATGCAGTAGATTAATACCTGTTTTAAGACTGACCAGTTGCAACATTGGCTGCAGATGTTAATCCAGCAATAGATGATTGTATCATGTTCATGCCTGTTCTGTTGTTGCCTTCATCGATATCTAGAAATAAAATTGAACTGGTCTGGACCGGGGTCTAGGATCCGGTGTGGGACCAGCCACAAGGATGCAGGTGTTTTTAGGGTTTGCACACCGGAACTGTGTATATCCGATGTATTAATCCGGTCTCTCAGTGGGAGAGGCCGATCTTGTTGTCCTGGAGATCCTTTACACCAACGATTCGCGTTGTAGGGGGGCGAAAGGTGGTGCCACCTGCGAAGATTCTCCGACGCTCAAGTTAGAAGAGTGTATGAACTGAACAAATACTCAAGCGTAGTAACAGTAAAGTGTGAGATAGAATAACGATACCATGCATGTGTGTTGATATGGCTTCTTATAGTTGAACGTAAGAGAAAAAATGAGACGTTGGATGCAGGTGGGTCCCTTATCTCTGATTACGTGTATATTGTGTCAATCAAAGTGGCTCGACTTTCAGAATGTGTCAGGAGGGTAGGTCAATTATCAGAGTACAATCCTCTAGAGAGAGGAGAGGATAATCACCTTTTCCGCATAATCTGCTGACACGTCCACTTACTTTCTGAAGCCATTGATGTGACGTATTTTGCTACAAACAGTGTCTTCGTTGATAAGTTATCAGAAGGCTTTTCTCTTGCTATGAGGGAAAAGCTAACAATTATATAAATATCCTGTATCAATGAACACAGAACCGTTACAGTGAAAATGAATGATGCTGTCATGGAGTGAGGGCGGATGACCAGACAACGGATATCCGGTGTGGTAACGTTGAACCTGGACACCGGTTTTCCTTATATGAGATCAGTCTGACGTCACAAGTATGGGGGCCGGTATCTAGACCGGATCATCTGTCCCCTAGCTTGTATGAGGGACTGTTAAGTTGCTCATATGAGCTACACAACTCTTGAGAGAAGTCTAGATGCCGGTAGTACATTCTTGTAAGTCTCTGGGAGCTCGGTGGCGTCCGCTCTAGTAAACGAGTGACCACCCTTCTCGCGTTGCGTACAACGGATTTAGACAGCATAAAAATAAGCAGCGGAAATCCCAAGAGTTTTTGAAAATCGAAACTCTTGGTATTCGAAAAGTGGTTGGTAGGCATTAAATGCGCACAGCATGATTAGACAATAAATGCGTTTTTTATGCAAGAGCCATCATTGCCCAAGAGTGTAACCGTCGATTGAGCTTATTGGGCCTGGATTCAAACTGAGTGGGGGCCTATTAAGCGAAAATGTTTGCTGAAACGTTACTGTTTTCGCGCCCGTTTGTGGTGAAACGACGGAGTCGTTTCAATTTGAAAGGGTTGCGTTTTGAGGCAAGCCTTGTGACCTTCGATGAAACACTGTGTTTCTTCGTTACCTATAAAAGGAACTCTTAGCAGATTTAGGAATCCATCCTTACTCTCAAACTTAGTGAAACTCTGCTCAAATTTCCTTGGAATTTCCTTGTCGTCTTCAACTTCTCAAAGATCCTCTTTCTTTAGGTAACCTTCCTTCCCTTCAACTCCTTGCAATTTTAATCATTCTATTTCCATCATGCGCCCTAGAGCTGGACACGCTGGTCCTTCAAATAGAGGGAGGTTTGGCTCTCGTGCCCCCCTTAGCCACCGTGGTGGGAGGATTCCAGCGAATCCTCCTGTGGCTGGGCGCCATCGCTCAGAGAGAGCCGAAGCTTCTTCCTCACGAGCGTCTTCTTCATCTCGTCGCTCTGAGGTTCCCCTTGGTTCGAGGGCTACCAGCCGCTCTGATGAGGGGTCAAGTGCTGAGGGTTATCTCTCTGACGATGTTGCTTTTTATCACAGCACCTACGCATTCCACCGCGCCTGCACAACCATGGATCTTCCAGGACGTGGAAAAACGCCGTTTCTCCGCTCTGCTGAAGGGTGTGTCAATGTTGTGGCACACCGGCTTGATTGGGAGAAACTTAACAGGGAAAAACCTTACTGCTGGGTGGAAGAGGAGTTCTTAGAGATCCCTTCGCACCATGCAAGCGAGGAGGAGCGCACGGTTTCTTTCCGCTGTAAGATATACTCGGATAAGAAGTACAAAGCACGATACGCTGTGATGGCTCCGCATCCTTCTGAAAGAATATGCCACAACGTCCCTGACGCGCGGTCGGTCTACATGTACGACTTCGTTTTCTTAAAGCTGGGGGTGCGCTTTCCACTGACGGATTTCCAGATGGCCGTCCTGCGTTTCTTAGACTGTGCCCCCTCACAATTACATCCCAACGGTTGGAGTCTTGTCCGGGCTCTGGAAGTCTTGGGGGAGCATTTTGGCTTCTCCGCCACTGTGGCCAAGCTATTTTACTATTGCCAAGTGGTCCGCCGAGCTAATAAGAAGGGCGGCCTTGGGTTCATTACACTCCGTAGTGACTCAAGGGTTGTAAATTTCAAGTCTTATACGGAATCCGCAAAGGTAGATGGGCGCTCCTTCAAGCACTACTACACGCGGGTCCGGATTCAACCAAATAAGCCGGTCTTCTGGCGAAATAAAGAGGGGTTTACCAAATTTCCCCTTAGCTGGACGCACGAGCATTTTCTCCTTATGAGCCGTGCTTATTATACAGATGAGAGTGAACTTTCCCCTCATTCTGTTGAGGTCTTGAGCGCCCTGCAGACGGCCTCAAAGACCCTCAAAGGGTTTTCCAGCCGTCTTCTCTTGGCCGAGGAAGACATCAAAAACACCTACCTCCGTAATATTCGCTCTTATTCTCCTTGTATTGTATGGTTATACCGTTCTAGTTATTTTTCTTCTTGTATGCTTATTCAACTCTTTTTGTTTTGCAGAACAAATTGAAAAGGCCTGCCCAGAAATGTTGTCGCTAAGGTCCATGATGGCTGACGATGACTCCTCTTCTGAAGAAAATGAAATCCAGGCGAAGAGGAACGCCACCAAAACTCCCCTCATTCCTCTGACTTCTGCAGTAGGAGATGAGGTTCCTCTCTTCGAGAAGGAGGAGACCGAAGAAGCATCTGAGGCCGCTGGAGCGGGTGGCGAAGAGGCCGTCCCAGAGAAAAAGAGGAAGAAGAGGCATCTTGTAAAGAAGGCCAATCAAGAGAAGCCCTCCTCTGATGACCCTGTGAAGAAGCGTCAGAGGACGGCCGAAGACGCTGAATTGAAGAAGGACAAGGGAAAGAAACCCGTTCCTGAGTCTTCTGCCCCTTCTTCTCATAATGCTTCGGAACCGGACTCTGGGAATGGTCCTCCTCCAGCATTCGATCCTCCACGTGACTCCTTCCTTTCTCCTTACTTGTGGTTTCAAGGATCCATGCCTCCTACTCTCCCAAAAGCACGGTATTGCCTCCGCCCTTCCCTCGACGCTGCTGGAGTCCGAGGTGCTTGTAAGGCTGGCCGTTGGCAACTTGATGAACTGTCTGGCCTGCTTGAGTCCCTGAGCGAGAAAGCTGACTATATGGATCAGGTTGAAAAACTTGAGACCGAACTCGCAGTGAAGGAGAAATGGGCAGCCAAGCAAGCTGAAGTTCGCAGGGGAGTGGAATCGGAATTGGAAAAAACTAAAGAAACACTCCAGAGGAAAACTGAAGAGGCAAGCAAAGTTCATTTTGCGAATAAGGCCCTAGAACGGGAAGTTGCCGACCTCCAAAATAAGAACAAATCCATACCCCTCCTTGAAGAAGAATTACAACTGGAGAAGAAGAGATCGGCTAAGCTTGCTGACGATCTCAAAGTTATGGAGGATGGTCGTAACAAGGACCTTGGGGAGTGGGAGTCTATTCGGAAGGAGATGCAAGCCCAAATTGATGAACTCAAAAAGGGTGGTGCGAGTGCTGGGCCTTCAGAAGAGGATTACGCCAAGGTTCAAAGAAGGCTAGCTGCTGCAAAGGCCAAGGCTGCCAAAGCCTTGGATATATGCAAAAATGTGGCGTATGAATCTTTCGGCCTGGCCCTTCGTCAAGTCTACTATCGTAACCCTGGAATAAAGCTGAATTTGTACGGATTAGATCCGTTCTTTGAGTTCCATGGGGGAAGACTTGTAGAAGTTCACAAGGACGGATCGCACCATGAACCCAATGCATCTCTATACGAACTGCCTCCCCTCCCAGAAGGTCAAAGTATGGAGCCTACATCGTCCACCGCTGCCTCTGGAGCTAAAGCACAAGAAGGTGCCCAAACTGGGGCGGAGGACCAAACGGAGAAGGCGGGAGTATCCACTGTGGAGGATCAAGCACCGGCCTCTTAATTTTATGCTTTCACTCATAGCCGTGTTCTGGGATCGGCTCCAGTCTTTAAAACATTTTGTAACCTGCATATTTCCTTATTTTTGAAAATAAGATTCATTATTACTTTTCCTCAACTGTTTGCATCGAATGTGTGAGTGCTGAATAACTTGGTGTTATACAAAACACTTTATTATTTCCAATGCTTTGCGAATCCGTTCTGCGTGGTTACTTAGTTACTTAAAGCGTGCTCATCACACTGGATTAAGATAACAAATTGTAATGAATAAATAACAATTAAGTTAAAGCACGCCCTGTCCCCAAGTGTAAGTTCATTGGGAAGGGAGAGTTTATCTCAAAGATTACCTTTTAAATTCTCAAAAGATAGAAATGCTTATCTGTCCTCGAAGATGTAGAGCGGGTACATTAGCTTTCAACCGCTCTGGGATGGATATTCCACAATTGAGGACGGATATTGCCTTTGAATTTTGTATATCTTTGGCAAGGGTAAGCTTTATGCCTTTCTCTTGAGGTTCGGTTTGGTCCTACACCTCAAGTCTTCACACGGTGTTCGGTTCGATCCTACTAACCGTACTTGGAGTTCGGTGCAATCCTACAATCCAAGCCTTCAACACGGGGTTCGGATCAGGGCTAATCCTGAACCTACTGCGCCCGTTACTCGGGGTTCAGCGCGGTTTTCTCTGTGAACCGGCCTACTGCGCCCAAGCCTTCGCATGGGGTTCGGTTTGTGGCCTTGAAAAAGGACCAGCCCTACAACCCATGTTGTCTTCGAATGGGGTTCGGTTTGTGGCCTTGAGAAAGGACCAGCCCTACAACCCATGTATTCTTCGAATGGGGTTCGGTTTGTGGCCTTGAGAAAGGACCAGCCCTACAACCCATGTAGTCTTCGAATGGGGTTCGGTTTGTGGCCTTGAGAAAGGACCAGCCCTACAACCCATGTATTCTTCGAATGGGGTTCGGTTTGTGGCCTTGAGAAAGGACCTGCCCTACAACCCATGTAGTCTTCGAATGGGGTTCGGTTTGTGGCCTTGAGAAAGGACCAGCCCTACAACCCATGTATTCTTCGAATGGGGTTCGGTTTGTGGCCTTGAGAAAGGACCAGCCCTACAACCCATTCCACCTCAAGGAATTACATCGTCTGACTTGGGGGGTCTCCCTCCGTTCTTCGAGGAATTATCACATCAACTACAAAATAGGTAGTTGCGTTCATCCGTCCTGAGGTGTATGCGTATTAAACCACGGCTTTAAATCATAACACATAAGAAAAGTGAGAATGATAGGGCGGTGAAAGTGTATTCTTATTAAAACTGAATATAGATTACACAAAGAGCATCGTTGGGGCTATGCCTCGTTAAAACCTTCTTGAGAAAACCCAGTGGGAAAAAACTCAAGTAAGGAAAAAGAGTACACGCCGTCTTACCAACTAGCTGTAATACACTCGTAAATTCTGAGTGTTCCATTTGTTGCGGATTGGGGTTCCATCAAGTTCTTCCAATCGGTATGATCCCTTTCCAGTCACCTCCGAAACTCTATAAGGTCCTTCCCACGTTGGTGCTAGCTTTCCTTGGTGAGCGAACTTATTCCCCACACTGGCCTTTCTCAGAACAAGGTCTCCGGTGTTAAAAGCTCTGTACTGGACACGTTTATTGTACCGGAGTGCAGCCTTTGCTTTTATTGCCTGATCTCTGACGAAAGCCTTTTCTCTCAACTCTTGGAGGACGTCCAGCTCTGATGCTAAGTTGGCGTTGTTATCTTCTGCTGAAAAATACTCAACACGAGCCGATCTTGTTTGTAACTCAACTGGGATCATCGCCTCAACCCCGTACACCAACCGGTATGGGGATTCGTTAGTTGAAGAATGAGGCGTAGTGCGGTATGCCCATAGAACATGACATAACTGGTCAGTCCATCCTCCCTTTGCTTCTCCCAGACGCTTCTTTAACCCTTTTAGCACCTCTCGATTAGCTACCTCTGCTTGCCCATTGGTCTGGGGGTGTTCAACAGATGAAAATATCTGGACTATCCCCAGTCCTTCAAGTAAATCCGTGAACTTTTTGTCTGTAAACTGTGTGCCGTTGTCAGTCACAATCCACCCTGGCACCCCGAACCGAGCAATGATATTTTCGTACATGAAACGTCTTGTACGTGCAGAAGTGATATGCACTACTGGTTCTGCCTCGATCCATTTAGTGAAGTAGTCTACCCCCACAATCAAGTATTTGATACCTCCTGGCGCAGTGGGAAACGGACCCAGAATATCAAGGCCCCATTGGTAGAACGGCCAAGGCACAGCAGATGAAGATAACTCTTGGGCCGGTGTATGGTGGAGATTGGAGAATTTTTGGCAAGCGTCGCACTTCCTCACGAAGTCTGCGGAATCCTGCTTCACAGTGGGCCACCAGTATCCAGCCCTGAGGACTTTTCTCATTAGGCTTCGGCCTCCAGCGTGGTGCCCACATTGCCCCTCGTGTACCTCAGCTAAGACCGCTTGAACTTCGTTCTCTCTTAAACATGAAAGATACGGGACAGAGAATCCCCTTCTGTAGAGAACACCATCGACCATAGTAAAATATGGCAACTCCTTCTTTACTCGTCTCCTTTCCTTCTTGTCAGTGGGAAGTTGACCATCAGCCAGATAACGAATATAGGGGATGACCCAAGAATCCTCATATGGATAGCTCACCATGACAGCATTCAGAGAAGGATACAGAGGTATACTGGGTGATGTCAAAGTGCTTTGAACCACCGTTGTTGTGCTACCAGGCTGCTTTGTACTTGCCAATCTTGACAAGATGTTCGCTCTGGTATTTTCTTCCCTGGGCACATGCTTGAACTCTAAAACTTTAAATCTACCCTTCAACTCATTAACACAATTCAAGTACAATTGAAGTTGTGGTTCCTTCGCCTGGTACTCCCCCTGGATTTGCGAAATCACCAGCTGGGAATCACTGCAGAGTGTAACTGCTGATGCTCCGATGTCAATCGCCGCACGGAGGCCTGCCAAACATGCTTCGTATTCAGCTTGATTGTTGGAGGTCTTGAAATTGAATCGGAGGGAAATTTCTAAGTGTACGCCGTCATCACTTTCTACCACCACACCTGCTCCACAACCTTTGCTGTTCGACGAACCGTCGACGTAGATGGTCCAATGCGCTCGAGGGGTGGCCGGGTCTGCCCCAGTCATTTCCACTACAAAATCAGCCAACACTTGCGCCTTGATGGCTCCTCGAGGCTCATATGAAATTTCAAATTCAGATAGCTCAATAGACCATTTTATTATCCTTCCAGCGAGGTCCGGTTTGCTGAGCACTGAACGGAGTGGCAAATCCGTTCTCACCAATACTGGGTGCGCATGGAAATAAGGCCTCAGCCGTCGTGACGCCCACACAACTGCCAGGGCGGCTTTCTCAATCTTCTGATACCTTCCTTCCGCCCCCTGAAACGTTTTACTAGTAAAGTACACCGGTCTCTGCCCTTCAGGGGTTTCTTTCACCAGGGCTACACCTAGAGCTTCGTCGGATATTGCCAAGTATAAGATTAACGTTTCGCCTGGATCAGGCTTAACAAGAATTGGTGGACTCGAGAGAACGGACTTGAGCTACTGGAAGGCTTGCTCTTGTTCCTCTCCCCATTCAAAACTCTTGTGTTTCTTCAACGCTTTATACAAGGGAAGGGACCTGTGTGCCATCTTAGGCATGAAACGAGCTAAAGCGGCCACTTTCCCATTTAATGACTGGACCTCCCTCAAACATTTAGGACTCTGCATGTCCAGTATTGCTTGACATTTCCCGGGGTTAGCCTCAATGCCTCGTTGAGTCAACATGAATCCCAAGAATTTTCCTGCTAGAACGGCGAAGGTGCACTTTAAAGGATTTAACCTCATGTTGTATTGCCGAAGCCTAGTGAAAACTTGGCGTAGATCTTCAATGTGGTCTCCTCCAGCGGGCGTTTTGGCTATGATATCATCAATATAAACTTCAACCAGCCTTGTATGCATCCCTTCAAAGACTTTGTTAATCATGCGCTGGTAGGTAGCGCCGGCGTTCTTTAGTCCAAAAGGCATGACGGTGTAACAGAAAACACCGCGGTCATTAATAAAGGCAGTTTTCTCCTGGTCTCCCTCCCACATCGGAATCTGGTTGTACCCCGAATAGGCGTCCATGAAACTGAGATATTGGTAACCAGATGAATCATCCACCATGCGATCGATGTTGGGCAGGGGATATGGATCTTTAGGGCAGCAACGGTTAAGATCCACATAATCTGTACACATCCTCCATTTGCCGTTAGCCTTCTGCACCATGACTACATTAGAAAGCCAAGATGAATAACGTATCTCCCTTATAAAACCTGCTTTCAACAACTCCTCTGTTTGCTCACAAGCTGCCCTCTGCTTCTCCGGTCCCAACCTCCTCTTCTTCTGAGCCACCGGTCTGGTTTCAGGATACACTGCAAGTTTGTGACAACAGAAATCAGGATCCATCCCCGGCATGTCTGCTGCTGTCCATGCGAAAAGGTCTTTGAATTCCTGCAAAAGGGTTAATAATCGTTGCTCCATAGCAGACTCCAACTTATCGTTGATGTGCGTGACCTTCTCTGGGGAATCTCCCAATACGACATCCCTGGAACCACCATCTGGTGTGGGCTTAGATGGATTGAGTGGATCAATCTTCAATTCTGCTCTGGGGTCTAGGTCAATAAGACTGACAGACCCTGCCGCTGTTCCTCCGTCGTTCAACTTCCTCTTCTTGTTGAATACATCCAACTTAACCATGTTGAGGCTCAGATTATAACAATATCGAGCCATCTCCTGATCTCCGCGGAGTGAGGACACAGCGTTGTCCTTGTCGATAAATTTGATCAAGAGATGAGGGGTGGATACAATTGCTTCCATAGCGTTCAATGTTGGACGGCCTATGATACCGTTGTACGGGGATTCCACATCAATCACCAGAATTCTTGACTTGACTGTTCTTGCACCGGGCTCCCCTTCAAAAGAAATCAAAGTGTCGAGGTATCCCTTGGTGGGTTGCTTGGCTCCGTTAAACGCTGTGAGTTCTTGTGTGTATGGTTGTAAATCTGCATCACTGAAACCCATTCGTTTGAAACAATTATAAAAGATAACATCACAAGAACTTCCCTGATCGACGAGGATCCTCTTGACGTCCTTATTGGCTATGACGGCCACAATCACTACTGCATCATCACCTCCTGGAATTGTTGGGCCGAAGTCATCATCTGTAAACGACACCGTCGGGGCTGTCACTCCGTCCCTGAAAGGGCGGTTATCCCTCAGTTTACCCTGGACTGACAGAATCATCCTATGGTGGTTCTTTCGTGCTGTGATTGATGTTCCTCCTCCCGCAAATCCTCCAGCTATCATCTCAATCACCTCTCGTCTGCCCTGTCTCTGCTGCTGGGGCATATTACTTTGTTGGGCACCTTCAGCAATCACTACCCCTTTCTGCTTCTCAGCCGCAGTGAACTTCCTTACTGGGTTGCGTGTATTATCATCTTCATCATCAGGATCTCTATTCCTTTTCTCCATCCTGTGAGGCTCATCCATAGATTTCTCCTTAAACAAATACTGCTTCAGCTTTCCTTCCCGAATGAGAGTTTCCACCGTATTCTTTAACGCCTTACACTCATCAGTGTTGTGCCCTGTCTGCTCATGGAAAGTGCAGTATTTACGCGGGTTACCACCCCTCTTGGCTGGGGCTGGCTTCCTTATACCAAAGACGTTCAGAGTTGGCCAACCAACCTCCCTCATGATTTGTGAGTGCCTGGTGTTCAACGGAGCATAGTGATCGAACGATGATACGCGCCTATCTCGTGGATGCTGACGAGCATTCACAAAGTCTTCTCTAAAGGCATGCTTCTCGGGCCTCGCTCTCTCCTTTTCTCTCCGTGGCTGCTGAGCGGGTGCAGAAGGCTTTACTCTTGCTGCAGTTGCCTCTAGATGCATCTCTATGCCCACATATTTGGAAGCTTTCCTTCGAAACTCCTCGAAGGTTGTAGGTGGGCTCTTTGCCAAAGATAGGGCAAAGGCTGAACCTGGCTGAAGAGCTTCCACTACAATATGGAGTTGTATGGCCTCCGTGAGGTTAGGGACCAACGCAGCCTCCTTATAAAACCTTTTCAGGAACTCCTTAAGAGTCTCAGTTTCTCCCTGTCTTATCTGGGCCAGGGTGTGAGAAGTTCTTGGGATATCCCTGGAGATGACGAAATGGCTTTCGAATGCAGCAGCCATTTCCTCCCAAGAGTCTATAGATCCTGAAGGCAAACTTTTAAACCAGCTGAGAGCTTCCTCCGTCAACGTCCTTGGGAACATTTTGCACATGACATCTTCGTCTGCTCCCAGATACATAGCTTCATAAACATAAGCATCCAAATGCTTAGTGGGGTCGGTCTCTCCATTATACTTCCCAATCGACAATGGCTGAGTTGTTTGCAAATGTTTTGGAATGACAATACTCATCAACCTTCTTGAGAAAGGGACACTAAGCTTGTATGTCCCTGAAGTTACCACCGCCTGCTCCCTTCTCCTGATACTAACTCTATCACCAGAGTCCTGCGTCTGCTCCCTCTCTTCATATGTGGGGATCTTCGAATACTGGAGGGTGGTAGATCTATCCCTCGCTGATGCATGGTGAGCCTCCTCTGCATGAGACACTACTCTGTCCCCAGCTCCTCCTCTCTCTCGCCTCAGCTCCATCAGCTCCTCCTTCAGTTGCCTGATAACCTCATCGCGAGGGTCAGGCGTCTGCACTTGCACCATCCTCCGGGTTTGAGTTGCAGGGGATTCGAAGACGAGTCTCCTCCCAGCCTGTTGATGGGTCATATCCTCCACGTGACCTTCCACGAAATCTCTCCCATCACCTTCCATTGTGACAACCTAACTTCTGCGAAAATGGGAATAACTCTATCGAGTCCCACTGGGCGTGCCAATGAACTGGTCTGGACCGGGGTCTAGGATCCGGTGTGGGACCAGCCACAAGGATGCAGGTGTTTTTAGGGTTTGCACACCGGAACTGTGTATATCCGATGTATTAATCTGGTCTCTCAGTGGGAGAGGCCGATCTTGTTGTCCTAGAGATCCTTTACACCAACGATTCGCGTTGTAGGGGGGCGAAAGGTGGTGCCACCTGCGAAGATTCTCCGACGCTCAAGTTAGAAGAGTGTATGAACTGAACGAATACTCAAGCGTAGTAACAGTAAAGTGTGAGATAGAATAACGATACCATGCATGTGTGTTGATATGGCTTCTTATAGTTGAACGTAAGAGAAAAAATGAGACGTTGGATGCAGGTGGGTCCCTTATCTCTGATTGCGTGTATATTGTGTCAATCAAAGTGGCTCGACTTTCAGAATGTGTCAGGAGGGTAGGTCAATTATCAGAGTACAATCCTCTAGAGAGAGGAGAGGATAATCACCTTTTCCGCATAATCTGCTGACACGTCCACTTACTTTCTGAAGCCATTGATGTGACGTATTTTGCTACAAACAGTGTCTTCGTTGATAAGTTATCAGAAGGCTCTTCTCTTGCTATGAGGGAAAAGCTAACAATTATATAAATATCCTGTATCAATGAACACAGAACCGTTACAGCGAAAATGAATGATGCTGTCATGGAGTGAGGGCGGATGACCAGACAACGGATATCCGGTGTGGTAACGTTGAACCTGGACACCGGTTTTCCTTATATGAGATCAGTCTGACGTCACAAGTATGGGGGCCGGTATCTAGACCGGATCAAAAATAAAATTATACACAACATAATAATAATAATAATAATAATAATAATAATAGAAGGGGTTTTAAATCACATAGATAGTAATAGAAGGTGTTTTGCTCAAGGTTGTTAAGACGTAGAGTCTACGTTGAGACGGAAAAATTTTTCAAAACGTAGACTCGTGAAACGTAAGACGAGACGGAAGAGTCTACCAGAAATTCTAAACTACACATAAATATTAAAAATATCAAACTAAACTCAAACTTCATAATCTTAAACCAAATTCAATGTCATAAAACACAAAAACATTAACTCAATGTCATAAAACACGACCTTCAATCATAAAAGTCAAGTCTAACATCATGAAAACATAAACACTAATTAGGTTCTCAAGCCTAGGCATCTAATCTAACATATCATTTAAGTTAGGATTATCATGTTCATCATCAAGTTCAGTCACGCCTAAGCCATGGTCTCCTTCTTCATCATCAGACAAAATAGGAATCTCTAGATCATCAAGAGGTGGATCCCGACCAACCCCACTAGTTTCTCCTCCAACTCCAACATCTTCTTCTAGGTCAACTACATGATGATCCTCGCTGTCCACAATCCATTCATCATCAGAAGAAAGATCTTCAATGACATTGACATATTCTTTTGCTTTCCTTTCACTCTTCTTCTTGGCCAACTTAGAGTTAGCCATGACAAAGACAATATCATTCATTGTCTTTTGCTTCAATCGACTCCTCTTCTTAGTGTGAACCTAAATTTTTTTGAAATATTTTAGCAAAAATATAATGGAGGAAATGAAGTATTTATTGATGAGAAATAACTTAGAAAGTAATTAAAAATACCATCTCAAATGCACTCCAATTGCGGTAGCAACCAGAAGAACTACACGTCAAACTCAAGACACGAATGGTAAACCTTTGTAACTCTAGAGTTTCATCACCATAAGACTCCTACCATTGTGCTGGAGTTTTGATCTGGATCCCATTAAGAGCTATTTTGCTACCAAAAAACCCCTTCTTATATTTGAATTCCTCCAATTGGGCATCAATCTTCTTTACTTCCTCCATATCTCCCACCATCCGCTCTAGGCAATCATACAATCCACGTTTGATTTCAAAGTCAGGTTTGAAATCAGGAGCATAATGAAAGATTGGGTTGAGGTAAAGGCCAGCAGCATGTAAAGGCCTATGAAGTTGATTGTTCCATCTTTCATCAATGATGTCCCAAAGAGGTTCGTAGCTAAGGAATAAAAGAAATAATTTAATTAGTTCCAATTCCAATAATATAAATTGAATAATTCAATGCAACTTAGGTTACACAAGTTTACCTATTCTTCACATTTTTAAATGCACTTGCTATCTTCTCCTTTGCTCGGTCCATCTCTTCATAGATAAAGCCCATTGCAGGCTTCTCATCTGAGTCCACCAAACGCAGCACCTTGATTAAAGGGTATGCACCCTTCAAACAAGTCATAATATTTTTCAAAAAATTCTTATCCATCACTAGTGTCTCACAAAACTTCCCGTCCTTAAGTTTTGAAGGTTCGCCTGACTTCCACTCATTGGATGTGAACATCCTTATCAATTCTCCCTTCTTATCCAACAAACAACCTAATGTCAAGTAGGAAGTGGCAAAACGTGTAGTGGCTGGTCTAATTAAATCACCACCATTTGTAAACTGATGCAATAAAGAGATCAAGGCACTTCTGGAGTAGATGAATGTTGTGAGCTTCCTGCAATGTGTAATTGTCTCCTTATGGATTGGCAACTTCTTCTCAAGATCCTCCAGCATTAAATCTATGCAGTGAGCTGCACATGGAGTCCAATACAACCTCTTCCTCTTGTCCATCAAACGCTCTCCAGTTGCCTTATAATTTGCTGCATTGTCAGTGACAACCTGCACCACATTCTCTTCACCAACCTCTTCAACAACCTCATCAATCATCTTGAAAACTCTTTCAACAGTTTTAGAAATGTGAGATGCATCAATAGACTTCAAAAATACAGTTCTCATTGGACTGTTCACCAAAAAATTTAGTATGGTTCTTCTTCTCCTATCAGTCCATCCATCCATCATGATGGTACACCCCGTTTTCTTCCAAAAGGCCCTATGCTTCTCAAGGTCCTCTTTGGTGGAATCAACCTGTTGCTTCAAATACTTCACTCTGATCTCATGGTAAGAAGGTGGTTTAAATCCTTGTCCATGTCTAGCAACCAACTCAAACATCTTCTTGAATTCACTAGAATGGGCAACATTAAATGGTATAACATTGTTGTAGAAAAATGAAGCAATTTCTTGACATGCTTCCTCCCTCAAGCTTTTCTTAAATATTGAATTAATTGTCTCTTGTTGACTGCTTGTTTTTCTCTTGAATGGAAATGAAGGGAGGTCATCATTTTTTCTTTTTTCACCCACATTCTCAGTAGCAGCTGCTTCACTTAATGAACCAGTTGTTGTTGTCTTCTTCATTTCGTCATTATGTAATTTCATTACATAACTCAACATTTCTTCTCTGATTTCATCTGTAACAGCCTTACGTTGTGCCACATCCTTGGAAGTTCCAGCCAAATGGTGTTTCAGCCTGTAAATACCTCTAAGCTCCTTCTTGCAAAGGAGACACATCACCCTGGTTCTATCCCCATCAATGGCAACACCATACTTCCAGCCAATGTCACTTCTATTCCTTGGAGCATTTTTTGGAACCTTGGTTGTTACAGAACCTATAGCAGATGGAGGAATACTGCTACTACCACCACCACTTGAACCTACAGCAGCTGCTGCCTCTGCCCCTGCAGAACCAGACCCAAAAACCCCTTGCCCACTGCCACTGTTGGACATTATTGATTATAGAGGAATAAAGCCAACAAAAACAGAGAAGACCAGAGCAGAGGTTGAGGGAGAGGGAAGCAGAAAACCAGACCAGAGATTGAGGGAGAGGGGAGTAGAAAAACAGAGCAGAGCTTGAGAGGAGAGGGGAGCAGAAACAGAGCTCGACACTCTTGAAATAGAGGAAAGACGACGCAGCACATGAGAAACAGAGCTCGAGTTCGAGCTGGACGCACGCAAAACAGAGCGACGGAGGGAGGTCTGACGGTGTCAGAGGGAGGCCCGACGGCGTCGGAGAGAGGCGCGACGGCATCGGAGAGAGGCGCGACTGAGAGGGAAAGCTCGACGACGGTGGGCGAACTGAGAGGGAAGGCACGATGACAGAGAGGGAATGCAGGTGATGAGAAGAATCAAAGGAGAAAGATGAGAAAATTAGGATTTCTCTAAAATTAGGGTTTTAGAGTGGGCCGGGTAATTTTTAACACCGGGTCGCCCGCTTGACCCGGTATTTTCTAGCCCTAAATTTGCGAGACGGAAACGGACCCACTTCCACGTCTCGCCGTTCCACGTCGACGATTCCACTCCGTCTCAACTAGGAGGCGAGTCTGCTGCCGTTCCAGCACGGGGAGGCGCCGGGAGACGTAGAATCGTCCGATTCTACGACTTGACTCGCGAATCTTGTGACGACCCGTGTAATTTTCCGAATAAATTTTTTTGCGTTTTTAAAAATCATTTTAAAATTTATAAATTAAATTCAGAGTTCACGTAACAGTTGATAATTGCGGAATATTATCATGCATACTAGTCGTGAATAATAAAATTTAAGGAATAATTACGTAGCGAAAACGATTTTAAAAATAACAGTACATAACACGTATTTATTACAAATCATAAAATTAGAATAAATTTGAAATCCAAGCAATAATTCACATAGGCATCAACCATAGCATCACTCTTCATTCTGGGTGGCATTCACTGTAAAAATTAATGTAAGAGTGAGACAGAATATAGAATAAATATAAAATAAATAAAATTACACAAACACAATCAACAAACCATAATGATATGATGAATATGCCAAACAAGTTCATTTATATTTAATAAGTCTTTAATTAGACAAATGATGTCATGCTGGATCCATTTGGTTTGGTGGGAATAATGCAGTAAAAGGTCTCATAGAGACATCGGTAGGAATTAATACAGTCATGGATCCCTACAGCCCCATGACCAACACATCGGTAGGAATTTATACAGTCATGGATCCCTACAGCCCCATGACCAACACATCACAAAAATAGGGCTTTAACTCATCATAGAGTAACCCCCCACCAGGGTAGGCAATCATGGAACCCCTAAAATTCCATGGTACGTCCAAATGCTTATGATGCATGAATGCCTTTAATTCTCTTTATCATTTAACATACCATGATATTAATATTTCCAAAACCACTTGGAAAACCACAAGTCCTCAAAGGACACATAACATATAATAATTTTCAGAATCATGGATTTACTATTTCAACCACATATATCAATAACCGCAAGGCATTCATGTATATATATTAATTTAATCATTCATAATTATTCACCACCAAAATACACAAACTGAATGATGCTCATTAGACACTCATCAACATTCATAATACTTCATAATCACTCAAGAATTCAATAATAAATTGTTACCCATAGGGAAAATATCATTTTTTATCCATAATAACCATTATAAGCAAATTTCAGCATTTCCAACAGCAACATACGTTAGTAAAACAGTCATAACATGAGCAAATCAAATCCTTTTCATGTGATTCCACTTTCTATAGCTCAATAACATAAATATCTACAAATTTTATGAAGACCATAAATTCAAATTATAAACAGAAACATCACTTATTCACAAAATACAAAACTGCCTCAAAGAGGATTTTTAAAACGTACACAGGTTAGTATTTTCAACGTTTCTGGAGCTATAAAAACAATTTTGGCATGAAACCAGTTCTAAATTATTCTTAACACAAATATCTACAACTTTCATGAAGACCATAAATTCAAATTCTAAACAGAAACATCACTTATTCACAGAGTACAAAACTGCCTCAAAGAGGATTTTTAAAACGTACACAGGTTAGTATTTTCAACATTTCTGGAGCTACAAAAACAATTTTGGCATGAAACTAGTTCTAAATTATTCTTAACACAAATATCTACAACTTTCATGAAGACCATAAATTCAAATTCTAAACAGAAACATGACTTATTCACAGAATACAAAACTGCCTCAAAGAGGATTTTTAAAACATACACAGGTTAGTATTTTCAACGTTTCTGGAGCTACAAAAAGAATTTTGGCATGAAAATAGTTCTAAATTATTCTTAACACAAATATCTACAACTTTCATGAAGGCACCAACCATTAATTCTCACCACAAAATTCCCAGTTTTAAAAATAAGATTCGGATTTCATAGTTAACAGATTTTCATCATGAACATACTTCTGTATTTTGAGTATATCTAGAGATACAAGAATATTTTTAACTCAAAACCACTTTCTATAGATCTCTAACATAAATATCTACAACTTTCATGAAGACCATAATTTCAAATTCCAAACAGAAACATCACATAATCACATAATAGTCAATAGATTATCATTTTTCATTATCACCAATTGCTGGAAAATTTACTGGTTTGACAATATTTAGTAAATTAGCTATAACTCATAGTATAAAAATAATTTTTGAATGAGGCCAAGTTCTATGTTTCAATAATTCCATTATCTATAATTTTTATGAAGACCAAAAATTCCAAATCCAAACAGAAATATCACAATTTTATAGTATACTAAACTATCTCAAAGAAAGTAACAAAACATACATATGTTAGTAAATTCAACGTTTCTGGATCTACAAAAATAATTTTGGCATGAGACCGGTTCTAAATTACTCATAACACAAATATCTAAAACTTTTATGAAGATACTAAATACTAATTCTCATCACAAAATTCCCAGTTTTAAAAATACAAACAGTGATTCACGTCAGCAGATTTTTAGCATGAACATACTTCTGTCTTTTAGGTATAACTAGAGCTACAAAAATAATTTTGACTTGAAACCACTTTCTAAAGATCCATAACACAAATATATACAACTTTCATGAGGACATGAAAGGCTGATTATGCATGTATAAGTCCCAGAATTTTAATATATACACAAAACATAGGGTAAATATTCCACTCTGACATACTGTAGTATTTTGGCTATAACTTTTGCTATACATATCCAAATAAGTTGATTCAGGTCTCCAGATTCACAAAACAAAAAGATCTACAACTTTCATGAAGACGTCAGAATCCAATGCATACGTTTTCAACTTCAAAACTGAGCAACAAGATACGAAAATAATACTGGAATCCTAGAACAACATACAATTCTACCCATTTCATAATTATTCACAACCCTGTCCCCTCTTACCTTAATGGAGGTTCCTAAAGTGGTTGAAAGTGTTGTATTATTGTCCTAGCTTCAGATCAAGAGTGAACTTGATGGAGAAAGTGAAAGAAAATAAGAGAGAGACTTCACTAACTTTAGCTTGTTCTAAGAATTCAGACTTGGGAACAAGATGTAGTGTTGATTTAATGATGCAAATGACAAGTGGGGGACAAGATTTTCATAATGGGATTGTAGTGGGATGTTAGGTGCATGAATTATGGTGATAATGGAGGTTTTAGGTGAGAAAAATGAGCTGGATTGTTGACCATTTCCGTAGCCTACATAATGTAGCTTGTATGATTGAAGTAAATATCAACTTTGACATTGTTTCGGTATTTTAGGCATATCTCTCTCATATCTTAATGGATTTTAACAAATTTGGTCTTGTTGGAAAGCTAAGACAACGAGGAACAACTTTGTAGTTCACCACTTTTTCAAATTCGGACTCTAACAAGGTATTAAAATATGTACAAGAGGATATGATTGAAGTAAAATATCAATTCTGACACTGTTTCGGTATTGTAGGCATATATCTCTCATATCTTAATGGATTTTAACAAATTTGGTCTTGTTGGAAAGCTAAGACAAAGAGGAACAACTTTGTAGTTAACCACATTTCCAAATTCGGACTCTAACTAACAATTAAAATGTGTACAAGATGACGTATTTTGAGTGAAGTATGTGGCAATTTGATGAGAGTAATTGGAAAAACCAAAGGAATTAATAACTAAGGAAATAGGTAATAAGTTACTTGATTAACTTTTACCTAAGGTATAAAGTTAAAATTATTTACCATGGTAAAAGGTTAAATCGAAGATGTTGTCCTAACCAAAAATTTATGTAGAAAGTTGAGATAAAATGGATAATATTAATAATGAACTAGATTAAAAATAATTACACATGAGATTGAAATTTTTGGGATGTTACAATTCTCCCACCCTAATAAAAATTTCGTCCTCGAAATTTCAAAGCTGAAATCATTCTGCACCATCATTCGGAACACAATCTTATCACAACTATACATATTCATGCTATTATTATACCATCATAAGACATCATCCCCCAAAACTCATTATCAAGTCCTAAACTTGTCTATATTCAATTTACACGTCCCTGTTAGGCTTCGGGAATTCCTTTCCCAAGACCTAGATTCCTTAAATCTAAAATGGCTAACCACACCTAACAACAACAATACTATGTCCCTTAGCCTTAAGACCTCCAAATCATCACATGAATCATTCAATCATCATCAAAAATCTATTCGAACTCATTATAAACCTATCGGATCCGTCTAAGACCATTACCAATTCAACTATTTCAAAATGGCATATCCATTCATCAATTTAAGTATCTATTTCCCTAATCCACTATCAATGGCTTACAACCATTTTTAACATCATCATAAACATCAACAACCTAAATTAATTCCCCCAACCATACACATATTCATATACACTTTTCTCCCAATCCTCAATATTCAACACTAATGCTTCAAACATTCATTTCCTCTTTATATAATCATTCTAGAGTATTCAAAGTCATCAGAAATCTTCAATTTAACTAAATTCCCCAAATCACAACACTTAGGGTTCTTTATCAAAACTAAATAACCATTTCTAATAACCACCAACCTCCATTATTAATAACACCTACACACTCATTACTAGGGGTTTTCACTAAAAATCATTTCATAACCTTATTACTTATTTCCCCCAAATTCTAGAGTTATGATTTCACTAAAATCAATAATCACCATTAACAATCATCATCTTCCATCTCTAATCTTAAAACTTTTGTATACTACTTCACACCTAACCAAAAACACATAAATCATATCCCACCTTTGGGTTTTACATGAAAATGGTTCTTATTTCTAAATCCATTCATAAGACACTCTCCTAACCATTTAGAAACCAAAACCTAGGGCCAAAACAACAAAAGAGTAGAGAAGTTTACCTCAAGCCCCAAGCTATCCCAAAACCCTAGCATGTATACGAATATGATGGGAGAATAGAGAGCTTCCAAGCATCTGAATCATTCTCCAAAATGAATAAAAAGAAGGCATGGTTGGTTGGGTATGGAAGGAGATTCATAAAATGGTGAGCTTTGTAGAAGAAGAGGAGAAAAGAGAGTTTGTGTAGAGGAGGAAGAAGTGACAAAAATGAGGGAGAGGAAAAGGGAAATAAGTTATGTCTCGGTCCATCATTAAAATATTTCCCGTTTTATAACAAACAGGATTCCCGTTCGGGCTTAATACTAAATCCAAAAATTATTCCGAATATAGATTTGGATTCCCAATAATATTCTTAATAGCCCTGACCAATGGCATCTCAATTCGAAGATACTTGGTCTGACACCCATTTTCTAACTGGGTATAATTTTAACTCTAGTCCCAATAATATTTAACGAATTTTTTATCGTAGCCCTCCTTCAAATTTTTGCGCATCTCAACGCTTTTCCCATTTGGGTGTAGTAGGGACATTTGGCCAATTCATCAAACTTAGAAGCGTACTCCCCAACTGTCATATTACCTCATTTCAAATTAAAGAATTCCTGCTCTTTCTGCCTCTTTATGTCTTCAGAGAAATATTTGGCGAGAAATTCCGTCTTGAATTCGTTCCCAAGTGATGGCGTGTCCATCAGTTGTTAACCTGATTCTAACATGGGTCCACCAGTACTCTGCTTCCTCAATCATCGTATGGTGGTATACTCCTCCTTCTCAAATTCTGAACGGGGTAAGGCTCAAAAATGCATTCCATTTCCTTAATCCATAGGTATGCTACCTCTGGATTATCGATGACTTCCTTTTTTAGGAAGTGATCTAGTCCGTGAAGTCCTCCAGTGTTTCTTAGTTGATTCTGCCTCTCCAAAGCCTCAGCCAAACGGTTGAGAGCGGCTGCCATAGCGTCGTTATTGTTTCTTGCCATCCTACATTTGTGGTTTGGTTTATACTAATTCTAAGGGAAAATATATCGTATATATATATAATATTATAACGTAACTATAAGTATTCTACAATTTATCAGATAAGCAATAAGTCATATAACACACATTTATCATATCATCAAGCTAGTAATCAAACAAATCACTTGCAGTTTATCAATCAGGCACAAGTCATATAGCACATACGTAACATATTATCAAACAAATAATCAAACAATTCACATAGTATATCAAGAATCAATACATGTCATAGTAATTGGTCCTGAATTTTTGAAAATGCTCTGATACCACCAATGTGACGACCCGTGTAATTTTTTGAATAAATTTTTTTGCGTTTTTAAAAATCATTTTAAAATTTATAAATTAAATTCAGAGTTCACGTAACAGTTGATAATTGCGGAATATTATCATGCATACTAGTCGTGAATAATAAAATTTAAGGAATAATTACGTAGCGAAAACGATTTTAAAAATAACAGTACATAACACGTATTTATTACAAATCATAAAATTAGAATAAATTTGAAATCCAAGCAATAATTCACATAGGCATCAACCATAGCATCACTCTTCATTCTGGGTGGCATTCACTGTAAAAATTAATGTAAGAGTGAGACAGAATATAGAATAAATATAAAATAAATAAAATTGCACAAACACAATCAACAAACCATAATGATATGATGAATATGCCAAACAAGTTCATTTATATTTAATAAGTCTTTAATTAGACAAATGATGTCATGCTGGATCCATTTGGTTTGGTGGGAATACTGCAGTAAAAGGTCTCATAGAGACATCGGTAGGAATTAATACAGTCATGGATCCCTACAGCCCCATGACCAACACATCGGTAGGAATTTATACAGTCATGGATCCCTACAGCCCCATGACCAATACATCGGTAGGAATTTATACAGTCATGGATCCCTACAGCCCCATGACCAACACATCACAAAAATAGGGCTTTAACTCATCATAGAGTAACCCCCCACCAGGGTAGGCAATCATGGAACCCCTAAAATTCCATGGTACGTCCAAATGCTTATGATGCATGAATGCCTTTAATTCTCTTTATCATTTAACATACCATGATATTAATATTTCCAAAACCACTTGGAAAACCACAAGTCCTCAAAGGACACATAACATATAATAATTTTCAGAATCATGGATTTACTGTTTCAACCACATATATCAATAACCGCAAGGCATTCATGTATATATATTAATTTAATCATTCATAATTATTCACCACCAAAATACACAAACTGAATGATGCTCATTAGACACTCATCAACATTCATAATACTTCATAATCACTCAAGAATTCAATAATAAATTGTTACCCATAGGGAAAATATCATTTTTTATCCATAATAACCATTATAAGCAAATTTCAGCATTTCCAACAGCAACATACGTTAGTAAAACAGTCATAACATGAGCAAATCAAATCCTTTTCATGTGATTCCACTTTCTATAGCTCAATAACATAAATATCTACAACTTTTATGAAGACCATAAATTCAAATTATAAACAGAAACATCACTTCTTCACAGAATACAAAACTGCCTCAAAGAGGATTTTTAAAACGTACACAGGTTAGTATTTTCAACGTTTCTGGAGCTATAAAAACAATTTTGGCATGAAACCAGTTCTAAATTATTCTTAACACAAATATCTACAACTTTCATGAAGACCATAAATTCAAATTCTAAACAGAAACATCACTTATTCACAGAGTACAAAACTGCCTCAAAGAGGATTTTTAAAACGTACACAGGTTAGTATTTTCAATGTTTCTGGAGCTACAAAAACAATTTTGGCATGAAACCAGTTCTAAATTATTCTTAACACAAATATCTACAACTTTAATGAAGACCATAAATTCAAATTCTAAACAGAAACATGACTTATTCACAGAATACAAAACTGCCTCAAAGAGGATTTTTAAAACGTACACAGGTTAGTATTTTCAACGTTTCTGGAGCTACAAAAAGAATTTTGGCATGAAATCAGTTCTAAATTATTCTTAACACAAATATCTACAACTTTCATGAAGGCACCAACCACTAATTCTCACCACAAAATTTCCAGTTTTAAAAATAAGATTCGGATTTCATAGTTAACAGATTTTCATCATGAACATACTTCTGTATTTTGAGTACATCTAGAGCTACAAGAATATTTTTAACTCAAAACCACTTTCTATAGATCTCTAACATAAATATCTACAACTTTCATGAAGACCATAATTTCAAATTCCAAACAGAAACATCACATAATCACATAATAGTCAATAGATTATCATTTTTCATTATCACCAATTGCTGGAAAATTTACTGGTTTGACAATATTTAGTAAATTAGCTATAACTCATAGTATAAAAATAATTTTTGAATGAGGCCAAGTTCTATGTTTCAATAATTCCATTATCTATAATTTTTATGAAGACCAAAAATTCCAAATCCAAACAGAAATATCACAATTTTATAGTATACTAAACTATCTCAAAGAAAGTAACAAAACATACATATGTTAGTAAATTCAACGTTTCTGGATCTACAAAAATAATTTTGGCATGAGACCGGTTCTAAATTACTCATAACACAAATATCTAAAACTTTTATGAAGATACTAAATACTAATTCTCATCACAAAATTCCCAGTTTTAAAAATACAAACAGTGATTCACGTCAGCAGATTTTTAGCATGAACATACTTCTGTCTTTTAGGTATAACTAGAGCTACAAAAATAATTTTGACTTGAAACCACTTTCTAAAGATCCATAACACAAATATATACAACTTTCATGAGGACATGAAAGGCTGATTATGCATGTATAAGTCCCAGAATTTTAATATATACACAAAACATAGGGTAAATATTCCACTCTGACATACTGTAGTATTTTGGCTATAACTTTTGCTATACATATCCAAATAAGTTGATTCAGGTCTCCAGATTCACAAAACAAAAAGATCTACAACTTTCATGAAGACGTCAGAATCCAATGCATACGTTTTCAACTTCAAAACTGAGCAACAAGATACGAAAATAATACTGGAATCCTAGAACAACATACAATTCTACCCATTTCATAATTATTCACAACCCTGTCCCCTCTTACCTTAATGGAGGTTCCTAAAGTGGTTGAAAGTGTTGTATTATTGTCCTAGCTTCAGATCAAGAGTGAACTTGATGGAGAAAGTGAAAGAAAATAAGAGAGAGACTTCACTAACTTTAGCTTGTTCTAAGAATTCAGACTTGGGAACAAGATGTAGTGTTGATTTAATGATGCAAATGACAAGTGGGGGACAAGATTTTCATAATGGGATTGTAGTGGGATGTTAGGTGCATGAATTATGGTGATAATGGAGGTTTTAGGTGAGAAAAATGAGCTGGATTGTTGACCATTTCCGTAGCCTACATAATGTAGCTTGTATGATTGAAGTAAATATCAACTTTGACATTGTTTCGGTATTTTAGGCATATCTCTCTCATATCTTAATGGATTTTAACAAATTTGGTCTTGTTGGAAAGCTAAGACAACGAGGAACAACTTTGTAGTTCACCACTTTTTCAAATTCGGACTCTAACAAGGTATTAAAATATGTACAAGAGGATATGATTGAAGTAAAATATCAATTCTGACACTGTTTCGGTATTGTAGGCATATCTCTCTCATATCTTAATGGATTTTAACAAATTTGGTCTTGTTGGAAAGCTAAGACAAAGAGGAACAACTTTGTAGTTAACCACATTTCCAAATTCGGACTCTAACTAACAAATAAAATGTGTACAAGATGACGCATTTTGAGTGAAGTATGTGGCAATTTGATGAGAGTAATTGGAAAAACCAAAGGAATTAATAACTAAGGAAATAGGTAATAAGTTACTTGATTAACTTTTACCTAAGGTATAAAGTTAAAATTATTTACCATGGTAAAAGGTTAAATCGAAGATGTTGTCCTAACCAAAAATTTATGTAGAAAGTTGAGATAAAATGGATAATATTAATAATGAACTAGATTAAAAATAATTACACATGAGATTGAAATTTTTGGGATGTTACAAATCTAACAACATTGGTTTTGCTAACCTTGAACTATATCACCAGTAGCTTAGAGTTCTTCACTCACATTCAGCTCCAAAAATGGGTTCAGACTAGGGCGTAACCAATTCTGACCACATATGAGAGCTCCAACCATTTCACGGCTCAATGAGCTCCTGTATATGTCTAGCACTCTACCTCCAGTGTGGATAACACATCTCTAACCATATGAGAGAGAATTGGGAACCTTGATGCATTATTTTTCCACCAAATTAAAAGGTCAAAGTTGTTATCCCCTTTTACACATGGTTCATCAAGGAATGTTTCTAGTTCTATTTTTTGGTCAATCAAACTTTGAGAATTTAAAAAATCCTGAAATGAGATATCTAACTTAACTCTACCACGGGCTTCAAATTCTGACAGATTATTATTGTTATGAACTAAACCAGCCCTTGAGAATCAATACCAATTTGGGAGGCAGACCGATTTTGATCAGAATACCATGTGAACATCCTACTCAAGTTATCTTTCACAATGTTTGTAAGTTCAGATGGAGATAAAACACCACCTTGGTGTATTTTTTTGAATGCCCATGAAATAAACTGCACCTTGTATCTTGGGTCCAAAATGACACCAAAGTACAACAGCTGATTAATCTGGTGTAGATTGCCCCAATATTTATCATATTTTCTTTTCATGTTAGCACCCATTCTACTTAAAGAGCAATCAAGATTATGTACTGCTTCACTGATTTCATAGTGAATAAGTACTAGTTGATGGAAGGCATTGTTGATGCTGACCGTGTTAGAGGCTGAGAAAATCTTTGTTGCATCATAAAATATTTTCAGGAATTTTACAAACACCCAACCATCTGCCCAATCAATATAGGTAGGTACACCTTCAGATCCGAGACTCTCTAAATAACCAGGGTCATGAAACTTTAGTCTCTAAAAAGCATATTCAAATTTTTCAAGAGAATCCAACATAAGATAAGTCGAATTCCACCTTGTAGAGACATCTAGACAAACTAGTTTACGGCTATCAATTCCAACTTCCCGAACACACTCTTTAAATTTCCTCAATCTATGTGAGGATGACCTAACATACTTAACAGCATGTCTAAGTTGAAATGCTCTTATTAAGCTCTTTTAGTCCATCCTGGACAATAAGGTTCAGGATGTGAGCACAACATCTCATATGAACAAACTTACCATCCAAGACCAAAATAGAAATACTCTTCAACCTATTTTTCAGGTATGCAACAACCACATCATTGGCTGATGCATTGTCAAGTGTGATTGTGGAAACATTGCCTAAACCCCACTCTCTCAAACATTCTTCCACTTTTTTTCCAATGGTATCACCTTTGTGATCCTCAATAACAGGAAAACTAATGACTCTTTTCTGATATACCCACTCATTATTAACAAAATGAGTTGTTAGGCTCATGTAATTGAGATTTTGGACTGAGGTCCAACAGTCCATGGTCAAGGCAACTCTACTAGTGTTAGTCTTGAAAAGTAACTTCAACTCTACTTTCATACTAACATACAGTTGGTAACAATCTCTAGCAATTGTATATCTAGATGGGACCTTAAATTGGGGACATAACACCTTGCATAAATTTCTAAACCCTGCACCCTCAACAACACTGAATGGAAGCTCATCTAACATAATAAATGTAACATCCTAGTTTAGATTTAATTATCAGCTAAGATTAGTTACCGATTGAGATTAATGGTTGATTTAGATTAATTGTTGATTGGTTAGAGGTGGCTGAATAATAATAAGTGGCCAGGTAAAATTACGCATGTGCCCTCTTGGTGGTATAAAGGGCTTCGGTTCTCTCTCTCCCTTATTATTCACGCTGTTGGAGAAAAGACTTTGAGAGTTGGGCATTTCTTCTTGTGCATGCAACCATCTTTCTTTCTTCTTCACATTCGTCTTCTTCTCTTCATCAGCCACTGTTGGGATGTCCTTGGGGCTCGAAGTCCTTCACTGCTGGTGAGAGTCGGACTGCAGGAGAGAGTGAGCCACTTCTCTTCGTGCATGCAGAGGGCTGTTTGTGAGCAACCCCAAGCTCCTTCTGTAACACCCTCGGTTAGATAAGACAAATCCTTCTGTAGGTTCATCCTATTTAACTGAGAGTGTTAACAGTTTTTAGAAAAAGTGAATATTTTTTTTTAAAAATAAGTAAATGGCAGATCAGTGGAAGCAATATTATATAGATCACATAGTCATTCACAAACTGCAAGTAATTGTACTCTTAACAGAATGGGGCACGCAGGCACCCTTAAATATTATACAGTCATCCGGAGTCTGATTATTAATAATAAATATTCTATCTCTAATGATTGTTCTCAGTGGGTTCAGCGTATTGCTGTTCTTCACACTCGGGTTCTTGGTTTTTTAATTCCTCTGAAAATGGTCAACAGTAAGGGTGAGTATAACCCAAGACCCTGATTGGTTAATCCGGTGCGGACATAATCCAGTTAACATACAATATCACATAAATCATACATTTAGCATATTCACAATTATAACAATCAAGCATGTTGTCATCACATAATCGTATATTTAGCATATTCATAATTATAACAATCAAGCATATTGTCATGAAATAAATCGTACATTTAACATATTCACAATTATAATAATCAAATATGCTGTAATGAAATGCATAGGTTTGGATTTATTATGATTTATCTTTGATTTAAGTCTCATGATGCATGTGGACCCAATAACTCGTTTTATCTTCTTCTCAATCTTTGGAATATCACCATTCCAATCATCTAGAGCGATCAGGGTCCGCCCAAGTTCCATATGGTACAAATGAACTCATTGGTTCTCATCATTGATTTAAATATTTTTGGAACTTGGATCCCTACGATCATAGCCACACCCCGTCATTTAGTCGAAGTACACTAGAATTGCCTCGTCTCACCCGGCTATCAGGCGCGACTCTGATGCCATTGGGTTGCCATTCCAGTTGTACTCCTAAGATTCTTCAACTGAGATCGAACGTGAGTGATCTCCACTATACCAAGTGTATGCTCTAGAGGTTTTTCTTCTTCAAAAATATTTTCATGATGCGAAATGCATTTATTTTATCAATTTATTCCTGTGGTTATCTTATGTATTTCCAGTCTCATCATATCATTCCCAAGTTCTTTGGATTTCATCAATTAATTAAACATTGTAAATATTCGTTTATTATTTTAGAAATATATCTATTATATCTTGGTTAAAATTATATTTTTCATAAAGAGTAAAAATATATATATATATTCTTTATGTAATTGCGCATAATTTAGACGTTAACAATGTTTAATAATAATAAAAACTAATAATAATAATGACAATATTAAGGTTAATAATAATTAGGATAATAATAATAATAGAATAAGAAAGATAATAATAATTGTGACTTCCCATTAATTTAAAAGGTATTAAAAAGTAGTTTCTGAATGAAAATCCAAGCGAAAACCATTAAAAATAGAGTTTTCCGAGTGAAACAGGGGCAAATCCGAGTGAAATATGTATAATTCCGAGTGGAACCATACTGGGCAGGGTTCTCCAAACGATCTGGCTAAAAATCCGAGTGAAATGACACTGGAAAGTTGTTTTCCGACTGATATAAGTTTGGGTCCGAGTGAAAATGAATTGGAATGTTGTTTTCCGACTGGAACAGCTTGAATCCGAGTGAAAAATGAGTTTTTCCGCATGAGATAGCTATGAATCCGAGTGAAATAAACTGAGCAGAGTTTTCTAACTGAAATTAATAGGTTTTCCGAGTGAAACAGAAGCTGAAAAATGATTTTCTTAATTAATTATTTAGAATTCTGAGTGAAATAAATTTCTGAGTGAATTAAAACATGAATCCGTGTGAAGTCAGTAGGAAAATGGTTCCCTGAGTAGCATTGTTTGCAAATCCGAGTGAAAATGAGTCTCTAAGTGAAATAAAGTATAATTTCGAGTGGTATTCAGTCAAAAAGGAGTTTTCTGAGTGAAATTAATTATTTCTTGAGTAAATTCTGACTGAAAGGAGTTTGATACGTGAAATAATTATAAATCCGAGTAGAATCATACTGATGAGTTTTTCTGAGTGAAATTAAGGTGTTTACCGAGTTAAAATCACTGGAAAAGGTTTTCATGAGTGAAACTACTTAAATTCTGAGTGAAAATGAGTTCCTGAGTGAAATCAAGTATGATTCCGAGTGGAATCAGTATGAAAAGAGTTTCCTGAGTAAAAATAAGATAAGTTCCGAGTGAAACATGAGTTTACCGAGTAAAATTGCCCTTGGAAGGATACTGTCCGAATGGAAACATGCTGAAAAAGCTTTAAGGTTACTTCTTCCGAGTGAAACTACTGAAAAGGTTCTGAGTGAAGGATAATTATGTTTTCTGAGTGAAATTAAGTTAAGTTCCGAGTGAAATAATTTGAGAAAGAGATTTCTGAGTGGATTAACTATAACTCCGAGTAAAAATGATTGAAAAGGAGTCTTTCAAGTGATAGAGAGGTTCTGTCATGAAATATACTGCTTTACCGAGTGAAATCATGTAAAAACCGATTATATTTACTTAAAACTGATTGGATTTGTACAAAACTGATTGAATTTAGATAAGACCGATTGAATTATATATAAAACCGACTGGATTTGCATTAGAACCGAGCTGTTTGTCCTTCATTTCAATATAGTTCATGTTCTTCTCATAATTCATACAAGGTATATTATTTACCAACAATTATATATATAAAACAGTAACAATTAAGCATATAATTCACCCATCACTGAATCTGCCCTGGAAAGGTGAGGAACAAGTTCCTTAACCCTTTCCTTCACTCGGTTTTCCCACAGAGCACCCAAGAATATACCCCCCTTACCTTAATGAAGTTCCTGGAGGAGAAGAAGAGTCCCCTTCACTGTCCTACACCAGTTCCGAGTGAAACAGAAGGGAAAAGAGAGAAAGAAGCTTGCTGGGAAAGAGAGTGATGAAGGGTGTTTGTGTCGTGTGTGGGTGTGAGTTCTGAGAACCCTTGAGCTGATTTAAATAGGGAGAGAGTGAGTGGAAAAACAAGTGGGGGACAACTTTTCTGAGTGGATGATAGTGGAGTGATAATGGAAGGGTCAGTGGAGATTAAACAAAGTGATATGTTGAGTCAGTGCCCATTTCTGGCTCCCCACTATCTTTAATGCGCACGATTGAATTTAAATAATCATTAAAGACAAAATTGAAGTCAATACGCACTACTGACAGTGAATACCGAGTAAAAATTCCACTCGGTTAACCACTATACCGACTGGAATTCCTACTTCCGAGTCAACAATTGCAAGGCTCGCTTGAGCGTGGCTTGCTCGCTTGAGCGAAGCTTCAATTCTTCACTCGGATTTCCTTTGAAACCGACTCAGGCACTCGGTTTCTCACTCGGTATTACCTTTTCAGACTGAGTCCTCTCTTCCTCAGAATCTTCACTCGGAAATCCGAGTCTTCTTCACTTGATTCACTCGGTTTAGGCCAATTTCTTTAATTATATTTCAAATTAAGGTTTATTTCAACCATTAGCTCTCGGAACAAGGCATACACGTATGAGTCTCACTCGGTTTTTGTCCAGTAGAGTATATCTCACTCGGAATTGGCTCCCTCTACCATTTTCCACTCGGTTTCCTAAGCAAATACATAGGAAACCGTTCGGAATCCTTCCCAATTGATTCCACAACACAATCCAATCGGTAGGAAGCATCAAATCAACATAAACATGAGTATTTATACATTCTTTCACTCGGAATACTCCAATTAGTGTAGTCTCTTTCAGAAAAAGAAGCATTTGACTCGGAACCGAGCATTTCCAGGGTGTTTTGACTCGGATTTTCACTCAGAAGTGATTCTTTTGAACACTCTTCACTCAGAATTGCCTTTCAGGTCAGGACTCCACTCGGTGGTAGCCTTCTCAATCATGTTTTACTCGGAAAACATGATACTGACTCGGAATTCTCTCCTTCACTCGAAATTTCTAATCCTTCACTCAGAATTCTTCTCTGTCACTCGGAACAGAGCCCTTTTCACTCGGTTTTTGCATAATATCACTAATATTCCATATAAATTCTATTATTATGTGCAAAAATGACATTTTTGAGGTACTACAGACCTTCAACAGGGTATATATTGACTTATTCTTTCTTACAAACCTTCCATAATTAAAATTTACAAGGGTAAAATCGCTTCTAAAAAGAGGGATGTTACATCTTCTACTTCGCCTTCTTCTTCCACTCGAAGACTGTTGGAATCCCGAGTGAAAGTGTGCAGCGTTAAAGTGCCCAGAGTTGTTGAAATAGTTTACTAATGGTGAGACGGAGTTGCTCAAGAGAGTGAGCAGAGCGCTGAGTGTCTCGGAGGTTTGGGAATCCTCCACTGAACCGAGTGAAAGGACAGTGTTGTGCCTTGGAGGCTTGGAACTCCCCACTGTTCTTGCATGCAGAGCATGGAGTGTCTTGGAGGTTGGGATCCTCCACTGTCCTTGCATGCCGAACGCTGAGTGTCTTGGTGGCAGAGCTGCTCGAGAGGAAACAGCGTTTGGTTCTTCCAAAGCTGACAGCAGAGTGCTGTGTAGACGACTAGAAGCATGGTCGATTGATTGAGAAGGAATGATCGGAGAGTAACCGATCGGAGCTGGAAGCCTTCTGGAAGCTTCATTCCAGGTAGGGGGCTGATTTACATCTCAAATGCATGGTTTATGGACGGGTTCTGGGTGAAACTACTTCACTGTGTTGTGTTGTACTTGTAATGTGTTGATTGTTGTGTTTCGATTAAGTGATAGCCCGGATGTGTGATGATTATGAATTGTGTGGTGCATGTCGATTTCTGTCCATGAGATGTATGTTGATAAACATGAGGATGCAGAGTGAATGCATGTGTATGTTATTATGATTGCCGAGTGCATTATACTGTGAGACAGTGGATAATATCCGTTTGTTGTTTATATTAAAATGCATGTCGATTCTATTGAGATGCCAAGTGTATGAGTCTGCTAGACTGATTCCAGTGTGTGATTTTATATTTAAATGCATGAGACTCATGTTACTGACATTCAGAATGCCGAGTGCACATGTTTGGGACTGTTGTGTTAATTCCCTTTTGGGATTTTATATTAAAAAGCATGTGATGCATGTGATGAAGGTGTGGATTGTCGAGTGTATGCAAATACTGTGCTGAATTCGTTGTGATTTTATAATGAATATGTATGAGATACAATGAAAGACCTTAAGTTGGACTCAAGGCAATGCCGAGTGCATTCAGCGTTGGACGCTTGATGAATAAGACCATATGCATTTGATTCGCCATTGAAAATGTTAAGAGCATATAGCGTGGGATGCTCAATATAAAACGGCAATCAGATGAATATGTGTGAAATACAATCAAAGACCGTTGAGCGAGGCTCAGGCACTCCCCTTGAGCGAGGCTCGGGGTTTAACTTCAAAGACCTTTGAGCGAGGCTCAGGCAAACCTCTTGAGCGAGGCTCAGGAAAACCTCTTGAGCGAGGCTCGGGGTTTAGCCCGTAACACTGTCGTTGTCGCTTGGAGTGACTGTGTTACATGAGAGGGCAAACAGTTTGATACCAGTAAAATAGCTGGATCAGCTTGGAGCTGAGAAAAAGGCTTGGAGCCTATGTTGCAACAATAAAAAATGAATAATGAATAATCAGATCTGACTGAAATGATGTGTGCACACTTATAATTGTTATTGAGCTCAATGTGATTTGTATGTATATGTGGATATGTTATTGAGAATAACATCATTGATATAGTTTTGAATTGACTTGAGTGAATCCGATTGGATGAATGCATGTATACTGATGCTGTTGCCGAGTGCAGTATGATGTTATGGTTGTAGTACATGTTGTGGTGAATAATATGAATTATATAGCCATGTACGAATTGAATAATCCCGATTGGAGGAATGTATGTATACTGATGCTGTTGCCGAGTGCAATATGAGGTTATGGTTGTGGTATATGTTGTGCTGGATAATGTGAATTATAGATCCCTGAATGAATTGAATAATTTCCGATCGGATGATGTTGTGTGATTATTCACATTGAATGACAATGTGTGTTATTGCTGATTGAGATATGTTATTCTATAGTTGAGAAGTTGAGGATTAATCCGAGTCAGTAACTGTCATTTAATATGTAAAAGCTCACCCCTACTGTGGTTATATTTTCAGTATATGCAGGTCGGGATGGTGAATGACGAGAAGGACTTAAACCCGAGTGATGGGTATCTATGCTGTTTTAGTATACATAGTGTACTATACATATTGTATATAGACATAATATAGCCTTGGCCGGCTCTCATGTAATCCGTTGTCTAAACGTATTTCTGTATATGGGTTGACTATCAAAGTTAAGAACGAGTATACACACACACACACACACACACACACACACACACACACATATATATATATATATATATATATATATATATATATATATTCTACGTTGATATCATGTTATTTGTATAGACTGGAAAGTGGTGTCGAAAAATAATGTTAAGTCAATAAGTTTCCGAGTGGAATATAGTTGTGAGAACCGTTCTGAGTGAGGCCTTAGCGAGTGAGCCTTTTCCGAGTGATGAAGGCTTAAGACAGTTCCGAGTGAGATGTGCTCGAGTGGATTACTTCCGAGGGAAGGCTAGTCATTAGGTTATCAAGTGAAAACAGCTGTGTGAATCCCTCCTGATTGGAGAAGGGTTTATATACTTCCGAGTGGGAAATCCCGAATGAACCACTTCCGAGGGAAGAAGGGTTGTGATGGTTCGGATTGAGGTGTATTCTAGGAGACCTCCTCCGAGTGAATAAGGCTATATATATTCCAAGTGGATAAGGTCTAATAAGTCCGAGCAAGACTTAACTTAGTGAATTCTTCCGAGTAAAGAGAAGTTAGAGTAATTCCGAGTGGAACTTGATTAAGGAGAGTAATTCCGAGGGATGGATGGTCAAGGTATTTGCTGAGTGGAGCTTAGTCGATGGAACTCTTCCGAGTGAGACGTACTATATAGACTCAGAGTGGATGAGATTATAAAGTCCTTAAGTGAGACTTGACCTGGTAAAGTGTTCTCCGAGTGAGGAAGATAAAATATACCGAGTGAAGAATGGGTAAAACACCTCCGAGTGAATTGAGGTTGAAATACACCGAGTGGTATTGGACTGGGGAAAATACTTCTGTGTGAGGGAAAAGCTTATAGATTCTGAGTGGAATAACCGAGGGAATCATTTCCCGAGTGGAGATTAAGACGCTTCCGAATGAAGCATGTCTGTGACCTTCTTGAATAAAGATAAGGATCTGGCTAAGAGTTTACCGGGTGAAGCATGACCCGAAGGCGGCCGTTCCCGAGTGAACGTGGTCCCGATTCCGAGTGATATACCGAGTGTATGGGTTCGCCTCAGCGAATGAGGAATCGCTCCAGCGAGAATAGGGCTCACTTAAGCTTCATCTTCCGCTGGTTTTGTTTAACCGAAAAAGGTCTTGCCAGCGTGTGGCATCCTGTCTCGGTCTTCTTTTTCTCTGATCGATTTTCTGCTTCCCTTGCCTTCAGTTTGTTTTAATTATCCCGACTCCTATTGTGAGCTGCCTTATGAACTACTTTGTGAAATTTGGAAAAATTTCTCTAGTCTCGGGTTTGTTCTTATTAAAGTCGGGTTGTTTCAATAAACATTGCTACAGCTTTTCTACAAGCTTCTTTATCAAACCTACATAATGTTGACCCTAGTTGATTATTATCTGTTCCAAAGGTTAGGACAGATTGAGTTAGATCTTTGGACGAGTTCAAACGGTTTTTTAAGCATGATTTCACATGGGCAAGCAAGTTAGATGTTCCATGCTTCTTCGTGTCATAGTAAAACGTCTTCGGACAGTAATTGCATTTTGCTTCAGGTTCTTTCCCTTTAACAACTGGCAATCTATTAAAGTGAGCCTAGACAATAGATTTGGATCTGGTGCCACTAGAATTCAGATTTCTTTTTCTTTTATTAACAGCTTCATCAAGTTTTTCGTTAGGTTGATTATCACCACCAACACCTATAGTATCTACATTGCTGGTGGGGACTGAATCAACCCCCTGATTAGCAGCTTCATCGTTACTAATTAGCAACGAAACTACAACAAATTTAATGTTTTGGACATTAGGAATATTACGAACAAAGTTAGTAATTATTTAAATTTTAAACTACATAACTCAATCAGAGGCCAAGTATACTTAGATGTCAGAATTTATATTTCAAACTTATATTTTTATAACTTCTCACGTGTTAGTAATTTATATTATTGTATAACTTCTTATTATAACTTATAGCTTCTTATATTTTTATAACTTCTCAGGTGTCAATATTTTATTTTATAACTTATTACAATTTATAGTTTCTTATATTTTTATAACCTGGTGTTAGTATTTTATTTTATAACTTCTTATTATAATTTATAACTTCTTATATTTTTATAATTTATTAGGTGTTAGTATTTTATTTTACAACTTCTTATTATAACTTATAGCTTCTTATATTTTTATAACTTCTCAGGTGTCAGTATTTTATTCTATAACTTTTTATTATAAGTTATACTTATATTTTTATAATTTATCAGGTGTTAGTATTTTATTTTGTAACTTCTTATTATAACTTATAGCTTCTTATATTTTTATAACTTCTCAGGTGTCAATATTTTATTTCATAACTTCTTATTATAACTTATAGCTTCTTATATTTTTATAACATCTCAGATGTCTGTATTTTATTTTATAACTTTTTATTATAACTTATACTTATATTTTTATAATTTATCAGGTATTAGTATTTTATTTTATAACTTCTTACTATAACTTATAGCTACTTCTATTTTTATAACTTATCAGGTGTTAATATTTTAACTTATAACTTCTTATTATAACTTATAACTTCTTATATTTTTATAATTTATCAGGTGTTAGTATTTTATTTTATAACTTCTTATTATAACTTATAACTTTTATATTTTTATAACTTCTCAGGTGTCGGTATTTTATTTTATAACTTTTTATTATAACTTATACTTATATTTTTATAAATTATCATGTGTTAGTATTTTATTTTGTAACTTTTTATTATATCTTATAGCTTCTTATATTTTTATAACTTCTTAGGTGTCAGTATTTTATTTCATAACTTATTATTATAACTTATAGCTTCTTATATTTTTATAACATCTAAGGTGTCCGTATTTTATTTTATAACTTTTTATTATAACTTATACTTATATTTTTATAATTTATCAGGTGTTAGTATTTTATTTTATAACTTCTAATTATAACTTATAACTACTTATACTTTTATAACTTCTCAGGTGTCAGTATTTTAACTTATAACTTTTTATTATAACTTATAACTTCTTATATTTTTATAATGTATCAGGTGTTAGTATTTTATTTTATAACTTCTTATTGTAACTTATAGCTTTTATATTTTTATAACTTCTCAGGTGTCAGTATTTTATTTTATAACTTTTTATTATAACTTATACTTATATTTTTATAAATTATCAGGTGTTAGTATTTTATTTTGTAACTTTTTATTATAACTTATAGCTTCTTATATTTTTATAACTTCTTAGGTGTCAGTATTTTATTTCATAACTTCTTATTATAACTTATAGCTTCTTATATTTTTATAACATCTAAGGTGTCCGTATTTTATTTTATAACTTTTTATTATAACTTATACTTATATTTTTATAATTTATCAGGTGTTAGTATTTTATTTTATAACTTCTAATTATAACTTATAACTACTTATATTTTTATAACTTCTCAGGTGTCAGTATTTTAACTTATAACTTTTTATTATAACTTATAACTTCTTATATTTTTATAATTTATCAGGTGTTAGTATTTTATTTTATAACTTCTAATTATAACTTATAGCTACTTATATTTTTATAACTTCTCAGGTGTCAGTATTTTAACTTATAACTTCTTATTATAACTTATAACTTCTTATAATTTATCAGGTGTTAGTATTTTATTTTATAACTTCTTATTATAACTTATAGCTTCTTATATTTTTATAACTTCTCAGGTGTTAGTATTTTATTTTGTAACTTTTTCTTATAACTTATAACTTCTTATATTTTTATAATTTATCAGGTGTTAGTATTTTATTTTGTAACTTCTTATTATAACTTATAGCTTCTTATATTTTTATAACATCTCAGGTGTCCATATTTTATTTTATAACTTTTTATTATAACTTATACTTATATTTTTATAATTTATCAGGTGTTAGTATTTTATTTTGTAACTTCTTATTATAACTTATAACTTCTTATATTTTTATAACTTCTCAGGTGTCAGTATTTTAACTTATAACTTTTTATTATAACTTATAACTTCTTATATTTTTATAATTTATCAGGTGTTAGTATTTTATTTTATAACTTCTTATTATAACTTATAGCTTTTATATTTTTATAACTTCTCAGGTGTCAGTATTTTATTTTATAACTTTTTATTATAACTTATACTTATATTTTTATAAATTATCAGGTGTTTGTATTTTATTTTGTAATTTTTTATTATAACTTATAGCTTCTTATATTTTTATAACTTCTTAGGTGTCGGTATTTTATTTCATAACTTCTTATTATAACTTATAGCTTCTTATATTTTTATAACATCTAAGGTGTCCGTATTTTATTTTATAACTTTTTATTATAACTTATACTTATATTTTTATAATTTATCAGGTGTTAGTATTTTATTTTATAACTTCTAATTATAACTTATAACTACTTATATTTTTATAACTTCTCAGGTGTCAGTATTTTAACTTATAACTTTTTATTATAACTTATAACTTCTTATATTTTTATAATTTATCAGGTTTAGTATTTTATTTTATAACTTCTTATTATAACTTATAGCTTTTATATTTTTATAACCTCTCAGGTGTCAGTATTTTATTTTATAACTTTTTATTATAACTTATACTTATATTTTTATAATTTATCAGGTGTTAGTATTTTATTTTGTAACTTTTTATTATAACTTATAGCTTCTTATATTTTTATAACTTCTTAGGTGTCAGTATTTTATTTCATAACTTCTTATTATAACTTATAACTTCTTATATTTTTATAACATCTCAGGTATCCGTATTTTATTTTATAACTTTTTATTATAACTTATACTTATATTTTTATAATTTATCAGGTGTTAGTATTTTATTTTATAACTTCTAATTATAACTTATAGCTACTTATATTTTTATAACTTCTCAGGTGTCAGTATTTTAACTTATAACTTCTTATTATAACTTATAACTTCTTATATATTATATAATTTATCAGGTGTTAGTATTTTATTTTATAACTTCTTATTATAACTTATAGCTTCTTATATTTTTATAACTTCTCAGGTGTTAGTATTTTATTTTGTAACTTCTTATTATAACTTATAGCTTCTTATATTTTTATAACTTCTTAGGTGTCAGTATTTTATTTCATAACTTCTTATTATAACTTATAGCTTCTTATATTTTTATAACATCTCAGGTGTCCGTATTTTATTTTATAACTTTTTATTATAACTTATACTTATATTTTTATAATTTATCAGGTGTTAGTATTTTATTTTATAACTTCTAATTATAAGTTATAGCTACTTATAGTTTTATAACTTCTCAGGTGTCAGTATTTTAACTTATAACTTCTTATTATAACTTATAACTTCTTATATTTTTATAATTTATCAGGTGTTAGTATTTTATTTTATAACTTCTTATTATAACTTATAGCTTCTTATATGTTTATAACTTCTCAGATGTCAGTATTTTATTATAACTTCTTATTATAACTTATAGCTTCTTATATTTTTATAACTTCTCAGGTGTCAATATTTTATTTCTTAACTTCTTATTATAACTTATAGCTTCTTATATTTTTATAACATCTCAGGTGTCCATATTTTATTTTATAACTTTTTATTATAACTTATACTTATATTTTTATAATTTATCAGGTGTTAGTATTTTATTTTGTAACTTCTTATTATAACTTATAACTTCTTATATTTTTATAATTTCTCAGGTGTTAATATTATATTTTATAACTTCTTAGTATAACTTATAGCTACTTATATTTTTATAACTTCTCAGGTGTCAGTATTTTAACTTATAACTTCTTATTATAACTTATAACTTCTTATATTTTTATAATTTATCAGGTGTTAGTATTTTATTTTATAACTTCTTATATTTTGATAACTTCTCAGGTGTTAGTATTTTAAAAGAAAAAATCTCAACAATCTTAACACAAAATAGAAAATTAAAAGAAAAAACTACTATGACAGATTAAAAACAAAAATCAATAACAGCAATGGTCTATCAAAAGGAAGAAGAATAAGAATGACACAATATGGAGTCACGGAACAATATGACTGTTTAGAGAAAATAAATAATACGTATGTCAAACAGAAAATTCATTGCACATATATGACATATCAATGATGATCAAGACTAAAACTATGAAAGAATATTACAAATTATTCAACATAATGTTTTCAACAAACACACAATTAACACAACATATTTACAATAAGAATGGTCCAGATGTACCTCTCATGCGTTGCATCCTCACCGGTTACCAAATCTTTTCCTATCGGATCTCCCGTGTCATGTGCCTCCTAAAATAGTATATACCAAAATGAAAAATAAAACTTTCATTAACAAGCAACCAATATAATAAAAGCAATATAAGTTCTAATACTAAAGGATACATTGAGATTATATCCAACTATCAAATTAAGCCTTTTGGACTGATTCAACCTACAAATATTTATCAATTGTTAACTCTAAACAAGTAATCATAATGGTTCAACAAGTTCTACAATAGCTAGTCTAAAACATGTTGTCTAGCTACCACACTAATTATAAGCTCTAAACAGATGAAACTCTACAGCTATGAAGAGTCAATTAATGTATAAGCACAATTAACCATTTTAAGTTGTATCACAGAAAACAAAATCTAGATCAAGGCTCATACTAATGCATGACTATTCAAGGGGGCAGAAAAGAAAGACTTCAGATACAAGAGAGAAGAGAATGAAGGGAAAGATTACTATATGTTTTGCATTTAAAACAACAGAAACATCATCTAAATTAAGGTGCCAAATGCAAAATTAACTTAAATTAATTCTGAAATTTATAAAAACAGTAACAAAAACATAACACAGAATTTTCCTTACTGTCAACACAGTCACAAATAACTATAATCACACATATTTGACAGGGCTAACCTTAGCAGTAACAGCCTGCTCAATGACTGCACAACCTAGATCAAGATGCACAACTTGTTCCAAAATGCACAGCTTGTTCCAAAATTTCAATCGCAATATTTAAGTTCTGAAGTTAAGTCCTCAGTTGACTAGATATTGATGACCGTAATGGTTCCTGAAAGAAAATAGAAATGTAAAGGAACTAAAAACAAATGTAATGGAATGTAAAATGGAATCTAAGATACATACCATCCCTCCCAGTCATTGAATAGTTTAAGGTTATCACTAATATCGCCATACGGGTTCTAATGATTAGCAAATCCATTTTTATTCCATTGCTTTTTTTCTTAGTTGTTTGGGAAAATTATATGATAAAGACCACATTTATTAATATGTGTAATTCTTAACCATGATTTACCAAATTAATTGAAGAGAAAGAATTTAGATAATAATATATTTAAAAATCAAACAATAAATATTTATAAAAACTGAAACATCCAATGATTTCTTTAATATGCATAACCTTAATGGGCTACTACAAGAAAATAGGTAATTTGTGGAGGTTTTTTTTTGCAATTTGCGGCGGTTTTTGACCTCAAATTGAATTGCGACGTTTCTAAAAACCACCACAGTTAGCATTGCCACAAGGTAATTTACAACGGTTTTTTTAAACCTCCGTTACCATGGACTAAACCTCCACTATTTATGGAGGTTTTTTATAGGAGGTTTTGAACCTCTTCTAATGGAGGAAGGTTTTTTATGGAGGTTTAACCTTCCTATGTCTAAGGAGGTTTTTTACGAGAGGTTTTAAACCTCTTTTACCGGAAGAAGTTTTTTTATGCACTTCTAAACCCCTTATTTGTGTTGTTGCAACCGTACTAATATATAGTTTTTACAAACATAAATAAATTTATCTGTTTAAACCCCAACTAGTTTTTAATTTGCATATTTTTGACATAGAAAAATGACAAATAAATTCAAATATGATCATATATATATACTATATAAACTTTTCATCTATAACTAGATGTCCAAAAAATTTAAAACAAGTATCTAAACTATCTAATACTAATAGTACACAATATTTTTACAAAAATGATAAACAAATGGTTGGCGCATATGCAAAGATCTTTCAATTGTTTGAAATGATAATAGGAAGAATTTCAATCCTTAAAAACTGATCCAAAACCTCCTACTAAGACACAGTTTAGTCTAAAATTCCTTGTTGCAGCTGTAAGTTCAGTCAAGCTAAGGATCTTCAAGTTGGATGACTGCAAGATTTCACCTTTACTCCTTGGAATTTGAGGCACTGAGAGTGAGACCACTATGACCTTATTGTAGGGATCATTTTCGATTTCACAACTTGGAATGTTTAGACCAATTTAAATTGTGGGAGAAGAGCCTTACACAAAGATATAGTCTCCAAATGGGGATGAAATAGTAAGCTTTGTTTCTTATTGGTTCCGTGATAAATGTTTATCCAGAAAAGCTTTAGCTAGATTACTGAAACTCACACTAACTTCTTCAGCTACTGCATACCGCTTGATGAGATCAACAACTTCGGGCTTTAAAATCTCTTCCTTGTTAGATCCATTGCGTACATAATAAAGTGTCGCAATTGCATAGTTTACCTAATATCAAGTAAATGCATTAGTTAGTTATTTATCAAATAGTTATTGGATCTTTCAAGGAAGTAAGTTTAATAATAAAATGTACATGTCATCAGGTCAATGTAAGAAATCACTTTAATTACCAAAAGGGTATATATAAAAATAAAATGCTCTAAAAAATAAAAAAATCACATTTCAAATAATTAAAATTCCTATGAAAAAAATGTAGTGATAAAATCAACTGATATAAATCATGCTCGTGTACAACTTAAAGGGAAAGTTTGGAGTCAAAAAGCACTTTTAAGAGTTTGGGTATTGATGGTCCAGAGAGAACATTCTACAAGTCACTTTTACACAAAAGATAAAACTGAGGGTTGATTCACTTAGAAGAAAACAAGAGGCATGAGGTATCAACAATGGTATTTGAGAAAATGAGGAAAAAACATAATGGGATCAGATAAAGCTCGACAAATCTCAAAGATACAAGAACAGTGACAATTTTAGAAAAATATATCGTGGGAAGCAACCTTTCAGTTGAAGCTAGTAACAAAATATAAGCGACCCTACCTCTTGAGCCTGAGCAGGAGTTGTAACCTTTCCTCTTCCAATGGCCTAAACTGGCTCATATGCCAAAACAACATTATCCTAATTTGATACTTTAGCTGTAAACACAAATAAGGTTAGTGAAAATCTAGATTGCCAACCAAAAATCAAGTGATGAAATAATGAATGAGTGATAATTTCTTAAAAGTAATTAGAATAGTTTTTTTAACCCAAACTGCAAAGAACATTAAACCAGTTAATGAGAATCTCAATGTAAGGAATAAAAACACAAGTTAGTGAATATGTAGAAGTAGAATATTAAACCAGTATCAATGGAGAAAAGAAGATACCAGCAATTGCTTTTGTTTGCTCAGCAACAATGGTTGCTGTTGTACCAGCTTCCCATTGTTCAAGAGTCTCCCTAATGCATGCAATGACTTTCAAACCTCATGAGAGTGCATATGCAACTTTATCTGCCACAAACTAATAGAGAGTGAAGCAGATAGTAGATATAAACTTTAATTATTACACACAATTTTAGAGGTATTCTAGTAGAGGTGGGAACATCCATATTATGATAAAAATAATTTTTCAATGGAGATTTTTTCCATTTACAATATTTGAATTAATAGTTGTGAATTAGGTAAAAGAATCTCATATTTAATAATGGATGTAGTATTAATTATCCTATATCCTTGCTAAACACACAGCTAATTACCAATAACTAACAGTTAAATATAGTAAATTAATATTAACTTTCACAAACATAAAAAGATTCAAACAGAAATAATGATTCTATTTGCTTATATAAATTCATAAGGAAAATAATGAAACACTTACATAAAAAGATTCATTTCACATTTATATTACATTTATACATATAATTACTTTTATTTAAATATTTATATAATTCTTCTTTTTCAAAATATATACAGATCAAATAAGAGATGATAAACTTAATTCTAATAAAAAAATATATAAAAGGAAAAAAATTACACAGATTAAAATATAAAGATGAAAAATACATTTAAGTTACTTTTTAATACTTAGTTTAATAGTATTCAGTCAAATATCACCAGATAATTTTATCTAGGATTGGTAAGAATTCTTTTTGTAGTACTTGACAAAGTCTTTTTTAAAAACGTGGAAAAAGAAAACATAACCATAGCAACCTTACTATAGTACTGCTCCAGGCGAACATTGTCACCAACATGCTTCAATGTGATGCAAGCTTCTTATATTAAATGAATTCTTTCCTAAAACCAGCACAAAGTTAAACAAATTTCACTAGAACAGATAGCACAAATTCCAACTTTAGTTAGAAAAGATATATAAATAAAGCCTAACCTGTCCACTCATTACTCGTGGTGAAATCAGCACCAACAATAAGGTTGGATGACTCAAGCGCTGCATGTGCAGGAGCCTCTGTAACCTGTAATTTGAATATCAACATTGTAAGTAATATATCTGAAAGGTTCTGAATTAAAATGATAACAAACCATCAAATGCTTGATCCCCTGATATGTTTGTATAGCCTACAAAGTGCATAAAGTCATAAACTAAGAGAATTTGTGAGCGTTTACTTAAACTTATTAGTTTGGCAGAGAATTTAATTCAAATTAACATGATGTTTATTATCTTAAAATCATAAACTCATAAGAATATAGAATTAAAATTAGAGAATTATAAACTCATATGAAATAAGAATCAAAGATAAAAAAGAGTTTTGTAGAATTAGAATTTCATATACTAGATCTTAGAAAACTATATTCTCTACGATTAGTCTTCCATTGATATAAATCCTTAGTTGAATGGTATCTTGATGTATTTTGGAATATTCATTTTGCTATTGGAGGGTATTGTATATCATATGTAAAATGCACTGGAATAGTATAGCCAATAGTGGTATAAGTTAATCCATGATAGCTGAAACCATTATAAGTCTTTGTGCATAGGTATGACAAGTTGACAACCATTGTATTTGTAACACAACAAGGAATAGTCTCCTTTCCAGTTTTTCTATGAATGTGTCTTGAGACACTTGATAGTAAACTTCTTCATAATTGCCTAAAATTAAAAAGGAGGAAAATTGAAAAGATAAATTCCAACCTCTGCTTCTTGGTTGTAAGTGGCTTGTGACTCCTTAGCCAATTCATTAGACCCATTTGTTACAAGCTTTTGAAACCAACATAGAAGCCAAGCCACATCCTGCAGTGTGTCACATATGTCATGTCACATAGCCTTACAAATATAAGATTAAAAAGCTTAATCACAAAAACAGTCTTGTATGCAGGATTAAAAACAAAACATAATTAGTGACTATAATTAGGGATTAAATTACTGATTTAAAAGCTTAATCACATAAAGAATCGGGGATACACACAACATACACATATTAATTACAAACATAGATATTAGGGTTTTAATTACCGATTTTTAAAATTGTAATCAAATGTGGCTAATGCAGCAGCAATCAAAGCCTCAATTTAAAACTACGACTATAATTTTAAAAAGTTATACTTCACACATATACAAATTTCCCCCTAAAACTAAAACAAAGTATTGTAGAAATTCAGCACTAAAAAAAATCCAAATGCATCAAATGTAAAAACAAGGTCCTTAGCCGTATAAGAAAACCAATTAAAAAACTCATGAAGTAGAAACAGCTATGGAAAATTAGAACCATGCCACATTCAAAATCAGAAATCATTAGCATAAATTAAACTCTAGCGGTTTGTTTGTCTTTTTGGTATCGATTGGGTTTTCTATAGGGAAAAGCATACAAATGAAAAAAAAAAAACTCAGAAGAATGAGATAAAAGAAGAGTAACAAATCTCAAAGAAGTAAGAAGAGCTTGAAGGCTCGTCATTCTCCTTCACCCCGATAAGAACCTTTTCTCCCTCGTCGACCAAGCCTTCAAGCCACATCCGAAGCGTAATCGAACGTGGAAAGATGGCAGCGGTGAACTTGGAGCCGTGGAAGCAATGAACTTGGAATGTGTGAGATAGGGCTAATCAAACAGGAACGTCCAGAGGGAAAGTTTTTAATTTGGGAATTTGGGATTTAGAGGTCCTACATGGGGTTTTTGCCCCCTCTAGGGTGGTTTATTAAAAAATTTAGAGGTTTGGGATAAAAAAAAATAAATTTAGTTGTCTGGGGTGAATGTTGTCAAATCACATTTGTAAAACGGAAAGGGACAGTGCGTTTTATAAAACGTTATTTGTGGCAGCGTTTTTGACATAGCGTTTTATAGCCTGGCCACTATGCAGTTTGACCCAGAAAACGCAAGGTGGACTAGCGTTTTATAAAACGCATGGTGGACTGACTTCTTTGACTAGAAGACGCATTCCCATACAGCGTTTTTAACTCAAAAACGCACACTGCCCAATGTTGACAACCATAATTATACGTGGGAATTATTATTTAGGCTTTGAAAATCAGAGAGAAAAGAAAAGTCAATTATTATTTAGAGTTCAAAATTGAGATACAACTGGATTATTTAAATATGTTATTAAAGGTTTAAAGTCTATTATATGCTAGAAAAAACTTTGTTAAAAAGGGTAATAATATCTACAATAAGTTTAGTAAAATTAATTATTCATGATCGGAATACATTTAGCGTGTTTGTTTAAAAATTAAAAACTTACAAACTCAAAAAAAATTCAACGGTAAAAATTATGCACCCAAATTTCTTTATATTTAGAAGTTCATGAGTACCCACTAATACTATTAAGCTAAGGAGGGACCTTACCAACAACTTTTACAGCCAATTTATAGACTACTACCTAGATTTGGTTGAAGTTTTGTGCAGTATATTAAAGAGGAAATCAAAATTTTACGAATTATAGCTGACTCTAAATTATTTAGTCATTATATTTATTTGAAAGTTATGACAAATGCTTAATCCCTTGCTTCTTTCTCAATAATCTCTTTCATGCGCTTTTGGCCCTGCACCAAGAAGTCAGCCCACGTTCTGAAGCACCTTGCGGAGAGTGGAAGAAAACGTAGGGGCAGGTGCGTGTTTGAGTTAAAAACGCTGTATGGGAATGCGTTTCCTAGTCAAAGAAGTCAGTCCACCATGCGTTTTATAAAACGCTAGTCCACCTTACGTTTTCTGGGTCAAACTGCGCAGTGGCCAGGCTATAAAACGCTACTTCAGATAGCGTTTTCTATAAAACGCTAGTCAGCCTTACGTTTTGAGTGGTCAAAAACGCTGCCACAAATAAAGTTTTATAAAACGCACTGTCCCTTTCCGTTTTACAAATGTGATTTGACAACATTCACCCCAGACAACTAAATTTATTTTTTTTCACCCCAAACCTCTAAATTTTTTAATAAACCACCCCAAAGGGGCCAAAAACCCTCCTACATGATGAAAATTCTTGAGGGAATTTAGGATTTAAAAAGGTTTTCTAAAATTTTAATTTTAAAAGTTTAAGGAAAATTTTATTAATTAAGTTAAAATCTTTCCTTAAAATAATTAATTTAGGGAGGTTTTTAAAAAACTTTTTAAAATAGATTAAAAACCTCATTTATTAAATTTATTTTGAGAGGGCATAAAAAACGCCGTAGTATAACTTATTTTGCGGAGGTTTCAAAAACCTCTTTTAAAAAACCTCTTCTATTTACATGTTTTCTTGTAATAAATAAAAATAGATTGTGTGTTTCTAATGATTGATCACTATCTCCTCAATATGTTCTATGTACATTGCTAATACATTGATACCCATAATAGGAGCACTAATCAAGTGTCCTAAGGGCTTATGTTCTGAGCTAGAAACATAAGTCATGAGCCCAAGTCATGTAAGTCTTGCATGAATTTCAAATAACCAATTTTGAAGTTTTTATCATCTGTCAATATTTACTTACACAACTCTCACCTTCACAGAAAAATGATGTTAATGTTGTTACTTTCCCCCCTTTAGTGTGGTTAGAACTGTTCTTAGAAGTTGTGCAGTAATAACGTGTTAGTGTTATTGAAATCGCACTAATAGACTAGTTGCATGCACAATAATCAACAAAAATATTTGCCAATGTCCAAGGAATATTGAAAAGAGCATATAATCTGAAAAGAAAACTGCTTACTTAGATATAAAATTAAAATACATAAAAGGATAGATCAATATACTCTGCATGTAACCGTTTCACACACTGCACTGTAAAAGAAAATATAAGACATTAGATAAAGAAAGAAGAGAATGGAGGGGAAGAACAGCGAGTGATGAAGAAGAGAATGAAGAAGACGAACCAAAGAGATCAAAAGCAAGCGGAAATATCAAGGGAAGAATGAAAGAAAGAAGGAAAGTCATGGATTTGTTGTGGCTGTGGTTTTTGGTTTGTGCGGTGCAACAGCCATGGAGATAGGCGGAAGAGAAGGGAGAAACAGATTGGATTAGGGTTTCATTTGGTTGGTTCTAGAATGCAAATGACCTTCACTTTCCCTTTTTCCCTCTATACGCGAATGGGCCAAGAAATCCACTAATGGGCCTTCTTCTTCACCACGTTATATGGGTTGTGCAGTTTTTCATTCTACGGTCGGATTCGGACACCGATGGGCCAAAAAACAAAGACCCATGTCTGACCATTTTTATCCATACAAAACCGTCTTTTCCCGGTTTTAAACCAAAACCCGCACATGCCCGACCCAGACCTTAGTGGATAGCAGCGGAACATCGGGTCGGGCCGGTTTACAGGAAGCTGCCCAGTCCTAAAAGAAAAGATGGAGGACAAAATAAAAACAAAAAAGGAAGAAAGAAAATGAAGAGACACTGTCTCTGTTTCTTCTCAGACAATGAAAATAATAAAGAATAGAATAAAAAGTGGTGTTCACATATTTTTTTAGAGTTCAAAATCCAATTCTACACATCATTTCTTCATCTTGATAGTTAGGGAATTTCTTTAGACATCTAGAGATTATTTTCACCATCATTCCATCATCTAACTCATCCTTTTTTCCTTTCCCCTCTTCAGCATGACAGAGTTTTATGATGCTCTGAATCGATTCACGACGAGTCTTTTCTTTTATATTATTATATTAGGATTTATGCTTTGTGTGAGATTATTCTTTTTATTTGTTTTTTCTTTATGTGAACTAATCTCTCGTGCCATGGAGATAAAGTGAATACTATGATGTAAATAATATCATTTTGGATTTTTTTTATTTTTTATTCAATTCATGTTTTGTGTTTGCAATCATTATTTTATCACTTTGAATGAATTCTAGATTAGGACTTGATCAACTTGAATCTACTTATAATTAATTAGTATCTAGGCAACCGAACCATTTTCAATTAATGGAACTAGAAGGTAATTTGAGTATTGGAGGAGTACCCATGAGTACTTGGTCCTATCTCTTGTACTTTTGGTTAGTGATGTGACTCACAAACTTGGCTGACATTTAATGCATTCTCTAGTGCTAATTATCATACATGACCATAGGGGGTACGTAGTCAACTAAGGGGTGGCCTATTAGCAACGAATGACCCAATGACATTAATAATATTAGCATTAGTGACTAGTAATTGCCTTGACATATTTGAATAAGAACCATAAAGGAATAATTGAATCGTAGTGGGATTTGAAACCCCCGACTCTCAAATCATATCATATCTACTCATGTTACATATTTTCATCTTCTTTGTTTACTCTTTGTTGTTTTCTATCTTCTTGCATATATACAAACTCTTCTTTGATTCACTTAACATTTGGGAAGCTTTAGTAACAACTAGTTGCAATTATACTCTATGTGGTTTGAGACTAGGCCTTAAAGACTTGTTGTATCACATTAACGGATATGCTTGCCTATGGATGTGAAAAATTTATGCACGACCATTCTTAAATTTAATATTTTATTGTTGAGTTAAATATGTTTTTTGTCCCTATATTTTTTTATCAATTATTGGTTTTGTGCTCTCAATTATTTTTTTATTGGTTTGGTTCTTATGTTATAATACATTAAATTTGGTCTCTAAAATATAATATTGTTAACTCAATTGCTAACTTAAACATAAATATTATGTCATATGTCTCATGTTCTATATCTCCAACTTATTTATTATTTAACTTCTCAAAATGGACTTTATCTTCTTCCCCATCAACGCTTTTAGAGATCAATTTCAACATATTCAATAACATAAAAAACAAAAATCAATAAAAATATAACTGACCGACCAAAACCAAAAATTGATAAAAATATAGGAATCAATAAAATAGTTAACTCTATTGATGTCACACTAGATGAAGTGATTAAATGGTATTTACATAGTCTATGGTTGACTATTAATTCTTGTTAATGTAAAGGCATGCACCCCGTAGACTCATCCCGTTGAAGCATCATGCCTAATCCTTAACTCCTTATTAAGATGTCCTTAGGTGACTCGTCCAACATCTTGCACTCACCTTCTGAAGTGCCATGGTGGATTTCTCACACCCCCTAGGTGACAATCTAGTTACTTGAAGGAATCACAGTCAAGATTGATGCCTCTGGCTCCTCTCAACAGATTTGAAAAGAGAACCTAGTGGTGGATTTCACATTTTTAACCAGTTTCTGCATGGGGTTATAATGTCTCTTTCTTCTTTTCATAATCCAATGTAGCAGGTTGACGTCAACACACATGGAGACACCTTGAGAATCTCTCGGATCAATGCGAGGGATGAAATTAGCATTATCTTGCGACACTACCTCCTTATCATGCAATAACATCTTTCTATTTTTCTTCATGGGACCGTTCTGAGGTTTATGTTTCATAACTAACCATTCACCATTATCATTAGCCTCCAAATCCATAAACCTTAATGGCGAAATATTCTCCTCCCTCGTTGCAAGCTTCTCCCCTTGAACAAGTGTCGTGTTCATTACCAAAACCTCCTTGGGAGTCAAGACTCAAGTCTTCCTCAATTGAAGTTGTTGGCTTGTTTGAAGGATAATTTCTGAACAAAATACCCATAGCAACCACGTTGAAAACAAATGACATCGTCACACTTTATCGATCACACCACACTTCATGAAGCCAACTTTACCAACCATCAAAACAAATAAGTTGATTTTAGTACAAACTCTAGCTAATTAACTTGCCTCTTGAGATATTTAACATTTTAGTATCAATACGAATAAAGACCTATTGCTTTTTTCCATCACTAGAAGCACACTTTCATAAAGAAGACTAAATTAAGACTTGGGAATTGAATAGGTGAATGTGCGATCAATACCTTTGCCTTTGGAGACATTAAAACAAGGGCCATATTTGCACAGTGATCAAACACAATTCAAGGGCCACCCTTCATAACCTTGAAGACCTTGTCCCCATCATAGTAGAATTTCACCATGAAAAAACCATAACTGGCGTTTATGAGTTCGAAACCCTTGTTATTAAGTTTCTATATTCATATTAGACAATCTTTCATGGTTCCAAGTCAATCTTATTTCTAAGATCTTGTACATAATTGTCATCCAGAGAAATCATTAACTAAAGATAATTTCTTCCAATCAAATCAATTTTTGCTAACTTTTTCTCCGATAGATCTACTCGTTCTCTTGCCGTCGGGGGTTGTTGCTTACCAGCCACCGATCTAACACATTGAAGGTGCCTTGTTGCTCTTGCCATCTGGTAACTCACTTGGTTGGTGACTTTTCTCAGACATATGAGTCTATGATCATAAAAAAATATTTGTAAAAATATTTGATGATATTGGTTGTTTAATTAATATGTATAAAATGATGTGAAAAGATATGTTCATATGATTTTTGTATAATTTTATTTTGTCCGAAAGTATTTTTAAATAATTATAGTTAAAAATTTTCAAATCACTTTAAATACTTATCATCTTTTTAAAATGAGAACATTTATTAATAATAAATTATGTAAATAGATAATAATTAAAATAAATAGTATGATATGAAAGAAATAAATTCTTAAAATAATAATATATGGTACCCAAGAAGAAAACAAACAAATACTTTTATTAAAAAATCAAAGACAACAATAATAACAATAACTGCCTATTAAAATTTAAATAGTACTTTAAATAATGTTTAGAATGGTGTTATAAATTAGTAAAATAATTTATTGATCCATAAAATTTAACCAAATAAATTTATAAACTATCAATGGAATATATCATTAACCACCACCAAAACACCAAACCAATAAAGGCAGTAGTAGGTAGACATATTACAATGATAATAATTGAAATATCATGGTTCAAACTTAAACAAAACATAATTTAAAAGTATGGTGTCGTTTAGGGTAGTTATGAGTTTTAAATTTTTTATTTTAAAATGTTACCTTAAAAATAAAATATATACAGACTAAATAAATTTAACTTATTTCTAATATATTTTAAAAATATTTAAAAACTATATTTTAGAATTATATATTCAGTTTTAAATATTTTTAGTTTTGAATTTTGAAACTGCATTTTCAGTTTTAAAAAGCTCAGGACTAAAAAGTACGGTATGTTTGGTACCTCCGTTGAGTTGAAAGCAACGGAGGTAGGATGAAGTAAAAAATTTATCCTACAGTCTAATAGAGTTTTAATTATTTCGAATAGTATGAAAAATTAATATTAATTTTTAATTTTTTTTTTAATTTCTCCAACTTTATTTCCTCGACTATAAACTAAACATCTACTTAGTATACACATGTGGATATAGTGAGTTGGTACTAGACAATGAGACACGGGAGGCTAACAAGTAAATATTTGAGGACCCAGCAAATATTTGCCATTATAAGGACATGGTTTGTCACTTATTGTGAAATGAAGTACTTGGTCTGTACGACCAATCAATGCAATAAGCCCACTACAAGTCCATCTCTATCGAGTTGACATCTCATGTCCCTTGTTCGTCACTTTTCCCTGCCTATTGGATTCAAGGGTTCATGGTGGAGATGGTAGAAATAGACCCAAATGTGTTTATAGTTCGGTCTTCAAAATAATTGTAATTGTTTAGAGTTTATTATTAATAAAGGTTCAAAATAAATAATATTTAAGTTATATAGATAAAAAATTAACAACTTTAAATGAAATAACAATAATTTAGTAGATAAAGTGTTTATGTTTTAAGTTAATAGTTGAAGGTTCAATCTATTCTAATGATTGATAAATCATAATAATAATAGATAGAAATAGAATATTAGGATAATTTTAATACAACTTAATTAAAAAATATATAACCTGATATAAAAAGTAGAATCACTTATTTATTAATTTATATATATATATATAAATTATTTTAACAATTTATTATCTTCCTTTCAAGTCTTTATTAATATTGATATTAATATTTTGTTAATTTTTATGTTTATAGGGTCTTATTTTTTAGCTTTTTATGATCATTGTTAATTGTTTGATTCTTTTTATTTTTCATTACTTTTTAAGGAAAATATTAGAGTACTATTCATTATTTTCTGACTTATAATTATGCTTTGCATCAGCATAAAATATTCTATTTATGTGTTCAGAATTTATAATGATTTTGTTAATGTCAGTTTGGTTATTTAATAAATTTTCTTCTTTGATAAAAAATACTAAAGAGCCTTCATCTTTATGTTGCCTAGGACCTACAAAATTTCAGGACTCGTCCAGTTTATAAATCAAATAAATCTAATGCAAAATTATACAAGTGAATTGAAAAATCTAGATTAATTAAATGAATCAAAATCAAATTAACCTAAAATCGTAAATTTTTTATATTTTTATTGGATAGAATTAGATTTAGATTCTATATTTAAGAATCAATTTAATTCAAACTATATATACATATATATATATATATATATATATATTAAAATTTTAATATGTTATATGAGCTTGTCACTTATCAAATTTTTATAATCATATATTCATGAAATTGTATTATTTACTTATATTTGTTGATTTTATTTTTAAATTATATCTAATTATTATTTTTTATATAAGATATATATATTAATTTATTAATTTTCAGTTCAGTTTACCTTTTTTATCTCATTTTTTTCCATATGAAAGTTGTGTCATACTAATTATGAACTAAGATTTATCAATTACTTTGAATAAATAACAAATAAAAATATAAAAATTGAAAAGAAAATCTAAACTATTTTTAATCAGATTAATTGGATTCAAAAAATTATTTAAACTGATATAATTCAAACCATGATACAAATCTATGATTAGATCAAATGACTTTTTATCTTGAAACAATTTAATCCAATCTATAAACACTTCTATGACTAACATCTATTAGAAAATTCAAGGGAATTACAAATATGGTTTATATAATAAAAAACATGAGTAAATTATTTTTCATCCCTATAAAATTACCAAATTTTAGTTTTCATCCCTATAAAAAATTTGGTACATTTTTCATCCCTCATTAAAAATCTTGTTACATCTTAATATAAAATATGCAGACTTAATCACTTATTAATTTAATTATTTTTTTCTAGCCCTCATTTTTTTGTTTTTTGTAATTTTTCTAACAAATTCTCACACTATCATCTGACATATTATCTAATATATCCTTTTTATAATTAATTTAGACGTTATGAATAAAAATGTGAAAAACATAAGAATCTATGACCTAATGTATTAATTACCATAATAAAAAATACCATGAGAAGTTGAATGTTTTTTTATCGAAAGCTTCTCGTATCTATTCTTAAGATAATTAAATGGCATTGGTGAATTATATAAAGATTTCTTAAACAAATCGGTTGTTAATAGTAATTTTCTAATGATGGGGACTATTTTTAAAATATTATAATTTAATAGGAACAAAAAATGTAACAATTTTTTACACGGATGAAACTGAAATTCAATAATTTTATAGGGATAAAAAAACATATTTAACCCAAAAAATATTATTAGATTAATGTTGTGACATCCTGAATTTTATAAAAATAAATAAATATGTGGAATAAATATTGAATAATTATAAATGAGTTAATGAGTGTCCCAAAAATATTGGAATGATTAAATTGGGATTTATTAGGGATATTTATAATTTATTGAGCTTATAGGAGTTAAAATTATACCCGGATAGAATATGGGTGTCGGACCAAGTATCTCCGATTGAGATGCCATTGGTCAGGGCTGTTAAGAATATTATTAGGAATCCAAATCTATATTCAGAATAATTTTTAGATAATGTATTGAGTCCGAACTGAGAGCCTGTTTGTTATAAATCGGTGAGATTTTAATGTGAAGCCAAATATTAAAACATAAACTCTCACTTTCTTTCCACTTTCACGTCACTTCTTCCTCTCCTATCTACACTCCTTCTTCTTCTTCTTCTTCTTCCACCTTCTTCTTCTTCCCTCTCCACCCTTCTCTTCAAAAATCTAAGCCAAGTGGAGCTTTCTTCTCCCCCACCATTTTTGTTTTCATGGAAGCTTGAAGGAGAAGCTTGTGGCTGGAATTCCCTTCCTCTCTTCTTCATATTTTCGTGTGGCTCCTTCCTCTCTTGGAAGCTCATGGCCAACTCTTGGGTGAGGTAAGTTCCTCATCATTCTTTATGAGTTTATGCCCTAGATCTTGGGTTCTTGGTATTTGGGGGAGTATTTATTGCATAGGAGTTGTTGGGAGAGCATTAATATGGAAACCCTAAGGTGGGGTGACTTAAATGCTAGCCTTTATGAGCATTTGATAGGGTACTTAAAATTTATGTTGGAGGATGATGAGAAATAAATGGGTATTAATGAGTGTTGTTGGGTTTTAGTGAAACCCTAACTCTAATAAATTGGGGAAAGTGTGAAATGTGAATAAAATGTAGGTTTAATGATATTGGAGAATGATATTAATGATGAAAAATGGCCATTGATGGTGATTAATGTGCATTGGTAATAGTTGTTGGGTTTTGATGGGAACCTTAGCCCTAAGAACTTGGGGAAATATATAATATAGCATGAAAGGTTGAATTGAATGTAATGGGTGATATTTAATATGTGTGTTGTTAATTATAATGATGAATAATGGTGAACATTGGAGGTAACCCTTAATGGTGGAATTAATGGGACATACATATTGGTTGGTAAATTGATAGGCCATGAATTATGTCATTAGAGTTTTATAACTAAGGATGGTTTAAGAGAAGCAAGGATGAATTGTGTGAGCTTTAAATGATAATGAGGATATTTGAAGAGTTGAGGTGAATTGGGAATACATCATGTAATGGATGAGATAATGATGATGTGGGGTGTAGTTAGCCTTTAAGATCTAGAGGATCTTGGCTTTGGGAAAGGAATTCCCGAAAAGCCTAACACAATTGCATAAGTTGACATTTACCAAGTCTAGGACTTGATGTTGAGCTTTATGATAAGCTAACAAATGGTTAGAATTATGATGATTATTGATTATGTGTATGCATATGTATGGTATGTAGATTATATTTCGGGTGATGCAATGGAGCATTTGGAGCATTGGAACCGTTTCGGCTCTTCCCTCGAGGTAGGAGATGAGTTAACATTCAAATTGCATGAGTAAATTAAGAGTGATTTGATGTATGTGTTAAATACTCATGTCTGTCTTGCCATATAGTTACTGAGATGTTCTGAATGGCAAGTTGATGATTATTGTGGATAATGTATAAGAATATGTTTGCTAAAGATGATAAGTATGATTTTAATGTGAATAATAAGTTTGGAATGAAAATTTATAAGTATGAATGTGTGAACAGGTTGTATATGCCTTTTATGATGTGTATGAAATGTTGGATATGTCCAAATTTGGCTTATGATGAGATTTCATATGATGGACTGTATAAATTTTCGTTTTCTGCCTAAGTTCTGGTATTCTCGTTCAAGCGAGATGGGATCTTGCTCAGGCGAGAATCCCCTGTCTCGGTATTATGGTCTCTGGGCCAATTTCTCCCAGGAGAGCGAGTGTTTCGCTCGAGCGAGTTGAGTGTGATATGATCAGGTGAGATTGTGGACGAATCTCGCTCAAGCAGGCGTGGCCGCACTTGAGCGAATGAAAGAGGAGTCGGTTGGAATAATTTTGCCTGAGTGAAATACCGAGTGCTAGGAAGCCTCACTCGAGTGAAAGAGATGAGTCGGTTTTAGAATAATTTACCGAGTAAAAAACCGATCAAGAGATGAGTAAGTTTTGGAATAATTTGCCGAGTGAAAGACCGATCAAGAGATGAGTCGGTTTTGGAGTAATTTGCCGAGTGAAAGACCGAGCGAGAGATGGTCGGTCTTGGAATTATTTAGCCGAGTGAAAGACCGAGCGAGAGATGGTCGGTCTTGGAATTATTTAGCCGAGTGAAAGACCGAACGAGAGAGGAATTGGTTCTGGAATAAGTTCACCGAGTGAAAAACTGAGTGTTGGGAAGCCTTGCTGAGTGAGCGAGTGTGGAAGGGAAGGACGACCTCTGGTCGGATTTCGCTTAAGCGAGTGGGTGCCTCACTCAAGCGAGTGTGAGTGGGATTCGTTACTGGACAATTCTCGCCCGAGCGAGTGGCTTGTTGAAGGGAGCCTTGCTCGAGCGAATGCATGTAGAATTGGTTACTGGATGATTCTCGCTCGAGCGAATGACTGAGTGTGAAGGTGCTTTACCCGAGCGAGGGAGCGTGAATAAGATACTGGCGTGATTACGCCTGAGCAAGATAGGCTCGCTCAAGCGAGACTGAGGTCTGATGCTTAAAACCTTTTCGCTCAGGAAAACTTGGGGGCGCTTAAGTGAACTACCCTCATCTCGCTCAAGCGAAGGTGAATCTCGCTTGAGCGAGATACCCAAAACTTAGGATTTCATTATTTCCCTCAATAATTGATGCTAAGCCCCATTCCCTTATATTATGGGATATCTATGGAGATGTATATGTGGTATTTATTGATGATATGCTACCATGGGGAAATAAAATAAATTGATGAATTCGGAACAAATTATTTGTGACGTTTTCACCACTAAGAGTGGGATATGAGGGAATGATGAAGAGGCTATAAGATACACTTTAAGACCATGGTGATAAATAATGAGAGGAAAGCCCACTAAATGAATGTGTGGTAACATTGACGAATATTACCTAATGATGTAAACATAATGTGGTTGAATGCAAGTGTTGACTTGCCACACGATATGAAATAGATACATGTGATGTGTTGAGATGTATATTCAAGAACATGATTATGTTGGGCATAAGTGTGATTGACATCTGTGGAATGATGAATATGCCTCGAATAATTCTATGTGTGGATTAATATTATGATGTTTGCTATGCCTTTTGATATCCATGTGTGGATTGTTATGAATGATGTTTGTGGCCATTGAATGCCAATTATATGAATGATATGCCTTGAGGAGCTTGTAAATAATTACATGATTATTGAAAATGCCAGATTAACTTATATCCCTAATTGAGAGGGTGAGATATCCTTGCGAGGTTGTTGAGCATATGCATTATTGCATTTTGCATTCATGGCATGGCATAACATTGATATTATATGGTTGCGATCATAATGATGAAAGATCCTGCGGGATTCTATAAAGGGAGTACCCCTTACGAGGCGGGAAACCAATGTGATGATGATATGATATTGTGCCGGTGGTTGTGATCACCTGGTTGTGGAATGTGAAAAGCCCTGCGGGGACCATTGTATGATGATGAGCTAGTGGTTGCGATCACTTGGTATTTGATATGATAAAAGGCTTGCGAGCACCTATAATGCCCATGGTTGCGATCATAAGGCAGGAGTACCCCTTGTGAGGCGGGAAACCTATGTGAATTGTTGAAACGTGGTTGCGATCATGAAAAGCACCTTGCGAGGCTGCTATAGGGAGTACCCCTTGCGAGGCGGGAAACCAATGATTATGAATGATTGATTATGGTGGTTACGATCACCCTTGGTATGAAATCGAATCCGTTGTATATGCATTAAACAGTTGACATGTGCATTAGCCATAAGAGCATGGCATTTGAGATGGGATGACCACAAGTGATGAAAACCCCTTGCGAGGAGGAATTGAGTGAAACCTTAATGAATTGATGATGATAATTTATGAATGCCCTTGTTGATAAGTGGCAAAGTGATTATGTATGTGCTAGCTCTTGTTTATGATATGAATTACGATTCATGAGGCTTGTATGCCTATTATAATAATGAGATGATGAATGAATGTTAATTTAATGATTTTATAGCAAAACACACATGACGTCTGTATGCATATACACATGATCACAATATATATATTATTCGTCATTTTGAATGTATAACTCACTCTCCCATGTGGTCTCCTTTTTAGCATTGTGATGTAGGTTGTCATGGGATGAGTTTGGATTTAAAGATCAAAGTTTTGGTGAAGGTAAATAGTGGTAATGGAAGTGCCTTGGCCCTATGTAATGAATGAATTGTTTCTGAGATTATAGAAGATTTAGAGAATTTGGATATGTATAAGATAATCCTTTGAAATTGTGAATGGTGGATATAAATGTAGTATGTAAGAGATGACTTAATGTGTACTGGAAGGATTAAAATTGAATGATGAACATTGATGATTGTGATAGTTGGGAGAATATCCCCGGATGTAGATGTATATATATATATATATATATATATATATATATATATATATCTTGGGCAATGCATGTGTATGTTGCGAATGAATGAATAGGTTAGGATCTCTTGAGTTGGTATTAAGTATGATTGCATGCTTTGCCGAGCCTTTTCTCACATCGTCATATATGGGACTAGGCGTTAGCCCGGTATACACATTCTTCTTCCACTATATACTCTATTATTTTCGTATACCGTTATGGGTAATTTATTTATCGATCCAGCTTTAGTTTATTAAATTGTACGCTTCGGTTTTCTGTGATTCGGGTTTTGGTGTGACACCGGTATTATTTTGGAACGCAAAAAATTTACTCACATTTTATTTATCATTATGTTGATCACATCGAAATTTGAGTCTGGAAAATCGAGGTGTTACAGCGGTGGTATCAGAGCGTATTTTGCTCTGAATTAGAGTTATTGGTTATTATTGGAGCACAGTTGCTCTGCATTGAATTGATATTACAAGATGTTTGGAGCATGATAGCTCAATATTGAAACCTTTTGGTGATCAATGGAATATGGTTGTTTTGTATAGAGTAAGAATGATAATTATCTAGAGAATGACGATATGTTGAGGTATTGATTACCCTATGTAGAATTGTGAATGATTAGTTGACTAAGAATTATGGATCGATTATGAGGGCATAATTGCTTATTGAGGAATTATTGTGAATTATTAGAATCAAGTTGGGATTGATGCTCAATGGGGACTTTTATGAGATTGTGATTCATAAGACGTGGTTGATGTTTATGAGAGTATACCCTTATCATTGAGGTTGTATGATGCACTTATGGAGCATAGTTACACATTGATGATTATGAATGAATTATGAGATTGGATATGTGTGGATGAATTTCCTTTATGATTGATATGATTGATTGTGTAAGTCCGGCCAAGTTCCTTACCCTATTACCTTCAAATGACGAATACATTGTTATTGTGCATTGATGTTGATATATATAATGCAAATTGAATTGATGATGGATCCATGATTGAATGTTAATCATGGAAATAAAATATTGGAATTGATGAATATAGGATATGAAAGGTGAGTTGATGAATATGAAATATAAGGTATGAATTGATATGATGATGATTCTATGCCATGTGTTGATCATGGATAGAGAATATTGAGAAATTAATTGACATGGTGGTAGACCATGGATTATGAAACCTTGAAGTATGTAATGAGATTAAATTGTTAGTTAGGCCTCTTGTATGATTCATACTTGTGGCTCTTAGTCGAGGCGTACTTGTTAAACGAAATGGAACTCATATGTTTGAGTTGATTAGATGGATGATATTGAAGGAATTCCCTAGTATAGGTATGTTTGAATCCAAATGATTGGTTGTGCCATTTGTGGGGATGAATTTTATATCCTTTGGCACAAGAACCCTATATGTTATATGATATAAGTGATTTGTTGTATCCCCTAGATTGAGAACTTCAATATGTGATAAGTGATTAAATGTGAAATCGGATACGTGTTAGATTGGAGTTGTGTCTCGGTTTTTGGTGTGTGAAAATCGAGTGAATAATTGATTTGATTTTGACCCACTAGGTGTGATAACCTAGATGGACCTGGCATGATCTTGTATGATCAAATGTTGTGGATGATTGATTTAATTGACCCTATGGTGGTCTGGGCTCTATGTTATTTTTATGAGCTATATTTAATGATGCTGTGTGTTATGGGAGTATTTTCGGATGGGTGCTAGGTAACCCCTTGGATTTTCTAAGTCTGAAGAATCGTCAAACCTTGTGGTTAGTAGATCCATAGTAAGATTTATTGTATAATGAATTGTTGAGGCTAAAGCTGGTATATGATGAAATACGAATGATGAATGTAACCCCTGATGATTGATGAATAACAATGTTGAATTTGGGGTATGATTGGTATTAGTTATGGTGTACATGATTCTATGGTATGAATTTGGGCCAAATTGTATACCTTTGATGTTGTGATTAAGACAATAGCTATGGATTACGATATGACATAAAGGTGACATGAGTGATTATGAGTCAGTGAATAGAAACTTGATCATGTCATTACCCCCTATTTTATTTGAAGGGTGCTATATTGATGATGGAAAGCACATAATGATGTTGTACTACGTGAAATGTAGGTCTAATTCATGGACTTTGGTCGTGATCTATGAGGAGAATCCCTAATGTGAAAAGCTTATTATACGATTAAGTAGCCTACTTGCTAAGACTTTGATGAATCTTTTAAGGCTTGAATTGATTTATAGCCAACGAATATGTAAGTGAGACATGAATTTTAGGCTATTTGACCATGGTATTAGATGGATGAAGCCTGACGACAAGGTATTTACTTTATGATGATTGAAAATTTATGATTGATACACTGATTTATTATGATGTTAAGTAATATTTGATGAGTAGTATGGCATGATTTATGTCAAATTAATTGTAAAATGACGATGAAAAATGAATATGTTAGTTGTGGACTGGTATCGTTTAAATAATTGTGACCGATATGAGCATGGGAATATGAAGTACTGGTCCCGATATGGCCTTACATGCCATAGGCATTGTGGCAACATGCACTTATGCGCCGACTTTATGTGTTTGTGGTGACCACTACGGGATTGGGACGCCTTCCTGTATGTCGGATGCAGCAACACATAGGTCGGGCAGGTGTAGGGATTGTAACTGCTTATGGTGAATGTATTGAGCCTATCTGGTCATACTAAGTATGAACATGTGACCTTTGTTGGGTGAGTTGTGATCGATGACATATGACACGGCTGGAAGTGGAAATTTTATGTTAAGAATGATGAGGTGATGATGAACATGTCTTGACGAACTTTGGTAAGTTCAATGTTATTCTCTGGTGTCGTTGAACTTTGGTGATGTGTGGCCTGAGGCATGGCCTTGTGATATGTATATCAATGTTGAATTTCGAGGACGAAATTCTTTTAGGTGGGGTGGATTGTGACATCCCGAATTTTATAAAAATAAATAAATATGTGGAATAAATATTGAATAATTATAAATGAGTTAATGAGTGTCCCAAAAATATTGGAATGATTAAATTGAGATTTATTAGGGATATTTATAATTTATTGAGCTTATAGGAGTTAAAATTATACCCGGATAGAATATAGATGTCGGACCAAGTATCTCCGATTGAGATGCCATTGGTCAGGGCTGTTAAGAATATTATCGGTAATTCGAATCTATATTCAGAATAATTTTTAGATAATGTATTAAGCCCGAACTGAGAGCCTGTTTGTTATAAATCGGTGAGATTTTAAAGTGAAGCTAAATATTTAAACATAAACTCTCACTTTCTTTCCACTTTCATGTCACTTCTTCCTCTCCTTTCTACACTTCTTCTTCTTCTTCCACCTTCTTCTTCTTCCCTCTCCACCCTTCTCTTCGAAAATCTAAGCCAAGTGGAGCTTTCTTCTCCCCCACCATTTTCGTTTTCATGGAAGCTTGAAGGAGAAGCTTGTGGCTGGAATTCCCCTCCTCTCTTCTTCATATTTTCGTGTGGCTCCTTCCTCTCTTGGAAGCTCATGGCCAACTCTTGGGTGAGGTAAGTTTCTCATCATTCTTTATGAGTTTATGCCCTAGATCTTGGGTTCTTGGTATTTGGGGGAGTATTTATTGCATAGGAGTTGTTGGGAAAGCATTAATATGGAAACCCTAAGGTGGGGTGGCTTAAATGCGAGCCTTTATGAGCATTTGATAGGGTACTTAAAATTTATGTTGGAGGATGATGAGAAATAAATGGGTATTAATGAGTGTTGTTGGGTTTTAGTGAAACCCTAACTCTAATAAATTGGGGAAAGTGTGAAATGTGGATAAAATGTAGGTTTAATGATATTGAAGAATGATATTAATGATGAAAAATGGCCATTGATGGTGATTAATGTGCATTGGTAATAGTTGTTGGGTTTTGATGGGAACCTTAGCCCTAAGAACTTAGGGAAATGGATATAATATAGCATGAAAGGTTGAATTGAATGTAATGGGTGATATTTAATATGTGTGTTGTTAATTATAATGATGAATAATGGTGAACGTTGGAGGTAACCCTTAATGGTGGAGTTAATGGGACATACATATTGGTTGGTAAATTGATAGGCCATGAATTGTGTCATTAGAGTTTTATAACTAAGGATGGTTTAAGAGAAGCAAGGATGAATTGTGTGAGCTTTAAATGATAATGAGGATATTTGAAGAGTTGAGGTGAATTGGGAATACATCATGTAATGGATGAGATAATGATGATGTGGGGTGTAGTTAGCCTTTAAGATCTAGAGGATCTTGGCTTTGGGAAAGGAATTCCCGAAGCCTAACACAATTGCATAAGTTGACATTTACCAAGTCTAGGACTTGATGTTGAGCTTTATGATAAGCTAACAAATGGTTAGAATTATGATGATTATTGATTATGTGTATGCATATGTATGGTATGTAGATTATATTTCGGGTGATGCAATGGAGCATTTGGAGCATTGGAACCGTTTCGGCTCTTCCCTCGAGGTAGGAGATGAGTTAACATTCAAATTGCATGAGTAAATTAAGAGTGATTTGATGTATGTGTTAAATACTCATGCCTGTCTTGCCATATAGTTACTGAGATGTTCTGAATGGCAAGTTGATGATTATTGCGGATAATGTATAAGAATATGTTTGCTAAAGATGATAAGTATGATTTTAATGTGAATAATAAGTTTGGAATGAAAATTTATAAGTATGAATGTGTGAACAGGTTGTATATGCCTTTTATGATGTGTATGAAATGTTGGATATGTCCAAATTTGGCTTATGATGAGATTTTATATGATGGACTGTGTAAATTTTCGTTTTCTGCCTAAGTTCTGGTATTCTCGTTCAAGCGAGATGGGATCTTGCTCAGGCGAGAATCCCCTGTCTCAGTATTATGGTCTCTGGGCCAATTTCTCCCAGGTGAGCGAGTGTTTCGCTCGAGCGAGTTGAGTGTGATATGATCAGGTGAGATTGTGGACGAATCTCGCTCAAGCAGGCGTGGCCGTACTTGAGCGAATGAAAGAGGAGTCGGTTGGAATAATTTTGCCTGAGTGAAATACCGAGTGCTAGGAAGCCTCACTCGAGTGAAAGAGATGAGTCGGTTTTAGAATAATTTACCGAGTGAAAGACCGATCAAGAGATGAGTCAGTTTTGGAATAATTTGCCGAGTGAAAGACCGATCAAGAGATGAGTCGGTTTTGGAGTAATTTGCCAAGTGAAAGACCGAGCGAGAGATGGTCGGTCTTGGAATTATTTAGCCGAGTGAAAGACCGAGCGAGAGATGGTCGGTCTTGGAATTATTTAGCCGAGTGAAAGACCGAACGAGAGAGGAATTGGTTCTGGAATAAGTTCACCGAGTGAAAAGCTGAGTGTTGGGAAGCCTCACCGAGTGAGCGAGTGTGGAAGGGAAGGACGACCTCTGGTCGGATTTCGCTTAAGCGAGTGGGTGCCTCACTCAAGCGAGTGTGAGTGGGATTCGTTACTGGACAATTCTCGCCCGAGCGAGTGGCTTGTTGAAGGGAGCCTTGCTCGAGCGAATGCATGTAGAATTGGTTACTGGATGATTCTCGCTCGAGCGAATGACTGAGTGTGAAGGTGCTTTACCCGAGCGAGGGAGCGTGAATAAGATACTGGCGTGATTACGCCTGAGCAAGATAGGCTCGCTCAAGCGAGACTGAGGTCTGATGCTTAAAACCTTTTCGCTCAGGAAAACTTGGGGGCGCTTAAGTGAACTACCCTCATCTCGCTCAAGCGAAGGTGAATCTCGCTTGAGCGAGATACCCAAAACTTAGGATTTCATTATTTCCCTCAATAATTGATGCTAAGCCCCATTCCCTTATATTATGGGATATCTATGGAGATGTATATGTGGTATTTATTGATGATATGCTACCATGGGGAAATAAAATAAATTGATGAATTCGGAACAAATTATTTGTGACGTTTTCACCACTAAGAGTGGGATATGAGGGAATGATGAAGAGGCTATAAGATACACTTTAAGACCATGGTGATAAATAATGAGAGGAAAGCCCACTAAATGAATGTGTGGTAACATTGACGAATATTACCTAATGATGTAAACATAATGTGGTTGAATGCAAGTGTTGACTTGCCACACGATATGAAATAAATACATGTGATGTGTTGAGATGTATATTCAAGAACATGATTATGTTGGGCATAAGTGTGATTGACATCTGTGGAATGATGAATATGCCTCGAATAATTCTATGTGTGGATTAATATTATGATGTTTGCTATGCCTTTTGATATCCATGTGTGGATTGTTATGAATGATGTTTGTGGCCATTGAATGCCAATTATATGAATGATATGCCTTGAGGAGCTTGTAAATAATTACATGATTATTGAAAATGCCAGATTAACTTATATCCCTAATTGAGAGGGTGAGATATCCTTGCGAGGTTGTTGAGCATATGCATTATTGCATTTTGCATTCATGGCATGGCATAACATTGATATTATATGGTTGCGATCATAATGATGAAAGATCCTGCGGGATTCTATAAAGGGAGTACCCCTTACGAGGCGGGAAACCAATGTGATGATGATATGATATTGTGCCGGTGGTTGTGATCACCTGGTTGTGGAATGTGAAAAGCCCTGCGGGGACCATTGTATGATGATGAGCTAGTGGTTGCGATCACTTGGTATTTGATATGATAAAAGGCTTGCGAGCACCTATGATGCCCATGGTTGCGATCATAAGGCGGGAGTACCCCTTGTGAGGCGGAAACCTATGTGAATTGTTGAAACGTGGTTGCGATCATGAAAAGCACCTTGCGAGGCTGCTATAGGGAGTACCCCTTGCGAGGCGGGAAACCAATGATTATGAATGATTGATTATGGTGGTTACGATCACCCTTGGTATGAAATCGAATCCGTTGTATATGCATTAAACAGTTGACATGTGCGTTAGCCATAAGAGCATGGCATTTGAGATGGGATGACCACAAGTGATGAAAACCCCTTGCGAGGAGGAATTGAGTGAAACCTTAATGAATTGATGATGATAATTTATGAATGCCCTTGTTGATAAGTGGCAAAGTGATTATGTATGTGCTAGCTCTTGTTTATGATATGAATTACGATTCATGAGGCTTGTATGCCTATTATAATAATGAGATGATGAATGAATGTTAATTTAATGATTTTATAGCAAAACACACATGACGTCTGTATGCATATACACATGATCACAATATATATATTATTCGTCATTTTGAATGTATAACTCACTCTCCCATGTGGTCTCCTTTTTAGCATTGTGATGTAGGTTGTCATGGGATGAGTTTGGATTTAAAGATCAAAGTTTTGGTGAAGGTAAATTGTAACATTCCTGATATTTTAATAAATGTTATGATGAGTGGAAAATATTAACAAATGTTTTAGAGATTTATTTAATATTTGATTTGCCTGAACCGGGGTCAAGAAATCCAATGTCGGGCCGGTCTCAGATGTGAGGATTGAACGACGTTGAAGATCGGTTGTACATTGGAGGATGGTCAAAGACGTACTGTCTTGTAACTGATGCTTATCTGGTGTGCCTAGTATGGTCTTGGACTAACCGGTGTAGGGAGAATGCCTAACTCAGAAATATAGTCCAAATCAGCCTCTCAAAATGGCTGAAGCAAATGGATATACATAACAAGGATGTGAGAACGGATGAAGTGTCTGATCTCTCAAGCGTTAGCTCGGATTACCGATGTGTGACACTACGCCAGGATACCGGTTGGCCGGTATCCTGATCGAGTCAATACTCTTATGAAGTATTAGACAATTATGAATAATTAAACATTGTGAAAGTAAATAAACTTAGTTGGTTGGTTAATTATAAAAGGGTCAAATGAGGTGAATTAAGTTAATTAAAAATTTTAATGAGAATGTAAATGAAATAGGGGAAAAGGCTATCTTGCCCCTGAGCCTTATATAAAAGGAGGTTCTCTCTTTCTCCCTCTTTATTATTCACAAAAACTACTTCTTCTTTCTCTTTCTTAGTCTGTTTCTCTTTCTTCTTCATTTTCTCCTCTCTCGTTGCTGAGTTGCATGCTCTGGAGGAGGACTCCGTTTGTGTCAAAACTTCTAATCGAACCCCATTTCTGTGACCGTGGCCTCAAGGTGAGTCCACTGATGCGTTTTTATTTGTGGTTCCTTATCCCTTTCGTTTCTCTGGTAGCCAACTGACCATGTATGGCTTTATACATGTCCGTTCTCCACTCCTCTGATGAGTGTGAGCTCGAATGTGGCCCTTAGAGTCGAGGGTATTAAGTTAACGGGTTTTTGCATTCTGACCCGTAGGTAGTAGATTAAACAACAAAAGGCTGAGTGACGGAGCTGAGACTGTGAACCCAGTGCTCAGAGGACGAGATCGACACCAGGAGTAGATCATCGAAGCTTGGAACCGAGGTAAGGGGGTGTTCGAGTTATGATTAATTAGAATAAGACTTACTTCCTATCCGAGTCATTGAGCGGTATGAACAAGGTAGGAAAATGTTATGGAATGTTATTGTGTGCGTATGTTTATACATGTGTGACTGTGGACACTGATAAGTTGAAGATCAGGTGTGTGGCTGAGTTAATCATGTTATGAGCTTGAAATATTTAATGTTGTGATGATCGGTGTTGTAATGTGAAGCCGGGTTTGACAAGCAGGTCACCCGAGTGATGAGAAACTGATGTTAATGGCCACTTATAACATGTGAAACGTGAACTGTATGTATGACTATGTGGTGTGGGACTGCCGACGGTATGTTATAGCCCCTCATTTCCGGCTCCCGTGGTTTTTGTGCCCAGTTGAGCTACCCAGTGGTCAAGTAGGATCCAGTGGTCGAGGTGGAGAGTCAAGCAGGACTCGGTGAACGAAGCAGGGTTCACGGGGTATCAAGTAGGACCCCCAGCTGAAGGCCGATCCTTTAGTATCCGGATACTAGGTGTCAAATTGTATGAGAGTCAGTGGTGATTATTGATGAATTTAATATAATTACTAAGTTTGAGTTGATAGGTTTGCCGTGTGCAATGTGCTATATTTTTCGAGTGTGACTTGATAGATCTCCGAGTGAAAATTTGATATATTTGCTAAGTATGAATTGATACCTTGCTGAGTAAACTACTATGATTTCCGAATGAGACTTGATATATATATATATATATATATATATATATATATACTGAGCGTGATTCATTATATTGCCGAGTATAATTTGAAAAAGGGATGAAGATGTAATCGGACAGAACTTATATATATATAACTTGTTAAATTCTGTTCTGTATTAATCATGATGCAAAACACTCACCCTTGCTGTTGTTTTCAATTTAGTAACCAGTGACAGGGAGGAGGTCGGAGCCATGGAGTCGCGCCAAGGGGGAGATCGATGCCAAGGCCCGAGTGATTTTGAGTGATTGTGTAATGTATATGTGTATAAGGAGTCTTTCCAAGTGTATGATATTATCTGTGTGCTGACCTAAATTGAGTCGGATGTGAACTTATATTAAATCATGCTTGGTGTTTATTTTTACGTGTTTGCTGTAGCAGTCTATTACTGAGCGAGTCTTGCCCGAGTTGATTCATTCCTGTTTGAGCGAGGGCCAGTCGGTTGGTGCCTGTTTCACCACTATGTGAAATCCCCGCCCCTTTTCCGAGTGAAGAATAACTGAGAGATCCCCTTCTGGGTGGAAGGTTAGGATGTCCCGAGTGAGATTGGCTGGGAGAATGCTCTGAGTGAAGAAGGTGTATCATGATTCTGAGTGAAGAAAAGTAGAATGTTTCCGAGTGAAAATTTGAGTGCTTCCGAGGGAAGGTAAGAATGTTTCTGAGTAAAAAGTGGCCGAGAGAGCTTCTTCTGAGAGAAGTAAGGTTAAGGTATTTTCCGAGTGAATGGAAGTTGAGTGTTTTTTGAGTGAAACCCTTATGCCGAGTGAAAACCCGATGTGAGTTCCCGTGTACGTCTTGTTCGTTCAGGCTTAATGTGTGGCATTCGCTCAAGCGAGTCGGCACTCGCTTAAGCGACACTCGGATTTTGCCTCGATACCTTGGGGTCTCGCTCAGGCGAATGACCCCTGTCTTCTTCTTTTTCTCTTCTTCTCCTTCCGCTATTTTACCTCCATTTTATTAAAAGATGTGTTTCCGATCGGATATTAGTTTTCGTACGCTCATTATTATTTTGAATATATTTAAGTGAATACTATTTTATATCATTACCGAGATGAATCATTTCCGATCGGTCATTACTTTAACATACTTTTATTAAAGGACTTATTTTCGACCGGTTTTGTTTATACTGAGTATGATTTTACTATTTAGAATGTAATAAAAAGAAGTAAGTATTATTTTACACCAAGGCCGAGTGGATTGTTTATTAAGGAAAGTAAATACTATTTTATATTAAGATCTAAACTTTTATTTAATGTGAAAAATTTATTGTGGAAATATTTTGCCGTGTGTAAATAAAAAGGTAAATCAACCTAGGATGTTACAGTTGGTATCAGAGCGGTTCTTTCTAGAGCTGGGTGCATGGGTCAATCTAGTGATTGTGTGAGTCCTATAAGGGTTGTTTGCATTCAATTGTATTGTGTTCGTGGTTGTCTATGCAGCTTGGCATCGTTCCCTTGGCACTCTAGCGGTGTTGTATTTTATATATGTGAGGTAAATGTCCGACTCCCTGGTTGAGCATTGGTTATTAATGGTGATGTGTTTGCTCATTGTAGAATTACATTATGGCCTAAGGAACCAGTTCCGGTAGAGGAGACGATTTCTTCTCCAAGTTTACCTAGCTGATGAGTAGGATCGAGTCTGGTCCCACTCTGGATAAATTCCTGAAGAGGAATCCCCCTGCCTACAAAGGAGGGCACGATTACGACAGGGCATATATTTGGATCAGGGACATTGAGCAGGTCTTTGAATACTTCGAATGCTCGGATGAGCAGAAGGTTCTGTTGCCACTTATCAATTAAAGGATGAGGTGAGAGTATGGTGGTCTCGGGCAAAGGTACAGATGAACGCGGCCGGTGAACCACTTGTATGGGCAAATTTTCGATGGAGATTCCTTGTCAAGTACTTCTCGGATAACTATAAAATGCGGAAGGAAATGGAATTCCTAAAGTTGGAACAGGACCGGATGTCCGTGGCCGAGTACACCAGCAAGTTTGATGAGCTGTGTGATTTTTACCATCCTTTCTCACTGGAAGGGACTGAGGGCAGCAAGTGTGCTAAATACGAGGCTAGACTACGGATTGAACTTTGTAGTGTAATTGTACCAATGGAGATTCGGGATTACCCGACTCTGGTGAACAAAGCTAGGCTGACGGAAGAGGTGCAGTTACAAAGGACATCTCAGCCGAGAGATAAGAAGCCATTGAAGGCAAAAGGATTCAGCTTCAAGAGGATGGGCCAATTCTTTCGGGGCGGCAAGTCTTCTACCACCTCTTCATCCTCTTCCGGTCGGGGTTCTACTGGCCGATCGGGTAATCTGTCTGGTAGCCGTGCATGCTACAATTGTGGCCAAGAGGGTCATATTGCCAAATACTGTCAGGCTAATCAGATTGTATGCTTCCAATATGGACAGCCGGGGTATCTCAGGCCTGATTGCCCACAGAGGCAGCAGCAGAGCAGGCAGGGCAACCGAGCCAACCCTTCTGGGAGTCGGGGTGCCAATTTTCTGAGAGGAGGTAGGCATGGTGCTGGTCAGGGAGGCCAACAATCGGGAAGATCTGATGCCCAGTCCAGTGGCGCCCAGAATGTCATGACCGGGCGGGTATTCGCTTTTGATGCCTCGGAAGCTACGAGGAATGACAATTTGGTATAGGGTAAGTGTCTCATCTGTGGCTATCTTGTTGATGTAATTTATGATTCGAGCGCAACCCATTCATTTATTTCCGAGAGTTGCGCGCGACGGCTTGGTTTGCCGATTGGTTTAATGGAGAACGCTCTTATTGTTTCCACTCCAACCGGTTCCACTTTCCGTGCAACCACCGTGTGTAGAGAATTGCTGATGCAAGTCGAAGACCGTACTTTCCGAGTGAATCTCATTTGCATGCCGTTGAAGAACCTAGATGTCATCTTAGGTCTCGATTGGCTAGCTGCTAATCATGTGATGGTCGACTGCTATCGGAAGAGTATTATTTTCTCCCAGGAATTCGACACGAAGAACGTGGTGAGTGATGTCTCAGCCACATATGTTATTTTATTTGCTTCGAAGGGTCGGTATAACCTTAGGCCGAGTGATATTCCAATTGTGTGTGAATTTCCTGATGTTTTTTTGGAAGAAATTCTGGAGTTGCCTCCCAGTCAGGAGATTGATTTCTCTATTGACTTGATTCCCGGGGCCGAGCCTATGTCCCGTGCACCATATAGAATGTCTTCGGTGGAATTGACCGAAGTAAAGAAACAAGTAAATGAGCTGCTTGAAAAGGGCTTTATACGACCGAATGCCTCACCCTGGGGCGCTCCGGTGTTACTGGTAAAGAAGAAGGCGGTAGCATGCGAATGTACATTGATTACCGACAGCTGAACAAATTGACGATTAAAAATAAATATCCATTACCTCGGATTGACGATTTACTGGACCAGTTGAGAGGCGCTGTTGTGTTTTCTAAGATCGACTTGAGGTCGGGATATCACCAGATCCGAGTGAAGTCGGAAGATATTCTGAAGACAGCGTTTCAGACTCGGTATTGGGCACTTCGAGTACATTGTAATGCCCTTTGGAGTGACAAATGCTCCTGCCATCTTCATGGACTACATGAATCGGATTTTTCAACCGTACTTGGACCAGTTTCTGGTGGTATTCATTGATGACATTCTGGTGTATTCGAAGTCGGTTGAGGAGCATGATCAACACCTCTAGATTGTTTTGTAGATACTCCGAGAGAAGAAGTTGTATGCTAAGCTATCCAAGTGTGATTTCTGGGAAAGTAGTGTACAATTCTTGGGACACGTAATTTCCCGAGAGGGCGTCTCGGTTGATCCGACTAAAATTGAGGCGGTTATGGCTTGGGAGCGGCTGAGGTCGGTAACGGAAATTAGGAGTTTCCTCGGATTAGCAGGGTACTATCGGCGTTTCATTGAGGGATTTTCTTGGATAGCACTTCCTCTCACTTGGCTAACAAGAAAGGAGGGTCCCTTTGTGTGGTCGAAAAAGTGCGAGTTGAGTTTCCAGACCCTTAAACAGTGTTTGACAACTGCCCCGGTGCTTGCATTGCTTGATGTGACACAGGAATTTATAGTGTATTGTGATGCATCCAAGTTCAGTTTAGGATGTGTGCTGATGTAATCCGACCGGGTGATTGCCTATGCTTCCAGGCAATTGAGACCCCATAAATTGAACTATCTGACTCATGATCTGGAGCTGGCAGCAGTGGTATATGCATTGAAGATTTGGCGCCATTTCCTATATGGGTCTCGCTTTGTGGTATTCAGTGACCATAAAAGCTTGAAGTATTTATTCGATCAAAAGGAGCTAAATATGAGGCAGAGGAGATGGGTGGAGTACTTGAAGGACTATGACTTCGACTTGAGGTACCACCCAGGTAAAGCGAATGTTGTTGCCGATGCACTGAGCACGAAGGTGTTGCACGCGGCTTACTTGATGGGCAGAGAGCAAGAGCTGTTGGAGAGTTTTTGGGATATGAACATCGGAGTGGTTATGAACGCTCCAAACCGAATGACAGTCAGAATGTTGAAGATCTCCAACGAATTTCTGGAATCTATTACTATTGCTCAGAAAGACGATGAGGAGTTGCTGAAACTGATTGACACTCAGGCACGAGGCAAGGATATGGAGTTAACTTGGGGTAACGATGGAATATGGAGATTCTGAGACCGAGTGGTGGTGCCTGCACACGGTGATTTCAGGCAAGTCGTGTTAGCTGAGGCACACAAGAGCTCTTTGAGTATTCATCCCGATGTGACAAAGATGTATCACGACTTGAAGAAGGAATTTTGGTGGCCGGGCATGAAGAAGGCAATAACCGAGTACGTGAAATCCTGTGTGATATGCCAGAAGTGCAAAGTTGAACATCAGAGACCCCCAGGTTTGCTTCAACCTCTAGAGATTCCGATCTGGAAGTGGGAAAGTATCACCATGGACTTCGTATCCGGGCTACCTCATACCCGATCCGGATGCAACGCAATCTGGGTAATTATTGACCGACTAACCAAGAGTGCCCACTTCCTGGCAATGAATATGAAATGGTCGTTGGACCGACTGGCTAGGTTGTATGTTACTGAGATTGTACGACTACACGGTGTACCCTCAAGCATTATTTCCGATCGGGATCCTTGATTTACTTCAAGATTTTGGGGGAGCTTGCAACAAGAACTAGGTACTGAGCTCAGACTGAGCTCGGCTTATCATCCTCAGACCGATGGCTAGTCGAAACGGACTATACAGACTCTTGAGGTTATGTTGAGGGCATGTGTGTTGGAGCAGGGCGGATCATGGAAGAGATACTTGCCCTTGGTGGAGTTTGCATACAATAACAGCTATCATAGCAGCATTGGGATGGCTCCGTATGAAGCCCTTTATGGTCAAAAATGTCGTACCCCATTATGTTGGAATGAGAATGGCGATGCCATTCATCTAGGGACCGAGCTGATTCAAGAGATGAACGAACAAGTTACTTTAATCCGAGAGAAAATAAAGACTGCCCAAGACCGACAAAAGAGTTATTATGACAATCGGTATAGACCACTTGAATTTCAAGTGGGCGACTGGGTGTTCCTGAAGATTTCACCAACCAAAGGTGTAGGTCGGATTTTGAAGAGCCAAAAGCTTAATTCAAGATACATCGGACCATACCAAATATTGGAACGAATCGGTGAAGTTACTTACCGACTAGATCTTCCCCAGTCGTGGACTAACATTCACAACGTGTTTCACGTATCACAACTCTGAGCCTATATTCCGTATGATACAATGATTGTACCGAATGACTCCATCGAATTGAAGGAAGATCTGACGGTGGAAGCTGTACCGATCAGTATTGAGGAGTATCAAACCAAACGGTTAAGGAGCAAGGAGGTGCCGTTGGTGAAGGTGAAATGGCAGAATTTGGATTGGATAACCTACACTTGGGAATTAGAATCGGATATGAGGTGAATGTACCCCCATCTTTTTCAATTGGAACATTGATTTGGGGGACGAAATCCCATTTTAGGAGGGGTGGATATAACATTCCTGATATTTTAATAAAAGTTATGATGAGTGGAAAATATTAACAAATGTTTTAGAGATTTATTTAATATTTGATCAGCCTAAACCGGGGTCAAGAAATTCAGTGTTGGGTCGGTCTCAGATGTGAGGACTGAACGACGTTAAAGATCAGTTGTACATTGGAGGACGGTCAAAGACGTACTGTCTTGTAACTGATGCTTATTCGGTGTGCCTAGTGTGGTCTTGGACTAACCGGTGTAGGGAGAATGCCTAACTCGGAAATATAGTCCGAATCAGCCTCTTAAAATGGCTAAAGCAAACAGATATACGTAACAAGGATTTGAGAACGGATGAAGTGTCTGATCTCTCAAACGTTAGCTCAGATTACCGATGTGTGACACTACGCCAGGATACCGGTTGGCCGGTATCCCGATCGAGTCAATACTCTTATGAAGTATTAGACAATTATGAATAATTAAACGTTATGAAAGTAAATAAACTTAGTTGGTTGGTTAATTATAAAAGGGTTAAATGAGGTGAAATTAAGTTAATTAAAACTTTTAATGAGAATGCAAATGAAATAGAGGAAAAGGTTATCTTGCCCCTGAGCCTTATATAAAAGGAGGTTCTCTCTCTCCCTCCCTCTTCATTATTCACCAAAACTACTTCTTCTTTCTCTTTCTTGGTCTGTTTCTCCTTCTTCTTCGTTTTCTCCTCTCTCGTTGTTGAGTTGCATGCTCTAGAGGAGGACTCCGTTTGTGTCAAAACTTCAATCGAACACCATTTCTGTGACCGTGGCCTCAAGGTGAGTCCACTGATCCATTTTTATTTGTGGTTCCTTATCCCTTTCGTTTCTCTGGTAGCCAAGTGACCATGCATGGCTGTATACATGTCCGTTCTCCACTCCTCTGGTGAGTGTGAGCTCAAATGTGGCCCTTAGAGCCGAGGGTATTAAGTTAACGGGTTTTTGCATTCTGACCCGTAGGTAGTAGATTAAACAACGAAAGGCTGAGTGACGGAGCTAAGACTGTGAACCTAGTGCTCAGAGGACGAGATCGACACTAGGAGCAGATCATCGAAGCTTGGAACCGAGGTAAGGGGGTGTTCGAGTTATGATTAATTAGAATAAGACTTACTTCCTATCCGAGTCATTGAGCGGTATGAACAGGGTAGGAAAATGTTATGGAATGTTATTGTGTGTGTATGTTTATACATGTGTGACTTTGGACATTGATCAGTTGAAGATCAGGTGTGTGGCTGAGTTAATCATGTTATGAGCTTGAAATATTTAATGTTGTGATGATCGGTGTTGTAATATGAAGCCAGGTTTGACAAGCAGGTCACCCGAGTGATGAGAAACTGATGTTAATGGCCACTTATAACATGTGAAATGTGAACTGTATGTATGACTATGTGCTGTGGGACGGCCGACGGTATGTTATAGCCCCTCATTTCCGGCTCCCGTGGATTTTGTGCCCAGTTGAGCTACCCAGTGGTCAAGTAGGATCCAGTGGTCGAGGTGGAGAGTCAAGCAGGACTCGGTGAACGAAGCAGGGTTCACAGGGTGTCAAGTAGGACCCCTAGCTGAAGGCCGATCCTTTAGTATCCGGATACTAGGTGTCAAATTGTATGAGAGTCAGTGGTGATTATTGATGAATTTAATATAATTGCTAAGTTTGAGTTGATAGGTTTGCCGTGTGCAATGTGCTATATTTTCCGAGTGTGACTTGATAGATCTCCGAGTGAAAATTTGATATATTTACTGAGTATGAATTGATACCTTGCTGAGTAAACTACTATGATTTCCGAATGAGACTTGATATATATATATATATATATATATGCTGAGCGTGATTCATTATATTGCCGAGTATAATTTGAAAAAGGGATGAAGATGTAATTGGACAGAACTTCTATATATATATATATATATAACTTGTTAAATTCCGTTCTGTATTAATCATGATGCCAAACACTCACCCTTGCTGTTGTTTTCAATTTAGTAACCAGTGACAGGGAGAAGGTCAGAGCCATGGAGTCGCGCCAAGGGGGAGATCGATGCCAAGGCCCGAGTGATTTTGAGTGATTGTGTAATGTATATGTGTATAAGGAGTCTTTCTGTAACATCCCTGTTTTTAGTAGCAGTTTTATTTGGTAAATTTTGAAGTGTGGAAGGTCAGAAAGTAAGAATAAGTGAGTAAATACCTTGTATAGGGTCAGTAATACTCCAAAAATTCTATTTTTGGGTATAATTATGGAATTTATGCAGACCTTTGAGGATATTAATCAAATTCCGAGTGAAAAGGGACTCTGATCCGAGTGACAGTGAGCAATACCAAGTGATAGAAAGAAAATCCGAGTAAGGAATGAAATTCCGAGTGTAAGGTTATGTCATCCGAGTAATATATGACCAAGAAGGGTACTACCGAGTGGATTCTTGATCACAGAGACATTTGGAGTGAAGTGTGTTCAAGAGAACCACTCCTGAGTGAAAATCCGAGTCAAAACACCCTTGAGAGACTTATTTTCGAAACAGACCTTGCCAATTGCTTCTTTCCGAGTAGCAATCCTTAGGATTACAGTATACCGAGTGAATAGACTCAGTCAGAGTTATAGCCAAGTGCAATCCGAATAAGTTGTCCAACTCAGATCTTCCTAGAGAAGAAGGGAATAGCATTCCAGGTAGAAAGATCTTCGAGTGTGGTGTTTTGGGTAGTAGAGTTCCGAATAAGGGCATATTTGAATCCAGTATAACCTGTTCTAAGAAGCATGACCCCAAATATGCAATTCCGAGTAAAATATAGAGTAATGGAAGCTCATTCCGAATGGAATATATAGGGCAGAGATATTTCCAAGTAAGGTTTATGTCTGTTACTCATTTTCCGAGTGGTGAAAGACCTGAAAAGATTCTGAATGAAATGTATTTTGATGAAGGACTTAAAGGCTTGAGTAGTTAAGTATGAAATAAAATCCGAGTGAATGAAATCCTTTAAGTGATGGAGAGTTTGAATGGTTCCGAGTAGACAAGAATTTAATAGGTCTGAATGAGAAACCCGAGTGAATGCTGAGGAGTTCTGAGTGAATGAATGCATATGAAGAGTTGATGCCTTCTACCGATTGAAATGTGTTATTAAAATTATTGAGAAATGTTGGTGGAAGAAATAATCATTAAGTTATGGATTCCGAGTGGTTATATATATATATCGTATGGTTAAAGCATTACTTGGCTTGAATATGAGTGGGGATGAATGAATAATACTAATTAAGTAGATACCGAGCGGAAAATGGTATTTGAGAACCCATTCCGAGTGAAATGTAGTAGGCAGGGCCATTTCCGAGTAAGTCTATGAGTATGACTCCTCTTCCGAGTGAGAAGTACTCTACTGGACCAAGTCCGGGTGAGGCTCATACGTGTGTGTCTTTTCCAAGAGGTAATGACCTTAATAGGCTTTTGATTGGAAAATATAGTTGAAGATGGTCTAAACCGAGTGAAAGGAGTGGAGAGAGAGACTTTAATACTCCTGCAAGTTAATTTCCAAATAAAGGATGTTATAATTCTGAGTGAAAACTGAATGAATATGGATACCCTTTTCCGAGTAAGCCTAAGGTGTTATGAAATCCGAGTAAAAAGTGATTTGATGTTGAGTTGGCTAAGGAATGATTTAGTTAAGTATGAAATAAATAAGAATAGGTTGTTTACCGAATGGAAATCCTGAGTAAAAAGAATCCGATTGAATCCAGAAGAAATCCGACCTAGAGAGGAGAAATCCGACTAGATGTTTTAAGAAGAAATAATCAAGAGTGAGGACCAAGAGAAACGAATCAGTTTTTGAAGATTTCCGAGCCATGAAGGGCGGACTCGCTCAAGCGAATCGGATTTCGCTTAAGCGATCCGATGTCATCACTCCACACCAGTTAGCTAAAATAGGTCGTCCTTAGAGCAGGAGTTCACACCGGACAGCTTTGAGCCGGTGTTCATCACAACACCGCCCTCTTTACACAGACGGAGTCCTTAACTCCTTCACACACACCGTCCTTCCTTACTTCACACTCAACACCGCCCACTTCACACCGCCTCACACTCCATACCACCCTCACACAGCACACCGTTTCATACTCCATACCGCCCTCACACAGCACACCGTTTCATACTCCATACCGCCCTCACACAGCACACCGTTTCATACTCCATACCGCCCTCACACAGCACACCGTTTCATACTCCATACCGCCCTCACACAGCACACCGTTTCACACTCCACACCGCCCCACACTCCACACCGCCCCACACTCCACACCGCCCCACACTCCACACCGCCTCATACTCCATACCGCCTCACCTAATACCGTCCTCATATTGCACTCCGCCCTCACACACCCAATACCGCCTCACATGAGATGACGACCTTGCCATCACTAAATATTTTTTTTTATTCCACATCAGATAGTGGTCAGCCCACTTAACCATATAAAGCCAAGAATGATTGGCATAATGAACCAATCGAAGAAGAAAGTTGCCTCCATTACAATAACTTTATATATTTTATTTCTATTTAATGCAAAGCTGACTGGGAAAGGAGTCAAAAGGCTCCATTATCTCACCTAATCCTCCAACCGATGTTCCCCATTTAATTTCCACTCACTCTCTTCTTATTTAAACCAACGCCAGGACTCTTAGAGGACACACACACACGAGACTTAGCAACAGACACACCTCTGTTATCATTTCCCTTTCTTCTTTTTCTTCTACAAACAAGCTTTCTCTCTCAATTCCATTCCTCTCTCGCTCAGAATTGGTGTAGGACAGTGAAGGGGAAACCTCTTTCCTTCCATCCAAGAACTTCATTGAGGTAAGGGGGGTATATTCTTGGGTGCTCTGTGGGAAAACCGAGTGGAGGACAGATTCAATGTTATGTGAATTACATGCTTTGATTATATACATATATATGTATCTGTTACTAAATGCTTATAATCAGTTCAGAGTTGTTTGATTAAATGTTATGGTTATTGCTTTGTATTGAATATATATGTGAAACTAAATTGATAAAAATACATGCTGATTGTTGGACTGTGAAAATATTAAGGAACCTGGGTGTTTATGTGAGTTCCAGCAAGAATTTATAAAATAGAAGTCGGATTCAGTGAGTAATAAGCTCGGATTTTATGAAAAACTGACCTGAACATTTGGACAGAACCTTTTACTCGGAAAATATATTAACTTCACTCAGAAAACTGTTTCTACATTATGTTTCGGAAAACACCCTATTTATCTCAAATAGCATTTTCCCCGTTTTATTTTACTCGGAAACCTCTGTTCTTAATGTTTTTCGCTTGGATTTTCATTCAATCTCTAATACTTTTAAAATTATTAAGAAAATATAATTATTATTATTATTCTTATTCTATTATTATTATTATAATTATCATCAATCTTAATATTGTTATTATTATTGTTAGTTTTATTGTTAATCGCATTATTAATATCTTAATTATGAGTAATTACATAAAGAATATATTATTTTACCCTTTATACAAAATATAATTTTAACCAAGATATAATAGATATATTTCTAAAATAATAAACGAATATCTTACAATGTTTAAATAACTGATGGAATTCAAAGAGCTTGAGAATAATATGATGAGACTGGAAACACATAGAATACCTAAGGAATCAATTGATAAGATAAATGCATTTCGCATCATGAAAATATTTTTGAAGAAGAAAAACCTCTAGAGCATACACTTGGTATAGTGGAGGACACTCACGTTCGATCTCCATGAAGAATCTTGGGAGTACAACTGGAACGGCAACCCAATGGCATCAGAGTCGCGCCTGATAGCCGGGTGAGACGATGCAATTCTAGTGTACTTTGACTAAATGACGGAGTGTAACTATGATTGTAGGGATCCAAGTTCCAAAAATATTTAAATTAATAATGAGAACCAATGAGTTCATTTTGTACCACATGGAACTTGGGCGGACCCTGATCGCTCTAGATGATTGGAATGGTGATATTCCAAAGATTGAGAAGAAGATGAAACGATTTATTGGGCCCGCATGCATCATGAGACTTAACCAAAGATAAATCATAATAAATCCGAACTCATGCATTCATTACAGCATATTTGATTGTTATAATTGTGAATATGTTATATGTACGATTTATCTCATGATAACATGCTTGATTGTTATAAACATGCTAAATGTATGATCTATGTGACATTGTATGTTAATTGGATTATGTCCGCATCGGATGAACCAATCAGGGTCTTGGGTTATACTCACCCTTACTGTTGAACATTTTTCAGAGGAATTAGAAACTCAAGAACCCGAGTGCGAAGATCAGCAATACGCTGAACCCATTGAGAATAATCATTAAGGATAGAATATTTATAATCAGACACCGGATGACTGTATAATATTTAAGGGTGCCTGCGTGCCCCATTCTGTTACGAGTACAATTATTTACAGTTTGTGAATGACTATGTGATATATACAATATTACTTCCGCTGATCTGCCACGTATTTATTTTAAGAAAAAAAATATTCACTTTTTCTAAAAACTGTTAACACTCTCAGTTAAATAGGATGAACCTACAGAAGGATTTGTCTTATCTAACCGAGGGTGTTACACTTTCCGAGTGTGTGATATTATCTGTGTGCTGACCTAAATTGAGTCGGATGTGAACTTATATTAAATCATGCTTGGTATTTATTTTTACGTGTTTGCTGTAGCAGTCTATTACTGAGCGAGTCTTGCCCGAGTTGATTCATTCCTGTTTGAGCGAGGGCCATTCAGTTGGTGCCTGTTTCACCACTATGTGAAATCCCCGCCCCTTTTCCGAGTGAAGAATAACCGAGAGATCCCCTTCTGGGTGGAAGGTTAGGATGTCCCGAGTGAGATTGGCTGGGAGAATGCTCCGAGTGAAGAAGGTGTATCATGATTCCGAGTGAAGAAAAGTAGAATGTTTCTGAGTGAAAATTTGAGTGCTTCTGAGGGAAGGTGAGAATGTCTCTGAGTAAAAAGTTGCCAAGAGAGCTTCTTCTGAGAGAAGTAAGGTTAAGGTATTTTCCGAGTGAATGGAAGTTGAGTGTTTTCTGAGTGAAACCCTTTTGTCGAGTGAAAACCCGATGTGAGTTCCCGTGTACGTCTTGTTCGTTCAGGCTTAATGTATGGCATTTGCTCAAGCGAGTCGGCACTCGCTTAAGCGACACTCGGATTTCGCCTCGATACCTTGGGGTCTCGCTCAGGCGAATGACCCCTGTCTTCTTCTTCTTCTCTTCTTCTCCTTCCGCTGTTTTACCTCCATTTTATTAAAAGATGTGTTTTCGATCGGATATTATTTTGCGTATGCTCATTATTATTTTGAATATATTTAAGTGAATACTATTTTATATCATTACCGAGATGAATCATTTCCGATCGGTCATTACTTTAACATACTTTTATTAAAGGACTTATTTTCAACCGGTTTTGTTTATACTGAGTATGATTTTACTATTTAGAATGTAATCAAAAAAAGTATTATTTTACACCAAGGCCGAGTGGATTGTTTATTAAGGAAAGTAAATACTATTTTATATTAAGATCTAAACTTTTATTTAACGTGAAAAATTTATTGTGAAAATAATTTTCCGTGTGTAAATAAAAAGGTAAATCAAGCTAGGATGTTACAAAAATAGTGGTAATGGAAGTGCCTTGGCCGGCATCATTTATGGGTTCTTATGTAATGAATGAATTGTTTCTGAGATTATAGAAGATTTAGAGAATTTGGATACGTATAAGATAATCCTTTGAAATTGTGAATGGTGGATATAAATGTAGTATGTAAGAGATGACTTAATGTGTACTGGAAGGATTGAAATTGAATGATGAACATTGAAGATTCTGATAGTTGGGAGAATATCCCCGGATGTAGATGTATATATATATATATATATATATATATATTTATCTTGGGCAATGCACGTGTATGTTGCGAATGAATGAATAGGTTAGGATCTCTTGAGTTGGTATTAAGTATGATTGCATGCTTTACCGAGCCTTTTCTCATATCGTCATATATGGGACTAGGCGTTAGCCCGATATACACATTCTTCTTCCGTTGTATACTCTATTATTTTTGTATACCGTTATGGGTAATTTATTTATCGATTCAGCTTTAGTTTATTAAATTGTACGCTTCGGTTTTCTGTGATTCGGGTTTCGGTGTGACACCGGTATTATTTTGGAACGCGAAAAATTTACTCACATTTTATTTATCATTATGTTGATCACATCGAAATTTGAGTCCGGAAAATCGGGGTGTTACAAATGTCGCTAGGATTACGTAAAAAGTGCTTTAAAAAGAAAAAATAAAATGGATTTAATTCAATGGGTGTTAGTCGTAGTGCTTAAAAGTGACTATTTGAACCCTTAAGTTTTAAGTTTCTATCCATAGGAGCTGCACTCTTGGGGTCTCCTTTGACCTTTAACACACCTAAGTCGAAATTATGAGAGCAATTATCCCACAATTTTAAATTAACTAAAAATGGATTAAAGGACTTACTTGATATTCTAAGATCATATTGTACTTTTATGTAATCATCTAAAGGATTGAAAAAAAAAATTAAAAAGTTTGGTAAGTTGGTGCAATAGGTAAGGGTTGAAATAGGCAATCTTAAGTCAAACTTTGATAGTCTAAAACTTGACTTATTTATTTTTTAAAGTCAATTTTTAAGTTTGGGTCTAACCTGATTAAAAATTTGTGTGGCTGACAAACCTCTTTGAAAGGTATACTTGGAAAGAAAACACAAAAAAGACAAATAGACTCATAAGACTAAGTAAATTGACAGAATCATAAGCCTAATCATATTAAAATATATTATATATGATTAATTTTATATTTTTAATATGATATTTATCATAATAATTTCATTATATCATACTAGATAGGTAGGTTTAATATTGAACATAATATGTGGTTAGATTTGGAGCCTAACTTTAAGTCTATGTTTTAAAGGGAGTAAACTAACATTTTGGTTCTTGAGTCATATAATTTCTTGCAATTTAGTCTCCACCTTAAAAAAATGATATGTACATTTCTTACTCAAGTAATCATCATCCACTTTAGTCTAACCTGTTAACTTCTTCTAACACCGTTAAATAATTACATATATGTCCGTTAATATTTGTGATGATTTTTTACAACCCTTGATAAAATATATGAACTAAATCTTCACTCACACATTTCATCAAATAACTTGTGGTGTTTTTCTACCTCAACCCACACTTACCTCCCATTAAGTTTTTCCTCTAACCTTCACTTCCTCACCCCCTTATAACACCTCACATAACCTACAGTTAAAAATTAGAGAGGGTAATATATCATTTCGTAGTTATTACATGATGCAATGTAAGATGGATAAACAACATATTTGTTGTTGCAAGACAAGAAACTTTATGATTATTGTGTCCTATATACTGCAATGTAAGGTGGATAAATTGCATTCATTAAATAGATATAGAAAATAAGAACATATACTAAAGATGTTGAAACTACATTAAGAGCAAAAATGTGAATCAAACTGAGATAATAAAATATAGATAAGCAGACCACAAATGCACTTGTTCTAAAAAATTATGGAAAAACAAATTTACAAACTGCTAAGTTTAGCTAAAAATACAACAGCAAAATAATAAAAATTAATTCTATGAGGTGAAAATCTTTTAATGTGAGACACATTATGTAAAAATCATATGCAACATATTCTATATGGCTAATAAGACTAATTCGATGAGGTGAAAATATTTCAATTCGTCTCTAAGCTTCATTCTCATTGCATTTTCTCCGTTTGAACACATAGAGAATCTTTTTCAATAATAAATATGATAGAATGGGCATAATCTCAAGCCTTTTGGAAAAGTTCTAGAACTTGCTTTTGAATTCCACTCGTCCACTTTAAAAATGCTTGCAAGAACATGTCCACTAAAGGAGAAAAATCCAATTATAAAGATATTAGAATTAGTATTCATATAGTTATGGTAGAACTATAATCCTTTATATGTGGAAGGATTACGACGGTGAGTTTGATGAAATTGGTTCTTCATTCCTAGATAAACCATTGTTGAATGATCAACTATGCAAGGATAATTATTGATCAACAGGAACTCTAAAAATATACGTTTAATGTTCACTAGTGCAAAAAAGGGATTTAATCACGGTTAAAATTGGCCTTTAATCATGGTTCATGAACCGTGGTTGTTCCAGCCGTGGTAATAGATCAAGGCTTTTAATCACGGTTCACAACCGTGGTTATAGATCACATTTAATCACGGTTGCCAACCACAACCGTGATTAAAAGCCAACCTTCTATAATCTTCCACGCCACAATCCATACCCAACTCACCATCACCACCACCGTTCCTTTCGATCAGAGAACATGATTAAAAGTTCTGTGCATATCTCCACAGTTGCCACCAACATCCTCCTCAAAATAACCCCAACGTTGACCTTCAAAACAGAAAACCTCCATTATAGGAACAAACAAAAGCAAAACGTAGAGAACAAAAACAAACAGAATAACTAAGAAACATGTAAAGCCTTCATTATAATCGAAAGAAATAGAAAAGAAGAGATGTATAAAAGAGAAGCCTTACATGGTTGAACGAGAAAATAAGAGAAGGGTCGCGTGGTGGTCGTCAATGGCGCGCAACGAGAATAGCAAAAGAAAACCTGCAAAATATATACGTAGAACCACGTTAGATCTAGAACATAAAAAAATGCAAACGTCAATGGTAATGAGAAAACAAAAAGGAGAAATCTTTAGAGAGAAAGATGAGAGAAAGCTAACAGAGAAAGATGGGAGAAAGCTAACAGAGAAAGAGAAGGAGCACGTGACGTTCAAAATTTATATTTTGAAAACACCTATGACCACGGTTCCCAAACACCCGTGATTGTAGGGTATCTATAATCACGGTTTTCCTCTCAACCGTGAATGTAGGTACATTTTTTAAAAATAAAAAATAAAAAAATCTAGTTGCAGATATAATCACGGTTTCCCATAAAGCCGTGATTATAGATGCCCTATAATCACAGTTTCCTCTCAACCGTGATTGTAGGTGCATTTTTTAAAAATATAAAAATTAAAATAAAAAAACCTGGTTATAGATATAATCACGGTTTCCCATAAAGCCGTGATTATATATACCCTACAATCACGGTTTCCTCTCAACCGTGATTATAGGTACATTTTTTAAAAATATAAAAATTAAAATAAAAAAACCCTGTTCCTACGACCACGGTTACTTCATAACCGTGATTAAAAAACTTCCTTATATTTACAAAAATGCCACCGCGTATTTTTCAAACACGGTTTTCCCCTGGACCGTGATCATATCCCGTTGTCGTAGCCACTTTTTGCACTAGTGGTTGCATCATGTGTGTGAGTGAAGAATGGGTTGGGGTGGAAAAAATTACAAGGCGTTTGATGGAATATGTGAGTGAAGATTCAAAATTTCATATATTTTAGGGTTGTTATAAACTACCACAAAATATTAACTCACACATTTATTTGTTAACAATGTTAGGGAAGTTAATGATGTGTATTCAAGTGAACAATAATTATTTGAGTGTGTATATATCTATCATTTTCAGAGAATGAGAAACTAAATTATAAAATATTATGTGACTAAAGAATTAAGATGTCAATTTACTCTTCTTAAAACAACCTGGTCAAGTTAAGTCACTTGGTTTATTTCCACCACTAGCAGTTTTTATTTTCTATTAAGTATGGTACACATCATACTTGAGTATCCTATAACTTACCAAAATTATAAGCCAGATTATTTCTTATCAAAGAAAGTGAAATAAAATAAGATAAAAATAGGGGAGAAATGTACATTTTTTTATGTATGCTCAAAGACACACATGACATGACATAAGAAATGTTTATATAAAATTAATATTAATGTAACATTTTAGTTTCTAACACCATTTTATAATATAAAAAAAGTTCACTTTCAGGTCGGTTAATTTGTAACATGATATGTAAATTAGAAAAACCGAATGATGCATATATTTTTTATTTAATATATTTTATTCATGTTTGAGTTGGAAATGATCACTTAAACAATAAAAATCTTTTAATTGAACTAAAGTCATTAAAAAAATTGGTAAAGTTAAAGTTATAGATTGAAGGTACCGACACAAACTTTAAAAAAAAGGTTGAATAAAATATAAAACTCTTTATTTATTTTCTCACAAATTACAACAGGCTTTAACAAATTAAAACACAAATAACGAATAAAGTGATATTGAATAAAAGATTTATCATTCATTCTTGAAATTCAAAAGTTACGTCTATCCTTTCACTAAGAATGACAATCGGACCTAGACTCGTTGAATGCCTATACAAATTACTCAGAATTGGGAGAGTATTTACATTGGTTAACAGGTATGGGAATGAAGATGGAGAATTACTTGCAAAAACATGCACGTACAACCTGTAGGGATGGGTATATAATATATATTACTCATCAGCCCCACCCAACACTTATTTAATATAACTATAATTTTTATTTTTCATATACTTTATTAAACTAGTATATATTTTTTAAAATTTTAAATTTTAAATTAAAATAATAAAATTAATACTAATATAGCAACATTTTTATGCTTCGGAATCATTCTATAATCTACATAGGGTTAATATTTAATAATATATATATATATATATATATATATATATATATATATATTAAATTACTGCTATTGTATATTTATATTAGCTTATTAGGATTTGATTATTCTAAGTAGATATTAAGTTTTATCATCCAGTTATTTATATACCGATTGACAAGTGTTACATGGATCTTCATTTCATCGAGGCACTGAATGTGATAAAAAATTATTTTACTTATTATAAGTTATAACTTAGAATAAAGATATAAAATTAATTAAACTACAGGTAACGAGTACGGTACTTAGAAGTTAGATATCCATAATAAACAAGGAAGAAGATTGAAATTAGTTGCGTAGTTATGAAAATGAATACGGGTAACTTTTTAAAATACTGAGCATAGGAATGGGTACTACCATAACCTATCCAAATCCGCAAGGTGTCATTCAAAAATAGAATTTTCACTATCTAAAACAGGCTACAGAATCACAAATTGTATCCCAAGTATTATCACACGAACCTCTCCTTGTATTTTTATTTTTCAAAAGCTTATTTCCAAAACATCTTGATATTCTAAAACAGATGATAAACAAGTTTACAGACTTTGAAGACTTTGAAGCTAAATGCTGTTATAATATAATAAATCTCATAACAAACATAGCGAGTCTGTTTAGTTTCTAGTTGGGGAAACAAAGTTGGAAAAATAGAGAAATTTAAGGGTTGATATTGATCCTTTACGTCATTCAAAGACAATTAAAATTCCATTTGACCGTAAGATTTATTTTTTGGATTGGTCAAACCGAAGTTTAATAAGTTTTAATAACTTTTTAAAGAGTTAACGGTAAAGAAAGCTGGAACGGAGCAAACGTTTAGTGAACGGTACACGTTATTTGTTGAACATGGATGACCAATATTTTTTTTAATAAATATAGGGTATGTCGACTCTAGATAGTGTTGGCTAAAACAAACGCTAGATTTGAATAATTTTTCACTGTGCAACTTTCTCCCTCGTTTCTCCTTCACCGAAACTCTAACTTTCTTCACTTTCTCTAAATTCTCAAACTTCATTTAGGGATTTCAAGGTGTATAGTAGATCATGTGCAAAAGATATGATGTCATTGTGCTCCTGACAAAGAACTATAGGTTTTCAAGTTTATTTTTTGTGCTCATGTTTGTGTCCTCTTTGCTTTTTTAATTGTATGTTTTAAGGTTGATTAATATATTTATAAGAAGACCTTAGATCAATGATTTACACTAGGATACAATTCAAATGTTGATTTATGTTCCTATTCACATGATGTTATCATGTTATTAGGTTATAAACTACAATTAGAAGGGACTTTGTCCAATTTTCTTTTAGGACTTTAGACATAAATTTGATTTTATCATTTAAAAATAGAAATTAAAAACTTATAAAGAAATTTTAAATTTGGAAATTTAAACTTTTGAATTTAAAATTTAAGGGGGAAATTGAGAAATTTTAAATTGAGATATTAAAATTTTAAATTGAGAGATTAAAAAGTTAGTCATTTAAAATTTAGAAATTAAAAATTTCATAATTGATAATTTAGAAATTTAAAACTTAGTAAATTAAAATTTTAGTAATTTAAAAATAATTACTTTGATATGTTATTGTGCAAGTTAGAATAATACCACATGTATTGCAACATAGTGTAGTGGTAATGCATATCTTTTTCTTTAATTATGATAGACTCCCCCTCCATAGATGTTTAAATATGAGTGTGTTATGAGTTTGTTAATATAGCTATGGAACAACCTTATTATTTTTTAGAAGATGATATAATAGTCATGTGTGGTAACCAATTGGGGAAACAAAATTGTGAAAATAGGAAATTCTAATGGTTAATATTAATCCTTCACACCATTGGAAATGGTTAAAACTTTGTTAAACTAATGAACCTTTTTTTTGTTGGTCAAATTGAGGTTCCGTTGACATAAATGCATGAAATTATTGAGTGAAATGAGGTTTAATTTTATTAGTACAAGTTCAGCTTCAAACCCAACTACTAAGTTTAGGGGAAAAGTGCAACACCATAAGGTTTTGGTGGAATAACTAACATTATCATAACTGAATATGTGATAACATGACCTATTTTAAGGCCATTATTGAGCAACAACTTGGTAATGTTGTGGAGCAACATTATAAGAAAAATGAAATAGAGGTGGTTTCAAGATCAACTTGTAATTGTTTTTATTTATTTGTGTTAATGTTTGATGTATTAGTAGATGATTGACCATGATCGTGATGCTTTAAAGCATAAGCACCAATGGAAAGAAAAGATCTTGGTAACTCGAGGCAGAGGTTCTAGTAGGGTTATACCATTTAATGAGTTGCATACTGAGATCTATGGTCATTATCCAATAAATGGAACCCCTCATCACTAAAGAACATATGACTTGACTTGTATAGGAGTCGAGATTAGGTTTATTCCTATATTAAGCTACATCAAATTCCTGAGTCTTCCTCATCGGTATTAGCATGATGAGGATGGTGACAAAACATTCTTTAGCATGGAAAACTTTGGTAAGGAAGCATGATCTAGGAAGAGGTTCTCAACTAGCAGGCAGTGCAAGCAGGTAGTCAACGCCAACATGTGTTCAGAGGTTAGATCTTTAGGACTTTAGAGGTTTTCATTAACATTTGCTCGAATCTTTAGGACTTAGTAGAATTATCATTAACATTCATTCGGAGATCGAATCTTTAGAACTTTGTAGGATTGTCATTAAAATTCACTCGAAGGTCAGATTTTGTTAGACTTTGTAGCATTATCGCTAACATAATCTTGAAAGTCGAATCTATAGGACTTTGTAGGATTTCCATTAACATCTACTTGGAGGTTTAATCTGTAAGACTTTGGAGATTACTGTTAACATCCTCCTAGAGGTTGGATCTTTAAGACTTTATAGAATTGCTGTTAACATCCGTCTAGAGGTGGGATCTTTTAGGACTTTGTAGAATTTGCATTAACATCCACCCGTAGGTCAAGTCTTTAGAACTTTGTAGGATTTCCATTAACATCTACCATAGGTAAGATCTTTAGGACTTTGGAGATTCACCGTTAACATTCCTTTACTAATCGAATATTTAGGACTTTATAGGATTGTTGTTAACATTCGCTCGGAGGTTGGATCTTTAAGACTTTATAGAATTGTCAGTAACATCCGCCCAAAGGTGAGATATTTAGGACTTTAAAGGATTGGTGTTAACATCTGCTTGGAGGTTAGATCTTTAGGGCTGTATAGAATTTCCATTAACATATGCCTGGAGGTCACATCTTTGGGACATTGTAGAATTATCGTTAACATCTTTCAAAAAAGTTAATATTCTCTTGTCTGTCAAATCTTTAAGACTTTGTAGGATTAACATTAACATCCACTCGGAGGTCGGATCTTTAGGAATTTGGAGATTTGTTGTTAGCATTCACCCGCAGGTCGGATCTTTAGAACTTTGTAGGATTACCGTTAATATCCGCCTGGATGTTGAATTTTTAAGACGTTTTAGAATTGTTGTTAACATTCGCTTGTAGGTCAAATCTTAAAAACTTTAGAGATTTTCTGTTCGATTGGTGTTAATTCTTTTTTTTATGGTCTTTCATGTTCTTCCTTTCATGCTCTTCTTGTACATCTTGTCAAGCCTTGCTAGTTAGAATAAATAAATACATATAAATAGTGGAAATACGAGCATAAGGAAATATGGAGATTCACATTCAATTTTTAATTTTTCCTAGTTGGTTTATTCTTCTTAGTTTGTGATTCTCTTTCTTAACCTTCTTTTTTCAAGTTGTGATTATCCTTCAAATTTTCACTTTGCTTATGTGTCTTGGTTAACCTCTTGCTTTGTTGTCTTGATGCCCTTTCGTCCTTGTTTTGTTAAAAATACTTATTTCAAATTGTATAAATTAATCAAATAAACTTTTTAAGTAACCAAAATTCCTTTGAGATTATAATAATACTTATCAATCAAATATAAGAAATAGCATAGGGAGGGAGTATTTAGAGATCATGAATTTATTATATAAGAATGTATAAGCAATCATACGATTAGTCATGATTGATGAGCATGGAAGAATTAATAGTGGTTCAAACTTCATAGAAATTAACAACAAAACAAAAATACATGTAAGCTAGTTTCTTCAGTAAAAAATTCGTTGTTTAACTTTTTAAAAGATTTTAATTTAGATTTTTCTCCAATTGTGTGTTAACTTAATGATATAACGTGTCATAAATTGATTAACATATATGTCAACTAGAAAACCCAAGACACATTTGAAAATTTGATTAACCAACAATTTAACTTGATTTTTTAAAAGAGAAAGAAAGTTAAGCTAGAGTTAAACACATCACCTTTAATGAAAGATCATGGCCTCTTTCACTGTACTAAAATTATCATTTAACATATATATCAATGCTTAGATATAAGGGTAAATAACCTTTTAGTCCTCTATTTTACACAAAAGTTTCATCCCAGTCCTTTAATTTTTTTTGTTCATGTTGGTCCCCAATGTGGTTTAAAATGTTTCAATGTGGTCCTTCCGTCAAGTAAATGTTAACACCATTTGCACTGTTGTCTAACATGCTATCAATTGGGCCCATCTTTACACATGTGTCAGTGAGTATTCATTGTTGCTTTAACCCACTAAAACAATACAGTTTTCATAATTAGGAGAGAAAAAAGAAAATGGTCTATGTTCATGTTTCTTCGTGAAGAACATCGCTTTGTGTCCATGTAACGCACCCGACAGAGGTGGAAGCTTTCGAAGGTGATTGTTGCAGTGCATTGCTTTATGGTTCACAGTGAAGAAATTTGAGGTTTGTTTTTTTATTGATGCTGTGCATTATTCATTATTTTATTTGTTGGGGTTGAGTTTGCTTGAAAAATAGGGGTCACCCAATGTATGACTCATCGTCTTATTTTGTGTTCCCATTTTCATTTATGCAGTGGTTTGCTTGTTATTTCTAAAGTTTTTTCTTTGTGTCTTTATTAAGTAGTTAGGGTAGTTATGGATTGTCGATTTAAGCTTGAGATCTTCTATGGGTAAAGGTTTGTCATTGAAAATGGGAATCCTATGATGTATGATAGAAAAGTGTCTGAATGGGATATAGACGAGGATAGATGGAGTTTTTTTTAGGTTAAAGGAATATTGAAGGACATGGGTTATGTAAATGTTTAGGAGTTATGGTACAACTAAGGGGGAAATGAGTCGCATGTTGGATTGAAGTCATTAGAAGATGATCAGGGTTGTATGGAGATGGCTAGGGTAGCACATTCTCAAGGGAAGGCGCAGTTGTACATTATACATCCTCTATATGTTCCTAAAGTTGTTTTGAAGTTAAGTGGCCTAGAAGCATCAGTTTGTGATCAAGGGGAGCCTACTGTAGGAGGTGAAGTTCAGGATGAGGATGTTGAAGTAGTTGGTGTTTAGGTGGAAGGTATTGAAAGTGATGGTGTTGAGGGTCGAGAAGGTGAAGGTGATGGTGTTCATATGGAGGTTGTACATGGTGTTTATGTGGAGGTTGTACATGAGGAGGGTGATAATATTGAGGGGATAAATATGAAGGGGAAGACTGTGCAAGAGGAAGAACTTGATGAAGGAGATAGTGTCCAGAATGACAGTGCACTAGACATACAGTTTAAGGATTCAAACGATGAGGGTGTTGATCAGGAAGATGTATTTGAGGGTGCTGATAAGCAGGATGTAGGTGAAGGTGATGTGGCTGAAATGGTTAAGGGTGATGTAGCTGAACCAATGGTTGAGGTAAAAAAAAGAAGGGTAAAAGAGAAAGAAAATTCGAAGGATAGTGAATCCAATGACATATAAAAAAATGAGAAGGATCTGGGAGTGGGAAAAGTAAAGCGAAGGTTAGAGAAACGTCTAGTAGTGACTCAGATAAGTTGTATAGTGAGGAAAGTGAAAGTGAGGGTGAAAAGTTCCCTTCATTTAAGATGATTGAAACATTGAAGAATTATGTATGGGAAAAGGGGACTATGTTTGTAAGCAAGGAACAATTTAAGGAGGCTATGGTAGCTTATGCCATCCATAATGGGAATGATTTATGATTTTAAAAAAATAATAAAATAAGGGTTAGAGTTAGATGTGTTGAGGGGTGTCCATGGTATGCTTATTGTGGAAAGTTTCCATATGAGAAAACTTGGCAACTGAGGACAATTATTGATGAGCATAGCTGTGGTAGACAACATAACATCAAAACGCTGACTTCAAAATGGTTATCAAAGGAAATGTTCAGTGGTGCGAGGAAGAACCCCAATATCAGGTTAGAAGATATTTGTGAGAGGGCACAAGAAAATTGAAGAACAAAAATATCAAGAACCACAACATACAGGGCTAGGAAGGCAGCAACTGAAATTGTTGATAGAGACTTTAATGACCAATATCAAAAGCTATGGGACTACACTCAAGCTCTGCTGACTTCTAATCAAGGGTCCACTATCCAATTGGATGTACAGGCACAGGGGGAGGATACTTCATTTCACAGGCTTTATGTCTACCTTAATGCATGCAAATAGAGCTTCACACAATGCAGAACCATTATAGGCCTAGATGGTTGCTTCTTAAAAGGATCATTTGGAGGACAACTACTCTCTGTAGTAGGGAGAGATCCAAATGATCAGATGCTTCCTATAGCCATTGGTATGGTCAAATGTGAGAATACTGATGTATGAAGGTGGTTCCTGGACTTGTTGATGGGAGATCTCAGTGGAACAAAAGCCTGCAAGGAGTTTACTTTCATATCAGACCAGTAGAAGGCAATTCAGTAAATTGTTTCAATTTAGTCCCTTATTTACAATTAGTTGTTTTAATTTGGTCCTCGTCGTACTTCAATTGTGCCAAGTTGGTCCTTATTGTAACATCCCAATTTTTATGATTTTTAGAAAAATAATTTGTTAAGGAATAAAAGAAGATTTCCGAATGAAATTCCGAGTGAATACTATTTGAGACAAGATTTTCCGAGTGAAATGGTATGATTCCGAGTGAAATAAGACCGAGAACACTACTTCCAAATAAAGTTAAGATGTTTTCGAGTGAAACATTATTGAGAGAAATATTTCTAAGTTAAGAAAATTGTGTCTGAATAAGATACTTTCGAGTTGAGTGACTTTCCGAGTAAAGTGTCTCTGGGTGTGATACTTCCGAATGAAATGATACCGAATAAGACGATTCCAAGTGAAAAGGCTTCAAGTGAGTCTTTCCAGGAAAAGTGTTTCTGGACAAAGAGACTTAAACTCCGAATGAGTATGTTCTGAGTGAATAATTCGCGAGGAGGGTAAATATCTGAGTGGTGAAATTCATGTAATTTGTGCTCGGGTCGATCTTTAGAGTTTTCGAGAGCTTGTGCTCGGATTCATTTTTGAGATAGCCTTCGACCCTGAGTAATCCTTTCAAGTGGAATGATTTACGAGAAAGGAATTGGACTTTAAACTCTGAGTGATCTTTCGGTTGAGAGACTTCCGAGTGACGTAAGAGAAACACTTTGACTCGGGAAGAGGTATAACCGAGTGAGATATGTCTGATTGATGTATTTCCAAATAAGACATTTCTGAGTGGGTCATTTTCGAGGAAAGGAAACTGAGTGTTTCATCGAATAAAACCTTTCCGAGTGAATTCCCTCCGAATGAAGGAATTCTGAGCGGAAAGAGGCTCTGATGAATCTTTTTGGAAAATATGCCTAGAATACTGAAATTAAGTCGAAATAAGCTGAAACCGAGTCGGAATTAATGATTATTTTAATTATTGAAGCTTTCCACATCACTCTGTTCTTCTACCTTCCAGCAGAGTCTTTTCCTGATATTTTTCTAAGTATAGGACCCTCTCTGATATGCTGTCCCTTTTCATTAAATGCTTATTCCTTACTTGTCATTTGAAGAAGAAACGTGTGTCAGACTTCTTCCTATTGTTCACGTCTCTTTTGCATGAACAATATATATATTAACTACTGTTGAATCAGTGAAAAACTTTCGAAGTGTAAAACATTACTCCTATCCTTTCTTTTCAATCCTTACTGGAAAATTAACAAGCAAAGAAGAAATCAAACTTCATTTCTTCTCCTTCACGAGAAAGCTTAGATTTCATAAGTAAGAAGCTGGGAACTGGTACAGAATTGCAATTCCAATCAGAATTCTTGAAGTTGTGACTCAATATCAATTGAAAAGTAGTTATAACTCTATATTCTAGGTAGGGGGAGTGTTACATCTCAAATTAATAGTTTATGAATGGATTTGGGGTGTTATTATTATACATGATATGTGAATAAATTATTGTGTGAGACCCCAATTATATGATGTTTTATGTTTTCATATTTTCCATTCATATTACAGATATTGATAAGTTATTGATGATGATGATGATATGAACGTTATTCATGAACTTTCATGATATGTATAAATGCATGGGATGCATATTGATCAGCATGTGATGTATGTGTGATAATTGAATATGAATTATGTTGTGGTTTCAATGATTCCACAAAAGACCTTGAGTTGGACTTAAGGCAAAAGACAAAAGACCTTGGGTGGGACTCAAGGCAACCTCTTGAGCGGGGCTCGGGGTTTAGCCCGTGGCACTAACCATTGTCACTGAGAGTGATGGTGTCACATAAGGGTGTAAACGGTTTGGTACCTGTAAAATGGCCGGATCAGCTGAGAGCTGAGTTATGGCTCAGGGAGCTAGTGTTGCAACACAATTAAAAGACTTAATAATGAGTTTATTTGATTGAGAATATGAGTGCACTGAGATATATGTTATGGAGAATAACATACTGTTTATAGTTTGTTATATGACTCGGTTATGTTTTATATATATAATTATGAATTGGACTTTTAATCCGATTCAATAACTATTATTATATATGTTTATGCTCACCCCTTTCTGTGGTTATTTTCACAGTGAATGTAGGACCCAGCAATGACGAATGAGATCACTCAACTGCTCGGATTGCATCTAGTGCACATAGCTATTTTTGTAGAAGCCTTGGCCGGCTCCTGTGTATGCCGAATGTATAATTATTTGTATATTTACTGAGTCAGTTGGCTAATGTAAATATGAGAATGTTATTATTTAATCTGAATCTTGTTTTTGAAATTTAAATTATTTGCAAAAATTTATTTAGATTATTTAAATTTTATTTTAAAATAAGAATGTTATATTTTGGTATCAGAGCAGACTTGAAAAGTCCAAGGCCAAGGTTAAACTACTAAATGCTATGAATTGAGTGAAATCATAACATTGTTATTATGTAATATAGTTGAGGAAGTCAACTATGAATAAATTGTTTTCATATCCATGAGAGGTACTAAAGTATGATGATTATTTCAGGATAAGAAATGGACCCTCACTGTATGGATACTATGGCTGCTGCCTTCCAGCGTGTTGCTGACATTTTAGAAAGGCAGAACCAACCTCAGTCGAGTGACAATCAAAGCATTGATTGTTTCTTGAAATGAAAATCGACTGAATTCCATGGAGGATTTCAGCCTGATCAAGCTTATGCCTGGATCTAGAATCTTGAACGGATCTTTGGCAGTCTGCAGTGCATTGAGGCACAGAAGGTCGAGTATGTTGTTTTCATGCTTCAGAAAGAAGCTGAAAACTGGTGGAGGATGACTAAAGCCCGACTAGTAGCTGTTGGGACCAAGCTGAACTGGGAGAATTTCAAGGAATGTTTCCTTGAAAAATATTTCCCAAACACTGTCAGGAGTCAGAAGGAATTGGAATTCATGGAACTCTGACAAGGCAATACGAGTGTTGAAGAATATGCAGCGAAATTCAAGGAGCTGTGTTTGTTTTATCCTCCTTTCCAAATGTCGGGCACTGAAGGTTCAAAATGCATCAAATTTGAGAGCGGTTTGAATCCAAAAATTAAGAAAGCTTTCCGACACCAAGAGATTAGAAGCTTTCCAATCCTTGTCAATAAATGCCGAATATATAAGGAAGATGATAAAGCTTCAACCGGCTCGAGTAGTAAGTCAGACAGTTCTTCGAGGTTACCATCAATCAGCTTTAAGAACCAAGGGAAGTCTGTTATAGGAGAATCATCCTCTAAGTCCCGAGGCCGAGTGAATGCTGGTGGCCGATCGGTGAGTAGACCGAGGGACATCAAATGCTTTTGATGTGGTGGTAATCACTATGCTCAGAATTGTGACAAAGATGAAGAAGTTATTTGTTACCATTGCAACAAGAAAGGACATGTTCATCCTAACTGTCCTCTTCTCCAACTGACTGAATCGAATGCTAGTGTAAATCGTGGAGGCTTCCGAGGACGAAGCCGTGGAAACGGTAACAGAGGAGGTAGAGGCAATGGTGAACGCGGCAATAATTCTATAATGCTTAGGAATGATCGGGCTGGGAGTTCCAATTCACCGACTGCAGGCCGGGTGTATGCTATTACTGCCGAGGAAGCTGCTCAAGCCAACGACTTGGTTCAGAGTAAGTGTCTACTCGAAAATACTATTATTGATGTGGTGTTTGACTCGGGTGCAACTCACTCGTTTATTTCTAATGATTGTGTGATACGAATGAGATTACCTGTTGTTTCTATGAATCCGCCATTAAATGTATCTAATCCGACTGGTGCTCAATTATAGACTTCCATGATGTGTGAAAATGTATCCTTCACTCTCGGTGATAGAAATTTTGTTACTGATTTGATATGTCTACCTTTGAGAGGTCTTGACATGGTTCTCGGTATGGATTTGCTCTCGGCCAATAGAGTCCTAGTTGACTGTCAGAATCGGCAAGTGATTTTTCCCAATCAGAAAGCTGATGATTACCAAATTCAAGGTATATCTCAACTATTAATGTTATTTTGTATGACTGAGGGAAGGAGTGAGTCTAAAATCCGTGACATTCTTGTTGTTTGTGACTTTCCCAAGTTGTTCCCGGAGGACGTACCTGGTGTTCCTCCTGATAGAGAAATCAAGTTCTCTATTGATTTAATCCCTGGAGCTGAGCCAGTCTCCAGAGCCCCTTATAGAATGTCTCCGATTGAGCTGGCCGAATTAAAGAAGCAAGTTGATGAGTTACTTGAAAAACAATTTATCCGACCGAGTGTATCACCGTGGGGTGCTCCGATGTTACTCGTCAAGAAAAAGGATGGTAGCATGCGGTTATGTATTGATTACCGACAATTGAATAAGCTGACCATCAAGAATAAATACCCATTGCCCAGAATTGATGACTTAATTGATCAGCTGTGTGGTGCATCAGTCTTTTCCAAAATTGACTTATGATCGGGATACCACCAGATCCGAGTGAAAGCTACCGATATTCCTAAGACGGTATTCAGGACCCGGTATGGTCATTATGAATACGTGGTGATGTCGTTCGGAGTTACTAATGCTCTGGCTATGTTCATGAATTATATGAACAATATTTTTCATTCTTACTTGGATCGGTTTGTGGTGGTATTTATTGATGATATATTGATTTATTCTAAGTCTTACGAGGAGCATGAAGAGCATCTCCGATCGGTACTTCAAGTGTTAAAGGAGAAACAACTATTTGCCAAACTGTCTAAACGTGAATTCTGGATGGAGAAGATTCAATTCTTGGGTCATGTCATTTCCAGGGAGGGTGCCTCGGTAGATCCTTCAAAGATCGAGGCTGTAATGACTTGGGAGAGACCTAAGTCAGTCACTGAGGTCAGAATTTTTATGGGTTTAGCCGATTATTATCGGAGATTCATTGAAGGATTCTCCAAAATCGCCTTGCCACTAACCAAGCTAACCCGGAAGAATGCTCCTTTTGTGTGGTCTTCCGAGTGTGAACAGAGTTTTCAAGAATTGAAGACCCGACTGATTTCTACTCCTGTGTTGGCATTGCCGAATCTGCAGGAGAGCTTTGTGGTTTACTGTGATGCATCCGGACTCGGCTTAGGATGTGTACTGATGCAGAATGGCCGAGTGATTGCATATGCTTCACGTCAATTACGACTACACAAGCAAAATTATCCTACTCATGATCTGGAGTTAGCAGCAGTGGTCTTTGCACTGAAAATTTGGAGGCATTATCTTTATGGCTCTAAGTTTAAAGTGTATAGTGACCATAAAAGCCTAAAATATTTGTTCGACCAAAAGGAGTTGAATATGAGACAAAGAAGGTGGATAGAATTTTTGAAGGATTATGATTTCGACTTAAAATACCACCCAGGAAAGGCAAATGTCGTAGCCGATGCCTTGAGTCGGAAATCCATCCATATGGCAGCAATGATGATTAAAGAAATGGAGTTACTCGAACAATTCCGAGACATGAACCTGTAAGTGGATGCTTCCTTACCTGAAAAAGTAACTCTCGGTACATTGAAAATATCTAATGAATTTTTGAAGATTGTTTATGTACAGCAGATGTCGGATTCTTATTTAGCTGAGATAAAAGAAACTCAGGCTAAAGGCAAGGACCTATTTTTAACAGAGGGTCCTGATGGTATTTACCAAGTGAAAGGTCGGATTTATGTACCTGATTCGTGTGATTTACGACGATCGGTACTCGATGAAGCACATAGAAGCATGCTAAGTATTCATCTGGGTACTACTAAGATGTACCAAGATTTGAAATTGCATTTTTGGTGACCCAGAATGAAGAAAGATATAGTCGACTTCGTGGCCACTGCATAATATGTCAGAAAGTGAAGGTTGAACATCAAAAACCGTCTGGTGGATTACAACCTTTAGAGATTCCCGTATGGAAATGGGATGCTATTACCATGGATTTCGTAATGGGATTACCCAGGACTCAGAGTGGACACGATGCCATCTGGGTTATTGTGGACTGACTGACAAAGTCTGCACACTTCTTGCCGACCAACATGAGTTATCCTTTGCAAAAACTAGCACAATTATATATTAAAGAGATAATCCAACTGCATGGCGTTCCATCTTCAATTGTATCGGATAGAGATCCAAGGTTTACTTCCCGATTTTGGGGGAGTCTACATCAGGAATTAGGTTTGAAGCTCCGATTGAGTTCGGCCTATCATCCTCAAACAGATGTGCAATCCGAGCAGACTATCCAGAGTTTAGAGGACTTATTGAGGTCTTGTGTGCTAGAGCATGGAGGTAGCTGGGAGCAATACCTTCCACTGATCGAATTCACTTACAATAATAGCTATCATAGTAGCATCGGTATGGCTCCATACAAAGCTTTATATGGCAGGAAATGCCGAACTCCTCTTTGCTGGTTGAAATCGGGAGAGAGCCTAATGTTAGGACCAGAGATTGTGCAGCAGACCTCTGAGCAAATCCAAATGATCAAAAATAAAATGAAAGCATCCCAGGACCGTCAGAAGAGTTATTATGATAAACGGATGAAACCAATTGAATTTCAAGTCGGAGACAAAGTTTTTCTGAAAGTATCTCCGAGCAAAGGCATTGGGAGAGCATTGAAAAGTAAAAAGTTGAGCCCGAGGTATATTGGTCCATATAAAATATTGAAGAGAGTTGGACCTGTTGCATATCAAATAGCTTTGCCATCCTATTTATCAAATTTACATAGCGTGTTCCATGTTTCTCAACTGAGAAAGTATTTGCCGGATCCTACTCAAGAAATGTCGGATGATGATATTGAAATCCGAGAGAACCTGACCACTAGAGCCGAGCCTACTGGTATAGTGGAGCGATCGGTAAAACAATTAAGAAGCAAGAATATTCAATTGGTCAAGGTTGCATGGCAGCAGGATCAGGGTATCATGCATACTTGGGAACGTGAAGACGTTATGAGGGAGCAATATCCCGAATTGTTTCATTAATATATGATTCTATATTTAAATTTCGAGGATAAAATTTTTGTGGGAGAGGAGAAATGTAACATCCCAATTTTTATGATTTTTAGAAAAATAATTTGTTAAAGAATAAAAGAAGATTTCCGAATGAAATTCTGAGTGAACACTGTTTGAGACAAGATTTTCCGAGTGAAATGGTATGATTCTGAGTGAAATAAGACCGAGAACACTACTTCCAAATAAAGTTAAGATGTTTTCGAGTGAAACATTATTGAGAGAAATATTTCTAAGTTAAGAAAATTGTGTCCGAATAAGATACTTTCGAGTTGAGTGACTTTCCGAGTGAAGTGCCTCTGGGTGTGATACTTCCGAATGAAATGATACCGAATAAGACGGTTCCAAGTGAAAAGGCTTCAAGTGAGTCTTTCCAGGAAAAGTGTTTCTGGACAAAGAGACTTAAACTCCGAATGAGTATGTTCTGAGTGAATAATTCCCGAGGAGGGTAAATATCCGAGTGGTGAAATTCATGTAATTTGTGCTTAGGTCGATCTTTAGAGTTCCCGAGAGCTTGTGCTCGGATTCATTTTTGAGATAGCCTTCGACCCCGAGTAATCCTTTCAAGTGGAATGATTTACGAGAAAGGAATTGGACTATGAACTCTGAGTGATCTTTCGGTTGAGAGACTTCCGAGTGACGTAAGAGAAACACTTTGACTCGGGAAGAGGTATAACCGAGTGAGATATGTCTGATTGATGTATTTCCAAATAATACATTTCTGAGTGGGTCATTTTCGAGGAAGAGAAACTGAGTGTTTCATCGAATAAAACCTTTCCGAGTGAATTCCCTCCGAATGAAGGAATTTTGAGCAGAAAGAGGCTCTGATGAATCTTTTCGGAAAATATGCCTAGAATACTGAAATTAAGTCGAAATAAGCTGAAACCGAGTCGGAATTAATGATTATTTTAATTATTGAAGCTTTCCACGTCACTCTGTTCTTCTACCTTCCAGCAGAGTCTTTTCCTGATATTTTTCTAAGTATGGGACCCTCTCTGATGTGCTGTCCCTTTTCATTAAATGCTTATTCCTTACTTGTCATTTGAAGAAGAAACGTGTGTCAGACTTCTTCCTATTGTTCACGTCTCTTTTGCATGAACAATATATATATTAACTACCGTTGAATTAATGAAAAACTTTTAAAGTGTAAAACATTACTCCTATCCTTTCTTTTCAATCCTTACTAGAAAATTAACAAGCAAAGAAGAAATCAAACTTCATTTCTTCTCCTTCACGAGAAAGCTTAGATTTTATAAGTAAGAAGCTGGGAACTGGTACAGAATTGCAATTCCAATCGGAATTCTTGAAGTTGTGACTCAATATCGATTGAAAAGCAGTTATAACTCTATATTCCAGGTAGGGGGAGCGTTACATCTCAAATTAATAGTTTATGAATGGATTTGGGGTGTTATTATTATACATGATATGTGAATAAATTATTGTGTGAGACCCCGATTATATGATGTTTTATGTTTTTATATTTTCCATTCATATTACAGATATTGATAAGTTATTGATGATGATGATATGAACGTTATTCATGAACTTTCATGATATGTATAAATGCATGGGATGCATATTGATCAGCATGTGATGTATGTGTGATAATTGAATATGAATTATGTTGTGGTTTCAATGATTCCACAAAAGACCTTGAGTTGGACTTAAGGCAAAAGACAAAAGACCTTGGGTGGGACTCAAGGCAACCTCTTGAGCGGGGCTCGGGGTTTAGCCCGTGGCACTAATCGTTGTCACTGAGAGTGATGGTGTCACATAAGGGTGTAAACGGTTTGGTACCTGTAAAACGGCCGGATCAACTGAGAGCTGAGTTATGGCTCGGGGAGCCAGTGTTGCAACACAATTAAAAGACTTAATAATGGGTTTATTTGATTGAGAATATGAGTGTACTGAGATATATGTTATGGAGAATAACATACTGTTTATAGTTTGTTATATGACTCGGTTATGTTATATATATATAATTATGAATTGGACTTTTAATCCGATTCGATAACTATTATTATATATGTTTATGCTCACCCCTTTCTGTGGTTATTTTCACAGTGAATGTAGGACCCAACAATGACGAATGAGATCACTCAAATGCTCTGATTGCATCTAGTGCATATAGCTATTTTTGTAGAAGCCTTGGCTGGCTCCTGTGTATGCCGAATGTATAATTATTTGTATATTTACTGAGCCGGTTGGCTAATGTAAATATGAGAATGTTATTATTTAATCCGAATCTTGTTTTTGAAATTTAAATTATTTGCAAAAATTTATTTAGATTATTTAAATTTTATTTTAAAATAAGAATATTATACTTCTACCTGTTAACTGATACTGTATGTTAAACCTGCAATGAGCAGGGTTTGCAGCATGCATTGGAGGAAGTTGTGCCTGGTGTTGAGCAAAGGTTCTACGTGAGGCACCTACATAATAATTTGAGGAAGAGGCACCTAGGCAAACAACTCAAGGAGCTCATGTGGAAGGCTGCAAAGTGTACATACACTCAGGCATGGGAAAAACAAATGCTGGAGTTAAGGGCTGTGAATGAGGATGCCTACAAGGAACTGATCAAGCTACCACCTAGACATTGGAGCAAGTCCAGATTCAATTTTAATGCAAAGTCTGACATATTGGTGAACAACATGTCAGAGACTTTTAATGCTGTCATATTAGGTTCAAGAGGGAAGCCAATAATCACCATGGTTGAGGAGATGGAGACCTATATAATGGAAAGATGGGCTAAGAAAAGAACAAAAAAGATAGGGAAAGGCAGAGTATGTCCTTGGATAATGAAGAAGCTTGAGAAGGCAAAGCAATTCACTAATGTGTGGCTAGTGAAGTAAGTTTGCAAGTTAATTTTAGTGTGCAATTGAATTTATGGTTATTGAAAATGATGTGGTGTTCTTATAGGTGGTCTGGGGATAAAATATATGAGGTCAAGCATTTGGAAAGAGTAGGGGATAAATTCATTGTGGATTTGGGTGGGAGAGAATGTTCATACAGGAGATGGATGCTCACTGGGATACCATGCACCCATGCATTAACATGCATGAGAGAAGTGATTGATGAGCCAACCACTTACATCCCCCCAATCTATTCGAAGGATAGATACACAATATGCTACAAACCAATTATCTATCTCACACCTGGACAAAACATGTGGGAACTAACTGGCCGCAACAACATACTCCCCTTCCTTTCAAGAGACCAGCAGGTAGACCAAAGAAGTCAAGAAGAAAGGACAAAGCTGAAATGGATGATATTCGCATGTCAAGGAAATGTTTAACTTCCAAATGCAGTATATGTAAGTAAATAGGTCACAAGAAGACCACATGCCTTCTAAAACTTTACTAGAAGACACCCAAACTGAAAATCCACCACCAAGCCAAACAGAAACTGTTTCACAAACCCCACCACCAACCCAAGTATCTCAAACACCACCTTTATCCCAGAACCCCTCTTAAAGTCAGACCAAGCAAGGTTCATCCAAAGGCAAAACAAGTATTGCAAGAGGAGGCAGAAAATTAACACCAAAGAGGAAGAAACACTTATGCATAATTCTGCTTTGGACTTGTAATTCTGTTTTGGATTGAAGTTTGCAATTTTGTTTTGGGTTAAAGTTTACAATTCTGTTTGCAATTCTATTTTGTTTTGGATTATGGTTCCTTTTGAATTTGGTTCCTTCAGCATATGTAATTTTGTTTTGGCAACTCGTTCCTTTTGGAACATGACCATTTGAAGTTATATTTTTGCAATGGTAGTTAAAGTTATATTTCTGAATCAATCTCATCTTATATTATTGGATCGTAATTTATGTTTTCCTATTGCAATGGTATTGATCCGGTCTGGATACCGGCTCCAAGGTTATCCGATCTGGATACCGGTCCTAAGAGCAAGAGGCATTCTCAGGCGTCCTGGAAGCCAATCGGTATCGCATGATAATGATCGAGTCGATAAGCATGTTGATCCGATCTCACCTAAAGTGAAGTCATTATAGCCGTCCTAGAGTTCAACCGGTGTCTAGAATATCGATCCGGTTTGCAACACACTAGGCAAACCTCTCTTACACTGGTCGTCCGAGGTGACATCCGAGATACCGGGTGACTTATCCGCTCTCCTACACCGGGTTACTTTTAGCCGACTGCTTCAATATCATAATGAAGAAGGTATTCTGCACAGTGGAATATGTCCCTTTCATCCATCGACAAGAGTGGGTACAATCACCAGTGTGATTTATGGAAATGGTGATTATCCTCCATCCATGTGACAAAAAAGTACACTAATAATTCACCTACTCTCTTGGCATACTCTGAATGCTGGCCCACTCGGATTGACTCTTTATACACGTTATCAGAACCAGTGGGCCCACTAACACCCAACGATTCATCTTCCACGCTCAACTATAAATAACATGTTGCAATACATGTGCCAGGTTATGTTGTCCTTACTCTCAGACTCTCTATTATACTGCATAAGTATTACCTGAGTTCATACACTCTTCTGACTTGAGCGTCGGAGAATCTTCACAGGTGACACCACCTGTCGCCCACACCAACGTGAGAGGCCGGTGTGAAGGATCTCCAGGACAACAAGACCGGTTTCTCACACCAAGAGACCAGATCATAGAGACCGAATACACTGTACCGGTCTTCAACCTCATTCAATCTTCAACTCTTGTGGCTGTCTCGACACCGGATCCTAGACCCCGGTTCTGGACGGAACATTAGCACGCCCAGTGGGACTCGATAGAGTTATTCCCACTTTCTATAGAAGTTTGGTAGTCAACCATGGAAGGAGATGGACGCGACTTTGTGGATGGTCATGTGGAAGATGTGACCCATCAACAAGCTGAGGAGAGATTCGTCTCTGAATCACCAGCAACACATTCAAGGAGGATGATACCAGTGGCAACCCCTGATCCATGAGATGAAGTTATCAGGCAACTCAGGGAGGACTTGATGGAGTTGCGAAGGGAGAAAGGAGGAACTGAGGACAGAGTGATGTCTCAGGCAGAGGATACTCGTCATGCATCTGCGAGAAAGAGGTCCACAACTCTCCAGTATTCTAAGATCCCTACTTATGAGAGGAGAGAACAAACTCAAGATTCTGGGGACAGAATCAGCGCAAGGAAGAGGGGCCAGACAGTGATAGCTTCTGGGGTATACCGACTCAATGTCCCTTTTTCAAGGAGGCTCACGAGTATACTCATCCCCAGGCACCTGCAAACAACCCAACCACTTTCCATCAGAAAGTATAATGGAGAAACTGATCCCATTAAGCACCTTGATGCTTACACGTATGAGGCCATGTACTTGGGAGCCGATGAAGATGTGATGTGTAGGATGTTTCCATGAACCTTGACGGAGGAAGCTCTCAGCTGGTTCAAAAGTTTACCTTTGGGATCAATAGGCTCTTGGGAAGAAATGACGACTTCATTTGAAAGCCATTTCATTATCTCTAGGGACGTTCCAAGGACTTCCCATACCTTGGCTCAGATAAGGCAGGGGGAAAATGAAACTCTCAAGGAGTTTTTGAAAAGATTTTACAAGGAGGCCGCTTTGGTGCCTAACCTTACGGAGGCTATTCAGCTCCACATAATCGTTGAAACCTTACAGCCTGGATCTGCCTTTGCTTTGTCTTTGGCAAAGAGTCCTTCGACGACGATGAAGGAGTTTTGAAGAAAAGCCTCGAAATACGTGGGCATAGAAATGCACTTAGAAGCAACAACGGCCAAAAGGAAATCCCCAATGCCACATCAATAACGGAGAGATAAAAACTGGCCTAGATCGGAACGCTTGGAGAAACCGTCCCGAGGCAGCGTCTTCGATAATCCTGTTTCTCCGAGTCAGGAAGAACGGATACATGCATTTGGCAATTATACTCCGTTAAATTCTAAGCGATCTCAGATTCTCAAAAAGATCGGATGGCCAACGCTTACTGCATACGGGGTCAGGATGCCGCCCCAGCTTCGTAAACATGGAGACCCTCGGAAGTACTGTGAATTCCATGAGCAAGAAGGCCACTCAACAGATGAATGTCAGGCTCTAAAGAATACTATCGAGACCTTGATCCGAGAGGGTAAACTCAAATAGTATCTTTTCAAAGAAGCTACTTCGGGAAAGCCAAAGGGAGTCTGGATTGGTGAGCATGAACAGCAAAGTGTTATGCCCCAACAACATCAGGGCCCTCGGGATGTCATTGATTAAAGATCAGGCCATCAGAGTTGAGAACGCCGTCGGCCGCTGTAGCTAGTCGGTAAAACGTTCTGCATTCTTTCTTTTCTTGGATTTTTCCGATTAGTTTTTATCAAAAAGGGTTTAACTAGGCAACACCCTGATTCGGCCCCTTTTCTTTCTAAACTTTGTAATTCGTGATTAATGAAATATTCTCTCTGTTCACCCATGACTTATGATTTTATTCAATGCACAACTATATTATGACAAGACACTTTCAGGACGGATGATCCTAACAACCTATCCGTCGTTAGTGATGAACCTCTTTGAAGGTACAACTGGGTGAACCATGTTTTGAAGGCTCAGATTGTAGGATTAAACCGAACTCCGAGTACGACTAGTAGGTTTGGCCGAACGTCGGTGAAGACCTGGTTGTAGGATCAAACCGAACCTCAGGAAATGGGTTGTAGGATTACACCTAACCCCATTTGAAGGCCGGTGAATGGGTAAAATCCAACACCGAGTGTGAAAAACGGTGAATGGGTAAAATCCAACACCGATTGAAGGCCCAGATTATAGGATTAAACCGAACTCTGGGTACGGTTAGTAAGTTTGGCTGAACACCGGAGAAGGCTCGGATTATAGGATTAAACCGAACTCCGAGTACGACTAGTAAGTTTGGCCGAACGTCGGTGAAGACCTAGGTTGTAGGATCAAACTGAACCTCAGGAAATGGGTTGTAGGATTGCATCGAACCCCATTTGAAGGCCGGTGAATGGGTAAAATCCAACATCGAGTGTGAAGAACGGTGAATGGGTAAAATCCAACACCGATTGAAGGCCCAAATTGTAGGATTAAACCGAACTCTGGGTTCGGTTAGTAAGTTTGGCTGAACACCGGAGAAGGCTCGGATTGTAGGATTAAACCGAACTCCGAGTACGACTAGTAGGTTTGGCCGAACGTCAGTGAAGACCTGGGTTGTAGGATCAAACCGAACCTCAGGAAATGGGTTGTAGGATTGCACCGAACCCCATTTGAAGGTCGGTGAATGGGTAAAATCCAACACCGAGTGATGAAGGCCGGTGAATGGGTAAAATCCAACACCGAGTGATGAAGGCTGGTGAATGGGTAAAATCCAATACCGACTGAAGAAAAAAGGTGAGTGGGTAAAATCCAACACCAACTAAAGGCTCGGGTTGTAGGGTTAAACCGCACCCCGAGTACGACTTCTAGGCTTAGCCGAATGTTGATGAAGAATCAATCGTTATTTTCATTATCGAATTCACTCAGAAGTATTTTCGGGAATTCCTCACTCGGAAATATTTTCCCTTGGGATTCCTTACTCGGAAACACTTCAAATTCGATGCGAGACTCTTAAATACTTTAGTCGGCAATATCTCATTAAAGTCCGACTCTTGAAATCTATAAGCTAAGGAAACCTCACTCTGAAGTTTCAGTCAGGAATTGTTTACTCAGGAAAGCCTCTACTCGAAACGCACTCATCTGAAGTCGAAGCATTTCTCTGTCTCTGATTGTTTCACTCGGAAAATGCTTCACTCGGTACCATGTCACATGGAGGTCAGAAATCCTTCGCTCAGTGCGGTATTACGTAGAGGTCAGAAATGTTTCACTCAGTGCAATCCCATGCGGAAGTGTCACACTCGGGGACACCCCACTCAGGAAAGTTGCACTCGGAAATTTTGAACACAAATGAAGACTCGGATTGTAGGACTTAAAACTGAATTCCGAGTGCAGTTGGTACAATTAGACCAAGCACCGTTAAAGGATCACTCGGAACCTTCCACCCAGGAAGGATCAATCGGAGCCTTCTACCCAGAAAGAATTAATCTGAGAGCTTCCACTCGGAGGTAATGGAACTTCCCTTGTAACAAGGCCAGAATATGACTCACTCGGAATCGACCACTCAGAAGTCAAATAGTCCATTCGGAATCACTTAGAGCCGTTTACTCCATAACGCTTGGGGACAATATTTGACGGTTAACGAGTGTTTAGAAGGTAAAAAACATAACTTGTATTCTTGTAGGATACGCCGGCATACAGACCTCTTGTGAACTGCATAGCTTATATGAGCAACTTACAGTCCCTCACACAAGCTAGGGGACAAATGATCCGGTCTGGATACCGGCTCCAAGGTTATCCGATCTGGATACCGGTCCTAAGAGCAAGAGGCATTCTCAGGCGTCCTGGAAGCCAATCGGTATCCCAGGATAATGATCGAGTCGATAAGCATGTTGATCCGGTCTCACCTAAAATGAAGTCATTATAGCCATCCTAGAGTTCAACCGGTGTCTAGAATATCGATCCGGTTTGCAACACACTAGGCAAACCTCTCTTACACCGGTCATCCGAGGTGACATCTGAGATACCGGGTGACTTATCCACTCTCCTACACCGGGTTGCTTATAGCCGACTGCTTCAATATCATAATGAAGAAGGTATTCTGCATAGTGGAATATGTCCCTTTCATCCATCGACAGGAGTGGGTACAATCACCAGTGTGATTTATGGAAAAGGTGATTATCCTCCATCCATGTGACAGAAAAGTACACTGATAATTCACCTACTCTCTTGGAATACTCTGAATGCTGGCCCACTCGAATTGACTCTTTATACACGTTATCAGAACCAGTGGGCCCACTAACACCCAACGATTCATCTTCCACGCTCAACTATAAATAACATGTTGCAATACATGTGCCAGGTTATGTTGTCCTTACTCTCAGGCTCTCTATTATACTGCATAAGTATTACCTGAGTTCATACACTCTTCTGACTTAGCGTCGGAGAATCTTCGCATGTGACACCACCTGTCGCCCACACCAACGTGAGAGGCCGGTGTGAAGGATCTCCAGGACAACAAGACCGGTTTCTCACACCAAGAGACCGGATCATAGAGACCGGATACACTGTGCCGGTCTTCAACCTCATTCAATCTTCAACTCTTGTGGCTGTCTCGGCACCGGATCCTAGACCCCGGTTCTTGACGGAACAGGTATAATTATGCTTTGGACTTGTAATTCAGTGATGTTCAAAAGTTTGCAATTCTGTTCAGCATATGTAATTCCTTTTGAATTTGGTCCCTTATAAGCTATAATTCTGTTTTACGATTCTATTTCCAATTCAATGAATAACAATATAAATGAACCTAAACTCATTTGAATGAACCACAACAACCAATGCACTACAAAATAGTGGACTTTCATTAATGCCACATAACATACACAAAATATGAAGGATGACAATTCCCTTACTCCTTATTTGTTGTTAACTACAACACAACACAACACAAAAACTGGTTCCAACCCTACATCATACCCCAAAAATTAACATTGGTCCCAACCTTATACGCTTAACAAACACAGATTATAACCCCTACAACAATCACTAAACCTAGGAGAAAACAAACAACACCAAGCGACTTGAGACACGTTTGTGCCTTCTTCAATGCTTTTTGTAAACCTATTATTCGGCTCCTTTGCCTCAGAATCAACATATCTTTCTCAGCTCCAACATCATCACACACCCAATGGAAGAAATTACAGCTCCCATCATCTTTGGCACCCTGCAAAATGAACCCCAAGATTAACACACCCAGAACCTCAATCAAATATGGCTGTAAACAAGCAATATTTACAACATATTTCACACAGCCCCAGAATATGCGTCCATAGTTTGCGGTGTCTTCGATGTTCGCATCACAGCTCTGAGTCTCCTTGGGCATTCACACTAAGGAGACTCATCTTCGTGCGCTTTGCTTCCATAGCTAAAGCTTGATCCACTTGAGCGTGCCATGTTGTATGATTTTTGTGAGTTTGCAAGTGGTTTAGAGAGAGAGACCTTAACATGGAAGAAGCCATCGAAGAGGGGGAGCCCTAAACTTAAAACGAAGAAGATGATGGAAATAGTGCAAACAATGTTAACATTTACTTGACGGAAGGACTACATTGAAACATTTTAAACCATAATGGGGGACCAACATGAACAAAAAAATATTAAAGGACCAGGGTGAAACTTTTGTATAAAATAGAGGACCAAAGGGTATATTTACCCTATATATAAAGAATAACTTTGCATACATAAAGATAAAATTATATATTTTAGAAATGTATTTACTAACATGTTTAATAATATTTGTTTTAGTTTGTATAATATAACTTATTTGTTGTGTTTATTTCTCAGTAGTTTTAACCGTCATAAACAGTGTTGTATGGATTTTCTACAACACTCCTTTAATTTGTGACGGTTTTAACTATTAAAAATGTGTTGTCATCGTCTCACATAAAAAAGTACTACCTCCGGTTCTAAATATAAACAAATTTTAGTGAAATTTTTTGGTCCCTTAATATAAGTAAAATTAGACTTTCCCAATGTCATTAAATGCTTGTTTACCAAATATGTCCTCATCATATAGATTTCCAAGACCACTAATTCTTTATGTAATAAATGATACTAAGGGTATTTTAGAAAATTAAATCAAATATATGGTAACATTAATACAAATAACTACCTCCAACTACTATTCTTAATATGTACAAAATTAGGTATATTTGGAACCGGAGATAGTATCATTTATGGAATTTTTAAAAAACAAAACACTACATTTACCCTAATATTCGATAAAAAAAAATTACTTTTGTTAAATAGGGCCATAATATGAATATAGACATAGCCTAGAATTATTAGTTAAAGGTAAAAAAATGGGTTCCCCGTTTTGACAGAAGCAGGAACCAAAAGCGGCCTGATCCTAGGACGAAAATCAAAAGTTTCAGTTGCGACGTAACCATTGTGGTTTGGTTCTGACTGAATCTGCGATATCTTAGTTACTGTTGCGCGTGGAAATGCAGGTTGCACAGTGCACAAGGTGAAATCTGGAAAGTGGAAAGAGAGCACAAGGTGGTGGGCCCCACAATCAACATAGGCATGACAGGCCTAAACGAGTCTATGGGACACACTGCCTCACTTGTTTGGGACGCCGCCGGAATCACCTGCCTCAAATATTAATTAATATCTCAATTATCTTAACTTTTCTCAGTTATTTATCTCATTTTAAAAAAAATTATCTAAATTAAGAAAATCCATATTATAATATAATTAATTGTTTCAATATGGATTTTTCTTTTTTATCTCCAACACCCAAATTGAAGATGTAGTTTAAATAATCAAACAACTACTTGTTTATAATTTTTTTAATTAGTTATAATAAAAAAATTGGTTTTGATTTCTTAAATAACAATTTTTATCAAAAAATAAATAAATTAAATCTTGGAAGTTGAAAGTTCATGAAAGACATATACATACTCCAAAACTGAACATCAGAATTACTTAGAGATTAGTATAAGTAAAATTTGACCTCTAACATAATATTGGCTAAATAAAGAATACTCTTTATACACTTGATAACCGATCCATAATCAGTTTAGTACCCATGTGCCTCCGTGTACTACTGTACCGTGGTGCAGTACTATATATCATATCAAATCAAATACAAGTTGCTAATAATGACAAGGCAAACGCAAAACCCTAGCCATTACTTTTGTCATCGTTGGCTTTCTTAGTTGCCTTTGCCTGAACTGAACTGAACTCATTTGGCAGTGCTGCATTTCAGGTCTCATTGAGCAACACCCTTTTCACTGAGTGATTCTTTCTGCCTTGGGAGTTTGTCTTCAGTTCACACCCCCTGGGTGTTTATTTATATCTTTATAATATTTTTTAAATTTGATTTCTTAGTTATTGATGAGAATGAACACCGGGAGATAAAAATTGAACATATTATAGCAAATAGGGTGGCACACTAACTCATTCCAACCATTCATTGGGTATATCAGATTGTTGGTGAATCTGAACAACTAATTATGGGCTTTACAGTATCAATCACACTACATTAGCTAGATTATATCAACTTTGACCTACAAATTAAGTATTTCATTATTCTTCTGACTTATAAAAGATGTATGTATAAAATTAGGACCGCCCTTTCACAAGTTCTATATATAAGAGTTCGTGTCCCGGTCTCACTAGTATATAATGAATTGGTGTCCAAGTCTCACGAGTATATAATGAATTGTCAAATCTAAGTATGGAATACTTAATTTATTTTAAAAATTACTTTTTAGAAGTATTTGTAGTTTATTTTTTTAATTGTATTTACGTCATATAAAGTGATAAAGATTAGATTAAAACATGGGACCTCAAGTCATCTCAATCTTAGCGTGTGTTTGGTTGTAAAAGCTAACGGCGTTAAGTTAACCTAACTCCGTTTTTTCTCCGTTAGTTGGATAGGCTTTACGTTTGGATGTGCCATCTCCTCCATTCCGTCCATTCAACCTCCGTTGGCAGTTCCATAGGCGTGTATGTAGCTTCGTTTCTACGAGGCAGGTTGTGGGCGTCCTCCTGGCAACATGGTTTGGCGAAAAGTCGCGTATGCCCCAGGGTTTAGGGTTAAAAGAAGGGGAAAGGGCGACGGGTTCACACGCTGAGCCAACCTCATATTCGCGGAAAGGGAGGACCTTTGACGGTGAGGGCATCATTTTGGTGCAGATCGAAAAGAGGTTTTGGAGGCTGTTGGTGAGACACACGATCAAACAGAAAAGAAGAAACTTGTTGGCTTCGCAGGTAACCTTTCTCCCTCTTCAATTTTCTTTAATTTTCTGTTTTGGCTGATGGGCTTTACCACAATCGTCTCCTTCTTCATTTCTCTATGTTGTGTATTTTTCTGGATTTATGTTCGTTTCTGTGGGTTGTCTATTTCTATGGGTGAGGGTTGGGTTTTGGCGGTGGTGAGGGTATGAGTGGGTCTCTATTTTTAGTGTTTTACTGGGGTTTGGGTTGTGGGTTACGGGTGGTGGTGGTAAGGCCATGGGTTGTGGCAGTGGTGAGGCTGTGGGTTGTGGGTTACAGAGTGGGTTAGGTGATTGGGTCAGGCTGTGGGTGGGTGGATGAGTAAGGCCATGCGTGGGTGGCTGAGTGAGGTCGTGGGTGGGTGAGTGGAGACAAGTCGTGGGTGGGTGTGGGTGTGGGAAGGGGTTATGGGTGTGGGTGGTGCATGATAGGTGGTGGGTGGAGGGAGGGGCTACGGGTGGTGGTTGGTTTAGGTTTAGGGATGAGGTTTGGAGGTGATGGGTGGTAGGTGTGGGTGGTTTAGGGTGGTCAGCCATGGGTTTAGGGGTTTAGGGGGTCGGCGGGTTGGGGCTAGGGATGATGGTGTATGGGTATTCTTTGATTATGTGGGTGCACCCTAAATTATTTTTAATGGTGGGTGATGGAGTTGTATGAGTGGTCTTTTTTTAGGGTGTACCTTAAATTTTTTTTTGTAAAAATCTGAAAATGCTTAAAAACAAAAAATCTGTTAATAAATTGTGTATTTTAGTTAGAGTTATAGTTTTCTTTTTATGTATGTTTAAATTGATAAGGTTAATTTAATAAGGTTAGTTTGATTTTAAAATGATTTTTAGTTTAGTTTGAATGTATTGTTTAGTTTTTTATGTATAGTTGATAAGGTAAATTTTTGGTTTGTATTTAAATGTATTTGATTAGGGTGTATGTTTATATTTGTTTTGTAAAAAATTGAAAATCTGATTATTAAGTTTTCTGTTTAGATTTGGGTTTCGTTTAGAGTAGGTTGAGCGTTATAATTTAACTCCCTCGATTCGGTTTCGTTAAGGGTAATTTTAGTTATAACAATTATATAGCGATCCATTATGATTAAGTTATCTGTTTAGCGTTAATCATTGCATTAATATTTTTAAAGGGTTTAAAGTAAATAATCACGTTTTATTACATTTAAAGAAGGTTAACAATCATTTTTTAAGATAATAACATTTTTTAATAGTTGGAAAAATAATCAGATTTTTGCATAAACTAAAAGGGTTAACACTAAAATAATTAGATTTTTTATTTAAGGGGGGATAACAATCATATAGTGGTGAAAATAAAAGCGAGTATACATACTAGAAAAAAATAATAACAATTTTCTAAACTAATGAGGAATAACTGTATATTTGTCAAAATAAAAGTGATTGTATTTTCTTAAAAAGGTTAAAATAATAAATTTTTTAAAGGGTTGAAAAAAATAATAATGTTTTTTTAAACTAAAGGGGATAACAATCATGTATTTGTGAAAATAAAAATGATTAAGGTTTTTTAAAAAGGGTAAAATAATAACTTTTTAAATGATAAAAAAATAATGACAATTTTTTTAAACTAATGAGAATAACAACTATATATATATATGTGTGTGAAAATAAAAGTGATTGTATTTTTTAAAAAAGGTTAAAATAATAACTTTTTTTAAAAAGGTTGAAAAAATAATAAGGTTTTTTTTAAACTAAAAGGGTTAACAACCATGTATTTATGAAAATAAAAGTGATTAAATTATTTTCAAAACCCTAAAATAATAACTTATTTAAAGGGTTGGAAAAATAATAACAGTTTTTTTAAAAGGGAAAAATAAATAGCTTTTATTTAGGGTTTGGGTAGGATAATAATCAATTAATTTAGACATTAGTATTAATAAATTTTCTATTGTTTTGGAGTTATTATGGTTTAATATAATTTTTGCTGTATAATCTTTATTAGACTCAAAATGGACAAGGGGAAGCACCCATGCATTCTTTAAAAGCGAGTTGGGATAGATATGCGCTTAAAATTTTTGTTGAGGGTGCAATTGAGCATATTAAAAATGGACAACGTAAGGGAACATCTCTTACAAATTTTGGATGGGAAGGATTAGAGGCTTATTTTAATGCTAAGATTGGTCGATCTTACTCGAAGAAGCATGAGGAAAGGGTGGCTCCCATGGTATAAATTGTTTTGGAATACAACTGGTCTTGGTTGGGATAATGAATGACATACATTCATCGCAGATGATGAGTGGTGGGCAGCGAAGTAACAAGTATGAACTTCATAATTGACTTTAGAATTTCATTTAATGTAACATTTTGGGTGTAGGGTTTTCTAACTTGTCTTATATTTACATAGGAAAACCCCGCCTATCTAAAGTACCACTATGAGGGTCTACCACATGTACGGGAGCTGACATATTTGCTTAAGCATAATGTGGCAACCGATGAGTATGCATGGGCTCCGTCATGCAGGGTGTTACCAATATTCAACCATGGAAATGAATACATCCCTGATCCAGTGGAAATGGGTTAGTAGCAAATAAAGCAGCAATTGGAGGAGGGTTTCGGTGATAGTGAGGATTCAAACTTTGGTGTTGAGCAGTGTACTGGAGAAGGCTTGAGCGGTTTAAGGTTAGGTGACATCGACCTGATCATGCCTTCACAAACACAGTTAGCGCAACGAGTGGAGAGAAGAGGCAGAGGGTTGGTGGGACAAGCAGCAAAAAGAAACCATGAAAGAATAATGTCTCATTAATCTATGAGTCATTGACTCAAATGGCACAAGCCGTAAGCTCTCATACTTTTGCAGTGGTCAGAAAGGGTCCGGATGACGAGATGCAGTCCATAACAACCTCATTACGACTATTGAAGCAGATCCTAAAATGCCAACTGGATAAGACATTTAAAGCAAAGTGTATTTAGGTACTTCAGGATGACGGTGCACAGAAATAGTTCAACATGTTGGATGACCCCGAAGATCAACTTGCTTTTCTTTTGGATGAAGTATCCCAATTGAATAAATAGGGTTTTTTGTTGGTTTATTTTTTGTGTATTACAAACATGTTATATGGGACTATTATTTTGTCATGAATATAATGTTTTATGATTAAACTTGTTGTGTACTGGTAAATATCAAGATATTTTGTGGTATTATTACTATGTGTTTATTCACGTGTTTAACACTTTTTTTGGGGAAATGTTTTTAATCATTTGCAGAGGTTGAAAATGACGTCCAATAATGATCAGGGCTCCTTAGCACAGTATGACCCCATTGAATTGGCTATTATTTTGATGGGGGCGGCATCAGCCGTAATTGTGGAGTAGACCATTAAGCATGTCTACAAGGAACCATGTAGGACAAGTGCACTTGGAGGAGCAGCATGGGTCCAAGAGATACTTAATGGCAACGACACGAGATGTCATGAAATGTTTAGAATGAGCAAACATGCCTTTTTAGGATTGTGCCATAAATTAGTTGACCATGGACTAACTCGTTCGTCTCACATAGGAGTACATGAAATTGTGGCAATATTTTTACACACGGTCGGACATGGTCTAAGGAATAGGGTAATACAAGAAAGATTTCAACATTTGAGTGAAATAGTTAGTAGGTAATTTCACTATGTATTAGAGGCGTGTGTCTTATTGTCAATGGAGATGGTCAGGCCTATGGATCCAACTTTTACACATGTCTCCCCAAAAATACGTGATAGTAGGAGATACTAGTCTTTCTTCAAAGATTGTATTGGAGCCATTGACAACATTCATATACCGTGCGTTGTACCATCTAGGGATTCTACACGGTTCATTAGTAGGAAAGGTCACACATCATAAAATGTGATGGCCGCTTGTGATATAAACACATGCTTTATTTTTTCACTACTTGGATGGGAGGGATCCACCCACGACGCCTGCGTTTTTAACGATGCAGTAACCAATGCACATTATGGATTTCCACATCCGCCCCATGTATGGTTTTGTTGTCCCTACATGTGTACATATAATGCTATTGGTCATCATAATATTATGCTGATGAAGTCCTTTCTTTCATGTAACAGGTAAATACTATTTGGTATACAATGGCTATCCGACGCTGATGAAATATCTAGGTCTTTACCGATGTGAAAGACACCATTTTCCAGACTTAAGACGCGTACAATATTTTTCGTGTTTGGAAAAATAGATTTACCGTGCTTCAACATATGCCCACCTACAGTTATGAGACCTAAGTTCACTTGGTTTGTGCGACAATTGGAATCCACAACTTCATTCAGAGATGCAACTTAGCGGACATTGAGTTTGGCAATGAAGATGCAAATGACAACAACTCTATGGGAGCGCAACATCAGACATATTTTTCAGTTGAGGATGAAGTTTACACGATTTTATTGTTGGGCATGAATGTTGTTCATAACTCCATTAGAGATCAAATTGTAGCTGCTACAGTTGTATAAATCTATATTTAACATTTTTATATGTGTAAATTAAAAATAAATTCATTTCCTTTCCAAATTATATATAATATAATCTAACTTCATAACAAAAATAATCTAATTTGTTAAAAGATACATTTTAATTATATATAAAATCATCTAATTTGTTAAACAAAATAGATAAATATATACGTTAATGAAAAATGACATCTTTTGTTAAAAAATAATCTAACTTGTTAAAAGAAATGATCTAATTTGTTAAAAAAATTCTAATTAGACATAATATCATCTAATTTGTTAAAAAATTAATATATTTTGTTTAAAAGTAATCTAATTTGATAAAAAATATATATTTTCTTCAAAAATTAATCTAATTTGTTATAATATCATCTAATTTGTTAAAAAATAATCTATTTTGTTAAAAAATATTCTATTTTGTTAAAAAATAATCTAATTATACATAATAATATCTATATATATGTATACATATTTTGAATCAAGATATATTTGCATTATTAATAAATATACATATTCAATATATTTTTCACTAATACTCTTTTTAGTAATTTCCCATCAAACCACCATTTACCCAACCCAACTTTTTCTCTAACCAAACACAATCACTACTTCTCAACCCACTTTTACCCAACCTAACTTTTTCAACATCCAAACATAACTCCATTTACAAAATCCCAGTTTTCTCAATCCCGATTTACAAAACCCCAGTTTTCTCAACCAGGTTACCCTAACAGGTAACCAGACACACCCTTATTTATCTTAAAATGTTTGTTTTTACTTATTTATTTTGAAAAGACAAATGCGTAAGCTAAAATTGGATTTAATATTTAAAGATCAAATGAATGAGGCACTTTTCAGTTTATTAAGAAAAGTTCAGTGTTTGTAAGGGTTTTCTCTCTCATTCTTGATTGAACTGTTTTCAATCTTATCAAGAATTCTCAATTCTTATGGTAATTCCTTTACATTAATCTTTGATTATGGCGTGCTTTTATTCCAATAATTTTTCATGATTTTCATTTTTTCATTTTTCCAATTTCAGTTTCACTCAACCTTTAACCTAAAAAATCCTTTTTTTTGTCTAAAACATGTTTTGATGTATCTTGTGTTCTAGAACTACTTTTTTAGTGATTCTAGACCAAAATTGCTTTCCAAAACATGAGGAGTCACATCATTTTAGTTTTGTTGCATTTGGAGTTTTGTAGCTGGAGATATAACTGCATGGTAATAGAACACGATCTCGATGTGTTTTTTTTTTTACATTTCTGGCCCTTAATAGATCCATTCTTGAATTTTAACATAGGGATTCTTTTCATTTGGTACTACCTTCAGTTCCAAAACATTTATAGCATCCACGTAAATAAGTAGATGTGATCCAGCTACAAAATGAGAGTTTGATAAAATATAGAATAAAGATATACAAATAAGAACCAGTCCTAACAAAAAAGTAGAAAAAATTGGGTTGGTAAATGAAACTACTCCTAGACTTCCTAATATAAGACCTGATCCCAGAAAGACTAAAAGAAAATCATGTACTGATTCGGGCCTATTGACCTCCTAGAGGAGAGCTTAGTATAGGGAATCCCATCTATCGTGAAGAGGAGAGGAACACATTAAAAGAGCATGCAGGTCTCGTGACTACTCTACTTTCATCCATCTAGTCTAAATATAAGTAAAAATATCTAATTTCACACATATTAAGAGTAGTTGGAAGTAGTTATTTGTATTAATGTTAGCACATATTTGATTTAGTTTTCTAAACTACGCTTATAAATAATTAGTGACCTTAGAAATATATATAATGAGGATATATTTGGTAAACAAACATTTAATGACATTAAAAAAGTATAATTTTGTTTATATTAAGGGATAAAAATTTCACTAAAATTTACTTATATTTAGAACCTGAAATATGTAGTATTAAAGTTCACTTCTAAGGTTAGAATTGAGTTTCCCACCACTTTGGTAATCTTTGTCTTTTTTTCTCATAATTTGCTAAATTTTTAATTCTAATTGTGGATTTTTATCATTCACATATTGTTCATATTGTTACATCCATATTTTAAATGTTCCTATAATCACAATTAAGGTTAAATTCTTTGGGAAAATTCTAATTCAAAATTTTGATAGAATTAGTTTAAAGTCTTTTAGAACTTATGTTATAATTTATAGAAATTTATGAATTTTTTGAAAATTTATAGCAATAAGTAAAATATGGCCTATATTAGAGCCCTAAAGCTTAATTTAAGCTTATTCTAGTTAGAATAACAAACGACATTGATAAATTATTAAACTTGAGTGAGAATCCCATTTTATGTATATAAGCTTAAGTTTAAAATTTCATGATGTCTGAAGATCATTTGGATAGAAAATAAAATGGTAAAGTTATGAGTAAAGGGTAATCAAACGGTTACTATTAGGAGGTGTTGTATGCGGATCTTTTTTCTGATTCTTGGGAATCATAATTTGGGAATATTCTATTCCTGTGTTTGATGTAACCATTTTAAAAAGTGTCTCTAATAAATTAGGATTCCTGAAAATTTATTTTTATTAATCTACTAAAACTTTCTCACCAAAGGGGGTGGGAATCCTAATTGCCCATATTCTGGAAGTCTTTTTACAATTAAAAATACAATTATGTATTAACTAGTAAATAACAGAAATTAAATAAAACAATTATAAATTTAGGAAGAAGTATAAGGCTCCTCCCATTATCCTATATGTCTTATACTTGGTAAATTCTTATCTCATCATCCCTTACCTGTTTTTCTTGGTTTGGGGTCTAGGTGTTCCATTTGAGCTAATTAGCACATACATAGGTTCCCAATGTTAGTGTTTTGAGTTATTTAATTATAAATTTTACACAATATTTATCTTGTGTTCAATATTGAATGATACTAATATTTCTAATAATGATGATAATAATAATAGTACCAATAAGTAGTAGTAGTAATAGTATCTTATGTTTAATATTGAATAATATTAATATTTCTAATAATAATGATATTAATAGAATATAAAATCAAGTATCTAAAAGCTTGAATAAATTTAAAATTCACAATGTAAGACATGCATCATATAATATATAAGTGAAAGATATGAATGTGTTTAGGAGATACGATTTAAAATTTAATGAACGCGTCAAGGTGATTTAGTTGTGAACCTTAGGATGAAAGAGTATGAAGAGAGGCCTAGAGAGACATGGGGTCACTCTCTAATGTCTAGTAAATTCAGAATAACTGTTTGATTACCCTAATATCGAGTAAAATTTCATGAAGGCAGTAAGTATATGATGAATCCAGATTTTGTTTTAAAATAGTGTCAACTCTTGACTGCTCTCAATAAAAAACTTAAAGACCCATATACATTGCATCATCATTAATTAAAGACTTAAGAAAATAAAGGAAGAATGTAGAATGGGACATATTAAACCTTGAATAAAATTTTGGAATAAGAAAAGAACAAGAAAAGGAACTATTGATCATGCATACGTAATTTGTTAGTCCTCAAATTTACAATAAAATCTTTAATAAAAATTTTGTAAAAAGAATAAAAATTTGTTTAATTTGTTAGAAATTTAGGTTTTAAATTCAATAAATGGATGTTGTTGGAAATAATCTGCCCTTGATCAATTTTCTCTAGTTTTGCAGTGAAAATGTGAAGAATTTAAAGAGAAAAATTGAAGAACTGGAAAGCTGACGCGTAGCATCAACACCACGCGTAGCGTGGGGATTTCTAATGCTGACGCTACGCGTCACACCCACGCGTAGCGTCAGGAGCTATGTGGACACCACTGACAGGTGGTCAAGCACTCAGCTAGTGACCCCCCCATTACCCATAAGTGTCCAAGCAGAACTGGGGGACAAGGCACACCTGTCTAGGCATGATTAATTAAAATAATTACATAATCATGGCCACTTTGAGCTGTTTAATGGAAGCTGAGTCAGGGACCTGACGCGTAGCGTCAGGTTGGTGCATAGTGTCAGGACCCTTCTTTAGCTCTATAAATAAGGCCATTCTCCACACTTCCAAGGCATCCAATTCTGAAGTTCAGCTTCTTTTCTCTCTTTTCACTTGAGTTTGAGTGTTGTTTTTTGAGTTTGTACGGTTGGAGTGATTTCTAGATACTTGAGAGTGTTATGTTGTAGTGTGAGTTCTTGTATTGTAAAGTGTTTTCAAGCCATCGTAATGTCAAACGCTGTAAGTGTTGTTCTTACTTTTATTATGTGTAACTAAATTGTTTATGTTAGAATTTGGTGAATCAATCTATTATATAATGTTGTGATTATGACCTCTACATATCTATGACTCAAGTACATGTAGTATTTCAACTCTTTATCAATATGAACATCAAACGGGAGAATGATTTTCATGTGTATTAAAACTAGTTTTATTAGTATGAATATCAAACAGGAGAATGATTATTCATGCCGAATTAAAATCTGTTTTAATGAAAGTAAAAGTTGAAATATCCTTAATATGCCAATTACTAGGGATAGAATTGGTAATTATTGTTGCCATAAAGCCAGGACTTAATGCAAGTTTTTATTGAGAAAGCTCACGAGGGATCGGACTTTACGATAAATACTTAGAATTTATATCACGAGAAATCGGTTATAATGACTTTAAGCTGCAATAACATGAACTTGATGATTAAGTATGTATGTTTGTAATTATTTCATTATATTTTAGTGCGAGGATCCTAATTCCAACATAGTTTGTTAATCTGTGTTTTTACTTCAAGTATCTGAATTATTCTGAATTACATCTTAACTTTATATTTAGATTTTATCTTTTCCATCTTTTTACCTTATGAACAAATCAACCATCAAATCCTGTGAATATTGTATAATTTGTTTATAAATTATTATTTTGTTAATAATCATTGATAAATTTACCATAGTAAATAAGAAATTACTATGAGTTACTAGACTTTCAATCCAAGTGGAACGATATCTAAATTTGAAAACTACAAATGATTGGTGCGCTTGCCAATTAATAACCTAACAGTAACATGGGGGTTAACAAGTTTTCTCGCGCCGTCACCGGGGATTGAATTGATTCGGTAAAACAGTAAAGTTTTAATTATTATGGTAAAAATATTTTTTTACCATAGTAAAATTTTTCAATTTTATTCATTGATTCATTCTACTTAATTTTGTTCTACAAACTTTCTTTATTTAGTGTATTATGCAAACTCGATCTTTTGCAGGAAAGGTGTTCTTTGACCCTGAGATCGAGAAGTTTGTAAAGAAACTTAAAGCATTAAAATCTAAAAAAACAAAAATTTCTTCTTCTTCAACTTCATCTTCTTTTGAAAAAACTGAAAATTTTGAAAATTCTAAGATGGCTGCTAAAAGAAGAACATTGGGACAATTTGCTGCTATTAATGGATCACCCCATGTTTCAGGGATGTATCAAGGACCTATTGCTGCTGTAGAAATTAGACTAGATTCTTTAAACATTATTGAAAATAATCAATTTGCTGGTTTAAATAATGAGGAACCTTATGAACCCTTAACTATTCTTTATGAGTTATGCAACATAATTGGTTTTGAACCCAATCAAGAAAAATCTATTTACATGAGATTGTTTCCTTTTTCTTTGATTGGGAAAGCTAAAGAATGATTTAAATCTTGTCCACCCGGTAGTTTTGCAAATTGGTCCGATGTTGAAACAAAATTTTTGGAAAGATTTTATTCACCTTCAAAATATTTTGAAGCGATGACAGCCATACATTCTTTTTCATAAAATCATGATGAATCACTTGGTGAAGCATGGGAAAGATTTAAATCACTTCTTAGGAAATGTCCAAACCATAATTTGGATGATACTGGGAAGGTAAGAATTGTTTATCATGGTTTATTACCTCAGTTCAAGATGATGTTAGATGCATGTGCAGGTGGTTCTTTAATGAACAAAACTGTTGAAGAGACAATATCAATCATGGAATCCATGTCAACCAGTGACCGTCAAGCTAAACATGAAAGAGGTAGTACATCAAGGAAGCCAGGTATGCTTGAGTTGGGAGTAAATGATGTAGTTTTAGCTCAGTAAAAATTACTGACACAACAAATGGAAGCAATGAACAAATAATTGGAAAAACTTCAAATTGCTCAAGTATCATCACCACCTCCTGCTCAATTGAAACAATGTGTGCATTGCATGGGCGAACAACCATATGGTTATTGTGCCCCTGATGGAAATGAACAAGAACAAACCAATTATTTGATTCATCAAAGAATACCCTTAGGTAATTTTCCTATCAATCTTGGTAATTCTTTTCCTAACAATTACCCGCAGGGTTGGCAGAATCAGAATATTGGCTGGAAACAAGATGTTGGATCTTCTAACCGACCTCCCAATAATCAATTCAAACAACAACCATAATCTGATCAAATAGCAAGGCTAACTAGGATAGAGGAGTCTATCCAATAATTACTATAATATATGCAAACAAATGAAGCCACACATAAAGCGTACGATATGCAATTGGGACAGTTAGCAAAAGAAGTAGCTGACATGAAAAGCTCTGGTTTTTCTACAAACACTCAAAATCCAAGAGAACAATATAATGCTATTTTTACAAGAAGTGGTAAAGTTGTACGAAATGATTGTAAAGAAAAAGAAAAGAAAGAAAAAGAAAAAGAAGAAAAAGAAGAAGAAGAAAAAAATAAAGAAGAAGAAAAGAAAGAAGAAGAAGAGAAAAAAAAGAATGAAGAAAAGAATAATGAAAAAGAAAAACAAAAAAATCAAAAAAATAAAAAACAAAAAATCAGTATTTGGGTCAGACACCTTCAGTTAAAGATTTACCTTATCCACATGCACCATCAAAGAAGGATAAGGAAAATGAATACAAGAGATTCCTTGAAATCTTTAAGCAATTACACATAAATATTCCATTTTCTAAGGCATTGGAACAGATGCCAACATATGCAAAGTTTATGAAAGAATTGCTCACCAAAAAAAGGAGGTATGATGAAGAAATTATTGAACTTGAAGTAGGTTACAGTGCTATTTTGCAATATAATATGCCAGAAAAGTCAAAAGACCCTGGAAGTTTCACCATTTTCGTCTCTATTGGAGGTGTAAATATTGGGAAAGCCTTGTTAGACTTAGGAGCTAGCATTAATCTAATGCCTCTAAGTATGATGAAGCGAATTGGTGACCTTGATCCTCAAAGAACAAAGATGACTTTGCAATTGGCCGATAGATCAATCACAAGACCCTATGGTATTATGGAAGATGTACTTGTAAAAGTTGACAAGTTCCACTTTCCTGTTGACTTTGTGGTTTTAGACATGGAAGAAGATGTTGAAGTTCCCCTGATCCTGGGAAGACCATTCATGAAGACTGCTAGAGTGCTTATTGATGTAGATAATGGAAAGCTGGCAGTAAGACTACATGATGAAGAAGTGAACTTTGATGTTTTCAAAGCCATGAAACATCCCAATGCAAAGCAAGACTGTTTCAAGGTAGATGTTCTTGATGAAGTTTGCTTTTCCGTATCCACAGGTATGTCAATTTCTGACCCTTTAAATAAGTTATTAACTAACTCTGTGGAATGTTTGAGTGAACAGGAAGAAAAACAGGTAGATAAGTATCTTGAAGATCTTGATCAAGGGAAAAAAATTTCCTTTAAATCAAGAAAAATTGAAGAAATCCAAGAAGTACCTGTTGAAGAAATCAAGAGGCCTGAATTGAAAATGCTACCTTCTAACTTAAAGTATATCTTTTTGAAAGAAGGTAATTTAAAACCGGTGATTATTAGTAATTTGTTAAGTGAAACAGAAGAAGAAAAACTGGTAGAAGTGTTGAAAAGAAATCAAGAAGCAATTGGATGGACACTTGAAGATCTGAAAGGTATAAACCCATCATATTGCATGCATACGATTTTGTTGGAAGATAATTTTAAACTTGTTGCTCAACCCCAAAGACGCCTCAATCCAACCATGAAAGAGGTAACCAAGAAGGAGGTTTTGAAATTGCTGAAAGGATCCTATTTTTGATAGTGCATGGGTAAGTCCTGTACAAGTTGTTCCAAAAAAGGTGGCATGACAGTAATTGTTAATGATAAAAATGAATTAATCCCAACAAGAACTGTCACTAGTTGAAGAATGTGCATTGATTATAGAAAATTAAATCAAGCAACAAGAAAAGATTATTTTCCACTTCCTTTTATGGATCAAATGCTTGAAAGATTGTCTGGACAGACTTACTATTGCTTCCTTGATAGATATTCTGGATATAATCAAATTGTTATTGACCCTCTTGATTAGGAAGAGACTGCTTTTACATGTCCTTTTGGTACATTTGCTTATAGGAAGATGCCATTTGGAATATGTAATGCACCTGCTACTTTTTAAAGATGCATGTTTGCTATTTTTATAGATCTAATTAAAAAGAGCATTGAGATTTTCATGGATGATTTCTCAGTCTTTGGAAATTCATTTGAATCATGTCTAACCCATCTGGACACCGTACTGAAGCGGTGTATTGAAACAAATTTGGTACTCAATTAGGAGAAGCGTCACTTCATGGTGAAGGAAGGAATTGTACTTGGTCATAAAATTTCTTCTAAAGGTATTGAAGTGGACCAAGCAAAAATAGAGGTAATCTCTAAACTCTCGCCTCTTGTAAATGTAAAAGGTATTAGAAGTTTTTTAGGACATGCTGGATTCTATAGAAGATTTATTCAAGATTTTTTAAAAATTACTAAACCTTTAACAAATCTTCTAACTAAAGATGTTGAATTCAAGTTTAATGAAGCATGTCTTAAAGCTTTTAATTCCTTGAAAGAAAAATTGGTTTCTGCCACTGTAATTATTGCTCCTAATTGGAACCTACCCTTTGAACCTATGTGCGATGCAAGTGATTATGCTGTAGGAGCAGTTTTAGGTCAAAGATATGAAAAAGTTTTTAGGGTTATACATTATGCTAGTAAAGTTTTAAATGAAAATCAAATACATTTTGCAACTACTGAAAAGGAATTACTAGCCATAATGTATGCTTTAGAAAAATTTAGGTCATACTTGATTGGATCAAAAATAATTGTTTTCACTGATCATGCTGTAATCAAGTATCTTTTGACTAAAACTGATTCTAAACCTCGGTTAATCTGATGGATTTTGCTCCTTCAAGAATATGATCTTGAAATCAAAGATAAAAAAGGTAGTGAAAATATGGTCATTGACCATATTTCTAGATTGATGAACGATGAGGTCACTGCCAAAGAAAAAGACATCTTGGAAGAATTTCCTGATGAAAATCCTTTTAAAATAACAAAACGGCTATGGTTTGCTGATATGGCCAATTTTAAAGCAGTAGGAATTCTTCAAAATGATTTAACTTGGCAGCAAAGAATTTTTTTTTCAAAGAATCAAAATACTTTGTTTGGGATGACCCTCATCTATTCAAAATTGGTATGGATAATTTGTTACGTTGTTGTGTACCTGATTGGGAAAAGAAAGATATGTTGTGACATTGTCATAAATCCCCTTATGGAGGACATTTTAATGGAGAAAGAACCGTTGCAAAAATTCTTCAATTAGGTTTGTATTAGCCCTCCATTTTTAAAGACTCTCACTCATTTATTAAAGCTTGTGATAACTACCAAAGAATAAGTATTGTTAACAAAAGACAAGAAATGCCTCTCACAAACATTTAGGAGGTTAAGGTATTTGATTGTTGGGGTATTCATTTCATGGGACCCTTTCCTTGCTCTTAATTTAATCAATACATTCTTTTGGCAGTCGATTATGTTTCAAAATGGGTAGAAGCAATCGCTTCACCTAATGCTGACACTAAAACTATAGTGAATTTCTTGAAGAAAAATATTTTCTGTAGGTTTGAAACACCAAGAACTTTGATCAGTGATAGAGGATCACATTTTTGTAACAAAGTCCTTCAGAAAGTATTACAACACTATGGAGTGAGACATAAAGTGGCCACAACATATCATCCATAAACCAATGGATAGGCTGAGATTTCAAATCGGGAAGTGAAAAGGATTTTGGAAAAGACTGTGTCTTCCTCCAGAAAAGATGTCACAAAATCTTGATGATGCACTCTGGGCATACAGAACTGCATTTAAGACTCCAATTGGCCTTTCTCCTTTTCAAATGGTCTATGGAAAAGCTTGTCATCTTCCAGTAGAGATAGAACATAAAGCATATTGGGCTTTAAAATTTCTTAACTTTAATCCAAATGCAGCAGCTGACAAAAGAAATTTGTAGTTATTTGAGTTGGAAGAAATGAGAAATAATGCTTATGAGACATCTAGAAGTTACAAGAACAATGTGAAAGCTTACCATCATAAGAAAATTCAAAATAGACACTTCATACTGGGTCAGCAAGTTTTATTGTTTAATTCAAGATTAAGACTGTTTCTTAGTAAATTGAAATCTAAATGGTTAGGTCCTTTTGTAATTAAGGAAGTTAAATCTTATGGAGCAATTGAAATTGAAGATCCAACTTCCAAAAGAAGTTGGATGGTTAATGGGCAAAGATTGAAACTATATCTGGGTGGTGAGATCGAAATACTCACTACCATTTGTTATTTGACTGATTTGTGAGGTGCAGGATGTCAAGCTAGAGACAGTAAATTAAGCGCTCAATGGGAGGCAACCCATTATTTTCTTTTTATGTTTTAAAACTTATTTTTAAACATAAAAAAGATTAGAATTTTGATTTTGAAAATAAAAAGGGGTTTAAAAATTAAAAGAAAGGGATTTTGAAAATAAATTTTTGAAAATGAAAAACTGTAACCCCACGCGTAGCGTCCCACTGACGCGTAGCGTGGAGGTAAAAATTTCAATTTGACACGCAATGTCCCATCCATGCGTAGCGTCAGAGCCCACGTTCAGTTTTTAAAATTGAACTAGAGAGGCCCAATTTAGGTTTTAAAACCTAAATTTCCCTCTCTGTCTTACTTTGCCTCTCAGAATCCTAATCTTCACTCTCAATCACCCATATTCCCTCATTCTTTCTTCGATTTCACAAGGATTCCATGTATTTATATGTTGATGTAGGTTTTGATAATGACACAACAAATGAAGAGATATTAAGGATGTTGTCAAGTAATTAATTATGTCTGATGATGCAAAAATTGATGAACTTTAAAGAATTGATTCAAGGCACTTACAGAGGTCTAAAATAAGTGAAAAATATTCATCAAAGTGCCTGAGAACCAAAAGAATCAAACCATATGCAATTACACATCAAAAGAGTGAAAAACACATGAAAAGTGAAGCATCAGGAGCAGGAATCGATTCACCAAAGCTGGGAATCGATTCATGGTTGAAGAAAAGCATTTTCTAGGCAAAAATCAAGCTAGGAATCGATTCACCAAAGGTGGGAATCGATTCATGCATGTAGGAATCGATTCCCCGCCTATAGGAATCGATTCATGTGTATGATTTGCTAGAGGAATCGATTCATGAAGGGAAGAATCGATTCATGCAGTTAAGGAATCAATTCATGCATAATTTTGGGCCAGAAATTCAACTAAATTAATGGATTCATTACTAGAATCATGCGTTGAATCATGGAAAATATCAGTACGCATTTTCAGAAACTTGAACTCCGCTGATTCCTCTCTTGAAACTCAAATTGAAATGGCGTTGCATTTGTTGAGGTAGACAATCTCCTTCTCCAAGCTAGAAATCAAGCACGCAGGAAACATGGAGGCCGACAAAATTCAAATTAATTGCACAAATCATGGAACCAGGAGTGGAAAACCTTGCCATTGAAACTCTATAAATAAAGAAGAAGCTGAAGGCAAAAACGTACACCAACAGCAAGCAATTCTTTCCTTCCTCTCCCACGTTGCTCTCTTTATTTCTATCGTTGCTCTCTGTTTCTCAATTGCTCTCTTTTTATTATTTGGCAAATTATTTTGAGAGTGAGTTTTGTGAGCAAAATTATTTTTAAGAGCTAAACTTGAATATTATTTTTTGAGAAAGAAAAATTATTTTGAGTGCTAAAATTTTCATATTATTTTCTAAGAGAGGAAAATAATTTTTATGTGCTAAATTTGCATATTTCTTTCTTAGAAAGGAAAATATTCTCAAGTGCTTTAATTTGTATATCCACTCTTTGGAGAGTTATCTTTGTACACCTAAACACCAAAAATTCTAGAGGTTTGGGTTGGGGTTTTAACCTTATAATTGTGAGATTGAGAGATTAGGTGGGGTACCCTTGTACTTATGAGAATTGGGTTCTTGAGTGTGGGACACTAGGAAGCCATGATTTGTAACATCCTGATTATGCATTACCGGGCAGGTTAAGATTAATGGGTGATTAACTATAAGTGGCACGAAAATGACGCATGTGCCCTCTAGTTAAATATAAGTGGGTTCTGTCTCACTTTCCCAGGCACGCTGAGTTGAGAATGGGAAGAGAGAGTGAGCCACTTCTCTTCGTGTATGCAGAGGTGCTGTTTCTATTTTCTCCTGAAGATCAACCAAGCTTCTTCTTCTTCTTCTTCTTCTTCTTCTTCTTCCACTCGAAAGCTGTTAGAATCTCGATTGGGAAGTGTACAGCGTTGAATGCCTCGGAGTCTTAGAAATCCTCCACTGTTAGTGAGGCGAAGCTACTCGAGAGGGAGAACAGCTTTGGGTTTCACTGAAGCTGAGTTTGAAGGTCGTTTAGTTGAGAAAGAGTGACTGAAGGGCGATCGGTCAGCGTGGAAAGCTCGAGGAGCTTCTGGAATCTTTTATTCCAGGTAGGGGGTGCTTTACATTTTAAATGCATGGTTTATGGATGGGTTCCAGGTGAAAATGCTATACTGACTGCTTTATATCTTGAAGTGTGATGATTGGTGTGTTCTGGTTGAGTGTTAACTTGTGAAACACCCGAATATGTGATAGCTATGAGTCATGTAGTGTTGTGTTAATTTCCGTCCACGAGTGCATGTTGAATTTCATAAGATGCATGTTGATATTATATGAATGCCGAGTGCATGTAGTGTGGGACTGTCTGTCGATTCTCGTTATGATTTTATATGAAATAACATGAGATGCCTGTTGCTAAAAATGTGTATACCAAGTGCATGTGTTGTGAGGTCGTTATGCTGATTCCCGTTTGTGATTTTATATTTAAATGCATGAGATGCATGTTACTGATATTGTGAATGCCGAATGCATATAGTGTGGGACGGTTATGCTGATTCCCATTTTATATGGAAATGCATGAGATGCATGTTACTGACATTGTGAATGCCGAGTGCATATGTGTGGGACTGTTATGTTGATTCCCATTTGTGAGTTTATATGGAAATGCATAAGATGCATGTTAATGACATTGTGAATACCGAATGCATATGTGTGGGACTGTTATGTTGAGTTCCGATTGAGATTTAACATGAATTGCATGAGATGCATGTTGCTGTTAATGAGAAAGCCGAGTGCATATGGTATGAGTCTGCTATGATGATTTCCGTGTATGGTTTTACATGGAATTACAAGAGATGCACCATTGAAAATGCTGAGAGCATTTAGCGTGAGACGCTTAATATTGAATCGGTAATTAAATATATATATATGCATGAGATGCTATCAAAGACCTTGAGTGGGACTCAAGGCAAGCCGACTGAGTGGGACTCAGGGCTGCCTGTAACACTACCGTTGACGCTAAGAGTGTTTGTGTTACATGAGAGGGCAAATGGTTTGGTACCAGGAAAATGGCCGGATCAGCTGAGAGCTGAATAAAAGGCTGAGAGCCTATGTTGCAACATAAAACTTAATAATAATTGATCGGATCCGACTGACTAAATGTGTGTACATTGATACTATTGCCGAGTGCAATGTGATTGTATGGTTTTGAGTATATGTTATTGAGAATAACGTGAATTATATAGCCCTGAATAAATTGAATAAATCCCGATTGGATGTTGTCTGAGTATTCATATTGAATGGCAGTGTATGTTATTGTTGATTGAGATATGTCATTGCATAGTTGAGAATTAGAGGATTAATCCGAGTCAATAACTGTCATTTAATATGTAAAATGCCCACCCCTACTTGTGGCTATATTTTCAGTGAATATAGGTCGGGATGGAGAATGACGAGTGAACATCAGCTGTGTGAAGAGTATTGTACATGTGTAGTGTACATATGTATATAGATATGATATAGCCTTGGCCGGCTCTTATGTAATCCGTTTGTTTGAACATAGTTATTTATATGGATTGACTATCAGAGTTGTGAACAAGTATATATATATATATATATATATTTTACATTGTTATGATGTTACTTGAATTGTCTAGGAAGTGGTGTCAAAAGAATAATGTTAAGACAATAAGTTTCCAAATGGGATATAATTGGGAGAGTCGTTTCTGAGTGAGGCTTTAGCGAGTGAGCCTTTTTCGAGTGATGAAGGCTTAAAATGGTTCCGAGAGAGATGTGTTCAAAGGGACTACTTCCGAGGGAAGAATAGTCATGATGCCTCCGAGTGAAACATAGCAGGGAGAATCACTTCCGAGGGAAGAATGGTCAAGATAATTCTGAGTGAAACCTATCCTGGGAAAACCTCTCCCTAGTGGATAAGGTTTAAATAAGTTTGAGTAAGACTTAACCTAGTGAATTCTTCCAAGTGAAGAAAGGTTAGAGTATCTCCGAGAGAGAGACTTGGTCTATGGGATCACTTCTGAGGGAAGGAAGGTGAAGGTGTTTTCTGAGTGAAACTTAGCCGATGGAACTTCTCCTGAGTGAGACATATCTTATAAAACCTCTTCTGAGTGGATAAGGTTACAAAATCTCTGAGTAAGACTTAACCTAGTAAAATATTTCCGAGTGAAGAAAGGGTAAGACACTTCCGAGTGAATTGAGGTTGAAGTGCCTCCGAGTGAGGTATGACTGAGAGAAACATTTCCGAGTAAAGGTTAAAATGCTTGCGAGTGAACCATGTTTGTGATGGGGTCTTCCAAGTGAAGAATAAGGATCCGGATAAATGAGGCATGACCTGAGTGGACCATCCCCGAGTAAAAGGTGGTACCGATTTCGAGTGAGGGGACGCACCGAGTGTGGGATTCGCTCCAGTGAATAGAGCTTGCTCCAACGAATAGAGCTCACTCCAGCGACTTTTATTGGTTTCGCTTAGCCAAATCAGGGCCTTGCCGAGTGAGTGGCACCCTGACCCCCATCTTATGTTTCCCGACTCCGTTTTCATTCTGATTCAGGAATTTAAACGTGAAAAATTTTCCCTGATTCTCGGACTTGCTTTTATTAAGTCGGGATGTTTCACGATTGCTCAAAGTTGTATCTCTAATCCTTAATAGTGGAAATCCTTTAAGTGGGTTGCTTAGAGGCGAGACGTACACCGGTGTGGTGGAACTCATATATATCGGTTTGCAAATCTCTCTTTCCTACACTTATTTAATTTGTGTACTTAAAATTGCTTGCTAAATATTTGTGTTTAATTTAATTAATTAAACAACTTTATTAATTTACTTGTTAATATTAAAGTGCATGTTCTTTTAGTTTGATAAAATTTGTAAATCACTTAGATTAAAATTGTTAAAGTTATTTAAGTAATATTCTTGAATTAAATTGTGCTAAAATTAATTATTACTTTCTAAGTGTTCAAAATAGTGTAACGTTTAATTTGATATTCTTAATTGTTATCTTGAATATTACTTAAACTCTCTAAGTGAATTCACTTGCCATACATTAAGTGCTTATTATCCTGTCTTGTGTATAAATTGTTACTTACTTGTGATTAAATTTATCTTTTTCATCAAGCATATTTATTAAATAATTAATTTCAAAAGCATTCTAAGTAAAATTTTTAATACTCAATTCACCCCCCTCTTGAGTAATTAAGGCCACTTGGTTAACAAGTGGTATCAGAGCTTGACTTTTAGTAGATCAAGCTTAACAGCTTCAAGAGAATGAATGGCCTTAAATTCTCTAAACCTTTTTCCTAAGGGTGGTGCCATAAATAGACCTCCCACTTTCAATGGTGAGGGTTACGCTTTTTGGAAAGAAAGGATGAAAATTTTTATGCAATCAATTGATTTGAGAGTATGGAATGCTATTGAAAATAGTCCTTTTATACCTATGCACATTGTTGATAATAAACAAATAAAAAAACCTATGGATGATTGGACGAGTGAGGAAGAAAAGAAATTGCAATATAATTACAAAGCAAAAAATCTTATCACCTTAGCCTTAGGTCCCGATGAATTCTTTAGAGTAGTTACATGTAAATCTGCTAAGGATATGTGGGATACCCTTCAAATAACTCATGAACGAACCAGTGATGTTAAGGATTCTAAGATTAGTACTTTAACTAGTCAATATGAAAGTTTTAGAATGAATTCCAATGAATCTATTTTAGAACTTCAAAAGAGATTTACTTTGATTATTAATCATCTTATTACTCTTGGTAAATCTTACACTAACAAGGAACTTATCCATAAAGTTCCCAAAAGTTTTACTAGGGAATGACAACCTCTTGTTACTGCCATCAAGCAATCTCCCAATATAAATGATATGTCCCTTTCCACATTATTTGGTAAGCTACAAGAATAAGAACAAGAATTAAAAGACTTGAAAATAAAGGAGGAAGAAGAAAAGTCTTACAAGAAGAAAGGGGCTAACTTTTAAGGCCACCTCTATTGAAGAAGACAAATCTGAAAGTGATCAAGAAGACGATGATGATGAGTTAGGCCTATTTGTGAGGCGGTTTGGAAGGCTTATGAGAAACAAAAGATTCCAAAAGGGCTTCACTTCTAAAGGTAAGAAATTCATTCCCAAAGATAATAATTCCTTACCAACTTGTTTTGAATGCGGAAAGGAAGGACATTTCAAGGCGGACTGTCCAAATCTCAGAAAGAAAAACAAGGATCAGAAAGGAAAAAGGAGAGTATACATAGCATGGGATGACAATGAAGTGAGCAATTTGGACAAATTCGAGAATGAAGAAGCAAACCTCTGTCTCATGGCCAACCATCATGACGAAGACGATGAGATAAACCTCCATGATTTAGACAAAGATGAATTGCTTGATGCGTTTGATGAATTGTATGACAAGTTTTTTAAACTTTCTATTAAGTATAAATTATCTAGAAAAACCATAGAAACTCTTGAAACACATCTTATTGAACAGGTAAAAGAAAATAAGATTTTGAAAAAGGAAGTAGTAAATGTTCAAGCATGCTCTAAGACTAAACCTTGTGAATTTGCAAAGGAATGTGACATACTTGAAAAGAAAGTGTTAGACTTAAACAAGACACTTGAGAAATTTACTAACGGTAGAGATAATTTAAATGCACTTCTTGGAAAACAACGTTTATTGTTTGATAAAACTGGATTAGGATTCAACTCAGGATCTAGCCTTTACAAGAAAGAGAAACACTACAAGAATTTATTTGTACCACCTAGTAAATCATCTTCACCTTTTATAAAGTATAATTATTATGGTTTCAAAGGACATAATGCTTTTAATTACAATGTTAGAAAACTAGGGCCAAAGATTATGAGGAAAGTATGGGTTCCTAAAGGAACATTACCTCAAACTAACCTACAAGGACCCAACATAAAATGGGTACCAAGTTCTCTAACTTGACATGTTTTGTAGGTATGCTTTAAAGCGAATAACACCCATTGGTATTTGGATAGCAGCTGTTCAAAACATATGACAGAAGATAAAAGTAAGTTCATTTCATTTACTCCACGAAATAAAGGATTCGTTACATATGGAGGCAACACGAAGGGAAGAATTCTAGGAATCGGGAATGTTGGTAAAAACGCTTCCACTTCTATAAATGATGTTTTATATATTGAAGGAATCAAACATAACTTGCTTAGCATTAGTCAATTATGTGATAAGGGCTATAAAATTATCTTTGAATCAAACTGTTGCATAATTAAAAATAAACTAGACAAGGAAACAAAATTCATTGGTCAAAGAGTTGATAATATTTATATGATTAATCTTGATTGTCTTGCTTCAAATGATATGCAATGCTTCATAACTAAAGAGGATGAATCATGGCTATGGCATAGAAGAATTACTCACATTCATGTAGACCATTTAAACAAACTTGTTTCAAAAGATTTAGTAATTGGTTTACCAAAATTGAAATTCGAAAATAAATTCTGTGACACATGTCAAAAGGGAAAACAAGTAAAGGTTTCTTTTCAAGCGAAAAATATTGTTTCAACAAATAGACCTTTACAACTTTTACATATGGATTTATTTGGACCTTCAAAAATCAAAAGTTTTGGTGGAAATTATTATGGTATTGTGATTGTGGATGATTATTCTAGGTATACATGGACATTGTTTCTTACTCATAAACATAAAGCATATCATGCATTTAAGAAACTTGCCAAGATAATCCAAAATAAACAAAATTTAAAAATAGCATCCAGTCAAACAGATCATGGGGGAGATTTTGAAAACCAATCTTTTGAAAAAGTTTATGAAAAATTTGGCATTGAACATAATTTTTTGGCTCCAAGAACTCCACAACAAAATGGAGTAGTTGAAAGAACTATGTTGAATGAAAGTAATATTGCGAAACGTTTTTCGGCCAATGCGGTAAATACTGCTTGCCATGTTATGAATCGATGTTTGATAAGGCCTATATTAAAGAAAACCCCCTATGAGCTTTATAAAGGAAGAAAACTAAATATTTCTTATTTTCATATATTTGGATGCAAATACTTTGTTTTAAATAATGGAAAGGATAATCTTGGTAAATTCGATGCAAAATCTGATGAGACAATATTCTTAGGTTATTCATCTACTAGTAAAGCATATCGACTCTTTAACAAATAAACTTGTACAATTAAAGAGTCTATACACGTCAAATTTTATGAACTTAACCAAAATCCTCTGAGAAAGGAAATTGATGATCTTGTAGGTACCTTCCAAGAAATGAACTTGGAAGATGAAGAAGAAAACAAAAATGAAGGAGATACAACACAAAATGATGAACCCCAACAAAAGGAGTGGATCACCGTAAAGAATCACCCCTTGAACAATATCATAGGTGAAATAACAAAAGGTGTAAGTACTTGAAATGCTATTAGAAATGCATGCAATCACTTAGCCTTTGTTTCACAAATAGAACCCAAAAATATCAATGAAACTATTATTGATGAACATTGGATGTTGGCCATACAAGAGGAATTGAATCAATTTGAAAGAAATGAAGTTTGGAAACTTGTGCCAAAACCCAATGATCATCAAATAATAGGCACCAAATAGGTTTTTAGAAACAAGCTAGATGAAAATGGAATAATAACAAGAAATAAAGCTAGATTAGTTGCTAAGGGATATAATCAAGAAGAGGGAATAGACTATGAAGAAACGTATGCTCCCGTAGCTAGGTTAGAAGCCATAAGATTACTATTAGCTTTTGCTTGTTGTATGGATTTTAAGCTTTATCAAATGGATGTCAAAAGCACTTTTCTAAATGGCTATATTCAGGAAGAAATTTATGTAGATCAACCTCCCAGTTTTGAAAATCATAAATTTCCAAACCATGTTTTTAAATTGAGAAAAGCTTTATATGGTTTGAAACAAGCTCCAAGAGCTTGGTATGAAAGACTTAGTAAGTTTTTTTTAGAAAATAACTTTAAAAGAGGAAAGGTTGATACTACACTGTTTATAAATCATAAAAATAATGACATTCTTTTGGTACAAGTTTATGTTGATGACATAATATTTGGTGCTACAAACGAAATTCTTTGTCAAGAGTTTGTCAAGATTATGCAAGATAAATTCAAAATATCCATGATGGGAGAACTCACCTTCTTCCTTGGATTACAAATCAAACAAACAAATGAAGGGACTTTCATTAGTCAAACAAAATATTGCAAAGAACTACTCAAAAGATTTGAAATGGATAAGGTAAACGAAATAGCTACACCCATGAGCACATCTTGCTACTTAGACAAAGATGAGAAGGGTAAGGACGTTGAAATAACTAAATACCGAGGTATGATAGGCTCCTTACTTTACTTAACAACTAGTAGACCCGATATTATGTTTGCTGTATGTATGTGTGCCAGATATCAAGCATGTCCTAAAGAATCACATCTCACTGCCGTAAAAAGAATTTTGAAATATCTTGTGGGTAGTCAAAATGTTGGTTTATGGTATCCTAAAGGCGTTGAATGTATTCTTGTAGGATATTCTGATTCTAACTTTGCTAGTTGTAAACTTGATAGAAAGAGTACTAGTGGCACATGTCATTTAGTTAGTAGTTCCCTTGTTTCTTGGCATAGCAAGAAACAAGTGAGTGTTGCTCTATCGACAGCTGAGGCAGAATATGTTGCAGTTGTCAGTTGTTGTGCTCAAATTCTTTGGATGAACAACAACTTCTTGACTTTGGTGTTATTTTAAACAAAGTGCCTATTAAATGTGGTAACACTAGCGCCATAAACATCTCCAAAAATCCCGTCATGCACTCTAGGACTAAACATATTGAGATAAGACATCATTTTATAAGAGACCATTTTGAAAGGAGATTGTGTTCTTGAATATGTTGAAACTTCAAAACAATTGGCGGATATTTTTACTAAACCCCTTCCGAAAGAACAATTTATAAATATTAGAAGGGAATTAGGAATTTTGGAAATTGTTTAATTGACTTATTTTTTATCACATTTTCTTACTCTTTGGACATAGTTTTGCAAATCTTTAACTTAAAGATTTTAACTTATCTCTTCATAAAATTCTCATTTCTTTGAACATAGAAATTTACTTTGTGATATATGGTCAAATATTTTCATTAAAAAGCCAATTACATTTTCAATAATCATGTTAATGCTTCATAAATCTCTTGTCTCATTGAGTTCCTGGGTAGTCCCTACTTAATTAAACATATTTTTGACACCAAATAATCTCCTATACACCACATGGATCTCAAATACAAAATGTCAAATGACCTTTGATTTTCTTGACTTTCTTGTGCAACAAGATCATTGGCAAAATTGCAAAATTTTAATCCTTGTATAACCCCTCACAAAACACCCTTCTAATGACATGATTCTTCAAAACTGTTAAAAACAGGTAGATAAATCGATTCATATATAGATGAATCAATTCCCATGAGACATCGCTTAGCCAAAAGGAGGAGAAAATATCATTATGATTGCTTACATGCTTTGAATTACTTTGTGATATATGTTGCATGTTTTAGGGGGAGCTTTTACATGCAAATGGTATCTATCTCTATACAATGTATCTGTTTTAAAGTGGTATATATTCTTAAATGTTTTTGATGATGCCAAAGGGGGAGAAAATAAATATATACATTCTAAGTGGCATTAAGTATCTTACAAAGAGGGAGAGAATGTCATTAATGATATCTATTAAATAATTAAGGGGGAGATAACATCTAGAGAATCAATATCTATCCTTGTTGAAATTGCATGATTAAGGAGGAACCTTATAATTTTTTTTACAACAAGTGACATCCAATTACATGTGTAAATGACAAAGTGGTATTCAATTATATGTATGACATATGTAAAACATATGGTATCAAATTATATGTGTAAGGAGGAGTCATTTATGCCATATATTTGAATTGTTATGAAACTAACACCCTACGAGATGAACATTTATTGTCATCATCAAAAAGGGGGAGAATGTATTTATATGTTGATGTAGGTTTTGATAATGACACAACAAATGAATAGATATTAAGGATGTTGTTAAGCAATTAATTATGTCTGATGATGCAAAAATTGATGAACTTTAAAGAATTGATTCAAGGCACTTACAGAGGTCTAAAACAAGTGAAAAATATTCATCAAAATACTCGAGAACCAAAAGAATCAAACCATATGCAATTACACATCAAAAGAGTGAAAAACACATGAAAAATAAAGAATCGGGTGCAGGAATCGATTCACCAAAGCTGGGAATTGATTCATGGTTGAAGAAAAGCATTTTCTAGGCAAAAATCAAGCTAGGAATCAATTCACCAAAGGTGGGAATCGATTCCTACATATAGGAATCGATTCCCCACCTATAGGAATCGATTCATGTGTATGATTTGCTAGAGGAATCGATTCATGAAGGGAAGAATTGATTCATGCAATTAAGGAATCGATTCATGCGTAATTTTAGGCCAGAACTTCAACTAAATGAATCAATTCATCAATGGAATCATGCGCTGAATCATGGAAAATATCAGTACGCGTTTTCAGAAACTTGAACTCCGCTGATTCCTCTCTTGAAACTCAAATTGAAACGGCGTTGCATTTATTGAGGCAGACAATCTCCTTCTCCAAGCCAGAAATCAAGCACGCAGGAAACATGGAGGCAGACAAAATTCAAATTAATTGCACAAATCATGGAACCGGGAGTGGAAAACCTTGCCATTGAAACTCTATAAATAAAGAAGAAGCTGAAGGTAAAAACGTACACCAACAACAAGCAATTGTTTCCTTCCTCTCCCATGCTGCTCTCTTTATTTCTCTCATTGTTCTCTGTTTCTCAATTGCTCTTTTTTTATTATTTGGCAAATTATTTTGAGAGTGAGTTTTGTGAGAAAAATTATTTTTAAGAGCTAAACTTTATTAATTTACTTGTTAATATTAAAGTGCATGTTCTTTTAGTTTGATAAAATTTGTAAATCACTTAGATTAAAATTGTTAAAGTTATTTAAGTAATATTCTTGAATTAAATTATGCTAAAATTAATTATTACTTTCTACGTGTTCAAAATAGTGTAACGTTTAATTTGATATTCTTAATTGTTATCTTGAATGTTACTTAAACTCTCTAAGTGAATTCACTTGCCATACATTAAGTGCTTATTATCCTGTCTTGTATATAAATTGTTACTTACTTGTGATTAAATTTATCTTTTTCATTAAGCATATTTATTAAAGAATTAATTTTAAAAGTATTCCAAGTAAAATTTTTAATACTCAATTCACCCCCCTCTTGAGTAATTGAGGCCACTTGGTTAACATTCCAAGTAAGTAATGTTCTCTCTTTTCTCTTTAAGTTTGCTTTTGATTTTCGATTTTTAGAATGCATGTGGTTAGGATTAGGTTTAGAAAACCATTGGGATTTGTTTGCTGTTAGATTTAGGGAATAATTTTGGTTGAATATAATTTGGACGGGTTGTCGTTGCACAACCCCTGTTTCTATGATTGAAACTGCGTACCTCACGCGTAGCGTCCTACTGGCGCGTAGCGTGAGGCATGAACTATAACCCCACGCGTAGCATCCCTCTAATGCGTAGCATGGGCAGAACAGGTTGACGCATAGCGTCAGCCTCTATTTTTGAATTTTGTTAACTTTGTGTTTTATTTTTCTGTTGAATGTATATTTTAATTTTGTTTTTAATAATTCTGTCCCGTTTAATTTTTGTTGTTTGTTTGTTCAGTTTTTTTAAATTAATAAATTTTCATAAATTGTATGTTTGTTATACTTTCTTGCATTAAAAAAATAAATAAATTTTGTAAATATGTTTGTGAAATTACATGTTTTGTGAATAAAATGTGTTGTATGTTATATTTTTAAAATCCAAAAATATCATATTTAATTTTTATTTTATTTTTCTCTCAAAAATATATTATTATGTTTTGTAAATATTTTTGTGTGAATTTTGCATGAGTTCTTATTTTTGACATTTTACATAAAATATAAATCAAAAATATGATTGTTAAATTTTTAATGTTTGGCATGTTTTAATCAAAAATAGTGTGATGTGTGTTTGATTTTTGTAATTTTTTTTTTTACAGATGGAACCTAAGAAATTCATTCCTATTCCTGGTCCGAAGAGACAAAGGAGGAACACAGACACTGACACTGACACCACCTCTGAGGATCCAGATCTTCAAGGAGAGGAGCAGCTGGGACCTAGAGATCCCACCAGATTTCGCACTGACACGAAATGGAGCCGGTTTCATCAGATCAAGGGCCAGAGACTAATTTGGGAAAGAGTCTTAGATCTGAATGTTGGGGACTATCCTGAGCTGTAGGATGAGGTCCAAAGGAGGAGATGGGGACCCTTGTTTTCCATACCTACCGAGGGGGATCCTATCTTAGTGATGGAGTTTTATGCGAACGCCTACAGGACTCGCCAGGACACACCGAATATCAGCCAACAGAAGACGAGCTGGGTAAGGGGTCGACACATTACATACGACCGAGACACCATTAGTACCCTACTGGGTAACCCTTGGGAGCCTACTCCCGAGAGCGACACTTGTTTCTGGAAGGAAAACAGAAACAAAGTTGTGACTAAAGATGGTGATTTAGGATACTTCCTAGATCAGGTTGCTCACTTCTTGAGCAAAGATGGAATCTTCTTCAACCTGAGTAAGGTTGGAAGGACTCCATCTAACCTCCTCAAGACCCAGCTGACCCCTATAGCTCAGGAATGGTCTCATCTTATGCTACATAACATCACTCCTGTCACCCACCTCTCTTCTATCCCAGTTGATCGGTGCTGCCTTCTCTATTCTATTCTTCAGGACCATACCATTGATATTGCCAAGCTGATCTCTAAGCAGATTCACCTTTATGCCCTTAGGTATAAGGTGAACCGTCCTATTCTATTCCCTCTCATCATATCTGCTTTACTAAGGAGGCAATGAGTTACTATACCATCACCAAAGTTTACTAGTTCTTCGAGGAGAGTCCCTAAAGTTCTAGTGAACAGAGATTACTTCGTCCAGCAGTGCGAGCTTCCACCACTGGAGCAGGAGGCTCAGCCCAGACAGAGGAGGAGGAGACCACCAGTTCAACCACCATCTGCTGATGTTATCACTTATGGATTTGCTTGGATGGCTATTGAGCATCAGCATATGATGCAGATGATGGTTGCCACACATAGAGCTTATATGCATCTTCATGATGCATTTTATCAGTGCAGGCTTCAGGGAGAGGGAGCACCTTATGTCACACCAGCTGAGTTCGCAGCTCATGTAGCTTGGCCTGGTGATTCGCCTATATATCTTGAGACTGGTGGACCATCTGGAGCACATGCTAAGTCAGAGGGTGATGTAGATGAGGAGGGAGATGATGAGGATCACATGGAGGATTGAAGGTGTTATTCTCTGCATCTTTTACATACATTTTAGTTTAAATTTAGTTTGGTATTTACATTGGTATATTTGATTTTGGATTATATTTTATTTTTATTATGTGGTGTGTTTTATTTTTGCGTATTTTCTTTAATAAAAAATCAAAAATAAATTTTATTTTTTATAAATAAATCAAATTTTTGAAAATAAAGAAATTTATAACTTAAGGTTTTTACACAATAAAACCATTTTTTAATCAATTATCGATTCTTTTTGTAATTAAGGAATTTTGATAAAATTAATTACAATAATTTTATTAACTATCAAGCTAATTCAAATAGCCCAGTGAGCTGAGAGATCTTTTAAACACTTGAGGGTTTTGTCATAACTTCATTCAAATTGATTTTGCTTTAATCTGTGATTTGTGTTGTTATACAGAGGATTCAAGAAAATGATCAAGGCACATTTTTGGTAAAAGAAAACTTGGGCCAAAAAGCTTACCATGGAAAAATTATTTTTAACCTTTGAAAGCCAATTTGAGCCTGAAAAATAATTTCATTGGTACCCTTAAACCTTTATCAAATGTTAACCATTCCCTTTACTTGATTGATTAAAAGAGCAATTGATCAAAATGGAAAGAATATTTTGAGTGTTTTTATAAAAATGGGAGTGAAAATTAACAACTTGATTATTTTCAAGAAAAATCAAAATTGTGCATATAAATGAAAAATGAAAAGAAATATATGCAAATCAAAAATAGAGAAAAGAATCAAGTTGGGGGTATTTGTTATCATCAATAAGGGAAATGAGATTTGGGCCAAGAAAAAGCCTAAAAATTATAAAATGCTCTTTTATGATTTCAGGTTTTTAAATTTTGAGAAAAACAAAAATTTCTTGTAGGCAAGCCTCGTTATAACCCTTGAAAAGACCTTGTGATTCTTGAATTAACTTTGTATGATTAACCGTTGATTATATGAAAATCAAAATTAAATTTGTTTGATTTTATGATCGATTGAGTGAAACAGGTTACCCTTTACACAGAGATAAACACTTGTGAGGTAAGCCTGAAATTATGCTTGATTTGTTGATAAGACATTGTAATGATTTTTGTCATTAAACCTTTATTACATAGGATATCTATTTCTGGTTAATTTAAATAGTAAATTGTGAAATTACTTTTTGTGATAAATTCTCATACTAACTCAAAAATTTGATTTCAAATTTTATTTTTATTTTTCTCTCTTGCTTGAGGACGAGCAATTTCTCAAGTTGGGGGTATTTGTTAGTCCTCAAATTTACAATAAAATCTTTGATAAAAATTTTGTAAAAAGAATAAAAATTTGTTTAATTTGTTAGAAATTTAGGTTTAAATTCAATAAATGGATGTTGTTTGAAATAATCTGCCCTTGATCAATTTTCTCTAGTTTTGCAGTGAAAATGTGAAGAATTTAAAGAGAAAAATTGAAGAACTGGAAAGCTGACTCGTAGCATCAACACCACGTGTAGCGTGGGGATTTCTGATGCTGACGCTACGCGTCACACCCACTCGTAACGTTAGGAGCTACGTGGACACCACTGACAGGTGGTCAAGCACTCAGCTAGTGACCCCCCATTACCCATAAGTGTCCAAGCCGAACTGGGGGACAAGGCACACCTCTCTGGGCATGATTAATTAAAATAATTACACAATCATGGCCACTTTGAGCTGTTTAATGGAATGTAAGTCAGGAACCTGACGCGTAGCGTCAGGCTGGCGTGTAGCGTCAGGACCCTTCTTCAGCTCTATAAATAGGGACATTCTCCACACTTCTAAGGCATCCAATTCTAAAGTTTAGCCTTTCTTTTCTCTCTTTTCACTCGAGTTTGAGTGTTCTTCTTTGAGTTTGTAATGTTGGAGTGATTTCTAGATACTTGAGAGTGTTGTGTTGTAGTGTGAGTTCTTGTATTGTAAAGTGTTTTCAAGCCATTGTAATGTCAAACGCTGTAAGTGTTGTTCTTACTTTTATTATGTGTAACTAAATTGTTTATGTTGGAATTTGGTGAATCAATCTATTATATGATGTTGTGATTATGACCTCTACATATTTATGACTCAAGTACATGTTAGTATTTCAACTCTTTATCAATATGAACATCAAACGGGAGAATGATTTTCATGTGTATTAAAACTAGTTTTATTAGTATGAATATCAAACAGGAGAATGATTATTCATGCCGAATTAAAATCTGTTTTAATGAAAGTAAAAGTTGAAATATCCTTAATATGCCAATTACTAGGGATAGAATTGGTAATTATTGTTGCCATAAAGCCAGGACTTAATGCAAGTTTTTATTGAGAAAGCTCACGAGGGATCGGACTTTACGATAAATACTTAGAATTTATATTACGAGAAATCGGTTATAATGACTTTAAGCTGCAATAACATGAACTTGATGATTAAGTATGTATGTTTGTAATTATTTCATTATATTTTAGTGCGAGGATCCTAATTCCAACATAGTTTGTTAATCTGTGTTTTTACTTCAAGTATCTGAATTATTCTAAATTATATCTTAACTTTATAGTTAGATTTTATCTTTTCCATCTTTTTACCTTATGAACAAATCAACCTTCAAATCCTATGAATATTGTATAATTTATTTATAAATTATTCTTTTGTTAATAATCATTGATAAATTTACCATAGCAAATAAAAAATTACTGGACTTTAAATCCCAGTGGAACGATATCTAAATTTGAAAACTACAAATGATTGGTGCGCTTGCCAATTAATAACCCAACAGTAACACAGGGGTTAACATAATTATATTTATTAATGTGCGTACAAATATTATATTTCAAATATTTAAACAAATTTAACTATTTTTGAAAATCTACTATTTGTGTATATGTTGTATGAAATTGATATTTTTTGTTTTCCCCTTTTTCTTGTTTGTGTTTTATGATGAATTTGGATATATGAACCGAATAAAGTTTTGTCATGGTAGATCTACATCTTATAGTAGACATTAGGATCAGACCTTGGCAGACGAAACCGGGGAAATGGCGATATCTCGAGATAGGACATGTACACATTTACTATGGGTTAGTTATTATACGATTATCCCAAGTTGTGATTGGGTTATCGGATCCCTTAGGAGCATCCATTTTTTAATTTTATGCCCAGTTGATTTTAGACTTTTGTGATACTGATCTTTTCTTTCATTTCATTCCTCCACCTCAACCCCCTCATGTGGATGTGGAGATTATAGAGGAAAAATCATCGGAGGATGATTCTGTAATAAAGGACAACTAGGGTACTCTGATAAGACTGTCAAAGCATATGTAGATAGTCTCATCCTTACTTTTTATGGGTAACTTTGATGGCTTGGCATGTATAAGTAGTCTTTTGTTGTATTATACAATTGCTCATGACCATCGAGTCCCTTTCTGGTGGATACCCTTAGTTTAGGATATGTCAATGGGAACCTAACTGAAACTTACTCATTAGATGACTATATGAAATTATATAACTCTTATGTTTAATTATCTACAAAGTCACGATATTAAAAATACATTATCCTCTTGGTGATAGAAGAATAATTTTATGTTTGTGCAAAATTCTAGTTTTTACATTTAATGTTCCTAAATATCTTGATTTAAATTAAATGACTAATGTTTCTTTAATTAATATCTTAAATTATTTCATTACTAATAACTGTTGATGTTTTATGAATCCTAAACATATGTCAACTCTTCATATATATATATATCATTCTTATTTAGTATTTTAGTAGTATAATTATTATAATAATCGAGGGTGTTACACACATCTCATACATGCATTGTTCAATATTATTCACACAAAGATATTATTCCATTACTGTTATGTTCACTATTTGTCACTATTTGGTATTGTTCTACACTGTTCACATCACTATTCTTGTACTATTTGCATCACTGTTCCTATAATGTTCTATACTGTTCACATTACAATTGAAAAAAACACAATATGAATAAAATGTAGTTTGAAAAGAAAAATGTTGCCACGATTGTAAAAAAAAGGAATTGAAACTGTGTTGTGTAACATCCTAACTATTAAATTTAATTAATGGCGGTATCAAAGATTAAAAATAAATAAATTATTTAAATATGTTTCAAATTAAATGAAATAAATAGGGAGTAAATTAATTAAATTCAGAATTATTTAAAAAAAGATTGATTTTAGAATATGAGTTTTCCTTTCTTCTTCTATTTACGAACGTGGGTCTTCTTTCTCTCCTTCTCGGTTACCTTTTGTTTTACCATGGCTGTGGGAGTTAAAACTCCAAATTAAAGATCAATTTCTTGCCGGAACTCAAAATTGAGCATGTTTTTGGAATTTTGGGAACAAGGTAATCAAGTAGACACCCTTAATTTCTAGTTTTCTCTTTTTTTCTCTTTCTAGGCCGAATGGGTGTGCTTCCATGAGGGGTGTTTGAATTATCCTTATTTTGCAATATTTGAGGCTTGATAAGATTTTTTGGCAAATAAGTGTTTTGAAAGGACTAAGGGATGATGGTTTCGGTGTTTCTAGGTTGCGAACCGGAATTCAAAAGATTGGTCGATAAGGTAAAACTTGGAAACGAAGGTCAAATTAGTAACGGTGAGTTTTGAAACCTTTAAATGTACGTTTAGATATAATGAGTTTTGGTTTCAGAAGCCGATGGTTGATTTCTTATGTGAAACTTCTTGATTATAAATATTGAGAACTTGGTAAGTGTCGCATTGATTCCAAGCTTCAAAAGTGCGGAGTTGAGGTAAGGGGCGTACGTAGTGTATAGATTAATGGAAATAACAATTTAAGCCAATAAAGGCAAGTTAGGAAAAAGGTAGAATAGTTTAAATGATAAGTACATATGTGTATATATATATATATATATATATATATATATGAATATACGAATAGTTTTACATGTTTGTGATTAGAAGGAAATTAGATGAACTATAATGATCGAGTATGATTACAAGTATGCGATGTTGACTTATAACATTAGTTGCTTATATATATTAATGATTGATATTATGGTGATTGATAATTGTGTATGGCATAATGATGATGATGATGTTGATATATATATATATATATGTATATGATGAATTGATATGATGAACTGTTGATGTTTCAGAGCTTAAAAGATAATGTGATAATGAATTGAGAAGTATGATACCATTGTTAGTAAAATTATGGCCTAAGTGGCTTATTTGAGTGTCCCAAGATGGTGGCTATAATGTCGGGACTTGGTTGTGATGAACCATTAAAGTAATAATGAGAAATTGTTGATGAATATGAATTTTGATGATATATATGTATATATATAAATGTTGTACATGAATGTTATGTGGTTTGGGCGACTGATCGGTATAGATTATCCCTCATTTTAGGCTCTAGTGGTTGGTTGTGGCTCAATTGAGCTACCCAATGGTTAGGTAAGACCTAGTAGTGAGATGGGGAGCTAGGCAGGGCTCAGTGGACTAGGTAGGGTTCATGAGGTGTCAGGTGGGACCCCTAGTTGACAAACAATCCTTTTAGTATTTGGATACTAGAGAGTCGTATTATTATGATTGATTGAGAGTCAGTGGTGATGTTGTTGAACTGATTGTGAGATTAATATTAATTAAGTTGATGATGAGATTGATGTTATTTGAATTGATGACAAGAATTGATGAACTAATCATATTACTGTAACTATAGTAATTTATCTTGATGTTAATAAGGTGGATGAATCGAGTATGATGTTGTAAAGAAATAAAGATGAGTTAATTTAATATGAGTTGTTGCGTTAGGGACTATGCTATGATTTTCCTAACATATAGATATATCTTTTTGATTTTTTGTATTAATTTATATAGCCAGTTACTCACCTTTACAACTGTTTTTATTGATTGAAGAGAGGGATGCCATAGATGCTGTAGAGACCAATGCACACTAGGTGTGAAGCGATGCCAAGAAAAGAGATTTAATGAATGAAGTACTTATGTAATTAGTTATGTATATATATTATGTTTTGAGATATAAGTAACATATTGATGACTTGTAAATATGTCTGTTTGTGTATATATAGATATATATGTGGGTGTGTGTGTGCTTGGCGAGGTGTGATGCCTTATTTCGATAGATGTGATTATATGGTGGTATTTTGATGATTCATGCTTGGTGTTGGCATAGTGATAATCGTGATGATAATTATGTTGATTAACATTTGGCACAAAGCCATTGGTGTGATGATATGTGAATGGGTAGGTGATGTTTTGATTATCTAAGGCACTAAGCCATTTGTTGTATGTTGTGTGCATATTGGCAGGTTTTATGCATTTCTATGGCATTGAGCCAATAATTGTGATTGATCTATAAATTGTATATGTGTAAACATAATTTAGTTGATGACATATTGATGTTAGTATTAGCCATGTGAGAGAAACAAGTGCTTTTTAGCCAACTGAGTAGGTGAAACCAAGTTCTAGTGAGATCCAGAATCCCCAGAGAGTCCTAATAGGACCTTGGAGGTATTTATGATGTGTGTGTATATAGAACTTGAAGTTTGGATTGCATTTGAAGTGTTTTAGTGAATGTAATGGCATGAAATTGAGTGAGTTGTATTTTTGTGCATATCTTGTTCATACGAAGGAATTTTTGAGTATGGACTACGCCAGCAGGTCCAAAATGGGGGGAAATATAGTGCCCATGAAGTTTGGTAGCAATTGGAATCAAAATGGGCAAATTAGGTAGTGTAGAAGTTAGCCTAGAGGCTAAATTCTACATAATTATGGAGAATAAAGTGTCTAGTAATTGATTACGTAATCGATTATCAGAGGAGTGTGATTCCTTTTCTACATAAGAGGCTTGCAGGTAATCGATTACCATGTTTGCGTAATTAATTACCAGGGCTCATGTAATCGATTACAAGGTCTATGTAATTTATAACTAAAGTACCATAAAGAGATTTCAAGTGGTTTTAAGTAACGTAGCCCTTAGGTTCCTATCATTTATTGTTGGAAATGTTTTAAAAGCAAAAAAATTATCCTAATTTTAATCAGACCCTTGGATGAACCTTAGGAATCGGTAATGGGATGTTATATGTTGTGTGTAATTTTTATAGTGGTTTACTCTTAAAATAATTGAGTGCATTATTGTTGGATTTGGAAGTGCTTTGTAGAGATAAAATTTACTACTTTTGGTATTGTTTTATCTTACAAGGGTAGCCTTAGTTTGTCCCTTCTCCATATGGCTTGTCCTAAAGTCATTTTTGCTATCATTTTCATTCCTTGAGTCTTTATTTTGTATTTTTTTTGCCATTTTGTGTCCTCTGTTCTTACTTCTAAATACAATTCTAGAGTCTTGCTATGATTGTCTTGGATTTCTTGTTTTCCATCTTTTTCTTTTTCTTTAATCCTTCATTAAGTTTCATTTATTTATTGTTACACCTTTGTTTGTTTTGCTGCAAGTTAAAAATCTGTTGTGAAGGTTGATTGATTTCTTTAAGAACTCAAAGAGGGAAACTAAGTGGTAAAAGATAAGAGAGTTACATTTACATAAAAGTCAAATTGAGAGCAATAAACATGAATGATACATCTTTAAGAGTGTAAACATGTGAGTTGTATGGTGAGGTCTTTTAATTATTTATTTTTTTGTTATATAAGCGTATCTTAAAGGTTTAAAATAGCATGGGATGACATGAAAATAAAGGAAAGAAGAAAAAAATGAGAAAAGAAAGGAGTATAAGAGTAAGAGAATAAGTGAAGAGCCCATTATGGTAGATGTGTAACAATAAAGCTTGATGATGAAAGTACTGGATTGAATATTAAGGTGCTACCATTCATGGGCATATTGATGTCGAAGAGTACCTTGAATGAGGGTTGAAAATTTCTTTGCCTACAATGATGTTAGTGATGAGAAAAAAAGGTAAAATTAACTTCTCTTGAGTTGTGTAGCCATGCCATATACTGGTGGAAACAATTACAAGATGATAGAAGAAGAAATGATGAGTTTATGTTAGATACACAAAGAGAGATGAAAAGAATTATGAGAAAGAGGCATGTATCATTACGTTATTAGTTGTTGAGTAACTTAAGGGATTGAAGCAAGGAGGAGAGTGTGTAGAAGAAAAATATAAGGAGATACAGGTTGCCATGAGTAGTAAATCTATTTCAAGAGCATTTTAAAATCAATAGTCTAATTTATTAAATTTACTTACAATTTTTTATTTTTAATTTATTAAACATTATTTAATACATTTTACCTTTTATGATCTATTTTGCTTATTTTTATATATTTTTACTTTAGAATTTAATTTAAAGACACGGTTAGTGTAAACATTTTTTACACCAACACCTAATCATGGATTTCCACACAATCAATTGTCCTTTATTTTAAAATAATTATTTTAAAAATATATGTAGAATGAATTTTAATTAGTTGATAGTATAAAACATTTTACACTATAATGATTTAATTCTTTACTTTATTTGTGTACTTTACAACTATTTTTTTAAAAAAATTTACTTTCAAGCCTTTTATTCATCCTTTAGTGTGATGGCATAAGTTAAGCATTTTTTGAAGTAGTTTTAAAACCCAATCGGTGAACTAATTCCTTTCTTGGTTAAATTGTTTAACCGTAAAAAAATCAATGGGTTAATTCCTTAATCTCACCATGTTGGCAATGCACACTAAGATTGTAAGAAGACTCCTTAGTTTAAACCTTACTAAATACACTTATCAATAGGGTGATGAGTCTTAACCGTGACTAAGCCTCGAATAAGACTGTCTCCAAATAAGGATACCTATGGTTAACATAAAAAAGGAATAATTCATATTTAAAAGTTATTTGATTAATACATTTAGAATTTGATTTAAATACATTGTTAGTGTTAGTGTAAAGTTTTTTCACAATTATATCAAATCAAAGATTACCATGTAAGCAATCAACATTGATTTATATGATAATTACTTTAAATGTCATACCTAGGATGAATTCTAATTGGTTGTAAGTTTACATTGACAATGTATAATAATGAATATCATAAATTTATATTATATAGTTGTACATGAATAATTAAAATTAAAAGTTAGTTAATAATCTTCTTTTATGCAAGCTCAAGAATGTTCAATAGTTGAAGCTAAAAACTAATCCCTTTGAGGCGTCATGATGTAGGCAAAGGATCTAGTCTTGAGGATTTTTGATGTACAAGCAACCTTGCAATTCAAAAATCAATTCCTCCTCCAATGTTCAAGTATTGGCCAAATTGTACATGCTCCATGGATAACTTTTAGGTCAAAAACATATAAAAATTAAGAGAAAATAGGTGAAATAAAAGGGAAAGAAATGATAGAGGATTAGGCAACACTCAAGTGATGAGATAAGTCAAAGAGATATTCACCACTTTGGAAGGATCCAAAGATAAGAATTAGAGAGAGGAGCTCTAAGAGCTCTTGAAATTCTAGAGAGAATAAACTTATAATCTCTTGAAAATTAATAAAATGACATAACCTACCCAATTTGTGAAAGAAGCGAGCCTCATATACGCTTCTCCTAAGGTGATTTTTAGTTAAAAGCTTTACCCAATGCCAAAACCTAAAGATACATGACCCAAAAATGGCCTAATACTAAAATACAACTCAAATAGTCTTAAGCCCAAGGGTGGCTACCAACCCTAGTGTCCTAAAAACATACAAAAGAAAAAGTCTTACACTTGGTGCATCTTGACCATACTCCTTCCAATGAAAGGGATTTTCCCTCAAATCCAAACCATTCTTTTGATTTTAAGGCAAGATTAATGTTATCCCTACAAAACAAAGGGGAAGAATGAGTCCAGGATATATAACAAAAATAAAGGATAAAAGAAATAAATGAGAATTAGTAATGTGTTATGTACAAGAAGTCAACCGGTATCAAAGACTAACCTTATGAGCTCTAGGTGCCAACTTCTATAAAAGAAGATATATCATTAACTAATGCAATAAGATAGTCCTATAAAATTACACATGCAAATCTATGAGGTATCCAATGATTCCTTAAGATGAACCAATCTAGCATATATAAAATGACACTGAAGATGAATGCATGATCATGTGATGCGTCAACTAGAATGGGCATACTATGATGTGTCAATGAATGAAGTGCCCTACTAGGGTCATAGTCACTTAAGCTAGGGAAGATAGAGTTTGTGTTATGCAATGAAGAAACCAACTCCTTATACAACCCATCATGTTAGTATATGACACCATTATGATAAAAAACACTATAAGATATAAGATAAAACTTAATACTATGGACTAAACATAACTCATAAAAGAAAAACTTATAATTTCCTAAACACAAGAAAGACAACAAAAGATATGACTTTAAGGAAGGTTAACTTAATAGAGTATAGGCACATTCCTATCCTGTAAGACCTTGTATGTGTGATATACAACCTATAAGAAACCCTAAGGTAGCTATAGATAATTAGTAGCCAATTTGTTTCATAATGGATAGTAAAAGTTGAAGGAGATTTCTCCATCATCTTTAAGTATACTTCTTCAAACACCTTCAGCTTATGGTCTTCTTGAGGAGTCTTAACTTCAAAACCCAGTAAAAGTGAAGAAATGACGCTAGGAAGAGACAAATGATTAGTAAGGCGCTCATGCGCATAATCATTATTATCCAAAGTTAAAGCAATATCTTTAACCTTACTTTCTTTACTTTCATTCTTTTCTTTTTCTTTCTTTCATCTTTTTTTCTTTTTCACATACCTTTTATGTTCACTCTTATATTGTTACATCTTTTCTTTCATAGCGTCATCATGTTTTCTTTGTAGTTTCCCCATTTTCTACACTTCTTAATCTTTGCATGTCCTTTGTTATCAAACTCTAAAATGTTTTGTCATAATTGCTTCACCTTGCTATGAATTTCTTCAAGGAACCTTTTTTTCTCTTTTCCTTCTCTCATGTCTATTATTAGTGTCACTCTCACCTTTTAACTTATAGAAGTCCATTCTAGCATGTAGACCACCTAATTATTGTATTAGGGTCTCAAATTACGAAGTAATGGAGTTCCCACTATGCTCACCACCACTTATTATTTTTTTTATCTATTTGTTCAATTTTATACAATTATACTACAAACGCATTTATTAGTTGATTAAAAACTCCTAAATGAAAATTATACTACAAAAGTTAGCAAAAAGAACAAGAGGGGAAAGGTCAAGGAGATTTGGTCCAAAAGCCAATTTATTAGCCTATAACTAGCATTCAAGCAAGTAAGCAAAAAATCAGTCATAGGAAAGTAATTAAACTACATGTAAGTGAAATACCCTAAGGTAATTTCTAAAACAAGCAAAAGTTTCTCTAAGTTTAAGTCTAAGAGTTCAAAGGACTTGAATAACAAGGACCAAAATAAAAAATATCACAAGTTAATTATCAAACAAGTCTCCCAAAATACAAGGAGAAAATAAAATACAACCACAAGTCTTAAATCTTGTTGTTACAAAGCTTTGCTCTCCAATGTACAATGTCTTCAAATGGGAAACTCCACCAAGTAACACAATTTCTAAGCTTAAAGAAAGTAATGATTAATGAAACAAGTAATATGAGAGAGGGTCTCACCACTCACCAAACCTAGGAAGTGACATCCACCACTTGTGCTTTTTCTGTCCACTCTACCACCTGTAAAATCTATATCACAATATCTAGATAGAGAGAAAGAGTCTGTTCTCTTGTAGAATAGCCTAAGGTTAGTGGTTTCAACAAGATATCTCAGAATCCTTTTCACAGTAGACATGTGTGATTCCTTGGGGTCTGACTGATATGTTGCACACATGAAAACACTGAACATTATATCAAGTCTGCTAGATGTAAGATACAAAAGTGAACCTATCATTCCTTTATATAAGGTTTGATCCATTGATGCACCAAAATCATCTTTATTATTTATGCAGTTAGGATGCATAAAAATACTCATGGGCTTAGCATCAGCAATTTTAAACTTTTTAAGCAACTCCTTGGTGTACTTCTATTGATGGATCAAAATGCCATCATTAGTCTGCTTGATCTGCAAGCCTAGGAAGAATTTAAGTTCTCCCATTATACTTTTCAAATTTTTCTTGCATCATTTCAAAGAATTCTTTACATAGACTTGCATCAGTAGCACCAAAAACAATATCATCCACATAAATCTGCACAATAATAAAGTTTTTCTGAGAGCTTTTTCTAAATAGAGTTATATAGACTTTTCCTATAGTAAAGTCTTTTGAAATAAAAAGGGTACTGAGTCTGTCATACTAAGCTCTTGGAGCTTGTTTCAGATCATATAATGCTTTACTAAGTTTGAAAACATGATTTGAAAAAGATACATCTTCAAAACCAGGGCATTATTTTACATAAACTTCTTCTTTGATAAACCCATTTAGAAAAGTTCTCTTAACATCCATATGACATAGTGTAATACCTTTAAATGTTGTAAATACAAGAAGTATCCTGATAGCCTCAAGTCTGGCTACAGGAGCTAAGGTTTTAGTAAAGTCTATACCTTCATGCTAATTGTAGCCTTAAGCTACAAGCCTGGCTTTGTTTTTGACAACTTTCCTATCCTCATCAAACTTGTTTCTATAAACCCATTTTGTTCCAATAATGCTCTTGTTTTTAGGTTCTGGGATGAGACTCCACACCTTATTTTTCTCAAATTGATTCAATTCCTCTTGCATGACAATGATCCAATCAGTAATTGATTTTGGTTCTAGTTCTAAAATTAGAGCAATGGAGGATTGGTTGAGAAGTATGGATCTTGTCCTAACTCCAACTACTTGATCTCTAATAATGAGATCTGAAGGATGATAAGCCTTGAATTTCCACTCTCTTGGCTTTTCAGGTTCAGGCATAGCTTGATGTTGTTAAGATTCTTTGTCCTTATTTTTAGTTGATTCAAGTTGAACAGGGTCTGATCCTTGTTGATCTTATTCAGCTTTCTGCTGCTGTACACCTGCATCATCAATGTCTAGATCTACTAGTCTCTTGTTAGTCTTTTGAAAATCATCAAAGCTTACATGCATTGATTCCTCAATGGTTTGAGTTCTTGTATTGTAAACTCTGTAAGATTTTGATATGGCTGAATATCCCATGAATATTTCTTTATCACATTTAGAATCAAATTTTCCAAGATGATCATTTGTGTTTAGAATATAACAGGTACAACTAAAAGGATACAAATATGAAATGTTGGGTTTCCTTTCATTCCATAATTCATAAGGAGTCTTATTCAATATTGGTTTAATAAGAATCGTATTTTGTATATAACAAGAAGTGCTTACAAGCTTTACCTAGAAATATTTTGGAAAATTGTTTATGCAAAGCATTATTCTGGCCATTTCCTGTAGAGACCTATTTTTCCTTTCCATAACATCATTCTATTGAGGTGTTCTTGGAGAAGAAAAACTGAGTTATATCAGGCTCATTGCAAAATTTTTTAAAAACTTCATTTTCAAATTCTTTGCCATGATATTTTCTTATTGTACCGATACAAAATCCTTTCTCATTCTAGATTTTCTTGCAGAAAGTCTTGAATACTTTTACAGTCTCATCTTTGTGTGTTAGGAAGTATACCCATGTCATTCTTATGTAATTATCAACAATGACAAATCTATACTTCTTCCCTACTAGACTCTACACCTGAGATAGACCAAACAAATCTAAATGAAACAGTTCCAAAGGTCTGATAATCGAAATAACATTTTTATTTTTGAAAGAGGTTTTATGTTGTATCTATCTTTAGCATGCTTCACAAGGTAGGAAATTCTTGAAAGAAATTTTTGGAAGTCCCTTAACAAGACCTTCTTTATGAAGTTTTGAAATATGCTTTAAACTCACATGCCTAAGCTTTTTATTCCAGATCCATCTCTCTTTAGAGTTAGAAAATAAACATGTTACATTCTGATCATTTAGTTCATTCAATTCAACCTTGTACAGGTTGTGGTGTCTGTTTACACTGAAGAGTATGGATCCATCATAGTTAATGATAGTACACATTTTTTATCAAATGAGACCTTGTACCCACTGTCACAAAATTGACTAATGCTCAACAAGTTGTGTCTCAATCCTTCAACCAAAAATGCATTTTCAATAACAGATGAAGGAATTTTACCCACTCTACCAGACCCTATGATCCTGCCAGTCTAGTTTCCTCCAAAGGTGGTTGTTCCACCTTTAAACTATTCCAGGTCTAGGAACATAAACCTTATTCCTGTCATGTGTATGAGCATCTACTATCCAGATACTAGTGTAGTGGCTTTGTCATTCTCTCCATTTCTTTTTGAATGTTTTTATCAAAACTTTTTTCTTTTAATTTTGAAATTTAATTTTCAAAATCAGTAACCATATCAATATGTTTCTCTTTTAGCTTTATAAAATTCTTCAAGAGTTTTGAGAAATCATTGAACAACAAATCATAATTTTGCTTATGTTCAGAATAGCTTACATCCTCAAATTCTAAGTCACTTGGGCTTGCTTCAAAGTCTGGTTCCTCATATGCCATGAGATAAGTTTAAGCAGACTCCATTTCTTCATCAGACTCTTTCGATTTGCATGATCCTTCATCATCCCATGTGATCAATGCCTTTTGTTTCTTAAAAAATTTTCTCTTTTCTCTTGTCCTTATTGTCTTTATTCAGGAGAGGACATTTTGCTTTCATGTGTCTTGGTTTCCTATAGTTAAAACATTCTAGAGCAGACTTATCAGTTTTAAACTTAAATTGATTTTTACCTTTATGGTCCTTCTTTTGAAATTTCTTAGGTCTGAACTTCTTCTTCTTTAACATCCAATGAAATCAATTAGTTACAAGGGCCAACTCTTCATCTGTATTAGCTTATAATTCATAAGAGTCAGGGTCTGAGCTTATGGACTCTTTAACTTTTTATGCCTTAGACTTCCTGCCTGACTCATCAGACTTTAAGGTAATGCTTTTAGAGGAGGAAGGTTTATTAACATCCTTCTATTTCAACTTTAGTTCATGCACTTTGAGAACTCCAAGAAGTTCATCTAAAGAAAATGTACTTAAATCCTTTACTTCCTCTAGTGCTGAATACTTAGCATCGAACCTTTTGATAAGTCTTGAAAAGACTTAATTATTCTACCTTTTATTTGACTTAATTCATTGTTTAGTGATTAGTTTAGCCTTATTATTTAATTAATTGCTAATAATTTATAATTTATTTAATTATTTCAAAAGTGCTTAATTTATGCAAGAAACTAATTAAAAACATTAATTAGTTAAGAAATTGAGTTTTCATTAACCCAGCGTACAAATACTGGACAATCAGTGAACAAACGCTTGGCAAATTAGTTGTTTATTGGTGCAGGAAAAAGAGCGCTCAAGCTAAAAGGAACAAGCCGAGCGAGATTTGGAAAATCCGAGTAAAACTTCACAAATTCGACTGAAAAGAGTCCAAAAGCCCAAACTGAGCAAGACTTCAAAGAGGCGACTGAAAAGACTTCCCAAAGGGTTGATCGGAAGGAATTAATAAAAGTCCGACTTAAAAGACTCCCAAGATACCGACTCCAAAATAAAACAGGGAATCGAATATTGCATGAAGAACCCGAGCGTCAATTTCAGAATGCTGATTGAATAATCAATTCGCTCAAGCGAGAGTCAAATTCACTCAAGCGAGGGTCAAAAATTCGTTCAAGCGAGCAAGTCCGCTCAAGCGCGATTCCAAAACATCACCCCTCACCCAAGCTTCTCCATAACGCTTAAAGCGAGAAAGCAATACTGCAGTACATATTTCGAGCTCGCCCAAGCGAGAACCCAGTTCGCTCAAGCGTGAAGGATGTTATTTAAAACACTGATTGTTCCCTCCAGAAGACACTCGGTACCAGTGCTGTTTCCTGCTGCCTTCTCTCCTACTGCACCTTAGTAATTTAAGTAGTGAGCTGTTATTAGTTAGTGCTGCGCTATGATTAGCTAATGATGAGCTGTAATTTGTTAAGAGCTGAGCTGTAATTAGTTAGTTATTCCATAATTATGTAATTAGTTAGTTAGTTTAATTATTAACTTAGCTTTCCTAGTGATTAGTTAAGTTCGTTAGTTAGGTAGATGCTTATATATATGCTTGTACATATTCTGTAACATAACCAGAAAACAGAGTACATAGAATACAATTCATTTTTTTCCACATCCAACATCTTGCTACTTTCTTTCTCTCTCTAAACCCTCTCCTCCATGATGTTCCACATTCCTTCGATGGAACCGAAGTCGATGGAGTTCTAAATTCCTAAGGTTGGGATTGCGAAGGTTAGCAATGGAATCTTGAAGCTGTGTGCGAGGAAATCAACTTCTAGATCCTGAGGCGAACAAGCTGAGGAGTGGATTTGTTTTGCTAGATTGACAAATCCAGAACTGATGAAGAACTTCACCAGTGAGGAATCATGGTTGAAGCTTAGGTAACTTCCAGCTTTCTAACTAGTTCAGGCCTAATCAATTTAGGTGAATAGTTAGAGTTCAACCTCCAATTTCGCATTAGATTCTTAGGTTAATTAAGCAGTTAAGGAATTAAGGTTCGATGCTTAAGGATTAGTGTTTTTCACCTAAGGAATTAGGGAATAACTACAAGCGGATTGTCCTCTGGATTATGAAGTTTGATTATACTGTAATTGCATGTTTCTTGATGAATTTGTGAACCAAAGCAATCCTGACCTATTTTCTATTAATCACCTTTCACATTTCATCTTAACACTGTTTCTGGAAATACAAAAACAACTAGAAAACATTAAAACAACAAAAACCGAATAAACTTTCTGTGCATGTGTTGGTTCAGCTTGTACTAGTCTAAGATTGAGGTACTTACCACAATCCCTGTGGGATGATCTAATATAATACAATTTTAACGACTGGTGCGCTTGCCAAAGCGTAAATCTTTTGAGAATTACACATCAAAATAATGACTCGGAGATTTAGCATCACCTTTTTGGTAGACTTCCAAGAAGCTTTACGTTGATGTCTTTTGTGGAAAGTGTTATTACAAGAGCCTTGAGCTTATTCAGCAGAGTCTGAAATCTTCCAAACATCTAATCCATTGTTTCATGATCCTTTATCTTGAAAGTGTTATACTATTTGGTCAACAGTATTTTCTTGGATCTTTTGACATTGCAGGTTCCTTTGTAATTACGTTGGAGAGCATCCCAGATCTCTTTTGCTGTTTTATAGCTAAACACTTTATTGTACTTTGACTAGCTAAAAGCACAAGTAAACAAGAATCTGGCCTTGGCATTTATCTCTATCTTTTTTATTTCCACAGAGGTTCACTCATCTTCTGACTTGAGCTTTCCATCGTCATCAACAGATGCTGCATAATCATAAATTAAAATGACTTCCCATAAATCGTACTTAGTGGATTTTATGAACATTTCCATTGTATCCTTCTAGTATGGGTAATCTTCATTAAAGAAGGCTGGTGGCCTGTTGATAGAGGATCCTTCTACAATCAATTGATTACTTTAAGAAGCTGCCATAAATCTTGATCCTTTTCACTCGAAAGAGCGATCAACCCAAACGACAAACTCTGATACCAATTGATGGTTCAGAGTCAGACTTAGAATGAGGGTTGAATAAGTCTTAGACTCTTTTTATGGAATAATAAACCTTTAAAAATGCAAGTAATTAGACTTAGGATAATAGAAAAGATTAGAGCTAAGAGAAGAAAGAACACCATGAATTTATACTGATTCACTTCCAACACAAAAGCTACGTCCAGTCCCTTCTAACTAGAAGGATTTCCACTATTGTAAAATCTCCTTTACAATGTCAGTACCAGACCAGTACCACAAGTATTCTTGACTCCAGCCACTCCTGGCTTAAACCCAAGTATTCTTTCAACAAGCCACTCCTGGTTCAATAACCCAAGTATTCTTTCAAAAGTCTCTTCAGGCTAAATAGTTTCCCATTGAAACTAAGGCTAGTAACTCACTAGACTTCTCACACTAACAAATTTGTAAGAGTAGAGTATAAGAATGTCTATCAAAACTTAGTGTATCAAAAGGTTATACGAGTATGAGTAAATACACTAAGATAAAGAAAGACAAGAAGGCCAAGGTTTTCTAGAAGCAGAACAACAAAGAAGGCCCTTATATTTAAGAAGAAAGAAGAGATTAAGAGAATTTGATCACAAAAAATAAGAATTCTTGATAGGCTCCCACTTCAAAAAAATGAATCTCTTCAATCTTATATAGGTCACTCTGAGATGACCGTTGCTGTTCTTGAAATGAGGTATGGATGTTGGAAATCCTTTGAAGGAGTTTGCTTTGAGCGCATGTACTAGACCTTTGATATTCTAAAAGAATGGGCAAGAGTTTGGTAGCTTAGGAACTTTAATGCTTACATGAAAGAGGTGTTCCTTGGTATCTTTAGAAAATAAAGCTAATTGGGAGCTTTATTTCTTGTAGAAGTCATGTAGAGATTAGTGCTGAAATCCTTCTGATTATAACTGATATATATGCTGACTTGGTTCAGCTTTTCTAACTTGTGTAAAGTTGTTTCATTGAATTCTTCAAAAACCTGTATTGGTTGTTCTGCTTATTTGTCTCTTATCCTCTTTGATGATAAACACATTTCTTTTGATAAGAACTTGACTTCCAATACATCATCAAATTAGATTTTAGAATGTTTTGATTTGTACTTCTTTAGTAATGTTCTTTTTGTTAATTAATCATCTCCAAAAGTCTGAGGTCTGATTTAGTTGAACCATAAGGTTGAGCGAGCTTGAATCAAACTTTTTGGTCAAAGCCTAAATATTGACTTTTGATGGATTATACTTTTGATCATATGGACTCTCTCTTTGCTGTGTAACCTGTGCACTCTTTGTAGTTCCTGAAACACTTAATTAGGTAGGTTAGATCACACATAAGTAGACTTCATTTAATTAAGAAAACATTGATGTGTGTTATTAACAAATCTTGGGGTCTGGTTATAATGATGTAACTTAAGGTCTGGTTCAAGAGTTAGCAACTTTTTTTTTTCAACCAGACTTGTCCTTAATAGAATCAATATATGAAAAACATAAATTAACAAAGACAACCAAGCAAATAATGACATAAGAAAGTATAACACTTAAAAGATGTCCTACCAACACTAGAATTCAATATAGTGCACCAAAATCACAAGCAAGCTAAGTTATATATATTTATATATATATATATATATATTTTATCATATTAAACACTAAAAAATATAGTTGTGTCATTGTACAAACAAAGTTACAATTGTTGTAATTGTTTTTGCACTTAATTTTTCAAGTTTTGCTAAGAAATAGCCTCAAATAAAATAATTACTACTAGGTCCTCATGAAAGCTTTATTTTCTTTTTCAACACCTTTTTACACTTTATTATCACTTTTTCTTATGTTTTCTTATGCAGGTCCAACAAGCACACAACTCATAAAAATTGATTACAAATCATAAAATCAAACAATTTTACACTAATGCAACAATTGCCCCATCTTCCAACATGAATAATGCATGGATGGCATGGAACAAGACATAATATATGAACTAAATGAGATGAAAATGATGATGATAAGATGACTAAAATGTTGCTAGAAAATCAACACAAACACTAGAAATTACCATAAATTAAGACATTTAATAACATACAATTGATAAGAATTTACCACCAAAGAGTATGGTGGTCTATGACCAAACTTTGGAGCTTGAATTCACTTAATCAATGATAATTACATGTATGGATTTCAGCACCTAAAATAGAATGCAAAAGTGAAGAAAAACATAGAGAAACACACAAATCAAGTTCTACTACATTAAAGATAACTTCTACCACAAGAAACAAACATCAAATACTTGGAATACATGATAAATGTGGCACCTAAACAAACATATTCAGATCTGGAATTTCAAATTTAGTGACACAACAAACACAAATTAGAACTAGAAAAGATAAACAAACACAAAAGGATCAAAGAAGGATGAAACACACATGAACTTGTCTCAAATTTGGAAGATGATCAAGAATGGATCCAATTTTTTTCTCCAAATTGTAAACAAATCCTAGGTTATATTTTTGTCCTAGCATGGAATAACTTTTATGAAGAAGTTTTGTAAAACTCCAATCCAATCAAAGTAGATCTAGATTTTTAGGTTATGACTTTTTGGAGAGAAAATGCAAATGTTCATGGAATTATGTATTTGATATGTCGTTAGAAAGAGGATATAATAAGGAGTTCAAATCTATAATTGGAATTCAAAAATTCAATACAAAGCAAAGTAGATTTAGAAAAGACCTCAAGAGCAATAACCTTAATGATACTACATGATGTAGGCAAAGGATCTAATCTTGAGGGAAACCTTAAAATTCAAAAAGCAATTCCTTCTCTAATGTTCAAGTGTTGGCCAAATTGTACATGCTCTATGGATGAAGGGTTTTATGTTAAAAAACACACAAAAATTAAGAGAGAAATGTGAGAAATGGAAGAGAGAGGAATATGAGAGGATTAGGCACCGCTCAAATGATTAGATAAGTCATTGGGATGTTCACCACTTTAGAAGGATCGAAAGATAAGAACTAGATAAAGAAGCTCTAAGAGCTCTTAAAATTATAGAGAGAGAATAAACTCAATCTCTTGAAAATTCACAAAATGATATAAGGTAACTAATTTGTTAAAGAATCAAATCTTATATAGGCTTCTCCTAAAGTAATTTTTGGACTTGACTTAGATGGGCTTGTTAAAACTTCACTCTATGCCTAAAACCTAAAGATACATGACCCAAAAGTGGCCCAAAGCAAATATATGACCATACAAGACCCAAATCCCTATCTAAGACTACTAATGGGATTCTAAAATTGGAAAATAGTCCAAAACCTAAGCCTAATACTAAAATACAACTCAAATGGTCTTAAGCTCAAGAATAACTATCAATCCCTATTAAGTGTCCTAAAAACATATAAAAGAAAAAGGTCCTATACATGGTGGATCCTGTTCACGTAAAGATCATTGAAGCGAGTCTTGCATCTACAACAAAGTCTTTTCTATACACATGAAAAGATTCAAGCCTCTGACAATAAACTTAAAAGAGTTAATTATCTATCAATTATACCAAATTTTGTTGGTAGTTACTCCCTTAAGCCCTTTTTATAATACCCCTTATAAGTTACAATATGCATTTATTGCTTTTCTTACAACACATACCTTATTAAATACATCTTCTCTCAATTAATATAAATTAAATTTAAAAAATTTATTTATTTCTTTTATTAATAAAAAAGGTAATTTTGGAATTATGATAAGAATAATTAAAACATTTAATGTATTTACTTAGGAGAAATGAATTTCATATTTTGTATGAAATAATGTAATATGATCTTATAAAAAGGAGGGAGCATAGTTAATAATTTTCCTATTTGTTTGTTGTATTGAACTAAATTTTTCCAAATATCTCTTTCTAAGCAAATATTCATCTTTCATTCATTTTATCTTTTTTATTGTATTGAAAATGTATCATCCATGTAATTATATTGACCAAAAAAAGAAAAGAAGGAAGACAAAAATATGTAGGAATATGGGACAATTATCCTATTTATTAAGATACCTATAAATCAGTAAAGAGATTAGTTACCGTGATCAATGATAGGTATCCTAAGTTACATCTACACATAAAAAATGTTGAAATGAAATGGTAACAATTTAGTGTTTGGTCTAAACTTATCTATTAAAGATAGAATTTTCCTAAGACATAATTCATATGCTTTTACATACTATTTGATCACATATAACATATATCACAACATCAACATCTAATTTCCACAATTTATGATAATCATATGTTAAACATGTACCTAATAAGAGTTCGCCATCCAAATTGAGTGCACTATACTTTTTTTATTAACCGATTTCCTACACTGTAATGTCTATCTGAATGAGGCAACACTTATTTGAGTCTAATCAGACGAGAGCAGAAACTACTCATTAGACACTAAACAAATGAGTCAACCTATCTGTTGGAAATATGCACTAAGAGCCTATATAGGACGCATTATTTTGAATAAGGCATTTTTTTGTTAAATAGTTTAACAATCTTTATTTATCCTTGGAGTAATAGGTCATATGAGAGTTATTCCTAAAATATCCTTAGTCAAGTATTTATATGGGGGCATGTAAATACATTAAGACTAGTGTGTGAGTGTACTAATGATCTGATCTCACAGATTATGGATATAAATGATATCAAGTCTTTACACGGTACACATTAAGAGTAATGATGTACTAGACAGACCCACTATGGATTGTTATATGAATGTCATAAATGATTCTCAATGTGATAATGGTATATATAGTCCTTCGACCTGAAGTCACTATGATTCCTACATAAGGAGTTTGTTATTTTAATACAATCAAACATCTTCTATAACAAGAGGACTATAAAGTTATGATTAGGCAATGAACAAATTATGCAGAGGGATGTGAGTGATGTAGATGAGATTTGTCTCTTCTATGTGTCATGAGTGATATCTATAGGTCACTTGATGGAGTGAGACTAAGGAAATGCATGGTTATGCTAGAAAGAATAAATATTGTATATTTATTCAGTTAAAGTCTACTCCAGTATCAAGTAAAATAAATTAGGCCGTACAAGGATGACGTGACCATGCCTTGGGCCCAATTAGGACATCGTGACAAAAGGAACAAACATATAAAATAATTATCACTTATAGGTTATGTTGATATTAACTAATATTCAGACATAATGATGCATTGCTAGATGTCATTTTTATTTTATGTTAATAATAAAATAGTTTATTATTAATATGACTGAATATTTTACCTATAGGGTCATACACATAGAGTAAGCCCATTAGAAAATATTTTATTTTAGTTAGACTAAAATAAAACTATTAGACCTAACTCATTTAGAATGAGTAAGGAGCCCACTCTTTAGAGAGAACAAATTAGGTCAAACCTAAGCCTATAAATAGAGCATAAGATGCTCATAGGCGGTTCAACAAAAAGAAACATAAATACGTAAAAGTTGCAAGAGCTACACATTGTCAAACTAGCATTTGGAAGGTATAGCGTTTCTGGTGGAAGTGCTCATGTGGACACCTAAAAGACGAGGCTAGGACCGCTTCAATTTTTTTTTACAAGAGATAATCCTAAAACGCATAAATTTTATGTTTTTCTTATGCTTTGAAACAAGAAGTTTAGCAAGTTCTATGAGAATCCTTATTTTTTCTACTGCCTATCCAAGAGGGATTCCCTAACAGTGGTATCAGAGCCAGGTTATAAAATCGTGTTTTGGGTAAATGTTTGTTTAAAGAACATGTAAAAAAAATTTTCTTTTTTGAAAAGAATTGTAAAGGTTGAATCTTTTTGCATAGCTTGCCTTTTTTATTAGAAATGATGCAAATGTTGCATTTTTACAAGATATGTTGTAAATGTTATACCTTTTTGAAAGCTAGTATCAATTTAATTTTGTTTTGTGTATATTGATTGCTTTTCTTAACATTTTAATTAAAGAACATGTTTTTTATGTGCTTTATTATATGAACATGTTGTATGTTGCAATGGTGATTGTTTTGTATGTGTTCTAATTATAAAGCATAATTTTATGTTCATTTAATTAAATTAAAACCAAAGGTTATATGCAATGCATGTCTATATGTTTTCTCTTTCTAATATGAATTGTTCATGCGAGATTGTGTTTAAAAAGTTTAAGAGTTAAACCCTAGCCGCAATGAAAACTAGGATTCAAAAGTTGAAACCTAGCCATCATGGTATTTTATTTGTTTGTAAATGTTACAAATAAAATATTTGATTTTAATATTATATTTTAAATTTGATTTGTAAAAGTTATAAATCAAATTTTAAATGTTTATTAAATTTATAGTTTATAATTTACAAATTTAAATAATTTATTATTATTAATTTTAATAGGATTTGCATCGTAGTGATCTTTTTAAAATTAATGTGATTTGTAGGAGTTACAAATTGATTCATATTTATTAAATTTAATATGATTTGTAATATTTAAAAATACAAGATAAGATCTTTATTAAATTTAAAAAAAATTAAAATCAAATATTTAATCCTTAATAAATTTGATAGGATTCGCAAAAGTTGCAGATTAAAGATAAGATCTTTATCAAATTTAATAGGATTCAAAATAAAATATCTTGAACTCTAGAGATAAGGTTTAAAAGTTAAACCTTGACTATTCTCATTTTAGGATAGTTGTTGGGGTCAAAAGATAAGGTTTAAAAGTTAAACCTTGGCCGTTCCAAAATTTAGGATTCGAGAGTTGAAACTTAAAATTAGAATTTCAAATTGTTTGAAATCCTAATCGAATATTTTGAGCTGTTAATGGTTAGTGGGATGTTTTGGCTAGGAAAGACTTAGTACTTAAGCGGTCACACCAAACCCATATCTCTTTCCTGGGAACTAACCTGATTACAGTACTAAATTTTTAGGTTGGAATGTCACTTGGCACCCTACAAAGGGTAGCCTCCCCTTGACCCTGTCTGTTAAACGATCAACGGAACCGCCAAAATTCTCTGCGTAGTTTTCCTTTTATGACCTCACATGTTTAATTTTGTGTTTTAAAATTTATTTTATTTTAAATACAATTGATCACTCTATTAATTGATTAATTAACACGTCTGGCGGTGCATGGTTATGGTCTTAGATATTTTTATTTAATGTTAAATATAGTCTACGTGTTGTGCCTTTCTCCATTCTTGAATTTCTTCTCTCAACCCTTCACTCGTATGTAAAACGAGTTTCTTTATTGCACTATAATCTTGAAGAAGCTAACAAGGTGGAGACCTAGAAGAAACCTATAGTGGTGACTCTTGATGGATATGACCTTGAAAGGAACAAATGAGTGGTGACTCTAGGAGGATGGTGGTTTCAAGAAGTAGGACTTCATGAAGTCAAGACACCATAGTTTCTTTAGGTTTATTTTATTTTATTTATTTTCTACGAAGACCATAATCATCTCACATTTTTTGATTGCATGTTTTGGGGTTTAGGGTTTAGGGTTTTATTTTGCGTTAAAACGTTTAATGAAAGTCGATAATGAATAATAAGAAAATTAAAATCCCTCAAGCCCGACAATGATACCTTCCAATAAGTAATAACGTCAAACTTGATATAGATAAAGTACAGGTCACGCCATAGTTGGGTGCCTTTATTTATGTTTAGTAAGACATGATTGGGTAATTGGATTGTCTAAGTATCACTTATTAAGTTTTATTCATATAGACATTTTTCAATTGGATTAGAATAGCCTAAAGGTATGAATAGTCTAAAATGCGCATTCCAATAAGCAACACTTAGAAATGCTAGTTTCAATAAAGTGTAGGTGATGCCAAAGCAGGGTGCTTCTATTGATATTAGTAAAGGATTATGGATAATTGGATTATCTAACAATTTGTTATTGGACTTATCTAAGTAACTTTAATCAGATTGAAGAACCTAGAAACATTAATATTAAGTTTAAACGTCTTCTAATAAGTAACACATGTTGAGACAAATGTCAATAAATAGTGGGCCTGCCAAAGCAGGCCAAAGTAGGGTGATATCATTTATATTAGTAAGGCGTGATGGAATAATTGTAATATTCAAATTGTTTTTATTGGGCCTTAACTAAGTTTTTTAATTGGATTGACAATAACTTAGAGGTGTAACGAATAAGCTTAAACTCATAAGATGAATAAGGGTAAAGAATTACCCACTCAATCATCCAAGAGTTGCATGAGATACAATTGGAAATGTGTTTCCTACCTAAATAACCAAGGGCTAGGTGATCGGTCAAAGCTGACTCAACACTACGCCAAATATGGATCATGGCCCACTAGAAAAATCTTCCAATGAGATTTTTTATGATTCAGCGAAGGTATTTGTTTTGATTCAAAATAATGGGAGACAACATATTTATTTAATGACCAAAAGTTAAAGATGTTTTAAACAGAAGTGATAGATTTACATATAATTTGTTTTAGAATAACCATGACAAACCAAATATTGCTTTGTTGCAATCTGTCCTTTGGAAGGACACTTTATATGGAAAAATTCCCAGATAGGTATCGAGACTTGAGAATTATCTTCAATAAAGAAGAAGCGGCAGTGTGTCATGTTTAGCTTATTTTAATATCATCTATGGTTGAGTATTGAACACCCTATAAAGTTTGAATAAACTGAGTTGTAAAAAGCAATATGAATATATGGGGATATACAATATGATCGTATACAGACTCTATTAAGGCCGAGTTGGTCTGGAAGTTTAAAAAGTGATCAAGAAAGGAAATTGTTTCTAGTTTTAGCCAAATAAGACATTGAAATAATTTGTCTAAAGAACTTAAAGAAGTTGAAAAGAAAAGGAAGTAAGACTTCCACTACAAGTCGTGTTATAGAAGTCAAGTTATTTTACTTCACTGACATTAGTATCAAATACTAGTAAAAGATCTCATATTTGGAAAGATCAAGGAATTAGATCACTTCATAAGGGTGGAGAAATTTGTGTAAAATTGAGCAAAAGTTGCTACAATAAAGACAAGATCTTCACCTACTGGGCTAGTTAGTGAATTAGACATTGTGCATATTGTTTCTTGTTAGACAAGAAAGGTTTTCTTTTATAAAATAACTTTATTTCCTCAAAAGGATGTTGATGCATAATTGAGTAATGGATTCGATATCCTAAATCTCAAAACACCATCTATAACATAACTATCAAAATAGGTTAAAGTAAGTGATTTTGAACCTTACTTACATGGTATTATCTCCTAAGGCAAATGAATGAGAAACACATTTCTAAATACCATTAATGTGGTTATTTGGACTTTTTTGATTTTGGAATAAATTAAAACATGTAAATCTTATTTATTGGAGAGATAGTTGAGACCTCATTCATTAAAAAATGAAAGATGAGTAATCTATTATCTAATACATGATGATATACATCGGCCTATTGGAACAATAATTAGATATATTTTTCAATACTTCAACATACTAATTGAAAAGTCAATGAGTGTGGATTTATGTAACACGAGTTAGAAAGTCTTTGAAAAGTTCAAAGAATTCATAATGAAGTGAAAAACTAAATTGATAAGACAATTAAAGCTTTTGATTAGATCAAGATATCAAATAATTTGAGCTACAACTTTGATAATGACAGGGCTCGCAAGCGCACGGGTTATGTCGTGTGATATAAAAGATTATCGTATCCACAGGGACTGTTTTCAAAGTACTAGCATATTGAGATTTAATTATCCACACAGTTTGATTTTTTTATGTTTTTGTAAAATAAAACTCAAAACAAAGTTTACACAGAATAAAAATAAATACAAAAACAAAATTTTCTAGACACTTAAAAATCAGAGTTAAGAGTATCTTGGGATTCCGGGGGATCAAGACTTTATTTTATGCTAATAATTTTAACTTTTCATAAATAAGAATCAAATTAAGTTTTCCAAGGAAGATTTTCCTTAAGCTAATTAATATGTTCCTCTCGGAATCCTATTAATGTACCTAACGTATGGAGAACCACGTTCAATCCCTAAGATAGGCCCTTTACTGTTTTATGAAAACCCCTTTTTATTCCTCAAAAGGATTTTGATTACTTTCACGGTTTTACCGAGGTCACAAAAAGTATTTCAAAACCTTAGGTTTAGTTCAAAAGCTTTCCAGTAATAATAAATCTCTCGATTCTATTAATTACTTAAATTTACTAATAAACCCGCAAGTATACAATTTTATCACTTAGGTTCTTATTAGGAATTACTAAGAGCTTTGAGTATAATTTGAACTAAATGGAAAATACAAATTTATTTAAATCAAAGTCAAAATAACATTAACACAAAATATTATCACACCTTCTTCATCCCAAGATAGAGAATTTAGTTACACATATAGAAAATAATATCCATACAGAAAGTGAAATTTATCATAGAATACATTACAAAATAGAGAGGAAAAGTCACCAGTTTATCATAAACTGCTTGTAATTTTCTCCACTTCTTGCTGTATTTTTTTGCCCTCTCTGTATTTTTACTATTCTCTGTATTTTTTACTAACTCCTCCAAATTTCTTGTGCCCAATGGCTTCCTCTCTGCTCAACGCCCCAAAGGCTTGCTTTTATACTTGATTTTCTCTAATTCTTTTCCTTAAAACTGTGGCACCATGCTTCAAGTGGATCCATTGCAATTGAAATGGCCAACTAATTCCCTTTCATTATCGTCAAAAATTTGGACAAGGGAAAGTGGAATTATAAAACAAATGGTGAGTGGAGTCTTTGCTAGCTTGGTCGTGAATGCATTTAGACAATGGTGAATGGGTTGAATAAAATAATATATGAGTGGAATGCTTACTTGGCCGTAAGAGTTATTGAGAAAGGGATGCTTTTGTTGCAGTAAAATATTGGGATATAGACCTTTCTTTTTGAGAGATCATTAACGTGAATTGTAGTATCCATTTTATTGTCTAATTTTCTTGTTAAATGCTATGCATTTTCACGTTGAAAGGCTTGGTTGTTTACTGTCCCATTTTTCCTGTTTTACTATAGTTTTTACGTTGGCAATTAAAAGAAATGGGAACCCATTTAATTTATGTTAAATGCTGCCCAATTCCTTTTGTTTGCTGCCCAAAATTTACACAGGGGTCACTTCACGTTAAAGCATGAAAGGATTAGATGAATGGTGCTTCAAATCTTATCCTTTGGTGGGTCCTACAAAAAGAAGAAAGCATTCAACATTTTATACAAATTTCCATCAGGTTTTACGTTGGAAGCTTATAGAAAATGAGGTTAACTTTTGCTTATTTTATTTGGTAGACCAATGCTTTGCTTTTTGACCATGAAAGATAAGAAACAATGGTGAATAAGTGAATAAAATAATGCATCATCTTTCACTTTTGCATCATTCACATTGATACATAGAACAAGAAAGATTATTTTATTCAATCATTTGGTGAATGGAAACATTATTTCTATTAAAATATTCAAGCACATGGGTCCTCTTTGGAAGGCTTTTTACGTGAAGCATAAATGGGTGAAAGGAGAACCATGAAGACCATGAAGGATTTTGATAATGACAAGACCAATGCCAGAGATCAAGAATGAAGATCCAAGACCAAGGCATAATTAAAGTAAGACTCTATAAAAAGAAAGTACGGCCATTAATATAAAAAAAGTTTTAAAATAAGAATACATTCTGATGGAATGTAATTGATTACCTCATTAGTGTAATCAATTACCTCAGCAATGTGATCGATTACCATGTTTAAGTAATCGATTACAATATGAATGTTATGTTTCAAAACTGATTTTAAAAGGCTGTAATCGATTACCTATTTTATGTAATCGATTACAACGTGATCAGAAAGCAAAAAATCATGTTGAAACATTATAACTTTTCACAAAATATTATTTTATCCAAGAGGTACCTTTCCAATTATTTTAATCAATAATTTCACACCTCTTGAAGGCATTTCTTCTCCTATAAATAGGAGGGTATTTCATTTGCAAAAGCACACCAATAACACCAACACAAAAATACTTCCAATCTTTTCTTAAGAGCAATAATGGCCATATTCTCTTAATAGAGTTATTACTCTTCTTGTTCCTCAATTTGTTCATCATACTTTTGAAGAGAGTTTTTCTATAGAGTTCTTTATCTCTAAAGTGAGATTGATACTCAGAGTGGTGTATCTCTGAGGGTGTTCTTCTTGGATGTGGTGTAGCATCCAAGGGTGATGTTCTTGGGTATGGTGTAGTATCCAAGGGTGATGTGCTTGGGTGTGGTGTAGCATCCAATGCATTTGTGATCGGGGTGTGAGTCCCTATTGTGGTGTAATCAAGGGATTTGATTATAGTGAATTTCCTCAAGGGTGTCTTGAGAAGACTGGACGTAGGTAGTGGTTGGCCGAACCAGTATAAATCTCTATTTGCACTTCTCTAACCCTTAAACTCTTTATGTTTTAAGCATTATTATTCAAATCACATATCATTGCATATTGAGTTTTTAAAGGAGAAATTTATTAGTGAAAAAGTTCCTAACTACTCAATTCACCCCCCCTCTTGAGTTTCCTAGAGGCCACCTGGGCTAACAAACCATTTTTTTATTCAATAAATTGGTGAATGGATGGTATATAAAAAATAAAAAATTGGAACATTCACCTTACTTCTGAGAAGCTTGAACATGAATTAGAAAAAGGGAGGAGATGGATTAACATTACATTTAGAGAAATAAACAAGTTAATTAATTTAAATGGAACTTTTAAAAAAAATTAATTTTTATAGAAATGAAATTATGATTTTAAGTTCTTGAAAGAATTAGTTTAACACTAAACCAAAATTAATTTTCCACTTCTGAAAAAAAATAATTTTTAACATTCCATTTAATTTAATTCACACAAAATATAGCACTCAAATGGAAACAGTAAAAAGAAAACAGAAATTATGAAATTTGGGAAAAATTGATACAATAAACTTGGAATTTTAAACAAATTAAACAGTGAAAAATATTGTTTTAAAACACTTATCAGATAACTATCTAATAAAGTAAGAGATTACCTCTTAACTTATTCTTCATGGAATGCCATAATAGCATCTCTATGGGGAAAAGTCAAACTTTGTTGGATACAATTTGATTATTGATTATAGTTTGATTATTAATTATTATCAAACATTTCTAACTCTTTCAATGTTCCTTTATTGACAAAATTTCTACACTTAACCATGTTCCATCTTAGACTTTCTTAAAGAAATCATATATGATATGGACTAGGAAGAAACCTAGTATGTCTTTAATAATGATTTGGAACTATAATGCTTCTATAGAGCATCCAACTCTAACAAGGTCAAATCCAAATTAGATAAATGTCTTTTGTGAGATATCTAAAGAAAGCTAAGGGTTACCATTTCTACAATCCATATGAGAATAAAAGGCTTGTTGCTTAGAATGTTGTATTCTTGAATAAGAGTACGTCCCTTAAATCAGTGGAAGGATAGTAAAACTTGAAGAAATTCAAGTATCACAAAGCATTCAAAAGTCAAGGATGGACTTGAAGCAGAAATCACAAAGTGTTGTGACATCATTAGCTCCAATAGAACAAGACTTATGTAAGATCAAATAGGATATGTCACCAAATCTGAAAGATGTGGATATCTTATGAATCAAAAAAGAGGCATATTGCTAAATGATCAAGCTTCTTATAAAGTGGCCAATGAAAGTTTAGATTCTAAAACATGGCATAAGACCATAGGATTTAAAATGGGCTCCATGTCCATTAACAAGGTATGAATCTTGGTTGATGCACCCAAATGGTAAAACCTATAGGATGCAAGTGGGTTTTCAAAAGGTAAACTAAACATGGATGGTAATAAGAGTACCTTTAAAAGTAAGATTGAAAAAATTCAATTAGCTTAAAAACCATTTAGATCTTGCTTGTTGTAGTAGTATACCACCATTATGAGATATGGTAGATAGATGTCAAGATGCAAATCATTTTGAGGATGTGTATATGACACAACCTAAAGGCCTTTTATGCCTGAAACATCTAAGAAGGTATGTGAACTGTAAATGTTCTATTTATGGACTAAAGCAGGCTTTTAGAAGCTAGAATCTTCATTAAAGAATGAAGATAAATCTTGTGACTATAAAAGGGTTAGTAACTACATAATTATAGTTCTAGTATTACATGTAAAAGACATGCTTCTTCTAAAACTAATATTCTTATTCTATAGTCAAGAATATCCTTAAACACTTAAGAAGGACTAAGAATTTGATCTTGATAAATAGAAGATGAGCTCGTTGTAAAGGTTACATCGATGCTAATCTTCTGAGTAATTTGAATGACTTAAGATTGCAATCAATATATATATATGTGTTGTCAAGATGGTTGCGATGTATTCTTGAAAGGTTCAAAGCAAGAAACAGTTACTGGTTCTACTAACAAATCTATGTATTTGCTATGATAAAGTACTAAAGAAGTAGATTTACATTTAATCATTCTAAATGTTTTATACCCTATGAGTTTCCGGGAACCCACTAGTAAAACCACTTGTGTAGCAAAAGCATAAAGGGACTGTAAGACGTCATTGGGCATTAACCTTATCGGCTCTAAGTGAAAGTGGGAGATTGTTGAAAATATGCACTAAGAGCCTATATAGGACGCATCATTTTGAATAAGGCATTTTTTTGTTAAATATTTTAACAACCTTGGAGTAATAGGTCATATGAGAGTTATTCCTCTAATGTCCCTAGTCAAGTATTTATGTGGGACATGTAAATACATTAAGACTAGTGTATGAGTGTATTGATAATTTGATCTCACAGATCATGGATATAAATGATATCAAGTGTTCACACAGGTACACATTAAGAGTAATGATGTACTGGACAAACCCATCATGAGAACGTTGCATGGATCGTTACATGAATGTCATAAACGATTCTTAGTATGATAATGGTATATGTAGTCCTTCGACCTGAAGTCACTACGATTCCTATATAAGGAGTTTGTTGTTTTAATACAATCAAACGTCTTCTGTAATAAGAGGACTATAAAGGTTGTGATTAGGGAATGAACAGATTATGCAAAGGGATGTGAGTGATATAGATGGGATTTGTTTCTCCCATGTGGCAGGAGTGATATCTATAGGCCACTTGATGGAGTGAGACTAAGGAAATGCATGGTCATGCTAGAAAGAATAAATATTCAGACATAATGATGCATTGCTAGATGCCACTCTTATTTTATATTAATAATAAAATAGTTTATTATTAATATGATCAAGTATTTTTCCTATAGGGTCACACACATAGAGTAAGCACATCAGAAAATGTTATATTTTAGTTAGACTAAAATAAAACTATTAGGCCTAACTCATTTAGAATGAGTAAAGAGCTCACTCATTAGAGTGAACAAATTAGGTCAAACCTAAGTCTATAAATAGAGCATAAGAGGCTTATAGGTGGTTCACCAAAAAGAGACATACGTAAAAGTTGCAAAAGCTACACGCCGTCAAACTAGCATTTGGAAGGTATAGCATTTCTTGTGGGAGTGCTCGTATGAACTCCTAAAGGACAAGGCTAGGACCGCTTTGATTTTTTTTCTACAAGAGGTAATCCTAAAACGCATAAATTTTATGTTTGTCTTATGCTTTGAAACACAAAGCTTTGCAAGTCCTATAAGAATCCTTATTTTTTTCGCTGCATATCCAAGAGGGATTCCCTAACACCATCATGGTTCAAATCAAATGCTCAATCACATAAACCATCTAAATAAATATTCGATATAATTATTATATAATTGATATAATAACAATGTGATATTGTCTTATTAGTTTAATAATGATAATCTATGTAACATCCCAAATTTTTATGAAATAAATTATTAGAAGATGATAATTAATTATTTATGGTCCAATATATTGGGAAAATTAGTTAGGAATTAATTATGATTTATTGGTAAATTAAAATTTACTGAAACTTGATAATTTAACAGAAGGTGTGGGACCCATTAAATAATTCTAGGCATTTAATAGTTCTATAATAATGAGAAATTTATTGTGGTTATGATGGTATGTTCAAAATAATTTTTGGTGTTGAAGAGATATTTATTCGGACATGACCTATATTAATAAATGGCGAAATACGAAAGGAATAAAATTTAAGAAAAATGTAAAAATCCCTTTTCTTCTCCTCTCACTATCGTGCATCTCTTCCTTCTTTCTCTACTCACTTTTAACCAAAGGATAAAGGGGTTTTAGGGACCAAAAGATAAAAGCAAAAAGTAGATGCATTACCCATTAGACAAGGACTAATTTTACACTTTTCTCTCCCCCTTCTCTAATTTGTATTGGCTTCTACTCCTCTCCCTTCAATTCATTTTTTTTCAACTTTTCCCTCCCTCAATTGAAGCAAAAACTATCCATACCCCTCTCTGGTGCCATTTTCCACTAAAATCGACACGTAAGCTTGGATTTATGAAGCATATATTGGATATTGTAGCTAAGCTTGGATCATCTCTTCCTCTCTTTCTCTGTATTTTGTTTTCTAAGAGCTTGGATTTAAGGTAAGAACTCATTCTTCCTAATGACATTTATTTGGTGTTTTAGAGTGGTTAAAGCTTGATAATGGTGGATTACATGTTATTATGATGAGAAAATGTATGTGGAACTTAAACCCTAGGTTAGATGACCATTATGATTTGTTGATTAGTTGTTGGTGATTGGAATATGATGTTGTTAGCTGAAGGATGCTTGAAATGGTGCATGAAAGTGATTGGAGTTGATGTTTGGTAATTTAAGTGAAAACCGTAGATATTAGTGTGAACACCTATTTCGGTCTGGCCAGTTTCGATGTCAAATAAACACCGTCAGCAATTAAAAGGTAGTATGAACTTTTCAACCAGCATGATCCACAAGAATGGGATACCGTCCCAGACACCGGTATTGTGCCACAAAGGGACACTGCCTTTCTAAGAAAATCCAATGTCGAAGCAATGTAACCAGTAGGACCGGTGTGCCCTAGTGTTTGATGTTGAGGTTTCATGAACCCAACATCGGACTCTAAAACCGTCCCGTATGACACCATCTGTGGGCCCGGTTGCTTATGCTATGACTTGGAAATGCACTACCAGATTCAATCCCAAAATCTAGCAAATAGTAGACAAGAAATAAAAAATGAAAACAATAAAAACCTCTCCACTCCCCACTGTTCCCCGTAACAATCAAGTAGCCAGTCTGTCTTGCCATTACAAGCATGGGTCGATAGAAGTGTGAGTTGTCAAAGCACTCATCAGCATGGGAGGGGTTTCAAGGAACCTTTATAAATGCATCACTTGAAGAGGTCCAAGGGTCCAATTTTTGAAACCTTGATCCCTGGAAGAAGAAACTGAACCGAACTTTGAACCTTAAATTCCCTGAGAGAGAATTCTTCCTTGTTGTCAAAACTTCGTCCAAACTTCTCCAAAATCCCTTTGCACTCTAGCTTACTGAACATCAACTCTTATTTCCCATAGTGACTCCGTCTCCTCTAGCCAAAAAGAGTAATTAAGTCTCTGTCACCTTGATTCTTGTTACATCGGACTCACCTCTGATTGATGTTGCTTCCATACAGATTCTGTTTTGAGTTCATTTCTACACTCATACCGAATCTGCTTCCAGTCTGAAGCTTTCCTTCTAAATTAAGCACATCAGATCTACACTCACATCGGATCTGCTTCCACACCGGACCCAATAATCAATCGATCCAGTCTTGTCACCGTCACTCCGGTTGCTGCTGTCCTAGTTTACATCGGCTCGGATCTTAAGTTCGGCTTCCTCAATACCCACGCCACACTGGTTACCATCCCTTCATCACTTTCCTTTTGTTGTTCTATTTATTTTTCTCTTTTTACCATTCTGTTTCCTGTTAAATTTTCCTTTTGTCTTGATTCATAACGTAAAATAACAAAAACATGTATTTTTGATATTTCTATTGATCAGCACAGTAGTGATCTCAAGTTAGTGTCGTGAAAAAGTACTTTTGCCTACACTATTTTTAAGGCCCATACACATGCAGAGAACTTTGCCTTGTATTTCTTTTTCTCTTAGGCCTCCTTCATCACCGACCTATAACGCCATTTTAAGAGTACCCCTTTTAAGAACTACGTAACCCTGATTTCTTGAAAGCTCGAGAATACGTAGGACTGGGAATTAATTCTTGTCGGGCCCATTTCCCTTATTTTCTCGCTTTTCTTTCAAAATTACTCTCATTCTTACTATTTTCCATGAAAATCAATTTAGACGTGTGTAACATCCCAAATTTTAAAATAGAGGATTAATTAAGGAAAATAAATACTGATAAATTGAATATGAATTATTTAATGTCCCAAAATATTTGAAATAATTAAATAAAGATTTTTAGGGAGTGTTGGTGAATTATGGAGATCGGTTAAGCTAAAAATGAGCCCGGTTGGGATATGGGTGTCGGACCAAGTATCTCTGATTGAGATGATATTAGTCAGGGCTATTGAGAATAATATTAGGAATCCGAATATATATTTGGAATAATTTTTAGATAATGTACTGAGCCCGAATGAAGATCCTGTTGGTCATAAAATGAAAAACCTTTAATGAATGTTAAAATTAAAAACACAAAATCCACAAATTCCCTTTCTTTTTCCACGTGAGTTGGCTGAGAGGATTTTGGGAAAAACATTAAACTTCTTTTTCTCTGCATTTCTTCTCCATTCTCATATCTTCTTCTTCCTCCTCTCAAACCCTAAGCTAAGGTGGTGAACTCTCTCCTTCTCCCTCATTTTCGTCCTTGGGCAAGCTAGGAGGTTGAAGTCTTCTCTTCATTCTCCTCCTCATTTTCATGCATCTTTCTCCCTCCCTTGGAACCCATTTTGCTTTGGGTGTGAGGTAAGCTATACTCACTCTTTTGTTGAGTTTTGGCCATGGGTATGTGTATTTATTCTTTGGGGAGTAATGTGTGTGGAAGAGTGGTTGTAGAGAAGCATTTAATGCTTATGCCTTAAGGTGGGTGGCAATAAACGTAAGGTTTTAATGAGGGCTTGATAATGGTGATGCATTTATGATGGGAAGGAGATAAGAAATGGATGTATTTATGAATGTGGTTGGGTTTTGGTGAAAACCCTAATTTTGAGATTTGGGGAAAATGATTAATATTGATTTAAGAACGTGTTTTATGAAGAGATGCATGAAATTGAGAAATATAAATGTTGGGACATGGTATTTTGTAAAGGATGGGGCTAAAATTGTCTTGTAGCCCTTGAATTTAATGAATATGGCTTAATGGGGAGGAATTCTCGAAGCCTAACAAATAATGGAAAATAATGCCTATAGCATGACTTGTACATGCTATGGATTAGTAGATGTAATAATAACCAATTAGAATTGGAATAATGTTTTGAGTAGTTGATTGATTGGGATTCTATATGCATGTTAATGTAGGATCCATTCCGAACGACGAGGCGGGTGCGTCTTATCAACCGGAATTCTTCTCTTGAGATCGGAGAGGAGTCTTATGTTCTAAATGCATGAATTTGGATGTTATTTGATTACCATATGTATTGGTGTACATGTTAGCCTTGCTTGAAAGGTTATGAGAAATTGTAATGTGGTGTGTGGTGTAGATTGTATGTTTGGCAACATGATTTGATGCATTTAGAATATTCATGATGTGCTATATGATGGTGTAGAATGATAAATGACATGTTGTTATGCTTGTATCTACCATGAATGTAATATGAATATGGATGATGACTGATAAAGAACGATTGAAGTCTTTGTATTGATGATAAAGTGAGAAACATGAATGAGAACAAATGAGAATACCACACAAAGACTTAGATTAATGTGAATAGCCAACAATAATAAAAGCCTTGTGGTAATGTTGGTGTTGACGATGATGTATGGTGAGTGGCATGAATAGGATGCATAGAGTGAGAAATGCATATGATCTGCATTTGCATCCATGGCATACTGCATAGCCACCATTGTTGGAACATTAGGGGAGTTTCCTCGGCCGACCCAATGGGAGGGTGGCTCGGTGCACGAGCAAGTTTTATTTCCCCTATGACTCGGTGTGTGAGTCATGAAGCCGCCCATGTATTGCTTCGGGGAGCTACATGTGGCCGACCCTTGTGGAGGGGTGGCTCTTGATGAGCAGGTGACCCCGGTGGTCTTTCAGATCACAGCCGCAATGATTTGATATCTGGCCGGCCCGCAACACCATATGTTGAATATGTTGTATACCGCGGTCATGGTGAAAATGACCAGGTGTTGCATGATGGGCGATGCGGTTTGGTACCAGTAAAATAATTGGTGAATGTATACAAATTTAAGAATAAGTGTACACATTTTACTACTGCAGTAGGGGGATGGTTAGATGATCATACTTGAATCCCACATTCGGTGTTTGTATTCCCACAGTCAGATCTGTAATTGTTGAAATATTCCATTATGCATATGCATTAGCTTAAGAGCATTTGCATATAGCAAGGAAGTATGCCAAAGGTGAAGAGATATGATGATGGATGTGATGAGGATGTAATACTATACTAAGACAATATAAAAGATGTGAATACCGAATAATTGTCGTATGTGATATTCAAATTGTGGTGAAATTTAATTATGTATATGCAGTATACTCGGTTCAAATTGTAATGTTACTTGTGATGTATGTATGATGATGTTGTGATGATAAAGAGTATGGTGTATGATATGTATGAGCAAAGTATACATGTTTTAATGCATATGTACATAATCACATGGTATTCATATTCATTCTTTTGGAATGTGTGACTCACTCTCCCATGTTGTCCATTTTTAGACTTTTGATGCAGGGTACTCATGGGAAGAGTTGACATTTTGAAGTACATTTTGGTTGAGGAGGTAAATAGTGGTATAGGAAGTGCCTTGACCGGCAAAATCTAGATTTTGTATAGCATATGAGATGTAATGTATGCTTATTTTGGTAATCTAGGTGATACTTGATGATTTTGAGGGTCATGTAGGAAAATTGGATCCTTGTGTTATGGCCAATTTTCATTAATGACCCAAAGGATGTAATTTGATGAATGATGATGCTTGTTGATGTTTAATCCTATGAATGAATGAACGTTTATGCGAAAATTTATGTTTCGGTGAATACATGAGATGGTGTGTTTGATTTACTATGATTTAATAAATTAGAATGGACTTTAGAGGATAAGGATGAATGAGATAAGTTTTAAAGGGGTAATATGATATGTAAACCATGTTGGCTTTAAAGAATTTGGAGTAGAATGAATTTTCGCCTGTTATGTTGTAGGAAACTTAGTGTTTTTTGTTTCTCTGCAGAACTCGCTCAAGCGAGTGAGAATCCACCCAAGCGAGATCCCCTTGTATCAGTGTTTTGGCTACTTGCCAAAATTGGGTCAGGCGAATGGCCGCCTCGCCAAAGTGAGATTGGGCTAGAATCAGAGGTTGGCCTCTGGACCATTTTCGCTCAAGCAAAATGGCCCTGGCTCAGTGATTGCCCAAGCGAGGAAGAAGGGAATTAGACACTGGACGATTTTCACCTAGGCGAGAGATGACTCGTCTAAGCGAAAATGGGGCAGTGAGCTTCTGGGGTTGCTGGAGCAATCTTGCTCGAGTGGGATGGGACTCGCCCAAGCGAGATTGATCCCAGTGGCATACTTCTTCTCTCGCTCAAGCGCCTCGCTGGCTTGCCCAGGTTGGGCTTTTGCTTCTCGCTCAAGCGAGATGGGGCTCGCTCAAGCGAGAGGAGCCCGTGATGCTTAATATCTTTCCTCGCTCAGCCTTCCTCATGCTCTCTCAAGCGTCCCTACGTGTACTCGCTCAAGCGAGTGTTGCTCTTGCTTGAGCGAGTAGCCACGTGATGCCCCACTTGTTTATTTCAAATAAATTATGTTTCTTATTGCATAAAATCCTTATCATGCATCATCTTAAAGGTATTTTAGAGTATATCAAGAATCTCTACGCTATATGAAATACATTCCATGATCACATAAAATCTCTTCTCTTGAAATTCAATCATGTAATAATTAAATTAATTAATTCTTCTGCTGTTTTTAATTGGAATTTTGTCAATAAGTCACTTTTAATTACGCTTTCATATCTTCATATATGGGAGCGGTTTATCAAAGATCCAAGTGTTGAACTAAGAGCTACACCACTTATTTCCTCATTATCAAAAAAAATGATCCTTAAATCGTGAAAAATTTCCCCGTATTTTGGGGTGTCTCAATGTGACGTCTTGTTGATTTTCTCCATTTTGTTCTAGCCATTATCATCTTCCTCTAAATGAGGTTAATTTGGACAAAGCGTCCTATTAACCTTTTCTCTTTTCTGAGTCTACCTCTTAACGAGAATGACTAATTCAAACAAGACGTCTTGTTAGTATTCTCCCTTTTCCCTCATATTTTCCCACTAAAACTATGGTTAATTTGGACGAGACGTCCTGTTAACTTTCTTCCAAACTCTTTATTTAATTATTTCATTTGCCTCTCTTGTTTTCAAAAGGAAGAAACAAAAGTGATCTTAAGGCTACTTATGATGCATATTTTTCAATCTTGGTACTATTTTTTTAACAGGTGTAGTGGGGTGATAATACGTTCCCCATTCGTAACTGACTCCCAAACCTGAATCTCATTCTTAACCAGTGCTTTAATAAAGTTTTTTTCCAATGTTTTTTCCTCTATGAATAAAAGTATTGGTGGTGACTCCTTGTTATGTTTTATCGTTTTCGAGGGTCGGCCGTACCGTCGCGATCCCAGTCGCGACAGATGGCGACTCCACTGGGGAAACTTAAGAGAGTCAGGCCAGTTAGATTAAAAGTGCATGTTTTTATATAGCCTTTGGTTTACTTTGATTTCTTCCCTTATTTTATTTTCTATTTACGTTGTAGGTGTTGTTCTTGTTTCAATTGTATTTTGTCATTTATTCACTGTTAATATTTACATGATTGTAACCCTAGGGTAGATGACTCTATGTTATTTTTTTCTGTGTAGTTATTGAAGCCTAGGGTAGACGACTTTGTATTGTTGTCTTGCGTTTGTTCTCTGTGCAGGATGGGGTAAGGTAAAAGGTATTGAATGCCCTTTCACACACTACACTCACATTTTTGCACACACTTATGAGTGGCGCCCTATACCCGGGCTCCAAATGAAACTTAAGATAGGAGAGGTTGGTAGCAGTGTCGTTTGGGATGTACTTCCCATCCGGCGATCGTAAGAACCATAACTAGAGTTCGACCTTTCATGATGTATGCACCTAGTAGATTCCCTACTGTTGTGACCACATCATGAGTAGGATCTTGGCTCTAGTAACCTTTTAGAAGTCTAGTGCAAGCCATCAAATGTGAGGAGTCACTCTTAGACAAGTTATAAGGCCCAGAAAAGACTTTCAGAAGAAACCTGACTTAGGCCACGAAAGGGTAGACTTTACTTTACCTTATGTCATTCTCACTTTCCCTTTTGAATCCAAATTGATGAGCCCCCTACCCGTCAAAGGATTACTTTATTTAAAAAAAAAACTCACTTTTTTGAAAAAGACTGGTAATCTTTTAACGGGTAGGTAGTTCCCTCTCTATCGTGTACCTCTGAGTCTTGGGTCATAGATTTTCTTGATCGTCGAGATAAAAATGAAAAGTGAAATATAATTTTGTTTCCCTTCAAATGAGCCATTATCGACGATTGGAAAATCTATGACCCATATGGCTTTAGCTTGGCACGAGTTTTGTCGATCGTTACTTCCCCAAGTGAAAATGTTTTCCAATAAATTAATAAAGAAGTAACGATTAACAAAACTTGTCAACAAATGATTTTTCTCCTTTTTTTTTGTCCTTGCCGGAAGCTACTCGGAACTTAGCGAATACCTTTGAGAAAATATAGAAATTAACATGGGATCGAACTTATAGGATGAGGGCCATGGTTGTCCGAACCAGAAATGGTTAAACTTAAGGCTCTTATCTTAGAATGAAGGATTCTTCTGTCTTTACAACTATCCCGTATTAATTTCCATGTTTACCATACTTAGTACTTTTGAACGATACGTTCTAAGGAACAGTCAATGGATGCTCGTCAAGGCCTGTGATTGCTTCATGCGCCATTCTATTACCCTCTATTTCCACCTGACACTTTTGTTTTTCAAAAGACACCACGGAGAGACATCCTTATGGTACTAGACTTCAAAAGAGACTCATGGCTGAAAGAGAGCAAGAAAATGAAAACCTCAGGGGTGAAGTCAACCAGCTAAAGGAGCAAATGGTGGAGATGACCGGACTTTTAGAGAAAAGGATCATAGAATGGGAACCCTCTGCAGGTATCAAGAATGACCAACATCTACCAACCACCCCACTCCATTCTCCTGGACTGACAAGGATCTAAATTCCCTCTTCCATGACACCTCCCCTCATTATCAACAAGACTAACCCCATTGTTGATCCTCAACCGACCTACAGTATGTGTTATGCACAGCAACACGCCTTCGTAGGCACGAACGATAACTCGCCCTGTGTAATACCCTCAGTATACTCTCCCCATTCTACAACCAACAAGAGGATTATAATTTTCAAATGATGAATCCCCATGTTTCACAATCCTCCCAACCATCTGGGGCACCTATCACGAGAAGGTCTGCATCGGGAAATAAAGGAAAGAGAAAAGGGGAAACCAACTCTATCTCCTACAACTAAAAGAGGGCCCAACCAAGACCAACAACTCACACTGCCTTTCAGCCTGCCAATCTTCCTACACCTTATATGGCCACCACCACCTATAACCAAGATTCCTATCTTCCCCTACTATAATCCCACTTCCATCCATCTATCGCTCGAACACCTACCCATTTCCATTTTCCTGTTATTAAACCCCCTCATCCACAACCCATGCCATACTGTCTTCCCCAAGGACAGACTCGGCCTTCTAATTCCAATCGTAGCACAACAAAACCCATCGATAATCGAACACCGGCCCGGTTCGACCCCATTCCCATAACCTACACATAACTTTTACCTCACCTTATCCGTAACTCCCTTGCGGTACCCTGTCCCTTGAAACCAGTGGTTCCCCCTTACCCTAAAGGGTATAATCCTAATACCCGATGTGATTACCACGCTGGTGCATCAGGGCATACCACGGAGAACTGTTTAGCTTTGAAATTCAAGGTGAGGGATCTGATCAAAGCTAAATGGCTATGTTTCTAGGAAGGAAGTCCCAATATGATCATAAGAGTTCTGGGGTTAGTACGATAAGAATTCTGGGGTTAGTACGATAAAAGAGGGTTGGGAGTATAGAAGGGATGTCATCACCATTGAAGATGGCCCCGTAAGGATGCAAGCTTTGTGATTTACTCGCCAGGTGGAGAGATTCATGACTAGGAGACTGTCCAGCTCCCTACAACTTTAAATTTTGTTTTAATAACTTTCCAACCCAAATGCTATGCCTAAGGCTTTGGGATGTTTTATGTAATAAGGGCAAAAACATGTTCTTATCATTTCAAGTTTCTCTCAATGAATGCGTGTCAAATTTAAAAATTCTTTTTCTTGCTTCCCCTATCTCTGTTTTGAATCATTTTCCCTTAATCCATTTGCTCCTTTTTTTCCCTTTTTCTTTGTTATCATATATTGAATAAGTGCAGATCCAAAAATGATCATTTTGAGAGCAATGAGGTCATAATATTATTTCATAACTTTGACCACACGGTTGATCATGCTGACAAAGAGGGTGGCTAAGACAATGGTAACTTGGTCAAATTAACTAGGATGTTTGAACAAGGGGCATTCAGCCCTATCAAGAGATTATTGATACGACCAACTCAAAGAGTGAAGAGGCTAACAAGAGTTCAAGATTCATGAACAATGGGGAAAGTTGATCAAGTTGCCTTAGAAAACGTTACAGTAGTTTATTAAAGTACGATGGTAGCCCAGTTTGATGACATAGAAGTCTATGTGGATGAAGACAGTGCCAAATCCCACAATGAACAATGGCATATCTACCATTCAAGGAAGTTTCAAGTGTTGAACAACATGGATGGCAAAGATTTGCTGAGGCCCATAAACGTAAACATGATCAAGAGATACTCTGCCAAGAAAATAGAAAAAATAAAAAGGAGGAAAAACAAAAAAAAGGAAAAAACAAAAGAATCAAGGTTAGTGCCCTACGCATATATCAATTGGGGCAAGTTGATGCCCTCGTACTCTCATACTGGGGCATATTCATATCATAGAGCAGACCATCACCTTTCTACATGGGGGCATAGATGTTATCAAGCAAAGAACGCAACAAAAACAATGTTTCATCCGTGTCGCAATCAACACCCCAACCTTAAAGGAGTATAACTACTCCCATGCTGGTGTAACCAAGGGAATGGTCTACTCGTTGCTAACAATACCATTAATATCATAGTTCTTTGCCACATTGGCTAAGGGTAAATAAAACGACTAGACCATAACAAAGGTACCAAGGGGGTCATTCTAAGGAAAAAAAGAACAACAAAAAAGAGAAGAAAAAAGAAGAAGAAAACAATAACAAAGAAAAAGTAAAAAAAAAAATGAGAGAATGAACAAAAAGAATAAAGACTCAAAATGAGCCCCCTTTATTGGTGTCGAAAAGGGCTCACCCCTGTTTCCTTGGATACATGGCGTTGGAGCAAACCTTCCTATTTGAAATGACATCTATTCCCCCATGGGATGAAACTAAATCAAGAGAGACCAAACAAGGTCATTTTCAATCAGCTTAAACCTTTGTTGTGAAGGACACAACCTTGATTAGAAAAAAAACACGTCATAAAGAGGGAAAAGCTCGCTAGGCTGAAAACCTGGAAGGGCAGCTTAGGCAAAAGTTAGAGCGACCTGGTGAGCTGAAAACATGAAAAGGCGGTTCAGGCAAGCAATTAGGGTCAAGATTTCGGCAAAGTAATTTAAAGCTTCATATACAAATAGTCTGATTCTAAACTGGGGTACAAGGATCATGGTCAGAGTACCTTTTTAGAGGCAGAGTCAAATGGTGAATTCGAAGTCGTGATGTGGGATTGAGATACGCGTTGTTCTCAGGGATTCTCTAGAGGATCTGTAAAACCATTCCTATTCCACCCAATTATTAATATTTCCTATATGACTCCACTTATTTCTTTTACTTCCCTTTTCCCACACCTACTCAATACAATCTTACCCCTTTTTGATACGTGTTTATGTTGTGATTTTTCTTGATTGGATAAAACATGTGTTTTTCCCTGATATATAAAATGAGAGAGTAATGACTATTTAAAGTCGTAAGGGCAAGACACTCCTATTATTTGATCTTACCTCAAGCAATCATTATGAAGACTGGGTCAGATACTTTGCACGAGGCTAAGCTTACCTCATCCTTTCTGTTTCAGTCATGAGTTGCCTCAAGTCTGTGGGGATTATGTTTCTGTGGGAAGTCTCCTCAAATTCCAATTTGTTTTACTTAGCACTACTAACCTTTTTTGTAGGTTGTTACAGCAGACAGATGTATCAAGTCTCGACAACTTAATCAAGTTCTTTTCCCCAGTGAAATCATAATCGCCAGAGCTGGCACTTCTTAAAGTCTTTCTCACAATTGCCAAAGCTGGCACTTCCCAAAGTCTATCCCTCAATCACCAAAGTTGACAATTCTTAAACTCTCCTCCTCAATCACCAAAGCTGGCTTCTCTCAAGTTTCTTTTCATAAAACGCCAAAGTTAGCATCTTTTAAGTTTCTTTCCCTAAAATTGGCATCTCTTAATATCCAGTCACCGAACGAGTCACCCTTCTACCTTCTAGTCGCTGAACGAGGCACCCTTTACCTTCTAGTCGCTGAACGAGGCACCCTTACTTTCTAGTCGTCGAACGAGGCAACCTTCACTTTCTAGTCGCCGAACGAGGCACCCCTTACATTCTAGTCACCGAACGAGGCACCCTTCACTTTCTAGTCGCTGAATGAGGCACCCTTCTACCTTTCAATCACCGAATGAGACACGTTTTACTTTTCCATTGCCGAACACAACATCCTTCCAGGTTTCCACAGTGCCAAGTTGGCGCCCCTTTAAACTTCATTGTACTTTGAGGTTTCCACAGAGCCAAAATCAATACCTCTTTAAAATTTTAATAAAGTTGGCACTTCTTCAAGTTTCCATGGCCCTTTCATGTTTTCTCATTGCCGAAGTTGGCACCTTTTTAAACTTTTACCACTAAGGATTGGTCTTCTCAAGTTTTCTCATTGTTGGAGTTGGTATCTTCTCAAGATTTCTGTTTCATTCATGAGTCATCTTAAGGGTCACGGTTCCAAGGAATCTACACAAATTTTATTTTATCTCTGTACTGCTTATCTTTTTTTGTAAGATTGTTGTAGCAGATAGATATGTTAAGTCTCGACGCCTCATCAAATCCTTTCCTCAGTGTAACAACAATCCAGAAACAGACTTTGATCAGCTCCTCTTCCCCAGTGGAACCATAATCCAGAAACGGACTTCGATCAACTCCTCCTCCCAGTGGAACCATGATTGCCACAAAACTAGCACCAATCAAGACCTCTTCAATCAGCTCTTCTTCCCCAATGGAACCATAATCCAGAAACAGACTTGGATCAAGACCTCTTCCCCAGTGGAACCATAATCCTAAAGCAAACTCCTACCAGCTCCTCCTCCCCAGTGGAACCACAATCTAGAAGCAGACTCCGATCAGCTTCTCTTCCCTGTGGAACTACAATTACCGTAAAATTAGTACCGATCAAGTCTTTTCCCCAGTAGAGCTACAATCCGGAAACTGACTCCAATTAAATCCTTTCCCCAATGGAGTCACAACCACTGGTGATTGCACTCCTCCAGGCACCTTCTATTTCCGGTCGCTACACTAGGCACCTTTCCCTTCTATGTGTCATACTTTCTCCAACAGCAAACAATTCAAAACTGGGGCATCACCCCAAGTCTCTCTTTCTCTTTTAACCGAGGGGCAGCACCCCAAACTTTGTATATTCCTTTTCAAAACTGGGGCATCACCCCAGGTCTCTCTTTCTCTTTCAATCGAGGGGGTAACACCCCCAACCTTTTCAATTCCTTTCAACCGAGAAGGAACACCCTTAGCCTTTTATTTCCTGTTAACCGAGGGTCAACCCCCAATCCTTTTATTTCCAGTCAACCGAGGGGAAATACCCTCAATCCTTTCATTCCCTGTTAACCGAGGGTCAACCCCTAATCCTTTTATTTCCAATCAACCGAGGGGCAACACCCCCAATCCTTTCATTTTCCAGTCATGACCTTAAGAATCCTTGCCTAGGCTATTCCCTTTTGAACCAGGGGCATCACCCCTAAGTCATTTATTTTCTGTCAAATAGCTTCAGGTACACCGCCCTAGGCTATTCCATTTCTCAGTTTATTCCAGGGGCATCTCCCCGAGTCATTTATTTTCTGTCAAATAGCTTCAGGTACACCGCCCTAGGCTATTCCATTTCTCATTTTATTCCAGGGGCATCCCCCCCAGGTCATTTATTTTCTGTCAAATAGCTTCAGGTACACCGCCCTAGGCTATTCCAATTCTTAGTTTATTCCAGGGACATCCCCCCGGGTTATTTATCTTCTATCAAATAGCTTTAAGTACACCGCCCTAGGCTATTCTATTTCTCAGTTTATTCCAGGGGCATCCCCCAAGTCAGTTATTTTCTGTCAAATAGCTTTAGGTACACCGCCCTGGGCTATTCCATTTCTCAGTTTATTCCAGGGGCATCCCCCGAGTCATTTATTTTCTGTCAAATAACTTCAGGTAGACCACCCTAGGCCATTTCTTAGTTTATTCCAGGGCATCCCCCTGAGTCATTTATTTTCTATCAAATAGCTTCAGGTACACCTCCCTAGGCTATTCTATTTCTTAGTTTATTCTAGGGGCATCCCCCCGAGTCATTTATTTTCTGTCAAATAGCTTCAGGCACACCGCCTTAGGCTATTCCATCTCTCAATTTAAACCAGGGGCATCCCCCGGGTCATTTATTTCCTGTCAAATATGTGAACACCATCCTATTTCATTTTTCGTCAAATCAGGGGCATCACCCCGAAGTCTTTTAATTTCTTTTTTGAAGTAGGAACATCTTCCAAGACCTTTCACTTCACCGTCATTTGATTCCATTAAGGTTTTAAAGTTCAGGAAAAAAAAAGAAAAAAAAGGGGAATGATGGATCCAAGATTGACACCGTATCTTGGAGAAGTCCCGGCTTAAACCGATGTGGGCATTCCTACCGGAATTTGTACCATGGAATAACGAAGTCATGAGAAAGGTGCCAGCAACGGTCAAAAACAATAAACTAAGTTTCATAACCTTTGAGTACCAACACTGGAACAAGTCTTGACCATGGCATAGGCGATAGAAGATAAAAGACGATGTTGTTTCAAGTTGTTAATTAGTTTAACATCGGTTAAAGGGTCATTCAAGATTACACCAAGTTACAAGCCGAAGTAAAGACAATTGTAAAAAAGAGGACTCGTCGTATTCAAAGAAAAGTGGCACTACGACCTTACATCAAAATCCAAATCACCGGAGCCCATCCCGGTACAAAGGCAACAAAGAAAAAAACTAATCTAAACTCCGGTGGTGGGGGAGTCCAGTCCGATGGCGGTGGCTGTCCTCTCAGAATCCTCTGATTACCATCCTCACCTCCATGCTTTGGGCTTCGGGGAGAGGCAGAGGTACATAAGGAATATCCTCAGGTTCCATTGCCTAACCCCGGTCCATTGCATATAGGTGTCCACCATGGAATTCATAATAGACACCTATACCATTCAAGTTAAGTTCAACAACAGAATTCTGGTGTACCACTTGATGAATGGCGATGCTGATCGCGATATCGGCCAATTCTGAAAATTCATCCATTTCCTCTTCCCTCTCCTTCTGCTTCTAAAGATGAGCCTCTTTCAGGGATGCCACCTCGGCTGAAAGTTCTTCATTCTTCTTCTCTATCTCGGCCCGTTCGGCTAGGGCCTCGTCTAGTTTTACTTGAAGAACTTTAAGGGCATCCTCTGTGGCCTTTCGTTGGGCCTCGACCTTATTTGCCCTGTTAGCAGCTGAAGTATACGCCACCGTGAGATCGGTCAGACCTTCCTCTTTTTTGGCCAAAGTAGTCTGGGCCTCTGCTCTAAGGGCTTTAGCCTCCTTTATCCGGTCTAGGCATTGCTTAGCCTTTAAACCAGAGTAGTAAGACTGCCCCAAAGAATGTAGAACCCTGGCAGCCTCAATCAAGTTAAAAATGGCTCCTTTGGCAGCACTTCTTGCCTCGGTCGCAAGAAGATCCTTCTTGAGCTTGAAGGGGACTTGGAACCGTGTCGGAGTCTCCCTGACATAATTCGAGAACTCTAATATGCTTGAATTGCAGTAGGGAGCATCAGCGTCTGTTAGGAGAATTGGATCAAGAACATTATTAACATCGGCCTCAGCCTCCTCCCTTTGGCCTTAAGCCTCAACCACAGCCTCAGTCCTTTGGGCCTTGAGCTTTCCCTTGGAAGATTGGTCAGAGTTGTGGCATTTCTTCCCCTTGTTGGGAGCCTCCTCCTCTAGAGCTAAAGTCAGATTGCTAACTTTGGTAGCTGGTATGCTAACAACCTTGGCCGCTGTCCTCCTCGGAGTGACCCTATTCTCCACATTGGCTGTCGTAGCGTTCCTGGCCTCGACTTGCTCTTGGAGTTTCTTCAGGATGTCAAAAAGACAAAAAAGAAAAAGAAATCGTTATAATACCGGTACAAGGACAATGTCAAAAAAAAAGAAAAAAAAAGTACTTAAATAGCCAACCCGGTGGGATTCTCCCAGCAAGGATTTGTAAGATATTTTAGAGAAGAAGGAGACGGCTTTCAGAGCGTGCAACACTTTCTTGGACTCCATCGACAGAGCACTCTCGTTGATGAAGTAGGCATTGCTAGCCAAAAGGAAGTGCTCATGAGTCCAACCAGTGTAAAATTTTCTAGAAAAGTCTAAATTCTCCCAGAACACCGGCTTACCCTCATTCACCAGGACCTTGACATAGGAGCGTTTAAAGCTCACTCTGTCTATTTTGGCAGATTCGGTGAAGCTTTCGAAGTTCACCACCTTGGAATCGCACTGAAGATTGATGAAGCCAAGACCACCACCTGGGTTACATCGGCGCATCACCCTGTAGTAGGTGAAAAAGAGTGCCACGGTGGGGATGAAGTGGAAGTAATCACCAAGAACTTCTAGAGCTTTCACCAAACCCCAGCCATTAGGATGAAGTTGACTGGGGGCGCAGTCTAGGAACCGGAGTACACCCATTTCGAACTCCGTGAAAGGAAGGCGAACGCCGATCTTGGAGAACAACATCTTATGCATGAAGATGTATCTGGACCACGGTTGATGGCAGATGCGTTCCGATGTCAATGGGCATAGAACTGTAAAATGATCCTGGAATTCTTCACTGGTGTGGATGATCACGTCTTTAATTATAACGTCGGCTGCATCTTCAGCATATCGAGAGACGATGTTAAGGGGCTCTTCATAAACCCAAAAAGTATGAATCTTTAGCCTTTTCAGTGAGCCAATCGATCCGATGTGCGATGACATTGGTTTCGACGATGTTGGTTGCAACGACAGGAATATTAGTTTCGGAGTTCCCATCGGAAGTCCTGAAGATGGTGTGACGAAGAAAAGGAATGCAGTTGTAAAAGGCCACATCATCAGATAAATAAAGATCGGCACTACTGCCACGCTCACTAGCAGAGCCCAAGTTAAAACTAGAAGAGGACGACATGGGAGAGCCAAAAGATGTGTCCAGCTCCCTCATCTCCCACAAAGGATTATGGAGAAATGCCCGGGCCTTGAAGACCTTTGCCGATGTAAAGTCCCAGAGGAAGCTTCACCTTAGCGACATCGACCCCGACTCAAAACTCTCCGCGGCTGACACCGAGATTGAATTGAAGCTCCAGATAAAACCACGACGAAGTCACTACTCAAGCCGTTGTCCCTCATACCTTTGCTAAATTTGAAAAGTAAAAGAGGAAGGTATGGAGGTACCTGTTGAGACGATGCGGGCAGTTCTGCGGGTAAGAGCCAGAGCTTTAGTGAACACCAGATAAGGTCAAACATCGGAGCAGTAGAACTTTGATACAAGGAAACAAGTGAAAATGACTGACCCCGTACCTGCTTTTATAGGGGGTGAAGGGGCTCCAAACCCTGTTAGCCGAAACGCTTCATATTCCGGCCCAGGCCCACAAAAGAGGCCCATTAGCCGTGACGGTTCACATCCCGGCCCGAAAGCGCGAAAAAGCAAAAATGACAATGAATCGGGAGGTGACACGTGTAAAGATTTCAATATCACTTCGTAAGGGCACCGTCCACTCAGAAGGTCACTTCGGCTAAAAGCCTATATACACCGTTATCTGTCACATCGGTTGGTTTCCTATGGGTAGCTTCACTTGACTCCGACATCGGTATTCACATCATTACTTCCTTTCCACTTCAAAAACATGAAACTTCATGTTTTTCTTACGAAAAAGAAGTAAAAAGGAGCATTTGTGAACACCTATTTCTTTCCGGCCAGTTTCGATGTCAAATAAACACCGTCAGTAGTTAAAAGGTAGTATGAACTTTACAACCAGCATGATCCACAAGAATGGATACCGTCCCAGACACCGGTATTGTGCCATAAAGGGATACCATCTTTCTAAGAAAATCCGGTGTCGAAGCAATGTAACCAATAGCACCGGTGTGCCCTAGTGTCCGATATTGATGTTTCATGAACCCAACATCGGACTCTAAGACCGTCCTGTGTGACACTGTCTGTGGGTCCAATTGCCATGCTATGACTTGGAAATGCACTACCAGATTCGATCCTAAAATCCAGGTAATGACAGACAAGAAATAAAAAATGAAAACAATAAAAAACTCTCCACTCCCTACTGTTCCCCGCAATAGTTAAGTGGCCAGTCTGTCTCGCCATTACAAGCATGGGTCAATAAAAGTGTGAGTTGTCAAAGCACTCATCAGCATGGGAAGGGTTCGAAGGAACCTCTATAAATGCATCACTTAAAGAGGTCCAAGGGTCCGATTTTTAAAACCTTGATCCCTGGAAGAAGAAACTGATTTGAACTTTGAACCCTGAATTGCCTGAGAGAGAATTCTTCCTTGTTGTCAAAACTCCATCCAAACTTCTCAAAAATCCCTTTGCACTCCAGCTTATTGAACATCAACTCCCATTTCCCAGAGTGACTCTGTCTCCTCTAGCCAAAATGAGTAATTAAGTCCCTATCACCTCGATTCTTGTTACATCAGACTCACCTGTGATTGATGTTGCTTCCATACGGATTCTGTTTTGAGTCTGTTTCTACACTCATACTGGATCTGCTTCTAGTTTGAAGCTTTCCTTCTGAATTAAGCACATCAGATCTACTTCCACACCGGACCCAGTAATCATTCGATTCAGTCTTGTCACCGTCACTCTAGTTGCTGTTGTCCCAGTTTACATCGACTCGGATCTTAAGTTTGGCTTCCTCAGTACCCACGCCCACACCGGTTACCATCCCTTCATCACTTTCCTTTTGTTGTTTTATTTATTTTTCTCTTTTTACCATTCTATCTCTTGTTAAATTTTCCTTTTGTCTTGATTCATAATGTAAAATAACAAAAACATGTATTTTTAATATTTCTTTTAATCAGCACAGTAGTGATCTCAAGTTAGTGTTGTGCAGAAGTACTTTTGCCTACACTATTTCTAGGGCCCACACACGTACGGAGAACTTCGCCTTGTATTTCTTTTCCTCTTAAACCTCCTTCGTCACCGACCTATAATGCCATTTTAAAAGTACCCCTTTTAAGAACTATGTAACCCTGATTTCTCAAAAGCTCGAGAATACGTAGGATTGGAAATTAATTCCTGTCTGGCCCATTTCCCTTATTTTCTCGCTCTTCTTTCAAAATTACTCTCATTCTTACTATTTTCCATGAAAATCAATTTAGACGTGACGTCTTGTTAATTTTCTCCATTTTGTTCTAGTTATTATCATCTTCATCAAAATGAGGTTAATTTAGACGAGACGTCTTGTTAACCTTTTCTCTTTTCTGAGTCTACCTCTTGACGAGTATGACTAATTCAGACGAGACGTCTTGTTAGTATTCTCCCCTTTCCCTCATATTTTCCCTCTAAAGCTATGGTTAATTTGGACGAGATATCCTGTTAACTTTCTTCCAAACTCTTTATTTAATTATTTCATTTGCCTCTCTCGTTTTCAAAAAGGAAGAAACAAAAGTGATCTTAAGGCTACTTATGATGCGCATTTTTCAATCTTGGTACTGTTTTTTTAACAGGCGTAATGGAGTGCTAATACCTTCCCCATTCGTAACTGACTCCTGAACCTGAATCTCATTCTTAACCAGTGCTTTAATAAAGTTTTTTTCTAATGTTTTTTCCTCTATGAATAAAAATATTGGTGGTAACTCCCTGTTCTGTTTTATCGTTTTCGAGGGTCGGCCGCACCGTCGCGATCCCGGTCGCAACAATTGGAAATTGAGGCTTTTGGAAAAACTTGAGAAATTTGGAATTTATTAGCCATGAGAGTGATTTTGAATGAAGAATTGAATTTTGGAATGATTGACATTAATTATTGATGTTAGGAATTTGACAAATCAAGAAAATGTAATAAGGCACTAAGTTGATAAAATTGGTAGAAGTGGTATTTAGTGGTGTTAGAATGAATGGAATTGGTATAATGTGCTTGAGACATTGAAACCCATTAAGGATGATAGGCAAGGAGTTTAGTGTGTGTTAGTTGTGGCACCCCAATTCTCTATATCCAAATCTCGATGTAAACATAAATAATTAAAGAAAATACGAATAAATTTTTCATGGTTTAACATCTTGCCATAATCTACTTACATCAAGATTCAAACCACAAAAAACTAGAGGCCACAATTTAAAGAAATAAGAAAGAATTGGACCGTATAGCAAAGACCATTATATAATTACACACGAAATAAAGTTTAATAACAATGGAATATGAAACATATGCGCAAGGGTATCCATCTAATCCCATATATGAAGATATGAGAAGAGATTATAAGAAATACACAAGGTAAGTACCCAAGAATAGTGAAAACGCAATTTCAGAACTGACCTAATTGATTACGCTAATCTGTTACCAAGGTGCTAATCGATTATGTTAATCGATTACGTTAATCTGTTACGCTGACTAGCTAATCAATTACCACCATCCAGAGTGTCCTTGATTGATTACGCCCCAAATAGAATGGTCCCAATCAATTACGCTAATAGATTACCACCCCTAAATGAATTACACATCAATATTAAGTCACGACCTATCAATTTAATGTCTCATTAACCTATAAACTCATAGATTTACCATCATTACAACATCATTGTCATCACCATGGCTACCAAATTCACATTGCTTTATATCAATATAGTCATATACAAAAGATTTATCCAATGTGTACACATGTATACACAAAAGAATAGAAGATCAAGTGTTTATAGAATTAGACCACTAACACCATTGACATCAAAATACATGCATCACCCAAAAACTCAAACATTTGCCCGCCAAGGCATTCATGTACAACTATTTTACCTTCTCCAAAAGCTTTAATTCAAAACATCATCTCATCCTATGACAATCCTACATCACAATACTAAAAAGAGACAACATATGGGAGAGTGAGTTATACATTCTAAGTGACAAATGAATACTTTGTGATCATGTGTATATGCATATAAACAACATGTAAGCTTTGCATCAAAATCATCAATCATCATCACAACTTCATCATTTTATCATCCTATACATATATCATAACCATCAAATAAAACTTATAGCAAAGTGCATACACATACACATATTATTGCCCTTCATTATATTCGGCTAACATAACTAACATCACCAATTCATAAAGTCTTTTCATCGTAATTATTTTATTTGTTGTCTTTAGGTTTCTTTCACCTATTTCAATCATCACCCAACATTTTCATAATTCCAAACTCATCCCTATTTTGGCATATCAGCATGTTATATGTAAATGCTCTTAAGCTAATGCATATGCACAAGAATCATATTCATCAAACACTTACAGATCCAACTGTGGGAATAACAATAATCAATTATAGGTATCAAGCATAGATATATAACCATGCCTCTATTTTAGTAGTGAAATATGTACACATATATTCACAAATATCATTTTTACTGGTACTAAATCACATCGCCTATCATGAAACATCGATCATTTTCACCATGACCGTAGTAAATAAGATAATTGTAATGCGGGCCATGGCAGTTGTGAACCAAGTATAAGCTTAATGATTTTTGATGCCATTGTGATTGATGCAAGTATAAGCTTGTAAAATGTGTTAAAATTGTGTTGTTGAAAAGATTATGAATGCCAAACTAAAAGTTGAAACAATGGCAAGAATTAATGAGTTTAAATCCTGTAAAAATTGGGTGGTGATATTAATGATAATGATGATGGATGATTGATAAGTGGCATAGTAGGATGCATAGTGTGAGATTGCATATGATTGGAATTTACATTGCATCTATGGCATATTGCATAGATACCAATATGGGAAGTTAGGGGATCCTCTGTTTGGCCTAGTCGGAGGGCAGCTTTATGCACGAACATTTGTTTACCCTAGTGATTCAGTGGTAGAATCACGAAGCTGCTCATTCTTAATCATGAGGGATTACATGTGGTTGACCCGATAAGGGGTGGCTCTTTAAGGAGCAGGTGTCCCCGGTGGTCCTATTAGATCACAGCTGACATGGTAAGGTTCATGGTTGGCCCGCAACACCATTAAGTTGTTTATGTTGTTTACTGTTGTCATGGTGAAAATGACCAGTGTTGTAAGATAGGCGATATGGTTTGGTACCAGTAAAATTGAGATTTTATATATATGTACATATTTTACTAATGCAGTAGGGGCATGACTGTATACTTATGCTTGAAACTCACAACAATGATTTGCAGTCAGATCTTTAAGTGTTTGATGAATATGATTCTTGTACATATGCATTAACTTAAGAGAATTTTCATATAACATAGTGATATGCCAAAAAGAGGATGAGTTTAAAGTGATGGAAACATTAGGTGATGAATAATTTGAGTGAATGAAAAACTAAAGACTAACAAGTAAAATATTTATAATGAAGAAACTATGTAAATTAGTGATGATACTTATGTTAGCCCAATATGATGAAGGGCAAAGATATGTGTATGTGTATATGCTTTGCTATAGGTTTCATTTGATGAATATGATATATATCTATGATGATATAATGAAGAAGATGTGATGATAATTGGTGATTATGATGTAAAGCTTACATGTCATTTATATGCATATACACATGATCACAAAGTATTCAAATTCGTCACTTAGAATGTACAACTCACTCTCCATGTTGTCCTTTTTATCTTTGTGATGCAGGACTTGCATGGGGTGAGAATGTAATTCATTTTGGAACTTTATATTTTGGTGGAGAAGATAAAATAGTTGTATAGGAATGCCTTGGTTGGCAAACGTTTAAAATTTAAACAATATATTTATTTTGATGATAATGATGTTGATGTTGATATTGATGTATTCGCTATGGCCTAAGTACTTGAAGACTTGAACTTTTATTCTTATGGGTGTACTTATGTATACATAGGTCAATTCTTTTGTAAATGATCATGTAGACATTGAACAATATGATTTTGCTAGCCTTTATAGTGGCATTGATGTTTATGTTGATGGACAATCGATGGATTGATGAAATACCAAACTTGTTAGATTGTGATTCAATGTTGATGTATGATTTAGCCATGTTTGATGATTGAATTAATGAATGTATTTTGATGCAAAGGGGTCTTGATGAATTTGAGATGTTTCCCATATGTTTTATGCCCTAACATAAGTGATTCTTAATGAAATTGGGGTCAAAAAGGTCTAAGCATTGCATGATCTAAGGTCCCCAAGGCATGGTGCATTTAAAATTGGAAAATGAAGGATCAGGGGGTGATCCACAGCCAGTGGAATGCTCTGACTTAAATTGTGCAATCCTGGCAAAGTGGCAGTGAGTTCCACGGCCAATGGAATCCTCAAATGTGGATTTTATGCACTTTTGTGCCATTTTGGGTTAAGGTTTGCACTTCTTTGCTTCATGGCATGTTTGTATAATCAAATGTACATGTTTTTACTAAACTTTGGCAATTACTTTGTGTTCTCTTAAATCTCTTCTTATATCTTCATATATGAGATGAGATGGGTGTCCGGTATACACTTATCTATTTTTCGTTGTTTTAAATACCGTTGTGTATAAGTTGAGGCTTTTGCTTTACGATCTAATTCTTTCTTTATTCTTTAAAATGTGGCCTCTGAATTTCTGTGGTTTGAATCTTGATGTGAGTGGGTTGTTGTAAAGCTTTTAAACCGTGAAAAATTTATTTGTATTTTCATTGATTATTTATGTTTACATCAAGATTCAGATATGGGGAATCGGGGCGCCACAATCTATATAATCTAAAATATTAGTTATAAAATATCTTAGATCCTCTCACTTAGATAACATCATTAAATTAATAAGTCTGTCATAAATACCATCACAACAAATTATTAATTATCAACATAACAATAATAAGCTCTCAATAATTATATATATATATTATATTTGATGGGGATGAATATCATATACTACAATAACTTATATGTCAATCACATTATGGATAAAGGAAATATACATAGCATTTCCACAAAAGTCCAAGCATCTCACAATGCTATAACAGACATGTCAGTAAAAGTGACGTCTATGAAATACATATCTCAGAAATAAACTAGACAATAATTTCAATAAATAAATATAGAAAATAAAACTCCCACTAACCAAAAATATCAAAAGACTTACCTAAACTCATATGAACTACAAGATTCTGCAAAGCTCTAACAGTCATGCCTTTGGTTAGTGGATCTGCCAACATGCTCTCTATAGCAATGTATTCAATTCGAGTATGAAACTCAAGTACTTTCTCTCTAACAAACAAATACTTTTATATTAAAGTGCTTCAAACGAGTAGAGCTCTTTTTATTCTAAGAAAGAAGTACGATAACAATATTATCACAATGAATCACAAGGGAATAGATATACTTTCAATAATGTGGAAGCCAGAAATCAAATTCTTTAGCCATGTAGCCTGACATGTAACCTGACATGTAGCCTCATAACAAGCAACACACTTTTCCTCTATAGTAAAAGTAGTTGTAAGTGTTTCTTTGACACTCTTCCAAGAAATATCTCATCTTGCCATCCTAAAAACAAAGCTTAAAGTAGATTTACGGTCATTAGAGCAACTTGAAAAATTAGAATCAAAATAACCAATGAACTGAAGTTGATCAGACTTTATATAAGTTAATATATAATCTTTGAATCCCTATAAATATCTCCAGACGTTCTTCACGACTTTCCAATGACTAGGTTGCTTAACTATCTACCTAAAATATTAACAACATAACAATATGGAAGCATATAGAACTTTCTCTATTTCAAGTAACTCTCTATCATCATGAGGACATTAAGAATTAAAGAGTTTCTCTATTAACAACATAAACAGTATACACCAGACTTCCAAAAATAGAAGCATATAGAACTTTCTCCATTTTAAGTAATTCTCTATCATCATGAGGATACTGAGAATTGGAGAGTTCTCACCTTTTTGAATAGGCGTGGCATATAGGGAGCAAGAGTACATATTAAACCTCTTAAGAGTTTCATCAATGTACCCTTTTGTAAGACAATCAAAAAGTACCACGAGACCTATCATGAGAAATCTAGATGCCTAGAATAATAAATGCATCACCAATTAAGTTCTTTCATATCAAAGTAGCTACTCAATATATTCTTTGTCCTACTCAAAAGTTTAATGTAGCTATTGTTAAGAAGAATATCATCAACATATGAAACAAGGATGATAAAATTGCTTTCACTCACCTTTAGGTAAATACACTAATCTAAAGCATTTTCCTTCAAGCAAAAGGAAGTGACCACTTGTTTAAACCTCAAGTACCATTGTGTAGAGGTCTGGTTTAATCCATAAATTGATTTCTTCAACTTGTAAACTAATTTCTCTTTTCCATTTTTAGCAAAGCCACCAGGTTGAACCATATAAATATCTTCAGCTAGATCACCATTCAGAAAAATCATCTCAACATCTATCTGATGTAACCCCATATATCAAAATAAGCCATCGTAGCCATAACCCTCCGAAAGGAGTATTTAGTGGAAATTGGAGAGAAAGTTTTTTTAAAAATTAATGTCTTCCCTTTAACTGTACCCCTTTGTCACCAATCTAGCTTTATATCTTTCAACTTCGCTTGTCAGTTATGCTTAGTTTTGAAAACCCATTTGCAACCAATTGGCTTACAACCAACTAGTAAAGTAACTAGATCCCAAACATTATTGTTATCCATAAAAGCTACCTCATAATGCATAGCATTTATCCAATCAAAAGCATGAGAACTAGAAATAGCTTCCTCAAAATTGATTCGGTCATCATCACCATAAGCATCAAACTTGTGCTCATGGAGATATACAATATAATCATTGGGTATAAATAACCTGCGTGCTCTTTAAGATCTTCTTAATAAGGATGACTCAAGTGTAACATCATGATCATGTTGGACTATAATAGGTGTTGTCACATTCTCATAATCTATAGAGGCATGATTACCATCAGTGGCAATAGGAATCACGTCAATTGCCGGAACAAAAACATATGACACAGGAACTTCAACTACAGCTTCATAAAAAGTTGGTCGTGGTGCCATGCTCCCATTACTGAAGTCATCCTCAAAGAATATAGCATGATTAGATTCCATCACTTGAGTAGAGTAAGAAGAAAAATAGAATCTGCTGCCCTTGGATTCCACATAATAGCAAATAAAGAAGCCACCAATAGTCTTTAAATCAAGCTTCATCATCATAGGATTATAAGGTCTTACCTCTGTCTTAAAACCCTAAATGTATAAGTGTTTCAAACTCGGCCTTTTTCTAGTTAGCAACTCGTAAGGAATCTTAGGTACTGACTTTCTAAGCACTTGATTAAGAATGTACATTGTGGTTCTCAAAGTGTCTTCCTAAAGAAAATAAGTAGTGATGAATAGCTCATCATGGATCTCACCATATCCATAAGCGTGTAATTTCTTCTTTCTATAACTATTCTATTTAGGAGTACCTAATATTATATACTGAGCTTCAATACCACACTCTTCAAGATATCTGGCAAAAGTTCCTAGGTTTCTTGTAGTTTCATCATACCTACCATAATACTCCCTTCCTCTATTATACCTCACACATTTTATCTTCTTACCTGCTTTTAACTGAACAACAACCTTGAACAACTTAAAAGCATCTACGGAACTGGATTTCTCTTGAAAAAGATTTATCCAGCTAAATATAGAGAAATCATCTATAAAGGTAATAAAATACCTATATCCACCTATAGTAGTGGGTATAATAGGCCTACACATATTAGTGTGAATAAACTCTAACAAATCATCACACCAACTTTCAGTCTTACTCCTAGCTTTAGCTGTAAGCTTACCTTTAATCCAAGTTACACAATAGTCAAAATTATAGAAGTCAAATCATGCAAGATTTCATGTTTAATGATTTTTTCACTATGGGGCCTAAATATGTGCCCCAAGTATCTATGCTACAACATAAAGGAATTCTCATAAATCCAGTCAACATGTACAAATTGTCACATAAAACACTAGATCCAACAATAGATGAGTCAAAATAAATGTTGAATTTTCCATTGCCAAAAATAAAAGAGTAACCCCATTTATCCAAAGTAGAAATAGAGATCAAGTTTCTCCTCGTAGAAGGAACATAAACAACATCTTTCAAAAGAAAAACATGACCAAAAGGCAAACATAAAGAAACTACTTGTACGTCTTCAACAGGTACTTTAGCTTTATCTCCCACCACGATCTTTGATTCAAGATCACTTAGTTTCCTTAGGCTTGTGAACCTCTACAAGGAATTCACTACATGAATTATTGCTCCCGAATCAAACCACCTAGTGTTAAGAGGAACATTAATAAAATTTGATACAAAATAATCTAGAACAAGAAGTGTATTTTCCTTTTGGTTCTTCTTCTTGAGGAGATAACAGTCCTTCAGCTTATAACCAAACTTCTTACAATGTTTGCTTTCATTTTTGAATTTTTTTTGTTAGGACGGTCATGTAGAACCCCATTTCCTATCTTCTTATTGTCATTCTTAAACTCTCCAATCTGCCCTTTATGAAAAAAATTTGGTCCCAAAATAAAAAGGAGCAAACTTATCCTTAAACGATTTTGTTGTAAAATGAACAACATGTGGCTTTCCTTACCTTATAGACTCTTCGTACTGGGTAAGAATGGTAATAGTATCATAACAATTCATTTTTGATGATTTTGAGTATTATAATAGGTCCTTAAAACATTAAACTGAAGAGGAAGTAACTCTAGAATCTTCCAAATTAGATAACCATATTCAATCTCAAGTTTCATTGCCCGAAGCTTGCTTTGATAATGCACCCTTTTTAGCATGTTCTCATAAACCCCACTTATACCATCATATCTGGCTCTATTAAAAAGTGAGGAATAATAGATCTTTTAAGCTTTGTCAAACGTCTTAAACTTCTCTCTAATAGACTTAAGAAAAGTTATAGATTTTCATTAGGAGGAATACTTTGTCTAATAGACTTCTCCATAGTAAACTTTGTCACCATTCTCGATTTGAGTGTTGTCATTTCTCACGAAAAGTCTTTTGATTAGTAGTGGACTTAGTAGTAAGAGCTAGTGCCTCTTCTTCCCTCAAAGCTAAGTCAATATTGGTTATAACCAAATACAAATCCAGAAATTCCTTTCATTTCTCATAATTTGTCCTGTTCAAAGTTTACACAGAGTACAACTCTTTTCTCTAATTGCTCATTTTCCTATATGTGTAACTTAGTTGTCTCAATGAGACAGCATTTATCTGAGCCTAATCAGATAAGAGTAAGAACTACTCATTGGGTACTAAATGAATGAGTCAACTCATTATGGTCCATTCAAATCAAAAGTCCAACCACATAAATCATTTAAATAAATAACCAATATAACTATTTATATTATATATTAATTGTGATATTGTCTTATTAATTTAATAATGCTAAACCATTAATCTAAAATATTAATTATAAAATATATAACATTCTCTCACATAGATAGTATCATTAAATTAATAAATATACTATAAATACTATCACAACAAATTATTAATTATCAACATAAAAATAATAAGCTTTCAATAATATATATAAATGATATTCGATCATACCCTACAATAACTTATATTTCAATCATAATATAGATAAGAAAAATATAAATGATATTTTCATAAAAGTCCAAATATCTCACGATCCTATAATATAAAAGAGACATATCAATTACACAAAATATATATCTCATAATTAGAATGGTTAAGACGAAACATAAATCATATACGTACCCTCTTGTATTATATATATATTGAAAATGGTTAACTTGCCTAAAAAGAATTTGAAAATGTTCATGGCGTGAGACAACATTTTGTAGCACGCCTGGCAGAGTGTGAAATATTGGGTGCGTTGGGCATGTTCCTTCGGGCCTCCACCAATGCAATGCATTATTACTTATCAGAATCGCATGCTAGCTAAACAGTATTCTCATACTTCATTATCATTCCATCATTTGATTTATCATCAATGTTTGACTACCGTGCCCACTTTCCAACCAAATATTCATCACTCTCATGTCCATCATATTTTTCAAATCAAACTTGAATCTCCACTTCATCTATATTACCAACAACACGTGTAATAACTCTTTTGCCCGTAAAATTAAAGGAAAAACAGCACTCAACACTCTAAAGTATACACTTAATATATAATTAGAATTAGTTCTAATCTCCTTCCCCATTACATATGTTGAAAAATTAAAGAGTACATTTCTTTTTATTAAAAATTATCTTAAATCAGTTTAAATATATATCAAAAGAAATTAACTTCAATAGTATTTTAAATATATTTTTTATTTGAATAAAAAATCAAATTAGAATAAATAAAAATCCATTATGGTCAAGCTTAATGCATGATTGGAGCTAGATACACTAAAAGAATCTAATGGCGTTGCATAAAAAAAACATGGACACAATGGCCAAAAACTCCGATTCAATGACCAACTTCGTGTCGAAGTCAACATGCAATGGTTGTGTAAGAGTAATTGTATCACACAATATAGCATTAGTGGCATGTGTCTAACACAACACCCAAAATAAATTTTTTAATTAAAATTTATTATTGTTGTTTTTAGTGTTATATGTATTATTATTACTAATAAAATTATTACTGTGTTAAGACAAACTATAAAAAAATTAACTAAATTGAAACATAACAAATAAAATAAACAAAAACTACAATTATGAAAAATAAACTAAGGTCTATGGTGGTGGCGATGTCTAGTAGGGTTCTTTAGGCAACATAGCTAGTAATGTTGCTAAAGATATTAAGGATGGACACATAAGTGCTATTGGTGGACACGACACTATTAGTGGGGATGAGGCTAGGCTACTACTCCTTATTTGAAATAAACTAGGTGTTCAGTTTGACATCATAATGAGGCTAATGGCTAGCCCTATACAAACCAACATGTTGTGCACACGTTGAAACTCTTATAGCGAAGCCTTGAGCTCATCCAACTTTCTCAGTTGCACCTTCATCTTGTTCACCTCAGCTTGAAGGTAAGTCACCTCAAGATCCTGTTGCTAGAAGGAAAAGCTATAGGCCAACCAAGCAGTTGGTTAGGTCGTAAATAAGGCACCTAGGCAACCAAGTCAATGATTCCATAAACATAACCCATGTTCCTTCCACCCACTATGCCAACTTAAATGTTGATCTTCATGGACTGATCCACTAAGTTGTTGGGTTCAACAACCTCCTAAACACAATGCTAGAACTCCCTACTGTTCAATAACATAAATTAAAAAGATTATGAATGCAATTAATTAAGAAATGAACCATAAATTTGAAAATAAAATAAATTAAACACTTACGTTACTTATGATGGTGTAATGTGATTGATGATCAAGCCACTCGCCACTAGAATAATGGTAAGTCATCATGAATAACTTATTAGTCATAACAGGTCACTTAGATTCCTCATTCTATAAAAAAGAGATGAACAATATTGAATTTCTAAATTACTTTATATAATTATGAAAAATAATGACATGGTGTTAGGGAAATATACATGCAATCACCTTAGTAATGTCAACGTGTGCCCTCCTCCTTTTGGGGTGCACGGTTCCACCTTTGGCACTTTTTTAATTGCATTTATTGAGCTTTTAGACAAATACTCATGTCTAGCTTAGTTCCACCCTATCTGGTGTAGACGAGTATGGAGTTTGGCCATCCTCACCCCATCTTATGTCCTTCTCTGGCATGTCATTTAGGTGATGCTTAGAATTTATCCACTCTTGTATGTGAAAGTTTATACTCATTTTATCAATTTCTACAAAGACTATTTAATGTTATTCCTTTACTAAAAAATTATCAAAACTAAATATTCATTAACAATAAACACTTATACATACTTGTAAATATATTGTATATAACTTTATAGTGACTTTACAAGTATAGATTATTATTTTACCGATTATCGTACAAGTCCCTATGGATACGATACTTATATATTTATCGAAACTACAACAAAACTAGGTACGTTTACCAAAGTCCCAACATGTAGTACCTTAAGACCCTTCCCTTTCATAATGAAAACTCCCCTCAAAGCCTTTTGATAAAAGAAAATACATATTTCATTGAAAATGTTCTTATTATATAAAAGGTGGCATGTCTATGAGGGGAAATAAGGGATGTTTAAGTCGCTCGTCTAGACTCGAGAGTGTCCATTATCTCTATTTCAAAGCTCTTATATGGTTTTACTTAGAGCAAGATGCACCTGAAAGCCACCAAATCAAGAACTCGAACCAAGTTCCCTCATAATGCTATACTAGTCCACACTTTAAGCGTTATTTCATCACTTGGGCATCTTGACAGTAGTTTGTTGTTGATCCTCTATGTCTTTTGTACGCTCCTAGAGAATTGATTCATAACACATTGAATTCCTTCTCTTAGAAAATACACTTATTTCTTTCTATGCATATATGGTAAACCATCAGAAACCATACAATATCCTGCAACTCTCTTTTCCTCTTGTTACTATTACATAAACTAAACAATGGATATAAGTGTTGTATTACCTCTTGCCCCTATACTGTTTTCATATTGTACCATTGTAAACATTTATTCTAAAATTTGGTAGAAGTTAGGCATGTGAATAGTAAATATCCAATTGTTTCCTCCTATTGTAAGTAAAACTTGAGTAAGGGTCTTAGGCCAATATCTCATACTTCCACAACTCACTTGTAGCCGAGATTCTTTTCAAAATTGCTTGTCATGAAAATGTTGCTACTTTTATAGGTACGAACTCTTTCCCTACCAAGTTAAACATATTGTCCCTGCAGAATGATAGAATGTATCAAGAAACTATACAGTTCCTTATTGAAAAAGCCCTAATATTCGTATCTTTCCCCTTGTATGGCACACTTTCCATCAATTTAAACCATCACCTACACCTTAATCCTACTAACCCTATTTTTCCTCACTTAAAAAGTGTATTCTCCTCCAAGTCCAAGTACAACTCAACCTCACCCCCTCAATTAACCCCCACACTACACAACTTAACATCTTTGTCCAAGGCCATTGAGTATAACCTTGGAAATTAGGCACTCAAACATTCATTTCCCTACCAAAAATTGGTCCAAAATCTAGTCACTTTTTGATCCCTCATCTCATATGCTACCATAGAATTCTACTATTCCACTTAGGTAACCCTTCTCGCCCTCTTAAGCCTGTCTAAATAACAAATACCCTTCCTTCTATCAATTTAAATAATGAGAATTACCACCCTTCACCACTTCTTCATCTTATACATAGAAGTTAAAACCTTAAACCATAAATTACTTCTTTGCCCCAACACCCATCACCTTCATTTTGATAAAAGCTTTAAAATAACATGTACAAACTTTTAAACCCTAACCTTTACAAGTCATATCCCAAGAAACCCTAACCTTTCATCTCACTGTTGCCCTTTGCCCCCAACAAAACCCAACAAAGACAAAGTGTAAGGATGAAACAATACCTAAGAGCACGTTGAAGAAAAACTGAAAATAGATCAATAAAGAGGACAAAGTTAACTTTATCAACATAATGCGAGCATCCATAGATAAATGTTTACTCTTCCACCTTTACAACCTCTATTGTACTAATCGTACATCCTAACAACCTTTATTATATATAATAATTTTTTTTCTTGTAAATTAAGGTGTAGATTTGATGGTAATAAAAAGTTTAATTTAATTTTAATATTAGTACAATTGTAATTTCATGATTTTAAAGATAATTTCTTTTTTTATCTTGTAAATTAAGGTGTGGATATTTTAATGGTACTAAAAAATTAACAATAATAAAATTGTAATTTTCATGATTTTACAGATAATTTCAACTTCATCATTCCTGATAAAATAATTGTAACTTTTGGATTTCTAATGTGTTTCTTGGAGATACAATAAAAAAAAGTATATGACTTGCATTTATAATAATTTTAAATGAAACATTTTATTTTTTACTACTTTACTTGAGTGTTGGTTTAAGTCATTAAAAATAGTAACTTTTTTAAAAAATATAATTATTATATAAAAAATCCTAAAGCGTAATAAATATATTACATTAAAAAAAAATTAGTGGGTTAAACTTAGCTCTAAGAATTGAGATTCATAAAATTTTATAGTATATACTTATAGTTTTAGCAAAAATAAAAACAAAAAGTATTATTTCTCCTTATTTTTCTCATATAAGACCATTGAATTTGTGGTTGTTAATCAAGATAAAATCATCGTGTTTGTATAAATATTGTTTTCTTACAATGTTCAATTTTTAAAAAGTGGCACTATCAGGTTAAATTCTCGATGTTTAAAAAATTACTTTTTTAAATGTTAGGGTTAAACATGCATTTTTTTCCTTTTATATTTTAGTTTTAGCCTCCCAACTTGAAAATAGTTATATTTATTTTTTCTTGTTGGTGATATAAAAGGGCAAATCCCCCATCCAAGACAAACTCTACTCACTTCCACACTTAAGTAATCTAACAAAAAGGTAATTGTAACTTCCCTGATTTTTAGGAGAATCCCTAAGGTACAAACCTGTAGGGTGGAGACCATCTTGAATGTAAGGCTTCGGCTAATGCTATGCCTTGTGTGTGTTGGTTGACAATAGTGATGATTAGGCATCAGCCGGTGCTATGTTTTACTATGTTTGTGGGGCAGTGATGCCCAATAATATGAGGACCGTGATGACGGCAGCCATAATAGTGAGAAGTGAAAATGAATTAAGAAAATAGTAATAAATGCTTTTTTAAGAGATTTTATGTTGAAATCATAAGCCAATTTTTGATCGCTAGTGTATAGCACTGGAACCTTATTTTAAAAGTTAGAAGATAAGTATCAAGAGCCTTAGATGATCTTGAGGCATGAAATATGTCATAGGGATATACCAATTAATTTAGATTCATTTTTTAATTTATTTCCTCGAAAACTTATCAAAATCTAATTAAAACCTTGGTTCCCGTTTCTTAACAAAGTTTAGTGGTGGACATGGTTATGCGCTTGCTTTGTTGTTTCCAATGTAACTTTTTTCTACAAATGTCCGATTTAAGCGATCTTGGTCTCAAAATCTTTATAACAGTACATACTATAATTCTTATGAAGACCTCGAAGTCCAATTCAAAACACGTAATTCCCGATTTTTATTACAAATCACTGCCTTGTAAGTCTCATGCACAGCATAAATAGTATTTAGTACTTTAAGCATAACTTAGTGTAACAGCCCTGATTTTTGAGAATAGGAAACCAGACCCTCAGGACTCTTAGGACACTCTGTTGAGCTTTTAGTAAGAAGCTCAAGGCTTTGGCCTGTTCCCCGAACAATTTAGAATGAGAAAATAAAGAGAAGCAGAGTTTAATCTGAAAGATAAGAATACCGAGAGAATGTAATGAGTGAGAAAAATAGAAATAAGAAAATAATAAATAACACTCGACAACGCTGTTTAATTAGAAATAATACGTCACGATGATTATTTCAGGTACAAATTAATTTATAATTATATTTATTTGATAATTATTTTTTTGTCAACAATATTTAATAGATAAATAATTATAATAATTTATTTTGAAATTATATATATTAAATTATTTATTTATTTGATAAATATATTTAATAATAAAATATTGTCAGGTTCCTTATATTTGAACTATGGGACCCATCTTGAGGTCTGACTCTGACTGTTCGACCCAAGACTAGTGATCCAGTAGAGAAACTAGTCCTGTTAGGATCATTGAAGTTGCATATGTAAGTATGCAAAGTAGTTTTGATGAATGACAAAGTATTCATGATGATGATGGAATGGCAAAGGTTCAGAAACAAGAAGGTTCAAGCACAAAGACAATGGCTAAGAACAAAGAGATGAAGATGCCTCACAAAGAGTTAAAGAAACATGAGCTATGGAAGACAAGGTTGAAGACATAAACTAAATCATGAAGAACAAGCTCATAACTTGAAGAAGAATCAAAGAAACATGCATGAGGATCAAAGGAATAAGCCATGTGTTAATACATATCAAGAACACATCAAAGACCTTGAAGAAGTACATGTTCTAATCGATTAAACCATTGCCATAATCGACTACATAGATTCTGGAATGAACATAATCGATTATAGATAAAAGGCTAATCGATTACCAGTTGAAAGGTTGAAGATTGAGCATCAGGTATTCACCATAATCGATTACCAAGTCAAGCATAATCGATTACTGAGCTTCTGTTTTGTCCATAATCGATTGCACAAGCACCTAATCGATTACCATGCTGCGAGACACAAATTAAGAGCATCAGGTATCAATCATAATCGATTACAAGGCAAGGAATAATCAATTAGAATGGTTCTGTTTCATAGCTAATCGACTGCAAGAGAAAGGCTAATCGATTACAGAGCGAATTGCACTGAAGATTTCAAATTGTAATCGATTACAGCTCGAGGGCTAATCGATTACCGTAGTGTCAGAACGTGGGGAAAGTGTCTTTAAGTGGAACTCCAGCTCATTTCTTCACTCCCACTTCATGCCCACTTGAGGTATCCGTTGAAGACACTATGCAATAGCTGAAAACCCTAAAAATGGCTATAAAAGAAGCATGGATTCAAGCAAGAGAAGTAAGAGACCAAGGCTCAACACAAGGCAATCAACATCCTTCTTCTAGAGGTCTTCTAAATAAATTTCTCTTGTATGTACTGCAACTCTTATTTCTAAACTTGCATATTGCTTAAGAGTTGTTAGATTGTGAGCTTTAATTTGCATATCCTCTCTTGTTGAGAGTTATAATTAGAGAGAGCTTTCATTTGCTTATCTACTCTATTGAGAGAGTTTATTGATTGTAAATCAAACACCAAAACACCAAGATTTTTCACTCTAGGTTGAGTGGTTGTTTCACTCTAGGATTGAGTGGTCACAAAGGTTGGGGTTCAACCTTTGGGTTATTGAGAGATTGTGAGATTGGGTGGGTTGCCCTATGCTTGTGAGGATTGAGTTCTTGAGTGTGGGACACTAGGAAGCTGCAATTGCTCAAAGCTTGTATCTCAAATCTTCAATAGTGGAATCCTTCAAGTGGGTTGCTTGAAGGCGAGACGTACACCGGGTTGGTGGAACTCGTTAAACTTGGTTTGCATTTCTCTCTACCTTGAACTCTTTATACAACTGCGCATATAAACTGTTTGTTGAAATGCATAAGCTGAATATCTGAATCCAAGTTGTTGTTCAAGTTGAATACTTAACTCTGCATGCCAAGTGTTTGATAATTTGCTTGAGTTAATATTTGGTGAAGATCTTCAAAGTTAGAACTTGCTATAACTTACCAAATATCTAATACATTGTTTCCTATTAAGTCTTGTGTGATACTTACTTGATTGCTATTATTTCTCACATTCACAAGGTGTTTGATAACTTGAATGAGCTGAATCTTTATAGGAAACATCACATTATTGACAAATAAATCTGTGCACTCCAACTGTTTGATAAATTGTTTAAACCAATAACTTACCTTGTTTATCACACTTATAGCTAAATATTGTCATTGCACATCAAGTGTGTCATAGTGTGATATGTGCATAAAAGTTGTTGTCTCTTCATCATTGCATCATTTGTATATTACTAACCATTTCCAAGGGGATTCCGCGTGAAAATTTGAAACACTCAATTCACCCCCCCTCTTGAGCGTTGAGGCCTTGGCTAACAAGTGGTATCAGAGCTTGACTCTTGCCACAAGGCTTAACAGCTGCAGGAGATCAAGATGGCCTCTACCTCTTATGATGCATTTCCACAAAATGGCACAATAAGTAGACCTCCAATCTTCAATGGCAAAGACTATGCTATTTGGAAAGAAAGGATGAAAATCTTTATCCAATCCTATGACCTCAAGGTATGGAATGCTATTCAATTTGGTCCTTTCATTCCTATGCATATTGTCGATAATATAGAATGTATGAAGCCCATGAACTTATGGACTATGGAAGAAGAAAGAAAGGTACAATTTAATCTTAGAGCTAAAATTCTTATCACATTAGCATTAGAACCTAATGATGTCTCTAGAGTTATTATTTGTGATAATGCCAAAGAAATGTGGGAAACTCTTGAAACAATTTATGAGAATACTAATGATGATAAAGATGCAAGGATTAGTACCATTTCTTGCCAAGATGAAGGCTTTAAATTAAGTCCGGAAGAAGAGATCAATGAATCAGAAGAAGACCTTGTATGCCTAATGACAAAGCACTCCCAAGATGATGAGGTATGCTCTTTAAATGCTTTTAATGATGATAATGATGATGAAATTGATAAGGATGAATTATTAGAAGCATTTGAAGAATTGCATGAAAAATTTATCTTGTTATCAAAGAAATATGCATGCTCTAAACAAACCATTTTGACTCTTGAAAAAGAATTGCATGATGTTCACATAGAAAAAGAATATCTTAGAGTTCAAAATGATGAATTAGTAGCTTCAAATGTATCTCTTAGAACTTGTAATGATAATAATGATTGTGTGCTTATTGATAAATGTATGCTTCTTGAAAATGAGAATAAAGAACTAAAAGAAGCACTTAGTAAGCTCACACATAGTCAAAAGAATCTAAGTGCACCTATTAAAGATCAAAGGCATACACTTGAAAGAAGAAAAATAGGTCATTACAAGAACCATTGTACATCATACAAAGAAAAATCCAAATCCTCTCTAAGATGCACAAACCATGAAAGAAAAGAGGACTCTATGTCAAATTGTTTTAAAAGGAAAGAACATAATAGGAACCATTACAATTCTACTATGACTTATTCTTTGGATACAACATGTTTTTATTGTGGAATGTATGGTCATATATCCCCTAATTGTTTTATAAAGAAATCCCGTCAAAAGTGTACAAGAAAGGTATGGATTCCAAAAACCACATTGAAATCCTAAACTAACAAGGAAGGACCCAAATCTCAAAGGGTACCTTAAAATTTTGAAATCTTGTAGGCAAACTTTAAAGCAATAACTTCTCATTGATGGATGACCAAATCTCATGGCCTAAGGAGATATCAAGTATCTCAATCTCCATTCCAAATGGCAAAGGAGAAGAATAGAGCAAGCCAAGATTATGATGACTCATCATACATCTAAAAGGGAACCATTCAAAACAAGGAAATGGACAAGAAGCTTTAATGTGACTCACACAAGATGGATTGCACCGACAAAATCCAATGGACAACACTAAAAGGTGGTACAACAAAAGGTGCAAGCAATTATCATATAATCAATATGAATACTCATTCATAATGAATCTTGATATGAGAAAATCTTACCTTGATTTGATATGCATGCTTGAGCATGAAAGGTGTTAAGTTTTGAGATAATCTTAAGACCCCTTCAACTCATGAAAATCGTAGGATCAATAGTGTTTGATGATGGGTTTGATGAATGATTGTTTGAATAACATGGTACATGAAAAACTTAAGATATATTCATCCACGTGAGTTAGAAAGGATTGAAACATGATGCTTAGATTCAAAGTCTCAAATGATGCATGAACTCTTGATGTATAAATTCTTGGATGATGTATGAATCCTTGAAAACGTATGAACCCTTAAATGATGCATGAATGATTAAACATGAATTCTTGATGATGTATCATTTATATGTTGGTCAACTAGTGGTATCTAAATCACAAACATCTTTCTTTAAAAATGGTATGAATTGAATTAGTAAGAGGAAGAGATCATGAGGACATAATCTTGATTATGCGCTTGTTACTATGCCTTGATAATGAATACACATATTGCGTGTACAAGTGGTATCTATGCTCCTAGAGATAAAGTATGTATGTTACAACAAGTGATTGCCTAGACCTTAACGTTATGAGTATAACATCATAGGCATGAACATGATGATATGTTAAGAAACAATGCATGATATGATAAGTAATAATGCATGCTATGATCATATACCATGTATGTGCAAGTGGTATCTATCTCGATCAACATTATAATTCTTACTATGTCGTATGTTTGATGATGCATGATCTTGACTGTGAAAAGAAGTTTGAAAAATATGCATCATTGAGATTGAAAAGAATTTTTGAATAACATTATGAACAATGATGATTGCTAAAAATCTTGTGTTGAATGCTTAAATGTTAGTAATTGATATCAAGAGCCTAAATTAGCAAATCCATCAAGTGGTATCATGCATAATATCTAGATAACAAATTGTATGACATAGATGAGAGTATGACTTGCATTACACATGATAACCATGAGATGCTTTTGTGACTTATCTATATGCGTTACTAATTATCTATGCAAAATGCTTTCTCCTACATATTTGATAAATGCCATATGTGAATGCTTGACTAGACCTATATGTAACATCATAGGCATAAGATAAGAAGAGATTATTTGAGATACAAAAGTCATATGGAAAAGAGTGAATATATTGGCATATGTTATAATACACTTGCATGAGTAAGCCAACAAATTGTTTTAATCACTCCATCTTTGCTCTGATATCTAGACATAAATGAAATTGCATCAACTAGTGGTATCCATTGAAAGGGAAAGATTGTTACACTTGATTATTTGCCTATGTTTGAAGTTAGTGCTCACTCTACCACTATGCTCCGAATCATATGAATTATGTTATTCAATAAAGTGATATCAACATCTATATTTATCCTTGTTAAATTACATGATTAAGGGGGAATTTCATAACATTTCTTTATAACAAGTGATATTTATTGATGATATGTTATCTCTTTATCAAGTGGTATGGAAGTCTGAGTAAATCATTTTCATAATACTGCATCAAAGGCCCAAACATTGGTACAAACTCTTGTGAACTCAATGCCACTAACAATATGCTTTGCAAAGAGTTTGTTAAGGTTATGTAGGATGACTCAAAATGGCAAATCAAACTACTAAACTGGGCGAACAAAGAATTGATCAAGGAATGCAACATGGATGAAGCAAAATGCCATACAAGGATGTGAAAAGGGGCATAAAACTTGCAAAATACCAAGGTATGATCGAATTGTTACTCTACCATTATGCTTTGTGAATTATACAAATCATATTAACAAATGGTATGAATAACAAATCTCATGAGCTGAATATATCACTTCATCCCTGCTCTGATACCTAGATATAAGTATACATTGTTGAAAAGTCTTCTATGTTACTGCTCTGATACCTAGAAATGCATCAAGCAATATTAATGAAATGATTAACAAGTGAATTATTATATGCAATGGTATCTAATCTTTGAGTGGTATTTACTCATATTAGGGTATCTATTATTTCAACAGTGGTATCGATTAGAAAGAGATCATATGCTTTAAAATGAAAAGAAATGGTATCAGACTTGATTAAATTGAACTACAAGTGATATCATACTTGATCAAATTGGTATAATTGATTTCACATGTTAATAAGTGGTATATTGTTTACAAGTGGTATCAATTACAGTAGTAAGGGGGAGTATACACATGAATGATTATCCTTGATTTCACTTCTCTATGATTATGTTTATGGCACTCATGCTCTTACTCAACTATATGCTTACTTGGAAAATTATTCTTGTGCATTTGATGATGCCAAAATAGGAGAAAACTATGTGCTTACTTGAAATGATATAGAATCATGTGACGTTTTTGAAAATGATACTCACTACATGATTAGAATAAGTTAGCAATCAATCATATGCTTACTTGATGAATAAATTACGTGGGTGGTTATTGACTCTAGATGTAATAAAATGGTATATATCATTGATCATGCTTTAAGCTTTGATTTGAAATCCATATGAAATACTTGCTCTAAATCTCTCTTATTTACATACTTAAATGTTGATGGCATAGATTATGATTAAGGTGATGATCTTTTTGATGATGCAAAAGGGGGAGAGATTAGTGAAAGGATTAGTAAAAAGAGAAGAATTACTATGATTATTGTGTTATCATAAGGAAAGTTTTTGATGATGCCAAAGGGGGAGAAGATTATAGAGAGATTATATGTATACACTCTAAGTGGCACAAAATATTTTACAAAGGGGGAGAGATAGAACCATTATGCTAAATTGGATGAACTATTTTGTGGTATCTATTGTATGATTAAAGGGGAGATGATTGAAAAAGAGAGAGAAAATACTTGCGCCTATAATGTCATAAATATGTGGTATCAAATTACATCATATAGGGGGAGAATACATATAAACATTGATTGTCATTATTCTATAAAACTAACACCCCACGAGATGAACATTGGTTGTCATCATCAAAAAGGGGGAGAATGTGTTTAAATGTTGAAACAGGTTTTGATAATGACAAACGTGAAGACTAAGGCAAAGACTCCTAAAGGAAGAAAGGATAGTACCATGAAGCCAATATGATGAATTTGCAACACATGAATACAAGCCATATGGAACATTAATTGTCATCATCAAAAAGGGGGAGAATGAAGTTGCATATGTAAGTATGCAAAGTAGTTTTGATGAATGACAAAGTATTCATGATGATGATGGAATGGCAAAGGTTCAGAAACAAGAAGGTTCAAGCACAAAGACAATGGCTAAGAACAAAGAGATGAAGATGCCTCACAAAGAGTTAAAGAAACATGAGCTATGGAAGACAAGGTTGAAGACATAAACTAAATCATGAAGAACAAGCTCATAACTTGAAGAAGAATCAAAGAAACATGCATGAGGATCAAAGGAATAAGCCATGTGTTAATACATATCAAGAACACATCAAAGACCTTGAAGAAGTACATGTTCTAATCGATTAAACCATTGCCATAATCGACTACATAGATTCTGGAATGAACATAATCGATTATAGATAAAAGGCTAATCGATTACCAGTTGAAAGGTTGAAGATTGAGCATCAGGTATTCACCATAATCGATTACCAAGTCAAGCATAATCGATTACACAAGCACCTAATCGATTACCATGCTGCGAGACACAAATTAAGAGCATCAGGTATCAATCATAATCGATTACAAGGCAAGGAATAATCGATTAGAATGGTTCTGTTTCATAGCTAATCGACTGCAAGAGAAAGGCTAATCGATTACAGAGCGAATTGCACTGAAGATTTCAAATTGTAATCGATTACAGCTCGAGGGCTAATCGATTACCGTAGTGTCAGAACGTGGGGAAAGTGTCTTTAAGTGGAACTCCAGCTCATTTCTTCACTCCCACTTCATGCCCACTTGAGGTATCCGTTGAAGACACTATGCAATAGCTGAAAACCCTAAAAATGGCTATAAAAGAAGCATGGATTCAAGCAAGAGAAGTAAGAGACCAAGGCTCAACACAAGGCAATCAACATCCTTCTTCTAGAGGTCTTCTAAATAAATTTCTCTTGTATGTACTGCAACTCTTATTTCTAAACTTGCATATTGCTTAAGAGTTGTTAGATTGTGAGCTTTAATTTGTATATCCTCTCTTGTTGAGAGTTATAATTAGAGAGAGCTTTCATTTGCTTATCTACTCTATTGAGAGAGTTTATTGATTGTAAATCAAACACCAAAACACCAAGATTTTTCACTCTAGGTTGAGTGGTTGTTTCACTCTAGGATTGAGTGGTCACAAAGGTTGGGGTTCAACCTTTGGGTTATTGAGAGATTGTGAGATTGGGTGGGTTGCCCTATGCTTGTGAGGATTGAGTTCTTGAGTGTGGGACACTAGGAAGCTGCAATTGCTCAAAGCTTGTATCTCAAATCTTCAATAGTGGAATCCTTCAAGTGGGTTGCTTGAAGGCGAGACGTACACCGGGTTGGTGGAACTCGTTAAACTTGGTTTGCATTTCTCTCTACCTTGAACTCTTTATACAACTGCGCATATAAACTATTTGTTGAAATGCATAAGCTGAATATCTGAATCCAAGTTGTTGTTCAAGTTGAATACTTAACTCTGCATGCCAAGTGTTTGATAATTTGCTTGAGTTAATATTTGGTGAAGATCTTCAAAGTTAGAACTTGCTATAACTTACCAAATATCTAATACATTGTTTCCTATTAAGTCTTGTGTGATACTTACTTGATTGCTATTATTTCTCACATTCACAAGGTGTTTGATAACTTGAATGAGCTGAATCTTTATAGGAAACATCACATTATTGACAAATAAATCTGTGCACTCCAACTGTTTGATAAATTGTTTAAACCAATAACTTACCTTGTTTATCACACTTATAGCTAAATATTGTCATTGCACATCAAGTGTGTCATAGTGTGATATGTGCATAAAAGTTGTTGTCTCTTCATCATTGCATCATTTGTATATTACTAACCATTTCCAAGGGGATTCCGCGTGAAAATTTGAAACACTCAATTCACCCCCCCTCTTGAGCGTTGAGGCCTTGGCTAACAAGTGGTATCAGAGCTTGACTCTTGCCACAAGGCTTAACAGCTGCAGGAGATCAAGATGGCCTCTACCTCTTATGATGCATTTCCACAAAATGGCACAATAAGTAGACCTCCAATCTTCAATGGCAAAGACTATGCTATTTGGAAAGAAAGGATGAAAATCTTTATCCAATCCTATGACCTCAAGGTATGGAATGCTATTCAATTTGGTCCTTTCATTCCTATGCATATTGTCGATAATATAGAATGTATGAAGCCCATGAACTTATGGACTATGGAAGAAGAAAGAAAGGTACAATTTAATCTTAGAGCTAAAATTCTTATCACATTAGCATTAGAACCTAATGATGTCTCTAGAGTTATTATTTGTGATAATGCCAAAGAAATGTGGGAAACTCTTGAAACAATTTATGAGAATACTAATGATGATAAAGATGCAAGGATTAGTACCATTTCTTGCCAAGATGAAGGCTTTAAATTAAGTCCGGAAGAAGAGATCAATGAATCGGAAGAAGACCTTGCATGCCTAATGACAAAGCACTCCCAAGATGATGAGGTATGCTCTTTAAATGCTTTTAATGATGATAATGATGATGAAATTGATAAGGATGAATTATTAGAAGCATTTGAAGAATTGCATGAAAAATTTATCTTGTTATCAAAGAAATATGCATGCTCTAAACAAACCATTTTGACTCTTGAAAAAGAATTGCATGATGTTCACATAGAAAAAGAATATCTTAGAGTTCAAAATGATGAATTAGTAGCTTCAAATGTATCTCTTAGAACTTGTAATGATAATAATGATTGTGTGCTTATTGATAAATGTATGCTTCTTGAAAATGAGAATAAAGAACTAAAAGAAGCACTTAGTAAGCTCACACATAGTCAAAAGAATCTAAGTGCACCTATTAAAGATCAAAGGCATACACTTGAAAGAAGAAAAATAGGTCATTACAAGAACCATTGTACATCATACAAAGAAAAATCCAAATCCTCTCTAAGATGCACAAACCATGAAAGAAAAGAGGACTCTATGTCAAATTGTTTTAAAAGGAAAGAACATAATAGGAACCATTACAATTCTACTATGACTTATTCTTTGGATACAACATGTTTTTATTGTGGAATGTATGGTCATATATCCCCTAATTGTTTTATAAAGAAATCCCGTCAAAAGTGTACAAGAAAGGTATGGATTCCAAAAACCACATTGAAATCCTAAACTAACAAGGAAGGACCCAAATCTCAAAGGGTACCTTAAAATTTTGAAATCTTGTAGGCAAACTTTAAAGCAACAACTTCTCATTGATGGATGACCAAATCTCATGGCCTAAGGAGATATCAAGTATCTCAATCTCCATTCCAAATGGCAAAGGAGAAGAATAGAGCAAGCCAAGATTATGATGACTCATCATACATCTAAAAGGGAACCATTCAAAACAAGGAAATGGACAAGAAGCTTTAATGTGACTCACACAAGATGGATTGCACCGACAAAATCCAATGGACAACACTAAAAGGTGGTACAACAAAAGGTGCAAGCAATTATCATATAATCAATATGAATACTCATTCATAATGAATCTTGATATGAGAAAATCTTACCTTGATTTGATATGCATGCTTGAGCATGAAAGGTGTTAAGTTTTGAGATAATCTTAAGACCCCTTCAACTCATGAAAACCGTAGGATCAATAGTGTTTGATGATGGGTTTGATGAATGATTGTTTGAATAACATGGTACATGAAAAACTTAAGATATATTCATCCACATGAGTTAGAAAGGATTGAAACATGATGCTTAGATTCAAAGTCTCAAATGATGCATGAACTCTTGATGTATAAATTCTTGGATGATGTATGAATCCTTGAAAACGTATGAACCCTTAAATGATGCATGAATGATTAAACATGAATTCTTGATGATGTATCATTTATATGTTGGTCAACTAGTGGTATCTAAATCACAAACATCTTTCTTTAAAAATGGTATGAATTGAATTAGTAAGAGGAAGAGATCATGAGGACATAATCTTGATTATGCGCTTGTTACTATGCCTTGATAATGAATACACATATTGCGTGTACAAGTGGTATCTATGCTCCTAGAGATAAAGTATGTATGTTACAACAAGTGATTGCCTAGACCTTAACGTTATGAGTATAACATCATAGGCATGAACATGATGATATGTTAAGAAACAATGCATGATATGATAAGTAATAATGCATGCTATGATCATATACCATGTATGTGCAAGTGGTATCTATCTCGATCAACATTATAATTCTTACTATGTCGTATGTTTGATGATGCATGATCTTGACTGTGAAAAGAAGTTTGAAAAATATGCATCATTGAGATTGAAAAGAATTTTTGAATAACATTATGAACAATGATGATTGCTAAAAATCTTGTGTTGAATGCTTAAATGTTAGTAATTGATATCAAGAGCCTAAATTAGCAAATCCATCAAGTGGTATCATGCATAATATCTAGATAACAAATTGTATGACATAGATGAGAGTATGACTTGCATTACACATGATAACCATGAGATGCTTTTGTGACTTATCTATATGCGTTACTAATTATCTATGCAAAATGCTTTCTCCTACATATTTGATAAATGCCATATGTGAATGCTTGACTAGACCTATATGTAACATCATAGGCATAAGATAAGAAGAGATTATTTGAGATACAAAAGTCATATGGAAAAGAGTGAATATATTGGCATATGTTATAATACACTTGCATGAGTAAGCCAACAAATTGTTTTAATCACTCCATCTTTGCTCTGATATCTAGACATAAATGAAATTGCATCAACTAGTGGTATCCATTGAAAGGGAAAGATTGTTACACTTGATTATTTGCCTATGTTTGAAGTTAGTGCTCACTCTACCACTATGCTCCGAATCATATGAATTATGTTATTCAATAAAGTGATATCAACATCTATATTTATCCTTGTTAAATTACATGATTAAGGGGGAATTTCATAACATTTCTTTATAACAAGTGATATTTATTGATGATATGTTATCTCTTTATCAAGTGGTATGGAAGTCTGAGTAAATCATTTTCATAATACTGCATCAAAGGCCCAAACATTGGTACAAACTCTTGTGAACTCAATGCCACTAACAATATGCTTTGCAAAGAGTTTGTTAAGGTTATGTAGGATGACTCAAAATGGCAAATCAAACTACTAAACTGGGCGAACAAAGAATTGATCAAGGAATGCAACATGGATGAAGCAAAATGCCATACAAGGATGTGAAAAGGGGCATAAAACTTGCAAAATACCAAGGTATGATCGAATTGTTACTCTACCATTATGCTTTGTGAATTATACAAATCATATTAACAAATGGTATGAATAACAAATCTCATGAGCTGAATATATCACTTCATCCCTGCTCTGATACCTAGATATAAGTATACATTGTTGAAAAGTCTTCTATGTTACTGCTCTGATACCTAGAAATGCATCAAGCAATATTAATGAAATGATTAACAAGTGAATTATTATATGCAATGGTATCTAATCTTTGAGTGGTATTTACTCATATTAGGGTATCTATTATTTCAACAGTGGTATCGATTAGAAAGAGATCATATGCTTTAAAATGAAAAGAAATGGTATCAGACTTGATTAAATTGAACTACAAGTGATATCATACTTGATCAAATTGGTATAATTGATTTCACATGTTAATAAGTGGTATATTGTTTACAAGTGGTATCAATTACAGTAGTAAGGGGGAGTATACACATGAATGATTATCCTTGATTTCACTTCTCTATGATTATGTTTATGGCACTCATGCTCTTACTCAACTATATGCTTACTTGGAAAATTATTCTTGTGCATTTGATGATGCCAAAATAGGAGAAAACTATGTGCTTACTTGAAATGATATAGAATCATGTGACGTTTTTGAAAATGATACTCACTACATGATTAGAATAAGTTAGCAATCAATCATATGCTTACTTGATGAATAAATTACGTGGGTGGTTATTGACTCTAGATGTAATAAAATGGTATATATCATTGATCATGCTTTAAGCTTTGATTTGAAATCCATATGAAATACTTGCTCTAAATCTCTCTTATTTACATACTTAAATGTTGATGGCATAGATTATGATTAAGGTGATGATCTTTTTGATGATGCAAAAGGGGGAGAGATTAGTGAAAGGATTAGTAAAAAGAGAAGAATTACTATGATTATTGTGTTATCATAAGGAAAGTTTTTGATGATGCCAAAGGGGGAGAAGATTATAGAGAGATTATATGTATACACTCTAAGTGGCACAAAATATTTTACAAAGGGGGAGAGATAGAACCATTATGCTAAATTGGATGAACTATTTTGTGGTATCTATTGTATGATTAAAGGGGAGATGATTGAAAAAGAGAGAGAAAATACTTGCGCCTATAATGTCATAAATATGTGGTATCAAATTACATCATATAGGGGGAGAATACATATAAACATTGATTGTCATTATTCTATAAAACTAACACCCCACGAGATGAACATTGGTTGTCATCATCAAAAAGGGGGAGAATGTGTTTAAATGTTGAAACAGGTTTTGATAATGACAAACGTGAAGACTAAGGCAAAGACTCCTAAAGGAAGAAAGGATAGTACCATGAAGCCAATATGATGAATTTGCAACACATGAATACAAGCCATATGGAACATTAATTGTCATCATCAAAAAGGGGGAGAATGAAGTTGCATATGTAAGTATGCAAAGTAGTTTTGATGAATGACAAAGTATTCATGATGATGATGGAATGGCAAAGGTTCAGAAACAAGAAGGTTCAAGCACAAAGACAATGGCTAAGAACAAAGAGATGAAGATGCCTCACAAAGAGTTAAAGAAACATGAGCTATGGAAGACAAGGTTGAAGACATAAACTAAATCATGAAGAACAAGCTCATAACTTGAAGAAGAATCAAAGAAACATGCATGAGGATCAAAGGAATAAGCCATGTGTTAATACATATCAAGAACACATCAAAGACCTTGAAGAAGTACATGTTCTAATCGATTAAACCATTGCCATAATCGACTACATAGATTCTGGAATGAACATAATCGATTATAGATAAAAGGCTAATCGATTACCAGTTGAAAGGTTGAAGATTGAGCATCAGGTATTCACCATAATCGATTACCAAGTCAAGCATAATCGATTACTGAGCTTCTGTTTTGTCCATAATCGATTGCACAAGCACCTAATCGATTACCATGCTGCGAGACACAAATTAAGAGCATCAGGTATCAATCATAATCGATTACAAGGCAAGGAATAATCAATTAGAATGGTTCTGTTTCATAGCTAATCGACTGCAAGAGAAAGGCTAATCGATTACAGAGCGAATTGCACTGAAGATTTCAAATTGTAATCGATTACAGCTCGAGGGCTAATCGATTACCGTAGTGTCAGAACGTGGGGAAAGTGTCTTTAAGTGGAACTCCAGCTCATTTCTTCACTCCCACTTCATGCCCACTTGAGGTATCCGTTGAAGACACTATGCAATAGCTGAAAACCCTAAAAATGGCTATAAAAGAAGCATGGATTCAAGCAAGAGAAGTAAGAGACCAAGGCTCAACACAAGGCAATCAACATCCTTCTTCTAGAGGTCTTCTAAATAAATTTCTCTTGTATGTACTGCAACTCTTATTTCTAAACTTGCATATTGCTTAAGAGTTGTTAGATTGTGAGCTTTAATTTGCATATCCTCTCTTGTTGAGAGTTATAATTAGAGAGAGCTTTCATTTGCTTATCTACTCTATTGAGAGAGTTTATTGATTGTAAATCAAACACCAAAACACCAAGATTTTTCACTCTAGGTTGAGTGGTTGTTTCACTCTAGGATTGAGTGGTCACAAAGGTTGGGGTTCAACCTTTGGGTTATTGAGAGATTGTGAGATTGGGTGGGTTGCCCTATGCTTGTGAGGATTGAGTTCTTGAGTGTGGGACACTAGGAAGCTGCAATTGCTCAAAGCTTGTATCTCAAATCTTCAATAGTGGAATCCTTCAAGTGGGTTGCTTGAAGGCGAGACGTACACCGGGTTGGTGGAACTCGTTAAACTTGGTTTGCATTTCTCTCTACCTTGAACTCTTTATACAACTGCGCATATAAACTGTTTGTTGAAATGCATAAGCTGAATATCTGAATCCAAGTTGTTGTTCAAGTTGAATACTTAACTCTGCATGCCAAGTGTTTGATAATTTGCTTGAGTTAATATTTGGTGAAGATCTTCAAAGTTAGAACTTGCTATAACTTACCAAATATCTAATACATTGTTTCCTATTAAGTCTTGTGTGATACTTACTTGATTGCTATTATTTCTCACATTCACAAGGTGTTTGATAACTTGAATGAGCTGAATCTTTATAGGAAACATCACATTATTGACAAATAAATCTGTGCACTCCAACTGTTTGATAAATTGTTTAAACCAATAACTTACCTTCTTTATCACACTTATAGCTAAATATTGTCATTGCACATCAAGTGTGTCATAGTGTGATATGTGCATAAAAGTTGTTGTCTCTTCATTATTGCATCATTTGTATATTACTAACCATTTCCAAGGGGATTCCGCGCGAAAATTTGAAACACTCAATTCACCCCCCCTCTTGAGCGTTGAGGCCTTGGCTAACAATCATTTCCTGAAGGATTAAGGGTGTCTCACTTAGCCTGACCGACCTAATCAGAACCCTTAATATCTCCTACGTTTGACCGTTCATATACCTCGGGATATCCGATGGTGGCACGGTGACTCATTTCAACGTTTTAGGAATCTTTCCTAAAGGTACTGAAGCTTGATTCGGACTCTATCATCCCTGTTTTTTAATAAGTTGATTTCCTCAGAAATCGCTTTAAAACTCGACCTGAATACCTTTGGTGTTTTTGACCCAAATTTTTCATACGATCTTAGAATCGAATGATTTTGGTCTCAATCTCTTTGTTTTGAAAAGATATTCAACCTCTGTTTCTAGCCTCGAACTTCGATTCTTACTCTGTCAACCCCAAAATCGAAGATTAAGTATATTCATCTCAAAATTCTAATTTGGATGTTTTTCTCTACGCATAGTTCAGAAAAAATTCATAACTTTCTCATACGACCTTCGATTTGCACAAACTTGGTGTCAAAATCTCCGTAACAAAATTTTCTACATTTTTTGTAAAGACATTGAAGGCTAAATTCTTCTAGATTAGTACAGTTTAATAAATCTTTTTGACCATTTGGATGTTTTATTTCAATGCTGGTAACCTTTGATAAAATTCGTGTATCTCCTTTGTCCGGTGCTTGAATCACTCCGTTCTTTTTGCTATGGATCCTTATCATAGACCTATACAATTTTCATGAAGGGCACAAAATCAAATTTCTAAGGGAGAATTAATGGTTAATTTATTTTGAAGACCCTAGCTGATCTGGGAAGCTTCTAGAGCACCCTGTCAAAATTGGGTATATCTCGGGCTACCAAACTTGGATCATCATAAATGATATATAAAATTTAAGAGGTTAGAAAGATATACAAACTTTATGAAGGTCTCGGAAGCCAATTCTTACCCCATAAATCACAGAATGTTAAACACTACATCAATTCACATTTCTCTAGTAACAACTTGCACTAGGTGCAGTATTTTCCACATCTCTCTGATATGACCATGAAATTGAATGAGACTTTCACCATATTTTTATTAACTCAATTCTTCACAACTTTTATGAAGGACACAAAGCCCAAATCCCTACCCATTTGGCCCAGAAAAATAATCTATGCAGGGAACAAAAATCCCATCACAGCCCTGCACCCCTTTTTTATTTGGGCCATAACGCTCTTAATTGTTAATGGTATTTTTTGTGCTTTAAATAAAATTAAAGATAACAAAAAGTTCTACAACTGTTGTGTTTGGACTATGTCCAAATTCGGCCTAGAAAGGCCCCAAAAAACCCACACAAAGTGATGCCCAAAGCTGTCCTCATCAGCCTTCCATGTAGCTATGGCCAATTAAAACTTTCCACTCAAGGGACACATGTAGCTCTGATATAACTCCTTCTCCCATGATTTACACCAGCCTACCACCTGCCTTTCTAGGTGTCCACTCATGGTTAAACCTCTTTCTCAACAAGCTACAACAACTTGCTTCACAAGGAGAAGTGATGACATGATGTGCTACACCATCAGGACTATGCCATTGCCTACATACATGTCATAACCTATCCCATTCAATTCATCCTCACGTGCACAATTTATAAGTCAGGGAAAAAGACCAATTTTAATTATGCTTTTCTCATGTAAATTCACAAAATTCCTTCCACCACATTCTAATTAATTCCAACCATACTTCACTTACATTTCCTTATCTCTCTTGGCATTACCATAACATTCCACTTGCCTCTTTTCTTATTCAAAAAAAATTCCAGCCACCACCACCAGCCCATGTTTCCTTAGACTTCAGCCTTCACCACTCAACATTAATCTCTCTCTTCCCCCTTCAAACTCACGGTCACAACACATCAATCTTCAAGCTTTAATTTCTTCCTTTCTCCTCCTCCTTGTTTCATGGTTCCACTTCCACCTTAGCCAACTTCATGCAAGGCTCCAAGGGTTTCCAACAAAAATTTCCATTTTGCTTTCCCTCTTGGCCATGACCACCAAAGGCCACCAAGGTGAGAAACTTAGCATTTTGGGCTTTCGATTTTTGTTCTTGCTCCTATGACCAAAACAGTTTGTATCCTTGGTTTTGTGACATTTTTCTTGTTGTTTGAAAAGGCTAAAATCATGACTTCTTGTTCCCTCTTGGCCATGCATGTTGTTTTCCTTTAAGATCAAGAGTTTAGGCGACGATCGAGAGGCGTTTCGGAATGATAGGTAAATTTTCAGTGAGACCACCATTCTTTTCCTCCAGGAAGCGGCTGTCCGGCAAGGTAAGGGGATCTTTTCCTCGTTTGATTGTATATTTGACTATCTTATATTGTTGTTTGCTTATTCAGGGACCTCCGTTTCGAATTTTGTCATGATCCAACAGGCAGATCTTAAACCGTAAAAAAATTTCATAACCGACGATTAAAAAAGTTTACATTTTTAAAATTGTTGATACATTTATCGTGATCGGGCAACGAAAAAGGAAGTTAGAAATTTAGTGTTTAGGCGGGCTCAGTTTCATTCGATAGGGTTGTATTAATAAATTTTTAATTTTGGATTTATTATGTAATTTATAGATTATTTTCTGGTAAGTCTTGCCATTAGATAATTTAATTGATCGTTTAAATGTCGCCGAGTTATTTTGGAAATATTACACATGTCGAAAAGAATTCTCTATCGGACAGTTAGAAATGTTTTTTTTACTAAGTTATAAAAGTAACTTATTTTGGAAAAAAGTTAGATAAAGAAATTAAATTTTTAAAAGGTTACTCAAAATAATGTTATTGAAAAGGTTTTTTTGGCCCAAATAAGGCTTTACAAGTTAAGAAAAAATATATATATACAAAATAAAATAATATATAATAAATGATTGCAACTTAATTAATAGAGAAATTTTTGTGACCATTTTGGTGACCTTTAAAGAAAAGAAATGGTAGCCTTAGAAATTTAAAGAAAAAGAAATTGATTTAATAAAAGAAACTTTATTAAGAAGAAACATATATAGAAGCAATTATTCTAATAGATTAAAGAAACTTAGAATAAAAGAAATGACAAACTAGAATTTAAAATTTTGAGTAAGGTTTTGAAAAGGATCCTAACAATTAATAGTATTATTTACTTAAATGAATTAAGCATAAAATCTGAAATTGCAAAAGGAAATAATGCTATACTAGAAATTTAGAAAGCCATTAAAAGCAGAAAAAGAGATTAAAGGAAATTTTACGCCTAGAACAAATTAGTTAATAGCTAAGAGAATGGATTCTTGGGTATACTAGTTTTTTTTAACTTAAAATAAGAACCAATAGGACTTACCAATTCATTGGTGACTTTTGGGGGACTAAATAATATTAGATCAAGTTATGGCGTTTCAAATTAAAAGGTTTCTAAGTCTTTGAGTAGTAAATGGACAATCATATGGCAAAGAAATTAATTATAGTTAAAGAAACAAACTAATCAATCTAGTCACTAAAGAAAGGGTTTTAGGACTAAATCTTAGACTTATTGTGAAAAGAAACTGGACCTATTAATTAAATAGTAACTTTTAGTAACTAAGTAATAATAGACTTAATTTGTCATATCAAGGTCAAGGTAGTGCTTAGATTTCTAAAAAACTAATGGACACTCATAAAGAAAATAAATTTAGTTAATTAAAAGAATACAGTTAAGAAACTAATTTAGTTAATATAGATAAGAATAATAGAAATGAAGTAAGGAATTACAAAAATGTTAAGCTTAAGTTAAAGAGAAACATCGTTAAAACGCCACTGGAACATAAAGGATTAGTGACCCGTTTAGTGACCAATAGAATACGTTATTCAATAAATAAAGCTCAATTAAATGGGTGAAATGAAATAGATAATGAGGTCACTTGAAGATGACCTAAGAAATTATAATTGGACATTAAGAAATTAAATTATGAAATAAATCAATTATATCCGATTAAACTAATAGGAACATAAATGATTCAAGAGAACCTAAATACCTCAAAAAACAACCTGACCAGATGTATAACTTAAAACGTCTAGCAGTAATCCAATGTAAAAGCTAGCACATCAAATTTAATATCGATGAATATGTCATTCATCTCATGTCCATAAATGGTAAAATTAGAGGCACGCGTTGTTGTGTATGACATGGTATCACTGTATAATTATTAATGTGATATGCTGATAAATGTTTAAATATAGTTTCTCATGAGTATGTGGCTTGTACACGTTACATGGAATAGGTGTTGTATTGGATGATGTGATACTATTAAATGGTTTATGATGTATGATTACGAATGTGTGGATTGAGTGAAGTATTTCATAAATGTAGTATATTGATGGATGTTGTGTGATACATGGATAACTAAATAAGGAAATTTATAAATAAGAAATTTGGAAAATGGTACCGGTAGCGGTCCCAAAATGATTAAAATATAAAAGTATGTGTGAGACTCGGATCCGAGATGAATTGTGGGCGTTGAAGCGCTAATGTACCCCAAATTGTTGAGAAAGTGTAAAACCTCACTCCATTCCTAAGTGTCGAGTAAGTTTACTAAAATAAAGAAAAAGAGAAAATTTGGTTATACTGAGAAAGAGAAAGAACTCGATATTGGGAATGAAGGGGAGTCATTTAAGGACCCTACCAAGGACCACTGAATAAAACTGAAATGTTGAGTTATGCATTATATTTCGGGTTAAGGAGGGATGTAGGAATAATCCCCTAGAGCATACAGTGATGAGTACACTAAAGAATCTGCTAGCACCTCGATACCTGAGGGCAGTCTAGGGAGTATAACCAGAGGCGGGAATTCCAAGTGGCATCAGATTCGCGTCCGTCGCCAGACATCCCGTAGCAAACTATGGTGTACTTCGACAAGAGGCGGGATTTTCTATGACCATGAAGTGCCCGTTTTATGGTGATGTGTAATATATGTGATTGGCTATTTTGATGTTGGGACTGTAAGTCCTTACCCATTTGTGAAAACTAGAACGAGGAGAGCTCCAGTCACTCTAGTTGGGGAGGGGAGATAAGGGTGGTGTGGTTGCGCACATGGATATTGTATACGAGATTATTGAGGAGAAGATGGGTCTACATACATCATGATGACTAATAAAAGATTTGAAATAATGAAATGAATTCATGCATTGCACCATTGTATTGAGATTATGATTGCTCATTGTTTGAATATGATTGTGTAGAACTTAATAACCCTGAGGGATGAATGGGAAAATAGAGATGATTAGCTGAGATCAAAAGTGGTGAGATAACTTAGAGTGTATTTTAGGAACCCCAAAGAGAGTGGGTGGGACTCGATCTTGGATTATTTGTGTTGTATATGGGCAGGTGTTGATGAGACACCTTTTCGATTGTTGTGGAGGTGAAGACTCACCCTTACATTATTTTTCCAGACATCATAGGGATAAAGACAGACTTCAGAATAAGGAGTAGCTAGACTCTTCTCGGACCACGAACGGATAGAATAGGTTAAATTTTATTTTCATTTATGGGAGCCTGCATGCCCCTATTTCTTTCAGCATGTACAGTTACTATTATGACCATGTATTATATATGATTCCTTATATGTAAGGTGTATCTGTTCAACCAAGTTTCTTTATACAAAAAAAAACTTCCACATTTTTCTAAAACTTGTAACCTCTCAGTTGACCAGGATAATCTAGTGGAAAGGATTATCCTAGTTAACCGAGGGTGTTACACTTTCTTTATAGTTATTGGAATCGAGTGATTCTTGTCTTGAAATTCTCATAACAAAATTCCCTACAATTCTTTTAAAGACCATGAAGGCTGATTCTAGACATATACTTCCCAGTTTTTTATTTTAAAATGTTTGTCTTAGAATTCACATGGAACGCGAACCCTTTTTAGTATTTTAAGCATGACTTTTGCCATAGCTATCAGAATTAGGTGATATTTGAGTAGTTGGAAAGAGAAGAAGACAAGGAATAACTTTGATGTTCATCACTTTGCCTAGTTTGCATCGAAACTCATTCAAAATTTTATGCCAAAGGAAATTGAAAATCTACCACTCCAAGTAGCCATATGTCAACATCTCATGAACTGTTGCTCCATACAAAACTAGTACTTGTCACTTGGATTTCCACTACCTCAAGACCATTCTGATTGCTTGCCACTATAGCCACATTACATGCCATCACCACTTCCCATCATGACAATCACTCTCTCACTTCACATCACACCTTCACCTCATCACATCACCCATTCTTCTTTGAAATCCCACTCCCTCATTTCCTTCAAACCACCAAACCATCAAACCTTCATATCCTCTTAATTGCTTTATCGTTTCTCTTTAAATTCACCACCATCACCGAACCCTATCCATCACCATTCCACTATCATTTCATCACATTCCTTATCACATTTTTCGTCTCCTCACCCGTGAACCACCAACACCCTCTTTTCTCTTCACAACTACCATTTTTCTTCTTTCTACTGCAACCTTAAATAGCCACCACCATGTCCACCATGACCTTCACCTTGGCTACCTTTGATGTCCATCACTATCCTGGGTCATCATCATCCACCCGAGAACCACTTCATCCTCTAAGTGCCTTGACCATCACATTTTCCTTACATAAAAAGGATTTTGAGGGAAGGAACCCATCCCCTTCATCATCAAGCTCACGAACATTGTATTTATATGTTGACACAGATTTTGATAATAACAAACAATTAAAGATTCAAGGTCAAACACACTTGATTATGGACAAAATAATTATGTTTGATGGATACCAAAGAATGAAGTATAAAGCAATTAATGAGCAATTAGAAGTGAATCATGTTTAATGCTATGGAATTTGATGAACACCATGGATTTGAGATAAAGCATTGACAAAGGATCAAAAGAATAAAGAATCATGAGAAATTTAATCAGAAAAGGATCAAAATATAAGAGGATTCATGATCAGGGTCAAAAACCATGTAAAAACAACATCATGAGGACCAAAACACATTTATTTTAAAGAGAAAGCTTCATGAATCGATTCATGAAGCTAGGAATAGATTCATGCTTGATTTTATAATCGGGAATTGATTCATAAAGAGCAGGAATCGATTCACACATTGAGGAATCGATTCATAAGGACTAGGAATTGATTCATATGACTTAAAACACCCAGGAATCGATTCATCTACTTAGGAATCGATTCATATACCTCTGGGAATCAATTCCCCACTTCAGGAATCAATTCATGTGACATTTCTGATGCAGTTTTCAACTAAATGAATTGATTTACGTAGGAAATCATGCAAGAAATCATGAAAGGAAATCTGGAATGTTTTCAGGTGTTTCATAAAATCAGGAAACTTATGTGCGCATTTCACAAATTTAGGAACCCATTACACCGAGTGGAAATATTTTAATGCAACGGAGTGTATTCCTTCTGCTATAAATAGAGAGGTTCAGAGGCTTCACTTTAGGATTCATGTAGCGAAACTTGCTTAAGCTTTCTCCTCTGCTCTCTTAACTATTCTTGGAAAATTGCTCTCTGTTCTTATTTCTTGTAATTAATTTTTAAGAGTCAGCCTATGAGGAAAATTATTTTGTACTTAAATTTGTATATCCACTTTACTTGGAGAGTTACCCTTGTAATCTTAAACACCAAAACTCCTATAACTTGGGTTGGGTTTCAACCTTGTAAAATTATAAGATTAAGAGATTGGGTGGGGTGCCCTTGTACTTGTGAGAATTGGGTTCTTGAGTATAGGACACTAGGAAGCCGCGATTATTGAAAGTTGTATCTCTAATCTCCAATAGTGGAAATCCTCCAAGTGGGTTACTTGGAGGCGAGACATACACCGATGTGGTGGAACTCGTATATATTAGTTTGCAAATCTCTCTTCCCTAAACTCTTTTAAAAATTTGTGTACTTAAATTGCTTGTCTAAATTTGTTGAGTTTATAAATTGTTAATTTTATTTGAAACAACCGTTTAACTTTCAAGTAAATTTATTTGCCATATATTAAGTACTTGTTAATTTATCTTGTGTTTAAATTGTTATTACTTATGATTAAATTTATCATCTTCATTAAGTATATTTATTAAAGAATCAATTTCAAAATCATTTTAAAGAAAATTTTTAATACTTAATTCACCCCCTCTTGAGTAATTGAGGCCACTTGGTTAACAAACATCACCTAGAAGCCATGCATGCCTTGATTCTTGCTCCAGAAGGCCATGCATGAAGAATTATAAGGTAAAATCTTGATCTCCCTATTTCTTTCTCTTGGTCGAGAGCTCTATGGGTCATTTCCTTCTTGGTTTTCAATTTCCATTGCATGCATGTTGAGTTTAAGGTCTTGCATGTAATTTTGGGAGCCATGAATATCTTGATCATGATTTCAGAGTGCCATGCATGTGAAGTTTGAAGTGAAAATCCTTATCCCCTAATTTTCTTACATTTCCCCTGTATAGCTCTAGGCCATAACCATTCTAAGGCCATCACCCTTGTTTTTGAGTTTCAGTCACTTAGCACAAGTTTTAAAGTTATTGTCAAATCTGAGGAACAAAGAAAAAGAAAAGTTGAAACCCCATGCTAACATAATTTTTAAATATGAAATTTTAATGGTTAAGAATAGTGGGATAGATGCTGATAAAGTTGCATGTGAAATTTTAGAAGAGATGGTGTTGCTAGTGGTCTTAAACGCTAAGTTTTAAATAGATTAATGGAAGAGCTTGATATGGGTCAAATTTTAAATTTTTAGTTCTTGAAACAAAAGTAAAATAATTACATTTAAATTATTGTAACTAGAGTGGTATGTGCTCAAGAGATTGTATGCAAAATTTGGTAGGAGAAAGTGTTGTTTGAATTATCTAAATGACTAGATTTTAGTGGTCTAATGTGAAAAGTCTATGTGTATAATTTCTAGGTTTTCATTACTGGACTTGAACAAAACCAATTCTATGGCATGTGGTTATGATAATGTTTAGAGGATTTGCATAAAAATCATGATAATTGTTTTGTATGACTAGTTAATGATTTAGTGTAAAACATGACTAAGGTGTGCATGACTCAGAATTTGCTAAGTGATGATGAATGAAATTTAATGAGTATTCCAATTGAGAAAGGACCTAAAAATCGGTAGGGTCCGTGGTGAGTGACTGATGAATATTGATGGGAGTGATAAGAAATATTGATATGTGATGGCGTATGCTAAGATGCGTATATTGATGTGAAAGTACCCTTAGATTACAATGATGATTGACATTCACAAAATCGAGTAACTCGTAAGACTTTGGCCTTAATTGTCAGTCAAGAGGAGGGGTAACCAGGATAAGGATTAATTAAATAAAAATTTATGGATTGATACTTTTAAGAATAAAGGATAAATTATTTTATACTAATAAGCAATAATTAGAGGGATATTCAAGTTGGATTTCTAAATTAATTAGTTCAGATTTTTTCCAGTAGGAGTATTAAAATTTATAAGCTTCAGCAACTGACGATTTTATAAGAAATGAGTTTTGGGTGAACATTACCCTTGAAATTTAAGAATGAGTATTTTAAAATATGAAAGTTTTGGAATAAGTATCTCATAGTATAAATAAGTTCAAAATTTTTAATCTTTATGACCAGGGAACAAAGTTCTGCAACAATGAATGCTACGGGATGAAGTTCATTGTAGCGGTCCAAGGATAAAATGGTAAATTTCTGACATCTTTGGATCTTAAACCCTAACTTTGAGTAGCTCATGTAACATCCTGGTTTAAATCTAATTACCGATTAAGGTTAATTAGAGAATTAAGATTTATTGATTGAATAATAATAATAATATTAATAATAATGTTTGGAAATGTCATATGTGCCCTTGGTGGTGTGATGGAGTTTCGGTTCCCTCCCTCTCTCCTTCATTAATCACGCTGATTGTGATTGATGGCTGATGGGAATAGTATTAAATGAAGGTGTGACTGTTGATTGAGAGGGAGAGTGGACGCTGGGCAGTGTGATGATGGAAGCTTTAGCTTCACGCTTTATACTCACTCTCTGCCCATTTCACTTTGTTATGCTGTAAACACTCATCCTCTCTCTTGAGTTTCTGTGGCTTCTTCTTCTCCTTCTTCTTCTTCGTTGGCTCTTCGTCTTCTCCTTCATCTTCTTCTTCCACTCGCACGCTGAGTAGAACCCGAGTGGGAAGTTGAACACGAAGTGGGAACAGCGTGGCTGTGAGAGAGATCTGTGTGGTGCTGTGTGTTTTGGAGGCAGAGATCCTCCTCTATTCTGCCTAAGCAACGATGGGTGCTTGGAAGCATGGGGTCCTCTATTGTTGGTGAGGACTGGACTGCTTGAGCGTGGGAGGACCACGTTGTGCCATGGAGGCATGGGACTCTCCACTGTCTTGCAAACAGAGCATGGAGTTTCTTGGTGGTAGATCTGCTCGTGAGGAAGCAGTATTTGGTTCCTCCAAAAGCTGAGAGCAGAGTGCTGTTGGATGACTGAAGCTGGGTCGTTCTGTTGAGAACGAGTGACTGAAGAACATTCAGTCGGCGTTGTAAGCTCCGGGAGCTTCTGGGATCTTCATTCCAGGTAGGGGGCTAATTTACATCTCAAATGTACGGTTTATGGACGGGTTCCGGGTGCTTTTGCTTAAATATGATGTGATATGTTTGAAATATGTTGATTGATGTGTTGTAGTACATGCAACGCCCGGATAGTTGTGATATTTATGATCTGTCTAGTGGTTTGGTGGTCCCATCCATGAGATGTGTGTTGTTAAGCATGTGAATGCCGAATGAATGCATGGAAATGTTGGCTTTTAATGAGTATGCCGAGTGGGTTTTATATGAAAAGCATGTGATACTTGTTGCAAATGTTAATGCCGAGTGGATCTCATGAAATAGCATGTGATGCTTGTTGTAAATGATAATTTCGAGTGGATGGCATTGTGATTGCCGAGTGCATGAGATGTGGGTCGGTTATGTTATTTCCCGTTTGGGATTTTATATTAGAAAGCATGTGATTTGCCAAGTGCATGTGATTTCCGAGTGCATATATTGTGTTATTGCTATGCCGATCCCTATTTATGAATAATAATGATAAAATGCATGGGATGCATGTTATTGATATTTGAATGCCGAGTGCATATATGTGGAAAACATATTGAAAGACCTTGGGTTGGACTCAAGGCAATGTCGAGTGCATTGGCGTTGGACGCCTGATGAATAAACCGTATGCATCTGATTCGCCATTGGAAATGTCGAGTGCATATAGCGTTGGACGCTTAATATTGAATCGGTAATCAGATGAATACGAGTGAAATATAATGAAAGACCTTGGGTTGGACTCAAGGCAATGCCGAGTGCATTGGCGTTGGACGCCTGATGAAAAAGACTGTATGCATCTGATTTGCCACTGGAAATGCTTGGAGCATATAGCATTGGACGCTTAATACCAATCGGCAATTAGATGAATATGTGTTGAAAATATATTGAAAGACCTCGGGTTGGACTCGAGGCAGTACCGAGTGCACTAAGCGTTGGACGCTTAAAGACCTTGGGTTGGACTCAAGACAAGCCTACCGGGTTGGACTCGGGGCTGCCCGTAACACTTCTGTTGTCGCTTGGAGTGACTGTGTTACATGTGAGGCAAACGGTTTGATACCAGTAAAACGGCCGAATCAACTTGGAGCTAAGAAAAGGCTTGGAGCCTATGTTGCAACAATAAAAATTGATAATAAATAACTGGATCCGAGTGAAATGAATGTGTGCACACTTATGATTGTCATTGAGCTCAATGTGAATTGTATGAATTTGTGGATGAATGCATGTATACTGATGCTATGTCGAGTGCACATTTATATCCGAGTGGATGAATGCATGTATATTGATGCTATTGCGGAGTGCACATTTAGGTTATTGAAGAGCTCAATGTGATGGTATATATATATGTGTAAATGCTGTTGTGAATAGCATGATTAATATAGCCATGAATGATTGGTGTAAATTCCGACTGGGTGAATATATGTAAATTGGTACTGTTGTCGAGTGCAAGGTGGTTATGAATGATATGAATTACTCAGTCTTGATTGAATTGCATGAATCCCGAGTGGATGAAGTTGTTGTAGGGTTCATATTGAATGGCAAAGTGCATAATTGCTGATTGAGATATGTTATTGTATGGTTAAGGATTTGTAGATTCATCCGAGTCAATAACTGTCATTTAATATGTAAAAGCTCACCCCTACTGTGGCTATATTTTTCAGTATATGCAGGTCGGACTGGGAATGAGGAGATGGCCTCAAGTCTGAGTGATGGGCACTCTGATTGTTGAAGTGCACATATAGTATATATATTGTAAATAGATATGTTAAAGCCTTGGCCGGCTCTCTTGTAATCTGAACGGATTTAATCATATGGGTTGACTATCGGGTTTTATGAATAAGTATACATTGTATATATATATTTTACATTGTTATAAAGTTACCCGAATTGTTCATTATGTGGTGTTGAGAGAATAATGCCAAGTCAATAAATTTTGAGTGGAATATTGATGGGAGAGCCATTACCGAGTGAGGCTGTTGTTTGTATGGCCTTTTTCCAAGTGATAAAGGCTTAAAATGGTTCCGAGTAAGATGTACTCGAGTGGGCTACTTCCGAAGGAAGACTAGTCCATATGTTACCGAGTGAAAATATGAGTAAACCCCGAGTGGGGAAGGGTTTGAATATTCCCGAGTGAGAAATCCTGAATGAACCTCTTCCGAGGGAAGAGTTGTTGTGATGGTTTTGATTGAGGTGAATTCTAGGAGTCCTCTTCCGAGTGAATGAGGCTATATATATATATATTCCGAGTGGATAAGTTTTAAATAAGTCCGAGTGACTTAACTTGGTGAATTCCTCCGAGTGATGAGAGGTCAGAGTAATTCTGATTGGAGTTTGATTGTGGAGACTCATTTTGAAGGAATGGAGGTTATGTGATCTCCGAGTGGGGAAGATCAAATTATGCCGAGTGCAGAATGGATAAGAATTTCGAGTGAATTGAGGTTGAAATATACCGAGTGGTATTGGATTGGGGAATACTCCGGGTGAGGGAAGCTTCTTTGATAGATCAAATTATGCCGAGTGCAGAATAGATAAGAATTCCGAGTGAATTGAGGTTGAAATATACCAAGTGGTATTGGAATGGGGAAATAATCTGTGTGAGGGAAAGCTTATGGACTCCGAGTGGAGCAATCGAGGGAATCATTTCCCGAGTAGAGAGTAACGCCTTTCCGAGTGAAATACACCCGTGTGTTTTATAACTGTGTTTTGGCTAAGTAAGAATTTACCGGGTGAAGTGTAACCCGAGAGGGGTCAATTTCCGAGTGAACTTAAGCCCAATTCCGAGTGACGGAATATCCGAGTGGATGGGTCTGCTTTAGCGAATGAGGATTCACTCCAGCGAGAAAAAGGGCTCGCTCAAGCGCTGTATCTTCCGCTGGTCTGTTTGACCGAAGCTGAGTCTTGCCCATGTGTGGCTTTCTGACTCGGTCTTCCCTTCTCTGATCGGCTTTTGTTTTCCCTTGCCTTTATTCTGTTTTAATTTACCCTGACGCCTAATTTGGAATGATTATGAACGTTTGGAACGTTCTAAATTTTGGAAAAATTTTCCCTGGTCTCGGTTTGGGTTTATTTAAGTCGGGTTGTCTCAGCTCATACTCCTAATGAAGATTAGGGACTTGAGGATGAGAATATAAGTATATGTTTACAATTTTTGAAGACTTAAGAACATTAGTTAACTAGGAATTATTAACACATGTAAATCTATTTTAAAAAGAAACAGTAGTCTCCAACTCTCAAGTAGTGCGTTAAGTATGTATGTAGATATTTGAAATTTTATGAAGATCAATTTTAAGACAATAGTCCTGACTATGTTAGCACGGTATGAGTAAACGAATTAGAGAATATATGTAAGTGTGAAGAAGTCATGTAGAGAAGATTCTTTAGTAATACTCTAACTTGGCATTAAGGACAAAGGATTTATCAAGGTTGGACCCTAACCAGCGACAATAATAAGGATTGGTAAATATTGAGGTATTATGAATACGTATCATACATGCTTCATCTATATTGAAAGATTATAATTTGGGACTCGATACTAGAGCATACAATGAAAGGTCTGCTGGAGGGCATGATCGTTCCAATCTGTGTGATGGGATCTTAGGAGTATAACTAGGTCGGGCATCCAATGGCTTGGAGTCACGTCTGGAGCCCAGCAAGTCCGCAGGCCAACCTGGTATACTTTGACTAGGACAAGTGTCTCTAAGGTCGTGTAGAGCCAGTTATTATTATAAAGTGATCATTATTTATGGTTTGATGTATCTATATTATATTGGGATATTGTATGCCCTTACCCTTTTGTGTTATGGAGAACTAGTGAGCTCTGGTTGCTCTAGTATAGAAGTGTTATGCCCAGTATTCGTACTATGACAAAATGAATGTAATGAGTAAAATGTTGTATGGGCCCATATTCGTAACATAATGGTGTTAAACTAAAAGAGCTTTGATAGAGAAGAAATGAAATTACGAACTCTGTAGTTCCCTTTAAGTATCTCAGAACTTGTTTCACAACCTGGAAGTGTAGCTAAGTCGGATTCTCCATATATCTACTTGCAAGACCTACTACAAATATGATGTCTGGTCATGTTGTAGTAAGATACATGAGACTGCCAATAACTTGCTTGTAATATGTCTTATCCACAACATCTCCTTTTTCATCCTTCGTGGGTTTAAATCCAGGAACAATTGGATTATGGACAAAATTACAATTATCCATTCCAAGTCATTTCAACACCTCTGGTGCATATTTATTTTGATTAATAAAAATGCCATCACACCTTTGCAAGACTTCAAGACCAAGAAAATACCTCATCCTCCCAAGATCCGTCATGTTAAATTCATTTTTCATGGAATTCCTAAATGCGATTACTAGTAGTTCATCATTACCGCAAAAAATGAGATCATCAACATTTAAACTGACAATCACCACCTTATCTTCCTGCCTTTTATGAACAGGGTATATTGATAATCATATTTTTTGAAACCTTCCTTGTTGAAATAAGCATCTATGTGGGTGTACCAAGTACATGGAGCTTGCTTAAGCCCATAAAGTGTTTTTTTTAGTTTATACATTTTTCCCTCATTTCTCTGCTGAACGTACCCACTTGGTTGCTCCACAAAGACATTCTCAGATAATTCACCAAGTAAAAAAGTAGATCTCACGTCCAGTTGGAATATAGTTAATTCTCGTTGAGCTGCAAATGCCACAACCATCCTAATTGTTTCCATACGCGTAACTGGTGTAAATACCTCAGTATAGTTGACTCCATAATGCTGTGAGTACCCCTTCACTACAAGTCTAGCCTTGTGCTTATCCCCTTCTCCAATCCTATTAAACTTGGTCTTATAAACATACTTTACTCCTATTTTCTTTGCTTCTCTTGGTAGTTCTATCAATTTCTATGTATCATTTTTCTGTATTACCTCCATTTCTGCATCTATTGCTCTCTTCTACTTTTTACTTTTAATAGCTTCATCAAACAGCATAGGATTATCAGTTGTAGACATCATAAGATAAGCTTCATTTTCATCTTCAAAAAGCCTTCTCCAGTCTTATAATCTCACATCTAGGCTGGCTAAACCCTATTTCTCCCTACATTTATACATGGACGATCATCATCAGTTGAGACATCAGAGACAGAATTCTTTATATCTGTGTTAACTTTAAATTCGCTTACTTCTTCCCTTTCATCTGATTCAGCTGCATCATTTTCTTGATCTCCCCATTCCAAATCAAACCCCCCAGTATTTTCATACTTCTGATCCCAATCCCAAGCCTTATCTTCTTCAAACCTGACATCCCTACATACTATGATTTTCTTTGAATTTGGATCATAGAGCCTATAAGCTTTTGACTCTTCACTAACCTTAACAATACATAAATCATGCTCTTATCATCTAGTTTAGTTCTTTTAGAATCAAATATATGAGCATGAGAAATGCACCTAAAAAATAGAAATACTCAACTGAGGGCTTAGTTCCACTCCAGGCTTCTTCTGGAGTTCTATCTTTAACTACAAATGTCGGACTTCAGTTTAGAACGTGTACTATTCAATTAACTGCCTCAGGCCAGAAGGTTTTTGGGACTTTCTTTACAGAAAAACATGTTGCGTACCATATTCATAATGGTTTTGTTCTTGCACTCAACTACTCCGTTCTGTTGCGGTGTATAGGATGCTATCAATTGTCTTTGAATGCCATTGTCATCACAGAACTTTGTAAATTCATGTGATGTGAACTCGCCTCCTTAATCAGTTCGTAAACACTTGATAGCTAAATTTGATTTTTCTCAACATCAACTTTAAAATTTTTAAAACTAACAAAGTAATCTTCTTTTTCTAAAAGAAAATACACTCAGACTTTTCTACTAAAGTCGTCAATAAAAGTAATCAAGTACCTTTTTCCATTATTTGAAGCTGGTGTGATTGGTTCATAAATATCAGTATGAATCAGTTAAAGAATTTATGTTGCTCTCCAAGTGTTTTTCTTGGGAAACGACATTCGTTACTGCTTTCCCACAATACAGTCTTTGCAAATCTCTGATGAAGACTTAAGTTCTGGAAAGCCATTCACCATGTTCTTTTGTTGAAGTATCTTTAGACCATTATAACTCAAGTGCCCATATCTGCAATGCTAAAGCTAAACTTTGGCTTCTGTGAAGGTTCTGAAACAGGCAGACAATACAGTTACCATATGCAGTTTAAACATTTGATTCACCGCCATCTTTGTATCCATGATCAATCCTTTCTCTGAGTAAGAAACCTTGCATCTGTCATGCTGAAACAAAATGGCCAGCCCCTTCTCCTACAACTGACTAATGCTTAACAAATTGTTCTTTAATTCTGGTACATAAAAGACTCAAGTGATAATGTGCACCATACCATTCACTTGCAATCTTACATTGCCCTTTCCAATTACTTCCAAGCTTGTATTGTTACCTAGCTTCATCGTATCAATAAAGTTTTCATCAAAAATAGAATTTTCTATAAGAAGGGAGAAGGTGATGAACTTGTTACTTATACTGACAATGATTATGCAGCAGATATAGAAGATAGAATGAGTATTTCAAGTTATGTATTCTTATTAGGTTCAGGTGCAATTTTATAGTCCTCTAAAAAGAAACCAGTAGTGAGTCTGTCCACTATAGAAGTTGAATTTATTGATGCTTCATCATGTGTATGCCAAGCAATTTGGTTAAGAAGGGTGTTGTCAATATTGGACTAGAGTCATGACAAATTAACCGCTATTTTTTGTGATAGCAACTCAACAATCAAGCTTTCCAAGAATCCAATAATGCACAATAGAAGCAAACACATTGATGTTCGCTTTCATTTCCTTTAAGAGTTAACAAAAGGTGGCAACGTTGAACTGGTGCATTATGATTCACAAGATCAAGTGGCAGATGTGATGACCAAACTGCTTAAAGTTGACCAGTTCTAAAAATTGTGAAAACTCATGGGTGTCTGCACTGAAGTTGATATAAACTGAATGCTAGAGCATTGAGTTTAAGGGAGGAATTGTTGGGATTTGCTTAAAATTAGTTAGTCTATTTTTTAGGAAGTTTAGCTAATAAATTCCATTTCTTTAAGAACACTTAGCTAGTTGATTTATTCAAAGTAGTTGGTAAACTAGTCTAATCCGGGGTCAAAGATCCGGAGTGGGGACCAGCCTTAAAAGTCAAAGATAGAAGTGTTTGTACACCGGTACAATGGGTATCCAGTATTATAGCCCAAACTCTCAGTGGGAGAATTCGGTCTTGTTGTCCTGGAGATCCTACACACTAAGCTTTCTTGTTGAAGAGGGGTGAAAGGTGGTGTCACCTGCAAAGATTCTCTAACGCTCAAGTCAGTGAAACAGAATAAGGATTCCAGGGAATTTTAGCAATGTAACAGTGAATAGAGAGTAAAAATAACATAATTTTTTATGATTGTGAGAATAGACTATTTATAGGTGAGCATGGAGAATGAATTGTTAGGCATAGGTGGGGCCAGGAGACAAATAGTACACTGCTCAGTGTACGATTCTGACACACGATGGGGGGAGAGCTACGTTTCTCACGTATCCTCCTTACGGCTATACCTTGTACCTTCTATCGAGTGACGTGGATACTTTCCGGTGTGCAAGGTAAGAATCTGGACATACTGATATGGAGAATGCCTGATACGGATTTACAGTTCGAAGGTATACCTATAAGGCCGGTAGCACAGTGAGAACGTATGCAATTACCTATCTGTCCCCAGGTACCGGTATTGAGACCAGATCATCTGTCCCCTAGCTTGTGTAAGGGACTGGTAGAGTTGCTCATATAAGCTAAATTTGCTCTCTAGTGCGCACTGATACTAGTAAAAAGTCTAAAGTATCTACTTGATGGGTGTGGATATCAGACCAGAGACGCATGCTTCAGATGCCGTCCTAACGTCGTGTATGTCGAGCTCAGACAACATTATACTCCGTGAGGGGATCCCAAGATTTTTGGCATTTGTAACCCTCACGTTTAAGTTTTGCAACATCCATGTATTAAAACACTTCCAATGATGAGCATTAAAGTCTATTAATGATGATTTCCAGTCACGTGGTTTGCTAACCGCCACGGGTGTAACATCTCGAATTTTATAAAAATGGATAATTGATGAGAATAAATAATAAATAATTGTATATGAGAGGATTTGTGTCCCAAATATATTGGGATGATTAAATTAGGAATTATTATGGATATTTATAATTTATTGAGCTTATGTGAGATAAAATTATACCCGATTGGAATATGGGTGTCGGACCAAGTATCTCCGATTGAGATGCCATTGGTCAGGGCTGTTAAGAATATTATTGGGAATCCGAATCTATATTCAAAATAATTTTTGGAATTAGTATTGAGCCCGAACTAAGAGCCTGTTTGTTATAAAACGATGAACCTTTAATGGAGAATTAAAAATTAAAACCAAAAGCCTATTATGCTCTTCCTATTTTTTGTTGGGTTCTTGCTCTCATTGGGCAATCACGTTTCTTCTTCTCCCATTTCCCTTCTCTATTTCCTCTTTTTCTTCTCTCCAAAAACCAAAGCCATGTGGGGCCTTCTTCTCCTCCTCCACCATTTTCGTTTTTATAGAAGCTTAAAGGAAAAGCTCATGGTTGGATCCTCTTCCCCTCTTCTCCTCTATTTTCGTGTGGATCTCTCTCTCTATTGGAAGCTCATGTTGTCTTTTTGGGTGAGGTAAGTTCCTCATCATTTTCATGAGTTTTATGCCTTAGATTTTGGGTTCTTGGTATTTGGGAGAGTATTTATGGCATATGGGTTGTTGGGAGAGTATTAATGTGGAAACCCTAAGGTGGGGTGGCTTAAATGTGAGCCTTTATAAGCATTTAATGAGGCGGTTAAGATTAATGTTAGCAGGTGATGAGAAATGAATGGGTATTAATGAGTGTTGTTGGGTTTTAGTGAAACCCTAACTTTAATAAATTGCGGAAAGTGTGGAATGTGAATTGAATATAGGTTTAATGATATTGGAGAATGATATTAATGATGAAAAATGACCATTGGTGGTGATTAATGAGCATTGGTAAATGTTGTTGGGTTTTGATGAAAACCTTAGCCCTAAGAATTTGGGGAAAATGGATATATTGTAATCGGGAGGTTAGTTGAATGTGGATAGATGATATTTAAGGTGGAATGTTATTTAAAATGATAGGAGGCCATTGATGATGAAATTTATAGATACATGTTGTTAAGAATATGGAATGTGAGGGATTGGTATGATAAGATTGTGACTTGATGAGGTTCTAAACCATTGTGGTGTGCTATTTAAATTTGATTGATTAATTATGGTTATTGAAGGATATGAGAGCTAAGTTGAATATTGAGTAATAATGATGGTGTTGGAAGGATTGATGTAATATGGGATTGTATTATGGAATGGATGAGATGATGATATTGTTGGGTTTGGTTGGTCCATAAGATCTAGAGGATCTTGGCTTTGGGAAAGGAATTCCCGAAGCCTAACACAATTATATAAGTTGGTGTTTAACAAGTTTAGGACTTGGGGTTGAGCTTTATGATAAGCTAACAAATGATTAAAATTATGATGATTATTGATTATGTGTATGCATATGTATGGTATGTAGATCATATTCCGGGTGATGCGATGGAGCTTTCGGAGCATTGGAACCGCTTGGCTCTTCCCTCAAGGTAGGAAAGGAGTTAACATTCAAATTGCATGAGTAAATTGATAGTGATTATTGTATGTGATGAATACTCATGCTTGCCTTGCCATGTCTATATCTATTGGATTAATGAGAATGGCAAATGGTTGTTTATGTGGATGATGTAATGAGATTATATAATGATTATTGTGGAAGTATGCATTTGTATATTTGATGTGGATAAGTATGAGTTTAATGTGAATATTAAGTTTGGAATGGAAATGTATAAGTATGAATATTTGAACAGGATGTATATGCCTTTCGTGATGTGTATGAAATGTTGGATATATCCAAATTTGGCTTATAATGAGAATTTCCGAGTAAGAAAGCTTAGAACAAGTTTTATGTGCCCCATATGTCGTATATGATGTGTTGGATATGATTAAATTGGCCTTAAACATGATTTCATATGTTGAGCTGTGAGAATTTCATTTTCTGCTTATGTACTGATATTCTCGCTCAAGCGAGATGGGATCTCGCTCAGACGAGAATCCCCTGTATCAGTATAATGGCCTCTGGGCCAATTTCGCCTAGGCGAGTGAGATTTCCGCTCGAGCAGGAGTTTTAGAAAATAATTTCATGATATGGTGAATTTTCGAGTGAAATTCTGAGTGAGCTATGCCTGAGACAGGACCTTCCGAGTCAGGAAGTGGATATAATTTCGAGTGAAAGGTCTCCCAGTATGATATTCCGGGCAGTGGAGTTCCGAGTGGGGAATTTCTGAGTTCAGTGTAACTCGTTCTGAGTGGAGTGCCTCCGAGTGTGTAATTTCGATTGGGATGGCACTGATGGAGATATACGGTGTGAGTCTGTCCAGAAGTACTCTGGAATAACTTTGCTCGAGTGAAAGAGAAAGGAGTCGGTTTTGAAATGATTTGCCGAGTGAAAAACCGATCAGGTGATGAGTCGGTTTTGGAATGAATTATCGAGTGAATGACCGATCAGGTGATGAGTCGATTTTTAGAATGAATTTCTAAGTGAATGACCGATCGAGTGATGAGTCGGTTTTAGAGTAATTTGCTGAATGAAGAACTGAGCGAGAGATGGTCAGCCTTGGAATTATTTAGCCGAGTGAAAGACCAAACGAGAGGAATCGGTTCTAGAATAAATTCACCGAGTGAAAACCGAGTGTTGGGAAGCCTCGCCGAGTGAGAGAGTGTGGAAGGGAAAGATGACCTCTGGTCGGATTTCGCTTAAGCGAGTGGGTGCCTCGCTCAAGCGAGTGTTAGTGGAATTCCTTACTGGACAATTCTAGCCCGAGCGAGTGGCTAGTTAAAGGGAGCCTCGCTCGAGCGAATGCATGTGGAAATGGTTACAGGCATGATTTCGCCCGAGCGAGTAAAGGTGCTCTAGCGAGATGGGCTGTCTCGCTCAAGCGAATGTGGGTCTCACTTGAGTGAGTGACCCCTGATGGATTTTTTTCCCTTCTTTTCTCGGTTCTGATGGCCTCGGGCCTTCTTCCCTTATATTGTAGGATACTTGAGGGAATGTATAGAGATATATATGCATATGACATAATATGGAGGTGATGAATAACAATTAAGATATTGAGATAATTTGTTTATACCCATAATATACATAATGTGAAACATAAATCCTAACCACCAAGAATGAAGTATGTGAGAACAATGTTAAGGGTTTGATGTTGAGTTATGAGATAGAACCCTTGAGTAATTACGAACCCTTCATGGGGATGATTAAATGGCAAGGTGTATGTTAATAACTGATAAATCGGTGATGACCCTGATAATGGGTAATAGTGAATGACGTTACGGATCATTTCCTTGAGTAAAGGATGATCGTTATTATTAACGATTTTGTTGTAAAACCTTTGTGGTTGAATAGTAGTATTGACTCGCCATATGTTATAGAAGTTATATATATTTGTGAGGTGTTGAAATGTAATGTTAAGGACATAATTGTGCTGGGCATAAGTATGATTGCCATATATATGGAATAATGATCATGTTATGAATAATTCTAAGTGTGGATTAATCTTACGATGTTTGCTATGCCTATTGATATCCATGGGTAGATTGAAATAAAATGATGTCTGTGGCCATTGAGATGCCAATTATATGAATGATGTGCCTTGCGGGGCTTTGTAAATGATTATGAATAATTATTAAAATGCCAAATTAAATTATATCCCTAATTGAGAGGGTGAGATATCCTTGCGAGGTTGTTGGGCATATGCATTATTGCATTTTGCATTCATGGCATGGCATAGCATTGATACTTTATGGTTGCGATCACAGTGATGAAAGATCCTGCAGGATTCTATGAAGGGAGTACCCCTTGCGAGGCGGGAAACCAATGTGATGATGATATGATATTGTGCCGGTGGTTGCGATCACCTGGTTATGGAATGTGAAAGGCCCTGCGGGGACCATTGTATGATGATGAGCCAGTGGTTGTGATCACTTGGTATTTGATATGATAAAGGGCTTACGAGCACCTATGATGCCCATGGTTGCGATCATGAGGCGGGAGTACCCCTTGCGAGGTGGGAAACCTATGAGAATTGTTAAACGTGGTTGTGATCATGAGAAGCACCTTGCGAGGCTGCTGTAGGGAGTACCCTTTGCGAGGCGAGAAACCAATGATTATGAATGATTGATTATGGTGGTTGCGATCACCCGTGATATGAAATCGGATCCGTTGCATATGCATTAAACAGTTGACATGTGCATTAGCCATAAGAGCATGGCATTTGAGATGGGATGACCACGAGTGATGAGAAACCCCTTGCGAGGAGAAAATGAGATAAAGATTTAATAAGATGATGATAATGATTTATGAATGCCCTTATTGATAAGTGGCAAAGTGATTATGTATGTGATTGTGCATGTGCTTGTGCTTGTCTATGATATGAATTGTGATTCATGAGGCTTGTATGCCTATTAAAATAATGAGATGATGAATGAATGATGATTTAATGATTTTACAGCAAAGCACACATGACGTTTGTATGCATATACACATGATCACAATATATATATTATTCGTCATTTTGAATGTATAACTCACTCTCCCATGTGGTCTCCTTTTTAGCATTGTGATGCAGGTTACCATGGGATGAGTTCGGATTTTAGTCAAAGCTTTGGTGAAGGTAAATAGTGGTAATGGAAGTGCCTTGGCCGGTATCATTTATGGGTTCTTGTATAATGAATGAATTGATTATGAGAATATAGATGATTTAGAGAATTTGGATATGTATAAGATAATCCTTTGAATTTGTGGATGGTGAATATATATGTAGAGTGTAAGAGATGATTTAATGTGTATTGAAGGATTGAAATTTAATGATGAACATTGATGATGGTGTTAATCGGGAGATTACCCCCAAATGTGGATATATATATATATATATATATATAATTATAGCATGCAATGCATGCGTATGTTGCATGTGCATGAATGGGATATGGTAATAGTTTATGTTCGGTGTTTTGCATGCTTGCCTAGCCTTTTCTCATATCGTCATATATGGGACTAGGCGTGTGCCTGGTATACATATTCTTCCGCTGTAAACTCTTTATTTTTGTATACCATTATGGGCAATTTATTATCGATCCAGTTATAGGTTACTAAATCTCACTCTTTGGTTTTCTGTGAGTTGGGTCTTGATGTGATCATGGTGGTGACTTGGAAATATTTTCAAACCCGAAAAATTTATTCGTATTTTTATTAATTATGACGATTACATCAGGATTCGAGTACAGAAAATCAGGGGGTGTTATAACGGGTGTGGGTATTGGGCCCGAAATTTAAATTTTCTGGCCTATTCGATTTCACCTTTATGCCAAGTGTCGCTCCTTTTCATGCGTATAGGGGTCAAAATGACGGTGTCATTTAGACTTTAAAGAGTCGCGTTTCTTAACAAACGACGTTTTACTCTGTCTGTTGGTCGTGCCTCCTCCATACCTATAAAGTGGGGACTTAGGAACTTTTGGAAACCATCTTGCTTCAAAACCTAAGAAACCTCTGTTGAAATCTCCCTCTGAGAGAGCTGCTGCTATAACTTTCGCAAAGTTATCCCTCCGCCATCAAACTCATCACCTTTCCTAGATAACCAAACTCTCATATTCTCTCAGTTTCTTCTGCATTTTAGAATTTTACCATGCGCTCTAGGAAAGGTCGGGCTGCTTCCGCTTATAGAGGGGGAAGAGTCCCCATAAGGGCCTCTGATTACCGAGGAGGAAGAATCTCCGTGAATCCTCAAAGGGGCGAGTCTCACCATTTAGAAAGGCGGGAAACTTCTTACTCAAGGCGGAGGGTGGTTCTGCCCCCATCTGACTCCTTATCTAGCTCTGGGGCTAGCCACTCTTTTGAGAGCGAAGTGAGTGTTGAATGTTACCTTTCTAACAACATGACTTTTTTATTGTAAGAAAGAAGCGTTCAACCTTGCAACCGACAGAATGGTCAATCAGGGGACCTCCAGGAATCCCCTAGTTCTCCGAACTGTCGAAGGGTGTGTCAACATTGTGGCACACTAGCTGGACTAGGTTAAAGTCAACACACGGTATCCTTATTGCTGGGTTGAAGAGGAAATCTGTAAAACAGCGTCTCGATATGCCAAAGATGACGAGAGAAGATTATCCCTGAAATTCAAGGTTTATGCAGAGGAACGTCTAAAAGAACGGTTTATGGTGTTAGCACCCCCGCCAACTGATAGGATCTGCCACCTCTCGCCAGATGGATGGTCCATATACATGTATGATTACGTCTTTTCCTACCTCGGAGTCTTTTTCCCTTTTACAAAATTCCAAATGAGGGTGCTGAGGTTCTTAGATTGTGCCCTCTCTCAAGTGCACCCCCACGGATGGGGTCTAATCCGGGCACTAGAGGTCCTGGGGGAACATTTCAACTTCAAACTAAACGTGGCGAGGTTGTTCTACTACTGCCAGGTGGTACGCCAGACCAACAAAAAAGGCGGTATAAGTTTTGTCACCCTCCGGTGTGATTCAAACTTGGTAAACTTTAAGGCCTTAACCGAATCTACAAAGATGAAAGGGAGGTCTTTTAAACACTGTTACACCAGGATCTACGTTCAACCCAATAAACTGGTCTTCTGGAAGACCAAAGATGGCTTCACGAAATTTCCTGTGCAGTGGACCCATGAACATTTCCTTCTGACTTCCAAGGCGTACTTCACCTGCATAAACAAGAAAAGATGTTAGACCAGGTATGATGTAGGCCGGTATCAAAGTAATGAGATGTGACAAGCAAAAAATTTTACTTAAATATTGTTCACGAAGAGTGTGGGACCCCAGAAGAAGTTTATAAGAAAATTTCTTGTAAGCCTCAGTGTATGCTTCCAGAGCAGCTATCACCATTACACAGTGTGGAGACAGCTCTCTTTCCTCCGTTGACCCAACTGCGGCACTCCCCCGCTTCAATTCCTTGATTTGCACCAGCAACTTCTTCTCCCTGGCGGCCTACTCTTCGTTAATCTTTAATCGCCCAGCCTGGCAGCTGCCAGATCTTCAACCAGCTTGGTAAATTGTTCTTTTTCTTTGTCTAGCTCTTTTCGTAAATAAGGAACCTCTTTCACGTCCTCTTTCAGTTCATTCAGGCTCTCCTCCAATACTCTCGCGGCTATCTTTAGGGCTGAAATCTCGCCAAACTGCTCATTATTTTCTTCTTTGAGTTTCTTCAGTTTTTCCTCTGTAGTTCACAGATTGGCCTGATCTTTAGCCGAAGATATTGTAAGTTCTTCAACTTGAGCGCTCAGCTTGTCGATGGTGTCAATATTTTTAACCATTTTGCTCAGAGAGTATGGAAGGCCAGACAACTCAGCTAACTACCATCGCCCGGCCTGACAAGCTTCTTCGATCTCAGCAGTTTCCAAGGTATGGCAGAGCTTATATGTTGGATTTAGAAGTTCAGCCGGCATAGGCCCCTCGTAATGCAGGAAGGGTGTCAGGAAAGAGTTATGTGGAGGTGAACTGCGTACCATGAGTGTAGTGATCCCACATGGGAAGGCGATCGAGTTTCAGCTTCAGACCCAGAAGGGCTCCTTTCCACAGTGACGACTTTCTTCTCTTTCTGAGTGGTCCTCATCCCTGTTTCCTCTAGAGTCTTTTGCTTTTTTGCCTCCTTGGTAGAGGACTGCTTTGAAGCTTTAGTATCTCAGTTTTCTTCTCCGGTTCAGGATGCGCACCGCCAGCTTGACCGGTGTTCTCCAATAGAGGCAACTCACCAGTGACAACATAGGATAAAGGGATGGTCTTAACCTGTGCTTTGATGGTATTCCTCTTAGGTTGGATGTTATTTTCTTTGCTAGAAGAGTCGTCATCCGCTATTAAGTTTTTCAATTTGTCCATGGCAGCGTAACCTTCAATCTGGTGTCATGCCTCGTTAAAACCTTCTTAAGAAAACCCAATGGGAAAAAGCTCAAGTTAGGAAAAACACTACATGTCGTCTTACCAACTAGCTGTAATAAATGCGTAAATTCTGAATGTTCCATTTATTGTGAATAGGTGTGCCATCGAGGTTGTCCAAGCGATATGACCCTTTGCCAGTCACCTCAGGTACTCTGTAAGGGCCTTCCCATGTCGATGCTAATTTGCCTTGATGAGCGAATTTATTACCCACACTTGCCTTCCTTAAAATAAGGTCTCTTATGTTGAAAGCTCTATGCCAAACACGTTTATTATGTCGGAGGGTGGCCTTTGCTTTAATAGCCTGATCCTGACAAAGGCTTCTTCTCTAAGCTCCCGAAGGACGTCCAACTCAAGTGCCAGGTTGGCATTATTATTTTCTTCAGAGAAATACTTCACCCTTGTCGACGTAGTCTGGACTTCCACCAGTATCATCGCCTCAACACCATAAGTACGGCGATACAAAGACTCGTTGGTTGAGGAATGTGGTATGGTACGATATACCTATAAGACATGGCATAGTTGGTCCATCCATCCGCCCTTTGCTTCACCTAAACGCTTTTTAAGCTCTTTCAGTACCTCCCTATTAGCCACTTTCAGCTTGGCCATTCGTTTATGGATGTTCGACGGATGAGAAAATTTGGACTATCCCGAGTCCCTCGAGCAGCTCTGTGAACTTTATGTCAGTAAACTGAGTGTCATTGTCAGTAATAATCTGTGCTGGAACTCCGAACCGTGCTATAATGTTCTCATAGACAAAACGTCCTGTTTGAGCCGAGGTGATATGCACGACGGGCTCAACTTCTATCCACTTTGTAAAGTAATCCACCCTACCGATGAGGTACTTGATGCCGCCAGGTGCCGTTGGGAATGGGCTTAGAATATCAAGGCCCCACTGATGAAAGGGCCATGGCATGGTGGATGTAGAAAGCTCCTGGGCAGGTGTGTAATGAAGGTTTGAAAACCTCTAACACAGATCGTACTTCTTTACAAACTCAATGGAGTCTTTCTTCATCGTGGGCCATAAGTAGCCTGCCCTGAGAACCTTCCTCATTAGGCTTCTGCCACCGGCATGGTGTCCACATTGCTCCTCATGCACTTCTTCCAACACACCTAGCACCTCATTTTCATTTAAACAACGGAGGTACAATATAGAAAACCCCCTCCGAATGAGTATACCATCCACCAACGTAAAGTAAGGCAACTCCCTTTTTAGCTTCCTCCTTTCCAATTCATCAGTGGGTAGCTGCCCGTCGATGAAGTATCGTATGTAAGGGACTACCCATGAATTCTCATCAAAAGCATGATACGATATTGCTTTCAGTGACAGGGTCATGGGGATGTTGGGCATCGTTAACGTACTCTATACCACGGATGTTGTGTTCTCTAGCTCCTTTATGCTTGTAAGTCTCGAGAGGATGTCTGCCCTAGTGTTTTCCTTTCTGGGTACATGCTTGAACTCCAATACAGAGAACCTTCCCTTCAATTCATTCATGCAATTTAAATATAACTGAAGCTAAGGTTCACGGACTAGATACTCACCTTGAATCTAGGAGATTACCAACTTTGAATCACTACAAAAGGTTACTTTGGAAGCTCCGATATCAATTGCTGCTCTAAGTCTGGCGAGCCAAGCTTCATATTCAGCCTGATTATTTGACGTTTTGAAACTTAAACACAGAGATATTTCTAGTACACACTATCATCACTCTCCACCACGACACTGACATCACATCCTTTGCTATTGGAAGAGCCGTCCACATAAATTGTCCAGTGGGTTCGTGGTACAGCTGGGTCTGCTCCTGTCATTTCTACCATAAAATCTACTAACACCTGGGCTTTGATGGCCCCGAGGTTTATAAGAAACATCGAACTCTGACAGCTCGATAGACCACTTGATGATTCTCCCAGCGAGGTCTGGCTTACTCAAAACAGAACAGAGCAGCAGATCTGTTCTCACTATCACATGGTGTGCATGAAAATACGGCCTGAGGCGACGAGAGGCCCAAACAACAGCGAGGGAAGCTTTTTCAATCTTCGATACCGACCCTCTACTCCCTGTAGTGTTTTACTGGTGAAATACACAGGCCTCTGTCCTTCCAAGGTCTCCTTGACCAGTGCCACACCTAGGGCTTTATCCGAGATGGCCAAGTAAAGAATAAGCATCTCTCTGGGGTCAGGTCCTACCGAAATAGGAGAGCTAGATAACACCTCTTTAAGCTCTTGAAAGGCTTGCTCCTGCTCCTGTCCCCATTCAAATTTCTTAGACTTCTTCAGAATCTTGTATAGAAGAAGGGACCTGTGCGCCATCTTAGGCATGAATCGTGCCAAGGCAGCTACCTTTCCGTTTAATGATTGGACCTCCCTCAAATTCTTCAGACTCTGCGTATCCAGAATTTCCTGGCACTTGCACGGATTTGCCTCGATACCACGCTGAGTCAACATGAAACCCAGAAATTTTCCTGTAGGCATGGTGAAGGTGCCCTTTAATGGGTTTAACCTCATGTTGTACTGCCTCAAGCACATAAACACTTGGCACAAGTCTTCCACATGATCACCCCCAGCTGGGGTCTTAACAATAATGTCGTCAATGTACACCTCCACTAACTTGGTGTGCATGCCCTCAAAACCTTATTGATCATATGCTGGTATGTGGCACCGGCGGTCTTCAAACCGAAGGGCATGACAGTGTAACATAAAACACCATGGTCGTTGACAAATGCCATCTTCTCTTGATCTTCCTCCCACATGAGAATCTGGTTATATCTTGAATAAGCATCCATGAAAGACAAATACTAGTAACCAGAAGAATCATCAACCATTTGATCGATGTTGGGGAGAGGATAAGGAACCTTGGGGCAATAACGGTTCAAATCCACATAATCAGTGCATATTCTCTATTTACAATTGACCTTCTGTACCATCACCACATTAGAGAGCCATAAGGAGTATCTGACTTCCCTAATGAATCCGGCCTTTAATAATTCTTCCGTTTGCTCACAAGCTGCTTTCTATTTTTTAGGGCCTAGCCTTCTCTTCTTTTGGGCCACCGGTCTCGTCTCTGAGTAGATAGATAACTTGTCAAAATAGAAGTTGGGGTCCATCCCAGGCATATCTGCAGCAGTCCATGCAAACAAGTCTTTAAACTCATGAAGAAGCATAAGCAGACGCTGTTCCATCATAGTTTCTAACTTGTCGTTGAGTGATCTTTTTCGGGGAATCTCCTAACACAACGTCTCTAGAACCACCTTCTGGCGTAGGCTTAGAAGGATTGTGGGGATGAATCTTCAGTTTCACCCTGGGATTAAGGTCAATCAGACTAACAGATCCTATCACTATTCCTCCATCATTCAACTTTCTCTTTTTATTGAACGCTTCTAGCTTCACCATGTTCAAGCTCAAGTTGTAACAATACCTGGCCATTTCATGATCACATTTGAGAAAAAACACTTGGTTGTCCTTATCAACAAACTTGATAAGAAAATGTGGAGTGGACATGATTGCCTCCACAGCATTCAACATAGGGCGGCCTATAATGCCGTTGTAGGGTGACTCCATGTCAATCACCAGCACTCTGGACTTCACAGTCCTTGCTCCGGGCTCGCCTTTGAAAGACACAAGAGTGTCTAAATACCCCTTGACAGGTTGTTTCGCTTCATTAAAAGCTGTGAGCTCCTGCGTATAAGGTTGAAAATCAGAGTCATTGAAACCCATTCTTTTAAAATAGTTATAAAAAATGACATCACAGGAACTCCCCTGATCACCAAGGATCCTTTTAACGTCCTTGTTGGCAATCACAGCAACGATGACCACAACGTCATCACCCCCAGGGTTAGTTGGGAAAAAATCCTTATCCAAAAATGAAACCACTGGTGCAACCACACCGTCTCTGAAAGGGCGGTTATCCCTGGGTTTCCCCTGAACATAAATAACCATTCGATGATGATTCTTTCAAGCTGTGATCGAAGCTCCGCCACTGGCAAAGCCCCCGGCGATCATGTCAACCACTTCACACCGGCCTTGCCTCTACTGCTAGGGCATACCGTCTTTCTGAGCACCCTCATTGATAACAACTCCCTTTTGCTTCTCAGTAGCAGTCTTGTTAGGAATCCCTAGTATATGAGCAGCGGAAATACAAGGATTCCCATAGGATTTGTAAAGCGTCGTGTTTCAAAAGCATAATACAAACAAAAAAAATTGCGTTTTAGGATTACCTCTTGAAGAATATCAAAGCAATCATAGCCTCATCCTCTAGTTTGACGGCGTGTAGGTTTTGCAACTTTTATGTATTTTTATGTCTCTTTTAGGTAGCCACCTATGAGCATCTTATGCTCTATTTATAGGCTTAGGTTTGACCTAATTTTCTCTCTAAAGAGTGGGTTCCTTACTCATTTTAAATGAGTTAGGCCCAATAGTCTTATTTTAGTCCAACTAAAATAAAAAGCTATTTTCTAATGGGCTTACTCTATGTGTGTGACCCTATAGGTAAAATACTCAGTTATATTAATAATAAACTATTTTATTATTAATATAAAATAAGAGTGGCATCTAGCAATGCATCATTATGTCCGAATATTATTTATTAACAACATAACCTATAAGTGATAATTATTTTATATGTTTGCTCCTTTTGTCATGATATCCTAATTGGGCCCAAGGCATGGTCATGTCATCCTTGTACGGTTCAATTTATTTTACTTGATACCGGAGTAGACTTTATCTAAATAAATATCCAATATTTATTCTTTCTAGCATGGCCATGCATTTCCTTAGTCTCACTCCATCAAGTGGCCTATAGATATCACTACTGTCACATCGGAGAGACAAATCCCATCTACATCACTCACATCCCTCTGCATAATTTGTATACTGCCTAACCATAACCTTTATAGTCCTCTTATTACAGAAGATGTTTGATTGTGTTAAAACAATAAACTCCTTATGTAGGAATCGTAGTGACTTCAGGTCAAAGGACTACATATACCATTATCACATTGAGAATCGTTTATGACATTCATGTAACGATCCATGCAACGTTCTTATAGTGGGTCTGTCCAGTACATCATTACTCTTAATGTGTACCCGTGTGAAGACTTGATATCATTTATATCCATGATCTGTGAGATCAGATCATCAGTACACTCACACACTAGTCTTAATGTATTTACATGTCCCCACGTAAGTACTTGACTAGGGACATTTTAGGAATTACTCTTATATGACCTATTACTCCAAGGATAAATAAAGGTTGTTAAACTATTTAACAAAAAATGACTTATTCAAAATGATGCAAACCTATACTTTTAGTGCATATTTCCAATAAGTCTATCTCTTGGTTGGGGCACGGCTATTATCTCCTTTGTCGTCATGGTCACGACCTCTCTTCTCCATCCGTTCTGGCTCATCTAAGGACTTTTCCTTAAAGAGATATTGCTTCAACTTTCCCTCTCAAATGAGGGTCTCCACCGTATTCTTCAATGCCTTGCATTCATCAGTGGAGTGGCCAACTTGCTCGTGGAAACTGCAATACTTACGCGGATTCCTAGGACTTTTTAGTGGAGTCAGTCTCCTAATCCCGTACACGTTAAGTGTAGGCCATCTGACCTCCCTTAAGATCTGGGAGTTCTTAGCGTTCAGTGGCGCGTAGTTGCTGAAAGAAGCCACTCGGCTCTCCTGCTGCTGGGGTCGAGAGCCCCTGAAATCATCCCTTTGGAAATGCCTGTCCGGCCTCACCCTCTCCTTATCCCTCACACCTTATACGAATTTACAGTTCGAAGGAATACCTATGAGGCCGGTAACACAGTGAGAATGGATGCAATAACCTATCTATCCCTAGGTACCGGTATCAAGACTGGATCAGTTAAAGTAATGGACTCTATTTTTTCTCTTTTATGTTATGTTATACAACTTTATAAAGCCATTTTATTCATTCAATAAATTATGTAATCAGTTCTAGTTTCTTTTGACATTTCTTCTCTGACAAAGCTCTTTTATTTTAAGAGATGGATCTAGTGAAAAGAAAACATAAATGAACTCATTCATTAATAACATCTTTTATGACTAACCCCAATTGATTATGGTATTATGTGTGTTTATATGCTTGATGGTTGATTGTTATGTTGTTATGATGATAATTGATCTCTAACTGACGCACTGTGGTTAATATCCAAAAGGTAGAGCGTAGCTTAATTAATTTAAGAACCTTAGAACACATAATAATTACTACAGGTAGAATAGACATGGCAAAATAATGATTAAATGGTAGATGTAATTATGTGTTTGGTTTAATAGTTAATTGGCAGGGATGCGTAAATGATAGCCATTATATTTAACTGTACTTAACCTTGTAATGATGTTGCGTTAAAAAAATGAAATGATAGGTATACATATGATATTATGAAAATTGGGTAATAAGTGTGTTATCCTTATAGAATTATAAATAATCAGTGAGAGATACAATGATAATTATTGGGTAAGGACAAAGTGTGCATGTGCTAAGTAAAGATTATTTCATGATTAGATTATGTGTGAACTCCATTGAACATGACAATGCGTTTTTGCATGTGTTTTCGACAAGACTAGTGAGATAAACTCACCCCTTTATTTTTGTGGTTTATATCATGTATATTCATATATGCACTCTAGGCCAGTAACGAACAGATTCGAAGAGGAAGGAAGATCATTGCCAGAGTTATGTAGCAGAAGAAATTAGTTCTCCAGCTCTGCGGAGTAAAGATTAAGTCAATTAATGTTTACATTTTATGGTAGCCTGTGTGCCCATATGTATTCAATGTACGTAGCATTGTTGAGACCATGGCATGTATGAAATGATTTAATGAAATTCTTGATGCACCATTATTTTTCTGTACAAAAAAAACTTTCATACTTTTTACAAACTCATGACACCTCAATAATATAAGAAAGAAAAAACAAAAAAAATCTTATCTCCTAAGTAAAAGTGGTGAAAACATCATCCACTGAACTTCCTTCCCTTGAAACATGAGACCAAACCACTCTCTACACCTAAGAAGTAAGCACCAAGATCTCTTGGGCTAAATTATACTAAGAATGGTAACTAGGGCAACCCAATTCCACAAAGCGTAAGGCTGCTAGTGACGCAACCTCCATAACAATGCGTCTGACACCTTTCTTTATTGTCAAATCTAGGCCATGATGAATGCCTTATAACTTTGTTCCCATGACATAACACATTCCTAACTTCATCGAAAAACCTTACTAAAAGTTGCCAAGATGATCCCTAGTCACATATCCACATGTGGCCTTTCCTACTCCTATATAACACGAACCATCAGTGTTAACCTTGAGAAATCCTTTGCTTGGAGCCTTCCAAATGATATTATGATCATGAAGCATGACCCTATTTATTATAAATCAAATCATTACGAGCATGCCACATGTTATCCATCATAACTATAAAAGTGACACTCCACAACATAGCTCCTATGGATTCAAAACCAATTAGCTCCCTCTTATTTGAATTTCTCCTTATTCTAGAACCATAAATCATTATCCCCAATGCTAAGGTGGTGCTAAACCTAACCAACAAGGGCACAATCTCACAAGGAGTGCACATCTTTAACCTTTTCACCACATTGGGCTTAAATAGGGGATATTAACAAGCCTCTTCTATGTTGGCATTCATTTATTGCTAGACCATCATTAAGAATCTTCCAAACTAGAAACTATAAATGATACTGGCCTCTTTAACGCCAAAGACATCCAAATATCCTTGGTCACAACCTATGAGAAGAAGGAGAAAGATTTACATAAGCATTCTTTACTATGGAATTTCTGTCACGAGATCCTTTCCAACAAATTATATCCCTCTTCATCGAGCTGGGGCCAGACATAGTTAGGTTAACATGACAAATATAAGAGGGAACCAATATAGAGATATGATGTATATCCTAAACCCTAGGGATAAGCATCAGTTGACTTACTTGCATACAAAGATCGGGGCTCGAGGAATGATCTCGTGAGTAAGGGAAGCTAGGAACCTAACTATTGGTCTAAGAATAAATTTGAATTCCTAAACCCACCCTTAATGAAATCATTAAAAAAAGCTTAGGCCAAATATCATAAATCACCAACTAAAGCTTAGAACCTCATTGCTTCTTTTAAATAGTAGAAATTAAATTTTCAGTTCATCAATACTTCCCTCGTATAAGTTGAACCCCCAAAGCATCTTTGTCATTAATCATTCTCCAACTAAGTTTAAAGAGAAAAGATTCATTAGTTCTTCTAGGCTTGCATAGCTTATCTCATCTAACTGTATACAACCATTTATGGTCTAGGACATAACCCCAAACAAATTGCTAATATAATTTATCAACCCTACCGCTTGGTAAACGAAGGGATAGAAGTAAGAACCGATTGGGCCAATGTTACCTTGCCTCCAAACATTAACGTGTAAGACTTCCTAGAGCCAAGTTTTTGTTTCACATGTTTGATGATATACCTATGTCTCCCTAGGGCCTACTTTTCATGAATCAAAGTAACACCCAAGTAGTGCTCTATTTCATTAGTGCTTGCAAACCTTAACTCCCCACTTAATTGTCTACGTATCTAAGGGCTCAAATTGTTAGAGAAAAGAACCCTTTTCTACTCGTAACATATATGTTGGCCCTGAGGCAACACAAAAAACCTTCAGAACTCACTAGATAATTCTAACTTAGGAAAGAAAAGCTTTAGCTAATAAAACTGCATCATCTGTAAAAAAATAAATAGGAAAGTTTAGGACCTCTCCTTGCAATTTATATTGCTTTCTAATTCCCATTGTTAACCTCCAATTAGATTGCATGCATTGATCTTTCCAAACATAAAATAAATGTGTTAGGAAAAGAGGATCGCTTTGATGAACTCCTTTACTAGGGTAAAAAGTTCTCGCAAATGGATAAGAGATACAACTCATAATAACATTGGCCATTTTTTCCAGAATAGCTAAGTCCCAATATGTCTCCTTAATAAAAAGTCATTTCAACTTATCATAAGCCCTTTTCAAGCCAAGTTTAATCATCATCCAAACCATACCAGCTCATTTATTTTGTGTTGAAATAGGCATTCTTGAGCCATAATGATATTATCATTAATACGTTGCTAACCCAATATAAAGCTTGATTAAGCTAAATACACCACATGTTTCATGATAACTTTAAGCCTATTAATGCTTTGTAATTGATTTATAGTGCACATTACAAAGGATACTCAATTTGAAAGATTTAAGGGAAGAAGCTTCCTTAATTTTAGGAATAAGAGCGAACAAAGTGTCACTCAAACCTTAGATGCTCAAAGGGTTCTCAAAAGCTTCCTTCACAAGGTATAAATTGATCCTTACCATATTTCATTGGTTTTGGTAAAAAAAATGTGTAAGTCATCTTTACTTGGAGCTTTTATATCCCACATGCTAAAGACGACTTTATAGATCTCATCATCTTTAATTGGCTACATCAAACCTTTTATCATGTCATCTGAGAGGGAAATAATAAGTCCCGAGATAATATAAAGAGTATGGGAACTCTATCATTACAAATTTATTTATAGGAGTCCTCTGCCATGTATTCAAGGATATATATATCAAACACCCACTCCCAATGAACATTCTTGAGGCCTTTAATCTTATTTTTCTTACGATGAATAATGGTTGAAACATGAAAAATAAGTACTTTATACTTTCTTCAAGACTTTTTTGATCATTTGGAGCTAAATAAGTTCTTCATTCATTAAAACCCCTTCATGCATCCTTTATAGCTCATCCTGAGTTTGTTAGCCATAAAAGGACCAACCACAAACAAGTCTTCCTTCCACTTCCTTTATTCGATGCATTAGCCTTGTCTTCTTTGTAAACACATCCCAAAATATTCTTATGCTAAAACATGGTCCTAGATTGAAACCTATTAATTTTTGTATTCCAATCTGCATCTCCTACCCACCTCTCTTTAACAATGTCATCAAAATTAAGGTAAGTAAGCCATGTAGCCATAAATCTAAACACCCTTTGTAACATCCCCGTTTTAAAATTAAGTGCTGAATAAAGAATGAACCATTAAGACTTGATTTCAACTAGAAATAACTGTTAAGTGCATTTAACTAAGTGAGTTTAAGCCATTAAAATATTAAAATGGTGGCGGACAGGGGATGAGGTGGAGTGCGCGTGACTGACGGGCACGCACTCTCCCATCCCACTCTTGCTTTTGCTGTGCGCATGCACATATGTATATATATATATAAGCGTGAGCCTTGGTGAAAAACACTCTCGCTATTTCTTTAGACTCTTTCTCCGTCACTTCATCCTCTGTTTTCTCTCTTCGTCTTCATTCTTCTTCTTCCATCTCACTCTTCGCTCCTGGAGATCTTGATTCCAGTACTGAAGAACAGACTACGCTCCATCCCAGAATCAGGCGCAGAATACGACAAAGCCAAAGAAGACCGGACGAACCAGGAGAAGGACATCGGACCCAACGACGAGAACGGAAAGAGGTTTCTGAGGTTCTTCTAAAGGTAGGGGGCGCTTGCATGTCAAATGCATGGTCTAAGAACGGTACCGGATGAACGTACTGCTAAGTGTGTGTGTGTGCATGTTTTTATAGTTCATTAGAACTGATGCTGTGCATGTATGCATGTGTTCACAATTACTAAAACTGATGCATGATTTGAGATTTTGATGGTGATCTTCGTGACGATGGCGTAGTTTGCTCGTGGATGATAATGATGGATCTATTTTGTTGTCACTATGAAAAATGTGTATGTGCATGTTCTTAATTGAATTGCTCAATGTTGTTAGTCTGATGATCGACTGTATCATGCGCGGGTGTGACTGACTGAATGATGATGAATAATGGGAGATATCCGTTCTTACTTAATGACTATGGTAAGGTGTTCAAGGCGCGATGATGAGTAATGATAAATGTGTTAGTTGCATGAGTAAGAGTGGGGTGACCCATGGAAGGTCAAGAACCCCAAGGGAAATGACTTCCAGTTACCAACCCTGGCTAGATCCCAATAGGGCTCGTGGTAGCCGTTGGAGCTAGAGAAGTGAGTCTCGAGACGCCGTGGGGGGCCGGTGCCACCTGGTAAGAGCTGAGGGACGAGGGGCCAAAAGAAAAAGGGGGCTGTAACTGAGAGTTTTTTCCCGAGTCGGATCCGCGTGCATGCATGTAGAAGTAAGGTTGATTGTGATGATGTCTAAATCTATATATGTGCATGTGTATGATTTTGAATGCATGAATATGTATTTAGATGTGGAATAAACTCTGTGAATTATGTGTATCATGAATGTTGTTTGAATTGTATGAATTTGGTTACTTGAGAAAAATTGAAGGAAAGCAGGAGCGTGTACTGACGCTGATACCGAGTCTGTGAGTATCATTATACATGTAAAAGCTCACCCCTGCAGTGGCCATTTTCAGTGAATGTCTCTCGTGAGGAGGATCAAAGGCAGAGCTGGAATGCTGGGCGGAGTGCTGATGCATTTCGAAGGTTTAATTAAGGCGTTGTTAGATGAAGCCCGGACTAGCTCATACCGGATGTTAACGTCTTTGTGAATGAATAGAACTTTATGAACAAGAAGAAGTCTGATTTTGTATTGTAATTATTGACGTGCACTTTTATGTATATATATGGATGTATGGTTTTGGTGTGTGTAATGCCATGTGTTGCTTTGTTTCCTAATTATGCTTTAATAGATACGCAGGAACAGCCTGATCGAGCAGGTTATAGCTAAGTCCGAAAGAACCAAGAATTGCCTTAGGAAAACTTATGTCGGATACGTTGGGCGGAGTCGTACCCCGCCCGAAGGCGTATGGCTAAGTCCGCCCAGGCGTCGTCATAATTAGTTGAGTTGGGCGGAATAGGTTCAAACTCTTCCTTTCTCCACAACCTACTAATGTATATGTACCCTGTAACTTCTCATTTTTCTGAGTGAAAGGCGAGTGTGAGGATTTACTTAGTAAACCATTGTCCATACCCGACGGAGGAAACTACCTTGTAGTTGTGTTAAAGAGGCGTTATGTAAATTTCGTTTAGGCGGCGTTATACCTCGCCCAAGTAACCAGGACAGCCCGCCCGAGATAAATATACCCCGCCTAGCCAAGTAGGATGATTCTAACTTAGCCTTTCCTCCAAATGCTACGCGTGTGAATGTATTAACATATTTCCCTTATCTATTCCTCCTGTTGAGTGACCAGTATTAATCGAAGGGAAGCCTCGTTGTGAAATCTCCTCTATCCGCTGCTGCGTTACTATACCCCGCCTGGACGGTGTAAGACCCCGTCTGAGCGAACAAACGGTGTTGTGCAATCCGCCCCAGTGTTGATGTACTATGATAAACCCATTGAGCCGGCCCAGTTCTTAGCTTCCCTGTAGGTTGCTTTATGCGCGTGAATGTTCTTAGTTTTCCCCATTGCCTACTCCCTTCTACATCAAATGTTACGTGACCGCTTTCGTGAAAAATTTTCTCATATTTTGGGATTTATTAGTTGCTAATTATTAGGGTGTTACACCCTTCTCCTTCTATTAATATCATATTGCAAACATTAAAATTTAGAAGGAAAGGAAAGTAATCTCATTGAAAGGGAGAAGATGGAAACATCACTAAAACTATACCTCTACTTAATATTAGAAACAACTGTATCAAGATGTTCCTTAAATCCTTTCTCCTCTAAGTATAAGGAACAACTGGGAACCTTAATCCATAAGCATACAATCACTTATCAGTTCATTGAACACATCTGTTTGTCTTCAACTTTAGCATTGCCACCCTCTTTCTCAAACTCGTATCAAATACAATTCTAATATCCCATGGGACGCTTAGCTCTTGTCATAGAAGAAGAAATTTTTTTAATTTCCTCCCAATTAACTAGACAGCCTTGGCTTTGAGGAAGTGCATATACCACCATAAGAAACCATGGTGCGGAGTTATTCTTCCTAATTTTATATGAATTAAGCAATGATAATCAGCTAGAACCTCTGTGTGCCAGGTTCCATCATGCCATAAACACCAAATATCTTCACTTTGACCTTCGACATGCATAGAAGAAGATTTTAGAAAGTAGATTCTGTGAATAATTCTCCCAACCTTCTCCTTCTTACAATGAGTCTTGAATAAGACTAAAAAACCACAAAAGTATATTGTTCAAATTTCATGTGCAAGCCTTGGAAAAGACCTTGTGTTTATACCCCTTACAATCAAGAGATAATATACATTACAAAGATTGATTGTTTATGCCTTTCAAGCCCAAATTCATGAGCATCACAACAAGTTATCTTCTTTGCATTTGATCACCAAGTACCATCGTATTTCTCGATTAGGTTATGGTTGGATTTGGTGGTTTCAACTTATATATCACTCTTTGTAGATTTGAGCATTTGAGAGATATTTGAGATTTAGCAACATCGTATCCTTCAAACCCTACTTCTTTCTTTGATATGTCTTTTAATGACCCGTATCTATACTCAAAGAAAACTCAACATTTTTTTCTTTTTTATAATAAGTTGGTCATTGTCTTTTCAACATTTAACATTGGGAAACATGGACCCCACAACCTTGTGGGTGTTTGATTGATTTTTACACCCCTTAGAGACTTTGAAATGAGAAAAGTGTTAAATGTGTAACCTTAGGAATCTCTCTTTGATTCGTCGTATCTGATTTCACCACTTGGATTCTTATCTGTTGGTCTTTCTAAAATTCATCAATTTCCCTATTTATCTCACCCAATAAATTAAATTGATATCCCTTAACTATTGTCCCTATAGAAAAACAAGATGTATTCCTCTATGGTTTTATTTTTTTAACTACCATCCACAGGCCAAATAAACTCAAATCTAATTCTCTATCAGTAGGCATATCATGTAAATTATTCTCAGTTGACTCCTTAATCTTATTTTCGTGCATGTTAACATCCGTCCTAGGGTTATGGTTAAACCCTTACTTTTGTTTGGGGAAAACATTTATTTTAAGGCCATAAAATTTGTATTTGAACATATCAAATATAGACTTTCATATTCTAAATTTAACCCATGGCCTAACACCTTCAATTTAGGAACTAGTTTTCTATCTAATTTAATTTTAATGAAAATTCTTGTGTATTTTCCACAAGATTGTATTGAAGTCAACTATCTATCTCCAACATATGTCTGATTTTGTCACCTAATTTCTATAAAATCTTTGAGTTATAGAGCTCAATAGGTAGATTAGGGATTCTCACCCATACTGTTATTTTTTGAACCACTTTTTTCTTCAGCATGAAAATGGGATGCCACCTTTAAACTATGAGGTAATGATCTACAATCCTTTATGGACCCTCAAAGAGGGCAAATTTATAATTTGCAGTACTCGTGAATTATACTAGAAAGTAGTCTTAAGCCTATCTATCATTGAAACATCAGCCCTATGAAACTAGTATGTCCTAATTCTATCCTCCATAAAATGAAGGTGTGGCACCTAAATTTGAATAATAAATCCAATGAAAATTGCTAAACTTTTAGGATCCATTTTTTCTGTAGAAGGTTTAGCATTTTGATGATAACTTGAGCTACAGAAGTCCCTTTAAGGTAAAACCAATTTGTAAATTTTTGTAGCTCAGATACCTACAATATGTATAAAGAAAAGAAATGCTAATTCAACGTATAAATGTCCTAGTTTAACAAAATATAGAGCTCTTATGTAGAAAATTTACAATAGAGACATACTAGAGTGTTTTACACATAACTTGAGCTACAAAACTCCTTTTCAGGTGAATCTAATTAGTAATTTTTTTAACTGAGTTATCTATAACTTTTATGGAGAAAAAATGCTAATTCAGTGTAGAAATGTCCTAATTTAACAAACTACATAGTTGTTATGTTGAAATTTTTTAGCAAGGACATACTAGAGTGTTTTACGCATAACTTGAGCTATAAAACTCCTTTTGAGGTGAATCCAATTGGTAAATTTCATAACTCATTTATCTACAACTTTTATGAAGATAGGAAAAACTAATTATGCCCATATAATTCCTAGCTTCACAAAATATAAAACTATTATACATAAGTTTCAACCGTAGTAGAAAATGCATATTTTAAAAAAATCCTATTTACACATATACCCAAACTGATCAAACCTCATCCAAATAAGACCAAATTTGACCACAAGCTAGTACATGTCATTTCCAAACTAATGGTCCACTTCTTATGCCAATATACCCTCCTAACTAATTTCACACGCATCAGAAGATTTAGGCTAAAAACACCTAATTTACATGGTATGTAAAATTCAATTTGGAATGATTTGGCATTAAACCTTCACCACATATATACCAAAATACTCATATAGGACTTTCCTACAACCTTTAGCAATTCTATTCTTATCTATATCAAGTTATGTAATCCTACCTATTGCATATTGATAGTTCAGAGTTAGACTTAGAAGGGGGTTGAATAAGTCTTAAACTCTTTTTTAATTTTATGAACTCCTTAATAAATTCAGAGTACAGTACATACTAGATAAGGGAAAGAGAATCACACAACAGATTTATACTAGTTTACTTCCAATGCAGAAGCTACGTCCAGTCCCTTCAGACTAGAAGGATTTTCACTATTATAAAAAGCACCTTTTACAATTTCATCACCAGACCAGTGCCATAAGTATTCTTGACTCCAACCATTTCTGGCTTATACCCAAGTATTCTTTTAATGAGAGACTCCTAACTACATACACCCAAGTATTCTTTTAAAGCCTCTTCAAGCCATATAGTGTTTTCTACACTAACAGACTCTAGCAACACACCAGATTCTAAAGAAAGGAATGATAAAGAGTCTTGTGTTACAACAGATAACTCAGTGTACATATATATTAAATATTAAGATGGGTACATTGAGCTACAGACTATTATAAGTCAAGGTCTGCTTGAAGTAGAACTATAAAGAAGACTTATATATATAGATATAAGAACATAGAAAATTTTTAGAGAAAGTCCTTCAGACATTTTGGTTCTTGTATGAGGGTTCAAAGAATGTTCAATGATATTGGTAAAAGTCTCTCTAAGTTCGAAAGCTTCTTGTATTTATAGGATTCTTGAGATAGTTGTTGGTTCAACTTTAAAAATGTTGATCCTCTCAAGAATAGTACAGGTAGCGTTTATAGAGACATACTTCAGAGATATTCACATAAAAGGGTTGTCTCGATAGTCTTTACGAAAAGATCCTTTTTTGCTTATCCATTTTAAGTAATCTGGTATAGCTTTATAGTCATTGACCTTCAGGCTATCTGACTTACATAGATTTAGCTTTTGCTGACACCTTGGGATATGCGAGATAGTTTTCTTGGTTCTTGTGAGTAGACCTTCAACTTTTCCATTCATTACTTCTTTAAGGATGGACACAAAGTTGATGTGATAAAGTCCATGCAGCTTTCTATTTAGAGAGAAAAGATCATTTTCAAACACTTTTAGAGGAGGAAAGAGAAAACATCTTAAGGTCTATAGATTTAGAAAGACTTGATTCAAAGAAGCCTTTAGTAAGTACAGACTCTCCTTTTCAATAGCGAATTGAGTTTCACAGACCCCCTATTTTATTCAACTAGATCACTACAGATTTCTTATTACACTTGAATAGAATAGTTAGATAAACCAAACGTACAAACTTTATTTTAGCCAAGAGTTTTGATGTATATTATTGACAAATCACACGGGGTTTAGACTTCTTATTCTTGAATTCAGACTTGATTCTAACAATCTCCCCTTATTTATTGATAACAAGCATCTAGTCTTTTAAATGAATTGAGGCCTGTATTACAAGGAAAGTTGAAAGAATAAAATACTTGGTTTAGAATAACATGAGTTATTATATTTTTAATTTCAAGACACTCAAGTTATTCGCATATAACAGACTTCAGTTATAGATTATAAATACTTGACAAAATTTATAAACATTTAAAGAAACAGATATACAAACTGAGCAGATTATTATTTATGTAAACAAAATGTATTGCATATAACTTTGAAAACATAAAGGACAACAGACTGTAGACTACAACACATTCCTATCTACTTAGACTTATTACACTTCTCCTTAGACACTTCTCCCCTTTTTGGTATCAGCAAGAGAAGGGACATCATAGAGAATGAGTAGTCTTGAGAGGGACAGTAAGATAATGAGAGGCGGAAGCAGAAATAAGATGAGAAGTAGAAATAGACACTAGAAGCAAATGACCAACTTGACGATAAAAGAAATAAGGGTGTTCGGTAACAATAATGGAAGGGAAATAGATAGGAGGAATAATGGCTCTAGATGAATCCCAAAAAGTAGGATGGGTCTAAGCTATTCTTCCAGCATGTCCCTAGAAATTGTGAATGTCAACCATAATTTCTCTAGTGGAAGTGCTACAGACTTGATCATGTTCCCAGAGGTAGTATGCCCATAGAAGTCCTTGGGTGTGCCTATTTAGAGAATAGTCTGAACGAAGAATCTCCAAAATGTTATTAGGAAGCTTTTTTGCAGTCTACATATACCAATCAGGAGCAAAGGGGGCAAAGATACAGACTTTCTCCTTTAACTTATCGGTGATAATCCTCTAGTTCTTGGGAATTAAATGATGTGGATAGACCAGGAGGCAAGCTTGAGGCTTGGCAAAAGCCTAAATCCATGGTTTAGTAGGAAGTTTGAGATCTTGAATAAGTTGGCAAGCCTTTCATTTTATGCAGATGGCTTAGGTAGAGGCAAGGAAGGCAGCAGAGAAAAGGTGAGAGTTGGATATAAGATCTTAAGGAGGGATGGCAGGATGGAAACTAGACCATGGGAAGATGCGGACTCCACTTCACCGAAAAGGTTTGTTTATAAATAAGGAGTTCACCAGGGGAATGATAAGGGAAAGGACGATCAGGGAGTTGAAGAATTATGGTGCAGGTTTTTCATTCAGCTAGAGGTACATTCAAGGGTTGGTAAAATTCAGTGTGATGGGAATATATAGTTTCAGGCATAAGGGGTCTCGGTGCAGAGGGTATGGGTATAGAAGGTTTAAATGGTGGTGTAGACTTTTTAGGTTTAGGGGCATCTGGTTTGTGTTTATGGTCAGAAGGTTGAGAGAGTTGAGTGACAAAGAGTTTAGTGACAAATTTAGGTGGAGGAGTGGAAGGTTTAGGTTGAGATGCCTTAGGTGGAGGAGCAAATAAGAGATCTATGGCCGGGGTAGAGGATGGGGTTTGAACAGAGGCTGGAGAGGAAGCCTTGGCAGAAGATGCAAATGTCTTCTTCTTCTTGTTCACAGAAGACTTCTAAGCCTTAGTTTGGTCTTTAGACTTTCTTTTTGTTATACCTACTTCAGCTTCAGCTCTTTTCTTAGCCTTAGTTTTTTTAGCTTCCCACACACCCCTATCATACTTTTACATATTATAATTGAGATTGTATATGTCCACTAGTCATATTTGGTCTATTTTGAGACATCCACATCAAGAAATTTCTTATAGTAGTAGCGAATAAAGTTAACATATCGCTTCTTTGAAGGAATCTTAACATAATCCTTTAATGAAGTGGAGTACAGGTCATATGAACTCTTGGACGGGGGGTTGAGGTTGCAGGCTGGGGTTCAGTAGTAACAACATTTTGAGTTCCAGCAAAAGATTGTTCAAAATTCTTCTTTCTTAAGACTTGCCCAATGAGTAATTCATCATTCAAGGCAAAGGATACATGAATGGGTTGAGCAAGCTTCTCAGCAGGGGTTAATCAAGACTTCTTAGAGGGGTGGATCAAGACTTCTCAACAGAAGTCTTGTCAACCATTACATAAATTTTTATAACCTTAGCCTTTTTAGCCTTAGGTGGTTCCACACTTGGTTCAGACTTGACTTTCCTCTTTAGAAGAGAATTTTACACTTCACTAACAGTTGAAGTAGGCTGATCCAATAAAGGAAAGAAGGATGCAACTTGGTTATTAATAGACTGTTGGTTATCCAATCTGTTATAAACTCCAGGGGCACATTCTCAAGTTTAAAGACCTTCATGAGAACAGCTGGGTAAAGCATCTTCTTTTGCTTCTTCACAACAGAAGTCATCATGTAGGTCAATAGAATGTTGGAAAGATTAACTCGTTCTTTTTTCAGCTTATGGAACATACAGAATCTGTCCAACTTTGATACATTGTCCTTTGCAGACTTGCAAGGACAAAACACCTGACGCATCAATAGATGAAGCATCTTGGCTTTAGGAAGCAAGCTTCCAGAGGTTGCTTTGTCTGGAAGAGCTTTTCAATATAGAGCTTATTTGATGGTAAAGTTGGAGACCTCAGTAAACTCAAAGTTTTTAGAGAAGATAGTTCCCCCAGGGCTGTATTGTAGCATAGTGACGAGTAAGTCTTCAGATATTTCAATCTGCTTACCACGTAGAGTTCCAACCATGATGCACTTTGTCTTGTCCATGTTAAGCCCTAAAATACTATTGGGTCTTTTTATTGGCAAGCACAACAATTTATCCATTGCAGTTTTCAAAAAGATATTGTTCCCTCAAGGATTGAATGTTCTAGTAATTCACAGTAATTCTTATTTACTATGGTAAATTTATCAAAACTTATTAACAAAAGAATGATTTATAAACAATTTATAAAATATTTACAGAATTTGATGATTGATTTGTTCATGTGGTAAAAAGATGGTAAAAATAAAATCTATCTAAAAAGTTGAGATGTAATTCAGAATAACTCAGATACTTGAGGTAAAAACACAGATTGACAAATTATGTTGGAATTAGAATCCTCGCACTAAAACATAATGAAATGATTACAAACATACATATTTAATTATCAAGTTCATGTTATTGTAGCTTAAAGTCATTATAACCGACCCCTCGTGATATAAATTCTAAGTAGTCATCGTAAACTCTGATCCCTCAGAAGCTTTCAGTAAAAACTTGCATTAAGTCCTGGCCTTATAAAAATAATAATTACAAATTCTATCTCTAGTAACTGGTATATTAAAGGTATTTCAACTTTTACTTTCATTAAAATATATTTTAATATGGCATGAATAATCATTCTCCTGTTCGACATTCACACTAATAAAACAAGTTTCAATACGCATGAAAATCATTCTCCCGTTTGATGTTCACACTAATAAAAGATTGAAGTACTAACATGGAACTTGAATCATAAACATGCAGAGGTCATAATCATAACATTATATAATAGATTGATTCACCAAATTCCAATATAAACAATTTAGTTACACATGGTAAAAGGGAAAACAACACTTACAGAGGTTATGAATGATTGTAACTCTTCACGATACATAAGCTCACAATACTACACAACACTCTCAAGTATCTAGAACTATTCTACATTTACAAACTCACAAAAGAACACTCAAACTCGAGTGAAAAGAGAGAAAAAAGCTCTGAATACAGAATAGGATGCCTTGGAAGTGATGGAAGAAGGCCTATTTATAGGGTTGAGGAAGGGTCCTGACGCTACGCGTCAGGTTCCTGACTCAGCTTCCATTAAACATGTGATTAAGGGCCATGATTAAGTAATTTTTAATTACATAATGCCTAGATAGTGGTTCCACATGTCTCCTAATTCGGCTTGGCAGCTTGCATGAGTAAATTAGCCATTATTTAGCCCTTTTGATTGAGTGCTTGACCAGCTGGAAGTGGAGTCCGTGTAGCTTCTGACGCTACACGTGGATGTGACGTGTAGCTTCTGACGCTACACGTGGATGTGACATGTAGCGTCAGCATTAAAACTTCCCACACGCGTAGCGTCAGGATTAAAACTTCCCATGCTACGTCTGGTGTTCATGCTTCACATCAGCTCTCCAGTTCTTCAATTTTCTCTTGAATTTCTTTAATTTTTCTCTACAAAACTAGAGAAATTTGATCAAGGCAGATAATTTCCAATAACTTCCATTTATTACAATTAAAACCTAAATTTCTTTAAAATTAAACTAATTTTTTATTATTTTTAACATAATTTTATTAAGAAATTTATTGTAAATTTGAGGGCTAACAGTCCATGAAATAGTTTTCCAGAACTCAAGAGCATCTGAAGGAGAAAATGGTTCCTGGAGCAAGCAGGAGTTGTTCCATCCAATACCTTCCACTTCAGTAATGACATCACGTCCTTTAATCTTGTGTTAAGTAGCATCGAAGAATAAAGACTCAATCACATCCTTAATAGAGAGTGAGATTCCAACCATTGTAAAGAGTAAAGAAAGAGTTTTTTTAGAAGAAAAATTTAGGGCAAATGGAAACTCAAAGAAAGCAGAGAGAGAAAATTTAGAGAGAAGTTGTAGAGAAAGTGAAAGGTTTTGTAGAGAATGAAATAACAACAAATAAGGGGTTATTTAAGGACAATGTGGCTTAATGGAAGGAAAACTTCAGAAACGGTTGCATTCCAAGCAATAATTGAATGCTATGAAAATGAATTAAATGAATAAATAAAAGAATAAATAAATGAGGCAACAAACTGCGTCTCTCAGCATAGAAGTGAATAAGTGAAAATTATTCTAAATTAGGAAGCATTCAAACTACAATTATACAAACACTTCTACTACATAATGTTACATGAGTTTAGATTATATTTGATAAAAGCAAACCTGGCTTCAGCTAAAGGTTTAGTGAAGATATCAACTCATTGGTGGTCTACAATCACATACTTCAGATCCAGGGTGCCTTTCTGAACATAGTCACGAATGAAGTAATACTTAACTTCAATGTGCTTTGCCTTTAAATGCTGAATAGGATTCTTTGGTAGATGGATAGCACTAGTGTTGTGACAAACATAGGAATCTCTTTTTCTTGAATTGAATAGTCCTCCAGTTGATATTTTCTCCATAAAAGTTATGAACAACAACTAGTTGTAGACAGGTATTCTGTTTCTGCTGTAGAGAGGGCTATTGAGTTCTGTTTCTTGCTACTCCAGGAAATCAAGCTGGTTCCCAAAAAGTGACATCCACCACTTATACTTTTCCTATCTATTCTATCACCTGTAAAGTCTGCATCACATAATCCATGAAGGGAAAAAGAGTTTGTTCTCTTATAGAATAGCCCAAGGTTAGTGTTACCTACAAGATACATCAGAATCCTCTTCACTACCCATAAATGTGATTCCTTGGGGTCTGCTTGATATCTTGCACAGACACATACACTAAACATTATATCAGGTCTGTTGGATGTTAAATATAACAGTGGTCCAATTATTCCTCTATACAGAGTCTGATCCACTGATGTACAAGATTCATCTTTACTTATGATGCAATTTGGGTGCATTGGTGTACTCATAGATTTGGCATCACCTAGTTTAAATTTTATGAGCAATTTTTTGGTATACTTTTGTTGGTGAATAAAAATTCCATCAGTAGTCTGTTTGATCTACAAACTAAGGAAGAATTTGAGTTTACCCATCATGCCCATCTCAAATTCAGCCTAAATAGTTTTAGCAAAATCTTTGTACAGACTTTCTTCAGAAGCACTAAAGACAATGTCATCCATATAAATTTACACTATAAGAAAGTGTTTATCTAATCCATTTCTAGACAGAGTTGTATCAACCTTTCCTTGAATAAAGTCTTTTGATTTTAGAAAAGAACTTAGTTGATCATACCAAGCTCTTGGTGCTTATTTCAAACCATACAGTGCTTTTCTTAATCTAAGGACATGAGTTTCTAAAGATTTTTCTTCAAACCTAGGAAGCTATTTTATAAAAACTTCTTTAATAATGCCATTTAGAAAAGCGCTCTTAACATCCATTTGATATAATTTATCCCTTTAAAAGTAGCAAATGTAAGTAAAATCTTTATAGCCTCAAGTCTAGCTACAAAGTGCAAAGGTTTCAGTAAAGTCTATACCTTCTTATTGGTTATAACCTTGCGCTATGAACCTTGCTTTGTTTCTTACAACTTTGTCATCTTCATCTGGTTTGTTTCTAAAGACCCATCTTGTTCCAATGATGCTTTTGTTCTTAGGTTTTGAAACCAGGGTCTACACCTTGTTTCTCTCAAACTGATTCAGTTCTTCTTGTATGGCTATAATCTAGTCAGGATCCTCTAAAGCTTCTTTAATGGTCTTAGGCTCAAGTTCTGATAAGTCTAGAAAAGACTTAATTATTTCACCTTTTATTTAACATAATTCATTAATTATTGTTTAGTTTGGCTTCATTATTTAATAAATAGTTAACAATTCATATTTTATTTATTTATTTTAAAAGTGCTTTATTTATGTAAGAAAATCATTAAAAACAGTAATTGGTTAAGAGTTTATGATTATTTATAATTTCACTAAGCAGCCAGCGTACAAATGCTAGGCAGTTATATGTTTATTAGTGCAGGAACAGGGCGCGCTCAAGCTAAGAAGGAAAATCTGAGTGAAATTCCAAAAAGCCGAGTGAGATTTCACAAATCCGAGTGAAACTCCAAAAGTCCGACTGGGAAATGCTTCAAGACACCGACCGCAACAGGGAACCGAATACCGTATGAAGAACCCGAACGAGACTTCAGAATGATGATTGGATAATCTGAACGCTCAAGCGAGCAAACTCACGCTCAAGCGTGACTCTAAAAAATCACCCTCGCCCAAGCTTCTCCATCACGCTTAAGCAAGAAAGCGATACTGCAATGCATATTTTGAGCTCACTCAAGCGAGAGCCTTTCACGCTCAAGCGAGAGTCCTTCACGCTTATTTGACACTGACTGTTCCCTCCAAAAACACACTCGGCACCAGTGTTGTTTCCACTGCTTTCTCTCCTACTTTGGTACCTTAGTAATTTAAGTGTTGAGCTGTAATTAGTTAATGCTGAACTGTAATTTGTTAAGTGCTGAGCTGTAATTAGTTAGTTATTCCATAATTATGTAATTAGTTAGTTAGTTTAATTATTAACTCATCTTTCTTAGTGATTAGTTAAGTTAGTTAGTTAGTTAGATGCCTATATATACTTGTATATACTCTGTAACACATAACCAGAGAATAGAGTACATAGAACACGATTCATTTGCTATTTTCCAACCTCTCACTACTTCCTTTCTCTCTCTAAACTCTCTCATCCATGTCTTTCCAAACTCCTTCGATAGAACCAATGTCGATGGATTTCTAAATCCCTAAGGTTGGGATTGCGAAGGTTTACGATGGAATCTTGAAGGTGTATTGAGGCAATTGACTTCTAGATCTTGAGGAGAACGAGCTGAGGAGTGGATCTGCCTTGCTGGATTGACAAATCCAGATCTGATGAAGAACTTTACCAGTGAGGAATCATGGTTGAAGTTTAGGTAACTTCCAGCTTTCTAACTAATTCAGGCCTAACAATTAGGTGAATAGTTAAAGTTCAACCTCCAATTTCGCATTAGATTCGTATGTTAATTGAGCATTTAAGGGATTAAGGTTTGATGCATAAGAGTTAGCGTTTTTCACCTAAGGAATTAGGGAATAACCACTTGCGAATTGTCCTCTTGATGTTTGAAGTTCGATTGAACCTCAATTGCATTTTCTTGATGAAGTTGTAAACCGAAGCAATCCTAACCTATCTTCTATCAATCGTATTTCATCCTTAACACTGTCTCTGAAAAATATAAAAACATAGAAAGTATAAAAACAACAAAAACCGAATGAACCTTTTGATCATTGTGTTGGTTCAGCTTGTATCTGTCCAAGATTGAGGTACTTACCACAATCCCTATGGGACAATCAAATATAATACAATTTTAACGACTGGTACGTTTGCCAAAGAGTAAATCCTCTGAGAATTACACATCAAGTTAATGACTCAGAGATTTCACACCAAGTTAATGGCTTCGTTGCCAGGGATTGTTGAGTAATATCAACAATCCTTGGACTGGTACTAGACTGAACTGTTTACTTTTGTTTGAATTTAGTACGTAGTTTGATTCTTGTTTCGAGTATAGTAGTAGTAGTTTGTTTTTGTGTAGCTGTAGCAGTAGTTGTGAATTACTTTTGTGTTTAACATTTGGTGTATGCAGTCAAGGAACAGAGGAGAGCCTTTCTTCTTTGATCCTGATATCGATTTATTAGAACATAAGCTGAGAAAAGAGAAAAAGAAAAAAGAGCAAAAAGAAATGGAACAGAGGAGAGTTACACTAGGTGACTACTCCAGGCTGACTGAAGAAGGATCGTAATCTAGCATCCTTAGGCCTCCGATTGCAGCCAATAATTTTGAACTTAAACCGGCTTTGCTGCAATTGGTTAGAAATGATCAATTCAGAGGAAGTGAGGTTGAGGATCCAAATTTGCATCTAGCAACCTTCCTCTAAATTTGTGATACTATTAAAATGAATGGAGTCCCTGAAGATGCCATTAGACTGAGATTATTTCCTTTTTCTTTAAGGGACCGAGCAAAAGCCTGGTTGCAGAGCCAACCGAGAGGTAGTATTTCCACTTGGGAGGATTTACAAAGAAAATTTTTGATTAAGTATTTCCCTCTTTCCAAGTATACTAGGTTGCGCAATGAAATCACTTATTTCCAACAAAGAGAAGGTGAATCTTTAATGGAAGCATGGGATAGGTATAAAGAGAGTTTAAGGAAATGTCCTCATCATCAAATCACTGATGAGCAGCAAGTCACTATTTTCTATAATGGTGTAAGACCGGCTACTAGGGTCTTAATTGATGCCTCAGCTGGAGGTTTATTAACGACCAAAACTGTAGAAGAAGCTATAGAGCTGATTGATGTTATGGCTTCTAATGAGTGTCTGGTTAGTGAAAGGAGTCAAATCCCTAAGAGAGGGATACTAGAATTGGAAGCACAGGATGCTTATTTGGCTCAGAGTAAATTGATGACTCAGGCTTTAGAGAAATTAAGTGTACAGATTTCAAAACTCCAAAAGCCGAGTCAAGTTTGTATGGTAAGCTGTGATTTTTGGGGTGGAGATCATGAAAATGGAATGTGTGATCCAAATGTGTGTTCCGAGCAAGTGAATTATATGGGGCAGCAACAATTTCAAAGGAATTATCCCTCTAATTCCTTTAATCCTAATTATAGGAATCACCCCAATTTTTCATGGCAGAAAGGTCCATATTTGAATCAGAACATGCCACAAAATCAACCCACAAATAGACCACAACAATCCATTCCCCCTCCTGCTAAAGAGAAGTCGAAACTTGAGAATGTGCTTTCTCAGTTCATTCAGGCCACTCAGGCCAGTTTTAAAAATCAGGAAGTGTCCATAAGAAATTTAGAAAATCAAGTTGGACAGTTGTCAAAGCAACTAGCTAAGAGACAAGCAGGTAATTTCCCTAGAGATACCGAGGTAAATCCAAGGGAACATTGCAAAGCTATAACTACTAGGAGTGGAAAAATTCTGTTTCCATCTCCGAGTCAGGAAGTGAGCTTAGAAAAAGACAAGGAAAAAGAAAAAGAGAAGGAAACCGAGCAAGTTGATAATGAAACTGAAAATAAAAGTGAAACAGAAAAAGAAAAAGAAAATCAAGTCCACCAAAAGAAAAAGAAGAAGGTTGATCTGATTTTGGAGGAAGCTTCTAAGCTAACTCCTGAGAAATTAAAAAACGCTCCATTTCCATATAGATTTAGAAAACAAATAGAAGAGCAAAAGTTTGCTAAGTTTCTAGATGTGTTTAAAAAACTTCACATAAATATTCCCTTTGCCGAGGCATTGCAGGAGATGTCGTCCTATGCTAAGTTTTTAAAAGAACTTTTGTCGAAGAAGAGGAAGCTTAAGGGGGATGAAATGATTGCTCTTACTCAAGAGTGCAGTGCAATTATTCAAAAGAAACTCCCTCAAAAGCTGGAAGATCCTGGGTCTTTTACAATACCGTGTGCAATAGGGGATGTTCATGTGGGAAGTGCTTTATGTGATCTGGGAGCTAGTATAAACTTGATGCCTCTATCTTTGATGAAAAATTAGGAATTAATGACCTGCAACCGACTCGTATGTCTTTGCAGTTGGCTGATAGGTCCATTAAATATCCTCATGGGATGCTGGAAGATCTTTTAGTTAAGGTAGATAAGTTTATCTTCCCATCAGAATTTGTAGTGTTGGATATGGAGGCCGACAGAGAGATTCCTTTGATTCTAGGATGACCCTTTTTAGCTACAGGCAGAGCTTTAATTGATGTAGAAAAGGGTGAACTAATGCTGAGAGTCCAAGAGGAGCAAGTGATTTTTAATGTCTTCAATTCTATGAAACATCCAGCTGAGAGGATGGATTGTTTAATGATTGAGGAAATTAAAAGTTATAAGACTCCGATGCTATTAAAAACCGAACACAAGCCTTTTTGGAGGATGATTTTGACTCGGATACTGAAGAGTTAATTGACTCTCACTCGGAATTGCTGAACCTACTTGAAGTATGTAAAGTAGGTGATTGTGAAAATGAAAATAATGAAAAATTGAATAAAACTGAACTTGAGAAAGGAAAGGAAGTGTTTGTAGAAGAACATGAATTAAAACCTTTGCCTTCTCATTTAAAATATGTTTTCCTGAGAAAGGATGAAACACACCCGGTAATTATTAATGCCGAGTTGAAAGATCAGGAAGTAGAGAAATTAATAGGGGTGTTGAAGAAATATAAGTCGGCTATTGGCTGGAACATCTCTGATTTAAAAGGAATTAGTCCATCATTTTGTATGCATAAAATTCTGATGGAAGATAACTATTCCCCTATTGTTCAGCCACAAAGAAGACTAAACCCCATTATGAAAGAGGCTGTGAGAAAAGAGGTGGTTAAACTCCTTGATGCAGAAATCATCTATCCTATCTCGGATAGCGCTTGAATCAGTCCAGTCTAAGTGGTGCCCAAGAAAGGAGGGATAACGACTGTTAAAAATGAAAAAGGTGAAGTCATTGCCACTAGACCGACCACAGGTTGGAGGATGTGTATAGATTACAGAAGGCTGAATGACTTCACTAGAAAAGACCACTTTCCTTTGCCATTCGTTGACCAAATGCTTGAGAGGTTGTCGGGTCATGAGTACTATTGTTTTCTTGATGGATATTCAGGTTATAACCAGATTGTGGTTGACCCAAAAGATCAAGAAAAGACAGCATTCACCTGTCCTTATAGAATATTTGCTTACAGGCGCATGCCGTTCAGTTTGTGCAATGCTTCAGCAACCTTTCAAAGGTGTATACTGGCCATTTTTGGGGATATGGTAGAAAAGTTCATTGAAGTATTCATGGACGATTTCTCGGTGTTTGGTAGTAGTTTTGATACATGCCTCAGCAACCTATCTAAGGTGCTGGTGAGATGCCAGGAGGCTAACCTTGTCCTTAACTGGGAAAAGTGTTATTTCATGGTTAAGGGAGGGATAGTCCTGGGCCACAAAATCTCTGCTGAGGGCATTCAGGTAGACAGAGCCAAGATAGAAATCATTGAAAAACTTCCTCCTCCGATCAATGTGAAAGGAGTAAGGAGTTTGCTAGGATGTGCTGGCTTCTACAAAAGATTTATAAAAGATTTTTCAAAAATAGCTAAGCCTTTGATGACTTGCTTGTAAAAGATCATGTCTTTGCATTTGATGAAAACTGTGTCAGGGCTTTTGAAAATTTGAAACAGAGATTGACTTTAGCTCCAATCCTTGCAGCACCCGATTGGTCTTTACCGTTTGAAATAATGTGTGATGCAAGTGATTTTGCAGTCGAAGCTGTGCTGGGTCAGAAAAAAGAAAAATTAACTCATGTGATTTATTATGCTAGCAAAGTGTTGAACGAGAATCAAATACATCACACCACTACTGAAAAAGAAATGCTTGTTGTGGTGTATGCATTTGATAAATTTCGTGCTTACTTGATTGGTGCTAAGGTCATTGTATATACAGATCACTCGGCAATCAAGTACTTGCTAGCCAAAAAAGAATCTAAGCCAAGGCTGATCAGGTGGGTTCTTTTACTCCAGGAGTTTGACTTAGAAATAAGAGACAAAAAAGGAGTAGAAAACTCAGTTGCCGATCAACTGTCTCGTCTGGAAGGTGAATCGGATTTTGTTTTAATAAAAGAAGAATTTCCAGACGAGAGGTTGATGGCAATTATCATCGGGCCATGGTATGCTGATATGGCAAACTTTAAAAGTGCCTCGGTGGTACCTGAAGGCTGGACATCCCAAATGAAGAAAAAATTCTTTCATGATAGTAAAACCTTTCTTTGGGATGATCCATTTCTTTATAAAATAGGAGTAGATGGAGTGATCAGGAGATGTATGCCTGAATCCGAGCAGGAAAGGCTCTTCTGGCATTGCCATGACTCCTATTATGGAGGACACCATGGTGCCTCCAGAACAGCAGCAAAAGTTTTACAGAGTGGCTTTTATTGGCCGACTATTTTTCAGGATGCTAAAGTGTATGTTCAAAGGTGTAATAATTGTCAAAGGAGTGGAGGTCTCTCTGCTAAAGCTGGCATGCCTTTGACAAACATTTTAGTTGTGGAATTATTTGATGTCTGGGGTATCGACTTTATGGGACCATTTCCAAAGTCGTTCTCCAATGAATATATCCTTGTTGCTGTAGATTATGTCTCCAAGTGGGTGGAGGCAATCCCGACCAGAACCAATGATGCACATGTGGTGCTTAGGTTCATAAAGAAGAACATTTTCTCTAGGTTTGGAGTTCCGAGAGTCCTCATTAGTGATGGGGGGTCACATTTTTGTAATAAAATAATGGAAAAAGCCCTGAGGCACTATGAGGTTTTGCATAAGTATCTACTCCATACTATGACACCCTAATTTTTAACAAATAATTGAAACCAAAACAGGGGAAATCTTTCCCAATTTTTTTATTTAGAAAATACCTGGATCAATAAAAAGCTACTCTCATATATGAAGATATGAGAGCCAGGTCCAATTAAATAAAGAAAGGGAAAGGAAGGCAAAGGCAATTAAAACCGACCAAGAAGGCAAACAGCGGAAGAACAAATAGCGCCTGAGCGAACCCACACTACAATGCACACTTGCTCAAGCGAGATCCGACTCCGCTTGAGCGAGGCAGCCCAACTCGCTCGGCGAGCATTCAATCGCTTAGGCGAAACTACCTGAAAGCCTTCCCTTCACACATACTCGCTGGAACGAATCCCACATTCGCTGAAACGAGAAGCCATACTCGGCTATCCAAACACTCGGAATCGGGGTTCCATTCACTCGGGAACAACCCCAACACTTACCTCCCTCGGAAGCCCATAACTTAGTCACTAAATTTTTATCCGCAGAGGCCTCACAATAAACCACTCAGAAAGTAATAATAATCCCACTCGGCATCCAATAACTTCCCTCACTCGGGATATCATCCAATCAAACGCCACTCGGCATATTCATCATTTCTCACTCGAAGAATACTCAAACCATCCTTCACTCAGAAGGGGTCTCCACAACCGTACTCCACTCGGAATATTTTAACCTTAAGTCACTCGGACTTATGAAATACTTAACCACTCGAGGAAAACCATTAAGTCAAGTCCCACTCGGACTCATTCCATACTTAGACACTCAGAATACACATTACCCTATTCACTCGGAATAGGTACCCATGTTCACTCAGAAAACATATATAACTTATATACTTAGAATATTTCTTATCTGAACCATCAATAACTCTTCCCTCGAAAGAGATTCACTCGCGTTCCACCACTCAGGGTCACTACAGTCTTCCCCTACTCGGGGTTCACTCGGATATTCATCACTTAATCACAAATAGGCTAACCTTCTCTTATAATACATTTCACTCAGAATCCATTAAGGCCGTTATCACTCGAAAAAGGCCCAAACGTACGAGTCTCACTCGGAAATGAGTCTAAACCTCCTATATTCTCCTCGGGATTCATTAACTTAGCATTATTTCAATCCATCAAGACTCCTCACATAATTCAATAACACATTCCAATCGGTGAGAAGCATCAAATCAACATAAATACTTGTATATATATATATATATATATATATATATATATATATATACTCTCTGCTTCACAAACCCGACTGCTCATTCAGCAACATTCTTCAACCAATACATATTCGTATTATCCATAATATGCATATCTATATACAAGCACTTGGTTTATCCATTATCTTAACATGATTCATTCAATATTAATCCCTAGCTAACTCCAATACATAATGCCCATGTAAAACATATATACATAAATAGCAATTTACGCTCGGATTTACAATAACTCAGATTCAATATATATATATATATATAAATGGTACTCATTATACAATGTTGTTATTATGAGCCGGCCAAGGCTTTAATACATCAAATATACTCGGTACATTATATTATGTACACAGTCTCATCATAAACACCCAACACTCGGGTTAAAGCCATCATATCATTCCAAACCGACCTACATACACTACAAAATGGTATAGGGGTGAGCTTTACATATTAAATGACAGATATTGACTCAGATTAATCGTAGAATCCTCAACATGCAATAACATATAACATCAATCAGCACAACAAACACTGCCATTCAATATGAACAATCACAATCATCATCCGATCGGGAATTCACTCATTTCACTCAGCTATAAAGCTCAACTTACTCAATAACAAGTATAATAATCCACTCAGATTTCACTCAACTCCGAGCCTTGCTCAAGGAGTGTGCCTGAGCCCAGCTCCAGGACTTAGTCATATTCATATGTTGACATCTGATTGCCGATCAGTAATAGAAGTCCAACGCATTCCAGTGGCAAATCAGATGCATACGATTTCATTCACTCGGCGTCCAACGCCAATGCACTCGGCATTTCATCAAGCGTCTCATTTCACACTTAGTGCCCCAGGCACTGCCCCGAGTCCAACTCGAGGTCTTTCATCATATTCAACATTAGGACCACGTCCTCTTCACTCGGGATTATACCCTTCGTGGTACCCCGCAAGGTGATATACTCAACACGTATGCATATACATTCAACTCATATTCATTCGATTGCCTACTCAGAAATCTGCGTTCAACACTCTATGCACTCGGCATTTTCACAGCAAATCAGATGACTCAGCCTGTATCACATCCACACGGCAATCACTATGCCATTCACTCGGATTATCATCATCCACGAGCCTCACATGCTATTTCATGGGATCCACTCGACGTTAGCATTTCTAAGCCTCACACATCATTTATATAGAATTCCACTCGGTAATCAATACTAGTAATCATCCCATGTTTTCTCATATACATTCCACTTGGAATTATCATGCTAGTCCCCATCCTATGCACTCAGCATACACAAATTCAATATCATGCATCACATGCATACAATCATACCATTACTCACATAGGGACCAATAACAAACTACACAATTCACTCGGCATTCATATTACAATTATCATGCATCTCATACATTAACTCATATCATCACAAATAGTATCATACAACTCTTGAACGGATGATCATACACCATGCAATAATAAATAACATACATCCGGGTTTAACTCAACAACAGCATACAATACATATCAAACACAACAAAGTGTAATTATGTCACTCGAAAATCCGTCCATAAGCCATGCATTTGAGATGCAAAGCCCCCTTACCTGGAATGACGTTCCAGAAGTCACATAGCCACTCAGCCCAGCCACAGCAACACTCTGCTCAGCATCCAAACGTGGGAAGAGCCAACATGGCTCCCAGTCATCCCTGCAACACGCTCACAACCATGGAGAACCAACACAATCTCCACACAAGCTTTAAAGCCACCAAGTCAGTGGAGACGCTCCCAAGCACAACATCATCTTCTCCCACGACCAGTAGAGGATTCCAACACTGCTCCACACTTGAACAGCAACCACCAAGCACGTCTCAAAGCTGTTCCTCACTCGAACAGCACCGAGAGCTAGTCCTCACCACCATGGAGGACAACCAACCTTCCATGCACCAACCATGCCTTCTTCTTCACACAAACAGCACAGCCCCACACAGTGGATCATCTTCCACAACACCGAGGCACACACGCCCACGCTGCAGTAGGCTCCCAAACTGAGCCCAATATATGAAGGAAGAAGAAGAGGAAGACGAAGAGGAAGCACCAGGGAACAGGAAAGGGACCTGAACCCAGCCTCCACGCACAGCTATACGCTGATTCCTCCACCACAATCACGCTGTTCCATTCGGTCCTATACGATGCGTAAGTGGAAGAAGAAGATGAAGGAGATGAAGAAGAAGAAGAGTCTCCAGAGAGTTTAGAGAGAAGGAAGAGTGTTTCTCTCTTCAGAACATGCACCAACAAGGAATAAAGAGAGTGAGGAGGAAAACATGCAACCAAGGCCTTATCATCTCAGCCTCATCAGCGTCCCACTCTCATCATCTCAACATCCCATCCTCATTTAATGCAAGTCCATCAGCATTTAATGCTAATTCTCTCAACAATCATCACTCCCTTCCAACGTGGACAAAGAGAGAGAGAGAACTGGAGTTCACACACTCACCACAATGTACATGTGTGGTCATTTGGCCTTATTATCATAATCATTATTATTATTTTCCTCTTAGTGAATTTCGCCTAGAGTCCCAACATCAGACTCCCTTCACTCGCTCAAGCGTCCCAAGCTCGCTTGAGCGAAAAACCTCCAGAACCAATTCCTCTCTCGCTCGCTCAAGCGCGACCACATCCGCTTAAGCGAGATTCGTCCAGAATCTCCCCTGATTACACATCACATGTCTCGCTTGGGCGAGTAGTTTGTTCGCCTAGGCGAAATCGGGCCAGAGGCCCTGTAACCAACACAAAGGATTCTCGCTTGAGCGAGAATCCCTCTCGCTTAAGCGAGAATATCAGAACCTAGGCAGAAACGTGAGCCCTCAATACTACACATACCAAAATCTATACAAAGCCAATTTGACCCAATTCCATACTTCATATACCCTATAATAGATATTTAAAACTTGTCTCTAATGTTCATACACAACAATTTCCATTCTAAGTCATTTACCACAACAAAGTTTAACTTATCATCATCACACACAAATAGATATACATTCCCATGACAATCATCACCTATTCTCATATATCATCCTCATAATCAATAATTGCCATTCACATTTCAATACATACATATACATATGGCAAAGAAAGCATGAGTACAACACACATACATCAATCACTCTCTTTTAAATTCTGATTGTCAACTATAAAATAAAGGTTTTAAAACACCTCTCATTACCACATTACTCATCTTCATAAAAATTTGGGATGTTACAATCCACCCCACCTTCAAAGAATTTCCTCCTCAAAATTCCAATAAGGACTCATCTTAACAACAACTCTGGAAGTGCCACCATTGACTCAGAAGTCACAACTTCACTTCACTCAGGATTACATTCATTTCATTCACTCATCCACATTTGATTAACCACTACCTACTGCCCAGTCATCTTTGCTCAGAGCAGTCCAATAGACTCAAACCATCCCTATAAGCAGCTACAGTTTCACTTGCCCGACCTATGAACTGCTGCATCCAACTTATAGGATGATGCCTTATTCCTATAGGGTCACAACAATCGCATAGAGTCGCTGCAAAAGTGTGCACCGCCACAATACCTATGGCATGTAGAGTCATCTCGGAACAGCATCCTCGTATCTATTTCACTCATACTGACCAAACTCACTTAGATAATACCAATCCATAAGCAACACATCTGAATCAGCATCACCATTAGCCACCAACAATGGTGTATCACATGCCAACAGTCGGCAATTATCAGTCATCATCACTATAAAATGGTATACTAACAGCATACATCCGACCCACATGAGACATATATACCATCCCTACACATATTCTAGTGTAAATCTCATGATAATAATCATCAAATGCCAGTCATACACATCATAAAATGGCATAAAAGCAGTCGGTTTCCAGTCCAAACCGAGTATTCATCTCTTATTTAATCTTATTTATCACAATCCATTGGCCACAATTTGGATTTAAGCCTAATAATTCACTACACATACTGAGATATACAGATCCGGGTCATAATTCAATCAACAATTCACTCAGTTTTCAACCATAAAACCGAGACAGCACCCAAACCAAACAGGTACCCAACCATATCAATTCTCACCCAGTTTTCCAATCTCTCATGTATCCATCTCACTAATATCCGATCCTACTTGATCATGCCCAATCAGCTGGGTCACCACACTAGTGGTCTATCATTTAACTAACCGTTCACTCGGTTTCCACAAGCTAGAAACCGAGACACTACTCAAATTAATAATGTACCAGGGCTCACAATCAATCGGCTATCCCACACCCAGATTTACAACCTAGGAAACTGCAACTAATAACTTACATCATATATATATCACACAAGGTTCACGTGCCAATAAAACATCCATCTCAAATGGCACTACCACACAGAATTTAAATTCATCACATTGGGGAATCTCTGAAATATTATTACTTAATCAACTCAATATATAAGGGTTCTAATCCATCAAACAAGCATGACTCAGCCAGGAACCATCAGTATGGCATACATAAAAGTCCTAGCCAATTAATCCGACCTCCACCTGCATAGGGGTCACAACATATATCATTGTATTTCCTTTCTAATCATTCCAGCTTAGAACAACCTCAAGCATTTCATAAACAATCGGGTCAGGGTAGCAATAACTCTTCCACCCTCAAATCAACATCACAACAGCAGTACCTTTCACTACTGTCCTCAACCAGAACTCATAGCTATATAATCACACTAATCATAATTAAGCATGCATGAAATCCAATAGGAATTCACAAGCATTGATGACACTCAGTCATATTGCATAAAACCGCCCACACACAGTAGGCATACCTTGGCCATGGACCTTTTGGTCTGCTCTGATACCAGCTTGTGACACCCTAATTTTTAACAAATAATTAAAACCAAAACAGGGGAAATCTTTCCTAATTTTTTTATTTAGAAAATACCTGGATCAATAAAAAGCTACTCTCATATATGAAGATATGAGAGCCAGGTCCAATTAAATAAAGAAAAGGAAAGGAAGGCAAAGGCAATTAAAACCGACCAAGAAGGCAAACAACGGAAGAACAAATAGCGCCTGAGCGAACCCACACTACAACGCACACTCGCTCAAGCGAGATCCGACTCTGCTTGAGTGAGGCAGCCAAACTCGCTCGGCGAGCATTCAATCGCTTAGGTGAAACTACCTGAAAGCCTTCCCTTCACACATACTCGCTGGAACGAATCCCACATTCACTGAAGCGAGAAGCCATACTCGGCTATCCAAACACTCAGAATCGGGGTTCCATTCACTCGGGAACAACCCCAACACTTACCTCCCTCGGAAGCCCATAACTTAGTCACTAAATTTTTATCTGCAGAGGCCTCACAATAAACCACTCGAAAAGTAATAATAATCCCACTCGGCATCCAATAACTTCCCTCACTCGGGATATCATCCAATCAAACGCCACTCGGCATATTCATCATTTCTCACTCGAAGAATACTCAAACTATCCTTCACTCAGAAGGGGTCTCCACAACCGTACTCCACTCGGAATATTTTAACCTTAAGTCACTCGGACTTATGAAATACTTAACCACTCGGGGAAAACCATTAAGTCAAGTCCCACTCGGACTCATTCCATACTTAGACACTCAGAATACACATTACCCTATTCACTCGGAATAGGTACCCATGTTCACTCGGAAAACATATATAACTTATATACTTAGTGTGAACACCTATTTCAGCCCATCCGCAAATGAAAAGAAAATTTTGAAAAAAAAATTTTTTAAAAAAAAATTAAAAAAAAAAGGGGGACTCGGAACAGATCAAATCTGAGTGGAATATGCCACCGTTGAAGAGAAATCCGAGTAGAATAACTCAGAAATGATCAAAACCTAGTGGAATAACTCAAAAATGATCAAATCCGAGTCAAAATGAAGAATTTCCAAGTGGAATGACTCAAAAATGATCAAATCCGAGTGGGATCACTCAAAATGAGTCAGTTCTGAGTGAAATGCTTCCCTGTCAGAGCCATTCCGAGTGAAGAAATTCAAAAATTCTAATTTTGAGTGAGAAGAGGCCTATTTCCGAGTAAAGAAATTCAAATTTCCAATTCTGAGTGAAAAGAAGCCTATTTCCGAGTGAAAATGGCCAAAATTCCAATTTCTGAGCCATTTCAGTCGGAACCGACTGGCAATTCAGTCAGTTTGCCTTCTCCCTCTCACCCCTCCTTTTTCACGCATTTCCGAGTCACAATTTGACACGTTTCAGTCGGTTCCGAGTCATTGGTCACTCGGATTGTGGAGAGGAAGTGAAGTCCGGGCCAATTCTCAGTCAGTACCGAGTGAAGAGGGTTTTTTACACTCGGATTTAGGAGGCAAAGTGAAGGCCGACCCCTTTTCCACTCGGATTTGACTCCCAATGTGGAGGAATACTGACTGAGAGGGTGATCCGAGTCATTTACACTCAGATTTCCAACATTTTCACTCGGATTTCCAACATTCTCAATCGGAATCCCAACCTCCTCTCTCGGATTTCAATATCCTCACTCGGAATTCCACGATTTTCACTCGGAATCCCACCCTCCTCTCTCAGATTTACTATTTTGCACTCGGTTTCCCTTATCTCCACTCGGATTTCTAACATTTTCACTCGGATTTCCAACATTCTCAATCGGAATCCCAACCTCCTCTCTAGGATTTCAATATCCTCACTCGGAATTCCACGATTTTCACTCGGAATCCCACCCTCCTCTCTCAGATTTACTATTTTGCACTCGGTTTCCCTTATCTCCACTCGGATTTCCAACATTCTCAATCGGGTTCCATCATTATCTCTCGGATTTCCACCAGTTTCCTCCCGTTTGGCCGTGCTGACTTGGATTCCACCACCTAAGTGGATCCAGGAATCCTGGAGGTGGCTGGCAGACAGGGGCGGAAGTGGAGGGAATTAAAAATTCCCACCAGCCGTTGTCCCCCCACTACCAAAACCGAGTGGAAGCCTGAGCTGGCATTCCACTCGGAAGTAGAAGCCTGAGCTGGCATTCCACTCGGAAGTGGAAGCCTGAGCTGGCATTCCACTCAGGCCAGCCTATAAATAGGCAAGGGGGAGGGCAGCTGCGAAAGGAGGCTGAAAAAAGAGAAGGGAAAACTCTGCCAAAGAAACCTCTGTTCTCTCTCTCTCTCATACCAAGTCTTCTCTTCCGCTCACTGACAGGGCCCGCAAGCGCACGGGTTATGTCGCGTAATATAAAAGATTATCGTTCTCCACAGGGACTGTGTTCAATTGATCTGGTGTTGGGCCTGTGAAGAGAGTCTGGGCGGTGTGGAGAGTACTGCTGGACGGTGTTGTGGTTTAAGAGTCTGGGCGGTGTGTTGAGAGGTGAGGACGGTTGTGGATGGAAAGGAAAAGAGTCTGGGCGGAGTTGTGGATTAGGGGCCTGGGCGGTGTTGGTTGGATTACTGGGCGGTGTCATGGATTAGGAGCCTGGGCGGTGTTGGTTTGAGAGAAGTCTGGGCGGTGTCATGGATTAGGAGCCTGGGCGGTGTTGGTTTGAGAGAAGTCTGGGCGGTATGGATGGAAAGGAAAGGTGAAGTGGGACGGTGTGTGGTATGGAAAGGAAAGGAGTCTTATTCCATTTCAGCATTGGTCCTTCACTCCAGTCAGCTATTTATCACTCGGAATGGCTTTGTCAGGGAACATTTCACTCAGATTTTCCTCTAGCAGTGCAGTATTCCACTCGGTAATGCTCTATTCTGAGTCTTTCCACTCGGATTTGGTCATTTCTGAGTTATCCCAGTCGGATTTTTGCTTTCTGAGTCGAATTTCAGCTTTAAAAAGAGAATTCTTTCCACTTTGGGCTTGTTCTTCTTGTTTCTTTATCATTTTATGGTCGTTTTTCTCTTGTTTTTGACCCTTTATTACCTTAATTCCTGCAAAATAACATACCCAAGTAGAAAATAGTGGAAAGAAAGCAAAAATCACAATAAATAAAGGAAATACAGTGCATAATGACTAAAATCCTAAGTAATTTAGACCTAATTTATTATATTATAAAGCACTTATCAAAATACCCCAAACCAAAACATTGCTTGTCCTCAAGCAATCACCATATTCACAAGATAAAATACAGAAAACACTAAACTTAATAAACTAAGGAATTCAAAACAGAGAAACAGATTTATTCAAATGCCAATTTTTATTTACTTATGTGAATCAAATTTCAATGTCAAGACTTGAGATACTCTTCTCACAATTTTCACTCAAGTGTTTCAAGGTTTGTGTATCTCTCAAATCATCATAGTCAAAAAACATTACCATAAGCTTGTTAATAAACCAGAGACTCCACAGTTTAGATAGAAAATATGTCAAAGTCTAAAGGTCTTTCAAAGGTTGTAACGCGGCCTTGGGTTGTATTGGTAGGAATTTCAAGAAAAATGGAATACAAAAGGGCTTTAACATCATGAATGATTCAAATTACCATTATAATTTTAACAGAGCAAATTTTTGAACTTTTATGGACTTTTTGGAATTCATTCAATATCATCCTTTTGATTTTCTTTTTCTTTTTCTTGCTTTTCTTTGCATCCAATACCATATTTTTCTTAAGTCCTTTTTTATTTCTTTGCTCCACTAAATTTCTAACTTTTTCACCATCAAGAGAATATCAGTCAATGAAAGGTTTCAAAGAAAAAATTTTTGCTTTTAGGCTCAAAAGGGGCAACTAGGGGTCAAATTATACAAAAGTCTGAGGCTTAAGAATAAGACCTAATTGTGCCTTTATCATCCTAAGACATATAATCAAAAACCATTTTGAATCGGTTGAAAAACAAGTTCTAGAATATTAATGACTATAAGATTCACTCAATCAAGAAAATATGGGTTTTGAAAATTTTGTTTGATAAATAACCCATTTTGGCTCAAGTCTAACCATGGAAAGTCCTTTCAAAGAAAATTTTAATCACATAAGGTTCATTTAGACATTGATTTGGCATTTAAACAATCAAATTTTGAAAATTTTACTCAAAATTTTAGAATCCTTAGATACTTTAGCCTTGTGTTCAAAGTAAATTTATCATGCAATCATGGTAAATTACAAGATTACAAACAAAATAAGGAAAACACACATGCATGAATAATATAACAATCACACAACAAAACAGTTAAGTTTTCTTACCTACCACCCCAAACCAGAATTTGACATTGTCCGCAATGTTAAAATGGATGATAAAGGATAAGAAAACTTACCTGTAGTAACCCCAAACCAGCATCTGACATAGTTGGTTTTTTGTTTTTTTGTTTTTTGTTTTTTTTTTGTTTTGTTTTTTTTTTGTTTTTTTTTATTTATTTATTAAAGACATGAGGTTACCTCCCCACAAGTGCTAAGTTTTAAGTCTTCAGCTAGACTTTTCTGAACCTGCTTCAACTATACAATTCATACCTGAACACAGGTTTTAGTGGTCTGAATTCCACTTTAGGGATCAGTTCTCTTTTACCCAAAAAATCACAGAAGTGTATTTTTGAAATGCCTGAAAAGTCATAAGATAAAACAGATTCAAGTGGATCAAGAGGGAGGTTTTGGATTGCCTCTTTCTTTACCACTTGGTCAATAAAATCTATTTCAAGCACAGCAAAGTTAACAGGTATGTAAAATTTTCCTACCTTGATAGGAATAACCTCTAGAATACCTGGATCCTGAAGCTTGGGCAGTACCTTCTTTTGGATCAGTGTGTTGCTCTCCTCAATTATTGGATGAGATAGAGACTCATCAAATTTCTTCTCTTCCTTAGCTTCTTCTTTAGTTATGCCAACCGGATCATCATAATGAGTATCACTCCTAAGAGCGATATCCATAGTGTGGTTAGATGGTTCCACCTCAGGTTTTACAGGAAATGTTTCTGGTGTTCTTATAGAAAAAGAGGTCTGTTGGACAATTTGATTTTCCAAAATTTTGTTATGGGTGGCCAAAGAGTCCACCTTTGAAGCTAAGGTTTTTATGGCATTTGAGAACTCTTCATTTTGTTTTTCTTGGGTGCTCACAAAATTTTCCATCAGTATTTCAAGTTTGGATTTTTGTGGAGGATACTTTTGGAATACTGGTAAGCTTCTAAAATCACTGCTATGGTTATAGTTCCCAATAGCATCCAACTGATGAAATTCTTGTTCATGGTGGTTTAAGGATATTGCAAAATAGCAACTTATAGCAGCATGTCCTGAATCACCACAAATACAATGATAAAGGTCAGTAGCACCTGTTAAGAATTCCATAATAGACCAAGATCAAAGGTGATCTTTGAAAATAAAAATAAAAATAAATAACTAGAAATAAAACAAACTAAAAATAAAAATATTAACAAGTATGATCTAATCGAATTTCAATATTGCCGATATTTGAGGGACAACAGTCCCCGGCAACGGCGCCAAAAACTTGACAGGGCCCGCAAGCGCACGGGTTATGTCGCGTAATATAAAAGATTATCGTTCTCCACAGGGACTGTGTTCAATTGATCTGGTGTTGGGCCTGTGAAGAGAGTCTGGGCGGTGTGGAGAGTACTGCTGGACGGTGTTGTGGTTTAAGAGTCTGGGCGGTGTGTTGAGAGGTGAGGACGGTTGTGGATGGAAAGGAAAAGAGTCTGGGCGGAGTTGTGGATTAGGGGCCTGGGCGGTGTTGGTTGGATTACTGGGCGGTGTCATGGATTAGGAGCCTGGGCGGTGTTGGTTTGAGAGAAGTCTGGGCGGTGTCATGGATTAGGAGCCTGGGCGGTGTTGGTTTGAGAGAAGTCTGGGCGGTATGGATGGAAAGGAAAGGTGAAGTGGGACGGTGTGTGGTATGGAAAGGAAAGGAGTCTTATTCCATTTCAGCATTGGTCCTTCACTCCAGTCAGCTATTTATCACTCGGAATGGCTTTGTCAGGGAACATTTCACTCAGATTTTCCTCTAGCAGTGCAGTATTCCACTCGGTAATGCTCTATTCTGAGTCTTTCCACTCGGATTTGGTCATTTCTGAGTTATCCCAGTCGGATTTTTGCTTTCTGAGTCGAATTTCAGCTTTAAAAAGAGAATTCTTTCCACTTTGGGCTTGTTCTTCTTGTTTCTTTATCATTTTATGGTCGTTTTTCTCTTGTTTTTGACCCTTTATTACCTTAATTCCTGCAAAATAACATACCCAAGTAGAAAATAGTGGAAAGAAAGCAAAAATCACAATAAATAAAGGAAATACAGTGCATAATGACTAAAATCCTAAGTAATTTAGACCTAATTTATTATATTATAAAGCACTTATCACTCACTTCACTCACCCCTCACCCTTCAAACTCTCTCTACCCCAACACCGTCATCACTTTCACTCAACAGCACCTCTCCCAGCCTTTTCCCATTCCCTCTACTTCCCTTTTCCTTCTCGGACCAGCATTCTTGCTCCAATCGTTCGGTTCTGCTCAAATTTTGCCCGGTAATCCTCTTATCACTCGGATTTTACTTTTTTATTCGATTTTCTTTATTTCCGCTCGGATTCTCACTGTTTCACTCGAATTTTCATTGTTTCACTCGGATTTTCATTGTTTCATTCGGATTTTCATTGTTTCACTCAGATTTTCATTGTTTCACTCAGATTCTCACTGTTTCACTCGAATTTTCATTGTTTCACTCGGATTTTCATTGTTTCACTCAGATTCTCGCTGTTTCACTCAGATTTTCATTGTTTCACTCAGATTCTCGCTGTTTCACTCAGATTTTCACTGTTTCACTCAGATTTTCACTGTTTCACTCAGATTTTCACTGTTTCACTCAGATTTTCACTGTTTCACTCAGATTTTCACTGTTTCACTCAGATTTTTCCATTTTTGCACTCGGATTCTCCCAGTTTCACTCGGTTTTCTCACTTTTTACTCGTTTTTTTCCATTTTTCACTCGGTTTTCCCCCTTTTTTCACTCGTTTTTTTTTTCTTCTCCCACTCAGTTTTTTTATTCATTTTTCTTAATCAGTGTCGTATGGAAAATACTTCTGTCTACACAGTCTCTATAAGATCCGTGCACGTGCGAAGCACTTCGCCTTGTATGGATTCTTCACTAAAATGATACCCATCAATATCTTCCTAATCTTTTCCTAAAAAAAAAACAACATTTAAAGAACTACGTGACCCTGATTTCTCGAAAGCTCGAGAATACGTAGGAGCGGGAAACAGTTCCTGTCGGGCCCATCTTCTTTTATTCAATTTTTGAAGTTTTTTTCCATTTTCATCTTGCTGTTAAAAGGAGGAGCGAGGTTAATTTGGACGAGACGTCCTGTTAATCTCATATTTTTAAATATCTTTTTTAATAAAAAAAGAAAGGAGCGAGATTAATTTGGACGAGACGTCCTGTTAATCTCACGTTTTTTTATATATCTCTTTAAAGAAAAAAGAAGGAGCAAGATTAATTTGGACGAGACGTCCTGTTAATCTCATATTTTTTATATCTCTTTAAAAAGGCGGAGCGAGATTAATTTGGACGAGACGTCCTGTTAATCTCATGTAAATATTTTGTGTTGATCTTTGTTTATTTTTTTGTTTATTTTGTTGTTCCGTACATGTTTCTTTTCATGAAGAAGTTAAAATAATTATTGGGTTAATTATAATGCGCGCTATCAAATTGAGGTAACCGTTTTTATAACGGACAGTTGTGAGGTGCTAATACCTTCCTCACTTGTAATCAGACTCCCGAATTTGGAATTTCATTTTTTATAACCAGTGCTTTTAACAAAAGGTTTTTCCACTGTTTTATCCTAAAAAATCATTGGTGGCGACTCCCTGTTTATTTTTCGAACCGTTTCGAGGGTCGGCCGCGCTGCCGCGATCCCGGTCGCGACAGATGGCGACTCCACTGGGGACGAAGAGAGTCAAGCCAGTTAATTTGATAGCGCATGTTTTAATTAGCATATTAATTATTTAACTTCTTCTTTTATTTTATTTCCTTGTCAATGTTTGGTTCCTATTTTGTTTATATTCTATCATTTATGTTCTGTAAATATCTGTATGATCATTGAACCCTAGGGTAGTCGACTTTATTTTGTTGCTCTGTGTTTGTTCTATGTGCAGGATGAGTAAGGTACAGGTATTGAATGCCTCTTTCACACACTACACTCACAATTTGCACACACTTTTGAGTGGGACCCTATACCCGGGCCCAAATAAAACTTAAGATTAGGGGAGGTTGATAGCGGAGCCATTTGGGATGTACTTCCTGTCTGGTTACCGTGAGAATCTCAGCTAGAGTTCGACTTATTCATGGTGCCCACACTTAGTATACTTCCTACTATTTGTAGTCAACATCATGATTAGGATCTTGGCTCTAGTGACCTTTAGAAGTTTTAGAACAAGCCACCTAATGCGAGATATCACCGATAGATGAGCTTTAGAACCATTAAGAGACCTCCAGAAAAACCCACCTTAAGGCACAAAAGAGGCAAACTTTACTTATACCTTCTCTCATTCTCACTTCTCTTTTCTGATCCGAAATAGAGGACTACTTGCCCATTTAGTGGATTACTTTTTTTCAAAAAAAAAATGACATACATTTAACTAGTGATCTTTTAACGGGCAAGTAGTCCTTTCCTTTTATGCACAAGTCTTTGGGTTTTGAGTTACGGATGTTTTGAATCAAAAAAAAGGGGTATAAAAAAAAATCAAAAAAAAATCAATTTTTTTATTGACAATGATCAGAAAATCCGTAGCTCACATGACCCTTGATTTGACATAAGTTTTGTCAAATCGAAACTTCCCTGAATACAAAAATATTTTCAAAGTTACTAGGGGAGTATCGATTTGCAAAACACGTCAGTTCTAATGATTGATTTTCTCATTTCTTTATGTTCTTGTAGGAAGCTATCAAGAGCTTAGCCAGTACCTCTGAGTGAAAATATGGAAATTAACATGAGATTAGATAGTTGTGGTACAAATATACCCGGGTTAAAAAAATTACTGCATGTTAAGGCTAGGAAAGTTGATACAACCAGTTTGCAAGCATTAGGCAAGAAATTAGACATGAATCAGAAAATGGTTTTTTCAAGGAAATATGGGAGGATCCTAAAGTTGCTAGAAGTGGAGGTACAAGTCGAGGCAATTACTGCTTTGATTCAGTTCTATGACCCACCTCTTCGTTGTTTTACTTTCCGAGACTTTCAATTGGCTCCGTCTGTTGAGGAGTTTGAACGGATCTTGGGGATGCCACTAGAGGGACAAATGCCTTACCGCCACCTTGGACATCATGCGAATATTGTTACCATCGCTGATATCCTAAGGATTAACCCGAAAGTCTTGAGAAGTAAGCAACTAAATAGAAATCAGGTCCTGGGGTTTGATCGGGAATATTTTGAGAAGCACATGCTCTTGCTGGCTGAGAAAGGAGATTGGGAAGCCTTCATGGATACCTTGGCTTTAACCATTTATGGTGTTATCTTGTTCCCCAATATTGACAATTACATAGACTATGATGCCATTGGTATTTTCCTTGCCCGCAAATTCAAATCTGAAAATCCTGTCACCGCTATCTTGGCAAATATATATTGCACCATGGACTTCTGTTGTACACAAGGTGGAAAGAGAATCATTTGTTGTCTACCTGCTCTGTATATATGGCTCACGTCACATGTTTTCCACCAAGTCGGCAAAGTTGAATGTCCTATTTCTGATCTGAAGTTATGCCAGTTAGTAACAAAGAACGGGCGTGAATGGGCCAATCACCTGATGGGGCTCACAGCTGACAAAGTAAGGTGGTATCCACAATGGTTGAAGGTTGACACCATTATTCATCATTGTGGAAGCTACCCGAACGTTCCTCTCATGGGCACTCAAGGATGTATCAACTACAACCCTATCATAGCCAAACGTCAGCTAGCTTATCCATTGCTCGGGCCGCCAGATGAAGAATCACTTACTCCTTTTGTCCTTCACTACTCAAAAAGAGACTGTACCTCGGTTATTCGAGATGTAGCAAATGCATGGAAGATGATCCACAGGCAAGGAAAAGAACTAGGAGCTCGAAGCCCTGCCGTGAAGGACGAATACTACCAATGGATCCTGAATAGGGTTTCCATTGTCAAGCTACCTTTCAGAAGTCCCTCCGATCTCCCGAGAAGAACACCTGTTCCCACACCTACCCTTGAAGAGGAAGCCTTGAAAGCCAAGATAAAAGAGTTAATTGTAAAAAATAAGAAGCTAGAGGAAGACTTGCTAAAGTCTCAACGAGAATGCGCCCTTCAGAAAAGGGAGAACTTAGAAAGCAAGCAAACCATCAAGGAGATTGGAAAAAAAATGGAAAATTGAAAGGGATTACTTGAGGAAGCAAAGTCAATGCCTCCGAACAGCTAATACCCAATTGAGGATGAAGAGCAAGCAAAGGGATACTATGTTGGCTGACAAGCAACTCTTGAGAGATATATTGGAAAAAGCCAAAGAGAATGAGCAAATTGCCTTGGTGCAAAAAGAGCTCCTACAATTACAAGTGGGCAAATTAGAGCATCAGCTTAATGAAGTGGTAGAAGCTTGCCAGCAAGAGATAAACGGCGAGCGACAGCACGCGATAGATACTGAGCAAGAATGTCGTGAGGCTATCCGTATTTTGAAAGCTGAAATGACACAACAAGATGAAGTTATTCATTCATGGATGAACCGCTTCGCCCACTTGGCACATTTGGCTAATGGAGTCCTGGAAGACCTCCCGCTCCTGCTTAAGCAAGCTGAGGGGATGGTTAACCGTCTTAGTACCCCAAAAGAAATTGTAACTTTCCTTGATTACTGTAGAGAAAGGATTTGTAAAATGAGGGCCATGATTGCCCGAGCTAGGAATGGCTGATTTACTTTTCCTGCATAAAAAAAGATTGGCAGCAGTGACGTACTTTGAAACTCAGAAAGAAGGATTCTTTTGTCTCTACAACTATCTCATGTTAATTTCCATTTATCACATACTTATTACTCTTGAATATGACGTTCTGAGAAACGATTGAAGGATACTCGCCGAGTTCCACGATAGCTTCGTGCACCATACTAATGGTTTTTCTTTTACCACTTTTATTTAAATGCTTTCCTTTTAACAATTTTGTGTTTTGACTTACATTAGACATTACGGGTAAACATCCTTATCCGACCCGACTTCAAACGAGACTCGTGGCCGAAGCTGAAATCAGGGATGAAGATTTCAGAAATGAGTTCAATCAGCTGAAGGAACAGGTAGCCGAGTTAACCAAGCTTTTGGAAAAGAGAATCACAGAAGGGGACTCCTCTGCAGGTATTGAGAACACCCAACAGCAGCCTGCCACTGTACCACCCCCTCTGGGTTCCGACCCAGCAAGAACCCAATTACCTAACACTATGACAACCCCTGTCACCATTCATGTTGGAAGGCCTAACCCTGCCATTGAGACCCAGCTACCTTACAGCCAGTCTTATGCACAGCATACATTTGTCGGTCCTGACGGCAACCCAGTACCTTTTCCACTTTATGGCCTACCACCAGGATACTTTCCTCCCCTCGCCAACCAACAAGAAACCCACGACCAACAAACGGTGAATCCTCACGCTTCATACCAGCCAAATATACCGTCATTCCACCTGACCCAAAACACACAAGCCCATGACCCATAAATTTACTTAACCCAAAACACGCAAGCCCATGACCCATAAATTCACCAAACTCAAAATACAAAAGCCCCGATGACCCAGCCGACCTACAACACCCAAGCTCAAAACACACGAGTCCAGATGACCTAACCGAATTATGCTGTACAGACTATGGCCCAACCCCAAGGTCCCTCACCAAATACAGGCCTGACAAACCAGTCCCATGCTTTGTCTCTATTCAACCAGCCACTCGGTTATCCGTATGGATACGGAACCCCCTATGGGACCAATCTCCAAGATGCAACCCGCACGGTCGCAGCTCCTCGAAAGGAAAAGATAGAAATCTTAGAAGAGCGTTTGAGGATGATGGAAGGCGCCGGAGGATTTGGACTAATAGATGCTTTGGAGCTATGTTTAGTCACAGATGTTGTTCTCCCACCCAAATTCAAGATGCCAGACTTTGACAAGTATCGGGGAATGACTTGTCCAAAGAACCATCTTACGATGTACTGTCGAAAGATGGCATCTTACTCTTCTAATGACCAACTCTTGATCCACTGCTTCCAAGATAGTCTAGCAGGGGCCGCTCTTACATGGTATACTCACCTTGATCGGAACCATATCCGTTGTTGGAAGGATCTGGCAGATGCCTTCCTTAGACAATACAAGTATAATATGGATATGGCACCCAACAGGGTTCATTTACAAAATATGGTGAAGAAGGACAGTGAAACGTTCAAGGAATATGCCCAACGATGGAGAGAGACAGCGGCGCAAGTGGATCCCCCATTGTCGGAAAAAGAAATAGTCACGATGTTTATCGATACACTCCCATCACCTTTCTATGGCAAGATGATTGGTAGTGTTTCATCCAACTTCTCCGACATTGTGACTATTGGAGAAAGAGTGGAAAGCGGAATACGAACAGGAAAGATCATTCAGGGCTCATCTGGGGCAAGCATGATAAGAAGGCCGGCGCCTAGGAAAAGAGATGGAGAAACTAATTCCATCTCTTCTAATCAAAAGACGCCTTCGCCAAGACCATTCTTTCCTACTATGATTCAAGCTCCCAATCCTTATGTGGCCGCTACCACTCAAAGCCCGACAGCTTATACTCCCCACTTCCGTCCACCCATGGTAAGAGCACCAGTGCCGCAACCCGTGCCATACCATCACCCGCAACAAGTGACTCGACCACCCAATCATAATCAGAACACGAGGAATTCCAACAATGAACGCTCCCCTGTGCAGTTCGATCCAATTCCTATAACATATACTGAACTTTTTCCAATCCTCGTTCAGAAAGGTCTGGTAGCTCCATCCTCTATGAGCCCGTTGCAACCTCCTTACCCAAGGGGATATGACCCAAACGCTCATTGTGATTACCATGCTGGGGCACCAGGGCATTCCATAGAAAATTGTCTGGCTTTGAAGTATAAAGTAAGGGATTTGATCAAAGCCGACTGGATTAACTTTAAGGAAGGTAGCCCAAATGTTGCCACAAATCCCCTGCCCAACCATGGAAATTCAGAGGTCAACGCCTTGGAAAATGATGAGGAGTGCGTTAAGAATGTTGCTGACATAAGAATGCCATTAAGGGTAGTTCATTCCCTTTTGCTTGAAAGGGGATTAATTGAAGGAACCTGAAGTGTGGAACATGATTGCGAACAGACTGCCGAACACCAAGGTTTCTGTGAGGTCCTTCAAAGCCTTATGGACAGCCATATTGTGCAGGTCTGTAAACGCCGTAGAGATGAGGTCGACATGATCGAGGAACAAACAGGGGCACGGATCCCTAAGCCCTTGACAATTTTTTACACCAGGAACCCCCAAGTAACTCCTGTTTCTGTACAACCAACCATCACTATTCAAGCACCCACCCCGTTTGCGTTCAAAGATTCTCGGGCTGTCCCTTGGAAGTACAACACAGATGTGATCGTTGCAAGCTCGGTAACAAGTGACCCGTCTCCTTCGTCCGTCACAAATATTGTTGGGGTAGGAGGTATAACCCGAAGTGGAAGAGTATACGCCCCTCCAGAGCCGAAGAAGGATCAGGTTACCGGAAATGCCAAGGTGGACAAAGAAGGGGCCAATGGTGAAATCAAAAGGGCCGTGACTGATGAAGAGGCCCATGAATTCTTAAAGTTTATTCGCCAGAGCGAATATCAAGTGCTTGACCAACTGACCCATACTCCTGCAAAAATCTCTTTGTTATCATTGTTGATGAGCTCTGAACCACATCGGAAGATGTTGATGAAGGTCCTTAACGAGGCCCATGTCAGTCATGACATTCCCGTTGATAAATTTCAAGGAATAGTGGGGCATATTATTGCAGATAACTATCTGACCTTCACTGACGATGAAATACCAACAGAGGGGATTGGGCACAACAAAGCTCTCCATATCTCCATAAAGTGCCGAGACTACATCTTAGCAAAAGTACTTATTGACAATGGGTCATCCCTCAACGTCATGCCAAAGTCTACATTGGCCAAGTTACCATTTGATGGGACTTATATGAAGCCAAGTACCACGATAGTACGAGCTTTCAATGGAACTCGGAGAGAGGTCATGGGTGAGATTGAGCTGCCCATACAGGTTAGGCCGTGCACATTCCAGGTTCTTTTTCAAGTCATGGATATCTGGCCAGCCTACAGCTGTTTATTAGGCAGGCCATGGATTCATTCTGCTGGAGTGGTACCCTCTACCTTGCACCAAAAACTAAAATTCATAATTGACAACAAACTGATAATTGTTTCTGGTGAGGAGGACCTTCTGGTCAGCAAACCTCTGTCAACCCCTTACATCGAGGCAGCAGAAGAGGCCCTTGAAACTTCTTTCCAAGCATTAGAGATAACAAACGCTACCTATGTAGGGAAGGAGCCACAATGGCAAAAGCTTACACGCCTAATGCATCTTTAATGATGGCAAAGATTATGCTGCGTGGAGGGTATAAACCTGGAAGAGGGTTAGGACGTTCTTTGAATGGAGAAGTAGAACCTATACGCCTGCTTGATAACAGAAATGGTTTTGGATTAGGATACCGGCCTACGGCTACCGACAGAAAAAGGGTAGAGGAAGAGAAGAGAGAAAAAAGGGTTGCTCGTCTTACCGGCAGAGATCCTCATACTGCAAGAGTCCCCATCTGTGATCTCTACCAGAGCTTTCGGAGCTCCGGACTGATGCCTCCAGACCAAGTGGCTGTCATTGAAGAAAGTCCTTGTGATAGTGTTGATTTTGTGATTGCTTGTCCACCAGGCCAAGTACTTCATAACTGGGAGGCCATCGAGCTCCCCACGACTTTGAATGTTTTGCCAAAGTAATTTATTTATGCTTTAAGTACTTATTCGTCCCTCTGCTCTGCCTAAAGCTTTGGGATCCTTCCATGTAATAAAGGCAAAAAAACTTGTTTTTATCATTTTCATCAATAAACGCATATCGTAATTCAAAAAAAAAAACTCTTCGTGTATCCCCTATCCTTGTTTTAAACCCTTCTTTTTGCTCGCTTATTCTATCTTTTTATTTGCCATATCACACTAAATTGCAGATCCGAAAATGACTCTCTTGAGGAAAGTGAGGTCGCAATCCTGTTTCCCGACTTCGATCACCCAGTTGATTACGTTGATGAGGAAGGTGGGGAAGATTGTGAGCCATCGCCTGAGCTAACAAGGTTGTTAGAGCAAGAGGATGAAGGGATTCAACCCTACCTAGACATAGTTGAGGTCATTAATTTGGGGAATAAAGAAAATAGGAAGGAAGTCAAGATCGGCACTACCCTAAGCAAAGAACAAAGAGAAGATTTAATCCAGTTGTTGATGGAATTTTGTGATGTCTTTGCCTGGTCTTATCAAGATATGCCTGGGCTAGATGCTAGCATTGTCAAGCACAGACTGCCCTTGAAACCTGAGTGCCCTCCAATAAAGCAGAAATTACGCCGAATGAAGCCAGAAATGCTCTTAAAGATTAAAGAAGAGGTTAAAAAACAGTTTGATGCCGGGTTCCTAGCTGTGGCAAAATATCCTCAGTGGGTAGCTAACATTGTCCCTGTCCCAAAAAAGGATGGAAAGGTACGGATGTGTGTAGACTACCGAGATTTGAATAGGGCTAGTCCCAAGGATGATTTTCCCCTACCACAGATCGATGTTTTGGTTGATAATACAGCTCAGCATTCTATCTTCTCATTCATGGACGGTTTCTCGGGGTATAATCAAATTAAAATGGCACCTGAAGACATGGAGAAGACCACGTTTATCACTTTATGGGGCACATTTTGCTATAAGGTGATGTCCTTCGGGTTGAAGAATGTTGGGGCAACTTATCAGAGAGCAATGGTGACTCTTTTCCATGATATGATGCACAAGGAAATAGAAGTCTATGTGGATGACATCATTGCCAAGTCTAGAACAGTTGAAGGGCATATTAGCGATCTAAGGAAGCTTTTTGAACGATTAAGGAAGTTCAAGCTAAGATTGAACCCTGCCAAGTGCACGTTCGGTGCAAGGTCAGGTAAGCTGCTAGGGTTTATAGTAAGTGAAAGGGGAATAGAGGTTGATCCCGACAAAGTCAAGGCGATTCTCGAGATGCCTCCACCCCGTACAGAAAAAGAGGTCCGAGGGTTCTTGGGAAGGCTCAATTATATCGCCCGATTTATTTTACAATTGACAACAACTTGTGAACCCATCTTCAAGTTACTCCGCAAAAATCAACCGGGGCGATGGGATGAGAACTGTCAAGCAGCTTTCAAAAAGATTAAGCAGTACCTACAAGAACCACCAATTTTAGTGCCCCCAACCCCAGGAAGGCCACTTATATTGTATCTGACTGTATTGAACGAATCCATAGGTTGTGTGTTAGGACAGCACGATGAAACTGGAAAGAAGGAACATGCTATCTACTACTTAAGCAAGAAGTTCACTGATTGTGAAATGAGGTACTCCGCTTTAGAGCAAACTTGTTGTGCGTTAGCATGGGCCGCTAAGCGCCTAAGGCAGTACATGTTGAGTCACACCACTTGGCTAGTTTCTAAAATGGATCCCGTCAAGTACATTTTTGAAAAACCTGCTCTGACCGGAAGGATCCCTCGTTGGTAAGTGCTATTAACTGAGTATGACATAATATATGTCACTCAAAAGGCCATAAGAAGAAGTGCCCTGGCTGATTACTTGGCACACCAACCCATCAATGATTATCAGCCAATGCAATTTGACTTCCCGGATGAGGATATCATGACACTATTCAATGAAGAAGGTGGTCAGAAAGAGAAATAGACCCTGAGATTTGACGGAGCTTCTAATGCATTGGGGCACGGAATTGGGGCTATCTTGATTTCGCCCAATAAGGAATTTATCCCTATCTGCGCCAGATTGTGTTTTGACTGTACCAATAATATTGCTGAATATGAGGCATGCTCATTGGGAATCCAAGCAGCATTGGATGCAAAAGTAAAGTTATTGGAAGTTTATGGGGACTCTGCTTTGGTTATCCACCAATTGAAAGGCGAGTGGGAGACTAGGGACAGTAAGTTGATTCCTTATTATGACCATATCAAGGAAATAATCAAAGAGTTTGACGAGATCTCTTTTCATCACGTTCTCCGGGATGACAATCAAATGGCTGATGCATTGGCTACCCTTGCCTCAATGTTCGAAGTAAGTAGTGACTACGATATGCCTCTCATCGAAGTAAAGAAGCATTGTGATCCTGCATACTGTCAAATGATGGAAAAGGAGTCTGATGGGAAACCTTGGTACCATGATATCAAGAGATATATCCAGAGTCAAGAATACCCTGAAGGTGCTACAGAAAATGATAAGAAGACCCTAAGACGACTCGCCATTCTTCTTAAATAGAGATGTGCTTTACAAAAGAAACTATGACTCTGTCCTTCTTCGCTGTGTTGATGCTGATGAGGCAAACGAAATCATGAAGGATGTTCATGAAGGATCTTTTGGGACTCATGCTAATGGACATGCCATGTCTAGAAAGATCTTGAGGGCTGGTTATTACTGGATGACTATGGAAGCAGACTGCTTCGCTTATGTCCGAAAATGTCACAAATGTCAGATATATGCCGACCATATTCATGCACCTCCGTTATCTCTAAATGTCTTGACGGCACCATGGCCCTTCTCAATGTGGGGCATGGATGTCATTGGACCCATCGAGCCAAAAGCCTCAAACGGTCATCGTTTCATCTTGGTCGCCAACGATTATTTCACCAAATGGGTAGAAGCAGCTTCATATACCAGTGTAACAAGGGGTATTATGGTCAAATTCATCAAGCGAGAACTGATATGCCGATATGGCCTACCAAGTCAGATCATTACTGACAATGGTACGAATTTGAACAACAAAATGATGAAGAAACTCTGTGAAAGTTTCAAAATTCACCATTACAATTCCTCTCCTTATCGGCCTAAAATGAATGGGGCGGTTGAGGCGGCCAATAAGAACATCAAGAAGATAGTGCAGAAGATGGTAGTCACTTACAGGGATTGGAGTGAGATGCTCCCTTTCGCTCTGCATGGGTATCGCACCTCGGTCCGAACCTCGACAGGGGCAACCCCGTTTTCTCTCGTATATGGAATGGAAGCGGTCTTGCCTTTTGAAGTAGAAATCCCGTCCCTTCGGGTAATGATGGAAGCAAAATTAGAAGAAGCTGAGTGGGTTCAAGCTCGACATGACCAATTAAACTTGATTGATGGAAAAAGATTGACTGCCCTCTGTCATGGTCAGTTGTACCAGAGGCGCATGAAACGAGCATTCGAGAAGAAAGTGCGGCCTCGACAGTTTCAAGAAGGAGACCTGGTACTCAAGAAAATTTTACCAATTCAAAAGGACAATCGAGGCAAATGGACTCCTGTGAACACCTCTTTTGGTCCGGTCCAAGTGGAATGAATCTTTTTTATATTGAATTCAAATTCAGAATGGTCAAATTCGAATAGAATGGCTCCAAAATAATCAGAACCGAGCGAAATAACTCAGAATGAAGCTTTTCCAAGTGAAGTACAGCCCTGTTGGAGGCAAATTCGATTGGAATGACTCAAAAATGATCACATCTGAACAGGATGACTCAGAATGAAGCTTTTTCGAGTGAAATACAGCCCTGGTGGAGATAAATCCGAGTGGAAAAACTCAAAAATGATCAAATCTGAGTCAAAATGAAGCATTTCCGAGTGGAATGACTCAAAAATGATAAAATCTGAGTGGAATCACTGAGAATGAGTCATTTCCGAGTGAAATGTGTAACATCCCAGTTTTGAAGTTAGATACCGAATAAAAAATTAAATAATAAGAAAAATTGAAAGTAAAGTAAAGAATTAGTTGTTAATCATAATCAATATAGCCTGAGAGTTAATGACAAGTTAATTGGACTTAATTGATGGGATGTGGCTGTCTGTGATTGGTGGAAGGTGTGAGTGGACTACGACTCACGCTTTCCTATCCCACTCCTTCTCCTCACATGCGTATATAGGTGCATATTCAGTATCACCGTGGGTGCAAAAACTTCTCCCACTACTCCATTCTCTTTTTTTCTTCTTCGTCTCCATCTTCTTTCCGTTCCCCTGTTTCTGTTCGTCATGACGACAGTGCGGGAAGAAAGTCTGAGCCCCGGCAGGTGAAGGACGATCGTTGAAGCAGAGGAAGAACAACACCCCAACTCCGAACCAAGTGCAGAGTACGACGGAGTGGAGAAAAGTAGAACAAATCAGTAGAAGGGCGTCAGATTCAATGTCGAAGAGCAGAAAAGCTTCTTGAAGTCCCTTTCGTAGGTAGGGGGCGCTTGTATGTTAAATGTATGGTCCACGAACGGTATCGGATGAATGTACTGCTTGAGTGTATGTGCATGTGTTTGTGATGATTGGATCCTATGCATGATTGGAGATTCTGGATTCTGTGTGTTTTATAGTGGTTAAACAGTAAATGCTTGTAATCTAGATGGTGGTGAAGTAGTATGTTAGTATTGATAATAACGAATGATATGCATGGTTCTATTCTTGTTAACACTGTGAGAATATGAATGTGTGCTCGTTAGTTGATTGGTTAGATGCTATTACTTGATTACTGATGGTTGAACATATTGGTGTAAATAATAAAGCGAATAAAGGTTGCATTGAATCTGTTCCTACTTAATGGCTTCGAAGGAGGTATCGGTGGTGTGATGACGCTTGTTGGTAAATGCATTTAGCTGCATGTGTAAGAGTGGGGCGACCCGTGGAAGGTCAAGAGCCCTGAGGAAATGACTTAAAGTTACAGACCTCGGCTAGATTCCGAAGGAGCTCGTGGTAGCCGTAGGAGCTAGAGAAGAGTCTCGAGACGCCAATGGGAGACCGGTACCACGCGGGAAGAGTTGAAGGACGAGGGGCCAGGAGAGGGGAAAACTGTAACTGAAAGTCATCACTCGAGTCGGATCCGCAGGCATGCATGTAGATATGAGGTTGATTAGAGTAGTACGTATAACGTGTGTGGAGTGTTATGAATGATTCCCGAGTGTGGGGAGTACCTGAGTGTGTTACATGTGTGTCTTAAATGTCATTTTGCCGTGCCTAACCCTAATTAATTTGAAAACGATTGAATGGATGTGAATGTGCATACTGACACTGATACCGAGTCCTTGATTGTCATTTTACATGTAAAAGCTCACCCCTACAGTGGCTACACTTTCAGTGAACATCTCTCGGAAGGAAGGATGAAGGAGGAGCCAAGTGCAGGACAATGAATCCGAGCGCTATTGGAACATATATCTACATGTGTATATGTATATATGTATAAATACTGTGTATAACGTTTTGTTAAGCCTTGGCCGGCTCATGTTTTGGTTTTAGTCCTTACGCTAAAACTTGATAGCTTTGGATAACAGAAGTCATGATGAAGTTCTTGTAATTATATGAATGCTTTCGTTTATATATGTATATGTTGTGTGTTTTTTTTTTATACTGTAAGTGATGTTGAGCGGTGAAGAGGACTGTATGAGTATGTCTTATGAGCGTAGGGTAATTATAATCCGAGTGATTAAATGGTAGTACGCCGAGTGAGTCAGTCGCTATTCCCTGAATGATTATAGGCCCGAGGATTTCCGAGTAAAAGTAAGTATGAAATCCCGAGTGAGGAAGAGTTGGTATTCCCCTCTGAGAGAGGAGCTCGAACGGTGGTTTAGAGTGGATTGGATCTTAAGTGTAAGGCATCAGTAACCCGAGTGAAAGATGTAAAGTCCGAGCGAGAAGGAGTTCTGGAATCCGAGTGGGATAACCCTTAGTTCCCGAGTAGAGTATAAGTATCACCGTACAGATAAAATTGGAAGGCTAAGTTATGGAGTTCAGAGTGACTAGAACGGTTCGCCCAAGCGTGAGGACTCGCGCTGAAACGAGTAGGTGTCAGTGTGGAACACCGCCCAAATACCCTTCCCCTCCGTTGTTACGTTAATGCGTCCCAGACAACGGTGTTGACCCCTACTTGGGCGTTGTGGTTGAGTCCGCCCAGACGTTGTCATACCTAGTTGAATTGGGCGGAGTGAGTTCAGGCCCCCTTCCTCCACAAACTACTACACATGTGCATCTCCCTTCTCCTTCCCTCACCTGTACCCTTATGTTGAAGTGCCCAGTAGTTCCCTCGAGGAAAGGTTTGTCCTGTGAGAGCGAGTGGACGCTGATGTGAGGTTTGCTTGAGGAGTTTCCATCCGTTGTGGCATCATTCAGGCAGTGTTGGACAACGGATGAGTGAGTCACCTTCCGTCCTGGAATCCGCCCAGACGCTGGAGCGTCACACCGATCCGAATAGACCGGTCTCAGTCCTAATTCCCCTGTTGCTTGTCATATGCGTATGAATGCTCTTCTACTTCCCTCGCCTTCTTCTTCCCTTCTGTGTTAAATGATTCGTGGCTGCTTTTGTGAAAAAAAAAATAAAAAATAAATATAAAAATAAAATTTCCTCGTTGTTTTGGGATTACTATTTGTAAAAATTTAGGGTGTTACATTTTGGTATCAGAGCAGACCGAAAGGTCCAAGGCCAAGGTATACTTACCAAGTGTAAGCGGTTATGTGTTTTCTGACTAAATGGTCATAATTGTTGTGATGATAGTTGAACCTGATTGATATTGGCTTGAGGATAGGAGGTTGTTTCCTCCTGGTCCGATTGTGTGTGTAACCTGGAAGAATGATATAATGTGCTAAGCTATTGAATGTTAGACTGAAAACCCGATCGGTAGTAAGTGGCTCGGTATACTTATCCTCGAATATCGATTTCAGGATAAGGAATGACGCATCGCCAAAGCATGGAGGCTATAGCCACAGCATTCCAACGCTTTGCGGACGTGTTTGAAAGGCAGGGCCAGACTCGAGCTGAGGATGGCCACGTGCTGGACCGCTTCCTGAAGAGGAAGCCGAGTGAGTTTCAGGGAGGACGTAACCCGGAGGCAGCTTTTAAATGGACTCAGGAACTGGAGAGGATTTTTGGGGGTCTTCGTTGTACCGAGGCCCAAAAGGTGGAATGTGCAGTGTATATGCTGCGAGATGAAGCGGAGAACTGGTGGAAGATAGCCAGAAGCCGATTCCCTGATGATGAAGCTCAGCTGACATGGAATGATTTTAAGACATGCTTCTTAGAGAAATACTTCCCCGACACAGTGAGGAGTCGGAAGGAGCTGGAGTTTATGGAGTTGAAGCAAGGCTCCATGACTGTGGAAGAATACGCGACAAGATTCAAGGAGTTGTGCCTATTCTACCCACCCTTCCAACAACCTGGGACGGAGAGCTCGAAGTGCCTTAAGTTTGAGAATGGATTAAGATCAGATGTTAAGAGGGCCTGCAGATACCATGAGATACGGAGTTTCCCTGCATTGGTGAATAAATGTAGGATATTTGAAGAAGATGACAAGGCCCACTCGGGCCAGAGCAGCAGAGCCAACCAGTATCTGAGGCCTCAGCAGTCACGTTTCAAGAGGCCAGGGAATGTAGGAAGAAATGAACCCTTCACTAGATATCAGGGTCGCGGTGACTGAAGGAGACAGATGAGTGGACGACCCAGGTACGGTAAGTGCTTTAAATGTGGTGGCGACCACTTTGCTCAGAGTTGCAATGATACCGATGTTAAGTGTTTTCACTACGGGAATAGGGGACACATTCGCCCTGACTGCCCCCAGCTCCATCAAATAAATGCTAGTGTGCGTCAAGGAGGGTTCCAGGTGAAGAGCAATAGGAATGATGGACAAAACTCACGGGGCGGAAAGAACAGAGCTAGAGGGAATATGATGGTTGCCCCAAATATCAGGAGGAGAGACACCGACCAACCAGCCACTGGAAGAGTCTACGCCATCAACGCAGAAGAAGTCACTCAAGCAAATGACTTAGTACAATGTAAGTGCTCACTCGGTAGATACACACTTAGTGTAGTTTTTGATTCTGGAGCTACCCACTCCTTCATAGCTGATGATTGTGTAAAACGTTTGAAATTACCGACCGTGGAAATGGATCGGATTTTGGAAGTAGCCAATCCGACTGGTCCTAAGGTACTAACCTCGTCAATGTTCAAAGAAGTGACGTTCGAATTGTGCGATCGGAGTTTCACTTTCGACTTGGTGTGCATACCCTTGAAGGATCTTGATATCGTACTCGGGGTAGACTGGCTTTCAGCCAACGAGGTGTTAGTGGATTGCAGAAACCGAAGGATAATTTTCCCGAGACAGCACCATGAGGACTACACAGCACAAGGTATAACTCAACTATTCATGATGCTTTGTCTAACCGAGGGAGAGAGTAAAACCCGAGTGAACGAAATCCCAATTGTCTGTGAATTTCCAGAATTATTCCCTGAAGACGTACCGAGTGTCCCTCCCAATAGGGAAGTCGAATTCTCTATAGACTTGATCCCTGGGGCCGAGCCAGTCTCCAGTGCACCCTATAGAATGTCCTCAACTGAATTAGCCGAGCTGAAGAAGCAAGTGGATGAGTTACTCGGAAAACAGTTCATTAGACCGAGTGTATCACCATGGGGCGCACCGGTACTACTTGTTAAGAAGAAGGACGACAGCATGAGACTTTGCATAGATTACCGACAGTTAAACAAACTCACAATTAAGAATCGGTATCCACTACCCAGAATTGATGATTTAATTGACCAACTGCGTGGAGCCTTAGTCTTCTCAAAAATCGACTTATGATCGGGATATCACCAAATCCGAGTGAAGGACTCGGATATCCCAAAAACTGCCTTTAGGACTCGGTATGGCCACTACGAGTATGTAGTGATGCCGTTCGGTGTGACAAACGCCCCTGCTGTCTTCATGAATTACATGAACAGCATATTCCACCCCTATTTAGACCGATTCGTAGTTGTTTTCATTGATGACATCCTAGTCTATTCTAAGACTTCCGAGGAGCATGAAGAACATCTCCGAACGGTACTCCAAGTGTTAAGGGAGAAGCAGTTGTTCGCGAAGCTTTCAAAGTATGAATTCTGGATGAATAAGATCCACTTCCTTGGACATGTAATTTCCGAGCAAGGTGTCTCGGTGGACCCTTCGAAGGTGACAGCTATAATGGCATGGGAGAGACCCAAGTCGGTCTCGGAGATAAGGAGTTTTATGGGCCTGGCAGGTTATTATAGAAGGTTCATTGAAGGTTTTTCTAAGCTGGCGTTACCACTAACTAAATTGACTCGGAAAAGCATTCCCTTCGTGTGGAGTCCCGAGTGCGAGAGCAGCTTCCGAGAGCTGAAGAACAAGTTGACAACTGCGCCAGTGCTGGCATTACCCGACCTACAAGAAAGCTTTGTAGTTTATTGTGATGCATCAGGACTCGGATTAGGATGCGTGCTCATGCAGAGAGATCGAGTGATAGCGTATGCCTCTCGGAAATTGAGACCTCATGAGCAGCATTATCCGACCCACGATTTGGAGTTGGCAGCTGTGGTGTTCGCACTAAAAATTTGGAGGCATTATTTGTACGGGTCCAGATTTGAAGTATACGGTGATCACGAGAGCCTTAAATACCTATTTGACCAAAAAGAGCTGAACATGAGGCAGAGGAGATGGATAGAATTCTTAAAGGACTACGATTTCGAGCTGAAATACCATCCGGGTAAGGCAAATGTCGTTGCCGACGCGTTGAGTCGGAAATCCCTCCATATGGCAACAATGATGGCAAGAGAAGTGGAGTTGTTGGAGCAGTTCTGAGACATGGACTTACATGTTGACACCCCCTCCTCTCGGAAAATAGCAATCGGTACGTTAAGAATCGCCAATGAATTCCTGAAGTCCGTGTACGAACAGCAGCACTCAGACTCTTACTTGGCTGAGATGAAGAAGACGCAGGCCAAGGGAAAGGATTTGTCCTTGACCAAGGGATCAGATGGGATCTTTCGAGTGAAAGACAGGATATACGTGCCGAGTGAGAAAGGATTAAGGAAAATGATGCTTGACAAAGCTCATAAGAGCCTCCTCAGTATTCACCCGGGTACCACGAAGATGTACCATGACCTGAAGAAACAATTCTGGTGGCCCGGACTAAAGAGGAATGTGGCAGAATACGTGGCTCGGTGTATTACTTGTCAGAAATCAAAAGTGGAGCACCAGAAGCCGTACGGTGCAATGCAGCCCCTGGAGATTCCCATGTGGAAATGGGACTCGATTGCTATGGACTTTGTCATGGGATTGCCCAAAAACCGAACGGGCCATGATGCGATTTGGGTCATTGTTGACCGACTGACGAAGAGTGCACACTTCCTGCCTGTGAACATGAAGTACCCGATGCATAAATTGGCACGGATTTACGTTCATGAGATTATCTGACTGCATGGTATACCAACTTCCATCGTATCGGATAGGGATCCTAGGTTCACGTCCCGGTTTTGGACCAGCCTGCATCAAGAAATGGGCACTAAACTTTGGCTTAGTTATGCCTACCACCCCCAATCAGATGGACAATCCGAGCGGACGATTCAAAGTTTAGAAGACTTATTAAGAGCGTGTGTGTTAGAGCACAAAGGAGATTGGGAGCAGTACCTCCCCTTGATTGAGTTTACGTACAATAACAGCCATCATAACAGCATTGGCATGGCACCCTACGAAGCACTATATGGACGAAGGTGCCGAACCCCACTTTGCTGGTCGGAAACGGGTGAGAGTCTGCTATTGGGACCAGACATTGTGAAGCAAACCACAGAGCAGATCCGAGCAGGGAAAAATGAAGACATCTCAAGACAGGCAGAAGAGTTACCATGACAACCGCACCAAACCATTGGAATTTTCAGTCGGAGACAGAGTGTTTTTGAGGACTTCTCCGAGTAAAGGAGTCGGACGAGCCTTGAAAGGCGGAAAGTTAAGCCCTCGATACATTGGACCTTATGAGGTGTTGGAACGAGTCGGCACCATGGCATACCGAATAGCATTACCGACCCACTTATCCCGATTGCACAACGTATTTCATGTGTCTCAACTAAGGAAGTATCTACATAACCCCAGTCACACGATGCCTGACGATGAAGTGGAAATCAAGGAAGACCTGACCACTGTGACTACACCGATCAGAATCATGGACCGATCGGTGAAGCATTTGAGAAATAAAAACGTACAGCTGGTAGAAGTGGAGTGGCAACAAGGCAAGACTACCTCACGTACCTGGGAACGCGAAAACTCCATGAGGCAGCAGTACCCCGAGTTGTTTGCTAAGGTGAGTTACCGACTGAATTTCGAGGACGAAATTCTTTTGAGTGGGGGAGAACTGTAACATCCCAGTTTTGAAGTTAGATACCGAATAAAAAATTAAATAATAAGAAAAATTGAAAGTAAAGTAAAGAATTAGTTGTTAATCATAATCAATATAGCCTGAGAGTTAATGACAAGTTAATTGGACTTAATTGATGGGATGTGGCTGTCTGTGATTGGCGGAAGGTGTGAGTGGACTGCGACTCACGCTTTCCCATCCCACTCCTTCTCCTCACATGCGTATATAGGTGCATATTCAGTATCACCGTGGGTGCAAAAACTTCTCCCACTACTCCATTCTCTCTTTTTCTTCTTCGTCTCCATCTTCTTTCCGTTCCCCTGTTTCTGTTCATCACGACGACAGTGCGGGAAGAAAGTCTGAGCCCCGGCAGGTGAAGGACGATCATTGAAGCAGAGGAAGAACAACACCCCAACTCCGAACCAAGTGCAGAGTACGACGGAGTGGAGAAAAGCAGAACGAATCAGTAGAAGGGCGTTAGATTCAACGTCGAAGAGCAGAAAAGCTTCTTGAAGTCCCTTTCATAGGTAGGGGGCGCTTGCATGTTAAATGCATGGTCCACGAACGGTACCGGATGAATGTACTGCTTGAGTGTATGTGCATGTGTTTGTGATGATTGGATCCTATGCATGATTGGAGATTCTGGATTCCGTGTGTTTTATAGTGGTTAAACAGTAAATGATTGTAATCTAGATGGTGGTGAAGTAGTATGTTAGTATTGATAATAACGAATGATATGCATGGTTCTATTCTTGTTAACACTGTAAGAATATGAATGTGTGCTCGTTAATTGATTGGTTAGATGCTATTACTTGATTGCTGATGGTTGAACATATTGGTGTAAATAATAAAGCGAATAAAGGTTGCATTGAATCTGTTCCTACTTAATGGCTACGAAGGAGGTATCGGTGGTATGATGACGCTTATTGGTAAATGCATTTAGCTGCATGTGTAAGAGTGGGGCGACCCGTGGAAGGTCAAGAGCCCCGAGGGAATGACTTCCAGTTACAGACCTCGGCTAGATTCTGAAGGAGCTCGTGGTAGCCGTAGGAGCTAGAGAAGAGTCTCGAGACGCCAATGGGAGGCCGGTACCACGCGGGAAGAGCTGAAGGACGAGGGGCCAGGAGAGGGGAAAACTGTAACTGAAAGTCATCACTCGAGTCGGATCCGCAGGCATGCATGTAGATATGAGGTTGATTAGAGTAGTACGTATAACGTGTGTGGAGTGTTATGAATGATTCCCGAGTGTGGGGAGTACCTGTGTGTGTTACATGTGTATCTTAAATGTCATTTTGCCGTGCCTAACCCTAATTAATTTGAAAATGATTGAATGGATGTGAATGTGCATACTGACACTGATACCGAGTCCTTGATTGTCATTTTACATGTAAAAGCTCACCCCTGCAGTGGCTACACTTTCAGTGAACATCTCTCGGAAGGAAGGATGAAGGAGGAGCCGAGTGCAGGACAATGAATCCGAGCGCTATTGGAACATATATCTACATGTGTATATGTATATATGTATAAATACTGTGTATAACGTTTTGTTAAGCCTTGGCCGGCTCATGTTTTGGTTTTAGTCCTTACGCTAAAACTTGATAGCTTTGGATAACAGAAGTCATGATGAAGTTCTTGTAATTATATGAATGCTTTCGTTTATATATGTATATGTTGTGTGTTTTTTTTATACTGTAAGTGATGTTGAGCGGTGAAGAGGACTGTATGAGTATGTCTTATGAGCGTAGGGTAATTATAATCCGAGTGATTAAATGGTAGTACGCCGAGTGAGTCAGTCACTATTCCCCGAATGATTATAGGCCCGAGGATTTCCGAGTAAAAGTAAGTATGAAATCCCGAGTGAGGAAGAGTTGGTATTCCCGAGTGAAAACCTCGAGTGATTCCCCTCTGAGAGAGGAGCTCGAACGGTGGTTTAGAGTGGATTGGATCTTAAGTGTAAGGCATCAGTAACCCGAGTGAAAGATGTAAAGTCCGAGCGAGAAGGAGTTCTGGAATCCGAGTGGGATAACCCTTAGTTCCCGAGTAGAGTATAAGTATCACCGTACAGATAAAATTGGAAGGCTAAGTTATGGAGTTCCGAGTGACTAGAACGGTTCGCCCAAGCGTGAGGACTCGCGCTGAAGTGAGTAGGTGTCAGTGTGGAACACTGCCCAAATACCCTTCCCCTCCGTTGTTACGTTAATGCGTCCCAGACAACGGTGTTGACCCCTACTTGGGCGTTGTGGTTGAGTCCGCCTAGACGTTGTCATACCTAGTTGAATTGGGCGGAGTGAGTTCAGACCCCCTTCCTCCACAAACTACTACACATGTGCATCTCCCTTCTCCTTCCCTCACCTGTTCCCTTATGCTGAAGCGCCCAGTAGTTCCCTCAAGGAAAGGTTTGTCCTGTGAGAGTGAGTGGACGCTGATGTGAGGTTTGCTTGAGGAGTTTCCATCCGTTGTGGCATCATTCAGGCGGTGTTGGACAATGGATGAGTGAGTCACCTTCCGTCCTGGAATCCGCCCAGACGCTGGAGCGTCACACCGATCCGAATAGACTGGTCTCAGTCCTAATTCCCCTGTTGCTTGTCATATGCGTGTGAATGCTCTTCTACTTCCCTCGCCTTCTTCTTCCCTTCTGTGTTAAATGATTCGTGGCTGCTTTTATGAAAAAAATAAAAATAAAAAAATAAATATAAAAATAAAATTTCCTCGTTGTTTTGGGATTACTATTTGTAAAAATTTAGGGTGTTACAAAATGCTCCCCTGTTGAAGTTGAATCCGAGTGGATAGCTTCCCTGCCAAGCCAGTCCGAGTGGATTATGCCCATTTTGAAGAGAAGTCTGAATGGAATGACTCAAAAAAGTTGAATCCGAGTGGAATCACTCTGAATGAGTCGTTTCCGAAGGAAAAACTCCCCTGTTGAAGTTGAATCCGAGTGGCATCACTCAGAATGAGTCATTTCCGAGTGAAATGCTCCTGTTGCATTAAATCCGAGTGAAATTACTCAGAATGGGTCAAATCCGAGTGGAATATGCTCCTGTTGGATTAAATCTCAGTGAAATTACTAAGAATGGGTCAAATTCGAGTGGAATATGCTTTTAATGGATTAAATCCGAGTGAAATTACTCAGAATGGAGAAAATCCGAGTGAAACTACTCAGATTTGGGCATGTCCGAGTGGAGTATGACCTGTTGGGTGGGAAATCCGAATAATGACTCAAAAATGGATCAATCCGAGTGGAGTATGACCTGTTGAGTTTAAATCTGAGTGAAATGACTCAGATTAGATGTAAATCCGAGTGGATAAATCCCTCTCAGATGTATTCCGAGAGAAAATGCCAGTTTACAAGCCCTGATCGCAAAGAATGTCAATTCTGAGTGGAAGTTGTCTCACTACAATCATTCCGAAATTCAAATTTCCAATTCTGAGTGGAAAGAGAGTCATTCCGAATGAAAAATGACCCTGTTAGAGGAGAATCCGAGCGGAAAATCCCCTACTGCAACCAATCTGAGTGGAAAAAGGGACTAACTTTGGATGGATGCTGCCCAAAGCTATTTTTCGAGTGAAAGGATTGCTGATTGAAGTAAATCCGAGTGAGTATCACTTGGTTGGAAGGAAATCCGAATTAAAATAGCAAAACTTCCAATTTCTAAGTGGAAAATAGGCAAAATCCGAGTGAAAATGACCAAGTTCCATTCGGATTAAGAGCTCACAAGGTCAGTTCCGAGTTGATCCTTCAAGCAGTGAAGTTCTATATCACTTTTGAAGAAATTCTGAGTGGATGCTTCACGCAGGGATGAGATCCGAGCAAAATGCATCCGACTGAAGGAATTCTGAGTGTTTCCTCTTCAATCAGAACCAAGAGTCCCTCTTCAGTCAGTCGGAACCGAGTGACACTCCAAACCAGTTGACCCTCTTCAAACTAATTCCCTCTCATCCCTCCTCAAGCCAATTACCGAGCACATTTCCACCAATTTTCACTCGTTTCCGAGTCATCTTTTACTTATTTCTGACTCATCCTCTAAAGCAATTACCGAGCTACTTCTCACCTAATCCTGAGTCCTTTTAAACCCCATTCTCACTCGGAAAGGAGTATTTTCACTCGGCTTTCTATGGAAATGCTTCATTCCAGTCGGAATTGACTCCCAATGTGGACGAATACTGACTGGGAGGCTGATCCGAGCCATCCTCACTCGGATTGACACTATTTTCACTCGGATTTCAGCCTTTTTCACTCGGATTTCAGCCATCCCCTCTCGGATTGCACATCCTGACTTGGATTCCACCACCCAAGTGGATCCAGGAATCCTGGGGTGGCTGGCAGACAAGGGGCAGAAGTGGAGGAATTAAAAATTCCCACCAGCTGCTGTCCCCCACTACCAAGGCCGAGTGGAAGCCTGAGCTGGCATTCCACTGGAGTGGAAGGCTGAGCTGGCTTTCCACTCGGAAAGGGCTATAAATAGAGGGCTGAAGCTTTCATTCCTGGTTACACACACAATATACGCGTCCAGCACCCTCACCATTCCTTTCTCCTCCATCCTCTATCCAGCACCCTCACCATTCCTTTCTCCCCCTCCCTCTCTCCATCAGCCAACTCCGTCCTCTCCTCTCCAACCAACACCGCCCAGTATTCCTCTCCATCAGCCCACTCCGTCCTTTCCCCTCAACACAACACCGCCCAATACTCCATTCCTCTCAGCCAACACTGCCCAGCAAACCCCTCAACACAACACCGTCCAGCAACTCTATTGTCCCTCAAGCCACAACACTGTCCCTTTCTCCCAAAACACCCAACCGTCCTCACCAAAACCGACCTCCTCACCCTTTCTCCTACACACCGTCCCAATTCCTCTTACACACCATCCAGTACCCCCCTCAAGTCCACCAAATCCGATCTCCTCACTCCTCTCAACTCCAACACCGTCCCTCTTCTCACTCTGTCTCACTCGGTAAGCTACTGCTCTCACTCGGTTTCTGCTATTTCCACTCGGTTTTACCATTTTTACTCGGTTTTCCACAATTTCACTCGGTATTTTCCCATTCCACTCGATTTTTACCATTTTTACTCGGTTTTCCTCAATCTCACTCAGTTTTCTGCTTTTCTCACTCGGTATTTCATTTTTTACTCGGTTTCTTCCATTTCCACTCGGTTTTTCCCATTTTCACTCGGTTTTTTCCCTCTTTCTCACACGGTTTTCTCTTCTTCCCTTTAGTTTTTTGCTCATTTTTCCTCTGTTTTCCAAACTTACTGTGGGAAACAAATGCTTCCTATGTTTTCTTTCAAATCTAAATAAAAATAAAAAAAAGAAACAAATCATTTTTAAACAGTGTCGTACAGGAGCACTCCCGTCTACACAACCTCTTTAGGATTCGTACACGTGCGAAGAACTTTGCCTTGTATGAGTTCCCCGTCTCAATGACATCCACCATCATTTCCCAAGTCTTTTCCTAAAAGAACAACACTCAGAACTACGTAACCCTGATTTCTTGATAATTCAAGAATACGTAGGAGCACGACCTCAATTCCTGTTGGGCCCATCTTTCTTATTTCTTTTTATTAATTTATTTCCTCACTTTCATGTTTCTTTCATAAATGTTCTTTTTTTGGTCACTTCCTTGAAAATCAATTTAGACGCGACGTCTTGTTGATTTCCCCCTAGTTTTTGCTCGAGCCTCGCCATGATTCATAGGGAAGAGATACTTAGGACGAGACATCCCGTTTATTTCTTTCCTATCCCTCTTTTATTTTGAGAACGTCTAATTTAGGCGTGACGCCTTATTAGCATTCTCTTCCCCTCTCTGTCTCATATCGAAGTCGAGTTTAATTCGAAAGAAACATCCTATTGACCTCGCTTCGACATTCTATGTTTGTACAGTTCTCTCACTCCATTCTGTCGATTTTAAATAAAAAATACAACAATAAAAGGGAAGAAATAAACCATCTTTTGTAAGGCTATTTATGTTGCGCATTTTCAATCTTGGTACTGTTTTTGACAGGCGATGTAGGGTGCTAATACCTTCCCTACTCGTAACCGACTCCCAAACTTGAATCTCAATTTTTAACCAGTGCTTTACTGAACTTAGTTTTTTCCAATGTTTTTCCTATGGACAAAAACGTTGGTAGCGACTTCCTGTTTCATCCTACACATTCGACTCCCTCTCTCTTTCTCGCCGCGCCGTCGCGATCCAGGTTGCGACAGATGGCGACTCCACTGGGGACCCTTAAGAAAGTCAGGCCAGTTTGGTTGAAAGCGTATTTTTATATATAGCCTTTGTTAGATGGGATTTCTTCCCCTTATTTATTTTTTGTAATTTGTTGTGAATGTTTGTTCTTATTTTAATTGTATCTTGTTATCTGTTTCATTGTCTATTATTTTGCATGTCTGTTGAACCCTAGGATAGAGGACCATATTACTTTCCTGTAATTATTGAACCCTAGGGTAGATGACTTTGTATATTTGTTTTGTGTTTGTTCTATGTGCAGAATGGGGTAAGGTAAAAAGGTATTGAATGCCCTTTCACACACTACACTCACAAATTACTCGCACACACTTATGAGTGGCGCCCTATACCCGGGCCCCAAATGAAACTTAAGTTAGGAGGGGTTGGTATACAGAATCGTATAGGATGTACTTCCTATCCGGTGATCGTGAGAACCCCAACTAGAGTTCGACCTCTTGTGACATACGCACCTAGTGGTTCCCCACTGTTGCATCCCTGTCATGGGTAGGATCTTGGCTCTGGTGACCTTCTAGAAGTCTAGTATAAGCCACCCGGTGTGAAGAGTCACTTTTAGACAAGCCCTAGGGTCCAGAGAAAACCTTTAACAAAACCTGATTTAGGTCACGAAAGGGAAAACTTTACTTTACCTTATGTCATTTTCACTCTCCTGTTATCAAAGAGGGATTATCTATCATACAAAGATTCACTTAGTCTTGGAAAATCTTTAGAACACACAAGTATTCTTCGGGTGAATGGATAATCCTCTCTTTTTTGTCATGTATCTCTGAGTCTGAAGTCATAGGTTCTCCTAATCGTCAAAGGAAAAATCCATAAAAAAAATTATACTTCATTTCCCTCGGGTTGAAGTGGCAATGACGATTTGGAAAACCTACGACTTTTGAGCTCGCATGAGTTTTAGAAAGCCATGTTCCCCCCATTTTTTTTAACTTCTATCAAATCCTTGGAAGGAACATTGATCTTTAGGACTTGATAATAACTGATTCCATTCTTTGTCTTGATGTTCGCAGGGAACGATTTCGAATTTGTTAGTATTCCTAAGACAGTATGGAAATTAACATGGGACACAGTAATTGTGATATATGGGTGTCTGAATTGAAAAAGTTATTGCACCTCAAGGCTAGAAAGGTTAATACTGACAGTTTATAAGCATTAGGGAAAAAACTGAGCTTGACACAAAAGATGACTTTCGCGAGGAAGTATGGGAAGATCCTAAAACTCTTGGAGGTAGACATCCAAACAGAAGCCATCACAGCTCTGGCACAATTCTATGACCCACCACTCCGATGTTTTACTTTTCAAGACTTTCAACTGGCACCCTCCAAAGAAGAGTTTGAACAAATATTGGGGATGCCAGTAGAAGGACAGATTCCTTACCGCCACCTGGACCATCATGCGTCAGTCACCTTGGTCGCTCGTATTTTGAAGGTCCATCCTGAAATGTTAAAAGGAGTACAAATGAACAGAAACTGGATTCCCAGATTCACAAGGGAATTTCTGGAGAAACACATGCATGTCCTGGCAGAGAGGGAAGAATGGGAAGCTTTCATCGATACCTTGGCTCTCACTATCTACAGAGTTGTCTTATTCCCTAACTTAGACAACTACATAGATTATGATGCTATAGGTGTCTTCACCGCTCGCAAGCATAGACTGGAAAATCCCGTCACAGCAGTATTGGCCAATGTCTATTGCACCTTGGAATTCTGTCATACCCAAGGAGGAAAAAGGATTATTTTTTGTTTACCTGTTCTATATGTGTGGCTCACATCCCACGCTTTCCATCAACTATGCAAAGCCGAGTGTCCCATCTCTGATTTGAAATTGTGTCATTTGGCAATGAAGAATGGGCGCGAATGGGCCAATCACCTTGTGGGCCTTACAGCAGAAAAGGTGAGATGGTGTCCTCAATGGCTAGAAGTTGAGTCCATTATTTATAGCTGCGGAGGATATCCAAATGTTCCTCTAATGGGTACACAAGGTTGCATCAATTATAATCCTGTTATTGCTAAGCGGTAGTTGGCTTATCCTCTACTTGGGCCGCCGGATGAAGCACTGCTTACTCCTTTCGTTTTGTACTATGTGAATGGGAATTACACCTCCACTATTCGAGACATAGCCAATGCCTGGAAGAAGGTCCATAGGATGGGTAAAGAACTGGGAGCACGAAGCCATGCCGTAAGAATTGAATACTTAGATTGGGTGGTGAACAGAGTCTTCATTATGAAATTGCCTTTCAAGGGCCTTTCATACCAACTTGTGGAAACAGTTCCTCCGCCATGCATTATGGAGGACAAGGTAACCATATCGCTAAGAGCCCAAATAGAAGAGCTGAAGGCAAGGAATCAAGAACTGGAAGAAGACCTCTTGAAATGCCAACAAGAATGCACCCTCCATAGGAAAGAGAACTCCGAAGGAAGACATGCTACGGAAGAAATGCGGAAAAAGAGAAAGATTAACGAAGATTACAGAATAAAACAAGATCAATGCCTTCGGGCGGACAATTTGCAGCTGAAGATGAAGGGTCAGTAGAGCGATGCTGTATTGGCCGAAAAACAAATTTTAAAAGACATGCTGGTACAATCCAAGGAGAAGGGAAATGAGGCTTTGATGCAAAAAGAAATGCTACAAACCCAAGTCCACAAATATGAGCAACAGCTTGATGAAACGATGAGAGCTTATGAGCAAGAAATACATGCTGAACAGAAGAAAACCCTTGATGCCGAACGCCGCTGCCAAGAAGCCACACGAGTTTTGGGGACTGAGTTAGCTCAACGGGATGAAGTCATTCATTTATGGATGGACCGTTTCGCCAAGTTGGCATACCTATCCAATGAAATCTTGGAAGATTTTCCCTCAATGTTGAAGCAGGCCGAAGGCATGGTCAATCCCCTATCCACCCCAAAGGAGATATCATCATTTTTGAACTATTGTCAAGAAAGACTTTGCAAAATGAAAGTCATGATTGCCCAAGCTAGGAATGGCTGAATATTGTAACCGTATCTTTCAAGTAACATTGTACCTTTACAGATGAATGGAATGATGAATTAATGTGCCTTCACAGTTGTCTCATGTTAATTTCCAATATACTGTTATACTAAGTACTTTTGAACGCGACGTTCTGGGGAAAGGTCAAGGAATACGTGTCAAATTCAGAATCGTATCCCGCGAATGCCCATTTATTTTTTATTTTTCTTTTATCTTCTTTAACTGTTCCCTCTATTTTTCTAACCATTTGTCGTGATTCTTTAGACACTACGGGTAAGCATCCCTACGCGACCAGGCTCAGAAAGAAACTCATGGCCGAAATAGAGCAAGAGAATGAAAACCTGCGAGCTGAGGTTAATCAATTGAAAGAACAAATGGCTGAAATGGCCAAGATGTTTGAAAGGAGGATCGTAGAAAGGGATTCTTTAGCAGAAGTTGAAAATACTAGGCAGCAATCTCCCATTCTCCAACACGCTCAAGGTTATGCTGGGGAACCAAGCTCAAACCCTGCAAGGCCTACTGTTACCGTTCGCCTTAGTAAGCCAAACCCTGCTCATGTTCAACAATACTCTTTTGTTGATAAAGAAGGGAATGTTGTACCTTTCCCACAGTATGGGTTACCCCCAGGCTATTTCCCACCACTCCAAGAGGAGCCAGATTATCAGGAAACAATCTTTCACGCGGCTCAACCAAACATCCCACCTGTCCGGAACCCCCAAACGATTCCGGTCCATACACAGGCTGAACAACCACAAGCTGCCCAAGCCACGGCTGGACATCAGGTCTCAATTCCGAATGAGAGCCCGGCACATGTTGACCGACCAGTCCGGAGTGCAAGTCATTATGTCGTTACAGGTCCAAGTACTGCCACTGCTGCTACCCAGGAAGGAAGATTAGAGTTCTTGGAAAGGCGTTTAAGGGAAATGGATGGAAGGAATCGATTTGGGTAAGGCAATGCTACACAACTCTGCCTAATTCCTGACATTGTTATTCCTCCCAAATTCAAAATGCCTGAATTTGATAAGTATCGGGGGATGTCATGTCCGAAAAACCATCTTACTATGTACTGTCAATAGATGGCTTCGCATGCCTCCAATGACTCTCTGCTCGTCCACTGTTTCCAAGATAGTTTGGCTGGAGCGCCTCTGACCTGGTACAACCATCTTGAACGTTCTCGTATACGCTGTTGGGAAGATCTACAACACCCCTAGTTTTCTGTACTCGAATCCCGATGTGATCGTCATAATTAATAAAAATACGAGTAAATTTTTCGCGTTTGAAAGCATTTCCAAGACACCACCATGATCACACCAAGACCCAAATCCCATAAAACTAAAGAGTGAGATTATATAACCTAAAGCTGGATCGATAGATAATTTTCCCATAACGGTATACAAAATAATAGAGTTTATAGCGGAAGAATATGTATACCGGGCACACGCCTAGTCCCATATATGACGATATGAGAAAAGGCTCGGCAAAACACGCAATGGCACATCATAGCCTAATAAACAACCATCATCATTTTACATAATTATATAAGCATACAATGCTTAAGATATAACTATATATATACATAAATACATTTATATACATCTGGGAATCTTCTCCCGACTATCTCATTCATCAATGAACATCATTCAATCTCAATCCCTCTAATACACATCAAACCCTCTCTTATATTCTGCATATATACATATATATTCATCGTCCATCAATTCAGAGGATTGTCTCATACATATTCGAAATCCCTAAATCATCTATATCATCATATACCATTTATTCAATACATAAGAATCCATAAATGATGCCGGCCAAGGCACTTCCTCTACCACTATTTACCTTCACCAAAGTTTGATCTTTAAATCCGAACTCATCCCATGGCAACCTGCATCACAATGCTAAAAAGGGGACCACATGGGAGAGTGAGTTAAACATTCAAAATGACGAATAATATATATATATTGTGATCATGTGTATATGCATACAACGTCATGTGTGCTTTGCTATCAAATCATCAAATCATCATTCATATATCATCTTATTATTATAATAGGCCTACAAGCCTCATGAATCACAATTCATATCATAATCAAGCACAACATATACACAATCATATACCACCACCATGGGCCATCACATTGTCAACATGGACCATTCTGGCCCTTCATTAGAGCCACCAAGAGCTGACATCATCATCATCAATTATAACAATTACGCCCTTCAAACATTGGGCCACAACATATATATATATCGTCATATTCACATCATTTCATTTATTCATATTATTTATTACCTTTATGTGGTCTTTCGGTATATTAAATTACCCTTCTCATCAATACCATCTCATCATCTCAATCATCATCAATCGTCATCATATTATGGCATATCTACATGCTATATGCAAATGCTCTTATGGCTAATGCATATGCACAAGAATTTCTTATCAAATAATGTGGATCCGACTATGGGAAAAATACCATATCAATTCAATTGTGGGATAAGCATAGGTGTGCTACTATGCCCCTACTGCAGTAGAAAAAATTGTGTACACATATATCTTAATTTTTAAGCATGCTTACATACTCATTATTTTATTGGTACCAAACCGCTATCGCCCATCTGTAGCACTAGTCACCCTGTGACTTGCGGATCAACATCGTGGCCTCAACTACCACAAGTGCTACGGGCCCCTCCCGAACACACATCGAGAGAGCCGTGCCCCATCGGACACCGAGGTAAACTCGCTCACCATAGAGCCGCCCGCCCACTAGGCCCGCCACATAGGGTGCCTCGTCACCAAACTATGGACAGCTTCGTGACTCATACATCGAGTCACAGGGGAAAATCACAATACGCTCGTGCACTGAGCCGCCCTCCCACTGGGCCCGCCTAGTGGAACCCCCTAATATTCCACATAGACAGCTATGATATGCCATGGATGCAATGCAATGCAATTCAAATGCAAGCTCACCCTGTGCATCCTAAATGCCACTCATCAATCTCCATCATCATAATCACCAACACCACCATATACACCATAGTGGATTTTATCTTTATTGGCTTTAGTCATTATTTTCAAGTTTTAATGTGGCATTTCCATCTCAACATTTTTCATATATATATTTCACATCATATACGCAAGTCAACACTTGCAATCAACCATAACGGCATTACAATAATCATATAATTACATACGGGCCCCTCAAGGCATGTCATTCATATAATTGGCACTCAATGGCCACAAACATCATTCATAGTAATCTACACATGGATATCAGAGGCATAGCAATAAACATAATATTAATCCACACATGTGGCAACACAGTATTACAAATTACATATATATGTATCAACAATCATATTTGCCTCACACACATGCAAGTCAATTACTTGCACCCATCATAAAAGCATCATAATAATTCTCAATAATTATCAATTTGCCATTTCAATTAATTCAATACATATACATGGCAAGGCAAGCATGAGTATCCATCACATACAACAAATCACTATTCAATTTACTCATGCAATTTGAATGTTAACTCCTCTCCTACCTTAAGGGAAGAGCCGAACCATCCCAACTCTCCAAATGCTCCATTGCATCACCCGAAATACAATCTACATACCATACATATACATACACATAATCAATAACCATCATAACTCTAAACATTTGTTAGCTTATCGTAAAGCTTAACCCCAAGTCCTAGACTTGTTAAACATCAACTTATGTAATTGTGTTAGGCTTCGGGAATTCCTTTCCCAAAGCCATTTGATCCTCTAGATCTTAAAGGCTAACTACATCCCACATCATTTACTTCTCATCAAGATTCATAATATATCAATAGAGGGGAAGCATACATGTTTCTGTAACATAGCATAGACATATACATAGCTTTCCATGGCCTTAAGTCATTCCCCAATCACCTCTAAGACAAACCACGCATATACCCTTAGTGAATTTTCTTGTTTTTCCATACTAAAAGGGATTTTGGGCAACAATGAGCCCATGATAATTTCAACATTAAGACATGAGGAAAGCTTACTTTTAGTCTTAAAAATAGTGGGACATGTCACAAATATCACCTATTAGTCCCAATTTGGCCACCATAAAAAGTTGAGTTTAAAACCCCCTTAAACTTGAATTTTTCAACATAATAGGTTCGGTATTTTTCGCTTAATGAGAGTTAGAAAACTCCAATTAATGTGAGACCAATTCTCACACCTCCGTAACATAATTATCTACAACTTTTGTGAAGAACTCGGAGGCCAAAAATGTCATTAAGATGCCCAAACGGGCCAAAAACAGCAAAGAAAACAGACCAGTTGGAAAAACAGCACAACAGTGGCCACAACAGGGCTCTGAATCGATTCAGACTCGTGTGAATCGATTCAAGCGTCCCAAAATCTCAAAATTTGACAAACAGAGGGCCTTGAATCGATTCAAACTCGTATGAATCGATTCAAACGCCCCTGGAGTCCAAAATAATGAAAACAGTACCTCTTGAATCGATTCAAAGGGTCTTGAATCGATTCAAGACAGCCCTGCTGCTGTTTTTATGCAGATCAACACCAAAATCCCAACTTCTTATCCTCCTAACTTTCTCATATGAACTCCAAATGCTACAAAATTTTAACCCCGATAAATATACATCATTTGTGACGCGTGGCCACTAGCCTCACTCAAAAATTCTCAAAATTGAGAGACTTATGCGCACAATTACGTTTTACCCATTTAGAGGCACTTTTATGCAACTCAAGGGCCTATTCTCAATGGAATTGGCCCATTCCAATTCCTACAAGTCATAAACTACATATATAGGCTATTGGAACTACCGCATGCCATCAAAACCACATAAAACTCTATTTGGCTCTATGAGCTCCTCAATTATGCATAAACCTCAAACTTATCACTAATACCATCACAATGGCTATTACATTCAATGCCAATCATCCACATAAATTCTCAATTCACAAATCATATACTTCATCCCCTCAAGGATGGTTCATTAGCATGTACACATTTCAACCTCTCATGGGTTATTCATCATCATATATACACATATATTATCATCAATAGCCAACAATTTACCATACATATCATTTCACTATAAACATGGCATATATCAAGGCCTACTTATTCATCAACTCAAGTATCTATTTCCTTAATCCATTATCAATGGCTTGCAACCATTTTTAACATCATCATAAACATCAACAATCCAATTTAATTCTTCCAACCTCATTAATCAACACCAATGCTTCAAACATTCATCTCCTCATATAAAATCATTTTTAAGACATCAATAATCATCAAAATCACCTATTTAGCTAAGATCCCCAATTTATCATACTTAGGGTTTTCATCAAAACTCAATAACCATTTCTAATAACCACCAATCTCCATCATTAACAACACCCACACACATATTATCATGGGTTTTCACTAAAAATCCTTTTTCATGGCATTATTACCCATTTCCCCCAAACCCTAGGGTTAGGGTTTTCACTAAAATCAAGCAATCACCATTAACAACCATCATCTTCCATCTCTAAACACCATATTTTCGTGTACCCCTTCATTCTCATCCAAAAACACATATAAATCACACCCCACCTTAGGGTTTAACACAAAAATGGCTTCTAATTCATAACCCATACATATTTTACATTCTCCTAACAAATAAACTCATAACCAATGGTATAAGCTCAACAAAAATGGTGAGGAACTTACCCCAAGCCATGAAACAAGTGACCTTCCAAGAGAGGAAGGATGGGTGACAAAAATGAGAGGGAGAGAAGAGGAGATGAGCCAAGCTTTGCCTCTATGTCCATTACAAGCTTCATAAACCCAAGGAATCTTCTTGATTTTGGGTGAAAATGGCCATGGAAAAGGGGCACGATTTGGGCAAGAAGAGAGGAGAAAGAAGATGAAGGAAGTGAAGAAGGAAGAGTGAGAAAGAAGCTGACGGGAAGTGAAGAGAAGTGGAAGAGATTTTGTTTTTAACTTAACCCTTCATAAATGCTTCTCCGCTTTATAACCAACAGGTTATCTGTTCGGGCTCAATACAAAATCCAAAAATTATTCCGAATATAGATTCGGACTCCCAATAATATTCTTAACAGCCCTGACCAACGACATCTCATTCGGAGATACTTGGTCCGACACTTATATTCTAATCGGGTAAAATTTTCAGCTTATCCAGTCTGCATAAATCACCCATAGTTCCAAAAATCTTAATTCAATTATTTCTAATATATTAGGACATTAAATAATGCACAAATAATTTTCTAAACACTTAAGACCCATCAAATATTTATTTCCACTTAGTGGGTCTCACATTATCCGTTAAATCACCCGGTTCCGGTAAATTTTAATTTACCGATAATTCATCTCTAATGTCTAATAAATTCTCCCATAATTATTCATCCATAAATAGTTAATTATCCTCTTCCAATAAATTTATTTCCTTTAAAAAATCCGGGATGTTACAATCCGCCCCACCAAAAAGAAACTTCGTCCTCGAAGTTCAACATCGGCATACACCATAAGGCCACACTTCGGCCACACACCAATAAAGTTCAATAATATCACGGAGTAACATCGGACTTCTCAAAGTCCATCAAAACATGTTTACCATCATGTCATCATTCTTAACATAAAACTATCCATATCCAAGCGTGTCATATGTCATCGATCATGACTCATCCAATAGAGCTCACGTGTTCATACTCAGTACGACCAGATAGGCATAGTACATTCACCATAAGCAGTTACAATCTCTACACCTGCCCGGCCTATGTGTTGCTACATCCGACATACAGGAAGGCGTCCCAATCCCGTAGTGGTTACCACAAACACATAAGGTCGGCGCATAAGTGCATGTTGCCACAATGCCCATGGAACGTAAGACCATATCGGGACCAGTACTTCGTATTCTCATTGCTCACATTGGTCACTCTTATTCTAATAACATTAATTCATAAGAGACTTAGGGACAATTTTCACAAGTCCCCGACTAACATATTCATATCCCATTGTCATTATACAATTAATCTGGCATAAATTATGCCATACCAATCATCAAATATTAATTAACATCATAGTAAATTAGTGTACCAACCATAAATTTTCAATCATCGCAAGGTAAATACCCCATCCTTGGGTTTCATACATCCAAAACCATGCTCAAATAGCCTAAAATTCTTGTCTCGCTTACATATTTGTTGGCTATAAATCAATTCGAGCCTTAAAAGATTCACCAAACTCTTATCAAGTAGGCTACTTAATCATACAATAAGCCTTTACATTAGGGATCCTCTTCATAGGTCACAACTAAAGTCCATGAATTGGACCTACACCTCATATAGTACAACATCACTATGTGCTTTCCATCATCAATATAGTACTCTTCAAATAAAATAAGGGGGTAATGACATGATCAAATTTCTATTCACTGACTCACAATCACACATGTCATCTCTAAATCATATCGTCATCCATAATTATTCCAATGATCGTAATCTCGAAGGCACACAATTTAGCCCAAGGTCACTTTGTAAAATCATATACCATAATCAATTCCAATTATACCCCAAATTCAACATTATTATTCATCAATTATTAGGGGTTACATTTATCATTCGTATTCCATCACATATCAACTCTAGCTTCAACAACGTATTTCAAAATTAATTTTGTTATGGCTCAGCCATTCATAAGGCTCGACCAATCAATAGACTTAGGAAGTCTAAGGGTTACCTAGCACCCATTGTGGAGTTCTCACATACCACACAACATCATTAGATATGGCTCACAAAAACAACATAGATCCTAGACCTCCATAAGGTCCAATTAAATTAATTCTCTACAACAATTGATCATACCAAGTCAATCTAGGTTATCACACCTAGTGGGTTAAAATCAAATCAATTGCTCACTCGGTTTTACAAACACCAAAAACCGATACACAACTCCAATCTAACACGTATCCGATTTCACATTTAATCGCCTATCACACATTCAAATTCCTAATATAGGGGGATACAATAAATCACTTGTATCATAGGACATATAGGGTCCTTGTGCCAAAGGATATAAAATCCATCCTTCACAAATGGCATAACAAATCATTTAAATTTGAAATACCCACACTAGGGAATTCTTTCAATATCACTCCTTCAATCAGCTCAAGCACATGAAGTGCTTATTCTTAACAAACATACTTTGGCCATGAGCCATAAGCATGAATTACATAAGAAACTCAATCAAATTAATTCAATTTCAATATATGCATTTCATGGTCTCAACAACCATGGTCTACTACCATATCCATTCACCTTTATTACTTCCTATCCGTAATCGACATACGGAATAGGTCCATCATTAAATCAATACATAACTAACATATCATATTCATGATTACACATGGTACAAATTCATCATCATATCAATTCATATCTCATATTTTATATTCATCAACTCTAATATTTCATTTCCACGATCACATTTAATCATGGATCCATCATCAAATCAATTTGCATTTTATATATCAACATCAATACACAATAACAATATATTCGTCATTTGAAGGTAATAGGGTAAGGAACTTGGCCGGTCTTACACAATAAATACATCAATCATATATTGAGAAAATTCATTCACTCATATTCAATCCCATAATTCATTCATGATTATCAATGAGCAACTACGCTCCATAAGTGCATTATACAACCCCAGGGATAAAGGGTATACTCCCAATAGTCAACAACCACATCTTATGAATCATAATCTCATAAAAAGTCCTCATTGAGCATCAATCCCAACTCAACGCTAATGATTCATAATAATTCCTCAATAAGCAATTATGCCCTTATAATCAATTCATAATTCCTAGACACTTAGTCCATCATATGTCCATGTAGGGCAATCAAACATAATATCAGTATCCTCTAGACATCTACCACTCTGGAATCAAGGCAAACAACCATATTACAATGATCATCAGAATATTTCCCAATCGAGCAATCGTGCTCCAAACATCCATAACTTCGACTTTATTACCAAGCAACCATGCATTGACAATAATCAAGAGCTCTAATTCAGAGCAAAATATGCTCTGATACCAGATTATAACACCCCTAGTTTTCTGTACTCGAATCTCGATGTGATCGTCATAATTAATAAAAATACGAGTAAATTTTTCGCGTTTGAAAGCATTTCCAAGACACCACCATGATCACACCAAGACCCAAATCCCATAAAACTAAAGAGTGAGATTATATAACCTAAAGCTGGATCGATAGATAATTTGCCCATAACGGTATACAAAATAATAGAGTTTATAGCGGAAGAATATGTATACCGGGCACACGCCTAGTCCCATATATGACGATATGAGAAAAGGCTCGGCAAAACACGCAATGGCACATCATAGCCTAATAAACAACCATCATCATTTTACATAATTATATAAGCATACAATGCCTAAGATATAACTATATATATACATAAATACATTTATATACATCTGGGAATCTTCTCCCGACTATCTCATTCATCAATGAACATCATTCAATCTCAATCCCTCTAATACACATCAAACCCTCTCTTATATTCTGCATATATACATATATATTCATCGTCCATCAATTCAGAGGATTGTCTCATACATATTCGAAATCCCTAAATCATCTATATCATCATATACCATTTATTCAATACATAAGAATCCATAAATGATGCCGGCCAAGGCACTTCCTCTACCACTATTTACCTTCACCAAAGTTTGATCTTTAAATCCGAACTCATCCCATGGCAACCTGCATCACAATGCTAAAAAGGGGACCACATGGGAGAGTGAGTTAAACATTCAAAATGACGAATAATATATATATATTGTGATCATGTGTATATGCATACAACGTCATGTGTGCTTTGCTATCAAATCATCAAATCATCATTCATATATCATCTTATTATTATAATAGGCCTACAAGCCTCATGAATCACAATTCATATCATAATCAAGCACAACATATACACAATCATATACCACCACCATGGGCCATCACATTGTCAACATGGACCATTCTGGCCCTTCATTAGAGCCACCAAGGGCTGACATCATCATCATCAATTATAACAATTACGCCCTTCAAACATTGGGCCACAACATATATATATATCGTCATATTCACATCATTTCATTTATTCATATTATTTATTACCTTTATGTGGTCTTTCGGTATATTAAATTACCCTTCTCATCAATACCATCTCATCATCTCAATCATCATCAATCGTCATTATATTATGGCATATCTACATGCTATATGCAAATGCTCTTATGGCTAATGCATATGCACAAGAATTTCTTATCAAATAATGTGGATCCGACTATAGGAAAAATACCATATCAATTCAATTGTGGGACAAGCATAGGTGTGCTACTATGCCCCTACTGCAGTAGAAAAAATTGTGTACACATATATCTTAATTTTTAAGCATGCTTACATACTCATTATTTTATTGGTACCAAACCGCTATCGCCCATCTGTAGCACTAGTCACCCTGTGACTTGCGGATCAACATCGTGGCCTCAACTACCACAAGTGCTACGGGCCCCTCCCGAACACACATCGAGAGAGCCGTGCCCCATCGGACACCGAGGTAAACTCGCTCACCATAGAGCCGCCCGCCCACTGGGCCCGCCACATAGGGTGCCTCGTCACCAAACTATGGACAGCTTCGTGACTCATACATCGAGTCACAGGGGAAAATCACAATACGCTCGTGCACTGAGCCGCCCTCCCACTGGGCCCGCCTAGTGGAACCCCCTAATATTCCACATAGACAGCTATGATATGCCATGGATGCAATGCAATGCAATTCAAATACAAGCTCACCCTGTGCATCCTAAATGCCACTCATCAATCTCCATCATCATAATCACCAACACCACCATATACACCATAGTGGATTTTATCTTTATTGGCTTTAGTCATTATTTTCAAGTTTTAATGTGGCATTTCCATCTCAACATTTTTCATATATATATTTCACATCATATACGCAAGTCAACACTTGCAATCAACCATAACGGCATTACAATAATCATATAATTACATACGGGCCCCTCAAGGCATGTCATTCATATAATTGGCACTCAATGGCCACAAACATCATTCATAGTAATCTACACATGGATATCAGAGGCATAGCAATAAACATAATATTAATCCACACATGTGGCAACACAGTATTACAAATTACATATATATGTATCAACAATCATATTTGCCTCACACACATGCAAGTCAATTACTTGCACCCATCATAAAAGCATCATAATAATTCTCAATAATTATCAATTTGCCATTTCAATTAATTCAATACATATACATGGCAAGGCAAGCATGAGTATCCATCACATACAACAAATCACTATTCAATTTACTCATGCAATTTGAATGTTAACTCCTCTCCTACCTTAAGGGAAGAGCCGAACCATCCCAACTCTCCAAATGCTCCATTGCATCACCCGAAATACAATCTACATACCATACATATACATACACATAATCAATAACCATCATAACTCTAAACATTTGTTAGCTTATCGTAAAGCTTAACCCCAAGTCCTAGACTTGTTAAACATCAACTTATGTAATTGTGTTAGGCTTCGGGAATTCCTTTCCCAAAGCCATTTGATCCTCTAGATCTTAAAGGCTAACTACATCCCACATCATTTACTTCTCATCAAGATTCATAATATATCAATAGAGGGGAAGCATACATGTTTCTGTAACATAGCATAGACATATACATAGCTTTCCATGGCCTTAAGTCATTCCCCAATCACCTCTAAGACAAACCACGCATATACCCTTAGTGAATTTTCTTGTTTTTCCATACTAAAAGGGATTTTGGGCAACAATGAGCCCATGATAATTTCAACATTAAGACATGAGGAAAGCTTACTTTTAGTCTTAAAAATAGTGGGACATGTCACAAATATCACCTATTAGTCCCAATTTGGCCACCATAAAAAGTTGAGTTTAAAACCCCCTTAAACTTGAATTTTTCAACATAATAGGTTCGGTATTTTTCGCTTAATGAGAGTTAGAAAACTCCAATTAATGTGAGACCAATTCTCACACCTCCGTAACATAATTATCTACAACTTTTGTGAAGAACTCGGAGGCCAAAAATGTCATTAAGATGCCCAAACGGGCCAAAAACAGCAAAGAAAACAGACCAGTTGGAAAAACAGCACAACAGTGGCCACAACAGGGCTCTGAATCGATTCAGACTCGTGTGAATCGATTCAAGCGTCCCAAAATCTCAAAATTTGACAAACAGAGGGCCTTGAATCGATTCAAACTCGTATGAATCGATTCAAACGCCCCTGGAGTCCAAAATAATGAAAACAGTACCTCTTGAATCGATTCAAAGGGTCTTGAATCGATTCAAGACAGCCCTGCTGCTGTTTTTATGCAGATCAACACCAAAATCCCAACTTCTTATCCTCCTAACTTTCTCATATGAACTCCAAATGCTACAAAATTTTAACCCCGATAAATATACATCATTTGTGACGCGTGGCCACTAGCCTCACTCAAAAATTCTCAAAATTGAGAGACTTATGCGCACAATTACGTTTTACCCATTTAGAGGCACTTTTATGCAACTCAAGGGCCTATTCTCAATGGAATTGGCCCATTCCAATTCCTACAAGTCATAAACTACATATATAGGCTATTGGAACTACCGCATGCCATCAAAACCACATAAAACTCTATTTGGCTCTATGAGCTCCTCAATTATGCATAAACCTCAAACTTATCACTAATACCATCACAATGGCTATTACATTCAATGCCAATCATCCACATAAATTCTCAATTCACAAATCATATACTTCATCCCCTCAAGGATGGTTCATTAGCATGTACACATTTCAACCTCTCATGGGTTATTCATCATCATATATACACATATATTATCATCAATAGCCAACAATTTACCATACATATCATTTCACTATAAACATGGCATATATCAAGGCCTACTTATTCATCAACTCAAGTATCTATTTCCTTAATCCATTATCAATGGCTTGCAACCATTTTTAACATCATCATAAACATCAACAATCCAATTTAATTCTTCCAACCTCATTAATCAACACCAATGCTTCAAACATTCATCTCCTCATATAAAATCATTTTTAAGACATCAATAATCATCAAAATCACCTATTTAGCTAAGATCCCCAATTTATCATACTTAGGGTTTTCATCAAAACTCAATAACCATTTCTAATAACCACCAATCTCCATCATTAACAACACCCACACACATATTATCATGGGTTTTCACTAAAAATCCTTTTTCATGGCATTATTACCCATTTCCCCCAAACCCTAGGGTTAGGGTTTTCACTAAAATCAAGCAATCACCACTAACAACCATCATCTTCCATCTCTAAACACTATATTTTTGTGTACCCCTTCATACTCATCCAAAAACACATATAAATCACACCCCACCTTAGGGTTTAACACAAAAATGGCTTCTAATTCATAACCCATACATATTTTACACTCTCCTAACAAATAAACTCATAACCAATGGTATAAGCTCAACAAAAATGGTGAGGAACTTACCCCAAGCCATGAAACAAGTGACCTTCCAAGAGAGGAAGGATGGGTGACGAAAATGAGAGGGAGAGAAGAGGAGATGAGCCAAGCTTTGCCTCTATGTCCATTACAAGCTTCATAAACCCAAGGAATCTTCTTGATTTTGGGTGAAAATGGCCATGGAAAAGGGGCACGATTTGGGCAAGAAGAGAGGAGAAAGAAGATGAAGGAAGTGAAGAAGGAAGAGTGAGAAAGAAGCTGACGGGAAGTGAAGAGAAGTGGAGGAGATTTTGTTTTTAACTTAACCCTTCATAAATGCTTCTCCGCTTTATAACCAACAGGTTATCTGTTCGGGCTCAATACAAAATCCAAAAATTATTCCGAATATAGATTCGGACTCCCAATAATATTCTTAACAGCCCTGACCAACGACATCTCATTCGGAGATACTTGGTCCGACACTTATATTCTAATCGGGTAAAATTTTCAGCTTATCCAGTCTGCATAAATCACCCATAGTTCCAAAAATCTTAATTCAATTATTTCTAATATATTAGGACATTAAATAATGCACAAATAATTTTCTAAACACTTAAGACCCATCAAATATTTATTTCCACTTAGTGGGTCTCACATTATCCATTAAATCACCCGGTTCCGGTAAATTTTAATTTACCGATAATTCATCTCTAATGTCTAATAAATTCTCCCATAATTATTCATCCATAAATAGTTAATTATCCTCTTCCAATAAATTTATTTCCTTTAAAAAATCCGAGATGTTACAAGATCTGGCAGATGCTTTCATGCAACAGTACAAGTATAATCTGGATATGGCACCAGACAGAGTACAGTTACAAACCATGTCCAAGAAAGATAACGAGACATTCAAAGAATACGCCCAACGGTGGCGTGAAGTAGCAGCGCAAGTTGACCCACCTCTGTCTGAGAAAGAGGTAATTTCAACATTTATTGACACACTCCAATCGCCATTCTATGAAAAGATGATTGGAAGTATTTCATCCCACTTCTCCGATATCGTCACTATCGGAGAAAGAATAGAGAATGGCATCCGGACAGGGAAGATTCCCCGAGGTCCAGTTGGGTTTAATGCAGCGAGAAAACCCTCCCATATGGAAGGAAAGAGAAGAGAGGGAGAGACTAACCTAATCTCCCATAATCAGAGAAGGAACCAGCCCAGACCACCTACCCCGGTCGCCTTTCCATCAACCTATCATAATACACCACATCCATATGTGGCTGCAGTTCAAACACCACATCCACCACATTTCCGCCCACATGTTATGCGACCGCCTGCACCACTACAGGCACCATATCAACCACCACAAGCGCCGTACCAAGAGCCACAAATGAACCCGCCAAATCCAAATCAGAGAAGACAAAACAATGACCGTGCCCTACCGCAATTTGATCCGATCCCCATCTCTTACACAGAGCTTCTCCCTTACCTCATCGAAAACACGATAGTAGTGCCATACCCTCTAAAGCCACTTCAGCCGCCATATCCTAGAGGGTATGACCCGAACGCATGGTGTGATTACCACGCCGGTGCACCGGGACATTCTACTGAGAATTGCCTGGCACTGAAGTTTAAGGTAAGGGACCTCATCCGGGCCGACTGGATAAGCTTTAAAGAAGGGAGTCCAAGCGTGACAACTAATCCCCTTCCAAACCATAAAGGATCGGATGTCAACGCTATAGAAGGGGATGAAGAATGCATTTCCAAAGTAGAGGACATCCAAATGCCTTTGGAAACAATACACTCCCATATGCTAAAGGTGGGATTAATAGAAGGGTCATGGGATGAAGAGTATAATGACCTCCAGTCCGCAAAGCGAAGGGGCTTCCAGGAAACCCTTCAAAGACTCATGAATGCTCGAGTCATAGAGGTCTGCAGGCACTGTGAAAGACAAATAAATATGGTACAGGGACATGGTAAGGCACGAGTTCTGAAACCCCTGGTCGTATACTATAACAAGGATACGCCAGCTGCTTCGGCTCCTGCCAAGACTATCTTCACGGTGAAGGCACCAACCCCTTTCCCCTTCCAAAGTTCCCACGCTGTGCCATGGAGGTACAATACAGATGTGGTCGTCACCAATTCGGAGGCGGTCAACTCCATACCATCCTCCTCTATTACAAATATAACCGGAGTAGGAAGAATGACATGGAGTGGAAGGATATATACACCACCTGAGCCCAAACAAGGCAAGACTACCGAAGAAGGAAAAACTGGGAAAGAAGTAGCCTCTGGCGAAACAAAGGGGGCTGTGACTGAAGAGGAAGCCCAGGAATTTCTAAAGTTTATTTGTCATAGTGACTACCAGGTGTTGGACCAATTGAACCATACCCCTGCAAAAATTTCCCTGTTGTCTTTGCTAATAAGTTCTGAACCACATTGGAACACGTTGATGAAGGTGTTGAGCGAGGCGCACGTGAAGCATGATTTACCCGTCGAACAATTTGGGGGCATAATGGGGCATATCGTTGCCAATAATTACTTGACCTTCACAGATGAGGAAGTACCTATTAAAGGAAGGGGGCACAACAAAGCCCTTCATATTTCTGTGAAATGTCGGGATTATATCTTGGCAAAAGTACTTGTGGATAATGGATCTTCTCTGAACGTCATACCAAAATCCACGTTGGCAAAATTGCCTTTCGACGGAACATACATGAGGCCTAGCTCTATGGTTGTGCGGGCTTTTGATGGGACACGTAGGGAAGTCGTTGGAGAAATTGAATTTCCTATACAAGTCAGGCCCTGTACTTTCCAGGTACTCTTTCAAGTAATGGATATCGCGCCCACCTACAGCTGTTTATTAGAGCGACCATGGATCCATTCGGCAGGGGTGGTCCCCTCCACGCTGCATCAAAGACTGAAATTCATCATCAATAACAAGTTAGTGACTGTTTCTGGGGAGGAGGACCTTTTGGTCAGCAAACCCATATCCACTCCATACATTGAGGCCGCCGAGGAAGCCCTCGAAACATCCTTCCAAGCCTTAGAGATTGCCAATGCCACAAGCGTTGTAAAGATGTCTTTCCCCAACGTACCTCTAATGGTGACGCTGAACATGTTGCGAAAAGGGTACCAACCCGGAAAAGGATTGGGGCGGGATTTAGAAGGCAGAACCCAACCGGTGAGTCTCCCGGAAAATAAAAACAGATATGGCTTGGGATATAAGCCCACTGTGACGGATAAGAAAAGGGTTGAAGAGGAAAAGAAGGGGAGAAGAATTGCTCGCCTTACTGGTCAAGAGATCAACACTGCGAGAATCCCTATCTGCGATCTCTATCAGAGCTTTAAGAGTGCCGGAGTGATATATCCGGATCAAGTTGCCATGGTTGAGAACAAGCCTGACCTCAATGTGGAGCTGGTATATGCTTGCCATCCAGATCAAGAGCTGAGCAATTGGGAAGTCATGGAGTTCCCTACAACCATTAACGTTCTCTCAGAGTAATCACTGTATTTCATAATTTGGTGGTCCCCTTGCCATCCCCAAGGCTCCGGGACCCATTTTGTAACAAGGGCAGAACTTGTTTATTTTATTTTTGAAAACCAATGAACACATTTTATTTCCCATCACCTCATTTTTGTGCACTCTATTTTTCTCAAACCTTTCACTTGTTTGTTCTCTTTTCACTTTATAATATAACCCGAATGCAGATCCAAAAATGATTTCCCTGAGAACGACGAAAACCTGGATTTATTTCATGACCCTGTTTATCCAAATGATTGCGTCTATGAGGAAAGTGAGGAAGACTTTGGACCCTCATCTGAATTGACGAGATTGTTGGAACAAGAGGATAAGGAGATCCGCCCACATCAGGAGGAAATTAAAATCATCAACCTTGGAGGTGAAGGAGAAGATAAAATGATCAAGATAGGCACCTGCCTGAGTAAAAACCAGCAAGATAAATTGATTAAACTGCTCCGGGAATTTCGGGATGTGTTCGCTTAGTCATATCAAGATATGCCAGGGTTGGATAACAGCATAGTGGAACATAGATTGCCTCTGAAACCAGAATGTCCACCAGTTAAGCAAAAGCTGCAAAGAATGAAACCGGAAATGCTTCTCAAGATCAAGGAAGAGGTCAAAAAACAATTCGAAGCCGGTTTCTTGGCCTTAGCCAAATATCCACAATGGGTAGCCAACATAGTCCCGGTCCCGAAGAAGGATGGAAAAGTGCGGATGTGTGTGGACTATCGAGATCTAAACAGGGCCAGCCCTAAAGACGATTTTCCTCTTCCACATATTGACATGTTGGTCGATAACACAGCCCAGCACTCCATTTTCTCTTTCATGGATGGTTTCTCCGGGTACAATTAGATTAAAATGGTGCCCGAAGACATGGAAAAAACCACGTTCGTCACTTTATGGGGTACTTTCTGTTACAAAGTAATGTCCTTTGGTTTGAAGAACGCAGGGGCCACTTATCAGAGAGCAATGGTCACTTTATTCCATGATATGATGCACAAGGAAATAGAGGTCTATGTGGATGATATCATTGCAAAATCCAGAACCGAGGAAGATCATGTCCGCAACTTAAGGAAATTGTTTGAACGGTTGAGAAGGTTTAAGCTTAGATTGAATCCTGCCAAGTGCACGTTTGGCGCAAGGTCAGGCAAACTGTCGGGTTTCATTGTAAACAAGAAAGGAATTGAAGTGGATCCCGACAAGGTCAGGGCAATCCTAGAAATGCCACCTCCTTGCACAGAAAAAGAAGTCAGGGGGTTCTTGGGAAGATTAAACTACATCGCTCGATTTATCTCACAATTGACATCGACCTACGAGCCGATCTTCAAGCTACTCCGCAAGAACCAACCAGGGAAATGGAATAAGGACTGCCAAACGGCTTTTGAGAAGATTAAGCAGTACTTGAAAGAACCACCAATATTGGTACCACCGACCCCTGGGAGACCACTGATTTTATACATGACGGTACTGGATGAGTCCATGGGCTGCGTATTGGGTCAGCACGATGAAACGGGAAAGAAAGAACATGCCATATATTACCTAAGCAAAAAGTTCACTGATTGCGAAATACGATACTGCGTATTAGAATGAACTTGTTGCGCGTTAGCATGGGCTGCGAAGCGTTTAAGGCAATACATGTTGAGTCACACTACCTGGCTAGTCTCTAAGATGGATCCTATCAAGTACATCTTTGAGAAGCCAGCCCTGACCGGAAGGATTGCTCGATGGCAAGTGCTGCTAACTAAGTACGACATAACATATGTCACTCAGAAAGCCATAAAAGGGAGCGCTTTGGCTGACTACCTAGCCCATCAACCCATAAGTGATTACCAACCAATACCATTCGACTTCCCAGACGAGGATATTTTGGCATTGTCCGACGAAGAAGAAGGCGGTAACAAAGACAAATGGATTTTAAGATTCGATGGAGCTTCTAATGCTTTAGGGCACGGAATTGGGGCCATTTTGATTTCTCCAGAAAAAGAATTCATTCCTGTCTGCGCCAGGCTATGTTTTGATTGTACCAACAATGTCGCTGAATATGAGGCATGCTCCTTAGGGATCCAAGCGGCATTGGATATGAAAGTAAGAACACTGGAAGTCTACGGAGACTCTGCTTTAGTCGTCCACCAGTTGAAAGGTGAATGGGAAACCAGAGATAGCAAGCTTCTCCCCTATCACGCCCACATTATGGAAATGATCAAAGATTTCGAAGAGATTTCTTTCCATCATGTTCTTCGGGAAGATAATCAGATGGCTGACGCTTTGGCCACTCTCGCTTCAATGTTCAAAGTAAACAATGACTATGACGTGCCCCTCATCGAGGTAGAAAGGCGTCATGAGCCCGCATACTGCCAAGTAGTCGAAGAATAATCGGATGGAAAACCTTGGTATCACGATATCAAGAGGTATATCCAGAGGCAAGAATACCCCGACAATGCCACAGAAAACGACAAGAGAACCCTGCGACGGCTCGCCATGGGATTTTTCTTAAATGGAGACGTGCTTTACAAAAGAAACCATGATTCTATCCTTCTTCACTGTGTTGATACCGCTGAAGCAAATAGAATCATGAGGGATATCCACAAGGGATCTTTCGGAACCCACATCAATGGGCACGCCATGTCAAGGAAAATATTAAGGGCTGGTTATTTTTGGATGACCATGGAAGCAGACTGCTTCGCCTATACTCGGAGATGTCATAAGTGCCAAATATATGCTGATCATATTCACGCACCCCCGTCATCTCTAAATGTTTTGTCAGCACCATGGCCCTTCTTGATGTGGGGCATGGATGTCATTGGTCCCATTGAACCAAAGGCTTCAAACGGCCATCGTTTCATTTTGGTCGCCATTGATTACTTCACAAAATAGGTGGAAGCAGCTTCATACACTAATGTAACTAAAGGTGTTGTTGTTAAATTCGTCAAGCGTGAGTTGATATGTCGGTACGGCCTACCGAGTCAAATCATCACAGACAATAGTACAAACCTGAACAACAAAATGATGAAGGAGCTTTGTGAGAACTTTAAGATCTCCCATCATAATTCCTCTCCGTACCGCCCAAAAATGAATGGGGCAGTCGAGGCAGCAAACAAGAATATCAAGAAGATAATACAGAAAATGGTGGTAACCTATAAAGACTGGAACGAAATGCTTCCTTTTGCTCTGTACGGTTATCGTACCTCAGTCCAGACCTCAACTGGGGCAACTCCATTCTCTTTAGTTTATGGCATGGAAGCAGTCCTGCCTTTTGAAGTGGAGATTCCTTCCCTCCGAGTAATCATGGAAGCCAAACTGGTTGAAGCTGAATAGATCCAGACTCGATATGACCAATTAAATCTGATTGATAGTAAGAGACTGACTGCCCTCTGCCATGGTCAGTTATATCAAAGGCGTATGAAGCGAGCGTTTGAAAAAAAAGTACGACCCCGACAATTCCAAGAAGGAGACTTGGTGCTCAAGAAGGTTTTGTCGATGCATAAAGATCACCGGGGCAAATGGACTCCCAGCTATGAAGGGCCTTATGTCGTGAAGAAGGCTTTTTTTGGAGGTGCTCTCATACTCGCCAACATGGATGGGGAAGATCTACCGATGCCTATAAATGTGGACGCAGTGCGAAGATACTATGCATAAAAAAAAAAGGCTCGCTAGGTTGAAAACCTGAAAAGGCGACCTAGGCAAAAGTTAGAGCAATTGGTGGGGTTAAAAAATCCTAAGAAAGCAACCCCAACAAATTCACATCCTATAGATTCAACACTGCAATGCCAATTTTCCAAGTCACAGACAAGGGGATGGGTCTAGAACATCGAAGCCATTGTCAAGTCACGCCCTCGAAAGCAAAATCAGAAGATAAACAGGAAATCATGGAAAAGACCAGGAATCTTGTCGCTCTCAGGAAATCGATGGAGGATCTAAAAGGCCTTCCCTTCCATCCTTATCATCAATTCCTCACACCTTGTCATATTTTTGCATTATTATTGTCACCTGTACATATCTGTTGTTCATAAATAAAAAGTTTCCTTTCTTCTCACATGTGTTCATGACTAGAATGAATAAACAAGTTTTGTCTAAAAAGAATTTCTTAAAAAATGAGTTTTGAGAAGAACGAAAACACAAAGTTATGGGGAACGAAGTGGACACCGTTGCCAGATCTTACCTCAAGCAAGCTCAACCAGCTCTGCGAAACAACCTCAATGAAGTCAGAAGTAATAATTATTTTGGCCATGAGTTACTTCAACGCCTGTCGCCAAGGGAGTCCGCCTGTAAGTTTTTAATTAGTTTCGCGTTTCTCTGTTAAAGGATGGCCAGGAACCATGATCCCCGAGATGTGTAGTTACCCAACTCTCTCCTTAGCAGACCTTTGGCATGTCCACAGTAAACCCCAAGTCCATTCTCTTTCACCCAAAGGGGCATTACCCTGAATCACCAAATTTTCTCCCCCAGTGGAACCATAATCGCCAAAAACTACACTTCCCAAATCCTTCCCCAGTGGGACTACACTTCTCAGTCAACCCAAAACTGGGGCATCTCCCCAGATTCTTCTTTCGGTCAAGGGACAGTTTTCCCCAAAGACTCTTTCGATCATGTCAAACCAGGGCATCTCCCCGGGTTTATTCTTTCATTCAAGGGGCAGTTCCCCAAGCTTCATCCAATCATCTCAAACTGGGGCATCTCCCCAGATTCTTCTTTCGGTCAAGAGACAGTTTTCCCCAAAGATTTCATCCAATCATGTCTAACTGGGGCATCTCCCTGGGTTTATTCTTTCATTCAAGGGGCAGTTACCCAAGATTTCATCCAATCATGTCTAACTGGGGCATCTCCCCGGGTTTATTCTTTCATTCAAGGGGCAGTTCCCTAAGATTTCATCCAATCATGTCAAACTGGGGCATCTCCCTGGGTTTATTCCTTCATTCAAGGGGCAGTTCCCCAAGATTTCATCCAATCATGTCTAACTGGGGCATCTCCCCGGGTTTATTCTCTCAATCAAGGGGTAGTTTCCTAACCACCCACAGTCATGTCAAACTGGGATATCCCCCCAGATTCATTCTCTTGCGTTCAAGGGGCAGTTCCCCAAGAACCCGCAGTCATGGCAACCGAGGGTCAACCCCAACCTTTACATTTCCTGCCAACATTAAGTTAATTCGGACGAGACATCCTGTTAGCTCCCCCAACCTTTACATTTCCTGTCAACAGTGAGCTAATTCGGACAAGACGTCTTGTTAGTTCCCCCAATCTTTACTTTCCTATCGCCGATCAAATGGCACCTTTATCTTTCCTATCGTCGATCAAATGGCACCTTTACTTTCCTGTCGCCGATCAAATGGCACCTTTACTTTCCTGTCGCCGATCAAATGGCACCTTTACTTTCCTGTCGCCGATCAAATGGCACCACTTTACTTTCCTGTTGCCGATCAAATGGCACCCCTTTATCTTCCTGCCGCTGATCAAATGGCACCTTTACTTTCCTGTCACCGATCAAATGGCACCTTTACTTTCCTATCGCTGATCAAATGGCACCTTTACTTTCCTATCGCCGATCAAATGGCACCATTTTACTTTCCTGTCATCGAACAAATGGCATCCTTTTACCTTTCAGTAGCCTAAAAAGGCATCCTTTTTCTTCCGATCGCCGAACGAGGCACCCTTCATCTCCAATTAATTGAGAATGGACACTCAATCCTCTCGCCTCTTGTTGACTGAAACACAATCCTTCTACTTCATGTCATTCAAAGGATAATTCCCAGTTAACCACTTCTTGCTAAAAATTGGAGCACTGCCCCACTTCTTTTTCCCAGATTTAAAAAAAAATAAAAAAAAAGAAGAAGAGAAGAGAGATAAAGAAAGAAGAAGAAGAGAAAAGCGAAACGGAAGAGGAAAATGCTCGTCTTTAAAGAAGAAAGGTCACACTGACTCGTGATTGCCCACACCATCAGTCGCCATACCGATCAAGAGGTCCCACTTGGCCCCCTACATCGGTGTTCATATCTTTACTTCCTTTTCACTTCAAAAACACAGAAGCTTCGTGTTTCTTTTGTGAAAAAGAAGTAAAGAGGGGCATCTGTGAACACCTCTTTTGGTCCGGTCCAAGTGGAATGAATCTTTTTTATATTGAATTCTAATTCAGAATGGTCAAATTCGAATAGAATGGCTCCAAAATAATCAGAACCGAGCGAAATAACTCAGAATGAAGCTTTTCCAAGTGAAATACAGCCCTGTTGGAGGCAAATCCGATTGGAATGACTCAAAAATGATCACATCTGAACAGGATGACACAGAATGAAGCTTTTCCGAGTGAAATACAGCCCTGGTGGAGATAAATCCGAGTGGAAAAACTCAAAAATGATCAAATCCGAGTCAAAATGAAGCATTTCTGAGTGGAATGACTCAAAAATGATTAAATCCGAGTGGAATCACTGAGAAAGAGTCATTTCCGAGTGAAATGCTCCCCTGTTGAAGTTGAATCTGAGTGGATAGCTTCCCTGCCAAGCCAGTCCGAGTGGATTATGCCCATTTTGAAAAGAAGTCCGAATGGAATGACTCAAAAAAGTTGAATCCGAGTGGAATCACTCAGAATGAGTCGTTTCCGAAGGAAAAACTCCCCTGTTGAAGTTGAATCCGAGTGGCATCACTCAGAATGAGTCATTTCCGAGTGAAATGCTCTTGTTGCATTAAATCCGAGTGAAATTACTCAGAATGGGTCAAATCCAAGTGGAATATGCTCCTGTTGGATTAAATACGAGTGAAATTACTAAGAATGGGTCAAATTCGAGTGGAATATGCTTTTAATGGATTAAATCCGAGTGAAATTACTCAGAATGGAGAAAATCCGAGTGAAACTACTCAGATTTGGGCATGTCCGAGTGGAGTATGACCTGTTGGGTGGGAAATCCCAATAATGACTTAAAAATGGATCAATCCGAGTGGAGTATGACCTGTTAAGTTTAAATCTGAGTGAAATGACTCAGATTAGATGTAAATCCGAGTGGATAAATCCCTCTCAGATGCATTCCGAGAGAAAATGCCAATTTACAAGCCCTGATCGCAAAGAATGTCAATTCCGAGTGGAAGCTGTCTCACTACAATCATTCTGAAATTCAAATTTCCAATACTGAGTGGAAAAAGAGTCATTCCGAATGAAAAATGACCCTGTTAGAGGAGAATCCGAGCGGAAAATCCTCTACTACAACCAATCCGAGTGGAAAAAGGGACTGACTTTGGATGGATGCTGCCCAAAGCTATTTTCCGAGTGAAAGGATTGCTGATTGAAGTAAATCCGAGTGAGTATCACTCGATTGGAAGGAAATCCGAATTAAAATAGCCAAACTTCCAATTTCTGAGTGGAAAATAGGCAAAATCTGAGTGAAAATGACCAAGTTCCATTCGGATTAAGAGCTCACAAGGTCAGTTCCGAGTTGATCCTTCAAGCAGTGAAGTTCTATATCACTTTTGAAGAAATTCCGAGTGGATGCTTCACGCAGGGATGAGATCCGAGCAAAATGCATCTGACTGAAGGAATTCCGAGTGTTTCCTCTTCAATCAGAACCAAGAGTCCCTCTTCAGTCAGTCGGAACCGAGTGACACTCCAAACCAGTTGACCCTCTTTAAACTAATTCCCTCTCATCCCTCCTCAAGCCAATTACCGAGCACATTTCCACCAATTTTCACTCGTTTCCGAGTCATCTTTTACTTATTTCTGACTTATCCTCTAAAGCAATTACCGAGCTACTTCTCACCTAATCCCGAGTCCTTTTAAACCCCATTCTCACTCGGAAAGGAGTATTTTCACTCAGCTTTCTATGGAAATGCTTCATTCCAGTCGGAATTGACTCCCAATGTGGACGAATACTGACTGGGAGGCTGATCCGAGCCTCCTCACTCGGATTGACACTATTTTCACTCAGATTTCAGCCTTTTTCACTCGGATTTCAGCCATCCCCTCTCGGATTGCACATGCTGACTTGGATTCCACCACCCAAGTGGATCCAGGAATCCTGGGGTGGCTGGTAGATAAGGGGCAGAAGTGGAGGAATTAAAAATTCCCACCAGCCGCTGTCCCCCACTACCAAGGCCGAGTGGAAGCCTGAGCTGGCATTCCACTCGGAGTGGAAGGCTGAGCTGGCTTTCCACTCGGAAAGGGCTATAAATAGAGGGCTGAAGCTTTCATTCCTGGTTACACACACAATATACGCGTCCAGCACCCTCACCATTCCTTTCTCCTCTTTCCTCTATCCAGCACCCTCACCATTCCTTTCTCCCTCTCCCTCTCTCCATCAGCCAACTCCGTCCTCTCCTCTCCAACCAACACCGCCCAGTATTCCTCTCTATCAGCCCACTCCGTCCTTTCCCCTCAACATAATACCGCCCAGTACTCCATTCCTCTCAGCCAACACTGCCTAGCAAACCCCTCAACACAACACCGTCCAGCAACTCTATTGTCCCTCAAGCCACAGCACCGTCCCTTTCTCCCAAAACACCCAACCGTCCTCACCAAAACCGACCTCCTCACCCTTTCTCCTACACACCATCCCAATTCCTCTTACACACTGTCCAGTACCCCCCTCAAGTCCACCAAATCCGATCTCCTCACTCCTCTCAACTCCAACACCGTCCCTCTTCTCACTCTGTCTCACTCGGTAATCACTTCTCACTCGGTAAGCTACTGCTCTCACTCGGTTTCTGCTATTTCCACTCGGTTTTACCATTTTTACTCAGTTTTCCTCAATTTCACTCGGTATTTTCCCATTCCACTCAGTTTTTACCATTTTTACTCGGTTTTCCTCAATCTCACTCGGTTTTCTGCTTTTCTCACTCGATATTTCATTTTTTACTCGGTTTCTTCCATTTCCACTCGGTTTTTCCCATTTTCACTTGGTTTTTTCCCTCTTTCTCACACGATTTTCTCTTCTTCCCCTTAGTTTTTTGCTCATTTTTCCTCTGTTTTCTGAACTTACTGTGGGAAACAAATGCTTCCTATGTTTTCTTTCAAATCTAAATAAAAATAAAAAAAAGAAACAAATCATTTTTAAACAGTGTCGTACGGGAGCACTCCCGTCTACACAACCTCTTTAGGATTCGTACACGTGCGAAGAACTTCGCCTTGTATGAGTTCCCCGTCTCAATGACATCCACCATCATTTCCCAAGTCTTTTCCTAAAAGAACAACACTCAGAACTACGTAACCCTGATTTCTTGATAATTCAAGAATACGTAGGAGCAGGACCTCAATTCCTGTCGGGCCCATCTTTCTTATTTCTTTTTATTAATTTATTTCCTCACTTTCATGTTTCTTTCATAAATGTTATTTTTTTGGTCACTTCCTTGAAAATCAATTTAGACGCGACGTCTTGTTGATTTCCCCCTAGTTTTTGCTTGAGCCTCGCCATGATTCATAGGGAAGAGATACTTAGGACGAGACGTCCTGTTTATTTCTTTCCTATCCCTCTTTTTATTTCGAGAACGTCTAATTTAGGCGTGACGCCTTATTAGCATTCTCTTCCTCTCTCTGTCTCATATCGAAGTCGAGTTTAATTCGAAAGAAACGTCCTATTGACCTCGCTTCGACATTCTATGTTTGTACAGTTCTCTCACTCCATTCTGTCGATTTTAAATAAAAAATACAACAATAAAAGGGAAGAAATAAACCATCTTTTATGAGGCTATTTATGTTGCGCATTTTCAATCTTGGTACTGTTTTTGACAGGCGATGTAGGGTGCTAATACCTTCCCTACTCGTAACCGACTCCCGAACTTGAATCTCAATTTTTAACCAGTGCTTTACTGAACTTAGTTTTTTCCAATGTTTTTCCTATGGACAAAAACGTTGGTGGCGACTCCCTGTTTCATCCTACACATTCGACTCCCTCTCTCTTTCTCACCGCGCCGTCGCGATCCAGGTTGCGACAACTCCTAATTATAAAGGACCATATGTTGTGAAGAGGGCTTTTCTGGAGGAGCCTTAATACTCACTAATATGGATGGCCAAGATTTGCCAATGCCTGTAAACACGGATGCAGTGAAAAAATACTATGCTTAGGGAGGAAATGTCAGAACAAAAAAAAACAAAAAAAAACAAACCAAAAAAAAAACAAAAAAACAAAAAACAAAAAAAAAACAAAAAAAAAGAAGAAAAAAAATTAATGCTCGCTAAGCTGAAAACCTGAAAAGGTGGCTTAGGCAAAAGTTAGAGTGACCCGGTGAGTCGAAAACCCGAAAAGGGCGGCTCAGGCAAAAGTTAGGGTCAAATTTTTGGTAATGCGAATAAGACCTCTGGCTCAAAGAAGTACGAGTCCAAGCTCGGGCATATGAATGTCGAACTTACCTTTCCAAAAGCAAGGTCGAAGGGTGAACATGAAGTCGTGTTGGGGGTTAAGGCTCTCATCAGTCTCAGAGATTCACTAGAGGATCCATGAATCTTCCCAGTTTTCGCCTATCCTTTGACCTGTTCTATGTGACCTCATTCATTTCATCTACCTTCCTTATTTTTCTTTCTCTGTATTTGTTTAACATGCATGAATAAAATTCACCCTCTTCGATATGTGTTATGAATTTAGTTGATTTGATAAAAACATGTATTTTAACAAAATAAAATGGAAGAATGGTAAACATTTAAAGTCGCAAGGGACAAGATGCTCCTGCTACTCGATCTCATCATAGGTAATCATCACAGGGACTTGGCCAGGCACGCGCTCCAAAGCTATGGTTGCCTCATTCGTTCTACTTCGTCCATGAGTTATCGTAAGAGTCGCGGTTTCACAGGACTTACCCAATTTTGAAACTTATCTTTGCACTACTTACCAAATTTCGCCCGGTTATCTCACAGATAGTCATGCCAGGCACTAATACCCCAATCAAGTCCTTCAAATCCCTTCCTTGAATCGCCTGAGCTGGCACTTCTCAAAACTCCTTCCTTAAATCGCCAGGTTTGACACCTTTCAATGTTTTACTCTTTCATCGCCTAAGCAGGCACCTTCAAAGTCTTATCCTCGATTATTAAAGTCCGTACCTATTGAAATTCTTCCCCAGTGAAACTACGCTTCCCAGGCAAACTCAACTGGGGCATCTTCCCAAATTTCTTGTGTTATAACCATTCTCCAAGAATCCTTCAGTCATGTCAAACTTGGGCATCTTCCCGGATTTCTTCCTTTCCAGTCATGAGGCGTATCTCCAAACTTCCTTCCAACCTATCAAAACTGGGGTATCTCCCCGGAATTACTGTCTTTCAATCAAAGAGCAATCCTTTCAGTCTTGTCAAAATGAGGCATCACCACCAGCCTATAGGACCAGTGAGCTAATTCGGAAGAGATTGTCCTGTTAGCTTCCCCAATCTCTGCGTTTCCTGTCAAAACTGAGGGTCAGCCCCATCCTTTACCTTTTGTCCGCCTATTCAGGCACCCTTTACTTTCCATCCGCCTATTCAAGCATCCTTTATTTTCCATCCGCCTATTCAGGCATCCTTTACTTCCCGTCCGCCTATTCAGGCACCATTTATTTCCTATCCGCCGATTCAGGCATCCTTCCCGTTCGCCTATTCAGGCACCCTTTACTTTCCAGCCGCCTATTCAGGCACCATTTACTTTCTTGTCCGCCTATTCAGGCATCCTTCACTTTCCTTCCGCCTATTCAGGCATCCTTTACTTCCCGTCCGCCTATTCAGGCATCCTTTACTTTCCATCCGCCTATTCAGGCATCCTTTACTTCCCGTCCGCCTATTCAGGCACCATTTATTTCCTATCCGCCTATTCAGGCATCCTTCCCGTTCGCCTATTCAGGCATCCTTTACTTTCCAGCCGCCTATTCAGGCACCATTTACTTTCTTGTCCGCCTATTCAGGCATCCTTTACTTCCCGTCCGCCTATTCAGGCATCCTTTACTTTCCATCCGCCTATTCAGGCATCCTTTACTTCCCGTCCGCCTATTCAGGCACCATTTATTTCCTATCCGCCTATTCAGGCATCCTTCCCGTTCGCCTATTCAGGCACCCTTTACTTTCCAGCCGCCTATTCAGGCACCATTTACTTTCTTGTCCGCCTATTCAGGCATTCTTCACTTTCCTTCCGCCTATTTAGGTATCCTTTACTTCCTGTCCGCCTATTCAGGCACATCCTTTACTTCCCGTTCGCCTATTCAGGCACCCTTTACTTTCCTTTCTACCGGGAGTCAACCCCGATCTTCTCACCTCCTGTTAACTGAAAGGCTCAAGTGTCAATTCCTGGGTTTTTCCCCTTCATCTAATACTTTGACAAAGGTGTTCACGTCTTTACTCCCTTTCCATTTCAAAAGCAAGAAGAAACTTCATGCTTTTCTCATGGAAAAGAAGTAAAGAGGGGCATCTGTGAACACCTATTTCAGCCCATCCGCAAATGAAAAGAAAATTTTGAAAAAAAAAATTTTTTTTTAAAAAAATTAAAAAAAAAAGAGGGACTCGGAAATGATCATTTCCGAGTGGAAGGACTTGGAACAGATCAAATCCGAGTGGAATATGCCACTGTTGAAGAGAAATCCGAGTAGAATAACTCAGAAATGATCAAAACCTAGTGGAATAACTCAAAAATGATCAAATCCGAGTCAAAATAAAGAATTTCCGAGTGGAATGACTCAAAAATGATCAAATCCGAGTGGGATCACTCAAAATGAGTCAGTTCCGAGTGAAATGCTTCCCTGTCAGAGCCATTCCGAGTGAAGAAATTCAAAAATTCCAATTTTGAGTGAGAAGAGGCCTATTTCCGAGTAAAGAAATTCAAATTTCCAATTCTGAGTGAAAAGAAGCCTATTTCTGAGTGAAAATGGCCAAAATTCCAATTTCCGAGCCATTTCAGTCAGAACCGACTGGCAATTCAGTCAGTTTGCCTTCTCCCTCTCACCCCTCCTTTTTCACGCATTTGCGAGTCACAATTTGACACGTTTCAGTCGGTTCCGAGTCATTGGTCACTTAGATTGTGGAGAGGAAGTGAAGTCCGGGCCAATTCTCAGTCAGTACCGAGTGAAAAGGGTTTTTTACACTCGGATTTAGGAGGCAAAGTGAAGGCCGACCCCTTTTCCACTCGGATTTGACTCCCAATGTGGAGGAATGTTGATTGAGAGGGTGATCCGAGTCATTTACACTCGGATTTCCAACATTTTCACTCAGATTTCCAACATTCTCAATCGGAATCCCTACCTCCTCTCTCGGATTTCAATATCCTCACTCGGAATTCCACGATTTTCACTCGGAATCCCACCCTCCTCTCTCGGATTTACTATTTTGCACTCGGTTTCCCTTATCTCCACTCGGATTTCCAACATTTTCACTTGGATTTCCAACATCCTCAATCGGAATCCCAACCTCCTCTCTCGGATTTCAATATCCTCACTTGGAATTCCACGATTTTCACTCGGAATCCCACCCTCCTCTCTCGGATTTACTATTTTGCACTCGGTTTCCCTTATCTCCACTCGGATTTCCAACATTCTCAATCGGATTCCATCATTATCTCTCGGATTTCCACCAGTTTCCTCCTGTTTGGCTTTGCTGACTTGGATTCCACCACCTAAGTGGATCCAGGAATCCTGGAGGTGGCTGGCAGACAGGGGCGGAAGTGGAGGGAATTAAAAATTCCCACCAGCCGTTGTCCCCCCACTACCAAAACCGAGTGGAAGCCTGAGCTGGCATTCCACTCGGAAGTGGAAGCCTGAGCTGGCATTCCACTCGGAAGTGGAAGCCTGAGCTGGCATTCCACTCAGGCCAGCCTATAAATAGGCAAGGGGGAGGGCAGCTGCGAAAGGAGGCTGAAAAAAGAGAAGGGAAAACTCTGCCAAAGAAACCTCTGTTCTCTCTCTCTCTCATACCAAGTCTTCTCTTCCGCTCACTTCACTCACCGCTCACCCTTCAAACTCTCTCTACCCCAACACCGTCATCACTCTCACTCAACAGCACCTCTCCCAGCCTTTTCCCATTCCCTCTACTTCCCTTTTCCTTCTCGGACCAGCATTCTTGCTCCAATCGTTCGGTTCTGCTCAAATTTCGCCCGGTAATCCTCTTATCACTCAGATTTTACTTTTTTTATTCGATTTTCTTTATTTCCGCTCGGATTCTCACTGTTTCACTCGGATTTCCATTGTTTCACTCGGATTTTCATTGTTTCATTCGGATTTTCATTGTTTCACTCAGATTTTCATTGTTTCACTCAGATTCTCACTGTTTCACTCGGATTTTCATTGTTTCACTCGGATTTTCATTGTTTCACTCAGATTCTCACTGTTTTACTCAGATTTTCATTGTTTCACTCAGATTCTCGTTGTTTCACTCAGATTTTCACTGTTTCACTCAGATTTTTACTGTTTCACTCAGATTTTCACTGTTTCACTCAGATTTTTCCATTTTTGCACTCAGATTCTCCCAGTTTCACTCGGTTTTCTCACTTTTTACTCGTTTTTTTCCATTTTTCACTCGGTTTTTCCCCTTTTTTCACTCATTTTTTTTTCTTCTCCCACTCAGTTTTTTTATTCATTTTTCTTAATCAGTGTCGTACGGAAAATACTTCCGTCTACACAGTCTCTATAAGATCCGTGCACGTGCGAAGCACTTCGCCTTGTATGGATTCTTCACTAAAATGATACCCATCAATATCTTCCTAATCTTTTCCTAAAAAAAACAACATTTAAAGAACTACGTGACCCTGATTTCTCGAAAGCTCGAGAATACGTAGGAGCGGGAAACAGTTCCTGTCGGGCCCATCTTCTTTTATTCAATTTTTGAAGTTTTTTTTCCATTTTTATCTTGCTGTTAAAAGGAGGAGCGAGGTTAATTTGGACGAGACGTCCTGTTAATCTCATATTTTTAAATATCTTTTTTAAGAAAAAAAGAAAGGAGCGAGATTAATTTGGACGAGACGTCCTGTTAATCTCACGTTTTTTTATATATCTCTTTAAAGAAAAAAGAAGGAGCGAGATTAATTTGGACGAGACGTCCTGTTAATCTCATATTTTTTATATCTCTTTAAAAAGGCGGAGCAAGATTAATTTGGACGAGACGTCCTGTTAATCTCATGTAAATATTTTGTGTTGATCTTTGTTTATTTTTTTTGTTTATTTTGTTGTTCCGTACATTTTTCTTTTCATGAAGAAGTTAAAATAATTATTGGGTTAATTATAATGCGCGCTATCAAATTGAGGTAACCATTTTTATAACGGACAGTTGTGAGGTACTAATACCTTCCTCACTTGTAATCAGACTCCCGAATTTGGAATTTCATTTTTTATAACCAGTGCTTTTAACAAAAGGTTTTTCCACTGTTTTATCCTAAAAAAACATTGGTGGCGATTCCCTGTTTATTTTTCGAACCCTTTCGAGGGTCGGCCGCGCCACCGCGATCCCGGTCGCGACACTTAGAATATTTCTTATCTGAACCATCAACAACTCTTCCCTCGAAAGAGATTCACTCGCGTTCCACCACTCAGGGTCACTACAGTCTTCCCCTACTCGGGGTTCACTCGGATATTCATCACTTAATCACAAATAGGCTAACCTTCTCTTATAATACATTTCACTCAGAATCCATTAAGGCCGTTATCACTCGGAAAAGGTCCAAACGTACGAGTCTCACTCGGAAATGAGTCTAAACCTCCTATATTCTCCTCGGGATTCATTAACTTAGCATTATTTCAATCCATCAAGACTCCTCACATAATTCAATAACACATTCCAATCGGTAAGAAGCATCAAATCAACATAAATACTTGTATATATATATATATATATACTCTCTGCTTCACAAACCCGACTGCTCATTCAGCAACATTCTTCAACCAATACATATTCGTATTATCCACTATATGCATATCTATATACAAGCACTCGGTTTATCCATTATCTTAACATGATTCATTCAATATTAATCCCTAGCCAACTCCAATACATAATACCCATGTAAAACATATATACACAAATAGGAATTTACGCTCGGATTTCTAATAACTTAGATTCAATATATATATATATATAAATGGTACTCATTATACAACGTTGTTATTATGAGCTGGCCAAGGCTTTAATACATCAAATATACTCGGTACATTATATTATGTACACAGTCTTATCATAAACACCCAACACTCGGGTTAAAGCCATCATATCATTCCAAACCGACCTGCATACACTGAAAAATGGTGTAGGGGTGAGCTTTACATATTAAATGACAGATATTGGCTCGGATTAATCGTAGAATCCTCAACATGCAATAACATATAACATCAATCAGCACAACAAACACTGTCATTCAATATGAACAAGCACAATCATCATCCGATCGAGAATTCACTCATTTCACTCGGCTATAAAGCTCAACTTACTCAGTAACAAGTATAATAATCCACTCAGATTTCACTCAACTCCGAGCCTTGCTCAAGGAGTGTGCCTGAGCCCAGCTCCAGGACTTAGTCATATTCATATGTTGACATCTGATTGTCGATCGGTAATAGAAGTCCAACACATTCTAGTGGCGAATCAGATGCATACGATTTTATTCACTCGGCGTCCAACGCCAATGCACTCGGTATTTCATCAAGCGTCTCATTTCACGCTTAGTGCCCCAGGCACTGCCCCGAGTCCAACTCGAGGTCTTTCATCATATTCAATATTAGGACCACGTCCTCTTCACTCGGGATTATACCCTTCATGGCACCCCGCAAGGTGATATACTCAACACGTATGCATATACATTCAACTCATATTCATTCGATTGCCCACTCGGAAATCTACGTTCAACACTCTATTCACTCGGCATTTTCACAGCAAATCAGATGACTCAGCCTGTATCACATCCACACGGCAATCACTATGCCATTCACTCGGATTATCATCATCCACGAGCCTCACATGCTATTTCATGGGATCCACTCGACCTTAGCATTTCTAAGCCTCACACACCATTTATATAGAATTCCACTCGGTAATCAACACTAGTAATCATCCCATGTTTTCTCATATGTATTCCACTCGGAATTATCATGCCAGTCCCCATCCAATGCACTCAGCATACACAAATTCAATATCATGCATCACATACATATAATCATACCATTACTTATATAGGGACCAATAACAAACTACACAATTCACTCGGTATTCATATTACAATTATCATGCATCTCATACATTAACTCATATCATCACAAATAGTATCATACAGCTCTTGAACGGATGATCATACACCATGCAATAATAAATAACATACATCCGGGTTCAACTCAACAACAGCATACAATACACATCAAACACAACAAAGTGTAATTATGTCACCTGGAAATCCGTCCATAAGCCATGCATTTGAGATGCAAATCCCCCTTACCTGGAATGACGTTCCAGAAGTAACATGGCCACTCGGCCCAGCCACAGCAACACTCTGCTTGGCATCCAAATGTGGGAAGAGCCAACATGGCTCCCAGTCATCCCTGCAACACGCTCACAGCCATAGAGAACCAACACAATCTCCACACAAGCTTTAAAGCCACCAAGTCAGTGGAGAAGCTCCCAAGCACAACATCATTTTCTCCCACGACCAGTAGAGGATTCCAACACTGCTCCACACTTGAACAGCAACCACCAAGCATGTCTCAAAGTTGTTCCTCACTCGAACAGCACCGAGAGCTAGTCCTCACCACCATGGAGGACAACCAAGCTTTCATGCACCAACCATGCCTTCTTCTTCACACAAACAGCACAGCCTCATACAGTGGATCATCTTCCACAACACCGAGGCACACACGCCCACGCTGCAGCAGGCTCCCAAACTGAGCCCAACATACGAAGGAAGAAGAAGAGGAAGACAAAGAGGAAGCACCAGGGAACAGGAAAGGGACCTGAACCCAGCCTCCACGCACAGCCATACGCTGATTCCTCCACCATAACCATGCTGTTCCACTCGGTCCTATACGATGCGTAAGTGGAAGAAGAAGATGAAGGAGACGAAGGAGAAGAAGAGTCTCCAAAGAGTTTAGAGTGAAGGAAGAGTGTTTCTCTCTTCAGAACATGCACCAACGAGGAATGAAGAGAGTGAGGAGGAAAACATACAACCAAGGCCTTATCATCTCAGCCCCATCAGCATCCCACTCTCATCATCTCAACATCCCATCCTCATTTAATGCAAGTCCATCAGCATTTAATGCTAATTCTCTCAGCAATCATCACTCCCTTCCAACGTGGACAAAGAGAGAGAGAGAACCGGAGTTCACACACTCACCACAATGCACATGTGTGGTCATTTGGCCTTATTATCATAATCATTATTATTATTTTCCTCTTAGTGAATTTCGCCTAGAGTCCCAGCATCAGACTCCCTTCACTCGCTCAAGCGTCCCAAGCTCGCTTGAGCGAAAAACCTCTAGAACCAATTCCTCTCTCGCTCGCTCAAGCGTGACCACATCCGCTTGACCGAGATTCATCCAGAATATCCCCTGATTACACATCACACGTCTCGCTTGGGTGAGTAGTTCGTTCGCCTGGGTGAAATCGGGCCAGAGGCCCTGTAACCAACACAAAGGATTCTCGCTTGAGCGAGAATCCCTCTCGCTTGAGCGAGAATATCAGAACCTGGGCAGAAACGTGAGCCCTCAATACTAAACATATCAAAATCTATACAAAGCCAATTTGACCCAATTCCATACTTCATATACCCTATAATAGATATTTAAAACTTGTCTCCAATGTTCATACACAACAATTTCCATTCTAAGTCATTTACCACAACAAAGTTTAACTTATCATCATCACACACAAATAGATATACATTCCCATGACAATCATCACCTATTCTCATATATCATCCTCATAATCAATAATTGCCATTCACATTTCAATACATACATATACATATGGCAAAGAAAGCATGAGTACAACACACATACATCAATCACTCTCTTTTAAATTCTGATTGTCAACTATAAAATAAAGGTTTTAAAACACCTCTCATTACCACATTGCTCATCTTCATAAAAATTTGGGATGTTACACATACCATCCACAAACTTGTGGACAAGTTGAGCTTTCAAATAGAGAAATTAAAAGAATTTTAGAGAAAGTGGTCGGGAAGTCTAGGAAAGATTGGTCGGTTAAATTAGATGATGCATTATAGGCTTATAGGACAGCATTTAAAACTCCGATTGGCATGTCCCCGTATCAGTTAGTTTATGGTAAGGCTTGCCATCTCCCTGTGGAGTTAGAACATAAAGCATGGTGGGCCATAAAGCTATTAAATCTGGATTTCGACCAATCTCAGGAGGAAAGAGTTTTGAAACTCCATGAACTTGAGGAGTTCCGACTCAATGCTTATCAGAGTGTCTCCATCTATAAAGAGAAAACTAAGAGGTGGCATGATAAGTGGATAAATAAAAAAGTTTCAAAAGGGTGATAAGGTCTTGTTGTTCAATTCCCAATTAAGACTCTTTCCTGGAAAGCTTAGATCTAAGTGGTCGGGGCCTTTTATTGTAAATGAGGTCTTTCCTCATGGTGCAATTGAATTGAAAGACCCGACCACCAAGAGAACTTTTAAAGTGAATGGCCAAAGACTCAAACTCTACTTTAGAGGAGAGTTTGATAGGCAGAAAACCTCCATACTGCTGCAGGCATCTTCTTAGATGTCAGAAGGTCAAGCTAGTGACCTTAAAGAAGCGCTCTAGGGAGGCAGCCCTACGTTCCGAGTGTTATATTCTGTAATTTTGGAGTTAAAAGAAGAAAAAAAAATGAATGAATAATGTTTGAATAAAATTTGTGAAGTTTTAAATAAGGGTTCGGTGATCGGATTTCATCCATTCCTTAGTTCCAATTAGAATCAGTATTTGGTTCGCTTGAGCGAATCTATTTACACTCAAGCGTAATTCTTTCTCGGTTAAACATGAATGGAGTCTGATCCTGATTCTTCCATTCCGCTCAGGTGAAGCATTTTTAGCTTAGGCGAGAAGCTTCTGCTGTTGATTCACGCTTAAGCGAAAGTTTAATGAGCTTGAGCGAGAGTGGCATACTCAGGTCACTGTTACTCATTCTTAACCCCTTTCCCGACTGAAAACTCTTCACTCGTCATTCTTCAATAAACTCCCAATTTTGATGTTGAATAAAAAGGGAGACTTTAATAAATGATTTCTGATCGTTGATTTAATCAACGGGTCAGATGATGGAGGGTGACTTGTCTTAGTCGGCCCTTTTATCATTCGGTCTCTCATTTCATTCAATCGGTATTCATTCACTCGTTGTTTTATTCCACCTAATCTCTTTCTTGGTTTTCTCACACACCTCTCTGTAATTTTCTTTTTCATCCACTCTTATTCTGTCACTCACTCATCTTTTAGCCAGCCGGTATTTCTTTTAATCGTTCTTGCATCCACTCGTTTTTCATTCACTCAGTTTCTCACTCATTCACTCATCACTCATCCACTTGGTATCTCTTCCACTCATTTTTTCATCCACTCTTTCACTCTTCCAATCGTCATTTATTTTACTCATGTGTTCCTCCGCTTGTTCTTTCTTTCACTCGGCCTTACTTTCATTTGTTCTTTCTCCCACTCACTTTTCTGTTCACTCGTATCTCACTACAGTTGTTCACTCATCCATTCATTGTCAGACTCGTCTCTCATGCACTTTACTTTATTCCATTCATTCTTTCACTCGTTCTTGCACCCATTCATCCTTCATTCACTCAGGATCATTTCCATTCAGTGTTTCATTCACTCATTCTTTCAATTTACCTGATTTCTATTTTTTGTTTCTTCACCCATCTTTCTGAAATTTTCTCATTCACTCGTTTTTCATCCACTCGGTGTTCCCATCACTCGTTTCTTTTTATTTTTCAGTTTCTCACACGATTCTGTCATTCTGTCATTCTCTCATCTACTCGGCCGACCTCTTTCTCGATTTTGGTTCACTCGGGATCTTGTTCATTCGTTCTCCCTGCAGTTTATTTTTTTCATTTACTTGGTTTCTCATTTGATCACGTGTCGTTCTTCCATTTGTTCTTCCACTCACTCTTGCATTTACTCATCTCCTTCATCCGGTCGGTATATCTTTAACTCGTCCTTAGAATCTTTTTCATTCATTTTTTTTCATTTGTTCTCTCTTCCACTCGTTCTTTTTCATCCACCCTCATTGTCACTCGTCTTTCTTGTATCCACTCGGTCACTCAGTCTTTCATTCTCGCACTCCATCTTTAATTCATTCGTTCTTGCACTCGTTGTTTTATTTACTCATCCACTCGTCTCTCACCACTCTGTATCTCTTTCTCAGTCCTTCTCGGTCTTTCATCTATTCAGTATGTGAGCCCGAGCAAGAGTGCTTTATTGAATACCATATTTTCTTATAAAAAAATAATAATAAAAAATAAAATAAATAATATATATATAATAAATAAAAATAATAAAAGAAAATTGGGCATTGGTACGCCAACATTTCAGCGTACTTACGCGTATCTTAGGTAGAGGGTTCAACAGTATAAAAACCCTTCAGCGTACCAACCCTAAATTTCTACGCTGAACTTTGGGTTGTTGAAGACGAAAAGGCACATCTTCTAATTCCTGAGAAAGGTACCATCTTTTCACTTAATTCCTTCAATTCTAAGTTACATAGTTGGTATTTTACTGTTTTATTGTTAAAATTCTTCCATTGTTCATAGCCATTCATCTCACATTTTTGGTTTGCTGTGATTGTTTTGGATTTTTGTACTTATTTTCATTTAGGTTGTTTATCACCATTTTTATCATTCACCATGAAAAGAAGATCACAGCGACTCCTGCAAAACCCTAGACCAAATTTTGTAGAAGGAAGTGTGAGAAAAAAGCAAAAAGATAACGAAAAGGAGGTGGCAACAATAAGTATCTCTGATTCTCCTTCACCTGCACCTAGTCAAAGTCAAGCTGAAAGGAATGACTCTCCTTCGGTTCAGAGGTATGAATCTCCTTCAGTCGAAAGGAATGCATCTCCTTCAGTTGAGAGGAATGCGTCCCCTGCAGTTGAGAGGAACAAATCGCCAGAAGTTGAAGGTTTTGACAGGCACAGGTTCAGAGATGCTAAGGCTGCTGAAGAATATGATATAAAGTTTAAAACCAGGGGCGTCATCAGGGACAGAGCTTTGGTCCTTGATGGTGAGAAATATGCCGATGCTGAGGTACAAGCTGCAATAATGTAGAGGGGATGGGAGTTCTTTAATAAAAATTTGGGCAATGGCTACCAGGAGCTCACCCGAGAGTTTTATGCCAACCTGAGAGCTCACTCGAATGAAGCTGAAGTTTCCTTCTCTTCTTTCTTAAGAGGAGTAACTATTCCCTTAACTGGTAATCTGCTGAACGAGCTTTTACAAATACCCATTCTGGAGGAGGAAGCATGTCAATACACATGGAAGGTGGAGATGTTTCATCAGGCTGAGAATGAAAAGCTGAGGAAGGAAATATTGAAAGAATGTTGTGTGAAAGATGCTACTTACCTGACACGGTCTAATGGCTTACCCAAAAGTGTCAGGAAGAACTGTCTGAACAATCTTCCTCTGCTATAGTGCCATTATCTTTTATCATCCCTGCAGCCGGTATTGCATGTGACTGAAATTACTAGTAAGCGGTTGGTGTTGCTGTACTGTTTGATGAAAAATTTGAATGTAAACCTGGGTGAGCTAATATTAGGGGAAATGATGAAAAATTTAGAAAAGAATCTCCAGTTGCCATACTGCTCAGTGGTCACATTGTTGGCTCAAGCGAATCAAGCTGTGGTCAACTATGCTGAGTTGACAACGGTTAAGCCTGAAAGAGTTATAGACAGGCAATGGGTGATCAGCCATATTGATAACTTTGTGCCTAAGGAGCCAAAGCGTCAAAAGCAGTCTCAATCATCAGGAGCGGGTCCTTCTTCTGACATTTCTTTGATATTGCAAGAATTGCAGGTCATGAAGAGGATGCAACTTGGAATTTATGATCTGGTTTTAAACCATGATCTTATGCTCAGGAAGATTGCTGCCGGATTGGATGTGGATCCCGCGGAAGAAATGGGGGTTCCACCCAACAGAGATGCGTGGCTGGCCTCTATTGGATTCACCATTCCTTCCGATGAAACGTATATCACCCCTGATTTTCTGTACTCGAATCCCGATGTGATCGTCATAATTAATAAAAATGCGAGTAAATTTTTCGCGTTAGAAAACATTTCCAAAACACCACCATGACCACATCAAGACTCAAATCACAGAAAACCAAAGAGCGAGATTTCAAAACTTATAACTGGATCGATAAATAGTTTGCCCATTCGGTATACAAAATAATAGAGTTTACAGCGGAAGAAAAATGTGTATACTGGGCACACGCCTAGTCCCATATATGAAGATATGAGAAAAGGCTCGACAACGCATGCAATGGCGTAACATAGGCCTAGTAGACAACCATCTTCATTTTACATGTTCACATGAGCATACTATACCTAAGATATAGGTATATACTTATCTATGTGGTCATGCATCATACATCATCAAGGTCCATATCCATTTCGACCACAAGGCATGTGTCATCAACACTTATACGCTAATCAAGCGGGTATGAGTACATACACCCTCAAAGACCAATACAATAACCACTCAAGTTTTTATTCACAATACATTCAAGATTACTACTAAGATCAGTACTATTACGTACATTCATTTACAACCTAATAAATTACAGTCGCTGCCGGCCAAGGCATCCCATTATAACTATTTACCTTCCCAAAAGCTTTACTTTTAAATCATCCTCTTCCCATGGTTTTCCTGCACCAATACTAAAAAGTAGACCACATGGGAGAGTGAGTTTACATTTCAAATGACGATATGAATACAATTGAAATTATGTGCATATGCATATCAACATCATGTATGCTTTGCTAAACACATCAATAATCATCATAAATTATTATTTCGACAATATATATTCATTTCATGCTTATTCATCAAATCATAGCAAAGCAAGCATATGCACATCTATAACACCGCCACAATGGGCCAACACATATCTATCATATCGCCCCAATGGGCCAACTCATCAATATAGACCATCTTGGTCTTTCATCAAGCCACTATGGGCTAATATCATCATTTCCAATCATAATTAAATACGCCCTTCATTATATTGGGCCATATCATACATATCGTCATATTCAACGTCATTTCATATGTTCATATCATTTATTACTTTTATGTGGTCTTTCATCATATTAACTTCACATCTCATCGACACCAATATTAACATCTCAATCATCATCAATCATTATCATATTCTGGCATATCTCCATACTATGTGAATTTGACAACCAATGCGGATCCGACTGTGGGAATAAACACCAAGTTGTGGGTCAAGCATAGGTGTGCTACTATGCCCCTACTGCAGTAGTAAAATGTGTACACATATCTCAAAGCATGCATGCATCTCAACAACATGTTTTACTGGTACCAAACCGCGATCGCCCATCTGTAGCACTAGTCACCTTGTGACTTGCGGATCAATAACATGGCCTCACTTGCCAAAAGTGCTACGGGCCCCTCCCGAACACACATCGAGAGAGCCGTGCCCCGTCGGACACCGAGGTAACTCACTCACCATAGAGCCGCCCACCCACTGGGCCCGCCACATAGGGTGCCTCGTCACCAAACTATGGACAGCTTCGTGACTCATACACCGAGTCACAGGGGAAACATCAATAATGCTCGTGCACTGAGCCGCCCTCCCACTGGGCCCGCCTAGTGGAACCCCCCTAATATTCCACATAGACAGCTATCGATATGCCAGTCATCATCATCATCATTATACTCACCAACATCTCCATGTACGCCTTAGTGGGCCTTCTCATTATTCATTTCTTGACCATGGGTTTCAGGTTTTATACGTGGCCTTTTCATCACAACATATTTCATAATTATTTCATCTCATACACGCAAGATAACACTTGCAAACAGCCACCATAGCATTTCAACGTCACATATTATTCATCAATATCATCACACTTCATTTAGTGGATTTTCATCTCATTATTCATTACCATTGCTCAAGTATACTCATATAAGTATATATATAAAATTGTATGGCATTCACAACATTATCAATTTCATATTTCATACCACACATACAAGACTATGCTTGTATCATACACAATGGTACACAACCATTCATCAATATAAATATACACCTTTTTGTGCAAGAGAGTGTTCAACATCATCATCTAGCATTATTTAATATCATACTTCCTCTAATTCATCCAATTATAATTCATACAATGTCATTTATTCATTTACAATTACTTCCATGTTTTATCATCATTATATTGTCCTTAACACATTCCCTTAATCATCTCATCTTATAAAGAAAAGGAGTCCAACATAAGCCCAATACAAGGAAAATGAAATAAATTTCATTTCTGGGCAACTCGCTCAAGCGAGATTCACCACCGCTTGAGCGAGATCAACATCACTCGCTTGGGCGAGTCCTCTCATATGGGCGAAATACTTCCAGTAGCGTTTTCACGCTCGCTCGCTTGAGCGAATCACACCCTCGCCTGAGCGAGATTGAAGTGGGTCGCTTGAGCGCCCAAAAGTTCTCCTTGAGCGAAGACATCTGGGAGTATCAGGTCACCATCTCGCTTGAGCGAGTCACTCTCGCTCAAGCGGAATTCTTCCAGTATCCAATCTTGTACTCTCTCGCTTGAGCGAGACTCAGCATGCCACGCCTCTCGCCTAAGCGAGATTACTCCAGTGCCATTTTTCCACTTCGCTCGCTCAAGCGTGGCTACTCTCGCTTGAGCGAGGTTCACCCAGTATGTTATTCTCCTCTGTTAAATGCGTCTCGCCTAAGCGAGACCTCATCTCGCCTGAGCAAGATTGGACCCGAGACCAATCCTCTGGTACAGGGGACTCTCGCTTGAGCGAGATCCCATCTCGCTTGAGCGAGATTACCAGTACACGCTCAGAAACTCAGTCTGTTACTCTCCTTCTCACATCAAAACCTTAATATATAAGTTTGACCTAGATTAATCTTCCTTACTCCTCCATTTATACACTTAGAACCTGGTTCAATAATTCTTACATCTCAATTCCAATTATCAATCCATTAACTATGAAAAAGAATTATATAAACACTCTTCATCATCATTTCACTTTATCACAGCACAACCTTCAACACTTTATTCACCTCATCTATTCATTGAATATCACCACACATTTGATTCATATCAATTAAAAAGAACATCAAGTATTTATCATCAACATCATATATTCATATAATTTTCACAACAATTCCATAAGCCAAGCCATCATTCACTATTTCAACAATTCAAACATACAATTAATTCTTGGCAAGGCAATGCATGAGTGCACACATAACATAATTATCAATTAATCACTCATGCACTTGAAATGCAAACTCCTCTCCTACCTCGAGAGAAGATCCACAATTCCAATGCTCCAAATGCCTCAATCGCTCCGCATCATCGTCGGGGATGCAATCCTATCACAACAAATATACATATAATTGCCATTATTATACTATCACAAAGCATCACCTAAGACATCATCACCTAGCCCATGATCAAGTCCTAGACTTGTCTAGTACTCCAAATTCATATGCTTGTATTAGGCTTCGGGAATTCCTTTCCCCAAAGCTAAGATTTCTAGATTTCAAAGGGCTAAACAACCCAACATCAACAACACCATGGCCTATAACAAGACCTAAGGCTTCATCAATTTAAACATCCATTCTCTTAGTTTATTATTAATGGTTTGTAACCATTATCAACATCATAAACATCAACACTTAAGACTAATTCCCTCAAATCAATGTACCTATACACATGCATATTTCCTCATTTGTAACTCATGACTTAGCTCCCCATTCTATCAACATCAATATTCAATCCCAATACTTCTAAATGTTCATTTCCTCATATAAATCCACTCCCAAGGCATCAAAATCACTAAGGTTATCAATTTGGCAAAAATCCCCAATTTATCACACTTAGGGTTTCCCATCTAAAATCATTTAACAATATTCTCAATCAATCTCTTAAAATCTTTATGGTCACTATAACTTTCTCTTCATCCCACAACATCAACCATGTTCAATTTCACACCTCCATTATTCATGCTTAAAGTTTCACTCTAGGTTTACCAACACAATCAACACCCATCCACATGCAAGGCTTCTAACATTATCATCTTCAACCCAATAACACAAAACCATAATAGAATGATGTGGAGGTAAGAAATCTTTACCTTAAATCCAAACTCCACCAAAACGAAAATAAGGGTGAAGAAGAAGAGGAGAAGACCAATGCATGCTCCCATGCTCCATAGATGCCTCACATATCCAAGCTCAAGTTCATATTTTTGGCAAGAATAGGGGTAGGAAGAAGTGGGTTTCGGTTTGCCCATTATAGAGGGAGGAGGAGGTAGAAAAAGTGAAGGAGAAGGTGAGAGGAAGAAGCTGCCGAAAATATGAAGGAAAAAGGGGGAAAGAAAGTGTAAAAATCTAGGTTCTTGCACAATGGTTAATGTCCTAACTTTTGTGTTTGCCATTTTGTCCATTGGTCAATAGAAATTAGAAAAAGGGGAGGAGAAGCCACGGTGAAATGGAGAGAAGAAAATGGATTTTGCAATTTATTTTAATTCCAATCCCCTCGTATTTTCCCCGTTTCATATCATACGTCGAGTCCAATTAATTATCTCCTTAGCACTAGAAATTATTCTAACTACACTATCTTAACCACAATAATATTCCAAACATTCTAGACCCATCAACCACTCAATTCAATTAAGTGGGTCCCACATCATCTGTTAATTCATCCGTTTCCGGTAAATCTTAATTTACCGATAATTCACCTCTAGTGTCTAACAACATCTCCCATAATTATTTGACCATGAATAATTAATTATCATTATCCGATAAATTTATTTTCTCTAAAATCTGGGATGTTACAATCCACCCCACCAAAAAGAAACTTCGTCCTCGAAGTTTAATATCGGTATACGTCATAAGGCCACACTTCGGCCACACACCATTAAGGTCCAAGATCATCATAATGTAACATCGGACTTTCCAAAGTCTAGCAGGATATACTTATTATCATCCTTTTACCCAAGTATGAAACTTCACATACTCATCATGAGTCACCTCTCATCTATTCTCGGTTTATTGATCACAATTTTCGCATTCTTATCCAGTACCTCCGGATAGGTCCAATACATTCGCCGTAAGCAGTTACAACTCTACACTTGCCCGACCTATGTGTTGCTGCATCCGACATACAGGAAGGCGTCCCAATCCCGTAGTGGTTACTACAAACACATGAGATCGGCGCATGAGTGCACGTTGCCACAATGCCTATGGCACGTAAAGACATATCAGGATAAGTACCTTCATGTCCTATTGCTCACATTATTCCTATCAATTCTAATATTATTCCTTCATACACGAGACTTCCCAAGAAGTCGCACAATCTCACGAGCAATATACTCACATCATATTGTTACTTAATCGTGATCCGGCATAATTCATGTCATACCATTCATTATTCTTCAGTCACCATAACCATATATTGACATAACAGCCACAAATTTCCAATCACCATAGGGTAATCACCCCACCATTGGACCTCGTTCATCTCAAAATCACAGTCAAATAACTTAGAAATCATTTGTCTAATCCAGATATTGCCAACGATAATTCGGTTCAAGCCTATAGGAATCACTAAACTCATATCAAATAGATGCTCCCAAGGTCAAAATAAGGTCAATATTCATATACTAATTTTCCACACTAGTGGTTTGCCTCTTTTATCACAGACAAAGTCCATATATTGGACATACGATTCACATTGTATCACATCGGCATACGATTCTATCACCAATATATCTTCTTTTCAAAGCAAAAAGGGAGGTATCAATAGAATTAAATTCCATAACCAACTCATGTTAACATGCATTACCTCTATATCATACCGCAATTCATAATCAATCTAATCTTCATAACGTTAAGGGCATACAATCTAGCTCAAAATCATACCATAAAATTATATATCTTGGTCAATACCAAGGTATACTCCGAATTCAACATCTTTATTCACCAACTACGTATGGGTTCATGTTCTCATTTCCAATCCAATCGCACATCGGTTCTAGCCTCTTCAACTCGTTCCATACTTTATTTCACTACGGCTCAACCCTTCATGAGATTCAGTTCATCACTAGTCTTAGAAAATTCAAGGGTCATCTAGTACCCATTGGGGAATACTTCCACAACACATAAAGTCAATAAACATGGCTCATAGAAACATCATAGAGCCTAGACCACCATAGGGTCAAATTCAATCGGGTTCGATCGTTCAAGATCATTTTGAGTCGTTCGAGGTTACCACACTTAGTGGGTCACAACTAAATCAATCATTCACTCGGTTCACAAATACAAAACCGAGACATGCCCCAAGTCTACATATACACAATTTTAATGTTCAATCATCTTATTACTTACTCGTATCCTTCATCCAAAAAGGAATATAATAAATCATTTGTATTACATAATATCATACCTTTGTGCTCCAGGATATAAAATCCATAATTCAGATTAGCACAAACAATCATTTTAATTTATGAACGTCCATATTAGGGAATTTATTCACCATCTTTCATACAATTAGATTTCAACATGTGAATCATTCATATCTAACATCTCCTATCCGTGATCAACATACGGCATAGGTTCACCCTCAAATCAGTTCATACTCAATATATCATATCCATGATCACACATGGTTCAATTTCATCATCAGTTAAAGTCATACTCAAGTATCAATATTCAAATGCATAATATCAATGTATTCGTCATTATAAGGAAATAGTGTAAGGAACTTGGCCGGTCTTACACGAACAACCACATCAATCACATTGAGGAATTCATCCATAAACATATTCAATCTCATGATTCATACATGATTATATTTTGAGCAACTAGGCTCCACATGCACATCATACAACCTTAAGGATAAAGAATATACTTCCAGTAAACAACCACGTCTTATGAATCACAATCTCATAATAAGTCCTCATTGCGCATCAATCCCAACTCAACTCTAATGATTCACAATAATTCCTCAATAAGCAATAATGCCCTTATAATCAATCCATAATTCCTAGGCACTTAGTCCATTATATGTCCATGTAGGGCAATCAAACATAATATCATCATTCTCTAGATAATTATCATTCTAAAATCTATACGAACAACCTTATTCTAATAATCACTAAAATGTTCCAATATTGAGCAGTCGTGCTCCAACCATCCATAAAATCAATTCTAATACCAATCAATCATGCAATGACAATGATCAAGATCTCTAATTCAGAGCAAAATACGCTCTGATACCAGATTATATCACCCCTGATTTTCTGTACTCGAATCCCGATGTGATCGTCATAATTAATAAAAATACAAGTAAATTTTTCGCGTTAGAAAACATTTCCAAAACACCACCATGACCACATCAAGACTCAAATCACAGAAAACCAAAGAGCGAGATTTCAAAACTTATAACTGGATCGATAAATAGTTTGCCCATTCGGTATACAAAATAATAGAGTTTACAGCGGAAGAAAAATGTGTATACTGGGCACACGCCTAGTCCCATATATGAAGATATGAGAAAAGGCTCGACAACGCATGCAATGGCGTAACATAGGCCTAGTAGACAACCATCTTCATTTTACATGTTCACATGAGCATACTATACCTAAGATATAGGTATATACTTATCTATGTGGTCATGCATCATACATCATCAAGGTCCATATCCATTTCGACCACAAGGCATGTGTCATCAACACTTATACGCTAATCAAGCGGGTATGAGTACATACACCCTCAAAGACCAATACAATAACCACTCAAGTTTTTATTCACAATACATTCAAGATTACTACTAAGATCAGTACTATTACGTACATTCATTTACAACCCAATAAATTACAGTCGCTGCCGGCCAAGGCATCCCATTACAACTATTTACCTTCCCAAAAGCTTTACTTTTAAATCATCCTCTTCCCATGGTTTTCCTGCACCAATACTAAAAAGTAGACCACATGGGAGAGTGAGTTTACATTTCAAATGACGATATGAATACAATTGAAATTATGTGCATATGCATATCAACATCATGTATGCTTTGCTAAACACATCAATAATCATCATAAATTATTATTTCGACAATATATATTCATTTCATGCTTATTCATCAAATCATAGCAAAGCAAGCATATGCACATCTATAACACCGCCACAATGGGCCAACACATATCTATCATATCGCCCCAATGGGCCAACTCATCAATATAGACCATCTTGGTCTTTCATCAAGCCACTATGGGCTAATATCATCATTTCCAATCATAATTAAATACGCCCTTCATTATATTGGGCTATATCATACATATCGTCATATTCAACGTCATTTCATATGTTCATATCATTTATTACTTTTATGTGGTCTTTCATCATATTAACTTCACATCTCATCGACACCAATATTAATATCTCAATCATCATCAATCATTATCATATTCTGGCATATCTCCATACTATGTGAATTTGACAACCAATGCGGATCCGACTGTGGGAATAAACACCAAGTTGTGGGTCAAGCATAGGTGTGCTACTATGCCCCTACTGCAGTAGTAAAATATGTACACATATCTCAAAGCATGCATGCATCTCAACAACATGTTTTACTGGTACCAAACCGCGATCGCCCATCTGTAGCACTAGTCACCTTGTGACTTGCGGATCAATAACATGGCCTCACTTGCCAAAAGTGCTACGGGCCCCTCCCGAACACACATCGAGAGAGCCGTGCCCCGTCGGACACCGAGGTAACTTGCTCACCATAGAGCCGCCCACCCACTGGGCCCGCCACATAGGGTGCCTCGTCACCAAACTATGGACAGCTTCGTGACTCACACACCGAGTCACAGGGGAAACATCAATAATGCTCGTGCAATGAGCCGCCCTCCCACTGGGCCCGCCTAGTGGAACCCCCCTAATATTCCACATAGACAGCTATCGATATGCCAGTCATCATCATCATCATTATACTCACCAACATCTCCATGTACGCCTTAGTGGGCCTTCTCATTATTCATTTCTTGACCATGGGTTTCAGGTTTTATACGTGGCCTTTTCATCACAACATATTTCATAATTATTTCATCTCATACACGCAAGATAACACTTGCAAACAGCCACCATAGCATTTCAACGTCACATATTATTCATCAATATCATCACACTTCATTTAGTGGATTTTCATCTCATTATTCATTACCATTGCTCAAGTATACTCATATAAGTATATATATAAAATTGTAAGGCATTCATAACATTATCAATTTCATATTTCATACCACACATACAAGACTATGCTTGTATCATACACAATGGTACACAACCATTCATCAATATAAATATACACCTTTTTGTGCAAGAGAGTGTTCAACATCATCATCTAGCATTATTTAATATCATACTTCCTCTAATTCATCCAATTATAATTCATACAATGTCATTTATTCATTTACAATTACTTCCATGTTTTATCATCATTATATTGTCCTTAACACATTCCCTTAATCATCTCATCTTATAAAGAAAAGGAGTCCAACATAAGCCCAATACAAGGAAAATGAAATAAATTTCATTTCTGGGCAACTCGCTCAAGCGAGATTCACCACCGCTTGAGCGAGATCAACATCACTCGCTTGGGCGAGTCCTCTCGCGTGGGCGAAATACTTCCAGTAGCGTTTTCACGCTCGCTCGCTTGAGCGAATCACACCCTCGCCTGAGCGAGATTGAAGTGGGTCGCTTGAGCGCCCAAAAGTTCTCCTTGAGCGAAGACATCTGGGAGTATCAGGTCACCATCTCGCTTGAGCGAGTCACTCTCGCTCAAGCGGAATTCTTCCAGTATCCAATCTTGTACTCTCTCGCTTGAGCGAGACTCAGCATGCCACGCCTCTCTCCTAAGCGAGATTCCTCCAGTGCCATTTTTCCACTTCGCTCGCTCAAGCGTGGCTACTCTCGCTTGAGCGAGGTTCACCCAGTATGTTATTCTCCTCTGTTAAATGCGTCTCGCCTAAGCGAGACCTCATCTCACCTGAGCGAGATTCGACCCGAGACTAATCCTCTGGTACAGGGGACTCTCGCTTGAGCGAGATCCCATCTCGCTTGAGCGAGATTACCAGTACACGCTCAGAAAATCAGTCTGTTACTCTCCTTCTCACATCAAAACCTTAATATATAAGTTTGACCTAGATTAATCTTCCTTACTCCTCCATTTATACACTTAGAACCTGGTTCAATAATTCTTACATCTCAATTCCAATTATCAATCCATTAACTATGAAAAAGAATTATATAAACACTCTTCATCATCATTTCACTTTATCACAGCACAACCTTCAACACTTTATTCACCTCATCTATTCATTGAATATCACCACACATTTGATTCATATCAATTAAAAGGGACATCAAGTATTTATCATCAACATCATATATTCATATAATTTTCACAACAATTCCATAAGCCAAGCCATCATTCACTATTTCAACAATTCAAACATACAATTAATTCTTGGCAAGGCAATGCATGAGTGCACACATAACATAATTATCAATTAATTACTAATGCACTTGAAATGCAAACTCCTCTCCTACCTCGAGAGAAGATCCACAATTCCAATGCTCCAAATGCCTCAATCGCTCCGCATCATCGTCGGGGATGCAATCCTATCACAACAAATATACATATAATTGCCATTATTATACTATCACAAAGCATCACCTTAGACATCATCACCTAGCCCATGATCAAGTCCTAGACTTGTCTAGTACTCCAAATTCATATGCTTGTATTAGGCTTCGGGAATTCCTTTCCCCAAAGCTAAGATTTCTAGATTTCAAAGGGCTAAACAACCCAACATCAACAACACCATGGCCTATAACAAGACCTAAGGCTTCATCAATTTAAACATCCATTCTCTTAGTTTATTATTAATGGTTTGCAACCATTATCAACATCATAAACATCAACACTTAAGACTAATTCCCTCAAATCAATGTACCTATACACATGCATATTTCCTCATTTGTAACTCATGACTTAGCTCCCCATTCTATCAACATCAATATTCAATCCCAATACTTCTAAATGTTCATTTCCTCATATAAATCCACTCCCAAGGCATCAAAATCACTAAGGTTATCAATTTGGCAAAAATCCCCAATTTATCACACTTAGGGTTTCCCATCTAAAATCATTTAACAATATTCTCAATCAATCTCTTAAAATCTTTATGGTCACTATAACTTTCTCTTCATCCCACAACATCAACCATGTTCAATTTCACACCTCCATTATTCATGCTTAAAGTTTCACTCTAGGTTTACCAACACAATCAACACCCATCCACATGCAAGGCTTCTAACATTATCATCTTCAACCCAATAACACAAAACCATAATAGAATGATGTGGAGGTAAGAAATCTTTACCTTAAATCCAAACTCCACCAAAACGAAAATAAGGGTGAAGAAGAAGAGGAGAAGACCAATGCATGCTCCCATGCTCCATAGATGCCTCACATATCCAAGCTCAAGTTCATATTTTTGGCAAGAATAGGGGTAGGAAGAAGTGGGTTTCGGTTTGCCCATTATAGAGGGAGGAGGAGGTAGAAAAAGTGAAGGAGAAGGTGAGAGGAAGAAGCTGCCGAAAATATGAAGGAAAAAGGGGGAAAGAAAGTGTAAAAATCTAGGTTCTTGCACAATGGTTAATGTCCTAACTTTTGTGTTTGCCATTTTGTCCATTGGTCAATAGAAATTAGAAAAAGGGGAGGAGAAGCCACGGTGAAATGGAGAGAAGAAAATGGATTTTGCAATTTATTTTAATTCCAATCCCCTCGTATTTTCCCCGTTTCATATCATACGTCGAGTCCAATTAATTATCTCCTTAGCACTAGAAATTATTCTAACTACACCATCTTAACCACAATAATATTCCAAACATTCTAGACCCATCAACCACTCAATTCAATTAAGTGGGTCCCACATCATCTGTTAATTCATCCGTTTCCGGTAAATCTTAATTTACCGATAATTCACCTCTAGTGTCTAACAACATCTCCCATAATTATTTGACCATGAATAATTAATTATCATCATCCGATAAATTTATTTTCTCTAAAATCTGGGATGTTACAAAACGCCTTTGGCAACCGAATTTCCACCCTCCCCTGCGTAAAATGCTGATGAGTCCTTGCATGAAGACGAGGACGATTGATGTTTTATTCTCTGATTCATGTGATGATGTTTATTTCTTTGTGTAACAACTTTATTTTAGTGTTTTTCTAAACAATGAATTCTCTTTTATTTTAGTTGTAATGAAATTTTATTTCTTTATTAAATTGCTTGTGATTATTCTGTTTTTTTCGAATGTATCGGTAAATCCATGCATCCCAATCCGACCATGTGCTTTCCATGCATTACCGGTCAGGTAAAAGGGAAGTATTCTAATTTTTCGACTCATTCATTAATAACCTATGTTAACTATGTTTAATTCAAAATCCATCTTAATTATTTAATTCTTGTTGATTCTCAGGCTTTATTCGGATAGATGAATTAATTGGCCTTGTTTGACTCATGATCCCTGTCCATAGCTATTTTTCATTATTAATTAACTGTTTACTCGGCATGCTATTTAGTAATCTGAATGTATGACCTTACATTAAGTTTGGGGACATGACTGGCTGATTAACTGTTACATTCGTAACTTTTGAGCCTCTATTATTCTTTTCCGAGTAAACCTGCATGCTAGTTAGTGAGACAGAATTTGCTTCAATGCTTGCTAATTGGTTTTATGCCTGCCAATCGGACATGATGAAGGCCTTCTTTGTTAAATTAGCCAGGGCCAAAAATTAGCCTTCCTAATATTTTTAATTATCCTTTGACCCAATAATTATGTTTGAGCCTGAGACCCTTTTATTCTGTTTATTCACCTAACGTTACAAGCCTAAATATCTAAGAAAAACCAAGTGAATTACCCCTGGATGTTCCACTGATGAATTGCTCAGTCTTACTTATTGCTAGGGACTAGCAAGTTCTAAGTTTGGGGATGAAGAGTGTGCCTAACATTAATTAAGGACACACTCCGACCTTAGTTATAGATGAATACTTAGAGAAATGAAAGGAGAAATAGAAAAGCCGAGAAGAAAAATGAAAAAAATCAGCAAGGAAAAAAGGTGCAAAGCACCACAAGAAAAAAATTTTGTGATCGGAAAAAGATGGAAGGAAAGAAAGAAAAGAAAAAGTCCAAAGGACTGAAAGAAAAAGAAGGTGCAAAGCACCGCAAGTTGTTAAGTTATCATTCATTCGGAAAATAATGGAGCTTGCTAAGTAGAGGAAATTAAGTTAAAATTGAGGCAAGGCATCAGTGGATACATCTTGTAACCTGTCACTGACTCGGAAAAACAATAATAGAGCCTGTAGCCTAACCCCATTATAAGCTTAAAAAGCCCTTACTGATCTGATTGTGCTGGCATATGTCATGATGTTTAGAACTGTTGCAAGCCTATGTTGATCTAAAAAAGATACAGGTGATGAGTGCATATTGCTTAACCTATACACCGAGAGAAGAGTGAAACACGACTCCAGAGAGGAAAGCATCACCATCTTGTTTCCCAAAGGAGGTGTGAGTTATTATATTGTCAGAATTTACAAAAAGAAAGCATGGTCGGTATTTAATAATTATAGTATGAATTAAGTTAAGGAAAGGTTGATTGTTTTGAATAACAGCTTGTTAGTTAATTAATCTGAGTATTTGCTTGAGGACAAGCAAGTCTTAAGTTTGGGGATGTGATAAGTCTTGAAAAGACTTAATTATTTCACCTTTTATTTAACATAATTCATTAATTATTGTTTAGTTTGGCTTCATTATTTAATAAATAGTTAACAATTTGTATTTTATTTATTTATTTTAAAAGTGCTTTATTTATGTAAGAAAATGATTAAAAATAGTAATTGGTTAAGAGTTTATGATTATTTATAATTTCACTAAGCAGCCAGCGTACAAATGCTAGGCAGTTATGTGTTTATTGGTGCAGGAACAGGGCGTGCTCAAGCTAAGAAGGAAAATCCGAGTAAAATTCCAGAAAGCCGAGTGAGATTTCACAAATCCGAGTGAAACTCCAAAAGTCCGACTGGGAAATGCTTCAAGACACCGACCGCAACAGGGAACCGAATACCATATGAAGAACCCGAACGAGACTTCAGAATGATGATTGGATAATCTAAACGCTCAAGCGAGCAAACTCACGCTCAAGCGTGACTCTAAAATATCACCCTCACCTAAGCTTCTCCATCACGCTTAAGCAAGAAAGCGATACTGCAGTGCATATTTCGAGCTCGCTCAAGCGAGAGCCTTTCACGCTCAAGTGAGAGTCCTTCACGCTCAAGCGTGAAGGCAGTTATTTAACACTGACTTTTCCCTCCAAAAACACACTCGGCACCAGTGCTGTTTCCACTGCTTTCTCTCCTACTTTGGTACCTTAGTAATTTAAGTGCTGAGCTGTAATTAGTTAATGCTGAACTTTAATTTGTTAAGTGATGAGCTGTAATTAGTTAGTTATTCCGTAATTATGTAATTAGTTAGTTAGTTTAATTATTAACTCAGCTTTCTTATTGATTAGTTAAGTTAGTTAGTTAGTTAGATGCCAATATATACTTATATATACTCTATAACACATAACCAGAGAACAGAGTACATAGAACATGATTCATTTGCTATTTTCCAACCTCTCACTACTTCCTTTCTCTCTCTAAACTCTTTCATCCATGTCTTTCCAAACTCCTTCGATAGAACCAATGTCGATGGATTTCTAAATCCCTAAGGTTAGGATTGCGAAGGTTTGCGATGGAATCTTGAAGGTGTATTGAGGCAATTGACTTCTAGATCTTGAGGAGAACGAGCTGAGGAATGGATCTGCCTTGCTAGATTGACAAATCCAGATCTGATGAAGAACTTCACCAGTGAGGAATCATGGTTGAAGCTTAGGTAACTTCCAGCTTTCTAACTAATTCAGGCCTAGCAATTAGGTGAATAGTTAGAGTTCAACCTCCAATTTCGCATTAGATTCGTATGTTAATTGAGCACTTAAGGGATTAAGGTTTGATACATAAGAGTTAGCATTTTTCACCTAAGGAATTAGGGAATAACCACTTGCGGATTGTCCTCTTGATATTTGAAGTTTGATTGAACCTCAATTGCATTTTCTTGATGAAGTTGTAAACTGAAGCAATCCCAACCTATCTTCTATCAATCGTATTTCATCCTTAACATTGTCTCTGAAAAATATAAAAACATAGAAAGTATAAAAACAACAAAAACTGAATGAATCTTTTGATCATTATGTTGGTTTAGCTTGTATCTGTCCAAGATTGAGGTACTTACCATAATCCCTGTGGGACGATCAAATATAATACAATTTTAATGACTGGTGCGCTTGACAAAGAGTAAATCCTATGAGAATTACACATCAAGTTAATGACTCAGAGATTTCTCACCAAGTTCTGAGACAAGTGCCATTGATGATTGGTTATGAAGTCTTGACATGGTTTGGACTCCTTTAGCTTGATCTCCAATGATAAGATCTGAAGGATGGTAGGTCTTGAACTTCCATTCTCTAGGCTTTTTCAGGTCTAGCCATTGTTTATTGATCTGAGCCTTACTGTTAATTATTTGTTGAGTCTGGCAGTTCAAATTCATATTCAGGGTGTACAATTCCTACATCATCACATTCTAAATCTGCCAATTTCTTGTCAGTCTTTGTTAGATCATCAAATCTTACATGCATTGATTCCTCAATGGTTTAGGTCCTTATGTTAAAGACTCTATAAGATTTTGATGTATTTGAATATCCCATGAAAATACCTTTATCACACTTTGAGTCAAACTTCCCAAGTTGATCTATTGTGTTTAGGATATAGCATATGCATCCAAATGAGTGAAAGTATAAGATGTTGGGTTTTCTTCCCTTCTATAATTCATATAGAGTATGATTTAGTATTAGTCTGATATAGACTCTATTTTGAATATAGCAAGAAGTGCTTATAGCTTCAGCCTAGGTAAATCATGTTCACAAAGCATTGTTCTAGCCATCTCTAACAGACTTTTATTTTTCCTTTCCATAATACCACTCTGTTGAGGTGTTCTTGGAGAAGAAAATGTATGAGAGATGCCGGTCTTGTTATAGAATTTTTCAAATATTTCATTTTTTCAAGTTTTCTGCCATGATCACTTCTTATGGTACCAATGCAGACACTTTTTTCAGACTAAATTTTCTTACAAAAAATCTTGAATACTTGTGCAGACTCATCTTTGTGGGCTAATAAATAAACCCATGATATTCTGGTGTAATCGTCAACAATGACGAAACCATATCGTTTTCCAGCACGACTTTGAATTTAGGATAGTCCGAACAAATCCAAATGTAACTTTCAAAGTGGTGTGTTAGTGGAAACAACATCCTTGTTTTTAAAAGAAGTTTTGTGTTTTTTCCCTTTTGACATGCTTCGCAGGGTTAGGATCCTTTAAATGAAATTCTAGGAAGTCCCTTAACTAACCCCTTTCTGTTAAGCTTTGAAATATGTTTCATGTAACATGTCCAAGCTTTTTGTGTGAGATCCATTTTTCTTCAAATGAGGAGAAAAGGCAAGTTACATTTTGACTGTTCAGTTCACCCAAATCAACCTTGTAAAGGTTGTTGTGTTTGTTCACTGAGAAAATAGTAGTTCCATCATGATTGATAATTGTACACTTTTCTTTTTTATCAAACAAAACTTTGTAACCACTATCGCAAAATTGACTTATACTCAATAGGTTATGCTTCAAACCTTCAATGAAAAAAACATTTTCAATCATAGGAGAAGAAATGTTACCAACTTTACCAATCCTAGTTATTCGACTAGACTAGTTTCCTCCCAAAGTAACTTTTCCACCTTCAAATTGTTCTATGTTTAGAAGCATAGACCTTTTTCCCGTTATGTGATGTGAGCACCCACTGTCCAGATACCAGTAGTGTTGCTTTGCTTTTGTCCTTAAGCACATCTGACATAGGAATAATCATTGCCTTTGGTACCCAGAACTTTTTGGGTCCTATAGGGTTAATGTTCTTTTCATTTTTCCTTTTGCTCTTTAAGCAGTCTTGAATTACATGACCATGCTTCTTGCAATAGTTTCATTTAGCATTTTTGTGCTTAGATTGAGAATATAAAGAGGGAGAACTCTTTTCTTTGAAATCAGTTTCTTCGACATACCCTTGACCAAGTCTTTTGGAATTTTCTTGGGATTTACCCATAAGTTTGTTTAAATTTTCAGTTCCATTTACATATCGAGCCACGTCTATAGTAAGCGTGCTTACTTGCTGTTGAAGAGACTTGATCTCTTTTCTTGAGAGATACAACGAGCATCTGAACTATTCAGTTCAGTTTTCAAAGTCTCATTTTCTTTCTTGAGCTTATGTATCTCTTCAAGATGCGTATTTTCTTTCTCATCAAGCTCTTTAAGAAACTCTTGATTTGAATCCTTTTTCTTCAGATTAGATATCATATCTTTATATGAAGAAATAGTTTCAAATTGTTTCTTTTTCAACAGTTTATAGTTTTTCAAAAAATTGAAAAGTCTTTAAAGAGGGCTTTATAGTTTTCTTTAAGTTTAGATTAATCTACCTCTTCTGATTCAGACTCATCTGAACTTACTTCAGATTCTGAATCTGATTTGACCATAAGACAGATCTGACTAGACTTTGTCTCTTCTTCAGACTCATTTGTACTAGTTGAATCTTCATCATCTCAGGTGATGAGTCCCTTTTGCTTCTTAAAGAATTTCTTTTTCTCTCTTCTATCTTTTCCATCTTTGTTCAAAAAAGGACATTCTGCTTTTATTTGTCCTAGTTTTCTACAGTTGAAGCATTCTAAAACAAACTTATCAGTCTTAAACTTAAATTGACTTACCTTTAAGTTCTTTTCTATTAAACCTTCTAGCTCCATCTTTCTTCTTTTTCAGAAGTCTATGGAATCTTTTGGTAACGAGAGCCAACTCTTTATCAGTGTCCTCATCTCCTTCATCAGATGCAAGATCTGAGCTAGTTGACTCCTCAGCTTTAGTCTCCTTGCATCTTTTGAAAGTCTTTTCAGACTTCAAGGCAATATTCTTGGAAGATGAAGGCTTGGACATTTCCTTCTAGTTGAGCTTTAGCTCATGAAATCTTAGAAATCCAAGAAGTTCATCCAGGGTCACAATGCTGAGGTCTTTAGCTTCCTCTAGAGTAGCACACTTAGCATCAAACTTTTCTAGTAAGCATCCTAGAAGTTTCACCTTGATATCTTCAGTGGATGGCATAGATCCTGGGGCTTTGAGCTTATTGAGCAGAGTCTGAAATTTTCCAAACATTTGGTCAACAGACTCGTGTTCCTCTATTCTGAAGTTATCATGCTTCTTGGTTACCAAGATTTTCTTAGAACACTTAATATTGGAGGCGCCTTTGTAGTTTCATTGAATAACATCCCAGATTTCTTCTGCAGATTTATAGCAGTAAACCTTGTTATATTCAGATTACTCAAGGTACAGATTAGATGAAATCTAGCCTTAGCATTTAGCTCACACTTTTTGACATCTGCAGTGATCCACTTATCTTCAGGGATAGGCTTTATTTCTCTATCCACCAGGGGGGTGATTTATCACCTCTAACAATTATTCCCCATAAAGCATACTGAGTAGACCTTATGAACATCTCCATCTTGTCTTTCTAGTAAGTGTAGTTTTCACCAAGGAAAGCTGGAGGTCTATTCATGAAGGAGTCTTCAACAATAAGCTAATCTTGAGAAACGGCCATGGATCTTGATCCTTCTTACTTGAAGGAGTAATCAACCCAAAAAGACAAGCTTTGATACCAATTGATGGTTCAGTTAGACTTAGAAGGGGGGTTGAATAAGTCTTAAACTTTTTTTCGATTTTACGAACTCTTTAACAAATTTAGAGTACGGTACAGACCAGATAAGGGAAAGAGAATCACGCAATAGATTTATACTGGATTACTTCAATGTAGAAGCTACGTCTAGTTCCTTCAGACTAGAAGGATTTTCACTATTGTAAAAAGCACCTTTTACAATTTCATCACCAGACTAGTGCCATAAGTATTCTTGACTCCAGTCACTTCTGGTTTATACCCAAGTATTGTTTTAATGAGCCACTCCTAGCTATAGACACTCAAGAATTCTTTCAAAAGCCTCTTCAAGCCACACAGTGTTTCCTACACTAACAGACTCTGGCAACACACCAGATTCTATAGAAAGGAATAATAAAGAGTTTTGTGTTACAACAGATAACTCAGCGTACAGATATATAAAATATTAAGATGGGTACACTAAGCTATAGACTACTATAAGTCAAGGTCTGCTTGAAGTAGAACTACAAAGAAGACTTATATATGTAGATACAAGAACTTAGTAAATTTTTAGAGAAAGTTCTTCAGACTTTTTGGTTCTTGTAAGAAAGATCAGGGAATGTTTAATGATATTGGCAAAAGTCTCTCTAAGTTTGAAAGCTTCTTATATTTATAGGCTTCTTGAGATAGCTGTTGGTTTAACTTTAAAAATATTAATCTTCTCAAGAATAGTACAGACAGTGTTTGCAGAGACATTCAGAGATATTCACACAAAAGGGCTATCTCGATAGTCTTTACGAAAAAAATCCCTTTTTTCTTATCCATTTTAAGCAATCTGGTACAGCTTTATAGGCGTTGACCTTCAGGCTATCTGACTTACATAGATTTAGCTTTTGTTGACACCTTGGGATATGTGAGGCAGTTTTCTTGGTTCTTGCAAGCAGGCCTTCAACTTTTTCATTCATTACTTCTTTAAGGATGACCACAAAGTTGATATGATAAATTCCATGTAGCTCCTTATGTAAAGAGGAAAGATCTTGTTTAGACACTTTTAGAGGAGGAAAGAGAAAACATCTTAAGGTCTGTAGCTTCAAAAGGACTTAATTCAAAGAAGCCTTTAGTGAGTATAGACTTTCTTTTTCAATAACGAATTGAGTTTCATAGACTCCCCTTGTTTTATGCAACTGGATCACTATAGACTTTCTTTTACACTTGAATAGAATAGTTAGATAAACCAAATGTACATGCTTCATTTTATAGCTAAGAGTCTTGATGTGTATTATTGATAAATCACACAGGGTTCAGACTTCTTAATCTTGAATTTAGACTTGATTCTAACACATACATTCTACTTTATGAAACTTGGCTCTCTATGCATATTTCATTTATTCAACAATATATATCATCAAGTTAATGCATTCAACCATAATCAATCATTGGATTCAACAATATTAGAAAATTCTTATCCATATACAATTCACATACATCAATGCTCATGGAATCAACTTATGGCCTCACCATTAATAGTACTATCTTTCCATACATGCATTTTCAAACAACAACCATTAACAACATAAATTCGTTCACATATATGCAAGGACTATATTAAACCTCCAATGAGGTATCCAATAAGTTTCTGTAAAGCCATTCCAAACCGAGTCGGCCAAAGCATTATTGTTACTAATTTTAAACAAAACCTACGTATTTACATATAATTCTTCCAAAATATCATCTCACATTGTTAATTACTATTAGCATCTCACCAATCACCTTCTTATATAAGATTCACTATTTCATAAAAATGGTAGGAGAGTGAGCAACTATATGTTAAATGAAAAATACTAAATCGGATTACATAATACATCATCATTTATCCAATTCACACATATCATAAATCATATTCATCATCATATTTAATATGTATTTGTCATCCAACATTAACAACATTAATCAAGTTGCCCACACATCTCATAACATCATTAACTACATTGCAACTCACCAAGCTTAATGCTACGATATGCATATGGGTCTGATTGTAATGATAAGATATATTATAGTATTTAATATATCACCATATATAATATATTTTTACCGAAACCAAACCTCCACCTATTTGCAAAACCGTCACTCTCAGTGACTAAAGTATCTCAACTTATTTGGTGTTGTGGGTCAACCTTAGAATCTTGTTCTAAAGCGTCTATGGTCCCCTAAGGAACCACCACAAGGTTTGTGCCTTACCCTCAGACCACCCTCCCATTTGGGCCTTCTCACAGGACCTCTACATCCTGTTAACAGCTCTATACACATGCTATGATCAAACATCCATAATATCAACATTGCCTCTTGATTACCATCATCAAAGGTTTGATAACATTTCATAACAACATAGCATGCTACAATCATTTACATCAACCAAGCTAACTCTAGCTTATCAAACATGATTACCATTATCATATATCACACCATTATAATTATCATCATTATAATTTAATATCATTCTATTACCATCATCATCAACATCATTTATCAACATAATCATCAATATCATTTCAATCATCATTGTCAATTTCACATTGTTTATGAATCTCTACATCAATTTCATCAACATTTATCAATACTAACAACATCATTCATAATTATATCATTCATATCATTTATCAATCAATCATCATTACATTCAACAATTCACATTAACATCATTATCAACATAATCATCAATATCATCATCATTATAATGATGTAATTCAATATATTTTCAACATATAATCATTCATTCATAATTCATACATTTAATATACCACTCCCATCTTACCTGGAATTGGGAATTTCATAATGTTTTCAAATTCTGACTCGATTTTGGATTACAACCTACATACACAATACATTGTTTCTCACTAATTAATCAATCACTCACTAATTTTAGTGAATTAAACCTAATTCAAGCTACCCAGAAACCTAAAACACTCCTAATCACCCCCCCCCCCCAATTTAACAAAATAGGAGAGATTCAGAAGTTTTGACTTTCTGAATACTTATCTATGGGGGTTCCCAAAAGCAGATTGAACACCAACAACATCCACAAGCTCTAATCATATTCTACAAGATGGAATTTAGTAGAATTGAGCTAAGGATTAAGAATTGAAAAGACCCTCCCACATAGGTTCTTAAACCATATCTAAATCAATGAAAATTGAAGGGAGAAGCTTAAACACCAAGCTCGCCAACATGTGGGAAAGAGGATAAAAGGTTGAAGAAAGCTTCCCTTGCCTTGTAGTGAAGAAGAATTAAAGGAAATGGAGGTGGTGGGAGGTGAAACATGTCCATGACAAGGAGAAGAAGGAAAAAACGTTTTCCTTTCTTTTCTTTCTTGCTTGCTTTGAGTGAGGTAAAGAAAAGAGAATTAGTTTGATTAGTTAAGGGTTTTGGGGGTAGATAGGTAATTTCACCTATTCAGTTAATTTTTGAAACTAATTTGATAACCTTAAAGTTATCCTAAACTTAACTAGATTAATTCCTTAGTTAACTTACCCTATTAATTATAATTAATTAACACCTAACTTATTATTTAGTTATCAATAATAAGGCTAAATACACCTTTTGGTCCTCTATCTCTTAAGTTATTTCCAGATTGGTCCCCTATCATTTTTTAATTCAAAATGGTCCTCTAACTTTTTAAAAAGGTATCAGTTTGGTCCTTTTTTGATTCAAAATGGTCCCCTAACTTTTTTAAAAAGGACCAAATTGACACATTTTTAGAAAGTTAAGAGACTATTTTGAAATAAAAAAATAATAAAGGCCCAATCTGAAAATAACTTAAGAGATAGGGGACCAAAAGGTGTATTTAGCCTAATAATAAGTAACTTTTAAATTGAGATGTTACAAAAGGCTTACTAGTTTCCCTAAAAATATGACAACAAAGGAACGTTTTCCATTGTTGACACCATTCCTTAAAATTGTTTCTATCATTTCCCCTCCAGGACAAAGATCAAAAGGCTTGTCTATATCTTCCTCCAAGTCAACCCCATACCATTTCTCTTCAACTCCATCATCATCGCCTAAGTCCTCAGCCTCCATCCCTTATTCCTCACCCCTTGTCTAATGCAAGAGCTTATCTTTGTATGAAGAACCCATAGACCTTCTCCCATTGTTAGGTTTGGATTTCTTTGGGATCTGATCATCCAATGATTCTCGCTCTTCCTGATCATCACCCTTATCTCCTAGATCTGAAGTCATATGCTAGACCAAACCAAAAAGGCACAAACTAAAATACAAAGGATCAAGACACCAACACGCTAATAGTGGCCAACAAGTCCCACGAAAGGTAGGTTGATGATGTACATAGAAAGATGAACTCAATCCTTAGTGAATCCTAAGAGAGAAAAACCATAATATATTTGATTCAAATTGGTCCATTAACATTGTTAAATTATCATTACTCACTTGTCAGTTTCGTATCTGAGTTAGCTATATCATATAATACTAAATTATACATAATGTAATATTTAATATTATTTTATTTTTAATTTCTTATTTTAAAAAAAGTAACAAGGTTAAACAAACTCATAATATAATGCAATATATTTATTTTTACAAGATATAGTATAACGGTTTATTTAATTTGTATAGTTTTGCTAAGGACAATAAATTTAAAATAAAAAATTTTCTAAAAAGGTCATTATTGTCCACTCACATTGATTTTTAGCAATTCTCACACCAAAACGGACCTTTTAATTTTAAAAATATACTACCTTTATCTCTTAATATAAGAACCTCTCAACTAATTTTAATTTTTAAGAAAAATTGATTAATACAGTTAAAATAATCTAATGTATCTACAAATTGTAGTAGTTTTATGAAAGTACCCTTACATATTTATTATGACTCACAATCTTACTGTAACGCCCCGGCCGCTTTTCAAGAATGAACGACTCTCCCCACAGACCAACACGAGTCCTCACTCACACACTTCCTGAGAACTTCCCAGGAGGTCACTCATCCCAGAATTACTCCAAGTTAAGCACGCTTAACTTTGGAGTTCTTAAGTGATAAGCCACCAAAAAGGCTAATGCATTTGTTGGTATAGGTAGTACGAATTCATTTCTTTAAGCTATCATTGACTGTATAGTCCCATACCTATACAGTCTTTGGATCCCTCTCATTCTGGTATGTATTCGGCCGCTTTTCAGGAATGAACGACTCTCCCACAGACCAATACGAGACCTTTTCAATGTGCTTTTGTCCTCACTCACACACTTCTTGAGAACTTCCCAGGAGGTCACCCATCCCAGAATTACTCCAAGTTAAGCACGCTTAACTTTGGAGTTCTTAAGTGATAGGCCATCGAAAAGGCTAATGCATTTGTTGGTATAGGTAGTACGAATTCATTTCTTTAAGCTATCCTTGACTGTATAGTCTCATACCTATACAGTCTTTGGATCCCTCTTATTCTGGTATGTATTCGGTTCGTTCATGTGTCCCTCCCACTGGAAGCCTGCCAGGAGCCGCTCCTTGTCCATGCCTATGCACCGACAATCACTCCCCGCCCTCAACAGTGCCTAAGATGTCACATTCCCCGCTGGAAGCCTGCCAGGAGCTGCTCCTTGTCCGTGCCAATGCACCGGCGATCACTCCCCGCCCTCAACAGCGCTGGGAAGTCACACTTACTATCTTTTTTCTTAATTTATATTGATTTCATTAATGTAAAAGTATTTTGGTGAAAATTAATTAATGTTGTTGATTTTTTAATGAGATTCTTATATTAAAGATAAAAAAACTCTTAAAAGGTTTTTATATTAAGGGACAAAGATAATATGTCATTATAAAATTAAACTTTTTTTTTCCACAAATGATATGGCTAAAATTAAAAAACAATCTAATTATAATAACTTTTTTACACATTTAATTTTTACATACTTGATTATACTTCTTATAATATTGTGTTTCTTCTTTATTTATATGGGGTTGTGATCTGCCACCTGAGAAACTCTTATTATTATCCTTTTCTTTTATAAAATTCAAAACAAAATCCTCTTACTAACAAGGGGTACGCAACATTTAGCATAAATATTTAAAAAAATTAATTACATATCATTTTCTACTTTGTTTTTCTATATTTACTCTTAAAATTCGTAGTCTCAAATTTCTAAATGTAAAACAAAAATGATCTTGACTAGTCTCTCTTATTTTGTATGCTAATTTCTTCTTTTTATTTTACATAAATACAATTTTAATCATAATTCCTATCATTCTTTTTTTATATATATTTACATAATCCTATTATATAATTATTTTTATATTTTAATTAATAACTATAGTATAATCTCAATATTCGTCACCAATATCAAATTGACTAGTGTATACACGGGCGGTTACTAGTTATTAACATTTATCTTGTTTTTCACTGGACATTGTGTTAAATTTGGTTTTAATTAATCCCGGCCTCAATTTCTCTTATGGTACAGGGTTGTTATCAAAACATTATAAAGACGTAATTATAGTTAATAATTTTAAGAATTGAAGAAATACTTAAACAATTTTTGTTTTAAAAAAAATAAGAGAAAGTCGTTGAAGAATCCCGAACTCTTTAATGTAAAACTCCCATGTAAGTTTGGACAAACTTTGTAACTTTATCTGTTTGAATAATTGTCAGTAAATGAAACGGCACCGCATTGTGCTATCTATTCAGGATTAGTTGAGACTTGTCACTTGAGCTTGTGGTAGCTGTTGTCGCAATACAATATCACAACACCCACACATGTCAATACAGTATTAATTTTCTTGATATCAACAAAAGAATATAAATATACATATAGAGAAGACCCATCGATACAAATCTCGATCCTCTCGGGCAAGTAGTAGTTAAAAGTTGCATGTTTTAAAAACAAAGAGACAAACATAATAGAATCATCACTAATTCACTATTGATGTAGGATTTATTATCTTAGTTTATGAGTATCTTTTTAGTAGATAAAATGCGATGTCACTTTCTATCATATAAGGCGGTTAATCCATCGATATACTTACCTAATTTAAGCATCAAATTCATATTGGCGATAGTCAATTAATTCCCATTTATGTTCACAAAACTATATTATCAGTTTCTGTTTTTAGGTTTTTGTTAATCTTAACATTACGATTGAATTTAAATCATTAGAATTAATAATTTTTCTTAGAATAGTTAGATGTAACTATCTTACCCAATTTTTTTAAAATATATCGTTTAATTTTTAATAAAAGTTATTATTTTCATAAATTTAGACTTAATCTTAGAATAAACCTTAACAAAATCATTTTTTATAATGAGATTGGATCCTTCACTGAGGAAAAGTTTGTAGAAATAATAAGTGTAAAAAATATTTTTTTAGAATGAGATTTAAATAAATATAAAATTATTGTGGTGAACATAATATTTTAAATCATTTTTACACTAATTTTAAAAATAACTAATGTAAAATGTCGGTCAACATCGGCTGCGCATCTTGTGCTTAACTAAGGAACCGAACGGTTTTTATAACCAAATAACGATAGTTTAAAGAGCCTTACATATAAAAAAAATTAAATAAAAGTGTTTATTTGGTAATCAGTTAGGGAAATAAAATTGTAAAAATAAAAAAAATCTAATGATTAATATTGGTCCTTCATATCATTTGAGATTATCAAATTTCCATTGAACTAACAGATTTTTTTCATTGATTAAATCTTGATTGGTTGACCGTTCTCACCTAAATTATTTGGTGAGTATTTTCAAGTTTAATTAGTAGTCCTTTAAATCCCAAATGATAAAACTGCATTACATTTTATTTGATTTAAATATATATATATATATATATGTGTAAAAGTAACTAAACTACATTAGCTATAGTATTTAACTCAAATAATAAAATTAAATGCTATAAAAAATATGTTATTTATTCAAATATACACAAGGTTGCGCATGATATCAAATTTAAATAAATTATGAGAAATTTTACTTGCTTTCATTTTAATTTGGTTGTTACAAAATATATATGTCAAATAAATCTTTCAAATGATAATAAAATTGTCACTTTATATTGAGTTTTTATAAATTAAGTAAGAATGTCATTTTCATCAATTATTAAGATAAGTATCATCAACTAAGAATATATCTAATATATATACCTTATAATATTTGAGATGATCCTTAACATGAATTAGTTTTTGAGTTGAGTTAGACATGTTATTTTCTGATATATTATCAAAGCATAATTGATGTATGTTAAGATATTAAGATAAGGGAAAACCAATGATTCCGTTGGTAAACAAGTTTTGATAAACATAGACAAACATGGATAAGCTAGATATGGACTCTAAGACAAAAAGAAAACTCGATGAACAAAATTGAAGGTACAAAAGTTTTTGACCTTATCTGGAACATGAAGTCGTTGGACTTAAAGATTTCCTTTAGTATTTGTTGTAAGGGTTAGATAAGTTTATTAAGTAAGCATCTTAAGTCATAATTAAATCAAAATTAATTAATCTTAATTTTAAGTTGGTAACTAAAAAGATTAAATAATTAAACCAAGTTTTAAGTAAAAATACGTCAAGACTTGAAATAAGCTTGGCAGGTTCGAACCATACCTTGCGAGGTTCAAACCAATGTGGATTGATGGCCCTATTCGAACCATGCCTTGCCTGGTTTGAACCATACTTGCTTTGGTTCAAATCAATGTTGCCTGTCAGGATATTTCGGGATCTTTACTTATTTTAGGAAACTTGGTATGCTTTATTTCCATGACAGGAGTCATTATATCTTTCAATTAAGTAGTTTGTCAAATAGAAAAAATGCTTTTCTAAGTGAGAAAAACATATTTGAGTAATTTGCTTTTGCCCGCTTAAGTTCTTACCAGACTCAAAAGCTTTAAGTTGTAATTATTACTCTAGTTTTTTAGAGAAAGAGTTTTTGGTTATTGCTCTTGGATTAAAAGAGTTTAGGACTGGGGTGTGATCAGAAGGTTAGGTAACTATTCTCTAGAGAGACCTTGGAATTAAAATGAACCTACGGGTTGTATCAGGTTATGAGAAGTACAATGCTTTTGGATATGTGATCTAAGAGTTACAATCAAGCCTTGTAACTGACTTTGATAGTAGTGAAAAGTTCTAGGCTTTTGTGTTGGGAGACTAGATGTAAGTCATAATAGTGGTGATCGAACTTGGGTATATCGCAATTTACATTCTCTCTTTCCTTAGCTTTCTAGTTTTTCTTGTTAAATTTGTACTTGTTTTTCTATGCACATAAAGTTCATCATCCTTGTTTCAAAATATTTAAAAAAGGTTTTTCAATTATATTGCAAAATTTGAAATTGTTTTATCACGAGTTTTTAACCAGACTTAATTCACCTCCTTAAGTCTGAGGCCATTTATCAACAAGTGGTATCAGAGCTTGAACTCTTGTAAAGAATTTCACAATTTCAAGAGATATGGCCTCAAATAGGATGTTTGTTGAGGGAACAGTTATGACTAAACTGCCTACCTTTAATGGCTTGGGTATGATTTTTTGGAAAGCCCGCATAAGAATTTACATTAAGTCTGTTGATGAAGAAATTTAGGATGTAATTGAAAATAGACCTTACATTCCTATGCATGATGTTGATGGAAAAGATGTTGAAAAACCAAAGACCCTTTGGTCTTCTTACATAAAAGACGTGCTTAATGCAATTTGAAAGGCAAAAATATTTTGTTTACATTAGGCATGTTGCATTTTTTAGAATCACTACCTGTAAAAGTGCTAAAGATATATAAGACACCTGTCGCGACGTGGACGACCGGTAACGATTTCGACAAATTTGATGTTTCAAAAATAAATTATAAAAAGGTGTGGAGTCGCCACCAAGATTTTGTTTTTATTTTAAAAGGGTGAAATATTGGAAAAACCCTTTAGAGATCTAGGTTACCTTAATTAAATTGCATAATTATTTTTTAATAATTTAAAAGTGACCCAATGATAAAAATAATATAAAAACAAATATTTACATAAAAGAAAAATTAATTCTTAAAGAAAATAGGCCCGACAAGAATTGATCTTGTTCCTATGTATTCCCAGGTGCAATGGGAAATCAGGGTTATGTAGTTCTTTTTAGAAAGTACTCTTGATTTTTTTTATTAATCGGTATCATGTATCTCACGACATCGATATGATTTTTAGAGCAACTTTATTGGTGTGATATATCTCACAACACCAATAAAGTTATTTAGAGTAATTTTATTAGTATAATGTATCCCATTACACCTATAAAATTGTTCATGTAATTTTTAGAGCAATTTTATTGATGTAATGTATCCCATTACACCAATGAAATTGTTTCCATAATTTTTAGAGCAATTTTATTCATTCAATGTATTCCATGACATCAATAAAATTATTTATATAATTTTTAGAGCAACTTTATTAATGTAATGTATCCCACTACACCAATAAAATTGTTCATGTGATTTTTAGAGTAATTTTATTGATGTAATGTATCCCACAGCATCAATAAAATTGTTTATACCATATATGCTAAGAGAACAAACTTACAAATTATAAATACATTCTTTAAATCACTTCAAATAAATACATAAATAAAAATTAAATACAAAAATGAATGACGAAAAAAAACTAACCAATTAAAGCATAAAATAAAAATAATAAAAAGGTCATTATATACAACATAAGTAATAGAATAGACTCAAAAACAAGAAAAAGAAAAAGAAAATGTACCTGGGTTTGGTGGCGTCTTTAGATTTTCTAAACTGAGACTTTCATGGAAACACCAAATCTTTTCTAATGTGGAAGATCGGTTAAAGCCGCAACCATAAAGTATACTCAGAAATAAGTTATATCCATGGTGTTACCAGGAAGTATGTATAACTTTTTGTGTTTGTTTCCAAAGTGTTACAAGGTACTCCTTATATAGTAACTTGACAAGCCAACTCCCATAAGAGTTTTCAATACAGGACTAAATAACACTTACAAATTTTAGAATTTTAGCAACTTCTAATCTTAGAGTTTTTAATGTGGGACTAAATCTAGTCTATTTTCTATTTGTGTTTTCTTTTTCTTTTTCCTTTCTTCTTTTGTCTTTATTTTTTATTTTTCCATTATTTATTATTCCTCTCAAACAAGACATATTTTTAAGAGCCCTTTAGAGAAAAGATTTATAATTTGTTACCTTTTTATTTTTACTTTTGAAACGACAACCTGGACAAAATTGGGCATCAACAGCTTACCCGTCTTTACTTATTTCTTACTACGTTGTAGTAAAGCATAAGTAAAGACTGAGCGAACCAATTTTGTTCGAGGTCTCAAAGCAACCATGAGCACCAGACACAACAAGACATATACAACCAGGAATTTTAACACACAAAGGGTGAAGAATATAGCCAGTGAGAAATTTAAAACCCATGATGGAAGGAAGAAATTTTACAAGAACATCAGGGGGCATATACGTCATGCAATATATATGGTACGTACGACACGAAACACAGCATATTCGACACATATGGCAAGAAGCACATATGACACATATGGCAAGAAACACAACACATACAACACATATGACAGAAAACACAATACATATGACACATACGACAGGAAACAAAGCACATACGAGACATACGACATAACACAAACAACATATATGGCAAGCATTTAGGATAGGAAAAGACTTAACAGATGTAGTATTATAAGCAGAAATGTAACATGGAGATAAAATTTAACACAGGCAAAAACTTTACACATTTGTAGAATTTAACACATTTACGGAAATTTAACACATTTGTAGAAGTTTAACACATTGACAAAAATTTAACACTTTGTAGAAATTTAACACGGTGCAGAAATTTAACATAGTTATAGAAATTTAACATAGTTGTAGAAATTTAACACATTGCAGAAATTTAACACGGTGCAAAAATTTAACACATTGCAGAAACTTAACATTGTGCGGAAATTTAACATATTGCAGAAATTTAACACAGTGCAGAAATTTAACACATTTGTAGAAATTTAATACGGTGCAGAAATTTAACACATTGTAGAAATTTAACATAGTGCAGAAATTTAACACATTTGCAGAAATTTAACACATTTGCAGAAATTTAACATGATGCAGAAATTTAACACATTTGCAGAAATTTAACACAGTCCATAAATTTAACATGTGAAAAGATTCATTATTATGCAAAAATTAGGTAGAGATTTATCATCATGCAGAAGTAGAAAGAGATTCATCACCAAGCAAAGCAAAGATTCTTAACACATTGTGTAAAAATTGTTGTCTTTTGTGTAAAGATTCTTAACTAGAAGGTTTTGCATTAGTTTAATTCCCCATTATCATTATAACTTGTACACTGTTGAGCTAGGATGACCTCCATTGATTTAGTCTTAGATCTGAGATTAAGAGCAATCGTGAAGGTGATAACTTTCATTTTTACCAGACAAGAAGCTAGGAACCCTTTATTGGGTTTGAGGAACCATTTTATCATTGAATGGTCATTTTCTTGGCATTAGCCATGCATGCCCCAACCATTATGACTTTGAAAACCTTTTAGAGCAAACCTTAAGGCAATGATACTACCCCTATACGAACATTTGCCATAAGTCTTGGATCTTTAGAATGCCACAACCTTTCAAGTACACCATAATTGCATCTTTATTCCGACCCTAACGTTTGTTTAGACCGCCCTTTCAGGTTTTCAATCTAGCGGGCTTCTCTTCATTTTCTTTTTTTCCACCTTTATTTGGTCCTAACTTTTGCCTAGGATGCCCTTTTGGGTTCTCATCCTAGCGGGTTATTCTTTTTTCTTTTTTCTTTTTTCTTTTTTCTTTTTCCTTCTTCTTCACCTTTTGATTAGTTCTAATTTTTCTGGACATCCTTTCGAGTTTTCAATCTAGCAGGCCTTTCTTCATTTTTAGGCATAATTCTTCCAGAAAAGGGTGGAAGAGTTTGTTGTTGTCCATATATATTGGTGAGGATCAAGGCTTCTCCTGTAAAGGACTTTCTGGCAATGTAAGGACCCTCATTGCTGCAATCTGTGCTCATTAAGCTAGGTTGATCATGGTAGAGTTGATCTTGGACCCGAGGTTAAGATTAGCCATTAAGGTGTTGATTTTTTGTTTTTTGTCAAGTGAATGATGTGTAACCCTTTGTGGTTGTATTGTGTCCATTTTATCACCTGTGTGTTATTATTATCATTAAATTTATTTAATTTCCATATTTTAATTATTAATTACATTCATGTTTACTAAATGAAATGAAAATGAGAATAAAAGGTATGATTGAACAATGAATAAAGGGAAAATTTTTATTGAGTCGAGAATTATAGGTACAAGGAAAAAGGAATTAGATGGGAGGGGTACCAAATAGCCACCTTCTTGAAATTTACTATACGTGTTCTAGAAATTATGACTTTAAAAATCCTTCAAACTAATCCTTGAAGTGATGGTACTGCCTTTGAGTAAACATTTGCCCCAACTTTTGTAGAATCACCTTAGTGTAGAATGTCATAGCCTTTTACGTCCACCCCGATTTTCATCTTCAACTTGCCCTAACTTTTGCCTAGATTGCCCTTTTGGGTTTTCAATCTAGCAGACTTTTCTTCTTTTTCTTTCTTTTACCTTTATTTGGCCCTAACTTTTTCCTAAGTCGTCTTCTTTGGGCTTTCAACCTAGCGGGCTTCTCTTTATTTTCTTTATTTTATTTATGTTTGACCCTAACTTTTGCCTAGGCTGCCCTTTTTGTTTTCAACCTAGCGGGTTTTTTGCATAATTTTCGCAATGACATTTGATTACTAGGGTGGAAAAGCTCTTTGTTATCCATATTGGTGGAGGTCAAGGCTTTTTCTAAAAAGACTTTCTTTTAATGTGAGGACCTTTTATAATCTGGGTGCCCATTTTCCTCATTGATCTTCTTGAATGGGCAAAGTCCTTTTGAGCAGAGAGTCTTCGTCATGGAGTTCCTGAGACAAACCTTAAGTTTTTTCTTACTTTTTATACAATTGGCCATGGCATAAAGCTGCCAACCTCTTTTCTTCAATTTACTAATCGAATCTGGTCTAGAGCCACTAGGCTTCATCCAAATCGACTTTCCTTAAGATGATTCTTATGGAAAAAGTTTGTACTTTAAACGATAACAAAACCTCCATACCACATATCAATAAGAACGCGGTTGCCCCAGTTGAGGTATGAATTATGGTATGGTATCCTTAGCAAGTAAATAAAAGCATCTTATGTTAATCTTTGAATGTTATCATTGTTTATTGAGTGATCTTCTTGATTTTTTTTGCTCTAATTTTTGTTTTATTAATGGGGAGGAATTGTGGTGTTGTACCTTGATGGTTCCATATAGCTCTTGCATTATCTGCTATCAACTTGCTCTGAATAACCAATCGGTAAATCGCAGTATCTATCCATTTGGTGGAAGTAGTCAATCGCAACTAAAATGAAACAATGACCATTTGAAGTTTTGGATTTAATTTGTTGATTCGTTTCTCTTCTCGGCTCAATTTGTCAAATTATCAAAGTTATAACATGAGGAAAACACATAGTTATTTTTAAGAAAATTACCTTCGGACTTGGATTTATTTGAAAAAGAAAGGTAAGGTGAAATTTTTGTGTTTTTTTTTTGCCTCTCTTTTTTTGCTTTAGATGCTTTTAGTATTTAGGAATTAAAGAATGATGAATAAGAAGATTATGGAAACATGCATTTATTAAAAATTGAAATGTTGACCCATTCAATAGATTCCTCCTAAAGCCTTAGGCATAGCTATAGGAGTTGCACCATATGATTACTAAAAAATAGACACAGGTAATTCAAAGGTTTCCAATTATTAAGGTTAAAATTTTGGGGTAAGGGTACACCAAATCACCACTCACAACCTTTTCTTCAATGGCCGCAACTCAATCAAAATCATTTGACCCAATGTTTGTAGCACTTGGGATCCCTTTTATGGCCTTTGTTGATTACATGCATGGTCAAAGGATTAGCCTTTATAGTTGGTCACTTATTGGGTTAGGCTTATGGTTTCTTAATTAAGGTTAAGTCACTTTGAGGTTATTGGTGGATGGAAGAAGGGATCAGGGCATCAATGGTTTGTAATGAGGGTAAAGCATTTGTAAAACATTGGCTAAGTGGTATGATGAATGAAGGTAGCTACGTTGATGAGTGGGTCAGGCGCCCCTAGGTTCTTGGTGAAAGACTAGAGGTGAAGTGTAACTAGATGAGAGCTTATATGAGAGCTAAACATACTTCGATGAGGCATATCCTGCAAAGCCTATATGTGGGGTTGAGTTTGGAAGAGGTGTAGAGGCTATTGAAGTTTCCCCTGAGGTGTTTTGAGGGATCTTTTCAGTCAAAGTTTCTTTGATCTTTAAAGTTTCTGCTCTTTCAACTGCTCAATCTCTTTCTAGTCTACCATTGCTTTTTTTTTTACATGAGTGTTATAACGGTGATGGGGAATCAGTTTAAACATCTTTTATGTCCTTCTAAAGTCAAACAACATATTAACAAAATAATTTAAACAAAATAAAACAAAGGTTATTGCCTTTTGAAAATCATAATCATTATCACACGGTGTTGATTTACAAGCAATGCATGGAGTGAGAATGGAAATTAAGATGGGAGCAAAAGTGGACTCTTCATAAAGAAAGCTCTTTATTTCAATGTTCATGAGTATGTAAATCGAGCTTATCAGGGATTAATAGAAAATACATTCCAGCTAACACCAATGATAACTCTAAATATGGCTCCATCACTACTAGCCTTGAGAATTTGTGTCTTTTGTTCATCCATAAGTTCCTGAATATTATGATGCTTCGAGGTGTAAAGAAGGGAGACACAAATGCTTGAGCTTCACACAGCATTTTGGGAACCTCTCCAGTAGCTCTTATGACCACCCTAGCTAAGTGCATGAATCAATCATGCCAAAACTCAATATGTGAGTCCTTGACTCGCAACTCTTGGTCTTTCAACTTTATCCTTTCATGACATTCGTGGACACATCAAACCACCTTTTCTTTCTGGAAGTTAAGCTCATCCTTATAATTAGTTTGAAGAAACATAATTTCTTATTGCAAGTTATCAACCTGGTCCTTCAGACAGTTCATTTCATCCAAAACAGAGTGTTTCTGTTAGTCCTTAAATTTACTGTTATTTTCATAATAAAAAGTGTGTTTATTTTAAATAAAATTAGTTTAAATTGTAATAAATTTATGTTTTTAATTCAATAAATGGATGTTATTAGAAACAATCTTTCTTGATCAATTTTCTCTAGTTTTGCAATGAATAATTAAAGAAAATCAAGAGAAAACTGAAGAACTGGAAGGCTAATGCGTAGCATCAACACCATGTAACATCCTGATTTAATAGTTAATTACCGAATGAAAATAAATCATTAAAATAATAATTTCAAAGTGGGAAAAATTATTTATTAATTACAATTGACTTAATTAATTTAACTTAAGGAAATAAAGGCTGATTAATTGTGATTAGTTGTCAATAGCTGATTAGTTGTGACTATGTGCGTGTGACGCGTGTGGGAGCTACTGCTGTGCATGATTTCCCACCCCACTCTTCCCTTCTCAGTGCATGCATATATGTGCTACTGGGCCACTTTATTATTCATTTTTCCCTCAGGCTTCTCTCCTTTCCGTTCTCTCTTCTTTTCTTCTTCTTCGCTCTTTGTTCTTCTTCTTCTTCCTTCGTCGAGCATGAGGGTGAAAAAGTCGAAGTGAGAGTTTCTCCTTCGACGATGCAGGGATGACACGTTGTTCCACTCCCCGTCCTCTTCTTCCTCTCCGTCGCCTTCTTCCCCTCCTTCTTCTTCTTCCACTTGGAGCTGTTAGTGTCCCAGTTGGGAGGCTGTGCTGGAGAGTGCCTTGGAGCTGTGGGGGAGATGTATCCATTGGAGGAAGTAGCAACCCTGGGCTAGAATCGACGCTGAGTTCGAAGGCTGTTAGAGGAGGAGTAACAGAAGGGCGATCGGTTAGCATTGCAACTCGAGGAGCCTCTGAACCCCGACAACAGGTAGGGGGTGCTTTACATGTCAAGTGTATGGTTTATGGACGGGTTTTTGGGTGGAGCTATTGTACGGTGTTGTGTTTTCTGGATGTTGCATGTTGTTGAGTAGTAAACCGGATGTATTACGTTTATTATTTGTGTTGTGTATGATTTTCCGTCCATATGAAGTATGATGCTTGTTGATTTTTATGTTAAGAGTATGAGATGCATATAAGGAATGCTGAGTGCATTATGTGGTCATTTACTGATACCCGTGTGTGTGATTATATGATTAGATGCATGTAAACATGAATGGCATTATGGTTTTCGAGTGCATGTACTATGTCATTGTTATACCGACTCCTGATTATGACCTTGAATGATACAATACAGTTGATGTATGGGATGGAATTGTGAATAGCCGAGTGCATTAAGGTATGGGGCAGGGCATAAATCTATGTGGTGTTAAAATGCTTGAAATGCATGTGAATATTATGATTACCGAGTGTTTATAGGTAAATTGCCGAGTGCATGCAATGCTGTGTGAATTCCATGTGAAAGTATGAGATATGGTGGCTGTTGATGAGAAAGCCGAGTGCATGTATTGCTGAGTGCATGTATTGCCGAGTGCATGTGATTGCCGTGTGCATGTGTTATGGTATTGCATTGGATGCATATGATTGATATATTGAATGCCGAGTGCATAAGCGTTGGACGCCTGATAAAAGACCATATTCATCCGATTCGCCACTGAAATGCTTAGAACATATAGCGTTGGACGCTTAATACCGATCAGCAATCAGATGAATATGTGTTGGATTATATAAAAGACCCTGGGTTGGACTTGGGGCAGTGCCGAGTGCACTAAGCGTTGGACGCTTAAAGACCTTGGGTTGGACTCAAGGCAGGCTTACCGAGTTGGACTCGGGGCTGCCCGTGACACTCCCGTTGTTGCTTGGAGCAATTGTGTTACGCGTGAGGGCAAACGGTTTGGTACCTGTAAAACGGCCGAATTAGCTTGGAGCTGAGTGAAAGGCTTGGAGCCTATGTTGCAACAATAAAAACTGGTAACCGGATCTGGGTGAATTGATGTGTGCACATTCCTGATTGATACCGAGCTCAATACGAAATGTTTGAATATGTGGATATGAATTAATTGGATTGAAGCATGCATACTAATGTATTTGCCGAGTGAAATATGATGTCATGGGTATGATACATGCTGTGATGAATGATATGAATTATATGGCCACGTGTGATTGAATATATATATATATATGTATATGCTGTTGTCGAGGACAATATTAGCCTATGGTTGTGATTATACGTGATTGCAAATAATGTGAATTTTATATAACCGAGTGGATTGGCTGGAATGAATTCCGATCAGATTATGATGAGTGATTATTCATATTTAAATGACAGTGTGTGTGTTATGGATGATTGAACTGTATAAATTGCATAATCGAGGATTGTGGTATAATCCGAGCCAATATCTGTCATTTAATATGTGAAGCTCACCCCTACACCATTTTTCAGTGTATGCAGGCCGGACTCGGAATGGTGTGAAGGCCTCAGGTCCGAGTGATGTGCACTCCGACTGTCGAGTGCTTGTATTGCATTTATTACGTTTAGTCAGATGTAGCCTTGGCCGGCTCATAATAACAGTGTTGTATAACAAATATAAAATTATGTATAGGTAATCTGAGCTATTATGACCCGAGTGCATGTTTATATATATATATATATATATATATATATATATATATATGGTTTACGTTAATAACCTGTGCTTGTATTGGATAATAGGTGTTGATGAATGATGTTAAGATAATGAGTATTCCGAGTGCATGATTATGTATGTACATATATGTTGTATGCTAGTGACTTGTGTTTGGGTAGACCGAGAGATGATGATGGATAGAATACTACCAAGATAATGATTTTCCTAGTAGACACAGTTGTGAGAGCCATCTCCGAGTGAGACTATAAATGGTTGTCCCTCCTTTTTCGAGTGGTGATACTTAAATGGATTCGAAGTAAAATATCTTAGATAAACCTATATTGTGTGGTATCTGATCGGAGAATTTCCTAAGTAATATTGAGAACGGTCGTTACTGAGTGAAAAATATAAGTAAACCCCGAGTGAGGAAGAGTTTGTATTCCCGAGTGAAAACTACGAGTAATCATCTTCTGAGAGAAAAGTTAGTGTAGTGGTTTAGAGTGGGATGAATTCTAAGTGCACGATATTTATAATCCCAGTGAATGATGTAAAGTCCGAGTGAGTGAGGATCTGTATCCCGAGTGGTTGAGTTTTGAATAGGTCCAAGTGGGGCTTAACTTCCTGAATTTTCCTGAGTGAATATGACGGTGTATACTGGGTGAATGAGTAATGTGTCCGGGTGATCTAAGGTGAATGTATACCGAGTAGTGGATGTGTAAAGTGACCCGATTGTGTCGATGGTTGGAATACATCGAGTGGTGTTCAATTGGAAAATATTCTGAGTGAGACAGTTAAGGATTTCGTGTGGGATAACCCTCCTTACCCGAGTAGATTGTGTGTATAATCTGGGTGGGAAGATGTAAGGAGCTAAGTTATGGGAAAGATGTGTGATGAGGTTGTTTCTGAGTGAATGGAACCCCTTGTACCGAGTGATGAGTTTGCCGAGTGTGGCTTCTTGCTTTAGCGAGTGAGTTCTCGCTACAGGGAATGTGAATGGTTGGGAAGGCTTTTGGTTGGTTCGCTTAGATGAATGTGTGCACGCCGAGCGAGTGGGCTGTCTCGCTCAAGCGTTGCTGGGTCTCGCTTGAGCTAGCGAGCGTGGTGTTGTTGGGTTCGCTTAAGCGCTTAAGCTTTCGCTGTGCATGGCTCTTGCTTCCGTTGCCTCCTTTCCTCTTCTCTCCTCTTGCTGGTTCTTGCCATAAGTATGAATGGCTTTGCATTTTTCCTGCCTTCCATTCCATATTCTACTCAGTTGTTTGTGGTCTATTTGAATTTTATTTTTGGGAAAATTTTCCCTGTTTCGGTATTTATTATTTATTAAATTAGGGTGTTATATTTTGGTATCAGAGCAGACCAAAAGGTCCATGGCCAAGGTTTGCCTACTGTTAGTGGGCGGTGGTGTGCAATGTGACTGATTGTCATCATTGCTTGTGGCATTCTGTTGGATTTGATGCATGTTGAACCATGAATTGTGTGATTATATGCATGAGTTTGTTGTGGACGGTAGTGAGAGGTACTACTGTTAAGATGTTGAATTGGGAATAGAGTTATTACTATCCTGACTCAGTTGTTCATATAATACTTGAGGTTATTCTAAGCCTGGGTGATTGGAAAGGAAATGAAATGATACGTGTTGAGACCCCTTTTATAGGTGGAGGTCGGATTATTGGGCTAGGACTCTCGTGGATGTCATGCTAGTGGTTCATGACCAAGGTACACTTGTTGAATGGATTAGAACTCACATATTCGAATTGATTAAGTGAATGATAATGAAAGAGTTCCCTAGTGTTTATGTTTTGATTGCTGATAGATGTCATATTGCTTAATTGAGGAGTCCCACAGTGTGGTGTTTCCCAACTTAGCAGATCGGTTGTATTGTTCGTGCCAAGGATACAAAGCTCACCCTGAGAGTATAAGTGATTCAGTGCAGTTTCTAAGTGGCGAGGTACATATCTTTTAGCACGGGAATCCTATATGGTATATGATGTAATTGATTGGTTGCAGATTTCTGATTTGGGAAATTGAGTATGTGATAGATGAATGATATATGATGTATACGATATATAGTATAAGTGATGTGTTGCAGTTTCCTAAGTTGAAAATCTGGGTGTGATAGGTGAATAAAGGTGAGATCGGGTATATGTTAAATTGGGATTGTGTCTCGGTGGTTGGTGAGGAAACCGAGTGACTGATGGATTAGATGCTGGACCATTAGGTGTACTGACCCAGTTAATTGGGCATAATCATGAATGAATGAATGTGAAATCGAGTACTTGTTGATCTGAATACTGTCTCGGTTCGAGTGTGTGAAAACCGAGTGGATGGTATTAGGCTTTATAATACTTGGGATTGGAGTGTGACCCACGATGGATAGATAGTGACCCCTTACGAATTCCAAGTCTGATAATTTGCTAATCTTATGAGATGATGAACCCGAGTAAAGCAATTACGTAGTAACTCATGAGGCTTGAATTACTGTTGTGTGATAATGTAGGTTAGACTCGGTCTTGTGGTTGATAACCGAGTGAATCATTGGCTGAATTGTGACCCATAAGGTGTAGGAAACCGATTGGATTTAATGTGACCTTATATAATCCGACCATGTAGAACTAGACACTATGGTGAGTTAGGCTCGGAGAATACTTGGATGCTACGGGTGCACTAGGTAACCACTGGGAATTTTGAGTCAGATAATTTGACTGACCCTATGGATTATTGAGCCGAGCATGTGATGGTATGCTGAATTGCCAAGGCTTGAATTGTCTTAAGGTGAAATATAAATAATACATGGGGTACCTGATTGATGGTGACTGGTAAGGTAAGAATCCGAGTACTTTGGTACTGAGAGGAATGATTATGATGACTGTACTGCACTGGATTGCATTTATGCTGGATGAATCATTAGGCTAAAAATTGATTGGTGGCCTGTGACGAGTGATGAAATGAGGGATTATAAAACTGTTGAGCCATGGTTTGCAATGAATGAGATTTTAAGAGACATTTACTCGGTCAGGGCTGAAAAGCCGATTGTGATATGCCATTTTATGAGGAGGCGTATGTCTTGTGTGGGTTAGAAACCCATTGCCATTATACTGTTTTACAATAATAATAAATTATATTCATGATTGTTGTTACGTGATGTGCCTAGGAGGTGCATAATGATGATGTTGATGTAAATGTATTGCATATACATATGTGTTTGTGAATTACCATTAGTCTTGTTAGTAATAGCTGAGTGAGTTTGGTCGGTGTGGGTGTAAGACATGCTGCCCGAGACGACTCTACAAACCATGGGTATTGTGGAAGCGTACACGTTGCAGTGACTTTATGTAATTGTTGTGACCCTATAGGAATGAGACGTCATCTTATAAGCTGGATGCAACAATTCATGAGTCGGGCAGGTGAGGCTGTAACTGCTTATGCTGGTGGTGAGTCTATCGGACTGCTTCGAGTGAAGATGAGAGTTGTAATAAGTGAATAATATGTGGTTATGTATCAAAGTGTGGATAGAGGGTTTGTTTAACCTTGATATGTATGCCTCCAGGAGGATTAGAGGTTGTTGGGTATAGATTGACTACTAAAATGATGGTTAGTTATTGAAATAAGAGGGGTGATCAAGTCTGTCACTGGAATTGGAGTTTTATAAGGTTAACCAAGTGATACTGTCAGTTTAATGAGGAAACCAGGATTTTGAGCCAAACTAAATTGTAAGGTAAGGATTTGCTCGAGAAGGGATTAGTATATTCTGAGTGTGTAAAAGTGGAGACAATTCCAAGTGAAGTCTTTGTGAGAAAGAACTGCTGAGTGAAAATTATGGTGTTCCGAGTAGAACCTCATAGAGAGGATCATTACTAAGTTAAGGGAATTGTGTCCAAGCGTAACATTCCTGAGTAAGGTAAGATTCGAGTGATGTGACTCGGAGTGTACCACTTTCGAGTGGAATGGTACTAGGTAGAACGATTTTGAGTGGAGAGATATCGAGTGTAGAATCCCTAGTACCCATGTGATGTTTCACCGAGTGATCTTTCTCCAGAAGAAAAGTACTTCTGGTCGGAAAATGGAACTTAGAGTGTGCAAGTTTCCGAGTGAAGGGTCTTCGAGGGGAGTAGATATCCGAGAGAAGGATTTAATTGAAGTCGTACTCAGGTCAGTGATTGGGACTGCTGGGCTTGAACTCAGGTTTAGTTTCAAGGTAGGCTCAAATTACGAGTGAATTCCTGGTAAGTGGAAAGATTTCTGGGTGAGAATTGCCCTTGAACCCCGAATGATATTTTGTGAGAGGACCGAGTGATATTCCCAGGATGTAAGCATGAAATTAGCTGAAGGAATGGTTAGAAGTCTGAGATGTTAGAACTGAGTGTAGTGCCTGTACGAGGTAAATCCAGGCAAATTGTGGTAATTGAGGCACATGGGAACTCTTTTGAGTGTTCATTTTGATTTAAGGAAGAAATTTTGTGGTCGGATTTTGAAAATCCGAGGATTTAATCCGAGATGAATCGGTCAGAAGTGAGTATTAGGGGGGAATCAGTAATGTTGTTTACCGACTAAATTCTTCCCAACTGGTTGAATAACATCTAGAATGTGTCCCATGTGACACAATGTTGAGCCTATGCTCTGTTTGAGTTCATGGTTGTGCCAAGTGACTCATTGATTCGGAGAACCCGGTGGTGTAAATATACCGAATGGTGTTGGGAGTGTAGGGCCGAGTGGCCAAAGAACTAGAGGGTGCCATAGATTGTGGTGATTGGGCTGAGTTAAATGGGGTAACTTGTATGTTTTAAAAATTGAGCCCCCAAATATATTGAATTCTATGATGAGGTTGTAATCAGGTAGGACCAGACTTTTGGGTTTTGCCGACTAGAATTATGGGGCGGTCGGTAAACCGCTTGAGAGGTGAAGCCTTGCCGAGTGAAATTGTGAACTGGTCAGTGAATGCTTGTGGAAGCACAGTCGTGTGATTAATAGAGGCAGCAATTTTCTGAGTTATTTATTTATGGTGAGTTACCGATTGAATTTCGAGGATGAAATTCTTTTGTGAGGGGGAGAACTGTAACATCCCGATTTAATAGTTAATTGCCAAATGAAAATAAATCATTAAAATAATAATTTCAAAGTGGGAAAACTTATTTATTAATTACAATTGACTTAATTAATTTAACTTAAGGAAATAAAGGCTGATTAATTGTGATTAGTTGTCAATAGCTGATTAGTTGTGACTGTGTACGTGTGACGCGTATGGGAGCTGCTGCTGTGCACGATTTCCCACCCCACTCTTCCCTTCTCCGTGCATGCATATATGTGCTACTGGGCCACTTTATTATTCATTTTCCCCTCAGGCTTCTCTCTCTTCCGTTCTCTCTTCTTTTCTTCTTCTTCGCTCTTTGTTCTTCTTCTCCTTCCTTCGTCGAGTATGAGGGTGAGGAAGTTAAAGTGAGAGTTTCTCCTTCGACGATGCAGGGACGACACGCTGTTCCACTCCCCGTCCTCTTCTTCCTCTCCGTCGCCTTCTTCCCCTCCTTCTTCTTCTTCCACTTGGAGCTGTTAGTATCCCAGTTGGAAGGCTATGCTGGAGAGTGCCTTGGAGCTGTGGGGGAGACAAATCCGTTAGAGGAACGAGCAACCCTAGCCCAGAATCGACGCTGAGTTCGAAGGCTGTTAGAGGAGGAGTAACAGAAGGGCGATCGGTTAGCATTGCAACTCGAGGAGCCTCTGAACCCCGACAGCAGGTAGGGGGCGCTTTGCATGTCAAGTGTATGGTTTATGGACGGGTTTCCGGGTGGAGCTATTGTACGGTGCTGTGTCTTCTGGATGTTGTATGTTGTTGAGTAGTAAACCGGATGTATGACATTTATTATTTGTGTTGTGTATGATTTTCCGTCCATATGAAGTATGATGCTTGTTGATGTTTATGTTAAGAGTATGAGATGCATATGAGGAATGCTGAGTGCATTGTGTGGTCATTTACTGATACCTGTGTGTGTGATTATATGATTAGATGCATGTAAACGTGAATGGAATTATGGTTTTCGAGTGCATGTACTATGTCATTGTTATACCGACTCCTGATTATGACCTTGAATGATACAATACAGTTGATGTATGCGATGGAATTGTGAATAGCCGAGTGCATTAAGGTATGGGGCAGGGCATAAATCTATGTGGTGTTAAAATGCTTGAAATGCATGTGAATATTATGATTACCGAGTGTTTATAGGTAAATTGCCGAGTGCATGCAATGCTGTGTGAATTCCATGTGAAAGTATGAGATATGGTGGCTGTTGATGAGAAAGCCGAGTGCATGTATTGCTGAGTGCATGTATTGCCTAGTGCATGTGATTGCATTGTGCATGTGTTGTGGTATTGCATTGGATGCATGTGATTGATATATTGAATGCAGAGTGCATAGGCGTTGGACGCCTGATGAAAGACCATATTCATCAGATTCGCCACTGAAATGCTTAGAACATATAGCGTTGGACGCTTAATACCGATCAGCAATCAGATGAATATGTGTTGGATTATGTAAAAGACCTTGGGTTGGACTTGGGGCAGTGCCGAGTGCACTAAGCGTTGGACGCTTAAAGACCTTGGGTTGGACTCAAGGCAGGCTTACCGAGTTGGACTAGGGGCTGCCTGTGACACTCCCGTTGTTGCTTGGAGCAATTGTGTTACGCGTGAGGGCAAACGGTTTGGTACCTGTAAAACGGCCGAATTAGCTTGGAGATGAGTGAAAGGCTTGGAGCCTATGTTGCAACAATAAAAACTGGTAACCGGATCCGGGTGAATTGATGTGTGCACATTCCTGATTGATACCGAGCTCAATACGAAATGTTTGAATATGTGAATATGAATTAATTGGATTGAAGCATGCATACTAATGTATTTGCCGAGTGAAATATGATGTCATGGGTATAATACATGCTGTGATGAATAATATGAATTATATGGCCACGTGTGATTGAATATATATATATATATGTATGTATATGCTGTTGCCAAGTGCAATATTAGCCTATGGTTGTGATTATACGTGATTGCAAATAATGTGAATTTTATATAACCGAGTGGATTGGCTGGAATGAATTCCGATCGGATTATGATAAGTGATTATTCATATTTAAATGGCAGTGTGTGTGTTATGGATGATTGAATTGTATGAATTGCATAATCGAGGATTGTGGTATAATCCGAGCCAATATCTGTCATTTAATATGTGAAGCTCACCCCTACACCATTTTTCAGTGTATGTAGGCCGGACTCGGAATGGTGTGAAGGCCTCAGGTCCGAGTGATGTGCACTCCGACTGTCGAGTGCTTGTATTGCATTTATTACGTTTAGTCAGATGTAGCCTTGGCCGGCTCATAATAACAGTGTTGTATAACGAATATAAAATTATGTATAGGTAATCTGAGCTATTATGACCCGAGTACATGTTTATATATATATATGGTTTACGTTGATAACCTGTGCTTGTATCGGATAATAGGTGTTGATGAATGATGTTAAGATAATGAGTATTCCGAGTGCATGATTATGTATGTACATATATGTTGTATGCTGGTGACTTGTGTTTGGGTAGACCGAGAGATGATGATGGATAGAATACTCCAAAGATAATGATTTTCCTAGTAGACACAGTTGTAAGAGCCATCTCTGAGTGAGACTATAAATGGTTGTGCCTCCTTTTCTGAGTGGTGATACTTAAATGGATTCGGAGTAAAATATCTTAGATAAACCTATACTGTGTGGTATCTGATGGGAGAATTTCCCGAGTAATATTGAGAACGGTCGTTACTGAGTGAAAAATATAAGTAAACCCCGAGTGAGGAAGAGTTTGTATTCCCGAGTGAAAACTACGAGTGATCATCTTCCGAGGGAAAAGTTAGTGTAGTGGTTTAGAGTGCGATGAATTTTAAGTGCACGATATTTATAATCCCAATGAATGATGTAAAGTCCGAGTGAGTGAGGATCTGTATCCCGAGTGGTTGAGTTTTGAATAGGTCTAAGTGGTGCTTAACTTCCTGAATTTTCCCAAGTGAATATGACGTCGTACCGTTCCTCGTGGAGTAGATCCCGCATCCAACCAAGTCTTTGACCAGGGAACGGGATAATTCCTACTACCGCTGGAAGGCCAGCCGGGCCGTGAGCGCGGTGGGAACGTGCTTCCCAAAAAGCCAGCCCCGGGCCGGGGTCGGCATAGAATGAAGGGGACGGCCCTAATGTTGTTGTGTTGGCATAGAATGAAGGGGACGGTGTATACCGGGTGAATGAGTAATGTGTCCGGGTGATCTAAGGTGAATGTATACCGAGTAATGGATATGTAAAGTGACCCGATTGTGTCGATGGTTGGAATACATCGAGTGGTGTTCAATTGGGAAATATTCCGAGTGAGACAGTTAAGGATTCCGTGTAGGATAACCCTCCTTACCCGAGTAGATTGTGTGTATAATCTGGGTGGGAAGATGTAAGGAGCTAAGTTATGGGAAAGATGTGTGATGGGGTTGTTTCTGAGTGAATGGAACCCCTTGTACCGAGTGATGAGTGTGCCGAGTGTGGCTTCTCGCTTTAGCGAGTGAGTTCTCGCTACAGGGAATGTGAATGGTCAGGAAGGCTTTTGGTTGGTTCGCTTAGACGAATGTGTGCACGCCGAGCGAGTGGGCTGTCTCGCTCAAGCGTTGCTGGGTCTCGCTTGAGCTAGCGAGCGTGGTACTGTTGGGTTCGCTTAAGCGCTTAAGCTTCTGCTGTGCATGGCTCTTGCTTCCGTTACCTCCTTTCCTCTTCTCTCCTCTTGCTGGTTCTTGCCATAAGTATAAATGGCTTTGCGTTTTTCCTGCCTTCCATTCCATATTCTACTCAGTTGTTTGTGGTCTATTTGAATTTTATTTTGGGAAAATTTTCCCTGTTTCGGTATTTATTATTTATTAAATTAGGGTGTTACACACCATGTGTAGCGTAGGAAATTTTGATGCTGACGCTACGCTTCACAGCCATGCGTAGCGTCAGAGCTACGTGGACTCCATTTCCAGGTGGACAAGCACTCAGTCAAAAGGCCAAATAATGGCCAATCCAATCAAGCAAAATGCCAAGCCGAATTGGGAGACATGTGGAACCATTGTGTGGGCATTATTGGATTTAATTAATCTTATTCATGGCCACTTAATCACATTTTTAATGGTGGCTGAGTCTTGACGCTACGCGCCAGGCTAATGCTACGCGTCAGGACCCTTCCTCAGCCTTATAAATAGGGCCCTTCTCTACACTTTCAAGGCATCTTATCTGAGAATTCAGAGCTTCTTTTCTCTCATTTCACTCGAGTTTGAGTGTTCTTTTATGAGTTTGTAAAGTTAGAGTGATTTCTAGATACTTGAGAGTGTTGTGTAGTATTGTGAGCTCTTGTATCGTGAAGTGTTTCCAAGTCCTCGTAATGTCAAACTCTGTAAGTGTTTGTTTTTACTTTTACCATGTGTAACTAAATTGTTTATGTTGGAGTTTGGTGAATCAATCTATTATATGATATTGTAATTATGACCTCTGCATATTTATGATTCAAGTACATGTCAGTATTTTAATATTTTATTAGTATGAACATCAAACGAGAGAATGATTTTCATGCGTATTGAAACTTGTTTTATTAGTGTGAATGTCAAACGGGAGAATGATTATTCATGCCGTATTAAAATCTGTTTTAATAAATGTAAAAGTTGAAATACCCTTAATATGCCAATTACTAGGAATAGGGTTGGTGATTATTGTTGCCATAAGGCCAGTACTTAATGCAAGTTTTTACTGAGAAAGCTCACGAGGGATCAGACTTTACAGTGACTACTTAGAATTTATATCACGAGGGATCGGTTATAATGATTTTAAGCTGCAATGACATGAACTTGATAATTAAATATGTATGTTTGTAATCACTTTATTATATTTTAGTGCGAGGATCCTAATTCCAACATAATTTGTCAATCTGTGTTGTTACTTCAAGTATCTGAGTTATTCTAAATTACATCTTAATTTTTTAGATAAATTTTATATTTACCATCTTTTTACCACATGAACAAATCAATTGTCAAATTCTGAGAATATTGTATAAATTGTTTATAAAGCATTCTTTTGTTAATAACTTTTGATAAATTTACCATAGCAAATAAGAATTATTATGAGTTACTGGAACTTTCAATCTCAGTGGAACGATATCTAAATTTGAAAACTACAAATGATTGGTCCGCTTGCCAATTAAAGACCCAACAGTACCACAGGTTTAACAGTTTCTCATTGGTTATTTAAGTCAAATGGGCCCTTAATTCTGTTTTTTGCCCTAATATGTCATCAATTTCTTTTGTGTTTTTAGTTTGAAATAAACTTTTTCTAGGCATCCCTTAACTTGGTGGTGGGATTTCCGTTCTACCTGTAGTTCCTTAGTGATCTTTTCACATTCCCTAGTTTTGTCATTCAAGTTTTTCTTCAAAGTTGCACAGTCTTGGCGACTTTGAAGGAGCTCTCTTTCTTCTTCTTTTCCTTTTGTAAGCTTGGCCAATTCTTCCCTCAGTTGTCATAGTTCTATTGATTTAACCTTCTCAGGGAGCCTATCTTTGCCTCGATCATTAGCTATCAATGGTTTAAAGGGTAGCTTGATTTGTTTTACCCTTTTTGTTATTCACTGGCAGTAAGTCATGGATGAATCACAAAGTTCATGATTTATTCCTTTACATCCTATTACTGGATTCTTCCATGCTTGGCGAGCTTCCTGAAGTCCTCCAATAAAACCTTTCTCCCCAAGGTAGAATATGACAAGTCTTGAGGCTTTTATAGAAGGTGAACCCCTTAAAGGGTAAGAGTATTGCCTCAAAGCTAGAATGGGGTTGTAGTTGATGAGAGCACGATACCTGATAAGTAGTACATTAAGGTAATCCTTGCAACGGTAAATAAGTTTGGACCTTTGTTGCCAAAATGGTTGCCATCTTATATTTCTATCATGCAAGCTACTACAAAGCATTTTCTAATCTTTCGGCTTTCTAATGTTTGGTCAAAACGCCATGTAGTCATCAATTGGACAAGTGATGTTGCTAGCCCTCTTAAACATATGGGAGGTGATCTAAATGTAAAGGATGGGTAAACAACATATGATATTGGAGTAGAGATGTTGAATACTTTTAAAAAGTCCATGAATACATTTATAGCGAGCCTGTCCACCAGGCTATCCACGTTGGGAAACAGAACCACACCATAAATCATAAGAGAAAGGACTTCCATAAAAGTATCCCACTTGGCTGTTGTTGTTAACCTTTGCATGTAGTCTTCTAGAAAGTTTTGGCTTAAAACCTAAGTTGTCTGATTTTTAATCTTTGATTTTCCAACTCATCGGGGTTCATTTCAGGACTTCAACTATTTTGCTGATGGCAGTCATATGTTCACAGAACTAGCTACTTCGCTGATGTGGGTCATATATTCACGAAACTAATAAGGTTTGTTATTCCCTAATGGGAGGCCTAATATCTGCTTAAACTCTTCAATTGTGGGGGCCAAATAAAAACCAAAGAAGGTGAAAATTAGAGTAGAGGGTCAAAATACTGAGCAAAGGCAATGATGGCTCCTTGCTGAACATCCACTTCCAAGATCTTTACCAGATTCTCATATTTGTTCTCAAAAGCTAATCTTTGGCGAGAACTCAACTTCCTTCCGAGATGACTCAGACTAGTAAACTTTGCTTTCCTTTATCCGGACTTAACTTTAAGCTAAATTGTTTCCATGTTAATTTCCATTCTCATTTTTCTCTTTCTTTTGTGACAAGATTAAGATTCTTGGACACAACAACAACAACAAACACATTAATGGTAGAAGAAAAGAAAAAGAAAAAAATGGTGAGTTGTTAATCTCTTGATCCACCTATTCCTTTTTCAAATTCATGGACCACCACATATTTTACTTTTTTCAAAATCATTGACCGAGAGATTGACAACTCATATGGATTTCATTAATCCTTTGCATAAACTTATTATTTTTGAGAAAAAAGAATCTGAACGTTTGTCCAAAGGATCAATGATCCATAATATTGCATAATTAAGGAAAGGCCAAAAAAGAAAGAAGGGTATGCCCCTTTAGTGTCCTAATTGGATTGCTCATTGGGTTCTATCCTAGGGTTCTAAGGTATCTATACTTCGCATCTCACTGGAATGCGCTATTATTCCTAAAAGGCCACTAGAGCTCATGACTTTCTTAGACTTTACCATAATAACAAGTACATGTCAATTGTGGGATGCCCAAGAAAACCACGCTCTAGTTGGGCTTTCATGGAAGCCAACAGGAAATACATCCCAATCAACACAGTTAATTATCCTCTTTCCAAAAGATTCTTCTTATGCTCTTAGGTGTAAAGCCACTCTTAAAATTAATTAGTGAGGTGTGTGCTAGGGGACATACAAACCTGTCATACCTTATCCCTGAAAATAATTGAGCCAAACACAATTCAAATAGTCGTCTACCCTAGGGTGTACAGAATATATCATCCAAACAAGTATATACAAGGACAAACATTCATATACAACAAATATTCCAAACCAATAAAAGATAAGGACAAAAAAACACAAAAAACAAATAAACACAAAGGGTAACAAATAAACTAATACATGAATTATGTAATTTAATTTGAATGGTCTAAATCTCAAAATGTCCCCAGTAGAGTCTCCATCTATCGCAACGTGGACGATAGCCAACCGCAAGCTCACAGGGTATCGCGTAATAAAAAGTTATCGTTCCCACAAGGATTGTGCCCAAGTACCAACTCACAGTGATTTAATTATCTAGACGATTCATTTCAAAGTAAAAGGTGTAGTAAAATTAACCAAGAACTAAAAACTATTGGAAGAAAACTAAAATAGAAATCTTTCTTTTTAAATCAAGATGAAAAAGGCTCTTGGGAATCAGTAGGTTCATATGCCGTGTACCAAATCTAAAATTACCCCTTTCTTTGTTATTCAATTTCTGTTCCTAAGGCGGATTTCCCCTAGCTAATTAGTGAATTCTTCTCAAAACCTCACTAACGTACCTAATTATCAAAGAACCACATTTAATTTGTTAATTAGGTCTTTTAGGTTCTATAAAAATCCCATTATTCCTCAAAGAGTTTTGCTTACTTTCGTAACCCAAATCCCTAGGTCCAACTGCATACGTTCTAACGATATGCCAATCTCTCAATCATCCATATTGTTTAAATTCATCTAACCTTATGTCTAAGCCATTAGAAGCATTAAGACCTCATGAAATTGAATAGAAAATAGAAATCCAATAACAAAAGAAAATAGAGTAACCTAATTTGATACACATATATTTTCCCCCAAATCCCAAGAATAGGAAATTAGTTCCTCATGGAAGAGGTTACAAATCAACAAATTACAAGAGTTTGTCCCATCATTTAGAAAATAAGGATTACAAAAACAAAGGATTAAAGGTAGAAGAAGAGTTCTCACTAATCTTCCAATCTCTTGCCCTAAGGTTGAACCCTTGATCTTCCCTCTTGTTTCCTTTCTCCAAATCTTCAAGAAGAATCCTCAAACTTTTCGCCCCAAAACTGTCGTGTATGTTCTCTGTCTCACACCTTTCTTTTTCCCACTTTCTCCACTTAAAATTTGGGCGAAAACCGAAAGTAACTGCTGCAGCATGTGAAATCCACTGGCAGTGGAAAGCACTGTGTTACACCCAAACGATATTAATTAAGAAAACTGAGCAGAAACCACTGGCAGTGGGAAAATCCACGACCAGTGGGTTTTTAGGCAGTGTAATCCATGGCCAGTGGGAATTCCCACTGGCAGTGGATTTCTCTGTGTCTTGGCAAACATGCAATTTTAGGGTGTTTTGGGGTTCTGGAGCACTTCCTTTGGTACATTCTTCTTCCATTGTTGGCCTAACTTCAATCTTGGATCTTAGACAAGCTCAAACTCTTCTTAGTTGCATCATCCCATTCAAAATCTTCTAAAATCCTTTGCTAGTAGACTTATTCAATGAAGGTTTCTGCAAAAACAACTACCCAAGTAACATGTGTAGAAGTAAAAGGATAACCATGACAACTAGGGAAAAATAAGGTGAAAATAAACTAAAATTAAAACTAAATGGACCCTAAAACTAATGCAACCTAGACTCCTATCAAAATACCCTAAACTAAAACATTGTTTGTCCTCAAGCAATCACTGTATCCATACAACATAAAATGAAAAATTAGCAGACCTAAACAAACTTGAGGAACCTTGTGTTTATTTATGTATTTATAAGTTATTATTCTTCAGAAAATTTTCTATTGATTGCATAAACTACCAGAATACACCACAACAACCGATCAAACTATGTAAACTGAGATTTGACTAAAGGTACTCTCTCTCACTATTCACTCAGTGTTTGTGTTTTAATCGCTCAAATCACTACATTATAAGCACTACCATAAGCTTGGCAAACGACCACAAACTCCACAGTTATCAAGAAAACATGCATTAGTCAAAAGGTCTTTCATGTGGTTGCAATATGGCCAGGGGGTTTATAGCATGGGAATGGAAACCAAGAAAAAGGAAATTTCAAAGGGTTAATAACATATAAGGAGTAATGGCATAAGAAGGCAAACCCCAAATCAATCACTTTTTACAAATTCAAACTATAAGGAGTATGGTTCTTGTAATTTTCATTTTCATTTTCCAAACTCAACTTTGTTTTTCTTTTTCTTTTTACATTTTACTTTTGAATATCAAACCCTAAACCATCATAAGTTTCTCTCAAACCTCCTTTAGTTTGCCTTACCTCTTTTATATTTTAATGAGAAACATTATATCAAAGGCTTTGAAAGAACATTTCATTTCATGGCTCAAAAAAAAGGCAACTAGTGGATAATACATTTAACAAATTCTGAGGTTAAAGAAATAAAACCTAAATTGCCTTTTTCATCCTAAGCATGCATTCACAAACCATTTTGAATTGGTCAAAAGCTAAGTTCTAGTGTGCTATCAAATGTGTGAACCACTCAAAGCAAGAAACATGGGTAAGTAAAATTATATGCATTGAGTACCATATTGGCTCAAAAGCTCATAATGGTCATTTAGTTGAATCAGAGAAAACATAGCATCATGAAGAGAGCGAATATTTTGGCAGCAATAACAATCAAAAACCCCTTTTTTGTGTTATTTAATTGCTTTATTTTTTTTATTATTACAAAAAGGTTCATCCAAGCAATGCTTAAGATCTAACTAATCTATACCACATGGCATACAGATAACAATAACTTCCATCAGCAATCAATGCTAGCTCAAGGCATATGTGCAGACATACAATCATGCAAATGAACTAGGAAATAAAGATAAACAAAAATAAAAAAGGATAAAATAAGAGTAAGCTGAACTTTTGTGTACCCATCACCCAAAACTTAAACTGGAAATTTTCCTCAATGTCCATAGCAAGGGGACCAAAGAGGCCCATAATTAAGGAACCAGGAGTAAAAGGACGCAAAAGTTCAACTGATACCTGTCAAGGATAAGGAGGTGGGAAGTGGCCCTACTAGGAGTGCCAATCGTACATGGCATCAACTTGGTAAGAGATATGGGTGAGCTGGGCTCCTTGCCTCTCCTACTCTCCAGACATAGACTCTATCTATAGGGGCATGGAGTCCATGTGATTGCTCATGCCCTCCATCAGAGAGTACATACGCTCCATGGAGAAACTAGAGCTAGAAGTAGATTGGGATGAGCCAGCAAAATACTCCGGGGGATGTGGCATATCAGTATCCACATGGTCTTCCTCAGCATCATCTGGATCTATAAACAAAAAAGTACTCTTGCCCTCCAAGCTAGTAAAGCTGTGGTTAGGCAAGGGGTGAGGTATAGAAAATCCAGGAATAATTAAACTATAAATACCTCGGTGCAATACTATCATACCCATGTTAATCATTTCATCCATGTCTACCTGTTTGGGTTGACATAATAGGGTATCCTGATCTAAGTTAATGCCAACATAGCAGGCAAGTGGGTTGATATACCCGGCTATAACTATCCTACCAGAGATGGCTCGACCCACTCTAGTAAATTGGCTAAAAAGCCATTTAGTTTAGCGGATCAGTATTTGATGGATCATGGCATAAAGAAAGTATAGCTCAGCAGTCCGAATGGTACCCGGACTATCGAATCGCCCAAAGATGGAATGGGCCATAAACCTCTAGAGGTATTTAAAAATAGGATAATGTATAGAAGAGGCTTTGGTGGATGACGGATCATGGTTTTCTCTAGTCCCGGAAATTTAGGACCAAAAAAATTGACCCCTAAAGTCTCTTGGAATATGGGCAGTATTCGCATGGGCTAAAGGGGTACCAGTCATTGAAGGAAAACCATAAATGATATCTACATCCGCCAAATCTATTCTATAATCATTATTGTTTAGCCTAAATGTAATTTCCCAACCCGAGTCATTTGCACAAGGTTTGATATCTATTGAGCTTAAGAACTCTAAAGTAGTGCGTTCATAGCAAGGTTCATATAACTCAATGAAATCACCCCACCCCACATTGTTGCATAATTTTAAGGTGTCATGGTAAAGGCCAAGTTCAGAACCAAAGTTAAGAACAAAAAAATTTTTGCTTGAGCATTATAGCAAACACTTGGTGGGCATAGAGTTTGAACTATAAAATTCATGAGCATGCAACACAAAAGCCTTCCATTTTCACAATATGCACTCTACACGTGAGTAGTCATGAATCAATTTTATTAAATATGAAACATAGAGTGAAAATCATGAAGGAAAACCCATGTGGGTTTTTATGAAGAAGCAAAGAACAATGAGCATGGTAATTCTTAAACAAAGGTTTAATAGCATACCCATTGCATTTCATGTGACATACATGCGTCATTAGTCCACCATTAATGTTTCTAACACATAAAGTTGTAAGAAGAAATAAGTAAACACCCAATTTGAATGAACCCCAAAAGTTTTAGAAAAACCCCAAATTACAACAAAGAGATAGTGTTTCCTACTTGTAATAGGAGAAAGAGGTGATGCAAGTATGATGAAAGGTGAAAGAACTTGTGATAAGAATGGATTTCAAGAAGCCCCTTGTTTTTGTTGTTCAAGGTATGGGTGAATGGAGATGTAAGAAGAAGTGGGAAAGAACCCTTAAACGTGCGTTAAAAAATGGAAAAGGGGGGCTGGTGGAAATCCATGGCTCGTGGAACGTGCTGCCTGGCCCAATTAATTTCTTTCTTTCTTTTAACCCAGGGGGCCTGATAAAAACCCACGGCCAGTGGAGTTCTCTGCCCCTTAAAGTTCAAAATTTCATATTCCTTACCTGTTGAGAACCCACGGCCAGTGGGAATTCCTACGGCCTGTGGAGTTCTCTGATTTGGGTCCTTGAAACGATGCCTTGTACCTGTTGGAAACCTACTGGGAGTGGGAAAAAACACTGCCAGTGGATCCTGCTGTATGGTTCCTCCAAAATTCTACAAAATTAATCCCAAAAACAAGTCAGAAGTTCCCACGGCCAGTGGGAAAAAACATTGCCCGTGGTTTTTTCTGTTTCACACCAAGAATTGCTCTTTTATTTTAAGTCAAAGGATTCCACTGCCAGTGGGAAAAAACACTGGCAGTGGATTTCACTGTTTTCGTTATTGTAACCCTTAAAATATGCACTAACACTTGCCTTTATTTATGCAACTTACCAATGAAAATACATGTATGCATCCAACATGATCAATTAAAAGGAGAAATATGCAACAAAACAAGAACATTTATGTAATGCATTATGATTATTCATCTTTATTTAGAAATGGAAAATAAACATGTAACAAACCAAATTGGACTTATTTGAATGAAACAGACAAACTTTATTTGAATGATAAGAAAAGTACTTAAGAAATAAGAAATGAGGTTACCTCCCCACTAGTGCTAATTTTAACGTCTTTAGCCAGACACTTGGCACCCATTGGGTTTAGGAGACCGATACATCAAACAAGTCCAAGACACTTGCTTGTTGTATCGGTTCTCCTGTCAGGTAGTGCTTAAGTCTTTGTTCGTTTACATTAAACGGACCAAACTTCTCACTACATACCTTAACGGTTCCAAATGGAAAAACCTTTATTACCTTAAATGGTCCCGACCATCGGGACCTTAGCTTACTAGGGAAAAGCTACAACCTGGAGTTGAAAAGTAGGGCCATGTCACCTAGTTGGAATAACCTCCTGAGGATGTGTCGATCATGGCATTGCTTGGTTTTTTCTTTATATATATGGGCATTCTCATAGGCATCCAACTAGAGCTCTTCTAGCTCGTTTAAGTCCAGTAACCTACGTTCACCTGCAGCCTTATGATCAAGACTAAGAGTTTTAACTTCCTAAAAGGATTTATACTCAAGTTCTACAGGTAAATGGCAAGGTTTCCTATACACTAGTTTAAAAGGTGTAGTTCCAATGGGAGTTTTATAAGCGGTTTGATACGCCCATAGATAATCATCAAATTTAATAGACCAATCCTTACGGGATGTATTAACCACTTTTTGAAGAATATTTTTGATCTCCCTATTAGATACCTCAACTTGACCACTAGTTTAAGGGTGATAAGGTGTAGAAACCTTATGCGTCACCCTATATTTTTTCAAAAGGGTCTGAAAAGATTTCTCAATAAAATGAGACCCTCTATTACTTATTATGCATTTAGGGACACCAAACCTCGGAAAAATAATCTTTTTAAATAGCTTGATAACAGTCTTAGCATCCGAATGAGGGGAAACTATAGCTTCCACCCATTTAGACACGTAATCAACTGCTACCAGGATAAATTGATTTCCAAAAGAAGAGGGAAAGGGTCCCATGAAGTCAACGCCCCACACATCAAATAACTCAACCTCTAAAATGCTATTAAGTGGCATTTCATGCCTCTTACCAATATTACTGGCCCTCTAGCAAGCACACAAGTGAAGACATACTTATGCACATCCTTGAAAATATGTGGCTAATAGAAACCTGCTTGCAGCACTTTCGAGGCGGTCTTAGATGTACTCATATGGCCTCCAGAGGAGAGAGAATGGCAATGGTCTAGAATGGCTCAAACTTCAGTCTTAGGAACACATCTCCTAATCAGACCATCTATACACTGCTTAAATAAAAAGGGCTCATCCCAATAGTAATGCTTGACATCTGCAAAAAACTTCTTTTTCTGCTAAAAACCAAGGTCAGGAGGTACAATGCCACATGCAAGAAAATTGACAAAATCAACATACCGAGGGACTTGTTGAATATTAAGACTCAAGAGTTGTTCATCTGGAAAAGATTCATTGATGGGAACAACATTACCCATCTCCTCTTTTTCAGATGGCAACCTAGACAAATGGTCAGCAACAAGGTTCTCAGTACCCTTTTATCCTTTATCTCTAAATCAAATTCTTGTAGAATTAAGATCCACATAATTAGCCTAGGTTTTGCTTCCTTTTTATTTAAAAGATACTTGATGGCAGAATAGTCTGTATATACAGTAACATGTGAACCTACCAAGTATGATCTAAACTTATCAAAAGCAAAGACAATGACCAATAATTCCTTTTCGGTGGTTGCATAGTTTACCTGAGCCTCATCAAGAGTACGGCTAGCATAATGGATCACATGCACTTTTCTATCCTTCCGCTGCCCGAGCACAGCCCCCATTGCATGATCACTAGCATTACACATCAATTCGAAAGGGAGTTCCCAATCGGGGGATTGTACCACAAGAGCAGAAGTCAGAGCTTGTTTAATCCTACAAAAAGCCTTAAGACAAGATTAGTCAAAAATAAAAGGAATATCCTTACCCAAAAGATTAGTTAGAGGCTTCGTGATTTTGCTGAAGTCTATAATGAACCACCGGTAAAACCCGGCATGCCCAAGAAAGCTTCTAATGCCCTTCACATTGGTGGGTGGGGGTAATTTTTCAATTACCTCCACCTTAACTCTATCAACCTCGATTCCTCTCTCAGACACCATGTGCCCAAGGGCTATGCCTTCTTGTACCATGAAATGGTACTTCTCCCAGTTTAAGACCAAGTTAGTCTCCTTACAGCGCTGCAAAACTTGGCACAAATTTGTCAAGCAATTATCAAAATTAAAACCATGTACAGAAAAGTCATCCATAAACACTTCCATGACATTCTCAATTAAATCAGAAAAGATGGCCTACATACACCTTTGAAAGGTCGCAGGTGCATTACACAAGCCAAATGACATCCTCCTATATGCACATGTCCTATAGGGACAAGTGAAAGTGGTTTTCTCTTGATCAGATGGGTAGATGGGGATTTGATAAAAACCAGAGTACCCTTCCAAATAACAGAACTAGGAATGCTTAGCAAGCCTCTCAAGCATCTGATCAATGAAAGAAAGAGGGAAATGGTCCTTCTTAGTGGCGTTATTCAATTTTCTATAGTCAATACACATGTGCCACCCATAAACTATCCTAGTAGAAATCAATTCTTATTTTTCATTTTTCACAACAGTTATTCCCCCTTCTTAGGCACCATATGTACTGGACTTACCCATTTGCTACTAGTAATGGGATATATGACACCAGCATCTAACAATTTTAGGATTTCTTTCTTAACCACTTCTTGCATTTTAGGATTTAGTCTCTTGACTGGTTCTACCGTGGGCCTACTTTCATCTTCTACAGTGATCCTGTGCATGCAAAATGAAGGGCTAATCCCCTTAATGTCATCCATGGTATACCCAATAACTTTCCTATACAACCTAAGCTGTTTTAGGAGTTTTTCAGTTTCCACAACATTCAGTTCAGCACTCACAATCACAGGATATCTAGAGTTCGAGCCAAGGAATTCATACCTTAATGAAGCCGGTAAAGGCTTCAATTCTACTTGGGGACCCACCACTTTATCATGCATGACTTCAGTATCATGCCTTGGTGGGACTTCTCCTTCAAAGCAACTTGGTGTTCCTGTAGGCTCAATCAAGAAAACAGATTCAAGTGGTTCATCAGGAAGGGTTTCTTCCTTCACCACTTGGTCAACACAATCCACACTACAGCAAAAATCATCATTAAAAGATTTCTTTAAAACATTTTTCAAGTTAAAATCAACCTTTTGGTCCCCAATAGTTAGAGATAATTTTCCATTTTTAACATCTATTACCGCACCCGCGGTTGCCAAAAATGGCCTGCCTAGAATAATAGGGATCATAGAATCCTTATCCATTTCTAAAATAACAAAGTCAGCAAGAATGAAAAATTTACCTACTTTAATAGGCACATCTTCTAAAATACCTACAGGATATTTAACAAATCTATCTACTAATTGTAATGACATCCTAGTAGGTTTAAGTTCACCCAATCCCAATTTCTCAATAATTGACGATGGCATTAAGCTAACGCTAGCTCCTAAGTCACATAGGGCTCTATCAATGGCCATGTCACCAATCACACAAGGGATAGAAAAACTACCTGGATCCTAAAGCTTGGGTGGTAACTTCTTTTGGATTAGTGCACTACACTCCTCAGTAAGTGCTATAGTTCTATCCTCCTCTAATTTCCTCTTATTGGACAAAATATCCTTCAAGAACTTTGCATAAGTGGGCATCTACTGCAAAGCATCAGTGAAAGGAACATTAATATATAGTTTTTTTAGAACCTCAAGGGACTTACCGAACTGTTTATCCAACTTGGCCTTAGCCAAGCGCTGAGGGAATAGAACGGGAGGCTGATAAGGTTTCACCTCCTCCTTCTTTTCATTATGTTTTTCCTCCTCTATTACCGGATGAGAAAGAGACTCTTCCCCTTTCTTCTCTTTCTTAGCCTCCCCTTTAGTCATCCCAACCGGACCATCATACTGTGTACCACTCCTAAGAGTGATAGCCATGATGTGATTGGATGGTCCAATTTCGGGCTTTCAAGGAAAAGTTCCTAGTATTCTTGTTGAAGATGAGGCTTGTTGAGCAATTTAATTCTCCAACATCTTATTATGAGTGGCAAGAGAGTCCACCTTGGAGGTTAACTTCTTGATAGCTTCTAAGAACTCATCATTTTGCTTAATTTGAGTGGTCACAAATGTCTCCATCAAGGACTCTAATTTTGATTTCTTTGGAGCATAGGGTCCTTGTTGTGACCTGAAGCTATTCTGGTTACCTTGATTTCCTTGGAATGGTGGAGTCTATATTGGAATCCTGGTGGGCCTTGTTGTCTGTAATTATTCCCAAAATTTCCACCATAGCTCCCAATAGCATCCACTTGTTGCATTTTGGCCTCAGGGCCTAGGGATACACCAAGCTGACAACCTGTTGTGCTATGACCTGTAACCCCATACAATTCACAAACCACATTAGAAGCACCTGTTCCTAACTTATCAAATTTAGCAGACAAAGCTTCTACCTTAGCAGTAAGAAGGGAAATAGCATCTAAAGAATACTTACCTGGAGTTTTTAATGGTAAACTCCTTTTAGATGACCACTGGTAGGTGTTTTGTGCCACCTCTTCTATAAGATTGTACCCCTCCTCCATATTCTTGCTCATAAAAGCACCGCCAGCTGCAGCATCTAATGTGACCCTTTGGTTCAGGGTCAAACCATTGTAGAAGATATGGACCGTAAACCATTTTTCCACTCCATGGTGTGGGTATTCTCGAAGCAACTCTTTATACCTTTCCCATGCATCATATAATGTCTCATCATCTTTCTGGGTGAAAGTGATGATCTGCTTCCTCAATTGGTCAGTGTTGCTCCATGGATAATATTTATTTAGGAAGGCATGAGATAGCTGCTCCTAAGTAGTGATCGACCTCTCCGGAAGTGAATACAACCATGCTCTAGCCTCGTCCCTCAAAGAGAATGGGAAAAGTCGGAGCCAAATTGCATCACTTGAGACATCATTCACCTTGAGTGTATCACAGTACTCAAGGAAGATTTGGAGGTGTAGATTCGGATCCTCGGATGGTAAACCTCCAAATTGGTTTTGTTGGACCATTGAAAGCAAGGATGGCTTCAATTCAAAGTTGTTAGCCTCAATGGTTGACCTTGCGATGCTAGGCCTCCTACCCATTGCATTGGGTGTTGCAAAATCACAAAGGGCTCGGTTATCAGGATTGTCTATTGGCTTTTCGGTATTCAAACTCAAAGCATGTTGCTTGCTTTGTTCAAGGTGCTTCCAAAGTGCTCTGATCTTACGAAGGGTCCTTTCAATTTCTAGATCAAAAATATGCTCAAAACTATGACTCCTTCGTATAAATGGACCTGCACAATCCACAAAAACACAATGAAACCCAAGTGTAATTCTATAGAAAAATAACAACCAAAAATAGAAAAGTTATGCAGAAAAATAAATAAATAAAAATATAGTCTAATCAAAAACACCACTTAGCCAATATTATGGGAAACACAATCCCTGATAACGGCGCCAAAAACTTGATAGCCAACCGCAAGCGCACGAGGTATCACGTAATAAAAAGTTATCATTCCCACAAGGATTGTGCCCAAGTACCAACTCATAGTGATTTAATTATCTAGACAATTCATTTCAAAGTAAAAGGTGTAGTAAAATTAACCAAGAACTAAAAACTATTGGAAGAAAAATAAAATAGAAATCTTTCTTTTCAAATCAAGATGAAAAAGGCTCTTGGGAATCAGTAGGTTCATATGCCATGTACCAAATCTAAAATTACCTCTTTCTTTGTTATTCAATTTCTGTTCCTAAGGCGGATTTCCCCTAGCTAATGAGTGAATTCCTCTTGAAACCTTACTAACGTACCTAATTATCAAAGAACCGCATTCAATTTGTTAATTAGGTCCTTTAGGTTCTATGAAAATCCCATTATTCCTCAAAGAGTTTTGCTTACTTTCGTAACCCAAATCCCTAGGTCCAATTTCATGCGTTCTAACGATATGCCAACCTTTCAATCATCCATATTGTTTAAATTCATCTAACCTTATGTCTAAGCCATTAAAAGCATTAAGACCTCATAAAATTGAATAGAAAACAGAAATCTAATAACAAAAGAAAATAGAGTAACCTAATTTGATACACATATATTTTCCCCCAAATCCCAAGAATAGGAAATTAGTTCCCCATGGAAGAGGTTACCAATCCATAAATTACAAGAGTTTGTCCCATCATTCAGAAAATAAGGATTACAAAAACAAAGGATTAAAGGTAGAAGAAGAGTTCTCACTAATCTTCCAATCTCTTGCCCCAAGCTTGAACCCTTGATCTTCCCTCTTGTTTCCTTTCTCCAAATCTTCAAGAAGAATCCTCAAACTTTTCACCCAAAAACTGTCTTGTGTCTGTTCTCTATCTCACACCTTTCTTTTGCCCACTTTCTCCACTTAAAATTTGGTGAAAACCAAAAGTAACTGCTGCAGCGTGTGAAATCCACTAGCAGTGGGAAAATCCACTGGCAGTGGATCACACTGTGTTACACCCAAACGATATTAATTAAGAAAACTGGGCAGAAACCACTGGCAGTGGGAAAATCCACGGCCAGTGGGTTTTTAGGCAGTGTAATCCATGGCCAGTGGGAATTCCCACTGGCAGTGGTTTTCATTGGCCTGATTTCTCTTCTCCTCCCAATGTATTCCACGGCCAGTGGGAATTCCCACTGGCAGTGGATTTCTCTGTGTCTTGGCAAACATGCAATTTTAGGGTGTTTTTGGGTTCTGAAGCACTTTCTTTGGTACATTCTTCTTCCATTGTTGGCCTAACTTCAATCTTGGATCTTGGACAAGCTTAAACTCTTCTTAGTTGCATCATCCCATTTAAAATCTTCTAAATCCTTTGCTAGTAGACTTATTCAATGAAGGTTTCTGCAAAAATAACTTCCCAAGTAACATGTGTAGAAGTTAAAGAATAACCATGACAACTAGGGAAAAATAAGGTGAAAATAAACTAAAATTAAAACTAAATGGACCCTAAAATTAATGCAAACTAGACTACTATTAGTGGACGACCGATAACGATTCCCACAAATTTAATTTTTCAAAAATAAATTATAAAAAGGTGTTGAGTGCCACCAAAATTTTGTTTTTATTTTAAAATATGAAATATTGGAAAAACCCTTTAGAGATCTAGGTTCGGGAGTTGGTTACAAATAGGGAAGGTGTTAGCACCCCTATTCTTCTGTTCCAAAGGAATAGTACCTTAATTAAATTGCATAATTATTTTTTTAATAATTTAAAAGTGACCCAATGATAAAAAAAAATAATATAAAAACAAATATTTACATAAAAGGAAAATTAATTTTTAAAGAAAATGGGCCTGACAAGAATTGATCTTGCTCCTACGTATTCCCATGTGCAATGGGAACTCAGGGTTACATAGTTCTTTTTAGAAAGTACTCTTGTTTTTTTTGTTAATCGGTATCATGTATCTCATGACATCGATATGATTTTTAGAGAAACTTTATTGGTGTGATGTATCCCACGACACCAATAAAGTTGTTTAGAGCAATTTTATTAGTATAATATATCCCATTACACCTATAAAATTGTTCATGTAATTTTTAGAGTAATTTTATTGATGTAATGTATCCCATTACACCAATGAAATTGTTCATGTAATTTTTAAGCAATTTTATTAATTCAATGTATCCTACGACATCAATAAAATTGTTTATATAATTTTTAGAGCAATTTTATTGATGTAATATATCCCACTACACCAATAAAATTGTTCATGTGATTTTTAGAGCAATTTTATTAATGCAATGTATCTCACGATATCAATAAAATTGTTTATACCATATATGCTAAGAGAACAAACTTACAAGTTATATATACATTCTTTAAATCAATTCAAATAAATAAATAAATAAAAATTAAATACACAAAATTAATGACAAAAAAAAACTAACCAATTAAAGTATAAAATGAAAACAATAAAAAGATAATTATATACAACATAAATAATAGAATAGATCAAAAAAAGAAAAAGAAAATGTACCTAGATTTGGTGGCGTCTCTAGATTTTCTAAACTGAGACTTCCGTGGACACACCAAATCTTTTCTAATGTGGAAGATCGGTTAAAGCCGCAACCATAAAGTATACTCAAAAGTAAGTTATACCCATGGTGTTACTAGGAAGTATGTATAACTTTTTATGTTTGTTTCCAAAGTGTTACAAGGTGCTCCTTATATAGTAACTTGATAAGCCAACTCCCATAAGAGTTTTCAATGTGGGACTAAATAACACTCACAAATTTTAGAATTTTAGCAACTTCAAATCTTAGAATTTTCTAGGTGAGACTAAATCTAATCTATTTTTCTATTTGTGTTTTCTTTTTGTTTTTCCTTTCTTCTTTCTTCTTTACTTTTTATTTTTCTATTATTTATTATTCACCTTAAACAAGACACATTTTTAAGAGCCTTTTAGAGAAAAGATTTAAAATTTGTTATCCTTTTTATTTTTATTTTTGAAACGGCAACCCGGACAAAATTGGGTAGCAACAATACCTTGCTTATTACTCATGAAGGTATTCATGAGGTAAAAAATATAGAATTAAAACTTTGAATCATGAGTTAGAAATGTTTGTAATGAATCTTGGAATGCATCTTAAATTTACAAAAATATTTTGTGCATATTTTTAATCATCTTTTGACATTGGGAAGATTCCTTCTCAATGAAGTATTAATTAATCATGTGCTGAGATGTCTAAGTAGGGAATGGAAAACTATAGTGACCACTATAACAGATTACAAGGATCTTGAAGATGTTGTCACTAGTAGCCTTGTTCAAAAAATTATAAGATTATAAGCAACAATCAAATTTCCTTAAGAAGGTTGAGGAGAATGCTGCAAATAAGAAGAGTATAACACTCAAAACCTCATCTTTTGAGCCAAAAGGTAACAACACAATAGAGGATGAATTCGATGATGAAGACAATGAAGTGTTTGAACTACTTACAAAAAAATTAGAAAATTCATAAGCAAAGGCAAGCTCATAAATAAAGGCCAAAATAAAAAGTTGACAAAAAATTATAACTCTTCTAACATTACATGCTTTGAATATGGAAAACCTAAACATTTCAAATATAAGTGCCCTTGATTATCCAAGAGGCACAAATAAGGCAAGAACATGAAAATGACCTAGTTGCATGGAATGACAATTCCTTGAGCTCATCAGATTCATCAAACGAAGATGAGGCAATCATTTGTCTCATGGCAGAGCAACAAGAGAAGGAAGAAAATAACGTAATAATTCTCTTGAGATTACTTACAATGAATTATACAAAACTTTTAATTATTTGCAAGATGAGTTCTTTAGAATGGGTAAAAGGTTAAATAAAGTGAATAAATATGTTTTAACTTATGAGAAGGAGATTGATGCGCTTAACTTCGAAATTGATTCCTTAAATAAAAAGAGCTATTCTATAGAATTTACCATTTCTAAACCCAAAGAAAACTTTTATATCTCAAATTGTTCCAAGTATAAAGTATTGAAAAATGAGACTAGGATTTAAAAACTTTTTATCTAAAATTACAAAAAGAAGAGATACACTTGATACTCTACTTGATAATCAAAGATACATTTTTGATAAAGCTAGACTAGGATATAAGCCTAGTATACAACAAAAATCTTATAAAAAATTCTCAATTTCTCAAGGAAAATCATTTTTTATTTCCCAAAATAAATATACCAGTCCATTTGTAAAATACTTTTATTGTGGAAGAAATTGTCATTGCCTTTATATGTAGAACTAGAAAAAGAAATGGTTTTAAAAGGAATGTTCGCAATAAGGGAAACTCCTCAACTAACATCTCTAAATGTTAGCTAGAGGTAACGTTGTTCCTTTTATTGCTTTGTAAATGTTGCCTATTTGAAGATCAAAATGATAACAAGATAATATCTGTTGAACATAGAGTTGATAATGCTTACATGAGTAATCTTGTTAGATTGTTCTCAAATGATGCAAAATATGTGTTGACTAAATAAAAAGGGTTATGGCTGTTGTATAAGTTCACTTTTAAATTTAAACTTGTTTCAAAAGATTTAGTAGTTCGTTAACCAAAACTTTTTGAGATTTGTTTTGTGATGCTTATCAAAAGGGAAATCAAATAAGGGAATCTTTTAGATATAAAAACGTTGCTTCAATAACTGGACCCTTATAGCTTTTACACATAGATCATTTTAGACCTTTAAGGATAAAATATTTTGGTGGAAACTATTATGCTCTAGTGATTGTGGATGATTACTCTAGATATACTTGGACTCCTTTTTTCCATGGAGGATGAAGCACTTAATGCATTTAAGAAATTTACCAAAGTTATCAAAATCAAAGGTTTTAAAAATTACATTTATTAGAAGTGATCTTTTGAAAATTCTTTTCTTGAAACCTTATTTTAAGAAAATATGCTACAAACTTTACAAAGGAAGAAAACCAAGTATCACCTTATTTCATGGCATTGGATGTAAATGCTTTGTTTTAAACAGTGGGAGAGATAACCTTAGAAAATTTGGCACAAGTTTGATAAGGCACCTTATTGATCACTCAATGCGTAGTAAGACAAATAAAGTTTAGAATTATTAAACCTTGTATATTCTTACTGCTAACAAATCTGGGAAAGGTTGTTAATTGTCTTGTAGATGATCTAGAAGAACAAACTTGGCCTGTGAACTTGAGAGCTATTTTTCAACTAAGTTGGATTATTGTATTGATGAAAATGATAAGTAAAACTATCTCTTTATGTTATTTATTTTTTATAATGACAAAGGGGGAGAAAGGCTGTGTAGGATATTATATGGTTATGTAAGGTATTTTATATGCATAATTTGTTTTTGTTAGGGGAGTACTATTTCATTATTTGTTTTACTCCTAACACTCCACGAGATGGTTTTCCATCATAAAAAAATAGGGAGACTGTAATTCTCGTGGTAAACAAGTTTTGATAATGACAACCATATCAAACATGGATAAGACATATATAGACTCTAAGATAAAAAGAAATGTTGATGAACAAAACTAAAAGGGATAAAAGTCTTTGTCCTTATTTGGAACATGAAGTAATTAAACTTGAAGACTTCCTTTAGTGTTTGTTGTAAGGCTTAGATCAGTTTTAAGTTAGTAACTAAAAAGATTAATTAATTGAATCAAGTTTTAATCAAAAACACGACAAGACTCAAATAAGCTTGGGAGGTTTGAACCACACCTTGCCAGGTTCGAACCATACTTGCTCTCATTCGAACTAATGATTTCCTACTAGGATATTTTGAGATCTTAACTTATTTCAAGAAACTTGGTATGTTTTATTTCCATAATCGATGACACTTTGCCTTACAAATTAAGTACTCCGTTAAAGAGAAAAATTTCTTTTCTAAGTGAAAAAACATATTCGAGTAATTTACCTTTGCTCACTTAAGTTCTTACTAAACTTATAAGCTTCAAGTTGTAATTATTTCTCTAGGTTTTAGAGAATTGAGACTGAAGGGTGAGAAGGTTAGGTAATTATTCTTCAAAGAGACCTCAAAGTTAAAGTGAATCTGCGGATTATATCGGGATATAAGGAATATTAAGCTTTGGACAAGTGATCCAAGAGTTGTAATCAAGCTTTGTAACTAACTTTGATAACAGTAAAAAGTTCTAGGCCTTTATGTTGGGAGACTAGACGTGGATCATAGTGGTGGTGATCAAACCACGATATATCGTGGTTTTCATTTTCTGTTTCTTTAACTCTCTATTTTTTCCTGTTAAATTTGTACTCATTTTTTATGCACGTAAGGTTCATCCTTATTTTGAAAATATTTGAAAAAAACTTTTCAATTACATTGAAAATTTTAAAATTGTTTTTATCATAAGTTTTTTACCAACTCCTATTAAATCTAAGGCCACTTATCAACAAAACCAACTTTGTATAAAGATTTAAAAATCCATAAGGATGCAGAGGAAGATAGACATTTATACAAGAAAAAGTCCTTTAAGAGTGATCACTAGAATGAGTGAGGATAAGGAATTATATAAAAATGAAAATTCAAAAAAATTGAATAGATGAATGAGACAGAGGAAAAAGATCAAAGGAAGATGAAGATAATAAGGAAAAGGTGAAGAAAATGATGGTAAGGAATCAAAAGAATGCATGCAGGAGATTATGACTATTCTACCTCCATTTTATCTACCAAGGAGAATGCTAGAATTCACTAGCCATGGAGAAGAGGAGTTACAGTTAAGCTACTTGGCAACATTAGATTCAAGATTGTTGAAACTAGATTGCAAAATATATAGGTTAAGGAATGAGTAATATTCATCATTGATTTGGATAATGATTTTTACATAGTCAAATCCATTAACAAGATGATTATGATCATGCCTTTGAAGGAGAGCCTTGGCTTCTATCTGATCACTATCTCATAATGAGACCATAAGCTCCATATTTTCAATCAAATAAGGAACAAACTAAAAAAGTCTAAACTTGGATAAGAATCATTAAACTTATAATAAATTACTATGACTAAAAAGTCTCGAGATTCATTGGAAATAAGGTGGGAAAGACTATGAAAATTTATAGAATCACTACAAGAAGGAAGTATGCTAGATTATGTGTTGAAATAGATTTATCAAAACCTTTGTTGGCAATATTTAAGTTTCAAGGAAAATTTACAAAATCAAATATAAGGGATGGCACTTATTATGTCTTTTATGTGGCAACTTTAGGCATCATAAAGAAAGTTGCAACGATGAAAAAGAAAAAAACAATTTCTGCCAAATGGAACATAAAGTAGGATGTGAAATCATTCTAAGGATCAAAAGCTATCCAAAAAGAAGTAGCTAAAGGCCCATGGACTTTGGTTTAAAAGTCAAGAAGGAATAGACCAAGTGGAAATCCAAGGAATAAAAACCAAGGAGAAAATGATAAACCAGGAGCTAAATCAAACAACGCTAGCTCAAGATTCCAAATTATAAATGAAGATCAAATAGAGAGAGAAGAGGAAGGGGCTAACAGGGAACAAAAAGATGAAGAACTTTTGGTTGAGATAAATAAAAAGGGAGATAATACAAATCAAAACAAGGAAACACTAAGGAAAAAAACTAGAGAGACACAAGAAGAATACAGCTTAAGTTCTCAATCAAAAAGGAGAAGAGAAGGCAGTCTTAGATGATCCTAACCCCAAAAAGGATCACTAAAATTATCCTCACAGTGTAGATTCTTCTAACAATATGGAAAAAGACTATAAAGGCAATATACACCATATGGATAAAAATAAATTGTTACAAGGATCAACAAACACAACTATAGAAACCCTTGAAATTAGACCTACTAAGAATGAAGAGGATCACCAAAATATGTAAGTTGATTAATGGTTAGGACAAATCATAAGATATTTATTTGGATTTATAGGGAAGTTGTTGGAAAATATTTCAAGAGATTTTACAAAGAATATAGTACGAACTACAACCCTAAAATCATAGTGGTGGCTAAAACTAGGTGCTATTCTGATAAAATTTGGAAAACATTTGAGGATCAAAGATTTGATAAGTTTAAGTGGCCAAATACACAAAGGTTTGATAAGGGCATTGCCAATAACTTAGAGGTCCAATGAAATTAAATTATAATTAATTAAGTCATATTTCCAATTTCTTCATTTTAAAGTCAACTTTCATGGAGAATCAGATTGGTCTTTTCTCCTATTTATGCAAGTTATATTCATGGAATTTTATGATGGAATTATGGAAGGAATTAGCCATCATTGACAAGTGAATGACTAATGGTTGGAGGCTTCAATGAGTTAAGTAATCAAAATGAGAAAAAAAAGGAGCACATGTCAACTAGAATAAATATGATCAATTTTTTCATAAATGGAAAAGTTGTAATCTTATAGATCTTGGATATGATGGATCCAGATTCACTTGGAAGGTTTTTCACTTCAAAACCATGATAGGGTTTCTGGAAAGATTAGATAAGGGCTCTTATAATCAAGAGTCACCTATTTTGACCACCATCCAATTTTAGTGCAGTTTTGGCTTCATAAAAAAACATACGATCAAAACATTTAACTTCTTAAGGGCATGGACCACTAATGATAGTTTGAAGGAAATTTTTCAAAACAATTGGACAAGGAATCAAGTTGTGCCTAGGAAACTAGAGAGTTTACAAACAACTATGAAAGATTAGAGCAAAAAGATGTTTAGGATTAAAAAAGGAAGGATATACTAAAGGGATGACTAGATAGAATTCAAAGATTAGTTGCTAAGGCCAATAAATTCAACCTTTTTCTTGACATACTAGAAACGAAATTATAGGTAAAATATACAAAGGTGCTCTATCAGAAGAATTATTCTGACACAAGAAATTTAGAGCAACGTGGGTTACTCAGGGAGACAAAAATACTTCTTTCTACCACACAAAAAAAATAATTAGAAGAGAAATAAGATCATCATGGTCAGGGATAAAACTGGAAATTGGATTGAGAAAAAAATAAGAAATTCAACAAATGATCAATAATTTCTATACCAAATTATTTACAAATGATCAAATGTAGTAAGTTATACTTATACATTACAAGGATATCCTATTATCTTTGAAGCTGAATATAGCTCTCTGAATAATATAGTCAACAATAATGAAATTAAAAAAACTTTATTTTTTATGGATCCTTGGAAAGCCTCGAGCCCTAATGGCTTTTCAGCATGATTTTATAAAAACATAATATTGGAATCATATAGGCAATGAGATATGTGAATTCATAAGGAATATGGGGACTAATCCTAACTTGATTGGTGACATTAATTTAACTAACATGGTTAACACAAAAAGTTGATTACCTTGAATATATTACCTAATTAGACCTATATCTTTAGGTAATGTAATATATAAGATTTTAACAAAAGTCATAGTATAAAGACTTAAACCAATTTTGCTTAGTATCATATCCCCTGTGCCAACTAGATTTATTATTGGGAGGAGTATACAGGAAAACATAATTATTTCCTAAGAAGTATCTCACACTATGTAAAAACTCAAAGGAAAGACTAGAACATTTATAGGATATGACAAACTTGACTGGAAATTCATTCTAATAATTTTAAATGAAACTAGCATGCCTGTGTCTTTTATTAAAATTATCATGGCTTGTATATCCATTGTCAAAACAAATGTAACGTGACAGAGAAATATAACAATTTTTTATCCATTAAAGGGTATTAGAGAAGGTGATGGAATACCTCTTTATTTATTTGTACTATGAATTAATAAACTTTCTCAATTGATTTCATATAAAGCATGAATTATTGAATGGAAATGGGTAAAGCTTAGGAGAGATGTATGAAAAATAACTCACTTGATGTTTGTTGATGATCTTTTTTTATTTGGGGAGGCAACAAGTGATTAAATGGAATGCCTTATGCAAGTGTTGGACATGTTTTGCACAATATCACATTAAGAAGTCAATTTTTTAGAAATCTAGTATCTGTTTTTCAAAGAATGTTCTTGGTGCTACCAGAAATGTTTTGTTATAGATGTCAAACTTCAAGGAGGAAAAAGCAATAGGCAAGTATCTTGGAATTCCAATACTGCATAAAGCTCCCTACATGCAAGAGAGATTTCTAAGATTTATTGGGTAAAATTAAGTTCAAATTGACAAATTGGCAAGGAAGAAACTTATCAATGGCTGACAAGATCACTCTTTCAAAGGCTATTCTAAGTTCAATGCCCATCTACAACATGATGTTAATGAAAATTCTAAATAGAGATTAAATCCACAAGATTTATAAGAGCTTTATATGGGAAGATATTGAAATCAGGAAAAAAGCTCACCTAGTTAGATGGCAGGTTTTAACAAGGCAAAAGCATGAAAGGGAGCTTGGGATGAAGTGTTTACATTCTATCAATAAGTTTTATCTTATGAAGTTAACTAGAAAAAAGAAGAAATTGATCCAATTACTTTAATACAAATAGGGAAGAGACTTTAGAACATATTTAAACCTGAAGGTAAGGGCTTTCAGTTCAGCATTATGGAAGGCACTAGCAGCAGTATAGGATGGCACCATAAATCAAGAATTCTGTATAATTGGTAATGGAAACTCAATATCTTTCATGTAAGATAATTGGATTAAAGTAGATATCAAACTACAAGACCTTACCATTTCAATACCAAAAGAAACCAAACTCTATAAGTTGAAGGATATGACTATAAATGGAGAATGGAACTAGAATTTATTTACTGATAAGATGCCTGTTATGATTCTAAACTTGATAAGGAACATTTCACCATAAAATGACACTCTAGGGGATGATCTTATTATTTGGAATAGAGAAAAATGGTTAGTTTATAGTGATAAGTGCATATTTATATCTTATGCCATCAAAAATTAATAAAGGGCTAAACAATTGGACAAGATTATGGAAAATTGAAGGAGTGAGAGAATCCAAGTATTTATTTGGAAACTTAAGCATTACAAACTTCTGAAAATTAATTGTAAATCTAAATAAAACATTTGAGATCCTACATGTAAGTAATATGGAAATAGGGAGACAATCACTTATGTGGAGGAACCTTAAATATAGAGGCAAGATACGGGGATTCTTAAGCCCTAATTATGAAGGTTGGATTAACCAATTTCTTACAAACACTATAGGACAAATAAAGCATGAAACTAGACACGAATATATGCCTATGAACATAGAGGAATAAACAAACTTTTGAATCAAATCTTAGAAGATCGAGTTAACCAAATAAGTAAATAATCATGAACTGCATACACTATAAGTCATTAATCTATCAAGAAATAAAGAAGAGTTCTGGAGATAACTTACAAACAAATTGAAATTGCTTAGGAACCTCCAAGGAAAGGTATTTTTTGCCTAAATACTGATGGAGCTAGTAAAAATAGGCTAATTTTTTGGTCGAGGGGTGCTAAGGAAAAACAAGGTAGAATGGGTTATAGGTTTTGCTAAAAAGCTTGGTCTTGCATCATCTTTCATGGCTTAATTATAAGGATTATTTTAAGGATTGATAATTACTTTAAAACTTCATATTTCAAAGATTCAAATATAAATGGATTTCGTGGCTTTGTTCAACTAATTATCAATAGAAATCAATGGCAATATTGAAGAGAAGTCTTTGATACAAAGTATAAGACTTTTAGCTAGGAAGCTTAATGAAATTTACTATAAGTATGTATTATAAGAAAGTTAATAAATTGGTGGATGCAATGATAAACTTAGGTTGTGGGGATAAAGAGTGGAATTTTAGTTTTTGATCAAGTACCTGATTGTTATACCCAGTTAGTTGCTAATGATGTCATAGGGCTTATTAGTTCTAAAGTTGTAAGAGTGTGAATGTTTTTAATAATATAGGCCTACCCTATCATTTTCAAAAAAAATGATGTTAAGATAAGTCTTACACTAGTTAGGAATGTAAGCATTATACATCATATAAGTGTTAAGGCAACTCTTAACTCATGAGCTGGCTTTTAGGTTGAGTTAGCCAGGTTCATCATTTTCTAATATGGTATCAAAGTCTTACTATTCCAAATGTTGGACCGCCACGGATGTCTAGCCCCGAGCGTAAAGGTTTTAAGATAACTCCCACATCAGTTTAGAATGTGGTCAATATACACTTTATAAGGCTTGAGAAAACCCTTAACTTGTAAGTTGGGTTTTAGGTTAAGTTAGACTCTCCATTTCTAATATGGTATCTGATGAAGTTTCAAGCTCCTAGATCACGAATGTAGCCTTAGAGAGATCAAAATCTAACTCTTCTTTAAGTAATGCCATGGCTGAATCACTCATGAGATATATTTTGGTTTTTCGTGCATTTTCTAAAAAGAGGAATTTGAAAAGCAAAAATGGAATATGTAAGGGATGAATACCATGCGTCATTCTCTATGGTGATATAAGCCTTAGGAGGAATCACCGCATGGAAGGATCCATTGGTAAGATTCAATGCCCAAGCTCTACAAAGAATTCTTGAGAGAATGTATCTTACTAAAAAATGCTTATGCATTAAAATGATTAAAGATGAGTACAAATGAACTAGAATGATGCTAATATAGGTAAACAAACTCATCCAAGCTTAAAAGGCCTAGGTAAACTCATGGCTAAAAGACCCAAATGCCATGCAAGGCCAATGAAACCCTAATTAGTTAAATACAAGGCTCAAATGAGAAATGTTCCAAATAAAGGCAAAAGCCCAAGACCAAGTCCAACCTAATATATGAATCTACATGGAAATTTGAAAATATGAAACAAGTGTCCCCTAGTATTTATACTCATATAGATATTAAAGTTTGACAAGCTCGAGTATATAATTATCCGCAAATGTTTAGTCCCTCAGATTTCACACAACAAATGTCTAGATCTTAGAGTGACGAGGGTGTGTTAAGATGTTAAGATATATGTGCTAAGGACTAGGAATATGACAAGCATACATCAATTATAATGCTTGAGGTAACACTTAACTCACGAGCTAGCTTATAGATTTAGTTAGACCCATTATTTTTTAATATTAATAATGGAAAAATTAATTAATTTTGATTGAGAGATTTTTTAAAAGTTGTGAAAAAGTTTACTGCTTATTTTGGATGAAGAGATGAAATAGGATGGAATGAATTAGGAATGAAGGATATATGGTAGAAGTAATGATAAAGTATATTGTTTGAATGGATAGAAATAAAAGGGAAAGAAGTGAAAAAATAATCTTTTTCTTATTCGGATGGATTAAAATAACTTAGTTATATAGGAGTTAAATTAAACTTGTATTCAAAACTTTATTTTTATATTATAATAATTTTAAACTATATACAAATATTTTTTATTAATTAATAAATTTTATTAAATTATTAGTCTTATTGAACAACAATCTCACTACATATTCTCATATTTCCTTCCATCTTAGGAATGAATTTATTTCTATCAGATTTAACTAATATTTTCTTTTTCCCTTTTTCTTTCCATTCCAAGTGGTAGAACGTTTAGTGTTTCATAAATCCATTATGTTTAGGAAAGTGAGTGTGAGTTATTAGGTAGAAGACACTTAACCATAAAACCTTAAGGTATTAGGAGGAGTGCTCCCAATACTTATATACTCTTTAGGTTCTTCTATTGTAGTCAATATGAGATTCTTTTATACTCCCCCTTAAATCCAACTAGGTTTCTAGTTGAGACTCGATTTTATTTGGCTTTTTTTAGGTTTTTAGGCTTGTACTCAAAAATCTCAAGTCCATTTTATTGTTTTCCCTTATACTCTTCCTACGGTCTTTTCTGTCAAAACAAATATACCATAAGATGAAATTATATTTTGTGATTTATTCACAAATTAATTTAACTCATAACTTATATACAAATTTAATGGCTAAATCACTATGTTGGTCTTTATCTTTTACTATCGTTTAATTTAGTCCTATATTTTTTTGGTCAAATTGGTCCCTTAATTATGCTAATTATTTCATTTTGGTCTACATTAACAAATAATTTTAATTTTTCAAATTATTCCTATAATTTTTAATGATGTTTCAAATTGATCCCTATGTTAAAATATTATTTGGATGAACTCGCAATATTAACAGGTTTAACTTTCTCCCTTTATTCTTCTATAAGCTATATTGTCCTTCATCCTTCCTTATTTTGCTTCCATCACTCCCACTACTGCCTTTTTCTCTCACCCCACATCCATCTTCGGCTATTCCTATCATATTCTCTTCAACCTACACCATACTCCCTAACAACACGTTAAATCTCTCCTAAAAAAAGTTTTAACATTTAAAACAACTACATCATCATCATCATTATTTCTTATAGCTTCAATTGAAGTAAGGTGAAATGTGGTAATAAGAGAATATGTGTGATTACAAAAATGGTAAGAGATGGGGAGAATAAATAATAGTGAAGGAAAGATGAAAGGTGAGGGAGGTTGAAGGTGGCAGAGCACGAAAAAGTTAAAGGTGATATATAAGAAAGAATATGGTTGACAAATTAAAGGTCAGGGTGAGGGGAGGAATAAATAGATTATGGATAAAGGGCGAAGGAGGAAAGAGAGAAATTGAACATGATGGTGGGATAGTGAGTAGTGAGGAAAAAGGATGGGCAGTAGGGATAAATGAGAAAGAAATAGTTTATAAAATTCTAATGTTTAAGATATCTCCCAATTAGCTTAGAAAAATTGGACCAATTTGAAATAGAATTAAAACATGAAGGATATTTTTAAAACATCATAAAACCCAAGAAGTCAATTTGAAACTCCATACAAACACTTGTTAACCCCATTAGTCAAAAATAATGAAAAAGACCAATATAAAACTGTTAGGACCCTTTATTAATATTTCAAACAAAATACTGACAACTAATACTTTTGGTTTTTTTTTTTTGAAAAATCAAATACTTAAAACCAAAGGTCACCTTAAACCAACCTTAATGTTAAGACTTTTCTTATATTTGTTGTCTATGATAGTTAACTCACTTAATGGAATAAGACTTTATTGTTTTTCTCATGTATGTTGTTGTATTTGTTATGATATAAATACTAATATTTATTTTGAGAGATATAATCCTTATAATTAATGAAATTTGTTACTAAAAGCCTAAAGGGAAAATAATTATAGTAGATGTCGTGCGGTTATATAAAATAATAATTTATTTATTTAATTTAGGTTGAGATATGTTTAATAATTATATTATCATCTTAAAAAATGATGCATATAGATTAATATATTTGATAATAATTTGCCTTTTTAATGATAAGAATCTTTGTTTTGTTTTTTTTTTGTTTTATCAATAATCGAACACATATCAGAATTCTCACAACAACTCTCACAACTTGTTCACCCAATTGATTTAGTCCTTTTACTATAAGAATCTTTCTTTAGCTTAGATAACCGTTCTATGAGCTTATTAATATTTTTTATAGTGATAATAACAATGAGTATCCTAGGGTGTAGGTGTAACCCTGAGGTAGTCTCATTGACATAAGAGTCTTTGTTTAATTAAGGCGATCCTACTCTGAGCTAATTAGTATTTTTCTGATATCAAAAATGAGTATTTTCTAGGTGTATGTGCAACTTAAGATATCCACTGTCAATATTGGTAACTAATCCTTTCATTTACTTGTAGGCACTTCAATGAATGAATAGTTGACCCAAATCTTTGAAGTTACTTCATACCCAAATTGAAGATTGAACTCTTGACACTTAGTTAAGGGAGAATGAACCATTTTCTGCTTAACCACACTTGTAGGTTGTAATTAGGGGCCGAAATAAGTTTGCCCGATGTTAGTCTAAAAGGGCTATTAGTTTAGCTCTATTATTGAATTAAACCATGTCTAGATATAAAAAAGGGCTATCAAATATAATTAGTTTGGACTAAGTTCTTTAGATTTTTTACAGTTTTCTCTGTAATAATGAGTATTTTAAAAACTAATGATAATTATAATTGTTATAAAAAAAGCTACTAATAATTTTTTTAAAAAAAGGAATAACACAACTAAAAGCATACCAACAAACTAAACAATTACTAAACTTAACATAAATTAGTGTTTGGTGGGGCTGGATCCAATTTATTAGAAAAAAGGTAATCATATAAACATAGTCACGACCCATTTTCAAGTCCCAAATTGATTCTCTTAGTATCCGTTTGGTTGATTAACGTATTAACCAAACTAAGGTTAAACCAACGGAAAAGAAATATTTATTGATTCAACATAAATTTGACTTTATTAAACAATGTGTAGAATTGATATTAACCATAGATTTTTTTTATTTCCACAACTGATTATCAAACGGGCACTCGGTCCCAAATTGTTATTTTGAAAAAGTCAAAATTTAACTACTATAAGTGAGACGAGTAGTGTTTTCTAAACTTTTTTTATCAACAAACTTTCATAAAAATAAGTATCATACTTTTTTACAATAATATTTATTGTTATTATTATTTAAATACTACTACTTGTTTTACATCTTTAACTTTTAAAAATTTTTAAATCTAAAAATAACATCAATATTAAGTATGCAGATCAATTAATAAATATAAGAATATTTATCAACAAACGAGTCTTAAAGTAAAGTTGCTTTAACTATAAGAATATTTATTAACAAATGAGTCTTAAAGTAAAGTTGCTTTAAATATTAGGAATAAGGGTTTCGGTATTGGAATGCAAACTTTTTTCCTTTTTCTTTTTTAGAGTAGAAGAGTAAAAAGGTGGTAAAATTTAAGGTAACAACTAAAATTTCCCACGTTACAAGGCATTATAAACTTGAGTATGTTAATTATAAGCTTATATATTACTTTCACCCATAATTTTTACATGGGTTTCAATTTCATCCTTTAACTCTTTAGGGTTTCAATTTAGTTATTTAAGTTATTAAGATTTTCAACTAATACCCAATGCCTAACTATGGTTAACTACCCATGTTAATTAGCTTACCTGGTGGAACCAAGGATGTTCACATGTCTGGCTAAATGTTTATGAATTTTAATTGAATTTATTTATATATAGGTACCATTTTATCCTTCTTAAAAAACCAACCATAAATTCTTTTTTTTCCCCAAGGGATCATTTGGGAGGAAAACACTACGCATATACAACAAAGAACCATATACCTTTGTTGCCAACTCTCACTATTGCTCCCAAGAAACCAACCGACACCATCTCATCATCACAATCAAAACCAGACTATTTGAAGTGGTATTTAGTTTGATGTAGAGATTGCATCTAATTTCTCCAGATCCATGAACTTGGTTGTTTGATATGAAGATCACAAAATATTCAAATGGGAAGCTAAGACACATATGCACTGTCAAAGACTAAGAATCATGCAGCGTCAGAGCAACATTAGATACAAAATGAGCATAGTCGAATATCGTAATAAGCAGTGCCAAAACAATGATCAATGTCAAAGTAACGGGCAGCAATAGAGTAACAAGCGACATCAAGGCAGCGTCAGAAATCATAACCTCTCAACCTCCAAACTTCATCACTAATAGCATACTACCCAAGTGTTCAATAAAGATCATAGCAAGCACCTCTAATGTTTAACAACATCACTATTTCCTTTCATGTTTCAATGGAAAAGATGTGGGGGGCAATGAGGTATGTGAATAAGTTGAGGGTTACAAGGGTGGGTTATAGGGATAAGGTGAGGAAATGTACAAGGTATTTTTTTCCTTCAAATAAAGTATATTACCAATAAATACAACAAGCTAATTTTGTCTTTTTAAGTTTTTCTCTCATTTTAAGTAATTAAAAATATTAGTTTCCTCTCTTTTCTATTTCATTTCAATCCATCTAAACACTTGATTTTCATCTTAATTTCACTCCATTTTTTCCGCTCAAAGTTTTCTGCCCCTTTCTATCCAAACAAAGCCTCAGTCTCCATCATCTTCTAGATTCATCTTCACCAAATCTCTACCACATACATCATTTGAGTTGAGTTCAAATGGGGCGGTGCATTGTGTTAGGTTCACAAAGATGTAATAGTGATTCCATCATCAATCCAAGCAAAACCTCTTCAATGTCCTTAATGATTTTACCATTCAAATGAAGACAAAAAAACCAAAAAAAGATCCTTTATTCATGCTATTAACACAAAGCAATTTCAAACTTGAAACTAAAAATAGAACATGTGTCACAAAAAATAAGAGCAAAATAAATTCATAATGGTCTTGTCAAAATAAAAAACTCCCATAAGTTTAGACATGGTCATAACCTACCTCTTTTCATCCATTACTCCACCTGTCATCATTAAAGGTATCAAACCACATGTCATCAAAGAGATCAATAAGGGTTGGAAAAATGAGTGTTCATATTATTTAAGGCAAAGCATCAATTACAGTGAAGGACTATAGAGAAAACATGAAACTTTAGGGTCTTGGAGGGAACCATAGTTGTGGCAGCCACCATAACCTAGTCGTGGAACCCTCTTTTTAAGCCACACAAAATTTTGTCACCTTCTAGAATGATCCAAAGTCATGCATCGATCACTATTGCATTTTGGCTCTTATTTATGCAAAAAAATCATGGTTTACATTGAAACATCCTTAAGACCATGCTAAATTAAACCATTTCAAGACATCACATGCTTTATTTTATTGGATCATGCATAGCATACCAATCCACTTGTTTAACCCAATAATCATTCAAACAACTTATCAATTACATAATTTGACAATGTAATACTTTTTCCAACATATAATTGACTTCTCTTTGACAACCTTACATTCCCTTCTACCAACGCCTTATAACCACATTAAACAAGTCTATATACACATATCAAGTTATTCAAGGCACACCTATAACAGGCTCATATACATCTATAACTCATCACACCAACCACAATTACAATCTTCACACTGTCATCATAACCAAGCACTTTACCAAACAAAGTTCTAATACACTTTCTCATCTTATTCACACATTTTCATAAACACCTTACATGAAAATTCTTGAATATGTAAAATCTAGCATTATTCTACAATTAAATCCATAATACCCATTCACCGTACTATCTCCTCTTCCTTACCTTAGAGCAAATAATCCTAAGATGTTGTGAGGCCTCTTTTGAGCTCTAGCTCCAACCTACATACAACATATATAAAGTTCAAAAAAATGACAAGCACAAGACAATAATACTCCCTACAAGCAAGACATTGAAGAAACAGGATTAAGTTCAAGAAATTAAAAGAATACCCAAATGGGTTTCTAGAATCTAAACCTATATTAAGCAAGAATGAGAAGGAAAAGGTCTTTGGTGATTACCTTTTGTTTTTTTATGAGAAAAATAAGAAAGAAGGGTTTCTCTTTTTCCTTCTAAATGAAGATATTGGTGACGTGAAGAGGAAAAACTCACTTAGTGATGAAGAAAATAAGAGAAATGGTTATGGGTGATGAAAAAGAAGAAGAGAATAGTGAGTTAGTGTTTCAAGAGAGAGAGAAACAAAATTGAGAGAGAAAGGAAAAAAGAAATTTGTGTAAGGGCGAAGGGAAGAGGAAGAAGAAATAGTTTGTGTTTTGAGAAAAAAAGAAAACAAAAATGAGAGACTGAGGGAGAAAATAAGTGAAAAATATATGGATAGTGAGGTGGAAAGAGAGTGATGTGTGAGAGAATGAATGGGTGAGAGGAAAGAGTATTTGAGTCTTTAGAATTAACTAGGATAAGTAATTAGTACCTTCTAACATTCTATTTTTCCTATTAATAACATAAATTGAAAAAACTAAATTATACCCATAAATTATTTGAAATCGGACAAAAAACACAAATATAATTAAATTCTAAAAATAGGATGTTAAAATGAGACTTAAGCTTGGTTTTTAACAAGTGTAAAATGGTAGTTACATGTAAGTAAATTCAATTAAACTTAATAAAAATTTAACTAAACACATGGTTATCCTTGGTTTTGTTATGTAAGCTACTTAATTTGGGTAGTTAACTTGTAGTAAAACATTAGAAATTAGTTGAAACATTTTAATAGCTTAAAATATCAAATTGAAACCCTAGCTTAAAGAACATAATTGAAATTAAGGTGGAACATAAAAGACAAAGATAGTATTTAAGCCTTAATTAAATTAGATCATATTTATGTATTCTTTTATTTAACTACAAGTAGTTTATACATTAAATGTAATTATGTGTAGATTTGGAATATTTATACTATGATGGAGTAAACTTTTTTAATAGTTTTTTTGGGCTAAAATACATGTTTGGCCTCTTATATCTATTTTAAGTTTCAATTTGAACCTAGATTTTTTTTTTCAACTTGGTCTCTTACATTTAGAAAATTTTTTAAAATAGTATTTTCTACTTTAAAAAACTAACAAAAACCTATCTTTTATAATCAGTTATCGATAAACCGATTTAAAATATACTTTTTAAATAAGTTTCTATTAAAAAGGATTTTAAGAGTATATTTTAAATTGGCTATTTTAAACCAGTTAATAGCAAAAATGACTCAAAAAATTACTTTTTAAATTGGCTCTCATAGAAACCGACTTAAAAAGTATATTTTTAAATAGTCCTATGATAATTAATTTAAAAAGGTAAGTTTTTATTTATTTATTTTAACAAAAATAAACATTTTAAAACCGTATAAAAATATAAAAGATTAATTTAAAACAAAATAATTTAGAACCAAATCAAAACCTGAAATAAATATAGGAGATTTTTTCCATTTACAGCGCCTGAGATATCTTTTCTTAAGAAAATTGAATTATGTACCTTATAAACTAATACTTTTGATACATATCCATGTAGTTTTTTGAGTACAAGTTAAAGCAATGAAATTTAATACAAACTTCCTAAAATCTCTCACCGTCAACCCTGATTGATTATATATCTATGTACTAGATGGCTAAACTTTGACTAATAATAATAATAATAAATTTGTAATATTAGATATTACTATTTTTAAATCCAAACAAATGCTCTCTTAAGAAATAGTAAAAAATATTTTGTTTGAAAATATTGACATTGTAACTATTAACATAATTTTAATGAATTTTCTTTTTTAAAAAAATCATTAATCTGTAAGTATTACTAATTAGTCTTTTAATCACCCCCTTAAAAATGTTAGTATTTGACAAAACTATTAGCAAAAAGTTACAAATACTTTCAATATATAGCAAGAATTAAACTAAAATTATCTTTATAAGAAATACACAAAAAAAAAAAGAGAGAGTAACTTTTTAATCAAAATTTAATTTTATTTAAAATATCCCACCTAATATAAGTTAGAAAAAATCCCACGGTCAGCTTAATAGTTCAAGTAGTCACACCGAAATCTTAGGTTCAAATCTAAGGTGCTTCAGTTTATCAATTATAAATAAATTTAAAAAATACAACATTGTTACTTTCTCTTTTATCTTTGAGTTTTATTTTAATTGTGTATTTTTTTCAATTTGTTCTATCATCTTTTAATTTTGTTTCAATTAAATCTTATTTCGCTAATAAATAACTTTGCTGATAAAAGTTAATCAAAATAAAATCAAAAGATAATTAATCAAAATTATTTTTTTTTTAAAAATGACACAGGATATGATGGTAAAAAAAAGTATTTTCTCAAAGATATATTGTTGAAGGGGTGAGCACAATGACAATACGTAATGGTCCACTACTACATCAGATAATGTTGCTTGCGGAGAAAGCCACTCACGTGAAAGCCTTTGGTGAGTCTCTCCCTTGTTATGGTAATTTCAAGAAAGATGAACAGGCCATAATATTCAACCAAATTAATATGGTAATTTCAAGAAATCATGAAATTAACATTACTTGTTTTTTTTCTCCCCAAACATGTCGTTATGTTACCACTATTATAGTATTATTTGTTGGTCATATTTTATTATTTTAATTTAGTCTAGATTTTGTTTTCATAAAACTATTTTCATTAACAAAGTTAGTTGAGTCTTACATAAAAGATTTAACTAAAATAAAATCAAAACATGAGAGACCAAATAAAAAATTAAAATATTATTTATCAAAAATTTTGAAAATAAAAATTAAGGGACTAAATTAAAGTAAAACTGAAAAAAGAAAATAAAGAAATAATTTTACCTTCTTAAACAATCTATAAAATTATTTTTATCAATCACATATACTTCTAAAAATACCTATAATTATAATTTTTCCAAATACAGTTTTAAAAGTATCATTTTAACTTTCTTAAATTTTAAAAACTATATAAAAAAGTGATACTTAAGATGAAGTATTACCCTGTTGAAGTTGTAGTAATAGTAAGGGTCAGTTTTAATATTAATCTTTTACGTAGTTTGAAATGGTCAAAGTTCTGGTAACTCTGGTTTGACTAACCTACCCTAATTTTACTTGTTTACAAATCTAATTTCATATATATTAAGAATAATAATAGTTAAATATAATTATTTATATTAATATTTTTATATATTTGATTTAATTTCTTAAAATATCATTAATATCATTTATTATTTAAAGAATTAATGTAATATTTAATAAAAATATAATTTTATTTATATTAAAAATTTTACTAAAATTTAATATAATACTATATAATCTGTCGCTTTAAAACCATTTACATGTCACATATGCTTAATGTTTCAGCATGTTTAGTAATGTTTTAGTGTTTCTTTTTGTTGGTTTTCTCATATTCTATTTAACCATGGTTAACCAAACTTTGAACCACACAACCCACAGACTTCTATATAACCAGTAACTAACCCTCCATCATTCTTCATCTTCCTCTCCTGCATTACACTACCTCCCTCTTCTCCTTTCCCCCACCTCCTACCCAAGTTTTCTCAGAGCCACATTAAGCAAAACAAAACAAAAAAATGTCACCTGAACTTCACCTCTTGTTCTTCCCTGAGTTAGTTAACCCACCAATTCTCACTTTTCAAGCAGCCATACTCCTTCTCCTCTTCACTATCCTTTTCCTCTTCTGTCTCACCCCCGGTGGACTTGCATGGGCCCTTACCAGAAAACTCACGTCCGTTATTCCCGGCCCAGTAACCGGCCTTCCTGGTGTTTTCACCTCTTCCACTCCTCATCGTGCTTTGGCCAAGCTTGCTCAAAACTACCGGGCTGAGAAACTCATGGCCTTCTCTGTTGGTTTAACCCGGTTTGTGATTTCTAGCGAACCAGAAACCGCCAAGGAAATTCTTGGCAGCTCCGTTTTTGCTGATAGACCTGTGAAAGAATCGGCTTATGAGCTTTTGTTTCACAGAGCAATGGGTTTTGCACCGTACGGGGAGTATTGGAGGAACCTGAGGAGAATTTCGGCGCTTCACTTGTTCTCCCCCAAAAGGATTGCAGAGTTTGGAAGGTTTAGGTGTGAGGTGGGGTTAAAGATAGTGGAGCAAATGGAGAAGCTGATGCGCGAAAACGGTCATGTGGAGGTTAAGAGGGTGCTTCATTTTGGGTCGTTGAATAATGTGATGATGACGGTGTTTGGGAAGTGTTATGGATTTTTCGAGGGTGAGGGTGTAGAGCTAGAAGAGTTGGTGAGTGAAGGGTATGAGCTTTTGGGGGTGTTTAACTGGAGTGATCATTTTCCTTTGCTTGGGTTGTTGGATTTGCAGGGTGTGAGGAGGAGGTGTAGGTGTTTAGTTGAAAAGGTTAATGCTTTTGTTGGTGGGGTTATTCAGGAGCATAGAGTGAAGAGGGCGAGTGGTGGGTATGTTAAAGGAGCCGAAACGGGTGATTTTGTTGATGTCTTACTTGATTTGGAGAAGGAAAACAAGCTCAGTGACTCTGATATGATTGCTGTTCTTTGGGTAAGTTTCTGTTTTTTTTTTTTTTTTACTTTTTGGTGATGGAATAAGTTTTTCTTTTAGTTTGCTTTTGTTGATGGGCATTTGCTTCTTGTATAAAGTTTTGGTTTTTATGTTTTTTATATAATGGGTATTTTGGTCTTCTACTAGTATATTGAACGGTTTTATCTTTCTCTTTTTCATCTTGTGCTTGTATTTTGATGTTCTTATTGTTTTTTTACAGGAAATGATATTTAGAGGAACAGACACGGTCGCAATTTTACTGGAGTGGATTTTGGCGAGGATGGTTCTTCACCCTGAGATACAAGAGAAAGCTCAGAAAGAGATAGATGAAGTTGTTGGTGAGAAAAGGCTTGTTTCAGATGATGATATTCCTAAGCTGCGTTATCTTCAGTGCATTGTGAAGGAGGCTTTGAGGGTACACCCACCTGGCCCATTGCTATCATGGGCTCGTTTAGCCGTGCATGATGTTCAAGTCGGTGACAAACTTGTCCCTGCAGGAACAACTGCAATGGTGAACATGTGGGCCATAACGCACAACGAGAAGGTGTGGGCTGAGCCAGAATTGTTCAAGCCAGAGAGGTTCTTGGAGGATGATGTGAGCATAATGGGGTCTGATTTGAGGTTGGCTCCTTTTGGGTCTGGTAGAAGGGTGTGTCCAGGGAAGGCGTTGGGTTTGGCTTCTGTTGATCTTTGGCTTGCTCAGTTGCTCCAAAGTTTTAATTGGGTTCCCTCTGATGATGATGATGCCACTGTGGACCTCACTGAGATTCTTAAACTTTCCATGGAGATGAAGACACCACTTGTTTGCAAGGCTGTTCCTAGGGTTGCTGTTTGAGTTGACATCTGTGTCTTGTGGCAGAAATGAAAAAGTTAGTGAATGAGCCGAGCTGAGCTGTTCATGATTATGGATCTTTTATTTTTCTTAAGTTTACTTAGTAGGGTTTAGATATGAACTTTTTTAAATTTAAGTCTAATTAATTAGTATTAGTAAGTTCTAAGTTCTAGTTTATGTGGGTGGGGTTTAATATGTGTAGGTTGGTGGGGGATGAGAAAAGGGTGTGGGGGGTACTTTTATTTGAGTTGTTACTACTTAGGTGGTTATATTTATGCATGGTGTTCCTTAAGTGTTGTATAGCTTTTTTAGTCTAATGATTATGTGGGATTCACTCTTCTCGGCTGCTTCTCGGCTTGATTCTTTTTTTTGGAAGATGTGATTTTAATGCTGCAACCGTTTTGATTACGTTGCTATTGTTTGAAAATTGAAATATCAATGCGTTGGTATCTATTATTTGAAAATTGAAATATCAATGCGTTGGTATCGTTTGAAATACCAATGCTCTCAATATCAATGCCCTGAGCGCAACATAATTGTGATTCAATGAACCAGAACAAATTTTTAACAGATCAATATTTAATGGTGATATTGGGTATCTATAAAATTTATTGAACTATGGAGTGGAGATATGGGAATTTTGTCGTAATAGAGTTCCGATGGAGAGAGTTCTAATGTTGATGCGCTAATGCGCTAATTGATTTAATGTAATTTGAATTCTGGTTGAGAAGGTCAGTGCATGGTTGGTAAAAGGAATTCATAAAGGTATCTTGACCTTTTAAGAGTTATTAAGGTTATATTTGGTAAGTAAAATAATGTTTTAAGTTATTTGTAGTTGGTAAGAATAATAATTGTGTATTAAATGAGTTTATTTTAAAAACTTGAAATACTTACTATTGATTGAGTTTATAAATTTTGATGTTATTTTATTTTATTTTTATATTTTTGTTTTATATAATATAATTTTAGAAAGTAACTTATATTTATTTTTTGAAAGTATATATTTTAATGTTAATTTATATTTAACTATTAGATTTATTAAACATTTAATCAACTAGTTTGTTAATTTTTGATTAGTTTATCTATTAGTTTTATTAAGGGGTCCTTATAACTTTGTAAATCCATGAAGAATATGTTTGAGAAAATATTTTATAAGAAATTATATTTTATATTTGAGTGAAAACTGTTTTTTAAAATTTTTTTAGTGTTTTTATATAAAAAAAGTAGCATATAATTTATTAGTTTACTTTTTAAAGAAAACTAATTATAATCAAAATTTGAATTTTAAATATTCTTATTTTACATTTCGTATGTTTTTACTTTCACAATTCTTATAATTATTTTAGTAATTTTAAGATTTTAAGTTCTTTTTAAATAAATCTAAACAGAAGAGATTATTTAAATAGTTTCCTTTTTATAATCATATTCAAACATCAAAATCAATTCATATAAATGATTAAATTATTAAAATTATTAAATTAATTACTTAATAAAATAACATCTTCTATATGCTTAAAAAATACTAAAAAATTTTTATAACTTTTTGTAAAGTTATAAAATTCTAGAATTTGGAAAGTATTTTAGGGTACTTTATGGCTTTTGAGTTTATATTTTTTAAATAAATTCTTATTAATTCTTTAATTGTTATTTTTATTTATATTTTAAAATAAATTTTATTTTTTATATGCTTCAGAGAGAGCACAAGTTATAAGCATAAGAAGCTATACTTATAAGTAATATATTATAACCTCATTTTACACATAGTCCCAAGATATGTATAGCCATATATTATAAGATATAAGGTCTGTTTAGTATAGTAAATCTAATAAAATTAAGTAAATTAAAATGTATTTGATAAATATAATTCAAATAACTTTTGAAAAAATCCTACAAATTATTAGAATAATTATTTTACCAAATAAAATTATTTTATTTAATAAATTTTTAAATTAATAAAATAAATTATATATTAACTTAAATCATTATCCATAACTTTATCAATAAACTATACTTTGCATCCAATTAAAGCAATTTGTCTCAATGGGTGGTTCGCACAATCGTTGGCATGCAATACATGCTTTTGCCATTTCATGGACCTGTGAAACTTTTATTAAAAGTTGAAAGTTTTTATTTAAATTTAATATAAACACACCCTTTAGATTTTAAAGTAAGATGAGCACTGCTTTTAATAAAAAAAATCACTTTGGATTTTTTATTTTGTGTCATGTAAGATTGTAGATATTAAATAAAATAGAATCTTTTTAACAAGGTTGGAAACAAAATTAATGGAATTAATTTATTAATTTGAAATGGTTTATTATTGTGGGGGAAATGTTAGAGATGTAAAATTGAATAGGTGATGGAGAGAGAATGTTGGTAGGAGTAGGAGTGTGTTTGCATGACATCCCAAATCTCTCTCACGATTAAAGAGCAGCATATGATTTTATGGGAATGTGAAATCAAATCCGCTTTAAGTCGGCTGGAACTAAGGGGGTCCATCTTGAACCAACATACAAACCGTTTTTTAATTAAACATTCAATTTTCTGAGATGTCCCTACAACTTATGCCTTATTATTTATTATTTATAATTTATAACTTATCATTTTTAATAATTTTTAGAATTTATTAAAATAGAATTGTTTGATAAAACTAACTTAAATTACATTAAATAATTTTAAAAGATGTATAATATTTTAATTATGTGAAATAAAATCTGTCATTTAAAAATAATACAACGATAAAATGATAAATAATTAATTAATATAAATTTCTCACTTTTTGTGTTTATTAAACATCTCTATTAACTTTTGAAAAGTTATTAGCTCATAAAATTACTATAAATTATGAGTCAAACAAACACTATATCCTCCCAGAATTATGAAGCATTTTAAAAAGGAATTTTAAATATACTTTTTCATTTTTTATATTCATCCTATTAAACTTTACAAGTTATTGAATTTGAAATAATAATAAGAAAAAATGAATTTCTTTTGGTATAAGTAGAAATCAAATATATGCAAGATATTATAAAATAATTCATACATTTAAAAGCTTTATAACAATTCATACACATTGCTTAACCAACTAAGTTAAATTATCCAATAAAAAATTAAATCAAATAAAATTTTTTAAAATATTAATTTAAATTCAATCCTTCCCACCACAAGAATCTCATGGTTTAACATAAGGTAATGTCTCATGCTAAAAGCAAAAAGTCTCATGCTAAAGCTAATTGACATGAGATACAACCTCCCACGTTAAAACCTAACATTCTTTAATAATAATGATAATAATAATAATAATAATAATAATAATAATAATAATAATAATAATAATAATAATAATAATAATAATATTATTATTATTAGCATATCAGAAATAGTAAATATACTAAATAATAAGAAGCAATAAGAAATACATGTTAGGATAAACTAGTCTATCCATTTGTATCTTATGTTTAGCAAATCAATAGGATAGAATAATGACTACCCTGTTGCTTATCCTATCATGCTGCTCATTTGTAATTTCTATTCTAATGGAGGTTGTTGTTAGGTCTAGGGGGCCTACTGCTAAGTCTATTGCTATTGAGCCTAAGCTTGATCATGATAATGATGACGTCAATGTGGGTGCTCCTCTTCCTTTTCAAACATAGACTGATCATCTAGTCCTGCATCATAAGGCTAAATGCTAGCCCTGGACGATCCTCTGTGTTATGCTTACTAAAGTTGAGCCAACTAGGCTTGCTTATGGTAAAACTAGGTCTGTATTCGATCATACTGTGCTAGCCTACCTATGACCTTATCCAACTCCATCCAAAGTTGTTCCACCTTTGTATCTATGTGTGATGATGAAGGGTCGGGGCGGAAGAAGGCTGTGTGATCGACATAAATTGTTGACGGACGTTGGAGGCCAAGGAAGTGATGTCAGAAAAACAACTATGCTCCCAGTCTTCCAAGATGAGTGAGGAGTTCGACTAGGTTCGACGGTTACTGAGCAGGAGAGAGTGATTGAGGAAGCGAAGGAGCAACAGAATCAGCGTTGAAAAATAGAGGAGCTCTTAGAGTCTCTTCAGAAGGTAGGGGGCGCTTTACATCTCAAACGCATAGTTATGGACGGATCCCGAGTGAAAGTACTCCATTTTGTGTTTATGGTTGTGAATATGTTGATTGTCTGAATTATATGATAATAACTTTCGAATATCGGGTGTGTGTGTGTGCATTAGCTGAGTCACGTAAGGTTATATCCTTCTCCGTCCATGAGATATGTGTTATTAAACATGTGAATGTATGAGAATGTACTGGATCTGTGTTGGCCGAGTACATGCGTTAAGAGTTTGTTATGCTGTGTTCTGTGTGTAGTTTAACACTTAACAACATATGGTATATGTTATTGATATCTTATGATTATATGCATGTAAATGCTGGGATGAATCTGATGGGATTTCATAATGAATTCATGAGATGCATGTGTTATGTGGTTTTACCGAGTGAAATGCCATTGTTATGCTAATGAAAATGTGTGGAAAAATAATAAAAGACCTTGGGTTGGACTCAAGGCAATACCGAGTGAAACACTCGTGTACTAGCGTTAGACGCTTGGTGAAAGTCCTTGGGTTGGACTCAAGGCAAGCTTACCGAGTTGGACTTGGGGCTGCCCGTAACACTCCCGTTGTCGCTTGGAGCGATTGTGTTATGTGTGAGGGCAAACGGTTTGGTACCAGTAAAACGGCCAAATCAGCTTGGAGCTGAGGAAAAGGCTTGGAGCCTATGTTGCAACATAAAAATTAATAAAAAACTGATCGGATCTGACTGAAATTAATGTGTGCACACTTATCCTTTTGATGAGCTCAATGTGATTATATGCATATGTATGAGGGAATATTAATATGAGCAATATGGCTGTGTATTACTGATTAATATGGCTGTGTGTTATTTGAATAAATTCCGATTGAATGATACTGTGTTTGGATATATCAAATGACAGTGCATGTGATAGATTGATTAAGAGATAATGTTGTGTAGTGGAAAGCTAGAGGATTTTCCGAGTCATTACTGTCATTTTATATATAAAAGCTCACCCCTATTGTGGCCATATTTCAGTGGATGTTGCTCGAAATGAGGAATGATGGGAGAGCACCAATTGCTGGGAAGTGCATTGTACAGTGGAAGTGTACATGTATATATATATATATTGTATAGATGGTTTTTGTATAGCCTTGGCCGGCTCTTAGTTTAACGTTCTATTTTGAATGTGTAGGATTTGAACTCTCTCGGTATTGAGAGTAAAACTAAACAAATTTCAATATATATATAATGCTTTGTGTTTTATCTTGTTCAGTGGGTAATGATGTGGGTGAATGTCTAAGTGGTGTACATCTATATTCTACCAAATGAATAATGCTTGCGTGATTCCGAGTAAGGGAGAGCTAAGGTAAATCTGAGTGAGGTGAGATAAGAGACCTTTTTCCGAATGAAGAAGGGTTGGGCTAATTTCGAGTGAGTTATGCTTATTAAAGGACTGTTTCCCTAGGAGGATCAATTGAAGGGTGTTATGTGAGAAATCTCTTTAATAAGCCTATTCCGTGTTGATAAGGCCATGATATCCTGAGTGAGTGAAGTCATGAAAGTCCGAGTGGGAATTGACTTAAAAACTTTCTGAGTAAGAACTTATTAGAATTTCCCGAGTGAAGAGAAACTAGAGTATTCTAAGTGAACGAAGTTATGAAATCCTTAAGCGAGACTTGACCTTGTAGAGAGTTCTCTAGGTAAGAGAGATCAAATATGCCGAGTGAAAAATATGTGAAACATTTCCGAGTGATACGAGACTATGGAAAATATTCCGAGCGAGGAAAACCTATAGATTCCGAGTGTAATGGCCGAGGGAATAATTCCCGAGTGAACTTAGGTTCAGATTCCGAGTGATAAGGTTACCGAGTGAACTTAGGCTCCGATTCCAAGTGATGAGGATACCGAGTGGACTTGATTTTAGATTCCGAGTGGTCGAATTATCCGAGTGCCTTGTTCGCTTGGGCGACTAAGGTTTCACTCCAGCGATTATTGTTCGCTTAGGTGCTTTCTTCCGCTGTCCATTGTTTGAACGATACGGGTCTTGCCAACGTGGGGGCATCCTGACCTGGTTCTTCCTTTCTTTGGTCGGATTCCTGTTCCAATTTCCCCTGTTAGCCAATTGGAACTTTTGGGAAAATTTTTCCCTTGTCTTAGATTTTTATTTAATTTTGTTAGGATGTTTCAGGGGGAGCATTCCATCTCAAATGTATGGTTTAAAATGGATTTGGGGTGTTATAGATATGATATATATATATATATATATATATATATATATATATGATATGTGTGAATCGTTATTGGAACCCGATTGAATAATATACTTTCCATTCATATTTATGATATTTATATATGATGTTGTTGTTCATGATATTAAGGGATTGATGATGTTATATATGAGTTGTATTCATGAATTTTTCATGATATATATATATATATATATATATATATATATAAATGCGTGATATGCTTGCATGATGACTGAATATGAATTATGATGTGGTTTCAATGATTCCACAAAAGACCTTGGGTGGGACTCAAGGCAACCTCTTGAGCGGGGCTCGAGGTTTTATCCCGTGGCACTCACCGTTGTCACTCAGAGTGATGGTGTCACATAAGGGTCTAAACGGTTTGGTACCTGTAAAACGGCCGGTTCAGCTGAGAGCTGAGTTATGGCTCGGGGAGCCAGTGTTGCAACACAACTTAAAAGACTTAATAAATGATCCATTTGATTGAGCATGTCTATGCACTGATATATATATGTTATTGAGATTAACATGCTGCTTTATGATATGTATGACTTGGTTATGGTTTATATAGTTATGAATTGGACTTTTAATCCGATTCAATAACTATCATTTGATATGTTTATGCTCACCCTCTACTTCTTATCATTTTTACAGTGGACAAAGGGCACAACGATGGCATATGAAGTCACTCAGCCGATTGGAGCATTATGTATTTACTTGTTTAGTACATAGTCCACATAGTTGTTTTGTAGAAGCCTTGGCCGGCTCCTATGCATACCGAGCAGTTACATTTACTTAGATATTTTAAAGGGCCGGTCGGCCATTGTAAACATGACAGGGTTGTTAATTAATTCAAATTCTGTTTTGATATTTAAATTATTTACAAAAAAATTATTTGATTATTGAAATTTTATTTTTTTAAAATTTAGAACATTATATTTTGGTATTAGAGTAGACTTGAAAAGTCCAAGGCCAAGGTTAAACTACTAAATGCTATGAATTGAGTGAAATCATATCATTGTTGTTGTTATGTAATATAGTTGAGGAAATCAACTATGAATAAATTGCTTTCATATCCATGAGAGGTACTAAAGTATGATTATTATTTCAGGATAAGTAATGGACCCTCATGGTATGGATGCTATGGCTGCTGCCTTCCAGCGTGTTGCTGACATTTTAGAAAGGCAGAACTAACCACAGCCGAGTGACAATCAAAGCATTGATTGTTTCTTGAAAAGAAAACCGACTGAATTCCATGGAGGATTTCAGCCTAATCAAGCTTATGCCTGGATTCAGAATCTTGAATGGATCTTTGGCAGTCTGCAGTGCACTGAGGCACAGAAGGTCGGGTATGTTGTTTTCATGCTTCGGAAAGAAGTTGAAAATTGGTGGAGGATGACTAAAGCCCGACTGGTAGCTGTTGGGACCGAGCTAAACTGGGAGAATTTCAAGGAATGTTTCCTTGAAAAATATTTCCCAAACACTGTTAGGAGCCCGAAGGAGTTAGAATTCATGGAACTCCGACAAGGCAATATGAGTGTTGAAGAATATGCAGCGAAATTCGAGGAGTTGTGTTTGTTTTATCCTCCTTTCTAGATGCCGGGCACTGAAGGTTCAAAATGCATCAAATTTGAGAGCGGTTTGAATCCAAAAATTAAGAAAGCTTTCCGACACCAAGAGATTAGAAGCTTTCTGATCCTTGTCAATAAATGCCGAATATATGAGGAAGACGATAAAGCTTTAACCGGCTCGAGTAGTAAGTCGGACAGTTCCTCGAGGTTACCACCAATCAGCTTTAAGAAGCAAGGGAAGTCTGTTAGAGGAGAATCATCCTCTAAATCCCGAGGCCGAGTGAATGTTGGTGGCCGATCGGTGAGTTGACCGAGGGATATCAAATGCTTTAGATGTGGTGGCAATCATTATGCTCGGAATTGTGACAAAGATGAAGAAGTTATTTGTTACGATTACAACGAGAAAGGACATGTTCATCCTAACTGTCCTCTTCTCCAACCGACTGAATCGAATGCCAGTATAAACTGTGGAGGCTTCCGAGGACGAGGCCGTGGAAACGGTAACAGAGGAGGTAGAGGCAATGGTGGACGCAACAACAATTCTGTAATGCCGAGGAACGATCGGGCTGGGAGTTCCAGTTCACCGGCTGCAGGCCGGGTGTATGCTATTACTGTCGAGGAAGCTGCTCAAGCCAACGACTTGGTCCAGAGTAAGTGCCTACTCGGAAATACTATTATTGATGTGGTGTTTGACTCAGGTGCAACTCACTCGTTTATTTCCAATGATTGTGTGATACGAATGAGATTACCTGTTGTTTCTATGAATCAACCATTAAATGTATCTAATCCGACTGGTGCTCAATTATGGACTTCCCTGATGTGTGAAAATGTATCCTTCACACTCAGAGATAGGAATTTTATTGCTGATTTGATATGTCTACCTTTGAGAGGTCTTAACACGGTTCTCGGTATGGATTGGCTCTCGACCAATAGAGTCCTAGTTGACTGTCAGAATCGGCAAGTGATTTTTCCTAATCAGAAAGCTGATGATCACGAAATCCAAGGTATATCTCAACTATTAATGTTATTCTATATGATTGAGGGAAGGAGTGAGTCTAAAATCTGAGACATTCCTGTTGTTTGTGATTTTCCCGAGTTATTCCCGGAGGACGTACCTGGTGTTCCTCTTGATAGAGAAATCAAGTTCTCTATTGATTTGATCCCTGGAGCCGAGCCAGTCTCCAGAGCCCCTTACAGAATGTCTCTGATTGAGCTAGCCAAGTTAAAGAAACAAGTTGATGAATTTCTTGAAAAACAATTTATCTGACCAAGCGTATCACCATGGGGTGCTCCGGTGTTACTTGTCAAGAAAAAGGATGGTAGTATGCGGTTATGTATTGATTACCGACAATTGAATAAGCTGACCATCAAGAATAAATACCCATTGCCCAGAATTGATGACTTAATTTACCAACTGCGTGGTGCATCGGTCTTTTCCAAAATTGACTTACGATCGGGATACCACCAAATCCGAGTGAAAGCTACCGATATTCCTAAGACGGCATTCAGGACTCGGTATGGTCATTATGAATACGTGGTGATGCCGTTCGAAGTTACTAATGCTCTGGCTGTGTTCATGAATTATATGAACAACATTTTTCATTCTTATTTGGATCGGTTTGTGGTGGTATTTATTGATGATATATTGATTTATTCTAAGTCTTATGAGGAGCATGAAGAGCATCTCCGATCGGTACTTCAAGTGTTAAAGGAGAAGCAACTATTTGTCAAACTGTCTAAATATGAATTCTGGATGGAGAAGATTCAATTCCTGGGTCATGTTATTTCCAGGGAAGGTGTCTCGGTAGATCCTTCAAAGATCGAAGCTGTGATGAATTGGGAGAGGCCAAAGTCGGTCACTGATGTCAGGAGTTTTATGGGGTTAGCCGGTTACTATCGGAGATTCATTGAGGGATTCTCCAAAATCGCCTTGCCACTGACCAAGCTAACCCAGAAGAATGCTCCTTTTGTGTGGTCTTCCGAGTGTGAATAGAGTTTTCAAGAATTGAAGACCCGACTGACTTCTACCCCTGTATTGGGCTTGCCAAATCTACAGGAGAGCTTTGTGGTCTACTGTGATGCATCCAGACTCAGCTTAGGATGTGTACTGATGCAGAATGGCCGAGTGATTGCATACGCTTCGCGTCAAATACGACCACATGAGCAAAATTACCCTACTCATGATCTGGAGTTGGCAGCAGTGGTCTTTGCACTAAAAATTTGGAGGCATTATCTTTATGGCTCTAAGTTTGAAGTGTATAGTGACCATAAAAGCCTAAAATATTTGTTCGACCAAAAGGAGTTGAATATAAGACAAAGAAGGTGGATAGAATTTTTGAAGAATTATGATTTCGACTTAAAATACCACCCGGGAAAGGCAAATGTTGTAGCCGATGCCTTGAGTCGGAAATCCATCCATATGGCAGCAATGATGATTAAAGAAATGGAGTTACACGAACAATTCTGAGACATGAACCTGCAAGTGGATGCTACTTCACCCGGAAAAGTAACACTCACGAAATTGAAAATAGTTAACAAATTTTTAAAGATTGTTTATGTACAGCAGATGTCGGATTCTTATTTAGCTGAGATGAAAGAAACTCAGGCTAAAGGAAAGGACCTATTTTTAACTGAGAGTCCTGATGGTATTTACTAAGTGAAAGGTCAGATTTATGTACCTGATTCAAGTAATTTACGACGATCGGTACTCGAGGAAGCACATAGAAGCATGCTAAGTATTCATCCGGGTACTACTAAAATGTACCATGATTTGAAATTGCATTTCTGGTGGCCCGGAATGAAGAAAGATATAGTCGACTTCGTGGCTTACTACATAATATGTCAGAAAGCAAAGGTTGAACACCAAAAACCGTCCGGTGGTTTGCAATCTTTGGAGATTCCCGTGTGGAAATGGGATGCTATTGCTATGGATTTTGTAATGGGATTACCCAGGATTCGGAGTGGACACGATGCCATCTGGGTTATTGTGGACCGACTGACAAAGTCTGTACACTTCTTGCCGATCAACATAAGTTACCCTTTACAAAAACTAGCACAGTTGTATATCAAAGAGATAGTCCGACTGCATGGTGTTCCATCTTCAATTGTGTCGGATAGAGATCCGAGATTTACTTCCCGATTTTGGGGGAGTCTGAATCAGGAATTAGGTTTGAAACTCCGATTGAGCTCAGCCTATTATCCTCAAACAGATGGGCAATCCGAGTGGACTATCCAGAGTTTAGAGGACTTATTGAGGTCCTGTGTGCTAGAGCATGGAGGTAGCTGGGAGCAATACCTTCCATTGATCGAATTCACTTATAATAATAGCTATCACGGTAGCATCGGTATGGCTCCATACGAAGCTTTATATGGCAGGAAATGCCGAACCCCTCTTTGTTGGTCGGAATTGAGGGAAAGCCTAATGTTAGGACCAGAGATTGTGCAGCAGACCCCGAGCAAATCCAAATGATCAAAGATAAAATGAAGGTATCCCAAGACCGTCAGAAGAGTTATTATAATAGGCGGACTAAGCCGATTGAATTTCAGGTCAGCGACAAAGTCTTTTTAAAAGTCTCTCCGAGCAAAGGCATTGGGAGAACATTGAAAAGCAAAAAGTTGAGCTTGAGGTATATTGGTCCATATGAAATATTGAAAAGAGTTGGACCTGTTGCGTATCAGATAGTTTTGCCATCCCATTTATCAAATTTGCATAGCGTGTTCCATGTCTCTCAACTGAGAAAGTACTTGCCAGATCCTACTCAAGAAATGTCGGATGATGATGTTGAAATCTAAGAGAACCTGACCACTATAGCCGAGCCCACTGGTATAGTGGAGCGATCGGTAAAATAATTAAGAAGCAAGAATGTTCAATTGGTCAAGGTTGCATGGCAGCAAGATCAAGGTATCATGCATACTTGGGAACGTGAAGACATTATGAGGGAGCAATATCCCGAATTGTTTCATTAATGTATGATTCTATATTTAAATTTTGAGGACAAAATTTTTGTAGGAGGGGAGAAATGTAACATCTCAATTTTTACGATTCTTAGAAAAATAATTTGTTAAGGAATAAAAGAAGATTTCCGAATAAAATTTCGAGTGAATACTGTTTAAGATAAGAATTTTTCGAGTGAAATGGTATGATTTTGAGTGAAATATGTTAGCCCAGGTGGCCTCTAGGAAACTCAAGAGGGGGGGTGAATTGAGTAGTTAGGAACTTTTTCACTAATAAATTTCTCCTCTAAAAACTCAATATACAATGATATGTGATTTGAATAATAATGCTTAAAACATAAAGAGTTTAAGGGTTAGAGAAATGCAAACAGAGATTTATACTGGTTCGGCCAACCACTGCCTACGTCCAGTCTTCTCAAGACACCCTTGAGGAAATTCACTATAATCAATTCCCTTGATTACACCACAATGGGGACTCACACCCCAATCACAAATGCCTTGGATGCTACACCACACCCAAGCACATCACCATTGGATGCTTCACCACATCCAATAACATCACCCTTGGATGCTACACCACATCCAAGAAGAACCCCCTCAGAGATACACCACTCTGAGTATCAATCTCACTTTTAGAGATAAAGATCTCTTACAAGAAAACTCTCTTCAAGAGTATGATAAACAAATTGAGGAACAAGAAAGAGTAATAACTCTATTAAGAGAATATGGCCATTATTGCTCATAAGAAAAGATTGGAAGTATTTGGTATATCTTGGTGTTATTGGTGTGTTTTTGCAAATGAAATACCCTCCTATTTATAGGAGAAGAAATGCCTTCAAGAGGTGTGAAATTATTGATTAAAATAATTGGAAAGGTACCTCTTAGATAAAATAATATTTTGTGAAAAGTTATAATGTTTCAACATGATTTTTTGCTTTCTGATCATGTTGTAATCGATTACATAAAATAGGTAATCGATTACAGCCTTTTAAAATCAGTTTTAAAATATAACGTTCATATTGTAATCGATTACTTAAACATGGTAATCGATTACATTGCTGAGGTAATCGATTACACTAATGAGGTAATCAATTACACGATGTAATTGATTACACTAATGAGGTAATCAATTACATTCCATCAGAATGTATTCTTATTTTAAAACCTTTTTATATTAATGGCCGTACTTTCTTTTTATAGAGTCTTACTTTAATTATGCCTTGGTCTTGGATCTTCATTCTTGATCTCTGGCATTGGCCTTGTCATTATCAAACTCCTTCATGGTCTTCATTCTCCCCCTTTTTGATGATGACAATATTTCATTGATTTCATAACTCTTTTTGTGCTTGACATGGTATACTAAATCTCCAAGTCTTGCGTCCATGTTGTTAATCATGTCTTGCATATATGTTGTTGATATCAAAACCTTAGTTGTTCATTCTCCCCCTTTTTGATATTGACAACAATTCCTGAGAAGAAAAATAAACAGCATGCAAGATACAAGATTTTCTCCCCCTTAATTTTGGTTTAGTTGACAAGGTTTGATTGGTTTTTCTCTTATTTTGCTTCTCATATATTAACCAGGTTTGATTGATTTTTCTCTTATTTTGCTTCTCATATATTACTCCCCCTTTGTCAATGGCAAAAAGAATATAAGAGCATAAAGTTTTAGCAGAGAGTGATGCACCTTGTTGTTTGATGTCACTCGTTATTTTGATATTGCTCTTTGTTACTTGTTGATTGATAGATGCTTCAAGAAATGTGTTGACTTTTCTTGTGGGTAAGAGTTAATCCTTAAGTGCCTCCCATCAATGATAATTCCTGCACTATTATAAATATTTGATCTTGGTACCCAAATTTTCTTGGGTCCTTGTGGGTTAGATGTTGATAATATATTCTTAGGAACCCAAATCATTTTTGTCTCAGTATATCCTTTGTTCCTTATATGGCATGTTGATGCACTGTGACCTTTTCTCACATAATGAGAGAATTTAACAAATGGGCTAGTTGAGGTCTTTTGTGAAATAAAGAGATTTTTCTGCAACTTTTGCTTTTTGGAAGGATCAGATCCTAGTTCTGCTTTTAAATGACATTTTTGTTTTCCAAGAAGAATATCTAGGTTATCTCTTCCTATAGTATATTTAACTAATACATTTTTCAAATCATCAATCTCTTGAATATGCTTTTGACATGTTGAACATGTATGTTTAATGATAGTTTCATTTTTAAGCTTAGTTTCTAAGTCTTCCTTTTCTTCTTTAACTTGTCCTAGTTCATGATTGACCTTTGATAGACTTTCTTCTAAGATTAGGTTAGAATTTTTCATATTTAAGAATTTCTTAGCTAGTTTTTGATATTCATTATGAAGATCTTCAAAAGCTTCTTGCAATTCATCAAATGTAGGATTTGAGTCATTTACCTCTTCGGTGTTAGTCATTAGGCACAGATTTGCTTCTTCATGGTCTGATTCCTTGGACGAGCTTAAACCATTTTCATCCCAGGTAATATAAGCTATTCTTTTATTTTTGGGATGCTTTTTCTCTTGCTTGTCAGACTTCTTATTTAGTTTCGGACACTCCATTTTCATATGTCCATATTTTCCGCATTCAAAGCATTTTGGACCTTGGTTAGATTCATCATTTTTGAAGGAATTCTTGAAGTTCGGCTTCCTTTGCCCTTCCTCTTTCTTTAGAAACCTGTTAAATTGTTTAACAAATAATTTAAGGTCATTATAATCATTTATACCTTCTTCATCATCTTCTTCATCATCTTCTTCATTACTTTCTTTAATGGTTGATGATGATGCTTTTAGAGCAATACTTTTCTTCTTTTTGTTGCTTTCCTCATGTTGATTCAATCTTTCAAGCTCGAGTTCATGCTCTTGTAATTTACCAAACAGAGTAGCAAGTGACATGGTTGCCAAGTCTCGTGATTCTGATATGGCTGTTACTTTTGGTTGCCACTCCCTGTTTAAACATCTTAGAACTTTGTCAATTAAATCTTCGTTAGAGAAGGTTTTTCCTAAGCATGCAAGATGATTGATTATGTGTGTAAATCTCTTTTGCATATCCTGTATATTTTCATTATTATTCATCCTAAATAATTCATATTCCCTAGTTAGAGTGTTTATTCTTGATCTTTTAACTTCGGTTGTTCCTTCGTGAGTTACTTCCAAGGTATCACACATTTCTTTTGCAGTCTTGCAATTAGATATTCTAAAGTATTCGTCCATTCCTAAGGCTGAGGTTATTATATTTTTGGCCTTGAGGTTATATTGGACTTTTGTTTTATCCGCACCAGTCCATTCACTTCTTGGTTTTATCATGGTCACTTCTCCAACTACTTTGGTTGGTATGAATGGACCATTTTCAATGGAGTCCCATATGTCTATATCAATAGCTTCTATGAATATTTGCATACGGGTTTTCCAATATTGATATCCTACTCCGTTAAATACAGGAGGTCTATGTATGGAGTTTCCCTCAGGAAAGATAGGATTGAAAGAGGCCATGGATCTTCTTGAGGTTGTTAAACCTTTTCCAAGATACGAGCTTTGATACCACTTGTTAGCCCAGGTGGCCTCTAGGAAACTCAAGAGGGGGGGTGAATTGAGTAGTTAGGAACTTTTTCACTAATAAATTTCTCCTCTAAAAACTCAATATGCAATGATATGTGATTTGAATAATAATGCTTAAAACATAAAGAGTTTAAGGGTTAGATAAATGCAAACAGAGATTTATACTGGTTCGGCCAACCACTGCCTACGTCCAGTCTTCTCAAGACACCCTTGAGGAAATTCACTATAATCAATTCCCTTGATTACACCACAATGGGGACTCACACCCCAATCACAAATGCCTTGGATGCTACACCACACCCAAGCACATCACCATTGGATGCTTCACCACATCCAATAACATCACCCTTGGATGCTACACCACATCCAAGAAGAACCCCCTCAGAGATACACCACTCTGAGTATCAATCTCACTTTTAGAGATAAAGATCTCTTACAAGAAAACTCTCTTCAAGAGTATGATAAACAAATTGAGGAACAAGAAAGAGTAATAACTCTATTAAGAGAATATGGCCATTATTGCTCATAAGAAAAGATTGGAAGTATTTGGTATATCTTGGTGTTATTGGTGTGTTTTTGCAAATGAAATACCCTCCTATTTATAGGAGAAGAAATGCCTTCAAGAGGTGTGAAATTATTGATTAAAATAATTGGAAAGGTACCTCTTAGATAAAATAATATTTTGTGAAAAGTTATAATGCTTCAACATGATTTTTTGCTTTCTGATCACGTTGTAATCGATTACATAAAATAGGTAATCGATTACAGCCTTTTAAAATCAGTTTTAAAATATAACGTTCATATTGTAATCGATTACTTAAACATGGTAATCGATTACATTGCTGAGGTAATCGATTACACTAATGAGGTAATCAATTACACGATGTAATTGATTACACTAATGAGGTAATCAATTACATTCCATCAGAATGTATTCTTATTTTAAAACCTTTTTATATTAATGGCCGTACTTTCTTTTTATAGAGTCTTACTTTAATTATGCCTTGGTCTTGGATCTTCATTCTTGATCTCTGGCATTGGCCTTGTCATTATCAAACTCCTTCATGGTCTTCATTCTCCCCCTTTTTGATGATGACAATATTTCATTGATTTCATGACTCTTTTTGTGCTTGACATGGTATACTAAATCTCCAAGTCTTGCGTCCATGTTGTTAATCATGTCTTGCATATATGTTGTTGATATCAAAACCTTAGTTCTTCAAAATAAGACTGAGAACACTACTTCCAAGTAAAGTTAAGATATTTCCGAGTGAAACATTATTGAGAGAAATATTTCTAAGTTAAGAAAATTATGTTCGAATGAGATACTTTCGAGTGAGATAAAATCCGAGTGAAGTGTCTCTGGGTGTGATACTTCCGAGTGAAATGATACCAAGTAAGACGATTCCAAGTGGAAAGGCTTCAAGTGAGTCTTTCCAGGAAAGTGTTTCTGGACAAAGAGACTTAAACTTTGAATGAGTATGTTCTGAGTGAATAATTCCCGAGGAGGGTAAATATCCGAGTGGTGAAATTCATGAAATTTGTGCTCGAATCGATCTTTAGAGTTTCCAAGAGCTTGTGCTCGGATTCGTTTTCGAGATAGCCTCGACCCCGAGTAATTCTTTCAAGTGGAATGATTTACGAGAAAGAAATTGGACTTCGAACTCTGAGTGATCTTTTGGTTGAGAGACTCCCGAGTGACGTAAGAGAAAGACTTTGACTCGGGAAGAGGTATAACCAAGTGAGATATGTCTGATTGATGTATTTCCAAATAAGACAATTCTGAGTGGGTCATTTTTGAGAAAGGGAAACTGAGTGTTTCATCGAATGAAACCTTTCCGAGTGAATTCCCTCCGAATGAAGGAATTCTGAGCGGAAAGAGGCTTTGATTAATCTTTTCAGAAAATATGCCCAGAATACTGAAATTAAGTGGAAATAAGCTAAAATCGAGTCAGAATTAATGATTATTTTAATTATTGAAGCTTTCCACGTCACTCTGTTCTTTTACCTTCCAGCAGAGTCTTTTCCTGATATTCTTCTAAGTATGGGACCCTCTCTGATGTGCTGTCCCTTTTCATTAAATGCTTATTCCTTACTTGTCATTTGAAGAAGAAACATGTGTTAGACTCCGTCCTATTGTTCACGTCTCTTTTGCATGAACAATATATATATTAACTACTGTTGAATCAGTGAAAAACTTTCGAAGTGCAAAACATTACTCCTATCCTTTCTTTTCAATCCTTACTGGAAAATAACAAGCAAAGAAGAAATTAAACTTCATTTCTTCTTCTTCACGAGAAAGCTTAGATTTCATAAGTAAGAAGCTGGGAACTGGTACAGAATTGCAATTCCAATTAGAATTCTTGAAGTTGTGACTCAATATTGATTGAAAAGCAGTTAAAACTCTATATTCCAGGTAGGGGGAGCATTCCATCTCAAATGTATGGTTGATGAATGGATTTGGGGTGTTATAGATATGGTATATATATATATATATATATATATATATGATACGTGTGAATCATTATTGGAACCCGATTGAATAATATACTTTCCATTCATATTTATGATCTTTATATATGATGTTGTCGTTCATGATATTGAGGGATTGATGATGTTATATATGAGTTGTATTCATGAATTTTTCATGATATATATATATATATATATATAAATGCGTGATATGCTTGCATGATGAATGAATATGAATTATGATGTGGTTTCAATGATTCCATAAAAGACCTTGGGTGGGACTCAAGGCAACCTCTTGAGCAGGACTCGAGGTTTTAGCCCATGGCACTCACCGTTGTCACTCAGAGTGATGGTGTCACATAAGGGTGTAAACGGTTTGGTACCTGTAAAACGGCTGGTTCAGCTGAGAGCTGAGTTATGGCTCGAGGAGCCAGTGTTGCAACACAACTTAAAAGGATTAATAAATGATCCATTTGATTAAGCATGTCTATGCACTGATATATATACGTTATTGAGGTTAACATGCTGCTTTATGATATGTATGACTCGGTTATGGTTTATATAGTTATGAATTGGACTTTTAATCCGATTCAATAACTATCATTTGATATGTTTATGCTCACCCTCTACTTCTTATCATTTTTACAGTGGACAAAGGGCACAATGATGGCATATGAAGTCACTCAACCGATTGGAGCATTATGTATTTACTTGTTTAGTACATAGTGCACATAGTTGTTTTGTAGAAGCCTTGGCCGGCTCCTGTGCATACCGAGTAGTTACATTTACTTATATATTTTAAAGGCCCGGTCGGCCATTGTAAACATGACAAGGTTGTTAATTAATTCAAATTCTGTTTTGATATTTAAATTATTTATGAAAAATTTATTTGATTGTTGAAATTTTATTTTTTTAAAATTTAGAACGTTATATCCTTCCCACCCTCGTGAAGGTGACCTTCATCACATCCTCATGCTTAGATGTATTTTAAATTTTATAATTACCAAACCTAAATTAACTATGTATAAATTGAGTATATATTTAAATTACATTTTTAAAATTTTTAAAATTCTAAATTATAATTTAAAGTTTCTTAATTTTTTTAATTTTCTTAAACTTTAATTAGACATTTCTAGTTTAATTAGTTTCTAAATTATAATTTAAATTATAAATTTTATAATTGCCAAACCTAAAATAATTATGTAAACATTAACCATATAATTAATTTATATATTTCAAATTTTTTAAAATTCTAAGTTATAATTTTACATTTCTATTTTTTTATTTTTATAAACTCTAATTAGAAATTTTTGATTTAACTATTTTCTAAATTATAATTTTAAAATTTAAAATTTATGATTATCAAACCCATTGTTTTTAGAACCGGACTAGTTATTGAACCGGTGGAGGTACCAGTTAAAGGGTCACTGGTCAAACTAATGGTTGAATCATGGTCGAACCGGTAATAATAAATTATTATTATTATTATTATTTACTTTATATATCAAATAATAATCGATCATATCAAAATAATGTACTATTTATAAAATAAATTTAATAAATGCATTAGAATTAAAATATTACATAGTAAGAAAGCTTCAAAATAATACACATCCTACCATAATATGCTTAAAAAGTCTAGAAACATATTAGTCTAGACCAAGTAAAATAAAAGATGTCAATTTTATTTGGTGAACAAGTTCTATTAGTGCGGTTCTATAAAAAACCACACTAAAATAATTTCTAAAACATAAAAAAAATTACAAGCCGGTTTTTTTGGTCAGTTTTTGATCGGTTTTATCGGTTTCCCCCCTTCCAGACCAGACAAGGCATCGGTTCCCGGTCCGGTTCTGATAACATTGATCAAACCTATGATTGTTCTAAAATTCTAATAAATATGTGTAAAATTCTATCCTACCGTACTCATGTGTATAATATACTATGATAAACAAATTTTATAAGTCATTTATCATAAGGTTTAAATGTCAATATTTTCTAAAAACATGATGATAATATAAGCCCTTTATCCTAAAGTTCCTATAATAATCCTGGAAAATCTTAAAGTATAAAATTAAATAAATTAAATAAGTTAGTAACCTTTATTGAAATTTGAAGGCAATTTTAGCATAGTTTTCCACTATCAATTTTATTCACTTTTAATTCTTCAATTAATATACTCAGGACACATAATAATAATAATAATAATAATAATAATAATAATAATAATAATAATAATAATAATAATAATAATAATAATAATAATAATAATTTATCTAGATAAAGAGATTGCATTAATTTTTTGTATAATCAATTTTATTAATAAATAAATACAAGCTGAATTGAGTGACCACCTTTTGTAAGTATTTGTAACATTAGTTTTTATTTTGACATAAATTTTTGATTTATTTATAAGTAACAAAAATTAGAATTTAAAACGTGTTAACTAAAAGGCACCAATTAAATTGATTATTCTCATTCAATGATGCTTTGGGTCCAACGTGCACTCAACTCTACAAATGGCCAACATAGGAGACAACTTATTCTTTGAAGTCGATTCTGTATATGAATTGCATTTTTAGCTGAGATTCTATCAATATCTCATTTGCTACCTGCGTAATCCAAGATTTTATTTTGATTATCTCTTAAGTGCTTTGATGCATGGAAATGTGAACATTGTTCATACAATTGTCCCATTAGTTGGATTCATCAACATGTTGATACTCAATGGATATTAGACTGAGGTGTGTGAAATCATACAGTTCTTAAGGGTTTATGTCAAAGGCTTGACCCTCTAGGATACAATAGTCCTTTTATCAGAATAACAGGAAACAAAACTTGTAAAAGTTAAAGAAAATTTTTGAGTAGATCCCGTTAATGATAGAGACGTTAGAGAGGGGGAGGGAATCATCAGATTTACACATAAAACCGATATTTCGACTTAAAATTATTTGTATGCAAGCCCACTTCATTTCTATCGTGTTTACCACCATAAATCTCATTTCTATATATAAAGCCTAAGTAGAGTTGAAAGCCAAGCAATGTATGACTAAAAAAAACTTTTAAAATATAAGCAAAATTTTTAACAATCTCCCATATATTTCAAAAGTTTTCTTTATTTAAAAAATTGGGTTTACATCCTAGTGTAAATGCATCAGATCTGGTATCTTCTAGATTATGAACCAGACCCTAGACAAATAAACTTAACTTACAGTGAATTGATGAAGCAAGGCTTCAATGAACTAAAATCGCTTCAATGTAAGATAGTGGTCTACCTATCATATTACACTTCCCAACTCTTTTTGCTGTTTTCGCCATTTTACGTGAATAGGCCTTGCACGTGCCTGGTGATTCATGAGTGCTGTAGAGATTTACCTAATTCTCATGCAAGTGACCTCACTTGACACTCATATAGGTGATTTCATCAAGTGTATCCTACATTTTATACACTACCCATAAGGGATATAAAAATCATTAAAATTTAATAAATTAACCTCTCATTTTTTGCAGCCTAGTACTTCACACATCGTAGGAATAAAGGAAGAAATAATGCTAGAGGATTAATAATGACTTGTTATTACCTATATGGACCTTTTTCATGGGATCTCTAATCACAAAGGTTGAGTTCCTATCATTGTTAATTTTAGTATTGACTTAAGTCTCATTCCCCTTGATCTTTCATAAACAACCTTCCTTCCCAAAGGTTTTGTTAGAGGATCGGCCAAATTCATTTGACTTCATATACCATATGAAAATTGTTCTATTCTTTAACAGTCACTTTACCACATCGTGTCTCAAACAAATGTGTCTATTCTTACCATTGTAAGATTTATTTTTAGCAATGGCTACCACTAATTGACTATCACAATGCATAGATATTGAAGGTGTTGGTTTTATTCCTAATGGAATTTCTGCTAAGAAGTTTCTCAATCACTCAGTCTTACTACCAACCAATTCTAGAGCAATAGACTTTGACTCCATACTGGATTTAGCAATAATATTTTGTTTAACTGATCTCCAAGCAACAACACTTCCACCTAGTGTAAACACATAACCACTAGTAGATTTTGTCTCATTTGAATCTGAGATCCAGTTGATATCACAGTATCCTTCTAATATTGTGGATATCCATTATATAATATACCATAATTTATGGTACCTCTCAAATATTTCATTAGTCTTGCTAAGGCAACCCAATGCTCATTATTAGGATTATGAGTATATTTACTCAATCTGCCCACAACATATGCTATGTCAGGTCTTGAATAATTCATCAAATTTAATAGGCTCCTAATAATTTGAGCATATTTGGATTGAGACATAGATTCTCCTCTATTTATCTTTAATTGAGTGCTTCCATCATAAGGAGTACTCACTTGGTTTTGATTCAAAATATTTAAACTTTCGAAGAAGTTTCTCAATATAATGTTCTTAAGAGAACACTATATTATTTTCCTTCCTTATGATTTTAACACCCAAGATAACACTTGCCTTACCCATGTCTTTCATATCAAAATTATTAGCAAGAAATTTTTTCATATTGAATATAATATCATCCTTGGTACCAAAAATTAGCATATCATCTATGTATAAGCATACAATCACACATTCACCATTTTCTACTTTTGTATATACACACTTGTCAACTTCAGAATAAGAAAACTCATTTTCAGTCAATATACTATCAAATTTTTCATGCCAGTATTTCGGTGCTTGTTTTAATCCATATTAAGATGTGAGAAATCTATAAACTTTAGTGTCTTGACCAGAAGACACACAACCTTTTGCTTGAACTATATAAATTTCTTCTTTTAAATCACCATTCAAATAAGTAGTTTTTACATCTATTTGAAGAATAACAAGTTTATAAATGGATGCCAAAGCGATTAAAACTCTTATTGAAGCAATCCTAGTTACGAGAGCAAAAGTATCAAAATAATTGATATTTTGTTTTTGAGTAAAACCTTTAGCTACTAAACGGACTTTATATTTGTCGACGGAGCCATCAAGTAAATATTTTTTTAAAAAAACCCATTTACAACCAATAGGTTTGGCTCCCAGAGGTAACTCTACTAAAGCCTGGGTTTTATTTTTTAAAATAAAGTCTAATTCAATTTTAATCCTTTCTTTCCAAAATACGACATCAGAAGAAGAAATTGCTTCATGAAAACTTAATGGTTCTTGTGAACACCTATTTCGGTCCAGTCAATTTTCACCAAGAATAGGGAATTTTTGTCACCAAGAATAGGGAATCCACAAGTGATTAAAAAAAAAGAAAAGAAAAAAGAGAAGAAAATAAAAGAAAAGAAATAAAAAAAGAGAAAAAAAAAAGAATTCTGACTCGGAAATGATCATTTCCGAGTAAGATGACTCGGAATGATCATTTCCGAGTAAGGAGTCTCTGAGTGAGACATGGCCGAGTGGTATGTTGATGTATGGTGATGTGACTGGGATCTCGCCCAAGCGGAAAGGTGAGCGCTCAAGCGAGTAGGAATCCCGCTTAAGCGAAAAGGCGTTTCGAGTAACATGTCTCCGAGTGAGACGTTGCTGAGCGAATTCTCACCGGGTGGGGTGTTTCCGAGTGGAGGATTACCGATTGGAACCGCTCAGAATGAAAATGGGACTGTTATTGAATGACTATTTTTTGAGTGAATATATCCAAGTTTCCAAGTTCTGAGTGAGAAGAAGGCTGTTTCCGAGTGAAAATGTCCAAATTCCAAGTTCTGAGTGAGAAGAAGGCTGTTTCCGAGTGAAAATGTCCAAGTTTCCAATTTCTGAGTGAAAAGAAGGCCGGTTCCGAGTGAAAATATCCAAGTTCCAAATTCTGAGTGAGGAATAAGACCGACTCCGAGTGAATGAATCCGAATGATTGGATGATGAGTGAAACCATTCTGATTGGGAGATAAGACCGACTCCCAAGGTCAGTTCCGAGTAAATCCTTCAAGCAGTGAAGTTCTGAATATCACTTTTGAAGAAATTCCGAGTGAATGTTTCAAGCAGAGACAAGATCTGAGCAAACACACCTCCGATTGAAGTAATTCCGAGTGAATGCTTCAAACAGAAACAAGATCTGAGCCAAGTACTTCTGATTGAAACAATCCCGAGTCACTCTCTCTTCAGTCAGTACCGAGTGAAGCCTCTTCAGTCAGCACTGAGTGAATCCTCTTCAGTCAGTACCGAGTCACTCTCTCTTCAGTCAGCACCGAGTGAATCCTCTTCAGTCAGTACCGAGTGAAGTATCTTCAGTCAGTACCGAGTCACTCTTAGTCAGCACCAAGTCACTCACTCGTCACTCAGTACTGATTGAGCCATTTTTAAGTCAGCACCAAGTGAGTCCTTTCACTCAATTTTCGAGCCATTTTTACCCAATTCCGATCCACTTTCCACCTATTTCTGGGCCACTTTTAAAACATTTCCGAGCCATACTTAAACCATTTTCGAGCCATACTTAAACCATTTCCGAGCATCCTTTTAGCCATTTCCGAGCCACTTTTCAACCATTTCCGAGCCGTCCTTCAACCATTTCCGAGTCCTCTTCAGTCAGTTCCGAGTCACATTTCACTCGGTTCCGATTGAATGTGTCAACCAGAATTGTTTGCTCGTCCAGCCCTTCATAACCACAATACTGACCCTCCTCACAGCAACTTCACCGACAAACAAGCAACACCGAGCAAAGCTTTCACTCGGTTTTTGTAGGAACAACACCTTTTCTACTCGGTCTTGTGTACAAAAGGCACCTTTTCCACTCGGTCTTGTGCACAAAAGGCACCTTTTCCACTCAGATTCTGGAGAGAAAGTGAAATCCGAGTCAGATTCCACCAATTGCGCATGCTGACATGGATTTCTACTATCCAAGTGGATCCTTGAATTAAGGGGGGCGGCTCACAACAAGACAGGAAGAAAATGATAAAGAATTCCCACCAGCCTCCATTCTCCTTAATTGTCAAAGATCCAGGCTATTTCCTACACATCATCCAAGTTGGTTTGTCAATCTCGTGGGGCGGTTAATAACAAACAAAATTAAAATAATAAGTTATTCATCAGCTGCTGTTATTGGTAGCCAGGCTGTCCAAACAATCAATGCACACTTGGGGACTCTTATAAGTACCCCAATGAAAGAGAAGAAGAGGATCCTAGAAGCCTTCATTAAGAGAATTCTAAAACTTTTCCTTCGTCCTTCTCTCCTTCCTCAAACACCGACCAGTCTTTCCCTCACCTCACTGTTCGTCCCTCTCCTCTTCATAACACCGTCCCTCTCCTCTCCTTCTCATCCATATCCGTTCTCTCTCTCCTCTCTCCTCTTCCAAACCGTCCTCTTCCTCCTCTCACTGTCCTGTTCTCCTCTCAGCCAACACCGTCCCCTCTCTTCTCCACACCGTACTGCTCCCCACACCAACACCCTCCGACTCCTCATCCACACCATTATCCGACCTCTCCTCACCCACACTGTCCGTCTTCTCCTTCCTCTCAAATCCACCATACAGCTCCCCACATCACCGTCCTCCTCAAATCCTCCCAACCGTCCTTCTCAAAAACCATACAGCCCCCCAACTCCACTGTCCCCCTCCACACCGTCCAGCCCTCTCATTTCACTCTACCGTTCCTCTTCCTCTCCACACCGTCCAGCCCTCTCCTTTCACTCCACCGTTCCTTTTCCTCTCCACACCGTCCAACCCCTCACTTTCTCCTAATATACCGTCCCTCTCCTTCTCCAACACCCAACCGTCCTCCTCCAAATCCTCACCACACCGTACACCTCCTCAAATTAAGTCCCTCTCCTTTCAACTCACGCCGTCCAGCACCTCAAGCCCACATCACCGTCCAGTTCCCTTCTCATCACACTGGTCCCAATCTGTCCCTCATTTTTTTTAATGCTTGTATTATTTTTTTTGTTAAAAATTAATTGCTGTTCGACGGAATTGTTTCCTTTCCAATAAGTAATTAGTTTTTGTTGATCAGATTAATCTCTCATTAAAAATCTATTCTTCGTTATCAGTATTTGTTATTATTTATTTTTCTGTCAAAATTAATTAACTGTTAATTGATGAATCCAATTCCTTTTCAATTATTCATTAAATTTTTTAATAATTGAATTAATCCCCACCAAGATTAATATTAAATATTAACAAGAATGAGTGCTTCATACATTTTATTTATTTTCTTAAAAAGGCAGAGCGAGATTAATTTGGACGAGACGTCCTGTTAATCTCATTTTTTTTTAAAAAGTGGAGCGAGTTTAATTTGGATGAGACATCCTGTTAATCTCATGTAAAAATTCCGTGTTTATTTTTGTTTATTTCTTTGTATATTTTGTCAATTCATATTTTTTTATGAAGAAGTTACAATAATTTCTGGGTTAATTATAATACGCGCTATCATATGGAGGTAACCGTTTTTATAACGGACAGTTGTGAGGTGCTAATACCTTCCTCACCTGTAATCAGACTCCCGAATTTGGAATTTCATTTTTTGACCAATGCTTTAATGAAAGGTTTTCCTGGTATTTTATCCTAAAAAATATTGGTGGCGACTCCTTGTTTTCCTTTTCGAACACAAAAATCATTTTGAGGGTCGGCCGTGCCGCCACGATCCCGGTCGCGACAGTTGTCTATCAACGAGATGGGTAGAAAAATCATTTCCAAAAGATGTCTCTTTTCTTTGTCTTTTACTTCTTCTCAAATTTTCATATGATTTTTCAAAGGCATCACACAACAGTTGACTAAAATTATTACCGGGTTCATTCATTTGTGAACTAGAAATATTTTCAACATCAATAATAGGTTCACAAGAAACACGATCAACATACATAGGAAATATATGTTCAAAAAACTCAACATTTTTTATCTCAATGATTGAATTGTATTCAATTACATCGTTTTTCATAACTAGAAATCGATAGGCAGCGCTACTTTGAGCATAACCAATAAGCTTACAAACAGACATCTTAGAACCTATCTTTCTCTTTTTAGGATCAAACAACATAACTTTAGCTAAACACCACATACTTTTATATAATCTAAATTAGGCTTATAACCTTTTCATAATTCATTAGGTGTTTTATCATAATGTTTGTAAGGGATTTTATTTTGTATATGACATGCAAACAATAAAGCTTCTCCCTAAAGATTATTAGGTGCAGACAAAGAAACAAATAAAGCCTTCATTATTTCTTTTAGAGTCCTATTTTTCTTTCAACTACACCATTAGACTCGGGTGAATATGGTGGAGTTATTGATGAGGACATGGCCAGAGGGTTTTCTTTTGGCTAAAATATTTTTTTGTTTCTTTTATACATTTTTTTCATTATTTTAGATTACGGTTAGAAAGCCTTTCGGGCTATAGGTTTGGGCCTTACATGGTCATCTTTGCTTTGTATCTCTTTTTGGGCCTTGTATTTTGGCCACCTTTCTTAGTTTTATTTAGATTTAGTGCTTTTGGGCTTAGGAGAGAATAAAGCCCATTAGATTAAATGGTGTGCCCCTCTTAGCCTATATAAGGCATGTTCTTCTTTGTATTACACACACCTTGAATTTAGAGAATACATTTGAGTATTTATGAAGTGAGTTGAATTTTCTTCCTTTATTTTATCTAGGATTTCTTAAACCTTGGTAAGCTCTTATCCTAGGGTTTCCTCCCTTAGGTGGCGAGATTGAGGCTTATCCTCTCTAGGTGGCGCCCTTCTTTTCTTTTTTTTTTTTACATAATCCTAGTTTTGCCTTCCACCTTCCAAAACTTTTTCCCTTCTTTCCCACGTTCCCTTATTTTTCCCAAAATCCTAATCCTTATTTTCATTGTTTCCATATTACTTTCGCTTGCCTTCCTTGAAAAAGAAAGAGAAACACATCATAAGAGAAAGAAGGAGAACAAGATCCCCCTTCCTACATTAGTTATTTCATGTATTATACCTTTTTTTTCACAAAAATCATTAAAAAGAATATATGCACCTCTTTTATCAGACCTTACCCTTTTAATTTTTTTATTTAATTGATTTTCTACTTTAGCTTTATAAATTAAAAACATATCGAACACTTCATCTTTATTTTTAAGTAAATTAGCTCAGTGTATCTAGAAAAATCATCAATAAAGGTTACATAATATTTTTTAGGCTAAATACACCTTTTGGTCCTCAATCTCTTAAGTTATTTCCAGATTGGTCCCCTATCATTTTTTAATTCAAAATGGTCCTCTAACTTTTTAAAAAGGTATCAGTTTTGTCCTTTTTTGATTCAAAATGGTCCCCTAACTTTTTTAAAAAGGACCAAATTGACACATTTTTAGAAAGTTAAGGGACTATTTTGAAATAAAAAAATAATAAAGGACCAATCTGAAAATAACTTAAGAGATAGGGGACCAACATGTGTATTTAGCCTATTTTTTACCACCTCTAGTTATGGCTTGTTTTAAATCACCTAAATCTAAATGAATTAACGAAAGTAACTCAGATTCACAGTTCACAGGAAAACATGATTTTTTTTGTAATTTTTGATTCAACACATGCCATATTTATTGCTTTTTGAAAACCAGAGATCATACGATCATCATGTAATTTTTTCAAATATTTAAAACTAACATATCCTAGTCTAGCATGCCATAAATCATATAAGTCAACGATATAAGCAGAAGATGAAGCATTATCATTAGTAGAAGTAGAAATGTTTAGAACAATCAGTCCATGATCACAATACCCTTTCCAACAAAAACATCATTTTTGGTCATGATTATTTTATCAGACTCTAATGAAACTTTTAATTCCTACTTTTTCCCAAAAGAGCAAAAAAATTAAATTTGCTCTAATGCTAGTTACATGAAACATATCATTAAGTGCCAAGATCTTTCCAGATGTGAGCTTAAGAAGTACTTTCCCTTTACCGATTACATTGGCTTTTCGTGAATCACCAAGATACATAAATTCTTCTCCTTCCCCACAACTTTGTAGGAGGTAAACATATCACGATTTGTACATGTGTGCTTGGGTAGCCCTATAGTCTACCACCCATTTACTCACATTGGCCATAATTAAGGCTTGAGAAACAACCGCAACAATTATATCATCGTCATCTCCTTCAGCTAGATGAACTTTTTTCTTAGAAGGAATATCTTTTCTCTTCCTGTATTGACATGCCGGAGCATGGTGACTTAACTTACCACAAACAAAGCAATAACTCTTCTTTTTGAAGGCAGTGAGGTTAAGTGGCCTAGTAGGAAAATAATCAAAAGACTTTTTGTTATCATACCTTTTTTTTGGAAACTTGTTGGTTTTGTTCCTGGCTTGCACCATATTTGCTCTCGCAACCAATGCTTTACCTCTCGCCGCTTTTTCTTCTTTATGATTGGTGTCCTCAATAATAATATAGGTGATCAGTTCTGCAATAGAAAGCTTTCTCAATTTGTGTTTGAGTTGTTGTTTATGACTCAAGTAATTTTTCAATGAGAAAACCTACAACTAATTCATCCCACATGGTAATGTTTTTTGACTTGAGGTCCTCTACTAGCTTATGGTACTCGTTAATTTGAATGTTGATATCTTTGTTATCAGTCATTTCCCAATGATAGAAGTTACCGACCACAAACTTGTTTCCTAGCATCCTCAACAGTACATTTTACTTTAATAGAATCCTAAATTTCCTTTGTTTCCTTGTAAGAATAGTAGACATTGAAAAGTTTGTTAGATAGTGTATTAAGGATTGTGTGACAACATACCTTATTAGCATTAACCCAAGATTTAAGATAGTTGGGATCAGTTGGCTTGTCATCGGTGAGTGTAAACCTGACCCCGTGCATGTCCAGAACGGAGAAGACTCATTCTCGCCAATGACGGTAACTTTGGCCTCTGAAGACTTCAATTTTGGAGACATCGGGAAAGGGTTCTGCAAAGGTGACAGAGGGCAACGACGGTGGGAAACATGCACCGTTGTTGTTGTTGGCAGTGTTGTCGTTGATAGCGTCAGTCATGGTAAACCCTTAAAATTGTTGGAAAATATTAGACTAAGGTGTGTGGACTCACATTACCCTTAAAGGTTTATGTACTGAAGACTTGACCCCTAGGATACAACAGTCCTTTTATCAGAATGACGGGAAACAAAAATTGCAAAAGGTAAAGAAAATTTTCGAGTAAACCCAGAACCATAATCGATTTTTATAAAAAAGGAAATCAATATAGCGGACGCTAATCGTAATCTTCCAAAATCAGATGCCCAATAAATGACTTTCACGGTAGACTTTTCAAATTCAAAATTTAAATTAATTAAAAAGAATTTAAGCGATAAATTATCAGATTTGCACATGAAACCGATATTTTGACCCAAACGTGTTTGCGCGTGAACCCACCTCCTTTCTATCTTATTTACCACCATAAATCTCATTTCTATATATAAAGTCTAAGAAGAGTTGAAAGCCAAATAATGTGAGACTAAAAATAAATTTTTGAAATATAAGCAAAATTTCTAACAATATATATTGGGAAAGTATTCAAATCATTTACTTATTTAAAAAGAAATCATCATACACGTCAGATTCATCATACTTATTAATTTTTTGATGCTTTTAACTTAAAAACTTAATGTCTCTTCAACCGCACACTAGACTCATCAACTTTAAAATGTAATCTCTTTGCATGGTTAATAATCTGCATTGTTTCATGTATCGATACTTACTTATACGTCGTCTTTTTCTCTGTTCAATTGACTGGTTTTTCACTCTATCATTGTTAGAGTAGACCATATGCACAACTTGTGCAATATGTTATAGGTTTTTTGTCTTGGAATGTTTATTCATTGCAATTTGAGTTAATAATTATTATATTTTGTGAATTATACACGTATATGTCTCACCAATATATTGTATCCTTTTTTTTTTTAAATAAGACAAATTGTTGTATTGGATACGTATTGTATTTGATACTTGTAGTGTATCTATGCATCATAGCTTAAGTGTAAAAAAAGTTTCATTAGGCAATAGAGCAAGACAGTACACTACAAAAAAGATATTTTAACATCATGTACACAACGTTAGTCATGGTCGATATAACGTCCAATTTTTTTAAAAAATTGAAGTTCTGGTGCTAAGTTAGTGTTTGTTACAATCGACTCTAACTATAATGGTCCATATCTATTGACAATAGTGTCCACTACGACTGACTATGTTTGTCTTTTTTTTCTTCTCTTTATCATTCCATTCTTCGTATCATGTTAAGGTTCATTTCATCCTCTCATATCCATCGCCGCTACCCTCACATTGCTTCTTATGCTCAGTCCTACACAAGATTCCACCAACCTGATGTTTAGAGTGCTTGCTTCCTTCTTTCTGTAGGTTAACTTGGAAGAGCGGTGACAAATCCTTTTTTATATTTTGATTCTAGCAAAGGCTCCAATCGTTTGTCATGAAAAACTCACTAGTACAATTTGTTGAGGGGTTAGACAAAGGAACCCCACTAGCACCGTTCTTATTCCTAGTTTATGAGAAAGGTTAAGGAAACAAATATTTTCTCAAGTTACAAAATAAGGACAAACATGGTTAACATTTCACATCTACAATTAGTTGATGACACATTTCCATTGAGAGAAACATCAATGCAACAAAATCTTTCCTAAGATGCTTTAAACATATCTAGTCTCAATATATTTCAATAAATGAAAATTGATAGGTTTATCTATGGATATGTCTATATTGCAAGGATATGTATCTTTTCTTCATTCCCAGGTGGAAAAAGTTCCCTTTATATATATATAGGCATTCCAGTAGAGGCAAACTGAAAAACTTACTATATTAGGAATCAATGATTAATAAAACAAGGAGAAAATTGTCCCTCTGGAAAAGAAACATGTCAATTGGTGGCATCTTTGTTTTGTAAATTCTTTTATTTCTTCTCTACCTCTACCTTTTCTTTCATTTTTTCTTGTCTCCTAAATCTATGGTTAGAGAAATAATAAGATACAAAAAGATTGTCATGATGGAAGGATATATGGAGAATTAGTGTGGGAATGGTAGGTATTAAATATTTTGAAGATGAAGTGAATTGGATAATTAGTCAGGATAATAAAATTTCTTTATAGAAAGATATTTGGGTTAACAATGCTACACTAAAATATCAGTTCCAAGATTGTACTCAGTTTCCATTACTAAGAAGAGAGCGGTGAAAGAGATGGGTCATTGGGTAGCTGAGATATGAGAGAGAAAAGCTTAGTTATAATTAGTAAGGTTTGTTTTCTCACACCAATAAAACCTTAGATATTTGATAGATAACTTGGTTCTTTAAGCATATTGTCAGAGGTTTGAAACCTATCATGTGTATAGAAAAGACTTTGTTAGAAGAAGTAAGAGATTTACTTCGGTGATCTCTATGCCTCAGGGATAGTCCTTAGCTATCAATTGAGGGACACTCTTGGGTTAATAAAAAAACTTATTCTTTAAACATATATTGTATTTACAATTGAGAGTTTGGTGAGAAAAAACATTATTACACTAGTGGAAAAAATGGCTTTAACCACGGTTAAAAAAGGCTTTTAATCACGGTTGAACAACCGTGGTTAAAAGGGGGCGTGGTTGTATATCAGGATATTTAATCACGGGTTTGAACCGTGGTTAAAAGTGGAGTGGATATAACCACGGTTGCCTTAGGCAACCGTGATTAAATGTACTGGACCAAAAAAAAAATTAAAAATCGTGGTTATCATCTTCACCATTCAAAAACAGCAAGAACACAATGAACACCAACACCAGAAATAAGAAACGCAGCAAGAACGCAAGAAACAAAAACAGAAGAAAAGTAAATGAATGAAAATCAGAACAACCACAAGAAACAAGAAACAAGAATGCTACTACAACAAAGGAACAAGAAGAACTACAACAAAGGAACGAGAAGAACACAGAGTAAAACGAAGAACACATAGCAAAATGAAGAACACAAGTATAAATCTAAAACGTAAACCTGTAAATAATCAATGGCGTGCGATGGGAAACCTGTAAATGGCAACAGAAAAATAGTAAGAACTCACATAATAAACAAATTTAGAACGTAAATAATGAAATGTAAATGGAAACATGAAAACAGAGAAGAGAAACCTTACAGAGAAGAAGGAGAGAAAAGAGAGTTAGACTAAGGCGCGCTCGTGAAATTACAAAATTTAAAACGAAAAGGAAGCTATAATCACGGTTACACAAGGAACCGTGGTTATATGTATGACCTATAACCACGGTTATGCTAGTACCCGTGGTTATATGTATGACCTATCACCACGGTTATTACAGGACCCGTGGTTATATATATGACATATAACCACGGTTGAACAAGGGACCCGTGGTTATTTGGTAGGTAAAGTAGAAGCCTAAAAATCCAAAAAATAAGCAAATAAATCACAAAAAATAAAAAATTTTGAGAAAACAAGGGTTTTTTGAAGATCTGAGCAATCCCAACTGGCGTAGCGAGTTGGAATGAATGCGGATTTTTTTTCTACCCCAAAATCATATGCAGCAATAAGGATTCTGAGTTTTCTAGCTCAAGTTATGCTCGTTTGAAGTTTGCCGATTTTTGTCGTCACAAAATTTTTGTATCTCTCACTCAAAAATTGATTTTTCAAAAATTCCAACTCGAATAGCTAATAAGTACCAAAAGAAGTCATGACACAAAAAATCAGATCAAAATTCCATGTTTTTCTATTTTTTTGGATTTTTCTAAAAATAAGATGAATAATATTTTGACATATAACCACGGTTGTCAAACAACCGTGGTTATAGACACTTTTAATCACGGTTGCCTAACAACCGTGATTAAAAGTTTTCCCAAAAATTTCAAAAATGCCATCTTGTTTTGACATATAACCACGGTTGTCAAACAACCATGATTATATAGACTTTTAATCACGGTTGCCTAACAACCGTGATTAAAAGTTTTCCCCAAAATTTCAAAAATGCCACCGCGTCATTTTTAATCACGGATCCACATTAATCCGTGATTATACCCCCGTGGCTGTATCCATTTTTTCCACTAGTGTTATGAGAAATGAGAAAATTAACATTAACTATTAGATCAAGTTAAAAAATAAATTTCCAATCAATGTCAATTTAAAAGGAAAATCTTCATATATATAATTTTATAAGTTTTCTCATCACCACTACTACGACATATCCTCATCCACCTCTGAATCCATCCATTTGATTACCATTGGAATCGTCACATCATGCAAACTTTTGACGTAACCTATCCTCCTCTACCCATAAAATCTGCCACCCTCACCAAGAGTTCATGCCACCAACCTTGAGGCTTATGGCCATCAGATGCCATGGTGGCACAACACCAAAAATCCCCTTCAATTGTCACTGTAAATCACTATACGAGCAAAAACTTCAATATTGTGTTTCTTACTCTTTCTCAAGCCCTACATTTTATGTTAGGAACAAAAGCAACTAAAAAGAGAGAGAGAGAGAGAAACGACACAAGAATTATACATGGTTTAGTACACAATGTATGTACCTACATCCACGGCTACACTAGGAAGTGTTTATATTTTGGTGTGTTTAAAAGCTTTACAAGGGGTTACTTATATAGTAATATAGAAGACATAAGTCCCTTAAGATTTTTCAATGTGGGACTAATTAAACTACATAGTTTCTAACAATTCTCCCACTTGGAGTTTAATTACAGTCCTTGTAAAATAATAAGCTTATCTGCTCTTTCACCTAGTGTAGCGCCTTCATCATCAATTATCCTTAAAGGCCAGTTGAGGCAATGCAAAGCTTCAACTTGTCAGTTGTGACAGTCTTGGTCAATATCTCAGCTGGATTCTCTGATTCTGAGATCTTCAACAAAGACAAATCTCCATCACTTATCAAGTCTCTGATAAAGTGATACTTCAATTCAATGTGCTTGCATCTTGAATGAAGAACTGGATTTTTAACAAGATATATAGCACTCTCACTGTCATTGAACAATGGAGAATCATCTCGTTCCTTCCCTAAATCTTTGAGAAAGTTTTTCAGCCGTAGCATCTCCTTGGCTGCTTTGAAGATAGCCACACACTCGGCTTCAATGGTTGAGAGAGCAACTCTTCCTTGGAGTTTAGACTTCTAGCTAATAACAGTACCACCTAAAGTAAAAATGTAACCTATGGTGCTTTTTCTACTATCCAAATCTCCTCCTAAATCTGCATCAGAAAACCCCTGTAAAGTGAGATTGCTTCTTCTAAAACATAAACACATCCATGATGTACCCTTCAGATATCTTAATATCCACTTTATAGCTTCCCAATGCTCCTTTCCAGGATTGAATAGGTACTTACTCACAACTCCCACTGCATGTGCTATGTCCGGTTTGGTGTAAACCATAGCGTACATCAGGCTTCCTACTGCAGATGTGTATGGTACTTAGACATGTAACTTTCTTGTTCATCTGTCTGAGAAGATTGTCACTTTGAAAGTTTTAAGTGAGTTTCTAAAGGGGTGTTCCTGGTTTTAGCATCTCTAACATTAAACCTGTCAAGCAATTTTCCTATATATTTCTCCTGGGACAATTTCAAGATACCTTCTGGTCTCTTTTTGAGATTCTTATACCAAGAATTTGTTTAGCTAGACCAAGATCCTTCATCTCAAAGCTGTCTACTAACTGCTATTTCAACCTATTAATTTCTGTCATACTAGACCCTGCAATTAGCATGTCATCAACATATAAAGCAAGGATAATATAACTATCATTATATTTCTTAACATAACAGCAATGATCTTCTTCACATCTATGAAATCTTGAGTTGGTCATAAACTCATTAAACTTCTTGTACCATTGTCTCGGTGCTTGTTTCAAGCCATACAAGCTCTTATGAAGTTTGCATACAAGATTCTCCTTGCCTTGCTCTTCAAAACCTTCTGGTTGTGTCATAAAAATGTCTTCTTCCAAATCTCCATGTAGGAATGTAGTTTTGACATCTGACTGCTCCAAATGAAGATTCATTGCAGCTACAATACTCAAGATAACTCTGATGGTAGTTATCTTGACAACAGGAGAGAAGATCTCTGTGAAGTCAATTCCTTGTTTCTACTGAAATCCTTTCACTACAAGTCTCACCTTGTATCTTCTGCTGCCGTCAGATTCTTTCTTTACCCATTTATTTTGCAATGCCTTCTTTCCTTCTGGTAGCTTAGTCAAAGACCAAGTTCCGTTTCTCTGGAGGGATTTTATTTCATCCTCCATTGCTAGCTCCCACATAATCGAGTCACTGCTCTGCATGGCCTCAGCAAAGTACTCTGGCTCACCAGTATCAGTTAACAACAAATAATGCAATGAAGGGGAATACCTCTGTCGTGCCACTCTCATTCTGCTAGATCTTCTCAACTGGGTATTAGGAGTTTCTGATGTTGTTATGGGTTCTGATTCTGACTCAGGCCCCACTTCCAGATCACTTTCTAAAATTTTTTCCAATGCTACTTTCTCAGAAAGTTCTAATTGTTTATCTGCACATATGGATTCTGTAGACCTTTTCCTTATAGAACATGTTTTCATTAAATGTGACATTTCTACTTCAGATAATTTTCTTGTTTTAGTCATCCCAAAACCTGGAGCCATACATGTCAGATCCATAGCCAATGAAATAACATATTCTTGCTTTAGGATCTAATTTATCTCTGTTATTAGAGTCTACAAGAATATATGAGACACAACCAAATACTTTCAAATGTGAAAGGTATACCTCCTTTCTAGTCCATACTTCTTCAGGCAATTGATAATCCAAAGGAACTCATGGTCCTCTATTTATGAGGTAGGCTACTGTGTTTATTGTATCTGCCCAAAACACCTTAGGCAGGCCAGACTAGATCCTTATGCATCTAGCTCTCTTGTTCAGGGTTCTATTTATTCTTTCTGCCACACCATTTTGCTATAGTGTTCCTGGCATAGTCTTGATCATTCTGATCCCATTTTCTGAACAGAAATCTTTGAATTCCTGGCTATCATACTCTCCACCATTATTAGATTTCAGACTCTTAACCTTTAAACCTGTTTGAGTTTCAAGTTCTGTTTTCCAATTTTTGAACATAGAAAACACATCAGATTTATTTTTCAGAAAATAGACCTATACCTTTCTTGTGGAGTCATCAATGAAAGTGACATAATAGTGTGAACTCCAAGGGGTTTTACTGGAGCTGGCCCCCAAACATCTGTATGCACCAGTTCTAGCCTTTCAACTTTTGATGTCTTTCCTGACTTTGAGAAGCTAACCTTTTTCTGCTTTCCAAAGATACAATGTTCACAAACACCAACATGTTTCAAGCTAGATAATTTACCTTCTGACACCATGAGCTTCATTCCTTTTTCACTCATGTGTCCCAGCCTTTGATGCTATAAAGAGGAACTATTGGCAGCTTTAGTGACTGCTACCATATCCTCATCTATAACCATGTAGAGAGACCCTCGCTTCTTTCCACTAGCAACAACCATATTGCCTTTTGTTACCTTCCAAGTTCCATCTCCAAAAGTAGTATGGTGTCCCTCATCATCCAACTGCCCTATAGATATTAAGTTTCTCTTTAAGGCAGGGATATGTCTAACATTATGCAATGTCCAAAGGGTCCCACCAGAGGTTCTGATGTTAATATCACCTCTTCCCATAATATCAAGAGATTTTCCATCTGCAAGGTAAACCTTCCCAAACTTTCTAAAAACATAGTTAGATAATAGTTCTAAAGAAGGTGTAGTGTGGAATGACGCACCCGAGTCCATAATCCATGAGTCAACAGGACTATCTAAACTACACATTAATGCATCTGCAATTTTATAAGTTACTACGTTTGTGGATTCATCATCATCATCCTGCTTCTTGTTTTTGTTCTTCCTCTTTAGAGCTTTGCATTGATTGGTAAAGTGACCTTTTTTGTCACAATTCCAACAAATGATGTCATTTTAGAATTTGGTTTGTATTTTTCCTCTGGACTTTAATCTGCCTCAACCTTGATTCTAACCCTTCTGGCTATTCCTTCCTCTGCTTTCAGTATTCAGTGCTGAATCGAAAGAAAAATTGGAAGACTCTCCCGAGTCTCTTCTGCGAACATCTTTGCTTAAGATTAAGTCACGGATGTCATCAAGCTTCAACTTGGTATTTTTGGCAAAGCTGCTAACTACAGTAACTATTGCACTCCAACTATCCGGCAGAGATGATAGTAGGATCAATGCTTTCACTTCATCTTCAAAGGTGATCTGCACTGATGCGAACTTGGCAAGGATTGTATTAAATTCATTAATATGATGAGTTACAGAATTACTTGCACCTATTCTGAGATTGACTAGCCGACGTATCAAATATACTTTGTTGGCTGCTGATGGCTTTTAGTACATGTTTGACAATGACTTCATCAAACTTGCAATTGTCTTCTTATTTACAATGTTGAACGCAATATTCTTTGATAGTGTCAGTCAGATCACACTAAGAGTCTACTGGTCTAGCAACTCCTATTCTGCCTGCTTCATGTCATCTACATTTTCTAGTATCTGATGTCTCTGCCATCAAACTTCTCAATCTTCACCTTCCCATCTTCTAGCGCCATTACCCCCATTTCTTTCTCTAAACTAAGAAAGCTCCCACTATTTTCCCTAAACTGAGACTCCTGTGGAAAAACTAAATCTTTTCTGATGTGGAAGTTCAAACAAGGCTGCAACCACAGAGCATACTAAGATATAGGCTCTTGATACCAATTGTTAGGAACAAAAGCAACTAAAAGAAAATAGAGAGAGAAACGACACAAGAATTTTACGTGGTTCAGTACACAGTGTCTGTACCTACATCCATGGCTACACTAGGAAGTGTTTATATTTTGGTGTGTTTAAAAGCTTTACAAGGTGTTACTTATATAGTAACATAGAAGGCATAAGTCCCTTAAGATTTTTCAATGTGGGACTAATTAAACTATATAGTTTCTAATAGTTTTGGACTTTAACATTGCCACTATATCACTTGGATCACCAGATATCACATTTATGTCGCCCCTTCAATCATGACAGAAGCAAGACCTACACCGTCGTCATCATCATCTTTGTCAGACCCACAATCACAAGCCAAACTTGTTGTACATGACTTCTTTTTCTATGATTTTTTAATTAATAGTTAATTTGATATTCAACTTAATCTAATGGTTGATGTTAATTTTTTTCATTTCTCTTAATAACATATTTCCTTACTAGAGTCTTTTCCTTCTCATTAATGCATCATGAGGTTATGTATCATACTTCCCTTTAAAAAGAAACATCAAACATTTGTCCATTTTCCCCCAATCTAGTTTTAAGAATGTTCATTGTCACATAATAGAAATTTGATATAAAATCTTACTATATACGCACACACATTCATATAGGCATACACACACACAATGACAGACCTAGAAATTTTAAGTGATGTGGAACAATATATGTAACATCCCTACTTAAATCCCTAGAATTTACCCTAGGGTATAATAACATTAGAAAAGATTTTTCGTATTTAAAATGCCCCTAGCAAATAAACCCTAAGAACCTAAGCGGTACATGATCTAAAATAAGAACCCTTATTTTTTCTGGTAATCCATTATAGAAAACCTGTAATTGACTACCTGCAAGTAGCCTATGTAGGATTTGACACTTGTTCTCAGGTAATCGATAATGTAATCGATTACCAATAAACAAAACTATAGAATTATGTAGATTTTGGTCTCTGGGTCAACTTTCGCAACCCCTAACTTTCTTGTTTGACCTCTAAATGCTACAAAATTTAAAGGGTACTATCTATGACTCATTTTGGACCTATTATAATAGTCCGTGCTAAAAAATTCCTCCATATCACAGAGTTATGTGGAAAATGCATTTTAGTCATTTTATCCCAATTCCACTACCAAAACCTCATCAAATGTCATCCAAATGGTAATCTTATTTCATGCATAAGTTTTAAATATGCCTATGGATCTATTGGGACCTTCTGGGGACTTTGAATCTGACTGGAACTCAAAATCACTTGTTCAGTTGGTTTAATTAGCCATTTTCTCTTTTAAACATAATCTTCATCATCCTAACTTGTATACTTATTCTACCATATTCATTAAATGCAAGTCATTATGGCTCAGTGCCTATATTACAAACAACATCAACCTGCTTATAGGAATACAATTTAGCAATACATTAGCTCAGTGTTATTTTGCATTACATTTACAACACTTGGGCATTATCATATATAATTCAACATTATTATCTACTTGGCTCATATCAAGTATCATCTACTAAGCTATCAATATAAGCACATTTTACTACCAAAGCATAGGTACTAAAATAAACATAGTCTTAATTTAATATTATTACATACAATATAAACTCATTCTCTTTTCCTTGGTATTCCCGATTGTTGGTGTATGCACTACGAGCTATTAATGTATCAATTTTAACTTATTAATAAAATTAGTATTTTCAGTTTTAGACAAATGCTATTTATCCTGGAATAATAGGTCATATGAGAATTATTCCTAAAACGTCCCTAATCAAGTATTTACATGGGGACATGTAAATACATTAAGATTAGTGTGTGAATGTACTGATGATTTGATCTCACAAATCATGGATATATGATATCAAGTCTTTACACGGGTACACATTAAGAGTAATGTTGTACTGGACAGACCCACCATGAGAACGTTGCATGGATCGTTACATGAGTGTCATAAACGGTTCTCAATGTGATAATGGTATGTAGTCCTTCGACTTGAAGTCACTACGATTCCTACATAAGGAGTTTATTGTTTTAATACAATCAAACGTTATCTATAATAAGATGACCATAAAGATTGTGATTAGGCAATAGATAAATTATGCAGAGGGATGTGAGTGATGTAGATGGAATTTGTCTCTCCTATGTGACAAGAGTGATATCTATGGGCCACTTGATGGAGTGAGACTAATGAAATGCATGGCCATACAAGTAAAATGAAAGTCTACTCTGGTATCAAGTAAAATGAATTGGGCCATACAAGGATGACGACGACCATGCCTTGGGCCCAATTAGATATCGTGACAAAAGGAATAGATATATAAAATAATTATCACTTATAGGTTATGTCGATGATAAATAATATTCGGACATAATGATGTATTGCTAGATACCGCTCTTATTTTATATTAATAATAAAATAGTTTATTATTAATATAACTGAATATTTTACCTATAGGGTCACACACATAGAGTAAGCCCACCAGAGGATAGTTTTATTTTAGTTGGACTGAAAATAAAACTATTTAGGCCTAACTCATTTAGAATGAGTCAGGAGCCCAATGTTTAATGAGAGCTCAGGTCAAGACCTAAGCCTATATATAGAGCATGAGATGCTCATAGGCTGCAGCTTAGAAATTAGATTACACTAAAATTCCATACTAGCATTCGGATCGTTAGTTTTCTGGTGGGTGTGCTTTTGTGGACTCCTAAGGGCGAAGCTACAATTGCTTCGATCGAGGATCTTGTTTTGCGTCTACAAGAGGTAAACCCTAATTAAAATTTTAATTTAGCATAATGCTTTGAGACATACGTGTTTGCAATTCTTTCTTGGGAATCCTTTGTGTTTCCGGTGCCTGACCCTAATAGGATTCCCTAACAGTGGTATCAGAGCCAGGTTGCAAAGCTATGTTTTGGGCATTTGTTTTCATTTCATGATGGCATGTTTTTCATTTTGCAAAAGCTTTTAAAAATTTTGATTTATGAAATTGTTTTCTTGTTATAAGCTTTATGTTCTATTTTGCGAAATTGTTTGTGAAACTTGTTTTGAAAAACATTCAAGCATGTTATGTATGATATAATATCATGATTTGTATGCTCATTTATTTTTTGTAAATTGTATGAGATACTGTTTATAGGCTTTCTCATTTGAAGTATGCGTTTATGTTATTTTAGACGCTTGTATGATATTTGTGTTTTCAATTTTTGTATGTGATACATGTGTTGAGTTCGTTAATATTCTTTGTTGTCATACAAACTGTGTTTTGATAATGCGTTCATCTCCGAGCATGAAAAGTTCGTGTTGTGGGGCATCAAGTGATATGGTTTAAGTGTTAAACCTTGGCCATTCCTTAACCTAGGGTTCAAACATTGAAACCTAGGCAGCCGTCATGAGAAAGGTGCAATTTGAATTCTAGGTTTTGAAACCCTAGACGGCGCTGCCTACATGTGCCTTGACGGCTGCGTTGTGAAGTGTTCGCAACAAGGAATTAGGGTTTCAAAGTGGTTGAAACCCTAGCCAAAATTTTAGAGCTGTTAATGGTCAGTGGGACGTTCTGGCTAGGAAAGACTTGGTACTTAAGCGGTCACACCGAACCCACCTCTCTTTCCTGGGAACCAACCTGACTACAGTACTAAATTTTTGGGACCCCCGTACATTCTCTGCGTAGCGCCTTATTACCGACCCACGTGTTTAATGGCCCGTTTAAAAATTAATTTTTTAAATGCTTTCAAATGGGTTATAATTAATTAATTAACACGTTGCATGGTGAATGGTTATGGTCTTAGTTATTTTATTTAAATACAGCCTGCGTGCTGTGCCTCTCTTCATTCTGTTGTATTTCTTTTCTCAACCCTTCACTCGTATGTAAAGCGAGTTTCTTTAAAAATCTTGTAATCTTGATCGAGGCAACAAAGTAGAGACCTAGAAGAAAACTAGAGTGGTGACTCTAAGCGCTTTTGTCTTTGAAAGGAACCAAGGAGTGGTGACTCTAAGAGGATGGTGGGTTCAAGAAGTAGGACTTCATGAAGCCTTGACATATAGTTCCTTTAGGTTTATTTATTTATTTATTTATTCTTCTAGGAAGACCATAACCATCTCACAATTTCGTTTGCATGCTTTGGGGATAATTTTATTGCGTTAAAGCGTTTAACAAAGACGGTAATTTAAAATAAATTAAAATCCCTCAAAATAATAAGTTACAAACGCCTTCCAATAAGTACACTCGTCAATACTAATGTCAATGAATAGTGGGTCTGCCAAAGCAGGGTACTATCATTTATATTAGTAAGACGCGATGGGATAATTGTAATATCCAAAATGTTTTATTGGGTTTTAACTTACTAAGTTATCAATTGGATTGAATAAACTTAGAGGCGTATACATTGGGCTAAACTTTCATAAGATGAATGATCGGTAATGGTTACCTAACCCAATGTCTAAGAGTTGTATAAGATACAATTAGAAAGGAGTTTCCTACCTAAATAACCAAATGTTAAGTGATCAGCCAAAGCTGACTTAACATTAGGCCAAATATGGATCTTTACCCAGTAGAAAATCTTCCAACGGGATTTTCTGATTCGTAGAGGGTAATTTTATTTTGAATCAAAATAGTGGGAGACGTGTTTAATTTTAAGACCAAAAATTAAATATGTTTTTTTTAATTGATACTTACTACATATCTTTCTGTTTTAGATAACCATGACATCAAACACGCCTTCAAACCTTTCATTGCGATCGATCCTAAACAAAGAAAAATTGTCTGGACCCAACTTTCTAGACTAGTATAGGAATTTGAGGATTGTCCTCAAATAAGAGAAAAAGCATTATGTCCTGGAAAATCTGATTCTGGAACCACCCACGAACAATGCCTCTAAAGCTGACAAGGATGCTTACAAGAAGCATCAGGATGACGCTTTAGATGTCCAATGCCTTATGCTGGCAACCATGTCTCCTGAGCTTCAAAAGCAACATGAGCATATGGAGGCTTTCGATATGATCAAAAACCTAAGGAAACTATATAAAGGTCAAGCTGACCAAGAAAGATATAAAGTTTCTTCAGCCCTATTTAGCTACCGACTTGAAGAGGGAGGTTCTGTAGGACCTCATGTGCTCAAAATGATTGGGTACTTGGAGAATCTAGCTAGGCTAGGATTCCCCTTCCCTCAAAAGTTAGCTACTGATCTTATTTTAAAGTCATTACCTGACAGTTTTAAGCCAGTCATCATGAATTATAACATGAATTCATTGGATAAAACATTGCCAGAGCTACTCAATATGTTGAGGACTGCTGAGCCCAATATTTCTAAAGGAAAGGGCAAGGCCATACTGATGGTCAATTCTGGCAAAGGTAAAGGAAAGGGCATGTATAAAGGCAAAGGAAAGGCTGTAATGGGAAAAGGCAAGACAATTTGGAAAGGCAAGGATAAGCCAAGTACATCAGCCTTAAAACCTGTGGGTGGGGTGGCTAAGGAAGGAAATTGTCATCATTGTGGATAGAAGGGACACTGGAAGAGAAACTGTCCAAAGTACCTGGAAGAGCTTAAGAAGGGAAGTGAGACTTCCACTTCAGGTATTTTTGTTATAAAAATTAACTTGTCAACTTCAACATCATGGGTATTAGATACTGGATGTAAATCTCACATTTGTCTTAATGTGCAGGATCTAAAAAGGAGTAGGCAGTTGATGAAGGGCGAGGTGGACCTATGTGTTGGAAATGGAGCAAGAGTTGCTGCATTAGCTGTAGAGACTTATTTTTTATCCTTGCCCTCAGGGCTTGTTCTTGAACTAGAAAATTGTTTTTGTTCCGGCAACAAGAAGAAACATTATTTTTGTTTCTTGTCTAGATAGGAAAGGGTTTTCTTTTATAATAAAGAACAATAGTTGTTCTGTTTATTTGAATGACATGTTTTATTGCTGTGAAAATTTGAGTAATGGACTTTATGTTCTTGATCTCGAAACCCCTATCTATAACGTTAATACTAAAAGGGTTAAACCAAATGATTTAAACCCAACTTATCTTTGGCATTGTCGCCTAGGACATATAAATGAGAAACGTATTTCTAAACTCCATAAAGATGGATATTTAGACTCTTTTGATTTTGAATCAATAGATACATGCGAGTCTTGTTTATTAGGGAAGATGACTAAGACCCCATTTACTATAATGGGTGAAAGGGTGAGTGATCTTCTAAGCTTGATACATAGTGATGTATGTGGGCCAATAGGGACAATGGCTAGGGGAGGTTTTAGCTACTTTATCACTTTTACTGATGATTTCAGTAGATACGGATTTGTGTTTCTAATGAAGCATAAATCAGAATCCTTTGAAAAGTTCAAAGAATTCAAACATGAAGTAGAGAACCAACTTGGCAAGAAAATTAAAGTACTTTGATCTGATCGAGGTGGCGAATACTTAATCCTGGAGTTTGATGAATATCATAAAGAATGTGGGATTGTCTCTCAACTCACTCCTCCTGGAACACCACAATGGAACGGTGTTTCTGAGCGGAGAAATAGAACCTTGTTAGACATGGTTCGATCAATGATGAGTCAAAATGACCTCCCTAACTCCTTCTGGGGACATGCTTTGATGACAGCAGCTTTCACACTTAACCGTGTTCCATCTAAGGCTGTCATAAAGACACCATATGAAATATGGACTGGGAAACGACCCAGTATGTCTTTTCTTAAGATTTGGGGCTGTGAAGCTTATGTGAAGCGTCAGATTTCTGACAAACTTGGACCCAAATCAGATAAATGTCTTTTTGTGGGATACCCAAAGGAAACTAAGGGTTATTACTTCTACAATCCTACCAAGGGCAAAGTGTTTGTCGCTCGAAATGCTATATTCTTAGAAAGGGAATTCATCTCTAAAAGAATCAGTGGGAGGAAAGTAGAACTTGAAGAAGTTCAAGACCTACAAGGCATTGAAGAGCCAATGGTGGAAATGGAGCCGGAACCACAAAATGTTGTGATAACTCCAACTCCAGTAGAACAAGACTTGCGTAGATCAGGTAGAATACGTCAACAACCTGAAAGATATGGATTTCTTGTAACTCAAGAAGGAGATGTGTTGCTAATGGATCAAAATGAGCCAACATCTTATGAAGAGGCCATTGCAAGTCCAGAATCTGAGAAATGGCTTGAAGCCATGGAATCTGAAATGGACTCCATGTACACTAATCAAATTTGGTCTTTGGTTGATGCACTCGAAGGGGTAAAACCTATAGGATGCAAGTGGGTTTTCAAAAAGAAAACTGACATGGATGGAAATATAAGTACCTATAAGGCAAGATTGGTAGCGAAAGGTTTCAAGTAAATTCATGGTATAGACTATGATGAAACCTTTTCTCCAGTCACTATGCTAAAGTCTGTTCAGATTCTGCTTGCTATTATTGCATACCATGATTATGAGATATGGCAAATGGATGTCAAGACTGCTTTCCTTAATGGAAATCTTCTTGAGGAAGTGTACATGACACAACCCGAAGGCTTTTTTAAGCCTGAAGCATCCAGGAAGGTGTGCAAACTACAACGTTCCATATATGGACTTAAGCAAGCTTCCAGAAGCTGGAATCTTCGTTTTGATGAAGCCGTTAAACAATTTGGCTTTACTAAAAATGAGGATGAACCTTGTGTCTACAAGAAGGTTAGTGACTGCACAATTGTTTTTCTGGTCCTGTATGTTGATGACATACTACTCATTGGAAATGACATTCCTACCCTTCAGTCTGTGAAGACTTGGTTGGGAAGCTGTTTTCTATGAAGGACTTAGGTGAAGCAACCTATGTGTTGGGAATTAAGATCTATAGAGATAGATCAAGAAAACTTCTCAGCCTAAGTCAGAATACATACATAGACAAAGTGTTAAAAAGGTTTAACATGTAAGATTCCAAAAAGGGAACTTTGCCTATGGCTCATGGCATAAGCCTATCAAAGGCTCAATCTCTTTCCACTAAAGAAGAGAGAGAACGGATGAATAAGATTCCATATGCATCTACTATTGGATCAATCATGTATGCCATGATATGTGCCCGACCAGATGTCTTGTATGCTTTAAGCATGACGAGCAGATACCAGTCTGATCCCGGTGAAAGTCACTGGACTGCTGTCAAGAATATCCTAAAGTACTTGAGAAAAACTAAAGATTTATTCTTGATATATGGAGGGGAAGAAGAGCTCATTGTAAAGGGTTACACTGATGCTAGCTTCCAAACTGATAAGGATGACTCAAGATCGCAATCAGGGTATGTGTTTTGTTTAAATGGTGGCGCTGTAAGCTGGAAAAGTTTGAAGCAAGAGACAGTTGCTGATTCTAGTACAGAATCTGAGTATATTGCTGCCTCAAATACTACAAAAGAGGCAGTATGGATCAAGAAGTTCATAACAGAACTTGAGGTAGTTCCTAGCATTATGGACCCTATAAGTCTCTACTGTGACAATAACGGAGCAATTGCACAAGCTAAGGAACCTAGATCACATCAGCGATCCAAGCATATACTTAGGCGTTATCATCTCATCCGAGAAATACTTAAACGAGGAGATGTTAAGATATGTAAAGTGCACACTGATGAGAACATTGCTGACCCACTCACCAAACCTCTTGCTCATCAAAAGCATGAGGGACACACTAGATCATTAGGCATTAGGCAAATGTCTAATTGGCTCTAGTGCAAGTGAGAGATTGTTGGTGTATGCACTACGAGCTATTAATGTATCAAATTTAACTTATTAATAAAATTAGTATTTTCAGTTTTAGACAAATGCTATTTATCCTGGAATAATAGGTCATATGAGAATTATTCCTAAAATGTCCCTAATCAAGTATTTACATGGGGACATGTAAATACATTAAGATTAGTGTGTGAATGTACTGATGATTTGATCTCAAAAATCATGAATATATGATATCAAGTCTTTACACGGGTACACATTAAGAGTAATGTTGTACTGGACAGACCCACCATGAGAACGTTGCATGGATTGTTACATGAGTGTCATAAACGGTTCTCAATGTGATAATGGTATGTAGTCCTTCGACCTGAAGTCACTACGATTCCTACATAAGGAGTTTATTGTTTTAATACAATCAAACGTTATCTGTAATAAGATGACCATAAAGATTGTGATTAGGCAATAGATAAATTATGCAGAGGGATGTGAGTGATGTAGATGGAATTTGTCTCTCCTATGTGACAGGAGTGATATCTATGGGCCACTTGATAGAGTGAGACTAATGAAATGCATGGCCATGCTAGGACGAATAAATATTAGATATTTATTCTATAAAGTCTACTCTGGTATCAAGTAAAATGAATTGGGCCATACAAGGATGACGACGACCATGCCTTGGGCCCAATTAGATATCGTGACAAAAGGAATAGATATATAAAATAATTATCACTTATAGGTTATGTCGATGATAAATAATATTCAGACATAATGATGTATTGCTAGATACCGCTCTTATTTTATATTAATAATAAAATAGTTTATTATTAATATAACCGAATATTTTACCTATAGGGTCACACACATAGAGTAAGCCCACCAGAGGATACTTTTATTTTAGTTGGATTGAAAATAAAACTATTTGGGCCTAACTCATTTAGAATGAGTCAGGAGCCCAATGTTTAATGAGAGCTCAGGTCAAGACCTAAGCCTATATATAGAGCATGAGATGCTCATAGACTGCAGCTCAGAAATTAGATTACACTAAAATTCCGTTCTAGCATTCGGATCGTTAGTTTTCTGGTGGGAGTGCTCGTGTGGACTCCTAAGGGCGAAGCTACAATTGCTTCGATCGAGGATCTTGTTCTGCGTCTACAAGAGGTAAACCCTAATTAAAATTTTAATTTAGCATAATGCTTTGAGACATACGTGTTTACAATTCTTTCTTAGGAATCCTTTGTGTTTCCGCTGTCTGACCCTAATAGGATTCCCTAACACCGACTCACTTGGTGCTCGCCTCCGCAGTGTCTGTGATATCCATGTAATTGGTTACTAACAAAATAGCAATAGAAAGGGTGAGCCCCAAAATACTTAATTAATATAGAAACTTAAACTAAAAAGGCATAATATTAACCTTGCAATACTAAATGCACGCACACACGCGCACACACACACACATTCTCCTCTCATTTCAATGTCCTTTTCAACTTCTCATATTCTAATCACCCATTGTAAACCTATTAGATCATCACTACCTTTTTCTTTCAGGGTAATTAAACACCATACGCATGTTCACTAGTTACCAACATGACCATTCTTAAGCATCCAAACATATATACATTAAAAGTAAACATACTCATAGTTCATCATCATTTCCTAACTTCATATGATCCAATCACACCATATAGGCTCAATTCATAATCCACACACACCTTTATTTTCACCACACAAGCCACTCAAGCTACAGATAGCAAGACACAAATATAAATACACATTGATTCACTTTCAATTACAATACATATGCTCAATCATTATTCAAATGCAATTACATTCTTAAAAGTCATGAGCCACTCAGGCTATAACAACAATATAATTGATTACTTCAAATACTCATAAAATCATATAAAGCATTACTTATCATTCATCAAGCACACAATGTACCATTGACTCTCATTCAGGGTTAATTAGACTCGCTAGTATCTAGATACTAAAAATGGATTAGCCACCAGCTAAGGGCCCTACTTGACATCCCATGAACCTTGCTTGGTCTACCGAGTCCTGCTTGGCTCTCAACCTCAACCACTAGGTCTTGCTTGACTACTGGGTAGCTCAATAGGATCATACTTGACCACTGAATCCAAAATTGAGGGGTAAAGTATACCGTATAACCGTCTAAACCACGTAGAATTACATTTGTTCCATTTTAATCACTTCTACTATATTAATTTATTAATTCTCTTTAACAGTTCGACACTAATGGCCATAATTACAACTCAAGCCATCATAGACATTTAATGTCACCACTAGCCACTCAAGCATTCAATATCAATGAAATAACGGCTACTCAAGCACACACCACATCAATTCTCTATTCAACATAAATTATATTTTCCCATTAACACAAAGCCACTTAGGCATAATTAATATTCAATCATAATCTCGATCATTACTTAGATACAAGCTCACATATATACTCAGATACAAATTTCATTTATAATTTTTCATACAACATCAAGTTCATTATTCTACACTTGGAAACTCATTCCAACACACACATACACACATATCAAAGATACATCACATACTCAAGTTCATTACACAATAATTTCCAATCTCATACTCAATACCATAGAATTCTCTTACAATTATCAAATTCATCATTACATATTCAGAAAGTCATTCTGGTACATATATCCTTATATATATTATTCACTCAATTTTGATAGAAACTAATTATCAATCTCATCATTTCACCAATATACATAACTTATGCACAATATATCTTAGTTTTCATTCTTAACATTACTAAATTCATATCTAGTCACAATTCATACTAGAAAATTATATCGATCATACACTATAATTAAGTTAATCATTTAATGCTAATTATATCCTTTTTTCAAACGTTAATCGACATCAAATAATATCTCTAAATTAATTAATACTTTGAATATCTCATTTCCACGCTTCTGCTACTTATTCTCGATGCCGGGTACACCTAATATCTAAAATCCAAGGAATTTACGAATTAAGTAACATTTTAACCTTCGAATTATAAACCCACTTTACCAAAATAACTTCCAATACACTTCTAATGTTTCAAAACATACCTCGATTAATTCTGCTTTTGTTTCGAGTTCTGCTTTGGCTAACGTCTCTCTGATACTTGGTCGGTAACTACAGACATCAAAACAAAAACCCATTAACACTCAACGTCATTTTTGAACCTTAAAAGGTTGGTTCATTATAATTTTTGTACAAAAACACCAAACCAAAAGAAACCCAAGAATCCCCTACACTAGGAAATTTTGGTTTTGAGAGAAAGTGCCATGGAATATGAAATTGAAACTACCAATGTGTTTACCTCTCTTCCACAATCCCAAATATGCGATCAATTTAAGTTTCACCGAAAATAGAGCTGCAATTAAGCCCACAAGCTCACGACCATTGCTGGAGAAAAGAAAAGCTTTTGTGTTTGTTTTCTGATGGACACGAGAAGGAAGAGAAGAAGGAAATCAAAAATGCTTTAAAGCTCAAAGGTAAAATGGTTATTTGACTATTTCTTTTCTATTTTCTTTTATTTCCTTTAAATAAAACTTACCATAAGTAAATACTCTTTTTACTTTCCACCATATGGTAACTTATATTTTACCATCACCATTTAATTTAATTTAAATTTGACAAATCAAATCGCCAAATTCAGTTACTCTAATTTTACCGCTTTATTAAAAATTCCCAATTAATTTATATTAATTTAGGAAATTCTCAATTAAACCCAAAAATTTTAATTTAGTACTCAATAATTCTTCTTTAATTTCATGCGGTAAAAATGAATTTTAATCTTAACATCAGGATGTTACAATATATGCATAATTTAAATATATGAAATTAAAAAAAAACACATTATCATTAAAAATACAAACTACATTGTAGTTGTTCTTTACAATACTTCATATTTTGAAAACATTAAATAATTGACTTATTCTTAATACTATCTGTAAAGGATAAATGTGTAATCAAGGTGTGACTATGTCTTTGTGTCTTTAAGTTTGTTAGCTTGTTTGTCTGCCTTAGTCTACTTAAGTTTGTTGGCTTACTAGAGTCTGTTAGATATGTTGGTTTGGCTTAAGTCTGTTGGATCTATTGAGTTAATTATCCTTGCTTAGTTATATAAGTTCATTAGTAAATTGTTAGTTAGTTTGTTAATTTGTTACTAACAACTTTTGTGTCTAACTATCTTGGTTCCTTGAGCCTTATAATTAATTCTTTCAATTCAACGAATTCATATTTGATCTGGTCTCAATACCGGCCTATGGGCAAGAAGGTAATTTGACCTAAGCCATTATGCATGACTGACATCTTGCATGATATTGTAATCTAATACCGATTTTTAACATCGCGCATGAGACTCATGATCCAATACTGGTACGAGTCATTCTCTTAATACCGGTAGGTCAGAGTTGACTTATGCAATTACATGATGAAAAGCAACATGCAAAGTGACTGATAGGAAGGTACAGTCGTTAGGTACTATCCTTATCATGTGGTATCTTTCTTGTAATGATCAGAATCATACTAACATTTCATACAAAAAGCTCTCCAAGGCAAAATGACTCCTCCGTTACTCTAAAGTATAAATATCTACAAATCAACAATGAAAAGAGACAACAATTTTTACTCAAGCTTATGCCCGAGCCCTTACATTCTCTCTGAATATTCTACTGACTTGAGTGTTAGAGTGTCCTTGTAGGTGATACCCCATTTTACCCACAACGCGTAAGGTTGGTGAGATTTCTCAAAGGATAACTCAAAGACTTCTATTTCCCCACTAAAATAGAAGGTATAATACCAGATCCCTATTGGACACTATCAAAGACATTTCTTTCTTTCTTTTTTTCTTTCTTTCTTTCTTTCTTTCTTTCTCTCTCTCTCTCTCTCTCTCTATATATATATATATATATATAGAGAGAGAGAGAGAGAAAACCATTTCAATTATTTTATTTGCCACACATAACAACATAGGAAAAATGTTACATCTTCCTTGTGATTGAATTCTAACCTATACTGTCATATTTTAAATACCAATCTAGATTAAACCTACAAAAAATATTTCCATAGTATCTTTGTGGGAAACTAATCCTTTTTGGTTGTTAATGGCCTTTTGAAGATAATATCTTCTAATTTTATCTTTATCACTTTAATAATAATATAAAATTGTTTATCTTAAACGAGGATCATTTTAAAGCTTTTCCAAATCAAATTCTAAAAACTTTTTTTCATGGTTGAACCCAATATTATATCTATACATTCATCAAATTATGTTTGTGACCAAGTAATACATGTTTGTTCTGAAAATTAATTTCCTTTTAAAATTGAACTGGTCTGAACCAGGGTCTAGGATCCGGTGTGGGACCAGCCACAAGAGTGCAGGTGAATTAGGGTTTGTACACTAGTACATTGGGTATCCAGTATTGTAATTCGGTCTCTCAGTGGGAGAAACCGGTCTTGTTGTCTTGGAGATCCTTCACACCAACATTTCATATTGAGAGAGGGCGAAAGTTGGTGCCACCTATGAAGATTCTCCAACGCTCAAGTTAGGAGAGTGTATGAGTTCAATGAATACTCAAGCAATGCAATAGTAAGAATATAAGGTAGAACAATGTAACCCTGCATGTGTGTTGGAACATGCTATTTATAGTTGAACGCAGGAAATGAAGCGTTGGATGCAAGTGGGCCCCTTGGTTCTGATAGCGTGTAGAGTATGTCAATCAAGGTGATTCAGTGCTCAGAGTGTGTCAGGTGGGTAGGTCAAATATCAGAGTACGATCCTGTGATAGGGATGGAGGATAATCACCTTTCCATATATTTCGTTGACAATTGTACTTACTCTCTTAGATAATTGACATAGACACATTCCGCTATGTAGGGTATCTTCGCTGATAAGTTATAAGGAACTCTTATCTCATAGTGATCCTGAGGCAAACGGTTATAGACGTCGTGGAATTAAGAACGGATAAGGTATCCGCCGTAGAGAGGATGAAAGAATCATTTAATGAAGTGAGGACGGATACAGTGACAACGGATGTCCGTTGTGGCACTGTCTTCCTGTGATACCGGATGCTCCTTTAAGAGGTCACTCTGACGTCATAACTTTAGGGACCGGTATCCAGACCAGATCATTTGTCCCCTAGCTTATGTGAGGGACTGTTAAGTTGCTTACATGAGCTATACAGCCTTTAAGAAGTCTGGATGCCGGTGGAACGCTCTAGAAATTCCTTTTAAAAACTCTTTGAAATATGCGTGTTTGGTTTCTTACCAACACATCCGCTCTGTAAATTAAGTAACCGCTCTTCTGATTCCATTCATAACGGATTCAGATAGGGATTCGCAGTGAGGGAAATCCTAAGAGTTTTTGGAAATCAAAAAGCGTCTGAAATGATTGGACATTAAATGCCCTTTTTAACACGTGAACCATCATTACCCAAGAGTGTAACCGTTGATTGGGCTTACTGGCCTGAATTTCAACTTCCACAGGCCTGCTTCGTAAAAACCTTTACTGAAACGTTACCACTTTCGCGCTTTAAGTTACGAAACGATGAAGTCGTTTGAATTCGAAAGGTTGCGTTTTGAAACAAACATCGTGACTTTTGGCAGAACACTGTGCTTCTTCGTTACTTATAAAAGGGGCACTTAACGAATTTTGGAATTCATCTCTGTCATCAAGCTTAGTGAACCTCTGCTCAAATTTCTAAAGATTCCCTTGCTGCCCTTTCCTCTTCACAAAGTTCTTTCTTCTTTTAGGTAACCTCCCTATCCTTTACCTCCGTATCATTTTTAGTCATTTTGCTTCAACCATGCGCCCTAGAACAAGCAGCGCTGGTACCTCAAATAGGGGGAGTCTGAGCTCTCGTGCCCCCTCTAGCCACTGTGGTGGAAGGATTCCAGTGAATCTTCCTGTGGCTGGGCCTCGTCACTCAGAGAGAGTTGAAACTTCCTCCTCGTGAGTGCCAGTTGATCGGCGCCGCCCTGAGGATCCCCTTGACTCGAGGGCTACTAGCTGCTCTGATGATGGGTCAAGCAATGAAGGTTATCTCTCTGACGATGTTGCCTTGTACCACAACACACACGCGTTCCATCGTGCATCAGGTACCATAGAGATTCCGGGGTCTGGCAAAATGATGATTCTGCGTACTACTGAAGGGTGTGTCAACGTCGTGGCACACTGGCTAATCTGGGAAAAGTTGAATAGGGAGAAGCCGTACTGCTGGGTTGAGGAGGAATTCTTGGAAATCCCCTCACATCATGAAAATGAAGAGGGAAACCCCGTCACTCTCCGTTACAAAATTTACTCTAACAAGAAGTACAAGGGACACTTTCTCGTCCTTGCCCCCGTCCAACCGAGAGGGTCTGTCACCGCGTTCCAGACGAGAGGTCGGTCTACATGTATAACTTCATCTTTCAAAACTTGGGAGTCCGCTTTCCCATGACGGAGTTTCAGATGGCCGTCCTACGCTTCCTCGACTACGCCCCCACTCAACTGCATCCTAACGGCGGGGGCTTGGTGCGCGCTCTTGAAGTTCTGGGAGAGCATTTCAATTTCACTGCCACTGTGGCCAGACTGTTTCACTACTGCCAGGTGGTCCGCCGTGCCAACAAGAAGGGCGACCTTGGGTTCATAACACTCCGTTGTGACTCAAGGGTAGTGAACTTCAAGTCTTACACTGAATCCGCTAAGGTGGATGGACGCTCCTTCAAACACTACTACACGCGGGTCCGAGTTCAATCCAACAAGCCGGTCTTCTGGCTTAACAAAGAAGGGTTTACCAAATTCCCCCTCAGTTGGTCGCACGAGCACTTTCTACCGCTGAGCCGTGCTTACTATATTGAGGAGAGTGAGCTTTCCTTTCACTCTGTCGAGGTGCTGAGTGCCATGCAATCGACCTCAAAGGCCCTCAAGGGGTTCTCCTGCCGGCTTCTCTTGGGAAGTGCCGATGTCCGGGACACCTATCTCCGTAATGGCCACTCTTGAACAATGATTATGTTACATATTTATTCCGCTCTTATTGTTTTTCCTCCCATGTATTAACTCAATTTTCCTTATTTTACAGAACAAATTGAAAAAGTCTCCCCCGAGATGTTTTCCCTGAAATCTATGCTGGCAGATGGTGATTCTTCCTCTGAGGAGAATGACATTCAGGCCAAGAGGAATTCTACTAAAGCAATGGCTCTAACAATTCCTCTTACCTCTGCTGTGGGAGACGAGGTCCCTCTCCTTGACGAGGAAGAACCTGAAGGACAAACAGAGGCAGCGGGGCGAGGCAATAAGGAGGCCGCCCCAGAGAAGAAAAAGAAAAAGAGGCATCTGGTCAAGGCAACGGATATGGAGAAGCCTTCTTCTGGTGACCCTACAAAGAAATGCCAGAAGACTCTCGAGGAGTCTGGGTTGAAGAAAGATAAAAGGAAGAAGCCTGTCCTTGACTCCTCTGCCCCTCCTTCACAGGCCACGCCTGGACCGGACTCTAAGAGCGGTCCTCCTCCAGTGTTTGATCCTCCAAGCGAATCCTTTCTCTCACCTTATCTCTGGTTCCAAGGATCTACGCCCCCCACTCTTCCAAAGGCGAGGTACTGTCTCCGCCCCTCTCTCGATGCTGCTGAAGTTCGAGACGCGTGCAAGGCCGGTCGCTGGCAGCTGGATGAGCTATCCGGCCTCTTGGAATCCTTAAGCGACAAGGCAGACTACATAGAACAAGTTGAAAAACTTGAGGCCGACATCGCTATAAAGGAGGACTGGGCGGCCAAGCAAGCTGAGACTCATAGAGGGGTGGAGGCAGAATTAAATAAGGCCAAGGAGACGCTGTAGAAGAAAACCGAAGAAATAAGCCAGCTCCACTTCACCGATAAATCGTTAGAGCGGCAGGTTTCTAAACTTCAGCAGCAGAATAAATCCATCCCCCTCCTTGAAGAAGAGCTTCAATTGGAGAAGAAGAAATCGGCTAAGCTAGCTGACGATCTTGCAGCAACAGAGGCCAGCCATAATAAAAGCCTTGGAGAGTGGGAGGCCCTTCAGAAGGAGATGCAGACTCAAATCGAAGAGCTGGGGAAGGGGAGTACAAGCACTGGGCCGTCGGAAGAGGATTTTGCTAAGCTTCAAAAGAAATTATCTACTTCTAAAGCCAAGGCTGCCAAAGCCTTAGAGATATGCAAGAAGTTAGCTTTTGAATCCTTCGACCTGGCATTTTGTCAAGTCTTTTATCACAACCCCAACGTAAAGCTTAATCTGTATGGACTGGATCCGTTCTATGAATTCCACGAAGGGAAACTTGTTGAAGTGAAGAGTGACGGCTCGCACCAGGATCCTCCCGATGCTCTTTATGAACTGCCTCCACTTCCAGAGGGTCAAGGCATGGAACCAGTACTAACCACTTCTGGCCCCGAAGGTGAGACATAAAGGGATGCTGAAGCTGGCCCAGAGACCGGAGCGGAGAAGACTCAAGCCGAGGGAGCTGAAGAGGGGAGAACAGAAGTGCCCACATCGGAGAACCAACCACCTGCTCTTTGATTTTGTGCTTTTATTTATAGTTGTGTACTGGGATCAGCTCCAACTTTGATGCCTTGAGACATATAAGATTTTCCTTCACAGAAATAAAGTTTGCTTTCATTTTTCTTCTATCGTTTGTGACAAGTATATGGATGCCAGATAACTTAGTCGTATACATAATACTTTACCTTTTTAATACTTTACAAATCCGCCTTGTTTAACCGTATTGTCGTTTAAAGCGTATTTCCCAAACCGGAGTAAAATAATAGAAATCGTAACAGATATGCAACACTTATTGTTAAAGTATGCCATGTCCCTAAGTATAAGTATTTTAGGAAGGGAATATCTGTTGTAAAACGTTACCTTTAACCTCTTGGAAATTAGAAAGGCTCATTCAATCTCAAAGACGTGGAATAACAATATTCACATTCAACCGTCCTATGATGAGTGCTTCAGAGATGGGGACGACAGTTATACTTAGAGTTCGGTTTGATCCTACTGTCGCGCCCGGGATCGCGGCGGGATGGCCGACCCTTAAAACGAAAATGGGTTTTTCGAAATCCTTTCGAAAAGAAAACAAGGAGTCACCACCAATATTTTTTAGGATAAAAATATCAGGAAAAACCTTTTTTAAAACACTAGTTATGAAAAATGAAATTCTAAGTTTGGGAGTCGAATTACAGGTGAGGAAGGTATTAGCACCTCACAACTGTCCGTTATAAAACGGTTACCTCAAATTGATAGCGCTTATTTCAAAATAATCTAGAAATTATTTTAACTTATTTTATGAAAAGAAACATACAAAACAATAAAAGAAACACAAATAGACAAAACAGACTAAATAGTTAGAGTAAAAATTTGATCAAACAGCGACAGTAATGAAGAAGAAAATAGCGACGATAGAAGACTAAACAGTAACAGTAAGAAAGAAGAAAAAAAGTGACGATGGAAATCTAAACGGTAACAGTAAGAAAGAAGAAAACAAGTGACGATGGAAATCTGAACGGTGACAGTAAGAAAGAAGAAAACAACGACGATAGAAGACTAAACAGCGACAGTAAATAAAATAGAAGATTTAAACAGTAACAGTAAGAAATAACAAAGCTATGACAGTAAGAAACTCGACAAAACAACAATTATAAGAAAAAAAGTAAAACAAAGTGAAAGTAAAGGTTAACAGGACGTCTCATCCAAATTAACCTTAATTTGTACATAAATTTAAAGATTAAAATAAAATTAATAAAATAAAATAAAGTTGATTAAAAAATATTAATTTTCAACAAAATATAAAAACATGAGATTAACAAGACGTCACGTCTAAATTAACCTCATTTTAAAGAAAATATTATTTTAAATAAAAATATTAAAACATGAGATTAACAAGACGTCGCGTCTAAATTAACCTCATTTCAAAGAAAATATTATTTTAAATAAAAATATGAGATTAACAAGACGTCGCGTCTAAATTAACCTCCTTGCGACAATAAAATTTAAAATATTGACTATATAAAATTAATTGAAATAATAGCAGAGACAGAGAAATTAGTAATGAAAAAGTGGGCCCGACAGGAATTGATTCCCGCTCCTACGTATTCTTAAATGTATTGAGAAATCAGGGTTACGTAGTTCTTTAGGGAAAATAATTTTGAAAGAAAAATATTTAAATTGTTTTTGATTGATTTTGATTTTTAATAATGAAAGAAAATTCATGAGGAAGGAAAAATACAAGGCAAAGTACTTCGCACGTGCATAAACCTTCGAAATCTACTAACAGTGATGTAGACAAAAGTAATTTTGTACGACATCACTCATAAGATTTGATTTAGTAAAAGAGATTATTTATATTATAAAAGATACATTTTTTTGTTTTAAGATTCATCATAAATAGGAAAACTAATCTATCCACTTTTATTTTAGAAAATATATTTGGTTTCAAGATTCCTGCTTTAGACTTATCACAAAGAGTTTATTATATTTTTTTAAAAAAAGTATTTAACTTTTAATATTTTCTTGATTTAACATAATTAAAAGCTTTTGTTTTATTATTCATAAAAAATTTATTTTTCATTTTTCTTCATTATTTCTAAAAGAGGATGCATTTTTATTTTTATTCTAATATAAAAATTACTTTCTTTTATTTATTATTATTATAAAATAAAAAAACAGTTTATATTTTTACATATTTCAAGAAAGGAAATCAAAATCAAAACATTCTTTTTTGTTTTTGGTTTTTTTTCCTAAAAAACAAACCATCCCTTAGCACATTAGGCTTCTGGAACCCAAAGCCCATAACAAACAAACAAGAAGAAAATATGATACCAAACAAACCCATTAGGGTTACTAATTTAAAAAAATAAAAGAAAGAGTTAGAGGCATCAGGAGGGGGTGGCACATTGAGACCAAGTGAGGAAAGAGAGTGAAGTTTGAAGAGTTAGAGAGATAGACCGAGAGAGGGAAAGACCAGAGGGAGACCGACGGTTGGCGTCACTCGCGAGGGGGTCTGTCGCGGTGGCTGGTGCGTCTGGGAGGGACCTGATGCGAGCGGTTCCGGCGAAGATGGGCGGCGCCAAGGGAGAAGGACTCGGGGGTTCTGTTGCGCGAAGAAGACGACCAGACTGATCTCAATCGGCGGCAAGGGGCTCCGGTTGGCTAGTTCAAGCAGTGGCTCTGGCAGTTCTCGAGGAAGAAGATTTGGTCGGCAGTTTGAGGAAGAAGACCGGCGTCAGAGGTGGCGGTACGGCGGTAGGGAGGTCGGTGGAGGTCTTGATGGCAGAAACCTTCTTCTTCTCTCTTCTCTTTTGCTGTTTGGAATATTTTTTTGATGTTTTTTTGTTGATTTATTTGTATAGGTTGCTGTTTTGGAAAAAGAAAGGAGGGGGAGAGGTTTTTTTTATTTTGGTTGTTATTTTGAGATGGTTTTTTGTTGGTTGTTGTTGAGGGAAAGAGATAAGAGGAATAAGATTTAATTTCTGTTGTTGATGGTTTCTGATTTTGAGAATTTTTTTGATTTTTGGTTTTTTCTGGTGAAGAAGATGAAGATAGAGATGAGATGAATATTCTCTGTGTGTTTTTTTCCGTCCCCCCTTGATGATGGTGAAGGTGTTCTTTTATGATGGTGATGATAAGAGAGGATCTGTATGGAAAAAAGAAAGAAGATCAAGTTGGTGGATCAGTTGGGAGACCACTTCCGGATTCCAAACGGAATTTCTGGAGTGGGGAAGAGAAAATTATTATTTATTTTTTTAATAATTAAATAAATAAAAAGAGGAAAAAGTACGGTGTTTACAGCTGCCCCTCTTTACTTTCTTTTCATGGAAATATGAATGATTTATTCATATCGTGAAAAGGAAGTAAGGACGTAAACCCCATCTTGACACTAACATCCTCAATGAGGTGACGACCTTGACAAATAGAAGACTCAAATAACACCAGCTTTGGCAATAAGAATGACTTAAAAGTACCAACTTTGGCGATGATGACTTAAAGAAGAACCAACTTCGACAAATAGAAAGCTTAAGAGGTACGATGAAGACCTGAAAAGGTGTCAATTTTGGGAATAAGAAAACCTAAAGTATGTTATGGAAACCTTTTGAAGTACCAATTTTGACTTTGAAAATCCTAAGAGTCCTAGAGAAACCTGAAGAGTTACCAACTTTGACAATTGGGGAAGATAAACAAGGTTCCAAGTTTGACGACTGAAGTTAGAGCTTCGTCCCAAAACATGAACAAATCAGAGGATACTTCCTTGGTATTGAAAATGAAGTAGCCTAGAGAGGGATACTTAAAGCTTCAAAGAATAATGAATAAGGGGAATTGTCCCAATGTGTTTGGATTGAAGGACTAAGAATGGATATCTGAAGCTTTTTGATAGAAAACAAATGACTAGGGGATGCTCCTGGCTCAAATTGAGAAGTGGGATAGCCTAGGAATGGGGTGCTTAAGGCCTTTTGATAGAAACTAAATGACTTAGAGGGATGCCCCTGGCTCAAATTGAGAAATGAGACAGCCAAGGAGTGGGTTCCTGAAGCTTTTGGACAGAAAATAAATGACTTGGGGGGATGCCCCTGGCTCAGATTGAAAAAATGAGATAACCTAGGAGTGGGTTCCTGAAGCCTTAGTTGGGAAATAAAAGACTTGGGGCGATACCCCTAGTTCAACAGGAAATGAAAGGATTGGGGGTGCTGCCTCTTGGTTGACAGAAATTAAGGGTGCCTTGTTTGGCGGCTGGAAAGTAAAGGGTGCCTTGATAGGCGACTGGAAAGTAAAAGGCGCCTGTATAGGCGACTGGAAAGTAAAGGGTATCTACATAGGCGACATGGAAGGTAAAGGGTGCCTTGATAGGTGACTGGAAAGTAAAGAGTGCTTTGATAGGCGATTGGAAAATAAAAAGGTGCCTTGATAGTTGACTGGAAAGTAAAGGGTGCCTTGATAGGCGACCAGAAAGTAAAGGATGCCTGCATAGGTGAACGGAAAGGAAAGGGTGCTGAATAGGCGAACGGAAAGGAAAGGGTGACTGAATAGGCGAACATAAAGTAAAGGGTGCCTGAATAGGCGAACGGAAAGGAAAGGGTGCCTGAATAGGCGAACGGAAAGGAAAGGGTGCCTGAATAGGCGAACACAAAGTAAAGGGTGCCTGAATAGGCGAACGGAAAAGAAAGGGTGCCTGAATAGGCGAACGAAAAGGAAAGGGTGCCTGAATAGACAAACGGAAAACAAAGGGTGCCTGAGTAGGCGAACAGAAAGTAAAGGGTGTCTGAATAGGCGAACGGAAAGGAAAGGGCGCCTGAATAGGCGAACGGAAAGGAAAGGGTGCCTGAATAGGCGAACACAAAGGAAAGGTTGCCTGAATAGGCGAACGGAAAGGAAAGGGTGCCTGAATAGACAAACAGAAAAGAAAGTGTGCCTGAGTAGGCGAACAGAAAGGAAAGGGTGCCTGAATAGGCGAACAGAAAGGAAAGGGCGCCTGAATAGGAGAACGGAAAGGAAAGGGTGCCTGAATAGGCGAACACAAAGGAAAGGTTGCCTGAATAGGCGAACGGAAAGGAAAGGGTTCCTGAATAGGCGAACGGAAGGGAAAGGGTGCCTGAATAGGCGAACGGAAAGTAAAGGGTGCCTAATAGGCGAACGGAAAGTAAAGGGTGCCTGAATAGGCGAACGGAAAGGAAAGGGCGCCTGAATAGACGAACGGAAAAGAAAGGGTGCCAGAGTAGGCGAACAGAAAGGAAAGGGTGCCTGAATAAGCGAACGGAAAAGAAAGGGTGCCTGAGTAGGCGAACAGAAAGGAAAGGGTGCCTGAATAAGTGAATGGAAAAGAAAGGGGTGCCTGAGTAGGCGAACAGAAAGGAAAGGGTGCCTGAATAAGCGAACGGAAAAAAAAGGGTGCCTGAATAGGCGAACGGAAGGGAAAGGGTGCCTGAATAGGCGAACACAAAGTAAAGGGTGCCTGAATAGGCGAACAGAAAGGAAAGGGTACCTGAATAGGCAAACGGAAAGGAAAGGGTGTCTGAGTAGGCGAACAGAAAGGAAAGGGTGCCTGTATAGGCGAACGAAAAGGAAATGGTGCCTGAATAGGCGAACACAAAGTAAAAGGTGCCTGAATAGGCGAACGGAAAGGAAAGGGTGCCTGAATAGGCGAACGGAAAGGAAAGGGTGCTTGAATAAGCAAACGGAAAGGAAAGGGTGCCTGAATAGGCAAACGGAAAGGAAAGGGTGCCTGAATAGGCAAACAGAAAGGAAAGGGTGCCTGAATAGGCGAACGGAAAGGAAAGGGTGCCTGAATAGGCGAACGGAAAGCAAAGGGTGCCTGAATAGGCGAACGAAAAGGAAAGGGTGCCTGAATAGGCGGACGATAAGTAAAGGGTGCCTGAATAGGTGAACGGAAAGGAAAGGGTGCCTGAATAGGCGAATGGAAAGTAAAGGGTGCCTGAATAGGTGAACGGAAAGGAAAGGGTGCCTGAATAGGCGAACGGAAAGGAAAGGGTGCCTGAATAGGCGAACGGAAAGGAAAGGGTGCCTGAATAGGCGAACACAAAGTAAAGGGTGCCTGAATAGGCGAACGGAAAGTAAAGTGTGCCTGAATAGGCGAAAACAAAGTAAAGGGTGAGGATGTTGCCTCTCAGTTAACTGGAAGGTAAAGACCTAAGAGAGATGTACCAGTTTGACATGATTTGAAAGAATCACGGGGATCTGCCCCTTGACTGAGAGAGTGGATCTGGGGCAATGATTGAAAGAACCTTGGGGTACCGCTTCTTGGTTGAGAGAGTAGGTCTGGGGTGATGCCCCAATTAGGAAGATTGAAGGGATTTCAGGGAACCGTTCCTTGACTGGCAGGAAGAATCTGGAGTCCACTGGGGATGTATGGTGGGCTTTCTGGAGGAAAGAAATCTGGGGATGATCCAGTTTAAGCTGTCTTGGATGATTCGGGGAACTGCTCCTTGATTGGGAGAGAAAAGAAATGGGGAAAATCTGGCTAAAAGAGGTAAGGATATTGCCCCTCGAACGGAGGAAGGATTTGGGGCGATACCCCAATTTTGGAAAGATTGGAAGATTTAGGGGTACTATCCCAAGGCTGGGAGAAAGATGTGGGGTGGTGCCCCAGTTAGGGAGGTTGAAGAAGGTTGGGGGTATGCTCCCTTTTGACAGAGAGAGACCCAAGGTGATGTCCCAGCTCAAATTTCCCGGGAGCGCGGGGTACTGCCCTTGGGTTGACAAAATGACCCGGGGGAGATGTCCGAGTTTGACATGATCTAAAGAGCTTTGGGGGAAACTGCCCCTTGACTGCAAGAGGAATCTGGGGAGATGCCCCAGTTTGATTTGTTCTGGAAGTGTAGTTCCACTGGGAAAGGATTTGGTGATTCGGAGTACTGCCCCTTGATTAAGAATGGAAAATCTAGAGTCCACCAGGGGAAAAGAACTTGAGAAGTGCCAGTTTTGGCGACCGATTCCACTGGGGAAGAGAAATTGACAGATACCGACTTTAACAGTTAAGGATGAGACTTTGAAGGTGCCTGCTTAAGTGATGGAAGAAAAAACCTTGAAAGGTTCTAGCTTTGGTGATTACGGATCCACTGGGGAAAAGAAATTAAGAAGATGTTGACTTTGGCGATTAAGGAGGAGACTTCGAGGATTGCCAACTTTGGCAATTATGGAGGAGATTTCAAGGAATTGCCAATTTTAGCAATTATGGAGGAAACTTTGAAAGTGCCAGCTTTGGAGATGGAGGAAGAAACCTTGAAAGGTGTCTGCTTGGGCGATGGAGGAAGAAACCTCGAAAGGTGCCAGCTTTGGTGATTACGGTTCCATTGGGGAATGTATGGCAGGCCCGTCGGAGGAGAAAAATCTAATGGATGTCCCAGTTTGGGACATTTTAATGAGGGTAACCCCACTGGGGAAAGTGTTTTCCTATTGGGGAAGGAAGGCGTGGATAACCTTTGATCACTGTAGTTTAGTCAGAAAGGTAATTCTGTTGGGTATTAGGAGGTTTTTTTTTAGTCCATTTGGTGGTTTTTTTTTCTCGGGAGGAATTATCAATCTGTGTTCCTTTTAGGGATGAATAGTGGGTCCACCGGAGAAGAGAAATCTGGGGGATGCCCCAGTTTGGAAGGTCGAAAGGATTTTTTGGAGAACTGCCCCTTGACTGAAAGATGGGAGACCTGGGGTGATGCCCCTGTTTGGAAAATTTGCCTGAAGGAATTAGGGCTGCTCCTCCTTGACAGAAAGAGAATAGAGTCGTGGAGAGATGCCCTTTGACTGAAAAGATTTAAGGTGATGCCCCAATTTTAAAGAAGGATTTGGGGTGATGCCCCAGTTTTGGAAAAATTGGAAGTTCTCAAGGGTACTACCCCTAGGCCGGGAGAGAAGTCTGGGGAGATGCCCCGGTTTGAAAGATTGATCTGGGAGTTAACAGGAGGTCCCGTCCAAATTAACCAGGTTCTAGAGCTTGGCGTCTTTGCCGGGGAACGGGACACACTAAACTGTTAGAATATACCAAGTTGATTTCTTGGAGATGTGACCCCTAACATGCCTCATAAACGAGACAGAAACCTTGGGAAGGTGCCGGCTTCGACTACAAAGTATTGATGGACTTTATGGAAACCTCAAAGTAAAATGGAAACTCAGAAAGGCGTCGTGTTTGGCCATAGAAGGGTGTTTTGTCCAATGATTTGGGTGGGTTATGACAAGAAACTCGAGGATAACCAACTTCAATGAGTGAGGGTGAGAGTGAGCTTTGGAGACTGATGAACATACACCTGGAAAATGCCAGTTTTAGCGGTTGAAGCTTGACACATCTACTTGTCGCAACATCCTGCAAGAAAGGTTAGTGGTGCAAAACAAATTGAAACTTAAAGACTTCCTGTAAAACCACAACCCTTAGAGATTCGAGGTGACTCATGACTGAAACAGAGCAGATGAAACAACTCTAGCTTTGGAAACGTGTCAGGCCCAGTCTTCATAATGATTGTATGAGGCGAGATCAAGTGACAGGAACATCTTGTCCTCACGACTTTAAATTTTCATTACCTTCTCATTTTTATATATTAAGGGAGAACATATGTCTTATAAAATCATGGAAAATCACAATAAATACGTGTCAAAAATAGGTGAGATTGTATTTACAAGTTGGGCAGGTGTGGGAAAAGGAAAACTAAAGAGCAAGTGGAGTTGTATGGGAAATATTAATAATTGTGTAGAATAAGAATGACTTTACAGATCCTCTGAGAACAAAGTGCATCTCGATCCCACATCATGACTTTGAGTTCACCACTTGACTCTGCTTCTGAAAAGGTAGTTGGACTACGATTACTCTGCCAAAATCTTGATCCCAATTGATTGCCTGAGCTGCCTATTCAGGTTTTCAGCTTACCAGGTCGCTCTAACTTTTGCCTAGGCTGCCCTTCCAGGTTTTCAGCCTAGCGAGCTTCTCTCTCCTTGTGACGTCTTTGCTTTTTACTTTTTTTTGAGTTTTTTTTAAGGTTGTGTCCCTCACAACAAAGGTTTAAGCTGATTGCCAATGAGCTTATTTGATCTTTCTTGATTTAGTCTCATCCTGTGGGGGAATAGATGTTATTTCAGATAGGAAAATTTGCCCCAACACCATGTATCCAAGGAAACAAAGGTGAGCCCTTTTCGGTACCAATGAGGGGGCTCGTTCCGAGTCTTTATCTTTTTGTTCATTATTTCATCTCTTTTTTATTATTGTTTTCTTCTTCTTCATTTTTTTTTGTTTTTTTTTCTCTTTTTTTTTGAATGACCCCTTTGGTACCTTTGTTATGGCCTAGCTATTTTATCCCCTAGCCAATGTGGCAAAGAAATATGATATTGATGGTATCACAATAGACCATTCCCTTGGTTACACTAGTGTGGGAATAGTTATACTCCCTTGAGGTTGGGGTGTTGATTGCGACACAGATGAAACATTGTTTTTGTCGCGTTCTTAGCTTGATAACATTTATGCCCCTATGTGGAAAAATGATAATTTGATCTATGAATCAGCTCGCCCTAATTGGTATATGCGTAGGGCACCAACCTTGACTCCTTTTTTTATATCATTTTTTTTGTTGCTTTTTTTTGTTTTTTTTTTGTTTTTTTAGAGTATTTCTTGACCATGTTTACATTTATAGGTCTTAGCAAGCTTTTGTTATCCATGTTGGTCAATGCTAACATTTCTTTGAAGGGTAGAAATGCCATTTATGGAGTCTGGCACTATCTTCATTCATGTAGACTTTTGTGTCACCAGACTGAGCTATCATCATACTATAGCATCTTCTTGATCGACTTTCCAGTTGTTTGAGTCTTCTTCACTCTGTATGCTGACCTTGTTGAATACTTTTGGATAGACCTACTGGTTAATTTGGCCAAGAGATTTTCGTCTTTGGTATCCTCTTCGTCAGCGTGATCCACCAGGTGGTCAAAGTTACGAAATCAGATTGTGATCTCATTGTTCTCAAAAGGATCATTTTTGGATGGATGTTTTTTTTTTGTTTTTTTTACGGTAAAGAGAAGGAGGAAAAATAAAAGAGAGCAATGGATAAAAGGAAAGTTAAAACAAATAAGGGAAGCAAATGGAAACATTTTGAAATTTGACACGTATTCATTGAGAAAAACCTAAAATGATAAGAATATGATTTTTCCCTTATTACATAAAATATCCCAATGCCTTAGGCATAGCGTTTGGGTTGAAAAGTCATAAAAACAGAAGTTTAAAGTCATAAGGAGCTAGGTGGTCTCCTGGTCATGAACCTCTCCAGTTGGTGTGCGATTCACAAAAACTTGCATGCATCCTCTTCACACCCCTAGTCCCTCTTTACCACACTGACCCCAGAAGTCTCATGGTTAAACTTGGGGTTTATGATTATATTGGGACTCTCTTCCTGGAAATCTAGCCACTTGGCTTTAATCAGATCCCTCACTTTGAATTTCAAGGCATGACAGTCCTCAGTAGAGTTCCCCGAGGCTCCAGCATGGTAATCACATCGGGCATTAGGATTATAACCTTTGGGGTAAGGAGGAACCATCGGTTTCAGTGGACAGGGTACTGCAAGGGAATTACGAAAAAGGTGAGGTAAAAGTTCTGTGTAGGTTATGGGAATGGGGTCAAACCGGACTGGGGTTGACTATCAGTGGGTTTTATTGTGCTTTGGTCAGGATTAGGTGGCTGAGTCTATACTAGTGGGGGATGATAGGGTTGTGGAAGGGAGGACTTAATAGCAGGCAAATGAGAATGGGAAGGTGTTTGAGGGATATACGGACGAAAGTAGAGATGGAATGGGAAAAGATTGGAGCCCTGGTCAGGGGTGGTGGCGGCCATGTAAGGTGTAGGGAGATTGGCAGGTTGAAAGGAAGTATGTGTTATTGGTCTGGGTTGGGCCCTTTTTTGGTTACGGGAAGTGGAATTAGCATCCCCTTTTCTTTTCCCCTTATCTCCCGATGCAGACATTCTTGTGATAGGAGCCCCAGGCGACTGGGAGGACTGTAAGATATGGGGGTTCATTGTTTGTAAATCATGATCCCCTTGTTGGTTATGAAATAAGGGAATTTGGTCTTTCGTCAGTCCAGGAAGGTGGAGTGGGGTGGTTGGCAAATGTTGTTCATTCTTGACACCCGCAGAGGGTTCCTCCTCTATGATCTTCTTTTCTAAAAGTCGGGTCATCTCTGCCACTTGCTCCTTTAGCTGGTTAACTTCGCTCCTGAGGTTTTCAATTTCTTGCTCTCTTTCAGCCATGAGTCTTCTTTGAAAGTCTAGTTAGAGTGTCTTTGGTGTCTTTGAAAGAAGAAAAAGAAATGTCAGGTGGAAACAGAAGGAAAGAGAATATCGTGGGAAGTAATCACAGATCTTGACAAGCATCCTTTAACCGTTCCTTAAAACGTATCGTTCAAAAGTACTAGGTATGGTAAACATGGAAATTAATACGGGATAGTTGTGAAGACGAAAGAATTCTTCATTCTGAGGTAAGAACTTTGAACTTACCATGGTTTTCATCCTATAAGTTCAATCCCATGTTAATTTCCATGTCTACTCAAAGGGTATTCGTTAAGCTCTGAATAACTTCCGACGAGAAAGAGCAGGAATTGACGTGTTTTGCAAATCGATACTCCTCTAGTAACTTTCTTGAAAACATTTTTATATTTCGGGGAGTTACGATTTGACAAAACTTACAATAAATCAAAGAATCATGTGAGTTATGGATTTCCTAATCATTGTCAATAAGAAAAATGATTTATTTATTTTTTATTTTTTTTATGATTCAGAAAATCCGTAACTCAAGACCCTAAGACTTAAGTAAATAGAAAAGGAAAGGATCATTTGCCCATTAAAGGATCACTAGTTAAAAGTAAGTCATTTTTTGGAAAAAGTAATCCCTTAAACGGGCAAGTGGTCCTCTAATTTGGATCCGAAGGGAAAGTGAGAATGAGAAAAGGTAGAAGTAAAGCTTGCCCCTTCGTGCTTTAAGGCGGATTTTTCTAAAGGTCTTTTCTGGGACCTATAGCTTATCTGATAGTGGACTCCTCACATTGGGTGGCTTGTACTAGACTTCTAAAAGGTCACTAGAGCCAAGATCCTACTCATGATGTAACCACAACAGTAGGGAATCTACTAGGTGCGTACATCATGAAAGGTCGAACTCTAGTTGAGGTTCTTACGATCGCCGGACACTGGTGCAAAAAGGACTTTTAAGCACGGTTCTGGGGACCCTTTAAGCACGGTTCTGGAACCGTGCTTGTTCCCGCCGTGCTTGTAGCGTAAGACTTTTAAGGACGGTTCTCCAACCGTGCTCGTAGGTGACTTTTTAAGCACGGTTATTTTCAACCGTGCTCGTAGGTGGGACTTTTAAGCACGGTTATTTTTAACCGTGCTCGTAGGTTGGACTTTTAAGCACGGTTCCTCCTGAACCGTGCTTGTTTCTGCTGGACTTTTAAGAACGGTTAAGGCTTAACCGTGCTTAAAAGGGTGACTTTTAAGCACGGTTAAACCTTAACCGTGCTTAAAACCTTAATTTTTTTTAAAAAATTTTTTTTTTGATTTTTATTCTTTCCCAGAAACCTGTAAACAGTCCCAGACAGTCCAATGATTTAATAATGAACGTTTTAAAAAATTCAATCAAATTGTCTAAACATCAAATATGGTATATAAAATGCACAATAAGTAATTAAGCTACACTAATAGATATATAACTACACAGTAATAATGTAATTAATGACAGAAGTCTATTGGGCTCCTTCCTTGAGTTGAAGAAGGCTGGAGGCCCATTGGCTTCTGATTTCGTCAATGTATCCTTCAGGGAACATTGAGGAAGAGTCTCGAAAGTACTGTAAAGAAGACATAATCATTAATAAGTAGGCAACAAATCGTAATAGTAATATGTCAAAACCAAATAAATTAAAGTAGGCAGCAAAAACTTACAGTTGTCCATCCGTCTACTATACCAGATTGGATAATGGTGAGCATCGTCTTCATCACAAAATACCCACACTCAAAGCTGCCATCCTGCCGATAAGACTACAAGGTACCATACATTGATTCATAATTAGTTATTGTTTTTGTTACTAATTGAGGTAACTTTAAAAGTAATTCTTATTAATTATTGAAGTGCTTACTTTTGGGAAGACCCACTCTAGTCTTTTCTTGCTCACTTTGCCGCGTAGTAGATGGTACCCAATTAAAGCCCTGTAAGAGAATAAAACATCGACCAGGTTAATAGAATGACTTAATCAAATATGTTAAGTTGTTTTATTTTTTAAAAATCAACTTACCCGTCGAGTATTTTCATGTAGTCCGCACCAGGACTCCCATACAACGAACAGAAGCATGCAGCAATGCCGTCCTTCGGGCAAATGACCAACAGTTGCCAGTGAAGGCTGCAATGTACCATTGAATATTAACAACACAATCCATTATTAAATTGACAAAAATAACTAAATATTTATTAGACTCTTACTCTCTATGAAGTGGTGCAAGGTACACAGTCTTGTTCGAGGCATGCATCCAATTCTGGATGTATGCCTGAATCTCCTCCTTGCTATTCCCACGAAGTTGTATTAGAGAGGGCTCCAGGAAACCATAAGTGTTATCGACACCTCTCTCTATGCAAAGTCTATGTAAAAACCTAATCAAATTTGTAGACGTTTAGTGTTGTAAAAATATAAATTTAATTGACACTATCATTGAATAAAAAACATTATACTTACAGCTCCCAACACTGAATCACTGAAATGTTCAACATCGTGTTCCCCACTAGGACCTCGCACAAGTCAGGTCGTGCAATGTACACTGGGATAGCACTAGGGACACCAAAAACGGATTTCTCCCATGGGACCGGGATAGTGCAATTGCGAAGCCCAGCAGATATGTCCCATAGTCGTTCTATCGGATCAAGGGGTGGCTCTGGCTTCTTTGATGGGGCAACACCCTGTTAAAATAGTTAAAAAATTAGAAGCAACTTATGATTATTGAAACCATAACTTAATATATAGTTCATGCTTGGGTAAAGAGCATACCTGGGGACCGGAATCTGACACAAGTCTGGTCGGCCACATAAGGAAGTGTCCTACAGCCTGGCCGACCAGATGTACCTCAGATGTTGGAATGGGAACAACTGCATCTGCCTCAAGGACCTGTACAACCGAAATCCTTGACACACCATCGGGCAATTTCTGATGGTGAACCAACGGGCCTTGGTTATACACTGAACCAATGGCAACTGGCTCTTCCACTCCATCCACAAATAGGTCACACTGACGGCAGTCTCCAAGATTTACGTCGTCATCGTCACCGTCAGGTGCAGCACATGACCCCTTCGTGCTGACCCGCCTAGTCTGCATAATTACACAACATTTTAAAGTTATTCAAGAAATAATGATAACGAATCACAGGTGAGTCAATTAAACAATGTACAATGTAACCTGTGGGTCCACCACTGGTGGCGTAGGTTGACATTGTTGACTGAATGACACCATCATCTCACTCCGAAAGCGTGCCATCTCTTCCTGAAGCAGCCTCTGCATTTCCTCCTTTGCCTCTGCCTTCACTGCAGCAACCTTCTCCTCAAAGGTCTTCTCCAAATCAGATATGGACTGGGAAGGGGTGGCTGGATGGCCGAAATAGCTTCGGAGGCCTGCAGAGAAAGAATAATTAGAAATAAAAATGTTATCATACAGAATCTAAGACGCTAGAGTGTAAACATACCATGACCTCGACCAGCTGCACGTACACGTCCAGGGTGCTCTGGTCGACCGATGGCAGCGGTCAATATATCATCCCTACCATGTGGGACAAATGACCCTTGGGTCGACTGCTCAACCAAGGAATCCTGGAACCAAAAATCATTGATCAGTGTTAGGGTTTGATGGACATTTAACGTTTCATAAAAAGTAGTGATAAGCTTTATACTTACAATCCTTGAGACAACCTCCTCAACATGTGATGAAGTGTACTGACCACTCTTCTTCGTCCTGGCACGCTTCCATTTTTCATGTCGTGTGGGTGGAGAGGGGGGATCCACAATAGTGGCGTCAGGGTGGCTACCTTGACGCTGCATAGCTTTCTCCTCCACTATCCGATCCTCCAATAATCGGTAACCCCCACGTGACAACGTGTGAGGGCAGTCATTTTTCCCCTTAATTTCCTGTGCTTTCATGCGTCTTGCCTGCATCAAAAACAATTCAAAGCCATTTATACGTTATACATTCTCCGATAACTAGAAAAACATAATCAGTAAAACATACATACCATAAACTCGTCCGTGTGCCTGGATGCCACAAACGTATCCCAAGTCTGCCGATCTATGGATGTGTATCTATCTCCAGGAAACTCACCCTGCTTCTTCCCGTAGACATACCTAAAATTTAAAATATTTGAATTAACTAATTGATAACTTAAAAAATGATGAGTTTAAACATTGATATTTTAAAATTAAAATATACATGGAGGTCAGGTTGCTCTTGAATGTCCTCCATCGGTCAGCGATCTCAGACATGATCTTCCTGCGTAGTGTATCAACTGCAGGAATATCCCAAGCATCCTACAAGTGCCATATAATCAAGGATGAGATTATTATGCATAAAAAACTACAATACGAGTAAATAAATGTATAGATAATTATACTTACAACAACATCAGCCCAAATTGCATTCTTCACGACCTCCTCAACACTATCCCAATCAGGGATAATGATGGACACCTTCGTCCGTGCCAAGACACCTAAGTAACTTTGAAACTTGGCGGCGTTGGGTCCTGAAGTCCTCCCGGTGCAAATATCAATGTCAACATGGGTCCTCTGACCCTGAAGGCGCCTAAGTGCAACACTGGTCATCCGAGTAACACCTCTCCTCCTAGCTGAGGAATCTGTGCTCTGGGAGTCAGATCTCACATGTGAATCCTGATCAGCCATAGGTATCTGTTCAAAAAAACAAGAATCAGTTTACAAACATGATGAATGATATATAAACATGGTGAATGATATATAAACATGGTGAATGATATATAAACATGTTGAATGATATATAAACATGAGAAATGATATATAAACATGAGGAATAATATATCAACCATACCCTATGTTTCCCATAGACCCTCCTGGTGGTCATTACGAGTCGCAACTATATCATCTATGAGATCTTCCACAACGTCCGTTGGTGTACGTGTTGTTAGACAAGGTATGTCTAGGACATCAAGACATGGATCCTCAATGTTGTGTCTACCTTGGAGAACAACTGACCACCGTTTATCAGATGGGTCAACAACGTAGAAAACTTGTTTTACTTGAGCTGCCATAATGAAAGGCTCCTCCTTATGACCAACCTTGTTTAAGTCCACTAACGTAAAACCAAAATCATCTATTTTGACACCACTTTTGCTATCAACCCATTTACATTTAAAAACAGGCACTGTGAAACGACCGTAATCAACTTCCCATATATCTTCAATGACACCAAAATAACATAACTCAGCCATGACAGGGTTTTTGTCCTTTGAAGTGGAAAAATGCATTGCTTCGGCCACAACCATAACTCCACAGTTCTGCACCGTACTCTTGTCATCTTGAATCCTTGTATAGAAAGAATAATTATTTATGTCATAGCCACAATAAGTGATTACATCAAAGTTAGGTCCTAGTGCCAGTCGATGCAACATCTCTGAAGCAGATGTATCTTTAAGAAGGGTCATTTTGAACCACTGCATGAACGTTTTGTTGTGTTCGTTCAACACCCACTTTTCAGGCATTCTAGGGTTGTTTCTTTTGACTATGTCTTTATGTGCAGCTAAATACGGGAGCACAGCGTCTGTGTTGTTCAAAATATAAAAGTGTGCTTGGAGTACTTCATCACGTGACATGCTTTTAATTTTTTTCCCAATGGTACCTTTCCCATCCAATCGCCCTTCGTGACGAGTCTTCGGAATACCAATGCTTTCAGCCTGTGACATATAATCTGTGCAGAACTCAATTGCTTCCTCTGCAATGTACCTTTCTATTATCGATGCTTCGGGACGGCGTGGGTTCTTCATATAACCTTTCAAAATTTTCATGTATCGCTCAACAGGATACATCCACCTCAAGAACACTGGCCCACACAAACGGACCTCCCTCACTAAATGGATGATTAAATGTACCATTATGTCAAAGAATGAAGGAGGGAAATACATTTCTAACTGGGATAGTATAAGAAACCCTTCCTGTTCCAACGCTCCCAACTCATCGTGGGCGATTACTTTGGCACATATGGCATTGAAAAATAAACACACCCTTGTTATCACATGTCTTACATTTTGAGGGAGAATGCCACGAATGGCAATGGGTAGAAATTGTTGCATCAGCATATGACAATCATGTGACTTCAAACCAACTAACTTCAGATCCTTCAAGGAAACACAAGTGTTGATATTGGAACCGTACCCAGATGGAACTTTGACACTACGCAATGATTCACACAAACTTTGCTTCTCTTTTCTAGACAACGTATGACATGCTGGCGGTAAATATGTTCGTTTGCCCTTTACTTGTGGGTGCAACTCCTCACGTATACCCAACAACTCCAAGTCCAAACGCGAATTCAGGCCATCCTTCGTTTTTCCAGGTATGTTTAACAGGGTTCCAACCAAACTATCACACACGTTTTTCTCTACATGCATCACATCAATACAGTGCCTCACATCAAGCTCTTTCCAATATGGCAGATCGAAAAATATTGACCTTTTCTTCCATGTGTTTTTTGAGATAGACTGCTTCTCAGACTTACCAAGAACCACATTCACTTCTTTCACCTTTTCATATACTTGTCGACCAGACAACGACGGGGGAGGCATTTCAAACTCTTATGCACCATTGAACGACTTCTTCAACCTACGAAGTGGATGATTAGGTGTGAGAAACCTACGATGTCGAAGATAAACATTTTTCCTTCCATGATGTAGTCGATCAGAACTAGTTCCCTCCTCACATACAGGACACGCTTTATGTCCTTTGACGCTATAGCCTGAGAGGTTACCATACGCTGGAAAATCATTGATCGTACAGAATAACATGGCCCTCAAATTGAATGATTGTCCTGTTAGCCCGTCAAACACATCAACCCCCTCTACCCACAACATTTTCAGGTCTTCAACTAACGGAGATAAGTATACATCAATGTCGTTCCCTGGTTGTCGTGGACCAGAAATCATCATTGATAACATAACGTATTTCCGCTTCATGCACAACCACGGCGGCAAGTTGTAAACAAACAACAAAACAGGCCAAGAACTGTGGTTTGTGCTTTGGTTCCCATACGGGTTCATGCCATCTGTGGCTAGTGCAAGCCTAACATTTCTTGGTTCACAGGCAAAATCTGGAAACATCGTATCCATTTTCTTCCACTGTAATCCATCTGCCGGATGCCTAACTAATCCGTCAACAACCCTTTCATCAACGTGCCATCTCATAAGCTTCGCATCATCTGCATTGGCAAATAGACGCTTTAGTCGTGGAACTATAGGGAGATACCACAACACCTTCGCAGGAGACCCCTTTTTGCAGAAATCATCAGAATCAACCTCTTTCTTCTTATATCGTGACACCCCACACCTAGGACATTGATGCAGCATTTCGTACTCACCACGGTATAATACACAATCATTTGGGCATGCATGTATCTTCGTATACTCCAAGCCCATAGGACACAACACCTTTTTAGCCTCATAGTTACGATTTGGCAAAGTGTTACCAACTGGGAGCATTTTTTTCAACAACTTAAGCAAGTCAGTGAAGCTTTTATCTGTCCACCCATTTATCGCTTTCAAATTAAATAATCGTAAAACTGCTGACAACCTCGTGAAATTAGAGCAATTCGGATACAGCGGCTTTTCAGAATCCTCACATAGACTCGCATATACGTGAGCTCTCTTAAAACTTTCTACCCCCACATCACGGATCATATCCTCAAGTCGGTCATCCATGTCATCATCAACCTCATGAGCAAAGCTTTGATCTTTTGTTTGAAAAGTAGTACTGGCACCTCAACATGTTCACCATGCCATATCCATCGCGTATAACTCTGAAGAAATCCATCACATAACAGGTGTTCTCGAACCTCTGTCAATTCTAGCCGGCGCATGTTTAAGCATTTAACACAAGGGCAAAAATACATTCCATTCACCTCTTCAGCATTTCGTATCACGTACTCTATGAATGTTTCAACTCCACCCTCATATTCTGGACTTATACGTGATGCAGTTATCCAACTTCGATCCATACTCACTGTTTACAATAACAGTAAATTTAACGGTGCTATGAATCTTACTTTCTTCACAAAGGTGGTGGTCCTACCCATTCAGGATGAAAATTTTTCTATACCTCATAACCACATACAACTTAGGAGTCATTTTAAAATTTGATAAAATTTCGGCAGCATTTCGCATTGGTCTCTAAGTACACGAAATGAAAGTGGTGAAATCAAATTCAACCACAATCAAATATGCACCCAGAGAACAATACAAAACTTAACTAACCAAAACTTTATCAAATTTTAAAATAAGTCCTAACTTGTACATAGCAATGATGCATAAAAAAATTGTTCATCTCAAACTGTCTAAACAGACAATTCAAGATTCAACACAAATGATGAAATCAATTAATTTAATTACCATTTGTGTCGAATCTCAAACGGGAAACTATGGTTCACTTGTTTACAATTTAAAAAATCACAATTCAAAGGGACTATATCAACTTATCAAAAACTAATAAATAACAAAAAAAATAATCTACTACTAGTACTAGTACCGGTAATAACTACATTTAAAAAACATATTAAACTACATTTCATTTGTCTTATGTAAGAATCTTAACTTAAATTTAAAAAAATAATCTACTACTAGTACTAGTACTAACTACACTCCATTTGAGACATGATAAAGTTTTTTATTATCAAAATTTAACCCAACAGCATTCAAAATTAGAAACTTTACATTATCTAAAACTAACATTACATTATCTAAAACTAACATTATTCCAATTAATAACATTACATTCCATTTCAATTAAAACCAAAATTACAATTATTCATCAAATTATCTAAAACTAACATTACATTCTATTCTAATTAATAATTCACAATAAATATTACATTATCTAAAACTAACATTACATTATCTAAAACTAACATTATATTTCATTCCAACTATTAACATTACATTCCATTTCAATTAAAACCAACATTATAATTATTCATCAAATTATCTAAATCTAATAATTTAATTTTAAGCCAACGTGGAAGAAGGATACCAACCTGGAAATAAGTATTACTTCGTCAAAATGGAGAAATAGAGGGAGAAGGAGGGAACCCGAACAGCCCCACGTACTCGTGCGTCGTTCGTCAGCTTGGAGAATTGGAGAAATAGAGGGAGAAGGAGGGAACCCGAACAGCCCCACGTACTCGTGCGTCGTTCATCAGCTTGGAGAATAACCACGAAGATAAATGGAGGGAGGAGGAGGAGACAAGAGAAATGAATGAAAGATAGATAGAGAAATGGAGGGAGGGAGCTGTTTGTGTGAAAGAGAAAGAAGAGGGAAGATGAAACAAGAGAGGGAAAGTGAAAAGTTAAAATGAGGAAAAAAGAGAGAGGCAAGGCAATGCAGAGGTGAATGGAGGGAGACGGAAACCAAAAGCCATTTGGTGAAGTTAAACATTGGAAAGCGCGAAGCCATTTAAGCACGGTTGTGTTATACCCGTCTTCAAATCCACCTTTTAAACACGGTTCACATGCAACCGTGTTTATAGATGGGCTATAAACACGGTTCCCCTCCAACCGTCCTCGTTTCTTCATTTTAAATATTTTTTTAAAAAAATTACAAAAGCCTTTAAACACGGACCATACAGAACCGTCTTTGTTTCTCAATTAAATAAATGTTTTTTTAAAAATATAAAACGCTTTAAGCACGGACCATTGTTAACCGTCCTCGTTTCTTCATTTTAAATAATTTTTTTAAAAATTATAAAAGCCTTTAAACACGGACCCTGTGGAACCGTCTTCATAGTATACCTATAAGCACGGTTTTCACACAACCGTCCTTATACATTCGTTTTATAAAATTTTATAAAGTTCCTCATTATTACAAAATTGCCACCGCCTGGATTCAAACACGGATTTGCTACAACCGTGCTTATATCCCGTCATTATAGCTTCTTTTTGCACTAGTGGGATGGGAAGTACATCCCAAACGACACCGCTACCAACCTCCCCTAACTTAAGCTTCATTTGGGGCCCGGGTATAGGGCGCCACTCATAAGTGTGTGAAAATTGTGAGTGTAGTGTGTAAAAGGGCATTCAATACCTGTACCTTACCCCATCCTGCACAGAGAACAAATGCAAAACAATAACACAAAGTCGTCTACCCTAAGGTTCAACAATCATACAGAATTTAACAGAAAATAAATGAAAAAATACATACAAATAAGAAACCACATAAAAACATTGATAAAAAAAAATAAAATAAAGGAAGAAGTTAAATAATTAATAGATTATTTAAAAATATACGCTATCAACTTGATTGGCTTGACTCTCTAAAAATGTCCCCAGTGGAGTCGCCATCTGTCGTGACCGGGATCGCGGCGGGATGGCCGACCCTTAAAACGAAAACGGGTTTTTCGAAATCCTTTCGAAAAGAAAACAGGGAGCCGCCACCAATATTTTTTAGGATAAAAATATCAGGAAAAAACTCTTTTAAAACACTGGTTATGAAAAATGAAATTCTAAGTTCGGGAGTCGAATTACAGGTGAGGAAGGTATTAGCACCTCACAACTGTCCGTTATAAAACGGTTACCTCAAATTGATAGCGCTTATTTCAAAATAATCTAGAAATTATTTTAACTTCTTTTATGAAAAGAAACATACAAAACAATAAAAGAAACACAAACAGACAAAACAGACTAAATAGTTAGAGTAAAAATTTGATCAAACAGCGACAGTAAGAAAGAAGAAAATAGCGACGATAGAAGACTAAACAGTAACAGTAAGAAAGAAGAAAAAAAGTGACGATGGAAATCTGAACGGTGACAGTAAGAAAGAAGAAAACAAGTGACGATGGAAATCTGAACGGTGACAGTAAGAAAGAAGAAAACAACGATGATAGAAGACTAAACAGCGACAGTAAATAAAATAGAAGATTTAAACAGTAACAGTAAGAAATAACAAAGCTATGACAGTAAGAAACTCGACAAAACAACAATTATAAGAAAAAAAGTAAAACAAAGTGAAAGTAAAGGTTAACAGGACGTCTCATCCAAATTAACCTTAATTTGTACATAAATTTAAAGATTAAAATAAAATTAATAAAATAAAATAAAGTTGATTAAAAAATATTAACTTTTAATAAAATATAAAAACATGAGATTAACAAGACGTCACGTCTAAATTAACCTCATTTTAAAGAAAATATTATTTTAAATAAAAATATTAAAATATGAGATTAACAAGACGTCGCGTCTAAATTAACCTCATTTCAAAGAAAATATTATTTTAAATAAAAATATGAGATTAACAAGACGTCGCGTCTAAATTAACCTCCTTGCGACAATAAAATTTAAAATATTGACTATATAAAATTAATTGAAATAATAGCAGAGACAGAGAAATTAGTAATGAAAAAGTGGGCCCGACAGGAATTGATTCCCGCTCCTACGTATTCTCAAATGTATTGAGAAATCAGGGTTACGTAGTTCTTTAGGGAAAATAATTTTGAAAGGAAAATATTTAAATTGTTTTTGATTGAATTTGATTTTTAATAATGAAAGAAAATTCATGAGGAAGGAAAAATACAAGGCAAAGTACTTCGCACGTGCATAAACCTTCGAAATCTGCTAATAGTGATGTAGACAAAGGTAATTTTGTACGACATCACTCATAACATTTGATTTAGTAAAAAAGATTATTTATATTATAAAAGATACATGTTTTTGTTTTAAGATTCATCATAAATAGGAAAACTAATCTATCCAGTTTTATTTTAGAAAATATATTTGGTTTCAAGATTCCTGCTTTGGACTTATCACAAAGAGTTTATTATATATTTTTTTTAAAAAAAGTATTTAACTTTTAATATTTTCTTGATTTAACATAATTAAAAGCTTTTGTTTTATTATTCATAAAAAATTTATTTTTTATTTTTCTTCATTATTTCTAAAAGAGGATGCATTTTTATTTTCATTCTAATATAAAAATTACTTTCTTTCATTTATTATTATTATAAAATAAAAAAAACAGTTTATATTTTTACATATTTCAAGAAAGGAAATCAAAATCAAAACATTCTTTTTTGTTTTTGGTTTTTTTTTCCTAAAAAACAAACCATCCCTTGGCACATTGGGCTTCTGGAACCCAAAGCCCATAACAAACAAACAAGAAGAAAATATGATACCAAACAAACCCATTAGGGTTACTAATTTAAAAAAATAAAAGAAAGAGTTAGAGGCATCAGGAGGGGGTGGCACATTGAGACCAAGTGAGGAAAGAGAGTGAAGTTTGAAGAGATAGAGAGATAGACCGAGAGAGGGAAAGACCAGAGGGAGACCGACGGTTGGCGTCACTCGCGAGGGGGTCTGTCGCGGTGGCTGGTGCGTCAGGGAGGGACCTGATGCGAGCGGTTCCGGCGAAGATGGGCGGCGCCAAGGGAGAAGGACTCGGGGGTTCTGTTGTGCGACAAAGACGACCAGACTGATCTCAATCGGCGGCAAGGGGCTCCGGTTGGCTAGTTCAAGCAGTGGCTCTGGCAGTTCTCGAGGAAGAAGATTTGGTCGGCAGTTTGAGGAAGAAGACCGGCATCAAAGGTGGCGGTCCGACGGTAGGGAGGTCGGTGGAGGTCTTGACGGCAGAAACCTTCTTCTTCTCTCTTCTCTTTTGCTATTTGGAATATTTTTTTGATGTTTTTTTGTTGATTTATTTGTATAGGTTGCTGTTTGGGAAAAAGAAAGGAGGGGGAGAGGTTTTTTTTATTTTGGTTGTTATTTTGAGATGGTTTTTTGTTGGTTGTTGTTGAGGGAAAGAGATAAGAGGAATAAGATTTAATTTCTGTTGTTGATGGTTTCTGATTTTGAGAATTTTTTTGATTTTTGGTTTTTTCTGGTGAAGAAGATGAAGATGGAGATGAGATGAATGTTCTCTGTGTGTTTTTTTCCGTCCCCCCTTGATGATGGTGAAGGTGTTCTTTTATGATGGTGATGATAAGAGAGGATCTGTGTGGAAAAAAGAAAGAAGATCAAGTTGGTGGATCAGTTGGGAGACCACTTCCGGATTCCAAACGGAATTTCCGGAGTGGGGAAAAGAAAATTATTATTTATTTTTTTAATAATTAAATAAATAAAAAGAGGACAAAGTACGGTGTTTACACCTACCATCCAAGTCTTCATGTGGGGTTCGGTATAACCTTTGAAAAAAGGTTAAGTCCTACATCGGCCTCTTAAGGTTCGGTTAAATCCTACAACTCAAGTCTTCAACGGTGTTCAGCCACACTTACTAACCGTACCTAGAGTTCGGTTTAATTCCTACAATCTGGGCCTTCAAATGGGGTTCAGTTTAATCCTACAACCCATTTCCCCCTCGAGGAGTTACATCGCCAATACACAAAATGGGTGATTGAGATCATCCGTCCTGAGGGTCTTCGTTCATCTCTCAAGGAGTTACATCGTCAATACATAGAATGGGTGATTGAGATCATCCGTCCTGAGGGTCTTTATACGAAACAACTTATAGCTATAAATCGCAACATACAAATGAGAGAGTGAGATTGGTATAATCATAAATTGCGTTCTCATTAAGTTGAATATATATTACAAAGGAAGCGTAGTTAGGGTCATGCCTCGTTAAAACCTTCTTGAGAAAACCCGATGGGAAAAACTCAAGTAAGGAAAAAGAGTACATGCCGTCTTACCAACTAGCTGTAATAAATACGTAAGTTCTGAGTGTTCCACTTGTTGCGAATTGGGGTTCCATTGAGCTCCTTGAGCCGGTATGATCCCTTTCCTGTCACTTTAGAAACTCTGTAAGGGCCTTCCCATGTTGGTGCCAGCTTCCCTTGATAAGCAAATTTATTCCCCACACTTGCCTTTCTCAGAACAAGATCTCCAGTGTTAAACGCTCTGTGTTGGATATGCTTGTTGTACCTGAGAGCTGCCTTCGCTTTTATTGCCTGGTCTCTGATAAAGGGTCCCTCTCTCAACTTATGGAGAACGTCCAACTCTGAAGCCAGATTGGCGTTATTGTCTTCTACTAAAAAATACTCTACTCGGGTTGATCTGGTTTGTAGCTCTACTGGGATCATCGCCACGACCCCATAAGTTAGCCGATATGGGGATTCATTAGTGGAAGAGTGTGGTGTAGTGCGATATGCCCACAGAACATGGCATAACTGATCAGTCCAACCCCCCTTTTCTTCTCTGAGGCGCTTCTTCAACCCTTTTAATACCTCTCGATTAGCCACTTCAGCTTGGCCGTTTGTCTGAGGGTGCTCAACAGACGAGAAAATTGGACTATCCCCAATCCTTCGAGCAAGTCTGTGAACTTCTTATCTGTGAACTGGGTGCCATTGTTAGTCATAATCTGTCCTGGGACACCGAATCGAGCTATGATGTTTTCATACACAAAGCGCCTTGTCCACGCAGAAGTGATATACACTACTGGCTCAGCCTCGATCCACTTAGCGAAGTAGTCTGCCCCCACAATCAAATATTTAATACCTCCTGGAGCGGTAGGGAACGGACCCAGGATATCAAGGCCCCACTGGTAGAATGGCCAAGGCACAGCAGATGAAGAGAGTTCTTGGGCCGGTGTGTGATGGAGATTGGAAAATCTTTGACAAGCATCACACTTCTTCATAAAATCAGTTAAGTCCTGCTTCACCGTGGGCCACCAATATCCAGCCCTAAGGACTTTTCTCATTAAACTCCGACCCCCAGCATGGTGCCCATATTGCCCCTCGTGTATTTCCTCCAACACTGCTTGTACCTCATCTTCTATCAAACAAAGGAGGTATGGGACAGAGAATCCTCTTTTATAAAGAACACCATCGACCATGGTGAAGTATGGCAGTTCCTTTTTCACTCGTCTCCTCTCCTTCTCATCAGTCGGAAGCTGTCCGTCCACCAGATAATGGATGTAGGGGATGACCCAAGAATTCTCGTAAGGATAATTGACCATTATAGAATTTAGAGAAGGGAACAGAGGGATGCTAGGTGATGTCAGTGTGCTTTGAACCACCGTGGTTATGCTACCAGGCTGCTTTGTACATGCAAGCCTCGATAAGATGTCCGCCCTGGTATTTTCCTCTCTTGGTACATGCTTGAATTCTAGAACGTCGAATCTCCCCTTCAATTCATTCACACAATTCAAGTACAATTGAAGTTGTGGTTCTCGAACTTGATATTCTCCCTGGATTTGCGAAATCACCAGCTGTGAATCGCTGCACAATGTAACTACTGACGCTCCGATGTCAATCGCCGCTCGGAGGCCGGCCAAGCATGCTTCATACTCAGCTTGATTATTGGAGGTTTTAAAATTGAACCGGAGGGAAATCTCTAAGTGTACGCCGTCATCACTCTCCACCACGACACCAGCTCCACAGCCTTTACTGTTTCATGACCCATCAACATAAATGGTCCAATGCGCTCGAGGTGTGGCTGGATCTGAGCCTGTCATTTCCACCACGAAATCTACCAGAACTTGAGCCTTAATAGCTCCTCGAGGCTCATAAGAAATTTCGAACTCAGAAAGCTCGATAGACCACTTGATCATCCTTCCAGCAAGATCTGGCTTACTAAGTGACGTGAATATTTTTACAGTCGTGATTCCGTCAAATTAGTACATTAAAATTAATTAATGTAGTACTAGTGTGACATCCTAGGTCCATTTACATCCTAAATCCCTCTTACTCGCTTGAGCGAGTATATCTCGCTTAAGCGAAGGTAGTCCAGGTTCTAATTCTATAGTCCTCGCTCGAGCGAGACTCTGTCCGCTCAGGCGAAAATCATCCAGTAAGCCCTTCTATTACAGCAAACACGTCTCGCTTGAGCGGGACTATTTCCCGCTTGGGCGAAATTGACACAGTGACCAAATTCTCTATCTCTTGCTCAAGCGAGACCGAGTCCACTTGAGCGAAATTAGGCCAGTGACTATACTGAGGGTACAGAGTACTCTCGCTTGAGCGAGACATGACCAGAGACCATTTTACTGATGCAGGACACTCTCGCTTGGGCGAGAATTCCTCTCGCTTAAGCGAGTTATGTAGCACATGCGTAGGAACTTAGGATTTTCATACCAGCCAGCAATTTAAACATTCACATGCATCATTTGGCCTAGTTCATCCATTTCCATACAATCAAATATGCACATGAGATTGATTTTAACTAATCATGCTCCTCAATCTTGTTTCTAATTTATCAAATGCATCATAAATAAATCCCTCGTTCATTTGGCACATCATCTAATTACTAACAGCACAACATATGATTTTCATTCATCACTCTTCACATGAACAAACAAGACCTAGTCATAACAATGACATTGGCTCTATGCCAATACACTTCCAATTTAAGGAAATTAGCATAACCATCGACACTTCATTAATTCATCATCACGAATTTATATCCTCATCAAATAACATTCAGATTCTACTAATTATCCATCACATTCATGACCATGGTAACAATATACTAAATTAATTCAGCACGCATAGACAGCATCTAGACATAACATACATAAATCACAACACACTTTACACATATAGTTCATTTCATAATTTCCTTAGCTCCTTGGCATCAATCCTCCGCTTGACGCATCTCCGGGGCTTCAACCTCCTCCCTGTCATTAGTTACTAAATTAAAGAAACAACAGCAAGGGTGAGTGTTTGGTATCATAATTAATATAGAATGACAATTTAATAACAAGTTACATATTTAGTAGTTCTGGCTTAAGCCAATTCTTACCTCTTGTTCTTATCTTCTACTTACCAATCATGAATTCAATTCCCCCAACTTACCAATCACAACCAACAATCACCATAAAACACATTCATATCATCACACAATATTAACAATGCATCGAATAACACAACTGACTCTCATATCAATTCGACGCCTAGTATCCGGATACTAAAAGGATCGGCCTTCAGCTGGGGGTCCTACTTGACACCCCGTGAACCCTGCTTGGTCCACTGAGTCCTACTTGACTCTCCACCTCAACCACTGGGTCCTACTTGACCACTGGGTAGCTTAACTGGGCACAAACACCACGGGAGCCAGAAACGAGGGGCTATACATACCGTCGGCCGTCCTACACCACATAATCACACATGTATATTCATATTTCTCATATCATATCGCAAGTGGCCAGCAACAAAACATATACTCATCAATTGGGCGACCTACTTGTCAAACCCGCCACCACATTGCCACTATACACATTAACTCATCACCATTCAATTTACATTGTGCTCATAATCATCACAAATCATACACAATTTACTTTCATACACATACAATTATCATTCCTTGGCTATTCTCATTACTTTCACATTTAATTCAATGATTCAATTCAATTATACTTACGTATTCTAATTAATTATAACCCGAACACCCCCTTACCTTGTTTCCGAGCTCCGACGACTCGTTCTTGATGAGATTGGCATTCTCTCAATGCTATGTCCAACGTCCTACGTTCGAAATCAACGCCCACTTCACCGTTCGATCCTCCAACGACTGTTTCGTCACCTACGGGGGCCGAAACGCAAAACTCGTCAATGTTAAACCATCCTCGTTGCTTTAAAAGCCATTTTTAAGCTTCTACGCACTAGAGGGGTAGGAAACGAAAGCTCACTCCTCCATGCATGACCATTTGGTTTAACGGAGAAAACGAAAGAGATACGAAAGCTTAATTCAAAGGGGTCCTTATACTCACCTCGAACTCATGATCTCAAAAACGTAATTATTTTGAAGTTTCGGCGTGAAACGAGCCTCCCCTTGAGGCATGCAAGCTTCGGCAATGGTGAGGAGAAAGAGAAGAGTGAACTCGCGTGAAGGTGAGGAAGAAGAAGGAAATGAAATTAAAGTTTAAGGTACAAGGGCAAAATGGTCATTTCTCTATTCTCTTTATAATTTCCTTTAAAGGTTTTAATTAAGTTTTTACCTTTTACCCCATCAGTAACTTCTAAATTTACCTTCTTCTAATTTCAACTCATTTAACCTTTCACAAATAAATCAATCAATTTAATTTATTTATCTCCATAATATTTAATTATTCATAATTGCATTTATAACAGTAATAATTCCCAAAACCTCAATAACTCCAATTGGGCAATTCTTAATATTTTTCCGCCAATTAAGATTTTTCTAAAATATTAGGGATGTTACATCCACCCCCCCTAAAAAGGGATTTCATCCCCAAAATCAACGTACCTTATTGAAAAAGATTGGGGTACAACTGCCTCATGTCTGATTCCAACTCCCATGTATAAGTTACTCTATTTATATTCTGCCACTTCACTTTCACCAATGGTACCTCTTTGTTTCTTAATCGTTTAGCTTGATATCCTTCAATACAAATAGGTGCCATCTCTATAGTCAGATCTTCTTTCAGCTTAATAGAATCTTCAGGTACAATCATGGAGTCATAAGGAATGTATGCCCGAAGTTGTGATACATGAAACACGTTGTGGATATTAATTAATGATTGGGGAAGGTCCAATCGGTAAGCGACATCACCAATTCTCTCCAAAATCTGATATGGTCCAATGTACCTCGGGTTAAGCTTATGACTCTTCAGTATTCGACCCACGCCTTTGGTAGGTGAAACTTTCAGGAACACCCAATCTCCCACTTGAAAGTCAAGTGGCCTATGACGATTATCATAGTAACTCTTCTAACGGTCTTGTGCAATTTTCATCTTTTCACGAATCATTATCACCTGATCATTCATTTCCTGAATTAACTCAGGCCCCAAATGGATTGCATCTCTGTCTTCATTCCAGCATAAAGGCGTATGACACCGTCTTCCGTATAAAGCTTCATAAGGAGCTATTCCAATGCTACTATGATAGTTGTTATTATAAGCAAACTCCACTAATGGTAGGTATCTCTCCCATGAACCACCTTGCTCCAGTACACAAGCTCTAAGCATGTCTTCCAAGGTCTGGATTGTACGCTCAGATTGGCCATCAGTCTGGGGATGATAAGCAGAACTCAACCTCAGTTCAGTACCCAATTCCTGTTGTAAACTTCCCCAGAATCTGGAAGTAAATCGAGGATTACGATCTGAAATAATACTCGCAGGTATACCATGTAATCTTACAATTTCTGCAATGTATAATCTAGCCAACCGGTCCAATGACCATTTCATGTTCATAGCTAAGAAGTGAGCACTCTTTGTCAGCCTATCCACAATTACCCATATTGCATTACAACCAGAACGGGTACGGGGTAACCCGGATATGAAATCCATAGTAATGCTTTCCCATTTCCACATTGGAATCTCTAGAGGTTGAAGTAGACCTGGGGGTCTCTGGTGTTCGACCTTACACTTCTGACATATCACACAAGATCTTACATACTCTATCATTGCTTGTTTCATGCCTGGCCACTAGAACTCTCTCTTCAAATCATGGTACATTTTTGTAACCCCAGGGTGAATGCTAAAAGAACTTTTATGTGCTTCAGCTAACACGGCCTGCCTAAAGTCACCTTTTGTAGGCACTACAACTCAGTTTCTGAATCGCCAAATTCCATCAGTACCTTTGATTAGATCCATATCCTTTCCTCTTGCTTGGGTATCGAGCAATTCTAGTAACTCGTCATCTTCCTCCTGAGCCACCGCTAAAGATTCTAAGAATTCATTAGAGATCTTCAGCATCCCAATTATCATTTGATTCGGAGCTTGCACAGCAACCCCAATGTTCATATCACGGAAGTCTTCTAACAATTTTTGCTCTTTGCCCATCAAGAAGGCTGCATGTAATACTTTTCTACTTAAAGCATCGGCCACAACATTCGCTTTTCCAGGATGTACTTCAATTCAAAATCGTAATCCTTTAGGTATTCCACCCATCTCCTTTGTCTCATGTTTAGCTTTTTCTGATCGAATAAGTATTTCAAGCTTTTGTGGTCACTAAATACCACAAAACGAGAACCATATAAATAATGACGCCAGATTTTTAATGCAAATACCACTGCTGTAAGCTCTAAATCGTGGGTAGGGTAATTCTGCTCGTGGGGTCTCAATTGCCTTGAAGCATAGGTAATCACTCTATCATCGTGCATCAATACACATCCTAAACCAAACTTAGATGCGTCACAATATACTACAAATTCTTTTGTTACATCTGGTAATGCAAGCACAGGTGCAGTAGTTAAACACCGCTTCAGAGTTTGAAAACTTAATTCACACTTATCTGACCATACAAATGGGTTATCCTTCCTTGTTAATCGAGTTAAAGGAAGAGCAATACGAGAAAATCCTTGAATAAAACGGCGATAGTAACCAGGCAATCCAAGGAAACTCCTAATCTCCGTCACTGATTTAGGTCTCTCCCAGCCCATAACTGCTTCAATTTTGGATGGATCAATAGATACTCCATCCCTGGAAATTACATGGCCCAAGAATTGCACACTTCCTTCCCAGAAATCACATTTAGACAGCTTGGCATACAGCCCTTTCTCCCGCAATATCTGCAAAACAATTCGAAGATATTGTGCATGTTCTTCAATAGACTTTGAATACACCAATATATCATCGATGAATACTACCACAAATTGATCCAAGTAAGGCTGGAAGATCCTATTCATGTAATCCATGAAGATAGCAGGAGCATTTGTCACTCCAAAGGGCATTACAACATACTCAAAGTGTCCATATCGAGTCCGGAACGCCGTCTTGGGAATATCTTCCGATTTCACTCTTATTTGGTGATATCCGAACCTCAAGTCAATCTTGGAAAATACCTCAGCGCCTCTCAACTGATCCAACAGATCATCGATCCGTGGTAAAGGATGTTTGTTTTTAATTGTCAACTTTTTCAACTGCCGATAATCGATACACATTCGCATGCTGCCATCCTTCTTTTTCACCAACAACACCGGAGCGCCCCAAGGTGAAGCACTCAGTCGGATAAACCCCTTTCCTAACAGCTCATTCACTTGCTTTTTCACTTCAGTCAGTTCCACCGAAGACATTCTATAAGGTGCACGGGACACGGGCTCGGCCCCGGGAATCAAGTCAATGGCAAAGTCAATCTCCCGATTGGGAGGTAACCCCAGAATTTCTCCCGGAAATACATCAGGAAAATCACACACTACGGGAATATCATTGGGATTAAGATTATACCGTCCTTCGGAAGTAAATAGAATAGCATAAGTTGCGGAGACATCACTTACCACATTCTTAGTGTCCAATTCCTGAGAGAATACTATAGTCTTGCGGTAACAATCCACCATAACATGGTTTGCAGACAACCAGTCAAGACCCAGGATAACATCTAAATCTTTCAACGGCATACATATTAAATTTACCCAAAAGGAACGGTCTTCAATTTGCATTGGTAATCCTCCACACATGGTGGTGGCACGAAATGTAGAACCAGTAGGGGTGGAGACATTAAGGGCATTCTCCATTAACACCACTGGTAACCCAAACCTCCTCACACAATTTTCAAAAATAAAAGAATGTGTTGTACCTGAATCATAAATTACATTTACCAGACAGTCATGAATAATGCACTTACCCTGCACCAAATTATCAGTTCTTGCAACCTCTGAAGCATCAAAAGCAAACACTCTTCCAGTCATAACATTTTGAGCACCGCTAGATTGGGCATCAGTCCTCCTTGGGCGTTGGCCTCCACTACCACTGTTGTTCCTACCTCCTCTTTGAAAATTAGCACCACGGGCCACAGAAGTATTAGCTCGACTGCTATGTTCACCTTGTTGCTGCCTCTGTGGGCAATCTGGCCTAAGATGCCCTGGTTGTCCACATTGGAAGCAAACAATTTGACTAGCCAGACAATGTTTCGCAATATGACCCTCCCGACCACAATTGTAGCATGCACGATTACCAGAATGACCATCAGAACGACCTGTAGAATTACGACCCGAAGAAGAAGAAGAGGTAGCAGAAGACTTGCCACCATGGAAAAACTGACCCATCTTTTTAAAACTGAATCCTTTAGCTTTCAATGGCCTCTTGTCCTTTGATTGGGACGTTCTCTGTAACTGCACTTCCTCAGCAAGCCTGGCCTTATTTACCAGAGTAGGATAGTCATGAATCTCCATAGGAACAATAACACTTCAGAGTTCAATTCTCAGCCCGGATTCATACTTTGCATACTTACTACCTTCAGTTCCTTCAAGAGAGAAAGGATGATAGAAATCACATAGTTTATCAAACTATGACGTGTATTCTGCCACTGACATTCTGCCTTGCTCAAGTTTTAGGAATTCCATCTCCTTGCAGATTTTATAATTATCTGGAAAGTATTTAACAAGAAATCTTTGCTTGAAATTTGTCCACATTAATGGTTCACTCGCAGCACTCATCTGAATTTTAGTCCTTGACCACCATACACGAGCCTCATCCTTCAATTGATAAGTAGCAAATTACACTTTCTATTCTTCAGAGCATTCAAAGTATTCAAATGTTTGCTCAATTTCCCATATCCAGACATGAGCCCCATCATAGTCATGACCCCCTCTAAAAACAGGTGGATTCCTTTTCAGGAATTTATCAAGAGTGGGACCAGATTCAACCCTACTCATCAGTTGAGAGAATTTTAAGAAGAAATCATCTCCTCCTCCAGAACTAGTTCCTTCAGCCATAAAGTAGTTCTACAATAACCAAACACATCACCATTAATAACCAATGATCTATCAGGGATAGGGTGTTTACCTCATACATATATATAACATAATGCCACCAGAGTGCCAAGGGAAATGATGCCAAGTGGACCTGTTACAACTCAATTATCACATAAACAATTTCCATACAATGCAAAAATAGTCCAACATGGGACTCAAACAATTTTCTAACACTGCCCATTCACCCGGCTCTAGAAAGAACCGCTCTGATACCACCTGTGACATCCTAGGTCCATTTACATTTATTTTTATTCAATTAATTAAATTTTTACAATAAAATTTTTCACGCTTAATAATAATTAATTAAGACTTAATTAAAATAACATTTAATTCCACTAAACTTATTTAAATGACAGACAGTGGCAAGTAGATCAAGTAAATGAAATTTAGAGAAAAGAAGAAAAATAATTTACTAATGCAACAAAAGGAGAAAAAGGAATCAGGGGCCTCTCGCTCAAGCGAGGCCCCTGCTCGCTTAAGCGAGATAAGGCATTGTCGCTTGAGCGATGTCCCTTCTCGCTTAAGTGAGTTCCACACACCACTACTGAGCGAGCCATCAAGCGCCTAAGCGAAATGCCTTACACTTCAAGTTCATATTTCGCTTGGGCGAGACTGTCTCGCTAGAGCGAAATAGCTCCAATGAACGCACTAACTCTACTCGCTTGAGCGTAAGGTTTAAATAACCAACACGCTCCAGCGAAAACACTCCAGTGCCTACACTCCCTTGCTTCGCTTGGGCGAGTCACCTTCGCTCACGCGAAATTATTCCAGTGGCTAAATCCCTCTTACTCGCTTGAGCGAGTATATCTCGCTTAAGCGAAGGTAGTCCAGGTTCTAATTCTATAGTCCTCGCTCGAGCGAGACTCTGTCCGCTCAGGCGAAAATCATCCAGTAAGCCCTTCTATTATAGCAAACACGTCTCGCTTGAGCGGGACTCCTTCCCGCTTGGGCGAAATTGACACAGTGACCAAATTCTCTATCCCTCGCTCCAGCGAGACCGAGTCTGCTTGAGCGAAATTGGGCCGGTGACTATACTGAGGGTACAGAGTACTCTCGCTTGAGCGAGACATGACCAGAGAGCATTTTACTGATGCTGGACACTCTCGCTTGGGCGAGAATTCCTCTCACTTAAGCGAGTTATGCAGCACATGCGTAGGAACTTAGGATTTTCATACCAGCCAGCAATTTAAACATTCACATGTATCATTTGGCGTAGTTCATCCATTTCCATACAATCAAATATGCACATGAGATTGATTTTAACTAATCATGCTCCTCAATCTTGTTTCTAATTTATCAAATGCATCATAAATAAATCCCTCGTTCATTTGGAACATCATCTAATTACTAACAGCACAACATATGATTTTCATTCATCACTCTTCACATGAACAGACAAGACCTGGTCATAACAATGACATTGGCTCTATGCCAATACACTTCCAATTTAAGGAAATTAGCATAACCATCGACACTTCATTAATTCATCATCACGAATTTATATCCTCATCAAATAACATTCAGATTCTACTAATTATCCATCACATTCATGACCATGGTAATAATATACTAAATTAATTCAGCACGCATAGACAGCATCTAGACATAACATATATAAATCACAACACACTTTACACATATAGTTCATTTCATAATTTCCTTAGCTCCTTGGCATCAATCCTCCGCTTGACGCATCTCCGGGGCTTCAACCTCCTCCCTGTCATTAGTTACTAAATTACAGAAACAACAGCAAGGGTGAGTGTTTGGTATCATAATTAATATAGAATGAAAATTTAATAACAAGTTACGTATTTACTAGTTCTGGCTTAAGCCAATTCTTACCTCTTGTTCTTATCTTCTACTTACCAATCATGAATTCAATTCCCCCAACTTACCAATCACAACCAACAATCACCATAAAACACATTCATATCATCACACAATATTAACAATGCATCGAATAACACAACTGACTCTCATATCAATTCGACGCCTAGTATCCGGATACTAAAAGGATCGGCCTTCAGCTGGGGGTCCTACTTGACACCCTGTGAACCCTGCTTGGTCCACTGAGTCCTACTTGACTCTCCACCTCAACCACTGGGTCCTACTTGACCACTAGGTAGCTCAACTGGGCACAAACACCACGGGAGCCAGAAACGAGGGGCTATATATACCGTCGGCCGTCCTACACCACATAATCACACATGTATATTCATATTTCTCATATCATATCGCAAGTGGCCAGCAACAAAATATATACTCATCAATTGGGCGACCTACTTGTCAAACCCGCCACCACATTGCCACTATACACATTAACTCATCACCATTCAATTTACATTGTGCTCATAATCATCACAAATCATACACAATTTACTTTCATACACATACAATTATCATTCGTTGGCTATTCTCATTACTTTCACATTTAATTCAATGATTCAATTCAATTATACTTACGTATTCTAATTAATTATAACCCGAACACCCCCCTTACCTTGTTTCCGAGCTCTGACGACTCATTCTTGATGAGATTGGCGTTCTCTCGATGCTATGTCCAACATCCTACGTTCGAAATCAACACCCACTTCACCGTTCGATCCTCCGACGACTGTTTCGTCACCTACGGGGGCCGAAACGCAAAACTCATCAACGTTAAACCATCCTCATTGCTTTAAAAGCCATTTTCAAGCTTCTACGCACTAGAGGGGTAGGAAACGAAAGCTCACTCCTCCATGCACGACCATTTGGTTTAACGGGGAAAACGAAAGAGATGCGAAAGCTTAATTCAAAGGGGTCCTTATACTCACCTCGAAGTCACGATCTCAAAAACGTAATTATTTTGAAGTTTCGACGTGAAACGAGCCTCCCCTTGAGGCATGCAAGCTTCGGCAATGGTGAGGAGAAAGAGAAGAGTGAACTCGCGTGAAGGTGAGGAAGAAGAAGGAAATGAAATTAAAGTTTAAGGTACAAGGGTAAAATGGTCATTTCTCTATTCTCTTTATAATTTCCTTTAAAGGTTTTAATTAAGTTTTTACCTTTTACCCCATCAGTAACTTCTAAATTTACCTTCTTCTAATTTCAACTCATTTAACCTTTCACAAATAAATCAATCAATTTAATTTATTTATTTCCATAATATTTAATTATTCATAATTGCATTTATAACAGTAATAATTCCCAAAACCTCAATAACTCCAATTGGGCAATTCTTAATATTTTTCCGCCAATTAAGATTTTTCTAAAATATTAGGGATGTTACAACTAGGGTGTCAACCTAGGTCGTTCTCTCAAGGATCAACACAAAAATTTAGGAAAAATCAAGTTTAAAATTAATTTTTTACAAACAGAATTTTAACAAACATACAAATACAATTGGGGGGTTTTGATTGATTTTGTTGTCACAATTAAGTTTAAAACAAAGTAAATATAGGATTTAAAACAATAAATAACAAGCGATTGATTTTCTTGGAGTATTGTAAATAAATTTATCCTTGGTTCACTAAAGATAATTTGTATACTTTCATTACTGTTAATTTCTTAACTCAATTTGAATTAATCAACTAAGCGTCTTTTTCAATTCATAATTCCTTTACTTTCATTTAAAAATAAATATTTTAATCAAGCATCCTAATTAAGCAAAAGGAGTCAAGATCATAAAATATAGGAATTATTGAGCATATGTAAGAACATCGCCTACATACATGATCTATTCTCAAATTATGGAATTAAGCAAACCATAATTATTAAAAGTGATTATGAAAATATTCATTAAGCATGCATATTTCCTTAATCCATTCTAATTTAAAATCTTATTTTATTCCATTTGAATAATTAAACCGATTAAGCATACAAATTTAATTAAACAGAATGGAATTAAATAAGCAGAGTAAGATTATGAAGAAATAACAATAACAAAAACATACTATATTAAAAATAATGACCTCAAAATTACATTACAATATTCTCTAAGAAAATCAATCTAGGGGTTTTAGCCCTCCATAATTAAAACAAACTGAAAATAAAAAGAACCTAACCCGGAAATGAAGAACTTGCTGGAAGAAGAAATGCAAACAAAGAAGAGTAAGAAATGAAGAACGAATGGTTTCTGAAGGAATTTATGTTTGATGCTCTCTCATGGTGCCTATTTATAGGAGTCCAAAAGCAAGCCAATGCCATAAACAATTTGTAATGGAAGGTGCACTCTTTAATTAACAAGTCCATTATGCTCCATTATCATCTTCAGTGCTCCATTATCAACTTCAGTGCCTTGCCCACCATCCACAAGCTCGAAAACGTGATCCTGGGCCAATAATTCACTCATGAATCAATTCAAAAGTGAAATTAATCGATTCATTCGTTCCAAATGCAATTCTGGCCTAAAAATTAACATGTGAATCGATTCAATAGAGGGAAGAATCGATTCAACCATTTAAAACCCGAATGAATCGATTCAAAGTGCTGATGAATCAATTCAAGCTTCAAAAATTCACATCCTGGGTGCATTAAACCGTATGAATCGATTCAAGTGGGGGATGAATCGATTCATCCACCTGATTCTCCATTCTTTGTGTATTTTTCCACCCTTTTTGAGATCCTTTTGCATATTCCTTGATTCCTTTAATCCTTAGGCACTTTGATCTTCATTTTGGATTGGAATTCTTGAGTTCTTGGATCCATTTTCTTTTGGCACATATTAAAAATCAAATATTACATAAAGCTCAAATGATGAAAATGTGTTAAAATGCAATTTATTACACACTAAGTGATGGCAAATTATACACATTTAAAGTGAAGAATTAAAGATAAATCATGCATCATCACTAAGCACTGAAGTAAGAGGCAGATCCATTCTCACCAGAACTAGATGCGCATGAAAATACGGCCTCAACCGTCGTGAAGTCCACACCACTGCTAGAGCAGCCTTCTCTATCTTTTGATATCTACCTTCAGCCCCCTGAAATGTCTTGCTGGTGAAGTACACCGGCCTCTGCCCCTCTGGAGTTTCTTTAACCAGAGCTACGCCTAGGGCTTCATCAGAAATTGCCAAATATAAAATCAGAGTCTCACCAGGGTCAGGCTTTACCAATATTGGTGGACTTGAAAGCACGACATTAAGCTGCTGGAAAGCTTGTTCTTGCTCTTCTCCCTATTCGAAACTCTTGTGCTTCTTCAACGCCTTATACAGGGCAAGGGATCTGTGTGCCATCTTGGGCATGAATCGAGCTAGAGCGGCCACTTTCCTATTCAACGATTGTACCTCCCTTAGGCTCTTAGGGCTCTGCATATCTAGTATTGCCTAACACTTACCAGGGTTGGCCTCAATGCCCCGCTGGGTCAACATGAATCCCAAGAACTTCCCTGCTGGAATGGCAAAAGTGCACTTCAATGGGTTCAACCTCATGTTGTACTGTCGCAGCCGAGTGAACACTTGACGTAAATCGTCAATGTGATCCCCCCCAACGGGAGTCTTCACGATGATGTCATCGATATACACCTCTACTAGCTTGGTGTGCATGCCTTCAAATACTTTGTTGATCATGCGCTGGTAGGTAGTACCGGTGTTCTTCAATCCAAACGGCATGACGGTGTAGCAGAAAACACCACGGTCATTGACAAAGGCTGTCTTTTCTTGATCTCCTTCCCACATCGGAATCTGATTGTACCATGAATAAGCATCCATGAAACTGAGGTACTGATAACCAGATGAGTCGTCTACCATACGATCAATATTTGGGAGAGGATACAGATCCTTGGGGCAACATCGCTGAGATCTACGTAATCCGTGCACATCCTCCACTTGCCATTGGCTTTCTGCATCATCACCATGTTGGAAAACCAAGATGAATAGCGAATCTCCTTTATAAAACCAGCTTTCAACAATTTCTCTGTTTGCTCACACACTGCCTTCTGCTTCTCAAGTCCTAACCTCCTCTTCTTCTGGGCCACCGGTCTCGTTTCTGGGTAAACAGCGAGTTTGTAGCAACAAAAATCAGGGTCTATCCCAGGCATATCTGCTGCAGTCCATGCAAGAAGGTCTTTAAACTCCTGTAAGAGAGCCAACAAACGTTGTTCCATGCCTTCCTCCAGATTATCGTTAATGTGTGTGACCTTCTCTGGGGAATCCCTTAAGATGACGTCCCTGGAACCACTATCCGGTGGTTCCAGGTCATTTAGCTTCCTCTTCTTATTAAATGCTTCCAACTTGACCATGTTGAGGCTCAAGTTATAACAGTATCGAGCCATCTCCTGATCTCCGCCGAGGGAGGATACACCGTTATCCTTGTCAATGAATTTGATTAAGAGGTGGGGAGTGGATACAATTGCTTCCATTGCATTCAAGGTAGGGCGGCCTATGATCCCCTTGTACGGAGATTCCACATCGATCACTAGAATTCTCGATTTCACCGTTCTCGCGCCAGGCTCACCTTCAAAAGAAATGAGGGTATCAAGATACCCTTTAGTGGGTTGCTTCACCCCATTAAACGCCTTGAGTTCTTGCATATACGGCTGCAAATTTGCATCATTAAAACCCATTCTTTTGAAACAATTATAAAAAATTACATCGCAAGAACTTCCCTGATCGACGAGGATCCTCTTCACATTTTTGTTAGCAATGACAGCAATGATCTCCACTGCGTCGTCTCCTTCTGGGATCGTTAGGCCGAAGTCATCGTCAGTGAATGACACCGCCAGAGCTGCCACGCCGTCCCTGAAAGGGTGGTTATCTCTAGGTTTACCCTGTACAGACAAAATCATCTGATGGTGATTTTTCCTGGCTGAGATCGATGCTCCACCTCCTGCAAACCCTCCAGCAATCATCTCGATCACCTCACGCCTTCCCTGTCTCTGCTGCTGAGGCATGTCGTCTTGCTGGGCTCCCCCAGCTATCACCACTCCTTTTTGTTTTTTAGTGGCAGTAAACCTTCGGACTGGGTTATGACTATTGTCACCCTCATCATCTGGATCTCTCCCCCTCTTATCGGTCCTGTCAGGTTCGTCTAAGGATCTTTCTCTGAACAGATATTGCTTCAGCTTTCCCTCTCTAATGTGGGTCTCCACAGTATTCTTCAATGCTTTGCACTCATCTGTGTGGTGACCCGCCTGTTCATGAAAGGCACAATATTTACGTGGGTTGCCAAGTCTTTTGACTGGGGGTGGTTTCCTTATGCCAAAGACACTGAGCGCTGGCCAGCCAACTTCCCTTAAGATTTGGGAATGCCTGGCGTTCAGAGAAGCATAGTTACTGAAAGACAAGACGGGTCTGTCTCGTTGATGAGGTCGAACGCTTGCAAAGTCCTCTCTGAAAGCGTGTTTTTCTGGTCTCACCCTCTCCTTCTCTCTTCGTAGCTGCTGGGAGGGTACTGGGGGCTTCATTCTAGCTGTTGTAGCCTCCAGATGCTTTTCTATACCCACGTACTTGGAAGCTTTCCTTCGAAACTCCTCGAAGGTTGTTGGGGGCTCTTTGCCAAAGATAGGGCAAAAGCGGAACTAGGCTGCAGAGCTTCAACCACAATATGGAGCTGTATGGCCTCCGTGAGGTAGGGAACCAACGCAGCCTCCTTGTAGAATCTCTTCAAAAACTCCTTAAGAGTTTCAGTCTCTCCTTGCCTTATCTGGGCCAAGGTGTGAGAAGTCCTTGGGATGTCCCTGGAAATGACAAAATGACTTTCAAACGCAGCTGCCATTTCTTCCCAGGAATCTATGGATCCTGAGGGCAGGCTCTTAAACCAGCTGAGAGCCTCCTCCGTCAGTGTTCTTGGGAACATCCTACATATGATGTCTTCATCAGCTCCCAGATACATAGCTTCATAAACATAAGCATCTAGATGCTTAGTGGGATCAGTTTCACCATTGTACTTCCCGATCGACAGTGGCTGAGTCGTCTGCAAGTGCTTAGGGATGATGACGCACATGAGTCTCCTCGAGAAAAGAACACTGAGTCTGTAAGTTCCAGAGGTCACCACTGCTTGCTCCCTTCTCCTGGTACTGACTCTATCACCAGAGTCTTGGGTCTGTTCCCTCTCCTCGTACGTAGGGATTTTCAAGTACTGGAGGGTCGTAGATCTTTCCCTCACAGATGCATGGTAAGACTCTTCTGCATGGGACGTCACCCTGTCCCCAGCTCCTCTCTTCTCCCGCTTCAACTCCATCAACTCCTCCCTGAGCTGCTTAATAACCTCATCATGAGGGTCAGGGGTTGCCACTGGTACCATCCTTCAAGTGTTGGTGATAGGATATTCAAAGACGAGTCTCCTCCCAGTCTGTTGGTGTGTCACGTCCTCCACATGACCATCAACAAAATCACGTCCATCACCTTCCATTCTGACAACCAAACTTCTACGAAATGTAGGAATAACTCTAACGAGTCCCACCGGGTATGCCAATGAACTGGTCTGAACCGGGGTCTAGGATCCGGTGTGGCACCAGCCACAAGAGTGTAGGTGAATTAGAGTTTGTACACCGGTACAGTGGGTATCCGGTATTGTAATCCAGTCTCTCAGTGGGAGAAACCGGTCTTGTTGTCCTGGAGATCCTTCACACCAACGTTTCGCGTTGAGAGAGGGCGAAAGGTGGTGCCACCTGCGAAGATTCTCCGACGCTCAAGTTAGGAGAGTGTATGAGTTCAATGAATACTCAAGCAATGCAATAGTAAGAATATGAGGTAGAACAACGTAACCCTGCATGTGTGTTGGAACATGCTATTTATAGTTGAACGTAGGAAATGAATCGTTGGATGCAAGTGGGCCCCTTGGTTCTGATAGCGTGTAGAGTGTGTCAGTCAAGGTGATTCAGTGCTCAGAGTGTGTCAGGTGGGTAGGTCAATTATCAGAGTACGATCCTGTGATAGGGATGGAGGATAATCACCTTTCCGCATATTTCACTGACAATTGTACTTACTCTCTGAGATAATTGACATAGACACATTCCGCTATGCAAGGTATCTTCGCTGATAAGTTATAAGGAACTCTTATCTCATAGTGATCCTGAGGCAAACGGTTATAGACGTCGTGGAAATGAGAACGGATAAGGTATCCGTCGTAGAGAGGACGGAAGAATCATTTAATGAAGTGGGGACGGATACAGTGACAACGGATGTCCGTTGTGGCACTGTCTTCCTGTGATACCGGATGCTCCTTTAAGAGGTCACTCTGACGTCATAACTTTGGGGACCGGTATCCAGACCGGGTCAAAAATATTTTTCTATTGCTAGAATAAGAAAAACACACTTAATCTATAATTATTCTAAACATAAGCCTAATACAAATAATATGTTAAATAATAATACGGCGGTAGAAAAAATAAGGATGAAAATAAGACTCATAATAGATTTCTTAAAATGTGTTGATTTTACTAACGCTCTTCAATCAACCTGACCAAAACAATATGAAAATGACTGTTAGAGTAACTAAGTAAAGAAATATATTGATGAAACATACGCTATAAGATAAAAAAAAGTAAATTCTAAGAAGAATTACCTTAAACTAAAACCACCTCTTTTTGTTTCACCACTTCCTGTTATTTTTGTCGATTAAATTGGGTCTTAAATTATTCGCAATGCATTTGGATCTTTTACCTTTGAACTATGTTAGACAAATACGGACACAAAATTCTACAAATCGGGTCGGGCAATTTAAAATTCATTAATTTTTGTGGGGAATTTTTATATTTATATATAAGGTATCTAAAAGAAATCCGGGTTAACTGCCTCCATCCTGTTAGATAAAATAAGATTTCATTAAAAAATAAAAATAAAAGCATTGCTGTAAGGCTAGAGATACCCTAGATGAAAAGCTTTCCTGCGAGTTACAATTTAGCAAATCGTCTCTGCTAGAGAAGTTAGATTATGAGCCACTTTGTCTATATCTATGCAAGAGAACCTAACTTGCAAATATGTAACCAAATGCATTAAAACTATGAAAAATAGGCATGTAACATTAATCCTTTTAAAAGTTTAAAATTATGATTAATTCTTTAAATAATTTTTTTTAGCGTTAGGCTCTTAATTTTTTATTTAGTATTACACTTGTATTATTAATTTTTGCTAATTAAGTATTGAGATAATCAAGCATTAGCTAGTCATATTAACATTGACACTTGTATTTTTTAGTTTTAAAAATATTTATCATTAGCTGTTTGTTTATGCAAATGCAAACAAAAACAAACACAATACTATTTAAACGGTATATGAATCCTTTTAGTAGAGTTTTGAATTCGAGTTTTGTAAATAGAAAAAATCTCAATTGAAAAAAGTTTGTTCAATCATAATATGAGTTTTTGACTTAAATAAAATTACCTTTGATAGATGATACTTATACGTAAAACTGAATATATAAACAATATCAGATTTCTAGTAAAACCGAGTATATAAACAACAATATCATGTTACTAACTGTATTTGGTGTGCGTTTGTGCTAACATACTTTTGTTTCCCACCTAAACTTCTTTTATTGATTCCTTATAATTTACCCACTTTAGGAATGAGGAAGACTGATAGTGAAGGAAGCACACCTTTTCCTTTGGTTCGCTCTTCTTCCACCTTCAACAAACCCCACATTTATTTTTGCTTAAAAAAGAACCTAATTCAATACCATTCATGCTACAATTTTGGTTATCATCACATACTCTCTGTGGCCCATCTACCTTTATTCTATTTCATCCCATTTGCAATTTAGTTTTACATTATGCATGCATGTCATTTGAATGCACAACCAACCATGGCCACACACATCTTCGACTATGTTCTTATTTTTAACTCGAATTGACTAAAGCTAAATGGAGGACTTCTCTGCCTTCGAATTCTGAAGCTTTTTCTTTTAAATAATTCAGTACATCATAGAAATTTAGAATCACGTTCTACTTTCTTCGAGATTTGTTAAACTGATAATTTGACGACAACTTGTCCATGTTTTTTACTAAATCTTCTTTCATAATTACACACACACACCTCTCTCTCTCTCTCTCTCTCTCTATATATATATATATATATAAAAGATTGCTTCTGTACTATGCACTGATAGTTTTTTTAAAATTAATATAAAACTTATAATTGAAGAAATTTTTTGGATTTATTTATTCAATTTTACTAGTAAATGTTCAATTGAAGTGATCAAATTCAATCATATTTACTTTAAAAGAACTAAAAAAAAAAATTGCTTTGGAGCACACTTCAATTAAAAAAACCATTTGTTGATTTTTACATACTCAAAAAATGGCTTTGAGCAAAAACGATTAGATTTAGTCGTTTCAATGCGTTTATTAATAACAATGAAAAATAAATCCAAAAGTTCTTAAATTTATAGATTTGAAAAATACACCCAAAAGTTCTTCAATTTATATGAAAAATAAACCCAAACGATTAGATTTGATTCTGAATATAGATTTGGAATCATTTATAGATTAAATTTTTAATTTATTGTTTATTTGGTGAATTTAATTTTTTTATTTTAATTTTATCATAGTATAGGAACTATTTTGGTTTAATTTCTAGGATTCTCTATTAAAGACAATCTCAAAAACATTTATGTCATGTAAAACTAGTTCTTCAGTAACAATTTTTTCCATACATAAAGCTTGAGTCTAAAAAGTGAAAGAGAATTAAAAATTAACACATAAATCAATCACCTGTTTGTAAATTGTAATAGGTAGGAATTGATATTAGATAAGGAATTCAAAAAATTAACGATGATAATGGCGTTTGGAGGTCACTAGCGCACTGTCAAAAGTTAGACGAGAGTAATGTTATGTTTGGACGGAGGCATGCATAGTGATAACGATTATTTTGGGTGGGGATCATCGTCATTTTGTTTCAAGTGTCAATAACAATGAGTATATACATACGTCAACATATGACAATTATTTTCAGAGATAACATATATCAAAATAAAATTTTAATTTTAACTTTTTTAATCTTTAACATTGGTATAAAAAATATTTTAATTTGTTAACCAACTTAAACCTTATAAAAAATAGACTTAAATATAAAATTGACTCCTAACAAATTTTAAATTTTGGTTTTACCCTCCAGTAATAAATCTTAGTTTTAGGCCCCTTAAAATTTAATTTGTTAGTATTAAGCTCCTACGTTAACTATTTTTGTTATGTGCTAATGTGTAACAAACGGATGTGCTACTGGGGTCACACGTAACATGAGAGTCAACATGCACCACGCTAAGTTAGGATTAATAATATTCAACTGTTAATTAATTAAGGTTAAATAAAAATTAAAAAAACTAAGGGGTTTTGTAGATGTTCTTTCCCTTTCTTCTCCTGCATCTGAAGCTACCCACGAAGAAGACAAGGAATCGTCATTTTTTAGCATCATCTAGGGGTTAGTGGAGGTGTGCGTGTCTACTGTGTTCTCCATTGCGTGTGCGTTAAAGTAACACATACGGGTAGGAGTGCAAAGTTAGAATTGTTTTTGTTTGTGCGGACCATGAAAGCCTTATTATTGTATTGATTATGATCCCTAATTATCATGTAGTGTAATAATGTATTAATTGCTATGTGTTATGCGTAACAATGAATTTTTCCTTTTAGGGATGAGCTTTTCTGTTGTTATTCATCACAAAGGTAAATTTAATGATAGCCCATCAATGGAGTAGACATAGAATGAAATTATTGCTTTTTCATAACATTGATATTGATAGGTGGTCTTATTTTGAATATGAGTCCCTGGTTAGGGAGTTGGGTTACAATATGGACTTTAAAATGTAGTGGAAAAAGCCAAGTGAGGAGTTTGTTACCATTACGTGGGACAATCATGCATTTAATATTTCACAGTTTGCTATAAATAATAGATGTGAGGTACATATTTATGTTGAGCATTTAGTTATCGAGGGTCAACAGGTCTTGGAGTCAGGGGATAAAGAGGAGACAAGTTTAGTGGACAAAGTTGATGTAAGGATAAAGATGGCCCGGTTCAGAAGGTTGGAAGGATTAAATCTAGACCTAAGCAGAGACCATTTGTGTCACCCAAGAAGCTTGTCCCTAGGAAAAAGATTTACAAAAGTGTTAAAAAAATATTTGGTCATGCGAGTTCTAACACAACTAGGTTGGGAGAAGAAAATGCAATTCCTGTACAAGGTGTGGGAACTAAAAATTAGGGTAGAAAGGGGCTGGAGCCACAATCTAGTGTTGAGGTCCAGGGTGTAAATGTTGTTAGTGAGGGTTTGAAGGGGTTGGAATCACAAGTAGATGTTGAGGTCCAGGGTGCAAAAGCTAGGAATGAGGGGAGAGAGAGGCTGGAAGTAGGGGACAATGAGAACCAGGGGGTGAGGGGCTGGATGCAGAAGACAGACCTGATGGGGAGGATGGATCACTAAAACATGGTAAAGGTGAGAGTTTGGGTGTAGATTGGTGTAGTAAAGTATATAAGGAGCAATATGGTGATATTAACATGGACTATGAGACAGATGGAATGGGTAGTTACGTAGACTCAAATGAGGATGATAGTGATGTTCTATTTGAGGCATTTGATGAAGACAGGTTAGGGAAAAGGTTTGAACTCAGGTTGGGCATAGAGTTTAGTTCAATGAATCAGTTCAAACAAGCTATAATGGAGTATAATGTGCATTTGGGAAAACAAGTAAAATATGTTAAGAATGAGCCATGCAGGTGTAGAGTTGTTTGCAGTCAGCGTGGATGCATGTGGTTGGCCTTTGCAAGTAGAGTTAGTAAGACAAATATTATTCAGTTGAAGATATTCATGAACAACCACTCATGTAGCAGGGTTTATGAGAACAAGAATTTTAATGCTAGGTGGTTTGCCAAAGTGATTTTGTAAACAGGACATGAGCTTGGCTGACATAAAGATTGATCAGAGGGTTAGTCATCAAGTAGGGATAACTACCTAGACATTATACAATTCCAAAAGAATGAAAATTGAGATAATGGAAGGAGAGGTGAGCAAACAATATGAACTTCTTTAGAACTATAGCGCTGAGTTAGGGAGAGTCAGTAATGGGGAAACTACTTGCAAGCTTTAACTAGCTACCTCAGATAACGATTTGCAATCAAGGTTTAGGAGTTACTACCTATGTCTAGATTCCTGTAAGAAAGGGTTCATCACTGGATGTAGACCATTGATAAGGATTAATGTAATTATTACACTATTATACCTTCGAAATATTTTAAATGTTTACCCAAGATAGCCTAACCATAGATATTGTGTTACAGGCATGAGAGGCAAAAATGAATCAGATCAAAGAGATAGATCAACGGGCTTGGGAGAGGTTGATGGTTATACCTAAAGAGTCTTGGTGTAGGCATCGTTTCTCGTACTACCGCAAATGTGATGTTGTGATGAATAATCTATGTGAACCGTTTAATAGTGTCATCCTGCCAGCAAGGGAGAAGCCTATTCTGAGCATGTTAGAGTGAATAAGGAGTTACATGATGGTAAGATTTGTGAAACTTAGGACAAGTTATCAACATTACAGGAGAAATCATGCCAAAGCCCATGAAAAGGTTGGATAGAGAACAAGAGTTTTTTGCCAATTGGTTGCCATAGTGGTCTAGAGCTGGGATATTTGAAGTTACTCATTCAATGTTCAATGAGAAGTTTATGGTTGATTTTGACAAAAGGACTTGTGCATACGGATGGTTAGAACTTGTAGGAATACCATGCTGACATGCAATATGTTATATATTACAAAGAGGACAACAACTAGTGCATTATGTTCATTGTTATTGCACCAAGAAAAGATATGAGAAATGTTATACCCATATTGTTGGTGAAATCAATGACCCAGATATGTGGCCAACCACTTAACATCCACATATCCTACTACCACTTTATAAACATGGACCTGAGAGGCCAAAGAAACTAAGGAGAAGGGATCCTACTGAGGAGGACAACCTTAACATACTAAGAAGATGTCCTGTACAGTATCAGTGTATAAATTATGGGGAAATTGGCCACAACAGGTCTACATGCACACACCTACCAAAACAAACCCATGTAAGTAAACTTGTTGTCATCAAGTAGGCATTTACATTGTATAATGCATTCATTTTTTTCTGTAGGTACTTGATTAGGAAGGCACCATACAGTAGGTGGTTAATGAAACTGCAGGAAGCCACCATGCAGCAACAGGTGCTTCAAGTATGACACATGTGACATCCTGGCGCTGTTGAGGGCGGGGAGTGATCGCCGGTGCATGGGCACGGACAAGGAGCGGCTCCTGGCAGGCTTCCAGCGTGGAATGTGGCATCCCGGGCACTGTTGAGGGAGGGGAGTGATCGTCGGTGCATAGGCATGGACAAGGAGCGGCTCCTGACAGACTTCCAGTGGGAGGGACACATGAACGAATCGAATACATACCAGAATGAGAGGGATCTAAAGACTGTATAGGTATGGGACTATACAGTTGAGGATAACTTAAAGAAATGAATTCGTACTACCTATACCAACAAATGCATTAGCCTTTTCGGTAGCCTATCACTTAAGAACTCCAAAGTTAAGCGTGCTTAACTTGGAGTAATTCTGGGATGGGTGACCTCCTAGAAAGTTCTTGGGAAGTGTGTGATTGAGGACAAAGCACACTGGTAAGGTCTCGTGTTGGTTTGTGGGGCGAGTCGTTCATTCCTGAAAAGCGGCCGGAGCGTTACAGTGGTATCAGAGCCTAGCCTCTCCTAGTACGGTATGGTTCGAGGACGAACCAGGCGGAAGCTGGTGGGCATGTGACATCCCGGCGCTGTTGAGGGCGGGGAATGATCGCCGGTACATGGGCACAGACAAGGAGCAGCTCCTGGCAGGCTTCCAGCGGGGAATGTGGCATCCCGGGCACTGTTGAGGGTGGGGAGTGATTGCCGGTGCATAGGCACGGACAAGGAGCGGCTCCTGGTAGGCTTCTAGTGGGAGGGACACATGAACGAACCGAATACATACCAGAATAAGAGGGATCTAAAGACTGTATAGGTATGGGACTATACAGTCAAGGATAGCTTAAAGAAATGAATTCGTACTGCCTATACCAACAAATGCATTAGCCTTTTCGGTAGCCTATCACTTAAGAACTCTAAAGTTAAGCGTGCTTAACTTGGAGTAATTCTGGGATGGGTAACCTCCTGGGAAGTTCTCGGGAAGTGTATGATTGAGGACAAAGCACACTGGTAAGGTCTCGTGTTGGTTTGTGGGGCGAGTCGTTCATTCCTGAAAAGCGGCCAGGGCGTTACAACACAAGGCCAACCAGACGAACATACCTACCATAATCTAACCATGTCAACTACTAAAGGGAGCTTAGATTTGCCAACTATAGTAGATGTTCCTGTCAAGAAGAAGAGGGAAAAACCTTTAAAGAACTAAAGATAGTCCAAAGTGTAACATCCCAGATTTTTAAATAATTATAAATTTCAGATTAAGGTTATGGATTGATGGGATTAATGGTTAATTAAGGATTAATTACCAATTAGGCAATTTATTGTGTAATAATAATAGTAATAATATGTGCCTTTGGTGGTTAATGGGTCGGTTCTCTCTCTCTCTCTCTCTCTCTCTCTCTCTCCTTGTCCACGTGGAGTGCAATGATGGCTGTGAGAGTTAGCATAGGATTGCATTAATGAGGATGGGATGGCTGATGGAGTGTGAACTGATGGGGGCAGTGTGTGTGTATGTTGATAAGCTTTAGCTTTGGTTTTCCTCCTCACTCTCTTCATTTCTCGTTGGTTGCATGTTCTGAAGAGTGAAACACTCTTCCTTCCCTCTACACTCTCTGGAGACTCTCCCCCTCCTTCATCTTCTTCCTCCACTCAATGCTGTGTTGAGCCACTGCATGGTGGTGGAGTATGATTATAACCGAGTGGAACTGGGTGAAGAGTGAAACAACATAGCTGTGTGTTGGAGGCTGGGTTTCTCCTCTGTTCCCTGGTGTTTCTCCTTCTTGTTGGTCCTTCTTCTTCTTCTCTTTTTCATCTTTTTTGATGGGGCTATTTGTGGCTTGATTGGGATCCTGTAGCAGCTGTGTGGGTGCCTCGGTTGTGGAAGATGGTCCACTATTTTTGAGGTTGTGCTGTTGAGAAGAAGAAGGCATGCATGGATGGTGCTGTTCGAATGGAGAACAGCTTTGTACTAAGCCTTGGAGGTTGCTGCTCGAGTAAACAGCATGGATTCTTCCATGGCTGTGAGCAGAGTGGAGCTTGGAGTGTTGATGGTTATGAGCGTGTTGCTGGGATGACTGGGAAGCTGTGTGGCTCTTCCTACATTGGAATGCCGAGCAGAAGCTGCTGTGGCTGGGCTGAGTGGCCATTTGACTCCTGGAAGCTTCATCCAGGTAAGGGGGCTTTGCATCTCAAATGCATGGATTTCTGGACGGGTTTCCGGGTGAAATTGTCACACTGTGTTGTGTTTTAATGTGTATGGTATGCTGTAATCGAGTAAATAGCCTGGATTATTGATGCTTATTATTTATGTAATGTATGATACCCATTCATATGATGTGTGATGTTTGTTGATGATGTTTATGTTGAGATGTATGAGATGCACATGATGAATGTTGAGTTCTATGTGTGATCCTCTATTTGTCCCTGGGTATGTTGTACATTTGAATGCATGTGAGCTTTATTGATGTATGTGCGTATGCTGAATGAAGGAATGGGGACTATTATGATGAATGCCGAGTAGGCTTTATAGATGAAAGCATGAAATGCTTACTGGAAAAGATAGATCTGAATGAATAGAGGATAATCTGAGTGGATGGCAGAGGATTACCGAGTGGATGTGGTATAAGCCGAGTCATCTGATTGTTGTTGAATTACCGTGTGCATATAATGCTGAATGCTAAATACCGAGTGGGCAATCGAATGAATATGCGTTTAATGAAATTGAATGTGTTGATGTGATATAAGACCCAGGTTGGACTCGGGCAGTGCCTAGAGCACTAAGCGTTGGACGCTATTGAGGATTCTGAGATTAATCCTAAAAGACCTCCTAGTTGGACTCGAGGCCATGCTTGGAGCATGAGCATTAGATGCTTAATAGAAGTCCTTGGGTTAGACCCAAGGCAGATACCGAGTGCATTGGAGTTGGACTCCGAGTGAATATGACTATATGCATCCGATTCACCACTGGAATGCTTAAAGCATGTATATATATAACGATCGGCAATCAGACGATGAAACACATGATGAAATATGTGGAAATGTGATTAAGTCCTGGAGCTGGGCTCAGGCAGACTCCTTGAGCAGGGCTCAGAGTTGAGTGAAATCCGAGTGGATCAATATACTTGTTACTGAGTGAATTAAGCTTTATAGCTGAGTGAAATGGGTGAATCCCGATCGGAAGATATTTGTGATTGTCCATATTGAATGACAGTGTTTGTTATGCTAATTGATATATATGTTATTACATATTGAGAATTCTGTGATTGATACGAGCCAATATCTGTCATTTAATATGTAATGCTCACCCCTACACCATTTTTCAGTGTATGCAGGTCGGTTTGGATGATGTGATGGTCTTAAACCCGAGTGTTGGGTGTTTATGATAAAGGCTGTGTATATAATATTATGTTCTGAGTACATTTGATGTATTAAAGCCTTGGCCGGCTCATAACAATGTTGTATCATGAATATGAAATATATATGTACTGGAATCCGAGTGCATGTTAACATATATATACTTCGAGTGAATGGTATTATATGCATATCGACTGAATGTGTTGGTGATGGAAAGTATAAAGATAATAAGTATCTGAATGTATGGTTATACATATATAGGTCGGTAGTCGGATTTGGGAATTAGAGAATAAATTTACATAAGTGATTTATGTTGATTTGATACTTCATACCGACTAGAAAATGATGTTGTATGAATATTTCTAAGTTGATGAATCCTGAGTGAAATATAAGTGGCTTAGTTGCTTTCTGAGTGAGTCTTATGCATGTGACTCCATATCCGAGTGTGACTCATCTGTGAGCCTCTTTCTGTGTGTTGGTAGCTCTTGTGGATTCTGAGTGGAGAATATGGGTGAACCCCGAGTGGGGAATGATTTTGTATAAACCCGAGTGGAAACCCGAGTGAACCTCTCTGAGGGAAGAGTTATTATGATGGATTAGATTGGGCATATTCTGAGTGGTTTATATATATATGATCCGAGTGAAGTTATGCATGTATTCCGAGTGAACATGGGTACCTATTCTGAGTGAATAAGGTAATATGTATTCTGAGTGTATAAGTATGGAATGAATCCGAGTGGGACTTGACTTAATGGTTTACCCCGAGTGGTTAAGTATTTCATAAGTCCGAGTGAATTACTTGATGGATGAAATACCGAGTGATGTGTGTTGGCGGATTCCCGATTGAATTATGGTTAAATACACCAAGTGGTGTTTGGTTGATGTTTACCGAGTGACTCGAGGTTGAATTATGCCGAGTGGTTTGATAGAATCCGAGTGGGATAACCCTCATTTCCCGAGTGGATCATTATGTTGACTCTGTGGATAAAATTGAGAGATTAAGTTATGGGTTGCCGAGTGAGGCAATTGTTGGGGTGGTTCCTGAGTGACTGGAATTCCCTTATACCGAGTGGACTAAGTCATTACCGAGTGAATGGCTGTCTCGTAGACCGAGTGGTGGATTGGCCGAGTGTGGCTTCTCGCTTCAACGAGTGAGATCTCGCTCCAGTGGGTTTGTGATTGGAAGGGCTTTTGTTGTGGTTCCGCTTAAGCGCATGTGTGCTCGCCCGAGCGAGTTGGTCGGCCTCGCTCAAGCGGAGTCGGATCTCGTTTGAGCGAATGCACGCCGTATTGTTGGGTCGCTCAGGCGCTGTTTTCTTCTTCCGTTGTGAATATTTTCCATTGATCTAATTGGTTTTCCCAGCTTTTTCCTTCTTCTTGCCTTCCTCTCCTTTTTATTAATGGTTATTGGACCTAGCTCTCATATCTTCATATATGGGAGTGGCTTTTAATTATTGATCCAGGTATTTTCTAATTAATTGGCCCGGTTCTTCATATTTTTTTTTGGGAAAAATTTCCCCTATCCCGGGTTTAATTAAGGACGTTCAATTTTGGTATCAGAGCGGACCGAAAGGTCTATGGCCAAGGTTTGCTTACTGAGTGTAAGCAGTTATGTGCTGTATGACCGAGTGGTCATCATTTCTTATGGTGTTTCTCAGCCTGAGTTGGCCGAGAGAGAATGTAATGGTAATGTTGAGTCAGTTGTGAGGAAAATTGGGTGATGATATTGAAGCTTTCATAATTATTAAAACTGTGTTAATTGATTTAAACTCTTGGGTATGCCATGTTAATGGTTCATGGCCGAGTCATATTGATTGGATGGATTTGAACTCATATGCTGTGTTGACTGAGTGAGTGATGTTGGGGAATCCCATGTTGCGAGGATTGTAAATTGGGTGATTGCTTGTGCAATTTGTGATGGGTGAACAATACTCTTGGCATGTGAACTCCTATATGGTATTTGATGTTGATTGAATGAGTACAGATTCCTAAGTTGGAGGATTTTAATATGAGATAGGTGATTGAATATAAAAGCTAATGCATGCTTGGTTGGGATTTTTGTCTCGGTTTGATGTGTGAAAAACATAGTAGATGATTGGATTAGGTACTGGGCCACTAAGTGTGGTAACCCAATTGATTGGGCATAATCATGTGTGGTTGGATTTTGTGAGGAATTGATATGGTGAGGTACCTGTTAGTTTGGGTGTTGTCTCGGTTTTGTGATTGAAAACTGAGTGAGTTGTTCATTGAATTTTTGACCCTGAGTTGTACATCTCTATGGGTGTAGTGAGTTATTAGGCTTAAATCCGAGTTGTGGACTGTAATAAATGGTGATGTTAAGGAATATTAGGTTGATTGGCCAATAGTTTGAGATGGATAAGATTAAAGAAGGAATTTTTACTCGGTTTGGACTGGGAACCGACTGCTTTTATGCCATTTTATGGTGAGTATGACTGACATTTGATGATTAATATCATTATGATTGCATTAGAATAAGTGTAAGGAGGGCATATATGCCTTGTGTGGGTCGGATGTATGCTGTTAGTATGTCATTCTACAGTGATAATGAGGGATAATTGCTGGCTGTTAGTGAATAATGCACCTGTGATTTTGTGTAATAATGCTATTAATGATGGTGTGTTGTTTATAGATTGGTATGAATTACTAATAAATTTTGAGTGAATCAGTATTATTCGAGTGAAATTGATCGGTATGAGTGAAATAACTATGAGGATGTTGTTCCAGTGTGACTCTACATGCCATAGGTATTGTGGCAGTATACATTTTGCATTGACTTGATGTAACTGTTGTGACCCTATAGGAATGAGGCATCATCCTATGAGTTGGATGCAGCAGTTCATAGGTCGGCAAGTGAGACTGTAGCTGCTTATGGAGATGGCTTGAGTCTATTGGACTGCTCTGAGCAAGGTGAGGGTTTGAATCTGAACGGATGAGTATGTGGTTGAGTATTAAAATGATGAACAAGTGAAAGAAAGAGTTGCTGGGTGAAGTGGAATTGTGGATACCCGAGTGGGTGATTTCCGAGCCAATTTGTGATGCTTCCAAGTGGAAGGTGTTAAGAGTGGGCTGTCTCGGAATTTCTTGTGGAGTGGTCAGTAACCACTTGAGAGGTGAAGTTGTTTCGATTGGAAAATTGACTGGTCGGTGAATGCTTGGAAGGCATTGGTTTTTAAGTTATTTTGTGTGGCATGCAGTGCTATGCCGAGTTGTTATTGAGGCACGTTCCTGATTGAATTTCGAGGACGAAATTCCTAAAAGGTGGGGAGAGTGTAACATCCCAGATTTTTAAATAATTATAAATTTCAGATTAAGGTTATGGATTGATAGGATTAATGGTTAATTAAGGATTAATTACCAATTAGGCAATTTATTGTGTAATAATAATAGTAATAATATGTGCCTTTGGTGGTTAATGGGCCGGTTCTCTCTCTCTCTCTCCCTGTCCACGTGGAGTGCAATGATGGCTGTGAGAGTTAGCATTTAATGCTGATAGGATTGCATTAATGAGGATGGGATGGCTGATGGAGTGTGAACTGATGGGGGCAGTGTGTGTGTATGTTGATAAGCTTTAGCTTTGGTTTTCCTCCTCACTCTCTTCATTTCTCGTTGGTTGCATGTTCTGAAGAGTGAAACACTCTTTCTTCCCTCTACACTCTCTGGAGACTCTCCCTCTCCTTCATCTTCTTCCTCCACTCAATGCTGTGTTGAGCCACTACATGGTGGTGGAGTATGATTATAACCGAGTGGAACTGGGTGAAGAGTGAAACAGCATAGCTGTGTGTTGGAGGTTGGGTTTCTCCTCTGTTCCCTGGTGTTTCTCCTTCTTATTGGTCCTTCTTATTCTTCTCTTTTTCATCTTCGTTGATGGGGCTGTTTGTGGCTCGGTTGGGAGCCTGTAACAGCTGTGTGGGTGCCTCGGTTGTGGAAGATGGTCCACTATTTTTGAGGCTGTGCTATTGAGAAGAAGAAGGCATGCATGAATGGTGCTGTTCGAATGGAGAACAGCTTTGTACTAAGCCTTGGAGGTTGCTGCTCGAGTAAACAGCATGGATTCTTCCATGGTTGTGAGCAGAGTGGAGCTTGGAGTGTTGACTGCTGTGAGCGTGTTGCTGGGACGACTGGGAAGCTATGTGGCTCTTCCTACATTGGAATGCCGAGCAGAAGCTGCTGTGGCTGGGCCGAGTGGCCATTTGACTCCTGGAAGCTTCATCCAGGTAAGGGGGCTTTGCATCTCAAATGCATGGATTTCTGGACGGGTTTCCGGGTGAAATTGTCACACTGTGTTGTGTTTTAATGTGTATGGTATGCTGCAATTGAGTAAATAGCCCGGATTATTGATGCTTATTATTTATGTAATGTATGATACCCGTTCATATGATGTGTGATGTTTGTTGATGATGTTTATGTTGAGATGTATGAGATGCACATGATGAATGTTAAGTTCTATGTGTGATCCTCTATTTGTCCCTGGGTATGTTGTACATTTGAATGCATGTGAGCTTTATTGATGTATGTGCGTATGCTGAATGAATGAATGGGGACTGTTATGATGAATGCCGAGTAGGCTCTATAGATGAAAGCATGAAATGCTTACTGGAAAGGATAGATCTGAATGAATAGAGGATAAATTCTAGTGAGTAGATGATAATCCGAGTGGATGGCAGAGGATTGCCGAGTGGATGTGGTATAAGCCGAGTCATCTGATTGTTGTTGAATTGCCGTGTGCATATAATGCTGAATGCTAAATACCGAGTGGGCAATCGGATGAATATGCGTTTAATGAAATTGAATGTGTTGATGTGACATAAGACCCGGGTTGGACTCGGGCAGTGCCTAGAGCACTAAGCGTTGGACGCTATTAAGGATTCTGAGATTAATCCTAAAAGACCTCCGAGTTGGACTCGAGGCCATGCTTAGAGCATGAGCATTAGATGCTTAATGGAAGTCCTTGGGTTGGACCCAAGGCAGATACCGAGTGCATTGGAGTTGGACTCCGAGTGAATATGACCATATGCATCCGATTCGCCACTGGAATGCTTAAAGCATGTATATATATAACGATCGGCAATCAGATGATGAAACACATGATGAAATATGTGGAAATGTGATTAAGTCCTGGAGCTGGGCTCAGGCAGACTCCTTGAGCAGGGCTCAGAGTTGAGTGAAATCCGAGTGGATCAGTATACTTGTTACTGAGTGAATTAACCTTTATAGCCGAGTGAAATGGGTGAATCCCGATCGGAAGATGTTTGTGATTGTCCATATTGAATGACAGTGTTTGTTATGCTAATTGATATATATGTTATTACATGTTGAGAATTCTGTGATTGATCCGAGCCAATATTTGTCATTTAATATGTAATGCTCACCCCTACACCATTTTTCAGTGTATGCAGGTCGGTTTGGATGATGTGATGGTCTTAAACCCAAGTGTTGGGTGTTTATGATAAAGGCTGTGTATATAATATTATGTTCCGAGTACATTTGATGTATTAAAGCCTTGGTCGGCTCATAACAATGTTGTATCATGAATATGAAATATATATGTACTGGAATCCGAGTGCATGTTAACATATATATACTTCGAGTGAATGGTATTATATGCATATCGACTGAATGTGTTGGTGATGGAAAGTATAAAGATAATAAGTATCTGAATGTATGGTTATACATATATAGGTCGGTAGTCGGATTTGGGAATTAGAGAATAAATTTACATAAGTGATTTATGTTGATTTGATGCTTCGTACCGACTAGGAAATGATGTTGTATGAATATTTCTAAGTTGATGAATCCTGAGTGAAATATAAGTGGCTTAGTTGCTTTCTGAGTGAGTCTTATGCATGTGACTCCATATCCGAGTGTGACTCATCTGTGAGCCTCTTTCTGTGTGTTGGTAGCTCTTGTGGATTCTGAGTGGAGAATATGGGTGAACCCCGAGTGGGGAATGATTTTGTATAAACCCGAGTGGAAACCCGAGTGAACCTCTCCGAGGGAAGAGTTGTTATGATGGATTAGATTGGGCATATTCTGAGTGGTTTATATATATATGATCCGAGTGAAGTTATGCATGTATTCCGAGTGAACATGGGTACCTATTCCGAGTGAATAAGGTAATATGTATTCTGAGTGTATAAGGATGGAATGAATCCGAGTAGGACTTGACTTAATTGTTATTCTAGTGGCCTCCTATAACTCGAGAGGGGGGGTGAATTGAGTTATGATAATTTTTAAAATTTCTAAACGCACTTTTCTTAATTCTTAATTATGTTGTAGTTAAGTGTAAAAGAGTATGACAGTGCACAACAGATTATCTGAAATGAAAGACAGAGTGTAGGGTTGAGAAATTTGCAAACAGTATTTATACTGGTTCGGCCAACCACTGCCTACGTCCAGTCTTCTTAAGTCACCCTTGAGGATTCCACTATTGTCAAAAATAGTACACTAGTACTTCCACACTTTGGCACAACCTTGCCCTTGTGTGAAGTATCACCAAGAGTCTCACTACTCTTGTATACAATACTTTGGGACACCTTCCCAAGCAACCAAGATTCTCACACTTGTAGTAAAGTGAACAAAGAAATACTCTCTTATTTAGAGCATATGGACAAATTGAAGAGCAATAATAAGTAGAAAATCTACTTAGAAGAATATGGCCTTTAATGGTCTTAAGAGAGAATTGGAAGAATTGGTGTGTTTTTGCAAATGAAGAGCATCCCTATTTATAGTGTTAGAGAGGCCTTCAAAAGGTGTGAATTTAATGAATAAAATAATCAAAAAGGTACCTCTTGAATAAAATAATAATTTATGAGAAGATATAAGGTTTCATCAATGTGTTTCTCGAATAGATGTAATGTTTCAGCCTTTCTGAACTGGCGGTAATCGATTACCATAAGTATGTAATCGATTACGTGAATTTAAAACCTCATCTTAACATGACCGTTAGTATGTAATCGATTACAATAACCAAGTAATCGATTACTTGGTCAGTTTTTTTTAAACGTTTGCTGAAACATTGGCTTTTAAATCATTTCAAAACATGGTAATCGATTACTCTTTTTAGGTAATCGATTACTTTGAATCAGTTCTTAAAAAAACCAAGCTTTAAATCTTCTCTTTTTTTTAAGACATGGTAATCGATTACTGTTTTAACGTAATCGATTACTTGAATCAGTTTTTGAAGTTAATACGTTGAAATCTCTTTATTTTGTATTTCAAAATGTCTTTAGACCTGGTAATTGATTACTTAACTGAGATAATCAATTACGATTATTAAAATTCAGACTTTGGTAAAATCTTAAGTCATTGATATTTATTTTTAATGGCCATATTTTTCTTTAATAGAGTCTTACTATGATTCTGCCTTGGTGTTGAATCTTCATGCTTCATCTTTGGCATTTAGTCTTTGTCATTATCAAAATCCTTTATGGTCTTCATTCTCCCCCTTTTTGATGATGACAATTACCTGTATACTTCTGTACAAAAATTGATGCATGTTACTTTTAAGATTAATTTCTTTTTGTTTGTTGTATTTGATTGGTCCTTGTGTTGTACTTTTTTTTTTGATACTAAAAGTACTCTCCCCCTGAGTTTTTGCAGTGTTTGCCAATGATTGATTTGATGCCAATGATTATAATGATTGCTATATCTCCCCCTTTGTCATTATCAAAAAGAATAATAATAAAAAATTATAAAGTGCAATGGATATATATATTGATGAAACGTAAACAGACAACCAACAAGAGGACTTGTTTTTCATAAACAAAAACGGAAATTATATAGTGATAGCCAACAAAACCAGAAGACTTGTGGGGTATAAACACAAATTGAAATTATTTAATAACAACCAATAAAGCAGAAAGATAGACTAATCGGATGGTGGTGGAAAACGGGAGAGGAGAGTCTGCATGGTGCTGTCCACATGATCAAAACGGTCACGAACATAAGAACGGAGGGACTGGAGTTCGGTGGCAAGGTCAGTCATGGAAAGAGAGCCGGGTACAGGATCAGGATCCTGAGGAGGAGCAGAATGTTTGGGAATCTATTCGCCGTCAGCGTTTTGCTTGTATCCAAACGAAGAGAGAGCAGTTTTGCCAATGGCAAAGGATCGCTGAGGCTTGATGCACAGTTCATCAGAGATGGGAACATTGAAGTGACGAAGAATTCGGGTAATGAGTCCAGCATATGGAAGGGGAGCGTTGGCTTTCAGAGCCTTCTTCATGCGATAGCGAATAAGAGTAGTCCAGCTAAGAGGACGAACAGTTAAGAGAGACCACATAAGAACCAAATCTTCCTCAGTAATCTGGGCCAAGTTTGTGGTGCGAGGAACCAGAATGCGAACCAGAATGTAGTGCATGACCCTGCAACTAAACGAAAGAGAGCCAGCCAAGAGGCGGCCAGCACATTCAGCAGTCTCAGAACACACCAGACGACGGGCTTCAAGAGTGTTAAAGTCATGTTCCCAGTTTTCAGAGATGTGACCTTCATAATGTTCTCCGACCGACGGAAGTTCAGTGAGTTCATAAAAGATGCCAGAATCAATAACAATGGGGACCTTCTTGACTTCAGAAATTAAGCATCCATCAGTAATCTGAAGATTGGAGTAGAACAGACGGACCAGATCAGGATAGTGATCCTCTTTGATGGTGAGGAATGGGATGAGGTTCTGAATATCAAAAAATTGATAGCAGTCAACATTTTCGATTATTGGAAGATCAATGCATTTAGGGTCAATAATGTCTCGGCAATGAAACAAAGAGTAAAAACGTGTTTGTTGAGCAGAATTGGAGAAGAATTCCACAAAGGTATGAAGGGAAGGATTGGGTGAAGGCTGATCAGAGGAAGAAGAGGAGCCGAGAGTCCTCTTTTTCTTGGTGGGAACAGCAGGTGAAGGTGGGGTGGGAGTGTAAGTAGGAGAATGGTCAGCCATGGAGTGCAAAACGGAGGAAGAACGAGATGAAGAAGATGTTGAATAGTGAAAAATAAGAGTGAAAGGGATGGCTTTTAACTGAGTCGAATGGAGGTAATCGATTACTTGTTCAGCGTATGTATATTGTAACCGATTACGGGAAGTGGAATGGACAAGTAACTGATGGTAATCGATTACAAATTGATAGTGAGAGGGAGGTAATCGATTACGGGGCAGTTCACGCGTTTTTGAAATGTCACAGGGGTCATGAGGGGACGTGACTGTGGCGTGGGAAATCGTGTGGAGATAGTGGGAAATGGGAAGGCTGACGGTTTCAGTGATGGGATGCATATTAAATGATCTTGGTTGTATTTTAAAGTGGAAGGGATAATGGAATATTATATTATGTGGTAGTTACGAGGAAAAAAGAATTAAGATACAAGATGTGAATGTTCCGAATATAGAGAGGCAGAGAATATATATTATTTAATTAATTATTTTAAGAAAACGTAACGTGCAGAACTCTTGGAGAAGTCACATCATGGATAGTGGTAATCGATTACATACGGTGTGTAATCGATTACTTAAGCGTAAGTTACTGTTCCACGTAGAGTTTTCACCTGTGTGACTACTGAGAATATATGATAATCGATTACGTGTTGCATGTAATCGATTATAGACCAGTTTTTTTTTTCATGATAATTGTTGTTTTAATCAATTTTATGAGAAATCTATGATGCCTAACTCATTTCTAAGATTGAAAAAGTGTTCTTTAGGCAAAGGTTTTGTGAATATATCTGCGAGTTGCTTATGGGTCTCAATAAATTCTAATATACAATCACCTTTTTGAACATGATCTCTAAGGAAGTGATGTCTGATTTCTATATGCTTAGTCCTTGAGTGTTGTACGGGATTTTTAGAAAGGTTTATTGCACTAGTATTGTCGCACTTAATAGGGATATGATCTAAATTAATTCCGTAATCTAATAGTTGTTGTTTCATCCATAATATTTGAGCGCAACAACTACCAGCAGCGACATACTCAGCTTCTGCTGTGGATAAGGCGACACTATTTTGCTTTTTACTGTGCCAGGATACTAAGGCTGACCCTATTAGATGGCAAGTACCACTGGTACTTTTTCTATCAGTTCTACATCCTGCAAAGTCAGAATCGGAATATCCGACTAGATTGCAAGATGTTCCCTTAGGGTACCATAGTCCTAGATTTCCTGTACCTATTAAATATCTCATGATTCTCTTTACTGCTTTTAGATGAGATTCTTTTGGATTAACTTGGAATCTAGCACAGAGACAGACACTAAACATGATATCAGGCCTACTTGCAGATAAATATAGTAGTGATCCGATCATACCTCGATACATTTTAGCGTCAATGGATTTCCCAGCTTCATCTTTATCAAGATAGGTAGATGTGCTCATGGGTGTTGAGATGTTTTTGGCATTCATCATTCCGAATCGAGTCAATAGTTCCTTGCAATACTTTGATTGATTGATGAATATACCTTCTTTGGCTTGCTTAATTTGTAGCCCAAGGAAGAAGTTCAGTTCTCCCATCATAGACATTTCAAATTCGCTCTGCATTGCTAGGGAAAATTCCTTACACAGATTTTCGTTAGTTGATCCAAAAATGATATCGTCAACATATATTTGAACCAAGAGAATATTATTGTCATTTCTTTTGATGAATAAGGTTGTGTCTACCTTTCCTCTGTTGAAGTTATTTTCTAGCAGAAATTTACTTAGTCTATCATACCATGCTCGGGGTGCTTGTTTAAGACCATATAATGCTTTCTTCAATTTAAACACATGGTCAGGAAATTTTTCACTTTCAAATCCCGGTGGTTGACATACATATACTTCTTCATTTATATATCCATTTAAGAATGCGCTTTTTACATCCATTTGAAATAATTTAAAGTCCATATATGATGCAAAAGCTAAAAGCATTCTTATGGCTTCTAATCTAGCCACTGGAGCATAGGTTTCTTCATAATCTATGCCTTCCTCTTGATTGTATCCCTTGGCCACCAACCTTGCCTTATTTCTTATGATTATTCCATGTTCATCCATTTTATTTTTAAAAACCCATTTAGTTCCTATGATTTGATGTTTGGTAGGTTTTGGGACTAGTTCCCATACTTGATTTCTTTCAAATTGGTTTAATTCTTCTTGCATGGCTATTATCCAATTTTCATCATCTGTTGCTTCCATAATATTTCTAGGTTCTATTTGTGATACGAATGCCATAGAATTGCATGCATTTCTAAGAGATTTTTGAGTTGTTACCCCTTTTGATATATCACCTATGATGTTGTCAATGGGGTGGTTCTTGTTGAACTTCCATTCTTTGGGTAGATTATTACTTGATGTTGTATTATCACCTTGACTGCTTATGTGGTCTTCCTTCTTTTTATCAATTTGAATTTGTTCCAGAGTATCTGTAATGTCTTCTAAAGATCTTTCTACACTAGAAGGGTTAGATTCATCAAAGGTAACATGAACAGATTCTTCAATGGTTTGTGTCCTTTTGTTATATATCCTAAATGCTTTGCTTGATAAAGAATATCCAAGAAAAATTCCTTCATCGGCTTTAGCATCGAATTTTCCTAGGTTATCCTTTCCATTATTTAGTACAAAGCATTTACATCCAAATACATGCAAATGGGATACATTTGGTTTCCTTCCATTATATAGTTCATAGGGTGTTTTCTTCAGAATAGGTCTAATTAATACCCTATTCATAACATAACATGCAGTACTAACTGCATCAGCCCAAAAATATTTAGGGAGATTATTCTCATTAAGCATTGTTCTAGCTAATTCCTCTAGTGATCTATTCTTCCTCTCAACTACTCCATTTTGTTGAGGGGTCCTAGGGGCTGAGAAGTTGTGTTTGATTCCATATTTATCACAAAATTTTTCAAATGATCTATTTTCAAATTCCCCTCCATGATCGCTCCTTATGCTAATAATTCTAAAATCTTTTTCATTTTGGACTATCTTAGCTAGCCTTTTAAAGGATGAGTAAGCCTCATTTTTATTTTTCAAAAATAGAGTCCAGGTGAATCTTGAAAAGTCATCAACAATTACTAGGGCATAATAGTTACCACCAAAGCTTTTAGTTCTTGATGGTCCAAATAGATCCATATGTAGTAACTGCAGAGGCTTAGTTGTAGAGACAATATTTTTTGATTTAAAAGATATTTTTACCTGTTTACCCTTTTGACAGGCATCACACATTTTATCTTTTACAAATTTTAATTTTGGTACCCCTATGACTAGATCTTTTTTAATTATTTTATCTAAGTGATCCATGTGTATGTGTGCTATCCTTCTATGCCAAAGCCATGGATCTTCCTCATGAGTTATTAAACATCGGGCTTGGCTAGATGACAAATTATCCAAGTTTATCATGTAAATATTATTGATTCTTTTTCCAATAAATTTTATAGTGTCATTATCTTTTTCTTTAATTATGCATGTGTCAGAATTAAATATGACATGGTTACCTTTGTCGCACAGTTGACTTATGCTTATCAAGTTGTGCTTTAGTCCTTCGACATACAGCACATTGTCAATTGAGGTTGTAGGATCTTTTCCAACTTTTCCTACTCCAAGGATTTTTCCTTTGTTGTTGTCGCCGTAGGTGACGTATCCTTCTTCCTTCCTAATTAGTGAGGAGAATTTTGATATATCTCCTGTCATGTGCCTGGAGCAGCCACTGTCAAGATACCAGCTTGACTGTCTACTGACCAAGCATACCTGCAACGAAGATTAAATTTTTATCTTAGGTACCCATATTTTCTTGGGTCCTTGAAGGTTAGAATTTGATGGTACTTGCTTCCTAATCCAAATCTTGTTTGAATTTTGAATTCCATTTTCTCTTATTTTACATGTAGATGCTGTATGACCCTTTCTTCCACAGTGATAGCATTTAACAAAAGGACTAGTTGATATCTTTTGAGGTATAAAGAAATTTTTATACAGTTTTTGCTTTTTAGAGGGATCAAAACCTAGTCCAGCCTTATTAAGGTGGCATCCTTGTTTTCCAAGGAGTATGTCTAGGTTGTCTCTTCCCATAGTAAATTTTGCTAAAGTATTTTTTAAATCATTGACTTCTTGAGAAAGCTTTTGACATGTAATGCATGATTGATTGCATGTGATCCTAGTTCTCAGATTGTTTTCTAGGTTTACTTTTTCTATTTTAACTTGTCCTAATTCTTCATGTAACTTTGAAACATTTTCTTCTAGATTTTGATTAATACTTTTAATATTTAAAAATTTCTTAGCGAGTTTTTGATATTCTTCATGAAGTTCTTCAAATGCCTCTTGCAATTCATCGAATGTAGGGTTTGAATCATTTACCTCTTCGGTGTTAGTCATTAAGCAAAGGTTAGCTTCTTCTTGATCTGATTCCTCAGAGGAGCTTAGGTCGTTGTCATCCCAAGCAATATATGCTCTTCTCTTATTTTTGAAATGCTTCTTTTCTTGTTTGTCCATATTCTTGTTTAGGGTTGGACATTCCATCTTCATATGTCCAAACTTTCCGCATTCAAAACATTTTGGACCTTGATTGGCTTCATCATTCTTTTTGAAGGGCTTTCTGAAGTTTGGTCTTCTCTGTCCTTCTTTCTTCTTAAGAAATCTATTGAACCTTCGGACTAGCATTCCAAACTCCTCTGTATCATCCGTACTTTTGTTTTCCTCCATGTTTTCATCATCACTTTCATTTGTTGTTTGTATTGAGGTTTTGAGGGCAATACTTCTTCTCTTTTTATCCCCTTCTTCATGTTGATTTAGCCTGGTTAGTTCAAGTTCATGTTCCTGTAGTTTACCAAACAGAGTAGCAAGTGACATGGTTGCCAAGTCTCGTGATTCTGATATGGCTGTTACTTTTGGTTGCCACTCCCTGTTTAAACATCTTAAAACTTTGTCAATTAAATCTTCGTTAGAGAAGGTTTTTCCTAAGCATGCAAGATGATTGATTATGTGTGTAAATCTCTTTTGCATATCCTGTATATTTTCATTATTGTTCATCCTGAATAATTCATATTCCCTAGTTAGAGTGTTTATTCTTGATCTCTTAACTTCGGTTGTTCCTTCGTGAGTTACTTCCAAGGTATCCCACATTTCTTTTGCAGTTTTGCAATTGGATATTCTAAAGTATTCATCCATTCCTAAGGCTGAGGGTATTATATTTTTGGCCTTGAGGTTGTATTGTACTTTTGTTTTGTCTGCATCAGTCCATTCACTTCTTGGTTTAATCATGGTTACTTCTTCAACTACTTTGGTTGGTATGAATGGACCATTCTCAATGGAGTCCCATATGTCTATATCAATAGCTTCTATGAATATTTGCATACGGGTTTTCCAGTATTGGTATCCTACACCATTAAATACAGGAGGTCTATGGATGGAATTTCCCTCGGGGAAGACAGGGTTGGGAGAGGCCATTTCTACTTCTTGAAGTTTCTAAACTTTATACAAGAAGCTAGCTCTGATACCACTTGTTATTCTAGTGGCCTCCTATAACTCGAGAGGGGGGGTGAATTGAGTTATGATAATTTTTAAAATTTCTAAACGCACTTTTCTTAATTCTTAATTATGTTGTAGTTAAGTGTAAAAGAGTATGACAGTGCACAACAGATTATCTGAAATGAAAGACAGAGTGTAGGGTTGAGAAATTTGCAAACAGTATTTATACTGGTTCGGCCAACCACTGCCTACGTCCAGTCTTCTCAAGTCACCCTTGAGGATTCCACTATTGTCAAAAATAGTACACTAGTACTTCCACACTTTGGCACAACCTTGCCCTTGTGTGAAGTATCACCAAGAGTCTCACTACTCTTGTATACAATACTTTGGGACACCTTCCCAAGCAACCAAGATTCTCACACTTGTAGTAAAGTGAACAAAGAAATACTCTCTTATTTAGAGCATATGGACAAATTGAAGAGCAATAATAAGTAGAAACTCTACTTAGAAGAATATGGCCTTTAATGGTCTTAAGAGAGAATTGGAAGAATTGGTGTGTTTTTGCAAATGAAGAGCATCCCTATTTATAGTGTTAGAGAGGCCTTCAAAAGGTGTGAATTTAATGAATAAAATAATCAAAAAGGTACCTCTTGAATAAAATAATAATTTATGAGAAGATATAAGGTTTCATCAATGTGTTTCTCGAATAGATGTAATGTTTCAGCCTTTCTGAACTGGCGGTAATCGATTACCATAAGTATGTAATCGATTACGTGAATTTAAAACCTCATCTTAACATGACCGTTAGTATGTAATCGATTACAATAACCAAGTAATCGATTACTTGGTCAGTTTTTTTTTAAACGTTTGCTGAAACATTGGCTTTTAAATCATTTCAAAACATGGTAATCGATTACTCTTTTTAGGTAATCGATTACTTTGAATCAGTTCTTAAAAAAACCAAGCTTTAAATCTTCTCTTTTTTTTAAGACATGGTAATCGATTACTGTTTTAACGTAATCGATTACTTGAATCAGTTTTTGAAGTTAATACGTTGAAATCTCTTTATTTTGTATTTCAAAATGTCTTTAGACCTGGTAATTGATTACTTAACTGAGATAATCAATTACGATTATTAAAATTCAGACTTTGGTAAAATCTTAAGTCATTGATATTTATTTTTAATGGCCATATTTTTCTTTAATAGAGTCTTACTATGATTCTGCCTTGGTGTTGAATCTTCATGCTTCATCTTTGGCATTTAGTCTTTGTCATTATCAAAATCCTTTATGGTCTTCATTAATGGTTTACCCCAAGTGGTTAAGTATTTCATAAGTCCGAGTGAATTACTTGATGGATGAAATACCGAGTGATGTGTGTTGGCGGATTCCCGATTGAATTATGGTTAAATACACCAAGTGGTGTTTGGTTGATGTTTACCGAGTGACTCGAGGTTGAATTATGCCGAGTGGTTTGATAGAATCCGAGTGGGATAACCCTCATTTCCCGAGTGGATCATTATGTTGACTCTGTGGATAGAATTGAGAGATTAAGTTATGGGTTGCCGAGTGAGGCAATTGTTAGGGTGGTTCCCGAGTGATTGGAATTCCCTTATACCGAGTGGACTAAGTCATTACCGAGTGAATGGCTGTCTCGTAGACCGAGTGGTGGATTGGCCGAGTGTGGCTTCTCGCTTCAGCGAGTGAGATCTCGCTCCAGCGGGTTTGTGATTGGAAGGGCTTTTGTTGTGGTTCCGCTTAAGCGCATGTGTGCTCGCCCGAGCGAGTTGGTCGACCTCGCTCAAGCGGAGTCGGATCTCGCTTGAGCGAGTGCACGCCGTATTGTTGGGTTGCTCAGGCGCTGTTTTCTTCTTCCGTTGTGAATGTTTTCCGTTGATCTGATCGGTTTTCCCAGCTTTTTCCTTTTTCTTGCCTTCCTTTCCTTTTTATTAATGGTCATTGGACCTAGCTCTCATATCTTCGTATATGGGAGTGACTTTTAATTATTGATCCAGGTATTTTCTAATTAATTGGCCCGGTTCTTCATGATTTTTTTTTTGGAAAAATTTCCCCTGTCCCGGGTTTAATTAAGGACGTTCTACAAAGCAGACCCACCAATAGTATCTACAAGGGGAAGAGAGAGAGAGGAAGAGGGAGAGGGAGAGGGAGAGGGAGAGGAAGAACAGGAGGTAGATGGGAGGGAGGAGGGGAAGTTAATACAATGCCTTCTGAAGTTGATATTGTGGCAACACAATCAAGTGTTATTCAACCCATGTAATTAGAATGAAATTATGAGTAGTTTTTAAGATACGATAGTTATTTTCAAACACTTGTTGTTAATGTAAAGTTGGATTCATTTTGAATTCAATGTAATGACCATTATTTGTTTGGTTCAAAATTGAACAATGCAATTCTAATCTTTAAGTCAATACCCAAGTTTCATTTTAACAAAGTGTGCACACTATAGTAAACCAATACTTCTTTTTTAGATTACTTGTTTGCCTTCTCACATTACCAAAATAGATTAAAATAATAGCCATATCTAACAGATTGAAAAATAGGTATCTCCATTGATAGTTGAAAGTTATATTCATTAATACAAATAGTCTATGTGACCTCATCTAAACTAAACCTTAAACAGGAGCCTAATACTATATCATCATATATTTTCAGGGGCCTAATGCTATAAAAAAACTTTTTCAAGGGCTTACTGCTATAAATAAATCATTTTTAGGGACTGAAGCCATAAGCCAAACCAAACTAAACTATATCTTTAACCCTTCACTATAACCAACACCAGGGTCAAGAAGACAATGGCCCATGATATTACACACAACCACATTAGCATGAAATTCATGGTTCTGTATTCTCTTAATCTCTTTTTGAACCTTATAACCCTATTGATCTCCCCGTCAAAAACTTTATTGCATGAGTAGAGAAGCTAGTAGACCTTGGCTGGATTTATTGCCCACTATCAACCCACTCGAAATACCCATATGTGTTCTTATCCTGTAAAATGAATGGACCAACTTCAAACATGGGTCACAATAAGAAAAAGTAAATGAAATAGAATAAACCTTAAACGAAAAGGATAATACTCTATTTATCATCCAATTAACACATTTAAAGAATGTTCTACTATTTTTTAGGCTCTTGGAGACTAGTAGCAACAAGGGTTCATTACATTTACATTGTCGCCTACATGGAGCCCTTAAAAATGAACCACTCAACCTTGTAGACATGGCGGACCTAGACATCGTTCAGCAATCAGACTTAAAAGGATAGGGAAGGAGACCTTCCTTGCTTAGGCACATTTTATGGTTTTAGGGTAAGAGATAAGGAAGAAACCCTAATTTCAAGATTAGGGGAAATGTTACCGTTAGAAATTTTGGGATTTTTTATATATAAAACATATTATTAATTCTAACTCAACGTGGTGCATGCTAACTTCCATGTCATGTGACCCTAATGGCATATATTCTTTTGTTATACCTCAACACTTAACAGAAACAGTTAACGACAATGGCTTAATACTAACAAATTAAATTTTAAGGGGGTCTGAAACTAAGATTTATTATTAGAGGGCGTAAAACCAAATAAATTGAAGTATACATATGTATATACACACCTATTGGTTTACTTAAATCAATAATTTAAAACTTGTTTGGTATCTAGTTGGGACAACGGAGTTATGAAAATAGAAAAATCTAATGGTTAATATTGATCCTTCATGTCATTTGAGACAATAAAAATTATGTTAAACCAACATATACCAAACAACCCCTTAATTTTCATCTATAGTCAAACTTTGATTACGCTTATAAAGTTTGATAATAGAAAATTATGTAACTTTTGATTGCATTAGGAATTAAACATATGAAAGAAGACTCATAATAATTCATACATTTTATTTAATCAATTAAATTAATTAATTGTCCAAAAAATTATGCAACTAATAAGTGTAGAACACCCCCGGTCGCCTAATTTTATTTTTAAACCGAGTTCTATGGGGTTAGTAAAAAATAAAGACATGTTATCTAATGTGCTAAAATATAATATTAACAAGAGAAAAAATATATTTTTTTAAATTGTTAATGGATTCATATAAAATTTGAATTCACTCTAACATCATTCTTAATATACACTTGTATATAATAAGTTCTTAATCAATATCTTCAAGCCTACCAAAACCAGAACAAAATAGTGTTACTCTATTAATTCTCTCCAAATATATATTAGATAATATAGTTAGACGAAAATAAAGTTACATAAGTTTACGAGATATCCATTAGACACCAGCTGCATAGATTTGTTTTTCCTGATTTGTGCAAGTCTTTCAATGTTAATAGAAATTGCATCACTAGTCTTCTCATTAGATATAAGCACTTTTTTAAAATATCTAGCTAGTACTCTTAATTGATCCTATAGGTACTGGGCAATCTTTTTTAATGTGGTTGTGCGCAAATCAAAATCTTCATAAACAAAAGATTCCTAGATAGTGGTTGTGGATTTATATGAAACTTAAGATAGAATCTCCATGTAAGTAACTTTAATGATATGAATGGCACTTCTCAGTGTTACTTTTAAATGATTGAGGAATAAGAACCTAGATGACACCTAAACATTTTTTTGTTGGGACATATAACTTCTCTTTCTTGGATTCAAATTCTTTTAGAAAGAACATGTCCTTGCAGATGACTGAGAGCCTTCCAAAAGCTTCCCAACTTTTCTTTTTTCATGTAAAGGAGATGCATTCAGGATTTGTATATCCAAATGGACACTTTTATTATCCCAATTAGTGCAAGTTGCTATCATAACTTAATTTTTATTGATTCTCATATCTAATGATTCCATAACCAAAAATATTTTACCCATTTTCTCTGTGTGATTAACGAATTTACCTAAGAATATTTCTTTATATAATTCTCTTCTTAATGAGAAATTTGACGGGTAATTAAGAGTGCATTATTAATTGGAAGCGAATATTGTTACATATATACCTAGCTATCTAATTTATATACCCACTCTAAACCTTATGTATATTATTCTTATTATTATTCAAGCTAGTGAAGTATTAAGTACCAAACTTTGCTTCACCCAACACGAACATCATGCTGCTAATTGCTACTTTCATATATGTAATTCCACCTAAACTTTGATCGATTCCAACCATTTAAACTGTATATATATTAATATGTAAACTACAAAACAGCATTTGTGCTGCTAACTTATTTAACTAAAACGATTTATGTTACTTTTTAGGTCGATTTTAGAAATTATTTCATTTTCATTTTTTTTACCAAAACTCAAGTTGGTGTGTCCTTTTATTATAAATGAATCACTATTAACTACTACATGGAATTTGCTAGATACATGTGAGTAACCTAACAAATAACAAATATACGGCATAACAAAGAAGAAAGAAGTATCAAAGAGATGAAAGAGAGAAGGAAAACACTGGTGGAAAAAAGGGTTTTAAGCACGGTTCTGGAGGGCTTTTAAGCACGGTTTCAGAACCGTCCTTGTTCCCACCGTGCTTGTAAATAAGGGCTTTTAAGGACGGTTCTCAACCGTGCTCGTAAGTGGCTTTTAAGCACGGTTGAAATTAACCGTGCTCGTAGGTGGGCACTTTTAAGCACGGTTACTCCAGAACCGTGCTCGTAGGTGGGCACTTTTAAGCACGGTTACTCCAGAACCGTGCTTGTATGTGGCACTTTTAAGCACGGTTACTCCAGAACCGTGCTCGTATGTGGCACTTTTAAGCACGGTTCCTCTTGAACCGTGCTTGTTTCTGCTGGACTTTTAAGAACGGTTAAAGCGTAACCGTGCTTAAAACCTTAATTTTTTTTAAAAAAATTTTTATTTGAATTTTATTCTTTCCCAGAAACCTGTAAACAGTTCCAGACAGTCCAATGATAAATAATAATGAACGTTAAAAGAAATTCAATCAAATTGTCTAAACATCAAATATGGTATATAAAATGCACAATAAGTAATTAAGCTACACTAATAGGTATATAACTACACAGTAATAATATAATTAATGACAGAAGTCTATTGGGCTCCTTCCTTGAGTTGAAGAAGGCTGGAGGCCCATTGGTTTCTGATTTCGTCAATGTATCCTTCAGGGAACATTGAGGAAGAGTCTCGAAAGTGCTGTAAAGAAGACATAATCATTAATAAGTGAGCAACAAATCGTAATAGTAATATGTCAAAACCCAATAAATTAAAGTAGGCAGCAAAAACTTACAGGTGTCCATCCGTCTACTATACCAGATTGGACAATGGTGAGCATCGTCTTCATCACAAAATACCCACACTCAAAGCTGCCATCCTGCCGATAAGACTACAAGGTACCATACATTGATTTCATAATTAGTTATTGTTTTTGTTACTAATTGAGGTAACTTTAAAAGTAATGCTTATTAATTATTGAAGTGCTTACTTTTGGGAAGACCCACTCTAGTCTTTTCTTGCTCACTTTGCCGCGTAGTAGATGGTACCCAATTAAAGCCCTGTAAGAGAATAAAACATCAGTTTAGTTAATAGAATGACTTAATCAAATATGTAAAGTTGTTTTATTTTTTAAAAATCAACTTACCCGTCGAGTATTTTCATGTAGTCCGCACCAGGACTCCCATACAACGAACAGAAGCATGCAGCAATGCCGTCCTTCGGGCAAATGACCAACAGTTGCCAGTGAAGGCTGCAATGTACCATTGAATATTAACAACACAATCTATTATTAAATTGACAAAAATAACTAAATATTTATTAGGCTCTTACTCTCTATAAAGTGGTGCAAGGTACACAGTCTTGTTCGAGGCATGCATCCAATTCTGGATGTATGCCTGAATCTCCTCCTTGCTGTTCCCACGAAGTTGTATTAGAGAGGGCTCCAGGAAACCATAAGTGTTATCGACACCTCTCTCTATGCAAAGTCTATGTAAAAACCTAATCAAATTTGTAGACGTTTAGTGTTGTAAAAATATAAATTTATTTGACACTATCATTGAATAAAAAACATTATACTTACAGCTCCCAACACTGAATCACTGAAATGTTCAACATCGTGTTCCCCACTAGGACCTCACACAAGTCAGGTCGTGCAATGTACACTGGGATAGCACTAGGGAAACCAAAAACGGATTCCTCCCATGGGACCGGGATAGTGCAATTACGAAGCCCAGCCGATATGTCCCATAGTCGTTCTATCGGATCAAGGGGGGCTCTGGCTTCTTTGATGGGGCAACACCCTGTTAAAATAGTTAAAAAATTAGAAGTAACTTATGATTATTGAAACCATAACTTAATATATAGTTGATGCTTGGGTAAAGAGCATACCTGGGGACCAGAATCTGACAAAAGTCTGGTCGGCCACATAAGGAAGTGTCCTACAGCCTGGCCGACCAGATGTACCTCAGATGTTGGAATGGGAACAACTGCATCTGCCTCAAGGACCTGTACAACCGAAATCCTTGACACACCATCGGGCAATTTCTGATGGTGAACCAAAGGGCCTTGGTTATACACTGAACCAATGGCAACTGGCTCTTCCACTCCATCCACAAATAGGTCACACTGACGGCCATCTCCAAGATTTACATTGTCATCGTCACCGTCAGGTGCAGCACATGACCCCTTCGTGCTGACCCACCTAGTCTGCATAATTACACAACATTTTAAAGTTATTCAAGAAATAATGATAACGAATCACAGGTGAGTCAATTAAATAATGTACAATGTAACCTGTGGGTCCACCATTGGTGGCGTAGGTTGACATTGTTGACTGAATGACGCCATCATCTCACTCCGAAACCGTGCCATCTCTTCCTGAAGCAGCCTCTGCATTTCCTCCTTTGCCTCTGCCTTCACTGCAGCAACCTTCTCCTCAAAGGTCTTCTCCAAATCAGATATGGACTGGGAAGGGGTGGCTGGATGGCCGAAAAAGCTTCGGAGGCCTGCAGAGAAAGAATAATTAGAAATAAAAATGTTATCATACAGAATCTAAGACTATTAATGTAAACGTACCATGACCTCGACCAGCTACACGTACACGTCCAGGGTGCTCTGGTCGACCGATGGCGGCGGTCAATATATCATCCCTACCATGTGGGACAAATGACCCTTGGGTCGACTGCTCAACCAAGGGATCCTGCAACCAAAAATCAGTGATCAGTGTTAGGGTTTGATGGACATTTAACGTTTCATAAAAAGTAGTGATAAGCTTTATACTTACAATCCTTGAGACAACCTCCTCAACATGTGATAAAGTGTACTGACCACTCTTCTTCGTCCTGGCACGCTTCCATTTTTCATGTCGTGTGGGTGGAGAGGGGGGATCCACAATAGTGACGTCAGGGTGGCTACCTTGACGCTGCATAGCTTTCTCCTGCACTATCCGATCCTCCAATAATCGGTAACCCCCACGTAACAACGTGTGAGGGCAGTCATTTTTCCCCTTAATTTCCTGTGCTTTCATGCGTCTTGCCTGCATCAAAAACAATTCATGTCCATTTATACGTTATACATTCTCCGATAACTAGAAAAACATACATACCATAAACTCGTCCGTGTGCCTGGATGCCACAAACGCATCCCAAGTCTGCCGATCTATGGATGTGTATCTATCTCCAGGAAACTCACCCTGCTTCTTCCCGTAGACATACCTATAATTACACAATATTTGAATTAACTAATTGATAACTTAAAAAATGATGAGTTTAAACATTGATATTTTAAAATTAAAATATACGTGGAGGTCAGGTTGCTCTTGAATGTCCTCCATCGGTCAGCGATCTCAGACATGATCTTCCTGCGTAGTGTATCAACTGCAGGAATATCCCAAGCATCCTACAAGTGCACAATAATCAAGGATGAGATTATTATGCATAAAAAACTACAATACGAGTAAATAAATGTACAGATAATTATACTTACAACAACATCAGCCCAAATTGCATTCTTCACGACCTCCTCAACACTATCCCAATCAGGGATAATGATGGACACCTTCGTCCGTGCCAAGACACCTAAGTAACTCTGAAACTTGGCGGCGTTGGGTCCTGAAGTCCTCCCGGTGCAAATATCAATGTCAACATGGGTCCTCTGACCCTGACGGCGCCTAAGTGCAACACTGGTCATCCGAGTAACACCTCTCCTCCTAGATGAGGAATCTATGCTCTGGGAGTCAGATCTCACATGTGAATCCTGATCAGCCATAGGTATCTGTTCAAAAAAATAAGAATCAGTTTATAAACATGACGAATGATATATAAACATGGTGAATGATATATAAACATGATGAATGATATATAAACATGATGAATAATATATAACCATACCCTATGTTTCCCATAGACCCTCCTGGTGGTCATTTCGAGTCGCAACTATATCATCTATGAGATCTTCCACAACATCTGTTGGTGTACGTGTTGTTAGACAAGGTATGTCTAGGACATCAAGACATGGATCCCCAATGTTGTGTCTACCTTGAAGAACAACTGACCACCGTTTATCGGATGGGTCAACAACGTAGAAAACTTGTTTTACTTGAGCTGCCATAATGAAAGGCTCCTCCTTATGACCAACCTTATTTAAGTCCACTAACGTAAAACCAAAATCATCTATTTTGACACCACTTTTGCTATCAACCCATTTACATTTAAAAACAGGCACTGTGAAACGACCGTAATCAACTTCCCATATATCTTCAATGACACCAAAATAACATATCTCAGCCATGACAGGGTTTTTGTCCTTTGAAGTGGAAAAATGCATTGATTCGGCCACAACCATAACTCCAGAGTTCTGCACCGTACTCTTGTCATCTTGAATCCTTGTATAGAAAGAATAATTATTTATGTCATAGCCACAATAAGTGATTACATCAAAGTTAGGTCCTAGGGCCAGTCGATGCAACGTCTCAGAAGCATATGTATCTTTAAGAAGGGTCATTTTGAACCACTACATGAACGTTTTGTTGTGTTCGTTCAACACCCACTTTTCAGCCATTCTAGGGTTGTTTCTTTTGACTATGTCTTTATGTGCAGCTAAATACGGGAGCACAGCGTCTGTGTTGTTCAAAATATAAAAGTGTGCTTGGAGTACTTCATCACGTGACATGCTTTTAATTTTTTTCCCAATAGTACCTTTCCCATCCAACCGTCCTTCGTGACGAGTCTTCGGAATACCAATGCTTTCAGCCTGTGACATATAATCTGTGCAGAACTCAATTGCTTCCTCTGCAATGTACCTTTCTACTATCGATGCTTCGGGACGACGTTGGTTCTTCATATAACCTTTCAAAATTTTCATGTATCGCTCAACAGGATACATCCACATCAAGAACACTGGCCCACACAAACGGACCTCCCTCACTAAATGGATGATTAAGTGTACCATTATGTCAAAGAATGAAGGAGGGAAATACATTTCCAACTGGGATAGTATAAGAAACCCTTCCTGTTCCAACGCTTCCAACTCATCGTGGGCGATTACTTTGGCACATATGGCATTGAAAAATAAACACACCCTTGTTAGCACATGTCTGACATTTTGAGGGAGAATGCCACGAATGGCAATGGGTAGAAATTATTGCATCAGCATATGACAATCATGTGACTTCAAACCAACTAACTTTAGATCCTTCAAGGAAACACAAGTGTTGATATTGGAACCGTACCCAGATGGAACTTTGACAGTACGCAACGATTCACACAAACTTTGCTTCTCTTTTCTAGACAAGGTATGACATGCTGGCGGTAAATATGTTCGTTTGCCCTTTACTTGTGGGTGCAACTCCTCACGTATACCCAACAACTCCAAGTCCAGACGCGAATTCAGGCCATCCTTTGTTTTTCCAGGTATGTTTAACAGGGTTCCAACCAAACTATCACACACGTTTTTCTCCACATGCATCACATCAATACAGTGCCTCACATCAAGCTCTTTCCAATATGGCAGATCGAAAAATATTGACCTTTTCTTCCATGTGTTTTTTGAGACAGACTGCTTCTCAGACTTACCAAGAACCACATTCACTTCTTTCACCTTTTCATATACTTGTCGACCAGACAACGGCGGGGGAGGCATTTCAAACTCTTGTGCACCATTGAACGACTTCTTCAACCTACGAAGTGGATGATTAGGTGTGAGAAACCTACGGTGTCGAAGATAAACATTTTTCCTTCCATGATGTAGTCGATCAGAACTAGTTCCCTCCTCACATACAGGACACGCTTTATGTCCTTTGACGCTATAGCCCGAGAGGTTACCATATGCTGGAAAATCATTGATCGTACAGAATAACATGGCCCTCAAATTGAATGATTGTCCTGTTAGCCCGTCAAACACATCAACCCCCTTTACCCACAACATTTTCAGGTCTTCAACTAACGGAGATAAGTATACATCAAAGTCGTTCCCTGGTTGTCGTGGACCAGAAATCATCATTGATAACATAACGTACTTCCGCTTCATGCACAACCACGGCGGCAAGTTGTAAACAAACAACAAAACAGGCCAAGAACTGTGGTTTATGCTTTGGTTCCCATATGGGTTCATACCGTCTGTGGCTAGTGCAAGCCTAACATTTCTTGGGTCACGGGCAAAATCTGGAAACATCGTATCCATTTTCTTCCACTATAATCCATCTGCCGGATGCCTAACTAATCCGTCAACAATCCTTTCATCAACGTGCCATCTCATAAGCTTCGCATCATCTGCATTGGCAAATAGACGCTTCAGTCTTGGAACTATAGGGAGATACCATAACACCTTCGCAGGAGACCCTTTTTTGCAGAAATCATCAGAATCAACCTCTTTCTTCTTATACCGTGACACCCCACACCTAGGACATCGATGCAGCATTTCGTACTCACCACGGTATAATATACAATCATTTGGGCATGCATGTATCTTCGTATACTCCAAGCCCATAGGACACAACACCTTTTTAGCCTCATAGTTACGATTTGGCAAAGTGTTACCAACTGGGAGCATTTCTTTCAACAACTTAAGCAAGTCAGTGAAGCTTTTATCTGTCCACCCATTTAGCGCTTTCAAATTAAATAATCGTAAAACTACTGACAACCTCGAGAAATTAGAGCAATTCGGATATAACGGCTTTTCAGAATCCTCACATAGACTTGCATATACGTGAGCTCTCTTAAAACTTTCTACCCCTACATCACGGATCATATCCTCAAGTCGGTCATCCATGTCATCATCAACCTCATGAGCAAAGCTTTGGTCTTTTGTTTAAAAACTAGTACTTGGCACCTCAACATGTTCACCATGCCATATCCATCGCGTATAACTCTGAAGAAATCCATCACACAACAGATGTTCTCGAACAACTGTCAATTCTAGTCGGCGCATGTTTAAGCATTTAACACAAGGGCAAAAATACGTCCCATTCACCTCTTCAGCATTTCGTATCACGTACTCTATGAATGTTTCGACTCCACCCTCATATTGTGGACTTATACGTGATGCTGTTATCCATGTTCGATCCATACTCACTGTTTACAATACCAGTAAATTTAACGGTGCTATGAATCTTACTTTCTTCACATAGGTGGTGGTCCTACCCATTCAGAATGAACATTTTTCTATACATCATAACTACATACCACCTAGGAGTTATTTCAAAATTTGATAAAATTTCGGCAGCATTTCGCATTGGTCTCTAAGTACACAAAATGAAAGTGGTGACATCAAATTCAACCACAATCAAATATGCACCCAGAGAACAATACAAAATTGTGCAAACCAAAACTTTATCAAATTTTAAATTTGCTCCTAACTTGTACATAACAATAATGTATAAAAATTTGTTCATCCCAAACTGTCCAAACGAACAATTCAAGATTCAACACAAATGATGAAATCAATTAATTTAATTACCACTTGTGTCGAATCTCAAACGGGAAACTATGTTTCACTCATTTACAATTTAAAAAATCACAATTCAAAGGAACTATATAAACTTATCAAAAACAACAAAAATAATAAATAAAAATTATTAACTACATTTAAAAAACATATTAAACTACATTTCATTTGTCTTATGTAAGAATCTTTATCTAAAAATCTAAATCTACTAATAGTACTAACTACATTTTATTTGAGACATGATAAAGTTTTTAATATTCAAAATTTAACATAATTGTGTGTAATTTTTATTTACTTTAACATATCAACCTTTTTGTATTTAATTTTTTTTAATAGTGTAACAAATATTACTAATGTTTATATATTTAATCTAAGTATTTAATCTAAGTATTTAATCTAACTTGATTAATCTATAACTTTTAATCTATAACTAAGTAACAATCAATCAAAGTATTTAATTTATATCTAACAAAATTCTAATTTCCTAATATATATTTATTTTCCTAAAACTAAGCTTAATATTAGCTTAATATTAACAGAGTATACAAAATAATTTCAACAATTACTTAATCTATAGTTAACAATTAATTTTACTAATATTTAACTAACTAAGCCTAACATTGCATTAATCTCAACCATAAGCATTAAAAATGAAAAGTATGGGGTTTTAGAAAAAATACCTCTTTCGGAATGCCCAACGTCAATGGAGATGGAGGAAGCAAGGAGGGAAGACCAACCACTTGCAAGTATGGAGGGAGCAAGGTGGAAGAAGACCAACCACTTGCCCAACGTTCAATGAGTAGGAAGAGAACGAAGAAGGCTCTAAAGATTCGGTAATGGAGGAGGGAGGGAGGAGGAAAATCGTTAATGGAGGGAGGGAGGAAGAAACGTTTTTGTAATGAAGGGAGGGAGGAGGAGGAAGAAGACTTGGGAGAGAGAAGGAAGAAGACTTGGGAATAGGAACACTTGGGAGGCCGAAAATGAAATGGAGGGAGAGAGAAGGAAGAACACTTGGGAGAATGGAGGGAAATGATGCCTGTACGCGAGTTACGAGTAAAAGTTAAAAGGCACCCCTATAAGCACGGTTCCCCTCGGAACCGTGTTAGTATCTCCCCTTTTAAGCACGGCTCCCTGTTTAACGGTCCTCGAAGAGCAATTTTTTTTAAAAAGTTTTAAGCACGGTTCCCTGTTTAACCGTGCTAGTATGGTTCCCTGCCTTTTAAGCACGGTTCGCTCTACAACCGTGCTAGAAGACTCAAACTTTTAAGCACGGTTACTCCAGAACCGTGCTAGTATGTATGCCTTTAAGCTCGGTTCCTATTAACCGTGCTAGTAACCTCACTTTTAAGCACGCTCCTCCCCAACCGTGCTAGTATCTATGCTTTTAAGGACGGTTGCCTTATAACCGTGCTCGTATATGACGTTCGAAATTAAAACACATTTGTTCCTATTTACAAAAATGCCACCGTGTCGTTTTTAAGCACGGTTATTGAATAACCGTGCTTGTAGCCTGTCATCATAGGCGTTTTTTACACTAGTGAAAGGTGATGAGAAATGAGTAAAAAATGAAAGTATTTTCGTTGAATGAAAAAACTAAAACAAAAATATATATATAACAAAAAAGAAAAGTGCCAAAAGCCAAAAATGATATGATCATAATACCAAAACATATATAATATATAAGTTATAATTAATACATCTATCTATACAACAACTATTACCCCTATGCAAGCTGAAGAGTATATGTCTATCATCCTTAACTTGGACAAAACATCATGAAAATTGGAAGTTGCAAGAAGCTTAGTAACTAGTATATTAGTTAATTGATTTGTTGAAGTGATGAGTAAGAGATGAATTAGACCTGAAAGAGGTTTTTCCCATTCAATATGATAATCAATTTTAATATGCTTGATATTCTCATGGAAAGAATAAAAATAAGTTGTGTGAATAACAAATTGATTATCATAAAAAAGGTTACAAGGGGTATTGGGCATACTATGAAGATCCTTGAGTAACAGAGTGATCCATTGAATTTCTCTAATAGTATAAGTTGAGGCCATATATTTAGGCTCCATAAGGAATATGAGTAGACATAGAAGCTGGTAACAAAATGCGTAGAATTAGAGTATCTGCCCTAGTTTAAGTAACTAAAACCATGTAATTGGAAATCTTATGTTGAAGGAATGGAAATCCAATTCCCCGGTGAACATTTGATGCATATAAGGATGCGATTGGTAGCTTATTAGTGACCTATTTTAGGTTATTTTTCTTAGGAACTCGGCCTTTAATTTTGTTTTCTTTCAATTATATTGTGTCAAAAATATCCCCATTCTCTTAAAATAGCATCATCTCCTTTCCTTGGTAATTGATAATTTTGTTATGTTTCACAGAAAAAGAATCAAGAATTATGCTAGAGCCAACTCGCTCCTATGAGTAGTGTACTAGTAGGAGCAAGAAGACAAAATTTTGGTGTTTTGGCTCCTACAAGAAAATGCTCGTAGGAGTGAGACATGCACAATAAGACACATGTAAGTACCCTAAAACACTTTTTTTTTTTTGCATATTTGGACTAAGAGAAGTAAAGCTTGGAGCTTTTGGAGAACTTTTTCATACTTCAAGGCCTTAAAGCTTTCTTTTAGGGTTTAGTTCTTCTCTTTTGTTTCATAATAAATAGTGATTCGGTCTCGATACCGGTACCTAAGGCAGGTAGGTAATTGCATCCGCTCTCACTGTGCTACCGGTACCTAAGGCTGTAAACTCGTATGTGGCATTTTCCATACCGGCATGTCCAGGTTTGTACCTTGCACATTGGAAAACGTCACCCGACAAAGGTACAAGGTAAAACCACAAAGGGAATTCGCGGGAGAGGTGGCTCTCCCCATGTCGTGTGTCAAAATTGTACACTGAGCAGTGGACTATTTATCCCCTGTACCCACCTGCACCTAACGATTTATTCTCCATGCTCACTTATAAATAGTCAATTCTCACATTCAGAAAAGGTTACACTATTCTTACTCCCTATTTACTTTTGTATTGCTCAAGTTCCCTCAAATTCTTATTTTGTTCACTGACTTGAGCATCAGAAAATCTTCGTAGGTGACACCACCTTTCATCCCTCTTTAGCGCGAAAGATTGGTGTGAAGGATCTCTAAGACAATAAGACCGGGTTCTTCCATTGAGAGTTCAGACCATAATACCGGATACCCACTGTACTAGTGTACAAGCATTCTTATCATTGACTTTTGAGGCTGGTCCCCACTCCAGATCCTTGACCCCATCAGGCCAGTTTATTGGCACGCCCAATGAGACCCGATAGATTTATTCGCACCTCTCGCTGAAGTCCAGTAGTCACCATGGAGGGTAGTGGTCGTGACTTTGTTGAAGGTTATGTCGAGGATGTGACCAACTAGCAGGTGAACATGAGACTTCTTTTTGAATCTGCCGGAGTTAGTTCAAGGAGGATGATGCAGGTACCAACTCCTGACCCTCGTGATGAGCTCATAAAGACAGCTCAGGGAAAAGCTTACTGAGCTGAAGAAGGATCGAAGGAAGACAGAAGAAAAGGTGGTGTTTCATGTTGAGGAGACTCACCACACCTCTAGGAGAGAGAAATCTACAACTCTCTAGTATTCAAAGATTCCCATGTATGAAGAAAGGGAACAAACTCATGACTCTATGGATAAAGTCAATGGAAGAAGGAAGGAGCTAGTGATAGCAGCTCACGGGATATATTGGCTCAACATCCTATTCTCACAAAGGTTGATGAGTGTGCCTATCCCTGGGCACCTGCAGACGACTCAACCACTCTCCATAGGGAAGTATAATAGATAGACTAACCCCACTAAGTATCTTGATGCTTACATATATGAGGCCATGTTCTTAGGGGCTGAGGGGGATATTATGTGTAGAATGTTCCCCCACACTCTGGTGGATGGGGCGCTCAGCTGGTTTAAAGGACTGCCTTCTGGCTTAATAGACTCTTGGGAAAAAATGGTAACAGCTTTTGGGGATTATTTTGTCATTTCTAGGGATATTCCCATGATGTCTCACACCTTGGCCTAGATTAGGTAAGGAGAGAGCACAACTCTTAAGGAGTTTTTGAAGAGGTTCTACAAAGAGGTAGCAATGGTGCCTAATCTTACAGAAGCTATTCAGCTATATATCGTTATTAAGGCCCTGTATCCCGGATCAGCTTTTTCCATGTCTTTGGCAAAGAGTTCTCCGACGACGTTTGAAGAATTCTGGAGGAAGGCTTCAAAATATGTGGGTATAGAGATGTATCTGGAAGCCACGGTGGTTCAGGTTAAGCCATTGGTTCCTTCACCTCAAGCACGAAGAGATAAGAAGAGGGTGAGACCAGACAGGCATTTCCAGAGGGATGATTTCAGGAGCCCTCGACCCCAGCAGGAGGAGAGGCGCGTAGCTTCTTTCAGCAACTACGCACCGCTGAACGCTAAGCCCTCTCAGATCTTAAGGAAGGTCGGGTGGCCTATGCTTAACGTGTATGGGATTAGGAGACCGACTCCAATGAAAAGGCCTGGAAATCCGTGTAAGTACTATGATTTCAACGAGAAAGTTGGCCATTCCATAGATGAGTGTAAGGCGTTGAAGAATGTCGTGGAGACTTTCATCAGATAAGGAAAACCGAAGCAGTACCTCTTCAAGGAGAAATCCTTTAATGAGCTAGATGGGATGAAGAAAATAGGTAGAGATTGCAATGATGAGGGCGATAACAGCCGCACTCTGGTCAAGAGGTTTACAGCTGCTGAGAAACAAAAGGGAGTCATTATCAGCGAGACCGCTGAGCAGGACTGCATGCCCCAGCAACAGCGTCAAGGCCAATGCAAGGTTTTAGATATAATAGCAGGAGGATTTGCTGGGGGTGGAGCATACATCACAACTAAGAAGAATCATCATCGCATGATTCTATCGGTTAAAGGAAAGCCTAGGGATAATCACCCATTTAGGGACGAAGAGTTGGCGCCGGTGGTTTTATTTTCTGATGAGGATTTGGGCCTAAACATTCTTGGAGGAGATGACACTGTGGTCATCGTGGCTGTGATTATAAATAAAGATGTCAAAAGAATCCTAGTTGATCAGGGAAGTTCTTACGAAGTGATTTTTTATAATTGTTTTAAAAGAATGAGGTTTAATGATCCTGAATTGTAGCCCTATACGCAGGAACTGATAGCTTTCAGCGGAGCCAAACAGCCAACTAAAGGGTATCTTGACACCTTTGTCTCTTTTAAGGGTGAGCCCAGAGCAAGGACGGTGAAGTCCAGGGTGCTGGTGATTGATGTCGAATCACCTTACAACGACATCATAGGCCGCCCCATGTTGAACGCTATAAAGGCAATCGTCTCAACTCCTCTTCTATTGATCAAATTTATTGATAAGGACAATGGTGTGTCTTCTCTCCGAGGTGATTAGGAGATGGTCAGGTACTGCTACAACCTGAGCCTAAACATGGTGAAGCTGGAGGCGTTCAACAAAAAAAGGAAGTTAAATGATGGAGGAACAACGGCAGGGTCAGTCAGTTTGATTGATCTTGATCCTAGAACAGAGTTGAAGATTGATCCACTCAACCCATCGAAGCCCACACCGGACGGAGGTTCCAAGGACATCATCTTAGGAGATTCCCCAAAGAAGGTCACTCACATCAATGATAAGCTGGAGGCAGTAATGGAACAGCGTTTGCTTGCACTCCTCCAAGAGTTTAAGGGCCTTTTTGCATGGACTGCTGTGGATATTCCTGGGATGGATCCTAACTTCTGCTGTCACAAGTTATTTATTTACCTAGAGACGAGGCCGATTGCCCAAAAGAAGAGAAGATTAGGGCCAGAGAAGGTGAAGGCAGCTTGTGAGCAGATTGAGGAATTATTAAAGGCTGGATTTATCAAGGATATCCGATATTCCTCGTGGCTCTCAAACGTGGTCATGGTGTGGAAGGCCAACGGTAAATGAAGAATGTGTATAGATTATGTAGATCTAAACCGCTATTGCCTAAAGGACCCGTATCCTCTCCTAAATATAGATCGTATGGTAGATGATTCATCTGGTTATCAGTACTTGTTATTTATGGATGCTTATTTAGGGTATAACTAGATTCCGATGTGGGAGAAGGACCAGGAGAAAACGACTTTCGTCAATGACCACAGTGTGTTTTGTTACACCATTATGCCCTTCGGACTAAAAAATGCTGGGGCCACATACCAGCGTATGATCAACAAAGTTTTTGAAGGCATGAACACCAAGGTGGTGGAGGTGTACATTAACGGCATCATCATTAAGACACCAGCTGGGGGTGATCACACTGAAGATTAGCGCCAAGTATTCATGTGTTTGAGGCAATATAACATGAGGTTGAACCCTTTGAAGTGTACCTTTATGGTGCCTGCAGGGAAGTTTCTGGGTTTCATATTGACTCAGCGAGGCATTAAGCCTAATCCCGAGAAGTGCCGGGCGATCTTGGGCATACAGAGTCCAAAGAGTTTAAGGGAAGTCCAGTCTTTAAATGGAAAGGTTACAGCCCTGGCACGGTTTATGCCCAAAATAGCATACAGATCCCTTTTCCTGTATAAGGTCCTGAAGAAATCCAAGAAGTTTGAATGGGGACAGGAGCAGGGGCAAGCTTTTCAAGAGCTTAAGGAGGTGTTATCTAGTCCTCCTATTTTGGTGAGACTTGATCCCAGAGAAGTGCTCATTCTCTACTTGGCCAGTTTAAATGAAGCCTTGGGTGTGGCGTTAGTAAAGGAGACTCCGAAAGGGTAGAGACCTGTATATTTTACGAGCAAAACACTACAAGGAGCAGAGGGCCGGTATCAGAAGATTGAAAAATCTGTCATCACAGTTGTTTGGTCCTCGCACCGTTTAAGGCTGTACTTCCACGTGCACCCAGTCATAGTGAGAACGGATTTGCGACTCTATTCTGTGTTGAGCAAGCCGGACCTTGCAGGAAGGATGATTAAATGGTCTATCAAACTATTGGAGTTTAACGTTTCCTATGAACCATGAGGCACTATCAAGGCTCAAGTGTTGGCTGATTTTATTATGGAAATGACCGGGGCAGATCCAGCCACACCTCGCACTCACTGGACCGTTTATGTGGATGATTCATCCAACAGTAAAGGATGTGGAACAGGTGTCATGGTTGAAAGTGACGATGGTGTGTATTTGGAGATTTCTCTCTAATTCAATTTTAAAACTTCCAACAATCAGGCTGAGTACGAAGCCTGTCTTGCCAGACTCAGCCGTAATTGATATCGGAGTAACTGAAATAACCGAAATAACCCTTTATAGTGATTCACAGCTAGTGATATCACAGATTCAGGGAGAATACCAGGTTCGTGAGCCCTAGCTCCAATTATATTTGAATTTTATGAATGAGTTGAAAGAAAGGTTTTTATTATTGGAGTTCAAACATGTGCCTCGAGAAGAGAACACCAAGGCGGATATACTGTCTAGGAGTACGAAGCAACCTGGAAGCACAACCACAGTGGTGTAGAGCACTTTAACATCACCCAACATTCCCTTAAATTCATCGTTGAATGTAATAATAGCTCGAGCCTTCAATAAAGACTCATGGGTAGTTCCTTATGTCCGGTATCTCGTTAATGGACAACTGCCACTGATGAATCCAAGAAGAGGAGTGCCAGCGTAGATAGTTACTAATAACGGCACTCAATTCACTGATAGTAATTTCGCAGAGTTACTTGAAGGGCTGGGGATAGTCCAGATCTTTTCATCTGTCAAGCATCCACAAACTAATGGCCACGCCAAAGTGGCCAACAGAGAAGTGTTGAAGGGGCTCAAGAAACGCTTAGGAGAAGCTAAGGGTGATTAGACGGATCAATTATGCCACGTCTTGTGGTCATACCATACCATGCCTCACTCTTGAACCAACGAATCCCCATACCGCCTCACCTATGGCACGGAGGCGATGTTACCAGTAGAGCTCCAGACCGCTTGTTGCGTGAAGTACTTCTCGGAGGAAGGCAACAATGCCAATCTGGCATCAGAGCTGGATGTTGTCCAGGAACTCAGAGAAGCCGCCTTCATTAGAGATCAAGCTATTAAGGCTAAAGTCGCTCTACGGTACAATAAACACGTTCAGCATAGAACATTCAACGCTAGAGATCTTGTTTTGAGAAAGGCCAGTGTGGGTAATAAGTTCGCTCACCAGGGCAAGTTGGCTCCGACATGGGAAGGCCCCTACAGAGTATCCAAAGTGACTGAAAAAGGCTCATACCGTTTAGAGAATCTCAATGGCACACCAATTCGTAACAAATGGAATACCAGAACTTACGCATTTATTACAACTAGTTGGTAAGATGGCGTGTACTCTTTTTCCTTACTTGAGTTTTTTCCCATTGGGTTTTCTCAAGAAGGTTTTAGTGAGGCACAACCCCAACTACGCTCCCTTTGTAATTCACATTCGATTCAATAAGAAATTCATTTATGACTACAATGTCTTTACTTTAATCTCGTGTTTATGATTTATAGCTTTATACGCTGTGTGCGCAAGAGCCCTTGGGATGGATGATCCCAATCGCCTATTTTACGATTGGTGATGTGGCTCATTGAGTGGTGAAATGGGGTGTAGGATTGGACTTTTTCTCAAGGCCGTACTGAACCCTATCGAAGACTCGGTTGTAGGATCGAACCTTTCTGAAGGTCGTACCAAACCCCAGCCAAGACTCACCCTCAGGAAAGATGATCTCTACCTATTCTATAGTTGACGATGTAACTCCTTGAGTGGTTCAACACAACCTTTAGGACGAATGATCTGAACTAGCTATTCTATAGTTGACGATGTAACTCCTTGAACGGTTAAATGGATTGTAGGATTGGACCTTATTCAAGGTCATACTGAAGTCCATAAAATGACATTCCAGTTACCCATTCTATAATTGGATGTGAAGACTCACCCTCAGGATGGATGGTCTCAATCACCTATTCTGTGCTTGACGATGTAACTCCTTGAGCAGTTCAACGGGTTGTAGGATCGGACCTTTCTCAAAGCCGTACCAAACCCCAACGGAGATTCCCTTCTTAGGCGGATAGTCTCAATCTTTCCTCCTTGAAATTGACGATATAACCCTATGAGAAATACTTGGATTTTTTCCCGGGATCAGCACAAGCAAAGGAATATTGTTTGTTCAACGAAACACTTCTCTCAGAGACATGACCCCATTAGTCCGTTCTAAAGCTTGAGTTTGAAGAGCAGCTAACAGATATTATGGCTTAAAGTTAAATAGCTCTGCCAAAGAGCCTACGAGGAAAAGGTAGTTATAAGTAACAAACAGTTTATGTCGAAGGAAAACCAAAATCTCATTAATGAAGTTCAAAAATGTTTTAAGCATGTGGAAAGCCGGAGCTGATCCTGGAACACAGCATGAAAATTCAAGAAAAAGAAACTAAGTTAAGAGGGAGGAGCATCATGATGAGTCTTTTTGCACTCCTGATTATCTTCTGGGGCCTCATTCTCTTCTTTAGCCTTTTCCTTCGGGTTCCCTTTACCTTCGGCATCACCACTTTCATCCCTTCTTCCACTGCGCCCTCAGTACCAGGAGTGACAGGAGGGGGCCCCATACTTTGATTTCCAGGGACAGGTGGAAGCTCATAAAGAGTATTAGCAGGTTCCTCACACCGTCTATCTTTGACTGTAACCACTTTCCCTCCATGAAACTTGTGAAAAGGATGGATCCCATACAAGTTAAGTGTCACGCCGGGGTTGCAGTGGAAGATTTGATGAAGAGCCAGGCCAAAGGAGTCATACACCACTTCGGTGTAGATGTTTATAGCATTAGCCGCCTTGGCTTTTGCCTTAGGAAGGTTTTTCCTAAGCTTGGTGTTTTCCTCTTCCAGTGACCCGGTTGTTGCCACTCCCCTGCTTTAGTTCCTCGATTTGCACCAGTAACTCTTTCTCCCTGGTGGCCCACTCTTCATTAGTCTTTAAGCGTCGGCCTCAGCAGCCGCCAAATCTTCAACCAGCTTGGTAGATTGCTTTTTTTCTTTTTTACTTTTTCTCGTAGACAAGGAATCTTCTTCGCCTCCTTCTTCAGTTTATTTAAGCACTCCTCCAACACTCTCACGGCTATCTTTAGGGCCGAAATCTCACCGAACTGCTTATTATTTTTGTCTTTGAGTTTCTTCAATTTTTACTCCGTAGTTCGTAGATTGGCCCGATCTTTAGCCGAAGATATTGTAAATTCTTCGACTTGAGCGCTCAGCTTGTTGATAGTGTTAATATTTTTAACTGTTTTGCTCAGAGAGTGTAGGAGGTTGGACAACTCAGCTAGCAACCATCGCCCGACCTGACAAGCTTCTTCAATCTCAGCAGTTTCTAAAGTGTGGCAGAGCTTGTATCTTGGTTTTGGAAGTTCCACGGGCATAGGCCCCTCGTAGTGCAGAAAGGGTGATAGAAAAGAGTTATTTAGAGGGGAACTATGTACAACTAGTGTAGCGGTTCCCACATGGGGAAGCAACCAAGTTTCAGCTTCAGACCTAGAAGGGCTTCCTTCTAGAGTGACAACTTTCTTCTCTTTATGAGCGGTCCTCATTCCTGTTTCCTCCAGAGTCTTTTGCTTCTTTACCGCCTTAGGAGATGACTGCTTTGAAGCTCCAGCATCTCGGTTGTGGCTTTTCTTTCTCTTCTTCTTCTTCTCCGGTGCTTTCTTACCCTCCGATTTAAGATGCGCATAGCCAGTTTGACTGGTGTTCTCCAAAAGAGGCACCTCACCGGTGACAATAGAGGTTAAGGGGATGGTCTCAACCCGTGCTTTGATGGCATTCCTCTTAGGTTGGATGTTATTTTCTTTGCCAGAAGAGTCATTATCCCTCATTAAGTCTTTCAATTTGTCCATAGCGACGCAACCTTCAATTTCCCCTGCATAAACAAGAAGAGATGTTAGTACCAGGTATGATGTAGGCTGGTATCGAAGCAATGAGATATGACAAGCATAAATTTTATTGTTCGCGAACGGTGTGGGACCCCAGAAGATGTTTACAAGAAAATTTCTTATAAGCCTCAGTGTATGCTTCTAGAGTAGCTATCACCATTACGGAGAGTGGAGACAGTTCGCTTTCCTTCGTTAAGTATGCCTTGGAAGTCAAGAGGAAGTGTTCATAGGTCCACTCCATAGGAAATTTCGTGAAGCCATCTTTGGCCTTCCAGAAGACCGGTTTATTAGGTTGGACGCAGATCCTGGTGTAATAGTGTTTGAAAGACCTCCCCTTCATCTTCGTAGATTCGGTGAAGGCCTCCAAGTTCACCAAGTTTAAATCATATCAGAGGGTGACAAAACTCATACCGCCTTTCTTGTTGGTCCGGCGTACCACCTGGCAGTAGTAGAACAACATCGCCACGGTGGGTTTGAAGTTGAAATGTTCCCCCAGGACCTCTAGTGCCATGATTAGACCCCATCTGTTTGGGTGCACTTGAAAGGGGGCATAATCTAAGAACCTCAGTACCCTTATTTGGAATTTTATAAGAGGGAAATGAACTTCGAGGTAAAGAAAGACATAATCATACATGTATATGGACCGTCTATCTGGAAGGAGGTGGCAGATTTTATCAGTTGGTCGGGGTGTTAACACCATAAACTGTTCTTTTAGATGCTCCTCCGCATAAACCCTAAAATTTAGGGATAACATTTTCCTCTCATCTTTGGCATGTCGAGATGCCAGTTCATGGATCTCCTCTTCTACCCAGCAATAAGGATACCGTATGTTGACTTTAACCTAGTCCAGCTGGTATGTTACAACGTTGATACACCCTTCAACAATCCAGAGAACTAGGGGATTCCTGGAGGTCCTTTCATTAACTATTCTGTCGGTTGCAAGGTTGAACACATCTGTGTTATAGTTAAAAGTCATATTGTCAGAAAGGTAACATTCAACACTCACTTCGCTCTCAAAAGAGTGGCTAGCCCTAAAGCTAGAGGAGGAGTCGGATGGGGCAGAACCACCCTTTACCTTGAGTGATAAGTTTCCCCCTTTTCCGAACGGCGAGACTCACCCCTTTGAGGATTCATGGAGATTCTTCCTCCTTGGTAATCAGAGGCCCTCACAGGAACTCTGCCCCCTCTATAAGTGGAACCAGTATGGCCTTGCCTAGAGCGCATGGTAAAATTCTAAAATGCAGAAAAAGCTGAGAGAATGTGAGAGTTTGGTTACCTAGGAAAGGTGATGAGTTTGATGGAGGAGGGGTAACTTTATGAAAGTCACAGTAGCAGCTCTCTCAGAGGAAGATTTCAACAGAGGTTTCTTAGGTCTCAAAGCAAAATGGTTTCTAGAAGTTCCTAAGTCCCCACTTTATAGGTATGGAGGGGGCACGACCAACAGATAGAGTAAAACGTCATTTGTTAAGAAACACGACTCTTTAAAGTCTAAACGACGCCGTCATTTTGACCCTTATACGCGTGAAAAGGAGCGACTCTTGGCATAAAGGTGAAATCGAATGGGCCTGGAAATTCAAATTTCGGGCCCAATACCCACACCCGTGGCAGTTAGCAAACCACGTGACTGGAAATCATCGTTACTCACGTGTTAATAGCCTTTAATTCTCATCATTGAAAGTGTTTTAATACATAGACGTTGTAAAACTTAAAGGTAAGGGTTACAAATTTCAAAAACTCTTGGGATTCCCTTACAAAATGTAATGTTGTCTGAGCTCGACATACACGATGTTAGGATGGCATCTGAAGCATGCGTCTCTAGTCCGGTAGCCATACCCATCAAGTAGGGACTTTGGACTTTTTACCGATATCAGCGCCTACTAGAGAACAGGTTTAGCTTATATGAGCAACTTTGCCAGTCCCTCACACAAGCTAGAGAACAGATGATCCAGTCTCGATACCGGTATCTAAGGTAGGTAGGTAATTGCATCTGCTCTCATTGTGCTACTGATACCTACGGCTGTAAACCCGTATGTGGCATTCTCCATGCCGGTATGTCCAAGTTTGTCCCTTGTACACCGGAAAGTATCCACATCACCCAACAGAAGGTACAAGGTACATCCGCAAGGGGAATTCGTGGGAGACGCGGCTCTCCCCGCATCGTGTGTCAGAATTGTACAATGAGCAGTGCACTATTTGTCCCCTGGCCCCACCTGACTTAACGATTCATTCTCCATGCTCACTTATAAATAGTCGATTCTCACACTTAGAAAAGGTTACGCTATTCTTACTCCCTATTACTGTTGCATTGCTCAAGTTCCCTCAAATTCTTATTTTGTTCATTGACTTGAGTGTGGGAGAATCTTCACAGGTGACACCATCTTTCGCCCCTCTTCAGCGTGAAAGATTGGTGTGAAGGATCTCCAGGACAACAAGACCAGATTCTCCAATTGAGAGTTCGGACCATAATACCGGATACCCACTGTACCGGTGTACAAGCATTCTTATCATTGATTTTTGAGGCTGGTCCCGACTCTAGATCCTTAACCCCGGATTAGACCAGTTCAAACCTATTTCTATTTATGACTTTGTACTAAATATTTATGTATGTTTATGCATTAATATCTTGTTAACATTTTATTTCTCTTGCCTAATGCTTCTTTCCAAGGTTTTAAAAACTGGACCAATGGTCGAACCGGTGAAGGTATTGGTGTTGAACTGGTTATAATAAAATATATATTTTTAATATAATATAATGTATTTCTTGATATATTAACTATAAATTATATAAAAATTAAGTTAATTAAGGATCATATTACATGTTTTATAGGATTAAAAAATTATAATAAATAAAAATAATATGTAAATATTATATATAAGTTATTTATTTATTTAAAGATATTTTTAAAAAGATTTTTTAAAGAAATGGCGAAAAACAAAAAAAATTAAAACCCTGACTGGTTCAACCGGTTTTGACCGGTTTTTACTGGTTCTGAATTTCCCAATTTTTTTCCATGTCCGAACTGGTACCCTGACCGGTTCCCGGTCCAACCATTCGATCCGACCGGTCCGATCCGGTTTTCAAAATCATGCTTATTTCTATTCAGTAAAATGTGATTTGTGTGTGTTTGAATTACCAAATAAGTTTTGGGATTGAAATACCCATTAGATCTTCTTCTAGGGATAGAGTTGATTCTAATGGTTGTTAAAGGATATTCTCAACATTGGGTTGTTAAGGGATTGAAACTTGATATTAGGGTTTAGAATTTATTTACTAAGAGATTAGGTTTAGTAACTTTTATATTACATAAACCTGATTTAATGCCTAACCATACACAAAATGATCCCAAAGGAATGAATAGAATAGGGAAGTATGATCCCAACATCTTTTGTTAATTGTTAACTTTGTTTTATCGCTTCTCTCGCTTTAAATTAAACACTTTCAAATCAATCAACTTATGAATAAACTTTAAACATAATGTATATACATTCATTATGATTTATGAGTAATTATTTCTTTATTGTGGATATGATACTTATACTTATCAAAGATACTATGAATTTGATATTGATATGACCGGTGTCCAAGGTACAATGTACGCCTTGTCCAACCAATGTAGAAAATACCTATTACTCTTTTGATTTACATCATCCCAATGGGAGTCTGGTATTATAAACACAGGTTCAGTAGGAATGTTATGCCCTTCGTGCTAAGGTAAGCTTTCGAGTCAATTCCTACCATGGTAGATGGGACACATCGGGGGTGTACCTACAAAAGGACTTAGATGCTTAAGTCAGTATGAGAATTATGGAGAAATAAAGAGATAACTGAGGTAGTTAAAGGGTAGTCAATATTGTTGCTTGTGAATTTAATAAATGACTTGTATTTATAGAACTTCCCTGAGTACAAGTTGTGATTTGACCCATGCATTGCATAGTGGTTATAGTCTTTTACATAAGAGCGAGTTGCCTACTTGTGTTTGACTTTGAGTCAGGTGTCAGCTTTTTTGACTAAGGTCTAGTTCACAGATCTGTACTAAGACTCAATGATCACTTCGGTTTTGGTGCACCTCGTCCAGTATTTGACTTAGCATTTATTTATAATTCTGCAGTGACCAGTGTTACTAGCCTTTAGGGACCAGTATGCACACCATATTATTTTCCCCCTAGCTTGTTAGTGCGACAGTGTCGTAGTAATGATTTCCTTTTGCGTTTTGGTACTTAGCTCTTTCTGGTGTTTGAAAGACATCTCAACCATTGTGACAATTCTTTAATCAATGTGGAATTTCTTGGCTGTTATGGCATGTTTAATTAAGCTTTTAATCTTTGATTAAGGTTAATTGAGAGCCGTTAAGGTTTTATTTATTGTGCGTTACTTGGCACCCTTTAGAAAAGCGACATGGTACACGGATGACTGATGTGGCAAACCACAGTTGGTATGTTTCATGCACGCACCATCCTATCAGAACGGTCATACCGTTGGGAGTTGAAGCGACACTAGTTTAATGGGTAGCTCATTTAACCTTCCACATCATCTGTGGGCCGTGACGGTTAAACTTCAACCTATGGTTACCTCATTAACTATGAAAGGGAGGAGGTCGCAGCTGCTCCCATCACTTAGTTTTTCTCTATCTTAAAACTCTGTCTCGCCGGTGTTCAAGATTTTCGCATTACGTCTTTGCCCATACTAGAAGAACAACAAGACTTATTCACATAGGTAGCCTTCTCTTTATCCCAACCTCTTCTCTTTCTCTTTAAGATGTCTAAACTAACAGCTAAGAGGAGGACAACTCCATGGAGATTATCTCTAACCCTACTTCATGGCCACTTGAGGCACCCTGATGTAGACCGAGGTTCTCTTAAGGGGATATCCATAGATGGGTTAGGATAGGGCATTAGGGTAGTCAAGTTAGGGATGCTAACTTTGCAAATCCTGCTGTACATACCCCCTAATCCACAGTCTTCTTCCCCCTTTCAGTTTTCTTCACCTTGGTCTTCATTATCTCCCTCATCTCTGAACCAAGATATGGATTCTAGCGTAGTTCACTAGTACGCTAATGATATTGATTTTTACTTGACTGTTCCATTTTTAGAATACGTTGTCACCATGGATGCCGCTGGGTCCTCCGCTATCCGAATCGAACCTAAGGACATTCATATGATTACGGACGGAGTCAATTAGATGACCCGTAAAGCTAGGGATCCCTACTTATGGGTTGCGAGGGACGTTATGGAAATTTTTGCCGATATGCAAATGTCAACCAAGATATAGAGCTTGAGGCTGGTTTCTTTTAGTGCTCAAGAAAATAGGAGAATTCCTTTGCTTTGTACGCTCTGTCATTCACGGATCAAGTTTGCCATATATCCCGTGAGAAATTTTTTGTTTTTCCATGAGTTTACACTGACCAAGGTAGAATTCCGGTTGCCATTTAAAAAATTTAAAATGAAGGTGTTGAAGTTTTTAAACATCGCCCCCAGCCAACTGCACTCCAATGGTTGGGCTTTAATTCTCTCTTTGGAGGTTCTTATGAAGTACCTCAGCTTTGCCCCTACCATCACCATTTTCTTTCGGTATGCTAGAGTAATGCGTTGTGGTAGCACCAGGATGGGTTTCATGAACTTGCAATTTCAAAGTGACATCATCAATTTTGAAGCATTTATAGAGTCCACCAAGACCACAAAAGCTTCTTTTAAAAATTTCTTTTTCAAAGTTTATGCTAAAGGGATCGATCACCTTTTCTGGAAGGATGAGGAAGGCTAGTTTTTGATTCACACCGGCTAGACTCACCAACACTTCCTTCTTGAGAGCTTGGCATACACAGTTGAGGAATGTCATCTCAACAAACGGTCAAAGGTCATGGTCGACACCCTTCACACTATCTCCTGGGGTGCTCCTATAAAATGTCGGTCTTTACTAGGCAACATGGAGATAAGGAATAAATATCTGGTCTATTTAGGTAGTTACCCTTTTCTTTCCCTTTGACTTGATTTTTTGCTATACTGGCTCTAATCTCTTTCTTAACTTTATATTTTTCAGGAAACATGAGTGGAGACACCTTGGACGTACTCCGCAACTCCTGGCCAGCATGAATGCCGATGCCACTATTAAGAATAGGGTCACTCCTGAGCTAAAGAAGGCAACCTTCCTCTAAATCCCTAGGGCCTCCATGCCGATCGGGAGCAAGAAGAAGGAGAATAAGAAAAATCATGAGGGTCCAAGCAAGAAATAAAGAACAACCAGAGTTGAGGAACAGGGAGATTCTAGAAAAGGAAAAGTCATCATTGAGGAGGAAAAAGTGAAGAATACTCCCTACCATGACGTCAACCCAGATGCTCTCGACGAACTGCTAGAGAGAGTTACCTCTGTCGATTCCGATTTTATGCTTCCATACCAACTCAAGGAAGGGTTAAACCCTAATGACCTTCAATTTTCCCTTGACACAACTATGTGAGGCCACATGAAGACTCTATCCATCATCTATTCTGTCGCTACCGAAGGACCGCTGAGGGAGATAGAGCAGTTAAAGGAAAAGAATCGCCGCCTATTGGATAACCAGAATCGATTCACCAGAGGGTCAAAAATTTGAATGAAAATAACCAAGCCCTCTAGAAATCTAAGAAAGACTTAAAGAAGGAGAATGAAAGACTCCTCCAGGAGATGGGCAGTCTGAAGGACCAAGTGGCTGGACTCCAAAAAGAAAACGAGGGTCTCTCCATTGTGGTCAAGGAAAGATAATCGAAGTATAACAAAGATATGGAGATGTTCGCCTATGCCACTATGGATTCCTTTAGCCATGCGATCTAGAAAGTCGCCTTTCATAACCAAGGTACCAATGTTAACTCAAACGGAATTGGAATTTCAACAGATTTCGTAGTGGGGAGCTAGTAACCGAGGTCAATGATGAGTCTTTCATTCCCTTCGATGAGCCTTTCAAATTTCTTCCCTTAGCGATGGGTGGGGATGACACTCCCTTGAACCCATTGCAACAACTTTATGATGATGATCAGGAAGATGAAAATGGGAAAGAAGAGGAGAACTGCGACGAGAATGAGGATAACGGGGAGCATGGTCATGGAGAGGAATCGACCCTTGATGCTTTTATTTTACTTGCTCTGTAGACGGGATGAGCTCTGTCCATTTTGATCATTTGATTTTGACTTGGCCTTGTGCCCTGTATTATTTTTACTGGGTTGTGGCCACCCATTCTTTTTGTGAATGCTTGGATTTTGAATGATGATATCTCTCTTTTGTTTGCCAATCTTTATGACTTCAAATTACTTTCTTCAATTGTTGACATCGTCCTTAATTGAAATCTATAACTTAGACATGATTCCCTTTTAATTACTTTCGATATTTAAAATTGGGATAATATTTGAACTTCACTATAGTTTGTAAAATATCGGATTGAATAACCATAGTCTAATCCAGGCTTCTTGCCTCTCTTAGAGACTTAGGAAATTTTAGTACTTTGAAATTTTTCCACCCGCTCCGAGGTTTAATTATAACAACTACTCTTAGGGCTTATTCGCCACTTCGGGATTTATTTTAATAACCATTATTGGGGCTTATTAGCCACTCGGATTTTATTTCAATAACCGTTATTGGTGCTTATTAGCCACTTTGGGGTTTTATTTTAATAATTGCTCTCAAGGCTTAATAGCTGATCCGAGGTTTAATTTTAATGACTGCTCACAGGGCTTAATAGCCATTCCGAGGTTTTATTTTGATGACTGCTCTCGGGGTTTATTAGCCACTCTAGAGTTTTATTTTAATAACCACTCTTAGGGCTTAATAGCCACTCCAGGGTTTTATTTTAATAACCCTTCTTACGGCTTAATAGCCACTCTGGGTTTTTATTTTAACAAGAATTCACCAAGTCATTCTAACACCAAAATTAGCGAATAAATAAAAGAGAAAATCATATCTATCTAAACTGATTTTATTTGAGTGAGCACCTCGACTGCATGCCTCATCAAAAACCTCCTAGGAAAAACCATGGGGGAAAAACCTAGGTAGGGAAAAAGAATGCATGACTCATGATGTCGGTTAGCTATAATACATGCTTATATTCTTTACATCCCACTTATTCTTAAACACTTCACCTTGTAACGTTTCTAAGTGATAGGCTCCTCCTGTAGTGACATCATTCACCCGATATGGGCCCTCCTAGGTAGGTGCAAGCTTTCCCTAATATGCAAAATAGTTTCTTACTGAAGCTTTCCTTAAGACTAGATCACCGATGTTGAACCTCCATTTTTGGACCTTCATGTTGTAGCGCAGGGCGGCTTTAGCCTTAATAGCATGATCCCGGATGAACAATTCTTCCCTTACCTCATACAGTGAGTCCAACTTATTCTTTATCCTTAAGCCATTGTCTTCCTCACTGAATTGTTGAAACCTTGGGGAGATCTGCTTGATGTCAACTAGTATGACTCCGTCCACTCCATACACTAACCGAAATAGAGCTTTTCCAGTAGATAAGTAGGGCATAGTTTGGTAAGCCTAAAAGATATGACATAACTTGTTTGCCTATTCTCCTTTTGTATCTTTGAGCCGCTTCTTCAGACCTTTCAGGATTTCTCTGTTTGCTTGCCCATTAGTTTAAAGGTGCTTAACTGATGAAAATACTTGTTGAATTAAAGCCCTTCTAGAAGGCTTACAAACTTTGCGTCTGTGAATTGTGTTCCGTTGTTAGTAACAACCCTTCTGGTAATACCAAATCTAGTAAACATGTTCTCATAAAAAAATCTACGAGTTGAAGCAAACGTGATATGCACCACTGCTTCTACCTCAATCCTTTTAGTAAAATAATCAACCCAGACAATTAAGTACTTGACTCCACCTGGGGCCTTTGGAAATAGTCCCAAAATGTCCATGCCCCACTAATGAGAAGGCCATGGGACAACCGATGTAAACAACTCTTCTGCTGAACATGGTGCTCGTTGCTGTTCTTCTGGCAAGCATTACACTTCTTAACATATTCAATAGCGTCTTTGGTCATTGTGGGCCACCAGTATCCTACCCGCAATTCTTTTCTTGCTAGACTTTTTCTATTGTAGTGGTGACGGCAGGCTCCTTCATGCACTTCGGTCATGACTTCAGCCACCTCTACTTCATTTAAACATTTTAAGTAAGGAGCCGATATTCCCCTTTGAAATAAACTTCCATAAACTAAAACAAAATTTAGTAGCTCTTTCTATAACTTCTTCTTCTTAATTGGGTCAGTTGGGAGTTGTACATTCACTGTATATCAGATAATTGGAGCTACCCAACCTAACAATCGTCAGGATGAGCTTTGGATTAGATAACACAAACTCTAACAAGGGCTGTTATGCTTGGTGCTGCCAGGGTACTCTGAATGACCGTAGTCATAGAGCCTACCTTCTTCGTGCTTGATAGTATTGGCTCGTACATTGTCCTCTCTCAGAACATATTTGTACTCAATTGCTCTGAATTTTTCTCCCAAATCCTTTACCTCAGCCAAGTACTGCTGCAATAATGACTTTTTAGCCTGATAACTTCCATTAATTTACAAGATCAGCAATTATGAATCACTACAAAGTATAGCAATTCAGGCCCCTACATCCAAGGCCATTCTTAATCCTACTAGGCAAGCTTACTCCGCCTGATTATTTGATGTTTTGAAATCAAATCTGAGAGAAATCTCCACACTAACATCATCTTCGCTCTCAATGACTACTCCGGCTCCACACCCTTTTGAATTTGAAGATTCATCTACGTAAATAATCTAGTGTTCTCTAAAAGGCGTGGGTGCTTCCCCGGTTAGCTCTATTATGAAATCTACTAATAACTGAGCTTTTATGGTTGCCCTTGGTTCATAAGAAATGTCAAACTCCAAAATCTCCATGGCCCACTTAATCATTCTTCCACCTAAGTCTGGTTTGTGGAAGACGACCTGTAGTGGGAGATCAATTGTTATCATAAAAGGATGGGCATGAAAATATTAATCGCCAAGATGTCCATACTAGAGCCAAGGCAGCTTTCTCGAGTTTTTTATAGTGGCTTTCTGAACCTTATAATACCTTCCCACCAAAGTATACCGCTCGTTGGCCTTCAATTGTCTCCTTCACAAGGACCGCTCCTATAGCCTCATCCTAAATTGACAAATAAAAGAACAACTGCTCTCTGGGGTCCAGTTTTGTCAATACCGATGGGTTTAGAAGTACCTCTTTTAGACTCTGAAAAGTGTTTTCCTGCTCTTTCCCCCATTCAAACTTCTTATTTTTCTTCAAAACTTTAAACAACATCAGAGACCGGTATGCCATTTTGAGCATGAACCGAGATAGCGCAAGAAATTTCCTATTCAAAGATTGGACTTCTCTCACGCTTGTTGGACTTCGGAGCTCTTTGATCACCTTGCACTTATCAGGATTAACTTCAATTTCTCTCTAGGTCAGCATGAATCCTAGCAACCGTCCTATTAGGACTGCAAAGGTGCACTTCAACGGGTTTAATCGCATGTTATACATTTGAACCTTTTGGAAAATCTTCTTTAAATCCTCTCTATGGTCACCTCCAACGGGGGCTTAGCTATTATGTCCTCCACATATACTTCAACCATTTTAGATCGCATCCCCTTAAAAACTTTGTTCATCATCCTTTGATAAGTGGCCCCGATATTTTTGAGTCTGAACGGCATAACCGTATAACAAAAAACTCCTTTGTCATTAATGAAGGTCATCTTTTCCTCGTCATCCTTCCACATCGGTATCTTATTGTAACCAGAGTATGCATCCATAAAAGACAAAAATTGATACCCTGAAGAAGCATCTACCATTTAGTCAATATTAGGCAATAGATACGGGTCTTTTGGACAACACTTATTGAAATTAGTGAAATATGTACACATCCGTCATTTTCTATTCACCTTCTTTACCATTACTACGTTTGAGACGTATGAGGAATACTGGAATTCCCTAATGAAACAGACCTTCAATAGTTCTTCAATTTACTTACTTGCCACCTGTTGCTTTTCAGGACCTTATCTCCTATTCTTTTGGGCCACCACCCTTGAATCCGGATACACTACCAACTTGTGGCAAAAGAAATTTAGATCTATACCGGGCATCTCTGCCGCTATCCAAGCAAATAGATACTTATACTCCTTCAATAGTTTCACTGATCGTTCTTCTATACTTGCTTCAAAATAGTCATTAATTCCACTGGTTCTGACGAGGTCTTTATCCAGGGGAATTGCTTTGACTCCTCCCTCCACTGTGGGCCTTTGGGGGCAGATCGACTATTAACTCCTCCCTGGGATCTAAGTCAATTAAACTTATAGACCCCGACATCAATCCCTCATTATTCAATCGTTTCCTTTTTATTGACTCATCCATCTTAGTTATCTGGACACTAAGCTTATAAAAGTATTATGCCATATGCTGGTCTCCTCTAATGGAAGAAAATTGATTATCTATATCAATGAATTTTATCAGCAAATGTGGTGTTGACACCATGGCTTCAGTACATTAAGGGGTGGTCTTCCAAGGATCTCGTTGAAAGGGAACTTCACATTGATCACCAAGACTCGTGTCTGAACTATCCTGGACCTCAGCCCACCTTCAAACGTCAACCATATATCTAAGTAGCCCTTGGCGGGTTGCTTTGCTCCATTGAATGTAATTAGGTTCTAAGTGTGAGGTTGTAAATCAGAATCTAAGAGTCCTATCTTCTTGAAACATTCATAAAAAATTATGTCGTAGGAACTTCCCTGGTCCACTAAAATCCTCCGAATTGTCTTATTCTCAATTATGAATTCAATGACCACTGCGTCGTATCCTTTCAGAATGGTAGGACCGTAGTCGTCATTTGAAAATATGATAGGCAGAGTTTGAATCCCACCTCGGTACAGTCGATTGTCTATTTTTTTATACATATATTATCATCCTTAAATGGTTCTTCTAGGCGGTGTTGGATACTCCCTCTTCTGCAAAACCTCCTACAATCATGTTAATCATGTCTTTCCTTCTTGAGCTTAGAGGCTTCATCCAAGCATCATCATCTTCCTTAATGTTATCCACAACGACTTTGCCCTTATCCAAGGCTGACTTTTTTTAGCTTCTAGCCTCTTCTTTTTCTCTCGGGCCGTGCTCCCTCCTCCGGGGTGCCTCTTTCTCTAGCTCCTCGTATGTTCATTTCTTGAAGAGGTATTACTTAAGCTTTCCTTCCCTAATCGAAGTTTTAATGGCCTCTTTCAACTGCTGACATTCATTGATACTATGGACGATCTGCTCATGAAACTTACAATACTTGCTAGTGTTGCCTGGTCTCTTCATCGGCATAAGCTTCTTCACTCCATACACCATTAATCCTCGTAACCCAACCTTACTCAGAATTTGCCCTAGCCGGACTGCTATGAGGATATACTGAGTAAAATTGACACTCTAACTCTCCCTCTGCCTTAGGGGTACATCCCGGTTATGACCTCTATACTCAAACTTTAGGCCTTTCTTCTCATGTACCAAGGCCTTTTTCTTTAGAAACCAGGGTTTTTCCCTTAGCTGTAGTAAGATGCATGTTCCTTCGTACATACTTGGCTGCTTTCTTCCTGACTCCTCAAAGGTTTAGGTAGCTCCTTTTGCCAAAGATAAGGCAAAAGGGGACTGCGGTTGAAGAGCTTCGACCATAATATGCAACTGAATCTGCTCTATCAACCTCGAGACAAGAGCTGTTTCTTTGTAAAATCTTTTCAAAAAGTCTCTAAGACTTTCATCCGTTCCTTGCTTAATTTATACCAAGGTGTGAGACGTCCTGGGAACATCCCTTGAAACCACAAAATGTTATAAAAAGGCAAGCGCTATATCGTCCAAGGAATCAATGGACCCTGATGATAGGCTTTTAAACAATCCTAATGCTTCAGCGGACAAGTTCTGGGAAACATTCTATACATCATGTCTTCTTCAGCACCCATAAATAGTGATTCATTTGTATAAGCATCCAAGTAACGCCTCAGGCCAGTCTCTCCGGTTTATTTCCCAATCGACAGCGGTTGGGGGGTTTGTAGATGCCTTGGGATAGAGACATTCATCAGTCTTCTCGTAAAGGGAATATTGAATGGGTATTTTCCTTCTCCCCTGCCTTGCTGCAAGGGTCTCCTTTGGCTATTCAAAGCCTCGGTCCTATAAGTGGACTCCTACTAATCGTAAGTTTAAGCCGGCAAGCACTCCTGAGTGTGAGAAGACCCATATTGATGCCTCTGGTTTCCAGCCGCTGTCTTTTTTACCTACTTACTCTATTTTAGCTCTTGAATCTCCATTTAGAGCTATTATTTTGTCTCTCGGGTCAGGCACACTACGACAACCACCCTTCCTTGATTTTGATTTGTCCCATGAGTGTCAACAATTCCGACACCGTACTCTAACTCACGAGGTTCCACTCTCTGGGCTAAATTCTGAACATGGTCCTCCAGATTTCCATCTTTCCTGTTGGGCTCCATGACTTGCTAATCTCTTGTGATGTAGGACTAAATTTATCTATTAAACTAGGCGTGCTAATGATCTAACCGGTGTCCGGGGTACAATGTATGCCTTGTCCAACCAGTGTAGAAAATACCTCTCACTTTCATGATTTACACCATCCCAATAAGAGTCCAGTATTAAAAAAATAGGTTTAGTGGGAACGTTGTGCCCTTCGCGTTAAGGTAAGCTTTCGAGTCAATTCCTACCATGGTAGATGGGACACACCAAGGGTGTACTTGCAAAAGGGACCTTGATGCTTAAGTCATTATGAGAATTACGGAGAAATAAAGAGATTACGATGGTAGTTAAAGGGTAGTCAATGTTGTAGCTTGTGAATTTAATGAATGACTTGTATTTATAGAACTTCCCTAAGTGTAAGTTGTGATTTGAGCCCTGCATTGCACAGTGGTTATAGTCTTTTGCATAAGAACAAGTTGCCCACTTGTGTTTGACTTTGAGTCAAATGTCAGCTTTTTTGACTAGGGTCTAGTTCACAAATCCGCACTGAGACTCAATGATCACTTTGGTTTTGGTGCACCTCATCTAGTATTTGACTTAGCATTTATTTATAATTCTGCAAAGACCAGTATTACTAGCTTTGGGGACCGATATGCACAGTGGATCAGATATACTTGCCAAATGACCAATATAGGTTGAAGATGAAGGTAAATTGACTGATTAATAAATTGACTTAATTGTTGGATAAGATAAGAAATATATTAAATATTGTTGGACGACTTAGCAACTTCAAGGCCTAATAATAACTTAAGTTCACTAAGGTCCTTAATTCTAAACTTCTTATAAAGGAAGTTCTTTACATGCTATATATGATCAATATTGTTCCTTGTAAGAAAAACAACATCAATGACAAAGGTTTCGTTAGATGTGTTCCTAAATAAGAGTGTATGATCTGAAGGGAATTGTATAAAATCTAGAGATTAAAGAGCTATTCAAAGGGTACTAAACCATTATTGACTAACGTGTTTAAGGTCATACAAGGCCTTTTTCAACAAGAAAACTTGATTTGGTTTAGGAGAAGAAAAGCCTTAGGGAAGAGTCATGTATGCTTCTTTTTTTATATGACCATGAAGAAATGCATTCTCTACATCTATTTAATAAAGGTGCCAATACTTAGCAATTGAAATAAAGATAAAAAGTACGATGGTGGCAATTTATTGCTACAAGAGAGAATGTGTCCAAAAAATCAAGGCCTTTCACTTGTGTGTATCCCTTCGCAACAAGTTAAGCTTTATACCGATAAATAAAACCATCTAGCTTATGTTTGAGTTTATATACCCATTTACATCATACTGGTGTTTTCCTTTTTGGAAGATCAACATGAACCCAACTATTGTTCATTTGAAAGGCAATCATTTCCTCTTGCATAATTGTTTACTAATTTGAATTTCACATATCTTAATAATAACTCTTTGGTTTAGTAACCTAGGACAAATTGGCAATAAAATTTTGATACATAAGAGACAACTTGTCATAAAATATTACAAAAGAGAGAAGGTAAGTAGCAAATGATTCATTATTTTCACAAATAGATGTATACTTTATTGAGGAAGATAACAAACTATAATGACAATCTTGTAAACAACTAGCAATTTTCCTAGCACTCATGGAATGTCTAATAGACTGTTCTAGTTCTTTAGCTTGTTCATGTTTAGTGGAAGTCACATTATAATTAGTAATGTGTGTATCCTCATCTTTTTGAGGTGAAATTTTAGTGTAGTCAATGTTACAACTTTTCTGAATATGTTTGTATGGGAGTATGTACTACTATTTTGACTTCTAGATTCATGAACAAAATGGTAAGAAAACACATTTCATGGAAAACCATATTCTTGGAAAAGCACACTTCTCTTATCTTGAGGTAAAAAAAGGATATAGCCTTTTGTTCCTTGTTTGAAGCCTATGAAAACATACTTCATTCTTAAGGGTCATGTTTGGTTTTATTGTTTAAGAGTGTTGAGGAAAATCATAAAAAGCCAAACACTTTTAACATCGATAAGTCAGGAGGAAAAGAGTTTGAAACTTCATAAGGAGTTTTATCCTTTAGAACAAGTGTGTGAATTCTATTAATAAGATATGCTAAGTGACTAACAACAAGCTAATTTATATAAAGAAAATGAAGCTAAAGAAAAGTATATATATAGTCAATAGAACCTGTATCAAGAATCCATTTAGCATAAGATACTTTACCATTTTGAGTGGGCTAAGTATTGTACTTTGTTTTTGAACATAAGACAAGTTTACTTGGGCATTGCCGTTACTTCCACCATCATTGAAGTTTTACAGAAGAAAGGCAATCAAATTTTGGTGTTGTTTACCTTTGAAACCTAATTTTTCATCTTCTTTGGTTTAGACATCTACAAGGTTTTCAAAAATGATTATATTTGATTACCAATTGGCATATTTGGGATTCTTGAACTTAAACTCGGGGGGACCCATACTTTTTATAACATATGTCAACTGTGTGTCCCATTTTTCCATAATGGGATGAATTTTTCCACCTCGTTTTTGGAACTTTTGGTGGGTTGATCACTTGAATTTATTTGTTTTTCTTGAATCTTAGGTAGAATTGTCACTAACATTGCTAGAATATGAGTTTCCAGTGTTCTATAGAAATTTGCCTCTCTTGTTAGGCAATGAGAGAGAAAACCTTGTTGATGGTTTGGAAATGGTCCATCAACATGATTTGAGACCAAACAATAGGGAATTTTTCATTCAACCCTTCAAGAATCTTACTACTACATGTGTGCTCCTTAATTTTTCAGCTTATCGAGAGCTCCACCTGCACATTTCTACCACGTTATTCTTGGTCAACAAACTTATTCATGGATCATGACCAAGTGTGGTAATTTGCATTAGTGAGAAGGGGCATAACAAGAACCATGGTGGGTATTCATTCAAATGAATAGAGGTATGGACATATGATGGGCTCTCCATGTAGGTAATATTGTTGGTTATGATCAAATTATGTAGTAGAGCCCTCCTAAGAAAATCCTGATACCATAAAAAGTATGATATAACATAGAAGAAAAACGATCAAAGAGATGAGGGAGAGAATGAAATGGAGAAGAGGAATGGGTGAAAAAACAAAAACTATTCTCATTGAATGAAAAACTAAAATAGAAAAAATAATATATACAAAACAAAAAAGAAAATATCCCAAAAGCAAAAAATAGCATGGTTAAACCTATGCAATATATCAGTTGAAACTAATGCATATATCTATACAACAACTATTATAATTCGTCGATAAGAATAGATAAGCTATTGTAATTAACAGGTTAAAAATGAATCAACCCATGTCACCATAGATCGCCTAAGGGTGAAGGTGATAAAACATTGTCTATAGCCCATCTTTTATGAGGCTTCAATTTTTATTTTCTAGTAATAAATTGAAATATTTTAAAAATACATAAAACAAAATTATGTGGCGTGATCTTTACTTAATGGAAAGTTATCTTATAAGTTGGCAATGCTTGAGATTGTGAAAATAACTTTGATTCTTACTAAACACTTTATAATGTGGTTAAGTTCCTATGAGGATAATTACCTCTAATTTAGAGATACTTATAGTTAATATTAAAAGAATAAGAGACTTCCATTCCGGAAACAAAGATGTCTCTCCAGCGTATCGCCATCATTAGATTAAAAAATAATAGATTTTAGTCATAAATTTTAACTTTTATTTGATCATATATATATAATCAAAAAAGATATAGATCCCATATTTATTTTATTTTATTAAAACCTTTAAATTATTATTTTTATTTAAATATTTAGTCGTTAATTTATGATAGAGTTAAGACACGAGTTTGTTTTATGTTTAGAAGACTAAATCAACAAATTAATTCTAAAGCATAAATCAATTTAATCTATTACTTTAAAATCAGTCACTTTAGTCATTCACTTAATAAAAATCAATTATTTTAATCCCTAGAAAAATGACAAAATATTTTTTTAAGGACTAAGGTGATTAATTTTAAAGTTAGGCACTAAACCGGTTGATATTTGAGAAATCAAAGATTAACTGAAGAGTTTATTCGATGTTTTAAACAAAAAAACACAACATTAAGAGAGCTTTTATTTTGTGAAACTAAGAATATTATACAACTGACAACATAAAACTAACCCCTGTCAAAATGTAATTATAAAAATTATGAATATTCTTGACTCAAATGAGAATGCTTTATATATATGAAGGATACATGTAATTAAAATATATTAAAATTAGGTTAAATTCTCTCCATATACAAAGACAAAAATTATCAAATTTAAAAAATTAAAAATTTAATTAACACAATTAAAATTTGAAGAAGAAAAATTATATCAAATTCAATTTTAAAATGATAGAATTATAATATCAAGTGCTTATAGTCAAATTCACAATTCATTTGATAGTTTTATTATTTTTTGGTTTACAATAGGAAAATTAGAAAGCATGAGGTTTGAACTTAATACCTCAGCATAACTACCCAAACCCCTCACTAGGTCAAACCTAATAGGTTATTTGATAGTCTTATTAATTATATGCATGAAAGGATTGAAAACGTTATATTTTATTTGATTTCTTTAAATCTTAAGGGACGAATCCAACGATTCCTATGTTCGCTAGAGAAAGCCTTTGTTAGAGAGGATCCAAGTCAGTTTTTGGATAACTTTATCGCTTCTCATAAATAAATATTACATTAATTAATATGATAATTAGTGATTTTCTAATTACATATATAATTTTGTTTATGTTAGTAATTGTTTTACATCATATCAACCTTTTAACATTTAATTTCTAATTTTAAAGTTTTATTTGTAAATTTCAATAATTTATACCATTAAATCCAGATCAATAAATTTTGAATAAATTATTTTATTACTATTTTAAAAATAATTAATTAGTTTATATGATTATATAAGGTGTCATGATGAAATTACTTTAAGGTGTTGATTTTAACATCTCCTTGATTTTTTACTCTTCCTTTTAATTTTTTAATGAAAATTACAAAATTACTCTTCACTTTAAACTCTCAATTCAAACCCTAATGTTTTCCTCCCTTCCTTTTTTTCTCTCATCACTCTCATCTAACTTATATACATATCTTAGTAATATTATATGTCGGTTTCTTTTTATGTATATATTGAACTCAATAGCATGCACCATGCTTTCATGGTAGACACCGCTCATCAGGAAACATTTCTACATAGTGCATTCTTCTCCAAAACTTGGCCTATTTTAAGGCGTATTCCACTACTAAAAAAACCCTAAACTGCTACCTCACATTAGCGACCACCCACTGCCGTCGCTAACTAGCGACCGGGTTAGCGACCGCTATAAATAAAGAGCGACCAAAAAAGTTGTAGCGACGAATTTAGCGACCCCAACAGGATACGGTCGCTACCAGTTATGAACGCCGTCGCTAGTACGGTCGCTATATCTCAGATCCTTCTTTTTTGATTTCCCTCCATGGTTTTTTGTTGGCGCCAAACGTTAGCGACGGCTAAAGGGCGTCGCTGGGTTTTGTTGTAGTGACGGCGAAGTTGTTCCGTCGCTAAGTTTTTGTTGTTCCCTTCACTTCTTTGTTTTGAGAAGGGAAGTTAGTGACGGTACCAAGTCCCCCGTCGCTACATTTTAAGAGATTAGTGACGGGTTTTCTGGCTGTGGCTAATATTCAGGAAATTAGTGACGGAGTAGGTTTGCCGTCGCTAAGTTTTTTGGGTTCCCTCCATTTCTTTGTTTTGAGAAGGGACGTTAGTGATGGTACCCAGTCCCCCGTCGCTAAATTTTAAGAGGTTAGTGACGGGTTTGCTTGTCGTGGCTAATATTCAGGAGATTAGTGACGGAGTAGGTTGTGCCGTCGCTACGTTTTTTGGGTTCCCTCCATTTCTTAGGGAAGTTAGTGACGGAACCAAGTCCCCCGTCGCTAAATTTTAAGAGATTAGTGACGGGTTTGCTGGCCGTGGCTAATATTCAGGAGATTAGTGACGGCATAGGTTGTGCCGTCGCTACGTTTTTTGGGTTCCCTCCATTTCTTTTGTTTTAAGAAGGGAAGTTAGTGACGGTACCAAGTCCCCCGTCGCTACATTTTAGGAGATTAGTGACGGGTTTCCTGGCCGTGGCTAATATTCAGGAGATTAGTGACGGAGTAGGTTGTGCCGTCGCTAATCCTATTAATTGTAGTGACACAGTTAGCGACGGGTGGTTACCGTCGCTAAGGATTTAATCTAACTCGACAGCAACCCCTTTCCCTGCCACTTGCCCTAACTTCCCCTTCCTCTTTCAGCCTTTCCTCCCTCTCCTCCCTCTCCTCCCCTTCTTCCACGTTTGGTTTCTCTCGTGCGACAGACTCCCTTTCAATCTCTTTGTGCACCATTTCCGTTGGCCTCCACAGTGCGCGACCCACCACCATCGTCCGATTCCGACGCCGACGCCGCCAACGCGAGTCTTCTTCATCTTCTTCTTCGTGACGCATCTCCAGAACCTGCACGACCCCACCCGCGAGGGCGCGTCTACACCTGCGCAACCCACGCCCACCACTGCGACTGAAGCTTCGTCTCCACCACCTACGACGACGATTTCGCCTCACCTCACCCTCTCCTCAACCTGTCCCACCTGTCTCCGGTGACTGTTCCGGTGAAACAGAGGCTGCAACGGCCATTTCCGACCATTTTCAGCAACGTAGAGCGGCGGCTCCAGTGCAGGGCTCTCCATTGACCACCTCTGCAACAGTTCCTGCAGGTTTCCAAACCAGGTTTGTCATCTCCTCTGCTGCATTTGATTACTATTTTTTTTTCTGAATTTGTGTGATATACATCATCAGTATTTGCCTTTCAATGTTGCATAGTGTTTGAGCTCAAGTCAGGTATTTTTGCAACAGTGACTGAACAGAAAAGAACAACGCAGTACACAACATTCTAATAGGTAAAAAATAAAAAGACAACAATAGTAGAGAGAGAGAGAGGGTGTGAAATTGACCTCCAGTAAAAATTGTTCAAACTTTTAATGAATAACTGAAGTATATTATAAATAACTGAAGTATATTTTAAAGAAAATTATTCAAAACTGTAGTGTCTAAAACTTTTACGTAGTTGGAATAGTATTTACTTGGTGTTTGGCACCTGCTTTCAAACTTTTAATGTGAAGACTTGATTTTGAAATGGTGTTTAGGATAAAAGTTATTGATAATTTGTAGGGGTAATGGAGAAAAAAAAAGACTTCCATCTTCCTTCACCATGATTTTCAAAGCATGTAATAATACAATTTCTTTTAAAAACTGTATTTTCATAGGGCATGCACATAACTCATCACTTTCAATGTCTCAATCTTAACCCACTTTAATCTGATTTGTATCAATTCAAAATAAAGCCTCTCCCTGAACATTGTATTTCTCTATTATTTCTATTTCTCTTAAGCTATAATTAAGATAACACAGAATATTTAAAATACTTTTTTGGACTTTCCTTAGTGAATATTGCTGGTAATGATCTTGTACAGGGAAATAAAAACCCTAAACCCTAAATATATGATATTTTTGTATTTGTTAACTACAAAAACTTAGCTTCTCCACTAGTGATATTTTTGTATTTGTTAACAAAAAATAGAATAAAAATAGGAAAAATTCCTGCAAACCAACCCAGTTTTGCATGTATATAAGTCTTGTAAGGTAATTCTTTATTTTAAAAGAACAACATAAAATCTCAATCATCAATGAGAAAAAGGGATTTAGCTTATGGTTGGATTAATCTTTTTCAAGTTGCAGGGACCGATAAGTTAAATAAGATCTCTTTCTCTTATATATTGATTTTAAATTTTTTCTTCGTTTTTATTTAACTATTTAGAGAGAAGGAAATCCTAAGTGTGGATGAACATCATAAGGAGAAAAACTGAGTTGAGGATCTCTCCAACATTCTTGGATAGCTGCAAGTACCTATCCCCAATTTTAAGTCAAAACAGAAGCAAATTAATGAGTCTTATTTAGTTCATTATTTTTGTTTTTGTGAAATCGCATTAATTACAGGTTTTGCCAATGTAGACAAGAACCTACCCTGCTAATTGGCGAGTTTTTGCTTGACTTTAGTTCATTGGTAAGTTTGTGAAATGTTTCAGAATGATTTGATCATTGGGTGTCTCTGAATTTGATTTTAAATTTTTAGAAGTATAAGAGAGGATTTAATTATTTGTTAGTTTCATATAATTATAATATAAAGAATAATTATTTCACTCATCCTATATTGCTAGACCTGAGTTTTTGTGGTTAAAAATCATCTTTGTGTCGTAATTCATTCTTTGTCTTATTTGAAAGTAGTAATATTAAAGAAAAGATAGTTGTGTTGAAATTTATCATGAGCTTTTAGGGTTCTCCTTACGGGAATTCTATCATTGTTTGCCAATTCTCTCGCTACCCTTTGTGTCTTAATTCATTCTTTGTCTAATTTTCATTTCTTTCTCTCTTCTTGTCAGAGTTTAAGACTTTGAATCCTTAATTCAAAAAAGAAACTCAGAATCGATCATTGTCGTTGAGACTCGTCAGCCCCTGAATCCGTATTGTCTACCCTTATGGGGTAATTTCAACAAAGTAAAATTATTTTCAATGGTTTTTCAGAAAAATAATAATTTATTCTACTTGAGGTTTGTCTGTTTGTGTTTTCAACCAATTTAATTGATTTGTCAGAGTCAAACCATGTTTTCAAGAAAAATTATAATTAATCTGCTATTCTCTATATGTAATATATTAACATGATCAAATGACCCTAATTACTAATATCAAGGAGGAACAAATTTAAGGGTATTTTTTATTTACTTTAGTATTAAATTAGAATTTTACTTCAATAGCCCAACTAACTCTTAATGCTTCATGAGTTATTATAATTCTTAGACAAGAAGTACACAACAAGCCTTTTTTAAACATTATACTAGTTAGTGGCCAAATTAATGATGAAACATTATACTTTTGGCATCTTGTTTGTTTCCTGTTTCTCTGAAGATATCATGGCTGCCCATTAGTTTGACATTAGTTTGGTCTTATCATGCTAGTTTTATTCTTAACACTGACATAGAGTATTGAGAGCAAGTTTGAATTCTCATTTTTCATACTTCTCCTTCCATACTTGTTATTATAAGAATTAAAAAAATTAGTTTTGTCTGTGTAATAATTCATCGGTATGAGTCACCTCTGATGACAAAAACTGAAAAGCTCACTGAACAACCAATAGAAGCTAAAGCTCAATGTTGGCTATGAATTTGTTATTGGAAAAAATGGATAAATAACATAAACTGAAACATAACATGTCACTGAAATCATCAAACATATACTACTCATAATCAACAACATTACCAAAGTAAATAAATAAAAGGACAACCTCAATCCATTAACATGGCTACCTTGAAGCACTTGATAGCATCAACCAGTGTTGTGCGATCAAGTGATGGCATAAATTTGTTTAGTGTCTGCCCATAAATCTTTAATTAAATGATTCTATGCATATAATACTTAGTTCTTAATGAAATAGTACAAAGGATCTGTTATGAGGAACACAAGATGAAACTTTTATATGAAGAAAATGTGAAAATCTGCAGTTATATACCTGCCAATTCTGTAGCACTAGAAGATGCAACAGCCAGTCCTGGGATCAATGTCTTGTCATCAATTTCAAGACCAAGTAAATCAAGATCTAGACCAGCACCAAAACCTCCTTTCTCTATTTAGTTTAGCCTTTTTCTATTTAGTTTAGCCTCAAGATTCCCTGTTACTAACTGTTCACGCATTTTATCTTTATTCAGTTCAGCTCCTTCACTTGAACCTTGCATAGTACTAAAACCACAAAGTGCTCTGCATTGTTTAAAAGTGCTTGAGGTAAAAGAGAATCTGTTTTAGGAAAATTTTCATCATAGAGCTTTAGCTTCTCCTCTAAATCAGTGCACAACTCAAACTTCTTTGAATTACGGGTTAGATCTTCCACAGTTGCTTCAAGACTTTCTTTTTCTATTTTAAGTTTACTCAGTTCCTCTGGTACAGTGAGCAACTGTGCTTACTGACTCTTAAGTGCAGCTTCACTTGATTCTCTAAATTTTAATTTTTCTTGTAACTTGAACCTTATAGTTTCCAACTCAGAAATTTTCTCTTGTCCTTCCTTGGTAGAGGCAAATAGATTGTGAAGTGCTGACATGTCTTCCTTGAGCTGTGCTTCTGAAGTCTTTATCAGGTTTAATTCCCGGGTCTATTCGTCCACTAAAGTGTCCCTTGAGGATAATCTTTTCTCAGCTTCTAATGGCTGGGATTTTGAGTGTGTCAACTCCTCTTGGATGGTAGAGAGTTCTGCTGCAGTTGTTTTAAGTGCCTCTTCAACCTTCTGATTTTCGGCAATCTTATCGTAAACTCCCTTCAGTTCTTCCGTAAGGGAAGCCATCCATCTTTCATTTCTTTTACGCTCAATTTGGCTTCTTCAAGTAATCTCTCAAATTCTAAGGCCTTCTTTCTTTCAGATTCAGCATGTGAACCACTTTCCTTATGCAGCTCCTCGAATTTCCATGCCTCCTCTGTAGAAAGTTGTAGCTTGTTACTGCAATTCTTGCATCCTCTTTCTGGAGTTTTCAAGTTCAAGGTTCTTATCATCAAATGCTTCCTTCACTTGAAGAAGCTCTTTCTGCTTCCCTTCTTGACTTTGAAGTTCCTCTTCAAGAGTGCTGAGCTGCAGGTTATACCTACACTCAGCTTCAATAATCTGCTCTTGCAATTTCTTGTGACTCAGATCAAGCTCTTCATATTTTTTCCTGCTTTCCTCCAAATTCTCTCTTGTAATTGAGATCTCTCCTTTCAGCCGAGTGTTTTCATGCTCAGAGGTCCTTCAAGATTCTGCCAATCTTTTGAGTTCAATCTCAAGTTCCTCTATCATTTATTGTGCTTCAAGAAATTCCCTGCTTGGAGGATCTGAGCTTCTTTCAGTTTTATGGGACTTCTCATCTATGACATTCTCTTCTTTCTCAACTTTAATGAATTCACCAAGGCATTCTCTCGTCTTTCTTTACTTCACTTATTTCCTTAGGCAAGTCTCCATTTGGTTCCTGCAATAAATCATTAAACAAAATGAACATTATAGTTTGTACTAAAAGTTTGCTACTATAACCCACTAGGGTTAGCTAGTGGTGGGAGATTTGTGTAGTTTGCATAAGGCTTTGGTGGGAGATTTGTGTAGTTTACATTCAATAGTGATATAATTACATAAACATATACTGTCATAATTAACTCTTTTAAAATACAAAAGCTTGTATGAATTGCCTCTAACTCCTTGTTTCCTCAATTGTTTCTCTACACTCTTTGGTCTCCACCAGAATTTAGTGACTAGTTTAATAGCAATGCAACGTGACGTGTGTAGGTAATATGTTAGTCATACCCGCTGGTAGAAGCGTTCATTTATTTTTTAACTATTTTAGTATGTTATATATTGTTTGAATGCATGCCTAATATTAATTTGATACAATTTTTAGCATGAGGTAAACTCGTAAACTCTTACGAGTTTACGAGTCGAGTTAGCGAGTCGAGTCTACCTAGCCAAAACGAGTCTTGGTAGACTCTCGAGTCTGACAACCTTGCTAAAGTTCATTGAAAATGTATGATTAGCAAAGGCCAATAAAACTTTTTCTTTTGATGACTCAATTTCCATTCTAACTAGAGTTTGTCATGCAGACCAAGACACCTTACGTGTGGTTCGTGTTCGACCCTCATCAGCTTTGTCTTCATCGCTATCTCTCATTCCCAGGTAATCCCCTAACGGTAACTTATCCGGCTATGTGTGTTGTGGGATTTGCCGTGTATGTATGTTGATTGTTGTTTGTTAGTGGAGAGCTGAGCTCATTAGGCAGTGATTTTGTGTGCTGATAACATGATTTTTTATGCATGTGTAATGTTGTTTGTTAGTGGAGAGCAGAGCTCATTAGGCATTGGTTTTGTGTGCTGATAACATGATTTACGATGCATGTGTAATGTTGTTTGTTAGTGGAGAGCAGAGCTCATTAGCCGTTGATTTATATATTGATAACATGATTTTGTGTTCATAACTGTGAATATGATATACAATGCGTATGATATGTTTATTTATCTATACTGGGCAGTTTTCTATATGTAACAGGCCATTTGTAAATTTGGGAAATGTCTAGTTTACAGGGGAGACTCTGCCAAAATTTCGGCAGGCTCCCTTTCTTAGGGAACTTAAAAAATGAAACACAATGTTAATAATGTAGGGTTTAGTCGTGTGTGTACCCATTAGATTCCCGTTCAAGTTTCAAAACAACCGGGCGATGTACCGTGTTGTGTTGGAGCTTGAATTGTCCCGGTTGGACAGTTTGGTATGAATTTGTAACCTGTAGGGCGTAACCCATCAATGTTGTATGTGGTCTATCTTGAGAAGTTGAATGAATGTTCATTTGAATTTTCGGTTATGGTGTTTCGTATTGTCCCCAGGGTGCATGTCTGCGTGTGGTGTTTCATACCGTACGTATCTCTGTGTACTCGGGGACCAATGCGAAATGCTGTCGAAATTTCAAGTGAACATTCGTTCAACTCAAGATAGACCGCATACAATTATGGGATGGGTTACGGGTGGTTGCATATTCATCCCGAATGGGATAGGGCCCCACCAATTTGCAACATCAAAGAGATAGAGTGATTCACAACCGATAGTTAAATAAAAATTTAAACGTGTAACGTAACAGAGATCGTGCTTGTTAGATATTATAAATGGAGGTACCGGAAAATCGGCGATGGATGTACAACCGACTAGATCGCAATCGGCGAGTGACTGAGGAGTTTATGACGGGGCGATTGGAGTTCATTCCGTTCGCTACGGCAAACACGCCCGGATTTGAAGTGACACAGAAGATCCGTTGTCCGTGCTCAAGGTGTAAATGCATGAGTTTTGAATACGCGGATGATGTCATGTACCACCTAACTGAGAAAGGGTTCATGGAAACATACCACTGCTGGTACAACCATGGTGAGCAGTTACCGCGTAGACCATCAGACGTAACCGTGCAACAGTCTTACTACGCGGTTGGAGGAAACAGGGATACATACAATAACATAGAACAAATGGTGATGGATCATGTTGGACCCTCCACCGGGCGTATGCTGGAACATAATGACCAAGCAGGTAATGGGGACTCTGACAATGTAGAGGAGGATCCTAATCCGGAGGTAAAGAGATTTTATGATTTGTTGGCGGCGGCTCAGACTCCATTGTGGGACGGGTGCAGCAGTCACACTGAGTTATCCGCCTCCCTAGCTGCTTTAAGCCTAAAGGCAGATTATAATCTTTCTGGAGGTTGTTTTGATAGGATGGTCAATCTGATGGGTTCCACCATGCCTAGTAATCACAGAATGCCAGCAAACCTGTACCGTGCTAAGAAACAAGTGGCAAAGTTGGGGTTGGGTTGTGTGAAGATAGAGTGTTGTGTTGGTGGATGTATGCTGTTCAGAAATGAGTTTGCAGACGAAAGTGTCACAAAATGTTTGCATTGTAATGAGGAACGCTACAAGACCGTTAAAAAGGAGAGGGAAGGTAACCCGGACGGCCAGGAAGAAAATGTGGTACTTCCCTATAACACCGCGTCTTCAACGCCTGTATGCCTCGTTGTCCACGGCAAAACACATGCGTTGGCATGCTCTGAACCGAACACAAGAGGGGTTTCTTTGCCATCCTTCCGACGGGAAAGCATGGAAGTGTTTGGATGAGCTATATCCGGACTTTTCTGGCGAGCCACGCAATGTAAGACTTGGCTTATGTACTGATGGGTTTAACCCGTTCGGTCAATACGGAAGAGCTTACTCTTGTTGGCCAGTCATCCTGACCCCATACAATCTGCCTCCTGATATGTGTATGAAGAGGGAGGTCATGTTTCTAGCTGTACTGGTTCCAGGACCCAAAAATCCAAAGGCGAACATAGACGTGTTTTTGCAACCGTTGGTTGAAGAGTTATCACAGTTATGGGATGTCGGGGTAATGACTTACGATGCGTCTTTGAAGAACAACTTTATGATGCGTGCTGTTTTGATGTGGACTATTAATGACTTCCCGGCCTACGGTATGCTTTCTGGATGGTCCACGTCTGGGAAGCTAGCTTGCCCTGTATGCATGGAACATACCGGGGGGGAATCACTCCCTGTTAGTGGCAAGACAAGTTTCTTTGACTGTCATAGAAAGTTTCTACCGTTGGATCACCCGTTTAGGAGGAACAAAACCGCTTTTAAGAAAAACAAGGTTGTCAATGAACCTCCACCCCGTAGGTTATCTGGTGCACGGGTTTGGCAGAGGGTCGAAGAGTATCCTTACATCTGGGACAAGAGTGTTAAGGAGTTTGCGGGTTACGGTAAGGAACACCACTGGGTGAAGCAGAGTGTCTTGTGGGATTTGCCATATTGGAAAGACTTGTTGTTAAGACACAACATTGATGTCATGCACACTGAACGTAATGTTTTCATGAATATTTTTGACACTGTTATGGACATCAAAGGGAGAACAAAGGACAACGAGAAGAGTCGTCTAGACCTTCCGATTTGGTGTTCTAGGAAGGAGTTGGAGTTGAGGGATGCGGGACGTGGAAGAATGTTTAAACCCCACGCAAAGTATGCTTTAACTAGACCACAACAGATTGCTGTGTGTATTTGGATGAATGGGTTGACCCTGCCTGACGGATTCGCTTCTAACTTGAGTAGATGTGTCGACGTGAAGGAGGGCAGGGTGTTTGGCATGAAAAGTCATGATTGCCATGTGTTTATGCAACAACTACTCCCGTACGCGTTTCATGCCTTACCGAAGCCTATTTGGAAACCGTTAGTGGAGTTGAGTCACTTCTTTAAGGAGTTGACGGCTACTTCGTTGAGTGTGGAGAAACTTGTGAAGATGGAAGAAACTATCCCGGTATTGATTTGTAAGTTGGAGCAGATTTTTCCACCAAGTTTCTTTGACTCCATGGAGCATTTGCCTATCCATCTACCGTACGAGGCGTTGGTTGGTGGCCCAGTGCAGTATCGTTGGATGTATCCATTCGAAAGGTGAATGCTTGGTGAACTCTTTAATTTCATTGCAAACACTTCTTATAATAGTATTTTCTAACTTAACACCATCTTGTTAATGATGTTGAAGATTCTTACGCTCTTTAAAAGATAAAGTGTCGAACAAAGCCTGCGTTGAAGCTTCAATTTGTGAGGCATACTTAGTCGAAGAAATGACAACCTTTGCTTCTTTCTATTTTCCAACGGAGATAGAAACTAGAATGAGTAGAATTCCCCACAATCTTGGGGTAGCCAGCCGCACAGGGTTTGATGAACAAACGTCGATTTTCAACTATCCTGGTCACCCGGTGGGCAGGCTCACAAAATGTTACATTGATGAGAAAGATCGAAAGGCGGCTCACTTGTACATTCTTCTCAATTGCCCAGAAGTGGAACCCTTTATTGAGTAAGTCATAGAAGTTATATTATACATTCTTAACGTAGCTTTTATATTAAACTTATTTGTTTCTTTCAATAGCTTATACACAGATATGCTGAAACTTGAGCAAAATGATTTAACTGATGACCAAATTCATAGTGAGGTGTCATCCAAGTTCATCGGTTGGTTCGCGCAACATGTAAGACCCGTATACCAAGTGTTTTTAAGCCTATTTGCTTCTAACTCCCGTCAATATGGTAACAATGACCTACTTCTTATGTTGTACATAGATACAAGACCCTAACAACCATATTGAAGATTCTTTACTCCAAGCCCTTTCTTGGGGGCCGGTGAAGACTGTTAAAAAATGGCCTATTTACTACGTAAATGGCTACAAGTTTAATATTCTTCAATGGAGTGAAGGGATGCGCACCCATAACTACGGGGTTTGTGTTAAAGGCACCGCCGGTCAGTTGGAAGAAGACTTTTATGGAGTGCTGACGGAGATTGTTGAAGTTTCATTCTCTGGACGACTAAGAAGAGATATTGTTCTATTCAAATGTGATTGGTTCGACAACACAATCGGTGTTGGAACAAAGGTTGACAACAACTACGGCTTAGTTGAGGTCAAGAAGAATGGTAGATATAAAGGGTTTGATCCCTTCATTTTTGCCCAACAAGCTGAGCAGGTTTATTACACCGACTTCCCGGGAGGACATCGGGACTGGTATGGGGTAATCAAGGCCAAGGCCCGAAGTCAGATCACTGACAATGTCTCCGAGGAGGTTGATGACGCTTATCAGCTTGCACCACACGAGCTCAACGATGCCAATTTGTTGTTTAACATTGATCCAGTCATAATGGATGAGACACTCGCCACTACGGGGGGTGAACACATTGACAAAGACCTTGTCTCTCGATCAAAACGGTCTAGGGCTGATTTGGATACTGATGAACTTGTTCAAACAGATTACCACAGTGACACTGAAACTGAGGGGGAATTTGAAACTGAAACAGACACAGAGTATGTAGTTGTTAAACATATATACATAGGTTTATATATATCCTGAGACTAACCTTTTTTGTTCATTATTTTATCCACAGATGACGGGACGTCGACTGCCCTTCAGTAGGGGTGGTGGGTCCAGGACCCCGGCTTCCCGTCTGGGGACTCCTACCCCAGGGCAGGAGACCACTCCATCACCACCACAGCGGACCACTCCATCCCCATTACAGCAGACCACTCCATCACCACCACCACAGCAGACCACTCCATCACCACTCCAGCAGACCACTCCATCACCACCACCACAGCAGACAACCCCATCACCCCCACAGCTGACCACCCCAGAGCAGACTCCTGGAGTTGGTGGCTTGGAGGACCATGGCCATCAGGCGACCCCACCTCCGGCATCCCCTCTGCCCATGTTGGTACCCGTGCCGGCCGGAGACGAGTAAGTGACTAAATTTCATATACTTTTATGTTATTGTATGATACTTTATATTAGGGTTTAGTTGAAAGACTTGTTGGTTTATTGGATGTTACTTTAATTAGTACTTGTATAGATTGAATTGTACTGGGCACTCTTCTGTTTGTAACAGGGTAACTATTTAAACTTGGAAATGTTACATTTACAGGGGAGACTCTGCCGAAATTTTGGGTGTCTCCCTAGATTGTGTGTTGTTTTATTCCTAACATAATTGTTGTCATTACAGCTTTGTTGATAGTAGTCGCACTACCAAAGCGATTACTAAGGTTTTGAAGGCCCAGTGGGATGGTCCATATATATCTTGGACAGATGCTGGGAAGGTTGTGCAAGATAGGTGGTTTGACACCTTCTCGGTAAGTTCCTAGCTCATTTATTGTGACTTGATTTGTAAAATAGACCCGTTATTAATTTTGATTTCTCAATTCATTTTACAGCGTGATTACCAGTGGGCGGAGGGTATGATTGATGAGATTAGGAAGGTCTTTGCCACAAAGACCTCCAAAATCATCAAGAGTACCCTTTGGAAGGTGAGGGACAAGGGTGAGCGCCCTCGTTGGATCCCGGAGGACCATTGGGACGGGATGGTCCAGAAGTGGGGCGGGGTCCTGTTCCAGCAGGCGAGTGCTCGGAATAGGGCCAACAGAGCCGCCGATGCTGCAGCCTCGGTTTACACTGGGGGTAGCATTTCAACCCTCGAGCACAAGAAAAGATTTGTAAGTATATTTATGTTAAACATTTCTATTATGATTCGTCTTACATGTTTACAAATAATAATCTCAATGGTTTTTGTCCACCACAGGAGCAGAGGGAGCATCGGGAGCCTTCTTTGTTTGAGGTCATGCAAATGACCAAGAAGAACAAAGCCGGTGCATGGGTAAACCAGAAGACTACGGAGCTAGCGGTATTTACTTTTAACTAACACATGCTTATAATTTACAAATCAACTTACTAATCCTATCGTTGTTTTTGAATTTACAGGAGGCGTATCAGGCCAGGAGGGCCGAGAAGGAGGCGGACCTGGTGGCTTCCACTCCTGAAGGGGAGGTTCCTCCCACCCTATCTTGTTCTGACGACAACGCCATCTATATGGAGGCTGTTGGCGGTGTGAACAAGAAAGGGAGGGTGTTTGGATTGGGTGGCGTCGGCACGCAGCTGGCGAAAAAGGGGAAGACCCCTTCCTCTTCGTCTTCCTCTGGTCTTTCGACTGAGGTCGTTCAGGTAATTCAAAACCTGAACGATGAGCTACAGGAGGAGCGACGTCAGAGGCAGTTGATGTTGGAGCGGCACGAGGCGGACCGACAGAAGGCCGAGGCGGACCGACAGCAGGCCGAGGAGCAGCACGCTGAGACTCGTCGGCAACTTGCTCAGCAGCAGGAGCTACTGATGCAGTTGATGGCGAGGCTACCTCCCCCCACTTCCCAGGCGCCCCCACCACCACCCCAGGATCCCCCACCACCTTGATTGTAGTTCTTTTATTTATACACATTGTATATTTGATTTTTAGTTATGTTATATTTTCATTCAGTATTTAGTTTGTCATTCTTTATTTATTATGTCAACATTTAATGGTAATTACATTCAAATCACAAAGCCTTTAAACCCTATCATTAATAATTCAACCTATTTAATAAATTAATTTAATCTATTATTTTGTTTTTAATAATAATTCATTACTTCAAACAAATTATTTTAATTTAATTATAAAATTTTATCAGCCAATACAAAATACAAATATTAAGATATTTTTAAAGCTAAATTAACAAAACCAGTCAATATTGAATCAATTTTAAAAAAATTTAAAAATTCTCGTTAGCGACGGTTCATGTCCGTCGCTGACTCATTAACACTAGCGACGGACGTTGTGGTCGCTACCTGGCAACCCCTAGCGACGGACGTTGTGGTCGCTACATGAGAACCACTAGCGACGGCAATCGGCGTCGCTACATCGCAAAAACTAGCAACGGAAGTCGTGGTCGCTACATCGCAACCACTAGCGACGGCAAAATTTGGTCGCTATATCGCACTCACTAGCGACGGCACCCCTTGGTCGCTGTAACACTACCTCTAGCGACGGTGTGCGGTGGTCGCTAGTGACTGTTAGTAGCGACGGGGTCCAGAGGTCGCTGTATGTCAACACTTAGCGACGGCAGCAGTTATTGGGGCAGAGACGATTTTAGCAACGGCCTTACGCCGTCAATAATTTAGCGACGGCATGTATGTGGTCGCTGATGTGTTTTCGACGAGGGTTTTAGCGACGTCCACTTTCCCGTCTGTGACGCCGTCGCTAATGGTTTTAGCGACGGGAATTCCATTGATTAGCGACCAATTCTGTCCGTCGCTAACAGTTGTTTTTTTAGTGGTGTTCGTATACATAGGGTTTGAGTAATCACTTGTAATTTGATTTTATGAATGGAAAAAGAAACCAAAGAAATTAATCAAATAAGAAACTATGTTTCCGTATATGTTGATTTGGCAACGATAAGTATAAATCCAATGATCAAATCAAATCCAAATATATTATGGTTCATCTAATTCTATCTTGAGGGGGGAAATTAAAAATAATAAAGTGTTCTTTCTTTGGTAGTTTATAAGGACGAATTGAATGTTGAGTTATCTTGTTAGATAGGAGGGTGCTGTCGATGATATAAGTGGGATTCGAAAGAGAAAAACAATACAATGAAGTTTTACCTCAAATTAGAAGTGAAAGAGAGAAATCCTAGTTTAGGGTTTTAAAATAATAATTAATTTTGTAATTTGAAGTCCAAAATTTAATAAAATGTAAGAATGAAAAATTTAGGTGTTAATAATAATGCTCATTGATTGTAAAGTCATGGGAGGAAAATAAAGGAAGAACCAAAAGATGAAAGTGCATGATGGTGAAGTGGCTATAGAAAGTAATCAATGACCGGAGAAAGGCAGTCAAAAGTGGTGAAATGTAGCATTAAAAACCTAACTCCCATTGAAAAAAAAGAGATATAACATGAAAAACCAAAACTCATCTAGAATGACATAAAAACAACCCATAGTTTAGTAGAGACACATAAAATGGAAAGAAAAACTCATCTAAAGTGAGAGAAAAAACCTTTTATAAAAGGAGAAAAGTCTCCCAACAGGTGACTGATATGAGAAAAGAGCTGAGGTGAGGAGTAAGATTCTTTTATCTTACTGTCATTCCGACACCATTCTACTACCATATGTTTTGTTTGCTTTATCTCTTTAGGTAACATTCCCCATTTTTAGAGGGCCTTGTACTAAGGGTGGTAAAGTGAGTCAACTTGCCTAGACTATCCAAAAGTGAGATGAGGCGAGTTGGCCTGTCTTTGGTGATAGGTTGGGAAACATAACCCACCCCTATTTTTGTGGTGAGTTGGTAAGTTTTCCACTTACCTTGCCTAAATTTTATAAAATGTAATATATATGTTGACTTGTCAAACCCATAAAAAAATTAAAAATATTTATATATTAAAATGATTAAAAGTTAGTAATAAAAAATTAAAATCTAAACTAATTTAATTAATTAATAGTGATAATAATGTGGATATTTTTAAAACCTAAAACCATATAAAGCTAAAACATTAACAACAATAAGTTATAAAAAGGAAGCAAAAAAGCATAACTTGGTGGACCAAGCCCGGTCAATCAGTCCGGTCTGTTGGGTTATCGTGGTTTGAGGTCAATTAGGGTATGTAGGGATGTGGGCCGAGGACTTCTAACCCACCCACCATTTTCGATAGGTTGAGCGGTCCAACATATGAGGTGCTTTAGCTTTATTAATGAAGCTTAACTATAATTGCTACTAGATAAGGTCGCTATGTTTAGAGTTTTACTTCACAATGATTTACTTTGTAGAGGATTACAAATTTGATAGTAATATTTAGGTTTTTACAATGTTTGTTTGTTTGATATTTGGGCTTTGAGAGTATATGTTAAGTGAACATATTGGGCTATAATGTTGATTTGTTGCATATTGTGGTGTCACTCTTTATGAGTTTCTTACTATATTGTAAGAATTGATTGAATACCTTTTGAACTCATCTAGGCTGGGGTGTACGATCCAGTTTGAAGACTATCCCTCAGATTACGGTATTTATGTTTATATTACATTGGTCTAGTGGGGATCCTGTATTATATCTTCTATTCCAGTGGGGAAATAGAAGTCTTGGAGTGATCCTTTGAGAAATCTCACTAACCTCACGCGTTGTGGGGCGAAAAAGGGTGCCACTTGCAAAGATACTTCGACGCTCAAGTTAGTAGAATATTCAGAGAGAAAGTAAGAGCTCGAGCGTAAGTTAGAGTAAATATGTTCTACGTTTTCATTGTTGATTTGTAGGTATTTATACCTTAGAGTAACAGAAGAGTTGTTTTGCCTTGGAGAGCTTTTCATATGCAATGTCAATATGATTCTGATCTTTACAGGGAAACTGACACACGATAAGGACGCTATCTAACGACTGTACCTTCCCATTAGTTACTTTGCAGGTTACTTTGACCTACCGGTATCAAGAGAATGACTCATCTCGGTATTGGATCATGAGTCTCATGCACAATGTTGGAAGCCAGCATTAGATTTACAATATTATATGTGAGAAGCCGGCCATGCATAACAGCTTTAGGTCAAAGTACCTTCTTGCCCATAGGTCGGTATTGAGAGCGGATCACCTTTATAGCTTTAGACAAGGTTTGGTTAACCCAAAAAAATATTTAAGCAATATTTCTAATTAATGTGAGACATTTTAACAAATATTTTTGCATATACAACCTAAAAACATTAATGTAAACACTAGTTTTATATTATAAAATAGGACAAATTATTCATATCAACACTTTCTTTTACATAACTTTGAATTTTATTTACGGATTTAAATTCGAGTTTTGCAATCGATCACTTATAAATAGTGAACACGTTAAAATGTTTTATATGTCAAAATTTAGGTGTAGCAAGACTTGATCACACGACCCATGGAAGATAAGAAAAAGCCTCACCATTAGGCTACCTAACTCACCTAAAATATATAATGCAGCCATATATTGTTATATTATATTCGTAGAATGTATATCCATTAATAAAATCTATTTGCCAAATAAATATTTTTATCTTTTCTCGTTCATTAATTTTAAGTTTAATTTTAATTTTTATATTGAACGAGAAAAAAAAATAATGTTTATTTTGTAGATAGATTATACATTTTACGGATATAATATAAGAGTATATGGTTTCGTTATGTTTTTTAAGTCTATCAAGTAGCCTAGTGATGAGACTTTTTTTTATATCTTTCACGTGTTGTGGGAAGTCTTACTTCACCCAAATTTTAACACAAAATATTTTAACGCGTTAACTATTTATGAGTGACTAATTTAACCGGTTACCAGACGCGATCATATGCATCCTTCATTACCCAAATTTTATTACTTAAAATAAAAGCTACAAAGATTTTGAATAGTCACTTTGGAAACCGATGTAAAAAACTACTTTTAAAATCATTTTTTAAACAAATAATTTTAAAACCTGTAATTGTATCCACTTCTACATAAGTGCACAAGAAATAAGAAGAGAGACATGTCTTATAGAAAGGGTAATTTTAAATATGATTTGTTACGAAAGTAGGAAAAATGTTTTCAGAAAAATTGTTGGTCAATTGATAAATAAAAAGGAAGATGCTTAGGAGTATTTTTATGAAAACAAAAGTAAAAAAATTCATGTAAAAATATCTTTTAAATCTACCCACCATAATCTAAGTAATCTCTATATAATTTCTAATAAAAATGTTTATTATCCCTTCGATAGACATATCCTTATGTACTAGTTCACCAAACCCATAAAATAATATAGAAAATAAATGTTTGATGGAGTATACGTGAAAATGATATAGCTTTTTGGTTTTACAAAGAATTAAATGTGTGAAAAAAACTCACATATTCTTGATCGAGTGACCCCTTCACATAATTGTGTATAAAAGGTGGAAAATACATTTTACCACAAATCTCAGTAAAACTGTCAAGCTTTAGAATAAATATTTTTTTTATAAACTTCTTAATGAATCACATATGTAAATTTTGTTTTCTATATTTAGCCCTTATCTTGAAGCTTTTAAGAGGAGTTTGCAGAGATATGAAGAGACGATATGGTTGAATTGTAATGGCAACATATGAGGTATGGGTGACGTAATTTAAGCAAGGTAGAATCCGAATGTGATATATGGTGGTTGTGGCAGGTGATACATGTTGTGGTGACCACAGCTCTCACCTCAGCCGCTCGCACGCACAAATTTTTTGTTTATTTTCTTTGACAGGTAGTGCACATCTTTTTGTCCATCACATTTGCTACCGAAACTTTATTCAGGGGATATATATCAAGATATAAAGGAAAAATTCTCCTCTTAAATTCTCTCCTCCCATACAAAGTTACCAACACGTAATTTTCCATGGGTTCCGTCGACATGGATGATCTTTTCATCCTGTTTTGGTAAAAGTGACACTTACATTTTTTATATAACCTGTGTTTTCTAAATCAGCTTTTTTCTTTTCAATAAAACCCACAAAACTTAACATGATAAGTTTATCATATTTTATTTATACACCAAATATAAATTATGACAACTTATTTTATTATATTCTTCTTATTATATTTTTATGAAATAGACTCTTAAAGAAAAAGCAACCATGGATAGGATATGATTAATCAAAGTTTTCTTCCTCTTGATTGCCATAAATGCAACTTAATTTCCCAAACTGTTAAACAATTGATTTCGTTGAATGATTGTCACGTATGGTTAAAATTTTCAATCGAGGGTTGGTTTCAAAAGCTTTTCCATAATCCAATCCAAACTTATTCTTTATTCTGAAGTCAATTTGTCGTTATTGATCTAAGGCGCTAGGGAGAAAAAGTATCAATATTAAATTGTTGTGATTACTAGAAGGGTGAAGATAGGCCGTGTGGAGATAGATTTTACAAAATTTAATAATTGAAATGAATAGAAAACCGAGCAATCTTCTTCTTTTAATTAAATATTATTTTATTCTCATAAAACTTGACGGTAGAAAAAAAGAGAAAAAAGCTAGAGAGAATTTGAGCTATTTATTATTGTATTTACATTTGCTACTGCTATAAGGTAAAACTTATATAGGTATAGTTGACTAGAGTGTGGTACTATATAACTCAATAAACCTAACTGATTCAGGTCAGTTATAAGTTGATTGGAGCATACACACTTTATGCATAATACAGGGTAATGATCCCTGCACCCAAGACCAGCTTGGGTATGACACTTGTACACTAATATTCCCCCTCAAGGCCAGGGTGGTAGTTCGAGCTAAAGGCGCTCAAGCACCCTAAGTTTGGTCTTGAAGTCATGTAATAGGGCTATAGAAAGTGGCTTCGTTAAGGAGTTTGCAATTTGATCAAAATCAATGATGTCGTAGACCAGAAACTAACCAACAACCACCTTCTCATGCGCAAAGCAAAGTTGAAGTTTAATATGTTGGTGTAAGAGAGTATAACTGGATTATGGGACATGTTGACTGTGCTAAGATTGTCACAATAGATAGTATGCCTGGTAGAGGGAAAATAAGTTCTTGAAGAAGAGATTGGATCCAAAGGAGTTTGTAATGAGGTCCATGGGTGACCTTAGATTATACCTTTTCATTTGTACATTTTTAGGCTTAGTAGTTAGGTTTAGGCCATGTAACACCCAATTCACTTAACCTAATCTCGATGCAAACATTCATATAACAAAAATACGAATAAATTTTTCACGATTCAATCATAAACTCACCACTTGCATCACGGACCAAGCTAAAAGAATCAAGTGCCACAATGAGATATAATTCAAAGATCACATCATCAATTAAGGGTGGCAAGAACCCAAAATACTACATGGATTTAAGAAAAAACAAATGCAAACAGAAGCATTAGCCAATGCAAATGAGTGCCAAAAAGGACCAAGAATATTAAAACCCTAGGCATAGAGGACCAAGACTCTATCATTACATAGTCAAAATGAAGGATTTAGGGCGCCCTGCCATTTGTGTAATCGGTTACCTGTAAAGGTCTACACAAATTCAGTAAACCTCCTCTAGTAATCGATTATGTAATTGATACCAGAATGCCAGTCTATATAAAATTATGTAGAAAATTGGCTTTCGACCAATTTCCGTACACCCTAACTTCTCCAAACGACCTCCAAATGCCACTAAACTTCATCATAAGCCTATTGACACTATTTATGACTTGTAGCAACAAGTCTTGCCTTAAAATTCCTATATATGAAGAAGTTATGCACAATTTACAATTCATGATAGTTTTAGGCAATTGGACCTTCCCTACCTAACCAAACCTATACAATTTGGTCCAAAACCATCCCAACATATTTCAAATCATGTATGTGAGCTAGTCCATTCATCCAGAGGTCTTGAAACCTCACGGATCAAAATATGACCTATCCAGTTCCTTTAATATGCATGATTTCATAAATAAACATCATGGCAACATCAATATTTCAATGACATTGTTCAAGACTTGTGTCACTAGCACAAACACATCATCAAATCATTCACGTTATGCAACAAGACCTTCCCATCATGTATTCTATACCAATTTCATGTCAACATCATGCTATATTGTAATTTCCTAGACACATTGACATCATTTCATCATTCATGGATCCATCCATGATCATCTCAAATTCTAAACATCATTACATATATATATATATATATATATAAGACCAAAATGTATATACAACCATACAGGTACCCAAAATAAGCATTAAACCTCCAAGAGGCTTCCCAAAAACTTATCTACAACACATTTATACATTATATACATCAAGAGCCGACCAAAATATATATATACCAAAACTACACATACCAAGATGCTACTAATTCTCCCAAGAGACAATTGCATAGCAATTTCGCATAGGCACATCACCAACTCTCAGCTCGTGCCAATTTCACTAAAAAACCAACAATGTAAGGGGTGAATATATATATATATATATATATATATATATGTTAAATGACAAATACAGAACCAGATTTAGCTCATTTTCATCATACATAATCATATTTATCAATTGCATCATAAATCATCGACAAACCATACATGCCATTTAACACATATAAATAATTGCATTATCATTAATGCATCAACACAAATACAACCATCCTCAATAGCTACCTAGCAACATCCAAATCTTAAACACTATATACCAATGCATATATATGTAGATCCGACTCTAACGATAGGATTTATACTACACTATATAATTTTCTTAGCATATATCATCAATCCTTTTTACTACTACCTGATTGCTCGCCAATTTGCAACACCAGCCACTCTAAGTAGAAGCGGAAACTCAATAAATATGTTGCAGGACAACCTTGAGTCTAACTTAAAGCGGCTATGGAATCCAAGGAAACCATAATAGGGTATGTGTTTTACCATCAGACCGCCCTTTCATCTGGTCCAGCATCACAGGTCCTCTATAGTCCTATGTGTATCTTTTAATGTACATGCTATGCAAACAACCATCAATTATCAATAGACTTCCTGATTACCATCACCAAGTGTCCTCATCTAAATCATCAATAATGCTTCGCATGCATCAAAATCATACAATTTAAATCATCCCCATTCTTAATACACATAAATCATAATTTTCATTACAATATTCACACCAAAAGGCAACCTCATGCCTAATTTCAACATCAATTTTCATGCTCAACAATTACACTCATGTAAATATCAATAATCAACATCAAATACCATATACATTAATTGAAACCTCATGCAATTGTCAATCATAATCATCAATTCATCGTTAATATATATGAACAAAAACCATCACATATCAAACATCATTTTCAACATTATGTATCTCAATTTTAAATAAGAATTGGGATAGTTACTTAACACCACCATATAAATATCAAACAAATTCAATTTAGTTATATAAGAGCCTATCATATCATCTGTTCATAACTCATGTATTTAAAATATATAATACCCCCTACTTGGAAAAAATGATTCCAAATCTCAACCTCACGTTTCGGTAACATTTCGAAAGCGAACTTACATTGGAACATAGTCGATCCTCTCCGATTAATTAAACATTCATTAGTTTTAATCAATTTAACTAATTTCTAACAATTCAGAAACCCAAAAACTTTCTAATAATAACAATTTCATGGAACGACAAGAGTTTGGAGTTTTAACTTACCGAATAGTCTCTAAAATTCAACTTTGAAAAGCTCTAACGTAACCCACTCTTAGAAATGAATTCCACCACACTCTATGACCATAAATTGAAGGTATTAAGGATTTGAACCAAGAAATTCCATCAATTTCACAAGTGGGTTTAAAACCCGTACCTCTAGCAAAGGAGAAAATGAAAAACCCACTTGCCCTAGCTTTGCCCAAGTTCCACGTAAGAAAGGAGGGAAAGAAGAGACTTAATTCTTGCTCTTGATTTTACCTTTGATGGAAATTGGAAGAGATTAAGGAAAGGGAGAAGATGCGTCACGGTAAAAGAAAAAGTGTTAAATTTTCCCTTTTCTTCCAAGTTTCCAACATGAAAAGAGAAAAGAAAAGAGAGTAAACATTTAATTTGATTCATTAAGGGTAAAATGGTCTTTTTTCCTGTCCGGTTAATTTCTAAAATTTCTTAGATAAATTCCAAAAATTTCCTTACCCATTCTAATTAATTATTAACATTCCTAATTAATTATTATATTAATTTAAAATTAACCAATAATTAAAAATTAGGATGTTACAATTCTCCCCACATATAAAAATTGCATCTTTGAAATTTAACACATGACGTACCTTAATGAAACAACTCAGGATATTGTTGTCTCATCACATTCCTATATTCCTAAATCATTGTAGTAAAATTTCCCTGCTTCCAAACCATTTTTACTAATAGAATCTCCTTTCTTAAGCGTTTAATCGATTTTTCCATAATATGTGTGGGCTCAGTAGGTATAGTAAGATTCTCCTGATCTCAACATCATCAATGATCTCATGTACAGGATGCGACACATACTTCCTCAACTGCAACACATGAAATACATTATGCAAACTTGCAAAGTGAGGAGGTAGTGCAATATGGTAGGCCATAAGACCAATCCTCTTCAGGATTTCATAAGGTCCAATGTATATCGGACTCAACTTTTTACTTTTCAATAACCTTCCTATGCCCTTTTGAGGAGAAACCTTCAGGAACACATGACCACTGAAACAACCCGACTTAATTAGAATAAAATCCGAGATAGGGGAAATTTTTCGCTCGTTCATAGAGCAGTTCAGAGTAGGAGTCGGGACAAATAAAACAATCCGAAGTCGAGGGAAAGTGAAAACGGATCAGAGAAGAAAGAAGGCCGAGTCAGGATGCCACACGCTGGCAGGACCCAGCTTCGGTTAAACAAAACCAGCGGAAGATAACGCTTGAGCGAGCCCCTTCTTGCTGTAGTGAGCCTTTATTCGCTGAAGCGAACTACTACACTCGGTATCCATTCACTCAGAATCGGGGATTCCGTTCATTCGGGAACGATCCCCACATATCATGCTTCCCTCAGAAGTTATACTCAGTTCCTTTTTTTTATTCTAGAAGGTCACAGACATGTTCCACTCGGAAGCGCTTTAATCTCTACTCAGAAAATGATTCCCTCGGTTATTCCACTCGGAGTCTATAAACTTTCCCTCACACGGAAGTATTTTCCCCAGTCCAACATCACTCGGGTGTATTTCAACCTCAACTCACTCGGAAATGCTTTACCCATCCTTCACTCAGTATATTTTAATCTTCCTCACTCGGAGAACACTTTACTAGGTCAAGTCTCACTTAAAGATTTTATAACCTCATCCACTCGGAGGGGATTCTATATAGTATATCTCTCTCGGAAGAGTTCCATCGGCTAAGTTCCACTCAGCAAATACCTTGACTTTCCTTCCCTCGGAAATGATCTCCTTAATCAAGTTCCATTCGGAAATACTCTAACCTCTCTTCACTCGGAGGAATTCACCAGGTTAAGTCCTGCTCGGTAATATCTGAACCTTATCCCCTCGGAATAGGTTTACTAAGATGGGTTTCACTCAAAACCATTTTAACCGTTCTTCCCTCGGAAGAAATCCTCTCGGTCAATTCTTATTCAGAAGCATTAAACCTTTCTTCCCTTGGAAGAGGTTCTCCCAGCTATGCCTAACTCAGGCATCATGACTATTCTTCCCTCGGAAGTAGTCCACTCAAGCCCATCTCACTCAGAACTGTTTCAAGCCTTCATCACTTGGATCAGGCTCACAAGCTAAGGCCTCACTCAAAAAAGCTCTCCCAACTATATCCCATTTAGAACTTATTGATTTAGCATTATTCTTTCATCACCACTTCCTAGTCGATTCAGTAACACCATATCAATGTAAAATATATATTTATATATATATGTATACTTGTTCACAACTCTGATAGTCAATCTATATAAATAAATACGTTCAACAAACGTATTACATGAGAGCCGGCCAAGGCTATACCATATCTATTTACATTATATACATCACACATGTACAATACTCTTCACAGAGTTGATATTCAGTCGTCATTCTCCATCTCGACCTACATATACTGAAAAATATAGCCACAGTAGGGGTGAGCATTTTACATATTAAATGACAATTATTGACTCAGATTAATCCTCAATTTCTCAACTATACAATAGCATATCTCAATCAGCAATAACACACACTTCCATTCAATATGAATACTCAGACAACGTCATCCACTCGGGATTCATGCAATTCAATCAGGGCTATAGAATTCATATCATTCGTAATCACATATACTCATAACCATAACATCACATTGCACTCGGCAACAGTATCAATGTACATATATTCATCCAGTCGAAATTCACTCGAATTATTCATGGCTATATTAATCATGTTATTCTCAATAACATATACTCATATACATACAAATCACACTGAGCTCAACAACAGTTATAAGTGTGCACACATTATTCAGTCAGATCCGATTATTCATTATTAATTTTAATGTTGCAACATAGGCTCCAAGCCTTTTTCTCAGCTCCAAGCTGATCCGGCCATTTTACTGGTACCAAACCGTTTGCCCTCTCATGTAACACAGTCACTCCAAGCGACAACGGAAGTGTTACGGGCAGCCCCGAGTCCAACTCGGTAGGCTTGCCTTGAGTCCAACCCCAGGTCTTTCATTATGTCTCACACATATTCATCTGATTGTCGTTTCTATATTAAGCGTCCCACGTTATATGCTCTCAGCATTTTCAATGGCGAATCATATGCATATGGTCTTATTCATCAAGCGTCCAACGCTAAATGCTCTCAGCATTTCTAATAGTGCATCCCATGCATTTTATCATTATCATTAGTACAACATTGCCATTTCACTCGTCAAGCACCTCATAATACATGCATCTCATGCAGCCATTATAAAATCATAAAGGATTCAGCATAACATTTGCATACACTCGGCAATCCACACTTTCATCACATGCATCACATGCTTTTTAATATAAAATCCCAAACGGGAATCGACAAACAGTCCACACATATGCACTCGGTATTCGAAATGTCAGTAACTTGCATCTGATGCATTTAAATATAAAATCACACACTAGAATCAGTATAGCAGACTCATACATATACACTCGGCTTTCTCATTAACAGCCACAAGCATCTCATGCATTTTAATATAAAACAACAAACGGATATTTACCCACTGTCTCACAGTACAATGCACTTGGCAAACATAATAACATTCACATTTACATGCATCTCATGCATTCACTCAGCATTCTTAGAAATATTGACATGCACTCTTGGACGGAATCACCACAACACTTACACAGATCATAACTATCACAAATCCGGGCGTTTCATAAACTGTTACTCAATCACAACACATCAATCAACACATTTCAGGTATAACACAACACAGTAAAGCAATTTCACCCGGAATCCGTCCATAAACCATGCATTTGAGATGTAAATCAGCCCCCCTACCTGGAATGAAGATTCCAGAAGCTCCTCGAGCTTCCAGCTCTGATCGGTTGCTCACCGATCGCTCCTTCGGTCACTCATTCTCAACAAAATAACCTTCGATCCTAGTCTTCAACTCTGTGCTCAGCTCTGGAGAAACTCCGAGCCGTTCTCTCCTTCGAACAGCTCTACCTCACCAAGACACTTAACGCTCTGCATGCAAGGACAGTGGGGAATCCCAAGCCTCCAAGACACAACGCTGTTCTCTCTCTCGGTCCAGTGGAGGATTCCAAAAGCTGTTCCCTCACTCAAACAGTCCAATCCTCACCAACAATAGAGGACTCCCCGACTTCCAGGCACCCAGTACTGTCCCCACTTCCCACTCGAGGTTCTACTCAGCGTTCGAGTGGAAGAAGAAGAAGAAGAAGAAGAAGAAGAAGAAAATAACAGAAGAAGAAGGCTGGTTGCATGCACAAGGAAGAAATGCTCAGCTCTCACTCTCAGCCTTTTCCAATTCAGCATGAATGATAATGAGGGAGAGAGAGACCAAAGCCCCTTTATACCACTAAGAGGGCACATGCATCATTTTCCTAGCATTATTATTATTATTATTCAGCCATTTGCTTAATCGGCAATTAATCTGAATCAACCATTAATCTTAATCGGGACGTGACAATTCTCCCCTCCATTAAAGAATTTGGTCCTCGAAATTCAATATAAGTCTACTTCAATAAAACAGCTCGGATTATTGCTGCCTCAACAAATTGCATGTCTTTGCTTCTCAAGCGATTCACTGACCACTTCACAATTCCAATCGGTATAGCTTTGCTTCTCAAGCGGTTTACCGACCGCTCCACAATTCCAGTCGGCATAGTCACTAAAGTCAGATCCTCCCTGATCTCAACCCCATCATCAAGCATTTCATGAGTGGAGTCAGGTAAGTATTTCTCCACTGAAACACGTAAAACACTCTGTGCAGATTAATAGGTGAGTCAGCAATGCAATCCAACAGGTTACAGGACCGACCCTTCCAACACTCCATAGGGTCCAACATATTGGGGTTCAATTTCCCACGTATAAATTACCACATTCAATTCTGCCAGTTCACCATAACCAATGGCACTTCCTAGTTTGTTGGCCGTTCGGCCTTATCTTCTCAACGTCGATTGGTGTACTTCCACCGTCGGATCCTCCAATTCAAAGGAATCACTCGGCCTAACCATGGACTCACATCTTGTTAGCCCAGGTGGCCTCTAGGAAACTCAAGAGGGAGGGTGAATTGAGTAGTTAGGAACTTTTTCACTAATAAATTTCTCCTCTAAAAACTCAATATACAATGATATGTGATTTGAATAGTAATGCTTAAAACATAAAGAGTTTAAGGGTTAGAGAAGTGCAAACAGAGATTTATACTGGTTCGGCCAACCACTGCCTACGTCGAGTCTTCTTAAGACACCCTTGAGGAAATTCACTATAATCAAATCCCTTGATTACACCATAATGGGGACTCACACCCCGATCACAAATGCCTTGGATGCTACACCACACCCAAGCACATCACCCTTGGATGTTTACCACATCCAAGAACATCACCCTTGGATGCTACACCACATCCAAGAAGAACACCCTCAGAGATACACCACTCTGAGTATCAATCTCACTTTAGAGATAAAGAACTCTACAAGAAAACTCTCTTAAAGAGTATGATGAACAAATTGAGGAACAAGAAAGAGTAATAACTCTATTAAGAGAATATGGCCATTATTGCTCTTAAGAAAAGATTGGAAGTATTTGGTGTGTTGGTCTTGGTGTGTTTTTGCAAATGATGGGCATCCCTATTTATAGGAGTAGAAATGCCTTCAAGAGGTGTGAAATTATTGATTAAAATAATTGGAAAGGTACCTCTTGGATAAAATAATATTTTGTGAAAAGTTATAATGTTTCAACAATGTTTCATGCTTTCTGATCACGTTATAATCGATTATATAAACGAGGTAATCGATTACTGCCTTTTAAAATCTGTTTTAAAACATAACGTTCATATTGTAATCGATTACTTAAACATGGTAATCGATTACATTGCTGAGGTAATCGATTACACTAATAAGGTAATCGATTACATTCCATCAGAATGTATGAAATTTTAAAACCTTTTTATATTAATGGCCGTACTTTCTTTTTATAGAGTCTTACTTTAATTATGCCTTGGTATTGGATCTTCATTCTTGATCTCTGGCATTGGCCTTGTCATTATTAAAATCCTTCATGGTTTTCATTCTCCCACTTTTTGATGATGACAATATTTCATTGATTTCATGACTCTTTTTGTGCTTGACATGGTATACTGAATCTTCAAGTCTTGCGTCCATGTTGTTAATCATGTCTTGTATATATGTTGTTGATATCAAAACCTTAGTTCTTCATTTAATGAAGACCATGAAGGATTTTGATAATGACAAGGCCAATGCCAGAGATCAAGAATGAAGATCCAAGACCAAGGCATAATTAAAGTAAGACTCTATAAAAAGAAAGTACGGCCATTAATATAAAAAGATTTTAAAATTTTATACATTCTGATGGAATATAATCGATTACCTCATTAGTGTAATCGATTACCTCAGTAATGTAATCGATTACCATGTTTAAGTAATCGATTACAATATGAACGTTATGTTTTAAAACATATTTTAAAAGGCAGTAATCGATTACCTCTTTTATGTAATCGATTACAACGTGATCAGAAAGCATGAAACATTGTTGAAACATTATAACTTTTCACAAAATATTATTTTATCCAAGAGGTACCTTTCCAATTATTTTAATCAATAATTTCACACCTCTTGAAGGCATTTCTACTCCTATAAATAGGGATGCCTATCATTTGCAAAAACACACCAAGACCAACACCAAATACTTCCAATCTTTTCTTAAGAGCAATAATGGCCATATTCTCTTAATAGAGTTATTACTCTTTCTTGTTCCTCAATTTGTTCATCATACTCTTGAAGAGAGTTTTCTTGTAGAGTTCTTTATCTCTAAAGTGAGATTGATACTCAGAGTGGTGTATCTCTGAGGGGGTTCTTCTTGGATGTGGTGTAGCATCCAAGGGTGATGTTCTTGGATGTGGTGAAGCATCCAAGGGTGATGTGCTTGGGTGTGGTGTAGCAACCAAGGCATTTATGATCGGGGTGTGAGTCCCCATTGTGGTGTAATCAAGGGATTTGATTATAGTGAATTTCCTCAAGGGTGTCTTGAGAAGACTGGACGTAGGCAGTGGTTTGCCAAACTAGTATAAATCTCTATTTACACTTCTCTAACCCTTAAACTCTTTATGTTTTAAGCATTATTATTCAAATCACATATCATTGCATATTGAGTTTTTAGAGGAGAAATTTATTAGTGAAAAAGTTCCTAACAATTCACCCCCCCTCTCGAGTTATAGGAGGCCACTAGACTAACAAGTGGTATCAGAGACATGTTCTTGGAACAGGTTTAGCAACCTCAAGAAGATCCATGGCCTCTTTCAATCCCATCTTTCCTGAGGGAAACTCCATACATAGACCTCCTGTATTTAACGGAGTAGGATATCAATATTGGAAAACCCGTATGCAAATATTCATAGAAGCTACTGATATAGACATGTGGGACTCCATTGAAAATGGTCCATTCATACCAACCAAAGTAGTTGGAGAAGTAACCATGATTAAACCAAGAAGTGAATAGACTGATGTAGATAAAACAAAAGTCCAATATAACCTAAAGGCCAAAAATATAATAACTTCTGCCTTAGGAATGGACGAGTACTTTAGAATATCCACATGCAAAACAGCAAAAGAAATGTGGGATACTCTAGAAGTAACTCATGAAGGAACGAGTGAAGTGAAAAGGTCTAGAATAAACACCCTGACTAGGGAGTATGAGTTGTTTAGAATGAACAACAATGAAAGCATACAAGATATGCAAAAGAGATTCACTCATATAATCAATCATCTTGCATGCTTAGGAAAAACTTTTTCAAATGAAGATTTGAATAATAAAGTATTAAGATGTTTAAACAGGGAATGGCAACCAAAAGTAACTGCTATATCAGAATCAAAAGATTTGTCAAACATGTCCCTTGCAACACTCTTTGGAAAATTACAAGAGCATGAACTCAAGCTTGAAAGATTGAATCAACATGAGGAAAGCAACAAAAAGAAGAAAAGTATTGCTCTAAAAGCATCATCATCAACCATTGAAGAAAGTGATAAAGAAGATGATGAAGAAGATGATGAAGAAGGTATAAATGATTATAATGACCTTAAATTATTTGTTAAACAATTTAACAGGTTTCTAAAGAAAAAGGAAGGGCAAAGGAAGCCAAACTTCAGGAATTCCTTCAAAAATGATGAATCTAACCAAGCTCCAAAATGCTTTGAATGCGCAAAATATGGACATATGAAAATGGAGTGTCCAACACTAAATAAGAAGTCTGACAAGCAAGAGAAAAAGTATCCCAAAAATAAAAGAAGAGCATATATTGCCTGGGATGAAAATGATCTAAGCTCGTCCGAATCAGACCATGAAGAAATGAATCTCTGCCTGATGGCAAAAATTGAAGAGGTAATAGATTCAAACCCTATTTTTGATGAATTGCAAGATGCATTTGAAGATCTTCATAATGAATATCAAAAGTTAGCTAAAAAATTTTTGAACATCAAAAGCACTAACCTGAGCTTAAAAGAAAACTTATCAAAACTCAATCAAGAACTAGGACAGGTTAAAATAGAAAAGGATAACTTAGAAACTAAGTATAAGACTGAAACTACTAATAGTCATACATGCTCAACATGTCAAAAGCATATTCTAGAGATAAATGACTTAAAAAATAAATTAGCTAAATTTACTATGGGAAGAGACAACCTAGATATACTCCTTGGAAAACAAAAATGTCATTTTAAAGCAGAACTAGGATCTGATCCTTCCAAAAAGCAAAAGTTACAGAAAAATTTCTTTATTTCATAAAAGATCTCAACTAGCCCATTTGTTAAATTCTCTCATTATATGAGAAAAGGTCACAGTGCATCAACATGTCATATAAGGAACAAAGGTTATACTGAGACAAAAAAGATTTGGGTTCCTAAGAATATATTATCTGTAACATCCCGATTTAAAAATTAACTACCAAGCAGAATTAAGCCATTAAAACAATCATTTCAAAGTAGAGATTTCTGCTAATTATAAGTAACTCAATTAACTTAACTTAAGAAATAATAGCTGAATTAATTACGAATAGTGATGAGGGCTGGATGATTATGATTGGTGCTTGTGGTTGAGTGGAACTGCCAGATTCACGCTTTCCCACCCCACTCTTCTCTTCCTCACGCACACATATATATATATAAGCCTATGGTCACTCATTTTCCTTCAGACTCCCTCTTCCTCTATTGCTTTATTCTCTCTTCTCTTCTCGTCCTTCGTCTTCTTCTTCCCTGTTCACTGTTCCTTTCCTGGAATCGCACGACGACGATACTGCAGAAGACTTGGAGTTCCTTCTGCTGGTAAAGGACGATTATCAGGGTGGAAGACGAACAACTCCCTGTTCCACGATGCGACTGCGTTCAAGGAGGCCTGAACGAGTGTGAGCCTGGGCGAGGCAATCAGAGGCAAAGGACCAGTGTCGAAAAACAGAAGAACCCCTCGACTTCCTTCAGTAGGTAGGGGGCGCTTTGCATTTCAAATGCATAGCTTGTGAACGGACTCCGAGTGAAGTGTTACTCATGCATGTGTGTTTGAAGATGTTTGCTATGAAATATATATATGATTGATAGCTTTTGTATACCGAGACATGCGATGGTCGAATCCGATGGTAGTCCTCTTATATCTGATATATATGGTTATGAGATACACTGTTGGGTATGTGGATGCATGTGTAAGTCATGGGACCGTGTGTGAATGTAGTGCACGTATCTTAAGTTGCCATATTAAGTCTGGTTAATTATTTTACTCATGAATGCATGAAGTAGATATCCCCGATACCGAGAGTTGGTGGGTGAATATTGTTGTTTCTGACAGAATGTTATATTCAAATATGAGTTGTTATTGCTATGCATGTTGACGTGACTTCTGGGTGCTCTGTTCGGGGGGAAACAATGGGTAGACTCTGCTTGCTATCTTATATTGTCATGCATGTGAATGTTGGGAAATAAATTTATGCTGCTGTGAAATAATGAATAAATTGCATGCAAAGTGTGGTTATGACCCAGGAAAGGAGGAGTACTATTGTATTGGCAAAAACATGGAAAACGTAGTTGAAAGACCTTGAGTTGGACTCAAGGCAGTGCCGAGTGCACTAGCGTTGGACGCTTAAAGTCTTGAGTTGGACTCAAGCAAGCCCACCGGGTTGGACTCGGGGCTGCCCGTAATACTTCCGTTGTCGCCTGGAGTGATTGTGTTACATGTGAGGGCAAACGGTTTGGTACCAGTAAAACGGCCGAACCAGCTTGGAGCTGGAGGAAAAAGGCTTGGAGCCTATGTTGCAACGTAAAAATTTGTAATAAAGTGAGGGTCGGATCCGACTGTAGTAGACATGCTTGCATTATATATATATACATGCTCTTATACTGTGATGAATTTACTGTGTGCATGCATGTGTGTCAGAAATGATATGACTTGTATAGCTGTGTACTAAATGTATGAATTCCGACTACATGGTACTGTTATATATAGATATAATGGAGGGAAGTTAACATTATAATTATTGAAATGTGACATTATATGGTGAAAGGTCTACGAGTTCCCGAGTCATTAACTCTCATTTTAAATGCAAAAGCTCACCCCTGCTGTGGCAATATTTTCAGTGAACGTCTCTCGGAACTACGAGTAAGGTGGAGCTGCTTGCCGAGTGGATTGGCTGTGCGCTATAGAACTATATGTATATGTGTGGATACTGTGTATAATGTTTTGGTTAAGCCTTGGCCGGCTCGTGTTTGATATCGCCCTTTAAAAATGGAATTGAATCCCTTCGGGTTGGGGCATGACAGCGTGCTTGTAATTACTTGTATACACTCCTATATATATGTATGCGTTTATGCCATGCTGTGTGTTCATTCCATTCTGTGCATGATGTCTGAGTAGTATTCATATATATATATTCATGTCCTTCCGAGCGTGTATGGATAGTATGACTTAGTATAAAAGAAGCCAAGTTATGGTCTAGAGAGTGAGTTCGTGACTCTGTCACCGAGTGGGGGAGGTTTAGATGTTCCGAGTGAGTGAAGCTATATAACCCCGAGTAAGGATTGACGTGGAAGAATTCCCCAAACGATAAACAGTTAGGATTTAGGAGTAGAGAGCCTGAATATACTCTCCGAGTGATAACTGGTAGGATTTTCCCGAGTGTAGAATAATTACCAAATTCCGAGTGAGAATCCGCCGAGTGAAGGTTTCCCGACAGAAAGGTGACACCTAAGGCTCTAAGTGGACCCCATTGTAGTAAATTATCAGTAGCAAGGGAATCTGAGTGAGTCTTAGCTCAGTAGGATAATTAGAGTAAGGAAGATTGTGGTTACCGAGTGAAAAATGAGTGAAACACCCCGAGTGGCGAAAAGGACGTGGAAGTTATTCCGAGTGAGAAGTCTTCGTAGATTCCAAGTGAGTGGCGATGGGAATCATTTCCAAGTTGTTCATACATGTGTTCCGATTGAATGAAGTCATGGAATGTGTTATGTTTCTGAAGGGGCTGGTATGTTTAAGGGCCAATCCGAGTGAATAGAGAGTGGACCCTTCCGAGTGAACCAGGCGTTGAAATCCAGGTGCGGGAATACCGAGTGGAATGAGAGTGTGTCGAGTGTAACTTTCGCTGAGCGAGTTGGCGGTGCTGTGTGATCCGCCTGAGCGTTTCTCCTTCTTTCGTTGTCAGCCTCCTTGAGTCAGTTTTACTCCTCTTGTCTCCTTTTCCCTTATTCCTTTTGTGCCGATCATTCTGGTTTTTAATTGTGAAAAAAAAATTTCCTCTATTTTATTATTTATTAACTATTAAAATAGGGTGTTATATTATCCACGTCTAACCCACAAGGACCCAAGAAAATTTGGGTACCAAGACCAAATGTTTATAATGGTGCAAGAATTATCATTGATGGGAGGCACTTAAGGATTAACTCTTACCCATAAGAAAAGTCAACACATTTCTTGAAGCATCTATTAATCAACAAGTAACAAAGAGCAATATCAAAATAACGAGTGACATCAAACAACAAGGTGCATCACTCTCTGCTAAAACTTTATGCTCTTATATACTTTTTTCCATTGACAAAGGGGGAGTAATATATGAGAAGCAGAATAAAACAAATCAATCAAACCTTGTCAACTAAACCAAAATTAAGGGGGAGAAAATCTTGTATCTTGCATGCTGCTTATTTTTCTTCTCAGGAAATGTTGTCAATATCAAAAAGGGGGAGAATGAAGAACTAAGGTTTTGATATCAACAACATATATGCAAGACATGATTAACAACATGGACGCAAGACTTGAAGATTCAGTATACCATGTCAAGCACAAAAAGAGTCATGAAATCAATGAAATATTATCATCATCAAAAAGGGGGAGAATGAAGACCATGAAGGATTTTGATAATAACAAGGCTAATGCCAGAGATCAAGAATGAAGATCCAAGACCAAGGCATAATTAAAGTAAGACTCTATAAAAAGAAAGTACGGCCATTAATATAAAAAGGTTTTAAAATTTTATACATTCTGATGGAATGTAATCGATTACCTCATTAGTGTAATCGATTACCTCAACAATGTAATCGATTACCATGTTTAAGTAATCGATTACAATATGAACGTTATGTTTTAAAACAGATTTTAAAAGGCAGTAATCGATTACCTCTTTTATTTAATCGATTACAACGTGATCAGAAAGCATGAAACATTGTTGAAACATTATAACTTTTCACAAAATATTATTTTATCCAAGAGGTACCTTTCCAATTATTTTAATCAATAATTTCACACCTCTTGAAGGCATTTCTACTCCTATAAATAGGGATGCCCATTATTTGTAAAAACACACCAAGACCAACACCAAATACTTCCAATCTTTTCTTAAGAGCAATAATGGCCATATTCTCTTAATAGAGTTATTACTCTTTCTTGTTCCTCAATTTGTTCATCATACTCTTGAAGAGAGTTTTCTTGTAGAGTTCTTTATCTCTAAAGTGAGATTGATACTCAGAGTGGTGTATCTCTAAGGGGGTTCTTCTTGGATGTGGTGTAGCATCCAAGGGTGATGTTCTTGGATGTGGTGAAGCATCCAAGGGTGATGTGCTTGGGTGTGGTGTAGCACCCAAGGCATTTGTGATCGGGGTGTGAGTCCCCATTGTGGTGTAATCAAGGGATTTGATTATAGTGAATTTCCTCAAGGGTGTCTTGAGAAGACTGGACGTAGGCAGTGGTTGGCCGAACCAGTATAAATCTCTATTTGCACTTCTCTAACCCTTAAACTCTTTATGTTTTAAGCATTATTATTCAAATCACATATCATTGCATATTGAGTTTTTAGAGGAGAAATTTATTAGTGAAAAGGTTCCTAACAATTCACCCCCCCTCTCGAGTTATACGAGGCCACTAGACTAACATCACATAGAGTATAGGCTCCAAGTTGTGTCACATGAGACACATTATGGATGTTAATTAATTAGTTGGGAAGATCCAGTTGGTAAGCAACATTACTGATTCTCCCCAATATTCAATACTGTCCGATATATTTGGGATTAAGCCATTGGCTCTTCAATATCCGACCACTAGAATTTCTTCTTCAAGCCGTGATACCTCCTGGCAATACCAGGATGAATACTCAAAAGAGTTCCCATGTGCTTCAGTTAGCACAGTTTGCCTGGATTCACCTCTTATAGGCACCACACCCGGTCCTAAAATCTCAGAGTTCTATCCATGCCTTCGACTAATTCCATGTCTACCCCTTGAGAATATCACTCGGAGCTTCTCATTCAAAAGTATTATTCAGAGTTTGAAGGCAATTCTCTCCCGGAAATCTCTCCACTTACAAAAATTCACTCGGAATCCAAGTCCACTTCGAAGACGTACCTGAGTTCAAATTTAGCAGTTCCCAACATCGACCTGAGTATGAATTCAAATAAATTTACCTCTCGGGTATCTACTCCCCTCGGGAGCCATTCACTCGGAAACTTACTCATTCAAAGTTCCTCTTTCTGTCCAGAAGTACTTTTTCTTGGAAAAAAGTTAATCGGTGGCACATCATACAGACTTAGAGATTTCTCTCTCGACGCCTTTCCACTTGGAACCATCTCACTCAGTACCATTCCACTCAGAAGTGTCACATCCCCGAGACACATCACTTGAAAAGTCTCATGACTTGGAGATACTCCACTTGGTCTTTATTCAAAAATTCTTCAGCCTGAGAAGTACTTATTCAAACTCAAGCTTTCCTTTATTCGGCAATACGTCTTTCGGAGTAACCCATTCAGAAATGTTTCACCCGTAGACGTTTCACCCAGATTTTGCCTTACTCACAAGTGTCACATTCGAACACAGTTTCCTCAACTTAGTAATGACCCTCTTAATGATGTTTCACTTGGAACATCACAACTTCATTTCACTTAGTAGTTCTTTCTCCCAGAAAGATTTCTCTCGGAATTATATTCCTTTTCTTCACTCGGAATCATCTCCACTTTCTCACACTTGGAATATACTAATCTTTCCCGAGCGAATTCTCGCCTCATCGATTATTTCAGCTCGAAGTCATGATCCTTCACTAGATCCTCAGTATTACCCGGCTAGACCCATAAATTTCTAATTTCAGTGTCAGACTTGGGTCACACTTATACCGTCACTACTCCCTCCTTAGATGGACCGATAGCAACGCCATCTTTGGACATAACGTGTCCCAGAAACTGGATCTCATCCGACCAAAAGTCATACACCGATAACTTGGCAAATAATTGCTTCCCTTTCAGTACCTGCAGTACTATGTGGAGATGCCCTTCATGCTCCAGGTATGACTCGGAATAAATCGGAATACCATCAACGAACACTTTCATGAACCGATCCAGATAAGGCTGGAGATATTGTTCATATAATTCATGAACACCGCCTGAACATTTACCACACCAAACGGTATTACCACCTATCCAAAGTGGCCATAACAAGTCCTGAACGCCGTTTCAGGGATATCAGAACCTTGATCTAATTTAATAGTATCCTTACTGCAAATTGATCCTGGAAGACTGAGTCACACTATAATTGATCAACCAGATCATCAGTCCTCGGTAGTGGGTATTATTCCCTATAGTTAGCTTATCTGATCGGTGGCCATCAATGCATAACCGCTTACCACCATCACCCTTCTTGACCAGTAACATCGGGGTACCCTTGTCGGAAGAATCACCCTTCTATTTTGATAACCTATCATTACTTTATTGGCTAATAGCCAATTTATACCAAAGATGACCTCTAATCCTTTCAGAGGTAAATTCACAAGGGCTAAAATAAATCTTCTACCCTTATTTGATACGCTACCACCTACTGCCCATTCAACACAACTCCCATTTCTATCCAGAACATCTAGATAGACTCAGATCATCACCATAAGTAGTTACATCCTCACCTGCTCGACCTATGAATTGCTGCATCCGACCTACAGGATGACGTCTCATTCCTATAGAGGTTACAATCAAATACATAAAGTCGATACAAGGTGTACGCCGCCACAATACCTATGGGGTGTAGAGTCATATCGGAACAGCATACTTTACATTCTTATCGCTCACACTAACCATACTCACTCAAACAATACTAATTCACATGAGAATTAATGGTAATTCACACAAATCTATAACCGATCACACTTATATCAACATCGTCGTCAAGCATAATCTAGGGTACATCACGTTAAAATAATCATCAAATATCAGTTACCATCACCATAAAATGGTATAACAACAATTGGCTTCCAGCCCTCATAGGGTATATACCTCATCATTGGATCTCATCCATCACAAAACCTTAATCCGACAGTCTATTAATCCTTCACTTCATTACACATCTCCGGCCATAACTCAACTTAAGCCTAGATGATTCACTAAACTCTTCAAGTCTGCAACTCAAGGTTACAATATGATTTTCAATTACATAACAGGTTTCTGTATCGGCGAACCTTTTCACTAATTGTGAGCATAATCCACTGGTTGGACGTACAATCATCATCATCATATTGCTTCTATCATCACCATACTCAATACCAAAGCGTACCTGGATTTCAACCTTACCATTCACTATCTTTCAGGTATCACATTCATTATTTGCATTTCATCTTATGACGATTCAAGCCTAAACGATTTATTACACAACTACTTTACTAGGCTTAACTATCCATAAGGGTTAACAGATCATCAGACTCAGAAATCCCAGGGGTCACCTAGTACCCATCGTGGGGCACTCCCACAACATCCAATTATCACCGAGCCTAGACCATTCACAAGATCCGATCAATCACTAGACTTAGTAAGTCTAAGGGTTACCTAGAGCCCGTTGTGGAACATTACCACAACATCCGATCATACAAGATCATGCCAAACCAACGGGGTCACCACGCCTAGTGGCCTAACATCTAATCAATCATTCACTCGGTTTTCACACACCCAAGACCGAGACTCTACCCCAATCTAACATGTATCCGACTTCACATTTATTCACTTATCATATACTTAAATTCCCGATCTAGGGTACTATAGCTAATCACTTATATCATGTATCCTATAGGGTTCTTGTGCCAAAGGATATAAAACTCATCCTTTACAAATGGCACAACCGATCAGTTGAATTTAAAACACCACACTAGGGGATTCCTTCAATATTATTCATTTAATCAACTCAAACATGTGAGTTCCAATTCGTTCAACAAGCATGCCTCAGCTATGAGCCACTAGCATGGCTTATACAAGAGACCGAACTAATTAATTCAACGTAATATATAAGAAGGTCTCAGCATCCATCATTTTATTTCCTCCCAGTCGACCTATGCTCGAAATATCCTCTAAGTATTTTGTGAACAATCGGGCCAGGGTAGTAACAAATCTTCTACCCCAAAACAACGTACCAATGATAGTACCTGTTGTCTCCATCCTCAAACAAAACTCATAGGCATATAGCCACACAAATCATGGTTAAACATGTATCAAATCCGACAGGATATCATAAGCAATTATGACAACCGGTCATAATGCACACAACCGCTTACTCACAGTAAGCACACCTTGGCCTTGGACCTTTTAAGTCCGCTCTGATACCAAAATGAAATAACTCGACTTAATTAGAATAAAATCCGAGACAGGGGAAATTTTTCGCTCGTTCATAGAGCAATTCAGAGTAGGAGTTAGGACAAATAAAACAATCCAAAGTCGAGGGAAAGTGAAAACGGATCAGAGAAGAGAGAAGGCCAAGTCAGGATACCACACGCTGGCAGGACCCAGCTTCGGTTAAACAAAACCAGTGGAAGATAACGCTTGAGCAAGCCCCTTCTCGCTGTAGCGAGCCTTTATTCGCTGAAGCGAACTACTACACTCGGTATCCATTCACTCAGAATCGAGGATTCCGTTCATTCGGGAACGATCCCCACATATCATGCTTCCCTCGGAAGTTATACTCAGTTCCTTATTTTTATTCTGGAAGGTCACAGACATGTTCCACTCAGAAGCGCTTTAATCTCCACTCGGAAAATGATTCCCTCGGTTATTCCACTCGGAGTCTATAAACTTTCCCTCACACGGAAGTATTTTCCCTAGTCCAACATCACTCGGGTGTATTTCAATCTCAACTCACTCGGAAGTGCTTTACCCATCCTTCACTCGGCATATTTTAATCTTCCTTACTTGGAGAACACTTTACTAGGTCAAGTCTCACTTAAAGATTTTATAACCTCATCCACTCGGAGGGGAATCTATATAGTATGTCTCTCTCGGAAGAGTTCCATCGGCTAAGTTCTACTCAGCAAATACCTTGACTTTCCTTCCCTCGGAAATGATCTCCTTAATCAAGTTCCATTCGGAAATACTCTAACCTCTCTTCACTCGGAGGAATTCACCAGGTTAAGTCCTGCTCGGTAATACCTGAACCTTATCCCCTCGGAATAGGTTTACTAAGATGGGTTTCACTCAGAACCATTTTGACTGTTCTTCCCTCGGAAGAAATCCTCTCGGTCAATTCTCATTCGGAAGCATTAAATCTTTCTTCCCTCGGAAGAGGTTCTCCCAGCTATGTCTCACTCGGGCATCATGACTATTCTTCCCTCGGAAGTAGTCCACTCGAGCCCATCTCACTCAGAACTGTTTCAAGCCTTCATCACTTAGATCAGGCTCACATGCTAAGGCCTCACTCGGAACAGCTCTCCCAACTATATCCCATTTAGAACTTATTGATTTAGCATTATTCTTTCATCACCACTTCCTAGTCGATTCAGTAACACCATATCAATGTAAAATATATATATATATATATATGTATACTTGTTCACAACTCTGATAGTCAATCCATATAAATAAATATGTTCAACAAACAGATTACGTAAGAGCCGGCCAAGGCTATATTATATCTATTTACATTATATACATCACACATGTACAATACTCTTCACAGAGTTGATATTCAGTCATCATTCTCCATCTCGACCTACATACACTGAAAAATATAGCCACAGTAGGGGTGAGTATTTTACATATTAAATGACAGTTATTGACTCGGATTAATCCTCAATTTCTTAACTATACAATAGCATATCTCAATCAGCAATAACACGCACTGCCATTCAATATGAATACTCAGACAACGTCATCCACTCGGGATTCATGCAATTCAATCAGGGCTATAGAATTCACATCATTTGCAATCACATATACTCACAACCATAACATCACATTGCACTCGGCAACAGTATCAATGTACATATATTCATCCAGTCGGAATTCACTCGAATTATTCATGCCTATATTAATCATGTTATTCTCAATAACATATACTCATATACATACAAATCACACTGAGCTCAACAACAATTATAAGTGTACACACATTATTCAGTCGGATCCGATTATTCATTATTAATTTTAATGTTGCAACATAGGCTCCAAGCCTTTTTCTCAGCTCCAAGCTGATCCGGCCATTTCACTGGTACCAAACCATTTGCCCTCTCATGTAACACAGTCACTCCAAGCGACAACGGAAGTGTTACGGGCAGCCCCGAGTCCAACTCGGTAGGCTTGCCTTGAGTCCAACCCAAGGTCTTTCATTATGTCTCACATATATTCATTTGATTTCCGTTTCTATGTTAAGCGTCCCACGCTATATGCTCTCAGCATTTTCAATGGCGAATCAGATGCATATGGTCTTATTCATCAAGCATCCAACGCTAAATGCTCTCAGCATTTTTGATAGTGCATCCCATGCATTTTATCATTATCATTAGTACAACATTGCCATTACACTCGTCAAGCACCTCATAATACATGCATCTCATGCAGCCATTAAAAAATCACAACAAATTCAGCACAGCATTTGCATACACTCGGCAATCCATACTTTCATCACAAGTATCACATGCTTTTTAATATAAAATCCCAAACGGGAATCGACAAATAGTCCACACATATGCACTCGGCATTTGAAATGTCAGTAACATGCATCTCATGCATTTAAATATAAAATCACACACTGGAATCAGTATAGCAGACTCATACATATACACTCTGCTTTCTCATTAACAGCCACAAGCATCTCATTTATTTTAATATAAAACAACAAACAGATATTTACCCACTGTCTCATAGTACAATGCACTCGGCAAACATAATAACATTCATATTTACATGCATCTCATGCATTCACTCAGCATCTTAGAAATATTGACACGCACTCTTGGATGGAATCACCACAACACTTACACAGATCATAACTATCACAAATCCGGGCGTTTCATAAATTGTTACTCAATCACAACACATCAATCAACACATTTCAGGTATAACACAACACAGTAAAGTAATTTCACCTGGAACCCGTCCATAAACCATGCATTTGAGATGTAAATCAGCCCCCCTACCTGGAATGAAGATTCCAGAAGCTCCTCAAGCTTCCAGCTCCAATCGGTTGCTCACCGATCGCTCCTTCGGTCACTCGTTCTCAACAAAATAACCTTCGATCCCAGTCTTCAACTCTGTGCTCAGCTCTGGAGAAACTCCAAGCCGTTCTCTCCTTCGAACAGCTCCGCCTTACCAAGACACTCAACGCTCTGCATGCAAGGACAGTGGGGAATCCCAAACCTCCAAGACACAACGTTGTTCTTTCTCTCGGTCCAGTGGAGGATTCCAAAAGCTGTTCCCTCACTCGAACAGTCCAATCCTCACCAACAATGGAGGACTCCCAGACTTCCAGGCACCCAGCGTTGTCCCCACTTCCCACTCGAGGTTCTACTCAGCGTTCGAGTGAAAGAAGAAGAAGAAGGAGAAGAAGATGAAGAAAATAGCAGAAGAAGAAGGCTGGTTGCATGCACAAGGAAGAAATGCTCAGCTCTCACTCTCAGCCTTTTCCAATTCAGCGTGAATAATAACGAGGGAGAAAGAGACCAAAGCCCCTTTATACCACCAAGAGGGCACATGCGTCATTTTCCTGGCATTATTATTATTATTTAGCCATTAGCTTAATGGGCAATTAATCTGAATCAACCATTAATCTTAATCGGGATGTTACAACCACCAACCTAAAACTCAAGTGGTTTCTTCCTTGGATCATAATAACTTTTCTGTCAGTTCTAGGATGTCTTCCTCTTTTCTCTAAACCAGGTGACCGGAGGACACAACCGACTCCAAGAATAACTCGTGTAAGCTTGAAATCGAGGTATGGGGGTGTTCAGGTCGTAATTTATTGAGATTCGAATATATGATAGCTTTGGGAGGCTTGGAAATTATTTAGAAAATATTATGGATGATGTAGGATGGTTAAATATAATTAATATAATTTTTATAAGTATGTTTGGATATGATGAATTTATTGTTTGATAAAGAACTATGTCAATTAAGAAAATGTAAGCTAGGAAGTAAGGAAAAATAAGTATACAAATAGTATATGTGAATAACATTGAATAAATTATGAATTTTGAATGATGTTAGTAATGTGTGGTGTGATATTGGTTGATGGTATTATATATGATTTGATGAGATTAAATGATATAATGATTTTGTGCATGAATAACATGGCTTGTGATGATGGGCCTGACAAGTAGGTCGCCCGAATGATGATTGTATGTCAGTTTCTAACAATGAATATGAGATATGTAGATAATATGCCATGTATGATATAATTGCTATGTGATTATGTAGTGTGGGATGGTCGACGATATGTGTAGCCCCTCGTTTCTAGCTCCCGTGACCTTTGTGCCCAGTTGAGCTACCCAGTGGTCAAGTAGGACCCAATGGTTGAGGTGGAGAGTTAAGCAGGACTCGGGGGACCAAGCAGGGTCCACAAGGTGTCAAATAGGACCCTCAGCTGAAGGCCGGTCCTTAGGTATCTGGATACTAGGAGTCAGATGCATGCGAGTCAGTTGTGAAATATATGGTTGTATGTTCATGATAGAATTGATGATTGAAAAGTGTCTAGTGATGAGTTTTAGGATTTATGATGTATGTGATAGTCCAATGCTATTAATTGTATTGAGAACAAATATATATATATATATATATATATATATAGTTTGTGTTAAAAAAGGAAATTATGAAAAGAGGCAATAGATATATGGATACATAAGTATAAATGTGAGAAGTAGGGAGGATCTCTTAGTATTGCAAATAAGGGGTATTATTAGATTTTATTATTTTGTCCTATATTAATTATGATACGCCATCACTCACCGTTAATGTGGTTTATTCAATTTTAGTGACCAGTGACAGGGAGGATGCTAATGCCCTAGAGGATGGACTGATGATGCTAATGCCCCAGAGGATGCTAATGTGGTTTATTCAATCTTAGTATGGACTGATGTAATATATGAACACGTGTGTGATAAACTGTTAATAGTGTGTGATGAATTAATTATCCTATGCTTGAATTAATAGATGAACTTAAGTTGGTACGTTGATGATAATGATTTGAAGTGTGATGATTAGTTATATAATGTGTGGAACATTATGAATTATGACACGGAGCCAATATTGTGAATGTTGAGTCATATTGGCAGGATCTATATAATGTATGAATGTTGTGTAGTGTGATTATGAATAGATTAGTGTTTTGGTTGATTTAGAAGGTATGCATATATTGGATTTTATGGATTTAAGGAACTAAATAGGTGATTTTAAGATCTGGCAGGTTTTGAGACCACCGGAAGGTACCGATGGGTCCCTTAGGACATGTAGGAGTTGTGTGTATCGGCCTTGGGCTAATTGGAACCCATTTAGGGTGTTTGGTGCAAGGGTTTTACACAAAAAGGGTTTAAACTGCATTTTGTGTATAACTTGCACATATGTTGGAATTTTGGCCAGCGGATGGTGCCAACAATTTTAAAATGGGGAAAACATGTGGCACGTGAAGTTTCATGGCAATCGGACCTAAAACGGGCCAATTGGGTAGGTTAGAAGTTGGGTGGTTGGCCTAAATTATGCATCAACAGCAGGTGCTGCTACTGTCATGCTCACGCTACACGTGAGGCTGACGCGTAGCATGAGGTGTATAATGTTTGGCTGACGCTACGTGTAGGACTGGTGTGCAGCGTCAGGCCCCCTGTTCCCAAATTTAAGATTTTTCATTTTAATTGATATTCCACACTTTTAAGTTGTTATATAATTATAGTTTTGGAACCTTCTGGTAAAAATAAATATTTTCTTAAATTATGACATAATTAAATTATTTAATCGTGAAAAATTTATCATAAATTTTAATAAAACAAATAACTATCATTGTAAATTGACCTAGGACGTCACAACCCATATGCATCATGACCAGCTCCGGTCCTAGGTAATCTAGAAACAAAATCCATGGCTATAACATCCTTTTTCCACACTGGTACCTCAAATGGTTGCAATCCACCAGATGGTTTATGGTATTTAACATTCGCCTTTTGACAAACAATACAAGAAGATACATATTCAGCTATATCTTTCTTCATTCATGGCCACCAGAAATTCAACTTCAGATCCTAATACATTTTCATAGTAATCGGATGGATACTCAACATGCTCTTATGAGCTTCATCTAGTATCATTTTTTTCTCACCACTATTAGGCACATAAATTCTTCCCTTGATCCTCTAAATTCCATCAAAACCCTCTATTAAAAACAAGTTCTTACCACTAGCCTCAGTCTGTTTCAACTCTTATAAATAGGGATCAGACAACTGTTGCTCGTATTTCAGCTTCAGAAACTCATTTAAAATTTTCAAGGTGCCTACAATCACCTTATTTGACAATGAAACATCCATGACCAGATTCAAATCTCTAAATTGTTCCAACAATTCCATCTCTTTTACCATTATCGAGGCTACATGTATAGATTTCTGGATTAAGACATCAATAACAACATTCGTCTTTCTCAGATGATATTTCAACTCAAAGTCATAATCCTCCATAAATTCCATCCACCTTCTCTCTCATATTAAATTCTTTATGATCAAACAAGTATTTCAAGCTCTTGTAATCACTATACACCTCCAATTTTGATTTGTATAGATAATGTCTCCAAATTTTTAATGTAAATACCACAACTGCAAGCTCTAAATCATGTGTGGGATAATTATGCTTGTGAGGTCGTAGCTACCTTGAGGCATAAGTAGTAACTCAATCATTTTACATCAACATACACCTAAGACCCATACTGGATGCATTACAATACACAACAAAACTTTCCTGCAGATTAGGCAATGCTAATACAAGAGTAGAACTCAATCGGGCTTTCAACACTTGGAAACTTCTTTCACACTCTGAAGTCCACACTAAAGGAACGTCTTTACTAGTCATCTTGGTCACAGGCAAGGCTATTTTAGAGAATCCCTCAATGAACCTCTGATAATAACCTGTAAGACCCAATAAATTTTAGAGATAGATCTGGGTGTTTCCTAAGCCATTACATCTTCCACCTTGGATGGGTCAACAACCACGCCATCCTTAGAAATAAGATACCCTAAAAGTTGAATTTGATCCAACTAGAAATCATATTTGGACAACTTGGCATACAACTATTTCTTCTTCAGTAGTTGAAGTACTAAATGAAGATGTTCTCCATGCTCTTGGTGTGACTTTGAATAAACAAGAATATTATCAATAAACATCACAACACACCAATCCAGGTAAGGATGGAAAATATTATTCATGTAGTTCATAAACATGATAAGAGTGTTAGTTGACAGGGCCCGCAAGCGCACAGGTTATGTCACGTAATATAAAAGATTATCGTTCTCCACAGGGACTGTGTTCAAAGTACCAGCATATTGAAATTTAATTATCCACACAATTGATTTTTAAGGTTTTTGTAAAATAAATCACAAAATTAAGTTGCACAGAGTATGAATAAATACAAAAATAAAATTTACCTGACACTTAAAAAAAATCAGAGTTGAGAATATCTTGGGATTTCGGAGGATCAAGACTCTATTTTATGTTAATGAATTTTAACTTTTCATAAATAAGAATCAAATTAAGTTTTCCAAGGCGAATTTTCCTTAAGCTAATTAATATATTCCTCTCAGAATCCTATTAATGTACCTAACCTATGGAAAGCGCTGCTTAATCCTTAGAAAAGGCCCATTATCGTTTTATGAAAATCCCTTTTTAAAATTCCCCAAAAGATTTTGATTATTTTGACGGTTTTACCGAGGTCACAAAAAGTATTTCAAAAACTTAGGCTTAGTTCAAAAACTTTCCACTAACAATAAATCTCTCGATTCTATTAATTACTTAAATTTACTAATATACCCGCAAGTATACAGTTTTATCACTTAGGTTCTTGTTAGGAATTACTAGGAGCATTGAGCATTTTTTAAACTAAATGGAAAACAGAAATTTATTTAATTCTAAGTCAAAATAACATTAATATAAAATATTATCACACCCCTTTTATCCCAAGATAATTAATTTAGTTACTCATGAAATAATTCAAATTCATATATATAATGGAAAAATAAAACATACAAGACATGGCAAAAATAAAGACTTACGGGTTTCTCCAAAAGCTCAGAATAATTTACCACTGTATTTCCTTGTTGCAATATTCCTCCACCAATTACAAATTTAAATACTCACTTTTACAATTCACAACTCTTAAAATAAAATAAAGAAAAGAAAAATAAAAAGAGAAAGAAAACGAAAAAAGAAAGAAAAATGAATGAAGAAAAAATGAAAAAGAAAGAAAGAAAGAAAAGAAGAATGGAAAAAGAAAGAAATGAAAAGAAAGGAATGTAAGAGAATTGATTAAAAGTGACACTGATAAGTGATGCTTCTCCTTTTATAGGAGAAGGAAGGGAGGAAGTCAGCTAAGAAAATGCGTTGCCAGTTGGAGATTTTCGGTGCGTTTGTCTTCTTGTTGGCCACCCCACGAGATCAGCTTGGATACAACCTGGATGATGTGGTGGAAGAACAACTTGCACTTGGCTAGTGGGTTTCTCCTTTATCACTTTGTCAGCCGCCCCCCACAAGTCAAGGATCCACTTGGATAGTGGAAATCCAAGTCAGCAAGGGCATTCGGTGGAAATATGGGTCGGTTTTCACCTTCTCTCTAGAATCCGAGTGGAAAAGGTGCCTTTTGTGCATAAGACCGAGTGGAAAAGGTGCCTTTTGTACACAAGACCGAGTGAAATCTTTGCTCGGTGTTGAGTTGAGGGGTCGGTGTTTAGCGTGAAGACCCCTGATGCTAAATTTTCTCTTCATTTTGCTTGAGCGAGAGTTTCTCGCTTAAGCGAAAACACTCCAGTAGCTCACTGTCCATCTTTCGCTCAAGCAAGAATTTAATTCGCTTAAGCGTTTGTTGAAGGAAACCATTTTGTGATAATCTCGCTTAAGCGGAGAAAGGATCGCTCAAGCGAGAAGTCTTCTTTCACTGTTTCACTCGGATATGTCTCTAGAATTGAACCACTCGGAGAAACTTTTGCTTGGATTTGCTTAATAGTCACTCAGTCGAGAATGACCCTTCCTTAACTAATTTAAATGATGTACTCGGACACCTTTATTCGGAAGTCTGAGTTGATTTTCACTAGGAATTGCCTTTAGTCGTCAATCAACTCACTCGGATATACCTTTCACTCAGAAATTTGAACTTGAAAGACTCTGGAATCTGGCTGATAAAAGTTCTTCTATGTCCGAGCCTTGCTTTGCTCGGAAATGCAGCTTTCTGCCCCAACTCACTTGGTAGTCTTTGTAACACCCCCATTTTAATTAAAGCAACCAAGTTAAATAAAAAGTCAACAAGTCAACACCTCCCTTAATTTAATTAACTAAGATGTAACAGGATAATTAATGTGGAAGCATGGTGGCATGGGCAGGATTATCGCGTTTCCCCATCCCACCATACTGCACTCCGCGCGAATATATATATTCGGGTGATGGTCATGCTCTTCACGCAGAGAACCCAGCGAGCTTCCTTCTTCGTTCTTCTTTTCTCTTGTTTTTTCTCTCTCTCCTTCTCTGCCCTCCAGTCCATTCCTGCTTCGAAGAGTCGAGTGACGGTGCTACAGTGAAGTGGAAACCCCCCACACGAGAAGGGACGATCATCAAGTGACGCAGCAGGGAGAAGAACTACCCCCTCAAGCCGAAAAGTTCCTTGGAGTTTTGCGAGTGGTAGGGGGAGTATCTTCTATTTTAAGTGCATGGGTTATGAACAGGTTCTGAATGATAATGCTTGCTGTACCCGTGCTCTGATTGTGTATTGTGTTGCATGATGAGTGAAAGACGAGTGTTGCATGTTAGCACCTTTCTCACAGATGTATGTGTTGCAGGATCCCAGTTTGCATGTTGAGTTGTGTTGATATGAATGTCTGACTGAAGCTACCCAGGTTATAGAAATACATATGTTGATATGACTGCTAATAAATTGTTTGCGTGTAGGAAATGCCTTCTTTAAATGGATTTTGACACTGTCTTACATCGATTGCATGATAGGTTGTGCTAACTTGAAATGCCTGACTGAACTTGCGATTTTTAGAATAATGCATGAGTTGAATGATGCTGTAAACCGATTGCATGTCTTGATCGAACGAAATGTTGTGGATGTCTGAATATGGAATGATAACTGATTGCATGGAAGCTATATATTGAGTCCGGATAATGTGTACTACTGATTGCATGGTGTGTGTGTGTGTGCTTGAATGCGAGAATGCATGCGTGAAATAAATGTTGTGCGTCGAATCCGCGTGTGGCGCATGGGATGCGTTGTGCTGGGAGCACGTAGTATGAGACACTACCTTCGGTCATCCAGCGTGGGACGCTGTAAAATCCTTGAGTGGGACTCGGGGTAGCCCTTGAGTGGACTCGGGCTGTCTGTGAACACCGCCGTTGGCGCTGAGAGCGTTGGTGTCACCTGTGGACAAACGGTTGGGTACCTGTAAAACGGCCAAGCAGCTGGGAGCTGATTTGATAGCTGAGAGCTATGTATAAAAGGCTGAGATGCCTACGTTGCAACGTCTGACCGATACACACGATGCGGAACCGAGTGAAACCTTCTGTGCTTATCATTGTTAATATTACTACTACTGTTAATGTTGTTGAAATTGATTTTTAATCATGTTGTACATATATGTATTGTTGTGTAATTGGCAGATAACCTGAGTCGGTATCTATCATTTAAAATTTAAGATGCTCACCCCTGCAGTGGCCATTTTTCAATGAATGTCTCTCGAGATGAGGACCAGAAGCAGAGCTGGAACGATGAGCGAAGTGTTAATGCATCTGGAAGGCTTAATTAATGCGATGTTAGATTAAGCCTTGACTGGTTCATGTCGGATGTTAGTGTTTTGGGATAAATAGAACCTTGTTGACAAGGAGAAATCAGATTTTGTGTTTGTAAATATTGACATATGCTCTTATTATATATATCTGGATGTATGGTTTCGTGTGTGACATGCTATGTGCTACCTTGTTTTATACTTGTGCTTTAATGAATACGCAGGGACGACATGATTTAGCAGGCTATAGCCAAGTCTGAGTGAATTATGAATTGCCTCTAGGAAGGCTTATGTCGGATACGTTTGGCCGGAGTCGTACCCCGCCCGAAGTATGGGGGCAATTCGCCCAAGCGTGAGGACTCGCGCTGGAACGAGTAGTTGTTAGAATGGGACACCGTTCACTTACCTTTCCTATCCGTTGTGATGCTAATGCAATCCAGACACCGGTGTTGACCCCTGATTTGGGCGTTGTGGTTGAGTCCGCCCAGGCGTTGTCATAATTAGCTGAGTTGGGCGGAATAGGTTCAGGCCCTTCCTTCCTCCACAACCTACTACCGCATATATACATTGTAACTTCCCGTTTTCTGAGTGAAGTGCGAGCGTGAGGATTTATCGAGTGAACCCTTATCCATATCCGATTGAGGAATTACCTTGTGTTTGTGTTGGAGAGGCGTTGTGCTGACCTCGCGTAGGCGGTGTCATACCTCGCCCAAGTAACTAGGACGGTTCGCCCAAGTGCGTGGAAACATGCTGAAGCAAGTGGATATCAACTTGAGACTCCGTCTATGTACCTTCCTCCTCCGTTGTCGTATTATTATGTCTCGCGGGGCGGTGTTGGACATCGCCTGAGTGAGTGAACGTTGTGATGTAGTCCGTCCAAACGTTGTTGTGCCTTGCCGAACTGGACGGCGGTGTAATCACTTCCTCTTTTCTTCACAAACTACTCCTGCATATGTATATCTCCCTTCTTCTTCCCTCACCTGTCCTCTGAAGCTGAACGTCCAGAGTTCTCTGAGAAAGGGTCAGCCCGTAGGAACGAATAGACGCTAATGTAAGGTTTACTTGAAGAGTTTTACGTCTGATGTCGCATTGTCACACGTCGTTTAGGCGGTGTGAGACAAAGGTTGAGCGGGTCACCTTCGCCATGGAGTCCGCCCCGGACAATCATACCCCGTCTAGTCAGTGTTACTCGAGGGAAAGCTTTCCTTGTGGAATTCCCTCCATCCGCTGCTGCATTACCATACTCCGCCTGGACGGTGTCAGATCCCGTCTGAGCGAGCAAACGGTGTTGTGTAATCCGCCCTGGTGTTGGTGTGATACGATAAACCCAACGAACCGGTTCCAGTCTTAGCCTTTCCATCATTGCCATATGCGTATGAGTGTTTTTATTTCCCTTGCCTGCTTCCTTCTATATCGAATAAAACGTGACTGCTTTTGTGAAAAAAAAAAAATTTTCTCATATTTTTGGAATTATTAGTTGCAAACAATAAGGTGTTACAGTCTTCCTTGGAGACATCACACTCGGGCTTAGTGTGAAACTGTGAGTCTGCCCGAGTGTGATTCATTCACGGTCGGATCTTTCATTGCTTGAAGAGACATTTTTTGAAACAAACTACTCGGAAATGACCTGTTCCGCTTGAGAATACCAGCTTCTCCGAATGAAACCACTTGGAGACTTCCTTATTCAATAGTTTATTTATTCAATGGCTTCTTCTGCTCGGACAATGGTCCACTCGGAGACAGTTTTGCCCAAAAAAACACTTATTCTCCAATCAGACCTGCTTCAGTCAGTATTCTTTCACTCGGACAATAGCTTTGGGCAGTATTTATTCAAGGTCAGTCCCTTTTTTCACTCGGAATGGTTGCAGTCGGACAACTTCCACTCGGATTCACCTCTAACAGGGACATATTTCTTTTCAGCATTGAACCTCCAACAGGGTCAGGCATTTAGCACTCGAAATGTCTTTGACAGGGAACTTTCCACTCGGATTCTCCTCTAACAGTGAAGTATTCCACTCGGCAACGCTCCATTCTGAGTCATTCCACTCGAATTTGATCATTTTTGAGTCATTCTACTCGGATTTCATCATTCTGAGTCAGAATTCAGCATAAAAAGAGAGTTCTTTCGACTTTAGGCTTGTTCTTCTTGTTTCTTTATCATTTTATGGTCATTTTTCTCTTGTTTTTGACCCTTTATTACCTTTATTCCTGCAAAATAACATACCCAAGTAGAATATAGTGGAAAGAAAGCAAAAAATCACAATAAATAAAAAGGAAATACAGTGCATAATGATTAAAATCCTAAGCAAACTAGATCTATTTTATTGTGTTATAAAGCACTTATCATTAGTCACACCAAACGACATCATAACATATTCAAAATGTCCATAATGGGTCTTGAACATTGTTTTAGGAATATCTGTGGATTTTACCAAGATTTAATGGTACACAAAATGCAAATCAATTTTCAAGAAAACAGAAGCACCCTTCAATTAATCTATAAGATCCTTAATTCACAGTAAAGGGTATTCGTTCTTGATGGTTAGCTTGTTTAGCTGGTGGTAATCAATACATAACCGCATGCTGTCGTCCTTCTTTTAACTAACAACGGTAACACACTCGGTGGGATGAACTACTTCTTTAACAGTTCCTTAACTTGCTTTATCAACTCTGCTAGTTCCACCGGGGACATTCTACAAGGTTCCCTAGATGAAACCCTTCAAGCGTACGGGTTTATCACGTAATATAAAAAATATCTTCACAGGGACTATGTTCTCAAGTACTCAGAATAATGATCATATCTGTCTAAACAAGAAAGAATAGAGATTATGTGCAAAGAAATAAAAAACAAAGTAATTAAAAGTGCAAATTAGAAGTTCTTCGGGAATAAAATCAATTAAAATTTATCTTGTGATTTTCGGGTTACGAATTGCTTTGTAAAGGTGTTTAGAGATTTTACCTTATCTTTTACTCTCAAGTTTACCAGGACCAACCCATTAAAGTTCTAACTTTCCCTTTTCAGAGTTCTGTTAGGTTACTTAGTCATTAAATAAACTGTCGTTTAATTCTCTACCAAGCTAATAACTCAAATTAGATATACTATCACTTTATCTGAATTTAAGCTAAAACTCAAACATCAAATTGTTGTTGTATTTGGAAACCAAGTTATAAAGAATAATGGAGATCTTGAATTCATACAATAATAAAAAAGGTTTACCTTTCAGTCTATTCCTTAATTCAGTTATTATGAAAACTCTAATCCTTAAAAGATTAAATAAAGTTCCTTTTTCAGGCCATCCTAGATTCAACCTTAGGTTCAATTCTTGAATTAGAATAACTAGGTTCACCTTTCAGTCTATCCCTAGAATTAATTAAAGATAACTCATACCTATTTCTAGGCTAATAAGCAAAAAAGGCAATCAAGAATTAAAGGTAAACATCGATTTCATTGATAAGACAATAAAAGTTTCACCAATTACATTACAAATCACACCCTAAATCCCAAGAACAAGAATTCTAGCCAATCATGGTAAACAAAGAATCACAAAGGTTCATCGAATCCATACAACTCATAAAACAAGTAGTACAAAAGTTCAACTAAAGCTATACCAAGAATCTAAAACAAACCACAAGATGTGTAGTTTCTTCAATTCTTTGTTCCCTTTGTGTTTTCCTCCTTGAAAACCCTTGAAAAGAGTTCTATCATATTACCCTTTATGCCTATACAAGTTCCTCTGACTCTTAAAGAGTTAGTCCTCTAAAATAGAGCCCTAACCGCTATTTATAACATGAAAAACATAATCTTGGAGTATCAGTCTCAAACCATAGTTGTGGTTCAGACAACTGTAAATAGGTCGTGGTCCGCTCTGGACCTTCTTATGCGAATCTTGGACCCTTTTGCTCTATGGCCTTGGTAGACCAAGGCCAGGCCATGCAATGCTCTATTTTGGGCTTCCTTTTTCTTCATTTTTAATTGTTTTGGCATGTGGTTGTTTCGTTATGCAAGGCTTTCCATATGTGATCCAAAAATAGTCCAAAAAGGAATTCAAACCTATAATTTCTGCAAAACTAGTAAACTAAGTATAACAAGCAGGAAATGAGCAAATATGATAGGGGTTTAGGGGGATTCCATATAATTTATCCTAAAAATGCCTACAAAATGCAACCTAAAATGATGTATTTTATATACATATCAATAGACACTTGTTCAATGCCATGTATAAGATCAATCGAGAACTCAATATCTCAATCTAGAGGTATACCAGGTACATTCTATAGAAACACCTCAGGAAACTTACACAACAGGTATTTCATCTATATTAAGCCAACTTTTTCCTTCAACCATATTTAATAACATAAACAACTGGGATATACCTTGAACAATGGAGTCCTCGGTATTCCTCATCAGAAAGATCACTGTTCTGTTATGACAGTCCACTATCACCTTATTGGCTGTAAGCCAATCCATACCCAAAATAATCTTTGGGTCTTTCAAAGTTAAATAAACCAGGGTAACAACAAATTTCCTACCCTCAAGCAATATTTCAACATCAGTGCATCCAGTCACTATCCGCAAACAAGAGCCCGTAGGCGTATATACATAAAGGTCACACTTTAACATGGAAATAGGTAATTTCAAGCGCCTAACACACCCTTCAGAGATGAAAGAATGAGTAGCACCCAAATCAAAGATCATAGAAAGTTCATTACCATTTACTACACACTTACTTTGTACTAGATCTCTAGCTTATATAGCCTCTTTGCTACTAATGAAAAAAACTATACCAACAACTTGTTGTGGGTTAAAATTCCGGCCATGATTACAATTCCTTCCAACATTTAAATTACCCTGACCGCTATTACGGTGGCCTTAACGATTACCATTACCATTACCATTGCCATGATCTCGTCCTCTGTAGCCACCATGATTCCCATTATTATCATTTCTTTATTGATTCAAAGGGCAATTAGGATGGATATGCCCCTTCTCATTGCATTGAAAGTACACAATTTCATCTCAATTATAATCTCGGGCAAAGTTGTCACCACCACATTTAAAACATTTAGCATTACAAGAACGACCACCATTTTGGCCTCCTCATCCACCACGCCTTCTAGATTAAGAGAATGATCCATCTCTTTGGAAATTCTGACCAAAAGTGCCTTGCTTTTTAAAGCTTGGCTACTGAGGCTTCAGAGATTGACCACCTGTGCTAGAACCCACATGAGCCTTGTAATCTTCCTCAAATATTCTACATTTATGCACCAAGATTGGAAAGCTTCTGATTTCTTGGTGTCTGAAGGCTTTCTTAATTCCAGGCCTCAAATCGCTTTCAAATTTGATACATTTTGATCTGTCAGTTCTTGCTTGCTGGAATGATGGATAAAACAAGCATAACTCTTCAAATTTAGAGGCATACTCCTCCACAAACATTGAGCTTGTTTAAGCTCTATAAATCAAGTTCTTTGCAAATTCTCCTAGATTAACTAGGTTTCCACATCCATCATTTGGGCCTTAGTAATCTTCCACCAAGTCTTCACTTCACTGCGAATCCTTAACACAACATATTCAACCTTTTCAGCTTTAGTGCATTACAAACTAGCGAAAATACGTTCTAGATCCTGAATCTATGCATAAGCTAGCTGGGGGTGAAACCTGCCATGGAATTCAGTTGGCTTTCGCTTTAGAAAGCGATCTAATCCTTAACCATTAGGCCCCTGAGGTGGAGCCTGCCTTTCCAGCCTTTTAACAAAGCATTGAAATGTCGTTGCCATAGCTTCCATGCTTTGGCAACTCGTCATTACTTATCCTGGAATCACAAAACACTTCAATACTATTTCAAAGATTAGGAAATTTAATAATTTAGGAACTAGTGTAATGATATGGTTCTCATTCACAATGTATTGTATTATGTAATCAACAATCACCAATTTAATCAACACCATAGTAGGAATAGGGATAACCAGTCACATTGCTCACAATAACATAAATGGCAAGATGCCATTGCTCAAACATTTACTAATTCAATCAAACAACACAATAATAGCAAGGCATCATGCCTTGTTGTCCACATAACCTATCAACAATATATATATATATATATATATAACCCTGGCATTGGACTTTTTAAGTCTACTCTGATGCCATTCAAAATTGTAACACCCAATTCCCTTAACCTAATCCCAATGCAAACATATTTATACAACAAAAATACAAATAAATTTTTCACGATTCAATCATAAACCCAGCATTTTCATTGCAGACCAAGCTAAAAGAATCAAGTGCCATAATGAGATATAATTCAAAGATCACATCATCAATCAAGGGTGGTAAGAACCCAAAATACTACATGGATTGAAGAAAAACTCTTACAAACGGAAGCATTAGCCCATGCAAATGAGTGCCAAAAAGGACCAAGAATATTAAAACCCTAGGCATAGAGGACCAAGACTTCATCATTAGACAGTCAAAATGAAGGATTTAGGGTGCCTTGCCATTTGTGTAATTGATTGCACAATTTGTGTAATCAATTACCTAAAAGGCCCATATAAAATTTCAGCAGACCCCTCTGGTAATAGATTCTGTAATCGATTACCAGAATGCCAAACTACAGAATTATGCAAAAAAATTATCTTCTTACCAACTTTTGCACACCCTAACCTTTCCAAATAACCTCTAAATGCCACCAAACTTCACAACAAGCCTATTGACACTATTTATGACTTGTAGTAACAAGGTTTTCCTTAAAATTCCTACATATGAAGAAGTTATGCATAATTTATAATTCATGACAATTTGAGGCAATTAGACCTTCCCCGCCTAACCAAACCTATGTTATTTGGTTCAAAATCATCCTAACATATTTCAAATCATGTATGTGAGTTGTTCCACCCATCCAGAGGTCCCAAAACCTCACATATTAAAGTATGACCTATCCAGTTCCTTTAATATGCATAACAATTTCATATAGGCACATCACCAAATCTCAGCTTGTGCTAATTTCACTATAAAATCAATGATGTAAGGGATGAGTATATATATATGTTAAATGACAAATATATAACTGAATTTAGCTCATTATCATCATATTATTATCTAGTTCATAAATCATCATACATAATCATATTTTGCGAATTTCATCATAATTCATCAATAAACCATACATGTTATTTAAGACATTTATAAATCATTACATTATCATCAATGCATTAACCACAAATACAACCATCCTCAATATCTTCCCAGCAGCATCCAAATCTCAAACATTATATGACAATGCATATGCATACAGATCTGACTCTAACAATGGGATTTATACTACAGTATATAATTTTCTCAATATATACTATAAATCCTTTTTACCGTTGCCAAAACGCTCACCCATTTGCAACACCAGTCACTCCAAGTGACATTGGTAACTCAACAAAGGTGTTGCAGGCCAGCCTTGATTTTCAACATCAACATCAATTTTCATGCTTAACAATTACACTCATGCAAATATCAATAATCAACATTAAATACCATATACATTAATTGCAACCTCATGCAATTATCACTCACAATCATCAATTTATCATTTATATATATGAATGGAAACCATCACATATCAAACATCATTATCAATATCATGTATCTTAATTTTAAATAAGAATTGGGATAGCTACTCAACACCACCACATAAGTATCAAACAAATCAAATAAATTTAATTTAGTTATATAAGAGTCTATCTCCACATCCGTTCATAACTCATAAATTTAAAATCTACAATACACTTGATAAGTCTTGAAAAGACTTAATTATTTCTTCTTTTATTTAACATAATTCATTAATTATTGTTTAGTTCGGCTTTATTGTTTAATAAATTGTTAAATAATTCATATTTTAATTATTTATTTCAAAAGTGTTTTATTTATGTATGAAAATGATTAAAAACATTAATTAGTTAAGAGATTATGACTATTTATAATTTCACTAAACAGCCAGCGTACAAATGCTAGGCAATTATGTGTTTATTGGTGTAGGAACAGGTTGCGCGCAAGCTGTAAAGAGAAGGAAGGAAAAATCTGAGTGAAACTCCACAAGTCTGACTGAAAAATACTTCAAGACACCGACCGCAAAAGAGAATAAAATACCGGATAAAGAACCCGAGCGAGACTTTAGAATGCTGACTGAATAATCTGAGCGCTCAAGCGAGAGCCCTTCACACTCAAGCGTGAAGGTAGTTATTTAAACACTGATTGTTCCCTCCAAAAGACACTCGGCACCATTTCTTTCTTGCTGCTTTCTCTTCTGCTTTTGTACCTTAGTAATTTAAGTTCAAAAATGTAATTAGTTATTTATTATGTAATTATGTAGTTAGTTTAGTTAGTTTAATTATTAATTAAGTTTTCTTAGTGATTAGTTAAGTTAGTTAGTTAGTTCGATGCCTATATATACTTGTACACTCTCTGTAAAAAAGAGACCAGAGAACAGAGCACAACATAGAACACGATTCATTTTCCATTTCCAATCTCTCATTTATTCCTTTCTCTCTCTAAATTCTCTCATCCATGTCTTTTCAACTTCCTTTGATAGAATCCATGTCGATGGGTTTCTAAGTCCCTAAGGTTGGGATTACGAAGGTTTGCGATGAAATCTTAAAGGTGTATTGAGGAAATTGACTTCTAGATCTTGAGGAGAACAAGCTGAGGAGTGGATCTGCTTTGCTGGATTGACAAATCCAGATCTAATGAAGAACTTCACCAGTGAGGAATCATGGTTGAAGCTTAGGTAACTTCCAGCTTTCTAACTAATTCAGGCCTAGCAATTAGGTGAATAGTTAGAGTTCAACCTCCAATTTCACATTAGATTCGTATGTTATTCGAGCACTTAAGGGATTAAGGTTTGATGCATAGTAATTAGTGTTTTTCACCTAAAGAATTAGGGATAACCACTCGCGGATTGTCCTCTTGATGTCTGAAGCTTGATTGAACCTCAATTGCATATTCTTGATGAAGTTGTAAACTGAAGTAATCCTAACCTACTTTCTACTAATCGTATTTCATCCTTCACACTGTCTCTGAAAAATACAAAAACATAGAAAGCATAAAATCAACAAAAACCGAATGAATCTTATGTGCATTATATTGGTTCAGCTTGTATCAGTCCAAGATTGAGGTAATTACCATAATCCCTGTTAATAACTGGTGCACTTGCTAAGAGAATAAATCCTCCGAGTTAATGACTCAGGATTGTACACACCAAGTTAATAGCGCCGTTGCCGGGGATTGTTGAGTAATATCAACAATCCTTGGACCGGTACTAGACTGAACCATTTACTTTTGTTTGCATTTAGTACGTAGTTGGATTCTTGTTTAATATAGTAGTAGTTATTTGTTTTTATGAGTAACAGTAGCTGTGAATTGTACTTTTGTTTAATATTTGGTGTATGCAGTCAAGGAACAGAGGAGAGTCTTTCTTCTTTGATCTTGATATTGATTTGTTAGAGCGTAAGTTGAGAAAGGGGAAAAAGCAAAAAGAACAGAAAGAAATGGAATAGAGGAGAGTTACATTAGGTGATTACTCCAGGACGACTGAAGAAGGATCGCAATCTAGCATCCTTAGGCCTCCGATTATAGCCAATAATTTTGAACTTAAACCGGCTTTGCTACAGTTGGTTAGAAATGATCAATTCAGAGGAAGTGAGGTTGAGGATCCAAATTTGCATCTAGCAACCTTCCTCCAAATTTGTGATACTGTGAAAATGAATGGAGTCCCTGAAGATGCCATTAGACTGAGATTATTTTTTTTTTTCTTTAAGGGACCAAGCAAAAGCCTGGTTGCAGAGCCAACCGAGAGGTAGTATTTCCACTTGGGAGGATTTACAAAGAAAATTTTTGATTAAGTATTTCCCTCCTTCCAAGTATGCTAAGTTACGCACTGAAATCACTTGTTTCCAACAAAGAGAAGGTGAATCTTTAATGGAAGCATGAGATAGATATAAAGAGAGTTTGAGGAAATATCCTCATCATCAAATTACTGATGTGCAGCAAGTCACTATATTTTATAATGGTGTAAGACCAGCTACTAGGGTCTTGATTGATGCCTCAGCTGGAGGTTCATTAACGACCAAAACTGTAGAAGAAGTTATAGAGCTGATTGATGTTATGGCTTCTAATGAGTGTCTGGTTAGTGAAAGGAGCCAAATCCCTAAGAGAGGGATACTAGAATTGGAAGCACAGGATGCTTATTTGGCTCAGAGTAAGTTGATGACTCAGGCTTTAGAGAAATTAAGCATACAGATTTCAGAACTTCAAAAGCCGAGTCAAGTTTATATGGTAAGCTGTGATTTTTATGGTGGAGATCATGAAAATGGAATGTATGATTCAAATGTGCCTTCCGAGCAAGTGAATTATATGGGGCAGCAACAATTCCAAAGGAATTATCCCTCTAATTCCTTTAATCCTAACTATAGGAATCACCCCAATTTTTCATGGCAGAAAGGTCCATATTTGAATCAGAACATACCACAAAATCAAACCACAAATAGACCACAACAATCCCTTCCCTCTCCTTCTAAAGAGAAGTCAAAACTTGAGAATGTGTTGTCTCAGTTCATTCAGGCCACTCAGGCCAGTTTTAAAAATCAGGAAGCGTCCATTAGAAATTTAGAAAACCAAGTTGGATAGTTGTCGAAACAATTAGCTGAAAGACAAGCAGGCAATTTCCCTGGAGATACCGAGGTAAATCCAAGGGAACATTGCAAAGCTATAACTACTAGGAGTGGAAAAATTCTTTCTCCACCTCCGAGTCATGAAGTGAGCTTAGAAAAAGACAAAGAAAAAGAAAAAGAGCAGGAAAACGAGCAAGTTAATAATGAAACTGAAAATAAAAGTGAAACGGAAAAAGAAAAAGAAAATCATGTCCATCAAAAGAAAAAGAAGAAGGTTGATCTAATTTTGGAGGAAGCTTCTAAGCTAACTCCTGAGAAATTAAAGAACGCTCTATTTCCACATAGATTTAGAAAACAAATAGAGGAGCAAAAGTTTGCTAAGTTTTTAGATGTGTTTAAAAAACTTCACATAAATATTCCCTTTGCTGAGGCATTGCAGGAGATGCCGTCCTATGCTAAGTTTTTAAAGGAACTTTTGTCTAAGAAGAGGAAGCTTAAAGGGGATGAAATAATTGCTCTCACTCAAGAGTGCAGTGTAATTATTCAAAAGAACTCCCTCAGAAGCTGGAAGATCCTGGATCTTTTACAATACCATGTGCAATAGGGGATGTTCATGTAGGAAGTGCCTTATGCGATCTAGGAGCTAGCATCAACTTGATGCCTCTATCTTTGATGAAGAAATTAGGAATTAATGACCTGCAACCGACTCGTATGTCTTTGCAGTTGGCTGATAGGTCTATTAAATATCCTCATGGGATGCTGGAAGATCTTTTAGTTAAGGTAGATAAGTTTATCTTCCCAGCAGATTTCATAGTTTTGGATATGGAGGCCGATAGAGAAATTCCTTTGATTTTAGGACGGCCCTTTTTAGCTACAGGTAGAGCTTTAATTGATGTAGAAAAGGGTGAACTAATGCTGAGAGTTCAAGAGGAACAAGTAACTTTTAATGTCTTTAATTCCATGAAACATCCAGCTGAGAAGATGGATTGTTTATTAATTGAAGAAATTAAAAGTTATAAGACTCTGATGCTGTTAAAAACCGAAGAAGAGGTTTTACAGGCCTTTTTGGAGGATAATTTTGACTCGGATACTGAGGAGTTAAATGACTCTCATTCGGAATTGCTGAACCTACTTGAAATATGTGAAGTAGGTGATTTTGAAAATAAAGAGAAAGAAAATTTGAATAAAACTGAACTTGAGAAAGGTAAGGAAGTGTCTGAAGAAAAACATGAATTAAAACCTTTGCCTTCTCATTTGAAATATGTTTTCCTGAGAGATGATGAAACACACCCGATAATCATTAATGTCGAGTTAAAAAATGAGGATGTAGAGAAATTGATAGGGGTTTTAAAGAAATACGAATCGGCTATTGGCTGGAACATATCTGATTTAAAGGGAATTAGTCCATCATTTTGTATGTATAAAATTTTGATAGAAGATGACTATTCCCCTGTTGTTCAGCCACAACGAAGATTAAACCCCATAATGAAAGAAGCTGTAAGGAAAGAGGTGGTTAAACTTCTTGATGCAGGAATCATTTATCCTATCTCGGACAACGCTTGGATCAGTCCAGTCCAAGTGGTGCCCAAGAAAGAAGGGATGACGACTGTTAAAAATGAAAAAGGTGAAGTCATTGCCACTAGACCGACCACAGGTTGGAGGATGTGTATAGATTATAGAAGACTGAATGACTTCACTAGAAAAGACCACTTTCCTTTACCATTTGTAGACCAAATGCTTGAGAGACTATCGGGTCATGAGTACTACTGCTTTCTTGATGGATATTTGGGTTATAACCAAATTGTGGTTGACCCAAAAGATCAAGAAAAGACAGGATTCACCTGCCCCTATGGAATTTTTGCTTACAGGCGCATGCCGTTCGGTTTGTGTAATGCTCCAGCAACCTTTCAAAGGTGTATGCTGGCCATTTTTGGGGACATGGTAGAGAAGTTCATTGAAGTATTCATGGATGACTTCTCCGTGTTTGGAAGTAGCTTTGATACATGCCTCAACAACCTATCTAAGGTGCTGGTAAGATGTCAGGACGCTAATCTTGTCCTTAACTGGGAAAAGTGTCATTTTATGGTTAAGGGAGCGATAGTCCTTGGACACAAAATCTCTGCTGAGGGCATTCAGGTAGATGGAGCCAAAATAGATATCATTGAAAAACTTCCTCCTCCAATCAATGTGAAAGGAGTGAGGAGTTTTCTAGGATGTGCCGGCTTTTACAGGAGATTTATAAAAGATTTTTCGAAAATAGCTAAGCCTTTGACTGATTTACTTGTGAAAGATCATGTTTTTATGTTTGATGAAAACTGTGTCAAGGCTTTCAAAAATTTGAAACAGAGATTGACTTCAGCTCCAATCCTTGCAGCACCCGATTGGTCTTTACCATTCGAATTAATGTATGATGCAAGTGATTTTATGGTTGGAGCTGTACTGGGTCAGAAGAAAGAAAAATTAACTCATGTGATTTATTATGCTAGCAAAGTATTGAATGAGAATCAAATAAATTACACCACGACTGAAAAAGAAATGCTTGTTGTGGTGTATGCATTTGATAAATTTAGAGCTTACTTGATTGGTGCTAAGGTCATTGTGTATACAGATCATTCGTCAATCAAGTACTTGCTAGCTAAAAAAGAATGTAAGCCAAGGTTGATCAGGTGGGTTCTTTTACTCCAGGAGTTTGACTTAGAAATAAGAGACAAAAAGGGAGTAGAAAACTTAGTTGCCGATCAACTATCTCGTCTAGAAGGTGAATCGGATTCTATTTTAATTAAAGAAGAATTTCCAGATGAGAGGTTGATGGCAATTATCACCGGGCCATGGTATGATGATATGGCCAACTTTAAAAGTGCCTCTGTGGTACCTGAAGGCTAGACATCCCAAATGAAGAAAAAATTCTTTCATGATAGTAAAACCTTTCTTGGGATGATCCATTTCTTTATAAGATAGGAATAGATGGAGTTATCAGGAGATGTGTGCCTGAATCCAAGCAGGAAAGGCTCTTGTGGTATTTCCATGACTCCTATTATGGAGGACACCATGGTGCCTCCAGAATAGCAGCAAAAGTTTTACAGAGTGGCTTTTATTGCCCAACCATTTTTCAGGATGCTAAAACGTATGTTCAAAGGTGTGATAAGTGTCAAAGAAGTGGAGGTCTCTCTGCTAAAGCTGGCATGCCTTTGACAAACATTTTAGTTGTGGAATTATTTGATGTTTGGGGTATCGACTTCATGGGACCATTTCCAAAGTCGTTCTCCAATGAATATATCCTTGTTGCTGTGGATTATGTCTCCAAGTGGGTGAAGGCAATCCCTACCAGAACCAATGATGCACATGTGGTGCTTAGGTTCATAAAGAAGAACATTTTTTCTAGATTTGGAGTTCTGAGAGTCCTCATTAGTGATGGGGGATCATATTTCTGTAATAAAATCATGGAAAAAGTCCTGAGACACTATGAGGTATTGCATAAGATATCTACTCCATACCATCCATAAACTTATGGATAAGTTGACCTTTCAAATAGAGAAACTAAAAGAATTTTAGAGAAAGTGGTAGGGAAGTCTAGGAAAGATTGGTCGGTTAGATTGAATTATGCATTGTGGGCCTATAGGACAACATTTAAAACTCCGATTAGTATGTCCTCGTATCAGTTAGTTTATGGTAAGGCTTGCCATCTCCCTGTGGAGTTAGAACATAAAGCATGGTGGGCCACAAAGCTGTTAAATATGAATTTTGACCAATCTCAGGAGGAAAGAGTCCTAAAACTCCATGAACTTGAGGAGTTCCGACTCAATGCTTATTAGAGTGCCTTCATTTATAAAGAGAAAACTAAGAGGTGGCATGATAAGTGGATAAATAAAAAAGAGTTTCAAAAGGATGATAAAGTCTTGTTATTCAATTCCCGATTAAGACTTTTTCCCGGAAAGCTTAGATCTAAGTGGTCGGGACCTTTTATTGTGAATGAGGTCTTTCCTCATGGTGCAATTGAATTGAAAGACCCGACCACCGAGAGAACTTTTAAGGTGAATGGCCAAAGACTCAAACTCTACTTTGGAGGAGAGTTTGACAGGCAGAAAACCTCCATGTTGCTGCAGGCATCTTCTTAGATGCCAGAAGGTCAAGCTAGTGACCTTAAAGAAGCGCTATAGGGAGGCAGCCCTGCATTCTGAGTGTTACATTTTGTGTTTTTGTGTCGGATTTAATAAAAAGAAAACTAAAAAGTTTGTGAATAAAGTGTAAATAAATTTGTGAAGTGTTGAATAAGGTTTCAGTGACCGTCTCATCCATTCTTTAATCAGAATTAGAATCAGGTACTTGGATCGCCTGAATGAATCCATTTGTGCTGTCTCGGTTAAGAGCTTAATGGTGTCTGATCCTATTTCTTCCATTCCGCTCAGGCCAAACACTGTGAGCTTAAGCGAGAAGCTTCTGTTGTTGTTTCACGTTTAAGCGAAAGCTTAATGAGCCTGAGCGAGAGTGGCATACTCGGGCCTCTGACACTCACTATTAACTCCTTTCCGACTGGAAACCCTTCTTTCCTCCAAATTTTGAAAAAAAAAAGAAAGAAAGGGGGACTTTAATAAATGATTTCCGATCGTTGATATAATGAACGGGTCAAATGATGAAGGGTGACTTGTTCCAGTCAGCCCTTTTATCACTCGGTCTCTCATTTCATTCACTTGGTCATTCATTCAATCTTCCACTCGTCTCTCCCTCTCAGTCTCTCTTTCACTTATGTTTCATTCACTCGAGTCCTTCACTCACTCAATATCCTTTTCATTCGTTGTTTCATTCACTCGTTCTTTCAATCTACCTAATTTCTATTTCATTCCTTCACCCATTTCTCTGTAATTTTCTCAGTCACTCATCTTTCATCCACTCGGTGTTTCCATCACTTGGTTTTTCATTGTTCAGTCTCTTTTACGATTCTGTCATTCTTTCATTCCTCGCCCGATCCCTTTCTCGATTTTGTCCACTTGGTATCTTGTTCATTCGTTTTCTCCTGCAGTCTCCTTTTTATTTACTTAGTTTCTCACTAGATCACTTGTCATTTATCCATTTGTTCTTCTACTTGTTCTTGCATTTACTCGTCTCCTTCATTCGATCGGTATATCTTTCACTCATCTCATTTACTCAGAATCTTTTTCATTTGTTCTTCCATTCGTTAGTTCATCCATTCATTCTTTTTCATCCATCCTCATTTTCACTCGTCTTCTTCTTCCACTCGGTCACTCTTTCACTATTTCATTTGTAACATCCCGATTTAAAAATTAACTACCGAATGAGATTAAGCCACTAAACTAAAAATAATTCTAAAGTATGAATTACTTATTAATTGTAATTAATTTTAACTTAAAAAGTTGATGGCTGATTGACTTGGATGTGTGACACATGAGAAGCTGCCACTTCACATTCTCCCACCCCACTCTCCTTATTTTTTCGGTATATGTTCAGAGGCCTCCAACCACTACCTATTCACTCTGAATTCCTCAAAACCTTTCTCTTCTCCTACTTCTCTTCTTCTTCGTTCTTCTTCTCCTCTGTTCCCTGTTTCCATAAACTCATGACAGCGGTGTTACAGAGGATTCGAAGTTCCCCTCTGTTGGTGAAGGACAATCGTCGAAGTAGAAGAAGAACAGCTTCCTGTTCCCAAGCTGATTAAAGGGTTCGACTGTGTTCAAGGGGGACTGAACGAGTGAGAGTGATGGACGAAGCAAACAGGATAGCGGACCAACGCCAAAATAGAGGAACTTCTTGGAGTCTCTTTAGTTTGTAGGGGGTATCTTATATCTTAAATGCATGGGTTATGGACGGGTTCCCGGTGTTAATAACTTATTGATTCTGGTGATTTGGAATGCGTTGATAGGGGTGTTTGATTACATGAAGGATATGTGATGCCCGGATGTATGATGACTAGGAGTTGTGAATGCATGTCTAATTCTGTCCATGAAATGCATGTTAATAATTCTGAGAATGTTGAATGATTGCATGAGGAGAATGTGTTAAAATATTATTGATGAATACCATGTGATGTATGTGACATGTAGGTTACTGTGAATCCAAATGCTGACTGCATGTAAGGATAGATTAACTTATTGAATTCTGATAATGTCTAATACCGATTGCATGTGATGCATGTATTTCTGAGCAAAAGGTCGTGTGTGTGAAATCTGTGTCTATATGTTCATTCCGTGTGTGGTTAAATATATATATGGTGCATGAAGTGCATGAGTTAATAGTGTGGAAAACGATTTGCCAATTCTATTCGTAATCCAATGATAATGCTTTGCATAAGATGCAGTGATAAGAATGCTAAGAGCATGTAGTGTGTGACACTACCATTTGAATCGGTTATTAAATGCATGGGATGCTGTTAAGACCTTGAGTGGGACTCAAGGCAAGCCGATTGAGTGGGACTCAGGGCTGCCCGTAACACTGCCGTTGACGCTAAGAGTGTTTGTGTTACAAATAAAGGCAAACGGTTTGGTACCAGTAAAATGGCCGAGTCAGCTGGGAGTTGAATAAAAGGCTGAGAGCCTACGTTGCAACGATAGAAACCGATAATACGCGAGGCGGATCCGATTGAATGAATCTGTATACATGTGCGATTGATGCTGACTGTGACGCGATTGTGTGTATGTGTGTTAGTGTTATTGAGAAGAATATGTGCATATAGCCGAGTGATAACTAGGTAGATTCCGATTGAAAGATGCCTTATGTGTGTTTCGATTGAATGGCATAGGGTATGTTGTTGATTGTTGCTATATATATATACATACGTATTTACTGTTGCATGATTGAGGAATAATCCGAGTCAGTATCTATCATTTAATATTTAAGATACTCACCCCCCTACTGTGGCTATATTTCAGTGAACATTACACGAGACGGTGAATGATGGAGGAGCTGCATACCGTGTGGAGTGCTTGTGTACTGTGGAAATATATATATATATATATATATATATATATATATGTATATGTTGTATGTAAGGTTTTGTCATAGCCTTGGCCGGCTCTTATTTTGGTCCTTTGTCTAACTGTATCAAAACTGAACTCTCTCGGGTTGAGAGTATGATCATATGCATGTAAATATATATATATATATATATATATATCATACTGTGTGTTCATCTTGTGACGTGTGTGAATGTCCAGGTGGTATACGTTGCATTTTACTAAGCATACATAGCCCGCATGATTCTGAGTAAATAAGAGCTAAGTTAATTCTGTATAAGGCGTGATGAGTGACTTATTTCCGAATGATGAGAGGCTGGGCCAACTCAGAGTGGAATATGCCCCTTTAAAATCACTTTCGTGGTACGTTGGTCAATATGTTATGGAGCGAGAGATTTCTTAGATACAATCTTCCGATTGAAGGGTATTTTGATGTTTCCGAGTGAAATTCAACCGAGTGAATGTCTCTCCTAATGGTTGAATTGGCAATACGACTCCGAGTAAAGCCTGTAATGGTAGACTTTTAGAGGAGGTAAGATCTAGATGATACAGAGTAGATTTAGTTTAACAAGTTTTTCGTATGTTGAGGAGTTAGTATGTATCCCGAGTGGCGAGGAGTTAGAGCATTCCGAGTGAGGGAGCCTTAGTGTGAAGTAGACTACATCCCCCGAGTGATGGGTAAGGGAATCATTTCCCGAGTGGTTAACATTTGTGCCTTTCTAGAATGAAGATAGAGAGTATTATGTAAACCTCCGAAGAAAGCAAGTATGTGTAGGAGTCTTCCGAGAAATTAGGTTCCGACTCCGAGTGATGAGATTACCGAGAAGACTTGAGCTTAGATTCCGAGTTATCGAATTATCCTAGTGCACTGTTCTCTTGAGCGAATAAGGGCTCGCTCTAGGGAGTGTGAATAAATGGAAGGTTTCTAGTTAGTTTCGCTTAAGCGAATGGGTGCTTCGCCCAAGCGTGATGGGTTCTCTCGCTCAAGCAGGTTAGGTCTCGCTTGAGCGAGTGAGCACTGTAATAGGCTCGCTCAAGCTTTGTCCTTCCGCTGGGCTTTCTTGTGAATGGTTTTATCTTTCCCCTCTGATCGGTTTTGTTTTCCCTTGCCTTATGTTTGGTTTATTTTTACCCGGCTGCATGGTGGATTTTGGAAAAAAAATTTTCCCTGGTCTCGGTTTTTGGGATTTATTAAGTCAGGTTGTTTCATCGTTCCTCACCTGTCACTTAGTCTTTCATTCCCGCACCCTATCTCTTTTTCATTCGTTCTTCCACTCGTTGTTTCATTCACTCAGTTTTTCTCTCATTTTTCCGTTCGTCTTTCATTCACACGGTTCTTCCATTTACTCGGCCCCTCTTTGCACTCGTTGTTTTGTTCACTCATATCCACTCGTCTCTCACCACTCGGCATCTCTTTCTCAATCTTTCTCGGTCTTTCATCTATTCAGTATGTGAGCCCGAGCGAGAGTGCCTTATTGAATACCATATTTTCTTTTAAAAAAATAATAAATAAAACAAAAGAAAATAGCGTACTTACGCGTATCTCAGGTAGTGGGTTCAACAATATAAAAACCCTTCAGTGTACAAACCCTAAACTCCTACGCTGAAACTTGGGTTGTTGAAGAGGAAAAGGCACACCTTCTAGTTCCTGAGAAAGGTACCATCTTTTCACTTAATTCTTTCAATTCTTAATTACATAGTTAATATTTTACTGTTTCATTGTTAAAATTCTTCCATTGTTCATAGCCATTCATCTCACATTTTTCGGTTTGCTGTGATTGTTTAGTTTTCTGTACTTGTTTTCATTTAGGATGTTTACCACCATTTTTATTATTCACAATGAAAAGAAGATCATAAAGACTTTTGCAGAAACCTAGACCAAATTTTGTAGAGGGAAGTGTGAAGAAAAACCAAAAAGATGAAGAAAAGGAGGTAGTAACGATTAGTATTTCTGATTCTCCTTCACCTGAACCCAGTCAAAGTCAAGTTGAGAGGAATGCATCTCCTGAAGTTGAGAGGAATGAATCTCCTTAAGTTGAGAGGAATAAATCTCATTCAGCTGAGAGGAATGAATCTCCAGCAGTTGAAAGCTTTGACAGGCACAAGTTCAGAGATGCTAAGGCTACCCAAGAATATGAGAAAAAGTTTAAAACCAGGGGAGTGATCAGGGACAGAGCTCTGGTCCTTGATGGTGAAAAATGTGCTGATGCTAATGTACAAGCTGCGATGATTCAAAGGGGATGGCAGTTTTTTAATGAAAATTCGGGCAATGGCTACCAGGAGCTCACCGGAGAGTTTTATGCCAACCTGAGGGCTCACTCAATAGAGGCTAAATTTCCTTTCTCTTCTTTCTTGAGAGGAGTAACCATTCCCTTAACTGGTAATCTTCTGAACGAGCTTTTGAAAGTCCCCATTCTAGAGGAAGAAGCATGTCAATACGCATGGAAGGTAGATATGTTTCATCAGGCTGAGAATGAAGAGTTGAGGAGAGAAATATTGGAAGAATGCTGTGAAAAGGGCGCTGCCTACCTGACACGGACTAATGGTCTACCAAAAAGTGTCAGGAAGAATTGTCTGAACCATTTTCCTCTGCTGTGGTGCCACTATCTCTTATCATCTTTGCAGCCCATATTGCATGCTACTGAAATTACCAGTAAGAGGTTGGTCTTGTTGTACTACCTGATGAAAAATTTGCATGTAAATCTGGGTGAGTTAATAGTGGGGGAAATGATGAAAAACTTGGAGAAAAATCTTCAGTTGCCATATTGCTCGGTTGTCACACTGTTGGCCCAAGAGAATCAGGCTGTGGTCAACTATGCTGAACTGACAAGGGTCAAGCCTGAGAGAGTTATAGATAGGCAATGGGTGATAAGCCACATTGATAATTTTGTGCCCAAGGAGCCCAAGCGTCCAAGGCAATATCAATCAACAGGAGCAGGTCCTTCTTCTGATGTTTCTATGATATTGTAGGAATTGCAGGTCATAAAGAGGATGCAGCTTGGAATTTATGATCTAGTCTTGAACCATGATCTTATGCTCAGAAAGATTGCTACCAGATTGAATGTGGACCACACGGAAGAAATGGGGGCCCCACCTAACAGAGACTCATGGTTGGCCTCTATTGGATTCACCATTCCCTCTGATGACACGCCCTTGGCAACTGAATTTCCACCCTCCCCTGAGCAAAATGATGATGCGTCCATGCATGAAGAAGAGGACGACTGATTTTTATTTTATTCTCTGTTCATGTTATAATGTTTCTGTGTAATGACTTTATTTTAGTATTTTCTTGAACAATGAATCCTTTTAGTTGTAATGGAATTCTATTTCTTTGATAAATTGTTGCTATTATTCCTTTTCTCAATTATATCGGTAAATCCATGCATGCCAGTCCAAGCACATGCTTTCCATGCACTACCAGTCAGGTAAAAGGGAACTATTCTATTATGCCGATTCATTAATTAATAAACTATGTTAACTGTGTTTAATTTAAAATCCATCTTAATTATTTAACTCTTCCTGATTCTCAGGCTTTAATCGGATTAATTAATTGATTGGCATTGTTTGACTCATGATTCCTGTCCATAACTATTTTTCATTATTAATTAATTGTTTACTCGGCATGCTAGTTAGCAATCTGAATTTATGATCTTGCATTAAGTTTAGGGACAGGACTGGCTGATTAACTATTATATTCTTAGCTTTTGAGCCTCTATTATTCTTTTTCGAGTGAACCTGCATTCTAGTTAGTGAGACAGAATTTGCTGCAGTGCTTGCTAAATGGTTATATGTCTGCCAATCGGAAATGATGAAGGCCTTCTTTGTTAATTAGCCAGGGCCAAAAATTAGCCATCCTAATATTATTAATTATCCTTTGACCCAATAATTATGTTTGAGCCTGAGACCCTTTCATTCTTTTTATGCACCTAACGTTACAAGCCTAAATATCTAAGAAAAACTGACTGAATTATCCCTAGATGTACCATTGATGAATTGCCTAGTCTTACTTATTGCTAGGGACTAGCAAGTTCTAAGTTTGGGGATGAAGAGTGTGCCTAACAACAATTAAGGACACACTTCGACCTGAGTTATAGATGAGTACCTTAAGAAATGAAAGGAGGAATAGCGAAGCTAAAAAAAAAATTTCTTGATTGAAAAAGATGAAAGAAAAGAAAGAAAAGAAAAAGTCCAAAGGACTGAAAGAAAAAGAAGGTACAAAGCACCACAAGTTATTAAATTACCATTCATACAGAAAATAATGAAAGCAAGAGAGCTTGTTAGTTGAGGTATTTAAGTTAAGGTTGAGGCAAGGCATCAGTGGGTACATCTGTTAACCTGACACTGACTCGGAAAACAATAATAGAGCCTGTAGCCTAACCCCATTATAAGCTTAAAAAGCCCTTACTGATCCGATTGTGCTGGCATATGTCATGATGTTTAGAACTGTTGCAAGCCTATGTTGATCTAACAAGATGCAGGTGATGAGTGCATATTACTTAACCTATACACTGAGAGAAGAGTGAAACACGAATCCAGTGAGGAAAGTATCACCATCTTGTTTCCCAAAGGAGGTGTGAGTATTATATTTTCAGAAATTGCAAAAAGAAAGCATAGTCGGTATTCAATAATTATGGTATGAACTAAGTTAAGGAAAATTTGATTGTTTTGAATAACAGCTTGTTAGTTAATTAATCTGAGTATTTGCTTGAGGACAAACAAGTTTTAAGTTTGGGGATGTGATAAGTCTTGAAAAGACTTAATTATTTCTTCTTTTATTTAACATAATTCATTAATTATTGTTTAGTTTGGCTTTATTATTTAATAAATTGTTAAATAATTCGTATTTTAATTATTTATTTCAAATGTGTTTTATTTATGTAAGAAAATGATTAAAAACATTAATTAGTTAAGAGATTATGATTATTTATAATTTCACTAAACAGCCAGCGTACAAATGCTAGGCAATTATGTGTTTATTGGTGTAGGAACAGGTCACGCTCAAGCTGAAAAGAGAAGGAAGGAAAAATCCGAGTGAAACTCCACAAGTCTGACTGAAAAATACTTCAAGACACCGACCGCAAAAGAGAATAAAATACCGGATAAAGAACCCGAGCGAGACTTCAGAATGCTGACTGAATAATCTGAGCGCTCAAGCGAGAGCCCTTCACGCTCAAGCGTGAAGGCAGTTATTTAAACACTGATTGTTCCCTCCAAAAGACACTCAGCACCATTTCTTTCCTGCTGCTTTCTCTTCTGCTTTTGTACCTTAGTAATTTAAGTTCAGAAATGTAATTAGTTATTTATTGTGTAATTATATAGTTAGTTTAGTTAGTTTAATTATTAATTAAGTTTTTTTAGTGATTAGTTAAGTTAGTTAGTTAGTTCGATGCCTATATATACTTGTACACTCTCTGTAAAAAAGAGACCAGAGAACAGAGCACAACATAGAATATGATTCATTTTCCATTTCCAATCTCTCACTAATTCCTCTCTCTCTCTCTCTAAATTCTCTCATCCATGTCTTTTCAACTTCCTTCGATAGAATCCATGTCGATGGGTTTCTAAGTCCCTAAGGTTGGGATTACGAAGGTTTGCGATGAAATCTTAAAGGTGTATTGAGGAAATTGACTTTTAGATCTTGAGGAGAACGAGCTGAGGAGTGGATCTGCTTTGCTGGATTGACAAATCCAGATCTGATGAAGAACTTCACCAGTGAGAAATCATGGTTGAAGCTTAGGTAACTTCCAGCTTTCTAACTAATTCAGGCCTAGCAATTAGGTGAATAGTTAGAGTTCAACCTCCAATTTCGCATTAGATTCGTATGTTAGTCGAGCACTTAAGGGATTAAGGTTTGATGCATAGGAATTAGTGTTTTTCACCTAAGGAATTAGGGAATAACCACTCGCGGATTGTCATCTTGATGTCTGAAGCTTGATTGAACCTCAATTGCATATTCTTGATGAAGTTGTAAACTGAAGCAATCCTAACCTACTTTCTACTAATCGTATTTCATCCTTCACACTGTCTCTCAAAAATACAAAAACATAGAAAGCATAAAATCAACAAAAACCGAATGAATCTTATGTGCATTGTGTTGGTTCAGCTTGTATCAGTCCAAGATTGAGTTAATTACCACAATCCCTGTGGGATGATCAAATATATTACAATTTTAACGACTGGTGCGCTTGCCAAGAGAATAAATCCTCCGAGTTAATGACTCAGGATTGTACACACCAACACCCCTACCTGAAATCAATGATTCCAAAGCTCAACCTCACATTCCAATAATGTTTTAGAAGTGAACTTACATTGAAACATAATCAAACCTCTCCGATTAATTAAACGTTCATTAGTTTCAATCAATTTAACTAATTTCTAACCATTCAGAAACCTAAAAGCTTTTTAATAGTAACAATTTCATGGAACGACGAGAGTTTGGAGTTTTAACTTACCAAACAGACTCTAAAATTCAACTTTATAAAGCTCTGATGTAACCCACTCTTAGAAATGAATTCCGTCACACTCTATGACCATAAAATTGAAGGTATTAAGGATTGGAACCAAGAAATTCCATCAATTTCACAACTAGGTTCAAAACCCTTATCTCTAGCATAAGAGAAAATGAAAAACCTACTTGCCCTAGCTTTGCCCAAGTTCCACATAAGCAAGGAGGGAAAAAAGAACTTAATTGTTGCTCTTGATTTTTCCTTTGATGTAAATTGAAAGAGATTAAAGAGAGGGAGAAGATGAATCATAATGGGAGAGCAGAAGATATGAAACTTTTCCTTTTCTTCTGAGTTGCCAATGTGAAAAAAGAAAAGAAAGGAGAGTGAACATTTAATTTGATTCATTAAGGGTAAAATGGTCTTTTTTCCTGTCCGGTTAATTTGTAAAACTAATCTAGTAAGTTTTAGTCACCCAAAAATTACTCAGATTAATTCTAAAAATTTCCTCACCCATTCTAATTAATTATTAACATTTCTAATTAATTATTCAATTAATTCAAAATTAACCAATAATTAAAAATTAGGATGTTATAGGCCTTGCTTGGCCATAATTTTCATTTTGGTTCACTTTTGTGCCTTGTATAGGTATTTAGTTGCTTTAGACCACTTTTAGGTCATGTGCCTTTGGGTTTTGGACCTTGGGAGAAGCTTTAACAAGCCCACCCAAGTCAAGTCTAAAAATACATATTTGGTGGAGGTATATAAGCCTTCATCTCCTTTGTAAGTACTTAACTAAGATTTATTTGACAAATTTCTAGTGAAATTAAGTGATTTCCTCTCTCTAAACCCTCTTGAGTGCTTAGCTCTCTCTCTTAGATCTTATCCTTTGGAACCTCTCCCAAAGGTAGTGATCCTCTCTTGACTTATCTGTCTAGTCTAGAGAGTGGCATCCCAAACCTACTTATCTTTCCTATGCATAATTCCATTTCTAGTTCTTAAGTTCCTAAACTAGGTTCCTTTAGTTTTCCATAAAAATTCCTCTCTATTTCACCCACTACATGTTTTGTCCACACCATATCAAGCACTTCCTACTTTATTTTCATTGTAAGCTTCTTAAGGAGAAGGCTAAGATCTAAGGAGAATTAAGATTGAAGATTAAAATCCCAAGGCAATCCTACATCAATTTCTATCATGAAGTTTTATCTCTCAATTTCTTTTTTTTAGATCTGCTCCATTTTATTTTGTGTTTTTAAATTCCAAAACATATTCTAATTCTTCTCATTAGTAGCTTTCATTTGACCTATCATGTGTAAAAATTTAAGAAAATTCATCAATATGTCTTAGGTCCTTCCATTCTTGTTGGACTGGTTAGCTCATCAATATGTTTGATTGTTAGTGATTCCTAGGATTTTATCTAGTGTTTGTTTAATTTTTCACCAACTCTAGGTAATATTGTGTATGTTGTATTACCTTTCATATAGTTTCATTTAATGTCATAAATACTTACCTTTCATCCATGTTTCTTGTTGGAAGATGATACAAGCTTAAACACTATTTGTTGTCATTAATTGTTGTTTTTGTGTAATTTTGTAAGGCATCTTTGGGGCTATTTTCCATTCAATTTTGGTGGAGTAAAAATAGAATAAAAATAGAGGAAAAAGTATAAAAAAGAGTTGAGAAAAGAAAAGACTTGAAATGTCCTTTGCATTTCTACAAATTTTAAGATCCTTTCTATGACAAAATTAGTGCAAGAAAGAGTGTGTACCCCTATAAAAAAATTTCCAACACTTTGTTAATTTTTGTACGGTCCCTAAAGTGTTTGTATTGCCTTGTATTGTGTAAATTTAAAAAGTAAAAAAGAGTTATGAAGTTGTTAAGAAATTTATAGTGTTTTCTTGTTTTCTAGAGTTTCTAGTTTGCCTTTTGTGTGCTTACTTTTTTCTTGCATTTGTTTTTAGTTTGTTGATGATGCATGATTTATCTCTAATTCTCCATTTTAAATGTGTATAATTTGCCATCACTTAGTGTGTAACATATTGCATTTTAACACATTTTTATCATTTGATCTTTATGTAATATTTGATTGATAATTTGTACCAAAGGAAAATAGATCAAAGAACTCAAGAATTCCAATCCAAAATGAAGATCAAAGTGCCTAAGGATCAAAGGAACCAAGAAATATGCAAAAAGATCTCAAAAAGGGTGAAAAAGTGTGCAAATTATGGAGAATCAGGGGGATGAATCGATTCATCCCCCTCCTGAATCGATTCATGCGAATGTAATGCACCCAGGAAGTGAAATTTTGCAACTTGAATCGATTCACAAGCCTCCTGAATCGATTCATACGGGTTCCAACAGCATTGAATCGATTCTTTCCCTAAATGAATCGATTCACACGTGTAAAATTGGCCCAGGATTGCATTTTGGAACGAATGAATCGATTCCTCCCACCAATGAATCGATTCATGAGTGAATAATTGGCCCAGAAACACGTTTTTCAAGCTTCTGGAAGGTGGGCAAAGCACTGAGATGGTGGGAAATGCACTGAAGATGATCATGGAGCACCATTGAATTGATTAATGAAGAGTGCTCCTTCCATTGAAATATTTTATGGCAAAAGCTTGCTTTCTAACTCCTATAAATAGGCACAAGAGCAAGGGTCATGACACACCATTCTTCATTCATTCTTCATCTCCCTTCTTCACACGTTCTCTGCTTCTCTTCTTTGTTGGAATTTTCCAGCAACTTCTTCATTTCCGGGTTAGTTCTTTGTTTGTAATTGTAATTATGGAGGGCTAAAACCCTTAGATTGATTTTCTTGGAGAATGTTGTAATGTAATTTTGAGGTCATTAATTTTAATATAGTATGCTTTTATTATTGTTATTTCTTCATAATCATTCTCTACTTATTTAATTCCATTTTGTTTAATTGAATTTGTATGCTTAATCGGTTTAATTATTCAAATGGAGTATAATAAGATTTCAAATTAGAATGGATTAAGGAAATATGCATGCTTAATGAATATTTTCATAATCACTTTTAATAATTATGGTTTGCTTAATTCCATAATTTGAGAATAGATTATGTATATAGGCGATGTTCTTATGTATGCTCAATAATTCTTAGATTTTAAGATCTTGACTCCTTTTGCTTAATTAGGATGCTTGATTCAAATATTCATTTTTAAATGAAAGTAAAGGAATTGTGAATTGAAAAAGACGCTTAGTTGATCAATTCAAATTGAGCTAAGAAATTAACATTAATAAGTATACAAGTTATTTTTAGTGAACCAAGGATAAATTTATTTACAATACTCCAAGAAAATCAATCGCTTGTTATTTATTGTTTTAAATCCTTTATTTACCTTGTTTTAATTTTAATTGTGACAACAAAAATCAATCAAACCCCCCCCCCAATTGTATGTTAGTGAACTTATATTTTGTAAAAATTTTTAGTTGTTAAGTTTTTATTTTTAATTGTTAAAAAAATTAGTTTAAAACTTGATTTTTCCTAAATTTTTGTGTTGATCCTTGAGAGAACGACCTAGGTTGACACCCTAGTACTACGTTAATTAATTTTAATGTACTAATTTGACGGAATAACGACTGCAAAAAAATATCCACGTCAAATTTTGGCGCCGCAGCCGGGGATCAACGATCTTTAGGAAAAACTCTTGTTTTAAATTAATTTTTTATTTTAATTAAAAAAAAAATAAATTTCTCTTTTTGTTTGTTTGTTTCTTTGTTTTATTTCTTTTGCATGATTTAGGATTCTTATGATTTATTGCTCATCATGATCTAATATCTTGTTGTATGCTATGTATGACTAGAAGAACTTTTGAGCATTTATATTCATTTGATCCTGAAATTGAAAGAACTTTTCATAGGTTAGTTAGAGAAGCTAGATTTAATAATAATTTTGTTGATATTGATAGTGATAGTATTTTTTCTGAATCTGTTGAAAGTACTGCTAGTTTTTCTGATATGGCTGAAACTCGTGAAAGAACTCTTAGAGAACTAGCTGCTCCTGAATTCACTTACGAAAGTTTGTGTATTCAATATCCTGATGAGGATGTCCCTTTTATTCTTAAGACCGGACTTATACACTTGTTGCCTAAGTTTCATGGTCTTGCGGGTGAAGGTCCGCACAAACACCTCAAAGAATTCCACATTGTGTGTTCCACAATGAAACCCCAAAACGTTCAAGAAGACCATGTCTATCTTAAAGCGTTTCCCCATTCTTTAGAGGGTGTTGCTAAGGATTGGTTGTACTACCTTGCTCCAAGATCAATCACAAGTTGGAATGACTTAAAGAAAATGTTCTTGGAAAAATTCTTTCCTGCCTCTAGAACAACTGCAATCCGTAAAGACATATCTGGCATTAGGCAACTCTCTGGAGAAAGTCTTTATGAATATTGGGAGAGATTTAAAAAACTTTGTGCAAGTTGCCCTCACCACCAAATTTCTGAACAACTTCTTCTTCAGTACTTCTATGAAGGTTTACACCACGTTGATCGCAACATGATTGATGCGGCAAGTGGAGGAGCTCTAGGAGATATGACTGCTGCTGAAGCAAGAAACCTGATTGAGAAGATGGCATCCAATTCTCAACAATTTGGTGTGAGAAATGATTCTTTCAAACCCATGTTTGATTCCAATTCTAGTTCATCTGGAATTAAATTGGAGAGCAAACTTGATGCTCTCACCACTCTAGTCACACAATTGGCAGTAAATCAAAAATCCATGACTGCTAAAGTGTGTGGAATCTGCTCTTCACAAGAGCACCCCACTGATTGTTGTCCTTCTCTACAAGAAAAGGATAATAATAGTCCCCAAGCTTATGCAAGTAACATCTACCATGATAGACCTCCACCACCACAAAACCATGACCTTTCCACCAATAGATACAATCCAGGTTGGAGGAACCATCCAAACTTGAGATGGGGAAACCAACAACAAAATCCCCAACCCCCATTTCAAAACAATGCATCAACCTTCCAAAGACCTACACCTCAACCATCCACAAGTGGCCCTTCTTTGGAGGATCTGGTGAAACAAATGGCTGCACAGAACTTAGAGTATCAACAAAGAAATGATGCTACCATTCAGAGTTTAAGCAACCAAATTGGGCAATTGGCTTCATCATTAAGCCAGTTACAATCTCAAAACTCTGACAAATTACCATCTCAACCAGCTGCAAATCCAAGAAATGTGAGCGCAATTCAGTTAAGATCAGGTAAGAACCTTGAAGTACCCATACCTAAGGAACCTGAAAAACAAAAAGATGTGCCCACAACAGTTGAGAATGATGAACCCTCTTCAAGCACAAGCAAATCTGAGAAGCAACCACCCCAAGTTCCATCTCATATCCCTCTTCCTTTCCCACCAAAAGCAATTCCAAGCAAGAAGATGGAAGAAGTAGACAAAGAAATTTTGGATACTTTTAGAAAAGTAGAAATAAATATACCTCTTCTTGATGCAATCAAACAAGTCCCCAAGTATGCTAAGTTTCTGAAGGAACTATGTACTCACAAGAGGAGACTCAAAGGGAATGAAAGGATAAGCATGGGAAGAAATGTATCTGCACTGCTTAGTAAAGAAGTTTCAAATATCCCTGAGAAATGCAAGGATCCAGGTACGTTTTCTATACCCTGTATCATAGGCAATAATAAATTTGAAAATTGCATGTTAGATTTAGGAGCTTCAATAAATGTTATGCCTATGTCTGTTTTTAAAACTTTGTCTCTTGGAAATTTACAACCTACTGGTGTAGTAATTCAGCTAGCCAATAGGAGCACTGCTTACCCTGCTGGAGTTATAGAAGATGTTTTGGTTCAGGTAGAACAGCTTGTCTTTCCTGCTGACTTTTTTGTACTTGATATGGAAGAAGGTATGCCTCAAATTCCTGTTCCTATCATTTTGGGAAGACCATTTTTGAAAACAGCCAAAACTATAATTGATGTCCATGCTGGAACTCTTTCTATGGAATTTGGTGATACTAAGGTAAGATTTAAAATTCTAGATGCCATGAAACACCCTTCTGAAAATCATTCTGTTTTCCAAATTGACATTATTGATGAACTAGTTTTTGAACATTTTTCTGATGTTGATTTGGAATGCATAGATGATTCATACAGTTGTTTTGCATGTAATAATTCTGAGAATTGTCATATTTGTGCTGAAATTGACAAATACATAACTGCTGATTTAGAGTCTATAGAAATACATGTTCTAAATACAAATTTTCAAAAAGACTCTAACAAAATTTTTGAGGTGCAAGAATCCAAATCTGCTTTGTTAGTTCCATCTACTTTACAGGCACCTAATCTGGAGCTAAATTTCTTACTTGAAAACCTCAAGTATTCATACTTGGGAAATGATGAGGAGCTTCCGGTGATAATCTTTACTTCTCTTGATGAAAATCAAGAAGAAAAATTGCTGCAAGATTTGGGAAGGCACAAGAAGGCTAGACCACTATCCAATCTGCTTCAAAAGGATGTGGTATTTGAGTTTAATCCACCTTGAGGGAGTTTTTCTTACCCATCTCTTTACTTTTTCATTATATTGTCTATTTTGTATGCTCTGTCTTACATTGAGGACAATGTATGATTTAAGTGTGGGGGTGGGATCATTTGTGTGTTTTGTGTGTTTTTGTGTGATTAAATTTTTTGTGTTAAAAATAAAAAATAAAAAAAAAATAAATAAATAAATAAAATTTTTGTGTGTTTTTGTTTTAAATGGCATGTTTTATTGGAATTTTAAGATATGCATGAGTAACAAGTAAATTCTTTCATGTCTGATATGAGCTTAATGATATGTTATAATTTGAACTCAAACATTTTTTTTGGTATGTTGAGAATGACATGATAATTGAGAAATGATCATATATGATGGAATTATACCTTGTGAGATTTTTTGAGCCTTAAAATTTAATGGATCACTTTAAACCATCTTAATCCTTTCATGTGTGATTAATTCCTGAAGGCTTACATCTTAATTTTTGTCTTGTTTCTTGATGATACTTGAAACTCATATGAATGTATTTTGATACAGGCATTTTGTTTAATTAAGCCACTAAGCCAGATAAGCCTACCATGAATAAATTATCTCTTGCTAGCCATTTTGAGCCTATTTAACTGTTTCCTTGTTACAGCTCAAATAAGCCATGGATGAAAAACCAAAAATATACCTACCGTAAGAAATATATTGAAGCTTTGGAATCAAGTCAAAACAGGCATTCAAATAAGTGTGGGGGTGTGCAAAAAGGAATTGCAACTCTTGTTCCAAGTGTTATGCAATCTCATTAAAAAAAAAAAAATATTTACCAAATACCATGCAATAAAAGTTTTACCCTCACTGTTTGCCAATAAAATTAGTTACTTCATTATTCTTTCTGGTATATATATAAATATTTCATCCATTTTAACCTTGGCCACATTGCAACCCTGTGAAAGCCCTGTTGATCTATACATGCATTTGTGTTGATTGTGGAATTAAGAAACTTGCCAAATTTTTAGACTGTTTGTTTTTCAGGAATTGTTTTGAGTGTATACACAAACTTTAAACACTTGAGAGTTGAGAGTATGTCTTGTGAGGTTCTATCACTTATGATCTTCTTTTCAGTTTAATTTAATTTTTACATGCCTAAGTGTTTGAATGATTTTTATATATATCTTGATACTCTGTATCTTTCATGTTAAAAACTCTTGTTTCTTTGTATATTTCTAAGATTTCATGACAAGCATGCCAGTTCTGTGTGTGTTGTTTTCAACTTAATGTTTTCAATAAATTGTGATACTTGTTTTTATTTTGATTTTGCCCGGGAGTGCAAAAGAATAAGTGTGGGAGTATTTGATGATGCATGATTTATCTCTAATTCTCCATTTTAAATGTGTATAATTTGCCATCACTTAGTGTGTAACATATTGCATTTTAACACATTTTTATCATTTGATCTTTATGTAATATTTGATTGATAATTTGTACCAAAGGAAAATAGATCAAAGAACTCAAGAATTCCAATCCAAAATGAAGATCAAAGTGCCTAAGGATCAAAGGAACCAAGAAATATGCAAAAAGATCTCAAAAAGGGTGAAAAAGTGTGCAAATTATGGAGAATCAGGGGGATGAATCGATTCATCCCCCTCCTGAATCGATTCATGCGAATGTAATGCACCCAGGAAGTGAAATTTTGCAACTTGAATCGATTCACAAGCCTCCTGAATCGATTCATACGGGTTCCAACAGCATTGAATCGATTCTTTCCCTAAATGAATCGATTCACACGTGTAAAATTGGCCCAGGATTGCATTTTGGAACGAATGAATCGATTCCTCCCACCAATGAATCGATTCATGAGTGAATAATTGGCCCAGAAACACGTTTTTCAAGCTTCTGGAAGGTGGGCAAAGCACTGAGATGGTGGGAAATGCACTGAAGATGATCATGGAGCACCATTGAATTGATTAATGAAGAGTGCTCCTTCCATTGAAATATTTTATGGCAAAAGCTTGCTTTCTAACTCCTATAAATAGGCACAAGAGCAAGGGTCATGACACACCATTCTTCATTCATTCTTCATCTCCCTTCTTCACACGTTCTCTGCTTCTCTTCTTTGTTGGAATTTTCCAGCAACTTCTTCATTTCCGGGTTAGTTCTTTGTTTGTAATTGTAATTATGGAGGGCTAAAACCCTTAGATTGATTTTCTTGGAGAATGTTGTAATGTAATTTTGAGGTCATTAATTTTAATATAGTATGCTTTTATTATTGTTATTTCTTCATAATCATTCTCTACTTATTTAATTCCATTTTGTTTAATTGAATTTGTATGCTTAATCGGTTTAATTATTCAAATGGAGTATAATAAGATTTCAAATTAGAATGGATTAAGGAAATATGCATGCTTAATGAATATTTTCATAATCACTTTTAATAATTATGGTTTGCTTAATTCCATAATTTGAGAATAGATTATGTATATAGGCGATGTTCTTATGTATGCTCAATAATTCTTAGATTTTAAGATCTTGACTCCTTTTGCTTAATTAGGATGCTTGATTCAAATATTCATTTTTAAATGAAAGTAAAGGAATTGTGAATTGAAAAAGACGCTTAGTTGATCAATTCAAATTGAGCTAAGAAATTAACATTAATAAGTATACAAGTTATTTTTAGTGAACCAAGGATAAATTTATTTACAATACTCCAAGAAAATCAATCGCTTGTTATTTATTGTTTTAAATCCTTTATTTACCTTGTTTTAATTTTAATTGTGACAACAAAAATCAATCAAACCCCCCCCAATTGTATGTTAGTGAACTTATATTTTGTAAAAATTTTTAGTTGTTAAGTTTTTATTTTTAATTGTTAAAAAATTAGTTTAAAACTTGATTTTTCCTAAATTTTTGTGTTGATCCTTGAGAGAACGACCTAGGTTGACACCCTAGTACTACGTTAATTAATTTTAATGTACTAATTTGACGGAATAACGACTGCAAAAAAATATCCACGTCATTTGTCTTTATTGATTCTAATTTTATCATGCAATACTTCTATTATTGTGTGTAGCTTTCTTGTTTTTTTCCCTTTATTGCTTGTCTTGCACTCCTGTTTGTCACATTCTTAATCACTTTGGTTTGTGCTTCCTAATTGAGCTTTTCTTGTTTTTCTTCTTTGATCTCTTGTTTTGTCATTAGAGTATTTCCTTTTTTTGACATTCTTGAGATCAGTTGAAGTGTGCCACTTCTTTTGAGTGACATCTTGAGGTGATTGAGATTAGACTATAGGGATTGCTTTAAACATATAAAGGTGGATAAAGAGTCAGTGGAGAGTATACACTTGTGAGCTTGAAGTGTCTTTCTTTCTTGTTAAATATTGTTTATGTTCAAAGATCCTTGTTAGCTTGGTTTACTTTGAAGGATTGTATTTGTAAAGCATATTTTTGTACTAAATATTAGATACTTGTGTGTCTTATGTATTTGATTTTCTCCTTATATTTTGGGAGCGTGTAAAAAAATATAAGTCTGTTAATTCATTTTTTCTTAGTCCTTGTATTTGGACATTTTGGACTTTAGAACATTGGACTTTAGATTTTATTTAGTTGATTAGGGTAGTGCACTTAGGTCTTAGTTTACTTTTGTACACCCCAATTAGTTGCTTGCTTTTCACTTGCTTTTAGGGTTAGTTTACTTTTTTTTTAACAAAAAATGACAAATGGAGGTAACCATAGAGGGGACTTTACTCCCTCTCAATTTGAGGCCCGAATACAACAATTAGGTGCCTTCCATGCTTGAATAGACTCATATGAGTCAAAGGGTTAGAGTGCAATAAATAAGGGTCATGAGAGAAAGAAAAGAATAAAGAGGGTCCTTTAGGATATCCATAGCAAAGCAAACACAATTATGGAAAAATATTTTAGAGTTTGATGATATAGGAAATGAGAAAATTAGGGAATATAAAAAGGGGAAAAAAGAAAGAGAAAAATTAAGAAGAAAACATAATAAAGTTATGGAAGAAAAATGCAACATTATTTGAGAGAACATGATAAGTATGTGACAAAAAAAAGATAAAAAGTAAAACAAAGAGAGTGAGATGCATGATAGTGACTTGTGTTTAGACTACCATAATGTTTCAAGAGAATGTCACCTTACTAATAGTTTGTTTACCGCTATCATTAGTTCTTATCCTCAAGAAGACCATAAGGTGGTAGAGGAATCTCTTCTAAATTCTCTTATTTCTTGTGACAGGACTTGGTCATCCATTGTACATAGTTCATTTATGGTTAGTAGTAGGATGTACATAGTTACCATTATAGGGTTGGGATCTGTCTATACTTCTTTGAGTTGACATTCCCAAGACTTATGCCTTTTGTTATTTTTCTTATGTTTAGGACTTTTATAGGATTAATATTTTGTCTATTATATAACATGTCCATCTCATTGCATCTAGGATTATATAGTACATATGATCATGTTGATATTATTCACTTTCATAAGGGACTTTGCATGACATACATACTCTAGTTCCAAGTTTGAATGCTATTATTTAGTATGATGTAGTCCATCTTATACCTTCTTATAACATGCCCATGTTTAGTCATATATCACATGATTATCTAACTACACCTCCTATTATCTTCATTCCATTTCACATAGTTAGTACCATGACTAGGTTACATAAGGGTCTCTATAGTTTGACATGTGCGTTCTTATAGAACCTTCTTATTGTATTCTTTGCTAACATTTTTTATTTCATCATGGCAAAGTTAAAAAGGTTAGTATTTAACCTTGGTGGCCATTCTCATTCCTTCTTCTTTTTTACATTTTCTTGCTCATTTTTGTTTCCTTTAAAAAATTTATTATTATGGACTCACTTTATTTTCCTTCATTTTGTAGGGTTTCCATTGCCTTGCGAGCTACTTCTGGTGTCCTGGATCTGAGCACAAATTCTCTTAAGGAGGGGAAGCATGATGAGGTTCATGGGTGAGCTTAGATTAGACCTTTTCATTTGTATATTTTTAGGCTTAGTAGTTAGGTTTGAAACTTGCATGGCCATAATTTTCATTTTGGGCCTTATATAGGTATATACTTGCTTTAGGCCACTTTTGGGCTATGTACCTTTAGGTTTTGAGCCTTGGGTGAAGCTTTAACAAGCCCACCCAAGTCAAGTCCGAAAATGCATATTTGGAGGAGGTATATTAGCCTTCATCTCTTTTGTAATTACTTGGATAAGATTCATTTGACAAATTTCTAGTGAGATTCAATGTTTTCCTTTCTCTAAACTCTCATGAGTGCTTATCTTTTTTCCTTAGATCTTATCCTTTGGAACCTTTCCCAAGGGTGATGATCCTTCCTTGACTTACCTCTCTAGTCTAGAGAGTGGCATCCCACACTTCACTCTCTTGCCTCTCCATAATTCTATTTCTAGCTTCTTATATTTTCCTTAGTCTTTCCCTTAGGATTCTCTCAAATTTTGCACTTCATTACCTATACTATAAGTTTTGGCCATAGCATTAAAATTCTAGCATTCACTTATTTAATGCAATTCCAAGGGATTCAAGCTTAGATCCATGGATAAATCAAGATAAATATCTATTTCTACAAGAAGATCCTACATCAGTTTGACAATAATGAGGCCAAGCTTTTAAACTCAGCTTCAGTACTAGAATGTGTAACCATAAATTGTTCCTTGCTCCATCAAAAGACAAGATTAAGGCCCAAAAGATAGTAGAACCAAAGGTTCAACAGTGGTAATCGCCTAATTAGCATTACAAGAGACAGTGGGTGGGAGAAGCAAGTTGAAGCAATAAACCACAAGAAAGAGTGCCTGAAGATATCACAATACATTTTACAACTTTCAAGAAAATGCTAATAAGAAAAGAATAAGTAAATATATAATGAAAGAGTAAATAAATAAATACAAAATTTAAAAGAATAGGGAAAAGAAAAGGAAAACCACGATATATTCTGGTTCAATCACCACCAATATGATCTAGTCCAGTGTTCAACAAAAAGGCCTAGAATTTTTCATTATAAGTTCAAACAGTTACAAAGGTATTTGTTTACAACTCTTGGACTACCTATCTAAAGTTTAAAGTTTCCTCACAATCTGTTTTCAATCCTAATAAGGATTCACTAGTCTCATAGGTATCCTAGAAAAGGCTTTCTTTCACCCTATACCCAAAACACTCTTAGTTCAAAAGCCCAACAAAAGAAAAGGATTACACTTGAATCCTTGACAGGAAAAGACTTAAAGTAAGCAAGAGATGGAAACTAACTCATGTAAGAACATCTAAATCGTAAAGTAAATATTTCTAAAACCTGGGCACTCAATTTATAGGAAAAAGTGTCTCCCAAAAGACAATAAAATATGTTAGGTTACCAGAAATAAAACAGGTTTCCAAAAATAAGACAAAAGCCCAGAGAACATGGTCCAAACATTGAAGTTGGCTCGAACCTTTAAACCAACTCCCTGAGTTTTTCAAACACATGGTTCAAACTCACTTGGCCCCATGCACTGAAATGGCCCAACTATTTATTTTTTAAACCTGGCCCATTTTCGGTCCTTTAAAACTTATTTTTTAAAAATGGATCAATTTTTCTTTATGCTTAATTTTGGGTCTTTACCATCTTAACAATTAAATATATACTAAGGCTAAGCCTAAAGACACATTCAAAACTTGAAGCTCTTGCTGATCCTTATATCTGAAGCACCACACATGGACTTCTTACATGTAAGTATGTCTTAGAGTTATTTCCTTGCCATTTAGATTTATTTCCTTTCCTTATTCCACTTTATCTTAGGACATCCTTTGGTTTGTCAATATCAAAATCTTTCTACACACACAAGAATTATAGTCTCCCCCTTCTTGATGATGGCAAACCATCTAATGGGGTATTAAGTAATAATCAGAATAATGTATACCTTATAATATATAATAAAAAGCTTCTTAAGACAATTCATTTTAAAAGAAATTCCTAAGGCATTAGGATTGATCCGATCTCAATACTGGTACTAGGAGAAAGACATAATTTCATCTGTCCTCATTATGCTACCGACACTGCAAGTATACTCGGGACTGTAAACCGCGTATCATGCGTTCTACCTATACCAGTATGTCCAGGTTAACACCTTGCACACTAGAAAGCATCCACGTTATTCGATAGAAAGTATAGGGTACAGCTGCCAGGGGACGTTCAAAGGAGATGTGGCTCCTCCCGCGTCGTATGACAGAATCGTACACTGTGTAGTGTACTGTTTATCCCCTAGCCCCACCTGCACCTAACAATTCATTCTCCATGCTCACCTATAAATAGTTTATTCTCACATTCAGGAAAGGTTACGTTATTTATTCTTGCTATATACTATTCTATTACTTAAGCTCTCTTATCATAAGTTCCCATTCTTGTTACTAACTTGAGCGTCGGAGAATCTTTACAAGTGATACCACCTTTCGCCTATCATCAATGCAAAAGCTTGGTGAGTAGGATCTCCAGGACAGCAAGACTGGTATCACCCACTGTGATATCGGGCTATAATACTGGATACCCACTGTACCAGTATCAATAGTTGACTTTCATGGCTAGCCCCCACACTGGATCCTTGACCCCAGTTCAGACCAGTTCAAGGATAAATCAGGAAGTAAATTCCTAAAAGCTACCCCATATTTTTAAATACCACATATTTTCTCCCTTTTTTGACATTATCACAAAGCAATATAGGGAAAGAAAAATAGTAAAAAACCTTTACTTGGAAGGAGACCCCCTTTGCACTGACAAGGTGTGAAAGGCCTATAAATATCTATTGAAGATCATATACCTCCTCACGTGTAGATGCCATATGTGACACCCTCGATTAACTAGGACAAATTCCCATACTGGAACGTCTTACTTAATTAAGGAGTCACTAAAAATAGGAATATATTTTTTTAATAGTGATCATCAGCACACAAATTAAAATAAATATATTACATAGATCGATTCTTCAACATGAGAGTATTTAAAAGAGTACGGAGTCCATAGACTCCCAACAACTTCTACAAAATAAAAGCATAACAGAAATGTCAAGTCCATAGCGATCTCGACGTGAACAAAAAATATACACACAACGACACTCCTGAAATGGCGTCCTCTACTGCAGGTATTCCAAGTCCTGACCACGCTTACCTTGTCCTTCAACTTATGATTACAGAAGAAGAGAAACAACATACATAACAACGAAAGAGGTGAGTACAAAGCTCTCAACCCATAAGATATACATACAAGGATGGCTTAATATTTTAAATTACAGAAAAGATTGTATACAGCATTACCATAGAACAGAAATACAAAACTTCACATACACAATTGTCAACAACAAGCAGAGGGTTAGTCATATAATGATGGCATGCTATGCATGTGTTAGATTCAATTACTATAAGTTATAATTTGTTACCAATATGCAATAGGGCACAACTTCCATTCCTTAATCTCATATATCAACAATCATGTGCACAATCCGCCACCCTTATCACCCCTGCCCAACTAGAGCGACCAGAGCTCTCCTCATTCTGGTTTACACAAATGGGTAGGGACTCACAGTCCCGATCATCAAATGGCCAATCACATATCACACATCACCACAGAGCGGGCACTCCACGATCATAGAAATTCCTGCCTCTTGTCGAAGTATACCAGAGTTTGCTACGGGCTATCTGGCGACGGGCGTGAATCCGATGCCACTTGGAATTCCCGTATCCGGTTATACTCCCTAGACTGCCCTCGGGTATCGAGGCGCGACAGATTCTTCAGTGTACTCATCACTGTATGCTCTAGGGGATTTTTCCAACATCCCTCCTTAACTCCGAATGCAAAATGCCATGTACTTGTTTCAATTACTTAGGGTACCCAGAATCTAGACGGAACCTAACTCTAATATAGCGTAGTTGTCCTTAAAAACTCGTAATTGTCTAACCATAAATTTTTTTTTTCATATTGTAGGGGCTAAGTCTCAAGATTCAATATTACTAAAATTTATTGCACAAGAATTTCTAAATTATTTACTAGTAAATCCCTTAAGAAAATTCTCTACCATAAAATATATAATTTATTTGTATGATAAATATCTAAGTAAAATAGGTAACATAAAATTTCAACTATGTTTCTTATAATTTAAGAAAATTCAACGTTTCCTTATGTATGAGGTATAAAAGTTTTCCTCGATTTTTCAATTACTAAGGTCGTTTCGTCGTATTTACTTCTAATAAACCAAAGAACTTGATTCTATTTTTCTAAAATTTTTCATAAAATAGCAGATGAAATATGTATAAGATATCTCCCTTAATTCTATATGGTAAATAAAATAGCCCTCTTTTCTAAAATAAATATACAAATTGGTAAATTTTTGTTTCGTTGTCAAAACATTGTTTTCATCGTATTTTGTCTATAAAATTCCGATTCGAGTGATTCCAAAGCCAAAAGTGTTTAACTTTTAAAATACTAACTAAATAAAGTAATATTAAAAATAAAATCTGTCCAGAAAGTAACCCCTACACGAGAATTCACCATATGCCAAAGCTCGTCGTTTCAATGTTCATAAAAATACGTTTTAAGGACAAACCGCGTGCCAAAATTCTTCAAACCAATTTTTCTTCTTTGGGTAATTTTCATATGTTCACAATTCACTTCTCATACCACCAAATACTCTCCCAAAATATTTTTGTCAATTTCATCCATTTTCTCACAAAAACTCATTTTATACCATTTTCGACGTTTTGTTCGCGCCTAACTCGGGTCCCTTTTTAATTTTCTTATCATTTACCACTTTTCACAGCATTTTCATGATCAAAAATATTTTTCAACCATATAGATACAGAAGCGACAATAATCTGAATTAATCATCAAGAAATGTTTCTAAAATCATGTAATTCACTTTTCTTAATGCCATAAACTCATCACTTAATTATCACACTCAAGCCCCTTGTTTTTATTTTTAATAAAAATTCCAAAATTTAAAATATCATGTTAAAATTTATTTTTATTACCTAAATTTTCAAAATCAAGCCTTGTTACAAATTTTTAACCACAAATCAATTTTTTCAAGTCACATGTTCAGATTTTAAAATTTATCGAGTTACTTACTAACAATTAAATTTTTTTTCAGCAGCAACATTAATTTACTTTTCATTATAAAACTTATTTTTAAAGATTTTATATTTCTAGAATTGTTACTAACACAACAAACCACCAATCAAACCAATCAACACATACTTAACAATTTATCACATGCAATATAAAGTTACAACCAAAAATCTATAACACATATAATCCAAATCATCACCAAAAATTTCAAACTTCAGAGGATTAATTTAAAACTTATGGTGTTGTCCTAATGTCTCTTTAAAGATCCATAATTTTCACAAAATGTTTCAAGATCTAAACCTTATAAGCTAAATCTTTAAGGAGACATCAAAGTATAAGTGTTAAGGGACACTTATACTTCACCATGCATGTACAAATTTATGGATTTAAATTAAGCAAGGTACTCCCCCCTTACCAACAAGATTTTCGTCCTCCAAAAGAAAGGCTAAGGATTCCAAGGTTGGCTTCTAGATCATCACCATGGATTGCTTCATTAAAGTAGAAAGAGATGAATGCTAGATGGATGGTTGCTCACGTGAGTTTAGTGGGGAATAAGAGAAGAAAACGCTTGCTGTTTGGTGGAGGAAAAAAAGATTTTGATCTTAGAAAGTGGTATCTTGAACTTTTAATGTGGTGTTTGCGATTTAGGATGGATGATGATGGATGTGGAATGATGTTTAGATGAAAGAATATGAGAAGGAGAGCTTGAATGTTGCTGGAAAAATTTTGCCTAAGTTAAAGAAAGAAGAACCAAAAGAGAACAAGGCATAATGACCAATTTTTTGCATAAGTTTCCCTTGGTCTCCAAGGAGTCACACAACTTTAACAAGAGAATGGGCATGTGTCACTTGAGATCCATACAAGAGAAAGGTGTCAATAGAAGCTAAAAATGATGTGGAGGAGAGTTATGCATGGCTGGGACAAGTGTCCAAGTGGTGGAGCCATGTTATTGGTTGTTTATGCATGACAGCCTAGGTGTCCCAGGCAGGGCAGTGACTTGCTCAAAGGTATAGGATAGTTCATGGGCTGAATTTGCAAATGGGATCAACTGAAAAGTTGTATAACTTTTTGTTCTCTTTAAATCCAAATAAAGCACAAAACTTTCCATTGAGAATTGAGTGAGATATGGCACAAATACTAAAAGAGTGTAGGGCTGTGATGGGATTTTTGTCCCTTGCACAAATAATTTTTCTGGGCCACATGGGATGCGAATTGGACTTTGGTTTCTTCATACAATTTGTGGAGAAATGTGTTAAGAAGATTTTGGTGAAGGTATCATTCAATTTCATTGATATATGAGAGAGTTAAGAAGAAAATACGGCACCTAGTGCAAACTATTGCTGGAAAAACGTGAATTGGTGTAGTGTTTTAATTTCTGGGAATTATGGGATGAGAACTGGCCTTAGTGGTCAACATGAAAGTTGTAGATACATTTTATATGGAGAGTTTGGGATAAGAATGGCTCAAATCCAATATCAGGAGAGAATGTTACGCCTAAAATACATACAGATGCGCATTTTGGCTTACCCGGGTAACTTCAATTCTACGTTTTTAAGCTTGGTTGTTTAAAATTGGGTGTTGGGAATGTTGTTAGGAATAATATGAGGGACGTTTTGGAATAAAAATAATTTACTCAAGTCCCTCAGATAATTTCTGGGCTCAAACCAGAGAGTTACTCTGTTTTATTAATTTAAAATAATTACTTAAATATTTATATTTTGAATTGCTTAATGTTTTATTTTATAAAACTATGTTATTAGGGTGTTATTAAACACTTTATTATATTATCATAATTATCTCGATTAATCTCATAATTAAAGTCAAAACCTCTATCTTATACTCACAAAATTCCTTTAAAACGGACATATAATCAAATCGGTCGTAGCCCACTCATTAGTACACACAAAATTTACACAGAATACAGACAACTGGTCTCAAGGACCTAACATTAAAAATAAGGGCTGTTACACTCTCTCCTCCTTTTAGAAATTTCATCCTGAAATTTCATCTAGTGCTAGCAAACAAATAAGGATAAAGAGTTCGCATCTTTTCCTCAAGCTCCTACGTAGCATCTTCTTCATCAGACGGACTCCAGATGACCTTTACTAAGGATACATTCTTCCCTCTTAGTTGCTTTAGACGACTATCTGAAATCTTCACTGGTATAACCTTATAGGTAAGATTTCCTTTAAGATCAAGCTGATCAGGTTTCAGGATACACTAGTGGAAAAAATGGATATAATCACGGTTAAAAATGGCCTTTATTCACGTTTAAAGAACCGTGGTTGTTGCAGCCGTGGTAGTAGATGAGGGCGTTTAACCACGGTTAAGAACCGTGGTAATAAATCACATCTGACCACGGTTAAGAACAACCGTGAATATAACTTACTATTTATATTCACGGTTATCGAGCATAACCGTGAATATAAGAACTAAAAGGTTTCAGTTACAAACTACTTATATTTACAGTTATGCTAATAACCGTGGATAAAGTGTATCTATATTCACGGTTGTCCAGTATAACCATGAATATAGATTCTATTTATCCACGGTTGTCCATCATAACCATGAATATAAGTACTAAAAGGTTTCAGTTACAAACTACTTATTATATTCACGGTTATGCTACTAACCGTGGATAAAATGTATCTATATCCACGGTTGTCCATCATAACCGTGAATATAATAAGTAGTTTGTAACTGAAACCTTTTAGTACTTATATTCAAGGTTATGATGGACAACCGTGGATAAATAGAATCTATATTCACGGTTATGGTTCTAACCGTGGATAAATATAGTCTATATTCACGGTTGTTACCATAACCGTGAATAAATACTGAGGTTGTTTTTAATTTGGTTTCTGTTTTATCGTTTCCCAAACCTGCATTCAGACAACCAGTACAATATACAGCATGCCAGAGCAACACTATATAAAAAGAATGGTATGTATATAACAATTTATTTTCTATATCATTTCATAACAACCTAAAAAATGAAAGTATATACAATTAAGTTGAATGTAATCTAATAAAAGTAAACCCTAAATCCTACTAGATACATATATAAAAGAATAAAGATCCTATATCTAGCTTCGCCTAACTTCAATGAAGTGTGAGGCCCATTGCTTTCTAACATCATCTACAAGTGCCTTTGGGAAATATGACCGGTCCTTAAAGTACTGCAAATAATGCACAAAACAATTAGAACAAAAGCTTTATTTATTACATGAAATTGATGAAATTGGTAGAAAAGTAGTCCAAATGATGAGACTTACATCTGTCCATCCATCTACTAAATGTTGTTGGACAATGGTCAGCATAGTGTGCATGACGAAATAGCCACACTCGAAGGTACCCTTCTGCCTGTAAGACTACAATGGACGTATAGTATAGAATAAGTGAATTCGCAACTTAAAAAATATGTATTGAAGATTTGAATGAATACGATTGACTTACTTTTGGGTGCACCCATGCAACTTTTCTTCCGTTGGACTTGTTTCCAATCAGTAGATTGTATCTAACCACCGCCCTACGTCAAACAAAACACAAGATAAGTTAGAATCGTATAGTTCTAAAAATGATAATTTGTACTTATTTTTTAGGGATTAACTTACCGGTCTACTATATCTTTCAGGTCTTGTGGAACTGTTCGATGCAAACTATCAAAATGCAGAGCAAGATAGTCCTTCAGACAGATCACCACAAGCGTCCAGTGATCCCTGCAGTTACCAGTGATAAGTGAGACTTCAAAATGCAAAAATTCATGACAATAATTATGGAATAGAATATTACCCTTTTTGATAGGGGCCCATGTATACAGGCTTCCCAGACTCAAACATCCAATTCTGGATGTATGCCTGGGTGTCTTGCGGGGTGTTTCCTTGCTTCTGTATGAGCGAGGGCTTTAAGAAACCATAAGTTCCTTGGAAACCCAAGTCCACACAGAGTTTTGCCAGAAACCTAAACAAGTTAAGACATGGTTAGCGACAAATAACTTGTATAATGAAAAAATTAGACAAAAAATGATATACTTACAGCTCCCACAACTGAATGATGGAGGCGTTTAGCATCGACGTCCCCAAAATAATGTCACACATGTCAGAATATGTAACGTAAAGTGGAAGATCACTTGGACGGCCGAACACTAGTGGCTGCCATGGGACCTGAATAGTGTCTTCTCCTTGCTCATACCCGATGCACCATAGCATCCGGATGGGATCCTTGGCCGGGTCTGGTTTCTTCAATGTCTGTTCCTGTTGAACAATTGACAACCATCACATTTTGTACCATAATTGACAATATAACAAAATTAGTTAGTGTTTAGGGTTTTTACCTGTCCAGGGGCAATCACCAGAAGTCTGTCGGGCCACATCAAAAAGTGGCCCACCGCCTTACCGATGGTCTTCACCTCTGGAGTTGCCACTGGCACAGCTGCATCCTCCTCGAGGACGAGCACAACAGAGACCCTGGACATACTATCAGGTAATGTCTGATGGTGAACCACAGGGCCTAAGTTGTACACCATACTAGTGGCAACTGGCTCCTCCGACCCGTCAACGAATAGGTCACATTGACGGGTGCCTGGTGGCTCGACCCCATCATCGTCAGGGTCAGCCGCAGTGCACGACCCCTTGGTGCTAACCTTCCATATCTACATATTTACACATCAAGCAGAAGTTATTCAACAATGAAATAAAGTGATTACAAACAATAAAACCAAGGAAATTAAATAAAGAATCTAACCTGTGGGTCGCTAGCGGGTGCAGTAGTCTCCTGGTGGTGGCTGAGTGAGGCCTTCATCTCCTCCCTGAATCGGGTCATCTCCTGGTGGAGCCTAGATATCTCCTCCTGGTACTCAGCCTTCACAACAGCCACCTTCTGCTCCACCATTTTCTTAAAGGGGGGGTAGGGTCGGGAGCACCGTAATAGGAGCGGAGGCCTGTGAAATGTGAATGATTAGCCCATAATTGTTTAACAGATAACAAAATGAAAGCATAGAGTTATTTACCACTTACCTATACCTCGACCAACAGCACGCACTCTTCCTGGGTGCTCTAGCCTGCCGATGGAGGTAGTCAAAATATCCTCCCATCCATGGGCTACGAAAGACCCTTGGGTTGATTGCTCAACCAAGGAATCCTGAAACCAAACAAGTTAGTATTCACTTCCTTCATGTAAACCAAAAAACAGACACTGATACAAAGGGGAATACTTACTATCCGTGAGGCAACTTCCTGAGCTTGTGAGGAAGTGTATTCCCCACTCTTCTTGATCCTAGCCCGCTTCTATTTGTCGTGGCGTGTAGGTGGGGAAGGGGGATCCACAATACCAGTGTCAGTCTGACACTGACTCAGCCTCTCCTGTGCCAGCCGCTCCTCCAACCTACGGTAACCCCTACGTGACAGTGTGTGTGGGCAGTCATATGGCATTGAAAAACATACACAACCTTGTTATGACATTTCTCACATTTTTAGGAAGAATGTCACGAATGGCGATAGGCAGAAACTACTGCATCAACATGTGACAATCGTGAGACTTCAACCTAACTAACTTCAAATCTTTCATGGAAACACAAGAGTTGATGTTGGAGCCACAACCAGACGGAACTTTCACACTTCGTAACGATTCACATAGACTTTGCTTTTCTTTTCTGGATAACGTATGACATGCTGGAGGCAAATATATTCTTTTGCCCTTTGATTGTGGATGCAAATCCTGACGTATACCCATCAACTCTAAGTCCATACGCGAGTTTAGGCTATCCTTAGTCTTCCCGGGTATGTTTAAGAGTGTACCAACTAAACTGTCGCACACGTTCTTCTCCACATGCATTACATCAATGCAGTGTTTTACATCAAGCTCCCTCCAATATGGCAGGTCAAAAAACACTGACCTTTTCTTCCAGTTGTTTTGTGTCGGGTGCTGTTTTTCACACTTACCAAATTACACATTGACGTCTTTCACCTTTTCATATGCCTGGCGACCAGATAGTGGTGGAGGAGCCATTTCAAAATCTTGGGCACCGTTAAACGACTTCTTCAACCTCTGAAATGGATGATTCGCTTTAAGAAACCTTCGATGTCGAAGATAAACATTTTTCCTACCATGATGCAACCGCACAGAACTAGTCCCCTCCTCACATACTGGACAAGCTTTATGACCCTTCACGCTGTACCCGGATAAGTTACCATACGCTAGAAAGTCATTGATCGTGCAAAATACCATGGCACGCAATTTGAATGATTGCCTGGTAAACCCATCAAACACTCCAACCCCGTCTTCCCACAACCTTTTGAGGTCTTCAACCAATGGAGTTAAATATACATCAATGTCGTTCCCCGGTTGTCGTGGACCAGAAATCATCATTGATAACATCACATATTTTCACTTCATGCATAACCATGGCGGCAAGTTATAAACAAACAATAAAACAGGCCACGAACTATGGTTTGTGCTCAGGTTCCCAAATAGGTTCATGCCGTCTGTGGCTAGTGCAAGCCTAACATTTCTTGGTTCATGGGAAAATTCTAGAAAAATCGTATCCATTTTCTTCCATTGCGATCCATCGGCCAGATGCCTAAGTAGTCCATCAAGAACCCTCTCATCAGCATGCCATCTCATAAGTTTTGCATCATCTACATTGGCAAACAGACGCTTTAGTCTTGGAACTATAGGTAGATACCACAACACCTTTGCAGGAGACCCTTTAGTGCATACCTCATCAGAATCCGCCTCTTTCTTCTTATACCGTGACACCCCACACCTAGGACATCGATGCAGCATTTCTAAGTCACCCCGGAATAATACACAATCATTTGGGAATGCATGTATTTTCTCATACTCTAAACCCATAGGACACAACACCTTTTTGGCCTCATAGTTACGATTCGGCAAGATGTTTCCAGCTGGGAGCATTTCTTTCAACAACTTTAGTAAGTCAGTGAAACTTTTATCCGTCCACCTGTTTATGGCCTTCAAATTAAACAATCGTAAAACTGTTGATAACCTCGTGAAATTGACGCAGTTTGGATACAACGGCTGCTCAGAGTCCTCACACAGAGTCGTATATACATGAGCTTTCTTAAAACCTTCTACCCCCACATCACGGATCATATCCTCGAGTCGGTCATCCATGTCGACATCGGTGTCATGCATCGAGCTTCGATTTTCAGTTTGAGAGATGTTACTTGGCACCACCACATCTTCACCATGCCATATCCAACGCGTATAACTACACAAAAAACCGTCACACAGTAGATGCTCTCGCACCTCTTCCAAGTCTACCCGACGCAGGTTCAAGCATCTCACACAAGGGCAAAAATACTTTCCGTTCACCTCCACTGCATTCCTCACTACAAATTCTATAAATGATTCAACTCCCCCTCGTACTCTAGACTTAGGCGTGATGCAATTATCCAACTCTGATCCATGCCAACTGTTTACAAGGTGCTATGATCAACCTCACTTTTTCCTCAAAGGTGGTGGTCCTATACCCATTCAGGATGACAATTGTTTTTATACGTCATTCATATATATAGGTTATGAGTTATTCTAAAATTTGATGAAATTTCGGCAGCATTTCGCATTGGTCTCTAAGTACACAAAATGAGAGTGGTCAAATCAAATTCAACCACAACCAAATATGCACCCAGAGAACAACACAAAATACAAGTTACCAAAAGTTTATCAAATTTTAAGATAACTCCTAACTTGTACATACTAACAATGACGTATAAAAAATAATTGTTCATCCCAAACTGTCCAAACGGACAATTCAAGATTCAACACAAACGATGACATTAATTAATTTAATGACCATTTGTGTCAAATCTCAAACGGGGAACTACGGTTCACTTATATGCACAACAACTTTCATACTAGTTAACTAGTTAACTAGTATGAGCCTACGAGTCTATAAGATTAAAAACCACATACATACAATAGACAGAAATTACATTATATACGAGCAACCAACAAGCAATAACATTATATAAGTGAAATATAACTTTTGATTACAGCAGCAATAACATTACTATATAGAGGCAAGATTACAACAAACTTGTCCCTCAAATATTAATCAATTGTATAGATTATTTAATAGTTTCAAGTAGTTATTTCTAGAGTAAGGCTCTACATCTATATGTGTTTGATGATTTTCTTTTCTAATGTTTAATTCTGATCCAATAGTATTTATTTATTTTTTTATGTAGGACTGAACTCACCATTTTTTTAAATCTGAAGGGGATACAAAGATTATTCAGTAGTTTGTTTCCCTATACACTAAGGTCATTTATTTCTAATTTGATAGCCTAAAGCTTCTTATTCTATTCATCCTTTACTTGGTTTCCATAAAGACCATTGAATGTAAGTTTGAAGGAAATCAAGTCTTCAAAAAACATTAATCTTACCTAAACTAAGTTGAACACTTTTCAGGTCCCATATAACTAATGTCATAGGCAATGAAAACACAATGACATTGAAAGAAATGAAAATAGAGACACAGGCAATGACACAGGAAATGACACAGGCAATGAAAAAAATGAAAAAAAATTAAGCACAACAATGAAAACAGAGGCAATGACACAGGCAATGTCACAGGCAATAAGCAGAGACAGAGTTCAGCTTCAACAATGAAAACACAAACTCAGAGACCTATATTCGTTCAAGTTTGACTACACACAAGCAGAGAGACAAGCTTTCCAAACAATGGTGATAAAGCATAACAACGAAGCAGGGCTAAAAAGTGAACGAAAGAAGAAGGGCAAGGGAGCACTTACCAGACAATGGTGAACGAAGAAGAAGAAGGGCACGCGAAAGAAGAAAGAAGTGAACAGAGAAGCCTACAAACAGCAAAGAGGAGGACGACGAAGAAGACGACAACCAACGTGAAGGAAGAAGAGAAAGTGAAAAAAGGCTGAAAGGCGCGGCTTTTGAAGTTTCAGAAAGGATGTATATTCACGGTTCCCCTTGAAACTGTGAATATATTACGCATATATTCACGGTTGAACAAACAACTGTGGATAAATGTTAACTATTTATCCATGGTTACGAGCCCAACCATGGATAAATATTAAATCTATAATCACAGTTATAAAAACAACCGTGGACATACAGTACCCAGTGTTTAAACCCTAAAACCTGAACTATATATCCACGGTTGGAAATACAACTGTGAATATAGACATCAATATATATCCACGGTTAACATCATAACCCTGATCATACCCATGAATATATATTCACGGTTATGCGCACAACCGTGGATATATATTTCAGGTACTATATATCCACGGTTGACTCCTCAACCGTGAATATATATTGATGGGTACGTTCACGGTTATGATGTTAACCGTGGATATATAGTTTTCCCTGATTATATCGTTCACCTTATAATTTCAAAAATGCCACCGCGTATGTTTTTATCACTGATCCACTTATACCCGTGAATATATCTCGTTGTTATATCCAATTTTTACACTAGTGATATGATCAGAATATGGTATATATTTCCGGAGGCTAGAGACATGAAATACATTGTGAAGGTTGGACAACTCAGGAGGTAGGGCGATACGATAAGCACTCGGCCCAATTATTTCAAGAATTTGATATGGTCCTACATACTTTGGACTTAACTTCTTCGTCTTCAAGGCTCTTCCTACTCCCGTTACAGGAGTAACTCTCAGAAAAACATGGTCTCCTTCTTCAAACTCAAGAGGTTTTTGACGCTTGTCGAAATAACTCTTTTGACAATCTTGAGAAGTCTTCATCGCTGCTTGAATTCCTTTAATTTGATCCGTGGCCTTCTGGATGACCTCTGGCCCAATTACAGCCTTCTCTCCTGTCTCGAACCAATACAAAGGCGTGTGACACTTTCTTCCATACAAGGCTTTATACGGCGCCATCCCGATGCTAGTGTGGTAACTGTTGTTATAAATGAATTCCACAAGTGGTAGATACTCCTGCCAATTTCCACCGTGTTCAAGCATGCACATCCTCAGAAGATCTTTAAGAGTCCTAATAGTATGGTCAGACTGACCATCCGTCTAAGGGTGATATGCTGAACTTAGCTTTAATCGAGTCCCCAATGCTTGTTGCAAGCTTTCCTATAAACATGAAGTAAAACAAGGATCTCTATCAGATACAATAGCAGATGGCACGCTATGCAATCTAACTATCTCTCTAAAGAATACTTCATATTAATCGGAATAAAGTGCGTAGTCTTTGTAAGTCGATCAACGACTACCCAAATTGCATCACATCCAGCTAGAGTCCTTGGAAATCCAGATACAAAATCCATGGCAATCTTGTCCCACTTCCATTCTGGAATCTCCAAAGGTTGAAAAGTACCATACGGTCGTTGCTGCTCGACCTTTATCTTCTGACAAGTCGAACACTTACTGACATATGCAGCGATGTCCCTCTTCATTTCTTGCCACCAAAATACCTTCTTCAGGTCTTGGTACATCTTTGTCGCTCCGGGGTGCACACTATACTTGCTTTTATGAGCTTCCTCAAGGATGGATCTTCTCAAATCAACATTTTAGGTACACATAATCTCTCATGATACCTGATTACTCCCTGTTGATCTCACACAAATTCTCTAGAGTTTACTTTTTCAAGCTGCTTCTAAAGAGTCTCATCCATCAACTGGGCTTCCTTAACTTGATTCAAGAACTCATTGGAGACTTTTAGCATTCCAACCATTAGACTTCCCGCTCTGGGAGACACAGTAAGATTTAAATCGTGAAACTGTTCTACTAGCTCTAGCTCCTTAGCCATCATGTAGGACAAATGCAATGCCTTCCTGCTGAGCGTATCTGCTACAACGTTTCCCTTTCCCGAATGATAATGAAGCTCAAAGTCATAGTCTTTAATGAACTCCATCCATCGTCACTACCTCATGTTTAACTCTTTCTGATCGAAGAGGTATTTTAAGCTTTTATGATCGTTAAAAACCTCAAACTTTATCCCGTACAGATAGTGCCTCCAGATTTTCAAGGCAAAAATGACCGCGGCTAACTCTAAATCGTGCGTTGGATAATTTACTTCATGGGGTCTTAACTGAAGAGATACGTAAGCCACTACTTTTCCTTCTTGCATCAACATACATCCCAATCCTTGTCCTGATGCATCACAGTATACTTCATACAGTTTAGCAGGATCGGGCAAAATCAGAACTAGCGCGCTAGTCAGCTTCTTCCTAAGCTCCAGGAAACTGCTTTCGCAATTGTCGCTCCATACGAAAGGCTAATCTTTACGAGTCAACTTGGTCAAAGGGGAAGATATTTGAGAGAAGTTTTCAATAAATCAGCGATAATAGCTGGCGAGTCCCAAGAAACTACGGATTTCGGTTACACTCTTTCGCCTTTCCCACTGTAGCACTACTTCAATTTTGGCAGGATCTATAGCGATACCTTCTGCTTAAATAACATGACCCAAGAATTGTACCTCTCTTAGCCAGAACTCACACTTAGACATCTTTGCATCCAATTTCCTTGCACGTAATGTATTTAGAACGGTCCTAAGATGTTCTTCATGTTCTTCATCGCTCTTGGAGTATACTAAAATATCATCGATGAACACAACCACAAATTTATCGAGGTACGAGTGGAAGATGCGGTTCATATAATCCATGAAAACAACGGGTGTATTTGTGACTCCAAAAGGCATGACGAGGTACTCATAGTGACCGTAGCAAGTATGAAACACCGTCTTAGGAACGTCTTCCTTCTTTACTCGAATTTGATGGTAGCTGACCTCAAGTCAATCTTAGAGAAAACGACTGCTACTCATCAAATCATCAATGCATGGAAGAGGATATCGATTCTTAATCATGACCTTATTCAGTTGACGGTAGTCCACACATAGACGCATACTACCGTCCTTCTTCTTTACTAACAACACTGGAGCTCCCCGTGGCGAGACACTGGGTTGAATCATTCCTTTTTCTAGAAGTTCTTTGATTTGTTTCTTAAGTTCCTCCAATTCCTTTGGCGACTTACGGTATAGAGTAATGAAGATTGGTCCAGTACCGGGTAGAATATCGATGCTAAATTTGATTTCTCTTTCTGGTGGTACACCAGGTATATCCTCTGGAAATACTTCAAGAAATTCTCGAACAACTGGAAGCTGATCAGGCTCTAACTTCTTCTCACACTTGGTACTAGCAAGGACCATAAACACTCGCGCTCCTAATTGGAACGGAGTTACCTCCTGAGTAACAACAACAGACTCAAACTTCCCAGACTGAGAAGGCTCAGGTGTCATGACTCCATAGGATATAGACTTACTGTGACAATCGATTAGAACGTGGTTGGCAGTAAGCCAATCCATTCTCAAAACAATGTCCAGATTAATGAGGAGTAAACAAATTAGGTCCACCTGGTAGGACCTTCCATCAATAGTGATGGGGCAATTCCTATACATGATAGAAGAACTTATAGGTTCATTTACAGTAGTGATAACAATCATTTTACCAGATAAAGATGTCAATGGTAAATTCAAATGCTCCACACAATCTTCAGAGATAAACGAGTGACTGGCTCTAGAATCATATAACACATTCAGAAGCACGTCACCTATAAAGCATGTACCTTGCACCAGGTCATTCTCTTGTGCAACCTCTTCTCTAGCATTGCCTCCACCCCTGCCTGTTGTAGCATTCCTCAGTCCTTGTTGAGTATTACCATCACCTTGACGGTCCAGATTCGCCATCCTGGGATTATTGACTGATGCACTCACAGCCGGTCCTCTATTTCCATAGCCTACAGGACGTCCTATCTATCCTCTAATTTCCCTCTTTGGGAAATTCAGTTGCTTTTCAGGACAGACGTTACTTTTATGTCCAGTCTTCCTACAGCTGTAGCAAGTCAAACTCCTCTTATGGCAGTCCTTCAAGAGATGAGGTCCTTCACACTCGTAGCACCTTACAGGTGGTCTGTCACCCTGGGTCCTGGTGAATCCACTAGGTCTACTGAAGTTGGGTCGGGGATAAGGCTGACCAGATCTGAAGTCTTTCTGAGGTCGTTTGTTAATAGCACGTCGCTCTGGCCCATAACTAGATGTTCCTTTTGATATCTGTGCTGACGTATGCTTATAGATTCGACACCTGTCCACCAAAGTAATGAACTGAGTAATTTGCTGGCAGCAGATCACTTGATGGATGTCCTGATGTAGCCCTCCTTCAAACTTAGCATATCAAGAAGCCTCACTTATCTGAGTATAGTAAGGGCAACAAATAGCCAACTCATCGAACTTCGCTGCATACTCCCCTACAGTCATGAATCCTTGCCTCAGATTGAAGAATTTTTGCTCCTTCTGCCTCCTGATGTCCTCTAGAAAATACTTAGCCAGAAATTCAGTCTTAAATTGTTCCCAAGTAATCTCAGCTCCATCAGCAGCCATCCTCACTCTCGCATGAGTCCACTAGTGCTCAACTTCTCCAATCAGCATGAAAGTAGCATAGATCACTCTATCGTTGTCCCCACATCGCATAGCTATGAAGATCTTTTCCATCTGCTCAATCTACAATTGAGCTCCTTCAGGATCAAAACCTCCCTTGAATTACGTAAGATGGTTCTTTTAGAAGTCGACAAGTCCTTGGTCGTGCCTCGGTGAAGCTTGGGGAGCATTCGTCCCCTGCCATTCCAGAGCTGCCACCACCCTATCCAACAGAGCGTTCAACGTCGCGTTGTTTTGGTATGCCATGACGACTGAAAGAAAAGCAGAGCTTCATAAAATTTTAACGAGTCTCCTTTTATCAAAAGGCTCCATACAGACAGACACTAATCAAATCCTACTGAGCGAGTATCAATATCTCGCGAATAACTCTTTTGAGTACGAGGGAACCTTAGCAATCCACACCCCAAGCTTAAAGAATCGACCATGCTCTGATACCACTAATGTGACACTCTCGATTAACTAGGACAAATTCCCACACTGGAACGTCCTACTTAATGAAGGAGTCACTAAAAATAGGATCATTTTTTTTTGAATGGTGATCATCAGCACACGAATTAAAATAAATATATTACATAGATTGATTCTTCAACATGAGAGTATTTAAAAGAGTATAGAGTCCATAGACTCCCAACAACTTCTACAAAATAAAAGCATAACAGAAATGTCGAGTCCATAGCAATCTCGATGTGAACAAAAAAAAATACACACAACGACGCTCCCGAACTGGCGTCCTCTACTACAGGTATTCAAAGTCCTGACCACGCTCACCTTGTTCTTCAACTGATGATCACAGAAAAAGAGAAACAATATACATAACAACGAAAGGGGTGAGTACAAAGCTCTCAACCCATAACATATACATACAAGGGTGGCTTAATATTTTAAATTACAGAAAAGATTGTATACAACATACCTTAGAACAGAAATACAAAACTTCACATACACGATTGTCAACAACAAGCAGAGGGTTAGTCATATAATGATGGCATGCTATGAATGTGTTAGATTCAATTACTATAAGTTATAATTCATTAACAATATGCAATAGGGCCCAACTTCCATTCCTCAATCTCATATATCAACAATCATGTGCACAACCCGCCACCCTTATCACCCCTGCCCAACTAGAGTGACCGGAGCTCTCCTCATTCTGGTTTTCACAAATGGGTAGGGACTCACAGTCCCGATCATCAAATGGCCAATCACATATCACACATCACCACAGAACGGGCACTCCACGATCATAGAAAATCCCGCCTCTTGTCGAAGTATACCAAAGTTTGCTACGGGCTGTCCGGCGACGGGCACGAATCCGATGCCACTTGGAATTCCCGCCTCCGGTTATACTCCCTAGACTACCCTCGGGTATCGAGGCACGATAGATTCTTCAGTGTACCAATCATTGTATGCTCTAGGGGATTTTTCCAACATCCCTCCTTAACTCCAAATGCAAAATGCCATGTACTTGTTTCAATTACTTAGGGTACCCAGAATCTAGACGGAACCTAACTCTCATATAGCGTATTTGTCCTTAAAAACTCGTAGTTGTCTAACCATAAATTGTTATTCATATTGTAGGGGCTAAGTCTCAAAATTCAATATTACTAAAATTTATTGCATGAGAATTTCCAAATTATTTACTAGTAAATCCCTTAAGAAAATTCTCTACCATAAAATATATAATTTATTTGTATGATAGATATCTAAGTAAAAGAGGTAACATAAAATTTCAACGATGTTTCTTATAATTTAAGAAAATTCAACGTTCCCTTATGTATGAGGTATAAAAGTTTTCCTCGATTTTTCAATTACTAAGGTCGTTTCGTCGTATTTACTTATAATAAACCAAAGAACTTGATTCTATTTTTCTAAAATTTTTCATAAAATAGTAGATGAAATATGTATAAGATATCTCCCTTAATTCTATATTGTAAATAAAATAGTCCTCTTTTCTAAAATAAATATATAAAGTGGTAAATTTTCATTTCGTTGTCAAAATATTATTTTCGTCGTATTTTGTCTATAAAATTCCGATTCGAGTGATTCCAAAGCCAAAAGTGTTTAAATTTGAAAATACTAACTAAATAAAGTAGTATTAAAAATAAAATCTGTCCAGAAAGTAACCCCTACACGAAAATTCACCATATGCCAAAGCTTGTCGTTTCAATGTTCATAAAAATACGTTTTAAGGACAAACCGCGTGCCAAAATTCTTCAAACCAATTTTTCTTCTTTGGGTAATTTTCTTATGTTCAAAATTCAATTCTCATACCACCAAATACTCTCCCAAAATAGTTTTGTCAATTTCATCCGTTTTCTCACAAAAACGCATTTTATGCCATTTTTGACGTTTTGTTCGCGCCTAACTCGGGTCCCTTTTTAATTTTCTTATCATTTACCACTTTTCACAACATTTTCATGATCAAAAATATTTTTCAACCATATAGATACAGCAGCGACAATAATCTGAATTAATCATCAAGAAATGTTTCTAAAATCATGTAATTCACTTTTCTTAATGCCATAAACTCATCACTTAATTATCACAACTCAAGCCCCTTGTTTTTATTTTTAATAAAAATTCCAGAATTTAAAATATCATGTTAAAATTTATTTTTATTACCTAAATTTTCAAAATCAAGCCTTGTTACAAATTTTTAATCACAAATCAATTTTTTTCAAGTCACATGTTCAGATTTTAAAATTTATCGAGTTACTTGCTAACAATTAAAATTTTTTCCAGCAGCAACATTAATTTACTTTTCATTATAAAACTTATTTTTAAAGATTTTATATTTTCTAGAATTGTTACTAACATAACAAACCACCAATCAAACCAATCAACACATACTTAACAATTTATCACATGCAATATAAAGTTACAACCAAAAATCTATAACACATAAAATCCAAGTTAGTAATCATCACCAAAAATTTCAAACTTTAGAGGATCAATTTAAAACATATGGTGTTGCCATAATGTCTCTTTAAAGATCCATAATTTTCACAAAATTTTTCAAGATCTAAACCTTATAAGCTAAATCTTTAAGGAGACACCAAAGTATAAGTGTTAAGGGACACTTATACTTCACCATGCATGTACAAATTTATGGATTTAAATTAAGCAAGGTACTCCCCCCTTACCAACAAGATTTTCGTCCTCCAAGAGAAAGGCTAAGGATTCCAAGGTTGGATTCTAGATCATCACCATGGATTGCTTCATTAAAGTAGAAAGAGATGAATGCTAGATGGATGGTTGCTCACGTGAGTTTAGTGGGGAATAAGAGAAGAAAAAGCTTGCTGTTTGATGGAGGAAAAAATGATTTTGATCTTAGAAAGTGGTATCTTGAACTTTTAATGTGGTGTTTGTGATTTAGGATGGATTATGATGGATGTGGGATGATGTTTAGATGAAATAATATGAGAAGGAAAGCTTGAATGTTGCTGGAAAAATTTTTCCTAAGTTAAAGAAAGAAGAACCAAAAGAGAACAAGGCATAATGACCAATTTTTTGCATAAGTTTCCCTTGGTCTCCAAGGAGTCACACAGCTTTGACAAGAGAATGGGCATGTGTCACTTGAGATCCATGCAAGATAAAGGTGTCAATAGCATCTGAAAATAATGTGGAGGAGAGTTATGCATGGTCGGGACAAGTGTCCAAGTGGTGGAGCCATGTTATTGGTTGTTTATGCATGACAGCCTAGGTGTCCCATGCAAGGCAGTGACTTGCTTGAAGGTTTAGGATAGTTCATGGGCCGACTTTGCGAATGGGCTCAATAGAATGGTTGTATAACTTTTTGTTCCCTTTAAATCCATATAAAGCACAAAACTTTCCATTGAGAATTGAGTGAGATATGGCCCAAATACTAAAAGAGTGTAGGGTTGTGATGGGATTTTTGACCCTTGCACAAATAATTTTTCTGGGCCAAATGGGATACGAATTGGACTTTGATTTCTTCATCAAAGTTGTGGACAAATGTGTTAGGAAAATTTTGGTGAATGCGTCATTCAATTTCATGGATATATGAGAGAGTTATGAAGAAAATACTGCACCTAGTGCAAACTGTTACTAGAAAAACATGAATTGGTGTAGTGTTTTAATTTCTGGGAATTATGGGATGAGAAATGGCCTTCGTGGTCAACATGAAAGTTGTATATAAATTTGATATGGAGATTTTGGGACAATAATGACTCAAATCCAATATCGGGAGAGAAAGTTACGCCTAAAATACGTACAGATGCGCATTTTGGCTTACCCGGGTAACTTCAATTCTACGTTTTTAAGCTTGGTTGTTTAAAATTGGGTGTTGGGCTCTTCATGAAAGTTGTTAGGTATAATATGAGGGAAATTTTGGAATAAAAATAATTTACTCAAGTCCCTCAGATAATTTCTGGGCTCAAACCGTGGAGTTACTCTATTTTATTAATTTAAAACAATTACTTAAATATTTATATTTTGAATTGCTTAATGTTTTATTTTATAAAACTATGTTATTAGGGTGTTATTAAACACTTTATTATATTATCCTAATTATCTCAATTAATCTCATAATTAAAGTCAGAACCTCTACCTTATACTCATAAAATTCCTTTAAAACGGACATATAATCAAATCGGCCGTAGCCCACTCATCAGTACACACAAAATTTGCACAGAATACAGATAACCGGCCTCAAGGACCTAACATTAAAAATGAGGGCTGTTACACTAAAAATACATTATACAAGCATTTGAGTCACATATTTCATTGCACACTCCTTACATCATTGTTAGCATATTTTCCTAAAAACTTACATTTTGAGGTAAAGGTGGTGGAGGAGGAACTTGAGATGATGTTCTAAATAAATCAGTCCTTTAAGGGTTAAACTCATCTAGAATATGCTCAATATCATTGTTCTCTAAGTCTTTTCATAGATTAGGTCCACTTGTGCCAACTGCTCTAGAAGCCCCCCTGTCTTCTTACCTCATTGCCTCATCCTTTGTTAGTCACCCAAAGACCATCTTGATTCTTCATAATACCATACTTATTAATGAAGAAGGGATCAATACAATTAGTCTTATAGCTAGCAAAATAAAGGGATAAATCAATGTTGTTACTCTCAAGCAACAAAGTAACATGCATTCCATATGGAAGGTAGGCATCCTTTTTGTCAACCATGTGCTTCAAGATTAGCCTACCCTAGTTGATGGATTTCCTATTGTTCATGGCACACAGAATAAGAACATCTTCATTAACCACCTTAGAAAAGTGGCTATTTCTGGGGTAAAGTAATCTTCACCAAAAGGTAGTGAAGAACATAGTATTGAGTGGTAAGGTACCCTACGTCCCTTTTCGAGCCAGTAGCACCATCACAACATAACTCATTCCTAGCCGCTGTGGTAACAAAATATTCTTCCACCTTTTAAAAGCGTGGTCTCTGAAGAAGGTAGAAATAGAAAGAGACAGAGAAGTCTTCATAAACCTTTAAAGGATCGAAGGAGATAGTCTAATCATTAACTATGGCATTATATCTCCCATGACTTTCCCAAAGATATGTGTAGAACTATTTCATGTATGTTGTATAATGCCCTTTATTGACCAAGACAAACGAGTCTAGATCATAAAAGTCAATAATTTTTGCAACCAAGAAACCTCCGTTCCTAAAAAATTTCATATTAGCATAGAATGGTTGGACAGTCTTGCAGTTGTCTTGATACACTAGGCGAGGCTCTAAGTCTTCATCATCAAGGACAACTCTCCTTTTGAAGCTTCAAGCTATTGATTCTTAAATGAGAGATGAAAAGGAAAATGGTAGTGATTAAGAGATGAGAATGGTGAAGGTGTGCTCTTTGTAAAGGTGATGGGGTTATTATATAATGGTGAAGCATCATCGTTTAGCAGGCCTTGATCGTGGAGGCCTAGAGTAACCCAAAGGAGCCAAAACTATCCGAGTTGGTTCGATATGGTTTGAACCTTTGAACCAGCTTTTTTTTCATCACGGTTTTGACTCATCTTTTCAACCTCTTCCTTATTTTAACTTTCCTTGATAGACGCATGCAACACCTGAACTCAAAAATCTAGTATTGTACTTTGGTTGATTCCTAGGAAAGAGAGGTGGGTGTGGCGTGGCCACTTAAGTATCAAGTCTTTCCTAGTCAGAACACCCCATTGACCATTAACAGCTCTAGAATTTCAATCAGGGTTTTAACTGGTTTCCAATTCAGCCATTATACCTATTTTAGCTTAAACAAATAGCTTACGAGCTTTTTCTTCACTCGGGTCAAAAAGACACATAAATTAATACACATAGGAAATCATTCAATGCAAGATGAGTTCATTTACCCTAACTCACATCTTATGAAAAAAAACTTTTCTTAGCCAAAGGCTTAGTAAAAACATCAACTAGTTTTTTTTGGATGATTTAACAAACTGAAGCATGCAATCACTATTTTACATATGATCACAATTGAAATGATGTCTAATCTTTATGTGTTTTGTAACATCCCATTTTTAAAATTTAAATATATTTATGTATTTTTTTCCAATTTTAGATAGTTAAGGGGTATAATTTATTTCATAAAATATTTTAAGATTAATTTGGAAAATAAAGTGTTAAGTTTTGGTTAACGGAGTATAATCAAATTTTTGTTTTGACTTGTTGATAAAGTCAACCACAATCAAAAGGTATCAGTTACCTAACCCAATTTAATTAAAAAGTCCAATTCACTATTTTCTCCCTTTCACCCATGTCAACTACCCTTCACTCCACATCACTCATTTTCTCTCATTTAATATCCATCTTACATTTATCACTTTCCCTTTCTCCCATTTATTCTTCTCCATCACCACAACAAAATCCTTCTTCTTCTTCACCCATCATTACCCACACAAATCTTCTTCTCACTTCTTTCTCAAATTTGGTTTCTCTATCCCACTAAACCTAAACCCATTCATCTATTCTTTCCCTTTATCACCTATAATAAAACCCATTTCTCCTTTCCCTCATAATTTCAAATTCCTTATCCTACACCATCATTTATTTCATTCTTCCAAGCTAAAGGAAAAAGTTTCTCCATTCATCTTACTCTTTTTCTCACACATAAGAGTTGGAGCTAAAGCTAGGAAAAGCTTCACCACACCTTGTGGTTATCTTCCCTAAGGTAAGGAAAATGATATAGTGTAGTGAATTGGTAGGAAATGAAAAAAATTGTGAATTTGATTGTGGTATAAAATTAGATTTCACTTGTTTAAGAAATTGCATATTAGGTATTTGTAAAAATGTATGAATGAAGTGAGAAAATGGTAAAGTGAAATAGTTAGAGACTAAAATGCTTGTGTAGGGATCTATTGTATGAATTACGATTTGAACCTTCAAATTTTGATGACTAGAAGTGATGATATATTATGGATATGATTGTATATTATATGTTAAACTATAGATATGTGTGTATTGAATGGTTTATTGAGTTGATTTCATGAGGAAATGATAGCATATAGTGGATTATCAAGTTTGTGTTTAGATTTGAGAAATTGATGTATTAGATTGAAATTTTGAAGTTGATGAGTATATTGGTATGGTAAAACGATAACCTATATTGAAATTGTTGAATTAATAAACTAAATTGAAAGCTTGGATTGAACTTAGGAAATGATGGGCATAAAATTTTTGCACATATGATAGTAATATATATATATATATATATATATATATATATATATATATATATGACATGAAACAAGTAGCAAAACTATGTAAGAAGTGATTTGAAGTGGTTCCATATGTCATTGTTTGAGGTTGCTATAAGTATACCCTATTTTGCATGAAAAAGGATAAAAATTGGTACCAGAGGCCAATCCTCAACAATGGTAGATTCCATTACAATGGTAGATTCCATGGCTAAGTCATGGATATGATGGAAAAAATATGGCAATTTTAGGGGCTTGGCAGAGGAGACCACAACCAGGCCATGGTGGCTACCACAACCATAGTGTCCCCTAGGATGCCAAGGAGACCTTTTTCATACCAATGCAAATGTGAACTTTTAATCGTAGTTCTTTCTTTATATACTAATGTTGTAATCACTTTCTAACTAGTATAATGTATGAATGTGTTGTTAATATTTCATTAGACCCTTGGACAGTTAAGAGTGTGGTATAGGCCAAAATACGATTATATGACTAAGGAAATGAATGATGATTGATAATGTAAGTAAACAAAGATTCGTATGGAATCAAATTTAGAATTATGTTGAATGGATATGGTTTCATCCTAATGGATTGAGAATGAGTATGATGTTGACTTTGTATGATCATGTTACAAATAATTAAAATATCGATGTTATGATGATTGTATTGAGATTATTGAGTTGATAAGGATGTTGTGAAGATCATATTAGGAATATGAAATTGATATTGGAAAAGGCTATGCCTATTGTGATGATTATGATGAAATGTTGCATTAAGAATTGAATAGTTATAGTTTTCTATAACTTTAACTAAAGCATCATGTATCATTTGCATTAAAGCTGCTCAAAGAATACAAGGGTCCTTTTGAATGGGCCCGATGGGAATGACTCTAAATGAGCAACAGACCCTGTGTATATGGTTCTTATAAAACCTGGCTCCTCTTAAAGCTTTAGCATAGAGCTATATATATGTGTATCCAAGTTACCAGTGGTGGCAATATTGCAAATAGGCGCTCCAGTTTGGTGCTAGTAAAATATTATTTATTGATTACAGGTCATTATATGATTACCCACCAGTTATGGATCCATCATAACATCATTTGAATTAAAAACAAGATACTATATTATCAAAACAACCTTATTTTTTATTTGCATTGCATTGAATCCATCTTATGAATATGTATGTTTCTATTGTATTTTGTACTTATTCTATAACTTGTCTCACTCTTTTGATTACCTGTGGTTTAGTGTTTGATTAGGGATAAGCTTGGCAATGACTTGAAGTATTGATTGTAAACAAAAGGACATGTCGAAGATGTTTTGATGATGTATATGTACATGTGTATTAATAGGTAATATGTATATATGTATATATTCATAGTCTTAAATAGTCTATTTACCCTTGGGTTATAAATATACTAATGTGTTTTGATATAATGACTGGTGAACATATACAATGATGGGCGTTGATGTTATTTTGTTTAATGCCATGGAATAATGACTGAGTTTGACATTAGTAAGTACAACAATGATACTAGGATAAATAAAATATATCATTAAGTGATTCCAAAACTTGGATCATAGATCTCAAGGTAATTGTCTTGAAAATAAAAATTTATTACTATAAATCTTATAGCATGTCAAAAATTACCTTAAGATTCATGATTCGGGTTTGGGGTGTCACATGTTAATCCTAGAGTGTATGACTGAGTTTTTTCTAAGTAAATAGCATTAGTGTTGTCCAATCTTATGAGGATATGATCAAGTTGAATATCGTAATTTGCTTGTTGTTGCCTTAACCATGGAATTTGAGCACAATAACTCCCAACAGTGACATACTCTACCTTATCGATGGATAAGACCACGCCAGCTTGCTTCTTGGAGTGCCAAGAAACAAGTGAACTTCTAAGAAAATGGCAAGTTCCACTCGTACTCTTCTGATCGACCTTGGATCCCACAGAATTAGAATCGAAATAACCAATCCTTAGGATACCATAACCCTATGTGTTGTGTTTCCACTAAATATTTAATATTCTGTTAACAACAAACATGTGTGATTCATTAGGACAAGAGAAGATTGAAAGCAAGCACACATGCATATAGAAAATATTATATCAGGTCTACTAGTAGTGAGATAAAGTAAGGATCTAATCATACCTCTATACTTCTTCTCATTAATGATTTTACCTTATTTATTTTCTTCTAAGTAGCAAGAGGTGCTCATAGGTGTATCTACCTCCTCTACTTTGTCTATTCCAACTGTTTGGGGAGCTATTTGTAATATTTGGATTGACTAAGAAAGATCCCTTTCTTGGTTTGCTTGATTTGTAAGCCTGGGAGGTAAGTTAACTCCCCTGTCATCGATATTTCAAATTCTTCTTATATTACACTAGAGAACTCTTTATACAGTTTATCATTAGTAGCACTAAAAATGATGACATCAACATAAGCTTATACTAAAAATATATCATTTGTACTTTTCTTTTTTAAAAAGAATGGTGTCCATATTTCCTTTTTCAAAACCATTTTCTAAAAAGAAACAACTTAACTGATCATACCATTTTTCAAAACTTTTAAAACCAGGTGGTTGTTCTATATAAACTTCTCTTGAATAAAACCATTCAAGAAGGTGCTATTGACATCTATTTGGTAAAGTTTAAAGTCAAGTAAGCATGCAAAAGCAAGCAATAAGTGAATAGCTTCTAGCTATCAACGGGAGCATATGTTTCATCATAATTTATTCCTTCATCTTAGTTATATCTCTTAGCTACTAGCCTAGCTTTATTTTGAGTTATTGCCCCTGATTTTTCTAGTTTGTTTCTAAATACCTATTTAATGCTAAAAATCGAGTGGTTAGAGGGCCTAGGGATGAGCTCTCATAGTTCCTTGCATGGCTAAACCCCAAAACTCATCTGCTAGAACATCCTCTATACATATGGGTTTAATTTTAGAAACAAAAATGAAATTATTACAAACATTTCTTAAAGAGTTTTGAGTTTGTACTTCCTTGGTTACATCATTGAACATATTTTCAAGATGATAATTCTTATAGATTCTCCACTTCCTAGAAGGTTGGATAGGACTAGTACTATCCTCTTCTTGGTCCTCAGTGTCTGATCTTCGAGATCATCTGCAAGACACTAAACTACATTTCCCAATCTTTTGGGGTGAGATTCATCAAAGGAAACATGAGTTGATTCTTCAATGGTCATAGTTCTTTTATTATAAACTCTATATGTCTTACTATTTAATGAGTAACCAAAAAACACTGCCCCATCAAACTTAGCATTGAATTTTCCAAGATTACATTTTCCATTGTTTAAAACAAAGCATTTGCATCCATAGATATAAAAGAAAGAAATGTTTGTTTTTCTTCCCTTATAAAGCTCGCAGCGCGTTTTCTTTAAAATGGGTATTATCAAAACCCGATTCATTACAGAATAAGCAGTTTTCACTACATCGGCCTAGAAATGTTTAGGAAGATCATTTTTAAGCATGGTTCAAGCTAATTCTTGTAAAGAAAAGTTTTCCTCTGAACAACTCCATTTTGTTGAGGTGTTCTTGGAACAGAGAAATTATGCTCAATTCCATGTTTTTTGCAATAGTTTTCAAAAATGGTATTTTCAAACTCTCTCTTATGATCACTTCTAATGGATGCAATTTTCAAATCTTTTTTGTTTTAAACAATCTTGGCTAATCTTTTAAACTCTTTGAGAGAGTTGTTATGAAAAGGGTCCATGTGAATCTAGAGTAATCGTCAACAATCATAAGAGCATCATAATTCCCACCAAAGCTTTTAATCCTAGACGATCTATAAAAGTCCATGTGTAAAAGCTATAAGGTCTGGTTTGTTGAAAACAATGCTTTTAGATTTAAAAGATGTCGTTACCTTGAGAGTTAGTTGAGGGACCTTTATCCTTAAAGCTTTACTTAAAGGCGTTTCTTTTCCTAGTATTACATATAGAAGCCTTGTGTCCTTTTATTCCAAAGTAATAACATTAAATAAATGGAACTTTAGATTTTTTAGTGAAACAAAATTTGTTTTACATTGCCCACTAAAGAAGTTTTCAAAAGTCTTTTGTTGTTTGTCAGGCTTATAACCAATAATCGCTTTGTTAAACACATATCTTTGGTTACCATACAAAATATCCATGTTCTTTTACCATTTGTGAACTTGGCCAAGGAATTATTGAAATCCTCAATTTCATTCTTTAAATGATTACAATTAGAACAAAAGGATACAAAAGATTCCAATTTAGTTTTGAAAGAGATGTTTCAAGTGAAGAATTCTTTTAAACCAAATCATTGTTAACACCTTTAATGAAATCAAGTTGATTTTCAAGAAAATAGATATGACTAATAGCCCTTTTCAATTTGTTATCTATTTTAAAAAAATTGTTTTACAAATCTTGGAAAACATCAAATACTTCATCATAGGTAATCTCGTTAAAGTCATTTACCTTGTTTTCATCTTCTTCTTGATGGTTTTCCATGAGGTAAAGGTTTTCTTCTTCATTGTATAATGAGTCTGATGAGTTTGTTGAATTGTTATGTCAAGCTATGTAGGCTTTTCTTTTGACCTTCTTTTCATTCTCAGGCTTGTTAGGGAGTTGTGGACAATTATATTTGAAGTGCCTTACCTTGCCACATTTAAATAAAGTAATGTTGTTATTCTTTGTTGGCTTTTTGTTTTGCCTATTTTTCACAAAGTTCATTTGCTTATGAACTTCCTAAACTTCTTGATGAATAAGCTAAGGTCTTTGTTATCATCATCGCTTTCATCATTGATAGTTTCCTTTTCCTCAAAGGCTTTGAATTTGATGTTTTTCTTTTTTGAAGTATTCTTCTTGAATTTTTTAAGCATTTGCATCCGTTGCTTATACTCTTGAAGTTTCCCAAGAAGTATTGTTAAGTACATGTTTTCTAAATCTTTGTAGTCCTTTATAGTGGTGATAATTGGTTGTCATTCCCTGCCTAAACATCTTAACATATAACTGATTAAATCTTCATCAAGAAAGGATCTTCCCAATGTCAAGAGATGGTTATTAATATATACAAATCGCTTTTGCAAGTCCAGAACAGATTCACCCAGAAGTATTTTAAATAAGGCTAAATGGTACATTTAGCCCCTAGAATTGTTGGGATTTTGGTTTTGCCCCCTGGAATGGTTTTTCTTAGGATTGTCTCCCTAGAAAATTTTTTAGCTTAGAATATAATCCCTTCCGTTGACTGCCTCTGCCAACTGATGAGGTGGAGCCTAGTCACATGCCTGTCATTACATATGTGGCATGTGACTCATCATATTAACCTAGTGGATCCTAGTCACATGCCAAGTCACTGATTAACCTATTTTAATTAAGGGTTAATGAATTCCAAGTCACTGATTAAGCTAATTTAACAAAATAAAATAAAGGGTATAAACACGTTGTCACTACTTCGTCTTCCTCACTTCGTTCGTGTTCTGTATTTCCTTTCCCGCGTGTGGACTCAACGAACAAGACGAGGAGAAGATTTCGTGGATTGTGGAGGGTGCGTGGCTGGTGGGTTTCTCTACTGCGCGTGGTAGAAGAGGAAAAGCACAGGTAAGATTCTTGATGCTTTTAGTGGGAAGGTTGAATCTTTTTCTTTGTGGGGACCATGTGAGGGTTAAATTATTATTCATTGGCATGTCGTAACTGTCAAAGTTTAATCATTTTCATTAAACCCTAGTTGTGTTATATGTAACTGTGATGTTTTAATCCTATTAGGGATGAGCTTTTTAGTGGCTTTTCATCACAAGGGTAAATTTACAAATGGGAAACCTATAGAGTACACAGAGAATGAAATTACTGTTTTCCATAACTTAGATGTTGATAAGTGGTCTTACTTTGAATGTGAGTCTTTAGTAAGGGAGTTGGGTTATAGTAAAGAGAGTTTTAAAATGTGGTGGAAAAAGCCTAGTGGGGAGTTTGTTGGCATAACATGGGACAGTCATGCATTGGAGGCTGGAGAGTTTGCTGTAAACAACAGATGTGAGGTGGATGTTTATGTTGAGCATTTAGTCTTGGATGTTGATGTGTTGTTGGAGTTAGGCTATAAAGAGGACACAAGATTGGTTGATAAACATGAGGTGGAGACACCAGTTGAGAAGGTTGGAAGGACCAATTCCACACCCAAGGACAGGCCATTTAAGGCAACCAATAGGCCTGTCACAAGGGGAAAAATTTATAAAAGTGTTAAGGAAAAATTAATTCGTGATGGGGGGTCTAAGTCAAGTGGATTGGGAAATCAAATTAAAGCTGGAAAGGAGGTGGAAGCACAATTCCATGTTGAGGTGCAGGGTGCAAGTGCCTTAAATTTTGAGTCAGAAGGGTTGGAAACACAATGTGGTGCTACTGTTGAAGGTGCAACAGGACCAAATGAGTGTGCAGGGGGGTTGGATTCACAATGTGGTGCTAATATGGAGGATGCAAATAGACCAAGTAAGGATACAGAGGGCTTGAAAACACAATGTAGTACTGATGTGGAGGGTTTAAAACCTGGGAATAAAGACAGGGGGGTCTGTAATCAGAAAGAGGTGTGAATGTTGAGGATGCAAGTGGAGAGGAAGGATCAGGAGGGCATGGGGTAGGAGTTAGTTTAGGTCCAGATTGGTGCAACCCAGTTGATGAAGATCAATGTGGAGACATTGATGAGGAGTATGAGACAGATGGAATCCACAGTTATGTAGACTCAGATGATGAGTACCAGGATGAGGATCATGGTGAATTTGGTTTTCAGGCATTTGAAGAAGATATTTTGGGGAGGAGGTGTGAGCTTAGGTTGGGCATGGAGTTCACTTCAATGGTGCAGTTTAGACAAGCTGTAATGGAGTATAATGTACATAATGGGAAACAAGTGAAGTATGTTAAGAATGAGCCATGGAGGTGCAGGGTTGTTTGTAGCACAGATGGATGTGGATGGTTGGCCTTTGCTAGTAGGGTTGGTAGGACAAACATAATAAGATTGAAGACATTCATAGACCAGCACTCATGTGGTAGGGTTTTTGAGAACAAAAATGTGAATGCTAGGTGGGTTGCAAAGATTATTTTGCCAAAAATAAAGATTAATAGGCACATGAAGTTGGAGGAGATAAAGGCTGAATTGAGGGTCAGTCATCAAGTGGGGATTACCAGTTGGACAGCACACAATGCAAGGAGAATAGCAACTGGGATGATAGAAGGAGAGGCCAGAAAGCAATATGAACTCCTTTGGAATTATAGTGCTGAATTGAGGAGGGTCAGTGATGGGGCTACCACATGCAAGCTCCAACTGGTTACCTTAACTGATGGACTGCAACCGAGGTTTCAGAGTTACTATCTATGCCTTGATGCTTGCAAGAAGAGCTTTATAGCTGAGTGTAGGCCATTTGTAGGAGTTGATGAATGCCATTTGAAGACTCAATTTGGTGGGATTCTCTTAACAGCTGTAGGCAGAGATGCCAATGATCAATATTTTCCACTAGCATTGGCTGTTGTGGAAGTGGAGAACACAGAATCTTGGACCTGGTTTCTAACTCTACTATTGTAGGACATTTGAACAGATAGAAGGTTGGTCTTTATTTCTGATCAACAAAAGGTATGGACATGGTGTTTATAATGCCTTACTTTAATTTTGAATGTTTCCTTCTGTTTATGGTATTTTGTATTCTGCACAGGGACTCCTGCAGGCCATGGAGGAGTTGAACCTAGCAGCTGAACATAGATACTGTGTAAGACACTTATAAAGTAATCTAAAGAAGAAGTTTGGTGGTGGGGCATTGTTGAAGGAACTCATGATGGGGGCTAGTAAAGCAACCTATATACAGGTTTGATTTAAAGTATTTGCATATTTTTTCATAAACACAATGTAGGCACCATATGAGGTGGAGTATTTACAAGTTTTTTAATTTCAATATTATGTTTATAGGGCTGGGAAGCCAAAATGAACCAAATTAAGGATGTTGATGGGGGTGCTTGGGGATGGTTGATGGCTATCCCTAAAGAGGCTTGGTGTAGGCACCAATTCTCACACTACCCCAAGTGTGATATGGTGATGAACAACCTGTGTGAGGCCTTTAACAGTGTCATTCTACCTGCAAGGGAGATGCCAATAATCAGCATGCTGGAATGGTTAAGGAGTTACTTAATGGTAAGATTTGCAAAGCTAAGGACCAAAGCAATCAACATCAAAGGAGACATTATGCCTAAGCCATCTAAGAGGTTGGAAAGAGAACAACATTTATCTGCCAACTGGTTTCCACAATGGTCTGGAGGTCGGGTTTTTGAAGTTACACATTCTCTGCTCAATGAAAGATTTGTTGTTGACCTTGAGAAAATGACTTGTGTATGTGGATGGTGGGAACTGGTAGGCATGCCATATCATGTATATTACATACAGGACAGAACCCTCTTCATTATGTGGATAGTTGTTATTCAAAGAGCCAATATGAGAAGTGTTATGGACATGTAGTTGGTGCAATCAATGGCCCAAACCTATGGCCAACAACAGAACATCCACAAACTCTGCCACCAACATATAAACGTGGACTCGGGAGGCCAAAGAAACTCAGGAGGAGGGATCCAGTTGATGAAGAAAACCCATGTAAATTAAGGAGACAACCTAAACCTTATTCATGCACAAACTGTGGGGCAACAGGCCATAACAAGGCTAAATGCAAGGAACCACCAAGACAAACTAATGTGAGTAGATATTTTAATACTGATATGGTGATTAATACAGATAATGATGTTTGCTTATTTTTTGTTTTAGGAACCTGATAAGGAACCCACAACAGAGCAGAATGCCAATGCTGGGGATGAGGTTGAAGGGGCCACTAATGATGCAAATATTGATCAATCAAGTCAACAACATGAAGGTGAATATGTAACTGCAAGCATTAGTGGGACTACAACTGCAGAGGTTCCTGTCAGAAGGCAGAAGGGCAGACCTGTAAGGACTACTGAACAACATCCCAAAGCTATCACAAGAGCTAGTGCCAGACTGAGAGGAAGGGGAAGAAGGACAAGAATAGGATCAACACCAGTAATTAATTTAGACGAAGGAGGTTCAGTTGGAGGGGAGGCTGACATGGTAGCTACACAGTCAAGTGTTGTTTGAGACAATGTTTAAGCATGCTGTAATTATTTTGATACAATGTTATTAGTTGTTGTAATTATTTTGACACGGTGTTGTTAAGCCTTTAATAGTGTTCAGACAATATTTTCATTTTGATTCAATGTAGTATGCTTTACTTCACTTCACTGATAAGTCTTGATTCAGTGAATCTTGAAGATGAATGTTTTTTGGTGATTCAAGGTGAAAGATGAGGCCAGAAAAAGTTGAAGAGGGTAATTATTGAACAAATAATCTTTAACATTCACAGGTTGAAACAAAATGAAAATATCCAACCAATACAAATAACATTCAACCAAACAAAAGGTTAAAAACTTTGCATCTTCATTAATAGATCACATGACAGTTACATTCACCAATACGAATAATTAACAAAACCCTAGACTCAAGTTAACATCACCATACTTCCCATCATCAGGGACCTAATGCTAGGAAACAAATTTCTTAAGGGCCTATTCCTATATTTTGATTGACTGAACCATAACCCTAAATCATACTACACCAAGTCCTTAACCTCTTAACCCATTCGCTGCAACCAACACCAGGATGAGGAAGACAATAGCCCACGATATTGCACACAGCCACATTAGCATAAAATTCATGGTTCTGTATTCTTTTAATCTTTCTTCCAACATTACAACCTTCTCCATCTCTGTGTAAAGAACTCCATTGCCATGGGTAGAGAAGCTACCACTCCTTGCAAGGCTTTGTTGCCCACTATCCACCCATTCAAAGTATCCACACGACTTCTCATTCTGTGACAGGAATGGAACATTTTTCAAACATGGGTCACCTTACAAAACACCAACACATACACAACAAACCCTAAACGTAAGCTCACCATCCAATTAACACATCTGAAGAATGATCTGCCAGGATTTTTTGAGTTCTTCGAAACAAGTTGCAACACAGGTTCGTTACATTTACATAACCTCTTACATGGAACCCTTGAGAACGATCCACTTGACCTTGTAGACATGGCAGACGCACTTAACTCACTTGGAAGGATAGGGAAGAAAGCCTTGGTCACCTTTTTATGAGTCAACAAGAAAAGTAACCGTTGGGTAATCGAGCAGCACGTAGGTGAGGAAGAAAAACATAAAAAGAAGAGAATTATGTCTGATTTTGTTAAGTAGCTTCTGATTTTGTTAATTAGCTTCATGTGATAAATCATTTCATTAACCCTTAATTAAAATAGGTTAATCAGTGACTTGGCATGTGACTAGGATCCACTAGGTTAATATGATGAGTCACATGCCACATATGCAATGACAGGCATGTGACTAGGCTCCACCTCATCAGTTGGCAGAGGCAGTCAACGGAAGGGGTTATATTCTAAGTTAAAAAATTTTCTAGGGAGACAATCCTAAGAAAAACCATTCCAGGGGGCAAAACCAAAATCCCAATAATTCTAGGGGCTAAATGTACCATTTAGCCTTTAAATAATTATAATTCATGGTTAAGGGTGTTTACTCTAGATCTTTTAACTTCACTAGTTCCTTCATGAGTAACTAGTGAAGTATCCTAATTTCTTTGGAAGATTTGCAATTTATAACTCTAAAAAATTCATCAGGACTAATAATAGAGCAAGTAATATTTTTACCTTTCAAATCTAATTTACCTCTTCTTTTTTCTTTATTTGTCCAAAGATCTTTTGGTTTTTCAATCATTTTACCATTAATAATGTGCATTAGGAAATTAGAGTCATTTAAAGTAACACCTTATATATTTTCATCATCTGACTCGATAAAGATTTGCATGTGGGCTTTCCAAAAGGTATATACAAGGTCGTTAAAAATCGATGGTTTATTAATAACCGCACCCTTTCCTAACATTTTGTTTAAGACTATTCTCTTAAGTTGTGAAGCTTTAAAAATAAAAGACTAAACTCTGATCTCCACTTGTTGCAAAATGGCCTTAGACATAAGAGTATGGTGAATTAAGTCTTGGATTTTTCTAACTTTTAGCCAAAGTAATTTAGATAGGAGTAATTATTTTAAATGACTCTTTAAAATAAATAAAAAAGGTTTTGTAAGATCTATGAGAAACTATCAAAATAAAGATTATAGTAAATATGATAAGAAAGTAAAGAGCAATTTAATGGCACAAATAAAGAGAGAAGGGATAAGAAAAAGCACACCATGATGCATCCTGGTTTGATCACCAACACTGTGATCTAGTTCAATTTCCTAACTTAAAGGCTTAGAATTTTGCATTATAATAAGAAATAGTTACAAAGGTATTTGTTTACAACTCTTAGACTATCTTGCCCAAATGTAAAACTTCCTCATAACCTGTTTCCCAAATCCAACAAGATCAAAGTAGCCTTAAGGTATTCTAGATATCTCTATCTCTCATCTTAGACCTAAAACACTCTAGTCTAAGAGCATAAATGAAAATAAGAATTACAACTGATCCTATGACAGAAAAAGAACTTCAGAATAAGCAAAGAATAATACAACTCATTTAAAAAGAGTATAAAGTAGTGTTGTGTCTATTTTCAAAGCCTAGGCACTCAACATATAGGAAAACAAATCGCCATAAATTAAAATAAAATGTGTCTGGTTACTTGAAATATGACACCTTCTAAAAATAAGTCAAAACCCAAAAAACGATCCCAAAATTGAGAAGTTGGTTCGAACTAGGTACCAGAGTAGTTCAAAATTGGTTTGAATGGTTCAAACCATACCATTCAAGCCCATCTAGCTCAAAAATGACTTTTTAGCCCAGTTTGCTTGTTTTTTGTTCCTTGACCCATTTTTTAAAAAAATTTAAGACTTAGCCCATTTTCCTTTGCTCATTCTTTGGTTCTTAACCATCTTAACAAAAAAAAAACACTTTAAGGCCAGACTTAAAGATGCATCCACACTAAAGCACTACTAGACCTTAAAGTTGAAGCTCCACATATAGACTTCATGCCAAGGGTACATCCTAGATTTATTTCCTTTTGTTTTAAGCATAGTCATTCCTTAGTTCCACAGAGCCTTAGAATCCTCTTTTTGGTTTGTCATTATCAAAACAACCTACCTACACACATAGGAATTATACCTTTATCCCAAAAACTTTGCTTAAAGACATCCCTTTTTCTAGTATTACACACAAAAGTTGTCATTTTATTTCATGGTAATAGTATTTAATAAATGAGCATTTGGATTTGTTTTGATAAATAAAGGTTGTTTTACATTGATCACCAAAGAAATTTTTGAAAGATTTTTTATGCTTTCCAAGCTTATAACCAATACCCGCTTTATCAAAGACACGTCTTTGGTTACCAAGTAAAATATCAAAGTTCTTTTTGCTATTAGTGAACATAGAAAAAGTGTTTTTCAAATCCTCGATCTCACATGTTAAATGTTTATAGTTAGAATAATTAGATGTAAGGAATTCTAATTTGGTTTTAGAAAGAGATGTATTAAGTGAAGAATTCTTTTCAACTAAATTGTTATTAGCAACATTAATAGAATCCATTTATTTTACAAGAAGAGAGATATGATATTGATCCGGTCCCAACACCGGTCCCCAAGAGCATGGTTTTAATGCTTTGCCAGATCAGCATTTTGAACAGGAGAAGTATGTCTCAAATACCTTATAATTACTTTTATACGGAGTACATACCGCCAGGGCACGTTACTTCGCCAAGGCATGCAACTCCGCCATGGCATGTAACTCCGCCAGGGCACGTAACTCCGCCAAAGCACGTTACTCCGCCAATGCATACTACTCCGCCAAGCCATAGGCGGAATATTGAATTTCCTATATTGCGTAGCGAGCCCATACTTATAACCCCGGCACGAGATTGACTCTGTCTTGAGAGGTTAAAAATGGGAATCACGCTGTCACGCATAAAAGGGAACAATGAATAAAATAATAAGGCATTAACGCTTTCCAAGTAAGTGGAAATACCCACTACAGCGATGGTGCTCGTGAACGACACAGGGACCCACTACCTTTCTTGCAATATGCCAGAAAACAAGGAACGGGTCCTACCAATAATGGAGCACCAGTAACAGGTATATAAACCTCAGCAAAAAGGTATAGAGGGATCCCCCCTCAATTCTGAACCTTACACTTTTACTTGCATAATTCTCTCAGATTTGCTTTCTAAGTCTTACAGTATTTCAGAATACTGACTTGAGCGTCGGAGAATAATTGCAGGTACCACCACCAATTGTGTGAAGGCAAAGAAGGTTACTTCAGGCGGACTGTCACACCGCCCAGAGTGCATTGTATTCCGCCCCAGTATACAAGGATACTCCGTACTTGCACATTTATAAATATCTCCTTGTACCAGATTGACATTACATGTACATTTTGAATTGTTCATCAACCATACTTTTACACCCCCTGTAAAGAACAGTTCAGATATCATTTACATTTTTCAATTTATTACCCATGTGTGAACACCGATTTCGGTCCGACCCAAATGGAAAAGACACCGGTCCCAAATGGAAATATAATCGGTCCAAATTCCAAAAGGGGGGGAACACCGGACCAATTGTTTAATGGTCGATGTCACGGATCTGACAACGAAAGAACGAGTGAGTCCGGCCCAAGTAAGAAACGATGATCTCTTGGGCGGATTCAGATCGAAAATAGGCACACCGGCTGGTAGTAGATCCAGACTAGGAGGGAGAACATTGCCCCTGTGAACACCTCTTTCAGTCCGACCTAAATTGTTATAACACCGGACCTTTTCCTTAATGGTGGCAACACCGGACAAGGCCCAAATTAACACCGGACCAATGTCGTGCGCTTGACAAAGGAGTAACAGGCCAGTCCGGCCCTAAGGAAAGGAATCTCAGATCAAAAATAGGCACACCGGCTGGTAGTAGATCCGGACTAGGAGGGGGAACATCGCCCCTGTGATTACATTGAAAGACTCAACCGGTGTGAAGACATAGGTAAAGGTTCTTGAGACACCCCAACGGATCAATGGAGACTCCGTCCAACCGATGTCTTTGCTAATCGATGTCACAAATTTGACAACAGATGGGCGAGGTCGGAAATTTGTGCATGATGACCTGGAATCGCACTCCCCAAGAATGGCAGACAGGGAGGCGAAAGTGGACAATTAAAAATACCCCACTGAAACCCTGCTCCCCACAAAGAGATAGTGGCCAGGGTTGCACCACTATGCGTATGGGTGAGTGGGAACTCTGGTTGTCCCAAACACTCAACCCATACCTTTAAGCCTTATAAATACCCCAGCTAAAGAAGCTACGGGGGTTGCGTTTTCAAGGGGTTGGCTAGTAAGTTCTTGACACGGTCCAGAGCTGGAAAGAGAGGAAACCTCTAAATTTCACTTCAAGAGTCTTAAGGAATTCATTCCCTTCACACAGTTCTATCCCAATACCTCCCAATCCACACCGTCCCAACACCTCCCAATCCACACCGTCCCAACACCTCCCAATCCACACCGTCCCAATACTCCCTAAACTATACCGTCCCAACACCTCCCAATTCACCATCTCCATATTCCTTGAACACCACACCGTCTCAGCCTTCAACCCACATCGTTCTAACAGCATCCTCCCAACAGCACTGTCCCTCAGATCCTCATCAACTCCACCGATTCACTGTAGCCCTTTACACCGATCTCCTAAATATACCATACTGTATTCATATTCCTGAACACCACCCGGTTCTGCCCTAATCCGTCCCAATACCCCCAAATACCACATAGTCCCAACACCCATCAATCTCCACACCGTCCCAATACTCCCTAAACACCACACCGTCCCAGCCTCCTAAACCCAATATATCTTCCCAACATTTCCTGAATCTCCTTACCACTGTTCGGTCCTTCAACCCCATACCCACACCAGCAGACTCCACACCGGTCAACATCTGTAAGCTGTTTCCTCAACAACCTCACCACCAGTTCTGTTCTGTGTTCTTTCCTTTTGTTTTTTTTTTATTAAACGTTCATCTGCTGAGTTTGTACTTTTTGGACTTGTTTACTTTCCTAAAGTTCATTCACTTAAATTTCTTTTTACTTTGTAATAATAATGAAAAAGAAATAAATGTCTCTTGTGTTTTCTTTCAAATCTAGATAAAGTAAAAAAAGAAACAAATCATTTTTAGTCAGTGTCGTACGGAAAATACTTCCGTCTACACAATCTCTATAGGATTCGTACACGTGCGAAGAACTTCGTCTTGTATGAGTTCCTCACCAAAATGATACCCACCAACATTTTCCCAATCTTTTCCTAAAATAAACATTCAGAACTACGTAACCCTGATTTCTTGATAATTCAAGAATACGTAGGAGCAGGACTTTAACTCCTGTCGGGCCCACCTCTCTTATTTCCTTTTACTGATTTATTTCCTTGCTTTTTGTGTTTCTTTCGTGTTGTTACTTTTTTTTCATTTCGTTTCTGTGAAAAATCAATTTAGACGTGACGTCTTGTTGATTTCCCCCTAGTTTTTGCTCAAGCCTCGCCATAATTTCATAGGGAAGGGATACTTAGGACGAGACGTCCCGCTTATCTCTTTCCTATCCCTGTTTTTTTATCCGAGAATGTCTAATTTAGGCGTGACGCCTTATTAGCATTCTCTTCCCCTCTCTGTCTTATATCGAAGTCGAGTTTAATTCGGATGAAACGTTCCATTGACCTCGCTTCGACATTCCATGTTTGTACAGTTCTCTCATTCAATTCTGTCTTTTTCAAGTAAAAAAAATACAACAGCAAAAGGGAAGAAACCATGTTTTATTTAAGGCTATTTATATTGTGCTTTCAATCTTGGTACTGTCTTTGACAGGCGATGTAGGGTGCTAATACCTTCCCTACTCGTAACCGACTCCCGAACTTGAATCTCAATTTTTAACCAGTGCTTTACTGAACCTAGTTTTTTCCAATGTTTTTCCTATGGATAAAAACGTTGGTGGCGACTCCCTGTTTCATTCCACACTTTCTCCCTTTCTCGCCGCGCCGTCGTGATCCAGGTTGCGACAGATGGCGACTCCACTGGGGATGCTTAAAAGAGTCAGGCCAGTTTGATTGAAAGCGCATGTTCTTTTTATATAGCCTTTGTTAGCTTGGATTTCTTCTCTCTTGTTTTATTTTCTGTTAATTGTTGTGAAAGTTTGTTCTTGTTTTAATCGTATATTCTTATTTGTTTCATTATCTATGTTTGCATGCTTGTTGAACCCTAGGGTGGAGGACCATGTTGCTTTCCTGTAATTATTGAACCCTAAGGTAGATGACTTTGTATATTTGTTCTGTGTTTGTTCTTTGTGCAGAATGGGGTAAGGTAAAAGGTATAGACTGCCCTTCCACACACTACACTCACAAATTACTCGCACACACTTATGAGTGGCGCCCTATACCCGGGCCCCAAATGAAGCTTAAGTTAGGAGAGGTTGGTAACGGAATCGTATGGGATGTACTTCCTATCCGGTGTTCATGAGAGCCTCAACCAGAGTTCGACCTCTCATGATATACGCACCTAGTGGTTCCCCACTGTTGCGTCCCTGTCATGGGTAGGATCTTGGCTCTGGTGACCTTCTAAAAGTCTAGAATAAGCCACCTGGTGTGAAGAGCCACTTTTAGACAAACCATAGGGCCTAGAGAAAACTTTCAGCAAAACCTGACCTAGGCCACAAAAGGGCAAACTTTACTTTACCTTACGTCATTTTTGCTTTCCCCTTTTATCCAAGAAAATGAATTATCTACCACCCGCAGATTTACTGGGTTATTGAAATAATGACTCATTTTGAAACATACAGTATTCTTCGGGTGAATAGATAATCCTCTTTTGGTCGTGTACCCTTTGAGTATCTATGGAAATTGACATGGGATTGAACTTAAGAAATAAGGGCTGTAATTGCCCGAAGAAGATGTCTGAGCTAGAGGCTCCCGCCTCAGGATGAAAGATTTCTTTTGTCTTCACAATTATCCCATATTAATTTCTATGATTACCATACCTAGTACTTTTGAATGATGAATTCTAAGGAATGGTCAAAGGATACTCGCCAAAGTCTGTGATGGTTTCCCACAACATTGTTCTTCTTTCTATTTCCACCTAACATTTTTTTCTTTTTCTTTCTTTTAAAAAAAAAAGAGACACCAACGTCACGGGTAGGCATCCTTACCAGACCCGGCTCCAAAAGAAACTCATGGCTGAGGCAGAAGCTGTTGAAGGAAACTTTAGAACCGAGTTCGATCAGCTGAAAGAGCGAGTCGCAGAGTTAACTAAACTCTTGGAAAAGAAACTTACCGAAGGAGGCTCCTCTGCGGGTGTTGAGGATGCTCAACAGCAGCCTGTCACTGCGCCACCTCCCCTTGGTTCTGACCCAGCAAGAACCCAACTCCCTAATACAATGACACCCCCTCTCACCATTCATGTCGGGAGACCTAACCCTGCCATTGAGGCCCAGCCACCTTACGGCCAGTCTTACGCACAGTATACATTTGTCGGTCTAGACGGTAACCCAGTACCCTTTCCACTTTATGGCCTACCCCCGGGGTACTATCCCCCACTCGCCAACCAACAAGACGCCCACAACCAGCAAGTGGTAAATCCTTATGCTTCATACCCCACACAACCAAACATGCCACCACTCCACCAAACCCAAAACACGCAAACCCATGACCTACAAGCTCACCAGGCCCAAAACACACAGGTCCATGACCCACAAACCCACCAAATCCAAAACACACAAGCCCCGATGGCCCAGCCAACCTACAATGCCCAAGCCCAAAATACACAAGCCCAGATAACCCAGCCGACTTATGCTGTGGCTCATCCTCAAGGTCCCTCACCAAATACAGGCCTAGTAAACCAGTCCCATGTGTTGCCTCCGTATAACCAGTCATTCGGCTATCCGTATGGATACGGAACCCCCTATGGGACCAACCTCCAAGATACAACCCGCGTGGTCGCGGCTCCTCGAAGGGAAAGGATAGAGATCTTAGAAGAGCGTTTAAGAATGATGGAAGGCGCCGGAGGTTTTGGACTAATAGATGCTTCGGAGCTATGTTTAGTCACAGATGTTGTTCTCCCACCCAAATTCAAGATGCCAGACTTTGACAAGTATCGGGGAATGACTTGTCCTAAGAATCATCTCACGATATACTGTCGAAAGATGGCATCTTACTCTTCTAATGACCAACTATTGATCCACTGCTTCCAAGATAGTCTAGCAGGAGCTGCTCTTACATGGTATGCTCACCTTGATCGGAACCATATCCATTGTTGGAAGGACCTGGCTGATGCCTTCCTTAGACAATACAAGTATAACATGGATATGGCACCCAACAGGGTTCATTTACAAAATATGGTGAAGAGGGACAATGAAACGTTTAAGGAGTATGCCCAACGATGGAGAGAAACAGCGGCGCAAGTTGATCCCCCATTGTTGGAAAAAGAAATAGTCGCAATGTTTATCGACACACTCCATCACCTTTCTACGGCAAAATGATTGGTAGTGTTTCAGCCAATTTCTCTGACATCGTGACTATTGGGGAAAGAGTGGAGAGTGGAATACGAACGGGTAAGATCACTCAGGGCTCATCTGGGGCAAACATGACAAGGAAGCCGGCACCTGGGAGAAGGGATGGAGAAACTAATTCCATCTCTTTTAATCAAAAGACGGTTCCGTTGAGACCATTCACTCCTACCATGATTCAAGCTCCCAATCCTTATGTGGCCGCAGCTACTTATGGCCCGACAGCTCATACTCCTCACTACCGCCCACCCATAGTAAGAGCTCCAATACCGCAACCCATGCCATACCATCACCCGCAGCAAGTAGCTCGACCACCCAACTATAATCAGAACCCAAGGAATCCCAACAACGAGCGCGCCCCTGCGCAGTTCGATCCAATTCCCATAACATATGCTGAACTTTTTCCAGTCCTCGTTGAGAGGGGAATGATAACTCCATGCCCCATGAGGCCGTTGCAACCTCCTTACCCAAGGGGGTATGACCCGAACGCTCATTGTGATTACCATGCAGGGGCGCCAGGGCACTCCACAGAAAATTGCATGGCTTTGAAATATAAAGTGAGAGATTTGATCAAAGCCGAGTGGATTAGTTTTTAAGAAGGAAGCCCTAATGTGACCGTAAATCCCCTGCCTAATCACAAAGGTTCGGGAGTTAATGCCGTGGTGACAGAGGTTGGAAATGGTTTTTGATGATAATGCTGATTTGGGTGGCCGCTTGCCCGCCGGGCCGAGAGCTCAATGACTGGGAAGCTGTCAAATTCCCCACGATTTTAAATGGTTCACCAAATTAATTTATCATTTGCCTTAGTGTCTTGTTTATCCCTCTGCTATGCCTAAGGCTTTGGGACTTTCCATGTAATAAAGGCGAAAAAAAACTTGTTTTACCAGTCAATCAATAAATGTGTATCGAAATTCTAAAAAAATTTTTCTCATTCCTTTATCCTTGCTTTTATCCATTGTCTTTATTTGTTTGTTCCTTTTTTTTCCTCTCCATTTTTTATTTCTTGCCACAAAGCGCTAAAATTGCAGATCCGAAAAAGATCCTCTTGAGACTAATGAAATCACAATCCCGTTTTATGACCTCAACTACCCGGTCGATTGTGCTGACGAAGAAGGTAGGGAAACCTACGAGCCACTATCCAAGTTTACAAGATTGTTAGAACAAGAGGATCAATATGGGTATACCCCTAAGTCAAGAACAATTGAAGGAATCACGGGGGCAACCTATCAGAAGGCATGGAATAACAATATGGGCAAGTCCCGAATTGGACAAGTGGTAGGCCAGTCATTTAAGGAAACCTCAACAGTTGAATAGGGGGGAAATCGCTTATGTCCATAAATGTAGACACAACTAAGGAAGACTTTGCCAAAAAAAAAACAAAAAAAAAGAAAAAAAGAAGAAAAAAAAACAAATAATACAAAAAAAAATGAAAATAAAATAGAGCCAAGCTTGAAGTCCAATGCACATACCAAGCAGGGAAAGCTGGTTACGTCCAGATCATCAGGCAAGCTGTCATTTTCTGTATTGGGGGAATAAATGTCACTAGACCAAGAACTTGTATTCTTATCATCATCAACACCTCAAAAGGAGTAGAGTCTCCTATTTGAGAAGACATCAGTTCCCCAAAGGATCCAAACTAAATTTGGAAAAGGTTAGGCAGACTCAGCTGGAGTGTGATCAGTTTCAACCTTTTACTGTAAAGGATGCAGCCAAAAATAAAAAAGAAGAGAAAAACACAAGAAAAAAGCTCGCTAGGTTGAAAACCTGAAAGGGCGGCCTAGGCAAAAGTTAGAGCAACCCAGTGAGTCGAAAACCTGAAAAGGCGGCTCAGGTAAAATTAGGGTCAAGATTTCGGCAGAGTAAGTAAAATTTCCAATGCAAAACGCGTAAACTGGGGGCATGTGGACCATGGTCGAACTACCCTCTCAAAGGCAGAGTTGAACGATGTACTTAAGATCGTGACGCAGGATTAAGGTTCTCACTAGTCTCAGGAATTCACTGGAGGATCCTTGAACTTTCTGGCCTTGGCCTGTCCTATGTGACTTCATTTCATCCCATCTGTTTTCCCTATTGTCCATTCTCTGTATATTGTTTGACATACATGAATAAAGTTCATCCTTTTTCGATACGTGTTATAAATTGCATTGATCTGATAAAACATTGTGTTTTTTATAAAAATAAAATGAAAGAAGGGTGAACATTTAAAGTCGTGAGGAACGAGACGCTCTCACTACTCGACCTCGTCTTAGACAATCATCATGAAGACTCAGCCAGACATGCGCTTCAAAGCTATGATCGCCTCTTGCATTCTCCTCTGTCCATGAGTTGTCCTAAGGGCCGCGGTTTCACAGGACCTACCCGGTTTTTGAACTTATCTTTGCACTACTTACCATTTTTATGCAGGTTATCTCACAGACAGTCATGCCAGGCATTAACACCTCAATCAAGTCCTTCAAGTCCCCTCCTCGAATCGCCTCAGAACTCCATCCTTAGATCGCCAAAGTTGACACTTCTCAAAGTCTCCTCTTCAATCTCCAAAGCAGGCACCGTTCTAAACCTCTTTCGCCAAAGTTGGCAATCTTCAAAGTCTCCCACTCAACTCCAAAATCAGCACCTCTCAAATTCTCATCCCTAGTGAAATCAATCACCAAAGTTGGCACTTCTCAAGATCTCTTCCCCAAATGAATCCCAAACTTTACATTCTCCATCAAAGAGCAGTATCTCGAATCACCCAAATTCTTCCCCAATGGAACTACATTTTCTTCAAAACATCTCAAACTGGGGCATCTCCCCAGATTTCTTCTATTCTAGTCAAGAAGCAGTACCCTGAGATTCCTTCAATCTTCCTAACTGGGGCATCTCCCCCAGATTTCTTCTATTTTAGTCTAGGGACAATTCCCCAAGATTCCTTTAAATCATCTCAAACTGGGGCATCTCCGCAGGTTTCTTCTGTTCCAGTCAAGGGGCAATTCCCCAAGGACCTTCAATCATGTCAAACTGGGGCATCACCCCGAGCCTTTAGGTCCAGTGAGTTAATTCGGACGAGACGTCCCGTTAGCTCCCCAACCTTTACATTTTCTGCCAACAGTGAGTTAATTCGGACGAGACGTCCTGTTAGCTCCCCCAATCTCCGTATTTGCCGTAGACCGAGGGTCAATCCCACACTTTAGCTTCCAGCCGCCTATCAAGGCATCCTTTATTTCCCAGCCGCCTATCAAGGCATCCTTTATTTTCCAGCCGCCTATCAAGGCATCCTTTATTTTCCAGCCGCCTATCAAGGCATCCTTTATTTTCCAGCCGCCTATCAAGGCATCCTTTATCTTCCAGCCGCCTATCAAGGCATCCTTTATTTCCCAGCCGCCTATCAAGGCATCCTTTATTTTCTAGCCGCCTATCAAGGCATCCTTTATCTTCCAGCCGCCTATCAAGGCATCCTTTATTTCCCAGCCGCCTATCAAGTCATCCTTTATCTTCCAGCCGCCTATCAAGGCATCCTTCATTTTCTGTCCGCCTATTCAGGCATCCATTTACCTTTCAGTCGCCTATTCAGGCATTCCTTTCCTTTCCTGTCCGCCTATTCAGGCATCCTTTATTTTTTCATTCGCCTATTCAGGCATTCCTTTCCTTTCCTGTCCGCCTATTCAGGCATCCTTTACTTTCAGTTCGCCTATTCAGGCACTCTTTACTTTCTGTTTGCCTATTCAGGCATCCCTTTACTTTCCATCCGCCTATTCAGGCGTCTTTTACTTTCAATCCTCCTATTCAGGCACCATTTACTTTCTGCTCGCCTATTCAGGCACCTCTTTACTTTCTGTTCGCCTATTCAGGCACCCCTTTACTATTTGTTCGCCTATTCAGGCATCCCTTTACTGTTTGTTCGCCTATTCAGGCATCCCTTTACTGTTTGTCCACCTATTCAGGCATCCCTTTACTGTTTGTCCGCCTATTCAGGCATCCTTTTACTTCTCATTTGCCTATTCAGGCATTCATTTACTTTCTGTCCGCCTATTCAGGCATCCTTTACTTTCCGTCCGCCTATCCAGGCATCCTTTATTTTTCATTTGCCTATTCAGGCATTCCTTTTCTTTTTTGTTCGCCTATTTAGGCCTCCTTCATTTTCCAGTTCGCCTTTTCAGGCACCCTTTACTTTTTGTTCGTCTATTTCTAAAAAAAAAAAAAAAAAAAGCGGTGTTGGTCTGATGTTGACACTAGGTGGATGAGGTTCTCTCTATTCCAAGACATGGGTGGTAGTCTAAAGGGTGGTGTCATGACCCTCAAATCGAGTAAACTAGGAACCGTGAATTAGGTCACAAGGGACGGTGTCCCAGTGGTTACACCGGTTACTACTTTGGGGCGTAACAAACGGTATCATGAAACCTACCTCGGATAGAATTGGATCCAGGGTTCAAGTTGCTAAGGCCGATGTCATGCACAATACACCGGCCATTCAAAAGGGAACAAAAGTTGAGGGCGGGGTGGTCATGATGCACTAATCCGAGGTTCAATACTTTGCAAGGACGATGTCCGGTTGATGGGTCCTATTTATCCCCTACATCGGTGTTCATGTCTTTACTCCCTTTTCACCTCGGAAATACGAAGATTCCGTATTTCTCTTGTGGAAAAGGAGTAAAGAGGGGCATCTGTGAACACCTATTTCGGTCCGACCCAAATGGAAAAGACACCGGTCCCAAATGGAAATATAACCGGTCCAAATTCCAAAAGGGGGGGAACACCGGACCAATTGTTTAATGGCCGATGTCACGGATCTGACAACGAAAGAACGAGTGAGTCCGGCCCAAGTAAGAAACGACGATCTCGTGGGCGGATTCAGATCGAAAATAGGCACACCGGCTGGTAGTAGATCCGGACTAGGAGGGAGAACATTGCCCCTGTGAACACCTCTTTCAGTCCGGCCTAAATTGTTATAACACCGGACCTTTTCCTTAATGGTGGCAACACCGGACAAGGCCCAAATTAACACCGGACCAATGTCGTGCACTTGACAAAGGAGTAACAGGCCAGTCCGGCCCTAAGGAAAGGAATCTCAGATCAAAAATAGGCACACCGGCTGGTAGTAGATTCGGACTAGGAGGGGGAACATCGCCCCTGTGATTACATTGAAAGACTCAACCGGTGTGAAGACATAGGTAAAGGTTCTTGAGACACCCCAACGGATCAATGGAGACTCCGTCCAACCGATGTCTTTGCTAATCGATGTCACAAATTTGACAATAGATGGGCGAGGTCGGAAATTTATGCATGATGACTTGGAATCGCACTCCCCAAGAATGGCAGACAGGGAGGCGAAAGTGGACAATTAAAAATACCCCACTGAAACCCTGCTCCCCACAAAGAGATAGTGGCCAGGGTTGCACCACTATGCGTATGGGTGAGTGGGAACTCTGGTTGTCCCAAACACTCAACCCATACCTTTAAGCCTTATAAATACCCCAGCCAAAGAAGCTACGGGGGTTGCGTTTTCAAGGGGTTGGCTAGTAAGTTCTTGACACGGTCCAGAGCTGGAAAGAAAGGAAACCTCTAAATTTCACTTCAAGAGTCTTAAGGAATTCATTCCCTTTACACAGTTCTGTCCCAATACCTCCCAATCCACACCGTCCCAACACCTCCCAATCCACACCGTCCCAACACCTCCCAATCCACACCGTCCCAATACTCCCTAAACTATACCGTCCCAACACCTCCCAATTCACCATCTCCATATTCCTTGAACACCACACCGTCTCAGCCTTCAACCCACATCGTTCTAACAGCATCCTCCCAACAGCACTGTCCCTCAGATCCTCATCAACTCCACCGATTCACTGTAGCCCTTTACACCGATCTCCTAAATATACCATATTGTATTCATATTCCTGAACACCACCCGGTTCTGCCCTAATCCGTCCCAATACCCCCAAATACCACATAGTCCCAACACCCATCAATCTCCACACCGTCCCAATACTCCCTAAACACCACACCGTCCCAGCCTCCTAAACCCAATATATCTTCCCAACATTTCCTGAATCTCCTTACCACTGTTTGGTCCTTCAACCCCATACCCACACCAGCAGACTCCACACCGGTCAACATCTGTAAGCTGTTTCCTCAACAACCTCACCACCAGTTCTGTTCTGTGTTCTTTCCTTTCGTTTTTTCTATTAAACGTTCATCTGCTGAGTTTGTACTTTTTGGACTTGTTTACTTTCCTAAAGTTCATTCACTTAAATTTCTTTTTACTTTGTAATAATAATGAAAAAGAAATAAATGTCTCTTGTGTTTTCTTTCAAATCTAGATAAAGTAAAAAAAGAAACAAATCATTTTTAGTCAGTGTCGTACGGAAAATACTTCCGTCTACACAATCTCTATAGGATTCGTACACGTGCGAAGAACTTCGTCTTGTATGAGTTCCTCACCAAAATGATACCCACTAACATTTTCCCAATCTTTTCCTAAAATAAACATTCAGAACTACGTAACCTTGATTTCTTGATAATTCAAGAATACGTAGGAGCAGGACTTTAACTCCTGTCGGGCCCACCTCTCTTATTTCCTTTTACTGATTTATTTCCTTGCTTTTTGTGTTTCTTTCGTGTTGTTACTTTTTTTTCGTTTCGTTTCCGTGAAAAATCAATTTAGACGTGACGTCTTGTTGATTTCCCCCTAGTTTTTGCTCAAGCCTCGCCATAATTTCATAGGGAAGGGATACTTAGGACGAGACGTCCCGCTTATCTCTTTCCTATCCCTGTTTTTTTTTATCCGAGAATGTCTAATTTAGGCGTGATGCCTTATTAGCATTCTCTTCCCCTCTCTGTCTCATATCGAAGTCGAGTTTAATTCGGATGAAACGTTCCATTGACCTCGCTTCGACATTCCATGTTTGTACAGTTCTCTCATTCAATTCTGTCTTTTTCAAGTAAAAAAAATACAACAGCAAAAGGGAAGAAACCATGTTTTATTTAAGGCTATTTATATTGTGCTTTCAATCTTGGTACTGTCTTTGACAGGCGATGTAGGGTGCTAATACCTTCCCTACTCGTAACCGACTCCCGAACTTGAATCTCAATTTTTAACCAGTGCTTTACTGAACCTAGTTTTTTCCAATGTTTTTCCTATGGATAAAAACGTTGGTGGCGACTCCCTGTTTCATTCCACACTTTCTCCCTTTCTCGCCGCACCGTCGTGATCCAGGTTGCGACACCATGTTTAAAAATTCTTGTTGCAAATCATGAAAGGCGTCAAATAATTCATGACAGGAGATTTCGTTTGAGTTACTTACCTTGTTTTCATCTTCTTCTTGATGATTTTCCATGAGGCATACATTTTCCTCCTAGTCGTCCGATGAGTTTGACGAACTTGTTAAATTTTCATCTCATGCTATGTAGGCCCTTCTTTTGACCTTCTTGTCATTTTTAGCTTATTGGTGAGTTAAGGACAATCTGATTTGAAGTGCCTTTTGACTTTGTCATATTCGAAGCATGCGATATTGGCATTCTTTATTGTCTTTTTGCTTTGGCCCTTCTTCATAGGGTTCTTCTTCACGAACATTCAAATTTCTTAATAAATAGGCTAAGGGCTTTAGTATTCTCATCATCATTCTTTTACTTGGTTGGTTCATTTTACTTGAAGGCTTTAAATGTTAGGTTCTTCATAACTAAGGCCAAGCCCAAAGACACATTCATAACTTGAAGCTCTTGTTGGGCCTTAGATCTGGAGCTCCATATAATTCTTATATGTGTAGGCAAGTTTTCATAATCACAAACGTAAAGATATCCTAAGAAAAAATGGAATAAGGCATGGAAAGAAATATAAGAGGCAAGGAAATAATTCTAAGACGTACCTATATCTTAGAATTTTTCATACTTTCCAGAAAATAAAAAATTTAGAAAACTTGTTGAAAATAGGAAAATGAAAACTGAAGAAATGATGTTATAACTAAATGCATGGTGAATGGCCCATTTAAAAATTTGTTTTTAATGCTTTCAAATGGGTTATAATTAATTAATTAACACGTTGCATGGTGAATGGTTATGGTCTTAGTTATTTTATTTAAATACAGCCTACGTGTTGTGTCTCTCTTCATTCTGTTGTATTTCTTTTCTCAACCCTTCACTCGTATGTAAAGCGAGTTTCTTTAAAATCTTGTAATCTTAATCGAGCCAATAAAGTAGAGAACTAGAAGAAAACTAGAGTGTTGACTCTAAGCGGATCTTTGAAAGGATCCAAGGAGTGGTGACTCCAAGAGGATGGTGGGTTCAAGAAGTAGGACTTCATGAAGTCTTGGTAATATAGTTCCTTTAGGTTTATTTATTTATTTATTTATTCTTCTAGGAAGACCATAACCATCTCACAATTTTATTTGTATGCTTTAGGGATAATTTTATTGTGTTGAAGCGTTTAATAAAGATGGTAATTTAAAATAAGTTAAAATCCCTCACTTACAAACGCCTTCCAATAAGTACACTTGTCAATACTAATGTCAATGAATAGTGGGTCTGCCAAAGCAGGGTACTATCATTTATATTAGTAAGACGCGATGGAATAATTGTAATATCCAAAATGTTTTATTGGGTTTTAACTTACTAAGTTATCAATTGGATTGAATAAACTTAGAGGCGTATACATTGGGCTAAACTTTCATAAGATGAATGATCAGTAATGGTTACCTAACCCTATGTCTAAGAGTTGTATAAGATACAATTGGAAAGGAGTTTCCTACCTAAATAACCAAATGTTAAGTGATCAGCCAAAGCTGACTTAACCTTAGGCCAAATATGGATCTTTGCCCACTAGAAAATCTTCCAACGGGATTTTCTGATTCGTAGAGGGTGATTTTATTTTGGATCAAAATAATGGGAGACGTGTTTAATTTTAAGACTAAAAATTAAATATGTTTTTTAATTGATACTTGCTACATATCTTTCTGTTTTAGATAACCATGACATCAAACAAGCCTTCAAACCTTTCATTGCGATCGATCCTAGACAAAGAAAAATTGTCTGGACCCAACTTTCTAGATTGGTATAGGAATTTGAGGATTGTCCTGAAACAAGAGAAAAAGCAGTATGTCCTAGAAGATCTGATTCCGGAACCACCCGCGAACAATGCCTCTAAAGCTGACAAGGATGCTTACAAGAAGCATCAGGATGACGCTTTAGATGTCCAATGCCTTATGCTGGAAACCATGTCTCCTAAGCTTCAGAAGCAACATGAGCATATGGAGGCTTTCGATATGATCAAAAACCTAAGGAAACTATATCAAGGTCAAGCTGACCAAGAAAGATATAAAGTTTTTTCAGCCCAATTTAGCTGTAGACTTGAAGAGGGAGATTCTGTAGGACCTCATGTGCTTAAAATGATTGGGTACCTGGAGAATCTACTTAGGCTAGGATTTCCCTTCCCTCAAAAGTTAGCTACTGATCTCATTTTAAAGTCATTACCTAGCAGTTTTAAGCTAGTCATCATGAACTATAACATGAATGCATTGGATAAAACATTGCTAGAGCTACTCAATATGTTGAGGACTGCTGAGCCTAATATTTCTAAAGGAAAGGGAAAGGCCATAATAATGGTCAATTCTGGCAAAGGTAAAGGAAAGGGTATGCATAACGGCAAAGGAAAGGCTGTTATGGGAAAAGGCAAGACAATTTGGAAAGGCAAGGATAAGCTAAGTACATCAGCCTTAAAACCTGTGGGTGGGGTGGCTAAGGAAGGAAATTGTCACCATTGTGGACAGAAGGGACACTGGAAGAGAAACTGTCCAAAGTACCTGGAAGAGCTTAAGAAGAAGGGAAGTGAGACTTCCACTTCAGGTATTTTTGTTATAAAAATTAACTTGTCAACTTCAACATCATGGGTATTAGATACTGGATGTGGATCTCACCTTTGTCTTAATGTGCAGGATCTAAAAAGAAGTAGGCAGTTGATGAAGGGCGAGGTGGACCTACGCATTGGAAATAGAGCAAGAGTTGCTGCATTAGCTATAGGGACTTATTTTTTATCCTTGCCCTCAGGGCTTGTTCTTGAATTAGAAAATTGTTTTTATGTTTTGGCAATAAGTCTAAACATTATTTCTCATTATTTAAATGACATGTTTTATTGCTGTGTAAATTTGAGTAATGGACTTTATGTTCTCGATCTTGAAACCCCTATCTATAACGTTAATACTAAAAGGGTTAAACCAAATGATTTAAACCCAACTTATCTTTGGCATTGTCGCCTAGGACATATAAATGAGAAACGTATTTCTAAACTCAATAAAGATGGATATTTAGACTCTTTTGATTTTGAATCAATAGATACATGCGAATCTTGTTTAATGGGAAAGATGACTAAGACCCCATTTACTGGAATGGGTGAAAGGGCAAGTGATCTTCTAAGCTTGATACATAATGATGTATATGGGCCAATAGGGACAATGGCTAGGGGAGGTTTTAGCTACTTTATCACCTTTACTGATGATTTTAGTAGATATGGATTTGTGTTTCTAATGAAGCATAAATCAGAATCCTTTAAAAAGTTCAAAGAATTCAAACATGAAGTAGAGAACCAACTTGGCAAGAAAATTAAAGTACTTTGATGTGATCGAGGTGGCGAATACTTAAGACTAGAGTTTAATGAATATCTTAAAGAATGTGGGATTGTCTCTCAAATCACTCCTCCTGGAACACCACAATGGAATGGTGTTTCTGAGCAGAGAAATAGAACCTTGTTAGACATGGTTCGATCAATGATAAGTCAAACTGACCTCCCTAACTCGTTCTGGGGACATGCTTTGATGACAACAGCTTTCATACTTAACCGTGTTCCATCTAAGGCTGTCATAAAGACACCATATGAGATATGGACTGGGAAATGACACAGTATGTCTTTTCTTAAGATTTAGGGCTATGAAGCGTCAAATTTCTGACAAACTTGGACCCAAACCAGATAAATGTCTTTTTTGTGGGATACCCAAAGGAAACTAAGGGTTATTACTTTTACAATCCTACCAAGGGCAAAGTGTTTGTCGCACGGAATGCTATATTCTTAGAAAGGGAATTCATCTCTAAAAGAATCAGTGGGAGGAAAGTAGAACTTGAAGAAGTTCAAGACCTGCAAGGCATTAAAGAGCCAATGGTGGAAATAGAGCTAGAACCATAAAATGTTGTGATAACTCCAACTCCAGTAGAACAAGACTTGCGTAGATCAGGTAGAATACATCAACAACCTGAAAGATATGGATTTCTTATAACTCAAGAAGGAGATGTGTTGCTAATGGATCAAAATGAGCCAACATCTTATGAAGAGGCCATTGCAAGTCTAGAATCTGAGAAATGGCTTGAAGCCATGGGATCTGAAATGGACTCCATGTATACTAATCAAGTTTGGTCTTTGGTTGATGCACCCGATGGGGTAAAACCTATAGGATACAAGTGGGTTTTCAAAAAGAAAACTAACATGGATGGTAATATAAGCACCTATAAAGCAAGATTGGTGATGAAAGGTTTCAAGCAAATTCATGGTATAGACTATGATGAAACCTTTTCTCCAGTCGCTATGCTAGAGTCTGTTCGGATTCTGCTTGCTATTGTTGTATACCATGATTATGAGATATGGCAAATGGATGTCAAGACTACTTTCCTTAATGGAAATCTTCTTAAGGAAGTGTACATGACACAACCCGAAGGCTTTGTTAAGCCTGAAGCATCCAGGAAGGTGTGCAAACAACAACGTTCCATATATAGACTTAAGCAAGCTTCTAGAAGCTGGAATCTTCGTTTTGATGAAGCCGTTAAACAATTTGGCTTTACTAAAAATGAGGATGAACCTTGTGTCTTATTAGTCCTCAAATTTACAATAAAAGCTTTAATAAAAATTTTGTAAAAAGAATAAGAATTTGGTGAATTTGTTAGAAATTTAGGTTTTAAATTCAATAAATGGATGTTGTTGGAAATAATCTACCCTTGATCAATTTTCTCTAGTTTTATAGAAAAAATGTGAAGAATTTAAAGAGAAAAATTGAAGAACTAGAGAGCTGACGCATAGTATTAACACCACGCATAGCGTGGGAACTTCTGATGCTGACGCTACACGTCACATCCACGTGTAGCGTTAGGAGCTACGTGGACACCGCTAACAGGTGGTTAAACACTCAGCCAATGACCCCTCTATTACCCACAAGTGTCCAAGCCAAATTAGGGGACAAGGCACATCTGTCTGGGCATGATTAATTAAAATAATTATATAATAATGGCCACTTCGAGCTAATTAATGGAGGCTGAGTCAGGGACCGGATGTGTAGCGTCAGGCTGGCACGTAGCGTCAGGACCCTTCCTCAGCCCTATAAATAGGGCCATTCTCCACACTTCTAAGCATCCCATCTCACATTCTGAGTTCTCTTCTTCTCTTATACACTCATGTTTGAGTGGTTCTTTTGTGAGTTTGTAGTTATAAAATAGTTTTTCTAGATACTTGAGAGTGTTGTGTAGTATTGTGATCGTTGCACCGTGAAATTTCCATCGCCTTCGTAATGTCAATCTCTGTAAGTGTTGTTTTTACTTTCACCATGTGTAACTAATCTGTTTATGTTGGAATTAGTGAACTAGTCTATTGAGTATGATGTTGTGAATTCAATCTCTGCATGTTTATGATTCAAGTACATGTTAGTATTTCAATCTTTTACTATTGAAACTTGTTTTATTAGTGTGAATGTCAAACGGGAGAATGATTATTCATGCCTTATTAAAACTTGTTTTAACGAAAGTAAAAGTTGAAATACTCTTAATATGGAAATTACTAGGGATAGAATTAGTGATTATTGTTGCCATAAGGCCAGGACTTAATGCAAATTTTTACTGAGAAAGCTCACGAGGGATCGGACTTTACGGTGAATACTTAGAATTTATATCACGAGGGATCGGTTATAATGATTTTAAGCTGCAATGACATGAATTTGATGATTAAATATGCATGTCATAAGTTCCTCCATTGTTATTCTAGATTAGGGATCCAAATTCTAACATAATTTGTTTATCTGTGTTTTATCCTCAAGTATCTTAGCTATTCTAAATTGCAACTCAACTTTTTAGATAGATTGTTATTTTCTTTTTATCACATGAACAACTCAGCTATGCAATCTTGTGAATATTGTATAAATTGTATATAAATTATTCTTTTTTGAATAGGTTTCGATAAATTTACCCTAGTAACTAGAAAATTACTGTAACTATTAGACTTTCAATCCCAGTGGAACGATATCTAAATTTGAAAACTACAAACGATTGGTGTGTTTGCTAATTAAAAGACCCAATAGTAACACGGAGTTAACGAGTTTTTTGCAACACTATGTTACGGTCTAGCATGTCTACAAGAAGGTTAGTGACTGCACAATTGTTTTTTTTGGTACTGTATGTTGATGACATACTACTTATTAAAAATGACGTTCCTACCCTTCAGTCTGTGAAGACTTGGTTGGGAAGCTATTTTTCTATGAAAGACTTAGGTGAAGCAACCTATGTGTTGGGAATTAAGATCTATAGAGATAGATCAAGAAAACTTCTTGGCCTAAGTTAGAATACATGCATAGACAAAGTGTTAAAAAGGTTTAACATGCAAGATTCCAAGAAAGGAACTTTGCCTATGGCTCATGGCATAAGCCTATCTAAGGCTCAATCTCCTTCCACTAAAGAAGAGAGAGAACGGATGAATAAGATTCTATATGCATCTGTTATTGCATCAATCATGTATGCCATGATATATACCTGACCAGATATCTTATATGCTTTAAGCATGACGAGCAGATACCAGTCTGATCCCGGTGAAAGTCACTGGACTGTTGTCAAGAACATCCTAAAGTACTTGAGAAAAACTAAAGATTCATTCTTGATATATGGAGGGGAAGAAGACCTCATTGTAAAGGGTTACACTGATGCTAGCTTCCAAACTAATAAGGATGACTCAAGATCACAATCAGGGTATGTGTTTTGTTTAAATGGTGGCGCTATAAGCTGGAAAAGTTTGAAGCAAGAGACAGTTGTTGATTCTACTACAGAATCTGAGTATATTGCTGCCTCAAATGCTGCAAAAGAGGCAGTATGGATCAAGAAGTTCATAACAGAACTTGAGGTAATTCCTAGCATTGTGGACCCTATAAGTCTCTACTGCGACAATAGTGGAGCAATTGCACAAGCTAAGGAACCTAGATCACATCAGCGATCCAAGCATATACTTAGGTGTTATCATCTCATCCAAGAAATACTTGAACGAGGAGATGTTAAGATATGTAAAGTGCACACTGATGAGAACATTGCTGACCCACTCACCAAACCTCTTACACAATAAAAACATGAGGGACATACTAGATCATTAGGCATTAGGCAAATATCTGATTGGCTCTAGTGCAAGTGGGAGATTGTTGGTGTATGCACTATGAGTTATTAATGTATCAATTTTAACTTATCAATAAAATTAGTATTTTCAGTTTTAGACTAATTTTAATGCTATTTATCCTAGAATAATAGGTCATATGAGAATTATTCCTAAAACGTCCCTAATCAAGTATTTACATGGGGACATGTAAATACATTAAGATTAATGTGTGAATATACTGATGATTTGATCTCACAAATCATGGATATATGATATCAAGTCTTTACACGGGTACACATTAAGAGTAATGTTGTACTGGACAGACCCACCATGAGAACGTTGCATGGATCATTACATGAGTGTCATAAACGGTTCTCAATGTGATAATGGTATATAGTCCTTCGACCTGAAGTCACTACAATTCTTACATAAGGAGTTTATTGTTTTAATAGAATCGAATGTTACCTGTAATAAGATGAACATAAAGATTGTGATTAGGCAATAGACAAATTATGCAAAGGGATGTCAGTGATGTAGATGGAATTTGTCTCTCCTATGTGACAGGAGTGATATCTATAGGCCACTTGATGGAGTGAGACTAACAAAATGCATGGCCATGCTAGGACAAATAAATATTATATATTTATTCTGTAAAGTCTATTCTGGTATCAAGTAAAATGAATTGGGCCATACAAGGATGACGACGACCATGCCTTGGGCCCAATTAGATATCGTGACAAAAGAAATAAATATATAAAATAATTATCACTTATAGGTCATGTTGATGATAAATAATATTCAGACATAATGATGTATTGCTAGATATCGCTCTTATTTTATATTAATAATAAAATAGTTTATTATTAATATAATTGAATCTTTTACCTATAGGGTCACACACATAGAGTAAGCCCACCAGAGGATAGTTTTATTTTAGTTGGACTAAAAATAAAACTATTTGGGCCTAAATCATTTAAAATGAGTCAGGAGCCTAATGTTTAATAAGAGCTCAGGTCAAGACCTAAGCCTATATATAGAGCATCAGATGCTTATAGGTTGTTGCTCAGAAATTAGATTACACTAAAATTCCATACTAGCATTTGGATCTTTGGTTTTCTAGTGGGAGTGCTCGTGTGGACTTCTAAGGGCGAAGCTATAATTGCTTCGATCGAGGAACTTGTTGTGCATCTACAAGAGGTAATCCCTAAATCAAAACTTTAATTACATACTGCTTTGAGACATTTGTATTTGCAATCTTTATTTTTGGGAATCCTTTTTGTTTCCGCTACCTAACCCTGATGGATTCCCTAATATTCTCATACTCTTGAAGTTTTCCAAAAAATGTGTCACCAAGGACGTACTTTCTAGACCTTTGTAGTCCTTTATTATGGTGTCAATTAGTTTCCATTCCCTGCCCAAGCATCTTAACACATGATTGATCAAATCTTCATTGGAAAAGGATTTTCCTAATGTCAAGAGGTGGTTAACCATATGAACAAATTGTTTTTGCAAGTCTAAAATAGTTTCACCCGGAAGCATTTCAAATAATTCCAATTCATGATTATGGGTGTTTGTTCTAGACCTTGTAACTTCACTAGTTCCTTCTTGAGTGGCTAGTAAAGTATCCTAATTTTCTTTAGTATATTTAAAATTAGTAACTCTAAAAAATTCATCACGACCAAGAGTGGAGCAATTACAAATCTAATTTACCTTTTCTTTTCTTTTCACTCATTCAAAGATCCTTTTGTTTTTCAACTATTTTACCATCAATAATGTGCATTGGTAAGTTAAGGCCATTTAAAATAACACTCCATATATCTTATCGACTGACTCGATAAATATTTACATGTGGCTTTCCAAAAGTATATCCAAGGTCGTTAATGGCCAGGGGTTTATTAATAGCCATATCCTCTCCCAACATTCTGTTTGAGGTCATTCTCTTAAGGTGTGAAGTTTTAAAATAAAAGACCAAGCTCAGATACCATGTATTTAAAGGTGGCCTCAAACTTAAGAGGGGTGAATTAAGTCTTGAAAATTTCTCACTTTTGACAGAAGTATTTAAAGGAATTGTTCTTTTAAATGACTCTCCAAAAACATATATAGAGGATCTTTTAAGAAAATGTTGAGAAGAAAAGAATAAGTAAATACAATAAAAAATAATAAATAAATAAATAAATAAATACGTAATTTTAAAAAATAGGGAAGTGAAAAGGAAAACCACTATATATCCTGGTTTGATCGCCACCATTAGGATCTAGCCTAGTCTCTAAGCCCAAATACCTAGAGTTCTATTATAATTTGAAACAGTTACCATAGTATCTGTTTATAACTCTTGGAGTACCCATCCAAATTTTAAAGCTTCCTCATAACCCATTTCCAATCCCAACAAGGATTCACTAGTCTTAAGGGTGTCCTAAAAAATCCTTTTTCTTACCCAAGACTTAAAACACTTTTAGTCCAAGTTCACAACAAGAAAAGGATTACAAGGGCCAGGCGATGAAGTTGGTTCAAACCAACTCCCTGAGTAGTTTGAACCATAGGGTTTGAACTCACTTGGCTCAACATGTGTTAAAATGGCCAATTACTTATTTTTTAAACATGTCCCATTTTTATCCTAAAAAGACATTTTTTAAAAGTGGATCCAGTTTTATTTTTGCTCACTTTTAAGTCTTTACCATCTTAATAATTAAATATTTACTAAGGCCAAGCCCAAAGACACATTCATAACTTGAAGCTCTTGCTGGGCCTTAGATCTGGAGCTCCATATAATTCTTATATGTGTAGGCAGGTTTTCATAATCACAAACGTAAACATATCCTAAGACAAAATGGAATAAGGCATGGAAAGAAATATAAGAGGCAAGGAAATAATTCTAAGACGTACCCATATTTTTAGAATTTTTCATACTTTCCAAAAAATAAAAAATTTAGAAAACTTGTTGAAAATAGGAAAATGAAAACTGAAGAAATGATGTCATAACTAAATGCACCCTTGGGTATCTTAAGTCTTTAGAGACTTATACGAAGTTAGCAGCAAGGTTGGAATAGTTAGAAAAGTTATTTGAAGTATTACAAAAATATGTATCTTTGTTTTTAAAGAGATTGAGTTGTTTAAAAGTAAATTATGAAAATTAAGGTTTTCTTAATAAACATGTTTTCTTGTTTTTAAATAAAGTATTCCTTTTAGGAAAATTAATTTTATGAAAGCCTTCTTAGATTTCACAAGGTTTTTAACTATAAAAATGATTTCATAACCTTGTAATTGATTGCATGCCAATTTTAACAAATCTTAACAAAAACAAAGTAAGAGAAAATGATAAAGAGATTCACACACAATGATTTATACCATTTCACCTTTCACCAATACTTAAGGCTATCTCTAGTATTTACCTCAATAAGATTTTCTTTATTATTCAATCTTAAATACAAGTATTCTTTCTTGTCAAGCCTTTTAACACTCTCACGCAGGTACTATTTCCCTAAAGCTTCTCTAGGTTCAAAACATAAAGTATGCTAAAAAAACTAAGCTCTAATCTTATTCAGTTAAGATCTTTAACTATTAAGAGTTAGACTTTTATAAAAAGAGCAAATAATGAGTTCCTAGAATGAAAACTTGGATTATTACACTGTATGAACTCTCTTTTACAATGTGTGAGGAAAAAAAGTTATGAGCTTTCTTGCTCTAGCTTCATCGAGGAGATGATTCTCTCTAGTATTTATAAAAGGATGCAAAAAATTAGATGTTGGAAGCTTATATCTTCTACTTTGAATTATGCTCACTTTTCCACCCATTTTTCTTGTCAGCTTGCAGGATAATGACGTATGGTAAAATCCAAAGGGACAGTTAGCAATATCGGGTTTTGGAACCTACTTTGATGGTTCTCAGTAAATAACTCATTTTGGATATTATGTACATATATGTCTCAAGGTGTTAGGTGTTTAAATGTTATGTTTATGTGAAGGTTGGATATGTAATTGGTGAATGAATTATGTTAGTGATGATATGTGAATGATGAAGCCATGATATGGGACCATGTGCAATTATACATATGACTGTGTGATGCGTTGATTTGAATATTATGGGTAGGAATTACATAAGTAGATGAATTGAATATGTGAATATGTAACACCCTCGGTTAATTAGGACAATTTCTTCCACTGAATCATCTTACTTAATTGAGGTGTCACTAGTTTTGTAAAAAGTGTGGGAGTTTTTTTGTGCCAAAAAACAATGGTAGATCAAGAACTTCAATAAACCATTTCTTACATGTCATGGTCTCAACAGTGCTACATACTTTGAATACACAGGGGCGTTGCAGGATCCAATAAAATACAAACATAAATTAACCCAAGACTACTACTTTCAACGGTTGAGCCCGCACTTCATGTTTCCTGCGGTAACACGTCTCCTTAATTTCCTTGCAATGATTCTCCAAGGACTCTAGGGCCTTTTGCTGAGCAACTCTGATGAAAATATTTTCTCCTGGCTTACCTCTAAACAACCTAGAGTGCATATATAGATATACACAATAGGAATCAAAACATAAAAGGGGTTAGTTCATCTCACTCCAGCCTTGTTGGAAATACATAGTAGGGTGTACCATTTTTTAGATGGATTTCACACAACAAACACACAGACCCAACATATAAGTCATAACCACAATTATTTCTTCACTTAAAACTCATCACATACTCCAACAATTTTACAACTACGCCTTTTATTACTCATGTTAGGAATTCTTATGATCATTCTACTTTAATCATATTTATCCATCATCCACATATGTGTTATTAATTACTAGTCAGAGCTTTATTTTGTATATAGCCCTACTCCATGAGTTATTGATCAATATAGTCATAAGTAGATTAATGTTCATATCTTATGGTTATGACCACCTTAGCTTACACCTTTAGCATTTATAGTCATCTCAAATACATTTGCCCTACTCACCTAAACGTACGTATCAATGACTGTTTGTTTTAGATCTTAACTCGATGACTACCAATTCAATACATATTTCACACAACCACTTCCAAGACCAATTAACTAATACATAGTTGCACATATATACACATCGACACAATCATAATAGGGTTAGTTATACAAAATGTTATGCATTAGTGAGTTTAAATTTCAATCTTATCTTATTAGGTTTGACATTATACGAATATGGGCCCAATATCCTCCTCATTATCATCATAATCATTAATAATCAATTAACAATCACTAGAGTGATCAGAGCCTATAAGTCCCAAAACTTCATAATTGTGATCACACCCCAGATGCGGAAATAGTAACTTGGCTCTACACGGTCATAGGAACACTCGTCTAAGCTCATTATTTGAGCACATGCATATGATGCATGATAAATGCAAAATCTTCTTTGCTTTAACTTAGTTATCTTTATTATATTTGTGATTGTTCCCGAGTAAGGTCCTGCCTCAACAAGTCCTTTGTCCTTAATGTCCAACTCAATATCCTTAAGATCTTTGTCGTGTAAATTATTTTAAACCTCTACTCATTCCTTTCTCTTGTTCGTAACTAATTAAATGCTCCAACTTACTCTAAAATTAGCTTTATATTCAATTACTTATTTTTTATGGGTTGGTGATTTCAAAGGAAACTAGGGTGTAAAATTTATAGTTATAGAAAAATATAGGGTTATTATTTAGACCACTACGGTGGACATCGTCCTGTGGCATTGGCGGCTTCAGAACTTTGTCCCTCGATCTTCAAAATTCTAATTTATTAAGTCCTGGACTAATTTCTTGAAATCTAGTTAACTAAAATGCATCAGGTATATGTCATAATCAATTATAGCACTGGGATAATCGATTACCTTGATTCTGGAATGCACATAATTGATTACAGAAAGAAGGATAATCGATTACAATGTTACAACAAATGGTACAATGTATCAGGTATTTTGCCTAATCGATTACAAGGCATGACTAATCGATTACAGAGGTTCTGTTTGATTTATAATCGATTATATGAGTTACATAATCGATTACAGTACTACGTACAAGAATTAAATGCATCAGGTATAATGCATAATCGATTACAAGGGTATAACATAATTGATTACATTGACATAATCGATTACAGGAAAAGACATAATCGATTACACAGCTACTGGAACTTAGATTCATGGAATACAATGAAGCATAATCGATTACAGCTCAAGGAGTAATCGATTACACTAGTGTCAGAATGTGGGGAAATGTTTTTGAAGTGCAGATCCAGATCATTTCTCCATTTCCACTTTTGTGCCCATACTTTAAGATACCCATTGGAGACATTGTGCAACGGCTAGGGGCTCTCAAATGGCTATAAATGGAGCATGAATTCAAGCAAGAGAAAGTGTGAGACTAAGGCACAACACAAGGAAATCAACATCTTTCTTCTAGAGGTCTTTTTTTAAATCTCTCTTGTATATTCTCTGCAACTCTAGTTTCTAAACTTACATACACTTAAGAGTTGTTACATTATGATCTTCAAATTACATATCCTCTCTAATTGAGAGTTATTAGATTGAGTGAACTTTTATTTGTTTATCTACTCTATTGAGAGAGTTATTTACTTATAAACCAAACACCAAACATAAAGTTTCACTTTAGATTTGAGTGGTCACAAAGGTTAGGGTTCAACCTTTAGGTATTGAAAGTTTGAGAGATTAGGTGGGGTGCCCTTGTGCTAGTGAGGATTGAGTTCTTAAATATGGGACACTAGGAAGCTGCAATTGCTCATAGCTTGTATCTCTAAACTTCAATAGCGGAAATCCTTCAAGTGGGTTACTTGAAGGCGAGACGTACACCGGGTTGGTGGAACTCGTTAAATTGGTTTGTATTTCTCTTTACCTTGAACTCTTTATACAACTACGGATATAAACTGTTTGTTGAAATGCCCGAGCTGAATGATTGAATTGAAGTTGTTGTTTAAGTAGAAACTTAAAGCTGCATGCCAAGTGTTTGATAATTTGCTTGAATCAATATTTGGTGAAGTTCCTAAAAACTGGAATTTGCTATAACTTGCCAAGTATCTAGAACATAGTTTCCTAGCAACTCTTGTGTGATACTTACTTGATTGCAATCACTTATCTCATGCACACAAGCTGTTTGATAAATTGAATAAGCTGAATCTTTATAGGAAACATCATATTATTGATGAAATAAATCTAAGCACACCAACTGTTTGATGAATTGCTTGAATCAATATTTGGTAAAGCTCCTAAAAACTAGAATTTGCTATAACTTGCCAAGTATCTAGAACATAGTTTCCTATCAACTCTTGTGTGATACTTACTTGATTGTAATCACTTATCTTATGCACACAAGCTATTTGATAAATTGAATGAGCTAAATCGTTATAGGAAGCATCATATTATTGATAAAATAAATCTAAGCACACCAACTGTTTGATGAACTGCCTAAACCAATAACTTTCCTTGTTTATCACACATAAGACTAAATATTGTAACTACACATCAAGTGTTTCATAATGTGATATGTGCATAAAAGTTATTGTCTCTTCATCATTGCATCATTAACATATTACTAACCGTTTTCAAGGGGATTCCACGTGAAAGTTTGAAACACTCAATTCACCCCCTTCTTGAGTATTGAGGCCTTGGCTAAGAAGTGGTATCAGAGCTTGACTCTTGCAACAAGGCTTAATAGCTACAGAAGATCAAGATGGCCTCTGCTTCATATGATGCATATTTGGAAAATGGTGCACTAAATAGACCTCTAAGCTTCAATGGCAAAGACTATGCTATTTGGAAAGAAAGGATGAAAATCTCTGTCCAATCCTATGACCTAAAGGTATAGAATACTTTTCAATTTGGTCCTTTCATTCCTAAACATATTTTTAATAATGTAGAGTGTATGAAGCCCATGAACTCATCGACTAGTGAAGAGAAAAGAAAGGTACAATTCAATCTTAGAGCGAAAATCCTTATAACATTAGCATTAGGACCTAATAAAGTTTCTAGAGTTATTAATTATGACAATGCTAAAGAAATATGTGAAACTCTTGAAACAATATGAAAATGCTAATGATGATAAAAATGCAAGGATTAGTACTCTTTCTAGTCAAAATAAAGACTTCAAGTTGAGTCTGGAAGAAAAGCTCAATGAATCAGAAGAAGAAATTGCATGCCTCATGACAAAGCACTCCAAAGATGATAAGGTATGTTCTTTAAATGCATTTAGTGATAATGATGATGATGAAATTGACAAAGATGAATTGTTAGAAGCATTTGGACAATTACATGACAAATTTGTGTCAATTTCAAAGAAGTATGCATATTCAAAACAAACCATTTTGAAACTAAAAAATGATTTGCTTGATGCTCAAAATAATGAATTGATAGCCTCAAGTGTCACTCCTAGGAATTGTAATGATAATAAGGACTGTATGCTTGTTGATAAATGAAGAACTAAAAGAAGCAATTAGGAAGCTCATAAATAGTCAAACATATCTAAGTGCACCTCTTGAAGATCAAAAGCATACACTTGATAGAAGGATAATAGGTCATTGCAAAAACCCCTTTGCACTCTTCAAGGAAAAACCTAAACCCATTCTAAAATGTACAAACCATGAAAGAAATGGGCATTCAATGTCTAATTGTTTTAAAAGGAGGCACATAGAATATAATAGGAATTATTACAAGTCTAAAGTACCTTACTCTTTGGATGCAACATGTTTTTATTATGGAACATATAGTCATATATCATCTAATTGCTTTATAAAGAAATCCTGTCAAAAGCGTACAAGAAAGGTATGGATTCCAAAAACAAACTTAAAATCCTAAACTAACAAGGAAGGACCCAACTCTTAAAGGGTACCTTAAAATTTTGAAATCTTGTAGGCAAACTTCAAAGCAATAACTTCTCATTGACGGATGACCAAAACTCATGGCCTAAGGAGATATCAAGTATCTAAATCTCCACTCCAAAAGACAAAACAGAATAATAAAGCAAGCCAAGATTATGAAGACTCATCATATATCAAAAAGGTGAAAGCATGCCATGATTTAAGGCTAACAAAAATCCTTGGGAAAGGAAATTAATGTTTTTGAAGGTACCACTCAAAACAAGGAGATGAAGAAGAAGCTTCAATGTGACTCACACAAATTGGATTGCACCAAGACAAAATCCAATGGATAACACTAAAGGTGATACAATAAAAGAGTGTAAGTTCTTGTCTTATAATTAATGTCAATGCTCACTTAAGATGAATTTTGATGTGTGAAGGTCTAACTTGATATGTAAGCTTGAATGATATGAAGTTTTGAGATGGATGAGTGAATAACTTTAGAACCCCTTAAATTCATGAAAATCTTAGGATTAATGATGTATGTACATACTGATTGATGATGAGTTTGATGAATGATTGCTTGAATAACATGTTTGATTCCATGAAAAACTTGAGATTAAGGTTGTTTGTGCATAAACATGTATGTTAGGAAGGTTTGATACATCAAAATGCTGATAAGTGAAATCTTGATGCTTAAATTCAATGTCTTGATGATGCATGATCTTGATTATGAAAAGAAATTTGAAACTATGCAAACATTAAGTTTGAAAACATGTATTGAACAATAATATCAAGAATAATGTGTGTTTACATGCTAATAATGGATATCAAAGAGCTACAATTGGCAAATACATAAGTGATATCATACATAACATCTAGTATATGTCACAGCATAGCAAGCGGTATGATAACAAGTGATAATCAATGATGTCCTTCTAAGCATGAATCAAGTATTACTCATCATAACAAGTAGCATCATGTCAAATATATGATTACATGAGTATATGACTTGCATTACAGCTGCACTATAACTAGGATATGCTTCTGTAAGTGTTGTAAATGATCTACGCCAAATGTATTCTCTTGTATAATCACATAATTTTGATAAAGGACATATGTGCTCTAGGTAAATGCTTGACTAGACCTATATGTAACATCATAGGCATAAGTTAAGAAGAGAAAATTTAAGATAAAAAGGTCATATGGAAAAGAGTAGATATATTGGCATATGTTCTAATACAAATGCATGAGTAAGTCAACAAGCTGTATTAATCATTCCACCTTTGCTTTGATACCTAGATATAAGTGAAATTGCATTAACAAGTGGTATAAACAATGAACTAGAAATAAGTAGACCATGTATTGATTCTCTGTTATTGTTTTGATACTTTGGAATGTTTCATTATAATAATTCCTTAAAAAAGGTGGTATCCATTAAAAGAGAAAGATTATTATGCTTGATTATTACCATTGACTATGTTGAAATCAATGTTTACTCTACCACCATACTCTGTGAATTATATGAATTATGTTAACAAGTGATATGAATAACAAATTATACAAGCCATAATACTTACAATCATTTAGCTTTTGTGTTGAATCTAGGCTCATAAATGAAATAATTGCTAAAAGCTAGATTAGAATCAATATTGGCATTTGAATGTTGAATCTTAATCCTTATCAAATAAACATCAAAAATATTTTCCACATTCAAAATGCATTATGGATCAACATCCAAATTTGTGAAACAAATTTCCAAAACATGATCTCAAACTTAGAAGAGTATTATATGGTTTAAAACAAGCTTCAAGAGCTTAGTGTGAAAGTTTAAGTAAGTCGCTTTTAGAATTTTTTTTGGAAATCATACTGCATTAAAAACCCTACAATTGGTACAAATTCATATGGATTTAATGCTACTCATGAAATGCTTTGTAAAGAGTTTACTAAGGTTATGTAGGATGATTCTAAATTGCCAATGTTGGGAGAACTCTCTCCTCGAACTACCAAACTAAGCAAACAAATGATGGAACCTTTATTAGTATATATTGCAAAGAATTGCTCAAGAAGTGCAACATGGACAAAGCAAAATGCCACACCATGTATTTGGACAAGGATGAGAAAAGGATATCAAGATTACAAAATACCGAGGTATTACTCTACTTAACTATTGGTAGACTGAATATCATGTTTGTTGTGTGCGATCATGTGATTAATCATGTTGAAACCTTTTGGCAAATTAGTAGATATGATCACTAAATCCCTTGGAAAAGACATTCTTAATAAACATCAAAGAAGGAATTAGAAGTCTTAAGAATATCTAAATTGCATTGATGTCAATGCTTATTCATATATAATTGGTATCATGTGTGATTGAATGATTCATAAGTTTACTTGATGAATGTTGTGTTTGATTATTCACTCTAAATATTAACATGTGAGTATAACATCAATCAAATCTATAATTGGTATCAGACTTGATCAAATTGGTATAATTAGTTTCACACGTTAACAAGTGGTATATTTTTTTCAAGTGGTATCAATTACAAGTATTAAGGGGGAGCATACACATTAGTCTTTATCTTTGATTAACTTCTCTATGTTATAATTATAGAACTTACTCTTCTATACGCTTACTTGGAATAATATTGATGCTAAATCTCCAAGCCATTAACTTGGTGTGAAAAATCTTGAATTAATATTGACTTATTGTATGACTCTCAGAGGATTTATTCTTTTGGCAAGCGCACCAATCGTTAAATTTGTAATATATTTGATCGTTCCCACAGGGATTGTGGTAATTACCTTAATCTTAGACTGATACAAGTTGAACCAACGCAATGCAGATAGAGTTCATTCTATTTTTATTGTTTTATATTTCTAATGTTTTTGTATTTTCAGAGACAGTATGAAAGATGAAATGTGATTAATGGAAGGTAGGTTAGGATTGCTTCAGCTTACAATTTCATCAAGAAACATGCAATTAAGGTTCAATCAATCTTCAGACTCAAGAGGACAATCCATAGATGGTTACTCCCTAATTCCTTAGGTGAATAACGCTGATTCCTAAGCATTAAACCCTAATCCCTTAGGTGCTCAATTAACAAAGAAATCTAATGCAAAATTGGGGGTTGAACCCTAACTATTCACCTAATTACTAGGCCTGAATTAGTTAGGAAGTCAGAAGTTACCTAAGTCTCAACCATGATTCCTCACTGGTGAGATTCTTCATCAGATCTGGATTTGTCAATCCAGCAACGTAGATCTACTCCTCAGCTTGTTCTCCTCTTGATTTAGAAGTTGACTTCCTCAACACACTTTCAAGAATTCATTACAAACCTTTACAATCCCAACCTTAGGGACTTAGAAACCCATGGAAATGGATTCTATCGAAGGAATATGGAGAGACATGGATGAGAGAATTTAGAGAGAGAAAAGAATTAGAGAGAGATTGGAAATTAGAAAATGAATCGTATTCTGTATTATGCTTCTATTGTCTCTGCCCACCTTTTTTTCAGAATATGTACAAGTATATATAGGCATCTAACTAACTAGCTAACTTAATTAATTACAAAGAAAGCTTAATTAATAATTAAACTAACTAAACTAATTACATAATTACAAATAAGTAAATAATTACAACTTAATACCTAAATTACTAATGTACAAAAACAAAACATCAGGCAATAGGAATAGAAATGGTGCAGAGCTCCTTTTGGAGGGAAAGCATCAGCTTTAAATAACCACCTTCACGCTTGAGCATGAAGGGCTCTCGCTTGAGCGAGGTCGAATTATTTAAGGCACTGTTGGAGTCACGCTTGAGCATAAGCTTGGAAGCTTTGGGCGTGAATGGTGTTTTGGACTCACGCTTGATCGTGATGTACTCGCGCTTGAGCGAGCTCGAAATATGCACTGCACTATGGGAGTTCACGCTTGAGCGTGATGAAGAAGCTTGAGCGTGAAGAGCTGTTTTGGAGTCACGCTTGAGCGTGAGTTTGCTCGCTTGAGTGAAATCGTGCTTTCCTTTCTTTCTTTTCACGTACTTTACATGGATCTCTCGCTTGAGCTTGCATCCTTCAAGCATGAGTGTGAACTACTCCTGCACATATAAACAAACAATTGCCTAGCGTTTGTACGCTGGCTGTCCAGCACTTGTACGCTGGATTAGTGAATTTATAAATAAACAAATTTCTTTATCTAATTATTATTTTTAATCATTTTCTTGCATAAATTAAACACTTTTGAAATAAATAAATAAAATAAGAATTATTAACAATTTATTAAATAATAGTGCTAAACTAAACAATATTTAATGAATTATGTTAAATAAAAGGTGAAATAATTAAGTCTTTTCAAGACTTATCAAATATCTTTATGTTTTTTATGATGCCAAAGGGGGAGTAGAAAAGTGAAATATTTAAGGGAAGAAGAATTAAGAATCCTAAGAAAAGGATCATATATGTGTGTTTATTTGAGAAAATCATGTGGTGCTTACCATACTTGAAAGTAATATCAATTACATGATTAAAATAGTTAGCATAAGTTACAAGACAAAGGGGGAGAAAGATATTAGTTCATCATATTATAAGTTTATCAAAGAATCTGCAAATGGTTAATAAATGGTTAATAACAAGTGGTTAATCAAAGAACCTGTAAATAGTTAGTAAAAAGCTCTAAGGACTATCATTGTTAAAATAGAAATTGAGCATCTTCATGATTCTTAAAATTATGCATGAACTCCTTAAGAAAGAGAGAGAAATTTTATCTGGACTAACACCCTCATGAGATGAACATAGTTTTTTATCATCAAAATAAGGGAGAATATGTTTGAAAATTGTTTCAGGATTTTGATAATGACAAAGTAAACAAATTGAAGAATCATGACATGACAATGAAGTTCATAAAGACTCAAAATGCCAAGGACAATATGCAATAAACTTCCTAAAAATTTAAAACAAAGAAATACAAAGAGTCTACACTAAATCAAGACCAGACTTAAGCTTTCTACAAAAGCATAATTGATTACAAGACTAATCTAATCGATTACAGAGCTGTGAAATAGAAAATAAATGCATTAGGTATATGTCATAATCGATTATAACACTGGGATAATTGATTACCTTGATTCTGGAATGCACATAATCGATTACAGAAAGAACGATAATCGATTACAATGTTACAACAAATGGTATAATGTATCAGGTATTTTGCCTAATCGATTACAAGGCATGACTAATCGATTACTGAGGTTCTGTTTGATTTATAATCAATTATATGAGTTACATAATCGATTACAGTACTGCATACAAGAATTAAATGCATCAGGTATAATGCATAATCGATTACAAGGGTATGACATAATCGATTACAGGAAAAGACATAATCAATTACACAGCTACTGGACACTTAAATTAATGGAATACAGCGAAGCATAATCGATTATAGCTCGAGGAGTAATCAATTACACTAGTGTCAGAATATGGGGAAATGTTTTTGAAGTACAGATCCAGCTTATTTCTCTATTCCCACTTCTGTGCCCATACTTTAAGATACTCGTTGAAGACATTGTGCAACGGCTAGGAGCTCTCAAATGGCTATAAATAGAGCATGAATTCAAGCAAGAGAAAGTGTGAGACCAAGGCACAACACAAGGCAATCAACATCCTTCTTCTAGAGGTCTTTTTGTTAAATCTCTCTTGTATATTCTCTATAACTCTAGTTTCTAAACTTGCATACACTTAAGAGTTGTTAGATTGTGATCTTCAAATTGTATATCCTCTCTAGTTGAGAGTCATTAGATTAAGTGAGCTTTCATTTGTTTATCTACTCTATTGAGAGAGTTATTTGCTTGTAAACCAAACACCAAACATAAAGTTTCACTCTAGATTTGAGTGGTCACAAAGGTTGGGGTTCAACCTTTAGGTATTGAGAGTTTGAGAGATTAGGTGGGGTGCCCTTGTGCTAGTGAAGATTGAGTTCTTGAGTATGGGATACTAGGAATCTGCAATTGCTCATAGCTTGTATCTCTAAACTTCAATAATGGAAATCCTTCAAGTGGGTTGCTTAAAGACGAGATGTACACCGGGTTGGTGGAACTCGTTAAATTGATTTGCATTTCTCTCTACCTTGAACTCTTTATACAACTGCGCATATAAACTGTTTGTTGAAATGCCTGAGCTGAATGATTGAATTAAAGTTGTTGTTCAAGTAGAAACTTAACTCTGCATGCCAAGTGTTTGATAATTTGCTTGAATCAATATTTGGTGAAGTTCTTAAAAACTGGAATTTCCTATAACTTGCCATGTATCTAGAATATAGTTTCCTATCAACTCTTGTGTGATACTTACTTGATTGCAATAACTTATCTCATGAACGCAAGCTGTTTGATAAATTAAATGAGCTGAATCTTTATAGGAAACATTATATTATTGATGAAATAAATCTAAGCACACCAACTATTTGATGAATTGCCTAAACTAATAACTTGCCTTGTTTATCACACATAAGACTGAATATTGTCACTGCACATCAAGTGTTTCATAGTGTGATATGTGCATAAAAGTTATTGTCTCTTCATCATTGCATCATTTGTATATTACTAACCGTTTTCAAGGGGATTCCGCGTGAAAGTTTGAAACACTCAATTCACCCCCCCCCCCTCTTGAGTGTTGAGGCCTTGGCTAACAAATTTGACCCAGCTTACTCTTCCTCGCTTACTAGTTATACTTCGCCCAAAATTTCCTTTTAAAAAATTGTTGATTTCATTGAAACTTACAGCTCTTGTTAACGAAACCCACACTCAATTAGAATGGTGAATAATTAACCTATTACTTGTCATTTTTTTCTAGAATAATTTGTTGTTTCTAGGATAAAATTATTTTCTATGATTTTTATTATGGGCTTAGTTTATGATGTTTCTATCGTTAAATTTTCCTCTGATGACGATTAAGGACAAAGTCTGACAAGTCACTAAATTCCAAAATTCTGAATCATTCCAAGATCACAATTTCATATTTGCCAACATCACATTAGGTATTTATACTTTCATACACATAACCACGATTACTTTCAACTTTTCTCAATCAAATTTCTACGATGGACCTTACCGGGACCTCAACTAATTTATCATAATTTTTATTCACAATCATGATTTATTCACAACATAATCCAAATTCAGTCAATTTCTCAATCAACCATACTGGTGGACTCTTTTACAACATAAATTACATCCACAACATACCCAAGTAACTCAACATATGCAAATATACACATATACATACATACCTTCACATACATATTGCAAACATCATATATTGTTAATTAAATTTCCATACACAACCCAAAATAACCATTTTCACTTAATGTAAGATCACCTTTATTCCTTATTTTCTTCAAATTTTGAACTGTATTAAATTGATATTTCATTAAGTCTAATAATTTCCACTTTTACATTGAATGACATGCTTTTATTGTTTCACTCTGAAATTAAATTTCTATATTTTTATATTGGACTTTTGAACATATTTTTCCGTTGTAGACTTATGTTCACGCTCTTTAGCGACTAACCCAAATTTCAGATTTTCTCGCACCAAGTTATTTTACGCCAACCAGTAATATAATTTGTATATTTTTATTATGCAACATATATATATATATCATTAAAAACCTTAAGATATCACACACACGCATTGTCAACTATGGAAGTCAAAATTAAATTTTTTCTAAAACCATCTACATGCAAAAGTTGAGACTTTTCACAATTATTTTTCCTTTTATCCAAACCAATTTTTTCCTCTTCTTACATGTTAAACCATATTTCGGAAGTAGAAACCAAGGAAGGTTCTCACACCTTTGCATGCCTATTTTCCAGTCAAGGTTATAGAGACTCCCCCTTACTTCAAGTTTCCTACGTGAGTCTCCACGCGACGTCTTGACTTCCATTTTCTTTTGTTCCTCGGCTCCAACGATAGCTTCGAAACTCACACCAAATGTCTAAAACTCAAAACCCAAGGACCTTAGAGGAAGCATGGTCGTGAGCCTTAGACTAGGAAAATGGAACCTTTAGTCACTCAAAATTATATGCAACACACCATACATAACATACATGTAATAGAGAGCAAAAATCAAGGGAAAATTGATCCATGGAGCTCTCATCCATGGCAAAGAATCTAGAAGATAAGGCTTTTAAATTTTCAACTTCACATGCATGGCATTTTAGGCTAGGATCAAGACTTTTCATGGCTCCAAAATTACATCTAATGTTAAAAAATTTACATGTATGTAATGGAAATCAAAAATGAAGGGGAAAGATTGCCATAAGCTTCTCAGCCAAAAGGAAAAAGCAAAGGGCAAGGGTTTTACAATAAAATTTTCCACATGCAAGCAAAGATTAAGCCATGCATACACTCCATAGGTGATGATCATGAGCTTGAGGATGACAAAATGGAACCTTTGATCTCTTAATCCTTATGCAAGATGCCAAATGTCACATGCACACAAAGGGGGAATTGAGAGGAAAACGAGCATGGAGCTCTCGGCCAAAAGAAAGAAAATAGGGATCAAGATTTTTCCTTATAAACCCTCTATGCATGGCTTCCTAAAGAAAGGATCAAGACATGCATGGCTTGGATGGAAGTGGCCATCGGTTAATGGTGAAGAGATGATGAGAAAATAAAGGAGTAAAGGATGGTGGTGGTCTCGGATAAGAGGAAAAGGAGGGGTGAAGCTTTACTTCAAATGGACAAAGGTGTATGCATGGTGGAGATAGAACAATGATGACATAAAATGGCATTTTATGGTGGCTTAATGGTGGCTGTGAGGAGGCTTATGGTGGCCTGGGTGGAAAAAAATGGACAAGGGAAAAGAATGATGGCACGTGATGGAGGAAAAAAAGAAAAGAGAAGGGAATTAAGAGAGGTTCTTGGAGGTGGTGACCTCTCGACAATAAGAGAAAGGAGAAAAGAAAATAAGAGAGAATGGAAGAGAGAGAGTGAATGGTTGAGAGAAAGAAAAGATAAAAATGAAATGTGAGAGTGATGATGGAATATTAAAGAAGAAAATGCCATTAGGAAGATAAGGTGGAGAATGCTGGTGTTGACACATGGAAGGCTAGATGGAAGCCATGCAAGTGGCCTAGTGTTAGTGGAAGCTAGGTGTCAGATACTGGCCTTACATAAGTCATGATGCATAGAGGTGGTGACACATGGAGCTGTCAAAAATTTGCATTCCTATTGCCATAAAAATACAATTGAGTTTTAATGTGAATTGGGTAAAATAATGAACCTCAAGGTTGTATTTCTTTTTCTCCTCTTTCCAGCAAGCCAAAGATCACCCAATTTCGATAACCATAGCAAACGTTATGCCCAAAATACCAAGTACTGCTCATGCTGAACGTAAATCTAGGAGACAGTGATTTGGGATGAAAACTGGGATTTCTAGGATTTGGAATTACCTTTTAGTGTCTTCATAAGAATTGTAGAGAATTTTATTATAAGAATTTCAAGACAAGAATCACTTGATTTCGATAATAGTAGATAAAGTTATGGCTGAAATACAAAAAAAGGTTTGGTTACCACGTGAATTCTGGAAGCAATGAAAAGAAATACAAAAATTAGGAATTATTGGTTCATAATTAGCCCTCGATTCCCTTACGAGAATTTTATTGAATTTCATTACAAAATTTAGGGGCAAGAATTGTTCAATTCCGACTTTGGGAGACAAAGTAATGCTGAAAACAACGAAACATTTGCATACTTTTCTACACCCAAAATGGACGGAATCCGAAAAACCAGGTTAATAATTTGACGAGTTTAGGCAGATTACTTAGACAATGAAGTTTGGCTAGTAGGTTTAACCCTATAGCCTTCCCCATTACCCAAGGCCTACTAAAATATTTGGCGCTTAATTTTAAGCCCAAATATAGAGTGTCGGTGCGACACGTGAGCATTTGAAGGTTAATTTACATCTATCGGCATAACTATATTATTTATTATTTATTCACTATCTATTATTATTGGTGTATGCACTACGAGCTATTAATGTATCAATTTTAACTTATTAATAAAATTAGTATTTTCAGTTTTAGACAAATGCTATTTATCCTGGAATAATAGGTCATATAAGAATTATTCCTAAAACACCTCTAATCAAGTATTTACATAGGGACATGTAAATACATTAAGATTAGTGTGTGAATGTACTGATGATTTGATCTCACAAATCATGGATATATGATATCAAGTCTTTACACGGGTACACATTAAGAGTAATGTTGTACTGGACAGACCCACCATGAGAACGTTGCATGGATCGTTACATGAGTGTCATAAACGGTTCTCAATGTGATAATGGTATGTAGTCCTTCGACCTGAAGTCACTACGATTCCTACATAAGGAGTTTATTGTTTTAATACAATCAAATGTTATCTGTAATAAGATGACCATAAAGATTGTGATTAGGCAATAGATAAATTATGTAGAGGGATATGAGTGATGTAGATGGAATTTGTCTCTCCTATGTGACAGGAGTGATATCTATGGGCCACTTGATGGAGTGAGACTAATGAAATGCATGGCCATGCTAGGACGAATAAATATTAGATATTTATTCTATAAAAGTATACTCTGGTATCAAGTAAAATGAATTGGGCCATACAAGGATGACGACGACCATGCCTTGGGCCCAATTAGATATCGTGACAAAAGGAATAGATATATAAAATAATTATCACTTATAGGTCATGTCGATGATAAATAATATTCAGACATAATGATGTATTGCTAGATACCGCTCTTATTTTATATTAATAATAAAATAGTTTATTATTAATATAACCGAATATTTTACCTATAGGGTCACACACATAGAGTAAGCCCACCAGAGGATAGTTTTATTTTAGTTGGACTAAAAATAAAACTATTTGGGCCTAACTCATTTAGAATGAGTCAGGAGCCCAATGTTTAATGAGAGCTCAGGTCAAGACCTAAGCCTATATATAGAGCATGAGATGCTCATAGGCTGCTGCTCAGAAATTAGATTACACTAAAATTTCGTACTAGCATTCGGATCGTTAGTTTTCTGGTGGGAGTGCTCGTGTGGACTCCTAAGGGCGAAGCTACAATTGCTTCGATCGAGGATCTTGTTATGCATCTACCAGAGGTAAACCCTAATTAAAATTTTAATTTAGCATAATGCTTTAAGACATACGTGTTTGCAATTCTTTCTTGGGAATCCTTTGTGTTTCCGCTGCCTGACCCTAATAGGATTCCCTAACAGTGGTATCAGAGCCTGGTTGCAAAGCTATGTTTTGGGCATTTGTTTATGTTTCATGATGGCATGTTTTTCATTCTGCAAAAGCTTTTAAAAATTTTGATTTATGAAATCGTTTTCTTGTTATAAGCTTTATGTTCTGTTTTGCGAAATTGTTTGCGAAACTTGTTTTGAAAAACATTCAAGCATGTTATGTATGATATAATATGATGATTCGTATACTCATATGTTTTCTGTAAATTGTATGAGATACTGTTTATAGGCTTTCTCATTTGAAGTATGCGTTTATGTTATTTTAGAGGCTTGTATGATATTTGCGTTTTCAATTTTCGTATGTGATACATGTGTTGAATTCGTTAATATTCTTTGTTGTCATACAAACTGTGTTTTGATAATGCGTTCATCTCCGAGCATGAAAAGTTTATGTTGTGGGGCGTCAAGTGATAAGGTTTAAGTGTTAAACCTTGGCCGTTCCTTAACCTAGGGTTCAAATGTTGAAACCTAGGCAGCCATCATAAGAAAGGTGCAATTTGAATTCTAGGTTTTGAAACCCTAGACGGAGCTGCCTACATGTGCCTTGACGGCTGAGTTGTGAAGTGTTCGCAACAAGGAATTAGGGTTTCAAAGTGGTTGAAACCCTAGTCGAAATTTTAGAGCTGTTAATGGTCAGTGGGACGTTCTGGCTAGGAAAGATTTGGTACTTAAGCGGTCACACCAGACCCACCTCTCTTTCCTGGGAACCAACCTGACTACAGTACTAAATTTTCGACCCACATGTAGCGGGACCCCCGTACATTCTCTGCGTAGCGCCTTATTACCGACCCGCGTGTTTAATGGCCCGTTTAAAAATTTATTTTTTTTAAATTCTTTCAAATAGGTTATAATTAATTAATTAACACGTTGCATGGTGAATGGTTATGGTCTTAGTTATTTTATTTAAATACAACCTGTGTGCTATGCCTCTCTTCATTCTGTTGTATTTCTTTTCTCAACCCTTCACTCATATGTAAAGCGAGTTTCTTTAAAAATCTTGTAATCTTGATCGAGGCAACAAAGTAGAGACCTAGAAGAAAACTAGAGTAGTGACTCTAAGCGCTTTTGTCTTTGAAAGGAACCAAGGAATGGTGACTCCAAGAGAATGGTGGGTTCAAGAAGTAGGACTTCATGAAGCCTTGGCATATAGTTCCTTTAGGTTTATTTATTTATTCTTCTAGGAAGACCATAACCATCTCACAATTTCGTTTGCATGCTTTGGGGATAATTTTATTACGTTAAAGCGTTTAACAAAGACGGTAATTTAAAATAAATTAAAATCCCTCAAAATAATAAGTTACAAACGCCTTCCAATAAGTACACTCGTCAATACTAATGTCAATGAATAGTGGGTCTGCCAAAGCAGGGTACTATCATTTATATTAGTAAGACGCGATGGGATAATTGTAATATCCAAAATGTTTTATTGGGTTTTAACTTACTAAGTTATCAATTGGATTGAATAAACTTAGAGGCGTATACATTGGGCTAAACTTTCATAAGATGAATGATCGGTAATGGTTACCTAACCCAATGTCTAAGAGTTGTATAAGATACAATTGGAAAGGAGTTTCCTACCTAAATAACCAAATGTTAAGTGATCAGCCAAAGCTGACTTAACATTAGGCCAAATATGGATCTTTGCCCACTAGAAAATCTTCCAACGGGATTTTCTGATTTGTAGAGGGTAATTTTATTTTGAATCAAAATAGTGGGAGACGTGTTTAATTTTAAGACCAAAAATTAAATATGTTTTTAATTGATACTTACTACATATCTTTCTGTTTTAGATAACCATGACATCAAACACGCCTTCAAACCTTTCATTGCGATCGATCCTAGACAAAGAAAAATTGTCTGGACCCAACTTTCTAGACTGGTATAGGAATTTGAGGATTGTCCTCAAACAAGAGAAAAAGCAGTATGTCCTGGAAAATCTGATTCCGGAACCACCCACGAACAATGCCTCTAAAGCTGACAAGGATACTTACAAGAAGCATCAGGATGACGCTTTAGATGTCTAATGCCTTATGCTGGCAACCATGTCTCCTGAGCTTCAGAAGCAACATGAGCATATGGAGGCTTTCGATATGATCGAAAACCTAAGGAAACTATATCAAGGTCAAGCTGACCAAGAAAGATATGAAGTTTCTTCAGCCCTATTTATCTGCAGACTTGAAGAGGGAGGTTCTGTAGGACCTCATGTGCTCAAAATAATTGGGTACCTGGAGAATCTAGCTAGGCTAGGATTCCTCTTCCCTCAAAAGTTAGCTACTGATCTCATTTTGAAGTCATTACCTGACAGTTTTAAGCCAGTCATCATGAATTATAACATGAATGCATTGGATAAAACATTGCCAGAGCTACTCAATATGTTGAGGACTACTGAGCCCAATATTTCTAAAGGAAAGGGCAAGGCCATACTGATGGTCAATTCTGGCAAAGGTAAAGGAAAGGGCATGTATAAAGGCAAAGGAAAGGCTGTTATGGGAAAAGGCAAGACAATTTGGAAAGGCAAGGATAAGCCAAGTACATCAGCCTTAAAACCTATGGGTGGGGTGGCTAAGGAAGGAAATTGTCACCATTGTGGACAGAAGGGACACTAGAAGAGAAACTGTCCAAAGTACCTGGAAGAGCTTAAGAAGAAGGGAAATGAGACTTCCACTTCAGGTATTTTTGTTATAGAAATTAACTTGTCAACTTCAACATCATGGGTATTAGATACTGGATGTGGATCTCACATTTGTCTTAATATGCAGGATCTAAAAAGGAGTAGGCAGTTGATGAAGGGCGAGGTGGACCTACACGTTGGAAATGGAGCAAAAGTTGCTGCATTAGCTGTAGGGACTTATTTTTTATCCTTGCCCTCAGGGCTTGTTCTTGAACTAGAAAATTGTTTTTATGTTCCGGCAATAAGAAGAAACATTATTTCTATTTCTTGTCTAGATAGGAACGGGTTTTCCTTCATAATAAAGAACAATAGTTATTCTATTTATTTGAATGACATGTTTTATTGCTGTGTAAATTTGAGTAATGGACTTTATGTTCTTGATCTCGAAACCCCTATCTATAACGTTAATACTAAAAGGGTTAAACCAAATGATTTAAACCCAACTTATCTTTGGCATTGTCGCCTAGGACATATAAATGAGAAACGTATTTCTAAACTCCATAAAGATGGATATTTAAACTCTTTTGATTTTGAATCAATAGATACATGCAAGTCTTGTTTATTAGGGAAGATGACTAAGACCCCATTTACTGGAATGGGTGAAAGGGCGAGTGATCTTCTAAGCTTGATACATAGTGATGTATGTGGGCCAATAGGGACTATGGCTAGGGGAGGTTTTAGCTACTTTATCATTTTTACTAATGATTTCAGTAGATATGGATTTGTGTTTCTAATGAAGCATAAATCAGAATCCTTTGAAAAGTTCAAAGAATTCAAACATGAAGTAGAGAACTAACTTGGCAAGAAAATTAAAGTACTTCGATCTGATCGAGGTGGCGAATACTTAAGCCTGGAGTTTGATGAATATCTTAAAGAATGTGGGATTGTATCTCAACTCACTCCTCCTGGAACACCACAATGGAATGGTGTTTCTGAACGGAGAAATAGAACCTTGTTAGACATGGTTCGATCAATGATGAGTCAAACTGACCTCCCTAACTCCTTCTGGGGACATGCTTTGATGACAGCATCTTTCACACTTAACCGTGTTCCATCTAAAGCTGTCATAAAGACACCATATGAGATATGGACTGGGAAACAACCCAGTATGTCTTTTCTTAAGATTTGTGGCTGTGAAGCTTATGTAAAGCGTCAGATTTCTGACAAACTTGGACCCAAATCAGATAAATGTCTTTTTGTAGGATACCCAAAGTAAACTAAGGGTTATTACTTCTATAATCCTACCGAGGGCAAAGTGTTTATCGCTTGAAATGCTGTATTCTTAGAAAGGGAATTCATCTCTAAAAGAATCAGTGGGAGGAAAGTAGAACTTGAAGAAGTTCAAGACCTACAAGGCATTGAAGAGCCAATGGTGGAAATGGAGCCGAAACCACAAAATGTTGTGATAACTCCAACTCCAGTAGAACAAGACTTACGTAGATCAGGTAGAATACATCAACAACCTGAAAGATATGGATTTCTTGTAACTCAGGAAGGAGATGTGTTGCTAATGGATCAAAATGAGCCAACATCTTATGAAGAGGCCATTGCAAGTCCAGAATCTGAGAAATGGCTTGAAGCCATGGAATCTGAAATAGACTCCATGTACACTAATCAAGTTTGGTTTTTGGTTGATGCACCCAAAGGGGTAAAACCTATAGGATGCAAGTGGGTTTTCAAAAAGAAAACTGACATGGATGGAAATATAAGTACCTATAAGGCAAGATTGGTAGCGAAAGGTTTCAAGCAAATTCATGGTATAGACTATGATGAAACCTTTTCTCCAGTCGCTATGCTAAAGTCTGTTCGGATTCTGCTTGCTATTGTTGCATACCATGATTATGAGATATGGCAAATGGATGTCAAGACTGCTTTCCTTAATGGAAATCTTCTTGAGGAAGTGTACATGACACAACCCGAAGGCTTTGTTAAGCCTGAAGCATCCAAGAAGGTGTGCAAACTACAACGTTCCATATATGGACTTAAGCAAGCTTCCAGAAGCTGGAATCTTCATTTTGATGAAGCCGTTAAACAATTTGGCTTTACTAAAAATGAGGATGAACCTTGTGTCTACAAGAAGGTTAGTGACTGCACAATTATTTTTCTGGTCCTGTATGTTGATGACATACTATTCATTGGAAATGACATTCCTACCCTTCAGTCTGTGAAGACTTGGTTGGGAAGCTGTTTTTCTATGAAGGACTTAGGTGAAGCAACCTATGTGTTGGGAATTAAGATCTATAGAGATAGATCAAGAAAACTTCTCGGCCTAAGTCAGAATACATACATAGACAAAGTGTTAAAAAGGTTTAACATGCAAGATTCCAAAAAAGGAACTTTGCCTATGGCTCATGGCATAAGCCTATCAAAGGCTCAATCTCCTTCCACTAAAGAAGAGAGAGAACGGATGAATAAGATTCCATATGCATCTGCTATTGGATCAATCATGTATGCCATGATATGTACCCGACCAGATGTCTTGTATGCTTTAAGCATGACGAGCAGATACCAGTCTAATCCAGGTGAAAGTCACTGGACTACTGTCAAGAATATCATAAAGTACTTGAGAAAAACTAAAGATTCATTCTTGATATATGGAGGGGAAAAAGAGCTCATTGTAAAGGGTTACACTGATGCTAGCTTCCAAACTGATAAGGATGACTCAAGATCGCAATCAGGGTATGTGTTTTGTTTAAATGGTGGCGCTGTAAGCTGGAAAAGTTCGAAGCAAGAGACAGTTGCTGATTCTACTACAGAATCTGAGTATATTGCTGCCTCAAATGCTGCAAAAGAGGCAGTATGGATCAAGAAGTTCATAACAGAACTTGAGGTAGTTCCTAGTATTGTGGACCCTATAAGTCTCTACTGTGACAATAGTGGAGCAATTGCACAAGCCGAGGAACCTAGGTCACATCAGTGATCCAAGCATATACTTAGGCGTTATCATCTCATCCGAGAAATACTTGAACGAGGAGATGTTAAGATATGTAAAGTGCACACTGATGAGAACATTGCCGACCCACTCACCAAACCTCTTGCACATCAAAAGCATGAGGGACACACTAGATCATTAGGCATTAGGCAAATGTCTGATTGGCTCTAGTGCAAGTGGGAGATTGTTGGTGTATGCACTACGAGCTATTAATGTATCAATTTTAACTTATTAATAAAATTAGTATTTTCAGTTTTAGACAAATGCTATTTATCCTGGAATAATAGGTCATATGAGAATTATTCCTAAAACGTCCCTAATCAAGTATTTACATGGGGACATGTAAATACATTAAGATTAGTGTGTGAATGTATTGATGATTTGATCTCACAAATCATGGATATATGATATCAAGTCTTTACACGGGTACACATTAAGAGTAATGTTGTACTGGACAGACCCACCATGAGAACGCTGCATGGATCGTTACATGAGTGTCATAAACGGTTCTCAATATGATAATGGTATGTAGTCCTTCGACCTAAAGTCACTACGATTCCTACATAAGGAGTTTATTGTTTTAATACAATCAAACGTTATCTGTAATAAGATGACCATAAAGATTGTGATTAGGCAATAGATAAATTATGCAGAGGGATGTGAGTGATGTAGATGGAATTTGTCTCTCCTATGTGACAGGAGTGATATCTATGAGCCACTTGATGGAGTGAGACTAATGAAATGCATGGCCATGCTAGGACGAATAAATATTAGATATTTATTCTATAAAGTCTACTCTGGTATCAAGTAAAATGAATTGGGCCATACAAGGATGACGACGACCATGCCTTGGGCCCAATTAGATATCGTGACAAAAGGAATAGATATATAAAATAATTATCACTTATAGGTCATGTCGATGATAAATAATATTCGGACATAATGATGTATTGCTAGATACCGCTCTTATTTTATATTAATAATAAAATAGTTTATTATTAATATAACCGAATATTTTACCTATAGGGTCACACACATAGAGTAATCCCACCAGAGGATAGTTTTATTTTAGTTGGACTAAAAATAAAACTATTTGGGCCTAACTCATTTAGAATGAGTCAGGAGCCCAATGTTTAATGAGAGCTCAGGTCAAGACCTAAGCCTATATATAGAGCATGAGATGCTCATAGGCTGTTGCTCAGAAATTAGATTACACTAAAATTCCGTACTAGCATTCGGATGGTTAGTTTTCTGGTGGGAGTGCTCGTGTGGACTCCTAAGGGCGAAGCTACAATTACTTCGATCGAGGATCTTGTTCTGCGTCTACAAGAGGTAAACCCTAATTAAAATTTTAATTTAGCATAATGCTTTGAGACATACGTGTTTGCAATTCTTTCTTGGGAATCCTTTGTGTTTCCGCTGCCTGACCCTAATAGGATTCCCTAACAATTATTACCACTTTCATCCTTACTCCTATCATATTTCTTTTGGGTAGACATTTTTCCTCCAAAATTTACAATTGTTCCTTTCGAAACCATACATACACCACATCACGTTGCAAAATCAACTGAAGCCCAATCTTTACTACTGTTAACAAACAAGTCATAACATTGGTCGAAGCCTCAAAAATTATTTCATGGAAATACACAGTAAAGCATGTACAAGCGAATTTAGGGCCTGGGGTTTGCCCCAAAAATTTAGGATGTTACAGAATGCATATGAAATCAACAAAGAAGTTGATTTATTGTGTCAAATTATGCATGAAATATGTGGGGCTAGAATTTAATGAATGTGTTGATGAAATGAATGTATAAGATGACAGGTAAGTCCTAAATAGGCATATTGACCTACGTATGGTATGGTTTTAGTGTCAACCCATTCCAATTGAGAAGTCACATACTTTGTGAATTAGACGCATTTGGCATAAATCTTTCGCTAAGCGTGAAATTCATGTGGATAGGTGTTTTGGCATGGGACTTGAACCAATAACTGAGAAATAGCATGTATGTATAGTGTGCCAAATTTAGGGAGATTTGGATAAGGGTAGGATGAATAATGAGTGACATAGGCCTCACCTATAGAGAAGCCCTAGTTCTACACAGAGCTTGGAGGTTGTCTTTGAAAGCTTTAATGGCCTTTTGACTAGGTCAAGGTTCAAGAAAGCCAAGGAGACATTCCAAAAGCCTTTGTTTTCTTGGATTTACTTCCTTGGATGGGCCCCAACCTAAGAAGGAGGTTTTAAAGGCCTTTATTTGCTTCACTTGCATTGTTTTGAAGTAAGGATCCTTTAAGCTATTTTTAGACCTCATTTGGGCAATCTTTGGGCCTTGAAATTTCTTGTAAATATTTTAGTATTCATTTTTTATTTGTTTAGGAATTTATCAAAATTAGAAAATAGGTTTTAGTTTTGGCCTTGCATGGTCATTGAGTTTTGGGCCATTATTGGGCCTTGCAGTTGCACATTTTTCATTTTGGGCTTGTAATGGGCCAACTTTAGTAGATAACAGGGATTGGGCCTTGGAGCTTCCCCAAGGCCAATGATATTGCCGAATATGTCTAGGAGGTATATATACCTCAATTCCTTTGTATTTTGTCATAACTTGAATCATAAGTGTATTTTTTAATGAGATAAAGTGTGACCTCTCTCTAGAATTTGAGCTCTTAACTCTCTCCTCTTTGTTTCTTATCCTTTGGACTCTTCCCAAATGTGGTGAAACATTACAAAGATTTTATCTCTTCTCTAAAAGTGTTGATTCCCTCTCCCATCCCTTGCATCTCCATTGTTCCATCTTCTCTAGCCTTAGATCTATGTATTTCAAGCAAATTCTTCATCATTTCAACTACATCCTTGTCACCATTACTCTATAAATTCAAAATTGGTTTCAAGTATTTGAATTCTCTTGGCTTAAATCTCAAGGAATTCAAGAGGAAGATCCACCTCCTCTTTAGGAAATTAAAGAATTTTCTACATCAATGAGGGTAAGAAAGTTGACCAAAGTTCTATAATTAGGCATTTTCTGACGAATTTTGTCATTCTACATAATATAATCGCTTAGCCAAATTGTGGTAATGGATTACTGAATCTTTGTATTGGACAAGAAAAGTTTTAACTCTCAATAATCGATTACTCAAATTGTGGTAATTGATTATGCAAATCATTATGGTAATCGATTATCTTGACCTTATTTCTAAAGATGGATTTTTATTCAATGATAATTGACTCTATTGGTCTCTGTAATCGATTATTCTACTGAATTTTATTCAAAATGACTTTCCCAACTTTGTACCCTTTGACTTTTACAAAGGGTATACACCCTAAATTTAGAATTTTTTTAGTTGAGTTTTGGGTGTTACAAATTTTAGTGGTATTAAAGTAAGGCTTTTGAGCCTTATTATTATGGTATGGTATTACAGTAAAAATTTATATGATAATAATTTAATAATGTACTATAGTACTAGGTACTAGGGAGTTGTAAGGTTTAGTAATTATTAATAAAATACTTAAAATTAAAAATAAAATAAGTATTAAAATTAAATGCTTAAAATTAAAAATATATTAGTCAACTAAAGTATATATTTAAGATTTTTATAAAATTAGTTTTAAAAATTTTATAACTTTCCTATAATAAAAGTTTCTCTCTCTAGTCCTAAATTAAGTCAATTTTAGTGGATTTTTTGGTCACATAATATAAAAAACAATTTTTAATATCATTAAATATTTGTTTACTAAATGTATCCACCTCGTATATATCCGTAAGATAATTAATTCTTTTTGTAATAAATGATATTAATGCAAAAAAATACATCAAATATTTTTGTTTATGCTTGAAACCAGTGGGAGCATGCAAATATTTTATATCAAAATAAATTTAAAATATTTTTATTATAAAAGTAAAATTTGTTATATAAAATTTTTATGATATTCTTCTTTAAGTTCTTACATTTTTAATTTCTTTAAAAAACAAAAAGTATATTTAAATATATATTGAGTAAAAGAGTAATAATTTATTGTAAAACATAATATTTTTAGATAATAAAAAATAAATATTTATATTATAATTTTTTTTTAAAATAAATTTAGAAACAAAATAAAATTGAAGTTACATTAATTGAACATTTATTAAATAAAATAATAATATTTATATTTAATAACAATAAATATTTGATAAAATTATAATTTTGAAATAAGAAATAAGTGTATGAAATAAACTAATTTATATATATTATATTTAGTAAATAAAAAATTAATATAGATACCATTAAATGTAAAATGCTAGAAAAGATTTTAAGAAATGTTGGGATCGATCTGAAAATCTCGTAACCATCAGACCAACTCTGCACGACATGGCTAGGATGATTCTAGATGAAAAGTTTCATATTAATTTATTAGCTAAAATATATTCTTAACCCTCTTAAAATTTAAGGTTCCCTTTTTAAAAAATGACCACTTTTATCCCATATAAAACTTAGGGTTTACCAAAAATAAGATTATGTTAAAATTTTCTGTCAATTGTTGAGGTGGTTAACATTTGTGTCATCTCAATAATGCCACGTAGTTGATATGTGTCAATTTTTTTAAAAATAAAAAATAAAAATTTTACATCATCGTTTACATTAATTTTTTCTTAAAAAGATAATTTTCAACGGTTCTAAAACGTAACGACTAACAATAGTTTGTGCAACAAAATTGAAATGATCATGGAAACATTAGTTTCGATTAAAATTTTGAATCGCTAAGAATAGTCTAATATCTTCTATCAAGCATTTTCTCAAATACATTAAGGGGAAAATAGGTCAATTTCTCCTTTCTTTGCTTGAATCAAAATCTATGAAGGCAAACAAAAAGGTAACAAAGCGATGACAATTCAACTTCAAAACTCTTTTCCAAGCTGCTAGTCTTCGTAAAGAGTTTATCAAAATGTGGCTTATAGTATAGAACACCCTCAAAGGAACAAAAATTATTCGAGTGCTGGAATGCATGAGCAAAAAAAAAAAAAGGATTAAAGATTTGTTCATTACATGATTCTTGTTGCTTTCAAGCTTTAAGCTTCCAAGAAAAAAACCAACATTTGCCACAGATATCAAACTTAAACAAATATTAACATATTTCATGTGGCATGCACATAGATTCTATACTTTAAATCAATATAAAGTTATTAAGTCTAAGGGTTGCCTTCCTGTCCACCATTGATACCATGTAAGAAATAGTTGACAAAACATAACCAGAAAGGCACAAAATCAACTATAAAAGCTCAAGTGCCTGATCAAACAAAATTTTATAAGCATTAAGATAATGGCACACTGCCTTTCCTTTATTACTGCAGTATTCCAAAGCTTGAGTTAAATACAGGGCCACCCTTAGCCTCATTTCCAATTTCATAGGCTGAGTTTCCCATGTCAGAACAATTCATATAAATCAAAAAATTTAGAGCACTAAATAAAGATAATATAATATCCCACACACTACATCAACAAAAATGGCGACGAAATTAAGGGAGCAAATTACTCAAATATGGTTCTTAATGTCGCTTCTAAAACAAAATGCCTTATCCATGTCTTACAGAGCTGTTTATTTAACAACAACTTCAAAATTAAACCTATCTTTCCTATTTAATTATATAAAAACACATAAAATAGATAAACAAATGAATACCTGAGCACAACTTCAACCTTTGATAGATTTTTTTCTGTAACCTCTTTTCAGACCCTTTAAAAACTCAAACACTAGATCTCCTACGCACTAAAAACCCTTTTGAGAGAGAACCCATTGGCACATACCTAGTTAAAGCCTATTGCTAAAAATTTCATTTTGAATTCTAGGATTTACAATTTGAAGTTAAAAAATGGAGCTTTTTCTCGGAGCATGACATTGACATTAGAAGGAATGAGGTGGAGTGTTTGGAGGAACACAAGAGGTAGATGAGAAGAGAGGGAAGAGGTTAATAACAAGGGAGTGAAATTATTAGTGGTAGGTGATGCTAGTAAGTCACAATGAGAGAAACCCTAATTTATAGGGAAATGAGAATTACCAAGGATATCGAAGGAGTAAGAGAAGACAGAGTCTAAAATCCTCAAGTCCCTGGCGGGAATGAAGGCATGGTGGATGATGGCATTCTTCTCCTATTTGACAAGTTCTGAGCGGCCAGAGCGATTGAATCTCATTCATAACTTGGCTCTATCGGGTTTCTTCTTGGCCTTGGTCAAGCAGTTATTGGCGTTGTCTCCCAGCGAGACAATAGCATTAGGTTGAGGCGACGGTGGTGGCAGGGTTTTCTTAGGATGACAACAAGAGGTAGAGCGGCAGAAGGAGAAGGGATTTTTACCCATAACTAATTGATTAAGGTTAAGGAAGAAAAGAGAAAGTGTAGGGGAGGGAAGAGAAGGAAAGGAATCGCATATCAAGTTTAATTTTAGGCCGGGTTATGGGTTTAGGGTTATTGTTAGCTGTTATAATTTTAAACCACAAATAATATTAAAGTTGTCACATGTCAACTACGTGACACTGTTGAGGTGGCACAAACGTTCACCACCTCAGCAATTGATAGAAAATTTTAATAGAATCTTATTTTCATTAAACCTTAAATTTTATAAGGGCTAAAAGTGGTCATTTTTCTAAAGAGATTTTTTTTCTAATCCATAAACTTTAAAAAGACTGAAAATGTATTTTAGCCTTAATTTATTTGTACGTGCCCTAGCTTGGTGGAACACTAATGGCAAACATTGTACCGAATCATTGTAATGAAATGAGTAGAGGTGACAATACGGGCCTATGGGTCGGGTCAGGCCAAGGCCCGCTAAAGCCTGTCTAGTACGACCCGGGCCAAAAAAAAGAAAATGAGTTAGAAAAACTGGCCTAACCCATATTTTATGTGGCCCGCTACCCGTTTTTTTCTCTTATACATACCATTTTTTATTCTAAATTTGTACTATCTTTAAGTTTTTTTTAAGAAAAACTTTAGATAAAAACTAAATTTTACCTTTTTAAAACCAAGTTTTTATAATCAATACCAATTTATTTCTTTAAAAGTTTAAATAAATTATATTTGTATTAATGGTAACGAAATTTTATTATTTACATTTTACATTACTATATTTTCCTTTAACATATAATATATATATTAATATAATTTTTTTATTAGTAGCCTGACGGGCCAGCCCGGCCTAGTCTATCAGGGCCGACTTTTTTGTGGGTTAAAACGGGCCAAATTTATTTTAAAAAAAGGTTTTAATTCTTGATCCAACCCGCCTAATTTTAATAGGGCAAACGGGATGGCCTTCGGGTCAAACACAAATTACCATCCCTACAAATGAGTTGTTTAAATATAAAATATAGCCTTCAATATTTGTTCATTATACCTAGTTTCAATTAAGTTGCAAAGGATGGTCTTTGGTATTGCAGATCCCATAGGAAAGTCTTCTGAAATTTGCTATATAAAAATGGAAGCTCATTGCATAGTGATGGCACATTTTCTTTGATGTCAAATGCAAGCGGAACTCAAACGCAATCTTTTTTTTCCTTGTATAGAAATCTTCGATTTATTTTCTTGTTCGTACTATACTGTAAGAAGGTGTTTGCAACATGAGTACCCTTTTCTCAGTTGCAGTTATTTTAAAATGTTTTTTATTTTCTTTAAAAGACACCTATTATTCTCATTCCATGTAAAAAATTACTATTGTTGTATATCCATTATGGTGGGGTTTTTGACCCATTTGGGTCTCTTTTTAAAAAAAATTATACTTTTGGGCCTCTTTTAAAATTATTTAGTGGTCTGGGTGTGTTTCAGTCACATCAATATTTGAATTCGGCTGGTGGAAGGACGAATTTAGAAATTCGTCTACTGGAAAGACGAAATTGCAGGGAACGGGACACATGTCAGCACCCCCTTAAATTCGCCTGGTGAAGGGACGAATTTGACCAGTCAAATTCGCCTGGTTGGGGGACGAATTCGCCACGTGTCAGGAAAATGATTAACAAAATCGCCCACACCAGGAGTCGAACCTGTCACCTATGAGTCATGGTCTGATACCACAACCACTAAGACAACTGACTCTTTGAGGCAAATAAGAAATATTATTAAATATACTACTTTCTATTCTTACTCACATATAACATATTAAATATATATTTTATAACATATTCAATATATATTAATGTATATTCTATTATATATAAAAATATTTTAAATATATATATTAAAATATAATAAATATATATTTAATTTATAAATGATATATTATAATATAAAATATATATTTATATTTAATATTTAATATATATTATTAAATATAGAAATGAGTTAATCATTTTCTCCTGCCTGACATGTGGCGAATTCGCCCCCCAACCAGGCGAATTTGACTGGTCAAACTCGTCCCTTCCCCAGGCGAATTTAAGGGGGTGCGGACACGTGTCCCGTTCCCTGCAATTTCGTCTTTCCAGTAGACGAAATTCCAAATTCGTCCTTCCACCTGCCGAATTCAAATATTGATGTGACTGAAACACACCCAGACCGCTAAATAATTTTAAAAGAGGCCCAAAAGTATAATTTTTTTAAAAAAGAGACCCAAATGGGTCAAAAACCCCATTATGGTGTGTCCGGGAAAATTAGCAAATAAACTAGTTGAAAAGTTGATAAAGTTATTAAATTAAAATGTGTTTAGTAAAATTAATTGCTAAAGGTAAACCACATAAAAATGTTTTTTTTAAATATATTAATAAGGATAAAAATATAAAAAATAAAATAAGTTTTAAACTTACAAGTTCATCCTTAATTTAAGTAATATTTTAAGAAAAGTTGCGAGCTAATAAAATAATTTTTTTACCAAATAATATTATTTTATTTAATAAAATTTTAACCTAATAAAATAAATTAAAAACTGACTTAAATCACTACTATGACTCAACCAAACATAACTTAAATAATATATCAAATAAAAAAATATTACTTTCTAATATTGTTATTTCTTATGCATTTCATCTATTGAAATAATATATTTCACTTGACATTTTCTAAAAAGTTATAGTGTCTTTAATTTATTACTTTATTTATTTACATTGTCTTTGTATTTACAACATTTAAATTGTTAATAACTCTTTATACTTTTAGTGTTTCAAAATTATAATTATTTTATTAAAAAAAATGTTTAGTGATTAGTTAAGTTCTATCATTGAGATATAAAATAATATACTAAAACTATCTATTATAATAATTTAAATTATTAAGATATTAAAACCTAAAAAAATCATGAAAAAATATATTAAATATTTATTTTTTATTACGTGAAAGTTGTACCTATAAATTTATAAATATATATTTTACAAGATTAAAATTCATATAAATTAAACCGAATAATAAATAATTCTTTAGTTATATTTCTACCATCATAAGCATGTTATTTCTGAAAAAATATTTATTCTGTGCATATATATAAAAATAAATTTTACCAAATGACTTTGTATAATTTTTTAATTGGATATTTAATTTATTGGTTTCAATTTTAACTATAAATTAAAAATTTTCTTATATTGAAATTTATTAGTGTGAATTTTAGTGTCAACTTTTAAAAAATTTCTAACTACATATTAAGAGTATTAAAATTAAATAAAAAACTAAAATTAAAATGTTTGACCTTTTAAATATAATTTCGATGACTTTTTATTTGTAAAATTCAAATATTTTTATATTTTTAAATTAATTTTTATTGAACAAGCTTTATAATAAATGAATCTAAATAAATATTTACAAATGAACACCGGGCAAGTAGTAAGAATTAAATATGTTTTTAGCATTTGTGTTTTCGACATTTTTATTTTAGTGCCTTACTGTTTTTTCTTTGACACTAGTGGAAAAAAGGTTTTTTACACCGGTCCTTTTTGGCTTTTTACACCGGTTTCACGACCGGTGTGGATGGAGCCGGTGAGAAAAATAGGGACTTTTTACACCGGTTTTGGGCCCGGTGAGAAAAATACATTTTACACCGGTCTTGTTTATAGTGACCGGTGAGAAAAATACATTTTACACCGGTCCTGTTTATAACGACCGGTGAGAAAAATACATTTTACACCGGTCCTGTTTTCACGACCGGTGTAAAATCTATTTTTCTCACCGGTTTTGTTGTGGTGGCCCGGTGAGAAAAATAAGGATTTTTAACACCGGTTAGCTAGTACAACCGGTGTAAAAAACTATTTTTTTATTTCTTTATACTACCAAATCATGATGCTACAAAGAATGTCCTCATTATATCCAAAATAAAAAGCTTTAATCATATAACTTTTATTGAAAATTGTCAAATTACAAGATAATTTTAAAAAATTACAAAGTAAATACAGAATTTGGAAATACTTATGGTTGAGAAAGGAAATGAAAATACAATTAAAAATAAAAACCAAAGATTAATGCTTTGGTACAAGACGGAAGTGTTGTCTCTCACTTCCTTATAGTATTCCCGAGGATCCCTATAAATAAACAAATACTAGTTAGTAATGAAGTTCACATAGACAAAACCTTAAGTCAGGAAAATCCTTCAATATAAAGTTTTCCATACCTGAAATCCAGTCTAGTTTGGTGTCCAAATATCCATTTGTCAAACAACTTTCATCTGCAATCATAATTTCAAAAAGCCAATAACTCCAAACTGCACATATGAATACAAATATAGATTTACAAATAGGCAATTTCAGCATTCCTAAATACACAAGACATGTCCATAAGATACATATAATTAACTGAACATATTCAGGATAATAATAACTTTTAGCTATAGTCTATTGTTTACTTATAATATATGCTGAATTTTTTTTATTGTTTTTCAATGTTTATGCTTGAATTAATCATGCTGCCACATACTGATACCCATGCCTAAATATATAGATACCTTTAAGTGGTATGAGACCTTTATCTACCAGGGTATGGAAGTGCAAAAAAGACAATAATGAACAGGCACCAGCCGAATGAAAGAGAACAAAAGGGAGTACAAGTTGTTCAGCAACTTGCATAGTAAAGAACATGGCAGAATCAGAAACCAAGCAAGTAACATAGAAGAATTCCAAGCCATGAACATTAGCTGACAATATTATGAATAATAATAAAAATGGTATATGTTCAATGATCTAGTGATGACAGGCTGTAAGCGAGTTCCTCTTCCCTGATACTTCCAATAAAAACTACCAAACTAACATTTGATTTTCTAAAACAAAAAATAAAAACATCATATCCAAACCATCAAGTTATACACTCAAATGATGACAAGTGATGTTCTTTCCAATGATAAATATTTTTCATCAAATGTATGTTGTAAAAATGTTCAATACATATTCATGTCACATTATATGATTCTTGACAGAAGCCGTAAGAAACATGATATAAGTTTTTTTTTCTTATAACAATCCACGAAAGGGGTTCCTCTTTCAGCAGCAATTATCTGAGTTCTCTGAACTTTACACAGGAAATTTCCACAGACCAATGCAGCAAATGATGAAATATAACTATCTTTCTCCAACACAGACTGTTTTATTAAAAAGAATGATCTTAATAGTGAATATAGACTGAAGAGCAATTGACACAAACTAAACACCAAAAATTTACTGGGAACAATAACAAGAATAAAAGCAATAGGAGATATTTCCATGGCGATGAATAAAAGAGGGAGAGAGAACCTTGCAGAAGACAAATAAGGGAACGGCAGAGACGGAATAAGCCTCGAAAATCTGAGGTTCTTCTTCAGCTTCAACCTGCAACAGAATTAGAATAATTAATAAATAGAAATAAATAATTAAACGAAAGATAAATTGAATAGATAAACAAGATAAATTGAACGAAACAATTGAAAAAAAAGACAATTCATACAACCTTATTAGAAATATTACATCGCAATGACATACCAAGCTTTCGTTTGAGATGAACAGAAGAGATGAACCTTCGAGAGGGCTTCGAAGGTGTGAAGGGATTCGAAGGATTTACAGAACAGACGAGCGCTTGGTCACCAATTTTTTCTAAACCTTCCTTTCCTAATTTTGTCAAAAAGGAATTGTCTTTCGTCCTAAAATGAACAAGGTTTACAATTTAACTGAATAATAACCGTAAATGAATTAATTGCTGAAAACCAACAATGGAGATCCCACTTAGAAAATCCATTTAGGATTGATTACCGACACGGTTTCAAGATTTGCAACACACACATTATACAAAAAAAGGAGAAAAAGAGAGACCTTATATATAAACTGGATCAGCAAGCAGAATCAGCGTCTCCACCAGCACGAGGTTCACTAATTGAAGCACGATTCTCGTTTTCTTCAATTAACGCGTGGCGAGAAGCAATGTGGTTGAGAGTGGCCCTCAAGCCGTAGAAATCATCCTCCGTCAACTCTGTTAGCCTGGCAATGAGCTCGGTCCTGATCTCCATGACAACGCCGTCAACCCGAGCTTCCTCTACTAGACGGAACCTGCAAAGGGGGCAAGTGGCGTGGATTTCGAGCCAAGGAGTGATGCAATCGGCGTGGTACAAGTGTTTTGCAGGGGAGCTGTTTGGGTCCTTGCAGACGGCGCAGAGAACGACGCCGTTTGGGTCGAGGTCGGAGAGCAAAGAGAGGGTAACGGGAGTTGAGGGAACGTGTGGGGTTTCGGAGGGTTGGGGGGGAGAGGGGGAGAGCAAAGCGAGGGCGTCTTGGAAGAGGGGTGATTCGGCGTCGTTTTGAGAGGAGAAAGGGGAGTCCATGAGTTCGAGGAAGTGGGTGTGGCAATGGGGGCAGAGGAGAGGGGAAGAGGAAGAAGAAGAAGTAGTGAGGGCGACGCTCATGTCGCATTCGAAGGTAAAGGGATTAGTGAGAGGGCTAGGGCTTCCAAGAGAGCTTCAGTGAAATATTTCTCACCGGTCCCAAATATAAGACCGGAATTAAAAATAATAAAAATAACTCTTTCTCACCGGTCCAAATATCCGACCGGTACTAACTTATCATTTCTCACCGGCCCAAATTATAGACCGGTACAAACATTACTTTTTCTCTCCGGTCCAAACAGTAGACCGGTGTAAAGTTAATTATTATTTACAAAAATGCCACCGCCTTATTTTTTACACCTGTCCATCTACAACTGGTGAGAAAAGTCTGGTGTAAAATGTCTTTTTTCCACTAGTGTGATTAGATACGTTTCAGTCCTTATATTATTTAATATATTCAGATTTATTAATAATATGTTAAAATTGGTCCCTAAAAATGTTATTAACACCGTGTTATCACAACATATTTATTCAACAAATATTAATAATCTTTTATTCAACCTTTAACTTATTCCAATATTTAACTTTTTAAAATAAATATTATCTTCTCCTCCATTGATATTTTTATAGATTAAATTCAACATATTAAATAATATAGCAACCTAAACCTATAAAAAAAATTAAATGACCACAATAAAAAAATTGGTTAAACACGAAAAAAACATATATCCATAGATATAAAAAATTCTCGAGAGCATAAAAATATTACCGATCGAGGGCAGTTAATTAGTTAAAGATCGTTTTTGTAATGGAATCACCAATCGGATACCGTGGTTTAATGACTCCATAATTCTGATTCTGCAAAATAGAACTCTAGTATTAATTAATTAATTAAATTATATTTCCAAATCACAAAATATCTCAATCAATAAATACCATTTTAGGATTTTTCAATTATTAATTTCAGACCATCACTTAGCATGCCAGCTTCACATTAGAGAGAGAGAGAGAGAGAGAGAGAGCGTGAGCGCTCATATAAAACCGTCATAGACGCATTTTACTTCTCCTCATATATTCCAAATGAAGTTGTATATATACATAATATATTTCAAAATGAATTATGAATATAATCTCCATTTTTGTTAACGAAAAATAATCAATTATATATATGATTTCCCCTGTATTTTCTTTACCGATTATACTTTGATTTTTAAAAGTTGTGTTTAATGAACAAACAACTAATATATACAAAAGGAATTTCTTAAAAAAGGAATACAAAAGGAAATTGCATTTTAAGGACGCGTCTCTTACATAGGTTTGTAAAAATATAGAAATAATCGTGCACATTAACATATATAACACCTACCATATAAGACTGCTATATATTTATTATATTCCAATTCTATGAATCCAGAGAATATTTTTTCTCATCCCATTCAATCCACTTTACACTACATATTTTACAGCTTGAATATCTTGGTAAAAAAAAATATATCTATATTGATGAAAGGACATTTAAACCCAACATCTCCTAGTAAAAACTCATATTTGATGTTAAATGTGCTTTCCAACAATGACTTATTGTAGAATAAGTGAGATTACCATGAAATGATCTATATAAAGAAGAGATTGTTTGAGTAAGAAAGGCGAAACAAAACATGACTAGAAAAAAGGTGAGACTTGCTTTCATAACCAATGACTCATCAAGGAAGGCAACATTCAAGAAGAGGAAGAAGGGTCTAATGAAGAAGGTTAGTGAACTTAGCACCCTTTGTGGGATTGATGCATGTGCTATAGTTTATAGTCCCTATGATCCTCAACCAGAGGTTTGGCCTTCTCCGATGGGAGTCCAAACGGTGCTTGCCAAGTTCAGGAGAATGCCTGAATTGGAGCAAAGCAAGAAGATGGTGAACCAAGAGAGTTTTCTGAGGCAGAGGATTTTGAAGGCCAAAGACCAGTTGAAGAAACAAAGGAAAGATAACAGGGAAAAGGAGATGACCCAACTCATGTTTGAGTACCTTGGAGCAGGTAAAATCATCCACAATTTAAGCATGGTTGATTTGAATGATCTTGCATGGTTGATTGACCAGAACTTGAAGGACATCAATAGAAGGATCGAAGTGTTGACTAAGAATGCTCAGAGTCAAGCACAAATGGCACCACCACCTGTAGTGACTGATGGAGTAGCCAAGGTTGAAGATAAGGCTCAAGGGAATCATGGCCTTGGGTTTGACATCAACATGGATATCATGCAGAGGCAAAACTGGTTTACGAGTTTGATGAATAGTGCTGGTCTTGGGAATGAGGCATTGCCTTTTGGAGATGTTAATAATCACCAAAATGGCTTTTGGCCTAACCCATTTTTCCATTGAAAACTCTTACATGCTTGTTTATGATAATTGCCCATCTGGGCACAAAAATAAGTGACCATGGATTCATGATCTCGGAGTCGCATGTTTATTTCTTTTTGGTTCACCACTTTGTATTATATTAAATCTTATTAAGAATGTTTACTTTCAAAATTAACACCCTTCTAGTCTAGCTTTTCATTTGAGATTTCACATTAAAATTATATATTGATTTTAGTAAAATGAAGTGGTTTACCTCCCCTTGCTTAAACTCAATTTTGAAAAATAACTTTATCCTATGATATAGTTTAAAATAAAGCTTCAAAATGAATCTAAAACAATAATTATATACAATATACACCATATGGAAGACAATGACATAATACAAATGTTTCTGCGAATTTTCTTGCAACCATCATTACTTGGTTCTAATCAATTACTTCGAATCAATTTTTTAAAAAATGAATTCCAAGTTTCAATTGAATGTTTAAGCATGCCATTTTCATGCTTTGTTTACGTACAGCAAAGAATTTTGTATCAATAACACGACCTATACAAAAAATCCTAAAAAAATAAATCTCATTCTTGATGATCAGGAACTAGAAAGGCTTCTGAAGATGCTTGAAATCCAATGATGAGTCAACACACTCTGCTTTGCTCCTGTAACCATTCAGAAGTTCTTTTAGAAGGGGGTGAATGATAAGTCAAAAATACCTTGGGTTAAAAGTGTTTTCTGCAAAGAATATGGAAGGTTTGGGAGGGAAAATATTTTGTGGTTTAATTGGAGTCCATTAAGCAAATGGGTTTGGTAATTCCTGTTTACAAGACAAATGTCAGGTTGGTGGGCTGATCTTGTTGGGGTTTATACTAAAGAAAATGGATGACTAGATAGAGTTTATGTGTATTTATATGATGCATTTGTTAGTGGGCCTCAGTCAGATTGCCTTACAAGGCTCAAGAGAGAATTAAGCAACCCAAGTGGTTAAGGGATTCTGTTTAAAAATTGTATTTAGTTATTTAGGCCCATTATGCATCTAGGGTTAGGATAACCTTTCAGAATATTATAAGTGTCTCTTTTCTCTATTGTTTTGGGAAATGAAATGAAATAATATCTTCTTTCTTAGCAATTTTTATCTTTTATGGCTTAATTCATAGTTCCTTCTAGTAGCTAGTTTAATAGTTGGATAAGGTGCCTATCAATTTTGGTGCTTTCATTTCCTTCTCATGCCTCCTAAACCTACTGTCCCTAAGGATCTTGAGGATGTTCTTCAAGGTATTGCAGACAAGTTGGGTCTCCTTCAAACCCAGCTTGACAACCAACGTCATGCCCAAGATGAAACACCCTAATTTAATAAATAAATAATTAACAAAACAGGAAATTTTTCCAAATTTTTGAGGTTGCAAAACATTCACAATCTGCCCCAAAATAATGCTTAGAGTAAGATAGAACATTGAAAGGGCAGAGAGGACAAAAACTGACCAGAAGGAGACCCGGCGGAAAGACAACAGTGACAGAGCGAATCCCACAAGACAACGTCAACTCGCTCGGGCGAATCACCATACGCTTAAGCGAACCCGACACAAAAGCCTTCCCAAGCCCACACGCTCGCTGGAGCGAATGCCTTAGTCGCTGGGGCGAGCAACTCACTCGGTATACATCAAACTTGGATACAATCGAAGTTCCCTTACACACTCATCACTCGGCATAGTTACACTTCTCACTCGAATAACACGTATACCCTCCTTCGCTTAGAAAGGGTCCCACAATCATGTATCACTCAGAATATTCCAGCCAGATTCACTCGGGAAAGCAAGAAGGTTAAGTCCCACTCGGACTTATTCAAACTCAACCGCTCGGAATACAGATCCTCGCTCACTTGGATTTTATCGCATTCACCCAGATTATAGATATCATACACTCAGAATTCACCCTAACCTAAACCATTACATTAACTCTTCCTCGGGAGAGGATCACTCGGGGTTTCCTTATATTTTCACTCGGTAACGATCGTTCTTAATATTACTCAGGAAATTCGCCCATCAGATCCTACATAATATAAGTTCATCTAAGATATCTTACTCAGAATCCAATTAAGCATCACCACTCGAAAAAGAAGGCACAGCCATTTATAGTCTCACTCGGGGATGGCTCTCACAACTATGTCCACTAGGAAAATCATTAACTTAGCGATATCTGATCCATCATCGTCCCTTAGTCTACCCAACCTTAAGTCACCAGCATACAACACATATTTACATACGTAATCGTGCACTCGGAATACTCATTATCTTAACATTTTAATCATCAGCACTTGATATCCGATGCAAGCACAGGCTGTCACCGTAAACCATATACATATATAAACATGCACTCGGGTCATAATAGCTCAGATTACATATATATATATATATAAATTTATATTCGTAATACAACACTGTTATTATGAGCCGGCCAAGGCTACAATTGACGAAACATGACAAATACAATATAAGCACTCGACAGTCGGAGTGCACCTCACTCGGACCTGAGGCCTTATCATCACTTCAGAGTCCAACCTGCACACACTGAAAAATGGTGTAGGGGTGAGCTTTTTCATATAAAATGACAGCTATTGACTCAGATTTTACCTCAATCCTTAATTATATATTTACCGGGTTCAATCCATAATGATATATATATATTGCCAATTAATATAAGAGTCAGACCACGTCATCCAATCAGAATTCGCACAATAACATACATTCTCAATCATAGCATCACACTGCACTCAGCAACAACATCAATACATGTATATTCATTCAGTCGGAATTCACTCATACGACATCCTCCAGTCGGAGTTCACTCAATCATTCAATCCATGTAAATCATAATAGTCTCAATAACAATGCTCATACACTCATGCATGCGGATCCGACTTAAACAGTGATTTCAGTGCAGATTCCTTCCCGGCCCCTCGTCCACTAGCCCTTTCCGTGTGGCACCGGTCACCCCGTGACGTCTCGAGACCCAGCTCTAGCTCCATCGGCTACCACGGGTCCTCATGGAACTAGCCAGGAATCTGACTGAAAATCATCTTATACGACTCCAGATGCCTTTCCGACCCCCCGTCCACTAGCCCTTTCCGTGTGGTCCCGGTCACCCCGTGACGTCTCGAGACCCAGCTCTAGCTCCGTCGGCTACCACGGGACCTCCATGAACTGGTCAGGAATCTGGGAGCCATCTCATATATGCAATCTCATGCAATTCCACAACAAGCATCCAAGCTTACCAGGCGCGTCTCACACAGCCATCAATGGGTCACAACCGATCCCCCACACAGCATTCAGATTCATTCGGAATCCCACATTTCCATTACAGCATCACATGCATCTATCATAGTAACTCACAATAAGAAAACCAAGGTAACTACATTACAACACATCCACTCGACATTTTTAACGGAGTCAGCATGCATTTCAACACAACATTCAAAATGGAAATCACGTATCAATTCGCATCTCATGCATTCGGGAATAATGGTAACGCACACATGTATTCATTCAGCAGTCTCATGTTTCAACAACATGCATCATAGAAATATTAACAAACACTCAAGGACGGAGTTACACAACCCTCAACCATTCACAGATACCACCAATCCGGGAGTTGTATGCACAATCGCTCAATCACAACACATCGATCTACACCTTTCACACAACATATCACATTAAAGCAAGCACCCGGGACCCGGTCATAAACCCTACAGTTGACATGCAAAGTGCTCCCTACCTGCTGTCGGGGTTCAGAGACTCCTCAAGTTGCAATGTTGACCGATCGCCCTTCTGTTACTCCTCCTTCACCAGCCTTCAAACTCAGCGTTGATCCTGGGCCAGAGTTGCTCTTTCCTCCAACGGGTTCGTCTCCCCCACAGCTCCAAGGCACTTCCCAGCACAGCCTTCCAACTGGGACACTAACAGCTCCAAGTGGAAGAAGAAGGAGGGGGAAGAAGGCGACGGAGAGGAAGAAGAGGACAGGGAGTGGAACAGAGCCACATTGATGTTCCTCCCAAAAAGCTCTTGACTCTCTCACTGTTCGACACGAATGAGAGTGAAGGAGAGAAAACAGGGAAAGGAGAGACCAGACGCACGTACAAGAAGAGCTGTCCAGCGTGAATTAATGAAGGAAAGAGAGAGCCGAAGTTGTCTTATACCCTTAGGGACACATGCGTCCTTTCGCCTGGCATTATTATTATTATTATCATTATTTATTCAATCGTTCTCTAACCAATCAGCAATTAGTTTAATTATTCATTAATCCCAATTCTGCAGTTAACCCTTAATTAATGGCTTAGTCTCAATCGGTAATTAAATTAAAAATCGGGATGTTACAGTTTTCCCCCTCTCAAAAGAATTTCGTCCTCGAAATTCAAACACAGGCTTAGCCACAACGAACCACTTGGAAAATCACTGTCATACCACAATAAGCAATTACACATCTATGTACCCCAAGTATTCATCCATTGCTTAAATTCCAGTTGGTATAATTGGCTTCCAAAGCAATATACCGACCGCTCCACCCAGAAAACCGAGACATCACTCTTAACACATTTCCACTCGGAAGTGTCGTCATTGACTCGGAATAACATTCCTTTCTTTCACTCAGACTTACCTCAACAAACAGATCGGAATACCACAGTCATGCTCCGACTGTAACTCTTCGTTTCTCAACGTTTTTGACTGCTTCGCAATTTCTAATCAGCATAAATAAAACAACTCTTCATAGTCTTCATTACATTCGGGATTCCATTTCCCACGTAGTTACCCCCATTCAACTCTGCCAGTTCACCCTAGCCATTGGCACTTTAGAGTTCTTTGGCCGCTCGGCCTTACACTCTCAACACCGATCGACGTATTTACACCATCGGGTTCCCCGACTCAATGAGTCACTCGGCACGACCATGAGCTCACACAAAGCATAAGCTCGACATTGGGTCACATTGGATACATTCTAGATGTTATTCAACCAGTTGGGAAGAATCTAGTCGGTAAACAACATTACCGATTCCCCATAATACCCATTACCGACCGATTCATTCCGGATTAAGCTCTCGGATTCTCAAAATTTGACCACAAAATTTCTCTCTTGACCAAAATGAACACTAAAATGAGTTCCCATGTGCTTCAATTAGCACAATTCGCCTGGATTTACCTCGTACAGGCACCATACTCGGTTCTAACATCTCAGATTTCTAATCATTCCTTCGGCTATTTTCATGCCTATAACCCGGGAATGTCACTCGGACCTCTCACTCAAAAATATCAATCGGGGTTTTAACTCATCCGGAAATCTTTCCACTTGCAAAATTCACTCGTAATTCAAGCCTACCTCGAAACCAAACCTGAGTTCATCGCTGACCTGAGTACGATTTCACATAAATCCTTCTCTCGGATATCTACTCCCCTTGGAGACCCTTTGCGCGGAAACTTTCTATTTACCAAATTTCCACTCGGAATTCAGGCCTACTCCAAATATAAATCTGAGTCCAAACTCAGCAGCTCAACATCACCCGAACACAGCTATGAATAAGTTTACCGCTCGGTATCTACTCCCCCCTTGGGTAATTCACTCAAAAACTTGCACACTCGAAGTTCCATTTCCCAACCAGAAGTACTTTTCTCCTAGAGAAAGATTCACTCGGTGAAACATCACACGGGTATTAGGGATTCTACACTTGATATCTCTCCACTCAACATCGTTCCACACGGTACCATTCCACTTGGAAATGGTACACTCTGAGACACTCCACCCGAAATTCACACGACTCGGATATTTCACTTTGATTTTGCCTAACACAGAAGTGTCATTCGGACACAGCTCCTTATTGATGACCAAAACAATGTTTCACTCGGAACATCATAATTTTCACTCAGCAATTCTTTCTCCCAGAAGGATTTCACTCGGAACCATCTCCACTTTCACACACTCGGAATATACTAATCTTTCCCGAGCAAATCCTCATCTTACCAAACACCTTGGCTCAAGGTCCAGTTTTCCTTATTAAACTTACAGTATCACTCGGTTAGATCCACAAGACTTCTAATTCCTGTGACAGACTGCATCACCCATTTATTTCAATGACTAGTCGTTACTTTAATAGCCGGTTCATCCCCAATAACTTCTGATCTCCTCGGATGTAAATATATCAAGGTTAAACAACCTTCAATCTTTATTTTGATAAACTAACAATTACTTCCACTCAATACAGTTCTCATTTTCATTCGGAACAGTCCGATAGACTCACCCTCACCATAAGCAGCTACAACCTCACTTGCCCGATTCATGAATTGCTGCATCCAACTTATAGCATACCGTCTCATTCCTATAGGGTTACAATAATTACATAGAGCCATTGCAACATATATGCTGCCACAATACCTATGGGTTGAGGAGTCGTATCGGGACAAGATTCATTACACTCCTTTTACTCTTATTGACCAAATTCAATTAGCCAACACTAATTCACAGAAATTAATGACAAATCATACACACACATATATAAGCAATACATTTACGTCAGCATCATCATTACGCATCACCCATAGCACACCACACAGCAACAATCATGCAACATAGATTACTACTACTGTAAAACGGTGTAATGGGGGTAGATTTCGACCCCACAAGTATACACCTAGTTATAAAATGACATATTAACAATTGGCCCCCAAACCATCACCGAGTAAATATCACACGACGATAATCTTCGAATAGCAGTTGCCATTTCCCAGGACAGTATAATAACAACCGGCTTCCAGAATTGTTTACCCTTACCTTGCACCTAGTCGTTCGCTTGTACAACTTTCTCAGTACTGATGGCTTAAACTTTACCTGCAGCTGGTCGATCCGCGCTCCTCCCACGGTTTTTTGGGGCAAACCTCCTGTTATCCTTAGTTCCATTGCCTCTGCCACCGTTCCCTCGACCATTATTTCCGCGGTCTCTCTCTTGGAAACCCCCACGGTGTGCATCAGCATTCGATCATCGCAGCAGTGGGCAGTTAGGGCGAATATGCCCTCTCCTATTGCAATGGAAGCACACGATATCATCTCCTTCTTCACAATCTTGGGCAAAGTGATCACCACCACATATAAAACACTTGCCATACTTTGGGCGACTACCAGCACGACCATCTTGATTACCCCGACCTCCGAGCCTAGAAGGGAGTCTGCTCCTACCAGAGTCATCCTGCCTCTTGAAGCGAGATTACTGAGGCTTCAAGGAGGTGTCGGCTTTGTTGCTCTGGCCCGAGTGGGCCTTGTCGTCCTCTATAAATATTCTACACTTATTCACCAATACAGGAAAACTCCTAATCTCTTGGTATCTGCAGGCTCTTTTAATGTCTGATCTCAATCCGTTCTCAAATTTAAGGCATTTAGAACTCTCCGTTCAGGTTGTTGGAAGGGCGGGTAAAATAAGCACAGTTCTTCAAATCTAGCTGCGTACTCCTCCACAGACATGGAGCCCTATTTTAATTCCATGAATTCAAGTTCTTTCCGACTCCTGATCGTGTCGGGGAAATATTTCTCTAAGAAGCATGTCCTGAAATTTTCCCAGGTCAGCTGGGTATCAGCATCAGTCAGTCGGTTTCTGGCGATTTTCCACCAGTTCTCTGCTTCGCCCCTCAGCATGTACACCACGCACTCCACCTTCTGGGCCTCGGTGCAGTGAAGACCCCCAAAAATCCTCTCTAACTCTTGAGTCCATTTGTAAGCTGCCTCGGGGTTATGTCCTCCTTGAAATTCACTCGGCTTCTTCTTCAGGAAGCGGTCCAACACTTGGCCATCTTCAGCTTGAGGCTGGCCCTGCCTCTCGAACACGTCAGCAAAATGTTGGAATGTCGGGGCTATGGCCTCCATGCTTTGACGACTCGTCATAACTTATCCTGAAATTAACACCCCTCCAAGGATAAGTTTACAAGGTTACATTTCTCCAATCGGATCTCATCCCCATATCCACTGATTATAGCACATTATACCATTTATATATATACGTCATGCAATCACTCGGACCAGGAGAGGAGTTACCTCCTATCCTCAAACCAATATCTCAACATCAATCATGTTCAATCAGAATATCGCAATAATGATGACCACTCGGTCATAATACATACAACCGCTTACACTTGGTAAGCACACCTTGGCCTTGGACCTTTCGGTCTGCTCTGATACCAAAATGAAACACCCTAATTTAATAAATAAATAATTAACAAAATAGGAAATTTTTCCAAATTTTTGAGGTTGCAAAACATTCACAATCTGCCCCAAAATAATGCTTAGAGTAAGATAGAACATTGAAAGGGCAGAGAGGACAAAAACCGACCAGGAGACCCGGTAGAAAGACAACAACGACAGAGCGAATCCCACAAGACAACGTTAACTCGCTCGGGCGAATCACCATACGCTTAAGCGAACCTGACATAAAAGCCTTCCCAAGCCCACACGCTCGCTGGAGCGAATGCCTTAGTCGCTGGGGCAAGCAACTCACTCGGTATACATCAAACTTGGATAAAATCGAAGTTCCCTTACACACTCATCACTCGGCATAGTTACACTTCTCACTCGAATAACACGTAGACCCTCCTTCGCTTAGAAAGAGTCCCATAATCATGTATCACTCGGAATATTCCAGCCAGATTCACTCGGGAAAGCAAGAAGGTTAAGTCCCACTCGGACTTATTCAAACTCAACCGCTCGGAATACAGATCCTCGCTCGCTCGAATTTTATTCGCATTCACCCGGATTATAGATATCATACACTCAGAATTCACCCTAACCTAAACCATTACATTAACTCTTCCTCGAGAGAGGATCACTCGGGGTTTCCTTATATTTTCACTTGGTAACGATCGTTCTTAATATTACTCGGGAAATTCGCCCATCAGATCCTACACAATATAAGTTCATCTAAGATATCTTACTCAGAATCCAATTAAGCATCACCACTCGGAAAAGAAGGCACAGCCATTTATAGTCTCACTCGGGGATGGCTCTCACAACTTTCTCTACTAGGAAAATCATTAACTTAGCGATATCTGATCCATCATCGTCCCTTAGTCTACCCAACCTCAAGTCATCAGCATACAACACATATGTACATACGTAATCATACACTCGGAATACTCATTATCTTAACATTTTAATCATCAGCACTTGATATCCGATGCAAGCACAGGCTGTCACCGTAAACCATATACATATATAAACATGCACTCGGGTCATAATAGCTCAGATTACATATATATATATATATAAATTTATATTCGTAATACAACACTGTTATTATGAGCCGGCCAAGGCTACAACTGACGAAACATGACAAATACAATATAAGCACTCGACAGTCGGAGTGCACCTCACTCGGACCTGAGGCCTTATCATCACTTCAGAGTCCAACCTGCACACACTGAAAAATGGTGTAGGGGTGAGCTTCTTCATATAAAATGACAGCTATTGACTTGGATTTTACCTCAATCCTCAATTATATAATTTACCGGGTTCAATCCATAACGATATATATATATATATTGCCAATTAATATAAGAGTCAGACCACGTCATCCAATCAGAATTCGTACAATAACATACATTCTCAATCATAGCATCACACTACACTCAACAACAGCATCAATACATGCATATTCATTCAGTCGGAATTCACTAATACGACATCCTCCAGTCGGAGTTCACTCAATCATTCAATCCATGCAAATCATAATAGTCTCAATAACAATGCTCATACACTCATGCATGCGGATCCGACTTAAACAGTGATTTCAGTGCAGATTCCTTCTCAGCCCCTCGTGTACTAGCCCTTTCCGTGTGGCACCGGTCACCCCGTGACGTCTCGAGACCCAGCTCTAGCTCCATCGGCTACCACGGGTCCTCATGGAACTAGCCAGGAATCTGACTGAAAATCATCTTATACGACTCTAGATGCCTTTCCGACCCCCCGTCCACTAGCCCTTTCCGTGTGGTCCCGGTCACCCCGTGACGTCTCGAGACCCAGCTCTAGCTCCGTCGGCTACCACGGGTCCTCATGGAACTGGTCAGGAATCTGGGAGCCATCTCATATATGTAATCTCATGTAATTCCACAACAAGCATCCAAGCTTACCAAGCGCGTCTCACACAGCCATCAATGGGTCACAACCGATCCCCCACATAGCATTCAGATTCATTCAGAATCCCACATTTCCATTACAGCATCACATGCATCTATCATAGTAACTCACAATAAGTAAACCAAGGTAACTACATTACAGCACATCCACTCGACATTTTTAACGGAGTCAGCATGCATTTCAACACAACATTCAAAATAGAAATCACGTATCAATTCACATCTCATGCATTCGGGAATAATGGTAACGCACACATGTATTCACTTAGCAGTCTCATGTTTCAACAACGTGCATCACAGAAATATTAACAAACACTCAAGGATGGAGTTACACAACCCTCAACCATTCACAGATACCACCAATCCGGGAGTTGCATGCACAATCGCTCAATCACAACACATCGATCTACACCTTTCACACAACATATCACATTAAAGCAAGCACCCGGGACCCGGTCATAAACCCTACACTTGACATGCAAAGCGCCCCCTACCTGCTGTCGGGGTTCAGAGACTCCTCAAGTTGCAATGCTGACTGATCGCCCTTCCGTTACTCCTCCTTCACTAGCCTTCGAACTCAGCGTTAATCCTGGGCCAGAGTTGCTCTTTCCTCCAACGGGTTCGTCTCCCCCACGGCTCCAAGGCACTTCCCAGCACAGCCTTCCAACTGGGACACTAACAGCTCCAAGTGGAAGAAGAAGGACGGGGAAGAAGGCGACGGAGAGGAAGAAGAGGACAGGGAGTGGAATAGAGCCGCGTTGATGTTCCTCCCAAAAAGCTCTCGACTCTCTCACTGTTCGACGCGAATGGGAGTAAAGGAGAGAAAATAGGGAAAGGAGAGACCAGACGCACGCACAAGAAGAGCTGTCCAGCATGAATTAATGAAGGAAAAAGAGAGCCGAAGTTGTCTTATACCCTTAGGGACACATGCGTCCTTTCACCTGGCATTATTATTATTATTATTATCATTATTTATTCAATCGTTCTCTAACCAATCAGCAATTAGTTTAATTATTCATTAATCCCAATTCTGTAGTTAACCCTTAATTAATGTCTTAGTCTCAATCGGTAATTAAATTAAAAATCGGGATGTTACACAAGACACTACACATTAATCGTTGCAGCAACTTATGGACACTCGCCATGAATCTATGACAAACTTCGTGGGTGGACTATTGGAACAGGTTGCAGCTCTTCAGCTTCACCAATCTCATCAAGGTTCCTCTTCTACTAGCTCCCCAAACCCTTCCTCTCCCATGACAACAACGTTTTTGGCCTCTACCAATAGCCATGTGGTTATCCCCTATTCCATTCCCATTCCCTTAGCTACCACAGATCCCATCTCTACCATTGGCCTCACATATGTTATTCCTAATTTCTCTTCTTTCACATATACTGGCCTCACTTATAAAACCAACCTCATTACTTCACCCATTCCCCAACCTTCTTTTCCTAACTTTCCCTTTTCCCCTACTTTTCACCCTCCCCCAGACCCTAGTACCCTTCTTTTACGACCCCCAAATTAGACCTTGCCCCTTTTGATGGTTCTAACCCCCTATATAAGCTTTTTCAAACTGATCAGTTTTTCATGTTTTATCAGGTCCCACCAAATCTCAAATTACCTATGGTGCCTTTTTACATGAGAGGTGATGCTCTCAACTGGTTTAAGTGGATGTATCATAATAGACTGTTAACAGATTGACAAACATTGTTTGGGCTTTGGACCTTCGTTTTGGCCCTTCTACCTACGAGAATGACCAGGCTGAACTATTTAAACTTCGCCAGCAAGGGTATGTTACAAATTATCAAGCATAATTTGAAAAACTTTCTAATAGGGTAATTGGCCTTTCCCCTGAGATACCGCTTAATTGTTTTCTATCAGGACTATACCTAGATATTAGAAGAGAACTAGCCATCTTGCAACCTACCCATATCACCCAAACCATTGGTTTAGCTAAATTAGTAGAGTCCAAGCTCAAAGACTCTAAACCCCGTGTACCTCACCCTTCCTCTTCATCCTTACCCTTCTCACCTTCACCTACTAAATCCCCCACCAAATCCTAATCCATTCCCTATTAAATGCCTCACACCTAGCCAAATGAAAGAGAGGTGAACCTTGGGCCTTTGTTACAATTACGATGAGAAATTCACCCCTGGCCATAAATGCACCACTAGCCATTTTCTTTTACTCTTAGCTGATAAGGACTCAACCCTTTTGGAACCCTTCCTTGACCCCGACCCTTCTACACTATTAGACCCCCCTAATCCTATTCCAAAAGCCATTAAGTTCCAGCTATCGCCTCAAGCCTTGACTGGACAACCTTCCCCGCAAACCTTAAAATTTCAAGGGTTCATTTCGGGCCTTCCTGTGCGTGTCTTAATTGATTCAGGTAGCTCTCACAACATCTTGCAACCATGTATTGCTACCCATCTTGAGTTACTCACTCAGCCCATTCCAACCTTCCCTGTAATGGTTGGGAATGGTGCCTAGATTATCTGTTATGGGATATACCCTCAGGTCCTTATCTCCATACAAGGCCATGATTTTGCTATTTCGTTCTACTTACTTCCTATTGAGGGGGCGGACATTGTTTTGGGTATTGAGTGGTTACAAACCTTATGCCCTATAATTGCTGACTTCTCTATCGTTAGCATGTCTTTCAAATACTAATCCCAATCCACCACCTTATCTGGTCAACCTAACACTTCTCTTATTCCATCTACCTACTCTTAATTTTACTAGCTCCTTTACACTGATTCTATTTCCTCATGTCACCTCCTCATAATCCTTCCTATCAATACACTCTCAGACCCCCTAAGCCCGTAGACCTCACTTATCCCTTTATCTCCTCCTTACCCCCTTCAATATCTGACGCGCTCTTATCACATTTATCCATTTTCACCAAACCTCAAGGCCTTCCCCCTTCTAGACAACATGACCACCACATTCCCCTTCTTCCTAATACCGCCCTGTAAATGTCAAACCATATTGCTACCCCTAATTTTCAAAAGTCAGCCATGTCTCAACTAATCCAAGAAATGCTCAAAGATGGAATCATTACACCTAGTAGAAGCCCATTTTCCTGCCATGTTCTCCTTGTTAAAAAAAATGGCTCATGGTATTTCTGTGTGGATTATAGGGCTCTAAAAATTATCACCATTAAAGATAGGTTTCATATTCCTATTATTGATGAACTAATGGATGAATTGGGATCAGCCACACTTTTTTCTAAGATCGATCTTTGCTCAGGCTATCATCAACTATGTGTTCACCCACCAGACACTCATAAAAAAGCCTTTCACACTTGGGATGAACATTATGAATTCCTAGTCATGCCTTTTGGCTTGGCTAATGCTCCATCTACCTTTCAGGCTGCCATGAATGATTTACTTAGACCTTTTTTATGTCAGTTCGTTTTAGTTTTCTTTGATGATATCCTTATTTATAGTTCTTCCTTTGTTGATCATGTTAAGCACTTAAATACTATTTTAACATTGTTGGTTGATAACAGTTTTTTTGTTAAGCTTTCCAAATGTATTTTTGCTACCTCTACAGTGACTTATTTAGGTCATGTTATATTTTCTTTAGGTGTGGCTCCAGATCCGGACAAGTTACAAGCTATCTTAGAATGGCCTATGCAATGATTTTTCACGGCCCTTCGAGGGTTTCTCGGTCTCACCAGTTTCTATCGATGATTTATTCATTACTACGCCACTGTCACCGCTCCTCTCACTGATTTATTACATTATTCAGAGTTTACATGGAATTCACGGGCTGCTGAAGCATTTACAACTTTGAAGAATAACTTAACCTCTACCCTTAGACTTTCCCTCCCTAATTTCTCAAAGCCCTTTTATGGTAGAGATTGATGCTTCAACCATTGCAATTAGAGTGGTCCTTATGCAAGATGGTCACCCTCTAGCATATTTCAACAAACACCTTGGTCCTCACCTAGCCCTTGCTTCCACCTACATCAGAGAAATGTATGCAGTTACAAAAGCTGTAAACAAGTAGCGTCAATATTTACTTAGTCAACTTTTCAAATTATGACAGACCAATAGAGTCTAAAATTTCTTTTATCACAAACATTTCAAACACCAGAGTAGCAAAAATAGGCTACCAAACTACAGGGGTATAGTTTTGATATCATTTACAAACATGGAAATGCCAACCGGGTGGCTGATGCTTTATCTCAACAATATTCTGATGACTGCACCTTCATTGTTGTTCACCCTCTCTTCAATTGTTCTATCCCTCATCAAATCCCTACAAGAATTCTATTCAAAAAATCTAAGTGGGCAAACACTTCTCTAGTAAGCATATATAGACACAAATTCCCTTTAAATTTGTAATGGGATATTGTTTTCCAAGGACAGGATTTTTATACCTCAACACATGGACCTATAGTAAACCCTCTTACATGAGTTTCACTCCACTCCAATAGCTGGCTACTCAGGTCTGAAACCCACTCTTGCCTGCTTAGCAGCTTTGTTTGCTTAGCTAGGAATTCAGAAGGATGTCAAGAATTTCATGAAAAATTACACAGTTTGTCAAGCTTCAAAATATGAGACAACAAAAAAAAGATTACTACACCCCTTACCTATTCCACATAAAGTGTGGAAGAACCTCAGCATGGACTTTATCACCCATCTCCCAAACTCCATGGGCCACATAATGATCTAGGTAGTCTGTGACCACTTCATGAAATCAGCTCATTTCTTGGCCTTTCCAACAAACGTCACCACCACTAACTTGGACCAATGATTTTTAGTAAACATCTGTTGACTTCACGGAGTCCCTTCATCCATAGTCTCTAATCGAGACCCATTATTCCTCAGTTCCTTCTGGCAACAGCTATTCAAAGCACAAGGGACCAAATTAAAATTCAGTACTACATATCATCCAAAAATGGGTAGGTAAACAAAACTCTTAAATCATACCTTGTAGAGCTATCTTCACTGTTTCTGTGGCGACAACCCTAGAACATGGTTCCGTTTCCTCCACCTTGAGGAGTTTTGGTATAACACAACCCACCACTCAGTTATTGACATGGCCCTCTTTCGTGTGCTATATGGTCATAGTCCTTCGATCATTGTCGCGACCAGAATCGCGGCGGCGCGGCCGACCCTTTGAGATAAAATGAGTTATTACGAAACAGGGAGTTGCCACCAATGTTTTTGTCCACAGGAAAAACATTGGAAGAAAAACTAAGTTCGATAAAGCACTGGTTAAAAAAATGAGATTCAAGTTCGGGAGTCGGTTACGAGTAGGGAAGGTGTTAGCACCCTACATCGCCTGTCAAAGCAGTACCAAGATTGAAAACACACAACATAAATAGCCTTATAAAAATGTTTTATTTCTTCCTTTTTATTATTATTTACAGAAATAGGGGAAAATCAGCAAGACGTCACGTCTAAATTGATTTTCAAGGAAGTGATAAAAACAGAACAATTAAAAAAAAGGCAAGGAAATAAATAAAAAAAAGATGGGGATTAATTGAATTATCAGAAATTAATTAATAATTGAAAAGGAAATAGATCCATCAAATGACAGTTAATTAATTTGACAAAAAAATAAATAATAACAAGTACTGAAAATGAGGAACAGATTTTGATGGGTGACTAATCTAATCAATGGAAATTAACTACTAATTAAAAGGAAGCAGACCCATCGAACAGTAATTAATTTTGACAAAAAATAAACAAATAGAAGCTTTAAAAACGAGGACCAGAATAGGACTGGTGTAGTGAGAGAGAGCTGGACTCCGGTGTGACGAGAGAACAGAACGCTGAAGTGTGGTGTGAAGGGATGAGGTGCTAGACGGTGGTGGATTTGAGAGGAGAGGGACGGTATGGTTTTGAGAGAGTGAGGGAGCTGATGTGGTTTTAAGAGTTGGAGAAGTAGCTGATGTGAATTTGAGAGGAGAGGGACGGTATGGTTTTGAGAAAGTAAGGGACGGTGTTGGTGAGGAGAAAGACGGTGTGGGTGAGGAAAGAGGATGGTGTTGGAGGATTTGAGGGGGCCGGTGTTGGTGAGGAGAGAGTGAGAACGGTATGGGAAGAGGAGGACGGACAGTGTGGAGAGGAGGGGGGAACGGTATTGGTGTGAATGAGGACGGTTGGAGAGTAGGAGGATGGACAGTGTGGATGAGGACGGTTGGAGAGTGGGAGGATGATGTGGAGAGGATGAGAGACGATGTTGAGAGGGTTTGAGGGGTTGTTAGTTTGAGGGAGTATACGGTGTGGTGAGGATTTGGGGACTGTTGGTGTGGTTTTTTTTTAGAGGAAAGGGACTGAATTTTAGAGGAGAAGGATGATGTGGAGAGGATTTGAGGGGGCTGGACGGTATGGGTTGAGAGGAGAGGGGGACGGTGTTTGAGGAGTTGGTCGGTGTTAGTGAGGAGTTGGTCGGTGTAGGATACAGAGGAGAAGGACAACGTTGGTGAGAGGAGAGGGACGGTGTTGGCTTTAGGTGGAAAGAGAGCTTGTGAAATTGAAAGGAGAAGGATGGTGTGGGTTAAGAGAGAGTGAAGGGCTGATGTTGAGAGGGTTTGAGGGGGCTGGACAGAGTGAAGAGAGGGACTGGTTTTTTTGGTTTAAGAAAGGGACAGTGTTTCTTCTCTCAAAAGCTTTAGAGTTCTCTCAAATGAAGGCTTTTTTTGGGATCCTTTTCTTCTCTTTCGTTGGGGTATTTATAGAAGTCCTAGGTGTGCTGATTGCTTGAATAGCCCAGAGACAGCCTGGCCACCAATGATGGGAACAACAGCTAATGAATAACTTATTATTTTAATTTTGTTTGTTATCAGCCGCCCCACGAAATTAGCAAATCAACTTGGATGGTGTGTTGAGGAAACAGCCTGGATCTTGACAATCGTAGGGAATGGAGGCTGGTGGGAATTCTTTATTATTGTCCTCCTTCGTCTTGTTGTGAGCCGCCTCCCATAATTTAAGGATCCACTTGGATAGTTGGAATCCAAGTCAGCAAGGGCAATCGGTGGAAAATATGGGTCAGTTTTCTCCTTCTGACTCAGATTTAGTGCCTCGGTCTGTATACACCCATGGTGGGAAATACTCTGAGTGGAAAAGGTGCTATTCATACATAAAAGACCGAGTGAAAGCTTTGCTCGGTGTTGCATTGCTGGTCGGTGTTGGGTTGCTGTGAGGAGCTGGACGAGCAAAGCAATTTTGATTGGAACACTCAATCGGAACCGAGTGAAAAGTGGCTCGGAACTGACTGAAGGGTGACTCAGAACTGACTAAAGTGTGGCTTGGAACTGATTAAAAAGTGGCTCATTCGGCACAGGTTCATGCCCTCCTTCTTTCTCATGTGACACTCAGGATCGGGAAGTATTCATTCGAATGGTTCAATCGGTACCTCCTAAAATGTTTCACTCGGCTATGTCAAGGGAATTTAATCACTCGGAGAAACTTGTTCGGATTTGTTTGGGAGTCATTCAGTCGACTCTTTCTTCACTCCACAAGGACACATTCATTCGGAAATCCGGCTGGCTTCTTACTCAGAATTGCCTTCAGTCGTCAATTATTCCATTTGGTTGTTTTCACTCGGGAATCGGCCTTACCTTTCACTCAGAAAATTGGAGCTTGAGAGAATCTGGCCGATAGATGTTCTTCCCTGGTCCAAGCCTTGCTTTGCTCAGAAATACAGCTTTCTGCCCCAACTCACTCGGATGTGCTTTCCTTGGAATCTCGCTCGGGCTTAGTTTGAAACATTGAGAGAGTCTGCCTCAAGGTGATTCATTCCCGGTCGGACCCTTCCTTGCTTGAAAATGCCATCTTCTCTGAACGACACCACTCAGATACCTCTTTATTCAACAGGTGATCATTCAGTGGCTTCTTCTGCTCTAATCAGAATTTAAAACTCAGCTTCAACAATCCTTCGGGTGCATTCACTCGGAAGCTGACTTTCTTCTCACTCAGGACTTGGAACTTGAGAATCTGACCACTCGGATATATTCACTCGGAGCCGGCCTTCTTTACAATCAGAATGGTTTCACTCGTCAACTAATCCCTCGGATATATTCACTTGGGAGTTGGCTTTCTTTTCACTCAGAGGTACTTTAATCGGGAATTATTCACTCGGATGTATTCATCAGACATCAGGCTTGCTTTTCATTCAGACTGGCTTCAGTCGGGGATTATCCACTCGGATTTATCCAATCAGTAAATAGTCATTCAATAACAGTCCCTTTTTCATTCAGAGCAGTTTCAATCGGGAATCCTCCACTCGGAAACACCCCACCCGGTGATAATTCACTCGGCAACGTCTCACTCAGAGACATGTTACTCGAAACGCCTAAGCGAAAGAAAAGAATATGCACCGACATCAATCTCACTTAGGTGAGACATGTCTCGCTTAAGCAAAATTATTCCAGTATATAAAACTTTTCCATCTCGCTTGAGCGCTCAACTTTCCGCTTGAGCAAGATTCCCACTCGCTTAGGCGAAAACAGGCCAGAGGCCAAATTCTTGACTCAACACAATCTCGCTTGGGTGAAATTCCCACTCAGCCATGTCTCACTCGGAGACTCCTTACTCGGAAATGAGCATTCTGAGTCATCTTATTCGGAAATGATCATTTCCGAGTTAGAATTATTTTTTTTTAATTATTTTGTTTTTTTTCTTTCTTCTCTCTTTTTTCTTTTTTTTAATTCTTTTCACTTGTGGATATCAATCGAAGCCTAAGACATTCCTGAAGATGAGCACAAATAGAGAGAAAGGATTCCAAGTGACGAAAATTCCCTATTCTTGGTGAAAATTGACTGGACTGAAATAGGTGTTCACAGATGCCCCTCTTTACTTCTTTTCCATGAGGAAAAGCATGAAGTTTCTTCTTGCTTTTGAAATGGAAAGGGAGTAAAGACGTGAACACCATTGTCGAAGTCATGCTGACTCTAATAACCAGGAGTAACAGATGAGGGGGAAAACCTAAGAATTGACACTTGAATCTTTTTTTTATTTTTTTTGTTTTGTTTTGTTTTTTTTTTGACAGAAAGGATTGCCCTAGTATCTTGAGCAGCCTAGAAATGGGTATCTGAAGCTTTGGAGAAAAATGAATAAATTGGGGTATGCTTGGAAATTGTCTAGGCAGGGAATTTCTAAATCTATGACTAGAAAGTAAACGGCATGGGTATTGCCTCTCAGTGAACAACAAAAGTAAAGGTGAGGGTGTTGCCTCTCGGTTGACAGGAAAAGAAAAAGGTGAGGGTGTTGCCTCTCGGTTTACAGGAAAAGTAAAGGGATACCATTTGTTCGGCGACTAGAAGATAAAGGTGCCATTTGTTTGGGACAGGAAGATAAAGGGGTGCCATTTGATCGGCGACAAGAAGATAAAGGGGTGCCATTGGATCGGCGACGAGAAGATAAATGGGTGCCATTTGATCGGCGACAGGAAGATAAAGGGGTACCATTTGATCGGCAATAGGAAGATAAAGGGGTGCCATTTGATCAGCGACAGGAAGATAAAGGGTGCCATTTGATCGGCAACAGGAAGGTAAAGGGTGCCATTTGATCGGTAACAGGAAGGTAAAGGGTGAAGGTGTTGCCTCTCGGTTGACTGGAAAAGTAAAAGGTGAGGGTGTTGCCTCTCGGTTGACTAGAAAAGTAAAAGGTGAGGGTGTTGCCTCTCGGTTGATTGAAAGGTAAAAATTGGGGGAGCTAACAGGACGTCTCGTTCGAATTAACTCTCTGTACCTAAAAGCTCAGGGTGATGCCCCGGTTTGTCATGACTGAAGCCCTTGACTGAAAAAGAATAAATTTGGGGTGATGCCCCAGTTTGAGATGGTTTGAAAGAATCTTGGGGTATTGCCTCTTGTTTGAAAGAAGGAGGCCTGAGGTGATGCCCCAGCTTCTGGAAATACTGAAGAAGTTAGGGGTACTGCCCCTTGACAGAGAAAAACCTAAGGTGATGCCCTAGTTTCGAAAGGTCGAAGGAATTTCTGGGGAATTGTCCTTTTACTAGAAGAGTGATCTGAGGGTTAACAGGACGTCCCGTCCAAATTAACCAGGATCTAGAGCTTTCCCAGTTTTTTTGGAAAATTTGAAGGAATTCTGGGGGTTGACCTTTTACTGGAAGAGTGATCTGGGGTTTAACAGGACGTCCCGTCTAAATTAACCAGGATCTAGAACTTTGGGGTGATGCCCCAATTTAGAAGAGAGATCTGGGGAGATGCCCCAGTTTAGAAGAGATATCTGGGGAGTGCCCCAGTTTGAGCTTTTTAGTGAGAGGAGTATGATAGGTGCTAGTTTAGTAATGGTGAACTCACTGGGGAAGGATAAGTCTTCTTAAGCCTGATCAAAGAAATATCCTGGTTGAGGGAGCTGAGTCCATTTTACGGTTTTCCTCGGGGGAAACCCTCAGTCTGCGTTCCACTTAGGTATGAACGGTGGGTCTTGCTAGGGGAAAGCTTTGGCGAATACCTGCTTTTGGATGATGGATTCTGGTCGTCCCCTTTAACAAGAAAGTGAGTTAGTATAAAAAGACTTACAGGTAAATCTCCCCTGGCGACTAGCTTTTTAAGGTAACTCATGGATGAAATAGAAACATCCTCTAACTTTGGCGAGTGTATTTAGCGGAGATGGTTATGCTTATACCAAGCGAAGTCTGGCGCTAGGATGCATTTCGTTCCCCATAACTTTACGCTCTGTCATTTTCAATTTCAAAAATTTCTTTTAGGCAAAAACTTGTTTATTCATAAAATTTAGCCATGAACACATGTAGAAAGAAGAGAGAATTTTATTGATAAATATCAGGTATATACAGTAGAGATGTGATAAGATATAAAGAATTAGAATAAATGGAAAGGAGAAGGCTCATATATCCTCTAGTGATCTTCTGAGAGCAATAAGAATCTTGACCCTTCATCACGACTTCATGTTCATCCTCTGATTTTGCTTCTGAGGGTGTAATTTGACAATGACCCCAATCCCCTGTTTATGTTGCAGAGTCAAGTTTGTGGTTCCGTCTGAGCCGCCTTATCAGGTTTTCGACTCATCTTGCTGTTCTAACTTTTGCCTAGGTCGCCTTTTTAGATTTTCAGCCTAGCGAGCTTTTTTTTTATTTATGCAAAGTATTTCTTCACTGCATCGGCATTGACAGGCATTGGCAGGTCGTCTCCATCCATGTTGGTAAGTATGAGAGCTCCTCCAGAAAAAGCCTTCTTTATAACATATGGTCCTTCATAATTAGGTGTCCATTTCCCTCGGACATCTTTTTGAATTGGCAAAATCTTCTTGAGGACCAAATCCCCTTCTTGCAACTGTCGGGGATGCACTTTCTTTTCGTATGCCCGCTTCATACGTTTCTGATACAACTGTCCTCGACAGAGAGCAGTTAACCTCTTCCCGTCAATCAAATTCAGCTGGTCATATTTGGCCTGGATCCATTCAGCCTCTTCCGATTTGGCCTCCATGATCACCCTCAGGGATGGAATCTCTACTTCAAATGGTAATACAACTTCCATTCCGTAGACTAAAGAAAATGGGGTTGCCCCAGTTGAGGTTCGTACCGAGGTTCGGTATCCGTGCAGTGTGAAAGGGAGCATTGCCAATCTTTGTAGGTTACCACCATCTTTTGCACTATCTTCTTGATATTTTTGTTAGTTGCCTCGACTGCTCCATTCATTTTTGGACGGTATAGAGAGGAGTTGTGGTGGGAAATTTTAAAGCTCTCGCAAAGCTCCTTCATCATTTTGATGTTTAAATTTATGCCATTGTCCGTGATGATTTGGTTCGGCAGGCCATACCGACATATCAGCTCACGTCTAATGAATTTGACCACAACACTTTTTGTCACATTGGTGTACGAAGCTGCCTCCACCCACTTGGTGAAATAATCGATGGCCACCAAAATGAAACGATGACTATTTGAGGATTTTGGCTCAATGGGCCCAATTACGTCCATACCCCACATTGAAAAAGGCCATGGTGCTGACAAGACATTTAGGGATAAAGGTGGTGTGTGAATGTGATCAGCATAAATCTGACATTTATGACACCTCTATACGTAAGCAAAACAATCTGCCTCCATATTCATCCAATAATATCCAGCTCTCAGGATTTTCCTTGACATAGCATGCCCATTTGTATGAGTTTCGAAAGATCCTTTGTGAATATCTTTCATGATTTGGTTTGCCTCGACGGTATCAACACACCAGAGGAGAACGAAATCATAATTCCTCTTGTATAGCACGTTACCACTCAATAGGTATCCCATAGCTAGCCTTCTTAAAGTTTGTTTGTCATTATCCGTGATGCCTTCAGGGTACTCTTGGCACTGGAGGTATCTTTTAATGTCATGATACCAAGACTTGCCATCTGGCTCTCCTTCTAAGACCTAGCAATGGGCAGGTTCTTGCTGTTTCTTTACCTCAATGAGAGGTACTTCGTAATCATGGCTGACTTCAAACATAGCGGCTAGGGTGGCTAAAGCATCTGCCATTTGGTTGTCCTCCCGTGGAACATGATGGGAAGTAATTTCATCGAACCTTTTGATCATCTCCTTGATGCGAGCATGATAAGGAACTAGTTTACTGTCTCTAGTTTCCCACTCATCTTTTAGTTGATGGATAACCAAAGCAGAATCTCCATAAACTTCCAGAACCTTTATTCCCCTGTTCAGAGCCGCTTGCATTCCTAAAGAACATGCTTCATATTCCGCAACATTATTGGTGCAATCAAAGCACAAACGAGCACAAATAAGGATGAATTCCTTATCAGGTGAGATCAGGATAACCCCAATTCCGTGTCCTAGTGCGTTGGAAGCCCCATCGAATCTTATGACCCATCTAGTTTCCAGACCATCTTCTTCTTTGAAAAGGGCCAAAATATCCTCATCCGGGAAATTATGCCGCATTGATTGGTAAGCCTCAATGGGTTAGTGTGCCAAGTAATCTGCTAGCGCACTTCCTTTGATTGCCTTTTGGGTGATATATGTTATGTCGTATTCTGTCAGTAACACTTGCCAATGGGCAATCCTCCCAGTCAAAGCAGGTTTTTCAAAGATATACTTGATGGGATCCATCTTAGACACCAACCAGGTAGTATGATTGAGCATGTATAGACGTAAGCACTGGGTGGCCCAGGCCAATGCACAACATGTTCTTTCAAGAGATGAATACCTCATCTCGCATTTGGTAAATCTCTTGCTTAAGTAGTAGATGGCACATTCCTTCCTCCCAGTCTCATCATGTTGACCTAACACGCATCCCATGGATTCATTCAGCACGGTCAGGTACAGGATTAGTGGTCTCCCATGAACGGGCGGCACCAAGACTGGTGGCTCCAATAAGTACTGCTTTATCTTTTCAAATGCAATCTGGCAATCTTCATTCCACTACCCAGGCTGGTTCTTGTGAAGCAATTTGAAAATTGGCTCACAAGTTACCGTCATTTGGGAAATGAATCAGGAGATGTAATTCAATCTTCCCAGGAACCCTCGGACTTCTTTTTCAGTACGAGGAGGAGGCATTTCCAAAATTGCCTTGACCTTGTCAGGATCAACTTCTATTCCTCTCTCGTTCACGATGAATCCTAACAATTTGTCGGATCTTGCGCCAAAAGTGCACTTGGCGGGATTCAATCTAAGCTTGAATTTTTTTAACCTTTCGAAAAGTTTTCTCAGATTAGTAATGTACTCTTCCTCAGATATGGATTTGGAAATTATGTCGTCCACATAGACTTCTATCTCCTTGTGCATCATGTCGTGGAAAAGAGTCACCATTGCCCTTTGATAGATGGCTCTTGCGTTCTTCAATCCGAAGGACATTACTTTGTAACAAAAGGTGCCCCATAGAGTGATGAACATGGTTTTTTCCATATCTTCCTGTGCCATCTTGATCTGATTATATCCTAAAAATCCATCCATAAATGAGAAGATGGAGTGCTGGGCTGTGTTATCAACCAGTACATCAATTTAGGGTAAAGGAAAATCATCCTTAGGACTTGCCCGATTCAAGTCTCGGTAGTCTACACACATCCTTACTTTCCCATCTTTCTTTGGAATGGGAACTATGTTGACTACCCATTGCGGATACTTAGCTACGGCTAAGAAACCCGCATCGAATTGTTTCTTGACTTCTTCTTTGATCTTAAGAAGAATTTCTGGTTTCATTCGTTGCAGCTTTTGCTTGATCGGCGGACATTCCGGCTTTAAAGGCAACCTGTGTTCCATAATGTTATTATCCAGACCTGGCATGTCTTGATATGACCATGCAAAAATGTCTCAAAATTCCCGGAGTAGTTTAATTAATTCACTCTGCCGTTGTTTGCTCAAGAGGGTACCTATCTTGACTTCTTTATTTTCCCCTTTATCTCCCAGGTTAATGGTCTCAATCTTTTCCTGATGAGGTTGAATTTCCTTATCTTCCTGTTCCATTAATCTTGTCAATTTGGGCGAAGGTTCAAAGTCTTCCTCACTCTCCTCATAGGCGTAATCATTCGGATTATCAGAGTCATGAAACAGAACCGAGTTCTCATTATTCTCAGAAGAATCACTTTCATATCTGCATTTAGTATTATATTATAATGAATGAAAACAAAGAAAGACAAGCAAGTAGAAGGTTTAAAAGAAAAGATTGAACAAAGATGAGGTATGAAATTGGACTGTGTTCATTTAATTTAATAAACAAGCAAGATTTTGCCTTTATTACAAAATGGATCCCTAAGCCTTAGGCATAGCAAAGGGATCGACCAGTTTTTAAAACAACAACAATTACTTTGACTGAGGATTGATAGTTGTGGGGAACTCCATGATTTCCCAGTTGTCCAGTTCTTGACCGGGTAAACAAGCATGCACCAATTCCACATCATAGCTGGGCCCTTCTCCAACCATGGCCACCTGACCCAGATAATGCTTCTGAAGCTTTGATAGAGGTCACAGATAGGGATTCTAGCAGTGTTAAATTCTTGACCAGTGAGGTGAGCAATGCTTTTCTCTCTTCTTTCTTCTCCTACCCTTTTTCTGTCCACTGCTGTGGGCTTGTACCCCAGACCGTATCTATCCTTGTTTTCTAGGAGGCATATAGGTTGGGTTCTTCCTTCCAGTTCTCGTCCTAAACCTCTCCCCAGCTTGTATCCTTCTCTTAACATTGTTTTCGCAACCATTAGAGGCACGTTTGGGAAGGATGTCTTTGTAATGCTTGTTGCATTGGCTACCTCTAAAGCCTGAAATGAGGTTTCGAGGGCTTCCTCAGTTGCTTCAATGTATGGTGCGTTGGCCGGTTTGCTAACCAACAAGTCCTCTTCTCCAGAGACAATCACCAACTTGTTGTCAACGATGAATTTCAACTTCTGATGTAGAGTTGAAGGGACTACCCCAGCCGAATGGATCCACGGCCGTCCCAGCAAACAACTGTAAGCGGGCGTAATATCCATGACTTGAAAAAGAATTTGAAAGGTGCATGGTCTAACCTGTATAGGCAGTTCAATTTCCCCTATAACCTCTCGGCGAGTTTCGTCAAAAGCCCGGACTACTATAGAACTGGGTCTCATATATGTCCCATCAAAAGGCAACTTTGCCAATGTATATTTCGGCATCACATTTAGGGACGACCCATTGTCAACAAGCACCTTTGCCATGATATGATTTTGGCATTTCACGGAGATATGAAGGGCTTTGTTGTGCCCTCTTCCTTTCACCGGTGTCTCGTCATCCGTAAAGGTCAGATAGTTGTTGGCCACTATGTGTCCTACTATGCCCTCGAATTTATCTACTGGCAAATCATGCTTCACATATGCTTCACTCAAGATCTTCATCAACGTGTTCCGGTGTGGTTCGAAACTCATCAGTAAAGATAACAAAGAAATTTTTGCCGGGGTGTGGTTCAGTTGGTCCAACACCTGATAATCTTAGAAATTCTTGGGCTTCCTCTTCAGTTACAACCTTCTTTGCTTCACCAATGGATTCTCCCTTCCCAGGCCTGACCTCTCCTGTAGCTTTGTCAAGTTTTGGTTCTGGGGGAGCATATACTCTTCCACTCCGGGTGACACCCCCAATTCCAACAATATTCATGACCGGGGATGATGGCCTAGAACCAACTTCCTCAGAACTAGTAACAACCATATCAGTGCCATACTTCCACGGCACAACTCATGATGTAAGGAAACGGGGTTGGAACTAGTAACAACCACATCGGAGCCAGCCTTCTTTATAATCAGAATGGTTTCACTCGTCAACCAATCCCTCGGATATATTCACTCGGGAGTTGGCTTTCTTTTCACTCGGAGGTACTTCAGTCAGGAATTATTCACTCGGATGTATTCATCAAACATCAGGCTTGCTTTTCATTCAGACTGGCTTCAGTCGGGGATTATCCACTCGGATTTATCCAATCGGTAAATAGTCATTCAATAACAGTCCCTTTTTCATTTAGAGCGGTTTCAATCAGGAATCCTCCACTCGGAAACACCCTACCCGGTGATAATTCACTCGGCAACGTCTCACTCAAAGACATGTTACTCGAAACGCCTGAGCGAAAGAAAAGAATATGCACCCGGCATCAATCTCGCTCGGGCGAGACATGTCTCGCTTAAGCGAAATTATTCCAGCATATAAAACTTTTCTATCTCGCTTGAGCGCTCAACTTTCCGCTTGAGCGAGATTCCCACTCGCTTGGGAGAAAACAGGCCAGAGGCCAAATTCTTGACTCAACACAATCTCGCTTGGGCGAAATTCCTACTCGGCCATATCTCACTCGGAGACTCCTTACTCAGAAATGATCATTTCCGAGTCAGAATTCTTTTTTTTAATTCTTTTTCTTTTTTTTCTTTTTTTTCTTTCTTCTCTCTTTTTTCTTTTTTTTAATTCTTTTCACTTGTGGATATTAATCGGAGCCTAAGATAGTCCTGAAGATGAGCACAAATAGAGAGAAGGGATTCCAAGTGACGAAAATTCCCTATTCTTGGTGAAAATTGACTGGACCGAAATAGGTGTTCACAATCATCCCTGACTTCATCCCTTGAATGGTAACCATCCCGTCTCTCTCTGTAACCCTCCATGAATAGCGCCTTGTACTATGTCAGGCCTGTTCTTTATTACAATGGATACGGCAACAAATGCTGTCGCAGGTTAACACCCATTATCGTGATGTCTCCTTTGATGTTGTTGAGTTTGCGTGGCTCCGTCTCCAGCCATACCGCCAGGTATTAGTAGTGCATCGATTATTTCCCAGGCTATCCTGCCGCTTCTTTGGGCCATTTAGGATTCTTTATTGCGTCAGCCCGGTCGCCTATGAGTTGGCTCTGCCACAATACTCCCGGTTGCACCCTATTTTTCACGTCTCCAAGTTGAGAGCATTCCATAGAAAACAACCATCATCCTCTATCAAACCCATTCCCTTGCTTCTATCCGCTTCTGTTTTGAACCCTCAAGGTTTCAATCCCTCAATTAAACCAGCCCCAAATCCTATGACTTTCGCTCAAGAATCCTTTTATTTTTCAAAACCCTACATACATAATCCTAAACGTAACTCTGTTCCCTCTAAACACGTGATTCTTGATCCTTCTCCCACATCAGGGCTGTTAATCTCATACCAGAATTCCCATATGCCAATCTCACCATCCATCTTACTAACCCCTCTGACTCCAGATGCGTCTCCCATAATTACTGTCCAGCCTAGCATAAGTTTTCCTTCTTAAATGTAGATCTCAAACATTCTAGAGGCATCTGAAATTTTGGGCCATGAAGACATGGCCCATCTCTAACTGGAGGATATTGAAGTATCTGTTAATGGCCCTTAGTTAGATTGCCTTACAAGGCCTATGAAAAGGATTAAGCAACCCAAGTGGTTAAGGATTTTATTTAAAAATTGTATTTGGTTATTTGGGCCCATTATATATGCATCTAGGGTTAAGGTAACTCTTTCATAATATTATAAGTGTCTATTTTCTCTACTATTTTGGGATATAAAATGAAATATTATCTTCTTTCTGTGTAATTTTTATCTTTTGTGGTTTAATTCATAGTTCATTCTTGTAGCTAGTTTAATAGTTGGATAAGGTGCCTATCACTGTAAGTGATGGGGCTCATGTTTATTTTTGGAAAGATTTATGGGTTGGTAATAATTATTTGAAGGATTTTTTCCTTGTTTATTTTTTACATCTGAATAACTACATGCTACTATAGCTAAGATAGATATCAAGAGTAATGGTAAGGGCTGTTGGGATTTTCATTGGCGACAGGCTTTGTTTCAATGGGAGCAAGAGACTATTGATCAATTGTTATTTATACTATCTTTGTTACACATAAGTTGTTATAAAATACTTATTCAATTTGTCCCTATAGGTTTTGCTTGATTTTTCCCTCAAAATTGAATTTGGTGAGGAGGGGAAAGATGTTAAAGAATGCTAGATGTTGTTTTGTGGTATGGTTGATGGGGATGTTGAACATTTATTTGTTCATTATGATGTTGCAAAACAAGTATGGTATGGTGTATCTAAGTGGCTTGGTTTTTCTATTGCTATGCCATGAGATTTTATTTTTTGGCTTTAGATTTTATAGGTTGTGTTAGAGGAAATAACCTATGGAGGTTTTCTTTATGATTTTTGTTTCAGCTATTTGGTCTTTGTGGTTGCATAGGTATTTTTCAAAATGCCTTAGTGAAGTTGAAGGAGGTGTTAGATCATAAAATCAAGTTTAGTTCATAGGATTAAGTGAAGCCAAGAGATAAAATAGGATTAGCTTTGTTTTCTTTTTAGCTAGTTCAACTAATTTTATGTTGTTCTCTTTGGTTTCATATGTTTCTATTTAGCTTTTGTATATGAGTTTGAGTACCTTTTGTATTCTAAATCAATATATTTTTATTTGTTGATTAAAAAAATAAAGTTTCAACAACTCGTAACATTTTTCTTTGTTTTCTTATCACAACCAACTTGCAACTTAACCAAGATTTTTTAAAACTCCTAACTGTATTTGCATGTTGTAGATAGGTTTTGATAATGACAAGTATCCAACAAACAAGAAGAACATCATCCATGGATCAAAAACAAGTGAAGTAAACAAAACAAAACAACACATTGGATGTACTCAAATCAAAGAATCATGAAGATAATGATCCCATATGTTCAAAGAATCTAGAAAACAAAGCATGAGGATCAAGGAAAGGAACCATGACTCAAAATGCATCAAGGAAACATCAAAAGGCATGGAAAAACAACAACATCATAGATTGAATCGATTCACATACGCATGAATTGATTCAGAGGCCTAGAAGTCCCAAAAATATGAAAACAGAGTGGCCTGAATCGATTCACCAAGTCCTGAATCGATTCACACGAAGCTGACAGCCCAGGAATTCAAAACAGAACACTCTGAATTGATTCACCAAAGCTTGAATCGATTCACATGCTCCTGGAAGTCCAAAATGCCCAAATCAGAATGTCTTGAATCAATTCGAAAAGGTATGAATCGATTCAAGTTGTGGGAAACACCATTAAAAAGACACTTTTGAGTGGGAAACTTATATCCAAACACCCACTACACGAAGGGATAACCTGGAACTCATTTTGCAACGGCTAGGAGGACCTTCAAGGATCTATAAATGGATCCCCAACTCAAGCATAAGAAACACAACAAGAGGCAATCAATCTTTACTTACATTTGTGCTTAGTGAGTTCATTTTCTTTGTATATTCTGAATCCTTGAGCTTAGAACTTGTATATCCTCTCTTGTTGAGAGTTAGAAATTGTGAGAGCTTTTCATTAGCTTATCCACTCTATTGAGAGAGTATATTGCTTGTAAACACAAACACCAAACACCAAAGTTCACTCTAGGTTGAGTGGTTACAAAGGTCGGGGTTCAACCTTTGGGATATTGAGAGATTGTGAGATTGGGTGGGTTGCCCTTTGCTTGTGAGAATTGGGTTCTTGAGTGTGGGACACTAGGAGACAATTGCTAAAAGTTTGTATCTCAAATCTTCAATAGTGAAATCCTTCAAGTGGGTTGCTTGAAGGCGAGACATACACCGAGTTAGTGGAACTCATTAAATTTGGTTTGCATTCTCTCTAACCTTGAACTCCTCTCTTAATGGTGCATGCAAACTTTTTGTTATATTGCCTTGGTTAATTGCTTTTGTTAATTATGCTTTCTAGTAGTTTCTTATCCTTTGTACGCCAACTGTTTGATAAAATTACTGAGTCCTTATTCTTCATTAATTCTCATCTCTCAGTTAAGTATCACTTGTTCTAAAAGTTCATTTTCTCTAATCAAAGCAATTTATGTGTGATATTCTATTATTACTTGCTCACTTCCATTTACACATCAAAGTTGCATAAAGAACCAAGTTCAAAAGCATTCCAAGTCAAAGTTTTTAAAACACTCAATTCACCCCCCCTCTTGAGTATTGAGGCCACTTGAATAACAAGTGGTATCAGAGTTTGACTCTTGATAGATCAAGCTTAACAGCTTCAAGAGATAAATAGCCTCTACTTCTAACATGTTTCCCGAGGGTGGTGGTATAAGTCGACCTCCCGGTTTTAATGGGGAAGGTTATGCTTTTTGAAAAGAAAGAATGAAAATTTTTGTTCAATCAACTGATCTAAGGGTTTGGAATGCTATTGAAAATAGTCCTTTCATACCTATGCACATTGTTGATGGTAAACAAATAGAAAAACCCATGGATGAATGGACTAGTGATGAGGAAAAGAAAGTACAGTATAATTATAAAGCCAAAAAACCTTATCACTCTAGCCTTAGGTTTAGATGAATTTTTTAGAATAGTAACTTGTAAATCCGCCAAGGAGATGTGGGATACTTTACAAGTGACCCATGAAGGTACAAGTGATGTCAAAGACTCTAAGATTAGTACCTTAACTAGTCAATATGAGAGCTTTAGATTAAATTCTAGAGAAACTATTGTTGACATGCAAATGAGATTTACTCTTATTATTAACCACCTTATTACTCTTGGAAAGACTTATACTAAAAAAGAACTTGTTCACAAAGTGTTAAAAAGTCTTAGCAGGGAATAACAACCTCTCGTCACTGCCATCAAGCAATCTCCTAATATAAATGATATGTCTCTAGCCACTTTGTTTGGTAAACTCCAAGAACAAGAGCAAGAGTTGAAAGACTTGAAACAAGTAGAGGAAGAAGAAAGTCTCTAAGAAGAAAGGACTAGCTCTCAAGGCTACTTCTATTAATGAAGAAGAATCTGGTGATGAGCTTGATGAAGAAGAAGAATTTTGATTATTTGTAAAACGTTTCGGAAAGTTTATGAGGAACAAACAATTTCAAAAGAGCTTCAAACCTCAAGGTAAGAAACCAATCTCAAATGAAAATTCTTCTTCACCAAACTATTTTGAATATGGAAAGGAAGGGCACTTTAAGGAGGATTGTCCAAACCTCAAGAAGAAAAACAAAGAAAAAAGAGGAAGAAGAAGAGCTTATATCACATGGGATGAAAATGATATAAGTAGCTCTGAAGAATCAGAGAATGGAGAAGCAAATCTTTGCTTGATGACATTTCATCCAGAAGAAAATGATGAGGTAAATCTTTTCAACTTAGATAAGGAGGAATTACTAGATACATTTGAGGAATTGTATGAAAAATTTATTAAAATTTCAAACAAATATAAATTGTCTAGGAAAACCATTGATACTCTTGAAATGCATCTTGTAGAACTTGGCAAAGAAAATGAATGTTTGAAAAAGTAACTAGTAAATGGTCAAGCATGCTCCAAGAACAAACCCTGTGATTTTGTAAAGAAATGTGATATCTTAGAAACCAAAGTCTTAGACTTAAATAAAACCATAGAGAAATTTACTAATGGTAGAGACAATTTGAATGTATTACTTGGAAATCAAAGATGTATGCTTGACAAAACGGGATTAGGATATAATTCTACCAAAAAGGAAAAGCATTATAAAAACTTATTTGTACCACCTAGAAAATCCTCATCACCATTCACTAAATGCAATCATTGTGGTGCTAAAGGACATAATGCTTCAAATTGCCATATTAGAAAGCTTGGACTAAAAATGGTAAGAAAGGTGTGGGTTCCCAAAGGGACATTACCACAAGCTAACCAAAAAGGACCCAACATAAAATGTGTACCAAGTACTCTAAACTGATTTTATTTTGTAGGTATGCTTCAAAGCAAGCAACACCTATTGGTACTTGGATAATGGGTGTTCAAAACACATGACGGGAGATATGAGAAAATTCACAACATTCACTCCCAAAATAAAAGGAAGCGTCACATATAGAGATAACACAAAGGGAAGAATACTAGGAATCGGAAATGTTGGTAAAAATTCTTCCACGTCTATAAATGATGTTCTATATGTTGAGGGACTTAAACATAACTTGCTTAGCATTAGTCAATTATGTGATAAAGGATATAGAGTATTATTTGAATCTAATTGTTGCATAATTGAGAATAAGCTGAACGAGGAAGTTAAGTTTGTTAGTCAAAGAATTGATAACATTTACATGATTGATATTGATAGTTTGTCCTCAAATGATGAGCAATGCTTCATGACTAAAGAGAATGAATCATGGCTATGGCATAGAAGGATAGCTCATATACACATAGACCATTTAAACAAACTTGTTTCTAAAGAACTAGTAATTGGTTTGCCAAAGCTTAAATTTGAAAGCAAATTTTGTGATGCATGTTGTCACGACCGGGATCGTGGTGGCATGGCCGACCCTCAAAACGATTTTTTTTGGTTTGAAAAGAAAAAAAAACAGGGAGTCGCCACCAATATTTTTTAGGATAAAATATCGGGAAAACCTTTTATTAAAGCATTGGTCGAAAAAGAATGAAATTCCAGACTCGGGAGTCTGATTACCGGTGAGGAAGGTATTAGCACCTCACAACTGTCCGTTATAAAAACAGTTACCTCAATATGATAGCGCGCATTATAATTAACCCAATAATTATTTTAACTTCTTCATGAAAAGAAAGTATACTAGGTGACAAAATATACAAAAATAAACAAAAATAAACACGGAATATTTACATGAGATTAACAGGACGTCTCGTCCAGATTAAACTCACTCCACCCTTTTTTTTTAAAAAAATGTTATATAAAAAAATGAGATTAACAGGACGTCTCGTCCAAATTAAACTCGCTCCACCTTTTTTAAGAAAAGAAAATGAAAATTGCAATAATAATAATAATAATTATTATTATTATTACAACTTTTTACACTAATCCAAATAAAATATGTGAAGCACTCATTTTTATTAATATTTATCAATCAATAGAAATTAATTGACAATTGAAGAGGAAGACAAAGTCACCAAATAACAATTAATTTAGCAGAAAATAAACAAGTACAAATATTAAAAATGAAGGGAAGAGTAGGACCGGTGTATTGAAAAAGGAGCTGGACGGTTGATAAGTGCTTTATAGTACAATAAATTAGATCCAGTTTGCTTAGGATTTTTATCATTATCCACTGTATTTCCTTTATTTATTGCGATTTTTGCTTTCTTTCCACTTTATTCTACTTGGGTATGTTATTTTGCAGAAATTAAGGCAATAAAGGGTCAAAAACAAGAGAAAAAGACCATAAAATGATAAAGAAACAAGAAGAACAAGCCCAAAGTGGAAAGAACTCTCTTTTTATGCTGAATTCCGACTCAGAATGCTGAATTCCGACTCAAAATGACCAAATCCGAGTAGAAGGACTCAGTTAATATTTTTATTGTTATTTTTATTTTTATTTTTATTTTGTTTGTAATTTTGTATTTTGTTCTTTATTTTGTGTATCTGTTGTTGTTTTATTTTTGTGATAATTTGTTTTAGTTGTCATTTATTTTCTTTTTATGCGATGAAGCCGTAGTGTCAATCTAAACTTAGGATTTGACTCTGAGATAGAACGTACCCTTAGAGCTTTAAGAAAACAACAAAAACAATAAAAAGAACAAAAAGAAAAACAAATGGCAGACCAACACAGACCCTTAAGAGATTTTGCCGCTCCAAGCACTAATGGGAGAGGATCTAGCATCCTTAGACCCACAGTGGAGGCTAACAATTTTGAATTGAAGCCTTCACTACTCTCTATGGTTCAACAGAACCAATTCGGAGGTTTACCCTCTGAAGATCCAAACCTTCACCTTCAAATCTTTCTTGAATACTGTGACACCCTGAAGATGAACGGAGCCACCAATGATGCCATTCGCTTAAGACTTTTCCCTTTCTCCTTAAGAGATAAAGCGAGAGCGTGGTTATACTCTCTTCCTGAAGGATCCATCACGACTTGGGAACAATTGTCCAGTGCTTTTATCAATAAATGGTACCCAAGGAACAAGACTGATGTGCTGAGAAAACAAATCATAAATTTCTCACAAAAAGATGATGAATCCTTATATGAAGCCTGGGAAAGATACAGGGAGATGCTAAGAGAATGTCCTCACCATGGGATAGAAAGGTGGTTGACAATCCATATTTTCTATAATGGACTAACTTCCACATAAAAGATCTCTTTAGATGCTGCAGCTGGAGGAGCCTTCATGAGTAAAAATGTTGATGAAGCTGAGAACCTGATTGAGGAAATAGCTCAAAACACTCACCAGTGGAACTCTGAGAGAGGATTACCTACTAAAACACCAGGTAAGTATTCTGTTGATGCTCTTTCCCTACTTTCTGCCAAAGTTGAAGCATTAACATTAAAACTTGATAAAATAGGGTCAACAGGTGCTACTAATATTGTTTGTGAAGTTTGTGGTGTTTCATGACATGGAGCTACAAACTGCCATTTAGCAATGACTCCTAATCAAGAACAAGAAATGCATCAGGTGGATGCTATTGGAAACTATGGTGGAAATTATCAAGGTAACTACAGACCTCCACAAGGTCCACCTAGCTTCCAAAATAGGCCACCTCAATTCCAAGGTAATCAAAGTAACTACAACCCTCAACAAGGACCCTACATTCCACAGAAATCAAAACTAGAGTCCTTAATGGAGACATTTGTAGCTACTCAACAGAAGCAGAATGATGAGTTCTCTAATGCAATAAAGAACTTAGCTTCAAAGGTGGACTCTCTTGCCACCCATAACAAAATATTGGAGAATCAAATTGCCCAACAAGCCTCCTACTCTTAAAGAACGCCAGGAATATTTCCTGGGAAACCTGAGGCTGGACCTTCCAACCATGCCATGGCTATCACTCTTAGGAGTGGTACTCAATATGATGGTCCAGTTGGCAAGACTGGGGAGAAAAAGAAATTGGATGAGCCTTTATCTCACCCGATGAATAAGGAAGAAAAACCACAAGAAAAGAAAGAAGAGGTTAAGCCATATCAACCTCCTATTCCATGTCCTCAGCGCCTGGCTAGAGCAAAGTTGGATAAACAATTTGGTAAGTTTCTTGATGTTTTAAAGAAATTGTATGTCAATATTCCCTTCATAGATGTTTTGCAGCAAATGCCTATCTATGCGAAGTTCTTGAAAGATATTTTGTCCAACAAAAGAAAACTGGAAGAAGACGGAACAGTGGCACTTACTGAAGAATGTAGTGCTTTAATTCAAAAGAAGCTACCACCTAAGCTTCAGGATCCAGGTAGTTTCTCTATCCCATGTATGATTGGTAACATGACAATAGATAGAGCATTATGTGATTTAGGAGCTAGTGTTAGTTTAATGCCTTTATCTATTTTTGAAAAATTAGGATTGGGTGAGCTGAAACCTACTAGGATATCTTTACAGTTGGCTGATAGATCTATCAAATATCCTATAGGAGTTTTAGAGGATGTTCCTATTAAGATAGGAAAATTTTTTATACCTGCTGACTTTGTTGTGCTTGAAATGGACGAAGATTCTTTGATTCCTATTATTTTAGGCAGACCATTTTTAGCAACTGCAAATATTGTTATTGATGTCAAGAATGGTAAGTTGTCTCTAATTGTTAGAGACCAAAAGGTTGACTTCAACTTGAAAAATGTTTTAGAAAAACCTTTTAATGATGTTTGCTATGGAATTGAAATTGTTGACCAAGTGGTGAAGGATGAAACTCTTCTTAATGACCCACTTGAATCTATTTTTCTGAATAAGTTTGCAGGAACATCAAAAAGCAGTGAAGGTAACATACCACTGAGACATGACACTGAGGTCATGGTGAGCCCAAATGTTGAACTTAAATCTTTACCTTCCATACTAAGGTATAAGTTTCTAGGCCCTAATCGATTCTTGACTATGATTGAGGGATAGAGTCTGGCTGAAGACGTTAAACTTAGCACTTGTGGGGAGGTAACCCCATGTCTTTATTTTTATTTTTGAAAAAAAAAAACAACTATGTCAAACCCTGGTTTGGGGTTACTCTATGTAAGTTTTCTTATCCTTTTATCATCCATTTTAACATTGAGGACAATGTCAAATTCTGGTTTGGGTGGTAGGTAAGAAAACTTAACTGTTTTGTTTTGTTGTGTGATTGTTATATTTTTCATGCATGTGTGTTTTCCTCGCTTTGTTTATCATCTTGTAATTTACCATGATTGCATGATAAAGTTACTTTGAACACAAGGCTAAATTATCTAAGGACCCCAAAATTTTGAGTAAAATTTTTAAAATTTGATTGTTTAAATGCCAAATCAATGTCTAAATGAACCTTATGTGATTAAAATTTTCTTTGAAAAGACTTTCCATGGTTAGACTTGAGCTAAAATGGGTTATCTATCAAACAAATTTTCAAAACCCATATTTTCTTGATTGAGTGAATCTCATAGTCATTAATATTCTAGAACTTGTTTTTCAACCGATTCAAAATGGTTTTTGATTATATGTCTTAGGATGATAAAGGCACAATTAGGTCTTATTCTTAAGCCTCAGAATTTTTGCATAATTTGACCCCTAGTTGCCCCTTTTGAGCCTAAAAGTGAAAATTTTTCCTTGAAACCTTTCATTGACTAATCTTCTCTTAATGGTGAAAAAGTTGGAATTTTAGTAGAGCAAAGAAAGAAAAAAAGGACTTAAGAAAAATATGGTATTGAATGCAAAGAAAACCAAGAAAAAAGGAAAAGAAAATCAAAAAGATGATATTGAATGAATTCCAAAAAGTCCATAAAAGTTCAAAAATTTGCTCTGTTAAATTTATGATGGTAATTTAAATCATTCATGACTATTAAAGCCCTTTTGTATTCCATTTTTCTTGAAATTCCTACCTTAACAATACAACCCAAGGCCACGTTACAACCTTTGAAAGACCTTTAGACTTTGACATATTTTCTATCTAAACTATGGAGTTTCTGGTTTATTAACAAGCTTATGGTAATATTTTTTGACTATGATGATTTGAGAGATACACAAACCTTGAAACACTTGAGTGAAAATTGTGAGAAGAGTATCTCAAGTCTTGACATTGAAAATTAATTCACATAAGTAAATTAAAATTGGCATTTGAATAAATCTTTTTCTTTGTTTTGGATTCCTTAATTTATTAAGCTTAGTGTTTTCTGTATTTTATCTTGTGAATATGGTGATTGCTTGAGGACAAGCAATGTTTTGGTTTGGGGTATTTTGATAAGTGCTTTATAGTATAATAAATTAGATCCAGTTTGCTTAGGATTTTTATCATTATCCACTGTATTTCCTTTATTTATTGCGATTTTTGCTTTCTTTCCACTTTATTCTACTTGGGTATGTTATTTTGTAGAAATTAAGGCAATAAAGGGTCAAAAACAAGAGAAAACGACCATAAAATGATAAAGAAACAAGAAGAACAAGCCCAAAGTGGAAAGAACTCTCTTTTTATGCTGAATTTTGACTCAGAATGCTGAAATCCGACTCAAAATGACCAAATCTGAGTAGAAGGACTCAGAAATGATCAAATCTGAGTGGAATAACTCAGAATGGAGCATTGCCGAGTGGAATACTTCACTGTTGGAGGTGAATCCGAGTGGAAAGTTCCCTGTCAAAGTAATTCTGAGTGATAAAATGGCTAACCCTGTTGGAGGTTCAATGTTGAAAAGAAATAAGTCTCGGTTAGAGGAGAATCTGAGTGGATGATCCCCTACTGCAACCAATCCGAGTGAAAAAAGGGACTGACTTTGAATAGATGCTGTCCAAAGTTATTCTCCGAGTGAAAAGATTGCCGATTGAAGTAAAATCCGAGTGCGAGTTTTCTGATTGCAAATAATCCGAGTGAAGAAATGCTGATTGAAACAAGTCTGAACTATTTTTCTGTGCAAAACTGACTCCGATTGGAAAACTCCCGAGTGGTTAAAACTATTGTCCGAGCAGAAGAAGCCACTGAAAGAGCAAATGTTGAATAAGGAGGTTTTCGAGTGGTTTCATTCGGAGAAGATGGCATTCTCAAGGGGAACAAGGTATTTCCGAGTAGTGTCTTATTAAGCAAGGAAAAATCCGACCGGAAATGAATCATACTCGGGCAGACTCTCAAGTTTCACACTAAGCCCGAGTGAGATGATTTCGAGGAAGGAACTTCCGAGTGAGTTGGGGCAGAAAGTTGCATTTCCAGGGTCTTTCAAGTTCAAATTTCTGAGTGAAAGGTATATCCGCTTACCGAGTGAAGATAATCGAATGGGCTGCATGACGGTTGAGGCAATTCCGAGTGAGAAGCAAGTTAGACTTCCGAGTAAATATGTCCAAATGAACTTGTCCGAATGGATCAAGGAGTGAAGAAAGAGACGACTGAATTACTCCCCAAGCAAATTCGAGCAAGGTTATTCCGAGTGAAACAGTGAAAGAGGACCTCTCGCTTGAGCGAACCTTTGTCCGCTTGAGTGAGGTGGTTTCCTTCAACAAAAGCTTAAGCGAAATAAACTCTCGCTCAAGCGAAATGAAGATTAGCATCAGTGGTCTTCACAATGACTACACTTCTCTTCACACCGTCCCTTCAACTCAACACTGACTCCATCAATTCCACAACGTCCAGTCTCTTCACCACTAACACACACCGACTCTCCATCAACACTCTCTTCTCCACACCATCCCAAACCAACACCGTCCCATCTACTTTAAACACCGGCTTCATCCATAACACCGTCCAGCAATACTCCTCTCCACACCATCCAGCAACTCCACTGTCCCTTAAACCACAACACTGGCCACCTCAAATCAACACCGCCCAACAACCCACTCAACACAACACCGTCCAGATCTCCATCCAACAGCAAGCCACAAAACCGTTCAACCTCCCAGCAAGCTGTCACTCGGTCTTGTGAAATTCCAGCACCTTTCCACTCGAAATTTGTCCAGTTGAATAAATCCAAGCACCGAATTATTAGAAATATTAAAATAATGCAATTTGGGATAGTTGGAACTCACATGCACCGAAAGTTTCTTCCACTTGCAATTTTAACGCGTTTTCTTAGCTGGATTCATTCATCCATTCGCCTATAAAAGGGAGAGCAACACAGCGTCAAAACAATCAATTCCATAAGCTTCAATTCCTTTTCTTTTCTCTCTTTTGTCTTTCGTTCTTTTGTTTTCTTCTTCCGCCTTCTCTTTTCTTTCTTTCTTTCTTTTTCAATTTTTTCCTTCGTTCCTTTTTCTTTCTTTTTCATTTTCTTTTTTTTTATTTTCTTTATTTTATTTTAAGAGTTGTGAGGGTTGTAAAAGTGAGTATTTAAATTTGTAATTGGTGGAGAAATATTGCATCAAGGAAATACAGTGGTAAATTATTCTAAGCTTTTGGAGAAACCCATAAGTCTTCATTTTTACCATGTCTTGTATGTTTTATTTTTCCATTATTTATATGAATTTGAATTATTTCATGAGTAGCTAAATTAATTAACTTGGGATGAAAGGGGTTTGATAATATTTTATTTTAATGTTATTTTGACTTAGAATTAAATAAATTTCTGTTTTCCATTTAGTTCAATTATGCTCAATGCTTTTAGTGATTCCTAACAAGAACCTAAATGATAAAACTGTATACTTGCGGGTATATTAGTAAGTTTAGGTAATAAATAGAATCGAGAGATTTATTTTTACCGGAAAGCTTTGAACTAAACCTAAGATTTTTGAGATGCTTTTTGTGACCTCGGTAAAACCGTGAAAGTAATCAAAATTCTTTTGAGGAAATAAAAGGGATTTTCATAAGACGATAATGGGCCTTTCTGAGGATTAAGCAGCGCTTTCCATAAGTTAGGTATATTAATAGGATTCCGAGAGGAACATATTAATTAGCTTTTGGAAAATTTGCCTTGGAAAACTTAATTCGATTCTTATTTATGAAAAGTTAAAATTCATTAACATAAAATAGAGTCTTAATCTCCCGAAATCCCAAGATACTCTCAACTCTGACTTTTAAGTGTCAAGTAAATTTTATTTTTGTATTTATTCATATTCTGTGCAACTTAATTTTGTGTTTATTTTACAAAAACCTTAAAAATCAATTGTGTGGATAATTAAATTTTAATATACCGGTACTTTGAACACAGTCCCTGTGGAGAACGATAATCTTTTATATTACGCGACAATACCCGTGCGCTTGCGGGCCCTGTCAACGGTGTGAGTTGAGAGGAGAGGGACTAAATTTGAGGGGGTGTACGGTGTGGTGAGAATTTGAGGGGCTGTTGGTATAGGTTTTAAGGAGAGGATGATGTGTTTGAGGGGGTGTACGGCGTGGTTTTTAGAGGGGGGCTGTTGGCTTGAGGGAAGGATCGTATGGTGAGGTGGAGAGGGAGAGAAGGGGACGGTGTTGGTCTTTTGAGGGAGAGTGAGACGGTGTAGTGAGGAGAAGGACGGATAGTGTAGTGAGGATGGTTGGAGAGTGGGAGGTCGGTGTGGAGAGGATGAGGGACGATGTTGAGAGGGTTTGAGGGGTGCTGGTCGGTATTGAGAGGATTAGAGGGGTGCTGGTGTGATTTTGGGAGAAAGACGGTACTAGGAGAGAGGTGAGAACGGTGTTGGTGAGGGCTATACGGTGAAGGGACATTTGAGGGGGCTATGTGGCATAAAGAGAAGAGGAGAAGGACGCTTTAGGGGGCTGTATGGAGAGGGAGACGGTGTTGAGAGGTGTAGTTTGGAAGGAGAGGGGAGACGGTGTTGAGAGGTGTATTTCAAGGGCTGTATGGAGAGGGAGACGGTGTTGAGAGGTTTGAGGGGATTGTGTTGGTTGAGGTGGAGAAAGAAAGAATGGTACAGACGGTGAGAGGGGTGAGAGGATAATCAATAAAAATTGCTTCAGAGTTCTTCCTCCCTCGAAGGCCTCCTGGATCCTCTCTACTTATGGAGGTCTTGGTCGTCCATCCTCAGTGGCAAGTAGGGGCTGCTCCTTTTGTCTTGAAGTCAGCCACCCCACTTGATCAGCGTTGGATACAGCCTGGATGGAGTTGGTAGGAATAGCTTGCACCTAAACAGCTATAGGGGACAGCGGCTAGTGGGTTTCTCCTTTGTCACTTTGTCAGCCGCCCCTCACAAATCAAGGATCCACTTGGATAGTGGAAATCTAAGTCAGCAAGGGCATTCGGTGGGAATATGGGTCGGATTTCACCTTCTCTCCAGAATCTAAGTGGAAAAGGTGCCTTTTGTGCACAAGACCGAATAGAAAAGGTGTTGTTCCTACAAAAACCGAGTGAAAGCTTTGCTCGGTGTTGCTTTGTTGGTCGGTGTAGTTGCTGTGAGGAGGGTCAGTATTGTGGTTATGAAGGGCTGGACGAGCAAACAATTCTGGTTGACACATTCCATCAGAACTGAGTGAAAAGTGATATCGGAACTGACTGAAGATTGGCTTGGAACTGACTGAAGATTGGCTTGGAACTGGGTGAAAGGATGGCTCGGAACTGGTGGAAATGGCTCGGTGATGGTTAAAAAGAGGGCTCGGAATTGGTGAAACAAAAAGTCTGAGATACCCATACCCATACCCAAGGAACCTGAGAAATAAAAAGATGTGCCCACAACAGTTGAGAATGATGTACCCTCTTCAAGCTCAAGAAAGTCTGAGATACAACCACCTCAAATCCCATCTCATATCCCTCTTCCCTTCCCACCAAAAGCAATTCCAAGTAAGAAGATGGAAGAAGTGGACAAAGAAATTTTGGATACTTTTAGGAAAGTGGAAGTGAATATACCTCTTCTTGATGCAATCAAACAAATCCCCAAGTATGCCAAATTTCTAAAAGAGTTGTGTACTCATAAGAGGAGACTCAAAGGTAATGAAAGGATCAGCATGGGAAGAAATGTATCTGCACTTCTCAGTAAAGAAGTTTCAAATATTCCTGAGAAATGCAAGGATCCAGGTACGTTCACTATACCTTGTATCATAGGCAATAACAAATTTGAAAATTGTATGTTAGATTTAGGAGCTTCAATAAATGTTATGCCTATGTCTGTTTTCAAATCATTATCTCTTGGAAATTTACAACCTACTGGTGTAGTAATTCAGCTAGCCAATAGGAGCACTGCTTATCCTGCTGGAGTTATAGAGGATGTTTTGGTTCAGGTAGAACAGCTTGTTTTCCCTGCTGACTTTTTCGTACTTGATATGGAAGAAGGTATGCCTCAAATTCCTGTTCCTATCATTTTGGGAAGACCATTTTTGAAAACAGCCCGAACTATAATTGATGTCCATGTTGGAACCCTTTCTATGGAATTTGGTGACACTAAGGTAAGATTTAACATTCTAGATGCCATGAAACACCCTTCTAAAAATCATTCTATTTTCCAAATTGACATTATTGATGAACTAGTTTTTGAACATTTTTCTGATGTTGATTTGGAATGCATAGATGATTCATACAGTTGTTTTGCATGCAATAATTCTGAGAATTGTGATATTTGTGCTAAAATTGACAAATACATAACTACTGATTAGAGTCTATAGAAATACCTGTTCTAAATGCAGATTTTCAAGAAGACTCTAACAAAAGTTTTGATGTGCAAGAATCCAAATCTGCTTTGTTAGTTCCATCTACTTTGCAGGCACCTAATCTGGAGCTAAATTTCTTACTTGAAAACCTCAAGTATTCATACTTGGGAAATGATGAGGAGCTTCCGGTGATAATCTTTACTTCTCTTGATGAAAATCAAGAAGAGAAATTGCTGCAAGATTTGGGAAGGCACAAGAAGGCTAGACCACTATCTAATATGCTTCAAAAGGATGTGGTATTTGAGTTTGATCCACCTTGAGGGAGTTTTTCTTACCCATCTCTTTACTTTTTCATTATATTGTCTATTTTGTATGCTCTGTCTTACATTGAGGACAATGTATGATATAAGTGTAGGGGTGGGATCATTCATGTGTTATTGTGTGATTAAATTTTGTTTGATTTAAAAAAAAATAAAAATAAAAATAAAAATAAAAGATTTTGTGTGTGTTTTTGTTTTAAAAAGGCATGTTTTATTGGAATTTTAAGATATGCATGAGTAACAGGTAAATTCTTTCATGTCTGATATGAGCTTAATGATATGTTATAATTTGAACTCAAGCAATTTTGGTATGATGAGAATGACATGATAATTGATAGATGATCATATATGATAGAATTATACCTTGTGAGATTTTTGAGCCTTTAAATTTGATGGATCACTTTAAACCATCTTAATCCTTTCATGTGTGATTAATTCCTGAAAGCTTACATCTTAATTTTTGTCTTGTTTCTTGATGATACTTGAAACTCATATGAATGTATTTGAAATGATACAGGCATTTTGTTCAATTGAGCCACTAAGCCAGATAAGCCTACCATGAATGAATTATCTCTTGCTAGCCATTTTGAGCCTATTTAATTGTTTCCTTGTTGCAGCTCAAATAAGCCATGGATGAAAAACCAAAAATATACCTACCTTAAGGAATATTTTGGAGCTTTGGAATCAAGTAAAAAAACAAGCATTCAAATAAGTATGGGGGTGTACAAAAAGGAGTCGCAACTCTTGTTTCAAGTGTAAACCAATCGAAAAAAAAAATTGAATAACAAGAAATATTTAATGATTGCGACCAAAAGAAATTGGAACACAAAGTGTTATATCCTCATGCTTACCTGTAAAATTATTTGCTCCTTATTCTTTTTTTTTTTTGGTACTTGCCACAATTCCAAAATTTTACCACCATAACCTTGGCCACATTATAACCTTGAAAAGCCCTGTTGATCTATACATACATTTGTGTTGATTGTGGAATTGAGAAACTTGCCAAATTTTTAGACGTTTGTTTTTCAGGAAATGTTTTGAGAATATACACAAACCCCAAACACTTGAGAGTTGAGAGTATGTCTTGTGAGGTTCTATCACTTATGATTTTCTTTTTAGTTTAATTTAATTTTCACATGCCTAAGTGTTTGAATGATTTTTATATATATCTTGATGTTCTGTATCTTGCATGTTGAATAACTCTTGTTTCTCTGTATATTCCTAAGATTTCATGCCAATTCTCTGTGCTGTTATTTTCAACTTAATGTTTTTCATAAATTGTGATACTTGTTTTTATTTTGATTTTGCCCGGGAGTGCAAAAGAATAAGTGTGGGAGTATTTGATGATGCATGATTTAGCCTTAATTCCTTGCTTTAAATGTGTATAATTTGCCATTGCTAATTGTGTAATATTATGCATTTTAACACATTTTCATAATTCAAGCTTTATTTAATATTAAATGAATTAGGCGATAATCTTTAAATGGAAATAATAAATCTTACTTGATTTCCCTTATATTGTAGTGAATAATTGAGTTTGCAATTGGGAAATTATGAAATTGAGCATCAGGTCTGACGCGTAGCGCCAATACCACGTGTAGCGTGGAAACAAATTCGCAACACCCACGCGCAGCGTCAAGCCCACGCGTAGCGTCAACAGTGACGAGGATCCCATTAACAGGCTGTGTACAACTTCAGAAGTGGAGGATTTATTTATATTAAAACACTTATTGGCCAATCCATTATAGACATACGGCACTATCTCAGTGGGGAACATGCAGCATAAGTGTCCAAGCATTATTGAAGAATTATTGGATGAAATAATGTATTCTGAGTCAGAAACCCTCACGCGTAGCCTCACAACTAAGCGTAGCGTGGAAGCAGATTCGCAACGTTGACGTGTAGCGTCAGCAGGAGACCTTTACCTTTGCTTTCACTATAAATAGGACCATTGCCAAAGGCTTCAAACACACCTGAATTCATGTTTCTCTCTTTGTTTCTATAAGCATCAAAGGAAGGCACAAAGCCTCCTCCTCTCTTCTTCCCCCTCTTTGCTCCATTCCGGGTTAGTTTTTTTTTTCTTTGTAGTTGTTATTATGGAGGGCTAAAACCCTAGATTGATTTTCTTGGAGAATATTGTAATGTAATTTTGAGGTCATTATTTTTAATACAGTATGTTTTTGTTATTGTTATTTCTTCATAATCTTACTCTGCTTATTTAATTCCATTTTGTTTAATCAAAATTGTATGCTTAATCGGTTTAATTATTCAAATGGAATAAAATAAGGTTTTAAATTAGAATAGATTAAGGAAATATGCACGCTTAATGAATATTTTCATAATCACTTTTAATAATTATGGTTTGCTTAATTCCATAATTTGAGAATAGATTATGTATGTAGGCGATGTTCTTACATATGCTCAATAATTCCTAGATTTTACGATCTTGACTCCTTTTGCTTAATTAGGATGCTTGATTAAAATATTCATTTTTTTTAATGAAAGTAAAGGAATTGTGAATTGAAAAAGACGCTTAGTTGATTAATTCAAATTGAGCTAAGAAATTGACAGTAATGAAAGTATACAAATTATCTTTAGTAAACCAAGGATATATTTATTTACAATACTCCAAGAAAATCAATCACTTGTTAATTATTGTTTTAAATCCTATATTTACTTTGTTTTTAATTTTAATTGTGATAACAAAAATCAATCAAACCCCCCAATTGTATGTTTGTTGAACTTATGTTTGTAAAAAATTTTAGTTGTTGAGTTTTTATTTTTAATTGTTAAAAATTAGTTTAAGACTTGATTTTTCCTAAATTTTTGTGTTGATCCTTGAGAGAACGACCTAGGTTGACACCCTAGTACTACATTAATTAATTTTAATGTACTAATTTGACGGAATCACGACTATAAAAATAACCACGTCAATCCTTCATGGATATCTTTCATGATTTGGTTTGCCTCAACGGTATCAACACACCGGAGGAGAACGAAATCATAATTCCTTTTGTATAGCACGTTACCACTCAATAGGTATCCCATAGCCAGCCTTCTTAAAGTTCGTTTGTCATTATCCCTGATGCCTTCGGGGTATTCTTGGCACTGGAGGTATCTTTTGATGTCATGATACCAAGGCTTGCCATCCAGTTCTCCTTCTATGACCTGGCAATAGGCAGGTAGTTGCTGCTTCTTTACCTCAATGAGAGGCACTTCGTAATCATTGTTAACTTCAAACATAGCGGCTAGGGTGGCTAAAGCATCTGCCATTTGGTTGTCCTCTCATGGAACATGATGGAAAGTAAGTTCATCGAACCTTTCGATCATCTCCTTAATGTGAGCATGATAGGGAACTAGTTTACTGTATCTAGTTTCCCACTCATCTTTTAGTTGATGGATAACCAAAGCAGAATCTCCATAAACTTCCAGGACCTTTATTCCCATCTTCAGAGCCGCTTGTATTCCTAGAGAACATGCTTCATATTCCGCAACATTGTTGGTGCAATCAAAACACAACCGAGCGCAAATAGGGATGAATTCCTTATCAGGTGAGATCAGGATAACCCCAATTCCGTGTCCTAGTGCGTTAGAAGCCCCATCAAACCTCATGACCCATCTGGCTTCCAAACCATCTTCTTCTTTGAAAAGGGCCAAAATATCCTCATCCGGGAAATCATGCCGCATTGGTTGATAAGTCTCAATGGGTTGGTGTGCCAAGTAATCTGCTAGCGCACTCCCTTTGATTGCCTTTTGGGTGACATATGTTATGTCATATTCTATTAGTAACACTTGCCAACGGGCAATTCTCCCAGTCAAAGCAGGTTTTTCGAACATATACTTGATGGGATCCATCTTAGACACCAACCAGGTGGTATGATTGAGCATGTATTGCCGTAAGCACCGGGCAGCCTAGGCTAATACACAACATGTCTTTTCGAGAGAAGAGTATCTCATCTCGCATTCAGTGAATCTCTTGCTTAAGTAATAGATGGCACATTCCTTCCTTCCAGTCTCATCATGTTGACCTAACACGCATCTCATGGATTCGTTCAGCACGGTCAAATATAGGATTAGTGGTCTCCCATGAACGGGTGGTACCAAGACTGGCGGCTCTAATAAGTACTGCTTTATCTTCTCAAATGCAGTTTGGCAATCCTCATTCCACTGTCCAGGCTGGTTCTTACGAAGTAATTTGAAAATCGGCTCACAAGTTGCCGTCATTTGGGAAATAAATCGGGTGATGTAGTTCAATCTTCCCAGGAACCCTCAGACTTCTTTTTCAGTACGAGGCGGAGGCATTTCCAGAATTGCTTTGACCTTTTCAGGATCAACCTCTATCCCTTTCTCGTTCACGATGAATCCTAACAATTTACCGGATCTTGTGCCAAACGTGCACTTGACGGGATTCAATCTAAGCTTGAATTTCCTTAACCTTTTGAAAAGTTTTCTCAGATCAGCAATATACTCTTCCTCAGATTTGGATTTGGCAATTATGTCATCCACATAGACTTTTATTTCCTTGTGCATCATGTCGTGAAAGAGAGTCACCATTGCCCTTTGATAGGTGGCTCCTGCGTTCTTCAATCCAAAGGACATTACTTTGTAACAAAAAATGCCCCACAGAGTGATGAACGTGGTTTTTTCCATGTCTTCCTGTGCCATCTTAATCTGATTATATCCTGAAAATCCATCCATAAATGAGAAGATGGAGTGTTGGGCGGTATTATCAACTAGTACATCAATCTGAGGTAAAGGAAAATCATCCTTAGGGCTAGCCCGATTCAAGTCTCGGTAGTCCACACACATCCTCACTTTCCCATCTTTCTTTGGAACGAGAACTATGTTTGCTACCCATTGCGGATATTTAGCTACGGCTAAGAAACCAGCATCAAATTATTTCTTGACTTCTTCTTTGATCTTAAGAAGCATTTCTGGTTTCATTCGTCACAGCTTTTGCTTGATCGGCGGACATTCCAGCTTTAAAGGAAACCTGTGTTCCACAATGTTATTATCCAGACCTGGCATATCTTGATATGACCATGCAAAAATGTCTCGAAATTCCTGGAGCAGTTTAATCAATTCACTATGCCGTTGTTTGCTCAAGAGGGTGCCTATCTTGACTTCTTTATTTTCCCCTTTATCTCCCAGGTTAATGGTCTCAATCTTTTCCTAATGAGGTTGAATTTCCTTATCTTCTTGTTTTATTAATCTTGTCAATTCGGGTGAAGGTTCAAAGTCTTCCTCACTCTCCTCATAGGCGTAATCATTCGGATTATCAGAGTCATGAAATAGAACCAAGTTCTCATTACTCTTAGAAGAATCGCTTTTAGATCTGCATTTGGGGTTATATTATAATGAATGAAAACAAAGAAAGGCAAGCAAGTGAAAGGTTTAAAAGAGATTGAACAGAGATGAGGTATGAAATTGGACTGTGTTCATTTAATTTAACAAAAAAACAAGTTTTTGCCCTTATTAAAAAATGGAATCCAAAGCCTTAGGCATAGCAAAGGGATTGACAAGTTTTGAAAACAACAATTACTTTGACTAAGGATTGATAGTTGTGCCAAACTCCATGGTTTCCTAGTTGTCCAGTTCTTGACCGGGTGAGCAAGCATGCACCAATTCCACATTATAGCTAAGCCCGTCTCCAATCATGGCCACCTGACCCGGATATATAATCCCGGTGCTCCTGAAGCTTTGATAGAGGTCACAGATAGGGATTCTAGCAGTGTTGAATTCTTGACCGGTAAGGCGAGCAATCCTTCTCTCCCTCTTTTCTTCCCCTATCCTTTTTCTGTCAGCTACTGTAGGCTTGTACCCCAGACCGTATCTATCCTTGTTCTCTGGAAGGCATATAGGTTGGGTTCTTCCTTCCAATTCTCGCCCTAGCCCTCTCCCCAGCTTGTATCCTTCTCTCAACATTGTTTTTGCAACCATTAGAGGCACATTTGGGAAGGATGTCTTCGTAATGCTTGTTGCATTGGCCACCTCTAAAGCCTGAAATAAGGTTTTGAGGGCTTCCTCTATTGCTTTAATGTACGGGGTATTGGTAGGTTTGCTGACCAACAAGTCCTCTTCTCCAGAGACAATCACCAACTTATTGTCAATGATGAATTTCAACTTCTGGTGCAGAGTAGAAGGGACTACCCCAGCCGAATGGATCCACGGCCGTCCCAGCAAACAACTGTATACGGGCGTAATATCCATGACTTGAAAAAGGATTTGAAAGGTGTATGGCCCGACTTGTATAGGCAGTTCAACTTCTCCCATAACCTCCCAGCGAGTTCCGTCAAAAGCCCGGACTACCATAGAACTGGGTCTCATATGGGTCCCATCAAAAGGCAACTTTGCCAATGTAGATTTTGGCATCACATTTAAGGACGACCCATTGTCAACAAGTGTAACATCCTGTTTTTAATAATAGTCCCATTTTGTAAATTATGAGGTATAGAAGGTCTGTAAGTAATAATCAATGAATAAAACATCCAGTGGATGGCTTGTATTACTTCAAAATTCCATTTTTGGAGTATAATTATGGAATTTATATAGACCTTTAGATATAATATTCTTTTTCCGAGTGGAAATGCCTTAGAAAGAACTGTCCGAGTGAAAAAGGGACTCTGTTCTGAGTGAAAATTGAAATTTCCGAGTGAAGTTGTGTTTTCCAAGTGGAACATGGCCGAGAGGGTTTATTCCGAGTGGAATTCTTGCCTCAGAGACACTTATGTGTGAAGTGGGACTGATAAAACCACTTCTAGGTGAGAGAATCTGAGTGACTCACCTTGGAGTGACTCACTGCTGAGTCAAATGCCTTCAAATGACTCATTTTCGAGTCAATTATCTCTGAATGACTCATTTCCGAGTCAAATATCTCAGAAAGACTCATTTTTGAGTCAAGTATTTTTCCAGTGACTCGTTTCTGAGTCAATCATGGTTAAACATTGCAATTCTGAATGAAAATTCACTGAGTGTCTTCATTTTTGAGCAAAGTACAGAGGAAAATGTATTTTTGAGTGGTAGGGTTCTGACTTGGGACATACGGTGTATGATTGTCCAGATGTGCACTGGAATAATTTTGTGTGAGTGAGGAAGAAAAGAGGCCAGCTTTGGGAATGAGATTCCGAGTGAGTGAACAACTATGGGGGAGAATCGGTTTCTGAAAAGTTTTACCGAGTGGAATCGTGTGTGTGGAGACTTGGATTTGGAATGAGGAACCGAGTGTTGAAGAATGAGTGAAAGAGGACTCAGTTTGGATTACTCTACCGAGAGAAGAACGGAATAAATGATGGGTTAGTAAGGATTATTTTGTTGGGTGACAAACTTGAGTGCATGAGTCGGTTTCAGAGGAGTTCTACCGAGTAGAAACCTAAGAGTTGGGAATCGGTTTTAATTGATTTCACCGAGTGGACAGTCGAATGGAATAAGTCAGCTTTGAGGTAATTCACCGAGTGAGAACTGATTAGGAGTTGAGTCGGTGTTGTAATGAATTGCCCAATGAGAACCGATCAGGTATTGAATCAGATTTAGAATAAATAGCCGAGTGATAGACTACGTAAGTATGAATCAGCTTAGGAATGATTTGGTTTGAAATTGCCGAGAGAGAGACTGATTGAGAGCTGACTCAGTTTCAAGAGGTTCTGCTGAGTTAGAATCTGAGAACTTTGAGTCGGTCTGGATTAAGTTATTGTGTGGAAATGGAGTGGAAGAAAGATCGGTTTTGAGGAATGACGACCTCTGGTCGGATTTCGCTTAAGTGAATGAATTCCTCGCTTAAGCGAGTGAAGAATGGAATAAGTGAGGCTTGTGTGTCTCGCTCAAGCGAGTCGGAATTCGCTTGAGCGAAACTCCCTTCTGCCAGTGCAATGTATGGCACTCGCTCAAGCGAGAGAGGATTTCGCTTGAGCGAGAAGGACTCGGATTTCCTTCTCTTCATGTTATTGACAATTTCTAGTAGGCATATATGCTGACTGGGTAGAATTCCAGTCGGTTTAGAGGCTGACCGAGTGGAATTTCAGTCGGTATTCAGTGTTAGAATTAACTTTTGACTCTAATTTTGTCCTCTTATGCATATTTTAATATATCTGATCCAATTATTCACCCTAGTGTGTGTGGACGGCCAAAAGTGGACATTATAGAGCTCACTTTCTTATCTCAACCTCTATTATTTTTCCACAATCAATCCACTAACAGCCCACTAAAAATCCACTCACAAGGATGATGTTCCCCACTTGTCTTTGCATTATTAACACTGCCTCTGTTAAGACCAGAACTCCTGAGAATAAAGTCAGTAAATCTTCTTCCTCTCTTTTACTTTTCTCCATCAAGGCCCTTCGGTTTGAAGCTAGGACAGTAAGGAGACCATTTTCAATCAGCCAACCATCTTCAATCCAAGTAAGAGGGACGGGGTTGTGAATAATTATGAAATGGGTAGAATTGTATGCTGTCCTAGGATTCCAGTTTTATTTTTGTATATTGTTGCTCAATTTTGAAGCTGAACACATATGAATTTGATTCTGACTTCTTCATCAAGGTTGTAGATCTTTTTGTTATGTGAATTTTGAGACCTGAACCGATTGATTTGAATATGTATAGCAAAAGTTATAGCCAAAATACTACAGCATGTCCGTGTGGAATATTTATCCTATGTTTTGTGTATATATTAATATTCTGGGAATTATACATGCATAATCAGCCCTTGATGTCTTCACAAAAGTTGTAGATATTTATGTTGTGGTTCTATAGAAAGAATTTTTAAGTTAAAAAGATGCTTGTAGCTCTAGATATGCCCAAAATACAGAAGTATGTTCATGCTGAAAATCTATTAACAATGAAATATGAATCTTATTTTTAAAACTGGGAATTTTGTGTTGAGAATTAGTGATAAGTGTCTTCATGGAAGTTGTGTATAATTGTGTTAGGAGTAATTTAGAACTGGTCCCATGCCAAAATTATTTTTGTAGCTCCAGAAACATTGAAAATACTAACATATGTACGTTTTGAAAACTCTCTTTGAGGCAGTTCTGTATTCTGTGAATAAGTGGTGTTTCTGTTTGGAATATGAAATTATGGTCTTCATAAAAGTTGTATATATTTGTGTTAGGAGTAATTTAGAACTGGTCCCATGCCAAAATTATTTTTGTAGCTCCAGAAACGTTGAAAATACTAACATATGTACGTTTTGAAAACTCTCTTTGAGGCAGTTTTGTATTCTATGGATAAGTGGTGTTTTCTGTTTGGAATTTAGATTTATGGTATTCATGAAAGTTGTAGATAATTTTATTATTGAACTACAAAAAGTGGAATCACTTGAAAAGGTTTTGATTTGCTCATGTTATGGTTGTTTTACTAACGTATGTCACTGTTGGAAATGCTGAAATTTACTTATAATGGTTATTATGGATGAAAATGATATTTTCTCTATGGGTAACAATTTATTATTGAATTCTTGAGGGATTATGAAGTATTATGGATGTTGATGAGTGTTTAATGAGTATTATACAGTTTGTGTATTTTGGTGGTGAATAATTATGAATGACTAAATTAATATATATACATGAATGCCTTGCGGTTATTCATACATGTGGTTGAAACGGTAAATCCATGATTCTGAAAATTATTATATGTGATATGTCCCTTTGAGGAATTGTGGTTTTCCAAGTGGTTTTGGAAATTGATATATCATGGTATGTTAAATGATAAAGAGAATTAAAGGCATTCATGCATCATAAGCATTTGGACGCACCATGGAATTTAGGGGTTCCATGATTGCCTACCCTGGTGGGGGGTTACTCTATGATGAGTTTAAGCCCTATTTTCGCAGGAGCCATGGAGTGTAGGGATTCATGGTTATGCTAAGTCCTACTTGTGTACTTCGGTACTGCAGGAGCCATGAAGGTGTAGGGATTCATGGTTATGCTAATTCCTACTTGTGCACTTATTTTCGCAGGAGCCATGAAGATGTAGGGATTCATGGTTATGCTAATTCCTACTGGAGTCTCTATGAGACTTTTTACTGCAGTATTCCCACCAAACCAAATGGATCCAGCATAACATCATTTGACTAATTTAACATTTATTAATTATAAATGAACTTGTTTGGCATTTTCATCATATCATTATGCCTTGTTGGTTGTGTTTATGCAATTTTATTTATTTTATAATTATTCTATATTCTGTCTCACTCTTACATTAATTTTTATAGTGAATGCTACACAGAATGAAGAGTGATGCCATGAATGGAGTTTACATGAATTATTGCTTGGAATTTGACTTTATTTTAATTTGATGGGTTGTAATAATAATATAATGTTTCATGTACTGCATTTTTCTAAATCGTTTCCGCTATATAAATATTTCATGACTTGAATTATTCACGACTAGTATGTATGATAATAATCTGCATTTATCAACTTTTACATGACTTATTACAAATTTCAAAAATAATTTTTAAAACGGGAAAAATTTATTCGAGAAATTACTAAGGACGTCACAACAAGGACCTTTGCCATGATATGATCTTGGCATTTTACGGAGATATGAAGGGCTTTGTTGTGCCCTCTTCCTTCTACTGGTGTCTCGTCATCCGTAAAGGTAAGATAATTGTTGGCCACTATGTGTCCCACTATGCCCTCGAACTTATCTACGGGCAAATCATGCTTCATATGTGCCTCACTTAAAACCTTCATCAGCGTGTTCCGATGTGGTTCGGAACTCATTAGCAAGGAAAACAGAGAAATCTTGGCTGGGGTGTGGTTCAGTTGGTCCAACACCTTGTAATTACTATGACGAATGAATCTTAGAAATTCTTGGGCTTCCTCTTCAGTTACAGCCTTCTTTGCTTCACCAGAGGATTCTTCCTTCCCAGGTCTAACATCCCCTGTAGCTTTGTCAAGTTTTGGTTCTGGGGGAGCATATACTCTTCGACTCCGGGTGACGCCCCCAATTCCAGCAATATTTGTGACAGGGGATAATGGCGTAGGCTCAACTGCCTCAGAACTAGTAACAACCACATCAGTGCCATACTTCCACGGCATAGCTCATGAATCCTTATAAGGGAACGGGGTTGGCGCATTCACCGTGATGACAGTTTTAACAGGAGTTGGAGCCACTGGTGCATTTTTGTTGTAAAATATGACTAGAGGCTTTGGGGCCCGAACTCAACTTTGCTCTTGTATCATATTTATCCTGCCTTCACGATGCCGACAAACTTCTATGACATGACTGTCCATAAGTCCCTGAAGGGTTTTTTGGAAGTCCCTTCGCTTTGCAGACTGGAGGTTATTGCACTCTTCATCCCATGATTCTTCTATCAATCCCATCTTAAGCATATGGGAGTGAATCATTTCCAACGGCATTTGGATGTCCTCAACCTTGGAAATACATTCCTCATCTCTTTCCACAGCGTTAACACCTGGTCTCCCGTGGTTAGGTAGAGGATTGGTGGTCATATTTGGGCTTCCCTCTTTGAAGCTTATCCAATAAGCACTGATTAAATCTCTTACCTTAAACTTCAGTGCCAGGCAATTCTCAGTGCAATGCCCCGGTGCACCGGCGTGGTAATCGCACCGCGCATTTAGGTCATATCCTCTGGGATAAGGTGGTTGAAGTGGTTTTAGAGGGCAAGGTGCCACCAATGTGTTTTCAATAAGATGAGGGAGAAGCTCTGTGTAGGTCATAGGAATTGGATCAAATTGCACTTGAGTGCGGTCATTATTCTATCTCCTCAGGTTTGGATTCAGTGGGTTCATTTGTGGTGGTTGGTATGGTGCTTGCGGTGGTGCAGGTGGTCGCATAACAGGTGGTCAAAAATATGGTAGGTTCGAATTTGGGATTGCAGCCACATATGGGTATGGCGCATTATGATAAGTTGACGGAAAGGTGACGGGGGTAGGTAGTCTGGGCTGGTTCCTTCTTTGGTTATGAGAGACTAAGTTGGTCTCTCATTCTCTTCTCTTACCTTCTCCTAGTGAAGGTTTTCTTGTTGTACTAACCCCAGATGGGCCTCGAGTAATCTTCCCAGTCCTCAGGCCATTCTTTATTCTTTCTCCGATAGTGACGATGTCGGAGAAATGGGAGGAAATGCTTCTAATCATCTTATCATAGAAAGGTGACTGGAGTGTATCAATAAATATGGAAATTACTTCTTTCTCTGATAGAGGCGGGTCGACCTGAGCTGCTACCTCACACCACCGCTGGGCGTATTCTTTAAACGTCTCGTTATCTTTTTTAGTCATGTTTTGCAATTGTACTCTATCTGGCGCCATATCCAGATTATACTTGTACTGTTGCATGAAAGCATATGCCAGATCCTCCCAACAGCGTATACGAGATCGTTCAAGATGATTGTACCAAGTCAGAAGTGCTCCAGCCAGACTATCCTGGAAATAATGAATGAGCAGAGGGTCATTGGAAGCATGAGAAGCCATCTTCTGGCAGTACATGGTAAGATGGTTCTTTGGACAGGTTAGCCCCTGATACTTATCAAATTCAGGCATTTTAAATTTGGGAGGAATAACAACATCGGGAATCAGACAGAGTTGTGCAGCACTGCCCATTCCAAACCTGTTCGTTCCTTCCATCTCTCTTAACCATCTTTCCAGGAAATCTAATCTTCCCTCCTGGGTAGCAACAACAGCATTTGGACCTGCAGCGACATAATGACTAGTACCCCTAATTGGTTGGTCGACATACGCCGGGTTTGCATTAGGCATTGAGATGTGGGGTCTGGCTGTTGCTTGAGCAGCTTGTGGTTGTATGGCTTGTGTATGGATTGGAATCGTTTGAGGATCCCGAACGGGTGGGACGTTTGGTTGAGTCGTATGAAGGATTGTTTCCTGATAATCAGGCTCTTCTTGAAGTGGTGGGAAATAGCCAGGTGGCAATCCATATTGCGGAAAGGGTATGGCATTTCCTTCCTCATCTATGTAGATAGGTTGTTGGGTGTCAGCAGGGTTTGATTTCCTAATGTGAATAGTTAGGGGAGGCGCAGCAGGGTTTGAGCTTGGCCCGCCAGCAGGACCCTGAGTGTGTTGGGGAGTGGATGGTCGTTGTCTGGCGTTTTCAACACCTGCTGAAGAATCCCCTTCTGTGACTCTCCTTTCAAGAAGCTTGGTCATTTCAGCTATTTGCTCTTTCAACTGATTGACTTTAGCTCTCAAGCTCTTATTTTCTTATTCCATTTCAGCCATGAATCTTGTATTAAGCCTAGTCACGTAAGGATGTCTACCCGTTATGTCTGGAAACCACAATATTTTGTTAGAAAAATAAAAGAAAACAAATAAAGAAAAAGGAAAAGAAAAACAAATGATATTACGTAGGATGCGATTCTGAATTTAGCGTGTATTCTCCGACTGTTCCTCAGAACGTCCCGTTCAAAAGTACTAGGTAAAGCAATAAAGCAGAAATTAACATGAGACAATTGTGAAAGCAAATTAATTCATCATTCCATTCTTCCGTAGAGATACAATAGTACTTGAAAGATTTGATTACAACATTTTAACCATCCCTGGCCCGGGAAATCATGGCCCTTATTTTACAAAGTCTTTCTTGGTAATAATTCAGAAATGACGATATCTCTTTTGGGGTGGATAGAGGATTGATCATGCCTTTGGCCTGTTTTAACATTGAGGGAAAATCCTCTAAGATCCCATTGGCTAAGTATGCCAACTTAGCGAAACAATCCATCCATAAATGAACATCCTCGTCCCGTTGAGCTAACTCAGTCCCCAAGACTCGTGTGGTCTCTTGGCAGCGTTGCTCAGCATCACAGGCCTTTTTCTGTTCATCATGTATTTCTTGCTCATAGGCCTTCATTATTTCATCAAGCTGTTGCTCCAATTTGTGGACCTGGGTTTGCAACATTTCCTTCTGCACCAAGGTCCCTTTTTCTTTTTCTTTGGATTGTGCCAGCATGTTTTTCAGAACCTGTTTTTTGGCCAATATGGCGTCGCTCTGTTTGCCTTTCATTTTAAGTTGGGAATTAGCCGCACGAAGGCAATGGTCTTGTTTCACCCTATAGTCTTCGTCAATCTTCCTCTTCTTTCACATTTCATCCATAGCATGTTTCCCCTCGGAATTCTCCTTCCTCTGAAGGGCGCACTCTCGTTGACATTTCAAAAGATCTTCTTCTAGCTTTTGATTCTTTGCCATCAACTCTTCTATTTATGCTTTTAGAGCCATGGTGGCCTGGTCCTCCATGATGAGTGGCGGAGGAAAATTATTCGTGGATTGGTATGAAGGACTTTTGAAGGGCAGTTTCACAATGGAGGCCCTGTTTAGGACCCTTCTTCCACGCGTTGGCTATATCCCGAACAACGGTTATGTAATTCCCTTTTGCATAGTACAAGACGAAAGGAGTGAGCAGTTGTTCGTTTGGTGGCCCGAATAGAGGATAAGCCAACTGACGCTTTGCAATAACAGGGTTGTAGTTGATGCATCCCTGCGTGCCCATGAGAGGAACATTCGGATAGCCTCTGCAACTATAGATGATTGACTCGACCATTAGCCATTGAGGATACCAGCTGACTTTTTCTGCTGTAAGGCCTACGAGGTGATTAGCCCATTCACACCCACTCTTCACAGTCAATTGACACAATTTCAAATCAGAAACTAGACACTCGGCTTTACATATCTGAGGAAAGATGTGAGATATGAGCCATACGTATAAAACGGGCAAACAACAAATGATCCTCTTTCCCCCTTGCATGTGGCAGAAATCCATGGTGCAATACACATTAGCCAACATGGCTGTGACGGGATTCTCGAGCCGATGCTTACGAGCCAGGAAGACAGCAACGGCATTATAATCTACGTAGTTGTCTAAATTAGGGACCAAGACAACCCCATAGATAGTGAGGGCTAAAGTGTCCATGAAAGCCTCCCATTCTCCTTTATCAGCCAGGATCTGTATATGCTTCTCAAGAAATTCTCGTGTGAACCCGAGAACTTGATTTCTATTCATTTGCATATTCCTTAATGCTTCAGGAGAGATTCTCAAAATACGGGCAACTGAAGCGATTGTGGCATGATGGTCAAGATGGCGATAAGGAATTTGACCTTCCACTTGTAACCCCAATATCTGCTCAAACTCTTCTATTGACGGTGCCAGTTGAAAATCTCTAAATGTGAAACAGCGGAGGGGTGGGTTATAAAATTATGCCAAGGCTGTAATTGCTTCGGTTTGGACTTCCACCTCCAATAGTTTTAAGATCTTCCCATATTTCCTGGTAAGGGCCATCTTTTGAGTCAGACTTAATCTTTTCCCCAGTACTTGTAGGCTATCTGTATCAACCTTCTTAGCTTTAAGATGTAATATTCTCTTCAACTCTGTCACATCTGTACCATAATTGTCATGTTTCATGTTAATTTCCATACTTGCTCAGAGATACTGCCAATTTCTGAATTGTTCCCTGTGAATACCGAAACAAAGAAAAGGAGTCAATTATTGTTTCCTTTTGAAATTCAAGTTTTTCCCAAAGATGTAAAAAAAAATTTTGTTTTTTTTTGTTTGTTTTTTGTTTGGGAAACATTGATTTCCAAAACTCATGCGAGTCCAAGTCGCAAAAAACATAGATTTTCTTAATCGTCATTGATGCCCCAGTTGAAGGGTCACAAAGTTGTTTCTTTTGATTTTTTTTTGTTTTGACGACAAGGAAAATCTACAACTCAGGACTTAGAGGTACATGATCAAAAGAGAATTATCCACCCACTCGAAGTATACTGGGTGTTTCGAAAATGAATCATTGTTTTTGAAATGGGTAAATAATTCATTCATTTTGTAACACCCTTATTTTTAATAAATAATAAATCCAAAAATATGAGAAAAAAAATAAATAAATATCACAAATCAACCACTGGTCAATCGGCATAGAAAAAGAAGGGAGAAGGCAAGGGAAATAAAAGAGCATTCACACTTATAGCAGTCAGCGGAAGGAACAAGGCTGGGACTGACCCATTCGGTTCAGCGAAACACATCAGCGCCTGGGCGAAATCCATGACAACTCTGACTCGGTCAAGCGAGGTTCAACGCCGCCTGAGCGAGAGGTGACAATGCAACAGTGGAAAAGGAGATCCTCAAGCGAAGCTCAACACCAGTCCCTACTTGCTTCAGCGTAATCCCACATGCTTGGGCGAAACAGCTCCATTCGCTCGGGCGAGGCACGATCCGCTTAAGCGATGCCAACATAAAGGCCTCTCCAAACACACACTCGCTGGAGCTAAGTCTAATTCGCTGGGGCGAACACAGGTACAAGGTAATTTCTCAATCGGATATGGACAAAGGTTCACTCAGTAAATCCTCACGCTCGCACTTCACTCGGGAAATCAGGTAGTTAAGTCCCACTCGGACTTATTCGAAACCCAACCACTCGGGATACCAATCCTCACTCGGACATTACATCTTTCACTCGGATTACCAATACCTTACACTTAGGATCCAATCCACTCTAAACCACTATTCGAACTCCTCTCTCGGAAGGGAATCACTCGAGGTTTTCACTCGGGAAATACAAACTCTTCCTCACTCAGGATTTATTTATGATTTTCGCTTGGAGTCACATAACATGTTCACTCGGAAAATCCACCCAGAAATCTTCACTCAGAACCACTAACTTAACATAATTTCACTCCTCAACGGCCCTCGAGTCATTTAGCAACACTTCCCAGTCGGAAAACGCATCGAATCAGTACGAAGTACATACATATGAATACATGATCACAGAAACATAAATCTGCTAACAAATCCAGTCTACCGACCCATAGACATGTAACCACACACTCGGAATACCCATTATCTTGATATTATGCATTTACCAATACTTACGAATACCATACAAGTGACACCATGACTATTCAATCTTTATAAGTGAATATATTTAATCGTCATTTTACATAAGAGCCGGCCAAGGCTACATAGACAAAACATAATAATGTAATACAAGCGCTCAACAGTCAGAGTGCACCACACTCGGACTTGAAACCCTATCATCATTTCCGAGTACGACCTGCACACTGAAAAATGGTGTAGGGGTGAGCATCTTAGATATTAAATGATAGATACCGACTCAGGCTGTCCCACAATCATACAGCAAAATACATATCCACGCAATTAGACATAGCAACGAGTAAGGTCAAGCATTAACCATCAACCAAGACACACATGGAACACTTACCGATCGGAATTCGTCAGTCGCCACTCGGCCAGGTGCACATACACAGCCAATAACATTAGTATAACAGCAATCATCAACATGATATTACCAACGAATCAGAACGCACGTATTCTACACTTTCCGGTCGGAATCTAACAGTTCTTACTCGGCTATACACGCATGACATTTCAATGACATTAACACATATTCATGGAGCAGACTTCAATTAGCATCAATCGCGTATATACACAGAATACTCTCTCGGTTATATCCATTCATCATCTCCTTAACATCATCACACGCATAGTCAAATTTCAGTCAGCATCAGCAATACATATATACAGAGTATTTCACTCGGATATACACATTTATCCTTTCATTAACACTATCACATGCATAAACAATTCTAAACAATATCAATCAGTCAATACACGCACAGAGTATTTCACTCAGTTATAAACATACATCATCTCACTAACACCTTCGCATGCACAACCAATTCCAAACATTGTCAACAGTTAATAAGCACATATTATTTCACTCGGTTCCGCATTTGTGTGTATCGGTTTAGATGTTGAAACGTAGGCTCTCAGCCTTTTTATACATAGCTCTCAGCTATCAAATCAGCTCCCAGCTGCTTGGCCATTTTACAGGTACCCAAACGTTTGCCCACAGGTGACACCAGCACTCTCAGCGCCAACGAAGGTGTTCACAGGTAGCCCGAGTCCCACTCAAGGGCTACCTTGAGTCCTACTCAAGGATTTCATAGCGTCCCACGCTTTAAAAACCGATGGTAGTGTCCCACACTACGTGCTCTCAGCACAAACGCATCCCATGCGCCACACGCAGATTCATCACACACACAGAGTTCATATACACAGCCATACATGCATCTCATGCAATCGGCATCATACATCATCAGCATTCAAACGGCACATGCATCTCATGCAATCAATGCTGGACATTAACAGTACTCAACAACACATGCATCTCATGCAGTCGGTGTTACACATTCTCAGAACTCAATAGCATATGCATGTCATGTAATCAGTGCTAGGCATTAACAATATTCCACAACACATGTATCTCATAGAGTCGGCATTATACATCATCAGCATTCAACAATACACGCATCTCACGTGACTGGTATAACACATCAACAGGACTCAAACAACATACATGCAATCGGTATTAAGCAATGTCAGGACTCAGACAACACATGCAATCGATATGGTACATTATCAGATTCACTGAGTCATATTCTATCACATGCAGTCAGCATTCTAAGCTCATAGCAACTTACAGGTCATGTAAAACACACGGTAATCGTCAACATCACTACAACACATTCCTTTCATACAATCGTTCAACACTCACAGGCCATCATCATGCAATACTCATCTTTCACTCGTCATGCAACACAACACACAATCAGAACACGAAAATAGCAAGCATCAACACTCGGAACCTGTTCATAACCCATGCATTTAAGATAGAAGATACCCCCCTACCTGGACTGAAGCTTTCAGTCGGTCAACACGACGTTCAGTTCCAGAGAAACACTGAATCACTCTTAGCATATCTGCATGCAAGAGCAGGGGAGGCCCAAGACGTCCAGCTCTCGGCTCGCTCCCTGGAATGGCTCCATCACGATGCTGTGAACACTCCGACCCCCTTGAAGCTCCTCGCAGTGCAGATCTCCACTGGGACTTGGCAGCTTCGAGCAAGGAGAGGAAGAAGGAGGGAAGCCGACGAAGGAATGAAGGAACAAGGAAGGAGACGTGTTGCATGCAGAGGGAATGCACACCTTCATCCTCACGGGTTCGTTGAGTAAGGGAGGAGGACCCCAATCCTCAGCCACCATTGCTTCACGGAAACAGAGCGCAGAGGAGGAAGAAGAAGATCGAAGAGGAAAAGAAGAAGAAGAAGAAGAAGAAGAGAACGGGGGGGAAGAGGAGTCTGCAGGGAAGAATGGATGATAGTGTACCCATATATGCATGTACGAAAAGAAGGAAGAGTGGGGTGGGAAAGCGTGCACAGCAGCAGCCCCCCACACGCGTCACACACACCATCACATCTAATCAGTCATTGACAACCAATCACCATTAATCAACCTTTTATTTCTTAACTTAATTAATTAAACCAATTATAATTAATAAATAATTCTCCCCACACTTAACAATTTATTATTTTAATGATTCATTTTATTCGGTAATAATTATTAAATTGGGATGTTACACATTTGGATTAAAGGGAGAGTGAAAATGACATAAGGTAAAGTAAAGCTTGCCCTTTTGTTGCCTAGGTTGGGTTTTGCTGAAAGTCTTTTCTAGGACCTATGGCTTGTCTAAAAGTGATTTTCCATACCGGGTGGCTTATACTAGACATCTAGAAGGTCACCAGAGCCAAGATCCTACCCATGACAGAGACGCAACAGTGGGGAGTCCACTAGGTGCGTATATCATGAAAGGTCAAACTCTAGTTGAGGTTCTCACGAACACCGGATAGGAAGTACATCCCATATGATTCTGTTACCAACCCCTCCTAACTTAAGCTTCATTTGGGGCCCGGGTATAGGGCGCCACTCATCAGTGTATGCAAAAATGTAAGTATAGTGTGTGAAAGGGCATTCAATACCTTTTACCTTACCTCATTCTGCACAAAGAACAAACACAGAACAAATATACAAAGTCATCTACCCTATAGTTCAATGATTGTAGAAAAGTAACATGGTCCTCTAGCCTAGGAGCATTTACAGAACATAAATGATAGAATACAAACCAAACAGAAACCATATACAAATATTGACAGAAAATAAAATAAAAGAAGAAGTTAAATAATTATTATGCTAATTAAAACATGCACTATCAAGTTGACTGGCTTGACTCTCTAAGTCCCCAGTGGAGTCGCCATCTGTCACGACCGGGATTGCGGCGTCACGGCCGACCCTCAAAATGATTTTTTTTGGTTCGAAAAGAAAAAAAACAACAGGGAGTCGCCACCAATATTTTTTTGGATAAAATATCGGGAAAACCTTTTATTAAAGCATTGGTCGAAAAAGAATGAAATTCTAGATTCGGGAGTCTGATTACAGGTGAGGAAGGTATTAGCACCTCACAACTGTCCGTTATAAAAACATTTACCTCAATATGATAGCGCGCATTATAATTAACCCAATAATTATTTTAACTTCTTCATGAAAAGAAAGTATACGAGGTGACAAAATATACAAAAATAAATAAAAATAAACACGGAATATTTACATGAGATTAACAGGACGTCTCGTCCAGATTAAACTCGCTCCACCTTTTTTTTTTATAAAAAATGTTATATAAAAAAATGAGATTAACAGGACGTCTCGTCCAAATTAAACTCGCTCCACCTTTTTTAAGAAAAGAAAATGAAAATTGCAATAATAATAATAATAATAATAATAATAATAATAATAATAATAATAATTACAACTTTTTACACTAATCCAAATAAAATCTACGAAGCACTCGTTTTTATTAATATTTATCAATCAATAGAAATTAATTGACAATTGAAGAGGAAGACAAAGTCACCGAATAATAATTAATTTAGCAGAAAATAAACAAGTACAAATATTAAAAATGAAGGGAAGAGTAGGACCGGTGTATTGAAAAAGGAGCTGGACGGTGTGAGTTGAGAGGAGAGGGACTAAATTTGAGGGGGTGTACGGTGTGGTGAGAATTTGAGGGGCTGTTGGTATGGGTTTTAAGGAGAGGATGATGTGTTTGAGGGGGTGTACAGCGTGGTTTTTAGAGGGGGGCTGTTGGCTCGAGGGAAGGATCGTATGGTGAGGTGGAGAGGGAGAGAAGGGGACGATGTTGGTCTTTTAAGGGAGAGTGAGACGGTGTAGTGAGGAGAAGGACAGACAGTGTAGTGAGGACGGTTTGAGAGTGGGAGGTCGGTGTGGAGAGGATGAGGGACGATGTTGAGAGAGTTTGAGGGGTGCTGGTCGGTATTGAGAGGATTAGAGGGTGCTGGTGTGGTGAGGACTTTGAGGGGTGCTGGTGTGATTTTGGGAGAAGGACGGTACTGGGAGAGAGGTGAGGACAGTGTTGGTGAGGGCTGTACGGTGAAGGGAGATTTGAGGGGGCTGTGTGGTATGAAGAGAAAAGGAGAAGGACGCTTTAGGGGGCTGTATGGAGAGGGAGACGGTGTTGAGAGGTGTAGTTTGGAAGGAGAGGGGAGACGGTGTTGAGAGGTGTATTTCAAGGGCTGTATGGAGAGGGAGACGGTGTTGAGAGGTTTGAGGGGATTGTGTTGGTTGAGGTGGAGAAAGAAAGAATGGTACGGACGGTGAGAGGGGTGAGAGGACAATCAATAAAAATTGCTTCAGAGTTCTTCCTCCCTCGAAGGCCTCCTGGATCCTCTCTACTTATGGAGGTCTTGGTCATCCATCCTCAGTGGCAAGTGGGGGCTGCTCCTTTTGTCTTGAAGTCAGCCGCCCCACTTGATCAGCGTTGGATACAGCCTGGATGGAGTTGGTGGGAATAGCTTGCACCTAAACAGCTATAGGGGACAGCGGCTAGTGGGTTTCTCCTTTGTCACTTTGTCAGCCGCCCCTCACAAATCAAGGATCCACTTGGATAGTGGAAATCTAAGTCAGCAAGGGCATTCGGTGGGAATATGGGTCGGATTTCACCTTCTCTCCAGAATTCGAGTGGAAAAGGTGCCTTTTGTGCACAAGACCGAATAGAAAAGGTGTTGTTCCTACAAAAACCGAGTGAAAGCTTTGCTCGGTGTTGCTTTATTGGTCGGTGTAGTTGCTGTGAGGAGGGTCAGTATTGTGGTTATGAAGGGCTGGACGAGCAAACAATTCTGGTTGACACATTCAATCGAAACCAAGTGAAAAGTGACATTGGAACTGACTGAAGATTGGCTCGAAACTGGGTGAAAGGATGGCTCGGAACTGGTGGAAATGGCTCGGTGATGGTTAAAAAGGGGGCTCAGAATTGGTGAAAATGGTGGCTCGGAACTGGTGGAAATGGCTTGGTGACAGTTGAAAAGATGGCTCGGCGATGGTTGAAAAGGTGCTCGGAAATGGGTAAAAATGGCTCGGAAATTGAGTGAAAGGACTCACTCGATGCTGACTAAAAAATGGCTCAATCGGTACTGACTGACGAGTGAGTGACTCAGTGCTGACTGAAGAGAGAGAGACTCGGTACTGACTGAAGAGAGAGTGACTCAGGATTGTTTCAATCGGAAGTATTTGGCTCAGATCTTGTTTCTGTTTGAAGCATTCACTCAGAATTACTTCAATCGGAGGTGTTTTGCTCGGATATTATCTCTGCTTAAAACATTCACTCAGAATTTCTTTAAAAGTGACACTCAGAACTTCATGGCTTGAAGGATTTACTCGGAACTGACCTTGGGAGTCGGTCTTATCTTCCAATCAGAATGGTTTCACTCATCATCCAATCATTCAGATTTATTCACTCGGAGTCGGTCTTATTCCTTACTCAGAATTTGGAACTTGGATATTTTCACTCGAAACCGGCCTTCTTTTCACTCAGAAATTGGAAACTTGGACATTTTCACTCGGAAACAGCCTTCTTCTCACTCAGAACTTGGAAACTTGGACATTTTCACTCGGAAACAACCTTCTTCTCACTCAGAAATTGGAAACTTGGACATTTTCACTCGGAAACAGCCTTCTTCTCACCCTGAACTTAGAAACTTGGACATTTTCACTCAGAACCGGTTTTATTTCCCAATCTGAGTGGTTTCACTCGTCATCCGTCCTTTGATACATTCACTCGGGAGTTGACTTTCTTTTCACTCGGAGGTACTTCAATCGGGAATTATTCACTCGGAAACACCCCACCCGGTGACAATTCACTCGGCAACGTCTTACTCAAAAACGTGTTACTCGAAACGCCTTTCTGCTTGAGCGGGATTCCCACTCGCTTGAGCGCTCACCTTTCCGCTTGGGCGAGATTCTCACTCGCTTGAGCGTAATTCCTACTCACATCAACATACCACTCAGCCATGTCATCACTCGGAGGCTTCTTACTCGGAAATGATCATTCCGAGTCATCTCACTCGGAAATGATCATTTCCGAGTCAGAATTTTTATTTTTTTATTTTTTTTTAATTTTATTTATTTATTTATTTTTTTTTTTACTCTTTTTTTCTTCTTTTTTTCTTCTTTTTTTTATTATTTTTTTCAATTCTTTTCACTTGTGGATTCCCTATTCTTGGTGACGAAAATTCCCTATTCTTGGTGAAAATTGACTGGGCCGAAATAGGTGTTCACAGAATATCCGAGCAAAACACCTCCGATTGAAGTAATTCCGAGTGAATGCTTCAAACAGAAACAAGATCTGAGCCAAATACTTCCGATTGAAATAATCCCGAGTCACTCTCTCTTCAGTCAGTACCGAGTCACTCTCTCTTCAGTCAGCACCGAGTGAAGTATCTTCAGTCAGTACCGAGTCATTCTGAGTCAGCACCGAGTCACTCACTCGTCAGTCAGTACCGATTGAGCCATTTTTTAGTCAGCACCGAGTGAGTCCTTTCACTCAATTTCTGAGCCATTTTTACCCATTTCCGAGCACCTTTTCAACCATCGCCGAGCCATCTTTTCAACTGTCACCGAGCCATTTCCACCAGTTCTGAGCCACCATTTTCACCAATTTTGAGCCCCTTTTTAACCATCACCGAGCCATTTCCACCAGTTCCAAGCCATCCTTTCACCCAGTTTCGAGCCAATCTTCAGTCAGTTCCGATGTCACTTTTCACTCGGTTCTGATTGAATGTGTCAACCAGAATTGTTTGCTCGTCCAACCCTTCATAACCACAATACTGACCCTCTTCACAACAACTACACCGACCAACAAAGCAACACCGAGCAAAGCTTTCACTCGGTTTTTGTAGGAACAACACCTTTTCTACTCGGTCTTGTACACAAAAGGCACCTTTTCCACTCGGATTCTGGAGAGAAGGTGAAATCCGACCCATATTCCCACCAAATGCCCTTGCTGACTTGGATTTCCACTATCCAAGTGGATCCTTGATTTGTGGGGGGCGGCTGACAAAGTGACAAAGGAGAAACCCACTAGCCGCCGTCCCCTATAGCTGTTTAGGTGCAAGCTATTCCCACCAACTCGATCCAGGCTATATCCAACACTGATCAAGTGGGGCGGCTGACTTCAAGACAAAAGGAGCAGGCCCCACTTGCCACTGAGGGTGGACGACCAAGACCTCCATAAGTAGAGAGGATCCAGGAGGCCTTCGAGGGAGGAAGAACTCTGAAGCAATTTTTATTGATTTTCCTATAACCCCTCTCATCGTCCACACCATTCTTTCTTTCTCCACCTTAAACCCTAAACCCTTGCATGTCCTTGAACTTGATTCTTTTATCACAAGTTTATGAGATTATGCAAAATAAGTTTAGTTTAAGGAAATATACAATGCACAACAAGAGTTAAATGGCTAAGACAATTTATCAAACACTTGGTGTGCAATATTCAAGATTGAACAAATCAAGCAAACTTAAGTATGCAAACCACAATCAACCAACACAAATCAACCAAGAGCAATATAAGAAAGTAAAAGATTAAGGGAGAATTGATTGTAAACCGATTTAACGAGTTCCACCAACCCGGTGTACGTCTCGCCTCTAAGCAACCCACTTAGAGGATTTCCACTATTGTAGATTAGAGAAACAACTTTGAGCAATTGCGGCTTCCTAGTGTCCCACACTCAAGAACCCAATCCTCACAAGTACAAGGGCAACCCACCCAATCTCTCAATCTCACAATATCCCAAAGGTTGAACCCCAACCTTTGTAACCACTCAACCTAGAGTGAACTTTGGTGTTTGATGTTTGTGTTTACAAGCAAAAAATACTCTCTCAAAAGAGTGGATAAGCAAGTGATAGCTCACATAAATTCTAACTCTCAGAAAGAGAGGATATACAAATGAAATCTTAGAATATACAAGAGTAATAACTCACTAAGCACTAAGAATGATGATTTCTTTTTGTTCCTTGTTGTTCTCTTGCTTCTTATTGTCGTGCTTGTGTTTCCCACTAAAATGTGTTTTCCCACTATCGTAATCGATTACGCCTCAAGCTGTAATCAATTACATTTCAAATTTTTCAGTCCAGTTCGTGTTGTAATCGATTAGCATTCACCATCTAATCGATTAGCTTTATGTCAGAGCTCTGGTAATCGATTAAATCTTGCCCAGTAATCGATTAGCTATAGCACCTGATGCATTTAATTCAATTCTTGACTTGGTAATCGATTATGACACTTGGGTAATCGATTAGTGTCATTCCAGTAGCTCTGTAATCGATTGCATGAGGTCTTGTAATCGATTAGCTTATGTTCCTGATACATTTAATTCAAAACAGAAGCTATCTAATCGATTAGCTCTGTCTCTCTAATCGATTAGCTTATGTTCCTGATGCATTTAATTTAAAACAGAAGTTATCTAATCGATTATCCTTGTCTCTCTAATCGATTAGCTACGCTGTTTTTGCAGGTCTGATGCTGAATCTTGTTTTTACAAGATATTCTTCAAGATTCCTTTGTCATTATCAAAATCCTTGAACCTGTAATCATATTCAAACACAGGTCTCGCTCAAGCGAGTGACCCCTGACTTCATTTTCTTCTTCTACTTATTTTAATTAATTTAATTTTATTATTTGATTTATTTCCTATCGGTTATTATTTTGAGTGTGCTTAAGAAAAATAAATGTGGTTTTACATTAGGATCTAATTAACTATCAGTAAACGTGAAAAATTTATTGTGAAAAATAATTAAACGGATGTAAATAAATGTAAAATTGACGTAGGACGTCATAGGTGGTATCAGAGCGGTTCTTTCTAGAGCCGGGTACATGGGTGAACCCAATAATTTGTGTGAGTCCTATACTGGACTATTTTTGCATTCTATTGCATTGTACTTATGGTTGTTTGTGTTATTAACAGAATAGCTTGGCATTATTCCCTTGGCACTTCGGCGGCGTTGTATTTTATATGTGTATGAGGTAAATATCCGACTCCCTGGTAGATCATTGGTTATTAATGGTGATGTGTTTGTTTATTGTAAAATTACTTTATGACTGAGGGAACTAGTTCTAGTGGAGAAGATGACTTCTTCTCTAAATTTTCTCAATTGATGAGTAGGACCAAATTTGGTCCCACTCTTGACAAATTCCTGAAAAGGAATCCCCCTGCTTATAAAGGAAGACATGACTATAATGGAGCGCATGTTTGGATATGAGAAATTGAACAAGTTGTTAAAATGTGCCAATGAGCGATACTGGCTTAATTGGTAAGGGTTGCTGGAATGTTAAAAGAATTAAAAGCTGGTGGTTGTAGATGGTCCACACTATAGATATTAGGCAAGGTAGGACAGAGATAAAACACACGAATAGCAGATTGTAATGGAAATGATATTTAAAGTAATTATATATATATATATATGTGCGTATTGGAGTGGATATCTAAAAGTGGGTATAACCTATAAAGGTTAAATCCTGTGGTGAAATGAGAATAGTAAGTGCGTTGGTAGCCATAAGTTTGTTTGAATAATGGAGTTTGATATTACATAGAATGAAATAAGTAGATGAATGCTCTAATATGATTATTCTTAGGAGGGGTGAGCCTTTTGTAGTGCTTCTATGAGGTAGTTTAAATAAACGTCACCGATATATCATATTCATATTGTTAGATGATTGATTAATGGATATTAAGAGAAATTATGAGTAATTGATGAATGACGGTGTAAGAATGCCTGTATAAGTTGAAGGTAATAGAAGAAGAGTGGTTAGTAATAATTTTCAGTGATATAATTGACGAGGCGATAATTCACTCAGGAAAGGATTAAAGGAATGTATTATATGAATGATGGTCAAGTGAAATATATATATATACTGGACTGTTACGTACGTGATAAGAGAAGTAGTAAGTGAATGACACTAAAAGGAGTGATTAGAAAGTAATTAAGCAGATAGATAATAAGGATGAAGAGAAGTTTTACCTAGTCGTTGGACTTTGCACTGATATTAGTGTTACATGGGAATCATAGCGGCTGGCCACCGTGGGTTTCTTTTAACATTAATTCATTGTGAAGTTGCCAATAGGCATAGGTAAATGAATTATGATGTAAACAACTTGCATATCGATCGATGATATGAATAGTTGGACTGTATACCCAACTTTCACCTGGCTTAACTACGAAGTGTTGAACTCCTGAGACTCATCACCTCAGGTAGTTACACTAGTGGTTGAGGTCGTGTGGAGTCGAGGAGACAGACGTGTTTTAGCCAATCTTAGTTGATCAGATTTAGAGAAGAGAAATGTATGATTCGTATTTCTGAAGTTGGTAAATGATTTAAGATGAGGAACAAATAGAGATGAGATTTGGTAACTGACGAATAATAAGTATAGAAAAGTAAATATTGTGACATGGTAGTCATTATGAATTATTTCTAGATTTTGAAGAGAAGAGATGACCTTAAAAGAAAATCGAATAATTTGAGTTCCTACTAAGGTACACTGAGTGGAGAATTGATGAAGTATCGATAAAAATTAAGGAAACAAGATAAACCAGAGGAGAATCTATTAGTATGGATGGAAAAGTATGAATTGGGTTTCCAAACTTTGAATCAATGCTTGACTTCAGCGTCGGTACTTGTACTACCTGATGTGATGAACGAGATTGTAGTATATTGTGATGCATCTAAGTTTGGTTTAGGAGGTGTACTGATGTAGGATGACAGGGTGATTGCCTATGCTTCAAGGCAATTGAGATCACATGAGCAGAATTACCCTACTCATGATCTTGAGCTTGCGGCAGTGGTATTTGCATTAAAGACCTGGCGCCATTATTTATATGGTTCTCATTTTGTGGTATTTAGTGACCACAAGAGCTTGAAATACTTGTTTGATCATAAGGAGTTAAACATGAGGCAGAGGCGATAAGTTGAGTACCTAAAAGATTATGGTTTTGATCTGAGATATCATCCTAGCAAGGCAAATGTCGTTGCCGATGCTTTGAGTAGGAAAATCTTGCATGCAGCTTTCTTGATGGGCAAAGGACAATAATTATTGGAAAGCTTTCGTGATATGAATATTGGGGTTGTTATGGACACCCCAGATCAAATGATAGTTGGGATGCTGAAAATCCCCAATGAATTTCTGGAATTCTTAGCTGTAGCATAAGAGGACGATGAAGAGTTGCTGGAATTGCTTGATACTCAAGCAAAAGGTAAGGATATGGAATTAACCAAAGGTAACGATGGAATTTGGAGATTCTGAGACCGAGTGGTGGTGCCTTCAAAAGGTGATTTCAGGCAAGCCGTGTTAGCTGAAGCACATAGGAGCTCTTTGAGCATTCATCCCGGTGTTACGAAAATGTACCACGATTTGAAGAAAGAATTCTGGTGGCCGGAAATGAAGAAAGCAACAACCGAATATGTGAAGGCTTGTGTGATATGTCAGAAATGTAAGGTTAAACACCAGAGACCCCCTGGATTGCTCCAACCACCTGAGATTCTGATTTGGAAGTGGGCGAGTATTACTATGGATTTTGTATTCGGGTTACCTCGTACCCAATCCGGATGTAATGCAATCTGGGTAATTGTGGATAGGCTAACCAAGAGTGCTCGCTTTCTGGCTATGAACATGAAATGGTCATTGGACCAAGAGTGCCTTCGAGTATCATTTCAAATCGTGATCCCCGATTCATTTCCAGATTCTGGGGAAGTTTACAACAGGAGTTGGGTACTGAACAAAGATTGAGTTTAGCTTATCATCCTCAGACTGATGGTCAGTCCGAGTGTACAATTCAGACTTTAGAGGATATGCTTAGAGCCTTTGTATTGGAGCAATGTGGTTCATGGGAAAGATACTTGCCATTGGTGGAGTTTGCGTATAACAACAGCTATCATAGTAGCATTAGTATGGCTCCATATGAAGCTCTATATGGTAGAAGGTGTCGTACACCTTTGTGTTGGAATGAAAATGGAGATGCTATCCATTTGGGTCCCGAACTAATTCAGGAAATGAATGAACAGGTTGCCTTGATTCGAGAGAAAATGAAGACTGCCCAAGACCGACAGAAAAGTTACTATGACAATCGTCATAGACCACTTGAGTTTCAGGCGGGAGATTGGGTATTTCTGAAGGTTTCACCGACCAAAGGTGTAGGTCGGATACTGAAGAGTCATAAGCTTAACCCGAGATATGAGACGCCCCCAAAATTGGGGTAAATTTTTCGCGTTTATATAAATCATAAGTCAATGAAAAATAAGTGGTGAAGCTTTTTATACAACACCTGGACCTATGGTAAACCACTCCCATATATGAAGATATGAGAGGGCAGTATTTAAAAGAAAATTTCCTAGTAATTTTCCAATGAGAGACAGCGGAAGAATCAGTTAAATTAATCATTGCAAAAATAAAATTTAGTGGAAAGGAACTCATGAAGTTCCATGACTTACACTCGGTTCAAATTCCTTTCAAAATAATGCATGAATGAATTTTATTGCTAAGGAAATGTAAAAATTTGAAACCAAAGGAAAATATGCAACAGGGCGACACTCGCTTGAGTGAGCCTTGCCTCGCTTGAGCGAGCCTTGCCTCGCTTGAGCGAGATGCGAAAGGAAACCTCAAGTGAGCCAGCGAGACGCTTGACTGAGAGAAGGAGGTATGCATCAGGTACCAATCTCGCTTGAGCGGGACATGTCTCGCTTGAGCAAGATTGCTCCAGAAACATTGATAACGCTCTGGCCGATTTTTGCTTGGGTGAGACATCTCTCGCCTGGGCGAAAATCGTCCAGTATCTAATTCTCCTTCCCCTCGCTTGAGTGACCACTGCTCCGCCTGACCGAAAATAGTCCAGAGGCTAACCTCTGATTCAAAATCAATCTCACTTGGGCGAGATGAACAGCCGCTCGGGCAAAATCAGGCCAGAGGCCAAAGCCCTGCTTCATAGCAATCTCACTCGAGCGAGATTCTCACTCGGTTGAGCCAGTTCTATAGAGTTTATGCAGAAAATGTGAAATTGTACACTTTGCATGCAACACACCATGCCAAAACTTGTCCTACTACAATTCGTTTACATTCAACATGGTCTACACATTATATAACACATTTATGACTTGCCTCATTCATCATTATCCATTAAAGTCCATTCTAATTCATGAAATAATGATAAATCAACACCATTGTAGGTGATCAGCAAAACATAAATTTTCACATAGATGTTCATTCATTTCTAAAATTAATCATCAAACAAGCATCATCATACATCCAATTACATCTTTGGGTCATAAATGAAAATTGGTCATACACCAAGTTCCAATTTTCCTCCATGACCACCAAAATCATCTATCACCTAGGATCACCAAAACAAGCATACAATACATTATATGCTATACAAAATTTAGGTATCGCCGGCCAAGGCACTTCCTATACAACTATTTACCTCCACAGCCAAAATGTACTTCAAAATGTCAACCCCTTCCCATGAGTACCCTGCATCACAACTTTAAAAATAGACAACATGGGAGAGTGAGTCCACATTCCAAAGGTATGAATATAAATACCATGTGATTATGTATATATGCATCCAAACATGTATACTTTGCACATTCATAACATACACTATGCCATACACCATCACAATTCCATCATGCAATTATCATGAATAACATCACGATTCCAAACAAAGTATACAAGCACATACATAATCACATTCCTTAACAATTAAACTATCATGCAACCATCATTTGGTATTCATATCTTTTATGTTGTCTTAAAATATATTTTACATCCTCAACTCATCCATCACCATATTTCATCATCTTTGGCATACCTCTTTGCTATATGCAAATGCTCTTAGGCTAATGCATATGCACAAAGGAATATTTCAACAATTGCAGCTCTGACTATGGGAATATAAACACCAAATATGGGATTCAAGTATGATCATCAAACCATACCCCTACTATAGTAGTAAAATATGTACACTTGTTCTTAAATTTTGTATACATTCACCAATTATTTTACTGGTACCAAACCGCATTGCCCATCTTGCAACACCTGGTCATTTTCACCATGACCGCGGTATATAACATATCAACATAAGGTGTTATGGGCCGGCCAATATTAAATCATGGCGGCTGTGATCTCAAGGACCACCGGGGTCACCTGCTCCTAAAGAGCCACCCCCCACAAGGGTCGGCCACATGTAGCTCCCCGAAGCAATACATGGGCGGCTTCGTGACTTCACACCAAGTCCCAGGGGATAATACAACTTGCTCGTGCACCGAGCCACCCTTCCACTGGGTCGGCTGAGGGAACTCCCCTGATGTTCCAACAACGGCGGCTATGCAGTATGCCATGGATGCAAATGCAGATCATATACATTCCTCACTCTATGCATCCTATATATGCCACTCAACATACATCATCATCGTCACTAACATCACCACAAGGCTTTTAGTGGATTCAATCTCGTTGGTTATTCTTATTAATTTGAATCTTTGTGTTTCGTTCTCAATAGTTATCAATCACATCATTCAACTTTAATGTCATACAAGGATACAAATCATTCTCTAGCAAAATCATTAGCATTCGTTATGCTTTCTCAGTGGACATATATTTATCTAACCACACATTCATCAAACACTTCATGCCACCACACCACACATCAAAATTTCTTCTAAATGCATTCAAAGCATGTTGCCAAACATATCATCTACATCATACACCACATCACCATTCCTCACAACATTCAAGCAAGGCTAACATGCATGACAATACATAGCACAATCAAATAACATTCAAATTCATGCATTTAGAACTTAAGACTCCTCTCCTACCTCAAGAGTAGAATTTCGGTTGATAAGACACACCTACCTCGTCGTTCAGAATAGGTCCTACATTAATATACATGTAAAACCTCAATTAATTCACTATTGAAGACACCATTTCAATTCTATATAATCATAGTTATATCCATGATTTCATAACATGTACTAGACATGCTATAGACATCATTTTTTTATCATCTATTAGGCTTCGGGAATTCCTTCCCATTAAACCACCATCATTAAGTTCAAGGGTTACAAAACAATCCTAACCCCAAACTTCACAAAACTCCTTCTACCAACACTCATATCTTTCAATATCATGCATTTCTTCATGAAACACATTCTTAAATCAACATTAGCTATTTCCCCCCAAATCTCAAAGTTATGGTTTTCTCCAAAACCCAACCACATTCATTAATACATCAATTTTTCATCTCCTTCCCATCATAAATGCATCATCCACCATTATCCTCTCATAAATACTTATATTTATGATAACCCATTCTAGGGCATAAGCATTAAATGCTCTCTACAACCACCCTCCACACACATTACTCCCATAAGGTATAAATACACACATCCATGGCCATAACTTACTAAATGAGTAAGTATAACATACCTCACACCCAAAACAAAGTGGGTTCACAAGGAAGAGGAAGGCCACACGAAAATGAGAGAAAGAACTCCAAGCTTCTAAGCTTCCTCAACGAAAATGGAAGGAGAGAAAGAGGTTACCACTTTGGTTAGGGTTTTTGGAGAAGAATAGATGAAGAAGTGAAGGAGAAATGGAGAGTAAGATAAAGAGAAGTGTTTTCATGGGAGAATAGAAGAAACCAACGTGAAGAAGGGAAGAAATTTGGGGTTTTTGTTTTATTTTAATTCCATTCATTAAAGATTCATCGTTTTATAACCAACAGGTTCTCCGTTCGGGCTCAATACTTCATCTAAAAATTATACCGAACACATATTCAGATTCCCAATACTATCCTTAACAGCCCTGACCAATATTATCTCATTTCGAGATACTTGGTCCGACACCCATATCTCAACCGGTCTCTATAAATCACTAACAATTTCCAAAATTCTTAATTTAATTAATTTCAATATATTGGGACATTAAATAATTCATATTAAATTTTGTCAATATTTATTTTCCTTGATTTAATCCTCTATTTTAAAATTTGGGATGTTACAATCCACCCCACCAAAAAGAAAATTTCATCCTCAAAATTTAACTTACAGGATTCGAACATGTCGGGATACCGTTCTCTTATGTCGTCCTCATGTTCCTATGTAAACGTCTCCATATTTCCATGTTTCCAAGCGACCTTCACCAAGGGTACCAACTTGTTCCGCAATTTCTTCACGGAATGCTCGACGATGCGAACAGAAACAGGAGGAATAGATAAATCATCTCGTATATCAATCTCGTCCATAGGAATCACGTGTAGGGATCATGGACATATTTTCTCAACTGCGACACGTGGAACACGTTGTGTAGATTAGCAAGATGCGGAGGGAGTGCTATCCGATAAGCAACGTCACCAATCCGCTCCAACACCTCGTAAGGTCCGATAAATCTAGGGCTCAACTTTCCACTTTTCAACGCCCTTCCAATTCCTTTATCGCGCGAGACCTTCAAAAATACATGATCACTAACTTAAAACTCAAGTGGTTTATGCCTCTTGTCATAATAACTCTTCTGTCTATCTTGAGCAGTCTTCATATTCTCTTGTATCTTCTTAATTTGTTCTGTAGTCTCTTGAATAATCTCTGGCCCTAAGGCCAAGTTCTCAACAACTTCAAGCCAACATAAGGGAGTTCTACACTTTCGTCCATACAACGCCTCATACGGTGCCATGCCAATACTAGAATGGAAGCTATTATTGTATGTGAATTCAATCAATGGTAGGAATCTCTCCCAACATCCACCATGTTCAAGAACACAAGCTCTCAACAAATCTTCAAGACTCTGTATCATCCTTTTGGATTGTCCATTGGTTTGAGGATGATATGCGGAACTAAGTTTCAACTTAGAACCCAACTCATTATACAAACTTCCCCAAAACTGAGAAGTAAACTGAGGGTCATGATCGGATATGATACTAGACAGCACACCATGCAGTCTAACAATCTCCTTTATATATATTTACGCCAATTTCTCCAAAGAATTCTTCATATTTATGGGTAAGAAGTAAGCACACTTCATCAATCGGTCCATAATAACCCATATAGCATCATTCCAGCACGAGTTCTGGGTAGTCCAGAAACAAAATCCATAGCTATACTATCCCATTTCCAAACAAGGATCTCCAAAGGTCTCAGATAACCAGACGGCCTCTGATGCTCGACCCTAGCTTTCTGACAAACAAGGCAAGATGCCACAAAGTTCACCACATCACGCTTCATGCCAGGCCACCAAAAATTCTTCTTCAAATCTTGATACATCTTGGTAGAACCAGGATGAATGCTCAATACACTTTTGTGAGCTTCCTCAAGTACACATTTTCTTACATCACCACTTGAGGGAACATAAATTCGGCCCTTCACACGTCAAATGCCATCTTGACCTTCTACAAAAAACAAATTCTTCCCTTTCTCTTGAGTTTTCTTCATCTCAATTAAATACTCATCAGTCGGTTGTTGTACCTTCACATACTCAAAGAATTCATTTGTGACCTTCAACATTTCTAGCGACATCTTCCTAGAAGTATAAGTTTCCACACCCACATTCAAATCTCTAAATTGTTCTATCAATTCCATCTCTTTTACCATCATCATAGAGATATGCAATGACTTTTGGCTCAAAGTATCAGCAACCACGTTAGCCTTTTCGAGATGATACTTCAATTCAAACTCATAATCCTTCAGAAACTCCATCCATCGTCGTTGGCGCATATTCAATTCCTTCTGGTCAAACAAGTACTTCAGGCTCTTATGGTCACTAAAGACCACAAACTTAGTACCATACAAGTAATGTCGCCATAACTTTAAAGCGAACACCACCGCCGCCAATTCCAGATCATGTGTGGGATAATTAACCTCATGCGGTCGCAATTGTCTCGACGCATAGGCTATCACACGCTCCTTCTGCATCAACACACATCCAAGACCAAGCCTAGATGCATCGTAGTATACCACGAAATCATCCATCAAATCAGGCAGTGCTAACACTGGTGCAGTAGTAAGCTTCAATTTTAATTCTTGGAAACTTTCTTCGCATTCACGAGTCCACATGAAAGATTAATTCTTACGAGTCAACTTCGTTAGTGGTAAAGCCAAATGGGAGAATCCTTCAATGAACCTTCGGTAGTAACCGGCAAGACCAAGAAAACTTCTTATCTCCATCACAGATGTCGGTCTTTCCCAAGCCATTACAACTTCAACTTTGGATTTATCAACGGTAACTCCATCTTTTGAGATAACATGTCCAAGAAATTAGACCTCAGACAACCAAAATTCACACTTGGAGATCTTCACATACAACTCTTTCTCACGAAGAATGGTCAATACAAGACGAAGATGTCTTTCATGCTCTTCATGACTCTTGGAATACACCAAAATATCATCGATAAACACCACTACGAATTGATCAAGATATTCATGAAAGATGCGATTCATGTAACTCATGAAAATCATAGGAGCATTCGTCACTCCAAATGGCATTACTACGTACTCATAGTGTCCATATCGCGTTCGAAAAGTAGTTTTCAGAATATCTTCGATTTTCACTTGAATTTGGTGATATCCAGAACGCAAATCGATCTTTGAAAACACAACAGCACCCTTCAATTGATCCAAAAGATCATCAATACGAGGAAGAGGATATTTGTTCTTGATAGTTAGTTTGTTGAGTTGGCGATAATCAACGCACAATCTCATACTTTCGTCCTTCTTTTTCACCAACAACACAGGAGCACCCCAAGGAGACACACTTGGGCGAATAAACTCCCGTTCAAGTAATCTTTCCACTTGTTTCTTTAATTCAGTCAACTCCATGGGAGACATCCTATAAGGAGCTCTAGAAACAGGCTCAGCGCCAGGAATGAGGTCAATAGCAAATTCCACTTCTCGTGGAGGAGGTAATCCAGGAATCTCTTCTAGAAACACAACTTCGAAATAATAGGAATCCCACAAGATTGGGAAACATTATTCCCATCAACCAAGCAAAACATCATAAGAAGCTAAGAGATACCTTGTACATCAAAGCCTTCAACATTCAAAGTCGGGAAGATCACCGTCTTGCTATGACAATCAACCAAGACCTTGTTAGCAGATAACCAATCCATGCCTAGAATAATTTCCAAATTCTTCATAGGCAAACATACGAGGGACACAACAAATTTCCTACCCTCAAGGTCCATCTCGACATTCTCACATCGAGTCACCGATCTTAAGCAAGTACCGGTCGGTGTAGTCACCAATATAGAACCTTTCATCATACACACAGGCACCCACAAGCGCCTTACACAATCTTTAGAAATAAACGAGTGCGTAGCACCAGAATCTTAAATAATATGCACCGGAAGGCCAAGAATTTCACACTCACCACGGATAAGATCTTCAGCTTGAGCAGCTTCTTCACCAGTAACTGCAAATACTCTACCTGCAGCTTGTAGTTGATCACCGCTATTACGGTTTCCATTTCTTCCACCACAGCCATTACCTCGACCATTTCTTCCGCCATTATGATTTCCACCATGGCCACCATTACGGCCACCGTTTTGACCTTGACCATTTCCACGACCACAGCCTCCAAAGTCACCATGATTGGCGCCATAATTTGCGCGATTCGGAGTGTCAACATTCGTACCTCTAGCATTCAATGGGCAGTTGGGATGGATATGCCCGGGTTGGTTGCATTGGAAACATACAACATCGTCACGAGGATAATCACGTGCTAAATGGTTGGCACCACATTTGTAGCAAGTTAAGCCTTGGGCATTTCCACGGCCTTGGTTACCACCACCATAATCGCCTCTAGGAGTACCACGTCCTCTAGCGTTCGAGGACCCACCACGAAAGAATTTCTTATTAAAGTGCCCTTGTTTCTTGAAACTAGAAAATTGGCCTTTCAACTTAGGCTCATGCTTTCCACTACATTATCTTCTTCATAAATTTGATACTATTCATAATAGTTATCAATCTTTGTGTGGTGTTCTCAATAGTTATCAATCACATCATTCAACTTTAATGTCATATAAGGATACAAATCATTCTCTATCAAAATCATTAGCATTCGTTATGCTTTCTCAGTGGACATATATTTATCTAACCATACATTCATCAAACACTTCATGCCACCACACCACACATCAAAATTTCTTCTAAATGCATTCAAAGCATGTTGCCAAACATATCATCTACATCATACACCACATCATCATTCCTCACAACATTCAAGCAAGGCTAACATGCATGACAATACATACCACAATCAAATAACATTCAAATTTATGCATTTAGAACTTAAGACTCCTCTCCTACCTCAAGAGAAGAATTTCGATTGATAAGACGCACCACCTCGTCGTTCGGAATAGGTCCTACATTAATATACATGTAAAACCTCAATTAATTCACTATTGAAGACACCATTTCAATTCTATATAATCATAGTTATATCCATGATTTCATAACATGTACTAGACATGCTATAGACATCATTTTTTTTATCATCTATTAGGCTTTGGGAATTCCTTCCTATTAAACCACCATCATTAAGTTCAAGGGTTATAAGACAATCCTAACCCCAAGCTTCACAATACTCCTTCTACCAACACTCATATCTTTCAATAATCATGCATTTCTTCATGAAACACATTCTTAAATCAACATTAGCTATTTCCCCCCAAATCTTAAAGTTAGGGTTTTCTCCAAAACCCAACCATATTCATTAATACATCAATTTTTCATCTCCTTCCCATCATAAATGCACCATCCACCATTATCTTCTCATAAATACTTACATTTACGATAACTCATTCTAGGGCATGAGCATTAAATGCTCTCTATAACCACCCTCCACACACATTACTCCCACAAGGTATAAATACACACATCCATGGCCATAACTTACTAAATGAGTAAGTATAACATACCTCACACCCAAACAAAGTGGGTTCACAAGGAAGAGGAAGGCCACACGAAAATGAGAGAAAGAACTCCAAGCTTCTAAGCTTCCTCAACAAAAATGGAAGGAGAGAAAGAGGTTACCACTTTGGTTAGGGTTTTTGGAAAAGAATAGATGAAGAAGTGAAGGAGAAATGGAGAGTAAGATGAAGAGAAGTGTTTTCACGGGAGAATAGAAGAAACCAACGTGAAGAAGGGAAGAAATTTGGGGTTTTTGTTCTATTTTTAATTCCATTCATTAAAGATTCATCGTTTTATAACCAACAGGTTCTCCGTTTGGGCTCAATACTTCATCTAAAAATTATACCGAACACATATTCGGATTCTCAATACTATCCTTAACAGCCCTGACCAATATCATCTCATTCTGAGATACTTGGTCCGACACCCATATCTCAACCGGTCTCTATAAATCACCAACAAATTCCAAAATTGTTAATTTAATTAATTTCAATATATTGGGACATTAAATAATTCATATTAAATTTTGTCAATATTTATTTTCCTTGATTTAATCCTCTATTTTAAATTTTGTCAATATATTGGGCCATATCAGATTTTGGAGAGGATTGGTGATGTTGCTTACCGATTGGATCTTCCCCAGTCGTTAACTAATATCCACAATGTGTTTTATGTGTCACAACTTTGGGCGTACATTCCGTGTGATTCCATGTTTATGCCGGAAGATTCTATCAAATTAAAGGAGGACCTGACGGTGGAAGTTACACCAATCGGTATTGAAGAATACCAGACTAAACGGTTAAGAAACAAGGAAGTACCATTGGTAAACGTGAAGTAGAAAAATTTAAATGGGATAACCTACACGTGGGAGTTGGAATCAGACATAGGGCGGTTGTACCCCGATCTTTTTCAATAAGGTGCGTTGATTTCAGGGACGAAATCCCCTTTTTAGAGGGAGTGGATGTAACATCCCTAATATTTTAGTAAAATTATGAGCAGCGGAAAATATTAATAATTGTTTTAGAGATTTATTTGATATAAAGGCAATTATAAATAATTAACTAGTGTGGAAAAAAATAAATTTAATTGATTAACTAAGTACAAAAGGGTTAAATGAGGTGTAATTAGAAGGAGGTAAAAGTTTAATTAAAACTTTCAAAGAAATTATAAAAGAAATAGGGAAATGACCATTTTGCCCCTGAGCCTTAAATAATAAAAATCCATCTTCTTCCTCATTCATTTCACGTAAGCCTACTTCTTCTTTTTCTTCTTCTCTTTTTCTTCTTCTTCTCCTCCCTCTCATTGCCGAGAGTTGCATGCTCCAAGGGAAGGCCTATTCCGCGTCAAAACTTCGAAATAACCTCATTTTTGAGATCGTGGCTTCGAGGTGAGTACAATGGACCCTTTAAATTGAGTTATCTCATCTCTTTCGTTTTCTCCTTTAAATCGAATGGTCATGCATGGCGGGGTAAGGTTCCGTTTTCCACTCCTCTAGTGTGTGTGAGCTTAAAACTCGGTATTTGAAACAATGAGGGTAATATCACGTTTATGGGTTTTGCACTCTGACCTCCGTAGGTAGCAAAACAAACGTCGGAGGACCGAGTGACGAAGCGGGTGTTAAATTCGGAGGTGGAACCTTGAACCCAGCACTTAGAGGACGCAATCGGCATCAAGAACAAATTGTTGAAGCTTGGAATCGAGGTAAGGGGGTGTTCAGTTTGTAATTAATTAGAATAGGTGCGTATTTTGGGTTCGGGTCATCGAACTAAGTATTAAAACGGTAAGAAAGATTGTTAGATGATAATTGCATATGTATGTATGTATGAATGTGAGTTGTGTATGGTTTATGGTGATTGTGAGATTAAAGCGTTATACATTATATAGTGGCCTTGTGATGACGGGCTTGACAAGTAGGTCGCCCATTTGATGAGTATGTGCTGTTGTTGATGGCCACTTGTGATATGATATGAGGAATGTGAATTATATATGTATGATTGTGTGGTGTGGGACGGCCGACGGTATGTATAGCCCCTCATTTCTGGCTCTCGTGGTTTTTGTGCCCAGTTGAGCTACCCAGTGGTCAAGTAGGACCCAGTGGTTGAGGTAGAGAGTCAAGCAGGACTCGGTGAACCAAGCAGGGTTCACGGGGTATCAAGTAGGACCCCCAGCTGAAGGCCGATCCTTTAGTATCTGGATACTAGGCGTCAATTTTGTGTGAGAGTCAGTGGTGATAATTGATGAATTACTAGTATTGTATGATGATGTGTATATACTTAATTATATTTGCCGAATGTGATTTGCAATTATGAAATGCTTATGTGTGTAATGTGTAATGAGTTTTCTGTGTACGTGATGCTATAATATGTTGCTTGTGTGTGTCGAACTAATCTAGAATCCGTGTGATTCCATGATTATGCCGGAAGATTCTATCAAATTAAAGGAGGACCTGACGGTGGAAGTTACACCAATCGGTATTGAAGAATACCAGACTAAACGGTTAAGAAACAAGGAAGTACCATTGGTAAACGTGAAGTAGAAAAATTTAAATGGGATAACCTACACGTGGGAGTTGGAATCAGACATAGGGTGGTTGTACCCCGATCTTTTTCAATAAGGTGCGTTGATTTCAGGGACGAAATCCCCTTTTTAGAGGGAGTGGATGTAACATCCCTAATATTTTAGTAAAATTATGAGCAGCGGAAAATATTAATAATTGTTTTAGAGATTTATTTGATATAAAGGCAATTATAAATAATTAACTAGTGTGGAAATAAATAAATTTAATTGATTAACTAAGTACAAAAGGGTTAAATGAGGTGTAATTAGAAGGAGGTAAAAGTTTAATTAAAACTTTCAAAGAAATTATAAAAGAAATAGGGAAATAACCATTTTGCCCCTGAGCCTTAAATAATAAAAATCCATCTTCTTCCTCATTCATTTCACGTAAGCCTACTTCTTCTTCTTCTTCTTCTTCTCCTCCCTCTCATTGCCGAGAGTTGCATGCTCCAAGGGAAGGCCTATTCTGCGTCAAAACTTCGAAATAACCCCATTTTTGAGATCGTGGCTTCGAGGTGAGTACAATGGACCCTTTAAATTGAGTTATCTCATCTCTTTCGTTTTCTCCTTTAAATCAAATAGTCATGCATGGCGGGGTAAGGTTCCGTTTTCCACTCCTCTAGTGTGTGTGAGCTTAAAACTCGGTATTTAAAACAATGAGGGTAATATCACGTTTATGGGTTTTGCATTCTGACCTCCGTAGGTAGCAAAACAAACGTCGGAGGACCGAGTGACGAAGCGGGTGTTGAATTCGGAGGTGGAACCTTGAACCCAGCACTTAGAGGACGCAAACGGCATCAAGAACAAATCGTTGAAGCTTGGAATCGAGGTAAGGGGGTGTTCAGTTTGTAATTAATTAGAATAGGTGCGTATTTTGGGTTCGAGTCATCGAACTAAGTATTAAAACGGTAAGAAAGATTGTTAGATGATAATTGCATATGTATGTATGTATGAATGTGAGTTGTGTATGGTTTATGGTGATTGTGAGATTAAAGCGTTATACATTATATAGTGGCCTTGTGATGACGGGCTTGACAAGTAGGTCGCCCATTTGATGAGTATGTGCTGTTGTTGATGGCCACTTGTGATATGATATGAGGAATGTGAATTATATATGTATGATTGTGTGGTGTGGGACGGCCGACGGTATGTATAGCCCCTCGTTTCTGGCTCTCGTGGTTTTTGTGCCCAGTTGAGCTACCCAGTGGTCAAGTAGGACCCAGTGGTTGAGGTAGAGAGTCAAGCAGGACTCGGTGAACCAAGCAGGGTTCACGGGGTGTCAAGTAGGACCCCCAGCTGAAGGCCGATCCTTTAGTATCTGGATACTAGGCGTCAATTTTGTGTGAGAGTCAGTGATGATAATTGATGAATTACTAGTATTGTATGATGATATGTGTCGCAACCTGGATCGCGACGGCGAGGCGAGAGAGAAAGAACTCGTTCGAGTGAAACAGGGAGTCGCCACCAACATTTTTATCCATAGGAAAAACATTGGAAAAAACTAAGTTCAGTAAAGCACTGGTTAAGAAAATTGAGATTCAAGTTCGGGAGTTGGTTACGAGTAGGGAAGGTATTAGCACCCTACATCGCCTGTCAAAAACAGTACCAAGATTGAAAATGCGCAACATAAATAGCCTTACAAAAGATTGTTTATTTCTTCCCTTTCATTGTTGTATTTTTTATTTTAAAAACGACAGAATGGAGTGAGAGAACTGTACAAACATAGAATGTCGAAGCGAGGTCAATGGGACGTTTCATCCGAATTAAACTCGACTTCGATATGAGACAGAGAGGGGAAAAGAATGCTAATAAGGCGTCACGCCTAAATTATACATCCTCGAAATAAAAAAATAGGGATAGGAAAGAGATAAGCGGGACGTCTCGTCCTAAGTATCCCTCCCCTATGAATTATGGCGAGGCTTAAGCAAAAACTAAGGGGAAACCAACAAGACGTCACGTCTAAATTGATTTTCACGGAAGTAACCAAAAAAAACCATTTATGAAAGAAACGTGGAAGTAAGGAAATAAATCAGCAAAAAGAAATAAGAAAGATGGGCCCGACAGGAGTTAAAGTCCTGCTCCTATGTATTCTTGAATTATCAAGAAATCAGGGTTACGTAGTTCTGAGTGTTGTTCTTTTAGGAAAAGACTTGGGAGATGATGATGGATGTCACTGAGGTGGGGAACTCGTACAAGGTGAAGTTCTTCGCACGTGTACGAATCCTAAAGAGGTTGTGTAGACTGGAGTGCTCTCGTATGATACTGTTTAAAAATGATTTGTTTCTTTTTATTGATTTTTATTTAGATTTGAAAGAAAACATAGGAAGCATTTATTTCCCTTTATTGTATTTTACTATGAAACGAAAGGAGAAAGGTAGTAGAAGCTACAAAAGAGAAAGGGAAACAATAAATTCTGAAAATAGAGGAAAAATGAGTGAAAACCGAGTGGGAGAAGAGAAAAACCGAGTGAAAATGGCAAAAACCGAGTGAAAATTACAAAAACCGAGTGAGAAATAGCAGAAACCGAGTGAGAAATTACAAAAACCGAGTAAAATGGTAAAACCGAGCGAAGAAAGCAAAAAACCGAGTGAGGACAAGGAAAAACTGAGTGAAAACGAGGAAACCGAGTGGAAATAGCAGAAACCGAGTGAGACAGTGAGCTTACCGAGTAATAAGTGATTTACCGAGTGAGACAGTGAGAAGAGGGACGGTATTGGAGTTGAGTGGAGTGAGGAGATTGGATTTGGTGTACTTGAGGGGAGAGGACGGTGTTGTGAGGTGTTGGCTGAGTGGAATGAAGTGCTGCGCGGTGTTCTGTTGAGGGGAGAGGACGGTGTGTAGGCTGATAGAGAGAGGAAGGGGGAGAAGGGAATGGTGAAGGTGCTGGATAGAGGAAGGAGGAGAAGGGAATGGTGAAGGTCTGCGCAGTGTGTATGGTGTGTAAGTCTCTGTAAGGTGTGTGTAAGTATCTGTAAGGGCTGAAAGCTTCAGCCCCTTGCCTATTTATAGGCTGGTCTGAGTGGAAGGCCAGCTCAGGCTTCCACTTCCGAGTGGAATGCCAGCTAAGGCCTCCACTCAGAGTGAAGTGGGGGACAACGGCTGGGTGGGAATTTTTAATTCCCCCCACTTCCGCCCCTGTTTGCCACTTGTCTGCCACACCCAGGATTCCTGGATCCACTTGGGTGGTGGAATCCAAGTCAGCACGGTCTAACAGGGGGACCTGGTGGGAATCCGAGTGAGAATGTTGGAAATCCGAGTGAGAATGTTGAAAATCCGAATGAGAATGTTGGAAAAACCGAGTGTAAATGTTGAATTCCGAATGAGAATGTTGGAAAAACCGAGTGTAAATGTTGAATTTCGAATGAGAATGTTGGAAAAACCGAGTGAGAATGTTGAATTCCGAGTGTAACTGACTCGGATCACCCTCTCAGTCAACATTCATCCACATTGCCTAATAAAGCCCAGTGTAAAAAGGCCTCTAAAGACCGAATGAAATCATGTTGGTGTTGTGGAATTGGATTGAGTGAGCAATTAAAGAAATTGAGTCAGAACCGAGTGAAAATTGACTCGGAACCGACTGAAGTATGTGAAGTGTGACTCGGAGATGAGAGAAAGATGACTCGGGAACGGGTAAAAAGTTGCTCGGTGAAGGTTTGAAGTATGGTGGAAATAGGGGCTCGGAATTGATTGGCCAAAAGGACTCGGGAAGGGTGGTTGACTGACTGAAGTGTCACTCGGAAACCGAGAAAAGAATGACACGGAACCGACTAGAAATGCTTCACTCGGTTCTGACTAAGAAGCAACTCTCGGAATGCTTTTTAGCTCGGATGTATTTCTGATTGAAGAATCCACTCGGATTTTCTTCAAAAGTGATATAGGACTTCACTGCTTGAAGGATCAACTCGGAACCGACCTTGTGAACTCTTAATCTGAATGGAATTTGGGCATTTTCACTCGGATTTTGCCTATCTTCTACTCAGAAACTTGAACTTTGGCTATTTTAATTTGGATCTCCTTCCAACCGAGTGATACTCACTCGGATTTACTCGGATTAGCAGTCAATTCCTCTTTTTTCACTCGAATTTGTTGCAGTAGGGGATCTTCCGCTCGGATTCTCCTCTAACAGGGTCATTTTTCACTCGGAATGGACATTCTTTGCGATCAGGGCTTGTAAACTGGCATTTTCTCTCGGAATGCATCTGAAAGGGAATTGTCCACTCGGATTTACATCTAATCTGAGTCATTTCACTCAGATTTGAATTCAACAGGTCATACTCCACTCGGATTGGTCCATTGTTGAGTCATTATTCAGATTTCCCACCCAATAGGTCATACTCCACTCGGACATGTCCAAAACTGAGTAGTTTCACTCGGATTTTCTCTATTCAGAGTAATGTCACTTGGATTTAACTTATTCTGAGTGATTTCACTCGGATTTGATCCAACAGGAGCATATTCCACTCGGATTCAACTTCAACAGGGGGCATTTCACTCAGAAGTGACTCATTCTGAGTGATTCCACTCGGATTGCATTATTTTTGAGTCATTCCATTCGGACTTCTCTTGAAAATGGGCATAATCCACTCGGATTGGCTTGGCAGGGAAGCTATCCACTCGGATTCAACTTCAACAGGGGGCATTTCACTCGCAAATGACTCATTCTGAGTGATTCCACTCGGATTTCATCATTTTTGAGTCATTCCACTCGGAAATGCTTCATTTCGACTCGGATTTGACCATTTTTTGAGTTTTTCACTCGGATTTATCTCTACCAGGGCTGTATTTCACTCGGAAATGCCTTAACCTGAGTCATCTTGTTCAGATGTGATCATTTTTGAGTCATTCCAATCGGATTTGCATCCAACGGGGCTGTATTTCACTTGGAAAAGCTTCATTCTGAGTTATTTTGCTTGGTTCTGATTATTTTGGAGCCATTCTGATCATTCTGAATTAGAATTCAGCATAAAATGATTCATTCCACTTGGACCGGACCAAAAGAGGTGTTCACAATGTGTATATACTTAATTATATTTGCCGAATGTGATTTGCAATTATGAAATGCTTATGTGTGTAATGTGTAATGAGTTTTCTGTGTACGTGATGCTATAATATGTTGCTTGTGTGTGTCGAACTAATCTAGAATCCATGTGATTCCATGATTATGCCGGAAGATTCTATCAAATTAAAGGAGGACCTGACGGTGGAAGTTACACCAATCGGTATTGAAGAATACCAGACTAAACGGTTAAGAAACAAGGAAGTACCATTGGTAAACGTGAAGTAGAAAAATTTAAATGGGATAACCTACACGTGGGAGTTGGAATCAGACATAGGGCGGTTGTACCCCGATCTTTTTCAATAAGGTGCGTTGATTTCAGGGACGAAATCCCCTTTTTAGAGGGAGTGCATGTAACATCCCTAATATTTTAGTAAAATTATGAGCAGCGGAAAATATTAATAATTGTTTTAGAGATTTATTTGATATAAAGGCAATTATAAATAATTAACTAGTGTGGAAATAAATAAATTTAATTGATTAACTAAGTACAAAAGGGTTAAATGAGGTGTAATTAGAAGGAGGTAAAAGTTTAATTAAAACTTTCAAAGAAATTATAAAAGAAATATGGAAATGACCATTTTACCCTTGAGCCTTAAATAATAAAAATCCATCTTTTTCCTCATTCATTTCACGTAAGCCTACTTCTTCTTCTTCTTCTTCTTCTTCTCCTCCCTCTCATTGCCGAGAGCTGCATGCTCCAAGGGAAGGCCTATTCCGTGTCAAAACTTCGAAATAACCCCATTTTTGAGATCGTGGCTTCGAGGTGAGTACAATGGACCCTTTAAATTGAGTTATCTCATCTCTTTCGTTTTCTCCTTTAAATCGAATGGTCATGCATGGCGGGGTAAGGTTCCGTTTTCCACTCCTCTAGTGTGTGTGAGCTTAAAACTCGGTATTTAAAACAATGAGGGTAATATCACGTTTATGGGTTTTGCATTCTGACCTCCGTAGGTAGCAAAACAAACGTCGGAGGACCGAGTGACGAAGCGGGTGTTGAATTCGGAGGTGGAACCTTGAACCCAGCACTTAGAGGACATAATCGGCATCAAGAACAAATCGTTAAAGCTTGGAATCGAGGTAAGGGGGTGTTCAGTTTGTAATTAATTAGAATAGGTGCGTATTTTGGGTTCGGGTCATCGAACTAAGTATTAAAACGGTAAGAAAGATTCTTAGATGATAATTGCATATGTATGTATGTATGAATGTGAGTTGTGTATGGTTTATGGTGATTGTGAGATTAAAGCGTTATACATTATATAGTGGCCTTGTGATGACGGGCTTGACAAGTAGGTCGCCCATTTGATGAGTATGTGCTGTTGTTGATGGCCACTTGTGATATGATATGAGGAATGTGAATCATATATGTATGATTGTGTGGTGTGGGACGGCCGACGGTATGTATAGCCCCTCGTTTCCGGCTCTCGTGGTTTTTGTGCCCAGTTGAGCTACCTAGTGGTCAAGTAGGACCCAGTGGTTGAGGTAGAGAGTCAAGCAGGACTCGGTGAACCAAGCAGGGTTCACGAGGTGTCAAGTAGGACCCCCAGCTGAAGGCCGATCCTTTAGTATCTGGATACTAGGCGTCAATTTTGTGTGAGAGTCAGTGGTGATAATTGATGTATTACTAGTATTGTATGATGATGTGTATATACTTAAATATTTGCCGAATGTGATTTGCAATTATGAAATGCTTATGTGTGTAATGTGTAATGAGTTTTCTGTGTACGTGATGCTATAATATGTTGCTTGTGTGTGTCGAACTAATCTAGAATTTGTGTGTTGACTAATGTGGTTATGAATTCATGATGCTAATATGATCGGTGTTGATTTTCATGAGTTTGGTATATATATATTGGCACGGAGCCAATAGTAGATGTGAATGATAAATTGCTATGGGCAGGTTTTGTAAATAATTATGGGTCATGGATGAATTGTGGTTGTTGTAGTATAGTTGATTACTGGACGAATCTCACCCGAGCGGATTCAGTCTTGTCCGAGTGAGGTATGACCCAGAGAACTCTTTCTAAGTGAAGGTTAGAATGTTTCCGAGAGGCATGACCGAGAGAACCCTTTCCGAGTGAAGAGAGGTTAGAACATTTCCGAGTGAGGTATGACCGAGAGAACCTCTTCCGAGTGAAGGAAGGTTAGTATGTTTCCGAGTGAGGTATGACCGAGAGAACTCTTTCTGAGTGAAGGTTAGAATGTTTCTGAGAGGCATGACCGGGAGAACCCTTTCCGAGTGAAGAGAGGTTAGAATGTTTCTGAGTGAGGTATGACCGAGAGAACCTCTTCCGAGTGAAGGAAGGTTAGTATGTTTCCGAGTGAAGTATGACCGAGAGAACTCTTTCTGAGTGAAGGTTAGAATGTTTCTAAGTGAGGCATGACTAAGAGAACTCCTTCCGAGTGAAGGAAGGTCAAGATGTTCCCGAGTGAGATATGACCGAGAGGACCATTTCTGAGTAAAAGACTGAATTGTGAATTTCCCTTGCATGTCTCGTAGTTTGCTCAGGTTTAAAATGTAGAATTCACTCAAGCGAGTCAGAACTCGCCTAAACGACCTTCACTGGTTTTGCTTAAGCGAATCAGGGTCTGGCTCAAGCGAGTGACCCCTGACTTCATTTTCTTCTTCTGCTTATTTTAATTAATTCAATTTTATTATTTGATTTATTTCCTATCGATTATTATTTTGAGTGTGCTTAAGAAAAATAAATGTGGTTTTACATTAGGATTTAATTAACTATCAGTAAACGCAAAAAATTTATTGTGAAAAATAATTAAACGGATGTAAATAAATGTAAAATTGACGTAGGACGTCATAGGTTGGTTACAAATAACGAATGTATTAGCAACTTATTTACCTGTTCCTAATAATGACAGTGGAAAAAGGAAAAAAAGAAATTATTTAAAAAGAAAATGAGCCCAATAGGATTTGATCATGCTCCCATGTATTCTCGAGTACACCGAGAAATCAGGTTATATAATTCTTCGTTTGGATTTGGATAATAATGTATTATTATTATTATTATTGGTTGAGATATGATTAAAAATATTTTAGAATTTTTTTAACAATAAACAAGGGAATTCATGCCAAAGAAAAGTACAAAATAGAGTAATCTATATACTTATTTTCCTTCATAATGTTATAGCATTAGTGATGAAGTATATCATACGACACCGCTATAAAATTATTGCATAATTTTATTAAATAAAAATATTTTTGTTTTTAAGTATTTTTTAAAAACAACTTGAATGCCGAAAAAAAATACATGATAAAGTAATTTATACACTCACTTCCCTACATAATTTTATAGCATTGGTGTGGATAAAGTTCATCATATGACATTGCTATAATTTTATCGCATTGTTTATTAAGTTAAAATATTTTTGTTCATTTATATATGTTCCCCCGGGTTAGAGGGGGTCCCACAAACACCCTTTCACCCTTTATTTTAGGGAGAACCTTGGATAATACAGAACGCGTAGTTACACCTTGTAATCATGGGCCTAGACCCAAGGTCTCTATACCTTATTTTCCCCTTATCACATTAACTCTATAAATAGCCTCGAAGCCCTTGGATTGTAACTAAGTGACACATTAAGGCTACTAGAATTTGATACTTAGAGGATGTTCCTCTGGGTTCTTTGCACATTCTAACTTAGTGTGAACAATATAAATTTTTAGAAAATTTCAATGCTGAAGAAAAGTAAGAGATAACTAATCTATACGCTTACCTTCCGTCATAATTTTATAGCATTGGTACAAATAAAATTCATCATACAAACCACTATAAAATTATTGTGTTGTTTATTAAATGAAAATATATCTTTTTATATATTTTTTTAAAAATCAATACCAAATAAAAGTATGAAATAGAGTAATCTATATGCTTACTTTCCTTCATAATTTTATAGCATTGGTGCATATGAAGTTCATCATACGACACCGCTATAAAATTATTGCATTGTTTCTTAGAAGAAAATATTTTTGTCTTTAAATATATTTTTTAAGAAAATAATGTCGAAGAAAAGTATGAGATAGAGTAATCTATGCGCTTATTTTCCTTCATAATTTTATAGCATAGGTGTAAATAAAGTTTATCATACAACACTGTTATAAAATTATTGCATTGTTTATTAAATGAAAATAGTTTTTGTTTTTTAAAATATATTTAAAAGAAAAAATTCAATGTTAAAGAAAAGTATGAGATAGAGTAATCTATATGCTTACCTTCCTTTATAATTTTGTAGCATTGGTGCAAATGAAGTTCATCATACGACACTACTATAAAATTATTACATTGTTTATTAGATGAAAATCTTTTTGATTTTAAATATATTTTTTAAGAAAGCAATGTTGAAGAAAAGTATGAGATAGAGTAATCTATACACTTACTTTCCTTCATGATTTTATAGCATTGGTATAGATGAAGTTCATCATAAGACACCGCCATAAAATTATTGCATTGTTTATATATTTTTTATATTTAGAAGGAAAAATCTTAAATAAACGTTACTTGTCCAAATTAAATTTAAAACATCATGAACAATTTCTATATATTTCATTGATTTATTAATATGAAAAATAACTAATAAAAGCCTCAAATAGAAGCCTTAATTGGTCCAAACTTAAATTAAACCACCCTAAACATTTTTTAATATTTTCTTTAGTTTTTTAAGACAAAAATAGACAAAATTAAAATGAGACATAAAACTTAAACACACATAAGAAAAGAGCAACAACTTATTATTATTTTTCTTTTTATATTAGGATAAAAATAAATAATAAATAAATAAAAGATAAATAAATAAAAGATAATAATAAAAAACTAATAATAATAAAAAGGTTGGGTGAGTATGGAGGTGATGGTGGTTGCTAATATTGATAGGGCTTGGGGATGATTGTCTTTTGGGTGTTGGTTAGTGGTGATGATGAGGGGTGGTTAGTCGTAGTGATATTTTTTTGGTAGTGGTGTTTCGGGTTGTTGTTGGTTGGTGATGATGAAAAGGAAACAATACCAAATAACAAAAAAGAAAAAAGAAGTTGAAAGAAAAGAAGAACTTACTTGTTTCCTCTAACTCGACCTTCTTAATTTTATAGGAACTAGATATTTTAATTTAACAGTGACTAATATCTTAGTTCTAGTAGTGACTAGATGCTCTCTTAAATCTAATGGTGACAAAACCTCCTCTGAATTAACATTTCCCATTAATTCTTCCTATGACTTTCCCCATAATTTAACACTCACTATTGATTCTCTTTTGAATTAAATTTAACACTGACCAAAAAACTCTCAAATTCCTATTGCGATATTTATAGGGAGTCTTGAACCTTCTATAACTCTCAAAAACCCCACTACTTCATTCACTCTTCCATTTTAAAAAGTAACTACACACTTTCCTAAAAAAAATACTACTCATTCTCTCCTTATTTAAATAAAAAATAAATAAATAAAAAGAGAAACAAAAATGGTCAAGAAAGAAAATAAATAAAATAAAAACTAAAATAAAAAATAAAAATAGGCAATGAAATTTCTCTAAGTAAAATGTTGTTATATGTTAAGTGGGATTGTAGTAATAATAAAGTGGGTGAAATTATGGTAACGATAGAATGAATGGGTAAATTATGATGTGAATGAATTTGTGAGTATGAGAGAGAAAATAAAATAAAATATTTTTATATTTTTTTAAATTTGATAATAAGGAGATATTTTTTGAAATTTTATTTTGATGAAAAATAAAGAAAATTTAAATAAAAACTAAAATCAACCTAAATTATTTATATTTTTTTAATAAGGGATTGAACGTTACTTTACATGCTCTGAATCAAATAAGGGCACACAGGCTCCTACAATAATACTCATTTCAACACAACAATCTATATATATTCTACGAAAATAAAGCCCTAACTCTACTTATCATTGAAGGAGGAAGCCTCTAAATTGGCAGGCTTACACCTCCTAAAGTTCTTATGATGATACTTCAAACATGCGACTTGGATCAGATACATATTCTATGAAAATAAAGCCCTAACTCTACTTATCATCGGAGGACAAAGCCTCAGAATTGGAAGGCTTATAGCTCCCAAAGTTCTTACGATGATACTCTAAACGTGCGGCTCGAATCAGATCCTTTATGGTGGGGTCTTCTTCTTTTTCTTCTTCTTCTTTCTAGGGGCATACCAGGATCATTTTTGGGATCTTTTTTAGAATCTTCCATAGTCATCTCTATATCATCTTGTCTTAGTGCTTCCTCATACAGGGGAACATACTCGGGAGTAGGAGAGTGGATCTTTGTCCTTGGCATGTGAGGTTCTGGTTCCTAGTGGATACTCAACTCTCTGGGTGCAGGCAAAGACGCGTCTTCCAACAGATGCTTATGGTCTCTTCCTCGAAACACACAAGATGGGTCTTTGTAATACTATACAGAACCCTCTACCAACTTTGATATCCTTATCGGGGGAGAGGGGTAGCTTTACTGCCAGATCAATGTGCTAAATGTCTTCCTCTTGGTAGACTAGCCCAAAGATACCAGGGACTTCTTCTCTAGGAACTAGTAATATTTTTCTAGGTGTCGTTGGCATATTACCTCATCGAGATCTCCTTGTACACTCACTGGTAACGGTCTTTCCTTTATAATTCATCCTAGCTTAAGGGGTCTACACACAATGGTAAAACCATAAATAAGAGGGGTGTGTATATCCCACTTCAATCTTATTGGAAATACATACAAGGGTGCATCATCGTACTTGATGAATTACACATATCTAATTATTAGACAAGTCATATATCTAACATAGATGCACACCATTGCCATGCTCAAACATATATCATCATACAACCTACTAATCGTTACTATTATCATGCTAATAATCTACTCACTGCTACGACCTTCATAATTACCCAACATGTAATTATCATTTTATTATTACTAGCACAAGACTATAACGAAATCACTTAAGATATACATTACAGTTACAAGGAACATAACCTACCAATTTCATTACTATGTCATTACATTTTATATGCACCAACCAATCATAGACAGACAAACTTTAGCATCTACCTATTGCAAACCAACATAGCATTCATTACATCATAATAAGGTTAGTCACATAGTATGTTATGCATGAGTCAGGTGTCTTATGATCATCTTATTATTAAGTATCTCATGATGCGAATGAAGGCCCACAGAACATCAATCTTCGTTGCGAATCATCTTTCCACAGTATGTCTATTAGGCATCACAAATCACATCACTTGAGCGACCCTAGTACACCAAGTTCCCCACTGTACTACTAAGTAATCGGACACGCAGTCCCAAAAATATCACATGGATCCATGACCATTCACACACAATTTGTGATCACATCTCATAAATGGTACTTGATTCTTCACAGCCTTAAAAACACTCACTTGAGTTGAAGTATGATAGTCTTGCCATGGCCTGCCTGACATCAGGTGCTACATTGAGCCACATAAGGGACCAACCTATTCGTACTCTCAAGATCTCAGTTTACAGATCTCAATAATATTGTTTCTCCAATGTATCCCATCATTATAGCTTTAGTCTCACATCACAATCACAATCTCAATACGTATGATACATGTACAATACATAACTTATTTTCTTTTAATTTTTATTAATCCATATCATAGTCATTGGGTAGGGTCCTTCCTCGAGAAGCCCTTTTATGCTTAATATCAAGGGGAAACTCAAAACAATAGAATCTTTGTCATCTTATTTATTCATGTTCATGCATTCATTACTTTAGCTAACTAGATATTAATATTATTCTAAGGGTCAAGTTATGCACTGTCGCAACCGGGATCGCGACAGCGCGGCCGACCCTTTCGAAAAGGATGAAACAAAACGAAAACAGGGAGTCGCCACCAACGTTTTTATCCATAGGAAAAACATTGGGAAAAAACTAAGTTCAGTAAAGCACTAGTTTAAAAATGAGATTCAAGTTCGGGAGTCGGTTACGAGTAGGGAAGGTATTAGCACCCTACATCACCTGTCAAAAACAGTACCAAGATTGAAAATGCGCAACATAAATAGCCTTACAAAAGATGTTATGTTTCTCCACTTTTATTCTTATACTTTGTGTAAAAAAAATGGAAGGAACCAACTGAACAACATGGAGTGTAGGTCAACAGGACGTCGCGTCCAAATTAACCTTGGCTTTGGTATGAAACCAGAAAAGGGAAGGATGCTAACAAGACGTCGCGTCTAAATTAGTCATTCTTTAATCAAAATGCGGGGTTAGAAACGGGAAGGGGATAAATGGGACGTCTCGTCTCAAGTATCCCGTTCCTTATGAATCATGGTGACGGCCTACCAAAAATAGGGGAAAATCAATAAGACGTCACATCTAAATTGATTTTCATGGATTTAATCAAAATGCAGGGTTGGAAACGGGAAGGGGATAAACGGGACGTCTCATCTCAAGTATCCCGTTCCTTATGAATCGTGGTGATGGTCTACCGAGAATAGGGGAAAATCAACAAGACGTCACGTCTAAATTGATTTTCATGGAAGTGATAAAAGAGGCAGTTACAAAGAAAACATAAAGAAAATAAAAATAGGAATAAAATGAGAAAGGTGGGCCCGACAGGATTTAGAGTCCTGCTCCTACGTATTCTTGAGTTACCAAGAAATCAGGGTTACGTAGTTCTTGACAAGAATATTCTTAAGACAAGTTTAAGGGACTAAGGGTGGATGAGGTTTACGAAAAAAAGGGTGCATGCAAGGCGGAGTTCTTCGCACGTGCGTGGGTCTTAGAAATAGTGTAGGCAGAAGTGCTTCTGCATGACACTAATTTAGATCAGTATTGTGACATTAAAAAGGTATAAAATTACACACTTTCCTTTTTTTTTGGATTGCTTTTTTTTATATTATTTTTTATTTTTTTATTTTTATATCTTGAACAAAAACAAAGGGGAAGTTTAACAGGAAAATAGGGAAATAAAGTGCACAACAACAAGGAAAACGAATAGATAAAAATAATGAAAAGGAGGAATTATTATTAACAATTAACGAGAAAGAATAAAGAGTTCAGTAGGATATACTAGAGGGAGAAAACAGACTCAGCAAAAACGGCAATTTGACAAAAGTGGATAATGAAAAGCAAGGGACATAAGGAGCAAAATGTAACCAGTGTGACGTGGAATATTGGAAACAGGTGTGGACTTGAAGTGTAAAAGCCGGAGTGGAGCTGGTACGTCAGCGGGGCTTAGGGAACCGGTGTATGGTTCACTAAAGGGACGGTGTGGGGGATTCTGGTGTAAGATTCGGTGTGCAACTGGTGAGAGTCTGGACGGTGTGGGGAATTGATATATGGACCGGTGGGAAGCTAATGAAGGTGATTGGAGGGGGCTGTTGGGGAACCGGTGTGTAGGCTTGATGTAGAGGCCGGTATGAAGTTGATGAGGATCTGGACGGTGTAGGGACTTGGTGTATAGGCTAGTATGAAGTTAATGAGGATCTGGACGGTGTGGGGACTTGGTGTATAGGCCGGTGGGAAGCTAATGAAGGTGATTAGAGGGGGGCTGTTGGGGAACCGGTGTGTGGTCCACTGAAGGGGCGGTATGGGGACTTAGTGAGAACAAGATTCTGCCTTTGAACAACGGGGAAACTTCAAGTTTTTTGGGACAAAGAGATTGTGGAGATCGAAACCAGTTACAAGGGAGTGTGGGCAGAGGATCGTCTTAATGACTAAAATTTTCCAACTAAAAATCCAAAGTGGGGTATTTATAGGGGTTGCCGAGTGCTTGGACAGCACAGGCTTCCACTCAAAGTGGAGGTAACCTAGCAACTAATAGGTAGTGGGGGACAGCGGCTGGTGGGGAATTTTTAATTATTTCCACTTCCGCCCCCTGTCTGCCACTTCCAGAATTCATGGATCGAGTTGGGTGTGGGATTCCAAGTCACAGTATGGCAATCAGATTCTTCAAATAGGGTCTCATGGGATCGGTGCTCTTCCTTGTTTCCTGGATCACTGTCTCAGTCAGTATCCATTCACAGTGGAAATTAATCCGAGCGGAACAGGTGCTCTCATATATAAAAGGCCGAGTGAAAGCTTGAATTCATAGATCTGATCTGACCTTTGACACTCGGTGTGAATGGTTTGAATTCACAGATTATTGACTCAAAAATCCCTTTCCGAGAAGTATGCATTAGGGCCTCTTTTTATTCAGACTTGGTTCACTCAGAATTGCTTTGTCCGGAAATATCACTACTTGAAGCATTCATTTGGAGTTGCTTCAATCGGAGGTGCTTTGCTCGAAACTTGTCACTGCTTAAAGCATTCATTCGGAATTTCCTCAATCAGAGGTACTTTGCTCAGAACTTGTCAGTGCTTGAAGCATTCATTCAGAATTGCTTCAATCTCGGAACTTGTTTCTGTTTGAAGCACTCGACCGGAATTGCTTCACTGATTGAAACATTCATTCAGAATTATTTCAAAAGTGACTCACTCAGAGATCATTTGCTTGGAGGTGCTTCTGCTTGAAGCACTCGTTCAGACCCTCTTCTCTCACATATGACCCACTCAGGAACATCTCATTTGGGAAGTCTTCATTTAAAATTGATTCAATCGGTACCTCCAAAATGTTTCACTCGGCTATGTCTCTGGCCGACAAGTCAGAACCATTTTTTGACTTAAAATTGATTCAATCGGGAACTCTTCATTCGAATGCCTCAGCCCAAGGGGTATTCCTTCGAAATCAAGGTCCTTCTTCACCCGGAAGCACATCACTGAAATTGAACCACTCGGAGAAACCTTGCTCGGATATATTGCTTGGGAGTAATTCAGTCGAGAACGAACCTTTCTTCGCTTCTTGAAATGATCCACTCGGACACATTCATCTGAAGTCAAGCTTTTCTTTCACTCAGAATTGCTTTAATCGTGCATCAACCCATTTGGACGTATTCACTCGGAAGTCCGACTTGCTTTTTACTCAGAATGGCCTCAATCGTCAATCAACCCATTCGGACGTATTCACTTGGAAGACCGACTTGCTTTTCACTCAGAATGGCCTTAATCGTCAATCAACCCATTCGGACGTATTCACTCGGGAGTCGGCCTTGCTTTTCACTCAGAAATTTGGAACTTGAGAGCATCTGGCCGATAGAAGCTCTTTCCAGGTCAGAGCTTTGCTTTGCTTGGAAATACATCTCTCGGCCCAAACTACTCGGAAATGCCTTCCTCGGAGACATCTCACTTGGGGTTAGTTTGAAACTTGAGAGAGTCTGCCCGAAAGAGATTCATTCCCGGTCGGACCTTTTCCTTGCTTGAAAAGACATTTTCTCCGAAACACACTACTCAGAAAGGCCTGTTCTTTGCTCGAGAATACATCTTAGCCGAAACACACCGCTCAGAAAGACCTTTTCTTTGCTTAAAGTGCCATCTTTTCCAAAACACACCACCCGGAGACATCCTTGCCTGACAAGTGTTCTTCCGAAGTTTAGAGTTTTTTCATTCAGAATCAACTCACTCGGGAATCCTCCACTCGAAAAGAACTTTGTCTAGAAAAAAAGGCACTTGTCCCCAAATCAGACTCGCTTCAATCAGTAATCCTTCACTTAAACATATATCTTTGGGCGGTATTTATTCAAAGTCAGTCCCTTTTTCACTCAGAGTGGCTGCAGTCAGGAATCTTCCACTCGGATTTATCTCAAATCGGGAAGTATTCCTTCAAGGTCAGCCATTTTTTCATTTGGAATGGCTTTCTTCGGGAATCTTCCACTCAGAAACACCCTACCCGGAGATAATCCACTTGGCAACGCTTCACTCGGAGACTCCCTACTCGGAAATGATCATTCCAAGTCATCCTACTCGAAAATGATCATTCCGAGTCGGAATTTAGTCCTCTCAGAATTCTTTCTACTTGGGCCGGACCAAAAGAGGTGTTCACATGCACATACACACACACACATGTATCTTAGGTTAAACAAAGGTAATAGGTTAAGGAAATTAATGTCCCTTGAAAGTAATTTATTATATAAGGAGAAAATAAGTCTTAATAGATTAACACTTTCTGGATAGCTGGATAATCAGACTACATAAGTGGTTATAAACACACATATACTCTTTCCCAAAATCTCGTAACTTCATTAAGATATTTGTTCTTGATTAATTTAGAAGGCAGGGGCTTAGGATTGAGAGATCTAGAAAAAAATCATCCATTTTGATCCTTGGACTATTTTGGTAGACATTGTCCTATTGCATCTTTTGCTATGGAAATTTGCCCTTTGGTCTTAAGGTTTCAAATTTGTAAAACAATTTAATCATTTAAATACTCTTTACAATCAAGGGGTAGTGTTTGCCCAAAACTCTTTTCAAGTGATTTGTCAGTCTTTGTCAAAAACGTTAAAATCATCGTACTTTTATTAGAAAACTTTAATCGAGTTGATTCAAAAGTCAAAGTTGAATAATTTTCAAAGATCTATCATTTTAATATAAATAAATCAAAGATTTTAACTTAAGAAAATCATTTTCTCAAAAATCCCTTACCTTGTTTATTTTTACCATTTTTACCCATTTGATTCTTCTTTACCGATGGTTAAAGGCAAATACTTTTTGATCCATTTCATTCTTTCTCCTTTTTTCTAAACCAATATCTTATCCATAGTTTACACATATTTCAATATACATTACAACACCTTAACACCCTTACAAGGGTTTCTAACATGCTCCACCCTTATAACTCTTGTCAAAAACTCATTTTTTGATGATTTCTTGCCACAGACACTACCAAGACTTCCCATTCATTTTTCACTTTCATTTAGACATGTAAGGCCCAAACCACACATAATTAAATTACCGTAAATTCATAATAGCATCTCATCTTTTGCATACACCATGAAATGTTCATTTAGTAACCATTGTCATTGTACATTCCAATTTCCACTTCAAATAAATGTTTCTATTAATTATTTAACATCATTTCAAGCCAAAATTTCACACATATCCAATTTATCATCAAACAAATTTCTCATAAGGCAATTTATAATACTCATTCCCACAAAATTTTTCATGCATCATCATCACATGTGTAGCGCCATTTTTAACCATTCAAACATAAATTATTTCACTCAATTCTAGCAACTAGAACCTAGAATTTGACACACACTAAAATCCTTACACTAAAACTAATAAAACTTAACATTTAGACAGTTATACAACACCTTTTTCCTTAAAATCTCACATGCAACATTATCATCATCTATCACACCACTCTAAATCATTAAACATACTAAATACTTTATTCAAGTCCAATAGCCATTTTGACTTAAAATTCCAATATTTATACACCTTTAGAAACTCACAGTATTTTTTCAACATCAATAATTTGCATACATGTAAAGTTCAAGCATTTTACTTTATTCAACATCATTTCACACAAAATTTCAACATCAAAACTTACACAAAATTAATCATGAAAGCATTCAAAAATTGTCATGTAACAAGGATCTACTCATGCATGACAAGCAACATGGTTTTTCTCCCATTTAACTATAGTCATGAAATTCCACCATCAACACCATGTTATTTATATGTTAGAAGTCATTCATAAATGGGAGAAGACCACATGCAAACTAGAGCCAAGATCGAGGGTAGAAAATGTAAGCTTTTCTTGAAATGTTTTTGATAAACACTCAAAATCTTTTTGGCTTCAAAACTTCTTTTTCAAAATTGAACCAAAACCAACATATTTTTCACATGCAAATCCATTTCTACCTTTGATTTAGTGATGGAAACCCAGTGGAGGTTTCCACACCTTTGCATGCATGAAAATCCATAAGAATTAAGGAGAACTCCCCCTTACCTTAGGCTTTCACACGCTGATTTCGGGCAGACTTAGAGGGCTGATCTTCCTTCACTTTTCCTTGTTCCAAACTTCTTCAAAAAGTTTCCTTGAGTTACATAAAAATTGGATTGAGTGAAGGTGGTTTTGGTAAAGAAAAAGGGTGGCTTTTTGGGTGATGATGATTACAGGTTTAGGTGGTGTTTTTAGCTCACTTCCTATGGAAAAAATTACATGAAAAGGATGAAACAAGGTGCATTCATGTGTTAGTGGAATATGGAGTAAAGAGAATAAAGAAAAGGAAGAGAAAATGGTGGTGATGAAGTGACAGCCAAGGGGAAAAGGTGAAAGGCTTGGCTTTTCTTTGGAGTTTAAGCTTACATGCAAGAGTTTTAGGCACAAGGCTGGACATGCAAATGGAGGAGAAGAGTAGCGTAAGGAAGAAGATGAAATATGGAGAAGAAATATGATGGAGGAGAGTGGTGGTTATCTCGGCCAAAGGAAAGAGAAGAGAAAAAAGTAAAAGAAAGAATAGTTTAAGTTTCAAGCAAGAGAGGAAGAAATGAAATGTTGGATTTTTCAACATTGTACATGTCTATTTATAGGTGAGAGAGTGAATAGGAGAAAGGTGGCAAAGTGGTGGAAGATGGTGATGAGAAATGACGCGAAGTGAGACAAAACGACGCGATGTATTTGAATAACATGAAACCAATTATTTTGCATACAAATTAATAGAATTTTATGTAAATTATAGTGAATGGTCGTGATGGCCTAGGAAAAGAAGAAGGTGGTTCCGTTCGATTTAATTGAAAAAAACTATCGAGGCTTCGAATACCAGAACTTAGAGCTTTTCCGATGGTGAATCGTCAGAAAATGGAATAATTTGGATAACTTAATTAAGTAACAAACTTAATTAATATTTTTAATCTTATAAAAATAATTAGGCTAAAAAATGGCTCAGGGTCTCCGACACTCAGTCCCAAACTCAAGACACAAAACATCGGCTCAAAACAGGAGTGGTTGAGTGTTTGATTCGCATTTTCGGTGAAAACCTTTTTCCTAACGGCATTTTTGTAATTATTACCCTATTTTAGTCCACATGACTTCTCCACAGGGTTATCACAGTCCCTAAGAGTCTCAACTCATCATAACCAAACATACACAATTAGGCCACAGAATTGACCGAAGCCCAATTTCACAGAAAACATATAACACAAGCTTGACATCATAAGTCCAGGGCCTTAAGGATTCGCCCTAAAAAACAAGGGTCTTACACCAATATCCTACCTAGCCATCTTAATCAAAGCTTTAACAACCTCTTTAATTTTAGCCAATTATTTAATAACACACACTTCCTCAGGCAACAATGCAATATTCTTTATGCACCACCAATTCAAACATTCTTACAGTCTATATGAGTATGACATTGAGAGGTTTAAAAGCTCCTTTTTACTACAATCAATAAGTATAATTTCCCACTAGTTGAAAACTTTAATTGCATAACAAAGATCACTCTAACTTATTTGAAAAAAAAATTAAACCTCAAAGTTCTCCTCTAGTTAATATTATCAAATATCCTTATTTCTTACCATGATAGTGTTGTATTTCCTCTTCTTTCTCAAATCAATTGTTTGATTACCTTACGTTCCTTCATGTTAGGGATGATGATTCAATCCAATCAATCCTTTTATATATCTATCATATTCAATTCATCTATTTATAAAATTGTAATATGGTGGATTAAATGAGTTGTGTCACAATGTGGGTTTCGACGTGTATAGGTTAAAATTTTGAAAATGTGGAGTCACCACTAAAATTTTGTTCTAATTTTAAAAGAATAAAATATTAGAAAAAAACTTTTTAGAGTTCTAAGTATGGAAGTTGGTTACGAACAGGGAAGGTATTAACACCTTTATTCAATCGTTCTGAAGAACGGTAACTTCAATTAAATCATGCAATTTAATGATGACCTTGAAATTGACCCAACGAGCAAATAACAAAAAAATGATTTATTTAAAAAGAAAGTGAGCCTAATACTAATTGATTCTACTCCTATGATTTCTTAGGTACACTGAGAAATCAAGGTTACGTAGTTCTTTCATGGGAATTGGAAAATTAATTTTTATATATTTTTTGAAAAGAAGAGATGATTAATATATTTTGAATTTTTTATTTAGAAAAGAGGACTTCATGCCAAAAGATATAGTTATCTATATTTTTATCCTGTTTTATAATTTTATAGTATTAGTACAGATGAAGTACATCATACGACACCACTATAAAATTATCACATGGTTTTTTATAAAATTTATTCATTATATAAAAAATATTTATGTCGAAGAAGAGTATGAGATAGAGTAATCTATACACTTATTTTTTTTTATAATTTTATAGCATTGGCGCCGATGAAGTATATCATATGACACCATTATAAAATTATTATATAATTTATTTAAAAAGATTTTTTAGAAATGGTTCTCGAGTAGATTTCTTAAACCAAATTAAAAAAAGAAAAAGAAAATTGTATGATGAAAAATATATTTTATTGATTTTGAATGAAGTTTTGTAAAATGTTTTTGCTTTTTTAAAAAAGAAAACCAATTCCATAAATTTATTATTTCAATTTTTTATTTTGAAAACATAAAAAATAAATAGAAACTTTACACAATAGAGGGAGCTTATTATTTATTTATTTTTATTTTATTTTTTAAGTCTAAATCATGAAATGGATAACATATACGGAACCAAATAAAATCTAGATCATTGACCCAATAATTCTAACATCCTAATTTTAATTAATTGGGAGATTTTAGGAAAATAAATTGAGCATGCAATTTAACTTTAATGATTTATAATTAATTAATTATTCTAGAGTTTAAATTAATAAATTTTAAAACAATCCATTAAATTGAGGAATTAATCGGGTTGATTTTTAGGAATTAAATCAAAATGATGTTTAGTTTCGGTGGTTAATGAAAAGAATTACAGGACTAAACTACCTTTAACCGACTTAAACCAATTAATTTTTCTCTCACTTTCCACTTCTTCCACCTACCACTCACATACATTTTTTTCTCCCCCTCTTTCTTTCCTACCATTATTATATTTTCTCCATCATCTTCCTTTTTCCTCATTTTCTACCTTTCACTTTCTTATCTATATCATGTGCCCCCTCTCTTTATCATTCTATTCTCACTTTCTCTTCTTCTCCAAGCCACCATTTTCTTTCCTTTTTCTCTAACATCATTTGTATTTTCTTCTTCCCCTCACCACTACACTATGACCCCCCTTTCTCATGCATTCCACTCTTCTTCTCCCCCACTCACTCACAGGTTCCCTCTTTTTAACCTTATCTTTATCTTTTCCTTTCTTCATCACCACCAAACTGTGTCACTCCCTCCACCATTATCATCTTTTATCTTCTCTATCACCAACCAAACCCGTGTGCCTCTTCCTTCATTCTCCATTATTTTTGTCCTTTCTTCACAAGGGTAAGTATATGCATGCATGTTCCTTTCCTTTCTTCCATCTTACTTTGCATGCATCTTGTTCCACTTCATCTTGCATGCATGGCTTCTTTCTTCACTATCTTTCTCTTTCGCATGCATGGTTTCACCTTTCATTTATTTTCTCTTTTGCATACATGGTTCCATTTCCATCTCATTTTCTCTTTTGCATGCATGGTTTCATTTTTCATTCCTTTTTTCTTTTGCATACATGGCTTTATCCTTCATTTTCTTTCCCTTGCATGCAACTAATTTCTGAGTTTCCTCGTTCTCTCTAGTTTTGTCGTGACCACCATTGAAGAGGAGGTGAAGATCGGGCTCTTAAAACTCTATTTTTGAAGCCTAAGGTAAGGATCCAACCTGTACCATCTTTGATTTCTTTTTGGTGATAAAATCATAAACCCATTCTTTTGTTTTTGGTTGTTTGCTTTGGGTAATCGTCAAAAAGTGGTTGAGGTTCACTTCCAGAGTTTATTAGAAGAATTTTGGAGCTCCGGGGAAGTTTTGACGCCTTGTTGACAAGTTTTATAACCTTCAGTACGTAAGACCCTTTCCGAAACTACACCAATTTAGCATTTTAGCTTCGATCCTGGTGTTTCAGTGGTTTGTGGGTTACGAGAATAATTTTTATTATTTTTTTAGAATTAATTGGATATAGGATATTAATGTTTAAAACTGAATCTAAGATCGAGACTTGATTCAAAAGCGGAATATCTCTATAAGGTACATGTTGACATACTGAGAAGGTTTATCGTATGAGTAGTGACTAGTGATTAGTAAGCATAATCTAAACCTAGGATTTATATTATATATATAAATGTTTATTTCTTAGAAAAATATACCTGGAAATGCTTGGTTATAAATAATTTGTGTTGTTGATGAGTTTATATACATTTTAGTGTTTTATCACATTCAGTTTGGATGTGTTGATGATTGATATTCGATATTGATAACGATTGTTAGTAATGCCCTATGACTATGTTCGCAATGGTATGTGATATTCGATGTGAATTGTTATTGGTATTATGAATGTGTTGATGATTATGTTATTTGTGATGTTAATGGCCCCATATGATTAATGTGATGGATGTTGGATTGATAGGTATTGAGGTTAGTAAAGTTAGGCTATGATGTCTATATTAAGAGGTAGCGCTTCGATTCGTTTTCATGCATATTGCCTTTTGGTTCATGACATCATATGCATATCTGTTTAGGCACAAAAGTTACAGGGTCTCTTGTTGCTTGCTGTAACATCCCATTTTCAACACAAATAGAAAATAGATATTAATATATCTTTAATGATAAATACTTACTATTAGTTAGTTTATTATTATCATTTTTTTATGAAATTTTGGTATTTATATTTAATTATTTATTTTTAAAATAAAATAAAAAATAATAAAAAATAAAACTATTTATGTATTTGAATGAGAATTTTAAAATGACTTAATTAGTATTCATTGCTTAATGAAATTATATTAAAAATTTTAAATATATTTATTATTCACAACTTTTATTTTATGTTTTTATATTTATGTTTTTATATATTTATGATTTAACTCTTATTAGAATTTTAAAATAAAATTTTGAAGGAATTAGACTATAGTTCTTTAGAACTTTTTGATCTACATAATATTTATGATTTTCTGGAATTTTTATGAATTTTTTGAAATATTTTAATAAAATAATATTTTAAATAATTTTAAATTCATATAAAGTTATTTATAATTAAATATTTACAAGAAAGTGAATTTAAATTATCAAAAAATTTCTAAAATCCATTTCAAGTAGACTTATCTAAAAATTATCGGTTTGAGTAAAATCTTGATTTTTACCAATCGTAAAAAAACAAAAACGTACCAATAAATTTTTATTAACAAAATTTTAGATTTTTAAAATTTAAACTTTATATTACTTATTATAAAATTAGAGAGGACTGATATAATATCACTAAATTTCAAAAAGGACTGATTTTGAATATTTAAAATATACCGAGTGAAAGATTACTATTTGGCTTAATAATTCAGCCGACATTTACTATGCAAAACACTGTGCATGTACAAAATTTTCAAATGATGCACAGTAACCAGGATTGAATTTTTAAAAAATGCACAGTACTTTTATATTAAAATAATAGAATGTATAGTAATTTTCCTTTCTATAAATACCGAAGGAATTCTTCTTTAGAATTCACAATTTCAGATTAAGTTTTCTTAATATAGTAGTGCTAGTAAGATAGTGGTGGAAGTAAGAGAGAGAAATGAATTTTTTTGGAAAAAGGTTATGCTAAAATCCTAAGGTAAGAACACCTCTCTTTTATATTTTTAGGGTTATTTTCATATCATTTTTAGAAATCTATTATTGGAAATAATATTATTTTAAGTTACTATTCCAAATAGTAAATTACTATTTCAATAGGTAAATTACTATTCAAATAGTAAATTACTATTTACTGTTACTATTTACCTTTACTATTCACGTTTTACTATTTACTATTACTATTCATGATTTACTATTTACTGTTACTATTCATGATTTACTATTTACCATTACTATTCACGATTTACTATTTATCATTACTATTCACGTTTTACTATTTTCTATTACTATTCATGATTTTCTATTCACTATTCACTATTTACTATTCAAAATTTACCATTTTTACTTTAAGTAGTAATCTTAATTTTCATCTTGTAACTATATTAAAATGAAATTGGTATGTTTTAGAACTCAGAGATGAGGCGTGCACGGATTTTCAATAACGAATCAGTATACAAGAGGTAAGGGGGGTGAGATAGGAATATAATATGAAAAGACATAAGAATAATGAGTGGAGTCCCCTACTCCTTTAAAATTTAATAATATTATTATTTTAAAATAATAACTATTTAACTTAAAAATTTATAATAAATTTTAAATTGAGTATCTTGTGTAACTTGATCTGAATACCTATGCAAATACCTAGATAACCTATACGAACTGGACTGTACCTATGCAAGGACTTGGACTATTATGACCTGTATGGACTGAACTATATACCTATGCGAGGATTGGACTGCATGGACCTACATAGACCTATGCGAGGAATGGACTATAAAGACTTAAAATTAATCTTATTAATCTAAATAACTATTAAATTTTGAATTATATTTATGACTGATATTTAGTTGATTTGATTTTATTATAATTAATAATATTTGATTTTGATTAATGATATTGTGATTTATAATACTAGACTGTGATTAATAATCTTTATGATTTGATGATATTTGATTGTGATTGATGATATTACAATACTTGATTGTGATTGATGAATGATTGATGACCTTGTGATATGGAGTTTGAGCATATAGCAAGCATGACGGAAAGTTAAAACTTAGTAAGAATTTTCTTACCTTACTCTTTAAATTTTTATTCTAAGAGAAAGTATTTTATCATTATTTTAGTCTTTTATTTCTTCTTAGAAATAATTTTCATTAACTTTTAATCTCTATAATAAAATCTAGTATTAGAAAGAAGCTATTTTATGAAAATCAGAGGTTGAGATAATTAATTCTTGATTTAAAGAAAATTTTAGTTTTAAGTATTCTTAGTTAATGATTTTAAAAAAATATTTTCTTTTAGAAATCAGAAATTTAAATTGGTTTTCCCTAATGAAATAACTAAAGGATATTTTGTTATAGTCGAGATTTCTAAACTCAATCTAGTTAAGATTTAAATTGAGAAAGATTATGTAAATATATAAAGTTTTTAAAGAGAAAGTTTTGAGATATTTAAGGCTTGAAAACTCAATTTTGGTGAGATCTGAATTTGAAGACTGTACTAAATTTTGTTTTTGTATAACAAAAGTTCAAAAAAGAACTTATGGGAATGTACAGTTTGTTATTGAGATGTGTGAACACCTCTTTTGGTCCGGTCCAAGTGGAATAAATATTTTTTATACTGAATTCCAATTCAGAGTGGTCAAATTCGAGTAGAATGGCTCCAGAATAATCAGAACCGAGTAAAATAACTCAGAATGAAGCTTTTCCAAGTGAAATACAGCCCTGTTGGAGGCAAATCCGATTGGAATGACTAAAAAATGATCACATCTGAACAAGATGACTCAGGTTAAGGCATTTCCGAGTGAAATACAGCCCTGGTAGAGATAAATCCGAGTGAAAAACTCAAAAAATGGTCAAATCCGAGTCAAAATAAAGCATTTCCGAGTGGAATGACTCAAAAATGATGAAATCCGAGTGGAATCACTCAGAATGAGTCATTTCTGAGTGAAATGCTCCCTGTTGAAGTTGAATCCGAGTGGATAGCTTCCCTGCCAAGCCAGTCTGAGTGGATTATGCCCATTTTCAAGAGAAGTCCGAATGAAATGACTCAGGATGAGTCAATTCCGAGTAAAATGCTTCCTTATCGAAGGTGAATCCGAGTGGAAGGCTCTCTGGCAAGCCATTCCGAGTGCAAATCGCCAAAAATCCAATTTCCGAGTGCAAAAAAGGAAGGATCCGAGTAAATCCTTCAAGCGTTGAAGTTTCTGTGTCACTTTTGAAGAGATTCCGAGTGAATAATCCCGGCTGAAGGAATTCCGAGTGTTGTTCTTCAGTCAGAACCAATTGAAGCATTTTCAGTCAACACCGAGTGAGTACTCCCACTCAAACCCGAGCCAATTTCCAATCGGTTTCCGAGTGAGACTTCAGTCAGTCAGCCACCTTTCCCGAGTCCTTTTGGCCAATCAATTCTTCTCATCCCGAGTCCATTTCCACCAATTTCCGAGCCATGATTAAATCTTTTCTGAGCCATTTCAATCGGTTCCGAACTTCACTCATCCGAGTCCTCCTTTACCCATTTCTGAGCTATTTCAATCGGTTCCGAGTCCTCCTTTACACTCAACCTCCGAGTCCTCCTTCAAACCTTTCCCGAACCCATTTCCATCAATTTCCAGTCGGAACCGACTGGCAATTCAGTCAGTTTGCTTCTTCAAACCTTTCCCGAGCCCATTTCCATCAACTTCCAGTCGGAATCAACTGGCAATTCAGTCAGTTTGCTTCTTCAAACAAGATCCGAGTCAATTTCAAGTCGTTCTCCACAAACCGAGTAAGACCACTCGGAAAGGAGTATTCTCACTCGGCCTTCTAAGGGAATGCCTCATTCCACTCGGAATTGACTCCCTATGTAGATGAATACTGATTGGGAGGTTGATCCGAGCCGTTATCACTCGGATTTCACCATTCTAACTCGGATTTCAATATCCTCACTCGGAATTCCACTATCCTCACTCGGAATTCCAACATTTTCACTCGGATTTCCATAATTCTCACTCGGAATTCTTCCATTCTCACTCGGATTCCCACCAGGTCCCCCTGTTAGACCGTGCTGACTTGGATTCCACCACCCAAGTGGATCCAGGAATCCTGGGGGTGGCAGACAAGTGGCAAACAGGGGTGGAAGTGGGGAGAATTAAAAATTCCCACCCAGCCGTTGTCCCCCACTTCACTCTGAGTGGAGGCCTGAGCTGGCATTCCACTCGGAAGTGGAAGCCTGAGCTGGCCTTCCACTCAAACCAACCTATAAATAGGCAAGGGGGAGGGCATTCAAAAGGAGGCATTCAGAGGAGGAAAACTCTACCAAAAAGTCCCTCGTGCTCTCTTCTCTCTCACACCAATTCTTCTCTTCTTCTCCTTCCATCACTTCTCACTCTACATACACCCTCTCTCCCACCGTACTCTCTCTTTCCTTTCTCCCTCTAAGGACCAAACCACACACGCACACCTCACGGTCACTTCAATCCGTCTCCTCAACCCATACACCGTCCAGCTTCCTCTCTCTTCTCCTTCCAACCCACACCACACCGTCTAAGCCAGCTCCACACCGTCCAGAACCCTTCTCCTCGGTCAGTCTCACTCGGCAGTCCACTTCTCACTCGGTAATCCTCTTTCCATTCGGTTTCCTTTATTTCCACTTGGATTTGTACCGTTTCACTCAGATTTTTACTGTTTCAGTCCAATTTTCACTGTCTCACTCGGTTTCTGCTATTTCCACTCGGTTTTACCATTTTTTACTCGGCTTTCCTCAATTTCACTCAGCATTTCCCCATTTCACTCGGTTTTTACCATTTTTTTACTCAGTTTTCCTCAATCTCACTCGGTTTTATGCTTTCTCACTCGGTATTTCATTTTTTTTACTTGGTTTCTTCCATTTCCACTCGGTTTTTCCCATATTTTCACTTGGTTTTTTCCCACTTTCTCACATGGTTTTCTCTTCTTCCCCTTAGTTTTTACTCATTTTTCCTCTATTTTCCGAAGTTACTGTGGAAAATAAATCCTTCCTATGTCTTCTTTCAAATCTAAATAAAAATTAAAAAAAGGAAACAAATCTTTTTTAAAACAGTGTCGTACGGGAGCACTCCCGTCTACACAACCTCTTTAGGATTCATACACGTGCGAAGAACTTCGCCTTGTATGAGTTCCCCGTCTCAATGACATCCACCATCATTTCCCAAGTCTTTTCCTAAAAGAACAACATTCAGAACTACGTAACCCTGATTTCTTGATAATTCAAGAATACGTAGGAGCAGGATTTCAATTCCTATCGGGCCCATCTCTCTTATTCCTTTTTGCTGATTTATTCCCTTACTTTCATGTTTCTTTCATAAATGTTCTTTTTTTGGTTACTTCCGTGAAAATCAATTTAGACGTGACGTCTTGTTGATTTCCCCCTAGTTTTTTTGTTCAAACCTCGCCACAATTCATAGGGAAGGGATACTTAGGACAAGACGTCCCGCTTATCTCTTTCCTATCCCTATCCTTTTTACTCGAGAATGTATAATTTAGGCGTGACGCCTTATTAGCATTCTTTTCCCCTCTCTGTCTCATATCGAAGTCGAGTTTAATTCGGATGAAACATCCCGTTAACCTCGCTTCGATACTCTATGTTTGTGCAAATTCTCTCACTCCATTCTGTCGTTTTTAAATAAAAAAAATACAACAATAAAAGGGAAGAAATAAAATATCTTTTGTAAGGCTATTTATGTTGCGCGTTTTCAATCTTGGTACTGTTTTAGACAGGCGATGTAGGGTGCTAATACCTTCCCTACTCGTAACCGACTCCCGAACTTGAATCTCAATTTTTAACCAGTGCTTTACTCCTTGTTTCATTCCATACCATTTTCTCTCTTTTTCGTCGTGCCGTCGCGATTTAGGTTGCGACAGATGGCGACTCCACTGGGGACACTTAAGAGAGTCAGGCCAGTTTGATTGAAAGCGCATGTTCTTTTTATATAGCCTTTGTTAGCTTGGATTTCTTCCCTCTTGTTTTATTTTCTGTTAATTGTTGTGATTTCATTATCTATGTTTACATGCTTGTTGAACCCTAGGGTAGAGGACCATGTTACTTTCCTGTAATTATTGAACCCTAGGGTAGACGACTTTGTATATTTGTTCTGTGTTTGTTCTTTGTGTAGAATGGGGTAAGGTAAAAGGTATGGACTGCCCTTCCACACACTACACTCACAATTACTTGCACACACCTATGAGTGGTGCCCTATACCCGGGCCCCAAATGAAGCTTAAGTTAGGAGAGGTTGGTAACGGAATCGTATGGGATGTACTTCCTATCCGGTGTTCGTGAGAACCTCAACCAGAGTTCGACCTCTCATGATATACACACCTAGTGGTTCCCCACTGTTGCGTCCCTGTCATGGGTAGGATCTTGGCTCTGGTGACCTTCTAGAAGTCTAGAATAAGCCACCTGGTGTGAAGAGCCACTTTTAGACAAACCATAGGGCCTAGAGAAAACTTTCAACAAAACCCGACCTAGGCCACAAAAGGGCAAATTTTACTTTACCTTACGTCATTTTTGCTTTTCCCTTTTATCCAAGAAAATGAATTATCTACCACCCGCAGATTTACTGAGTTATTGAAATAATGGCTCGTTTTGAAACACACAGTATTCTTCGGGTGAATAGATAATCCTCTTTTGGTCGTGTACCCTTTGAATATTTATGGAAATTGACATGGGATTAAACTTAAGAAATAAGGGCTGTAATTGCCCGAAGAAGATGTCTGGGCTAGAGGCTCCTGCCTCAGGATGAAAGATTTCTTCTGTCTTCATAATTATCCCATATTAATTTCTATGATTACCATACCTAGTACTTTTGAATGATAAGTTCTAAGGAATGGTCAAAGGATACTCGCCAAAGTCTGTGATGGTTTCCCACAACATTTTCCTTCTTTCTATTTCCACCTAACATTTTTTTTCTTCTTCTTCTTTTTTAAAAAAAAAAAAAGAGACACCAACGTCACGGGTAGGCATCCTTACCAGACCCGGCTCCAAAAGAAACTCATGGCTGAGTCAGAAGCTGTTGAAGGAAACTTTAGAACCGAGTTTGATCAGCTGAAAGAGCGAGTCGCGGAGTTAACTAAACTCTTAGAAAAGAAACTTACCGAAGGAGGCTCCTCTGCAGGTGTTGAGGATGCCCAACAGCAGCCTGCCACTGCGCCACCTCCCCTTGGTTCTGACCCAGCAAGAACCCAACTCCCTAACACAACGACACCCCTTCTCACCATTCATGTCGGGAGACCTAACCCTGCCATTGAGACCCAGCCACCTTACGGCCAGTCTTACACACAGCATACATTTGTCGGTCTAGACGGCAACCCAGTACCCTTTCCACTTTATGGCCTACCCCCGGGGTACTATCCCCCGCTCGCCAACCAACAAGACGCCCACAACCAGCAAGCGGTAAATCCTCATGCTTCATACCCCACGCAACCAAATATGCCGCCACTCTACCAAACCCAAAACACGCAAGCCCATGACCCACAAACCTACCAAACCCAAAACACGTAAGCCCATGACCAAGCCCAAAATACACAAGCCCCGATGGCCCAGCCAACCTACAACGCCCAAGCCCAAAATACACAAGCCTAGATAACCCAGCCGACTTATGCTGTGGCCCATCCTCAAGGTCCCTCACCAAATACAGGCCTAGTAAACCAGTCCCATGTGTTGCCTCCATACAACCAGTCATTCGGCTATCCGTATGGATACGGAACCCCTTATGGGACCAACCTCCAAGATACAACCCGCGCGGTCGTGGCTCCTCGAAGGGAAAGGATAGAGATCTTAGAAGAGCGTTTAAGAATGATGGAAGACGCCGGAGGTTTTGGACTAATAGATGCTTCGGAGCTATGTTTAGTCACAGATGTTGTTCTCCCACCCAAATTCAAGATGCCAGACTTTGACAAGTATCGGGGAATGACTTGTCCTAAGAATCATCTCACGATGTACTGTCGAAAGATGGCATCTTACTCTTCTAATGACCAACTATTGATCCACTGCTTCCAAGATAGTCTAGCAGGAGCTGCTCTTACATGGTATGCTCACCTTGATCAGAACCATATCCGTTGTTGGAAGAACCTGGCAGATGCCTTCCTTAGACAATACAAGTATAACATGGATATGGCACCCAACAGGGTTCATTTACAAAATATGGTGAAGAAGAACAGTGAAATATTCAAGGAGTATGCTCAACGATGGAGAGAGACAGCGGCGCAAGTGGATCCCCCATTGTCGGAAAAAGAAATAGTCGAGATGTTTATCGACACGCTCCCATCACCTTTCTACGGCAAGATGATTGGTAGTGTTTTAGCTAACTTCTCCGACATCGTGACTATTGGGGAAAGAGTGGAGAGTGGAATACAAACGGGTAAGCTCACTCAGGGCTCGTCTGGGGCAAGCATGACAAGAAGGCCGGCGCTTGGGAAAAGGGATGAAGAAACTAATTCCATCTCTTCTAATCAAAAGACGACTTCGCCAAGACCATTCTTTCCTACTATGATTCAAGCTCCCAATCCTTATGTGGCCGCAGCCACTGGTGGCTCAACAGCTCATACTCCTTACTTCCGCCCGCCCATGGTAAGAGCGCCAATGCCGCAACCCATGCCATATCATCACCCGCAGCAAGTAGCTCGACCACCCAATCATAATCAGAACCTAAGGAATCCCAACAACGAGCGCACCCCTGTGCAGTTCGATCCAATTCCCATAACATATGCCAAACTTCTTCCAGTCCTCGTTGAAAGGGGAATGATAGCTCCATGCCCCATGAGGCCGTTGCAACCTCCTTACCCGAGGGGGTATGACCCGAACGCTCATTGTGATTACCATGCAGGAGCACCAGGGCACTCCACAGAAAATTGCATGGCTTTGAAATATAAAGTGAGAGATTTGATCAAAGCCGAGTGGATTAGTTTTCAAGAAGGAAGCCCTAATGTGACCGTAAATCCCCTGCCTAATCACGAAGGTTCAGGAGTTAATGCCGTGGTGACAGATGTTGGAAATGGTTTTTGATGATAATGCTGATTTGGGTGGCCGCTTGCCCGCCGGGACGAGAACTCAGTAACTGGGAAGCTGTCGAACTCCCTACGATTTTAAATGATTCACCAAAGTAATCTGTCACTGCCTTAAAAGTCTTGTTTATCCCTCTGCTATGCCTAAGGCTTTGGGACTTTCCATGTAATAAAGGCAAAAAAAAAACTTGTTTTACCAGTCAATCAATAAATGTGTATCGAAATTCTAAAAAGATTTTTCTCATTCCTTTATCCTTGCTTTCATCCATTGTCTTTATTTGTTTGTTCCTCTTTTTTTTCTCTCCATTTTTATTTCTTGCCATAAAGCGCTAAAATTGCAGATCCAAAAATGATTCTCTTGAGACTAATGAAATCACAATCCCATTTTACGACCTCAACTACCCGGTCGATTGTGCTGATAAAGAAGGTATGAAAGCTTATGAGTCACCACACAAGTTAACCAGATTGTTAGAACAAGAGGTTAAGGAATACCCCTGAGTCAAGAATGACTGAAGGAATCACGGGGCAATATATCAGAAGACATTAGTAATATTGTTTCAGGGCATGGAAATAATCTATGTGAATGATAACATTGCCAAGTCCCGAATTGGACAAGTGGTAGGCCAGTCAGCTAAGAAAACCACAACTGTTGCCAGTATAGGTATGGAAAATTGCTAATGTCTACAAATATAAATACACTCAAGGGAGACTTTGTCAAAAAAAAAATGAAAAATAAAAAAATAGAATCAAGGTCGGAGTCCAATGCATGTGCCAAATGGAGTAAGATGGTTATGCCCAGATTATCAAGCAAGCTGTCATTTTCTATACGAGAAGAATGAATGTCATTAGACCAAGAACTCACATTCTTGTCATCATCAACATCTCAAAGAGTACGTCATTCCTCATGCCTATGTAGCCAAGGAAATAGTCTATCAGATGGAGTCATTGCATCATCAAGGGGATAAAAAAAAAGAAAAAAAAAGAGAGAAGAAAAAATCGAAAAAATCAAAAATGAAAAAATCCAGAAAATAAAAAAAAAAGAAAAAGGCCAAAATGATGATTCAAGAATAATCCTCTCTCATCGATGCCAAAAGGCTCACCAATATTTCCTTGGGTACATAGCATAGGGGAAGACTCTCTTATTTGAGGTAACATCAGCTCCTCAAAGGATCAGGCTAAAACTCGGAAAAGGTTAAGCAGACTCAACTAGAGTGTGATCAGTTTCAACTTTTTATTGTGAAGGATGCAGCCAAAAAAAAACAAGAACACATTATAAAGAGAATGAAAAGCTCGCTAGGCTGAAAACCTGAAAAGGCGGGCTAGGCAAAAGTTAGAGCAACCTCGCGAGTCGAAAACCTGAAAAGGCTGTTCAGGTAAAATTAGGGTCAAGATTTTGGCAGAATAGCTAAAGCTCCCAATACAAAACATGCAAACTGAGGCATCAGGAACATGGTCAAACTACCCTCTCAAAGGCAGAATTGAGCGAGGTACTTGAGGTTTTGACGTGGGATTAAGATTCTCGCTAGTCTCAGGAATTCACTGGAGGATCTTTGAACCTTTCCTATTTCCCTTAGCCTTGACCTGTCCTACGAGGCTTCACTTCATCCCCTGTATTTTCCCTGTTGTCCATTCTCTGTATTCTGTTTGACCTGCATGAATAAAATTTATCCTTTTTTCGATACGTGTTATGAATTGCATTGATCTGATAAAACATTGTGTTTTTTTATAAAAATAAATGAAAGAATGGTGAACATTTAAAGTCGTAAGGGACAAGACACTCCCACTACCTAACCTCGCCTTACACAATCATCACAAGGATTCAGCCAGGCATGCGCTTCGAAGCTATGATCGCCCCTTTGAATCTCCTCTGCCCATGAGTTATCCTAAGGGCCGCGGTTTCACAGGACCTACCCAGTTTTTTGAATGTATCTTTGCACTACTTACCTTTTTTCTGCAGGTTATTATAACGGATAGTCATGTCAAGCTCTAACGCCTCAATCAAGACCTTTTCCTTAATGGAACCTCAGCTGCCAAAACTAGGATCATTAAAGTCTCCTCCTTAATCGCCAAAGTTGGCACTCCTCAAAGCCCTTCCCCAAATCACCAAAGTTGGCACTTCTTGAAGTCTTCTCCTCAACTGCCAAAGCTGACACTTTTCAAACTCCCTTTCGGGGAATCTACTTGATACACTCCAGCAGTCAAGCAAGAAGAATTCTCCCCAAAGAGCCCCAACACGTTTTTCTCGGTAAATCTACATATACTACGCGGACCCCAGATTTGACCTTCCCAATCTAGGAGTGATGTTCGAGCCATCAATCCTTCTCCAGTGGAATCACACTTCCCAGACAAATCGAACTGGGGCATCACCCCAGAATCATTTCCTTCTCGCTCAAGGGGCAGCTCCCTGAGGTTTCAAAGCAAATAGTTCAAATTGGGGCATCACCCAGGTTCATTCTCTTTCGCCTAAAGAGGCAGCACCCCGAACCATCAATCCTCCTCTAGTAGAAATACATTTCCTAAACAACACAAACTGGGGCATCTCCCCAGATTTCTTTTGTTCATTCAAGGGGTAGTTCCCCAACAACCTTCAAATCACCTCCAAACTGGGGCATCTCCCCAGATTTCTTTTGTTCTAGCCAATTTCCAAGAATCCCTCCAATCATGTCAAACTGGGGCATCACCCTATGTTTCTCCTTTCTCAATCGAGGGGACGATTCCCCATGTTCCTCCTCTTACCGTCAAGGGGATGTTTCCCCAAGATTCTCTAAAATCATGTCAAACCGGGGCATCACCCCATGTTTCTTCGTTCGTAATCAAGGGGGCGATTCCCCATGTCTCTCCTCCTATAGTCACAGGGGATGATTCCCCGAGATTCTTTCAAGAACCTACAAACTGGGGCATCTCCCCAGATTTCTTTTATTCTGGCCTTTCCCCAAGATTCCTTCAAACCATCTCAAACTGGGGGGCATCTCCCCAGGTTTCTTCTGTTCCAGTCAAGGGGCAATTCCCCAAGAACCTTCAATTAGGTCAAACTGGGGCATCGCCATGAACCTTGAAGTCCAGTAAGTTAAGGTTGGACGAGACGTCCTGTTAGCTCCCCCAACCTTTGCATTTCATGCCAACAGTGAGTTAATTCGGACGAGACGTCCTGTTAGCTCCCCCCTAATCTTTACTTTCCATTCGCCTATTCAGGCATTCTTTCCCGTCTGATAGCCTATCAGGGCACCCTTTCCCTTCTTACCGCCTATTAAGGCAACTTTTCCTTTCCATTCGCCTATTCAGGCACCCCTTTTATCTTCCAGCCGCCTATCAAGGCATCCTTTACCTTTCCAGTCGCCTATCAAGGCATCCTTTATTTTCTAGCCGCCTATCAAGGCATCCTTTATCTTCCAGTCGCCTATCAAGGCATCCTTTATTTTCCAGTCGCCTATCAAGGCATCCTTTATTTTCCAGTCGCCTATCAAGGCATCCTTTATTTTCCAGCCGCCTATCAAGGCATCCTTTATTTTCCAATCGCCTATCAAGGCATCCTTTATTTTCCAGTCGCCTATCAAGGCATCCTTTATTTTCCAGCCGCCTATCAAGGCATCCTTTATCTTTCCAGCCGCCTATCAAGGCATCCTTTATCTTCCAGTCGCCTATCAAGGCATCCTTTATTTTCCAGCCGCCTATCAAGGCATCCTTTATTTTCCAGCCGCCTATCAAGGTATCCTTTATCTTTCCAGCCACCTATCAAGGCATCCTTTATCTTCCAGCCGCCTATCAAGGCATCCTTTATCTTTCCAGCCGCCTATCAAGGCATCCTTTATTTTTCAGGCGCCTATCAAGGCATCCTTTATCTTCCAGTCGCCTATCAAGGCATCCTTTATTTTTTAGCCGCCTATCAAGGCATCCTTTATCTTCCAGCCGCCTATCAAGGCATCCTTTATCTTTCCAGCCGCCTATCAAGGCATCCTTTATCTTTCCAGCTGCCTATCAAGGCATCCTTTATCTTCCAGTCGCCTATCAAGGCATCCTTTATTTTCCAGCCGCCTATCAAGGCATCCTTTATTTTCCAGCCGCCTATCAAGACATCCTTTATCTTCCAGCCGCCTATCAAGGTATCCTTTATCTTCCAGCCGCCTATCAAGGCATCCTTTATTTCCCAGCCGCCTATCGAGGTACCCTTTACTTTTCAGTCGCCCACGAGGTACCCTTTACTTTTCAGTCGCCCACGAGGGCAACCTTTACTTTCCAGTCTACTGGGGGTCAATCCTGATCTCATTACCTCCTGTTAACTAAAAGACAATTTTTCCCTGTCCATTCAAAAAAAAAAAAGAAGAAGAAGAAGAAGAGAATAAGAGAAAGAGAAGTGGAGAATGCTCGTTTTAAGAAAAAAAAAGGTCACACAGATTCGTGATTGCCCATACCATCAGTTGCCATACCGATCAGGAGGTCCCACTTGGCCCTCCTACATCGGTGTTCATATCTTTACTTCCTTTTCACTTCAAAAACACAGAAGCTTCGTGTTTCTTTTGTGAAAAAGAAGTAAAGAGGGGCATCTGTGAACACCTCTTTTGGTCCGGTCCAAGTGGAATAAATATTTTTTATACTGAATTCCAATTTAGAGTGGTCAAATTCGAGTAGAATGGCTCCAGAATAATCAGAACCAAGCAAAATAACTCAGAATGAAGCTTTTCCAAGTGAAATACAGCCCTGTTGGAGGCAAATCCGATTGGAATGACTAAAAAATGATCATATCTGAACAAGATGACTCAGGTTAAGGCATTTCCGAGTGAAATACAGCCCTGGTAGAGATAAATCCGAGTGAAAAACTCAAAAAATGGTCAAATCCGAGTCAAAATAAAGCATTTCCGAGTGGAATGACTCAAAAATGATGAAATCCGAGTGGAATCACTCAGAATGAGTCATTTCCGAGTGAAATGCTCCCTGTTGAAGTTGAATCCGAGTGGATAGCTTCCCTGCCAAGCCAGTCCGAGTGGATTATGCCCATTTTCAAGAGAAGTCTGAATGAAATGGCTCAGGATGAGTCAATTCCGAGTAAAATGCTTCCTTATCGAAGGTGAATCCGAGTGGAAGGCTCTCTGGCAAGCTATTCCGAGTGCAAATCGCCAAAAATCCAATTTCCGAGTGCAAAAAAGGAAGGATCCGAGTAAATCCTTCAAGCGTTGAAGTTTCTGTGTCACTTTTAAAGAGATTCCGAGTGAATAATCCCGGCTGAAGGAATTCCGAGTGTTGTTCTTCAGTCAGAACCAACTGAAGCATTTTCAGTCAACACCGAGTGAGTACTCCCACTCAAACCCGAGCCAATTTCCAATCGGTTTCCGAGTGAGACTTCAGTCAGTCAGCCACCTTTCCCGAGTCCTTTTGGCCAATCAATTCTTCTCATCCCGAGTCCATTTCCACCAATTTCCGAGCCATGATTAAATCTTTTCCGAGCCATTTCAATCGGTTCCGAACTTCACTCATCTGAGTCCTCCTTTACCCATTTCTGAGCTATTTCAATCGGTTCCGAGTCCTCCTTTACACTCAACCTCCGAGTCCTCCTTCAAACCTTTCCTGAACCTATTTCCATCAATTTCCAGTCGGAACCGACTGGCAATTCAGTCAGTTTGCTTCTTCAAACCTTTCCCGAGCCCATTTCCATCAACTTCCAGTCGGAATCGACTGGCAATTCAGTCAGTTTGCTTCTTCAAACAAGATCCGAGTCAATTTCAAGTCGTTCTCCACAAACCGAGTAAGACCACTCGGAAAGGAGTATTCTCACTTGGCCTTCTAAGGGAATGCCTCATTCCACTCGGAATTGACTCCCTATGTAGATGAATACTGATTGGGAGGTTGATCCGAGCCGTTATCACTCGGATTTCACTATTCTAACTCAGATTTCAATATCCTCACTCGGAATTCCACTATCCTCACTCGGAATTCCAACATTTTCACTCGGATTTCCATAATTCTCACTCGGAATTCTTCCATTCTCACTCGGATTCCCACCAGGTCCCCCTGTTAGACCGTGCTGACTTGGATTCCACCACCCAAGTGGATCCAGGAATCCTGGGGGTGGCAGACAAGTGGAAAACAGGGGTGGAAGTGGGGAGAATTAAAAATTCCTACCCAGCCGTTGTCCCCCACTTCACTCTGAGTGGAGGCCTGAGCTGGCATTCCACTCGGAAGTGGAAGCCTGAGCTGGCCTTCCACTCAAACCAACCTATAAATAGGCAAGGGGGAGGGCATTCAAAAGGAGGCATTCAGAGGAGGAAAACTCTGCCAAAAAGTCCCTCGTGTTCTCTTCTCTCTCACACCAATTCTTCTCTTCTTCTCCTTCCATCACTTCTCACTCTACATACACCCCCTCTCCCACCGTACTCTCTCTTTCCTCTCTCCCTCTAAGGACCAAACCACACACGCACACCTCACGGTCACTTCAATCGGTCTCCTCAACCCATACACCGTCCAGCTTCCTCTCTCTTCTCCTTCCAACCCACACCACACCGTCTAAGCCAACTCCACACCGTCCAGAACCCTTCTCCTCAGTCAGTCTCACTCAGCAGTCCACTTCTCACTCGGTAATCCTCTTTCCATTCGGTTTCCTTTATTTCCACTCGGATTTGTACCGTTTCACTCAGATTTTTACTGTTTCAGTCCAATTTTCACTGTCTCACTCGGTTTCTGCTATTTCCACTCGGTTTTACCATTTTTTACTTGGTTTTCCTCAATTTCACTCAGCATTTCCCCATTCCACTTGGTTTTTACCATTTTTTTACTCGGTTTTCCTCAATCTCACTCGGTTTTATGCTTTCTCACTCGGTATTTCATTTTTTTACTTGGTTTCTTCCATTTCCACTCGGTTTTTCCCATTTTCACTTGGTTTTTTCCCACTTTCTCACATGGTTTTCTCTTCTTCCCCTTAGTTTTTACTCATTTTTCCTCTATTTTCCGAACTTACTATGGAAAATAAATGCTTTCTATGTCTTCTTTTAAATCTAAATAAAAATTAAAAAAAAAGGAAACAAATCTTTTTTAAAACAGTGTCGTACGGGAGCACTCCCGTCTACACAACCTCTTTAGGATTCATACACGTGCGAAGAACTTCGCCTTGTATGAGTTCCCCGTCTCAATGACATCCACCATCATTTCCCAAGTCTTTTCCTAAAAGAACAATATTCAGAACTACGTAACCCTGATTTCTTGATAATTCAAGAATACGTAGGAGCAGGATTTCAATTCCTATCGGGCCCATCTCTCTTATTCCTTTTTGCTGATTTATTCCCTTACTTTTATGTTTCTTTCATAAATGTTCTTTTTTTGGTTACTTCCGTGAAAATCAATTTAGACGTGACGTCTTGTTGATTTCCCCCTAGTTTTTTTGTTTAAACCTCGCCACAATTCATAGGGAAGGGATACTTAGGACAAGACGTCCCGCTTATCTCTTTCCTATCCCTATCCTTTTTACTCGAGAATGTATAATTTAGGCGTGACGCCTTATTAGCATTCTTTTCCCCTCTCTGTCTCATATCGAAGTCGAGTTTAATTCGGATGAAACGTCCCGTTAACCTCGCTTCGACACTCTATGTTTGTGCAAATTCTCTCACTCCATTCCGTCGTTTTTAAATAAAAAAAATACAACAATAAAAGGGAAGAAATAAAATATCTTTTGTAAGGCTATTTATGTTGCGCGTTTTCAATCTTGGTACCGTTTTAGACAGGCGATGTAGGGTGCTAATACCTTCCCTACTCGTAACCGACTCCCAAACTTGAATCTCAATTTTTAACCAGTGCTTTACTGAACCTAGTTTTTTTCCAATGTTTTTCCTATGGATAAAAACGTTGGTGGCGACTCCTTGTTTCATTCCATACCATTTTCTCTCTTTCTCGCCGCGCCGTCGCGATTTAGGTTGCGACAAGATGATTTATGAACCTTTATGGTATTTAATAATTGAGTTTCTAAAAGTCTTAACCAACTAAATATACGAGTAGTTCATGCATCATGAATCATTAAAGAGAAATGAGATGTGATATTGCCTGGGGACGCATTATAGAAACCGAGGATACATTAGAGGAGGTTCAAATACGAACCTTGGGATGAGAGGGTGTGGAAGGGTGCTTCAGGGGACCTGGGGTCGCTCCCTAGTGTCGGGTACTTTCACAATAAAAACCTTCTCAGTCTAACTAGTCTCTAAGTGTTTCCACACCAGTTGAGCTGTTCACATGCTACAAAGGCATTTATGTTATTATTATCCGGAATTATGGAACAGTGTAAACTCCTCGTTGGCCTAGTGCAAACTAAAACTTTAAGGGCCCACATGCATAGAATGAATGAGATGGTAGTATTAAAAATATTGCATGACATTCATGTGATTATGACATTCTATGTGGGTGATTGTGAATGAAAGTATAATTGTTATGTTATGAAAACTCTACATTCATAATTGATTATGTGTATGATTGTGTTTGAAATTATTATATTAGATTATGAAAACTCTTATGCTTATGTCTTATCTGTAAAGTATTATATCCTGTTTCTCACTCCTTCTTGTTTAAATTTCTGTGTCCAAAATATATGTTATATGATATATAGCTAGCAGTTCAAGATGAAAGGATGAAATTGCAAGAGGGTAAATTTTTCTCATCCTCAATCGGATAGAAGAAGAGATGTGACAAGAGTAGGATTCAGAATCACATGGTTTGAAGATAAGGAAATGATTGGTTAAAGTCGAAGTAGAGGTATTAAATCTTTAGTTTTAGTTTATCTTAATACAATATTAAGTTGGATGATTGTAATTCAAGGTAAAGGTTAAACTTTAATAAATCTTATTCTTTGGATATGATACTGTAATCTTTGATCACTTATGATTTTCTGAAAGTTTATTTTATCATTCTGAATAATAATGAAACTTTTTACTTTCAAAATTCAAAGGAAATCAGATGTATATACGTCCTTGTATACGCGAGATAAAGAGTGATAAATATGTATATCTTTCTAAAAGTTTTTTTTATATATCTCGTGTATATAAGGGGATGTAACACTTGCCTTGGTGGGGTTACTCTTAGGGAAGAGCTTTAAATCCCTGAGGACTAATTTTGTCCTAGGCACTTTGATTTTCCTTGGGATATCTGTATTTTTGACACTTTAATTCATCATAGATATCCGGGATATCCACTTTTATGACGCTTTGATTTGTCGTGGATATCAGGATTGTCCATTCTTGGGGCACTTTGGTTTGTCCAACACTTTGGTTGCTAACGGCTTTCCTTTTGTTATGTTATGGCCATTATCCTGAATAAGCACTTTGATTTGCTTGGCACTTTGATTTGCCACCCATAGAGTCAGATCCACCTTACATGATTTATGTATTGAAAATAATGTGGTTTTTAAAAAGTCCATGGCATATGAGTAATGGTATTGAAAGTGTGATAATGTAATAGGTATTAGAAGTTTGGATGATAATTGGTGATGTATGAATTTGACTAATGACAAAGGCGAAATGACCTACTTATGGATTTATGATGTGTTGATATATATATATATATATATATATATATAATTTTGATAAATTTCACTTAAGGTGTTATTATATTTGCTAGTTACTACTTGGAGTGGTACTCACTTCTACAAATACCATTTATAGTTAATTTTCAGGGAAATGATGCCGCTTGGTGACCTCGGAGATGGAGTAATGCAATGCCAAAGGAAAAAATTGTATGAAGATGGATTTTGTATTTATCTATTTTATGGTGGTGCATGTTGTAGACACATATATAGTGTTGTTTTGATTGATATATGAAGTTTTGGTATAGCCTCTGATTGGCCTGAATTGACAATTATGTATTGTGATGCCAAATGATGATTTTGAAACTTGGTGTCAAGTTTTATTATGTATGTATGTATGTATATATATATATATGTGAAACATAGTTGTATGACTGCTGGTGGATAAGTAATTAATACCTCACTAGAGGTTTAGATTGTGCTTTGCAATGGTATTATGTTAAGGATTTAATCCTCCATATATCCAATAATTATTTGAACTAAAATGATTGAGTTATATAAACCATACCATGAGGTTGGTATTCCTTGATTCCCTACTCATATCTTTATATATGGGAAGGGAATGATACCCTGTTAGGGACCTATAGCTCAGGTAGGTTCATCCTTAAGCTTATTCAGGCTTGTAGTTTTTGTTTCCATTGTTTAAGTCGTTAGTCGCTGTCGCAACCTAAATCGCGACGGCGCGGCGAGAAAGAGAGAAAATGGTATGGAATGAAACAAGGAGTCGCCACCAACGTTTTTATCCATAGGAAAAACATTGGAAAAAAACTAGGTTCAGTAAAGCACTGGTTAAAAATTGAGATTCAAGTTCGGGAGTCGGTTACGAGTAGGGAAGGTATTAGCACCTTACATTGCCTGTCTAAAACAGTACCAAGATTGAAAACGCGCAACATAAATAGCCTTACAAAAGATATTTTATTTCTTCCCTTTTATTGTTGTATTTTTTTTATTTAAAAATGACGGAATGGAGTGAGAGAATTTGCACAAACATAGAGTGTCGAAGCAAGGTTAACGGGACGTTTCATCCGAATTAAACTCTACTTCGATATGAGACAGAGAGGGGAAAAGAATGCTAATAAGGCATCACGCCTAAATTATACATTCTCGAGTAAAAAGGATAGGGATAGGAAAGAGATAAGCGGGACGTCTTGTCCTAAGTATCCCTTCCCTATGAATTGTGGCGAGGTTTGAACAAAAAAACTAGGGGAAATCAACAAGACGTCACGTCTAAATTGATTTTTACGGAAGTAACCAAAAAAAGAACATTTATGAAAGAAACATGAAAGTAAGGGAATAAATCAGCAAAAAGGAATAAGAGAGATGGGCCCGACAGGAATTGAAATCCTGCTCCTACGTATTCTTGAATTATCAAGAAATCAGGGTTACGTAGTTCTGAATGTTGTTCTTTTAGGAAAAGACTTGGGAAATGATGGTGGATGTCATTGAGACGGGGAACTCATACAAGGCGAAGTTCTTCGCACGTGTATGAATCCTAAAGAGGTTGTGTAGACGGGAGTGCTCCCGTACGACACTGTTTTAAAAAAGATTTGTTTCCTTTTTTTTTAATTTTTATTTAGATTTGAAAGAAGACATAGGAAGCATTTATTTTCCACAGTAAGTTCGGAAAACAGAGGAAAAATGAGTAAAAACTAAGGGGAAGAAGAGAAAACCATGTGAGAAAGTGGGAAAAACCGAGTGGAAATGGAAGAAACCAAATAAAAAAAATGAAATACCGAGTGAGAAAGCATAAAACCGAGTGAGATTGAGGAAAACCGAGTAAAAAAATGGTAAAAACCGAGTGGAATGGGGAAATGCTGAGTGAAATTGAGGAAAACTGAGTAAAAAATGGTAAAACCGAGTGGAAATAGCAGAAACCGAGTGAGACAGTGAAAATTGGACTGAAACAGTAAAAATCTGAGTGAAACGGTACAAATCCGAGTGGAAATAAAGGAAACCAAATGGAAAGAGGATTACCGAGTGAGAAGTGGACTGCCGAGTGAGACTGACCGAGGAGAAGGGTTCTGGACGGTGTGGAGCTGGCTTAGACGGTGTGGTGTGGGTTGGAAGGAGAAGAGAGAGGAAGCTGGACGGTGTATGGGTTGAGGAGACGGATTGAAGTGACCGTGAGGTGTGCGTGTGTGGTTTGGTCCTTAGAGGGAGAGAGGAAAGAGAGAGTACGGTGGGAGAGAGGGTGTATATAGAGTGAGAAGTGATGGAAGGAGAAGAAGAGAAGAATTGGTGTGAGAGAGAAGAGAGCACGAGGGACTTTTTGGCAGAGTTTTCCTCCTCTGAATGCCTCCTTTTGAATGCCCTCCCCCTTGCCTATTTATAGGTTGGTTTGAGTGGAAGGCCAGCTCAGGCTTCCACTTCCGAGTGGAATGCCAGCTCAGGCCTCCACTCAGAGTGAAGTGGGGGACAACGGCTGGGTGGGAATTTTTAATTCTCCCCACTTCCACCCCTGTTTGCCATTTGTCTGCCACCCCCAGGATTCCTGGATCCACTTGGGTGGTGGAATCCAAGTCAGCACGGTCTAACAGGGGGACCTGGTGGGAATCTGAGTGAGAATGGAAGAATTCTGAGTGAGAATTATGGAAATCCGAGTGAAAATGTTGGAATTCCGAGTGAGGATAGTGGAATTCCGAGTGAGGATATTGAAATCCGAGTTAGAATGGTAAAATCCGAGTGATAACGGCTCGGATCAACCTCCCAATCAGTATTCATCTACATAGGGAGTCAATTCCGAGTGGAATGAGGCATTCCCTTAGAAGGCCGAGTGAGAATACTCCTTTCCGAGTGGTCTTACTCGGTTTGTGGAGAACGACTTGAAATTGACTCGGATCTTGTTTGAAGAAGCAAACTGACTGAATTACTAGTCGATTCCGACTGAAAGTTGATGGAAATGGGCTCGGGAAAGGTTTGAAGAAGCAAACTGACTAAATTGCCAGTTGGTTCCGACTGGAAATTGATGGAAATGGGTTCGGGAAAGGTTTGAAGGAGGACTCGGAGGTTGAGTGTAAAGGAGGACTCGAAACCGATTGAAATAGCTCGGAAATGGGTAAAGGAGGACTCGGATGAGTGAAGTTCGGAACCGATTGAAATGGCTCGGAAAAGATTTAATCATGGCTCAGAAATTGGTGGAAATGGACTCGGGATGAGAAGAATTGATTGGCCAAAAGGACTCGGGAAAGGTGGCTGACTGACTGAAGTCTCACTCGGAAACCGATTGGAAATTAGCTCGGGTTTGAGTGGGAGTACTCACTCGGTGTTGACTGAAAATGCTTCAGTTGGTTCTGACTGAAGAACAACACTCAGAATTCCTTCAGCTGGGATTATTCACTCGGAATCTCTTCAAAAGTGACACAGAAACTTCAACGCTTGAAGGATTTACTCGGATCCTTCCTTTTTTGCACTCGGAAATTGGATTTTTGGCGATTTGCACTCAGAATGGCTTGCCAGACAGCCTTCCACTCGGATTCACCTTCGATAAGGAAGCATTTTACTCGGAATTGACTCATCCTGAGTCATTTCATTCGGACTTCTCTTGAAAATGGGCATAATCCACTCGGACTGGCTTGGCAGGGAAGCTATCCACTCGGATTCAACTTCAACAGGGAGCATTTCACTCGGAAATGACTCATTCTGAGTGATTCCACTCGGATTTCATCATTTTTGAGTCATTCCACTCGGAAATGCTTTATTTTGACTCGGATTTGACCATTTTTTGAGTTTTTCACTCGGATTTATCTCTACCAGGGCTGTATTTCACTCGGAAATGCCTTAACCTAAGTCATCTTGTTCAGATGTGATCATTTTTTAGTCATTCCAATCGGATTTGCCTTCAACAGGGCTGTATTTCACTTGGAAAAGCTTCATTCTGAGTTATTTTGCTCGGTTCTGATTATTCTGGAGCCATTCTACTCGAATTTGACCACTCTGAATTGGAATTCAGTATAAAAAATATTTATTCCACTTGGACCGGACCAAAAGAGGTATTCACAGTCGCTTAGGTTTTTAGGATTAATTCACCGATGTGTTTTATTTGAAAAGAAAAAAATTTCTAATATTAGTAAACCCTGAGGATGAATTCTAGGAATTTAGGTAGGACGCCACAATAAAGAAAAATGCAAAATAAAAAATAGAAGGAAATAAAAAGAATAAAATAATAATAAACAAAATGGAACCAAAACAAAATAAAAAACAACAGAAATAGAACAAACAAAGGAAAAAATGAATAGGTCTCAGCCCATTTAGGCCTCATCGGCCCATTCAAATAAGGAAAAAAAGAAACCCTAAGCATTCTTCTCCTTCTCATGTGGAATTGAGGAAGCAGAGCAAGGCCTAATAACATGGGGTGGTGGTATCAAGATAGAGAAATGGTGGCCTCTAACGACGTGGGTACACAAAAAGAGAAAAGGGTCTGGGTGGTTCCCTTCGTTCCCTTTTGGTTACTTTTTCCTCTTATTATTTCTTCTTGTAATTGTTTTTTTTATTGGGGTGGTTTTTGTTGTTAGGGGTTGGTGTTAATGGTTGTTGGTGATAGGCTTGGCCCCATCTAGGTGGGGAAGGATGGCTAATGGTTGAAGTTTAATAGTTATGGTGAGTGTTGGGTTTTTGGTAATGATGGGTTTTGGTGGGTTGGTGGTTATGTGATAAGTGCTTTATAACATAATAAAATAGATCTAGTTTGCTTAGGATTTTAATCATTATGCACTGTATTTCCTTTATTTATTGTGATTTTTGCTTTCTTTCTACTCTATTCTACTTGGGTATGTTATTTTGTAGAAATTAGGGTCAATAACAAAAGAAAAAAGACCATAAAATGATAAAAAAATCAAGAAGAACAAGCCCAAGTAGAAAGAATTCCCCTTTTTACACTGAAATCTGACTCAAAATGACCAAATATGAGTAGGATGACTCAGAAAGGACCAAATCCGAGTGGAATGACTCAGAATGGAGCTTTGCCGATTGGAATACTTCACTGTTGGAGCAAAATCCGAGTGGAAAGTTCCCTGTCAAAGACATTCCGAGTGCTAAAAGGCTGACCCTGTTGGAGGTTCAATGTTGAAAAGGAATAAGTCTCGGTTGGAGGAGAATCCGAGTGGAAGATCCCCTACTGCAACCAATCTGAGTGAAAAAAGGGACTGACCTTGAATAGATGCTGCCCAAAGCTATTGTCCGAGTGAAAGGATTGCTGATTGAAGTGAATCCGAGTGGGAGCTTTCTGATTGCAACTAATCCGAGTGAAAAACTCCCGAGTGGTCAAAACTGTTGTCCGAGCAGAAGAAGCCATTGAAAGAGCACCTCTTGAAAAAGAAGATCTCCGAGTGGTGTTATTCGGAGAAGAGGACAAGAGTCTGACCAGGAGTGAGTCTCTTCCGGGCAGATTCTCACAGTTTCACACTAAGCCCGAGTGAGATGTCTCCAAGGAAGACTATCGAGTGAGTTGGGGTAGAAACCTATATTTCCGAGCAAAGCAAGGCTCGGACATGAGAAGAAATTCAATCATCCAAATTCCAGACTCTCTCAAAGTTTCTGAGTGAAAGTGAAGGCCATTCCGAATGAGAAGCAAAAAGGCACTTCCGAGTGAATGTGTCCGAATGAATTTGTCCGAATAGATTCCAAAGAAAATCCGAGCAAAGTTTTCTCCGAGTGGTTCAATTTCAAGAGACAGCCGAGTGAAATATTTTGTGGGTGCCGATCCTGAGTGAGTCATGAATCAATTCCAAGTAGATCACTCTTTAATCAGTTCCGAGCCAATCTTCAATCAGTGCCGAGTGAATCATTTTCCAATCGGTTCCGATTGAATGTTTCAATCAGAATTCCGTTGCTCGTCCAGCTCTCTTCACAACCACTACACAGGCTCCAACACCGGATCAACCTTCCATCCATTCACTCCAATACCGGCTCCATCCATGCACACCGGATCAACCCTCCATCCACTCACACCGGCCACAATCAACTCAACACCGGATCAACCCTCAAATCACACTGACTCCTTCCAATTCTTCATAGCCAACACCGGATCACTCTACACCGACCCCTCAAACCACAACACCGGATCAAACTATAACACCGTCCAGTTCTCCATCCAACAACAACACCGACTCTCCTCAAGCCATAACACCATCCCCTCTCCTTTGAACACCGCCCAGGCTCCTCTCCTACCAACACCGTCCAGCAACTCCACTGTCCGTCATGCCACAACACCTGCCACATACAAACCAACACCATCCAGCAACCCCATAACGCCCAGCAACCAATACCAAATAGCAAGCTTTCACTCGGTTTTATGGAAAAACAGCACCTTTTCCACTCGAAATTTCTCCACCTGCACCAATCATCACTAAATCCAAGCACTGAATTATTGGAAATATTAAAATACGCAAATTGGAAACAAGTTGGCACAGCTGGAAGTCACATGCACCGAAAGTTTTCTCCCACTTGCAAATTGCAACGCGTTTCTTAGCTGGATTCCTCCATTCCTTTGCCTATAAAAGCAATCCCATCCAATCCCTTCCCATCCAGTTCTCTTCGTTCCTTTCTCTCTTTTTCTCTTTAGTTTTCTTTTTTTTTCCCTTTTTCTTTTTTTGTTCATTTTTCTTCTCTTTCTTTTTATTTTCTTTTCTTTCTTTTATTTTGTAAGAGTGGTGAGGGCTGTAAATGTGAGAATTCCAATTTGTAATTGGTGGAGAAATTATTGCAACTAGGAAATACAGTGGTAAAATTATTCTGAGCTTTTGGAGAAACCCGTAAGTCTTTATTTTTACCATGACTTATATGTTTTATTTTTCCATCATTTATATGAATTTGAATTATTTCATGAGTAACTAAATTAATTATCTTGGGATGAAAGGGGGTGTGATAATATTTTATTGTTAATATTATTTTGACTTGGAATTAAATAAATTTCTGTTTTCCATTTAGTTCAATTATGCTCAATGCTTTTAGTGATTCCTAACAAGAACCTAAATGATAAAACTGTGTACTTGCGGGTATATTAGTAAGTTTAGGTAATAAATAGAATCGAGAGATTTATTTTTACCGGAAAGCTTTGAACTAAACCTAAGATTTTTGAGATGCTTTTTGTGACCTCGGTAAAACTGTGAAAGTAATCAAAATTCTTTTGAGGAAATAAAAGGGATTTTCATAAAACGATAATGGGCCTTTCTGAGGATTAAGCAGCGCTTTCCATAGGTTAGGTACATTAATAGGATTCCGAGAGGAACATATTAATTAGCTTTTGGAAAATTCGCCTTGGAAAACTTAATTCGATTCTTATTTATGAAAAGTTAAAATTCATTAACATAAAATAGAGTCTTAATCCCCTGAAATCCCAAGATAACTCTCAACTCTGATTTTTTTTAAGTGTCAAGTAAATTTTGTTTCTAAATTTAGATTTTTAAATTGTGTTTTATTTTACAAAAACATTAAAAATCAATTGTGTGGATAATTAAATTTTAATATGCCGGTACTTTGAACATAGTCCCTGTGGAGAACGATAATCTTTTATATTACGCGACATAACCCGTGCACTTGCAGGCCCTGTCAAGTTTTTGGCGCTGTTGCCGGGGACTGTTGTCCCTCAAATATCGGCAATATTGAAATTCGATTAGATCATACTTGTTAATATTTTTTCCGTTTGTTTTATTTCTAGTTATTTATTTTTATTTTTATTTTCAAAGATCACACTTGATCTTTGTTTGTTATGGGATTCTTAACAGGTGCTACTGACTTTTATTGTTGTATTTGTGGTGATTCAGGACATACTGCTACAAATTGCTATTTTGCAATATCCTTAAACCACCATGAACAAGAATTTCATCGGTTGGATGCTATTGGGAACTATAACCATAACAGTGATTTTAGAAGCATACCAGTATTCCAAAACTATCCTCCACAAAAATCCAAACTTGAAATACTGATGGAAAATTTTGTGAGCACCCAAGAAAAACGAAATGAAGAGTTCTCAAATGCCATCAAAACCTTAGCTTCAAAGGTGGACTCTAATGCCACCCATAACAAAATTTTGGAGAATCAAATTGTCCAACCGACCTCTTTTTCTATGAGAACACCAGAAACATTTCCTGTAAAACCTGAGGTAGGACCATCTAACCACACCATGGACATCACTCCTAGGAGTTGTATTCATTATGATGATCTGGTTGGCATAACTAAAGAAGAAGCTAAGGAAGAGAAGAAATTTGATGAGTCTCTATCTCATCCGATAATTGAGGAGAGCAGTACACTGATCCAAAAGAAAATACTGCCCAAGCTTCAGGATCCAGGTATTCTAGAGGTTATTCCTATCAAGGTAGAAAAATTTTACATACCTGTTAACTTTGCTGTGCTTGAAATAGATTTTATTGACCAAGTGGTAAAGAATGAGGCAATCCAAAACCTCCCTCTTGATCCAATTGAATCTGTTTTATCTTATGACTTTTCAGGCATTTCAAAAACACACTTCTGTGATTTTTTGGCTAAAAGAGAACTGATCCCTAAGGTAGAATTCAGACCACTAAAACCTGTGTTCAGGTATGAATTGTATAGTTGAAGCAGGTTCAGAAAAGTCTGGCTGAAGACTTAAAACTTAGCACTTGTGGGGAGGTAACCCCATGTCTTTAATAAATAAATAAATAAAAAACAAAACAAAATAAAAAACAAAAAACAAAAAAAACAACTATGTCAAACCATGGTTTGGGGTTACTACAGGTAAGTTTTCTTATCCTTTTATCATCCATTTTAACATTGAGGACAATGTCAAATTCTGGTTTGGGGTGGTAGGTAAGAAAACTTAACTGTTTTGTTTGCGTTGTGTGATTGTTATTATGCATGTGTATTTTCCTTATTTTGTTTGTAATCTTGTAATTTACCATGATTGCATGACAAATTTACTTTGAACACAAGGCTAAAGTATCTAAGGACCCCAAAATTTTGAGTAAAATTTTCAAAATATGATTGTTTAAATGCCAAATCAATGTCTAAATGAACCTTATGTTATTAAAATTTTCTTTGAAAAGACTTTCCATGGTTAGACTTGAGCCAAAATGGGTTATTTATCAAACAAATTTTCAAAATCCATACCTTCTTGATTGAGTGAATCTCATAGTCATTAATATTCTAGAACTTGTTTTTCAACGGATTCAAAATGGTTTTTGATTATATGTCTTAGGATGATAAAGGCACAATTAGGTCTTATTCTTAAGCCTCAGAATTTTTGCACAATTTGACCCCTAGTTGCCCCTTTTGAGCCTAAAAGTGAAAATTTTTCTTTGAAACCTTTCATTGACTGATATTCTCTTAATGGTGAAAAAGTTGGAAATTTAGTGGAGCAAATAAATAAAAAAGGACTTAAGAAAAATATGTATTGAATGTAAAGAAAAACAAGAAAAAGAAAAAAGAAAATCAAAAGGATGATATTGAATGAATTCCAAAAAGTCTATAAAAGTTCAAAAATTTGCTCTGTTAAATTTATGATGATAATTTGAATCATTCATGACTATTAAAGCCCTTTTGTATTCCATTTTTCTTGAAATTCCTACCTTAACATACAACCCAAGGCCACGTTACAACCTTTGAAAGACCTTTAGACTTTGACATATTTTCTATCTAAACTGTAGAGTTTCTAGTTTATTAACAAGCTTATGGTAATATTTTTGACTATGATGATTTGAGAGATATACAAACCTTGAAACACTTGAGTGAAAATTGTGAGAAGAGTATCTCAAGTCTTGACATTGAAAATTGATTCACATAAATTAAAATTGGCATTTGAATAAATCTTTTTCTCTGTTTTGGATTCCTTAGTTTATTAAGCTTAGTGTTTTTTGTATTTTATCTTGTGAATATGGTGATTGCTTGAGGACAAGCAATGTTTTGGTTTGGGGTATTTTGATAAGTGCTTTATAACACAATAAAATAGATCTAGTTTGCTTAGGATTTTAATCATTATACACTGTATTTCCTTTATTTATTATGATTTTTGCTTTCTTTCCACTCTATTCTACTTGGGTATGTTATTTTGCAGAAATTAGGGTCAATAACAAGAGAAAAAAGACCATAAAATGATAAAAAATCAAGAATAACAAGCCTAAGTAGAAAGAATTCCCCTTTTTACACTGAAATCTGACTCAAAATGACCAAATCCGAGTAGGATGACTCAGAAAGGACCAAATCCGAGTAGAATGACTCAGAATGGAGCTTTGCCGAGTGGAATACTTCACTGTTGGAGCAAAATCCGAGTGGAAAGTTCCCTGTCAAAGACATTTTGAGTGCTAAAAGCCTGACCCTGTTGGAGGTTTAATGTTGAAAAGCAATAAGTCTCGGTTAGAGGAGAATTCGAGTGGAAGATCCCCTACTGCAACCAATCCGAGTAAAAAAAGGGACTGACCTTGAATAGATGCTGCCCAAAGCTATTGTCCGAGTGAAAGGATTACTGATTGAAGTGAATCTGAGTTGGAGCTTTCTGATTGCAACTAATCCAAGTGAAAAACTCTCGAGTGGTCCAAACTGTTATCCAAGCAGAAGAAGCCACTGAAAGAGCACCTGTTGAAAAAGGAGATCTCCGAGTGGTGTCATTTGGAGAAGAGGACAAGAGTCCGACCAGGAGTGAGTCTCTTCCGGGCAGATTCTCACAGTTTCACACTAAGCCCGAGTGAGATGTCTCCAAGGAAGACTACCGAGTGAGTTGGGGCAGAAACCTATATTTCTGAGCAAAGCAAGGCTCAGACATAAGAAGAAACTCAATCAGCCAGATTCCAGACTCTCTCAAAGTTTCTGAGTGAAAGTGAAGGCCATTTCGAGTGAGAAGCAAGAAGGCACTTCCGAGTGAATGTGTCCGAATGAATTTGTCCGAATGGATTCCAAAGAAAATCCGAGCAAAGTTTTCTCCGAGTGGTTCAATTTCAAGAGACAGCCGAGTGAAATATTTTGTGGGTGCCGATCCTGAGTGAGTCATGAATCAATTCCAAGTAGATCACTCTTTAATTAGTTCCGAGCCAATCTTCAATCAGTGCCAAGTGAATCATTTTCCAATCGGTTCCGATTGAATGTTTCAATCAGAATTCCGTTGCTCGTCCAGCTCTCTTCACAACCACTACACAGGCTCCAACACCGGATCAACCTTCCATCCATTCACTCCAATACCGGCTCCATCCATGCACACTAGATCAACCCTCCATCCACTCACACCGGCCATAATCAACTCAACACCGGATCAACCCTCAAACCACACTGACTCCTTCTAATGCTTCACAGCCAACACCGGATCACTCTACACCAACCCCTCAAACCATAACACCGGATCAAACTATAACACTGTCTAGTTCTCCATCCAACAACAACACCGACTCTCCTCAAGCCATAACACCGTCCCCTCTCCTTTGAACACTGCCCAGGCTCCTCTCCTACCAACACCGTCCAACAACTCCACTGTCCCTCATGCCACAACACCTTCCACATACAAACCAACACCGTCCAACAACCCCACAACGCCCAGCAACCAATACCAAACAACAAGCTTTCACTCGGTTTTATGGAAAAATAGCACCTTTTCCACTCGGAATTTCTCCACTTGCACCAATCATCATTAAATCCAAGCACCGAATTATTGGAAATATTAAAATACGCAAATTGGAAACAAGTTGGCACAGCTGGAAGTCACATGCACCGAAAGTTTTCTCCCACTTACAAATTACAACGTGTTTCTTAGCTGGATTCCTCCATTCCTTTGCCTATAAAAGCAATCCCATCCAATCCCTTCCCATCCAGTTCTCTTCGTTCCTTTCTCTTTTTTTCTCTTTAGTTTTCTTTTTTTTCCCTTTTTCTTTTTCTGTTCGTTTTTCTTCTCTTTCTTTTTATTTTCTTTTCTTTCTTTTATTTTGTAAGAGTGGTGAGGGCTGTAAAAGTGAGAATTCCAATTTGTAATTGTATTTTTATGTTGATGTAGGTTTTGATAATGACACAACAAATGGAGAAATATCAAGGATGTTATCAAGCAATAATTATGTTTGATGTGGAATCTAAAATGGTTGATGCTTAAGTTTGATGAATAATTAAGGACACATGTTCAAGGCATTTTTAAAGGTTTAAATCAGGTGAAATAAATTTATCAAAGTGCCTAAGGATCAAAGGATTGGAGCCATGATTGAACAAATATCATAAAAGGTAAAACAAAGTGCTGGAATTCATGCAACAGGTGCATGAATCGATTCATTATGCAAGGCAAAGAGGAATGAATCGATTCATACGGTTTCTAAGTACCCAGGAATGCATTTTTGATAGGCTGAATCGATTCAATGCATGTGTGAATTGATTCACACGAAGACAGTGGCCCAGGATTCCATTTAACAAAGATTGAATCGATTCCTTCTCCAGATTGAATCGATTCATGCGTTAAGATTGCACAAATAACACTAAAAGAATCGATTCTTTTGTGAAATGAATTGATTCATTCAGTTCAAATGATTGTTGAACATGCGTTACAAGCTGGAATTGCAAATTGAAAGCCTCAGATCGCACTTCATGAATAATGGTCCACTAAGCAGACAAAGACAAGTTCCATTACATGATTTATGGATCCATTGGAATATTTTAAGTGAAAATTCCATGTTGCTGGAGGCTATAAATAGAGAGGAAATTGAAGAAGCAAGATGTACCAAGCATTGAAGCATTTCCTTTGCTTTCTTCTTCTCTCTCGCTGCATCATTCTCTTCTACTCTCTTAATTGCTCTCTGTTTCTGATTCTTGGCTTATTGATTTGAGAGTAAATATTTGTGAGTAAAGTTATTTTCTAGACTTGCTAATTAATTATTTTTAAGAGAGAAAATATTTTCTTGAAGTGCTAATATTTGCATATCCTCTCTTTGAGAGTTATTATCTTATGTAAACTTTAAATTGTATATCCACTCTAGTGAGAGAGTTTCCTTGTACACTTAAACATCAAACTTCATAGAAATTTTGGGTTGGGTTTCAACCTTGTAATTGTGAGATTGAGAGATTGGGTGGGGTACCCTTGTACTTGTGAGGATTGGATTCTTGAGTGTGGGACACTAGGAAGTTGCAATTGCTCAAAGTGTATCTCTAATCTACAATAGTGGAAATCCTCTAAGTGGGTTGCTTAGAGGCGAGACGTACACCGGCGTGGTGGAACTCGTATACATCAGTTTGCAAATCTCTCTTCCCTAAACTCTTTTAAATTATGCACTTAACTTGTTTAATTCATTGCTTCATTAATTGGACTAAGTGCATGACACATTAAGTTGCTATATTGTTAATAACTTTGTTGAACTTGGTCTTAAGCAATACTCTTGAATCAATCTTTCTAAAGTCCTATAAATTGCTTTGTTACTTAATTGATTTACTTTCTAAACTCTTTAAGTAGTTACTAGTTTGTCTTGTGTATAATTTGTTGTTTCTTGTTATCCAATTTATTATCTTAAATATACTTAGTAACAAAAGAATCAATTTCAAGAGCATTCCAAAGAAAATTTTTAATACTCAATTCACCCCCCCTCTTGAGTAATTGAGGCCACTTGGTTAACAAGTGGTATCAGAGCTTGACTCTTGGTAAATCAAGCTTAACGGCTTCAAGAGAACAAATGGCCTCAACCTCATATAACATGTTTCCCGAGGGTGGTGCTACAAATCGACCTCCCACTTTTAATGGTGAGGGTTATGCTTTTTGGAAAGAATGAATGAAAATTTTTGTTCAATCAATGGACTTAAAAGTGTGGAATGCCATTGAAAATGGTCCCTTTGTGCCTATGTATATTGTGGATGATAAGCAAGTTGAAAAGCCTATGGACAATTGGTCTAGTGAAGAAGAAAAGAAAGTGCAATATAATTATAAGGCAAAAAATCTTATAACTTTAGCTTTAGGCCCCGATGAATTTTTTTGTGTAATCACATGTAAATCTGCCAAGGAGATGTGGGATACTTTACAAGTAACCCATAAAGGTACCAATGATGTTAAAGACTCTAAGATTAGTACATTAACTAGTCAATATGAGTGCTTTAGGCTAAATTCAAATGAATCAATTGTTGATATGCAAAAACGTTTTACACTCATTATAAATCAACTCATTACACTTGGAAAGACTTATACTAATAAAGAGCTTATTCACAAAGTATTGAAAAGTCTTAATAGGGAATGGCAACCATTAGTCACGGCCATCAAACAATCGCCTAGCATCAATGAAATGTCTCTTGCTACACTATTTGGTAAGTTGCAAGAACAAGAACAAGAGCTAAAAGAATTGAAGATAGCGGAAGAAGAAGAGAAAGTCTCCAAAAAGAAAGGACTAGCTCTCAAAGCTACTTCAATAGTTGAAGATGAAACCGAGAGTGATCTTGACGAAGATGAAGAGTTAAGCCTATTTGTAAGAAGGTTTGGAAAGCTCATGAAGAACAAACGCTTTCAAAGGAACTTCAAATCACAAGGTAAGAAATCTATACCTAAAGAAAATTCTATTTCACCAACTTGTTTTGAATGTGGAAAGGAAGGACATTTCAAAGTGGATTGTCCAAATCTCAAAAAGAAACACAAGAATCAAAAAGGAAAAAGGAGAGCATACATAGCATGGGATGAAAATGAGGTGAGTAGTTCGGACGAATCCGAGAATGAAGAAGCAAACATTTGTCTCATGGCCAATCAACAAGATGAAGAAAATGAGGTAAACTTTCATGACTTAGATAAGGATGAATTACTTGATGCTCTTGATGATTTGTATGATAAATTCACAAAAGTTTCTAATAAGCTTAAATTATCTAGAAAAACTAGTAATACTCTAGAAATGCATCTCATGGAAGTTTGTAAAGAGAATGAATCTTTAAAAGAAGAGTTAGCAAATGTTCAAACGTGCTCTAGAACCAAACCTTGTGAGTTTGTAAAGAAATGTGTTATGTTAGAAACCAATGTTGTAGACCTAAATAGGACATTAGAAAAGTTCACTAATGGAAGAGATAATTTGAATATCCTACTTGGGCAACAAAAATGCATGTTTAGTAAAACCGGTTTGGGATATGACCAAGAACATAGCAATCACAAAATGGAAAAACACTATAAAAATTTCTTTGTACCTCCAAGCAAATCCTCCTCACCTTTTATGAAATGCAATCATTGTGGTTCCAAAGGACATAGTGCTTATAAGTGTAGCGTTAGAAAACTAGGACCAAAGGTTTTAAGAAAGGTGTGGGTTCCCAAAGGAACATTTTCACAAACTAACCTACAAGGACCCAACATAAAATGGGTACCAAGCTCTCTAACTTGAATTGTTTTGTAGGTATGTTTTAAGGCAAGCAACACCCATTGGTACTTGGATAGTGGGTGTTCTAAACATATGACGGGAGATAAAAGTAAGTTTATATCACTTACTCCACGAAACAAAGGATTTGTTACTTATGGAGATAACACAAAAGGAAGAATACTTGGAATCGGAAATGTTGGTAAAAATTCTTCCACCTCCATAAATGATGTATTATATGTTGAAGGACTAAAACACAACTTGCTTAGTATTAGTCAATTATGTGACAAGGGCTATAAAATTGTTTTTGAAACAAACGGTTGCATAATTGAAAATAAACTAAACAAGGAGATAAAGTTTGTTGGTCAAAGAGTAGATAACATTTACATGATTAATCTAGATTGTCTTGCTTCAAATGATGTACAATGCTTTATAACTAAAGAGGATGAATCATGGCTTTGGCATAGAAGAATCACTCACATTCATGTAGACCATTTAAATAAACTTGTTTCAAAAGATTTAGTTATTGGTTTACCAAAATTGAAATTTGAAAATAAATTTTGTGACGCTTGTCAAAAAGGAAAACAAGTAAAGGTTTCTTTTCAAGCAAAAAATATTGTTTCAACAACAAGACCTTTACAACTTCTACATATGGATTTGTTTGGACCTTCGAAAATCAAAAGTTTTGGTGGAAACTATTATGGTCTTGTGATTGTGGATGATTACTCTAGATATACATGGACATTGTTTCTTACTCATAAACATGAAGCATATCAAGCATTTAAGAAACTTGCCAAGGTCATCCAAAATGAACAAAATTTAAAAATAGCATCCATTCGAACGGATCATGGGGGAGAATTTGAAAACCAATCTTTTGAGAAATTTTGCGAAAAGTTTGGCATTGAACATAATTTTTCGGCTCCTAGAACTCCATAACAAAATGGAGTAGTTGAAAGGAAAAATCGATCTTTAGCGGAGCTTGCAAGAACTATGTTGAATGAAGCTAATATTTCAAAACATTTTTGGGCCGATACGGTGAACACCGCTTGTCATGTTATGAATCGTTGTTTGATAAGGCCTATATTAAAGAAAACCCCCTATGAACTTTATAAAGGACGAAAACCAAACATTTCTTACTTTCACATTTTTGGATGCAAATGCTTTGTCTTAAACAATGGAAAGGAAAATCTTGGCAAATTTGATGCAAAATCTGATGAAGCAATCTTTCTAGGTTATTCATCTACTAGTAAGGCATATAGACTCTTTAACAAACGAATCTATACAATTGAAGAGTCCATACATGTTAAATTTGATGAACTTAACCAAAATCCTCCGAGAAAGGAAGTTGATGATCTTGTAGGTACCTTCCAAGAAATGAACTTGGAAGACAAAGAAGAAGCCAACAATGAAGGAAGTACAACTCAACTTGATAAACAACAAAATTGGGTAACCTTAAAGGATCATCCCTTGGACAAAATCATTGGAGAAATAACCAAAGGGGTAAGTACTCGAAATGCCATTAGAAATGCATGCAATCACTTAGCTTTTGTATCTCAAATTGAACCCAAAAACATTGATGAAGCCATTATTGATGAACATTGGATGTTGGCCATGCAAGAAGAGTTAAACCAATTTGAAAGAAATGAAGTTTGGGAGCTTGTGCCAAGACCCAATGACCATCTAATAATAGGCACCAAATGGGTTTTTAGAAACAAACTAGATGAAAATGGATTAATAACTAGAAACAAAGCTAGGCTAGTTGCTAAGGGGTATAATCAAGAAGAAGGAATAGACTATGAAGAAACATATGCTCCCGTAGCTAGGTTAGAAGCCATTAGATTATTATTAGCTTTTGCTTGTTGTATGGATTTTAAACTTTATCAAATGGATGTCAAAAGCGCTTTTTTAAATGGCTATATTCAAGAAGAAGTTTATGTAGATCAACCTCCCAGTTTTGAAAATCATAAATTTCCAAATCATGTTTTTAAATTGAGAAAAGCCTTATACGGTTTGAAACAAGCTCCAAGAGCTTGGTATGAAAGACTTAGCAAATTTCTTTTAGAAAATAATTTCGAAAGAGGAAAGGTTGATATTATACTATTTATAAAGCGTAAAAACCATGACATTCTTTTGGTACAAGTTTATGTTGATGACATAATATTTGGTGCTACAAATGAAAATCTTTGTCAAGAGTTTGCTAAGATTATGCAAGATGAGTTTGAAATGTCCATGATGGGAGAACTCACCTTCTTCCTTGGATTACAAATAACACAAACAAGTGAAGGAACGTTCATTAGTCAAACAAAGTATTGTAAAGAACTACTCAAAAGGTTTGAAATGGACAAGGCAAACGAAATAGCAACACCCATGAGTACATCTTGCTATTTAGACAAAGATGAAAAGGGTAAGAACGTTGAAATAACTAAATACCGAGGTATGATTGGTTCCTTACTTTATTTAACTGCTAGTAGACCCGATATTATGTTTGTGGTATGTATGTGTGCTAGATATCAAGCATGTCCTAAAGAATCACACTTAACTGCCGTAAAAAGAATTTTGAAATATCTTGTGGGTACTCAAAATGTTGGTTTGTGGTATCCCAAAGGCGTTGAATGTAATCTTTTAGGATATTCTGATTCTGACTTTGCGGGTTGTAAGCTTGATAGAAAAAGTACTAGTGGTACATGTCATTTACTTGGTAGTTCCCTTGTTTCTTGGCATAGCAAGAAACAAGCAAGTGTTGCATTGTCAACAGCTGAGGCAGAATATGTGGCAGCCGGTAGTTGTTGTGCTCAAATTCTTTGGATGAGACAACAACTTCTTGATTTTGGTATTACCTTGGATAAAGTCCCCATTAAATGTGATAACACTAGTGCAATAAATATTTCTAAGAATCCGGTCATGCATTCTAGGACCAAACACATTGAAATAAGACATCACTTCATTAGAGACCATGTTTTGAAAGGAGATTGTGTACTTGAATATGTTGAAACTTCAAAACAATTGGCGGACATCTTTACAAAACCCCTTCCAAAAGAACAATTTATAAATATTAGAAGGGAGTTAGGAATTTTGGAAATTTCCTAATTGGTTTATTTCATCACACTTTCTTACTATTTGAACAAAATTTTGCAAATCTTTAACTTAAAGATTTCAAAATAATATTTTTCATAAAATTTTCATTTCCTTGAACATAATACCTTACTTTGTGATATACATACAAATTTTTAAAGAAAATTTATACTCACATTTCCAATAATGAACTTAATGCTCTACAAATCTCTTGTCTTATTTTAAGACCCCGTGGAGTCCCCATTTATTTTAAACATATTTTAACACAAAGATAATCTCCTATATACATCATGGATCTCAAAAATAAATGGCAAATGACCTTTGATTTTCTTGACTTTCTTGTGCAACAAAATCATTGGCAACTTGCAAAATCTAAATCCGTGTATAAATCCCTTAGTAACATGATTCCTCTAACTCGTGCAAAAATAGCTAGATGAATCGATTCCCATGAGACATTATGTGCCTATATGCTATGTATGACTTCGTGATATATGTTGCATTGTCATCTTACTTCAAAATGTATGCATCTATCTTTAAGAGGTAATGTTCTTGATGATGTATGTTTATCATATAAGGAAGTCTTTTTGATGATGTCAAAGGGGGAGAGAAATACATACTTTTAAAGGGGAGAGATATATATAAGAAAGGGGGAGTAGACATACACTATCTATATGGCATAATAATATCTTGTAAAAGGAGAGAGATTTCTAAAGTGTTGAGATGATGATTAAGAAGGAGAGAACATATATTAAGGGGGAGAGACCTTTTTATTCTCTTGATAACTTATGCCTTTAACGTCATATATATATGGTATCAAATTGCATGACAAAGGGGGAGTCTTTCTTGAAACATATTTGAATTATTATGATACTAACATCCCAAGAGACAAACATTTGTTGTCATCATCAAAAAGGGGGAGAATGTATTTTTATGTTGATGTAGGTTTTGATAATGACACAACAAATGGAGAAATATCAAGGATGTTATCAAGCAATAATTATGTTTGATGTGGAATCTAAAATGGTTGATGCTTAAGTTTGATGAATAATTAAGGACACATGTTCAAGGCATTTTTAAAGGTTTAAATCAGGTGAAATAAATTTATCAAAGTGCCTAAGGATCAAAGGATTGGAGCCATGATTGAACAAATATCATAAAAGGTAAAACAAAGTGCTGGAATTCATGCAACAGGTGCATGAATCGATTCATTATGCAAGGCAAAGAGGAATGAATCGATTCATACGGTTTCTAAGTACCCAGGAATGCATTTTTGATAGGCTGAATCGATTCAATGCATGTGTGAATCGATTCACACGAAGACAGTGGCCCAGGATTCCATTTAACAAAGATTGAATCGATTCCTTCTCCAGATTGAATCGATTCATGCGTTAAGATTGCACAAATAACAATAAAAGAATCGATTCTTTTGTGAAATGAATTGATTCATTCAGTTCAAATGATTGTTGAACATGCGTTACAAGCTGGAATTGCAAATTGAAAGCCTCAGATCGCACTTCATGAATAATGGTCCACTAAGCAGACAAAGACAAGTTCCATTACATGATTTATGGATCCATTGGAATATTTTAAGTGAAAATTCCATGTTGCTGGAGGCTATAAATAGAGAGGAAATTGAAGAAGCAAGATGTACCAAGCATTGAAGCATTTCCTTTGCTTTCTTCTTCTCTCTCGCTGCATCATTCTCTTCAACTCTCTTAATTGCTCTCTGTTTCTAATTCTTGGCTTATTGATTTGAGAGTAAATATTTGTGAGTAAAGTTATTTTCTAGACTTGCTAATTAATTATTTTTAAGAGAGAAAATATTTTCTTGAAGTGCTAATATTTGCATATCCTCTCTTTGAGAGTTATTATCTTGTGTAAACTTTAAATTGTATATCCACTCTAGTGAGAGAGTTTCCTTGTACACTTAAACATCAAACTTCATAGAAATTTTGGGTTGGGTTTCAACCTTGTAATTGTGAGATTGAGAGATTGGGTGGGGTACCCTTGTACTTGTGAGGATTGGATTCTTGAGTGTGGGACACTAGGAAGTTGCAATTGCTCAAAGTGTATCTCTAATCTACAATAGTGGAAATCCTCTAAGTGGGTTGCTTAGAGGCGAGACGTACACCGGCGTGGTGGAACTCGTATACATCAGTTTGCAAATCTCTCTTCCCTAAACTCTTTTAAATTGTGCACTTAACTTGTTTAATTCATTGCTTCATTAATTGGACTAAGTGCATGACACATTAAGTTGCTATATTGTTAATAACTTTGTTGAACTTGGTCTTAAGCAATACTCTTGAATCAATCTTTCTAAAGTCCTATAAATTGCTTTGTTACTTAATTGATTTACTTTCTAAACTCTTTAAGTAGTTACTAGTTTGTCTTGTGTATAATTTGTTGTTTCTTGTTATCCAATTTATCATCTTAAATATACATAGTAACAAAAGAATCAATTTCAAGAGCATTCCAAAGAAAATTTTTAATACTCAATTCACCCCCCCTCTTGAGTAATTGAGGCCACTTGGCTAACAGTAATTGGTGGAGAAATTATTGCAACAAGGAAATACAGTGGTAAAGCTTTTGGAGAAACCCGTAAGTCTTTATTTTTACCATGACTTGTATGTTTTATTTTTCCATCATTTATATGAATTTGAATTATTTCATGAGTAACTAAATTAATTATCTTGGGATGAAAGGGGGTGTGATAATATTTTATTGTTAATATTATTTTGACTTGGAATTAAATAAATTTCTGTTTTCCATTTAGTTCAATTATGCTCAATGCTTTTAGTGATTCCTAACAAGAACCTAAATGATAAAACTGTGTACTTGCGGGTATATTAGTAAGTTTAGGTAATAAATAGAATCGAGAGATTTATTTTTATCGGAAAGCTTTGAACTAAACCTAAGATTTTTGAGATGCTTTTTGTGACCTCGGTAAAACCATGAAAGTAATCAAAATTCTTTTGAGGAAATAAAAGGGATTTTCATAAAACGATAATGGGTCTTTCTGAGGATTAAGCAACACTTTCCATAGGTTAGGTACATTAATAGGATTCCGAGAGGAACATATTAATTAGCTTTTGGAAAATTCGCCTTGGAAAACATAATTCGATTCTTATTTATGAAAAGTTAAAATTCATTAACATAAAATAGAGTCTTAATCCCCCGAAATCCCAAGATCACTCTCAACTCTAATTTTTTTTAAGTGTCAAGTAAATTTTGTTTCTAAATTTAGATTTTTAAATTGTGTTTTATTTTACAAAAACATTAAAAATCAATTATGTGGATAATTAAATTTTAATATGCCGGTACTTTGAACATAGTCCCTGTGGAGAACGATAATCTTTTATATTACGCGACATAACTCGTGCGCTTGCATGCCCTGTCATTATGGTGATAATGATAGGGGGTTGCTTGATGGTTATAGTGATGGTGGGTTTTTCAGTGGTGATGGGTTTTGGTGGATTGTTACGGTACTGATAGTGGATGGTTGGAGTTATGCTCAGAGGCGTGAGTATGGCTTAGAGGTGAGGTGATGGGTTGGATGATGCTATGGATTTTGTTGCTTGGTGATGGAGAAGGGATGATGAGGTGGTGAGTTTGATGTTGTTATGGATTTTGTTGTTTGGTGATGGAGGAGGGATGATAAGATGGTGGGTTTGGTGTTGTTATGGGTTTTGTTGTGGGGTAGGTTGTTGTGAAGGTGATGGTGGGGGGATGTGGCCACTAGATAGGGGCTATGATTTGATGGATGGGGGTGGTGAGGTGTTGGTTAATGGATGATGATGGATAGGAGTATGGATGATGGGGACGGACTTAATGAGATGAAAGGTAATTAACACAAAAAATAACAAAAATAAAAACAAAATCGAAACCAAAACAAGACCAAATAAGCAATAACAAAGATAAATCAAAAAAGAATAAGAAAAAAACAAAAATCAAAGAAAAGGAAAGGAGAACTTACTTGTTTTGGTGACTTGGTCTTCTTGATTTTAATGGTGATAGGACCCTTTTGATTTTAATGGTGACTTTAAAAAAATCTCAAGATTAAAAGAATAACCACTCACTCTTAAAAAAACTACTCACTCCCCATTATTCAAAATAAAAGATAAAAATAATAAAAAATGAAAAAGCAACGATTCACTACAAGAAATTTTCTTTTTAATGGGGTTTTTTAAATGAGTTTACTAGTGGTTTTAACCGTCGCAAAATTCACTTCTAGCCATTTCAAAACCCCTGGTAAAACTGGCAACGACAAAAAATTTAACGGCGGTTCTTACTAAACATCAGAACCATCGTTGGAAATATAACGGCGGTCCTTTGTGGCATTTTGGCATCCTCTAACCGCCCCAAATATGCATGTTACATAAACCCATGCATATTTAGAATACCGTCATTTGGAACCGCCATAAAATTTAATTTATTTTAGCTGCGGTTTCCCCACCAAATAACCGCCACAAACTTATGTGAATTGAAAAAAATAATTAAATTTTTTGAAACTGAGTTTTTTATATTCAGGTCTACTACTAGACCTTCAAAGTTGGTTTCCGCAACATTTAAGAAATTTAAAAATGATATTATTAGACACTATTAAAAGCAGAAGCATTATTGGAGCTGTAGAAGCAAAACCGAATTAGCATATCTCATCTTTTAATACTCTACATCCTGTTGAGATTTTTGTAGATAGAAGAAAAAAATATGGAGCAGATAGGACAAATTCAGTCCGTATAATAAAGACATGAGAAATAAATAGCAACATGTTTTCTATTGACTGGGATTAAGATACCTTCCAAATACTGGTGATCCCCAGAGCCATGTATAACAGTACAAAAAGCTGCCAATCCATATTCCATCAAAGTATTCTATGGATTAATAGTATCTTCTACAAGTCATGCTCTCTTTGGGCATCTGTAAATTAGGTTTATGAGAAAACAATAGCAAACAATAAAATAGAGATAAGGTGTAGAAGTTTAAGATTTTAAATATATATATACATACACACAAACTCAAAGGAAAATTGAAAAAGATACATGGATTCTTTATTTTTCTGTAAGGGAAACATTTTTCTTTTGCTTAGGGGTGAGGTGTTTTAGAATTCATCTTACAGGAGTACATGTTTATTGAACTTAAACCATCTTTGGGAATTCATCCCATCCAGGCTCTTTCTTTCTTCTCCAACATATCTATAACTGCTATAATTGTTTCAATTGAAAAAGATTTTGGGAACCTGGGCATCAAATCTTAATAATATGACGAGTAAAATAAGAGTAAACTTTTATAGGTTTATCAGATCTCTTATTGCTAGCAAGAAGAGTAAAAGAAAATGTATTTTCATTGTGTGGTCCATACCCTTTCATCTGATAAATAGATTTTCCATTTAATTTGTTCAGGTTTGTGTTGTGCTAAACAAATCTCTTGCTTCCTTAAAGAGGAGCAGAGAATAGATTCAGAGATTTCTTTTAATCTAAACACAAAATGTATTTTTCATTCTTGTTGCAGGATATACCTTAAAAATATTATAAAGCAAAGACATAGACCACAAGTTGTGACAAATTTCTAAAACTATTATTCCATAATGAAAGATATGACCAAGCAAGTTTGAGTTATCCAATGTAACACCCTCGGTTAACTAGGACAATCCCTTCCATTAGATTATCTTGGTCAACCGAGAGGTTACGAGTTTTAGAAAAATGTGAAAGTTTTTTTTTGTACAAGAAAGCTTGGTGGAACAGATACACTTTATATACAACATAATCATATATAATACATGGTCGTAATAGTAGCTGTACATACTGAAAGTAAAGGGGCACACAGGCTCCCATAAATGAAAATAATTTCAATTTATTCTACTTGTTCTTGGCCCAATAAGAGTCTATCTGGTCCTCGATGTGAAGTCTGTATGATACTTTACGGAGTATGGTCCAATCTAGAGGTCTGGAAAAATAGCTGTAAAGGTAAGTCTCTGCCTCCACAACAGTCAAGGAGCGTCATTTCTACCCTATATAATTCAATCAATCACAAACAACCCTTCCAACTCTCTCTAGCGATTCCTAACATGTATTCTAGGTTGTCTCACCACACTTGGTCTCACCGACCATTCCCAATTCCCCATTCACCTCTCAGGGAAACTAAAATTCATACAATTATACTCAAATCATGAATAATCATGATTTCAATACAACGATGCAATGCATGAATTTATTTTGTTATTTCCATTCTTTTGCTAGTCATCATGATGCATGTAGGCCCAACTCTCAACATCATATCACATCAGAACCCAACCTGCCCATGCTGCCCCTGGACACAATGTTTTCACACTAGAGCGACCGGAGTACACCAAGTCCCTACATCGCAACACAGGGTATACATGCATTCATAGTTCTAATATCATGGATCCAACATATATCATCATATCATAATGGGACTTGGCTCTCCACGATCCTAGTGATACTGGTCTGAGTCGAAGTGCACCAGGATTGCATGGTTTCACCTGGCATCGTGTGCTACCACCGAGCCATTGGGGCCCCCCTCCCATTACACTCCCAAGATCCAACCTCAGGGATCGAACCCTCATATCCTTCAGCGTACCCCTCGCTGCTGGCTCTAGTCCACATCAAGTCATATGCACATGATGAATATAATATACATTCCTTCCATTAATTCATTAGTCATCGGTAGGGTCCTTTCAGAGATTCCATTTCATTCCTAACATCGGATTCGTTCCTTAAAATCCTCGATTAAACATTTTTCTTTAGTCATTACTCTTTTGGTATTTTCTCAATTCACCACACAACTCGTCTGATGGTTAGGAATGAAATGAGTTTTGATTATCTATAAAACGTTGGGGTAATATTAGCACCACAACGCCCATCATCACATCAGATCCAATCTAATCTTATCACATCATTTTCATAATTTACTCATCTCAAGATCCCTACCGAGAAATTTCTTCATTCATTCTTTTCTTATCCATCTCAACATACTCATTCAATGCATTAGGTAAGTTCCATTCATTCATCATACCATACTCATCATACATTTCATCATGCATACTCATCATATATAATTAACACATATTCCTGCACACAATTGCATAGCAGTCGCCAAACACAACATTTATCATATAATGTTATACGACAATCATTATACATATCAGGATCATACATACAAATATACTTATAGATATCTCCTTATAAGTGTTTTAATCTTGGTTTCTTACTCGTATCTTATCAGACTATTTATCTCGATTTATTATGTATGATTACTCCCTTTTACCCTTATATTTTGATAATATCTATTTACAAATTCTTTAATCATTATCAAGCGGCTTCTATTGTCGACTTTCTTTAATTAATCAAATTAAATTCTATTAGTCGGTTACTTATTGCCTTGGTCACTAAAGGATCGTCAATTCCTATATATAATTGGTTGAATTACTGATATTCTTTCCAATCTTTAGTCACCAACTTTGTACTTTTTCTTTTCTCCTACCATTTCTAATGATGTTTATGGATTTGTTTCCTTAATTTAGTTTGTTATCACTTGTTTTAATTCTTTATATACCTTTGATTATTTGTTCGTCAAGCATTCTTCACTAAATTAGATAGAATTATCTCTTTACTCAATTTCCTGATGTCTAATTATGAACTCTTAGTCATTGTCAAATGGCTCATTAGTTATTTCCTTTTTCTAATCTAAGTAGACTTTGTTATTAATCCTATTTTCTTGATCACTAAATGGGCTACTAATCCTTTATATCCCGACAATGATCCTAGTGATATTTTATTTTCTTATGATTAAATTCTATAATCTTTTTATTTTCTTATTTATTTGCCACTACTTCATCTAGATTGCTTCCGCAATTATGTTTTTTTGACTAACCAAATTTTATTTATTCTATGATTGTTCATTTACTACTTAGGGATCTAGGTGGGTTTTGTTATTCAAATACTTTATTTTCTTGGTCATCAATCCTTTTTGTCCTGAATTAATCTCTTATATTCATCTTAATTCCTTATGTTCCAACCGCGATATCCTTCTTAAATGTAAATTTATTAGGATCAATAACTCCTTTCTTTAGTGATTAATTTACTTAATTCGCTTCCTTAACTACACTTAATTCTCTTTTGCCTGATAACTATTTAGTTGTTAATTAAAGACTTAGATATCACTCAGGTGTCACAACTTAGGGTGATATTGCTTAGTTTCCGAAAGTCACTAATTAATTGGTGAGTACTGTTTATTTTCAAGTTTAGCGGCGATTATACTCAAAAGTCTGTCTCTTAGTTACTAGATAACTTATTCTATACGTACAATTTCCTCTAATGCCTTTTTTTAAAAATTTCTAACATAGTACCATTTCCTTTTAAAATTCTAGATTTTGGGCTTAATTCATTTTAAGTATATAATCCTATTGATTTATTTGGGCCTTTTCAACCTTACTTAAGAATTTAATTTTTAGTTTGTTATCTCTTTTCATTTTAAGTTTCTTTAACTCATTAGAATAATTAATTCCAAAAAATCCTTTCTTTTACTAACTCTAGTTTTTTTCCAAAATTTATAAGGCTATCATTTCTTTTCTTCTAAGTAGTCATAAAAGTGGTGGTTAAGTTTGTTACTAAATTCTTTTCTACTTCTAACCAAAATTTTACTTTAATTTTCTTCATTTTACTTAATAAGCCTATTTGAGCCTAAGTTAAAAACTTTTAATAAAGTCTCTTTGAGATGAAATTTTCCAAGCAAATACTAATTCATTTAATTAATTTAGTTATTATATTTCTTTTTAAGAAAAATAGCATTACTTTTGTAAATTTGTAAAAAGAAAAAGATATTTTTAACTATCTGATCGGTTATTTTTCTCAAGATATGCGATATTCCTAGAACGACTTCGGTGACAGATAAACGGTAAATTAAATTCCTAATAGCGGGGCTTATCGAAAAATAATTTTACAAATTACATAAAAACATCATGAAATTAAAATTAATTAATACAACCATATCAAACGAAATCGAGCCCGCCTAAACACTAAATTTTCTAACTTTCTTTTCGTTTTGTCCGATCGCGATGAAACTGTCCGAACACGTGAACGTTAATTTACACCAAATTAATTCCTAAAATTTTTACTAAATTAAAAATGTAGTAATTTTGACAGTTGGTTACGAAAATCTTCGCGGTTTGAGATTTTACCATTGGATCGCGACCAAAATTAAAGCGGAGGTCCCCGATTACTCAAGGAATATTATGGTACAACCAAAAACGCAATCAACCGAGGAAGAGACCCCCTTTACCTTACAACATGGTCGCTGTCCAAAAGAAGAGAATAGTGTTTTTACTGAAACATCCTTACTTAATTAAAAATAAATCCGAAACCGAGACCAGGGAAATTTTTTTTTTTTTCAAAATAAAACCAATGGAAGGCAAGGGAAATAAAAGCCGATCATAAGGCATACAGCGGAAGGGAAATTAGAAACCCATTCACTCAGCAGCCCAGCGGAAACACAAAGCTTGAGTGAGCCCAAACAGTGCACACTCGCTTAAGCGAGACCCAATACGCTTAAGCGAGACAGCCCAACTCGCTTGGGCGAAGCACACGTTGCTTAAGCGAAACAACCTATAAGCCTTCCATCCAATCACACTCGCTGGAGCGAATCCCTCATTCGCTGAAGCGAGAAGCCCCACTCGACATTCTATCACTCGAAATCAGGGGTTCCATTCACTCGGAAAACAACCCCAGCATACATGCCTCCCTCGAAAGTCCATATTTAATTCCTTATTTTTATCCACGTTGGTCACACACATGATCCACTCGGGAAACGAGGGTTATCCCACTTGGGATCCATAAACCTTCCTCACTTAGGATATCACCTAATCAAATACCTCTCGGTATAACTCAACCTTAACTCATTCGGAATGTATTTCACATTCGCCACTCGGCATATATATACTTCTCTCACTCGGAGAACACATAGGCCTTCCTTCACTCAGAAGGGGTCTCCACAATCATTCATCACTCGAAATATTCTAGCCAGATTCACTCGACATATATCATCTTATTCACTCGGGGAAAACCATTAAGTTAAGTCCCACTCAGACTTGTTCTAAGTCTCACCCACTCGGGATATGGAACCTCATTCACTCAGAATTATATATATCATACCCTTAGAATACAATCCCAATTTGAATCATTACAACAGCTCTTCCCTCGGAAGAGGTTCATTCGGATTTCCCACTCGGGCATATTCAATCCCTTTCCCGCTTAGGGTTTACTCATATTTTTCACTCGATAATATTTAGGCCTAACATTACTCGGGAAATTCTCCCATCAAATCCCACACAGAATGGGTTCATCAGAAGGAATTTCTCTCAGAAACCTTTTAAGTCTTCTCCACTCGAAAAAGAAAGCCCAATCACTATAGTCTCATTCGGAATCATTAACTTAACATTATTTTATACATTCAACACTCAGCCGATACCAATACATGTTATCAAAATATCCATATATATATATATAGCCATACACTCGGAATACTTATCATCTTAACATTATTCATTCACCAATACCTATTATCCGATGTAAATAACACCATATATGTAAATATATATATATATATATATATATATATATATATAAACATGCACTCGGATTCTTATACATACAAATTTGCATTCATTATACAACATTCTTATGAGCCGGCCAAGGCTACAACTGACTAAACATAATATATATATATATATATATATATATATATATAATACATGCACTCAACAGTCTGAGTACACATCACTCGAACATGAGACCTTTTCCTCATTTCCAGACCGACCTGCACATACTGAAAAATAGTGTAGGGGTGAGCATTTATATATTAAATGACAGATATTGGCTTGGATTATACCTCAATCCACAATTGTACAAATTTCATATTTCAATCAACCATAACGTACACTGCCATTTAAATATGAATACTCACACATCATCATCCGATCGGAATTCATTCCAGCCAATCCACTCGGCTATAAAACTTACATTATTTATAATCACATATAATCGGAGCCATAGGCTCACTTTGCACTCAGCGACAACATCAACATATATATATATATTCAATCATCCAATCGAAATATTAAATTCACACGTGGCCATATAGTTCATATCATTCATCACAGCATGTATCACACCCATAACAACATATTGTACTCGGCAAATATATCAGTATACATGCATTAATCCAATCAGATTCATCCCAATCATTTCCATATTCACATATTCACAATTAACATTGAGTTCAATGACAATTATAAGTGTGCACACATCAATTCACCCGGATCCGGTTACTAATTTTTATTGTTGCAACATAGGCTCCAAGCCTTTCACTCAGCTCCAAGCTGATTCGGCCGTTTTACAGGTACCAAACCATTTTCCCTCACACATAACACAATCACTCCAAGTGACAACGGGAGTGTTACGGGCAGCCCTGAGTCCAACTCGGTAAGCTTTGCCTTAGGTCCAACCCAAGGTCTTTAAGCATCCAACGCTTAGTGCACTGGGCACTGCCTCAAGTCTAACTTGAGGTCTTTCAATATATTTCAACACATATTCATCTGATTACCGATCGGTATTAAGCGTCCAACGCTATATGCTCCAAGCATTTCCAGTGACGAATCAGATGCATACGGTCTTATTCATCAGGCGTCCAACGCCCATGCACTCGGCATTTAATATCAATCACATCCATCCAATGCAATATCATAACACATGCACACGACAATCACATGCACTCGGCAATTTCATGCTTTTCCATATAAAATCCCAAATGGAAATTAACATAATCATCCCGTATCTCATGCACTAGGCAACCACAATGCCATTCACTCGGAATATCATTTGAAGCAAGCATCATATGCTAATTCATGCGATTCACTCGGTATTAACATTTCTAAGCCTCTCATGCCATTTCATATAGAATTCCACTAGGAAATCAACATAATTAACACGCAATTGCACTCGGCATTCATAATATAAACATCATGCATCTCATGCATTTCACATAAACCACAACAAGGATTTAGTTGCTGTCTCACAACATATTTCACTTATCCTCATCATGCATCATACATCATATGGACGGAAAATCATACACCACATAATAATAATCATCACACATCCGGGCTTCACTCAAACAACATACAACAAAGCAACAAACATAACACGGTGCATTAGCTTCACCCGGAAACCCATCCATAAACTATACATTTGACATGCAAAGCCCCCCTTACCTAGAATGAAGCTTCCAGAAGTCACATGGCCACTCATTCACTCAGAACGACTCGGCCTCCAGCCATCAGCAGCACTCTGCTCGGTTTTCAGCCATGGGAGAGCTATCACGACCTTCAATCATCCCAGCAACACGTTCTCAGCCTTGGAGAACTAACCACTATCTCCACTTAAGCTTCACAGCCTCCAAGGTACATCATTGTCCTCACCAACAGTGGAGGACCACATGCTTTCCAAGCACCATCCACGTCTTCTTCCTCGCAAGCAGCTCCGCCTCCCACAGTGGACCATTTTCCATAACTCCGAGGCAACCCCACGCTGCTGCAGGCTCCCCAAACCGAGCCCCAATCGTCAACGAATGGAAGAAAAAGAAGGAGAAGAAGAAGACGAAACAGCCACAACAAGGAGGAAGAAGCAGAAGCTTCAGAGAGCTCTAGAGAAAAGGAGGAGCGTTTCTCTCATCAGAACATGCACCAAGGAGAAATGATAAGAATGAGAGGGAAAATGTGCAACCGAAGCTTATCATCACACTGCCCCATTAGCTATGCCAGCGTTAGCTCACCTTCTCATACAACAGTCCATCCACATTTAATGTCATTCCATCAGCCATCAATCACCATTTCTTTCCATCCCATCAGCGTGCCAAAGAGAGAGAGAGGACCGAAACTCTCCATCATAACACCAAGGGCACATAGGACATTTCCAATGGCATTATTATTAATAATATTATTAAATCAATCCATAATTTTAATTATGCAATTAACCTTAATTAAAACCAGGATGTTACATTTACCAAAAATTTCACCGAACGCTCCTAATGTCCTCCGATCGTCGTCTAAGCTTTTGATCCTTAGAAAGTTTATGCATGCAAGGTTAGGACAAACAAAACAGCCATGATTTGGCCCTCAAAACAACAAGGAAACATCATCATAAATTCAAAATGAAAATTTTTTTTCAACCAAGAAAATCAAGGACAAGATCCAATGGAGCATCGTCAAAATTTCTCACCTTGAGTGGTGGTTTTGAGAGTCTAAGACAAAGGGATTAGGTTGATCTTTTTGAAGCCATGACATGCAAGAGATTCTTGAAGAAGGGTGCCTATTTGGGTGAGGTGATCATTGTTTAGAAAGGTGATGAGGAAAAAGAATGAATTTTGGGTGGTTGGAAATGGAAGGTGGTGGTGTGACTGTAACTTTTGGTGGTTAAGGGTGGTCATTGTGGTGGTTGAAGTGGTATCTAAGACAGGAAAATGGAGAGGAGGAGAAGGTGTTATTACTGCCATGAATAGGGAGTGAAAGAATAGTAAGGATAATAGATGATTAGGATGAAGTGATGAAGTTAGGCCTAGGTGAAATGATGATGATGGTTCATTTGCATGAAATGCTATTAGATAAAATGGGAGGTGGATAGGCTAAATAGAGAGGAGGGACCAGGTGGGGACACCTCTTAGGGAAGGTGGTAAGGGTTGGTGATGCATAGAGAGGAAGTTTTCAAGAGCTCTACAAGTGTGCCTTGGGTGGAGAAGCTTAATTGGCTATAGTTGCATGGGAGCTGATGTGTCTACCTTCAGAGGCATCATCTTGTACGAGCTTCTTGGGGCGTTTATGGGCCGAATTTGGAAATGGGCTAAATACAAAAGTTGTAGAACTTTTTGTTATCATTAATTGGATATAAAGCACAAAAGAATAAATTAATAAATGAGAGAGGTATGGCCCAAATACAAAAGAAGTGCAGGGTTGTGACGGGATTTTTGTTCCTTGCATAGATTATTTTTCTTGGACAAATTGGTAGGGATTTGGGCTTTGTGTTCTTCACAAAGGTTATGGATAATTAAGATAAGAAACATTTGGTGAAGGAAGAATTCAAATTCATGGTCATATGAGAGAGATATATGGAAAATACTGCACTTAGTGGAAGCTGTTGCTAGAGAAACGTGAATCAATATAGTATTTAAAATTCTGGGATTTATGGAGTAAGAATTGACTTTCAAGCCCTCCATTAAGTTTGTGTATCTTTCTTTCTTATTTAATTTGATATATCATTTGTGATGATCAAATTTTTGTAGCTCGAGATATACCCGATTTACAACAAGGCACTCTAGAAGCTTCCCGGATTAGTTAGGGTCTTAGAAATAAATTTGCCATTAATTCTCCTTTAGGAATTTGATTTTGTGACCTGTATGAAAATTTTATAACTCTTTGATATGGATTCATATCAGAAAGAATGCAGTAATTCAAGCACTGTACGAAGGAGATACACGAATTTAATAGAAGGCTGCTAGCATTGAAACGAAACAGCCAAAGGGTCACAATGATTTATTAAATTGTACTGATCTAGAGGGATTTAGCCTTCTATATCTTCATAGAAAATATAGATAATTTTGTTACAGAGATTTTGACACCAATCGTATAAGGAAGTTATGAATTTTTTCTGAACCATGCGTAGGGAAAAACGTCCAAACAATGGAATTTTGAGGTGAACACATTAAATCTTCGATTTTAGGGTTGACAGGGTAAGAATCGGAGTTCGGGGCTAGAAACAGAGGTTGAAGATATTTTTAAAATGAAGAGATTGAGACTAAAATTGTTCAATTCTAAGGTCGTATGCAAAAGTTGAGTCCAAAATACCAAAGGAATTTGGGTCGGGTTTTAAAACTATTTTTGAAGAAACTGATTTATGGAAAAACAAAGGTGATAGAGTTTGAATCGGGCTTCGGTCTCTTCAGGAAAAGTTCCTAAAATGTCGGAACGAGTCAACAAAGACTGACCGTGCCACCATTGGATATCTCGAGGTATATGAACGGTCAAACGTAGGAGACGCTAAGGGTTCTGATTGGGCCGGTTAGGTTAAACCAGACACTTTCGATTCTTCACAAAATGATCCTAATAGGAATAGTTTCCTTACTGGATCACTAGTCTTGAATCAAACGGTTTAAGTCTAATTTCAAGTTGGGTCCCACGATTTAAATTTGAAGAACCGGGTGACATTTATTATTAAAATATTAATATTAATTAATTAATTAATTCTTAACTAAACTTTATTACAAATAAATCTTCATGTTTTAAACTTATCATTCATGATGTTAGTCCTCAAAATAAATGTTATCTAATCATTCCAATTAATCTTTATTAATAATGAGGTTTATTAACCAGTTAATATCAAAATAATGTATTATCTACTAATCACTTTTATTTAAGGGTTAAATTAATGTCTTATGAAGTTTTGGGCTATAATAATCATTTATCCTTAGAATCTAACTTGATACTTAAATAAGTCTAATTATTCTAAATTTGTTATCGATAGATAATTGACCATAATCATTTATAATCTACCAAAATTAAATATTATTCACAAATTATCAATTCTAGCATTAATAACAGAATATATTCATGAATATAATACTTCAGTAACAATTCAATTGTTGAATCAAACACAACTATCTCCTCATAAATTGTCAACAAGTTTCTCTAGGGGTTACTATTGCACACAGCCTCCCTTGAGATGCCCCGAAAATGCAGGGAAATTTCTTTTCGCGTTTTCAATCATTTATAAATTGAATATTTAAAGTGGTGAAGCATTTAATACGACACCTGGATCTATAAAAGCCGCTCTCATATATGAAGATATGAGAGGGTAAACTAAAGGATGATTTTTATAATAAATTTTCAATGAAAAACAGCAAAAGGATTAATTAATTTAATTATTGTATGATTGATTTTGAAGGGAAGGATTAGGGCTGAGCAGTGGGTCGGATTTACCCGTTTAATCCGATTATCCAATCCAATCCAATTAAATTGGATTGTATTTTTTTGGTCATCGGATCAAATCCAATCCAATCCAACCAAGATCCAATTATAATCGGATCGGATATCGGATTTGACGTTTAAAAATCTGAGTACTCGATGAGTACCCAACCTATTTTTATATTATTTATTATATATATATATTAATATTAATATTTTTTCTCACATACTCATGTTTTTCCCTTTAGATCAAATAAGGGAATACTCAATCCAAGGTTAAAAAATAGAAATACTCAATCCATACCCACGTTAATAAAAAAAATATGGCATAGCTACTGTTCTCATTTTATTTTAAATTTAAATGCATTGTTAAAATAGATTTGATTTATATTTTTATTGATTATGTGTGTTATTAAACACTAGTAAGTATTATGTTGTGATGTTTGACATGGACTTTAAGATGTTAGAAGTTTTTTTATATTGTGGTTTCATAAAAAATATAATAAATTTTCTTTAGTCGGATATCCAATTATCCAATCCAATCCAAACCAATTTAGATCGGATCGGATTGGATTGGATTTCAAAAAAAATTTACACAAATCTAATCCAACCCAATCCAATGAAATTTGATCGGATCGGATTGTTTTTTGCACAAAATCCAATCCAATCCAGTACTTGCTCACCCCTAGGAAGGATTTCGTAGGGTTCAAGATCCCTTAATATTTCCAAAATGACATTTAAATGATGCAAGAAGGGGTTTTATTGCAAAGGAAATACAATAATTTAAAACAAAACAAAATATGTGCATCAGGGTGCCACTCGGTCAAGCGAGAACCACATTCGCTTGAGCGAGCCAGTGTAGGCACACTTTAGCGAAAATGAGAAAGACTGAGCGAGGGAGGAATTTTTCATCAGGGGCTCCTCTCGCTTGAGCGAGCCCAACCTCGCTTGAGCGAGAATCGAGAATCCACCCTGGGCGAGTCAGCAAGACGCTTGAGCGAGGGAAGAGATTTGCATCAGGAGTCAATCTCGCTTAAGTGAAATCCATCTCGCTTGAGCGAGATTGCTCTAGAGATGATGGAAACTCTTTACCTGATTTTCACTTGGGCGAGGCATATCTCACCTGGGTGAAAATCGCCCAGTGTCTAATTTCCTTCCTCCCCGCTTAAGCGATCACCAAGCGAGGGCCATTTCGCTTGAGCGAAAATGGTCCAGTGACCAACCTCTGATTTCAATCCAATCTCGCTTGAGCGAGAAGGCCATTCGCTTGAGCGAATTTCAGCCAGTGGTTGCACCCCTGTTTCATAAGCATCTTGCTCAAGCGAGATTCCCACTCACTTGAGCGAGTTCTACAAAATTTGTGCAGAAATGGGAAATTTACTCAACTTGGCATATCAAATCTCATTTCCTACCATTTAAGCCTATCCTAATTCATTAGTTGCACTTTATTCTATATTTATAAGATCTCCCAATTGTTCATACCCTTCAAATCAAATCTCTTTCACTTAATGCATAGGATTTAAAATCATTCCAACTTAAACTTCACAAAATACTATAAATTATGAAATGCCTCATTCATTCATGAAATTAAACATCAACCAGCATCATCATTCATTGCATTACATCATTTGGGTCATTAATGAAAATTGGCCATGCTCACCAAGGTCCAATTTTCCTACATGACCCTCAAAATCATTAAATACAATCTAGATCACAAAATAAACATTCATATACATCACATGCTACACAAAAACCTAGATTTCACTGGCCAAGGCACTTCCTATAGCACTATTTACCTCCTCAACCAAAATGTACTTCAAAATGTCTACTCTTCCCATGGGTGCCCTGCATCACAAGTCTAAGAATGGACAACATGGGAGAGTGAGTCACACGTTCCAAAGGAATGAATATGAATACCATGTGATTATGTGCATATGCATTAATACATGTATACTTTGCACATACATATCATTCACCATACTCTTTATCGTCACAACACCATCGTACATACATTCACAAGTATCATTATAATTTAGACAAAGTACACTGTATATACATAATCAAGTTCCACCACAATTTAGCTATCACACAACTATTATTTGGTATTCATATTTTTATGTTGTCTTTGTATGTTAATACATCCTCATCATATCCATCATCATATCTCATCACATTCGGCATACTTCCTTGCTATATGCAAATGCTCTTAAGCTAATGCATATGCACAATGGAATATTTCAATAATTACAGATCTGACTGTGGGAATATAAACACCAATTGTGGGACTTAAGTATGAGCATCCAATCATACCCCTACTGCAGTAGTAAAATATGTACACTTATTCTTAAATTTGCATGTATTTCACCAATTGTTTTACTGGTACCGAACCGCATCGCCCATCTTGCAGCACCTGGTCATTTTCACCATGACCACGGTATACAACATATTCAACATATGGTGTTGCGGGCCGGGCAGATATCAAATCATGGTAGCTGTGATCCCAAGGACCACTGGGGTCACCTGCTCACCAAGAGCCACCCCCCATAAGGGTCGGCCACATGTAGCTCCCCGAAGCAATACATGGGCGGCTTCGTGACTTACACACCGAGTTACAGGGGAAATAAAACTTACTCGTGCACCGAGCCACCCTCCCACTGGGTCGGCCGAGGGAACTCCCTTAATGTTCCAACAACGGCGGCTATGCAGTATGCCATGGATGCAAATGCAAATCATATGTATTTCTCACTCTATGTATCCTATACATGACACTCATCATACATCATCATCAACACCATTATCAACATTACCACAAGGCTTTTAGTGGATTTCTTATTATTGGTTATTCTTATTAATTTAATCATTTGCGTGGTATTACGATAATTCTCAATCAATATTATCAACAATCACATTACATTCATGGTGGATACAAGCATAACTTCATATCATTGATCATTCTACACCACCATATAGCACACCATGAATATTTTAAATGCATCAAAGCATGTTGCCAAACACATTATCTATGCTATACACCATATTACAATTTCTCATATCATTCCAAGTAAGGCTAACATGCATACCAATACATATGGCAATTAAATAACATTCAAATTCATGCATTTAGAACATAAGACTCCTCCACTACCTCAAGAGAAGAATTTCGATTGATAAGACGCACCCGCCTTCTCGTTCGGAATGGATCCTACATTAACATGCATATAGAATCCCAATCAACCAACTATTTAAGACATCATTCATTTCTATTTAATCATAATCGTACCTATAATTTCTTAACATGCATTAGACATGTTATACACCTCAATTTTATCATTTATTAGGCTTCGGGAATTCTTTCCCATCAAGCCACATTCATTAAATTCAAGCGCCACAAAACAACCATAGCCCTAACCTTCACAAAATACCACAACAAATAATTACCCATATACCTAATGGCTTATATTTGCTCTCAATCACACTATCCAACCAATATTCATAGCTTTCCCCAAATTCTTATTAATGCCTCATCAATCTTCATCATCTTTCAACCATAAATGCTTCTACCATCATTAATCCCTCATAAATATACACATTTATGGTAACCCATTCTAGGGTTCAAGCATTAAATACTCTCCTCAAACACCCATGCACATACATTGCTCCCCCAAATCACCTTAGCACATATATATGGCAAAAACCTCAACAAAATAGGGAGTATACTTACCAAACACCCAAAAATGAAATGGGTTCCAAGAGAGGGAGAAGGATGCACAAAAATAGAGAGGAGAAGGAGGAGAAGACTTCCACCTCCTAGCTTGCTCCAAGGACGAAAATGAAGAAGAGGGGGAGTTCACCACTTTTGTCAAAGGTTTTTGGAAAAAGAGAAGAGAAAAAAGTGAAGGAGAAGTAGAAAGAAAGAAGAAGAAGAATGTTTGCTAAGGGTACAAGGAGCCAACGTGAAAGAAGAGAAGGGAATTGGGCTTTTGCATTTTAATTTTAATCCCTCATTAAAAGATTCATCGTTTTACAACTAACAGGCTCTTTATTTGGGCTCAATACTTTATTTGAAAATTATTCTAAATATATATTCGGACTCCCAATATTATCCTCAACAGCCCTGACCAATCTCATCCCACTCAGAGATACTTGGTCCAACACCCATATTCCAATCAGGCTTATTTTCAGCTTAACCGGTCTTATTAAATCACCAATAGTCCCCAAAAATTTTAATTTAATTATTCACAATATTTCAGGACATCAAATAATTTACATTCAATTTGTCAATATTTATTTTCCCCGATTTAATCTTCTATTTTGAATTTTGGGATGTTACAATCCACCCCACCAAAAAGAAAATTTCGTCCTCGAAATTTAACATATCCGATTCTAACACATCGGGATATCGTTCTCTGATGTTGTCCTCTCGTTCCCATGTGAACGTCTCCATATTTTCATGTTTCCAAGTGACTTTCACCAAAGGCACCAACTTGTTCCGTAATCTCTTCACAAAATGCTCGACAATGCGAATAGAAATAGCAGGAATAGATAAATCATCTCGTACTTGACCTCGTCCATAGGAATCACATGCGGAGGATCATAAAGATATTTCCTCAACTGCGACACGTGGAACACGTTATGTAGATTAGAGAGATACGGAGGGAGTGTAATCCGATAAGCAACGTCACCAATCCGCTCCAAAACCTTATAAGGTCCGATAAACCTAGGGCTTAACTTTCCACTTTTCAACGCCCTTCCAATTCCTTTATCACGCGTAAAGAACACATGGTCACCCACTTGGAACTCAAGTGGTTTATGCCTCTTGTCATAATAACTCTTCTGTCGATTCTGAGCAATCTTCATATTCTCTTGTATTTTCTTGATCTGCTCGGTGGTCTCCTAAACAATCTCCGGCCCTAAAGCCAAGTTCTAACCCATCTCCAACCAACATAATGGAGTTTTACACTTTCTTCCATAAAGTGCCTCATACGGTGCCATACCAATAGAGCTATGGTAGCTGTTGTTGTATGTGAATTCAATCAATGGCAGGAATCTCCCCAACATCCACCGTGTTCAAGAACACAAGCTCTCAACAAATCTTCAAGGTTTTGTATTGTCCTTTCGGATTATCCATCAGTTTACGAATGATAAGCGGAACTAAGTTTCAACTTAGAACCCAACTCATTATGCAAACTTCCCCAAAATCGAGAAGTGAATTGAGGATCACGGTCAGATATGATACTAGACGGCACACCATGTAGCCTAACAATCTCCTTTATATATAATTGTGCCAATCTCTCCAAGGAACTGTTCATATTCATGGGCAAGAAGTGAGCACACTTCGTCAATTGATCCATAATTACCCATATGGCATCGTTTCCAGCATGAGTTTTAGGTAGTCCAGAAACAAAATCCATAACTATACTATCCCACTTCCAAATAGGGATCTCGAAGGGCCTCAAATAACCAGATGGTCTCTGATGCTCGACCTTCGTCTTCTAATAAACAAGGCAAGAGGCTACAAGGTTCGCAACATCACGCTTCATGCCAAGCCACTAAAAGTTCTTCTTCAAATCTTAATACATCTTGGTAGAACTAGGATGAATGCTTAATACACTTTTGTAAGTCTCCTCAAGTACACATTTTCTCACATCACCATTTGAGGGAACATAAATTCAGCCTTTCACACACCAAATGCCATCTTGACCTTCCACTAGGAACAAATTCTTCCCTTTCTCTTGGGTTTTCTTCATCTTAATCAAATACTCATCATCCGGTTGTTGAACCTTCACATATTCAAGAAACTCATTTGTGACTTTCAACATTTCAAGCGACATTTTCTTAGAAGTATATGTCTCCACGTCCACATTCAAGTCTCTAAATTGTTCTATCAACTCCATCTCTTTCGCCATCATCATTGAGACATCCAATGACTTTCGGCTCAAAGCATCGGTAACCATATTTGCCTTTCTGGGGTGATACCACAATTCAAATTCATAATCTTTAAGAATTCCATCCATAATCGTTGGCACATATTTAGTTCCTTTTGGTCGAACAAATACTTAAGGCTCTTGTGATCACTAAAGACCATAAACTTAGAACCATACAAGTAATGTCGTCACAACTTCAAAGCGAACACCACCGCCGCCAATTCAAGATCGTGTGTAGGATAATTAACCTCATGCGGTCATAATTGTCTTAACGCATAGGCTATCACACGCTCCTTTTGCATCAACACACATCCAAGACCAAGTTTAGACGCATCACAATACACCATAAAATCATCCGTCAAATCGGGCAACGCTAACACCGATGTAGTAGTAAGCCTCAACTTCAACTCTTGGAAACTTTCTTCACATTCATGGGTCCACACAAAAGGTTGATTCTTACGAGTCAACTTCGTCAGCGGTAAGGCTAAATGGGAAAATCCTTCAATGAACCTCTGGTAGTAACCAACAAGACCAAGAAAACTCCTTATCTCTGTTACAGACGTCGGTCTGTCCCAAGCCATTACAGCTTCAACTTTTGATTTATCCATAATAACCCCATCACCAGAAATCACATGACCAAGAAAAGAAATCTCACTCATCCAGAATTCACCCTTAGAAAGCTTGGCATACAATTCTTTCTCTCAAAGAATGGTCAATACAAGACGAAGATGTCTTTCATGCTCTTCATGACTCTTTGAGTACACCAAAATATCATCGATAAACACCACGACAAATTGATCAAGATACTCATGGAAAATGTGATTCATGTAGTCCATAAAGATCGCACGAGCATTTGTCACTCCAAATGGCATCACTACGTACTCATAGTGTCCATATCGCGTTCGGAAGGCAGTTTTCGGGATATCTTCAGTCTTCACCTAAATTTGGTGATATCCGGAACGCAAATCAATTTTAGAGAATACCACAGCACCCATCAACTGATCTAGAAGATCATTAATTTAAGGAAGAGGATATTTGTTCTTGATAGTTAGCTTGTTAAGTTGGCGATAATCAACGCACAATCTCATACTTCCATCCTTCTTTTTCACTAACAACACAGGAGCACCCCAAAGAGATACACTTGGGTGAATAAACTCCCGTTCAAGTAATTTACCAACTTACTTCTTCAATTCAGCCAACTCCATAGGGGACATCCTATAAGGAGCTCTAGAAACAGGCTCAGCGCCAGGAATGAGATCAATAGAAAATTTCACTTCACATGGAGGAGGTAATCCGGGAATCTCTTCCGGAAACATATCGGGAAACTCCGAAACAATGGGAATCTCACCAAATTGGAATGTACTATAACATCCCGATTTAAAATGAATTACCGGGTGAAACTGAGCCATTGGAATAATAATTACAGAGTGGGAAAATTATTTATTAATTATAATTAACTTGATTTGTTAGCTTAAGAAAATAATGGCTGGTTAATTGAGATTGATTGTTGCCCGCTTATGATTGGGTATAGCGTGAGTGGGCTGCTGCCTCACGCTTTCCCATCCCACTCTCCCTTCCTTTATGCATGTATATATGATTGGTCATTGGGTCTCTTTGCCTTTATTCCTTCAGATTTCCCTCTGCGACTTCCCCATTCTTCTTCCTTCTTCTCTTTTTCCTTTGTTCTTCTTCTTCTCTGCTCTCTATCTCCATTTTCTACTTTCGGGAGCCACGTTGACGGTGCCCCAGAGGAGTTGGAGTTCCCTCGTGCTAGTGAAAGACGATCGTCGAAGCGGAAGAAGAAACTGCCCCTGTCCCCGAGTCAATTGTGGAAGATAACAGTGTTCAAGAGGAGGTTGAACAAGTGGAAGTATCGCGCGAAGCAGCAAGGCAGAGGGCCAACATCCAAGCAGAAGAGTCTCTCGGAGTTTCGTAGTTGGTAGGGGGAGTACCTTATATTTTAAATGCATAGGTTATGGACGGGTTCCGGGTCCTGATGATTTCTATTCTGTATTCTGTGTTGTGTGATGTACTTGCATGAGGAGTGTGTAATACCCGGGTGCACGATGACTGAGAGTTGAGTGTTGCATGTTTAGTCCGTCCTTGAAATGCATGCTGATAGCTTTGAGAATGTCAAATGATTGCATGGAAACAATGTGCTAAATTGTTGATGATGACTACCATGTGGTTCATGTGACGTGTAAGTCGTTATGAATATGAAATGCTGACTGCATGTGATCGAGTATTGACATAGTGAACCTGATAATATATCACACTGATGCATGCGTTGTCTGAGTCCTGATACTGTCGAATACCGATTGCATGACATGCTTGTGTTGTTGGATTACTTTATTGAATCCTGATATTGCTCGACACCGATTGTATGGAACGCATGTATTGCTGCATTCATCTATTTGAGCTATGATACTGATTGCATAAGAAGCATGTGTGTTAGACTAATGTATTGAGTTTTGAGAATGTTTATTACCGATTGCATGTGATGCATGAATAGTTGAGTGAAAGGCTATGTATATGAACTCTGTGTTATGTGATGAATCCGCGTGTGGTGCATGGGATGTGTTTGTGCTGAGAGCACATAGTGTGGGACACTACCATCGGTTCTTAAGCGTGGGACGCTGTGAAATCCTTGAGTGGGACTCAAGGTAGCCTTTGAGTGGGACTCGGGCCGCCTGTGAACACCTCCGTTGGCGTTGAGAGCGTTGGTGTCACCTTATGGGCAAACGGTTGGGTACCCGTAAAACGGCCAAGCAGCTGGGAGCTGAATTGATAGCTGAAAGCTATGTATAAAAAGGCTGGGAGCCTACGTTGCAACGTTAAAACCGATTACACACAAATGCGGAACCGAGTGCAATAATCTGTGCATGTGTACTACTGATGTTGATTGGAATTTGATTGTGCAGATGATGATGTTAATGAGATGATGAATATATATAACCGAGTGAATTATTCTGTATGCATATGCTGTGGATGCTGACTGAAATCTGTTCTATGAATATATATCAATGTTATTGAAATATTATGTGTGTATAGCCGAGTGAGAGCTGGTGAATTTTGATCGGTAAAGGTCTTATGTGTGTCCTGATTGATTAGTGTTGTTCTGAATTTAATTATTTCCATGTATAATTATATATATATATTGTTGCATAACTGTGGGTCAATCTGAGTCAGTATCTATCATTTAATATCTAAGACACTCACTCCTATTGTGGCAATCTTTCAGTGAATATCTCTCGGAATGAGGAGTGGAGGAGGAGCTGAATGCCGAGTGAAGTGTTGGTGCCCTATGGAAATTATGTGCTTATGTATATGTTGTGTATATGTCTTGTTAAGCCTTGGCCGGCTCGTATTTCAGTCGTAGTCTCTTATACTAGAACTTGAACCCTCTTGGGTAGAAGACATGATCGTGTGCCAGTATTTATTTATATCCCTCTCTTTATCCATCATACTGTGTCTTGTTCTATATCGCGTGAATGATCCGAATAATATATGTATGCGTACTTACTGAGTGTGTGAGGTTGGTATAACCATGGGTAGAATTGGGATTAAGAGTTGATGGGGGCAGGGAGACCGTGATTTATTCTGAGCGTATCAGAGTTTAAGTATTTCCGAGTGAATGAGGGCACGGAACACCGAGTAAAGATTGATCTAGATACTTCCCGAGTGATAACTGTTAGGATTTTCCTGAGTGCAGAATAATTAACAATTTCCGAGTGAGAATCTGCCGAGTGAAGGTTTTCCGACCGAAAAGCGACACCTAAGGCTCTAAGTGGACCCCATTGTAGTCAATCGTTGTAGTAAGGGAATCTGAGTGAGTCTTGACTTAGTAGGATGACTAGAGTAGGAAGAATTATGGTTACCGAGTGAAAGTAAAAGTGAAATATCCCGAGTGACGAAAGGGATGTGAAAGCTATTCCGAGTGAGAAGTCTTTATGGATTCCAAGTGAGTGGTGAGGGGAAACATTTTCGAGTTGTTCGTATACGCGTCCCGATTGAATGAAGTTGTAGAATGCGTTATGTTTTCTGAATGGGGCTGGTATGTTTAAAGGCCAACCCGAGTGAATAGAGAGTGGACGTTTCCGAGTGAACCAGGCGCTGAAATCCGGGTACGGGAATGCCGAGTGGAGTGAGTGCGTGCCGAGTGTAGCTTTCGCTGAGTGAGTGGGGTCGCTGTGTGATCCGCCTGAGCGTTTTCCTTCTTTCGCTGTCAGCTCCTTGAGTCGGTTTTATTCCTCTTGCCTTCTTTTCCATCGTTTCCTTGCGCCCGATTACTCTGGTTTTTATTGTGAAAAATTTTCTTTGTTTTATTTATTTATTTATTTATTTATTTACTTATCAAAATTAGGGTGTTACATTTTGGTATCAGAGCAGACCGAAAAGTCCAAGGCCAAGGTGTGCTTACCGAGTGTAAGCGGTTGTATGTGTTATGACCGAGTGGTCATCATTATTGTGATATTCTGATTGAATATGATTGATGTTGAGATATTGATTTGAGGATAGGAGGTAACTTCCCTCCTGGTCCGATTGATTGCATGACGTATATATATATAAATGGTATAATGTGCTATAATCAGTGGATATGGGGATGAGATCCGATCGGAAGAATGTGACCTTGTAAACTTATCCTTGAAGGGGTGTTAATTTCAGGATAAGCCATGGCGAATCATCAAAGCATGGAGGCCATAGCCACGACATTCCAACATTTTACTGACGTGTTTGAGAGGCAAGGCCAGCCTCGAGCTGAAGAAGGCCAAGTGTTGGACCGCTTCCTGAAGAGGAAGCCGAGTGAATTTCAAGGAGGACGTAACCCTGAGGCAGCTTATAAATGGACTCAGGAGTTAGAGAGGATTTTTGGGGGTCTTCACTGTATCGAGGCCCAGAAGGTGGAGTGCGCAGTGTACATGCTGCGGGACAAAGCAGAGAACTGGTGGAAAATCACCAGAAACCGACTAACTGATGTTGATACCCAGCTGACCTGGGAAAATTTCAAGACATGTTTCTTAGAGAAATATTTCCCTGACACAATCAGGAGTTGGAAGGAACTTGAATTCATGGAATTAAAACAGGGCTCCATGTCTGTGGAGGAGTACGTAGCTAGATTTGAAGAACTGTGCTTATTCTACCCGCCCTTCCAGCAACCTGGAACGGAGAGTTCTAAATGCCTTAAATTTGAGAACGGTTTGAGATCAGACATTAAAAGAGCCTACAGATACCAAGAGATTAGGAGCTTCCCTGTATTGGTGAATAAGTGTAGAATATTCGAAGAGGACGACAAGGCCCACTCGAGCTAGAGCAGCAAAGCAGACCATTACTTGAAGCCCCAGCAATCCCGCCTCAAGAGGCCGAACAACGCTGGTAGGAGCAGACCTTTTTCCAGATTTGGGGGTCAGAGCCAGCAAGAAAGACGACCAGTTATGGGGAACAGAAAATGTTTTAAGTATGGAGGAAATCACTACACTCGAGACTGCAACAACGATGGTGAGATGGTGTACTTCTATTGTAATAGGAAGGGGCACATTCACCCTGACTGCCCCCAACTCCGTCAAGCAAACACCAATATGCGTCAGGAAGGTTTCCAAGAGAGGAACCGTGGGAACAATAGTCAAAGACCGGGGGGCAGAGGCAGCAGAGCCAGAGGAAACATGATGCTTGCTCCAAGTAACCGAGAAAGAAATACCGACCAACCAGCGGTGGGAAGAGTCTACGTCATCAACGCAAAAGATGTTGTGTAAGCGAATGACTTGGTACAATGTAAGTGCTCACTCGGTAGACATACACTTAATGTAGTTTTTGATTCGGGAGCCACCCATTCTTTTATAGCTGATGAGTGTGTAAGGCGTTTAAAGTTGCCGACTGTGTATATGGATCAGACTTTGGAAGTAGCCAATCCGACTGGCACTAAGGTGTTGACATCATCGATGTGTAAGGACGTAGCATTTGTGTTGGGCAATCGGAATTTCACCTTTGATTTGGTGTGCATGCCTTTAAAGGATCTCGACATTGTACTCGGTGTAGATTGGCTTTCAGCCAACAAGGTGTTGGTAGACTATAGAAACCACAGGATAATTTTTCCGAGGCAAAGCAATGAGGACTATACGGTGCAAGGTATATCTCAGCTATTTATGATGCTTTGTGTAACTGAGGGTGAGAGTAGAGCCCGGATGAACGAAATTCTGACTGTTTATGAATTCCCAAAGGTGTTTCCAGATGATGTGCCGGGTGTCCCTCCAACTAGAGAGGTTGAGTTCTCTATTGACCTGATCCCTGGAGCCGAGCCAGTCTCTAGTGCACCTTATAGAATGTCCCCAACAGAATTGGTTGAGCTAAAGAAGCAGGTGGATGAGTTACTCGGTAAACAATTCATTAGGCCGAGTGTATCACCATGAGGCACACCTGTGCTACTTGTTAAGAAGAAGGATGGCAGTATAAGACTATGCATAGATTACCGACAGCTAAACAAACTCACAATTAAGAACCGATACTCGTTGCCCAGGATCGACGATCTGATTAACCAACTACGTGGTGCTTCAGTCTTCTCAAAGATCGACTTACGGTCGGGATACCACCAAATCCGGGTGAAGGACTCAGATATTCCCAAGACTGCCTTTAGGACTCGATATGGCCACTACGAGTATATAGTGATGCCGTTCGGTGTAACAAATGCACCTGCCATATTCATGAATTACATGAACAGCATATTCCACCCGTACTTGGACCGATTCGTAGTAGTTTTTATCGATGATATCTTAGTCTACTCCAAGACCTCTGATGAGCATGAAGAACACCTCCGAGCGGTACTTCAAGTCTTGAAGGAGAAGCAGCTGTTTGCAAAATTTTCAAAGTGTGATTTCTGGATGGATAAGATCCACTTTCTCGGACATGTGATTTCCAAGGAGGGTGTCTCGATAGACCCCTCGAAGGTGGCAGCTATAATGGCATGGGAGAGACCCGAGTCGGTCTCGGGGATAAGGAGCTTTATGGGCCTGGCTGGTTATTATAGGCGGTTTATTGAAGGTTTTTCTAAGCTAGCCTTGCCACTGACTAAATTGACCCAGAAAAACGTCCCCTTCGTGTGGAGTTCCGAGTGCGAGAGCAGTTTCCGAGAGATGAAAGACAAGTTGACGACTGCTCCAGTGTTGGCATTACCAAACTTGCAAGAGAGCTTCGTGGTTTATTGTGATGCGTCAGGACTCGGATTAGGGTGCGTACTAATGCAGAAGGACCGAGTGATAGCTTACGCCTCTCGGCAATTGAGACCTCACGAGCAACATTACCCGACCCATGATTTAGAGCTGGCAGCTGTAGCTTTTGCATTGAAGATATGGAGGCATTACTTGTATGGTTCTAAATTCGAGGTGTACAGCGACCACAAGAGCCTCAAATACCTATTCGATCAAAAGGAGCTAAACATGAGGTAGAGGAGATGGATGGAATTTTTAAAGGATTATGACTTTGAGCTAAAGTACCATCCGGGTAAGGCAGACTTTGTTGCCGCCGCGTTGAGTCAGAAATACCTCCACGTAGCAGTGATGATGGTAAAAGAGGTGGGGCTTTTGGAATAGTTCCGAGACATGAATTTGCATGTTAATGTGCCTTCGTCTCAAAAGATAACAATCAGTACGTTGAGGATTGCCAATGAATTCCTAAAATCCGTGTACGAGCAGCAGCAGTCAGATTCCTACTTGGCTGAGATGAAGGAGACTCAGGCCAAAGGTAAGGATTTGTCTTTGACCGAGGGATTGGATGGAATCTTCTGAGTGAAAAATAGAATATACGTACCGGGTGGAGGAGAATTAAGGAGAATGGTGCTTGATGAAGCCCACAAGAGCCTACTCAGTATTCACCCGGGTACCATGAAGATGTACCAGGATTTAAGGACACGATTCTGGTGGCCCGGATTGAAGAGGAATGTGGCAGAATATGTGGCTCGGTGTATCACCTGTCAAAAATCGAAAGTCGAGCACCAGAAGCCGTATGGTGCATTGCAACCCCTGGAGATTCCCGTGTGGAAATGGGACTCAATTGCCATGGACTTTGTTATGGGATTGCCAAAAAACCGAGTGGCCTATGATGCGATTTAGGTCATTGTTGACCGACTGATGAAGAGTGCACACTTTCTACCTATGAACATGAAGTACCCGTTGCATAAGTTAGCTCAGATTTACATTCACAAAATTGTCCGACTGCATGGTATACCGACTTCTATCATATCAGATAGGGATCCTAGGTTCACGTCCTAGTTTTGGACCAGCCTGTATCAGGAATTGGGTACGAAACTTCGGCTAAGTTCCGCTTACCACCCCCAATCGGATGGACAATCCGAGCGAACGATACAAAGTTTAGAGGACTTACTGAGGGTGTGTGTGTTGGAGCACGGTGGAGATTGGGAGCAGTACCTTTCCCTGATCGAATTTACGTACAACAACAGCCACCATAATAGTGTTGGTATGGCACCCTACGAAGCACTATATGGTCGAAGATGCCGAATCCCACTTTGTTGGTCGGAATCGGGTGAGAGTCTGCTATTGGGACCAGAAATTGTGAAGCAAACCTCAGAACAAATCTGAGTGATAAGGGAAAAGATGAAGGCGTCTCAGGATAGGCAGAAAAGCTACCATGACAAACGAACCAAACCGCTAGAGTTTTTAGTCGGAGACAGGGTGTTTCTGAAGACTTCACCAAGCAAGGGAGTCGGACGAGCCTTGAAAAGTGGAAAGCTGAGCCCCCGGTACATTGGGCCTTATGAGGTATTGGAGCGGGTCGGTCTCGTAGCGTACCGAGTGGCATTGCCGACTCACTTATCCTGATTGCATAACGTGTTCCATGTGTCTCAATTAAGGAAGTACTTACACGATTCCACTCACACGATGTCGGATGATGAAATGGAGATTAAGGAGGACCTAACCACTGTGACTATACCGACTAGAATAGTGGACCGATCGGTAAAGCATTTAAGGAGTAAGGATGTGCAACTAGTTGAAGTAGAATGGCAGCAGGACGGGTATACCTCTTATACCTGGGAACGCGAGGATGCCATGAGGCAACAGTACCCCGAGTTGTTTGATTAAGGTGAGTTACCGACTGAATTTCGAGGACGAAATTCTTTTGAGAGGGGGAGAACTGTAACATCCTGATTTAAAACGAATTACCGGGTGAAACTGAGCCATTGGAATAATAATTACAGAGTAGGAAAATTATTTATTAATTATAATTAACTTGATTTGTTAGCTTAAGAAAATAATGGCTGGTTAAGTGAGATTGATTGTTTCCCGCTTATGATTGGGTATAGCGTGAGTGGGTTGCTGCCTCACGCTTTCCCATCCCACTCTCCCTTCCTTCGTGCATGTATATATGATTGGTCATTGGGTCTCTTTTCCTTCATTCCTTCAGATTTCCCTCTGCGACTTCCCCATTCTTCTTCCTTCTTCTCTTTCTCATTTGTTCTTCTTCTTCTTCTCTGCTCTCTATCTCCATTTTCTGCTTTCGGGAGCCACGTTGATGGTGCCCCAGAGGATTTGGAGTTCCCTTGTGCTAGTGAAAGACGATCGTCGAAGCGGAAGAAGAAACTGCCCCTGTCCCCGAGTCAATCGTGGAAGATAACAGTGTTTAAGAGGAGGCTGAACAAGTGGAAGTATCACATGAAGCAGCAAGGCAGAGGGCCAACATCCAAGCAGAAGAGTCTCTCGGAGTTTCGTAGTTGGTAGGGGAGTACCTTATATTTTAAATGCATGGGTTATGGACGGGTTCCGGGTGCTGATGATTGCTATTCTGTATTCTGTGTTGTGTGATGTACTTGCATGAGGAGTGTGTAATACCCGGGTGCACGATGAGTGAGAGTTGAGTGTTGCATGTTTAGTCTGTCCTTGAAATGCATGCTGATAGCTTTGAGAATGTCAAATGATTGCATGGAAACGGTGTGCTGAATTGTTGATGATGACTACCGTGTGGTTTATGTGACGTGTAAGTCGTTATGAATATGAAATGCTGACTGCATGTGATCGAGTGTTGACGTAGTGAACCTGATAACATATCATACTGATGCATGTGTTGTCTGAGTCCTGATACTGTCGAATACCGATTGCATGACATGCTTGTGTTGTTGGATTACTTTATTGAATCCTGATATTGCTCGACACCGATTGTATGGAACGCATGTATTGCTGCATTTATCTATTTGAGCTATGATACTGATTGCATGAGAAGCATGTGTGTTAGACTAATGTATTGAGTTCTGAGAATGTTTATTACCGATTGCATGTGATGCATGAATAGTTGAGTGAAAGGCTATGTATATGAACTCTGTGTTGTGTGATGAATCCACGTGTGGTGCATGGGATGCATTTGTGCTGAGAGCACGTAGTGTGGGACACTACCATCGGTTCTTAAGCGTGGGACGCTGTGAAATCCTTGAGTGGGACTCAAGGTAGCCCTTGAGTGGGACTCGGGCCGCCTGTGAACACCTCGTTGGCGCTGAGAGTGTTGATGTCACCTTGTGGGCAAACGGTTGGGTACCCGTAAAATGGCCAAGCAGCTAGGAGCTGAATTGATAGCTGAGAGCTATGTATAAAAAGGCTGGGAGCCTACGTTGCAACGTTAAAACCGATTACACACAAATGCGAAACCGAGTGCAATAATCTGTGCATATGTACTGCTAATGTTGATTGGAATTTGATTGTACAGATGATGATGTTAATGAGATGATGAATGTATATAACCGAGTGAATTATTCTGTGTGCATATGCTGTGGATGCTGACTGAAATCTGTTCTATGAATATATATCAATGTTATTGAAATATTATGTGTGTATAGCCGAGTGAGAGCTGGTGAATTCTGATCGGTAAAGGTCTTATGTGTGTCCTGATTGATTAGTGTTGTTCTGACTTTAATTATTGCCATGTATAATTATATATATATATTGTTGCATAACTGTGGGTCAATCCGAGTCAGTATCTATCATTTAATATCTAAGACACTCACCCCTATTGTGGCAATCTTTTAGTGAATATCTCTCGGAATGAGGAGTGGAGGAGGAGCTGAATGCCGAGTGAAGTGTTGGTGCCCTATGGAAATTATGTGCTTATGTATATATTGTGTATATGTCTTGTTAAGCCTTGGCCGGCTCGTATTTCAGTCGTAGTCTCTTATACTAGAACTTGAACCCTCTTGGGTAGAAGACATGATCGTGTGCCAGTATTTATTTATATCCCTCTCTTTATCCATCATACTGTGTCTTGTTCTATATCGCGTGAATGATCCGAATAATATATGTATACGTACTTACTGAGTGTGTGAGGTTGGTATAACCATGGGTAGAATTGGGATTAAGAGTTGATGGGGGCAGGGAGACCGTGATTTATTCTGAGCGTATCAGAGTTTAAGTATTTCCGAGTGAATGAGGGCATGGAACACTGAGTAAGGATTGATCTAGATACTTCCCGAGTGATAACTGTTAGGATTTTCCCGAGTGTAGAATAATTAACAATTTCCGAGTGAGAATCTACCGAGTGAAGGTTTTCCGACCGAAAAGCGACACCTAAGGCTCTAAGTGGACCCTATTGTAGTCAATCGTTGTAGTAAGGGAATCTGACTGAGTCTTGACTTAGTAGGATGACTAGAGTAGGAAGAATTATGGTTACCGAGTGAAAGTAAAAGTGAAATATCCCGAGTGACGAAAGGGACGTGAAAGCTATTCCGAGTGAGAAGTCTTCATGGATTCCGAGTAAGTGGTGAGGGGAAACATTTCTGAGTTGTTCGTATACGCGTCCCGATTGAATGAAGTCGTAGAATTCATTATGTTTTCTGAATGGGGCTGGTATGTTTAAGGGCCAACCCGAGTGAATAGAGAGTGGAGAGTGAACCAGGCGCTGAAATCCGGGTGCGGGAATACCGATTGGAGTGAGTGCGTGCCGAGTGTAGCTTTTGCTGAGCGAGTGGGGTCGCTGTGTGATCCGCCTGACCGTTTTCCTTCTTTCGCTGTCAGTTCCTTGAGTCGGTTTTATTCCTCTTGCCTTCTTTTCCATCATTTCCTTGCACCCGATTACTCTAGTTTTTATTGTGAAAAATTTTCTTTGTTTTATTTATTTATTTATTTATTTATTTATTTATTTATTTACTTATCAAAATTAGGGTGTTACATGTACCATTCCTATCTATCAAAGAGAACATCATAAGAAGCTGAAAGATACCTTGCACATCAAAGCCTTCAGCATTAGAAGTCGGGAAGATCACCGTCTTGTTATGGCAATCTACTAAGACTTTGTTAGCTGATAACCAGTCCATGCCCAAAATAATGTCCAGGTCCTTCATAGGCAAACAGACAAGGGATACAACAAACTTTCTACCCTCAAGGTTCATCACAACATTCTCACATCGAGTCACCGATCTTAAACAAGTACCGGTCGGTGTGGTTACTAATATAGAACCTTTCATCATACACATAGGCACCCTTAAGCGCCTCACACAATCTTTAGAAATAAATGAGTGCGTAGCACCAGAATCAAAGATAACATTTACCGAAACACCAAGAATTTCACACTCACCACGGATAAAATCTTCAGCTTGCGCGGCTTCTTCACTAGTAACTGCGAACACTCTGCCAATAGCTTATAGTTAATCACCACCATTGCGGTTTCCAATTCTTCCACCATGGCCATTACCTCAACCATTGTCGTTTCTTCCACCGTTATGATTTCCACCATGGCCACCATTTCGGCCACTATTATAACCATTACCGTTTCTATGGCCACGGCCTCCAAAACCACCACGGCCTCCACGGTTAGCATCATAATTCATGCGGTTAGGAGTGTCAACATTAGCACCTCTTGTGTTCAATGGGCAATTAGGACGAATATGCCCGGGTTGGTTGCATTGGTAGCACACCACATCGTCCCGCGGACTAGCACGTGCAAAATGGTTAGCACCATATTTGTAGCAAGTTAGGCCTTGGAAATTACCATGACCTTGGTTGCCACCACCGTAACCACCTCTAGGAGCACCACGTCCTCTAGTATTTGAGGATCCACCACAAAAGAACTTCTTAAAATGACCTTGTTTCTTGAAATTAGAGAATTGGCCTTTTAACTTAGGCTCGTGTTTGCCATGACTCAAAGGAGTCACATCATCTTCTTCATAAATTTGACACTTATTCACAAGCATTGGAAAACTTCGTATCTCTTGATATCGAATAGCCCGCTTGATCTCGGGCCTTAACCCATTCTTAAACTTCACACATTTGGAAACTTCAGTACCTTCTTGTTGATAGGGAGGATAGAATGCACATAACTCCTCAAACTTGGAGGCATACTCCTCCACCGTCATGCCACCTTGCTTAAGTTCCATAAACTCAAGCTCTTTCTTGCTTCTATAGCTGTCTGGAAAATACTTCTTCAAGAATTCCACCTTGAAGTTCTCCTAAACCAAGGGAATATCAGCAGATACCATGCGTCCCCTCATAAGATGCCACCAAGCTTCGGCTTCATCGCGGATCATAAAGATCGTATATTCCACCTTTTGCGCTTCAAAACACTCGAAGCTAGTGTAGATTCTTTCCAAATCATTAATCCAAGCATATGCATCTTCTGGCTTATAACCTCCATGAAACTTGAAGGTTTCCTCTTGAGAAACAAATCAAGACCTTGGGAGCCTTGTCCCACATTCAGTTGGTGTTGTCTTTCCAAGAGATCGGCAAAGCGATTCAAGGCATTTGCCATAGCAACAGCCTCACGATTCGGTTTACCAGCCATATCTCAAGCCTATACATTAAAACATGGCTCACACGTGAGTGTACTAGACCAAACATCTAATTTTTCATCTTATAAATTGAAAGTTCTAGCACTTATAAGTTTATCATGCACCACATCATATAATCACATCACTTTTCAATACACAATCACAACATATTCATCATTAGAGGCAAATAGTGTAAGGACTATTGGCCGGACTCATCAACAATTGTATAAATCTTAATTCAATGATAACCATCACCATTTACCCAAATAATCCATAAATTAATCAATCATGGCTCATATAATTCAATCTTGAGTACCAATTACATGAACAACATTAATCATGATCGTATCAAGAGCAAATCAACGCTCTGATACCAGGTTGAGACGCCCCGAAAATGCGGGGGAAGTTTTTTTCACGTTTTCAATCATTTATAAATTGAATATTTAAAGTGGTGAAGCATTTAATACGACACCTGGATCTATAAAAGCCGCTCTCATATATGAAGATATGAGAGGGTAAATTAAAGGATGATTTTTATAATAAATTTCCAATTAAAAACAGCGGAAGGATTAATTAATTTAATTATTGTATGATTGATTTTGAAGGGGAAGATTTCATAGGGTTCAAGATCCCTTAATATTTCCAAAATGACGTTTAAATGATGCAAGAAGGGGTTTTATTTTAAAGGAAATACAATCATTTAAAACAAAACAAAATATGTGCATCAGGGTGCCACTCGCTCAAGCGAGAACCACATTCGCTTGAGCGAGCCAGTGTAGGCACGCTTGAGCAAAAACGAGAAAGACTGAGCGAGGGAGGAACTTTGCATCAGGGGCTCCTCTCGCTTGAGCGAGCCCAACCTCGATTAAGCGAGAATCAAGAATCCACCCTGGCCGAGTCAGCAAGACGCTTGAGCGAGGGGAAAGATTTGCATCAGGAGCCAATCTCGCTTGAGCGAAATCCATCTCGCTTGAGCGAGATTGCTCCAGAGACGATGGAAACTCTTTGCCCGATTTTCGCTTGGGCGAGGCATATCTCTTCTGGGTGAAAATCGTCCAGTGTCTAATTCCCTTCCTCCTCGCTTGAGTGATCACCAAGCCAGGGCCATTTAGCTTGAGCGAAAATGGTCCAGTGACCAACCTCTGATTCCAATCCAATCTCGCTTGAGCGAGAAGGCCATTCACTTGAGCGAATTTCGGCCAGTGGTCATACCCCTGCTTCATAAGCATCTCGCTCGAGCGAGATTCCCACTCGCTTGAGCGAGCTCTGTAGAATTTGTGTAGAAACAGGAAATTTACTCAACTTGGCATATCAAATCTCATTTCCTACCATTTAAGCCTATCCTAATTCATTAGTTGCACTTTATTCTATATTTATAAGATCTCCCAATTGTTCATATCCTTCAAATCAAATCTCTTTCACTCAATGTATAGGATTTAAAATCATTCCAACTTAAACTTCACAAAATGCTATAAATTATGAAATGCCTCATTTATTCATGAAATTAAACATCAACCAGCATCATCATTCATTACATTACATCATTTGGGTCATTAGTGAAAATTGGCCATGCTCACCAAGGTCCAATTTTCCTACATGACCCTCAAAATCATTAAATACAATCTAGATCACAAAATAAGCATACATATACATCATATGCTACACAAAAACCTAGATTTCACCGGCCAAGGCATTTCCTATACCACTATTTACCTCCTCAACCAAAATGTATTTCAAAATGTCTATTCTTCCCATGGGTGCCCTGCATCACAAGTCTAAGAATGGACAACATGGGAGAGTGAGTCACACGTTCCAAAGGAATGAATATGAATACCATATGATTATGTACATATGCATTAATACATGTATACTTTGCACATACATATCATTCACCATACTCTTTATCGTCACAACACCATCGTACATACATTCACAAGTATCACTACAATTTAGACAAAGTACACCGTATATACATAATCAAGTTCCACCACAATTTAACTATCACATAACTATTATGTGGTATTCATATCTTTTATGTTGTCTTTGTATGTCAATACATCCTCATCACATCCATCATCTTATCTCATCACCTTCGACATACTTCCTTGCTATATGTAAATGCTCTTAAGCTAATGCATATTCACAATGGAATATTTCAACAATTGCAGATCTGACTGTGGGAATATAAACACCAATTATGGGACTCAAGTATGAGCATCCAATCATACCTCTATTGCAGTAGTAAAATGTGTACACTTATTCTTAAATTTGCATGCATTTCACCAATTATTTTACTGGTACCAAACCGCATTGCCTATCTTGTAACAGCTGGTCATTTTCACCATGACCGCGGTATACAACATATTCAACATATGGTGTTGTGGGCCGGCCAGATATCAAATCATGGTGGCTGTGATCCCAAGGACCATCGGGGTCACCTGCTCACCAAGAGCCACCCCCTACAAGGGTCGGCCACATGTAGCTCCCCGAAGCAATACATAGACGGCTTCGTGACTTACACACTGAGTCACAGGGGAAATAAAACTTGCTCATGCACCGAGCCACCCTCCCACTGGGTCGGCTGAGGGAACTCCCCTAATGTTCCAACAAAGACGGCTATGCAGTATGCCATAGATGCAAATGGAAATCATATGCATTTCTCACTCTATGCATCCTATACATGCCACTCATCATACATCATCATCAACACCATTACCAACATTACCATAAGGCTTTTAGTGGATTTATTATTGTTGGTTATTCTTATTAATTTAAACATTTGTGTGGCATTACAATAGTTCTCAATCAACATTATCAACAATCACATTACATTCATGATGGATACAAATATAACTTCATACCATTGATCATTCTACACCACCATATAGCACACCATGAATATTTTAAATGCATCAAAGCATGTTGCCAAACACATTATCTACACCTTACACCATATTACAATTTCTCATATCATTCCAAGCAAGGCTAACATGCATACCAATACATATGGAAATCAAATAACATTCAAATTCATGCATTTAGAACATAAGACTCCTCCCCTGCCTCAAGAGAAGAATTTCGATTGATAATACGCACTCGCCTCGTCATTTGGAATGGATCCTATATTAACATGCATATAAAATCCCAATCAATCAACTATTTAAGACATCATTCATTTCTATTTAATCATAATCATACCTACAATTTCTTAACATGCATTAGACATGTTATAGACCTCAATTTTATCGTTTATTAGGCTTCGGGAATTCCTTCCTATCAAGTCACATTCATTAAATTCAAGTGCCATAAAACAACCATAGCCCCAACCTTCACAAAATACCACAACAAATAATTACCCACATACCTAATGGCTTATATTTGCTCTCAATCACACTATCCAACCAATATTCATAACTTTCCCTAAATTCTTAAAAGTTAGGGTTTCTCTAAAACCCAACAACTCTTATTAATGCCTCATCAATCTTCATTATCTTTCAACCATAAATTCTTCTACCATCATTAATCCCTCATAAATATACATATTTATGGTAATCCACTCTAGGGTTTAAGCATTAAATACTCTCCTCAAACACCCATGCACATACATTGCTCCCTCAAATCACCTTAGCACATATATATGGCGAAAACCTTAACAAAATGGGGAGTATACTTACCAAACACCCAAAAATAAAATGGGTTCCAAGAGAGGGAGAAGGATGCACGAAAATAGAGAGGAGAAGGAGGAGAAGACTTCCACCTCCTAGCTTGCTCCAAGGACGAAAATGAAGAAGAGGGGGAGTTCACCACTTTTGTCAAAGGTTTTTGGAAAAATAAAAGAGAAAAAAGTGAAGGAGAAGTAAAAAGAAAGAAGAAGAAGAATGTTTGCTAAGGGTACAAGGAGCCAACGTGAAAGAAGAGAAGGGAATTGGGCTTTTGCATTTTAATTTTAATCCCTCATTAAAAGATTCATCGTTTTACAATTAACAGGCTCTTTATTTGGGCTCAATACTTTATTTGCAAATTATTTTGAATATATATTCATACTCCCAATATTATCCTCAATAGCCCTGACCAATATCATCTCAATCAGAGATACTTGGTCCAACACCCATATTCTAATCGGGCTTATTTTTGGCTTAACCGGTCTTATTAAATCACCAACAGTCCCCAAAAATTTTAATTTAATTATTCACAATATTTCGGGACATCAAATAATTTACATTCAATTTGTCAATATTTATTTTCCCTGATTTAATCTTCTATTTTGAATTTTGGGATATTACATCCCTTACTCACTCGCCTCCGTTTAACTGAACTATCCACTACTCACATTCTCTCAAATCTTACTTTCTCACATTCTCACGATGATCTAGGGATCAGGCCTAAGCCTCATTCTCTTAAAATACTTAGCAAGGTACTCTTAGGGGTCCCAAGAGCTTGGGCTCCTATTTCAGAAAATCAAGGTTGTTACATCCATTGAAATTGTAAATTTTCAATAAACACCTAACTGAAATATAATACAACAAACTATACATTTCATAATCATTCAATACCCAACATCCAAAGGCTTTAACATAGCTAGTGAAATGAAATCACAAGGTATTCAGAGAACATAAGGAATAACAATAAATAGCATTGGGAAACAAGAAAAGAGTTACTTGCATAGGACAAGCAAAGGAAAAGGTTTTAAAGTTTTTGGTCTATTCTTTATTCCTCTTTTTTGTGGAGAAACCTATATGAAAGACAAAATAACCAAAAAAATATGTAAAAATTCAACATTTAATAAACACTACATTACACCACTATACACTATTGGTTGATACTTAATACTCCTTGGGGTTAAATTCAACCTCTATAGAGTGCAAACAAGAACAAGAAATCCAAAACACAAGTAGTTAAAGTGGGGTGCCTTACCAAAATCCAAAACATAAAGTAGCTAAAATTCAATCTCTCTCTCACACACATACACACACATTTCAAATGCAATTTGCTCGGGTCTTCCTAAGACATTCATTTAATATGTGCAAGGAAAAAGTATACTACTATACTAAACCATGAAGGCTTCATAAAAGACATACAAGAGCAAATATTGTAAACATTAAATTTCTTTAAGGTACTCCTCTATTCACACTTAGAAACATAATAGCTAATTGAATATAACCAATTAAGAACACAGATCTCAAACAGATAGATCAAATACAGTAAAGGAAAGATAGGCAAGAATCAGGATTGAGAAAGAACCTATATTCCATTCTTGCACTCCTTCTGTAAGGGTTTTGAAGCATGTAATTGGGCCAACAATAGGCAATTATAGAGGTATAGAGATATCAGCTATCAATCAAACAACACGATTATTAACTTCCTATTGTTGTACTATATTAACCAGATCATGCTTGCCACAATTCTTCAATGCATCAAAAACCATGTCAAAGCATCATGATATGGGGACCAATGTGATGTCACAAGTCTATATTAGCCTATTTCTGCTTCTTTCATTGGGCTTCCTAAGGTTCAAGTGCTAGTGGAAAAAAACACAAAAGATGATTTAATTTTCAAGCCAAAAAGATACCATCCCAAGAGCTTAAGCTAGTACACATGAAAGATAAAGCAATTGAGAGTAAAAAGAATAAGTGAAAGAGCATGATGAAAATAATAAAGCAAGTATCTTACCATAATACATAAATTAGCTTCCCCCTTTGGTGTCACATAGGAACAATATTAGACCCACCACAACCTTCATGGTTATAGTTTAATTACACCAAAAACAAGTCAAGAAATAAACCAAAGCAGAGAGAAAAGATAAGACAAGAACAAGCCACATATCTTTTTCATCCTTGAATATCAAAGCTTAATAGCGCTCACTTGAACTGGAAACAAAAAGCATAACAAGCACCAACATAAACAACAATGATAGCTTACACAATAGGATTGCATAAGAATATCTTAGTAAGAAAATGATTAAAAATACTATATATAAAATAACTTCTAAATTGTTAAACACATGTGATTATGCCACCTATTAAAAGGAATCCAAATTACATTAAGCATGAAAGGCAAACAACATAAAGGTTCTACTATAATTCCTAAAAAATACTAGAAATCACATTAAGGTTCAACATGGTAATCCATGTTACATTTGGAACAATAACCAATACAACTAGAAATAACAAAGCCTCTACTATAATTCCTATAAAAAAGACTAAATGGTGACTTGTCTAGTTTGGGAGATGTGTGCCAGACTGAAATATAGATGGTTGATTTCTTGGAGATGATTCCATAGGCTGCTAAAAAAATAATAAGAAATAAATTAGTTATAAATAGTGTATAAAATTATTATATAAAATACAATATAGATAATAACTAACTGAATCACTGCTGTTATTAGCTACTTCATCAGGCAAAGGCATTTTTACATTTTTGTATAACTAGGTAATCAACATCTTCATCCGCTTTTTCTTTTTACCCTTTGATTGCAACTTGAGTTCCAATGCTGTCACTTTTTGTTGCAATTCTGTATCAAAAGCACCTGCGTTGTTTGGTAGAAGTTGTATTGTGCTGTTGGTAATTTGTTTCGAATGCTTGAGTGGGATAAACACCTCCTCCTAAACCTCGAACTCAACCCAGACACTCCTTCCCCATAACTTGGCCAGGTGAATCATTTGGTAAGATATTCGTAGAAATGTTTCCTTGACTCTCAATCTTGACAATCTTTTCCTGCATCACAATCAATTAAGAATGTAAATATTAAATAAACACATGCATATATTAATACCTTAAATAACCGTAGAAGGTTTAATACTTACACAAACAATTTTAGCAACCTCATTGACATATTTACCATATTTCTTCTTATGAGTTTCAATATATAATTTTCCTTGACTCACTTGCTACCCTGTCACAGCTGCCTATTGCATTAAATATGTAGTTTTCTAGATTTTATTCTTAGAAGATATTATTGAAAACATATAAAATGTAAGTTAGAATGGAAAGTTTATAAATTCTCACAATCTCTGCGACCCTTTTCTTAAGCTTTTTGGAACCCCCGGTATGTGGGATTATAAGTTTTGCACGGTTTTATGCATTTTGTTCACATGTATCCTACGAAAAAAGAGAAAAGTTGCATTAGTAATAGGGTGGTTAGGACTTTGTATCAACGTAATTTATATGTTTATGTTACCTGAGTTTCTTTCTACTCTATAATCGATATATAAAGCCCACTCAGTTTCTATAATAGACAAAGGAGGATTACTTATATTTTCTTGTCGGCTTTTGATTGGGTCATAATACTGTTGATATAGCTCTAACTTGTAATCCCTCCATTTCTTGCTGCAATCCTTGAACACATATGATTTTTCTGTTGCATCATGCACTGATTCCCACCAAAATTTTGGCTGTATAATCATTTAAATTTATAAGTAAGAATTATATCTTAACTAGTGAATTAATAAGCATCACTATATACTTCATACCTTAATCACTTTTTGCCATGCTTCATCTTTAAAGTTCAGTGGAACCTTTTTTCCAACTTTTGAAACTAATGGGAAAATATTTTTCATTCCTAACTAACAATCCTAGAAAATGGGTCAACAAACTACTAAGCGGTGTACTAGCAGGTTGAGCACCATCTCAAGGGACAACCACCTTGTCTCCAAGTCCAAGTAACCAAACACATCACGTGTCTTCAATGTATCTTCTCTAAGCACTCCTTTAGCATCTATTTAAAAAAAGTAAGAACTCCTTAAAGTTACATTGATGCATGTTTTAATAAAGCAAAAGAAATAAAATAAATCATATGCTTATCAATTGCACAAGCCAGTTTTGTCTCTTTCCAACACTAACAAAATCACTTAACCAGTTAGACTCATTTGATCCACTTTGAGTTTGTGTAAATGAATCATCATTTATTGCAGGGTTAGAAACATCAACGTCTTCCACTTGAATAGATGTGGATTGTGCTAGTATTTATTTCTGTGATATACTTTATGATCACAACAAAGTTAGAAATAACGTAAAAGGTTAGTTAAGAATATATAATACAATTGAATCAGGACTTACTTGATACAAGGCCTTCAATAAAATTTAATAAGAAAAGGACTTGATAATAACTAACATATAGAAAAAAATACTTAATCAAAATTGAAAATTACATAAACCTAATAAAAATTTATACAAGAAAATAATATAACTAATTAGTCAAATTCAACAAGTACACCAGGCCTAGCCAAATGAGCATCAATGTCATCTTCTGACCAAAGAATGGGAAACTGTCCTTGATAAGTCTCACTTTCATAAGAGAAGTTTTCCACACCTATATCATATCACTAGTGCAAAAAAGACATTTAACATCGGTTTTTTTGGGCTTTTCATATCGGTTTTGGAACCGATGTGGATCTGGCCGATGTGAAATATAAGGATATTTCACATCGGTTTTTAAACCGATGTGAAAAATGGATGTAACATCGGTTTTTTGAGAAAACCGATGTGAAAATATGGATATATAACATCGGTTTTTAATGGAAACCGTTGTGAATATGCAAGATATAACATCGGTTTTTAAAAAACTGTTGTGAATATGGAACTTACCACATCGGTTTTCTGGGGAAACCGATGTGAATTTGGAACTTTCCACATCGGTTTTTTAGAAAAACCGTGGTGGATTTTGGCTTATAACATCGGTTTTTTAAAAACCGATGTGAAAACTTCTTTTTTTTTTAAATTTTTTTAATTGTTTCATTATATATGAATTTTTTAAAGAAACCTGGACATGAGATTTCAGCATTCATCCCAACTTTTCATGTCAATTCCTGGGCATACATTTATACAACACAGAAAACAAATATATCAACACCAATTAAAATCATATGTCAATCAATATATATATATAACACCAAACATTGTTTTATCTTTAGGTCAGAATTTCATACATAATATATACAAAATTTAAACACTTGTGTTGATCATAATCTAGCTACTTGAAGAAGATATGTTGCCCAACGCTTACGAACCACATCAATTTCATCAGAAGTGAATGGTTCCTTGTTGCTAAAAACCTACAAGTATGTGATGTCAGAATATGCATTTAACTACTAGAAAATGCTTCCTTCTTTAAATCATTTCAATACCTGTATCCAATTATCCTTAATGTTCCCTATTATGACATTGAGCATGTGTCCCATGACATAATAACCACAATGGTTGCTGCCCGACGATTGTTTATTAGCCTAAAATTAGGAACAAGTAAACTTTGCATCAAATTCTTGAACTCATCAAGTCATGTCTAGGCATAAAGGCAACATAGAGTTAATGTAACATAAAGTGACTTACTCTTAGGATTATCCATTCAAGCTTCTTCCTAGTCATAGGTCGTGACCCTCCCAAAACATTACAAGCATCCAAGGCTCTATAGTATAAGAACAACCAACAAGTTAACATTCAAGAATTCTCAAGAACACCTACAAGTTAACAAAACACCTACAAGTTAACAAAACACTTACAAGTTAATAGCACCCTTAATGTTTTTCCCTGGTTGTTTCCATAATGAGCAAAAGAAGACAACAACATTTTGTTTGGGACAAATAATGATCAATTGCCAATGGTTCCTGTCAGATCACAAAAGAAATGAGGAAGTTTACACAAAAACACATGTATAATAAAACTTTAAATTTAAGGTTGTACTAACAATTCATAATATGGAGCTAAAAAAAAGTCATGAGAACTTGTGGATATCCTATGTTGAATATATGCCCGTATTTGTTCTACACTATTTCCTGTGTCTTGGATGTGCTCAGGCTCAAGGAAGCTATAATCATGATATCCATTAATATTGCAAAGGTTGTGCAAATACCTAAAATATAAACAAACATAATTAGATCACATATATGTATTTGTAATAGACATTTAAAAAATTAACTAGTAATAAACTCACATCAACCATAATTGGAGCACAGATATGTTTAACATCTCTTTTCCCATTAGAAATTCCAAAATATCTTGCTGGGTAATAAAGAAAGAGATTGGAGAGTCCTTGCCAATGGCACTAGCATCTAGTTCCAACTGTATTGTTTCAGATCCAAGATTCATTGCTACAAAACACAACCTCCCAAGTGGATCACTATACTCTTCTGTTTCTTGTAAAGGTTGTTTTTGTGTAACTTTCTTAACCACATCAACATTGGCCTAATAAATCATAATTAAACAGGTATAGGTATTAATAAAATCATATATAACTAATAGTGGGTGTAATTAAACAGGTATTATTGCATGGAATTTCATACCTCATCCTCCGATATAATTTTAACTAGTCTTCTGGGCCATAAGATGAAGTGCTTAAAGGCTTCCCCCACTGTACATACTTCATCTGTGGGAATAGGTAATGCAGCATCTGCTTCCTTAATCCTATCAATTGATACCCTCACATGATCATTACTTATTTGCTTATGGTGGATGGTAGACCCAAAATTATACACATTGCCAAGTGCCACCAAACGGTATGGATGATCAACATAAAGCTTACATCGGTCTGGGACATGAGCATAATCTTGTGGAGATAAATCATCTGGAGCACAACTCCCTTTTGTGCTTAAGAGTACAGGATGTGAAGGCGTTTGTGGTGGTCGTTCAGGAATTTGTGAGGGTTGTTGCATACGGGCTAGCTCCTGCAGAATTTCATGTTTTAGTTCCTCTCTAAGCTCCATCTTTAGCTCTTCCCTAAATTTTTTCTCATCCTTGATAATATTTTGTCGTCCTGAATGTCCAAAATATGTCTTTAGACCAACCCCTCGACCACAAGCTCGAACACGACCACTATGTTCTGGCCGCCCTAAGGCAGTAGTCAATATGTCCTCTCGTCCAGATGCCATAAATTCACCAACTGAGCTTCTTTGTTCCAAAGAATCCTGCAAAAATATAACATTACGTTCATGAATAAATTAAATGACACGATAAAATGATAATTAATTATGAATACTCACAATTGTCTCAGCAACAACACGAGTTTCCTCGGATGTGTAGCTTCCTGATTTCCTTTGTCTAGCTTTTTTCCATTTTTCATGTCGTAGTGGAGGAGATGGTGGAGAGATGATAGCAGTAGGATCAGTTCCTGAAGCTTCCTGCCTCTGTTTCAACTTCTCTTCCATCATCTTTTTTCTAACAATTTGTACCCTCCACGAGATAATAAGTGAGGATAACAATTCTTCTTTTGAATGTCTTGTGCAACTCTTCTTTTCTCCTGTCATTAATGATATCTAAATAAATGTTAGTATATAAAATATTTTATAAATTCCAATAATAACTAAACAAGTAATTGAAATTACCTGGAAGGTCGGATCTGTCCTAATCTCAACAAATGACTTCCATGTGTCTTCATCGATCCATGGATAATCCTCTAATGGAACTTTGTCCCTCATATTCCCAAAAATATAATTAGTTGCTAGATATGTCTTGAAAGCTCTCCAACGCTCACTATAAAATGTTAGTAATTTCTTCTTCAAAGTGGTGTTGTTGGGGACATCATATGTGAGCTACATTAGATATAATAAAACATTATCAAATATAACAAAAAATTTCAAAATTATAGTAGAATTACTTATAAATAACAACATACCGTTATACTCTCCCAAATTTGCTCCTTAACACATGCATCTACATCCTTCCACTTATCATTCAAGATGCTAACCTTGCTCCGTGCAAGTAAGGCTACAAAGCTAACAAATTTATCCCTGTTTTCTCCAATAGGGTTCCAAGTTACCTCATCAAATTGGATGGCGATTTTTTGACCACCACCACGTGTAGCTACTAGCTCCCTCATCCGTGTGGTACCCCTACTCTTCCGACAAGTCCCCTGGGTATTTGATGTACTCTCAGGATGATCATCCATTTCCCTGTTGAAAGAAAATAAAATAATTGTTAATTACATGGTTAAATAATATAAATGCAATAATATGAAACAAGTTTGATAACTAACTTAAGTAGTGTCGATTATATGCTCCCAAATCCCTTCTTGATGATCATTACGGATGGCATGGACATTGTCTATTTCATCATCATCGCATAATGTTGGTATGCTAGATGAGAATGGAGGAGTCTCTATAATATCAAGTGTTGAACTATGATTCTCATCGATATCCACCAAACATTTTCCATGAAGTGCAACTGACCACCTTTTGTTAGAAGGATCAGTTATGTAAAAAACTTGTTTTGCTTGGGATGCCATGATGAAAGGCTCATCCTCATGCGCTACTTTGTTAAGTTCCACCAAGGTAAACCCCATTTCATCTGTCTTTACACCAGTGTTACCATCAACCCACTGACATCTGAAAACGGGCACTCTAAATTTAACATAGTCAACTTCCCAAATCTCCTCAATGACTCCATAATAGGGGATGGATGCCACAATTGGATTCTTATCCTTTGCACTGGAAAAATGAATGGATTCAGCCACTATCATCACACCACTATTTTGCACCCGACTATTGTCATCCTGAGACTTTGTGTAGAAGGTGTAATGATTGATGTAATAACCACTCCAACACACAACATCAAAGTTAGGACCGCTTGCTAGCCATTTCAATGTCTCTGAGGCAGTGTCATCATTCACCACTTGTCCTCTAAACCAATTAAGGAAAGTTTTATTATGCTCATTCACCAACCATTTTTCAGTCATGCGAGGGTTTTTTGTCTTGATAACATTCTTATGCCTAGATATGTATGGTAGAACCTCATCAGTGTTGTTCAAGATGTACAAATGTGCTTGTAGGACCTCCTCACGTGGCTTACTCTTAACAGAGAAACCCCGAATGCCAAGTCCTGTACTTCCTTCTCTGAAACGAGGCTTTGGTATTCCAATTGAGTCCACACCTGACAAATAATCAGTACAAAATTTAATAGCTTCTTCTGCAATATATCTTTCAACAATAGAAGCTTCCGGACGATACTGATTCTTCACATACCCCTTTAAAATTTTCATGTATCGCTCAATTGGGTACATCCATCTCAAATAAACTGGGCCACAAATACTAATCTCCCTAACTAGATGAACAATTAGATGCACCATGATGTCAAAAAAAGAAGGTGGAAAATACATCTCCAATTGGCACAATATAACCACTACATCATTTTGTAACTCAACCAATTTCCCAGGGTCAATCACTTTACTACATATAGCATTGAAGAAAAAACATAACTTAGTTATAGTCACTCTAACATTTTTGGGCAAAATGTCACGAATAGCCACTGGTAATAATTGTTGCATTAACACATGACAATCATGAGATTTTAAACCAATTAATTTGAGGTCTTTCATTGAAACAAGTTTTTTGATATTTGATGAATAACCTTGTGGAACTTTTACGCCATACAGACATTGACACAAACTTTTTCTCTCATTCTTTGACAATGTATGACAAGCTGGAGGCAAGTATGTCCGCTGACCTATAATTACTGGAGCCAAGGAATCCCGTATACCCATGTCAACCATGTCTCGACGAGAAGTCACCCCATCCTTTGTCTTTCCTGGGATATTTAGAAGTGTTCCAATAACACTATCACATACATTTTTCTCCACATGCATCACATCAATACAATGCCTTACATCAAGAGAAGGCCAATAAGGGAGGTCAAAAAAGATAGATCTTTTCTTCCTTACATTTTTGTCTGTAGCCTGACGCTTCTGCTTCTTTCCCAAGACAACATTGATGTCTTTTACCTTTTCATAAACCTCATCTCCTGTCAATGCCACAGGAGCAATCTCATTCTCTTGAGATCCATGAAAAGCTTTCTTTAATTTACGATACAGGTGATCATGTCTGAGAAATCTCCTATGCCCAAGGTAAACTGTTTTCTTTCCATGATACATTTGACGGTAACATGTTCCTACTTCACATATAGGACATGCCTTATGTCCTTTAACACTATACCCGGATAAGTTACCATATGCTGGGAAGTCATTTATGGTACAAAAGATCATGGCACGTAACTTGAAATATTCACAGGTGTAGGCATCATAGACATCTAGGCCTTCCTCCCATAACATTGACAAGTCTTCAATCAACGGCCTTAAATATACATCTATGTCATTCCTTGGTTGTTTAGGGCCTGAAATCATCATAGACAACATGATGTATTTTCGTTTCATGCATAGTTGAGGGGATAGATTATAGACAACCAACATAACAGGCCATGAACTGTGTATACTACTTAGGCTACTGTAAGGATTCATTCCATCTGTGGCAAGTCCAAGCCAGAGATTTCTGGGTTCATTGCCAAAAACAGGAAATAATTGATTAATTTTCTTCCATTGTAAAGAATCTGCTGGATGACGAAGTTTTCCATCTACTTTTCTTTCTTCAACATGCCACCTAAGACTCTTTGCATCATTCTTGTTGGCAAACAATCGCCTAAACCTTAGAATTATAGGTAAATACCATAAAACTTTTGCAAGAGGATTTTTGGTTCTCACATCATCACTAGATTCATCATTTTTCACCTTATATCGTGATTCACCACATACAGGACACTCATGTAGCTTTTCATACTCTCTTCTATACAAGATGCAGTCATTCGGACATGCGTGTATTTTTTTATACTCCATACCCATAGGACATATAACCTTCTTCGCTTCATAGGTACGATTAGGTAATGTATTCCCTTCTGGAAGTATTTCCTGTTGCAATAAAGTAATTCTGTGAAACTTTTATCAGTCCATCCATTCTTTGCCTTCAAATTAACTAGCCTTAACACTGCTTCCAATCGTTTTAGTTTACACCCTGGATACAAAGGCAAATCCACATTCTGGTTCCAATCATCATACACATGTACTCTTTCAAAAGATTCGCGTCCAATGTCACGTATCATGTCTTCCAACCCATCATTTATTCCTTCATTAACTTCTTCTGTTTCAGACACACTCGGTATCAACATTAATTCCCCGTGCCACGTCCATGTTGTATAATTCTTACAAAACCCATGACATATGACATGATCTCTAATTTCCTCAACACTTAATCGTTTTACATTCAAACATTTCACACATGGACAATAAAATCTCCCATTATTGTTAGGAACATTTCTCTGAGCAAATTCCAAAAAAGCTTCCACCCCGACTGCATACTTATTACTTGTTCGTCTAGCATTAATCCAACTCCGATCCATTGGTACTAATGTTCTAAAATCAACATCAAAACATCAATGGACATTAATGACCCGCTAAAACATGGTATGAATTAAGCAACATAATGTTCTTTCTTAAACAACCTAAGTTACTAGGCTAATGTGCAAACTAAGTAAATAAGTCATTTAACAAACATGTTAAAAGTAAAACTTATTAGTCCACCTCAACCTTATACACACCACCTATTTTAACCACAAAAAAGAACCATATCCAACACAACTCAATATCCAACACACCTTCATACACACCATTTTTAACACAAACATACCAAATTTTATATTTAGGTTCTCCTAGGCATCTTAAGAAACATGTTCAAGGCACTCAACCTCAACTATACATATACGCATGGTCAAAGAAAATAAACATTTTCAACACAACTCAAGTTCAACTAGGCATTTTAACAAACATGTTAAGAGCAAAAATTATTAGTCATAACCGTACACACCTACACATGTTCAAGGCAAAAACCCATTTTAAATACAAAAAATAAACCATATCCAATTGAAGCTCACAATAATAGAGTTAAAGATGCGGAGTTTAAGAAGCTCACAATAATGGAGTTAAAGAAGACGGAGAGAAGAGGATTGAGAGAAGCACACACTGGGAGAAGGTTGAGTTGAGAAACTTGAAGAACTCGTTGATGTTGCAAAATGGAGAAGGTTGAAGTTGAAGAATGTTGCTGTCATGAAATGGAGAAGGTTGGAGGGTGTTTGGGGCAGCTCCACAACGGAGACCAACGGAGAAGCAACTATGAGACGCTTTGGGGGCAACGAAGGTTCCAACAGAGATTTCTCGGTTCAACAGCGCTAAAAATAAAGACTTGAAGAAAGGTTGGTGGAGAAAGGTTGATGGAGAAAGGTTGATGGAGAAAGGTTGAAGAAATGTTTAACAACGGAGAAAGGTTCAACAATGGAGATTTCAGTGATGGAGAGGTTGAAGAATGTTGTTTTCGCTGATGGAGAAAGGTTTGCAAAGCTGTATGCGTTCACTGTTTTATTTTAATTTTGATAATCCCGCGTCCTTTTCCACAACGGTTTTCTTAAAAACCGATGTGGCATCTGCGTAAAAAAACCTCCACAACGGTTTCCTGAAAAACCGATGTGCCTAGACTTCATATTCTATAACGGTTTTATTAAAAACCGATGTGGCTTCTGCGCAAACCAACATACACAACGGTTCTATTTGAAACCGATGTGGACAATGATCTGACCCACGTGAACGCCTCGAGTCCATCGTTTTTGTCTTTTTCCTTTCAATTTCACAACGGTTTTCATCAAAACCGATATGGACCCACGTCCTCGAGTCAATGTTTCCTCGTTTTTGTCTTCCTCTCTACATCGGTTTTAAAAACCGATGTGGGTTCTGTGTGCTGGTTCCCCACGTGATCGCCTCGTTTTTGTCTTCCTCATTTTTGTCTTTTTCCTTTCATTTCACAACGGTTTTCTACAAAACCGATATGATACTTTTGGTGTTTTAGATTTTAAATCTGTTTCTAAAAGTTAGCATATTTTCAAAATTGCCACCGTGTAATTATATCACTACGGTTTTTAAAAGTTGATGTGAGATCTTATATTCCATATCGGTTTTAAGAAAAACCGATGTTAAATAGTTTGCTAGTATTTTCAAAAATGCCACCGCTCTAATTTTTAACAACGGTTTTAAGTAAAACCGATATGAACATTTGTATATATTTTCAAAAATGCCACCGCGTTGATTTTTCACATGGGTTTTTATAAATTTGTGGTGAATTTGACGTTGTGAAAGGCTACTTTTGCACTAGTGTATAAGTCCCTTGGTTTAACATGTACTGGGGTGCACCATCCTTCATTCACTTTATATTCCACATAATAAACCATTTGAGCTTCAGCTGCCTTTATATAAGGTTCATCATCTTCCCGTAAACCAGTATGAATCAAATGAGAAAAGTTCATTGATGTAAAGCCTAGCTTATTCTTTTTAATGTATCTTGAATTTGTGGTATTTACCCATTGACATTTGAACAAAGTGACTACAAAATGGCCATAGTAGTTTAATTCAACAATGTCAATTAACTTCCAATAATATGGGACTACACCTTCAACTGGCCTGTTATCGCTTGTACTAGCATAACTCTCAGTTCCAAAGTTGGAAAAGAAACCACTATTTTGAGTTTTAAACCCTTGCTCTCGTTACAAGGTTTGAAATTTATATCCATTCATATTATAAGCAGTGAACCTTCTAGCTTGTTGAAGTGGACCTCGAGCTAGGGCATGAATATCATCAAAGTGTTGTTATTTATCATCATTAAGAATATATTAACAAAGAAATCAAAAAAATGAAAAAAAAATTCAAACTGATTAATACATTCAGTGTTAAGACAAAAACTGTACTCACCCGAAGACTAAACCATGATACAAGTCCTTGATGTACTTCTTTTTCTATCTCATTTGATGACCTTGTTGAAGTGCGTAGCCTTTATTTTATGAATTTCCTAAATTCATATAGTTAGAATATATTTCCTTTAGAACTAATATGAAGTTTAAGATCAAGACTTACATAACAAAACCTTTAATTTCTTGATAATTGATCAAAACATGATGATGCGCTTGTAACATTTCAATCGGTGTTAAAGTAAAATAGATGCACTTCCAATAAGTTTGCCAACATTTGGAAAGATTGATGATGCCGAATCAAAGGGATTGTTATTAACACAACCTATTTGATGGAATCTTGTCTCAATATCTATTTCTAAGTATCTCGAACAAAATGTAACGATCTCTTCTGATATCCAACATTCTGCAATTGTCCCTTCCGGTTGTGCTTTACTATGCATAAACTTTTTAACTTTCCTAGAAACCTATAAGATATATAAAAGAATAAGTAACAAAAACATAAATTAAATGTTAAAAACTCATAGTATAATTTGATATAGCTTTCAATGGGATACATCCATCGATAATGTACCGGCCCTCCAACTTTGGCTTCATCAACCAAATTAACCATCAGGTGAACCATGATCGTAAGAAACTGAAGGTGGGATATCATTTCCAAATGACATAAAGTTAAAATAATTTCATTCTTTAAAATGTCTAGCTCAATAGGGTTCAAGACCTTAGCACATATTAACTTAAAAAATGCACACATATCAGTTATTACTTTAGCCACTTGGGTTGGCAACACATTCTGAATCGATAAAGGTAGAAATTATTCCATAACAACATGACAATCATGACTCTTTAACCCAAAGATTCTGTATTGTGTTATGTCAATACATCTCAAGATATTACTTGAGTAACCATTTGGTATAGTCACATCTTTCAATGTAGTCAACATCACTTCTATCTCTTCCCTCGTCATAGTAAAAAGAGTTACAGGATACTTTTTCCTATTATTTGGTGGCCATAGTTCTTTTCTTATACCCAGTTCACATAAGTCGTTACGAGCTTTAACATGATCTTTCCTTTTGTCTTTGCCATTAATCAAAGTGAAAAGTATGTTGTCATAAACTTTTTTTTCAATATGCATTACGTCCAAGTTATGACGCAACAAGTTAAACTCCCAATATGGTAGTTCAAAAAGTATACTTTTCTTTTTCCATTGTTTAGTTTCATTGTCATCTATGTTCTTCGTTCGTGTTCTCTTTCCTTTTCCCTTCGCTAATGGCTTTATCTTCTTCCCAAATGTCACTTTAATATTCTCTACTTGTTTTAAAATTTTAGAGCCTGATAATTGTCTTGGTGGACCCATCTCCTCAGTTTTTCCATCAAATGGAACTTGATTCAATCGAAACTTGTGTCCTCTTGACAAACATCAGTGATGGCCTAAAAAAGAGTTCTTCTTACTACATAGAAGACGAAAAGGACTCGCATCAAAGTTATAACTTTGACAAGCAAGACCTATATAGGTATTCCATCCAAATAGCATCTTAAGTCTAAGAAAATCAATTATAGTCCATAAAAGGTATGACACCACAGATTAACTAGGACTAATTCACCCACTAGAATGTTCTACTTAATTAAGGAGTCACAAATTATTTAAAAAAATAGGAGTTTATTTTTTTATATTTTTTTTGACAGGTGATCATTAACACATAGTTCAAATAAATATTATAACATAGATTGATTCTTTATAACAAAGAGGTACTCAAAAGGGTACGGGGCTCGCAGGCTCCCAATAAAACTAGTACAATAATATAACATAATTAAACGTCGGGACCTAAAACAGTCTTGATACCAACAATGAGTATAAACAGGCTGCGTTCATGGCTTAACATCCCTTACTGTAGGTAGTCTAAGTCTTGCTCACATTCACCCTGACCTTCAGCTGATGATCACAAAAGGGAAAGTAGACATACAACATAAAAAAGGATGAGTATAAGCTATCAACCCATATACTTCACATGTAAGGGTAGCTCTAGATATTATACAAACAATTACCAAACAGATACAAGGAAATCTCTACAACATTCACCAGGCAACCACATAAGGGAAATAAGTATTAACAAAGTTAGTCACACAATTATGGTATGTTATGCATATGTTAGGTTCATTATTACTCATCTTAGTTAAGTGCTAACATGCAATGGGGTCCAACTTCCGCTCATCAATATCTCACATATCATATCCAAGTGCACGACAATCCCACCTTATTCTCCTACCCAACTAGAGCGACCGGAGCTTGCCTCGTTCTGTTCCCACAAAAGGGTAAGGACTCATAGTCCCGTCAATAATAGATCTAACACATATCTCGTCAGAATGGGCACTCCACGATCATACAAACCCTAATCCAGGATGGAAGTACATCAAACTTGCCATGGGCTGTTTAGTTTCAGGAGTGAATCTAAGCCATTAGAAGTCCGCCCCTGATATACTCCTAAGACCGCCCTTAGGGGATCGAGACGCCTGTTATTTCTTTAGTCTACCCATCATTGTATACTTTAGGTGAGCACTCTAATATCTGTCCTCAACTCCAAATTCAACATGCAATTTACTTGTCTTATCATAAGGGTGTCCAAGTACTAGAAGGAACCTTACTCACCCGACGTATTTGTCGTTAAAGCATATAACTACTTATCATAAATTCTTTTCATGAAGAAGATATTAGGAACCAAGGCCTAGGTGCTACCTAGATAATCCCTTCTTAGGAGCATTAAGGTTTAACATCTAAGTAGGCTTTAATACAGAGGAATTTTTAAGACATTATTGTCTAAATTCCTCTTTAAATCCTTTTTCTAAAAAAATATTTTGAGGGATTTTATGCTATTAAATTTTTTATGGAGACAAAATTCCTAACTTATTTTAATTTTATTTCTAAAAAATGTAATTTTATATCAAAGTATTTAGTTTCAAAAGAAAGGTGAGAACAAGGTACATTAGCATTTCTTGCGATTTTCAATTTTTACTAATATCGTCTCGTCGTATTGATTTACGACAAACGACTAGATTGGCCTTAATTCTTTTAAAAATTATAGAACCTTAAATAAAAATACTTTATTATAATTATAATTACTACAATCCTTTCTAGTCTTATACATAAAAATGAAACTTTCTTTGAACAAACATAAATTATAAAGTTTTCTATTTCTCATTATTTACTGATAACTTTGTTCTTGTCGTATTTTATCTTAAAAATTTCAAATTGAGTGATTTCAAGCCAAAAGTGCTTAACTTTTGAAATACTGATTAAATATAATAAAATTGAGTATTAATTCTAGCCAAAAATAGGTCCTACACGAAAATGCACTAAAGTGCGAAAGTTTATCATTTTAGCTTTCGTAAAAACGCATTTAAGGACAAATTGCACGTCAAAATTTCTTTAAACCAATTTTCCTTATTTGGGTAATTTTTTTATACTCAAAATTGACCTTACACATCACAAAACACACATCCAAAACAATTTGACCATTTTCTCCCATTTACTTTTGAAAATACATTTTATTCAATTTCTAACTTATCATTCGCGTCTATACTTGGGTCCCTTTTAAATCTTTCATCTAATATCACATTTATACAAATTTTATGGTTAATTTTAGTACCAAAACTATCAAAATACAGCAGCTCCATCACCTTGTATTTCCTTTAAATTAAACTTTACATATTTCATAAGTCATTTCCTTTAATTTTAAGCATACAAGGCAATTATCATAAGTATAAGTATTTAATTCCATAATTCACAAAAATTTTAGAATTAAATTTACGTCTAAAAATTCATTTTACGAATGAGATTTCAAGGATCAAGCCATGCATGTGAATTTTAATTGTTAGGCCACTTAAGATAAGGTTTTCACACAAAAATCTGTAAACTTTAAGTTATTTATCTTAAAGAAATTTTGCATGGAGGTTAAGAGGAGTGGTGGAGTGTTTTTGCTTCATGTTGTTGGAAGAATGGTGATGGTTAACGTGAATAGAGAAGGTGAATAAAAGGAAGAAGGTTGCTGGATTTTTCTTTGTGGCTTAGAGAAAAGAGAAAGCAATAGAGAGCAAGTGTGGTCTTTTGGAAAATAAGGATTTTTGCATGGATCTCCTTGATGGCCAAGGAGTCCACAGTTAAGAGAGAAGAGAGGAGATGTGTCAAGCTCTCCTTATGCATGTCTATATGTCTCGCTCAACCATTAGAGTGTGGAGGAAGGAATTGCCAAGTGTCCTTGGTATGTTGTCATATGATTGGTCTATTTTCATGTAAAGCTGAGGTGTCAACATCATTCTTTGAGTTTTTAGAGGGTGTTGCTGCCTGAATTAGAAAAAATACAAACATGAAAATTATAGATCTTTGTCTTATATTTAAAATGATACATGGCACAAAAAATCTATCATCGGACGAGGGAGATATGACCATTTTATTAAAACTATCCAATGTTATTTTAGGATTTAAGTTTCTTACAAGAAATGACTTTCTAGGTCAAATTGGTGACGAATTGGCCTTTGTGACTTTTGTCAAAGTTTAGGCAATTGAGTCTAGAAAATTTTGGTGAAAGAATCATTCGATTACATGGTTATAAGAGTGAGAAACACAAAAAACACTGGACATAGTGCAGGCTGTCACCATGAAAACATGAGTTAGTGCGGTATTTTAATTTTTGGGATTTATTGAGCAAGAATGGGCTTTTGTATCCAACATCAAAGTTGTAGATAATTTTGATACAGAAATTTTAGGACAAGAATAACTCAATTCTAATAACGGGAGAAGAAATTATACCTAAAATACATATAGGTGCACAGATTGGCTTATACGATTTACTTAAAAATAAGTATTTTGGGTTAGGCGGTGGGAAACGGGCATTGAGCCTTTCATGAAAACTATAAGACATGGGTCTACGATCTAGTGTGGGACCAGCCATAAAAGTATATATATTTTAGTGTTTATACACCGGTACAGTGGGTATCCGGTATTGTAATCCGGTCTCTCAGTGGGAGAAACTGGTCTCGTTGTCCTGGAGATCCTTTATACCAGAGTTTCATGTTAGTGTGGGCGAAAGGTGGTATCACCTATGAAGATTCTCTGACGCTCAAGTTAGGAGAGTGTGTATGAACTCTGTGAATACTTAAACAATGCAATAGTAAGATGAGAGTTAGAACAACGTAACCTTGCATGTGTATTGGAATATGCTATTTATAGTTGGACGTGGAAATGAATCATCAAATACAGGTGGGCCCATAGGTTCTGATACCGTGTATAGAGTGTCAATCAAAGTGGCTCAGTATTCAGAGTGTGCCAGGGGGGTAGGTCAACTATCAATGTACGATTCTGACACAGGGATGGAGGATAATCACCTTTTCCGTACATTACGCCTTCGATTGTACTTACTCTTTTCAGTAAATGATATAGACACATTCCACTGTGCAGAGTATCCATACTGATAAGCTATAACCCCTCTTATCTAATTATGACACTGAAGTAAGTGGTTATACGTGACGGAGAAATGAGAATGGATTAAGTGTCCGATATATCAAATGTAACCTTAGATAACTGGTGTAGGGTACTGCCCTGTGATACCGGTTGCCCTTCTGGAGCAGTCACGCTGTCGTCACAACTTTAGGGACCGGTATCCAGAACGGATCAAATGGGCTTTTGTATCCAACATTAAAGTTGTAGATAATTTTGATACAGAAATTTTAGGACAAGAATAACTTAATTCTAATAACGGGAGAAGAAATTATACCCAAAATACATATAGGTGTGCAGATTGGCTTATACAATTTACTTAAAAATAAGAATTTTGGGTTAGGCGGCGGGAAACGGGCATTGAGCCTTTCATGAAAACTATAAGCCTTTCATGAAAACTATAAAACTATAAGATATAAGGGGTGTACTGGGAAAAATGACTTGGCTCAAACTCTTCGGACAATCATTTGGCTAGAACCGAGGGATTATGCACAAAATTAAAAATTTAAAGTAACATAATTTAAATGATCTTAATAAACCACTAAGTTTTCTTAACTAATTAATTAGTATTATTACTTTATTATTATTCACATAATTTAAATTAAAAATAATCTTCTTTAATTCTCTAAATTTTTCCAGAATATTATTCATCTATTATACAAGCAAGTTGGTCGTGGCCCAATCATCATTGCACATAAAATTTAACATAGAAGCAATGCATTTGGTCTCAGGGACCCATCACACAAAATTAAGGGCTATTACACTTATTCCTCCTTTGAGAAATTTCATCCTGAAATTTTACCTAGTACTAGCAAACTAGTGAGGATAAAGGGCCCTTATCTTTTCTTCGAGTTCCCACGTAGCGTCTCCTTCATCAAACTAGCTCAAGATTACCTTGACCAAGGGTACATATTTCCCTCTAAGTTGCTTCAGGAGGCTATCTACAATCCTCATAGGTACATCCTTATAGGTAAGATTTTCTTTAAGGGAAAACTATTCAGGCTTTAGAATATGGCCACGATATGGCATATATTTCTGGAGTTGGGAGACATGGAAGACATTATGAAGGTTAGACAATTTAGGAGGTAGGGCCATGCGATAAGCATTTAGCCCATTCTCTCAAGGATCAGGTATGGTCCCACATACTGGGGTTCAACTTCTTTGTCTTCAAGGCTCTTCCTACTCCCGTTACAGGAGTAACCTGTAGAAAAACATGATCTCCTTCTTTAAATTTGAGTGGCTTTCGACGCTTGTCATAGTAGCTTTTTTGACGATCTTGAGAAGCCTTCATTGTTGCTTGGATTTCCTTGATTTGCTCTGTGGTTCTCTGAATAACCTCTAGTCCAATTACAGGCTTTTCTCCTGTTTTGAACGAACACAAGGGTATACAACACTTCCTCTATACAAAGCTTCGTATGATGCTATTCCAATGCTAGTATGGTAACTGTTGTTGTAAATGAATTCCACAAGTGTTAAATACTCATACCAGCTCCCGCCATGCTCTAGTATACACATTCATAGAAGATCCTCAACGGTTCTGATAGTCCACTCGGATTGACTGTTGGTCTAAGGATAATATGCTGAACTTAGCTTTAACCGGGTTCCCAATGCTCGTTGCAAGGTATCCCAGAAACGTGAAGTGAATCAGGGATCCCGATCGAATACAACTGTAGATGGTACACCATGCAATCTGACTATTTCCTTGATGTAGATCTACGTGAGCTTTTTCAGAGAATACTTCATGTTGATCGAAATAAAGTGCGCGGTCTTCGTGAGTCGATCCACAACTACCCAAATCGCATCATATCTCGTCAGGGTTCTTGGGAGTCCAGACACAAAGTCTATAGCGATCTCATCCTACTTCCACTCCGGAATCTCAAAAGGCTAAAGAGTTCTGTATAGTCGCTACTACTCTATTTTTATTTTTTGACAGGTCAGGCACTTAGCCATATATTCAGCAATATCCTTTTTTTATTTCTTGCCACCAAAATACCTTTTTCAAATCTTGATACATCTTTATTGATCCTGGGTGTACATTGCACTAGCTTTTGTGAGCCTCCCTGAGGATAGATCTTCTCTACTCAACGGCCTCAAGTACACATAATCTCCCATGATATTGATCACCCCTTGCTCATTTTGTATAAATTTTCTTGTCTTTGCCTTCTCAAACTACTTCTGCAGAACCTCATCAGTCTGTTGAGCTTCCTTAACCTGATTAAAAATTCATTAGAAACTCTCAACATTCCTATCATCATGATTCCTGCTCTAGGTGACAAGGTGAGATTCAAATCATGGAACTGCTCTACTAGCTCTAGCTCCTTGGTCATTATGTAGGACAAATGCAACGCTTTCCTACTAAGTGCGTCGGCTACCATATTCACTTTACCAGGTGATAATGAATCTCGAAGTCATAATCCTCAATAAAATTCATCCATCGTCGCTGCCTTATGTTTAACTCTTTTTGATTGAAAAGGTATTTTAAGCTTTTGTGGTCACTGAGCACTTCAAACTGTATAGATAGTGCCTCTAGATCTTTAAGGCAAAAATGACTATGGCTAACTCCAGGTCTTGTGTTAGGTAATTCATTTCAAAAGGTCTCAACTAACGTGTCACGTAAGCTACAACCTTCCTTTCTTGCATCAAGACACATCCTAGTCCTTGCCCAGATGCATCATAATACACTCTATATGACTTAGTGGGATCAGGAAAAACTAGAACCGGTGTGTTGGTCAATCTTTTTCTAAGCTCCAAGAAATTGTTTTCACACTTATCGCTCCATATAAAAGGTTCATCTTTATGAGTCAACCTGGTCAAAGGTGAAGCTATTCGAGAAAAATTCTTGATGAACCTACGATAGTAGCAGGAAAAAACCAAGAAACTACGAATTTCTATTATACTCTTCAATCTTTCCCACTGCAGCACTACTTCAACCTTAGCAGGATCCACTACTATACCCTCCTTTGAGATGACATGCCCTAGAAACTGCACTTCCCTCAGCCAAAACTCACACATAGAGAGCTTTGCATATAACTTTCTTACACGTAATGTATTCAGAATAGTCCTAAGATGCTCTTCATGCTCTTTATCACTCTTGGAGTATACTAAAATATCATCAATAAATACGACCACGAATTTGTCGAGATACAGGTGGAAGATGCACTTCATATAATCCATGAAAATAGTGGGCGCATTCATGACTCTAAAGGGAATGACTGTTAGGGAATCCTATTAGGGTCAGGCAGCGGAAACACAAAGGATTCCCAAGAAAGAATTGGAAACACGTATGTCTCAAAGCATTATGCTAAATTAAAATTTTTAATTAGGGTTTACCTCTTGTAGACGCAGAACAAGATTCTCGATCGAAGCAATTGTAGCTTCGCCCTTAGGAGTCCACACGAGCACTCCCATAAGAAAACTAACGATCCGAATGCTAGTACGGAATTTTAGTGTAATCCAATTTCTGAGCAACAGCCTATGAGCATCTCATGCTCTATATATAGACTTAGGTCTTGACCTGAGCTCTCATTAAACATTGGGCTCCTTACTCATTCTAAATGAGTTAGGCCCAAATAGTTTTATTTTCAATCCAACTAAAATAAAACTATCCTCTGGTGGGCTTACTCTATGTGTGTGACCCTATAGGTAAAATATTCGATTATATTAATAATAAACTATTTTATTATTAATATAAAATAAGAGCGGTATCTAGCAATACATCATTATATCTGAATATTATTTATCATCGACATGACCTATAAGTGATAATTATTTTTTATATCTATTCCTTTTGTCACGATATCTAATTGGGCCTAAGGCATGGTCGTCATCATCCTTGTATGGCCCAATTCATTTTACTTGATACCAGAGTAGACTTTATCGAATAAATATATAATATTTATTCGTCCTAGCATGGCCATGCATTTCATTAGTCTCACTCCATCAAGTGGCCCATAGATATCACTCCTGTCACATAGGAGAGACAAATTCCATCTACATCACTCACATCCCTCTGTATAATTTATCTATTGCCTAATCACAATCTTTATGGTCATCTTATTATAGATAACGTTTGATTGTATTAAAATAATAAACTCCTTATGTAGGAATCGTAGTGACTTCAGGTCGAAGGACTATATACCATTATCACATTGAGAACCGTTTATGACACTCGTGTAACGATCCATGCAACGTTCTCATGGTGGGTCTGTCCAGTACAATATTACTCTTAATGTGTACCCGTGTAAAGACTTGATATCATATATCCATGATTTGTGAGATCAAATCATCAGTACATTCACACACTAATCTTAATGTATTTACATGTCCCCATGTAAATACTTGATTAGGGACGTTTTAGGAATAATTCTCATATGACCTATTATTCTAGGATAAATAGCATTAGTCTAAAACTGAAAATACTAATTTTATTGATAACTTAAAATTGATACATTAATAGCTCGTAGTGCATACACCAACAATGACAAGATACTCAGTGAATATAGCGAGTTTGAAACGCCGTCTTAGGGATGTCCTTCTTTTTCACTTATATCTGATGGTAGCCTGATCTCAAGTTTATCTTGGAAAAGATGAATGCTCTATGTATCTAATCCATTAAATCATCAATACGTGGAAGAGGATACCGATTCTTGATCGTTACCTTGTTCAGTTAACCGTAATCTACACAGAAATGCATACTTCCATCCTTCTTCTTTATCAGTAACACTAGCGCTCCCTAAGGTGAAACACTAGGTTGAATCATCCCCTTCTCTAAAAGCTCTTCGATTTAGTTCTTAAGTTCCTCTAGTTTCTTCGATGACATTTGATACAGAGCAATAGATATCGGCCTAGTACCAGGTATGATATCGATGCTAAACTCAATCTCTCTCTCAAGTGGTATCCCAAGTATATCTTCTAGGAAGACTTTAGGAAACTCTCAAACAATCAAAAGTTGTTCTGGCTTCAACTTCTTCTCACACTTAGTGCTAACAAGGACCATAAATACTTGCGCTCCTATTCAGAATGGAGTTACCTCTTGAGTAACAACAATAGACTCAGATTTCCTGAGTTGAGAAGACTCAAGTGACAAGACTCCATAGGATATAGACTTACTATGGCAGTCAATCAGAACGCGATTGGTAAAAAGCCAATCCATTCCTAGAACAATATCTAGATCAATTAAGGGCAAACAAATCAGGTCCACCTGATAGGACCTTTCATTAATGGTAAAAGGGTAATTCATACACATAAAGAAGAACTTATGGGTTTGCTAGCGGTAGTAACAACAATCATTTTGCCAGATAAGAGGGTCAAGGATAAATTCAAATGCTTTACACAATCCTCAGATATGAATGAATGAGTGGCTCCAGAATCATACAACACACTCAGAAGAACTTCACCTATAAAGCATGTACCTTACACTAGGTTATTTTCTTGTGCGACTCCATTCATGGTGAAGACTCTAGCATTGCCTTCACCTCTACCCGCCATAATATTCCTCGGTCCTTGTTGGGCATTACCACTATATTGACGGTTCAAATTCACCACTCTGGGATTATTAACTGATACACTAGCAGCCGGTCCTCTATTCCAAGACCTATAGGATATCCTATTTGACCTCTAACCTCTTTCTTTGGGTAATCCAAGTTCTTCTCGAGATAGATGGTACTCTTGTGTCCAAATTTTACACAGTTGTCGCAACCTAAATCGCGACGGCGCGGCGAGAAAGAGAGAATGGTGTGGATGAAACAGGGAGTCGCCACCAACGTTTTAATCCATAGGAAAAACATTGGGAAAAAACTAAGTTCAGTAAAGCACTGGTTAAAAAATTGAAATCCAAGTTTGGGAGTCGGTTACGAGTAGGGAAGGTATTAGCACCCTACATCGCCTGTCAAAGACAGTACCAAGATTGAAAGCACAATATAAATAGCCTTAAATAAAACATGGTTTCTTCCCTTTTACTTGTATTTTGAAAATGATAGAATGGAGTAGAGAACTGTACAGACATAGAATATTGAAGCGAGGTCAATGGGACGTTTCGTCCGAACTAAGCTCGACTTTGATGTGAGACAGAGAGGGTGAGAGAATGCCAATAAGACGTCACGTCTAAATTAAACATCCTCGGGTAAAAAGGATAGGGATAGGAAAGAGATAAGCGGGACGTCTTGTCCTAAGTATCCCTTCCCTATGAATTGTAGCAAGGTTTGAACAAAAACTAGGGGGAAATCAACAAGACGTCACGTCTAAATTGATTTTTACGGAAACGACAAAAAGTAACATCACGAAAGAAACATAAAAAGCAAGGAAATAAATCAGTAAAAGGAAATAATAAAGATGGACCCGACAGGAGTTAAAGTCCTGCTCCTACGTATTCTTGAATTATCAAGAAATCAGGGTTACGTAGTTCTGAGTGTTGTTCTTTTAGGAAAAGACTTGGGAAATGATGGTGGATGTCATTGAGACGGGGAACTCATACAAGGCGAAGTTCTTCACACGTGTATGAATCCTAAAGAGGTTGTGTAGACGGGAGTGCTCCCGTACGACACTGTTTTTAAAAAAAGATTTGTTTCCTTTTTTTTTAATTTTTATTTAGATTTGAAAGAAGACATAGGAAGCATTTATTTTCCACAGTAAGTTCAGAAAACAGAGGAAAAATGAGTAAAAACTAAGGGGAAGAAGAGAAAACCATATGAGAAAGTGGGAAAAAACCAAGTGAAAATGGGAAAAACCGAGTGGAAATGGAAGAAACCAAGTAAAAAAAATGAAATACCGAGTGAGAAAGCATAAAACCGAGTGAGATTGAGGAAAACCGAGTAAAAAATGGTAAAAACCGAGTGGAATGGGGAAATACCGAGTGAAATTGAGGAAACCGAGTAAAAAATGGTAAAACCGAGTGGAAATAGCAGAAACCGAGTGAAACAGTGAAAATTTGACTGAAACAGTAAAAATCCGAGTGAAACGGTACAAATCCGAGTGGAAATAAAGAAAACCGAATGGAAAGAGGATTACCGAGTGAGAAGTGGACTGCTGAGTGAGACTGACCGAGGAGAGGGATTCTGGACGGTGTGGAGCTGGCTTAGACGGTGTGGTGTGGGTTGAGGAGACGGATTGAAGTGACCGTGAGGTGTGTGTGTGTGGTTTGGTCCTTAGAGGGGGAGAGAAAAGGGAGAAAGGGTGTATGTAGAGTGAGAAGTGATGGAAGGAGAAGAAGAGAAGAATTGGTGTGAGAGAGAAGAGAGCACGAAGGGTTTTTTGGCAGAGTTTTCCTCCTCCGAATGCTTCCTTTGAATGCCCTCTCCCTTGCCTATTTATAGGCTGGTTTGAGTGGAAGGCTAGCTCAGGCTTCCACTTCCGAGTAGAATGCCAGCTCAGGCCTCCACTCAGAGTGAAGTGGGGGACAATGGCTGGGTGGGAATTTTTAATTCCCCCCACTTCCACCCCTGTTTGCCACTTGTCTGCCACCCCCAGGATTCCTGGATCCACTTAGGTGGTGGAATCCAAGTCAGCACGGTCTAACAGGGGGGCCTGGTGAGAATCCGAGTGAGAATGGAAGAATTCCGAGTGAGAATTATGGAAATCCGAGTGAAAATGGTGGAATTCCGAGTGAGGATAGTGGAATTCTGAGTGAGGATATTGAAATCCGAGTTAGAATGGTGAAATCCGAGTGAACATGGTGAAATCTGAGAGAGGATGTAGAAAACCAAGCGAAAATATTGTAATCCGAGTGGGATTTTGAAATCCTGAGAGAGGATGTTGAAAATCTGAGAGAGGATGTGGAAAACCGAGTGAAATGGTAGAATGCCGAGTCAAAATGGCTCGGCTTAATCCCTCAGTCAGTGTTCAACCATGGTTGGAATCGACTCCGAGTGAGAAAAGGGGTCAGTCCTCATTTTGCTTCCTGGATCCGAGTGCAAAAAGACCGAGTGAAATCATGTTGATGTGTCACTCGGAACATTCAGTCAGAACCGAGTGAATCACTTCTCACTCGGTTCCTAAATTCCTCTCTACAATCCGAACCACCAACGACTCGGAACCGACTGAAATGTGTGAAGTGTGACTCGGAATTGAAACATGGCTCAGAAAGGTGTAAAAGATGACACGGAGGGGATTTGGTGTTGGTAAAATTTGACTCGGAAAAGTGTAAAAGAGGACACAGAGCCGATTGAAAATCATAGAGAAACACTCGGAAATTGATTGGGAGAGTACCTGGCTCAGACTTCACTTCCTCTCCCTAATCCGAGTGACCATTGGCTCGGAAATTGGAATTTTGGCTATTTTTCACTCGGAAATAAACTTCTTCACACTCAGAATTAGAAATTTGAATTTCTTCACTCGGAATGGCTCTGACAGGGAAGCTTTCCACTCGGAATTGACTCATTCTGAGTAGTTCTACTCGGATTTGCTCCATTCTGAGTATTTCTACTCGGATTTGATCCAACAGGAGCATATTCCACTCGGATTTTACTCATTCTGAGTGATGCTACTCGGATTCAACTTCAACAGGGGGTTTTTCACTCGGAATGACTCATTCTGAGTGATTCCACTCGGATTTCATCATTTTTGAGTCATTCCACTTGGAAATGCTTCATTTTGACTCGGATTTGACTCTTTTTTGAGTTTTTTCACTCAGATTTATCTCCACCAGGGCTGTATTCCACTCGGAAATGCTTTAACCTGAGTCATCTTGTTCAGATGTGATCATTTTTTAGTCGTTCCAATCGGATTTGCCTCCAATAGGGCTGTATTTCACTTGGAAAAGCTTCATTCTGAGTTATCTTGCTCGGATCTGACCATTTTTGAATTATTCTATTCAAATCTGACCATTCTGAAGTATAAAAAGAATCATTCCACTTGGACCGGACCAAAAGAGGTGTTCACAACAGTTAAAATAAGTTAAAGTCTTCCTAGGGCAATCTCTAGTAGAATGAGGTCCCCCACAATCATAACATCTTGTAGGTAGCTTATCACTCTGAGTCCTTATAAATCCACTGAGTCTACTGGGATTTGGTTAGGGATAAGGCCTTTCTGACCTGAAGTCTCTCTAGGGTCGCTTGTCAATTGTACGTTATTCTAGCCTATAACTGGAAGTTCCTTTCGATTTCTATGTTGACGTATGTTCATAGATACAAGACCGATCTACCAAGGTAATAAACTGAGTGATTTGCTGACAACAAATCACCTGGCGGATGTCCTGGCGTATTCCTCCCTCAACCTTAGCACATCGAGAAGCCTCGCTCATGTGGGTATAGTAAAGGCAACACCTAGCCACTCATCAAACTTTACCACATATTCTCTTACTAACATGAATCCTTGTCTCAAATTAAAGAACTCTTGATCCTTCTGCCTCTTGATATCCTCATGGAAATACATAGCCAAGAACTTAGTCTTAAACTGTTCCCAAGTAACCTTAGCCCCATCAACAATTATTTTTACCCTCGTATGAGTCCACCAGTCCACCAATGCTCAACCTCTCCTACCAATATGAGTCCACCAGAGCATTCGCTCCCTGATGTTCCAAAGCTTCTACCATCCTATCTAACAGAGCATTCAACATTACGTTGTTTCGGTAATGCCATAATGACTAAAAGAAAGACAAGGTTTAATAAAATTTCAATGAGTCTTCCCATATTGGGAGGCTCCACACACATAAGTAATCAAATTCTACAATGTGAGTACTAACGTCTCACGAAAAACTCTTTTGAGTATGAAGGAACCTTAGCGGTCCACACCCCAAGCTGAAAGAATTGACCATGCTCCGATACCACCAATGTGACACCCTCGATTAACTAGGACTAATTCTCCCATTGGAACATCTTACTTAATTAAGGAGTCACAAATTATTTAAAAATAAGAGTTTATTTTTTTATGAAAGGTAATCATGAACACATAGATCAAATAAATATTGTAACATAGATTGCTTCTTTATAACAACGAGGTACTCAAAAGGGTATGGGGCTCACAGGCTCCCAATAATAACTAGTCAATAACATAACATAATTAAATGTTGGGACCTACAATAGTCTCGACACTAACAACGAAGGGTGCCCGAGTACTAGATGGAACCTTACTCACCCAACATATTTGTCATTAAAGCATGTATCCACTTATCATAAATTCTTTTCATGAAGAGGATATTAGGAACCAAGGCCTAGGTGCTACCTAGATAATCCCTTCTTAGGAGCATTAAGGTGTAGCATCTAAGTAGGTTTTATTACAGGGGAATTTTTAAGACATTATTGTCTAAATGCCTCTTTAAATCCTTTTTCTAAAAGAATATTTCGAGGGATTTTCTGTTATTAAATTTTTTATGGAGACAAAATTCCTAACTTATTTTCTTTTTGTTTCTAAAAATGTAATTTTATATCGAAGTATTTAGTTTCAAAAGAAAGGTGAGAACAAGATACATTAGCATTTCTTGCGATTTTTAACTTTTACTAATATCGTTTTGTCGTGTTGATTTACGACGAACGACTAGATTGGCCTTAATTCTTTTAAAAATTAATAGAACCTTAAATAAAAATACTTTATTATAATTACTAAAATCCTTTCTAGTATTATACATATAAATGAAACTTTCTTTGGACAAACATAAGTTATAAAGTTACTATTTCTCATTATTTACCAAAAACTTTGTTCTTGTCGTATTTTATCTAGAAAATTCCAAATTTAGTGATTCCAAAGCCAAAAGTTCTTAAATTTTGAAATAATAGGTAAATACAATAAAATTGAGTACTAATTCTGGCCAAAAAAGGTACTATATGAAAATACACTAAGGAGTCAAAGTTTGTCGTTTTAGCATACGTAAAAACATATTTAAGGACAAATTGCGCGTCAGAATTTCTTGAAACCAATTTTCCTCATTTAAGTAATTTTTTACAGTCAAAATTCACCTCACATATCACAAAACACACACCCAAAACCATTTGACCATTTTCTCCTATTTACTCGTGAAAATATGTTTTATTCCGTTTCTAACTTATCGTTCACGTCTATACTTGGGTCCCTTTAAATCTTTCATCTAATATCACATTTACATAAATTTTTGTGATTAATTTTAGTATCAAAACCGTCAAAATACAGCAGCTCCATCACCTTGTATTTCCTTTAAAATTAAACTTTACATATTCCATAAGTCATTTCTTTTAGTTTTAAGCATACAAGGCAATTATCATAAGTATAAGTATTTAATTCCATAATTCACAAAAATTTCAGAATTGAATTTACATCTAAAAATTCATTTTTATCAATGAGATTTTGAGGATCAAGCCATGCATGTCAATTTTAATTGTTAGGTCACTTAAGATAAGGTTTTCACATAAAAATCTATAAACTTTAAGTTATTTATCTTAAAGAAACTTTTTCAACAACAATACAATCTCTATTATACGCATCCAATAACTCATTTTTCAAGCTTATTTAATTCACCTAAATCTTAGAAAATTGAGAAGGTAGCACGTGGACATCAAATTAAGAGAAAATTCACTTCTTTAATATTTTAACAACACGCAATTGGTGTTTTAAAATTTACCAATTTTGTCCAAGAATTTAAATTAGTTAATACTCGTCAATTTTTGCATCAAATCTTAGAGGTATGACACGTTAATACATGGCTTAAAGGGATCATAGTTTTATACTCTTCCACTTAACAAAATGGACCTGCATGCACCTTTCATGAAATTAAAATTTTATGCATCAACAAAGACATTAGAGATAGTAACTCACAATCAAATTTTCATAGAAATCATAAATCTAACAAAATTATAATGCAACCATGGTACCCCCAAAGTAAACATGAATTTTGACAAGAGATTTTCATGATAAATTTTTTTAAAATGGATATTTTCAAGAGGTAAGTGTAAACTTTTAGGGACATTTACAACTAGCCATGCATGTGAAAATAAGGATTAAAATGAGCAAATACTCCCCCTACCTTAGAGTAGGTTTTGATCAAGAGAAGTAAATACACCAAGAGCTTTAAAACTTCTCTTTGAGACCACCTCAAGTTGTAATACTAGGAGAAAAGAGGAGATGAAGGCTTGGTGGATGGGAAATAACGTGATGATGGTGAATAAAAATGGAGGAAGCTGCTATTTTTGGAAGGTATTAAAAGAGTATGAAGTGTTTTAATGTAGACACCATCCTTTTCATCTTTTATTAAAAATAATAAACCACCCCACTACCAAAAGCATTCCTTGAAACATGCCCCAAGATTTGGCAAACATCCCCTTAAATTAGCTTGTTGCTCCCAATGCAATGGAGGTGGAGGATATTAAAAATGACCATTTCTTTTTTACACGGAGGAAAAAAAAGGCTCCAGATTCTTCATCATCACCCACCAATAATTCTTCTTCTACTGTAAGCCCTTTCTTCCTCTCTTTGGGATTTTCACTTTTTCTTCTCTGCATTTTCTTCTCTTTGGCCACCCACTTGTGCTCTTCCCCTTTTTTATGCTGCAGTATTCGCATGATAGAAGGAGAGGAGAGTAGTAGTTTTTATTTTGGGCCAAGGTGATTTGAAAGCCTGAAATCTGTTTTGTTTAAATAGGGCCCGCGGTGAACTTTAAGACAAATATATTTGTGGATCCTTGCTTGAATGAAAGTATGCTTGGTCTAGTGGTAATGGACCGATGTTGGAGTCTCAGAGGGGGAGGGTTCAAAACCCAAGTCCGTTATTTTTGTGTTACACATTTTCCTATTTTCCTAAGTGCAACCGGAGTTTGTGTTGGTTATGTTAATCTATCTTGTTATTTTGAACGAATACATGGTTGGCTTGGTGGTAAATGTGTATGTCTTTCAACAAGGGGAGTCAAGTTCAAAACCCACCTCCTAAATTCAAGTGTTTTTTTAATGCCTTGTGCTTAAACTTTGCCTTATCTTCTTTTTTCTTTTTTTTCCTCTTCATTTATTTTCTAATAGTCATATTTAGTCAAGTTGGCAAAGTAGGAGTCCTTAGAATCTAAGAGGGTTCAAGTCTTGTACCCTTTTTTTCTTTTTCTTTTTCTTTTCCTTTTTTCCATTTTCCTATTTATTTTCTTCTGTTTCTTTTTATTTTTAATCTCTTCTATGAACTTATTTTATGTTTGCTTGGTGTGTAACACTAATGAAGATAAAAATCATTTTTCTCTAGTGTTTTTTTTTCTTTTCGTTGTTCATTTTTTATGTGTTTGTTTTAGTGACTTCTTTGCAAGAACTTGTTTTATTTTAGTCTCGTGCCTAATAATATACATGAATTAAAAGTTACCCTTTTTTCATTTAGTGTGATATTTCTTTGATCACTAAAAAATAAAAATGTCTTTAGTTTGATTTCAGGATTTGATGTTTCTTCTCAAAATTAAAATTACAAAAACATCGCTTTTTCTTTTTTTTAAAAATAAATAAATCGTGTAACGATCTTATAATGTTGTCGTGCAAAGTACTTCACCTACATCAACATTATAAAATCGTAAATGTTTATGCACGTGCAATCTTACTACCATGAATTTTTATTATTAAATTTAAATCAATTAAAATAATTTTTTAAATATAATTTTAAATATTTTCTCAAAGTTATTCCAAAGAACTACGTGACCATGATTTCTCGAAAGCTTGAGAATACGTAGGAGCAGGAAGCAGTTCCTGTCGGGCCTATTTTTCTTTGTTTAATTTTTTAGATTTTCTATTTTTGTCTTGTTATTAAAAGGAGGAGCGAGGTTAATTTAGACGAGACTTCTTGTTAATCTCACATTTTTGTAGTATTTCTTTAAAAGAAGGAGCGAGGTTAATTTGGACAAGACGTCCTGTTAATCTCATGTTTTTTTTATAATATCTCTTTAAAAAAGGAGGAGTGAGGTTAATTTGGACGAGACGTCCTGTTAATCTTATGTTTTTTAATAATATCTCTTTTTGAAAAAGAAGGAGCGAGGTTAATTTGGACGAGACGTCCTGTTAATCTCATGTTTAAAAATTCCGTGCCTATTTTTTTGTCTATTTTTGTATGCTTTGTCATTTCATACGTTTCTTCTCTGAAGAAGTTAAAATAATTTTTGGGCTAATTATAATGTGCGATATCATCTTGACGTAACCATTTTATAATGGACAGTTGTGAGGTGCTAATACCTTCCTCACCTGTAATTAGACTCCCAAACATGAAATTTCATTTTTATGACCAATGCTTTAATAAAGGTTTTTCTAGTATTTTTCCCTTAAAAATATTGGTGGTGATTCCCTGTTTTTCAAAAGGATTTCGAACCGTTTTACTATGAATGTTTCAAGGGTTGGTCTTCCCGTCGCGATCCCAGTCGTGACAGATGGCGACTCTGCTGGGGATTTAGAGAGTCAAGCCAGTCAATTTGATAGCGCATGTTTTAAATAACATATTAATTATTTAACTTCTTCCTTTATTTTATTTTCTGTAAATGTTTGTATGTGGTTTCTGTTTTGTTTGTATCCTATCATTTACGTTCTCTTAATGTCTGTGTGATTGTTGAATCCTAGGGTAGACGACTTTATTTTGTTGCTCTATGTTTGTTCTATGTGCAGGATGAGTAAGGTACAGGTATTGAATGCCTCTTTCACACACTACACTCACAATTTACATACACTTTTGAGTGGGACCCTATACCCGGGCCCAAATAAAACTTAAGATTAGGGGAGGTTGATAGCGGAGCCATTTGGGATGTACTTCCTGTCTGGTTACCGTGAGAATCTCAGCTAGAGTTTGACTTATTCATGGTACCCACACCTAGTAGACTTCCTACTATTGTGGTCAACATCATGAGTAGGATCTTGGCTCTAGTGACCTTTAGAAGTTTTAGAACAAGCCACCTAATGCGAGATATCACTGTTAGACAAACCTTAGAACCATTAGGAGACCTTCAGAAAAACCCGACTTAAGGCACGAAGGGGCAAACTTTACTTCTACCTTTTCGCATTCTCACTTTCCCTTCTGATCCAAATTAGAGGACCACTTGCCCGTTTAGTGGATTACTTTTTCCAAAAATGACATACTTTTAACTAGTGATCCTTTAACAGGCAGGTAGTCCTTTCCTTTTATGCACAAGTCTTTAGGCCTTGAGTTACGGATGTTTTGAATCATCAAAAAAAAAGCAAAAGAAAAAAAAAACAAAAAAATATATATAAAAAAATCAAAAGAAAAAATCAATTTTTTTTTGTATTGACGATGATCAGAAAATCTGTAGCTCACATGACCCTTGATTTGTCCAAGTTTTATCAAATCGTAACCTTCCTAAATACAAAAATATTTTCAAGAAAGTTACTAGGGGAGTATCGATTTATAAAGCACGTCAATTCCCAATGGCTGATTTTCTCTTTTCTTTATGATCTTACAGGAAGCTATTAGGAGCTTAGCCAGTACCTCTGAGTGAAAACATGGAAATTAACATGAGATCAGATAGTTATGGTATACCTGAGTTGAGAAAATTACTGCATGTTAAGGCTAGGAAAGTCGATACAACTAGTTTGCAAGCATTAGGCAAGAAATTGGATACGAATCAGAAAATGACCTTCTCAAGGAAATATGGGAGGATTTTAAAGCTGCTAGAAGTGGAGGTACAAGTCAAGGCAATTATTGCTTTGATTCAGTTCTGTGACCCACCTCTTCATTGTTTCACCTTCTGAGATTTTCAGTTGGCTCTGTCTGTTGAGGAGTTCGAACAGATTCTGGGGATGCCACTAGAAGGACAAATGCCTTACCGCCACCTTGGACGTCATGTGAATATTGTTACCATCGCTAATGTCCTAAGGATTCACCCGAAAGTGTTAAGGAGTACGCAATTAAATAGAAATCAGACCCTGGGGTTTGATCGGGAATACTTTGAGAAACATATGCACTTGCTGGCTGAGAAGGGAGATTGGGAAGCCTTCATGGATACCTTGGCTCTCACCATTTATGGTGTCATCTTGTTCCCTAATATTGATAATTACGTGGACTATGATGCTATTGGCGTTTTCCTTGCCCGCAAGCTCAAATCTGAAAATCCTGTCACTGCTATCTTTGCAAATATATATTGCACCATGGACTTCTGTTATACACAAGGTGGAAAGAGAATCATTTGCTGTCTACCTGCTCTGTATGTGTGGCTTATGTCGCATGTCTTCCACCAAGTCAGTAAAGTTGAATGTCCTAATTTTGATCTGAAGTTATGCCAGTTAGTAACAAAGAATGGGCGTGAATAGGCCAATCACCTGATAAGGCTCACGGCTGATAAAGTAAGGTGGTCTCCACAGTGGTTGAAGGTTAACACCATTATTCACCATTGTGGAAGCCACCCAAACGTTCCTTTCATAGGAACTCAGGGATGCATTAATTATAACCCTGTCATAGCCAAACGTCAGCTAGCCTACCCATTACTTGGCCATCTGATAAAGAATCCCTTACTCCTTTTATTGTTTACTACTCAGAAGGAGATTGTATCTCTATCATTCGGGATATAGCAAATACATGGAAGAAAGTCCACAGATAAGGGAAAGAACTAGGAGCTCGAAGCCACGCTGTGAAGGAGGAATACTACCAATGGATCCTAAATAGGGTTTCCATTGTCAAGCTGCCTTTCAGAAGTCCCTCCTATCTCCCAACAAGCACACATGTTCCCCCACCTACCCTTGAAGAGGAGGCAATGAGAGCCATGATAAAAGAGCTAATTGCCAAAAATAAGAAGCTAGAGAAATACTTGCTAAAGTCTCAACAAGAATGCGCCCTTCAAAAAAGGGAGAACTTAGAAAGCAAGCAAACCATCAAGGAGATTGGAAAAAAATGGAAAATCGAAAGGGATTACTTGAGGAAGCAAAGTCAATGCCTCCGAACAGCTAATACTCAACTGATAATGAAAAGCAAGCAAAAGGATACCATGTTGGCTAACAAGCAACTCTTGAGGGACATGTTGGCAAAAGCCAAAGAGCACGAGCAAAATGCCCTTGTGCAAAGAGAGCTCCTACAATAGCAAGTTAGCCAATTAGAGGTAATGGGACTGTAGAAGACCTCCCGCTCCTACTTAAGCAAGCTGAGGGGATGGCTAATCCTCTTACCACCCCAGAAGAAATTATAACCTTTCTTGATTACTGTAGAGAAAGGATTTGTAAAATGAGGGCCATGATTGCCCGAGCTAGGAATGGCTGATTTACTTTTTCTGCATAGAAAAATAGACTGGCAGCGGTAATGTATTTTGGTGGAGTTCATAAAGAAGGATTCTTTTGTCTCCACAACTATCTCATGTTAATTTCCACTTATCATATACTTAGTACTTTTGAACGTGACATTCTGAAAAATGGTTGGAGGATACTGGCCAACTTTCACGATCTCTTCGCACACCATGCTATTTGTTTTACTACTTTTATTTAATGCTTTCTTTTTAACAATTTCCTGTTTTGACTTCCATTAGACATTACAGGTAAGCATCCTTACCAGACCCGACTCCAAATGAGACTCATGGCCGAAGCAGAAATCAAGGATGAAGATTTCAGAAATGAATTTAACCAGCTGAAGGAACAGGTAGCCGAGTTGACCAAGCTCCTGGAAAAGAGAATCACAGAAGAAGGCTCCTCTGTAGGTATTGAGGACGCCCAACAACAGCCTACTACCCCGCTACATCCCCCAGGTTTTGGTTCGACAGGGACTCAATTTCCCAATCCAACGGCTCCTCCTCTCACTATCAATGTCAGAAGGCCTAACCCTACTGTTGATCCCCAACCACACTACGGCATGTCCTATACGTAACAACATACATTTATTGGCCCAGACGGTAACCCAGTACCTTTTTCGCCTTATGGCTTACCACCGGGATACTTTCCCCCACTGCTTACTAACCCATAAGACACCCACGACCACCAAGTAGCAAATCCCCACACCTCACACCCTGCTCAACCCACTATACCACCACTTCATGAGCCCCAAATTGCCCAAGCACAAGCCACTCAAGCTCAAGCCACCCCAGCCTAAGTCACCTAGATAGCCTAGCCAGTCTATACTACATAACCTACGGGCCAACCCTAGGGTCCTCCACTAAACACTGGCCCGATGAACCAACCTCATACATCTACACCTTTCCACCAGCTTTATGGCTATCCATACGGGTACACGAACCCCTATACTACCAATCCGTAAGGCATGACCCAAATGGTAAACCCAGCTGCCGACCCTAAAATAGTCGATGTCTCCCAGAAAGGAAAGATAGAGATCTTAGAGGAGCGCTTAAGGGTTGTGGAAGGTGTGGAAGGTTTTGGATTAATTGATGCCTTTGAACTCTATTTAGTCCCAGATGTCATTATGCCTCCTAAGTTCAAAATGCCAGATTTTGACAAATATCAGGGACTGACTTGCCCAAGAAATCATCTCACAATGTACTGCCAGAAGATGACGTCTCATTCATCCAATGACAAGTTGTTAATCCATTGTTTCCAGGATAGTCTAGCTAGGGCTACCCTCACCTGGTATGCCCACTTGGAACGAACCCATATTCGTTGCTGGAAGGACTTGGCAGACGCTTTCTTGAAATAGTACAAATACAATTTAGACATGGCGCCTGACAAAGTACAGCTACAGAACATGACAAAAAAGGATAATGAGACATTTAAGGAGTATGCTCAACGGTGGCGTAAAACTGTTGCACAGGTTGACCCCCCGCTGTCAGAGAAAGAAGTAGTAGTGATGTTCATCGATACGCTTCAGTCGCCCTTATATGACAGGATGATTGGAAGTGTTTCCTCAAATTTCTCTGACATTGTGACTATCGGGGAGAGAATAGAAAGCGGGGTGTGAATAGGGAAGATTATCCAGGGCCCATCTGGGATATCCAATATGAAAAGATCGGCGCCAGGTGATGGCAGGAGAAGAGACGGGGAGACCAACTTTGTCTCTTATGATCAGAGAAGGGACCAACCAAGACCATTCACCCCCACCATTTTTCAAGCCCTCAATTCTTATGCGCCGAATCCATATGTGGCCACTGCCATTCATAATCCAACCTCTTATCCTCCTCATTTCCATCCACCCATTGTCAAAGTGCCTATACCGCAACCTATGCCATATCATCCTCCACAACAAATAGTTCAGCCACCCAACCCTAATCAGAATGCAAGGAAACCTAACAATGACCGCACACCTATGGAATTCGATCCCATCCCAATGACATACATTGAACTTTTGCCTCTCCTCATTCGAAATGGTTTAGTGGTGCCCTGCCCTTTAAAGCCAGTAAAACCCCCTTACCCCAAGGGGTATGATCTCAACACCCGGTGTGATTATCACGCCGGAGCACCGGGACATTCCATTGAAAATTGTATGGTATTGAAGTGTAAAGTAAGGGATCTGATTAAAGCCGACTGGATTAACTTTAAAGAAGGCAACCCAAATGTGGCCACGAATCCCCTACCTAACCATGGAAATTCAGGGGTCAACGCTGTGGAAAATGATGAGGAGTGCGTTAAGAATGTTGCTGACATAAGAATGCCGTTAAGGGTAGTTAATTCCCTTTTACTTGAAAAGGGATTAATTGAAGGGACCTGGAGTGTGGAACATGAAAATGAGCAGACTGCAGAACGCCAAAGCTTTTATAAGGTCCTTCAGAGCCTCATGAACATTCATATTATGCAGGTCTGTAAACACCACAAAGGTGAGGTCAACATGGTCTAGGAATAGACAGGGACATGAGTCCCTAAGCCTTTGAAAATTTTCTACAATAGGAACCCTCCAACATCTCCTGTTTCTATACAACCAATCATCACTATTCATGCACCTACCCTATTTACGTTCAAAGATTCTCGGGCTGTCCCTTGGAAGTACAACGCAGATACGATCGTTGCAAGCTCGGCAATGAGCGACTCGTCTCCGTCGTCTGTCACGAATATTGTTGGGGTAGAAGGTGTAACCCGGAGTGGAAAAGTATACACCCCTCCAGAGCCAAAGAAGGATCAGATTGCTGGGAAAACCAAGGTAGGCGGAGAAGGAGCTAGTGGTGAAACCAAAAGGGCCATGACTGACGAAGAAGCTCATGAATTCTTAAAGTTTATTCGCCAAAGTAAATATCAAGTGCTTGACAACTGACACATACTCCTGCAAAAATCTCTCTTTATCATTGCTGATGAGCTCCGAGCCACATCAAAAGACGTTGATGAAGGTCCTGAACAAGGCTCATATCAGTCATGACATTCCCGTCGATAAGTTTCAGGGAATAATGGGGCATATTATTGCAAACAACTATCTGACCTTCACTGATGATGAAATACCGATGGAGAGAATTGGGCATAACAAAGCTCTCCATATCTCTGTAAAGTGCCGAGATTACATCTTAGCAAAAGTACTTATTGACAATGGGTCGTCCCTTTACATCATGCCAAAATCTACATTGGCCAAGTTACCATTCGATAGGACTTATATGAAGCCGAGTGGCACGGTAGTACAAGCTTTCGATGGAACTCAGAGGCAGGTCATGGGCGAGATTGAGCTACCCATACAGGTTAGGCCATGCACGTTCCAGGTCCTTTTTCAAGTCATGAACATCTCACCTACCTACAGCTATTTATTAGGCCGGCCGTGGATCTATTTTGTTGGAGTGGTCCCCTCTACCCTACACCAAAAACTAAAGTTCATAATTGACAACAAACTGATAATTGTTTCTGGTGAGGAGGACCTTCTGGTTAGCAAACATCTGATAACCCCTTACATCGAGGAAACGGAAGAGGCCCTTGAAATCTCTTTCCAAGCATTGAAGATAGCAAATGCCACCTATATAGGGGAAGGAGCCACAATGGTAAAGGCTTACAAGCCAAGTCCATCTTTAGTGATGGCAAAGATAATGTTGCGTGGGGGGTATAAACCTAGAAGAGGGCTAGGACGTGCTTTGAATGGTGAAGTGGAACCTATACGCCTGCTTGAGAACAAAAATGGTTTTGGATTGGGGTACCAGCCCACAGCTGCCGACAGAAAAAGGGTAGAGGAAGAGAAAAGGGAAAAAAGGGTTGCCCGTCTTACCAGCAGAGAACCTCATGCTGCGAGAGTCCCCATCTGTGATCTCTACAAAAGCTTACGTAGCGCCGGACTGATGTCTTCAGACCAAGTGGCCGTCATTGAAGAAAGTCTTTGTGATAGTGCTGATTTTATGATTGCTTGTCCGCTGGGCTAAGAACTTCATAACTGGGAGGCCGTCGAGTTCCCCATGACTTTGAATGTTTCACCAAAGTAATTTGTTTATGCTTTAAATACTTGTTCATCCCTCTGCTCTGCCTAAGGCTTTGGGACTCTTCCATGTAATAAGGGCGAAAAAACTTATTTTTATCATTTTTATCAATAAACACGTATCGAAATAAAAAAACTCTTCTTGTTTCCTTTATCCTTGCTTTGAATCCTTCTCTTTACTCCCTTGTTCCTATTTTTTTCATTTGCCATAACACACTAAATTACAAAGCCAAAAATGACTCTCTTAAGAATAGTGAGGTCGCAATCCCGTTTCACGACTTCGATCATCCAGTTGATTACGCTGATGAGGAAGGTGGGGAAGATTGTGAGCCACCGCCCAAGCTGACAAGGTTGTTAGAGCAAGAGGATGAAGGGATTCAACCCTACCTAGATATAGTTGAGATCATCAATTTAGGGAATAAGGAGAATAAGAAGGAAGTCAAGATCGGCACTGCCCTAAGTAGAGAACAAAAAAAAAGATTTAATCAAGCTGTTAATAGAATTTTGTGATGTCTTTGCCTGGTCTTATCAAGATATGCCTGGACTCGATGCTAGCATTGTCGAGCATAAACTACCCTTAAAACCTGAGTGCCCTCCAATAAAGCAGAAGCTACACCGAATAAAGCGAGAAATGCTCCTAAAGATCAAAGAGGAGGTTAAGAAGCAGTTTGATACTGGGTTCCTAGCTGTGGCAAAATACCCTCAATGGGTAGCCAACATTGTCCCTGTTCCAAAGAAGGATGGAAAGGTACGAATATGTGTGGACTACCGAGATTTGAATAGGGCTAGTCCCAAGGATGATTTTCCTCTACCACAGATCGATGTTTTGGTTGATAATACAGCTCAGCATTCCATTTTCTCATTCATGGATGGTTTCCCGGGGTATAATCAGATCAAGATGGCACCTGAAGATATGGAGAAAACCATATTTATTACCCTATAGGGCACCTTTTGTTACAAGGTGATGTCCTTTGGGTTGAAGAATGCTGGGGCAACTTACCAAAGGGCGATGGTAACTCTCTTCCATGACATGATTCATAAAGAGATAGAAGTCTATATGGATGACATCATTGCCAAATCTAGGACAGATGAAGGGCACATTAGCGATCTAAGGAAGCTTTTTGAACAGTGTAAACACCTCTTTTGGTCCGGTCCAAGTGGAATGAATCTTTTTTATATTGAATTCTAATTCAGAATAGTCAAATTCGAATAGAATGGCTCTAAAATAATCAGAACCGGGCGAAATAACTCAGAATGAAGCTTTTCCAAGTGAAATACAGCCCTGTTGGAGGCAAATCCGATTGGAATGACTCAAAAATGATCACATCTGAACAGGATGACTCAGAATGAAGCTTTTCCGAGTGAAATACAGCCCTGGTGGAGATAAATCTGAGTGGAAAAACTCAAAAATGATCAAATCCGAGTCAAAATGAAGCATTTCCGAGTGGAATGACTCAAAAATGATCAAATCCGAGTGGAATCACTGAGAATGAGTCATTTTCGAGTGAAATGCTCCCCTGTTGAAGTTGGATCCGAGTGGATAGCTTCCCTGCCAAACCAGTCTGAGTGGATTATGCCCATTTTGAAGAGAAGTCCAAATGGAATGACTCAAAAAAGTTGAATCCGAGTGGAATCACTCAGAATGAGTCGTTTCCGAAGGAAAAACTCCCCTGTTGAAGTTGAATCTGAGTGGCATCACTCAGAATGAGTCATTTCCGAGTGAAATGCTCCTGTTGCATTAAATCCGAGTGAAATTACTCAGAATGGGTCAAATTCGAGTGGAATATGCTCCTGTTGGATTAAATCCGAGTGAAATTACTAAGAATGGGTCAAATTCGAGTGGAATATGCTTTTAATGGATTAAATCCGAGTGAAATTACTCAGAATGGAGAAAATCCAAGTGAAACTACTCAGATTTGGGCATGTCCAAGTGGAGTATGACCTGTTGGGTGGGAAATCCGAATAATGACTCAAAAATGGATCAATCCGAGTGGAGTATGACCTGTTGAGTTTAAATCTGAGTGAAATGACTCAGATTAGATGTAAATCCGAGTGGATAAATCCCTCTCAGATGCATTCCGAGAGAAAATGCCAGTTTACAAGCCCTGATCGCAAAGAATGTCAATTCCGAGTGGAAGCTGTCTCACTACAATCATTCCGAAATTCAAATTTCCAAATCTGAGTGGAAAGAGAGTCATTCTGAATGAAAAATGACCCTGTTAGAGAAGAATCCAAGTGGAAGATCCCCTACTGCAACCAATCCGAGTGGAAAAAGGGACTGACTTTGGATGGATGCTGCCCAAAGCTATTTTCCGAGTGAAAGGATTGCTGATTGAAGTAAATCCGAGTGAGTATCACTCGGTTGGAAGGAAATCCAAATTAAAATAGCCAAACTTCCAATTTCTGAGTGGAAAATAGGCAAAATCCGAGTGAAAATCACCAAGTTCCATTCGGATTAAGAGCTCACAAGGTCAGTTTCGAGTTGATCCTTCAAGCAGTGAAGTTCTATATCATTTTTGAAGAAATTCCGAGTGGATGCTTCATGCAGGGATAAGATTCGAGCAAAATGCATCCGACTGAAGGAATTCCGAGTGTTTCCTCTTCAATCAGAACCAAGAGTCCCTCTTCAGTCAGTCGGAACCGAGTGGCACTCCAAACCAGTTGACCCTCTTCAAACAAATTCCCTCTCATCCCTCCTTAAGCCAATTACCGAGCACATTTCCACCAATTTTCACTCGTTTCTGAGTCATCTTTTACTTATTTCTGACTCATGCTCTAAAGCAATTACCGAGCTACTTCTCACCTAATCTCGAGTCCTTTTAAATCCCATTCTCACTCGGAAAGGAGTATTTTCACTCGGCTTTCTATGGAAATGCTTCATTCCAGACGGAATTGACTCCCAATGTGGACGAATACTGACTGGGAGGCTGATCCGAGCCATCCTCACTCGGATTGACACTATTTTCACTCAGATTTCAGCCTTTTTCATTCGGATTTCAGCCATCCCCTCTCGGATTGCACATGCTGACCTGGATTCCACCACCCAAGTGGATCCAGGAATCCTGGGGTGGCTGGCAGACAAGGGGCAGAAGTGGAGGAATTAAAAATTCCCACCAGCCGCTGTCCCCCACTACCAAGGCCGAGTGGAAGCCTGAGCTGGCATTCCACTCGGAGTGGAAGGCTGAGCTGGCTTTCCACTCGGAAAGGGCTATAAATAGAGGGCTGAAGCTTTCATTCCTGGTTACACACACAATATACGCGTCCAGCACCCTCACCATTCCTTTCTCCCCCTCCCTCTCTCCATCAGCCAACTCCGTCCTCTCCTCTCCAACCAACACCGCCCAGTATTCCTCTCCATCAGCCCACTCCGTCCTTTCCCCTCAACACAACACCGCCCAGTACTCCATTCCTCTCAGCCAACACTGCCCAGCAAACCCCTCAACACAACACCGTCCAGCAACTCTATTGTCCCTCAAGCCACAACACCGTCCCTTTCTCCCAAAACACCCAACCGTCCTCACCAAAACCGACCTCCTCACCCCTTCTCCTACACACCGTCCCAATTCCTCTTACACACCGTCCAGTACCCCCTTCAAGTCCACCAAATCCGATCTCCTTACTCCTCTCAACTTCAACACCGTCCCTCTTCTCACTCTGTCTCACTCGGTAATCACTTCTCACTCGGTAAGCTACTGCTCTCACTCGGTTTCTGCTATTTCCACTCGGTTTTACCATTTTTTACTCGGTTTTCCTCAATTTCACTTGGTATTTTCCCATTCCACTCGGTTTTTACCATTTTTACTCGGTTTTCTGCTTTTCTCACTCGATATTTCATTTTTTACTCTGTTTCTTCCATTTCCACTCGGTTTTTCCCATTTTCACTCAGTTTTTTCCCTCTTTCTCACACGGTTTTCTCTTCTTCCCCTTAGTTTTTTGCTCATTTTTCCTCTGTTTTCTGAACTTACTGTGGGAAATAAATGCTTCCTATGTTTTCTTTCAAATCTAAATAAAAATAAAAAAAAGAAACAAATCATTTTTAAACAGTGTCGTACGGGAGCACTCCCGTCTACACAACCTCTTTAGGATTCGTACACGTGCGAAGAACTTCGCCTTGTATGAGTTCCCCGTCTCAATGACATCCACCATCATTTCCCAAGTCTTTTCCTAAAAGAATAACACTCAGAACTACGTAACCCTGATTTCTTGATAATTCAAGAATACATAGGAGCAGGACCTCAATTCCTGTCAGGCCCATCTTTCTTATTTCTTTTTATTAATTTATTTCCTCACTTTCATGTTTCTTTCATAAATGTTCTTTTTTTTTGGTCACTTCCTTGAAAATCAATTTAGACACGATGTCTTGTTGATTTCCCCCTAGTTTTTGCTCGAGCCTCGCCATGATTCATAGGAAGAGATACTTAGGACGAGACGTCCCGTTTATTTCTTTCCTATCCCTCTTTTTACTTCAAGAAAGTCTAATTTAGGCGTGATGCCTTATTAGCATTCTCTTCCCCTCTCTGTCTCATATCGAAGTCGAGTTTAATTCGAAAGAAACGTCCTATTGACCTCGCTTCGACATTCTATGTTTGTACAGTTCTCTCACTCCATTCTGTCGATTTTAAATAAAAAATACAACAATAAAAGGGAAGAAATAAACCATCTTTTGTAAGGCTATTTATGTTGCGCATTTTCAATCTTGGTACTGTTTTTGACAGGAGATGTAGGGTGCTAATACCTTCCCTACTCGTAACCAACTCCCGAACTTGAATCTCAATTTTTAACCAGTGCTTTACTGAACTTAGTTTTTTCCAATGTTTTTCCTATGGACAAAAACGTTGGTGGCGACTCCCTGTTTCATCCTACACATTCGACCCCCTCTCTCTTTCTCGCCGCACCGTCACGATCCAGGTTGCGACAGATGGCGACTCCGCTGGGGACCCTTAAGAGAGTCAGGCCAGTTTGGTTGAAAGCGTATTTTTATATATAGCCTTTGTTAGATGGGATTTCTTCCCCTTGTTTATTTTTTGTAATTTGTTGTGAATGTTTGTTCTTGTTTTAATTGTATCTTGTTATCTGTTTCATTGTCTATTGTTTTGCATGTCTGTTGAACCCTAGGATAGAGGACCATATTACTTTCCTGTAATTATTGAACCCTAGGGTAGATAACTTTGTATATTTGTTTTGTGTTTGTTCTATGTGCAGAATGGGGTAAGGTAAAAAGGTATTGAATGCCCTTTCACACACTACACTCACAAATTACTCGCACACACTTATGAGTGGCGCCCTATACCCGGGCCCCAAATGAAACTTAAGTTAGGAGGGGTTGGTATACGGAATCGTATAGGATGTACTTCCTATCCGGTGATCGTGAGAACCCCAACTAGAGTTCGACCTCTTATGACATACGCACCTAGTGGTTCCCCACTGTTGCGTCCCTGTCATGGGTAGGATCTTGGCTCTGGTGACCTTCTAGAAGTCTAGTATAAGCCACCCGGTGTGAAGAGTCACTTTTAGACAAGCCCTAGGGTCCAGAGAAAACCTTCAACAAAACCTAATTTAGGTCACGAAAGGGCAAACTTTACTTTACCTTATGTCATTTTCACTCTCCTGTTATCAAAGAGGGATTATCTATCATACAAAGATTCACTTAGTCTTGGAAAATCTTTGGAACACACAAGTATTTTTCGGGTGAATGGATAATCCTCTTTTTTTTGTCATGCATCTCTGAGTCTGAAGTCATAGGTTCTCCTAATCGTCAAAGGAAAAATCCACAAAAAAAATTATACTTCATTTCCCTCGGGTTGAAGTGGCAATGACGATTTGGAAAACCTACGACTTTTGAGCTCGCATGAGTTTTAGAAAGCCATGTTCCCCCCATTTTTTTTAACTTCTATCAAATCCTTGGGAGGAACATTGATCTTTAGGACTTAATAATAACTGATTCCATTCTTTGTCTTGATGTTCGCAGGGAACGATTCCGAATTTGTTAGTATTCCTAAGACAGTATGGAAATTAACGTGGGACACAGTAATTATGATATAGGGGTGTCTGAATTGAAAAAGTTATTGCACCTCAAGGCTAGAAAGGTTAATACTGACAGTTTACAAGCATTAGGGAAAAAATTGAGCTTGACACAAAAGATGACTTTCGCGAGGAAGTATGGGAAGATCCTGAAACTCTTGGAGGTAGACGTCCAAACAGAAGCCATCACAGCTCTGGCACAATTCTATGACCCATCACTCCGATGTTTTACTTTTCAAGACTTTCAACTGGCACCCTCCATAGAAGAGTTTGAACAAATATTGGGGATGCCAGTAGAAGGACAGATTCCTTACCGCCACCTGGACCATCATGCGCCAGTCACCTCAGTCGCTCGTATTTTGAAGGTCCATCCTGAAATGTTAAAAGGAGTATAAATGAACAGAAACCAGATTCCCGGATTCACAAGGGAATTTTTGGAGAAACACATGCATGTCCTGGCAGAGAGGGAAGAATGGGAAGCTTTCATCGATACCTTGGCTCTCACTATCTACGGAGTTGTCTTATTCCCTAACTTAGACAACTACGTAGATTATGATGCTATAGGTGTCTTCACCGCTCGCAAGCATAGACTGGAAAATCCCGTCACAGCAGTATTGGCCAATGTCTATTGCACCTTGGAATTCTGCCATACCCAAGAAGGAAAAAGGATTATTTGTTGTTTGCCTGTTCTGTATGTGTGGCTCACATCCCACGCTTTCCATCAACTATGCAAAGCCAAGTGTCCCATCTCTGATTTGAAATTGTGTCATTTGGCAATGAAGAATGGGCGCGAATGGGCCAATCACCTTGTGGGCCTTACAGCAGAAAAGGTGAGATGGTGTCTTCAATGGCTAGAAGTTGAGTCCATCATTTATAGCTGCGTAGGATATCCAAATGTTCCTCTAATGGGTACACAAGGTTGCATCAATTATAATCCTGTTATTGCTAAGCGGCAGTTGGCTTATCCTCTACTTGGGCCGCCGGACGAAGCACTGCTTACTCCTTTCGTTTTGTACTATGTGAATGGGAATTACACCTCCACTATTCGAGACATAGCCAATGCCTGGAAGAAGGTCCATAGGATGGGCAAAGAACTGGGAGCACGAAGCCATGCCGTAAGAATTGAATACTTAGATTGGGTGGTGAACAGAGTCTCCATTGTGAAATTGCCTTTCAAGGGCCCTTCATACTAACTTGTGGACACAGTTCCTCCGCCATGCATTATGGAGGACAAGGTTACCATATCGCTAAGAGCCCAAATAGAAGAGCTGAAGGCAACGAATCAAGAACTGGAAGAAGACCTCTTGAAATGCCAACAAGAATGCGCCCTCCATAGGAAAGAGAACTCCGAAGGAAGACATGCTATGGAAGAAATGCGGAAAAAGAGAAAGATTGACGAAGATTATAGAATAAAACAAGATCAATGCCTTCAGGCGGCCAATTTACAGCTGAAGATGAAGGGTCAGCAGAGCGATGCTGTATTGGCCGAAAAACAAATTTTAAAAGACATGCTGGTACAATCCAAGGAGAAGGGAAATGAGGCTTTGATGCAAAAAGAAATGCTACAAACCCAAGTCCACAAATTGGAGCAACAGCTTGATGAAACGATGAGAGCTTATGAGCAAGAAATACATGCTGAACAGAAGAAAACCCTTGATGCCGAACGCCGCTGCCAAGAAGCCACACGAGTTTTGGGGACTGAGTTAGCTCAATAGGATGAAGTCATTCATTTATGGATGGACCGTTTCGCCAAGTTGGCATACCTATCCAATGGAATCTTGGAAGATTTCCCCTCAATGTTGAAGCAGGCCGAAGGCATGGTCAATCCCCTATCCACCCCAAAGGAGATATCATCATTTTTGAACTATTGTCAAGAAAGACTTTGTAAAATGAAAGTCATGATTGCCCAAGCTAGGAATGGCTGAATATTGTAACCGTATCTTTCAAGTAACATTGTACCTTTACAGATGAATGGAATGATGAATTAATGTGCCTTCACAGTTGTCTCATGTTAATTTCCAATATACTGTTATACTAAGTACTTTTGAACGTGACGTTCTGGGGAAAGGTCAAGGTATACGTGTCAAATTCGGAATCGTATCCCGCGAATGCCCATTTATTTTTTATTTTTTTTTCTTTTATCTTCTTTAACTGTTCCCTCTATTTTTCTAACCATTTGTCGTGATTCTTTAGACACTACGGGTAAGCATCCCTACGCGACCAGGCTCAGAAAAAAACTCATGGCCGAAATAGAGCAAGAGAATGAAAACCAGCGAGCTGAGGTTAATCAATTGAAAGAACAAATGGCTGAAATGGCCAAGATGTTTGAAAGGAGGATCGCAGAAAGGGATTCTTTAGCAGAAGTTGAAAATGCTAGGCAGCAATCTCCCATTCTCCAACACACTCAAGGTCATGCTGGGGAACCAAGCTCAAACCCTGCAGGGCCTACTGTTACCGTTCGCCTTAGTAAGCCGAACCCTGCTCACGCTCAACAACACTCTTTTGTTGATAAAGAAGGGAATGTTATACCCTTCCCACAGTATGGGTTACCCCCAGGCTATTTCCCACCACTCCAAGAGGAGCCAGATTATCAGGAAACAATCCTTCACGCGGCTCAACCAAACATCCCACCTGTCCGGAACCCCCAAACGATTCCGGTCCATACACAGGCTGAACAACCACAAGCTGCCCAAGCCACGGCTGGACATCAGGTCTCAATTCCGAATGAGAGCCCGGCACATGTTGACCGACCAGTCTGGAGTGCAAGTCATTATATCATTACAAGTCCAAGTACTGCCACTGCTGCTACCCAGGAAGGAAGATTAGAGTTCTTGGAAAGGCGTTTAAGGGAAATGGATGGAAGGAATCGATTTGGGTTAGGCAATGCTGCACAACTCTGCCTAATTCCCGGCGTTGTTATTCCTCCCAAATTCAAAACGCCTGAATTTGATAAGTATCGGGGGATGTCATGTCCGAAAAACCATCTTACTATGTACTGTCGGAAGATGGCTTCGCATGCCTCCAATGACTCTTTGCTCGTCCACTGTTTCCAAGATAGTTTGGCTGGAGCGCCTCTGACCTGGTACAACCATCTTGAACGATCTCGTATACGCCGTTGGGAAGATCTGGCAGATGCTTTCATGCAACAGTACAAGTATAATCTGGATATGGCGCCAGAGAGAGTACAGTTGTAAACCATGTCCAAGAAAGATAACGAGACATTCAAAGAATATGCCCAACGGTGGCATGAAGTAGCAGCGCAAGTTGACCCACCTCTGTCTGAGAAAGAGGTAATTTCAACATTTATTGACACACTCCAATCGCCATTCTATGAAAAGATGATTGGAAGTATTTCATCCCACTTCTCCGATATCGTCACTATCAGAGAAAGAATAGAGAATGGCATCCGGACAGGGAAGATTCCCCAAGGTCCAGTTGGGAAGGAAAGAGAAGAGAGGGAGAGACTAACCTAATCTCCCATAATCAGAGAAAGAACCAGCCCAGACCACCTACCCCGGTCGCCTTTCCATCAACCTATCATAATACACCACATCCATATGTGGCTGCAGTTCAAACACCACATCCACCACATTTTAGCCCACCTGTTATGCAACCGCCTGCACCACTACAGGCACCATATCAACCACCACAAGCGCCGTACCAACAGCCACAAATGAACCCGCCAAATCCAAATCAGAGAAGACAAAACAATGACTGTGCCCCACCGCAATTTGATCCGATCCCCATCTCTTACACAGAGCTTCTCCCTTACCTCATCGAAAACACGATGGTAGTGCCATGCCCTCTAAAGCCACTTCAGCCGCCATATCCTAGAGGGTATGACCCGAACGCACGGTGTGATTACCACGCCGGTGCACCGGGACATTCTACTGAGAATTGCCTGGCACTGAAGTTTAAGGTAAGGGACCTCATCCGAGCCGACTGGATAAGCTTTAAAGAAGGGAGTCCAAGCGTGATAACTAATCCCCTTCAAAACCATAAAGGATCAGATGTCAACGCTATAGAAGGGGATGAAGAATGCATTTCCAAAGTAGAGGACATCCAAATGCCTTTGGAAACAATACACTCCCATATGCTGAAGGTGGGATTAATAGAAGGGTCATGGGATAAAGAGTATAATGACCTCCAGTCCGCAAAGCGAAGGGGCTTCCAGGAAACCCTTCAAAGACTCATGAATGCTCGAGTCATAGAGGTCTACAGGCACCGTGAAAGACAAATGAATATGGTACAGGGACATGGTAAGGCACGAGTTCCGAAACCCCTGGTCGTATACTATAACAAGGATACGCCAGCGGCTTCGGCTCCTGCCAAGACTGTCTTCACGGTGAAGGCACCAACCCCTTTCCCCTTCCAAAGTTCCCACGCTGTGCCATGGAGGTACAATACAGATGTGGTCGTCACCAATCCGGAGGCGGTCAACTCCATACCATCCTCCTCTATTACAAATATAACCGGAGTAGGAAGAATGACACGGAGCGGAAAGATATATACACCACCTGAGCCCAAACAAGGCAAGACTACCGGAGAAGGAAAAACTGGGAAAGAAGTAGCCTCTGGCGAAACAAAGGGGGCTGTGACTGAAGAGGAAGCCCAGGAATTTCTAAAGTTTATTTGTCATAGTGACTACCAGGTGTTGGACCAATTGAACCATACCCCTGCAAAAATTTCCCTGTTGTCTTTGCTAATGAGTTCTGAACCACATCGGAACACGTTGATGAAGGTGTTGAGCGAGGCGCACGTGAAGCATGATTTACCCGTCGAACAATTTGGGGGCATAGTGGGGCATATCATTGCCAATAATTACTTGACCTTCACAGATGAGGAAGTACCTATTGAAGGAAGGGGGCACAACAAAGCCCTCCATATTTCTGTGAAATGTCAGGATTATATCCTGGCAAAAGTACTTGTGGATAATGGATCTTCTCTGAACGTCATGCCAAAATCCACGTTGGCAAAATTGCCTTTCGACGGAACATACATGAGGCCTAGCTCTATGGTTGTGCGGGCTTTTGATGGGACACGTAGGGAAGTCATTGGAGAAATTGAATTGCCTATACAAGTCGGGCCCTGTACTTTCCAGGTACTCTTTCAAGTAATGAATATCGCGCCCGCCTACAGCTGTTTATTAGGGCGACCATGGATCCATTCGGCAGGGGTGGTCCCCTCCACGCTGCATCAAAGACTGAAATTCATCATCAATAATAAGTTAGTGACTGTTTCTGGGGAGGAGGACCTTTTGGTCAGCAAACCCATATCCACTCCATACATTGAGGCTGCCGAGGAAGCCCTCGAAACATCCTTCCAAGCCTTGGAGATTGCCAATGCCACAAGCGTTGTAAAGATGTCTTTCCCCAACGTACCTCTAATGGTGACGCCGAACATGTTGCGGAAAGGGTACCAACCCGAAAAAGGATTGGGGCGGGATTTAGAAGGCAGAACCCAACCGGTGAGTCTCCCGGAAAATAAAAACAGATATGGCTTGGGATATAAGCCCACTGTGACGGATAAGAAAAGGGTTGAAGAGGAAAAGAAGGGGAAGAGAGTTGCTCGCCTTACTGGTCAAGAGATCAACACTGTGAGAATCCCTATCTGCGATCTCTATCAGAGCTTTAAGAGCGCCGGAGTGATATATCCGGATCAAGTTGCCATGGTTGAGAACGAGCCTGACCTCAATGTGGAGCTGGTATATGCTTGCCATCCAGATCAAGAGCTGAGCAATTGGGAAGTCATGGAATTCCCTACAACCATTAACGTTCTCTCAGAGTAATCACTGTATTTCATAATTTGGTGGTCCCCTTGCCATGCCCAAGGCTCCGGGACCCATTTTGTAACAAGGGAAGAACTTGTTTATTTTATTTTTGAAAACCAATGAACACATTTTATTTCCCATCACCTCATTTTTGTGCACTCTATTTTTCTCAAACCTTTCACTTGTTTGTTCTCTTTTCACTTTATAATATAACCCGAATGCAGATCCAAAAATGATTTCCCTGAGAACGACGAAAACCTGGATTTATTTCATGACCCTGTTTATCCAAATGATTGCGTCTACGAGGAAAGTGAGGAAGACTTTGGACCCTCATCTGAATTGACGAGATTGTTGGAACAAGAGGATAAGGAGATCCGCCCACATCAGGAAGAAATTAAAATCATCAACCTTGGAGGTAAAGGAGAAGATAAAATGATCAAGATAGGCACCTGCCTGAGTAAAAACCAGCAAGATGAATTAATTGAACTGCTCCGGGAATTTCGGGATGTGTTCGCTTGGTCATATCAAGATATGCCAGGGTTGGATAACAGCATAGTGGAACATAGATTGCCTCTGAAACCAGAATGTCCACCAGTTAAGCAAAAGCTGCGAAGAATGAAACCAGAAATGCTTCTCAAGATCAAGGAAGAGGTCAAAAAACAATTCGAAGCCGGTTTCTTGGCCGTAGCCAAATATCCACAATGGGTAGCCAACATAGTCCCGGTCCCGAAGAAGGATGGAAAAGTACGGATGTGTGTGGACTATCGAGATCTAAATAGGGCCAGCCCTAAAGACGATTTTCCTCTTCCACATATTGACATGTTGGTCGATAACACAGCCCAGCACTCCATTTTCTCTTTCATGGATGGTTTCTCCGGGTACAATCAGATTAAAATAGCGCCCGAAGACATGGAAAAAACCACGTTCGTCACTTTATGGGGTACTTTCTGTTACAAAGTAATGTCCTTTGGTTTAAAGAACGCAGGGCGACTTATCAGAGAGCAATGGTCACTTTATTCCACGATATGATGCACAAGGAAATAGAGGTCTATGTGGATGATATCATTGCAAAATCCAGAACCGAGGAAGATCATGTCCGTGACTTAAGGAAATTGTTTGAACGGTTGAGAAGGTTTAAGCTTAGATTGAATCCTGCCAAGTGCACGTTTGGCGCAAGGTCAGGCAAACTGTTGGGTTTCATTGTAAGCAAGAAAGGAATTGAAGTGGATCCCGACAAGGTCAGGGCAATCCTAGAAATACCACCTCCTTGCACAGAAAAAGAAGTCAAGGGGTTCTTGGGAAGATTAAACTACATCGCTCGATTTATCTCACAATTGACATCGACCTGCGAGCCGATCTTTAAGCTACTCCGCAAGAACCAACCGGGGCAATGGAATAAGGACTGCCAAATGGCTTTTGAGAAGATTAAGCAGTACTTGAAAGAACCACCAATATTGGTACCACCAACCCCTGGGAGACCACTGATTTTATACATGACGGTACTGGATGAGTCCATGGGCTGCGTATTGGGTCAGTACGATGAAACGGGAAAGAAAGAACATGCCATATATTACCTAAGCAAAAAGTTCACTGATTGCGAAATGCGATACTGCGTATTAGAACGAACTTGTTGCGCGTTAGCATGGGCTGTGAAGCGTTTAAGGCAATACATGTTGAGTCACACTACCTGGCTAGTCTCTAAGACGGATCCTATCAAGTACATCTTTGAGAAGCCAGCCCTGACCGGAAGGATTGCTCGATGGCAAGTGCTACTAACTGAGTACGACATAACATATGTCACTCAGAAAGCCATAAAAGGGAGCGTTTTGGCTGACTACCTAGCCCATCAACCCATAAGTGATTACCAACCAATACCATTCGACTTCCCAGACGAGGATATTTTGGCATTGTTCGACGAAGAAGAAGGCGGTAACAAAGACAAATGGATTTTAAGATTCGATGGAGCTTCTAATGCTTTAGGGCACGAAATTGGGGCCATTTTGATTTCTCCAGAAAAAGAATTCATTCCTGTCTGCGCCAGGCTATGTTTTGATTGTACCAACAATGTCGCTGAATATGAGGCATGCTCCTTAGGGATCCAAGCGGCATTGGATATGAAAGTAAGAACACTGGAAGTCTACGGAGACTCTGCTTTAGTCGTCCACCAGTTGAAAGATGAATGGGAAACCAGAGATAGCAAGCTTCTCCCCTATCACGCCCACATTATGGAAATGATCAGAGATTTCGAAGAGATTTCTTTCCATCATGTTCCTCGGGAAGATAATCAGATGGCTAACGCTTTGGCCACTCTCGCTTCAATGTTCAAAGTAAACAATGACTATGACGTGCCCCTCATCGAGGTAGAAAGGCGTCATGAGCCCGCATACTGCCAAGTAGTCGAAGAACAATCGGATGGAAAACCTTGGTATCACGATATCAAGAGGTATATCCAGAGGCAAGAATACCCCGACAATGCCACAGAAAACGACAAGAGAACCCTGCGACGGCTCGCCATGGGATTTTTCTTAAATGGAGACGTGCTTTACAAAAGAAACCATGATTCTATCCTTCTTCGCTGTGTTGATACCGCTGAAGCAAATAGAATCATGAGGGATATCCACGAGGGATCTTTTGGAACCCACATCAATGGGCACGCCATGTCAAGGAAAATCTTAAGGGCTGGTTATTTTTGGATGACCATGGAAGCAGACTGCTTTGCCTATGCTCGGAGATGTCATAAGTGCCAAATATATACTGATCATATTCACGTACCCTCGTCATCTCTAAATGTTTTGTCAGCACCATGGCCCTTCTCGATGTGGGGCATGGATGTCATTGGTCCCATTGAACCAAAGGCTTCAAACGGCCATCATTTCATTTTGGTCGCCATTGATTACTTCACAAAATGGGTGGAAGCAGCTTCATACACTAATGTAACTAAAGGTGTTGTTGTTAAATTCGTCAAGCGTGAGTTGATATGTCGGTACGGCCTACCGAGTCAAATCATCACAGACAATGGTACAAACCTGAACAACAAAATGATGAAGGAGCTTTATGAGAACTTTAAGATCTCCCACCATAATTCCTCTCCGTACCGCCCAAAAATGAATGGGGCAGTCGAGGCAGCAAACAAGAATATCAAGAAGATAATACAGAAAATTGTGGTAACCTATAAAGACTGGAACGAAATGCTTCCTTTTGCTCTGCACGGTTATCGTACCTCAGTCCGGACCTCGATTGGGGCAACTCCATTCTCTTTAGTTTATGGCATGGAAGCAGTCCTGCCTTTTGAAGTGGAGATTCCTTCCCTCCGAGTAATCATGGAAGCCAAACTGGTTGAAGCTGAATGGATCCAGACTCGATATGACCAATTAAATCTGATTGATAGTAAGAGACTGACTGCCCTCTGCCATGGTCAGTTATATCAAAGGCGTATGAAGCGAGTGTTTGAAAAGAAAGTACGACCTCGACAATTCCAAGAAGGAGACTTGGTGCTCAAGAAGGTTTTGTCGATGCATAAAGATCACCGGGGCAAATGGACTCCCAGCTATGAAGGGCCTTATGTCGTGAAGAAGGCTTTTTCTGGAGGTGCTCTCATACTCGCCAACATGGATGGGGAAGATCTACCGATGCCTATAAACGCGGACGCAGTGCGAAGATACTATGCGTAAAAAAAAAAGGCTCGCTAGGTTGAAAACCTGAAAAGGCGACCTAGGCAAAAGTTAGAGCAATTGGTGGGGTTAAAAAATCCTAAGAAAGCAACCCCAACAAATTCTTATCCTATAGATTCAACACTGCAATGCCAATTTTCCAAGTCACAGACAAGGGGATGGGTCTAGAACATCGAAGCCATTGTCAAGTCACGCCCTCGAAAGCAAAATCAGAAGATAAACAGGAAATCATGGAAAAGACCAGGAATCTTGTCACTCTCAGGAAATCGATGGAGGATCTAAAAGGCCTCCCCTTCCATCCTTACCATCAATTTCTCACACCTTGTCATATTTTTGCATTATTATTGTCACCTGTACATATCTGTTGTTCATAAATAAAAAGTTTCCTTTCTTCTCACATGTGTTCATGACTAGAATGAATAAACAAGTTTTGTCTAAAAAGAATTTCTTAAAAAAATGAGTTTTGAGAAGAACGAAAACACAAAGTTATGGGGAACGAAGTGGACACCGTTGCCAGATCTTACCTCAAGCAAGCTCAACCAGCTCTGCGAAACAACCTCAATGAAGTCAGAAGTAATAATTGTTTTGGCCATGAGTTACTTCAACGCCTGTCGCCAAGGGAGTCCACCTGTAAGTTTTTAATTAGTTTCGCGTTTCTCTGTTAAAGGATGGCCAGGAACCATGATCCCCGAGATGTGTAGTTACCCAACTCTCTCCTTAGCAGACCTTCGGCATGTCCGCAGTAAACCCCAAGTCCATTCTCTTTCACCCAAAGGGGCATTACCCTGAATCACCAAATTTTCTCCCCCAGTGGAACCATAATCGCCAAAAACTACACTTCCCAAATCCTTCCCCAGTGGGACTACACTTCCCAGTCAACCCAAAACTGGGGCATCTCCCCAGATTCTTCTTTTGGTCAAGGGACAGTTTTCCCCAAAGACTCTTTCGATCATGTCAAACCAGGGCATCTCCCCGGGTTTATTCTTTCATTCAAGGGGCAGTTCCCCAAGCTTCATCCAATCATCTCAAACTGGGGCATCTCCCCAGATTCTTCTTTCGGTCAAGGGACAGTTTTCCCCAAAGACTCTTTCGATCATGTCAAACCAGGGCATCTCCCTGGGTTTATTCTTTCATTCAAGGGGCAGTTCCCCAAGCTTCATCCAATCATCTCAAACTGGGGCATCTCCCCAGATTCTTCTTTCGGTCAAGGGACAGTTTTCCCCAAAGATTTCATCCAATCATGTCTAACTGGGGCATCTCCCTGGGTTTATTCTTTCATTCAAGGGGCAGTTACCCAAGATTTCATCCAATCATGTCTAACTGGGGCATCTCCCCGGGTTTATTCTTTCATTCAAGGGGCAGTTCCCCAAGATTTCATCCAATCATGTCAAACTGGGGCATCTCCCTAGGTTTATTCCTTCATTCAAGGGGCAGTTCCCCAAGATTTCATCCAATCATGTCTAACTTCCCCAACCACCCACAGTCATGTCAAACTGGGACATCCCCCCAGATTCATTCTCTTGCATTCAAGGGGCAGTTCCCCAAGAATCCGCAGTCATGGCAACTGAGGGTCAACCCCAACCTTTACATTTCCTGCCAACATTAAGTTAATTCGGACGAGACGTCCTGTTAACTCCCCCAACCCCTACATTTCCTGCCAACATTAAGTTAATTCGGATGAGACGTCCTGTTAAGCTCCCCCAACCTTTACATTTCCTGTCAACAGTGAGCTAATTCGGACAAGACGTCCTGTTAGTTTCCCCAATCTTTACTTTCCTATCGCCGATCAAATGGCACCTTTACTTTCCTATCGCCGATCAAATGGCACCTTTACTTTCCTATCGCCGATCAAATGGCACCATTTTACTTTCCTGCCACCGATCAAATGGCACCTTTATCTTTCCTATCGCCGATCAAATGGCACCTTTACTTTCCTGTCGCCGATCAAATGGCACCACTTTACTTTCCTGTTGCCGATCAAATGGCACCCCTTTATCTTCCTGCCGCCGATCAAATGGCACCTTTACTTTCCTGTCGCCGATCAAATGGCACCTTTACTTTCCTATCGCCAATCAAATGGCACCTTTACTTTCCTATCGCCGATCAAATGGCACCATTTTACTTTTCTGTCGTCGAACAAATGGCATCCTTTTACCTTTCAGTCGCCTAAAAAGGCATCCTTTTTCTTCCGATTGCCGAACGAGGCACCCTTCATCTCCAATTAATTGAGAATGGACACTCAATCCTCTCGCCTCTTGTTGACTGAAAGACAATCCTTCTACTTCATGTCATTCAAAGGATAATTCCCAGTTAACCACTTCTTGCTAAAAATTGGAGCACTGCCCCACTTTTTTTTCCCAGATTTAAAAAAAAACAAAAAAAAAGAAGAGAAGAGAGATAAAGAAAGAAGAAGAAGAGAAAAGCGAAACGGAAGAGGAAAATGCTCGTCTTTAAAGAAGAAAGGTCACACTGACTCGTGATTGCCCACACCATCAGTCGCCATACCGATCAAGAGGTCCCACTTGGCCCCCTACATCGGTGTTCATATCTTTACTTCCTTTTCACTTCAAAAACACAGAAGCTTCGTGTTTCTTTTGTGAAAAAGAAGTAAAGAGGGGCATCTGTGAACACCTCTTTTGGTCCGGTCCAAGTGGAATGAATCTTTTTTATATTGAATTCTAATTCAGAATGGTCAAATTCGAATAGAATGGCTCCAAAATAATCAGAACCGAGTGAAATAACTCAGAATGAAGCTTTTCCAAGTGAAATACAGCCCTGTTAGAGGCAAATCCGATTGGAATGACTCAAAAATGATCACATCTGAACAAGATGACTCAGAATGAAGCTTTTCCAAGTGAAATACAGCCCTGGTGGAGATAAATCTGAGTGGAAAAACTCAAAAATGATCAAATCCGAGTCAAAATAAAGCATTTCCGAGTGGAAGGACTCAAAAATGATCAAATCCGAGTGGAATCACTGAGAATGAGTCATTTCTGAGTGAAATGCTCCCCTGTTGAAGTTGGATCCGAGTGGATAGCTTCCCTGCCAAGCCAGTCCGAGTGGATTATGCCCATTTTGAAGAGAAGTCCGAATGGAATAACTCAAAAAAGTTGAATCCGAGTGGAATCACTCAGAATGAGTCGTTTCCGAAGGAAAAACTCCCCTATTGAAGTTGAATCTGAGTAGCATCACTCAGAATGAGTCATTTCCGAGTGAAATGCTCCTGTTGCATTAAATCCGAGTGAAATTACTCAGAATGGGTCAAATCCGAGTAGAATATGCTCCTGTTGGATTAAATCCGAGTGAAATTACTAAGAATGGGTCAAATTTGAGTGGAATATGCTTTTAATGGATTAAATCCGAGTGAAATTACTCAGAATGGAGAAAATCCGAGTGAAACTACTCAGATTTGGGCATGTCCGAGTGGAGTATGACCTGTTGGGTGGGAAATCTGAATAATGACTCAAAAATGGATCAATCCGAGTGGAGTATGACCTGTTGAGTTTAAATCTGAGTGAAATGACTCAGATTAGATGTAAATCTGAGTGGATAAATCCCTCTCAGATGCATTCCGAGAGAAAATGCCAGTTTACAAGCCCTGATCGCAAAGAATGTCAATTCCGAGTGGAAGCTGTCTCACTACAATCATTCTGAAATTCAAATTTCCAATTCTGAGTGGAAAGAGAGTCATTCCGAATGAAAAATGACACTGTTAGAGGAGAATCCGAGCGGAAGATCCCCTACTGCAACCAATCCGAGTGGAAAAAGGGACTGACTTTGGATGGATGCTGCCCAAAGCTATTTTCCGAGTGAAAGGATTGCTGATTGAAGTAAATCCGAGTGAGTATCACTCGGTTGGAAGGAAATCCGAATTAAAATAGCCAAACTTCTAATTTCTGAGTGGAAAATAGGCAAATCCGAGTGAAAATCACCAAGTTCCATTCGGATTAAGAGCTCACAAGGTCAGTTCCGAGTTGATCCTTCAAGCAGTGAAGTTCTATATCACTTTTGAAGAAATTCCGAGTGGATGCTTCACGCAGGGATGAGATCCGAGCAAAATGCATCCGACTGAAGGAATTCCGAGTGTTTCCTCTTCAATCAGAACCAAGAGTCCCTCTTCAGTCAGTCAGAACCGAGTGGCACTCCAAACCAGTTGACCCTCTTCAAACTAATTCCCTCTCATCCCTCCTCAAGCCAATTACCGAGCACATTTCCACCAATTTTCACTCGTTTCCGAGTCATCTTTTACTTATTTCTGACTCATCCTCTAAAGCAATTACCAAGCTACTTCTCACCTAATCCCGAGTCCTTTTAAACCCCATTCTCACTCGGAAAGGAGTATTTTCACTCGGCTTTCTATGGAAATGCTTCATTCCAGTCGGAATTGACTCCCAATGTGGACGAATACTGACTGGGAGGTTGATCCGAGCCATCCTCACTCGGATTGACACTATTTTCACTCAGATTTCAGCCTTTTTCACTCGGATTTCAGCCATCCCCTCTCGGATTGCACATGCTGACCTGGATTCCACCACCCAAGTGGATCCAGGAATCCTGGGGTGGCTGGCAGACAAGGGGCAGAAGTGGAGGAATTAAAAATTCCCACCAGCCGCTGTCCCCCACTACCAAGGCCGAGTGGAAGCCTGAGCTGGCATTCCACTCGGAGTGGAAGGCTGAGCTGGCTTTCCACTCGGAAAGGGCTATAAATAGAGGGCTGAAGCTTTCATTCCTGGTTACACACACAATATACGCGTCTAGCACCCTCACCATTCCTTTCTCCTCCTTCCTCTATCCAGCACCCTCACCATTCCTTTCTCCCTCTCCCTCTGTCCATTAGCCAACTCCGTCCTATCCTCTCCAACCAACACCGCCCAGTATTCCTCTCCATCAGCCCACTCCGTCCTTTCCCCTCAACACAACACCGCCCAGTACTCCATTCCTCTCAGCCAACACTGCCCAGCAAACCCCTCAACACAACACCGTCCAGCAACTCTTTTGTCCCTCAAGCCACAACATCGTCCCTTTCTCCCAAAACACCCAACCGTCCTCACCAAAACCGACCTCCTCACCCCTTCTCCTACACACCGTCCCAATTCCTCTTACACACCGTCTAGTACCCCCTTCAAGTCCACCAAATCTGATCTCCTCACTCCTCTCAACTCCAACACCGTCCCTCTTCTCACTCTGTCTCACTCGGTAATCACTTCTCACTCGGTAAGCTACTGCTCTCACTCGGTTTCTGCTATTTCCACTCGGTTTTACCATTTTTTACTCGGTTTTCCTCAATTTCACTCGGTATTTTCCCATTCCACTCGGTTTTTACCATTTTTACTCGGTTTTCTGCTTTTCTCACTCGGTATTTCATTTTTTACTCGGTTTCTTCCATTTCCACTCGGTTTTTCCCATTTTCACTCGGTTTTTTCCATCTTTCTCACACGGTTTTCTCTTCTTCCCCTTAGTTTTTTGCTCATTTTTCCTCTGTTTTCCGAACTTACTGTGGGAAATAAATGCTTCCTATGTTTTCTTTCAAATCTAAATAAAAATAAAAAAAAGAAACAAATCATTTTTAAACAGTGTCGTACGGGAGCACTCCCGTCTACACAACCTCTTTAGGATTCGTACACGTGCGAAGAACTTCGCCTTGTATGAGTTCCCCATCTCAATGACATCCACCATCATTTCCCAAGTCTTTTCCTAAAAGAACAACACTCAGAACTACGTAACCCTGATTTCTTGATAATTCAAGAATACGTAGGAGCAGGACCTCAATTCCTGTCGGGCCCATCTTTCTTATTTCTTTTTATTAATTTATTTCCTCACTTTCATGTTTCTTTCATAAATGTTCTTTTTTTTTGGTCACTTCCTTGAAAATCAATTTAGACACGACGTCTTGTTGATTTCCCCCTAGTTTTTACTCGAGCTTCGCCATGATTCATAGGGAAGAGATACTTAGGACGAGACATCCTATTTATTTCTTTCCTATCCCTCTTTTTATTTCGAGAACGTCTAATTTAGGCGTGACACCTTATTAGCATTCTCTTCCCCTCTCTGTCTCATATCGAAGTCGAGTTTAATTCGAAAGAAACGTCCTATTGACCTCGCTTCGACATTCTATGTTTGTACAGTTCTCTCACTCCATTTTGTCGATTTTAAATAAAAAATACAACATTAAAAGGGAAGAAATAAACCATCTTTTGTAAGGCTATTTATGTTGCGCATTTTCAATCTTGGTACTGTTTTTGACAGGCGATGTAGGGTGCTAATACCTTCCCTACTCGTAACCGACTCCCGAACTTGAATCTCAATTTTTAACCAGTGCTTTACTGAACTTAGTTTTTTCCAATGTTTTTCCTATGGACAAAAACGTTGGTGGCGACTCCCTGTTTCATCCTACACATTCGACCCCCTCTCTCTTTCTCGCCGCGCCGTCGCGATTCAGGTTGCGGCAAACGGTTGAGAAAGTTCAGGCTGAGATTGAACCCTGCCAAGTGTACTTTTGGCGCGAGGTCAGGTAACCTGCTGGGATTTATAGTAAGCGAAAGAGGGATAGAGGTTGATCCCGAAAAAGTCAAGGCGATTCTCGAGATGCCCCCTCCCCATACAGAAAAAGAAGTCCGAGGATTCTGGGGAAGGCTCAATTATATTACCCGATTTATTTCACAATTGACAGCGACTTATGAACCAATCTTTAAGTTTCTGCGCAAGAACCAACCAGGGCAATGGGATGAAGACTGTCAAGCAGCTTTTGAAAAGATTAAGCAGTACCTACAAGAACCACCAATTTTGGTGCCCCCAACCCCAGGAAGGCCACTTATCTTGTATCTGACTGTATTAAATGAATCCATGGGTTGTATGTTGGGACAGCACGATGAAACTGGAAAGAAGGAACATGTTATCTACTACTTAACCAAGAAGTTCACTGATTGTGAAATAAGGTACTCCACTTTAGAGCGAACTTGTTGTGTGTTAGCATGGGCCGCTAAGCGCCTAAGGCAATACATGTTGAGTCATACCACTTGGCTAGTTTCTAAGATGAACCCCGTCAAGTACATTTTTGAAAAACCTGCTTTGACTAGAAGGATCGCTCGTTGGCAGGTGCTATTAACTGAGTATAACATAATATATGTCACTCAAAAGTCCATAAGAGGAAGTGCTCTCGTAGATCACTTGGCACACCAACCTATCAATGATTATCAGCCTATGCAGTTTAACTTCCCGGATGAAGATATCCTGGCACTATTCAATGAGGAAGGTGGTCAACAAGATAAATGGACCCTGAGATTTGATGGAGCTTCTAATGCACTGGGGCACGGAATTGGGGCCATCCTGATCTCACCCAATAAGGAGTTTATCCCTATCTACGCCAGATTGTGTTTCGACTGTACCAATAACATTGCTGAATATGAGGCATGCTTATTAGGGATCCAAGTAGTGTTGGATGCAAAAGTAAAATTGTTGGAAGTTTATGGGGACTCTGCTTTGGTCATCCACCAATTGAAAGGCGAGTGGGAGACTAGAAACAGCAAGTTGATTCCTTATCATGATCATATCAAGGAAATGATCAAAGAGTTTGATGAAATCTCTTTTCATCACGTTCTCCGGGATGACAATCAAATGGCTGATGCCTTGGCTACCCTTGCCTCAATGTTTGAAGTAAGTAGTGACTATGATATGCCTCTCATCGAGGTAAAGAAGCATTATGAGCCCGCATACTGTCAAATGATGGAAAAGAAGTCAGATAGGAAACCATGGTACCACGATATTAAAAGATATGTACAGAGTCAAGAATACCCCGAGGGTGCTATAGAGAATAATAAGAAGACCCTAAGATGACTCGCCATGGGTTTCTTCTTAAATGGGGATGTGCTTTACAAAAGAAACTATGACTCTATCCTTCTTCATTGTGTTGATGTTGTTGCGGTAAACAAAATCATGAGGGGTGTTCATGAAGGATCTTTTGGGACTCATGCTAATGGACACACCATGTCAAGAAAGATCTTGAGGGTCGGTTATTACTGGATGACCATGGAAGCAGATTGCTTCACCTATGTTCGAAAATGTCACAAATGTCAGATATACGCTGACCATCTTCATGCACCCCCGTCATCCCTAAATGTCTTGTCGGCACCATGGCCCTTCTCAATGTGGGGCATGGATGTCATTGGGCCCATTGAGCCAAAAGCCTTAAATGGTCATCGTTTTATCTTGGTCGCCATCGATTATTTCACCAAATGGGTAGAAGTAGCTTCATATGCCAATGTAACAAGGAATGTTATGGTCAAATTCATCAAGCGAGAACTGATATACCGATATGGCTTACCAAGTCAGATCATTACTGACAATGGTATGAATTTGAACAACAAAATGATGAAGGAACTCTGTGAAAGCTTCAAAATTCACTATTATAATTCCTCTCCTTATCGGCCTAAGATGAATGGGGCAGTGGAGGCGGCCAACAAGAACATCAAGAAGATAGTACAGAAGATGGTAGTCATCTACAGAGATTAGAGCGAGATGCTTCCTTTTACTCTACATGGGTATCGCACCTCGGTTTAAACCTTGACAGGAGTAACCCCGTTCTCTCTCGTATATGGCATGGAAGCCGTCTTACCTTTTGAAGTAGAAATTCTATCCCTCCTGGTGTTCATGGAAGAAAAATTGGAAGAAGCTGAATGGGTTCAAGCTCGACATGACCAACTAAACCTAATTGATGGAAAAAGACTAACTGCCCTCTGTCATGGTCAGTTGTACCAAAGACATATGAAACGAGCCTTCGAGAAGAAAATGCGACCTCGATAGTTCCAAGAAGGAGACCTGGTACTCAAGAAAATTCTACTGATTTGAAAGGACAATCGGGGCAAATGGACTCCTAAATATGAAGGACCATATCTTGTGAAGAGGGCTTTTTCTGGAGGAGCCTTAATACTCACTAATATGGATGGCAAGGACCTGCCAATGCCCATAAATACAGACACAGTGAAGAAATACTTTGCATAAGAAAGGAATGTTGAAAACAAACAAAAAAAACAAAAGAGAAAAACAAAGAAAAAAAGAAAAAAAGAGAAAAAGATAAATAATACTCGCTAGGCTGAAAACCTGAAAGGGCGGCCTAGGCAAAAGTTAGAGCAACCCGATGAGTCAAAAACCCGAAAGGGCGGCTCAGGAAAAAGTTAGGGTCAAATTTCTGGTAATACGAATAAGACCTCTGACTCAAAGAAGTGCGAGTCCAAGCTTGGGCACATGAATTATTGTTGAACTTACCTTCTCAAAGGCAAGGTCGAAGGGTGAACATGAAGTCGTGTTGGGGATTAAGATTCTCGCTAGTCTCAGAGATTCACTGGAGGATCCATGAACCCTCCCTATTTCACTTGTCCTTGACCTATTCCATGTGACCTCATTCATTTCATTTACTTTCCTTGTTCTCCTTTCTATGTACTTGTTTGACATATATGAATAAAATTCACCCTCTTTGATACGTGTTATGAATTTTATTGATCTGATAAAACATGTGTTTTAATAAAATAAATGGAAGAATTTTAAACATTTAAAGTCGTGAGGGACAAGATGCTCTTACTACTCGACCTTATCTTGGGCGATCATCACAGAGACTCGGCCAGGCACGCGCTCCGAGGCTATGGTTGCCTCGTTCATTCTGCTTCGTCCATCAGTCATCTCAGGGATCACAGTCTCAAAGGGATCTACCAGAATTTTAATTCATTCTCTACATTACTTACCCCTTTTTCATGAAGGTTGCTAAAAAAGGACAATCATGTCAAGTCTTGCCACTTCTCAAGTTCTCTTCCCCAGTGGAACCGCAATCACCAAAGCTGGTACTTCTCAAGTTCTCTTCCCCAGTAGAACTGTAATCGCCAAAGCTGGCACTTCTCTAGTTCTCTTCGCCAGTGGAACCACAATTGCTAAAGCTGACACTTCTCAAAGCCTCCTCTATTGCCAAAGCTGGCACCTTCAAAGCCTCTTCCTCAACTGCCAAAGTTGGCATCTTTTAAGTTTTTCCTCCCTAGTGGAATCGATCGCCCAAGTTGGCACCTTCAAAGTCTCTTCCTTAACTGCCAAATTCGGATCTTTCAAGTTTCCCCTCCCTAGTGGAATCAATCACCAAAGCTGGCACTTCTCAAAGTTTCCTCCTCAATCGCTAAAACAGGCTTTTCTCAAGTATCTTTTCATAAATCGCCAAAGCTGGCATCTTTTAAGTTTCTTTTCATGAATTTTCAAAGTCGGCGTCTTTGAAGTTTCTTTCCCTAAAACTGCCATACAAATATTTTGCTTCAATTGCCAAAGTTGACATGCTATTCATTCTTCCCAATTGCCAATGTTGGCATCGTGTTTGTTCTTCAATCGCCGAACGAGGCACCCTTCACTTTCTAGTCGTCGAATAAGGCACCCTTCCTGTCAAAAAGCCTCAAGTACTCATTCCTAAGCTATTCCATTTTTTAATATAAGCCAGGGGCATCCCCCAAGTCATTTATTTTCTAACAAAAAAAAAGTCTCAGGAACCTACTCCTAGGCTATCTCATTTCTCAATTTGAGCTAGGGGCATCTCCCCAAGTCATTGATTTCCTATCAAAAAGTCTCAGGAACCCACTCCTAGGCTATCTCATTTCTCAATTTGAGCCAGGGGCATCCCTCAAGTCATTTGATTTAAGTCAGGGGCATCTCCCTAAGTCATTTATTTCCTATCAAAAAAGCCTCAGGAACCCACTCCTAGGCTATCCCATTTCTCAATTTGAGCCAGAGGCATCCCCCCAAGTCATTTAATTTGAGCCAAAGGCATTCCCCAAGTCATTTATTTTTTTTGCTAAAAAGCCTTAGGAGTCCTTCCCTAGGTTGTTTTAATCAAAACTAATCAGGGGCATCCCTCAAATCATTTGTTTTCTATCAAAGGCCTCAGATATCCCTCCTAGGCTATTCCATTTCTCAATTTAAGCTAGGGACATCCCTCAAATCATTTGTTTTCTATCAAAGGCCTTAGGAACCCACTCCTAGGCTACTTTATTTCTCAATTTAAGCTAGAGGCATCCCCTAGTCATTTATTTTCTATCAAAAAGCTTCAGGTACTCATTCCTAGGTTGTATCCTTCGATCCAAACACGTTAGGACAATCCCCTGTCATTCATTTTCCTTTAAAGCTTTAAGTATCCCTCTCTAGGCTACCCCATTTTCAATATCAAGGAAATATTCTCTGATTTGTTTATTTTTCAGACAAAGCTCTAATTTCAGTCGTCAAACTTAGAACCTTGTTCATCTTCCCCAGTTGTCAAAGTTTGCACTCTTTGAGTCTTTCTTCTTGCCAAAGTTGGCATTATTGAAAGTTTTCCGCTTGCCAAAGTTGGTATCTCTCCAAGTTATCATCACTGAAGCTGGCACTTTTAGACCTCTTTTGTTGCCAAAGCTAACATTGTTTGCCACAGTTGGCACCATATCAAATTCTCATTGCTGAAGTTGGCACTTTTAAATTTTTCTATTACTGAAGATGTCATTGTTTGAGTCTTTCATTTTTTTGTTTGCCGAAACGATCACCTCTCTAAATTTGTTTGTTAAGATCCCGATTAAAGAGACAGTGTCTACGTCTTTACTTCCTTTCTGTGATACATGTCATTCATGTTCTCGCGAAAGGAAAGTAAAGAGGGGCAACTGTAGACACCATCCTTTTCATCTTTTATTAAAAAATAATAAACCACCTCCACTACCAAAAGCATTCCCTGAAACATGCCCCAAGATTTAGTAAACATCCCCTTAAATTAGCTTATTGCTCCCAATGCAATGGAGGTTATAACATCCTAAATTTTAAAATAATTTTCAATAAATTAAATAAATTTTTTGTAAATAATTTTAAATTTCTAAAACAGTAATCAGAATCAACACTTAAAGTACCGGTTACACATCAATCCGACCGGCTCATTTTAAAATAGAAATAAATACAAATAAACTTTTCACAGGTAATTCCAAGATTAAAAATGAAATCTGAATTAAATAATATTATTGTTGCTTTACAAAAGCCGTCTGACCACTTTAAAATACAAAGAAAATACAACACTTGGTAATCACATGAGCCGGCCAAGGCTTCTATCCAAATAATTATGCACAATATGTATTACATATGCTAATACATAATGCTCCAGTTGGTTGAGTGACTTCAAGTACCATCACTGTATCTCTTATCCACTGTAAAAATAGTAAGTAGGGGGTAAGCATAAACATATCAAATAATAGTTATTGAATCGGATTAAAAGTCCAATCCATGACTATGCAAAAAACACATACCGAACTATATAATACAACATGAACAGTATGTTATTCTCAACAATATATATATATATATATCAATACGCATAGGTACTCATCTAGATAAATCCATTATTAAGTCTTTTAATTATGTTGTAACACTCGCTCCCCGAGCCATAACTCAGCTCTCAGCTGAACCGGCCGTTTTACAGGTACCAAACCGTTTACACCCTTATGTGACACCATCACTCTCAGTGACAACGGTGAGTGCCACGGGCTAAACCCCGAGCCCCACTCAAGAGGTTTCCTTGAGTCCCACCCAAGGTCTTTTGTCTTTTGCCTTGAGTCCCACCCAAGGCCTTTTATGAAAATCACATCATATTTCATATTCATTCATCACACAAGCATCACATACTGATCGATATACATCCCATGCATTTATATTCATCATGAAAAATTCATGATTAACATTTATATAGTCATCATCAATCTCATATCAATATCAACATCAATAATATGAATGGAATATATATAAAACCATAAAGCGTCATATAAATGGGGTCTCAATAACAATTATGCACACAACATATATACAACATAATAATATCACCCCACATCCATTCATAAACTATCTATTTGAAATGTAACGCTCCCCCTACCTGAAAATAAAGAGTTTCAACTATTCTTCAATCGTTAGCAGTCACAGCTTCAAGGATACCGACTGGAATTACAGTTTTGTACTAGTTCAAAGATTTATTTGTAAAGAGAAGAAATAGAGTTTGATTCCTTCTTTGTTAATAGCTTTAAGCAAGAGTTTGAAGTGAAAGATTGTGGATGATGTTTTTCACGTTCCAAAAGGCTTTTATCTATCCAACAATAGTTGATATTTATATTGTTCATGCAAAAGAGACGTGAACAACAGGAAAGAATCTGACACACATTTCTTCTTCAAATGACAAATAAGGAATAAGCATTTAATGGAAAGGGACAACACATCAAATAGGGTCCCATACTTAGAAAATATCAAAAAAGAATTCGCTGGAAGGTAGAAGAACAGAGTCACGTGGAAAGCATTAAAATAATCAATAATTCCGACCTGGTTTCGTCTTGGGCACATCCTTTCTGAGTAAGCCTCTGTTCGCTCAGAATTTCCTTCATTCAGAGGAAAGGTTCCATTCCTTGGAACACTCAGCTTTCCTTCCTCGGAAATGTCCCACACAGTAACATCTCATTCAAACATACTCAAATATATTTATATCTGAGTCAATCCTTTACTTACGCCACTCGGAAACCTTCCATCTAAAATCACTCAGAGTTTGAAGTCAACTTTCTCTCTCGGAAGTCTTTCCACTTGAATGAATCATTCGGGGTCAAGAATAATTCCGAAGACAAACCCGAGCATAAGCTTTTGGTCATTATTATTTATCATCCCGAGCATAAATTTAACGAAGTTCACTACTCGGTAACCCATCACTCGGATATCTACTTTCTTCAGGAATTGTTCACTCGGAACTATTCATTTAGAAACACACTCATTCGGTAATTAATAATCTCTCACTTAACACCCTTACATTTGGAATAATCTCAATTGGTATCATCCCACTCGGGAATTTCTCAAAATCCGTCCTGAGAAATACTTATTCAATTTCAACGTTTTTCTCCACTCAGGAATACTTCTCTTGGAAACGTTTCATTCAGAAATATTTCACTCAGATTTCCTTATTCAGAAGTGTCTCATTCGAACACCGTTTACTTAACGTAGAAATAATTCGTTTAATGATGTTTCACTTGGAAACATCTTAACTTCTTTTGGAAATGGCTTCCTCGGTCTTACTTCACTCGGTATCTCTCTATTTTCACTCGGAATATCATATTTCAAACAACCTTTACTCGGAATTTCATTCAAAATTTCTCCATTAATCCTTAATGAATGAATTTTCTAAAAATTACAAAATTTAGGATGTTACACAGGTAGGGGATATTAAAAATGACCATTTCTTTTTTACACGGAGGAAAAAAAAGGCTCCAGATTCTTCATCATCACCTACCAATAATTCTTCTTCCACTGTGAGCCCTTTCTTCCTCTCTTTGGGATTTTCACTTTTTCTTCTCTGCATTTTCTTCTCTTTGGCCACCCACTTGTGCTCTTCCCCTTTTTGATACTGCAGTATTCACATGATAGAAGGAGGGGAGAGTAGTAGTTTTTATTTTGGGCCAAGGTGATTTGAAAGCCTGAAATCTGTTTTTTTTAAATAGGGCCTGCGGTGAACTTTAAGACAAATATATTTGTGGATCCTTGCTTGAATGAAAGTATGCTTGGTCTGGTGGTAATGGACCGACGTTGGAGTCTAAGAGGGGGAGGGGTCAAAACCTAGCTCCCTTATTTTTGTGTTATACATTTTCCTATTTTCCTAAGTGCAACCAGACTTTGTGTTGGTTATGTTAATCTGTCTTGCTACTTTGAATAAATACATGGTTGGCTTGGTGGTAAATGTGTATGTCTTTCAAAAAGGGGAGGCAAGTTCAAAACCCATCTCCTAAATTCAAGTGTTTTTTTAATGCCTTATGCTTAAACTTTGCCTTATCTTTTTTTTCTTTTTTTTCCTCTTCATTTATTTTCTAATAGTCATATTTAGTCAAGTTGGCAAAGTAGGAGTCCTTAGAATCTAAGAGGGTTCAAGTCTTGTACCTTTTTTTTTCTTTTCCTTTTTTCCATTTTCCTATTTATTTTATTCTGTTTCTTTTTATTTTTAATCTCTTCTATGAACTTATTTTATGTTTGCTTGGTGTGTAACACTAATGAAGATAAAAATCATTTTTCTCTAGTGTTTTTTTTCTTTTCGTTGTTCATTTTTTGTGTGTTTGTTTTAGTGACTTCTTTGCAAGAACTTGTTTTATTTTAGTCTCGTGCCTAATAATATACGTGAATTAAAAGTTACCCCTTTTTCATTTAGTGTGATATTTCTTTGATCACTAAAAAATAAAAATGTCTTCAGTTTGATTTCAGGATTTGAAGTTCCTTCTCAAAATTAAAATTACAAAAACATCGCTTTTTCTTTTTTGTAAAAATAAATAAATCGTGTAACGATCTTATAGTGTTGTCGTGCAAAGTACTTCGCCTACATCAACATTATAAAATCGTAAATGTTTATGCATGTGTAATCTTACTACCATGAATTTTTATTATTAAATTTAAATATTTTCTCAAAGCTATTCCAAAGTACTATGTGACCCTAATTTCTCAAAAGCTCGAGAATACGTAGGAGCAGGAAGTAGTTCCTGTCAGGCCTATTTTTCTTTGTTTAATGTTTTAGAGTTTCCATTTTTGTGTTGTTATTAAAAAGAGGAGCGAGGTTAATTTAGACGAGACGTCTTGTTAATCTCATATTTTTGTAGTATTTCATTAAAAGAAGGAGCGAGGTTAATTTGGACGAGACGTCCTGTTACTATCATATTTTTTTTATAATATCTCTTTAAAAAAAGGAGGAGCGAGGTTAATTTGGAGGAGACGTCCTGTTAATCTCATGTTTTTTAATAATATCTCTTTTTGAAAGAGAAGGAGCGAGGTTAATTTGGACGAGACGTCCTGTTAATCTCATTTTTTTAATAATGTCTCTTTTAAAAAGGAGGAGCGAGGTTAATTTGGATGAGACGTCCTGTTAATCTCATGTTTAAAAATTCCATGCCTATTTTTAGTCTATTTTTGTATGCTTTGTCATTTCATACGTTTCTTCTCTGAAGAAGTTAAAATAATTTTTAGGCTAATTATAATGCGCACTATCATCTTGAGGTAACCGTTTTATAACAGACAGTTGTGAGGTGCTAATACCTTCCCCACCTGTAATTAGACTCCCGAACAAGAAATTTCATTTTTATGACCAATGCTTTAATAAAGATTTTTCTGGTATTTTTCCCCTAAAAATATTAGTGGCGACTCCCTGTTTTTCAAAAGGATTACGAACCGTTTTACTATGAATGTTTCAAGGGTCGGTCTTCCCGTCGCGGTCCCGGTCGCGACATTTAAGAAGTGTTATCTTTTGCATGGAGGTTACGAGGAGTGGTGGAGTGTTTTTGCTTTATGTTGTTTGAAGAATAGTGATGGTTAACATGAATGGAGAAGGTGAAGAAAAGGAAGAAGCTTGTTGGATTTTTCTTTGTGGCTTAGAGAAAAGAAAAAGTAATAGAGAGCAAGTATGGTCTTTCAGATAATGAGAAGTTTTGCATAGATCTTCTTAGTGGCCAAGGAGTCCACGGCTAAGAGAGAAGAAAGGAGAGGTGTCAAGCTCTCCTCATGCATGTGCATATGTCTAACTCAGTCATTAGAGTGTGGAGGAAGGAGTTGCGAAGGGAGGGGGCAAGTGTCCTTGGCATGTTGTCACATGATTAGTCCATTTTCATGCAAAGCTAAGGTGTCAACATCGGGTCCAGCAACTTGTTTAAGTTTTTAGAGGGTGTTTCAGACTGAATTTATAAAAAATTCAAAACATAAAAATTATAGATCTGTCTTATCTTTAAAACAATATATAACACACAAAGATCTATCATTAGACGAGGGAGATATGGCCGTTTTACAAAATTTATCCAATGTTGTTACAGGATTTAAGTTTCTTACAAGAAATAATTTTCTAGGCTAAATTGGTGATGAATTAGCCTTCATGCCCTACATCAAAGTAGTAGGGAATTCAGTCTAAAAAGTTTTGGTGAAAGAATTGTTCAATTTCATGGTCATATGATTAAGAAACACGGAAAACACTCGACACATAGTGCAGGTTATCACCACGAAAACGTGAATGAGTGTGGTATTTTAAATTATAGGATTTATTGATTAAGAATGGACTTTCGTGGTCAACATCAAAGTTGTAGATAATTTTGATAAGGAAATTTTGGGACAAGGATGACTTGATTTTAATAACAAAAGAAGAAATTATTCCCAAAATACATACAAGTGTGCAGACTAGCTCATACGATTTACTTAAAATTAAGTATTTTGGGTTACGCGAGCGGAAACAGGCATTGAGCCTTTCATGAAAACTATAAGATACGGTATAAGGGGTGTAACATAATTTAAATGATCTTAATAAACCACTAATTTTTCTTAACTAATTAATTATTATTATTACTATTATTATTATTCACATAATTTAAATTGAAAATAATCTTCTTTAATTCTCTAAATTCTTCCAGAATATTAGTCATCTATTATACAAGCAAGTCAGACGTAGCCCAATCATCATTGCACATAAAATTTAACACAAACAATGCATTTAGTCTCAGGGACCCATCACACAAAAATGAGGGCTGTTACAAAAGGCACGTCGGCATCCTGAACAACTCATTTTTGGAAGCATCATATGTTTCTACACCTCTTACCCATAACTCCTTCAACTCTAAAATAAGAGGTTGCATGTAAATATCAATATTATTCCCCGAACTTTTTTTACCGGGAATCAACCCCAAAAGTATTAAATTTGTCAGCTTCATAGTCATCCATGGAGGAGTGTTGTATGGAATAAGAACTAATGGCCAAATACTATAACTAACACTCATGCTACGAAATGGGTTGAATCCATCACTTGTTAGACCAAGTCGAACATTTCGAGGATCGGCAGCAAAATTAGGATATGTATTATTGAAAATTTCCCTGCCTTGGAGTCTCCTAGATGTCTCATCATTCCATCAGTGCCTGATGCCTCATTATGCCACACTATATTCTTTTAAGTCTTTGAACACATAAACATCCTTTTCAACCTTGGAATCAACGGAAAGTATCGTAAAATTTTGGCAGGAAATTTTTTCCATAGCTTACCTATGTTGATTTCATCTTCATTACCTCGCTTCTTCCATCTAAAAGTGTGACATTATTTACATGTTTCTTTATCTTTGTCATGCCCCCAATATAACATACAATCATTAGGACATGCATCAATCTTTTGGTATCCAAGACTCAACTTTTTGATTATTTTGCTTACCTCATAAACCACTTGAAGGGATCTTTACAAATCCGAACGCTTCATGCAATAATTCAAGAATCATTGTCATTCCTTTGTCACTAATACCACATAAACACTTAATATGGTATAATTTGAATAGGAAAGACAATTTTGAGAACTTGCTACATCTTTCATATAATGGTTGCTCTCCATCCTTGAGTAAATTATAAAATTCCTTTTCTATATGATTTCCCTTAAAACGAAGGTTTGACACTTTCTCTTCATTTTCATCTTGATTAGTAAGGGATGGAGGGGGTTCTGTTTCGATATTCATTAAAGGGAATCCAAATACGTCATTTAACATACAATGTATTAGGTCTTCAACAGGTGTTTCATCATCTTCTTGCATAACATCTTCATTTATTCACATACTTTCTCCAACTTCTTGTGTGATGCCAATCTCCTCCCCTAATATTTCTCCATGGCGACACCAAAATGTATAACGTTCAGGAAATAACTTACATAGTAAATCATCAAACACTTCATCCCTCGTACGCCATTTCTTGAAATTGCACTTACTACAAGGACAAACTATTCTGCCGGCTCTAACACTATGTTGAAAAGAAAAATCTAAACTCATTCTGTAACACCTTATTGTTTGCAACTAATAATTCCAAAAATATGAGAAAATTTTTTTTTTTTTCACAAAAGCAGTCACGTTTTATTCGATATAGAAGGAAGCAGGCAAGGGAAATAAAAACACTCATACGCATATGGCAATGACGGAAAGGCTAAGACTGGAACCGGTTCGTTGGGTTTATCGTATCACACCAACACCAGGGCGGATTACACAACACCGTTTGCTCGCTCAGACGGGATCTGACACCGTCCAGGCGGAGTATGGTAATGCAGCAGCGGATGGAGGGAATTCCACAAGGAAAGCTTTCCCTCGAGTAACACTGACTAGACGGGGTATGATTGTCCGGGGCGGACTCCATGGCGAAGGTGACGCGCTCAACCTTTGTCTCACACCGCCTAAATGACGTGTGACAATGCGACATCAGACGTAAAACTCTTCAAGTAAACCTTACATTAGCGTCTATTCGTTCCTACGGGCTGACCCTTTCTTAGAGAACTCTGGACGTTCAGCTTCAGAGGACAGGTGAGGGAAGAAGAAGGGAGATATACATATGCAGGAGTAGTTTGTGAAGAAAAGAGGAAGTGATTACACCGCCGTCCAGTTCGGCAAGGCACAACAACGTTTGGACGGACTACATCACAACGTTCACTCACTCAGGCGATGTCCAACACCGCCCCGCGAGACATAATAATACGACAACGGAGGAGGAAGGTACATAGGCGGAGTCTCAAGTTGATATCCACTTGCTTCAGCATGTTTCCACGCACTTGGGCGAACCGTCCTAGTTACTTGGGCGAGGTATGACACCGCCTACGCGAGGTCAGCACAACGCCTCTCCAACACAAACACAAGGTAATTCCTCAATCGGATATGGATAAGGGTTCACTCGATAAATCCTCACGCTCGCACTTCACTCAGAAAATGGGAAGTTACAATGTACATATGCGGTAGTAGGTTGTGGAGGAAGGAAGGGCCTGAACCTATTCCGCCCAACTCAGCTAATTATGACAACGCCTGGGCGGACTCAACCACAACGCCCAAATCAGGGGTCAACACCGGTGTCTGGATTGCATTAGCATCACAACGGATAGGAAAGGTAAGTGAACGGTGTCCCATTCTAACAACTACTCGTTCCAGCGCGAGTCCTCACGCTTGGGCGAATTGCCCCCATACTTCGGGCGGGGTACAACTCCGGCCAAACGTATCCGACATAAGCCTTCCTAGAGGCAATTCATAATTCACTCAGACTTGGCTATAGCCTGCTAAATCATGCCGTCCCTGCGTATTCATTAAAGCACAAGTATAAAACAAGGTAGCACATAGCATGTCACACACGAAACCATACATCCAGATATATATAATAAGAGCATATGTCAATATTTACAAACACAAAATCGGATTTCTCCTTGTCAACAAGGTTCTATTTATCCCAAAACACTAACATCCGACATGAACCAGTCAAGGCTTAATCTAACATCGCATTAATTAAGCCTTCCAGATGCATTAACACTTCGCTCATCGTTCCAGCTCTGCTTCTGGTCCTCATCTCGAGAGACATTCACTGAAAAATGGCCACTGCAGGGGTGAGCATCTTAAATTTTAAATGATAGATACCGACTCAGGTTATCTGCCAATTACACAAAAATACATATATGTACGACATGATTAAAAATCAATTTCAACAACATTAACAGTAGTAGTAATATTAACAATGATAAGCACAGAAGGTTTCACTCGGTTCCGCATCATGTGTATCGGTCAGACGTTGCAACGTAGGCATCTCAGCCTTTTATACATAGCTCTCAGCTATCAAATCAGCTCCCAGCTGCTTGGCCGTTTTACAGGTACCCAACCGTTTGTCCACAGGTGACACCAATGCTCTCAGCGCCAACGGCGGTGTTCACAGACAGCCCGAGTCCACTCAAGGGCTACCCCGAGTCCCACTCAAGGATTTTACAGCGTCCCACACTGGATGACCGAAGGCAGTGTCTCATACTACGTGCTCCCAGCACAACGCATCCCATGCGCCACACGCGGATTCGACGCACAACATTTATTTCACGCATGCATTCTCGCATTCAAGCACACACACACACACCATGCAATCAGTAGTACACATTATCCGGACTCAATATATAGCTTCCATGCAATCAGTTATCATTCCATATTCAGACATCCATAACATTTCGTTCGATCAAGACATGCAATCGGTTTACAGCATCATTCAACTCATGCATTATTCTAAAAATCGCAAGTTCAGTCAGGCATTTCAAGTTAGCACAACCTATCATGCAATCGATGTAAGACAGTGTCAAAATTCATTTAAAGAAGGCATTTCCTACACGCAAACAATTTATTAGCAGTCATATCAACATATGCATTTCTATAACCTGGGTAGCTTCAGTCAGACATTCATATCAACACAACTCAACATGCAAACTGAGATCCTACAACACATACATCTGTGAGAAAGGTGCTAACATGCAACACTCGTCTTTCACTCATCATGCAACACAATACACAATCAGAGCACGGGTACAGCAAGCATTATCATTCGGAACCTGTTCATAACCCATGCACTTAAAATAGAAGATACTCCCCCTACCACTCGTAAAACTCCAAGGAACTTTTCGGCTTGAGGGGGTGGTTCTTCTCCCTGCTGCGTCACTTGATGATCGTCCCTTCTCGTGTGGGGGGTTTCCACTTCACTGTAGCACCGTCACTCGACTCTTCGAAGCAGGAATGGACTGGAGGGCAGAGAAGGAGAGAGAGAGAAAACAAGAGAAAAGAAGAACGAAGAAGGAAGCTCGCTGGGTTCTCTGCGTGAAGAGCATGACCATCACCCGAATATATATATTCGCGCAGAGTGCAGTATGGTGGGATGGGGAAACGCGATAATCCTGCCCATGCCACCATGCTTCCACATTAATTATCCTGTTACATCTTAGTTAATTAAATTAAGGGAGGTGTTGACTTGTTGACTTTTTATTTAACTTGGTTGCTTTAATTAAAATGGGGGTGTTACACATTCAACCCAGTTTCATACTCAGGTGTATTGCATTGTATTTTAATCCATGACTTATCCATTACTGAGTAAAAACAACATTGAACGAATAGTTTAGTATATGAACAACATTGAACTATAAGACATTTGAAAAATACTACAGGTACAATGTAGCGTACCATTAGACGCATTCTAAGTATACTAATTATGTAAATAGAGTTATTAAAAAAATCATTTAATAGTAAGTATCCATTTGAATTAATAACTTTCTTCCTTAAATATATTTTTAATGTTAAATTATTAGAGTAATAGTTTATAGATGTAGATATTTATCTCATAAATTTAAATAGATTAGGTATATATAAATATGTATTCATTTAATACATTAATAAAATAGTCAATATTTCATATATTTTAAAAAAATATTATGAAATGAATGTTCATTTTTTTAAGTTACTTCGCTATTTAAGAAGAATTTTCCTACTTACTTTGTAACAGCCCTTATTTTTGTATGATAGGTCCTTGAGACAAGTCGCCTGTAGTCTGTGATAATTTTATGTGTACTAATGTTTGGGCTACAGCCGACTTGTTTATATGTTTTGTTTGAAAAGATTTTGTGAGTGTGAGGCAGAGATTTTGGTTTTATTTGTGTAAGTAATTGAGATAATTAGGATAACAATAAAAATGTGTTTAATAAACACTCTAATAATAAAGATTTATAAATAAGACATTAAGTGATTTAATATAAATATTTAAGTAATTGTTTTAAGTTAATAAAATTGTGTAACTCCCCGGTTTGGCTCAGAAATTATTCAAGGGACTTGAGTCAAATATTTTTATCCCAAAACATCCCCATGTTATTCCTAACAACTTTTTTAAAGAGCCTAATACCCAATTCTAAAAAACCAAGCTTAAAAACATTGATTTTAAGTTACCAGGGTAAGCCAAAATGCGCATCTGTACGTATTTTGGGCATAATTTTCTCTCCCGATACTGGATTTGAGTTATTCTTGTCCTAAAATCTCTGTATCAAATTTATATACAACTTTTATGTTGACCACTAAGACCAGTTCTCATCCCATAAATCCCAAAAATTAAAACATTACACCAATTCACGTTTTTCCAGCAACAGTTTGCACTAAGTGCAGATTTTCCACATAACTCTCATATGATCATGAAATTGAATGAGGCCTTCACCAAATTTTTCTTAACTCAATTATACACAATTTTGATGAAGAACTCAAAGCCTAAATCACAACCCATATGGCCCAAAAAAATAATTTATGCAAGGGACAAAAATCCCATCATAGCCCTACATCCTTTTAGTATTTGGGCTATATCTCACTTAATACTTGATGGATTATTTTGTGCTTTATATGGATGTAAAGAGAACAAAACTTTCTACAACTTTTAGGTTCAGCCCATTTGCAAATTCGGCCCATAAGATACCCTAAACCCATGAGCAAGCTGCTGCCCTACGCTTGACACCTAAGCTTGCATGCACCATGAGCCAATTAAATTGCTCCATCACTTGGCCACTTGTCCCAGCCATGAAAAACTCTTCACCGCCTCACTACCAGCTACAATGGACACCTAGCAAGTGCATGAAATAAGCTTGACACTTGCCCACTCACCTCTTGGCCGTGCACCCCTTGGACTCCAAGGAACCACATACAAAATTTCATCCTTTCATTGTTCTTGCTTTGTTTTCTTTCTTCTTCTAACTTAGCAAAAATTCCAGCAGCTCTTTTCTCATTTCTTTCATGTCATCTCCCATCTAAACACTATTATACATTGTAAACACCATATTTTTTCCTTTTGTATATTAAATAATAATTCCCTCTTCACTCTGAAAAACCCGTTCAGAATCTGGAACCTGTCCCCAATACTCCTCCATTAGCTTTGTCTTCTTCCTCTCCTAATCCTCTTCGTCCTCATTATAAAAAGCAAACAAAAATTCCCTGAAAAGAAAAAGAAAAAAAAGGAGGAAGGGCAAGAGGAACGAAAAAACCCAACAGACCCATCACCTTCTCAGCAGATAACATAAAAAAAGCAAAAAGAACCTCTCCCCTAATCCATCCCAATTTCAGCGTTTGTCTTCTTCCTCTCCCAGTCCTATTCATCCTTGTCATATAAACCAGAAGAAACAAGAAGAAGAGGAGAGGAGAAATCAACAAGAAAGAAACAAAATACAGATTAAAAAACAACAAAGAACAAAGAAAAAATCAGAAAGAATAACATTCTCTAGTATGTATCTCCTCCAATTTCGCTTTTTTTCTTTCGCCTCTCCCTTTCTCAGTCTTTCTCGGTTCCCTTCTTTTCTCTCGTCTCTCCCTTTCTCAGTCTTTCTCGGTTCCCTTCTTTTCTCTCGTCTCTCCCTTACTCGGTCTCTCATTCCCTCACTCGGTCTCTTTCTCCCTCAGTCAGTCTTTGACTGTAGTCTTTTTTCCCTCACTTGGTCCTTCATCCACTCGGTCTTCCATCACTTATCTCACCGCCACTCAGTTTCTCCTTTACTCGTTTCACTCTCTGGGTCCCTCATCTGATCTCTTTCACTCTCGTTCTTTCACTCGGTCTCTCACCCAATCTTTTTCACTCATCTCTCCCTCTCTCGGTCGGTCTCTCATTCATTCATCACTCCCTTATTCGATCTCTAACTCCTTCACTGTCTTTCTCCCTCAGTCAGTCTCTTTTTCCCTCACTCGGTCTCTCCCTCTCTCGGTCACTCTTTTACTCGTTTCACTAGCTCACTCGGTCTTTCATCCATTCGGTCTTCCACTCGTTCTTTCACTTTCATTCCTCACCCGATCTCTTTCACTCGTCTCTCCCTCTTTTGGTTCCCTCACTCCTCACTCAGTCTCTTTTCCACCCAGTTTCTCCATTATTTGGTCTCTCACTCAATCACTCGGTCTCTTTCGTCCTCACTCGGTATCTGATTCCTTCACTCGGTCTCTCATTCCTTTTTTCAGTCCCTGACTCATCTTACTCTCTCACTCCTTCACTCGATCTTTCACTAGTCTCTCATTCACTCGCCTTTCCTTCACTCAGTCTATCTTTCACTCGTCTTCTATGCCACTCATCTCTCCATCTCGGTTCCCTCATCCCTCACTCTTTCAGTCTTTCTCTCATCTCTCTTTCACTCGTCTCACCCTCTCGCTTCCCTCACCCCTCACTCTTTCTCAGTCTCTTGGTTCCCTCTTTTAGTCTTTCTTCGTCTCTCTCACTCAGTCTCTTTCTCCATCATTCGGTCTTTCATTCCCTCACTCGGTATCTCACTCCCTCATTTGGTCTCTCACTCCCTCACTCATTCTTTCACTCTCTCTGTCCTCCTCATCCTCTCCCCCTCCAGCGATCTCACTCTCTCGCTGTCCTCCTCATCCTCTTCCCCTCCAGCGATCTTACCGTCCCTGTAATATCCCAGTTCCGAAATTAAATACCGAATGAAGAATAAACCATTAAGACTTGATTCCAACTAGAAAATAACTGTTAATTACATTTAACTAAGTAGATTTAAGCCATTAAAATATGAAAATGGTGATGGTAAGGGGATGGGGTGGAGTGCACGTGGCTGCTGGGCACGCACTCTCCCATCCCACTCTTCTCTTACTGTGGGCATGCACATATATATATAAAACGTGAGCCTTTGGTGATGAACGCACTTACCATTTCTTCAGACTCCCTCCTCCTTCACTTCATCCTCTACTTCCTCTCTTCGTCTCCATTTTTCTTCTTCTTCCATCTTACTCTTCGCTCCTAGAGATCTTGGTTGCAGTACTGGAGAACGGACCACACTTCATCCCAGAATCAGGCGCAGGATACGACAAAGCCAAGGAAGGCCGAACGAACCACGAGAAGGACATCGGACCCAACAACAAGAATGGAAAAGGTTTCTGAGGATTCTTCTAAAGGTAGGGGGCGCTTGCATGTCGAATGCATGGTCTAAGAACGGTACTGGATGAACGTATTGCTGAGTTTGGGTGTGTGTGTGTGCATGTATTTATAATCATTAAAACTGATGCTGTGCATGTGTGCATGTATTCATAATTATTAAAACTGATGCATGATTTGAGATTCTGATAGTGATCTTCGTGGCGATGGTGTAGCCTGTTAGTGGATGATAATGATGGATGATATGCATGGATCTATTTTCTTGTCACTATGAAAAATATGTATGTGCATGCTCTTAATTGGATTGCTCGATGTTGTTAGTCTGATGACCGATTGTAACATGCGCTGGTGTGATTGACTGAATGATTACGAGTAGTGTGGGAAATCCGTTCTTGCTTACACGACTACGGCGAAGGTGTTCGTGGCGCGATGATGTGTAATAATGAATGTGTTAGTTGCATGAGTGAGAGTGGGGTGACCCATAGGAGGTCAGGAACCCCAAGGGAAACGACTTTCAGTTACCAACCTTGGCTAGATCCCAATAGTGCTCGTGGTAGCCGTTGGAGCTAGAGAAGAGAGTCTCGAGACGCCGTGGGGAGGCCGGTGCCACCTGGTAAGAGCTGAGGGACGAGGGGCCAGAAGAAAAGGGGACCGTAACTGAGAGTCTTTACCCGAGTCGGATCCGCAGGCATGCATATAGAAATAAGGCTGATTGTGGTGGTGTATAAATCTATGTATGTATATGTGTATGATTTTGAATGCATGAATATATATTTGGATGTGGAATAAACTCTGTGTATTATGTGGGTCATGAATGTTGTTTGAGCTGTATGAACTTGATTACTTGAGAAAGGTTGAATGATAGCAGGAGCGTGTACTGACGCTGATACCGAATCTGTGAGTATCATTTTACATGTAAAAGCTCACCCCTGCAGTGGCCATTTTCAGTGAATGTCTCTCGTGAGGAGGATCAGAAGCAGAGCTGGAATGCTGGGCGGAGTGCTGATGCATTTGGAAGGCTTAATTAAGGCGTTGTTAGATTAAGCCCTGACTGGTTCATGTCGTATGTTAATGTTTTGGGATAAATAGGACTTTATGAACAAGGAGAAGTTCGATTTTTGTGTTGTAAATATTAACATACACTCTTATGTATATATGGATGTATGGTTTTGTGTGTGTGATGCTATGTGCTGCCTTGTTTCATAATTGTGCTTTAATGGAAACGCAGGGACGGTATGATCGAGCAGGTTATAGCCAAGTCTGAGTGAATCGAGAATTGTCTTAGGAAAATTCATGTCGGATACGTTGGGCGGAGGCGTACCCCGCCCGAAGTTTGGGAGCAATTCGCCCAAGCGTGAGGATTCGCGCTGGAGTGATGTAGTTGTTAGAACGAGACCCCGGTGTTGACCCCTGATTTGGGCGTGGTGGTTGAGTCCGCCCAGGCGTTGTCATAATTAGTTGAGTTGGGCGGAATAGGTTCAGACTCCTCCTTTTCTCCACAACCTACTACCGCATATGTACCCTATAACTTCCCATTTTTCTGAGTGAAGTGTGAGTGTGTGGATTTACCTAGTGAACCCTTGTCCATACCCGATTGAGAAAATTACCTTGTAGTTGTGTTGAAGAGGCGTTGTGCAGATTTCGTTTAGGTGGTGTCATACCTCGCCCGAGTGACTAGGACAGTTCGCCCAAACGCGTAGAACTATGCTGAAGCAAGTAGATATCAACTCGACATTCCGCCTATGTACCTTCTTTCTCCGTTGTCGCATTATTCCGTCTCGCTGGGCGGTATTGAACACCGCCTGAGTAAGTGAATGTTGTGATGTAGTCCGCCCAGGATAAATATACCCCGCCTAGCCAGGTAGGATGATTCAAACTCCGCCCTTCCACCGAATGCTACGCGTGTGAATGTATTAACATCCTTCCTTATCTATTTTCTCCTATTGAGTGACCAATGTTACTTGAAGGAAAGCCTTCCTTGTGGAATTCCCTCCATCCGCTGCTGCATTCCCATACTCCGCCTGGATGGTATTAGACCCCGTCTGAGCTAGCAAACGGTGTTGTGTAATCCGCCCATTGCTGGTGTGTTACCACAAACCCTTTGAGCCGGCCCCAGTTTTAGCTTCTCTGTAGGTTGCTATATGCGCGCGAATGCTCCTCGTTTCCCCCCTTGCCTGCTCCCTTCTATATCAAATGTTACGTGACTGTTTTGTGAAAAATTGTCTCATATTTTTGGAATTATTAGTTGCAAATAATAAGGTGTTACATTTTGGTATCAGAGCGGACCGAAAAGTCCAAGGCCAAAGTATGCTTACCAAGTGTAAGCGGTGGTGTGTGTGTCTTTTGATTGAATGGTTGAAAATTGTTCTGATGCTAGTTGAACTTGATTGATGATTGACTTGAGGACAAGGGGTTGTTTTCCCCTGGTCCGATTGTGTGTATGACCTAGGTGAATGATATAATGTGCTAAGCTATTAATTGTTGGACTAATAACTAGATCGGTAGTAAGTGGCTCCGTATACTTATCCTTAAATGTCAATTTCAGGATAAGGAATGGCGCATCGTCAAAGTATGGAGGCTATAGCCACAGCATTCCAACGCTTTGCGGATGTATTTGAAAGGCAAGGCCAGACTCAACCTGAGGATGGTCATGTGCTGGACCGCTTCTTAAAAAGGAAGCCGAGTGAATTCTTAGGAGGATGGAACCCTGAGGCGGCGTTCAAGTGGACTCAGGAATTAGAGAGAATTTTTAGGGGTCTTCGCTGTACCGAAGCCCAGAAGGTGGAGTGCGCAGTGTATATGCTGCGAGATGAAGCGGAGAATTGGTGGAGAATAGCCAGAAGCCGATTTCCTGAAGATGATAATCAACTGACGTGGAACGATTTCAAGGCCTGCTTCTTAGACAAATACTTTCCCGACACAGTGAGGAGTCGCAAAGAGCTGGAGTTTATGGAGTTAAAACAGGGCTCCATGACTGTGGAAGAATACGCGACCAGATTTGAGGAATTGTGCCTATTCTATCTGCCCTTCCAGCAGCCAGGAACGGAGAATTCCAAGTGTCTTAAGTTTGAGAACGGATTGAGATCGGATATCAAGAGGGCTTGCAGATACCATGAAATCTGGAGTTTCCCTGCATTAGTGAACAAATGTAGAATATTCGAAGAGGATGACAGGGCCCATTCGGGCCAGTGCAGTAGAGCTAACCAGCACCTGAGGCCTCAGCAATCACGTTTCAAGAGGCCAGGGAACGTGAGGAGGAATGAACCCTTCACTGGATATCAGAATCATGGTGACCGAGGGAGACAAATGAGTGGACGACCAAGATATGGCGGATGCTTTAAATGTGGCGGTGACCACTTTACTAAGGATTGCAATGATACAAATGTTAAATGCTACCACTGCGGAGAGAAGGGACACGTTCGTCCTGACTGCCCCCAACTGCGCCAGGCAAACGCCAATGTACGTCAAGGAGGACCTCAAGATAGAACCCGAACGAATGATAACCAACGACCTGGTGGCAGAGGCAACGGAACCAGAGGAAATATGATGCGTGCTCCGAACAGCCGAGGGAGGAATACCGGTCCGCCAGCAGCAGGAAGGATCTACACCATTAATGCAGAAGATGTTGCACCAGCAAACGACTTAGTACAATGTAAGTGCTCACTTGGAATGAATACGCTTAATGTTGTTTTCGATTCGGGGGCTACCCATTCTTTTATAGCTGATGAGTGCATGGAACGGTTGAAGTTACCAACTGTGTCTATGGATCGGACTTTGGAAGTGGCCAGCCCTACTGGCGCTAGTGTGTTCACATCGTCAATATGTAAAAATGTAGCATTTGAGTTGTATGATCGGAGTTTCACCTTCGATCTGATTTGCATGCCCTTGAAGGGTCTTGACATCGTACTCGGAATAGATTGGCTTTCAGCCAATAAGGTATTAGTAGATTGTAGAAACCGAGAGATAGTCTTCCCAAAACAACCCACTGAAGATGGCACGGTACTAGGTATAACCCAACTATTTATGATGCTTTGTCTAACCAAAGATGAGAGTGAGACCCTAGTGAACGAAATTCCGGTTGTCTGTGAATTCCCAGAAGTGTTCCCTGAAGACGTTCCGAGTGTGCCTCCCAATAGAGAAGTTGAATTCTCTATAGACTTGATCCCTGGAGCCGAACCGGTCTCCAGTGCACCCTACAGAATGTCCTCAACTGAATTGGCAGAGTTGAAGAAACAAGTGGATGAGTTACTTGAGAAGCAGTTCATTAGACCAAGCGTGTCACCATGGGGAGCACCTGTGCTACTTGTTAAGAAGAAGGATGGCAGCATGAGACTTTGTATAGATTATCGACAGCTTAACAATCTCACAATCAAGAATCGATACCCACTGCCTAGAATTGATGATTTAATGGACCAGCTGCGTGGAGCCTCAGTCTTCTCGAAAATCGACTTATGATCGGGATATCACCAAATCCGAGTGAAGGACTCGGACATTCCTAAAACTGCCTTTAGGACTAGGTATGGTCACTACGAGTATGTAGTGATGCCGTTCGGTGTGACAAACGCCCCTGCTGTTTTCATGAATTACATGAACAACATATTCCACTCCTTCTTAGATCGGTTTGTTGTTGTCTTCATCGATGACATCCTAGTTTATTCTAAGACGTCTGAGGAGCATGAAGGACATCTCAGAGCGGTACTCCAAGTGTTGAAGGAGAAGCAATTGTTTGTAAAGCTTTCAAAGTGCGAATTCTGGATGGATGAGATCCACTTCCTCGGGCATGTGATCTCCGAGCGAGGCGTCTCGGTGGATCCTGCGAAGGTAGCTGCTGTAATGGCATGGGAGAAGCCCAGATCGGTCTCGGAAATAAGAAGTTTTATGGGCTTGGCAGGTTATTATAGGAGGTTCATCGAAGGTTTTTCTAAGTTGGCTTTACCCCTGACTAAATTGACTCGGAAGAACGTTCCTTTCGTGTGGAGTCCGGAGTGTGAGAACAGCTTCCAAGAGATAAAGAATAAGTTAACAACTGCTCCGGTGTTGGCATTACCTGAGTTACAAGAAGGCTTCGTGGTCTATTGTGACGCGTCCGGACCCGGATTAGGGTGTGTACTCATGCAGAAAGATCGAGTGATAGCATATGCCTCTCGACAATTGAGACCCCACGAGCAGCATTATCCGACCCATGACTTGGAGCTGGCAGCAGTAGTTTTTGCATTGAAAATCTGGAGGCATTACTTGTACGGGTCCAAATTTGAAGTGTACAGCGATCATAAGAGCCTCAAATACCTATTCGACCAAAAGGAGCTGAACATAAGGCAGAGAAGATGGATTGAGTTTTTGAAGGACTATGATTTCGAGTTAAAATACCACCCAGGTAAGGCAAACGTCGTGGCCGACGCATTGAGTCGGAAATCCCTCCACATAGCAGCCATGATGGCAAAAGAAGTTGAGTTGTTGGAGCGGTTCTGAGACATGAACTTGCATGTTGACACCCCTTCCTCTCAGAAAATGACAATCGGTACGTTGAGGATTGCCAATGAATTCTTAAAATCCTTGTACGAACAGCAACAGGCGGACTCTTACCTAGCCGAAATGAAGGAAATTCAGGCCAAAGGAAAGGATTTATCCTTGACAGAGGGGCCAGATGGGATCTTCCGGGTGAGAGACAGAATATACATACCAAGTGGAGGAAGATTGAGAAGAATGGTGCTTGATGAAGCCCACAAAAGCCTACTCAGCATTCACCCAGGAACCACGAAAATGTACCACGACTTGAGGAGACAGTTCTGGTGGCCCGGACTAAAGAAGGATGTGGCGGAGTACGTAGCCCGGTGTATCACTTGTCAGAAATCGAAGGTAGAGCACCAAAACCCATACGGTGCAATGCAGCCTCTAGAGATCCCCGTGTGGAAATGGGACTCAATTGCGATGGATTTTATCATGGGATTACCCAAAAATCGAGCGGGCCATGATGCCATTTGGGTCATTGTTGACCGATTGACGAAGAGTGCACACTTCTTACCTGTAAATATGAGGTACCCATTGCATAAGTTGGCTCGAATCTACATTCAAGAAGTTATCCGACTGCATGGCATACCTACTTCCATCGTATCAGATAGGGACCCTAGGTTTACGTCCAGATTTTGGACCAGCATGCATCAAGAATTGGGGACGAAGCTTTGGCTTAGTTCTGCCTACCACCCCCAATCGGATGGACAATCCGAGCGAACAATTCAGAGTCTAGAAGACTTATTGAGAGCGTGTGTGTTAGAGCACGGTGGGGACTGGGAACAGTACCTTCCCTTGATCGAGTTTACGTACAACAACAGCCATCATCACAGCATTGGCATGGCACCCTACGAGGCGTTATATGGGCGTAGATACCGAACCCCACTCTGCTGGTCAGAAACGGGTGAAAGTCTACTATTGGGACCAGACATCGTGAAGCAAACCACAGAACAGATCTGAGTGATAAGGGAGAAGATGAAAGCATCACAAGACAGGCAGAAGAGCTACCATGACAAGCGCATCAAGCCATTGGAATTTTCAGTCGAAGATCGAGTGTTTCTGAGAACCTCTCCGAGTAAAGGAGTTAGACGAGCCTTAAAAAGTGGGAAGTTAAGCCCTCGATACATTGGACCTTACGAGGTGTTAGAACGGATCGGCCCCGTAGCATACCGCCTCGCATTACCAACTCACTTGTCCCGATTGCACAACGTATTTCACGTGTCTCAACTAAGGAAGTATTTGCATGACCCCAGCCACACGATGCCTGACGACGAGGTAGAGATCAAGGAAGACCTAACCACTGTGACTACACCGATTGGAATCGTGGACCGATCGGTAAAACGCTTAAGAAACAAGAATGTAAGGCTGGTTAAGGTGGAGTGGCAGCAAGGCAAGACCACCTCCTGCACGTGGGAACGCGAAGACACCATGCGACAGCAGTACCCCGAGTTGTTTACCTAGGTAAGTACCGACTGAATTTCGGGGACGAAATTCTTTTTCAGTGGGGGAGAACTGTAACATCCCAGTTCTGAAATTAAATACCGAATGAAGAATAAACCATTAAGACTTGATTCCAACTAGAAAATAACTGTTAATTACATTTAACTAAGTAGATTTAAGCCATTAAAATATGAAAATGGTGATGGTAAGGGGATGGGGTGGAGTGCACGTAGCTGCTGGGCACGCACTCTCCCATCCCACTCTTCTCTTACTGTGCGCATGCACATATATATATATAAAACGTGAGCCTTTGGTGATGAACGCACTTACCATTTCTTCAGACTCCCTCCTCCTTCACTTCATCCTCTACTTCCTCTCTTCGTCTCCATTTTTCTTCTTCTTCCATCTTACTCTTCGCTCCTGGAGATCTTGGTTGCAGTACTGGAGAACGGACCACACTTTATCCCAGAATCAGGCGCAGGATACGACAAAGCCAAGGAAGGCCGAACGAACCACGAGAAGGACATCGGACCCAACAACAAGAACGGAAAAGGTTTCTGAGGATTCTTCTAAAGGTAGGGGGCGCTTGCATGTCGAATGCATGGTCTAAGAACGGTACCGGATGAACGTATTGCTGAGTTTGGGTGTGTGTGTGTGCATGTATTTATAATCATTAAAACTGATGCTGTGCATGTGTGCATGTATTCATAATTATTAAAACTGATGCATGATTTGAGATTCTGATAGTGATCTTCGTGGCGATGGTGTAGCCTGTTAGTGGATGATAATGATGGATGATATGCATGGATCTATTTTCTTGTCACTATGAAAAATATGTATGTGCATGCTCTTAATTGGATTGCTCGATGTTGTTAGTCTGATGACCGATTGTAACATGCGCTGGTGTGATTGACTGAATGATTACGAGTAGTGTGGGAAATCCGTTCTTGCTTAACGACTACGGCGAAGGTGTTCGTGGCGCGATGATGTGTAATAATGAATGTGTTAGTTGCATGAGTGAGAGTGGGGTGACCCATAGGAGGTCAGGAACCCCAAGGGAAACGACTTTCAGTTACCAACCTTGGCTAGATCCCAATAGTGCTCGTGGTAGCCGTTGGAGCTAGAGAAGAGAGTCTCGAGACGCCGTGGGGAGGCCGGTGCCACCTGGTAAGAGCTGAGGGACGAGAGGCCAGAAGAAAAGGGGACCGTAACTGAGAGTCTTTACCCGAGTCGGATCCGCAGGCATGCATATAGAAATAAGGCTGATTGTGGTGGTGTATAAATCTATGTATGTATATGTGTATGATTTTGAATGCATGAATATATATTTGGATGTGGAATAAACTCTATGTATTATGTGGGTCATGAATGTTGTTTGAGCTGTATGAACTTGGTTACTTGAGAAAGGTTGAATGATAGCAGGAGCGTGTACTGACGCTGATACCGAATCTGTGAGTATCATTTTACATGTAAAAGCTCACCCCTGCAGTGGCCATTTTCAGTGAATGTCTCTCGTGAGGAGGATCAGAAGCAGAGCTGGAATGCTGGGCGGAGTGCTGATGCATTTGGAAGGCTTAATTAAGGCGTTGTTAGATTAAGCCCTGACTGGTTCATGTCGTATGTTAATGTTTTGGGATAAATAGGACTTTATGAACAAGGAGAAGTTCGATTTTTGTGTTGTAAATATTAACATACACTCTTATGTATATATGGATGTATGGTTTTGTGTGTGTGATGCTATGTGCTGCCTTGTTTCATAATTGTGCTTTAATGGAAACGCAGGGACGGTATGATCGAGCAGGTTATAGCCAAGTCTGAGTGAATCGAAAATTGTCTTAGGAAAATTCATGTCGGATACGTTGGGCGGAGGCGTACCCCGCCCAAAGTTTGGGAGCAATTCGCCCAAGCGTGAGGATTCGCGCTGGAGTGATGTAGTTGTTAGAACGAGACCCCGGTGTTGACCCCTGATTTGGGCGTGGTGGTTGAGTCCGCCAAGGCGTTGTCATAATTAGTTGAGTTGGGCGGAATAGGTTCAGACTCCTCCTTTTCTCCACAACCTACTACCGCATATGTACCCTGTAACTTCCCATTTTTCTGAGTGAAGTGTGAGTGTGTGGATTTACCTAGTGAACCCTTGTCCATACCCGATTGAGAAAATTACCTTGTAGTTGTGTTGAAGAGGCGTTGTGCAGATTTCGTTTAGGTGGTGTCATACCTCGCCCGAGTGACTAGGACAGTTCGCCCAAACGCGTAGAACTATGCTGAAGCAAGTAGATATCAACTCGAGATTCCGCCTATGTACCTTCTTTCTCTGTTGTCGCATTATTCCGTCTCGCTGGGCGGTATTGAACACCGCCTGAGTAAGTGAATGTTGTGATGTAGTCCGCCCAGGATAAATATACCCCGCCTAGCCAGGTAGGATGATTCGAACTCCGCCCTTCCACCGAATGCTACGCGTGTGAATGTATTAACATCCTTCCTTATCTATTTCCTCCTATTGAGTGACCAGTGTTACTTGAAGGAAAGCCTTCCTTGTGGAATTCCCTCCATCCGCTGCTGCATTCCCATACTCCGCCTGGACGGTATTAGACCCCGTCCGAGCTAGCAAACGGTGTTGTGTAATCCGCCCATTGCTGGTGTGTTACGACAAACCCTTTGAGCCGGCCCCAGTTTTAGCTTCTCTGTAGGTTGCTATATGCGCGCGAATGCTCCTCGTTTCCCCCCTTGCCTGCTCCCTTCTATATCAAATGTTACGTGACTGTTTTGTGAAAAATTTTCTCATATTTTTGGAATTATTAGTTGCAAATAATAAGGTGTTACAGTCCCTCTCTGTCTTTCCCTCCGTCTCCAGCGATTTCCCTCTCTCTCGATCTCTCTTCTCTATGCCGACTTTCACCCACTGAGAATTCAAGTAGGTCTCCCCTTGATGTTGTCCAAGCTCCTCTACGTGTTCCATCAGATCTCCCTCTACCCTTTCGTTTTGTCTCTCCCTACTCTTTGTCTCTCTCTCTTGTAGCTTCCGTCGCCCCCTCCTTTTCTTTCTTCTGTTCCTTCTTTGTCCTTTACTTTTAAGTTTTATTTAAAAAGAATAAAATTTTGTTTATCTATTTCCAAAAATTATCAAATATTACTCTAAATAAGCGTAGTTCGTCTATTTTGATAAAGAACTACGTGACCCTGATTTCTCAAAAGCTCGAGAATATGTAGCAACGGGAAGCAGTTCCTGTCGGGCCCATCTTTCTTTATTTAATTTTTAGAGTTTCCATTTTGTTTTGTTCTTAAAAGGAGGAGCGAGGTTAATTTAGACGAGACGTCCTATTAATCTCATTTTTCTAAATAATATCTCTTTAAAAAGGGAGGAGCGAGGTTAATTTGGACGAGAAGTCCTGTTAATCTCATGTTTTTTTTAAATAATATCTTTCTTTTTTTAAAAAAAAAGGAGGAGCGAGGTTAATTTGGACGAGACGTCCTGTTAATCTCATGTTTTTTAAAAAATATCTTTCTTTTTTTAAAAAAAAAGGAGGAGCGAGGTTAATTTGGACGAGACATCCTGTTAATCTCATGTTTAAAAAATTTCATGTTTATTTTTTTGTATGCTTTGTCATTTCGTACGTTCCTTTTCTGAAGAAGTTAAAATAATTTTTGGGCTAATTATAATGCGCGCTATCATATTGAGGTAACCGTTTTATAATGGACAGTTGTGAGGTGCTAATACCTTCCTCACCTGTAATTAGACTCCCGAACTTGGAATTTCATTTTTATAACCAGTACTTTAACGAAAGGTTTTCCCGGTATTTTATCCTTAAAATATTGGTGGCGACTCCCTGTTTTCTTTTCGAAAGGATTTCGATACTCGTTTTAATATTTTTGAGGGTCGGCCTTCCCGTCGAGATCCCGATCGCGACAGATGGCGACTCCGCTGGGGACTTAGAGAGTCAAGCCAGTCAATTTGGTAGCGCATGTTTTGATTAGCATATTAATTATATAACTTCTTCCTTTATTTTATTTTTCTATCAATGTTTGGTTTCTATTTTATTTGTATTCTATCATTTATGTTCTGTAAATGTTTATGTGATTGTTGAACCCTAGGGTAGACAACTTTATTTGTTGCTTTGTGTTTGTTCTATGTGCAGGATGAGTAAGATACAGGTATTGAATGCCTCTTTCACACACTACACTCATAATTTACACACACTTTTGAGTGGGACCCTATACCCGGGCCCAAATGAAACTTAAGATTAGGGAAGGTTGATAGCGGAGCCATTTGGGATGTACTTCCTGTCTGGTTACCGTGAGAATCTCAGCTAGAGTTTGACTTATTCATGGTGCCCACACCTAGTAGACTTCCTACTGTTGTGGTCAACATCATGAGTAGGATCTCGGCTCTAGTGACCTTTAGAAGTTTTAGAACAAGCCACCTGATGTGAGATATCACTGTTAGACAAACCTTAGAACCATTAGGAGACCTTCAGAAAAACCCACCTTAAGGCACAAAGGGGCAAACTTTAATTCTACCTTTTCTCATTCTCACTTTCCCTTCGGATCCAAATTAGGGGACCACTTGCCCGTTTAGTGGATTACTTTTTCTAAAAATGACATACTTTTAACTAATGATCCTTTAACGGGCAAACAGTCCTTTCCTTTTATGCATATTTGTTTAAGTCTTTGGGCCTCGAGTTACGGACCTTTCGAATCATTGAAAAAAAAACAAAAAATACAAAATACAAAATACAAAAAATCAATTCTTTTTGTATTGACGATGATCAGAAAATTCGTAGCTCACATGACCTTTGATTTGGCACAAGTTTTGTCAAATTGTAACCCCTAAATACAAAAATGTTTTCAAAAAAGGTTACTAGGGGAGTATCGATTTGCAAAACACGTCAATTCCTGATAGCTCTTTCTCTATATTCTCGCCGGAAGTTATTCAGAGCTTAACGAATACCCTTTGAGTATCTATGGAAATTAACATGGGATTGAACTTAAGAAATGAGGAATGTAGTTGCCCAAAGAAAATGTTTGAGCCTGAGGCTCCCGCCTCAGGATGAAGGATTTCTTCTATTTTTACAACTATCCCGTATTAATTTCCATGTTTACCATACCTTGTACTTTTGAACGATAAGTTCTAAGGAATGATCAAAGGATACTCGCCAAAGTCTGTGATTGCTTCCCATGACATTCTCCTTCTTTCTATTTCCACCTAACATTTTTTTTGCTTTTTAAAAAAAACGGAAACACAGATGTCACGGGTAGGCATCCTTACCAGACCCGACTCTAAAAGAAACTCATAGCTGAGGCAGAAGCTGTTGACGGAGACTTTAGAACTGAGTTCGATAAGCTGAAAGAGCGAGTGGCGGAGTTAACTAAACTTTTAGAAAAGAAACTCACAGAGGGAGGCTCCTCTACAGGTGTTGAGGACGCCCAACAGCAGCCTGTCACCGCGCCAGCCCCCTTGGTTCTGACCCAGCAAGAACCTAACTCCCTAACACGACGACACCCCCTCTCACCATTCATGTCGGAAGACCTAACCCTGCCATTGAGACCCAGCCACCTTACGGCTAGTCCTATACACAACAGCATACATTTGTCAGTCCTGACGGCAACCCAGTACCTTTTCCACTTTATGGCCTACCACCGGGGTATCCCCCGCTCGCTAACCAACAAGACGCCCACAACCAGCAACCGATGAATCATCACGCTTCATACCCTACCCAGCCAAATATGCCACCACTCCACCAAACCCAAAACACCCAAGCCCATGACCCATAAACTTACCAAACCCAAAACACGCAAACCCATGACCCACAAACCTACCAAACCCAAAACACACAAGCCCAAAACACACGAGCCCAGATGACCCAGCCAACTTATTGTTGGAAATATGCACTAAAAGCCTATATAGGTTCGCATCATTTTGAATAAGTCATTTTTTGTTAAATAGTTTAACAACTTTTACATATCCTTGGAGTAATAGGTCATATGAGAGTTATTACTAAAATGTCCCTAGTCAAGTATTTACGTGGGGACATGTAAATACATTAGGACTAGTGTGTGAATATACTGATGATCTGATCTCACAGATCATGGATATAAATGATATCAAGTCTTCACACGGGTACACATTAAGAGTAATGATGTACTGGACAGACCCACCATGAGAACGTTGCATGGATCGTTACATGAATGTCATAAACGATTCTCAATGTGATAATGGTATATGTAGTCCTTTGACCTGAAGTCACTACGATTCCTACATAACGAGTTTATTGTTTTAATACAATCAAACGTCTTCTGTAATAAGAGGACTATAAAGGTTGTGGTTAGGCAATGTACAAATTATGCAGAGGGATGTGGGTGATGTAGATGGGATTTGTCTCTCCTATATGACAGGAGTGATATCTATAGGCCACTTGATGGAGTGAGACTAAGGAAATGCATGGCCATGCTAGAAAGAATAAATATTGGATATTTATTCAGATAAAGTCTACTCCGCTATCAAGTAAAATAAATTGGACCGTACAAGGATAACACGACCATGCCTTGGGCCCAATTAGGATATCGTGACAAAAGGAACAAACATATAAAATAATTATCACTTATAGGTTATGTTGTTAATAAATAATATTCGGACATAATGATGCATTGCTAGATGCCGCTCTTATTTTATATTAATAATAAAATAGTTTATTATTAATATAACCAAGTATTTTACCTATAGGGTCACACACATAGAGTAAGCCCATCAGAAAATAGCTTTTTATTTTAGTTGGACTAAAATAAGACTATTGGGCCTAACTCATTTAGAATGAGTAAGGAGCCTACTCTTTAGAGAGCAAATTAGGTCAAACCTAAGCCTATAAATAGAGCATAAGATGCTCATAGGCGGCGTCCTTAAAGAGACACAAAAATACGCAAAAGTTGCAAAAGCTACATGCCGTCAAACTAGCATTTGGAAGGTGTAGCATTTCTGGTGGGAGTACTCGTGTGGACTCCTAAAGGACGAGGCTACGATTGCTTCGATATTCTTCAAGAGGTAATCCTAAAACGCAATTTTTGTGCGTATTTGTCTTATGCTTTGAAACACGGCGCTTTGCAAATCCTATGGGAATCCTTGTATTTCCGCTGCTCATACACTAGGGATTCCTAACAGTAGTATCAGAGCCAGGTTGCAAAACCGTGTTTTGGCCAAACATTTGTTTAAAGAACATGTAAAATTAAAATTAAAATTTCTTTTATGAAAAGAATTGTAAAGGTTGAATCCTTTTGCAAAGGTTGCATCTTTTATTAGATATGTTGCAAAGTTTGCATTTATAATGAGATATTATGTAAAGGTTATATTTTTATGAGATATGTTGCAAAGGTTGCACCTTTTGAAAGCTAATATCAATATATTTTGCTTTATGTATATTGATTTCTTTTCTCAACATTTTAATTAAAGAACATGTTTTTAGGATGTGCTTTATTATATGAACATGTTGTATGTTGCAATGATGATTGTTTATTTAATTAAATTGAAATCAAGGGTTGTATGCAATGACGTCTATATGCTTTCTCTTTTCTAATATGAATTGTTCATGTGAGATTGTGTTTAGAAAGTTTAAGAGTTAAACCCTAGCCGTAATGAAAACTAAGATTCAAAAGTTGAAACCTAGCCGTAATGGTATTTTATTTATTTGTAAATGTTACAAATAAAATATTTGATTTTAATATTATATTTTAAATTCGATTTGTAAAAGTTACAAATCAAATTTTAATTATTTGTTAAAATTAAAGTTTGTAAGAGTTACAAATTTAAATAATTTATTCTTATTAATTTTAATAGGATTTGCATTGTTTGTGATCCTTTTAAAATTAATGTGATTTGTAAGAGTTACAAATTTAAATAATTTATTCTTATTAATTTTAATAGGATTTGCATCATATGTGATCTTTTTAAAATTAATGTGATTTGTAGGAGTTACAAATTGATTCATATTTATTAAATTTAATATGATTTGTAATTGTTACAAATAGAAGATAAGATCTTTATTAAATTTAATAATTTTAAAATCAAATATTTAATCCTTAATAAATTTGATAGGATTTGTAAAAGTTACAAATTAAAGATAAGATCTTTATCAAATTTAATAGGATTCGAAATAAAATATCTTGAACTCTAGAGATAAAGTCTAAAATTTAAACCTTGATCGTTCCTAAAAATTAGGATGATTGTTGAGACTCTAGAGATAAGGTTTAAAAGTTAAACTTTGATTATTCATATTTTAGGATATTATAAGGGTCAAAAGATAAGTTTTAAAAGTTAAATCTTGGCCGTTTCAAAATTAAAGATTTCAAATTATTTGAAATCATAACCGAATATTTTGAGCTGTTAATGGTCAGTGGGACGTTCTGGCTAGGAAAGACTTGGTACTTAAGCGGTCACTCCAGACCCACCTCTCTTTCCTAGGAACTAACCTGATTACAGTACTAAATATTTGTGTTGGAACACCCCTTGACCCTGTCTGTTGAATGGTCAACAGAGCCGGCAAACTTCCTTGCGTAGTTTTCCTTTTATGACCCCGCGTGTTTAATTATGTGTTTTAAAATTTATTTTATTTTAAATACAATTGATTACTCTATTAATTGATTAATTAACACGTCTAGCGGTGAATGGTTATGGTCTTAGATTTTTTTATTTAATTTTAAATACAGCCTGCGTGTTGTGCCTTACTCTATTCTTAAATTTCTTCTCTCAACCCTTCACTCGTATGTAAAACGAGTTTTCTTTATTACATTGTAATCTTGGAAAAGCCAACAAGGTGGAGACCTAGAAGAAACCTAGAGTGGTGATGGATATGACCTTGAAAGGAACAAAGGAGTGGTGACTCTAGGAGGATGGTGGTTTGAAGAAGTAGGACTTCATGAAGTCAAGACACCATAATTCCTTTAGGTTTATTTTATCTTATTTTATTTTCTAGGAAGACCATAACCATCTCACAATTTTTTGATTGCATGTTTTGGGGTTTTATTTTGCGTTAAAGCGTTTAATGAAAGTTGGTAATGAACAATAAGAAAATTGAAATCCCTCAAGCCTGATAATCATACCTTCCAATAAGTAATAACGTCTAACTTGATATAAATAAAGTGCAGGTCACGTCATAGTTGGGTGCCTTTATTTATGTTTAGTAGGACATGATTGGATAATTGGATTATCCAAGAATTATTAAGTTTTATTCAAATAGACTTTTTTTCAATTGGATTGGAAAAGCCTAAAGGTATGAACAGTCTAAAACACGTTCTAATAAACAACAGTCACCAATGCTAGTTTTAATAAAGTGTAGATTCTGCCAAAGCAGGGTGCTTTATTGATATTAGTAAAGGATGATGGATAATTGGATTATCCAATCATTTGTTATTGGACTTATCTAGGTAACTTTAATCAGATTGAAGAACCTAGAAGCGTTAATATTAAGTTTAAATGCCTTCTAATAAGTAACACTCGTCGAGACTAATGTCAATAAATAGTGGGCCTGCCAAAGCAGGGTTCTATCATTTATATTAGTAAGGCGCGATGGGATAATTGTAATATCCAAATTGTTTTTATTAGGCCTAAACTTAACTAAGTTATTCAATTGGATTGAAAATAACTTAGAGGCGTAAGGATTGAGCTTAAATTCATAAGATGAATAAGGGTAAAGAGTTACCCACTCAATCATCCAAGAGTTGCATGAGATGCAATTGGAAATGTGTTTCCTACCTAAATAACCAAGGGTTGGGTGATCAGCCAAAGCTGACTCAACATTAGGCCAAATATGGATCTTGACCCACTAGAAAAATCTTCCAATGGGATTTTTTTATGATTCAGTGAGGGTATTTGTTTTGAATCAAAATAGTGGGAGACAACATATTTATTTAATGACCAAAATTTAAATATGTTTTTAAATAGAAGTGATAGATTTGCATGTAATTTGTTTTAGAATAACCATGATATACCAAATATTGTTTTGTTGCAATCTGTCCTTTGGACGGACACTTTATCTAAAAAAAATGCCTAGATAGGTATTGAGACTTGAGAATTATCTTCATTAAAGATGAAGCAGCAGTGTGTGATGTTTGGCTTATATGTCATCTATGGTTGGGTCTTGAATACCCTATGGAGTCTGCATAAACTCTGAGCTATAAAAGGCAATATGAATATATGGGAGATATACGATATGATCGTATACAGACTTTATTAAGGCCAAGTTAGTCTGGAAGTCTATAAGGTGATCAAGAAAGGAAATTGTTTCCAGTTTTAGCCAAAATAAGACATTGAAATAATTTGTCTAAAGAACTTGAAGGAGTTCAAAAGAAAGGGAAGTAAGACTTCCACTACAGGTCATGTTATAGAAGTCAAGTTATTTTATTTCACTAACATTAGTATCAGATACTAGTAGTAGATCTCAAATTTTGAAAGATCAAGAAAGTAGATCACTTGTTAAGGGTGGAGAAATCTGAATAAAATTGAGCAAAAGTTGCTACAATAAAGATAAGATCTTTACCTATTGGGCTAGTTAGTGAACTAGACATTGTGCATATTATTTCTTGTTAGACAAGAAATGTTTTTCTTATTATAAAATAACTTTATTTCTTCAAATGGAAGTTGATGCATAATTGAGTAATGGATTCCACATCCTAAATCTCAAAACACCCATTTATAACAACTGCCAAAGTAGGTTAAAATAAGTGATTTTGAACCTTACTTACATAGTATTGTCTCCTAAGGCAAATGGATAAGAAACACATTTTATAAGTACCATTAATGTGGTTATATGGACTCTTTTTGATTTTGGAATCAATGGAGACATGTAAATCTTATTTATTAGAGAGATAATTGAGACCTCATTCATTGAAAAGATGAGTAATCTATTATCTAATACATAACGATGTATGTGGGCCTATTGGAACAATAACTAGATATGTTTTTCAATACTTTAACATACTAATTGAAAAGTCAATGAGTATGGATTTATGTAACATAAGTTAGAAAGTCTTTGAAAAGTTCAAAGAATTCATAATGAAGTGAAAAACTAAATTGACAAGACAATTAAAGCTCTTGATTAGATCAAGATAGCAAATAATTTGAGTTATAAGTTTGATAACTATCTAATAGAGTGAGAGATTACCTCTGAACTCATTCCTCATGGAATGCCTTAATAGCATTTCTACGGGGAAAAGTCAAACCTTGTTGGACATAGTTTGATTATTGATTATTATCAAACATCTCTAACTTCTTTAATGTTTCTTTATTAACAAAATTTCCATACTTAACCATGTTCCATCTTAGACTTTCTTAAAGAAACTATATATGATATGGACTAGGAAGAAACCTAGTATGTCTTTACTAATAATTTGGAACTATGATGCTTCTATAGAGCATCCAACTCTGACAAGGTCGGATCCAAATTAGATAAATGTCTTCTGTGAGATACCCAAAGAAAGCTAAGGGTTATCAATTCTACAATCCATCTGAGAATAAAAGGCTTGTTGCTTAGAATGTTGTATTCTTGAATAAGAGTACATCCCTTAAAGAATCAGTGGGAGGATGGTAGAACTTGAAGAAATTCAAGTATCACAAAGCATTTAAAAGTCAAGGATGGACTTGGAGCAGAAATCACAAAGTGTTGTGAAATCCTTAGCTCCGGTAGCACAAGACTTGTGTAAGATCAAATAGGATATGTCACCAAACCTGAAAGATATGGATATCTTATAAATCAGGAAGGAGGCATATTGCTAAATAACCAAGCTTCTTATGAAGAGGCCAATGCAAGTTTAGATTCTAAGACATGGCATAAGACCATGGGATTTGAAATGGGTTCCATGTATATTAACAAGGTATGAACCTTGGTTGACACACCTAAAGGGTAAAACCTATAGGATGCAAGTGGGTTTTCAAAAGGAAAACTAAACATGGATGGTAATAAAAGTACCTTTAAAAGCAAGATTGACAAAATTCAATTAGCTTAAAAACTATTTAGATCCTGCTTATTGTAGCAGTATACCACCATTATGAGATATGGTAGATAGATGTCAAGATGGAAATCATCTTGAGGATGTGTATGTGACACAACCTAAAGGCCTTTTATGCCTAAAACATCTAGGAAGGTATGTGAACTGCAAATGTTCTATTTATGGACTAAAGCAAGCTTTTAGAAGCTAGAATTTTCATTAAAGAATGAAGATAAATCTTGTTACTATAAAAGGGTTAGTAACTGCACAATTATAGTTCTAGTATTACATGCAGAAGACATGCTTCTTCTAGAACTAATAATATTCTCATTCTATAGTCAAGAGTATCCTTAAACACTTAAGAAGGACTAAGGATTTAATCTTGATAAATGGAAGATGAGCTCGTTGTAAAGGTTACATCGATGTCAATTTTTGAGTAATTTGAAAGACTTAAGATTGCAATCAAAATATATGTGTTGTCAAGATGGTTACGATGTATTCTTGAAAGGTTCAAAGCAAGAAACAATCATTGGTTCTACTAACAAATCTAAGTATTTTGCTATGTTAAACTACAAAAGAAGTCAATTTACATTTAATCATTCCAAATGTTTTGTATCCTATGAGTTTCCACTGTGATGACAATGGAACCATAGAACAATATAAGGAAGTGGATTAATTCAAGCATATACTTAAAAAGTTCCATCTTTGGAAGATGTGAAAATATGCAATGTGCATACCAACAAAATTGTTGGGAACCCACTAGTAAAACCGCTTACGTAGTAAAAGCATAAGGGCACTGTAGACGTCGTTGGGCATTAACCTTATCGGCTCTAAGTGCAAGTGGGAGATTGTTGGAAATATGCACTAAAAGCCTATATAGGTTCGCATCATTTTGAATAAGTCATTTTTTGTTAAATAGTTTAACAACTTTTACATATCCTTGGAGTAATAGGTCATATGAGAGTTATTCCTAAAATGTCCCTAGTCAAGTATTTACGTGGGGACATGTAAATACATTAGGACTAGTGTATGAATGTACTGATGATCTGATCTCACAGATCATGGATATAAATGATATCAAGTCTTCACACGGGTACACATTAAGAGTAATGATGTACTGGACAGACCCACCATGAGAACGTTGCATGGATCGTTACATGAATGTCATAAACGATTCTCAATGTGATAATGGTATATGTAGTCCTTTGACCTGAAGTCACTACGATTCCTACATAAGGAGTTTATTGTTTTAATACAATCAAACGTCTTCTGTAATAAGAGGACTATAAAGGTTGTGGTTAGGCAATGTATAAATTATACAGAGGGATGTGGGTGATGTAGATGGGATTTGTCTCTCCTATGTGACAGGAGTGATATCTATAGGCCACTTGATGGAGTGAGACTAAGGAAATGCATGGCCATGCTAGAAAGAATAAATATTGGATATTTATTCAGATAAAGTCTACTCCGCTATCAAGTAAAATAAATTGGACCGTACAAGGATGACACGACCATGCCTTGGGCCCAATTAGGATATCGTGACAAAAGGAACAAACATATAAAATAATTATCACTTATAGGTTATGTTGTTAATAAATAATATTCGGACATAATGATGCATTGTTAGATGCCGCTCTTATTTTATATTAATAATAAAATAGTTTATTATTAATATAACCGAGTATTTTACCTATAGGGTCACACACATAGAGTAAGCCCATCAGAAAATAGCTTTTTATTTTAGTTGGACTAAAATAAGACTATTGGGCCTAACTCATTTAGAATGAGTAAGGAGCCTACTCTTTAGAGAGCAAATTAGGTCAAACCTAAGCCTATAAATAGAGCATAAGATGCTCATAGGCGGCGACCTTAAAGAGACACAAAAATACACAAAAGTTGCAAAAGCTACATGCTGTCAAACTAGCATTTAGAAGGTGTAGCATTTCTGGTGGGAGTACTCGTGTGGACTCCTAAAGGACGAGGCTACGATTGCTTCGATATTCTTCAAGAGGTAATCCTAAAACACAATTTTTGTGTGTATTTGTCTTATGCTTTGAAACACGGCGCTTTGCAAATCCTATGGGAATCCTTGTATTTCCGCTGCTCATACACTAGGGATTCCTAACACTTATGCCGTACAAACTATGGCCCAACCCCAAGGTCCTTTACCAAATACATGCTTAATGAACCAGTCCCATTCGTTGCCTCCTTTCAACCAGCCACTCGGCTATCCATACGAATATGCAACCCCCTATATGACTAATCTCCAAGATACAACCCGCATAATGAAATTTTAGAAGAGCATTTGAGAATGATGGAAGGCGCTGGGGGTTTTGGACTGATAGATGCTTCTGAGCTATGTCTAGTCACAGATGTTGTCTTCCCGCCCAAATTCAAGATGCCAGACTTTGACAAGTGTCGAGGAATGACTTGTCCAAAGAACCATCTCACGATGTACTGTTGAAAGATAGCATCTTACTTTTCTAACGAGCAATTGTTGATCCACTGTTTCCAAGATAGTCTGGCGGGAGCCGCTCTTACATGGTATGCTCACCTTGAGCGGAACCATATTCGTTGTTAGAAGGACCTGGCAGATGCCTTCCTTAGACAATATAAGTATAACATGGATATGGCACCCAACAGGGTTCAGTTACAAAATATGTTGAAAAGGGACAGTGAAACGTTTAAAGAGTATGCCCAACGCTAGAGAGAGACAACAGCGCAAGTAGACCCCCTATTGTTGGAAAAAGAGATAGTCGCAATGTTCATCGACACGCTCCCATCACCCTTCTATTCAAAATGATTGGTAGTGTTTCATCCAACTTCTCAGACATTGTGACTATTAAAGAAAGGGTGGAGAGAGGAATACGAACAGGAAAGATCACTCAAGGCCCATCTGGGGTAAGCACGACAAGAAAGCCGACGCCTGGGAGAAGGGATGGAGAAACAAATTCCATCTCTTCTAATCAAAAGACGGCTCCGCTGAGACCATTCGTCCCTACCATGATTTAAGCTCCCAATCCTTATATGGCCGCTGCCACTCAGGGCCCGACAGCTTATACTCCCCACTTCTGTCCACCCATGGTAAGAGCGCCAATGCCGTAACCCATGCCATACCATCACCCGCAACAAGTGATTCGACCACCCGATCATAATCAGAATACAAGGAACCCCAACAATGAGTGCACCCCTGTGTAGTTTGATCCAATTCCCATAATATATACCGAACTTTTTCCAATCCTCGTTCAGAAGGGTCTGGTAGCTCCATGCCCCATGAGGCCGTTGCAACCTCCTTACCCAAGGGGGAATGACCCAAATGTTTATTGTGATTACCACGCTAGGGCATGAGGGCATTCCACAGAAAATTGTATGGCCTTGAAATATAAAGTGAGGGATTTGATCAAAGCTGACTGGATTAATTTTCGGGAAGGAAGCCCTAACGTGACCACAAATCCCCTGCCCAATCATGGAGGTTCAGGAGTTAACGCCATGGTGGCCGATATTGAAGATGGTTTTGATGATAATGTTGATTTGGTTGTCGTTTGCCCGCCGGGCCAAGAGCTCAGTGACTGGGAGGCTGTCAAACTCCCTACGATTTTAAATGATTCACCAAAGTAATTTGTCATTGCCTCAAAGTCTTGTTTATCCCTCTGCTATGCCTAAGGCTTTGGGACTTTTCATGTAATAAGGGCAAAAAAAAACTTGTTTTATCATTCAATCAATAAATGCGTATCGAAATTCAAAAAATTTTCTCATCCCTTTTTCCTTGCTTTGATTCATTTTTTTACTTACTTTCTCTCTCTTTATTTTTTCCATAACACGCTAAATTGCATATCCAAAAATGATCCTCTTGAGACTAATGAAATCACAATCCTGCTTCACGATTTTGATCACCTAGTTGACTATGCCGACTAAGAAGGTGGAGAAGACTATGAGCCACCACCTGAGTAAACAAGATTGGTAGAACAAGAGGTTAAAAAGGTTTATCCCTTTTAAAAGGCGGTTAAGATTGTCAAATGGAGAGGAGAAAAGATCAAGATGGGTATATCCCTGAGTCAAGAATAACTGAAGGAATCCATTAAGTTATTAATGTCCTTTAGTTTAAGAAAACACGGGGGCAATCTATCAGAAAGCATTAGTAATTTTGTTTCAGGACGTGGTAGGAATCTATGTGAATGACAATATGGCTAAGTCCCGAATTGGACAGAGGCTAGCCAGTCATTTAAGGAAACTTCAACAGTCACCAATATAGATAGGGGCAAATTGCTGATGCCTATAAATAGAGACATAATTGAGGGAGACTTTACAAAAAAAATAAAAATAAAATAAAATAAAAAAAACAAAAAAAATGAAAAGAAAAATTAAAAAAAATGAAAAAAGTAGAATCAAGCTTGGAGTCCAATGCACGTGCCAAGTGGGGCAAGCTGGTTACGTCCAGATCATCGAGCAAGCTGTCATTTTCTGTATAAGGGGAATGAAGGTCGTTAGGCCAAGAACTTGCATTCTTGTCATCATCAACACCTCAACCTTAAAGAATGCGCCATTCCTCATGCCCATGTAGCCAAGGAAATAGTCTGTCAGATTGAGTCGTTGTGTCATTAAGGGGATTTTAAAAAAAAACAAAACAAAACAAAACAAAAAGGAGGACAAACAAAAAGAAATAAAAATGGAAAATGAAAAAAGAAAAAATCCAGAAAATATAAAAAAAAGAAAAGGAAAATAAAGGCCAAAATGATGACTCAAAGTAATTCCCTCTCATCGATGCCAAAAGACTCACCAATATTTCCTTGGGTACATGGCATAGGAGTAGAGTCTCCTATTTAAAGTGACATCAGTTCCCCAAAGGATCAAACTAAATTTGGAAAAGGTTAGGCAGACTCAACTGGAGTGTGATCAGTTTCAACATTTTACTGTAAAGGATGCAGCCAAAAATAAACAAGAAAGGAAAAACACATTATAAGGAAAGAGAAAAGCTCACTACGCTAAAAACCTGAAAGGGCGGCCTAGGCAAAAGTTAGAGCAACCCGGTGAGTCAAAAACCTGAAAAGGCGGCTCAGGTAAAAATTAGGGTCAAGATTTCGGCAGAGTAACTAAAGTTTCCAATGAAAAACATGCAAACTGAGGCATGTGGACCATGGTCAAACTACCCTCTCAAAGGCAGAGTTGAACGATGTACTTGAGGTCGTGATGTGGGATTAAGGTTCTCACTAGTCTCAGGAACTCACTGGAGGATCCTTGAACCTTCCCTGTTTCCCCTGGCCTTGACCTGTCCTACGTGACTTCATTTCATCCCATCTATTTTCCCGTTATCCATTCTCTGTATTCTGTTTGACATACTTGAATAAAATTTATCCTTTTTTCGATACGTGTTATGAATTGCATTGATCTTATAAAACATTGTGTTTTTATAAAAATAAATGAAAGAATGGTGAACATTTAAAGTCGTGAGGAACAAGACGCTCCCACTACTCAACCTCGTCTTAGGCAATCATCATGAAGACTCAGCCAGGCACGCGCTTCAAAGCTATGATCGCCTCTTTCATTTTCCTCTATCCATGTGTTATCCTAAGGGTCGCGGATTCACAGGACCTACCCAGTTTTTGAATTTATCTTTGCACTACTTACCTTTTTTTCTGCAGGTTATTACAACAGACAGTCATGTCAAGTATTGACGCCTCAATCAAGTCCTTTTCCTCAATGGAACCGCAACTGCCAAAACTAGAATCTTTCAAGTCCCTTCCTCAAACTGCCAAAGTTGGCACTTCTCAAAGTCCCTTCCTCAAGTTGCCAAAGTTGGCACTGTTCAAAATCTCTTCTTCAACCTCCAATATTGGCACTTCTCAAACTCTCTTCCCCAGTGGAACCGCAATTGCCAAAATTGGCACTTCTCAAATTCTCTTCCCCGGTGGAACCGCAATTGCCAAAATTGGCACTTCTTAAATTCTCTTCCCCAGTGGAACCGCAATTGCCAAAACTGGCACTTCTCAAATTCTCTTCCCCAGTGGAACAGCAATCGCCAAAGCTGGCACTTTTCAAATTCTCTTCCCCAGTGGAACCACAATTGCCAAAGCTAGCACTTCTCAAATTCTCTTCCCCAGTGGAATCCTCAACTGCAAAAGTTGGCATCTTTCAAGTTTCCCCTCCCTACTAGAATCAATCGCCAAAGCTGGCACTTCTCAAAGTTTCCTCCTCAATCGCCAAAGATGGCGTCTTTTGAGTTTTTTTTCATAGTGTCTTTTAAGTTTCTTTCACTAAAACTAGTATACAAAGCTTTCGCTTTAGTTGCCGAAATTGGCATGATGTTCATCTTTCCCAATTACCAATGATGGCATGGTGTTTGTTTTCCAATCGCCAAACGAGGCACCTTTACCTTCCAGTCACCGAGTGAGGCACCTCTACCTTCCAGTCACTAAACAAGGCACCCTCTACTTTCTAGTCATCAAATAAGGCACCCTTTCTATCAAAAAGCTTCAGGAACCCACTCCTAGGCTATCCCATTTTTCAATCTGAACTAGGGGCATCCCCCCAAGTCATTTATTTTCTGTCAAAAAGCTTCAGGAACTCACTCCTAGGCTATCCCATTTTTCAATTTGAACCAGGGGCATCCCCCAAGTCATTTATTTTCTGTCAAAAAGCTTCAGGAACCCACTTCTAGGCTATCCCATTTTTCAATATGAGCCAGGGGCATCCCCCTAAATCATTTATTTTCTGTCAAATAGCTTCAGGAACCCACTCCTAGGCTATCCCATTTTTCAATCTGAACCAGGGGCATCCCCCGAGTCATTTATTTTCTGTCAAAAAGCTTCAGGAACCCACTCCTAGTCTATCCCATTTTTCAATTTGAGCCAGGGGCATCCCCCCAAATCATTTATTTTCTTTCAAAAAGCTTCAGGAACCCACTCCTAGGCTATCCCATTTTTCAATCTGAACCAGGGGCATCCCCCCAAGTCATTTATTTTTAGTCAAAAATCTTCAGGAACTCACTCCTAGGCTATCCCATTTTTCAACTTGAACCAGGGGCATCCCCTGAGTCATTTATTTTCTGTCAAAAAGCTTCAGGAACCCACTCCTAGGCTATCCCATTTTTCAATCTGAATCAGGGGCATCCCCCTGAGTCATTTATTTTCTGTCAAAAGTTTCAGGAACTCACTCCTAGGCTATTCCCTTTCTCAATTTGAACCAAGGATATACCCCAGGTCATTTATTTTCTATCAAAAGCTTCAGGTACTCATTCCTAGGCTGTATCCTTCAGTCCAGACGAGTTCGGGCAATCCCCTGTGTCATTCATTTTTTTTTCGAAGCTTTAAGTATTCCTCTCTAGGTTACTTCATTTTCAAGATCAAGGAAATATCCTTTGATTTGTTTATTCTTTGGGACAAAGCTCAAACTTCAGTCGTCAAATTTAGAACCTTGTTCATCTTCCCCAATTGTCAAAGTTGGCAACTCTTCAAGCTTATCCAGTACTTTCAGGTGCTCGGTGCCGAAGTTGGTTTTCTTCAAGTTTCCATAACACATTTGCCAAAGCTAGCATTATTTGAGTCTTCTATTTGTCAAGGTAGTCACTTCATTGAGGATGTTAGTGTTAAGATGGTGTTCATTTCTTTACTTCCTTTTCACGATATGAATAAATCATTCATATTTTCGGGAAAAGAAAGTAAAGAGGGGTAACTGTAAATACCATATTTTGTCCTTTTCTATATTAAATAATAATTCCCCCTCCATTCCGGAAAACCCATTCAGAATCTGAAACCTGTCCCCAATACTCCTCCACTAGCTTTGTCTTCTTCCTCTCCTAATCCTCTTCGTCCTCATTATAAAAAGCAAACAAAAATTCCCTGAAAAGAAAAAGAAAAAAAAAGGAGGAAGGGCTAGAGGAACAAAAAAACCCAACAGACCCATCACCTTCTCAGCAGATAACACAAAAAAAGCAAAAAGAACCTCTCCCCTAATCCATCCCAATTTCAGCGTTCATCTTCTTCCTCTCCCAATCCTCTTCATCCTCGTCATATAAACCAGAAGAAATAAGAAGAAGAGGAGAGGAGAAATCAACAAGAAAGAAACAAAATACAGATAAAAAAACAATAAAGAACAAAGAAAAAATCAGAAATAAGAACATTCTCTGGTATGTATCTCCTCCAATTTCACTTCTTTTCTTTCGTCTCTCCCTTTCTCAGTCTTTTTCGGTTCCCTTCTTTTCTCTCGTCTTTCCCTTTCTCAGTCTTTCTCGGTTCTCTTCTTTTCTCTCGTCTCTCCCTTACTCGGTCTCTCATTCCCTCACTCGGTCTCTTTCTCCCTCAGTTAGTCTCTGACTGTAGTCTTTTTTCCCTCACTTGGTCTTTTATCCACTCGGTCTTCCATCACTTGTCTCACCCCCACTCAGTTTCTCCTTTACTCGTTTCACTCTCTGGGTCCCTCATCCGATCTCTTTCACTCTTGTTCTTTCACTCGGTCGCTCACCTAATCTCTTTCACTCAGCCTCTCATTCACTTGTCTCTCCCTCTCTCGGTCGGTCTCTCATTCATTCGTCACTCCCTTATTCGATCTCTGACTCCTTCACTGTCTTTTTCCCTCAGTCAGTCTCTTTTTCCCTCACTCGGTCTCTCCCTCTCTCGGTCACCCTTTCACTCGTTTCACTAGCTCACTCGGTCTTTCATCTATTTGGTCTTCCACTCGTTCTTTCACTTTCGTTCCTCACCCGATCTCTTTGACTTATCTCTCCCTCTTTCGGTTCCCTCACTCCTCACTCAGTCTCTTTTCCACTCAGTTTCTCTATTATTCGGTCTCTCACTCCATCACTCGGTCTCTTTTATCCTCACTCGGTATCTAATTCCTTCACTCGATCTCTCATTCCTTTTTTTAGTCCCTCACTCATCTTACTCTCTCACTTCATCACTCGGTCTTTCACTCGTCTCTCATTTACTCGCCTTTCTTTCACTCGGTCTATCTTTCACTCATCCTCTCTGTCACTCATCTCTCCCTCTCGGTTCCCTCACCCCTCACTCTTTCAGTCTTTCTCTCGTCTCTCTTTCACTCGTCTCACCCTCTCGCTTCCCTCACCCCTCACTCTTTCTCAGTCTCTCGGTTCCCTCTTTCAGTCTTTCTTCGTCTCTCTCACTCAGTCTCTTTCTTTATCACTCGGTCTTTCTTCATCTCTCTCACTCAGTCTCTTTCTCCATCACTCGATCTTTCATTCCCTTACTCGGTCTCTCACTCCCTCATTTGGTCTCTCACTCCCTCACTCATTCTTTCACTCTCTTCGTCCTCCTCATCCTCTCCCCCTCTAGCGATCTCACTCTCTCGCTGTCCTCCTCATCCTCTTCCCCTCCAGCGATCTCACCGTCCCTCTCTGTCTCTCCCTTTGTCTCCAGTGATTTCCCTCTCTCTTGATCTCTCTTCGCCGCACCAACTTTCACCCACCGAGAATTCGAGCAGGTCTCCCCTTGATGTTGTCCAAGGTCCTCTACGTGTGCCATCAGATCTCTCTCCACCCTTTCATTTTGTCTCTCCCTACTCTTTGCCTCTCTCTCTTGTAACTTCCGTCGCCCCCCTCCTTTTCTTTCTTCTGTTCCTTCTGTTCTTTCTTTGTCTTTTACTTTTAAGTTTTATTTAAAAAGAATAAAATTTTGTTTATCTATTTCTAAAAATTATCAAATATTGCTCTGAATAAGTGTAGTTTGTCTATTTTGATAAAGAACTACGTGACCCTGATTTCTCGAAAGCTCGAGAATACATAGGAGCGGGAAGCAGTTCCTGTCGGGCCCATCTTTCTTTATTTAATTTTTAGAGTTTCCATTTTGTTTTGTTCTTAAAAGGAGGAGTGAGGTTAATTTGGACAAGACGTCCTATTAATCTTATTTTTCTAAATAATATCTCTTTAAAAAGGGAGGAGCGAGGTTAATTTGGATGAGACGTCCTGTTAATCTCATGTTTTTTTAAATAATATCTTTCTTTTTTAAAAAAAAAAGAAGGAGGGAGGTTAATTTGGACGAGACACCCTGTTAATCTCATGTTTTTTTTAAATAATATCTTTCTTTTTTTAAAAAAAAAGGGAGGAGCGAGGTTAATTTGGACGAGACATCCTATTAATCTCATGTTTAAAAAATTTCATGTTTATTTTTTTGTATGCTTTGTCATTTCGTACGTTCCTTTTCTGAAGAAGTTAAAATAATTTTTGGGCTAATTATAATGCGCGCTATCATATTGAGGTAACCGTTTTATAACGGATAGTTGTAAGGTGCTAATACCTTCCTCACCTATAATTAGACTCCCGAACTTGGAATTTCATTTTTATAACCAGTGCTTTAACAAAAGGTTTTCCTGGTATTTTATCCTTAAAATATTGGTGGCGACTCCCTGTTTTCTTTTCGAAAGGATTTCGATACTCGTTTTAATATTTTTGAGGGTCGGCCTTCCCGCCGCGATCCCGGTCGCGACATACATCCATCATCATTCATCCTAAATCATCACACCATCCTTTCTAGCCTTCATGCATGCAACACCACTTCTAAACACTATACTTTCTCCTTGAATTTTTCCAACAACAAGCATTTTTCTCTACTTCCATTCACCATATTCACGTTAAAACCACTACCTTTCTAGCATCCATTTCCTTCTTCCTTGATGAAGCAATCCATGGTGGTCTAGAAGCAAATTTTGGAGTCCTTGCCAACCTTTCTTAAGCACGAAATTTTAGTGGTAAGGGGGGGAGTACCTTGCTTAATTAGATCCATAAAATTATACATGCATAGTGTCAAGGGAAACTTATACTTTGATATCTCCTTAAAGATCTTAGTTTATATGGTTTAGATCTTAAAAAATCTTTGTGAAAAATGTGTATCTTTAAAGAGATATCATGGCTGCACAATAGATTTAATTAATTCTTTAAAGTTTGAAATTTTGATGATAAGTTACTAACTTGGATTTTATTGTTGCAGATTTGTTTTGGTTGTATCTAAATGCATGTGATAAATTGTTTGATTATGTATTGCTTGGCTTAAATTGGTGACTTGTGGTGTTAGTGATATTTTAGAAAATATACAATCCTTTAAAATGAATTTTTAATAAATAGTGAACTAATATTGCTGCTGGAAATTTTTTAATGCTTAGTAAAGAACTTAAAACTTTTAGATCCTAACGTATAAACTTGAAAAAACTAATTTTGTGGTTGGAATTTGACTTGATCTTTGAGATTCATGTGATAAAAAATAATTTTTAATATAAAACTTTAATTCTGGAATTTTTATTAAAAATAAGAACAAGTGATTTTTTTTGTTATAGTAATTAAATAATACGTTTATGACATTACATAAGTAAATTACAAGAGTTTTAGAAAATATTTCCTGGTAAATATTTGTGATAATTGGTGCTGCTATATTTTGATGTATTTGAATATTATTTATGATTATAAAAATGTTATGAATATGGTAAATGATAAAAGAATAAAAAGAGACCCGAGTTTAGACGCGAACGAAACATTAAAAAGGTTAAAAAAACATATTTTTGTGGGCAAACGGAGGAAATTGGTGAAACTATTTTGGAGGAATATTTTGTGGCATGAAAAATGAATTTTAAGAACAAGAAAAATACCGAAGGAAGAAAAATTGGTTGGAAGAAATTTTGACGAGCGATTTGTCCTTCAAATGCATTTTTATGAACGTTAGAACGACAAATTTTGGCAATTAGTAACTTTTCATGTAAGGACTGTTTTTTGGACAGATTTCATTTTTAAATTTACTATATTTAATTTGTATTTTTAAAGTTAAATACTTTTGGCTTTGGAATCACTCAAATTGGAACTTTCTAAATAAAATACGACAAGTATGAAGTTTTGATAAACGGTAAAAACTAACTACTTTATATCCTTAATTTAGAAAAAGAGAATTTCTTTTATTTCCAATATAGGACTAGGGGAAATGTTTTGTAATGATAAAATGTTTTACCCAAGGCTTTATAAAAATTTTTAGAAAGTTGAAACCAATTTAGATCATTCGCCGTAAGTCAATACGGTGAAACGACATTGGTAAAGAATTTAAAAATCATCATAAAAATATTTTTGTCCTTATTTTTCTCTTAAAATGAATATCTAACCTTTAGATCATACCTTTGAATAAAAGAACAAAAAAAGTTAGAGAATCTTACTCTTTAAGAAATTTAATCAATGAATTATACTTAAAATATCTTTTAGAATTGAAAAATATGTTTTGTCCTTATTTTTCTCTTAAAGGTGATATTAAATTTTAAGTTCATATTTTTTTTACAAAGAAACCAAATGATTTAAAGAAATTGTGTTCTTTAAAAAGTTTATTAAAAGTATTATATTTAACTATCTTCATAGATTTATAAATAGATTGGATCTTTTAATACTAGAAAGTTTTCTTATAAGTCTTGTTTAGAGAATGTTCTTGATACTTTTAGTAAAATGGTTTGAGTAATAATTAGACTTCGGTTCCTTATATCAATTATGCGAAAAGACCTTTCCTATTAGATTCTTTGAACGCTTTAAGGACAAATACGCCAAACGAGTAAAGTTTTGTCTAGAACTCGAGGCACCCTAGTAATTGAGATAAACACATGGCATTTTGCATTTGGAGTTGATGGGGGATGTTGGAATAATCCCCTAGAGCATACAGTGATGGGTACACTGAAGAATCTGCCAGCGCCTCGATACCTAAGGGTAGTCTAGGGAGTATAACTAGAGGCGGGAATTCCAAGTGGTGTAACATCCCGGATTTTAAAGAAAATAAATTTATTGGATAATGATAATTAATCATTTATGGTAAAATAATTATGGGAGATGTTGTTAGATATTAGAGGTGAATTATTGGTAAATTAAGATTTACCGGAACTGGGTGAATTAACAAATGATATGGGACTCACTTGATTTAATTAGATGTTTGATGGGTCTAAAATGTTTAGAAAAGTATTATGGTTAAGGTGGTATAGTTAGAATAATTTTTAGTGTTAAGAAAATAATTAATTGGATATGACGTATGATACAAAACGAGGAAAATATGAACCAAGGGGATTAAAAAGAAAATGGAAATTCCCTTTCTTCTCCTCACTTCAGCCGTCCACTTCTTTTCTCTTTCCCTATTTCTACTTTTTATGCTATTATACAATGGTTAATGGGGTTTTATGACCCAATGGACAAATGGCACAATGCAAGGTGTTAACCATTGGACAATGTCCAATTTTTACTCAAATTCTTTCTCCCTTCTCTCATTTTTCAATGACACCTTCTCCTCCTCACCTTTCTCTTCACTTTATTTCCTTCTTCCTTCTTCCATGGTAAAAACCGTCCCACACTCCTTCTTCTTCTATTTCTTGTTAAAATCAAGAGTTAAGTTTGGAAATGTGAAGCATGCATAGAGCTAGGAAGCTTGCAATGGTCCTCTCCTTCTTCTTCACTCTCATTTTTGTTTTTCGTAGATCTTGGACTTGAGGATTATATTATGGACGATGATGCATAATAATCGAGGCAATCAGAGCGTTGGAATTGCGGTTCTTCTCTCGAGGTAAGAGAAGAGTTTACATTTCAAATCGCATGAGTGAATTAATTGTTAATTATGTATATGTTGAACTCATGCAATGCCTTGCCATGAATATCTTATATGATTGATTTGATGAAGTGATGAATGATGGCTTGGCTTATGTTGATTGCTATGAAAATGAATGTATTTATATGATGTTAATGATAAGTGTTCGATGGTCCCTTGGTTGGACGCGAACTAAATGATGGTGAAAATTTATGAATGAATGAGTTAAAGTATATAGGATTATTTTGAGATGAGTGATTATAGTTGATGAATTGGAATTTAAAGGAGTGATTGATAAGTTGGAATTAGAATTTCTAAGTATGAATGGTCAGAGCGAGTTTCATATACCTCATATGATGTATATGATAAGTTGGATGTAATCAAATTGGCTTAATATGAGGTTTCACATGATGGGCTGTGTATATTTTCATTTTCTGCACAAGTCCTGATATTCTCGCTCAAGCGAGATGGGATCTTGCCCAAGCGAGAGTCCCCTGCTTCATAGAATTGGCCTCTGGCCCAAACCCGCCCAGGCGAATGAGTTACTCGCCCAGGCGAGTCGAGCGAGAAAGGAGTTAGTTCTAGAATAATTCCACCGAGTGCTAGAAAGTCCCGCTCGAGTGAAAGAGAAAAGAGTCATTTTTGAGATAATTATGCCGAGTGAAAAACCAAGTGAAAGATGAGTCGGTTTGGGAATAATTATGCCGAGTGAAAAACTGGGCGAAAGATGAGTCGGCTTTGTAATAATTTTGCCGAGTCAAAGACCGGGTGAGAGATGAGTCGGCTTTGGATTTATTTTGCCGAGTGGAAAATGGAGCAAGATGAGTCAGTTTTGGAATGATTTTACCGAGTGGAAAACCGAGCAAGATGAGTCAGTTCTGGAATGGTTTTGCCGAGTGAGAAACCGAGTGCTGGGAAGCCTTGCCGAGCGAGCGAGTACAGAATGGAAGGACGGCCTTTGGTCGGATTTCGCTTAAGCGAGTGGGTACCTCGCTCAAGCGAGTGTTTGTGGGATTCGTTACTGGGCAGTTCTCGCCCGAGCGAGTGGCTAGTTGATGGGAGCCTCGCTTGAGCGAATGCATGTGGATTGGTTACTGGATGATTCTTGCTCGAGCAAGTGGCCGAGTGTGAAGGCGCTTCGCCCGAGCGAGTGAGCTTTAGGGACGCTACTGGGGGCATTTTGCTTACGCAAAAGGGGTCGCCCAAGCGAGACCTATTGATCTTGCTCAAGCGATAGTGAATCTCGCTTGAGCGAGTTACCCATAATTGAAATTTAGTTCATTCTCTCTGTATTGGGCTTATGTTGGACCCTTCTATTCTAATATGAGATGATTATGAGTATGTATGAAGGGCAATATAATGGTGGTATAACATGGTGGTGTTTGGGATTGATGGGTACATTGGGTCTAATTAATTATAACCCATTACCACTTAAAATAGAATAGTGAAAGGATGATATTGAGAACCTGATGATAGGATCATGAGATATAGATCTTTGGGTGAATTTGAAAATTGATGAAAGGATAATTGGATGACATAGTATATGATATAAAGTGATGAAGTGGTGAAAATGTGACATTGAATAATGATAGATGATAATGTTGAACACTCTCTTGCATAAAAAGGTGTGTATTGTTATTATTGTTGAATTGTGGTGTACTATTGTGTATGGTACAAGCATGACCTTGTATGTGTGGTATGAATTATGATATTGTAAATGTTGTGAATGCCACACAAATATATATATACATATAAAGGTATACATGAGACAATGGTAATGAATAATGAGATGAAAATCCATTAAATAAAAGTGTGATGATATTGATGAATATTATGTAATGTTGAAATGCCATTGTGGTTGATTGTAAGTATTGACTTGCGTGTATGATGTTAAATATTGTGAAATATATTGAGATGAAAATGCCACATCAAAACTTGAAAACAAAGCCTAAGAAAACAACAATGATAAAACCCACTAAGATGTGTATGGTGGTGTTGGTGATTATGATGATGATGATTGATGAGTGGCATTTAGGAGGCACAGAGTGAGAATGCATTTGATCTTCATTGCATTGCATCCATGGCATATCATAGCTACCGGTGTTGGAATTTAAGGGGATTCCCCTGGTTGGCCTATTGGGAGGGCGGCTCGGTGCACGAGCGAATTATATTTTCCCCTGTGACTCGGTGTGTAAGTCACGAAGCTGCCCATGTTATGCTACGGGGAGCCGTATGTGGTTGACCCTTGTGGGGGGTGGCTCTTGAGGAGCAGGTGTCCCCAGTGGTCCTTAAGATCACAGCTGCCATGATATAATTCATGGTTGGCCCGCAACACCATATGTTGAATATGTTGTATACCGCGGTCATGGTGAAAATGACCAGGTGTTGCAAAATGGGCAATGCGGTTTGGTGCTAGTAAAAATATGGTGAATATGCATGCATTATGATATATGTGTACACATTTTACTATTGCAGTAGGGGCATGGTATGTGATCATGCTTGAACCCACAATTTGGTGTTTATTCCCACAGTCGGATCCGCATTTGTTATTGTCTATTCCATTATGCATATGCATTAGCCATAAGAGCATTTCCATATAGCATGGAGATATGCCAAAATATGATGATGGTTGATGATGATTGAGATGGTGGTATTGGTGTTGATGAGATGAGAGATTAATATACCGAAAGACCACATAAAAGTAATAAATGACATGAATAAATGAAATGATGTAAATATGACGATATGTATGATATGGCCCAATGTAATGAATGGCGTATTTGTTTATGATTGATAATGATGATGTTAGCCCATGGTGGCTTTGATAAAAGACCTTAATGGTCTATGTTGACGAGGTGTTGGCCTATTGTGGCGGTGTGATAGATGTGTATATGCTTGCTTTGCTATGATGTGATGAATAAGTATGAAATAAGTATATATATTATTGAATTGATAATCTATGTTGACCGTTGATGTGTTTAGCAAAGCATACATGATGTTGATATGCATATGCACATAATTTCAATTGTATTCATATCGTCATTTGAAATGTATAACTCACTCTCCCATGTGGTCTACTTTTTAGTATTGATGCAGGAAAACCATGGGATGAGAACATTTATGAAGAAAAGCTTTTGGTGAAGGTAAAATAGTGGTAATGGAATACCTTGGCCGGCAGCATTGTAATTTAATGTGTTATGTATATAATAGATTGTATGATGTTGATTAATTGTTGATATTGATGTACTAATATTGAAGATATATGGATTGGAGGTTGAACCGGTTATGGTTAACATTGAATATGAATATTGGTGATGTATGCTGCAAGATCATATAGATGTATACATACATATACTCTAGGCGCTGTATGTTCATGAAATTATATGAAAAGATGATGGATGAATATTAGGCTTATAATATGCCATTGCATGCTTACCGAGCCTTTTCTCATATCTTCATATATAGGACTAGACGTGTACCCGGTATACACATTCTTCTTCCGCTGTAAACTCAGATATTTTGTATACCTTTATGGGCAAACTATTTATCGATCCAGCTTTAGGTTATTTAATCTCACTCTTTGGTTTTCTGTGATTCGGGTCTTGATGTGATCATGGTGGTGTCTTGGAAATATTTTCAAACGTGAAAAATTTATTCACATTTTTATTGATTATGACGATTACATTGGGATTTGAGTACGGAAAATCAGGGGTGTTATAATCTGGTATCAAAGCATATTTTGCTCTGAATTAAAGTTATTGGTATTTATCAGTGCACAGTTGCTCTGCATTAAATTGATATTACGAGATGGTTGGAGCACAATTGCTCAATAGAGAGACGATTACGGTGATTAATGGAGCGTAATGCTCATTATTGAAATATGGATATTTTATACAGATTTAAGAGTGGTAATTATCTTGAGGATGATATTATGTTTGATTGCCTTACATGGATATGAAGGACTAAGTGTCTAGGAATTGTGAATTGATTATAAGGGCATTATTGCTTATTGAGGATTATTGTGAATCATTAAAGTTGAGTCGTGATTAATTCATATCGAGGATTCTTTGTGAATGATTGTCCATGTTATGATTGATGTTATGGGAGTATGCATTTTTCATTGAGGTTGTATGATGTACTTGTAGAGCATAGTTGCTCATTGGAAAACTTAATGAATCATGAGATTGAATACATGTACATGAAATTCCTCAAATGTGATTGATATGCCTGTTTGTGTAAGTCCGGCCAAGTTCCTTACACTATTTCCTTCTAATGACGAATACATTGATATTATGCATTTGAGTATTGATATTTGAGTATGACTTTAATTGATGATGGAATTGAACCATGTGTGATCATGGATATAATGTATGGAATGCTAATTGACTTAATGAAGGACCTATGCCGTGTTTTGGTCACGGATTGATGATATTAAATATGAATTGACATAATGATAAACCGTGGAATGTTGAGACCTTGATATATATATATATATATATATATATATATATATATATGTATGTATCAAAATTAAATTATTTGCTTGGGTTTGTTGTATAAATTATGAGGTGACTCATAACAATGGTATGCACATTGAATATTGAAATTGTATATATGCAGATTGGGGTTGGACTTGGTTTCATGTTTATGAACCGGGTGGATGATTAATTTAGTTGTGACCCACTAAGTGTGGTAACCTCGAATAACCAATGTGATCTAGTAAGACCGAACCCTTTTGGGAATTTGACCCTATGATGGTCTAGGCTCTATGATGCTTCTATGAGCTATGTTAAATGAATTTATTTATGGTGGAAGTATTCCACAATGGGTACTACGTGACCCTTGAACTTTTAAGCCTCATGAGAGATCAAATCTTGTGAACGATTGGACCATAGTGAAATAAATTATGAAATGAATATTGTTGAGGCTAGAGCTGATGTGTGAAAGGATTGGAAATGAAAACGTAAACCCCTATGTATTTGGTGAGTAATGACATTGAATTTGGGGCATGACTTAGTATTGGCTATGATAGATGAGAAAATCCACTAATGTGGAAGATTATTATATGATTGTAGACCTTATTTTAACCTTGGAAGTATTTAATTGATATAAGTTTGGTGATCCGTATAGGCTTAAATCGAATTATAATCGACAATGTTTGGATTAGACAAATGAATTCTAAGTTATTTTACTATGACTTCGAGATGGGTGAAGTCCTATGGTGGGGTGATTACCCTATGATGATTAGAAATCTATGGTTGATATGTCCATATATGGTTATGATGGATGACAATTGATGAATTGTATGGCAGGATTCACGCCGGATTACGGTTAAATAATAATATGGTGTGAGTATATTGCTCGTAGGCTTGTGGGACTTCATAGGAAGTCTCGTGTGTGAAGGAATATTATTTGAATTGATATGAATAATATGAGCGATATGTCATAAAGGTACTTATCCTGATATGTCTCTACATGCCATAGGCATTGTGGCAACGTGCAATTATGCACCGATCTCATGTGGTTGTGGTAACCACTACAGGATTGGGATACCTTCCTGTATGTCGGATGCAGCAACATATAGACTGGGCAAGTGTAGTGTTGTAACTGCTTATGGTAAATGTATTGAACCTATCCGATGGTACTGGATATGAATGTGAGGCTAATGATGAACAAACTTAAGAATTGATGAGTGGTGACTCGTTTTGGTATATGTGAAGTTTTATATTTGGATGAAGGAATGATATTGGTCATGTCCTGCTGGACTTTAGGAAGTCCGATATTATTTCGCGGTGTCATTAGATTCCATTGTTATATGGCCGAAGCGTGGCCTTATGATGTATATCGATGTTAAACTTCGAGGACGAAGTTTCTTTTTGGTGGGGTGGATTGTAACATCCCGGATTTTAAAGAAAATAAATTTATTGGATAATGATAATTGATCATTTATGGTCAAATAATTATGGGACATGTTGTTAGACATTAGAGGTGAATTATCGGTAAATTAAGATTTACTAAAACCGAGTGAATTAACAGATGATGTAGGACCCACTTGATTTAATTAGATGTTTGATGGGTCTAAAATGTTTAGAAAAGTATTGTGGTTAAGGTGGTATAGTTAGAATAATTTTTAGTGTTAAGAAAATAATTAATTGGATACGACGTATGATACAAAACGGGGAAAATACGAACCAAAGGGATTAAAAAGAAAATGGAAATTCCCTTTCTTCTCCTTACTTCAGTCGTCCACTTCTTTTCTATTTGCCCATTTCTACTTTTTATGCTATTATACAATGGTTAATGGGGTTTTATGACCCAATGGACAAATGGCACGATGCAAGGTGTTAACCATTGGACAATATCCAATTTTTACTCAAATTCCTTCTCCCTTTTCTCATTTTTCAATGACACCTTCTCCTCCTCACCTTTCTCTTCACTTTATTTCCTTCTTCCTCCTTCCATGGTAAAAACCGTCCCACACTCCTTCTTCTTCTATTTCTTGTTAAAATCAAGAGTTAAGTTTGGAAATGTGAAGCATGCATAGAGCTAGGAAGCTTGCAATGGTCCTCTCCTTCTTCTTCACTCTCATTTTTGTTTTTTGTAGAGCTTGGACTTGAGGATTATATTATGGACGATGATGCATAATAATCGAGGCAATCGGAGCGTTGGAATTGCGGTTCTTCTCTCGAGGTAGGAGAGGAGTTTACATTTCAAATCGCATGAGTGAATTAATTGTTAATTATGTATATGTTGAACTCATGCAATGCCTTGCCATGAATATCTTATATGATTGATTTGATGAAGTGATGAATGATGGCTTGGCTTATGTTGATTGCTATGAAAATGAATGTATTTATATGATGTTGATGATACGCGTTCGATGGTCCCTTGGTTGGACGCGAACTAAATGATGGTGAAAATTTATGAATGAATGAGTTAAAGTATAGAGGATTGTTTTGAGATGAGTGATTATAGTTGATGAATTGGAATTTAAAGGAGTAATTGATGAGTTGGAATGAGAATTTCTAAGTATGAATGGTCAGAGCGAGTTTCATATGCCTCATATGATGTATATGATAAGTTGGATGTAATCAAATTGGCTTAATATGAGGTTTCACATGATGGGCTGTGTATATTTTCATTTTCTGCACAAGTCCTGATATTCTCGCTCAAGCGAGATGGGATCTCGCCCAAGCGAGAGTCCCTTGCTTTATAGAATTGGCCTCTGGCCCAAATCCGCCCAGGCGAATGAGTTACTCGCCCAGGCAAGTCAAGCGAGAAAGAAGTTAGTTCTGGAATAATTCCACCGAGTGCTAGAAAGTCCCGTTCGAGTGAAAGAGAAAAGAGTCATTTTTGAGATAATTATGCCGAGTGAAAAACCAAGTGAAAGATGAGTCGGTTTGGGAACAATTATGCCGAGTAAAAAACCGGGTGAAAGATGAGTCAGCTTTGTAATAATTTTCCCGAGTCAAAGACCGAGTGAGAGATGAGTCAGCTTTGGATTGATTTTGCCAAATGGAAAATCGTGCGAGATGAGTCGATTTTGGAATGATTTTGGCGAGTGGAAAACTGAGCGAGATGAGTCGGTTCTGGAATGGTTTTGCCGAGTGAGAAACTGAGTGCTAGGAAGCCTTTTCTGAGCGAGCGAGTGCAGAATGGAAGGACGGCCTCTGGTTGAATTTCGCTTAAATGAGTGGGTACCTCGCTCAAGTGAGTGTTTGTGGGATTCATTACTGGGCAGTTCTCGCCCGAGCGAGTGGCTAGTTGATGGGAGCCTCGCTCGAGCGAATGCATGTGGATTGGTTACTGGATGATTCTCGCTCGAGCAAGTGGCCGAGTGTGAAGACGCTTCGCCCGAGCGAGTGAGCTTTGGGGACACTACTGGGGGCATTTCGCTTACGCGAAAGGGGTCGCCCAAGCGAGACCCGTTGATCTCGCTCAAGCGATAGTGAATCTCGCTTGAGCGAGTTACCCAGAATTGAAATTTAGTTCATTCTCTCTATATTGGGCTTATGTTGGACCCTTCTATTGTAATATGAGATGATTATGAGTATGTATGAAGGGCGATATAATGGTGGTATAACATGGTGGTGTTTGGGATTGATGGGTATATTGGGACTAATTAATTATAACCCATTACCACTTAAAATAGAATAGTGAAAGGATGATATTGAGAACCTGATGATAGGATCATGAGATATAGATCCTTGGGTGAATTTGAAAATTGATGAAAGGATAATTGGATGACATAGCATATGATATAAAGTGATATAGTGGTGAAAATGTGACATTGAATAATGATAGATGATAATGTTGAACACCCTCTTGCATAAAGAGGTGTGTATTGTTATTATTGTTGAATTGTGGTGTACTATTATGTATGGTACAAGCATGACCTTGTATGTGTGGTATGAATTATGATATTGTAAATGTTGTGAATGCCACACAAATATATATATATATATACATATAAAGGTATACATGACACAATGGAAATGAATAATGAGATGAAAATCCATTAAATGAAAGTGTGATGATATTGATGAATATTATGTAATGTTGAAATGCCATTGTGGTTGATTGCAAGTATTGACTTGCGTGTATGATGTTAAATATTATGAAATATATTAAGATGAAAATGCCACATCAAAACTTGAAAACAAAGCCTAAGAAACCAACAATGATAAAACCCACTAAGATGTGTATGGTGGTGTTGGTGATTATGATGATGATGATTGATGAGTGGCATTTAGGATGCACAGAGTGAGAATGCATTTGATCTGCATTGCATTACATCCATGGCATATCATAGCTGCCGGTGTTGGAATTTAAGGGGATTCCCCCGGTTGGCCCAGTGGGAGGGTGGCTCGGTGCACGAGTGAATTATATTTTCCCCTGTGACTCGGTGTGTAAGTCACGAAGCTGCCCATGTTATGCTACGGGGAGCCGCATGTGGTTGACCCTTGTGGGGGGTGGCTCTTGAGGAGCAGGTGTCCCCGGTGGTCCTTGAGATCACAGCTGCCATGATATAATTCGTGGCTGGCCCGCAACACCATATGTTGAATATGTTGTATACCGCGGTCATGGTGAAAATGACCAGGTGTTGCAAAATGGGCGATGCGGTTTGGTACCAGTAAAAATATGGTGAATATGCTTGCATTATGATATATGTGTACATATTTTACTACTGCAGTAGGGGCATGGTATGTGATCATGCTTGAACCCACAATTTGGTGTTTAATCCCACAGTCGGATCCGTATTTGTTGTTATCTATTCCATTGTGCATATGCATTAGCCATAAGAGCATTTGTATATAGCATAGAGATATGCCAAAATATGATGATGGTTGATGATGATTAAGATGGTGGTATTGGTGTTGATGAGATGAGAGATTAATATACCGAAAGACCATATAAAAGTAATAAATGACATGAATAAATGAAATGATGTGAATATGACGATATGTATGATATGGCGTAATGTAATAAATGGCGTATTTGTTTATGATTGATAATGATGATGTTAGCCTATGGTGGCTTTGATGAAAGACCTGAATGGTCTATGTTCACGAGGTGTTGGCCCATTGTGGCAGTGTGATAGATGTCTATATGCTTGCTTTGCTATGATGTGATGAATAAGTATGAAATAAGTATATATATTGTTGAATTGATAATCTATGTTGACCGTTGATGTGTTTAGCAAAGCATACATGATGTTGATATGCATATGCACATAATTTCAATTGTATTCATATCGTTATTTGAAATGTATAACTCACTCTCCCATGTGGTCTACTTTTTAGTATTGATGCAGGAAAACCATGGGATGAGAACGTTTATGAAGAAAAGCTTTTGGTGAAGGTAAAATAGTGGTAATGGAATGCCTTGGCGGGCAGCATTGTAATTTAATGTGTTATGTATATAATGGATTGTATGATGTTGATTAATTGTTGACATTGATGTACTAATATTGAAGATATATGGATTGGAGGTTGAACCGGTTATGGTTAACATTGAATATGAATATTGGTGATGTATGCTGCAAGATCATATAGATGTATACATACATATACTCTAGGCGCTGTATGTTCATGAAATTATATGAAAAGATGATGGATGAATATTAGGCTTATAATATGCCATTGCATGCTTACCGAGCCTTTTCTCATATCTTCATATATAGGACTAGGCGTGTACCCGGTATACACATTCTTCTTCCGCTGTAAACTCAGATATTTTGTATACCTTTATGGGCAAACTATTTATCGATCCAGCTTTAGGTTATTTAATCTCACTCTTTGGTTTTCTGTGATTCGGGTCTTGATGTGATCATGGTGGTATCTTGGAAATATTTTCAAACGCGAAAAGTTTATTCACATTTTTATTGATTATGACGATTACATCGGGATTCGAGTATGGAAAATCAGGGGTGTTATAAGTGGCATCGGATTTGTGCTTGTCGTCGGACAGCCTGTAGCAAACTCTGGTGTACTTCGATAAGAGGCGGGATTTTCTATGACTATGGAGTATCGTTCTGTGGTGAAGTGTGATTGGCCATTTCGGTGTTGGGATTATAAATCCTTACCCATTTATGAAAACCAGAACGAGAAGAGCTTTGGTCGCTCTAGTTGGGCAGAGGAGATAAGGGTGGCAGATTGAGTACATGATTGTTGAGATTGATGAGTGGAAGTTGGGCCCCATTGCATATTGGTATTGAATTATGATTTACAATAATTGAATCTAACACATGCATAGTATGCCATCATTATATGACTAACCCTTTGATTGTCGTTGATATTTGTGTAAGTGAAGCTTTATATGACTATTCTAAGGTATACTGTATGTGATTCTCTCTGTAGTTTAAAATATTAAGCCACTCTTGTATGTATACTCTATGGGTTGAGAGCTTTGTACTCACCCCATCTGTTGTTGTGTATTGTTTCTCCTTTCTTGTGATCATCAGTTGAAGGATAAGGTGAACGTGGGTGGAATTTGGACTACTTGCAGTAAAGAACGCCAGTTGGAAGTAGCAACTGTGTATATTTTTGTTTGTGTCGAGATCGTCGTAGATCTCGATGTTTTATTTATGATGTTATTTTATAGTAATTGTTAAGAGCCTATGAGCTCCATACTCTTTTAAGTACACTTATGTTTAAAAGAATTGATCTATATAATGTATTTATTTTAAAATCGTGTGCTGATGATCACTAAAAAATACTCCTATTTTTAGTGACTCCTTAATTAAGTAGGACGTTCCAGTGCGGGAATTTGTCCTAGTTAATCGAGGGTGTCGCATTCTTTATATAAGATAAAAATTAATAAAGGAATCAAATTTAGAAGCAGTAATTCAGGGGGGAAACAATCAGATTTAGAAGTAGCAGTTCATGGGGAAGCAATCAGATTTTCATTCATATAAAAGTACATCACATTATTATAAGTCTAGACATTAAACATTAGGTGGCAATTGGCAAATAATTTAATTAATACAATTTTAATTCTTTAAAACAATTATTTGAAGACAAAAGAAAAGGCCAAACTCACCAAATCTATATATTGAACGTGTACTTCACCCCTCTATATTATCACCAATTATATATACATTTTTTTAAAAAAATAGATTGTTTTGGAGGTAGCATCTACTACAATTTTTTAAAACAGAACATATCACTCTAAGCCACACCACTATTTCTGATCATTTGAGTCAAATATAAGTGCCAATAATGGGAGAAAGAAGCTTTGACACTATACATGGTAGCTGCAACGGACATCAATTTAAATTAAATTGTACATAAGCCTGAAGCATATATATTGGTTGGCCTCTGAGCTGTAAGGTTATGTTTAATACTTTAATTCCATTTCTATTAGACATATATCAGCTCAAACCAGCTTACAATGGAGGTTTTAATAGAGTACCTATTTTACAAGTATGTTTTCTTATTTGTTTGGAAGATTTAATGGTTTTTGAGTGGTAGGTATAAAATAGTATGTGTGTCTATTGTTTTATAAATTTATATATTTATTAATATAGCAAGGGGACTATTACTATTGGTACAGACTTCCCTACATTTTCTTTTTAATGACATAAATTTTAAATACTAATTGACAACTTATAGCCTTTTAATAGTTTAGTATCCCCTACATTTGTGTTTGATTGGCACTAATAAACAAATCATGTGTTTACAGTCAAATCTATTGGTTGTGAAGAAGAAGAATAAGCGTTACTACCCTGTGTATTTTGATAAATCAATTTTAATATACTTTTTATAGTTTTACACTTGGGGTTTATTATATAATTACTATGTTTAATAATAGTAATTTAATTAAGTTTTATGTTGTTTAGTTAAATTGAAGTGTTATGTATATATGTTTCAATTTTCATTTTTTGTATGTATCTTGAGTATCTTGCCTTGTTTTGTCCATAACTTGGGTTTTTGTGATCCAAATAGGCTTATCTTAGAGCCCATGGAAAGCTAAGATAGAGGCCTACATCATGATGATCAGATTTGGTTATTTTACATATGAAAAAAATGAAGAAATGGAGCTTGAACCAATTAGCCCTCATGTGTCCCACCAGCATTGACATAGTTCACCAAAATACATTTATCTGGAGCTTTAGATGTCCAAATAACCTCAATCGTACGCCAAATTCTCAATAAGACAGAGATCTATAACTTTCATGTTGAAGATTTTGCAAAAGTCAGTCATCTAGATGGTCATATTTGACTCGCAAGGTGGATAAGATAAAGAGGAGAATGAATTTTAACACCTACCATTATCTTCTTTTGAATTATTATAATTTCAAGCCCACCAATATTGAAAAAATGCATTAATGATCAAAAATTGAATGTATAGTGTCATGATACCTTGTCTATGAATAGATGCTTGAAGTTGTAAGGAAGATACACAAGAGATACATAAAAAATACATGCTTTAGTTTTCATTACATTTCTATATCTTTGCTTTAGTTTCTTAAGTTTTAGTTCTTTCTCTTGCTTTATTTCTTTGTTCTATATTTCATCCCTCAAGTAATGGTTTTCATTTCCCTTCCTCAATATTAAGTAAGTTAATTGTATTATTTGTTATTTACTTTTATAATCAAAGTTATAGTCACTACTAGAAAAATGACTAGTAGCTACACTCCAATAGCAACCGCCAAAAGCCGTCGCTAATCAGTGACCGAATTAGCGACGGCAACAAGGAAGGGACCTTGAATACGAAAAATAGTGAAAACATCAGCGACCAACACTATACCGTCGCTGAATTTGGCAAAGAACCGTCGCTACTACTGTCGCTAACTCATACCCCGTCCCTGATACGGTCGCTAAAGTTATTTCCCTCCATTTTTTGGTTTCCCTCCAACGTATATATGGCACCAGCTGATAGCGACGGTGATACTACAGTCGCTATGGCTTATGAGAAATCAACGACGCAGATATGCCATCGCTATAAACAATCTAGTGACGGCAGCGTATTGTCGTCGCAAGGTTTGGATACTTAAGCGACGGAGTATGGCCGTCGCTAAGATTCACTACTAGAAAAACCCTTAATAGCCACTGCCGTTAGTGACCACGTTTACCCCGTTGCTATATTTAGAATATCAGCGACTCAGTGGTGTCGTCGCTATATTAAATCCTGGAGGGAATTATAGAGACGGTATGAGTTGATCGTCACTAAATATCAATTTTTTATAGTAGACACGGTGGTAGCGACGCTTTGTGCCGTCGCTATGTCAATATAATGTTGCTGACCGAGTAAAGCCTTTCCCCTTTATCATTCTTTATTTGCCTAAACCCTAAATCCTTTCCCTCTAATCCCTCTTCTTCCCTTCTATCAGGCGTGCTTCCCCTTCCCCTCTGTCCGACGAGCTCTTCCGACCGACGACCCCCTCTATTATTCTCCAATTTCAGAAACCCTAAATCCTCTTCTGCTAATCCCTCTTCTTCCCCTACTCTTAGGCCTCTTTCCTCTTCCCCTCTATCCGACGAGCTCATTTGTCCGATGAGTTCTGGCCTCCAGGCCCCTCACCTCTTTCACCTCTTTCGCTCTTTTGCTCTTGTTCCCCTCTCTTAGGTATCTTCCCCTCTATTTCCCTCACCTCTTTTGCTTACGGGTGCTTCACAAGAAGGGGAACAGAACCTTTTATTCGAATCTCAATAACAAGTTATGTTTCCTATCTCTCTATCTCTCGAATGTATGTTCTTGTTGTTGGGGTATTAAGTGGTTATTGCATTTTGTATTTTACTTGCTGAAGATGGTGTTTGTGTGGATGATGATTGTTCTTATTTTGGTTGCAGGCCTACTATGGATCTCTTGCTTCAGCTTGTTTGTGTTTCCTCTACTTTTCAAGTTTGTAAACTACTTCCTCTCTTTCAGGTTCCATATTATACAATAATTATTCAGCTTCATTTTTCCCTTATTCTGTATGTTAATACTTAAGAGTTCATTTGTGTTAGAGTTGGTAAAATTAAATATTAATGTTGGTAAAATTAAATATTGGGTTTGTTGTTGAGTGTAGTTGGAAACTTGGGAGTGGAACTATAAAGTTCCATATTATACTAAAATAATTTATTTCTGGTTAAACTGTTAGCAAAGTATGATAAAATTATCACTAATCCATCATATTCATCATTCAAATGAGATAAGATGTGTGATTCTGGGCCATAAATCAATTTGTTCTATATTTTCAAAAGCAAAAGCATATGTTTCTTCTCATTCTGTTCAGTTTTCATTTTTTTGTGGGTTTTCATGCTGTTTATAACTTACACACTATATATTAATATACTTACTTTTACATTTCTTGGTAACTGGTCAAATCATTCTTATTAGAACTTATAATAGATGCTTCTTTCTGACAAACAAGTTTTGGGAAGACTACAAATTACTTAGGAAGTAATGAAAACCAGGTAAGGTTGTATTTGTATATAGATTCTTTAGTTCAATTCATTGTGGTTAGAAGGAGAGTAGAATATGTCATGAAAAGCAAAAAGGTAGTAGTTGAATGTTGGGAGTGGATGGGTTACAAGCAAGATGGTATTTTCTTATAGAAGTAGAAAGGTAGCCAATAATTTCTGGTTCTAGTCCAACTATCATTTTTACTAAATATAAATATAGATACCTAGTGCATTTTCTATCTGCTTGAATTACCTTTCCCTTTGATCTTCCCAAAGTTTCTTTTGATCGACTCCTAAATTGTTTCAAAGTAGTTACTATCTGAGTTCATGTGAAATTTTTATAAGCCTTCCTTTTTTATTTAGTCATTTTACTTATTCATTTATTGAAGTTATGGTATTTTTGTTTGAATGTGCTTATAGGGTAAATCTTGAAATATATATTTTATTTATGTATTATTATATTATAGATATTGGACTTCCATCTGGAAAATAACTTTTTGAACTTCAAGCTGAGAGGATTTTGTACGCACAGAGACTAGCTGCTCATGCTACGAATGAGACTAAGTCGTATTTCTCTTTGGTTCAGTGTTTTTGTGCACTATTCAGTGCCATTCTCATCAGTTCATATATTGCAGGTTCTGCTTCTTCAGTGCAAATACACTGGTACATAATGAAAACAAAAATAGTTCTCAGATTTTAATTGTTTTATAATTAGTGTTGAGTGTTTAAACACTAATGCTCTATTTTTTAAGTTTAGGTGAAAGTTCCTTATTGTGGAAATTTTTAATTTGGTATAGTGACTCTGGTCGGTTGACATTGTCCCAAACTTTTCAGTAACTTAATGCATAAAGTAACTTTTGCTAATTGAGACACTTAATTAACTTTGAAATTGTATTAGACGTATTGAAAATCACAAGGTTACATTAATGTTAATTTCAAAATGAAAACTTCCCTATTTTATTTATTATCCTGTACATAGTTGCACAGTTAGATAAACCCTTTCCCAATTTACTTCATTTCACACAAACACCTGGAATCTGATTGTATGAATATCAGGCCTGTGTATGACAATAATGTCCAGGGTGACCACTTTTGTATCAAACTAGAGCAGAGCATTATGACCTTGTTGATATATAGGGGTAATGCATGAAATTCATAAGATAACCCAATTAAAGCTAAATTGTCTTTGTCACTTAGAATCCTCTGTCACCTTAAAACTTTTAGTGTGGTTTTACTTATAGTAGTCAATTGCGGCCCTGAAGCCTGAGTTCCAGGCCAGAGAAAGACCTGGATAAATGGCCAAAAATTCTGCTGGCACAGTTCATAGCATGTCATAGGTTCTCCATGAATCCAATGATCCATTCTCCATTCTAATTTCTAATGAGTCCCCCATTGCTGGTCCTGGATTATTCTTGGCGCAACCATCAACATTGACTTTCACAAAAGGATGTGGCAGTTTATGTTATTTTAAAAAACTCTAAGATACATTTGCAAAAAGAAAAGAAAAGAAGTCTGTAGTATGAATTATTTTTTTCGTATGAATACCTTTTTATACATAAAACTTGTAGTTAGAGCTTTATTGGTAACTAAATTTAGATGGAGAAGATGTACCAGTTAGTGAAATTACACCGTGAGAGTTTAATTAAAACATTTTTAACTAATTAAAACATTTTAAGATAATAGAAGATTTAATTGATTAAACAAAATATTATACATTTAATTTAAAATTTATTGAAAAGATAACCTTTATATAAAAAAAAATAAAGTATGGCATTTACAAATACGTACCTTCACCTTCTATTTGTTGAAACTGCCACCATTCACCATCCCAAGTTCCTAACACCCAACCCTCGCCTCCTCTCCCAGGACGTCTGTCTTCTCCGTCAAACCTTAGCACCCTCTTCACTTTGCCTTCTTCGACTCTTCCCATTGTCTAGCATCCTCGCATCCCCTCCCAAGGATGCACCATCATATCGGCTTCAACTTACAGGTATATCTTGGGGTAGCCTTTATATGATAGTTCTTTTATATTTGTTCTGAAACCCTTGATTGAATCTTGCTTCTGCTTCTTATAGGTGTGTTATAGTTGTTCTGAAATCACCTTAATTACTAATTAGCAACTATAATTGAATCACTATGTTTTTATGTAAAATTAGTGATTAAAAGCTTTACTTATTAGGTGTAAATTTATAGTATAGTTTTGGTGCAAATTTAATATAGCGGACAAACCCTTATTTGAATACTGAGAAAGCTGCAACTTGGTCCTTAAAAGTTTTAGTATATTCAATTTACAAACCCTTAATTGAATATTGAGAAAGGTACCAATTTGAAAACATTAAGAATTTAAGACTGCAAATTTTTTAATATGCATCTAAGTAGAATTTTGTGTATCCCAATTAGTGTTGGATCTGTGGTAATGTTTTAACTTGCATTGATAACTTAATTCACCATACTGTAAACAAAAGTAATATTTATCCATTCATTGAATTTTCTTTTCTTATTTAACATTTATTGCATTTTTCATTTTTTTCCCATATCTTTCTTTTCACCCTCAAGGAAATTACCCCCAAAACACATAATACACTCTATTCCCTATAAATACATGTGTATATAGAAGGCACATTCTGTCCTGTATTTATTCTTTTCAGCTTACATGGGATTCCTTTTGTTTGACATCAGTAACTTTGAGCATGATAGGTTTCTTAGAAACACATTTCCATCCTGACCCTTTCCGACATTTATGGAAGTTCATGTATGAAGACTCACACCAGACCTCAACTGATGTTAATCCAATACTCAAGACCTGTCCATTACATACCGGACATCATCTTTATATGTGTTGGCCCAGCTCTTTTGCTTCAGTTGTGCTACTGTTAATTTGTTTTTCCAAATCCCTCTTGTGCTTTTGCAGTGAGTGTAGTTCTAGCTCTAGGTTTGAGGATTCTATCTGATATGTTTGTCTGCCATGGTGAGTTAGAAATGAGTGAAGCTGAAGGGAATTTTTTGTGTTAAGAAGTTCAAAAGCATTCCTAGACCCTAATGTTAGAGATTGTGTGAAATATATATAATTTTTTTGAGCCTTCACCTAACAATAGTTAAGGCTTAAAGGAGAATTACCTTGACATCGATCATAGAATCAAATCAACATCCCTTGATAATCCACCCTATTTAATTTGTTTTTAATTTTTTATCATAATGCTGACATTTATCTCACCAACTTCATAATCCAAGTTCGTATTTTAAGTTTTAAACTTTCTCCCCTTACCTAGATTAAGACCGTTCATGATCATATAATATTGAGTAAATAGTAATCAATTTTCCAATTGAACGCTTTATCCAATGCCACCTTAGCTGCAATTTTCTTTGAGTGTCTCTGCTTGTTTAGTTTCCTTGCGATCTACTTAAATCTACTTTACGTGTCTGTCTTTGTTTAGTTTCCTTGTTACTTGTAACTGTCCAACCACTTATTGGTTTGTCATGCAGACTAGCACATGTTACGTGTGGTCTCTGATAGTCTGTCATGCAGACCATCACCACCACAGCTGACCACCCCAGAGTAGACTCCTGGAGTTGGTGGCTTGGAGGACCCTATCCATCAGGCCACCCCACCTCCGGCATCCCCTCTGCCCATGTTGGTACCAGTGCCGGCCGGAGACGAGTAAGTCACTAAAACTCAAATACTTTTATGTTATTTGTATGGTACTTTATTTTAAACTTTAGTGGAAAGACTTGTTGGTTTATTGTATGTTACTTTAATTAGTACTTGTATAGATTGAATTGTACTAGGAACTTTTCTGTTTGTAACAGGGTAACTATTTAAACTTGGAAATGTTACATTTACAGGGGAGACTCTGTCGGAATTTTGGGAGTCTCCCTAGATTGTGTGTTGTTATACTTCTGATATAATTGTTGTCATTACAGCTTTGTTGATAGTAGTCGCACTACCAAAGCGATTATATTATTGGTGTGTCTGCCCTTTTTTTATAATATAATATTATATTGTTGTCGTGCATTTAAAATTTTGGATTAGGTTGTTATGGTGGGGTTTTAATTAAATATATTAAATTAAAGTTAAATGCACCGTCTGTGAATTTGTTATAAATGCCGTTATGATTTTGAATTTTAATTTAAAGATGCAATTTTTTTGGACATGCCGTTGTGAAATATATATATATATATATATGGTAATTTATTTTTTTTAATCTAGTTATTATTTTATTTGAATAATAAAAAAAATTTAGGCAGATAAAAGACCCTATTAAATACTAATTTGTGTCCCTTCACATACTTTGAGTGGGACCCTATACCCAGGGGTCTGAATAAACCTTAAGTTTAAGGGAGGTTGTGTAGCGGTGTCATTTGGGACATTCATCTCCGTCTGACATTGTGAGAGCCTCAGCTAGAGTGTGACTTTCTCATGATGCCCACACTTGGTAGACTTCCTATCGTTGTGGTCAACATCATGGGTGGAGTCTGAACTCTAGTGGCCTTTTAGTAATTTAGAACAACCACCCAATGTGAGGAAGGGCAACACTAGTAATATTTTTAATTAGATTAATTGATATAATATTTATTGTCAAAACAATCCCTGTTATAGAAATTAATTTAATTAAAATTACAAAAGTTGATTGCATAAGATTGTTTATGCATTTTGTACTCATCCCAAAGGAAGATACAATCTGGCTAAATAATAACATGCTTGTGATGATAAATATGTGATAATAATAAAGTTAACATCATGTGAATAATAGTTGGTCCAAAGAAAGGCTATTATTTGACAGAAGCAATTATCAATATCTGATCATTGCATTAAAGGTACCACTTACAAATTGATTTGTTGGTCCAAAGACTAAAAAATTAATGTTGTGCTCGGTGTCTTGTAATGGGTCTATCATGAGTATGATCTGCATATTTTATTTAGTTATATTTATTTTAATTATATATACATTTATATTTTTTTAGTTGCTATTGCTAGTGCTGTTAACTTTTCTGCTCAAATTAATTGTATCCCTCTACTTAATGGGACAAACTTCAAGGTCTGGAAGAAAGCAGTTGAGATAATTCTTGGCTGCATGGATCTTGATCTAGCACTTCGGGTTGCGAAACCCACTCCGACTCCAGAAAATTAGAAGGTGGATAAGGTTGAAAAGTGGGAATGCTCAAACCGAATGTGTCTAATGATCATGAAGCGATCCGTTCCAGAAGTTTTTCGAGGCTCTATTTCTAAGACTGAGAGTGCCAAAGGTTTCCTTGATGCTATTGAAAAATATTTCACCAGTAATAAGAAGGCTGATGCAAGCAGTTTGCTTGCCAAGTTGATTTCTATGAGATATAAAGGAATAGGAAACATAAGGGAGTACATTATGTAAATGTCTAATCTTGTATCAAAACTGAAAGCACTAAAGTTAGAGCTGTCTGATGACTAGCTCATGCATTTAGTTTTGATTTCTCTTCCTGCACACTTTGGATAGTTCAAGGTGAGTTATAATACTCAAAAGGATAAATAGACCTTAAATGAGCTTATTTCTCACTGTGTACAAGAAGAGGAATGACAACAAAGGGACAAAATTGAAAGTGCTTATTTGGCCTCAAATTCTTAAAGTAGAAAGAGAAAGAACAATAAGGATGCTGTAGGAGGGACTTCTCAATAAAAGAAAGTTAAAAAGAATGAGAAAACACCTAATTGCTTCTTTTGTAAGAAGTCTGGACACATGAAGAAAGAGTGTTCCAAGTACGCCTCCTGGCGTGTAAAGAAAGGTAATTTTCTCTCTTTTGTTTTTTCTGAAGTTAATTTAGCTTTTGTACCTCATGATACTTGGCGGGTAGATTATGGTGCTACTACTCACATTAGTATATCCATGCAGGGTTGCCTTTGGAGTCAACCGCCAAGTGGTAACGAAAGATTTATCTATGTGTGGGATGGCAACAAAGTTACGGTGGAGGCTATTGGAACTTTTAGATTACATTTAAAAACTAGATTTCATTTGGATTTATTTGAGACTTTTGTCGTACCGTCTTTTAGGCAAAATTTAATTTCTATTTCTAATTTGGACAGATTTGGTTTTTCATGTTCATTTGGAAATCATAAATTTAGTCTCTATCAAAATTCAAATATTGTTGGTTCTGGTTGTTTGATTGATAATCTATATATGCTTGATGTTATTACCTCTCATAATGAAATACTGCAAATTAGTTCACGAGGAACAAAACATAAATTAAATGAGAACTCAGCCACTTTATGGCATAAGCGTTTAGGCCATATCTCTAAACAGAGAATTCAAAGGCTTGTGTCAGATGAGATTCTTGGACCCTTAGACTTATCAAAATTTGGGGTATGCGTTGAATGCATTAAGGGCAAACAAACAAACTCTAAAAAATTAAGTGTTGAAACGGCTAAAGACATTTTAGAATTAATTCACACAGATATTTGGGGACCATTCCCCAGGGCATCATAGAATGGACAACAATATTTTATTATGTTCATAGATGACTATTCAAGGTATGGCTACCTATTTTTAATTCATGAGAAGTCTCAATCCCTAAACCTTTTTAAAACTTTCAAAGCTGAGGTTGAACTTCAACTTGGAAAGAAAATTAAGGCTATCAAATCTGACCATGGAGGTGAATATTATGGTAGATATGATGGATCAGGTGAACAACGTCCAGGGCCTTTTGCACTTTTCCTACGGGAATGTGGCATCGTTCCTCAGTATACTATACCTGGGAAACTAAGCATGAATGGTGTTTGATAAGTGTTGAATAAGCATTGATTTCATGACTCATTTGAACCAATTTGGTAAAGAATTTAAGCTAAATTAAGGAATTATTGAAGGAAGTGAGCATGAATCTTTTAAGCATTGTATAAAAAGAAATGTTTTGTTAAAACCCTTGGAAAGTTGCAGGAAAGACAAAGTAAGCAAGCTTGAGCATGAAAGCTGGAGAACAAAAGCACCTCTCACGCTTAAGCGTGAATATTAGACGCTTAAGCGAGGATTAAGCATGGCAAGCATGACTTAAAGAAGACAAAGAGGCATAGGACCTCTCTCACGCTCAAGCGTGGGGATAAGACGCTTGAGCGTGAGCTCGAGAGCGCCCAAGCGAAGACCAAGCGTGAGTGTGAGCGTGACCCTGCACATGAAGCACGCTTGAGCGTGACTAAATGGAGCTTGAGCGTGACCAGGCACATGGAGGACGCTTGAGCGTAAGCTTCACACGCCTGAGCGTGAGGGATGGATAATAAGGCCACGCTTGAGCGCAAGATGAGAAGGGATAAGTGTTCTGCACCATAAGGAAGGCCACGCTTGAGCGTGGTTACTTCAGCTTGAGCGTGAGACCATCAAAAAGCATCAGAACCCTTCACGCTTGAGCGTAAGACCATCAAGCTCAAGCGTGACTCTTGCAGTATGGGATTTTCCAATTTAATATTCACCAATGATGCGATGCCAACTCACCCAACTTCTTGTGTCTCTGCAAGTCTCTGAAAGATGCTGCATGGGTTTTACGCAAGTGGAAAAGGGAAGCTGAACCTTGACTCCTATAAATCAAGTTGCAAATAACATAACCAGGATCAGATTCATCCTCTGTATTTCATTCATACTTTCCATTATTTTCTGTATTCACTCTGTTGATAGTGAAAATGCAAGGCATGAGTAGCTAAATCTCCCTTATGGGATTGGCTGTAATCCATTCAACACTAAAGTAATGCTGCTGTAAGTTTTTATTTGGTAATGAGATTTGATAAGTTACTGTATTTCTTTCTGCGTTTAATGCCTGAAAATACTTGATCACTATTTTCTTGTTCTGAGTTTTCTCAAGTATGCTGGGAAGTGACTTTTGAAAGCAGAACCTGAAGCAAGTACTTATTGTGAGTAGGTAGCCAGGGATGGCATCTAACGCAATAAACGTCAAAACAATCGATCGATAATGCTGGGATGATTTCAAAGTGACTGAGGGATCAGCGGTTTGAAGTCATTCTTATGAATTTTGTAGTCGAGGGATCGATACAAATGACTTTGATTGTGACGTAGAATTTATCGTTTCAATTTACTTAAATGAAAACTTATGCAGCTTACAGAGGTGAAGATGTGATGAAGCCAATCCCTGTTTCACAAAACTGATTTCTCCAAAACCATTCACTGTTATCTTTTGCAACTTTTACTCTCTGTTATTTAGTGTCTTCTTGATCAACATCATTTATAACAAAACAAAAACCAAACCATTCTGCCAAATCAATTCAAGACTAAGATTTTCATTCCTACACCTCCTCAGTGGAACGATATCTATACTGTATTACAACCTCTGTGTTTAAACTTGGCACATCCATTCCATTGAGTTCATATTATACAAACTTGATTCTCTTTCAGTGAACTCTTCATTCCCAAATATCTCAGATACACATTATCAAGTTTTGGCGCCATTGCCGGGGAGGTGATTTAAGTTTGAATACTTTAGCATTGAATTGACAAGACAGTGTAAATAAATTTGTTTACAATTTGTTTTTATTTTTTTAGTAACCTTGCTACTTTGAGTTCTTGATTTATGATCTTGAGAGGACAGGGTACAACAGAACAACTTGCATTTGATCCTGAGATAGACAGGTTCCTCAAGAAAATCAAGAAAGCCAAGCAGAACTTCCACGTAGGACAAACTTCCTCTGTTACAATGGATGACAACAGCAATAATCAAAATCCACCAAGGAGAACACTTGGAGATTATACATTGCAACAAGGACCTAGACACTACTCAAGCATTGCTATACCAAATACAATCAGGGCTATAGAAATGAAACCTGCTTTCCTTAGTTTAATTAGTTCCCATCAATTTCATGGAATGTCCAGTGAAGATCCTTACACTCACTTGGCCACATTCTATGAATTAGTAGGAACAATGGGATTTGAACAGGAAGTAATTGAGGCAGCATATCTAAGATTGTTTCCTTTTTCTCTTACAGGAAAAGCTAAAGAATGGCTCCAGTCACACCCAAATCAAAGCTTGAACAGCTGGGAGACAGTGGAGGAAAAATTCCTACACAGATTCTTCCCACCATCCAGATTTATCAAGGCTAAATCAGATATCACAACATTTAAACAAAGCCATGATGAACCCTTTTGCGAAGCATGGGAACGTTTCAAATCTCTCCTCAGAAAGTGCCCAAACCATGGACTCGAAGATATTGCCCAATTAAATATCTTTTACAGTGGTTTAAAGGCTGACACTAAAATGATTTTAGATGCAGCAGCTGGAGGAACCATGATGACAGTAGATGCAGAGCAAGCTACAAGGATCATTGAAGCATTATCATCCATAGATTACCAAGCTCAGCATGACAGAACACAAGTCCAAAAGAAGGGAGTGCTGGAACTTAATACAACAGATGCCATTTTGGCTCAGAATAAAATTTTGACACAACAAATTGAAGCTCTGACACAACAGATGGCAAAACTCCCGCAACAACTGCATGCTGTGCAGTCCTCTACAGGAAACCAACAAGCACAAATGAGATGTGACTTTTGTGGAGGAGAACATCAGAATGGACACTGTCAAGGAGAGCAAGGAGACCAATCTATTCTCTATATGAATAACCAAGGTAAGCAGAATAACTTCAATAACAATACTTACCCCAATAATTTTTCACAGGGATGGAGAAATAGTCAAAATGGTGGATGGAAGCAAGAAGCAAGCACGTCCAATAGACAGCAATCCTATCAGCAAGGTCCTTCATTGACAGAAAGGACATCAAAACTAGAGGACACTCTAGAAAAATTCATGCAGGTCTCAATCACCAACCAGAAGAACACTGAAGCTTCAATAAGAAACCTAGAGACACAAGTGGGGCAATTGGCTCGCCAAATTGCAGAGCATCATAACTCCCAATTTGGAGCCAATACACACCCAAATCCGAAGGAGCAATGCAAAGCAATCACAACAAGAAGTGGGAAGGTCATTGGACAACAAAAAGAGAATGACAAGGTGGAAGAAAAAGTTGAAGAAGATTTTGAAAAAGAAACAAAAGAGGAAGTTAGTGAAAAGAAAAATAACGATGTAAGTCTGAAGGAGGAAGTTGAAAAAGAAAAAAAGAAAGAAATAAAAGAAGGGAAGAAGAAGGTGGACGACCCAACACCACAACTGAAGAGCTTGCCGTATCCAAAGAACCCTTCAAAAATAGACAAGGAAAGACAATTTGCAAGATTTATGGATATCTTCAAAAGGTTGCAAATAAACATACCTTTTGTGGAAGCCATGGAGCAAATGCCAACCTACGCAAAATTCATGAAGGAGCTGTTAACAAAGAAGAAGAGATTTTCTGAAGAAACAGTGGAGCTTGCAGCAGGCTGTAGTGCCATCATTCAAAAAGCACTGCCACAAAAAACAAAAGACCCTGGAAGTTTCACAATCCCAGTAACTATTGGTACCTTACCAGTAGGAAAAGCACTCTTGGATTTGGGAGCAAGCATTAATCTAATGCCCCTCTCAATGGTGAAAAGAATTGGAGATCTTGAGGTGAAGCCAACACGGATGACCCTCCAGTTGGCAGACCGATCTATGAAATTTCCATATGGCATAGCTGAAGATGTACTGGTAAGAGTTGACAAGTTTGTATTTCCAGTAGATTTTGTCATAATGGATATAGAAGAAGATGCAGAAGTACCTCTCATTCTGGGAAGACCCTTCATGAAGCCGCAAAAGTAATTATTGATGTGGATGATGGGAAGCTAAAAGTGAGAGTGCAAGATGAAGAAGTAAATTTCAATGTGTTTGACGCAATGAAATACCCAAAGGAAAAACATCAGTGCTTCAAAATTGACATTGAAGAAGAAGCCATCAGAGAACAAACTAACGAATGGTTCAACAAGGATCCCCTGGGTGAACTAAATGTTGGAGCAATGGATGACAAGAGAGATGCTCAACAAGAAAGTCACTTTGAGAAGCTGTCTGAGGAAACGAAAGAAGTTGTCCCACCGAAAGTGGAGTTAAAAGCTTTACCTCCACACTTAAAATATGTTTTTCTTGATAATGATAACCAAAAACCCGTTATTATTAACAGGGAATTGACAGGTACTGAAGAGAAGCAATTGATTCAAGTATTGAAAGAACATTCAACAGCGATTGGATGGAGACTGGAAGATTTGAAAGGAATAAGCCCAGCTTACTGCACTCATCACATTTACATGGAACAAGAATTCAAACCAATTGCTCAGCCGCAGAGACGCTTGAACCCAACTATGAAGGAAGTAGTAAAAGGGGAGGTAATTAAGTTACTAGAAGCTGGTATAATTTATCCAATTTCTGATAGCTCTTGGGTGAGTCCTGTGCAGGTTGTCCCAAAGAAAGGAGGAATCACTGTCATACAAAATGAGAAACATGAATTGATCCCTACAAGAACAGTCACAGGATGGAGGATGTGTATCGATTACAGGAAGCTAAACACTGCCACCCGAAAAGATCATTTTCCTCTGCCCTTCATGGATCAAATGCTAGAAAGACTTGCAGGACAAGCATACTACTACTTTCTAGATGGTTACTCAGGGTACAACCAGATAGCAGTTGCACCAGAGGATCAAGAAAAAACAGCATTCACATGTCCCTTTGGGGTGTTTGCATACAGAAAAATGCCCTTTGGGTTGTGTAATGCCCCTGCAACATTTCAAAGATGCATGCTTGCTATCTTCTCTGATTTGGTGGAAAAATGCATTGAGGTCTTCATGGATGATTTCTCTGTTTTTGGTCCATCATTCGATCAATGTTTGAAAAATTTGACCATTGTACTGAAAAGATGTGTGGACACCAATTTGGTCTTGAATTGGGAAAAATGTCACTTCATGGTGACTGAAGGCATTGTGTTAGGACATCAAATCTCCAAAAGAGGCATTGAAGTCGACAAAGCAAAAGTGGAAGTAATCGAGAAATTACCACCACCAGGAAATGTGAAAGGAGTCAGAAGCTTCTTGGGCCATGCAGGATTTTATAGAAGATTCATCAAGGACTTCTCAAAAATTGCAAAGCCTTTGAGTAATCTCTTAAACAAAGACACTCCTTTTATTTTTGATGATTCTTGTTTGCATGCCTTTGAAACTCTAAAGCATAGACTAACATGTGCACCTGTAATAGTTGCCCCTGATTGGGGACTAGACTTTGAAATGATGTGTGATGCAAGTGATTATGCTGTTGGAGCCGTATTAGGACAAAGAAAGGCAAAAAATTTTCATGTTATACACTATGCAAGTAAAGTTTTAAACCCTGCACAAACAAATTACGTAACAACAGAAAAAGAACTCTTAGCAATAGTGTATGGCCTGGAAAAATTTAGACCTTATCTGATTGGTTCCAAGATCACTATTTTTACTGACCATGCTGCTATTAAATATCTGCTGAATAAACCTGATTCTAAGCCCAGGCTAATTAGATGGATCTTGCTAATGCAAGAATTCAACCTAGTAGTCAAAGACAAAAAGGGCAGCGAAAATTTTATTGCAGATCACTTGTCCAGACTTGTCAATCAAGAAGTCACACTACTCCAACCTGAGGTAAAGGAAGAATTTCCTGATGAAAAATTACTAATGATGAAAGAACGACCATGGTTTGCAGACATGGCTAACTTTAAAGCAGCTGGAGTATTGCCTGATGTCCTTTCATGGCAGCAGAAGAGAAAGTTTCTGAGGGATGCAAAACAATTCTTATGGGATGACCCTTACCTATTTAAACTTGGATCAGATCACATTCTGAGGAGATGTGTGTCCCAAGAGGAAGCTGAGAGCATCCTATGGCACTGTCACAGCTCACCCTATGGAGGACACTTCAATGGGGAAAGGACAGCAGCAAAAATCCTCCAATCAGGTTTTTATTGGCCCTCATTGTTTAAGGATGCTAATGTTTTTGTGCAGCATTATGAAGCATGTCAGAAGACAGGAAGCATATCAAAAAGACATGAGATGCCATTGACTACCATCCTTGAAATAGAAGTCTTTGACTGCTGGGGCATAGACTTTACTGGGCCATTACCAATGTCATTCTCAAATGAATATATAATTGTGGCAGTAGACTATGTCTCTAAGTGGGTGGAAGCCATGGCATGTACTAAAGCTGATGCCAAAACTGTCATCAAATTTCTTAAAAAACACATTTTCAGCAGGTTTGGCACTCCAAGAGTATTGATAAGTGATGGAGGCTCTCATTTCTGCAACAGTCAACTCCAAAGATGCCTAGAACATTATGGAGTCAAGCACAAAGTAACCTCCCCTTACCATCCTCAAGCCAATGGCCAAGTGGAAGTATCCAACAGAGAAATTAAGAAGATACTGGAGAAAACAATCAGTCAAAGCAGAAAAGATTGGTCATTGAAGTTAGATGACGCTTTATGGGCCTATAGAATAGCATACAAGGCACCAACTGGATTTTCACCTTATCAGTTGGTATATGGTAAGAATTGCCATCTTCTAGTAGAACTTGAACACAAAGCATTTTGGGCAATGAAAACCCTCAACTATGACCCCAAAGCATCAGCTGAAGAAAGGAAGATTCAGATGCACAAGTTAGAAGAGTGGAGGAATCATGCCTATGACTCATCAAGGATCTATAAAGAGAAAATAAAGGTTTACCATGATAGACACATCATGAAGAAAAGTTTTCATCAGGGACAATCTGTTCTTCTTTTCAACTCAAGGATGAAACTATTCCCAGGGAAACTCAAGTCTAAATGGTCAGGACCCTTTATTGTAAAGGAGGTGAAACTTTATGGAGCTATTGAACTACAAGATCCTAAATCTGAAAGAACTTGGGTCGTGAATGGACAGAGAGTAAAGCCCTATTTAGGAGGAGAAGTGGAGAAGGTTGCCACTGACATCCTACTAAAAGACCCATGATCAAACTCAGGCGTCAAGCTAATGACGTTAAACAAGCGCTCATTGGGAGGCAACCCAATCTTTTATGCTTTCTTTCCATGAAAATTTTAATTTTGTTAGTAAAGTTTCTGTTTACATTATAGATTGCTCATCAAGAGGATTCCAAATAAAGAGTTTCAAACAAAGGCAAACAAGTTGGAGCAGGAGGTTGAATAAGAGAAGAAGTATGAGGAAATCACCTCGCTCAAGCATGGATAATCTCGCTCAAGCGAGCCAAGGTAAGTCCCAAACCATCCTCATCAAGCTTAAGCGAGAAAGTCAAGCCTTAAGCGTGGCACCTCTGCAAAAGAAATTTTCAACAAAATAAACCCGATCTCGCTTAAGCGTGACCTTTTACGCTTAAGCGAAAGGACCTGGACAGCAATCAGAGGCTGCCACGCTCAAAGCAAGACCCCTGTGCTCAAGCGAGAAATTAAATTAAGCATCAGGTGGTCGAGCACGCTCAAGCGTGGCACTCTTGCGCTCAAGCGCAACACCCCTGCGCTCAAGCGTCCCAAACATGCGCTCAAGCATGTCTAAATTTTCATTTTCGCCCAAGCGAGGAAGCATAACTCTGCATCCAGGCCGATCACGCTCAAGCGTGGTAATACGGCGCTCAAGCGTGACACTCTTGCGCTCAAGCGTGGCACTCCAGCGCTCAAGCGTGAAGTGCAAAACGGACCCCTGATGCTAATAAATGTAGAATTTTTAAACTTCCCACTCTCTCACTCACATAACCGTCCATCAACCTCCTGACTCTCTAAGTTTTGTAACTGCCCTCTCTTCTACAATAATTGTCTTTTCACTCTCATCTCATAAGTCACACTTTTCTTTTGCAAACCATTCTCTCCATCACTCTCGGATTCCTCAAGGTAACTACTGCACTCTCCTCTTTTTGAATTAACAGTATATGATTAGGAGGATTGATACCTTTCTTTTAGCACACGTTGATATCTTTTCTTCCTGTCTTTAATGAATGTCATAATCTATGCTTGGTTGTTTTCTGGATTGTTTAGAGAAAGAGGTTCAAGGTTTTGCTCTTGTGTTTCACTTTCTTTGTAATGCATGTCCCTTTTCTGGTTCACACTCTTTTAACGCATGCTGAATGTTTGATAAAAGTCCTGAAAGGAAGTATTTTGAATACAAAGTGGCTCTTAGCTTTCTTGCAGATGGCCAGAACCAAGCAAATTGCACCAAACCCCCCTGTCACTACCTCCCCAGCAAGGAGTTCCCGAAGAAATAAAGGCAAAAGACCACGCACAGATGAACAAGATAATGCTCCAAGATTCAAGAAGAAAGACAACAGCAAGCGTTATGAGGATATCTCGAACTGGACGTTTATACCAGAAAGAAAAGTAGACTTGGCCTTGGGAGATTGCGATGCCTTCTTGCAGATCATAAGAAGGAGAAATTGGTTAAAGGTATGTTACCCAAGGGAGAAGTATGACCCTGAAGTTGTAAGAGAATTCTATGCGAACGCTTGGACAAGAGATGGAGGGGGAGAAAGAAAAACTTACGTGAGAGGAACCTGGCTTTCCTATGACAGGGACACAATCAATTTCTACTTAGGGAACATTATGACCTTAGGAGAGGGAGAAATATGCGAATATGCTGCTATGATTGCAAGGAACCAAGTCATTGCCACCAATGACCTTGAAGCCTCCATATGTGTTCCAGGACACCACTTTCAAATGGGGCAAGGAGAAAACCCACTGAGAATTTTAAGAAAAGACATGACTTCTATTTCTCAAGTTTGGACTTCTTTCTTATTAGCTAACATAGCACCTAACGCTCATGTCTCTGATTTGATTTTTAGTAGGTGCTATTTGCTATACTGCATTCTGAGAGAGGACATCTCCATTGATCTAGCCCAAATACTCTCTGATGAAATTCACAAGTTTGTGATTTCTGATGAGAAGTATTCCCAGGCAGGTCAAAAGGTAAAAGGGAGTCTCGGTTTTCCTGCCTTTATCACTGATTTTTGTGCAGCTCATGGTGTTGAGGTACAAGACCTCAAACCAATTCGGCCTTCCATAGACAAACGCTTCATTGAGCGTTACTGCAGTAATCCAGTACCTCCTGCAGATGATGTACCCCCTCCACCTGCCTCTCAAGCAGCACAGCAAGCATTCAACACAGCACCTGCCCATCCTCCCCTCAGCACAGAAGCCAATCTGATTTTACAAGGCATTCACATCCTGAAAATTCAAAATAGCCACCTCCTGGCCCAGCAGAACGCTCATCATAGAGGTTTGTTACACATACACAGTGGCCTTTATCACAGCATTCCTGCAGGTCAACACAATCCTTGGATGCCACCTGCCCAGTTTGAGGCCTTACTTGCTTGGCCTGGGGATAGGCCTCCTTTTGTGGGAGGAGGTGAGACTACACAGGATAGGCCAGGAACTTCAACATAGGGACCTCCAAAAAGAGACCTGGGAACAGAGGAGGACTCATCTGAGGAAGAGTGAAAAATTTTAATGCTTTTATTTCTTGAAGTTTAATTTGCTACTTAGTTTTATTTCAAATTGACAATTTATAGCTCTACTTTATTTTTATTGCAGCATACTTTAGAACTGTTTGTGATTACTCTTGTCTGCTTGTGATTATTCTTGTTTGCTTATTCCTGTGTTGGTTAAAACTTTGAACATTTTTGAAAAACCCAACCAAAGATTTTACTTTTTGAACAAGAAGAGTTTCTAAGCAGCAGAAGATTTTTAGACAATAACATTGATTGTTAAAAGGTTAAAAATGGCTGAATTAATAACCAAGGAATTGGAATGAATATACTTTTTATTGTGTACATACGTGAACCCTCTTCTGTTAGAATAAGGAAAGTAAGCCTTATATCCTGGTGAGAAGTGAGAAATCTAAACACTGAGAGTCTCATGAGAATTTGTCAAATAAGCATTGCCTGATTTTCTGATTAACATTTCTTATAGAGATTAAGCAAGGAAATGATAAAGGCAAATTTTAAAAAAATAAAACAAACTCAGAGCCAAAAAGCTACCTTTAAGAAATATGACCCAATTTTTTTGTAGCCATTTTTGAGCCAAAAATTTTTTCAAACACCCTAAACCAAGCATGAAATATAAAATATGACCTTACCAGCATGCTTAAAGATTTGAAAAGAGCGTAGAACATTTCTCTAAAAAAGGGTGATAAGAGAAACTGAGGCTGAAAAAGAAATGAAGTTCTCCAACATGTAACAAAAATAGAGAACTAGAAAAAGAAAAGCGAAGAATTCAATAGCATAAAGAGAAGCCTCATAAAATTTTTAGAACATATGCTCTTCTTATTTATGCATGCACTTTGAACTCAAAGAAAAAACCAAGAATTCTTGATAGCCCAGCCTCAATACAACCTTGAAAAAGACCTTTTTTGATCCTTACTTATCCTATGAATGGATTGTGATTAGAAATGACCGGCAATGTTAATTAGGCAGTTTTCATGATGGATGAGTGAAACAGACACCTGGTAAGAAATAATGAGAGTTCTCTATTCTTACAGCAATGGGTTACATGCTTTATGAACAAGGTAATGGTGCATTACATTTTAAGGAATTGGTATTATGAAAATCATTTGCCTAGACATCAACTCAGATTATTGTCTTTTAAACTTTTTGTCTGCAACAGAAACTAAGATTTTTGAACGCTTGATTCCCTTTCCAAAACTTCTTTTTACTTGAGGACAAGCAAAAATCTAGGTTGGGGAGAGTTTGATAAGTGTTGAATAAGCATTGATTTCATGACTCATTTGAACCAATTTGGTAAAGAATTTAAGCTAAATTAAGGAATTATTGAAGGAAGTGAGCATGAATCTTTTAAGCATTGTATAAAAAGAAATGTTTTGTTAAAACCCTTGGAAAGTTGCAGGAAAGACAAAGTAAGCAAGCTTGAGCATGAAAGTTGGAGAGTAAAAGCACCTCTCACGCTTAAGCGTGAATATTAGACGCTTAAGCGAGGATTAAGCATGGCAAGCATGACTTAAAGAAGACAAAGAGGCATAGGACCTCTCTCACGCTCAAGAGTGGGGATGAGACGCTTGAGCGTGAGCTCGAGAGCGCCCAAGCGAAGACCAAGCGTGAGTGTGAGCGTGACCCTGCACATGAAGCACGCTTGAGCGTGACCAGGCACATGGAGGACGCTTGAGCGTAAGCTTCACACGCCTGAGCGTGAGGGATGGATAATAAGGCCACGCTTGAGCGCAAGATGAGAAGGGATAAGTGTTCTGCACCATAAGGAAGGCCACGCTTGAGCGTGGTTACTTCAGCTTGAGCGTGAGACCATCAAAAAGCATCAGAACCCTTCACGCTTAAGCGTAAGACCATCAAGCTCAAGCGTGACTCTTGCAGTATGGGATTTTCCAATTTAATATTCACCAATGATGCGATGCCAACTCACCCAACTTCTTGTGTCTCTGCAAGTCTCTGAAAGATGCTGCATGGGTTTTACGCAAGTGGAAAAGGGAAGCTGAACCTTGACTCCTATAAATCAAGCTGCAAATAACATAACCAGGATCAGATTCATTCTCTGTATTTCATTCATACTTTCCATTATTTTCTGTATTCACTCTGTTGATAGTAAAAATTCAAGGCATGAGTAGCTAAATCTCCCTTATGGGATTGGCTGTAATCCATTCAACACTAAAGTAATGCTGCTGTAAGTTTTTATTTGGTAATGAGATTTGATAAGTTACTGTATTTCTTTCTGCGTTTAATGCCTGAAAATACTTGATCACTATTTTCTTGTTCTGAGTTTTCTCAAGTATGCTGGGAAGTGACTTTTGAAAGCAGAACCTGAAGCAAGTACTTATTGTGAGTAGGTAGCCAGGGATGGCGTCTAACGCAATAAACGTCAAAACAATCGATCGATAATGCTGGGATGATTTCAAAGTGACTGAGGGATCAGCGGTTTGAAGTCATTCTTATGAATTTTGTAGTCGAGGGATCGATACAAATGACTTTGATTGTGACGTAGAATTTATCGTTTCAATTTACTTAAATGAAAACTTATGCAGCTTACAGAGGTGAAGATATGATGAAGCCAATCCCTGTTTCACAAAACTGATTTCTCCAAAACCATTCACTGTTATCTTTTGCAACTTTTACTCTCTGTTATTTAGTGTCTTCTTGATCAACATCATTTATAACAAAACAAAAACCAAACCATTCTGCCAAATCAATTCAAGACTAAGATTTTCATTCCTACACCTCCTCAGTGGAACGATATCTATACTGTATTACAACCTCTGTGTTTAAACTTGGCACATCCATTCCATTGAGTTCATATTATACAAACTTGATTCTCTTTTAGTGAACTCTTCATTCCCAAATATCTCAGATACATATTATCAAGTTTTGGATGGTACGGGAACAAACAAACTCTAAAAAATTAAGTGTTGAAACGGCTAAAGACATTTTAGAATTAATTCACACAGATATTTGTGGACCATTCCCCACGGCATCATAGAATGGACAACAATATTTTATTATGTTCATAGATGACTATTCAAGGTATGGCTACCTATTTTTAATTCATGAGAAGTCTCAATCCCTAAACCTTTTTAAAACTTTCAAAGCTGAGGTTGAACTTCAACTTGGAAAGAAAATTAAGGCTATCAAATCTGACCATGGAGGTGAATATTATGGTAGATATGATGGATCAGGTGAACAACGTCCAGGGCCTTTTGCGCTTTTCCTACAGGAATGTGGCATCGTTCCTCAGTATACTATACCTGGGAAACTAAGCATGAATGGTGTTGCAGAACGTAGAAATAACGTCCAGGGCCTTTTGCGCTTTTCCTACGGGAATGTGGCATCGTTCCTCAGTATACTATACCTGGGAAACTAAGCATGAATGGTGTTGCAGAACGTAGAAATAGGACACTTAAAGATATGGTGAGAAGTATGATTAGTCATTCTTCTTTGCCAGAGTCATTATGGGGAGAAGCGCTTAAGACTGCAATGTACATCTTAAACAGGGTTCCAAGTAAAGCAGTTAACAAAACTCCTTATGAGCTATGGACTGGTAAAAAGCCAAGTTTAACACATTTACATATTTGGGGTTATCCAGCTGAGGTATGTCCTTATAGACCGTATGAAAGCAAGCTGGAATCAAGGACTGTTAGCTATTATTTTGTTGGTTTTCTTGAACATTCTCAGGGCTATAAATTTTACAATCCTACTACTAAATCAATTTTTGAGATAGGGAATGCAAGATTCCTTGAGGATGTTGAGTTTGGGAAGGAAGAGAACAGAATGTTGTCTTTGATGAAGAACTAGTTTTTAACCAAGACTAAGTTCTCGTGCCTACTACTATTCCAGTATCTACTCCTGTAATAGAGGACAATAATAAAGTTATTCCTAACATTATCCCAGCACAAGACAATAATGAGTTTCTCCCTCAAGAACCTATAGAACAAGCTCAACAACCTCAAGAAGTGCCATTGAGGAGATCTACTAGAGAAAGAAGAAGTGCAATTCCAGATGATTATGTTGTGTTTCTACAAGAACATGAGGATGGCATTGGCTTAACAGAAAATGATCCACTTAATTTCTATCAAGCTATGCAAAGTTTGAACTCTCAAAAGTGGATTGATGCTATGAAGGATGAAATGAAGTTTATGCAAGACAATAATGTTTGGGATCTTATTGAATTACCTAAAGGTGTGAAACCCATTGGTTGCAAATGGATGTTTAAAACCAAGAGGGATTCAAAGGATAATGTTGAAAGATATAAGGCCTATTTAGTTGCTAAAGGCTTTAAAAAGAAGGCATCGACTACAAAGAAACCTTCTCTCCAGTGTCTTCGAAGGATTCCTTTAGGACAATCATGGCACTTGTAACTCATTATGACCTAGAGCTCTATCAGATGGATGTTAAAACTGAGTTCCTAAATGGTGATATAGAAGAAACAATTTACATGTTACAACTAGAAAATTTTGTAATTGGTGACTCAAAGTCTATGGTGTGCAAATTAAAGAAATCCATCTATGGTCTCAAACAAGCTTCCCGTCAATGGTATCACAAATTTCATCAAACTATCACCTCATATGGTTTTGAGGTAAATGTAGTTGATGATTGTGTTTATCATAAATTTAGTGGGAGTAAATATATATTCTTGGTGTTATATGTCGATGATATTGATAAGTCTTGAAAAGACTTAATTATTTCACCTTTTTACTTAACATTATTTAGTAATTATTGGTTAGTTTGTTAGTATTATTTAATAATTTGATAACAATTCGTATTTTAGTTATGAATTTCAAAAGTACTTTATTTATGTAAGAAAACGATTGAAAATATTAATTAGTTAAGGAATTTTGAAGTGTTTATAAATTCACTAAGCAGCCAGCGTATAAATGCTAGGCAATTAGCTGTTTAATGGTGCAGGAACAGGGCGTACTTGAGAAAAGAAGACAAATCCGAGTGAAATCCTACAAATCCGAGCAGGAATTGATAATTCCGAGTGAGTCTTCACAAATCCGACTGAAAAGAGCTCAAATACTGACCAAGCGAGACTTCAGGAAAGCTAACTTAAGAAGACTCCCAAGACACCGACCCCAAAAGAGTCCAAAGACCGACTGAGTGAGACTTCAAAGACACCGACTCCGAAAGAGAACAAGGACTTGGAATATTACATGAATAACCCAAACGCCAACTGCAGAATACCGATTGAATAATCAACTCGCTCAAGCAAGAGTTAAATTCGCTCAAGCGAAGGTCAAAAATTAGCTCAAGCGAAGCAATCATGCTTGAGCGAGAAAGCCATTCTGTATCACATATTTCTAATTCGCCCAAGTTTCGCCATAACGCTTAAGCGACAAAGGAACACTGCAGTGCAATTCCCGAATTCGCCCATGCGAGAGTGAAGTCCGCTCAAGCGAGAACCCAGTAGCTGAAGCATAAAGGTAGTAATTTAAACACTGTTCCTTCCCTCCAACAACACACTCGACGCAGTGCAGTTTCCATCTTCCATTGCCTTCGCTTCTACTTGTACCTTAATAATTTAAGTAGTGAGCTGTTATTAGTTGGCACTGAGTTGTACATTAGCTAATGATGAGTTGTAATCTGCTAAGAGCTGAGCTGTGATTAGTTAGTTAAGTTTAGTCGTTAACTTAAGGTTTCGAAGTTATCCGTTTTAGTTAGTTAGTTTTTAGATAGAAGCCTATATATACTCATGAACATACGCTGTAAGAAAGAAGACGGAAAAACAGAGACAGAGAATACATAGAACACATTCTTTTCATTCTAAACTTCGAACATCTTACTACTTCATTTTCTCTCTCTAATTCCTCTCCTCCATGACGTTCCACAATCCTTCGATGGAACTAAAGTCGATAGAGTTCTAAATCCCTAAGGTTGGGATTGCGAAGGTGAACAATGGAGTCTTGAAGCTGTGAGCAAGTAGATTGACTTCTAGATCCTGAGGCGAACAAGCTGAGGAGTGGAGCAGAATCGCTGGATTGACAAATCCAGAACTGATGAAGAACTTCGCCAGTGAGGAATCATGGTTGAAGCTTAGGTAACTTCCAGCTTTCTAACTAGTTCAGGCCTAATCAATTTAGGTGAATAGTTAGAGTTCAACCTCCAATTTCGCATTAGATTCTTAGGTTAATCGAGCACTTAAGGAATTAAGGTTCATTGCTTAAGGATTAGTGTTTTTCACCTAAGGAATTAGGGAATAACCACAAGCGGATTGTCCTCTAGATTGTGAAGTTCGATTATACTTAATTGCTTGTTTCTTGAGGAAATTGTGAGCCGAAGCAATCCTGACCTGCTTTCTTTTAATCACTTTTCATATTCATCTTAACTCTGTTTCTGAAAATACCAAAAACAACTAGAAAACATTAAATTCATAAAAACCGAATGAACTACCTGTATTTCGTGTTGGTTCAGCTTGTACTAGTCCTAGATTGAGGTACTTACCACAATCCCTGTGGGACGATCAAATATTCTACAATTTTAACGAGTGGTGTGCTTGCCATAAGTGTAAATCCGAGAGTCATATTTTGTTTTACTAAGATTTTCACTACCAAGTTAATGACTTGGGATTTTAGCATCAAGTTAATGGCGCCGTTGCCGGGGATTGTTGAGTAATATCAACAATCCTTGGACCGGTACTAGATTGAACCATTTTTGTTAGTTTCTGTAGATGTTGTTATTTGTTAGTAAATTTCGTTGCATGAGTAGGATTTGTTAAATCTTGCTTGAATTGTTGTTCATAGTTACTACTGTTTTGATTTTAGTTGTTTAGTTGTTAGCACTAACTGTTACAGTAGCCTTGTTTGTAGTTAGTTGTTGCATTTATGTTTTTCCTAGTTCCTTTGGAAAGTGAAAAGTTGCAGGTAATGGATCTTGATGACACCTTAGCAGAGTTTCTTCAATATTCACAAACGTTATGCATAAACCATGTAGAGGAGGTACAACCAATTGAGGAGGAGCCATCGGAGTTAGAAAGGAGTTTAATTCAATTCATAAAAGTCACTCAAACCGGCCTCCAAAATTTTGACAATTCAATCATGAATATTCAAAAGCAAGTGGATTTTATTGCAAAGCAGTTAGCCGAAGAGCAAAGGAATATAAAGGTTGTACGAAGAAAAGACCAATATGAAGAGCCATGGGATAAAGATGTTGGTCTAGCTGAAGAAATTAAGTTTGGGGAAGAAGAAGATCAGTTAGAAAACATTGAAATGGATGAACCTGAACTTGAAGTTGAGGTAGAAACAAAAGAAGAAGAAGAAAATAAGGAAGTTCAGGGATATTTGATGGAAGAAGAGTCAATTGAAGAATGTGAAGAGGAAAGTGATATGGATTATACTTCAGAAGTGAAAGATGATAGTATATCTAGTGAAGCATTCTTTGATGATTGGAATAAAGAAGATTGGTCTGAAGAAGAACAAGAGCAAAAGTTAACCACATCTTGGCAACACAATATTGATACTGAATTTTTGTTGGAGTCAAGTGTGAACACAGAGGAAGAAGTAGAAGTTCATGCACAAGAAGACTTAACAGGTGTAGATGTTGAGAATATAAAAGAAGAAGAAGAAATTCAGCCATGTTATGAGGAGCGTTTGCTAGTGATGACTACTGCAGCTATAGAATTCAACAGGAAACGTGAATCATCAAGTCAAGAAGAACATTGCTTGTGGCATAAAAATAGGAAGACTAACAAAAAACTGAAAAAGAAAAAGAGTGAAGAAAAGAAAAAGAAGAAAAAGCAGAAAGGTTGGAAAAGAAAAGATTGGAGGAAAGTTATGTTGAACATTAGCTTCAAACATAACAAGGAAAAACAAGGAGTAAAAAGACCAAGAGTGTATGGACATAAGAAATGGGATCCTGGAGGATGAGATGATCTTGTGTTGGTTTCTCTTATACATAAATAAAATAGTGAGAGACTGAACAGCATGAAGAAAATAGAATCAGATTCCCTCCACGCTTGAGCAAGAGGAGAGTGACGCTTAAGCATGATTTAAGCGTGACTTGTATAAGTCTTTTCGCTTAAGCGTGCATTCTTTTCGGTTGAGCCAGCGTTGGACCTGTTTCTCCTTCCGCTTGAGCGTCATTCCACACGCTCAAAGCGTGACTGTGATGCATGACTTTTTCTGCACCTCCGCTCCTGAGGATGTGCTGTGCATTTTTCCCGCTTAAACGAAAGCTTAATGAGCCTGAGCGAGATTGACATGATCGGGCCACTGATACCCATTGATACCCTTTTCGATCGGAAACTTCTCATGGGGACTTTAATAAATGGTTTCTGATTGTTGATGTAATAAACGGGTCAGATGATGAAGGGTGACTTATTTCAGTCAGCCTTTTATCACTCGGATCTCTTATTCCTCACTCCTCACTCAGTCTCATTCATTTATGTGTCACTCGGCCTTCTTTTCATGTATTCTGTTATCCACTCTCACCCGTCATTCATCCCCAAACTTTATCTCTTCCTTTCATTCGTTGATTCATTCATTCGTTCTTTCAATCCACCTGAGCTCTTCCTCGGTTTCCTCACCAGATCTCTCTGCATATGTTGGTTGTTCACCCAGCCTTTCATTTACTCATTCTTTCGTCCACTCATTTTGTCACTCAATCGTCTTCTTCTTCATCCATTCAGTATTCCGTTCACTCGGACCCCTCTGCAGTCGTTCTTTCATTTACTCAGTTCTTCCATTTACTCAGCATCTCTTTTATTCTTTCTTGATTCTTTCATTCACTCGGCCCTTCATTCACCCAGTCAATCTTTCACTCGTCTTTTATTTACTCATTCTTCATTCACTCAGTATTCTTTCCATTCAGTATATCATTCACTCATTTTACATTCACTCGGTTTATTTCAGTCAGTTTGTTATCCCTTCGTTCACTCGGTTTTTCTTCGTTTTTCTACTCGTCTCTCTCTCTGTCTTTCGTTCACGTATGTTTAATACACATATATTGTCCACTCGACCTTCATTCATTCGGTCACTCTATTTCACTCGTTCTTCATTCACTCTGTCAATCTTCCACTTGTCTTTCATTCATTCGGTCACTCTATTTCACTCGTTCTTCATTCACTTTGTCAATCTTCCACTTGTCTTTCATTTATTCGGTCACTTTCACTTATCCACTCGTCTCTCCATCTTGGTCTCTTTCACTTCTATCACTCTTCATTCACTCGGTCAAGCATTCTCTCATGTGTCAATCTTTCTTTCTTTCACTCGGCCTTACTTTTATTCGTTCTTTCTCCCACTCGCTTCTCTATTCACTCGTATCTCACTGCAGTTGTTCACTCGTCCATTCATTGTCACACTCGTTTCTCATGCACTTTTCGTTATTTCATTCATTCTTTCACTCGTTCTATGATCCATTCGGTATTCATTCACTCAGTACCCTTTTCATTCAGTATTTTATTCACTTGTTCTTTCAATCTACTCTTTCTTCTCCGTTCCTTCACACACCTCTCTGTATTTTTTGTTTCCCCCACTCGGAATCTCTTTCATGCGTCTCTTTCTGTAGTTTTTTTTCATTCACTCGGTTTCTCGCTAGATCACTCGGTTTCTCGCTAGATCACTCGGTTTCTTTCGGGTTCGTTCACTCGTTTTTCTATTTTTCGACCACTCATTGTTTGTTCATTCATTTTTTCATTTCTACCCGGTATCATCCACTCGGTATTCATATACTTGTTGCTTCATTCCACTTATTTTCTTCCTCAGTTTTTTTTCATGCTGTATTTTCCTTCTTCATTCACTCGTTTTTCATTCGTGATTGTCACATTCGTATTTCCAGTACTCAGTTTCCTGTTATTTAGTTTTTTTTCGTTCACCCGGTGTTCGCATCACTCGGTTTCTCTTTGTTTCCATCTCATACAATTCTATCATTCTTTCATTTCTTCGACCGATTCCTTTCTCGATGTTATTCATTCGGTAGTTTGTTATTCATTTTTCCATTTATTCTTCCACTGGCTTATGCATTTACTCATCTCCTTCATCCAGTCAGTATACCCTTCACTCATCTCCACTCAGAATATTCTCAGTCGTTCTCCCATTCATTCTTTCATCTACTCGTTTTTCTCACCCACCCTCAATTCACTCGTTCCTCAATTCACTCGTTCGCCATTCCACTTGTTGTTTCATTCACTCAGCTTTGCTCTCAATTTTCCGTTCGTCTTTTATTCATCGATTCTTCCATTTACTCGTTCCTTCTCTGCACTCGTTGTTTTGTTTACTCTTCCACTCATTCTTTAGCACTTAGTATCTCCATCACTCGGTATCTTTCATCCACTCGGCCTTCCAGTTACTCGGTGATTTGTTCGCCTGTTTCCCTCACCGTTTCCTTCCCCGACCTCTTCCACTCGGTATGGTTCTTTCACTCGTTTTTATTTACTCGGTCCCTGTCTTCATTCGTTCTTGATCCACTTGGTATCTATTTCATTCGATCTTCCGCCTTCAGTCTGTCACTTTTATTCTTCATCCGATCTCTCATTCTGTCACACACTCGTCTCGCATTCACTCATTGAACATTCGTCTTTCTCTCTCTCGGTATCTCTTTCTCAGTCTTTCTCGGTCTTTTATCTATTCGGTATGTGAGCTTTAGCAAGAGTACCATATTGATGATACCTGATGCTGTGTTTGACGCTTGAGCGTGATTTGACACGCTTGAGCGAATACCATACCTGATGCTTTATTTTTTAAAATTGGGCATTGGCATGCCAATATTTCAGCGTACTCACGCGTATTGCAGGAGAAGGCACGTCTTCTAATTTCTGAGAAAGTCCAACCAGGTACTTCCCAAGCACTGCCAGTCAGGTAAAAGGGAAGTATTCTAGTACCCTGACTCCTTATTTGATTTTCCGATTCTTTATTTGATAAAATATGTTAATTATATTTAATTTCAAATCCATCTTAATAATTTAAAGTTTGCTAATTCTTAGGCTTCAGTCGGATATATTAATTAATCAGTTTTTGTTTAACTCATCATATCTGCCCCTAACAATTTTTCATCATTAATTAAAATTGTTTACTCGGCATGCTAGTTAGCAATCTGAATGTATGATCTTACATTAAGTTTGGGGACATGACTGGCTGATTAACTATTATATTCGTAGCTTTTGAGCCTGTTTTATCCTTTTCCGAGTGAGCTTGCATGCTAGTTAGTGAGACAGAATTTGCTTTAGTGCTTGCTAATTGTTGTATGTCAACCAATCGGAAATGATGGAGGCCTTCTTTGTTAATTTAGCCAGGGCCAAAAATAGCCTTCCTAATCTATTAAATTATCCTTTGACCTAATGATTATGTTTGAGCCTAAAACCTTTCATTCTGTTTATATACCTAACGTTACAAAGCCTATTTATCTAAGAAAAACCCGACTGAATTACCCCTGGATGTTCCACTGGTGAATTGCTAGGTTTTTGCTTATTGCTAGGGACTAGCAATTTCTAAGTTTGGGGATGAAGAGTGTGCCTAACAGTAATTAAGGACACACTCCGACCTTAATTATGGATGAATATGTAGAAAAATAAAAGGAAGAAAGGCAAAGCCGAGAGAAAAATGAATAAGTCAGAAAAGAAAAAGAGGTGCAAAGCACCACAAGAAAAAAAATTTCGATTGAAAAAAAAAAAAATCCGAAGGACTGAAAGAAAAAGAAGGTGCAAAGCAGCATGAGTTATTAAGTAGCATTCAGTCGGAAAAGTTAAGAGAGTTGTTAGTAGAGGCAATTAAGTTAGAATTGAGGCAAGGCATCAGTGGATACATCTTGTAACCTATCTATGACTTGAAAAAACAATAATTGAGCCTGTAGCCAAGCCTCATTATAAGCTTAAAAAGCCCTTACTGATCTGATTGTGTAGGCATATGACATGACGTAAAGAACTGTTGCAAGCCTATGTTTATCTAACAAGTATGCAGGTGCTGAGTGCATTTTATTCACCTTACACACCGAGAGAAGAGTTAAACACCGACCAGTGAGGAAAGCATCAGCAGCTTGTCTTCCAAAGGAGGTGTAAGTTTTTATACTTTTAGAAATTGCAAGAAGAAAGCATGATCGGTATTCAATAATTATAGTATGAACTAAGTTAAGGAAAGGTTGAGTGTGTTGATCAAATGCTGTAGTTAATAAGTCTGAATATTTGCTTGAGGACAAGCAAGTTTTAAGTTTGGGGATGTGATAAGTCTTGAAAAGACTTAATTATTTCACCTTTTTATTTAACATTATTTAGTAATTATTGGTTAGTTTGTTAGTATTATTTAATAATTTGATAACAATTCATATTTTAGTTATGAATTTCAAAAGTACTTTATTTATGTAAGAAAACGATTGAAAATATTAATTAGTTAAGGAATTTTGAAGTGTTTATAAATTCACTAAGCAGCCAGCGTATAAATGCTAGGCAATTAGCTGTTTAATGGTGCAGGAACAGGGCGTACTTGAGAAAAGAAGACAAATCCGAGTGAAATCCTACAAATCCGAGCAGGAATTGATAATTTCGAGTGAGTCTTCACAAATCCGACTGAAAGGAGCTCAAATACTGACCAAGCGAGACTTCAGGAAAGCTAACTTAAGAAGACTCCCAAGACACCGACCCTAAAAGAGTCCAAAGACCGACTGAGTGAGACTTCAAAGACACCGACTCCGAAAGAGAACAAGGACTCGGAATATTGCATGAAGAACCCGAACGCCAACTGCAGAATACCGATTGAATAATCAACTCGCTCAAGCGAGAGTTCAATTCGCTCAAGCGAAGGTCAAAAATTAGCTCAAGTGAAGCAATCACGCTTGAGCGAGAAAGCCATTCTGTATTACATATTTCCAATTCGCCCAAGTTTCGCCATAACGCTTAAGCGACAAAGGAATACTGCAGTGCAATTCCCGAATTCGCCCAAGCGAGAGTGAAGTCCGCTCAAGCGAGAACCCAGTAGCTGAAGCATAAAGGCAGTAATTTAAACACTGTTCCTTCCCTCTAACAACACACTCGACGCAGTGCAGTTTCCATCTTCCATTGCCTTCGCTTCTACTTGTACCTTAATAATTTAAGTAGTGAGCTGTTATTAGTTGGCACTGAGTTGTACATTAGCTAATGATGAGTTGTAATCTGCTAAGAGCTGAGCTGTGATTAGTTAGTTAAGTTTAGTCGTTAACTTAAGGTTTCGAAGTTATCAGTTTTAGTTAGTTAGTTTTTAGATAGAAGCCTATATATACTCATGAACATACGCTGTAAGAAAGAAGACGGAAAAACAGAGACAGAGAATACATAGAACACATTCTTTTCATTCCAAACTTCGAACATCTTACTACTTCATTTTCTCTCTCTAATTCCTCTCCTCCATGACGTTCCACAATCCTTCGATGGAACTAAAGTCGATGGAGTTCTAAATCCCTAAGGTTGGGATTGCGAAGGTGAACAATGGAGTCTTGAAGCTGTGAGTAAGTAGATCGACTTCTAGATCCTGAGGCGAACAAGCTGAGGAGTGGAGCAGAATCGCTGGATTGACAAATCCAGAACTGATGAAGAACTTCGCCAGTGAGGAATCATGGTTGAAGCTTAGGTAACTTCCAGCTTTCTAACTAGTTCAGGCCTAATCAATTTAGGTGAATAGTTAGAGTTCAACCTCCAATTTCGCATTAGATTCTTAGGTTAATCGAGCACTTAAGGAATTAAGGTTCATTGCTTAAGGATTAGTGTTTTTCACCTAAGGAATTAGGGAATAACCACAAGCGGATTGTCCTCTAGATTGTGAAGTTCGATTATACTTAATTGCTTGTTTCTTGAGGAAATTGTGAGCCGAAGCAATCCTGACCTGCTTTCTTTTAATCACTTTTCATATTCATCTTAACTCTGTTTCTGAAAATACCAAAAACAACTAGAAAACATTAAAATCATAAAAACCGAATGAACTACTTGTATTTCGTGTTGGTTCAGCTTGTACTAGTCTTAGATTGAGGTACTTACCACAATCCCTGTGGGACGATCAAATATTCTACAATTTTAATGACTGGTGCGCTTGCCATAAGTGTAAATCCGAGAGTCATATTTTGTTTTACTAAGATTTTCACTACCAAGTTAATGACTCAGGATTTTAGCATCAGATATACTGCTTGCTAGCAGTGATATAGGCTTATTGCATGAAACCAAGAAATTTCTAACAAAGAATTTTGAAATAAAAGATCTTGGTGAAGCCTTTTTTGTATTAGGTATTGAAATACTAAGAGATCGTTCTCTTGGTATCTTAAGGTTATCACAAGAGAGCTATATCGATAAAGTTTTAGATAGATTCGGCATGAAAGATTGTAAACCAGGAGATACCCCGATAGCTAAGGGAGACAAATTTAGCCTCAAACAGTGTCCTAATAATGATCTTGAAATGAATGAGATGCAAAAGATTCCCTATACTTCAGCTGTGGGAAGTCTTATGTACGCTCAAGTTTGTACTCATCCCAATATTGCATTTGTAGTTGGAGTTTTGGGCAGATACTTAAGTAATCCTGGGATGCAACATTGGAAGACAGTAAAGTGTATAATGCGCTACTTGATGAGAACAAAAGGATATATGCTCACTTTTCAGAAGTCAGACACTTTGGAGATCATTGGGTACTCTGACTCTGATTTCGCTGGATGTCAAGACAACAAACACTCCACATCAGAATATATTTTCATGTTGGCTGGAGGAGCTATCTCTTGGAAGTCTGTTAAACAGACTATTATAGCTTCTTCAGCCATGGCTGCAGAGTTTATTGCTTGTTTTGAGGCATCCAACCATGGTATATGGCTGTGAAATTTTATCACTAATTTGCGTATAGTTGATGGCATTGAAAGACCATTGAAGATCTATTGGGATAATAACTCAGCAGTTATTTATTCCAACAACAACAGCAGTACAACTAAGTCAAAATTCATTGATATTAAGTTTTTGATTATAAAGGAAAGAGTTCAGGATAAACAAATTTCTATAGAACACATAGGGACTAAATTTATGCTAGTTGATCCACTTACTAAGGGTTTAGTGCCTAAAATTTTTCATCAGCATATTGCTCATATAGGTGTAATTCCTTACAGAATCTTAATTTAAGTGGGAGTCCCATTTATTCTATATTTTTGGTTGATGTTTATTATTTTGATTTAGATTATTTTATGCAAAACTTATATTATGATGATCTCTATAAAGAATAAAGTTTGGACCAGTTGGAAATAGGCATGCCTAAGATCATATTGCATGTAATTTCCATGACACTTATCCATATTTGATCTATGTCATCGAGTACATACAATTGTGGTGATCATTGTGGTCTAATCAAATCCAATTACGATGAAATCTGCAGTAGTTCCCTGTTGTATTATAAGATGGACCAGATTGTTTAAGAATAGTCTAAAAGTAAATAGCATACAGTTACGCGCCTAAAGAATTTTGTAAATATAAATACTTAAGTGAATATAAAGCCCAAGTGGGAGATTGTTAGAAATTTTAATTTCTAATAATTAATATGGGCTGATATATTATTTATAGAATTTATATTGGCTATTTAATTGGGCTCAATTAAGGCGATTTGATATTCATAAGCCCGTTAGACTATCAACAATAATAATATAGGCTTATATGAATGGAAACCAGGATTTGGCCTATTGGGGTTTAATGGGAACCCTAATAGGTATATAATCAACCAGTGGTCATGGTCCCCAAAAAGTCAAATCATAAACCTAATTTTCGCTGCCCCATCAAAAAGAAATATCAAGTCCTATTAAGGAATCCGATAATTTGGCTGAGGAAGACCATAGAACCAACAAATCATTCCGCTGCTATCTTCAATCAAGATCAATGGATCCAGGTAATCCTATAACACTTTTTTTATTCCATAATCTGACGTAATGGCTATTGAGTTTTATTTGGAAATTCATAAAGTCCATTGGGAATTTTCTAATAGTATTTTGTTACAATATATGTATATGTATTGTGCATAACTAGATCTAATCCTAAACCACTATATTCTTTTGATCCTAAAATAGATAGAACATTTCATCAATTAGTTAGATCATCTAAGAAACTATTAGACAATAATAACAAAACAAATAATAATATTCTAGCTAATAGCATAAGTAGTGAAACTAAACCTTCAACTTCTGAGTATTTGTATAACATGGCTGAAAAGACATTAAAAGAACTAGCTACACCAGATGTCACTAATCAAACATAATGCATCTTATATCCTAAGGAAGATGTTCCTTTTGTGCTTAAAACTGGTTTAGTTCATTTGTTACCAAAGTTTCATGGTCGTGTAGGTGAAGATCCTCATAAACACTTAAAAGCATTTCATATCCTTTGCTCTACCATGAAACCTGAAGGGGTTTCAGAAGAACATGTAAAACTTAAATTTTTTCCTTTCTCCCTAGCAGATATCGCTGAGGATTAGTTATTTTACCTTCCACCTAGCTCCATTACAAGTTGGGATGACCTAAAGAAAATGTTTCTTGAAAACTTTTTCCCCGCTTCAAGAACTTCCTTAATTAGAAAAGAAATATGTGGCATCCGGCAACATGACCGGGAAAATCTTTATAAATATTGGGAAAGATTTAAAAGATTGTGTGTTAGTTGTCCCCATCACCAAATTACGGACCAACTTCTCATACAATATTTTTATAAGGGTCTTAATCCAATGGATAGAACTTTGGTTGATGCAGCTAGTGGTGGTGCTTTGCAAAATAAAACTACAAATGCAGCAAAAACTTTAATTGAGAACATAGCTACTAATGCTCAATAACATGCCACTAGAAATGATTCTGTAGTAATTAGAGGAGTCCATGAAATTGAAACTACTGATGATGGAGATAAAAATGGGAAAGTAAATTTGCTAAACTAGCAACTCTTATGAAAAATATTAATGTGTCTCAAAAATAACAACCTGTAACCCCTGCTAAGGTATATTCTATCTGTACTTCATTAGATCATTATACCTATTGTTGTCCTTCACTGTAGGAAGCTAAAATTCTCGATGAAAATCCTCAAGTATATGCTGCCAACTTATACAATAATAGACTGCCACAACAACAAGATAATAATTATGATCTTTCTTCTAATAGATATAATCCTGGTTGGAGGAATCACCCTAATTTAAGATGGGGTAATTCCTCACAACAACCTCATACACCTTTTCAGGCAAATACTGGACCAAGCAGACCATATCAACCTCCTCATGTACAACAACAAGCTACACAAATAGTTGCACCTTCCACTGAGAAATCAAATTTAGAGGAATTGATAAAGCTAATGTCAGTAGATAATTTGAACTTCCAAAAAAGAACTGAGGCTATAATTCAGACTCTTGAAAATCAGATTGGTCAATTGGCTATATCTTTAAACCATTTGCAATCTCAAGATTCAGGTAAGTTACCCGCTCAGACAATTGTCAATCCTATAAATGTAAGTGCAATTACTTTAAGATCTAGTAAAGCTATCCATGGACTAGAAAAACAACAACAAACTAAAAATACTATTGTCATAGAAAAACATGCAGAAGAAGTTTTAGATAGTAATAATAGTAATGATATATCTTTTACAAATCCTCTTTCTGTAGCTGATCCTAATAAATAACATATCCCTCTTCCATTTCCATAAAGACAACAATCTATACAAAATAAGAAAATGGATAAGGAGATCTTAGAAACATTTAGAAAAGTAGAGGTAAATATACATTTATTAGAAGTCATCAAGCAAATCCCAAGATATGCCAAATTCCTTAAAGAACTATGCACTAATAAAAGAAGACTAAAAGGCAATGAAAGGATTAACATAAGTAGAAACGTGTCTGCATTAATTGAGAAACCCTTGTTATATATACCAGAAAAATGTAAAGACCTTGGGACATTTACCATTCTATGCATAATAGGCAATAACAAATTTGAAAATGCCATGCTAGACTTAGGTGCATCTATTAATGTTATGCCTATGACTGTATTTACTTCACTTTCCCTTGGACCTTTGCAAACTACAGGTGTGGTTATACAATTAGTAAATCGAAGCTCTACACATCCTGTAGGAATTATTGAAGATGTCCTTGTTAAAGTTAATGATTTAATTTTTCCTGCAGATTTTTATGTTTTAGATATGGAAAGTGAGACTTCCACCAATAAAGCTCCAATAATTTTAGGTAGACCATTCTTAAAAATAGCTAGAACAAAGATAGATGTGTATGCAGGAACACTTTCTATGGAATTTGGAGATAGTGTGGTTAGATTCAACATTTTAGATGCTATAAAGCATCCTACTGAGGATCATTCTGTTTTTTAAATTGACTTAATAACTAATTTAGTTAATGATAATATTATTAAGTTATTTGATAATGTTGATTTTCCTGTATTGTCTGATTTTTGTGATTCATTTGTTTGTGATTCATGCATGGATTCTCATCAATGCAATATGTGTGCTAAAATTGAGAAATATCTGCTTAATGATAATAATGATCCAAACTCCCTTAAAACAGAAAATATAGTTCCAGATGTTATTTCAAAAGAATCAAAGTGTAATAATTGATTAAAGTAGTTACAAATATATCTGATTATGTTGAAGTACAAGTTGTTGAGACAAATTCAACCAAATTGATTCTTTCAATAATTCAGCCTCCCATGTTAGAGTTAAAACCTCTTCCTGAACATTTAAAGTATGCATATTTAGAGGAAGATAAGAATCTTCCAGTGATTATTTCTAACAAATTAAATGTTGATCAAGAAACAAGGTTGTTGTAGATTATTAGGAAGCATAAGAAAGCAATTGGTTGGACTTTGGCAGATATCCGAGGTATTAGCCCTTCCATGTGTATGCATAGAATTCTATTAGAGGAAGAAGTTAAACCAGTAAGGCAACCATAAAGAAGACTTAATCCCCAGATCCTTGATGTAGTTAAAAAAGAGGTAACAAAATTATTACAAGCTGGCATCATTTACCCTATATTAGATAGCACTTGGGTCAGCCCTGTACAAGTGGTTCCCAAGAAGTCTGGAATTATAGTGGTTAAAAATAAAAATAATGAACTAATTCCTACCAGAATTCAAAATAGTTGGCGAGTATGCATTGATTACAAGAGACTTAACAAAGCAACTTGAAAGGATCACTTTCCTTTACCTTTCATTGATCAAATGTTGGACTGGCAGGTAAGTCACATTACTACTTTCTAGATGGATTTTTAGGTTACTTCTAAATTTATATTGCACCAGAAGATCAAGAAAAAACAATATTTACATGTCCTTTTGGCACTTTTGCTTATAGGAGGATGCCTTTTGGCTTATACAATGCCCCTGGTACCTTTCAACGATGCATGATTAGTATCTTTGCTGATTTTCTTGAAAATTGCATGGAAATATTTATGGATAATTTCACAGTATATGGTTCATCATTTGATGCTTGCTTAAATAGTCTAGATAGAGTATTACATAGATGCATTGAAACTAACCTTGTTCTTAATTATGAGAAATGCCACTTCATGGTAGAAGAAGGAATAGTTTTAGGCCTTGTAATATCTAAAAAGGCATAGAGGTAGATCCTGCAAAAATTGATATAATTTCTCAATTACCTTATCCTTCTTGTGTGTGAGATATTTATTCTTTTCTTGGTCATGTAGTTTTTTATAGGAGGTTTATAAAAAACTTCAGTAAGATAGCCCTTTCGTTGTCTAACTTACTATTAAAAAAAATATAATATTTGACTTTAATGACAAATATAAATAGGCTTTTGATTGCTTAAAGAAAGCTTTAACTACCACTCCTATCATCCAGGCACCAGATTAGTCACTTCCATTTGAACTTATGTGTGATGTATCAAATTATGCATTAAGAGTTGTTCTTGCTCAAAGAGTAGGTAAAGTACAACATGTTATTTACGATGCCTCATGAAGTTTGGATACTGCACAAATAAACTATACTACCACAGAAAAAGAACTATTTGCTATTGTATTTGCACTTGATAAATTTAGATCTTATTTGCTTGGTTCAAAAGTGGTGTATTTTCAGATCATGCAGCATTAAAGTTCCTTTTAAAGAAACCAGATACAAAACCAAGATTAATCAAGTGGATGTTGCTACTTCAAGAATTTGACATTGAAATTAGGGATAAAATTGGAGCAAAAAATTTAGTGGCTGATCACTTAAGCAGAATTACAAAATAACTTGACCTAATTTCCATTAGAGATGATTTCCCTAATGAACAACTTATGGGAATACATGATTCCACTCCATGGTTTGCTGATTTGCTAACCTACTTAGTTGCTTCTGTTACTCCCATACATACATGCATCTAAACAACAAATAATAAAACTAAAAAGTAATTCTAAATACTATGTTTGGGATGATCCTTACTTATGGAAACTTTGTAGTGATCAAGTCATTAGAAGATGTGTACCTGAAAATGAATTTCATTCCATTCTTACATTTTGTCATACATATGCATGTGGTGGACATTTTGGACCTCAACGTATAGCAAGGAAAGTATTAGAATCCAGTTTGTATTTGCCAACAATTTTTCATGACGCATATACATTTACTAAATCTTACGAACGATGTCAAAAAATGGGAAACATATCTCATAGAAATGAGATGCCTCAACAACCCATGTTATTTTGTGAAATTTTTTATATTTAGGGCATAGATTTCATAGGACCTTTTCCTGTATCTTTTGGTTTTATTTATATACTGCTTGCGGTCGATTACATGTCTAAATGGGTTGAAGCCAAAGCTACTTGAACTAATGATTCTAAAGTTGTTGCAGATTTTGTTAGATCATACATATTTTGCAGGTTTGGTGTTCCTAAAACCATCATTAGTGATCAAGGATCACATTTTTGCAACTGTAAAATGGAGTCCCTTCTTAAAAAATATGGAGTTATGCATAAGGTTTCAACACCTTATCACCCCCAAACAAATGGGCAAGATAAAGTGTCCAATTGGGAATTAAAAAGTGATCCTTCAAAAAATAGTACAACCAAATAGGAAAGATTGGAGCAAAAGGTTAGAAGATGCTCTTTGGGCTTATAGAACAACTTATAAAACACCTATTGGAATGTCACCCTATAGGATTGTTTTTGGAAAATCATGTCACTTACCTATAGAATTTGAGCACAAAGCTTATTGGGCAGTAAAACAATGTAACTTGGACTTAAATAAGGCCGGGAAAGAAAGGAAACTCCAACTACAGGAACTGGAAGAAATTCATTTAGAAGCTTATGAAAGTTCTAAAATCTATAAAGAAAAAGCCAAATCCTTTCATGACAAACAGGTCTTGAGAAAAAACTTTTTCATTGGAAAAAAGTTTTATTGTACAATTCATGTCTAAAGCTCATATCTGGTAAGCTTCCCTCTAAATGGGCACGCCCATTTGAAATAACTAATATCTTTCCTTATGGTGTGATTGAAATTTCAGATAAAGCAACAAATAAGGTTTTCAAGGTAAATGGGCACCGACTTAAACCTTTCTTTCAAGGGTTCCAAGAGAACATAGATATAGAGGTGTATTTGTATGATGCCAAATATTTTGACTAATTTTTCCTAATAACAATATTTATAAAAAAATAATAAAAATGGATATCAATTAATTACATCATTTTTTTTGGTGCTAACACTTGTCTCAATCATTATTACTATTATTATTTTGGCATTATTATCATTTTCTTACAGTAGTTAAAAAGTCATCGTCAAGCTTTGATAGAAGGCAACCTATCACCTTTTCACCTTCTTCATCTCTACTATTCTCTATAACCTCGTTTTCTATTCTCTTTTTTCTAAATAGCTATAACTTCAAAGTAATCTGACAATGGAACAAACCCTTGCAAAACTTAAGGAAAGATTCCCTATACTTCCACATGACGTAGTTGTAAAAATTTACAAAGCTTGAGTTCAAAGGTTAAAACTACTCACATATTTTGGCATTCCAGAGGATGTTCATTGGCTTATTGAAGCAAAGGTACGTCTTTCTGGTGAATTACATAAGTCTTATATAAAACATTTTCCAGATATGGGATGTAGTTCTTATTCTAAAAAATAAAGAGCTAAGAGGATGGGAGTTTGCCATAAGTGTGCAAGATGGAACTGTGATACACATTGTAGAAACCCTAGAATGGTATCTATAAATCGGGAGGACAAAATTAAATTTATAAAGGATGGACTGAGTAAAGAGTGCAACTTGGATAACTTAATCTAAACTCTTAAGACGCATCCATGTGGAATTGTTCAAGGAGTCCTTCTAAAATTATATGATCTATTCATTCAACAAAAACAAAACTATAGCCTTGGGAATCTAGCATTAAATGACCTTGTTTGCCAGTTTATAAGAAAACTGGATGGGTAGCAAAAACCTTGACTCATAGAAGGCGTTTAAGCCGTTACTGGACGTAAAACCAGAGGAAGATGTGAGTCACAATCACAACTACTGTACATATTTACTGTTATTTTCAATGTTTTACTTTTCTGAATTCACTTTGACTTTTAAAAATTACCTGTTTTTATTTTCTTCAATCATGTCTTTTCAAATTTCTATAGTACCGTCATTTCTTTTTATATGATAATAATTGTGTAAACTTTTTATCTTTCATCAATTATTTCAACTCAGTTTTTATCTATATAAGGGCGCATAACTCTATATAGAAAACACAAAAAAAAGATGAAAAAATCAAATCCATTTGTGTGTTTAGTGGATCCAACAATGGTAATTGTAAGGAGTACCTAATCGCAACTACTAAGTTGGGAAAACTATTGGCTGCGAAAGAAATAAAGGTCTTGTATAGAGGAGGAGTACAGGGTTTGAGAGGCTCCATGGCACTATCTACACTAGTTGAAAGAAGCAACGTCTCTAGTATCATCCTACAACATGTTGGTATTACACCAGCTATTGCTGTAGAAACAGAGGTAAAAGTTACAAGCATCCATCAATGAATGGCTTGTATGGTTATAGGTGCTGAAGCCTTTATTGCACTTCCAGTAGGTTTTGGTACTTTTGAGAAAATATTTTGCATTGCATCATGGTGTAGCATGAACCTTCATAAAAAGCCATTAGGATTGTTAAATATTAATGACTTTTATGACAGTTTGTCAATTTTTTTAGATAAAGTTATGGAACAAGGCCTTATAACTCAAGATGATCGATCATTCATTCATGCTTCTTCAAATGTAGATGAATTAATTGATATTTTATAGAGCTTTTTACCCTAACCTCAACCCCTCTTAAAGCAAGATAAGGATCACACACACAAGCGCAAGAATCCAGAACCAGACACCACCCTTCGGTTATAACTTCTTTCTCATCTTTATCTATATTAAAAAAATAAAAAAAATTAAAAATTGAAAAAAAAAGAAAAAAAGACTGTGGAAATCATATAAGACACTGAGGACAATGTCTTGAATAAGTGTGGGGGGTCTGAGTTATATATATTTTATTATTTTTTGTGAGGGATAGACAGAGTAAAGATTAATTTGGGAAAGTTGCATCTAAAGTCATAACGATGCATCTTTGAGAACCAAAGTCTTGAGACGTATCATTCACTATATAGTTTCAGTATCACTTTTGTTTAATTTTTTTGTTTTAAACTAAAAAAAATAATAAAAAAAATTATCTGAGTGAGATGTGTTGCGAGTACTTTTGTTGGGATAGGCTGAGTAAAGAGTCTAAACTCTTGAGACGAATCCTAACAATAAATCTTACTCAGATAACTACAACTGTTTCACCTTTCTTATCAAAACCATTTTTCATTAAAAATAAAAAACAAAAAATATAAAAAAAACACACACACACACACAACCAATATCTTTGCTTTAGTGTCGGGTATCCTTTGCCTTTACCTTTACTATGATCATTTCCGTCTGGCATCAACCATTCTGCAACCATAAACATCATCTTTATCATTCTCCAACTACCACACTTTGCCTTCATCCTTTTCTTTCAGATCGGAGCCACACCTTACCACTAGTCAATCATCAGGTTCTTTATTTTCTCTTAATGAATAATATAGCAGAGTCTTTCTATAGGCATACGAATGAATTAAGATGTATGTTATTGCTTATTGCTCTTGATGCTACTCATGGTTGTGTTGATGATATTTTTCTTTTGGGTTCTAACACAAGTCCCATGAAAATGGGTTATATGACACAATCAAAATGTTCAGTTATACTAATCATTTCACATACAATTGAACTGACCAATTTGTTGTAGATATCTTCGTTACTAAGCGCCCTTGAAAAAAAAGTATAGAGTAAGAAGCATAAGGAACAAGATCCTAGCACCAACATTTGGTTATGATTTATTTTTCCTTCTTTGTTTCTTGTTTAGAAAAAAAATCATCATTTCCAGTTTTTCATTTTAAATTCTATATACTTTTCACTGATTTTTTTTTAATTTGTCTAAGTAATGAATAATTACATCACCCTTGTCTAATATTTCATGACATGTTGTGAATAATTTTCGTACATATTAATTCAATAAGTTGTTTGTGAAGATCAAATTGTATATGAATTGTGATTGATTGACCACCCTCGGTGAGATTTTGAGCTTAATTGGATGGACCAGATTATGCCATCTTTCTTTTGTTTTTGATTGACCCTTATTTATTAGTACTCTAGAACTTGACTTGTTTCTTTTTGATGTATTATGTTCCATATGCATGCTTTGATGTGATTAAGGCCATTTTTGTTTTAGTCAAACACTAGCATATTTTTTATTGTTACCCACGTTGAGCCTATATCCATTTCTTGATTCAGCCACATAATTAGCCAATAGCCAAAAAAAAATGACCACCTTTGCTTAGAAATTGATTAGGAGTTTTGGAATTACTATGAATAAAGATTCTTGATGATTGTGGAAATGTACCCAAGATATGTATGTTGTTGTTTCATTTTTAAAAAAGAAAGTAAAAAAATAAAAAGGAAATGTTAAAAAAAGAAGAAGAAAAAGAAGAAGAAAAAGAAGAAGTGGTGAATATATGTATGAAAATAATCAGGAGGATTTATTCTCATGTTTTATCCTCCATCATATTTCATTTTGCTAAGTATTGAGTTTCAAAATGAACTTCCATAGTCACTGAATCACCTACTTCATTGCTTTTTTTCAACCCTAAGTTTAGCCATACTATTTCATTTTATCATCCTATATCACCTTGGCCCCATTACAACCTTAATAAAGTCCTTTTGATCTCTGCATGCATATGTGTTCAAATATGGAAATTAGAAATTTGTCAAGCCTATGGTAGTGCTAATTTATTTGGGTGATTTATGAGAGTATACACAAACCCAAACAATTGAGATATAGAAAGCATGAAGAGAACATCTATCATATTTTCATCCACTCTTTGATTTGATCACTCAATTTGTGTAACTAGTATATAATACTTCTTATTCATACTTATCATGACTTCTTGATATAAGGGATAATGTGTATTACTTATTATTTTAGACTTCAAAAAAAAAGAGTCAAAAATCAATTTAAGAAAAAACCTTTTTCTGTTGTTTCTCATTTTAGTTTTTGGTTTAGTTTTGCCCTGGAGTGTAAAAGTTTAAGTGTGGGGAAATTTGATAAATCAATTTTAATACACTTCTTATAATTTTACACTTAAGGTTTATTATATAATTACTATGTTTAATAATACTATTTTTATTAAGTTTTATGTTGTTTAGTTAAATTGAAGTATTATGTATATATGTTTCAATTTTCATTTTTTGTATGTATCTTGAGTATCTTGCCTTGTTTTGGTCATAACTTGGGCTTTTGTGATCCAAATGGGATAATCTTAGAGCCTATGGAAAGATAAGACAGAGGCCTACATCATGATGATTAGATTTGGTTATTTTACATCTGAAAAAAATGAAGAAATGGAGCTTGAGTCAATCAGCCCTTATGTGTCCCACTAGCATTGACATAGTTCACTAAACTACATATATCTAGAGCTGTAGATGTCCAAATGACCTCATTCTTAAGCTAAATTCTTAATAAGACAGAGATCTACAACTTTCATGTTGAAGATTTTGCAAAAGTCAGCCATCTAGATGGTCATATTTAACTCGTAAGGTGGAGAAGATAAAGAGGAGAATGAATTTCAACACCTACCATTATCTTCTTTTGAATTATTGTAATTTCAAGCCCACCAATATTGAAAAAAATGCATTAGTTATTAGAAATTGAATGTATAGTGTCATGATACCTTACCTATAAATAGATGCTTGAAGTTGTAAGGAAGATACACAAGATATACATAAAAAATACATGCTTTAGTTTTCATTACATTTCTATATCTTTGCTTTAGTTTCTTAAGTTTTAGTTCTTTCTCTTGCTTTATTTCATTGTTCTATATTCCATCCCTAAAGTTATGGTTTTCATTTCCCTTCCTCAATATCAAGTAAGTTAATTGTATTATTTGTTATTTACTTTTATAATCAAAGTTATAGTTAATTTAATATTAGATTTCATTGTTAAAAATTATCATGGAAGCTTAATCTTTTAAAATCAACTCAAAGAATTTAATTTTTCTTTATGTTAACTTTGAGTTCTTGCTCTTAATATTTTGATTGAAGATAATTACTTTTCGTTGTTTCTCAAACACTTATAGTGGTAGATTATTTAAGTGTATAACCAATTAGTATATAATTAAACAATCTATAATCTAAAATGATCTTGGTTGGTTAATCAATAATCAATTTGAGAACAAAAATTAAGTCACTAAATAAGAGATTTCTATTTAGTTTCTTAACTCAATCAAATTATAGTTTTAAAGTTATTTTAGTAATTAATAAGAATATATCGATTGATTATTCTTAATAGTTCATTAATTTAATTCTAGAAGATTTTCTAGAAGATAATCATTTAGGGATTCCAAATAATTCAAGGTTGAGAAATTAATTATATTTAATCATATTTATGATTAATGATTAGTTAACTAAAGATTTATTAATTCCTTGGGTTGGTTATTTCTAAATTTGATTATTCACTCACTCATAAATTTACTTTTTGCATGATTATATAATTACTTAATTTTCCTTTCAATCTCGAGACAAACCCCCTTTGTTATAACTAAATTGAAAACTAATTGAACTAAGGTCCTCAAGAGACGACTAAGGTTGTTCACCTTATACTATATTAATTTAACTTGTTATTTGACCCGACAACAACAATGTGTCATATTTCTCTAAGGTTTGTTTGTCTTGTTGATCTACTCATTATCTTACTTGTTAAGACATCACTAGGCATGTGCATGTTGCTTAGTAGAATATACTTATATATTATTCTATCATTTTGTGGCTAAATGGACAACAGGATATTGAGTAGGAACTGAGCAAAGTTTCTAGGGCATCCAGGGGACCTGGTGTTTCTCAGCATATTATGGTATAGAATTTGCCATCCCTTGCTCTTGTTACTTGGAATGAAGTTTCATAGTGATTCTTTATTTTGATTGTTATACTTTTTGACATGCCAATATATTTGTTAAAGTTGCTTACTAGTTTCATAATCTTTTTTAATTATCCATGATCCCTCAAAAATGCTCTTGAGAATTGCATTTATCAAGGAACAATATGAAACAAAGTTGTAAGAACTATAAGAACAACTATCTTTGTCAAAAAAACATAGTGAAGAAATGTTGTGGAAACTACAAGATGTAATTAATGAAACTGAGAAAAGAAAAAAGCCTGAAGCTTCTCACATGAAAATTAATGAAGAATTGGGAATGGAGATCTTGGAATCGAAGGCTGAGTTACAAGCTGTACTTTCTGATAAACACAATTTGTTGAATGCTTATGACCTGACAAAGGCTGAAAAAGAGTGTTCAGTGATAACCTTTGAATGTTGTAAGCAAGAAAAACAAGAGCTTGAAGCTTCTATTGTAAAATGCAATAAGGAGAAGTCCAAATTGAAGTAGAGCTTACCTCTGCAAAGGAATTGATTAAGACATTGAGATCTCATGTGAATGCTCTGAATGACGGCAATGATACGTTCTCTTCAATGAATCTTTAAGAAAAATCTACTCGTGCTGCTTCCAGTGATGAGCAGGAGAGTGTAAATTAACTTATTAATATGCAACCTGAGGTAACCAATTTTGTTTTATATAAAATATCTTTAGTTACCATTTCATAAAAAGAAGAAATCACCTTGTCGATAGGATGATGTATTGATACAATAATTAGAAAAATGATTACAAAAATTGTTGATTATCTAAAAGAGCATAAACTCACATGAACATTATCTACAGAGCATAAACTCAAGCAATCATCACAACACATTTATCATGCAATCATTCATCTTAACATACAATCGGGCACATATGTCCTACCAAGTAATTTAAAGAGCAAGTTAGTCTATTTCTTTCATAAAACATGGATTATGCACAACATATACTTAAAGACAAATCAAACAAGGGCAAAGACTAAGGCTTTTACTTAAATCAAATTACATCCCATTAGATATGAACAAAAGAGGGTTTAAGGGTCCAAAGGGACAAACAAAAACAAGGTTCCGAGACATACCTCCATAGAGCGTCAGAGTCCTTAATCGTCACCTCTACACTTCGTTCAGAGAGGTGGACGTTCTCAAGGTGGACAATGCTCTGTAAGGTGAAGCACTAATCGTCGCCTCAAAGATAGAGTTAGAGAGAAGTTAGATGCTGAGAGGGTGAACCATTTTAGGGGAAAATTATTTTAATAAAATCTTATTTTGGTAAAACTTATTTTAATAAAAAAAATTTTAATAAAAATAAAGAAGGGAATAGTACCTACGTAAGATGAAGCGTTTCTAAATAAAATTACCTTCCCGACGATTGAGAAATGCGACACTAATTTTTTTACCCAAAAAATATTACCAGTGGTTTATTTTAGCCGCTAGTAATGAACCGCCGCTAAAATGCGAATTTCTTGTAGTGATTAGAGAAGGGAAAATAAAGAAAATAATAAATAATAAATAATAAAAAAGGTAAAATTAAATGAAATGAAAACAAGAAATAAAATAAAATTTGATGGCCGGACAAAAATCAATGTCAATAGATTGAATAATCATTTTTGGGTGAATAATCATTAATCCAGCCAATACACTTTTTAATCTAATAAATCATTGAGTTAAAAAAACCAAAAAAAAACTTGATGAATCATTATATACACACACACGCACACACGTACTGTAAAAATTGGAAAAATTCAATTAGCTACTGTTATTAGAGAAAAGAAACAACAACCAATTTGTGTCTCCTCTTTTTTGTTATAAACAGGTGTACAATGTACATATATATGAGTTTAATCTAATTAAAAATGAGAAATAAAATTAGAAAGTATTTTGGTAAAAAAATTAAAAAAATGTTATGTAGTTTTCAATGGATGGATATTTATCCATGAAATGGTAGTTGATGGATGAATTGGATAATTTTTATAAATAAGTTATGCATGAGTTTTGCGACATCCAGCCTAAATTCCCAGAATTAATCCCCAGGGTTTACTAAAACTAGAGTAAATTTTTCACAATTTGAACACAATACCCTGGCAGACTAACCCTAAGAAGTTAAGTGCATGCGGTTTAACAATACACACAGTAGAAGACATAAACTACAAGCCCTAACATGCTTAAAAATGGACCTACCCAAGTTACAAGTTCCTAACAACGTACAAGATATCCTTCCCTTCCTATATATGATGATATGAGTAAGGAATCATGGAATGTCAACCTCACAACATCACTTACATAACCTAAGCATAAATTTAAATATTTCATAGGCATATGGAGGACTAATTCCTTAACATAATACCATTACGAGACAAAATCTAAACCTTTAGGGAGGTGTCAGCTACCTATCCATTAATAATCAGATAAATATAATCATCACAAATACTAAGAGATGACATTAACCTTATATGCATATATATGCTTGCCATCTTATGCCGAGCGAAGGGCCACACCATAAACGTCATATATCAATATATATGTATACACATAATGAAACTTCACGAATCAAAGTTCAAGATCATTATTTGGCATCAAAACATTTAATTGCCAATTTAAGCCAATCAAAAGGGTCATACTAAAACTTTATATATTAACCAAAACAACACCATATAGGTGTCTACATCAGTCATTACCAAAAATAGATAAAAACTAAATGTCTTCAATATTACATTTCATCCATCTCTGTGCTCACTATGTGTTATCATCACCCTAAAACTCATTAAAATAAAAGTTGTGGGGTAAGTACCCCTCAAAGTGGTAAATAGTAATTTTACAGATAAAGTAGCCATTGGGTCAAGTAATTTAAAATGTTATAATCATAGCACGGTGACATATATGCCAACAAACCATATCTCAATCATCAATTTGATTTCCAATATCACCAATTACATATCAGTTATTACATTAGTGCAAAATGTAGATATAAGCACTGAATATAAGCATGGTTAAAAGCTAAAAGAGTTAATAAAACACGCATTTTTAAAAATTTTTGGAAAACAATATAAACATGGTTACATAGTAATAGTGGTTAAAATATGATATAACCACAGTTATATGGGCCACCATGTTTATATGGTTTAGGGTTTATTTTTTTAGTAAAATATATAAGCACGGTTACCATTTTAACTATGTTGATATCTATCACATACACACACTGTTATAGATTATCCATGGTTATATTATTTAACTGGCAAATATCTAACCATGGTTACCATAGTATCCGTGTTTATGTGGGTTATATAAACGCGGTTACAAAAGTAACTATGCTTATAGCTTTTAAGTGATGCCTTTTTGTTTTCATTTTTCGTAATGTCTTATGAATAATTCAAACTTTTTCTCTATAAGCTTTTCTCCCCTTTTTCTCTCTAAGGTTTCTACTTTTTGTTTTCACGTTGCTATTAAGGTATGTCTCTTTCTCTCAACGTGGTTTGTGCATACGTTTTGTAGGTTTGATCTTTTTATTCCCATAGCAGGCCATTGACGTTCTGTCTCATCATTTTGTGACAATCGTTCCACCACACAACCATTCTCGTCTTTTCTCATTCAAGTATGTAACCTTGTCCTAAAGTCCCAAGTGTCATATAGATGTTTGTTTGTTTTGATTATAAGCATGCTTCTATTATTATGTATGGGTACCTAGTTCTTGGAACTATGATTCTATTTATGTTAGGAAAATGTTTTTGTTGAGTGTTTGTGTTCAATTTGCTGGATTTATTTTATGTGTTTTACATTTTTTTGTTGAAAATATTGGTTGAATAGAAAGACCTCTCTAGCATAGTTTTAATGTTTCTGTTACTAATGACCCCTCTAGTTAAAAATATTCCATATAAATGAAATAAAGTAGTTTTAAGGGCAGATTCTGACCTTTGTATTTCAATGTTAATAAGAAAAGTTTATGTTAAGTGTTTGTGTACAAGTTGCTAGATTTGATTCATATGAAACTAAGAGAATATAAAAAAATTTGTTAGTTGTTTTGTTGATACAAAAACAAGTAACAAATTTTGATTTAGTTCAAGTTTAGGTATACAAAATTGGTCATAACAAATTTTTTGGTCAAAGCTTCAAGCATACTGATCAATACTCCTCAACCTTTGATTAAGTAAAAAATACAACACAGTACTCAAATAAAAGAATGATTTATCTATGTTGGAATATTAATAAATCAACAAATATTAGAAACAATAGATATAACTCTTCTTAAATGTTAAGTTATGAATAATTCTCTTACAATACTAAAATTGATGAACTTAACCTACTAACAAATTAAAAAATTAATTTATATATAGAATCCTATTTCTAATTTATGTGAGACATGTTAAAAACAAAGACTTTGATTTAGGTTTGAACTTAGAAGACAAACCAAATAAAAAATCACATGGTGTGGTTACAAAGCTTCTCAAAAGAATTATTTTTTCATTTATATTTTGTTTGTTTCTCAAAGAAAATTCAATCATATCACTAAAGTTAAAACTATAGGACCACCTTATTTGAATCACAACCCTAAACCCTAAACTATAAATCCTAGACCCTAAACTATAAACCCTAAACCTCTAAAATCCTAAATTCTAAACTTTAAGAAATGTTCTTACAATACACCCCCTATGGGTACAGTCTTACTAGTTGAATAAAACAAAGTGAACAAAAATTGTAGAGCTCAATCCAGAAACAAAGAAGCTCAAAGGCATTAAGAATACCATCAGCTAGGAAGCCTCACAACCTACAAACAACAAACGATTAAATCTCCTAAACCAAATCGTGATTTAATTGACTTAATTGTCACAAGTAATTTAAAATTTCTCTACTTTGCATGAGTGAACTGTAATTTCCTGTTTGAGATTTGACACAAATGGTAATTAAATTAAATAATTTCATTATTTGTGTTGAATCTTAAATTATCCGTTTGGACAATTTGGGATGAACAATTTTTTATACGTCATTGTTATGTACAAGTCCAGACTTATTTTAAAATTTGAACAAGTTTCGATTACTTGCATTTTGTATTGTTCTCTAGGTGCATATTTGATTGTGATTGAATTTGATGTCACCACTTTCATTTCAAGTACTTAGAGACCAATGCGAAATGATATCGAAATTTTATTAAATTTTAAAAGAGTCTGTACTTGTACATAGTAATGAAGTATAGAAAAATGTTCATCCTAAACGGGTAGGACCACCACCTTTATAAAAAAAAGTGAGATTCATAGCACCATTATATTTATGTGTATTGTAAATAGTTATTATGGATCGAAGTTGGATAACTGCATCACGCGTAAGTGAAGAGTATAAGAGTGAAGTTGAATCATTCATAGAATTTATAGTATGAAATGCTGAGGAGGTCAATGAAAGATATTTTTGTCCTTGTGTAAAATGCTAGAACATGCGTCGACTAGAATTGGAAGTGGTACGAGAACATCTATTGTGTGATGGTTTTCTTATGAGTTATACGCGTTGGATATGGCGTGGTAAAGATGTTGTCGTGCCAAGTAGCACTTTTCAAATTGAAAGTCGAAGGTCTGTGCATGACATTGATGTCGACATGGATAACCGACTTGAGGATATGACTCGTGATGTGGAGGTAGAAAGTTTTAAGAGAGCTTACATATACACGACTTTGTGTAAGGATTCTAAGAAGTCATTGTATCTGAACTATTCCGATTTCACGAGGTTGTCAGTAATTTTGTGATTGTTTAATTTGAAGATGATAAATATGTGGACTGATAAAAGTTTCACGAGGATGCTTAAGTTGTTAAAAAAAATGCTTCCAACTAGTAACACTTTGTCAAATCGTAACTATGAGGCTAAGAAGGTTTTGTGTCCTATAGGTCTAGAGTATGGGAAGATTCATACATGCCCAAATGATTATTGTAACACCCCTAATTTTATTATTTCTTATTTAAAATAAAATTTCAAAGGAATTTAATTATAGTTCTTTAGAACTTTTTGATTATTATACAATTTATAATTTTTTAGAATTTTTATATTTTTTCATGTTTTTGAGAATGACAAAAATACTCTTAACCTTTTACCCAATAACCAAAATGCCACTATCGACATCATCGGTTACTTATTACTTGCATCATCGGTTAGGTAATTACTTACATCATGAATAGTGACCGGTTGGTAAATACTTACATTATAAATAGTGACCGGTAGTTAAATACTTATATCATGAATAGTAACTGGTGGGTAAATACTTACATCATGAATAGTAAAATAAATAATTAAGTAATCTTAAATAGTAACATTATCTTCCTATAAATAGATGGTCATTTACAATATTTTCACATCAAAATTAGAGAGAGAATTTAGAGAGATAGTGCTTAAGAAATTAGTGGGAAATAAACTCTTTTGGTAAAAAAGATTCTACCAGAGGTGTAAGGTAATATCTTCTATATTCTTTTTATGATTATTTAGTTTATTCTTTTTAGCACTCTTAAACTATTAATATACTATTACTATTATGAATACGTTATATGGTAAAAATAAATTACCACTATGCGTTATTTTTACGATTTACTGTTACTATTTACTATTTACTGTTACTATTCACAATTTACCATTTACTGTTATTGCTCAAAATTTATTATTTACCGTTATTATTCAAAATTTATTAGTTACTATTACTATTTAAAATTTACTATTTACCATTACTATTCAAAATTTACTATTTACTATTACTATTCATGATTTACCATTTACTACTACTATTTAAAATTTACTATTCATGATTTACTATTTACTGTTACTATTCAAAAATTACTATTTATTGTTATTATTGATGATTTACTATTTACCATTACTATTTACTATTTACTATTACTACGTATAATTACTATTGATCATTTGTAATAGCAATCTTAATTTTTATCTTATGCTTATACTGAAATAAATTAGTATTAATATTTTGTTAGAACTCGGAGGTGCAGAGTGAATTCACTTTTGGTAGCAAATCAAGGTAAGGGGGGTAAGATAAGGATATAATATGAAAATATATAAGAATATTAGGAGGAGTCCCCTACTCCTTTTAAAGATAATAATATTATTATTTTAAAACAATAACTTTTAACATAAAATTTATAATAATTGTTATTAATTAATTAAATATCTCATGTAACTTAATCTGAAATATTTATTTAAGAACTTGAACTATTATGACCTATGTGGATTGGACTGAACCTATGCAAGGACTTGAACTACTACGAATTGAACTAGACCTATGCAAGGACTGGAATATCTTGGACTTACATGGACCTATACGAGGAATTGACTATAGGACTTAAAACAAACTTTATTAATTTAAATAACCATTGAATTTTGAATTATGATATTTATAACTGATATTTAATTATTTGATTTTGATTATGATTGCTAACATTTATTTGTGATTGATGATGTTTGATTGTGATTGAAAATAATTGATTATGATTGATGATCTTGTAATATGGAGTTTGAGCATATAGCAAGCATGACAGAAAGTTAAAATTCAGTAAGAATTTACTTATCTCCTACTTCCTTATTTACTTATTCATCTTTATTCAAATTACTTTTAAGAAATTTCTTAGTTTTCAATGAAACTACATAAGTTCTTAGAAATCTCATTTTATCTTTTAATATATATATATATATATGTATATATTTACTAAAATTAAGATTTCTTGTTAGTGAAAGAAAAAGAAAGAGAAATTATTTTACAAAAATAAATTTTTACTAATATTTTACTTTAAACTCTTTATATATATATATATATATTATTTTCAAATTGTATAAAAATATTATACAAAATTTTCAATCACTAAGGTTTTAAAGATTGATAATTCCGAATTCGAGTTTTTAGTAATTGATTTTAAATTTACCTATAAACTTTCTAAAGAAGGTTGTGAAATATATTTAAGGCTTTGAAACTCAAATTATAAGGAGATTTGATTTGTGATTTGAAAAGGAACTGTACTAAAATTCTATATGTGTGATAGAACTTATTTGAGAATTTGAAACAGTACAGTTTTCTGGGGTGGCTATGTCGCGATTCGTAGGCCCCGATAATATAATTGATTTTCTAAAAGCCTTAACCAACTAAATACGCGAGTAGTTCATGCATCATGAATCATCAAAGAGAAACAAAATAATATTGTCTGGGGATGGATTATAGAAATCGAGGATACATTAGAGGAGGCTTAATTGTGAGCCTTGGGATGAGAGGGTATGAAAGGGTGCTTCAGGGGACTTGGGGTAGCTCCCTAGTGTCGGGTACTTTCACAATAAAAACCTTCTCAATCTGACTAGTCTCTAAGTGTTTCCATGCCAGTTGAGTTGTTCATGTTATTATTATCCAAAATTATAGAATAGTGTAAACTCCTGGTTGGCCGAGTGTAAATTAAAATTTAAGGGCCCGCATATATAGGTAAGTTATGATGAAGATATGACATATCATTCATACATTTATAATTGATTATGCATGTGATTGAGATTGATATTATTATACTAGTTTGTAAAAACCCTTTATTGCTTATGTCCCATTTGGGAATATTATATTCTGTTTCTCATTCCTTTCTCCGTGTTTTTGTTTCATATGATTTAAATTGATGATTCGTACAGAGGGAAGGATCGAAGAATCTCGACAGTATATATAGCACATTCTAGAAAGGGGGCTCGGTATGAATACCGTGGTCCAATAAATAAATAATGTCATTAAGTAACTGCTCTTGGACCATGAAGTTTCCTCTCTTTCTAATAATGTTTAATATTTATTTTCTTTAGATGAATGTAAAACTACTTTATAAATTTTAATGATATTCATGAGGTATTTCAGAAATATTGTATGTAATTTTACTCTGATAGTTTCTTTTAACGATTATATTTTTAGTAAAAAAATTATGAATTTCTGTAGAAATTATTGAGATGTAACAGAGGGTGTTATAATTGTGTACTATACCATGGGGAGTATGAATTGTTGCATCACTATCCTAGGTGTGGGGTATCACAATACAAGAAGAAATAGGTGGATTCTAACGTGGTCAGCACTAAAGGGTCTCTTGCGAAAGTGTTATGGTATCTACTCATAGTTCCAAGACTTAAGCATCTATTTGCCAATGTAGATGATGCAAAGCTCATGAGATGGCATGTTGATGAGAGGGTTATTGACGGGCAACTTAGGCATCTGGCAGATGGATTGCAATGGAAGAAACTCAATACCTTATTTTTGGGTTTTTCTAATGACCCAAGAAATGTTAGGCTTGCACTAGCCATAGACGGAATGAACTCATACGATAACCTAAGCACAAACTATAGTTCATGGCCTGTTTTGTTGTTTGTTTATAACTTGTTACCATAGTTATGCATGAAGCATAAATATGTTATGCTATTAATGATGATTTTTGGTTGATAACAACCGGGAAACGACATTGATGTATACTTAACTCTATTAGTTGAATACCTCAAGATGTTATGGGATGACAAGGTTAATGTGTTTGACGGGTTTGTAGGACAGTCATTCAAATTGCATGTCATGTTATTATGCACGATTAATGATTTTCTATCATATAGTAACCTATTAGGGTATAGCATCAAGGGTCATAAAGTGAGTCCTATATGTGAGGAGGGAACCTGTTCTAATCGACTGCATCATGGAAGAAAAAGTGTTTATCTTTGACATCAAAGGTTTCTTAAAGCTAATCATGCATATTGTAGGTTAAAAAAGTCCTTCAATAGGGCACAAGTGTTTGAAATGCCTCCTCTACTATTAATTGGTCATCAAGTATATGAAAAGGTGAAAGATGTCAACGTGGGTTTTGGTAAGTTTGAAAAGCAATCCATTTTAAAAAATAGTTGGATGAAAGGGTCAATATTTTTTACCCATTACATTGAAAGGAGCTTAATGTAAGACATTGCATTGATATGATGCATGTGGAGAAAAATGTGTGCGACAGCTTAGTTGGAACCCTCCTAAACATACCCAAAAAAACTAAGGATGACTCAATTCACGTCTTGACTTGAAATTAATGGGTATACGTTAGGAGTTACATCCACAATCAAAGGGAAAATGAACATGTTTACCATCAGCATGTCATACCTTATCTAGAAAAGAGAAGCAAAGTTTTTGTGAATCGTTACATTGTGTGAAAGTTCTGCCTGGTTACGGCCCAAACATCAATACTTGTGTTTCCATGAAGGATATGAAGTTAGTTTGGTTGAAGTCTCACGATTGTCATATGCTGATGCAACAGTTTCTAGTGTCATTTGTGACATTCTCTCTAAAAATGTTAATGTCATAACAAGGCTATGTTTGTTTTTCAATGTCATATGTTGTAAAGTAATTGACCCTAAAGATTTGGATGTGTTGAAATATGAAGGATCTCTTATACTATGTTAGCAATGCATTTCCCGCCTTCTTTTTTGATGTAATAGTCTACTTAATCATTCATTTAGTGAGGGAGGTCCAGTTATGTGGTCTAGTGTTCTTGAGATGGATGTATCTTGTTGAGCAATACATGAAAATATTGAAAGGCTATATGAAGAACCAATACCACCCTGAAGCATCGATTGTTGAAAAGTACATTGTAGAGGAAACAATTAAGTTTTTCACTAATTATATGTCACAAGCTGAAAGCGTCAGGATTATAGAGACTCGTCATGATAGGAAATTGGATGGGAAAGGTATGATCATGGTTGTCAAACTCTAGAGTTAACTCGTAGACTCTTACGAGTCTACGTTTCTACCTAGGCAAAACGAGTTAAAACGCTGGAAACTTAGACCCTCTCAGACTCGGGTAGACTCTTGCAAACTCTAGAGTTTTGAGTGAGTCCACCGAGTTTGAAAAATTGAAAACCCTAATTCCCAAATTAATGAAACGCAGCATTTTGGCCCCTGTTTCTTTAGGTTTCATACACAGCTTCTTCATTTTCCATTACTCTGTGCGACAGCCACTGCCCTCCACACCATTCGACTTCATATTGGCCCCCGACACTACGCGACCACCACCGCTCTCCAACTCCGACACCGACGCGACCTTTCTTCTTCTTTGTGATTTTGTGACGCCAACTACGACCCACTACCCGCGAGGCTGCGACTGCACCTACATAACCCCACCACCTGCACTAAACCTACGTCACACCCATCACCTACGTTGACTACGCGTCACTTTCCCATACCGCCGCGATGGAAACCCACTAGTAAGAGGTATTTTTTTTGTTTTTTCCTTTATTCTTCATTCTGATTCAAGGCCAACATTTGTTTCTTCTCATCCTGCTCTTGTTCCTCTCTATTCAGCATGTCTGAGAGTGATAAAGATGGTGGCTCAAGGCCAGCAGCAATACTGTTTAAGCTCCTCTAGCAGCAACACTATTTGTTATGACAATTGGATGGTTGGATTTTTAGTTTTTAACTATTTTATGATGGTATATCTTGTTTGGATGCATGTCTTATATTAGTTTTATATAATTTTTAGTATGAGGTAAACTCTTACGAGTTTACGAGTCGAGTTAGCGAGTCGAGTCTACCTAGCCAAAACGAGTCTAGGTAGACTCTCGAGTTTGACAACCTTGGGTATGATTGGTAAAATAGTAAAGACCATGTCATGCGATGAAGTCCTTCAAACACACTTATACACTGTGAACAACACGGATGATGTGCTCCCGTATTTAACCACTCACAGATAGCTAGTGAAAAGAAATAACCCTAGAATGACTGAAAAGTAGGTGTTGAACAAACACAACAAGATGTTCATGCAGTGGTTCAAAATGACTGTTGTGAAAGATGCATCTGCTTTTAAGACATTAAATCAAGTAACACAGGGTCCCAACTTCGATGTCTTCACCTATTATGCATATGACATAAATAACTATTCATTCTACACAAGGGCATAAGATGACAAGAGTACAATGTAGAATAGTAGAGTTATGATTATGGCTCAATCAATGCATTTCTCAACTTCAAAGGACAACAACCTTATCATGGATAAGTTATGCTATTTTGGTGTGATTGAAGATATATCGGAGATCAATTATGGTCCTTACATAGTTCCTGTGTTTAGATATAAATGAGTTGACAATAAGAACGGTGTCAAAATATATGATCTTGGATTTACATTGATGGACCTTAACAAGATAGATCACAAGGAAGAGCCTTTCATCATGGAAACTCAAGTGAGCAAGTTTTTTATGTTACTAACCCATTTGACAAAAGGTGGTCAGTTTTTATCCAAGGTAGACACAACATTGGAGATCCAAATCTTGATGTCTTAGAAATTCCTTCTCTAACAACACGTACGCCGACATCCATTGTGGAACATGACAAGGATGGTGTAGTTGTAAGTCGTCATGACCACCATGAAGGCTTATGGGAAAATATTCCAAATTCATAGTTTTGATTGAACATAAGGTATGGTTATCAATGATTCATTGTATTTAATGTTTGCTAGTATTAATTAAACATGTAATTCATTGTATTTAATATTTACTCATATTAACAGAAGTTATTTTCTAATATTTTTGTCATATTAACTAAGGTTTTTTCTTGTTTGAAGAGATTCTTATGGCTGACCAGGATCCACCTATGAGGTCCGAGTCCTAGGCTATAGATTCCTCTGCCAAGAGGAGTAGAGATGTGACACAGATGACCAGTGTTGCACTGAGACGCCATCAAGTCAAGAGGTTTCATATTGACATTGATGTCAATACCTGGGTTCCTTTAGGAGACCATGCCGCTAGATTTATCAATTATTTGGGTGTTTTGGCATGCGTGAAGGTTTCCATCATTATCCTCAATTGGGATAGTGTTGAGGAGGTGGTCAAGAACCATATTTGGGCTGATATTCTTATAATAAAATATCGATTGAATTTATTTTTTTACTGGTTTTTTTGTTGTACATAATAAATTCTATCATCTTAACTTGGTAACTGTAGGATACTTGGGATATACCCGATGTTGACACACTGAGGAGGAAGGTCCTCAAAGTTGTCATTGAGTGGTGGAGCGCATTCAAGGCTTTTCTCACCACTAGGTATGCATGATTGTTAATGATATCAATTTAAAGTAACCAAAATCTTACAAATCCTTACTTAGACTATTGTGATTTACAGGTATGTCTTTGGGAAACTAAAAGGATAGGTTCCAGGAGACAAGTACGCACCCATCAATCAACAAACTTTGGATGCATTTGTTGCATCTAGGTACACCAAGGACTTTATGGTACGTTTATATTTATTATTCATTCAATTAGATATTCCAATGTAGCTCTAACCCATATTATTATTTTTATAGACCAAACGCATGAAAGTACAGGCTATTCGTGTGAAAAATGAGTGCCCTTACAGGTTGTCATGTGGGGGTTATCGATAACTGGAGCAGCAGATGGCCCAGGTGATCCAGTCTGGATACTGGCCCTTAGAACAAGACGTCATCTTGGTTGTCCCAAAGGGTCAACCGATATCACAGGTCAACGTTCGTACTACAAGACATGATATAGGATCTTTTCCTACACCGACCATCAAAAGTCTCATCTAAGACATCGAATCCTTCTTCCGCTCTCATTCTTCCATCACATATAACCATTTACCTCAGTGTCATGATAAGATAAGTAGAGTCACTACTTATCAACGTAGATACCCTACATAGCGGAATATGTCTATTTCATTCACTGAAAGGAGTAAGTACGATTACAGGCGTGATATACGGAAAAGGTAGATTATCCCCATCCCTGTGTCAGAATCGTACACTGGTCATTAATCTACCCACTGTCACGCTCTGAATACTGAACCACTCTGATTGATCACTAATGCAAAAATTAGATATAACAACGGGATATATTCACGGGTTGAAGAGGATCAGTGATAAAAACATGCGTGGTGGCATTTTTGAAATTATAAGGTGAACGTTATAATCAGAGAAAACTATATATCCACGGTTAACATCATAACCGTGATCGTACCCATCAATATATATTCACGGTTAAGAAGTCAACCGTGGATATATAGTACCTAATATATATCCACGGTTGTGTGCACAACTGTGACTATATATTCATGGGTATGATCACGGTTATGATGTTAACTGTGGATATATATTGATGTCTATAATCACGGTTGTATTTCCAACCGTGGATATATAGTTCAGGTCTTAGGTTTAATCACTGGGTACTGTATGTCCATGGTTGTTTCTATAACTGTGATTATAGATTTAATATTTATCTACTGTTGGGGTCGTAACCGTGGTGATATAGTTAACATTTATCCACAGTTGTTTGTTTAACCGTGAATATATGTGTAATATATTCACGGTTTCAAGGGGAACCGTGAATATACATCCTTTCTAAAACTTCAAAAGCCGTGCCTCTCAGGCTTTTTTCACTTTCTCTTCTTCTTTCGTGCTAGTTGTCGTCTTCTTCCTCGTTCTCCTCTTTGGCTCGAGTTTGTTCTTTGTTGGTCGTGGGCTTCTACGTTCACTTGCTTCTTCCTTCTTCCTTTCGTGTTGTTGTCATCTTCACACCATTTTCTTGTAAGTGCCTCATTACCTTTCTTCTTCGTTCACTGCTGGTCTACTTCGTTGTTATGGTCTATCATTGTTTGTGGAATATATTGTGTGTGTTTTCACTTGCGTATAGTCGAACCTGAATGAATGTGTTGTCTCTGTGTGTGTGGGTATTATTTTATTGTTCAAGGTGAATGAAGCTTGTCTCTGTCTCTGTGTTATTATTAAGTTTGGTTAAGCTTGTCTCTGTCTCTGTCTCTGTCATTATTTGACATTTCCTGTGTGTTATTAAGTTTGGTTAATTTTGCCTCTGTGTTGTTAACCATTTGTAATAAGCGGCTAAAAATTTGTTTCTAAAAGAAATAATGTTGTTGTTAATAATGTTGTTGTTAATAACTATTTGTTTCTAAAAGAAATAATGTTGTTGTTAATAAATTTGTTTCTAAAAGAAATTTTACTATCCAATGACAAATCCCTTATAAGATGGAATGTTTATTTCACACATTCTAAACTTGGACTGAACAATATAATCAGTAGTTATACATGCTAGAGAGCTTGTGAAGGAAATTTTTATTTTATTGTGATTTATGCATTAGTTGACCTTAAGTAGTAAGTGTTCACTCCTTTGGTGGGAATAATAAAAAACAATATTGGAAGGAGAATGGTGTGTAAGTGTATAAGGATGAAAGATGAATTAATTAAAGGGCATGAATCTTCTGGGAAGATGTAGCTCCAATGGTGACATACCACGATGGAATCTTTGTTCTGAATTTCTATTCATGATAGGATATTATGCCTAAGAGAGATAAGTACAAAATATTGAGTAGGTTGAACGTTAAATACACTCACTTGCATTAGGATCAAATGAAATTAGGATCAAATGCACTAAATCGTTTTCTTTAAAGCCAAATGCACTTAAGTGAACAAGTGAGTTTCATCGAGTGTTTCTTTAAAAGTCTTATAAACTAACATCATAATCCATAATCAATAATACATACTCCAACACCATACTTGTACTTCAAAATAACACAAGTTAGAAACATCATACTAATTTAGGTAAAAAGTTAACTAAATTATTATCCATTTTATTTCTGTTGTTGTTGGTTGCTCTTATATAATGTTATTTCTATTGTTATTGTATGTGTGTGGTTGTTAATCTTGCAAACTCGTAGGCTCATAGTATGAAAATTGCTGTGCATGAGTGAACCGTAGTTCCCCATTTGAGATTCGACACAAATGGTCATTAAATTAATTAATGTCATCGTTTGTGTTGAATCTTGAATTGTCCGTTTGGACAGTTTGGGATGAACAATTATTTTTTATACATCAGTGTTAGTATGTACAAGTTAGGAGTTATTTTAAAATTTGATAAACTTTCAGTAACTTGCATTTTGTGTTGTCCTCTGGGTGCATATTTGGTTGTGGTTGAATTTAATTTGACCACTCTCATTTTGTGTACTTAGAGACCAATGCGAAATGCTGCCGAAATTTTATCAAATTTTAAAATAACTCCTAACCTGTATATATGAATGACATATAAAAATAATTGTCATCCTGAATGGGTATAGGACCACCACCTTTGAAGAAAAAGTGAGGTTGATCATAGCACCTTATAAATAGTTGGCATGGATCGGAGTTGGATAACTGCATCACACCTAAGTCTAGAGTACGAGGGGCGAGTTGAATCATTTATAGAATTCGTAGCGAGGAATGCAGTGGAGGTGAATGGAAAGTATTTTTGCCCTTGTGTTAAATGCTTGAACCTGCGTCGGGTAGACTTGGAAGAGGTGCGAGAACATCTACTGTGTGACGGTTTTCTACGTAGTTATACGCGTTGGATATGGCATGGTGAAGATATGGTGGTGCCAAGTAACAGCTCTCAAACTAAAAATCGAAGCTTGATGCATAACACCGATGTCGACATGGATGACCGACTCGAGGATATGATCCGTGATGTAGGGGTAGAAGGTTTTAAGAAAGCTCATGTATATACGACTCTGTGCGAGGACTCTGAGCAGCCGTTGTATCCAAATTGCGTCAATTTCACGAGGTTATTAGCAGTTTTGCGATTGTTTAATTTGAAGGCCATAAACGGATAGACGGATAAAAGTTTCACTGACTTACTGAAGTTGTTGAAAGAAATGCTCCCAGCTGGAAACACCTTGCCGAACCATAACTATGAGGCCAAAAAGGTGTTGTGTCCTATGGGTTTAGAGTATGAGAAAATACATGCATGCCCAAATGATTGTGTATTATTCTGGGGTGAGTTAGAAATGCTGCATCGATGTCCTAGGTGTGGGGTGTCACGGTATAAGAAGAAAGAGGCGGATTCTGATGAGGTATGCACTAAAGGGTCTCCTGCAAAGGTGTTGTGATATCTACCTATAGTTCTAAAACTAAAGCGTCTGTTTGCTAATGCAGATGATGCAAAACTTATGAGATGGCATGCTGATAAAAGGGTTGTTGATGGACTACTTAGGCATCTGATGCTGAAATCCTGAGCCATTAATTTGGTGCAAAAATTCTTAGTAAAATAAAATGTGACTCTCGGATTTACACTTATGGCAAGCGCACCAGTCGTTAAGATTGTAGTGTATTTGATCGTCCCACAGGGATTGTGGTAAGTACCTCAATCTAGGACTAGTACAAGCTAAACCAACAGAAAATACATGAAGTTCATTCGGTTTTTATGGTTTTAGTGTTTTATAGTTGTTTTTGTATTTTCAGAAACAGAGTTTAGATGAATGTGGAAAGTGATTAAAAGAAAACAGGTCAGGATTGCTTCGGCTCACAATCTCCTCAAGAAACATGCAATTAAGTATAATCGAACTTCACAATCTAGAGGACAATCCGCTTGTGGTTATTCCCTAATTCCTTAGGTGAAAAACACTAATCCTTAAGCAATGAACCTTAATTCCTTAAGTGCTCGATTAACCTAAGAATCTAATGCGAAATTGGAGGTTGAACTCTAACTATTCACCTAAATTGATTAGGCCTGAACTAGTTAGAAAGCTGGAAGTTACCTAAGCTTCAACCATGATTCCTCACTGGCAAAGTTCTTCATCGGTTCTGGATTTGTCAATCCAGCGATTCTGCTCCACTCCTCAGCTTGTTCACCTCAGGATCTAGAAGTCGATCTACTCGCTCACAGCTTCAAGACTCCATTGCTCACCTTCACAATCCCAACCTTAGGGGATTAGAACTCCATTGACGTTGGATTCATCGAAGGAATACAGAGAGACATGGATGGGAGAGTTTAGAGAGATGAAAATGTAGTGAGAGATTGGAAATGGAAAATAAAGTGTATTATGTTGTACGCTGTACTGTTCTCTTTTTTACAGAGTATGTACATGAATATATATAGGCATCTAACTAAACTAACTAACTTAACTAGTATCTGAAAACTGAGTTCTTAATTAAACTAAACTAATTAATTGAATAATTACAGAATAATTAACTAATCACAGCTCAGCTCGTAGCAGATTCCAGTTCATCATTAGCTAATGTACAGCTTAGCACCAGCTAATTGACAGCTCACTTCTTAAGTTACTTAAGGTTGCAGTAGTAGAGAAGAAGGCAATGGAAGCAGAACAGTACTGCACCAAGTGTGTTGTTGGAGGGAAGGAACAGTGTTTAAATTACTGCCTTTATGCTTCTGCTGAGTTTTCGCTTGAGCGGATTAAACTTCGCTTGGGCAAGTCCGGATTAACACTGTAGTGTTTCTTTCTCGCTTAGGCGTTATGGCAAAACTTGGTGAAGACGGTCTCTTAAAGTTATGCTTGAGTGAGTCCGGATTTCACTAGGATAGATTAAATAATGAATAAGCACATCGGTTTCTCATGTAGCATTCTGATCTTCTTCTCTTTCGGAGCCAGTGTCTTGGAAGTGTTCTTAAGTTAGCTTACTTGAAGTCTCGCTTGGTCAGTATTTGGGCTCTTTTCAGTCGGATTCAGGAAGTCTCACTCGGATTTATCAATACCTACTCGGATTTGTAGGATTTCACTCGGAATTTTCTTCTTATCTCGAGTCCGCCCTGTTCCTGCACCAATAAACAGCTACTTGCCTAGCAATTATACGCTGGCTGCTTAGTGAATTTATCAATACTTCAAAATTCCTTATCTAATTAATATTTTCAATCGGTTTCTTACATAAATAGCATACTTTTGAAATAAATAACTAAAACATGAATTATTAATAAATTATTAAATAATAATATCAAAACTAGACAATACTTAGTAAATTATGTTAAATAAACAGTGGAATAATTAAGTCTTTTCAAGACTTATCACATCCCCAAACTTAAAACTTTGCTTGTCCTCAAGCAAATATTCAGACTTATTAACTAACAGCATTTGATCAACACAATCAACCTTTCCTTAACTTAATTCATACTATAATTATTGAATACCGATCATGCTTTCTTCTTGCAATTTCTAAAAGTATAAATACTTACACCTCCTTTGGAAGACAAGCTGCTGATGCTTTCCTCACTGGTCGATGTTTAACTCTCGGTGTGTAAGGTAAATAGAATGCACTCATCACCTGTATACTAGTTAGATCAACATAGGCTTGCAACAGTTCTAAACGTCATGAAATATGCCAACTCAATCAGATCAGTAAGGGCTTTTTAAGCTTATAATGGGGCTGGGCTACAGGCTCAATTATTGTTTTTCCGAGTCATAGATAGGTTACAAGATGTATCCACTGATGCTTTGCCTCAATTTTTTAACTTAACTGCCTCTTCTTAGCAAGTTCCATTATTTTCCGATTGAATGCCTATTTAAAACTTTCGGTGCTTTGCACCTTCTTCTTTTTCTTTCAGTCCTTCGGACTTTTCCTTTTCTTTCTTTTCTTTTCTTCTTTTTTCGATTGAATTTTTTTTTTCTTGTGGTGCTTTGCACCTTTTTTTTTCTTTTCAATACTTTGTTCATTTTTTCTCTCGGCTTTGCCTTTCTTCCTTTTATTTTCCTACATATTTATCCATAATTAAGGTCGGAGTGTGTCCTTAATTACTGTTAGGCACACTCTTCATCCCCAAACTTAGAAATTGCTAGTCCCTAGCAATAAGCAAAAACCGAGTAATTCACCAGTGGAACATCCAGGGTACTCTAGTCGGGTTTTTCTTGGATAATTAGGCTTGTAACAATAGGTGTATAAAACGAATGAAAAGGTCTCAGGCTCAAACATAATTATTGGGTCAAAGGATGATTAATGAAATTAGGATGGCAAATTTTTGGCCCTGGCTAAATAATCAAAGAAGGCCTTCATCATTTCTGATTGGCTAGTATACAACAATTAGCAAGAACTGAGGCAAATTCTGTCTCACTAACTAGCATGCAAGTTCACTCGGAAAAGAATAATACAGGCTCAAAAGCTCATATATAATAGTTAATCAGCCAGTCATGTCCCCAAACTTAATGTAAGATCATACATTTAGATTGCTAACTAGCACGCCGAGTAAACAATTTAATTAATGATGAAGAATAGTTATGGACAGGGATCATGAGTTAAGCAAAAACTGATTAATTAATATATCCGACTACAGCTTAACGAATCAGCAACTTTTAAATTATGAAGACGGAGTGAAAAAAAACAATAAGCATACTTTTGCAACTTATAATTAAGAATATTAATTAAAGAATAAGTTGGAAAGAGACTTCCCTTTTTACCTGAGTGGCTGTGGATGGAAAAACGCATAATCGGATTGGGACTCATGGATTTTACCAATACATATGAAAAAAAACAAATAACACAACAAATTAACAGAAAATAAAATTTTCATTACATAATAAAAATAGAAACCAGTTTACTGTTCAGAAAGCAGTTACAATAACATTAAATTAATTACATAGGAAACATCATAAAAACATGGAACAACTGCTTAAACATTCTGATCTTCACCGTCTTTGTCCTGCTGAGAGGGAATCGTAAATCCAATGGAAGCTAACCACTCATTTCTATCCAGTGGGACTCCCATTTCTGCTGAATGTTCAACCCTCAGTTTCGTGGCAATCTTCCTGAGCATCTGATCGTGGTTCAAAACCCGATCATAAATTTCAAGTTGCATCTTCTTCACAACCTGTAATTCCTGTAATACCAAAAGAATGTCAGAAGAGGAAGAAGAAGAACCAGCTCCTACAGATTGCTTGGGACGTTCTGGTTCTGTGGCTTTAAACTTCATAGCACAGTTTTCAACAGCCTTAACACTTTCAACCTCTGGTGATTCATGTTCCTCACTCGCATGAGATACATTCCTTTGAACCAGAGGAGATACATCCCTTTGCTCCTGACTTCGACTAGGTACATGTACAGACGAATCAGATATAGTGATGGTTGCCACTTCTCTTTCGTTATCTATTTGTTTCCTTCGCACACTTCCTTCTGCAAAATTTGGTCTAGGTTTCTGCAGAAGTCTTTGTGATCTTCTTTTCATGATTAATGTTAAAATAATGATGATAACCAACCTAAGTAAACAAAAAAATAAGAACAGCAATCCAACAGCAACCAAAAACTATAAGACGCATGGCTTGTGAATAGCGGAAAACAATAACAATGAACAAGAAGATAATAAACATGAACTTACAAATGCACGAAATCAGTGAAAGAAGTGGAAAGGTGATACCTTTCTTAGAAACCAGAAAGTGTCTTTTCGTCTTCAGCCCAAGTTTAGCATAGGTACTGAGGGTTGGAAGCTGAAAGGGTTTCTCTTTTATATTGTTGAATTCAATTTTCAAGAAACGCGTAAATGTGTTTAGCTTTAATTATTACTTTATTATTTATATTACAACTATTATTATTATGTTGTTTATTATTTATTTATTTATATATATATATTAGTTTTTTTTTTTAGAATACTCAATTACTAGAGGGGTAGAAAATCGAGTAAGAGTGGGATGATACCAATGTGATGCCAAATAGACATAGGAGAATGGAAGATGAATAAATGAACATTGGGGATGAATAAATGAACAGACGATAAAACAAAATGGGCAAATGAAAACTTTAAATTAATGAAATAGAGTGTATGAGAAACGAGTGAACTATTGTAATGAAATACGAGTGAATCAAGAAGCGAATAATAAAAGAAACGAATAGAAGTATGAACGAATAAAGGAATACCGAGTAAATGAATAATGAGCGAAAAGAGTGAAAAGGGTGAAACGATGATAACCGAGTGAGAATGGAGAAAGGTACCGAGTGATAAAAATCTGAGAAATGAAGAACGAGTTGGAAAAATAAACAAATAATAATTGCAGAGAAGGAATGCGTAAATGGAAATACTGATGAATAACAAATGAACGGAAAACTGAAAGTAAAGCTGAAGAAATGAAACAAGAAGTGGAATGGTACCCGAGTAAATTTAGGAACGAGTGGATTGAGGGTGGTTGAGAAAATCAAATAATTGAAAGAATAAATTAGGAAATGACTGAGAATATTCCGAGTGGGGATGAGTAAAGGGTATACCGATTGACGAAAGAGGTGAGTAAATGAAGGAACGAGTGAAAGAAACCGAGTGATCTAGATCTGAGATATGAAGATTGAGTGAATGACAATGAGAGTTCGGTCGAAAAACAAAAAATGACAGGAGTGGAAAATAGAATGAATGAAATACCGAGTAAATGAAAGGCCGAGTAAACAAAACGAATACAGCGAGGGGCCAAGTGAATGGAGAAACTAGGGGAATGAAAAACGAGATGACAAGAAATTGAGTGACTAGAAATACTGAGTGTGACAATCGCGAATGAAACACGAGTAGATGAAAGAACGGAAAAATGAGTGGAAGAACATGAAAGAATGAATGAATGAACGGGTGAATAAAAAACGAGCGAACGACAGAAGAAGACGATGATAAGCTGAGTGGATAACTGAACAACTTTAGGGGAAACTGAGTGAATAAAAATACTGAGTGGAAGAGGTCGGGGAAGGAAGCGGTGAGGGAAACAAGCGAACAAATGGCCAAGTGAACAATATATGTGTATTACACATACGTGAACGAAAGACAGAGAGAGATGAGTAGAAAAACGAAGGGATAAGAAACTGACTGAAATAAACCGAGTGAATGTAAAACGAGTTAATGAGTGAGTGAGAAAAAGTGAATAAAACACTGACTGAAAAGGTACTGAGTGAATGAATACCGAATGGGTCACAGAATGAGTGAAAGAATGAATGAATAAAGAAAAGTGTATGAGAACCGAGTGTGACAATGAATGGACGAGTGCACAACTACCGTGAGATACGAGTGAACAGAGAAGTGCGTGGAAGAAAGAATGAATGAGAGTAAGGCTGAGTGAAAGAAAGAACGAGTGGAGGAAACCGAGTGATCTAGCGAGAAACCGAGTGAATGAGGAAATGAGTGAATGAAAAATCGAGTGACAGAAGTGAAAGAGACCAAGATGGAGATACGAGTAGATAAGTGAAAGTGACCAATTAAATGAAAGACGAGTGGAAGATTGACGGAGTGAATGAAGAATGAGTGAAATAGAGTGACCGAATGAATGAATACCGAGTGGATGAAAAACGAGTGAAAAATGAGGTGAACAACGAAAGTTAGAATGATATGGAGCGACTGAGTGAGAAAAACGAGTGAATACAAGAATGACTGCATAGGGGTCCGAGTGAATCGGAATACCGAATGGATGAAGAAGAAGACTATTGAGTGACAAAATGAGTAGACGAAAGAATGAGTGAATGAAAGGTTGGATGAACAACCAACACATGTAGAGAGATTGGGTGATGAAACCGAGGAAGAACTCAGGTGGATTGAAAGCACGAATGAATGAATCAACGACTGAGAGGAAGAGATAAAATATGGGAATGAGTGACGAGTGAGAGTGGACAACAGAACATATGTAAAGAAGGCCGAGTGACACATAAATGAAAGAAACTGAGTGAGGAGTGAGGAATGAGGGGTCCGAGTGATGAAAAGCTGACTGAAGTAAGTCACTTTTCACTATCTGACCCGTTCATTACATCAACGATCAGAAATCCTTCAAAGTCTTCCTTTTATTCGCATCAGAATTTGAAATTTTATTGAAAAATGACGAGTGAAATTCAATCGGGAAGAAGGATTAGAACTAAGTAACAGTTATCCGAGTGCACTATTTTTACTCAAAACTCAGTAATTTCTTGCTTAACTGTGAAACAACACCCAGCAGTGTCTCGCCTAAGCTACACGTGCTTCGCCTGAGCGAAAATAGAAGAATCTAACTCGGATTTCCTTCTTCAACTTCACAACTTTATTCACTAACTTTTTAGTTTTTCTTCTTTTTATTCATTCTGATTCAAAGTTCTAAACAAAACAATCAGAACCTAGGGCTGCCTCCCTAGAGCGCTTCTTTAAGGTCACTAGCTTGACCTTATTGTATCTATGGAGATGGCTTCAGTAACAAGGAGGTTTTCTGCCTATCAAACTCTCCTCCAAAGTAGAGTTTGAGTCGCTGGCCATTCACCTTGAAAACCCGATCGGTAGTCGGATCTTTCAGTTCGACTGCACCATGAGGAAAAACCTCATTTACAGTAAAAGGCCCGGACCACTTGGATCTAAGTTTTCCAGGGAAGAGTTTCAGTCGGGAATTGAATAACAAAACCTGATCGTCCTTCTGAAACTCTTTCTTATTAATTCGCTTATCATGCCATTTCTTTGTTTTCTCCTTATAAATGGAGGCACTTTGATAAGTGTTGAGTCAGAACTCCTCTAATTCATGGAGTTTCAAAACTCTTTCCTCCTGAGATTGGTCACAGTCCATGTTTAATAGCTTTGTGCCCACCACGCTTTGTGTTCCAACTCCACAGGGAGATGGCAAGCCTTACCGTACACCAATTGATACGGGGACATGCCAATCGGGGTTTTGAAAGCTGTTTGGTAAGCCCACAATGCATCATCTAATTTTACCGACCAATCTTTTCTGGATTTTCCGACCACTTTTTCTAAAATTCTCTTGATTTCTCTATTTGACAGTTCGACTTGTCCACAAGTCTGTGGATGGTAAGGAGTGGATATCTTATGTAAAACCTCATAGTGACGCAGGGCTTTTTCCATTATCTTATTGCAAAAATGTGAACCCCCATCACTAATAATTACTCTCGGAACTCCAAACCTAGAGAAAATATTCTTCTTGATGAACCTAAGCACAACCTGTGCATCATTGGTTCTGGTCGGAATTGCCTCCACCCATTTGGAGACATAGTCCACAACAACAAGAATATATTCGTTGGAGAGCGACTTAGGGAAGGGTCCCATGAAGTCGATACCCCAAACGTCAAATAATTCCACAATTAGAATATTTGTCAAAGGCATGCCAGCTTTAGCAGAGAGACCTCTACTCCTTTGACATTTATCACACCTTTTGACATATTCTCTGGAATCCTGAAAGATAGTTGGCCAATAAAAGCCACTCTGCAACACCTTTGCTGCGGTACGGGAGGCACCATGATGACCTCCGTAATAGGAATCGTGGCAGTGCCACAAGAGCCTTTCTTGCTCGGATTCAGGCACACAGCGCCTGATTACTCCATCTATGCCTATTTTAAACAAAAATGGATCATCCCAAAGAAAAGCCTTACTATCATGAAAGAATTTTTTTCTCATTTGGGATGTCCAACCATCAGGTACCACTGAGGCACTTTTAAAGTTTGCCATGTCAGCGTACCATGGCCCAGTTATAATTACCATCAACTTTTCGTCTGGAAATTCTTCTTTTATTAAGACAGAATCCGACTCAACTTCCAGATGAGACAATTGGTCTGCAACTGAGTTCTCTACTCCTTTTTTGTCTCGTATTTCTAAGTCAAACTCTTGGAGTAACAGAACCCACCTAATCAGTCTCGGTTTAGACTCTTTTTTAGCTAGTAAATACTTGATTGCCGAGTGGTCTGTATATACGATGACTTTGGCACCAACCAAGTATGCATGAAATTTATCAAATGCATACACCACAGCAAGCATTTCTTTTTCAGTCGTGGTGTAATGTATTTGATTTTCATTTAACACTTTACTAGCATAATAGATCACATGAGTTAATTTCCCTTTTTTTTGACCCAGCACAGCTCCGATTGCAAAGTCACTTGCATCACACATCAATTCAAACGGTAAAGACCAGTCGGGTGATACAAGGATCAGAGCTGAAGTCAAACTTTGTTTCAATTTTTCAAATGCCTTGACACAGTTTTCATTAAATGCAAACACCTGATCTTTCACAAGCAAGTCGGTCAAGGGCTTAGCTATTTTTGAAAAATCTTTTATGAATCTTCTATAGAACCCAGCACATCCTAGAAAACTCCTCACTCCTTTCACGTTGATCGGAGGAGGAAGTTTTTCAATAATTTCAATTTTTGCTCGGTCCACCTGTATGCCCTCAGCAGAGATCCTATGGCCAAGGACTATCCCTTCCTTAACCATAAAGTGGCATTTCTCCCAGTTAAGAACGAGATTGGTCTCTTGGCATCTCATCAGCACCTTAGCTAAGTTGCTGAGGCATGTGTCAAAATTGCTCCCAAATACCGAGAAGTCATCCATGAATACTTCAATAAATTTCTCCACCATATCCCCAAAAATTGCCAGCATGCACCTTTGGAAGGTTGCTGGAGCGTTGCACAAGCCGAACGGCATGCGCCTGTATGCAAAAATTCCGTAGGGACATGTGAAGGCAGTCTTTTCTTGATCCTTCGGGTCAACCACAATTTGGTTATAACCTGAGTACCTGTTAGCCCGACGGCGACTCAGCAGTTCTTTCCCACCGCCGGACTTTTTGTCAATTGGCAAGCGCACCAATTCGTTTGTAGTTTTCAAAATTTAGATATCGTTCCACTGGGATTGAAAGTCCAATAACAACAGTAATTTTCTACTTACTATGGTAAATATGAAGTAAATTATAAACAAAAGAATGATTTATATACAGTTTATACAATATTCACAAGATAGCATGGTTGAGTGATTCATGAGATAAAAAGAAAATAAAATCTATCTAAAAAGTTGAGTTGCAATCTAGAATAGGTAAGATACTTGAGATAAACACAGATAAACAAATTATGTTGGAAATTGGATCCCTAATCTAGAATAACAATGAGGAACTCAAGACATGCATATTTAATCATCAAGTTTCATGTCATTGCAGCTTAAAATCATTATAACCGATCCCTCGTGATATAAATTCTAAGAATTCACCGTAAAGTCCGATCCCTCGTGAGCTTTCTCAGTAAAAACTTGCATTAAGACCTGGCCTTATGGCAACAATGGTTAACAACCCCTATAGAATTGAGATACCAAGGGTATTCCAACTTTTTACTTTCGTCAAAACTAGTTTCAATACGGCATAAATAATCATTCTCCCGTTTGACATTTACACTAATAAAACCAGTTTCAATACACATGAAAATCATTCTCCCGTTTGACGTTCATATTAATAAAAAGTTGAAATACTAACATGGACTTGAATCATAAACATGCAGAGGTCGAATTCATAACATTATACTCAATAGATTAGTTCACCAATTCCAACATAAACAAATTAGTTACACATGGTAAAAGTAAAAACAACACTTACAGTGTTTGACATTACGAAGAAGACGATGGAAACTTCACGATACAACGATCACAATACACCGAAACACACTCAAGTATCTAGAAAACTATTCTAGAACTACAACTCACAAAAGGAAGTACTCAGAGTCGAGTACAAGAGAGAAGAGAAGAGAAGTGTATGGAATGGGATGCTATGAATGGTGTTGGATGGCCCTATTTATAGGGCTGAGCAAGGGTACTGACGCTACGCGTCCCTGTGACGCTACGCGTCAGACCCCTGACTCAGCCTCCATTAAACACTTGATAATGGCCACTTTCAATAATTAATCTTGATCATGCCTGGCCACTTGGACATGTTTCCATGAGTTTTTGGCCATTTATGCTGATTGGGGTGGCCCTTGGGCTGAGTGGGGTGCCCATTATTGAGTCCAAGTGGAGTGGTTGGCCAAAGTGGAGTGGTTGTCCACGCAGCACTGACGCTACGCGTGGCTGTGATGCGTAGCTTCAGACTCAAAAATAGCAGTTGATGCTACGCGTGGGGTGAGGCTACGCGTCAGATTCTCCAGTGTAATTTTCTCTTGATTTCTTAACTTTTTCACTGCAAAACTAGAGAAAATTGATCAAGGGCAGATTATTTCCAACAACACTCATTTATTGAATTTAAATCCTAATTTTCTAACAAATTAAACTAATTTTTATGATTTTTATGAAATTTTTATTTAAGCTTTTATTGAAAATTTGAGGACTAACAAATACCCCCAACTTGAGACATTGCTCGTCCTCGAGCAAGAGAGAAAAATAAGAAAATAAAAATTTGAAATCAAATTTTTAAGTTAGTCCGAAAATTTACCACAAAAAATAATTACACAATTTCAACTATTTTGTAATAATCAAAAACTGATATCAAATATAACAAAGATTTAATGATAAAATTGTTTACAATATTCTATTAACAACCAAGCAAAATTTCAGGCTTACCTCACAAGTGTTTATCTCTATGCAATTGGTAACCTGTTTCTCTCAATCAATCATAAAATCAAACGAATTTAACTTTGTTTGTCATCTAATCAATGGTTATTTATACAGAGTTAATTCAAAAATCACAAGGTCTTTTTACAGGTTGTAATGAGGCTTGGTTTACAAGAATCAATGGTTTTTCTTGGAATTCAAAAACCTGAAATCATAAAAGAGCATTTTACAATCCTTAGGCTTTCTCTTGACCCAAACTTCTCATTTTCTTTTATTGATGAAAAATAAATACCCCCAACTTGATTCTTTTCACTATTTTTGACTTTTCTTTTCCATATTCTATTTTTTTGAAAAGAATCAAGTTGCTCATTTTCACTCCCCATTTTTGTAAGAACACTCAAAATATTTTTTTTTTTATATTTATTTCAACTGCTCTTTTAATCAATCAAGTATAGGGAATGGTCAAAACAAATTTAAGCTTTAAGGGTACCAAAGAATTTTATTTTAGGCTCAAATTGGCTTACAAGGGATAAAAGACTTTTTACCAAGGTAAGCTGTTTGGCCCAAGGTTTCGTTTCACCAATAAATGTGCCTTGATCATTTTCCCGAATTCTCTGTACAACAACACAAATCACAGATTAAAGCAAAATCAATTCGAATTGAAAATATGTCGATTAAACCCTCAAGTGTTTAAAAAAGATCTCTCAACTCACCGGGTTATTGAAATTTGCTTGATGGTTAATAAACTTATTGTAATTAAATTTATCAAAATTCCTAAGTTATAAAGAATCAAAAATTGATTTTAACAAAATTGGTTTTATTGTGTAAAACTCTAAGTGTATAAACTAACTTACTAATAAAAATTTGATTCATTTATTTAAAAGAAGAATTATTTTTCGAAAAAAAATGAGCAAAAACGAATAAACACACCACACAATGATAAAATGCCATAATATAATATGTAAATATAAATGTAAATGTAAATCCAAATATAACTAAAAACAAATGTACTCAATATAAATGAAGATGGCATCCTCAATCCTCCATCTGATCATCATCATCCTCCTCCTCCTCCTCATCATCACCATCAGAGTCATGATGTGCACTAGAAGATCCACCAGTCTCAGGGTAGGTGGGTAAATCTCCGGGCCAAGCTACATGTGCTGCAAACTCGGCTGGGGTAACATAAGGTGCTCCCTCTCCCTGTAAACTGTACTGATAAAATTCATCGTGAAGATGAATATAAGCTCTGTGAGTGGCAGCCATCATCTGCATCATATGCTGATGCTCAAGTGACATCCGGGCAAAGCCCTGTGTAACAGCATCAGCAGATGGAGGCTGCACTGGTGGTCTCCTCCTCCGAGGTCGGGGCTGAGCCTCCTGCTCTAGTGGTGGAAGCTCGCACTGCTGCACAAAATAATCTCTGTTTACTAGAACTTTAGGGACTCTCCCTGAAGAACTAGTAAACTCTGGTGAAGGTACAATGACTCCCTGCCTCCTCAGTAAGGCAGATATGATGAGAGGAAAGGGTATGGGGCGATTCACTTTATACCCGAGGGCATAAAAGTGAATCTGCTCGGAGATAAGTTCGGCGATATCAATGGTGTGGCCCTGGAGGATAGAATAGAGGAGGCAACAACGCTCCACTGGAAGGGAAGAAAGATGGGTGACAGGAGTGATATTATGGAGCATGAGATGGGACCATGCCTGAGCTATGGGGGTAAGCTGGGTCTTGAGGAGGTTAGATGGACTCCTTCCAACCCTACTCAGGTTGAAAAAGATTCCATCCTTGCTCAGAAAATGAGCAACCTCCTCGAGGGAGTATCCTAACTCTCCCTCAGCAAGAATCTTGTTTCTGTTTTCTTTCCAGAAACAAGTGTCATCCTCGGGAGTAGGCTCCCAAGGGTTACCCAATAGGGTACTGATGGTGTCCCGGTCATAAGAGATATGCCGGCCTCTAACCCAACTCGTCCGCTGCTGCCCAAGATTTAGTGCGTCCTGGCGGGTCCTGTAAGCATTTGCATAAAACTCCATCACTAAGATGGGGTCCCCCTCAGTAGGTAGGGAGAATAGAGGTCCCCATCTCCTCTGCTGCACTCTATCCTGCAGCTCAGGATAGTCTCCTGCACTCAGATCAAGGACCCTCTCCCAGATAAGTCTCTGGCCCTTGATCTGATGAAACCGTGCCTATTTCGCATCCGTGCAAAATCTAGTAGGATCCCTCGGTCCTAACACCTCCTGTCTCTGAGAATCAGGATCCTCAGAAGTGGTGTCAGTGTCTGTGGACTTCCTCTGTCTTTTAGAGGGACCGGCTGTGGGAATGGATTTCTTAAGTGCCATCTGCAAAAAGTAAAAAATTAAAAATTAAACACACACTAAATAAATCACACACAAGCAAACAATTATTTGTAAAATATTTTTGGGTTTTCTAAAATTTTTCAAAAATAAAAATGCAATTCAACAACATATTTTTGAATTTTTAGAAATTAACATACATATATTCAAATAATATACAAAACAAAATACAATTTATTTATACAAATTTGCAAGAAAGTATAACAAATAGAAACTAAGAAAATTTATTAATTTAAAAAGAAAACAACAAACAACAAACAAACATCAAGAATTAAAAACAGAGGCTGACGCTACGCGTGGTGTGACGCTACGCATCAGCCTGTTCTTCCCACGCTACGCGTCTGTGGGACGCTACGCGTGGGCTCACAGTTCATCCTTACGCTACGCGTCAGTGTGACGCTAAGCGTGAGCTGCGCAGAAAAAAGAAAAACAGGGGTTGCACAGCAGCAACCCCTTTTCAACCTACACTATATCCATTCAATTTCTAACTCCTAACAGCAATCAATCCCAATGGTCTTCTAATCCTAATCCTAACCACATTTATTTCTACAAATCGAAAATTAAAAACAAAACAAAAGAGAAGGGATTGGAATACTTACTTGTGATTCCTTGAGCAGTAGGATTAAGAGAGCTTGGAAGTGAGAAAAGAGGGTTTTGAAAATTAGGTTTGAAATCTTAAGTGAGGCAGAGAAGAGTTCTTAGGCTTAAAACCCTAAGATGGGCCTCTCTGGTTCAGATTTAAAAACTGAACGTGGGCTCTGACGCTATGCGTGGGTGGGACGCTACGCATCAGAACCAAAATTCAGAGTCCACGCTACGCGTCAAGTGGGAGCTACGCGTGGGCTTCTATTTTTGATTTTCAAAAATTTGGATTTTCAAAAACCTTTTCAGTTTAAAACCCCTTTTCTTTAAAACAAGTTAAAAAAAATTGTTTTGTAGTTTTTTTTTTTTATGTAAAACAACCTTAAAAACAAAAAGAAAAGAATGGGTTGCCTCCCATTGAGCGCTAGTTTTAACGTCTCCAGCCAGACATTACCTCTGATTAATCAGGTGGTTTCCCAATATTTTTTGAGGAATCACCTGTCTTTTTCTTCCTTCTTCTTCTTTTCCGATGCCTAATTACCTGTTTTTCATCATTCAAAGCATCGGTTAATTCAAAACAATTTAATTGATTGGGAAGAGATATACCTGGTTTGGTTGAAGGGTAAACTTTTTCCTCATTACTTATCCTGAGGTGTTCATGAGCACTGAAGCTTACTTCTTCTCCATAAACTTTGACTGCAACCATACTTTGATCAACATCTACTTTGATTTTTGCAGTCTTCATGAAAGGTCTTCCTAGGATTAGGGGATCTCAGTATCCTCCTTCATATCCAGTACCATAAAGTCAACTTTGAAGTGGTACTTGTCAACCTTTACTAACACATCTTCCACAATCCCAAAAGGTTTTTTGACAGAGCGATCTGCAAACTGTAATTCTGTCTTTGCTTCCTTCAACTCATATTCACCAATGCGTTTTATTAAATCTAAGGGCATCAAGTTAATGTTAGCCCCTAAATCTAATAGCGCATTCCTGATGTTGATATTTCCGATTGTTACAGGAATGGTGAAACTCCCCGGATCTTTACATTTTTTCAGGGTTATACAGTTTGTTTCTTGCTCTGTATCTCTTTGCATATTTTTTTCTTTTTCATTTTTTTCATTTTTTTCTATTTTTTCACTTTCTTTTTCTTCTTCTTTCTTTTTCTCACTCTTTTCTTTACAATCAATTTTTACAATATCAGAAGAAACAACATTACATTGTTCCCTTGGGTTTTGAGTGTTTGCAGAAAACCCAGAACTCTTTAATTCGGCTATTTCTTTTGCGAGCTGACCCATTTGTATGTCTGATGCTTTTCGGGCAGCTTCATTTGTCTCTACAAACTGTAATAACTGTTGAATAGCTTCCTCTATTCTTGTCAACCTTGCATTGTCAGTTTGTTGTTGCTTGAATTGATTGTTAGGAGGTCTGTTGGAAGGTCCAGTGTCCTGTCTCCAGCCAATATTCTGATTTTGCCAACCCTGCAGGTAATTGTTAGGAAAAGAATTTCCATGATTAAAAGGAAAATTACCTAAGGGTGCTCTTTGATGGTTCATGAAATTGGCTTGCTCTTGCTCATTTCCACAGTAACCACATGGTTGTTCTCCCATGCAGTGTGTACATGCTTTAAGTTGAGCAGGGGGTGGTGATGCTACTTGAGCAATTTGAAGTTTTTCCAATTGCTTGCTCATAACTTCAATTTGTTGGGTCAGTAATTTTTGCTGAGCCAACACTGCATCATTTACTCCCAATTCGAGCATTCCTGGCTTCCTTTGCATATTACCTCTTTCATGCTTTGCTTGTCGGTCACTAATAGCCATTGATTCCAATATTTCAATAGCTTCCTCCACAGTCTTGTTCATTAAAGAACCACCTGCACAAGCATCTAACATCATCTTGAACTGAGGCAATAAACCATGGTAAACGATTCTTACCTTTTCGGCATCATTCAGGTTGTGGTTTGGGCATTTTCTCAAGAGTGCCTTGAATCGTTCCCATGTTTCTCCTAATGATTCATCATTATTTTGAGAAAAAGAGTGTATGGCTGTCATTGCTTCAAAATATTTTGAAGGAGAATAAAATCTTTCTAAAAATTTTCTTTCAACATCGGACCAGTTTGCAAAACTACCCGGTGGACAAGATTTAAACCATTCTTTTGCTTTCCCAATCAATGAAAAAGGAAAGAGACTCATGTAAACAGACTCTTCTTGATTGGGTTCAAAACCAATTGTGCTGCATAACTCATAAAAAACAGTTAAATGTTCATATGGTTCTTCATGATTTAAACCAGCAAATTGGTTGTTTTGAATTATGTTTAAAGTGGCAGGTTTAATTTCCACTGGTAAAACTGGTCCTTGAAACATTCCTGAAACTCGGGGTGGACCATTGATAGCAGCAAACTATCCCAATGTTCTCCTTTCAGCAGCCATATTTGAATTTTCAAAAATTTTTGAAGTAGAAGAAGAATTAGTTTGTGTTTTTGATTTCAAAGACTTGATTTTCTTTACAAACTTTTCTATCTCAGGATCAAAATAAATTTTACCTGCGGTAGATCGAGTTTGTATACACAAACTAGACAAAGAAAGTTAGTGTAACAATGATACAAAATAAATAAAAAATTATCTAAGGTAAAAAATATTTACCACGGTAATTAAAATTTTACTATTTTACTGAAACAATTCAATCCCCGGCGACGGCGCCAGAAAACTTGTTAGCCCGACGGCGACTCAGCGGTTCTTTCCCACCGCCGGACTTTTTGTCAATTGGCAAGCGCACCAATTCGTTTGTAGTTTTCAAAATTTAGATATCGTTCCACTGGGATTGAAAGTCCAATAACAACAGTAATTTTCTACTTACTATGGTAAATATGAAGTAAATTATAAACAAAAGAATGATTTATATATAGTTTATACAATATTCACAAGATAGCATGGTTGAGTGATTCATGAGATAAAAAGAAAATAAAATCTATCTAAAAAGTTGAGTTGCAATCTAGAATAGGTAAGATACTTGAGATAAACACAGATAAACAAATTATGTTGGAAATTGGATCCCTAATCTAGAATAACAATGAGGAACTCAAGACATGCATATTTAATCATCAAGTTTCATGTCATTGCAGCTTAAAATCATTATAACCGATCCCTCGTGATATAAATTCTAAGAATTCACCGTAAAGTCCGATCCCTCGTGAGCTTTCTCAGTAAAAACTTGCATTAAGACCTGGCCTTATGGCAACAATGGTTAACAACCCCTATAGAATTGAGATACCAAGGGTATTCCAACTTTTTACTTTCGTCAAAACTAGTTTCAATACGACATAAATAATCATTCTCCCGTTTGACATTTACACTAATAAAACCAGTTTCAATACACATGAAAATCATTCTCCCGTTTGACGTTCATATTAATAAAAAGTTGAAATACTAACATGGACTTGAATCATAAACATGCAGAGGTCGAATTCACAACATTATACTCAATAGATTAGTTCACCAATTCCAACATAAACAAATTAGTTACACATGGTAAAAGTAAAAACAACACTTACAGCGTTTGACATTACGAAGAAGACGATGGAAACTTCACGATACAACGATCACAATACACCGAAACACACTCAAGTATCTAGAAAACTATTCTAGAACTACAACTCACAAAAGGAAGTACTCAGAGTCGAGTACAAGAGAGAAGAGAAGAGAAGTGTATGGAATGGGATACTATGAATGGTGTTGGATGGCCCTATTTATAGGGCTGAGCAAGGGTGCTGACGCTACGCGTCAGACCCCTGACTCAGCCTCCATTAAACACTTAATAATGGCCACTTTCAATAATTAATCTTGATCATGCCTGGCCACTTGGACATGTTTCCACGAGTTTTTGGCCATTTATGCTGATTGGGGTGGCCCTTGGGCTGAGTGGGGTGCCCATTATTGAGTCCAAGTGGAGTGGTTGGCCAAAGTGGAGTGGTTGTCCACGCAGCACTGACGCTACACGTGGCTGTGATGCGTAGCGTCAGACTCAAAAATAGCAGTTGATGCTACGCGTGGGGTGAGGCTACGCGTCAGATTCTCCAGTGTAATTTTCTCTTGATTTCTTAACTTTTTCACTGTAAAACTAAAGAAAATTGATCAAGGGCAGATTATTTCCAACAACACTCATTTATTGAATTTAAATCCTAATTTTCTAACAAATTAAACTAATTTTTATGATTTTTATGAAATTTTTATTTAAGCTTTTATTGAAAATTTGAGGACTAACAGTACCCATCAAGAAAACAATAGTATTCATGTCCTGATAACCTCTCGAGCATTTGATCAACAAACAGAAGGGGGAAATGGTCTTTCCGAGTAAAGTTATTCAGCCTTCTGTAATCAATGCACATCCTCCAGCCTGTAGTTGGCCGAGTGGCAATGATTTCACCCTGGTCATTTCTTACAGTCGTCATTCCTCCCTTCTTGGGCACCACTTGGACTGGGCTAATCCAAGTGTTGTCCAAGATCGGGTAAATGATTCCCGCATCAAGGAGCTTGACCACTTCCTTTCTCACTGCTTCCTTCATAATGGGGTTCAGTCTGCGTTGTGGCTGTACAACAGGGGAATAGTCATCCTCCATCAGGATTTTGTCCATACAAAAGGATGGACTGATTCCCTTCAAGTCAGAGATGTTCCAGCCAATGGCAGATTCATGAGCCTTTAATACCCCAACTAGTTTACTCTCATCCTCTTCTTTTAAGTCGGCATTAATAATGACAGGATGAGTGTCATTTCCTCTCAGGAAAACATATTTCAGATGAGAAGGTAAAGGTTTTAAATCACATTTTTCTTCTGAAAATTCCTTTCCTTTCTCAGCTTCAGTATTTTCCAAATCATTTTTCTTTTCGAAATCACCTACTTCCAAAACTTCCAGTAGGTCCAGTATTTCCGAGTGAGAGTCAATTGACTCGGTCTCGGAGTCAAAGTCATCCTCTAAAAAATTTCGTAGAGCCTCTTCCTTAGTTTTTAACAGTAATGGAGTCTGGTAATTTTCAACCTCTTCAATCATTAGGCAATCCATCCGTTCAGTCGAATGTTTCATGGAATTGAAGACATTAAAAATTACTTGCTCATCCTGAACTCTCAGCATGAGTTCACCCTTTTCTACATTAATTAATGCTCTGCCAGTGGCTAGGAAGGGTCTTCCTAAGATCAAAGGGATCTCTCGGTCAGCTTCCATATCCAACACTATGAAGTCTGCTGGAAAGATAAATTTATCTACTTTTACTAACAAGTCTTCCAGCATCCCTTGGGGATATTTAATGGACCTGTCAGCCAACTGCAAGGACATGCGAGTCGGTTGCAAGTCATTAATTCCCAGTTTTTTCATCAAAGATAGACGCATCAGGTTTATACTGGCTCCTAGATCACAGAGAGCACTTCCTACATGAATATCCCCTATTGCACACGGTATTGTGAAAGATCCAGGATCCTCTAGCTTTTGGGGAAGTTTCTTTTGAATGATTGCGCTACACTCTTGAGTGAGAGTAATCATTTCATCCCCCCTAAGCTTCCTCTTCTTAGACAATAGTTCCTTTAAAAATTTTGCATAGGAAGGCATCTCTTGCAATGCCTCAGCAAAAGGGATATTAATGTGAAGTTTCTTGAAGACCTCTAAGAACCTAGCAAACTTCTGCTCCTCTATTTGCTTTTTAAACCTGTGCGGAAATGGAGCATTCCTCAGTTTTTCAGGAGTCAGCTTAGAAGCTTCCTCCAGAATCAGATCAACCTTTTTCTTTTTCTTTTGATGGACTTTATTTCCTTTTTCTTTTTCTGATTCATTTTTATTTTCTACTTCATCTTTATTGTCCTGCTCGGTTTCTTGTATTATTTCTTTTTCTTTTTCTGAACTTATTTCTTGACCCGGAGATGGAGAAATAATTTTTCCACTCCTAGTAATTATGGCCTTGCAATGTTCCCTTGGATTTACCTCGGTATCTCCAGGGAAATTACCTGCTTGCCTCTCAGCTAATTGTTTAGAAAGCTGTCCTACTTGATTTTCTAAATTTCTTATGGATGCTTCCTGATTCTTAAAACTGGCCTGAGTGGCCTAGATAAACTGAGAAAGTACATTCTCGAGTTCGGATTTTTCTGTAACAGGAGGGTGAGAAGGTTGTTGTGGTCTATTTGTGGGTTGACTCGGTGGGATATTCTGATTCAAATGTGGACCTTTCTGCCAGGAAAAATTGGGGTGGCTCCTGTAATTAGGATTGAAGGAATTAGAAGGATAATTCCTTTGATACTGTTGCTGCCCCATATAATTCACTTGCTCGGAAGGCACAACTGGATCACACATTCTATTTTCATGGTCTCCACCACAAAAGTCACAACTGATCATAGAAACTTGACTCGGCTTTTGGAGTTCTGAAATCTGAATGCTTAATTTTTCCAAAGCCTGAGTCATCAGTTTGCTCTGAGCCAGATAAGCATCTTGTGCTTCTAATTCTAATATTCCTCTCCTAGGGACTTGGTTCCTCTCACTAATCAGACATTCATTAGAAGCCATCACATCAATCAGCTCTATAGCTTCTTCTACAGTTTTAGTTGTTAATGAGCCTCCAGCCGAGGCATCAATCAAGACTCTAGTAGCTGGCCTGACACCATTATAGAAAATAGTCACCTGCTGTACATCAGAAATCTGATGATGAGGACATCTCCTCAGGCTTTCTTTATACCGATCCCATGCTTCCATCAAGGACTCACCTTCTCTTTGCTGGAAACATGTGATTTCATTGCGCAGCTTTGCATATTTAGAAGGAGGGAAGTATTTAATCAAAAATTTCCTTTGCAAATCCTCCCAGGTGGAAATGCTACCTCTCGGTTGACTCTGCAACCAGGCTTTTGCTCGGTCCCTTAGAGAAAATGGAAACAACCTTAGTCAGATTGCTTCATCAGAGACCCCATTCATTTTTACTGTATCACAAATTTAGAGGAAGGTTGCTAAATGCAAATTTGGATCCTCAACATCACTTCCTCCGAATTGTTCATTTCTTACCAGCTGCAGTAAAGCTGGTTTAAGTTCAAAATTGTTAGCTGCAATTGGTGGCCTAAGGATGCTAGCCTGCGATCCTTCTTCAGTCGGTCTGGAGTAGTCACCTAGTGTAACTCTCCTCTGTTCCATTTCCTGTTGTTCTTTTTGCTTTTTCTCATTTCTAAGTTTACGTTCTAACAAATCGATGTCAGGATCAAAGAAGAAAGGTTCTCCTCTGCTCCTTGACTGCATACAACAATTGTTAACACAACAAAGCAACTCACAGCTACGACTACATAAAACAATAACTACTAAAAAAAATACGTATTGACTGCAAACAGAAACAAAAGCAAATGGTTCAGTCTAGTACCGATCCAAGGATTGTTGATATTACTCAACAATCCCCGGCAACGGCGCCATTAACTTGATGCTGAAATCCTGAGCCATTAATTTGGTGCAAAAATTCTTAGTAAAATAAAATGTGACTCTCGGATTTACACTTATGGCAAGCGCACCAGTCGTTAAGATTGTAGTGTATTTGATCGTCCCACAGGGATTGTGGTAAGTACCTCAATCTAGGACTAGTACAAGCTGAACCAACAGAAAATACATGAAGTTCATTCGGTTTTTATGGTTTTAGTGTTTTATAGTTGTTTTTGTATTTTTAGAAACAGAGTTTAGATGAATGTGGAAAGTGATTAAAAGAAAACAGGTCAGGATTGCTTCGGCTCACAATCTCCTCAAGAAACATGCAATTAAGTATAATCGAACTTCACAATCTAGAGGACAATCTGCTTGTGGTTATTCCCTAATTCCTTAGGTGAAAAACACTAATCCTTAAGCAATGAACCTTAATTCCTTAAGTGCTCGATTAACCTAAGAATCTAATGCGAAATTGGAGGTTGAACTCTAACTATTCACCTAAATTGATTAGGCCTGAACTAGTTAGAAAGCTGGAAGTTACCTAAGCTTCAACCATGATTCCTCACTAGCGAAGTTCTTCATTGGTTCTGGATTTGTCAATCCAGCGATTCTGCTCCACTCCTCAGCTTGTTCGCCTCAGGATCTAGAAGTCGATCTACTCGCTCACAGCTTCAAGACTCCATTGCTCACCTTCACAATCCCAACCTTAGGGGATTAGAACTCCATCGACGTTGGATTCATCGAAGGAATACAGAGAGACATGGATGGGAGAGTTTAGAGAAATGAAAATGTAGTGAGAGATTGGAAATGGAAAATGAAGTGTATTATGTTGTACGCTGTACTGTTCTCTTTTTTACAGAGTATGTACATGAATATATATAGGCATCTAACTAAACTAACTAACTTAACTAATATCTGAAAACTGAGTTCTTAATTAAACTAAACTAATTAATTGAATAATTACAGAATAATTAACTAATCACAGCTCAGCTCGTAGCAGATTCCAGTTCATCATTAGCTAATGTACAGCTTAGCACCAGCTAATTGACAGCTCACTTCTTAAGTTACTTAAGGTTGCAGTAGTAGAGAAGAAGGCAATGGAAGCGGAACAGTACTGCACCAAGTGTGTTGTTGGAGGGAAGGAACAGTGTTTAAATTACTGCCTTTATGCTTCTGCTGAGTTTTCGCTTGAGCGGATTAAACTTCGCTTAGGCGAGTCCGGATTAACACTGTAGTGTTTCTTTCTCGTTTAGGCGTTATGGCAAAACTTGGCGAAGACGGTCTCTTAAAGTTATGCTTGAGTGAGTCCGGATTTCACTAGGACAGATTAAATAATGAATAAGCACATCGGTTTCTCATGTAGCATTCTGATCTTCTTCTCTTTCAGAGCCGGTGTCTTAGAAGTGTTCTTAAGTTAGCTTACTTGAAGTCTCGCTTGGTCAGTATTTGGGCTCTTTTCAGTCGGATTCAGGAAGTCTCACTCGGATTTATCAATACCTGCTCGGATTTGTAGGATTTCACTCGGAATTTTCTTCTTATCTCGAGTCCGCCCTGTTCCTGCACCAATAAACAGCTACTTGCCTAGCAATTATACGCTGGCTGCTTAGTGAATTTATCAATACTTCAAAATTCCTTATCTAATTAATATTTTCAATCGGTTTCTTACATAAATAGCATACTTTTGAAATAAATAACTAAAACATGAATTATTAACAAATTATTAAATAATAATATCAAAACTAGACAATACTTAGTAAATTATGTTAAATAAACAGTGGAATAATTAAGTCTTTTCAAGACTTATCAGCATCCGGCCGATCGATCGCAATGGAAGAAAATGGATACGATTTTTCTGAAATTTGCCCATGAACCAAGAAATGTTAGGCTTGCACTAGCCACAGACGGCATGAACCTGTTTGGGAACCTGAGCACAAACCATAGTTCGTGGCATGTTTTGTTGTTTGTTTACAACTTGCCGCCATGGTTGTGCATGAAGCCAAAATATGTCATGTTATCGATGATGATTTCTGGTCCACGACAACCGGGCAATGACATTGATGTATATTTAACTCCATTGGTTGAAGACCTCAAAAGGTTGTGGGAAGACGGGGTTGATGTGTTTGACGGGTTTACCGGGCAGTCATTCAAATTGCATGCCATGCTCTTTTGCACGATCAATGACTTTCCAGCGTATGGTAACTTATCCGGGTACAGCATGAAGGGTCATAAAGCTTGTCCAGTATGTGAGGAGGGGACTAGTTCTGTGCGGTTGCACCATGGTAGGAAAAGTGTTTATCTTTGACATCGAAGGTTTCTTAAAGCGAATCATCCATTTCGGAGGTTGAAGAAGTCGTTTAACGGTGCCCAAGACTTTAAAATGGCTCCTCCACCACTATCTGGTCGCCAGACATATGAAAAGGTGAAAGACGTCAATGTGCAGTTTGGTAAGTGTGAAAAACAGCCCCCGATACAAAACAACTGGAAGAAAAAGTCAGTGTTTTTTGACCTGCCATATTGGAGGGAGCTTGATGTAAGACACTACATTGATGTAATGCATGTGGAGAAAAACGTGTGCGACAGTTTGGTTAGTACACTCTTAAACATACCCGGGAAGACTAAGGATGGCCTAAACTTGCGTATGGACTAGGAGTTGATGGGTATACGTCAGGATTTGCATCCACAATCAAAGGGAAAAAGAATATATTTTCCCCCAGCATGTCATACGTTGTCCAGAAAAGAGAAGTAAAGTCTGTGTCTATCGTTACGAAGTGTGAAAGTTCCGTCTGGTTATGGCTCCAACATCAACTCTTGTGTTTCCATGAAAAATTTGAAGTTAGTTGGGTTGAAGTCTCACGATTGTCACATGTTGATGCAACAGTTTTTGCCTATCGCCATTCGTGACATTCTTCCTAAAAATGTGAGAAATGTCATGACAAGGTTTTGTATGTTTTTCAATGCCATATGTTGCAAGGTAATCATGCCCGGTGAATTGGATGTGCTGGAACAGGAAGCATCACTTATATTATGTCAACTTGAAATGTATTTCCCTCCTTCTTTTTTTGACATAATGGTCCACCTAATCATCCATTTAGTGAGAGAGGTCCGTTTGTGTGGTCCAGTGTTCTTACGGTGGATGTATCCCGTTGAGCGATATATGAAGATATTGAAAGGGTATATGAAGAACCAACGTCGTCCTGAAGCTTCAATTGTGGAAAGATATATTGCAGAGGAAGCAATTGAGTTTTGCACTGAATACATGTCACATGCTGCAAGCATTGGTATTCCAACGACTCGTCATGAAGGGAGATTGGATGGGAAAGGAACGATTGAAAAAAAATCAAGAGCATGCCATGTGATGATGTCCTTCAGGCACACTTGTATATTTTAAACAACACGGACGACGTGCAATCGTATCTAGCCACTCACAAGGAGCTAGTCAAGAAAACCAACCCTAAAATGACTGAAAAGTGGTTGTTGAATGAACACAACAAGACATTCATGCAGTGGTTCCAAATGACCGTTCTGAAAGATACATCTGCTTCTTCGACATTACATCGACTGGCACTGTAACACCCTAATTTTCAATAAATAAATAAACCTAAAATCAAGGGAAATTTTTTTTTCAAATAAACCAAGAAGAACCGGGCACAAAAGAAATAAGGGAAAGGAAGGCAAGAGAACAAAAACTGACCCAAGAAGGCAGACAGCAGAAGAAGAAATGCTCAGGCGAATCCCACAAACAACTCCCACTCGCTCAGGCGAGCTCTAACACGCTTGAGCGAGGCAGCCCAACTCGCTCGGGCGAAGTACCATTCGCTTAAGCGAACTACCCAAAAGCCTTCCCAACCAACATACTCGCTGGAGCGAGAACTCACTCGCTGAAGCGAGAAGCCACACTCGGCAAATCTACCACTCGGTATTCGAGACAACCATTCACTCGGTAATGACTTAGTCCACTCGGAATTCATCCCCAAGTCTACTCGGTATAAGGGGATTCCAATCACTCGACCCCATCTCATACGTCCCATAACTTAGTCTCTTATTTTCTAACCTCAAGGGTTACATATACAATCCACTCGGCAACTGAGGGTTATCCCACTCGAATTCCATAAACACTCACTCGGAATATCTCCCAATCAAACGCCACTCGGCATATCCCAACCTTATTTCACTCGGGAGTATTCTACAAGTTCATCACTCGGTACACCGTTCATAAACCAAGTCATTTTTTGAGCAGTATCTTACTCGGTAACTAATACCAAGACCGACCAACACTCATTCGGCCTCACACTTGGCATTCGTGCCTATTCTCACTCGGAGATTACCTTAACTATTCATTTCTCAGGAGGGGTCTCCACAACCGTACTCCACTCGGTATTTATTCACCAGGTAAGTCACTCGGACTTATGAAATACTTGACCACTTGGGGAAAACCATTAAGTCAATCCCCACACGGACTTCTTCTAATCTTAACCGCTCGGAATATAATTCCTCAATCACTCGGATTATATAACATTTACTCAGAATTCATCAAAGGGGTTTCTCTCAGAATCCTTTTAAGTCCTCACCACTTAGAAAAGATGGACCATTCACTAGAGCTTCACTCGAAAATGGATCTAAACCTCCTATATTCCTCTCAGGGTTCATTAACTTAGAGTTATTCATTCAACATCAGTTATATCCCAGTCGGTAAGAAGCATCAAATCAACATAAAGCACTTATGTATAAATATATGTTCCCAAAAATATAAACCTGCCCACAAATCCAATCTACCGACCCATATATATGTAACCATATACTCGGAATACTCATTATCTTAACATTATACATTTACCAATACTTACAATTCCGTACAAGCGACACCATGTCTATACCCCTCAAAATCAATCTTTATAAATAAATTTGTTTAATCATCATTTTACATGAGAGCCGACCAAGGCTACACTGACTAAACATAATAAATGCAATACAAGCACTCAACAGTCGGAGTGCTCCACACTCGGACTTGAGGCCCTATCATCATTTCCGAGTCTGACCTGCACATACTGAAAAATGGTGTAGGGGGTGAGCATCTTAAATGTTAAATGATAGATACTGACTCAGATTGTCCCACAGTTTTGCAATAATATATATATATATACATAATTATACATGGCAATAATTAAAGTTAGAACAATACCAATCAACCAGGACACACATAAGACTTTTACCGATCGGAATCCACCAGTTATCACTCGGCCATATACACATATCATTTCAATAACATTAACATAACAACAACCAGTGACATAATAGTGCCCATGAATCAGAATGCACATATTCAACATTTCCCGATTAGAATCCAATAGTTCTCACTCGGCTATATACACATAACATTTCAATAACATTACCACATATTCATAAAACAGATTTCAATCAGCATCAACTGTATATGCACACAGAATAATTCACTTGGTTATATACATTCATCATCTTATTAACATCATCACATGCAATCGGTAATAGGCATTCTCAGAACTCAACATATTAATCCAACACACATGCTTCTCATGCAATCAATATCATAGCTCAAATAGATGAATACAGCAACATATGCGTTCCATGCAATCGGTGTCAAGCAGTATCAGGATTCAATAAATTAATCCAACAACACAAGCATCTCATGCAATCGGTATTCAGGAGTATCAGAACTCAGACAGCACATGTATCGGTGTGATATATTATCAGATTCACTACATCAACATTTGATCACATGCAGTCAGCATATTATATTCATAACAACTTACATGTCACATAAACCACACGGTAATCATCATCAACAATTCAGCACACCCTTTCCATGTAATCATTTCACATTCTCAAGGCTATCAGCATGCATTTCAAGGACGGGACTAAACATGCAACACTCAACTCTCACTCATCATGCACCTGGTTATTACACACTCCTCATGCAAGCACAACACACAAACAGAATACAGAAACAGCAATCATCAACACCCAGAACCCGTCCATAACCCATGCATTTAAGATATAAGATACCCCCTACCTGGAATGAAGCTTCCAGTCGGTCAACACGATACCCTGTTCCAGAGGAACACCGAGTCACTCAACTTACAGCTTGGAAGAACCAGAAGCATCCTCGAGCTAACAATGCTGACCAGTCGTCCTTCAACCGTTCCCTCCAACCCACACAACCACTGGGCTCAGCCGTTGGGCTCAGCACTCCGCATGGAGAACTCAAAGCTATCTCCACACCCACGAGTAATCTGATCTTGCCAGCAAGGGAGGGTTCCTGATTCAGGGCATCTCAACGTTACTGAGTTGGGTGGAGGAGAAGATGACGAGGAAGGAGACGAAGGAACAGCGAGGAAGGAACCAGGTTGCATGCAGAGGGAAATGCACACTCTCACCCTCTCTGGCTCATCGAGGAAAGAAGGAGGACTCCGATCCTCAGCCACCACTGTCACGAGCTCACGGAAACAGAGAACAGAGAAGAAAGAAGAAGAACGAAGAAGAAGAAGAAGAAAAGAAGAGAGAACGGAAGGGAGAGAAGTCTGAAGGGAAAAATGAATAATAAAGTGGCCTAGTAGCACATATAGGCATGCACGGAGAAGGGAGGAGTGGGGTGGGAAATCATGCACAGCAGCAGCTTCCACACGCGTCACACGCATATAGTTACAACTAATCAGCCTTTATTTCCTTAAGTTAAATTAATTAAGTCAATTATAATTAATAAATAATTTTCCCACTTTGGAATTATTATTTTAATGATTTATTTTCATTCGGCAATTAATTATTAAATCGGGATGTTACAGTTCTCCCCCTCACAAAAGAATTTCGTCCTCGAAATTCAATCGGTGACTCACCTTAAATAAATAACTCAGAAAATTGTTGTCTCAATTACTTACACGACTGCGCTTCCATAAACATTCACCGACCGGATCACAATTTCACTCGGCAAAGCTTCACCACTCAAGTGGTTTACCGACCGCCCACAATTCCAGTTGGTGAAACGCAAAAGTCAGGCCCTACCTGATTACAACCTCATCATAGAATTCAATATATTTGGGGATTCAATTTCTAAAACATACAATTTACCCCATTTAACTCAGCTAAGTCATCATAAGCAATGGCACTTCCTAACTCCTTGGCCGTTCGGTCTTACACTCAAGACCGATCGGTGTATTTACACCATCGGGTTCCCCGACTCAAATGAGTCACTCGGCACAACCATGAATTCTCACAAAGCATAGGCTCGACATTGTGTCACATGGGACAATTTCTACATATTATTCAACCAGTTGGGAAGAATCTAGTCGGTAAACAACATTACCGATTCCCACCAATACTCACTTCCGACCGATTCATCTCGGATTTAACCCTCGGGTTTTCAAAACCTGACCACAAAATCTCTTCCTTACACCAAAATGAACACTCAAAAGAGTTTCCATGTGCTTCAATTAGCACAATTTTCCTGGATTTACTTCGTATAGGCACCATACTCAGTTCTAACATCTCAGATTTCTAACCATTCCTTCGGCTAATTTCATGCTTACATCCTGAGAATATCACTCGGTCCTCTCACGTAAAATATCATTCGGGGTTCAAGGGTAATTCTCACCCGGAAATCTTTCCACTTACCAGAAATTCACTCGTAATTCGAGCCTACCTCGAAGCCAAACCTGAGTTCAAGCCCAGCAGTCCTAATCACTGACCTGAGTACGACTTCAATTAAATCCTTCTCTCGGATATCTACTCCCCTCGGAGACCCTTCACTCGGAAACGTGCACACTAAAAGTTCCATTTTCCAACCAGAAGTACTTTTCTCCTGAAGAAAGATCACTCGGTGGAACATCACACGGGTATTAGGAATTCTTCACTCGATACTTTTCCTTTCCGAACCGTCTCACACGGTACCATTCCACTCGGAAGTGATACACTCTGAGTCGGATCACACGAATCTTACCTTACTCAGAATGTTACGCTCAGACATTATTCCCTTAGTAATGATCCTCTCTATGGGGTTCTACTCGGGAAACCATAACCTCACTCAGTAGTCCTTTCTCCCGGAAGGTTTCCACTCGGAATTATCTCTACTTTCTCACACTCAGAATATACTAATCTTTCCCGAGCAATTCCTCACCTCCCAGATTACCTTGGCTCAAGATCCTGGTCCCCTTATTAAACTGACAGTATCACCCGGTTAACCTTATAAAACTCTAATTTTAGTGACAAACTTGATCACCCTTCTTGTTTCAATAACTAATCATCATTTTAGTAGCCACTTTATACCCAGCAACCTCTAGTCCTCTCGGAGGTAAACCCATCAAGGTGAAACAAACCTTCTATCTTCATTTTGATACATAACCACTTATTATTCACTTAATACAACTCTCATCTTCACTCAAAGAAGTCTGATAGAGTCACCATCACCATAAGCAGTTACAGCCTCACTTGCCCGACTTATGAATTGCTGCATCCAACTTATAGGATGACGTCTCATTCCTATAGGGTTGCAACAATTACATAGTCACCGCAACGTGTACGCTGCCACAACACCTATGGCAGGAAGAGTCATCTCTGAACAGCGTGCCTCACACCGACCAGACTCGCTCGACTAATACTAATTCACACGGTAATTAATGGCAGTTCACACACACATTATAAGGAATACATCTACATCAACATCATCATTATGCATTATATAGGGTACATCACGCAACAACAATCATGAAAATTATTTATCACTTCTGTAAAATAGTATGATGGCAATACAACAACCGGCTTCTAGCCAACACCGAGTAAATATTTCCTCTAAATCTTATTCATCACAAAACCCTGGCTCGGATTAAATTCTCAATTCTCAGCTATATAATGACATCACTCACTCGGATTCATGCAATTCAGTCAGGATTAAGTAGTTCACAATCACATATGTTGTCACACCGTGAACTCGGCAATGGCACTAATGTACATACAGACACTCAGTCGGATTCATACCAATTATTCATGGCTATATCATTGTTCACTACAGCATGCATCGTAACCATAACATCATATTACACTCGGCAATAGCATCAATATATATGTACTCATCCAATCGGATTCACTCAAATCAATTCCAAACTATATTAAGGATTTTATTCACAATATCATATCCACATATTCATATAATTCACATTGAGTCCAATGACCATCATAAGTGCGCACACAGACATTCAATCGGAATTTGCACAATAACATACATTCTTAATCATAACATCACATTGCACTTGGAAAATATAATCAATCACATACACATCACAACTAATAATTCATCAATTGTCACCACTGACTCTCAGACAAAATGGACACCTAGTATCTGGATACTAAAGGATCGGCCTTCAGCTGGGGGTCCTACTTGACACCCCGTGAACCCTGCTTGGTTCACCGAGTCCTGCTTGACTCTCCACCTCGACCACTGGGTCCTGCTTGACCACTGGGTAGCTCAACTGGGCACAAAAATCACGGGAGCTGAAAATGAGGGGCTATACATATTGTCGGCCATCCCATACCACACAATCATACATATTCACATTTCTCATCATATCATAGTGGCCATTAACAACATCACATACTCATTACACGGGCGACCTGCTTGTCAAGCCCGGCATCACATTGCCACCATACATCGATTATCACAGCATCACAGGCGTTTGTCATAGTAACTCACAACAAGCAAAACAGGGTAACAATACTACAGCACATCCTCTCGGTATTTTTAATGAAGTCAGCATACATTTCAACACAACATTCCAAATGGAAATCAACAGATCAATTCACATATTATGCATTCGAAAATCATCATGGCATTCTCATTCATATACATTTGAACATGAAACTGCAAACAGAACTCAGAGAATCATCCCTTTTTAACTCATGCACTCGACAATAATGGTAACACTCTTATTTACAAGCATTCAATCGGCATTTGTAGAAATATTAACATGCACTCATGGACGGAGTCACACAACACTAAACAGTTTACAAATACCACAAATCTGGGAGTTGCAGGCACTATCACTTAATCACAGCATAGCTATCAACACATTTCACACATAACACATCACACGATAATCATTCAAGCCTCAATGAGTTACTACGCAATTGCTTTACTCTGCTCAACAACTCACAAGATTAATAAATTATTAGACTTAGAATTCCTAAGGGGTCACTGCACCTAGTGGTCCAGCATCTAGTCCATCCCTCACTTGGTTTCTTCAATCACCACCGAGACACAACCCCAATTTTAACATATACCCGATCTCACCTTTACTCACTTATCACACACCCAGATTTTCAATTTAGGAAACTACAACACATCTCTTATACCGCAAATCATATACATCATCTACCATTCATTCATCACACAAGTCATGATTGAACATGTATCAACATGTAGTAGAATATCATAAGTAATTATGACAATCTGGCATAATGCACTCAACCGCCCACTAACAGTAGGCAAACCTTGGCCATGGACCTTTTGGTCTGCTCTGATACCACTGTAACGCCCCAGCCGCTTTTCAAGAATGAACGACTGGCCCCACAGACCAACATGAGACCTTTCCAATGTGCTTTTATCCTCACTCACACATTTCCTGAGAACTTCCCAGTAGGTCACCCATCCCAGAATTACTCCAAGTTAAGCACGCTTAACTTTGGAGTTCTTAAGTGATAGGCCACCGAAAAGGCTAATGCATTTGTTGGTATAGGTAATACGAATTCATTTCTTTAAGCTATCCTCGACTGTATAGTCCCATATCTATACAATCTTTGGATCCTTCTCATTCTGGTATGTATTCAGTTCGTTTATGTGTCCCTCCCACTGGAAGCCTGCCAGGAGCCGCTCCTTGTCCGTGCTTATGCACCGGCGATCACTCCCCGCCTTCAACAGTGCCCGGGATGCCACATTCCCCACTAGAAGCCTGCCAGGAGCCGCTCCTTGTCCGTGCTAATGCACCGACGATCACTCCTCACCCTCAACAGCGCCAGGATGTCACATGCCCATCAGCTTCCGCCTGGTTCATCCCTAAACCATACCGTACTAGGAGAGGCTAGGCTCTGATATCAAATGTAACACCCTAATTTTCAATAAATAAATAAACCTAAAATCAAGGGAAATTTTTTTTTTTCAAATAAACCAAGAAGAACCGGGCACAAAAGAAATAAGGGAAAGGAAGGCAAGAGAACAAAAACCGACCCAAGAAGGAAGACAGCGGAAGAAAAAACGCTCAGGCGAATCCCACAAACAACGCCCACTCGCTCAGGCGAGCTCTAACACGCTTGAGCGAGGCAGCCCAACTTGCTCGGGCAAAGTACCATTCGCTTAAGTGAACTACCCAAAAGCCTTCCCAACCAACATACTCGCTGGAGCGAGAACTCACTCGCTGAAGCGAGAAGCCACACTCGGCAAATCTACCACTCGGTATTCGAGACAACCATTCACTCGGTAATGACTTAGTCCACTCGGAATTCATTCCTAAGTCCACTCGGTATAAAGGGATTCCAATCACTGACCCCATCTCATACGTCCCATAACTTAGTCTCTTATTTTCTAACCTCAAGGGTTACATATACAATCCACTCGGCAACTGAGGGTTATCCCACTCAGATTCTATAAACACTCACTCGGAATATCTCCCAATCAAACGCCACTCGGCATATCCCAACCTTATTTCACTCGGGAGTATTCTACAAGTTCATCACTCGATACACCGTTCATAAACCAAGTCATTTTCTAAGCAGTATCTTACTCAGTAACTAATACCAAGACCGACCAACACTCATTCGGCCTTACACTCGGCATTCGTACCTATTCTCACTCGGAGATTACCTTAACTATTCATTTCTCAATAGGGGTCTCCACAACCGTACACCACTCGGTATTTATTCACCAGGTAAGTCACTCGGACTTATGAAATACTTGACCACTCAGGGAAAACCATTAAGTCAATCGCCACACGGACTTCTTCTAATCTTAACCGCTTGGAATATAATTCCTCAATCACTTGGATTATATATAACATTCACTCAGAATTCATCAAAGGGGTTTCTCTCAAAATCCTTTTAAGTCCTCACCCAAAAATATAAACCTACCCACAAATCCAATCTACCGACCCATATATATGTAACCATATACTCGGAATACTCATTATCTTAACATTATACATTTACCAATACTTACAATTCCGTATAAGCGACACCATGTCTATACCCCTCAAAATCAATCTTTATAAATAAATTTGTTTAATCATTATTTTACATGAGAGCCGGCCAAGGCTACACTGACTAAACATAATAAATGCAATACAAGCACTCAACAGTCGGAGTGCTCCACACTCGGACTTGAGGCCCTATCATCATTTCTGAGTCCGACCTGCACATACTGAAAAATGGTGTAGGGGGTGAGCATCTTAAATGTTAAATGATAGATACTGACTCGGATTGTCCCACAGTTTTGCAATAATATATATATATACATAATTATACATGGCAATAATTAAAGTTAGAACAATACCAATCAACCAGGACACACATAAGACTTTTACCGATCGGAATCCACCAGTTATCACTCGGCCATATGCATATATCATTTAAATAACATTAACATAACAACAACCAGTGACATAATAGTGCCCATGAATCAGAACGCACATATTCAACATTTCCCAATCAGAATCCAACAGTTCTCACTCGGCTATATACACATAACATTTCAATAACATTACCACATATTCATAGAACAGATTTCAATCAGCATCAAATGCATATGCACACAGAATAATTCACTTGGTTATATACATTCATCATCTCATTAACATCATCACATGTAATCGGTAATAGGCATTCTCAGAACTCAACATATTAATCCAACACACATGCTTCTCATGCAATCAATATCATAGCTCAAATAGAAGAAGAACGAAGAAGAAGAAGAAGAAAAGAAGAGAGAACGGAAAGGAGAGAAGTCTAAAGGGAAAAATGAATAATAAAGTGGCCCAGTAGCACATATAGGCATGCACGGAGAAGGAAGGAGTAGGGTGGGAAATCGTGCACAGCAGCAGCTCCCACACGCGTCACACGCACATAGTTACAACTAATCAGCCTTTATTTCCTTAAGTTAAATTAATTAAGTCAATTATAATTAATAAATAATTTTCCCAATTTGGAATTATTATTTTAATGATTTATTTTCATTCAGCAATTAGTTATTAAATCTGGATGTTACAGGCACAAGGCCCGAACTTTGATGTCCTCACCTTTTGTGGGTATGACATAAACAACTATTCATTTTAAACAAGGACAGAGGATAAAAAGTGTACAAATCAAAACAGTGGAGTGATGGTTGTAGCTCAGTCTATGCATTTCTCAACTTCAAAGGACAACAACCCTGTATTAGCCGAGTCATGCTACTTTGGTGTGATTGAAGATATATGGGAAGCCGATTACGGTCCCTTCACCATTCCGGTGTTTAAATGCAAATGGGTTGACAATAAGAACGGTGTCAAAACTGATGATTTAGGAGTTACATTGGTGGACCTCAACAAGATAGGGCATAAGGACGAACCATTCATAATGGCAATACAGGTGAAGCAAGTTTTTTATGTTGCTGACCTAGCTGACAAACAGTGGTCAATTGTTATCCAAGGTAGACACATTGGAGACCCCAATCTTGATATTATGGAAATTCCATCGACCACAACACGTATTCTAACATTTATCGTGGAACATGACATAGATGATGTAGTTGCCAGTCGTCATGACCACCATGAAGGCTTGTGGGAAAATATTTTATCTTCATAGGGTATTAATCATGTTAATGAATCATTGAATTACATGCATGTTATATTAATTATTCGTTGTATTAAATGTTATATTAAATATTTGACAGTTGTGTTTCCTTTTTTGGACAGATACTCATGGCTGATCAGGATGGACGATCTAGGTCTGACTCACAGGTGACTGATTCCTCTGCTTGGAGGAGCAGAGGTGTTACCCGGATGGCAGACGTTGCACTTAGGCGACACAGGGGAGAGAGGTTACCTGTTGACATGGATGTCAACACTGGTAGATTTGGAGGACCAAATGCCATGAAGTTTAGCAGTTATTTAGGAGTCCTGGCTCGGTCGAAGGTGTCCATCATTATCCCCGACTGGGATAATGTCAAGGAGGTGGTGAAGAACCAGCTATGGAGTGATGTTCTGGTAACTTTGATATTATTTAAGTTTTATTTTAGTGTATTATTTCATGTAATTCATAATAAGGACTCCTTTATGGACTAACTCCTTTCATGTAGGATTCTTTTGACATACCATCTTCTGACATAGCGAGGAGGAAAGTCCTCGGTATTATGGCTGAGTGATGGAGGTCGTTCAAATCCATACTCACCACGAGGTATATTTGGACTTTAAATTCTTAATCAACGCTTTACCAAATTGTACGAATCCTTAGTTTAAATGTACCTGAATTATAGGTATGTATTCAGGGATGACCAAGGAAAGTTCCCTAGAGAGAAATATCCATTCATTGATCAGGCGACTTGGGATGCTTTCGTTGCAAATAGGCATTCTGTCCAGTTTTAGGTACATTGGTTTTTAAATGATTAAATTATGTATAATTTAAACGGCTAACTCTGAATATTTTTCTTTCTTGTTGTAGGAGGTCAGAAAGAAAGCCCGGGAGACTAGGAAGCTGAATGACTGCCCCCACACACTGTCACATGGGGGTTACCATAGGTTGGAGGAGTGGCTAGTATAGGAGAGGTTGAGTCAGTGTTAGACTAGTCAGCCTGACACTGGTATTGTGGATCCCCCTTCCCCACCTACACGCCACGACAAATGGAAGCGGGCCAGGATCAAGAAGAGTGGGGAATACACTTCCTCACAAGCTCAGGAGGTCACCTCACAGATAGTAAGTATTCCCCTTGTATCAGTGTCTTTTTTTTGGTATTACGTGAAGGAAGTCAATACTAACTTGTTTGGTTTCAGGATTCCTTGGTTGAGCAATCAACCCAAGGGTCTTTCGTAGCCCATGGTAGGCAGGATATTTTGACTACCGCCATCAGCAGGCCAGAGCACCCAGGAAGAGTGCGTGCTGTTGGTCAAGGTGTAGGTAAGTTGGAAATAACTGTATCCTTTTATTTTGTTATCTGTTAAACAATTATCGGCTAATTATTCACATTTCACAGGCCTCCGCAGCTATTACGGGGCTCCCGACCCTACCCTCTCCCTTGAGAAAATGGTGGAGCAGAAGATGGCTATTGTGAAGGCTGAGTATTAGGAGGAGATATCTAGGCTCCACCAGGAGATGGCCCGATTCAGGGAGGAGATGAAGGCCTCACTCAGCCACCACCAGGAGACTACTGCACCAGCTAGCAACCCACAGGTTAGATTCTTTATTTAATTTCCTCGGTTTTATTGTTTGTAATCACTTTATTTCATTGTTGAATAACTTCTGCTTGATGTGTAAATATGTAGGTACGGAGGGTTAGCACTAAGGGGTCATGCGCTACGGCTGACCCTGACGATGATAGGGTCGAGCCACCAGACACCCGTCAATGTGACCTGTTTGTTGATGGGTCGGAGGAACCATTTGCCACTGGCATGGTCTACAACTTAGGCCTTGTGGTTCACCATCAGTCATTACCTGATGGTATGTCCAGGGTCTCTATTATACTCGTCCTCGAGGAGGATGCTGCTGTGCCAGTGGCAACTCCAGAGGTGAAGACCGTCGGTCAAGCGGTGGGCCACTTTCTGATGTGGCCTGACAGACTTCTGCAGGTTGCCCCTGGATAGGTAAAAACCTTACACTAACTAATTTTGTTATATTGTCAATTATGGTACAAACTGTGATGGTTGTCAATTGTTCAACAAGAACAGGTATTGAAGAGGCCAGACGCAGCCGACAATCCCATCCGGATGCTATGGCACATCAGGTATAAGCAAGGAGATGAGACTGTTCAGATCCCATGGGAGCCACTGGTGTTCGGCCGTCCAAGTACAGTACCACTTTATATTACACATTCTGACATGTGTGAGATTATTTCAGGGATGTCGATGCTGAACATCTCCATCATTCAGTTGTGGGAGCTGTAAGTATATCTTTTTTTGTCCAATTTTTTCATTATACAAGTTATTTGTCGCTAACCATGTCTCAACTTGTTTAGGTTTTTGACAAAACTTTGTGTGGACTTGGGTTTCCAAGGAACTTATGGTTTCTTAGAGCCCTCTCTCATACAGAAGCAAGCAAATACCACGCAGGACACCCAGGCATACATCCAGAATTGGATGTTTGAGTCTGGGAAGGCTGTATACATGGGCCCTTATCATAAAGGGTAATATTCTATTCCATAATTATTATCATTAAATTTTTGCATTTTGAAGTCTCACTTATCACTGGTAACTGTAGCGCTCACTGGATGCTTGTGGTGATCTGTCCCTAGGCTTATCTTGCTCTGTACTTTGATACTACGCATCGGGCAGTTCCACAAGACCTGAAAACTGTAGTAGACGGGTAAGTTAATCCCTAAACAATAAGTACAAATTTGATTACATCATTTTTGGACCTATACGATTCTAACTTATCTTGTGTTTTATTTGATGTAGGGCGGTGGTTGGATACAATCGACTGGTTGGAGTTAAGTCCAGTGGAAGAAAAGTTATGTGGGTGCACCCAAAGGTAAGTCTATCGTATTCATTCAAATCTTCAATATATATTTTTTAAGTTGCGAATTCACTTATTCTATATTTTATGTCCATTGTAGTCTTACAGGCAGGAAGGTTCCTTCGAGTGTGGCTATTTTGTCATGCACACTATGTTGACCATTGTCCAACAACATTTAGTAGAGGGATAGACAGATGTAAGTCTCATCATTTGGACTACTTTTCTAACAATTTCATCAATTTCATGTAATAAATATAGCTTTTGTTCTAATTGTTTTGTGCATTGTTTGCAGTACTTCCAAGACCGGTCATACTTCTCTAAGACACTTATAGATAATGTTAGAAGGCAATGGGCCTCATACTTCATTGAAACCAGCAAAAGAACTTAGCTAGATATAGGATCTTTATTCTCTTAAATATGTATCTAGTGTAGGATTTAGGGTTTACATTTTATTAGGTTACATTCATCTGAATTGTATATAGTTTCATTTTTTAGGTTGTTATGAATTCATATCAAATTAATTGTTATATATATACCATTCTTTTTATATATTGTTTGTTGCTGGATATGTTGGGATACTGTATATTGTGCTAGTTGTCTGAATGCAGGTTTGGGAAACAATAAAACAGAAACCATATTAAAAAAAAACCTCAGTGTTTATTCACGGTTATGGTAACAACCGTGATTATAGACAGTATTTATCCACGGTTACTACTATAACCGTGATTATAGACACTATTTATCCACGGTTACTACTATAACCGTCATTATACATACTCTGTAAGTGAATTTTTTATATTACTTATATTCATGGTTATGCTAAACAACCGTGAATATAGAAGATCTTTATCCACGGTTCCTACTATAACCGTGAATATACATGGTCTGTAAGTGAATTTTTTTCTACTTATATTCACGGTTATGCTAAACAACGGTGAATATAGTTGTTCTTTATCCACGGGTTTTACTATAACCGTGAATATACATTGTCTGTTATATTCACGGTTATGCTCGACAATCGTGGTTAGATCTGATTTATTACCACAGTTGTTAGCCGTGGTTAAAGACCCTCATCTACTACCACAGCTGTAACAACCACGATTCTTTAACCGTGAATAAAGGCCATTTTTAACCGTGATTATATCCATTTTTTCCACTAGTGGATGCTTTGCACACAGCATTAGAACTATTGGCCCACTTACGCCCAACGATTCATTTTCTACGTTCAACTATAAATAGCATATTCACCAACACATGCAAGGTTACATTGTTCTTACTCTTGCTTTATTATTGCATTGCTTAAGTGTTCTCTGAGTTTCTATATACATTTTTCTAACTTGAGCGTCGGAGAATCTTCGCAGGTGACACCACCTTTCACCCCTAACAATGTGAAACTCTGGTGTGGAGGATCTCCAGGACAACAAGACTGGCTTCTCCTATTGAGAGGTCAGATTATAATATTGGATACCCACTGTACCGGTATATAAGTACTCAAATCATTAAATTTTGTGGCTGGTTCTCACACCGGATTCTATACCCTGGTTCAGACTAGTTCACCAGGAAAAGGCCAGCCAGTGTTAGGTTAGCCAACCTGATACCACTGTTATGGATCCCCCTCCCCACTCGTGCACCATGAAAAATAAAAGTGGGCCAGGATTAGAAAGAGTGGGCACTTCACTTTCGTGCAAGCTCAGGAGGTCGCACAATGAATTATAAGTATTTATCTTCTTAAAAGGTTTTAAGATTTTTTATCTTTTCATCCATTCCTAACAACACTCACTCTTGTTTGGTTGCAGGATTCTCTTATTGAGCAATCAACCTAAGGCTCTTTCGTTACCCATGGTAGGTAGAACATATTGACTACCGTCATCGGGAGACTAGAGCACCCTAAAAGGATGCATGCTATTGGTGGAGGTCATGGTAAGTTTAACACTATTTCTATTCATTTTGTTTTTTATTAAGCTATTAATTTCTAATCATTCCTTCTCTACGGGCCTCCGAAGCGTTTACGGTGCTTCCGCCCCGAAGCCATTCATAGAAGAGTTGATAGAGCATAGGGTTAAATAGAGGGTGGTTGCAGTGAAGTTTGAGTATTACGAGGAGATGAGGAAGTGCAACAGGAGATGGATAGCTTCTGAAAGGAGATGAAGGTCAGACTTAGCCATGACTAAAAGCCTACTACAACAACGACACACACACAAGTTAGATTAGTCGTAGGATTGTACATCATTTTATTTTATTAGTTGTAATTTGGTTTCATTAATTGTTGAATAACTTATGTTTGTTGTGTAAGTATACAAGTTAGGCGGGTAAGCACGAAGGGGTCTTGTACTGCACCTGACGGTGATGACGGCGGGGTCGACGTTAGAGAGTCTTATCAATGTGACTTGTTAATTGATGGGACGGAGGAGCCTGTTGCTACTGGCATGGTATAGGACTTAGGCCCTTTAGCTCACCATCAAACATTGCCTGATGGTATGTCAAAGGTCTCTATCGTCGAGATCATTGAGAAGGATGCCGCTATATTAGTGGCAACTACGGAGGTGTGGACCGTCGGCCAAGCGCTGGGACACTTCCTCATGTGCCCAACAGACTCTTATCAATTACTATCCCCCAGGTATGCTCCTGAAATGAACATCAGTTATATTAAGTTTACGGTTTGTATCATACCACATTCAGTTTAATGTTTTAACTATTCAACAGGGTTTAGGCCTAGTGTAACAACCCTATTTTTTAGAATAGGAAACCAGACCCTCAGGACTCTGAGGATGCTCTATTGAGCTTTGGTAAGAAGCTTGAGGCTTTGGCCTATTTCCTGAGTGGTTTAGTGTGAGAAAAATAGTGAAAAATGGAACTAGTTAAGATGTTTCAGATATGGTATAAGAATACTGAAAGAACATAATAAGTGAGAGAAACAGAGATAAGAAAACAGTAAGAACCATAATAACGTTTGACCCAATTGTCTAATTAAAAATAATATGTTAATATCAACTATTTTGTACTAATTGATTTATAATTATATTTATTCGATAATTATTTTCTGTTGATAATATTTAATAGATAAATAATTATAATGAATTATTTTGAAGTTATATATATTAAATTGTTTATTTGATAATTATATTTAATAATAAAATATTGCTCGGTTCCTCAGATTTGAACTGTAGGACTTAGCCTGAGGTCAGACTCTGACCATTCGACCTGAGACTAGTGATCTAGTAGGGAAAACTAGTCTTGTTAAGACCCTTTTGTAAAGAATCAAGGGTGTCTGACTTGTCCTAATCAGCTTAATTAGAACCTTTGGCATCTCCTACATTTGACTATTCATATACCTCAGGACATCTGATGGTGACACGGTCAGTCTCTGGTGACTCATTTCGATGTTTGAGGAATTTTTCATGGAGGGACCGAAGCTTGATTCGGACTCTATCATCCCTATTTTTCAATAAGTTGATTTCCTCAAAAATAGCTTTAAAACTCGACCCAAATACCTTTGGTGTTTTGGACCCAAATTTTTCATACAATCTTAGAATCGAATATTTTGGTCTCCATCTCTTCCTTTTGAAAAGATCTTTAATCTCTTTTTCTAGCCCCAAACTCTGATTCTCACTCTGTCAACCCTAAAATCAAAAATTAAGTATATTCGTCTCAAAATTCCAATGTTTGGATGTTTCTCTCTGTGCATAGTTCAGAAAAATTCATAACTTTCTCATACGACCTTCGATTTGTGCAAACTTGGTGTCAAAATTTCCGTAATGAAATTATCTACTTTTTTTGTATAGAAAACAAAAGATAAATCCTTCTAGACTAGTACAGTTTAATAAATCTTTGTGGCCTCTTGACTGTTTCGTCACTATACTGGCAGCCTTTGATAAAATTCACGTATCTCCTTTGTCCGGTACTTCAATCACTCCATTCCTTTTTCTATAGATCCTTATCATAGACCTCTACAATTTTCATGAATGGCACAAAATCAAATTCCCAAAGGAGAGTTAGTGGTGAATTTATTTCTAAGACCCTAGTTGATCCCGGAAGCCTCTAGAGCACCCTATCGTAAATTGGGTATATCTCGGGCTATAGAACTTAGATCATCGCAAATGATATATCATATTAAATAGTAAGGAAAGATCTACAAACTTCATGAAGGGCTTGAAATCTAATTCTTAATCCATAAATCCTAGAATTTTAAATACTTCATTAATTCATGTTTCTCTAGCAACAGCTTGCACTAAGTGTAGTATTTTCCACATGTCTCTCTCATATGACCATGAAATTGAATGATTCCTTCACCAAATTTTTTATAACTCAATTCTCCATAACTTTGATGAAGAACACAAAGCCTAAACCCTTACCTATTTGGCCCAGAAAAATAATCTATGCAAGGGACAAAAATCCCATCATAGTCCTGTACCCTTTTTGTATTTGGGTCATAACTCTCTCATTTTTAATGGATTTTTTATGCCATATATCAAATTAAATATAACAAAAGTTCTAAAATTTTATGTTTAACCCATTTCCAAATTCGGCCGAAAAAGGCCCTTAAAAGTCTAAATAAATTGACGACCAAAGCTGGCCACATCAGTCTTCCTTGCAACTATGGCCAATTAAATCTCTCCACTCAAGGGACACATGCCTTGCCCTAGAAACTCCTTCCTCCATGCATCAATTCAGCTTGCCAGACACCCTTTACATGTGTTAATCCACACCTCTACCTTATGCCACCAGCCCTCCTCATGTGGTACTTCTACAATAACTCCTTGCTTAACAAGAAGAAGCGATGACATAATGTCATGATATGCAATCACCTAAATCATCATGCTATACCCATAAACATGTCATGGCCTTACTTCAATTTATTCCAACAATTCATGTTCACTACTAGCAAAAATTAGAAAAGCCTAATTTCCTTATCTCACAAGATGATTGCAATGACATGTATCATGCTAAGCACCATAGATATGCCACCATTGTCACATTTCCGTATCATGACCTTCCATACCACCCATATGTTATTCACGTTAATTCCTTGCTCTAATTTAGGCTATTATGCAGCTGTCTTTTCTATTTTGGAATCACAAGTTTTAATTTCCTAAAGTTATAATTTATTCACTTAATAATCATCTCCAAGGCATCACCATTTGAGAGCTCACTTTCCTTCTTCTATCACTTAAAACCCGTAACTATGTTTCCAACTCTAACCACCATTAATTCTTATATTATCCATCATCAAAGCAAAGCCTTAAATTATTACAACCCTCCCACTTATTCTCTTTATTTTCACGGCAACCATTTAAGCTATCAAGGGTGAGTTTTGCCATCTTTAATACCTTGTGACACATTTAAGTCTCTTTACATTCTTAAAAATCTAAACATCATGCATGAGTTTTATGACACATTTTCCTCTATTTTAAAGGCTGAACTCGTGACCTCTCTTCTAATTTTTAGGCTACATGTTATTCTCTTTTTAAGGATCAGGAACGATCAACGACGATCGGAGGATGAATCGGAGCGTTTAGCAATTTTTTCGACAAGCCGCCATTTTTCTCCATTTGGACAGTGGCTGTCCCATGGGGTAAGGGGGTCTCACTTTATTTTTGGTTGCTAAAAATTTCATGATATTGTTCCCTTAATATCCGTAAATAATCCCTTCAAATTTCACAACGATCCAACGACTAAAATAAAAGTTACGCGACTTTTCGTTAATGATAGAAATTTTAATTTTGTTTTAATGCACTCCGGTGACTTCCATAAGAAAATTTCTTAAATTTTATACGCCTCGTTAAGTTTTTTCAGAGAATAAGGCTATTATGTGAAAACACCGAAAGATAGGATACGTTGTAGGCACAGTTAGAAAATTCGGTATAGTTGTAATATTTAATTTTAAATCTTATTATGTAATTATATAAGTTGTTGTAAATTTTCTGATAAACCTAACTAATAGCCTTTAGATCCATCACCAAGCATCGTTAGAATTACTTCGATAAAGGGCATATTTTGAGAAAATTCATCGGTTGGATGATTAGGCCATTTGATTTTATTAAGTTAAGAAATGAAACTATTCTTTTTGTTATTATAAATTCTACCAAAGTTAATTAAGTAAAGGTTAGTTTTGGAAAAAAAATGAATAAGTTAATAGAATAAAATTACTTAAAAGATTTCACTAAGGAAACAAATCTTTTGGGGCTAATAATTTCCATGGCTAAGTATGCCAAGCAGAAAAAATAATAATAAAGGAAATTTTGAATCTAATTGAAATAGGTAAAATGGAGAAATAAATTTTAGAATTTAGGATATAATGCCTAAATAAAATAGAAATAATTTTAGAATTAGACTTTAAGATTTAGAAATAGAAATATAGATAAAGAACCTTAAGAATTTTATGAAGTGTTTGGCATAAGTGACTAGACAAAATAGGAATGATTTTAGGAGTTTAAATAAGGAATAAGCATTAAAAATTTAGAGCTTTAGTAACTAATAACAATAAAGGGTGTAGAAGGGATTTTAGAACTTAACCTTGAGATAAGTAATAAAAATGGACTAGGATAACTTCTAGCAACTTTCAAGAAGAAATGATGTTATGATTTAAGTATAGGAATTAAAATAGTAATTAGACCCCTGAGTAATGAATTAATTAAGGTTTTGGAGAAAATGAACCATAATCAGATTCATATTAAGGGTAGTCAATAGCATGAAGGCTATAAGGGAATTAAATAAAGAACTCGTAACTCGTCAATAGGATTAATCGGAATATTTTGTCTCAAGAATTAGAAAGTAGTAAACAAGAAAAGAACATATCATAGGAAATCTAAGTATGTAAAAATATGTTAGACAATTAAACAAAATCAAGGTAATTATGAGTCATATATGTTGCTACCCAATTTTATCCGGGCCTATTTAAAATTTTCAATAAATAATAAAAATACCAAAAAATAGAAAATTCTTTTTAGAAAAAAGTGAACCTATGGGCTTGTTTGAATTTCAAATTATTGATTCGGGTTTTTACTTTTAAATTTTAAATCCTTATCAAGACCATAAATTTTTGAACTCTTAGACTTAGAAATTTTCAAAATTCAAGAAGGAGGTTTAAAATTTGAATTTCATAAGGGATAAGATTTTAGAAGGTTAGAGAAAGAAAGAGATAAAGCTTTTTTAAATAAATGAGTATATTATAAAATGTGGTAAGTTTTTTTAAAAAATAATCAAATTTTTATAACCCTATTATCTATATGAGATAATGATAAGAGGATAAGATGGAGATTTTAAGGAATGAGATAAAGTTTCTTTTGAAGAGATAGAGTTTTTAAATATTATAAGATGAGATAGAGCTTTTAGCTTCAGATTTTATAATTATATCGATTAAGCTAACTTTGTTTATTAATATATAAGCTACGAGATAATGAAAAAGAATATATATTATAATAGATAAAGGGAAATGGATTTCATGTTATATAATAGAATAATAAAATGCTTCACTGGCGAGGAGATAAAGAAAATCAATTTTTTGTTAAATAATAATATATAGAAGATTGAATAGAGATATATAAGACACGCTGCAGAGGAAAAGATGTGATTCACGTAAAACAGATAAGGAAACAATGAATTTTATATTATAAAATCAAAAAGGAATCAGATTTATATATTATAAGCCAAAAAAAAGGGATTAGAGATAGGAACGTGAATCAGGGTGAGGAGAGAAGGTATGCAGCAGCAAAATTTTTTCAATTGGCTATATATATAGCACGTTCACGTTAGATAAAGCAGACGTTGAGAAAAAAAGAAAATTGAATAGAGATCAAGAGAGGATATTCACACACAGCTACAAAGGAAATAATTGAAGGATCAACGTGAAAGGGGTTGACGTAGAAAAAAAAACAATTAACCAACAAGGTATTTTCTCCTGTTCTTTCCTATTTGTTTGTGCGATTGTTATGTGATTTTAGTCTCTTAAAGAATTAAATTATGAATCTTTTTTTCCCTTTAGAAATATTCCCATAATTAGTATTATCGAGTGTTTGTTAATATTTGCTACTAATTAAGTTTAGAATACTACGTTTGCAAAATACGGAATAAAATTAATGTTGGTATGTGCTTAAAATTAAAATCTTTATGCTAGGGTTAATTTAGACAAGATATCTCATTAACCTATGTTTAACTTCTAGACCATGAAGTATTTTTGTGATGCCAATAGGTAACAAAATTAATATATTCACATTAGGGATCAATTTGGATGAAACGTCCTATTGGCCTAAGTTTCCAAATAAAATAGGTCTTTAGTTGTCCCAAAATTAATTTTGACCATAAAAAAAATATTTTTGATAATAAATTTAGGGTCTTTATAGGTTTTTTGGACGAGACGTCCTGTCAATCTATGTAAAATTTACTAAAAGAATTTAAACCATAAAACACTTTAATAATATCTATAATATAATAAAATCAAAATATCCTTATAGATTTTTTGGACGAGACGTCCTGTTAATCTAGGTCTTTAAATAAACTTTTCATTCTCAAATTAATCTAGACTATTAAGTTCTCCTTTTAAAATATAATAAAATCATTTTAAAACCTAAGGATTCCTCTTTTTAAAAAATATAACTTACTTCACATTTTTTTTAAAAATAACCCAAAGAACTACGTAACCCTGATTTCCCCTAACGCTTGGGGAATACGTAGGAGCGGGAACAATTATTCCTGTCGGGCCCAAATTTTAAAAAAATATATATCCTTTTTACTAGTAAAAATAAAATCATCATGCTTTTAACGATAACTCGATTAATTTGGACGAGACGTCCTGTTAATCGTAAAGTTTATAATTTTAAAAATCATTAAATCAACAACCAATCCATAAGGCATCTCTAAGAGGTTTAAATTATAAAGTAGTAGGATTATTCAAACTTAAACAATTTAGGGTAACCGTTTAAAACGGACAGTGTGGGGTGCTAATACCTTCCCCACCTGTAATTAGACTCCCGAACTTAAAATCTTAATTTATGACCAGTACCTTCACGTTAAGGTTTTTCTGATGTTTTACCTTAAAAACATTAGTGGCGACTCCACGGTTTCCGGAGGGAACTCGGGAAACCTAATTTTTTTTTACGGTCGGCCTCCCGCCGCGATCCAGGTCGCGACAGATGGCGACTCCACTGGGGACTTTAGAGAGTTAAGCCCGTTTAATTTGTTTGAGTATATTAGAATTATCCATGACTTCTTGCCTATGTTTTTGCCATGTGTTTTATTGATATATGTTATTATCTAACCTTAGGATAGAGGACGTTATATTTTGTGTTATTGAACCTTAGGGTAGATGATTTTTTTATTGCTCTGTGTTTGTTTCTTGTGAAGGAAGGGTAAATTACATGTATGTATGCCCCTCACACACTACACTTACACTTTTTTTTTCACACACATTCCGAGTGGGACCCTACACCCAGGGGTCTGAATAAACCATTAAGTTTAGGGGAGATTGTGTAGCGGTGTCATTTGGGACATTCGTCTCCGTCTGACATCGTGAGAGCCTCAACTAAAGTGTGACTTTCTCATGGTGCCCACACCTGGTAGACTTCCTACCGTTGTGGTCCACATCATGGGTAGAGTCTGAGCTCTAGTGGCCTTTAGTGATTTAAAATAGCCACCCAGTGTGACGGGACACTATTAGAGGAACCTTAGAACCCATAGGAGGCCTTCAGACAAACCCTGTACAGGGAACACAAGGGGCAATGGTATTTTAGCGTCTGTTTTTTTTTTCTAAATTAAAAGACTCCTTTTCTAAGAAACATTTTTTTTTAAAAAAAAAGCCAAATAATTTGACATGAGGCAAATAGTTCAAGCCCGTTCAATTTCATGCTTTAAATTATAGGCCTTTTGGATCATAAGTTTTTATGCAAAGTTTTCCAAAAAATGGATGTCTGTAATTTATTCACGCAAAAAAATATATTTTTAAGAAATAATGATAACAAGCCCATAAGTTGATTTTTTTTCCTCTTCCAGAAAGTAATCAGAACTTGGCGAGTATCCAACAAAAATGGAAACTAATATGGATTTAGATGAATGTGGGGCCAACAAGACCGAATTGAGGAAGTTACTACATGTCAAGGTTGGGAAAATTGACACTACTAGCCTGCAGGTTTTGGGAAAGAAGCTGAATCTGACCCAAAGGATGACCTTCTCAAGGAAATATGGGAGGATCCTAAAGCTTTTGGAAGTTGAAATACAGGTCGAAGCACTCACTGCTTTAGCCCAATTTTACGACCCACCTCTTCGATGCTTCATATTTTGAGACTTCCAGTTAGCGCCATCAGTGGAAGAGTTCAAGCAGATTTTGGGCTTACCATTAGAGGGGCAGGTACCTTACAGACGACTTGGGCAATATGCTAACGTCACCTCCCTTTCTTCAATACTGAAGATTAGTCCGACCGAGCTAGAAGAAGCACGACTATATAGGAATCAGATACCAGGGTTTACCAGGGCATATTTGGAAAAACACATGAACAGTTTGGCTGAAAATAAAGATTGGGAAACTTTCATGGATACCTTAGCACTTACCCTTTATGGTATCATCTTGTTTCCTCGAATCGAAAATTATGTAGACTATGATGCTCTAGATGTTTTCCTGGCCCGTAAGCTTCATCGTGAAAATCCTATTACTGCACTTTTGGCGGATGTTTACTGTACTATAGACTATTGCCATACTCAAGGGGGGAAAGAATCCTTTGTTGCTCACATGCTTTGTATGTGTGGCTTACATCACATGTCTTCAGCCAAATGGGCAAGGTTGAATGCCCTATATCAGACCTAAAGTGGTGCTAGTTGACTGTGAAGAGCGGGCGTGAATGGGCCAGCCATCTTATTGGGCTCACTGCTGAAAAGGTAAGATGGTATCCGCAATGGCTAAAGGTTGACACCATCATTCACCATTGTAGAAGTTATCCGAATGTCCTGCTCATAGGCACTCGCGGATGCATCAATTATAATCCAGTCATAGCCAAGCGCCAATTGGCTTACCCTTTGCTCGGACCACCAAGTGAAGAGTCATTGACCCCCTTTGTCCTCTACTACACCAATAGGGAATACGCTTCTACCCTCAAGCATATAAGGGGTGCCTGGCAGAAAGTTTGCAAGAAAGGGAAAGAGTTAGGTGTCAGAAGTCATGGTATTAAAGAAGAATACTATCAGTGGATCCTAAATCGGGTCTCTATCGTCAAGCTGCCATTCAGGACATTCGATCCCCCTCCGAGGTATGAGTCATCTACTGGACCCCTTTTTGAAGATGAACGGGCCAGAGAAATAGAGGAGCTGAAAGCCAAGAACAAGAAGTTAGAAGGATGACTTGACAAAAACCTATCAAGATTGTGCTCTTTTGAAGAGGGAAAATCATGAAAAAGAACAAGCCTATGAGGACATTAGTAGAAAGAAAAAGGCCGAAATGATTCATAGGCAGAAGTTAGATCAATGCCTCCGACCAGCTAACTCCCAGCTAAAAGCCAAGAATGAAGAAAGAGATGTTATTCTTGCAGACAAACAGCTATTGAAACAGATGATGGAGAGAGCAAGAGAAAATGAATAGAAAGCTGTGGCAAAAAAAGATTTTCTGCAATCTCAAATCACTATCATGGAGCAACAAATCAAAGATATGTCAGAAACGTCTCAACAAGAAATAAATGATGAGAAATGGCGTGCATACGAGATAGAGAACGGATGTCAGGAGATGATACAGTCTATGAGAGCCGAAGTAGCAAATCAGGATGAAATCATTCACTCATGGATGCGCCGCTTCCACCAGCTAGTGTATCTGGCAAACGGAACTTTGGAAGACATCCCACAGCTGCTGAGAAAGGCCGATGGAATGACAAATCCCCTCACTACCCCCAAGGAGATTGTAGTTTTCCTAGAACATTGTAAAAATCGGCTTAATGAAATAAAGGCTATGATTGCCCGAGCTAGGAGAGACTGATTATTTCTGCTGGATGTAATGACTGTTTTTATTAAAGTAATAAAATGATTTCTTCAGTCCATAATGATACCATATTAGTTTCCATATTGCTTAACTTAGTACTTTTGAACGAGACGTTCCGAGGAACGGTAAAAGGATGCTCGCCAAGGCTCATGATCGCTTCAATCATTTTTATTTTTATTTTTTTATTATTTATTTATTTATTTATTTATTTATTTATTTGGTCTCTTTCTTTTTCTTTTTTACTTTCCACTAATACATTTTTTTTATTTATTAAAAAAAACAAGAATAGAAAGAAAGAAATCACGGGGAGACATCCTTATAGAACCCGGCTTCAGAAAAGACTCATGGCTGAAACGGATAACGAGACTGAGAACTTAAGGAATGAGGTCAACTATTTAAGGGAGCAGATAACTGAGTTGACCAAGCTTCTAGGAAAAAGGGTCACAGAGGAGGGCCCATCCACAAACAACGAGCGTCAACCAACTTCTACGTCTGCTAACGATATCGGAAACCTGGGCAAAACTGCTGAACCCCACACCATGCAACCACCATTTTATGGCATGCCATATGGATGCATGCCTTCTCAAACCTTCACTAATCTGGATGGTAACCTCATACCCTTTCCTTTGTATGGTTTACCTCCTGGTTATGTTCCTTCTGTAATCTTGGGTCCACAAGATGGGAACGCAGTACCCCTGTTAAACCCACAGGTTCAGAATCAAGTCCCGAGCCCACAGACCTCTGAGCTTCGAAACACTCTTCAGGTAACTACACCTATTCCGAACCTATAAGGAGCGATACAGTCAAATCTGGCATATCAAACACAACAATTCCCTCACCTCCAATCACAACATAATTATCCTTATGGGTATATGATGCCTCACCCTGTCGTCGTGCAAACCACCAATCCTGCTATTGCAAATGCTGAGCCTAAGGGAAAGATGGAGATTCTCAAAGAACGCCTTCGTGTTATAGAAGGTGTGGGAGGTTTTGGCCCAACAGACGCGTCGGAACTTTGCCTGGTTCCAGATGTGGTGATACCCCCCAAATTTAAAATGCCCGAATTTGACAAATACCAGGGTATGTCTTGTCCTCGGAATCATCTGACCATGTATTGTCAAAAGATAGCTTCCCATGCCCTCGATGATAAACTGCTTATTCACTGTTTCCAAGATAGTTTGGCAGGAGCTGCCCTGACTTGGTACATGCATCTAGAACATGCTTGTATACACTGCTAGAGAGACCTAGCTGATGCCTTCTTGAAACAATACAAATACAACCTAGACATGGCACCAGACAGGATGCAATTACAAAATATGACTAAGAAAGATAATGAGTCTTTCAAAGAGTATGCCCAGCGTTGGCGAGAAGTGGCTGCACAAGTGGACCCCCCGCTGCTAGAGAAGGAAGTTGTGGCAATGTTCATCGATACACTCCAAGCTCCTTTTTATGACAGAATGATTGGGAGTGTATCATCAAATTTCTCTAACATCGTTACCATTGGAGAAAGAGTGGAAAGTGGGGTAAGAACAGGGAAAATTGCCCAAACTGCATCAGGGGAACCTTCCATGAAAAAACATGTGCAAACTGGAAAAAGAAAGAAAGGTGGGGCTAATGTTGTCACCTATGATTTAAGGAACTTTCCTCAAAGACCGCACTACCCTACATTTCTTCCCCGGAATGACCCCTATAAATTCACGTTATATCCTCAAGTAGCTGCTACTGCCAATAACCATTCTCAGTCTTCCTATCAACCACCTCGTTATTAGTCACCCATACCACCACACAATCATCATCACATGCCAGTACAACCACTGCAACAATGGACTCAACCCCCAAACCCTAATCAGAAAAGGAAGAACAATAATCGTAACCATGTTCAGTTTGACCCTATCCCTATGAGTTACACTGAACTATTGCCACACCTTATCCAGAACTCCCTTGTGGTGCCTTGTCCTTCCACAATTCTTGGACCACCTTATCCCAAAGGATATGATCTGAATGCTCAATGTGACTATCATGCCGGGGCACCAGGGCACTCAACAGAAAACTGTTTGGCCTTGAAACATAAAGTGTAAGACTTGATTAAAGCCAAGTGGCTTAATTTCTGGGAAGGAAATCCGAATGTGGCTACAAATCCTTTGCCTAACCATGAGGGCTATGGGGTTAATGTTGTGGAAGAAGATTAAGTAGCTGTTATTGAAGACAATTCCTATGATAATGCAAGCTTTGTGTGCCCCCTGTTCACCGGGCACTTAATTTTGTAATTGAGAGGCTGTTGACTCCCTACGATTTTAATTTTTGATTCAAAATAATTTGTAATTGCCTTAATAACTCAATATTCTCATTGCTATGCCCAAGGCTTTGGGGTTTTTTTCTTTTTATAATAAGGGCGAAGCATGTTTTGTCATTTTTTCTGTTAATAAATGCGTATTTGAATTTGGATACCTCTTTTTTTTGCACCTTTTTACCAATTCCCCTTCCCTTTATCCCTCATTCAACCATTCATCCAAATGTAGAGCCAAAAATGATCCACTTGAAGATAGTAAGGTCACGATCCCATTTCACGACTTTGAGTATTCAGTTGATTCCGCTGACGAAGAGGGTAAGGAAGACTATGGTCCCTCGCCCAAATTAACCAGGAACAAAAGGCTAGAGAAATTCAGCCCTATCAAAAGATAATCAATATCATCAAGATAAAAAGGTCAAGGTTGACATTTCCCTGAGTCAAGAACAATAGGGGAAATTGATTAAGTTATTGATGTCCTTTGTTTGAAAACGCAGGGGCAATTTATCAGAGGGCAATGGTAACCCTGTTTCATGACATGATGAACAGAGGCATATCTATCATTTAAGGAAGCTTCGGTATTGACCAACATGGATGGAGATGACTTTTCGGTGCCCATAAATACAGACGTAATCAAGAGATGCTTTGCCAAAAAATTAACCAAAAAAAATCAAACAAACAAAAAAAACAAAAAAAAATCAAGGTTAGCGTCTTATGCACATACCAACTGGGGCAAGCTGATGCTCTCGCATTACCATATCGGGGCATGTCCAGATCACCAAGTAAGTCATCATCTTTCTATATGGGGAATAGATGTCATCAAGCCAAGAACGCAACAAAAAACAATATTTCATCCCTGTTGCAATCAACCTTAAGGGGATGTAGCTACTCCCCATGCTAATGTAACCAAGGAAATGGTCTACCATGTTGAGAAACAAAAGTACCAAGGGGATCATTCAAAGGTCAAAAAAAAAGAAAAAAGAAAAAAAGAAAAAACAAATGAAAAAATCAAGAAAAAAAAGAGCAAAAACAAAAGCAAAAAAAGAGAGACTCGGAATGGTCCTTTCTTATTGAGGCAAGAAAAAAGGCTTATCTCATTTCCTTCGATACATGGCGTTGGGGCAAAGTTGCCTATTTGAAGTAATATCTGTCCCCAAAAGGATGAAAGTAAATCAAAGGAGGCCAAGCGGGTTCGGTTTCAGTATAATCAGCTTAAACCTTTTATTGTGAAGGATACAACCTTGATTTAAAAAAAAACATGTTAAAAAGAAAGAAAAGCTCGCTAGGCTGAAAACCTGAAAAGGCGGTCTAGGCAAAAATTAGAGCGACCCGGTGAGTCGAAAACCTGAAAAGGTGGCTTAAGCAAAAATTAGGGTCAAGATATTAGCAAAGCAACTAAAATTTTTCTGTACGAGTAGAATAGGATCCAACTGGGGCACAAAGACTATAGTTGAATTACTTTCTCGGAAGCAAAATCAAAGGATAAACTCATCGCTGTGATACAGGATCAAGATTCTTGCTGTTCTCAGGGATTCACTGGAGGATCTGCAAACCCCATTACATCCCTCATTACCAAACTCTTTAACCACATTTGTTTCTTTTTTGCATTTGATTACCCTTTGTCTTTTCTGGTACTTGATCAACCTACATAAAGGTGCTAATATGCATTTATACATGAGCTTTATTAATATGACAAAACATGTGTTTTAACAAAATAAAACAAGGCAATGACAATTATTTTCATAAAAAAAGAAAAGGAAAGTCATGGGAGTGAGAGGCTTCTATTATTTGTTAGCACCTCAGACAAGCATCATAAGGACCGCGCTGAATACATGCTCAGAAGAGAAAATCACCTCGTTCATCCATTTCACCTATGAGTATAAACCTAAAAATCTATAAATATTGCAGCTCTAAAGGTTTCTCCCCGGATTTCAAACTTGATTTTAATTTCTTGTCGCCGAATATGGCATCATTTAAATTTTCAGTTGCCAAGCGGGGCACCATTTCAATTGCCGAGCATTGCATCATTTTATTTTCCTACAGTTGAACATGGCATCTTTTAAATTTTCAGTCGCCGAGCGGGGCACTCTTTTAATTTCTAGTCGCCGAGCAGGGCACCATTTTACTTTCCAATCACCAAACATGGCATCATTTAAATTTTCAGTCGCCGAGCGGGGCACCATTTTACTTTTCAGTTGCCAAGCGGGGCACCATTTTAATTGCCGAGCGGGGCATCATTTTATTTTCCTAGAGCTGAACATGGCATCTTTTAAACTTCCAGTCGCCGAGCGGGGCACTCTTTTAATTTCCAGTAGCCGAGTGGGGCACTCATTTTACTTTCCTGTCGCCAAACATGGCATCATTTAAATTTTCAGTCGCCGAGCGGGGCACCATTTTCCTTTTCAGTTGCCAAGCGGGGCACTATTTCAATTACCGAGCGGGGCATCATTTTACTTTCCAGTAGCCGAACAAGGCATAATTTTACTTTCCAGTAGCCGAGCAGGGCACCATTTTACTTTCCTGTCGCCAAACATGGCATCATTTAAATTCTCAGTCGCCGAGCGGGGCACCATTTTACTTTTTAGTTGCCAAGTAGGGCATCATTTCAATTGCCGAGCGGGGCATCATTTTATTTTCCTAGAGCCGAACATGGCATCTTTTAAACTTCCAGTCACCGAGCGGGGCACTCTTTTAATTTCCAGTCGCCAAGCATGGCATCATTTAAATTTTCAGTCGCCGAGCGGGGCACCATTTTACTTTTCAATCGCCAAGCGGGGCATCATTTCAATTGCCGAGCAGGGCATCATTTTATTTTCCTAGAGCCAAACATGGCATCTTTTAAACTTACAGTCGCCGAGCGGGGCACTCTTTTAATTTCCAGTAGCCGAGCGGGGCACCATTTTACTTTTCTGTCGCCAAACATGGCATCATTTTACTTTTCAGTCGCCGAGCGGGGCACCATTTCAATTGCCGAGCGGGGCATCATTTTATTTTCCTAGAGTCGAACATGGCATCTTTTAAACTTCCAGTCGCCGAGCAGGGCACTCTTTTAATTTTCAGTAGCCGAGCGGGGCACCATTTTATTTTCCTGTCGCTAAACATGGCACCATTTTACTTTTCAGTCGCCGAGCGGGGCACCATTTCAATTGCCGAGCGGGGCATCATTTTATTTTCCTAGAACCGAACATGGCATCTTTTAAACTTCCAGTCACCGAGTGGGACACTCTTTTAATTTCCAGTAGCCGACCGGGGCACTATTTTACTTTCCTTTCGCCAAACATGGCACCATTTTACTTTTCAGTTGCCAAGCGGGGCACCATTTTAATTGCCGAGTGGGGTATCATTTTACTTTTCAGTTGCCAAGCAGGGTACCATTTCAATTGCCGAGCGGGGCATCATTTTATTTTCCTAGAGCCGAACATGCCATCTTTTAAACTTCTAGTCGCCAAATGAGGCACTCTTTTACTCTCCTGTTGCCAAACATGACATCATTTGAATTTTCGGTCATCGAGTGAGGCACCATTTTAATTTCTTCGTCGTCAAACACGACATTCTTTAAAGTTGGCACCCTGGACAAAATTGTTTCGCACTGTCTTTACTTATCTATTACTGCAACACAGTAAGAGAAAAGTAAAGAGGGGCAAGCTGTTGCTACCCAATTTTATCCGGGCCTATTTAAAATTTTCAATAAATAATAAAAATACCAAAAAATAGAAAATTCTTTTTAGAAAAAAGTGAACCTATGGGCTTGTTTGAATTTCAAATTATTGATTCGGGTTTTTACTTTTAAATTTTAAATCCTTATCAAGACCATAAATTTTTGAACTCTTAGACTTAGAAATTTTCAAAATTCAAGAAGGAGGTTTAAAATTTGAATTTCATAAGGGATAAGATTTTAGAAGGTTAGAGAAAGAAAGAGATAAAGCTTTTTTAAATAAATGAGTATATTATAAAATGTGGTAAGTTTTTTTAAAAAAATAATCAAATTTTTATAACCCTATTATCTATATGAGATAATGATAAGAGGATAAGATGGAGATTTTAAGGAATGAGATAAAGTTTCTTTTGAAGAGATAGAGTTTTTAAATATTATAAGATGAGATAGAGCTTTTAGCTTCAGATTTTATAATTATATCGATTAAGCTAACTTTGTTTATTAATATATAAGCTACGAGATAATGAAAAAGAATATATATTATAATAGATAAAGGGAAATGGATTTCATGTTATATAATAGAATAATAAAATGCTTCACTGGCGAGGAGATAAAGAAAATCAATTTTTTGTTAAATAATAATACATAGAAGATTGAATGGAGATATATAAGACACGCTGCAGAGGAAAAGATGTGATTCACGTAAAACAGATAAGGAAACAATGAATTTTATATTATAAAATCAAAAAGGAATCAGATTTATATATTATAAGCCAAAAAAAAAGGATTAGAGATAGGAACGTGAATCAGGGTGAGGAGAGAAGGTATGCAGCAGCAAAATTTTTTCAATTGGCTATATATATAGCACGTTCACGTTAGATAAAGCAGACGTTGAGAAAAAAAGAAAATTGAATAGAGATCAAGAGAGGATATTCACACACAGCTACAAAGGAAATAATTGAAGGATCAACGTGAAAGGGGTTGACGTAGAAAAAAAAACAATTAACCAACAAGGTATTTTCTCCTGTTCTTTCCTATTTGTTTGTGCGATTGTTATGTGATTTTAGTCTCTTAAAGAATTAAATTATGAATCTTTTTTTCCCTTTAGAAATATTCCCATAATTAGTATTATCGAGTGTTTGTTAATATTTGCTACTAATTAAGTTTAGAATACTACGTTTGCAAAATACGGAATAAAATTAATGTTGGTATGTGCTTAAAATTAAAATCTTTATGCTAGGGTTAATTTAGACAAGATATCTCATTAACCTATGTTTAACTTCTAGACCATGAAGTATTTTTGTGATGCCAATAGGTAACAAAATTAATATATTCACATTAGGGATCAATTTGGATGAAACGTCCTATTGGCCTAAGTTTCCAAATAAAATAGGTCTTTAGTTGTCCCAAAATTAATTTTGACCATAAAAAAAATATTTTTGATAATAAATTTAGGGTCTTTATAGGTTTTTTGGACGAGACGTCCTGTCAATCTATGTAAAATTTACTAAAAGAATTTAAACCATAAAACACTTTAATAATATCTATAATATAATAAAATCAAAATATCCTTATAGATTTTTTGGACGAGACGTCCTGTTAATCTAGGTCTTTAAATAAACTTTTCATTCTCAAATTAATCTAGACTATTAAGTTCTCCTTTTAAAATATAATAAAATCATTTTAAAACCTAAGGATTCCTCTTTTTAAAAAATATAACTTACTTCACATTTTTTTAAAAAATAACCCAAAGAACTACGTAACCCTGATTTCCCCTAACGCTTGGGGAATACGTAGGAGCGGGAACAATTATTCCTGTCGGGCCCAAATTTTAAAAAAATATATATCCTTTTTACTAGTAAAAATAAAATCATCATGCTTTTAACGATAACTCGATTAATTTGGACGAGACGTCCTGTTAATCGTAAAGTTTATAATTTTAAAAATCATTAAATCAACAACCAATCCATAAGGCATCTCTAAGAGGTTTAAATTATAAAGTAGTAGGATTATTCAAACTTAAACAATTTAGGGTAACCGTTTAAAATGGATAGTGTGGGGTGCTAATACCTTCCCCACCTGTAATTAGACTCCCTAACTTAAAATCTTAATTTATGACCAGTACCTTCACGTTAAGGTTTTTCTGATGTTTTACCTTAAAAACATTAGTGGCGACTCCACGGTTTCCGGAGGGAACTCGGGAAACCTAATTTTTTTTTTACGGTCGGCCTCCCGCCGCGATCCAGGTCGCGACAATATATATACATATGTATTGGAAATATTAGAAATTAGTGAAGAATAGAAATTGATAATATGATGATAAAGATACACACTAAGGAAGCTTAATAAGTTAAAAATGTTACTAAAAACAAAAAGTTTAGGAAAGAAAGGAACGCTATGTCAACATTATTTGGCAGGATCTAAGCACCGGCTTAAATAATATACAAATAAATTAAGGATAAATTAAACCTGGTAGTCGTAAGCACAAGACAATGGAAAGACATTTGGACATTTTAAATAAATTGAATGGACATTTTAGAGGAATGAGTATGACTATACCATAATATTTAAAGGCTAAAGTAGATAAAGTACATCTCTAATAAGCTAAAATTGCCTAGATAATGTACTTAGTAGTTATAAGGTCACTTCGTACCCAGGGATAATTTATGGATAAAGAAAAGATACTAGTAATACGACCTCATTAGTAATAAGATTGATAATCGAGATAAATAGTCTGATAAGATACGAGTAAGAAACCAGAATAAAAACACTTATAAAGAGATACTCATGAATATACCAGTATATATGATATATTGTTGTATAATACTTGTATGATGAATGTTGTATGTGACGACTACTATGTAATTGTGTAAATGATTGGATGTATGTTAATTATGTAATGAACATTGTGATGAGATGTATGATGAGTATGTTATGATGACATGTGTATGGACTATAATGTTGTACTTGTATGATGCATTAAATGAATATGATGAAATAAATAAGAAAATAATGAATGAAGAAATGTCTCAGTAGGGATCTGATAAGTCTTGAAAAGACTTAATTATTCCACTGATTATTTAACATAATTTACTAAGTATTGTCTAGTTTTTTTATTATTATTTAATAAATTTGATAAGAATTCATGTTGTAGTTAATTATTTCAAAAGTATGTTATCTATGTAAGAAACCGATTGAAAATTTGAATTAAATAAGGAATTTTGAAGTATTTACAAATTTACTAAGCAGTCAGTGTTTAAATGCTAGGCAAGTAGCTGTTTATTGGTGCAGGAACAGGGCGGACTCGAGATAAGAAGAAAATTCCGAGTGAAATCCTACAGAGCCGAGCGAGATTTGATAAATCCGAGTGAGACTTCCCCAATTCTGATTGAAAAGAGTCCAAAGACCGACTGAGTGAGACTTCAAAGACAATGACTCCAAAAGAGAATAAGGACTCAGAATATTGCATGAAGAACCTGAGTGCCAACTACAGAATACCGATTTAATAATTAATCCGCCCAAGCAGGAGTTAAATCCGCTCAAGCGAGGGTCCAAGTTCGCTTAAGAAAAGCAAGACTCCGCCCAAGCAAGACTCCGCCCAAGCAAGACTCCGCCCAAGCAAGACTACGCCCAAGCTTACTTAAGAAGACTCCCAAGACACCGGTTATAAAAAGAAGAAGATCGGAATGCTACATAAGAAACCGATGTGCTTAGTCATTATTTAATCCGTCCTAGTAAAATCCGGACTCACTCAAGCATTACTTTAAGAGACCGTCCTCGCCCAAGTTTTGCCATAACGCCCAAGTAAGAAAGAAACACTGCAGTGTTAATCCAGACTCGCTCAAACGAAGTTTAATCCACTCAAGCGAGTACTCAGCAGCTGAAGCATCAAGGCAGTAATTTAAACACTGTTCCTTCCCTCCAACAACACACTTGGTGCAGTACCGTTCCGCTCCCATTACCTTCTTCTCTACTTCTGCAACCTCAAGCTAACTTAAGAAGTGAGCTGTCAATTAGCTAGTGCTGAGCTGTACATTAGCTAAGGTTGAGCTGGATCCTGTTAAGAGCTGAGCTGTATTTAGTTAGTTATTTTGTAAACTATGTAATTAAGCAGTGTTAGTCGTTAGCTTAAGTTGTCCGAAGTTATCAGTTAAGTTAGTTAGGTAGAAACTTATAAATAGGATGTACATACTCTGTTTTTGGGTGTGGCGTGTGTGTGTAAGAGATACAGAGCAACGTAATACAATTTCATTTTTCCAATTTCAATCTCTCACTACATTTTTCATCTCTCTAAACTCTCTCCTCCATGACGTTCCACAATCCTTCGATGGAACCGAAGTCTATGGAGTTCTAAATCCCTAAGGTTGGGATTGTGAAGGTGAGCAATGGAATCTTGAAGCTGTGAGCAAGTAGATCGGCTTCGAAGATCTTGAGGCAAACAAGCTGAGGAGTGGAGCAGAATCGCTGGATTGACAAATCCAGAACGGATGAAGAACTTCACCAGTGAGGAATCATGGCTGAAGCTTAGGTAACTTCCAGCTTTCTAACTAGTTCAGGCCTAATCAATTTAGGTGAATAGTTAGAGTTCAACCTCCAATTTCGCATTAGATTCTTAGGTTAATCGAGCACTTAAGGAATTAAGGTTCATTGCTTAAGGATTAGTGTTTTTCACCTAAGGAATTAGGGAATAACCACAAGCGGATTGTCCTCTAGATTGTGAAGTTCGATTATACTTAACTGTATGTTTCTTGAGGAAATTGTGAGCCGAAGCAATCCTGACCTGTTTTCTTTTAATCACTCTCCACATTTCACTTTAACTCTGTTTCTTAAAATATAAAAACAACTATAAAATACTAAAACCATAAAAACCGAATGAATTTCATGTATTTTCTGTTGGTTCAGCTTGTACTAGTCCTAGATTGAGGTACTTACCACAATCCCCGTGAGACGATCAAATATACTACAATTTTAACGACTGGTGCGCTTGCCATAAGTGTGAATCCGAGAGTCACATTTCATTTTACTAAGATTTTACCATTAATTTAATGACTCGGGATTTCAGCATCAGGATCCTGAGATCAATAAATTTCAAAAATGTTGTGATAAGATTAGATCGGATCCGATGTGATGATGGGTGTTGTAGCGCCAATATACCCCGTGGTTTTCTAGAAATGTGAGATCTTGTTTCATTTCTAAGTGTCGGGTAAGACCATTATGGTCTAAGGAATTTTGAGAAAAATAAAGAAAGAATTGATTGAAATAGACCCAACGTTAGAAATGAAATGGAGTCATTGAAGGGACTCTACCAATGACTAATAAAAGAAAATTGTGTATTGTATGTATCATATATGGAAGTTAAAGAGGGATGTTGAAATAATTCCCTAGAGTATACAGCGATGGGTACACTGAAGAATCTGCCAGCGCCTCGATACCCGAGGGCAGTCTAGGGAGTACAACCGGAGTTGGGAATTCCAAGTAGCATCGGATTCGCACCCGTTGTCGGACAGTCCATAGCAAACTCTGGTGTACTTCGATGAGAGGCGGGATTTTCTATGACCGTGGAGTGCTCGCTTTGTGGTGATGTGTGATTAGCCATTTTGATGTTGGGACTGTGAGTCCTTACCCATTTGTGAAAACCACAACGAGGAGAGCTCTGGTCGCTCTAGTTAGGCAGGGGAGATAAGGGTGGTTGGCTGTGCACATGATTATTAGTATATGAGATTGTTGAGGAGAGGATGGGCCTACATGCATCATGATGACTAATAAAGAGAATGGAAATAACGAAATGAACTCATGCATTACCTCATTGTACTATGATTGTGACTGTTTATACTTAAGTAAGACTTTGTAGAACTTAGTAACCCTGAGAGATGAATGGGAAAATGGGGATGATTAGCTGAGATCAAAAGTGGTGAGATAACTTAGAATGTATCTTAGGAACCCCAAAGAGAGTGGGTAGGACTCGATCCTAGATTGCTTGTGTTGTATGTGGGCAGCTGTTGATAAGATACCTTTCCGATGGTTGTGGAGGTGAAGACTAACCCTTACGCTAAATTTTTCCAGACATCACGGGGATTGACATAGATTTCACATCGAGGATCACGCGAGCTCTTCTTGGACCAAGGACGGGAAGATTAGGATAGATTATTTTATTTTCATTTACGGGAGCCTGTGTGCCCCTTTACTTTCAATATGTACAGTTGCTGTTACGACCATGTATTATATATGATTATGTCATATATAAGGTGTATCTATTCCACCAAATTTCCTCGTACAAAAAAAACTTCCACATTTTTCTAAAACTCGTAACCTCTCAATTGACCAGGATAATCTAGTGGAAGGGATTGTCCTAGTTAACCGAGGGTGTTACACCCAGCATCAAAGAAGCTAGAGCCCATCATTAATATAATCCAGATGCTATGCACTGTCGAGGCTGAGTTGAGCGACGACACTGTCGAAGTCCTATGGCAGCCAGATGTGTTTGGCCGTCTAAGTCCATTACCACTTTACGTCACGTGGAACGACGTAAGTGAGATCATGATGGGGCAGACAATGTAAAATATCTCCATCATTCAATTTTGGAATCTATAAGTATATCGTTTTATATTTAATTATTTCATTTAACATGTTATTTGTCATTAACTGTGTGTAAATTTTCTTAGGTTTCTACATAAACTTATTGTGGAGTTGGTTGTCTAAGGAACTTATGATTTCTTAGAGCCCTCTGTCATACAAAGGAGTGGGAACAACAAGGATGAGACCCAGGCATACATCCAGAATTAGATGTATAAGTCTAAGAAGATTGTATATTTGGCCTTGTATCATAGAGAGTGAGAGTCTCTTCAATAATTATTGTCAATTAATTTAATTATCTTGTAGTCTCACTTATCAGTGTCCATTGAAGCTCTCATTGGCAGCTCATGATGATTTTTCTGAAGGATTCAATTACTTTATGCTTTGATTCCTTGCATGAGACTGCTCCCTGAAACTTCAAAATAATAGTAAAGTGTAAGTTCATTTTAAAAAAATTAAATACTTTATATATTTAATTACGTCTTTTTGTTCTTCTACGATTCTAACTCATTGCGTGTTTTATTCTTACACAAGGTTGTAGTTAAATTCACTCGGCTATAGGGAAGCGTCGACAGGAAAAAATTCTAGTTGGTCAACCCAAAAGTAAGTACTTCAAATGTCCAATATTGTTATTTATTAACTTCTAAAAACTTGAACTAACATTATCCAATTGTTTATTTCATGTACCTTATAGTCTCATAAGCAACAGGGTAGCTATGAGTGCGGGTATTACGTCATGCACACAATATTGACCATTGTCCGATAACATCTAGTAGATAGATGGACAACTGTAAGCATACACTTGCCTATATTCTACAAATTTTTATTCAATAATAATTAAGTTTTTGTTCTTCACTAGTGCAAATTGTTTTATGTCTTGTTTGCAGTACTTTCAAGATCGATCATACTTCCCATAATCACGTGTAGATCATATTAGAAGGCAATGGACCACATATTTTCATGAAGTACGGAAAGGACTTCGATAATATGGGATTTTTATTCTTTTTTATTCATTGTACCTAGTGTAGGATTCTATATAGGGTTTAGGATTTTATTTTGTTTCATTTATGTATATAATATTCATTGTATATAGATCATTTTCTTCAGTATGTTGTTTATAGCCTATTAATCTTATTTCACTTGTTTTCATTAATTGGTGCATGAATTAAACTTTCTGGGATACTGTGCTTGGTTATCTAACATTGTAGGTTTGGAAAATCAATAAAATAAAACCTGTATTTTAAAAAACCTTACATTTAAACTCGGTTATAGGCATAACCGTGTTTAAAAGTACTGACATTTAAACATGGTTATTCCCATAACTGTGTTTAAAAGTCTATACCCTTAAACACGGTTCAGAGCAACCAAGTTTAAACGGCCTCTATAAACACAATTGAAAACTGTGGTTAAAACCCCTTATTTACTACCATGACTGGAACAAACACGGTTTCAGAACCGTGTTTAAAAGTATATTTTAACTAAGTTTATATCTCATTGCTCCATTAGTGTTAATTCAATTCTAAATATTACCAAATACATACCAATCATCATTTCAACCTCAAACATCATCGGTTATATATATATATATATATATATATATATATATATATATATCAATCATCAATTCAATTCCAAACACCACCAAATACCTCTCATTCTTCCAATACCTATACATATACATATCTCATTATTCTCTCGGTGCAAATAATCGAATGCATAAAAGCATGAAAATACGGATCCAACTTAACCAATGACAAATCTAAGTGCCAAAATTGATAATCCGCATAGCAAATTTGAGTGTTATAACTTGGTGGATATCTTGTAACTATACAACAAATCTAAGTTTTATAATCGGTGGTACCTTCATCAACAACAAATCTAAATGCCAAAATGGATAATCCACATAGCAAATCTGAGTGCTATAACTGGTGGTACCTTCATCAACGGAAAATCTGAGTGCCAAAATGGATAATCCACACAACAAATCTAAGTACTATAAATTGGTGGATATATTGGTAACCACACAACAAATTTAAGTGTTATCATCGGTGGTACCTTAAGAACCATACAACAAATTTGATTGTTATAATCAGCGGACCCATATAGCAAATCAAAACACTATAGTAACCAATGCATATGATGTCATAAGTCAATGCAATATGTATATGTGAAAATCATAATGGAACTTCATAATCTAGACATCATAGCCTAACTCCACTAACCTCAATATTCATCAACTCAATAATCATCACCTCAAAGAATCCAAATCAAGTTCACAAAGCCATCTGATCTGGTCTGGACCGGGGTCTACGATCTGGTGTGGGACCAGCTATAAGAGTTAAGGATTAAATGAGGTTGAATACCGGCTCTGTGTGTATCCGGTCTATGTAATCCGGCCTCTCAGTGGAAGAAATCGGTCTCGTTGTCCTGGAGATCCTTCGCACCAAAGTTTCGTGTTGAAGTAGGCAAAAGGTGGTGCCACCTTCGAAGATTCTCCGACGCTCAAGTTAGAAGAGTGTATAAGAACTCAGTGAATACTCAAATAGTGCAATAGCAAGATGAGAGTTAGAACAACGTAACCTTACATGTGTATTGGAACATGTTATTTATAGTTGAGCGTGGAAAATGAATCGTTAGGTGCAAGTGGGCCCATAAGTTTTGATGCCGTGTGTAAAGTGTCAATCAGAGTGGCTCAGTATTCAAAGTATATCAGGGGGTAGGTCAATTATCAGTGTACGATTCTGACACAGGGATGGAGGATAGTCTCCTTTTCCATAAATTGCGCTGCGACTGTACCTACTCCTTTCAATGAATGAAAGGGACATATCTCGTTGTGCAGAGTATCTTTCTCGTTATGACACTGAGGCAATCGGTTAGAGGTGACAGATGAATGAGAGTGGATAAGTCACCCGGTGTCTCGGACGTTACTTCGGATGACCGGTGTAGGAGAGACTTGCATCGTGTATTTACCGACCGGATCATTACCTTGTGATACCAGTTGACCTTTATGATGGCTAAGATGGCCTCTTATCCTTAGGTCCGGTATCCAGACCAGACAATCTTGGGGCCGGTATCCAGACCGGATCATTTGTCCCCTAGCTTGTGTGAGGGACTATAAGTTGCTCATATAAGCTATGCTGTTCATGAGAGGTCTATATGCCGGCATAACCTGCAAGAATACATGTTATGTTTTTACCTTCGCAATACTTGTTAACCGTTGAATATTGTCCCCAAGTGTTATTGAGTGATCGATTCCGAGTGAGTGACTCTGAATTGGCAATCGACTCTGAATGAGCGACTCTGAGTGAGGTTGGTTCTGGTCGTGTCATCAGATGGAGCCTCCTTATGCTATTTGATAAAAGTATGTGTGTTATTTGAGTCTTCTATTTCTTTGGTGCCGAGAGCTCGAGCCCGGGCTTATCTTAAAAATACCGAGTGATCCTTCCGGATGGAAGATTTCCGAGTGGTCCTTCTGGGGTGGAAGATTTCCGAGTGATCCCTCCGGGTGTGGGAGATTTTCGAGTGATCCTTCCGGATGGAAGATTTCCGATTGATCCTTCCTGGGAGGAAGATTTCCGAGTGATGCTTTGACGGTGTTCAGTTTAACCATACTCGGAGTTTGATTTTAGTCCTACAATCCGAGTCTTCACCCGGGTAGGAAGTTTCTGAGCGCAACAGTCCCGAGTGGGGTGTCTCTAAGTGTGACACTTCCACGTGGGATAGCACCAAGTGAGACATTTCTGAATGGGATAGCACCGAGTGAAGCATTTCTGAGCGGGGTAGCACTGAGTGAAGCATTTCTGAGCGGGATAGCACCAAGTGAAGCATTTTCCGAGTGAAACACTCCTGGATAGAGAAAGGCTTTGACTTCGAATGAGTACGTTTCAGGTAGAGACATTCCCGAGTAAATAATTCCTGATTGTAAATTCGAAGTGAGATATTTTCAATTTAAAGAATTCACGAATCGGACTTCAGTGAGATATTGCTGAATAAAGAATTCACGAGCCTGACTTTGAATTTGAAGTGTTTTCGAGTAAGGATTTCCAAAGGAAAGTATTTCCGAGCGAATTCAATAACGAGAATGGCGATTAATTCTTCTATAATGTTCGGCCAAACCTACTAGTCGTACTTGGAGTTTGGTTCAATCCTACAATCCAAGTCTTCGACACGGGGTTCAGATCAGGGCTAATCCTGAACCTACTGCACCCGTTACTCAGGATTCAGCGTGGCCTTGAAGAAGGACCAACTTACTACGCCCAAGCCTTCACCGGTGCTGGATTTTACCCATTCACCATTCTCTTCAATCGGTGTTGGATTTTACCCATTCACCGTTCTTCTCAATTGGTGTTGGATTTTACCCATTCACCGTACTTCTTCAATCGGCGTTGGATTTTACCCATTCAACGTACTTCTTAATCGGTGTTGGATTTTACCCATTCACCGTTCTTCAATCGGTGTTGGATTTTACCCATTCACCATTCTTCAATCGGCGTTGGATTTTACCCATTCACCGTACTTACAGTTTGGTTTTAATCCTGCCCTCCAGGTCTTCACTGGTGTTCGGTTTAATCCTACTAACCGTACTTGGAGTTCAGTTTAATCCTACAATCTGAGCCTTCGAATGGGGTTCGATACAATCCTACAACCCATTTCCTGAGGTTCGGTTTAATCCTACAACCCAGGTCTTCACCGGTGTTTGGTTTAATCCTACTAACCATACTCGGAGTTTGGTTTAATCCTACAATCTGAGCCTTCGAATGGGGTTCAGTACAATCCTACAACCCATTTCCTGAGGTTCGGTTTAATCCTATAACCTAGGTCTTCACCGGTGTTCAGTTTAATCCTACAACCGTACTTGGAGTTCGGTTTAATCCTACAATCCCAACCTTCAAATGGGGTTCGGTATAATCCTACAACCCATTTCCTAAGGTTTGGTTTAATCTTACAACCCAGGTCTTCACTGGTGTTTGGTTTAATCCTACTAACCGTACTCGGAGTTCGGTTTAATCCTACAATCCGAGCCTTCAAAATATGGTTCACCCAATTGTACCTTCAAAGAGGTTCATCACTAATGAAGGATACATTGTTAGGATCGTCAAGTCCTGAAAGTATCTTGTCACAACAATGTTGTGCATCGAATAAAATCATAAAGACAATGGGTGAATCATAAAGAATTTTTCATTAATTATGAATTACAATACAAAAGAAAGAAAGAGAGCCGAGTTGGGGTCATGCCTCGTTAAACCTTCTTGGTAAAACCTGATCGGAAAAACTCAAGTAAGGAAAAAGAGTGCACATTGTCTTACCGACTAGCTATAACAGCAGAAGGCGTTCTTAGCTTTGATGGCCTGATCCCTAATCAATGACCTCTCGACGGCCCTGATGTTGTTGTTGGGGCATAACTTTTTACTGTGCAGACTCGACAATCATAACTCCCTTTTGCTTTTCAGAAGTAGTAAATCTTTCGATCGGAGTGGAACTATCGTCATTGTCGTACTCGTGATACCCTCCCCTTTTCTCAATCCGGTCTGGTTCATCAAAAGTCCCTTCTTTGAAAAGGTACTATTTGAGTTTACCCTCTCGGATCAGGGTTTCGATAGTATTCTTCAGGGCCTGACATTCATTTGTTGAGTGGCCCTTTTGCTCATGGAATTCGCAGTATTTCTGAGGGTCACCATGTTTGTAAAGCTGGGGCGGCTTCCTGACCCTGTATGTACTGAGTGCTGGCCATCCGATCTCCCTCAAAATTTGCGAACACTTAGAGTTTAACGGAGCATAATTGTTAAACGCATCTACTCATTTTTCTTGGTGCTGCGGAGCAGGGTTATCAAGGGTGTTGCCACTGAACGGTCTTTCCATGTGTTCCGATCGGGGCCTGTCTTTATATCTTTATTGTTGACGTGGTGTCGGGGATTTCCTTTTCGCTGTTGTTGCTTCCAAGTGCATTTCTATGCCCACGTACTTTGAAGCTTTTCTTCGAAACTCCTTCAATGTTATCGGAGGACTCTTTGCCAAAGACAAAGTAAAGGCGGATCCAGGTTGTAAGGCTTCAACAATAATATGAAGCTGAATAGCCTCCGTGAGGTTAGGTACCAAAGCAGCCTCCTTATAAAATCTCTTCAAAAACTCCTTAAGAGTTTCACTTTCTCCCTGCCTTATTTGAGCCAAGGTATGAGAAGTCCTTAGAACATCTCTAGAGATAATGAAATGGCTCTCAAATAAAGTCGCCATTTCTTCCCAAGAGTCTATTGACCCCGAGGGTAAACTTTTGAACCAACTAAGAGCCTCCTCCGTCAGGGTTCGTGGAAACATCCTGCACATCACATCTTCATCGGCTCCAAGGTACATGTTTAGTGGGATCAGTCTCCCCATTATACTTTCCGATTGAAAGTGGTTGGGTTGTTTGCAGGTGTTTGGGGATGAGTATACTCATGAGCCTCCTTGAGAAAGGGACATTGAGTCAGTATGCCCCAGAAGTCATCACTACCTGCTCCTTCCTTCTTGCACTGATTCTGTCCCCAGAATCTTAAGTTTGTTCTCTCTTCTCATAAGTAGGGATCTTAGAATACTGGAGAGTTGTGGACTTCTCTCTCATAGATGCATGGCGAGTATCCTCCGCCTGAGACATCACTCTGTCCCCAGTTCCTCCTTTCTCCCTACACAACTCCATCAACTCTTCCCTGAGCTACCTTATAACTTCATCTCGAGGGTCAGGGGTTGCTACTGGTACTATTTTCCTTGAGTGGGTTGCTGGTGATTCGAAAATGAATCTCCTATCAGCTTGTTGATGGGTCATATCTTCCACATGACCATCCACAAAATTGCGTCCATCTCCTTCCATGGTCGACTACTAACTTTTGCAGAAAGTGGGAATAACTCTACCGAGTCCCACTGGGCGTGCCAATGATCTGGTCTGGACCGGGGTCTATGATCCGGTGTGGGACTAGCCACAAGAGTTAAGGATTAAATGAGGATGAAGACCGGTTCTGTGTGTATCCGGTCTATGTAATCTGACCTCTCAATTGAAGAAACCGGTCTCGTTGTCCTGGAGATCCTTCGCACCAAAGTTTCGCGTTGAAGTGGGCGAAAGGTGGTGCCACCTGCGAAGATTCTCTGACGCTCAAGTTAGAAGAGTGTATAAGAACTCAGTGAATACTCAAATAGTGCAATAGTAAGATGAGAGTTAGAACAACGTAACCTTGCATGTGTATTGGAACATGTTATTTATAGTTGAGCGTGGAAAATGAATCGTTGGGTGCAAGTGGGCCCATAAGTTCTGATGCTGTATGTAAAGTGTCAATCAGAGTGGCTCAGTATTCAAAGTATGCCAGGGGGTAGGTCAATTATCAGTGTACGATTCTGACACAGGGATGGAGGATAGTCTCTTTTTCCATAAATTACGCCTGTGACTGTACCTACTCCTTTTAGTGAATGAAAGGGACATATCTTGCTGTGCAGAGTATCTTTCTCGTTATGACACTGAGGCAATTGGTTAGAGGTGACGGATGAATAAGAGCGGATAAGTCACCCGGTGTCTCGGACGTTACTTCGGACGACCGGTGTAGGAGAGACTTGCATCGTGTATTTACCGACCGGATCATTACCTTGTGATACCGGTTGACCTCTAGGACGGCTAAGATGGCCTCTTATCCTTAGATCTGGTATCCAGACCGGATCACCATCAATACCATAAATACATAATCACCAATATATTCATAATACCAACAAGGGTCATTTTCAACAATACATATCAATAATACAGCCAGTGGTATTAACACCATCAACAATACATATTCAACATCTTATACTTCAACAACTCATACATATATATATATATAGCGCCACCATAGGGCATAGTTAATAACTTCTAATAAAAGCGGTACCAATCAATCATCAACAACATCAAGCATTAGGCTTCACTTTATAAATGTTAATTTATAGCACAAAGTCCATTTTTTTCATAATATCATCAATATATTCATGATCCCAACATAGGTCATTTTCATCAATATATTCATAATCACAACGAGTGACATTGACACCATCAATAATACACTTATTTAACAAAGAACCATCAACAACATATAATCAGCCTATTAGGCTTCAACATACATATAACATTACCACAAGACGAGTCAATACTATTTTAATAAAAATAAAATCAATTAACCATCAACAATATCAAGCATTAAGCTTCACTTTATAAATATTATCCTATAGCACAAGTTCCAATTTCCATAATATCATTAACACCATTGTGGCCATTGCCAACCACATATACCTAACAATATATTTACTGGCACTTCATGAATCAAATTCAAAGAATATTATTATTATTATATATATATATAGGGTCACCACAGGGCGTAACCATTAACTTTCCAAATAGAGACAACATCAATTAATCAATAACCTTATCATACATTAAGCTTTAATTCATAACCACCATTAAGTTTTTATAACATCATCAACAACATCATAATTTATTACCATCAACACATGCCAACCAATAATATCAATGGCACTTCATGGCCTAATTCGTATAATATCGTTATTACTTCTCATTAAGCATTATGTTTCCATTTCCAAACAATACTTCATCCTACAAACAATAGTTATATTTTTACTTGATAAAAATTTGATATTTATCGGGTGTCAATATTTAAAGTAAACTTTTTAATTTTCAAACCCATCCTGGAATTAAAAATTTCTATTCGTTACTTAATGGTAAACCCCCTCATACATCAACATGTATCTTAAGGCGTTATCTAGCTTTTTGAACACAATCTCAATCACCGATTCAGCTTTGAGCATAAATACCCTATACTTAAAAAATTCCAAAATTAATTAAAAATATCCTCGTAACCTATAAATCACCAAAACACTAAAATCGATGCTAGAATACAAAAATGATGGAGTTTTGATAAGTATCATACCTATCAAGGGTTTCAAAACTTGTCGACAGAGCGTCAAAACTACCCCAGATCTTTGAAATCCTTTTGACGGCTCTCGAAAAGCACACCCCAACCTCTTGGGCTTTGCAAAAATTGAATTTTTAGGAACCAATCTTCGTCTTTCCTCTAATGAGGCGCACGACCAAGCTAGAAAAAAAGAAGGGGAAGGTCAAAATTATTGCATGCAATGAAAAAGAAAAATATGCATGCAAAGGAAAGAGTAACATGTATATGCTTCACTATTTTATTCATAACATAAGCTACAAATGTTTGATTTAAGGGATCTTGGTCTTATAATATTTGTAATGAGATTTACTACAACTTTTATGAAGATACCAAGAGCCAGTTCTAAGCCAAAAAGTTCCACATTACGAAATAAGTTGCTGACCCGTTAGCCATCACCAGCCAAGACAACATTCTGTATTTTGGGCATAACGTTTGCTCTGATTAACAAATTTAGGTGTTTTGTAGCTTGTTAGAAAGTGGAAATAAATAAGAACAATTTTTATGTTCATGATTTTTCCAAAATCATAGTGAAATAGTCTTATACAGACTATGACATCCCTCTGCTAACTAGGATAAATGCCTTCCGTTGGGCCATCCTACTTAACTAAGAGTGTCACGAGTTTAGAAAAAAGTGTAGGTTTTCTTTTGTACATAAGAAACACAAAACATGGTGCATCATCATCTTATTAACCAAATCAGTTCATATATGATTCCACATTGCTTTACATACTCAAATGAAATCAGGGGCTGTAACATCCTAGGTTGATTTACCTTTTCATTTACATACGGTAAATTATTTTCACAATAAATTTTTCGCGTTGAATAAAAATTTGTATCTTAATATGACTTGGTATTTACTTCCCTTAACAATTAATCCACTTAGCCTCGATGTAAAATAATATTTACCTCTTTTAGTTACATAAAATCATACTCAGTATGAACAAAACCGTTCTAAAATAAATCCTTAAATAAAAGTATGTTAAAATAATAACCAATCGGAAATAGGTCCATTAGGTCTTGATAATAAATAGTATTCATTTAAATGTAATCAAAATGATAATAAGAGTGTACACAGAATAATGTCCGTTTGGAATACATCCTTTGGTAAAATGGAATTAAAACAGCGGGAGAAGAAGAAGAAGAAGAGGACAGGGGTCATTCGCCTGAGCGAGACCCAAGGTACCTAGGCGAAATCCGAGAGTCGCTTAAGCGAGTGCCGACTCGCTTGAACGAATGCCACCCTGAAGTCTGAGTGAACAAGCCGCACATACGGACTCACATGGGGTTTCACTCGGTAAAATGGTTTACTCGGCAAAAGGGTTTCACTCAGAAAACACTCAACTTCCATTCACTCGGACGTTCCACACTTGACTCATTACTACCCTTCACTCAGAAAGCTTCACTCGGTCACAACTCCCTCGGAGATAATTTAACCTCCTTCACTCGGTTATAGCTCCTCCGGATATCCTCACTCGGTGAATACCCTATCCTTACTTCCCTCGGAAAAAAACTCAGATTTCCCACTCAGACACATCCAACTTCTCTTCACTCGGAATCATGATACACTTTCTTCACTCGGAACTCTCTCCCAACCAATCCCACTCGGGACATTCTAACCTTCCACCCGGAAGGGGGATCTCTCGGTTATCCTTCACTCGGACAAGGGCAGGAATTTCACATAGTGGTGAAATAGACATCAAACCGACTGGCCCTTGATCAACCAGGGATGAATCGACTCAGGCAAGACTCGCTCGGTAAAAGACTGTCACAGCAAACACGTGAAAATATAAACTAAGCATAACACAATGTCAGTTCACATTAGATTTAGTTTAAGTCAGCACACAGGTAACATTACACACTCGGAAAACTCCTTATACACAATTATATTATACAGTTACTCAAAATCACTCGGGCCTTCGCATCGATCTCCCCCTTGGCGCGACTCCATGGCTCCGGCTTCCTCCCTGTCACTGGTTACTAAATTAAAATAACAGCAAGGGTGAGTGTTTGGCATCATAATTAATATAGAGCGGAATTTAACAAGTTAAGTATATATATATATGCTTTATCCGAATGCATCTTCGTCCCTCTTTCAAATCGTACTCAACAATCACAATAGCAGATTTCACTCGGCAAACTTAATGACAAATCAAGCTAGGTATATATATATGTATAAGTCTCATTCAGAAATCGTAGCAGTTCACTCCGTAAAACCCAACAACAGCATTCAGTAAAGATAACAATTCATACTCCTCAAATATATTAAATTTTCACTCGGAGATTTATCAAGTCACACTCAGAAATTATAGCACATTGCACAACAATGAACATATCAACTCAACTTAGCAATTATATCAAATTCATCAATAATCACCACTGACTCTCATGCAATCTGACTCCTAGTATTCGGATACTAAAGGATCGGCCTTCAGCTGGGGGTCCTACTTGACACCCCGTGAACCCTGCTTGGTTCACCGAGTCCTGCTTGACTCTCCACCTCGACTACTGGGTCCTACTTGACCACTGGGTAGCTCAACTGGGCACAAAAACCACGGGAGCCGGAAATGAGGGGCTATAACATACCGTCGGCCGTCCCACACCACATAGTCATACGTACAGTTCACATTTCACATATCAAACATGGCCATTAACATCAATTTCTCATCATTCGGGTGACCTGCTTGTCAAACCCGGATTCACATTATAACACTGATCATCTCAACATTAAATATTTCAAGCTCATGACATGATTAACTCAGTCACACACCTGATCCTCAACTGATCGGTGTACATAGTCACACATGCACAAACATAGGCACATAACAACATTCAATAACGTTTTCTTACCCTGTTCATACCATTCAATGGCTCAGATAGGAAGTAAGTCCTATTCTAATTAATTATAACCCGAACACCCCCTTACCTCGGTTTAGGGATGTCAATGGGGCGGGGCGGGTGCGGGTAGTATGTTACCGCTACCCGTATCCACGGGTTTTAGGCGGGTAACGGGTATTTGCGGGTTCGGTAGCGGGTACCCACGGGTATTTCTGAATATTTATTATTTTTATAAAATAATAACAAAGAAGAAAATATGGTATAATGTACTAAACATAATATTATTTTAGTAAAATATAATTCAAATTAATATTGTATTATACATTACAACTTTATAAATTAAAAGTATTTTTATTGAAAAATATTAAATTTTGTTTATCTCATTATAAAATAATAAAAAATACTTAGATATTTAAATATATTTAATAAAAAATAAATATTAATAATTAAACGGGTACCAGCGGGGCGGGTAGTGTGATACCGCTACCCACCCATTTAGTAAATATACGGGTATCCATTACGGGTAACCCACGGATTACCCGCGGGCGCGGGTTTTTTTGCCATCCCTACCTCGGTTCCACGCTTCGATGATCTGCTCCCGGTGTCGGTCTCTTCCTCTGAGCACTGGATTCGCAGTCTCAGCTCCGTCACTCAGCCTTTCGCTGTTTAATCTACTACCTACAAGTCAGAATGTAAAAACTCGTTAACTCAACGCCCTCAGCTCTAAGGGCCACATTTGTGCTCACACTCACCAAAAGAGTGGAGAACAGACTTGAATACAGCCATGCATGGTCCTTGGCTACCAGAGAAACGAAAGGGATAAGGAACCACAAATAAAATGGATCAGTGGACTCACCTTGAGGCCATGATCACAGAAATGGGGTTCGATTGAAGTCTTAACACTAACGGAGTCCTCCTCCAGAGCATGCAACTCAGCAACGAGAGAGGAGAAAACGAAGAAGAAGGAGAAACAGACCAAGAAGAAGAGGTAGTTCTCGTGAATAATGAAGAGGGAGAGAGAGAGAATTTCCTTTTATATAAGGCTCAGGGGAAAGACAGCCTTTTCCCCTATTTCATTTGCATTCTCATTAAAAGTTTTAATTAATTTCACCACATTAGACTCTTTTATAGTTACCCAACCAACTACACTTATTTACTTTCACAACGTTTAATTATTCCTGATTGCCTAATACTTCTTAAGAGTGTTGACCCGATCTGGATACCGGCCAACCGGTGTCCAGGCGTAGTGCCCACACCTCGGTAATCCGAGCTAATGCTTGAGAGGTCGGACACTTCATCCGTCCTTACATCTTTGTTATGCATATCCGTTTGCCTCAGCCATACAAGAGGTTGATCCAGACTATAATTCTGAGTTAGGCGTTCTCCTCATACCGGTTAGTCCAAGACCACTCCAGGCACACCGGATAAGCATCAGTCACAAGACAGCACGTCTTTGACCGTTCTCCCCTATACAACCGATCTTCAACACTGTTTGGTCCTCACATCTGAGACCGACCCGACACCGGATTCCTTGACCCCGGTTCAAGCAGATCAAATATTAAATAAATCTCTAAAACATTTGCTAATATTTTTCACTCTTCATAATTTTTATTAAAATACCAGGAATGTTACAGGGGCACATAGGCTCCCATAAGAAAATAAAATCCAACTTAACTACCTAATACATAAGGATAACCTAAACCTAATTAGGGTCCATTCGGTGGACGGATCCCACTACTGTCGCTAGCCTCGACGACAGTGTATCTCCAACAGGAATCCTAATTCATAGTATGTCACTCTAAATCGGGATCCTTGATATAAGAGAGATAAGATATCCTCACGATAAACCAACGCTCTGTTGGTCATTCCTTCACTAAAGCTAGCCCAAGCTCTCTAGGATGCTCTTTGTGCACACCTTATTAGAAGACGGTTGAGCCACGAGGATAAGTTAACTCTTCTTTCCTTTGAGCCATGCTCTCTATTATTCCATATCCATGTCCAAAAGGGTTGGCCTCATAGCCTGTGCATCCCGCTCAACTGGAGAATCTTTGGGGATCAAAGGCAATCTGTCTTGCATACGACGTCTCTTTGATAGCCCGCTAGCCATGCTGAACCAAAAACGTAAAGGTGAGACATTAGCCCTACTTGTCTACCTCTCAACGGGAAATCCCTTTACCATGTCATCACATATCACATAATTACCACTCAAACTCAGGGATATATTTCCCCTATATTCAATATCACTACATACATCATCATTAAGCCATTCCTATCATGTTTCAATATCAAACCATATTTCACCATTATCACATATATCAGATTTGCATTAAACAAATACCAAGAATAACCTATTCATCTTGAACCTTACCCTAATTATACTTAATCTCATCACATCTCATATGTTTCTACTCTACTCATTACACTACCATGGATGACACAATCATGTAGTATAACAATCACTGATATAATATTAACTAGCCTACATTTATCAGATATACCAACATACATAACACACATCATGCCACCAACATATCATTATCCCATTCAATGACAACACCTAGCCAACACACCCTCCTTGTAGCATGAGGTTCATAAGCAAGCAATAATACCTATGTATATATACACCATAAATCCAGTCATGAATACAACCATAACAGATTATTACCTACTTACAACTATCATATTATTCATAATCATAAGTTACTATATATATCATAAACATGAACCATCACACAATTGACACACAACTCACAATCACAATCATAAAACTAATTTACATGATCACCCATCAATGTAGTTAATCAACCAAGATGTCATGCATGTGTTAGGTTCATTGTATCTCTTTCTTTTCATTTAAATCTCATGATGCAAATAGGGCCCATCATCTCATCATCATCAATAACAACATCACCATTTCGCCAGTATGTCTACTGGAAAGGAATGATCTTTGTGGAATACTAGTGTGGCTAGAGTCCTTTCGAGTTCTCTACTAGGGGTATATGGACTATAACCCATCACCATTATCACACATCCAAACCTTACACCCTGGGCGTGGCAACATAAACCAGAAGTTACGCTACATGGCCTTAGAAACGTTCATTCACGTCGAAGTATTCCTGGCTAGCCACCGACTGTTCGACACCAGGTGCAAGCCTGAGCCATCTGGATGCCCAAAGCCGGAGTACTCCCAAGGTTCATTCTGAACTTGAATTGAGCATGTTCTCCAATGTACCCACTACACTATAATGCAACTAGCCATGGTACAACAATATCTCATTGGTGCGAAATCATCTGAGGATGAAATTCTTTGGCAAGCGCACTAATCGTTAAGATATAGAATATTTGATGGTTCCCATGGGGTTGTGTTAAGTACCACAATCTTGAGGAGTCTCTAGCTGAACCTTACACATAAAGCCATTAAAGTCTTTTTAGTTTTCTAAATTTTATATTATTTTTGTGAATTGTTAACAATAGTGTCACTAAGTAGAATTTATGTTAACAATTAAACTATACTAAACATAGATTGGAGTTGAAACCAACACATCATAACTCACAAATTTGCATGAACTCAGTAGCAGACACAAGCAAAGTAGAATTCAATCTCACATATGGATAACTCCTAATTCCTTACGTAATTATCACTAATCCAACCCAGGCCAATCCTAATCCCTTAGGTATCAGTTTTTAGTTGATTTAGATATAAAATTACGGTGAACCCTAGCACTATCCAAATACCTTAGGTATAATACCTAGGTCAGCAAATGTGAATAAGAATTACTCACCATGATTCCTTTCTAGTGAGAACTTCAGAATGCCTGGATTTCCCAATCCTAGGGTTAAAGATGAACAATTGTTGATGTTCAGAACCTACTCCAATGCATCTTCAGCTTCATCACTTGAGAATCAGAGATATGGAGGCTTCATTCAACTCCAATCCAAGAGAATTAGGCACTCATAGAAGGAAGACGAAAATGGATACAAAGAATGGAGGTTAGGGATGAGAGCATCTAGTGACAAAATATTTAGAAGAGAAAAAAATTATGAGAATGAATTAGAATCTAAAAAATTAGTTATAGGGCTCTCTTACATTACATGTATATATACTAATCTAAACTAATTAGTTGCTAGTTGCCTAGGCTAAAATAATACATTTTTTTGCCATTAATACATATGTATAAATAAATAGGCTCACTTAAATTAACCAAAATACAGCATATACATAATCTGAAACATGGAAAATACATGGTTCCTTTGCACACACGTGTGCTCATGGTAGGGAACGTAGTGACATGCTGGCTTCATGGCACTTGGTCCAGCATATAGGTGTGAACATGTTGGTAATGAGTGTGAAAACGTTGGGCTTCTGGAATAACATGATACATGGGCGTAAGCGTTGTTATCAAAACTGAACCAGTTCAACCGGTCTAACCGGTTGAATCATGAATCAGTTAGGTGACCGGTTCAGGTCAATTCTTTAATACTATTGGTTCAACCACGGTTAAACCCTGGTTCAATCACGATTTGCTTGAATCGGTGTCTTTATCTGTTCAATAACCGGTCCGATTTTAAAAACATTGGGTGTAAGTGTGAGCGTAATAGTGACGTGAGTACGCTGAGCTCCTGGACTTGGCACCAATTTACGCGAAACATGGGTGTAGGTACGCTAGGAACGAGCGTAGACACACTGGGCTATTGGTTGAGCATTTTCTAGTCCAAAATATGCCAAGCATAAGGCTACAGTAGTTTAGGGTAAGTACGCTCAGCCTCAGAGTCCAATTTTACCAAAAAGTTGATCTAGGCGTGCTTCTACGCTCACAGGCGTACCTACGCGCGTTTCGATTTTCTAAATTTTCTCCTAGGTGTACCAACGTTGGGTCTAGCATACCCAAACTCAAGAAATGTGTAACAGGTGCTTTTGAGCGTACTCGCACGCTGGTGGGCATACTCACATGCGCATTTCATGCTCTAATAGGTGCTTTTTATTGTAAATTTTCTATATAAAATTTAAACATTCATTTTAAAAGTCTAACTCTTAAAATTCACTCCGCCTAAACAATTTCAACCAAACTAATCATGAAAGGAAGAGTTGAGTGGTGAATAAGAACAAATGGAGGTTAAAAAATGGAACAAGAAGGTTGATGCATCAACAAGAGGAGAAGGGAGAAAGAGCAGAGACACTTAAACAAGAAAAGTTCCAATATTCCTTCTAAAATCTGACCCTTAAAACAAGAGGAAGAAATCTGATAGGGTCTTTCTTTCTTCTTTTTTTGGTAAAGGGTCTTTCTTTTCATAACCAAAAAATAAAAGGGGATCGGTCGTTAGTATTTCAGTTTTTTTTTTGTTGGCTGAGTATTTAGGTTTGGTGTGTTCGAAGAAATCCCATACCCATAAAAGAGAAGCCCAAAACAGAGTAGGCCCAACAGAAAGCCCATTAAAGATGGGATGCTTTCTGCGAAGCCATGGCAAGTGGGGAGAGTGAGTGAGAGAGGATTGGTTCGTTCTTTCACTCTGTGTTTCCCCTCGGAGTGGAAAATGGATCGGAGCTCTTCCTCAACCGGTACCCGAAAAATCAGACCCAAACCCGACATATACTCAACCTTCGTTGTCCATGATGACGACGACGAAGAACGCGGAGAATCCAACCGTCGCCGGAAGCCGGGAGCCGCGCAACCTCATGACGATCCTTACGCGACAATGCTCTACAAAGACAACGGTCAAGAAGACGACGACGAAGACTCCTCTCTCCCTCCGCTCCTCAAGCGCCTTCCCAAGGACTTCGGCCACGACTACGATGACGACGACGACGAAGACGCCGGCGATTTCGGTACCGTGATTGTGAAGAGCGATCGGACTCGGCAGCGGGATCGACCTTCTTCCAGCTTGGCCTCGCCTTCGGGCTCAACTCGGAATGCTCGGAACGTTGCTCAGGCGGGTCCGTTCAACAGGTTCGGCGGTCGCGGTGGAGATGAAATGGACGGAGAAGGAGATGACGACGGCGGAGGATTTTCGACCTTCGTCGTGCGTTCGGCGCCGAAGCCTGGCGATAGAGAGTTGTTAAGCGGAACCGTGGTGCGACGGACGAGCGGCGGCAGCGGTGGTGTTGGTTCGACGATGGAGAGAGCGGTGGCGAGCATGCAGGCGATGGGAGATTTCGGATTCGGAAAACAGATGAAAGGAAGTGGTTCCTCGCAGAACGATGATGGAAGGCAACACACGATAACGACGAAGGTTTCGACGAGTTCGATTCCTGAGAGTGTTACCAGAGAAGATCCTACCACCAAATACGAATTGCTCAATGAACTTGGTAGGCATTTGAAAGCATTTCGAATTTCGAGCTCGTTTTTCACTTTTCTGATTGATCGTGTGTTGCGAATTGTCATGGTTTGGTGGTTATGGCAGGGAAGGGTTCCTATGGAGCTGTTTACAAAGCAAGGGATTTTAGAACCTCGGAGATGGTTGCTATCAAAGTGATATCTTTGTCTGAAGGAGTGAGTTTCTGTTGCTTTTGTATTCAGATGCTTGTGTTATGGTTGTTTGATTAAAAGGTGAGAGTTTGAACTGTTGTGAGTGAATTTTGATGTTCATTAGGAGGAGGGATATGAGGAAATACGTGGTGAGATTGAGATGTTACAACAATGTAATCACCCGAATGTTGTCCGTTATCTTGGAAGCTATCAAGGAGAAGAGTATCTTTGGGTAAGGAGTCTTTTCCTAACATTGACATTGTTCATGTGGTGCTGATTTTGTATAACTGTTTAGATTTAGTCTGCTATTTGTGTGTAATGACGTGTTTTTGTCTGTTTAGGCTTCCTTATGGTTATGGTGATTAGCTGACGTGAATTTGACAAATATGGAGTGAGACTTGCAAGCTTTTTGTTGTCTGGCTCTTGTTTGTTCTTGCTTCTTTTCACTGGGACTTCTATTTTTAATCCTAGTTTTTAACTGTTGGCTTTCCCTGCTCCTTTTGCTTATGCTTTCTTAATCCAACCAATGAGGTTGATTTTGCTTGTTAAATATCTTTTCTGAATTCTGATTAAGTTTTTGGCAGATAGTGATGGAATACTGTGGTGGTGGTAGTGTTGCTGATCTGATGAATGTGACTGAGGAGCCACTGGATGAGGGTCAAATTGCTTACATCTGTAGAGAAGCACTCAAGGTATAATTGATTGACTTGCTTAGCACTAGTTATATTGAATGATTGTATGCTACTTGTTGATTTTTTTGGTTAATTACTACTAAGATTGTCTGCTGAAGCATTTTCCATTACCTTTGATAGAGTCAAGAGAACAAAATACTTTGTTTGCAAAAACATTCTGCTGTTTGTGGATGTTATTTTTGTTTTTTTTCCTAATATTTTCCTTGATTATGTGTAGGGACTTGAGTATTTGCACTCAATTTTTAAAGTCCACAGAGACATCAAAGGTGGGAATATCTTATTAACTGAACAAGGGGATGTCAAGCTAGGTGAGTACTATATTGGTCCCACAGTTTTATTGATTATTATCATTGTTTCATTATACATGAAATCTATGAAATATCTTTATCTATAGTAGTGTGCAATGAATGAGTTGATTTCTCAGTATTTTTACCCTCTTCTCAAATAGAAATTAAGTTCACTCTTTAGTGTAATAATTTTTTCTTTAATTCTGATGTAGATAGATAGTGGCTATGATGTCTTAACTTTTATGATTGAGATAAGCTAGTATAACAAACAACTACTTTAAACTGGTTTATAAGCTACCATGCAGAAGCTATTCTGCTTGGAAAAAGTGATTGAGATAAGCTAATAGAATAGAACAACTACTCTGAACTGTTTTATAAATAGTCGATGATAGTATGTTATAGGATTTCTCTTATTTTTTCTTAAGAAAATTCGATCCAGTGTATTTATTTTAAAATTAGCGCTTGCAAAGTCATGAAGATTTTTTCTGGAGCTAAATGTATGTTGAAACTTTTGTTTTTATATATAAAAAATTATGTGCTAAGCCTTCTGAAGAATTACTTATGACAATGCCCTTCTTAAAGAATGTTTGATGCATTTCATTTTAACTGTTAGAAACATGTTTTCCCTGGACTTTCTTCCTTTCTTCATTTCTTGGAGTTTAGGTTTCATATATAAATAGTTAATATTCTTAGACTTGTAACAGCAGGCTCATTAAGAATTCTGGCTGTGATTGGGCAGGGGATTTTGGTGTTGCTGCACAGCTTACGAGGACTATGTCAAAGCGCAATACGGTAGTTGACGTGTAAACTTGTTATGTGTTTATTGTGGTTTGTATCAGAGGATGCTTGAAGTAGGAAGTAGGAACATGGCTTTAGAAGCTTAGATGTCAGACTTATGGTGCAAGATAATTAATTTTTCATTAAATAGCATGGCCAAGAATAAAATATTTTGACCCACCTCACAGGATGTCAAGTTTGGAACAAATTTAGGGTAAACGTCATGTGCTATTAAATGCTATGTGCCATTAAATGCTCAGTCTACAAGATGGTTGAATGAACCATTTGAATAAACTATCTAGACATGCTTTAAACATGCATCTCTGACTGAATCATAGCAGTCAATCCCAAATAGCGGAGCATAGCGGCTGACCCCGAAATTGGGATCGCGGCGTCGTGTTGCAAATTGCGGATGCCATTTGATTCTATCACTGGTAAAACACATAAACACACACACATGTATATGTAGAGAAACTTAAAAGAAGAGAACAATAACTAAAAACACTCTAAATGCATAGTAGATAATTGAAATCTAATCTTATCCAAATTATCCAAATCAAAAGATTCAAAACATGTTCTGAACTGCATAAATTCATAATCAAAACATTCTAAAAACCAGAATCCAAGTCTCATAATCTCTAGGCAGCAGTAAAACATACAAAAACATAAGCCATATCAACTAAGAATTCTAGAAATCATATTCTTCATCTTCATGTTCGAATGGTTCTTCCCCTCCACTTGAACACTCATGATTACTCCTATATATTTCTTCTTCTCCTGTCTCTTCTTCATCATGACACTCTTCCTCTTCTTCTTCTTGCACAACAACAACTTGCTTCCCCTTTCTCCTATTGGTTGAAGAAGGCCCTGAAGATGTCTCAATGTTGGCTGTGTTTTGTCCCATCTTCCTCCTCCTAGTGTAATGCCTTGGCTCACCAGCTCCGGTAGCTTGTGCCACTTGCTTCCAAGTCAAGCCATCACTTTCATCACCAAACACTAGCTCATCCTCCTCACCATCTTCATCACCACCCAATTGTCCTAAAAACCACTCATTAATTAGTATGGTCACCATCAACTTCCTTTAGGACAATTGGATCAAGGATTGCCTTTGCTTCAAAGTGATCCTTCAAAGTTTGGTTTGTACTTGATGAGAACCAAGTCCTCCAACTTTTGATGCTCAATCCGGCTGCTTTTTTTAGAACGAACCTGTTTTATTGTTTTAAAAAATGTTAGCAAACCAAATACTAAAAAAAACACAGTAATAACGTCAACTAGAAGATTTAGGATGAATCCTACATGCTAAAAAATGCTCAGTTAGTCTTACATCCTGATGACTTACAAGTCAACAACAACACCTTAATGGCAATTTTCTGCAAATGTGGAGTGTGTGTCCTGTAGGTCTTCCACCATTCAGCTGCAATGGAATTAGTTAACTATATGTTATTTGCTGATTTTTATGAAACAAAGTAGCAAACTCTTATCAAGGGCTAAAATGCTCTTTTGTCTTATAGTCCCTGCTCTGCCAAACAATCCATCAGCTATTCTGTAGTTTCCTAATTCTATTACAGCCACATCTTCATCTTCAGGAGTTTTGGACAGCTTCTCAATAACCTTCATAAGGCCATGTTTCATCTCTCCATCCTTCTCAATAGCCGGATTTGAAAAGTATAATTGGGGATTAAGATAATACCCTACAGCATGCAATGGATGGTGCAACTGACAAGGCCATTTCCTATCAATTATCTCAAATTTCTCCTTATACTTGCTCTCATCTCCTTTGGAATCATTTCGAATGCTTTCCTTAGCCCTCCCCGTAGCTTAATAGATGTAACCCATGGCGGGCTTCTTATCATTATCCACCAACCAATCTCAACTTTAGCACAATGGGCCCCATAGCCTTGAGGCTATAAACCACATCAGCCCAAAATGTAGGAAGTAGGACTGTATCCATTGCTCTCTTTCCCTTGGCCTCTTTTCGCACCCTTGCTTTTCAACCATTCATCCGATGTAAACATTTTACAGTGTTGGCTCTTTAGATTGTATAACCTTTGCAGCGTCAAAAAGGTTGTAGCAAACCTTGGAACTCCATGTCTCACTAACTCAGTGCCGTCAGGGAAATTTCTCATGAGAGTTGATGCCAAGGAATGATTGTAGATGTAACCAACAAGTTTAACTCCTCTCTCTCTATGGACCTCTTGATCTTTGTATAAGCATACCAATGTCTTCCAACATCAAATCTGAGCAATGCACAGCATGTGGGGTCCAAAATAAATGTGGCCTCTTGGCCATCAACAACATACCTAAAAAGTTACATTACATTACAAATAGTATAATTGTTCAATGCCTAAATTTTCAATTGATGAAATCAAATTAAAATCAAATCAAATTACCGCCTAACACATAATTGCTTATGTGGTCCATGATCATTTGGACAACTTTCGATTCTCCAATCTCCTCCACAAACTTGTCCTACAACTCATGCACCTTCTCCTCCTCATCTCCATCCTCAAAATCATTCATATAAACCATTTTCTCTGCAACCTTTCTGTTATCTGCTGTTCTTTCACATCTTCGGGGGTCTTCATACACTTCCTAACATTCCTCACTGTACCCAATTGATGCTGCTTAGCTCTAGTTATACCACCGGTGGTGGTTTTCCCACAAAAACACAAGTTACTGACTTCTTGTTTTTGTCCCTAAAAATATTCCAAGTCCCAGCAATGTGAAGGTTCTTCCCCGTTGGCTTAAAAATTTCAGCTTGTGCAGTTGATTCAGGGATCCTAGATGTGTTTGCAGGCTGGTGTCCACTGGTTGCCATTAACAGAGAGTTATCGAAATGCTGTCAGAGATGATTTACGGCAAAAAAAATGAAGTAGAGGGTGGGGAAACTGTGAGAGGTTGCTGGAGGGTGCAGCGCCTGTGGGAATGTCGCGGGAGGCAGCAGTGGCTTGGACGACAGTCACCGGAGCTTGCAGTTGCAGTTCTCATGGTCGCTGGTGTCCTTGCAGTGCTCGCTGGAGTTGTAGACAGCAACGTATCACCTCGCCGGAGAAACTGTCTTACTCCCTGGAGAAGAAGAAAGGGGGTTGACAGGGATTGAAACAGTGGGAGAAGAGAAGAGAAGAGAAAGAGAGGTGGGAGAAGAGAAGTGAAATGGGTTAATAAAAAACCCTAAATTAAAAGAAGAGGGAAAGTCAAAAATACCTGTTTGCCCTTGAAAAAACCTCAATACGGTGTAGTTTTGAGTGCAGGAGTAAATAGCGGCGGCAACAAGCCACAATCCACCGTGACATGCGATGCTGGGATTGTGGATGTTGTGCTGCAACGTTAAAATGGACCAGTATTCAATGAGAATCGCAGAAGAGGGCCTCAACGTGATTTTGCGGTGTGATCGCAGCCACACCTCCCCGATTTAACTACTATGGTCTGAATTCTAGCTGGGATATACTTCCTCTGTTTCTATTTAAATGTCCATAGAGAGAATAAATCTAGTTCCTAATTCCTATTTCATTGTCCACTTAGAATTTCAAAGTACTAATAATTACTTGTTTTACTCGGTGATACGCAGATGAGAGGGAAGGTATGTTAAATAAAGAAAAAATAATGTAGTTTAATAAATGAAGGGGTAGATCAAGAATTTTGGTTTGTGCAATTTCTCTCTCTCCCTCTGAATAGCTAAATAGGAATGGAAGGCGTATGTTCTTTCTACTGAATTTCATATTAAACTGAGATGACGATGATTGTCCTATATATCCATTGCATAAAGATCTTGCCTGTTGTATTGGCTTTGTTTACAAGTGCGCATTTTTCAAGTAAATATGATTGGTTCTAGCATTTTCTTACCCAGTCTTTTGGTGCATGAATTTATGGTTAGTTTGTTCTACTGTAGGACGAATTAAAATCCACACCTTTGTTTCTCTGTGCTACACTGCTACTTATTAGGACTCTGTACTTTTCAGCCACATCATATTTACTCATCTAAAGTGCTATGCCCTTGTATTCTAAGTATTTGGCCTGAAGAATTCAACATGAAAATTGAAATGAACTGTTTTAACAAATAACATTTTACATTCCCCTAGAATTCTTAAAAGTTGAAAGTGAATTGTGCACATACTCAAGCATTTGACCCGCATTATGTTCTTTTTATGTATTATATATGGGCATGTTATTTATTCTTTTTATCATGGCAAGACTTTTGATGTTACAGTTTAATGTGCTTATAGTTCATTGGAACTCCTCATTGGATGGCTCCAGAAGTTATTCAGGAAAGTCGATATGATGGAAAGGTAATGTACTTTCCAGAAATTGTGAACCTAGTTTTTAGTTGCTCATTTTCCTCTTTGTTCCTTCTGTATTGTGCCTCCATGCTATGTTTCCAACTGCCTTTTTTGCTTTTGTAGATAGTTCCAGGGTTAGTACTTAGTAGTAAAAAGTTGTGTACCATATATGTATCATATGTGTATATAATGAGTTTCAAGATACTTCTTCCATGCTATTGCATGAACCTCCTTCAAAATGTGTTAGTTTTATATTCAGCATTATTGATAATCAATGAAACAATTATTAGTGAAATGGGTTGAAGAATGGTATCGAAATGGAAACTGTAATATTTTGCAGTTTTTTATGTTAGTGGTTCATAGTTCAGACCATCAGAAACAGGAATGCAAAATTCATCACTGGTTGAAAATATTAATCCTTGAAACCTTAAGAAAGTGCAATTGTGGTGTCTGCAATCTCATGGGAGATCCGAGAACAAAAAATCTGAAAGACTGAAGAATAAACAGTCATAAATAATGAAAATGCAAGTTAAGCCTAGTCGATGTTGCTTTGTGATGTGAAAGATGATGACAGTATAAGCATGTGCGTTGTGTTTATTGCCTCAAGGAAAATTTGAAGTTATTGGAGAGAAAGGGGATCAAGAACTGTCACCTTGGAATCTCTCTCGAGTCTTGATAAATTGACTTTGTAATTTTATCCGGTATCTATAAAGGAATTTATTTATAAAGAGAAAACTCACCCAGTTATCATGTGAGTTTCTAAGCTAGGTTACTAGTACCTCAAGAAACATTAAATTGAATCAGTATTATTTTGATTATATGTTGTTTCTATTTACGATGTATCATTAATTGGAATCCAGAAAGGTACATACTTCATAGTTCTAATTATGAAGTATTGTTTGATTAAATTGTTTGCACCTGATGTACATGATATGGTTATTATATACTTATATTTATTTAACTATGATTTTCAGGTTGATGTTTGGGCTCTTGGTGTGTCTGCTATTGAAATGGCTGAGGTATATCCTTTGCTTGTTTTTTAATCTTGTGGCTTCCAAGTAAACTGTTAGTTTATCCAATGTTGGCCACCCTTCTCCTTAGTCCTTTTCCTATTTTTGCTCCTGCCTGCTAGGAGATATTTTCAATTTGAAAAATGCTTCCTGGGGGTGACTCAAAGGTGGTGTAGGGAACAAAGTATATTAGTTCTACCAAAATCATTTGTGTAATCTTTTACCCTCCGTTGACCTGTTTCCATGAAGGAAAGTTTATTATAAGCTTTTAGGTATTATGAAGAAACTTCCTGTCCCTTGTCTACTGTTATTTACAGTATCAGCTCATGCAATTAAATAGCTTTATGTTAGGTCTCTCTCCTATTTTTTTTTTTAATTTATCATGATGTTGCATGAAAATAAAGTAACTCACTGTCTTGCTTATAGATGCTTAAATTCTGTTACCATAATTTTCAGGGTAATCCTCCAAGATCTGATGTACATCCAATGAGGGTTAGTAATTTAGTACTTGACCGTTGTTTGTTTTCCCTTCCCCTTGTCATAAGTGATACCTGACTGGCAATTTATGTTGATGATCATAAACGGTTTATCATTTCATCAACTGTTTTCATGTTTCTCACTTTTTTAATTGGTATAATTATAGGAAGCCAGAGTAACTAAGATAAATAGAAGAATCTTGAGTAGGCGATTTTAAAGGGAATTTAATTTTGGATTACTGTATTATGTCGTGTGCGTTATTTTGAGGAACATTCATTAGGCATGAAGGAGAATCTTGATTCATTATATTGGAACAGAGCTGTTGGTGGTAGCCGGTAGGTATAAACTACATATCCTAGAAAGATCAGAGTTTTTTAATTTTGTCCATTTGGCCATGTGTGCTGAAATTAAGGGGTTTTAGCTATAGAGGGAGAAAAAAGATGAAAGAGAATGAAAAAATAATAACAAATATTGATTGAAAATATTACAAATACAATATGTTGATATGCAGCATGTGCGCATAAAACTTGGAACATTATCCCTTTGTTATACTAATTATAATTATATCTAATCGAGGGAAACAAATCACACTCCTGGTTCTTTTTATAAGGTAGAGTTAACTAAGTTATCAAGATCAATAAAATTTAGTTAACAAAGAGCTCAGTTTATTGGTTTCTTAAAAAACTGACATTTCAATTTTAGTCTCATGATCTTAAATACCTAATTAAATGTGCTTGGTTAAGGTGGAGATCAGTGTTATTAAATGGCGGGTATGGCGGGGTTATAGCGGGATTTTGTGGCGGTTTTGTGAACCCCCGCTATTCGCCATGAAGAAAAACGCCAGAAATAGCGGTGTCCGCTATTGTGCTCCTAACGGCGCTATTTGGCCACGATGCATGTGGCGCTGTGGCGTTCCATAACCTAGATAGCGGATGACCCAATTTTTTTTTGTATTTTTCCCTAAATGGGCCGGGACAGAAGGCCCATTTCTGAAACCCTCACTCATCTCCCACCTTCACTCTCCATTTCACTCATCGTGCCCGACCCAACCCCGACCATCATCATCTTTCCCGAGCCAACGTAAACAGCACAACCACCGCACCACCACCGTGTGAACACCGCACCACCACCGCGCAACCACTGTGCGACCACCACTGCACGCAACCACCGCGCCACCACCTCTTCGTCTGCACGATCTCTTCTCCTCTCTGCTGCGTGCGTGCATTCTTCTCCCTTGTCACCTCATTGCTCTGTTTTTTCATCCCCTTCTTCTCCCTTGTCTCCTCTCAGCCTCACCATCATCACTGCAGTTCCCTCTCTCAGCCTCATCAGTGCAGTGTTACTCTCAGCCTCATCACTGCACTGCAGTCTCCCTCTCAGGCCTCACTACACTGCAGATTGCCTCACCTCTCAGCTTCACCTCTCAGCCTCACCAGATTGTAGTTCTCCTCTAGGTTCCAGCTTCCTTAGATGGCAACAAATCCCCCCCTAACCAATGCTGCAGCCACTGGAACTAAAAGGTCTAATAGGATAGATATCAGATGGAAGTATTGCACCATTGTAAATGAGGGTGACACTAATGTGGTTCAGTGCAAGTTTTGTGGAAAGGTGATGAAAGGAGGAATTACGAGAGGAAAATAGCATTTCATGAGAAAGGCGGGCAATGTTGCACCTTGCCTAACTTGTCCAGTAGAGGTTAGGGAAGAACTATTGGCTGCTGTGAATGAAAAAAAGAAGACTAGAGATGCTATTAAAAAAGTGGTGCAAGAGATTGTTGATAGTGATGGGGAGGAGGATGAAGCTGCTGCTGTAGACATTATCAAAGGATTGGAATCCCATTCCCAATCCCAATCTGCCAGCAGTGTTGCATTGAATAAGAAGGCCAGTTTGAAGGGTCTCATTGATCTCTATTGTCGGTGACCGGAATCCGCTATTGCTCAAAATCGAAGGAGAGTTTGAAACAAACAAGTATAAGAGATGTTTGTGATAAGGAGGCAACATCTAAGGTACATCAATACATCGCCCGTTTTTGGTACCAAGCTGGGTTGTCTTTCAATATGGTCAAGTTGCGAAGCTTTAAGGACATCATCTGCGACCTCCTAGTTTTCATGAGATTAGAGTGCCACTCCTCACGAAGGAAGTGGAGTACACAAATGAATTAATAAAGGATCACAAAGAGCAGTGGGCGACTTTTGGTTGCTCTCTAATGTCTGATGCTTGGACGGATAGGAAACAAAGATGCTTGATTAACTTTTTGGTGAACTCTTCCGTTGGGACAATGTTCATCAAGTCTATTGATGCTTCTAACTTTGTGAAGACCGGGGAGAAGCTGTTTGAATTACTTGATGCTGTTGTAGAGGAGATTGGAGAGGAAAAAATAGTGCAAGTCATAACAGACAATGGGAGCAATTATGTTTTTGCTGAGAAGAAGTTGGAGGAAAAAAGACCAAAGATTTTTTGGACTCCATGTTCAGCACACTGCATAGACTTGATCTTGGAGGATATTGGCAAGATCCCAATCGTTAAGAAGACACTTCAACGGGCAATCTCATTGGTGGGTTTCATTTATAGCCATTCAAGCACTTTGAGCTTGTTGAGGTAGTTTACAAACAAAAGAGAGCTAGTGAGACATGCAGTGACTCGATTTGCGACATCCTATCTTTCCTTGGAGAGGATCTATCAAGAGAAGGCGAATCTTAGGAAAATGTTTGCTTCGAATGAGTGGAATACAAACAAGTTGTCATTGGAGGCCAAAGGTAGGGAAGCTTGCAAAACTATACTAATGCCAAGTTTTTGGAGGAACGTTGTGTATATCTTGAAAGTGATGGCTCCACTTGTGAAGGTTCTTCGCCTTGTGGATGGAGAAAGAAAGCCAGCTATGGGCTATATTTATGAAGCAATGGACAAGGCAAAGGAAGCTATTATGAAGTCTTTCAAAAATAAAGAGATAAAGTACAAAGAAGTTTTTCAGATCATTGACGAAAGGTGGAATTGCCAGCTTTATCGCCCATTACATGCAGCTGGTCACTTTTTGAATCCAGGGTTGTTTTATGCTAACCCTAGCATGGAGTTTGACAGTGAGGTTGTTAGAGGGTTGTATGAGTGCATTCATAAGTTGGTGGTAGACCTAGAGGTGGAGCAAAAGATAATGTTGGAGCTACATGCTTATAAAACTGCAAGGGGATTGTTTGGTAGTCAGCTTGCAGCAAGTATGAGGAACACAACAGCCCCAGGTAAAATCAAAGCAACAATTACTTTTCATATAAAAGTGTTATTGTTAAGTTAGTAAGAAGTAACATTCGGGAATTTTTGCTTTGCAGCTCAATGGTGGTGACTCTTTGGTTCTGATGCACCTCATTTGCAACATCTAGCCATAAAGATCTTGAGCTTAACTTGCAGTGCATCCGGTTGTGAAAGAAACTGGAGTGTCTTTGAGCAAGTAATTATTATCATCTTTGGATTATTTTCTTAGAGTAAATATTCTACATTATTTTCTTATCATTTTTTACTTCTAAATTATGCAGATTCATTCTAAAAAAAGGAATAGGCTTGAGCATCAGAGATTGCATAATTTAGTTTATGTTAAGTATAACCAAGCACTCAAACGGAGATACAACCTTAAGGATGAAACTGATCCAATTTGCCTTAATGAGATTGATGATTGTAATGAATGGCTAGTTGGAGAAATGGATGATGGAGGTCATGATGATGAGAGGGTTTTTGAGGGAGATGATTCTTTGTTGTGGAGAGATGTTTATCAAATTTCAGGGATTGGAGAGCCTAGAGTCTACACAAGGCAAAGGAAATAGAGAAAAGATCAAACATCTGCTTTAACAGTGTCTAAAAGGGGTACAAGTAGAGGAAGTGGTTTTCAACAAGAAAAGGAAAAGAGAAAGTGGTTGAAGTAGAACAACAAAACAGAAGCTGAATTTGATGATGACTTAGAGGAAGAATTGGAAGATATTGTTTTCAACAACTCAAAAGGAGAAGAAGCTGAAGGATTTTCCTTAATTCCTCACAATGAGAATGATTATGTTGAAGAAGAGGAAGGGGAGGAAGATGAAGATGATTAGATTTCTATGCCTTTTCTACATCAACATTGTTGTTTTCCTTGTCTTTTATCCTAGGATTTATGTTTTATGCATTATTGTTTGGTTGACTAAAAGACTTATGATGTTTTCTTGGCTTTAAGATGATATTATGGTAGTTTATTTTACTTCTATATCACGTTATGCAGCTATATATATATATATATATATATATATATATATATATATTTTGCATTATTTTATTGTGTCCGCTATGTAACCGCCATAGGCCGTTACAACGGCCACTATGACCTTTATAAAGGTTTTTTGGCTTACCGCGATAAGCCGCGACCGCTATGTGATTACCTTGGAGATATTAGTATCTCTCTTCTCTTGGTTTGTTGGTTTGGGTGATCACCTCACAAACAATTTATTACTCATTGTAAATATACAACAAAAAGTAGGATAGTTAAAGTAATTAATGAGGGTGAAAAGGAAAATAAATCAATGTTTTATAGAAATTGTAATTCTGCCTTGTAAAAAAAGAACCCCAAAGGCTTCAAAATTTAACGAAAAATACACAACCAATAAGTTTTCAATTATTTACATTGATATTTCTAATCAACAGAACAGAGTCATTTTTTATTCTTTTAAGTGGCATAGTAAGTGCATCTTTTTTATTGGGTTCAGTGTATAATGATATTTCATTTCTTTTATTGTAGGTTTTATTCATGATATCAATTGAACCAGCTCCAATGCTTGAGGATAAAGAAAAATGGTACGTTTCTGTAGTCTATGCTATGGTATCCAAGCTGTATCATTAATGCTATTTGGTCTAAGATAATCCTAGTGATCTTTTTTTATGTGTTATCATATTCCCACTATTCCATAATAAGTTATTTTTAAATAATTGGAATAGATTACCCTTGAGAAAATTAGTTACTGGTCTTGGATTTATAAAAACATGGTAAAATTTCAAGGTTATCTTTATTTAAACACCCCATTATTTGAAAAGTACAAAACTTACAAGAAAATTAAACAAGATGTAATTAAAGATTAAGGTAGACTTGGAAAAATATTTAATGTTTCCTAAATTTTATAAAATGACTTGTATAAAGGAACCCTAAATGCTTCTAGAATATGGCATATATTAAAGAATGGGGGAAGTATGTTGTGTTTATTGTCTTCTATAAAGTAAGTAGAGTGTAACTGCATGCTGCGATACTTCTACTATACTATCTCTGATTTGATACTTCATTGCAATCTCTTGGGAAAAAAAATAATTAAATTAAGATGTTATTGAATTGAAACCACTGTTTCAAATTAAAATACAACTCAGTGTATTACTTCTATATTGAATTATTTTAACTTTTAAGTAAGGTGCTGCCTCTAAGATGCACGCCCAAGTCACGTATAAGAAAGAACCTCATCTATTATTGATCTACATGAACAAAATCTCTTAAATTCATTTGTTCCTTATTGGTTTGTGAATATGATACATTCATTCAAATGCTAATACACTATCACAAGCTAAAAGTGTAAGAGTACAAGGTCAGTACTGTTTTAGTTAAGGAGTACTCCTTATACTCTGAATTCATTGTAATTTCTTCTTTTCATCTTATTTGAATTCCGTTTCATAAAACGGCTTCCAAAAATGAAGTACAAGGTTGGTGCTTTCATAAATGCTACATATATTACCAGATGATTTGTGCTAGTTAGTACTTAGTAGCAAGGTTGATAAAATCCCGATTAAAATCCTAAAATCCTACAGTTTTGCAATTTTTGGGCCGTCCAACAATTTAGATCATAGCTGAAATCCCAAATGAGTGAGATCTGAGTAAAATTCCGATTCAAATCTGTAAAATCCTACAATTTTTCGATTTTGAAATGGTTGGATCTCAAGCATGACCTTTTTTGACCCATGCGACCCATTTGGTAAAAAGAGACCTGGTTGCTACATCGAAGTTCAAACACCCCTCACAGCATTTTTTAAGCTTCACGTACATTGATTTTGCAAGACCATCCTCTAGCGCTAGTGACTAGCTTCTCACCCTTCTAGGATTATGCTTTGGATGTGTTCACATTGTTTTTCATTGTGCTTATAGTTGGTAAGTGTTAAAATATTAGTATGTAGGTTAGGTCAGATTTGTTAGGATTTGAATTATTTTCTTTTAGCTTTTTAATTTCCCTGTTTCCTGAAGTGCTGTCTCCTTTCTTGAGTGCTGCCTTCTTTTCCATGTATATTTATTTGCTATTGTGCTTAATGGAAAATGCATTGTACATAATTCAAATATACCTAAAATCTCAAGTTGGTATCAGACTACAATTAGTCATCCGCTGCCGTCTGGCGCCTCTATATTCGGCGAACCTAGGGTTTTGTGCGCGTTGAAGAGAGCGGCCCATCCCTGGTGGCCGTGCTATCATCAGCCTCTCCACGTGCCGCGACTCACCGTGTCTTTACAATTCCTTGTCCGACGCGTGAAGTCCACGCGCCGCCCTCCGGTGACCGGATTTCAACCGGACCTGTCCCAACTTTCTTGGTTTTCTCTCCTGAGTCTGTTCCAATCCTCATTTTCAAGTTTTGACAAACTTGAAATGCTGCCTCTTCCCTTCTTCACTTCTCCATTTTTGTCTCCTCCTTTCTGCTAAAAATGGCTTCTTTAGGTCCTATATCTTTTTTTTATTATTTACTGGAAACCCCACCATAACCATTGTAAAACTCAATTGGAAAATTATTTATCTTGGTCTGCCTCAGTGGAATTGTGGTTTCTTGGTCAAGGGCATCATGACCACTTGAAGAAGGAAGCTACAGGTGTTCCAAAGGATAAGAAATCTGAATGGAAGAAGCTTGACTTTCAATTATGTGTTGTATCATGGCAATTAGTTAAGCCGGATGTTTTGGAAATTCTTAGGACATTCAAAACTTGTTGTACCTTTTGGAAGAAAGCCCAAGATATTTTTGCCAATGATATTCAACGTCTTTTTGATGCAACTCAGAAGGTGGCTGCCCTGAAACAGACCAACCATGATATGATTGCACATGTAGCTAAGGCTTGGGCTGCCGTGGAAGAATTGAAACGATTCCTTGTGGCAGATTCATTGGAGGAAGTTAATAAAAAGTTGGACAAACTTTATATGGTGCTTATCTTGAGAAGTTTGCATTCAGATTTTGATCATGTGCATGATCAAATCCTTGTTGGTGATCAAATCCCATCAATGGACAGTCTTATTACTAGGCTTCTCCGTGTGCCCAACTTGCTGAAAAATGAAAATTTTGCTGAAGTTATGGATGTTTCAGCCTTGGCTGCCCCACGCAGTAATAGAGGGGGTCGCAGCAATAGAGGAGGTCATGGTGGAAGGAGTGGACGTCCTCAATGTACTTATTGCAAGAGGATGGGTCATACTCAAGAGAATTGCTACTCTTTACATGGTTTTCCTGACAAAGTGGCACATATATCTAAATCTGAGAAAGCAGAATCCAAATTTGCTGATGAGGAGTACCAAGAATATTTGAAGCTTAAGTATGAAAAATCCAGCAACCTAGTTCAATCTTCTTCAGGTCCAAGTGTTTCAACAGCATGTATTTCTCAATCTACGAAGAGTTGTGATCCTTGGATACTTGACTCGAGTGCCTTTGACGATATTTCTGGTAACAAATCTTCATTTTCATCTATCTCCCCTTCCAAAATCCCTCATTTTGTTACTATAGCAAACGGGTCTCAAGTTGCATCTCAAGGAATTGGTCAAGTTCTTTTGTCTTCCTCTTTAAAATTAAATTCTGTGTTGTTTGTTCTTCACTGTCCCTACAACTTAATTTCCTTGAGTCAATTAACTTGTTCATTAAATTGTTCTGTGACCTTTAATGTTGTGTGACCTTTAATGTTGATTCTTTTGTTATTCAAGAACATGGCACGGGTCGTCTGATTGGAGAAGGACATGAATCACGAGGTCTTTATTACTTAAAATCCAGCCCGTCTGTGTCTTGTTTTGCAACGTCAAACCCAAAACTTTTGCATGATCATCTAGGCCACCCAAGTTTAACAAAGTTAAAAATAATGGTTCCTAGTCTTAAGCATCTTCAAGTCTTAAAATGTGAGTCATGTCAATTAGGAAAACATGTTAGGTCAACATTTCCTCGACAAACTAAGGGAAAATGTAACTCGCCTTTTTCTATCATTCATTCTGATACTTGGGGTCCAAGTCGTGTTACATCATTTGGTTTCAGATATTTTGTGACTTTCATTGATGAGTTTTCTCAAAGTACTTGGGTTTATTTAATGAAAGACAGATATGAACTTTTATCTATCTTCATGTCCTTTAATAAGATTAAGAACCAATTTGGGAAAACAATTAAAATCTTCTGAAGTGATAATGCCAAAGAATATTTTTCCCATGATATGTCCTCATTTTTATCTTCACAGGGTATCTTACACCAGTCCACATGTCCTCATACTCCACAACAAAATGGCATAGCCGAGAGAAAGAATTGTCATCTCCTTGAAACTACACACTCCCTAATGATAAACACAAATGTCCCTGCTTATCATTAGGGAGATGCAATTCTCATAGCTTGTTTCTTGATAAACAGAACGCCTTCTTCCTCTCTTGAAAATCGGATCCCTCACTCCATTATTTTTCCTCATGATCCACTATTTCATGTCTCTCCCAAGGTATTTGGCTGTACTTGTTTTGTTCATAATCTTAATCCAAGTCTAGACAAACTGTCTACTAAAGCTATTAAATGTGTCTTCTTGAGATATTCCCGTCTTCAAAAAGGTTACAGGTGTTATTCTCCAGATACTAGACGGTATCATATGTCAGTTGATGTCTCCTTCTTTGAGGACATACCCTTTTTCCAACCTACCATAGACTCCTCTTCTTCCCTTCAACATGTTCTTCCTATTCCATCATTTGGCCCGATCAGTGGTTCCCAAGGAAATTCCATCTAATCCCCCTAATTCTGTTGAAGTTGCTTCTCCACCTCTCATTACATATCAACACAGGACATAACAAGGTGCTTCTACTTTACCTGAACCGTCTTCTCATGATTCCGCTCCTCCTCCAGTAGATCCTCAAACCATGGATCCTTCTTCCATTGATTATTATGACTCTACTTTAGCTTGGCCCATTGCTCTTAGAAAAGGTACTCGTTCAACTCGTAATCCTCACCCAATTTATAATTTCTTAAGTTATCATCGGTTGTCTCCTTCATACCTTTCTTGTGTTTTCTCCTTGTCTTATTTTACTGTTCCTAATAATATGCATGAGGCACTTGATCATCCTGGATGGCGACAAACCATGATTGATGATATACGGGCTCTTGAACACAATGGCACTTGGGAGCTTGTTCCTCTTCCTCCTGGAAAGAAAACTGTTGGTTGCAAATGGGTCTATGCTATTAAAATTGGACCTGATGGTACTGTTAATCACCTTAAAGCCCGGTTAGTTGCCAAAGGTTACACTCAGATCTATGGCCTTGATTATTGTGATACATTCTCTCCTGTGGCTAAAATCACCACAGTTCGTTTGTTTCTTGCTATGGCTGCCATACGTCATTGGCCTCTTCACCAGCTTGACATTAAGAATGCTTTTCTTCATGGTGACCTTGAGGAAGAAATTTATATGGAGCAACCTCCTGGGTTCGTTGCTCAGGGGGAGTATGGCTTAGTGTGCAAACTAAATCGATCTCTCTATGGGCTGAAACAATCTCCTCGAGCTTGGCTTGGTAAATTTAGTCATATTGTGCAGCTTTTCGGACTAAAAAGAAGTGAAGCAAATCACTCTGTTTTTTATTGTTACACATCTCCTGAAAAATGTGTACCTAATTGTCTATGTTGATGATATAGTGATTATAGGAAATGATGATGCCAAGATATCTCAATTAAAACAACACCTATTCAGTCATTTTCAAACCAAAATTTGGGTTATTTGAAGTACTTCCTCGGCATTGAAGTGGCTCAATCAGCAGATGGTGTTGTGATCTCACAAAGGAAGTATGCTCTTGATATTCTAAAAGAGACAGGTTTGGAAAACTGTAGACCAATTGATAGTCCTATGGACCCAAATCAGAAGCTCATGGCAGATCAAGGTGAAATCTATCCCGATGCTGAGAGATATAGGAGACTAGTGGGAAAACTCATTTACCTTTCCATAACAAGACTTGATATTTCCTTCGCTGTTGGGGTTGTTAGTTGAATCCCCATGTTGATCATTGGAATGTTGTCATATGTATTCTCAGATATCTAAAAAAGGCTCCAGGGCAAGGATTGTTGTATGAAACAAGGGTGACACTCGAATTACAGGATATTGTGATGTTGATTGGGTTGGTTGTCCCATTGACAGGAGATCTACCTCTAGGTATTGTGTTTCCATTGGAGGGAATATCATCTCTTGGAAGAGCAAGAAACAAAATGTTGTCGCTCGGTCCAATGCCGAGGCTAAATATAGATCTATGGCTCTGGCCACATGTGAACTTATATGGGTTAAACAATTTCTTCAAGAGCTGAAATATTGCGAGGTTAAACAGATGACATTATACTGTGATAATCAAGCAGCCCTTCATATTGCTTCGAATCTAGTGTTTCATGAGAGAACTAAACACATCGAAATTGATTGCCATTTTATTTGGGAGAAGTTATAGTCAAAAGGAAATCAATACCAAGTTCATCAATTTCAATGACCAGCCAGCAGATATTTTGACAAAGCCCTTAAGAGGACCTAGGATTCAATCTATATGTTCCAAGCTTGGTGCATATGATCTGTATGCTCCAGCTTGAGGGGGAGTGTTAAAATATTAGTATGTGGGTTAGGTCAGATTTGTTAGGATTTGAATTATATTCTTTTAGCTTTTTAATTTCCCTGTTTCCTGAAGTGTTGTCTCCCCTTTCATGAGTGTTGTCTTCTTTTCCATGTATAGTTATTTGCTATTGTGCTTAATGGAAAATGCATTGTACATAATTCAAATATACCTAAAATCTCAAGTGTAAGAGATAATACTTACAAGTTATGACCTACTTATGACTTATGTTATGAATTATGAGTTATAAATGTTTTATGTAAGTTTAGGAAGTCATTTTAATAGATCTATGGTCTTTGAATTCTGCTTTTATATGCATATATATGTATTTCTATGCATATAGACATTTATGTGCATAATTTGTAAAATCTTGGGATTCCATTTATGATTCTACAATTTGCAATATTTTTCCCCTTTCCGATTCAAAGTGTAATTTCGATTTTGTCACCTTGCTTAGCAGTGACTAACATCGTATACTCATTTTCCTAGTGCCATGTCTTAGTGATGTTTGAGATGGTGTCTCAATTTAGTGATGATTTCTTTGTATATAACAACATTTGTAATTGGATTTTCTTATGTAGGTCTCTATATTTCCATGATTTTGTTGCGAAGTGCCTAACAAAAGAACCTCGTCTCCGCCCTCCTGCATCTGAGATGTTGAAGGTATGCTTAATATTAGCGCTTTTATGAAAATTCAGTAACTATTAGGAGTCTTAAGTTTGCTCACACATGCATATGTACAAGAGCTATCCTTGTACTTTTAAAAGTAGGAGGAAAAGAGACCAAGAGAGGAACACACAGAAGAGATTAAATCATTCTGTATTTTGGCGATTCAGAAATATATTGATAGAAATATATGGGAAATGGAAAGGTGGAAAGTTAAAATGCATTGGGGAAGGTTATCAGAGCTTAACCAACATTACATGTGCAGTCCTAGGCTTTAGGGGGTATGTTAAGATGCCCTGCATTGCTAGGAATATAACTAGAATACAGCTTATAGGGCTTATGACAATCCTTAACTCTCAAATTAGCTTTTGGGAGAAGTTAGACTTGATCCATTTATTTTTTCAATATGAATTATTTATGTTTTAGTTTTAGTTTTGCCTATTAAATCGAGGGGTAAAACTTGATTCTCAGTTACTTGAAAATGATAGTAATTTAGATGTGAATAGTTTATATAAGGTGTTACAAAATACAATATTCTGTGTTGCTCACTGCATATAATAATAAAACTAGTGTTGTACTAGCTGAGGTTTACCACATAGATCACATGATTTCATTGAGCTCAGCCAAAAACCAAATCTCAAGGATATTATTCTCCATGAGATTCCTTTTAATGATTTCTTACAATGTCCTTCCTGGCCTTCTATGCTTTTTCTCAAGGTTAAAGGCTACGGTATTTACCCACCTTACTGGTGCCCCCACCTCCATTAGGCTTAGCACCTGTCTAAATCACATTAATTGGTTTTGTCATTTTCTTCTCAATAGGTGCCACAACAATATCTCCTTGTATCAATCATTCTGTATCTTGGCCTTTATTGTTATACCCAGTGTTGTTAGAGTCGCGTCTCGCGACGTAGAATCGGACGATTCTACGTCTCACGGCGGCTTCCCGTCCTGGAACGGCTGCAGAATCGGCTCCTGGTAGAGACGGAGCAGAGTCGCGACGCGGAACGGCGAGACGTGGAGTCGGGTGCGTTTCCGTCTTGCACAATCGGGCTGGAAAATACCGGGTCATCTTTATCCTTCGATCTTTCTCCTTCGTTTCCGTCGTCTGAGAGTTCGTCCACCGTCGTTGAGCCTTTCCCTCTCCATCATGCCTCCCTCCGACGCCGCCGTGCCTCCCTTCGTCGCTCTCTGTTTCGCGTGCGTTGAGCTCGAGCTCGAGCTCTGTTTCTCGTGCTGCGTTGTCTCTCCGCGTTTTCGATCTCTACTTCCCTTTTCTCCTTCACATCTCCGTTAAGCTCTGTTGTTCGTCTACGACTGCAACTCCATCTTCTCCCTCTCGAGCTCGCAGGCACTCGAGGTCTTAGTCTCTGTTCTCCATCTCTCTCGAGCTTGCGGGGGTCGCGACCTTCTTCTCCGTCGAGTTCTCTGTCTCTGTCGCAGCCTTCTTCTCCGTTGTGCTCTGTCTCAGTGGCGGCCTTCTTCTTTGTCGAGCCCCATGTCTCGCGTTTTGAAGCCCTCTTTCTCAAGCTCACAAAACTCTCTTTCTCACAAGTTCTATCTCAGCCTCTTTTTAGTTAATATAAATCATAAAAAATTTGAATATTTTATTACTAATTCTAAATGGTATCTAATTCCAAATACAATAAAAATAAAAAAATATTTTTATTAATACCTATATATATGTTAGTAATTTGAGTATTATAGAAAAAAAGAAAATATTACCATACTAATTAATTTTTATCTTCCAATTGTTATGTTTTTTATTTTATGTACAAAAATATTAAATAAATACAAAATATTAGATATTTTTTATTTTTTCTATATTTGTAGGGTTTATGTTTGATGTTAGACTTGAGTCTTATGAATTTAATGGTTATGTTTATAACATTATGTTTATGTTTGTGATATTGAATTTGGTTTATATTATGAAGTTTATGATTTTAATTTGATATTTATTATATTTATATATATATTAGAATTTCTAGTAGACTCTTCCGTTTCGTCTTACGTTTCACGAGTCTACGTTTCTCAAATCCTCATCGTCTCAACGTAGACTCTACGTCTTAACAACCTTGGTTATACCACACACACATCCATGTTAACTGTGTATGATAATGAGTGAGCAACATAATAATGGATTCTAAAACATAATCTGGCAATGCTATGTTAATCATTTGAGTGATAGCTGATCAAGCATGAGCTTTATTCTGGCTGCTGCATGTATCGGATGACTAGACAAACTCCAAATGTATGCCTTTGTTAATTTTCAAACTAATTTGATTTGTGCCTATCCTATCTAGTTTGCAATGGCATATTTTGATTTCCTTAATTTAGTTGTTGTATTTCCTTTGAGTAGAAGTTGCTTTCTATGGCTTCACAGCACAAATTCTTTGAAAAATGGAAAACTGGATCTGCTGCAATGTTGCCAAAACTAGAAAAGGCAAGGCAAATCAGGGCTTCAATGGCTTTGCAAGCGCAAACTCTTTCTCCAGATGCATCAGATCAGGTATGACTTAGCCCTCCAATCTCCCCCACCCAAATGCTCTAATACACACACATGCACACTCACGCAGGCTTGTTCTTATTGTCTACCTACTACATTGTAAATATCCTTTATTAGGGATACAATTTGCTACAGAATTTTTAAATTTGCTAATATGGTTGTTTTTTCTTTTGTCCAAGTTAACTTCAATACTAAATGATGAATATGGAGATACTGTTCCATCCAGACCTCATAACATTGGTGTTGAGGGTGTAGCTGGTCTCTCATCACATGTCACCATGAGGAAGCAGCATAAGGTGGCAGATGTAGACACAAGTGAAGGTGTGTTTCCTGTATCTTATCTGTGGACTGACAGCACTTCCTTTCTTTCAATGTATCTTATCTGATATGTTGTATAAGAAAGACTAATAACATTTTTTTTATTTTAATGTTTTCTGTACAAATTTTTGGAAGTAGAAAACTAGGTAGTAATGTCATAATTAGAAGTGAAAACAGAAAATATTTTCTTTCAATGTATCTTATCTAATACTTTGTACAAGAAACACCAAAAGTGACTCTCTTCTATTTTCAGTGTTTCAGTGTTTCATGTACATACTTTTGGAAACAGAAATCTAGGTGTTAATTTTATAATTAGAAGTGAAAACAGGAAATGAAAACAGAAAATATTTTCTTAAACCAAACAACTTTGGGTGGATGGTGGGAGGCAAGTAGGTGACTATTGTGCTGTCTACAAAGAGGAGCTCTTGTATGGAAAATGGAAGTGTTTGCATTCTTATATAGTTGTAATTAGACAGAATTAGAAATGTTTCCTTTATGGTGTCCGAAATCATAAGTTGTTCCTGTTCCAGCTGAACCATTTTACACAGTATATGACTTTTCCCTAGATGTTTCACTTACTATAATTTATACTTGTTAGTTTTTCATTGGCCAGCAATATGGTCAAAATATTCTATGCAAGGCCTGTGCTGTCCTCCCACCGTAACTAGCTTTTTGAGTTGAATTGGGTTTACGTCATTTCTATTAATTGTATTATTAATTATTCTGGCACTATCATTTTTCTTGAATTTCACTTAATAATCTGGGTGTTATGTTAACTTTGTGGGCTAGCTGGTTAGGCCACATGGACTGCAGACTAGGTGGTACCATAAACACATGCATTCATGGTTACTAGGTTCAACCCTGACCTCAATTTTCCTCAATCTCCTTTCTTTCATCTGCCTCGTGTTTTGTTGTTTTTGTAATTGTTACTACCCGGTGAGAATATAGGGAGGAAAGAAAGTTCTAAATTTTTCTCTTGTTTTGTTGAAAGAAGAAATGAAGAAACAGAAATTGAAGTTTTATCATTTCAAATTTCACAATTCTTTCCCCTAATTTTCATTCTTTCAATCCAAATAAAGGGTGGGGCTTCTTAATTATTTTCTTTATGGAATTTATACTTCTTAGACTTGGATAAATGAAAGCCATTTTTTTCTCCTTTTTTTCTGTATGTTCTTTGGATGAAATATATTGTGATTTGTGTGGATTATTGGCAGGTAACTTTGGCACTGTAATATTCCATGGCGATGAATTACATCAGATCACACAGAATGCAGAATCTGAAGTTTCCTTATCTGTTGGAGGCAGATTGGCTGACCTTGGGTACCTGCCTATCTGTTTAGCTTATACTCTGTATATTTTTCAATAAAGCATTTCTTCTATTCTCCTAAATTTGAACAGCCTTACTCTTGGTTTTGCTAACTTGTAAAATGTAGAATGTTTGCTTATTGCTTGTTAAAGCCCCTCCTCTTTTTCTCTTCGTTCCTGGTGTTCTAATGTATTTTGTTTTTCGTGGATAACTTTTTAGGATTGAGGGTCAGAAAGTTGGTGTTACAAACACTATCTCTAGAGGATCTAGTCCTATTACCAGTACCATACAACCATCCTCACCTTATATTAGCAATTTAACTGAGCATAACCTCAAAACAAAAGGTAGTCATCAGGCACAGGCTGCAATTGGTAGTTATGTAAGCAATACACTATCTAGGAGTGAAACAGTCAGCCGCAAAGCTTTTGCTTTACAAGATAAGGTACTTTTGTGATTTGATTTATATATCTGATGTCAAACATGGTATTTTGTACAAGATCACTTCATTGGAGCAAATAATTCTGTTTTTGGTTTTCTGAATCTCTGCTGAGAATTTTTAAGAAGTATATCTTACTGCAGGTGCCTCTATTGTTTGGTGAATACCATACTTTTTTTCTCTTGAATTAATAGTCCTATCTGTAGTATTTTTTTTTTATGGCCATCATGAATGTCTCTTGTGAAATTGCCATTTGTGACTTAAATGCTTACTTCAATTTTCACTCTATTGCAGCTCTGGTCTATTTATGCTGCTGGTAATACAGTGCCCATTCCATTCTTAAGGGCAACAGATATATCCCCTATTGCTCTCCTGTCAGACAATGTACTTGGTGGCATGCAACAGGATACCAGTGGAACTGGAACAGTAGAAGCATTGCATGAGCTTTTTAGTGGTGATGTACAGTCTAAAAAGTGGAGGAGAGGACTAAATGAGGTATAACTCTGGGTGCTGAGTGGGATTGGGTGTATGTTTTCTGTACACTTATATGAGCACTTTTTTATGGTCATTTATATTGATTTGCTTATTGACTCGCCGCAGATGCCTCTTCCTGCAAGCATTTATCAACGGTTGACATCAAGTTCTACTTTAATGAATTTGGCACAGGCTTTAGCTTATCATAAGATGTATGTCCCCTTTCTTTCAGCCTTTGCACAGAGCAAAATTTTGCCACTCCTGTTGAACAATTTTGTTGTCTTTATATACCTCTGCATGTGTCAATAAAGCAGGCAATTTTTGGGCCCTTAAAATCTCCCCGATCCGATGATTCTTTTCTGGTCCTTCTTATGGATGAATCAGGTTTCTATATCAGCGTGATTATTTTTTACATAGTTGCTTTACTTGTAATTAGGTGTTACGAAGATATGCCACTGCAGGAGCCCCAAGCAACCCAGGAACAGAGGACTATTCAAAATCTCTCTGACACACTTCGAACCATTCTTCGGTTGTAGGTAGGTAGGTATATCTTATTGCCGTTCTTCTAAATCCCTGATCTTTAATAGCTTCAAAGATCACAAAACTGTTTTCCGTTTTCTCGTGCCACTGATATAAATTCGAACAGATCAGTGGTAGAGAAGCTGTAGCTGCCTTTTATTTAGTATTTTTTAGGTTTATGGTTGACTTAGTGCCCAAAGTTTTACTGGTTTCTTTCACTTGTTTTTTTTATTCCTAGTCTTCTGTAAAGTAACCCCAGAAGAATAGGGGTTAGAAAGCTGTCACATATTTGTATGTAAATAGTGTATGTATATATGTATGTTTTTCAACCCATATTGTTTCATATGCGCACGTTGTAGTTAATGGTGGGATTTTTAAAGTAATGCAGAGAGATTTGTTTTCCTGTATTTTCACAAGATTGAGTGTTAGTTTCGTTCATTGATTGTATAGTGCTGGTAATCAAGGTGATCTGTTATAGCAGGTTGTGCCCATCTTTTATAATTTAAATATTTGACGAATAGTTTTTTTATATTACAGGTAGATACATTTTGTGGTCAGTTTTATAATATTGAAAACTTAAATTAAAGAAATCAAAGCTTATGTAAAAAACTAATATTCTAACAATGTGTGTTTAAAGTTAATCTAAACATATACAAAAATTGACACACATTGGCAGTGGTTAAAGAACCAAACTGTTAACAATACCTAAGATCATTGTAGTCAAAGTTGTGATTTATATCGCAAAAATTGCGATTCTATGATTTTTTAGGGGTTCCCGGTTTGAATCGCAAGAAAAATCACAAATGGAAATGAATCGTAGCATAATCGTGATTCTGGGCTGAAAAATCATGAAAATCATGACCTATGGGATGTTAAACGATTTTTCTTTAGACCTATTTTTTTTTTGCCTTACTTGGGTTTTAAAACTGGGTTAGACCCGTGTGAGAAGACATACTCGCGTGGTTTACAAACAATATGCCATTGTTTCACCTTCTCCACGCCATGCGAATCTCGACCTTTGTTGCTCAGTTGTCTTCTTCGTCAAGAAGTCATTGCTGCCACTGATTCGGAGGCTGCGCCAAACACACTTTGTCTTCTTTGTTCCTCTACAACACGTGTTTTCTAGTTGTTGTAACTTGTTCTCTGTTTTCGTGTTTCCATTCTCGTTTTTGTGTTTTTGTGTTTCTAGTTGTAGAAGCTAATGGAAGGTAGAAGATGGGCTTTTCAGTTTTTCAAAAGAAAAGAAATAGAGGGTAGAAGAAGAGATAGAAGTCGATGGATGGTAGGGCTTTTTAGTTTTTTCAAAAGAAAAGAAATAGAGGGTAAAAGAAGAGACAAAGGTTGATGGCTTTTTAGTTTTTTAATAATTTGGGTGGAATAATTACTCATTTTAAGTTTAAACTAAATCTTTAGTGTTTTATATATTGAAATCTTTATGTATATATAAGAATATAAGAATTTACATGTATATATAGGAATTTCTAAAATCTTATTATACGATTTACAATTTTTAGGACCCTCTATAATTCAACCTAGAATCTCAATTTTAACTACCTTACTTAAGATACAATGAAAAACGTGCATGTGCAATTGGCCCATTTGTTTCAGCGGTTTAAGAACAAAATAACTAATAATAAATGCGCCTCACAACTAGACAAAATTTACATCATTCACAATGCTGCTCTAAATAATTAATACATTTGCTTTTGGCTAGAAGCAACAACTATAACCGCTAGTATATTTTCCAATTTTCCTCCATGAAACTTCTTTATCATAAGTAAATTTGGTGAATTTCATAGCTTTGGTATATTTCAATCAGCAATCCAACTACATAGTAAAATGAAGTTAGGATATATAATAGAAAAGTATAGCAAAACTATGGAAAAGTACTCCTAAAACCACTAGTTCTTTTTTAGTGTTATTTACCTATAGCTTGAGCATTTACCTTGTAGGTAGACAAATTGGCACTGATTTGACTAAAAGCTTGAGCATTCTGCTTCATGAGTTGCTTCAAAAGGACTACAAATTCCTAACCATATATAAATATTTAATAAAATAAGGGTACTAGTTGGGTGGGAGGATTTTAAGCTAAAATTATAATTCAATGGGGTTTGATAAAACAAAAATTAAAAAGAATAATGATAAACAAAAGCATATCTTATCATTCCATTTACCTAACATAATGATAAAAAGAATGGCAGTACTACTCAAGATCAATTAACTAAGTTTCATTTTCACAAACATGTACATATAAATTGAAGTACCTGATGATCAATGTGTCCTTAAAGGACAAATTCGATAGGGAGACACCACAATTTGAACTTCATCTTTTCTTACATTTGTTATTTTGGAAACCATCTCTCTAATTTCATTTAGCTGCAAATTACACATGCCTAAATTAATAGCATCAGAACCATGAAAGCTTGATCAGAAAGCAATTCTTACTATTATTTTCTCAAATCAAACAAAAAGCAGTACTTACTATTAACTTCTCAAACCAGGAAAGCTCAATCAAAAAGTTGCGGTTGAAGGAAAGTTGAATGCATAAAATCGGTACCTTGGGGGTCTCCGAGAAGGTATCACCGTCGCCAAAATCTCCAACCTTATAAGGAACAAAAATGACATCACACTTCTCTCCACCGTAACCTTAAACCGATCCCCTCCATTTGAAACCCCAACTGCCACACACTTATTCATGACCTCCTATACGGTGGAACAAATAGTGGTCTCCTCTGTGTGTTAGGGTTTCACTTCCAACATATAAATCTACTCCTTTTACTACCTGCGCAACTATCACACTTCACCCTTTCTTTGATTTTTCGCATTCCCCTCTCCTTCAGTGGCTGCAGTCACCGCTAGTCCCTCTTTCCTTTCTTCTTAAAACCTTTTTCTAGGGTTACCCTTAACCTCTTGATCTCCAACATCCTCTCAGAACATTGACAAAATTTATGTAACATCCTGCACCTATTTTCTCATTTATTTTCAGTATTTTAAAAAAAATTAATAATTTTTTCATTAAAAAAATTAAAAAATTAAAAATACTTAATAAGTGATTTTTCCATTATCAAAATACTTACTTAGCTCTAAGGGTATCTAACAGTTTCCATACATTACATATAAAGTTAATTCCTTATCAAAAGTTAAGGAAAACAGGTTTTGGGGAAACAGGGGTCTGGCGCTACACGTCAGATCATTTCGTACTTCTGGCGCTGAGCACTAGCCCTACGCTACGTATGGGTATGATAGTAGCAGCAATGTTGCTGTCATGGCTTTTTGGGTCATTTGGCCAACTTCTTAGAGCCCCATCTTGCTTAATTCAACTCCAAATCTCACCAAACTACATGGGCACTATATTACCACCGTTTCTGGAATTGTCGATGTAGTCTGTTCGTCAAAATTCTATCATACGCACGAGTTATGCGCAAAAATACATTTAAACCAAAATAATGCAAATGTATGCACCAAACCTATCAAATAAGCTTCAACCTATGCAAGGCCTATATGTACAGGTCACAAATGAGGTAGGGAACCTGTCGGTCCCTTCCGGAGGTTCAAAACCGACCAAACCTCAAAACCACCACCCTGGTTCCTCAATTTCACTTATAAACTCATTAACTCAACATCCAAACTTCCCAACTCATTCACATTATGTTTTTAATACAATCATACAACCTTTCAAACAATATATTCCCTGCCAATAATGCATGATTGTAATTACTAAATGGCTCCACGCCATAATCATATCTATATAACAAATCCTGGTCATAATGCATGAATACTATTTAATGGCTCAATGCCATCACATAATTATCACGCAATCACACCTGAATATATCACCTATTTAAACACTAATGGCTTAATGCCATTAGCTATCCTATCATAGTCCACACACATAACTACATATATCACACAAACATACACAACATTTAAACACATAACAACACCCCATCCACACTTGAATATATACATATCCATCAGCACCCATATAATACCATAAATATATATACGTCACATTATCATAAATTTTCTGGCATTGCTCTATTGTTCACTCGTACTAGTCTCCACGGCATTCGAAATATCCCTTTCTTATTTTCTATAAAAATAAAAGTAAAGGTAAGTGTCTAGCATTATAATATAATGCAGACATTTGAAATAGGAATAATATCACCTGGAGGAACTCACTCACCTCCCTCGCCTGTCAATCTCATAATCCTTTCCTAACCATTTTCCAATATACTCGTATCTCATCAAATTCATCATAATTTCATAAGTCACTCATCATCATCATTATAAATCATTCACAGCATCATTCATCGATCCTCATCCTCATGGACCAGTCACGATATCATTAATCAATCACAATCAAGTCTCAATGCTCATGATCATTATAATTCTTAATCAATTTCAAATAACTTAAACATATCACAAATCAATGTCAATATCAAAATCATTCATAATTGACTCTTATGGTCAAATCATATATATATATATATGACACCTAGTATCCAGATACTAACGAAGCAGCCACCAGCTGGGAGTCACACACCGACATCCCGTGGACTCTACCTGGTCCACCGAGCCACACGCCGGCTCCTCACCTCAACCACTAGGTCTCTATCTGGACCACTGGGTAGCTCAACTGGATCTCTACATGGACCACTAGAGCCAAAAATGGGGGTAATGCAAATCGAATGGTTGTCCACACCACATAACATGTATATACAGTACATAATCATCCATCTCATCAATCAAATATAATTCTCGGCATAAAAGGCATCTCCTTTAAACATCATCATCAAAGTCATTACCAGGCATAAATCCGATATCATTAAAATAACATAATACATAATCATAATTCATTACTTTCTCATAGTCACAATCATAATTCAAGTTTTAATTTATAAATTAATCTCATTAATTAACATCATTGCTCATAAATACATCACATACATGTATTTCAAAACTTCATTTTCATTATAACTCAATACTTCCTCAATACAATCATTACTTTCTTATTACAATCATCTTTATTTCACTGATCATAATTATCGATCTCTTTATATAATCCTAAACAGTTCCAAACCACATATTCTCACACAAACTATTCATATAAATACACAATTAAATTTTACTACATAAAAATTCATAAAACATTAATTAAATACTCACTACAAAACTCTCATTACCTCAATTCCAATGCTCTTTAATTATCCCACAAGCACTGATGCGCTAAAACACTAAATTCGTAAAATTATGAAAGGGGTTTTAAAAATTAACCATCAAAATCCTAACTTAACTTAAGAAAACACTTGAAAATCAATCCCTAAAGCTTCATAGGTCTACTATATTCAAAACCATAAGTTACTTTAAGAAATATCTAACTCCACTAGGTTTCCAACATTTCATTCATAACTTACACAAAGCAAAATTTAATTTCATCACTTAATCTTTCATTTAAGAGCCATAAAAGACTCTTTAATTGGTTTAGAATCTCAAATTTCAAAGCTTACTAAAATTTTAAAGAAAACTGGTAATAGAAAAAAAACTTTCACCAAACCAAAAATTGAAGGATTTCATATGTTTACCTCATGTTTCCACCTTTAATCTGTCATTAATTTTGAGTTCCAACTAAAAATTGGTTTGAATCCATGCCTTAGGGCTCAAAGGAGAAGAGAAGAGAGAAATAGTCTTAACTTGATATTTTAACTTCTATTTTGTGTGGCTGTCACTGTAACCTTTTAATTCTAATCGCGACTCTGGCGCTACGCAGCCCCTTAGCGCTACGCGTCAGGTTCAAAATTTCACCCTGACGCTATGCGTCGGGTTTCCCATCTTAAAAAACTCAATTCCTCCTTTTATTTCATTCTAAACTTACACAAATGCCACATAATCTCAAATTTTCATAATTTAAATTCATCTGCATGTTTATTCATTCTTTCTAAATATAAAAACATGGGATGTTACAATTTACACCATTAGATGGCTTTGAGGTTGATGCAGCTGTGGGAAGAAGAGAATGTGATTTTGATTTATTTAAAAACAAATTCCTAGATGTGGTTTTGATTTGTTCAAAAATTTAGTAGGGAAAGAAGATGATGGAAATGGAAAGGAAAAGGATATGATGGAGGGTTACATAATATAATTAAGATGTTTTAATATATTGTATATTAGAATTTTAAATGACTGAGAGTAGAAAATAAAATTATCAGAAATTTTAAATGGTAACCTGTTAAACAGGTTACCATCAATTAATATAAATCATTGATTAACATCCAATGGTTGATATTTTTTGGTCTACCATATACCCGTCAAGCCAAAGTACACCACAGAATTCACCTGATTGTATGGGTTCATTTAGAAGAATAATACTTCGCTATAAATAACAATTGAAATAACACAAAAAACCTATATTAAGATATAAACTCAGATAAAAGTTAGGTGTTGTTCTTCAAGTGTTTAGTATTTTTCTCCAATCAGAGCTAGAGTTCATGTTAGTAACTTGACAGAGCATTAACGTTGAAATGTATTTCTTGTGTTGCTTAGGTGAAACTCTAGTGCTCATTGGAAAACAACACCTAAAACCCATAAAGCATTTTGGTTAACTGTTTCCCTAAATGGACAATTTCTAGTTAATTAAATTGAATAATTTTTGTATGTTAATTATTAGTTATAAAATCTACTGAAAAAGGAAAAAAGAGCTTTTCAGGTTTGGGTCTAGTTGAGTAAAAGAGATTCATTCTCCCTTAGTTAAGTATTGGGACATTGATTCTCATCTTGGGTATAAAGCAACTTTGAGGTCCTAATATAAGTTGTTCTACCTATTGAGATGTCTACAAATTAATAAGTAAATTAGTATCAATAGTTGATACTTTAGGTTATATCAATATCCAAAATTAAGTTATAAATTAGTTGGAAAATTGCTTGGCTTTATCAACAAATGTCACATTTTTTAAGTACAATGGCAAGTGTTTAGTTAAGTATAATTTTTAATGAGTTGTTCTTTTTTGAACTACTTGTACTAGTGTTTAATTTTTAGGTTAATTATATTTTTTTGTCCTCGTAAAATTAATTAATTTTAATTGTTATCATTATAAAATTTTTGCTACATTTTCCCTTCCTATTAAGTTAGGATATTTTAAAAATGGTCCCTGTTCTTAAAGAATCACTATAAACAACTGATTCGATTGATGGATCTTTATATAATATATTAATATGTTATCTAATCATCTTAAGGATTGATATAAAAAGCATTTGAGATAAAAATATTTAATTTTTATGGTATTTTTTATTATTGTAAATGGATAATTGTATGTTTATGTTATATATTATCATATTTTTTACATTTTTATAGCTAAATTGTAAATTAGATGACACTTTAGGTAATTAGACAATATATTGGACGATAGCACGAGAATTTATTGAAGAAATTACGATTAACAGAAAATAAAAGACTAATATAAAATAATTAAATTAACAAAGGGATTATTTCAGAACATTTTTATTAATGAGAGATGAAATGTTACAAAAATATTAAGGAATCAAAATGTAACAACTTTTATAGAAACGAAAACTGAAATTTAGAAATTTTATAGTGATGAAAACATGTTTAAGTCTTCACTTTTTACATAGAATAATTTTTACCAAGATTATTAGAACTAAACTAGTTATTGAATTAGAGAAGATATTGGTTCAAGCATATTTGGAGTCCAACAGTGACTAAACCAATTAATCTGTCCTAAACCGGGGTCAAGAGATCCGGTGTGGGGCCAGTCACAAAAGTCTAAGATTGAATAGGATTGAAGACCGGTTATGCTGGTATCCGGTCTGTATATCCGGAGTTCCAATATGAAGAGAGCGGTCTCGGAGTCCTGGAGGTCCTTCACACCGTCCTCACGCGTTGATGTGGGCGAAAGGTGGTGTCACCTGCGAAGATTCTCCGACGCTCAAGTCAGTAATAGTATTCCAAGTGAAGAATGTTTTCCAGATAGTAATTATAAGTAGAGAAGAAGAAGCCTCCCGCTCCATAAATGAAGAGAGTTCTTATACCTGATTGGCTTGATTTACGAGGACTTGTTAGTGGGGAACCACTAACCCCCATTAATATTATAAATTATTATTTTATATGCACTTGCCAGTATGATTGAGTCAAGTGGCTATTTTATATTGAGCATAGAGATAGTAGGACTAGTCTTAGGGAACAAGTTGATTATTTCCAGGAGCAGATTATGGATCATAGTGTGGAAAATGGAATCTTTATCCTTGTCCCTATAGCAATGCCCTTTGTCTTCTGTATGGTGATATGCGTGTTATCCGATGTGCATGGAGTTATCCTGGACAACCGATATAGGGAGAACGCCTGATATGGATTTAGAGTCCGGATATATACCAATGACACCGGTAACACGTTGGATAACTGATAAAGATGTTGAAATATATCTTGTAGAACGGATACCGGTATCGAGACCGGATCACCAATAATAAAGAATTGGTTACATGAATGATTTATGGTGTGATGAAGTTGATTTGACCGGTTTTAGCAAATAGTTTATATTTTTGTAATTGTGGAAGCTTATTTTCTCTAATTTAACAATTATTATTTTTATTTTTGCATAAAAATTTATTTAATTCAATTTTAGTTAATAAATAAATTTATTGTAATCTATCAAAGTTTAAGTATAAATTAATTTTTTCTATCATAATTCATAATTCTAACATGAAAAATCATTTATGACAAATTAAAATATGAAAAAGTTAAGATTATATGAGAATATTATAAAATTATAAGTTATTCATAAATAAATAATTATGTCATTTTATATTTTTAAATAAGTAGTTTGATTGGAAATTTTATAAACATTTTTAATTTAAACTATTACCAGCTTTTAGTTAAATTTTAAAGTAATTTCACTAATCATATTTAATATAGATATTTAAGAATTGGAAAAAGAAGTTCCATTGAAGTTTGTCACAAAATTATTGTATTCATGAGATGGATAATTAATAATATATAACGTAATTTTTTTTATTGATTTTCATAGGTAATCAACTACCATATTACATTCTCTATGTGTATGAGAAATTTCAACGAACCATGTCCTAGAGAAAAACTTATTAATACTTAGCAGAATAGAAAAAGACTAGTGAGAACATTTATTAGAATGATATTTATAGTTTCTTTTGAATTAAAAAGCCTATAATCCAAGTAGGTAAGAGCTCAAAACCAATACTCAAAGGTAAATCCCGCAAGGTAAATACGCATTAATTACCAATTACCTACCACTAATTACAAAAACATCGACTTTTACTTTTATCCAACTTGTTAGGGGAAAGATACAGCTTACAAGAATTTCCTTGCAATATAACTTGAAATAGCAATTATTTTCATATTTATAATATTTCAATAATTTCCCCTTTTACAATGATATTTAAAATACTAAATAGCATAACCATTCATAATAATATAAGATATAACAATTTAAAACATTATTTTGACAATTAAGCTCCAAAATACACAATAACAATATGAATTTGAAAGATGTTCCACTTAAGTTTGTTGTAACAAATTATTATTTTGCCCAAAACAGATTGTTTAATTTTTCCTTTTCACTCACATAAATACGTTTTGATCATTTCCGATCACTATTTGCGTCTATACCCGAGACTTCTTTTAATTTCTTTTCAAAATAATGCCTCATACACATTTTTAGCATCAATTTTATAGTCCTACCATGCACAAACAGTAGTTGTACCATATCCCACAATAGCCATATATCATGCATTTACAAAGTCATTTTCACTAACGTACACATGTAATTACACTTTATAAAAAAATAGGCATTTAATTACTTTAGTTCATGAAATTCCAGAATTTATAATCATGCCTAAAAATTTATATTATCATCAAAGTTTAAATATTTAACCATGTACACCACTCATAGTTACTAAGTCACCAAGAATCATGGTTTTCACGTAATAAATTAGAATTTAAGTCATTACTATTGAAGACAATTTCTCAACAACAACCATACTCATCAATTTATATATCTAAAAATCAGATTTTAAGCATATTGTTCCACCTAAAATTAAAGGAAATGAAGGTACATCACGCGGCCACCAACCTTAAGAAGGAAAAATCCAATTTTTAGCTTTTCTAAAAAATCATGTTTTTAGTGTTTAGAATCTGCATTAAAGTGAAAGGGAACATGGTACACCATTTGGCCATAAAGAAAGCAAAATTAGTCAAGTATTTATTAGTAAAATTAACATGCATGCACCCTCCATGGAACACGAATTGCTGCAGCAATAAAGCCATTAGAAAGACAATATTTTTGTAGTTTAGAAACTCAAATAAAATCAAGTAAAAGCAAGACATGATTTAGCCGTAGTGGTTCCCAAAGATGAGATTTATTTAACAAATTATTTTAGCAATTTAACAAGCTTCAAGAATCAAGTTTGGGAATAACGCCAAGGTATGAATCTTAGGGTGATTCATACTTCACCATGCATGTAAAAATCAAGGAGTAAAAAAGAAAGCACTCCCTCTACCTCAATGGTAGTCTAGGCCAAGAGAAGGGAAAATGTAAGAATTTGGCTTCTTGTCCTCCAAGGGTGCAGCTCCAAGGAACAAGGGAAAATGAGCCCTTTTCAGTGGTGTATGAACGTGATATGAAGAGGAAAAGGTGGGGTATTGGTTCTATTTTGGCAAGGTTAGAAGAAATGGTGAAGTGTTTGGGAAGATGATCATTTTTGCAAAGGATTTTAGGAAACAAGCCTAATGTGCATAGCTAGCATAAAGAGGAAATAAGAAATTAATGGTGTGAGATAGAAGAATAAAGGTGAAAGGCTGATTCTGTTTTGGCAACTTAGAAAAATGTTGAAGTATTTTGAGAGGAGGAAAATTTTTTACATGTGAACATAGTGAGCAACAAGTGTCTCACAGCTAGCATTAGGAGAAAATGATAGTATTGGACAAGGAGCTTGTTTAGCAAGTACTTCTTCAGCAAGGTGAGTGTTGAGCAAGGGGTTAATTTGGAGATAACATGTGTCTTCAACTGGTGAGGGCTGATTGGACCATTATGCATGAGGGGGCTATTGTGGCAATTTTGTAGGATAGCAACTTGTCTAATAATTTCGAATAGGTTACAGTGGAAATTTGGAAAAACTTACAACATAAAAGTTGTAGATATATGTCTCTTATTTAAAACAAGATATGGTATGCAAAAATCTGATATCAGACAAGGGAGATATGCGCCAAATACAAAAACTATTTCAAGATAGAACATTTTGTAGATTAGTGAACAAAATAAAAATTCTGGGACAAATGGGTAGAGAATTAGCTTTTGTGCCCCTCATCAAAGTTGTAGAGAAATGAGTCTAGAAAACTTTAGAATAACAATCGTTCAATTTCATGGTCATACAAGTGAGAAAAGTGGAAATTACTGAAAACAAGTCAAGCTGTGACAGTGAAAACGTAAGGTAGTGTAGTATTTTTAAATCTGGGACCGATTGGGAAAGAATGGGATTTTGTAGTCAGCATCAAAGTTGTAGAGAATTTTAATACGGAAATTTTGAGATAATAACGACTTAATTTTATTAACGAGAGAGAAAGTTATGCTAAAAATACAAATAGATGTGCAAAACGACTTTAACGATTAACTTAATTTGTTGAAATAAACTTCTGGGGGATCAAGTAACTGGAAATGGGCCTCGGGCCCTTCATGAACATCGTAGGGTACGACAATACAAATGCTCTGGGACAATAATGACTCAACTCAAACACCCTGGGTGTTTCCTTACCAAGAACCAGTGAAATATGTACAAAGTCAATAGTTAAAATAATATAGTTGATATACTATTATTTAATTACTAAGTTTTCCTTAACTAGTTAATGATTCTTTTTACTCAATTAAATATCAAACAATTATTTTTGTCCTTTAAATCCTTCTAAAAATATTAACACAAGCAATACAAATCAAGTCGGCCATAGCCCAAATATCATTTCATAGAAAACAAGCACAGAAAGCATCACATCTTGATCCAGGGACCAATTACACAAAATAAGGGATGTTACACTATATGCCCATATACAAAAGATATTGGGCCATTATCATCAACATCAACATCAACACCATTGTTATCAAAATACATACATGATCTAAATTTTAAACATTGTCGGTCAAGGTATTCCATTACGACTATTTTACCTTCCGCACCAAAAATATAATCCTTCAAAATAAAATGCATCTCACCCTATGTAAGTCCTGCAATCATAATGCTAAAAAGATATAACATGGAAGAGTAAGTATTACATTCAAAATGAAAAAATCGAATACATTGTGATCATGTGTACATGCATATAACAACATATGTGTTTTGCAACACAATCATCAATTATCATCTAGTCATCTTCATTATATAATCATAGGCATATAAATTCTCATCAATTAAACTCATAGTAAGCACATACATATTCACATAATCATTGTCATTCATCATATTAGGTCATCATAACCATGTCTTAAATAAATGTATAATTCATCTTAAGTATTTTACTTGTCAAGTTTTAGGGTCTTCAATTACCTAATTCATCCATCATTATTCATCCACTCAATATCTTAATCTTATTTGGCATATCACCAACATATATGCAAATGCTTATAAGCTAATGCATATGCATAAGGAATCATACTCAACAATTTTACGAATCTAACTGTGGGAAATAATCACCAATATAGGTTTATACTACAGTATCAATAACCATGTGTACACATATATATCATCAATCAATATTTTATTGGTACCAAACCACATCGCTCATAATGCAACACCAGTCATATCATAATAACAGTGGCAACAACAACAACATAAATATCATAAAATAGTGTTGCAGGCCAACCATGATTCTTCACCACGACAGTTGTGATTTAATAGAACCACCGGGGAAACCTGCTCCTTAAAGAGCCACCCCACCGTGTCAACCACATGTAATCCCCCATGATTAAGCATGAGTAACTTCATGATTCAACCACTGAATCACTAGGGTAACAAAATTCCCATGCACTGAGCCGCCCTTCCACTAGGCCAATCGGAGGAACCCCTAACATCTCATACCGACAGCTATGTAAACATGTCATGGATGCAATACAGATTCTAATCATATGCAATCTTACACTATGCATCATTACCATGTCACTCATCAATCATCTATCATCATTCTCATCAACATCACCATTCAATTCTTAGTGGATTTCAATTACAATAAATCTTCTCATTATTTCAAATTTTAGTATGGCATTCATAATCTCTTTAATCATCTTAAATTTTCATCATCATTACCAACTCAATATTTGGCATTATTCACAATAGCATTCAATCATTGTCTCATCAAATTCATCACCACTCATGGTTGCATCACACAATAATATATCACACAATTTTTCATCATTAATCATTATATCTCATTAATAGCGGTGAAACATACATAGTTATCACAAAAAACATAGGCACACTTTTTGCCAAAACTTCAAATCAATATCAATCACTGATGCAATTCCATCAGAGAATGAAATTCTTAGCAAGCGCACCAATCGTTAAAAAGTAGTATATTTGTATTGTTCCATGGGGATTATGTTAAGTACCACAATCTAGGGAAGACTTTAGCTGAACCTTACGCCAAAAGCCATTCTATTTTTTATATTTTCTAAATTTATGTTGTGTTTTTGTGATTTTCCAATAGTATTGTCACATGTAGAATTATGTCAAAAATTAAAATATACTAAACAAACATATCAGAATTAACATCAGCATGCCATTTCTCCTAAATTCTCATGACAGTTGCATCAGACTCAATTAAAGTATAATTCAATTTCACAGATGAATAATTCCTAATTCTTTAGGTAATTACCATTAACCCAACCTAGAATAACCCTAATCCCTTACCTAATTTCTTAGGCATGAAGCAACTAGGTCAGTAATGTGCAAATAGGAAGTTCTCACCATAATTCCACTCTAGTGATTACTTTAGACTAGGCCTTGGATTTCCCAATCCAAGAGTAATCCAACACTTGTTGTGCTTAGAACTTGCATCAATTGAATCTTTAGCTTCAATCACTTGAACTTCATTTCCATGGAAGCTTTAATCAATTTTAATCTTAGGGATTTAAGCACTGATGGAGGAAAACAAAAATGGACCACAAAGGATGAAGGTTAGAGATGAGAGAATTTAGAGAGAGAGAAAAGAAATATGAAAATGAGTTAGTGTGTTCATTTATTAGTTATAGATTAGTTACAACCTAAGTTACATTGCATGTATATATAGTATTCTAACTAGTATCCTATGCTAAAAATTACATTTAATGCCATTAATGCATATGTATACATAAATAGTTAACTTAAGTTAACTATGTTGGTTCGGAGAACAGACTTAGAAAAGGGGGTTGAATAAGTCTGTTCACTTTTTCAAACAAAAAAGTGATATTTAAACGTTTAAAGCGTTATGCAGCGGACCAGACTTATGAAGCGAATGAGAGCGTGATTCTTTGATTGAGAAAGTAAGTGAGAGCGCTTATTTTACCAGACTTTTACTATCGAGTTTAACAATCATTGTGCATTAGACTTTTGATAGTAAGGAGTAAGAGAGAAAGAGACACTACACAAGAGATTTATACTAGTTCACCTCTAACACGGACACTACATCCAGTACCTTTAAATTTGAAGGATTTCCACTATATAAAAACATTTTACATTACATGTTGAGTATTATTGACTCCACACTCCTGGTTTAAGCACAACTCGTGCTTCAAGTATTCTTGACACTAGCCACTCCTGGCCCCCTGAGTATTCTAGAGTCCGGCCACTCCTGGCCTAAGCACACCCCGTGCTTCCAAGTATTCTTTTGCACGTACCCACTCCTGGGGCTGACTTCAAGTATTCTTGACTTCGGCCATTCTTGGCCTAAGCATAGCCCGTGCTTCAACACATCAAACTTCTCTTGATTCCTATGAGTATTATTTTGCAGCACCCACTCCTGGGGCAGACCCAAGTATTTTTTCATGAGCCACTCCTGGCTTAAACCCTGAGTATTCTTTCCAAAGCCTCTCTAGGCCAACAGTGTTTCCCACACTAATCAGAGTCTGGCAACATGTCAAACCTGCGCTACAAGAAGGTCTGAAGAGTTATTTCAAATGAATAAGTCTTTCTAACTTAGCAAAGCTAAGTGATCAATTACATGAGGAAAGACTTATTCATTAAATAGACTCAGTACCTGTGTAGTATGAAAGATGGGTACAGAAAGTACTAAGTCTGAAAGCATGACCAGAGATGATATGCTCTTAAAATAACAAAAAGATATGAGTTGATGGCATATCTCTAGTTACTATGGCATCTGGGAAAAAAAGGAATGCACATAGCGAGCTTTCTTTAACTTCATGGAAGTTCTTCTAGATGTGATCTCTTGTTCTATGACTAGACTGCCATCTTATTCTTCTTCCTGGGCTGTTGTATATGAACTTCTGGTGCTCATTCATATTTCTTCTTCCTTGCTCACACTTTCCTTAATGTGTCTCTCTCATCTTCTTTTTCTTCGACAAAATCTCATTCTTTTTAATTCCATGCTCTCTCTGTAATTTTTGCTCTTGTTTAACGTTTGATTTTGTGATTTATTTTGGCTCTTGCTGCTGAAGAGATTGGTTTAATATATTTTTTCTAGAAAGCCCGAGAAAAGGTTGCCCAAAGTAAGTAGATGATATACTTGAGGAGAAGGATGTTGCATATCGGACAATAGGCTTTCTTTTGTCAGAGAGAGATGTTCTAAGCCCGTAATTATAGGATAGAAAGCTTTGAGATTGGTACGATCATAGGCAGGGTAGAGGTAGTGTAAGTTTCACCAAGGAGAAAGCTTTTATTCAGAGAATCTCTAAATCTATAAGACACAGGTGAAAGACTTGACGTTATATTGGATAGAGCATAGACTGTCTTGCTTTGTCGTTCTTCTTTTTTGTAGGTCTTTGCTTACACGTGCTTACAAAAATGTTGTCTTGACCGTTGAGATCCTTGAGCTAGACTTGAAAAAGAACTTTTTTTAAGGTGAATTCTGGATCCAATTATTCACAATATATTCAGACGCTTTTGATAAGTCTGGGAGCCTTCCTTTGTTTTGAGAAAGACAAGATCAAATGTTCAAACTTTGTAGTATGAGATAAACTATTTTGAGCTAGGTCTGGTCAGTATTTAGATGCAAAGATATTTTTTTCTTTGAGAGTGATTTCAGACTTCAGGACTTTCCTTGAATCAATAAGGGTTTATTGAAAATATTCTTTTGGTATACTGCTCCCCCTATCTTTCGTAACCCAATCCTTATGTTTTCCTGAAACACTTAAACTTACATATTAAATAATAACATGATATTACTCTATTTAAATTGGAATGCACAATGTTGATTATCAACAAATCTCATGAAGTTCTGGTTTAAATGATTCAACATTTACCAGACTTTTTCTTTGATAAACTAAAATACAGAATATGCAACATCCGAAAATAAGCTTAAGTCCTGGACATGTGCATGGGCATAGGAGCATTGGATGGGCATGGGAGGACGCTTGGTAAGTGAACATAGATCCAGTAAGTGAGTGTATGGACGTGGGATCATGGCGTGTGGACTTTGGAGGCATTAGACTTGGTCTGATGGTGATGAGTTATGGGTGTAAAGCTTGGCGTGAGACCAACGTTGGCATGTGTAGGGGTCTGGAGCAAGGTGAATGTTAGGCGTAACGTTAGCGTGAGTGGGTGTATCCGTGTGTGCTCTTTGGAAGGCTCTGGTGCTATGCAATGTTGAGTGTAAACCCTGGCGTGAGAGTGATGTGCTTACGTGTGGGGTCTGGAATAGCCATGGTGTTGGACATGTACCTAGCATGGACTCATGTTAGTGAGCATGGTCACGCGTGGGTAACTATGAAGTTCCTGATGCTAGCATGCTTCATGGTGTAGGCATGGAGTGTATGGACGCTGACTCACTAGATGCTCACACATGCTTGGAGATGAGACCATCGTGAGCTCACACTAAGGGGCATAGCTACATTTGAAGGATCTTGGGGTGACTTGATGATGCATAAAATATGGAGCTTGGATCAGCATGGGAAGGTTATGGGGCGTATGCAAGTTTCCCTTGCTCATAAGCCAACTTGGTGCCTTGAGTGTAGGAACATTGACCTTGCACCTGAAACATACACAAAATAGAAACGTCCAACGTACCAACGTTGGCTCAAGCGGGGGTATGTTGGGGTCAAAATATCCTTTTTTAAATAATTACAAATTAAATCTAAAATTTCTATAATTAATAACTAAAATATAAATAATTTATATATTGAATAATTTCCACAACTTACTAAATATTTAATATTTAAGCTTCTAATTTAATATTTAAGAGCCATTAATTAAGAAAATACTAAAAAAATTAGACCTAATAAATAAGCCTTTTCAGGGCTGACTAATCACCACCAATGACACACTATATGCGTATTCTAAACACACTCACATATTTGCCAAGCAAGACACTACCACAATATCCAACATTACAAGGAATCAAAATAACAATAGTAAGCCAAACACGAGTAACATCACATACAATAATCATCAATTATTTAACTCATGCATTTAGAATATAAACTCTTCTCGTACCTCAAGAAAAGTAATCCGAGTGATTAGATGGTCCACCTCGCTATTCAGATTTTCCCCTACATTTAATATATATACAAATGTAATCAATTGCTAGTTCAAAATCATTTACAATTCTAAATACACAAATAAATATGTTCATGATTCCTATCATGTTTTTAGTATTTTATAGGCTTTAATTTCTTGCTTTATTAGGTTTTGGAAATTCCTTTCCATTAATCCAAATTCTCTATTATCTAAGTGGGTTACATACACCAAGCCTCAAGGATACCAATTCATACCAAATACTTCATCCATCATCCATAATGGGTTCCCAATGTCTTAACATACCACATTCTTATTGTTCAAGCCAACCACAACAATAATACAATTTCTACCATATTTAACCATTTAAGGCAACACCTTTTGCCTTTTGCGTAAAAGTCCATCAAACCCCATTAACCATTGGTTAAAAGAGAGTAAAGAGAGTAAGAGAAAGTTAGACGATCAAAGTAGAGGGAAAAAGGGGAATTTACATTTTTCTTTAAATTTATTTTATTCATAATTTTGTTGTCTATTGACATACACAGTGTCCGTAAAAATACCTCCTTAACTCTAAAAATTACTTTGATTATACCACCATAACCACAATAAAATCCTCTGCCTATTGAATATCCAAAAAATTTAATGAGTTTCACACCTTCCATTAAATCATTCCGTTTCAGTATATTTTAATTCATCAATAATTCATAGTTAATATCTAATTAAATTTCCTATATGTTTAGGACGTTAAATAATTAATCATCATCACAAATAATTTATTTTCTAAAATTTGGGATGTTACACCCGACAGCGTTTGGATCCTCTTTTTCCTTGGTTCCTCAGCTTCTAATATAGCTCTAAAACTTACTTCAAATGACTAGAACCAAAATAAAGATAATGGCTTTTTAAATGGTTATAGTTGTGACTAAGGTGGTGAGAAAAATGAGGTCTTTGGATTCCTAACTCACATGTAAGATAACAAACATAACACGCATGTAATGAGTGAAAATCAAAGAGATAATGGTCATAGAGATCTCAGCCAAGACAAGAAAATAAATGGACAAAGGTTTTACCTCAAAACCTTACATGCATGGCACATTTAGGTCATGATCAAGGCATGCATGTCCTCCAAAGATATGGCCATGAGGTTGATGGAGGGTCTTTGGCTTGGTAATGATCTCGGTTGGCAAGGATGATGATGGAGATGAATTCTTCAAGCAAGATCCCTTGCATGCATGGCTACAGGTAACCATGCATGGTGGTGGCGCAAGGAAATGACACAGTGGTTGTTGGTGGTGGACGTAAGCTATTATTTGGTAGTTTGTAGTGGTTTCAGGTGGAAGAGAAATGGGTAAGGTAAAGGGGGAAAATAAGGGCACGATAGTGGGTGGCTCGCATGATGAATGAAGAGAAGAAAATGAAATTGTGGCTATGTCATATAGGAGCAATGAGAGCATGAGAGATTGAGAGGATGAGAGGTGGAGTAGCTCATGATGGGGTGATGATGAAAGGAAATAGTGAAGTAAAATGAGAGTGAGAGAGGGAACTCAAGGGTAAAGGGCTTCACGGACATAAAATGCTAATAAGGTAAAATGATGGGAGTAAAATAAAGTGATGGTGAGTGAAATAAGGGGGTGGAGATTTGATGATAATGAGAAGAATCAAAGAATGGAATATATGAAGTGCAATATAATGAGGAAGTGGAATCTTGGTAATATGATGAAGAATTGAAAAATGATACTTATGAAGAGAATATATGGCCTGAGATGAAGAAGTAGATAGCGTGAATGAGAAGTCCATGTGGCGGGTGAAGAGAAAATGACATGATGTGGGTTTGATAGTGGGACAAGTGATGCATGAGGAAATGGAAAGGGGGCAGTGTGAACATGGTGAGGTGGCACGGTGGAAGTGAGGTGGCTAGATGGTGGTGTTAGGCCGTGAGATGGTGGTGGAGTTAATGAGGGAGAAATTGGAACATAGCAAGGTTAAGGAATTAGGTCTTAATTACAAGCAATACAAACTAGGTATTTGGAATACAATTTGAATGAAATAAAGTACAAAATTATGGTTATAGGTCTTAGGAAAAAATTAAAGAGTTACAGGCCCAAATGGCAGGAAATATACAGACAATAGAGTTTTCGACGTTTTTCGATAATACACATCAAAATACAAAATTAAACTCAAACAATCTATTGATTAACAAATTTAATCAATATCATGAGTATTAGGAAAATATTTAGGTTCAGGAGTGACTTAGGCTTCAGAGTTTGGTTCCAGACTTAAGATAGAAGTTGGTTGACTCGAAAATAATCATACATTGAATTTTGCATCTTTGGTAGAACTCCTCCTGCTTGGTGGCAGTTACATAATTTTTACCCAAACAACTTTCTATAGGGTTTTCTTAACCTCAGGGAGTCTTAACTCATCTCTTCCTCACACAAAATCCAAATCACAGAATTCTACCACTCATAAAATTCAAGATATAGGATTTTTTCAAACACATAATCCTAGATACAAGTCTGGTTGAGGTTTATATCCTTCATAGAACACACAACAAAACACATATAGATAAGTTTAGGGTCTAGGGTGTTTGTTCCAGAAACTCGGGGTGTTACAGGTACCACTCCAAGTAGTAAATAGTATTGTAAAAATATACACCACACCATCCAATATACCATAATCAAAATACACAACATCACATATCACATTATTTCAAGAATCAATCATCGTCAAATACCTCAACATCAAGAATCAATCATCGTCAAATACCTCAACATCTCCCAATACCTATCATAATGTAATACTCTTAATGCGAGTACTCATATGCCATGGACTTTTCAAAATCACATCATTTCTGATACATAAATCATGCAGTGTAGATCCGACTTGAGTGGCAAATCAAAGTGCCAAATATATATGGATAATCCATATAACAAATTTAAGTGTTATAAATCAGTGGATATCTTGGTAACCACACAACAAATCTGAGTGCTATAAACGGTGGCACCTCAAGAACCGCACAACAAATTTGAGTGCTATAATTGACGGACCCATGCAGCAAATCTGAGAGCTAAGCAAATCAAAGCGCTATAATTCTAATGCATGTGATGCCATGAGTTGATTATACAATATGTATGGGTGCAAATCAAAGTTCAATCATCCTAACATAGACATCATAGCCTAGCTCTACTATCCTCAATCTAACATTAATCACATTACATATACTAGATCAATTTACAAGGAGCTATTCAATTATACCACTAACATAATTAATTACATAATTAAAATTAATTACATAATTAAAATTAATTACATAATTAAAATTAATTATCCATGCTAAAATATAATATTATCACCATCACTAGTCAAGCATGATATACTTCAACTTACGAAACATTAATTTATAATATAACCAACAATCCTAAATCAATTTCCAATTAAATATATCCAGGCAATACTTAATATAAATAAAAAACCCCAGTTTATTTATTAATGTCTACTAGTCGCTACTCAAGTAATAAACCTTCTTCGTACGTTAAATAACATACGTTGGGTTAATTCCGACTTTCCAAATTAAGTTCCGATCTCTGATTCAACTTCAAACGCTAATACTCCATATTTGAATAATTTTGAAAAATTAGCTAAAATTATTCTCACCACTTATAAACTACCAAAATAAAAGCTCCAATGATAAATCAATGAAGTTGCAAAGAGTTTAACTTAATAAAAGCTTTAACGATTATCGATAGAGTACCAAAATTACTTTTGAGCTTCTAAATTTCTTCTGGAAACCTCTAAAAACAACTCTGAACACTGTCTGACAATTACCCAAGCAAAATTTAAAAATCAAAGGCAATGGTTTATGGTTCCAATCACCCAAAATGAAATTTTAGCAATGGTTACAAGGCTGGGTTTCACACCTTAACTTTAAAAATGAAGTTTGTGAAATTCGAAGTTCAATCTTCACCATTTCCTTCCATGGCTGTCACGGTTTAGCTAGAGGAAGAAGAAAACAAAATGAAATCAAGGCAATGCCATAGAGAAATAGAGATGTGGAGAATGAACTAGAAGCATGCACACACATACCTTAATGAAGAAAAACGCAAGTGATAGTGGAGGAAGAAAAAAGGCACACAGGTTGGATGGAAATAGAGGAAGAAGATGATGTTTAGGTGAAGATGATGAAGTGAACGAAAGAGAAGGAGGAGGGCACATGAGGGAGAAAAAGAGTGAAGTGAGAAAGGAAAAAAAATTTAATTAATTTAGGTTAGTTAAAGGTAGTTTGGTCCTTCAAACTTTTTTGGTTAACCACTGAAACTAAACACTCCCCCCAATCCTAAACCTAAATTAAACCATAATTTAATGGGTCACCTTTAATCCTAAATAATTAACCTCTGGATTATTAATTAGTTATTATTCATTAGATTTACATTAACTCTTCAGTTTAAATTTAATAATAATTTTTAATTATTCTAAAATTTACGATTTTACATAAAGAACTAAATTTGATCTTATTAGAGCATCTTGTCTTGTGGTGATCTAAATTGATCTTATCAAAGACACTTGTTACGATTAGAACTATCTTATCAAGTTTAATTGTGGCGATCAACCTATGATTTATCCCTTACTTTCTTGTCTTTGTCTTGAATGTGTCACTAATATTCTTTTCTGAACAATTTACCAAAAAAATATCCTTCCCTAAAATTGAAATTCAAGGCAATCCCTTTCTATTTACGTCACAAAATTTTAAATGACGTCGTTAATCTATTTCTCAATGACTGGGGTGAGGGACAAGATGTTTGCCCTAACTAAATTCTTCACTGACTTAAATAACCATAAAGATAGGAGTTTTAGTGGCTAATTCTTTCCATCACTAACTTGTTTTTTTGTAGTAGTATATATAGTTTCCACTACAAGAATCATACAAAATAGCTAAGGAGGGAGAGTCGTAAATCCCTCGTTAATTGCTAAGTAAACTTGTTAGCAAAGGATCAGCGAGAAAATGATGGTGAAAACATTAGTAGCTAAATTTAGGTAGCTAATCAGCTACAGTATTATTTCCCTTATCCTCATTGATTTGAAGATAACAGTGAATCTATAACTATTATTTTCTCATTAGGAATTTGTAGTACAACTCAAGTATTTATAGTAGGAAAACCTTATTTTTTTAGGGAGAAAATATAGCTATGAATTTGTCAATGTTGAATATATTACTAGTGTGGAGGGGAGCATAGAGTTTCTTTACCTAAGATACCTAGGAAAGAAGTTGGTTTTACTTATGTTTAAGTTTGAGTTAATGTTCCTTTGGTTAGGTCTTAGGTTACTTCTCACTAACTTAATAACTTCGAGTGTTCTACTCTCAGTTCCCAATATGCTCAATGTAGCTCAAACTCAACAACATCGCATTGCATTGGGTTTTGTCTACACTTTTTATTTTGTTTAATTGTCAAGAATAAGAAAAAAATATAAGGAAAAAGCATGAGAAAAAAATTAGTGTAAAAAATATGATAAATTAAATTATTTAGTTGATACAATTTTGGGTGAAAATATTTTATCAATGTTTAATAAACGAAAAAAATATAAGAAAAGTGTGGGAAAATTTATTAAATTACTTTAATACCTTTAAATATAAGAAATTTTTTAATCTATTGAGTATTGCTTGGAGGCCACGAGTATGGCTTGGAGATAAGGTGATGGGTTGGATGATGTTATGGGTTTTGTTGTTTGGTGATGAAGGATGTAGGATGGATGATGAGGTGGTGTGTTTGGTGTTGTTATGGATTGTGTTGTGGAGTAGGTTGTTGTGGAGGTGACGGCGGGGGGATATGGCCATCGGATAAAAATGGTTATTGTTTGATGGATGGGGGTGGAGAGGTGTTGTTGATGGGTGGTGGTGGATGAGAGTATGGATGATGAGGGATAGATTTAATGGGATGAAAGGCAATCAACATAAAAAATAACAAAATCAAAATCAAAATCAAAACCAAAACCAAATCAAACAAGCAACTACAGAGATAAACCGAAAAAGAAAACGAAAGAAATGAAAGTAAAAAAGGAAAGAAGAACTTACTTGTTTCTGGTGACTCGGTCTTCTCGATTTTAACGATGATCTGGCCTTTTTGATTTTAATAGTGACTCTAAAAAAACATCGGGATTACCATTACGGTATTTGTAGGAAGATCTCGAACCTTCATAGAACTCTTAGAAAATGGTCCACTCACTCCTAAAAAACCTACCCATCCCCATTATTCAAAATAAAAGATAAGGATAATAAAAAAATGGAAAAGTAATTATTAGAGAAGAGAAAATAAAGAAAATGATAAATAAATAATAAAGAAAAAAGGTAAAATGAAATGAAATGAAAATAAGAAATAAAATAAAACAAAATAGAATATAATATAATAAAATAAAAATCAATGTCCAAACAAAAATCAGTGTCAACAGATTGAATCATCTTTTTTGGGTGAATAACATGGTTTTGAAAATCGAACTGGACCGGCAGGTTCGACCGGTTGGACCAGGAACCGGTCAGGGTACCGATCTAAACAAGGAAAAAAACCAGACAATTCAGAACTGGTCAAAATTGGTTGAAAACTGGTTGATCCGGTTAGGGTTTTAAAATTATTTTTTTGCTATTTCTTTAAAAAATCTATTAAAAAAATATTTTTGAATAAATAAAAAACTTATATATAATATTTACATATTATTTTTATGTATTATAATTTTTTAATTCTATAAAACATGTAATATAATCCTTAATTAACTTAATTTTTATATAATTTATTGTCAATATATCAAGAAATATATTATATTATATTAAAAATATATATTTTATTATAACCGGTTCGATCACCGGTTCGGTTTTTAAAACCTTGGTGAATAGTCATTAATCCACCCAATTCACTTTTTAATCTAATAAATCATTGAGGTAAAAAAAGCAAAAAAAAACTTGATGAATTATTATATATATACACACGCACACACATATTATAAGAATTGGAAAATTTCAATTAGCTATTGTGATTAGAGAAAAGAAATAATAACCAATTCACGTCTCCTCATTTTTGTTATTAATAGGTGTACAATGTACATATATATGAGTTTAATCTGATTAAAAAACGAGAAAGAAAATTGGAAAGTATTTTGGTAAAAGAATGTTATATATCCATCATAAATTCAATTCAAATCTTATACAATCCATCCATTTGCCACACGTACTCTGTATCCACTCTTAAATAAATGTTTGTGTGCTCGTCTAGGAGATATCCTTAAGTGCATCAACATCACTAACGCAAGTGTTTTGAAAATTCAAATTGGATGCTTCCTTTAAAAACTTAAATTGAGATGCATATGTAAGTGTTATGAATTTGAATTTCTAGAAATGGATTGCATCTACTTTCACTAAGTAATTTCAAATATGAAAATAATAATTCAAGTTCCACACATCAATATTTAGAACATTGGGATAAAGGAAGGAAAATCAAATCCCTAAGTTAAGGTTAAGAGGTTTTTTGGTTCTAATATCAATTAAAGAGTAATAGGTTGATGATGTTCCTTTATTAATATTACTTGAGACTAACTTACATTAATTTGTAATTCCCAATTAAGAGTTAATGTTGATGGATTATCAATATCAATAAAAGAGGTTAATTGGGAAAGATTGGAAAGGAAACAAGAGATCTCAATGTACACAAGTCATTAAGGAGTCAAAGCCATCTTGAACCCAACAACATGTAGTTATCAAGTAGACATTCAATATCGATCAAACCACCCCACATGGTAAAGATGGACTAATCACATGCCTAGTTAATTAAATTAATCAATTTTTAAGGTCAGGAGTGATAGACATGTGGTAGGATTTGATTAGAGGAGATGGGTAACTTCACGCTTAGTGGGAAAAGGGGAATCAACTGCTTTTAAGTAGCAGTTGGGTAGCAAGTACAAAAGGGGAAAAGGACACAAAACAAAAGATAAGGAATCTTACAAAGCTTTGACATCCCAGAGAAACACGTAACACGTCTACCGTCACGATAATTTACAATGAGAATGATTTAGGAGCATTAGTTCGTCTTTCAACTTAAATTTTTTTGCATGATGGTTCTGTTGAACTTTTCTACTACATTTTACTTATATGTGTTCTTTCATATTGGATCCTAGTATGTGCCTCATAATGTTTAAATCGTTTACAAGAATACATCTTGCAATATGCTTGATCTCTTTAACTTGAAGGCTATAAAGTGCCTCAAGTGTAGTCTCTAGTGTGTTTTCTATTTTTTCAATGTTGTTGTAATTCCTTCACCATTTTTTTAGTATTTTCCTATTGTTTTCACTTTTTTTCCCACTCCATTTCTTTTTCATTTGAATTTTCGTTTCTATGTAAAAACAAGCTAACACTATAACCCTATTAACTTAAAAAGCCTAAAAAGGCCTTAGATTCACATCCCAGATTAAGATTATGACTCAAAGGTTGGAAAAAGTTCATGTAAACAAATTGGCACACCTGATGGGACAAATCCATGTAAACAAATTAACACACCTCATGGAAAAAGTCAATATAAACAGGACGCTTGATAATTGATTCTAGATATAGTTTTTCAAATGTCACATCAATCATAAAAAATATTTGAGGTGTGAAATTTGAAACAACGCCATCAACCTATTTTAATAAATAAGAGAATGAAAAATGAAGTGGAAAAAAGGTGGGAAAATATAATAAATAAATCATATAAGAAAAAAAATTAGTTTAATACATAAAAAAATATATTTTATTGTAATTTTTCTATATAAAATTTAAACATTCATTTTAAAAGTCTAACTCTTAAAATTCACTCCGCCTAAACACTTTCAACCAAACTAATCATGAAAGGAAGAGTTGAGTGGTGAATAAGAACAAATGGAGGTTAAAAAATGGAACAAGAAGGTTGATGCATCAACAAGAGGAGAAGGGAGAAAGAGCAGAGACACTTAAACAAGAAAAGTTCCAATATTCCTTCTAAAATCTAACCCTTAAAACAAGAGGAAGAAATCTGATAGGGTCTTTCTTTCTTCTTTTTTTGGTAAAGGGTCTTTCTTTTCATAACCAAAAATTTAAAGGGGAGCTGTCGTTACTATTTAGGTTTTTTTTTGGCTGAGTATTTAGGTTTGGTGTGTTCGAAGAAATCCCATACCCATAAAAGAGAAGCCCAAAACAGAGTAGGCCCAACAGAAAGCCCATTAAAGATGGGATGCTTTCTGCGAAGCCATGGCAAGTTGGGAGAGTGAGTGAGAGAGGATTGATTCGTTCTTTCACTCTGTGTTTCCCCTCGGAGTGGAAAATGGATCGGAGCTCTTCCTCAACCGGTACCCGAAAAATCAGACCCAAACCCGACATATACTCAACCTTCGTTGTCCATGATGACGACGACGAAGAACGCGGAGAATCCAACCGTCGCCGGAAGCCGGGAGCCGCGCAACCTCATGACGATCCTTACGCGACAATGCTCTACAAAGACAACGGTCAAGAAGACGACGACGAAGACTCCTCTCTCCCTCCGCTCCTCAAGCGCCTTCCCAAGGACTTCGGCCACGACTACGATGACGACGACGACGAAGACGCCGGCGATTTCGGTACCGTGATTGTGAAGAGCGATCGGACTCGGCAGCGGGATCGACCTTCTTCCAGCTTGGCCTCGCCTTCGGGCTCAACTCGGAATGCTCGGAACGTTGCTCAGGCGGGTCCGTTCAACAGGTTCGGCGGCCGCGGTGGAGATGAAATGGACGGAGAAGGAGATGACGACGGCGGAGGATTTTCGACCTTCGTCGTGCGTTCGGCGCCGAAGCCTGGCGATAGAGAGTTGTTAAGCGGAACCGTGGTGCGACGGACGAGCGGCGGCAGCGGTGGTGTTGGTTCGACGATGGAGAGAGCGGTGGCGAGCATGCAGGCGATGGGAGATTTCGGATTCGGAAAACAGATGAAAGGAAGTGGTTCCTCGCAGAACGATGATGGAAGGCAACACACGATAACGACGAAGGTTTCGACGAGTTCGATTCCTGAGAGTGTTACCAGAGAAGATCCTACCACCAAATACGAATTGCTCAATGAACTTGGTAGGCATTTGAAAGCATTTCGAATTTCGAGCTCGTTTTTCACTTTTCTGATTGATCGTGTGTTGCGAATTGTCATGGTTTGGTGGTTATGGCAGGGAAGGGTTCCTATGGAGCTGTTTACAAAGCAAGGGATTTTAGAACCTCGGAGATGGTTGCTATCAAAGTGATATCTTTGTCTGAAGGGGTGAGTTTCTGTTGCTTTTGTATTCAGATGCTTGTGTTATGGTTGTTTGATTAAAAGGTGAGAGTTTGAACTGTTGTGAGTGAATTTTGATGTTCATTAGGAGGAGGGATATGAGGAAATACGTGGTGAGATTGAGATGTTACAACAATGTAATCACCCGAATGTTGTCCGTTATCTTGGAAGCTATCAAGGAGAAGAGTATCTTTGGGTAAGGAGTCTTTTCCTAACATTGACATTGTTCATGTGGTGCTGATTTTGTATAACTGTTTAGATTTAGTCTGCTATTTGTGTGTAATGATGTGTTTTTGTCTGTTTAGGCTTCCTTATGGTTATGGTGATTAGCTGACGTGAATTTGACAAATATGGAGTGAGACTTGCAAGCTTTTTGTTGTCTGGCTCTTGTTTGTTCTTGCTTCTTTTCACTGGGACTTCTATTTTTAATCCTAGTTTTTAACTGTTGGCTTTCCCTGCTCCTTCTTTTGCTTATGCTTTCTTAATCCAACCAATGAGGTTGATTTTGCTTGTTAAATATCTTTTCTGAATTCTGATTAAGTTTTTGGCAGATAGTGATGGAATACTGTGGTGGTGGTAGTGTTGCTGATCTGATGAATGTGACTGAGGAGCCACTGGATGAGGGTCAAATTGCTTACATCTGTAGAGAAGCACTCAAGGTATAATTGATTGACTTGCTTAGCACTAGTTATATTGAATGATTGTATGCTACTTGTTGATTTTTTTGGTTAATTACTACTAAGATTGTCTGCTGAAGCATTTTCCATTACCTTTGATAGAGTCAAGAGAACAAAATACTTTGTTTGCAAAAACATTCTGCTGTTTGTGGATGTTATTTTTGTTTTTTTTCCTAATATTTTCCTTGATTATGTGTAGGGACTTGAGTATTTGCACTCAATTTTTAAAGTCCACAGAGACATCAAAGGTGGGAATATCTTATTAACTGAACAAGGGGATGTCAAGCTAGGTGAGTACTATATTGGTCCCACAGTTTTATTGATTATTATCATTGTTTCATTATACATGAAATCTATGAAATATCTTTATCTATAGTAGTGTGCAATGAATGAGTTGATTTCTCAGTATTTTTACCCTCTTCTCAAATAGAAATTAGGTTCACTCTTTAGTGTAATAATTTTTTCTTTAATTCTGATGTAGATAGATAGTGGCTATAATGTCTTAACTTTTATGATTGAGATAAGCTAGTATAACAAACAACTACTTTAAACTGGTTTATAAGCTACCATGCAGAAGCTATTCTGCTTGGAAAAAGTGATTGAGATAAGCTAATAGAATAGAACAACTACTCTGAACTGTTTTATAAATAGTCGATGATAGTATGTTATAGGATTTCTCTTATTTTTTCTTAAGAAAATTCGATCCAGTGTATTTATTTTAAAATTAGCGCTTGCAAAGTCATGAAGATTTTTTCTGGAGCTAAATGTATGTTGAAACTTTTGTTTTTATATATAAAAAATTATGTGCTAAGCCTTCTGAAGAATTACTTATGACAATGCCCTTCTTAAAGAATGTTTGATGCATTTCATTTTAACTGTTAGAAACATGTTTTCCCTGGACTTTCTTCCTTTCTTCATTTCTTGGAGTTTAGGTTTCATATATAAGTAGTTAATATTCTTAGACTTGTAACAGCAGGCTCATTAAGAATTCTGGCTGTGATTGGGCAGGGGATTTTGGTGTTGCTGCACAGCTTACGAGGACTATGTCAAAGCGCAATACGGTAGTTGACGTGTAAACTTGTTATGTGTTTATTGTGGTTTGTATCAGAGGATGCTTGAAGTAGGAAGTAGGAACATGGCTTTAGAAGCTTAGATGTCAGACTTATGGTGCAAGATAATTAATTTTTCATTAAATAGCATGGCCAAGAATAAAATATTTTGACCCACCTCACAGGATGTCAAGTTTGGAACAAATTTAGGGTAAACGTTATGTGCTATTAAATGCTATGTGCCATTAAATGCTCAGTCTACAAGATGGTTGAATGAACCATTTGAATAAACTATCTAGACATGCTTTAAACATGCATCTCTGACTGAATCATAGCAGTCAATCCCAAATAGCGGAGCATAGCGGCTGACCCCGAAATTGGGATCGCGGCGTCGTGTTGCAAATTGCGGATGCCATTTGATTCTATCACTGGTAAAACACATAAACACACACACATGTATATGTAGAGAAACTTAAAAGAAGAGAACAATAACTAAAAACACTCTAAATGCATAGTAGATAATTGAAATCTAATCTTATCCAAATTATCCAAATCAAAAGATTCAAAACATGTTCTGAACTGCATAAATTCATAATCAAAACATTCTAAAAACCAGAATCCAAGTCTCATAATCTCTAGGCAGCAGTAAAACATACAAAAACATAAGCCATATCAACTAAGAATTCTAGAAATCATATTCTTCATCTTCATGTTCGAATGGTTCTTCCCCTCCACTTGAACACTCATGATTACTCCTATATATTTCTTCTTCTCCTGTCTCTTCTTCATCATGACACTCTTCCTCTTCTTCTTCTTGCACAACAACAACTTGCTTCCCCTTTCTCCTATTGGTTGAAGAAGGCCCTGAAGATGTCTTAATGTTGGCTGTGTTTTGTCCCATCTTCCTCCTCCTAGTGTAATGCCTTGGCTCACCAGCTCCGGTAGCTTGTGCCACTTGCTTCCAAGTCAAGCCATCACTTTCATCACCAAACACTAGCTCATCCTCCTCACCATCTTCATCACCACCCAATTGTCCTAAAAACCACTCATTAATTAGTATGGTCACCATCAACTTCCTTTAGGACAATTGGATCAAGGATTGCCTTTGCTTCAAAGTGATCCTTCAAAGTTTGGTTTGTACTTGATGAGAACCAAGTCCTCCAACTTTTGATGCTCAATCCGGCTGCTTTTTTTAGAACGAACCTGTTTTATTGTTTTAAAAAATGTTAGAAACCAAATACTAAAAAAAACACAGTAATAACGTCAACTAGAAGATTTAGGATGAATCCTACATGCTAAAAAATGCTCAGTTAGTCTTACATCCTGATGACTTACAAGTCAACAACAACACCTTAATGGCAATTTTCTGCAAATGTGGAGTGTGTGTCCTGTAGGTCTTCCACCATTCAGCTGCAATGGAATTAGTTAACTATATGTTATTTGCTGATTTTTATGAAACAAAGTAGCAAACTCTTATCAAGGGCTAAAATGCTCTTTTGTCTTATAGTCCCTGCTCTGCCAAACAATCCATCAGCTATTCTGTAGTTTCCTAATTCTATTACAGCCACATCTTCATCTTCAGGAGTTTTGGACAGCTTCTCAATAACCTTCATAAGGCCATGTTTCATCTCTCCATCCTTCTCAATAGCCGGATTTGAAAAGTATAATTGGGGATTAAGATAATACCCTACAGCATGCAATGGATGGTGCAACTGACAAGGCCATTTCCTATCAATTATCTCAAATTTCTCCTTATACTTGCTCTCATCTCCTTTGGAATCATTTTGAATGCTTTCCTTAGCCCTCCCCGTAGCTTAATAGATGTAACCCATAGTGGGCTTCTTCTCATTATCCACCAACCAATCTCAGCTTTAGCACAATGGGCCCCATAGCCTTGAGGCTATAAACCACATCAGCCCAAAATGTAGGAAGTAGGACTGTATCCATTGCTCTCTTTCCCTTGGCCTCTTTTCGCACCCTTGCTTTTCAACAACCATTCATCCGATGTAAACATCTTACAGTGTTGGCTCTTTAGATTGTATAACCTTTCCAGCGTCAAAAAGGTTGTAGCAAACCTTGGAACTCCATGTCTCACTAACTCAGTGCCGTCAAGGAAATTTCTCATGAGAGTTGATGCTAAGGAATGATTGTAGATGTAACCAACAAGTTTGACTCCTCTCTCTCTATGGACCTCTTGATCTTTGTATAAGCATACCAATGTCTTCCAACATCAAATCTAAGCAATGCACAACATGTGGGGTCCAAAATAAATGTGGCCTCTGGGGCATCAACAACATACCTAAAAAGTTACATTACATTACAAATAGTATAATTGTTCAATGCCTAAATTTTCAATTGATGAAATCAAATTAAAATCAAATCAAATTACCGCCTAACACATAATTGCTCGTGTGGTCATGATCACTTGGACAACTTTTGATTCTCCAGTCTCCTCTACCAACTTGTCCTACAACTCATGCACCTTCTCCTCGATCTTCATATAAAAGAGGCCTCAACACTCTTCACGAATATAGTCCCGCTAGGCGCATTCACCATGAAATTAATCAATGCCCCTCCTCTTTCTATCTATTTAGCCATCAGACATGATAAAGCATCTATGGTTGTCTCTCCAAGTCCAATCATCATGGTCCTCAACAACTTTGTGGTGTACACTAACTCCTTCCTAAGAAGAGGAACTTTGGACTTATGGTAGCTTGGGCTTCATATTAGGACCATATTGTCCCACAGCTTGCAACATTTGCTTGAAGCTCTTTGCATGCACCACATTAAAAGCAATTCCATTTTTGACAACTAATCGCTATGTACTGCACCATCATTGCTCTTGCCTCCTTAGCACAATTTGTTTGTTTAGTATTCCTCGCCAATTTGGTGGTTGTTATCGGATCCCTCATCATCCACAAATCCATTGGCCTCTTCTTAGTATTTTTTGATTTCGTTGAAGCTTCACTTGAAGATGCAACCTGTTTCCCTTTTTTGACAGTCCTCATTTCTTGAACCTCCTCCTCCTCATCTTCATCCTTAAAATCATTCATGTAAATGATTTTCTCTGCAACCTTTTTGGCATCCGCTGCTCTCAGCTGTTCTTTCACATCTTTAGGGGTCTTCATACACTTCCCAACATTCCCCATTGTACCCAATTGATACTGCTTAGCTCTAGTTATACCACCGGTGGTGGTTTTCCCACAAAAACCTAAGTTACTGACTTCTTGTTGTTTTTGTCCCTAAAAATATTCCAAGTCCCAGCAATGTCAAGGTTCTTCCTCGTTAGCTTAAAAATTTCAGCTTGTGCAGTTGATTCAGGGATCCTAGATGTGTTTGCAGGCTGCTGTCCACTGGTTGCCGTTAACAGAGAGTTATCGAAATGCTGTCGATGATTTATAGCAAAAAAAAAATGAAAGTAGAGGGTGGGGAAACTGAAAGGTTGCTGGAGGGTGCAGTGCCTGTGGGAATGTCACGAGAGGCAGCAGTGGCTTGGATGACATTGCCAGAGCTTGCAGTTGCAGTTCTCATGGTCGCTGGTGTCCTTGCAGTGCTCGCTGGAGTTGTAGACAGCAACGTATCTCCTCTCCGGAGAAGCTGTCTTACTCCCTGTAGAAGAAGAAAGGGGGTTGACGGGGATTGAAACAATGGGAGAAGAGAAGAGAAAGAAAGGTGGGAGAAGAGAAGTGAAATGGAATTAAAAGAAGAGGAAAAGTCAAAATTACCTTTTTGCCCTTAAAAAACCTCAATGCAACGTAGTTTTGGGTGGTGTAAATAGCGGTTGCAACAAGCCACGATCTACCACAACACATGCGATGCTGGGACTGCGGGTGTCTTGCCACAACGTTAAAATGGACTAGTACTCGAGGAGAATCGCAGAAGAGGGCTGTGACGTGATTTCGCAGCGTGATCGCAGCCGAACCTCCGTGATTAACAACTATGGACTAAATTCTAGCTAGGATATACATCCTCTGTTTCTATTTTAACTGCCCAGAAAGAGAAAATAAATCTCGTTCCTAATTCCTATTTCATTGTCCACTTAGAATTTTAAAGCACTAATAATTACTTGTTTTTCTCAGTGATACACAGATGAGAGAGAAGGTATGTTAAATAAAGACAAACAATGTAGTTTAATAAATGAAGGGGTAGATCAAGAATTTTGGTTTGTGTAATTTCTCTCTCTCACTCTAGATAGCTAAATAGGAATGGAGGGAGTATGTTCTTTCTACTGAATTTCATATTAAACCAAGATGGAGATGATTGTCCTATATATCCATTGCATAAAGATCTTGCCTGTTGTATTGGCTTTGTTTACCAAGTGCGCATTTTTCAAGTAAAAATATGATTGGTTCTAGCATTTTCTTACTCAGTCTTTTGGTGCATGAATTTATGGTTAGTTTGGTAGGACAAATTCAAATCCTCACCTTTGTTTCTCTGTGCTACACTGCTTCTTATTAAGACTCTGCACTTTTCAGCCACATCATATTTACTCATCTAAAGTGCTATGCCCTTGTATTCTAAGTATTTGGCCTGAAGAATTCAACATGAAAATTGAAATGAGGTGTTTTAACAAATAACATTTTACATTCCCCAAGAATTCTTGAAAGTTGAAAGTGAATTGCGCACATACTCAAAAAGCATTTGACCCGCATTGTGGTCTTTTTATGTATTATATATGGGCATGTTATTTATTCTTTTTATCATGGCAAGACTTTTGATGTTACAGTTTAATGTGCTTTTAGTTCATTGGAACCCCTCATTGGATGGCTCCAGAAGTTATTCAGGAAAGTCGATATGATGGAAAGGTAATGTACTTTGCAGAAATTGTGAACCTAGTTTTTAGTTGCTCACTTTCTTCTTTGTTACTTCTATATTATGCCTCCATGCTATGTTTCCATCTGCCTTTTTTGCTTCTGTAGATAGTTCCAAGGTTAGTACTTAGTAGTAAAAAGTTGTGTACCATATGTCTGTGTGTGTGTGTATAATGAGTTTCAAGATACTTCTTCCATGCTATCACATGAACCTCCTTCAAAATGTGTTAGTTTTATATTCAGCATTATTGATAAGCAATGAAACAATTATTAGTGAAATGGGTGGAAGAGTAGTATTGAAATGGAAACTGTAATATTTTGCAGTTTTTCATGTTAGTGGTTTAGAGTTCAGACCATCAGAAACAGGAATGCAAGGTTCATCATGGTTGAAAATATTAGTCACTGAAACTTTAATTAAGAAAGTGCAATTATATTATGGTGTCTGCAATCTCGTGCGAAATCTGAAAACAAACAAATCTGAAAGGCTGAAAGAATAAACAATCATAAAATAATGAAAATGCAAGTTAAGCCTAGTCAATGTTGCTTTGTGATGGGAAAGATGATGGTAGTATAAGCATGTGAATTGTGTTTATTGCCTCAAGGAAAAATTGTAGTTATTGGAGAGAAAGGAGATCAAGAACTGTTTGAACCCGATATACATGATATGGTTATTATATACTTATATTTATTTAACTATGATTTTCAGGTTGATGTTTGGGCTCTTGGTGTGTCTGCAATTGAAATGGCTGAGGTATATCCTTTGTTTGTATTTTAATCTTGTGGCCTCCAAGTAAACTGTTAGTTTATCCAATGTGGGCCACCCTTCTCCTTTGTCCTTTCCCTATTTTTGCTCCTGCCTGCTAGGAGATATTTTCAATTTGAAAAATGCTTCCTGGGGGTGACTCAAAGGTGGTGTAGGGAACAAAGTATATTAGTTCTACCAAAATCATTTGTGTAATCTTTTACCCTCCGTTGACCTGTTTCCATGAAGGAAAGTTTATTATAAGCTTTTAGTTGTTATGAAGAAACTTCCTGTCCCTTGTCTACTGTTATTTACAGTATCAGCTCTTGCAATTAAATAGCTTTATGTTAGGTCTCTCCCCTATATATTTTTTTTAATTTATCCCAATGTTGCATGAAAATAAAGTAACTCACTGTCTTGCTTATAGATGCTTAAATTCTGTTACCATAATTTTCAGGGTAATCCTCCAAGATCTGATGTACATCCAATGAGGGTTAGTATAATTTAGTACTTATTGACCGTTGTTTATTTGCCCTTCCCCTTGTCATAAGTGATATTTAACTGGCAATTTACATTGATGATCATAAAATGTTTGGACGGTTTATCATTTCATCAACTGTTTTCATGTTTCTCACCTTTTCAATTGGTATAAATATAGGAAGTACCAGCAAGAGTAACTAAGATAAATAGAAGAATGCTTGAGTAGGCGATTTTAAAGGGAATTTAATTTTGGATTACTGTGTTATATCGTGTGTTATTTTGAGGAACATTCATCAGGCATGAAGGAGACTCTTCATTACATATCCTAGAAAGATCAGAGTTTTTCTATTTTGTCCATTTGGCCTTGATGTGTGATGAAATTAAGGGATTTTAGCTATAGAGGGAAAGACAATAAAAAAAATAATAACGAATATTGATTGAAAATATTACAAATACAAAATGTTGATGTGCAGCATGTGCTCATAAAACTTGGAACATTATCCCTTTGTTATACTAATTATAATTATATCCAATTGGGGAAACAAATCACACTCCTTCCGGTTCTTTTTATAAGGTAGAGTTAACTAAATTATCAAGATCAATAAAATTTAGTTAACAAAGAGTTCAGTTTATTGGTTTCTTAAAAACTGACATTCCAATTTTACTCTCATGAGCTGAAATACCTAATTAAATGTGCTTGGTTAAGGTGGAGATATTAGTATCTCCCTTCCCTTGGTTTGTTGGTTTGGGTGATCACCTCACAAACAATTTATTACTCATTGTAAACATACAACAAAAAGTAGGATATCAAAAGGAAAATAAATCAATGTTTTATGGAAATTGTAACCCTGCCTTGTAAAAACAGAACCCCAAAGGCTTCAAGATTTTACGAAAAATACATAACCAATGAGTTTTCAATTATTTACATTGATATTTCTAATCAACAGAACAGACTCATTTTTATTCTTTAAGTGGCATAGTAAGTGTATCTTTTTTATTGGGTTCAGTGTATAATGATACTTCATTTCTTTTATTGTAGGTTTTATTCATGATATCAATTGAACCAGCTCCAATGCTTGAGGATAAAGAAAAATGGTATGTTTCTGTAGTCTATGCTATGGTATCCAAGCTGTATCATTAATGCTATTTGGTCTAAGATCCTAGTGATCTTTTTTTTATGTGTTATATCATATTCCCACTGTTCCATAATACAAGTTATTTTTAAATAATTTTAATAGATTAGCCTTGAGAAAATTAGTTAATAAAAACATGGTAAAGTTTCAAGGTTATCCCTATTTAAACACCCCATTATTGGAAAAGTACAAAACTTATAAGAAAATTAAACAAGATGTAATTAAAGAGTAAGGTAGACTTGGAAAAAATATTTAATGCTTCCTAAATTTTATAAAATGACTTGTATAAAGGAATGCTAAATGCTTCTAGAATATGGCATATATTAAAAATGGGGGAAGCATGTTGTGTTTATTGTCTTCTATAAAGTAAGTAGTGTGTAACTGCATGCTGCGGTACTTCTACTATACAATCTCTGATTTTGATACTTCATTGTGATCTTTTGGAAAAAAAAAAGAAATTAAATTAAGATGTCATTGAATTGAAACCACTGTTTCAAATTAAAATACAACTGAGTGTATTACTTCCTTCTATATTGACGTATTTTAACTTTTAAGTAAGGTGCTGCCTCTAAGATGCACGCTCAAGTCATGTATAAGAAAGAACCTCATCTACTGATCTACATGAACAAAATCTCTTAAATTCATTTGTTCCTTATTGGTTTGTGAATATGATACATTCATTCAAATGCTAATACACTGTCACAAGCTAAAAGTGTAAGAGTACAAGGTCAGTACTATTTTAGTTAAGGAGTACTCCTTATACTCTGAATTCATTGTAATTTCTTCTTTTCATCTTAATTGAATTCTGTTTCATAAAACGGCTTCCAAAAATGAGGTACAAGGTTGGTGCTTTCTTTGTGTAATGGTATAAATGCTACATATATTACCAGATGATTTGTGCTAGTTAGTACTTAGTAGCAAGGTTGACAAAATCCCGATTAAAATCCTAAAATCCTACAATTTTGCAATTTTTGGGCCGTCCAACAATTTAGATTATAGCTGAAATCCCAAATGAGTGAGATCTGAGTAAAATTCCAATTCAAATCTGTAATCCCAAATGACCTTTTTTGACCCATGCGACCCATTTGGTAAAAAAAAGACCCGGTTGCTACATCGAAGTTCAAACACCCCTCACATAGCATTTTTTAAGCTTCGCATACACTGACTTTTGCAAGACCATCCTCTAACGCTAGTGACTAGCTTCTTACACCCTTCTAGGATTATGCTTTGGATGTGTTTACATTGTTTTTCATTGTGTTTATAGTTGGTAAGAGATAATACTTACGCGTTATGACCTACTTATGACTTATGTTATGAATTATGAGTTATAAATGTTTTATGTAAGTTTAGGAAGTCATTTTAATAGATTTATGGTATTTGAATTCTGCTTTTATATGCATATATATGAATTTCTATGCATATAGACATATATGTGCATAATTTGTAAAATCTTGGGATTCCATTTATGATTCTACAATTTGGAATTTTTTCTCCCCTTTCTGATTCAAAGTGTAATTTCGATTTTGTCAACCTTGCTTAGCAATGACTAACATCGTATCCTCATTTTCCGAGTGCCTTGTCTTAGTGATGTTTGAGATGGTGTCTCAATTTAGTGATGATTTCTTCGTATATAACAATGTTTGTAATTGGATTTTCTTATGTAGGTCTCTATATTTCCATGATTTTGTTGCGAAGTGCCTAACAAAAGAACCTCGTCTCCGCCCTCCTGCATCTGAGATGTTGAAGGTATGCTTAATATTAGCGTTCTTATGAAAATTCAGTAACTATTAGGAGTCTTAAGTTTGCTCACACATGCATATGTACAAGAGCTATCCTTGTACTTTTAAAAGTAGGAGGAAGAGAGACCAAGAGAGGAACACACAGAAGAGATTAAATCATTCTGTATTTTGGTGATTCAGAAATATATTGATAGAAATATATGGGAAATGGAAAGGTGGAAAGTTGAAATGCATTGGGGAAGGTTATCAGAGCTTAACCAGCATTACATGTGCAGTCCCAGGCTTTAGGGGGTATGTTAGGATGCCCTGCATTGCTAGGAATATAACTAGAATACAGCTTATAGGGCTTATGACAATCCTTAACTCTCAAATTAGCTTTTGGGAGAAGTTAGACTTGATCCATTTATTTTTTCAATATGAATTATTTACATTTTAGTTTTAGTTTTGCCTATTAAATCAAGGGGTAAAACTTGATTCTCAGTTACTTGAAAATGATAATAATTTAGATGTGAATAGTTTATATAAGGTGTTACAAAATACAATATTCTGTGTTGCTCACTGCATATAATAATAAAACTAGTCTTGTACTAGCTGAGGATGACCACACAGACCACATGATTTCATTGAGCTCAGCCAAAAACCGAATCTCAAGGATATTATTCTCCTTGAGATTCCTTTTAATGATTTCTTCCAATGTCCTTCTTGGCCTCCTATGCTTTTTCTCAAGGTTAAAAACTACGTTATTTACCCTCCTTACTGGTGCCCCCTACCTCCAGTAGCCTTAGCACCTGTCTAAATCACATTAATTGGTTCTGTCATTTTCTTCTCAATAGGTGCCACAACAATATCTCCTTGTATCAATAATTCTGTATCTTGGCCTTTATTGTTATACCACACACACATCCATGTTAACTGTGTATGATAATGAGTGAGCGAGCAACATAATAATGGATTCTAAAACATAATCGGGTACTGCTAAGTTAATCATTTGAGTGATAGCTGATCAAGCATGAGCTTTATTTTGGCTGCTGCATGTTTCGGATGACTAGACAAACTCCAAATGTATGCCTTTGTTAATTTTCAAACTAATTTGATTTGTGCCTATCCTGTCTAGTTTGCAATGGCATATTTTGATTTCCTTAATTTAGTTGTTGTATTTCCTTTGAGTAAAAGTTGCTTTCTATGGCTTCACAGCACAAATTCTTTGAAAAATGGAAAACTGGATCTGCTGCAATGTTGCCAAAACTAGAAAAGGCAAGGCAAATCAGGGCTTCAATGGCTTTGCAAGCGCAAACTCTTACTCCAGATGCATCAGATCAGGTATGACTTAGCCCTCCAATCTCCCCCATCCAAATGCTCTAATACACAAACATGCGCACCCACGCAGGCTTGTTCTTATCGTCTACCTACTACATTGGAAATATCCTTTATTAGGATACAATTTTGCTACAGAACGTAAATTTGCTAATATGGTTGTATTTTTTCTTGTTTTTTCTTTTGTCCAAGTTAACTTCAATACTAAATGATGAATATGGAGATACTGTTCCATCCAGACCTCATAACATTGGTGTTGAGGGTGTAGCTGGTCTCTCGTCACTTGTCACCATGAGGAAGCAGCATACGGTGGCAGATGTAGACACAAGTGAAGGTGTGTGTTTCCTGTATCTTATCTGTGGACTGACAGCACTTACTTTCTTTCAATTTATCTTATCTGATATGTTGTACAAGAAAGACTAATAACATTTTTTTTCTGTTTTTGGTGTTTCTGTACATATTTTTGGAAGCAGAAAACTAGGTAGTAATGTCATAATTAGAAGTGAAAACAGAAAATCTTCTTTCAATGTATCTTGTCTAATACTTTGTACAAGAAACACCAAAAGTGACTCTTTTCTATTTTCAGTGTTTCATGTACATACTTTTGGAAACAGAAATCTAGGTGGTAATTTTATAATTAGAAGTGAAAACAGGAAATGAAAACAGAAAATATTTTCTTAAACCAAACAACTTTGGGTGGATGGTGGGAGGCAAGTAGGTGACTATTGTGCTGTCTGTAAAGAGGAGCTCTTGTATGGAAAATGGAAGTGTTTGCATTCTTATATAGTTCTAATTAGAGAGAATTAGAAATGTTTCCTCAATGGTGTCTAAAATCATAACATGTGCCTGTTCCAGCTGAACCATTTTACACAGTATATGACTTTCCCTAGATGTTTCGCTTACTATAGTTTATACTTGTTAGGTTTTTATTGGTGTAAAGTTGTAACAATGGCCAGGAATATAGTCAAAATATTCTATGCAAGGGTTGTTCTGTCCTCCCACTGTAACTTGCTTTTTGAGTTGAATTGGGCTTGGGTCATTTCTATTAATTGTATTATTAATTATCCAAGCGATATGATTTTTCTGGAATTTCACTTAATAATCTGGGTGTTATGTTAACTTTGAGGGCTAGCTGGTTAGGCCACATGGACTGCAGACTAGGTGGTACCATGAACACATGCATTCATGGTTACTAGGTTCAACCCTGACCTCAATTTTCCTCAATCCCCTTTCTTCCATCTGCCTCATGTTTTGTTGTTTTTGTAATTGTTACTAGCCAGTGGGAATATAGGGAGGAAAGAAAGTTCTAAATTTTTCTCTTGTTTTGTTGAAAGAGAAAATGAAGAAACAGAATTTGAAGTTTTATTTTATCATTTCAAATTTCACAATTCTTTCCCCTAATTCTCATTCTTTCAATCCAAATAAAGGGTGGGACTTCTTAATTATTTTCTTTTTGGAATTTATACTTCTTAGACTTGGATAAATGAAAGCCATTTTTTTCCTTTTTTTTTTAAGTGTTCTTTGGGTGAAATATATTGTGATTTGTGTGGATTATTGGCAGGTAACTTTGGCACAGTAATAGTCCATGGCGATGGATTACATCAGATCACACAGAATGCAGAATCTGCAGTTTCCTTATCTGTTGGAGGCGGATTGGCTGACCTTGGGTACTTGCCTATCTGTTTACCTTATACTCTATATTTTTCAATAAAGCATTTCTTCTATTCTACTAAATTTAAACAGCCTTACTCTTGGCTTTGCTAACTTGTAAAATGTAGAATGTTTGCTTATTGCTTGTTAAAGCCATTCCCTCTTTTTTATCTTCGTTCTTGGTGTTCCAATGTATTTTGTTTTTTGTGGATAACTTTTTAGGATTGAGGGTCAGAAAGTTGGTGTTACAAACACTATCTCTAGAGGATCTAGTCCTATTTCCAGTACCATACAACCATCCTCACCTTATATTAGCAATTTAACTGAGCATAACCTCAAAACAAAAGGTAGTCATCAGGCACAGGCTGCAATTGGGAGTTATGTAAGCAATACACTATCTAGGAGTGAAACAGTCAGCCGCAAAGCTTTTGCTTTACAAGATAAGGTACTTTTGTGATTTGATTTATATATCTGATGTCAAACATGATATTTTGTACAAGATCACTTCATTGGAGCAAATATTTCTGTTTTTGGTTTTATGAATCACTGCTATGAGAATTTTTATATCTTGCTGCAGGTGCCTCTATTGTTCGGTGAATACCATACTTTTTTTCTCTTGAATTAGTAGTCCTATCTGTAGTTTTTTTTTATGGCCGTCATAAATGTCTCTTGTGAAATTGCATTTGTTACATCTGCTTACTTCAATTTTCACTCTATTGCAGCTCTGGTCTATTTATGCTGCTGGTAGTACAGTGCCCATCCCATTCTTAAGGGCAACAGATATATCCCCTATTGCTCTCCTGTCAGACAATGTACTCGGTGGCATGCAACAGGATACCTGTGGAACTGGAACAGTAGAAGCATTGCATGAGCTTTTTAGTGGTGATGTACAGTCCAAAAAGTGGAGGAGAGGACTAAATGAGGTATAACTCTGGGTGCTGTGTGGGTGTCGGTGTATGTTTTATGTACACTTATGTGAGCACTTTTTTATGGTCATTTATATTGATTTGCTTATTGACTTGCCACAGATGCCTCTTCCTCCAAGCATTTACCAACGGTTGACATCAAGTTCTACTTTAATGAATTTGGCGCAGGCTTTAGCTTATCATAAGATGTATGTCCCCTTTCTTTCAGCCTTTGCACAGCAAAATTTTGCCACTCCTGTGTGAACAATTTTGTTGTCTTTATATGCCTCTGCATGTGTCAACAAAGCAGGCAATTTTAGGGCTCTTAGAATCTCCGATCTGATGCTTCTTTTCAGGTCCTTCTTAGAGATGAATCAGGTTTCTATATCAACGTGATTATTTTTTACTTAATTGCTTTACTTGTAATTAGGTGTTACGAAGATATGCCACTGCACGAGCTCCAAGCAACCCAGGAACAGAGGACTATTCAAAATCTCTCTGACACACTTCGAACCATTCTTCGGTTGTAGGTGGGTAGGTATATCTTATTGCGGCTCTTCTAAATCCCTGATCTTTAATGGCTTCAAAGATCACAAAACTGTTTTCTATTTTTTCGTGCCACTGATATAAATTCGAAAAGATCAGTGGCAGAGAAGCAGTAGCTGCCTTTTATTTAGTATTTTTTAGGTGTATGGTTGTGACTTGGCGCCCAAAGTTTTGCTGGTTTCTTTTCACTTTTTTTTTGTTCCTAGTCTTCTGTAAAGTAAACCCTAGAAGAATAGGGTTTAGTAAGCTGTCACATATTGGTCTGTAAATAGTGTATGTATGTATGTTTTTCAACCAATATTGTTTCATTTGCACACGTTGTAGTTAATGGTGGGATTTTTAAAGTAATGCAAAGAGATTTGTTTTCCTATATTTTCACAAGATGGCGGAGTGCGTTAGTTTCGTTCATTGATTATGTATGGATTCATTTAGAAGGCTTAAAGCTATAAATAAAAATTGAAATAACACAGAAAACCTGTATTAAGATATAAACTCAGACAAAAGTTAGGTGCTGTTCTTCAAGTGTTTTTAGTATTTTTCTCCAATCAGAACTAGAGTTCATGTTAGTAACTTGACAGAGCATTAATGTTGAAATGTATTGGTTTTTTTCTGGTGAAAATTTCTCGTGTTGGTTAGGTGAAATTCTAATATTCATTGGAAAACAACACCTAAAGCCCATAAAGCATTAAGGTTAACTTTTATAACCTTTTTCTCTAAATGGACAATTTCTGGTTAATTAAATTGAATGATTTCTGTATGTTAATTATTGGGTCATAAAATCTATTGAAAAAGGTTAAAAGAGCGTTTTGGGTTTCGGTGTAGTTGAGTCAAAGAGACTCATCCTCCTTTAGTTAAATATTTGAAAGTTTGATTCTTGTCTTAGATATAATGCAACTTTAAATAAATTAGTGTCAATGGTTGATACCTTAGATTATATACTAACATCCAAAGATTAAGATATAAATTAGTTGGAAATTGTTTGGCATTATTGACTAATGTCACTTTTTTGTAAGTAAAATGATAAGTGTTTGGATAAGTATGATATTTAATGAGTTGTTTTTTTTCAAATTACTTGTACTAGTGTTTAATTTTTGGGTTTATTATGTTTTTTTGTCCTTATAAAATTAATTTAATTTTTATCATTATAAAATTTTGCTACATTTTTTTTGTTACTTTTAGGTATTGATATTTTGAAAATGATCTCTATTATTAGACTGTTAGCAATTGATTCGGTTGATGGATCTTTATATAATTCATTGATATGTAATCTAATATCTTAAAGGATGAATACAAGAAGAGGTAAAAAACAAATTCAATTTTTTTATGGTATTTTTTATTATGGTAAATGGATAATAATATATTTGTTACATATTATCATTTTTTTTACATGTTCATTAATAACTTTTAAATTAAATGACATTTCAGATAATTAGACAATATATTGTGCAATAACACGAGAATCTATTGAAGAAATTACAATTAATAGAAAATATCAAGGACTAATATAAAATAATTAAATTAATAAGTGATTATTTTAAAACATTTTATATTAATGAGAAGCAAAATGTTACAAAAATCATAAGGAATGAAAATGTAACAATTTTTATAGAAATGAAAACTGAAAATTAGAAATTTTATAATGATGAAAACATGTTTAACCCTCAATTTTTTAATTAGGATAATTTTTACCAAGATTATTAAAACTAAACTAGTTATTGAATTAGAGAGGATATTGGTTTAAACATATTTGGAATTTGTCAGTGACTAAACCAATAATAAAGAATTGGTTACTTAATTGATTTATAGTTTGATGGAGCTGGTTTGACTGTTTTAGCATATAGTTTATATTTTTGTATGTAAATGTGGAAGCCTATTTACTCCAACTTAACCATTATTACTTTTTATTTTTTGCATAAAAATTTATTTAATTCAATTTTAGTTAATAAATAAATATATTGTAATCCATCAAAGTATAGTATCAAGTTTTTCAATCATATTCATAATTCTAACATGAAAAAACATTTGTGACAAATTAAAATATGAAAAAGTTAAAATTATATGAGAATATTATAAAATTATAAGTTATGCACCAAAAATAATTGTCATTTTATATTTTCAAATAAATAGTTTGATTGGAAATTTTATCAAACACTTTCAATTTAAACTATTACTTATTTAAATTGTTACCTTTTCAGCTTTTAGTTAAATTTTCAAGTAGTCTCACTAATGATATACTTAATATAGATATTTAAGAATTGGAAAAAGAAGTTCCATTAAAGTTTTCCACAACAAATTATTATATCCATGAGATGGATAATTAATAATATACATTGTAATGTTTTTATTATCAATTTTCCAAGGTAACCAACTACCATATTACATTCTCTATATGTATGTGAAATTTCAACAAACCATGCCCTTGAGAAAAACTTATTACTATTTAGTAGAATGGAAAAAGACTAGTGAGAACATTATTAGAATGATATTTATAGTTTATTTTGAATATGATCTGAACTGGTCTGGGTCGAGGTGTGGGATACACCTCACAACAGTCCTTAAATCTCTCGTTTGCTTTCTAATATTACACAAGTGCAGTAGGGATCTGGTATTATATCCTCGATTCTAGTAGTGACTGTAACACCCTGAATTTTTAAAATAGAAAGTTAAATTAAGAAAATAAATATTGAATAATTAAATGTGGACTAACTAAAGTTCCAAAATACTAGAAGTAATTTAATTTAGATTTTCAGAAACTGTTAGTGAGTTATTGTGACCGGATAAGTGGAAAATTGACCCGTATAAAATATGGATGTCAGACCAAGTATCTTCGATTGAGATGCCGTTGGTCAGGGCTGTAGATAAAATTGTTAGGAATCCGAATATGTATTCGGAATAATTTTTAGAATAAGTATTGAGCCCGAACAGTGAGCCTGTTTATTTTAAAAACGGAGAAGTTTTAATAAAGGCATCAATTTTAATTCCCTTTTTCCCTGCTCCTTCTTTACTCTCACGTTACCTTCTTCTAAACACAAAATATTCATTTCTTCTCCTTTTCTTCTTCTTCTTCTTCCTTCCTTCCTTCCAAAAACTAAGCAAGTGGTTTGCCTATTCTTCTCTCCCATTTTCGTTTTCTCCAAGTTGGAGGAGGACACTGTGGCTTGAAGCTCCTCCCTCATCCTCTTCATTTTCGTCATCCTCATCTTCCCTTTGAATTCCATTTTTGTTTTGGAGCAAGGTAAGCTCCTTATCACTTCTTTTATGTTTGGAACCTAGAGGATAGAGGATTGTGACTTGGAAGAGTATTAAATGTTGCAGGTAGAGAAAGAAAACATTAAATGCATGAACCCTAAGGTGTGGGTGAAATAAATATGGGTATTTATGAGTAATAAATAGGGTATATGAAGATAAGATTGAAAGATAATGAGTATAGAAGTGTATTTATGAATGTGATTGGGTTTTGGTGGAAACCCTAACTTATGAAATTTAGGGGAAAAGTATAATATTGAAGGGGTTAACATTTATTGATGAGGGAAGTGTAATAAATGATGAGGCATTGTCATTAAATGATGATTAGAGATGGAGGTTGAGAACATAAATGAACACCTACTTGAAATGGGATTAAATATAAGCTTGGTGAATAGGATAACCTAACAAATTAGGTTGTTACTTTGATAATAATGGATGGTGAGTTTAAGGGAAGGAATTCCCGAAGCCTAAGTAAGCAAATGAATAAACTTATGATGGCTTCCACATGATGAGAATCATGTGTACATAGATATGTATATGTATATTGAAATGGCTTTTGAATGAATAATTGATAAGGTCCTATAATGATTGGTGTAGGACTTGATAACTCTTGTGAAGCGGGAACGTCAAACCCAGAAGTGTGCTTCTCTTAAGGTAGGAGAGGGGTGTATTTTCTAAATGTATGAGAATTGTGATGATAATGTATGTATTAATGTAATATGGTATGTTGTCTTGATTAGATGTGTTATCATGTGTTTGAAATGAGAATTGTGTATGGTGTTTTGAAGTGAGTGTTTATATGATGAAGCCTAATGAGGCTATGAATGGCATGTTATGTGATGATGTGTATTTGACTTCATGAATGATATGATGTGTAACATCCTACATTTATTTACATTTATTTATATTTAATTAGTTAATTTTTGTAATAAATTTTTCGCTTTAAATAAATATTTAAGTCTTAATGTAAAATAATATTTACTTCTCTTGAACCCAATGAAGCGCAAGATAATATCCAATTGGGAATACCTCGCTTGGCCAGGTAGAATTAGGAGCGACGGGAGCAGAAGGGGGGAGGAAGGAAAAGAAGAAAAACAAGGATCACTCGCATGAGCGGACCTCAAGGTACCCAAACGACTCGAGGGTCGCTTAAGCGAGTATCGACTCGCTTGAGCGAATCCCTCCTAAATCTGGGCGAATAATACACACGAACAAACCCCCACGATTTCACTCGGAAAAATAATTCATTCGGCGAATGGGTTTCACTCGGAAAACACACCACTTCCATTCACTCGGTCATTCCACCTTTGACTCGTTACTACCCCTCACTTCGGGAGCTTCGTTCGGCCAGAACTCCCTCGGGAATCATTCAACTTCTTTCGCTCGTTCATTTCTTCTCTGGACACCCTCACTCGGTGAATACTCTATTCTCACTTCTCTCAGAAGAAGTTCAAATTTCCACTCGGCCTGCCCAATTCCTCATGACTCTGAATCTCGATACATTTTCCTCACTCGGAATTCTCTCCCAGTCAATTCCACTCGGAACATCCAACCCTCCCTGGCTCGCCCGATCACCTCTTACTCGGGGGTAATCCTGTTAGCTAACGAGTTGCCTTAGCACACATGAAATTATATAAACAAACAGCAACGTATTTCTAAAAATGTAGTTTCATAACCAATTCAGTCTTAGTTAATACACAACTAATAATAGCACTCGGAAATTCCTCATACACACATATAACTCTACTGAATCACTCAAAGTCACTCGGACCCTGGCACCAATCTCCCCCTTGGTGCGACTCCATGGCTCCTCCCTCCTCCCTGTCACTGGTTACTAAATTGAAACAACAGTAAGGGTGAGTGTTTGACATTGTAATTAATGTAGAATGGAATTTAGCAGATACACATATATATATATATATATATGCGCATTAGGCATCATTCGGGAATCATAGCAATTTACTCAACAATTACATCATTTACATTTATCACGGAGTCAATTCATACTATTTAAATATGTCCACTTTTCACTCGGAGATTTATCCACTCGCACTCGGAAATATAGCACATTACACACGTTAAACATATTAACTCAAACTAAACAATTATATCTCATTCATCACAATCACCACTGACTCTCATACAATCTGACTCCTAGTATCCGGATACTAAAGGATTGGCCTTCAGCTGGGGGTCCTACTTGACACCCCGTGAACCCTGCTTGGTTCACCGAGTCCTGCTTGACTTTCCACCTCAACCACTGGGTCCTACTTGACCACTGGGTAGCTCAACTGGGCACAAAAACCACGGGAGCCGGAAATGAGGGGCTATCTTATACCGTCGGCCATCCCACATCACATAGTCATTCAACAATTCACATTTAACATATTACATTAATTTCTCATCACTCGGGTGACCTGCTTGCCACCCAAATTCACTTAACACTGATCATTTCGACATTAGATATTTCAAAGTCATAACATGATAAACTCAACCACACACCCGATCCTCAACTGATCGGTACACACAGTCACATATGTACAAGTGCAAACACACAACCACGTTCAGCAACATTTTCTTAACTTGTTTACACCACTCAGCGGTCTAGATAATAAGTACGTCCTATTCTAATTAATTATAACCCGAACACCCCCCTTACCTTGGTTCCACGCTTCGATAAGCTGCTCCCTGTATCGATTCCTTCCTCTGAGCACTGGGTTTGCAGTCTCATATCCGTTACGTAGTCTTCCGTTGCTTAACCCACTACCTATGGGTCAAAAGGTAAAGCCCGTTACTTCAACGCCCTTAGTTCGTAGACCGTATTTGGGCTCACACTCACCAAAGGAGTGGAGAACGGACTCGAATACAGCCATGCATGGCCCTTGACCACCAGAGAACGAATGGGATAAGAAGTCACAGTTAAAACGGATTAGTGGACTCACCTTGAAGCCTCGATCACAGGAATGGGGTTCGATTGAAGTTCAGACACGAATGGAGTCCTTCTTCAGCGCATGCAACTCAGTGTTAAGAGTGGAGAAAGCGAAAGAAAGGGGACAGACTAGTAGAAGAAATAACTCGCAAATAATGAAGAGGGAAGGAAGAAGATCTCCTTTTATATATAAAGTTCAGGGGCAAGGTCGTCTTTTCCTTTATTTTATTTGTATTCTCATTAAATTTTAATCAATTTCACCATATTGAACTATTTCCTAGTTTATCAAATCAACTACACTTATTTATTCCCTCAACGCTTAATCATTCACAATGCTCAAATACTTCATAAGAGTATAGGCCCAGCATGAATACCGGCCAACCGGCATTCCAACCTAGTGCCCTCTCCTTGGAAATCCGAACTACAACTTGAGAGGCCGGATCTCTCATCCGCTCTCACCTCTCGGTTGCATACACCTATGGTTTCAGTCACTATAAGAGGTTGATCCGGGCTATAGCTCCTAGTAAGGCGCTCTCCTCACACCGGTTAGTCCAAGACCGGAGGCCTTTGTTCGTTCTTCCTTATTCATCCGATCTCCCACCTCGTCTGCCCGCGCTTCTGAGACTGATACCGACACCGGATTTTCCGACTCTGGCTCGGACAAAACAAATACTAAAATAAAATTTCTAAAACATTTACTAACATTTTTCCACTTTTATAATTTTCATTAAAACATCAGGGATGTTAGATCCACCCCCCCTAAAAGGGGATTTCGTCCCCAAAATCAGTGTTCTGGTTGAAAAAGATGAGGGTACATCCGCCTCATATCGGATTCTAACTCCCAAGTGTAGTTCATCCAATGTAAATTCTGCCATTTCACTTTTACCAACGGTACCTCCTTGTTCCTTAACCGTTTAGTTTGATGCTCCTCAATGCTGATTGGTACAGCCTCCACCGTCAGGTTTTCCTTCACTTCAATGGAGTCACTCGGTACAATCATTGTATCACACGGAATGTAGGCTCGAAGTTGTGATACGTGGAACACATTATGGATGCTAGTCAATGACTGGGGGAGATCCAGTCGATAGGCGACTTCACCAATCCGTTCTAGTATTTGGTATGGTCCAATATACTTCGGATTAAGCTTTTGGCTATTTAAAATTCGACCCACACCTTTGGTCAGTGAGATCCTTAGGAACACCCAGTCACCCACTTGGAACTCGAGGGGCCTATGCCGATTATTGTAATAGCTCTTCTGTCGGTCTTGGGCAATTTTTATCTTTTCACGGATCAAAGTAACTTGTTCGTTCATCTCTTGAATCAACTCAAGCCCCAGATGAATGGCATCGCCATTCTCATTCCAACACAATGGAGTACGACATTTTCGACCATAAAGAGCTTCATATGGAGCCATCCCAATACTGCTATGATAGCTGTTGTTATATGCAAACTCCACCAAGGGCAAGTATTTCTCCCATGATCTGTCCTGTTCCAGCACACACGCCCTTAACAAATCCTCAAGAGTTTGTATTGTCCGTTCTGATTGGCCATCGGTCTGGGGATGGTAAGCCGAGCTCAGTACCCAGTTGTTGTTGCAGACTTCCCTAAAATCTTGAAGTGAATCGGGGATTCCGATCGGAAATAATGCTTGAGGGCATACCATGCAGTCGTACAATTTCAGCAATGTACAATTTAGCTAATCGATCCAACGACCATTTCATATTTATCGCTAGGAAGTGAGCACTTTTGGTCAGTCGATCGACAATCACCCAAACTGCGTTGCATCCGGTTTGAGTGTGAGCCAGTCCGGACACGAAGTCCATGGTGATACTTTCCCACTTCCAGATCGGAATTTCTGGGGGTCGAAGCAAACCTGGGGGTCGTTGATGTTCGACTTTGCACATCTGGCATATCACACAGGATCTAACATACTCGATTATTTCCTTCTTCATGCTTGGCCACCAGAATTCCTTCTTTAAGTCATGATACATTTTCGTCACACCCGGATGTATACTCAGAGAGCTCTTGTGTGCCTTTGCTAGCACAACCTACCTGAAACCTCCATGTGCAGGCACCATCACTCGGTTTCTGAATCTCCATATCCCGTCGTTACCCCGAGTTATCTCCATATTTTTGCCTCGGGCCTGAGTGTCAATCAGCCTCAGCAACTCCTCATCGTCTTTCTGCACGGCAACAACAGACTCCAGAAATTCGTTGGAGATTTTCAACATTCCGATCGTCATTCGGTTTGGAGCGTCCATAACAACCCCAATATTCATATCCCTAAAGCTTTCCAGCAATTCCTGTTCTCTGCCCATTAGGTAAGCCCCGTGTAATACCTTTCCGCTTAATGCATCTGCCACAACATTCGCCTTTCCCGGGTGATACTTCAAATCGAAGTCATAGTCCTTCAAATACTCCACCCATCTCCTCTGCCTCATATTCAGCTCTTTTTGATCAAATAAATACTTTAAACTTTTATGGTCACTAAATACCACAAAGCGAGCTCCATACAGATAATGGCGCCAAATCTTTAGTGCATACACCACTACTGCTAGTTCCAGATCGTGAGTCGGGTAATTTTCCTCATGTGGCCTCAATTGCTTGGAAGCATAGGCAATTGCCCGACCGGATTGCATCAACACACACCCTAATCCAAATTTGGATGCATCACAATATACTTCAAATTCCTGTGTTACATCGGGAAATGCAAGCACAGGGGCAGTCGTTAAACACTGCTTGAGAGTTTGGAAGCTTAATTCACATTTTTCCGACCACACGAAGGGGCTTCCTTTCCTCGTTAACCGAGTCAGAGGGAGTGCTATCCGAGAGAACCCCTCAATGAAACGTCGATAGTATCCAGCGAATCCGAGGAAACTCCTGATTTCAGTTACCGACTTTGGCCTTTCCCAAGCCATAACCGCCTCAATTTTGGTCGGATCAACTGAGACTCCCTCTCGAGAAATCACATGCCCCAAGAATTGTATACTACTCTCCGAGAAATCACACTTAGATAGTTTAGCGTACAACTTCTTCTCTCGGAATACTTGTAAAACAATTTGAAGGTGTTGAGCATGATCCTCGACCGACTTCGAATACACCAAAATGTCATCAATGAATACCACCACAAACTGGTCCAAGTACGGTTGGAAAGTCCGGTTCATATAGTCCATAAAAATGGCAGGAGCATTCGTCACTCCAAAGGGCATTACAATGTACTCGAAGTGCCCATACCGAGTCCGAAATGCTGTCTTTGGGATATCCTCCGACTTCACTCGGATTTGGTGGTACCCCGACCTCAAGTCGATCTTAGAGAACACAACGGCGCCCCTCAACTGGTCCAATAAATCGTTAATCTGAGGCAGTGGATATTTATTTTTGATCGTCAGTTTGTTCAGCTGTCGGTAATCAATGCACATTCGCATGCTACCATCCTTCTTCTTTACCAATAACACCGGAGCGCCCCATGGTGAGGCACTGGGTCGTATAAAGCCTTTCTCCAGTAGTTCATTTACTTGTTTCTTTACTTCGACCAATTCCACCGTAGACATTCTATATGGCGCTCGGGACACAGGTTCTGCCTTGGGAATCAGGTCAATAGAGAAATCAATCTCCCGACTGGGAGGCAACTCCGGAATTTCTTCCGGAAAAACATCAGGGAATTCATAAACAATTGGAATATCGCTCGGCAGAAGGTTATACGACCCTCTGAAGCAAATAGAATAGCATATGTGGCTAGGGCATCGCTCACCACGTGCTTCATGTCAAGTTCCTGAGAGAAAGCAATACTCTTTCGATAGCAGTCGACCAGCACATGATTAGCAGCGAGCCAATCGAGACTTAGAATAACATCTAAGTCCTTCAATGGCATACAGATGAAGTTCACTCAGAAAGTACGGTCTTCGATTTGCATCGGCATTTCTCTACACACGGTGGCAGCGCGAAAAGTAGAACCGGTTGAAGTGGAAATAATAAGAGCGTTCTCCATTAAACCGATCGGCAAACCAAGTCGTCGCACACAACTCTCAGAAATGAATGAATGGGTTGCACCCGAATCGTAAATCACATCAACAAGATAACCATAGATGAGGCACTTACCTTGTACCAAATTGTCATTCCTTGTAGCTTCTGAGGCATCAAACGCAAATACTCGCCCGGTCATGGCATTCTAGGCACAACTGGACTGGGCATCAGATCTTCCCGATTGTTGGTTTTCTCTACCAGCTCCATTCCTACCTCCTCTCGGAAAGTTGGAACCCTGAGTCCCAGATGAGTTAGCTCAGTTTCCCTGCCTGCCCTGCTGCTGCCTCTGAGCACAATCGGGCCTAAGGTGCCCTGGCTGTCCGCACTGGAAGCACATAATTTGATTGGCTTGACAGTATTTGGCAATGTGACCTTCCCGACCATAATTGTAGCATGCTCGACTACCAGAAGGATTACCCGAGCGACCAGTGGAACCCCGGCCTGAAGAGGATGAGGAGGCAGCAGAAGATTTGCCGCCCTGGAAGAATTGACTCATCCTCTTGAAGCTGAATCCTTTCGTCTTCAGTGGCTTTTTATCTCTCAGCTGAGACGTCCTTTGTAACTGCACTTCTTCAGTCAGTCTTGCTTTGTTCACCAGGGTCAGGTAGTCCCTGATCTCCATTGGTACAATCACACTACGGAGTTCAATCCGTAGTCCGGCTTCGTATTTGGCACACTTGCTGCCCTCAGTCCCTTCTAACGAGAAATGGTGGTAAAAATCACACAGCTCGTCAAACTTGCTGGTGTACTCGGCCACAGACAGTCGGTCTTGCTCCAACTTCAGGAATTCCATTTCCTTCTGGATTTTGTAGTTATCCGGGAAGTACTTAACAAGGAACCTCCTTCGGAAATTTGCCCATATTAATGGCTCATTTGCTGCGTTCATCTGCACCTTCACTCGGGACCACCATACTCTAGCCTCATCTTTTAGTTGGTAAGTAGCAAATAAAACCTTTTGCTCTTCTGAGCACTCAAAATACTCAAACACCTGCTCGATTTCCCTGATCCAAATGTATGCCCCATCATAATCGTGTCCCCCCTTGTAGACCGGAGGATTCCTTTTCAGGAATTTATCCAGAGTGGGACCAGACTCGGTCCTACTCATAAGCTGAGTAAATTTGGAGAAGAAATCGTCTCCTCCCCCGGAACTTTCTTCGGTCATTTAGTAATTCTACAATGAGCAAACACATCACCATTAATAACCAAGGTCAGCTAGGGAGTCGGAAATTTACCTTAGACACATAGAATACTACGCCAGTGGAGTGCCAAGGGAACGATGCCAAGCCGCACAACAACCACAATACAATGAAACGCAATCAGCCTTCATGAGACTCACACAATCGCTAGATCGACCCATACACCCGACTCTAGAAAGAACTGCTCTGATACCAAGTGTAACATCCTACATTTATTTACATTTATTTATATTTAATTAGTTAATTTTCGTAATAAATTTTTTGCTTTAAATAAATATTTAAGTCTTAATGTAAAATAATATTTACTTCTCTTGAACCCAATGAAGCGCAAGATAATATCCAATTGGGAATACCTCGCTTGGCCAGGTAGAATTAGGAGCGACGGGAGCAGAAGGGCGGAGGAAGGAAAAGAAGAAAAATAGGGATCACTCGCATGAGCGGACCTCAAGGTACCCAAATGACTCGAGGGTCCCTTAAGCGAGTATCGACTCGCTTGAGCGAATCCCTCCTAAATCTGGGCGAATAATGCACATGAACAAACCCCCACGATTTTACTCGGAAAAATAATTCATTCGGCAAATGGGTTTCACTCGGAAAACACACCACTTCCATTCACTCGGTCATTCCACCTTTGACTCGTTACTACCCCTCACTTCGGGAGCTTCGTTCGGCCAGAACTCCCTCGGGAATCATTCAACTTCTTTCGCTCGTTCATTTCTTCTCTGGACACCCTCACTCGGTGAATACTCTATTCTCACTTCTCTCAGAAGAAGTTCAAATTTCCACTCGGCCTGCCCAATTCCTCATCACTCTGAATCTCGATACATTTTCCTCACTCGGAATTCTCTCCCAGTCAATTCCACTCGGAACATCCAACCCTCCCCGGCTCGCCCGATCACCTCTTACTCGGGGGTAATCCTGTTAGCTAACGAGTTGCCTTAGCACACATGAAATTATATAAACAAACAACAACGTATTTCTAAAAATGTAGTTTCATAACCAATTCAGTCTTAGTTAATACACAGCTAATAATAGCACTCGAAAATTGCTCATACACACATATAACTCTACTGAATCACTCAAAGTCACTCGGACTCTGGTACCAATCTCCCCCTTGGCGCGACTCCATGGCTCCTCCCTCCTCCCTGTCACTGGTTACTAAATTGAAACAACAGTAAGGGTGAGTGTTTGGCATTGTAATTAATGTAGAATGGAATTTAGCAGATATATATATATATATATATATATATATACGCATTAGGCATCATTCGGGAATCATAGCAATTTACTCAACAATTACATCATTTACATTTATCACGGAGTCAATTCATACTATTTAAATATGTCTACTTTTCACTCGGAGATTTATCCACTCGCACTCGGAAATATAGCATATTACACACGTTAAACATATTAACTCAAACTAAACAATTATATCTCATTCATCACAATCACCGCTGACTCTCATACAATCTGACTCCTAGTATCCGGATACTAAAAGATTGGCCTTTAGCTGGGGGTCCTACTTGACACCCCGTGAACCCTGCTTGGTTCACCGAGTCCTGCTTGACTTTCCACCTCAACCACTGGGTCCTACTTGACCACTGGGTAGCTCAACTGGGCACAAAAACCACGGGAGCCGGAAATGAGGGGCTATCTTATACCGTCGGCCATCCCACATCACATAGTCATTCAACAATTCACATTTAACATATTACATCAATTTCTCATCACTCGGGTGACCTGCTTGCCACCCAAATTCACTTAACACTGATCATTTCGACATTAGATATTTCAAAGTCATAACATGATAAACTCAACCATACACCCGATCCTCAACTGATCGGTACACACAGTCACATATGTACAAGTGCAAACACACAACCACATTCAGTAACATTTTCTTAACTTGTTTACACCACTCAGCGGTCTAGATAATAAGTACGTCCTATTCTAATTAATTATAACCCGAACACCCCCTTACCTTGGTTCCACACTTCGATAAGCTGCTCCCTGTGTCGATTCCTTCCTCTGAGCACTGGGTTCGCAGTCTCAGTTCCGTTACGCAGTCTTCCGTTGCTTAACCCACTACCTACGGGTCAAAAGGTAAAGCCCGTTACTTCAACGCCCTTAGTTCGTAGACCGTATTTGGGCTCACACTCACCAAAGGAGTGGAGAACGGACTCGAATACAGCCATGCATAGCCCTTGACCACCAGAGAACGAATGGGATAAGAAGTCACAGTTAAAACAGATTAGTGGACTCACCTTGAAGCCTCGATCACAGAAATGGGGTTCGATTGAAGTTCAGACATGAATGGAGTCCTTCTTCAGCGCATGCAACTCAGTGTTAAGAGGGGAGAAAGCGAAAAGAAGGGGACAGACTAGTAGAAGAAATAACTCGCAAATAATGAAGAGGGAAGGAAGAGGATCTCCTTTTATATATAAAGTTTAGGGGCAAGGTCATCTTTTCCTTTATTTTATTTGTATTCTCATTAAATTTTAATCAATTTCACCATATTGAACTATTTCCTAGTTTATCAAATCAACTACACTTATTTATTCCCTCAACGCTTAATCATTCACAATGCTCAAATACTTCGCAAGAGTATAGGCCCAGCATGAATACCGGCCAACCGACATTCCAACCTAGTGCCCTCTCCTTGGAAATCCGAACTACAACTTGAGAGGCCGGATCTCTCATCCGCTCTCACCTCTCGGTTGCATACACCCATGGTTTCAGTCACTATAAGAGGTTGATCCGGGCTATAGCTCCTAGTGAGGCGCTCTCCTCACACCGATTAGTCCAAGACCGGACGCCTTTGTTCGTTCTTCCTTGTTCATCCGATCTCCAACCCCGTCTGCCCACGCTTCTGAGACCGATACCGACACCGGATTTTCCGACTCCGGCTCAAACAAAACAAATACTAAAATAAAATTTCTAAAACATTTACTAACATTTTTCCACTTTTATAATTTTTATTAAAACATCAGGGATGTTACATGATGAGTACCCTAAACTTTGGTTGGAGTGTTTTCTTGAGTATAAGAATTGATGTTCATGATTGAACTTGTAGATAATTATGAGGTGGAAAATGAAAGTACCCTAGATGAGCGGGTGAGATAGCCATATGAGGTTGAGGCATGCATAAGCATTGCATACATGGCATGGCATGCATATGATGATGATGTTGATAAGTGGTTGCGATCACTTGATGTTGGAAATATAAAAAGGGCTTGCGAGTTCCTGTGATTATTAGACCGGTGGTTGCGATCACCTGGTGTTGAAATGAAAAGCCCTGCGGGACCATTGATATTGAATGCCCATGGTTGCGATCATGAGGCGGGAGTACCCCTTGTGAGGCGGGAAACCTTATGAAATGTTGAACGTGGTTGCGATCACGAGAAGCACCTTACAAGGCTGCTAGAGGGAGTGTAACATCCTAGGTTATTTTTGCATTTATTTTTATTCAATTGATTAAATCTTATGATAATTTTTTTTTCTTTTCTTGAAAATTAATCGGGATTTAGTGAAATAGCATTTAGTTTTACTGACTTATTCAAGTGACAGCAGTCGCAGTCAAATTAAATAAATGAGATCTAGAAAGAAGAACAAGTTAATCTAAGCACAACGTATGGGGAAAAAGGGAATCAGGGCCTCCCGCTTGAGCGGGGCCCCTACTCGTCTGAGCGAGATTCCGGACTCTCGCTTGAACGAGGTTTCTATTAGCTTGAGCGAATACCTTTCGCACATCGGATTGGGCAAAACATGCAAACGGACTCCCGAAAAATCTCACCCTAAAAATGATTCTGTTAACCAAAGGGTTGTCATAGCTACCATAAGAGCATATGTAAATGACAGTGATGTATTTTAAAATATAGATTTGTATCCGGTCCGGTCTTGGTTAAACACAACTAATAATAATGCTCGGAAGTTCTTATACACACATATAACTCTATAGAGAGTCACTCAAAGTCACTCGGACCCTGGCACCGATCTCCCCCTTGGCGCGACTCCATGGCTCCTTCCCCCTCCCTGTCACTGGTTACTAAAAAAAAAGGCAAGGGTGAGTGTTTGGCATTGTAATTAATATAGAATGGAACTTAACAAATATACATACATAATTATATATATACATCAAGCATCATTCGAAAGTAAGCACAGTTTACTCAACAAGTATATCATTTGCAACCATCAAGGGGTTAGCCCATACTTAACAAGATATCAATTTTCCACTCGGAAATCTATCAAATTACATATAGAAACACAGTGTATTACATACAAAAACTATATTAACCCAACCAAGCAATTCCATCACATTCATCACAATCACCACTGACTCTCATACAATCTGACTCCTAGTATCCGGATACTAAAGGATTGGCCTTCAGCTGGGGGTCCTACTTGACACCCCGTGAACCCTGCTTGGTTCACCGAGTCCTGCTTGACTCTCCACCTCGACCACTGGGTCCTACTTGACCACTGGGTAGCTCAACTGGGCATGAAAACCACGGGAGCCGGAAATGAGGGGCTATCATATACCGTCGGCCATCCCACACCACATAGTCATTCAACAATTTACCTTTCACATAATAATATCAATTCCTCATCACTCGGGTAGCCTGCTTGCTAACCCGACGTCACATAACACTGATCATTTCAACATTAGATATCACAAGATCATAACATGATAAACTCAACCACACCTGATCCTCCACTAATTAATGTACCCAGTCACACATGCACAAGCATAAACACACAACTACGTTTAGCAATATTTTCCTTAACCTGCTTACACTACCTCAATGACCTGAATAAGAAGCGAGTCCTATTCTAATTAATTATAACCCGAACACCCCCCTTACTTTGGTTCCACGCTTCGATAATCTGCTCTCTGTGTCGATTCCTTCCTCTGAGCACTGGTTTCGCAGTCTCAGCTCCATCACTCAGTCTTCCGTTGCTTAACCTACTACCTACGGATCATAAAGTACAGCTCGTCACTTCAACGCCCCTTAGTTCATGGACTGCATTTGGGCTCACACTCACCAGAGGAGTGGAGAACAGCCTCGAATATAGCCATGCATGGCCCTTAACCGCCAAAGAATAAAAGGGATAAGGGAATCACAATTGGAACGGATCAGTAGACTCACCTTGAAGCCTCGATCACAGGAATGGGATTCAGTTGAAGTTCAGACACAAATGGAGTCCCTCCCCAGCGCATGCAACTCAGCGTTAAGAGAGGAGAAAACGAAAGAGAAGGGACAGACGAGCAGCAGAGGTAACTCGCAAATAATGAAGAGGGAAGGAAGAGAATCTTCTTATATATATATAAAGCTCATGGGCAAGATCGTCTTTTCCTTTATTTTATTTGTATTCTCCCTAAATTTTAATCAATTTCACCATATTAAACTATTTCATAGTTATCAAATCAATTACACTTATTTATTCCCTCAACGTTTAATTATTCACAATTCTCTAATACTTCGCAAGAGTATAGGCCCAATATGAATATCGGCCCCCTGGCGTCCTAGCTTAGTGTTCATACCTCGAAAATCCGAGCTACAACCTGAGAGGTCAGATATCTCATCCGTGCTCACCTCTTGGTTACCTACACCCGTTGTTTCAGTCATTATGAGGTTAATCCGGGCTATGACCCCGAGTGAGGCGCTCTCCTCACATCGGTTTGGACCAAACTGTAACATCCCAGTTTTGAAACTAAATGCCGAATGAAGAATGAACCATTAAGACTTGATTTCAAATAGAAAATAACTGTTAATTATATATAACCAAGTAGATTTAAGCCATTAAAATATGAAAAATGGTGGTGGTCAGGGGATGGGGTGGAGTGCGCGTGGCTGCTGAGCTCACACTCTCCCATCCCACTCTTCTCTTACTCGTGCGCATATACATATATATAAAAATGTAAGCCTATGGTTAAGGACACACTCACTATTCCTTCAGACTCCTTCCTCCGTCACTTCATCCTCTACTTTTCTCTCTTCGTCTCCATCCTCCTTCTTCCCCTATCTCACTTTTCGCTCCTGGAGATCTTGAATTGCAGTACTGGAGAACGGACCACACTCCATCCCAGAATCAGGCGCAGGATACGACGGAGTCAAGGAAGACCGAACGAACCAGGAGAAGGACATCGGACCCAACGACAAGAACGGAAAGGTTTCTGAGGTTCTTCTAAAGGTAGGGGGCGCTTTGCATGTCAAGTGTATGGCTTATGACCGCGTCTCGAATGCTTGTTTTAATGTAATATGTTGTGAAATGCGTAGATCAATGCATGATGATTTACTGATGGTGCATGCAAGTGGTGAGGGTTGTGTGACTTGGTTTACGAGTGCCTGCTAATGCTCCTGTGATGCATGTTGTTAACATCCGAGTTGTTGAGTGAATGTGTGTGTGTTCCCATTATTCCCTAATGCATGAGATGTGAATTGATGCGTGATTTCCAGTTTAAAGGTATGCTGACTCTGTTAAAAATGTTGAATGGATGTACTATAACGTAGTTGCCTATGCTTGCTGTTGTGAGTTATTATGTTAGAAGCAGGTGTTGTGGTAATGGAATGTGGGATTCTGAATGAATCCGAATGCCATGTGAGGGATCGGTTGTGACCCATTGATGGCTGTGTGAAATGTGTCTGGTAAGCTTAGGCATTATTGTGAATTTGCATGAGATTGCATATGTGAGGTGATTCCCAGATGCCTGACCAGTTCCATGAGGACCCGTGGTAGCCGATGGAGCTAGAGTTGAGTCTCGAGACGTCACGGGGTAACCGGTGCCACACGGAAAGGGCTAGTGGACGGGGTCGGAAGGGCATCTGGAGTCGTATAAGACGAGCTTCAGTCAGGTTCTGGTTAGTTCCATGAGGACCCGTGGTAGCCGATGGAGCTAGAGTTGAGTCTCGAGACGTCACGGGGTGACCGGTGCCACACGGAAAGGGCTAGTGGACGAGGGACCGGGAAGGAATCTGTACTGAGCTACTTGTCTTAAGTCGGATCCGCATGCATGAGTCTATGAGCATTGTTGCATGAGTCTATGAGCATTGTTGCATGAGTCTATGAGTATTGTTGTGTGAGTCTATGAGCATTGTTAGTAAGATTATTGTGAATTGCATGGATTAAATGAATTGGGTGAATCCTGACTGAATGAACTTATAGGTAATGATACTGTGGCCGAGTGCAGTGTGGTGCGGTGTTTGAGAATACATGTCATTGTGCAAATTCCGATTGAATAATGTAGTCTGGCTCTTGTGTTGCTTGGCATTATATATGTATATGTATATTGTTATGAATTGAACCTGGTAATTCGTATAATTGAAGATTGAGGTAAAGTCCGAGTCAATAGTTGTCACTTTATATGTAAAAGCTCACCCCTGCACCATTTTTCAGTATGTATGCAGGTTAGACGCTGAAGTGATGATAAGGTCCCAGGTCCGAGTGAGGGGTACTCCGACCGCGAGTGTTTATTTTGTATGTGTCATGTTTCGTCAGTTGTAGCCTTGGCCGGCTCGTAATAACAGTGTGGTGTAATGAACATGAATATATATATACATACGTATAGGTAATTGAGTTATCGTGACCCGAGTGCATGTTTTTATATATATATATATATGTATCATGTTGACAACAGGTGCTGAGTAATGAATGACGTTAAGGTAATGGGTATTCCGAGTGCATGATTCTGTACGTACAATATGTTGTATACGAGTGGTCGCGTTATGGGTAGACCGAGGGACGCTGATGGTTAGAATACTGCTCCATTAATGATCTCCGAGTGGACGTAGTTGGGGAGCCAACTCCGAGTGGAACTGCAAATGGCTATGCCTTCTTGTTCGAACGATGATACTTCGATGAACTCTGAGTAAAATACCTTGGATGAACCTGTACTGTGTAAGACCTGATGAGAGGATTCCCGGGTGAAAACGAGGGCGTGCCCTTACCGAGTGAAAATGTAAGCAAAAATCGAGTGAGGAAGAGTCCGTATTTTCCAAGCGAAATCATAAATAAATCCCGAGTGAGGCAGAGTTGTGCCTCCCGAGTGAAAACCTCGAGTGATTCCCTGCTGAGAGAGGAGTTCAATCAGTGGTTTAGGGTGGATTGGATCCAAAGTGAAAGGTATTGATAATCCGAGTGAAAGATGTAAGTCCGAGTGAGTGAGGACTGGTGTCCCGAGTGGTTGGGTTTTGAATAAGTCCGAGTGGGACTTGACTTCCCGATTTTCCCGAATGAAGTGCGAGCGTGAGGACTTGCCGAGTGAACCTTGTCCATATCCGATTGAGAAATTACCTTGTGTCTGTGTTGGAGGGGCGTTGTGTTGATCTCGCTTAGGCGGTGTCATACCTCTCCCAAGTGACTAGGACGGTTCGCCCAAGCGCGTGGAACCATGCTGAAGCGAGCAGATATCAACGTGAGACTCCGCCTATGTACCTCCCTCTTCCATTGTCGAATTATTATATCTTGCTGGGCGGTGTTGGACATCGCCTGAGCGAGTGGACGTTGTGATTGAGTCCGACCAGGCGTTGTCATACCTAGTTGAGTTGGGCGGAGTGAGTTCGGATCTCTCTTCCTCCACAATCTGCTACCGTACATGTACATCTCCCTTCTCCTTCCCCTTATCTATTTCCTCCTACGGATTGACTAGTGTTACTCGTGGAAGGCTTTCTTTGTGAATTCCCCTCCATCCGCCGCTACATTACCATACCCCGCCCAGGCGGTATCAGACCCCGCCTGAGTGAGCCAACGATATTATGTAATCCGCCCTGGCGCTGGTGTGTTCCATTAAACCAAATGAACCGGTTCCAGTTTTAGCCTTCTGTTATTTGCCATATACGTGTGGATGATCTCTCTCTTCCCTTGCCTTCCTTCTCTTACTATTCCTGCCCGGTACTTCTTGATTGCCTCTGGGAATGGAGTGAAGGGAGTGCTGATTGTCTGTTTTAAGCCGCTGTGCTCCGCTGAATACTGGCTGGGTGCTTGTCCTTCCTTGCACTCCGCCCCTTTTGTTATCCGGTTGCCTTATAGTCTATTTGGTTACTTATTTTTGGAAAAATTTTCCCCCGTATTGGTTCTTAATTATTTAATAAATTAGGGTGTTACACAAACCACCTGGCCCTGTCCGCTCTTCTCTTACACTCCCGATCTTCAACTCCGCCTGCCCGCTCTTCTGAGACCGATCTCGACACCGGCTTTCCCGTCTCTGGCTCAGACAGAACAAATATTAAATAAAACTTCTAAAACATCTACTAACATTTCCCATTTTTTATAATTCTCATTAAAACATCAGGGATGTTACATCCACCCCCCCTAAAAGGAGATTTCGTCCCCGAAATCAGTGTTCCGGTTGGAAAAGATGAGGGTACATTCGCCTCATATCGGATTCTAACTCCCAAGTGTAGTTCATCCAATGTAAATTCTGCCACTTCACCTTCACCAGCGGTACCTCCTTGTTCCTTAACCGTTTGGTTTGATGCTCTTCAATGCTGATCGGTACCGCCTCCACCGTCAGGTTCTCCTTCACTTCAATGGAGTCACTCGGTACAATCATGGTATCACACGGAATGTAGGCTCGAAGTTGCGATACGTGGAACACGTTGTGAATGTTAGTCAACGATTGGGGAAGATCCAGTCGATAAGCGACTTCACCAATCCGTTCTAGTATTTGGTATGGTCCAATATACTTCAGATTAAGCTTTTGGCTCTTCAAAATTTGACCTACACCCTTAGTCGGTGAAATCCTTAGGAACACCCAATCACTCACTTGGAATTCAAGGGGTCTGTGCCGATTGTCATAATAGCTCTTTTGCCGGTCTTGGGCAATTTTTATCTTCTCTCGGATTAAAGCGATTTCTTCGTTCATCTCTTGAATCATCTCAGGCCCCAGATGAAGGGCATCGCCGTTCTCATTCCAACATAATGGAGTACGACATTTCCGACCATAAAGAGCTTCGTATAGAGCCATCCCAATGCTGCTATGGTAACTGTTATTATATGCAAACTCTACCAAGGGCAAGTATTTCTCCCATGATCCGCCCTGTTCCAGTACACATGCCCTTAACATATCTTCAAGAGTTTGTATAGTCCGTTCTGATTGGCCATCGGTCTGGGGATGGTAGGCTGAGCTCAGTACCCAGTTGTTGTTGCAAACTCCCCCAAAACCTCGAAGTGAATCGGGGATCCCGATCGGAGATAATGCTTGAGGGCACACCATGCAGTCGTACAACTTCCGCAACGTACAACTTAGCTAATCGATCTAGCGACCACTTCATATTTATTGCCAGGAAATGCGCACTTTTGGTTAGTCGATCAACAATCACCTAAATCGCGTTGTATCCGGTTCGAGTGCGAGGCAGTCCGGATACGAAGTCCATGGTGATACCTTCCCACTTCCAGATCAGAATTTCTGGAGGTCGAAGCAAACCTGGAGGTCGTTGGTGCTCAACTTTGCACTTCTGGCATATCACACAGGATTTCACATACTCGATTATTGCCTTCTTCATGCTTGGCCACCAGAATTCCTTTTTTTAAGTCATGATACATTTTTGTCACTCCCGGATGTATACTCAGAGAGCTCTTGTGTGCTTCTGATAGCACCGCCTGCCTGAAGCCTCCATGTGCAGGCACCACCACTCGGTTCCTGAATCTCCATATACCATCGTTACCCCGAGTTATCTCCACATTTTTGCCTTGGGTCTGAGTATCAATCAGCCTCAGTAACTCTTCATCGTCTTTCTGTGCAGCTACCACAGACTCCAGAAATTCGTTGGAGATTTTTAACATTCCGATTGTCATTCGGTTTGGCGCGTCCATAACAATTCCAACATTCATATCTCTAAAGCTTTCCAGCAATTCCTGTTCTCTACCCATCAGGTAAGCCACGTGTAATACCTTCCTGCTTAGTGCATCTGCCACAACATTCGCTTTGCCCGGGTGATACTTTAAATCGAAGTCGTAATCCTTCAAATACTCCACCCATCGCCTCTGTCTCATATTTAGCTCCTTTTGATCAAATAAGTACTTTAAACTCTTGTGATCACTGAATACTACAAAGCGAGCTCCATACAGATAATGGCGCCAAATCTTCAATGCGTACACCACTGCTGCAAGTTCCAGATCATGAGTCGGGTAATTCTCCTCATGTGACCTCAATTGCCTTGAAGCATAGGCAATTGCCCGATCAGCTTACATCAACACACACCCCAATCCAAATTTGGATGCATCACAATATACTTCAAATTCCTGTGTTACATCGGGCAGTGCAAGCACAGGGGCAGTCGTTAAACATCGCTTGAGAGTTTGGAAGCTTAATTCACACTTTTCCAACCACACGAAGGGGTTTCCTTTCCTCGTTAACCGAGTTAGAGGGAGTGCTATCCGAGAGAACCCCTCAATGAAGCGTCGATAGTATCCAGCTAATTCGAGGAAACTCCTGATTTCAGTTACTGACTTCGGCCTCTCCCAAGCCATAACCGCCTCAATTTTTGTCGGATCAACTGAGATTCCCTCTTGGGAAATTACATGCCCCAAGAATTGTACACTACTCCCCCAGAAATCACACTTAGATAGTTTAGCGTACAACTTCTTCTCTCGGAGTACTTGTAAAACAAGTCGAAGATGTTGAGCATGCTCCTCGTCCGACCTCGAATATACCAAAATATCATGAATGAATACTACCACAAACTGGTCCAAGTACGGTTGAAAGGTCCGATTCATATAGTCCATAAAAATGGCAGGAGCGTTCGTTACTCCAAAGGGCATTACTACGTACTCGAAGTGCCCATACCGAGTCCGAAATGCTGTTTTTGGGGTATCCTCCGACCTCACTCGGATTTGGTGGTACCCCGACCTCAAATCGATCCTAGAGAACACAACGGCGCCTCGCAACTGGTCCAGTAAATCGTCAATCCGAGGTAGTGGATATTTATTTTTGATTGTCAATTTGTTCAGCTGTCGGTAATCAATGCACATTCACATACTACCGTCCTTCTTCTTTACCAGTAACACCGGAGCGCCCCAGGGTGAGGCACTGGGTTGGATAAAGCCCTTTTCTAGTAATTCATTTACTTGTTTCTTCACTTCGGTCAATTCCACCGAAGACATTCTATATGGCGCTCGGGACACAGGTTCTGCCTCGGGAATCAAGTCAATAGAGAAATCAATCTCCCGATTGGGAGGTAGCTCCGGAATTTCTTCCGGAAAAACATCAGGAAATTCGCAAACAATTGGAATATCGCTCGGCAGGAGGTTATGCCTACCCTCCGAAGCGAATAAAACAACATACGTGGTTAGGACATCGCTCACCCCGTCCTTCATGTCAAGTTCCTGAGAGAAAACAATATTCTTCCGATAACAATCGACCAACACATGATTAGCAGCAAGCCAATCGAGACCTAGAATAACATCTAAGTCCTTCAATGGCATACAAATAAAATTCACTCGAAAAGTACGGGCTTCGATTTGCATCGGCAGTTCTCTACACACTGTAGTTGCACGGAAAGTGGAACCAGTTGGAGTGGAAACAATAAGAGCGTTCTCCATTAAACTGATCGGTAGACCAAGCCGTCGCACACAACTTTCCGAAATAAAGGAATGGGTGGCACCCGAATCATAAATTACATCAACCAGATAGCCACAGATGAGGCACTTACCCTGTACCAAATTGTCATTCCTCGTAGCTTCCGAAGCGTCAAACGCAAATACACGCCCGGTCATGGCGTTCTGGGCACCGCTAGATTGGGCATCATATCTTCCCGATTGTTGGTTCCCTCTACCAGCTCCATTTCGGCCTCCCCTCGGAAAGTTGGAACCCCGGGTCCTAGAAGAATTAGTTCGGTTGTCCTGCCTGCCCTGCGGCTGCCTCTGAGGGCAATCGGGCCTGAGGTGCCCTGGTTGTCCGCACTGGAAGCACACAATTTGGTGGCTTGACAATGTTTGGCAATGTGACCTTCCTGACCACAATTGTAGCATGCACGGCTACCAGAAGGATTACCCGATCGACCAGTGGAACCCCGACCGGAAGAGGATGAGGAGGTAGCAGAAGACTTGCCGCCCCGGAAGAATTGACTCATCCTCTTGAAGTTGAATCCTTTTGCCTTCAGTGGTTTTTTATCTCTCGGCTGGGACGTCCTTTGTAACTGCACCTCTTCAGTCAGTCTTGCTTTGTTCACTAGGGTTGGGTAGTCCCTAATCTCCATCGGTACGATTACACTACGGAGTTCAATCCGTAGTCCAGCTTCGTATTTGGCACACTTGCTACCCTCAGTCCCTTCTAACGAGAAAGGGTGGTAAAAATCACACAGCTCGTCAAACTTGCTGGTGTACTCGGCCACAGACAGCCGGTCTTGCTCCAACTTCTGGAATTCCATTTCTTTCCAGATTTTGTAGTTGTCCGAGAAGTATTTAACAAGGAACCTCCTTTGGAAATTTACCCATACCAACGGCTCATTTGCTGCGTTCATCTGCACCTTCACTCGGGACCACCATACTCTAGCCTCTTCTTTTAGTTGGTAAGTAGCAAATAAAACCTTTTGCTCTTCTGAGCACTCAAAATATTCAAAAACCTGCTCGATATCCCTGATCCAGATGTATGCCCCGTCATAGTCGTGTCCCCCTTTGTAGATCAGAGGATTCCTTTTCAGGAATTTATCCAGAGTGGGACCGGACTCGGTCCTACTCATCAGCTGAGTAAATCTAGAGAAGAAATCATCTCCTCCCCCAGAACTAGTTTCTTCGGCCATTTAGTAATTCTACAATGAGCAAACACATCACCATTAATAACCAAGGTCAGCCAGGGAATCGGAAATTTACCTTATATACATAGAATACTACGCCAGTGGAGTGCCAAGGGAACGATGCCAGACCACACACACAATCATGGTACAACGAAATACAATCAACCTTCATAAGACTAACACAATCACTAGACCGACCTATACACCGGCTCTAGAAAGAACCGCTCTGATACCAAGTGTAACATCCTAGGTTATTTTTGCATTTATTTTTATTCAATTGATTAAATCTTATGATAAATTTTTTTTTCTTTTCTTGAAAATTAATCGGGATTTAGTGAAATAGCATTTAGTTTTACTGACTTATTCAAGTGACAGCAGTCGCAGTCAAATTAAATAAATGAGATCTAGAAAGAAGAACAAGTTAATCTAAGCACAACGGATTGGGGAAAAAGGGAATCAGGGCCTCCCGCTTGAGCGGGGCCCCTACTCGTCTGAGCGAGATTCCGGACTCTCGCTTGAACGAGGTTTCTATTAGCTTGAGCGAATACCTTTCGCACATCGGATTGGGCAAAACATGCAAACGGACTCCCAAAAAATCTCACCCTAAAAATGATTCTGTTAACCAAAGGGTTATCATAGCTACCATGAGAGCATATGTAAATGACAGTGATGTATTTTAAAATATAGATTTGTATCCGGTCCGGTCTTGGTTAAACACAACTAATAATAATGCTCGGAAGTTCTTATACACACATATAACTCTATAGAGAGTCACTCAAAGTCACTCGGACCCTGGCACCGATCTCCCCCTTGGCGCGACTCCATGGCTCCTTCCCCCTCCCTGTCACTGGTTACTAAAAAAAAAGGCAAGGGTGAGTGTTTGACATTGTAATTAATATAGAATGGAACTTAACAAATATACATACATAATTATATATATACATCAAGCATCATTCGAAAGTAAGCACAGTTTACTCAACAAGTATATCATTTGCAACCATCAAGGGGTTAGCCCATACTTAACAAGATATCAATTTTCCACTCGGAAATCTATCAAATTACACATAGAAACACAGTGTATTACATACGAAAACTATATTAACCCAACCAAGCAATTCCATCACATTCATCACAATCACCACTGACTCTCATACAATCTGACTCCTAGTATCCGGATACTAAAGGATTGGCCTTCAGCTGGGGGTCCTACTTGACACCCCGTGAACCCTGCTTGGTTCACCGAGTCCTGCTTGACTCTCCACCTCGACCACTGGGTCCTACTTGACCACTGGGTAGCTCAACTGGGCATGAAAACCACGGGAGCCGGAAATGAGGGGCTATCATATACCGTCGGCCATCCCACACCACATAGTCATTCAACAATTTACCTTTCACATAATAATATCAATTCCTCATCACTCGGGTAGCCTGCTTGCTAACCCGACGTCACATAACACTGATCATTTCAACATTAGATATCACAAGATCATAACATGATAAACTCAACCACACCTGATCCTCCACTAATTAATGTACCCAGTCACACATGCACAAGCATAAACACACAACTATGTTTAGCAGTATTTTCCTTAACCTGCTTACACTACCTCAATGACCTGAATAAGAAGCGAGTCCTATTCTAATTAATTATAACCCGAACACCCCCCTTACTTTGGTTCCACGCTTCGATAATCTGCTCTCTGTGTCGATTCCTTCCTCTGAGCACTGGTTTCGCAGTCTCAGCTCCGTCACTCAATCTTCCGTTGCTTAACCTACTACCTACGGATCATAAAGTACAGCTCGTCACTTCAACGCCCCTTAGTTCATGGACTGCATTTGGGCTCACACTCACCAGAGGAGTGGAGAACAGCCTCGAATATAACCATGCATGGCCCTTAACCGCCAAAGAATAAAAGGGATAAGGGAATCACAATTGGAACGGATCAGTAGACTCACCTTGAAGCCTCGATCACAGGAATGGGATTCAGTTAAAGTTCAGACACAAATGGAGTCCCTCCCCAGCGCATGCAACTCAGCGTTAAGAGAGGAGAAAACGAAAGAGAAGGGACAAACGAGCAGCAGAGGTAACTCGGAAATAATGAAGAGGGAAGGAAGAGAATCTTCTTATATATATATAAAGCTCATGGGCAAGATTGTCTTTTCCTTTATTTTATTTGTATTCTCCCTAAATTTTAATCAATTTCACCATATTAAACTATTTCATAGTTATCAAATCAATTACACTTATTTATTCCCTCAACGTCTAATTATTCACAATTCTCTAATACTTCGCAAGAGTATAGGCCCAATATGAATATCGGTCCCCCGGCGTCCTAGCTTAGTGTTCATACCTCGGAAATCCGAGCTACAACCTGAGAGGTTGGATATCTCATCCGTGCTCACCTCTTGGTTACCTACACCTGTTGTTTCAGTCATTATGAGGTTAATCCGGGCTATGACCCCGAGTGAGGCGCTCTCCTCACATCGGTTTGGACCAAACCACCTGGCCCTGTCCGCTCTTCTCTTACACTCCCGATCTTCAACTCTGCCTGCCCGCTCTTCTGAGACCGATCTCGACACTGGCTTTCCAGTCTCTGGCTCAGACAGAACAAATATTAAATAAAACTTCTAAAACATTTACTAACATTTCCCATTTCTTATAATTCTCATTAAAACATCAGGGATGTTACAGGGAGTACTCCTTGCGCGGCGGGAAACCATTGAGAATGATTGTAAAGAGTGGTTGCGATCACCCGAGGAAATGAAATCAGATCCGTGCATATGCATTTTAAACACTAGCATATGCATTAGCCTTTGAAGCATGGCATAGAGTGATAATCCGATGATGAGGTTATGTGAGGTGTAGGTGAACATCTCCCTTTAAAATCACTAACTATGATTGTGGACTTGGTTGATATGATCCTGAGAAATTTAATGGATAATTGTACTTGAATAAGAATTGATGGTTGAATGATTTAATATTGGATGAACTCCTCTTGAGGAGGGGATGTTTGTATTGCATTCATGCATATATTGTCTTATTTGTTGGATTTTTATCATTGAGAAAATATACTCATTCTCCCTGTGGTATATCTTTTAGCTCCTGTGTTGTAGGACTTGCTTTGGAGCTTGGTGTGGAGAAGAAGTGTGAAGGAAGTCTCTTTTTGGTAAAGAATGCCTTGGCCGGAAACACGTGTTGTAGTTGTGTGAATAGTTATAATATGTTGATATTTTGTCTATGTTGATTAGTCTTGAATCGTCAAGATAATTGTATGGATGATAAACATTACATATAGGTAATGGAAATTTTAAGGGTCATGAAGGAAAATGAGAGCTTTTGTGTATGGCTTATTTTCACTTATGACCCTATGAATGTATGTGGGATGAACTTAAAATGAAAATTTCCTTACATTTTGATGAATGAATGAGAAATCATATTTGAATATTAGTTTTATGGAGTGGAGTAAATGATGGGATAATTTTTTAGGCTCATAGCGAATTATAATGTAAATATATGAGTAGGCTCATTGGGAGCAAGTTTTAATTGGCTAGTAGGATAATATTGATATGACGAATTGAGTAGAATTGGTTTGAATGGAGTTTTGACAGGATGTGTTGTCCAAATTCCATGTTCTGCATGTTTTTCTGATAATCTCGCTCAAGCGAGATGGATTCTCACTCAGGCGAGAGTCCCTCCTATAAGGCAATCAGTTTCTGGACAATTCTCGCTTAGGCGAGAGTGAATCTCGTTCAAGCGAGATTGTCCCAGTATCAGTGGTTGGTTACTGGATGAAATTCACCCAGGCGAATGGGGTCTCGCCCGAGCGAGGGCGAAGGGAATTAGCCACTGGACAAAATTCGCCCGAGCGAAGGATCTTGAGGATGGCATCTGCCCAAGCGAGGTGAGTGAAAAACCGAGTGCTAGGGAGCCTAGACCGAGTGAGAGATGACTCGGATCTAGATTGATTTGCCGAGTGGAAGACCGAGTGAGAGATGACTCGGATCTGGATTGATTTTGCCGAGTGGAAAACTGAGTGAGAGGTGACTCGGATCTGGATTGATTTTGCCTACTAGAAAATCGAGCGAGAGATGAGTCGATTTTGTAAGGATGTTGCCGAATAAAAACCCGAGTGCTGGGAAGCCTTGCCGAGCGAGCAAGCGTAAGCTCGGCTCTGGAAGTTTTTTGCTTAGGCGAGGAGGTCTCGCCCAAGCGAGTAATGGGTAATTTAGATACTGGCCGAATTTCGCTCGAGCGAATGGCCTCGGTTGAGGTGCTCGCTCAAGCGAGTCGGTATTGAATTCGGTTCTGGACGATTCTCACCCACGCTCGCTGGCTCCGCCCAAACGAGGCTTGTGTGTCTCGCTCAAGCAAGTCAGAATTCGCTTGAGCGAAGTGACCCCTGTAACTCCCTTTCTCTTTTCGCTCGGCTTACTCCTGTCTCGCCCGAGCGTTCTATGTGTGACTCGCTCAAGCGAGTGGGATTTTGCTTGAGCGAGGGGACCCTGACTTCCCAAAAACGCATTGATCAAATTATCTTCTCTTTTCTTTACCTTAAACCCTGATTCCACATTACTTCATGAATACCTTGGACATAAAATCTGATTTATTAATTTTTATAGTGGTCGACCTCTTTAATTTTAATCACATAGCATTAACTTATTCTAAATTCTTTCGCTATTTTTAATTGGAGCATTTATCCATGGTTGTTCCTCTTGACTTACCTTCTCATATCTTCACATATAAGACAGGTCTCTGATAGGTCCAGGGAATTAAATGAACAGCCTTACCACTTACAACTATCATGAATTAATTACACTAAAATCATAAAAAATTTACCCCAATTTTTGGGGTATCACAGTGACTGAAGGTCTTAGAGTGATTCCTCGTACCAAATCACTAGTCTTTATGCGTTCTAGGGGCAAAATGGGGTGTTACCTGCAAGGACATTCCGACACTCAAGTCAGTGAGAGTTCTAAAGAATTTTAGAGCTCTGGGCCGAGGTGTAAGATCCAGCCTCACGACAACCCTTAACTCTCTCATTTGCTCTCTAATATTATAGATCCAGTGGGGATCTAGTATTATATCCTCAATTCTAGTGGGGAATGAAGGTCTTGGAGTGATTCCTCGTACCAAATCACTAACCTTTACGTGTTGTAGAGGCGAAAGAGGGTGTCACCTACAAGTGCACTTCGACACTCAAGTTAGTGAAAGTTCTAAGGAATTTAAGAGTTTATACGTATGGTTAGAAAAAAATGCTCTTACATGTTGCATTGATGCATGTGTATTTATATCTGGGGGAGTGGAAGAGCCTTCTTGCTCACCAAGTTTTTCGTACATGGTGTTAGTACTTCGCTATTTTGTAGTAAAGCTGACTTATGATGGTGACGTTTTGCAGCGGCTCTACCTACCCATCAGTCACTTTACATGTGACTTGTTCAGTATACTAGGTCATAGGTCAACTGAACCTCCGACATTGAGTGAGTAACTCATAACAGGATCAGTTTAGGGACCCTTTGTGTGACCACGGATATTGGTGTTAAATCGGCCCATTACATGAGATGTTAATGTTTAGAGAATAGCTCACACCGGTCACCATGTCATATCGGTTATAGATGTAGGATTTTTGACAAATTACCTTTAAGTCCAGGGGCCACTCTCCGGACTGGATCATTTGCCCTCTAGCTTGTTGAAGTGATCATGTCAGTTGCTTCAATGAGCTACAAATTCTTGACCGAGGTACTTCTTGTGGACGTGGGTAATTTTAAGGCCGTTCGTAACTTGGAAAATGTATGCTTACTTGCTATATACTCGCAATTGTATCACATTCATTATCCTCGTAACGTTTCATGCGTAATAGGTTATGGTAATCATGCAACTTTTATTTTTAATGATACGCGATGGTTACCGATTTTGCTTAGATTTGACAGTTACTTTTGGTCAATGGGCCTTAGGAATCAAAGAGATTAAGTCTACAGATTCAGATGTGTGAAGTGATGCAAAATGACGCCGTACCGTTTTCCCCTAGCCACGTCCATAAGAGGTGACTCTGCGAGTACCAACCACACTTTGTAGGTGGACTTAAACACGTAGCGGCGATGATCAACACACAGGGGAAGAAAAGAAGTTGTTATGACGATGTCGGGGTGTTCAACAATAAATGCACACAAAATCAACTGGCAGAAGCTTTTGAACCAGAACCCTTGAGTCTGGGTTCAACTAGAAGTAATGGAGATTGATGGTTCGGAGTCAGACTTAGAATGAGGGTTGAATAAGTCTTAGACTCCTTTTATGGAATTTTGAACCTTTAATGTGTAGGTAATTAGAATTGATAAAAGCAAGGAAAGAAAAGAATGAATACCAATGATTTATACTGGTTCACTTCCAACATAGAAGTTACGTCTAGTCCCTTCTAACTTGAAGGATTTCCACTATTATAAAATCTCTTTTATAATAACAACACCAGACTTATGCCACAAGTATTCTTGACTTCAACCACTCTTGGCTTAAACCCAAATATTCTTTCAACAAGTCATTCCTAGCTTAAAAAACCCAAATATTCTTTTAAAAGCCTCTTCACGCCACAACTGTTTCCCAATGAAACTAAAGGCTGACAACACACTACACTTTTACATAATAACTGATTTGTAATAATAAAGTTTAAGGTGTTTCACATAACTCCGTGTATAAAGGATGTATACAGATGAATAAATACACTAAGTAAAGAAAGACAAAAAAATCAAGGTCTGCTAGAGGCAGAACAACAAAGAAGGCCTTTGTCTAAGAAAAGCTAAGAAGAGATTAAGAGAATTTTGATCATAAAGAATGATTCTTCTTGATAGGATTGTCTCTCGTCTAAAAATGGATCTCTTCAAATATACATATATATAGGTCACTCAAGATGATCGTTTAATGATCTGGAAAGGAGATATAGACGTTCAAAATCCTTTGATGGAGTTTTGCTTGAATGTAAGTATCAGACTTTTGATGAACTGAAGAGATGTCAAAAAGTCTGGTAGCAAGGAACTTTGATAATTTGCATGAATATAGTGTTCCTTGAGATCTTCAGTGAATAAAGCCAATTTGTTGGCTTTCTTTCATTTAACAAACACGCAGATAGCAATGCTATAATTCTTTTGAATCATTCTGACATATAAGCTGACTTGATTCAGCTTTTCTGACATGTGCAGAGTAGTTATGTTGATTTCTTCAACAGCTACTTTGGTTGATCCATTGATTTGTCTCCTATCCTTTTTTATGATAAGCACATTCTTTTTTATAAGGGCTTGATTTCCAAAGCATCATTAAAGGTTTTTAGAAGGTTGTATGATTGATACTTTGAAGTAACATTCAAGTTGCTCAAAAAGTATAAGGTCTAATTTGTTGGTTCATATGACTGAAAATTCTTGAACTAGACTTTTTAGGTAAAGTCTAAAATTGAACTTTTGAAGTATCATACTTTTTGATTTTATAAACTCCCTTTTTTCTTTTGTAACCTGTGTACTTAGTACATGTTTCTTGAAACACTTAAATAAACAGGCTAGATCAAAAATGGACAGACTTTATTTAGTTTAAATATATTGGTGTATGTTATTAACAAATCCTGGGGTCTGGTCAAGGAATATTATTGATTTCTTTTTCAAACCAGACTTGGTCTCAACGGAGATCATCTCCAAACATGCAAGGGCCGAAGGGAGTGTCATGGAGAGACGGTACCCCATCCAATACGAAGAAGAATACGAAGAACGATACGTCGCTCTTCATCCAAGGGTTGGGGAGCGCGTCTGCCATATGCCCCTTAATGCGCAGACTATCTTCATGTACGATATACTCTTCACTCACCTCAGGGTGAGATTTCCATTGACGGAGTTTCAAATGGGTGTCCTCCAGTTTCTGGAGTGTTCCCCCACTCAACTGTATCCTAATAGGTGGGTCTAGTACGAAGCTTGGAGGTGCTCATGGAGAACTTTGGTTTCATCCCTACAGTGGCGTTATTCTTCTTATTCTGCCAGGTTCTACGTCGATTCAACCCCGACAGTGTCTTGAGATTTGTTACCTTTCGTAATGAGGCCAAAATTATGAGCTTCCAACCCTTCACCAACTTAACCAAGTCAGACACCGACTCTTACAAGAAGTGCTTTGTGAAGGTACAAGTCCAGCCAGATAGACTGATCTTCTTGGAAAGTGAGAATGGGATCCCCAAATTCTCGGTCTCATGGACCTACGAGCACTTCCTTTTGATTGGGGCAACTTTCGTAGTAGGGAAAGTGAATTATCCCCCAAGTCTGTGAAGGTAGTTCGGGCTCTATGGGAATACAATACCGCCCACCAAAAGATTTTATGCAAACAGCTTCTCAGTTCCCTCGCAACAAAAGAAGTCTATCTCTGTAATATTCCTTAGAAGAACCCTTGCATTGTATGTTCAAATTTCTGTCGTCTAAACCTTTTAACTTTACTATTTATAAGTGAAATTGAAAGCTTCAACCCCCATGGAAGCATTGAAATAGTTGAGGGCCGAGGTTGCCACTATGGCCGTTGAAAACATAATCCGGGCCCAAAAGAACATCTAAAACACTGACGCCGTCATCCTCAAATTTAGGGATGAGGACATGTCGAACATCCCACTAAAGGAAAGAGTCGGCAAAGAACAGGCCCTAGATACCGGTGAAATCCTACGCCTGGGGACTAGTGACCAGGCCACTATTGATATCGCCCAGGAGAAGTGGTCAAAAAAGAGAAATGACGTTGAGCCCAATTGTAAGAAGCAAGGATAACATCAAAAGGAGGGTCCAACATCCCTTTCTAAGAATGCTAAAAATAAAGAGGTAGTGCAAGAAAAAGCCACCCCTCAGTGGCTCACTGTTGAAGTTTCCTCCTACACCACTTAGGGGGGTTAAAACTTCCCACGTCAAGGCTCTAACTCCAGAACCATTCCAAGATCCTACGTCGGGGTAGCACTTGAACCTTTTTCTACTCTGGCATGGAAAGAAGGACTAGGGCAACTAGGGGTGCCCGGCTATTGCTTACGCGAGGATATAAACCTCAATAAAAGAAAGGATGCAGTAGATGTGATAGCTAACCGCAAGCGCACAAGGTATCTTAGTAATAAAAATATCATTCCCACAAAGATTGTGCCTAATTACTAGTTTTAGTAGTGATTCAATTATCTAGAAAAATCTATAGACAATGAAGAATTTACAGTAAATTAAATAGCAGCAAAAATGTGATAGGAATTTTAATTCTTTTTGGTTTTAAGATAAGTGAAGGACTTTTAGGAGTTAAGGGGTTCTTATGCAAGGTACCTATCCAAATTCAATCATTTCTTAATTACAGCGTTCTAATTCTAAGGGGTATTTTCCTAGATTAATTAGTAATCTCCTCTCAGAACCTTACTAACGCACTCGATTACTAAAGAACACCGTTTAATTTGCTATTCGAGTTCATTAAGAACAATGAAAATCCATTAATTCCTCAAACGATTTCACCTACTTTCGTAACTTAAAATCGCAGGTTCAATTTCACGCTTTCAAAGGATTGCTAATCTCTCGATTATCTGATATGTCTAAGATCATTTAAGTTCTTCTCTGAATTATTAAAAGCAATAAGAACTCATGAAAGTGAATAGAAAATAGAATATCATAATTAAGAAAATCAGGAATCTAGGTTTGATACATCACATAATTACTCTCTAATCCCAAGATTACAATTTAGTTACCCATAAACAAGATTACTGACAGGGCCCGCAAGCGCACGGGTTATGTTGCGTAATATAAAAGATTATCGTTCTCCACAGGGACTGTGTTCAAAGTACCAGCATATTGAAATTTAATTATCCACACAATTGATTTTTAAGGTTTTTGTAAAATAAAGAACAAAATTAAGTTGCTCAGAATACGAATAAATATAAAAATAAAAATTTACTTGACACTAAAAAATCAGAGTTGAGAGTATCTTGGGATTTCGGGGGATCAAGACTCTATTTTATGTTAATGAATTTTAACTTTTCATAAATAAGAATCGAATTAAGTTTTCCAAGGCGAATTTTCCAAAAGCTAATTAATATGTTCCTCTCCGAATCCTATTAATGCACCTAACCTATGGAAAACGCTGCTTAATCCTCGGAAAGGCCCATTATCATTTTATGAAAATCCCTTTTATTTCCTCAAAAGAATTTTGATTACTTTCACGGTTTTACTGAGGTCACAAAAAGCATATCAAAAATCTTAGGTTTAGTTCAAAGCTTTCCGGTAAAAATAAATCTCTCGATTCTATTTATTACCTAAACTTACTAATATACCCGCAAGTATACAGTTTTATCATTTAGGTTCTTGATAGAAATCACTAAAAGCATTGAACATAATTGAACTAAATGGAAAACAGAAATTTATTTAATTCCAAGTCAAAATAACATTAATATAAAATATTATCATACCCCCTTTATCCCAAGATAATTAATTTAGCTACTCATGAAATAATTCAAATTCATATAAATAATGGAAAAATAAAACATACAAGACATGGTAAAAATAAGGACTTACGGGTTTCTCCAAAAGCTCAGAATAATTTACCACTGTATTTCCTTGTTGCAATATTCCTTTACCAATTACAAATTTAAATACTCACTTTTACAATTCACAACTCTTAAAATAAAATAAAGAAAAAGAAAATAGAAAGAGAAACAAAACAAAAAAGAAAGAAAAAGAACGAAGAAAGAAATAAAGAAAAAAAGAAAGAAAGAAAAGAGAAGGACGGAAGAAGAAAAGAGAAAACGAAAGAAAGAGGAGAAAGAAAAGGAATTGAAGCTTATGGAATTGATGGTTTTGACGCTGTGTTGCTCTCCCTTTTATAGGCGAATGGATGAATGAATCCAGCTAAGAAAACGCGTTAAAATTGTAAGTGGAAGAAACTTTCGGTGCATGTGAGTTCCAACTGTCCCAAATTGCATTATTTTAATATTTCTAATAATTCGGTGCTTGGATTTATTCAGATGGACAAATTCTGAGTGGAAAGGTGCTGGAATTCCACAAGACCGAGTGACAGCTTGCTGGGAGGTTGGACGGTTTTGTGGCTTGCTGTTGGATAGAGATCTGGACGGTGTTGTGTTGAGTGGGTTGCTGGGCGGTGTTGATTTGAGGGGGTTGCTGGGCGGTGTTGTGGATGGAGCCGGTGTTTAAAGTAGATGGGACAGTGTTGGTTTGGGACGGTGTTGGTTTGGGACGGTGTGGAGAAGAGAGTGTTGATGGAGAGTCGGTGTGTGTTGGTGGTGAAGAGACTGGACGTTGTGGGCTGGACGGTGTGGAATTGATGGAGTCGGTGTTGAGTTGAGGGGACGGTGTGGAGAGGAGTGTAGTCGTTGTGAAGACCACTGATGCTAATCTTCATTTCGCTTAAGCGAGAGTTTATTTTGCTTAAGCTTTTATTGAAGGAAACCATCTCGCTCAAGCGGAGAAAGGTTCGCTCAAGCGAGGGGTCTTCTTTCACTGTTTCACTTGGAATAACCTTGCTCGGATTTGCTTGGGGAGTAATTCAGTCATCTCTTTCTTCACTCCTTGATCCATTCGGACACGTTTACTCGGAAGTCTTGCTTCTCACTCGGAATTTCCTTAACCGTCATGCAGCCCATTCGGTTATCTTCACTCGGTAAGCGGATATACCTTTCACTCAGAAATTTGAACTTGAAAGACTCTGGAAATGCAACTTTCTGCCCCAATTCACTCGGAAGTTCCTTCTTTGTAATCATCTCACTCGGGCTTAGTGTGAAACTTGAGAGTCTGCCCGAGTGTGATTCATTTCCGCTCGGATTTTTCCTTGCTTAAGACACTACTCGAAAATGCCTTGTTCCCCTTGAGAATGCCATCTTCTCCGAATGAAACCACTCGGAAACCTCCTTATTCATCATTTGCTCTTTCAGTGGCTTCTTCTGCTCGGACAATAGTTTAGACCACTTGGGAGTTTCCCAATCGGAGGCAGTTTTGCACAGAAAAATAGTTCAGACTTGTTTCAATCAGCATTTCTTCACTCGGATTATTTGCAATCAGAAAAGTCCCACTTGGATTTACTTCAATCGACAATCTTTTCACTCGGAGAATAGCTTTGGACAACATCTATTCAAAGTCAGTCCCCTTTTTTCACTCGGAATGGACGCAGTCGGGGAAGCTTCCACTCGGAATCACCTCCAACCGAGACTTGTTCCTTTTCAACATTGAACCTCCAACAGAGTCAGCCATTTATCACTCGAAATGGCTTTGACAGGGAACTTTCCACTCGGATTCTGCTCCAACAGTGAATATTCCACTCGGAAAAGCTCCATTCTGAGTCATTCCACTCGGATTTGGTCCTTTCTGAGTCATTCTACTCGGATTTGGTCATTTTGAGTTGGATTTCAACATTCTGAGTTGGAATTCAGCATTCTGAGTCGGAATTCAGCATTCTGAGTCGGAATTCAGCATTCTGAGTCAGAATTCAGCATAAAAAGAGAGTTCTTTCTACTTTAGGCTTGTTCTTTTGGTTTCTTTATCATTTTATGGTCGTTTTTCTCATGTTATTAACCCTTTATTACCTTAATTCCTGCAAAATAACATACCCAAGTAGAATAGAGTGGAAAGAAAGCAAAAATCACAATAAATAAAGGAAATATAGTGCATAATGATTAAAATCCTAAGCAAACTAGATCTATTTTATTGTGTTATAAAGCACTTATCAAAATACCCCAAACCAAAGCATTGCTTGTCCTCAAGCAATCACCATATTCACAAGATAAAATATAGAAAACACTAAGCTTAATAAACTAAGGAATCCAAAACAGAGAAAAAGATTTATTCAAATGCCAATTTTATTTTTCTTATGTGAATCAAATTTCAATGTCGAGACTTGAGATACTCTTCTCATAATTTTCACTCAAGTGTTTCAAGGTTTGTGTATCTCTCAAATCATCATAGTCAAAAAACATTACCATAAGCTTGTTAATAAACTAGAAACTCCACAGTTTAGATAGAAAATATGTCAAAGTCTAAAGGTCTTTCAAAGGGTTGTAATGTGGCCTTGAGTTGTATTGTCAAGGTAGGAATTTCAAGAAAAATGGAATACAAAAGGGCTTTAACAGTCATGAATGATTCAAATTATCATCATAAATTTAACAGAGCAAATTTTTGAACTTTTATGGACTTTTTGGAATTCATTCAATATCATCCTTTTGATTTTCTTTTTTTTTCTTGCTTTTCTTTGCATTCAATACATATTTTTCTTAAGTCCTTTTTTATTTCTTTGCTCCACTAAATTTCCAACTTTTTCACCATTAAGAGAATATCAGTCAATGAAAGGTTTCAAAGAAAAATTTTCACTTTTAGGCTCAAAAGGGGCAACTAGGGGTCAAATTGTGCAAAAATTCTGAGGCTTAAGAATAAGACCTAATTGTGTCTTTATCATCCTAAGACATATAATCAAAAACCATTTTGAATCGGTTGAAAAACAAGTTCTAGAATATTAATGACTATGAGATTCACTCAATCATGAAAATATGGGTTTTGAAAATTTGTTTGATAGATAACCCATTTTGGCTCAAGTCTAACCATGGAAAGTCTTTTCAAAGAAAATTTTAATCACATAAGGTTTATTTAAGCATTTATTTGGCACTTAAACAATCAAATTTTGAAATTTTTACTCAAAATTTTGGGGTCCTTAGATACTTTAGCCTTGTGTTCAAAGTAACTTTATCATGCAATCATGGTAAATTACAAGATGATAAACAAAGCGAGGAAAATACACATGCATAAAAAATATAACAATCACACAACAAAACAAAACATTTAAGTTTTCTTACTTACCACCCCAAACCAGAATTTGACATTGTCCTCAATGTTAAAATGGATGATAAAAGGATAAGAAAACTTACCTGTAGTAACCCCAAACTAGCTTTTGACATAGTTGGTTTTTTTTTTTAGAATTAAAGCTTAAAATAAAACAATAACTTTTTATAGGGTTACCTCCCTATCAGTGCTAAGTTTTAAGTCTTCAGCCAGACTTCTCACCGTTTGGATTTACTCATCAGGAGCATCAAACAAGTCCAAGTCACTTGCTTGTTGTATTGGTTGACCTGTCAGATAGTGCTTTACTCTCTGTCCATTTACCCTAAATGTACCAGATTTCTCACTCTATAGTTCGACAGCTCCAAAGGGAAGCTTTAATCTGGAGTTAAATAGTAAAACCATATCACCTGGATTAAATGTTCTCCGTTGGATGTGACGATCGTGCCATTGTTTGGTTTTTTCTTTATAAATTCTGGCATTTTCGTATGCATCTAGACGGAGTTCTTCAAGCTCATTTAATTCCAACAATCTTTGTTCACCTGCAGCCTTATGATCAAAGTTAAGAGTTTTAACAGCCCAATAAGATTTATATTCTAGCTCAACAGGTAAATGACAGGGCTTCCCATATACTAGCTTAAAAGGTGTGGTTCCAATAGGAGTTTTGTATGCGGTTCGATACGCCCATAAGGAATCATCTAACTTAATAGACCAATCCTTACGTGATGTATTCACCACTTTTTGAAGAATGTTTTTAATTTCCAGATTGGATACCTCAACTTGTCCACTAGTTTGTGGGTGATAAGGTGTAGCAACCTTATGCCTAACTCCATATTTCTTTAGAAGGGTCTGAAAAGTTTTCTCAATAAAATGAGACCCTCCTTCACTTATAACACATTTTGGGACCCCAAACCTTGGAAATATTATTTTCTTGAAAAGTTTAATAACAGTTTTAGCATCGGAATGGGGTGAAGCAATGGCTTCCACCCATTTTGACACATAGTCAACTGCCACTAATATGAACTGATTTCCAAAAGAGGAAGGAAAAGGTCCCATAAAATCAACACCCCATACATCAAACAATTCAACTTCTAAAATGGTATTCAATGGCATTTCTTGTCTCTTACCAATGTTACCTGTTCTTTGGCAAGCATCACAAGTTAGAACATACTTACGTACATCCTTAAAAATATTTGGCCAATAGAATCCAGCTTGCAATATTTTACCAGCTGTCTTGGAGGTGCTCATGTGTCCTCCACAGGAAAGAGAATGGCAATGATCCAAGATAGCATGGACATCATCTTGTGAAACACATCTCCGAATCATACCATCTTCACATTGCTTGAAAAGGAGTGGTTCATCCCAATAATAATGCTTGACATCTGCATAAAACTTTTTCCTTTGCTGAAAGCTAAGATCAGGAGGTAAAATACCACATGCAAGAAAATTTACAAAATCAGCATACCAAGGAACACGCTGGATACTAAGATTCAAGAGTTGTTCATCTGGAAAAGATTCATTGATAGGAATATTATCTGTTTCTTCTTTTTCAGATGTCAACCTAGATAGGTGGTCAGCGACCAAGTTCTCGGTACCCTTCTTGTCCTTAATTTCCAAGTCAAATTCTTTTAATATTAGAATCCACCTAATTAACCTAGGCTTTGCTTCCTTTTTATTCAATAGATACTTAATGGCAGAGTGGTCAGCGTAAATAGTAACATGTGAACCTACCAAGTAAGATCTAAATTTATCAAAAGCAAAGACAATAGCTAACAATTCTTTTTCAGTTGTGGCATAATTTACCTGAGCATCATCTAGTGTCCGGCTGGCATAATGAATTACATGGAGCTTTTTATCCTTTCTTTGCCCCAACACAGCCCCCACTACGTAATCACTCGCATCACACATTAACTCGAACGGGAGTTTCCAATCAGGTGGTTGCACGATGGGGGCAGAGATTAGAGCTTGCTTAATCCTGCAAAAAGCTTCCATACAAGATGAATCAAAATTGAAAGGCATATCCTTACCCAGAAGAGTTGTAAGAGGTTTTGTGATCTTGGAGAAATCTTTAATGAACCTACGATAAAACCCTGCATGTCCAAGAAAACTCCGAATACCTTTCACATTTGTAGGTGGAGGCAATTTTTCAATCACTTCCACTCTAGCCTTATCAACTTCTATACCTCTCTTAGACACCAGGTGTCTAAGAACTATGCCTTCTCTTACCATAAAATGACATTTTTTTCCCAATTTAGAACCAAATTGGTTTCTTCACAACGCTGCAAGACTTAGCACAAATTTGTTAAACAATTATCAAAATCCAAACCATGTACTAAAAAATCATCCATAAAGACTTCCATCACATTTTCAATAAGGTCAGAAAAAATTGCTTGCATACACCTTTGAAAAGTCACAGGTGCATTACATAAACCAAAAGGCATACGTCTGTAAGCATAAGTCCCATAAGGGCAAGTGAAGGTAGTCTTTTCTTGATCAGATGGATGAATGGGAATTTGATAAAAACCTGAATACCCATCCAAATAACAGAAATAAGAGTGTTTCGCAAGTCTTTCAAGCATCTGATCAATAAAAGGGAGGGGAAAATGATCTTTTTTCGTGGCGCTATTTAACTTCCTATAATCAATGCACATGCGCCAACCAGAGACAATCCTAGTAGGAATCAAGTTATGTTTATCATTTTCAATCACAGTTATTCCCCCCTTTTTAGGCACCACATGGATAGGACTTACCCATTTACTACTATCAACAGGATATATGACTCTAGCATCAAGCAATTTCAAAATTTCCTTTTTAACCACTTCTTGCATTTTAGGATTTAATCTCCTAAGTGGTTCTACTGTGGGCCTACTTTCATCTTCTACAGTAATCCTGTGCATACAAAGAGAAGGGCTAATCCCTTTGATATCATCCATTGTATAACCTATTACCTTTCTATACAACCTAAGTTCTTTTAAAAGTTTTTCAGTTTCACATGGATTCAATTCAGCATTGATAATCATAGGATATGTGGAATTAGGACCAAGAAATTCATACCTTAATGAAGCTGGTAAATGTTTTAATTCCACATTAAGGCTTACCACTTTGTCACACATGACCTCAGTATCATGTGGGGCCTCAGAGTAATCAGATGTTTCTGCAGGCTCAATCATGAAAATAGTTTCAAGTGGGTCATCAGGAAGGGTTATGATGCTAAAATCCCGAGTCATTAACTTGGTAGTGAAAATCTTAGTAAAACAAAATATGACTCTCGGATTTACACTTATGGCAAGCGCACCAGTCGTTAAAATTGTAGAATTTTTGATCGTCCCACAGGGATTGTGGTAAGTACCTCAATCTAGGACTAGTACAAGCTGAACCAACACGAAATACAGGTAATTCATTCGGTTTTTATGATTTTAATATTTTCTAGTTTTTTTTGGTATTTTCAGAAACAGAGTTAAGATGAATATGAAAAGTGATTAAAAGAAAGCAGGTCAAGATTGCTTCGGCTCACAATTTCCTCAAGAAACATATAAATAAGTATAATCGAACTTCACAATCCAGAGGACAATCCGCTTGTGGTTATTCCCTAATTCCTTAGGTGAAAAACACTAATCCTTAAGCAATGAACCTTAATTCCTTAAGTGCTCGATTATCCTAAGAATCTAATGCAAAATTGGAGGTTAAACTCTAACTATTCACCTAAATTGATTAGGCCTGAACTAGTTAGAAAGCTGGAAGTTACCTAAGCTTCAACCATGATTCCTCACTGGCGAAGTTCTTCATCAGTTCTGGATTTGTCAATCCAGCGATTCTGCTCCACTCCTCAGCTTGTTCGCCTCAGGATCTAGAAGTTGATCTACTTGCTCACAGCTTCAAGACTCCATTGTTCACCTTCGCAATCCAAACCTTAGGGATTTAGAACTCCATCGACGTTGAATTCATCGAAGGAATACAGAGAGACATGGATGGGAGAGTTTAGAGAGATGAAAATGTAGTGAGAGATTGAAGTGTATTATTTGTTCTATGTATTCTGTCTCTGTTTTTCCGTCTATTTTACAGAGTATGTTCATGAGTATAAATAGGCTTCTATCTAAAAACTAACTAACTAAAACTGATAACTTCGAAACCTTAAGTTAACGACTAAACTTAACTAACTAATCACAGCTCAGCTCTTAGCAGATTACAACTCATCATTAGCTAATGTACAACTCAGTGCCAACTAATAACAGCTCACTACTTAAATTATTAAGGTACAAGTAGAAGCGAAGGCAATGGAAGATGGAAACTGCACTGCGTCGAGTGTGTTGTTAGAGGGAAGGAACAGTGTTTAAATTACTGCCTTTATGCTTCAGCTACTGGGTTCTCGCTTGAGCGGACTACACTCTCGCTTGGGCGAATTCGGGATATGCACTGCAGTGTTGCTTTGTCACTTAAGCGTTATGGCGAAACTTGGGCGAATTGGAAATATGTAATACAGAATGGCTTTCTCGCTCAAGCGTGATTGCTTCGCTTGAGCTAATTTTTGACCTTCGCTTGAGCAAATTTAACTCTCGCTTGAGCGAGTTGATTATTCAATCGGTATTCTGCAGTTGGCGTTCGGGTTCTTCATGCAATATTCCGAGTCCTTGTTCTCTTTCGGAGTCGGTGTCTTTGAAGTCTCACTCAGTCGGTCTTTGGACTCTTTTGGGGTCGGTGTCTTGGGAGTCTTCTTAAGTTAGCTTTCCCGAAGTCTCGCTTGGTCAGTATTTGAGCTCCTTTCAGTCGGATTTGTGAATACTCACTCGGAATTATCAATTCCTGCTCGAATTTGTAGGATTTCACTCGGAATTTTCTTCTTATCTCGAGTGTGCCCTGTTCCTGTACCAATAAAAAGCTACTTGCCTAGCAATTATATACGGGCTGCTTAGTGAATTTATAAATACTTCAAAATTCCTTAACTAATTAATAATTTCAATCGGTTTCTTATATAAATAACATACTTTTGAAATGAATAACTAAAACATGAATTACTAACAAATTATTAAATAATAATATCAAAACTAGACAATACTTAGTAATTTATGTTAAATAAACAGTGGAATAATTAAGTCTTTTCAAGACTTATCACATCCCCAAACTTAAATCTTGCTTGTCCTCAAGCAATTATTCAGACTTATTAACTAACAGCATTTGATCAACACAATCAACCTTTCCTTAACTTAATTCATACTATAATTATTGAATACCGATCATGCTTTCTTCTTGCAATTTCTAAAAGTATAAAAACTTACACCTCCTTTGGAAGACAAGCTGCTGATGCTTTCCTCACTGGTCGGTGTTTAACTCTTCTCTCGGTGTGTAAGGTGAATAAAATGCACTCAACACCTGCATACTTGTTAGATAAACATAGGCTTGCAACAGTTCTTCACGTCATGTCATATGCCAACACAATCAGATCAGTAAGGGCTTTTTAAGCTTATAATGGGGCTGGGCTACAGGCTCAATTATTGTTTTTCCGAGTCATAGATAGGTTACAAGATGTATCCACTGATGCCTTGCCTCAATTCTAACTTAATTGCCTCTACTAACAACTCTCTTAACTTTTCCGACTGAATGCTACTTAATAACTCATGCTGCTTTGCACCTTCTTTTTCTTTTAGTCCTTCGGATTTTTTTTTTTCGATCGAATTTTTTTTTCTTGTGGTGCTTTGCACCTCTTTTTCTTTTCTGACTTATTCATTTTTCTCTCAGCTTTGCTTTTCTTCCTTTTATTTTTCTACATATTCATCCATAATTAAGGAGGTCGGAGTGTGTCCTTAATTACTGTTAGGCACACTCTTCATCCCCAAACTTAGAAATTGCTAGTCCCTAGCAATAAGCAAAAATCAAGTAATTCACCAGTGGAACATCCAAGGTACTCTAGTTGGGTTTTTCTTGGATAATTAGGCTTGTAACGTTAGGTTTTTAAAACAAATAAAAGGGTCTCAGGCTCAATTATAATTATTGGGTCAAAGGATGATTAATAGATTAGGAAGGCTATTTTTGGCCCTGGCTGAATAAACAAAGAAGGCCTTCATCATTTCCGATTAGTTGACATACAACAATTAGCAAGTACTGAGGCAAATTCTGTCTCACTAACTAGCATGCAAGCTCACTCGGAAAAGAATAATACAGGCTCAAAAGCTACGAATATAATAGTTAATCAGCCAGTCATGTCCCCAAACTTAATGTAAGATCATACATTCAGATTGCTAACTAGCATGCCGAGTAAACAATTTTAATTAATGATGAAAAATCGTTAGGGGCAGGGATCATGAGTTAAGCAAAAACCGATTAATTAATTTATCTGACTGAACCTTAAGAATCAGCAACTTTTAAATTATTAAGATGGAGTGAAAGAAACAATAAACATAATTTAACAATTAATAAGTCAGAATATTAATTAAGGAATAAGTCGGAAAGATACTTCCCTTTTTACCTGAGTGGCTGTGGATGGGAGACGCGTAGTCGGATTGGGACTCGTGGATTTTACCAATACAAATAAAAAAACCGAATAAAACAAACAAATTGACAAGAAAATAAAATATTCATTACATAATTAAAATAGAAGCAAGTTCACTGTTCAGAAAGCAGTTACAATAATGTCAAATTAATTACATAGGAAACATCATAAAAACGTGGAACAACTGCTTAAACATCTTGATCTTCATCGTCTTTGTCCTGCTCGGAGGGAATCGTGAATCCAATGGAAGCTAACCACGCATCTCTATCAGGTTGGGCTCCCATTTCTGCTGTGTGTTCAACCCTCAATTTCGTGGCAATCTTCCTGAGCATCAGATCGTGATTCAAGACCCGATCATAAATTCCAAGTTGCATCTTCTTCATGACCTGTAATTCCTGTAACACCATAAGAATGTCAGAAGAAGATAAACTAGCTCCTACAGATTGCCTGGGACGTTCTGGCTTTGTGGCTTTAAACTTCATAGCATAGTTTTCAACAGCCTTAACACTTTCAACTTCTGGTGATTCATTTTCCTCACTTGCAGGGGATACATTCCTTTGAACCAGAGGAGATACATCCCTTTGACCCTGACTTTGACTGGGTACATGTTCAGACGAATCAGATATAGTGATGGTTGCCACTTCTCTTTCGTTATCTATTTGTTTTCTTCGCACACTTCCTTCTGCAAAATTTGGTCTAGGTTTCTGCAGAAGTCTTTGTGATCTTCTTTTCATGATTAATGATAAAAGAATGATGATAACCAACCTAAGTAATCAAAAATAAGAACAGCAAGCCAACAGAAAGATAGCAAACCAGAACTGTGAGATGCATGGCTTGTGAACAATGGAAAACAATAACAATGATCAAGAAGATAATAAACATGAACTTACAAATGCCTGAAATAAGTGAAGGAAGTGGAAAGGTGATACCTTTCTTCGAAACCAGCAAATGACTTTTCGTCTTCAGCCCTCGCATAAGTACAGAGGGTTGGAAGCTGAAAGGGTTTTTTTTTTTAAAAAAAAAATACTCAAATACTGGATGGGTAGAAGATCGAGTAAGAGTGAGATGATAGCAATGTAATGCCAAGTGGACATAAAAGAATGGAGGACGACTAAATGAACAGACGATAAGACAGAACGGGCAAATGAAAATTATAAATGAATGAGCGAATAATAATAAAAGAGTGGAAGATCGTAAAAGAAGAGATTTCGTAAATGAGTGAAAAGAACGAAACGATAATGACTGAGTGAGTATGGAGAAAGATACCGAGTGATGAAAAATGAATGACTGAACAACGAGTAAACGTAAGAACGAAAAAACAAGTGGAAGAACATGAAAGAATGAATGAATGAACGGGTGAATAAAAAAAAATAAAAAATGAGTGAACGATGGAAGAAGACGAAGATAAACTGAGTGAATGAAAATACTGAGTGGAAAGAATACTGAGTGGATCATAGAACAAAGGAAAGAATAAAGAATGAATACAACGAGTGCGATAATGAATGGACGAGTGAACAACTACAATGAAATACGAGTGAACAGAGAAGCGAGTGGGAGAAAGAACGAATAAAAGTAATACCGAGTGAACGAATAGGAGACGGTGAATAGAATACAGTGAATGGAAAACTGCAGAGGAAGAGTCCGAGTGAATATGGAGAAAAATTATCAAGTGAGAAAGGTCCGAGAGATGAAGAACGAGTGAGTGACAATAAGAGTTCGGGTGAAGAACAAAAATGACAGGAATGGAAAAACGAATGAATGAAATACCGAGTGAATGAAACGCTGAGCGAACAAAACGAATGCAGTAAGGGGCCAAGTGAATAGAGAAACTAGGGGAATGAAAAACGAAATGAAAGGGAACTGAGTGACTGGAAATACTGAGTGTGACAATCGCAAATGAAACACGAGTGGATGAAAAAGAAAAATCCAACGTGAGAAAAAAAATCGAGAAAGAAAGTAGGTGGAATGAAACAACGAGTAAATGAATACCGAGTGGATTATACCGAGTAAAAATGAAAAACGAATAAACAAACAACGAGTGGTCAGAAAATGGAAAAACAAGTGAAAGAACACGAAAGAATGACTGACTGACTGGGCGAATAAAATGAAAAGAAGAAGAAGATAAACTGAGTGGATAAAAGAACGACGATAGAGGAAACTGAGTACTGGAAATACTGAGTGAATCGTAAAAGAAAAACGGAAGACACAACATTAATGAAACAATGAGTGAATCAAAATCGGGTGAATGGAAAAATAAATGACCAAGTGAATGAAAGAATCAAGTGAATGAAAGAACGACTGCAGAGGGGTCCGAGTGAACGGAATACCGAGTGGAAGAAACCGAATACTCTAATGAGACATTTGAGTGAATGAAAAAGGAATTACGAAAAGAGATGCATGGAAGAAATACCGAGTGATAAAGGTCGGCCAAGAGAAAGAGAGAAAGCCGAGTGGATGAATGAAAAACTGAAAGACCGCATGAATAGGAGAATAATGGATACAATACTGATTGTGATGAGTGAGGAATCCGAGTGATAAAAAAAACTGACTGAAATAAGTCGTCTTTCACCATCTGACCCATTCATTACATCAACGATCAGAAATCCTTCATAGTCTTTCTTTTATTCGCATCAGAATTTGAAATTTTATTGAAAACTGACGAGTGAAGTTCAATCGGGAAGAAGGATTGAGAATAAGTAACAGTTATTCGAGTGCACTATTTTCTCTAAAAACTCAGTAAATTTTTTTCGCTTAAGTGTGAAACAACACCCAGCAGTGTCTCGCTTAAGCTACACGTGCTTCGCCTGAGCGGAAATAGAAGAATCTAGCTTGGATTTCCTTCTTCAACTTCATAAACTTCATTTATTAGATCTTTAGTTTTTTTTTAATTTAATTTAATTTAATTTTATTTTTTTATTTTTTATTCATTCTGACTCAAATTTCAAAACAAAACAATCGGAAGATAGGGCTGCCTCCCTAGAGCGCTTCTTTAAGGTCACTAGCTTGACCTTATTGCATCTACGAAGATGCCTTCAGTAACAAGGAGGTTTTCTGCCTATCAAACTCTCCTCCAAAGTAGAGTTTGAGTCGCTGGCCATTCACCTTAAAAATCCGATCGGTAGTCGGATCTTTCAGCTCAACCGCTCCATGAGGAAAGACCTCATTTACAGTAAAAGGCCCTGACCACTTGGATCTAAGTTTTCCAGGGAAGAGTTTCAGTCGGGAATTGAATAACAAGACCCGATCACCCTTCTGAAACTCTTTCTTATTAATTCGCTTATCGTACCATTTCTTTGTTTTCTCCTTATAAATGGAGGCACTTTGATAAGCGTTGAGTCGGAACTCCTCTAATTCATGGAGTTTCAAAACTCTTTCCTCCTCAGATTGGTCACAGTCCATGTTTAATAGCTTTGTGGCCCACCACGCCTTGTGTTCCAACTCCACAGGGAGATGACAAGCCTTACCGTATACTAATTGATACGGGGACATGCCAATCGGAGTTTTGAAAGCTGTTCGGTAAGCCCACAGTGCATCATCTAATTTTACCGACCAATCTTTTCTAGATTTTCTGACCACTTTCTCTAAGATTCTTTTGATTTCTCTATTTGACAGCTCGACTTGTCCACAAGTTTGTGGATGGTAAGGAGTGGATATCTTATGTAAAACCTCGTAGTGACGCAGGGCTTTTTCCATTATCTTATTGCAAAAATGTGAACCCCCATCACTAATAATTACTCTCGAAACTCCAAACCTAGAGAAAATATTCTTCTTGATAAACCTAAGCACAACCTGTGCATCATTGGTTCTGGTCGGAATTGCCTCTACCCATTTGGAAACATAGTCTACAGCAACAAGAATATATTCGTTGGAGAACGACTTAGGAAATGGTCCCATGAAGTCGATACCCCAAACGTCAAATAATTCCACAATTAGAATATTTGTCAAAGGCATGCCAGCTTTGGCAGAGAGACCTCCGCTTCTTTGACATTTATCACACCTTTTGACATATTCTTTGGCATCTTGAAAGATAGTTGGCCAATAAAAGCCACTCTGTAAGATTTTTGCTACTGTACGGGAGACACCATGATGACCTCCATAATAGGAGTCGTGGCAGTGCCACAAGAGCCTTTCTTGCTCAGATTCAGGCACACAGCGCCTGATCACTCCATCTACGCCTATTTTAAACAAAAATGGATCATCCCAAAGAAAAGCCTTACTATCATGAAATTTTTTTTTCTCATTTGGGATGTCCAACCATCAGGTACCACCGAGGCACTTTTAAAATTTGCCATGTCAGCGTACCAAGGGCCAGTTATAATTGCCATCAACCTTTCGTCTGGAAATTCTTCTTTTATTACGACAGAATCTGACTCAACTTCCAGACGAGACAATTGGTCTGCAACTGAGTTCTCTACTCCTTTTTTGTCTCGTATTTCTAAGTCAAACTCTTGGAGTAACAGAACCCACCTAATCAGTCTCGGTTTAGACTCTTTCTTAGCTAGTAAATACTTGATTGCCGAGTGGTCTATATATACAACAACCTTGGCCCCAATCAAGTAAGTACGAAATTTATCAAATGCATACACCACAGCAAGCATTTCTTTTTCAGTAGTGGTGTAATGTATTTGATTTTCATTCAACACCTTACTAGCATAATAGATTACATGAGTTAATTTTCCTTTTTTCTGACCCAGCACAGCCCCGACTGCAAAGTCACTTGCATCACACATTAATTCAAACGGTAAAGACCAGTCGGGTGATGCAAGGATCGGAGCTGAAGTCAAACTTTGTTTTAATTTTTCAAATGCCTTGACACAGTTTTCATTAAATGCAAACACATGATCTTTCACAAGCAAATCGGTCAAAGGCTTAGCTATTTTTGAAAAGTCTTTTATGAATCTTCTATAAAACCCAGCACATCCTAGAAAACTCCTTACTCCTTTCACGTTGATCGGAGGAAGAAGTTTTTCAATAATTTCAATCTTGGCTCGGTCCATTTGAATGCCCTCAGCAGAGATTTTGTGGCCAAGGACTATTCCTTCCTTAACCATAAAATGGCATTTTTCCCAATTAAGGACAAGGTTAGTTTCTTGGCATCTCACCAGCACCTTAGATAGGTTGCTGAGGCATGAATCAAAATTACTCCCAAATACCGAGAAGTCATCCATAAACACTTCAATGAATTTTTCCACCATATCCCCAAAAATTGCCAGCATGCACCTTTGAAAGGTTGCTGGAGCGTTGCACAGCCCGAACAGCATGCGCCTATATGCAAAAATTCCATAAGGACAGGTGAATGCAGTCTTTTCTTGGTCTTTTGGGTCAACCATAATTTGGTTATAACCCAAGTACCCATCAAGAAAATAATAGTACTCATGCCCTGATAACCTCTCGAGCATTTGGTCAACAAATGGCAGGGGGAAATGGTCTTTCCGAGTGAAGTCATTCAGCCTTCCGTAATCAATACACATCCTCCAGCCTGTTGTGGGCTGGGTGGCAATAACTTCACCTTGGTCATTTCTTACAGTCGTCATTCCTCCCTTCTTGGGCACCACTTGGACTGGGCTAATCCAAGTGCTGTCTGAGATCGGGTAAATGATTCCTGCATCTAGAAGCTTGACCACTTCCTTCCTCACTGCTTCCTTCATAATGGGGTTCAGTCTGCGTTGTGGCTGTACAACAGGGGAATAGTCATCCTCCATCAGGATTTTGTGCATACAAAAGGATGGACTGATTCCCTTCAAGTCAGAAATGTTCTAGCCAATAGCGGATTCATGAGCCTTTAATACCCAATTAGTTTATTCACATCCTCTTCTTTTAAGTCGGCATTAACAATGACAGGATGAGTGTTGTTTCCTCTCAGGAAGACATATTTCAGATGAGAAGGTAAAGGTTTTAAATCACATTTTTCTTCAGAAAATTCCTTTCCTTTCTCAGCTTCAATATTTTTCAAATTATTTTTCTTTTCTTTTTCAAAATCACCTACTTCTAATACTTCCAGAAGGCTCAATATTTCCGAGTGAGAGTCATTTAACTCCTCAGTCTCGGAGTCAAAGTCATCCTCTAACAAAGTTCGTAGGGCTTCTTCCTCAGTTTTTAATAGTAATGGAGTCTGGTAATTTTCAACCTCTTCAATCATTAGGCAATCCATCCGTTCAGTCGGATGTTTCATGGAATTGAAGACATTAAAAATTACTTGCTCCTCTTAAACTCTCAGCATGAGTTCACCCTTTTCTACATCAATTAGTGCTCTACCAGTGGCTAAGAAGGGTCTACATAAGATCAAAGGGATCTCTCGGTCAGCTTCCATATCCAACACTATGAAGTCTGCTGGAAAGATAAATTTATCTACTTTCACTAATAAGTCTTCCAGCATCCCTTGGGGATATTTAATGGACCTGTCAGCCAACTGCAAGGACATGCGAGTCGGTTGCAAGTCATTAATTCCCAGTTTTTTCATCAAAGATAGAGGCATCAGGTTTATACTGGCTCCTAGATCACAGAGAGCACTTCCTATATGAATATCCCCAATTGCACACTGTATTGTAAAAGATCCAGGATCCTCTAACTTTTGGGGAAGTTTCTTTTGAATGATTGCGCTACACTCTTGAGTGAGAGTAATCATTTCATCCCCCCTAGGCTTCCTCTTCTTAGACAATAATTCTTTTAAAAATTTTGCATAGGAAGGCATCTCCTGCAATGCCTCGGCAAAAGGGATATTAATGTGAAGTTTCTTGAAAACCTCTAAGAACCTAGCAAACTTCTGCTCCTCTATTTGCTTTTTAAACCTGTGCGGAAATGGAGCATTCCTCAATTTTTCAGGAGTCAGCTTAGAAGCTTCTTCCAGAATCAGATCAACCTTTTTCTTTTTCTTTTGATGGACTTTATTTTCTTTTTCTTTTTCTGTTTCATTTTTATTTTCTACTTTATTTTTATTGTCCTGCTCGGTTTCTTGGATTATTTCTTTTTCTGAACTTATTTCCTGACTCGGAGATGGAGAAATAATTTTTCCACTCCTAGTAATTATGGCCTTGCAATGTTCCCTTGGATTTACCTCGGTATCTCCAGGGAAATTTCCTGCTTGCCTCTCAGCTAATTGTTTAGAAAGCTGTCCTACTTGGTTTTCTAAATTTCTTATGGACGCTTCCTGATTCTTAAAACTGGCCTGAGTGGCCTGAATAAACTGAGACAGTACATTCTCAAGTTCGGATTTTTCTTTAACAGGAGGGTGAGACGGTTGTTGTGGTCTATTTGTGGGTTGACTCGGTGGAATGTTCTGATTCAAATGTGGACCTTTCTGCCAGGAAAAATTGGGGTGGCTCCTGTAATTAGGATTAAAAGAATTAGAAGGATAATTCCTTTGATATTGTTGCTGCCCCATATAATTCACTTGCTCGGAAGGCACATTTGGATCACACAATCCATTCTCATGGTCTCCACCATAAAAATCATAACTGATCATAGAAACTTGACTCGGCTTTTGGAGTTCTGAAATCTGAATGCTTAATTTTTCTAAAGCCTGAGTCATCAGTTTACTCTGAGCCAGATAAGCATCTTGTGCTTCTAATTCTAATATCCCTCTCTTAGGGACTTGACTCCTCTCACTAATCAAACATTGATTAGAAGCCATCACATCAATCAGCTTTATAGCTTCTTCTACAGTTTTAGTTGTTAATGAGCCTCCAGCCGAGGCATCAATCAGGACCCTGGTAGCTGGCCTGACACCATTATAGAAAATAGTCACCTGCTGCACATCAGAAATCTGATGATGAGGACATCTCCTCAGGCTTTCCTTATACCGATCCCATGCTTCCATCAAAGACTCACCTTCTCTTTGCTGAAAACATGTGATTTCATTGCGCAACTTTGCATATTTGAAGGAGGAAAGTATTTAATCAAAAATTTCCTTTGCAAATCCTCCCAGGTGGAAATACTGCCTCTCGGTTGACTCTACAACCAGGCTTTTGCTCGGTCCCTTACTGAAAACGTTAACAATCTCAGTCGGATTGCCTCGTCAGGGACTCTATTCATTTTTACCATGTCACAGATTTGGAGGAAGGTTGCTAGATGCAAATTTGGATCCTCAACCTCACTTCCTCTGAACTGTTCATTTCTTACCAACTGCAGTAAAGCTGGTTTTAGTTCAAAATTATTTGCTGAAATTGGTGGCCTAAGGATGCTAGATTGCGATCCGTCTTCAGTCGGCCTGGAGTAGTCACCTAGTGTAACTCTCCTCTGTTCCATTTCTTTTTCTTCCTTTTGCTTTTTCTCTTTTCTTAGTCTACGTTCTAACAAGTCTATGTCAGGATCAAAGAAGAAAGGTTCTCCTCTGCTCCTTGACTGCATACAACAAATGTCAAACAAAAGAACAATTCACTGCTACGACTAAATCTATACGAAAATGACAAAAATACTTTTACTAAAAAAAAACTTGAAACTACGTATTAAATGCAAACAAAAGTAAAACGGTTCAGTCTAGTACCGGTCCAAGGATTATTGATATTACTCAACAATCCCCGGCAACAGCGTCATTAACTTGGAGCTAAAATCCCGAGTCATTAACTTGGTAGTGAAAATCTTAGTAAAACAAAATATGACTCTCGGATTTACACTTATGGCAAGCGCACCAGTCGTTAAAATTGTAGAATTTTTGATCGTCCCACAGGGATTGTGGTAAGTACCTCAATCTAGGACTAGTACAAGTTGAACCAACACGAAATACAGGTAATTCATTTGGTTTTTATGATTTTAATATTTTCTAGTTGTTTTTGGTATTTTCAAAAACAGAGTTAAGATGAATATGAAAAGTGATTAAAAGAAAGCAGGTCAAGATTGCTTCGGCTCACAATTTCCTCAAGAAACATACTAATAAGTATAATCGAACTTCACAATCCAGAGGACAATCCACTTGTGGTTATTCCCTAATTCCTTAGGTGAAAAACACTAATCCTTAAGCAATGAACCTTAATTCCTTAAGTCCTCGATTATCCTAAGAATCTAATGCGAAATTGGAGGTTAAACTCTAACTATTCACCTAAATTGATTAGGCCTGAACTAGTTAGAAAGCTGGAAGTTACCTAAGCTTCAACCATGATTCCTTACTGGCGAAGTTCTTCATCAGTTCTGGATTTGTCAATCCAGCGATTCTGCTCCACTCCTCAGCTTGTTCGCCTTAGGATCTAGAAGTCGATCTACTTGCTCACAGCTTCAAGACTCCATTGTTCACCTTCGCAATCCCAACCTTAGGGATTTAGATCTCCATCGACGTTGGATTCATCGAAGGAATACAGAGAGACATGGATGGGAGAGTTTAGAGAGATGAAAATGTAGTGAGAGATTGAAGTGTATTATTTGTTCTATGTATTCTGTCTCTGTTTTTCTGTCTATTTTACAGAGTATGTTCATGAGTATAAATAGGCTTCTATCTAAAAACTAACTAACTAAAACTGATAACTTCGAAACCTTAAGTTAACGACTAAACTTAACTAACTAATCACAGCTCAGCTCTTAGCAGATTACAACTCATCATTAGCTAATGTACAACTCAGTGCCAACTAATAACAGCTCACTACTTCAATTATTAAGGTACAAGTAGAAGCGAAGGCAATGGAAAATGGAAACTGCACTGCGTCAAGTGTGTTGTTAGAGGGAAGGAACAGTGTTTAAATTACTGCCTTTATGCTTCAGCTACTGGGTTCTCGCTTGAGCGGACTACACTCTCGCTTGGGCGAATTCGGGATTTGCACTGCAGTGTTGCTTTGTCGCTTAAGCGTTATGGCGAAACTTGGGCGAATTGGAAATATGTAATACAGAATGGCTTTCTCGCTCAAGCGTGATTGCTTCGCTTGAGCTAATTTTTGACCTTCGCTTGAGCGAATTTAACTCTCGCTTGAGCGAGTTGATTATTCAATCGGTATTCTGCAGTTGGCGTTCGGGTTCTTCATGCAATATTCCGAGTCCTTGTTCTCTTTCGGAGTCGGTGTCTTTGAAGTCTCACTCAGTCGGTCTTTGGACTCTTTTGGGGTCGGTGTCTTAGGAGTCTTCTTAAGTTAGCTTTCCCGAAGTCTCGCTTGGTCAGTATTTAAGCTCCTTTCAGTCGGATTTGTGAATACTCACTCGGAATTATCAATTCCTGCTCGGATTTGTAGGATTTCACTCGGAATTTTCTTCTTATCTCGAGTGCGCCCTGTTCCTGTACCAATAAAAAGCTACTTGCCTAGCAATTATATACGGGCTGCTTAGTGAATTTATAAATACTTCAAAATTCCTTAACTAATTAATAATTTCAATCGGTTTCTTACATAAATAACATACTTTTGAAATGAATAACTAAAACATGAATTATTAACAAATTATTAAATAATAATATCAAAACTAGACAATACTTAGTAATTTATGTTAAATAAACAGTGGAATAATTAAGTCTTTTCAAGACTTATCAGGTTACTTCCTTTACCACTTGTTCAACAAAGTCCACATTACAGCAAACATCATTAAAAGGTTTTTCTAAAACATTTTTCAAGTTGAAGTCAACCTTTTGGTCTCCAACAGTTAGAGACAACTTACCATTCTTGACATCGATCACAGCACCTGCAGTTGCTAAAAATGGTCTACCTAAAATAATAGGAATCAAAGAATCTTCGTCCATTTCAAGCACAACAAAGTCAGCAGGTATAAAAAATTTTCCTATCTTAATAGGAACATCCTCTAAAATTCCTACAGGATATTTTACAGATCTATCAGCCAATTGCAAAGACATCCTAGTAGGTTTTAACTCACCCAATCCTAATTTTTCAGCAATAGATAATGGCATTAAACTCACACTCGCTCCTAAATCACACAATGCTTTATCTATATTCATGTCACCAATCATGCAAGGAATAGAGAAACTACCTGGATCTTGGAGCTTGGGTGGAAGTTTCTTTTGAATTAGAGCACTGCACTCTTCAGTAAGTGCAACTGTACCATCTTCCTCCAGTCTTCTTTTGTTGGACAAAATGTCCTTCAGGAACTTCGCATATGTAGGCATTTGCTACAAAGCATTTGTAAAGGGAATATTAATATACAATTTCTTTAAAACATCAAGGAACTTACCAAATTATTTGTCCAACTTTGCTTTGGCTAAGCATTGAGGAAATGGAATGGGAGGTTGATATAGCTTAACCTCCTCCTTCTTTTCTTGTGGTTTATCTTCTTCAATTACTGGATGAGATGAAGATTCATCTACTTTCTTTTCCTCCTTTGTAGTCTTGTCAACTGGCCCATCGTATTGAGTACCACTCCTAAGAGTGACAGCCATGGTTTGGTTAGATGGTCCAACCTCTGGTTTTCCAGGAAATGTTCCTGGTGCTCTTTGAGAGTAGGAGGCTTGTTGGGCAATTTGATTTTCCAGTATTTTGTTGTGAGTGGCAAGAGAGTCCACTTTTGAAGCCAAGTTTTTTATTGCATCAGAGAATTCATCATTTTGTTTAAGTTGAGTAGCTACAAATGTCTCCATCAAGGATTCTAGCTTTGATTTTTGTGGAATATAGGTTCCTTGTTGAGGTTTGTAGTTACTTTGGAATTGAGGTGGCCTATTTTGGAAGCCAGGTGGACCTTGTGGAGGTCTGTAGTTACCTTGATAATTTCCACCATAGTTTCCAATAGCATCCACCTGATGCATTTCTTGTTCTTGATTAGGAGTCATTGCTAAATGGCAGTTTATAGCTCCATGTCCTGAAACACCACAAACTTCACAAACAATGTTAGTAGCACCTGTTGACCCTATTTTATCAAGTTTTAATGTTAATGCTTCAACTTTGGCAGAAAGTAAGGAAAGAGCATCAACAGAGTACTTACCTGGTGTTTTAGCAGGTAATCCTCTCTCAGAGTTCCATTGGTGAGTGTTTTGAGCTATTTCCTCAATTAGGTTCTCAGCTTCATCAACATTTTTACTCATGAAGGCTCCTCCAGCTGCAGCATCTAAAGAGATCTTTTGTGTGGAAGTTAATCCATTATAGAAAATATGGATTGTCAACCACCTTTCTATCCCATGGTGAGGACATTCTCTTAGCATCTCCCTGTATCTTTCCCAGGCTTCATATAAGGATTCATCATCTTTTTATGAGAAATTTATGATTTGTTTTCTTAGCACATCAGTCTTGTTCCTTGGGTACCATTTATTGATAAAAGCACTAGACAATTGTTCCCAAGTTGTGATGGATCCTTCAGGAAGAGAGTATAACCACACTCTCGCTTTATCTCTTAAGGAGAAAGGGAAAAGTCTTAAGCGAATGGCATCATTGGTAGCTCCGTTCATCTTCAGGGTGTCACAGTATTCAAGAAAGATTTAAAGGTGAAGATTTGGATCTTCGGAGGGTAATCCTCTGAATTGGTTCTGTTGAACTATTGAGAGTAGTGAAGGCTTCAATTCAAAATTGTTAGCTTCCACTGTAAATCTGAGGATGCTAGATCCTCTTCCATTTGTACTTGGAGCAGCAAAATCTCTTAAGGGTCTATATTGGTCCGCCATTTGTTTTTCTTTTTGTTCTTTTTGTTGTTTTTGTTGTTTTCTCAAAGCTCTAAGGGTACGTTCTATCTCAGGGTCAAATCCTAAGTTTAGATCGACACTACGGCTTCGTCGCATAAAAAGAAAATAAATGACAAATAAAACAAATAATCATAAAAATAAAACAACAACAGATACACAAAATAAAGAACAAAATATAAAATTACAAACAAAATAAAAATAAAAATAAAAATAACAATAAAAATATTAACAAGTATGATCTAATCGAATTTTAATATTAACGATATTTGAGGGACAACAGTCCCCGACAACGGCGCCAAAAACTTGACAGGGCCCGCAAGCGCACGAGTTATGTCGCGTAATATAAAAGATTATCGTTCTCCACAGGGACTGTGTTCAAAGTACCAGCATATTGAAATTTAATTATCCATACAATTGATTTTTAAGGTTTTTGTAAAATAAAGCACAAAATTAAGTTGCTCAGAATATGAATAAATATAAAAATAAAAATTTACTTGACACTAAAAAATCAGAGTTGAGAGTATCTTGGGATTTCGGGGGATCAAGACTCTATTTTATGTTAATGAATTTTAACTTTTCATAAATAAGAATCGAATTAAGTTTTCCAAGGCGAATTTTCCAAAAGCTAATTAATATGTTCCTCTCGGAATCCTATTAATGTACCTAACGTATGGAAAGCGCTGCTTAATCCTCGGAAAGGCCCATTATCGTTTTATGAAAATCCCTTTTATTTCCTCAAGAATTTTGATTACTTTCACGGTTTTACCGAGGTCACAAAAAGCATCTCAAAAATCTTAGGTTTAGTTCAAAGCTTTCCGGTAAAAATAAATCTCTCGATTCTATTTATTACCTAAACTTACTAATATACCCGCAAGTATACAGTTTTATCATTTAGGTTCTTGTTAGGAATCACTAAAAGCATTGAACATAATTGAACTAAATGGAAAACAGAAATTTATTTAATTCCAAGTCAAAATAACATCAATATAAAATATTATCATACCCCCTTTATCCCAAGATAATTAATTTAGCTACTCATGAAATAATTCAAATTCATATAAATAATGGAAAAATAAAACATACAAGACATGATAAAAATAAGGACTTACGGGTTTCTCCAAAAGCTCAGAATAATTTACCACTGTATTTCCTTGTTGCAATATTCCTCCACCAATTACAAATTTAAATACTCACTTTTACAATTCACAACTCTTAAAATAAAATAAAGAAAAATAAAATAGAAAGAGAAACAAAACGAAAAAGAAAGAAAAAGAACGAAGAAAGAAATAAAGAAAAGAGAAGGACGGAAGAAGAAAAGAGAAAACGAAAGAAAGAGGAGAAAGAAAAGGAATTGAAGCTTATGGAATTGATGGTTTTGACGCTGTGTTGCTCTCCCTTTTATAGGCGAATAGATGAATGAATCCAGCTAAGAAAACGCGTTAAAATTGTAAGTGGAAGAAACTTTCGGTGCATGTGAGTTCCAACTGTCCCAAATTACATTATTTTAATATTTCCAATAATTCGGTGCTTGGATTTATTCAGCTGGACAAATTCTGAGTGGAAAGGTGCTAGAATTCCACAAGACCGAGTGACAGCTTGCTGGGAGGTTGGACGGTTTTGTGGCTTGCTGTTGGATGGAGATCTGGACGGTGTTGTGTTGAGTGGGTTGCTGGGCGGTGTTGATTTGAGGGGGTTTCTGGGCGGTGTTGTGGATGGAGCCGGTGTTTAAAGTAGATGGGATGATGTTGGTTTGGGACGGTTTGGAGAAGAGAGTGTTGATGGAGAGTCGGTGTGTGTTGGTGGTGAAGAGACTGGACGTTGTGGGCTGGACGGTGTGGAATTGATGGAGCGGTGTTGAGTTGAGGGGACGGTGTGGAGAGGAGTGTAGTCGTTGTGAAGACCACTAATGCTAATCTTCATTTCGCTTGAGCGAGAGTTTATTTCGCTTAAGCTTTTGTTAAAAGAAACCATCTCGCTCAAGCGGAGAAAGGTTCACTCAAGCGAGGGGTATTCTTTCACTGTTTCACTTGGAATAACCTTGCTCGGATTTGCTTGGGGAGTAATTCAGTCGTCTCTTTCTTCACCCCTTGATCCATTCGGACACGTTTACTCGGAAGTCTTGCTTCTCACTCGGAATTTCCTTAACCGTCATGCAGCCCATTTGGTTATCTTCACTCGGTAAGCGGATATACCTTTCACTCAGAAATTTGAACTTGAAAGACTCTGGAAATACAACTTTCTGCCCCAATTCACTCGGAAGTTCCTTCTTTGTAATCATCTCACTCAGGCTTAGTGTGAAACTTGAGAGTCTGCCCGAGTGTGATTCATTTCCGCTCGGATTTTTCCTTGCTTAAGACACTACTCGGAAATGCCTTATTCCCCTTGAGAATGTCATCTTCTCCGAATGAAACCACTCGGAAACCTCCTTATTCATCATTTGCTCTTTCAGTGGTTTCTTCTGCTCGGACAATAGTTTTGACCACTAGGGAGTTTTCCAATTGGAGGCAGTTTTGCACAGAAAAATAGTTCAGACTTGTTTCAATCAGTATTTCTTCACTCGAATTATTTGCAATCAGAAAACTCCCACTCGGATTTACTTCAATCGGCAATCTTTTCACTCGGAGAATAGCTTTGGACAGCATCTATTCAAAGTCAGTCCCCTTTTTTCACTCGGAATGGACGCAGTCGGGGAAGCTTCCACTCGGAATCACCTCCAACCGAGACTTATTCCTTTTCAGCATTGAACCTCCAACAGATTCAGCCATTTATCACTCGGAATGGCTTTGACAGGGAACTTTCCACTCGGATTCTGCTCCAACAGTGAATATTCCACTCGGAAAAGCTCCATTCTGAGTCATTCCACTCGGATTTGGTCCTTTCTGAGTCATTCCACTCGGATTTAGTCATTTTGAGTCGGATTTCAACATTCTGAGTCGGAATTTAGCATTCTGAGTCGGAATTCAGCATTCTGAGTCGGAATTCAGCATAAAAAGAGAGTTCTTTCTACTTTGGGCTTGTTCTTCTTGTTTCTTTATCATTTTATGGTCATTTTTCTCATGTTATTGACCCTTTATTACCTTAATTCCTGCAAAATAACATACCCAAGTAGAATATAGTGGAAAGAAAGCAAAAATCACAATAAATAAAGGAAATACAGTGCATAATGATTAAAATCCTAAGCAAACTAGATCTATTTTATTGTGTTATAAAGCACCTATCAATTACAAAGCAAATCATATCTATAAATAACCACAACATCAGAAACAATCCTTAAGCAAAAGAAAAGAAAGATTGAAGAAACCTGAGAAGAGTTCTTACTCTAAATCCCTTGAAATCCCAATCCTTCGATGTTGTTGATCCAATAATCCTTGCATTTTCTCTTGTCAAATCCCTCTTAAAATCTCTCATTTTCATTTTTCTTTTTGTTTGTGCAAAGGTGTCTTCAGAACTGCCCCCAATATGCATCCTGAAAATTAGGATTCTGAGCTTCATGGGGGACAACCACAGCCAGCCGTTGTAAACCATTGGTAGTGGTTTGGGGTCTGATGCTAAAAAATGCCAAAACGTGATGTTCTCCAAACACCTGATGACAACCATGACCAATGGTGGGGAAACACAGCCAATGGTTATCTCTGACTCTCAAATAAATTGGCCACAGTGCCCAACCACGACCAGTGGTGGGAGACCACGACCAGTGGTGGGAGACCACGGCCAGTGGTGGTAACCACCCTCCTCATTCTAGTGCCAACCATTGGCAGTGGTTTGTTCCAACTTTGCTAGATCACATTGCTAAGGTTCTCAAAAGCTTCTACTTGCATCCAAGTTACCGTTTCTTATCAAAATAAACTTGAAACATTAATAACCCTGTAAAAATAGAGGCACCCGAGCAATATATACAGAATGAAATTGAAATCAAGGGAATTGGGAGGAAACAAAGAAAAAATTGACTCAAAACTACACCTAAAAATACTTGGAAACAAGCCAACATGCACACTTATCAAGATGCGGGTCGGTGGCAGTTACAAGAGATTGAAAGATTACTGGAGTTCTTCAAAACAACTTGCTAACCGGGCGGAGCAAAGCTCTACCCTTTATGATAAGGTCCAGAGTCTAGACTCCAATCTACAAGTTGCCACCAAGGAAAATTCATTGTTGAAGGAGGTAGTCAGGACCAAGGACCAGGCCTAGGAGGACGGGAAAACAAATTTCGCTACTTTGAAGAAGGAGATGAAGCAACTTAAAGAGGAAAATCACAAGCTGAAAGAAGAAAATTTTTTGCTCATCTAGGATAAGGCAGATACTATCATTGAGAATTCTAAAGTTATTGTAGAAGAAACGATTGTGTCGTCCTCTGAGGAAGCTCCACCCTCGTGACTACTTGCTGATTTGAAAGACAGTTGCCTTGGTCCCCTTCTATATATATATTTTTTCTTTTTTTTAAGTTTCATTAGCCTTGTCACTTTTTTGCTATATCTCAATAATGACAGTAGAAGTAACCTAGGAAATTTATCTTTACTTTTGTCAGTGACCTCAAACACAATTTGATAAGTCACATAGGACGTTATGTATAAAGTGTGTATTATCCTTTGTGCATCAACATGCATAAATTATTTTACGCAAAAAGGACTTAGGTTGAAAAACCACTCGTTGGTGCTCAGTATGGTTTTAATAATAATTGGTCTTTGCCACTTGTTGGGGTCAAGCAACTAACTATTGGTTAGGGTTGCCATTCGTTGGGGTCTGGTATGACCTTAAAAGAGGTCTGATCCTCACCACTTGTTGGGGATTTGAGAGTTTTACTTGCAGCGCTCGTCGGGATCTGGTATGGCCTCATAGAGGTCCGATCCTCACCACTCATTTAGGCCAAGTAGCCAAGCCTTGTTTAAGGGACTAGGGTGCCGCTCGTTGGGGTCCAGTACGGCCTCAAAGAGGTCTGATCCTCGCCACTTGTCGGGGCAAAGTTCTACTTGCACCGCTCATCGGGGTCTGGTATGGTCTCGAAATAGAGCTAATCCTCACCACCAGTCAGGGCCAAGTAGTCAATCCTTGTTCAGGGGACTGAGGAGCCGCTCGTTAGGATCCGGTATGACAAGAGGTCCGATCCTCGCCATCACTAGGGGCAATTTTCCACACGTGTTGAAGATATGATAAAATACCTAAAATCACTGATCCTGGTAAAAAGATATTTTATTAATAATGGAAATTATTGTTAGGGGTTACCCTAGCACATGCCTCTTTTGTTTCAACGTCCCCTTGCGGTGCGTCCTTAAGCTGCCTACACTCATCAGTTGTATGCCCTGTTTGCTCATGAAACTCTCAATACTTTTACGAGTTAGCGGGCCAGGGTAGAGGGGCATGAAACATCCTAGGGATATCTTTGAAGATAACAAATGTTCTCCAAAAGCTTTAATCATATCTTCCCATGAATCAATGGATCTAGAGGGTAGACCCTTAAACCCTGCTAGGGCTTCCCCTATTAGTATACGTAGGATCATGCGACACATAATGTCAGCCCCAACACCTAAAAACATGGCCTCATACACGTACGCATTAAGGTGTTTGAATGGATCCGTCTCACCTATACATTTACCTATAGAGAGAGGCTGGGTGGTTTGCAGGTGCCTGGGGATGGGCACACTCATGGGTCTCCTAGAGAAAGGGATACTTAACATGTATCCAGACGTAGGAGAACTGGAGTGAACACCCTTACGCTTAGGGTTTTGTTGCTCTGCCTGAGACTGAGTCTCCTGCTCCTCTTTGAACGTAGGAATCCTTGAATATGAAAGTGTACAAGACATTTCATGCCTGGAGATCTCAGGTTGCTACACATTGTTAGGGCTCACCTTCTTCACCTGAGAAGAACGCTCACGCCTTAGCTTAGCAAAATTCTCCCTGAGCTGCCTGATGATCTCATCCCTTGGGTCAAAAATAACCACGGGGACCACCTTCCTAGCTGAAGTGCTGGAAGTGCCAAAAGCCAAATGCCTTGGCTCTAAGAATGTCAGATCTTCAAGGTGACCTTCGGGCTCATGATTCTTTATGACTTCTGAACTCAAGAATACAAAAATAAGACTTGAAGTTTACAAGTCCCACTAGGCATGCCAATGACCTAGTCTGGGTCGTGGTGTGAGATCTGACCTCGCAACAGTCCTTAAATCTCTTGTTTGCTCTCTAATATTACACTGGTCCAGTGGGGATCCAGTATTATATCCTCGATTCCAGTAGGGAATGAAGGTCTTAGAGTGATTTCTTATACCAAATCACCAACCTTTATGCGTTGTAGAGGCAAAAGGGGGTGTCACGTGCAAGTGCACTCCGAGACTCAAGTTAGTGAAAGTTCTAAGGAATTTAAGAGCTCAGGCGTAAGGTTAGAAAAAATGCTCTTACATGTTACGTTGATGCACTTGTACTTATACCTGGGGGGACTGGAAGAGTCTTCTTGCTCACCAAGTTTTTCGTACATAGTGTTAGTACTTACTCTGTTATTCTGTAGTAAAGCTGACTTATGATGGTGACTTTTTGCAATAGCTCTACCTACTCAGCAATCCCTTTGCAGGTGACTTGTTCAGTACGTTAGGTCATAGGTCAACTTTGAAACTTCGGTATTGAGTGAGTAACTCGCAACGGGGTCAGTTTGGGGACCCTTTTTATGACCACAGATACTGGTATTAAATCGATCCATTACATGAGATGGCATTAAGAGAATAGCTTACATCGGTCACCATGTCATATTGGTTCCAAATGTGAGATTTTAGACAAATTATCTTTAAGTCGAGGGGTCGATCTCCGAACCGGATCATGATAAAAAAAAACATTACAAAAGCCTATAATCCAAACACATAAGAGCTCAAAACCAATACTCAAAGGTAAACTACAAAGTAAATATGCATCAATTACGAATGACCCTTGCACAACTTATAGATTACCTGTAACTAATTACAAAAACATCAACTTTTACTTTCACCTTTATATAACTTAAAACTACATCTTGTAATATTACTTAAAATAGCAATTATTTTCATCTTTATAATATTTCAATAATTTCCTCTTTACAATAATATTTAAAACACTAAATAACATAAACATTCATAGTAATATAACATATACCAATTTAAAACATTATTTTGACAATTAAGCTCTAAACTACACAACAACAATATGAATGAAAGATGTTCTACTTAAGTTTGCTACAACAAATTATTATTTACACGTTATGAATGATTAAAAATAAGCAAGGAACTTCCATATTATTACATTGTCTATATGTATGTGAAATTTCAACAAACCATTTTCTAGAGATAAAACTCATCAATAATTTACAAAATGGGAAACGATGTATGAGATTACTTATAAAATGGTATCTATAATTTCTATCATTTCTAACCAAAAACACTAAATAAGCTTATAATCTAAGCAAGCTAAGAGCCCAAAAACAATACTCAGGCAAATCCTTTGAGGCAAGTACATATTAATTAGAAATGTACTTTTACAACTTGCAGTTTATCTGCCACTAATTTCAAAAGCATCCACATCGACTTTTACCCTTACTTACGAGAATTTGTTAGTAATATAAATAAAAATTATTTTTGTCTTAATAATATTTTAAGTTTTTTTCTTGTACAAAAATATTTGAAACACTAAAGAGCATAAGCATTCATACAACAATATAGCATATAATAATTTGTAAGACTTATGTTGATGGTTAAAATCTAATCTACATCGGATTAGTATGAACCATAGATGTTTCATTTGTTTTGAATGACCCATGCACAACTTGTAAATTGTCTACTAATAATTAAAGAAGAAAAAACTTTGACTTACACTCAACTTGTTAGAGGAAAACTCCAACTTATAACAATTTGCTTGTAATATAACTTGAAATAACAATTATCTTTGACTTTGTAATATTTTTAAAAAAAATCCTTTGAAATAATATTTAAAATATTCATACAATAATTTTGACAATTAAGTGCTAAATTATAAAGGAACAATAAGAACGAAACATGTTCTACCTAACTTGGCTACAACAAATTGTTACACATATGCATAATCAATAATATATAAACTAATCATGGAATGAGAAAAAATGTATGAGAACTTTTTATTTCTTGTAGATTGATATCTATAGTTTCTTTTGAATATGATTCTAACTAAACATTACAAACAACCAAAATCTAAGCAAGCGAAAATCCAAAAATAAGGCAAATGCTGCAAGCTAAGTATGTATTAATTTTGAATGATCTCCACACAACTTTACAACTTCATGTTCTAGAGAAAAATCCATCAATACTTTGCAAAATTAGAAAAGATGTATAAGAACTTTTATTTCTTGTAGAATGATATCTATAGTTTCATTTGTGTTATGAGGCTAAAATCGAGTGCAATATCATTGAATATCTATGTTTGAAATGTGAATCTAATTTCCTTTACCTCTTGTTTTATCTATTATTTGATATTCATTCAATCTAAAATAGTGTAATTATTTCAATGTTAGATTTCTTCGTTCTTTAAAAGACAAATTAAAAAAAACAAATCACACATTAGAGGGTCTATTTGTGAGGTATATTTAGTGGCAGAAATGACCAATTTTGCTTTATTCTACTTTCCAATGAAGATGCACACAAGAAGGACTAGAATTCCTCACAACTTTGAGATTGGTGAAAGTTCTAGTACGAATGAACCAACTTCAACATTTAACTACCCTGGTCACCCCGTTGGTAAGCACACAAGTGGTTACTTGGATGACAAAGACCTTAATGTATCTAATTTATACATTGCTCAAATTTGTGAGGAAGTTGAGTTGTATCTCAAGTAAATTATTCATTTGTATGTAGACGTGTCTCATTTCCTTTGTAACAATCAATCAACAAAGATTCTTATAGTGTTTCTTTAACTTGACAGTATGTATGTGAATTTTCTAAGGGATTACAAGATTATATAACTAATGATCAAATAAATCATAAGATATCATCTCATTTTACCTCTCAGTTTGAACAACAGGAAGACATTTTTAAATGTATCTAATTATATTTTAATTTCCTTCCCTTACTTGTGTATTAATTTACATATCTATTGTGTCTTATTTAATAAGATTCAAGACATGAAAAACCAAATTGAGGATCCTTTATTGATTGCCTTGTCTTGAGGAACAATGAGAAGTATTACCGAGTGGCAAATTTACTTAGTAAACGGCTACAAGTTTAACAACATTGGTTGAAGTGAAGAAATGCAAATGGCTAATATAAGCTTTGTGTGAAATACACAAATAGGAAGTTGGAGAACGACCTTTATGGTGTGTTAATAAACATAGTTGAAGTTGAGTGTATAGAACAACTCACTAAAAAATTATTTTATTCAAGTGTGATTGGTTCGATAACGCAATTGACCAAGGAATAAAGGTTTACAACCAATATGGGTTAGTTGAAGTCAGTCAAGTAATCCTATAGATACAAAGTATATGATTCATTTATGTTTTCCTAACAAGCATAACAAGTGTATTACACAAACTTCACTGAAGGTCATTGATGTGACATCCCGATGCTATTAAGGATGGGGAGTGATCACCGGAGCATTGGCACGGACAAGGAGCGGCTCCTTGCAGGCTTCCAGCGGGGACTATGACATCTCAGGCACTGTTGAGGGCGGGGGGTGATCATCGGTGCATAGGCAAAGACAAGGAGCGCTCCTGGCAGGCTTCTAGTGGGAGGGACGCATGAAGGAACCAAATACATACCAAAATGAGAGGGATCCAAAGACTGTATTGGTATAAGACTATACAGTCAAGGATAGCTTAAAGGAATGAATTCGTACTACCTATACCAACAAATGCATTAGCCTTTTCGGTGGCCTATCACTTAAGGACTCTAAGGTTAAGCGTGCTTAACTTGGAGTAATTCTGGGATAGGTGACCTCTTGGGAAGTTCTTGGGAAGTGTGTGACGACCCGCGTCAATTTAATCATTTTTCACAATAGATTTTTCACATTTAATAAAAATCTACTCAGTCTTAATATAAAATAATATTTACTTTTCTTAAATACATTCAAAATAATAAATTTATACTTAAAATAACAATAACCAACTGAAACCAATCAAAAATAAATCTATTAATAAAATAGAGTTATTTAGAAATAGCGGAAGAAGGAAAACAGTCAGGGTTCATTCGCCTGAGCGAGACCCTGATTCGCTTAGACGAGATCTGACTCGCTTGAACGAATGCTACTCTTTAAACCTGAGCGGACAAGACTTACATGGAAAGTCAACAAGTCGGGTTTCACTCGGAAATAAGTCCACTCGATCATTTCTTACTCGGAAACAGCTTAACCTTACTTCACTCAGAAAAGGTTCACTCATATCCTCACTCGGAAACACTCTGACCTTCACTCAAAAGCACTCTTATCTTTCTTCACTCGGAAGCGATTCTCTCAGCCATAGCTCACTCGGAGACACTTTGACCATTCCACTCGGAAGTAGGTCTCTCAGTTATTCTTCACTCGGAAAAGAACTGGGGATACTCACTTGAGCGAAACTGACACCAAATCAATCAGCCCTCGCTCGGACAAGAATGAATCCACTTGGCAAGATTCGCCCGGTAATCGACTATGCTACAGCAATGCAAATTCACTCAAAACACCCATCACAACATCAACAACTTATACTCACGTCAATCAGCATACCGATTCAAATTTAATTCAACATATAGTCAACATGTTATAGCTTCTTATACTCGGAGAACTCAATATATATATATATTACAAATTCATTCAAATCACTCGGTGCCTTGGCATCAATCCTCCGCTTGGCGCACCTCCATGGCTCCGACCTCTTCCCTGTCACTGGTTACTAAAATTAAAAACCACAACAAGGGTGAGTGTTTAGCATCATAATTAATCTAGAACAGAATTTAAATAACAAAATACGAGCATAAACTCCGTCCGATTCTTTTATTCTCAAATTACACATTACACTCGGCATTTAACTCACATTCGGCAATACACTCACACTCGGCAATCATAGCAATTAACAACCATTTTAGCAAATCACTCAGCAAGTAACTCATTCTGCAAGTATAATAATTTACCACTCGGTAAATATAACAAATCACTCGGCAAATATATGAAATTACACTCAGAAAATACATCAAATCATACTCAGCAAATATTTCAATTCTCATTCGGCAATTTTAACAAACAGCACTCAGTAAAATCATCAAATCATTAATTGTCACCACTGACTCAGACAAATTGACGCCTAGTATCTGGATACTTAAAGGATCGGCCTTCAACTAGGGGTCCTGCTTGACACCCCGTGAACCCTGCTTGGTTCACCGAGTCCTGCTTGACTCTCCACCTCGACCACTGGGTCCTGCTTGACCACTGGGTAGCTCAATTGGGCACAAAAGCCACGGGAGCCGGAAATAAGGGGCAAAATATACCGTCGGCCATCCCACACCACAATCATATACATATTTTCACATTTATCATCATAAGTGGCCATTAACAACATCACTCGAGAGACTTACTTGTCAAGCCCAACATCATATTGCCACTAAACACCGATTGTCGGAGCATCAAATATTTCAATTTCAATCGGTTTAAGCCACACACACACGATCCTTAACCGATCGATGTCCATACACATACATGCATTCATACATATACATTCACATACAACTCATTCGGCATCATCTCAATTATCACATCATCAAATATTTCTTAAGTCACACACACACGATCCTAAGCCGATCGGTGTCCTCATTCATACGTACATTCATACACATATTCACATACTTTTCTTCCAACATCATTTCTTACCCGATTTACAATTAATTCAACGACTCGGACAGTATGTCCTATTTTAATTAATTATAACCCGAACACTCCGTTACCTCTGTTCTAAGCTTTACAGTCATTGGGTTCACAGTTCCACCTTCGTTCAACACCAGCTTCCTTAATTGTCTCACTGATGTTCGTTCCACTACCTACGGGTTTGGAACGTGAAGCTTGTTAATGTCACACCACCATCCACACGGTTAAAAGAACCATTTTCAGACTTATACAGCCAAGAGGAGTGGAGATCGGAACAGTACCCCTCCATACATGACCATTCGGTCCAGAAAAGAAATGAAAGGGATGAGGTAACAATTTTAAATGGTTCAATGAACTCACCTTGAAACCACTATCACGACTATGTAATTATTTGAAGGTGTTGATGTAAAATAGACCTTCCTTCAAAGCTTACATCTCTCAACAATGGAGGAAGAAGAAGAAGAAAAGTAACAGATGAAGAAGAGGAAGATTCATGTGAAAGAGTGAATGATTGCGCAAATGATTGAAGAAAGAGAAGGAAACCATTATTTAAACTCATGGCAACCGGTTACCTTCTCAACCGGTCACTTCCAACCGGTCACCTCTCTAACCGGTCATTTCTCCATTTCCTTTACAATTTCTTTAACGGTTTTAATTAAACTTCTCTTCTTCTAATCACACTTTTTATAATAAACCAATAATTCATAAAAATATCAAATAAATTCCTAAAAACAATTTTTAATATTTTCTACTACACCAAATTTTCCTATAATTATCTGGGATGTTACATCCACCCCCTAAAAAGGGATTTCGTCCCCAAAATCAACGCTTCTATTGAAAAAGATTGGGGTACACCCGTCTCATGTCCAATTCTAATTCCCAAGTGTAGGTTACCCCATTTAGATTCTGCCACTTCACCTTCACTAATGGCACCTCCTTGTTCCTTAGCCGTTTGGTTTGATACTCCTCAATACCGATCGGTGTGACTTCCACCGTCAGGTCTTCCTTCAATTCGATAGAGTCACTCGGCACAATCATCGAATCACACGGAATATACGCTCAGAGTTGTGACACATGAAACACATTATGGATGTTAGTTAACCATTGGGGAAGATCCAGTCGGTAAGCAACATTACCGATCCTCTCCAATATTTGATACGGTCCAATGTATTTCGGATTAAGCTTGTGACTCTTCAATATCCGACCTATATCTTTAGTCGGTGAAACCTTCAGGAATACCCAGTCACCCGTCTGAAACTCAAGTGGTCTATGCTGATTGTCATAGTAACTCTTCTGTCGGTTGGGCAATCTTTATTTTCTCTCAGATTAGAGCAACTTGTTCATTCATTTCTTGGATTAACTCGGGCCCCAAATGAATGGCATCACCATTCTTATTCCAACATAATGGTGTACGACATCTCTGACTATATAGAGCTTCATACGGAGCCATTCTGATGCTACTATGATAGCTGTTGTTGTATGCAAACTCCACCAAGGGTAAATACTTTTCCCATGAACCACCCTGTTCCAATACACAGGCTCTCAGCATATCCTCAAGAGTCTGTATAGTCTGTTCCGACTGACCATCAGTCTGCGGATGATAAGCTAAACTCAGTCTTAGTTCAGTGCCCAAATCTTGTTGCAGACTTCCCCAAAATCTAGAAGTGAATCGGGGATCCCGATCGGAAATAATACTTGAGGGTATACCATGCAATCGTACAATCTGAGTAACGTACAACCTAACCAATCTGTCCAATGACCATTTCATGTTCATGGCCAAGAAGTGAGCACTCTTGGTCAATCGGTCTATAATCACCCAGATTGCATTACACCCGGATTGGGTACGAGGTAACCCGGATACGAAATCCATGGTAATACTCTCCCACTTCCAAATTGGAATCTCCAGAGGTTGAAGTAAACCTGGGGGCCTCTGATGTTCAACCTTGCATTTCTGGCATATCACACAGGACTTCACGTACTCGGTTATTGCCTTCTTCATTCCCGGCCACCAGAATTCCTTCTTCAAATTATGGTACATCTTTGTAACACCGGGATGAATACTCAAAGAACTCCTGTGTGCTTTAGTCAGCACGGCTTGCCTGAAATCACCATTTGTAAGAACCACCACTCGGTCTCGGAATCTCCAAATTCTATCCTTTCCTTGAGTTAATTCCATATCCTTGCCTCTTGCTTGAGTGTCAAGCACTTCCAGCAACTCTTCGTCGTCCTTTTGGGCCACAGCTAAAGATTCTAGAAATTCATTAGAGATCTTTAGCATTCCGACTGTCATCTAGTTTAGAGCATTCATAACGACTTCAATGTTCATATCCCGAAAGCTCTCCAACAATTCTTGCTCTTTGCCCATCAAGCGTGTGTAATACTTTTCTACTCAGTGCATCAGCAACCACGTTTGCTTTGCCTGGGTGGTATCTCAAGTCAAAATCATAATCCTTTAGATATTCCACCCATCTCTTTTGCCTCATGTTAAGTTCCTTCTAGTCGAATAAGTACTTCAAGCTCTTGTGGTCACTAAACACCACAAAGTGAGACCCATACAAATAATGGCGCTAAATCTTTAACGCATATACCACTACTGTAAGCTCAAGGTCATGAGTCAAATAATTTTGTTCATGCTGCCTTAACTGTCTTGAAGCATAGGCGATCACCCGGTCAGCCTGCATCAGCATACATCCCAAACCAAACTTGGATGCATCGCAGTACACTACAAATTCCCGTGTCACATCAGGCAGTGCAAGTATAGGGGCAGTCGTCAAACACCGCTTAAGAGTCTGGAAACTCAATTCACACTCTTCTGACCATACAAATGGGTTCTCCTTTCTTGTTAATCGAGTCAAAGGAAGTGCTATCCTAGAAAATCCTTCAATGAAATGCCGATAGTACCCAGCTAATCCGAGAAAACTCCTAATCTCAGTTACCGACTTAGGCCTTCCCCAAGCCGTAACCGCCTCAATCTTAGTCAGATCGACCGATACACCCTCTCGGGAAATCACATGTCCCAAGAATTGTACACTTTCTCCCCAGAAATCACATTTGGATAACTTAGCGTACAATTTCTTCTCTCGTAGTATCTACAGAACAACTTGAAGATGTTGAGCATGCTCCTCAACCGACTTCGAATACACCAGTATGTCATGATGAATACTACCACAAATCGATCCAAGTACGGTTGAAAAATCCGATTCATGTAGTCCATGAAGATAGCAGGAGCATTCGTCACTCCAAAGGGCATTACAACATACTCGAAGTGCCCATACTGAGTCCGAAAAGCCATCTTGGGAATATCTTCTGACTTCACTCGTATTTGGTGATATCCCGACCTCAAGTCGATCTTAGAAAATATGACACCGCCTCATAACTGATCCAACAAGTCGTTAATCCGTGGCAACGGATATTTATTCTTTACCGTCAGCTTATTCAACTGTCGGTAATCGATACACATCCTCATACTGACTTCTTTCTTTTTCACCAACAGTACAGGAGTGCCCCATGGTGAAGCACTCGGTCGGATAAAACCCTTCTCAAGCATTTCGTTCACTTGCTTTTTCACTTCGGTCAATTCCACCGAAGACATCCTATAGGGCGCGCGGGACACGGGCTCGGCCCCGGGAATCAAGTCAATGGAAAAATCAATCTCCCGACTGGGAGGCAGCTCCGGAATTTCTTCCGGGAATACGTCAGGGAATTCACATACTACTGGAATATCACTCGGCATAAGATTATACCGACCCTCTGAAGTAAATAAAATAACATAGGTGATGGAGACATCACTAACCACATTCTTGGTGTCCAGTTCCTGAGAGAAAACAATAATCTTTCGATAGCAGTCCACCATCACATGGTTAGTAGCTAACCAATCGAGACCTAGGATGATATCGAGGTTCTTCAATGGCATACAAATCAGATTCACTCAAAAAATTTGATCTTCCACTTGCATCAGCAACTCTCCACACATAGTGGTTGCCCGGAAAGTGGAGCCAGTAGGAGTGGAGACACTAAGAGCGTTCTCCATTAACACAATCGACAAACCAAGCCGTCGTACACAGTTCTCAGAAATAAACGAATGGGTCGCACCCGAGTCATAAATTACATCAACAAGATAGCCATGGATGAGGCACTTACCCTGTACCAAGTTGTCATTCCTTACAGCTTCCGAGGCGTCAAAAGCAAATACCCGCCCGGTCATGAAATTCTGGGCGCCACTGGATTAAGCATCTGCTCTCCCCGAGTATTGGCCTCCACGACCAGCACCGTGTTTACCTCCTCTTGGAACATTAGCACCCCGAGTCCTAGAAGTGTTGGCCCGGCTGCCATGCCCACTCGGTTGTTGCCTCTGTGGGCAATCGAGTCTAATGTGTCCCGGTTGTCCATATTGGAAACAAACAATTTGACTGGCTGGACAGTACTTTCCAATATGGCCCTCCTGGCCACAATTGTAGCATGCACGGCTACCCGACTGGCTACCAGATCGGCTAGTAGAACTCCGACCAAACAAAGTAGAAGACGTAGCGGAAAACTTACTGCCACGAAAAGACTGACCCATCTTCTTGAAGCTGAACCCTCTTGCCTTCAGTTGTCTCTTATCTCTCGACTGAAATGCTCTCTGTAGTTGCACTTCTTCAGTCAGCCTGTAACATCCCCATTTTAATCATAGGCAATGGAACTAAATAAAAAGTCAACAAGTCAACACCTCCCTTAATTTAATTAACTAAGGTGTAACAGGATAATTAACGTGGAAGCATGGTGGCATGGGCAGGATTATCGCGTTTCCCCATCCCACCATACTGCACTCCGCGCGAGTATTTATTCAGGTGATGGTCATGCTCTTCACGCAGAGAACCCAGCGAGCTTCCTTCTTCGTTCTTCTTTTCTCTTGTTTCCTCTCTCTCCTTCTCTGCCCTCCAGTCCATTCCTGCTTTGAAGAGCCGAGTGACGGTGCTATAGTGGAGTGGAACCCCCCACACGAGAAGGGACGATCGTCAAGTGACGCAGCAGGGAGAAGAACCACCCCTCAAGTCGAAAAGTTCCTTGGAGTCTTGCGAGTGGTAGGGGGAGTATCTTCTATTTTAAGTGCATGGGTTATGAACAGGTTCCGAATGATAATGCTTGCTGTACCCGTGCTCTGATTGTGTATTGTGTTGCATGTGAATGTGTACATTCCAGTTGCATGATGAGTGAAAGACGAGTGTTGCATGTTAGCACCTTTCTCACAGATGTATGTGTTGCAGGATCTCAGTTTGCATGTTGAGTTGTGTTGATAGGAATGTCCGACTGAAGCTACCCAGGTTATAGAAATGCATATGTTGATATGACTGCTAATAAATTGTTTGTGTGTGGGAAATGCCTTCTTTAAATGGATTTTGACACTGTCTTACATCGATTGCATGATAGGTTGTGATAACTTGAAATGCCTGACTGAACTTGCGATTTTTAGAATAATGCATGAGTTGAATGATGCTGTAAAACCGATTGCATGTCTTAATCGAACAAAATGTTGTGGATGTCTGAATATGGAATGATAACTGATTGCATGGAAGCTATATATTGAGTCCGGATAATGTGTACTACTGATTGCATGGTGTGTGTGTGTGCTTGAATGCGAGAATGCATGCGTGAAATAAATGTTGTGCGTCGAATCCGCGTGTGGCGCATGGGATGCGTTGTGCTGGGAGCACGTAGTGTGAGACACTACCTTCGGTCATCCAGTGTGGGACGCTGTAAAATCCTTGAGTGGGACTCGGGGTAGCCCTTGAGTGGACTCGGGCTGTCTGTGAACACCGCCGTTGGCGCTGAGAGCATTGGTGTCACCTGTGGACAAACGGTTGGGTACCTGTAAAACGGCCAAGCAGCTGGGAGCTGATCTGATAGCTGAGAGCTATGTATAAAAGGCTGAGATGCCTACGTTGCAACGTCTGACCGATACACACGATGCGGAACCGAGTGAAACCTTCTGTACTTATCATTGTTAATATTACTACTGCTGTTAATGTTGTTGAAATTGATTTCTAATCGTGTTGTACGTATATGTATTGTTGTTTAATTGGCAGATAACCTGAGTCGGTATCTATCATTTAAAATTTAAGATGCTCACCCCTGCAGTGGCCATTTTTCAGTGAATGTCTCTCGAGATGAGGACCAGAAGCAGAGCTGGAACGATGAGCGAAGGGTTAATGCATCTGGAAGGCTTAATTAATGCGATGTTAGATTAAGCTTTGACTGGTTCATGTCGGATGTTAGTGTTTTGGGATGAATAGAACCTTATGGACAAGGAGAAATCCGATTTTGTGTTGTAAATATTGACATATGCTCTTATTATATATATCTGGATGTATGGTTTTGTGTGTGACGTGCTATGTGCTACCTTGTCTCATGCTTGTGATTTAATGAATACGCAGGGACGGCATGATTTAGCAGGCTATAGCCAAGTCTGAGTGAATTATGAATTGCCTCTAGGAAGACTTATGTCGGATACGTTTGGGTGGAGTCGTACCCCGCCTGAAGTGTGGGGCAATTCGCTCAAGCGTGAGGACTCGCGCTGAAGCGAGTAATTATCAGAGTGAGATACCGCCCATTATCCTTCCTATCCGTTGTGATGCTAATGCAATCCAGACACCGGTGTTGACCCCTGATTTGGGCGTTGTGGTTGAGTTCCCCCAGGCGTTGTCATAATTAGTTAAGTTGGGCGGGATAAGTTCAGGCTCCTCCTCCTTCCTCCACCACCTACTACCGCATATGTACACTGTGATGTCCCAATTTTGAAGTTAAAAACCGAGAGAGAAGGAGTTCAATTTGTGGTTTAGGGTGGATTGGATCCTGAGTGTAGGCATTGATAATCCAAATGAAAGATGTAAAGTCCGAATGAGAAATTCCCTTGTGTTTGTGGGGCGTTGTGCTGACCTCGCTTAGGCGGTGTCATACCTCGCCCAAGTACTAGGACGGTTCGCCCGAGTGCGTGGAACCATACTGAAGCAAGCAGATATCAACGTGAGACTCCGCCTATGTACCTCCTTCCTCCGTTGTCGTATTATTATGTCTCGCTGGCGGTGTTGGACATCGCCTGAGTAAGTGAACGTTGTGATGTAGTCCATCCAAACGTTGTTGTATCTTGCCGAATTGGACGGCGGTGTAATCACTTCCTCTTTCCTTCACAAACTATTCCTGCATATGTATATCTCCCTTCTTCTTCCCTCACCTGTCCTCTGAAGCTGAACGTCCAGCGTTCTCTGAGAAAGGATCAGCCTGTAGGAACGAATAGACGCTAATGTAAGGTTTACTTGAAGAGTTTCACGTTTGATGTTGCATTGCCACACGTCGTTTAGGCGGTGTGAGACAAAGGTTGAGCGGGTCACCTTCGCCATGGAATCCGCCCAGGACAAACATACCCCGCCTAGCCAGGCAGGATGATTCGAACTCCGCCCTTCTACCGAGTGCTACGCGTGTGAATGTATTAACATCTTCCCCTTATCTATTTCCTCCTATTGAGTGACCAGTGTTACTCGAGGGAAAGCCTTCCTTGTGGAATTCCCTCCATCCGCTGCTGCATTACCATACTCCGCCTGGACGGTGTCAGACCCTGTCCGAGCGAGCAAACGGTGTTGCGTAATCCGCCCAGGTGTTAGTGCGTTATGATAAACCCATTGAGCCGGTCCCAGTTTTAGCTTCTCTGTAGGTTGCTATACGCGTGTGAATGCTCTTCATTCTCCCCTTGCCTGTTTCCTTCTATATCAAATAATGCGTGACTGCTTTTGTGAAAATTTTTTTATATTTTTGGAATTATTAGTTGCAAGAAATAAGGTGTTACACAGCCTAGCCATGTTTACCAGATTCAGATAATCCCAAATCTCTATCGGTATAATTACACTACAGAGTTCAATCCGTAATCCCGCCTCATATTTGGCATACTTGCTGCCTTCATCTGAACCTTAGTCTGAGACCACCATACCCTAGCCTCGTCCTTTAATTGGTAGGTTGCAAACTGAACCTTCTGCTCCTCCGAGCACTCGAAATACTCAAACGCTTGTTCAACTTCTCTGATCCATATATACGCCTCATCATAATCATGCCCTTCTTTGTAGGCAGGGGGATTCCTTTTCAGGAATTTATCAAGAGTGGGACCAGACTCGGTCCTACTCATCAACTGGGAAAACTTTGAGATGAAGTCATCTCCTCCACCAGAACTAGTCCCTTCGGCCATAATGTAATTCTACAATGAACAAACACATCACCATTAATAACCAATGCTCTACCAGGGAGTCAGATATTTACCTCACACATATAAAATACAACGCCACTGGAGTGCCAAGGGAATGATGCAGAGCTGCATAAATAATCACAAGCACAATATAATAGAATGCAAAACAGCCCAATATACGACTCACACAATCACTGGGTCCACCCATACACGCGTCAATTTAATCATTTTTCGCAATAGATTTTTCACATTTAATAAAAATATACTCGATATTAATATAAAATAATATTTACTTTTCTTAAATACATTCAAAATAATAAATTTATACTTAAAATAGCAATAACCGACTGAAACTAATCAGAAATAAATCCATTAATAAAATAGAGTTATTTAGAAACAGCGGAAGAAGGAAAACAGTCAGGGTTCATTCGCCTGAGCGAGACCCTGATTCGCTTAGACGAGATCTGACTCGCTTGAGCGAATGCTACTCTTTAAACCTGAGCGAACAAGACTTACAAGGAAAGTCAACAAGTCGGGTTTCACTCGGAAATAAGTCCACTCGATCATTTCTCACTCGGAAACAGCTTAACCTTACTTCACTCAGAAAAGGTTCACTCATATCCTCACTCAGAAACACTCTAACCTTCACTCAAAATCACTCCTATCTTTCTTCACTCGGAAGTGATTCTCTCAGCCATAGCTCACTCGGAGACACTCTGACCTTTCCACTCAGAAGTAGGTCTCTCGGTTATTCTTCACTCGGAAAAGAACTAGGGATACTCACTTGAGCGAAACTGACGCCAAATCAATCGGCCCTCGCTCGGACAAGAATGAATCCACTTGGCAAGATTCGCCCGGTAATCGACTATGCTACAGCAATGCAAATTCACTCAAAACACCCATCACAACATCAACAACTTATACTCACGTCAATCAGCATACCGATTCAAATTTAATTCAACATACAGTCAACATGTTATAGCTTCACATACTCGGAAAACTCAATATATATATATATATATATATTACAAATTCATTCAAATCACTCGGTGCCTTGGCATCAATCCTCCGCTTGGCGCACCTCCATGGCTCCGACCTCTTCCCTGTCACTGGTTACTAAAATTAAAAACCACAACAAGGGTGAGTGTTTAGCATCATAATTAATCTAGAACGGAATTTAAATAACAAAATACGAGCATAAACTCCGTCCGATTCTTTTATTCTCAAATTGCACATTACACTCGGCATTTAACTCACATTCAGCAATACACTCACACTCGGCAATCATAGCAATTAACAGCCATTTTAGCAAATCACTCAGCAAGTAACTCATTCTGCAAGTATAATAATTTACCACTCGGTAAATATAACAAATCACTTGGTAAATATATGAAATTACACTTGGAAAATACATCAAATCATACTCAGCAAATATTTCAATTCTTATTCGGCAATTTTAACAAACTGCACTTAGTAAAATCATCAAATCATCAATTGTTACCACTGACTCAAACAAATTGACGCCTAGTATCCGGATACTCAAAGGATTGGCTTTCAGCTGGGGGTCCTGCTTGACACCCTGTGAACCCTGCTTGGTTCACTGAGTCCTGCTTGACTCTCCACCTCGACCACTGGGTCCTGCTTGATCACTGGGTAGCTTGATGCTAAATCCTGAGTCATCAAATTAGTGTGAAAATCTTTGTTTAAAAATTATGACTCTCAGATTTATATCTTGGCAAGCGCACCAGTCGTTAAATTGTAATATATTGATCATCTCACAGGGATTGCGGTAAATACCTCAATCTCAGACTAGTACAAGCTGAACCAACACAAGACGCAGAAAGTTCATTCAGTTTTTGATTATTTTAATGTTTTATAGTTGTTTTTGTATTTCCAGAAATAGAGTTAAGATGAAATGTGAAAGGTGATTAATAGAAAACAGGTCAGGATTGCTTCAGTTCACAATTTCCTCAAGAAACATGCAATTGAAGTATAATCGAACTTCATAATCCAGGGGACAATCCGCTTGTGGTTATTCCCTAATTCCTTAGGTGAAAAACACTAATCCTTAAGCATCGAACCTTAATTCCTTAAGTGCTCAATTAACCTAAGAATCTAATGCGAAATTGGAGGTTGAACTCTAACTATTCACCTAAATTGATTAGGCCTGAACTAGTTAGAAAGCTGGAAGTTACCTAAGCTTCAGCCATGATTCCTCACTGGCGAAGTTCTTCATTAGTTCTGGATTTGTCAATCCAGCAAGACTGCTCCACTCCTCAGCTTGTTCGCCTCAGGATCTAGAAGTCGATTTCCTTGCTCACAGCTTCAAGATTCCATTGCTAACCTTCGCAATCCCAACCTTAGGGATTTAGAACTCCATTGACTTCGGTTCCATCGAAGGATTGTGGAACATCATGGAGGAGAGGAGTTAGAGAGAGAAAATGAAGTAGTGAGATGTTCAAAGTTTTGAATGAAATGTGTTCTATGTATTCTATGTGTATCTGTCTCTGTGTCTTACAGAATATATACAAACATATATATAGGCATCTACCTAACTAACTAACTTAACTAATAACTTAGAAAACTTAAGTTAACGACTAAACTAACTAACTACATAATTTCAGAATAATTAACTAATTACAGCTCAGCTCTTAACAGATTCCAGTTCATCATTAGCTAATTTACAGCTCAACACTAACTAATTAAAAGCTTACTACTTAAATTACTAAGGTGCAGAAGTAGGAGAGAAGGCAGCAGGAAATAACACTGGTGCCGAGTGGATTCTGGAGGGAACAATCACTGTTTTAAATATCAGCCTTTTCGCTTGAGCGAACTGTGTTCTCGCTTGGGCGAACTTGAGATATGTACTGCAGTATTGCTTTCTCGCTTAAGCGTTATGGAGAAGCTTGGGCGAGGGTTGATGTTTTGGGTCACGCTTTAGCGACCTTGCTCGCTTTGAACGAATTTTTGACCCTCGCTTGAGTGAATTTAACTCTCGCTTGAGCGAATTGGTTATTCAATCGTCATTTTGAAATTGACACTCGGGTTCTTCTTTTTATTTCAATCGGTTCCGTGTTCTATTTTGGAGTCGGTATCTTGGGAGTCTTTCAAGTCGGATTTTCATTAATTCCTTCCAGTCAACCTTTTGAGAAGTCTTTTCAGTCGGATTTGTGAAATATCACTCGGATTTTCCAAATCTCGCTCGGGTTTTTCCTTTCAGCTTGAGCAATTCTTTTCTTGCACCAATAAACAACTAATTTGCCCAGCATTTATTTACTGATTGTCCAGTATTTGCATGCTGGGTTAATGAAAATTCAATTTCTTAACTAATTAATGTTTTTAATCAGTTTCTTTACATAAATTAAGCACTTTTGAAATAATTAAATAAATTATAAATTATTAGCAATTAATTAAATAATAAGGCTAAACTAATCACTAAACAATGAATTAACTCAAATAAAAGGCAGAATAATTAAGTCTTTTCAAGACTTATCATAGCTCAACTGGGCACAAAAGCCACGGGAGCCGGAAATGAGGGGAAAAATATACCGTCGGCCGTCCCACACTACAATCATATACATATTTTCATATTTCTCATCATAAGTGGCCATTAACAACATCACTCGGGAGACCTGCTTGTCAAGCCCAACATCACATTGCCACTAAACACCGATTTTCACAGCATCAAATATTTCAATTTCAATCGGTTTAAGCCACACACACATGATCCTTAACTGATCGATGTCCATACATATACATGTATTCATACATATACATTCACATACAACTCATTCGGCATCATCTCAATTATCACAGCATCAAATATTTCTTAAGTCACACACACACGATCCTAAGCCGATCAGTGTCCTCATTCATACGTACATTCATACACATATTCACATACTTTTCTTCCAACATCATTTCTTACCCGGTTTACAATTAATTCAACAACTCGGACAGTATGTCCTATTCTAATTAATTATAACCCAAACACCCCCTTACCTCTGTTCCAAGCTTTAACAGTCGTTGGGTTCACAGTTCCACCTTTGTTCAGCACCAGCTTCCTTAATTGTCTCACTGATGTTCATTCCACTACCTACGGGTTTGGAACGTGAAGCTTGTTAATGTCACACCACCATCCACACGGTTAAAAGAACTATTTTCAGACTTACACAGCCAAGAGGAGTGGAGATCGGAACAGTACCCCTCCATACATGACCATTCGGTCCAGAAAAGAAATGAAAGGGATGAGGTAACAATTTTAAATGGTTCAATGAACTCACCTTGAAACCACTGTCACGGCTATGTAATTATTTCAAGGTGTTGATGTAAAATAGACCTTCCTTCAAAGCTTACAGCTCTCAACAATGGAGGAAGAAGAAGAAGAAAAGTAACAGATGAAGAAGAGAAAGATTCACGTGAAAGAGTGAATGATTACGCAAATGATTGAAGAAAGAGAAGGAAACCATTATTTAAACTCATGGCAACCGGTTACCTTCTCAACCGGTCACTTCCAACCGGTCACCTCTCCAACCGGTCATTTCTCTATTTCCTTTACAATTTCTTTAACGGTTTTAATTAAACTTCTCTTCTTCTAATTACACCTTTTATAATAAACCAATAATTCATAAAAATATCAAATAAATTCCTAAAAACAATTTTTAATATTTTCTACTACACCAAATTTTCCTATAATTATCCGGGATGTTACAAAGTGTGTGAGTGAGGACAAAAGCACATTGGAAAGGTCTCGTGTTGGTCTGTGGGGAGAGTTGTTCATTCCTGAAAAGCGACTGGGGCATTACAGTGGTATCAAAGCATAGCCTTTCCTAGTACGGTATGGTTCAGGGATGAACCAGGCGGAAGCTAGTTGGCATGTGACATCCCGATGCTGTTGAGGGCGGGGAGTGATTGTCGGTGCATTGACACGGACAAGTTCTTGGGAAGTGTGTGAGTGAGGATAAAAGCACATTAGAAAGGTCTCATGTTAGTCTGTGGGGAGAGTCGTTCATTCCAGAAAAGCGGCCGGGGCGTTAGAATCGAGACTATATATAGTTATCAAAACTAAGGCATTAAGTCAAATTACCAAGAATGTGATCGATGGGGTTAATGATGCTTATCGACTTTCTCCAAATGAACTTCATGACTTTCATGTTATATTGCATATTGATTCAAACATCTATAATGATATAGTTACATATACTAGGGATAAACACGTTGATAAAATTATTGTATGAATTTTTTGAAATTATTTCAATTCATTATGTCCTTTTCATTTCTTTGATTAACTTCCCATCTACTCTATCTATTTCTTTTATCAATCCACTTTGTATTTTTTTTATTTGTAAAAATTTTTCAAATTAGAAATCCAACATATTATTTAATGCTTAATTTTCAGTCAAACTTTTATATTCTTTAATTATTTTATTTACTCTAGTGAAACAAGAAAATATTAATTAAACACTACTCTAGAAAAAGAGAAGATCATTTTAGGAAAAATGATAAAAAAACAAAGGTCACATGAAATATACTTCCCAATCCTTGCTAAATTATCAAAGTGGACAGATAAAAGGATGAAATATTTCATATATGTTCATTGAAATTTTGTATGAACACTTTTTCAAATTATAATAAATTAATTTGTAAAATGAAATATTATAAAAGGAAATCAAACATTATATGTTAGGATTGAAAGATAATATAATTTTAAAATAAGTGAAAATAATAATTCATATATATTACATGAATATGTTTTATTTTTAACTTAATATTAACCTATTATAAAAATACTTTTATCTTACTAAAATTATCTTGTTCTTAATTTATATTTTAAAAAATTAAAAGTAACTATAAATAATTTTAAAATTAAACTTTGAAAGATTTACGATATGAAAAGTAAGAAAAAAAATGTATAAATGAAAAGTCTACAATGAAAATTTATATAAATTACACAATAAAAGTTAAATGAACTAATTAAATTGAATAATTTTTTTAAAAAATGGCAAAATGTTATACAGTGTGTTAGACTAACTTTATTGATATTCATTAAATAATTTTTTTTCCATTTTACAAAAAATTTATCCACTCTAAATTATTTCTATCTCCGACTCGAATATAGAAAAACATCATTTAATGTTCTCTCATTAAAATACCTCATTTAATGTAAATTTTAATTTTTAATTTGTAGATAGTAAGGGCAAAAAATATTTTTTTTAAAATGATAACGTAGTATTTACTATAAAATAAAAATGGTTAAACAATATGCTTGGTCCCTTATGTGTTTTAGGTCTTAATTTGGTTCATATGTTTTTGTGTGTGTCAATTTAGTCTATCACATGTTGAAACATTTTACAAAAGTGGTTATTTTTTCAACTCAACTATCGAAAGTAATTTTTTATTCATTCTAAATTATTTTGTAGCATTATTGAAAATCGATGTAAATTAATTGATTTTTTTGTGAACAGTATAAAAGTTTGTATGCAAAATATATATTTTACCTTGGTTGTTATACAATAGTGAAAAAATGGATATAACAACTGGATATAATCACGGGTTAAAATGGATCAGTGATAAAAGAATGCACGATGGCATTTTTGAAATTATAAGGTAAACAATATAATCACGGTTGGTGAATAACCGTGGTTGTAGATTCAGGTGTAATTATATAATCACAGATAACATCAGAGCCATGATCATATCCATAAATATATAATCACGATTGTATTTCCAACTGTGGATATATAGTTCAGGGTTTAGGGTATATCCGTTGGGCACTATATACCCACGGTTGACTCTACAAACGTGATTACATATTGATGGATACGATCATGGTTGTGGTTTTAACCGTGGTTATAGAGTTAATATTTAAACAGGGGTATTAGTGTAACTATGATTATATATGTTTTCAGAAACTTTAAAAGCCATGCCTGATAGCCTTTTTTTCACTTTCTCTTTCTTCTTTTGTGCTGGTTCTCATCTTCTTCTTGTCCTAGTCCTCGTCTTTGCCTCTAGTTTGTGCTCTTTGCTTGTCCTCGTCTTCTTCAGTCACTTTCTCCTTCCTTCTTCTTACGTGTTGCGAGTCGTCATCTTGTCAGCATTGTCTAGTAAGTCCTCCCCTGATGCTTATGCTAGTGTTTGTCGAAGCTTGTCTATGTGTGTGTTTTCACTTGCCTAGTTGAAAGGGGTATTCGTCCTTAAAATATACAATGCGTATACTTTACTGCTCACAGTCTATGTATTTTCTATACTTTGTCTCTGTGTATTTTTTCATAGAAAAGGGGAAAACGTGCACTGCTTATACTCACAGTGTGTGTATAGAGTTAATATTGGTGTAGATACTTTGTCTCTGTCTCTTTTTATTTTACTTTGTCTCTGTCTCTATTTATTTTATTGTTGTTAGAACTGTTATTAAGTTAGTTAATAGTTTGTTATATTTTCTGTTATTAAGTGGTTATGGTTAGTTTCTCTTTGAGTCTATAAGTACTCATTTAGTTTACCATTGTAATCATCTTTTATAAAATGAATGAACCTAATTTGATGTTTGGCTCTTTGCATTCTTCCTTTCCCACTCAAAGTTTTGTTAACTGTGTATATATACATTGTAGTCTGTGTATATACTTTGTCTCTGTCTCTATTTATTTTACTATGTTTTATCCCTAAATGATTGTGTATATACATTGTTGGTACGCATGCTTGACTCCAAGTAGTTGTGAAAGCTTTAACATGCAACACACAAAATAGTTAAATACACATGAAAGAAGAAATAAGGACTCTTACTGTAAAATATGTTAACTAATGGTGAATATTTTGTCTTTTGTATAAGTATCTTGTGATAATACCTGGTTGGTGAATATTTAACTAGAAATAAGAATAGAATAATGTTGTTTGGTCAAGTAATAACCAAAAATAGTTATATCTCTTCCTTTAATGTTGTTTGGTCAATTATTTCTTGTTTAGGTGTAAATAATCTAGTTCCTTCACCATATCCATAATCCATAATCCATAATCCAACATCCAGCACCATATCCATAATCCATAATCCATAAAATAAAAGTTTAAACTTCAAAAGTCTCATAATCCATAATCCATCATCCAACACCATAGTTCTACTTGAAAATAACACAAATTAAAAACATCATACAAATTACTAAATAAAAGTCCAAACTTTAAAAGTCTTATAATCCAACACCATAATCCATAATCCAACACCATACTTCTACTTCAAACTAGCACAAATTAAAAAGATCATACTAATTTAGGACAAAAGTTAACTAAATTATTGTCCATTTTAAAGTATTATTTTTAATCAAAATTTACATTTCATTGTACAGTATATAATGTTATTTTTATTGTTTATTCTCTCATATAATGTTATTTCTATTGTTGTTGTATGTGTGTGGTTATTAATCTTGCGAACTCGTAGGCTCATACTAGTTAACTAGTATGAAAGTTGCTTTGCATGAGTGAACCGTAGTTCCCCGTTTGAGATTCGATATAAATGGTCGTTAAATTAATTAATTTCATCGTTTATGTTGAATCTTTAATTGTCCGTTTGGAGAGTTTGGGATGAACAATTGTTTTTATACCTCGTTAGTATGTACAGTTAGGAGTTATTTAAAAATTTGATAAAGTTTCTATAACTTGCATTTTGTTTTGTTCTCTGGGTGCATATTTGGTTGTGGTTGAATTTGATTTTACCACTCTAATTTTGTGTACTTAAAAACCAATGCGAAATGCTGCCGAAATTTGATCAAATTTTAAAATAACTCTTAACCTGTATATATCAATGACGTATAAAAACAATTGTCATCCTGAATGGGTAGGACCGCCACTTTTCTAAAAAAAGTGAGATTGATCATAGCATATTGTAAACAGTTAGTATGGATCGGAGTTGGATAACTGCATCACACATAAGTCTAGAGTACGAGAGTGGAGTTGAATTATTTATAGAATTCGTAGCGAGGAATGCTGAGGAGGTGAATGGAAGGTATTTTTTCCTTTGTGTTAAATGCTTGAACCTGCGTCAGCTAGACTTGGAAGAGGTGCGAGAACATCTACTGTGTGATGGTTTTCTTCGTAGTTATATCCATTGGATATGGCACGATGAAGATGTGGTGGTGCCAAGTACCAGCTCTCAAACTGAAAATCGAAGCTCGATGCATGACACCGAAGTCGACATGGGTGACCGACTTGAGGATATGATCTGTGATGCAGGGTGTCGCGACCGGGATCGCGGCGGCACGGCCGACCCTCGAAACGATTATAAAATAAACAGGGAGTCGCCCCCAATATTTTTTAGGATAAAATACTGGAAAAACTTTTCATTAAAGCACTGGTTATAAAAATGAAATTCCATGATTCGGGAGTCTGATTACAGGTGAGGAAGGTATTAGCACCTCACAACTGTCCGTTATAAAAATGGTTACCTCAATTTGATAACGCGCATTATAATTAATCCATTAATTATTTTAACTTCTCCATGAAAAGAAAATATACGAGATGACAAAATATATAAAAAAATAAACAAAAATCAACACAAAATATTTACATGAGATCAACAGGACGTCTCGCCCAAATTAATCTCGCTCCGCCTTTTTTTTAAAAGAGATATTTAAGAAATATGAGATTAACAGGACGTCTCGTACAAATTAATCTCGCTCCTCCTTTTAAAGAAATACTACTAAATATGAGATTAACAAGACGTCTCGTCTAAATTAACCTCGCTCCTTCTTTTTTTTAAAAAAGAAAAAGGTATTTAAAAAAATATGAGATTAACAGGACGTCTCGTCCAAATTAATCTCGCTCCTTCTTTTGATAGCAAGACAAAAATGGAAACTCTAAAAATTAAATAAAGAAAGATGGGCCCGACAGGAACTATTTCCTGCTCCTATGTATTCTCGAGCTTTCGAGAAATCAGGGTCACGTAGTTCTTTAAAAGTTTTTTTTTTATTTTTATTTAGATTTGAAAGAGAAGAAAAAAGAGGAAACATCCATTTCTCTTTATTATTATTTTTTTTAGACTACGGAGCAAAAGGGAGAGGGAAGCAGAAGCTACCAGAGAGAAAGAGAAACAATAGATTCGGAGAAAAAAAAAAAATGGGCGAAAATCGAGTGAGGGAAGAAAATCCGAGTGGGAAAAAAGAAAATCCGAGTGAAAAAATGAAAAATCCGAGTAAAAATAGGGAAAACCGAGTGAAAAGAGGAAAATCCGAGTGAAAAAATGAAAAATCTGAGTAAAAATAGGGAAAACCGAGTTAAAATACTCAAATCCGAGTGGAACAATGAAAGATCCGAGTAAAAAATAAGGAAAACTGAGTAAAAATAGTAAAATCAGAGTGATAAGAGGAATACCGGGTGAAAGTTGAGCAAAACCGAGTGATGGAGCAGGAACGCTGGTCCGAGAGGGAAAGGGGGGTTAAAGGGAATGGGAAGGTGCTGGGATTAGGAATGAGGATGATTGAGTGAGGGTGTGGACGGATTGGAATAGGAGAGGACGGTGTGGAGGATTGTGGGTGGTATGGTGAGGGACGATGGAAGGAGAAGAAGAGAGGAGCTGGTGTGAAGGAGAGAGAGAACGGAGGTTTTAGCAGAGTTTTCCCTTAATCAAAATGTATCTCCTTGGTGCTTCAACCCTTGCCTATTTATAGGCTTGTCTTAGTGGAAGGCCAGCTCAGGCTTCCACTCAGAGTGGAAAACCAACTCATACTTCCATTCAGAGTGAAGTGGGGGACAACGGCTGGGTGGGAATTTTTAATTCCCCCCACTTTCGCCCCTGTCTGCCACCCCCAGGATTCTTGGATCCACTTGGGTGGTGGAATCCAAGTCAGCACGGGCTAACAGGAGGAATCGGGTGGAAATCCGAGAGAGAATAATGGAAATCCGAGTGAGAATGGTAGAATTCCGAGTGAAAATGACTCGGATTAGCCTCTCAGTCGGCATTCATCCATATTGGGAGTCAATTCCGAGTGGAATGAAGTATTTCCAATAGAAAGCCGAGTGAAATACTCCTTTCCGAGTGAGAATTCTTCTGGGAGGAGCCCTGCTATGGAAGGCTACTGTGAAACATTCAATAACCGAGTGACAAGTGACTCGGAATTGGTTGGAAATGACTCAGAATTGAGTGAGAAGTAACTCAGAAATAGGTAAAAAGTGACTCGGAAGTTGAATGGAAAGGGTCTCGGAAATGGTTAAAAGAGTGACTCGGTAACGGTTAAAAAATGACTCGTAGATGGGTGAAAGATGACTCGGGAACGGGTGAAAAGTGTCACTCGGAATTGGCTAAAGGATGATGACTCGGCATTGAGTGAAAGTGGTGAGTCAGATTTGGGTGAAAATGGTGAGTCAGATTTGGTGAAAATGGGCTCGGTGATGGTTTGAAGGATGATGACTCGGCATTGGGCAAATGATTCAATTGGCCCTTATTTAAAGGATGAGTGAAGATTTTCTCAGAAATCCGACTGGCTTCTCACTCAGAATCTGACCATTTTGCTTATTTTCCCATCGAAAATAGCTTTCATTCGGTAATTGGCTTGTTTGGCGCACTCACTCATTAATCAGGAATGGCTTTCACTCGGCAATCAGCTACTTGATGCACTTTCTTAGAAGTTCTTCACAAGTCCGAGTCTTGGGTTGCTTGGAAACACACGACTGTTCCCCAACTCACTCGGAATCGGCCTCATGCTTCAATCAGAATCAAAGTCTCAGTTTCATCAATCGGTATCTCCTGAATCACTCGGAGAGACCTTACACAGATTTGCCTTTCTTCATTCCAATCGGACGCATTCATTCAAAAGTCCTTCCATTGGGTTGTTATCACTCGGAAACCGATTGAAGATTGACCATTCGGCATAGGTTCACTCCTTCCTAAAATGTTTTAGTCGGAACGTAGCATTGTCACTCGGAAAGAGCTTGCTTCCCACTCAGGACTTGGAAACTGGGTATTTTCACTCGGAAAAGCTTTCGTCCAATCAAAATTTGTCCTTCCAGTTACACTTTGAGTCAGACTTTCCTTCACTCAGACTTGTTTTCACTCAGATCAGTAGCAATCAGAAAGTTCTTACTCGGATTTAGCATTTCTTCACTTGAATTAATTGCAATCAAAGAGCAATCCTTCTCAGCATTTATCCTTCAACAGAGTATCACTCGGAATGGCTTTAACAGGGAGCCTTCCACTCAGATTCTTCTTCAACAGGGAAGTATTTCACTCGGAACTGACTCATTCTGAGTAATTCTACTCGGATTTGATCCTTTTTGAGTCATTCCACTCGGATTTCTCTTCAACAGGGACATACTCCACTCGGCAATGCTCCAATCTGAGTCATTTCACTCGAATTTGATCATTCCTTAAGTTATTTCATTCGGATTTCTCTTCAACAGGGACATACTCCACTCGGCAATGCTCCAATCTGAGTCATTTCACTTGGATTTGCCTCCGACAGGTCTATATTCCACTCGGATTTGACCCATTCTGAGTCCTTTCACTCGGATTCACCTTCAACAGGGAAGTATTTCACTCGGAACTGACTCATTCTGAGTAATTCTACTCGGATTTGATCCTTTTTGAGTCATTTCACTCGGATTTCTCTTCAACAGGGACATACTCTACTCGACAATGCTCCAATCTGAGTCATTTCACTCAGATTTGATCATTCCTTAAGTTATTTCATTCGGATTTGCTCTAATCTGAGTCATTTCACTCGGATTTGCCTCCAATAGGTCTATATTCCACTCGAAAATGCTTCCATCATAGTCATCTTGCTCGGATCTGATCATTTTTGAATTATTCTATTCAGATTTGACCATTCTGAATTGGAATTCAGTATAAAAAGATTCATTCCACTTGGACCGGACCAAAAGAGGTGTTTTTGAAGTGAAAAGGAAGTAAAGATATGAACACCGATGTAGGGGGCCAAGTGGGACCTCTTAATCGGTATGGCAACTGATGGTGTGGGTAATCACGAGTCAGTGTGACCTCTTTTCCTTAAAAATGAGCATTCTCCACTTCTGTGTCTCTATTTTCTTTTTCTTCTTTTTTTTTCTCTCTCTCTCTCTCTCTTTTTGTTTTGTTTTGTTTTGTTTTGTTTTGTTTTTTTTTTGTCTCTTTTTTTTTGCTGGAAAAGGTGGAGCGAGGCTATTCCACGTCTGGCGATGAGGGATGCCACCTTTGGGCGATGGAAAAGTAAAGGGTGCCTGAATAGGCGGACGAAAAGTAAAGGATGCCTGAATAGGCGGACAGGAAAGTAAAGGAATGCCTGAATAGGCGGACAGAAAGTAAAGGGTGCCTGAATAGGCGGACGAAAAGTAAAGGATGCCTGAATAGGCGGACAGGAAAGTAAAGGGTGCCTGAATAGACGGCTGGAAGTAAAGGATGCCTGAATACACAGACGGAAAGTCAAGGAATGCCTGAATAGGCGGACGGAAAGTAAAGGGTGCCTGAATAGACGGACAAGAAAGTAAAGGGTGCCTGAATAGACGGCTGGAAGTAAAGGATGCCTGAATAGGCGGACGGAAAGTCAAGGAATGCCTGAATAGGCGGACAGAAAGTAATGGGTGCCTGAATAGGCGGACGGAAAGTAAAGGATGCCTTAATAGGCGGACAGGAAAGTAAAGGGTGCCTTAATAGGCAGACGGAAAGTAAAGGATGCCTGAATAGGCGGACGGAAAGTAAAGGATGCCTGAATAGGCGACTGGAGAGTAAAGGGTGCCTGAATAGGTAACTGGAAATTAAAGTGTGGGGTTAACCCTCAGTTGACAGGAAACGCAGAGATTGGGGGAGCTAACAGGACGTCTCGTCCGAATTAACTCACCATTGGCAGGAAATGTAAAGGTTGGGGGAGACGTCCCATTTTGACATGACTGAAAGAATTACTCTTTGATTAAAAGAAAGCGATCCTGGGGAGATGCCCCAATTTGACAGGTTGGAAGGAATCTTGGAGATTGGCTAGAATAAAAGAAATTCGGGGAGATGCCCTAGTTAAGTTTTTTTTTTTTGAGAAGTGTAGTTTCACTGGGGAAGAATTTGGTGATTCGGGTACTGCCCCTTGATTTAGAAAGTTCGGGATTCATTGGGGAAGAGATCTTGAGAAGTGCCATCTTTGGCGATTGATTCCACTTGGGAGGAGAGTTTGAGAGATACAGACTTTAACAGTTGAGGATAAGACTCTGAAGGTGCCTACTTAGGCGATGGAAGAAGAAAATATTGAAAGGTGCCAACTTTGGCGATTTAGGGAAGGAGTTCTGAGGCGATTCGAGGAAGGGACTTGAAGGACTTGATTGAGGTGTTAATGCTTGGCATGACTGTCTGTGAGATAACCTGCAGAAAAATGGTAAGTAGTGCAAGGATAAATTCAAAAAAACTGGGTAGGTCCTGTGAAACCGCGACTCTTGAGATGACTCATGGACGAAGTAGAACGAATGAAACAACCATAGCTTCGGAGCGTGTGCCTGACCAAGTCTCTGCGATGATCACCCATGATGAGGTCGAGTGGCAGGAGCATCTTATCCCTTGCGACTTTAAATGTTTACCATTCTTCCATTTTATTTTATTAAAACACATGTTTTTATCAAATCAACCAAATTCATAACACGTATCGAAGAGGGTGAATTTTATTCATGCACGTTAAACAAGTACAGAGAAAGAAAAATAAAGAAGGTAAATGAAATGAATGAGGTCACATAGAACAGGTCAAGGACAGGTCAAGGACAGGTCAAGGACCGATGAGAGCCTTAACCCCCAACACGACTTCATGTTCACCCTTCGACTTTGCTTTTGGAAAGGTAAGTTTGACAATGATTCACGTGCCCGAGCTTGGACTTGTACTTCTTTGAGTCAGAGGTCTTATTTGCATTACCAGAAATTTGACCCTAACTTTTGCCTGAGCTGCCCTTTTTAGGTTTTTGACTCACCGGGTCGCTCTAACTTTTGCCTAAGCTGCCCTTTCAGGTTTTCAGCTTAGCGAGCATTAATTTTCTTTTCTTTCCCTTTTTTTTGACCTTTTTTTTTTGACATTCCCTCCCTAAGCATAGTACTTTTTCACTGCATCTGTGTTTACAGGCATTGGAAAATCCTTGCTATCCATATTAGTGAGTATCAAGGCTCCTCCAGAAAAAACCCTTTTCACAACATATGGTCCTTCATAATTAGGAGTCCATTTGCCCTGCTTGTCCTTTTGAATTGGTAAAATTTTCTTGAGTACTAGGTCTCCCTCTTGGAACTGTCGATGTTGTACTTTTTTCTCGAATGCTCGTTTCATACGCTTCTGATACAACTGACCATGACAGAGGGCAGTCAATCTTTTACCATCAATCAAGTTTAGTTGGTCATGTCGAGCTTGAACCCATTCAGCTTCTTCTAATTTTGCTTCCATCACTACCCGAAGGGATGGGATCTCTACTTCAAAAGGCAAGACCGCTTCCATTCCATATACAAGAGAGAACGGGGTTGCCCCTATCGAGGTTCGGACCGAGGTGCGATACCCATATAGAGCGAAAGGGAGCATCTCGCTCCAATCTCTGTAAGTGACTACCATCTTCTGCACTATCTTCTTGATGTTCTTATTGGCCACCTCAACCGCCCCATTCATTTTAGGCCGATAAGGAGAGGAATTGTAATGGTGAATTTTAAAGCTTTCACAGAGTTCCTTCATCATTTTGTTGTTCAAATTCGTACGATTGTCAGTAATGATCTGACTTGGTAGGCCGTATCGGCATATCAATTCTCGCTTGATTAATTTGACCATAACATTCCTTGTTACACTGGTATATGAAGTCGCTTCTACCCATTTGGTGAAATAATCGATGGCGACCAAGATGAAACGATGACCGTTTGAGGCTTTTGGCTTGATGGGTCCAATGACATCCATGCCTCACATTGAGAAGGGCCATGGTGCCGTCAAGACATTTAGGGATAACGGGGGTACATGAATATGGTCAGCGTATATCTGACATTTATGACATTTTCGAACATAGGTGAAGCAATCTGCTTCCATGGTCATCCAGTAATAACCAGCCCTCAAGATCTTTCTAGACATGGCATGTCCATTAGCGTGAGTCCCAAAAGATCCTTCATGAACATCCCTCATGATTTCGTTTGCCTCATCAGCATCAACACAACGAAGAAGGACAGAGTCATAGTTTCTTTTGTAAAGCACATCCCTATTTAAGAAGAAACCCATGGCGAGTCATCTTAGGGTCTTCTTATCATTTTCTATAGCACCCTCGGGGTATTCTTGACTCTGGATATATCTTTTAATATCATGGTACCAAGGTTTCCCATCAGACTCCTTTTCCATCATTTGACAGTATGCAGGCTCACAATGCTTCTTTACTTCGATGAGAGGCATATCGTAGTCACTACTTACTTTGAACATTGAGGCAAGGGTAGCCAAAGCATCAGCCATTTGATTGTCATCCCGGAGAACGTGATGAAAAGAGATCTCGTCAAACTCTTTGATCATTTCCTTGATATGATCATAATAAGGAATCAACTTACTGTCCCTAGTTTCCCACTCGCCTTTCAATTGGTGGATAACCAAAGCAGAGTCCCCATAAACTTCCAATAATTTTACTTTTGCGTCCAACGCTGCTTGGATTCCTAATGAGCATGCTTCATATTCAGCAATATTATTAGTACAGTCAAAACACAATCTGGCGCAGATAGGGATAAATTCCTTATCGGGTGAAATCAAGATAGCCCCAATTCCGTGCCCCAATGCATTAGAAGCTTCGTCAAATCTCAGGGTCCATTTCTCTTTCTGGCCACCTTCTTCATTGAATAGTATCATGATATCTTCATCCGGGAAGTTAAATTGCATCAGCTGATAATCATTGATGGGTTGGTGTGCCAAGTAATCAGCCAGGGCACTTCCTCTTATGGCCTTTTGAGTGACATATATTATGTCGTACTAAGTTAATAGCACTTGCCAACGAGCGATCCTTCCGGTCAGAGCAGGTTTTTCAAAAATGTACTTGACGGGGTCCATTTTAGAAAATAGCCAAGTGGTGTGACTCAACATGTATTGCCTTAGGCGCTTAGTGGCCTATGCTAACGCACAACAAGTCCGCTCTAAAGCGGAGTACCTCATTTCACAATCAGTGAACTTTTTGCTTAAGTAGTAGATAGCATGTTCCTTCTTTCCAGTTTCATCGTGCTGTCCCAACACGCAACCCATGGATTCATTCAATACAGTCAGATACAATATAAGTGGCCTTCCTGGGGTTGGGGGCACCAAAATTGGCGGTTCTTGTAGGTACTGCTTAATCTTTTCGAAAGCTGCTTGACAGTTCTCATCCCATCGCCCCGGTTGATTCTTGCGGAATAACTTAAAGATGGGTTCACAAGTTGCTGTCAATTGTGAAATAAATTGGGCGATATAATTGAGCCTTCCCAAGAATCCTCGGACCTCTTTTTCTGTACAAGGAGGAGGCATCTCGAGAATCGCCTTGACTTTATCGGGATCAACCTCTATCCCTCTTTTGCTTACTATAAACCCTAGCAGCTTGCCTGACCTTGCACCGAACGTGCACTTGGCAGGGTTCAATCTTAGCCTGAACTTTCTTAACCATTCAAAAAGCTTCCTTAAATCGCTAATGTGCCCTTCATCTGTTCTAGATTTGGCAATGATGTCATCCACATAAACTTCTATTTCCTTATGCATCATATCATGGAAAAGAGTCACCATTGCTCTCTGATAAGTCGCTCCAGCATTTTTCAACCCAAAGGACATCACCTTATAGCAAAATGTGCCCCATAGAGTGATAAACGTGGTCTTCTCCATGTCTTCAGGTGCCGTTTTAATTTGATTATACCCCGAGAAACCATCCATGAATGAGAAAATGGAATGCTGAGCTGTATTATCAACCAAAACATCGATCTGTGGTAGGGGAAAATCATCTTTGGGACTAGCCCTATTCAAATCTCGGTAGTCCACACACATCCGTACCTTTCCATCCTTTTTTGGGACAGGGACAATGTTGGCTACCCACTGAGGGTATTTTGCCACAGCTAGGAACCCAGCATCAAACTGCTTCTTAACCTCCTCTTTGATCTTTAAAAGCATTTGTGGCTTCATTCGATGTAGTTTCTGCTTTATTGGAGGGCACTCAGGTTTTAAGGGTAGTCTATGCTCGACAATGCTAGCATCGAGCCCAGGCATATCTTGATAAGACCAGGCAAAGACATCACAAAATTCCATCAACAACTTGATTAAATCTTCTTTTTGTTCTCTGCTTAGGGTAGTACCGATCTTGACTTCCTTCTTATTTTCTTTATTCCCCAAATTAATGACCTCAACTATGTCTAGGTAGGGTTGAATCCCTTCATCCTCTTGCTCTAACAACCTTGTCAGCTCAGGCGATGGCTCACAATCTTCCCCACCTTCCTCATCAGCGTAATCAACTGGGTGATCGAAGTCGTGAAACAGGATTGCGACCTCACTCTCCTCAAGAGAGTCATTTTCGGATCTGCAATTTAGTGTGACATGGCAAATAAAAAAAAGAACAAGCGAGTAAAAAGAAGGATTCAGAATAAGGATAAGGGATACAAGAGGAGTTTTTTTTTGAATTTCGATACGCGTTTATTGATGAAAATGATAAAAACAAGTTTTTTTTTTGTTTTGCCCTTATTACATGGAAGAGTCCCAAAGCCTTAGGTAGAGCAGAGGGATGAATAAGTACTTAAAGCATAACAAATTACTTTGATGAAACATTCAAAGTCGTGGGGAGTTCAATGGCCTCCCAGTTATGAAGTTCTTGGCCTGGTGGACAAGCAATCACAAAATCAACACTATCACAGAGACTTTCTTCAACGACAGCCACTTGGTCTGGAGGCATCAGTCTGGTGCTTCGAAAGCTTTGGTAGAGATCACAGATAGGGATTCTTGCGGTATGAGGTTCTCTGTCGGTGAGACGAGCAGCCCTTCTTTCCTTTTTCTCTTCCTCTACCCTTTTTCTGTCGATAGCCGTGGGCCGGTATCCCAATCCAAAACCATTTCTGTTATCAAGCAGGCATATAGGTTCTACTTCTCCATTCAAAGCACGTCCTAGCCCTCTTCCAGGTTTATACCCTTCACGCAGCATAATCCTTGCCATCATTAAAGATGCACTTGGCATGTAAGATTTTACCATTGTGGCTCCTTCCCCTACATAGGTAGCGTTTGCTATCTCTAATGCTTGGAAAGAAGTTTCAAGGGCCTCTTCTGCTGCCTCGATGTAAGGGGTTGACAGAGGTTTGCTGACCAGAAGGTCCTCCTCACCAGAAACAATTATCAGCTTGTTGTCAATTATGAATTTTAATTTTTGGTGCAGGGTAGAGGGCACCACTCCAGCAGAATGGATCCACGGCCTGCCCAATAAACAGCTATAGGCAGGCGAGATATCCATGACTTGAAAAAGGACCTGGAACGTGCATGGCCCAACCTGTATGGGCAGTTCAATCTCACCCATGACCTCCCTCCGAGTTCCATTAAAAGCTCGTACTATCGTGGCACTTTGCTTCATATAAGTCCCATCAAATGGTAGCTTGGCCAATGTAGACTTTGGCATGACGTTGAGGGATGACCCATTGTCAATAAGTACTTTTGCTAAAATGTAATCTTGGCATTTTACGGAGATATGGAGAGCTTTGTTGTGCCCAATCCCCTCTGTTGGTATTTCATCGTCAGTGAAGGTCAGATAGTTGTCTGCAATAATATGCCCCACTATTCCTTGAAACTTATCAACGGGAATGTCATGACTGATATGGGCCTTGTTCAGGACCTTCATCAACATTTTCCGATGTGGCTCAGAGCTCATCAACAATGATAACAAAGAGATTTTTGCAGGAGTATAGGTCAGTTGGTCAAGCACTTGATATTCGCTCTGACGAATAAACTTTAGGAATTCATGGGCCTCTTCATCAGTCACGGCCCTTTTGATTTCACCATTGGCCCCTTCTTTGTCCACCTTGGCATTTCCGGTAACCTGATCCTTCTTTGGCTCTGGAGAGGTGTATACTCTTCCACTTCGGGTTATACCTCCTACCCCAACAATATTTGTGACGGACGAAGGAGACGGGTCACTCGTTGCCGAGCTTGCAATGATCACATCTGTGTTGTACTTCCAAGGGACAGCCCGAGAATCTTTGAACGCAAACGGGGTGGGTGCTTGAATAGTGAAGATTGGTTGTACAGAAACAGGAGCTGCTTGAGGGTTCCTAGTGTAAAAAATTATCAAGGGCTTAGGGACCCGTGCCCTATTTGTTCCTCGATCATGTCGACCTCATCTCCATGGCGTTTACAGACCTGCACAATATGGCTGTCCATAAGGCTTTGAAGGACCTCACAGAAACCTTGGTGTTCGGCAGTCGGCTCGTAATCATGTTCCACACTCCAGGTCCCTTCAATTAGTCCCCTTTCAAGTAAAAGGGAATGAACTATCCTTAACGGCATTCTTATGTCAGCAACATTCTTAACGTACTCCTCATCATTTTCCAAGGCGTTGACCTCTGAATTTCCATGGTTAGGCAGGGGATTTGTGGCAACATTTGGGCTACCTTCCTTAAAGTTAATCCAATCGGCTTTGATCAAATCTCTTACTTTATATTTCAAAGCCATGCAATTTTCTGTGGAATGCCCTGGTGCCCTAGCATGGTAATCATAATGAGCGTTTGGGTCATATCCCCTTGGGTAAGGAGGTTGTAATGGCCTCATGGGGGATGGAGCTACCAGACCTTTTTGAACAAGGATTGGAAAAAATTCAGTATATGTTATGGGAATTGGATCGAACTGCACAGGGGAGCGCTCATTGTTGGAATTCCTTGTGTTCTGATTATAATTGGGTGGTCGAGTCACTTGCTGCGGGTGATGGTATGGCACAGGTTGCGGCACTAGCGCTCTTACCATGGGTGGACGGAAGTGGGGAGTATAAGCCGTAGGGCCCTGAGTGGTAGCGGCCACATAAGGATTGGGAGCTTGAATCATAGTAGGAAAGAATGGTCTCAGCGAAGCCATCTTTTGATTAGAAGAGATGGAATTAGTTTCTCCATCCCTTTTCCCAGGCGCCGGCCTTCTTGTCATGCTTGCCCCAGATGAGCCCTGAGTGATCTTTCCTGTTCGTATTCCGTTTTCCACCCTTTCCCCAATAGTCACAATGTCGGAGAAGTTGGATGAAACACTACCAATCATTTTACCGTAGAAAGGTGATGGGAGCGTGTCGATAAACATCGCGACTATCTCTTTCTCCGATAGTGGGGGGTCTACTTGCGCTGCTGTCTCCCTCCAGCGTTGGGCATACTCTTTAAATGTTTCATTGTCCCTCTTCACCATATTCTGTAACTGAACCTTATTGGGCGCCATATCCATGTTATACTTGTATTGCCTAAGGAAGGCATCTGCCAGGTCCTTCCAACAACGAATATGATTTCGCTCAAGGTGAGCATACCATGTAAGAGCAGCCCCTGCTAGACTATCTTGGAAATAGTGGATCAACAATTGGTCGTTAGAAAAGTAGGATGCCATCTTCCGATAGTACATCGTGAGATGATTCTTTGGACAAGTCATTCCCCGATACTTGTCAAAGTCTGGCATCTTGAATTTGGGCGGGAGGACAACATCTGTGGCTAGACATAGTTCTGAAGCATCTATCATTCCAAAACCTCCAGCGCCTTCTATCATTCTCAAACGCTCTTCTAAGACTTCTATTTTTTCCTTTTGAGGAGCTGCAACTGTGCTATGACCGGTTACAGGGTTCATCATACGGGTTGTATCTTGGAGATTGGTCATATAGGGGGTTGCATATCCGTATGGATAGCCTAGTGGTTGGTTGAATGGAGGCAACATATGGGACTGATTCATTAGGCCTGTACTTGGTGAGGGACCTTGGGGTTGGGCCATAGTTTGTACAACATAATTTGGTTGGGTCGTCTGGGCTCGTGTGTTTTGGGCTTGTGCGTTGTGAGTTGGCTGGGCCATCGGGGCTTGGGTGTTTTGGGTCTGGTAGGTTTGTGGGTCATGAGCTTGCGTGTTTTGGGTTTGGTAAGTTTGTGGGTTATGGGCTTGCGTATTTTGGGCTTGATGGAGTGATGGTATATTTGGCTGGGTAGGGTATGAAGCGTGAGGATTCACCGCTTGCTGGTCGTGGGTTTCTTGTTGGTTAGCGAGCGGGGGATAGTATCCTGGTGGAAGGCCATAAAGTAGAAAAGGTACTGGGTTGCCGTCAGGACCGACAAATGTATGCTGTGCATAAGACTGGCCGTAAGGTAGCTGGGTCTCAATGGTAGGGTTAGGTCTTCCAACATGAATGGTGACAGGGGGTGTCATTGTGTTAGGTAATTGGGTTCTTGCTGGGTCAGAACCAAGGGGGGGTGGTACGGTGGCAAGCTGATGTTGGGTGTTCTCAATACCTGCAGAGGAGTCCCCTTCTGTGATTCTCTTTTCCAAAAGCTTGGTCAACTCGGCTACCTGTTCCTTTAGCTGGTTGAACTCATTTCTAAAATCTTCATCCTTGATTTCTGCTTTGGCCATGAGTCTCGCTTGGAGTCGGGTCTGATAAGGATGCTTACCCGTAATGTCTAATGTAAGTCAAAACACAAAATTGTTAAAAAGAAAGCATTTAAATAAAAGTGGTAAAAGAAAAACCAATAGTATGGTGCACGAAGCTATCGCGGAACTCGGCCAGTATCCTCCAACCATTTCTCAGAACATCATATTCAAGAGTAATAAGTATGTGATAAATGGAAATTAACATGAGATAGTTGTGGAGACAAAAGAATCCTTCTTTCTAAATTTCAAAGTACATTACTGCTGCCAATCTTTTTTTATGCAGGAAAAGTAAATCAGCCATTCCTAGCTCGGGCAATCATGGCCCTCATTTTACAAATCCTTTCTCTACAGTAATCAAGGAAGGTTACAATTTCTTTTGGGGTACTAAGAGGGTTAACCATCCCCTCAGCTTGCTTAAGCAGGAGCGGGAGGTCTTCCAGAACTCCATTAGCCAAATGCGCCAAGTGGGCGAAGCGGTTCATCCATGAATGAATAACTTCATCTTGTTGTGTCATTTCAGTTTTCAAAATACGGATAGCCTCACGACATTCTTGCTCAGTATCTATCGCGTGCTGTCGCTCGCTGTTTATCTCATACTGGCAAGCTTCTACCACCTCATTAAGCTGATGCTCTAATTGGCTAACTTGCAATTGTAGGAGCTCTTTTTGCACCAAGGCAATTTGCTCGTTCTCTTTGGCTTTTTCCAACATGTCTCTCAAGAGTTGCTTGTCAGCCAACATAGTATCCCTTTGCTTGCTCTTCATCCTCAGTTGAGTATTAGCTGTTCGGAGGCATTGACTTTGCTTCCTCAAGTAATCCCTTTCAATTTTCCGCTTTTTTACAATCTCCTTGATGGTTTACTTGCTTTCTAAGTTCTCCCTTTTCTGAAGGGCGCATTCTTGTTGAGACTTTAGCAAGTCTTTCTCTAGCTTCTTATTTTTTACAATTAACTCCTTTATCTTGGTTTTCATGGCCTCCTCTTCAAGGGTAGGTGGGGGAACAGGTGTCCTTGTTGGGAGATAAGAGGGACTTCTGAAAGGCAGCTTGACAATGGAAACCCTATTCAGGATCCATTGGTAGTATTCGTCCTTCACGGCATGGCTTCGAGCTCCTAGTTCTTTTCCTCATCTGTGGACCTTCTTCCATGTATTTGCTACATCTCGAATAACAGAGGTACAATCTCCTTTTGAGTAGTGAAGGACAAAAGGAATAAGCGATTCTTCATTGGGCGGCCCAAGTAAAGGATAAGCTAGCTGACGTTTGGCTATGACAGGGTTGTAGTTAATGCATCCTTGAGTGCCCATGAGAGGAACGTTCGGGTAGCTTCCACAATGATGAATAATGGTGTCAACATTCAACCATTGCGGATACCACCTTACTTTGTCAGCTGTGAGCCCCATCAGGTGATTGGCCCATTCACGCCCATTCTTTGTTACTAACTGGCATAACTTCAGATCAGAAATAGGACATTCAACTTTGCCGACTTGGTGGAAGACATGTGACGTGAGCCACACATACAGAGCAGGTAGACAACAAATGATTCTCTTTCCACCTTGTGTATAGCAAAAGTCCATGGTGCAGTATATATTTGCCAAGATAACAGTGACAGGATTTTCAGATTTGAACTTGCGGGCAAGGAAAATGCCAATAGCATCATAGTCTATGTAACTGTCAATGTTGGGGAACAAGATAACACCATAAATGGTTAGAGCCAAGGTATCCATGAAGGCTTCCCAATCTCCTTTCTCAGCCAGCAAGTGCATGTGCTTCTCAAAATATTCCCGATCAAACCCTAGGACCTGATTTCTATTTAATTGCTTACTTCTTAACACTTCCAGGTTAATCCTTAGGATATCAGCGATGGTAACAATATTCGCATGACGTCCAAGGTGGTGGTAAGGCATTTGTCCCTCTAGTGGCATCCCCAGGATCTGTTCGAACTCCTCAACAGACGAAGCCAATTGAAAGTCTCGGAACGTGAAACAGTGGAGAGGTGGGTCATAGAACTGAATCAAAGCAGTAATTGCCTCGACTTGTACCTCCACTTCTAGCAACTTTAGGATCCTCCCATATTTCCTTGAAAAACCCATCTTCTGATTCATATCCAATTTTTTGCCCAATGCTTGCAAACTGGTTGTATCGACTTTCCTAGCCTTAATATGCAGTAATTTTTTCAATTCAGGTATATTTGTACCACAACTATCTGATCTCATGTTAATTTCCATATTTTCACTCAGAGGTACTGGCTAAGCTCTTGATAGCTTCCTGCAAGAACATAAAGAAATGAGAAAATCAATCATTAGAACTGACATGTTTTGCAAATCGATACTCCCCTAGTAACTTTGAAAATATTTTTGTATTTAGGGAAGTTTCGATTTGACAAAACTTATGACAAATCAAGGGTCATGTGAGCTACGGATTTTCTGATCATTGTCAATACAAAAAAATTGATTTTTTTTGATTTTTTTTATATCTTTTTTTTTATTCAAAACATCCGTAACTCAAGGCCCAAAGACTTGTGCATAAAAGGAAAGGACTACTTGCCCGTTAAAAGATCACTAATTAAAAGTATGTCATTTTTTGAAAAAAAAAGTAATCCACTAAATGGGCAAGTAGTCCTCTATTTTGGATCAGAAAAGAGAAGTGAGAATGAGAAAATGTATAAGTAAAGTTTGCCCCTTTGTGTCTTAAGGTGGGTTTTTCTGGAGGTCTCCTAATGGTTCTAAAGTTCGCCTAACAGTGATATCTCGCATTAGGTGGCTTGTTCTAAAACTTCTAAAGGTCACTAGAGCCAAGATCCTACTCATGATGTTGACCACAAATAGTAGGAAGTATACTAAGTGTGGGCACCATGAATAAGTCGAACTCTAGCTGAGATTCTCACGGTAACCAGACAGGAAGTACATCCCAAATGGCTCCGCTATCAACCCCCCCTAATCTTAAGTTTTATTTGGGCCCGGGTATAGGGTCCCACTCAAAAGTGTGTGCAAATTGTGAGTGTAATGTGTGAAAGAGGCATTCAATACCTGTACCTTACTCATCCTGCACATAGAACAAACACAGAGCAACAAAATAAAGTCGACTACCCTAGGGTTCAATGATCACACAGATATTTACAAAACATAATGATAGAATACAAACAAAACAGAAACTAAACATTGACAAGGAAATAAAATAAAAGAAGAAGTTAAATATTTAATATGCTAATTAAAACATGCGCTATCAAATTGACTGGCTTGACTCTCTAAGTTCCCCAGTGGAGTCGCCATCTGTCGCGACCGGGATCGCGGCGGCACGGCCGACCCTCGAAACGATTATAAAATAAACAGGGAGTCGCCACCAATATTTTTTAGGATAAAATACTGGAAAAACCTTTCATTAAAGCACTGGTTATAAAAATGAAATTCCATGATTCGGGAGTCTGATTACAGGTGAGGAAGGTATTAGCACCTCACAACTATCCGTTATAAAAACGGTTACCTCAATTTGATAACGTGCATTATAATTAATCCATTAATTATTTTAACTTCTCCATGAAAAGAAAATATACAAGATGACAAAATATATATAAAAATAAACAAAAATCAACACAAAATATTTACATGAGATCAACAGGACGTCTCGTCCAAATTAATCTCGCTCCGCCTTTTTTTTAAAAGAGATATTTAAGAAATATGAGATTAACAGGACGTCTCGTCCAAATTAATCTCGCTCCTCCTTTTAAAGAAATACTACAAAATATGAGATTAACAAGACGTCTCGTCTAAATTAACCTCGCTCCTTCTTTTTTTTTAAAAAAAGAAAAAGGTATTTAAAAAAATATGAGATTAACAGGACGTCTCGTCCAAATTAATCTCGCTCCTCCTTTTGATAGCAAGACAAAAATGGAAACTCTAAAAGTTCAAATAAAGAAGATGGGCCCGACAAGAACTATTTCCTGCTCCTACGTATTCTCGAGCTTTCGAGAAATCAGGGTCACGTAGTTCTTTAAAAGTTTTTTTATTTTTATTTAGATTTGAAAGAGAAGAAAAAAGAGGAAACATCCATTTCTCTTTATTATTATTTTTTTTAGACTACGGAGCAAAAGGGAGAGGGAAGCAGAAGCTACCAGAGAGAAAGAGAAAAAATAGATTCAGAGAAAAGAAAAAAAAATGGGCAAAAATCGAGTGAGGGAAGAAAATCCGAGGGGGAAAAAAGAAAATCCGAGTGAAAAAAATGAAAAATCCAAGTAAAAATAGGGAAAACCGAGTGAAAAGAGGAAAATCCGAGTGAAAAAATGAAAAATCTGAGTAAAAATAGGGAAAACCGAGTTAAAATAGTCAAATCCGAGTGGAACAATGAAAGGTCCGAGTAAAAAAATAAGGAAAACTGAGTAAAAATAGTAAAATCAGAGTGATAAGAGGAATACCGGGTGAAAGTTGAGCAAAACCGAGTGATGGAGCAGGAACGCTGGTCCGAGAGGGAAAGGGGGGTTAGAGGGAATGGGAAGGTGCTGGGATTAGGAATGAGGATGATTGAGTGACGGTGTGGACGGATTGGAATAGGAGAGGACGGTATGGAGGATTGTGGGCAGTATGGTGAGGGACGATGGAAGGAGAAGAAGAGAGGAGTTGGTGTGAAGGAGAGAGAGAACGGAGGTTTTAGCAGAGTTTTCCCTTAATCAAAATGTATCTCCTTAGTGCTTCAACCCTTGCCTATTTATAGGCTTGTCTGAGTGGAAGGCCAGCTCAGGCTTCCACTCAGAGTGGAAAACCAACTCACACTTCCATTCAGAGTGAAGTAGGGGACAACGGCGGGGTGGGAATTTTTAATTCCCCCCACTTTCCGCCCCTATCTGCCACCCCCAGGATTCCTGGATCCACTTGGGTGGTGGAATCCAAGTCAGCACGGGCGAACAGGGGGAATCGGGTGGAAATCCGAGAGAGAATGATGGAAATCCAATTGGGAATGGTAGAATTCCGAGTGAAAATGACTCGGATTAGCCTCTCAGTTGGCATTCATCCACATTGGGAGTCAATTCCGAGTGGAATGAAGTATTTCCAATAGAAAGCCGAGTGAAATACTCATTTCCGAGTGAGAATTCTTCTGGAGGAGCCCTCCTATGGAAGGCTACTATGAAACATTCAATCGGAACCGAGTGACAAGTGACTCGGAATTGGTTGGAAATGACTCAGAATTGAGTGAGAAGTAACTCGGAAATGGGTAAAAAGTGACTCGGAAGTTGAATGGAAAGGGTCTCGGAAATGGTTAAAAGAGTGACTCGGTAACGGTTAAAAAATGACTCGTAGATGGGTGAAAGATGACTCGGGAACGGGTGAAAAGTGTCACTCGAAATTGGCTAAAGGATGATGACTCGGCATTGAGTGAAAGTGGTGAGTCAAATTTGGGTGAAAATGGTGAGTCAGATTTGGTCAAAATGGGCTCGGTGATGGTTTGAAGGATGATGACTCGGCATTGGGCAAATGATTCAATCGGCCCTTATTTGAAGGATGAGTGAAGATTTTCTCAGAAATCTGACTGGCTTCTCACTCAGAATCTGACCATTTTGCTTATTTTCCAATCGAAAATAGCTTTTATTCGGTAATTGGCTTATTTGGCGCACTCACTCATCAATCAGGAATGGCTTTCACTCGGCAATCAGCTACTTGATGCACTTTCTTAGAAGTTCTTCACAAGTCCGAGTCTTGGGTTGCTCGGAAACACACGACTGTTCCCCAACTCACTCGGAATCGGCCTCATGCTTCAATCAGAATCAAAGTCTCAGTTTCATCAATCGGTATCTCCTGAATCACTCGGAGAGACCTTGCACAGATTTGCCTTTCTTCATTCCAATCGGACACATTCATTCAGAAGTCCTTCCATTGGGTTGTTATCACTCAGAAACCGATTGAAGATTGACCATTCGGCACAGGTTCACTCCTTCCTAAAATGTTTCAGTCGGAACGTAGCATTGTCACTCGGAAAGAGCTTGCTTCCCACTCAGGACTTGGAAACTGGGTATTTTCACTCGGAAAAGCTTTCTTCCAATCAAAATCTGTCCTTCCAGTTACACTTTGAGTCAGACTTTCCTTCACTCAGACTTGTTTTCACTCAGATCAGTAGCAATCAGAAAGTTCTTACTCGGATTTAGCATTTCTTCACTTGAATTAATTGTAATCAAAGAGCAATCCTTCTCAGCATTCATCCTTCAACAGAGTATCACTCGGAATGACTTTGACAGGTAGCCTTCCACTCGGATTCTTCTTCAACAGGGAAATATTTCACTTGGAATTGACTCATTCTGAGTAATTCTACTCGGATTTGATCCTTTTTGAGTCATTCCACTCGGATTTCTCTTCAACAGGGACATACTCCACTCGGCAATGCTCCAATCTGAGTCATTTCACTCGGATTTGCCTCCAACAGGTCTATATTCCACTCGGATTTGACCCATTCTGAGTCTTTTCACTCGGATTCACCTTCAACAGGGAAGCATTTTACTTGAAACTGACTCATTCTGAGTAATTCTACTCGAATTTGATCTTTTTTGAGTTATTTCACTCGGATTTCTCTTCAACAGGGACATACTCCACTCGGCAATGCTCCAATCTGAGTCATTTCACTCAGATTTGATCATTCCTTAAGTTATTTCATTCAGATTTGCTCCAATCTGAGTCATTTCACTTGAATTTGCCTCCAACAGGTCTATATTCCACTCGGAAATGCTTCCATCATAGTCATCTTGCTCAGATCTAATCATTTTTGAATTATTCTATTCAGATTTGACCATTCTGAATTGGAATTCAGTATAAAAAGATTTATTCCACTTGGACCGGACCAAAAGAGGTATTCACATAGGGGTATAAGGTTTTAAGAGAGCTCATGTATATATGATTCTGTGTGAGGATTCTGAGAAGCCGTTGTATCCAAACTGCGTCAATTTCATGAGGTTATCAGCAGTTTTACGATTGTTTAATTTAAAGGCCATAAACAGGTGGATGGATAAAAGTTTCACTGACTTACTGAAGTTGTTGAAAGAAATGCTCCCAGCTAGAAACACCTTACCGAATCGTAACTATGAGGCCAAAAAGGTGTTGTGTCAGGTTTAGAGTATACGAAGATACATGCATGCCTAAATGATTGTGTATTATTCCTGGGTGAGTATGAAATGTTGCATTGATGTCCTAGGTTTGGGGTGTATAAGAAAAAAGAGACTGATTCTGATAAAGTCTGTACTAAAGGGTCTCCTATAAAGGTGTTGTGGTATTTGCCCATAGTTCCAAGACTAAAGCGTCTATTTGCCAATGTAGATGATGCAAAACTTATGAGATGGCATGCTGATGAAAGGGTTGTTACGAACTACTTAGGCATCCGGTAGATGGATCATAGTGGAAAAAAGTGGATACGATGTTTTCAGATTTTGCCCATGAACTAAGAAATGTTAGGCTTGCACTAGCCACAGAGGCATGAATCCGTATGGGAACCTGAGCATAAACCATAGTTCGTGTCCTGCTTTGTTGTTTTTTTATAACTTGCCACCATGGCTGTGCATGAAGCGGAAATATGTTATGTTATCAATGATGATTTCTGGTCCATGACAACTACGAAATGACATTGATGTATATTTAACTCCATTAGTTGAAGAACTCAAAATGCTATGGGAAGACGGGGTTGATGTGTTTGACGGGTTTGCAGGGCAATCATTCAAATTGTGTGTCATGCTATTCTTCACGATCAATGACTTTCCAGCGTATTGTAACTTATCTGGGTACAGCATGAAGGGTCATAAAGCTTGTCCTGTATGTGAGGAGGGAACTAGTTGTGTGGTTGCACCATGGTTGGAAAAATGTTTATCTTCGACATCGAAGGTTTCTTAAAGCTAATCATCCGTTTCGTAGGTTAAAGAAGTCGTTCAATGGTGAGTAAGATTTTGAAATGCCTCCTCCACCACTCTTTGGTCGCCAGATATATGAAAAGGTGAAAGACATCAATGTGGTGTTTGGTAAGTGTGAAAACAATCCACCGCATAAAAAAACAGGAAGAGAAAGTTAACATTTTTTGTCCTACCATATTGGAGGGAAATTGATGTAAGACACTGCATTGATGTAATGCATGTGGAGAAAAATGTGTGCTACAGTTTGGTTGAAACACTCTTAAACATACCCAAAAAGATTTAGGATGGCCTAAATTCACGTATGGACTTAGAGTTAATGGGTATATGTTAGTCCTCAAATTTTCAATAAAAGCTTAAATAAAAATTTCATAAAAATCATAAAAATTAGTTTAATTTGTTAGAAAATTAGGATTTAAATTCAATAAATGAGTGTTGTTGGAAATAATCTGCCCTTGATCAATTTTCTCTAGTTTTGCAGTGAAAAAGTTAAGAAATCAAGAGAAAATTACACTGGAGAATCTGACGCGTAGCCTCACCCCACGCGTAGCATCAACTGCTATTTTTGAGTCTGACACTACGCATCACAGCCACGCGTAGCGTCAGTGCTGCGTGGACAACCACTCCACTTTGGCCAACCACTCCACTTGGACTCAATAATGGGCACCCCACTCAGCCCAAGGGCCACCCCAATCAGCATAAATGGCCAAAAACTCGTGGAAACATGTCCAAGTGGCCAGGCATGATCAAGATTAATTATTGAAAGTGGCCATTATCAAGTGTTTAATGGAGGCTGAGTCAGGGGTCTGACGCGTAGCGTCACAGGGACGCGTAGCGTCAGCACCCTTGCTCAGCCCTATAAATAGGGCCATCCAACACCATTCATAGCATCCCATTCCATACACTTCTCTTCTCTTCTCTCTTGTGCTCGACTCTGAGTACTTCCTTTTGTGAGTTGTAGTTCTAGAATAGTTTTCTAGATACTTGAGTGTGTTTCAGTGTATTGTGATCGTTGTATCGTGAAGTTTCCATCGTCTTCTTCGTAATGTCAAACTCTGTAAGTGTTGTCTTTACTTTTACCATGTGTAACTAATTTGTTTATGTTGGAATTGGTGAACTAATCTATTGAGTATAATGTTGTGAATTCGACCTCTGCATGTTTATGATTCAAGTCCATGTTAGTATTTCAACCTTTTATAAATATGAACGTCAAACGGGAGAATGATTTTCATGTGTATCGAAACTGGTTTTATTAGTGTAAATGTCAAATGGGAGAATGATTATTTATGCCGTATTGAAACTAGTTTTGACGAAAGTAAAAAGTTGGAATACCCTTGGTATCTCAATTCTATAGGGGTTGTTAACCATTGTTGCCATAAGGCCAGGTCTTAATGCAAGTTTTTACTGAGAAAGCTCACGAGGGATCGGACTTTACGGTGAATTCTTAGAATTTATATCACGAGGGATCGGTTATAATGATTTTAAGCTGCAATGACATGAAACTTGATGATTAAATATGTATGTCTTGAGTTCCTCATTGTTATTCTAGATTAGGGATCCAATTTCCAACATAATTTGTTTATCTGTGTTTATCTCAAGTATCTTACCTATTCAAGATTGCAACTCAACTTTTTAGATAGATTTTATTTTCTTTTTATCTCATGAATCACTCAACCATGCTATCTTGTGAATATTGTATAAACTGTATATAAATCATTCTTTTGTTTATAATTTCCTTCACATTTACCATAGTAAGTAGAAGATTACTGTTGTTATTGGACTTTCAATCCCAGTGGAACGATATCTAAATTTTGAAAACTACAAACGAATTGGTGCGCTTGCCAATTGACAAAAAGTCTGGCGGTGGGAAAGAACCGCTGAGTCGCCGTCGGGCTAACAAGTTTTCTGGCGCCGTCGCCGGGGATTGAATTGTTTCAGTAAAATAGCAAAATTTTAATTACCGTGGTAAATATTTTTTACCTTAGATAATTTTTTATTTATTTTGTATCATTGTTACACTAACTTTCTTTGTCTAGTTTGTGTATGCAAACTCGATCTACCGCAGGTAAAATTTATTTTGATCCTGAGATAGAAAAGTTTGTAAAGAAAATCAAGTCTTTGAAATCAAAAACACAAACTAATTCTTCTTCTACTTCAAAAACTTTTGAAAATTCAAATATGGCTGCTGAAAGGAGAACATTGGGACAGTTTGCTGCTATAAATGGTCCACCCCGAGTATCGGGAATGTTTCAAGGACCAGTTTTACCAGTGGAAATTAAACCTGCCACTTTAAATATTATTCAAAACAACCAATTTGCTGGTTTAAATCATGAAGAACCATATGAACATTTAACTGTTTTTTATGAATTATGCAGCACAATTGGTTTTGAACCCAATCAAGAAGAGTCTGTTTACATGAGACTCTTTCCTTTTTCATTGATTGGGAAAGCAAAAGAATGGTTTAAATCTTGTCCACCGGGTAGTTTTGCAAACTGGTCCGATATTGAAAGAAAATTTTTGGAAAGATTTTATTCTCCTTCAAAATATTTTGAAGCAATGACAGCCATACACTCTTTTTCCCAAAATAATGATGAATCATTAGGAGAGACATGGGAACGATTCAAGGCACTCTTGAGAAAATGCCCAAACCACAACCTGAATGATACCGAAATGGTAAGAATCGTTTACCATGGTTTATTGCCTCAGTTCAAGATGATGTTAGATGCTTGTGCAGGTGGTTCTTTAATGAACAAGACTGTGGAGGAAGCTATTGAAATATTGGAATCAATGGCTATTAGTGACCGACAAGCAAAGCATGAAAGAGGTAATATGCAAAGGAAGCCAGGAATGCTCGAATTGGGAGTAAATGATGCAGTGTTGGCTCAGCAAAAATTACTGACCCAACAAATTGAAGTTATGAGCAAGCAATTGGAAAAACTTCAAATTGCTCAAGTAGCATCACCACCCCCTGCTCAACTTAAAGCATGTACACACTGCATGGGAGAACAACCATGTGGTTACTGTGGAAATGAGCAAGAGCAAGCCAATTTCATGAACCATCAAAGAGCACCCTTAGGTAATTTTCCTTTTAATCATGGAAATTCTTTTCCTAACAATTACCTGCAGGGTTGGCAAAATCAGAATATTGGCTGGAGACAGGACACTGGACCTTCCAACAGACCTCCTAACAATCAATTCAAGCAACAACAAACTAACAATGCAAGGTTGACAAGAATAGAGGAAGCTATTCAACAGTTATTACAGTTTGTAGAGACAAATGAAGCTGCCCGAAAAGCATCAGACATACAAATGGGTCAGCTCGCAAAAGAAATAGCCGAATTAAAGAGTTCTGGGTTTTCTGCAAACACTCAAAACCCAAGGGAACAATGTAATGTTGTTTCTTCTGATATTGTAAAAATTGATTGTAAAGAAAAGAGTGAGAAAAAGAAAGAAGAAGAAAAAGAAAGTGAAAAAATAGAAAAAAATGAAAAAAATGAAAAAGAAAAAAATATGCAAAGAGATACAGAGCAAGAAACAAACTGTATAACCCCGAAAAAATGTAAAGATCCAGGGAGTTTCACCATTCCTGTAACAATCGGAAATATCAACATCAGGAATGCGCTATTAGATTTAGGGGCTAACATTAACTTGATGCCCTTAGATTTAATAAAACGCATTGGTGAATATGAGTTGAAGGAAGCAAAGACAGAATTACAGTTTGCAGATCGCTCTGTCAAAAAACCTTTTGGGATTGTGGAAGATGTGTTAGTAAAGGTTGACAAGTACCACTTCAAAGTTGACTTTATGGTACTGGATATGAAGGAGGATACTGAGATCCCCCTAATCCTAGGAAGACCTTTCATGAAGACTGCAAAAATCAAAGTAGATGTTGATCAAAGTATGGTTGCAGTCAAAGTTTATGGAGAAGAAGTAAGCTTCAGTGCTCATGAACACCTCAGGATAAGTAATGAGGAAAAAGTTTACCCTTCAACCAAACCAGGTATATCTCTTCCCAATCAATTAAATTGTTTTGAATTAACCGATGCTTTAAATGATGAAAAACAGGTAATTAGGCATCGGAAAAGAAGAAGAAGGAAGAAAAAGACAGGTGATTCCTCAAAGAATATTGGGAAACCACCTGATTAATCAGAGGTAATGTCTGGCTGGAGACATTAAAACTAGCGCTCAATGGGAGGCAACCCATTCTTTTCTTTTTGTTTTTAAGGTTGTTTTACATAAAAAAAAAAAACACAAAACAATTTTTTTAACTTGTTTTAAAGAAAAGGGGTTTTAAACTGAAAAGGTTTTTGAAAATCCAAATTTTTGAAAATCAAAAACAGAAGCCCACGCGTAGCGCCCACTTGACGCGTAGCGTGGACTCTGAATTTTGGTTTTGATGCGTAGTGTCCCACCCACGCGTAGCGTCAGAGCCCACGTTCAGTTTTTAAATCTGAACCAGAGAGGCCCATCTTAGGGTTTTAAGCCTAAGAACTCTTCTCTGCCTCACTTAAGATTTCAAACCTAATTTTCGAAACCCTATTTTCTCACTTCCAAGCTCTCTCAATCCTACTGCTCAAGGAATCACAAGTAAGTATTCCAATCCCTTCTCTTTTGTTTTGTTTTTAATTTTCGATTTGTAGAAATAAATATGGTTAGGATTAGGATTAGAAGACCATTGGGATTGATTGCTGTTAGGAGTTAGAAATTGAATGGATATAGTGTAGGTTGAAAAGGGGTTGCTGCTGTGCAACCCCTGTTTTTCTTTTTTTCTGTGCAGCTCACGCGTAGCGTCACACGGACGCGTAGCGTGAGGATGAACTGTGAGCCCACGCGTAGCGTCCCACAGACGCGTAGCGTGGGAAGAACAGGCTGATGCGTAGCGTCACACCACGCGTAGCGTCAGCCTCTGTTTTTAATTCTTAATGTTTGTTTGTTGTTTGTTGTTTTCTTTTTAAATTAATAAATTTTCTTAGTTTCTATTTGTTATACTTTCTTGCAAATTTGTATAAATAAATTGTATTTTGTTTTGTATATTATTTGAATATATGTATGTTAATTTCTAAAAATTCAAAAATATGTTGTTGAATTGCATTTTTATTTTTGAAAAATTTTAGAAAACCCAAAAATATTTTACAAATAATTGTTTGCTTGTGTGTGATTTATTTAGTGTGTGTTTAATTTTTAATTTTTTACTTTTTGCAGATGGCACCTAAGAAATCCATTCCCACAGCCGATCCCTCTAAAAGACAGAGGAAGTCCACAGACACTGACACCACTTCTGAGGATCCTGATTCTCAGAGACAGGAGGTGTTAGGACCGAGGGATCCTACTAGATTTCGCACGGATGCAAAATGGGCACGGTTTCATCAGATCAAGGGCCAGAGACTTATCTGGGAGAGGGTCCTTGATCTGAGTGCAGGAGACTATCCTGAGCTGCAGGATAAAGTGCAGCAGAGGAGATGGGGACCTCTATTCTCCCTACCTACTGAGGGGGACCCCATCTTAGTGATGGAGTTTTATGCAAATGCTTACAGGACCCGCCAGGACGCACCAAATCTTGGGCAGCAGCGGACGAGTTGGGTTAGAGGCCGGCATATCTCTTATGACCGGGACACCATCAGTACCCTATTGGGTAACCCTTGGGAGCCTACTCCCGAGGATGACACTTGTTTCTGGAAAGAAAACAGAAACAAGATTCTTGCTGAGGGAGAGTTAGGATACTCCCTCGAGGAGGTTGCTCATTTTCTGAGCAAGGATGGAATCTTCTTCAACCTGAGTAGGGTTGGAAGGAGTCCATCTAACCTCCTCAAGACCCAGCTTACCCCCATAGCTCAGGCATGGTCCCATCTCATGCTCCATAATATCACTCCTGTCACCCATCTTTCTTCCCTTCCAGTGGAGCGTTGTTGCCTCCTCTATTCTATCCTCCAGGGCCACACCATTGATATCGCCGAACTTATCTCCGAGCAGATTCACTTTTATGCCCTCGGGTATAAAGTGAATCGCCCCATACCCTTTCCTCTCATCATATCTGCCTTACTGAGGAGGCAGGGAGTCATTGTACCTTCACCAGAGTTTACTAGTTCTTCAGGGAGAGTCCCTAAAGTTCTAGTAAACAGAGATTATTTTGTGCAGCAGTGCGAGCTTCCACCACTAGAGCAGGAGGCTCAGCCCCGACCTCGGAGGAGGAGACCACCAGTGCAGCCTCCATCTGCTGATGCTGTTACACAGGGCTTTGCCCGGATGTCACTTGAGCATCAGCATATGATGCAGATGATGGCTGCCACTCACAGAGCTTATATTCATCTTCACGATGAATTTTATCAGTACAGGTTACAGGGAGAGGGAGCACCTTATGTTACCCCAGCCGAGTTTGCAGCACATGTAGCTTGGCCCGGAGATTTACCCACCTACCCTGAGACTGGTGGATCTTCTAGTGCATATCATGACTCTGATGGTGATGATGAGGAGGAGGAGGAGGATGATGATGATCAGATGGAGGATTGAGGATGCCATCTTCATTTATATTGAGTACATTTGTTTTTAGTTATATTTGGATTTACATTTACATTTATATTTACATATTATATTATGGCATTTTATCATTGTGTGGTGTGTTTATTCGTTTTTGCTCATTTTTTTTTCGAAAAATAATTCTTCTTTTAAATAAATGAATCAAATTTTTGTTAGTAAGTTAGTTTATACACTTAGAGTTTTACACAATAAAACCAATTTTGTTAAAATCAATTTTTGATTCTTTATAACTTAGGAATTTTGATAAATTTAATTACAATAAGTTTATTAACCATCAAGCAAATTTCAATAACCCGGTGAGTTGAGAGATCTTTTTAAACACTTGAGGGTTTTAATCGACATATTTTCAATTCGAATTGATTTTGCTTTAATCTGTGATTTGTGTTGTTGTACAGAGAATTCGGGAAAATGATCAAGGCACATTTATTGGTGAAACGAAACCTTGGGCCAAACAGTTTACCTTGGTAAAAAGTCTTTTATCCCTTGCAAGCCAATTTGAGCCTAAAATAAAATTCTTTGGTACCCTTAAAGCTTAAATTTGTTTTGACCATTCCCTATACTTGATTGATTAAAAGAGCAGTTGAAATAAATATAAAAAAAAATATATTTTGAGTGTTCTTACAAAAATGGGGAGTGAAAATGAGCAACTTGATTCTTTTCAAAAAAATAGAATATGGAAAAGAAAAGTCAAAAATAGTGAAAAGAATCAAGTTGGGGGTATTTATTTTTCATCAATAAAAGAAAATGAGAAGTTTGGGTCAAGAGAAAGCCTAAGGATTGTAAAATGCTCTTTTATGATTTCAGGTTTTTGAATTCCAAGAAAAACCATTGATTCTTGTAAACCAAGCCTCATTACAACCTGTAAAAAGACCTCGTGATTTCCGAATTAACTCTGTATAAATAACCATTGATTAGATGACAAACAAAGTTAAATTCGTTTGATTTTATGATTGATTGAGAGAAACAGGTTACCAATTGCATAGAGATAAACACTTGTGAGGTAAGCCTGAAATTTTGCTTGGTTGTTAATAGAATATTGTAAATAATTTTATCATTAAATCTTTGTTATATTTGATATCAGTTTTTGATTATTACAAAATAGTTGAAATTGTGTAATTATTTTTTGTGGTAAATTTTCGGACTAACTTAAAAATTTGATTTCAAATTTTTATTTTCTTATTTTTCTCTCTTGCTCGAGGACGAGCAATGTCTCAAGTTGAGGGTATTTGTTAGTCCTCAAATTTTCAATAAAAGCTTAAATAAAAATTTCATAAAAATCATAAAAATTAGTTTAATTTGTTAGAAAATTAGGATTTAAATTCAATAAATGAGTGTTGTTGGAAATAATCTGCCCTTGATCAATTTTCTCTAGTTTTGTAGTGAAAAAGTTAAGAAATCAAGAGAAAATTACACTGGAGAATCTGACGCGTAGCCTCACCCCACGCGTAGCATCAACTGCTATTTTTGAGTCTGACGCTACGCATCACAGCCACGCGTAGCGTCAGTACTGCGTGGACAACCACTCCACTTTGGCCAACCACTCCACTTGGACTCAATAATGGGCACCCCACTCAGCCCAAGGGCCACCCCAATCAGCATAAATGGCCAAAAACTCGTGGAAACATGTCCAAGTGGCCAGGCATGATCAAGATTAATTATTGAAAGTGGCCATTATCAAGTGTTTAATGGAGGCTGAGTCAGGGGTCTGACGCGTAGCGTCACAGGGACGCGTAGCGTCAGCACCCTTGCTCAGCCCTATAAATAGGGCCATCCAACACCATTCATAGCATCCCATTCCATACACTTCTCTTCTCTTCTCTCTTGTGCTCGACTCTGAGTACTTCCTTTTGTGAGTTGTAGTTCTAGAATAGTTTTCTAGATACTTGAGTGTGTTTCAGTGTATTGTGATCGTTGTATCGTGAAGTTTCCATCGTCTTCTTCGTAATGTCAAACTCTGTAAGTGTTGTCTTTACTTTTACCATGTGTAACTAATTTGTTTATGTTGGAATTGGTGAACTAATCTATTGAGTATAATGTTGTGAATTCGACCTCTGCATGTTTATGATTCAAGTCCATGTTAGTATTTCAACCTTTTATTAATATGAACGTCAAACGGGAGAATGATTTTCATGTGTATCGAAACTGGTTTTATTAGTGTAAATGTCAAACGGGAGAATGATTATTTATGCCGTATTGAAACTAGTTTTGACGAAAGTAAAAAGTTGGAATACCCTTGGTATCTCAATTCTATAGGGGTTGTTAACCATTGTTGCCATAAGGCCAAGTCTTAATGCAAGTTTTTACTGAGAAAGCTCACGAGGGATCGGACTTTACGGTGAATTCTTAGAATTTATATCACGAGGGATCGGTTATAATGATTTTAAGCTGCAATGACATGAAACTTAATGATTAAATATGTATGTCTTGAGTTCCTCATTGTTATTCTAGATTAGGGATCCAATTTCCAACATAATTTGTTTATCTGTGTTTATCTCAAGTATCTTACCTATTCTAGATTGCAACTCAACTTTTTAGATAGATTTTATTTTCTTTTTATCTCATGAATCACTCAACCATGCTATCTTGTGAATATTGTATAAACTGTATATAAATCATTCTTTTGTTTATAATTTCCTTCACATTTACCATAGTAAGTAGAAGATTACTGTTGTTATTGGACTTTCAATCCTAGTGGAACGATATCTAAATTTTGAAAACTACAAACGAATTGGTGCGCTTGCCAATTGACAAAAAGTCCGGCGGTGGGAAAGAACCGCTGAGTCGCCGTCGGGCTAACAGTATACGTCAGGATTTGCATCCACAATCAAAGGGCAAACGAACATATTTGCCCCAGCATGTCATATGTTATCCAGAAAAGAAAAGCAAAGTTTGTGTGAATCATTGCGTAATATGAAAGTTCCTTCTGGTTACGGTTCAAACATCAACACTTATGTTTCCATGAAAGATTTGAAGTTAGTTAGGTTAAAGTCTCACGATTGTCATAAGTTGATGCAACAATTTCTACTTATCGCCATTCATGACATTCTTCCTAAAAATGTGAGAAATGTCATAACAAGATTGTGTTTGTTTTTCAATGCCATATGTTGCAAAGTAATCGTCTCTGACGAATTGGATGTGTTGAAACAGGAAGCATCACTTATACTATGTTAGCTTGAAATGTATTTCTCATCTTCTTTTTTTGACATAATGGTCCACTTAATCATCCATTTGGTGAAAGAGGTCCATTTGTGTGGTCCAATGTTCTTGTGGTGGATGTATCTCGTTGAGCGATATATGAGGATATTGAAAGGGTATATGAAGAATCAAAGTCATCCTAAAGCTTCAATTATGAAAGGTATATTTCAGAGGAAGTAATTGAGTTTTACACTGATTATATGTCACATGCTGAAAGCATTGGTATTCCAAAGACTCGTCATGATGGGCGATTGGATAGGAAAGGTAGGATTGGTAAAAAAAATGAAGAGCATGCCACATGATAATGTCCTTCAAGTACACTTGTATATTTTAAACAATACGAACAACGTGCAACCGTATCTAACCACTCACAAAGAGCTAGTCAAGAGAAATAACCTTAGAATGATTGAAAAGTGGGTATTGAATGAACACAACAAGACATTCATACAGTGGTTCCAAATTACCATTCTGAAAGATACATCTGCTTCTGTGACATTACATCGACTAGAATAGGGCCCCAACTTTGATGTCTTCACCTTTTGTAGGTATGACATAAATAACTATTCGTTCTACACAAGGACACAAGATGACAAGAATACAAATCAAAATAATAGAGTTACAGTTGTGGCTCAGTCAATGCATTTCTCAACTTTAAAGGACAACAACCCTATCATGGCCTAGTCATACTACTTTGGTGTGAGTGAAGATATATGGGAAGTCGATTACAGTCCTTTCACCGTTCCTGTGTTTAAATGCATTTATAGGTTGACAATAAGAACGTTGTCAAAACTGATGATATCGGATTTACATTGGTGGACCTCAACAAGATAGGTCATAAGGAGGAACCATTCATCATGGCAACGCAAGTGAAGCAAGTTTTTTATGTTACTGACCAAACTGACAAAAGGTGGTCAATTGTTATCCAAGGTAGATGCAATATTGGAGACCCGAATCTTGATGTTGTGGAAATTCCTTCTGTAATAACACGTATTCCAACATCTGTCATGGAACATGACATAGATGATGTAATTTCTAGTCGTCATGACCACCATGAAGGCTTGTGGGAAAATATTCCATCTTCATGATGGTACATTGGTATTTAACATGATTAAATCACTTATAATTTAAACGTAACTCTAACCCATTTTCTTTCTTGTTGTAGGCTGTAAGAACGAAAGCACAAAGCATCAGGAAGAAGAATGACTGCCCCACAGATTGTTACGTGGTGGTTATCGACTATTGGAGCAGCACATGGCCCAGGAGAAGGCCAGTCAGTGTTAGGCTAGCCAACCTGACACCGGTGTTGTGGATCCCCCTTCCCCACCAACATGCCATGAGAAATGGAAGTGGACTAGGGTCAGGAAGAGTGGGGAATACACTTCTTCATAAGCTCAAGAAGTCGCCTTATGAATAGTAAGTATCCGCCTTATAAAGTTTTTAGATTTTTGGTATACACAAAACCCTAAACACTAACTTGTTTAGTTTTAGGATTCCTTGGTTGAGCAATCAACCCAAGTCTTTTTTGTAGCCTATGGCAGGCAGGATATTTTGACTACCGCCATCGGCAGGCTAAAGCACCCAGGAAGGATGCGTTCTGTTGATTCAAGGTCACGGTAAGTTATAAATGACTGTATCCTTTCATTTTGTATCATTCACATTTCACAGGCCTCTGGAGCAATTACGGTGCTCCCGACCCGGTGCTATCCATCGAGGAGTTGGTGGAGCAAAGGGTTGAGTCGAGGGTGGTTGCTGTGAAGGCTGAATGCAGGGAAGAAATGATAAAGCTACATGCAGAGATGGCCTGATTCAGGGAGGAGATGAAGGCCTTACTCAGCCATCACCAGGAGCCTACTACACCTGTTGTCGACCCACAGGTTGGTTTCCTTATAGTATTTAACTGTTCGTTGTTTGTAATTTATTTCTTTAATTGTTGAATAACTTCCGCTTGGTGTGTAACTCTGTAGGTACGGAGGGTTAGCACTAAGGGGTCGTGTGCTACAGATGACTTTGATGATGATGGGGTCGAGGCTGTGGATACCCATCAATGTGACTTGTTCATTGATGGGTCAGAGGAGCCAGTTGCCACTGGCATGGTGTACAACTTAGGCCCTATAGTTCACCATCAGTCATTACATGATGGTATGTCCAAGGTCTCTATTGTCAAGATCATTAAGGAGGATGTTGTTGTGTCAGTGGCAACTCCAGAGGTGCAGACCGTTGGTCAGGCGGTGGGACACTTCCTTATGTGGCCTAACAGACTCCTGTCGGTTGCTCCTCCGTAGGTATAAACCTGAAACACTAACCCATTTTGTTATATTGTCAATTATGGTATAAACCTTTAATGTTTTAACTGTTCAACAGGAAGTAGGCCCGACATTGAAGAAGCCAGACCCCGTCGATGATTCGATCCAGATGCTATGGTAGCTTGGGGCTGAGCTAGACGAGGACGCTGTTGGGGTACCATGGCAGCCACTGGTGTTCAACCGTCTAAGTTCACTACCGCTTTACATTATGCGAAGTGACTTGTACGAGATTATGACGGGGACGACAATGTTGAACATATCTATCATTCAGATTTGGGAGTTATAAGTATATCATTTTAGGTCCAGTTATTTCATTATACAAGTTATTTATCGCTAACCATGTCTAAACTTGTTTAGGTTTCTGTATAAAATTTATGTGGACTTGGGTTTCGATGGAAATTATGGTTTCTTAGAGCCCTCTTTCATATAGAGAAGAGGGAACAGCAAGGAGGACACCTAGGCATACATCCAAAATTGGATGTATGAGTCTAGGAAGACGGTATACCTGGCCCCGTATCATAGAGGGTAAGATTCTATTCCATAATTATTGTCAAATAATTTTTGCATTTTGAAGTCTCACTTATCATTGGTAACTGCAACACTTATTGGACGCTCGTGGTGATCTATCCCCGGGCTTTAGTAGCTTTATACTTTGATTCTGTGCATGGGACTGTTCCACAAGACCTCAAAACAATAGTAGACACGTAAGTTAAACCCTAAAAAATAAAATAACTTTCTACAAATTCAATTATGTCATTTGTGTTCTTCTATGATTCTAACTTATCTTGTGTTTTATTCTGACGCTGGGTTGTGGTTGGATATAGTCGACTGCATGGAAGTAAGTCAAATGGAAAAAATCTCGTGTGGGTGCACCCAAAAGTAAGTCAATCAAATTCATTCAAATATTTATTATATTTTGAAAACTTGAATTTATTTATTCTATATTTTATGTCCATTGTAGTCTTATAGGGAGGAGGGTAGCTATGAGTACGGCTATTACATCATGCACACCATGCTGACCATTGTCCAAGAACATTTAGTAGATTGATGGACAGATGTAAGTCTCACTTGCCTAGTTTTCTACCAATTTGATCAAATTCATATAATAAATACAATTTTTGTTCTAATTGTTTTGTGTATTGTTTGCAGTACTTTCAGGACCGATCATACTTCCCTAAGACACGTGTAGATAATGTTAAAAAGCAATGGGCCGTATACTTCATTGAAGTGAGGAAAAGACTTAGATAGATATAGGATTTTTATTCTCTTATTGTTGTACTACTGTAGGGTTTAGGGTTTACATTCATGTCAATTGTATATAGTTTCATTTTCTATATTGTTATGATTTAATAGCAAATTAATGTTATATACATACCATTTGTTTTCATTTATTGGTGCTGCATATGCTGGGGATATATTGTGTTGGCTGTATCATATTACAGGTTTGGGAAATTAATAAAACAGAACCCACATTAAAAAAACCTCATATTTAATCACGGTTATTGCAATAACTGTGGTAATAGAGCCTATTTAATCACGGTTATGGTAATAACCGTGATTATAACTAGTAATGTAAATACAAGTTTTATGACCACTTGTAATCACGTTGTGATTAAATGTGATCTATAACCACGGTTGTGAACCGTGATTAAAAGCCTCCATCTATTACCACGGCTGTAACAACCACAGTTCATGAACTGTAATTAAAAGCTCATTTTAACCGTGATTAAATCCCTTTTTTGTACTAGTGTTAATAGAGACCAATATAAAGTTTATAATTTACACTAATTTTTTTAATAATTGATTTAAAAAACAAGCTCTTAGTTATCCAAGTTAATAAAAATGGCTACTTTGTAATTGTTTCATAGTGTGGGAACTAAATTGTCACACAAAATAAAATTATGAGACCAAATTAATACCTAAAAAATGTATGAGACCAAACATATCTTTTAACCAATAAAAAAATATAATTTTAAAATTCAAAGTTTGAAAGACTATTTGTTTTAAAAAATAAAAAGAGCTATACATAATTTTTAATTAAATATGAAAGGTTTGAAATATGAAAAGTTAATAAACATATGTTAAAAACAAATGAAAAGTTGATTAAATAAATAAATAAACTAATTAAATTGTTAAAATAAAAAATAAAGAAAGACAATCTATTTCTTTTTGTCGATGCTTTCATATTTTTACGTAGATTAAGAAATATAATTAATGTATTTTTTTGTTCATCATTCTTTCTTATATCATTTTCCTTCGTATACTCTGTGAGCACCTAATACTTATATAATAATGAAAATAGTGACTTTTTTTACAAAAATAAGCCAGAGCCTTCCCTTTTGAGTCTAGTTCAAGCGAGAGTATCCTCACTTGAGCGGAAATCCACCAAAATCCAACATGTTGAATCTCGCTCAAGCAAGATTATCCTCGCTCGAGCGAGAATCATCCAGAGACCATCCCTCATTTCCCTCACAGTCTCACTCAAGCGAGATTGGGCTCGCTTAACAGTATTTGGCCTCTAGGCCAACTTCCTCACACACTATCTTACTCGTTTGGCATCCAAAGGTCACTAAATTTTAACCCAAGCTAATTTTCACTAATTAAGACCTGTGGTCACTAGCCACACCTCAAAATACCTAAAAACGAAGGAGATATGCATAAAATCACACATAGCCTATTTTAGGTCATTTTAAGGGACTTGACCTATCAAATCTCATCCAATTAGAACCAAACCAACACTAACATACTTCAATCACCTCCCAGGCTTTACCAAGCCTATCTGAAGGTGTTAGAATCTCACAGATCAAAATCTAGCCTATCTAGATCCTCCTTTATGCATAATTCTTATGATTTATCATATTAAACCAATGAAATTCCATATCACCATACATTTAACTTCATACAATCATCAACTAAAATATTCCAGACTTAATGCCACAAACAACACCTGCCTATATGCAATAAAATAGAATGTCGATATGTAATATAGTTCCTGGGCATAATCACATATACAATTACATATCAATTCCATCATATGCTTTATCTTTCAATATATATATATATATATATATATATATATATATATATATAGGGGATGTATGTTATAAGAAAGGTTCTTTTATGTGAGAGTGAGATGAGCCAATCTGGGCCGTATAGCCATACAATGGATGGTTAAGATTAAAAGCTTTCAAAGTCATATGATCACTTAAAAGGTTACATCATGTTTTTTTAAAAATCACATGATTAATCTTAACCATCCATTGTATAGTTGTACGGTCAATATTCACTCCTCTCACTCTCACATAAGAAAGTCTTTCTTATATGATACATCTTATATATATATATATAAACACATACATATCAAGAACTGGTTAAGGCTATATGACACCAGAAGCTATACAAATATATATATATAGACGGGTCCTTCCCACTGGCAATCACCATTCATCGCCACGGTCCAGTTCCACTAAAAAATCAACAACACTTAGAGTTGAACATATATGTTTTAAATGACAGGTATTGAAGTAAATTTCACTATTGTACATACTAATACCTACCCAGTTCTACAATCATCATATCAATACATAAATCATTATGAATCATCATCGTTCACAATGCCATTTAACATATTTGCATCATCATAAATGCATCAATCACAATAATACATATCATGAGCTGCCTAATAACATTTCAATCTCAATATCTTTATGTAAATGCATGTGCATATGGATCTGACTCTACCAATGTGAATTATACTACAATATATAATTTTCTCAACATATAATCAATCCTTTTTACTAGTATTGAAATGTTCGTCTATAATACAACACCAACAACTCAATTTAGGTGTTGTGGGCCAGACTTGAACCCAATCCAAGGCGGCTGTGGAATCCAAAGGAAATCACCACAGGATCTGTGTCTATCCAAAGACCACTTATCCATCTGAGTCAGCATCACAAGCCCCCTACAGTCTTGCATGTGTCTTTTAATGCAAATGTTATGCCACAACTAATCACAATTAGCATAAACCACCTGATTACCATCACTAGGGGCCACCACTTGGTTACCATTACCTAGGTTCTCTTTTTAACATATCAACAGGCATAACATGCAACAAATAATTACAATCTATTCACAATATTGTCTAAGCTACCTCAAGTTTATTTCAACATCATTAGTACAATATAATCAACTATTACATTCATTCATTTCAACCTCGTGCAATCAATATCCACATAATCAAGTTAAGACCACTACATATATAAATGGAATCCAATACATTCAAGAATTCATCAATCAAGATAACAATAACATAAAAAGGGGTATATCACCAGTCAAACATATTTTCATCAAAGCATTACAAATCATCAAACCTAAGCATCCATATATACCACTATTCATTTATAATCTATGCATTTAAAATATAATGTTCCCCTTACCTAAAATCCTCGATCCTATGCTCAAACGCTACCCAATTGTTTTTGAACACTTTTCTAAAACCTACACCAAGAACTGATCACTAAACATCTAGTATTTAATCAATTTTAAACTACTCGCTAACCCAAAACATGGCAATTATCCTTGATTTAACAAAACAACAAAGGCTTAGAGGATTACCACTTACTGAGCATCATCGACAGGTTTTAAAACTAAACTTCTGAAGCTTCGAAGTTGCCACAAAATATTAATGGTTTTGAAATGATACGTAGCCATGAAAACACAATAATTAAGACATGAATTTGCAAAGCGGAGCCAAAACTGTATATGGGTCATTCTGAAACTTACCAGAAATTACGGAAACAATAAATCCAAAGGTTCCTAAAGTTGTCCACACTCTTGACTAGCTTCAAAACTAATTAAAAACATAGAAATTGAAGGAATCAAGCTTGCATTGAAGAGAGGGGTCAAAACCGAACCATAGCCCATGGAATTTACATTGGTAATTAAGAAAAATGGAGCTCATTGACCTTGCAATGGCTACCCATGAAGAAGAAAAAGAGAAGTGGGGGTTGTTTCTTGCTTATACTTAAGAAAAATTAAAGAAATTGGTGGAGATGAAGATGGGTACATGTGGGTGGTGAGGGAAAAGACAATGTCCTTTTTCTTTGTTTCCTATGTGTCAGGCCCTAGCCTAATATCGATATTAATTTTTCTAAATGGATAAAATTTCACTCGTCATTTAAGTTGCCTTATAAATTTTATGGGTAATTTTTTAGTGATTAGTCATTAATTTTTAAATTACCTACATTAGTTATATTTCAAACCATTCCCATTAAGAGGCACTGCGTATAAGAATCAAATTCTCTGAAGCAAATAAAAATTTCAACACCAAGATTACCAATTTCAAAACTTGGAACAGGGTTTGGGCATATGAACGTCCAGACATGGTGTATGCACGCCCATTCATTACCAAAGGGTACCAAGCATTCATCATGGGCGTATGAGTAGGGATAGAAATGGGCCAGGCCGGGTCGGGCTTTGAAAGGCCTGAGCCTAGCCTACATTAAATTTTCAAGGCCTGAGCCTGGCCTATTAGCCCGTCATAGGCTTTTTTTTAAGGCCTGATCTAGCTTGTTTGAAGGCTTGCCCCGTTTAAAATCCTATTTATAATGAGACTTTTAAAAAGTCAAAATCAAACTAAAAAAATTATGTTCCATTCCTAATTGTTTTAATTGTAAACTTGTAATATTAATTTATATTATATAAATATAAATATATAATATATATATATGTATTATTTTATGTTATAAATATATTATATATAACTAATTAACAATTAATGTAATTAAATAGGCTAGCCTGTTGGGCTTTAAAGGCTTTTTAGAAAGCTTATGGCCTGACCTATTTAGTTTAAAAGGCCTTTTTAAAAGCCTAAGTCTGGCCTTCTAGCCTGACAAACCTAGCCTATGAAGGCTTTAAACAAGCCAGGCCGTAGGCCCCCGACGGACGACCTGGCCCATTTCCATCCCTACGTATGAGGGTGGCGTGCTAACGCCTATGAAGGGGAGCAAGGGACCACTACACAGCCACACATCAGCGTGTAAACGCCAACGTGGGCGTGTGTACGCGCATAAGCTGAGGCAAGATTCATGGCACACACTAGCACCAGCATATAGATGCCATAGAAAGGCATAGCAACACATGAACAAGAAGCTAGGCACAACAATAATATAAATACACATGCAATGACCAACATTTTTACGCCATGGGAACGTGTAAACACACAAAGACGTGGAAAATTCATCATGGGACCAACGTGTGATATGGCGTATAGACACCTATCACATGACCAAGAGGGAACACCACATAAGGACACGAGCGTATGAACGCTCCCTATAATGTGGAAACACGTAATTGACAAGGAACGAGTACATCGAGTCTAATTAGTGCCCCAACTTTCCAACGTTGGGACTAGTGTAAACACGCGCACGTAAGGAAAAGCGATACGTGAGGGAATCAGAAGATCAGAGTCTAGGCATTGGAATGCCTAGACCAGCATATTAACGCCCACATTAGAGGTGAATTTTCATAAATTGAAATCTAATCCCTACGTATAATTAGCCAACCTCTAAGGTTCCTAAATCCCTTATTTTTGGTCCTTATAATACCAAATTTCATAGGCTACATGTTTTCAACCTTTCAGATCTATTGGCAAAGTCCATTCACCCAAATTTGCTTGTATGATCAAGTTATATGATGAAGTATAATATGGATGCTTTATGGTCAACCCAAGGTATGAGACCACTCAAATGCACTCCAACTTATAATTCTAACCTCCCCACAAACTCAATATGTATATGCTAACTAGTAGGGGCAGCTTAAGGAGTTCAACTCTAACCACAACTAATTTTAGCCTATCAGGTTCAAGCAACACATCTTGTAGCTATGCTATATCATATTACTTCTCCTAATAAGCCATCATTTTATCTCAACAAAAACAAAATAGAATAGTTTATAACATGCTTACTATAGACACAGGCACCTTGAATTCATAATTAACACTATCAAACTAAATCATCACACTATTACACAATCCTTATACTTTAAAATAAAGTATAACAACCTACCCATGTCTTTTAAGGTACAACAATATACATGACTCAAGGTTGGATCTCATAAACACCATAACACAACAAGCTGCCAATAAGACACACACATATATTTATATATATAACAACAATAGTGCAATGGCTCAATGCCAATGAATTTTTCAAATTTTTAAATTAGGACATCCAACCTTTATCACAATTCATTAAAGTCATATTCAATACACTTGTAATCCAACAAAAATTTGATCAACCTACAGAACCTACCCATGAATTTAAATCTTATATGTCAATCTATACATCTATGGCTCAATGCCTATTCCACAATTCATTAGGATGCATTATAACATAATCTAATCTTCAAGTTCATTAACAATTTAAAGTAAACCATTCAAGTACAGAACCTGCCCAACATAAATATTCAATATAGTAATGTTGCACAATGGCTCAGAGTACATCTTATCACAAGCATAGTTCATATTTCAACCATAATTATCAAATAGCGGAATCACAGCTGCTATAGCGGCGAGATGGAGCAGAGCGGCCCCCCTGTGGGACGGTACCGGGATCGTGGCTTAGAATCAAATCGCGGCACGATTCCCACTATTGTAGGCACACAGATCGCGATGAATTGTGGCCGCAACCTTTGGCTGGGGGGAAAACAACGTCCTTTTTACTTTTTTGTGGGTATACAAGTAATTTTATCCCGTCTTTCCTTTTAATTTAGAAAACCTAACCTTTCCCTCTTCTTCTCTCATTTCTCTTTTTTCTCTCTGCTGCGAACTGCTTCAACATCTTCTCCCTCTTGCATGAGCTTCCTCTTCTCTAGCGACCTTCTACAGCGAGATCTACAACTCCAGCCACTACTACCACAGCTCTAACAGTTGTGGGTCTTCTCTTTTTCTATTTTTAATAGCCTTAAACAGCCCCAACCACTACTATTTCAGGCTGTCCTTCTTCCTCTACTCCTTCTCTTCACTATTTTGTATATCCTTTCTTCGACGAGCTTCTCCGATGACTTTTGTAACTTCGGCAACCACTATAGCAGGTCTAAAGTTGTTCCCTCCTCCTTCTTTTTCTATTTTTCAACACCCTTAAACACCTCCGATGACCACTGTTAGAGAATGGCAGCCTTAAACAACTCTAAGACCCCTCAATCAGCTGCAGAAACTAAAATGCATAGGCCAACAACGAAGAATACTGACCTTGCTTGGACTTAGAACTATTTAAAGGATAAAAAAAACACAAGGGAAGTTGGTTGTGTTTTTTGTGGGAAAACCACCAATGGTGGTATAACTAGAGCAAAACTGTATCAGTTGGGCACAATTGGAAATGTTGGGAAGTGTTTGAAGACCCCGGAAGATGTGAAGGAAAAACTACGGGAAGTGGCTGCCAAAAAGGTTGCCGATAAAATTGTTTACATGAATGAAGTTGAGGAAGAAGATGAGGATGATAAAGAGATTCAACAAATAAGGGCGGTTAAAAAATAGAAGCTGGCTGCAGATTCAAGTGAAGCTTCAAACACTTTTCCAAAGAAGTCAAAAAATTACAAAGGGCCAATGGATGTGTGGATGATGAGGGATGCAATAATAGTAACAAAATTGGGGGAAAATACTAAACAAACAAATATTAAGGACCATTATGCTAAGGAGGCAAAGGCGATAACTCTGCAATACACAGAACGATTCCTTGTTAGAAATGGAATTGCTTTCAATGTGGTGTGTACAATGAGCTTCAAGTAAATATTGGAAGCTGTGGGACAATATGGTCCTAATTTGAAGTTGCCAAGCTACCATGAGTTTAGAGTTCCTCTCCTTAAGAAGGAGATGGAGTACACCAAAGATTTAATAAGGAACCATGAGGTTTGGAGAGACAACCATGGATGTTCTATCATATCCGATGGTTGGACGGATAGGAAAGGGAGAACATTGATTAATTTCTTGGTGAATACGCCCACAAGAACTATGTTTATGAAGAGTGTTGATGCCTCTTCTTATATGAAGACTGGGGAGAAAGTGCATGAATTGCTAGACAAGTTTGTAGAGGAGATTAGAGACTCCAAAGTTATCCAAGTGATCACAGACAATGGAAGAAATTATAAATTAGCTAGTAATTTGATTTGATTTGATTTCATTTATTAAAAATTTAATTTAGGCATAATTGATTAAATAATATATTATTTTAGGTAAGTTGCTGATGGCCAAGAGGCCATACTTATTTTGGACACCTTGTGCTACACATTGCCTAGATTTGATGTTGGAAGACATAGGCAAGCTTACAAGGATCAAGAGAGCCATAAACAGAGGAATCAAGCTTGTTGGCTACATCTATAACCATTCATTGGCATTGAATCTGTTAAGAAACTTCACCAATGGTGCTGAATTGGTGAGACATGGCGTTACAAGGTTTTCTACAACCTTCTTGACATTGCAAAGGTTGTACAATTTAAAGACCAACCTTTGATGTTCACGTTAGATGAATAGTTGCATAGCAAGGGTGAAAAAGAAGCCAAGGCTAAGAGAGAAATGGATACCGTCATACTTCCTACCTTTTGGGCTGATGTAGTTTATAGCCTCCAGGCTATAAGGCCAATTGTGTTTGTATTGAGATTAGTTGATAATGAGAAGAAACCCGTAATGGGTTATATTTATGAAGCCATGGAGAGGGCCAAGGAAAGTATTCAAAATGCTTTCAAGAGAGATGAGAGAAAATATAAGGATATCTTTAAGATAATTGATAGGGGATGGGATTGTCAGTTACATCATCCTTTACATGCTGCAGGGTACTACCTCAATCCCCAAATCTACTTTTCAAATGCATCTATTGAGAGGGATAGGGAGGTGAAACACGGCCTCATGACGGTTATTGAGAGGTTGTCTGAGACTACCCAGGAGGAGGACATGGCTACAATGGAATTAGGAAGTTATAGAATGGCTGATGGATTGTTTGGTTCAGCTAGGGCCATAAGACAAAGGACTATTATGGCCCCTGGTAAATGTTTTTCCTAATAATAGTTATTTATTTTTCATGAAAATTAGCAACTAATATTAATTAATCCTATTGCAGCCAAATGGTGGAAGACCTATAGGACACTTACTCCATATTTGCAGAACATTGCCATCAAAGTGTTGTCATTGACATGTACTTCATCAGGATGTGAGAGGAACTGGAGCATATTTGAGCATGTAGGATTCATTTCATCTTAAATTTTCTACATTATTAGTATCTTTTAGTATTTGTTTAGTTTTTTAACATTTTTTACCACAATAAAATAGATTCATTCTAAGAAAAGAAGTTGGCTTCAGCATCATAAGTTAGAGGACTTGATATTCATCTGGAAGGGAAGAACCAATGGAACTTGGAAATGAAGATGAAGAATATGATTTTTAGAGTTCTTTATGATATCATATAATACTTGATAATGTGATTTGACACTTGAATTATAGTTTTTAATTATATTTTTGATATGATATGACACTTGAGTTGTAGTTTTATCACTTTTGATTGTCAATATATGCATTTAGAATGGTTTTCAATTAGTATTTTGTGTTTTTTAATGTTTTTCTACATATACATGTGTTTATTTGTTTTTGTGTTATATCCTCGCGATAGTAGCAAATAGTATCCACGATCTGCTCCGCGATGCCATGATCCTAATTTTGGGGTTAGCCGCGATGCTCCGGTATTTGCGATTGACTACTATGATTTCAACTCAACCGCTTTTCATTAAAACCATGCATTAGAGTTTCAATCCATCCAGCATTCAACAAAGTGCAATTTAAGTTGATAATCTAGCTATAACCATCTAGTATAACACATATAGTCAAAAGACACACTAATACCAAAGATATCAAAATACCAAAGTAGAACTATACACAACTACATCAGCATACGCTTATATATATAGACAGGTACATTCGCTATGGTTGTACAATGCATTAGAGCCTCTTGATCGAGCAAACTCATCCCCCTGTACATTTACTGAAATGTCCATAATTTAAAGGGTAAGTGCTAATCAAATAATGAGTAGCAATTTAATAAATAGGCTAATCATTGCCTTTTCCATCTTTTAATAAAAGTCAAGGAACCACATCATTAAGCACAACAACATGATATCTTTACAGAATCAAACTCAACCATCCTCAATAATATAAGCACTAAGGCTTTTAAGATTAAATCACACGTCTTAGAAATTCCATCCAACCATTCATCAACTATACATATTTATCAATACTCACTAGTACAATATATGCATGCCATGGTCTTTGAAAACTTTTCTTTCATTTGTGCATAAAACAATAAAATATAGATCCGACTAAATAATACGAGCAAGTGCCAAGACAACCCACTTAATGAATCTCAGCACTATAAATGAGGGGTGTCTAGGTAACCACACAATGAATCTTAGCACTATAAGTAGTAGTACCTGAGGACACCAGTGAATCTCAACACTATAAGCGGTAGCCTCAAAAGAAACAAGCCATAGACTACACAATAACAGTAAATCTTAGTGCTGGAAATGCATATGATGTCATGTAATGCATAATGCATATGATGCGAATCGTAGCGCATATTCATAATTCAACTCAACATCATAGCCTACTTCTTCTAAACCATTTTAATAACAATTATCATCCATTAAATTTGCTATACGGCCAAATAAGTATCATATCACTCTAGTACTCAACATATCAGTACTCCATATCACATCATATATATATATAACATCACTAGCAAAATTTGGCAAACATCATATTTCCATTGTATATTGGATTGCCAGTTTACATATACACAAACCATATATATATTAACCAAGTGGCCTCAATTACTCAAGAGGGGGGGTGAATTGAGTATTAAAAATTTTCTTTGGAATGCTCTTGAAATTGATTCTTTTGGTTGCTATGTTTATTTAGGATAATAAACTAGATTGTAATAATACACAAGACAAACTAATAACAACTTAAAGAGTTTAAGAGAGTGAATCAAATAAGTTACAAAGCAATTTATGGAACCTTAGAAAGATTGATTCAAGATTGTTGCTTAAGTCCAAGTTCAACAATGCTATTCAAAAAGGTTTTCAACTTAATATATCATGCACTTAGTCCAATTAATGAAGCAATGAATTAAGCAAACAAGTTAAGTGCACAATTTAAAAGAGTTTAGGGAAGAGAGATTTGCAAACCGATGTATACGAGTTCCACCACGCCGGTGTACGTCTCGCCTCTAAGCAACCCACTTAGAGGACTTCCACTATTGTAGATTAGAGATACACTTTGAGCAATTGCAACTTCCTAGTGTCCCACACTCAAGAATCCAATCCTCACAAGTACAAGGGCACCCCACTCAGTCTCTCAATCTCACAATTACAAGGTTGAAACCCAACCCAAAATTTGTATGAAGTTTGATGTTTAAGTGTACAAGGAAACTCTCTTACTAGAGTGGATTTACAATTCAAAGCTTTCACAAGATAGTAACTCTCAAAGAGAGGATATGCAAGTTAAGTACACAAATATAATTTCCCCACAAATTAACTCTCAAAAATAATCTCAAGAAATATGCCAATCAAGAATAAAGAGAGTAAGTAGAAGAGCAAGAGAATGGAGGGGAAGAAAGCAAATGGAAATGCTTCAAATGCTTGGTGTGTTTTGCTTCTTCAATTTCCTCTCTATTTATAGCCTCCAGCAACATGGAATTTTCACTTAAAATATTCCAATGGATCCATGAATCATGTAATGGAACTTGTCTTTGTCTGCTTAGTGGACCATTATTCATGAAGTGTGATCTGAGGCTTCCAACTTTGCAATTCTAGCTTGTAACGCATGTTCAACAATCATTTGAACTGGATGAATCAATTCATTTCTCAAAAGAATCGATTCTTTTAGTGTTATTTATGCAATTTTAGCTCTTCCAGGCGTATGAATCGATTCAGGGCAAGGGGGAATCGATTCAAACCATTAAAAACACACATCCTGGGCCACTGTCTTCGTGTGAATCGATTCACACATGCATTGAATCGATTCAGCCTATCAAAAATGCATTCCTGGGTACTTAGAAACCGTATGAATCGATTCATTCCACTTTGCCTTGCATAATGAATCGATTCATGCACCTGTTGCATGAATTCCAGCACTTTGTTTTACCCTTTTTTTTGATATTTGTTCAATCATGGCTCCAATCCTTTGATCCTTAGGCACTTTGATAAATTTATTTCACCTGTTCTAAACCTTTATAAATGCCTTGAACATGTGTCCTTGATTATTCATCAAGCTTAAATATCAAACATTTTAGATTCCACATCAAACATAATTAATGCTTGATAACATCCTTGATATTTCTCCATTTGTTGTGTCATTATCAAAACCTACATCAACATAAAATTACATTCTCCCCCTTTTTGATGATGACAACAAATACTTGTCTCTTGGGGTGTTAGTATCATAATAGTTCAAATACAAAATAACTCCCCCTATCACATGTAATTAGATACCATATATATATGACATTAAAGGCACAAATTTTCAAGAGAGTGTTTAAGAATAAAAGGTCTCTCCCCCTTAATATATGTTCTCTCCTTCTTAATCAACTCTCATCTTTTTACAAGATATTCCATTTAGAGTGTAAATCTACTCCCCCTTTCTTATATATTTCTCTCCCCCTAGAAATGTATGTATTTCTCTCCCCCTTTGGCATCATCAAAAAGACTACCTTATTTGATAAACATACATCATCAAAAACATTACCACTTAAAGGTACATGCATACAATTCAAAGTAAGATGACAATGCAACATACATCGCGAAATCATTCATAGCATATAGGCACACAATGTCTCATGGGAATCGATTCATCTAGCTATTTGTACATGAGTTTGAAGAATCATGTTACTAAGGGATTTATACACGGATTTAGATTTTGCAAGTTGCCAATGATTTTGTTGCACAAGAAAGTCAAGAAAATCAAAGGTCATTTGCCATTTATTTTTAAGATCCATGATGTATATAGGAGATTATCTTTGTGTCAAAAATATGTTTAAAAAATAAGTGGGGACTCTACGGGGTCTTAAATAGGACAAGAGATTTGTAGAGCATTAAGTTGATTATTGAAAAATGAGGGTATAAATTTTCTTCAAAAATTTGTATGTATATCACAATGTAAGGTATTATCTTCAAGGAAATGAAAATTTTATGGAAAAGATAAGTTTGAAATCTATAAGTTAAAGATTTGAAAAAATTATTTTCAAAGAGTAAAATAAGTCAATTAGGAGATTTCCAAAATTCCTAACTCCCTTCTAATGTTTATAAATTGGTCTTTTGGAAGGGGTTTTGTAAAAATGTCCGCCAATTGTTTTGAAGTTTCAACATATTCAAGTACACAATCTCCTTTCAAAACATGGTCTCTAATGAAGTGATGTCTTATTTCAATGTGTTTGGTCCTAGAATGCATGACCGGATTCTTAGAAATATTTATTGCACTAGTGTTATCACATTTAATGGGGACTTTATCCATGGTAATACCAAAATCAAGAAGTTGTTGTCTCATCCAAAGAATTTGAGCACAACAACTACCGGCTGCCACATATTCTGCCTCAGCCGTTGACAATGCAACACTTGCTTGTTTCTTGCTATGCCAAGAAACAAGGGAACTACCAAGTAAATGACATGTACCACTAGTACTTTTTCTATCAAGCTTACAACCCGCAAAGTCAGAATCAGAATATCCTAAAAGATTACATTCAACGCCTTTGGGATACCACAAACCAACATTTTGAGTACCCACAAGATATTTCAAAATTCTTTTTACGGCAGTTAAGTGTGATTCTTTAGGACATGCTTGATATCTAGCACACATACATACTGCAAACATAATATCGGGTCTACTAGCAGTTAAATAAAGTAAGGAACCAATCATACCTCGGTATTTAGTTATTTCAACGTTCTTACCCTTTTCATCTTTGTCTAAATAGCAAGATGTACTCATGGGTGTTGCTATTTCATTTGCCTTGTCCATTTCAAACCTTTTGAGTAGTTCTTTACAATACTTTGTTTGACTAATGAACGTTCCTTCACTTGTTTGTGTTATTTGTAATCCAAGGAAGGTGAGTTCTCCCATCATGGACATTTCAAACTCATCTTGCATAATCTTAGCAAACTCTTGACAAAGACTTTCATTAGTAGCACCAAAAATTATGTCATCAACATAAACTTATACCAAAAGAATGTCATGATTTTTACGCTTTATAAATAGTGTAGTGTCAACCTTTCCTCTTTCAAAATTATTTTCTAAAAGAAATTTGCTAAGTCTTTCATACCAAGCTCTTGGAGCTTGTTTCAAACCATATAAGGCTTTTCTCAATTTAAAAACATGATTTGGAAATTTATGATTTTCAAAACCGGGAGGTTGATCTACATAAACTTCTTCTTGAATATAGCCATTTAAAAAAGCGCTTTTGACATCCATTTGATAAAGTTTAAAATCCATACAACAAGCAAAAGCTAATAATAATCTAATGGCTTCTAACCTAGCTACGGGAGCATACGTTTCTTTATAGTCTATTCCTTCTTCTTGATTATACCCCTTAGCAACTAGTCTAGCTTTGTTTCTAGTTATTATTCCATTTTCATCTAGTTTGTTCCTAAAAACCCATTTGGTGCCTATTATTAGATGGTCATTGGGTCTTGGCACAAGTTTCCAAACTTTATTTCTTTCAAATTGGTTTAATTCTTCTTGCATAGCCAACATCCAATGTTCATCAATAATGGCTTCTTCAATATTTTTGGGTTCAATTTGGGATACAAAAGCTAAGTGATTGCATGCATTTCTAATGGCATTTTGAGTACTTACCCCTTTGGTTATTTCTCCAATGATCTTGTCCAAGGGATGGTCTTTTAAGGTTACCCAATTTTGTTGTTTATCAAGTTGAGTTGTACTTCCTTCATTGTTGGCTTCTTCTTTGTCTTCCAAGTTCATTTCTTGGAAGGTACCTACAAGATCATCAACTTCCTTTCTCGGAGGATTTTGGTTAAGTTCATCAAATTTAACATGTATGGACTCTTCAATTGTATAGGTTCATTTGTTAAAGAGTCTATATGCTTTACTAGTAGATGAATAACCTAGAAAAATTGCTTCATCAGATTTTGCATCAAATTTGCCAAGATTTTCCTTTCCATTGTTTAAGACAAAGCATTTGCATCCAAAAATGTGAAAGTAAGAAATATTTGGTTTTCGTCCTTTATAAAGTTCATAGGGGGTTTTCTTTAATATAGGCCTTATCAAACAACGATTCATAACATGACAAGCGGTGTTCACCGCATCGGCCCAAAAATGTTTTGAAATATTAGCTTCATTCAACATAGTTCTTGCAAGCTCCGCTAAAGATCGATTTTTCCTTTCAACTACTCCATTTTGTTGTGGAGTTCTAGGAGCCGAAAAATTATGTTCAATGCCAAACTTTTCGCAAAATTTCTCAAAAGATTGGTTTTCAAATTCTCCCCTATGATCCGTTTGAATGGATGCTATTTTTAAATTTTGTTCATTTTGGATGACCTTGGCAAGTTTCTTAAATGCTTGATATGCTTCATGTTTATGAGTAAGAAACAATGTCCATGTATATCTAGAGTAATCATCCACAATCACAAGACCATAATAGTTTCCACCAAAACTTTTGATTTTTGAAGGCCCAAATAAATCCATATGTAAAAGTTGTAAAGGTCTTGTTGTTGAAACAATATTTTTTGCTTGAAAAGAAACCTTTACTTGTTTTCCTTTTTGACAAGCGTCACAAAATTTATTTTCAAATTTCAATTTTGGTAAACCAATAACTAAATCTTTTGAAACAAGTTTATTTAAATGGTCTACATGAATGTGAGCGATTCTTCTATGCCAAAGCCATGATTCATCCTCTTTAGTTATAAAGCATTGTACATCATTTGAAGCAAGACAATCTAGATTAATCATGTAAATGTTATCTACTCTTTGACCAACAAACTTTATCTCCTTGTTTAGTTTATTTTCAATTATGCAACCGTTTGTTTCAAAAACAATTTTATAGCCCTTGTCACATAATTGACTAATACTAAGCAAGTTATGTTTTAGTCCTTCAACATATAATACATCATTTATGGAGGTGGAAGAATTTTTACCAACATTTCCGATTCCAAGTATTCTTCCCTTTGTGTTATCTCCATAAGTAACAAATCCTTTGCTTCGTGGAGTAAGTGATATAAACTTACTTTTGTCTCCCGTCATATGTTTAGAACACCCACTATCCAAGTACCAATGGGTGTTACTTGCCTTAAAACATACCTACAAAACAATTCAAGTTAGAGAGCTTGGTACCCATTTTATGTTGGGTCCTTGTAGGTTAGTTTGTGAAAATGTTCCTTTAGGAACCCATACTTTTCTCACTACTTTTGGTCCTAATCTTCTAATATTGCAATTATAAGAGTCATGACCTTTAAGACCACAATGATTGCATTTCACAAAAGGTGTAGATGATTTATAAGATGGCACAAAGAAATTTTTGTAATGTTTTTCCTTCTTGTGAGCATGCAATCCTTGATTATATCCTAGTCCCGTTTTGTTAAACATACAACGTTGTTTTCCTAGAAGTGCATTTAAGTTATCTCTACCATTAGTAAACTTTTCTAGAGTTTTATTCAAGTCCAAAACCTTAGTTTCTAGCATATCACATTTCTTTACAAACTCACAAGGTTTGGTCCTAGAGCATGCTTGAATATTAGCTAATTCTTCTTTTAAACCTTCATTTTCTTTACAAACTTCCATAAGATGCATCTCTAGAGTATCACTAGTTTTTCTAGACAACTTAAGTCTATTAGAAACTTTTATGAATTTTTCATACAAATGTTCAAGAGCATCAAGTAATTCTTCCTTATCTAAGTTATGAAAGTTTACCTCATCTTCTTCATCTAGGTGATTGGCCATGAGACAAAAATTTGCTTCTTCATTCTCGGATTCGTCCGAACTACTCACTTCATTTTCATCCCATGCTATGTATGCTCTCCTTTTTCCTTTTTGATCCTTGTGTTTCTTTTTGAGATTTGGACAATCCACTTTGAAATGTCCTTCCTTTCCACATTCAAAACAAGTTGGTGAAATAGAATTTTCTTTAGGTATAGATTTCTTACCTTGTGATTTGAAGTTCCTTTGAAAGCATTTGTTCTTCATGAGCTTTCCAAACCTTCTTACAAATAGGCTTAACTCTTCATCTTCGTCAAGATCACTCTCGATTTCATCTTCAACTATTGAAGTAGCTTTGAGAGCTAGTCCTTTCTTTTTGGAGACTTTCTCTTCTTCTTCCGCCATCTTCAATTCTTTTAGCTCTTGTTCTTGTTCTTGCAACTTACCAAATAGTGTAGCAAGAGACATTTCATTGATAGTAGGCGATTGTTTGATGGTCGTGACTAATGGTTGCCATTCCCTATTAAGACTTTTCAAGACTTTGTGAATAAGCTCTTTATTAGTATAAGTCTTTCCAAGTGTAATGAGTTGATTTATAATGAGTGTAAAACGTTTTTGCATATCAACAATTGATTCATTGGAATTTAGCCTAAAGCACTCATATTGACTAGTTAATGTACTAATCTTAGAGTCTTTAACATCATTTGTACCTTCATGGGTTACTTGTAAAGTATCCCACATCTCCTTGGCAGATTTACATGTGATTACACGGAAAAATTCATCGGGGCCTAAAGCTAAAGTTATAAGATTTTTTGCCTTATAATTATATTGCACTTTCTTTTCTTCTTCACTAGACCAAATGTCCATAGGCTTTTCAACTTGCTTATCATCCACAATATGCATAGGCACAAAGGGACCATTTTCAATGGCATTCCACACTTTTAAGTCCATTGATTGAACAAAAATTTTTATTCTTTCTTTCCAAAAAGCATAACCCTCACCATTAAAAGCGGGAGGTCAGTTTGTAGCACCACCCTCGTGAAACATGTTATATGAGGTTGAGGCCATTTGTTCTCTTGAAGCCGTTAAGCTTGATTTACCAAGAGTCAAGCTCTGATACCACTTGTTAACCAAGTGGCCTCAATTACTCAAGAGGGGGGGTGAATTGAGTATTAAAAATTTTCTTTGGAATGCTCTTGAAATTGATTCTTTTGGTTGCTATGTTTATTTAGGATAATAAACTAGATTGTAATAATACACAAGACAAACTAATAACAACTTAAAGAGTTTAAGAGAGTGAATCAAATAAGTTACAAAGCAATTTATGGAACCTTAGAAAGATTGATTCAAGATTGTTGCTTAAGTCCAAGTTCAACAATGCTATTCAAAAAGGTTTTCAACTTAATATATCATGCACTTAGTCCAATTAATGAAGCAATGAATTAAGCAAACAAGTTAAGTGCACAATTTAAAAGAGTTTAGGGAAGAGAGATTTGCAAACCGATGTATACGAGTTCCACCACGCCGGTGTACGTCTCGCCTCTAAGCAACCCACTTAGAGGACTTCCACTATTGTAGATTAGAGATACACTTTGAGCAATTGCAACTTCCTAGTGTCCCACACTCAAGAATCCAATCCTCACAAGTACAAGGGCACCCCACTCAGTCTCTCAATCTCACAATTACAAGGTTGAAACCCAACCCAAAATTTGTATGAAGTTTGATGTTTAAGTGTACAAGGAAACTCTCTTACTAGAGTGGATTTACAATTCAAAGCTTTCACAAGATAGTAACTCTCAAAGAGAGGATATGCAAGTTAAGTACACAAATATAATTTCCCCACAAATTAACTCTCAAAAATAATCTCAAGAAATATGCCAATCAAGAATAAAGAGAGTAAGTAGAAGAGCAAGAGAATGGAGGGGGAAGAAAGCAAATGGAAATGCTTCAAATGCTTGGTGTGTTTTGCTTCTTCAATTTCCTCTCTATTAATAGCCTCCAGCAACATGGAATTTTCACTTAAAATATTCCAATGGATCCATGAATCATGTAATGGAACTTGTCTTTGTCTGCTTAGTGGACCATTATTCATGAAGTGTGATCTGAGGCTTCCAACTTTGCAATTCCAGCTTGTAACGCATGTTCAACAATCATTTGAACTGGATGAATCAATTCATTTCTCAAAAGAATCGATTCTTTTAGTGTTATTTATGCAATTTTAGCTCTTCCAGGCGTATGAATCGATTCAGGGCAAGGGGGAATCGATTCAAACCATTAAAAACACACATCCTGGGCCACTGTCTTCGTGTGAATCGATTCACACATGCATTGAATCGATTCAGCCTATCAAAAATGCATTCCTGGGTACTTAGAAACCGTATGAATCGATTCATTCCACTTTGCCTTGCATAATGAATCGATTCATGCACCTGTTGCATGAATTCCAGCACTTTGTTTTACCCTTTTTTTTGATATTTGTTCAATCATAGCTCCAATCCTTTGATCCTTAGGCACTTTGATAAATTTATTTCACCTGTTCTAAACCTTTATAAATGCCTTGAACATGTGTCCTTGATTATTCATCCAGCTTAAATATCAAACATTTTAGATTCCACATCAAACATAATTAATGCTTGATAACATCCTTGATATTTCTCCATTTGTTGTGTCATTATCAAAACCTACATCAACATAAAATTACAATATACACACACATGTGTCATTAAACACAATTCAATATTAACTACTGTCGCGACCGAGATCGTGATGGTGCGGCCGTCCCGTCCGAAATGAATGGAGGTAAAAAACAGAACAGGGAGTCGCCATCTGTCGTGACCAAGATCGCGACGTGATGCATAAATCCTAATGGATTATATTCTTTTGGTAAGCACACCAATCGTTAAATTTGTAATTTATTTGATCGTCCCATAGGGATTGAGGTAATTACCATAATCTTGGACTAGCACAAGCTGAACCAGAACAACACAGTGAAGAATTCATTTTGTTTTTGTTGTTTTTATACTTTCTATGTTTTTGTATTTTCAGCAACAATATAGGAGATGAAATGTGATTAATGGAAGATAGGTTAGGATTACTTCAGCGTACAACTTCATCAAGGAACATACAATCAAGGTTCAACTAAGCTTCAGATGCAAGAGGACAATTCACAGATGGTTAATCCTTAATTCCTTAAGTAATTAACACTAATTTCTAAGCATTAAACCCTAATCCCTTAGGTGTTCAGTGACAGAGAAATCTAATGTGAAATTGGGGGTTGAACCCTAACTATTCACCTAAGTACTAGGCTTGAATTAGTTAGGAAACCAAAAGTTACCTAAGCCTCAACCATGATTCCTCACTGGTGAGATTCTTCATTTGGATCTAAATTTGTCAATTCAACAGAGTAGATCCACTTCTCAGCTTGTTCTCTTTTTACTTCAGAAGATAATTTCCTTAATGCAGCTTCAAGATTCCATCGGAAGCTTCAGCAATCCAAACCCTACGGGTTTAGAAACCCATGGGAATGGATTCTGTGGAAGGAATATGAAGAGACATGGACGAGAGAGTTTAGAAAGAGAAAAGAATTAGAGAAAGATTAGAATTGAGAAAAATGAATCGTGTTATTCCTTGTGTGTGTCTCCTCCTTCTTTTTACAGAGTATGTACAAGTATATATAGGTTGTAACATCCCGATTTTTAATTAATTACTGGGTGTGGTAAATTTCAGGATTAAGGTTATGGATTCATTAAGTTAATGGTTGATTGGAATTTAATGATTAATTAGATAAATTATTGAATAATAATAATAATAATAATATTAATAATGCAAGAATGGACCATGTGCCTTGGTGGCTTAGTGGGCCCGGTTCTCTCTCCCTTTCTCTCTCTTTATGCACGCTGGTGGTAGGTGGTGCCTTAGGAGTTTCGGTTCCCTTCCTCTCCTTTGTCCACGTTGGATGTGGGTAATCATTGCTGAGGGAATGGCATTAAATGCTGATGGACTTGCATTAAATGTGAAGGTGATGGCTGATAGAGAGAGTGAGTTGATGGGGCTGTAAGGTGATATAGCTTCACTTTCACGTTTCCCCTCCTCACATTATTCATTTCCTTGTTGGTTCATGTTTTGGTGAGAGAAGTGCTCCTCCTTCTCTCTAGAGTTCCCTGGACTTTTTCTCTTCTGCATTGCTATTTCTTCTCCGTCGTCCTCTCTTTCATCTTCTTCTTCCACTCACGCATGGTGTAGAACTAAGTAGAACTGCGTGGTGATGAGGAACAGCATGGTGCTGTGTGTTCTAGAGGCTGGGTTCCTCCTTTGCTTCCCCTGGTGCTCCTTCTTCTTCTTCCCCATGTGTTGAGTTGTTGGTGGCTCGGTTGGGAGCCAGCAGCTATGTGGTTGCCTCGTTGTGGAAGTGGTCCACTGTGGGTGAGGCTATGTGTTGTGAAGAAGAAGGCATGGATGGTGCATGAAGGTTTGGTTGTCCTCCACTGTTTGTGAGGACTAGGTCTCGGTGCGGCTCGAGTGTAGGACAGCTTTGGGTGAGCCTTGGTGGCTATGTTACTCGTGTGGAGACAGAGCTGGTTCTCCATGATTGAGAGCAGAGTGGAGCTTGGAGTGTTGATGGCTTGAAGGCTTGAGTGGAGCAGAGTTTAGGACCTCTACTGGGCCGAGTGAGGTCTGTGGTGCCTTGGAAGCTTGGCATGGTGTGCTTGGTAGTTGATCTGCTTCGAGGGAAGCCATGTTGGCTCTTCCCACGATTGGAATGCCGAGCAGAGAGCTGCTGTGGCTGGGCCGAGTAGCCCATGTGACTTCTGGAATGTCATTCCAGGTAAGGGGGGCTTCGCATCTCAAATGCATGGTTTATGGACGGGTTTCTGGGTGAAATTCTTGTACTGTGATGTGTGATATTTGATGTGTGTTGCTTTACTGATTTCTGAGTGAGTAGTAGCCCGGATACGCATGATGAATATGCTTGTTTTGATGTTATTGAATTCCGTCCATGTAATATGTGTTGATGTTCATGATGATGATTATGCTAAGATGCTTGAGATGTATATGATTATTAATGTTATGTTAAATGCATTGGATGCATGGTGTTATTATTATGTTACCGAGTGTATCTGTGTGTGGAATATGTGATTCCCGAGTGGAATATTATATGTATTGGCATGGGATGTTTGCTGATGTTAAATTCCGAGTGGAATTCTATGTGAATTAGTATGTGAGGCTTAGGAATGCTAAGGCCGAGTGGATCCCATGAAATAGCCTATGAGGCTTGTGGTAGATGATAATTTCGAGTGAATGGCATAGTGATTGTTGAGTGAATGGCATAGTGATTGCCGAGTGGATGTGATGTGAGCCGAGTCATCTGATTCGCTGTGGAAATGCCGAGTGCATATAATGTTGAATGCTATTACCGAGTGGGCAATTGAATGAATATGAGTTGAATGTAATGCTTACGTGTTGAGTATATCACCTTGCGGGGTGCCACAAAGGGTATGACCCAGAGTGAAGAGGATGTGGTCCTATTGCTGAATATGATGAAAGACCTCGGGTTGGACTCGGGGCAGTGCCTGGGGCACTAAGCGTGAAATGAGACGCTTGATGAAATGCTGAGTGCATTGGCGTTGGACGCCGAGTGAATGAGACCGTATGCATCCGATTCACCACTAGAATGCATTGGACGTTTATTACCGATCGGTAATCAGATGACATTATATGGAATATGATTAAGTCCTGGAGCTGGGCTCAGGCAGACTCCGTGAGCGTGGCTTGGAGTGTGGATATTATTTGATATAGAGCTGGGATAAATATGAGCTGAAACCCCATTGGATGAGTAGATGTTTGTTAAGGATGTTAGGCTTTATAGCCGAGTGAAATAGGTAAGAAACCCGATTGGAGATGTTTGTGTTTGCTCATATTTAAATGGCAGTGTGTATATTTGATTGATGATATATATATATTTGTATGTTGTGGATTCAAAGATACATCCGAGTCAGTAACTGTCATTTAATATGTAAAGCTCACCCCTACACCATTTTTTAGTATGTGCAGGTCGGATTGGATGATGTGATGGCCTTAAACCCGAGTGTTGGGTGTTTATGATGAGGCTGTGTACATGATGTAATGTAGCGAGTGTGTTTTAATGTATTAAAGCCTTGGCCGGCTCATATGACCATGTTGTATAACGAATACAAATATGTATATATGGAATGCAAGTGCATGAATATACTTATATATATTCTTGGTTTGCATTGATAACATGTAATCGTATTGGCTAAGAATTGATGAGGATGGTTAGAATGAATACTGTTAAGGAATTATCCAAGAGTATGTATATATATATAGATGATACATTGATAACATGGTTACGAATCGGTTGAAGAGTATTGCTGAATGGGTAGTCGGATTTGTGAATCAGAGTATATGTATATATAAGTGATTTATGTTGATTTGATGCTTCTTACTGACTGGAATATAAATGATGTTGGATAGAATAATGTTAAGGTAAAGAATTCTGAGTGAAACATTATTGTGGGAGCCGAGCCGAGTGAGGCTAAATATATGGCCCTTTTCCCGAGTGATTACGTCCCCAAGTATTACTGAGTGAAAAATATGGGTAAACCCCGAATGGGGAATGATTTGAATATCCTGAGTGAAAATATGGGTAAACCCCAAGTGGGGATGAGTTTGTATATTCCCGAGTGGGAATCTGTGTGTGTGTCACCTTTGTGGTGAGGAGTTGTTATGATGGATTAGATTGAATATATTCTAAGTGTATGAGTTATACATGTATTCCGAGTGAACATAGGTACCTATTCCGAGTGAATAGGGTAATGTGTATTCTGAGTGTCTAAGTATGGAATGAGTCTGAGTGGGACTTGACTTAATGGTTTTCCCCGAGTGGTTCAGTATTTCATAAGTCCGACTGACTTACTTGGTGAATATTCCGAGTGGTTTGGGGTTAGAGTAAAGCCGATTTTGAACTTGACTGTCGAGACCCCTTCTGAGTGAGGGAAGGTCTATGTGTTCTCTGAGTGAGAAATGTAAGTTTATGCCGAGTGATGAATATGAAGTACATTCCCGATTGAATTATGGTTAAATACACCGAGTGGTGTTTGGTTGGGAAATAACCTGAGTAAGGAAGTTTTGTGGAATCCGAGTGGGATAACCCTCTTTTCCCGAGTGGATCATTGTGTGGCCTTATGGATAAAAATATGGAACTAAGTTTTGGGATGTATATGCTGGGGTCAACCCCGAATGAATGGAACCCCGATTCCGAGTGTTTGGATAGCCGAGTGTAGCTTCTCGCTCCAGCGAATGTAGGATTCGCTCCATCGAGTGTGGTTCTGATGGAAGGCCCTTGGTGATTTAGCTTAGGCGAATGAGTGCTCGCCCGAGCGAGTGTACTGTCTCGCTCAAGCGGAGTCGGATCTCGCTTGAGCGAGTGCACGCTGTTTCTCTTGGGCTCGCTTGAGCGTTGTTGGGTTTCCGCTGGATGGCTTTTGTTTGGCCTTTATCTTTCCTCGCCTTCCATTTCCCCTCCTTCTCCTTGTTGTGCCTGGTTTAATTATTTTAGGCAGATTATATATGTTTTATAAACTCTAATTTTTGGGAAAAATTTCCCTGTTTTAGGTTTTAATTATTTATTAAAAAAAATTAGGGTGTTTTATTTTGGTATCAGAGCTTTTGCTCTAATTTGGTTTATTAAAATGTGGCCGTCTCATTTTGGTATCAGAGCAGACCAAAAGGTCCATGGCTAAGGTTTGCCTACTGTGTGGGCGGTTGTATACAATATGACCGAGTGTCATCATTGCTTGTGAATTCCTATTGGATTTTATGCATGCTTAATTATGATTAGTGTGATTATATAGCTATGAGTTCTGTTGGTTGAGGACAGTAGTGAAAGGTACTACTGTTGTGATGTTGATTTGAGGGTAGAAGAGTTATTGCTATCCTGACCCGGTTGACTATGAAATGCTTAGGATAATTCTAAGCTTGAGTCAGCTGTAAGGGAATATAATAATGAATGTTGTGACCCTTGTATAGGTTGGTTATTGGGTCTTTTGTGTAAGCCGAGCTAGTGGCTCATGGCCAAGGAATATATGTTGGATGGAATAGAACCCATATATTGAGTTGATTAAGTAATAATATTTCAGAGATTCCTCAGTGTGATGAATTTAAATTCTGTGTGTGGTAGTGCCATTTGAGAAGGATGTTTTGTACCCTGGCACGTGAACCCTGTGTGATATATGTAATGATATAAGTGATTGAATGTGAACCCTGGTGCAGATTAGATTATGGTAGAGTCTCGGTTTCTGGTTTGTGAAAACCGAGTGAATGATTGGTGGATGTTGGCCACTAGGTATATGACCCTATTGATTAGGTGGTTGGTTGAAGAAACCGAGTGACTGATGGATTAGATGCTGTGAGTTTGACCCATGATGGATAAATGGTGACCCCTTATGAATTTTAAGTTTGATAATTTGTTAATCTTGTGAGTTGTTAAGCCGAGTAAGACAATTGTATAATATATCCTTGAGGCATGAATTATTGTAAGAGGGAAAGCAGATGCCGAATGGTAACGCTGAATTCTGGGTATACTATGGTATTGAATATAGTGATGATGAAAAATTTATGGTGACCCGGAGCTATATAGCTTAGTGAGCGTAGTAACTTAATTAGCTTAAGGCTGAGTTGTGGCCAGTGATGAATGATGAGTTGAGGGATTGTTAGGCTGTTGAGCCATGGTTTTGTAATGAATAGATTTAAAGATGAGACAATTACTCGGTCTGGGCTGAAAACCGATTGCTATTATGCCATTTTATGGTGAGTGTGATGGATATTTGATGATTGACATCATGCAATATACCCTAGTGTATGCGTGAGACCAGGATATATGCCTTGAATGAGTCAGAAATCCATTGATAATATGCATTTTACTGTGAGAATGATTGATGTTTGCTGACTGTTGGCATGAGATACATCACTGTTGGTGCCTAATGGTGATGTTGATTCGGATATATTGCTTATAAAATGGTAAGAATTGCCATTAATTTTCATGTAGATTGACATTATCTGAGTGAATGCAGTCGGTGTGAGTGAAAAAGGGTACGAGGATGTTATTCCGGTGTGACTCTGCATGCCATAGGTATTGTGGCAGTATGCATTTTGCAGTGACTCTATGTAATTGTTATGACCCTATAGGAATGAGGCAATCATCCTATAAGTTGGATGCAGCAGTTCATAGGTCGGGCAAGTGAGACTGTAGCTGCTTATGGATATGGTTTGAGTCTATCGGACTGCTCCAAGCAAAGATGAGAGTGTGTTAAGTGTGCAGTAAATGTTAATGTATCAAAATATGGATGAGTGAATGAAAGGAATGTAATTCTGAGTGGAATCTTTCTGGGGAAAAGAATTGCTGAGTGAAGTTTTCTGAGGCGAAGTGAAGCCTGGATTTTAGTGTATTGCTCGATTTGGAATGTTTCCGAGCAGTGAATACCCGAGTGGGTGATTTCCGAGTTGGTTGTGTCATTTCCGAGTAGAAGGTGTTGTGTGTGATATCTCAAAATTCCTTGTGGTGCGATCGGTAAACCGCTTGAGAGGTGAAATTGTGCCGATTGGAATTGACCAGTCGGTGAATGCTTAGAAGGCATTGGTATGTAAGTTGTTTTGTGTGGCATGCAGTGATATGCCGAGCTGTTTATTGAGGTATGTTATGCTTGAATTTCGAGGACGAAATTCTTTAAAGGTGGGGAGAAATGTAACATCCCGATTTTTAATTAATTACCGGGTGTGGTAAATTTCAGGATTAAGGTTATGGATTAATTAAGTTAATGGTTGATTGGAATTTAATGGTTAATTAGATAAATTATTGAATAATAATAATAATAATAATAATAATAATAATAATAATAATAATAATAATAATAATAATAATAATGCAAGAATGGACTATGTGCCTTGGTGGCTTGGTGGGCCCGGTTCTCTCTCCCTTTCTCTCTCTTTTTGCACGCTGGTGGTAGGTGGTGCCTTAGGAGTTTCGGTTCCCTTCCTCTCCCTTGTCCACGTTGGATGTGGGTAATCATTGCTGAGGGAATGGCATTAAATGCTGATGGACTTACATTAAATATGAAGATGATGGCTGATGGAGAGAGTGAGTTGATGGGGCTGTAAGGTGATATAGCTTCACTTTCACATTTCCCCTCCTCACATTATTCATTTCCTTGTTGGTTCATGTTTTGGTAAGAGAAGTGCTCCTCCTTCTCTCTAGAGTTCCCTGGACTCTTTCTCTTCTGCGTTGCTATTTCTTCTTCGTCGTCCTCTCTTTCATCTTCTTCTTCTACTCACGCATGGTGTAGAACCGAGTGGAACTGCGTGGTGATGAGGAACAGCATGGTGCTGTGTGTTCTTGAGGCTGGGTTCCTCCTTTGCTTCCCCTGGTGCTCCTTCTTCTTCTTCCCCATGTGTTGAGCTGTTGGTGGCTCGGTTGAGAGCCAGCAGCTATGTGGTTACCTCGTTGTGGAAGTGGTCCACTGTGGGTGAGGTTGTGCCATTGTGAAGAAGAAGGCATGGATGGTGCATGTAGGTTTGGTTGTCCTCCACTATTTGTGAGGACTAGCTCTCGGTGCGGCTCGAGTGTGGGACAGCTTTGGGTGAGCCTTGGTAGCTATGTTGCTCGTGTGGAGACAGAGCTGGTTCTCCATGCTTGAGAGCAGAGTGGAGCTTGGAGTGTTGATGGCTTGATGGCTTGAGTGGAGCGGAGTTTAGGACCTCTACTGGGCCGAGTGAGGTCTGTGGTGCCTTGGAAGCTTGGCATGGTGTGCTTGGTAGCTGATCTGCTTCGAGGGAAGCCATGTTGGCTCTTCCCATGATTGGAATGCCGAGTAGAGAGCTGCTGTGGCTGGGCCAAGTGGCCCATATGACTTCTGGAACGTCATTCCAGGTAAGGAGGGCTTTGCATCTCAAATGCATGGTTTATGGACGGGTTTCCGGGTGGAATTCTTGCACTGTGATGTATGATATTTGATGTGTGTTGCTTTGTTGATTTCTGAGTGAGTAGTAGCCCGGATACGCATGATGAATATGCTTGTTTTGATGTTGTTGAATTCCGTCCATGTAATATGTGTTGATGTTCATGATGATGATTATGCTAAGATGCTTGAGATGCATGTGATTATTAATGTTATGTTAAATGCATTGGATGCATGGTGTTATTATTATGTTGCCGAGTGCATTTGTGTGTGGAATATGTGATTCCCGAGTGGAATATTATATGTATTGGCATGGGATGTTTGCTGATGTTAAATTTTAAGTGGAATTCTATATGAATTAGTATGTGAGGCTTAGGAATGCTAAGGCCGAGTGGATCCCATGAAATAGCCTGTGAGGCTTGTGGTAGATGATAATTCCGAGTGAATGGCATAGTGATTGCCGAGTGAATGGCATAGTGATTGCCGAGTGGATGTGATGTGAGCCGAGTCATCTGATTCACTGTGGAAATGCCGAGTGCATATAATGTTGAACGCTATTACTGAGTGGGCAATCGAATGAATATGAGTTGAATGTAATGCATACGTGTTGACTATATCACCTTGCAAGGTGCCACAAAGGGTATGACCCGGAGTGAAGAGGACGTGGTCCTATTGCTGAATATGATGAAAGACCTCGGGTTGGACTCGGGGCAGTGCCTGGGGCACTAAGCGTGAAATGAGACGCTTGATGAAATACTGAGTGCATTGGCGTTGGACGCCGAGTGAATGAGACCGTATGCATCCGATTCGCCACTGGAATGCGTTGGACGTTTATTACCGATCGGCAATCAGATGACATTATATGGAATATGATTAAGTCCTGGAGCTGGGCTCAGGCAGACTCCGTGAGCGTGGCTCGGAGTGTGGATATTATTTGATATAGAGTTGGGATAAATATGAGGTGAAACCCGATTGGATGAGTAGATGTTTGTTAAGGATGTTAGGCTTTATAGCTGAGTGAAATGGGTAAGAAACCCGATTGGAGATGTTTGTGTTTGCTCATATTTAAATGGCAGTGTGTATATTTGATTGATGATATATATATATATATATATTTGTATGTTGTGGATTCAAAGATAAATCCGAGTTAGTAACTGTTATTTAATATGTAAAGCTCACCCCTACACCATTTTTCAGTATGTGCAGGTCGGATTGGATGATGTGATGGCCTTAAACCCGAGTGTTGGGTGTTTATGATGAGGCTGTGTACATAATGTAATGTACCAAGTGTGTTTTAATGTATTAAAGCCTTGGCCGGCTCATATGACCATGTTGTATAACGAATACAAATATGTATATATGGAATCCGAGTGCATGAATATACTTATATATATTCTTGGTTTGCATTGATAACATGTAATCGTATTGGCTAAGAATTGATGAGGATGGTTAGAATGAATACTGTTAAAGAATTATCCGAGAGTATGTATATATATATAGATGATACATTGATAACATGGTTACGAATCGGTTGAAGAGTATTGCTGAATGGGTAGTCGGATTTGTGAATCAGAGTATATGTATATATAAGTGATTTATGTTGATTTGATGCTTCTTACCGACTGGAATATAAATGATGTTAGATAGAATAATGTTAAGGTAAAGAATTCCGAGTGAAACATTATTATGGGAGCCGAGCTGAGTGAGGCTAAATATGTGGCCCTTTTCCCGAGTGATTACGGCCCTAAGTATTACTGAGTGAAAAATATGGGTAAACCCCGAATGAGGAATGATTTGAATATCCCGAGTGAAAATATGGGTAAACCCCGAGTGGGGATGAGTTTGTATATTCCCGAGTGGGAATCCGTGTGTGTGTCACCTTTGTGGTGAGGAGTTGTTATGATGGATTAGATTGAATATATTCTAAGTGTATGAGTTATACATGTATTCCGAGTGAACATGGGTACCTATTCCGAGTGAATAGGGTAATGTGTATTCTGAGTGTCTAAGTATGGAATGAGTCCAAGTGGGACTTGACTTAATGGTTTTCCCCGAGTGGTTCAGTATTTCATAAGTCCGACTGACTTACTTGGTGAATATTCCGAGTGGTTTGGGGTTAGAGTAAAGCCAATTTTGAACTTGACTGTCGAGACCCCTTTTGAGTGAGGGAAGGTCTATGTGTTCTCCGAGTGAGAAATGTGAATTTATGCCGAGTGATGAATGTGAAGTATATTCCCGATTGAATTGTGGTTAAATACACCGAGTGGTGTTTGGTTGGGAAATAACCCGAGTGAGGAAGTTTTGTGGAATCCGAGTGGGATGACCCTCTTTTCCCGAGTGGATCATTGTATGGCCTTGTGGATAAAAATATGGAACTAAGTTTTGGGATGTATATGCTAGGGTCAACCCCAAATGAATGGAACCCCGATTCCGAGTGTTTGGATAGCCGAGTGTAGCTTCTCGCTCCAGCGAATGTGGGATTCGCTCCAGCGAGTGTGGTTTTGATGGAAGGCTTGTGGTGATTTAGCTTAGGCGAATGAGTGCTCGCCCGAGCGAGTGTGCTGTCTCGCTCAAGCGGAGTCGGATCTCGCTTGAGCGAGTGCACGCTGTTTCTCTTGGCCTCGCTTGAGCGTTGTTGGGTTTCCGCTGGATGGCTTTTGTTTGGCCTTTATCTTTCCTCGCCTTCCATTTCCTATCCTTCTCTTTGTTGTGCCCGGTTTAATTATTTTGGGCAGATTATATATGTTTTGTAAACTCTAATTTTTGGGAAAAATTTCCCTGTTTCGGGTTTTAATTATTTATTAAAAAAATTAGGGTGTTTTATTTTGGTATCAGAGCTTTTGCTCTAATTTGGTTTATTAAAATGTGGTCGTCTCATAGGTAACTTACAACTAACTAACTAACTAACTAACTAATTATTTATAAGGGAAACTTAATTATTAATTAAACTAATTACATGATTACATATAAATGATTAATTACAAGACATTAGTTAAATTACTATGGTACAGCAGAAAACTAACAACTTAAACGATAATTAATGGGATCACAGTAGGACTTCACTTGGAGGGAAAAATAACAAACGGAATAACCATCTTCACGCTTGAGCATGATCATGCTAGATGCAACGAAGTCATGCTTAAGCGTGATCATGGTCCGCTTGAGCATGATCACGTTTTGACTTCACGCTTGAGCTTGAAGCTTTCATGCTTGAGCGTGATCGAGGTTTGCATGTTGTGACTCCCTTTTACGTGAATTGCATGATGGGCTCACGCTTGAGCGTTGAACTTGGAAGCTTGAGCGTGAGACTTTAATTCCTTACTGTACCTGATAAACAAATAAATGCCTAGCGTATGTACGCTAGCTGTCTAACGTATGTACGCTGGGTTAGTGAATTTACAAATGAACAAATTTCCTTATATACTTATCTTTTTACCCATTTTCTTTCATAATTTAAACACTTTTGAAATAAATAAATAAAACCAGAATTAATGACCATTTATTAAATAATAATGTCAAACTAAACAATATTTAATGGATTAAGTTAAATTAAAGATGAAATTATTAAGTCTTTTCAAGACTTATCACATCCCCAAACTTAAAGCTTGCTTGTCCTCAAGCAAGGACTCAGATTAATTAAATTAATTGCACTCACTCAAAACAATCAACATTTCCTTAACTTAATTCATACCATAATTATTGAATATCCTTCATGCTTTCTTTTTGCATCTTCTGAAAATATAATTACTCACACTTCCCTTGGGAACAAGTTGGTGATGCTTTCCTCACATGGATTGGTGTTTTACTCTTCTCTGAGTGTATAGGATCAATAGTATGCACTCATAACCTGCATAATTGTCAGATCAACATAGGCTTGCAACAGTTCTAAACATCATGACATATGGTAGCACAATTGAATCAGTAAGGGCTTTTTAAGCTTGTGATGGGGTTAGGCTATAGGCTCTATTTTTGTTTTTCTAGTCCATGTTGGGTTAAAAGATGTGCCCACTGATGCCTTGCCTCAATCTTAACTTAAATGCCTTGACTAACTAGCTCTTTTGCTTTTATTATATTTTTTTCAGATGAAGGATAACTCAACTACTTATGGTGCTTTGCACCTTCTTCTCTTTCAGTCCTTTGGACTCTTTCTTTCTTTTCTTTCTTCTTTTTCATTTTTTTGTTCAATACCATTTTTCTTTTATTGTGGTGCTTTGCACCTTTGCTTTGCTGATTTTTCATTTTTCTTTTACTTTTGTTGTTCTTCCTTTCATTTCTCAAAATCCTCATTAATAATTAAGGTTAGAGTGTGTCCTTTAATTGTTGTTAGGAACACTCTTCATCCCAAACTTAGAACTTGCTAGTCCCTAGCAATAAGATAAGACTCAGCAATCCATCAGTGGAACATCCAAAGATAATTCACTTGGTTTTTCTCAGATAAATAGGCTTGTAAAGTTAGGTACATGATCAGAATGAAAGGGTCTCAGGCTCAAACATAATTATTAGGTCAAAGGATAATTAATAGTAGTAAGGATGGCTAAATTTGGCCTTGGCTAATTTAACAAAGAAGGCCTTCATCATTTCAATTGGCAAACATATAATCATTAACAAGCACTGAAGCAAATTCTATCTCACTAAACAATAATGCAGGCACACTCAGAAAAGAAATAATAAAGACTCAAAAGCTCATAAGTTACAGGTAATCAGCCAATCATGTTCCCAAACTTAATACGAGATTACAAATTCAAATTGCTAACTAACATGGTGAATATACAAATAATTAAGGATGAAAATAGTTATGGTCAGGGATCATGAATCAAGCAATGTGAATCAATTAATTTATCCAATTGATTCCTGAGAATCAGCAAGATTTAAATAATTAAGATGAGTTCTAAATTAAGCATAGTTAACACCTTTCATAAATTAAGAAGATTAATAGATAGATTACTTCCCTTCTTACCTATATGGTAGTGATTGGTTGAGTGATGGTTGCAGGAATTTAGATAATACAAATCAGAAAAGAAATTAACAACTAGCAACTTAACATAAACATATAATGTCATTACAACTGAAAAGGGAAGACATTGTTCAACAAAGGATAATATAATAAAGTTATTACAACCTAAAAGTAACATAACATAAATAAAAGCAAAGTAAAATATCAGTCATCTTCTTCTTCATTTTCTTCCTCCATCGGCTCATCATTGTCTTGCTCAGGGTGGGGTGAAAATTCAGTTGCTCAAGGTGTGTCATCAGGGGGAATGGTAAATCCAATGGAAGCGAACCATAGGTCTCTGTCAGGTGGAACTCCTATTTCTTCAGTATGGTCCATATTCATTGCAGTGGCAATCTTTCTCAGCATGAGATCATGGTTTAGGACCAGATCATAGGTTCCTAGCTTCATCTTCTTCATAACCTGAAGTTCTTGCATAACCCTGGAAAGATCAAAAGAAGTACCTAGACCTGTTGAAGGTGGTGATGCAAAAGACGTTGGTTTAGGTTGTTTGGGACGCTTTGACTCTTGAGGCATAAAATGGTCAATATGGTCTATCATCCAGTATTTGTCCATAATCCTCTCAGGCTTTACCTTTGTCAATTCTTCATAGTTCAACCTAGCCTGATTCTTTTGGGCCAACAAAGTGATAACAGAGCAATATGGCAGTTAGAGATTTTTTTCAATGATTTTCATCATCTCCTCCAGTATTAACTCTCCCAAGTTAACATACAAGTCTCTTATTAAATAGTAAATCAACATCAACCTCTTAATGGCAACCTCAGTAGCATGAGCCACAGGTTGTAGGGATGAAAGGACATAGTGGCACCATAAGAAGGGGAGATGATTCAAACAACTCTTCCTGACACTTTTTGGTGCACCATTTACTTTTGTTATATATGCAGCTCCTTGTTCATAGCATTCCTCTAAAATTTCTTTCCTAAGATTTTCATTTTCAGCCCTATGAAAGATATCTACTTTCCAAGTGTAGTGACATCCTTCATCAACTAAAATAGGTACTTTCAAAAGCTTATTCAATATGTGACCAGATAGAGGAATAATGACTTCTCTCAAGAAGGAAGAAAAAGGAAACTTATCCTTAATAGAATTGGCCCTAGGATTGGTATAAAATTGCCTAGTGAGTTCTTGATAGCCATTGCCTAAGTTCTTATTAAAATACTGCCATCCCTTTTCAAATATAGCAGCCTTTACATCAATATCCGAGCAATTACCTTCATCAAGGACCAGAGCCCTTTCCCTTATTACTCCTTTGTTTTTGAATTTTTTCTTATATTCTTGGGCAGCCTTAAAATCTCTAAACCCATGCCCATCAAAATTCTCAACTATCTGAGACTTCTTTTCCTCCTCAAGGCTTTTACTCTTTTGGGTAGTGGAGAAACAGGGGTACTTACAGTAGCCACCCCCTTTCCTTTCTCTTTTGGGGTTTTCTTCACACTTTCTATTTCAATAATTCTTTCTATTCTCCTAAGAAGTCTTTGTGATCATGTGGACATTATGAATGTTAAGGATGGTATTTATAAAGCCTAAATGGATACAAATGCACAAACAACACAATTACAACAAATTGAAAATGTGAGATGAAAAGATATGATGAATGAAAGAAATTTGAAATTGAAATAATGAACTACAACAATTCTAGTTATCAACTGAAGTTAGAGAATGAAAAGATGTTACCTTTCAAAGGAATCCATAGATTGTGCCTTTTCCTCTTCAAAACCCAAGTTTTCAACGTACAGAGTTAGGGTTTGTATGCTGAAAGGGTTTTATACTGTTGAACCCAATACATGAGGTACACGTAGTTACGCTGAACCTTGGGCGTATAAACGCCCAAATTAAAGCACACATATGGCAACAGGTATGAATCACGTTGCAAGCTTGCACTATCACGCTTACGCGTGAGGCATAACCATGAATCATGCTCAAGCGTACACTACTTCGCTCAAGCGAGGAGAAAGTACCATAGGGCACGCTCAAGCGTTGAGGGACCACGCTTAGGCGACAAGCTTGGAACAGTAAGCTTTCAACTTTCTTAACCCCGAGCACGCCCAAGCGCGCAATGGTACGCTCAAGCGTAGGACTCTTTTCAGTATTAGTGGGATGCATGGAAGCTTACGCTGGAGCGTGAGTAAATGTATGCTCAAGCGCGCAATGCATAATATGTGACAGGTTTGGTACAAGCTCAATCATGCTTAAGCTTGATATTATTTTGCTCAAGCGCGTAATACATAAGGACGGTCACGCTCAAGCGTGTAGTGGACACGCTCAAGCACAGGACGTAGGAACATGCACTTCTTGATCACGCTTAAGCGTGATGGACCAAGCTCAAGCACCAGAATTAGCATAAAGGGTCACGCTAAAACGTGGACCCGAGCTCGCTCAAGCGCGAGGCTTACCCAAAGTCACGCTCAGGCGTGAGAGGATCACGCTTAGGTGCCAGGAACTTAGCTTAAGATCACGCTTGAGCACATAAAAGCTCGATCAAGCGCCAGGGGTATCTGATCCTAATTCTAGCTAATGGAATTACACGTATGTACACTAGGATTTGAGCGTATGAACGCTCAAACCTTATTCAAAAAGTTTATTCACACTTTATTCAAACTTTTTAGTTTTCTTTTATTATTTCAAACACAAAACACAAAATGCAACAATCAAAATGTAGGGTTGCTGTAACGTCCTAGATTATTTTTACATTTATTTTTATTCAAACGATTACATTTTACAATAAATCCTCCCTTTTCCTTGAAAATTAATCGATATTTAGAGAAAAACAATGTAATATGAACACAACGGATGAGAGAAAGGAAATCAGGGCGTCTCACTTGCGCGAGGCCCCTACTCGTCTAAGCGAGATTCCGGACTCTCACTTAGACGAGGTGTTGTTCGTGAACGAACACCTTTCGCACATCGGATTATACAAAACATACAACCGGACTCCCAAAACTTCGCTCTAGTAAATGGTCCAGTGAACCCAAGAAGTTACCATAAAAACATATGCACATAACAGTAATATATTTTTGAAATATATTTTTCATTCGATCCGGTCTGTATTACACACAACTAGTAACTATAATAAGAAGTTTTTACCCACAAATAAGACTCTATAAAGAGTCACTCAAATTCATCCGGCCCTGACACCGTTCTCCCCCCTTGGCCCAGCTCCACGGCTTCTTCCCCCTCCCTGCCTCTGGTTACTAAAAAAATATGCAAGGGTGAGTGTTTGGCATTATAATTAATTTAGAACGGATCTTAACAAATACACGTGCATATCTATACATACACATCAAGCATTACCCATAAATAAACATAACGAAACATAGAGTATTTCATGCAGTCACTGTATTAAACCAACTTCACAATTCCATCACATTCATCACATTCATTACATGCATCACGATCACAACTGACTCTCATATGATCTGACTCCTAGTATCCGGATACTAAAGGATTGGCCTTCAGCTGGGGGTCCTACTTGACACCCCGTGAACCCTGCTTGGTTCACCGAGTCCTGCTTGACTCTCCACCTCGACCACTGGGTCCTACTTGACCACTGGGTAGCTCAACTGGGCACGAAAACCACGGGAGCCGGAAATGAGGGGCTATCATATACCGTCGGCCATCCCACACCACATAGTCATTCAACAATTTACCTTTCTCATAATATCAATTTCTCATCCCTCGGGTAGCCTGCTTGCTAACCCGGAGTCGCATAACACTGATCATTTCAACATTCGATATCACACGATTATAACATGATAAACTCAACTACATCTGATCTTTCATTAATTCATAAACTCAGTCACACATGCACAAGCATAAACACCCACTTACGTTTAGCAACATTTTCCTTAACCTGTTTACGTTATTTCAATGACTTGTATATGAAGCGAGTCCTATTCTAATTAATTATAACCCGAACACCCCCCTTACTTTGGTTCCACGCTTCGTTGATCTGCTCTCTGTGCCGATTTCTTTCTCTGAACACCGGTTCTGCAATCTCAACTCCTTCACTCAGTCTTCCGTTGCTTAGCTTACTACCTACGAATCATAAAGCATAGCTCATCACCGCAACGCCCTTAGTTCATGGACCACATCTGGACTCACACTCACCAGAGAAGTGGAGAACAGCCACGAATATAGCCATGCATGGCCCTTAATAGCTAAAGAATAAAAGGAATAAGGGGATCATAATTGGAACGGATCAGTAGACTCACCTTGAAGCCTCGATCACAGGAATAGGGTTAATCTGAAGTGTAGACACAAATGGAGTCCCTCTCTAGTGCATGCAATTCAGCGTTAAGAGAGAAGAGAAAAACGGAAGAGAAGGAACAGACCAACAGCAAGGTAACTTGTGAAAATGAAGAGGAGAGGAAGGGAATCTTCTTATATATATATGGCTCATGGGCAAGATCGTCTTTTCCTTTATTTTATTTGTATTCTTACTAAATTTAATCAATTTCACTATTTTAAACTGTTGCATAGTTATCAAATCAATTACACGTGTTTATCCCCTCAACGTCTAAGTAGTCACAATCCTTTAATAATTCGCAAGAGTATAGGCCCGATATAAATATCGGCCCCGCCGTCCTAACTTAATGTTTATACCTCGGAAATCCGAGCTACAACCCGATAGGTCGGATATATCATCCGCTCTCGTCTCTTTGTCACACATACCCGTTGTTTCCGTTAGTATGAGGTTGATTCGGGCTATGACACCGTGTGAGGCGCTCTCCTCACAATGGTTGGACCAGACCGCCTAGCCCTGCCCGCTCTTCCTTACTCATCTGATCTTTGGCTCTGCCTGTCCGCGCTTCTGAGACCGATCTCGACACCGGCTCAGACAGAATAAATACTAAATAGAATTTCTAAACATTCACTAACATTTCCCATTCCATAATTTTCATTAAAACATCAGGGATGTTACACTCACCCCCTCTAAAAGGAGATTTCGTCCCCGAAATCAGTGTTCCGGTTGAAAAAGATGAGGGTACATCCGCCTCATATCAGATTCTAACTCCCAAGTGTAGTTTATCCAATGAAAATTCTACCACTTCACCTTTACCAGCTGTACTTCCTTGTTCCTTAAACGTTTGATTTAGTGCTCTTCAATGCTAACCGGTACAGCCTCTACTGTCAGGTTTTTCTTCACTTCAATGGAATCACTCGGTACAATCATTGTATCACACGGAATGTAGGCTCGAAGTTGTGATACGTGGAACACGTTGTGGATGTTAGTCAATTATTGGGGAAGATCCAGCCGATATGCAACTTCACCAATCCGCTCTAGTATTTGGTATGGTCCAATATACTTCGGATTAAGCTTTTGACTCTTCAAAATTCGACCTACACCCTTGGTTGGCGAAATTCTTAGGAACACCCAATCACCCACTTGGAATTCAAGGGGTCTGTGCCGATTGTCATAATAACTCTTTTGCCGATCTTGAGCAATTTTTATCTTCTCTCGGATTAAAGCGATTTGCTCATTCATCTCTTGAATCATCTCAGGCCCCAGATGAAGGGCATCGCCATTCTCATTCCAACATAATGGGGTATGACATTTCCAACCATAAAGAGCTTCGTATGGAGCCATCCCAATGCTACTGTGGTAACTGTTATTATATGCAAATTCCACCAAGGGCAAGTATTTTTCCCATGATCTGCCCTGTTCCAATACACATGCCCTTAACATATCTTCAAGAGTTTGTATAATCCGTTCTGATTGGCCATCGGTCTGGGGATGGTAAGCCGAACTCAATTTAAGCTCAGTACCCAATTGTTGTTGCAAACTTCTCCAAAACCTTGAAGTAAATCGGGGATCCCGATCGGAGATAATGCTTGAGGGCACACCATGCAGTCGTACGACCTCAGCAATGTACAACTTAGCTAATCGATCTAACGACCACTTCATATTTATTGCCAGAAAATGCGCACATTTAGTTAGCCGATCAACAATTACCCAAATCGCGTTGTATCCGGCTTGAGTACGAGGTAGTCCGGACACGAAGTCCATGGTGATACTTTCCCACTTCCAGATCGGAATTTCTGGAGGTTGAAGCAAACCTGGAGGTCGTTGGTGCTCAACCTTGCACTTCTGGCATATTATGCAGGATTTCACATACTCGATTATTGCCTTCTTCATGTTTGGCCACCAGAATTCCTTCTTTAAGTCATGATACATTTTTGTCACTCCTGGATGTATACTCAGAGAGCTCTTGTGTGCTTCTGTTAACACCGCCTGCCTGAAGCCTCCATGTGCAGGCACCACAACTCGATTCCTGAATCTCCATACGCCATCCTTACCTCGAGTTATCTCCTCATTTTTACCTTGGGCCTGACTGTCGATCAACTTCAGTAACTCTTCATCGTCTTTCTGCGCGGCCATTACAGACTCCAGAAATTCATTGGAAATTTTTAACATTCCAATCGTCATTCGTTTTGGCGCGCTCATGACCACTCCAATATTCATATCCCTAAAGCTTTCTAGCAGTTCTTGTTCTCTGCCCATTAAGTAAGCCACATGTAATACCTTCCTGCTTAGTGCATCCGCTACAACATTTGCTTTGCCCGGGTGATACTTCAAATCGAAGTCGTAATCCTTCAGATACTCCATCCATCTCCTTTGTCTCATATTTAGCTCCTTTTGATCAAATAAATACTTTAAACTATTGTGGTCACTAAATACTACAAAGCGAGCTCCATACAGGTAATGGCGCCAAATCTTCAGTGCGTACACTACTGCTGCGAGTTCCAGGTCATGGGTCGGGTAATTCTCCTCATGTGGCCTCAATTGCCTTGAAGCAAAGGTAATTGCTCGATCCAATTGCATCAACACACACCCCAATCCAAATTTGGATGCATCACAATATACTTCAAATTCTTTGGTCACATCAGGCAGTGCAAGCACGGGCGCAGTAGTTAAACACTACTTCAAAGTTTGGAAACTTAATTCACATTTCTCCGACCACACGAAAGGGTTTCCTTTCCTTGTCAATCGAGTCAGAGGGAGTGCTATCCGAGAAAACCCTTCAATGAAGCGTCGATAGTATCCAGCTAATCCAAGGAAACTCCAGATTTCAGTTACTGACTTCGGTGTCTCCCAAGTCATAACCGCCTCAATTTTTGTCAGATCAACTAAGACTCCCTCCTGGGAAATTACATGCTCCAAGAATTGTACACTACTCTTCCAGAACTCATACTTAGATAATTTAGCGTACAACTTCTTCTCGCGGAGTGCTTGTAAAACAAGTCGAAGATGTTGAGCATGCTCCTCGTCCGACCTCGAGTATACCAAAATATCATCAATGAATACAACCACAAACTGATCCAAGTACGGTTGAAAGGTCCGATTCATATAATCCATAAAAATGGTAGGAGCGTTTGTTACTCCAAAGGGCATTACTACGTACTCGAAGTGCCCATAACGAGTCCGGAATGCTGTCTTTGGGATATCCTCTGACCTCACTCGGATTTGGTGGTATCCCGATCTCAAGTCAATCTTAGAGAACACAGCGGCGCCTCGCAACTGGTCCAGTAAATCATCAATCCAGGGTAGTGGATATTTATTTTTGATGGTCAGTTTGTTCAGCTATCGGTAATCAATGCACATTCGCATACTACCGTCCTTCTTCTTTACCAATAACACCGGAGCGCCCCAGTGTGAGGCACTAGGTCGGATAAAGCCCTTTTCTAGTAATTCGTTTACTTGTTTCTTCACTTCGGTTAATTCCACCGAAGACATTCTATATGGCGCTCGGGACACCGGTTCTGCCCCGGGATTCAAGTCGATAGAGAAATCAATCTCTCGACTGGGAGGTAGCTCCGGAATTTCTTCTGGAAAAACGTCAGGGAATTCACAAACAATCGGAATATCACTTATCAGGAGGTTATGCCGACCCTCCGAAGCGAATAAAACAACATACGTGGTTAGGACATCGCTCACCCCGTTCTTCATGTCAGGCTCCTGAGAGAAAACAATATTCTTCCGATAACAATCGACCAACACATGATTAGCAGCAAGCCAATCAAGACCTAGAATAACATCTAAGTCCTTCAATGGCATACAGATAAAATTTACTCGAAAAGTACGGGTTTCGATTTGCATTGGTAGTTCCCTACACGCTGTAGTTGCACGGAAAGTAGAACCAGTTGGAGTGGAAACAATAAGAGCGTTCTCCATCAAACTGATTGGCAGACCAAGCCGTCGCACACAGCTTTCCGAAATAAAGGAATGGGTGGCACCAGAATCATAAATCACATCAACCAGATAACCACAGATGAGGCACTTACCCTGTACCAGATTGTCATTCCTCATAGCCTCTGAAGCATCAAATGCAAATACACGCCCGGCCATGGCGTTCTGGGCACCGCTAGATTGGGCGTCATATCTCCCCACTTGTGGGTTCCCTCTACCAGCTCCATTCTGACCTCCTCTCATGAAGTTGGAACCCCGGTTCCCAGAAGAGTTAGTTCGGTTATCCGTCCTGCCCTGCTGCTGCCTCTGAGGGCAATCAGGCCTGAGGTGCCCTGGTCGTCCGCACTGGAAGCACACAATCTGATTAGCTTGGCAATGTTTGGCAATGTGTCCTTCTTGACCACAATTGTAGCATGTACGATTCCCAGGGGGATTACCTGATCGACCAGTGGAACCACGGCCAGAGGAGGATGAGGAGGTAGCAGAAGACTTGCCGCCCTGAAAGAATTGACCCATCCTCTTGAAGCTGAAACCTTTTGCCTTCAATGGCTTTTTATCTCTTGACTGAGACATCCTTTACAACTGCACTTCTTCTGTCAGCCTTGCTTTGTTCACCAAGGTCGGATAGTCCCTAATCTCCATCGGTACGATTACACTACGGAGCTCAATCCGTAGTCCAGCTTCGTATTTGGCACACTTGCTGCCTTCAGTCCCTTCTAACGAGAAAGGGTGGTAAAAATCACACAGCTCGTCAAACTTGCTGGTGTACTCCGCTACAGACATCCGGTCTTGTTCTAACTTCAGGAATTCCATTTCTTTCTAGATTTTGTAGTTGTCTGGGAAGTATTTAACAAGGAACCTCCTTCGAAAATTCACCCATACCAATGGCTCATTAGCTGCGTTCATCTGCACCTTCATACGGGACCACCATACTCTAGCCTCGTCTTTTAGTTGGTAAGTAGCAAATAGAACCTTTTGCTCTTCAGAGCACTCAAAATATTCAAAAACCTGTTCAATATCCCTAATCCAGATGTATGCCCCGTCATAGTCATGTCCCCCTTTGTAAGTTGGAGGATTCCTTTTTAGGAATTTATCCAGAGTGGGACCGGACTCGGTCCTACTCATCAGCTGAGTAAATCTAGAGAAGAAATCATCTCTTCCCCCAGAACTAGTCTCTCCGGCCATTTAGTAATTCTACAATAAGTAAACACATCACTATTAATAACCAAGATCAGTCAGGGGATCATAAATTTACCTTATATTCATAGAATACTACGCCAGTGGAGTGCCAAGGGAACGGTGCCAGACCACACACAATCTCAACACAACAAAATACAATTAACTTTCATAAAACTATCACATTCACTAGATCGGCCCACACACCGGCTCTAGAAAGAACCGCTCTGATACCAAGTGTAACGTCCTAGATTATTTTTACATTTATTTTTATTCAAACGATTACATTTTACAATAAATCCTCCCTTTTCCTTGAAAATTAATCGATATTTAGAGAAAAACAATGTAATATGAACACAACGGATGAGAGAAAGGAAATCAGGGCGTCTCACTTGCGCGAGGCCCCTACTCGTCTAAGCGAGATTCCGGACTCTCACTTAGACGAGGTGCTATTCGTGAACGAACACCTTTCGCACATCGGATTATACAAAACATACAACCGGACTCCCAAAACTTCGCTCTAGCAAATGGTCCAGTGAACCCAAGAAGTTACCATAAAAACATATGCACATAACAGTAATATATTTTTGAAATATATTTTTCATTCGATCCGGTCTGTATTACACACAACTAGTAACTATAATAAGAAGTTTTTACACACAAATAAGACTCTATAAAGAGTCACTCAAATTCATCCGGCCCTGACACCGTTCTCCCCCCTTGGCCCAGCTCCACGGCTTCTTCCCCCTCCCTGCCTCTGGTTACTAAAAAAAATATGCAAGGGTGAGTGTTTGGCATTGTAATTAATTTAGAACGGATCTTAACAAATACACGTGCATATCTATACATACACATCAAGCATTACCCATAAATAAACATACCGAAACATAGAGTATTTCATGCAGTCACTGTATTAAACCAACTTCACAATTCCATCACATTCATCACATTCATTACATGCATCACGATCACAACTGACTCTCATATGATCTGACTCCTAGTATCCGGATACTAAAGGATTGGCCTTCAGCTGGGGCTCCTGCTTGACACCCCGTGAACCCTGCTTGGTTCACCGAGTCCTGCTTGACTCTCCACCTCGACCACTAGGTCCTACTTGACCACTGGGTAGCTCAACTGGGCACGAAAACCACGGGAGCCGGAAATGAGGGGCTATCATATACCGTCGGCCATCCCACACCACATAGTCATTCAACAATTTACCTTTCTCATAATATCAATTTCTCATCCCTCGGGTAGCCTGCTTGCTAACCCAGAGTCGCATAACACTGATCATTTCAACATTCGATATCACACGATTATAACATGATAAACTCAACTACATCCGATCTTTCATTAATTCATAAACTCAGTCACACATGCACAAGCATAAACACCCACTTACGTTTAGCAACATTTTCCTTAACCTGTTTACGTTATTTCAATGACTTGTATACGAAGCGAGTCCTATTCTAATTAATTATAACTCGAACACCCCCCTTACTTTGGTTCCACGCTTCGTTGATCTGCTCTCTGTGCCGATTTCTTTCTCTGAACACCGGTTCTGCAATCTCAACTCCTTCACTCAGTCTTCCGTTGCTTAGCTTACTACCTACGAATCATAAAGCATAGCTCATCACCGCAACGCCCTTAGTTCATGGACCACATCTGGACTCACACTCACCAGAGAAGTGGAGAACAGCCACGAATATAGCCATGCATGGCCCTTAACAGCTAAAGAATAAAAGGAATATGGGGATCATAATTGGAACGGATCAGTAGACTCACCTTGAAGCCTCGATCACAGGAATAGGGTTAATCTGAAGTGTAGACACAAATGGAGTCCCTCTCTAGTGCATGCAATTCAGCGTTAAGAGAGAAGAGAAAAACGGAAGAGAAGGAACACACCAACAGCAAGGTAACTTGTGAAAATGAAGAGGAGAGGAAGGGAATCTTCTTATATATATATGGCTCATGGGCAAGATCGTCTTTTCCTTTATTTTATTTGTATTCTTACTAAATTTAATCAATTTCACTATTTTAAACTGTTGCATAGTTATCAAATCAATTACACGTGTTTATCCCATCAACGTCTAAGTAGTCACAATCCTTTAATAATTCGCAAGAGTATAGGCCCGATATAAATATCGGCCCCGCCGTCCTAACTTAATGTTTATACCTCGGAAATCCGAGCTACAACCCGATAGGTCGGATATATCATCCGCTCTTGTCTCTTTGTCACACATACCCGTTGTTTCCGTTAGTATGAGGTTGATCCGGGCTATGACACCATGTGAGGTGCTCTCCTCACAACGGTTGGACCAGACCGCCTAGCCCTGCCCGCTCTTCCTTACTCATCCGATCTTTGGCTCTGCCTGTCCGCACTTCTGAGACCGATCTCGACACCGGCTCAGACAGAATAAATACTAAATAGAATTTCTAAACATTCACTAACATTTCCCATTCCATAATTTTCATTAAAACATCAGGGATGTTACAGTTGCCTCCCTCAAGCGCTTCTTTAAGGCCACTAGCTTGACCTTTGACACCTAAGAAGATGCTTGTAAAAGCATGGAGGATTTCTGCCTATCAAACTCTCCTCCAAAGTAGAATTTGAGTCTCTGGCCATTCACCTTAAATGTTCTTCCAGTGGCTGGTTCTTTCAACTCAATTGCACCATGAGAGAAAACCTCATTCACAATAAAAGGTCCAAACTACTTGGATCTGAGTTTTCCTGGAAAGAGTCTCAGTCTAGAATTAAACAACAGGACCTTATCATCTTTGTGAAACTCTTTTCTATTTATCCACTTATCATGCCACCTCTTAGTTTTCTCTTTATAGATTAAGGCACTCTGATAAGCATTGAGTCTAAACTCCTCAAGTTCATGGAGTTTTAGGACTCTTTCCTCTTGAGATTAGTCAAAATCCATATTTAACAGCTTTGTGGCCCACTATGCCTTATGTTCTAACTCCATAGGGAGATAGCAAGCCTTACCATATACTAACTAATAAGGTGACATGCCAATTGGAGTCTTAAATGTTGTCCTATAGGCCCACAATACATCATCCATTTTCACAGACCAATCTTTCCTAGACTTCCGTACCACTTTCTCTAATATTCTCTTGATTTCTCTATTGGAAAGCTCAACTTGTCCACAAGTTTATGGATGATATAAGAGTAGACACCTTATGGAGTACCTCATAATGCCTCAGGCTTTTTCCATGATTCTATTTCAAAAGTGTGACCCTCCATCACTAATGAGGACTCTAGGGACTCCAAATCTAGAGAAGATGTTCTTCTTTACAAACCTAAGCACTACATGCGCATCATTGGTTCTGGTAAGGATTCCCTCTACCCACTTGGAGACATAATCCATAGCAACAAGTATATATTCATTGGAGAATGACTTTGGGAATGGTCCCATGAAGTCAATGCCCCAAACATTAAATAACTCTACAACTAAAATATTTATCAAAGGCATGCCAGCTTTAGCAGAGAGGCCTCCACTTCTTTGTCACTTATCATACCTTTGCACATATACTCTAGCATCTTGAAAAATTATTGGCCAATAAAAGCCATATTGCAATACTTTTGCTGCTGTTCTAGAGGCACCATGATGTCCTCCATAATAGGAGTCATGGCAGTGCCACAGGAGTCTTTCTTGCTATGATTCAGGCACACATCTCCTGATAATTCCATCTACTCCTATCTTATAAAAAATGGATCATCCCATAGAAAGGTTTTACTGTCATGAAAGAATTTTTTCTTTATTTGGGATGTCCACCCTTCAGGTACCACAGAGGCACTTTTAAAGTTGGCCATATCAGCATACCATGGCCCTGTGATAATTGCCATCTGCCTCTCATCTGGGAATTCCTTTTTAATTAAGATAGAATCTGATTCACCCTCCAGACGGGCGAGTTGATCAGCCACTGAGTTCTCTACTCCCTTTTTATCTCTTATTTCTAAATCAAACTCTTAGAGTAAAAGAACCCACCTGATCAACCTTGGCTTTGATTCTTTTTTAGCTAGCAAGTACTTGATTGCTGAATGATCTGTATACACAATGACCTTAGCACCAATCAAGTAAGCTCTGAATTTATCAAATACATACCCCACAACAAGCATTTCTTTTTCAGTAGTGGTGTAGTTTATTTGATTTTTATTCAATACCTTACTAGCATAATAAAGAACATGTGTTAATTTTTCTTTTTCTACCCTAGTACAGCTCCTATGGCAAAATCACTTGCATCACACATGAGTTCAAATGGTAAAGACCAATCATGTGCTGCAAGGATTGGAGCTGAAATTAATCTTTGTTTCAAATTTTCAAAATCCTTGACACAATTTTCATCAAAAATAAAAGCATAATCTTTCACCAGTAAATCAGTCAAAGGCTTTGCTATTTTTGAAAAATCTTTTATAAATCTCCTATAGAAGCCAGCACATCCTAAGAAACTCCTCACTCCTTTCACATTGATTGGAGGAGGAAGCTTTTTAATGATATCAATCTTGGCTCTATCTACCTAAATGCCCTCAGCAGAGATTTTATGGCCAAGGACTATCCCTACTGTAACCATAAAATGACACTTTTCCCAGTTGAGGACAAGATTAGTCTCTTGACATCTCACTAGCACCTTAGATAGGTTACTGAGGCATACATCAAAGCTGTTTCCAAACATAGAGAAGTCATCCATGAACACCTCAATGAACTTCTCTACCATGTCCCCAAAAATTACCAGCATACACCTTTGAAAGGTTGTTGGTGCATTACACAAACCAAATGGCATGCACCTATATGCAAAGATTCCATAAGGACAGGTAAAGGTTGTCTTCTCTTAATCTTTTGGATCAACCACAATTTGGTTGTAACCAGAATATCCATCAAGGAAGCAATAATACTCATGACCTGACAGTCTCTCAAGCATTTGGTCTATAAATAGTAAAAGAAAGTGGTCTTATCTAGTGGGGTCATTTAACCTTCTATAGTCTATGCACATTCTCCAACCTGTAATTAGTCTAGTGGCAATGACTTCACCTTTTTCATTATTAACAGCGGTTATCCCACCTTTCTTAGGCACCACTTGGACTGGACTGTTGTTCAAGTGGCCTCAATACTCAAGAGGGGGGTGAATTGAGTGTTTAAGCTTTTCTTTAGAATGCTTTTGAAATTGATTCCTTTTTCAGAAAGTATATTTGTATGCAAGAGATAGCAAGTGTAATGCAAGAGTCAATGTAAAATAATGTACAAATGTTATCTAGGCAATATGTTAAACACTTGGTGTGCAACACTTTAACTTAGCCTAATTACTCAAGTTCAAGCAATAATATCATAATCAAATCAATATACCAACCAAATCCAATAAGTAAATGCAAGAGAGTAGGGAAGAGAAGCTTGCAAACCAATTTAACGAGTTCCACCAACCTAGTGTACATCTTGCCTTCAAGCAACCCACTTGAAGGATTTCCACTATTGAAGTTTAGAAATACAAGCTATGAACAATTGCAGCTTCCTAGTGTCCCACACTCAAGAACTCAATCCTCACTAGCACAAGGGAAACCCACCCAATCTCTTAAACTCTCAATACCCAAAGGTTGAATCCTAACCTTTGTGACCACCCAACCTAGAATGAATAACCTTGGTGTTTTGGTGTTTGGTTTTCCAATCAATAAACTCTCTCAATAGAGTAGATAAGCAAATGAAAGGCTCTAACAATGATTACTCTCAACAAGAGAGGATTTACAAATTTAAGCTCTAAGTTTCAAAAATTGAAACTATACAAAGAAATAGAACTCACAAGACTCAAGATTTGATTTTTCATTGATGATTTTTGGATGCTTGAGTAGCTTGAATGAGTCTTCCATTTATAGGCCTTGGAGAGGTGCCCTAGAGTCTTCAGAGCTGTTGCACAGCATGGGCATCTTATTGAAAATGGAGAAGTGAGCTGGTTTCCCACTTAAAAATGCTTTTCCCTACGATCTGGCACTATCGTAATTGATTACGCCTTGAGCTATAATTGATTACACTTTGAATTCTTCAGTGTAATTGGACTAGAAATCGATTAGCCTTTCCCATGTAATCGATTAGCTAAGAGACAAAACCTTGCTAATCGATTGTTCATTGCCTTGTAATCGATTATGAATGGCACCTGATGCATTTAATTGTGTTACGCAGCATGGTAATCGATTATGACTCATGTGCAATCGATTATGGGACAAACAGAAACTCTCTAATTGATTAGTTCTTGTCTTGTAATTGATTAGCAACATTACAGAACATTAATAATCGATTATGGCATCCTTGTAGTCGATTAGCAGATGTACCTGATACATTTCATTTATTTTCTCAGCTTGGTAATCGATTGGCTTCCTTGGTGCAATCGATTAGGTGACAAATAGAAACTCTCTAATCGATTAGAGTTGATGAGGTAATCAATTAGGTGTTGGACAGAAGCTCTGTAATCGATTATATAAGGTCTTGTAATCGATTAGGATATGTGTTTTTGCAAGTCTGATGTTGTCTTCTTTGTTTTTATCTTTGCATGTGTTCTTTTATGAACACTTAAACTTTTTTCCATGATTCTTCAATTGCTTTTGTCATTATCAAAATTATACAACCTAAAACACATATTCAAACACATGGACTAATCCAAGCGTTGTCCAAGATAGGATAGATAATCCTTGCATCAAGGAGTTTAACCATTTCCTTCCTTACAGCTTCTTTCATTATGGGGTTTAATCTTCTTTGTGGTTGAACAGGGAAATAGTCATCCTCCATCAGAATTTTATGCATACAAAATGATGGACTAATTCCCTTTAAATCAGAAATGTTCTAACCAATAGCAGACTCATGTTTTCTTAAAACCCTTATCAATTTTTCTACATCCTCATCTTTTAATTTAGCATTAATGATTACAGGATGTGATTCATTCTGTCCTAAGAAAACATATTTCAAATGAGAAGGTAAAGGTTTCAAATCATGCTTTTCTTCAAACACTTCCTTACCTTTCTTAAGTTCAGTATTATTTAATTTTTCTTTCATTTCATTTTCTAATTCACCTATTTCACATGCTTTTAGTAGGTTCAGCAACTCATTATGTGAGTCATCTAACTCCTCAGTCTCGGAGTCAAAATCATCCTCAAGAAAGTCTTGTAAAGCCTCTTCTTCAGTTCTTAACAGTATAGGAGTCTGATAAGTCTTGAAAAGACTTAATTATTCTGTTCAATTTTAGAATTAATTCATTGTGTAAGTGGTTAGTTTAGCCTTATTATTCAATTAATTGATTATAATTTATAAATTATGTAAATATTGCAAAAGTGTTTTATTTATAGAGGGGAATGGTTAAAAACATTAATAAATTAAGAGTTTATTACTATTTATAAATTTAATAAGTAGCCAGCATACAAATGCTAGGCAATTAGTTGACTTTTGGTGCAGGAACAGGACGTACTCGAGAGAAAAGGACAAATCCGAGTGAAGAATCACCAAAAGCCGAGTGAGAATTCGTAAATCCGACTGAGAGAAGTCTACAAGACCGACTGAATAAGACTTCCAAGGGTTGACCGAAAAGAATTAACAAAAGCCCGACTTGAAAAGACTCCCAAGAGACCGACTCCAAAAGAGAACAGGGAATCAGATACTGTATGAGAACTCGAGCGTCAACTTTAGAACGTTGATTCATTTATCAATCCGCTCTAGCAAAAGCCGACCTCGTTCAAGTGTAACTTCAAAGAACCGAACTCGCCCAAGCTTCGCCATAACGCTTAAGCGATAAAGCAACACTGCAGTGCAATTCCCGAGCTCGTCCAAGCGAGAGTTAATCCGCTCAAGCGAAAACTCAGCAAGCTGAAGCGTAAAAGCAGTAACTTAAACCCTATTTCTTCCCTCTAACAACACACACCTGGTGTAGTACTATTTCCGCTTCCATTGCCTTCTTCTCTACTACTGCAACTTTAGTAACTTAAGTAGTGAGCTGTCATTTAGCTGGTGCTGTGCTGTAAATTAGCTAAGGATGAGCTGGATCCTGTTAAGAGCTGAGCTGTAATTAGTTAGTTACTCTGTAAACTGTGTAACTAGTAGTTTAGTCGTTAACTTAAGTTTTCTAAGTTATTAGTTAAGTTAGTTAAGTTAGGTAAAGAAACATATATATAGGTTGTACATATTATGTAAGAAATACGCATACACAGATACAAAATAACAGAACAGAGAACATTCATTACACATTTCGAACCTCTCACTACACAATTTTCTCTCTCTAATCCTCTCCTCCATGACGTTCCATAATCCTTCGATGGAACCGAAGTCAATGGAGTTCTAAATCCCTAAGGTTGGGATTGCGAAGGTTAGCAATAGAGTCTTGAAGCTGTGAGCAAGTAGATCGGCTTCTAGATCCTGAGGCGAACAAGCTGAGGAGTGGAGCAGAACTGCTGGATTGACAAATCCAGAACTGATGAAGAACTTCACCAGTGAGGAATCATGGCTGAAGCTTAGGTAACTTCCAGCTTTCTAACTAGTTCAGGCCTAATCAATTTAGGTGAATAGTTAGAGTTCAACCTCCAATTTCGCATTAGATTCTTAGGTTAATCGAGCACTTAAGGAATTAAGGTTCATTGCTTAAGGATTAGTGTTTTTCACCTAAGGAATTAGGGAATAACCACAAGCGGATTGTCCTCTAGATTATGAAGTTCGATTATACTTAATTGCATATTTCTTGAGGAACTTGTGAGCCGAAGCAATCTTGACCTGCTTTCTTTTAATCACTTTTCACATTCATCTTAACTCTGTTTCTGAAAATACCAAAAACAACTAGAAAACATTAAAATCATAAAAACCGAATGAACTACTTGTATTTCGTGTTGGTTCAGCTTGTACTAGTCCTAGATTGAGGTACTTACCACAATCCCTGTGGGACGATCAATATTCTACAATTTTAACGACTGGTGTGCTTGCCATAAGTGTAAATCCGAGAGTCATATTTTGTTTTACTAAGATTTTCACCACCAAGTTAATGGCTCGGGATTTTAGCACCAAGTTAATGGCGCCGTTGCCGGGGATTGTTGAGTAATATCAACAATCCTTGGACTGGTACTAGACTAAACCGTTTTACTTTAATTTGCATTTAATACGTAGTTTCACTTTTGTTTTTAGTAGCAGTAGTTTGTCATTGTCGTATAGATTTAGTCGTAGCTGTGAGTTGTTCTTTTGTGTGACATTTGTTGTATGCAGTCAAGGAGCAGAGGAGAGCCTTTCTTCTTTGATCCTGACATAGACTTATTAGAACGTAGACTAAGAAAAGAAAAAAAGCAAAAAGAAGAAAAAGAAATGGAACAAAGGAGAGTTACACTAGGTGACTACTCCAGGCCGACTGAAGAAGGATCACAATCTAGCATCCTTAGGCCACCAATTTCAGCAAATAATTTCGAACTAAAACCAGCTTTACTGCAGTTGGTAAGAAATGAACAGTTTGGAGGAAGTGAGGTTGAGGATCCAAATTTGCATCTAGCAACCTTCCTCCAAATCTGTGACACAGTAAAAATGAATGGAGTCCCTGACGAGGCAATCCGACTAAGATTGTTTCCGTTTTCAGTGAGGGACCGAGCACAAGCCTGGTTGCAGAGTCAACCGAGAGGCAGTATTTCAACTTGGGAGGACTTGCAATGAAAATTCTTGATTAAATATTTTCCTCCCTCTAAATATGCAAAGTTGCGTAATGAAATCACATGTTTCCAACAAAGAGAAGGTGAGTCTTTGATGGAAGCATGGGATCGGTTTAAAGAGAGTTTGAGGAGATGTCCTCATCATCAAATTTCTAATGTGCAACAGGTAACTATTTTCTATAATGGTGTCAGGCCAGCTACCAGGGTCCTGATTGATCCCTCGGCTGGAGGTTCATTAACAACAAAAACTGTAGAAGAAGCCATAGAGCTGATTGACGTTATGGCTTCTAATGAATGCTTGATTAGTGAGAGGAGCCAAGTCCCTAAGAGAGGGATATTAGAATTAGAAGCACAAGATGCTTATCTGGCTCAGAGTAAATTGATGACTCAGGCTTTGGAGAAACTAAGCATACAGATTTCAGAACTCCAAAAGCCGAGTCAAGTTTCTATGATCAGTTGTGACTTTTGTGGTGGAGACCATGAGAATGGATTGTGTGATCCAAATGTGCCTTCCGAGCAAGTGAATTATATAGGGCAGCAACAATACCAAAGGAATTATCCTTCTAATTCCTTTAATCCTAATTACAGGAATCACCCCAATTTTTCCTGGTAGAAAGGTCCACATCTGAATCAGAACATCCCACCAAGTCAACCCACAAATAGACCACAACAACCTTCTCACCCCCCTGTTAAGGAAAAATCCAAACTTGAGAATGTACTTTCTCAGTTTATTCAGGCCACTCAGGCCAGTTTTAAGAATCAGGAAGCGTCCATAAGAAATTTAAAAAATCAAGTCGGACAGCTTTCTAAACAATTAGCTGAGAGGCAAGTAGGCAATTTCCCTGGAGATACCGAGGTAAATCCAAGGGAACATTACAACGCTATAATTACTAGGAGTGGAAAAATTATTTCTCCATCTCCGAGTCAGGAAATAAGTTTAGAAAAAGAAAAAGAAAAAGAAATAATACAAGAAACCAAGCAGGATAATAATGAAGTAGAAAATAAAAATGAAACAGAAAAAGAAAAAGAAAATAAAGTCCATCAAAAGAAGAAGAAAAAGGTTGATCTGATTCTGGAGGAAGCTTCTAAGTTGACTCCTGAAAAACTGAGGAATGCTCTATTTCCACACAGGTTTAAAAAATAAATAGAGGAGCAGAAGTTTGCTAGGTTCTTAGAGGTTTTCAAGAAACTTCACATCAATATCCCTTTTGCCGAGGCATTGCAAGAGATGCCTTTCTATGCAAAATTTTTGAAAGAATTATTATCTAAGAAAAGGAAGCTTAAGGGGATAAAATGATTACTCTCACTCAAGAGTGTAGTGCAATCATTCAAAAGAAACTTCCCCAAAAGCTAGAGGATCCTGGATCTTTTACAATACCGTGTGCAATTGGGGATATTCATGTAGGAAGTGCTCTCTGTGATCTAGGAGCCAATATAAACCTGATGCCTCTATCTTTGATGAAAAAACTAGGAATTAATGACTTGCAACCGACTCGCATGTCCTTGTAGTTGGCTGACAGGTCCATTAAATATCCCCAAGGGATGCTGGAAGACTTGTTAGTGAAAGTAGATAAATTTATCTTTCCAGCAGACTTCATAGTGTTGGATATGGAAGCTGACCGAGAGATCCCTTTAATCTTAGGTAGACCCTTCCTAGCTACTGGCAGAGCATTAATTGATGTAGAAAAGGGTGAACTCATGCTGAGAGTTCAAGAGGAGCAGGTAACCTTTAATGTCTTCAAATCCATGAAACATCCGACTGAAAGGATGGATTGTTTAATGGTTAAAGAGATTAAAAGCTACCACACTCCAATGCTTTTAAAAACTGAGGAAGAGGCCTTACGAACTCTTTTAGAGGATGACTTTGACTCCGAGACTGAGGAGTTAAATGAATCTCACTCAGAAATATTGAGCCTACTGCAAGTATTTGAAGTAGGTGATTTTGAAAAAGAAAAGAAAAATGATTTGAAAATTACTGAAGTTGAGAAAGGAAAGGAATTTTCTGAAGAAAAATATGATTTAAAAACTTTACCTCCTCATCTGAAATATGTTTTCCTGAGAGAAGATGACACACATCCTGTCATTATTAGTGCCAACTTAAAAGAAGAGGATGTGAATAAACTAATTGGGGTATTAAAGGCACATGAACCTGCAATTGGCTAGAATATTTCTGACTTGAAGGGAATCAGTCCATCATTTTGTATGCACAAAATTCTGATGGAAGATGACTATTGTTAGCCAAGGCCTCAACGCTCAAGAGGGGGGGTGAATTGAGTGTTTCAAATTTTCGCGCGGAATCCCCTTGGAAATGGTTAGTAGTAAATGATGCAATGATGAAGAGACAACAACTTTTATGCACATATCACACTATGACACACTTAATGTGCAATGACAATATTTAGCTATAAGTGTGATAAACAAGGTAAGTTATTGGTTTAAACAATTTATCAAACAGTTGGAGTGCACAGATTTATTTGTCAATAATGTGATGTTTCCTATAAAGATTCAACTCATTCAAGTTATCAAACACCTTGTGAATGTGAGAAGTAATAACAATCAAGTAAGTATCACACAAGACTTAATAGGAAACAATGTATTAGATATTTGGTAAGTTATAGTAATTTCCAGTTTTGAAGAACTTCACCAAATATTGATTCAAGCAAATTATCAAACACTTGGCATGCAGAGTTAGTTTTCTACTTGAACAACAACTTTGATTCACACATTCAGCTCAAGCATTTCAACAAACAGTTTATATGCACAGTTGTATAAAGAGTTCAAGGTAGAGAGAAATGCAAACCAAATTTAACGAGTTCCACCAACCCGGTGTACGTCTCGCCTTCAAGCAACCCACTTGAAGGATTCCACTATTGAAGATTTGAGATACAAGCTTTGAGCAATTGCAGCTTCCTAGTGTCCCACACTCAAGAACTCAATCCTCACAAGCAAAGGGCAACCCACCCAATCTCACAATCTCTCAATAACCCAAAGGTTGAACCCCAACCTTTGTGACCACTCAACCTAGAGTGAAAAACCTTGGTGTTTTGGTGTTTGGTTTACAAGCAATTAACTCTCTCAATAGAGTAGATACACAAATGAAAGCTCTCACCAATTCTAACTCTCAACAAGAGAGGATATACAAATTGAAACTCACAATCTAACAACTCTTAAGCAATATGCAAGTTTAGAAACAAGAGTTGCAGAATATACAAGAGAAGGTAAATCAAAAGACCTCTAGAGGAAGAATGTTGATTGCCTTGTGTTGTGCCTTGGTCTCTCTTCTTGTGTGTACTCTCTTGCTTGAATCCATGCTTCATTTATAGCCATTTTTAGGGTTTCCAGCCGTTGCACATTGTCTCCAACGGATACCTTAGCATGGGCATAAAGTGGGAGTGAAGAAATGAGCTGGAGTTCCACTTAAAAGCATTTTCCCACGTTCTGACACTATGGTAATCGATTAGCCTTCGAGCTGTAATCGATTAGCTTTTGAAATCTTCAGTATTATGCAGCAGGTAATCGATTAGAATTTCTACTGTAATCGATTAGCTATGAAACAGAACCATTCTAATCGATTATTCCTTGCCTTGTAATCGATTATGATTGATACCTGATGCTCTTACTTTGTGTCTCGTAGCATGGTAATCGATTAGGACTTCATGTAACCGATTAGGGACAAAACAGAACCTATGTAATCGATTGTCCTTCTTATTGTAATCGATTGTACCATAAACAGAGTTATGGTAATCGATTATTCCATTGTGGTAATCGATTAGTACATGTACCTGATACAATTCTTCAAGGTTTTTGATATGTTCTTGATATGTATTGACCCATGGCTTATTCCTTTGATCCTCATGCTTGTTTCCTTGATTCTTCTTCAACTTATGAGCTTGTTCTTCATGATTTAGTTTATGTTATCAACCTTGTCTTCAATAGCTCATGTTTCTTTAACTCTTTGTGAGGCATCTTCATCTCTTTATTCTTGGCCATTGTCTTTGTGCTTGAACCTTCTTGTTTCTGAACCTTTGCCATTCCATCATCATCATGAATACTTTGTCATTCATCAAAACTACTTTGCATACTTACATATGCAACTTCATTCTCCCCCTTTTTGATGATGGCAATTGATGTTACATGTTGCTTGTATTCATGTGTTGCAAATTCATCATATTAGCTTCATGGTAATATCCTTTCTTCCTTTTGGAGTTTTTGCCTTAGTCTTCATGTTTGTCATTATCAAAACCTGTTTCAACATTTAAACACATTCTCCCCCTTTTTGATGATGACAACCAATGTTCATCTCGTGGGGTGTTAGTTTCACAGGATAATGACAATCAATGTTTATATGTATTCTCCCCCTATATGATGTAATGAATGCTAGTTAAGAGTTATCCTCCCCCTTAATCTTGTAACTTATGCCAATTGTTTTAAACATATCAAATGATGGAAACATGATATCTCTCCCCTTTTTAGCATAATTGGCATCCTATTCTTTTTACTGATCCTTCCACTAATCTCTCCCCCTTTGGCATCATCAAAAAGATCATTATCTTAGTCATAATCTATGCCATCAACATATAAGCTCATTTATTTGAGTAAGAGAGATTTAGATCAAGTATTTCATATGGATTTCAAATTAAATCTTTAAAACATGATCAAGGATAAATACCATTTTAGTGCATCTAGAGTCAATAAGCAATCACATAATTTATTCATCAAGTAAGCATATGATTGATTGCTAACTTATTCTAATCATGTAGTGAGTATCATTTTCAAGTATGGTAAACGTCACATGATTCTTTCATATATCATTTCAAGTAAGCACATAGTTTTCTCCTATTTTGGCATCATCAAATGCACAGGAATAATTTTCCAAGTGAACATATAGGAGAATAGAGGTAACATTGTAAGCATAAGTGCCATGAGTATAGTCATAAAGAGGTGAAATCAAGGATAATCATTCATATGTATGCTCCCCCTTACTATTGTAATTGATACCACTTGTAAAAAAAAATGTACCACTAATTAACATGTAAAATCGATTATACGAATTTGATCAAGTTTGATATCACTTGTAGGTCAATTTAATCAAGTTTGATACCATTTGTTTACTTTTTAAAGCATGTGATCTCTTTTTAATAGATACCATTGTTGAAATAATAGATACTATAATATGAATAAATACCACTCAAAGGTTAGATACCATTGCATATAACTATCCACTTGTTAATCATTTCATTAATATGGCTTGATGCATTTCTAGGTATTAGAGCAGTAATATAGAAGGATTTTCAACAATGTATGCTTATTTCTAGGTATCAGAGCAGGGATGAAGTGATATATGTAGCTTGTGAAATTCGTTATTCATACCACTTGTTAATATGATTTGAATAATTCACAAAGCATAATGGTAGAGTAACAATTCGATCATACCTTGGTATTTTGCAAATTTTATACCCTTTTTCACATCCTTGTGTGGCATTTTGTTGTTTCCATGTTATATTCCTTGAATAATTCTTTGTTCGCCTAGTTTAGTAGTTTGATTTGCCATTTTGAGTCATCCTACAAAACCTTAACAAACTCTTTGCAAAGCATTTTGTTAGTAGCATTGAGTCCACAAGAGTTTGTACCAATTTTGGGTCTTTGATGCAGTATTGTTTTGGAAAGAGAGTTTTCTAAAAACAATTTGCTCAATTTTTCATACTACTTGATAAAGAGATAACATATCATCAATAGATATCACTTGTTAAAAAGAAATGTTATAAAATTCCCCCTTAATCATGTAATTTAACAAGGATAAATATAGATGTTGATACCACTTGTTAGTGCAATTTCATTTATGTCTAGGTATCAAATCAAAGATGGAATGATTGATACAACTTGTTGGCTTACTCATGCAATTGTATTATAACATATGCCAATATATCTATACTCTTATGTCATATATAGGTCTAGTCAAGCATTTACCTAGGGCACATATAGCATTTATCAAATATGTAAGAGAACACATTTTGCATAGATATTTTGTAACACATATAGACAAGTCACAGAAGCATATCATGGTCATCATGTGGCTGTAAATATGTAATGCAAGTCATGTACTCATATATGTCATACCACTTGATTGATTTGCCAATTTAAGCTCTTGATATCAATTATTAACAGTTAAGCATTTACCACAAGATTGTTATTATTCAAGCATACATCATTTTTCATAAAGTAGTTCAAAAATTCTTTTCAATCTTAATGATGTAATACTTTCAAATTTCTTTTCACAGTCAAGATCATGCATCATCAAACATACGACATAGTAAGAATTATAATGTTGATCGAGATAGATACCACTTGCACATACATGGTATATGATCATAGCATGCATTATTACTTATCATATCATGCATTGTTTCTTAACATATCATCATGTTCATGCCTATGATGTTACAATCATGAAGTTAAAATCTAGGCAATCACTTGTTGTAACATACATGCTTTCTCTCTAGGAATATAATTGCATAGATTGTCAAAGCATATATACACTTGTACATGCAATATATGTATTTATTATCAAGGCATAGTGACCAGCACATAATCAAGATTATGTCCTCATGATCTCTTCCTTTTACTAATTCAATTCATATCATTTTTAAAGGAAGATGTTTGTTATTTAGATACCACTAGTTAAACAACATATCTCTTGTTCAATACATCATCAAGAATTCATATTTAATCAAAAATTCATGCATCATTAAGAATCAATACAATAACCAAGAATTCATGATATATCATCAAGAGTTCATGCATCATCAAGGGTTTAAACATTATCAAATATTCATGTATGTTTGTGCATAATCATCTTTAATCTCAAGATTTTCATGTACTATGTTATTCAAGCAATCATTCATCAAACTCATCATCAATCATTACTAATCATCAATTACTATATACATATACATCATTGATTCTAAGGATTTCATAAGTTTAAGGGGTCCTAAGATTATTTGTTCATCCATCTCAAGATTTCATATTATTCGTGCTCAATCATATATCAAATCAAAGTTAGATTTTCACACATCAAGATTCATCAAGAATGAGTGTTAACATTGATTATATGATAATTGCTTGCACCTTTTGTTGTACCACCTTTAGTGTTGTCCATTGGATTTTGTCGGTGCAATCCATCTTGTGTGAGTCACATTGAAGCTTCTTGTCCATTTCCTTGTTTTGAATGGTACCTTTTAGATGTATGATGAGTCATCATAATCTTGGCTTGCTCTAATCTTCTCCTTTGTCTTTTGGAATGGATTTTGAGATCCTTGATATCTCCTTAGGCCATGAGATTTGGTCATTCATCAATGAGAAATTGTTGCTTGGAAGTTTGCCTACAAGATTTCAAAAAAAATTTAAGGTACCCTTTGAGAGTTGGGTCCTTCCTTGTTAGTTTGGGATTTCAAGATTGTTTTGGAATCCATACCTTTGTTGTACACTTTTGACGGGATTTCTTTATAAAACAATTGGATGATATATGACCAAATATTCCACAATAAAAACATGTTGCATCCAAAGAATAAGTCATGGTAGAATTATAATGGTTCCTATCATGTTCTATGTTCTTCCTTTTAAAACAATTAGGCATAGAATTTCCCTTTCTTTCATGGTTTGTGCATCTTAAGGAGGATTTGGATTTTTCTTTGTAGGATGCAAAATAGTTCTTGTAATGACCTATTTTTCTTCTATCAAGTGTATGCCTTTGATTTTTAATAGGTGCACTTAGATTCTTTTGACTATTTGTAAGCTTGCTAAGTGCTTCTTTTAGTTCTTTATTCTCTTTTTCAAGAAGCATACATTTATCAATAAGCATACAATCATTATTTCTATTACAAGTACTAGGAGATACATTTGAAGCTACTAATTCATCATTTTGAACTCTAAGATATTCTTTTTCTATGTGAACATCATGCAATTCTTTTTCAAGAGTCAAAATGGTTTGTTTAAAGCATGCATATTTCTTTGATAACAAGACAAATTTTTCATGCAATTCTTCAAATGCTTCTAACAATTCATCTTTATCAATTTCATCATCATTATCATCACTAGAAGCATTTAAAGAGCATACCTCGTCATCTTGGGAGTGCTTTGTCATTAGGCATGCAAGTTCTTCTTCCGATTCATTGATCTCTTCTTCCAGACTTATTTTGAATTCTTCATGTTTGCTAGAAAGAGTACTAATTCTTGCATCTTGATCATCATTAGTATTTCCATATATTGTTTCAAGAGTTTCCCATATTTCTTTAGCATTGTTACAAGCAATAACTCTAGAAACATCATTAGGTTCTAATGCTAATGTGATAAGAATTTTAGCTCTAAGATTAAATTGTACCTTCCTTTCTTCTTCCATAGTCCACAAGTTCATGGGCTTCATACATTCTATATTATTAAAAATATGCATAGGAATGAAAGGACCAAATTGAATAGCATTCCATACCTTGAGGTCATAGGATTGGATAAAGATTTTCATCCTTTCTTTCCAAATAGCATAGTCTTTGCCATTGAAGATTGGAGGTCTACTTATTGTGCCATTTTGTGGAAATGCATCATAAGAGGTAGAGGCCATCTTGATCTCCTGCAGCTGTTAAGCCTTGTGGCAAGAGTCAAGCTCTGATACCACTTGTTAGCCAAGGCCTCAACGCTCAAAAGGGGGGATGAATTGAGTGTTTCAAATTTTCGCGCGGAATCCCCTTGGAAATGGTTAGTAGTAAATGATGCAATGATGAAGAGACAACAACTTTTATGCACATATCACACTATGACACACTTAATGTGCAATGACAATATTTAGCTATAAGTGTGATAAACAAGGTAAGTTATTGGTTTAAACAATTTATCAAACAGTTGGAGTGCACAGATTTATTTGTCAATAATGTGATGTTTCCTATAAAGATTCAACTCATTCAAGTTATCAAACACCTTGTGAATGTGAGAAGTAATAACAATCAAGTAAGTATCACACAAGACTTAATAGGAAACAATGTATTAGATATTTGGTAAGTTATAGTAATTTCCAGTTTTGAAGAACTTCACCAAATATTGATTCAAGCAAATTATCAAACACTTGGCATGCAGAGTTAGTTTTCTACTTGAACAACAACTTTGATTCACACATTCAGCTCAAGCATTTCAACAAACAGTTTATATGCACAGTTGTATAAAGAGTTCAAGGTAGAGAGAAATGCAAACCAAATTTAACGAGTTCCACCAACCCGGTGTACGTCTCGCCTTCAAGCAACCCACTTGAAGGATTCCACTATTGAAGATTTGAGATACAAGCTTTGAGCAATTGCAGCTTCCTAGTGTCCCACACTCAAGAACTCAATCCTCACAAGCAAAGGGCAACCCACCCAATCTCACAATCTCTCAATAACCCAAAGGTTGAACCCCAACCTTTGTGACCACTCAACCTAGAGTGAAAAACCTTGGTGTTTTGGTGTTTGGTTTACAAGCAATTAACTCTCTCAATAGAGTAGATACACAAATGAAAGCTCTCACCAATTCTAACTCTCAACAAGAGAGGATATACAAATTGAAACTCACAATCTAACAACTCTTAAGCAATATGCAAGTTTAGAAACAAGAGTTGCAGAATATACAAGAGAAGGTAAATCAAAAGACCTCTAGAGGAAGAATGTTGATTGCCTTGTGTTGTGCCTTGGTCTCTCTTCTTGTGTGTACTCTCTTGCTTGAATCCATGCTTCATTTATAGCCATTTTTAGGGTTTCCAGCCGTTGCACATTGTCTCCAACGGATACCTTAGCATGGGCATAAAGTGGGAGTGAAGAAATGAGCTGGAGTTCCACTTAAAAGCATTTTCCCACGTTCTGACACTATGGTAATCGATTAGCCTTCGAGCTGTAATCGATTAGCTTTTGAAATCTTCAGTATTATGCAGCAGGTAATCGATTAGAATTTCTACTGTAATCGATTAGCTATAAAACAGAACCATTCTAATCGAGTATTCCTTGCCTTGTAATCGATTATGATTGATACCTGATGCTCTTACTTTGTGTCTCGCAGCATGGTAATCGATTAGGACTTCATGTAATCGATTAGGGACAAAACAGAACCTATGTAATCGATTGTCCTTCTTATTGTAATCGATTGTACCATAAACAGAGTTATGGTAATCAATTATTCCATTGTGGTAATCGATTAGTACATGTACCTGATACAATTCTTCAAGGTTTTTGATATGTTCTTGATATGTATTGACCCATGGCTTATTCCTTTGATCCTCATGCTTGTTTCCTTGATTCTTCTTCAACTTATGAGCTTGTTCTTCATGATTTAGTTTATGTCATCAACCTTGTCTTCCATAGCTCATGTTTCTTTAACTCTTTGTGAGGCATCTTCATCTCTTTATTCTTGGCCATTGTCTTTGTGCTTGAACCTTCTTGTTTCTGAACCTTTGCCATTCCATCATCATCATGAATACTTTGTCATTCATCAAAACTACTTTGCATACTTACATATGCAACTTCATTCTCTCCCTTTTTGATGATGGCAATTGATGTTACATGTTGCTTGTATTCATGTGTTGCAAATTCATCATATTAGCTTCATGGTAATATCCTTTCTTCCTTTTGGAGTTTTTGCCTTAGTCTTCATGTTTGTCATTATCAAAACCTGTTTCAACATTTAAACACAATTATTCCCCTGCAGTACAGCCACAACGCAGATTAAACCCCATTATGAAGGAAGCGGTAAGGAAGGAAGTGGTCAAGCTCCTTGATGGAGGAATCATTTATCCTATCTCGGACAGCACTTGGACCAGTCCGGTCCAAGTGGTGCCCAAGAAGGGAGGAATGACAACTGTAAGAAATGACCAAGGTGAAGTTATTGCCACCCGGCCCACAACAGGCTGAAGGATGTGTATTGATTATAGAAGGCTGAATGACTTCACTCGGAAAGACCACTTCCCCCTGCCATTTGTTGACCAAATGCTCGAGAGGTTATCAGGGCATGAGTACTATTGTTTTCTTGATGGGTACTCAGGTTATAACCAAATTGTGATTGACCCAAAAGATCAAGAAAAGACTGCATTCACCTGTCCTTATGGAATTTTTGCATATAGGCGCATGTCGTTCGGGTTGTGCAACGCTCCAGCAACCTTTCAAAGGTGCATGCTGGCAATTTTTAGGGATATGGTGGAGAAATTCATTGAAGTGTTCATGGATGATTTCTCGGTATTTGGGAGTAATTTTGATTCATGCCTCAGCAACCTATCTAAGGTGTTGGTGAGATGCCAAGAAACTAACCTCGTCCTTAACTGGGAAAAATGCCATTTTATGGTTAAGGAAGGGATAGTTCTTGGCCACAAAATCTCTACTGAGGGCATTCAAGTGGACCGAGCCAAGATAGAAATTATTGAAAAACTTCCTCCTCCAATCAACGTGAAAGGAGTGAGAAGTTTTCTAGGATGTGCTGGCTTTTATAGAAGGTTCATTAAAGATTTTTCAAAAATAGCTAAGCCTCTGACTGACTTACTTGTGAAAGATCATGTATTTGCGTTTAATGAAAACTATGTCAAGGCTTTTGAAAAATTGAAACAAAGTCTAATTTCAGCTCCGATCCTTGCAGCACCTGATTGGTCTTTACCGTTTGAATTAATGTGTGATGCAAGTGACTTCGCAGTCAGAGCTGTACTGGGTCAGAAAGTAGGAAAATTGACTCATGTAATTTATTATGCTAGTAAGGTGTTGAACGAAAATCAAATACATTACACCACTACTGAAAAAGAAATGCTTGCTATGGTGTATGCATTTGATAAATTTCGTGCTTACTTGATTGGGGCCAAGGTTATTGTATATACAGACCACTCGCCAATCAAGTATTTACTAGCTAAGAAAGAGTCTAAACCGAGATTGATCAGGTGGGTTTTGTTACTCCAGGAATTTGATTTAGAAATACGAGATAAAAAGGGAGTAGAGAACTCAGTTGCCGACCAACTGTCTCGTCTGGAAGGTGAATCAGATTCTGTTTTAATAAAAGAAGAATTTCCAGACGAGAAGTTGATGGCAATTATCATCGGGCCATGGTATGCTGATATGGCCAACTTTAAAAGTGCCTCGGTGGTACCTGATGGTTGGACATCCCAAATGAGAAAAAAATTCTTTCATGATAGTAAAAACTTCCTTTGGGATGATCCATTTCTGTTTAAAATAGGAGTAGATGGATTGATCAGGCGGTGTGTGCCTGAATCCGAGCAAGAAAGGCTCTTGTGGCATTGCCACGACTCCTATTATGGAGGTCATCATGGTGCCTCCCGTACAGCAGCAAAAATCTTACAAAGTGGCTTTTATTGGCCAACTATCTTTCAAGATGCTAAAGAATATGTCAAAAGGTGCGATAAATGTCAAAGGAGCGGAGGTCTCTCTGCTAAAGCTGGCATGCCTTTGACAAACATTCTAATTATGGAATTATTTGATGTTTGGGGTATCGATTTTATGGGACCCTTTCCTAATTCGTTCTCCAACGAATATATACTTGTTGCTGTGGACTATGTCTCCAAATGGGTGGAGGCAATTCCGACCAGAACCAATGATGCACAGGTGGTGCTTAGGTTCATCAAGAAGAATATTTTCTCTAGGTTTGGAGTTCCGAGAGTACTTATTAGTGATGGGGGTTCATATTTTTGTAATAAGATAATGGAAAAAGCCCTGCGTCACTATGAGGTGTTACATAAGATATCGACTCCTTACCATCCATAAACTTATGGACAAGTCAAGCTGTCAAATAGAGAAATCAAAAGAATCTTAGAGAAAGTGGTCGGAAAATCTAGAAAAGATTGGTCGGTAAAATTAGATGATGCATTATGGGCTTACCGAACAGCTTTCAAAACTCCAATTGGCATGTCCCCATATCAATTAGTATACGGTAAGGCTTGCCATCTCCCTGTGGAGTTGGAACACAAGGCGTGGTGGGCCACAAAGCTATTAAACATGGACTGTGACCAATCTCAGGAGGAAAGAGTGTTGAAACTCCATGAATTAGAGGAGGTCCGACTCAACGCTTATCAAAGTGCCTCCATCTATAAGGAGAAAACAAAGAAATGGCACGATAAGCGAATTAATAAGAAAGAGTTTCAGAAGGATGATCAAGTTTTATTATTCAATTCCCGATTGAGACTCTTCCCTGGAAAACTCAGATCCAAGTGGTCGGGGCCTTTTACTGTAAATGAGGTTTTTCCTCATGGTGCAGTCAAACTGAAAGACCCGACTACTGATCGGATTTTTAAGGTGAATGGCCAGTGACTCAAACTCTACTTTAGAGGATAGTTTGATAGGCAGAAAACCTCCTTGTTACTGCAAGCATCTTCTTAGATGCAATAAGGCCAAGCTAGTGACCTTAAAGAAGCGCTCTAGGGAGGCAGCCCTATGTTCCGATTGTTTTGTTTTGAACTTTGAGTCAGAATGAATAAAAATAAAAACTAAAAAGTTAGTGAATAAAGTTTGTGAAGTTTGAAGAAGGAAGTCTGAGCTAGATTCTTCTATTTTCGCTCAGGCGAAGCACTTGTAGCTTAGGTGAGACACTGCTGATTGTTGTTTCATACTTAAGCGAAAATTTACTGAGTTTGAGTGAAAATAGTACACTCGGATAACTGTTACTTATTCTTAACCTTTCTTCCCGACTAAACTTCACTCGTCATTTTTCAATAAAATTCCAATTCTTGATGTGAATAAAAAGGAAGACTTTGAAGGATTTCTGATCGTTGATTTAATGAACGGGTCAGATGATGAAAGGCGACTTATTTCAGTCGGCCTTTTATCACTCGGATTCCTCACTCATCACAATCAGTATTGTATCCATTAGTCTCCTATTCACGCAGTCTTTCATTTTCTCATTCATCCACTCGGCTTTCTCTCATTCTCTTGCCCGACCTTTTATCACTCGGTATTTCTTTCATGCGTCTCTTTTTATGGTTCCTTTTTCACTCATTCAATGTCTCATTAGAGTATTCGGTTTCTTCCACTCGGTATTCCGTTCACTCGGATCCTTCCGCAGTCGTTCACTTTCCACTCATCTTTCTTACTCTGTCACTTCATTTTATTCTAACTTTCATTTTTCACCTCATTTTTCATTCGGTTATTCATCCACTTGGTATAACTAGGTATTCATCTATTCCACTCAGCTTTCTTTTATTTAGTCACTCTATTTCACTCGTTCTCCATTCACTCGGTCAATTATTTTTCTATTTACCCGATTTTGATTCACTCATTGTTTCATAAATACCACGTCTTCCGTTTTTTACGATTCACTCGGTATTTCCTGTACCCAGTTTCCTGTGATTTAGTTTTTCATTCACCCGGTGTTCGCATCACTTGGTTTTTATCATCCTCTCAGTCTCATTCAAATTCTTTCATTTCTTCGACCGATTCCTTTCTCGATGGTATTCATTCGGTAGTTCGTTATTCATTTTTCCATTTATTCATCCACTGGCTAATGCATTTACTCGTCTCCATTATCCAGTCAGTGTAGCTTTCACTCATTCCATTGACTCGGAATCTTTTCATCTCTTCTTTCCAACCACTCGTTTCCTTCATTCACTTCGATTTGTTTGTTATTCATTATTTCTACCACTCTCAGCCACTCATTTTTTTTAATTCCCTAGTCTCTCCAATCATTTGTTCGGTATTTCATTCATTTGATTTTCCACTCAGGTAATTTTTGTTCTTCACACGAACTCTCATTGTCATTCACTCATTCTTCATTTCTCGGATCTCTATCACTCGGTATCTTTCTCCATACTCATTGGGTCATTATCGTTTCACTCTTTTCATTCATTTACGTAATCTCTTCCTTACAATCTTCCATTCTTTGTCTCTTATTCATTTACTCGGTATTCCTTCATTCATTCATACTTTCATTCGTTCCTTCTACCATCCACTTTTCTATTCACTCGTATTTCACTATAGTGGTCCACTCGTCTCTCATACGCTCTATTTCACGCATTCATTCTTTCACTCATTTATTTACTTATAGTTTTTATTCTCCCATTCTGTCTTATCATTTGTTCATTTATTCATCTTCCATTCTCTTGTGTCCACTTGGCATCATTTCCCACTCTTACTTGATCTTCTACCTATCCAGTATATGAGTGTATAAAATAATAATAATAATAATAATAATAAAAATAAATAATAATAATATATATATTATAATAATAATAAAGTAATAATTAAAGCTGAAACACATTTACGCGTTTCTTGGAAATTGAATTCAACAATATAAAAACCTTACAGCTTCCAAAACCTAAGTACCTATGCTGAACTGGGGCTGAAGACGAAAAGACATTTTCTGGTTTCTAAGAAAGGTATCATCTTTCCACTTCTTTCACTTATTTCGTGCACTTCTAAGTTCGTGTTTATTATCTTCTTGTTTCATTGTTATTGTTTTCCACTGTTCATAAGACATGCATCTCACAGTTTTGGTTTGCTATCTTTTTGTTGGATTTTTGTTCTTATTTTTGTTTATTTAGGTTGGTTATCATCATTCTTTTAACATTAATCATGAAAAGAAGATCACAGAGACTCCTGCAAAAACCTAGACCAAATTTTGCAGAAGGAAGCGTACGAAGAAAACAAATAGATAACGAAAGAGAAGTGGCAACCATAACTATATCTGATTCGTCTGAACATGTACCCAGTCAAAGTCAGGTTCAAAGGGATGTATCTCCTCTGGTTCAAAGGAATGTATCCCCCGCAAGTGAGGAAAATGAATCACCAGAAGTTGAAAGTGTTAAGGCTGTTGAAAACTGTGCTATGAAGTTTAAAGCCAGAGAGATAGAACGTCCCAGGCAATCTGTAGGAGCTGGTTCTTCTTCTTCTGACATTCTTATGGTGTTACAGGAATTACAGGTCATGAAGAAGATGCAACTTGGAATTTATGATCGGGTCTTGAACCACGATCTCATGCTCAGGAAGATTGCCACGAAACTGAGGGTTGAGCACACAGCAGAAATGGGAGCCCCAACTGATAGAGATGCGTGGTTAGCTTCCATTGGATTCACGATTCCCTCCCAGCAGGACAAAGACGATGGAGATCAGGATGTTTAAGCAGTTGTTCCACGTTTTTATGATGTTTCCTATGTAATTAATTTGACATTATTGTAACTGTTTTCTGAATAGTGAACTTGCTTCTATTTTAATTATGTAATGAATATTTTATTTCCTTGTTAAATTTGTTGTTTTATTCAGTTTTTCGTATGTATTGGTAAAATCCACGCGTCCCAATCCGACTACGTATTTCCCTTCCACGGCCACTCAGGTAAAAAGGGAAGTATCTTTCCGACTCGTTCCTTGATTAATATTCTGACTTATTAATTGATATATTATGTTTATTATTTCTTTCAATCCATCTTAATAATTTAAAAGTTGCTGATTCTTAAGCTTAGTCGGATAAATTAATTGATTGGTTTTGTTTAATTCATCATATCTACCCCTAACTATTTTTCATCATTAATTAAATTGTTTACTCGGCATGCTAGTTAGCAATCTAAATGTATGATCTTACATTAAGTTTGGGGACATGACTGGCTAATTAACTATTTCGTAGCTTTTGAGCCTGTTTTATCCTTTTCCGAGTGAACTTGCATGCTAGTTAGTGAGACAGAATTTGCTTCAATGCTTGCTAATTGTTGTATGTCAACCAATCGAAAATGATGGAGGCCTTCTTTGTTTATTTAGCCAGGGCCAAAAATAGCCTTCCTAATCTATTAAATCATTCTTTGACCCAATAATTATGTTTGAGCCTGAAACCTTTCATTCTGTTTATATACCTAACGTTACAAAGCCTATTTATCTAAGAAAAACCCGACTAGAGTACCCTGGATGTTCCACTGGTGAATTACTCGATTTTTGCTTATTGCTAGGGACTAACAATTTCTAAGTTTGGGGATGAAGAGTGTGCCTAACAGTAATTAAGGACACACTCCGACCTTAATTATGGATGAATATGTAGAAAAATAAAAGGAAGAAACGCAAAGCCGAGAGAAAAATGAATAAAGTCAGAAAAGAAAAAGAAGCGCAAAGCACCACAAGAAAAAAAAATTCGATCGGAAAAAGATGGAAAGAAAAGAAAGAAAAGGAAAAGTCTGAAGGACTGAAAGAAAAAGAAGGTGCAAAGCAACATGAGTTATTAAGTAGCATTCAGTCGGAAAAGTTAAGAAAGTTGCTAGTAGAGTCAATTAAGTTAGAATTGAGGCAAGGCATCAGTGGATACATCTTGTAACCTATCTATGACTCGGAAAAACAATAATTGAGCCTGTAGCCCAGCCTCGTTATAAGCTTAAAAAGCCCTTACTGATCTGATTGTTGTTAGTCCTCAAATTTTCAATAAAAGCTTGAATAAAAATTTCATAAAAATTATAAAAATTAGTTTAATTTGTTAGAAAATTAGGATTAAAATTCAATAAATGGATATTGTTGGAAATAATCTGCCCTTGATCAATTTTCTCTAGTTTTGCAGTGAAAAAGTTAAGAAATCAATAGAAAATTACACTGGAGGAGCTGACGCGTAGCCTCACCCCACGCGTAGCATCAACAGCTATTTTTTATGCTGACGCTACGCATCACAGCCACACGTAGCGTCAGTGCTACGTGGTCTCCACCTCCACTTTGACCAACCACTCCACTTGGACCCAATAATGGGCACTCCACTCAGCCACAAGGGCCATCCCACTCACCATGAAAGGCCAAAAATCGGTGGAGACATGTTCATATGGCCAAGCATGATCAAATTTAATAATTTGAAGTGGCCATTATCAAGTGTTTAATGGAGGCTGAGTCAGGGGTGTGACGCGTAGCGTCACAGGGACGCGTAGCGTCAGCACCCTTGCTCAGCCCTATAAATAGGGCCATCTAACACCATTCAAATCATCCCATCCCATCCCATTCCATAGCATTTCTTTTCTCTCTTGTGCTCGACTTTGAGTACTTCTTTTGTGAGTTGTAGTTCTAGAATAGTTTTCTAGATACTTGAGTGTGTTTCGGTGTATTGTGATCATTGTATCGTGAAGTTCCCATCGTCTTCGTAATGTCAAAATCTGTAAGTGTTGTTTCTACTTTCACCATGTGTAACTAATTTGTTTATGTTGGAATTAGTGAACTAATCTATTGAGTATAATGTTGTGAATTCGACCTCTGCGTGTTTATGATTCAAGTCCATGTTAGTATTTTAACTTTTTATTAATATGAACGTCAAACGGGAGAATGATTTTCATGTGTATTGAAACTTATTTTATTAGTATGAATGTCAAACGGGAGAATGATTGTTCATGCCGTATTAAAACTTGTTTTAACAAAAGTAAAAAGTTGGAATACCCTTGGTATCTCAATTCTATAGGGGTTGTTAACCATTGTTGCCATAAGGCCAGGTCTTAATGCAAGTTTTTACTGAGAAAGCTCACGAGGGATCGGACTTTACGGTGAATTCTTAGAATTTATATCACGAGGGATCGGTTATAATGATTTTAAGCTGCAATGACATGAAACTTGATGATTAAATATGCATGTCTTGAGTTCCTCATTGTTATTCTAGATTAGGGATCCAATTTCCAACATAATTTGTTTATCTGTGTTTATCTCAAGTATCTTACCTATTCTAGATTGCAACTCATTTTTTTAGATAGATTTTATTTTCTTTTATCTTGTGAACCACTCAATCATGCTATCCTGTGAATATTGTATAACTTGTATATAAATTATTCTTTTGTTTATAACTTCCTTCCCATTTACCATAGTAAATAGAAAATTACTGTTATTATTGGACTTTCAATCCCAGTGGAACGATATCTAAATTTTGAAAACTACAAACGATTGGTGCGCTTGCCAATTAACAAACCCGGTGGTGGAAAAGAACTATTGAGATGCTATCGCCGGGTTAACAAGTTTTCTGGCGCCGTCGCCGGGGATTGAATTGTTTCAGTAAAACAGTAAAATTTTAATTACCATGGTAAATATATTTTTTTTACCTTAGTTAATTTTTTTATTATTATTTATTTCTTATCATTATTACACTAACTTTCTTTGTCTAGTTTGTGTATGCAAACTCGATTTACCGCAGGTAAAATTTATTTTGATCCTGAGATAGAAAAGTTTGTAAAGAAAATCAAGTCTTTGAAATCTAAAACACAAACTACTTCTTCTTCTACTTCAAAAATTTTTGAAAATTCAAATATGGCTGCTGAAAGGAGAACATTGGGACAGTTTGCTGCTATTAATGGTCCACCCCGAGTTTCGGGAATGTTTCAAGGACCAGTTTTACCAGTGGAAATTAAACCTGCCACTTTAAACATTATTCAAAACAACCAATTTGCTGGTTTAAATCATGAAGAACCATATGAACATTTAACTATTTTTTATGAGTTATGCAGCACAATTGGTTTTGAACCCAATCAAGAAGAGTCTGTTTACATGAGACTTTTTCCTTTTTCATTGATTGGTAAAGCAAAAGAATGGTTTAAATCTTGTCCACTGGGTAGTTTTGTAAACTGGTCCGATGTTGAAAGAAAATTTTTGGAAAGATTTTATTCTCCTTCAAAATATTTTGAAGCAATGACAGCCATACATTCTTTTTCTCAAAACAATGATGAATCACTAGGAGAGACATGGGAACGATTCAAGGCACTTTTGAGAAAGTGACCGAACCACAACCTGAATGATGCCGAAAAGGTAAGAATCGTTTACCATAGTCTATTGCCTCAGTTCAAGATGATGTTAGATGCTTGTGCAGGTGGTTCTTTAATGAACAAGACTGTGGAGGAAGCCATAGAAATATTGGAATCAATGGCTATCAGTGACCGCCAAGCAAAGCATGAAAGAGGTAATATACAAAGGAAGCCAAGAATGCTCGAATTGGGAGTAAATGATGCAGTGTTGGCTCAGCAAAAATTACTGACCCAACAAATTGAAGTTATGAGCAAGCAATTGGAAAAACTCCAAATTGCTCAAGTAGCATCACCACCCCCTGCTCAACTTAAAACATGTATGCACTGCATGGGAGAACAACCATGTGGTTACTGTAGAAATGAGCAAGAGGAAGCCAATTTCATGAACCATCAAAGAGCACCCTTAGGTAATTTTCCTTTTAATCATGGAAATTCTTTTCCTAACAATTACCTGTAGGGTTGGCAAAATCAGAATATTGGCTGGAGACAAGACACTGGACCTTCCAACAGACCTCCTAACAATCAATTCAAGCAACAACAAACTGACAATGTAAGATTGACAAGAATAGAGGAATCTATTCAACAGTTATTGCAGTTTGTGGAGACAAATGAAGCTGCCCGAAAAGCATCAGACATACAAATGGGTCAGCTTGCAAAAGAGATAGCCGAATTAAAGAGTTTTGGGTTTTCTGCAAACACTCAAAACCCAAGGGAACAATGTAACGCTGTTTCTTTTAATGTTGTAAAAATTGATTGTAAAGAAAAGAGTGAGAAAAAGAAAGAAGAAGAAGAGAAAGAAAGTGAAAAAATAGAAAAAAATGAAAAAAACAAAAAAGAAAAAAATGTGCAAATAGATACAGAGCAAGAAACAAACTGTATAACCTCGAAAAAATGTAAAGATCCGGGGAGTTTCACCATTCCTGTGACAATCGGAAATATCAACATCAGGAATGCGTTATTAGATTTAGGGGCTAATATTAACTTGATGCCCTTAGATTTAATAAAGCGCATTGGTGAATATGAGCTAAAAGAAGCAAAGACAGAATTACAGTTTGCAGATCGCTCCGTCAAAAAGCCTTTTGGGATTGTGGAAGATGTGTTGGTAAAGGTTGATAAGTACCACTTCAAGGTTGACTTTATGGTACTAGATATGAAGGAGGATACTGAGATCCCCCTGATCCTAGGAAGACCTTTCATGAAGACTGCAAGGATCAGAGTAGATGTTGATCTAAGTACGGTTGCAATCAAAGTTTATGAAGAAGAGGTAGGCTTCAATGCTCATGAACACCTCAGGATAAGTAATGAGGAAAAAGTTTATCCCTCAACCGAACCAGGTATATCTCTTCCCAATCAATTAAATTATTTTAAATTAACCGATGCTTTGAAAGATGAAAAACAGGTAATTAAGCATCGAAAAAGAAGAAGAAGGAAGAAAAAGACAGGTGATTCCTCAACGAATATTGGGAGACCACCTGATTAATCAAAGGTAATGTCTGGCTGGAGACATTAAACCTAGCGCTCAATGGGAGGCAACCCATTCTTTTTTTGATTTTTTTTTTCAAATTAAAAAAAACCACAAAACAAAAATTTTAAACTTGTTTAAAAGAAAAGGGGTTTTAAACTGAAAAGAAAAGGTTTTGAAAATCAAAAATCTTTGGAAAAATCAAAAACAGAAGCCCGCGCGTAGCGCCACTTTGACGCGTAGCTTGGACTCTGAATTTTGGGTCTGACGCGTAGCGTCCCATCCATGCGTAGCATCAGAGCCCACGTTCAGTTTTTAAAACTGAACCAGAGAGGCCCATCTTAGGGTTTAAAGCCTAAGATCTCCTCTCTGCCTCACTTTAGTTTTCAAAACCCTAAATTTTGAAACCTCTTTCTCTCTTCCAAGCTCTCTCAATCCTATTGCTCAAGGAACCACAAGTAAGTGTTCTAATCTGTTCTCTTTAGTTTTGTTTTTAATTTTCGATTTTTAGAAATAAATGTGGTTAGGATTAGGATTAGAAGACCATTGGGATTGATTGCTGTTAGGAGTTAGGAATTGAATGGATATAATGTGGTTTGGAAAGGGGTTGCTGCTGTGCAACCCCTGTTTTTTTTTTTCTCTGTTCTGCGCAGCTCACGCGTAGCGTCCCATTGACGCGTAGCGTGAGGATGAACTGTGAGCTCACGCGTAGCGTCCCACAGACGCGTAGCGTGGGCAGAACAGGCTGATGCGTAGCATCACGCCACGCGTAGCGTCAGCCTCTGTTTTTAATTTTTGTTAATTTTTGCTGTGTGTTTGTTGTTGTTGTTTTCCTTTTTATTAATAAATTTTCATATTTAGTATTTGTTATACTTTCTTGCATAAGAATAAATTTGTATGAAATTTTGAATAAATTGTATTATTTGAAAATATGTGTGTTACTTTCTTTATAATTCATAAAAATACAAAAATATGTTGTGGTGTATTTGAATTTCAATTCTAAAAAAAATAAAATTAATAAATAAAAAAATAAAAAAATAAAAAAAATTTCTTTTAATAAATCAAATTTTTGTTAGTAAGTTAATTTATACACTTAGAGTTTTTACACAATAAAACTTAAATTTGTAAAATCAATTATCAATTTTTTATATATATAACTTAGGAATTTTGATAAATTTAATTACAATAAGTTTATTAACCATCAAGCAAATTTCAATAACCCGGTGAGCAGAGAGATATTTTTTTAAAACACTTGAGGGTTTAATCGACATATTTTCAATTCGAATTGATTTTGCTTTAATCTCTGATTTGTGTTGTTGTACAGAGAATTCGAAAAAATGATCAAGGCACATTTATTGGTGAAACGAAACCTTGGGCCAAACAGCTTACCTTGGTAAAAAGTCTTTTATCCTTTGCAAAGCCAATTTGAGCCTAAAATAAAATTCTTTGGTACCCTTAAAACCTAAATTTGTTTTAACCATTCCCTATACTTGATTGATTAAAAGAGCAGTTGAAATAAATGAAAAATATTTTGAGTGTTCTCACAAAAATGGGGAGTGAAAATAAGCAACTTGATTCTTTTCAAAAGGAAAGTATGAAAAAGAAAAAAATCAAAAATAGTGAAAAGAATCAAGTTGGGGGTATTTATTTTTCATCAATAAAAGAAAATGAGAAGTTTGGGTCAAGAAAAAGCCTAAGAATTATAAAATGCTCTTTTATGATTTCAGGTTTTTGAATTCCAAGAAAAACCATTACTTCTTGAAAACCAAGCCTCATTACAACCCGTGAAAAGACCTTGTGATTTTCAAATTAACTCGGTATAAATAACCATTGATTAGATGATAAACAAAGTTAAATTCGTTTGATTTTATGATTGATTGAGTGAAATAGGTTACCAATTGCATAGAGATAAACACTTGTGAGGTAAGCCTGAAATTCTGCTTGATTGTTAATAGAATATTGTAAACAATTTTATCATTAGACCTTTGTTATATTTGATATCAATTTTTGATTATTACAAATTAGTTAAATTATGTAATTATTTTTTGTGGTAAATTTTCAGACTAACTTAAAAATTTAATTCCAAATTTTTATTTTTATTTTTTTCTTATTTTTCTCTTGCTCGAGGACGAGCAATGTCTCAAGTTGGGGGTATTTGTTAGTCCTCAAATTTTCAATAAAAGCTTGAATAAAAATTTCATAAAAATTATAAAAATTAGTTTAATTTGTTAGAAAATTAGGATTTAAATTCAATAAATGGATGTTGTTGGAAATAATCTGCCCTTGATCAATTTTCTCTAGTTTTGTAGTGAAAAAGTTAAGAAATCAAGAGAAAATTACACTAGAGGAGCTGACGCATAGCCTCACCCCACGCGTAGCATCAACAGCTATTTTTTATGCTGACGCTACGCATCACAGCCACGCGTAGCGTCAGTGCTACGTGGTCTCCACCTCCACTTTGACCAACCACTCCACTTGGACCCAATAATGGGCACTCCACTCAGCCACAAGGGCCATCCCACTCACCATGAAAGGCCAAAAATCGGTGGAGACATGTCCATATGGCCAAGCATGATCAAATTTAATAATTTGAAGTGGCCATTATCAAGTGTTTAATGGAGGCTGAGTCAGGGGTGTGACGCGTAGCGTCACAGGGACGCGTAGCGTCAGCACCCTTGCTCAGCCCTATAAATAGGGCCATCCAACACCATTCAAATCATCCCATCCCATCCCATTCCATAGCATTTCTTTTCTCTCTTGTGCTCGACTTTGAGTACTTCTTTTGTGAGTTGTAGTTCTAGAATAGTTTTCTAGATACTTGAGTGTGTTTCGGTGTATTGTGATCATTGTATCGTGAAGTTCCCATCGTCTTCGTAATGTCAAAATCTGTAAGTGTTGTTTCTACTTTCACCATGTGTAACTAATTTGTTTATGTTGGAATTGGTGAACTAATCTATTGAGTATAATGTTGTGAATTCGACCTCTGCGTGTTTATGATTCAAGTCCATGTTAGTATTTTAACCTTTTATTAATATGAACATCAAACGGGAGAATGATTTTCATGTGTATTGAAACTTATTTTATTAGTATAAATGTCAAACGGGAGAATGATTGTTCATGTCGTATTGAAACTTGTTTTAACGAAAGTAAAAAGTTGGAATACCCTTGGTATCTCAATTCTATAGGGGTTGTTAACCATTGTTGCCATAAGGCCAGGTCTTAATGCAAGTTTTTACTGAGAAAGCTCACGAGGGATCGGACTTTACGGTGAATTCTTAGAATTTATATCATGAGGGATCGGTTATAATGATTTTAAGCTGCAATAACATGAAACTTGATGATTAAATATGCATGTCTTAAGTTCCTCATTGTTATTCTAGATTAGGGATCCAATTTCCAACATAATTTATTTATCTGTGTTTATCTCAAGTATCTTACCTATTCAAGATTGTAACTCATTTTTTTAGATAGATTTTATTTTCTTTTATCTTATGAACCACTCAATCATGCTATCCTGTGAATATTGTATAACTTGTATATAAATTATTCTTTTGTTTATAACTTCCTTCCCATTTACCATAGTAAATAGAAAATTACTGTTATTATTGGACTTTCAATCCCAGTGGAACGATATATAAATTTTGAAAACTACAAACGATTGGTGCGCTTGCCAATTAACAAAGCCGGTGGTGGAAAAGAACTGTTGAGATGCTATCGCCGGGTTAACAATTGTGTTGGCATATGGCATGACGTGTAGAACTGTTGCAAGCCTATGTTTATCTAACAAGTATGTAGGTAATGAGTGCAATTCATTTACCCTATACACCCAGAGAAGAGTTAAACACCGACCAGAGAGGAAAGTATCAGCAGCTTGTCTCCCAAAGGAGGTGTAAGTTATTATACTTTTAGAAATTACGAGGAAAAAGCATGATCGGTATTCGATAATTATAGCATGAATTAAGTTAAGGAAAGGTTGAGTATGTTGATCAAATGCTGTTAGTTAATTAATCTGAATATTTGCTTGAGGACAAGCAAAGTTTTAAGTTTGGGGATGTGATAAGTCTTGAAAAGACTTAATTATTCTGTTCAATTTTAGAATTAATTCGTTGTGTAAGTGGTTAGTTTAGCCTTATTATTCAATTAATTGATTATAATTTATAAATTATGTAAATATTGCAAAAGTGTTTTATTTATAGAGGGGAATGGTTAAAAACATTAATAAATTAAGAGTTTATTACTATTTATAAATTTAATAAGTAGCCAGCATACAAATGCTAGGCAATTAGTTGACTTTTGGTGCAGGAACAGGACGTACTCGAGAGAAAAGGACAAATCCGAGTGAAGAATTACCAAAAGCCGAGTGAGAATTCGTAAATCCGACTGAGAGAAGTCCACAAGACCGACTGAATAAGACTTCCAAGGGTTGACCGAAAGGAATTAACAAAAGCCCGACTTGAAAAGACTCCCAAGAGACCGACTCCAAAAAAGAACAGGGAATCAGATACTGTATGAGAACCCGAGCGTCAAATTTAGAACGTTGATTCATTTATCAATCCGCTCTAGCAAGAGCCGACCTCGTTCAAGTGTAACTTCAAAGAACCGAACTCGCCCAAGCTTCGCCATAACGCTTAAGCGACAAAGCAACACTGCAGTGCAATTCCCGAGCTCGCCCAAGCGAGAGTTAATTCGCTCAAGCGAAAACTCAACAAGCTGAAGCGTAAAAGCAGTAACTTAAACCCTGTTTCTTCCCTCTAACAACACACACCTGGTGTAGTACTGTTTCCGCTTTCATTGCCTTCTTCTCTACTGCTGCAACTTTAGTAACTTAAGTAGTGAGCTGTCATTTAGCTGGTGATGTGCTGTAAATTAGCTAAGGATGAGCTGGATCCTGTTAAGAGCTGAGCTGTAATTAGTTAGTTACTCTGTAAACTGTGTAACTAGTAGTTTAGTCGTTAACTTAAGTTTTCTAAGTTATTAGTTAAGTTAGTTAAGTTAGGTAAAGAAACATATATATAGGTTGTACATATTATGTAAGAAATACGCATACACAGATACGAAATAACAGAACGGAGAACATTCATTACACATTTTGAACCTTTCACTACACAGTTTTCTCTCTCTAATCCTCTCCTCCATGACGTTCCACAATCCTTCGATGGAACTGAAGTCAATGGAGTTCTAAATCCCTAAGGTTGGGATTGCGAAGGTTAGCAATGGAGTTTTGAAGCTGTGAGCAAGTAAATCGGCTTCTAGATCCTGAGGCGAATAAGCTGAGGAGTGGAGCAGAACTGCTGGATTGACAAATCCAGAACTGATGAAGAACTTCACCAGTGAGGAATCATGGCTGAAGCTTAGGTAACTTCCAGCTTTCTAACTAGTTCAGGCCTAATCAATTTAGGTGAATAGTTAGATTTCAACCTCCAATTTCACATTAGATTCTTAGGTTAATCGAGCACTTAAGGAATTAAGGTTCATTGCTTAAGGATTAGTGTTTTTCACCTAAGGAATTAGGGAATAACCACAAGCGGATTGTCCTCTAGATTATGAAGTTCGATTATACTTAATTGCATGTTTCTTGAGGAACTTATGAGCCGAAGCAATCCTGACCTGCTTTCTTTTAATCACTTTTCACATTCATCTTAACTTTGTTTCTGAAAATACTAAAAACAACTAGAAAACATTAAAATCATAAAAACCAAATGAACTACTTGTATTTCGTGTTGGTTCAGCTTGTACTAGTCCTAGATTGAGGTACTTACCACAATCCCTGTGGGACGATCAAATATTCTACAATTTTAACGACTGGTGCGCTTGCCATAAGTGTAAATCCGAGAGTCATATTTTGTTTTACTAAGATTTTCACCACCAAGTTAATGGCTCGGGATTTTAGCATCAGAGTCTTATAACTTTTAATTTCTTCAAGCATAAAACAATCTATCTTCTCAACTGGATGTTTCATAGCATTAAAGACATTAAAAGTTACCTGCTCCTCTTGAACTCTCAGCATGAGTTCTCCCTTCTCTACATCAATTAAAGCTCTTCTAGTAGCTAAGAAGGGTCTCCCTAGAATTAAAGGAATCTCTCTATCAGCTTTCATATCCAAAACTATAAAATCTGCTGGAAAGATGAACTTATCTACCTTAACTAACAGCTCTTCCAGCATCCCATGAGGATATTTAATAGACCTATCAATCAACTCTAAAGACATACGAGTTGGTTGCAGGTCATTAATTCCTAACTTCCTCATTAAGGATAAAGGCATGAGGTTTATGCTAGCCCCTAGATCACATAAAGCACTTCCAACATGAACATTCCCTATTGCATAAGGTATTGTAAAAGATCCAGGATCTTCTAGCTTTTGAGGGAGTTTCTTCTGAATAATTGCACTACACTCTTGAGTAAGGGCAATCATTTCATCTCCCTTAAGCTTTTTTTTCTTAGACAAAAGTTCTTTCAAAAATTTAGCATATAAAGGCATCTCTTGTAGTGCCTCAACAAAAGGAATATTTATGTGAAGCTTTTTAAACACATCCAAGAACTTAGCAAACTTTTGCTCCTCTATCTGTTTCTTGAATCTATGTGGAAATGGAGCATTCTTTAATTTCTCAAGAGTTAGCTTAACAGCTTCCTCCAAGATCAAATCAATCTTTTTCTTTTTCTTTTTCTTTTGATGAACTTGGTTTTTCTTCTCTTTCTCTGTTTCAACTTTATTTTTAGTTTTATCATTAACCTGCTCACTTTCCTACTCTTTTTCTTTTTCTGTATCTTTTTCTAAACTATTTTCCTAACTTGGAGCAGGGAGAAGAATTTTTCCACTCCTTGTGGTTATTGCCTTGTAATGTTCCCTTGGATTTACCTTAGTATCTCCAGGAAAATTGCCAAACTGTCTCTCAGCTAACTGTTTTGATAGCTGTCTAACCTGGTTTTCCAGATTTCAGATGGACGCTTCTTGATTTTTAAAGCTGGCCTGAGTGGCCTGAATGAATTGAGATAGCACATTCTCAAGTTCAGACTTCTCTTTAGAGGGAGGGGGAGAAGGTTGTTATGGTCTAGTTGTGGTTTGATTTTGTGGCATGTTTTGATTCAAATGTGGACCTTTCTGCCATGAAAAATTGGGTGATTCCTATAGTTAGGATTAAAGGAATTAGAGGGATAATTCCTTTAATATTGTTGCCCCATGTAATTAACTTGTTCAGCGGGCACATTTGGATCACACATGCCATTTTCATGGTCTCCACCACAAAAATCATAGCTCATCATACAAACTTGACTAGGCTTTTGAAGTTCTGAAATCTGTACACTTAGTTTCTCTAAAGCCTGAGTCATCAACTTACTTTAAGCCAAATAAGCATCTTGTGCTTCTAATTCTAATATCCCTCTCTTAGGGATTTGGCTCCTTTTACTAACCAAACATTCATTTGAATCCATAACATCAATCAACTCAATGGCCTCTTCTACTATTTTAGTGGTCAATAAACCTCCAGCTGAGGCATCAATCAACACCCTAGTGGCTGGTCTTACACCATAAAAGATGGTAACTTGCTGCACATCAGGAATCCTATAGTGAGGATATTTCCTCAAACTCTTTTTGTACCTATCCCATGCTTTCATTAGAGATTCACCCTCTCTCTGCTGGAAACAAGTGATTTCAGTGCGTAACTTGGCATACTTGGAAGGAGGGAAATATTTAATCAAAAATTTTCTTTGTAAATCCTCCCAAGTGGATATACTACCTCTTGGTTGACTTTGCAACCAAGCCTTAGCCCTGTCCCTTAGAGAAAAAGGAAATAATCTCAGTCTTGTTGCCTCTTTAGGGACTCCATTCATTTTTATAGTATCACAGATTTAGAGGAAGGTTGCTAAATGCAAATTTGGATCCTCAATCTCACTTCCTCCAAATTGATCATTTCTAACCAACTGCAGTAAAGCTGGTTTAAGTTCAAAATTATTAGCTGCAATTGGAGGCCTAAGGATGCTAGATTACGATCCTTCTCCAGTAGGCCTAGAGTAGTCACCTAGTGTAACTCTCCTCTGTTCCATTTCTTGTTGTTCTTTTTGCTTTTTCTCTTTCCTAAGCTTACGCTCTAACAAATCAATATTAGGATCAAACAAGAATGGCTCTCCTCTGTTCCTTGACTGCATACACCAAATGTAAAATATTAGACACAAATAATTCAAAGCTACAGCTACTGCTACACACAAACTACTGCTATACTAAAAATGAGAATTAAACTACTACTAAATACAACAACAAAATTAAATAGTTCAGTCTAGTACTGGTCCAAGGATTGTTGATATTACTCAACAATCCATGGCAACAGCGCCATTAACTTGATGCATAAATCCTAATGGATTATATTCTTTTGGCAAGCGCACTAATCGTTAAATTTGTAATATATTTGATCGTCCCATAGGGATTGAGGTAATTACCACAATCTTGGACTAGCACAAGCTGAACCAGAACAACACAGTGAAGACTTCATTATGTTTTTGTTGTTTTTATACTTTCTATGTTTTTGTATTTTTAGCAACAATATAGGAGATGAAATGTGATTAATGGAAGATAGGTTAGGATTACTTCAGCGTATAACTTCATCAAGGAACATACAATCAAGGTTCAACTAAGCTTCAGATGCAAGAGGACAATTCACAGATGGTTAATCCCTAATTCCTTAGGTAATTAACACTAATTCCTAAGCATTAAACCTTAATCCCTTAAGTGTTCAGTGACAGAGAAATCTAATGTGAAATTGGGGGTTGAACCCTAACTATTCACCTAAGTACTAGGCCTAAATTAGTTAGGAAACCAGAAGTTACCTAAGCCTCAACCATGATTCCTCACTGGTGAGATTCTTCATTTGGATCTAAATTTGTCAATTCAACAGAGTAGATCCACTTCTCAGCTTGTTCTCCTCTTATTTTAGAAGATAATTTCCTCAATGTAGCTTTAAGATTCCATCGAAAGCTTCAGCAATCCGAACCCTAGGGGTTTAGAAACCCATGGGAATGGATTCTGTGGAAGAAATGTGAAGAGACATGGACGAGAGAGTTTAGAGAGAGAAAAGAATTAGAGAGAGATTAGAATTGAGAAAAATGAATCATGTTATTCCTTCTGTGTGTGTCTCCTCCTTCTTTTTACAGAGTATGTATAAGTATATATGGGTAACTTACAACTAACTAACTAACTAACTAACCAATTACAAGGGAAACTTAATTAATAATTAAACTAATTACATGATTACAGATAAATGATTAATTACAAGACATTACTTAAATTACTAAGGTACAACATGTTATTCAAGTGGCCTCAATACTCAAGAGGGGGGTGAATTAAGTTTTTAAAACTTTGCTTGGAATGCCTTTGAACTTGATTCTTTTATTACAAGTTTAGAGATTAGGCAAGTGAGATCAAGTAAGATACAAAAGACAATGCAAAACAAGAGGTAAATATGGATGAGGCAATTTATCAAACACTTGGTGTGCAATATTCAAAGTTAATTAATTCAAGCAAGCTTAAGTATGTAAATCACAATCAATCAACACAAATCAATAAAATGCAGTATATTAATGTAAAAGAGTAAGGGAGAAGAGCTTGCAAACCAATTTAACGAGTTCCACCAACCCCGGTGTACGTCTCGCCTTCAAGCAACCCACTTGAAGGATTTCCACTATTGAAGTTTAGAGATTACAAGCTATGAGCAATTGCAGCTTCCTAGTGTCCCACAATCAAGAACTCAATCCTCACTAGCACAAGGGTAACCCACCCAATCTCTCAAACTCTCAATACCTAAAGGTTGAACCCTAACCTTTGTGACCACTCAACCTAGAGTGAAAAGCTTTTGTGTTTGGTAATGTTTACAAGATATGAACTCTCTAAATAGAGTAGATACATAAGTTAATGCTATCTTAAATTTTTAACTCTCAACAAGAGAGGATATACAAGTTAAAGCTTAACTTTCAGAAAATGCAAAGATGTGAACTCACTAAGCACAAGGAGGGAATGAAGAATTTATTGTCTCTAGCTTCTTGTTTTTGTGCTTGTGTTTTCCTTGCATTTATAGAGCCTTGAGCAGCTTCAAAGTCCTCCTAGCCGTTGCAAAATAATGGTTCCAACTTGTCTCTGTGTATTTTAAGTTTTGGGTGCTTGGTTCCCACTTAAATCTGTCTTTTTAGTGGTGTTTCCCACTTCTTAAATCGATTCATAGCTTCTTGAATCGATTCAGAGCATTCTGATTTGTGCATTCTAGAGTTCCAGATTCGTATAAATCGATTCAGGCCTTGTTGAATCGATTCAGGGCACTCTGTTTGGGGTTCCTGGGCTTGCATCTTCGTGTGAATCGATTCAGGGTCATGGTGAATCGATTCATGATATTCTGTTTCCAATTTTGGTGACTTACAGGGCTGTGAATCGATCCATGGTCATGGTGAATCGATTCATGACATGCTGTTTCCAATTTTTGGTGTCTTCCAAGGCTGTGAATCGATTCATTCATGTGTGAATCGATTCAGGTGTTGCATTTTGATGTTTTTCCATGCCTGATGGTCTTTCCTTGATGTGTTATAATCCATGGTTGCTTTCCTTTGTCTTTGTGCATTGGTTTCTTGATTTCTTGACCTTGTGGAAATGTTTTCTTCATGATTTCTTGAGTTTCTTGATTTTATATATCAACTTTGATTGTTTCATTTGTTTTTGATTCATGAAGATCTTATAATGCTTGTGCCTTTGACATTATCAAAAACTTGTTAACAACATGCAAATACACAACAAAAAACTAACAACTTAAACGATAATTAATGGGATCACAGCAGGACTTCACTTAGAGGGAATAACAAACGGAATAACCATCTTCACGCTTGAGCGTGATTGGCGCGCACTTAAGCGTGGTCGTTAATTTCCTGGATGCAACAAAGTCACGCTTAAGCGTGATCATGGTCCGCTTGAGCGTGATCACGTTTTGACTTCACGCTTGAGCTTGAAGCTTTCACGCTTGAGCGTGGTCGAGGTTTGCATGTTGTGACTCCCTTTTACGTGAATTACATGATGGGCTCACGCTTAAGCGTGGAACTTGGAAGCTTGAGCATGAGACTTTAATTCCTTACTGCACCTGATAAACAAATAAATGCCTAGCGCATGTACGCTGGCTGTCTAGCGTATGTACGCTGGGTTAGTGAATTTACAAATGAATAAATTTCCTTATATACTTATCTTTTTACCCATTTTCTTTCATAATTTAAACACTTTTGAAATAAATAAATAAAACTAGAATTAATGACAATTTATTAAATAATAATGTCAAATTAAACAATATTTAATGGATTAAGTTAAATTAAAAATAAAATTATTAAGTCTTTTCAGGACTTATCATGATGGTGCGATCGTCCCATCCGAAACGAACAGAGGTGTAAAACAGAACAGGGAGTCGCCACCAATATTTTTATTCATAGAGGAAAAACATTGGAAAAAACTTTATTAAAGCACTGGTTAGAAAAAGGGAGATTCAAGTTCAGGAGTCAGTTACGAGTAGGGAAGGTATTAGCACCCTACGTTGCCTGTTAAAAAACAGTACCAAAATTTAAAATGCGCATCATAAATAGCCCTAAAATCATTTTTTTTCTTTTTTTTGAAACGAAGGAAACAAATAAAAAAATGAAAAAAAACTCAGAGCAAGATTAACAAGACGTCTTGTCCAAATTAACCCTAATTTTGGTGGGGAAAAACGTAAAGAAGGGGGAGGATTCTAGCAAGACGTCTCATCTAAATTAGTCATCCGTTCAACAAAATATAAGGTCAGGAAAAGATAGGGGTTAATAGGACGTCTCATCCCAATTAACCGTGACTTTCTAGTGGAGATATATGTGGAAAAAGGAAAGAATACTAACAGGACGTCTCACCCAAATCAATCACTTCTTCATCAAGATGCTGGGTCAAAAAATGAAGGGAGTTAACAGGACATCTCATCCAAATTAACCTGATTTTCATGAAAAACGATGATGGCCAGGAAAAAATAGAAGAAAGTCAACAAGACGTCACGTCTAAATTGACTTTCATGAAAATAATAAGAATGAGATTAATTGTTAAATGGAGAACGAGAAAGGAGAAGAAATGGGCCCAACAGGAATTAAGTCCTGCTCCTACGTATTCTCGAGCTTTCGAGAAATCAGGGTTACGTAGTTCTTGAAAGGGTTACTCTTATAACGATGTTATAAGTCAGTGTCGAATAAGGTCTAAGGAAAAGAATACAAGGCGAAGTTCTTCGCACGTGCATAGCCTATAGAAATAGTGTAGGTAAAAGTACTTCTGCACGACACTAACTTAAGATCGTTACTGTGCTGATTAAAAGAAATATCAAAAATACATGTTTTTGTTATTTTGCATTATGAATCAGGACAAAAGGAATACTTAACAGAAAACAAAATGATAAAAAGAAGCAGAATAAACAGAACAACAAAAAGGAAAGTGATGAAGGAATGGTAATCGGTGTAGGCGTGGGCACTGAGGAAGCCAAACTTAACATTCGGGCTGATATAGACTGGGACAGCAGCAACCGAAGAGAGGTGGTAAGAGTGGGCCTGATATTTGGTGAATCCGGTGTGGGAGTGCGTACTGGGGAAAATCGGACTCGAGACTTTGTGCCGGTGTTAACTAAAACAATAGTGACCAAAGTGAGGCAGTGAGAATTGGCCTGATATTTGATGAATCCGGTGTGGGGAATTAGTGAGCTCCAATACGCTAAGCCAAAAGGAATCTTTGGATACAAATCTGGTATGAGCAAGAGTAACTTAGGACAGGTCCAGTAGTCAGAATCTAGAAAGGATCTGATGTGAAAATGGGAATTTGGTGAGTGTCCAATTAACCAAGAAATACGAGATGGTACTGTTTCTCGGCACTCAAAATGTAAAGGGGAATTCAGAAGGAAATTTGGGTAGGGTTTTGACAGCGGAGGAAAAGTCTTCTCTGGGGTTCAGGGGTTCAAAGTCTAGACCAGTTCTTTTTTGAGGATCCCGAATTCAAAAATTGGACCCTTGGACCTCTTCAAGTGATGCATTTATAGAGGCTCCTCCAACCCCCCTCCCCATGCCGCTGAGTGCTTTGACAACTCACACTTCCATCGACCCATGCTTGTAATGGCGAGACAGACTAGCCACTTGACTGTTACGAGGAACAGTGGGGAGTGGAGATTTTTTATTGTTTTCATTTTTTATTTCCTATCTGCCATTTCCTGGATTTCAGGATCGAATCTGGTAGTGTGTTTCCAAGTCATAGCATAGGCAACTGGACCCACAGACGGTGTCACATGGGACGGTCTTAGAGTTCGATGTTGGGTTCATAAAACCTCAACATCAGACACTAGGGGACACCGGTCCTACTGGTTATATTGCTTTGACACTGGATTTTCTTAGAAAGACGGTGTCTCTTTTAGTGGCACAGTACCGGTGTCTGGGACGGTATCCCATTCTTGTGGATCATACTGATTGTAAAGTTCATGCTACCTTTTAAATGCTGATGGTGTTTATTTGACATCGAAACTGGCCGAACCGAAATAGGTGTTCATAACTACAAATGAGTACTAAGCCAATATAATCACATAGAATTTTTAACCAAACCATAACATTTAGCTAGCAAACAATCAAACTATAGGACATTCTTTCATTACCAAATACCAGTCAGAAGCATTTCTATATACATAAACAATTAGATTTTAGTCAAACCAATGATCCCGGAATTAAATCCTCAATTCGACTAGTATTCCCCTGAGGGAAAATCTGGCTTTACGATTTGAGCTTCCTATCATTGAAACGCCTTCGATTACAACCTTTCACTATTTTAAAAATTCCTAGAATCTAAAGCAACTATTTCAATTACTCTGACTACCCACCAACGCATTACAAATTTAAAAATCATAATTTTAAATCTCTAAAATATACCAAAATTGGTGAATATGCGTTGGTACATGGATGAAAGGTTCATCGGGCAATGATAATCTCAAAGGAAAATTTCTTAAAATACCAGACAATTATTTTAGCCACTATAGAATTAGACTTAATATTTTTCGAAGCTTAAATAAGAAATCCGCCATGATTTTAAGAGATAACGACTCACCAGGACATCTTTCTGCTTGTCAATGACCCTTCGATATATTTATGATACTACAAACGTCCCTCGATAGCTTCCGCGGTAATTTCCTAAGAGTTGTTCCTCATTAAACACATGGAAAATCAGTAACTACACAAGATGGGTAATGCTCCAAGTTATTGAAAATTGAAGGAAGCAAGGACCCCTTCTTACCTTACACCTTCCAATATGATTTCACAATTTCAAAACCTTATTGTCTCCTTTGAATTTAAATTTTATATGCTTTTAAGCTTTGTTTTCCAACCCAAGTTTCCAAACCTTAAAGGATAGCCATGGTGGTTCACGGTACATGCTAAAAAAGGGAATTAAGAATTAAAGCTAATACATACAAGGAAACGCGTGAGGTAGAAGGAGAAAGAGAGTTGCGAAACTAATTCATGCACTAACCTTATGATAAAATTTGAGCTTGATAAACGTGGGAAATTCAGACATGGTGACTTGCTCTAGAAAGCTCACGAAATGGAGAAGAGTGAAATTAAACATCACCCGTGAACATACCTTTGGAGACCTTGAAAGAATTGATGAAGAATTGGTGGAGGAGAATGGTATGGAGAGGGCATAGTGATAGGGTTGATTTTGGGGAAGAAGAAAAATGTGTTATGCTCCAAGAAATAGTAAAAGCATGGGCACATAGAAAGAATAAAGATAGAGGAAGGTGAAGTGGAAAAGTAATTAAATTGGAGTATTAGAGTTTTAGAATTAAGTTCAAGATTTTCAATAATAATAATGACTATTTAGTTTAGTAGCCAAACTAAATTAAACTTGTAACTATCAAAATTAATTTACTTTCAACCAATAGGAATTAAACCTTAATCTCCAATTTAAAAATTTAGGATGAAAATTTAGGAGTTGGATTAAACTTAATATTTAGGTAATAATTATTTAGGTTAGTAATAAAACTAAATTAATTCGGTAATCATAAAAATTAATTCACTCCCAATTAATAGGAATTAAATTCTTATCTCAATTTTTAAAATTTAAGATGTTACACCACAAGGAAGTGTGACATCCTGGCGCTGTTGAGGGCGAGGAGTGATCGCCCGTGTTGGTCTGGGATGGGTGACCTCTTGGGAAGTTCTCGGGAAGTGGGTGAGTGAGTACAAAAAGTACACTGGAAAGTTCTCTTGTTGGTCTGTGGAGAGAGTCGTTCATTCCTAAAAAATGACCGGGGTGTTATAGTGGGATCAGAGCCTAGCCTCTCCTAGTATGGTATGGTTCGGGAATGAACCAGGCAGAAGCTGGTGGGCATGTGACATCCTGGCGCTGTTGAGGGCAGGGAGTGATCGCCGATGCATGGGCACGGACAAGGAGCGGCTCCTGGTAGGCTTCTAGCGGGGAATGTGACATCCCGGGCATTATTGAGGACGGGGAGTGATTGCCGATGCATAGGCATAGACAAGGAGCGGTTCCTGGCAGGCTTCCAGTGGAAGGGACACATGAACGAATTGAATATATACCAGAATGAGAGGGATCCAAAGACTATATAGGTATGGGACTATACAGTCGAGGATAGCTTAAAGGAATGAATTCGTACTACCTATACCAACAAAATGCATTAGCCTTTTCGATGGCCCATCACTTAAGGACTGCAAAGTTAAGCGTGCTTAACTTGGAGTAATTCTAGGATGGGTGACCTCCTGGGAAGTTCTCAGGAAGTGTGTGAGTGAGGACAAAAAGCACACTAGAAAGTTCTCGTGTTAGTTTAAAAAGCGCCAGGTGTGAGTCAGTGGGACGCATAGCGTTAGCGCCGCGACCTGTGTTATAACAGGGACATGCAAAATAGAACCCGTGAGCTTCTTCTTCCATTTTCTCTCTTTTCTAATGCGATTTGGCTAGGTTTTGAGGGAGCTTGGGGATTCTTGCATTCTTGAACCTTTGGAGGTGAGGAAATGATAATTCCACATTTTATGGCCTTGGGGCAACTTGAATATGGTTCTAGGATGACAAGTACAAAGGATAAACTAGTGGGTATTTAAAGATATTATTAAAGCAAGGATCGGAGTCCGTTCAAGGTTACGGAACTCAGAAACGGAGACCAAAAACAGAAATGGATTTCAGAGGGGGCCCGGCAAATGATATGAATCCTTGGAAAGCTCAAAATCGAGGTAAGGGGGTGTGCTGGGTTAAGGTTAATATAGAAACTTGCCTGCGTCATTGACAGATAGGGAAAGTATATATTATAGCTATTATAGATGCTTTAATTGAGTTTAGAAGTTACCTATATGAAAGGTTAGAGAACGAGAAGGTAAGGGTGCATATTATAACCCTTGTAAATGAGGAATAAGTAAATGAGTGAACATATAATCGAATATGTTGATACGGAATGATTAAAAGAGTTTCGAATATAATTGCTTATATGGGATAAGAAAGTGGATGAAATGAAATAATATGATGTAAAATAGCTATACGGTAAATTATGAAATAAAAATGAACCTAAGCGGGTGGTGCAAAATATATGTGTATATATATATATATATATATATCTATATAAGGTAAGTAAATGAGAATCAAATAATGTGAATTATGATAATTAGTGATTGATAATGCATGAGAGATTTCAAATTTTAATGAATAGTCATGAAAGGAAAATAATATGGACAAAGTTAGAAATGATTATTGTTAGAAGGTATTGGTACATTAAAGATGATAACTTTTGTTGATAATTAATGATTTAAAAAGGGGATATAATGATGATAATGCTGATGTTAATGTGTATAGTTGTGGTTCGATTACAACTCTATGAAATCATGCAATGAATGGTATTGTTGGTAAGGAATGTAATGACTAAAATGTATGATTATCATTGAGTATTGCTAGTATGATTGGATGCTTGGAGTTTGGCGAGTCGGCCGCCCCACTGATGATTGCAATTCTGTCTTGTGATGGTATGTTAGTGGGCTTGGCAAGTCGGCCACCCCGTGATATGATTATATGTCAGTTTCTGACATTTACATAAGTGAATGATGATGTTTTAATTATATTAAGTTATATATTATGGATGAGATACCCTGGATACTGTTGAGGGCGGGGAGTGATCGCCGGTGCGATGCACGGTCAAGGAGCGGCTCCTAGCAGACTTCTAGTAGAGGGATTGTATGACTATGTTATGATGATTATGTGATTATGTGGTGGAGGATGACCGACGGTATGTGATACCCTTGTTTTGGCTTCTGTGGTCAAGTCAGACCTAGTTGAGCTACCCAGAGGTATATGACCCAGTGGTTGAGGGGGAGCCAAGTCGGGCTCGGTGAACCAAGTCAGGTTCACGGGGTGTCAAGTCAGACCCCCAGCTGAAGGTCGATCTTTTTATTATTTGGATACTAGGAGTTCATTATATATAAGAGTCAGTTGTGTTTTACACTCATTGACTGATATGTATGCTATTAATGATACTTATGAGATGTGATTCATATTGTTGAATTGAAATGATAGTGATATGAATGGAATAATGAATTATAAAATGAATGGCTAGGCATGTATGCTTGGAATCAATTGATCATGACGTGATAACGATGGTATTGGTTTAGTTTAATCAATTTGATTATGTAAGTATACCATTAGAAATTATAAGATAGGAGAGAAAGTAATTACTAAGATTGGAAGATTGCGCCTAGAAGCGTAGCTATGTCATACTTTTCCTAGTTTTGATGTTGATTTCTGTATTAATTCTTAATTCCAGTCACTCACCCCTGTATTGTGGTTTTAGTGACTGTTTACCGGTATGGATGCACACCGTGGAGGCGGGAGCTAAATGAGGTCAGGGAGATAGGGAAACTAGAAGAGGAAATACATAATTATGTACTTGTTTGTTGATTTATAAAATATTGATTAGTGTTGTTATGTGAGCATGAATGTATATTGATGTTGTATTATAGCATTTTATTATGTTGTATGTTACGTGGCCCAGAGCCATTATTTTATGCTTAATTATGATTATGGGCAGGTTTGTCATATATATATATGTGTGTGTGTGTGTGTATGTGTGTGTGTGTGTGTTCAAGGTGTGAATGTGGAGTTAAATTTAGTATATGGATAATGTGTGATGTAATGATGGTGTTAGTATTTAATGTGTGGGAATTATTATGAATTATGGCACGGAGCCAATGAGGTGTGAATGCTTGATATGGGTAGGTTCTGTTATGATGCATGAATGTTGTGTGTGACATGGATAGTAATAGATTGATGATTTAATTTAATTGGAAAGTTACGCGTATAGTGGGTTTTGTAAGTTTAAGGAACTGATTAGGTGGATTTGAGATCCGGTGGGTTTCGGGAGCCCCGGAAGGTATCAATAGATCCTCTAGGATATTTAGGAACTGTGTGTATTGGCCTTGGGCCAATTGGAACCCATTTAGGGTGTTTGGTGCAAAGGTTTTGTACAAAAGGGGTTTAAACTGCGTTTTGCACATAACTTGCGCATGTGTTGGAATTTTGGCAAACGAACGGCGCCAACAGTTCTGGAATGGGGAAATCATGTGGCCCGTGGAGTTTCGTGGCAATCAGACTTGAAACAGACCAATGAGGCAGGTTAGAAGTTGGCCGATTGGCCTAAAATGTACAGCAGCAACAAGTGTTGTTACTGATGTCCTCACGCGTAGTGTCAGCCTGACGCATAGCGCCAGAGCTACGATTGGAAGCTCACGCGTAGCGTGGGGCTGGCGCTACCAAAAATTAGTTTCCTTTCAAATTAAATGGTTTTGAAGACTTTAAAGAGTTATATATTTACCCTTTTGGGACTTTTTAGTGAAATTGTATATTTTTCTAATTATGGATTAACTCAATTATTTTATCATGAAAAATTTATTGTGAAAATTATTAAAACGGATAGAAATGATCATAAAATGACGAAGGATATCGTAGGAAGTAATTACTAGTGCAAAAATGACATTTTACACCACACTTTTCTCACCGGTTGTAGTTGGACAGGTGTAAAAAATAAGGCGGTGGCAGTTTTGTAATTAATAATTAACTTTACACCGGTCTACTATTTGGACCGGTGAGAAATACTAATTTCTGTACCGGGCTATAGTTTGGGCCGGTGAGAAATGCGGAGATAAGGCAAGAGGTCACTCAACAAGTTGAAGAGCAAGTGACTCAACGAATCACAGAGCAGGTCACAGAGAAGCTAAGGTTGGAGTTTAGGCAAACTTTGGAGTCGTTGGGCATCCCTTCTCTATTCACAAAAACCCAAGACATAGGGAATCCGCCTTCAAATAAATATGTCAGCACAAAGGGTAGTAATTATGTTCCAGAAGGTGAAGATGAACCAGAACAGGATATGATTGATGTCCCAGAGGATTGTGAGTTATACGTAGAGAATCCTCATCATTTAGTAGCCTTTGGAAAGGTTTATAACTTGGGATCCACCGTACACCATAAGCAATTGGATGATCATAATGTTAGAGTCGTGGTTGAACGAGTTAAGGATGCAGATGCCCATGTTCCTATACCGACTGAGGAGGTAACAACAGTTGGAGAAGCCCCTAACCACTTCATTATATGGCCAAGAAAGCTTGTCATCTTAATTGGAGCCAAGGTATTACTGACAATTTACTCTATATCTTTAACAAATACTTTACATATATCTAATTATTTTATTAAATTGGTTAGAAGGGTGAAGCTGATTTTCTGCAACAAGAAGACGACTTGCTTGAGCGTTTAGGGACATTGGCCGTGAAAATTGGCAAGAAGCCTTTGAAGCTGGACTTAGGAGTTGAGGTTATAGGAAAGGATGTTCCTATCCCATTATACATCACCAAGCATGATGTTATGGAGATTGCTTTAGGTGATCAAATGCTAAACGTATCTATCATACAAGTTTGGATGATGTAAGTTAATTTTAGGGTCTCACATGAAATTCATACCACAATTGTATTGTTTTTTATGTTTAGGATTTATACTTTAATAATCATATTTTTGTTCAATTAGGTACCTACATCAATTGTGCAAGAAGAAGGAACTCACGAATACCTATGGATTCATTGATCCTACGTTCCTTCATGATAAAGGAAACAAAAAGGAGGACATACAAAACTACATTCAAAGCAGATTATCGGAAGGAAAATTGGTTTACCTTGCACCGTATTTTATTAACTCGTAAGTAATGGGGTGTTCTTTTCATTATTTAGTTTTTTTAAAAAGTTATGACATATTTTATTTCACTTTATGTAGGTCGCATTGGCAGTTGATATTAATATGTCCAAAACAGAATTTGTGTGTGTTATTGTGCTCAACAAAGGGTAAACCATCCAAAGAACTTAAACAACTTCTACAAGTGTAAGTTTTAATTGTTATATTAATTACCATTGTCTAATGAAACATATTATCCTGTATATATATCTTATTGTTAAGGTTATTAACTTCAGTATTTTTCTATTAAAACCATTTTTATTGTAGACCAATACAAGCATCTCAGTTGTTGCTAGGTCGACACACAAAATGTTTAACACCTCCTAAATGGATCAATCCAAGTGTAAGTTGGATGTTCATGATTTTTATTTGTTTGGTTGTTATATATTTTTATCTTACACATTTCAATATTAATTGGTGTTATTTTTATAGTGCCCAACACAACCATCAGGTAGCATGCAGTGTGGATTTTATGTAATGAAGCACATGTTGGATATTGTCTTAGCAAACACTCTTGATTCATGGGACAAGGTAATTTTTCAATATGTAGTTTTGTAAATTTGTTTAAGTTGCATGTGCTTTATGTTCTTATTGCTCATGCATTCTGGTTTTAAATTTGTAGAGATTCAATCGAGAACCATTTTCCGAGGATGAAATTGAAGACATTCAAAAACGATGGGCAAGATATTTGTTTGAAGTGTTGCCTCCTTCATTCTAAACATGTCTTGGTATTAAAAGGGCCGCCTAAGAAACAGTGAGTCTACTATTCTAGTTCAACTCTATTTCAACTTATTTTCATTCTATGATGTGGATTAGTTGTGTGGGTTAAAAAACTATTTTCACTACATGTGTAACACAATTAACTAGTTACTAAGTTATTTCAAGTTACTTGTATTTCTGGGTGAAACACAATTAGAAATTACTTAAAAATGAATGCTAACAAATTTTCAATGCTCCTTCTGGTTTAGATCGCACCACTAGTTTTTGATTGATATGTTTTCCCCCATTATGCTTGTTTCTGGGATTAAAAACTAATTCTGGATTAAAAAGGGTTCTGAACTATTCTAAAACTAGTTTAAGGGTTTAAAAAATGGTTCTGAATTGTTTCGAAATGGGTTTTGAATTGATTGGTAACCAGTGCAACAGTAAGGAGTGGTTTTAAGTTTAAACTCCAGTTCTGAACTGGTTTTAGAACTGCCTCTTTCACCTTATTTCCAATTTTGTTGTTTGGTTTGGTTCAAGTTCTATGTTGATTGAGAATTGGAGTTGGCAGTTTCATGGCCTTGCCTTTTGCTAGGAAATGCAGCCAAAGTTGAATATAAACTGTTATGTGCATGGATATGTTCCAAAATAGATTGAAAGTTTGCATTCACTTATTAAATTGATATTCTGCTATCATGAGAACTCAAAAATAAGTAGTTGGCTGGTTGCAGGCTTGTAAAATGGAAATTTTAATTGTTTTCTCCTCTAATTTCACAACAACAATTATTCTGTGCGTATAACTTTTTAACGCGGAATATTTTTGTGAACTTTTATTAACAGGATGATAATGAAGATGATCCAGAGGATGCTTTTGTTTTTCAATCTCAGTCCTCATTCACCCTCTAGAAGCTCTCTTAAGTTCTTGGTCATTGGACAAACATTTTTCTTTGTATGTTGTATTTTCTGTCTGATTGTATGGGGACAACATTTTTGTAGTTGTAAAGCAGTTTAAAGGTTTTAACATGATCAAAATTGATGTGATATGATGTTTATTGTCTCAAGAAGGGTTTATTTTGTTTTCCTTTAGGTGACTTTGAAATTGCAATACTGAATTGGCATGCCTAGGAATAAAATACGTAGGGAAAAAAAAATAAAAAAAAGGTATTTTTTGTACCGGTCGAAACCTAAAGGACCGGTGAGAAAAGTCTACAATTGTACCGGGCCTGCCTAAAGGGACCAGTGAGAAAAGCCAAATTTTTGTACCGGGCCAACTATGGGACCGGTGAGAAAAGCAAATTTTTGTACCGGGCCAACTATGGGACCGGTGAGAAAAGCCAATTTTTGTACCGGGCCAACTTAAGGGACCGGTGAGAATAGCCAATTTTTGTACCGGGCCAACCTTATGGACCGGTGTAAAATGTATTTTTTATGCCGGTTGTTTGAAGAAGGACTGGTGAGAAAAACGTATTTTACACCTGTTTTAAAGAAAAGGACCGGTGTTATTATTCTTTTTTATACCGGTCTTCATAAATAGGACCGGTGTAAATTTTTTTTTCTCACCGGTCCCAAAACCGGTGTAAAAAGTTGATATTTTTCTCACCGGCTCCATCCACACCGGTCCTACAACCGGTGTAAAATGCCAAAAGGGACCGGTGTAAAAAGCCTTTTTTCCACTAGTGTAAGGAAAGAGTTGAGGAATTTAAATCACTACTTATGATCATACTAAACATAAGTTTTTATATTAACGAAGAGAATCAAATAATTTATTTTTCAAATTTTATTTATAAGGAAAGGCGTAATTAATAATAATATATGTTGGATAATAATAATATATTTTATAAAAGTATTAAGAAAAACTCTAAAATGACAAAATGAAGAATAGAATTTAAAAAAAAAAGAGCATTTGATTTGTATTTTATTTTTTATGAAACGCGTTTAATTTTATTTTCAAGTAATGTATATATAAAAGATAGGTCAAAAGAAAGGGAGGAGTAGAATTTTTACACATTGATGAAAGATCTTTAATAATATTAATTATTTTAATATACAAGGGTGAGGAATGGCACGTTCAGATCTTGACTTGATAAGAATGACTTCAATAAATTATTACTGTATTTAAGCTGTACAACTGTCATTATTATAGAAAATGAGGAATAGCATGTTGTGATATTTATTACTCTTTCCTTTTTATTACCGAGAAAAAAATTAATTTTTTATACTTTTTTCAGTCTACAAATATAGTTTTTTACTCCTCCTAAATATAAATCACTTCTAATATATCTTTATCTTTTATCATAAAAATTACCGGCATATTTTTTTGGACGATAAAAATTACTGTCATATTGAACTATAAAAAGTAGTTAGTTTTTATTAAGCTTTATGTTTCTATAATAAATATATATCTTCTATCACATTTTTCTCTTAACGAATAAATAAAAGGAAATGAGAGTCTGAAGAAATGAAAAGAAGTAGAAATATAGTTTTTGAATAATTATCACACTGCCCGAATATTTCTCCGTAGAATCAAGTGTTCGTTCCGGGTTCCAGATCACAGGCGGTTAGATCCTAAAACGACGGCATATTTATTAAACATTTTTATGTAATTTATCAAACATTTTTTTAATCATCGGCGTTTAGTGTTTTTATAGAAATTAACAGATGAATAGATGTAATTTTCACTTTTGTTCTTACTTTTTCTGAAATATCTTTTTTCTTTTATAATTAATATTTGATTAATATTCTTATATTTTAGTAAAATAAATAAAATAATTAAAAAAATAAGGTATAGTTGGAAAAAAAAATCAATGTATTAGATTTTTTACTCAACAAATATTTAGAAACAAATGAAAATACAAAGTAAAAAAATAAATATTTTTTGAAAGGAGTATATAATAGGAAATTTAAAAATACTAATTGTGACCACTCGTTTTTGTCCAGTTCAAAAATACCAGAAAAAAAGGGAAAGAAAAGAAAAAGCAAAAAATAAGAAAAGAAAAGGTATTTTAAAAGAAGAGTATTAGTTGCCTAGGCTAGTGTTTGCTCGCATAGGTGAAAGTGTCAAAATTTTTCAATTCGAATTCTGCGGGAACATCAAACCCTTTTGCCCCCTTCTTCGAGCAACCCCATGACCACCAAATGAGAAAGAGGAAGGTTCAGATTTTGAGCTTAGAAAGCAATCATGAAGGGTCCAAGAATAAAGGACAAAAGTTGACCATGTAACCTATTCTCCCTTACAAGGTCAACATTTGAAGAATGAAGGAAAAGAAATGAGAAAGGTGGGAAAAACCTCATCATTTTAAAGGTTAGGGTTTTGGGTGTAAATTAGGGGTTTCTCTTCTTGATGAGGGGGTTGGAAATCAATGGCTAGAATTTTGGAGAGAAAATGAGTATTTTGATCTTATTCTTTTATTTTGTTTTCACCACTTTGAAGGAAAGTGAGAGGTTTTGTTCTTGTTGTGTACCTTTTTCCTTTTGTTTTCTCAAAGTTGAGAGTGGTATTATATTAACTCTATTTTTGGGATATTTTATATTATTTTATCTCTTCCTACTATGTATATTCATGAGTTTTTTTAAAACTAAATATACATGATCTTGCTATGATTTACTTATGTTTTATTCTAAGCATGATGTTTAGTTCAAGCTATTTGGTATGAGTTTATGTAGGTTTTAGTTTGTTTCACCCAATGATGTATAGCTACTAGGATGCAGCTAATATGAATGTTTTATTGTTTCCTCTCCTTTTCTTTTGGCATAAGTTTCATAGTGTGTCTTAAAAGTGTTTTGGAAATGTTGCTTTAAAGGCAATAATGTGGAAAATAAGCTTATGATACTTTCATTGTTCATGATAACAAGGTTGGAACTCTGATATCATGTTTAAAACTGTAAAAAAAAATTGGTTTCTACTACTAAATCTGCCTAGGTGAGGCATTTTCACCTAGGCGAATGAGCCCTGTTTAGCCATTGTCCTTAGCTCGCCTAGGCGAGCTAGACAAGCTCTCCTGCAACCACCATGAACCTATGTTTTATCTTTCTTCTTTCCTTGCCTTTTCTTTTTTTCTTTTTTTTTCTTTTTTTTCTTTTACCTCTTCTTTCTTCTTCTGACTTCTTACTTTTTTTTCATTTATCATTTTCATTATCCTTTTCATTTTAGTTTGGTTTATTTCATTAGTTATTTTGTCTTCGCTTCCCTTTCATTAAGATAAAGTTTTTTTTATCACGTGAGGTTAATTTAAATGAGACATCTTTGTTAGTCTTGTCTCCCTTTTTAAAAAATTTCAGTTACTAAAGCGTGTGTTCAATTTGTATAAAAAATGTCAAAAAAAAGATGAGGTTAATTTGGAAAGACATCCTGTTAATCATGTCCTCCTTTTCAAAAGTAAAATATTGCTTTTCAAAAATGCGCTTCTTGATCCTTCTCAATGGAAGGCAAGGTTAATTTAGACTAGAAGTCGTATTAATTTTGTTCATCTTTCTTAAAGTAAATAAGTGGTAGTTTTAAAAAAGTTTTTTTAACATAAAAATGAGATTAATTTGGATGAATATCCTATTAGTCTCATTTTGGAAATTCTTTCCTCTTTCAAATGTCTTGCATTTGTTTACGTTTTATTTTCCTTTAGAAGTTAAATCAATTCCTGACTATTTAAAATGCACGCCACCAATTTGAGACACCCGTTTTGTAACAAACAATGTGGAATGCCAATATATTCCCTACATGTAATTACACTCCCCACCTGTAATTTGACTCTTGAACGAATCTCATTTAAGTCATCAGTGCCTTAACAAAATTTTTCTTAGATGTTTTTCCCTTAAATAAATATAGGTGGCGATTCCATTTTTTGAACCGTTGTTTGAAAGGAGTTCGAATCTTTCTTTTTTCAAGGTCGGTCATCCTACCACGATCTTAGTCGCGACACTAATTAAAAAGGACTACATTTAAAAATAAATTTTTATTCTTATTTAATAATTTAGGTAGAGTTTTAAAACATTATTACATCTTTTTGTTCATTGTAAATGACATCGACCATTGAACCTATGAAGCTACTAGTCATTAAATTGATGAAGGTATCAGTTTAAGTGAACAATGGTCAAATTAAAATTTGAGCTATGATTAAACTTATAATAATAAAGAATTAAATCACACCAATCACCTACTTGGTTCATAGCTCAATTGGTCAAATCAATTAATCGAGTCCTTTATGATTACAATTTTTTTCCAAAAATAACTAGATTGGATTCGAGACATGGTATGTTAAATAAGAAGATCATAAAGTTTAATATATAAAACAGTTTTATTGGTCCTTTTATAAGACCATTTTCAATACAACATATTTAAAAATTTATTGAGAATAATCAATAAATTTAATACATTCACAAAAAATAATTTAATTTCTTAATTTGTATAATATATATGACGTTTTAAAAACTACTAGAGTTATTTAATGTTCATAAAAAATGAAAAGTTTATAATTTTTAAAAAGTTATAAGCTCTTAGCTGTTAAAAAGTTATTTAAAAAAGCTTATAATATTTTAAAAGTTATAAACTTCTTTCTTAATTGTTTAGTTATTATTTTTACCATCTATTTTTTTCTTTTATATAATTAAAATATCATATATTTAAATTAATTTTATCAAACAATTTTATTTTAATAAATTTAAAAAAATTAAAAACTTTATCAACTCATTTAAATGAATATAAAAGATTATAAAAAATAAGGGCATCATTGTGATAAACTCACAATTTCCAACAATTAACGAAAAACCTTGATAATCGGAACAAAAGTAAAATATCCTTTATTCATGGAACGAAACTTGGTCCCCACGGAGAAAGTTACCTATAAATACCCTCATTTCAACCTCTCACAATCTCCTCTTTCAGTTTCAGTTCCTCAAACCTCAAACCAAAACCATGGCCACCACCACCATCCTTCTAGGCCCACCAGAGCTCTACAACCCCAAACCCAAACCCACCACAGCCACAACCACAACCACAGAACAAACCCCTTCAACGGAAACAGAACAAACCCCTCCAAAGGCAACAATTCCAAACCCTTTCATAGACCTAATGGTATCACAATTCAACACCATAGCAACAACCCAACAAAACCCACCCATGATGGGCCTAACAGAGAACCAATCCCCAACATTCCTCACCACAGGAAACCCATGTCTCGATTTCTTCTTCCATGTCGTCCCCGACACTCCCCCCGACACCCTCATCCAAAGACTCGAACTTTCCTGGGCCCACAACCCCCTCACCTCCTTAAAACTCGTCTGCAACCTCCGCGGTGTCCGCGGCACCGGAAAATCCGATCGCCAAGGTTTCTACGCCGCTGGCCTCTGGCTCCACACCCACCACCCCAAAACCCTTCTCGCCAACGTCCCCTCCCTCGCCGATTTCGGCTACTTCAAGGACCTTCCCGAAATCCTCTACAGGCTTCTAGAAGGTTCCGAAGTCCGCAATATACAAAAAGAACAATGGCAGAAGAGGAAAAGAGGGTTCCACCGTAAAGGACCCACCAAGAAGAAACCGAAAAAGGAGTATTTGGCTGTGAAAGAAAGGAAGGTCATCGATGTCGTGGAAAGGGCAAAAGCTGAAAAGGAAAATGCTCATATTGCAAGGGAGGAGAAAAAAATTGCCATGGCCAAGAAGCTCATTGATCGGTATGGAAATGATGAGAATTTCAGGCTTCTTCATGATCGTGTTTCTGAGTATTTTGCTGAGTGTTTGAAGAAAGATATAGAGTTTTTGAGATCCGGGAAGGCCACAAAAATTAGTCTTGCTGTTAAATGGTGTCCCTCTGTGGACTCTTCTTTCGATCGATCCACATTGTTGTGTGAGAGTATTGCTAAGAGGGTTTTCCCTCGTGAGGAGTATGAGGGTGTTGAGGAGGCGCATTATGCTTACAGGGTTCGTGATCGTTTGAGGAAGGAGGTGTTGGTGCCTTTGAGGAAGGCGTTGGAGTTGCCTGAGGTGTACATTGGTGTTAATCGTTGGGATTCAATTCCTTACAACAGGGTTGCCTCTGTGGCAATGAAGTTTTACAAGGAGAAGTTCTTGAAGCATGATAAGGAGCGGTTTGAAGCCTATTTGGAGGATGTGAAGTCGGGGAAGAGCACTATTGCTGCTGGTGCTTTGCTTCCTCATGAGATTATAGGGTCTTTGGATGAGGGAGATGGTGGTGGTGTGGCGGAGTTGCAGTGGAAGAGAATGGTAGATGATATGCTCAAGAAAGGGAAGATGAAGGATTGTTTGGCTGTTTGTGATGTCTCTGGAAGCATGTCTGGGATTCCCATGGAGGTGTGTGTGGCATTAGGGTTGTTGGTGTCTGAATTGAGTGAGGAACCTTGGAAGGGTAAGGTTGTTACTTTCAGCGAGTCACCGCAGCTTCATTTGATCGAAGGGGATGATCTTAAGTCAAAGACAAACTTTGTGAGGCTCATGGATTGGGGGATGAACACTGATTTCCAGAAGGTGTTTGATCTCATACTGGAAGTGGCTGTTAGTGGGAAGTTGGAGCCGGATCAGATGATCAAGAGGATTTTTGTGTTCAGTGACATGGAGTTTGATGAAGCATCAGCAAACCCTTGGGAGACTGATTACCAAGCAATTGTTAGGAAGTATGAGGAGAAAGGCTACGGCTCTGCTGTGCCCCAGATTGTGTTTTGGAATCTTAGGAACTCGAGGGCTACTCCGGTCCCGGCCACCCAGAAAGGAGTGGCACTGCTTAGTGGTTTTTCTAAGAATTTACTGACATTGTTTTTGGATAATGAAGGGGATCTGAACCCTTTAGAAGCCATGGAAGCAGCTATATCTGGCCTCGAATATCAGAAATTAGTAGTGCTGGATTAAACTGTCTATTGTAATCAGTGGGTTTTATGGAAAAATAATGCATATAATAAATAACCTTCAATAATTAAAGAAATGGAATTTAGAAATATTTGACTTGTTTTTGTTTATAATAGTTATTAGTATTGTTATTACTTGTGTGATATTTTGGTATGTCTTATATTGAAATGGCTGCAATCTTAACAAGGACACAGCAATGTCCCTCAAATTCTATCTGTTTGTTGAGCTTTATGTTTATACTGAGAGTCACTCTTTCTCAGTTTCTCATTCATAAACTCTTTTGCCATCTTTCTACCAGAGATCTTCACCGCATTCAATGAGGGTTAATTAGTCCTCGGGATCATTCTTTTGGTTTTTTAGGTAACTGGGATCACTCTTGCTTCATCTATATTTAGCAATCTTTTCATTTCAGTCCACATAATGTAACATTCCAGATTATTCGGGAGAGCCTTTAAATAATTGGAAAAAGAATAGTAAATAGAGGTTTTAATGATTGGTAATAATAATTAGTAAATAGAGTAATAATAATTAATAATAGTAATGGTGAACGGATGGTAAGTAGTATTAGAAATCATGACATTAATATAATAATAGTAATGATATACTTTAATAAAATAATGGTGTAATAATATTATAACTTATAGTAATAATAATAATAAAGATAATTATGAACGAAAAAATATTTAGAAGACTTCTTGATCAGTGTGCACATTGGAAAATTATACTAGGAATAGGAACGAGCGACTAGAAATATCAAAAGCCGTGAGACGAGAAGAGTGCTCCGAGACTTCGATATTTAATTGAGAAATTTTCTGAGTGTCTTTTTAAAAAATTATCAAGAACATGTTAGAACCTCGACCCCTCCATCTCTTGATGTCGAAATTTGGGCTGTGTTTAGTTATAGAAAATTATTCTAGGTTTTTGAAAAAAGTTTTTCGTTTGTTTTTTAAAATTTTCATTTCTTAAAATAGCTAAAAAAAATTTGAAAACTCGTTTAGTTAATGTGACAGTTTTTCAATTTGGAAAACTAGAAAACTAAAAAAGTTGTTAAGTGCACTTTGTTTTTTCAAGCATTCTTTAATTCAAATTAAGTGAGATATGTCTTATATATATATATATATATATATATATATATTATTTATGACAATATTGTATAGTATATGTATCACATAAAAACTGTGATAAAAATTTAAAGTAATATTAAAATGAGAGCAAATGAGTTTGTGTTTAAATATATTTCAAAATAGTAGCAGTAAAACTTTTCGAATTTCGAATTAGTAGCAGCTTGTTTCATATTCCCATTTGGTTCTAGTAATCTTTATCTTGTAATTCAGTCACCTTATCTTGTAATTTAGTTACCGTCTTTTCTATTTTTTTACTGTTCTTAAAAAACCTTTTAAAAAAGTTTTCTAATTTTCTTAAAAAATAGAAAACCATTTTCCTATTTTTCTATAAAAAATTTCAACTAATTTGTAAATAAATAGTTTTTTATTCTTTTAATTTTTCTAAGAAAACTTATGAACTAAACGCAACATTAGCGATTCTTGTTCTCAAATTTTCGTATTGAAATTTTCTACAACTTTTATATTAACAAAAAGCCCACTTCTAAGCCCAGTTTACAAAACACTACACTGACTTGTGATTTCTTAGATTCGATTGAGCACCTTTCGGTATTTTGAGCATATCTCCCTTATTCGTTATTGAAATCGAACGATTCTTTTTTAAAACTTTTTGTATTGAAAGTATCTACATTTCATATCGAGACCACGAAGGCCAATTGAAACACATAAATACCAATTTTTGCTTCAAGTTGTTTGACTTGAAATTCACGCGGTAACTACACACATTTTGTATTTTTCTTATAACTCTTTCATCCATTGTCGGAATCGAGTGATTCTTATCCTCAAAATTTCTTTACAAAATTATCTATAACTCTTATGAATACACCAAAAGCTAATTCCCAACCAATTGTTCCCAGTTTTTCTTTTAAGTGGTTGTTCCTATTTTGCGTCCAGATTTGGCAGTCTTTCATATTTTGGCCATAACTCTCATTACGAGTGTCAGAATGCGATGATTTTGGACTTTTTGGAAAGGAAAAAGAGAGATCTACAACTCTCATGTTGACCATTTTGTCTAATTCCTATCAGAACTAAAATTTGTTTTCATGACAAAGTTATTACGAAATTGCCTCCATAATTGTCCACATGTCACCACCTCATGTTTCATGATTCCATGCACCACCAGCACTTGCACCTCACCTTCCATGCACACCAAGAAGCTGCCACCTGCCCCTCCATGTGTCACTACAACATTCACCACTCCCCTCTATAAATAATCCCACCAAAACCTTATTTTGCTTTTCTTTCTCATCCATTCTCCTCCCTCCCTCCCTCTCTTAGCCATACCTCATCTTCCTCTCCCACCCTTGTAAAATTTCTTTCTCTCTTTTCCTCTCATCAAGGTCAAATGGCCTCCACCATGAACAACCCCTCTCCTCTCCTCTTGTCTTACCATAACCACTAAACAACCATCATGCATGTGTGTATTTTGAGTAAATTATGCGAAATGTTGGATAAACGGTGTTGGAAGTATAGTACGGGAATTATATGTATTTTGAGTTAAGAAATAAAATCAATTAATTTAGGTGATGTATTGAATAATTTGTAATAGTATAATCTATGTTTGTAATGTTGTATGAAAGTTTTCTGTGAAAAGATATAGGAATTTGCCATGTCTTCACTAAGAAATTGAATGAAGGTAAACTATGATTAATTTAATTGATTGATGTGATGGATAATTCATAGTGGTTGTGTTTGTACCTGTGATATTATTGGTGATATTCTGTGAATATATATAAAAAGGTGTTGCCATGCAAGATTTATTTGTGTTATTGATGATTTTAGTAGGAGTAAGTCATGATTGATAACACTGGCTAATGTTGTGATTGATCTATGTAGATAGACTAAAATGCTTATTGGTAATGGATTTAAATAGACTTAAGTCCCCAGTAGGGTTCGAAATGGGTGATTGCTGAATAAGAATGATAAAAATTTATGATGTATGATACCGGTATCTGTATTGATGTGAATATACTCTTTTAATGTTTTAACGATTGAAATTTTGGATTTGTGCGGCTCATAAGACTTTGTCCTTAATCACTAAGTAAAATGGGAAACATAAATGTAACTAGATCGAAAAGTGATCCTGAACTAATATTTGAAAGTATTTTACGTTGGTAAGCGAAAATAAAAAGATTATTCAACTTGGATTTCTAAATTAATTAAATCATGATATTATGGTTTTGACAAAAATGATAGCTTTATAGAAAAAGAATTTTATGCTTAAGTTTCAAAGTAGTATTTTATAAATAAATAAAAGTATAAACTACCTTTGAAAGTTTTAATCCTTAGAAAACAAGGAACAAAGTTTCGTAACAACCAATGCTGCACGAGAGCATTCATAGTAACACCCTCGGTTAACTAGGACAATCTCTTCCACTAGATTATCCTGGTCAACTGAGAGGTTACAAGTTTAGAAAAATGTGGAAGTTTTTTTTTGTACAAGAAACTTGGTGGAATAGATATATCTTATACACAAAATAATTATATATAATACATGGTCGTAACTATAACTGTACAAACTGAAAGTAAAGGGCACGTAGGCTCCCATGAATGAAAATAAAATTTAACCTATTATATTTATCCATGGTTCGAGAAGAGTCTAGCCGCTCCTCATTCTGAAGTCTGTCTTCATCCCCACGATGTTTGGAAAAATAGCGTAAGGGTGAGTATTCACCTCCACAACAATCGAGAAGGTGCCTCATCGATGCCTGTCCCCATACAACACAAACAATCCAGAATTGAATCCCTTCCACTCTCTTTGGGGTCCCTATGATATGTTCCAAGTTATCTCACCACTCTTGATCGTAGCTAACCATTCCTATTTTCTCATTCATCTCTCAGGATTACTAACATCTATATAATCATACTCAAACAACGAGCAATCACAATTATAATGATGCAATGTATGAGTTTATTTCGTTATTTCTAATCTTTTATTAGTCATCATGATACATGTGGGCCCATCTCCTCCTTAATAATCTCATACAATATCCATGTGCACAACAATCCCACCTTATTCTCCCTGCCCAACTAGAGCGATCGCAGCTCTCCTCATTCTGGTTTTCACAAATGGGTAAGGACTTGTAGTCCAATCATCATAATGGCTAATCACGCATCTCAACAGAACGGGCACTCCACAATCATAGAAAATCCTGCCTCTTGTCAAAGTATACTAGAGTTTGCTAGGGGCTGTCTGGCAACGGGTGTGAATCTGATGCCACTTGGAATTCCCGCCTCCGATATACTCCCTAGACTGCCCCCGGATGTCGAGGCGCGACAGATTCTTCAGTGTATCCATCACTGTATGCTCTAGGGGATTATTCCAATGTCCCTCCTTAGCTCCAAATATGATGCATAATTCAACAATTCATTTTTATTTAGTAGTCCTTGGTAGGGTCCCTAAATGACTCCCCTCCATTTCTAATGTCGAGTTCTTTTTCTTTACTCAGTATAACCAAATTTTCTCTTTTTCTTTATTTTAGTAAACTTACTCAACACTTAGGAATTAAGTGAGGTTTTATATTTTCTCAATAATTTGGGGTACATTGGTGCTTCAACGCTCACAATTCATCTCAGATCCGAGTCTCACATACTTTCATATTTAAATCATTTTAGGACCAGTACCGATACCATTTTCCATATCTCTCATTCACAATTTTCTTATCTAGTTATCTATGCATCATATAACATACATCAGTATAATATATTTAGGAAATATTCCACTCAATCAACACATTCATAATCATACATCAACAACCATTTAAATGTATCACACTAGCCAAGACAACATATATCTCTAATGCTTACCCATGTAACGTGCACAAGCAACATACTCATGAGAACTTTACTCAATATTCATCAACATATCACCTCAATAATTATACAATGATATAATGACATAACAGTGCGTGCCTTAAATTTTTTTTATTTGTGAATGTTAAGTGAATGACATATTTATCGGTATTGAATTTTAGTGCGCTAGTCTTTACATCGGTTGTTGTCAGATGTTTTAAGTTATACATCAGACCGGGTCGCTTTTCAAGATGTGTGGATTCTCTTGAACCTTTTATGCTCCTATTGATTTAATCAGGTAGAATTAATTTATTTCGTGATTTAATTTCCTAACGTCTCATTATGAATTCTCAGGTTATCTTTAAGTGACCCTATCATCAATTTCCTTTCATTAATCTAATTGAGCTTTATTTGTTGAATAACTTATTTTCTTGGTCACTAAACGGTTTACTAATCCTTTATGTTCCAGTAGTGTTTTAGTGATGCTTTTCTTTAACTTAAGATTAACAATCTTGTAACTCCTTATTTCATTTATACTATTCTTAACTATATTAACTAAATTATTCTCTTAACTGCATTCTTTTGATTAACTAAATTTATTTCCTTTATGCGTGTCCATTAGCTGTTTAGAAATCTAGGCACTACCTTGACCTTAATAACACAAACTAAGTCCATTATTACTTAGTTACTAAAAGTTATCATTTAATTAATAGGTCTAGTCTCTTTTCACAATAAGTCTAAGATTTATTCCTAAAACCCTTTCTTATTAATTTATATGTCGGGATAAAATTCCTTTTGTCCTAACTTTATCTCTTACATCCTAATAGTGATATCTTTCTAAAATATAATTTCACTAGATTCTATAATTCCTTCCTTTAATGACTAATTTAATTAGTTCATTTCTTTAACTACATTCCTTTAACTATTAAATTCCATTTGCTCATTCGTCATTTAAAGACCTAGGTACCTCTTTTAATTTAGGCGTCATAACTTAGTCCAATATCGCTTAGTTACCAATTGATTCAATAACTCCTATAAAAAGTCTACATGTTGTGTACCCAAATATTTCCTTATTTTACTAGTAAATTTTTTTACTAGATAATAAATTTCCTTTAATCTTTTCTCCTAGTTTTAATGGTCATTTAAATTTCTTACAAGTAGTGGCAAAAATGGTGATGACTCCGTGCTGGTGTGACACGTGTCTGTGTCGCCAGGAATCCCTACGACACAGGTGTGTCATCCAATATTTACACGACACAAGAAACGGCACCTGTCTTGATGACACTGGCCTGGCTGACACATGGCTGTGTCACCAGGAGTTACTACGACACACGTGTGTCGTCCTGCATGCACACGACACACCTAGTTCAACGTTTCCTGCCCAACCCATTCGTCTATAAATACGAATACGTTTGTGTTCTTTTTGAAGCATCAGTGTCTTATTTTACCCTTCAAGTATTTCAGTTTAGTGTGTATATTTTTAGTTTTTTGAAAAACAAGGATTTTTAATTATTTATTTAAAATGAGTGATTGGTCTGATGATGATTCCACCAACTATAGCGTACCATCAGATGAGGTGTTAAGTGACTCTTGTGCGGATGATTTGTTGTTGATGGTTGATTCTGATAATGATGATGATGAAGTCGATGTTGGTGGCTTAGATGTTTCCCGTAATTTCGGTGCATCAAACCCGATCCAGGTTCAGCCTATTGAACAACAACATTTGCACGGTGGTAATTTTTGAGTTTATGCTAAATGCACTACTAAAAAATCACCTTTTAGCGACGGAATAAGTTGGTCGCTAATCCATGCCAAGACCGTCGCTAAATACATTAGCGACGACCTTTTTGACGGGAAAACACCCGTCGCTAAAACCCTCGTCGAAAATAGATCAGCGACCATAAAACAGACGTCGCTAAAATACCGAGGCATGATACCATCGCTAAAATGGTCTCTGCTTCTCTAACTTCAGCCGTCGCTAACTGTGGCCATACTGCGACCTCAGGGCTCCGTCGCTAGTAGCGACGGCCGTTTACCGTCGCTGTGGTTAGTCATACAGCGACCTCATGCCCCCGTCGCTAGTAGCGACGGCCGTTTACCGTCGCTGTGGTTAGTCATACAGCAACCTCATCTCCCCGTCGCTAGTGGTTAGTCATGTAGCGACCACGTTATCCGTCGCTGTAGTAGCCATTCAGCGACTACTGCTGTCCGTCGCTGTGTGTATCTCATAGCGACCGTCCAATACCGTCGCTAACGTGAATTTTTTAATTTTTAAAAAGTTGGTTCAATATTTACTGGTTTTGTTAATTTAACTTTAAAAATGTATTAATATTTTGTATTTTGTATTGGCTGATAAAATTTTATAATTAAATTTAAATAATTTTTTTAAAATATTAAATTATTATTAAAAACAAAATAATAAATTAAATTTATTTATCAAATAGGTTGAATTATTAATGATAGGTACAATAAGGCTTTTTGATTTGAATTTAATTACCAATAAATATTGACATAATAATAAATGAAGAATGACAAAATAAATACTGAATGAAATATAACATAAAAACTAAAAATGAAATATACAATGTGTATAAATAATAAAAATACAATCATGGTGGTGGGGGATCCTGGGGTGGTGGTGGGGGCGCCTGGGAAGTGGGGGGAGGTAGCCTCGCCATCAACTGCATCAATAGCTCCTGCTGCTGAGCAAGTTGCTGACGAGTCTCGGCGTGCTGCTCCTCGGCCCGCTGTCGGTCCGCCTCGGCTTGCTACGCCTCAGCCCGCTCCAACAACAACTGCCTCTGACGTCGCTCCTCCTGTAGCTCATCGTTCAGGTTTTGAATTACCTGAACGACCTCAGTCGGAAGACCAGAGGAAGACGAAGAGGAAGGGGTCTTCCCCTTTTTCGCCAGCTGCGTGCCGACGCCACCCAATCCAAATACCCTCCCTTTCTTGTTCACACCGCCAACAGCCTCCATATAGATGACGTTGTCGTCAGAATCAGATAGGGTGGGAGGAACCTCCCCTTCAGGAGTGGAAGCCACCAGGTCCGTCTCCTTCTCAGCCCTCCTGGCCTGATACGCCTCCTGTAAATTCACAAACAATGATAGGATTAGTACTGATTTGTAAATTATAAGCATGTGTAAGTTAAAAGTAAATACCGCTAGATCCATCGTCTTTTGGTTTACCCATGCACCGGCTTTGTTCTTCTTGGTCATTTGCATGACCTCAAACAAAGAAGGCTCCCGGTGCTCCCTCAGCTCCTGTGGTGGACAAAAAACATTGAGATTATTATTTGTAAACATGTCAGACGAATCATAATAGAAATGTTTAACATAAATATACTTACAAATCTTTTCTTGTGCTCGAGGGTTGAAATGCTACCCCCAGTGTAAACCGAGGCTGCAGCATCGGCGGCTCTGTTGGCCCTGTTCCGAGCACTCGCCTGCTGGAATGGGACCCCGCCCCACTTCTGGACCATCCCGTCCCAATGGTCCTCCGGGATCCAACGAGGGCGCTCACCCTTGTCCCTCACCTTCCAAAGGGTACTCTTGATGATTTTGGAGGTCTTTGTGGCAAAGACCTTCCTAATCTCATCAATCATACCCTCCGCCCACTGGTAATCACGCTGTAAAATGAAATGAGAAATCAAAATTAATAAGAGGTCTATTTTACAAATCAAGTCACAACAAATGAGCTAGGAACTTACCGAGAAGGTGTCAAACCACCTATCTTGGACAACCTTCCCAGCATCTGTCCAAGATATATATGGACTATCCCACTGGGCCTTTAATACCTTAGTAATCGCTTTGGTAGTGCGACTACTATCAACAAAGTTGTAATGACAACAATTATATCAGGAGAATAACAGTGGACAATCTAGGGAGACTCCCAAAATTTCGGTAGAGTCTCCCCTGTAAATGTAACATTTCCAAGTTTAAATAGTTACCCTGTTACAAACAGAAGAGTGCCCAGTACAATTCAATCTATACAAGTACTAATTAAAGTAACATCCAATAAACCAACAAGTCTTTCCACTAAAGTTTAATATAAAGTACCATACAAATAACATAAAAGTATTTGAGGTTTAGTCACTTACTTGTCTCCGGCCGGCACGGGTACCAACATGGGCAGAGGGGATGCCGGAGGTGGGGTGGCCTGATGGCCATGGTCCTCCAAGCCACCAACTCCAGGAGTCTGCTCTGGGGTGGTCAGCTGTGGGGGTGATGGGATGGTCTGCTGTGGTGGTGGTGATGGAGTGGTCTGCTGTGGTGGTGGTGATTGAGTGGTCTCCTGTCCTGGGGTGGGAGTCCCCAGCCGGGATATCGGGGTCCTGGACCCACCACCCCTACTGAAGGGCAGTCGACGTCCCGTCATCTATGGATAAAATCATGAAAAGAAAGGTCAAACTCAGGATATATATAAACCTATGTATATATGTTTAACAACTACATACTCTGTGTTTGTTTCAGTTTCAAATTCCCCCTCAGTTTCAGTGTCACTGTGGTTATCTGTTTGAACAAGTTCATCAGTATCCAAATCAGCCCTAGACCGTTTTGATCGAGAGACAAGGTCTTTGTCAATGTGTTCACCCCCCGTAGTGGCGAGTGTCTCATCCATTATGACTGGATCAATGTTGAACAACAAATTGGCATCGTTGAGCTCATGTGGTGCAAGCTGATAAGCGTCATCGACCTCCTCGGAGACATTGTAAGTGATCTGACTTCGGGCCTTGGCCTTGATTACTGCATACCAGTCCCGATGTCCTCCCGGGAAGTCAGTGTAATAAACCTGCTCAGCTTGTTGGGCAAAAATGAAGGGATCAAACCCTTTATATCTACCATTCTTCTTGACCTCAACTAAGCCGTAGTTGTTGTCAACCTTTGTTCCAACACCGATTGTATTATCGAACCAATCACATTTGAATAGAATAATATCTCTTCTTAGTCGTCCAGAGAACGAAACTTCAACAATCTCCGTCAGCACTCCATAAAAGTCTTCTTCCAACTGTCCGGCGGTGCCTTTAACACAAACCCCGTAGTTATGGGTGCGCATCCCTTCACTCCATTGAAGAATATTAAACTTGTAGCCATTTACGTAGTAAATAGGCCATTTTTTAACAGTTTTCACCGGCCCCTAAGAAAGGGCTTGGAGTAAAGAATCTTCAATATGGTTGTTTGGGTCTTGTATCTATGTACAACATAACAAGTAGGTCATCGTTAGATATCGGGAGTTAGAAGCAAAGATAAAAAATGCTTGGTAAACGGGTCTTACGTGTTGCGCGAACCAACCAACGAACTTGGATGACACCTCACTATGAATTTGGTCATCAATTAAATCATTTTGCTCAAGTTTTAGCATATCTGTGTATAAGCTATTCAAAGGAAACAAATTTAGATACTATAAAAGCTACATTTAGAATGTAACATATAACTTCTATGACTTACTCAATAAAGGGTTCCACTTCTGGGCAATTTAGAAGAATGTACAAGTGAGCCGCCTTTCGATCTTTCTCATCAATGTAACATTTTGTGAGCTTGCCCCCCGGGTGACCAGGATAGTTGAAAATCGATGTTTGTTCATCAAACCCTGTGCGCCTGGCTACCCTAAGATTGCGGGGAATTCTACTCATTCTAGTTTCTATCTCCGTCGGAAAATAGAAAAAAGCAAAGGTTGTCATATCTTCGACTAAGTATGCCTCACAAATTGATGCTTCAACGCAGGCTTTGTTCGACACTTTATCTTTTAAGGAGCGTAAGAATCTTCAACATCATTAACAAGATAGTGTTAAGTTAGAAAATACTATTATAAGAAGTGTTTGCAAGGAAATTAAAGAGTTCTGGCATTCACCTTTCGAATGGATACATCCAACGATACTGCACCGGGCCACCAACCAAGGCCTCGTACGGTAGATGGATAGGCAAATGCTCCATCGAGTCAAAAAAACTTGGTGGGAAAATCTGCTCCAACTTACAAATCAATACCGGGATAGTTTCTTCCATCTTCACAAGTTTCTCCACAGTCAACGAAGTAGCCGTCAACTCCTTAAAGAAGTGACTCAACTCCACCAACGGTTTCCAAATAGGCTTCGGTAAGGCATGAAACGCGTACGGGAGTAGTTGTTGCATAAACACATGGCAATCATGACTTTTCATGCCAAACACCCTGCCCTCCTTCACGTTAACACATCTACTTAAGTTAGAAGCGAATCCGTCAGGCAGGGTCAACCCATTCATCCAAATACACACAGCAATCTGTTGTGGTCTAGTTAAAGCATATTTTGCATGGGGTTTAAACATTCTTCCACGTCCCGCATCCCTCAACTCCAACTCCTTCCTAGAACACCAAATCGGAAGGTCTAGACGACTCTTCTCGTTGTCCTTTGTTCTCCCTTTGATGTCCATAACAGTGTCAAAAATATTCATGAAAACATTACGTTCAGTGTGCATGACATCAATGTTGTGTCTTAACAACAAATCTTTCCAATATGGCAAATCCCATAAGACACTCTGCTTCACCCAGTGGTGTTCCTTACCGTAACCCGCAAACTCCTTAACACTCTTGTCCCAGATGTAAGGATACTCTTCGACCCTCTGCCAAACCCGTGCACCAGATAACCTACGGGGTGGAGGTTCATTAACAACCTTGTTCTTCTTAAAAATGGTTTTGTTTCTCCTAAACGGGTGATCCAACGGTAGAAACTTTCTATAACAGTCAAAGAAACTTGTCTTGCCACTAACAGGGAGTGATTCCCCCCCCGGTATGTTCCATGCATACAGGGCAAGCAAGCTTCCCAAACGTGGACCATCCAGAAAGCATACCATAGGCCGGGAAGTCGTTAATAGTCCACATCAAAATAGCACGCATCATAAAGTTATTCTTCAAAGACGCATCGTATGTCATTACCCCGACATCCCATAACCGTGATAACTCTTCAACCAACGGTTGCAAAAACACGTCTATGTTCGCCTTTGGATTTTTGGGTCCTGGAACCAGTATAGATAGAAACATGACCTCCCTCTTCATACACATATCAGGAGGTAGATTGTATGGGGTCAGGATGACTGGCCAACAAGAGTAAGCTCTTCCGTATTGACCGAACGGGTTAAACCCATCAGTACATAAGCCAAGTTTTACATTGCGCGGCTCACCAGAAAAGTCCGGATATAGCTCATCCAAACACTTCCATGCTTTCCCGTCGGAAGGATGGCAAAGAAACCCCTCTTGTGTTCGGTTCAGAGCATACCAACGCACGTGTTTTGCCGTAGACAATGAGGCATACAGGCATTGAAGACGCGGTGTTATAGGGAAGTACCACATTTTCTTCCTGGCCGTCCGGGTTACCTTCCCTCTCCTTTTAACAGTTTTGTAGCGTTCCTCATTACAATGCAGACATTTTGTGACACTCTTATCTGCAAACTCATTTCTAAACAGCATACATCCACCAACACAACACTCTATCTTCACACAACCCAACCCCAAGTTTGCCACTTGTTTCTTAGCATGGTACAGGTTTGCTGGCATTCTATGATTACTAGGCATAGTGGAACCCATCAGATTGACCATCCTATTAAAACAACCTCCAGAAAGATTATAATCTGCCTTTAGGCTTAAAGCAGCTAGGGAGGCGGATAACTCAGTGTAACTGTTGCACCCGTCCCACAATGGAGTCTGAGCCGCCGCTAACAAATCATAAAATCTCTTCACCTCCGGATTAGGATCCTCCTCTACATTGTCAGAGTCTCCATGACCTGCTTGGTCATTATGTTCCAGCATACGCCCGGTGGAGGGTCCAACATGATCCATCACCATTTGTTCTATGTTGTTGTACGTATCCCTGTTTCCTCCAACCTCATAGTAAGACTGTTGCACAGTTACGTCTGATGGTCTACGCGATAACTGCTCACCATGGTTGTACCAGCAGTGGTATGTTTCCATGAACCCTATCTCAGTTAGGTGGCACATGACATCATTCGCGTATTCAAAACTCATGCATTTGCACCTTGAGCACGGATAACGAATCTTCTGAGTTGCTTTAAATCTAGGCGTGTTTGCCGTAGCGAACGGAATAAACTCCAATAGCCCCACCATAAACTCCTCAGTCACTCACCGACTGCGATCTAGTCGGTTGTACATCCATCATCGATTTTCTGGTACCTCCATTTATGATATCTAACAAGCACGATTTCTGTTACTTTACATTTTTAAATTTTTATTTAACTATCGGTTGTGAATCACTCTATCTTTTTGATGTTGCAAATTGGTGGGGCCCTATCCCATTCGGGATGAATATGCAACCATCCGTAACCCATCCCATAATTGTATGTGGTCTATCTTGTGTCGTTGACGTTCATTTGAAATTTCGGCAGCATTTCGCATTGGTCCCCGAGTACACAGAGATACGTACGGTATGAAACACCACACGCAGACATGCACCCTGGGGACAATACGAAACACCATAACCGAAATTTCAAATGAACATTCATTCAAATTCTCAAGATAGACCACATACAACATTGATGGGTTACGCCCTACAGCTTACAAATTCATACCAAACTGTCCAACCGGGACAATTCAAGATCCAACACAACACGGTACATCAACCGGTTGTTTTGAAACTTGAACGGGAATCTAATGGGTACACACATGACTAAACCCTACATTATTAAAGTTGAGTTTCATTTTTTAAGTTCCCTAAGAAAGGGAGTTTGCCGAAATTTTGGCAGAGTCTCCCCTGTAAACTAGACATTTTCCAAATTTACAAATGGCCTGTTAAATATAGAAAACTTCCCAGTATAGATAAATAAACAATTCATACGCATTGTATATGATATTCAGAGTTATGAACACCAAATCATGTTATCAATATATAAAATCAATGCCTAATGAGATGTACTCTCTACTAACAAACAACATTACACATGCATCGTAAATCATGTTATCAGCACACAAAACCAATGCCTAATGAGCTCTGCTCTCCACTAACAAACAACATTACACATGCATAAAAAATCATGTTATCAGCACACAAAATCACTGCCTAATGAGCTCTGCTCTCCACTAACAAACAACAATCAACATACATACACTTCAAAACATACAACACATATAGCCAGAAAGTTAGCGTTAGGGGATTACCGTCGAAAGAGAGATAGCGATGGAGACAAAGCTGATGAGAGCCAAACACAGACCACGCGTAAAGTGTATTGGGCTGTATGATAAATTTGATTGTTAACAGTGTTAATCAAAGTTCCCAACATTCAACTGGTTTCCATAATGAGGTTTCTAAAGATGTAATAGATAATAATGTAATAACTTTTAGCTTTACAACTTACTAAAAAAGAGATAACTGAAAAACTGAATCCTAACTATCTTTAGGAAATTAACAATTTCTGTTCACATCAATACCATATCTTATGTCCTAACTATCCGTGTTCAATTTTGTTAGTTTTATGCATGAAAACCTGAATGAGCATAAGGGAAAACTTGACCCTAGAGGATGGAAGGCTGTATTTTTGGGTCACAAACCTATGACAAAGGGGTATGTGTTGCTAGATATGTTTACCCGAGAGGTTTTTGTATCCTGGGATGTCTATTTTATTGAAACAACTTTACCATTTAACAGTTCCACATCAGGCCACAAATTAACATTATTCCTTTCACCAACTTATCAGTGTGTGGATCCTCACATGCCTGAGTCTGAAGGCATACTAACAATTTCAGATAATCCTCCTGGTTCATCTACCATTCCCATCACCCTTAACCATTCTGATGAGGCAGCCCTATCACCATAAACTGCTACTATTAGAAAATCAACCAGACTCACCAAACCACCATCACACCTTATGGACTTTTATTGTCCCACACTAGAGGCCTCTCCTAGTTCTACTAGACATCCCATTTTAGCCAACCACACCTATAATAACCTTTATCCTGCTCATAAATCCTATACTCTATCCATGATTACTAATATTGAACCACAAACATACAGTGAGGCAGCTCAGAATCCAAGGTGGGTTAAGGCTATGAACACTGAACAAGAGGCATTAAACAAAAATGGGACCTGGCAGATTATGAATACTCCAATTGGAGTCAAAACCATTGGTCACAAGTGGCTTTTTAAGATCAAAAGACATGCTGATGGGTTTGTTACAAGATACAAGGCCAGGCTAGTTACAAAAGTGTATACACAAGTAGAAGAAATTAACTACTTTGACACCCTTGCTCCTGTGGCAAAAATGATAACCAGTCGGGTCCTTCTTACTTTGGCAGCTGACATGACTGGCATTTACATCAATTAGATATAGACAATTCTTTCTTGTATTGGGATTTGGAAGAGGATATGTATATGGAAATTCCAGCTGGGGTTCATGCAACCTCTACTCAATCCCACAAGCTTGTCAAGTCTCTTTACGGCTTAAAGCAAGCTAGCAGAAAATGGTTTGAAAAGCTAACCTCCATCTTAGCCTTTTATGGTTTCACCCTTGCTCAATCTGATCCCTCATTATTCTTGAAATTCAATGGCACTTCCTTCACTGCATTTACTGTGTATGTTGATGATGTCATCTTGGTAGGCAATGATCTCCAAGAATTCAGCACCATTAAGAAGGAGCTGCATTGTCTTTTTGGCATTAAAGGCCTTGGATCACTGAAGTACTTCCTTGGTCTTGAGATTGCTTAATCAAAGAAAGGTATTTTAGTTTGCCAAAGGAAATATTGTCTAGAGTTACTCTCTGATGCTGGTTTATTAGGCTACAAGTTTATTTCTACCCCGATGGACTCTACTCTCAACCTGCACATGGATTCTGGTGACTTGTATCATGATGTTGTAGGATACAGAAGATTAATAGGTAGGCTATTGTATTTGATCAGCACCAGACCTGAGATAACATTTGTTGTCCATCAATTGAGCCAATTCCTAAGTGCCCCTGGATCCAAGCATTATGCTGCAGCTTTGAGAATTACTAAATACTTGGAAGCCTCTCTAGGGAAAGGTTTATTTTTCTATACTTTTTCCTCTCTTCACTTGCAAGGGTACAGTGATGCTGATTAGGGAAGTTATCCCTTCACTAGAAGATCCATCAAAGGATATTGTTTCTTCCTTGGGAGTTCCTTGGTTAGTTAGAAATCCAAGAAGCAAAACACTATTTCCAAGTCTTCTTCTAAATCAGAGTACAGATCCCTTAGCAATGCTTCATGTGAGCTACAATGGCTAATTTATTTACTCAGAGATCTGCACATTCTTGCTCTAAACTGCCTATTATTTTTTTGTGACAATAAGAGTGTTATTCATATTGCCTCCCTGTGTTTCATGAGCGTACCAAACATTTAGACATTGATTGCCACATTGTCTAAGAAACACTTCAACAAGGTCTCTTTAAGCTTTTGTCTATCTCTACCAAGGACCACTGACATCCTTACAAAAGCCTCTCGTCCAAAATTCTTTCATAGTCTTGCTTCCAAGCTTGGCATGGCAGATATCTTCTCCTCATTACCAGCTTGCGGGGGAGTCATAAGCTCCTCTATTACTTAGCCTTGTGTATATTAATTAGTTTTACGTGTAACTATTTTTACCGTTCTTTTCTTCTGTATATAAATCTTTGTGCCTGTGATATTTATTTCATTCAATGAATCATGAAATTAAAACGTACTTTATGTTTAGATAATTTAGATAAATAAAACATATTAAAACGTATTAAAACATACTTTAGGGTTATGAAAAAAAGATTATTTAGATAATTTGTTTTGTTTAAACTGTATTAAAACGTACTTTATGTTTAAAACTATTAAAATAGATATAAGAATTATGAAATTTAAAATATGTGAAAGGTACGATAGAAAAATAATAAGAATATAATAAAAACAAATAGTTTTTTATAATCAAAATCTAGAAAAATTTAGATTCTAATTATAATTATTTTTTATAAAAATTAATTTAATAACTTATAATATATATTTTTAAAAAAACCCAACTACGGAAATAAATAGTTTTTCTACAAACTAAGGAAAATAAATACTTATTCCCAAACATACACTTAGTGTTTTGTATTAGTTGCATAGTAATTTAATGTTCACATACATATTTATATCAATTATCATGAATAAAGGGGACAGTACTTTATCTTGTTCTAAGTGTCTGGTTAGCATTCAATTAGAAAAACAATGTTATGAAAGGAGAAAAATCTAAAAGTTAATATTGATTTTTCATGTTGTTTGAGATAATCAAAATTCCATTTAGCCGTTAGATTTGTTTTAGGTTGGTTAAATCTCAACTTTTAACCAAACACCCTTAAGTCATGCATGGTTAGTCGCTAAATCTTGACCATTCATGTTGGTTGTTTGGTCAAGATTATCTTCTTTCATGCTCGCTTCTTAATTTTAATTCTCTAGCTGTGTAATGTTATATTTCCTCACTGCAAATACTGAATCATCCAAAACATCAAGACAACAGCTTAAAGCAATCTATGTCGCGCTTTTTTGACTCGTTTTCCACATTTTTCATTGAATTTAACTTATGCCCTCTCTTTTCTCACTTTGCTAAATATTAAATTTGGCATGTTCTCCTTTTATTCATCAAAATATGCATATATCAGCAATGTTAAATCAATAGTCATTGAGCTTGTTCTTTTGAAATGATTTTCAAGCATAATTGTGGTAGTTTTAAACCTTCAGAAAAAGTATTTTGGCAGCCAAAAAAAATTTGGATAAGTCACATTTTAGGTTTATGATTTTCCATCATACTAATTTTTAGGAATGCTAATTAAATTCATTTGTACTTTCATCATCCAGCCCATCCATGCATAAATTCAGCATTACAAATTATAATAATAAAAATTAAAATTAATGAACTGGATTGATTGGAAATTTGGATCACCATTTATTAGTGAATGGTCAATGGGCTGGCATATTTGGTAGTCCATTGGTTCAAAAGGTTCATTGGATGGTTGAGTCTTGAACTTTTAGAAAGAGAGAACCGAAAATAGAGAGAGAAAGAAGGGAGACTGAAATATCTATTATGATCTTGATTCTTGCATTTACAATAGAGAGGAGGGGTATTTATGAGGGGAGAAGAAAGCTTGCACAGCAAGCTAATGTAGCTGGCAGTAACTAAATTAACAGGTTAGTTATCTGCTGAAACAGAAATGCTACAAACTAAATGTACTCCCAACATCTCCTTAAACTGCACTACACCTGGCTAAAAGAACTCTTAACATCTTCCCCTCAAACTGTTGCACAACACCTGGCAGTGTATCGACATCTTCTAATAAATGCTCCCTCTGAGCCCAGGGTGTCTTGATAAGAGACAACTTGTCAAATACTTTCAAATGATCTCTTAAAAGTGCAAATCTGGAAGCTGAGAAGGGTTTTGTCAGGATATCAGCACATTGATCCTCTGAAGGGATATGAGCTACTACAAGTGTCTTGTCTGCCCTGACAAAAAAATATATCCAGAGCTCCATGTGTTTTGTTCTACAATGAAGTACAGGGTTGTGGGATGACATAACCCTGCTTTGATTATTGAAGAACACTTGAGGTGTAGAGAATGGGACTTTTAATTCAGTCAGGGAGAATTGGCAAGGTGTGGATAAAACTGTTCCGCAACATCTTAGAGATGTTGATGAAGGATCCAAAACTTTTAATAATGAAGATTTTAGTGATATCCAGAGGAGGAAAATGAGGATGGAGAGAAGGTTAGTCAGTGTCTAACAAGAGTTAAAGTAGAGGGAAACACATGACCTCATGTGTTTGGAATGAGATCTCCATAAATAGTATAATGACATTCTTTTTCAAGAAGAGCTTCTTTAGTTTCAGATCTTTAGGGAGTAGTGGGTGTGATTTGGAGGTAGAAATATAGTGTTTTTCTATACTCAAACCTTGATCTAGAGGTGGAGAAACAAAGTTGAGGGGTTTTATCTATCTGATAGATCTTGGTGTTCAGATTAAGAGTGTCTCTAAAAGGAAGCGATGGTTTTTTACTATAACTTGTTTTTGATTGATTTATAGGTTGTTCCTAATGAGATCTATAAAGTTCAGACTCTTACTTTGTCTAAGGATAGAGTCATGTCTCTTCTTGCCCTAATGAATAAGCAGGAGGTTTGTAGAGCAATTACAAGCATGAAGTTCTTCAAGGCTCCCAGCCCTAATGGTTTCAAGAGTTTTTTCTACAAACAATATTGGCCACATATTAGTTATGACATTTTCAACATGTTGAAAAGAGCTTTAGAATCTAGTATAGTTGATCTTGCTTTACTTGCTACTATACTTATGTTGGTCCCTAAATCTGATAGCCTTATTAGAATCAAGGATTATATTCCTATCATTCTTTGTAATGTGGCTTATAAAATTATTACAAAGGTCCTGGTAAGTAGGTTGATACCCTTTTTTTATTTGAGTTGGTTGGCCTTTTGCAAGAAAGTTTTATACCTAGTAGAGGTTTATAGGATAATATTATTATTGCTCAGGAGATGATGCATACAGTTATGAAAAATAAGTCTAAAAGAGGGTATGCGGTGGTTACAATTGATCTTGAGAAGGTGTATGATAGATTGAGTTAGGATTTTCAAAATACAACAGATTTAGCTACTGTTCTAAACACATAATATAAATCACACACATACACATTCCAGATAAAACCAACAAACATTCTACTCATTCTCAGTTCCAGTATATGCATATATAGAAATTAAAAGACAGATTAGGGGACTTACCAATTGAGCTTGAAGGTGAGAGGCGACCAAACACAACTTCCCTGGAGGTCACCGGAGTGCGTGTCAGACAGTGAAACAGTGAGATACAGCTACCAAATTTGCTTTCCACGACTGCCATTGACAAGGAAAACAAAGATGAGTGTCTTGGTGTAACACCCTCGGTTAGATAAGACAAATCCTTCTGTAGGTTCATCCTATTTAACTGAGAGTGTTAACAGTTTTTAGAAAAAGTGAATATTTTTTTATTATAAAATAATGGCATATCAGTGGAAGCAATATTATATAGATCACATAGTCATTCACAAACTGCAAGTAATTGTACTCTTAACAGAATGGGGCACGCAGGCACCCTTAAATATTATACAGTCATCCGTCAATATTCAGATACTTATATTCTATTTAAGGAGCGTTCTCATTTGGTTCAGCATATTGCTGTTCTTCATACTCAGGTTCTTGATTTCGTAATTCCTCTGAAAATTGTCAACAGTAAGGGTGAGTATAACCCAAGACCCTGATTGGTTAATCCGGTGCGGACATAATCCAGTTAACAAATAATATCACATAGTTCATACAATTAGCATATTTATAACAATCAAGCATGTCGTCATGAAAATGCATGAATTGAATTTATTATGATTTATCTTTGATTAAGTCTCATGATGCATGTGGGCCCAATAAATCGATTTTTCTTCATCTCATTCATTTGGAATATCTCCATTCCAATCATCTAGAGCGATCAGGGTCCGCCCAAGTTCCATATGGTAAAAATGAACTCATTGGTTCTCATCATTGATTTAAATATTTTTGGAACTTGGATCCCTACGATCATAGTTACACTCCGTCATTTAGTCAAAGTACACTAGAATTGCATCGTCTCACCCGGCTATCAGGCGCGACTATGATGCCATTGGGTTGCCGTTCCAGTTGTACTCCCAAGATTCTTCATGGAGATCGAACGTGAGTGTCCTCTACTGTACCTAGTGTATGCTCTAGAGGTTTTTCTTCTTCAAAAATATTTTCATGATGCGAAATGTATTTATTTTATCAATTGATTCCTTAGGTATCTTATGTGTTTCCAGTCTCATCATATCATTCCCAAGTTCTTTGAATTCCATCAATTATTTAAACATTGTAAGATATTCGTTTATTATTTTAGAAATATATCTATTATATCTTGGTTAAAATTATATTTTCCATAAAGAGTAAAATAATATATTCTTTATGTAAATACTCATAATTAAGACGTTAACAATGTTAATAATAATAAAACTAATAATAATAATAACAATATTAAGATTGATAATAATTAGAATAATAATAATAATAGAATAAGAATGATAATAATAATTATAACTTCCCAATAATTTAAAAAGTATTAAAGAATAGTTTCTAAATGAAAATCCAAGCGAAAAACATTAAAAACAAAGTTTTCCGAGTGGAACAAGGGTAAATCCGAGTGAAATAAGTATGATTCCGAGTGGAATCATACTGAGAAGGGTTTTCCAAACGATCTGGCTAAAAATCCGAGTGAAATTACACTGGAAAGCTGTTTTCCGACTGAAACAAGTTTGATTCCGAGTGAAAATGAGTTTTCCGCATGAATTAATTATGAATCCGAGTGAAATAAAACTGAGCATAGTTTACTAAATGAAATTAATATGTTTTCCAAGTGAAACAGAAACTGAAAAGAGTTTTCTTAAAGAAATAACTTAAATTCTGAGTGAAATAAGTTTCTGAGTGAATTAAAAACATGATTTTGTGTGAAATCAGTATAAAAATGGTTTCCTGAGTAGAATTGTTTGCAAATCCGAGTGAAAATGAGTCTCTAAGTGGAATAGAATATAATTCCGAGTGGTATCAGTCAAAGAGGAGTTTTCTGAGTGAAATTAATTAATTCTTGAGTAAATTCCGACTGAAAGGAGTTTTATACGTGAAATGGTTATAAATCCGAGTAGAATCACATTGATAAGTTTTTCTGAGTAAAATTAAGGTGTTTACCGAGTTAAATCACTGAAAGGGGTTTCATAAGTGAAACTAAACTGTTTTCCGAGTAAAATAAAACTGGGAAGATGCTGTCCGAGTGAAAATATACTAGGAAATGTTCTCTGAGTGAAATTAGGTTGTTTACCGAGTGAAGAATTGTTCTATCAGAATAAAATACATTCAGTTAAGGTTGAATCCGATTGAAACTAAGTAAAACCGAGTTGTTATAGATGTAAAACCGGTCGGATTAACATAAAACAGAACCTATTATCATTAAATCCATCTTCTATTCATAATTTTTCACTGGAAATCACACGGTACCCATGATTCTTAGTATTTTCAGTCCAATACAGTACATATCATTTCACAATTCATCACTGATTATATGCATTTAATAACAAATATATATATATATAAATACAAATAATAACAATTAAGGCATTTCATTCACACAACACTGAATCTGTCCTGGAAAGGTGAGGAACAAGTTCCTTAACCCTTTCCTTCACTCGGTTTTCCCACAGAGCACCCAAGAATATACCCCCTTACCTTTATGGAGCTCCTGGAGGAGAAGAAGAGGTTCCCTTTCACTGTCCTGCATGAATTCCGAGTGAAACAGAAGAGAAAAGAGAGAGAAAGTAACTTGTAGGAAGAAGAATGATGGAGGTGTGTTTCGTGTGTGTGTTCTCTAAGAGTTCTTGCGTTGGTTTAAATAAGGAGTGGGCTGCTAAGTGGAAAACTAAATGGGGAACAGCTTTTGTGAGTGGGCTGCTAGTGGAGTGTTAATGGAGTGGCAGTGGAGATTTAAATAAGGAGATATGTTGAGTCAGTGCCCATTTCTGGCCGCCCACTAGCTATAATGCGCATGATTGAATTAAAATAATCATTCAGACAAAATTGAAGTCATTACGCACAACTGACACTGAATACCGAGTGAAACTTCCACTCGGTTAATCACTATGCCGACTGGAATTCTTCTTCCGAGTCAACAAATACAAGGCTCGCTTGAGCGAGTCTTCAAGTCCTCGCTCGGAATTCCTTTGAAACCGACTCAGGTACTCGGTTTTGTCACTCGGTAATATCTGTCCAGACCAAGTCCTCTCTTTCTCAGAGTTTTCACTCAGAAATCCGAGTCTTCATTCACTTGGTTCACTCGGTTTAGGCCAACTTCTTCAACTATATTTCCAAATTAAGGTTTATTTAAGCCATTACCTCTCGGAACAAGACCTATACGTACGACTCTCACTCGGTTTTGGTCCAGTAGAGTATATCTCACTCGGAATTGGCTCAGCCTCTTACATTTCTCTCGGAATGGGTTCCCTTTACCATTTTCCACTCGGTTTCTTAAGCAAATACATACGAAACCATTCGGAATCCTTCCCAATTGATTCCACAACACACTCCAGTCGGTAGGAAGCATCAAATAAACATAAACATAAATATACATGCATTCTTTCACTCGGAATGCTTCAATCAGAGGAGTTTCCTTCGGAAAAGAAGCATTTGGCAAGGTTTGACTCGGAAACAAGTCATTCCAGGGTGTTTTGACTCGGAATTTCACCCAGAAGTGGTTCTCTTGAACACACTTCACTCAGAATTGCCTCTCAGGTCAGGACTCCACTCGGTGGTAGCCCTCTCAGTCATGTTTTACTCAGAAAACATGACACTGACTCGGAATTCTCTCCTTCACTCAGAATTTTGAATCATTCACTCGGAATTCTTCTCTGTTACTCAAACAGAGCCCTTTTCACTCGGTTTTTGCATAATTTCACTAATGGTCCATATAAATTCTATTATTATGTGCAAAAATGACATTTTTGAGATACTACAGATCATCAACAGGGTATATATTGACTTATTCTTACTTACAACTCTCCATAATTCAAAATTTACAAGGGTAAAACTTTTTCTAAAAACAGGGATGTTACATTCTCCTCCCCTTTTAGGAATTTTATCCTGAAATTCAAAGTTAAAACAATTGAGGGTACAATTCTCTCATTTTCTCCTCAATTTCCCAAGTGGCATCCCCATCATCTGTCCGACTCCAAACTACCTTGACCAAAGAGATTTCCTTACCTCTTAGCTGTTTGAGACGTCGGTCAACAATCTTAACTGGTGATGCTTCAAAGGTGAGGTTCTCTTTCAGAACAAACTGATCAGGACTCAGAACATGATCAGGGCTTGGTGCATATTTACGGAGTTGGGAGACATGAAAGACATTATGAAGGTTTGACAGCTCGGGTGGCAAAGTAATACGGTAGGCATGAGTTCCTATCTTTTGCAAAATCTGATAGGGTCCTACGTATCTGGGGCTTAACTTCTTGGCCTTCAAAGCTCTTCCTACTCCAGTGGTAGGGGTAACTTTGAGAAATGCATGATCGCCTTCTTCAAATTCCAATGGCTTTCTACGTTTGTCGTAGTAACTCTTTTGTCTATCTTGCGAAGCCTTCATTGCCATTTGGATCTTTTGGACTTGTTCTGTAGTCTTCTGAACAATCTCTGGTCCAATTATTGTCTTTTCACCAGTCTCATACCAACATAAAGGTGTACGACATTTCCTTCCATATAAAGCTTCATAGGGGGCCATTCCGATACTGGTATGGTAGCTGTTGTTGTAAGTGAACTCCACAAGTGGAAGGTACTCTTGCCAACTTCCCCCATGTTCTAGGACACAAAGACGCAACAAATCTTCAAGAGTCTTGATTGTTCTTTCTGATTGTCCGTCTGTCTGTGGGTGATATGCGGAACTTAACTTTAGACCAGTTCCCAGAGCTTGTTGCAGGCTCTTCCAAAATTGTGATGTGAAACGAGGATCTCGATCGGACACAATTGCAGTGGGAGTTCCATGTAATCGTACAATTTCCTTGATATAGATCTGGGTGAGTTTCTCTAGGGAATACTTCATATTGACAGGAATAAAGTGAGCGGTCTTTGTTAATCGATCCATGATTACCCAAATAGCATCATATCCAGCTGATGTTCTGGGAAATCCAGTCACGAAGTCCATAGCAATCTCATCCCATTTCCATTCTGGAATATCCAAAGGACGAAGGGTCCTACTTGGTCGTTGTTGTTCCGCCTTTACCTTCTGACACATCAGGCAAGCTGTCACATACTCAGCGATATCCTTTTTCATTCCTTTCCACCAGAATAATTTCTTCAAGTCCTGATACATCTTGGTTGATCCTGGGTGGATACTGTATTTACTTTTGTGTGCTTCATCCAGGATGGATCTTTTAAGATCTGTGTTGACTGGAATATAGAGTCTCTGTTGATACCTGATCACCCCATGTTCATCTTTGCTAAACTCCGAGACTCCTTCTTTTGTCTTTTTTGCTAGATCTTGAAACTCCTGATCATTGGCTTGAGCTTCTTTGACTTGTTCCAGGAAATCATTGGAAATTCTCAACATTCCAACCATAAGACTTCCCTTTTTTGGTGTTACTGCCAGATTCAAATCGCGAAACTGTTCTATCAATTCTAACTCCTTTGTCATCATATATGATAGACGTAAAGCCTTTTGACTGAGTGCATCAGCTACTACATTTGCCTTTCCAGGATGATATCGGAGTTCGAATTCATAATCTTTGATGAATTCCATCCATCTACGTTGTCGCATATTCAACTCTTTCTGGTCGAATAGATACTTCAAACTTTTATGATCACTGAAGACTTCAAAGTATGTACCATACAAGTAGTGTCTCCAGATTTTCAAGGCAAACACAACTGCAGCTAATTCCAAGTCATGTGTGGGATAATTAACTTCATGCGTTCTTAGCTGTCTTGAAGCATAAGCAACAACCTTTCTTTCTTGCATTAGGACACATCCTAGTCCTTGTCTTGACGCATCACAATACACTTCATATGGCTTGGCAGGATCTGGCAAAATCAAGACAGGTGCACTAGTGAGTCGTTGGCGTAACTCCGTAAAACTGCTTTCGCATTTGTCAGTCCATTCAAATGGTTGATCTTTACGAGTCAGCCTAGTTAAAGGTGCTACAATTCGAGAGAAATTCTCGATGAATCGACGATAATATCCAGCCAGTCCAAGGAAACTGTGGATTTCCGTCACATTCTTGGGTTGTTCCTAATTTAGTATAGCTTCTACCTTTGTAGGATCCACAACAATTCCTTCCTTAGAGATGACATGTCCTAAAAATCTCACTTCTGTCAACCAGAATTCACATTTTGAAAACTTGGCGTACAATTGCCTTACACGCAAAGTATTTAGAACAATTCGGAGATGCTCCTCGTGTTCTTCATGGCTCTTGGAGTAGACAAGAATATCATCAATGAATACAACCACGAATTTGTCCAAGTACTCATGGAAGATTCGATTCATGTATCCCATAAAGACTGCAGGTGCATTAGTAACTCCAAAGGGCATAACAAGATACTCATAGTGCCCATATCGTGTTCTGAATGCTGTTTTGGGTACATCATCTTTCTTCACTCTGATTTGATGATAGCCTGATCGCAGATCAATTTTCGAGAAGATAGTGGCTCCTCGTAATTGGTCCATCAAATCATCAATTCTTGGGAGAGGATATCGGTTCTTGATCGTAGCTTTATTCAACTGACGATAATCAACACATAACCGCATACTACCATCCTTCTTTTTGACTAGAAGAACTGGTGCTCCCAAGGTGAGACACTGGGTCTAATCATTCCTTTCTCTAAAAGTTCTTCTAATTGCTTTTTGAGCTCACTGAGCTCCTTGGGTGACATCCGGTAAGGAGCAATAGAGATTGGTCCCATGCCCGGTATAATATCAATGCTGAATTCGACTTCTCACTCTGGAGGTAGCTCTCGTATGTCCTCAGGGAATACTTCTAGAAATTCTTGAACAACAGGAATCTGTTCAATTTGAGGAGTGGTCTTACTTTCAGCTTTAGTAAGGATCATATATAGTTGGACTTCTTTTGTTGAGATTACCTTTTCTGAGCTAACAGGGCAAGAATCAGTGACTTGATCATATTCAAATGTAGTAGACCCGTGAGAGATGGATCTATTATGACAGTCAATAAGAATATGGTTGGCAGCAAGCCAATTCATTCCTAGAACAATGTCTAGATCAATCAAAGGTAAATATATCAGATCTACTTGATAAGCTTTTCCTTCGATGTTGAGAGGACATTTCAAACACATGCAGGAAGGGCAAATGGGTTTATTTGCAGCAGTCGTGACAATCATCTTATTAGGCAGAGAGGTTGTAGGAAGCTTTAAATGTTTTACACAATTCTCAGATATGAAAGAATGAGTGGCTCCAGAATCATATAATACATTTAATAGAGTACTTCCTATAAAGCATGTACCTTGCACAAGATCGTTCTCTTGTGATACTTCTGCACCATTCATGGTAAAAACTCTAGCATTTCCTCCTGGTCTCCCAGTAGAGTTATTTTCGGGCCTTCTAGGATTATTGTTCTGATTGAAATTGTTGCCGCGGTGAATATTTTGCATCCTTGGGACATTGTTGGTAGAGGTATTTGCAGTAGATCCTCCACTTCCTTGACCTGTTGGTCGTACTGCCTGTCCTTGAGTTACTTGTTGTTGGTTATTTTTATTTCTGTACCAACAGTCAGCATCACGATGTCCAATCCGTCCACAAATTGTGCAGTTTTTACCGCTTTGGTTCTCCTGACCTCTAGGAGGAATTCGGTTGGCTGAGTTGAAAGGTCGGAAATATGGCCGATCTGCTCGAAAATCCCTTCTTTGCTGTTGATCTGGCATACGTCGTTCTGGCCCATGATTAGACGCTCCAGGTCGTCGAAGATTAGAGGTATTCTCAAAGATGCGGCATCTGTCAACCAAAGTAGTGAATTGTGTAATTTGTTGACAACATATAACTTGGCGAATTTCTGGCCGTAATCCTGCTTCAAACTTTACGCATCTTGACGCTTCTCCCATGTGGGTGTAGTAGGGACAACATTTTGCTAGCTCATCAAACTTAGTAGCGTACTCCCCAACAGTCATATTGCCTTGTTTCAGATTAAAGAATTCCTGCTCTTTTTGCCTCCTTATATCTTCAGGAAAGTATTTGGCGAGAAACTTTGTCCTGAATCGTCCCCAAGTGAGGAAGTGTCCCTCAGCTGTTAATCTGATTATGGCATGAGTCCACCAGTGTTCTGCTTCCGCAACCAGCATGAAGACGACAAAAGTTACCCTGTCTTCGTCAGAGCATCGCATAGCAGCAAAAATCTTTTCAAGGTGTTCAATCCATAATTGTGCTCCTTCTGGATCAAAGCCTCCTTTGAATTAAGTAGGATTATTCCTCTGAAAGTCGGCTAATCCTTGGCTTTGCCTAGTAGAAGAATGAGGTAACTCTTGGCGTTCTATTACCTCCACAATTCTGGTAAGAAGATCCTCCATCACATGATCGTTATTTCGGTGTGCCATTAGGAATTTTGCTGAAAGAATTTCAACAAAAAGATTCAGGATATATGTTATGTGGAGTATTCCACATAGGAGATTTAGTCTTAGGAGTGTTATGGACTGTTCATTATTTCTATCAGAGTACGTGGAAACCTAATGGTCCACTCCCCAAGCTTAATGAATCGACTATGCTCTTATACCACCTTTGTAACACCCTCGGTTAGATAAGACAAATCCTTCTGTATGTTCATCCTATTTAACTGAGAGTGTTAACAGTTTTTAGAAAAAGTGAATATTTTTTTATTATAAAATAATGGCATATCAGTGGAAGCAATATTATATAGATCACATAGTCATTCACAAACTGCAAGTAATTGTACTCTTAACAGAATGGGGCACGCAGGCACCCTTAAATATTATACAGTCATCCGTCAATATTCAGATACTTATATTCTATTTAAGGAGCGTTCTCATTTGGTTCAGCATATTGCTGTTCTTCATACTCAGGTTCTTGATTTCCTAATTCCTCTGAAAATTATCAACAGTAAGGGTGAGTATAACCCAAGACCCTGATTGGTTAATCCGGTGCGGACATAATCCAGTTAACAAATAATATCACATAGTTCATACAATTAGCATATTTATAACAATCAAGCATGTCGTCATGAAAATGCATGAATTGAATTTATTATGATTTATCTTGGATTAAGTCTCATGATGCATGTGGGCCCAATAAATCAATTTTTCTTCATCTCATTCTTTGGAATATCTCCATTCCAATCATCTAGAGCGATCAGGGTCCGCCCAAGTTCCATATGGTACAAATGAACTCATTGGTTCTCATCATTGATTTAAATATTTTTGGAACTTGGATCCCTACGATCATAGTTACACTCCGTCATTTAGTCAAAGTACACTAGAATTGCATCGTCTCACCCGGCTATCAGGCGTGACTCTGATGCCATTGGGTTGCCCTTCCAGTTATACTCCCAAGATTCTTCATGGAGATAGAACGTGAGTGTCCTCCACTGTACCAAGTGTATGCTCTAGAGGTTTTTCTTCTTCAAAAATATTTTCATGATGCGAAATGCATTTATTTTATCAATTGATTTCTTGGGTATCTTATGTGTTTCCAGTCTCATCATATCATTCCCAAGTTCTTTGAATTCCATCAATTATTTAAACATTGTAAGATATTCGTTTATTATTTTAGAAATATATCTATTATATCTTGGTTAAAATTATATTTTCCATAAAGAGTAAAATAATATATTCTTTATGTAAATACTCATAATTAAGACGTTAACAATGTTAATAACAATAAAACTAATAATAATAATAACAATATTAAGATTGAAAATAATTAGAATAATAATAATAATAATAGAATAAGAATGATAATAATAATTATAACTTCCTAATAATTTAAAAAGTATTAAAGAATAGTTTCTAAATGAAAATCCAAGCGAAAAACATTAAAAACAAAGTTTTCCGAGTGGAACAAGGGTAAATCCGAGTGAAATAAGTATGATTCCGAGTGGAATCATACTGAGAAGGGTTTTCCAAACGATCTGGCTAAAAATCCGAGTGAAATTACACTGGAAAGCTGTTTTCCGACTGAAACAAGTTTGATTCCGAGTGAAAATGAGTTTTCCGCATGAATTAACTATGAATCTGAGTGAAATAAAACTGAGCAGAGTTTACTAAATGAAATTAATATGTTTTCCGAGTGAAACAGAAACTGAAAAGAGTTTTCTTAAAGAAATAACTTAAATTCTGAGTGAAATAAGTTTCTGAGTGAATTAAAAACATGATTCCATGTGAAATCAGTATAAAAATGGTTTCCTGAGTAGAATTGTTTGCAAATCTGAGTGAAAATGAGTCTCTAAGTGGAATAGAATATAATTCCGAGTGGTATCAGTCAAAGAGGAGTTTTCTGAGTAAAATTAATTAATTCTTGAGTAAATTCCGACTGAAAGGAGTTTTATACGTGAAATGATTATAAATCCGAGTAGAATCACACTGATAAGTTTTTCTCAGTGAAATTAAGGTGTTTACCGAGTTAAATCACTGAAAAGGGGTTTCATAAGTGAAACTAAACTGTTTTCCGAGTAAAATAAAACTGGGAAGATGCTGTCCGAGTGAAAATATACTAGGAAATGTTCTCTGAGTGAAATTAGGTTGTTTACCGAGTGAAGAATTGTTCTATCAGAATAAAATACATTCAGTTAAGGTTGAATCCGATTGAAACTAAGCAAAACCGAGTTGTTATAGATGTAAAACCGATCGGATTAACATAAAACAGAACCTGTTATCATTAAATCCATCTTCTATTCATAATTTTTCACTGGAAATCACACGGTACCCATGATTCTTAGTATTTTTAGTCCAATACAGTACATATCATTTCACAATTCATCACTAATTATATGCATTTAATAACAAATATATATATATATATATAAATACAAATAATAACAATTAAGGCATTTAATTCATACAACACTGAATCTGTCCTGGAAAGGTGAGGAACAAGTTCCTTAACCCTTTCCTTCACTTGGTTTTCCCATAGAGCACCCAAGAATATACCCCCTTACCTTTATGGAGCTCCTGGAGGAGAAGAAGAGGTTCCCTTTCACTGTCCTGCAAGAATTCTGAGTGAAACAGAAGAGAAAAGAGAGAGAAAGTAACTTGTAGGAAGAAGAATGATGGAGGTGTGTTTCGTGTGTGTGTTCTCTAAGAGTTCTTGCGTTGGTTTAAATAAGGAGTGGGCTGCTAAGTGGAAAACTAAATGGGGAACAGCTTTTGTGAGTGGGCTGCTAGTGGAGTGTTAATGGAGTGGCAGTGGAGATTTAAATAAGTAGATATGCTGAGTTAGTTCCCATTTCTGGCCGCCCACTAGCTATAATGCGCATGATTGAATTAAAATAATCATTCAGACAAAATTTAAGTCAATACGCACAACTGACACTAAATACCGAGTGAAACTTCCACTCGGTTAATCACTATGCCGACTGGAATTCTTCTTCCGAGTCAACAAATACAAGGCTCGCTTGAGCGAGTCTTCAAGTCCTCGCTCGGAATTCCTTTGAAACCGACTCAGGTACTCGGTTTTGTCACTCGGTAATATCTGTCCAGACCGAGTCCTCTCTTTCTCAGAGTTTTCACTTAGAAATCCGAGTCTTCATTCACTTGGTTCACTCGGTTTAGGCCAACTTCTTCAACTATATTTCCAAATTAAGGTTTATTTAAGCCATTACCTCTCGGAACAAGACCTATACGTACGACTCTCACTCGGTTTTGGTCCAGTAGAGTATATCTCACTCAGAATTGGCTCAGCCTCTTACATTTCTCTCGGAATGGGTTCCCTTTACCATTTTCCACTCGGTTTCTTAAGCAAATACATACGAAACCATTCGGAATCCTTCCCAATTGATTCCACAACACACTCCAGTCGGTAGGAAGCATCAAATAAACATAAACATAAATATACATGCATTCTTTCACTCGGAATGCTTCAATCAGAGGAGTTTCCTTCGGAAAAGAAGCATTTGGCAAGGTTTGACTCGGAAACGAGTCATTCCAGGGTGTTTTGACTCGGAATTTCACCCAGAAGTGGTTCTCTTGAACACACTTCACTCAGAATTGCCTCTCAGGTCAGGACTCCACTCGGTGGTAGCCCTCTCAGTCATGTTTTACTCGGAAAACATGACACTGACTCGGAATTCTCTCCTTCACTCAGAATTTTGAATCATTCACTCAGAATTCTTCTCTGTTACTCGGAACAGAGCCCTTTTCACTCGGTTTTTGCATAATTTCACTAATGGTCCATATAAATTCTATTATTATGTGCAAAAATGACATTTTTGAGATACTACAGACCATCAACAGGGTATATATTAACTTATTCTTACTTACAACTCTCCATAATTCAAAATTTACAAGGGTAAAACTTTTTCTAAAAACAGGGATGTTACACTTGGCACATTCGAAAGCTCCAATGACAGACACATTCGAAAGCTCCACGGAGAGGGAAGGACTTACATGCGATGGACGAAGGCTGGTCTCTTGGCACCAAGTCTTGAAGCACGAGCTTTGATTACCGAGAGAGAAATAGAGAAGGTGAGAGAGAAATGGAGAGAGAAATAGAGAAGGTGAGAAACTGAGAAAGAAGGGGGAGACAGCGCCGCCGCCACAGGAACGAACGGAAGGAGGGAGACCGGTCGAGTTCTGTCGGAGAAAGGGAGGGGTGATCGGAGGGGTGATCGGAAACAGAGGAGAGGGATTGGGATTGAGAGTTAGGGCAAATAATTAGGGAAGAAGGTGGGCTCGAGTATTATTAGAATGTAGCGACGGTATACAACCGTTGCTAATAACGTCACTAGAATAAAAAGTTTACGACGGCAAACCACTTCCGTCACTAGGCTCTGAATCTTAGCGACGGATAAATAATTCCGTCACTACTCTTGAAATATTAGCGACGCTATTTGGATACCGTCGCTAAATTCCCAGGTTTAAACTAAAATAACGGAGGGAAGGTCAAATACAATAGTGACTACAAAACCCTCCGTCACTACAAAACCCTAAAAACGTAGCGACGGTAAATACCGTCGCTACTGTTGAATGCAAATGTAGCGACGGCCGTTACCGTCGCTCATATTTGGCGCCAATAAAACAACATGGAGGGAAACCCAAAAAAGGGAATGTTAGCGACGGCACTAGCGACGGTTACATTATGGTTATAGCGACGTCACAACACTACCGTCGCTACATTATGGCCATAGCGACGTCAGAGCACCACCGTCGCTACGTTGTGGCCATAGCGACGTCGTGGAGGACGTCACTGATGCATTAGAGGACATAGCGACCCTACATTTCCCGTCGCTACCGATTGGCGCCATAAATACATTGGAGGGAAACCAAAAAAGTGGAGGGAAATAACTATAGCGACCGGGTCAGCGACGATGTATGATATTGTGACGGAGGTAGCGACGGTTCTTTACCAATTTTAGCGACGGTGAGATATCAGTCGCGGATGTGGTCACTATGTTTCGTGTTCCAGGTCGCTTTCATTTTGTGGTCGCTAACGCGGTCACTAATTAGCGACAGCATGTGGCGGTCGCTAATTGGTTGTAGCTATTAGCCATTTTTCTAGTAGTGATGGTTTTTACATGCTTATATATAATAAGGTACTTTAGATCAATGGTAATTGTTTTATAATTGATGAATATATGTAGAAAATATTTAGTTTATTGTGAATGGCAATGTTAATAATTAATTGGATTTAATAAGGTGAATAAAAAAAAGGGTGTGAAAGAAAAAAATATATTGCTTTTAGTTGTTAATATTGTATTATATCTTTATGTTTTGATTATTTTGATTTCGTATCATGAAAATATTTATATTTTTAAATAAAATTTCTTATATTTGTAGTTAGAAACCTTTAGTTGGCTGTAATATAATGTTGATTTTGACTTGACAAAGCATGAAGTTGAAATATGTTACTGTGAATTTGGTTTGAAGGATTACGAGTTTAAATAGTTAGGATTTATGTAGGTACTGTCGTGGTTCCATTTTGGAACGAAGCATCTCACTTTCAAAATATAAATATGGAGCATCCAGATCAAGAAATTGAATTTGATGATGATAAATGGAGTGTCGGGGATGAACTATATGTCGGGTTAAAGTTTGAGAGCAAAGGTGATGTGGAAAATGCGTTAAAACAATGGTGCATGAAGTTACATCAAAGTTATATTGTTGTGGAGTCCAAGCCTACTAAATTTGTAGTGAAGTGTCCTAATCAAGCCAGTGCGTGTAGTTGGAGGATGCGTGCAATTTTGTCTAAAAGAGCGCACAAATGGCTTATATCATAGTACGAGGGCCTATACAGTTGTGTTAATAGCTTCTTATCACAAGATCATAAGAAACTCAATGCGGACTTAATCTGCTCCATGATTTTAGGTAAACTTATGTGACTTTGCAAATGAATATTACCTTAATTTTTTAAAAATGTTAATGTTTTTGTCAGGCATGATAAAGAAGGAGCCGTCCGTGCCTATATCATTAATTCAAGAGAAAGTAAAAGGAGAATATGGATTTACTATTTCGTACCAAAAAGCATGGAGGGCTAAGCAAAAGGCTATAGCGAAGGTGTGGGGTGATTGGGAAGAGTCGTATGCCTTCCTGCCCCGATGGTTGAATCATATGAAGCAAGTTGTCGTAGGATCCGTAAGCGTGATTGAAACATGCCGCATTGTCGTTGGCGACCAAGTTCATCAAAGGCATCACAAATTTCGTCGCGTGTTTTGGACATTCAAGGCCTGTTATGATGCCTTTGACTTTTGTAAGCCCATCATTCAGGTAGATGGAACTCACCTGTATGGAAAATATAAGGGGACTTTATTGGTGGCGACGACTCAAGATGGAAATAGTGTAGTGTTACCTCTAGCATTTGTAATTGCTCCTGGTGAAACTTTAGAGGATTGGAGTTGGTTTCTTTCGAACTTGCGGTTATATGTGACATAAAAAATGGAATTTGTATAATTTCAGACCGTCATAGGAGCATTCTTAGTGCAATTCGGGGTTCAGGGGCGGCATGGACTCCACCCGCTGCATACCACAAGTATTGTATACGGCATATAGCGAGTAACTTTAACCTAAAATTTAAGAATCAAGAGCTAAAGAAGGACCTGATTAAAATGGGTAAGTTATTTAATTATTTATTGTTTATGTTCTGAATTATGGATGTTTTATGGAACAAATGATTTTTTTCCACAGGGTATAATCCAAGCAAGCATTCGTTTGATCGACAGTATCAAAAATTCAGAGAAACCAGCCCTGAAATTGCAAGATGGATGGATTCAATCCCTAAAGGAATGTGGTCATTGGCGTATGATGAAAACGGAAGTAGGTTTGGTCACATGACAACCAATCTTTCAGAGTGTGTCAATAAAGTTTTCAAAGATGCTCGTAACTTACCAATCACAGCTTTGGTGAAGTTCACTTACTCCCGTTTAGTTGAATACTTTGTTAATCAGACTGGGCGTGTTGTGTCGGGTAGATTTATTGCACTAAGGTTCTTAAAAAGTTGGCATTGTGTCAGGCACAGGCATGTTCTATCGACGTTAAACGATTTGATGCGGAGTCAACCAGATTTGAGGTTGAGGAGAGGTTCAACCCAACCACCCAAAAAGGTGGGTTTGTATGGGCGTTAAACCTAACTGAAAAATGGTGCGAGTGTGGCAGGTTCCAGGCATTCAAGTACCCATGTATGCACGTCATTGCAGCATGCAACGCAGTAAACGTTAATTTTTTCTAGTATGTCCATGAATGTTACACTTTGCGTCACGTTGGTCAGGCTTATGTAGGTAAATGGTATCCCATAGGGAGTGATGAATTAATTCCTGAGTTGCATGATTCTTACATTGTAGTTCCTGATGACGACATATTACGAGCAAAGGGACGCCCAAAGGCATCAAGGATTAGAAACGAGATGGACTGGGTTGAGTTAGAAACCTCGTATAGATGTGGTATTTGTCGACAGACAGGCCACAAACGTTCAACGTGCCCTAATTCTGTTGGTAGTGCTTCTGGTGGTAGTGCTTCTGGTTCTGGTTTTATTAATGACAGTGATGTATGAGACTTAGACTTCTATATGTAATAACTAAAGGTTCACTTTGTACTAGAAATTACCATTTTGTAATAAAGTCCATGTTGTTTACATACATATAACATAAACACATACAAACATAAATAACAAAATAAATGTATGTTACGGTCTACAACTATAAAGACAATATATACAATGCTATTGGCAACCTCGGGGCTGAGGGGGGGAAAAAGGCAAGGCCTGGGAACACCATGGTTAACTCGAGGCGGGAGTCAACGAACAGCTTCAACCTCGTCTTCAATTTGTGATTCTTCCTCCTGGGATGGAGCAATCTCAGCTTCACGTGCAACAGCTTCTGATGCAGCTGTGTTTAGATCAAACATCATTGGTTGGAATCCTACAGATGAACCAATGTCGGTTTCCCATTGTTATTGGGATGGGACTGGCGGGGTCATCATGTTTGCTATATAAGGGGGTGGGGTCATCATGTCTGGGGGGTCAGGGATATATGGGGATAAAGGCATCTGAGATAAACTGGGCTGTCCCGCCTGCTGTCCTCCTTGGAAACTACCACCAAGATCTCCCATGAAGGAGGTGCCTTCACCTGCAAACATATGAACATTAAAATACTTATTCATGTGCATGGGATCCTGCTGTGACGGCTGAGATGGGTAGTTGTATGTTGGCCATGGCGAATAAGGTGGCGGTTGAGACGGAACATAGTATTGGCCTGGTTGTCTGGTAGGAAGCGGCAGGATGATGTAGTCCTCCTCTGGCTCTCTAAACCTTCGCCTTTGTAACCCTGCTCTTTCGACCCGAGTCCCAGGCATGTTCACATCAAACTCAACGTCTAGGGCCACCTCGGTTGGGATGGGAGCATGCACTCTGGCCTGCACAATTCTGTCCCATTCACCCATCGACATTAGTATTTTCTCAGTTTCCTGTCGAATGTTATCCATAGCGAAAGCAACAGGTGTCTCAGAGTTCTCTGGCGAGGACAAGTACTGTATCACCTCGACGCTGTCCATCTGAAACAAAAAACATGTCTGAAAAAACACTATCATAGCTAACAACAAATACTAAAGTCATAACATAAGGTGAAACTATTACCGTTGCTCCCCTTACAGCACCTTGTCTGGTCACCCACCTACGAGTCCGCATTTTGTACCATTTAAAGTATTCATGGTTAGCTGACATCTCTCCAAAAAGTGGTTGACCAGAACATATGTGTCCTTCTCTCCCATTCCATAAATGTAACAGAGGTTCCATTATTGTGGGCCAATTTTCATCAGATTTTCCTTTCAGAGTAATAGCGTGTAAATCTTCACGTTGAGATGGTGCAGTGGGTATGTGTTGCTCCATTCCAAATTGTCGCATTACCCTATCTGGCTGATGCCACTCTGCAATCTGGAAACACAGTAACGGAACCATAGATCGCCACGCCCCCTGACCACGGAGACAAATCTCTGGAAGACCATTGGTCACTGTCCCAGCATAAGGCTCCCATATAAACTACAAGTCAAAAATCAATTAACTCATTAAAGGATGCTCCTAATAATTGTACTAGAAACATTCTTTAAAAAATTATAAATTAAGGTTATTATACCTGATCTTTACTCAACTAGTCTAACTGTGTCCTAAAATAGGCCAAATTATACATCATATACCTATTTCCCATTGGGTGTATCCATCTGCCCCCGTAGGGGCTGTCAGCATCCATCAAACCAGGTTCTTCCGGGGCAAGGTGTCACATGCGCTCCCAACCCCACACCTGAACCAACAGTGTCAACCCGCACATATCCTTCTGAGCATAATCTGTGGCGGTACATAGTTGTCGGTAGAGGTATCCTAGTGCAGATGCACCCATGCATAACCACCACAAAGATCAAAATTCTCCAGCATTTGAAGATACCTAAGGGGAACCCTACTAGATGACTGGTCAGAAAAAATACACCCACCAATCATCCATAAAATATAGGCACGAGCAAATCTTTCTATGGCCACCTCATCCTGAACATGCTCTGTAATGTCACCAAAATTATCTTGCAGCCACGACATCTTCAGACTTTGACCATGTAGTGCACTGCGAGGGGGTCGTCTCCCTAGTTGTGCTTCCACATACTGTTGCCAGTCTCGTGAACCGGCTATCGCCACAACTGCGATTCCATCAATGTTGAGTCCCAACAAAATGGCAATATCCTGCAATGTGATGGTACACTCTCCAACTGGAAGATGGAATGTGTGTGTCTCTGGTCTCCATCTCTCAACCAGTGCAGTGATAAACTCTGCAGACACTGGCAAATGTGCAACCTTCGCAAAGTGATAAAAACCAGCTCTTCGTAAATGTGGTATGATTTCTTCCGGTATTTGATCACTTTTAAGACGGAGTACTTTTCTAATTCTTAGTACCCGGTCTGGTTTTCCATTCCAAACATGTGTGGATACATGCTTCTCTTGTAACGTTAATAGCTGTGGGTTTAACGGCTCAGGATTTATCTTCATCTGTTCAGCCATACTGCATTTAGAGATGTACAACAAAGGTATTATAATTTTGATAAATAAAAAATCAACTAATATATTTGATATCATTTTTTATTTTCTTAAGTTTAACTTAAACATAACATTATTAATATACATTAAAAATGCATTAAAAAATACTTAACAAATATACTACTTAGCTATTACTTCAGTTAAAACTAAACTCCATATTTTTAAACTTAATCAATTAATTATAAATTCAATAGTAATGTTTTAAAAGGTTAAACCATGTATATCACCTAAAATCTAAACAACTAACTCATCAATGCCTTTTTAAAATTTACTAATCCTATAAATTTTAATCACCAAAATTTAACTTAACAAATATAGAATATTTAAGATTAATTATATTTGACTTTTCATTCTCGAATCATATTTTAAATTCAAAACAAATCAATGTTCTAATTCTGAAACTTGTTATGATGTAACATACAATCAATTATTGAAAAAAAATAACTTAACAAATATTGAATTTCTAACATTAAATTTTTTATTTTTATTCTTCTATTTTTAAAAAATATTTAATTCTCAATTTTCTAATTCTTAAAATTCTTATACATATACATATATTATAATAAAGTATTTTAAAAAATTTAACAAATACAGAATATACTCATAAAATACTATATAATTTTATTTTCCCTATTTTATTTTAAAATATATGATTATCAAATTTCCAAATCTGTAAATATTTTTATATATTGTGCCATCATTCATTTTTTTTCAAAATAACGAAAGGTATTTTTTAACTTATGACATAATTTTTTTCCCTTAATTATATTTATATATTGTGATCTACTTTCAAACATGCGTACAATGTTATATATATAACCCTATCAATTATTTTTTAAAAAATACCGTAACAAATATTTAATGAATAACTCATTTTTTTTAATTATATATTTCAATTTTTTTAAAAAATATATAATTTTATGTTTTCTTATTTTCAAATTAGTATGGTATATTACATAATATTTGGGTTTAGGAAAATTTATTGGGTCTAACAGGCCAAGAAATGATTTTTCCCTACATAACACTGATTTTTTAAAATAAAAAATTAACTAATATACATTACATAATTATTACATTTGTTAAAATTAAACTCTTTAAATTTTTATTTTTTATAAGTTGATCCTAACTTCAATCTCCTTCAACTTAAAATATTATAACAGCATATATCATTTTATTATAGGATGAAAAATTGCCCTTCCTAAATACAAAACAATGATATATTCCTACCAAAAATATTTTTAACATAATGTACCCTACACTAATAATAACCATTAAAAAATATAATCAACAAACTCATAAACTATGTACAGAAAATATTTTGACGACATACCTAAAGGAAGCTTGCAAGGGACCACACTTTTACTCTTCAAACTGCAACTCCTTTAAAAAATTGAAGCTCCTTCACAACCAGATCCAACACAAACACCTGCAGTGCCAAAAATGGGGTAAGTGTGGGGCTGGACGTGGGCAGGGAGGAGATAAAGACGTTGGTCAAAGTGGTGTCGAAGAGAAGAAAGGCGACACAGCCTTCACCACGCGCGAGGACCAATCAGCGTGTGTCGGATTCAGACTATACGACACCACTTTAGATGTGTCCGAAATCCTTCAACCGACACAGCTTACTTTCTCTGCGTTTCGCCAGGTGTCGTCTCCCTGCTGTGTCGCTGCCACAGTCTCCGACAGATGTGTCGGCTTGATTTTCAACGACACAATTTGGACCCCAGACCGTGTAATTACTCTTAAAACAGCCCCAGATTTGTAATTATTTTCTCCACTTGCCCCATTTGCAATTATTACCCAAATTTAACTTATTTACTCAAATTCTTAAGGTTATTATTTATTTCTTTCTAAGTGGTCACAAAAATGGTTGTTAAAAATTTTGTCACTAACGACTTCTTATAACTCCTAACATTCTTTATACTAAAACTTCACTTGTTTTATTTTCTTTACTTAACTCATAAAATGTTATTTGGGCCTAAGTTATAGAAATCCTTAATAAGGTTCTTTTAAGTAAAATTTTCTATCTAAAAGAAATTTTCAATTTGTTTATTTAACTTACTATTATATGGTTACACATGTTTTTTTTTTGAAATTATTACCTTATTAAAATTTAATACTTCTTGTTATAATTTAGTAAAAGAAAATATTTTAATCGCCCGAACGGTAAATTTTCTCAAAAATACACAATATTCCTAAAACGACTTTCGCAACGTATAAATGGTAATTTGAATTTCTAACGGCGGGGCTTACCGGGGAAATTAAATTACAAATTAAATAATAACACCGTGAATTAAATTAATTAATACAACCACATTGAACGAAACCGAGCCCGCTTAAACGTTAAATTTTTCTAAATTTCATTCGTTTTAATACCGGTCACGATAAAAATTTTTTGAGCGCATGAACATCGAATTATGCCGTATAAAATTCAAGAAAATACATATTTCTTATAAATGTGATAGTCTTAATCGTCGGTTATGAAAAATTTCATGGTTTAAAGTTTTACCGTTGGATCGCGATGAAACTTGAAACGGTGGTTCTGGATATTAAAGCGACATTATGGAACAATTTAAAACACAATCAAAGGGGGAAAAGCCTCCCCTTACCATACAGAATAGTTGCTGCCCGGAGGAAGGAAAACGACAAACTCGTCAAAAATTCGTCCAATGCTCCGAACGTCCACCGATTGCTCTCGGGTCCTTTGGAAACCAACATGTAAAGGCTTTTAAAGCTTTCACCAATCACGACCAGTAATAGAAAAATAGAATAGCCATGCATTTAATTAAAATAGAAGGAGTTAATTACCGAAGGTTCACCATTTGTTCGAAATCCTTCGTCGTTTCATCATCGATCACGCCAATTGTCCTTAATCCTTTAGGAAGCCACACATGCAAGCAAGAGGAACAAGGGCTCACGGTTTTTAGCTTCTCATACAACAAAGAAACAATTCATAAAAGATGCATGAAAATGGATAAACTTAGAGGAAATGAAGACAAGGATTTTGAGAGCAAGAAGAAAAATTTCCACCTTATCTTGGCTAAAGATGCTCATGGTTTTGGAGTCCCAAAACAAGGAGGTGAGATTATGTTATCAAGACTCTTGCATGCTAGAGAAATGAAGTTGGATGGTGGATTTTGAGGTGGTTAGAATAAAGAGGAAATGATTACTGTTTGTGGCTAAATAAAGAAAAGGAAGAAGAAACAAATGACAATGGATGGCATAACATGACATGGCTAGCATGATATGGTATATCATAGCATATGATGGCATGGTAACATCATGGAATTAATCATAATTAAAGAAGGGATGCATGGTGGTTTCAAGGGAAAAATTAGCACATGAGTTATACTTTTGTTCAAAGCTAACAACTTATTAGACAAGTTGTTTTCCTTGTTAAGCCAGGAGTAAATTCTGATGTTGCCACATGAGGGACCAAGTGGCATGGTGTGGAGGGTGGTGAGAACATGAGGCAAGCTGTGGTGATGCATGGCAGAGGTATTATCTTGAGGCTACATGTGTCCCTTGGGTGGAGAAGCTTAATTGGCTATAGTTGCATGGGAGCTGATGTGTCTACTTTCATGGGTGTCATCTTATGCAGGCTTTTTGGGCCAAATTTGGAAATAGGCCAAACACAAAAATTGTAGAACTTCTTGTTATATTTAATTTGGTATATTCCATAAAAAATTCCATTAAGAAATGAGAAAGTTATGGCCTAAATACAAAAGGGGTGCAAGGCTGTGACGAGATTTTTGTTCCTTATAAAGATTAATTTTCTGGGCCAATTTGGTAGGTATTTGGGCTTTGTGTTCTTCATTAAAGTTGTAGGGAATTGAGTTAAGAAAAGTTTTGTGAAAGAATCATTTGATTTCATGGTTATACCAGGGAGATACGTGAAAAATAATAAACATAGTACAAGCTGCCAATAGGAAAATATGAACTGGTGTGGCATTTAAAATTCTGGAATTTATGGAGTAAGAATTGGCTTTCAAGCCCTTTATAAAGTTTGTATATATTTCTTTCCTCTTTGATTTGATATATCATTTGCGATGATCCAAGTTTGGTAGCCCGAGATATACCCGATTTACAACAGGGTGCTCTAGAAGCTTCCCGGATCAGCTAGGGTCTTAGAAATAAATTCACCATTAATTCCCCTTTGGGAATTTGATTTTGTGCCCTTAATAACAATTGTATAACTCTTTGACATGGATTCATATCAAAAAGAACAAAGTGATTCAAGCACCGAACGAAGGAGATATGCGAATTTTAATGAAGACTGCTAGCATTGAAACAAAACAGCCAAGGGGTCACAAACATTTATTAAACTATACTAATCTAGAAGGATTTGGCCTTTGATGTCTGCATGAAAAATGTAGATAATTTTGTTACGGAGATTGTGACACCAAGTTTATGTAAATCAAAGGTCGTATGAGAGAGTTATGAATTTTTTCTGAACCATGCACAGGGGAAAATGTCCAAACATTGGAATTTTAAGGCAAACATACTTAATCTTCGATTTTGGGGTTGACAGAGTAAGAATCAGAGTTCGGGGTTAGAAACAAAGATTGAATATCTTTCCAAAATAAAGATATTGAGACCAAAATCGTTCCATTCTAAGATCGTATGCAAAATTTGGGTCAAAAACACCGAAGGTATTCGGGTCGAGTTTGAAAACAATTTATAAAGAAACTGATTTATGGAAAAGCGAAGGTGATAGAGTCCGAACCAAGTTTCGACCTCTTCAGGAAAAGTTTCTAAAACGTCGAAACGTGTCATCAGAGATGGACCATGCCACCATCAGATATCTCAAGGTATATGAACGATCAAACGTATGAGACATCAAGGGTTCTGATTGGGTCGGTCAGGCTAAGTCAGAGACCCTTGATCCTTTACGAAATGATCCTAACAAGACTACTTTCCTTACTGGATCACTAGTCTTGGGTCGAACGGTCAGAGTCTGTCCTCAGGCTGGGTCCCACTATTCAAATCTGAGGAGCCGAGCGATATTTTATTATTAAATATAATTATCAAATAAATAAGCAATTTAAAATATATATTTTTTCAAAATAAATTATTATAATTATTCATCTATTAAGTACTATTGACAAGAAATAATTATCAACTAATATAATTATAAATTAATTAGTACCCAAAATAATCATCATTAATGTATTATTTTTAATTAAACAGTATTGTTAAACGTTATTTATTATTTTCTTATCTTTGCTTCTCTCACTCGTTACATTCTCTTGATATTCTTATATTTCATGTTAAGCTCAACTTTTCATTATTTTCCTTATTCTAAACTTCTCAGGGAACAGGCCGAAGCCTCGAGCTTCTTACCAAAAGCTTAACAGAGTATCCTCAAAGTCCTAAGGGTCAAGTTTCCTATTCTAAAAAATCAAGGCTGTTACATTCATCCTAGCGATGAATATACAAAACAACAAGCTTTTGATATCTCTAAGCCTTGAACCCCAACCTTAAGTAGTACACGCTCTTAATGAGGACTGAAGGCTCAAGGAAAAGTATGTGTATATAATTAAATATTTTGAAGATTTAGCCTATAGGGAATATTAATCTATCAAGGTTTGTCATATTTAACTAAACTTATTTTAAAGAAAAGAGTATGGCTAATGAAGTTTTTGAGGATATATATATATATATATATATATATATATATATAATTAGGCATTTTATGACCACAAGGATAGTCTTAATGATGTATTTGCATGTTGATAACAGGTTTTTGATAATGACAAGGGAACAAGCATCACAAGCTCTTCATGAATCAAAAACAAATGAAACAAATTAAAGGTGTCATATAAAATCAAGAATTAGGAAGAAAACGGTTTCACAAGTTCAAGAAATCAAGAAACCAATAAACCAAGACAAAGGAAAGCAACAATGGATCACAACATATCAATGGAAGACCTACAGGCATGGAAAAACATCAAACTACAAAGCCTGAATCGATTCAACCACGAATGAATCGATTCACAGCCCTAGAAGTCATCAAAAATAAGAAACAGAATGGGTTGAATCGATTCACCATAACCCTAAATCGATTCAAACACCTGGAAGTCACTAAAATTGAAAATAGAATGCTTTGAATCGATTCACCATGACCCTGAATCGATTCATTCGAAGCTGGCAACCCAGGAAACCCAAACAGAATACTCTGAATTGATTCAAAACAAAGCTCGAATCGATTCATACGAATCTGGAACTCTAAATTGCACAAGTTAGAATGCTCTGAATCGATTCAATGAACTACAAATCGATTCAAGAAGTGGGAAACACCACTAAAAAGATAGATTTAAGTGGGAACCAACAACCCAATCTCAGAATACGCAAAGACAAGCTGGAACCACTATCTTGCAACGGCTAGGAGGACTTTGAAGCTGCTACAAGGCTCTATAAATTGCTCTCCAACTTAAGCACAAATACACAATTAGAAGCTATCATTCTTCACTTGTTCTCGTGCTTAGTAAGTCATCTTTCTTGTATATTCTGAGTTTAAATTTGTACATCCTCTCATCTTGAGAGTTATAATTTGTGTGATCTTTCACTTGTACATCTACTCTATTAAGAGAGTCATTTCCTTGTAAACACTTCATCAAACACAAAGGTTTTCACTCTAGGATTGAGTGGTCACAAAGGTTGGGGTTCAACCTTTGGGTACTGAGAGTTTGAGAGATTGGGTGGGTTACCCTTTGCTAGTGAGGATTGAGTTCTTGAGTGTGGGACACTAGGAAGCTGCAATTGCTCATAGCTTGTATCTCTAAACTTCAATAGTAGAAATCCTCTAAGTGGGTTGCTTAGAGGCGAGACGTACACCGGTGTTGGTGGAACTCGTTATATTGGTTTGCAAGCTCCTCTCCCTTACTCTTTTACTTTCATATACTACAATTGGTTGATTTATGTTGATTGATTGTGAATTGCATACTTGAGCTTGTCTAATTTAATATATTTCAAATACTGCCCATCAAGTGTTTGTTAAATTGCTTCAGCTATATTTATCCTTGTGGTACATTGCATACTATCTTTAACTTGATTTCACTTGCATTTTCTTATAAACTTGGATATAAAAATCAAGTTCAAAGGCATTCCAATCAAAGTTTTAAAACTCAATTCACCCCCCCTTTTGAGTATTGAGGCCACTTGAACAACAAGTGGTATCAGAGCTTGACTCTTGGTAGATCAAGCTTAACAGCTTCAAGAGACTAGATGGCCTCAAGTTCTCATAACCTTTTTCCCGAGGGTGGTGCTATAAACAGACCTCCCGCTTTCAATGGGGAAGGCTATGCGTTTTGGAAAGAAAGAATGAAAATCTTCATTCAATCTATTGATTTGAGAGTTTGGAATGCCATTGAAAATGGTCTTTATATACTAATGCATACTATTGATAGTAAAAATGTTGAAAAACCTATGGATGAATGGACCAGTGATGAAGAAAAGAAAGTACAATATGGTTATAAGGCAAAGAATCTCATCACTATGGCATTAGGTCCAGATGAATTTTTTAGAATAATGACTTGTCAATCCACTAAGGAAATATGGGATACTCTACAAGTAACTCACGAAGGTACTAGCGATGTGAAGGACTCCAAGATTAGTACCTTCACAAGTCAATATGAAAGTTTTAGAATAAACTTGGGGGAAACCATAGTGGAAATGCAGAAGAGATTTACTCTTATTATTAATCATCTCATTACTCTTGGCAAAGTTTACACTAACAAAGAACTTGTGCATAAAGTTTTAAAAAGTCTTAGCAGGAAATGGCAACCACTTGTCACAGCCATAAAAAAATCTCCAAGCATCAATGAAATGTCTCTTGCAACACTCTTTGGGAAATTACAAGAGCAAGAGCAAGAACTAAAAGTCTTGAAGCTAGCGGAGGAAGAAGAAAAATCCTCCAAGAAGAAAGGCTTAGCTCTCAAGGCCACCTCTATACATGAAGAAGAATCATGTAGTGATCTTGATGAAGAAGAAAAATTTGGATTGTTTGTAAAAAGATTCGGAAAGTTCATGAGAAACAAACGATTCCAAAGGAACTTCAAAACACAAGGTAAGAAATCTACACCTAATGAATCATCTTCCTCACCTAGTTATTTTGAATATGGGAAAGAAGGACACTTCAAGGCTGATTGCCCAAATCTTAAAAAGAAGGGCAAAGAGAAAAAGGGAAGAAGAAGAGCTTATATTGCGTGGGATGAAAACGAGATAAGCAGCTCGGATGACTCAGAAAATGAAGAGGCAAACCTTTGCCTCATGACAAATCACCAAGAAGAAGATGATGAGGTAAATCTTCATGACCTTGATAAGGAAGAATTACTTAATGCTTTTAATGAATTGTATGAAAAATTCGTGAAAGTCTCTAATAGACTTAAGGTGTCTAGAAAAACTAGTGACACTCTAGAGATGCACCTTATGGAAGTGTGTAAAGAGAATGATTATTTAAAAGAAGAACTGGAAAATGTTCAAACATGTTCTAAGAGTAAACCTTGTGATTTTGCTAAGAAATGCATTGATCTAGAAAATAAAGTCCTAGATCTAAACAAAACTTTAGAAAGGTTTACAAATGGTAGAGATAATTTGAATGTACTGTTAGCCAAGGCCTCAACGCTCAAGAGGGGGGGTGAATTGAGTGTTTCAAACTTTCACGCGGAATCCCCTTGGAAATGGTTAGTAGTAAATGATGCAATGATGAAGAGACAACAACTTTTATGCACATATCACACTATGACACACTTAATGTGCAATGACAATATTTAGCTATAAGTGTGATAAACAAGGTAAGTTATTGGTTTAAACAATTTATCAAACAGTTGGAGTGCACAGATTTATTTGTCAATAATGTGATGTTTCCTATAAAGATTCAACTCATTCAAGTTATCAAACACCTTGTGAATGTGAGAAGTAATAACAATCAAGTAAGTATCACACAAGACTTAATAGGAAACAATGTATTAGATATTTGGTAAGTTATAGTAATTTCCAGTTTTGAAGAACTTCACCAAATATTGATTCAAGCAAATTATCAAACACTTGGCATGCAGAGTTAGTTTTCTACTTGAACAACAACTTTGATTCACACATTCAGCTCAAGCATTTCAACAAACAGTTTATATGCACAGTTGTATAAAGAGTTCAAGGTAGAGAGAAATGCAAACCAAATTTAACGAGTTCCACCAACCCGGTGTACGTCTCGCCTTCAAGCAACCCACTTGAAGGATTCCACTATTGAAGATTTGAGATACAAGCTTTGAGCAATTGCAGCTTCCTAGTGTCCCACACTCAAGAACTCAATCCTCACAAGCAAAGGGCAACCCACCCAATCTCACAATCTCTCAATAACCCAAAGGTTGAACCCCAACCTGTGTGACCACTCAACCTAGAGTGAAAAACCTTGGTGTTTTGGTGTTTGGTTTACAAGCAATTAACTCTCTCAATAGAGTAGATACACAAATGAAAGCTCTCACCAATTCTAACTCTCAACAAGAGAGGATAAGCAAATTGAAACTCACAATCTAACAACTCTTAAGCAATATGCAAGTTTAGAAACAAGAGTTGCAGAATATACAAGAGAAGGTAAATCAAAAGACCTCTAGAGGAAGAATGTTGATTGCCTTGTGTTGTGCCTTGGTCTCTATTCTTGTGTGTACTCTCTTGCTTGAATCCATGCTTCATTTATAGCCATTTTTAGGGTTTCCAGCCGTTGCACATTGTCTCCAACGGATACCTTAGCATGGGCATAAAGTGGGAGTGAAGAAATGAGCTGGAGTTCCACTTAAAAGCATTTTCCCACGTTCTGACACTATGGTAATCGATTAGACTTCGAGCTGTAATCGATTAGCTTTTGAAATCTTCAGTATTATGCAGCAGGTAATCGATTAGAATTTCTACTGTAATCGATTAGCTATGAAACAAAACCATTCTAATCGATTATTCCTTGCCTTGTAATCGATTATGATTGATACCTGATGCTCTTACTTTGTGTCTCGCAGCATGGTAATCGATTAGGACTTCATGTAATCGATTAGGGACAAAACAGAACCTATGTAATCGATTGTCCTTCTTATTGTAATCGATTGTACCATAAACAGAGTTATGGTAATCGATTATTCCATTGTGGTAATCGATTAGTACATGTACCTGATACAATTCTTCAAGGTTTTTGATATGTTCTTGATATGTATTGACCCATGGCTTATTCCTTTGATCCTCATGCTTGTTTCCTTGATTCTTCTTCAACTTATGAGCTTGTTCTTCATGATTTAGTTTATGTCATCAACCTTGTCTTCCATAGCTCATGTTTCTTTAACTCTTTGTGAGGCATCTTCAGCTCTTTATTCTTGGCCATTGTCTTTGTGCTTGAACCTTCTTGTTTCTGAACCTTTGCCATTCCATCATCATCATGAATACTTTGTCATTCATCAAAACTACTTTGCATACTTACATATGCAACTTCATTCTCCCCCTTTTTGATGATGGCAATTGATGTTACATGTTGCTTGTATTCATGTGTTGCAAATTCATCATATTAGCTTCATGGTAATATCCTTTCTTCCTTTTGGAGTTTTTGCCTTAGTCTTCAAGTTTGTCATTATCAAAACCTGTTTCAACATTTAAACACATTCTCCCCCTTTTTGATGATGACAACCAATGTTCATCTCGTGGGGTGTTAGTTTCACAGGATAATGACAATCAATGTTTATATGTATTCTCCCCCTATATGATGTAATGAATGCTAGTTAAGAGTTATCCTCCCCCTTAATCTTGTAACTTATGCCAATTGTTTTAAACATATCAAATGATGGAAACATGATATCTCTCCCCTTTTTAGCATAATTGGCATCCTATTCTTTTTACTGATCCTTCCACTAATCTCTCCCCCTTTGGCATCATCAAAAAGATCATTATCTTAGTCATAATCTATGCCATCAACATATAAGCTTATTTATTTGAGTAAGAGAGATTTAGAGCAAGTATTTCATATGGATTTCAAATTAAATCTTTAAAACATGATCAAGGATAAATACCATTTTAGTGCATCTAGAGTCAATAAGCAATCACATAATTTATTCATCAAGTAAGCATATGATTGATTGATAACTTATTCTAATCATGTAGTGAGTATCATTTTCAAGTATGGTAAACGTCACATGATTCTTTCATATATCATTTCAAGGAAGCATATAGTTTTCTCCTATTTTGGCATCATCAAATGCACAGGAATAATTTTCCAAGTGAACATATAGGAGAATAGAGGTAACATTGTAAGCATAAGTGCCATGAGTATAGTCATAAAGAGGTGAAATCAAGGATAATCATTCATATGTATGCTCCCCCTTACTATTGTAATTGATACCACTTGTAAAAAAAAAATGTACCACTAATTAACATGTAAAATCGATTATACGAATTTGATCAAGTTTGATATCACTTGTAGGTCAATTTAATCAAGTCTGATACCATTTGTTTACTTTTTAAAGCATGTGATCTCTTTTTAATAGATACCATTGTTGAAATAATAGATACTATAATATGAATAAATACCACTCAAAGGTTAGATACCATTGCATATAACTATCCACTTGTTAATCATTTCATTAATATGGCTTGATGCATTTCTAGGTATTAGAGCAGTAATATAGAAGGATTTTCAACAATGTATGCTTATTTCTAGGTATCAGAGCAGGGATGAAGTGATATATGTAGCTTGTGAAATTCGTTATTCATACCACTTGTTAATATGATTTGAATAATTCACAAAGCATAATGGTAGAGTAACAATTCGATCATACCTTGGTATTTTGCAAATTTTATACCCTTTTTCACATCCTTGTGTGGCATTTTGTTGTTTCCATGTTATATTCCTTGAATAATTCTTTGTTCGCCCAGTTTAGTAGTTTGATTTGCCATTTTGAGTCATCCTACAAAACCTTAACAAACTCTTTGCAAAGCATTTTGTTAGTAGCATTGAGTCCATAAGAGTTTGTACCAATTTTGGGTCTTTGATGCAGTATTGTTTTGGAAAGAGAGTTTTCTAAAAACAATTTGCTCAATTTTTCATACTACTTGATAAAGAGATAACATATCATCAATAGATATCACTTGTTAAAAAGAAATGTTATAAAATTCCCCCTTAATCATGTAATTTAACAAGGATAAATATAGATGTTGATACCACTTGTTAGTGCAATTTCATTTATGTCTAGGTATCAAATCAAAGATGGAATGATTGATACAACTTGTTGGCTTACTCATGAAATTGTATTATAACATATGCCAATATATCTATACTCTTATGTCATATATAGGTCTAGTCAAGCATTTACCTAGGGCACATATAGCATTTATCAAATATGTAAGAGAACACATTTTGCATAGATATTTTGTAACACATATAGACAAGTCACAGAAGCATATCATGGTCATCATGTGGCTGTAAATATGTAATGCAAGTCATGTACTCATATATGTCATACCACTTGATTGATTTGCCAATTTAAGCTCTTGATATCAATTATTAACAGTTAAGCATTTACCACAAGATTGTTATTATTCAAGCATACATCATTTTTCATAAAGTAGTTCAAAAATTCTTTTCAATCTTAATGATGTAATACTTTCAAATTTCTTTTCACAGTCAAGATCATGCATCATCAAACATACGACATAGTAAGAATTATAATGTTGATCGAGATAGATACCACTTGCACATACATGGTATATGATCATAGCATGCATTATTACTTATCATATCATGCATTGTTTCTTAACATATCATCATGTTCATGCCTATGATGTTACAATCATGAAGTTAAAATCTAGGCAATCACTTGTTGTAACATACATGCTTTCTCTCTAGGAATATAATTGCATAGATTGTCAAAGCATATATACACTTGTACATGCAATATATGTATTTATTATCAAGGCATAGTGACCAGCACATAATCAAGATTATGTCCTCATGATCTCTTCCTTTTACTAATTCAATTCATATCATTTTTAAAGGAAGATGTTTGTTATTTAGATACCACTAGTTAAACAACATATCTCTTGTTCAATACATCATCAAGAATTCATATTTAATCAAAAATTCATGCATCATTAAGAATCAATACAATAACCAAGAATTCATGATATATCATCAAGAGTTCATGCATCATCAAGGGTTTAAACATTATCAAATATTCATGTATGTTTGTGCATAATCATCTTTAATCTCAAGATTTTCATGTACTATGTTATTCAAGCAATCATTCATCAAACTCATCATCAATCATTACTAATCATCAATTACTATATACATATACATCATTGATTCTAAGGATTTCATAAGTTTAAGGGGTCCTAAGATTATTTGTTCATCCATCTCAAGATTTCATATTATTCGTGCTCAATCATATATCAAATCAAAGTTAGATTTTCACACATCAAGATTCATCAAGAATGAGTGTTAACATTGATTATATGATAATTGCTTGCACCTTTTGTTGTACCACCTTTAGTGTTGTCCATTGGATTTTGTCGGTGCAATCCATCTTGTGTGAGTCACATTGAAGCTTCTTGTCCATTTCCTTGTTTTGAATGGTACCTTTTAGATGTATGATGAGTCATCATAATCTTGGCTTGCTCTAATCTTCTCCTTTGTCTTTTGGAATGGATTTTGAGATCCTTGATATCTCCTTAGGCCATGAGATTTGGTCATTCATCAATGAGAAATTGTTGCTTGGAAGTTTGCCTACAAGATTTCAAAAAAAATTTAAGGTACCCTTTGAGAGTTGGGTCCTTCCTTGTTAGTTTGGGATTTCAAGATTGTTTTGGAATCCATACCTTTGTTGTACACTTTTGACGGGATTTCTTTATAAAACAATTGGATGATATATGACCAAATATTCCACAATAAAAACATGTTGCATCCAAAGAATAAGTCATGGTAGAATTGTAATGGTTCCTATCATGTTCTATGTTCTTCCTTTTAAAACAATTAGGCATAGAATTTCCCTTTCTTTCATGGTTTGTGCATCTTAAGGAGGATTTGGATTTTTCTTTGTGGGATGCAAAATAGTTCTTGTAATGACCTATTTTTCTTCTATCAAGTGTATGCCTTTGATTTTTAATAGGTGCACTTAGATTCTTTTGACTATTTGTAAGCTTGCTAAGTGCTTCTTTTAGTTCTTTATTCTCTTTTTCAAGAAGCATACATTTATCAATAAGCATACAATCATTATTTCTATTACAAGTACTAGGAGATACATTTGAAGCTACTAATTCATCATTTTGAACTCTAAGATATTCTTTTTCTATGTGAACATCATGCAATTCTTTTTCAAGAGTCAAAATGGTTTATTTAGAGCATGCATATTTCTTTGATAACAAGACAAATTTTTCATGCAATTCTTCAAATGCTTCTAACAATTCATCTTTATCAATTTCATCATCATTATCATCACTAGAAGCATTTAAAGAGCATACCTCGTCATCTTGGGAGTGCTTTGTCATTAGGCATGCAAGTTCTTCTTCCGATTCATTGATCTCTTCTTCCGGACTTATTTTGAATTCTTCATGTTTGCTAGAAAGAGTACTAATTCTTGCATCTTGATCATCATTAGTATTTCCATATATTGTTTCAAGAGTTTCCCATATTTCTTTAGCATTGTTACAAGCAATAACTCTAGAAACATCATTAGGTTCTAATGCTAATGTGATAAGAATTTTAGCTCTAAGATTAAATTGTACCTTCCTTTCTTCTTCCATAGTCCACAAGTTCATGGGCTTCATACATTCTATATTATTGACAATATGCATAGGAATGAAAGGACCAAATTGAATAGCATTCCATACCTTGAGGTCATAGGATTGGATAAAGATTTTCATCCTTTCTTTCCAAATAGCATAGTCTTTGCCATTGAAGATTGGAGGTCTACTTATTGTGCCATTTTGTGGAAATGCATCATAAGAGGTAGAGGCCATCTTGATCTCCTGCAGCTGTTAAGCCTTGTGGCAAGAGTCAAGCTCTGATACCACTTGTTAGCCAAGGCCTCAACGCTCAAGAGGGGGGGTGAATTGAGTGTTTCAAATTTTCGCGTGGAATCCCCTTGGAAATGGTTAGTAGTAAATGATGCAATGATGAAGAGACAACAACTTTTATGCACATATCACACTATGACACACTTAATGTGCAATGACAATATTTAGCTATAAGTGTGATAAACAAGGTAAGTTATTGGTTTAAACAATTTATCAAACAGTTGGAGTGCACAGATTTATTTGTCAATAATGTGATGTTTCCTATAAAGATTCAACTCATTCAAGTTATCAAACACCTTGTGAATGTGAGAAGTAATAACAATCAAGTAAGTATCACACAAGACTTAATAGGAAACAATGTATTAGATATTTGGTAAGTTATAGTAATTTCCAGTTTTGAAGAACTTCACCAAATATTGATTCAAGCAAATTATCAAACACTTGGCATGCAGAGTTAGTTTTCTACTTGAACAACAACTTTGATTCACACATTCAGCTCAAGCATTTCAACAAACAGTTTATATGCACAGTTGTATAAAGAGTTCAAGGTAGAGAGAAATGCAAACCAAATTTAACGAGTTCCACCAACCCGGTGTACGTCTCGCCTTCAAGCAACCCACTTGAAGGATTCCACTATTGAAGATTTGAGATACAAGCTTTGAGCAATTGCAGCTTCCTAGTGTCCCACACTCAAGAACTCAATCCTCACAAGCAAAGGGCAACCCACCCAATCTCACAATCTCTCAATAACCCAAAGGTTGAACCCCAACCTTTGTGACCACTCAACCTAGAGTGAAAAACCTTGGTGTTTTGGTGTTTGGTTTACAAGCAATTAACTCTCTCAATAGAGTAGATACACAAATGAAAGCTCTCACCAATTCTAACTCTCAACAAGAGAGGATAAGCAAATTGAAACTCACAATCTAACAACTCTTAAGCAATATGCAAGTTTAGAAACAAGAGTTGCAGAATATACAAGAGAAGGTAAATCAAAAGACCTCTAGAGGAAGAATGTTGATTGCCTTGTGTTGTGCCTTGGTCTCTCTTCTTGTGTGTACTCTCTTGCTTGAATCCATGCTTCATTTATAGCCATTTTTAGGGTTTCCAGCCGTTGCACATTGTCTCCAACGGATACCTTAGCATGGGCATAAAGTGGGAGTGAAGAAATGAGCTGGAGTTCCACTTAAAAGCATTTTCCCACGTTCTGACACTATGGTAATCGATTAGCCTTCGAGCTGTAATCGATTAGCTTTTGAAATCTTTAGTATTATGCAGCAGGTAATCGATTAGAATTTCTACTGTAATCGATTAGCTATGAAACAAAACCATTCTAATCGATTATTCCTTGCCTTGTAATCGATTATGATTGATACCTGATGCTCTTACTTTGTGTCTCGTAGCATGGTAATCGATTAGGACTTCATGTAATCGATTAGGGACAAAACAGAACCTATGTAATCGATTGTCCTTCTTATTGTAATCGATTGTACCATAAACAGAGTTATGGTAATCGATTATTCCATTGTGGTAATCGATTAGTACATGTACCTGATACAATTCTTCAAGGTTTTTGATATGTTCTTGATATGTATTGACCCATGACTTATTCCTTTGATCCTCATGCTTGTTTCCTTGATTCTTCTTCAACTTATGAGCTTGTTCTTCATGATTTAGTTTATGTCATCAACCTTGTCTTCCATAGCTCATGTTTCTTTAACTCTTTGTGAGGCATCTTCATCTCTTTATTCTTGGCCATTGTCTTTGTGCTTGAACCTTCTTATTTCTGAACCTTTGCCATTCCATCATCATCATGAATACTTTGTCATTCATCAAAACTACTTTGCATACTTACATATGCAACTTCATGTACTTCTTGGAAACCAAAGATGCATGTTTGACAAAATCGATTTAGGGTACAATTCCATTAAAAAGGAAAAGCATTACAAAAACTTCTTTGTACCTCCTATGAAATCATCTTCGCCATTTATGAAATGTAATCATTGCGGTTTTAAAGGTCATAACTCTTCGAATTGCAATGTTAGAAAATTAGGGCCAAAGGTTATAAGAAAGGTGTGGGTTCCCAAAGGGACATTACCACAAGCTAACCTTAAAGGACCCAACTTAAAGTGGGTACCTAGTTCTCTAAACTGATTTTGTTTTGCAGGTATGCTTCAAAGCAAGCAACACCCACTGGTACTTGGATAGTGGCTGTTCAAAGCATATGACGGGAGACATAAGCAAGTTCACATCATTTACTCCCAAAAGAAAAGGAAGCGTCACCTATGGAGACAACACCAAAGGAAGGATCCTAGGCATCGGAAATATTGGTAAGAATTCTTCCACATCCATAAGTGACGTGTTGTATGTTGAAGGCCTCAAACATAATCTACTTAGCATTAGTCAATTATGTGACAAAGGATATAGAGTTTTGTTTGAATCAAATTGTTGCATAATTGAGCATAAGGCTAATAAGGAAATTAAATTTGTAGGCCAAAGAATCGATAATATTTACATGATTGACATGGATAGTTTGTCCTCAAATGATGTACAATGCTTCATGACTAGAGAGGATGAAACTTGGCTATGGCATAGGAGAATAGCTCATATACATGTAGACCATTTGAACAAACTTATTTCTAAGGAGTTAGTAATTGGTTTACTAAAGCTCAAATTTGAAAACAAATTCTGTGATGCATGTCAAAAGGGGAAACAAGTAAAGGCATCCTTTCAATCTAAAAACATTGTTTCCACACAAAGGCCTTTACAACTTTTGCACATGGATCTTTTTGGACCATCCAAAATCAAGAGCTTTGGTGGTAACTACTATGGTCTAGTAATTGTAGATGACTATTCTAGATATACATAGACCTTGTTTCTTGCTCATAAAAATGAAGCATATCATGCATTCAAGAAACTTGCAAAGATTATCCAAAATGAGCAAAATTATAAAATTACATCCATTAGAACCGATCATGGGGGAGAATTTGAAAATCAATCTTTTGAAAAGTTTTGCGAAAAACATGGTATAAATCACAATTTTGCAGCTCCTAGAACTCCACAACAAAATGGAGTAGTTGAAAGGAAAAATAGATCCTTGGTGGAGCTTGCAAGAACCATGTTAAATGAAAACAATATTGCAAAACATTTTTGGGCCGATGCGGTAAACACCGCTTATTATGTTATGAATAAATGTTTAATAAGGCCTATTCTAAAGAAAACCCCCTATGAACATTACAAGGGTAGAAAACCCAACATTTCACATTTTCATATTTTTGGATGTAAATGTTTTATGCTCAATAATGGAAAGGATAATCTAGGAAATTTTGATGCCAAATCTGATGAGGCAATCTTCCTAGGGTACTCTCAATCTAGTAAATCTTATAGAATATTCAACAAACGCACGAATACCATAGAAGAATCCATTCATGTTAAATTTGATGAAAATAGCCATAACCCTCCGAGAAAGGAAGATGTTGATGATCTTGTAGGTACTCTTCAAGAATTGACCTTAGATGACAAGGAAGGAGAAATCAAAGACACAAATGCAGCAAAACATGAGGAACCACAACAATGGATCACTTTGAAGGATCATCCTCTAGACAAAGTCATAGGTGAAATGACAAAAGGTGTAAGTACTCGTAATGCAATTAGAAACACATGCAATCATTTAGCCTTTGTATCACAAATAGAACCCAAATGCATTAATGAAGCTATTATTAATGAACATTGGATGTTGGCCATGCAAGAAGAGCTAAATCAATTTGAAAGAAATGAAGTTTGGGAGCTTGAGCCAAGACCCAATGATCACCAAATAATAGGAACCAAATGGGTATTTAGGAATAAACTGGATGAAAATGGTATTATTACTAGGAACAAAGCTAGGCTAGTAGCTAAAGGCTATAATCAAGAAGAAGGCATTGATTATGAAGAGACGTATGCACCCGTAGCTAGATTAGAAGCAATTAGACTACTATTAGCCTTCGTATGCTGTAGGAACTTCAAATTGTACCAAATGGATGTTAAAAGTGCTTTCTTGAATGGATACATTCAAGAGGAAGTATATGTTGATCAACCTCCATGTTTTGAAAACCATCAATTTCCAAATCATGTTTTCAAATTAAAGAAATCTCTGTATGGTTTGAAACAAGCTCCAAGAGCTTGGTTTGAAATGTTGAGCAAATTTCTTTTAGAAAATCATTTTGAAAGAGGAAAGGTTGATACAACTTTATTCATAAAGCACAAAAAAAATAACATACTATTGGTACAAGTTTATGTTGATGATATAATATTTGGTGCCACTAATGAGTCAATGTGCAAGGAGTTTGCTAAGTTAATGCAGGAAGAATTTGAAATGTCCATGATGGGGGAACTCACTTTCTTCCTTGGACTACAAATCAAACAAACCAATGAAGGCACATTCATTAATCAATCCAAGTACTGCAAAGAACTACTTAGAAAATTCAACATGGACAAAGGAAATGATATTGCCACACCCATGGGCACTTCATGCTATTTGGACAAGGATGAGAAAGGTAAGGATGTTGAACTCACAAAATATAGAGGTATGATAAGATCCTTACTTTACTTAACCGCTAGTAGACCAGATATCATGTTTGCTATGTGTATGTGTGCTAGATACCAGGCTTGTCATAAAGAATCATATCTCACTGCAGTAAAAAGGATAATGAAATATTTAGTTGAGACTCAAAATGTTGGTTTATGGTACCTGTGAACACCTCTTTTTGTCCGGCCAATTGGTACAGTTCCATCCTTTGAGCACTCTTTTATGCGCATGGTTCATTTGAAAATTCATAACTCCTTCATACGATCTTTGATTTGCGCAAACCCGGTCTCTAAATTTTCGTAACAAAATTGTCTACGACTTTTGTGAAGACCTTGAAGGCTAAATCCTTACCAATTGGTACAGTTTTAATAATCTTCCTAGACTTGCTCCAGTTTCATGACTGCTCTGCACATCTTTAAGAAAAAATTCATATCTCCCTCATATGATACTGAAATGACCCCATTCTTTTTCCTATGGCTCCACATCAGAGATATATACAAACTTCATGAAGGCCACAAAAGCTAATTCTCCACCCATTTTGCCCAGTGAATTTATTTTGCTTTCAAATGTATTTCTGTCACACTCTGGAGTAGTTTTCGTAGATGGGTCATATCTCCCTCATTTCTTGATGAAAAATTTTGTGCCATATATCAAATTAAAGCTAAGAGAAAGATCTACAACTTTCATGTTGGACTCTTTTTCAAATTTGGCACGCATCAGCCCTCAAATACGCGAGCAAGTTTGTGATGCGTAGAAAGGAGAATGAAAAAGTACCAAACAGCATCATGAATCGATTCAACACATGCATGAATCGATTCATGCGTGAAACAGCCCCAAAAAATCAATTTCAAGTGGTTTGAATCGATTCATAGCCCTCTTGAATCGATTCACACGAATTAAAAGCACCCAGGATGTGAATTTTTGAGGTTTGAATCGATTCATCAGCCTTTGAATTGATTCATCAGCATTTGAATCGATTCTTTCGGGTTTCAAAGGGGTTGAATCGATTCTTCCATCAATTGAATCGATTCACACGTTTAATTTTAGCCCAGAATTGCATTTGGAATGCATGAATCGATTCATTTCACCATTGAATCGATTCATGAGTGAATTATTGGCCCAGAAACACGTTTTCAAGCTTCTGGATGGTGGGCAATGCACTAAGGATCATAATGGAGCACTGAAGCATCATAATGGAGCACTCAAAACTGATAATGGAGCACCATGATTTGTTAATTGATGAGTGCACCCTCCAATTCCAATTGTTTATGGCAATGGCTTTGCCTTTGGACTCCTATAAATAAGAAGCAAGTGAAGGGGCACAGGAGGGATTCTGGATTCAAGAAAAAATTCCTTCTTCATTGATTGCCTTCTCTGTTCTTCTTTTTCTTTTGGTTCTTCATTTCCGGCTCAGCGCGTTTGCCATAGATTTCAATTCCAGCACCGCTACAACACCGCCACTGTTTCCAACATCCAACTACAACACCGGCTCATAGCCCTCCACACCGGTTCCTTTCTGTTCCTTATTTCCCTTGTTTTCATCATTTATTTTCCTGCCAAATTTCTGCCTGTTGATTATGGTTTTCTGTGTAGTATAGCTTATATTGTCAATACTTACCCTTTACCCCTAAAAAATAAAAAAAATAAATAATAAAAAAAATATAATAAAATAATAATAAATAATAAGTAATAAGTTTTGCACATGTTTTATTTTCTAGCCTAAAAATTTCCATTTTTTAACAGTGTCGTACGGAAATACTTCCGTCTACACAATCTCCTTAGGATTCGTACACGTGCGAAGAACTTCGTTTTGTATGAGTTCCCCATCTCAATAACTTCTATCATCATGTTCCGAGTCAAAAAAAAGATTTTTTTTTAAAGAACTACGTGACCCTGATTTCTCGAAAGCTCGAGAATACGTAGGAGCGGGAAACAGTTCCTGTCGGGCCCACCTTTCTTTATTTAATTTTTAGAGTTTCCTTTTTGTCTTGCTATCAAAAGGAGGAGCGAGATTAATTTGGACGAGACGTCCTGTTAATCTCATATTTAAAATATTTCTTTAAAAAGGAGGAGCGAGGTTAATTTGGACGAGACGTCCTGTTAATCTCATTTTTTTAAATATCTCTTTAAAAAGGAGGAGCGAGGTTAATTTGGACGAGACGTCCTGTTAATCTCATTTTTTTTATCTCTTTAAAAAGGCGGAGCGAGATTAATTTGGACGAGACGTCCTGTTAATCTCATGTAAATATTTTGTGTTGATTTTTGTTTATTTTTTTTGTTTATTTTGTCGTTCCGTACATTTTTCTTCTTATGAAGAACTTAAAATATTTATTGGGTTAATTATAATGCGCGCTATCAAATTGAGGTAACCGTTTTTTATAACGGACAGTTGTGAGGTGCTGATACCTTCCTCACCTGTAATCAGACTCCCGAATCATGGAATCTCATTTTTATAACCGGTGCTTTAACAAAAGGTTTTTCCACTATTTTGTCCTAAAAAAAATATTGGTGGCGACTCCCTGTTTATTATTTAAAATCGTTTCGAGGGTCGGCCGCGCCTCCGCGATCCCGGTCGCGACAGATGGCGACTCCACTGGGGACTTAGAGAGTCAAGCCAGTCAATTTGATAGCGCATGTTTTAATTTGCATATTAATTATTTAACTTCTTCCTTTATTTTATTCCCTTGTCAATGTTTAGTTTCTGTTTTGTTTGTATTCAATTATTTATGTTCTGTAAATATCTGTGTGATCATTGAACCCTAGGGTAGTCGACTTTATTTTGTTGCTCTGTGTTCGTTCTATGTGCAGGGTGAGTAAGGTACGGGTATTGAATGCCTCTTTCACACACTACACTCACAATTTGCACACACTTTTGAGTGGGACCCTATACCCGGGCCCAAATAAAACTTAAGATTAGGGGAGGTTGATAGCGGAGCCATTTGGGATGTACTTCCTGTCTGGTTACCGTGAGAATCTCAGCTAGAGTTCGACTTATTCATGGTGCTCACACTTAGTATACTTCTTACTATTTGTGATCAACATCATGAATAGGATCTTGGCTCTAGTGACCTTTAGAAGTTTTAGAACAAGCCACCTAATGCAAGGTATCACTGATAGATGAACCTTAGAACCATTAGGAGACCTCCAGAAAAACCCACCTTAAGGCACAAAGGGGCAAACTTTACTTCTACCTTTTCTCATTCTCACTTTTCCTTCTAATCCAAAATAGAGGATTACTTGCCCGTTTAGTGAATTACTTTTTTCAAAAAAAATGACATACTTTTAACTAGTGATTCTTTAAGGGGCAAATAGTTCTTTCTCTTTGTGCACAAGTCTTTGGGATTTGAGTTACGGATGTTTTGAATCAAAAAAGGGGTAAAAAAAATCAAAAAAAAAAATCAAATTTTTTTTTGACAATGATCAGAAAATCCGTAGCTCACATGACCTTTGATTTGTCATAAGTTTTGTCAAATCGAAACTTCCCTGAATACAAAAATATTTTCAAAGTTACTAGAGGAGTATCGATTTGCACAACATGTCAGTACTAGTGACTGATTTTCTCATTTTCATGTTCTCGCAGGAAGCTATCAAGAGCTTAGCCAGCACCTCTGAGTGAAAGTATGGAAATTAACATGAGATCGGATAGTTGTGGTACAAATATACCTGAGTTAAAAAAATTACTGCATGTCAAGGCTAGGAAGGTCAATACAACCAGTCTGCAAGCATTAGGCAAGAAATTGGATATGAATCAGAAAATGTTTTTTTCAAGGAGATATGGGAGGATCCTAAAGTTGCTAGAAGTGGAAGTACAAGTCGAAGCAATTACTGCTTTGATTCAGTTTTATGACTCACCTCTTCGTTGTTTCACTTTCCAAGACTTTCAATTAGCTCCGTCTGTTGAGGAGTTCGAACAGATTCTGGGTATGCCACTAGAGGGGCAAATGCCTTACCGCCACCTTGGACGCCATGCGAATGTTCTTACCATTGCTGATATCCTAAGGATTAATCCGGAAGTCTTAAGAAGTAAGCAGCTAAATAGAAATCAAGTCCTGGGGTTTGATCGGGAATATTTTGAGAGGCACATGCACTTGCTGGCTGAGAAGGGAGATTGGGAAGCCTTCATGGATACTTTGGCTTTAACCATTTATGGTGTTATCTTGTTCCCCAACATTGACAATTACATAGATTATGATGCCATTGGCATTTTCCTTGCCCGTAAATTCAAGTCTGAAAATCCCGTCACTGCTATCTTGGCAAATATATATTACACCATGGACTTCTGTTCTACACAAGGTGGAAAAAGAATCATTTGTTGTCTACCAGCTTTGTATGTGTGGCTCACGTCACATGTTTTCCACCAAGTCGGCAAAGTTGAATGTCCTATTTCTGATTTGAAATTATGCCAGTTAGTAACAAAAAACGGGCGTGAATGGGCCAATCACTTGACGGGGCTCACAGCTGACAAAGTAAGGTGGTATCCACAATGGTTGAAGGTTGACACCATTATTCATCATTGTGGAAGCTACCCGAATGTTCCTCTTATGGGCACACAAGGATGCATTAACTACAACCCTGTCATAGCCAAACGGCAGTTAGCTTATCCATTGCTTGGGCCACCTGATGAAGAATCACTCATTCCTTTTGTCCTTCGCTACTCAAAAGGAGATTGTACCTCTGCTATTCGGGATATAGCAAATGCGTGGAAGATGGTCCATAGGCAAGGAAAGGAACTAGGAGCTCGAAGCCATGCCGTGAAGGACGAATACTACCAATGGATCCTGAATAGAGTTTCCATTGTTAAGCTGCCTTTCAAAAGTCCCTCCCATCTCCCGACAAGAATACCTGTTCCCTCACCTACTCTTGAAGAGGAAGCCTTGAAAGCCAAGATAGAAGAGTTAATAGTAAAAAATAAGAAGCTGAAGGAAGACTTGTTAAAATCTCAACAAGAATGTGCCCTTCAAAAAAGGGAGAACTCAGAAAGTAAGCGAACCATCAAAGAGATTGGAAAGAAGCGGAAAGTTGAAAGAGATTACTTGAGGAAGCAAAGTCAATGCCTCCGAACAGCTAATACTCAACTGAGGATGAAGAGCAAGCAAAGGGATACTATGTTGGCTGACAAGCAACTCTTGAGGGATATGTTGGAAAAAGCCAAAGAGAATGAGCAAATTTCCTTGGTACAAAAAGAGCTCCTACAATTGCAAGTTGGTCAATTAGAGCATCAGCTTAATGAGGTGGTAGAAGCTTGCCAGCGAGAGATAAACGGCGAGCGACAGCACGCGATTGATACTGAGCAAGAATGTCGTGAAGCTATCCGTGTTTTGAAAGCTGAAATAACATAACAAGATGAAGTTATTCATTCATGGATGAATCGCTTCGCCCACTTGGCACATTTGGCTAATGGAGTCCTCGAAGACCTCCCACTCCTACTTAAGCAAGCTGAGGGGATGGTTAACCCTCTTAGTACCCCAAAAGAAATTGTAAACTTCCTTGATTATTGTAAGGAAAGGATTTGTAAAATGAGGGACATGATTGCCCGAGCTAGGAATGGCTGATTTACTTTTCTTGCATAAATGTACTTTGAAATTCAGAAAGAAGGATTCTTTTGTCTCCACAACCATCTCATGTTAATTTCCATTTATCACATACTTATTACTCTTGAATGTGACGTTCTGAGGAATGGTTGGAGGTTACTGGCCGAGTTCCGCGATAACTTTGTGCACCATACTGTTTATTTTTCGTTTACTATTTTTATTTAATGCTTTCTTTTTTAACAATTTCGTGTTTTCACTTACAATAGACATTACGGGTAAACATCCTTATTCGACTCGACTCCAAACGAGACTCATGGCCGAAGCAGAAATCAGGGATGAAGATTTCAGAAACGAGTTCAATCAGCTGAAAGAACAAGTAGCCGAATTGACCAAGCTTCTGGAAAAGAGAATCACAGAAGGGGTTTCCTCTGCAGGTATTGAGAACAATCAACAGCAGCCTGCCACTGTACCACTCCCCCTTGGTTCCGACCCAGCAAGAACCCAAGTACCAAACACAATGACACCCCCTGTCACCATTCATGTTGGAAGATCTAACCCTGTCATTGAGACCCAGTCACCTTACGGCCAGTCTTATGCACAGCATACATTTGTCGGCCCTGACGGCAACCCAGTACCTTTTCCACTTTATGGCCTTCCACCAGGATACTATCCCCCGCTCGCTAACCAAGACGCCCATGACCAGCAAGCCATGAATCCTCACACTTCATACCCTACCCAGCCAAATATACCATCACTCCACCAAACCCAAAACACACAAGCCCTTGACCCACAAATTTACCAAGCCCAAAACACGCAAGCCCATGACCCACAAATTCACCAAACTCAGAATATACAAGCCCCGATGACCCAGCTGACCTACAACACACAAGCCCAAAATACACAAGCCCAGGTGACTCAACCGAGTTATGTTGCACAGACTATGGCCCAACCCCAAGGCCCTTCACCAAATACAAGCCTAACAAACCAGTCCCATGCTTTGGCTCAGTTCAACCAGCCACTCGGTTATCCGTATGGATATGGAACCCCCTATGGGACCAATTTCCAAGATGCAACCCGTATGGTCGCAGCTCCTCGAAAGGAAAAGATAGAAATCTTAGAAGAGCGTTTGAGGATGATGGAAGGCTCTGGAGGTTTTGGACTAATAGATGCTTCGGAGCTATGTTTAGTCACAGATGTTGTCCTCCCACCCAAATTCAAGATGCCAGACTTTGATAAGTATCGGGGAATGACTTGTCCAAAGAACCATCTCACGATGTACTGTCGAAAGATGGCGTCTTACTCTTCTAATGACCAACTCTTGATCCATTGCTTCCAGGATAGTCTAGCAGGGGCCGCTCTTACATGGTATGCTCACCTTGATCGGAACCATATCCGTTGTTGGAAGGACCTGGCAGATGCCTTCCTTAGACAATACAAGTATAACATGGATATGGCACCCAACAGGGTTCATTTACAAAACATGATGAAAAAGGACAGTAAAACATTCAAGGAATATGCCCAACGATGGAGAGAGATAGCGGCACAAGTGGATCCCTCATTGTCGGAAAAAGAAATAGTCGCGATGGTTATTGATACGCTCCCATCACCTTTCTACGGCAAGATGATTGGTAGTGTTTCATCCAACTTCTCCGACATTGTGACTATCGGGGAAAGAGTGGAAAGCGGAATACGAACAGGAAAGATCATTCAGGGCTCATCTGGGGCAAGCATGACAAGAAGGCCGGTGCCTGGGAAAAGGGATGGAGAAACTAATTCCATCTCTTCTAATCAAAAGACACCTTCGCCAAGACCATTCTTTCCTACTATGATTCAAGCTCCCAATCCTTATGTGGCCGCTACCACTCAGAGCCCGACAGCTTATACTCCCCACTTCCGTCCACCCATGGTAAGAGCGCGAGTACCACAACCCGTGCCATACCATCACCCACAACAAATGACTCGACCACCCAATCATAATCCAAACACAAGAAATTCCAACAATGAACGCTCCCCTGTGCAGTTCGATCCAATTCCTATAACATACACCGAACTTTTTCCAATCCTCGTTCAGAAAGGTCTGGTAGCTCCATCCCCTATGAGGCCATTGCAACCTCCTTACCCAAGGGGATATGACCCAAACGCTCATTGTGATTACCATGCTGGGGCACCAGGGCATTCCACAGAAAATTGCCTGGCTTTGAAGTATAAAGTAAGGGATTTGATCAAAGCCGACTGGATTAGCTTTAAGGAAGGTAGCCCAAATGTTGCCACAAATCCCCTGCCCAACCATGGAAATTCAGAGGTCAACGCTTTAGAAAATGATGAGGAGTGCGTTAAGAATGTTGCTGACATAAGAATGCCATTGAGGGTAATTCATTCCCTTTTGCTTGAAAGGGGGTTAATTGAAGGAACCTAGAGTGAGAAACATGATTGCGAACAGACTGCCGAACATCAAGGTTTCTGTGAGATCCTTCAAAGTCTTATGGACAGCTATATTGTGCAGGTCTGTAAACGCCATGGAGATGAGGTCAACATGATCGAGGAACAAACAGGGGCACGGATCCCTAAGCCCTTGACAATTTTTTACACCAGAAATCCCCAAGTAGCTCCTGTTCCTGTACAACCAACCATCACTATTCAAGCACCCACCCCGTTTGCATTCAAAGATTCTCGGGCTGTCCCTTGGAAGTACAACGCAGATGTGATCGTTGCAAGCCCGGCAACAGGTGACCCGTCTCCTTCGTCCGTCACAAATATTGTAGGGGTAGGAGGTATAACCCGAAGTGGAAGAGTATACACCCCTCCAGAGCCGAAGAGGGATCAGGTTACCAGAAATGCCAAGGTGGACAAAGAAGGGGCCAATGGCGAGATCAAAAGGGCCGTGACTGATGAAGAAGCCCATGAATTCTTAAGGTTTATTCGCCAGAGCGAATATCAAGTGCTTGACCAACTGACCCATACTCCTACAAAAATTTCTTTGTTATCATTGCTGATGAACTCTGAGCCACATAGGAAGATGTTGATGAAGGTCCTGAATGAGGCTCATGTCAGTCATGACATTCCCGTTGATAAGTTTCAAGGAATAGTAGGGCACATTGTTGCAGATAACTATTTGACCTTCACTGATGACGAAATACCAACAGAGGGGATTGGGCATAACAAGGCTCTCCATATCTCCGTAAAATGCCGAGATTACATCTTAGCAAAAGTACTTATTGACAATGGGTCGTCCCTCAATGTCATGCCAAAGTCTACATTGGCCAAATTACCATTTGATGGGACTTTTATGAAGCTAAGTGCCACGATAGTACGAGCTTTTGATGGAACTCGGAGGGAGGTTATGGGTGAGATTGAGCTGCCCATATAGGTTGGGCCGTGCACGTTCCAGGTCCTTTTTCAAGTCATGGATATCTCGCCTGCCTATAGTTGTTTGTTAGGCAGGCCGTGGATCCATTCTGCTGGAGTGGTGCCTTCTACCCTGCACCAAAAATTAAAATTCATAGTTGACAACAAACTGATAATTGTTTCTGGTGAGGAAGACCTTCTGGTCAGCAAACCTCTGTCAACCCCTTACATCGAGGTAGCAGAAGAGGCCCTTGAAACTTCTTTCCAAGCATTAGAGATAGCAAACGCTACCTATGTGGGGGAAGGAGCCACAATAGCAAAAGCTTGCATGCCAAGTGCATATTTAATGATGGCAAAGATTATGCTACGTGGAGGGTATGAACCTGGAAGAGGGCTAGGACGTGCTTTGAATGGAGAAATAGAACCAATACGCCTGCTTGATAACAGAAATGGTTTTGGGTTAGGATACCGGCCCACGGCTACCGATAGAAAAAGGGTAGAAGAAGCGAAGAGGGAAAAAAGGGTTGCTCGTCTCACCGGCAGAGATCCTCATACCGCAAGAGTCCCCATCTGTGATCTCTACCAGAGCTTTCGGAGTGCCGGACTAATGCCTCCAGACCAAGTCGCTGTCATTGAAGAAAACCCTTGTGATAGCGTTGATTTTGTGATTGCTTGTCCACCAGGCCAAGAGCTTGATAACTGGGAGGCCATCGAGTTCCCCACGACTTTGAATGTTTTGCCAAAGTAATTTGTTTATGCTTTAAGTACTTATTCGTCCCTCTGCTCTGCCTAAAGCTTTGGGACCCTTCCATGTAATAAAGGCGAAAGAAACTTGTTTTTATCATTTTCATCAATAAACGCGTATCGTAATTCAAAAAAAAAACTCTTCGTGTACCCCTTATCCTTGTTTTAAGCCCTTCTTTTTACTCGCTTGTTCTTTCTTTTTATTTGCCATATCACACTAAATTGCAGATCCGAAAGTGACTCCCTTGAGGAAAGTGAGGTCGCAACCCCGTTTCCCGACTTCGATCACCTAGTTGATTACGCTGATGAGGAAGGTGAGGAAGATTGTGAACCACCGCCTGAAATGACAAGGTTGTTAGAGCAAGAGGATGAAGGGATTCAACCCTACCTAGACATAGTCGAGGTCATTAATTTGGGGAATGAAGAAAATAAGAAGGAAGTCAAGATCGGCACCACCCTAAACAGAGAACAAAGAGAAGATTTAATCAAGTTGTTAAGGGAATTTTGTGATGTCTTTGCCTGGTCTTATCAAGATATGCCTGGGCTCGATGCTAGCATTGTCGAGCATAAACTACCCTTGAAACCTGAATGCCCACCAATAAAGTAGAAATTACGCCGAATGAAGCCAGAAATGCTTTTAAAGATCAAAGAGGAGGTTAAGAAGCAATTTGATGCTGGCTTTCTAGCTGTGTCAAAATACCCTCAGTGGGTAGCCAACATTGTCCCTGTCCCTAAAAAGGATGGAAAGGTACGGATGTGTGTGGACTACCGAGATTTGAATAGGGCTAGTCCCAAAGATGATTTTCCCCTACCACAGATCGATGTTTTGGTTGATAATACAGCCCGGCATTCCATTTTCTCCTTCATGGATGGTTTCTCGGGGTATAATCAAATTAAGATGGCACCTGAAGACATGGAGAAGACCACGTTTATCACTCTATGGGGTACATTTTGTTATAAGGTGATGTCCTTTGGGTTGAAAAATGCTGGGGCAACTTATCAGAGAGCAATGGTGACTCTTTTCCATGATATAATGCACAAGGAAATAGAAGTCTATGTGGATGACATCATTGCCAAGTCTAGAACAGATGAAGAGCACATTAGCGATCTAAGGAAGCTTTTTGAACGTTTGAGAAAGTTCAAGCTTAGATTGAACCCCGCCAAGTGCACTTTCGGTGCAAGGTCGGGCAAGCTGCTAGGATTTATAGTAAGTGAAAGGGGGATAGAGGTTGATCCCGACAAAGTTAAGGCGATTCTCGAGATGCCTCCTCCCCGTACAGAAAGAGAGGTCCGAGGATTTTTGGGAAGGCTCAATTATATCGCCAGATTTATTTCACAATTGACGGCAACTTGTGAACCCATCTTCAAGTTACTCCGCAAGAATCAACCAGGGCGATGGGATGAGAATTGTCAAGCAGCTTTCGAAAAGATTAAGCAGTACCTACAAGAACCACTAATTTTGGTGCCCCCAACCCCGGGAAGGCCACTTATATTGTATCTTACTGTATTGAATGAATCCATGGGCTGCGTATTGGGACAACACGATGAAACTGGAAAGAAGGAACATGCTATCTACTACTTGAGCAAGAAGTTCACTGATTGTGAAATGAGGTACTCCGCTTTAGAGCGGACTTGTTGTGCGTTAGCATGGGCCGCTAAGCGCCTAAGGCAGTACATGTTGAGTCACACCACTTGGCTAATTTCTAAGATAGACCCCATCAAGTACATTTTTGAAAAACCTGCTCTAACTGGAAGGATCGCTCGCTGGCAAGTGCTGTTAACTGAGTACGACATAATATATGTCACTCAAAAAGCTATAAGAGGAAGTGCCCTGGCTGATTACTTGGCACACCAACCCATTAATGATTATCAGCCGATGCAATTTAACTTTCCAGATGAAGATATCATGGCATTATTCAATGAAGAAGGTGGTCAAAAGGAGAAATGGACCCTGAGATTCGATGGAGCTTCTAATGCATTGGGGCACGGAATTGGGGCTATCTTGATTTCACCCGATAAGGAATTTATCCCTATCTGCGCCAGATTGTGTTTTGACTGTACCAACAATATTGCTGAATACGAGGCATGCTCATTAGGAATCCAAGCAGCGTTGGATGCAAAAGTAAAGTTGTTAGAAGTTTATGGGGACTCTACTTTGGTTATTCACCAATTGAAAGGCGAGTGGGAGACTAGGGACAGTAAATTGATTCCTTATTATGATCACATCAAGGAAATGATCAAGGAGTTTGACGAGATCTCTTTTCATCACGTTCTCCGGGATGACAATCAAATGGCTGATGCTTTAGCTACCCTTGCCTCAATGTTCAAAGTAAGTAGTGACTACGATATGCCTCTCATCGAAGTAAAGAAGCACTGTGAGCCTGCATACTGTCAAATGATGGAAAAGGAGTCTGATGGGAAACCTTGGTACCATGATGTTAAGAGATATATCCAGAGTCAAGAATACCCCGAGGGTACTACAGAAAATGATAAGAAGACCCTAAGGCGACTCGCCATGGGTTTCTTCTTAAATAGGGATGTGCTTTACAAAAGAAACTATGACTCTGTCCTTCTTCGTTGTGTTGATGCTGATGAGGCAAATGAAATCATGAAAGATGTTCATGAAGGATCTTTTGGGACTCACGCTAATGGACATGCCATGTCTAGAAAGATTTTGAGGGCTGGTTATTACTGGATGACTATGGAAGCAGATTGCTTCAAGTATGTCCGAAAATGTCACAAATGTCAGATATACGCTGACCATATTCATGCACCCCCGTTATCCCTAAATGTCTTGACGGCACCATGGCCCTTCTCAATGTGGGGCATGGATGTCATTGGACCCATCGAGCCAAAAGCTTCAAACGGTCATCGTTTCATCTTGGTCGCCATCGACTATTTCACCAAATGGGTAGAAGCAGCTTCATATACCAGTGTAACAAGGAGTATTGTGGTCAAATTCATCAAGCGAGAACTGATATGCCGATATGGCCTACCAAGTCCGATCATTACTGACAATGGTACGAATTTGAATAACAAAATGGTGAAGGAACTCTGCGAAAGCTTCAAGATTCACCATTACAATTCCTCTCCTTATCGACCTAAAATGAATGGGGCGGTTGAGGCGGCCAATAAGAACATCAAGAAGATAGTGCAGAAAATGGTAGTCACCTACAGAGATTGGAGCGAGATGCTCCCTTTCGCTCTGCATGGGTATCGCACCTCGGTTCGAACCTCGACAGGGGCAACCCCGTTCTCCCTCGTATATGGAATGGAAGCAGTTTTGCCTTTTGAGGTAGAAATCCCGTCCCTTCGGGTAATGATGGATGCAAAATTAGAAGAAGCTGAGTGGGTTCAAGCTCGACATGACCAATTAAACTTAATTGATGGAAAAAGATTGACTGCCCTCTGTCACGGTCAGTTGTATCAGAGGCGTATGAAACGAGCATTCAAGAAGAAAGTACGGCCTCGGCAGTTTCAAGAAGGAGACCTTGTACTCAAGAAAATTTTACCAATTCAAAAGGACAATCGAGGCAAATGGACTCCTAATTATGAAGGACCATATGTTGTGAAGAAGGCTTTTTCTGGAGGAGCCTTAATACTCACTAATATGGATGGCCAGGATTTGTCAATGCCTGTAAACACAGATGCAGTGAAAAAATACTATGCTTAGGGAGGAGATGCCAGAGCAAATCAAAAAAAAAAAATAAAATAAAAAAATAAACAAAAAACAAAAAAAACAAAAAAATAAAATATAAAAAAACAAAAAAAACGGAAAAAAGAGAAGAAAAGAAAATTAATGCTCGCTAAGCTAAAAACCTGAAAAGGCGGCTTAGGAAAAAGTTAGAGTGACCCGGTGAGTCGAAAACCCGAAAAGGGCGGCTCAGGCAAAAGTTAGGGTCAAATTTCTGGCAATGCAAATGATCCTCTGGCCCAAAGAAGTACGAGTCCAAGCTCTTGCACGTGAATCACTGTCGAACTTACCTTTCCAAAAGCAAGGTCGAAGGGTGAACATGAAGTCGTGATAGGGGTTAAGGCTCTCATCAGTCTCAGAGATTCACTGGATGATCCATGAATCTTCCCCATTTTCATTTATTCTGGACCTATATGACCTCATTCATTTCATTTACCTTCTTTATTTTTCTTTCTCTGTACTTGTTTAACGTGCATGAATAAAGTTCACCCTCTTCGATACGTGTTATGAATTTGGTTGATCTGATAAAAACATGTATTTTAACAAAGTAAAATGGAAGATTGGTAAACATTTAAAGTCGCAAGGGACAAGATGCTTCTGCTACTCGACCTCATCATAGGTGATCATCGCAGGGACTTGGCCAGACACGCGCTTTGAAGCTATGGTTGCCTCATTTGTTCTACTTCGTCCATGAGTTCTCGTAAGGGTCGCGGTTTCACAGGACTTACCCGATTTTGAAACTTATCTTTGCGTTACTGACCATTTTTCTGCAGGTTATCTCACAGATAGTCATGCCAGGCACTAACACCCCAATCAAGCCCTTCAAATCCCTTCCTTGAATCGTCCGAGTTGGCACTTCTCAAAATTCCCTCCTTAAAACGCCAAGGTTGGCACCTTTCAATGTTTTACTCTTTCATTAGGCACCTTCAAACTCTCATCCTCAATTACTAAAGTCCGTGCCTCTTGAAATATCCTCCCCAGTGAAATCATTCGCCAAAGATGGCACTTCTCAAGATCTCTCTCCCCAATGAATCCTAAACTTTCCATCAAGAGGCAGTATCTAAACCACCAAATTCTTCCCCAGTGATACTACGCTTCCCAAATAAACTCAGCTGGGACATCTTCCTGAATTCCTTTTATAACCATTCTCCAAGAATCCTTCAATCATGTCAAACTGGGGCATCTCCCCAAATTTCTTCCTTTCCAGTCATGAGGCGTTTCTCCAAACTTTTTTCCAACTTGTCAAACTGAGGCATCTCCCTAGATTCCCCAAAGCTCTTTTAGGTCATGTCAAACTGGGGCATCTTCCCCAGGTGGTTATCTTTTGTCAACCCAAGGGCGGTACCCCATGCTCCTGGGAAGTTTGAACTGGGACATCACCTCGGGTCTCACTCCGTCAAAAGGAAATGTACCCCAAGCCTTTTCAACCGCCCTAACTGGGACATCACCCCAGATTCTTCTCACGGCCTTGAGGTAGTACCCCTAAATCTTCTAATCTTTCCAAAAATTAGAGTATTCGTCCCAGACCTTTCCCCCATTTCTTCTCTCTCCCAATCAAAAAGCAGTTCCCCGAATCATCCAAGATAGCTTGAACTGAATCATCCCCAGATTTTCTTTCCTTTAGTAAGCCCATCATGCATCCCCAGTGGACCCCAGACTTTTCTTTCAGTCAAGAAGATGTTTCCTGAGATCCCTTCAATCCCTTCCATCCAGTCGCCTATCAAGGCATCCTTTATCTTCCAGCCGCCTATCAAGGCATCCTTTATTTTCCAGCCGCCTATCAAGGCATCCTTTATTTTCCAGCCGCCTATCAAGGCATCCTTTATCTTCCAGCCGCCTATCAAGGCATCCTTTATTTTCCAGCAGCCTATCAAGGCATCCTTTATCTTCCAGCCGCCTATCAAGGCATCCTTTATTTTCCAGCCGCCTATCAAGGCATCCTTTATTTTCTAGTAGCCTATCAAGGCATCCTTTATTTTCCAGTCAACTATCAAGGCATCCTTTACTTTCCGTTCGCCTATCAAGGCATTTCCAGTCGCCTATCAAGGCATCCTTTACTTTCCGTCCGCCTATTCAGGCACCCTTTACTTTCCTGTCCTCCTATTCAGGCACCTTTCACTTTCCTGTCCGCCTATTCAGGCACCCATTTACTTTCCGTTCACCTATGCAGGCACCCTTTACCTTCTAGTCTACCGGGGATCAATCCTGATCTTCTCACTGAAAGAATTTTTCCCGATCAATTCAGAGTTCAAAAAAAAAAACAAAAAAAAACAAAAAAAAGGAGAGGAGAAAAGAAGAGAAACAGAAGTGGAGAATGCTCGTTTTTAAGAAAAAGAGGTCACACTGACTCGTGATTGCCCACACCATCAGTTGCCATACCGATCAAGAGGTCCCACTTGGCCCCCTACATCGGTGTTCATATCTTTACTTCATTTTCACTTCAAAACACGGAAAGCTTCGTGTTTCTTTTGTGAAAAAGAAGTAAAGAGGGACATCTGTGAACACCTCTTTTTGTCCGGCCAATTGGTACAGTTCCATCCTTTGAGCACTCTTTTATGCGCATGGTTCATTTGAAAATTCATAACTCCTTCATACGATCTTTGATTTGCGCAAACCCGGTCTCTAAATTTTCGTAACAAAATTGTCTACGACTTTTGTGAAGACCTTGAAGGCTAAATCCTTACCAATTGGTACAGTTTTAATAATCTTCCTAGACTTGCTCCAGTTTCATGACTGCTCTGCACATCTTTAAGAAAAAATTCATATCTCCCTCATATGATACTGAAATGACCCCATTCTTTTTCCTATGGCTCCACATCAAAGATATCTACAAACTTCATGAAGGCCACAAAAGCTAATTCTCCACCCATTTTGCCCAGTGAATTTATTTTGCTTTCAAATGTATTTCTGTCACACTCTGGAGCAGTTTTCGTAGATGGGTCATATCTCCCTCATTGTTGATGAAAAATTTTGTGCCATATATCAAATTAAAGCTAAGAGAAAGATCTACAACTTTCATGTTGGACTCTTTTTCAAATTTGGCACGCATCAGCCCTCAAATACGCGAGCAAGTTTGTGATGCGTAGAAAGGAGAATGAAAAAGTACCAAACAGCATCATGAATCGATTCAACACATGCATGAATCGATTCATGCGTGAAACAGCCCCAAAAAATCAATTTCAAGTGGTTTGCATCGATTCATAGCCCTCTTGAATCGATTCACACGAATTAAAAGCACCCAGGATGTGAATTTTTGAGGTTTGAATCGATTCATCAGCCTTTGAATCGATTCATCAGCATTTGAATCGATTCTTTCGGGTTTCAAAGGGGTTGAATCGATTCTTCCATCAATTGAATCGATTCACAGGTTTAATTTTAGCCCAGAATTGCATTTGGAATACATGAATCGATTCATTTCACCATTGAATCGATTCATGAGTGAATTATTGGCCCAGAAACACGTTTTCAAGCTTCTGGATGGTGGGCAATGCACTAAGGATCATAATGGAGCACTGAAGCATCATAATGGAGTACTCAAAACTGATAATGGAGCACCATGATTTGTTAATTGATGAGTGCACCCTCCAATTCCAATTGTTTATGGCAATGGCTTTGCCTTTGGACTCCTATAAATAGGAAGCAAGTGAAGGGGCACAGGAGGGATTCTGGATTCAAGAAAAAATTCCTTCTTCATTGATTGCCTTCTCTGTTCTTCTTTTTCTTTTGGTTCTTCATTTCCGGCTCAGCGCGTTTGCCATAGATTTCAATTCCAGCACCGCTACAACACCGCCACTGTTTCCAACATCCAACTACAACACCGGCTCATAGCCCTCCACACCGGTTCCTTTCTGTTCCTTATTTCCCTTGTTTTCATCATTTATTTTCCTGCCAAATTTCTGCCTGTTGATTATGGTTTTCTGTGTAGTATAGCTTATATTGTCAATACTTACCCTTTACCCCTAAAAAATAAAAAAAAATAAATAATAAAAAAAATATAATAAAATAATAATAAATAATAAGTAATAAGTTTTGCACATGTTTTATTTTCTAGCCTAAAAATTTCCATTTTTTAACAGTGTCGTACGGAAATACTTCCGTCTACACAATCTCCTTAGGATTCGTACACGTGCGAAGAACTTCGTTTTGTATGAGTTCCCCATCTCAATAACTTCTATCATCATGTTCCGAGTCAAAAAAAAGATTTTTTTTTTAAAGAACTACGTGACCCTGATTTCTCGAAAGCTCGAGAATACGTAGGAGCGAGAAACAGTTCCTGTCGGGCCCACCTTTCTTTATTTAATTTTTAGAGTTTCCTTTTTGTCTTGCTATCAAAAGGAGGAGCGAGATTAATTTGGACGAGACGTCCTGTTAATCTCATATTTAAAATATTTCTTTAAAAAGGAGGAGCGAGGTTAATTTGGACGAGACGTCCTGTTAATCTTATTTTTTTAAATATCTCTTTAAAAAGGAGGAGCGAGGTTAATTTGGACGAGACGTCCTGTTAATCTCATTTTTTTTATCTCTTTAAAAAGGCGGAGCGAGATTAATTTGGACGAGACGTCCTGTTAATCTCATGTAAATATTTTGTGTTGATTTTTGTTTATTTTTTTTGTTTATTTTGTCGTTCCGTACATTTTTCTTCTTATGAAGAACTTAAAATATTTATTGGGTTAATTATAATGCGCGCTATCAAATTGAGGTAACCGTTTTTTATAACGGACAGTTGTGAGGTGCTGATACCTTCCTCACCTGTAATCAGACTCCCGAATCATGGAATCTCATTTTTATAACCGGTGCTTTAACAAAAGGTTTTTCCACTATTTTGTCCTAAAAAAAATATTGGTGGCGACTCCCTGTTTATTATTTAAAATCGTTTCGAGGGTCGGCCGCGCCGCCGCGATCCCGGTCGCGACAGTACCCCAAAGGGGCTGAATGCACTTTAGTTGGTTACTCTGATTCAGATTTTACAGGATGTAAACTTGACAGAAAAAGCACTAGCGGAACATGTCACTTGCTTGGTAGTTCTCTTGTTTCTTGGCATAGCAAGAAACAAATAAGTGTTGCACTATCAACAGCTGAGGCAGAATATGTTGCAGCTGGTAGTTATTGTGCTCAAATCCTTTGGATGAGACAACAACTTCTAGACTTTGGAGTTGTATTGGACCATATGCCTCTTAAGTGTGATAATACTAGTGCTATCAATATCTCAAAGAATCCTGTAATGCATTCTAGAACCAAACATATTGAGATTAGACATCATTTTATAAGAGACCATGTTTTGAAGGGTGATTGTGTGCTTGAACATGTTGATACATCTAAGCAATTAGCAGATATCTTCACCAAACCTTTAGCCAAAGAGCAATTCATTCATATTAGAAGAGAATTAGGAATTTTAGATATATCCAATTGTGTCTGTTCTTAATTTTGTTTAATGTATTGCTACTTAATAATTGATTGATAACTGATGTTGGTAAGAATAAGAAGGCAAAAGATCTTTATGAAAATGAAGCCTTGATGATCCAAAAAGAACCATTTTATGCCTTGAAATAATTAAAGTGGAGAAAAATGCAATCTGGAGTGAAACAGGCTCGAGTGAATCAATTCCCCATCCCTTCGAATCGATTCAAGCACCTGATTGCTCAAAATTTTCAAAACAGAGACGTTCGAATCGATTCAGGATACCTTCGAATCGATTCATGCACCTGATTGCTCAATTCTTCTTAAAACAGAGACGCTCGAATCGATTCACCCACTCCTTCGAATCGATTCACGCGACAGTTACACACTTGGTTACGCTGTTTTAAGGCTCTCTTTCATTCTTTTCCTCATTTTTCTCCCACTCTCCTTCCCAAAACTATCCAACTTCCTCTCTAAAACTACTTCTCAACTTCTCCACCTTCAATGGCATCCTCTTCCCAACCTCGCAAGAAGCAAAGAGCAAACATTGCCACTGCTTCAATCCCTCAACATTCAGATCTCTCAAGGTTCTTCTCCACCCAAAAGGTGTTGGAAAGGTACCAATCCTCTTTTTCTGAAAAACACCTAATATCCCCTCATTGGCTTGATGTCCCCTTCTTTGAAATTTTTGGGCTTCCTCTTCTGAATACTCTTCATCAACAAGAGCTAGTAGGATTTATGGCTCTTGAGGAAGTAGCTATCTACCCAGAGTTGATTCGAGTCTTCTACTCAACTTTGCGCCTCCAAAATGCTCGATATATTGCCAAAGTGAAGGGCAAGACCATCATTCTTGACAATGAAGTTATGAACAAAGTAGGATTGCTTCCTCTCAGCAATGCTTCCTTCCATGGCAAGGAACCACCTCTTTCATGGAACTACAACCCTTTGGAGGCAAGAACCTTCTTCAATCTTGCCGGTCCCTCCAGCACCGTTGGGACACTCAGCCTTGACCACCGCCTTCTGTATTACGTCCTGGTGAAAATTCTCCTCCCTTCAGGTGGAAATTATGCAAGACTGAATGAAGCACAAATCTTGTTGCTCTGGGCCATTATTAATCAGAAAGACATTAACTGGATCGATCTGGTAAGGCACTATATGATCAAAGCTCAAAATCTTACTCATCTTCCTTGTGCCATCCTCATTACAAAACTACTCCGCCACTACAAGGTGGACTTGAAGAATGAAGTAAAAGAAATTGTAGGCCCCAAAGCACCAATCAGAAAAACTCATCTCACAAAGATGAATATCGTCGAATATCATGGACTATGGCAATTTCTTCGACGCCCTCGTAACGATGCTGAAGACGATGCTCCTCCTCCTCCTCCACCCGCTCCTACTGATGATTTGTTTGCCAGACTCACTGCCCACATGGATCGGCGCTTAGACATTATGGAAGCCAATCTTAATGCTCGTCTGGATAAGTTTGAAGCTAATATGGAAGAGCGATACATAACTTGCTACTCAAATTTCCAGCATCCATTTTCCTCAGCCTTGATTGACTTCTTACACTTTATGCTTTCTATGTCTAGCAATCATTTAATTTTACGTTCAGACTTAGTTGTTCTTTTTTTAAAACATTTCCCTTATTTACTTTGGTTAATTAAATGGCTATTTTGTTAGATGCTTGGATGATTATATCATATTGCTTGGATGTCACATTTGAGTAGTTTTAATGCAGCATGTGATTATTACTCGCTTGATTACATACTCTCTATATTTGTTTTTGATAATGACAAAGGGGGAGAGATATTTGAAAGATACTAGAGATTTTTTTAAAAGATACAAAGATACTAGAACAATACTTGGTTGATTGAAAAACAAAGGGGGAGACATACTCTTAAATTTTTAAATGACTCGTTATCACTGTTTTAAAAATTAGTGGCTATTAACACCCCAAGTGATGGCCATTGGTTGTCATCATCAAAAAGGGGGAGAATGTATTTGCATGTTGATAACAGGTTTTTGATAATGACAAGGGAACAAGCATCACAAGCTCTTCATGAATCAAAAACAAATGAAACAAATTAAAGGTGTCATATAAAATCAAGAATCGGGAAGAAAACGGTTTCACAAGTTCAAGAAATTAAGAAACCAATAAGCCAAGACAAAGGAAAGCAACCATGGATCACAACATATCAATGGAAGACCTACAGGCATGGAAAAACATCAAACTACAAAGCCTAAATCGATTCAACCACGAATGAATCGATTCACAGCCCTGGAAGTCATCAAAAATAAGAAACAGAATGGGTTGAATCGATTCACTATAACCCTGAATCGATTCAAACACCTGGAAGTCACTAAAATTGAAAATAGAATGCTTTGAATTGATTCACCATGACCCTGAATCGATTCATTCGAAGCTGGCAACCCAGGAAACCCAAACAGAATGCTCTGAATCGATTCAAAACAAAGCTCGAATTGATTCATACGAATCTGGAACTCTAAATTGCACAAGTCAGAATGCTCTGAATCGATTCAATGAACTACGAATCAATTCAAGAAGTGGGAAACACCACTAAAAAGACAGATTTAAGTGGGAACCAACAACCCAATCTCAGAATACGCAAAGACAAGCTGGAACCACTATCTTGCAACGGCTAGGAGGACTTTGAAGCTGCTACAAGGCTCTATAAATTGCTCTCCAACTTAAGCACAAATACACAATTAGAAGCTATCATTCTTCACTTGTTCTCGTGCTCAGTAAGCCATCTTTCTTGTATATTCTGAGTTTAAATTTGTACATCCTCTCATCTTGAGAGTTATAATTTGTGTGATCTTTTACTTGTACATCTACTCTATTAAGAGAGTCATTTCCTTGTAAACACTTCATCAAACACAAAGGTTTTCACTCTAGGATTAAGTGGTCACAAAGGTTGGGGTTCAACCTTTGGGTACTGAGAGTTTGAGAGATTGGGTGGGTTACCCTTTGCTAGTGAGGATTGAGTTCTTGAGTGTGGGACACTAGGAAGCTGCAATTGCTCATAGCTTGTATCTCTAAACTTAAATAGTGGAAATCCTCTAAGTGGGTTGCTTAGAGGCGAGACGTACACCGGTGTTGGTGGAACTCGTTATATTGGTTTGCAAGCTTCTCTCCCTTACTCTTTTACTTTCATATACTACAATTGGTTGATTTATGTTGATTGATTGTGAATTGCATGCTTGAGCTTGTCTAATTTGATATATTTCAAATACTGCCCACCAAGTGTTTGTTAAATTGCTTCAGCTATATTTATCCTTGTGGTACATTGCATACTATCTTTAACTTGATTTCACTTGCATTTTCTTGTAAACTTGGATATAAAAATCAAGTTCAAAGGCATTCCAATCAAAGTTTTAAAACTCAATTCACCCCCCCTCTTGAGTATTGAGGCCACTTGAACAACAAATGAAGTATAAGTAAGTGGGTCAAGAGTCTTAGGCAAGTGTAAGAAAGTTTCTATAAGAAAGGTTTATTTATAATAAGACCCAAATCACGACATTAAGGACCAAAGGCTTATCAAGGCAGGACCCTACTCGGTGACACTAAATGAATGTTGAGATGTTATTGATTTGCATCATACATGCATCATGATCATTTAGGATTATAGTAGGAAACTCAATACTAAAAATATACAGCGAGGGGTATGCTGGAGGACATAAACGTAGAGATCCTTAATTGGATCTCAGGGGTATAACTGGGGTGAGTCACCCTAATGGCTTGGAGTCACGTCCTGACGTCTGGTTGTCCGCAAGCCTACCAGGTAATACCCTAACAAAGATAAGTGTCACTAAGGCCATGTAGAGCCAAGTTATAGAGTGTAATCATATTTGAAAGTTTAGACTTGAGTGTCCCTATTTACCCATAAGAGAACTTGGTGAGCTCCGATCGCTCTAATACAAAAGTGTTGTGCTCAATATGAGATTGAGGCAGGATGACTCTGATGAGTATAATGTTGGAAAGACCCTTATATGCATTTATGAAACAGTAAATAATGAGATAATCATAATACACGTGACTTATGCATAACATCTTAAGTGACTAACAACATTTGATGTGTGGTTATGAATTATGTGATGATTATATCTGTGAGTAAGTGGTGCGTTTATAGGTGATGCTATGAAGCTATGGTACTGCAACCATGAATTGTATAGGTATAATTTAAAGGAGAAGTAACCTAGCAAATTATTATTAAGCACTAATGAACCGTAGGAGTATGCCTGTAAGTAAGTAATAATAGGAATTTGGCTTGTTTAATAAGATGTATGAATAAGGGGTGAATATGAACTGAGAAATATTGAAAATATGATAGTTAATTATCATGTTGTGTGGAAATAGTTAGTCACTGCCTGATAGAATATAACAGGTATAGGGTGGGATATTTATCAATCAACTTAGCTAGAGACCTTTAGGAATGATGATAATGTTGTATGTTGATTCATTGTAAATCCTTGGGCCTAATAAATGACAATAAATTGGTTTTGTATATTTATAAGGATCTAATTTAGGTTTAAGTAAATAATGAATGGATGTCAAGGAAATAGTTTGTCTGTGAAAGGACTAAAACTTAGGAATAAGATAGATAAGGAAGGTATGTAATTGGTCATTGGACGTACTGCATATTTTTCCTATAAGGCTAGAGTGAGATGAACTCACCCATCTTGCTATGTGGTTTCTATTTGTGTATATTTAAATATGCACTATAGGTTTGCGAGGAACCTATATAGAGATAAAGAAAGAACAATGTCAGAGTTGTGAGTAGACGTGGTTAGACTCTCTGCTCGATGAAGTAGCGAATATGTTAATTTATATTTGCATTTATGGAAGCCTGTGTGCCACTATTTTTTAGAATATGTAAGTTATTACTAAGACCATGTGGTGTATAAAGAGTTTTTCTTGAAGTTTTTGATCCACCATTATTTTTGTACAAAAAGAAACTTCCATATTTTTTCTAAAAACTTATAACCTCTTAGTTAAGTAGGATGATCCAGTGGAAGAGATTTGTCCTAGTTAATCAAAGGTGTTACACATAACGTGTTTGTTAGTTCAGTTGTGATGGGGGTATTAGGTATGTGCTTAAACTTGTTTTTATTTTTTCATGCTATTGATTTCATAAATACATACGAACCAATAACAAATTTCTTTTTAATTGTACATGGTTGTGTGACTTCTATTTAAATGTTTTGCTGATTTCTTTTGCTAGACTTTGTAAAGTAAGCCCAATATGGTTTGGAAAAGCAGTAACATTTATAAGTAAATGGTGTATGATGGTACACAGTTAGACTTACAAGGGTGGTTGAATAAGTCTTAAGCTATTTTTCAAAAATATTCGCGTACAGACCGCTCGAGTAAAAATCAATTTTAACAGACCAGAGATAGGGGATAAGGAAAATACACAATGAAAATTTATCTTGGTTCATTTCTAATACAGAAGCTAGTCCAATCCCTTCAGCCCAAAGGATTTTCACTATTGTAAAACGCCTTTACAATCTGCACCAGCCCAATGCAACAGTATTCTTGACTCCAGCCACTTCTAGCTTATACCCAAGTATTCTTGACACTTAGCCACTCCTAGCTAAAAACCCAAGTATTCTTCCAAAAGCCTCTTCAGGCCATAGTGTTTCCCAACACTAACAAATTCTGGCAACACACCAGAAAATACAAAGTGATGGTAGAGAGAGTGTTTAAAGTTACAATCAATAACTTGGCGTACAAAGATATGAAATGATACAAGGTACACTGAGCTACAGACTACTATAAGTCACGGTCTGCGCTAAGCAGAACTACAAAGAGGACTTAAGTAGTGAATACAAGAACTTAAAAACTTTCAAGAAAAGTCTTACACACTTAGGTTTCGAGAGAAAAAAATAAAAGAGTATTTGAGTATTAAGTTAGGCAGCGTCTCTGTCTTACTTTCAAAGCCTTCTTGTATTTATAGTCCTTCTGAAAAATATCCATTGGTTCAACTTCAAAGGATGTTAGTCTCTTGAGGATTGTGCTGTCAGTGAGTGCAGGCACATGCTTTAGAGAAGTTTCCTTATCTGGGCAACTTCAAAAGCTTTCATCAAAAGATCCTTTTTTCTTATGTACTTTAGGAAAGCATGTACACTCTATAGCAGTTGACCTTAGGCTATCCATTCTGACCAAGTTCAGCTTTTCTAACATCATGAGACATGTAAGGCAGTTTTCTTGATACACGAGAAAAAAGCCTTTAACTTTTTTGTTGATTGCCTCTTTAATGCTAACTTTAGAGAGGACAAGTGAAAGTTCTTACAGCTTCATATTTAGAAAGGAAAGATCCTTTGTCAAGAACTTGAAGAGTCACAGAACTTTTAAAGGTCTGAAGAGCAATCATCTGAGGGTCTTAAGACACCAAAAGACTTGATCCATTAAAGCTTGAGTGAGTACAAACTTCTTTATTTCAGAAGTAGATTGATTTTTACAGACTCCCCTTTTCTTTTGCAAATGGAGCTCTATGGACTCTTAACATACTTCAACAGAACTGTTAGATAAATAGGCAGTACAAAATTCATTTTAGTTGTGAGTCTTGAAGTATATTATTAACAAATCACATGAGGTTCAGACTGCTCAATCATGAGTTCAGACTTTACTCTAACATTCTCCCCCTATTTGTTGATAACAAATATTAAGTCTCGAGGATAAAATGAGTTCTGCATTAAATGAAGAATCGAAACATTGAATATCAAGACATAGCATAGGTTTCAAATTCTTTCAAATTTTTACAAAAGATAGACAAGTTAATCATATGCAACAGGCTTTAAGGGAGTTAAAGTAATGAATCATCAATAAATCTAAAGACATAGAAAATGAACAATTTTTATTGATGAACATAAGAAGTGTTATAAACTTCAAAAGTAAAAACAACCTACTATCTGCACAACTCTTTTTAACTTAAACTATTTCCCAAAATATTCTCCCCCTTTTGTAATCAACAAATGAGGGGCATCACTAAGACTGAGGAGTCTTGGGAGCAGAGTTCGGAACACACTGGGTGGCAGAAGCTGAAATTAGAAGTAATGTAGAGGCATATACTAAAATTAAATAATGTAATTGATGGCAAAATAAATAAGGAGCGTCAACCAAAATAATTGATGTGGCATAGTCGGAGGATGGAACAACGATGGAAGAAACATCATAAAGGATGGATAAACCTTGGACATTCTACCAGCATAAGTCCAAAAATTACGAACATCAGTGAAAAGGCCAGAGGAGTTAGTCGAGGATGTACTCCTGATTCGATCATGTTCCCAACAATGGTGTCCCCATAGTAGACCACGAGTAGCATTATCTGGGGATCGATCGTGAAGAAGAACATGGAGAAGATCATCAGATAATTGCCTTGGTTTATACTTCCACCAGTCTGGACTAGAGGGTAAGGAATGCCAAACTTTCCCATTAAGATTATTGGTATAATTCATTTTGGCTTGGGCATTACCCTATCTGGACTGACCAAAAGCTTTGCAGACTGCTGAATCATGGCCTTGACATATTTGGAGACTAGAAAGTGTCGAGTTTCAGTTTCTTGTCATGCAGCCTGTTGATTTTGGAAAGAGCAAACAGAGGCAAAAAGGTTTTCAGAGTATAGTGCAGGATGTAAGAGAGCATCTTCAGCAAGGATGGAGGATGAGTTCTAGACCAGTTGGTGATGTGAATGCCAGAGCTTCCTAAAAATGTTTGGATAATGACAGGAACCTTCTCAGGGAAAGGTCGGTTAGAGACAGTATGGATAATAGGAAAGGATCTACGATAAGGGATAAGTGGTATAGTAGGAGGTTGTATTGAGAACAAGGAGAAAATGTAGGGACAATGTTTAGGGGTCGGGGAAAGTTAAAGGTGGGGATGAAAGCTAGGCCAGATGGGTGAAAAAGGCGATTAGTTTTGAAGGAAGGCTGTTTGGACAAGGGCTTAGGTTTCGATTTTAGTTGGGAGGTAGTGTGTTTAATTTTTGTGGATGGAGAGGGTACAAATTTAGGGGTAGGTTAAGTCTTAGGTTGGGAAACAGGTTATGCTTCAAGCTGGGTAGTGGAAGGGGCTGGAGAGAGAGGTTTGGGAGAAGGAGATTTGGGTGCAGGAGAAGTTACCTTTGATGGAGAAAGAGGTGCAGATGTTTTAGTAGCTTGAACAAGAGGAGCAACATGGGTATGTTCACGCACTTGTGCAGGGTTAAGCGGGAGTGGTAGGAGACGTCTGCTTTTTCTTTTTCTTCTTCTGAACCTTGGAACCTTCAGAAGTCTTCTTCTTTGGCTGCTTGCCTTTAGCCTTCAAGACATGCCATTGCTCTTTGTCCTTTTTATACATATGATAATTGATATTGTACAGGTCAACCCAATCGTAGTTCGACCATTTAGATACATCTGCATCAGGGAACTTGTCATAGTAGTATTGAATGAAATGAATGTATCTCTTCTTGGATGGGATCTTGATATAATCCTTAAGCTTAACAGAGTAAGGATTATATATGTTGGATGAGGAATGAGTGGAATAGGTACCTTTTGCTTTTCTGCAGTCTGTACCTTAGCAGGGTCATGAGCAGACTACTTTTTCTTCAAAACATCTCCAATGGGGACGTTATCATTAGACACATCAAGGGGCTCAATAGACTATTTTTCACCAGACTTCTTTACTGGAGGAGAACCAAACTTCTTTTCAGACAAGATAAAGACTTTCTTAACCTTGGCCTTCTTGGCTTGAGGTTCTTCTTCCACAGGCTCAGATTTGACCTTCTTTTTTAGAGGAGCCTTTTTCGGGACATCAGTAGCAGCGATAGACTTGTCCAATATAGGAGAGAAGATTGGAAACTTAGTGATCAGGGGACCACTGATCATCCAGTCTGTAACATTTTCAAGACTAACATTCTCCAGCTTGAAGATCTTCATTAAGACAGCTGGGTAGGGAAATTTCTTCTGTTTCTTTACTATAGACGTAGTCATGTAAGTGAGCAGAATGTTTGCCAGGTTGATTGGTTCCTTCATCATCATGTGATACATATAGAATCTATCTAGCTTAGATACTGTATCCTTGGCAGACTTTCTGGGACAAAATACCCAAGACATCAACACATGCAGCATCTTTGCCTTTGGCAACAAATTTCCAGATGATAACTTGTCTGGATGAGCTATTCCATACAAAATTTCATCAATCGTGAACCAATGTGAACACCCATTTCTGTCCAGCTCATAAATAAAAGGAAAAGAAAATTTGATTGTTCAAATGTTAAATAATTGTTTGAATCACACAAAGCAAAATAAAATTGGCATTTTGAATAAATTTTATCTTATGATAGTTTCTGAAATTTATACTTAAGTGAAATAAAATTCTACACTTGAATTTTAACACCTTATGCATTCAAATTAAATTAATTGGAAGGCTCCATCATGTTACAAGTTATCCTAGTTAGGCATGGCAACGGGGCGGTTTGGGGACGGGTTTGACTCCTACCATCCTCATCCCCGTTATCCTAGACCCTAACCATGCCCGTCCCCATCCCCGTCGGGCGAGATAAAATGACTCTCGTCCCCGTCCCCGATCAGAATCGGGGGAACCCGTCCCTGTTTTTATAAAAAAAAAATTCTTCATCAAGTATTTTAAAAGTTGTTGTTGTACCTACAAAATTATTAAATATTTTACATACAATAATAAAAATAGTAATAAATCATCTTGGACACAATTATTAAACATTGTCTAACAAATCATTTCTAGTAATACATATATAGTAAGAGTATTAAGTAATTTAAGTATGTCAGGGCGGGGACGAGGACGGGAACGGTGGCAGGACAGATACTAGTTTTAGCATCATCGTTCTCGCCCGTGACTTTTACCTACCGGGTAAAAACCGTCCCCGAAACCAAAAAAAAAGGAAAACCCACTTAAACGGGGGCGGTGCGGTATGGTTATCCGCGGGGATGAATTTTTTTGTTATGCCTAATCCTAGTCAACAAATTCCTATGGCTATGACCAATTGATAAAGTTCAAAGGAGCCCATGGACAAGACTAAGCTTTGATGTGACATTAATTTAAATTAGTATTAAAAATTGGAATGGGTCAACATGTTTAATTGGAAAACTCATAAGTAACCAGTTTACATGACCCAAAAAATCAATCAGGAGAACAAAAAAAAACTTGTTAAATTGGTCCCAAATTGATCGGCCTAAACACAAAAAAAAAAAAAAAGTCCAAATAAATCGGTTTTGAAACAGCCTTAAAAATTGACTACAAGAAAATTACCATCTACCCACGGACACCTATAGTGACACATATAGCTATAGTCAAGTTGTGAACCGTAGTTACAAGTTAGGTTTTCTGTGTTGCATTAGGCACTACGTACTTTTTCCGCTTGCATCTTTACCAAGTTTCTAGCAACGTTTATTAGTAGCATTATGTGTTCCTAATTTCTTCACTCAATCACTCCCTTTCCATTCCATCGAGCACTTCTCTTAATCTCTTTCACTCGCTCTCTCGAAGATCTTCATTGAGGAAATTGTGATTGATGCATTTTTCCTTTTCACGAGGTTAGGGATTTTCATTTTTTTTTTCAATTTTTGCTTGAGATTAGTGTTTTTTTTTTCACGGATTTGCATCCACCGATAGGGTTTTCCACCATTGCACATGCACCTAAATTTCAACGATTTTTTATGATCAATTCCCCCGATAGGACTGGCAACACCTCCTCTGCCACCGCCGCCTCCTCCGTCATGCACCACACTTTCGCATCATCGCCTCGGTGCCACTGTGGTTCAGGTTTTTCGAAACACCATCAAGTTCTTCAATGACGTCCCTGTGGAGCTGGTGTCGCATTGTGGGGTGCTTATTATCCAGCACGATCAAATTTTCACAGAGCTTTGCTCTCGCTCATACTCTCAACAAGGTTTCTCCCTCTCTTTTCTCTCATTCTCTCTCCAATATTAAGGTGTTTCAATTTTATTTCTCGTTTCTTCGTTGTTTGCGTCTTTTTCAATGACATTTGTGGATAACAATGGATGTGCATTTTTAATTCAGTTCTTGTTTTTCTTATTTTCATTTGATGGAGTAGATTGTGATTAGAATTTTCATTTGATGGATATGCATTTTTAATTCAGTTTGGACAGATTATGATTAGAAATTCAATTTGTTTGCGAGATGTTTGATAAAATTTTCCTTCGAGGACCCGTGTTGCGTCTTCTGGGATTTCAGAATTTTTGTATATATGTTCATCATTCATGCCAAATTAAAGAATGTAACATTGAATTTATTGAACTTATGGTGATTACAATATCAAATACTGAAGTAGAGGTTAACTAGATAAAAAAAATACTCACGTGGCATATTGTTGTGGTCCTGGTATAGAGGTTAACTAGCACTAGGCTTAACTCAGAAGCAAGATGGCATAGAAGAAAAGCTAAATGTATCACAAAATCAAGTGATGCAACTCAAGAGGGAGTTGGCTCAATTGCTCCAGTCTGGTCAGGACTAGAACGATAACATCTTTTTCCTCAATTTTATATCTTTTTTTTTCTTCCTCTCCTTTCCATTGAGATTTTGATTTTTGGTTCTCTTTGTGTTGGTAAATTTAATTGTTAAAAAGAAAGTGGGGAATGATAGATTACTTGTTCTGTTTGACTTTTGGTGTTCTAGTTGAAAACATTATCAGGGAAGAGAAAATTATGGCAGTTTATGATCTTGTAGAGATGTTCTATGAACTTACTGCAACATGCTTGCTCATGATCAAATCACAACAGTATTTGATACTTGCAAAATTACTTTCTGTTTAAGCAAAATTGGGATTGTGAACCAAATATGTGATCATCACTTTAGGAGAATCTAAATTTGTTTTTTTTTAAAAAAAAGTTAATTATAGGGATGCTAAAATCATATTTGTATTGGCATTCTATGCCTGTAACTTGTGTAAATATTTGGAATGCCCACATATGTCTTTATTTTAAGCTCTGCTTGTTTTTTCTTTATGAAAATACTGATCTTGCAGTCTATAAGTTTGTTCATTAGAATGTGCATTCTCTGCAAACTGACCTCATCATTGTTTCTCCTTTCTAAACTTCTCAAAAATTGCCCTGTTGACTAAATGGAAGCAATTCCAAGTGTAGTATTTGCATCTCTAGATGTTAAGGCATACCTGAGCTCATGGATGTGAAGAGGCATATTATGTCTAAGTATAGTCTGGATGAAAGTTTGGTTGCAAAATCAATAAAGAATCAGATTTCTAGTGCTTATGTTGGCTAGATCTCCTGATGCAATTATTAGTTGAAGAATTTATTGAGTTTCCACTTGCATTTCATAGGATACAAGTGTTTAAAACTTTTTATAACCTTTTGGCTGGTGGACCTAAATGCGTCCTAGAAATTATAGGCTGCAAGGCTTAACAATAGAGCATGTCAAAAGCCACTTACAGGTTTGGGCTGTTAACTTGATATCCATGATTGTCATTTGTCAATCTTAGGTCTTTCTGCATGTTCTGTTTGGTGTGATTTTCAACACTCTTGCTGATGATTAGGAGCTACATTACACTCTCCATTCCATGAATTTCAAGGCTTCCTTTATATTATTAAATTTGTAAAATTTCCTTTTTTTCTTTTCCTATTTTTTTAACTTGAACATTTGGTGGAACAATCTTCTGCCTTCGGTTCTAATTTTCTTTGTCTCTATATCAAGGTCTACGATGGTGTGTTAGGATCAGAACAGTGAGAATAAGGTTTTGGGTTAGTTTGGTTCTTTTCTGAAACTCCCAATCAAGTTCAATATACCTACTCTCTTTCTATTGGCCCTTTTATCGGGCACATTTAATTTGGTTTGTAAGAATTCTGATATCCCATTAAACATATCTGATCATTTTAAGATTCATTGTGAGCTGAAAAAGAAAAATAAAATAAAGTGTCCTCTCTGATTTTGGTGCAGTTTGAACTTTAGAGGAACTTGTAATGGTAAAGAATTTTTCTTATGGCACTCACCATACAATACCATCTCAATCCCTTATCTCCCTTATGTTTCTCCAAATTCTTTCAGGTGTACTGTCACACATTTGATTTTAGTTAACAATTTCTAGCCACATTATTGTTCTTGTTTGTTGTTTGGGTTATCTATAATAACATTTTATGCCTTGTTGGTCATAGATAATATCCTAAGATTCCATTGCTCCTCTTGTTAACCTGTGACAAAATATATTCTTGATGATAACATTGTGGACTTCATTGGTCATGCCTTATCGCTTCATAGAGATTATCAGCACCTGGATGAACCAGCGGTCAAAAGCATGAAGAGAATATGAATCTAAGTATGCTGGATTAGTAACTTGTTAATTTATTATGCACTTGTAATTCATTCTCAATCACGGATTCTTCTTAACTGAAAATTTCTTGTGTTCCATTTGGTTCCTAAGCTTATTTTGTCTTTGTATTTATGCTTATGTTTCCAAATTGTAGTTATACGTAGAGTCTCGCCCACTTTCAAGGGGGGTCACCTTACATGTTGTCTTTTTTATATATACCACATTATCTAATGACATCAAAAGTTTACTAGGTTTCAGAATTATTCATGAGGTAATTTCAATTTTAAAAAAATGATAAAATTGTTATTACTTACTATTGATTTAAATTCTTCTTTTGTAGGTCTTCAACGATTTGTCTTTTAGATTTGCCTAATAAACACCGGTGTAAGCTAATTTTAGTTGTATTTTTCTACAACTTCCTATATTCTCATGTTTGAACATTCGAAGATTATCTTCAATTCTTCATTGATATTTTCAACCTTTAAACATTAAGAAACTGATGTATTTTTCTTATTCTACTTATATTTCTTTTTTATGCTTAAGAGTTTGAACTTTGCTATCAATTAGAATTTGATGACTATCGGGTCTCCTACTTGGTCCTACTTGAAAAGCGAATATTTTGGGTATTTTTCTTTTAGATTTATTGATATTCATGTTGACATCACTATTTTGATCATTTGAAATTACTGGTATTTTTTGGCAATTATAAATTATAAATGGTTGAAATGATATATGGCCAGCGTTTATAAAAGTTGTGGCAATTTTGTTATCCATTTTTCTGGGGTTAAAATTTGCCAGTAAAACCAATTCTGGCGTTATCAATAAGATCCCACAAGTAGGTTGTGACACTTTCTATGACATACAATGAACTTCTGGGGGTTTAAACCTTCCGGAAATAACAAAAAAACTGCCAAAAAATACCAATTCTTTTTTTTAAAACTAAGAAAAAATTGGTATTTATCGTACAACTGTAACTATATGGTATAATGGACGGTCTGATTGGACGATGGTCAAAGTCAAACATACATTTACTCACGGTTTTTTAATATTTAGAGACAGATTGCGTCTGTCACTACAAATAATTATTTTTGTAGTGATTTGTATATATAATGAATGTATGAGTTACTATCATTTAATTATTTTATATAAATTTTTATTTTATAAAACATGTACAATGATCAATTTATGTTAACTTAAAAATAATTTTATCCTAATTTTTAAAATTATTGTAATTATAATATATATATATATATATATATATATATTTAATCATTACTTGTGCGACCTCGGTTTGAGTATAATTAAATCATTGAGCCCTAAATCATATTTTCACCGATTTAATAATTCGTCCAATTTTATAAATATTGGTTTAAATATCAATTTTTATTGTAAAAAATAATTTCTTTCCTAATTTTAATAGTTGGAGACAAAATTGATCAAAGATTATCAAAATTTTAAACTAATTAATATTTTAAAAGATAAAAATAAAATAGATTGATGATTATCTAGGTTGGAGACAAAATTAATATCTTAAAAAAGTTTTTGATAAAATTTATTGACCTGAGAAAAAAATGACTATTTATTCTAGTTTTTAATGATTAGCTCAATGGTTTTTTTTAAGTGGGTGATTAGATCACTGTAAAACACTTAAATATTGTTGTAAAAAAACCAAGCAAACAACTCAAATATTGGACGAAGATATATATATTTTTTCCTTTAAGTGGGTATTCAACAAATCATGTTCTAATCCCGTTGATGATAAAGATATTCTAAACATTATATATGATCTGTCCTGAATCGGGGTCAAGAGATCCGGTGTCGGGCCAGTCACAAATAGTGAGAAGATTCTATTTTTGAAGACCGGTTATGTGAGTATCCGGTCTATATATCTGGTCTTCAAAAACAGAATCTTCTCACTATTTGTGACTGGCCCGACACCGGATCTCTTGGCCCCGGTTCAGGACAGATCATTGGCATGCCCAGTGGGACGCGATAAAGTTATTCCCACATCCTACGAAAGAACAGTGATTATCCATGGAAGGCGAAGCACATGACTTTGTGGAAAATCAACCTGAAGGCAGAACCAACACAAACGCCTTCAGAAAGCTTAATTTTGAATCTCAAGGGGGCAGCTCAAAGAAGATGGTACCAGTGTCTAACCCCGACCCTCGTGATGAGTTGATCAGTCAACTCCAAAAAGAACTTGCAGAATTGCGAAGAGAAAGAAGGCAGAGTGAGGACAAGGAGTCATCTCGCACAAGAGACACTCCCTATACAGCTAAAGGAGAAAAATCCACAACCCTCCAATATTCAAGCATCCCCACGTTTGAGGGGAAATAACAGACCCACGATTCTGATGATAGAGCTGCTAAAGGGAGGAGGGAGCTAATGACAGCATCCCCGGTAACTTACAAGCTCAAAGTTCCTTTTTCAAGGAGGCTTATGAGCATACACATCCCTAAGCATCTGCAAACCACTCAGCCACTCTCTATTGGAAAATATAATGGTGAAACCGATCCTACTAAGCATCTTGATGCTTACGTATTCGAAGCCATGTATTTAGGGGCTGACGAAGATGTTATGTGTCGGATGTTCCCACGAACATTGTCAAAGGAGGCCCTCAGCTGGTTCAAAGGTTTACCTTCAGGATCAATAGATTCCTGGGCTGAAATGGCAGCTGTTTTCAAAACTCACTTTGTCATCTCTAGAGATATTCCCAGGACATCTCATACTTTAGTCCAAATCAAGCAGGGCGAAAACGAAACTTTAAAGGATTTCCTGAAGAGATTTTACAAGGAAGCATCTCTAGTTCCTAACCTCACAGAGTCCATAAAGTTGCATATTGTTATCGAGGCATTGCAGCCAGGATCAGCCTTCGCCCTCTTACTAGCAAAAAGCCCACCAACAACTTTTGAGGAGTTCAGGAAGAAAGCCTCGAAATATGTGGGTATAGAGATGCACTTAGAGGCTATGGCTGCAAAGAAAAAACCACCAGCATCATCTTCACAACCGCGGAGAGATAAGGACAAGATGAGGTCAGAACACATGGAGAGGCCGTTTAACAACCCCAAAGTTAACAACTCTTCTCCTCGACGTCGAGAGAGATGTGTTAATTCCTTTAGCCATTATGCACCTCTGACAGCCAGACCATCTCAGATTTTGAGAGAGGTAGGATGGCCAGCATTCAGTATTTATGACATTAGGAGGCCGGCCCCTGTGAAAAGACCAGGGAATCCCCGTAAGTACTACGATTTTCATGAACAGACAGGTCATTCCACCGATGAATGCCAAGCTCTAAAAAATGCAGTCGAAACGTTAATTAGAGAACGCAAACTAAAGCAATACTTGTTCAAAGAAAAATCCTTTGACAGGGTAGACCGGAATGAGAAAAGAGAAAGAGATCCAGACGACGGGGATGATAATAGCCGTAATTCGGTTAGGAAGTTCTCTGCTGCAGAGAAACAAAAAGGTGCAGTGACTGATGACATAGCTCATAGAGACGATATGCCCCAGCAACAGCGTCAAGGCCGGCGTGAAGTCATAGATATGATCGCTGGAGGGTTCGTTGGGGGAGGAGCTTCGATTACAGCCCGTAAGAATCATCATAGAATGATTCTGTCTGTACAAGGAAAACATAAAGACAATCGTCCTTACAGAGGGGGGTTGAATTTCCAGTAATTTTATTCTCTGATGAGGATTTCGGTCCTACCGTTCCGGGTGGAGACGATACTGTAGTCATTGTTGCAGTAATAGCTAACAAGGATGTCCGAAGAATCCTTGTCGACCAGGGAAGTTCCTGTGATGTTATTTTTTATAATTGCTTTAAAAGAATGGGTTTCAATGACTCAGACTTACAGCCTTACACACAGGAACTAACAGCTTTTTATGGTGCAAAGCAACCAACAAAGGGGTACTTTGACACCCTTATCTCTTTTGAAGGTGAACTAGGGGCCAGAACGGTTAAATCTAGAGTGCTGGTAATTGATGTTGAATCACCATTCAATGGCATCATAGGCCGCCCCACCTTGAATGCTATGGAGGCAATTGTTTTAACTCCACACCTCCTTATCATGTTTATCGATAAGGACAATGCTGTTTCTTCCATCTGAGGTGACCAAGAGATGGCCAGGTACTGTTATAACCTGAGCCTAAATATGACAAAGTTGGAAGCATCCAATAAAAAGAGGAAGCTTAATGATTATGGAGCAACTGCTGGTTCTGTGAGCCTTGTCGATTTGGACCCGAGGGCGGAGTTGAACATTGATCCATCCAACCCATCAAAGCCCACGCCAGATGGAAGTTCCAAGGACATCGTATTGGGAGATTCTCCAGAAAAGGTCACCCATATTAATGACAAGCTAGAAACAGAAATACAGCAGCGACTGTTGATGCTTCTACAGGAATTTAAAGATCTTTTCGCATGGACAACAACAGATATACTTGGTATGGATCTGGACTTCTGTTGTCACAAGCTAGCTGTTTATCCGGAGACGAGGCCGGTCGCCCATAAAAAATGAAGACTGGGCCCAGAGAAATAGAAAGCTGCTTGTGAGCAGACGGAAGAATTACTAAAGGCCGGATTTATTAAGGAGGTCCGCTACTCCTCGTGGCTTTCCAACGTCGTCATGGTTTAGAAATCCAATGGAAAATAGAGAATGTGCACTGACTACGTGGACCTCAACCGTTGTTGTCCCAAAGACCCGTATCCTCTCCCTAATATAGATCGGATGATGGATAATTCATCTGGCTACTAGTATTTGAGTTTCATGGATGCTTACTCAGGGTATAACCAGATTCCGATGTAGGAGGAGGATCAGGAGAAAACAGCTTTCATCAATTATCGTGGTGTCTTTTGCTACACCGTTATGCCCTTCGTCCTGAAGAACGCTGGGGCCACATACCAGCGTATGATCAACAAGGTTTTTGAAGGCTTACACACCCAGATAGTCGAGGTGTACATTGATGATATTATCGCCAAGACCTCTGCAGGAGGTGACCACATAGAGGACCTGCGCCAAGTGTTCTTACGTCTGAGGCAGTACAACATGAGGTTGAACCCTTTGAAATGCACTTTTGCAGTCCCAGCTGGGAAATTCTTGGGTTTCATGTTGACGCAGCGCGGAATTGAGGCTAATCCAGGAAAGTGCCAAGCCATCCTTAACATGCAAAGTCTGAAAAATGTGAGGGAAGTGCAGTCCCTAAATGGCAAAGTAGCAGCTTTGGCACGATTCATGCCCAAGATGGCCCATAGATCACTTCCTCTATATAGGGTCTTGAAGGAAAATAAGCAGTTCGAGTGGGGACAGGAGCAAGAACAAGCATTTCAAGAGCTTAAGGAGGTGTTGTCCAAACCTCCTATTCTAACGAAACCTGACCCCGGGGACACGCTCATCTTATACTTGGCTATTTCAGATGAAGCTTTGGGCGTAGCCTTGGTAAAGGAAACTCCTGATGGACAGAGGCCGGTATACTTCACCAACAAAACATTACAAGGCGCTGAGATCCGGTATCAAAAAATTGAAAAGGTCACTCTCGTTGTTGTTTGAGCCTCTCAACAGTTGCGTTCATATTTTTACGCTCATCCAATCATGGTAAGAACAGACCTACCACTCCGCTCTGTGTTAATCAAATCTGACCTCACTGGTAGGATGATCAAATGGTCCATTGAACTCTCAGAGTTTGATATATCTTATGAACCTCGAGGTGCTATCAAGGCTCAGGTCCTGGCTGATTTCATCATGGAAATGACAGGGATAGATCCAGCTACACCTTGTGTTCATTGGACCATCCATGTGGATGGTTCATTAAACCAAAGGGGATCCGGAGCAGGTGTAGTCCTTGAAAGCGATGACGGTATGCTCCTGGAAATCTCCCTTCGCTTTAATTTCAAAACTTCAAATAACCAAGCTGAATACAAAGCCTGTTTGGCTGGGCTTCGAGCTACGATTGACATCGGAGCTTCTGAGGCGACGCTCTGCAGTGATTCACAACTTGTGATTTCACAGATCTTGGGAGATTATCAAGCTCGTCAGCCTCAACTCCAATTGTACTTAAACTGTGTCAAGGAGTTGAGAGAGAAATTCTCAAAAATGGAATTTAAACATGTTCCACGCGAAGAGAATACCAGAGCGGATATACTTTCCAGATTGGCAAGCACCAAACGGCCAGGCAGCACCACAACGTTGGTCCAGAGCACACTGACGTCACCCAGCATTCCTCTTTTCCCCTCTCTAAATGCCATAATGACCAATTCCCTTTACGGAGATACATAGATGGCCCCATACATCCGTTATTTGGCCGACGGGCAGTTGCCTACAAATGAGAAGGAAAAGAAAAGGATAAGGAGGGAATTGCCATACTTCACTATGATTGATGGTAACCTTTACAGAAAGGCACTCTTCGTACCTTACTTAATTTGTCTGAGAGAGAATGAGATACAAGGAGTAATGGAGGAAGTGCATGAAGGACAATGTGGGCACCACGCCGGAGGAAGAAGTTTGATGAGAAAAATCCTTAGGGCGGGGTATTGGTGGCCCACGATGAAGCAGGATTCCATCGACTTTGTCAAGAAATGCGACGCCTGCCAAAAGTTCTTTAATCTTTACCACACACCGGCGGAAGAGCTCTTCACATCCGCTGTTCCATGGCCGTTCTACCAATGGGGATTGGATATTTTGGGCCCTTTCCCAACTGCTCCTGGGGGCATTAAATATCTTATTGTAGGGGTCGATTATTTCACCAAGTGGATTGAAGCAGAGCCGGTGGTGCATATTACTTCAGCCCGAACTCGTCGTTTTATGTATAAAAATATTATAACACGATTCGGAGTCCTAGCGCGGGTCGTCACAGACAATGGAACCCAATTCACGGACAGGAAGTTTACAGATTTACTCGAGGGGTTAGGAATAACCCAGATATTTTCCTCTGTCGAACATCCCCAAACCAACGACCAAGCTAAAGTGGCCAATAGAGAGGTGCTGAAAGGACTGAAAAAATGTCTTGGGGAAGCCAAGGGCGGATGGACAGACTAGTTGTGCCACGTCCTTTGGGCATATCGGACAACGCCTCATTTTCCACCAACGAATCCCCGTATCGCCTGACCTACGGGGTGGAAGCAATGATACCTGTGGAATTACAAATTGCTTCTACAAGGGTCAAGTACTTCTCTGAAGAAAGCAATGACGCTAACTTGGCATCAGAAATGGATGTCATACAAGAGCTCAGAGAGGACGCATTCATTAGAGATCAGGCCATCAAGGCCAAAGTCGCCCTTCGGTACAATAAACGAGTCCAATCCAGGACTTTCAATATTGGGGATTTGGTTTTAAGGAAAGCAAGTGTGGGAAACAAATTCTCTCATCAAGGCAAATTAGCCCCGAACTGGGAAGGCCCATACAGGGTATCTGAGGTCACCGGTAAAGGCTCTTACCGCCTTGAAAACCTTGATGGCACACCAATCCGAAACAAATGGAATATTCAGAACTTGCGCATTTATTATAGCTAGCTGCTAGAGTGACATTCACTCTTTTTTCCTCATATGAGATTGATCAACGGAGAATTCGTTATATCATGATCCCAGCTATGCTTTTATTGTAATTCTTATTTTTGTTCAATAAGAATCTCATACACCAACTTAACTCTTTTGAGTTTTTCTTTATGCTGTGATTTTTAGTGTTTCCAGCGTGCACAAATATATTTAGGACGGATTATCTCAGCTACCTATTCTGTAGTTGACGATGTAACTCCTCGAATATGTGTGAATAATCGAAGACCTGGGCACAGTAGGATTGGTCCTCCTGCAGAGACCATACCGAATCCCAGGAAAAGGGCGCAGTAGGATCAGACCTTTCCATAAGGCTGTACTGAACCCCATTCGAAGGCCCAGATTGTAAGATTAAACCAAACTCTGGGTACGGTTAATAAGTTTGGCTAAACACCGTTGAAGGCTCAGATTGTAGCATTAAACCAAACTCCGAGTATGACTAGTAGGTTTCACCGAACGTCGGTGAAGGCTTGGGTGCAGTAAGCTGGTTCTTCTTCAAGACCACGCTAAACCCCGAGTAACGGGCACAGTAGGTTCAGGATTATCCCTGATTTGAACCTCGTGTTGAAGGCTCGGATTGTAGGATTAAACTGAACTCCGAGTACGACTAGTAGGTTTGGCCGAACGTCAGTGAAGGCTTGGGCGTAGTAAGCTGGTCCTTCTTTAAGGCCACACTGAACCCTGAGTAGATTGAGAAGGCCGATGAATGAGTAAAATCCAACACCGATGAAAGACATGGGTTGTAGGATCAAAACCGAACCCCAATCGAAGGCTTGGATTGTAGGATTGAACCGAACTCCAAATACGACGAGTAAGTTATGCCGAACTCTAAATCTCCCAGAAGTACTTCCCCAGGGAATTCTTCACTCGGTAATGCTTTCTCTTAAAATTCCTTATCTGGAAATACCTTAACTTCAAAGTCATGTTCGTGAATTCTCTAGTCGGCAATGTCTTACTAAAGTCCGACTCATGAATTCTTTAAATGGAAATTATCACTTTGAAGTTGCTATCAGGAATAATTTACTCGGGTATGTCTCTACCTGAGATGTACTCATCCGAAGCCAACATCTTTATCTGTCCAGAAGCATTTCATCCGGAAATTCTCCATTCGGTACCGCGCCATGCAGGAATCGGAGATATTACACTCGGCTTTATCCCGCTCAGAAATATTTCATTCAGGGATATCCCATTCAGAAATGCTTCACTCGGAGCTATCATATTCGGAAATGTTTCACTCAGTGCAATCCCACGTGGAAGTGTCACACTCAGAGACACCCTACTCGAATTGTAGGACTAAACTAAACTCCGAGTGTAGTTGGTACAATCAAACCGAGCGCCGTTAAAGGATCACTCGGAACCTTCCACCCAGGAAGTATCAATCGGAGCCTTCTACCCAAAAAGAATTGATCTGAGAGTTTCATTCGGAGCTATCGCTCGGGAGAGCTTCCACTTGGAGCTATCGCTCGGGAGAGCTTCCACTCGGAGCTATCGCTCGGGAGAGCTTCCACTCGGAGCTATCGCTTGGAAGAGCTTCCACTCGGAGTTATCACTCGGGAGAGCTTCCACTTGGAGCTATCGCTCAGGAGAGCTCCCACTCGGAGCTATCGCTCAGAAGAGCTTGCACTCAGAAGTATCACTCAGAATTTGTTCAAGACAAAGTACCCGTCCTTGACATAAAAGTAAGACTCGGATAAAACGTACATGCTTTTACCGAGCAACACGAGGAGATTACAAGTAATGGAATTTCCTGGGTGACACGACCAGAACCAACCTCACTCAGAGTCACTCACTTAGAGTCGAATATTTGCTCGGAATCACTCATTCAGAGTCAAATGTTCACTCAGAACTGATCACTCAATAATGCTTGGGGACAATATCCAACGGCTAACGAGTATTTCGAGGGATGAACACTTAGTAAACATCGTCAAGATTACTTCCGCTTAAGACTAACACTACAAGCCGTTCTCATGATAACAACGTGTTTCCCCACGAGGGCAACCCCCATTATGGTACTTATAATCGAAAGCCTAATCATCAAAGATTAAGGTATTTTTCTTACTAAGCTTGTGAATGCCAAATGTTGTGATTTAAGTAAACGACTTCATCACACTACAATTTCGATACAACATAAGATGGATAAATTCTATCTTTTCTACCAAACCAAGCCTTTCTTATTAAAGTACCCACACATAGGAACAGTAATTATATGTTATTATCTATTTTAGATTCTACGTATCTAAATCCGGACTGATTCATTACACATACAACGTATAAAAGAAGTTGCCGAGTCATTGATAAAATCCTGAAATACATAAATGAATTGATTCAATAGTCCGGAGCTGATCCTGGAACACAGCGGAATTGATTCAATAAAAGCAATAAGGAAGCCATTATTTCTTTTGGCTTGTCTCTCCGCCCTCTCCTTTACCTTTACCTCTGACCTTACCCCCTATCACCAGCAACCTCATCTGTAACAGCTGTAACACTTGTTCCTTCATTTTTGGGCCGCTTGGAGATAGGGACCAGGAGAGAAGGCTCCATTGACTGGCCTTCAGGGAGAGGAGCCAGCTCGTACTTGGTATTTGGCGAATCCTCCTGACGATCGTCGACAACAACCACGAGTTTCCTTCCATGAAACTCATAGAACGGATTAATACTGTTCAAATTAAGTTCCACTTTGGGATTCCGGTAGAGAATCTGACGTACAGCCAACCTGAAAGATTCCTTGACTGCTTGGACATAAATATCCACAGCCTCTTTCGCTCTGGCGTTGGCAGCAGCCAGATCCGCTTTCAGAGCTGTGACGTCGTCATTCGGACTCGCTAACTTTAAGTTTTCAATCTCCAAGAGCAGCTTCTTTTCCCTACGAGCCCAGTCTTTAGCCCCTTGGGAGTAGATGTACTTGTTTGCTTTCAACTCCTCTCCCAGCTTGGCAGAATGCTCCTTCTCCGTACAGAGGCTGGCATGGAGGTTGGAATTGGCCTTTTTCTGATCAAGCAATTGGGCCTCCAACTCTTTAATCAGAAATCTTTACCGAGAGATCTCTTCATCCTTTTGATCCCCTTCCTCTTTAGAAGCCTTCAACCGACTTTCCAAGCGGAGAATATTCGCTCTGTCCTTGGCCGAGGCAACAGTAAGGTCATTAACCTTGCCCATTAACTTGCTAAGTTCTTCGCCATTTTCCGCCAGCCTGCGAACCGATCTCAGGAGACTAGACAGTTCTGCCAATTACCACTATCTGGTGTCACAAGCTTGTGTTATTTCTTCAGGCTCCAGTGAATTTTTCAGCTTATAGGGTGAATCGGGGATACATTCAAGCACTGGACCTTCATACACTAGGTATGGGGCAAGATTGGAGTTGCCTGGAGGGGGCAGGAGACCTTGGGTGCATAATAAACGATTATTGGTTTGGCGCCGGAGGTAACCACATTGCTTGGGGCATTTGGTATGGGCCCTTCCACCTTCTTTCCTTTAGAAGCCCCAGAATCAGCTACTCCTTCGGAAGTTTTTGGTTTTTTAGGAGGAGGTTGTGGCTCTGTTTGCTTGGAGGAGTCATTTTTTTCCTTTTTCCTCTTCTCTCCGGCCTTCTTATCGATAACACTAGAGGTCGGCTTTTCAGACCCGCCCTCCAGTAAGGGAATATCCTCACCAACGGACGAAGTAAGCATTATGGTCTCAACGGTAGCCTTCTTGGAATTCTATTTTGCCTGAATATTATTCTCAGCTACAACAGATTTCCCTCCAGCTTTGAGCTCCTTCAACTTCTCCATATCTAGTGACTCAGCCTCGATTTCAACTGCATAATCCGATAAAAAGACCATCAGGAATAGAAGATTTCAAGACATAAAAAGAAAGAAAACAAAAAATGATAGAAAATTATGCAAATACTCCTCGCGGGTAGTTTTCGACCCTAATAAACGCCTGCAGGAGAAAAATTTGTGCGAGGCGGTGTATGATTCAAGAGCAAAAAGAACGGAAACAGAAGTATGGGTTAACTCAACCTCATCGGTATAATAAGCTTGGGAGGTCAATAAAAAATGCTCGTAGGTCCAGGCCACAGGAAATTCATTTATCCCTTCTTTATTCAACCAAAAAATTAGATCCTCAGGCTTAATACAGATCCTGGTGAAATAAGATTTGAAAGAACGCCCATCAACTTTGGCGGAGTCGGTGTAGGACTCGAAGTTGACAATCTTGGAATGAGTACGGAGGGTTACCAAGCTTACTCCTCCCCTCTGCTTATTTGCACGACGGACCACTTGCGTGAAATAAAAGAGCATAGCGACCGTCGGCGTGAAGTTGAACTACTCCCCAAGCACTTCTAGAGAACGGATCAACCCCTATCCGTTGGGGTAAAGCTGAGAGGGGGCGCAGTCCAAGAACCTCAAGACCCCCATCTAAAACTTCGTCAGAGGAAAACGCACACCCAAGTTTAAGAAGAGGAAGTCATACATATAGATTGACCTCTCATCCGGTGTGTGGTATATCCGCTCTGAGGGAAGGGGAGCCAACACCATAAAACGCTCCTCGTGTTGTTCTTTTTTGAAGACTGTGAAGCGAGGCTCCAACCTTGCTCCATCCTCCCTGGCATGGATAGACGGTGTGGTGAGAAATTCATCCGCCACCCAGCAATATGGACGCATCTTCTAGAGTTTTACCCAGTCAATCCGGTGTGCAACTACATTACACAACCCAGAAGCTGTCTTCAGGATATACTTTTGAGACGGTGTTCCGTTGCTGGATGTGCTCTCTCCAGTCATCTTCTGTAGAGCTAATTTAAAAGCCTTCACGCTACGGTAAAAACTCACATCATCAGAGAGGTATAAATCAGCGCTCTCCTCACTCTCACTAGAAGAGGATTCTAAAGAGGGTATTATCACCCTTCACCTTAAGTAGGGCGACGCCTCCCTCTCTGAATGAAGTGGATTTGAGTAGGAGATTACAGGGATCCTCCCACCATGACTTGAGGGAGTTCGAGACAAGGCTCTTCCTCCTCTTCCCCTAGGGCCAACATGGCTCGAGCCAGTATAACCTCTCCCAGACATTTAGAAAACTCAAGGAAAATACGAGGAGACGAAGGAAAAGGTTACCTAACAAAGACGAGGATGGTGAATCAAATTTCACAGAAGCAAAGAAAAATGTCTTCTCGAAATTTTTGCAGAGTTTCGTCAGGGAAGCAAGATTGAGTGATTTTTGAATTCACTAAGTATTCCTTTTATAAGGGGTCAAGAGACTCAATTACCGGTTCAAAGATTATGTCGTTTACCACCAAACGACACCTTTTCATAAATACAAGGATGTTATTTCAAACCATAAGGCGCGAAAGCAGCGTCGATTCGTCAAAAAGCCTCTCAAATGGGCCTAAAAATTTGAATTTCAGGCCCATAAAGCTCCTGAGTGACGGTTACAAAGACATACACATTTAAAGCAATAATGGCTCGCCCACGTGCTTAAAGGCATTAAATGTCCAATCATGAGAAACGTTGTAACTGTTACTCGAATACCAAGGGTTGCAAGTTTCAAGAACTTTTGGGATTCTCGCACAAAGAATCTCTGTCCAGATTCGTCGTAAGGAGCGCTATGACAACGAAGCCTTCATTCCAAGGACGGATATCTACGTAATGCTGAAACCCAACATACATTAAATAAATATTTTACCGACATATATGAACCGGTATCCAGACCTACTGCAAACGATGTAGCTTATATGAGCCACTTTACTAGTCCCTTACACAAGCTAGGAGACAAGTAGAGTGATGATCTTGTCTTGATACCGGATTTGATGATGAAATTGAAGACTCAATCCGTACTCTTACGATTGAAATGTATTTCCCCAGGACGGATGATCTCAATCACCTATTCTATGATTCGATGATGTAACTCCTGGGGTGGACAATTCCCATCATCATCCTTATGATGGAAGTTTTTGAAGACTCAATCCGTACTCTTACAATTGAAATGTATTTCCTCAGGACGGATGATCTCAGTCACCTATTCTGTGATTTGATGTTGTAACTCTTGGCGTGGACAATTCCCATCATCATCCTTATGATGGAAGACCCAACCATCATCTTTATTTATTTTTGCAGTTCCCTAAGCTTGGAACAATACTCTCACAATGGACGATGTTCTTTCCCTCTAGTGAGAAAAATATGAATTAATACTAGTCATCCGTCTTGTGACACCACTTTTGTGAACAACGGATCGACTCCTTCTCTCCCCAAAAGAATTAAGGGTAATGCCCTATGACAAGTATCTATTCCTTAACATACTAATACTTGGGGACAGTATTCATGTATATAATTCTCCGTTCTAAAACTTATCTATTTCGAATGAATGGATCAATTTTCTGAGGCAATTATTCCAATCCGACCTCAAGATTAATCACACTAACAGATTATTGAATACTGAAACGATAAAAGTATAACAAATACATCTAAGTTATACTACTCTTCATGAAGTATTGAAGACAAATGCCTGAATGGAATTCTATTCATTCACAAAAAGTAGAATTACATGTAATTAATCAAAACCGGAGTTGATCCCAGAACACAACTTTACATATGCAAAACAACAAGACTACGAAAGAGGAATCTGCTCTTGGGGCTCTTTCTGTCCCTCTTCTTCTCCGAAGTCTTGTGTGCCTTCTTTAGGGATTTCTTCAACAGCTTTCTCTTCAGGTGCCTTCGCACCTCCTGCAGATGAAATGCCCTCCGGTGTAGGAACAGTGGAATCCGAGCCCATGCTTTGACCCTCGGGAAGAGGGGGCAAACCATACAAGGACTCCGGAGGATCTTCATGACGACCTTTAACCACTACGACTAGCTTCCCTCCATGGAATTCATAGAACGGATCCATACCATAGAGGCTAAGTGTCACAGTGGGGTTACGGTAGAAAACTTGGCGTATGGCTAGGCCGAAGGATTCTTCAGCAACTTGGCTGCATATATCAATGGCTTCCTTTGCCTCAGCTTTAGCTACAGCTAACTCTTCCCACAACCTTAGAAGTTCTTCATCCGTTCCTTGAGATTCCGTGCTCCCAGCCTTTAATCCCTCAATCTCAAGGAGGAATTTCTTCTCCTTTTGGGACCACTCCTCTGCTTGTTTAGAATAATTTTCTACAGCAGCTTTACTTTTATCTTCAAGTTCAGCTTGTTTAGCCTGACTGCTATGGAGTTCTTCTTTTGACTTATTAACCATCTCCTCCTTTTCTGCCAGTTGGCCCTCCAAGTCTTTAAGCATGCCTTTAAGCTTGAGATTCTCCTTGCTCATGAGATCTCCAAACTCCTTAGACTTGGTTAGGCGATCCTCAGCTAATTTCAGGGCAGCTTTATCTTTCTCCACTGAGAGGTTGAGCTGTTCTACTTTATCACTCAGCTTATCAACCTCAGCAGCATCATCAGCTAACAGGCTGAGTGAATTAAGCATCCCTGTGAGTTCTGCTAGCTGCCATTTTCCGGCATCACACGCCTCTTTGATTTCTTTAGGTTCAAGTGTGGGCCGGAGTTCGTATAGCGGCTGAGGGAGGACCGCTGGAGTTGACCCCCGGTATGAGAGGAAAGGAGTAAGGAATGAAGCGGTTGGGGAAGAGACCAGACTTGATCCGAAGACCCCGGAAAGAATACCCTTGTGGAGTCCGGAAGAAACTCTAGCTGTATCCGAGGTCTCTACAGCTTTACCTTTAGAGGCCCTTATTCTTTCCAGACTCGTTGAAGGTTTGTGTTTCTTCGGTGGAGGAGGGGATCTTCCTGAAGGGTCATTCTTTATCTTCTTCCTCTTCTCTGTTATTTTGGGTTGATCCATATTTACACCAACACCAGCTGAATCTCCTTTTACCAACGGAATATCCCCTTCTGCATCCGAGGTCAGAATGCTCAACTCAGAATGATCTTTCATAGAATTCCTCTTAGGTTGAATTTCATTCTCACCAGCCACGGATTTCTCTCTTGCTTTCAAGAATTTCAGTTTATGCATGTCTGGAGATTTTTGTTCTATTTCACCTACATGCATAAATAAAAACGCATTAGCAACAAAGAAATGCTCAATGCAATTAACAAAGGAGGAAAAGAGAAATAAAATGAGAATTACGTAAATATTCATCTCAGACTTTGCTTGAACTACTTAAAAGACGTCTACACAAAAATGCTTTGAAGCTTGTAGTGTAAGCTTCAAGGGCAAATAACACCGTCACCGTTTCAGTAGATAGTTCGGATTGATAAGTGTAGTACGCTTGGGAGGTCAGAAGAAAATGCTCGTGAGTCCAGCTCAGAGGAAATTTATTAAAACCCTCTTCATTCTTCCAGAAGACGGGCTTATTCTTTTTAATCGATATTTAGGTAAAGAAAGACTTGAAAGACTTCGTGTCAACTTTAGCTGAATCGGTATAAGATTCGAAATTCACGAAGGAACACAGAGTTCGGAGTGTGACTAAACTTACACCGCCTCTTTTGTTAGCCCTCCGAACTACCTGTGTGTAATAGAACAACATTGCCGTGGTAGGAGTGAAGTTGAAATAGTCACCCAATACTTCTAGAGCACGGATAAGTCCCCAACCATTGGGATGAAGTTGAGAGGGTGCGCAATCTAAGAACCTTAATACACCCATTTGAAATTCGGTTAAGGGGAAACGGACTCCGAGGTAATGAAATACAAAATCATGCATGTACACAGAACGTTCATCCGGGACGACATGACAAATCTGTTCTGTAAGCAGTGGTGCAAACACCCTGAACCATTTTTTCATCTTCTTCTCTGCATGAATTATGAACCTTGGCTGAATTTGAGATCCTTCCTCATTCGCATGATGAGAAATTAAGTTTTTAAACTCATCAGCTACCCAACAAAAGGGCCACTTGGCCTGAAGTTCTTCCCAGTCTAGCCGATGGGCAACAATGTTGCATAAGCCTTCTGTTGTTTTCAGAACAGTTTAATCTCCAGAAGTTCCTTCTCCAGTCATCGTCCGAATCGCATGGACAAAAATCTTCGCTCTACGATAAAAAGTCACATCGTCAGAAGGGTAACAGTCATTACTCACCTCACTATCTGAAGAGCGACTATAGTCAGAGGACGACTCTGAGGAGGGAAAAGTCACTCTCCGCCGTGAGTAAGATCCCCTTTCTGAGCAACGTGACTCGGCCCTCGAAAGAATCACAAGGATTCTTCCCCCACTGTGGTTAGTGTTGTGAGAAGCTAATCTCCCCCTTCTAGGGCATATTTTTTCAAGAAAAATGGAAAAATGGAAGATGAAACTAACAGAGGAGAGAAAATGGTTACCTAAGACAATAAGGAATGTGAAGATAGAAAGAGCTTCGTAAAATAAACAGCAGGCGTCCGTATGAAATTTTGGCAGAGTTTTGCTAAGGAATCAGAAGCAAGTGGTTCCCAGAATTCACTAAGTGTTTCTTTTATATGAAACGAAGAAGTTCAGTTACCAACTCTTGGGGTTGTGTCATTCACGATTAAATGTATCGATTTACAATTCAAATGACGTAGTCGTTTCAAATTCATGGGCGCTAAAACAATGTCGATTCACCGAAGGGCCTCTCCATTGGGCCCAGAAGTTTTAAAAATTGTAAGCCCATTAAGCCCTAGGCGACGGTTACTGAAATATACACCTCAAATGCAATAATTGCTCACACACGTGTTTAAAGGCATTTAATGCCCAATCATGCGATGCAATTTATGCCTTACAGCCGTTACTCGAATTTTAAGAGTCTCAAGTTTCAAAAACTTTTGGAATTCTCATACAGCAAATCTTTGTCTGGATTCGTTGTATCAACATTATGACAATGGAGCATTCATCTGAAGAACGGTTCCTCATGACATAATAATGCTGAACAACACACATGTAGAAAAACATTTCCTACATAAGTATACCGGCATGATCTGGTCTCGATACCGGTGTCCGTTCTACAAGACATATTTCAACGTCTTTGACAGTTTGCCAACGTGCAACCGGTGTCATCGGTATACATCCGGACTCTAATTCCGTATCAGGCGTTCTCCCTATACCGGTTAGTCTGGATAATACCATGCACACCGGATAACATACACGTCACCATACAGAAGACAAAGGGCATTGCTACAGGGACAAGGATAAAGATTCCATTCCTCACACTACGAGCCAAAATCTGCTCCCGGGAATGATCAACTTGTTCCCTAAATCTAGCCCATACTCCCTACGCTCAATATAAAATAGCCACTTGACTCAATCATACTGGCAAGTGCATAATAAAATAATAATTTATAATATTATTAGAGGTTAGTGGTTCCCCACTAACAAGTCCTCGTATATCGAGCCAATCAGGTATAAGAAATCTCTTCATCAATGGAGAGAGGGATCTTTGACATCTTTTCAACTCATAATTTACTATTTAAAAACATTCCTCACTTGGAATATTATCATTGACTTGAGCATCGGAGAATCTTCACAGGTGACACCACCTTTCGCCCACATCAACGCGTGAGGACGGTGTGAAGGACCTCCAGGACGCCAAGACCGGATATATAGACTGGATACTCACATAACCGATCTTCAAAAACAGAATCTTCTCACTATTTGTGACTAGTCCGACACTGGATCTCTTGACCCCGGTTCAGGACAGATCAATATATATTTGGCTAAATACTTATTTTAGTATCTTATGTTTTTCATTTGTTTTACTTTATATCTTTTAAGTTTTTTTATCAATTAGGTCTTTTTTGTTTTCAAATTGTTTCACTTAGGTCCCCTTCTATTATATTTCATCCAATTCCATTAATGGAAGGTTTACGTGACATGCTAAAATGGCATGTGTCAGTTTCAGTTAGTTTTCCTAACTTATATGTTTTGTTTTAGTTAAGTCCTCCTAGTTTTTAAAAAAGTTTCAAATAAGCCGTAATCGTATACATGTTACGGATGATGATCCTAGGAAGAATTTAGTTACCTTTGAAAATGACTTAATGGTTCCAAGTGTGAGATGTTGGAATACAACCTTAATCCAACTACTGTTTTTAGCCTAAAGCATTACAAACATTCCACTATCATCCTCATCCTCTTCGGATATGTTGTTTTGGTTGTTCAAATAAAGTGGGGCTATAGTGTTAGGGCTAGGTATTAGGTTATATTCCATTTGAGATACAATTAGGGTGCATCAAGTTATGGATGCAATGCTTCTTTATGGGAGAAACTTTGGTAGCTTGATTCCTTACCCTGCAACAAGGAATTAGCATGGAGGGCTTATAAAGTGCCTGCTAGTGAGATTGAATTTGTATATAAAAAGAAGGTGTATGTGAAACTTGAATGTCCATCGTGGTTCTAAGGAAACCATGATTCGCGTTATCCTAATGTTCCCTCTAGCATCATTAGTTTGATTCGTCTCTAAGTTAAATTATTAGGTATAAGCGGATAAAGCTTCGAATTTCTTAGAATGGTTGTGGGGAGTCATGAATCTAGATGTTGAAGTTGCTCACAAAGCAATAACATATTAGAGTGTGCATTGTGGTATCGATGTAACAAAATAGTGTTTAAAAAGGTGCCTTGGGATGTTGACCAAGTGCTATATTGTTATTCAAATACTCTTAATGGCATGGGGCTATTGGAGGAGGTCCATGCACGAGGAAAAAAGACTAAGGAATGAATGTACCCAGGTAAAGGTTGGATCAAGGCAAATGTGAATGCTTCAATAAGAGATCGAAGTGGCATTGGCTTCAGAGCGATACTCAAAGATGTATAAGGTAATGTTCTAACCTCTGCTTGCCTATTAGCACTTGAGATGCACCAAGATTCTATGATTGCTGAAAGCCTTTCTACGAGATGGTGTTCAAGTCTTGCAAAAGATCTTTGCTTCCAGGGGATCATAAAGGAAATAGGCTGCAAAGAAATTAAATCCTAAAATGTTGGTAATTAGAGGACCCAATTAAAACACATCGATATCATAAAGGACTTTGATTTTAAGTCATTTAAGCTAATTACTAAGCCCAATAAATTTATTAATCAAGTTCTGGACAGGTCTGAAACTGTATATCAAAAATATCTTTTATTGTCAAATTGGTCCCTAGGGGTGGTTTCTGTGAAATGAGGTCATTTGGTCGGTTTTTCCTTAACAAAACTTTATTAAAGCTTTAATTTAGAAAATAATACTAATTAATTACTTTTTTGGACAGTAGCTAATAAAAATTATATAACGTTATAAATATTTGTAAAAAGTCCTTTCTCACATATTTTACAAAAATTGTACTTTAGTCCTCTGATCTCGTGAATTTGTAACTAAGGACAAGGTCGCCATAATTTTGGCACTTTGGCATGGTAACGCCATATATTTTTCATATAACAAATTAAGCAAACATCATGGGTAGTAACAAATAGAATTTTCAGCATGCAAAACGTGACAAGTATACATCATATTCAAATCCAAACTCAAATCCACACATAGAGAAATTTCATGCCAAAAATTTAATAATTTTTACTAAGTACCCTGCATGCATTTCAACCAAGATTCTAGAGAAAACAATTTCATTTTCCAAAGAACAATGACATTTAATTTTAAACTCAATTTTAGTCATTCAAAACAGTCCCAAAACATACAAGTTTAAGGAGAGAACAAAATACATGCATGTACAATTTTAGGCTCCGATCAACGTAAAAATCAATTTTCTTATGGATCCAAACCTTTTAAACTTATTTTCATTTTTCTAAAAAAATCTAAAACACTAAAATTAAATCTTAGATCCATCAAGAAAACTCATTTTTAGTACGCCCAAAACTTAAAACAAACGAAGGTTTTAAGGGTAACCTCGACCTATATCTAAAAACCCATAAGAATCATGAAGAAATCCTTTCTTACTTGGTATGGAGCTTGGCTATGAGCAAGGGAAGAAAGAAAGAGGTGATTGCCTCACTTTGGCTTCGGTCTCGAAATCTCGACGGCAACGATCGATCTGGCCTCGTAACTTTGAAAGGAAAAAGTGAAACTTCGACTTTGGGGTGGTGGCTTGGCCACAACTTGGAGAACAGAAAAAAAGGGAGGTGGAACTTTTGGAAACTTAGAAGAATGTAAAATGTTGAAGTAGTAGAGTAAGTAAAATTTATAGAAAAATTTTATGAGGTAAGGTGAATGGAGTGTTGTGTGGCTGTGAGGTAAGTATGTGGGAGGGTGGTGTTTGAATTTTGAATGGTTTGGTACAATGTGAAAGTTTTTGGTACCAAAAAATAATATCAGCGAGTCCTTGAGGTGATACGTGTCCTAACAAGATGAGGGTTAGGAGAACCACACATCGACATGTGTCCTCGATGAGATGAGGGTTGCATGGTGGTGACATATGTCCCGATGTGACGAAGGTCTAAGTTCCCGGTGTAACACATGGCTTAACATGTCGAGGATCCGAATAACCTCGTCCTGGCACGTGTTTGACAAGACAAGGGTCAAAATGACCACTTGACAACACATGTACCCCGAGTGGTGAAAACGTGACACATGGCTTGCCGGGGTGATGTGCATGTGACACTTGTCAGTGTAGGGGAGAGAATTTTCTGAATGCTTCATACGTAGTATCGGTAGTGAAAGAAAATACGAAACTTGGCATACTGGGTGAGAGAAAGACAAAAGTTCTCCTTTGTTTTATTGACTCTTGGCCATGTGGTAGGGTCTACTTTGTTCATTCCTTAATTCTTGTTCCTTGTTAGTTTGAAGTTTGGGATTACCAAAAGTTCTCGGAATAGATTAAAATAATAATATTTTCATATTAGGTAACTTTCAAATAATATTTTAATAAATTAAATCTTTGATAACAAGCCTTCACATATTCATGTACCATACAAATATGACTCAATTATAAGCTAATTACAACTCTATTACTAAATACTTAGATAAATCACAATAATTAGGAATAAATCACATATGCACAAAGACACAATATTGTATAGAATACTAGTCACCCCAATTATGAAAAGGTCGAGCTGTTATAGGACCTATATGAAACTATTTTGAAACATATAAAACCTAACGAGCAAAAAAAAAACTTAAGGGTGTTAGTGAAACAAACACGAAATATAAAGGACTAAAATAAGTATTTAGCTTAAACATTAGCTAGTGATTATGTGTAAGTGAGTGTTGGATAATTTTTAATTTTTTCAGGGTAAGTCTTTAACCACCTAGTTAGGTGGCACATGAAAACATAAATCCTTCATATTTTAAGTTTTTGGGTAATCCAACCTAGGTGTACTCATGGATTAGATTCGGTTTTAGACTAAAAGGTCATTCAGTTTGATTACAAAATTACATTGTGATTTGAATTTTTTTTAAAACTCAATCTAATCTAGTTGAACGCGGTTTGGATTCAATTGAATTATTTAATTTTTATAGTCTTATTTGTTATTTAATTAGAAGTTAATAAAAAATTTATTTTATTAATAAATATTAGTTTTTTTTACAAAATACAAAACTTATATTGTAAAGAAAAGTACAAGACATAACATTAAGTTTTTATAAATATTGATGGTTCAAAGTTAGACTTAGAAAGAGGAGTTAAATAAGTCTTAGACTCTTTTCTAGAAAATGAAACCTTTAAGAAATTGTTAATCAAACTCTTTTAAAGCTCACATGAAGAAAACAAAGAAAGGAAAAAAGAGAACACCAAGAATTTATACTGGTTTACTTCCAATAAAAAAGCTACGTCCAGTCCCTTATAACTTGTAGGATGTCCACCATTGTAAAAATCCCCTTTTACAATAACAACACCAGACCAGTGCTACAAGTATTCTTGACTCTAGTCACTCCTGACTTAAATCCAAGTATTCTTTCAACAAGTCATTCCTGGCTCAATAACACAAGTATTATTTCAAAAACCTCTTCAGGCCATAACTATTTCCTACTAAAACTAAGGCTTGTAACACACCAAACTTTTAAACAAACTGATTTGTAAAGGTAAAGTACAAGAGTGTTTCTCAAAACTTAGCGTATGAAGGATTGTACAAGGATGAACAAACGCATTAAGTTAAGAAAGATAGAAGGACCAAGGTGTTCTAAGAGCAGAACAACAAAGAAGGCCTTTGTCTTCTAAAAGACTAAGAAGAGATTTAAGGAATTTGATCATAGTGAAAGAATATTCTTGATAGGCTTCTCTTCTTCGAAAATGAATTTCTTCAAGTATGTATAGATCACTTGAGATGATCGTTGATGATCTGGAAATGAGATATGAATGTTATAAATCCTTTGAAGGAGTTTTGCTTTGAGCGTAAGTACCAAAATTTTTAATGATCTGAAGGGATATCCAAGAATCTGGTAGCAAGGAGCTTTAATATTTGCATGAATAAGATGTTCCTTGATATCTTTAAAAACTAAAGCCAATTTTGGCTTTCTTTCTCTTAGAAAATACACAGAGATCAATGTTGTAATTCTTCTGATTTGTTCTGACACAAGTGCTGACTTGGTTCAGTTTTTTGAAGTATGCAGAGTAGTTACGTTGAGTTCCTTAAAATTGTATTTGGTTGCTTTGCTAATTCTCTCTTATATCTTTTTATGATAAACACATTCTTTTGATAAGAGCTTGACTTCCAATGCATCATTAAAAAGGTTTTTAGAACATTGCGATTTATACTTTGGAGTAACGTTCACGATGCAAGTTTTTGATGCCTCAAAAGTTTAAGATTTGATTCTGGTGGTTGATATGGCTAAGAATCCTTGAACCTGACTTTTTAGATAGAATCTGTAATTTGTCTTTTGATGGATCAGACTTCTGCTTTTATAAGGCTCCCCATTTTACTTGTAACCTGTGCACTTGGTATATAATTCCTGGAACACTTAGATAGACAGATTAGATCACACATAAGTAGACTTCATTTAATTTAAATACATTGATGTGTGTTATTAACTAATCCTGGGGTCTAGTTATAATAACATAGTCTGGTCAAGGGGATAACTTTTTTGACCAGACTTGTTCTCAACAAATATATTAAACGTAACATCCTAGTTATTAAAATTAAAGTAATTACTCTATGGGAGATTAATAAATAAATTATTTGGGAGCTAGTGTAAACTAAGTTAAATTAATTAGGGTGTTTTAAAAATAAGTGATGAGATTAAAATAAATAATTAGAAATGATTAAATGTAAAAGTAATTTTTAAATTTAATTGTGGTGGTAAGTTATTAGTTACTATGTGGTTAAGGTAAAGTAAATTTGATTAAAATAAAAAAGAAACACAAGTAGAAAATGAAATAAATTGGAAATAGAAATAGAAAATAGAGGTGAAGTTACAGGGTTACCCTTGGGTTAAAAATTATTTTTTCAACTTTTTCTTCTTTATCTCCTTATTTATAAGAAAGAGAGAAAACCAAGAGTGAGGGTGCTTCTATGGCCACAAGCTTGTGAGGTCTAATTGATGACCAATTAAATGCCGAAACCTGAAATTGACCATATTTTTTAGACTGGGAACCATGGGGCGTGAATGGGTGCTTTCAATTTCCTATTTCCTCTTCTTTTCTCTTTATGGCTAAACATGGGATTACTGTCGGGGTTTCCATTTTTGTAATTTCATGGCATTTTATAGCATGGGAATGAAACCTAGTGGTGGTGGGTGGTCCTAATTTCATGTCTCCCTCCTTTCTTTTTTAACCGAATGGGTTTGTCCATGGTGGGGTTTTTAGCTTTCATTCTTACAACACTTTAAAGCTTAAAAATGGTTGTAAATGTAATAAATATTAAATATTAACTGACAAAATTCTATTTCAACATCGTTAGGTTTGAGACAGACCTTGGAACAATGTTAGGTGAGGAGAGGGATTTTGAATTAGAAGCTGGATTACATCGGGGCAAGTTTCTAACACACTTGGGGATTTATTTATAGTTGTTTAGGTAAATTAAATTATGGTTTCAAAAGCTACATGTTGTTATCGCTTTGTGGATTATTCGATTATAGACTTTAGTTCATCGATCATACAGGAAACCTCTCGATAGCGTGGAGCTCAGGTAGGGGGTGCTTGGGGCCTTAGTTCATTTAAAAGTAATTATCGACTCCAAGCAGAGTTCGGAAAAAGGCATTATAGTTAATTGTAAATATGTAATTTCTTATGTATGTGAGTTCTGGATGAAATTGTGAAATTAGAAGTAGCATGAATTGCTAAGTTAATTATATACATAAATGTTATAAAATCCCTAGTATGAACTTGTGAGAAAGAGGAATTAGGATTGGCTATCTATATATGATGTGTAGTAATGAAGTAACAAAAATGGATGCTGTTAGGGAATCCTATTAGGGTCAGGCAGCGGAAAACACAAAGGATTCCCAAGAATGAATTGCAAACACGTATGTCTCAAAGCATTATGCTAAATTAAAATTTTAATTAGGGTTTACCTCTTGTAGACGCAGAACAAGATCCTCGATCGAAGCAATTGTAGCTTCGCCCTTAGGAGTCCACACGAGCACTCCCACCAGAAAACTAACGATCCGAATGCTAGTACGGAATTTTAGTGTAATCTAATTTCTGAGCCCCAGCCTATGAGCATCTCATGCTCTATATATAGGCTTAGGTCTTGACCTGAGCTCTCATTAAACATTGGGCTCCTGACTCATTCTAAATGAGTTAGGCCCAAATAGTTTTATTTTCAGTCCAACTAAAATAAAACTATCCTCTGGTGGGCTTACTCTATGTGTGTGACCCTATAGGTAAAATATTCGGTTATATTAATAATAAACTATTTTATTATTAATATAAAATAAGAGCGGTATCTAGCAATACATCATTATGTCTGAATATTATTTATCATCGACATGACTTATAAGTGATAATTATTTTATATATCTATTCCTTTTGTCACGATATCTAATTGGGCCCAAGGCATGGTCATCGTCATCCTTGTATGGCCCAATTCATTTTACTTGATACCAGAGTAGACTTTATAGAATAAATATCAAATATTTATTCGTCCTAGCATGGCCATGCATTTCATTAGTCTCACTCCATCAAGTGACCCATAGATATCACTCCTGTCACATAGGAGGGACAAATTCCATCTACATCACTCACATCCCTCTGTATAATTTATCTATTGCCTAATCACAATCTTTATGGTCATCTTATTACAGATAACGTTTGATTGTATTAAAACAATAAACTCCTTATGTAGGAATCGTAGTGACTTCAGGTCGAAGGACTACATACCATTATCACATTGAGAACCGTTTATGACACTCATGTAACAATCCATGCAACGTTCTCATGGTGGGTCTGTCCAGTACAACATTACTCTTAATGTGTACCCGTGTAAAGACTTGATATCATATATCCATGATTTGTGAGATCAAATCATCAGTACATTCACACACTAATCTTAATGTATTTACATGTCCCCATGTAAATACTTGATTAGGGATGTTTTAGGAATAATTCTCATATGACCTATTATTCCAGGATAAATAGCATTTGTCTAAAACTGAAAATACTAATTTTATTAATAAGTTAAGATTTATACATTAATAGCTCGTAGTGCATACACCAACAGATGGTTGATGTTTAAATGAAACGTAGTGGATAATGAGTATTGCCAGTATGTATATGTAGTGGAATAAGTTTCCAAATATTGAGGCAATGAGAAGTATAACATGAAATTTATGAGATGGTAGCAGCCAATAGATTGATATACACATATATGTGTGTGTACGACCAAATCTAAGTGATGATTATATAATTAATATCCTAATTGTGCCTAAGTCGCCTATAACGAACTAAATAAATGATATATGACAAAGTTGGAATGTGTATAAGAAAATTTAATTGTAACTATGTGTATAATTAAGAATGAATTGATGTATGAATGACTTGTACTGATGGGAATAAATAGTGAGTGACAAATAAAGGAATTAAGAGAGAGTATATACTTGAGTGGCTATGTTAATATAAAATTATTGATATATGGCGAAATCGATATACATGAGAACTATAATTATGATTTTATTCATGTTTATGATTGAAATTATATCTAAGTGGTTATATGATAATATGATGGAGATGTTGAGATGTGGTTGTGTTTGAGTGGATAATTATTTCTTTATTTTCCTAAGTGACTAGTTATTTACTTGTTTGCCTGAGTGGCTTAAAGTGAAATTGGGATATGTATGAGTATGATTACATCTTTTTTTCATGTGTTTATGCATGGTTGGGTCTGGTCTGTGTGGTCACCCCTTTGTTTAAAATTGATACCTGGGTGGATGTTTGGCGATACGAGATTATGTGATTGGGTCAGGTCTGAGTGGCCACCCGTTTTGTTTAAATATGAAGCCTTTGTGTTGATTGCTAAAGAGAAAAAGAATTCAAAATGAATATATATGATTTGTGTTGTTAGGACAGCCGAACGGTATATTTCACCCCTCATTTTTGGCTCCTGTGGTCAAGTAGGACCCAGTTGAGCTAGTCAGATGTCAAGCAGTACCTAATGGTTAAGGTAGAGAATTTTATGCTATTGATGAATTAAATGTAAGGGTATATATAGGACTTAATTCTGGTGAAGGGAAGCGTAAAAAGAAGTTAGAGTAAGTTAATGGAAGGTTAAGGATATACCTTTACATACTTCTACTTTTCTATATTACTTAATAATTTCTCATACTCACCCTTGCTGTTGTTATTTTTTTAGTAACCGTTTATAGGGACATTATAGATACTACGAAGGGAAGCACTAAGAAAAGCAGGGAATGCCAAGGAAAGGAGAAAAAGATTGTGTAGTAAAAATAATGCTAATTATTGATTGTAATTATATTATCATCTCTGTTGTGATGTTTGATCATGATTGCGATGAGTAATTATCTGATGGGGATATAGTCAGGTTCTGTTGCGTATGTATGTATGTGTGAATGGCACTCAGCCATTGTATGATTAGATTGATGATGATGTTATAATTGATGATGAGACTGTGTTGGATTGTTAGTGATGATAGTAAAGTAGGATAATGCATGTGATGTGAGGAAATAAGCTTTTTGAGCCAACTGAATAGGTGAAAATGAGCTCGAATGGGATCTAGAATCCCTGAAGTATATCAATATGACCCTAGGCATATTTGTGATGTATGTGTGCAAAGAAATTGGTATGTGCATTGCATTTAAGGTGGTTTAGTTGGTGAAGTACATGAAGTTGGGTTAAATGTATTTTGGCGTATATCTTGCTCAGATGAAGGAATTTTTTAGTACTGACTAGGCTAATAAGGGAAATATAGTGTCCATGGAGTTTTGTGGTAATCGGAGTAGAAACGGGCATGTTAGGTAGGACAGAAGTTAGCCCACGGGCCAAATTATGCATAATTATACAGAACAAAAGCGGTAATCGATTACCGGAGGACCAAGGTAGCTTCCTGCGCAACATGCTTATAGGTAATCGATTACCATACCAGGGCCATGTAATCGATTACAAGGTTTGTGTAATCGATTACCAGGGCCTCGGAAGGGAGTTTTTAGGCGTTCTGAATAACGTGACCCTTAAGCTCCTATTGTTTATTGTCGGAGAAGCCGAGAAGACAAAAAATTTACTCTGATTTTACCATACCCCGGAATAAAATTTAAGAATCACTAAGGGGATGTTACATTAAATATTAAGACATATGTCTCATGAAAAATAATAGTATGATATAATTTTTAAAGTAAATTAAAAAAATTAAGGAATATAATTTATGAATATATAATTATATAAATATGGGTGATTAGCTTATCTCATAAATAAAATTATACATATATATATAATTTTCATTTGAATTAGATTGATTAACAAATATAGATTTGAAATCTGATGGATCCAATAAACAAATTTAAGTTTTCGGTTAATTGATTTTTAGTATTTTCAATTTTCAATTTATTTTATCCGTTTTACAATTTACATTATGAACACCTCTATTCCAACCTATCCAAGAATATATTTTCTTTTAAAATTTCACCATTTACTTTTAACTTTTATTTTGATAAAGAAAAACATATCATATACTAACATATGTAGTTTGTTTGGAATAGAGGAAAGAAAGGAAGGAAAACTAGGAGGGAGGGAGGGAAAAATAAATTATTCTTTATTTGTTTGGAAGAAAAAAGAAAGTAAGTAGGTCCTGTGGAAATTAATTTTCTTATCATAGAAAAAAATGAGAAATTTTAATGAGATTTGTGTTTAATAAATATTAATAAATTTATAAATATTATTTAAAAATATAAAATAAACCAAACTAAACTTTTATATATTAGAATTGATTATAATAAAAAATTAAATTTTATATAAAATTTAATTTATTTCTCAAACAATTATTTTATTTCACTCATTTTTTTCCATCTATCCAAACAAGAAAAGATTTTTTTTCATTGTTTTCTTTTCTATTTTTGTTCATTCAAACAACATATTTTTCTTTTATGTTTCTTTCTTTCCAAATTCTTTACTTCTTATTTTCTTTGAACACCTAAGTAAACCATTAGGATAAATTACACAATCACTCATAAGGTTTATCAAAATTAAACTTCATCCTAAATTTAAGCTGAAATTAAATTACACCTTTCCCATTTTTAAAATTTGTGACGGTTAAAAGCTGTTAAAAAAAAACTTCACCTTTTTTGACGACTAAACTATTAAAAACATATAAAAATCACACAACTTATTAAAATAAGGTTTTTTTAAAGTAGTGTCAAAAAATTAATTTATGCTTTAGGGTTGACCTGGAAATATTTGTTGGTCTGGGTGAAAGTTGTCATATCAATTTTGCAATTCGCATGTTGAGTGTCTGAAATTTAGGAGAGGCCCCCACGTAGGAGCTTTTCGCACATCAAATTGATGAATTCAGATGCGTCACGTCACAATGCCATTTCACCTATTTGACATGTGAATTGTCAATCTAGGTGGCAATTTTTCACAGAGTGAATGTGCAAATTGTCAGCAATTTTTCGCAGAGTGAGTGTGCGAATCGTCAGCTACTTTTCGTTAAACATCCATGCGAAATTAATATTTTAGCAACACCTAGATACAAAAAATATTATAATAATTAGTTTTTGCCTTTATAAACTGAGAGAAGGTTATCAGACAGACATATGTTTGTTTCCTTCTATGTAAGGCTATGTATTTTTCTTTCATAGAGGTATGTTGATGATATTTTCAGTGTTATATATTTAGTTGTAGTATCTAAAAAAATGAAAATCATATAAATCACATTCTATATATATATATGAATAATATAAATGTGGATGATAATAATATTAAAATATTACTATTATTAATAGTATTAAAATTACTAATAGTAATAACATTAATAAAATAAATTTTTAGTTAAAATTATATTAAAAAATTATATTAACTATTATTAAATTAGTTATATATATTTATTATTTATTATATATATATATTTAGTAATATTTTGAGTTATTAGTAAAAATATTCTGGATTCTATAGATATATATTGATTTCCTTAAATTATTCTCAAGTTGTTTTAATGTACTGTGAGTTTTTTTAATAATTAGGTTCGATAAATGGCTCCTCAAATTGGGGTGTTTTTGTACATGAATGGAAGGAAATTTGAAGGCCCGGATGGTTTTTCATTTGATGGGGACACCAGATTGATGTAAATTAAACGTGGTATTATAGTTGCGTAAATTAAGGAGAGGATTTCTGATAATTGAAACTCCAAGTGAATCAGGTCATAATGTAATTAACTAGTAGGTTAATTATTGACAAAAGGAATTTTTTAAAGGTTTTCAAATAAATGATGATGTAGAGATTGAGTTGTTGGTGAAATTTTTTGAGCGTTAGTCGGATATGAATGCACTTGAGATATTTGTTGATGTTGATATTCTGGCGTCTTCGTTGCGCCCCCACACAAGGAGGTGTTTCACAATGTATCACACAGACAGGAAGTAAGTATAGTTTGAAAGTTCAGGTTGTGTTAATATTTTTCGAAGTAATTGTTAGTTTCACGTATGTAATACAAATTTAACATTTTGTTGTTGGAAGATAAAATGAATGTTAGCTTATCAGATAAGGAAGATCCAGATTTTAATATTCAGCTGAAGTGTGAAAGTAATGACGAGGAAAGGGTCAATGAAGCTTATGTTCCCAATGATAGTGATGTGGACACATAGGTTGAAGGTGACTTTGACTCCATGTCAGACTCATCGACTTTAGCAAACTCACGAGGTGTTGGCACCATTGTATGTAACATCCCAGAATTTATGTAAATGTGTAATTTAAAGAAATAAATAGTAAACAATTACAAATGAATTGATGAATGTCTCAAAAATATTAAAATGATTAAATTGAGATTTATTATGATTATTCACAAATTATTATGGCTTATGAGCTAAAATTAATACCCGATTAAAATATGGGTGTCAGAACAAGTATCTCTGATTGAGGTACTATTAGTCAAAGTTGTTAAAAATATTAATGTGAATCTGAATATGTCTTCGGAATAATTTTTGGATAAGTATTGAGCCTGTATGGTGATCATGTTTGTTATAAAACAAAGAAACTTTAATGAAGGGTCAAATTAAAATGCCAAAATCCTTTCTTCTCTCTCATTTTCACAGCACTTCCTTTCCTTAAGGCAAAACACTCTCTTCTTCTCTTTCTTATTCCCTTCTTCTTCTCCTCAAAGTCTAGCAAGTGTGTGTGCGCCTTCCTTCTCCTTCCATTTTTGTTTCTCGTCACAAGCATAAAGGAGATGATGGTGATTTGAAGCTCCCATCTTCCCCTCTCATTTTTGTGCTTTCTCTCACTCTCTTGAAGCTTACTTTCTTTTGTTGGCTTGAGGTAAGTTCCTACCAATTTTCCTTAAGCTTGATCCTTAGGTTATAGGTATTTGTGGTTGTGTATAGTGTATGGGTTATTGATGGGAGTCATTAATGATGGAAAACCCTAAGGTGGGGTGTCATAAATGCAATATTTATGAGGGTTGATGATGGTATGTGAAAATAGTAATAAATGACATGAGAAAAGATGAATATTAATGATGGTTGTTGAGTTTTTGATGAAACCAAACCCTAAGAATTGGGAAAATTTATAATGTTGATTGGAGAGTTGATTTTAAGAGGGAATGTATGATATTTAGAGTATGGGTGTCATTAAGTATGTTGAGAGATGTTATTAATGATGTGAGATGGTCATTAATAATGGTTGATAGCCATTAATGTGGGAACCCATTAATGGGGGTGGCCTTAAAATGCATAATAATGAATATGAACACCAAACCCATGGTGGTTGTGGTTAAATAAATGAAAAGGAAATTGGTCGAATAATGATACAAGTGTTTAATTGAGAACATGTAAATCTTGCTAGTTTGAATAGAACATAATGGTATGGTACATTGTGTAATATAGGATTTATTCTAAATAACGAGGCGAGACCGTCGAATCACTTGGATTACTTCTCTTGAGGTGGGAGAGGAGTTTATATTCCAAATGCCTGAGTTGATTATTGATTGATTATTGTATGTGACATTGTACATGTTCACCTTGCCTATGTTATATTGATGAATTGTGATATTGGCTATTGTGATGTTATTGTATTTGGCAAATGTATGATATGCATTTGAAATATTGGTAGTATGCTTTATGGTGATTGATAATTATCATGAGACTTTAGGGCAAGTGTTGTGCCTTGTGTTGTTGTGAATGTATGTATGTTTGCCACAAATAAAGATTAATGAATATTGTTGTTGATGATCGTTGATGCCATTGTGGTTAATGCAAATATAAATTAGTATGTATGAGTTGAATTTGTGTTGATAGAAAATGTTGTAAACGCCACACTAAAATTTGAAACAATGGCAATAACCAATGAAATTAAAATCCACTAAGAATTATGTGGTGATGTTAATGATGGTGATGATTGATGAGTGGCATGATAGGATGCATAGTGTAAGATTGCATATGAATTACATATGCATTGCATCCATGCATATTGCATAGCTACCGGTAGGGGATGTTATGGGTCCCTCCGATTGGCCAAGTAGGAGGGAGGCTCTATGCACGAGCGTTGTTGCTTACCCTAGTGACTCAGTTGTAGAGTCACAAAGCTGCCCATGCTTAGCTACGGGGAGCTGCATATGGTTGACCCAGTAAAGGGTGGCTCTTTGAGGAGCAGGTGTTCTCGATGGTCCTTTGGATCACAGCTGCCATGGTATAGTTCATGGTTGGATCACAGCTGCCATGGTATAGTTCATAGTTGGATCACAGCTCCCACATCTAGGGCCGCTCTCAATCCTGCTAGACACGTTTCATACTCTATATAACATCAGTAATTTTTAAAAATATAATTTCAATAATCAATTAGATTTTTCACAATAATTTAAATTTCCAAAACAAAAGTCGGATTCAATGTATAACAAGCTCGGTTTTCATCCAACCGACTGGTTTATTAAAAAAGTACAAGTAGATGATTTAATATCAGAACAAAATTTTGAATTAATTACCACTGTCATGTTTATAATGGAGAACAAAATTTTGAATTAATTACCACTGTCATGTTTACAATGGCCGACCGGCCCCTTTTTAAAATATACAAATAAATAAATTCATTCGGTATACTCAGGAGCCGGCCAAGGCTTCTTCTACAAATAACTATGTACACTATGTATTGTACATGCTAATACATAATGCTCCAGTCGGTTGAGTGACTTCAAATCCCATCACTGTGCCCTCTATCCACTGTAAAAATAATAAGTAGGGGGTGAGTATAAACATATCAAATAATAGTTATTGAATCGGATTAATAGTCCAATTCAAAACTATGCATATAAAACATCACCGAGTCATATCACCGAGTCATATAGCATCTCAAAAACATCATGCCATACTCAATAACATATATATATATATATATAGCAGTGCACACACGTACTTAGTCGAATAAATCCATTATTAAGTCTTTTAATTGTGTTGCAACACTGGCTCCCCGAGCCATACTCAACTCTCAGCTGAACCGGCCATTTTACAGGTACCAAACCGTTTACACCCTTTTATGACACCATCACTCTCAGTGACAATGGTGAGTGCCACGGGCTAAAACCCCGAGCCCCGCTCAAGAGGTTTCCTTGAGTCCCACCCAAGGTCTTTTGTCTTTTGCCTTGAGTCCCACCCAAGGTCTTTTGTCTTTTTCCTTGAGTCCCACCCAAGGTCTTTTATTAAATCACAACATATTTCATATTCATTCATCACACAAGCATCACATACTGATTGATATGCATCCCATGCATTTATATTCATCATGAAAAATTCATGAATAACATTCATATACTCATCATCAATCTCATATCCTTATCATATCAACATCAACAATATGAATGGAATATATATGAAAACATAAATCATGTAAATAAATCAGGGTCTCACATAGCATGCATACACCATAACAATATCACCCCTCATCCATTCATAAACTATCTATTTGAAATGTAACGCTCCCCCTACCTGGAAATAAGTGTTCTTGCAGCTCTTAAAACTATATCTGAATCTTAGCTTATAGATTCTGACTGGAATTTTCAGCTTTGTACCAGTCCAAAACTTCCTTCATGAAAAGAAGCTTTTTCAGTAAGGTTTGAAAGAGAAGAATTATAGATGATGTTTTTACTTTCAAAAGTTCTAAAATTCTTCTAACAGTAGAGGTTGATATTTATATCATTCATGCAAAGAGACGTGAATGATAGGAAGTTATTTGCTGTACGTTTCTTCAGATGATGAATAAGGAATAAGCATTTAATGAAAAGGGACAGCACATCAGAAAGGGTCCCATACTTAGGAAAATATCAGAAAAAGACTTTGCTGGAAGGTAGAAGAATAGAGTGACGTGGAAAGCTAAAATAATTATTAATTCTGACTCGGTTTCAACATTCTTGGGCATATTTTTCTGAGAAAACCTCTGTCCGTTCCAAAATTCCTCCATTCAGAAGAAATTCATTCGGAAAGGTTCCATCCCATGAAATACTCAGCTTTCCTTCCTCGGAAACGTGCCACACGGTAACGTCTCATTCAGACATCTTACTCAGATATATTTCTGTCCGAGCCAATCCCTTACTTATGTCACTCGGAAGTCTTCCCTCTAAAATCACTCAGAGTTAGTAGACAATTCTCTCTATTATTCCACTAGAAAGAATCACTCGGGGTTAAAGTCTATTTCAAAGATCAATCCGAGTACAAACTTAGCAATTCTGACTGAACACAGATTGAGTGAATTTATCACCCGGTCATTTATTTCTCTTGAAATTATTCATCCAAAATATGCTCATTCGGTTTATTTCAATCGGTTCCATCTCTCTCAGAGATTTCACAATCAGTGACTCTACTTGAAAGTCATACAACTCCGAGATACTCCACTTGGACACAGTTTTCTTAACTCAAAAATGATTCGTTCAATGATGTTTCACTCGGAAACATCTTAACTTCAGTTGGAGATAACTTTCTTGGTCTCACTTTACTCAGTATTATACGATTTTTACTCGGGATATCTTATTTAAAACGATATTCACTCGGAATTTCATCCAGAAATCCTCCATTAATCCTTAATGAATGAATTTTCTAAAATTACAAAATTTGGGATGTTACACTCTGCTTGATTTTTTGTTGTCTTGAAATCAAATATGAGAGAAATCTCCACACTTACTCTATCTTCACTCTTCACAATGACACTGACTCCACACCCTTTTGCATTTGAAGAACTGTCTGCATAAATGGTTTAATGCTCCTGTAGTGGTGTGGGGGCCTCGCCGGTTAACTCTGTTACGAAATCCGTTGAGACTTACGTTTTAATGGTTCTACTGGGTTCATAAGAAATATCAAACTCTAAAAGCTCAATAGCCCACTTAGTCATTCTTCCTGCCAAATTTGGTTTGTGAAAGACTGTTCGAAGAAGGAGATCGGTTTGGACTATTATTGGATGTGCATAAAAGTACTACCTTAACCATCGAGATGTTCATACTAATGCCAAAGTAGCCTTCTCCAATTTCTACCGACTTTTTGATCCGTGAAGCACTTTCCCCACAAAGTATACTGGATGTTGCCCCTCGACCGTTTCCTTTATAAGCACCATTCCGATAGCTTCGTCTGACATCGAAAAGTAAAGAAATAGTTGCTCTTCAGGGTCAGGCATTATTAATACTAAGGGATTTTCCAAAACTTCTTTCAGATCCCGAAAGACGCTTTCCCGCTCTTCTCCCCATTCAAATTCCTTGTTTCTTTTCAACGCCTTATACAAGGGGAGTGACCGGTGTGCCATTTTTGGCATGAATCGGGATAGTGCAGCAACCTTCCCATTTAGGGATTGAACCTCTTTAACACTCGTTGGACTCCAGAGCTCTCAGATCGTCTTACACTTGTCCAGGTTAGCTTTAATTCTTCTCTAGGTTAACATAAATCCTAAAAACCGTCCTACAGGGAGTACAAAAGTGCATTTTAACGGATTCAATTGCATGTTATACATTTAGAGTCTTTGGAACACCTTTCTCAAATCTTTAATGTGATCTCCTTCAACTGGAGTTTTTGCTATAACATCGTCCACGTATACCTCCACTACTGTAGACCTCTTTCCTTTAAAAACCTTATTCATCATCTTTTGATATGTGGCCCTGTCATTCTTTAACCTAAACAGGATGATTGTGTAGCAAAACACTCCCTTATCGTTAACAAAAGCAGTCTTTTCTTCATCATCCTTCCATATTAGAATTTGATTGTAGCCAGAGTAAGCATCCATGAAGGACAAGAACTGATACCCTAAAGAGTCATCTACCATTTGGTCAATACTAGACAGAGGATATGGGTCTTTTGGATAATATTTGTTTAACTTTGTAAAATCTGTGTACATCGTCAACTTACTATTAGCTTTCTTTACCATGACTACGTTAGAGACCCAGGAAGAGTACTGGACTTCTCTAATGAAGCCGGCCTTAAACAGTTCCTCTGTTTGCTCGCATGTCATTTGCTGCTTCTCAGGTCCTAACTTTCTCTTCTTTTGAGCCACCGTCCTCGACTCTGGATACACTGCCAGCTTGTAGCAATAGAAATTTGGGTCAATGCCAGGCATATCTGTCGTTGTCCATGCAAATAAGTGTTTAAAATCCTTCAGTAATTTTATCAACCACTCTTTTATTCCTGCCTCAACGAATCATTGATTTCAGTACTCCCAGGAGGCTCTTCCTTGAGTGATACTTTTTTAACTCCTTCTTTTGGCATGGGTCTTATGTGATTGATTAGATCAGCTATCAAATCCTCCCTTGGATCTAGGTCGATTAAATTGACTGACCTTAGCACAACTCCTCTATCATTCAACCTTTTCCTCTTAACTGACTCTTCTACCTGGTCATCTGTACACTGAGGTTATAATTGTACCTTGTCATCTGTTGATCCCCTCTAACAGAAGAGACTTGATTTTACTTGTCAATAAACTTTATCGACAGATAAGATGTTAACACTACTGCCTCCATGGCATTGAGAGAATGTCTTCCAGGAATCCCATTGAAAGGAACTTTATATATATCAATAACATTGTAGTCTATACTGTCCTAGACCTCGGTTCCCCTTCAAATGTCAACCTCGTATCCAAATATCCTTTTGTAGGTTGTTTGGCTCCATTGAACGTCGTTAAATCCTGAGTGTAAGGTTGCAAATATGAGTCTGAAATACCTATTTTCTTGAAGCACTTATAGAAAATCATATCGCATGAGCTTCCCTGATCCACTAAAATCCTCCTAATCATCTTATTGGTTATTATAGCTTCAATCACGACTACATCATCTCCTCTTGGGATAGTCGGGTCATAGTCTTCGTTTGTGAATACGATAGTCGGGGGTTTGGATCCTGCCTCAAGAGGGTCTATTGTCTGCTTTTGCTTGCACAGACATAATCATCTTCAAATGATTTTTCCAGGTGGTATTGGACCCTTCACCTTTTACAAAACCTCCGACAATCATGTTAATCACATCCTTCCTTCTTGAGCCCAGGGGATTCATTCATGAATCGTCATCCTCTTTGATATTCTCTACCACAACCTTCTCTTTATCAAGGACTTGCCTCTTTGAACTCCTGGCCTCTTCTTCTTTGACTGAACCGACTTCTCTTCTCTGGGGTATTCCCTTTTCTTGCTCTCCAACTACTCGTTTAAATAAGTACCGCTTCAACTTTCCCTCTCTGATTAAAGTTTTGATCACCTCATTCAACTATCGGTATTCATCGGTGTTATGACCAGCTTACTGATGGAACTTGTAATACTTGCTAGTATTCCCAGGCTTTCTTATGGGCATGGGCTTCCTCACTCCGTACACCATTAATCCTCTTAGACTAATTTCTCTCAGAATCTGCCCTGGCCATACTACTAGAGGAATATACTGTATATAATTAACACTCCAATGCTCCCTTTGCCTTAGAAGCACTTCCTAATTTTGACTCTGGCATTCAGGTCTTGGTGTTTTCTTCTCCTGCGTCGGGGTTGCTTCATAGATCAAACTTTTTCCTTTAGCCGCTGTAAGGTGCATCTCTCTTCCAATGTACTTTGCCGCCTTCCTTCTAAATTCTTCAAAGGTTTGAAGGGGTCCCTTTGCTAAAGACAAGGCAAAGGGGTACTACGGCTGGAGAGCCTCTACCATAATGTTCAATTGAATTTGCTCAGTTAGCCTTGGTATGAGCGTTGCCCCCTTGTAGAACCTTTTCAACAAATCTCTAAGACTTTCCTTCGCTCCTTGCTTAATCTGTGCCAGGGTATAGGATGTTCTTGGGATGTCCCTTGATACTACGAAATGCAGTAGAAAAGCGTGCGACATGTTATCCCAAGAGTCAATAGACCCCAAAGGCAGGCTCTTGAACTATCCTAACACTTTAGTTGACAGCGTCCTAGGGAACATCCTACACATCATGTCCTCTTCTGCTCCTAGGAAAAAAGATTCATTCACGTACACATCCAGGTGGCTCCCTGGGTCGCTTTATTCATTATATTTTCCCATTGACAATGGCTGCAGGGTTTGCAGGTATCTTGGAATAGGGACATACATTAGCCTTCTTATGAAAGGAATCTTGAACCTATATTCTTCTTCTATACTCTGATGTAAAGTTCTTCTCTAGCTATTCAGCTTTTTAGTCTGGTAAGTTAACTCCTGCTCATCAAAAGTATAAGCCTGTGACCGGTCTTGAGTATGATGAAACCCATGCTGTCTTTGGTTTTCACCTATATTTTCTCTTCCCTCCGTTCTTCTAAACTCCTGAAGCTCTATCCGGAGTTGCCTAATAATTTCATCCTAGGGATCGGGATGCACTACTGCTCGTGCTCTTCCTTGGGTTTGCTCTGTGCCTAGAGTTTTAACTATTTCGGCTCCAAATTCCAAGGTTCGGGCAACATTCTGAACATGACCTTCCAGGGCTTCCTCCCTTCTGTTGCGCTTCATGACTAACTATTCGTTGCAATGTGGGACTTAAATTTACACGGTCCCATTAGGCGTGTCAATGATCTATCCGGTGTCTAAAATACAGATTAATGTCCTATACACCTAGTGTCTAGAGTACCTCTCTCACTCTATTTTACACCGTCTTAGTAGAGTCTAGTATTATGCACATAGGTCTAATGAGGGCTCTATGTTCTTCACATTAAGGTGGTGGTTTTAGTCTACTCCAAACCGAGGTTGATGGGACATACCGGGGGTGTACCAACAAAAGGTTCTCCGATGCTTAAGTCAGTACGGTGATTACGGAAGATAAAGTGATTATAGAGGTTCTTAAGAAAGTATTCAAACTTTATCTCGAGTTAATAAATGAATTGTATTTATAGAACTTCCCTGAGTATAAGAATTGATTTGACCTTCCTCCTAGAATACTGTAGCTACAGTACTGGCAGGGACATGTTTCCCATACCTTATCTGACTCATGTTCAGATATCAACTATGACCGGGGTCATGGCCGTATAATCCGTACTTCGGTGTGTTTGATTACATCGGTTTGATGCACCTCATCTGGTGTTATTCTTGGATCAGGTACCTAGTTTTATAAGGTCAACTTTGGACTTTGTCCACTATTTATAGGATCCGGTATACACCCTGGATCACCAGCTATATTGGCCATACAAATTAAGGTCTTCAACCAATGGCAAATACTTTAATGAAACCTTACTACTAGATTGATCAGGGAATACAACACCATCAATCAATCGTATGATATATACTATTGTGAACCTTAATAGTTGTACTTCATCACCCAAGTGATCTTAAACATTAGCAAAGTTATCAGACAACCATTTCAACTTTAAACAACCAACATGAAATGCTTCGTCAGGGGGGTATATGCCAAACAAATTTTGAACCACTATTTTTCAGTCATGAAGAGATGTGTCTGTTATCAACGGTAAACCATCCACACGTAGTCCAACCTGGATCACAATGTCTTAGAGTGTAATTGTACACTCATCGGGTGGCATATGAAATGTATGTGTCCCCGGCCTCCATCTTTCAACAATGGCAGATATAAGGGCAGCCTCCACAGTAAAAAGTGTAGTTACGCAACACCAAGAAATTTCGCCCTTTGCAAAAGTGGTACAATCTGTTGCGGAACACTCGCCCTATGGAAAACTAAAGCACGTCTACATTTCAAAATTCTATCTGCTCTTTCGTTCCAAATAGACTCCGACAGGGCACTTTGGAATTTCAATAATGAAGAGTCTTCCGGACCGGAGTTTACTTCACGTGACCTAGACATTGATGAAGACGATGAATCTATCCTACAATAACTCATATATATATATATATAATAAATCATAACAACAATGGACACATCATACAATACTTACGAACATTATTATTATAAACTAATTTATAATATTTTCCATAAAAACTAATATAAAAAATTACATATAAGCTAATATCATATATTTCTTTTGAACTGGTATGAACCGGGGTCAGCGATCTAGTGTGGGACCAGCCACAAATGTCAACTATTAAGAGCGACTTATACACCGGTACAGTGGGTATCCGTATTGTGTCCTTTATCTTAGTGGGAGAATAAAGGTCTTGAAGTCCTAAAGATCCTACACATCGGGCTTTCGCGTTGATAAGGGACGAAAGGTGGTGTCACCTACGAAGATTCTCTGACGCTCAAGTCAGTAACCAACAATGAAATGCAAGGTTTCTCAAGCGTAAGTTTAGGAATGAGTCTAACGTACCAGAGTAGTGAAAATGTTGGTATTTCCTTAGGGTTAGGGAACCAATAGTACACTGTGCAGTGTACGATTCTGACACACGACGCGGGTGGCTCCGCGTCTCTTACGAACGTTCCCCCGTACCTGTACCTTGTACTTTTTGTTGGGTGTTATGGAAGTTTTTCGGTGTGCGGGGCGCTGACTTAGACATACCGATATAGAAGAATGTCTAATACGGATTTATAGTCCGGAGGATTACCTGCAACACCGATAGTGAGTGTGAAAGCGGAAAAAATTACCTTTATGTCCATGCGCCGGTATCAAGACCGGATCATCTTTATTATCATTATTTTTTAAAAAAATTAATATTTATATCAAAAATAATATTTTAATGAAATTAGTTTACAAACAATTTCATGAGCAACCATAAACATTAATTTATGAACAAACCCTAAACATTAATTTATAAACATTAATACTATAAACATTAATTTATGCAAAATTTTTTAAATGTTAAGAAAAAACTAATATTTTCTAACTTTCATATAATTTAATCCTAAATTTTGTATCTAATAATTTTAGCAACTTTGAAAATTATTAACTTATACTACATTTTTCATAAAACCATACAATACAAAATCTTATCTAACAAACACCACAAAATATTTATTAACCTTTATATTCATTAGACAATAATAACAAAATAACGAATTAGTCCTAACCCGTCTCTAACAAAATACTATGAACTTTTTTTATCAATTTTACACTACTTATGACCCTTAGACCAAACATGAACTACATACAAATATGATAATGACACAAATTAATATAATCAACATAATACAAACTCTAAACATAATAAATTAAATCATAAATATTATTTTCATTAAAGAACCCTATTACTATTAAAAATAAAACAAAGACTGTATGTACCTTTTAATACTTCAAAAATTACCTTCAAATGCTTAAAAAATTTAACACAAAATGTGAAAAAAGAGAGATTAAGTGCACTACAGAATGGAAAAGAGTGGAAGTGAGAGTGGGTGTGGGGAAAAACAGCCATGCACCACGGTTCTTATAGGGAGAGGAGGTGTGCATGTTTCAAAAACCCCGACTGCCATGTGTCATCACCCCCTCAAATTCGCACGGTCAACCTGCGAAACCCTGACACTGTAACTACATGCGTTCCATGTATCAGCCATGCAACAATTTTGCATGGCTGACCTGCGAAATCTAATGCGTGATTTGACGAGGCCTTGATTGACATTTCACACGTACGACGTGTGAATTTGACCCTACTACACTGCACTTCAACCAGGCCACATATCGCTTTTGAATTGCCTCAGCGTGATTTCGTAAAACGAGTGTGCGAAATTTAAAGTTGACAAGACATCTTCTGCTGAGACTAGGGATTATTTTGACCAGAACCCCAATACCCAAATATTTTTAATTTTTTGCATTATTTATAAAAAACCCTTAAAATAGATAGAGAATAATTTTGACTCAAATTTAAAATGGAATATAGTTTTAAGAATCCTTAAAAGTGATTTATGTAATTCACACAAACATTTATTAAATCCTCTCCAAAAAAAAAATAATTATTGGACGGTGATATGACCAAGGAAATAGAAGTTATAGGTTTTATGAAATGTTTGTCAAATGTTACTGAGAGTGTGTTGAAGCATGGGTATGGCAAGAGGCATGATTCCAAGGTTGAGGAATATAGTTGGTGCTATTCTTCTGCTACGCTCTCCAACTCATTCACGTTCCTTCCCTTTTCATAACCCATCATCTCTTTCTCAACCAAAACCCCACCTTTACATCTTCTTCTCCACCTCTCTTCGTTCTTTCCCTCACCATCTTCAAGGTTCTTTCTTTTTCTCCCCATTTATCCTTTCAATTTTCTGTATTTTCTTTATATAAAAAAGTAATCTTTATTAGTATATCAACAATGATGAAGGTGGGACAAGTGATGAAGGTGCAACCACTGATGGATGGGAAGAGGAAGATGAGGCTGAACCTAAGGTACCGTTTCTTCTCTTCAATATGATAATTAAGTGAATAATTAATATAATCAAATGTATTGTTTCTTAAGATTGGTGATGGGGGTGATGGTGGTGGAGTTGCCCTGCAAAATGTTCCATGGGGTGAGCGGGCCCTCTCTATTGCAGAGGAGGTTCTTATGCACTTCAGCAACGACATTAAACTATTTGCTTTCAAGACAACTCCTCGTGGATATGTATATGTCAGATTGGACAAGTTGACTCATCAGTAAGTTTTCAACTTGTCTCATATTTACCATTCTTTTTATTTGCTTCTTTGAAAATGGGCTCCAATTAGAACTAGTAATGGTAATGATGAACTAATCAAATCATTTTATGCTAATGATGAACTAGTCTTGGTTTGGTTAGGATGTTCAACAGTCATGTTCTTTTGTTTGCCAACACTGTTCCCCTTTGATTTAGCAACTTCTATTCCCTCAAAACTTGTTGCGTTTGTCCCATTATTTTCACTTTAAATTCATCAGCTAGGACCTTTTTCAATCTTTCTATCTCAATTGTATCATCCCCAGTGAGGACTATGTCATTGACATATACAAGTTAGATAGTCTTCTTCCCATCTTTGGATTGTTGGAAGAACATGGGGTGGGCTGATCGAGCCTGTAAGCAGTACCCTTGACTCCCTTCACTCTCTTAGCACCTTTTAAGATCTATGATCAAACCATGTCCTTGGTGAATGTTTGAGATCTTTCAGAGATTTTGAGTGTAGATACTACTTTTCTTTGTTTCTATGGCATTGTCATGAACACTTCTAGTTCTCCTTGCGGGAATGCATTCTCAGTGTCATGTTGTTTGTAGATGCCAATTTGAATTGTCTGCTAAAGGTAGGAATACCTTAATTGTGTTCAGCTTTGCTACAAATGCAAATGTCTATATGCAGTCAAGTCATGGGTTTGTGTATACCCCTCCTTTGCAACTAGATGGGCCTTGTACTGGTCAATTGTCCCATCAGCAGTCTTTCAAACTGAAAATGCATTTGCAGTCAATTGGTGTCTTCCTTCTTCACAGATTCATTTCCTGCTGTTTTTTTTTTTCTCCCAAGGCTGCCATCCAAGACCCCCAGTAAAGTCTAGGTAATTTTTGCAATATCAAGGATATGGCTAAAAGTGCATAAAACTACAGATGGGGCTTTTTAAGACAGAATTTTAAGATAGGATCTGAGACAAATGGGCATATTAGTATCAGATCAGCTATCACCAGCTCCAAATCTCTCGCATCCTTGAGTAAACAAATGTGTTTTGTTGCCATTTTATACTTTTACAACTCAAGTTTAAATTGCCTTCTGTGTGTGGCATGTTAGGATGAGATGTCTCACAGACTGACAGGTTTAGTGTCTAGAAGCGTTAGTATTTTAGACAAATTTAGTTTTTAGGATGGGTTCATGAGGAGGAAGGTAGAGGTCATATACCAAGTTTCAGCCAAATTCTCCCCTTGGAGGGAGGGATTTTGGAAGTATGTATGTAGTGCTTTAAAGAAGGTAACGTTGAGGCGGACAATGGTTATTGATGGATCATAGCTCTTGTTCCCTTTTTAAGGAGAGTAACCACTAAAAGGACATTATGAGATCGAGGGTCCAATTTAAATATGGTTGCTAAGAACCTTGCGAGAACCATATTATAAAAGCTAGCTATTGGAGTTGGAGTCCTAGACCTTGTAAACCCCACACTAGAATCCTATACTTCTTGTTGGAAATCCTGCATCACACGTCTCATAATATTTCGCATGATTTAAATACCTTGTTGGGCCACTCCAACCATTGCCAATTGGTTTTGGGATGAAAACTTTAACATGGTATCAGAGTTAGAGCATTCTTTCCGGTTGTTATGGGCCAAGAGTTACCATTTCTTTATGGGTCAAAAGCTACCCTCTGCGTGGTCTGACAGGCTTAGTTGGAGGGGGCGTGTTGGAAGTCCCACATCTTCTACTTCATAATATTTCGCATGGTTTAAATACCTGTTGGGTCACCCCAACCATTGCCAATTGGTTTTAGGATGGAACCTTTAACACTTCCAATGTGGGATTTAAGTTTCACACCTTGCAATTGCATCCTAACATCTTACCATGCTCTTCGATATTTTATTAAAATAAAAATCGAAACAGGAGCATGTTGATTATATCGAAAGTAAGGGGCAAAAATTATTTTCGTTTATCATGGGTAAGGACACTATCGCTGATATACTAACTTATATACGAAATGCTGACATGAATAGAAAAGGAACGGTTCAAATACCATTTACTAACATCACCGAAAACATTGTGAAAATACTTTTACGAGAGGGTTTTATTGAAAACAAAAGGAAAACGACAAATATTTTTTAGTTTTAACTCTACAATATAGAAGAAATAGGAAGAAAGGACCATATCCCATTTTTTTAAACATAAAACGGATCAGTACACCCGGTCTACGAATATATTCGAATTATAAACAAATACCTAGAATTTTGGGAGGGATGGGAACTTTAATTCTTTTAACTTTTAGAGGTATAATCACATATCGAGAGGCTCGATTAGAAAGAATCGACGGAGAAGTTTTATTTTATATAATGTAATCCTTCTAACATCCGAACTAGATAAAAAACTTATATCTATTTTTTGTTAAAAAGAAAAGAGAGAGAAAAAACACGGGTTTCTAATGTCATCCCTTTTATATTAGTAAATGTGCGAATACAAAGGGTATTTAACTGGAATTGGAATAAAAAAGGATTCATAAGAATTAAATTACTGAAAAAATCACTTCGCGGGGATATGTTTCAGGTTCCTTTAATATAAACTTTATAGAAATAGAATGAAAATTCTATATGTTTTCGAAAATATTCAACATACTTTTTATATGTTTATATGTATACGATCGGGAAAGAGAAAATGGAAATATAAGTGACTCACTTTAATTAAACTGTTTTTCAACTTCTTTTTTTTTGGGGGAGAGGGTATAATTAGAAGTTTAAAATAAAAGGAAACTCTGTTTTCTTCCAATAAATAGATTTGGGATTAACTTAAAGAATAACAAATATGAAGATAGGAGCCTCTGTTTGTAAAATTTATAAAAAATGTCGATTGATTCGCAGGCGGGGGAGAATTATAGTAATCTGTTCTAATCCAAGACATAAACAAAGACAAGGATAATATTTCCAAAAAAGAAGGCTTTAAATTTGATATATAATAAAAAATCTAAATTAATTATATTATAATAGATTCTATAAAAAATAAAAAAAATTAGAAATATTATTGATATTTACAATTTGAAATTTTATTTTTCAAATTGTATTCTATATTTATCGAAATAGATCTATATTTATCATAATTAACTATAGAAATACAATATACAATGAATATAGAAAAATCTACTAATATTTATTCTAGTTAGAAAATAGTAAAAGATACGTTTTTTGACATGAAATGGATATATCCATATATTTCGAACTTATTTTTATGAAATAATGAAATATGGCAAAACCTATACCAAAAACAGGTTCGCGTAAAAATGGACGTACTGGTTCACGTAAACATATTCGTAAAATACCAAAGGGAGTTATTCATGTTCAAGCTAGTTTCAACAATACTATTGTGACTGTTACAGATGTACAGGGTCCTTGAATTATTTATTTCTCTTGAAATCTTTTCAATGTTTATTTTTAGTTTTACACACGTCTTTTTTTAGGAGACCTGTACCCATTATGTGGCATAGGGGTTACATCCCGTATAAAATTTAATAGTATACCACTTCTACGAATAGCTTTTAGTGCTGCATCTCTTCCGAGACCGGGACCTTTTATCATGACCTCTGCCCGTTGCATCCCTTGGACTCCGGTTTAGGTGGACAGCCTGGCAAATAGACATCCACAGGAATTAGCTTATCCATGCCCCGAACAGTACTATAAGAATCGGTACTGAACATCCCCCCCCTGTAATTGTACAGGCTCCCATAGCAATAACATATTTTGGTTCGGGCATTTGTTCATATAATCGAACTAAAGAAGGTGCCATTTTCATAGTTACTGTGCCCGCTGTTAAAATTAGGTCTGCCTGCCTAGGACTCGATTGTTGTACTAGTCCATAACGATCAAAGTCGAATCGTGATCCTATTAATGAAGCAAACTCAATGAAGCAACAACTGGTACCATAGAGAAGGGGCCATAAACTAGATAGTCTTGACCAATTTGAAAGATCATTTAATGTAGTCAAAATAACTAAATTTTTGGGTTGGCTGTGCCTAGCCCCTTAGACTAGTTTCTGGTGAACTCAACTCTGCAATACCAACGCCACCATCCATGCTGCTTGTTTGTAGCTGAGAGACAGCTGAAAGGCGCGGATATCAAATGACAAAGATCTTAAGGGTGTGTTCGTTCGTTTATAGAGGGGAGGAGGGGTGGGGGAAGACTTTATAAAATATACATGACATAATCAAACTTCCAAGAGGAGAGGGCTTTGAATAAGTTTTCCCCTTCCCTCTCTTTTCCCTCCAAAAATTAGCTCCCAAACAACCCCTAAGAGAACAAGGCCATATATATTGCACACTAGAATCCCATACTTCTAATGTGGGACTCAAGTCCCTTACCATGTAATTGAATTCTAACAACAGTACAACTAAAAACACTAGGGGGCAGATCAGAACTAGACCGACGTTTGGGAAACTTGTTGAAACATTCTATTGATGGGTAGGTGGATGTCATATTGAATAAGATTCATGGCTTCTATTATGAAATTTCTGATCCATAGAAGTTCTTTATTTTATGAAAGTCAGATTCCTGAGAAAAAGTATTTCCCACTTCCCTTATTTTTAAAAATTTCGGTGTATCATAGTTTGTTTTGTTGGAAACAAACGGTTAGGTTCTCTCTATACACCGGAGCCGCTTTTTTTCTATAATTTTCAATTTTTTAATGTTATTGTTTGTTAATTTGTACAATTCACACTCTTGGGCTCCACCCATGAAATATCTAATAATAGGTTTTTCACAACGAAATCTAGCTATACAGTAACGGTATTTAAGTATGAAGATTAGCTGGGTAGCTGACCCTGTTATTCCGTTCTTGCAAAATAAATTAAGTATTAACTATCTTATTTTTATTTAATTGAAATAAGATTTCCTCCACTTAATGGGTAACCGTTTGTTACCAATGGGAAAATCTTAAAATGCAAATTGAGATGATTGGGTCTGTACCAATCGAAATCATAAATTTAATACATATATAAGGTGCTTTTGGTTAGTATGTTTTCCAAGAAAAATAGAAAAATATTATAGGAATACATGGCAAAATGGAAACATGTTCATACACTTACGGTGCGTTTAGTTACCACGTTTTCTAGGAAAAATAGAAAATTATTTGTGGAATACACGAAAAAAATAAAAAAAACATGTTCAATGACCCAATTTTTCATGAAAAATAGTTGAAAAATAGAAAACCGGTTACTCAAGAAAATACCCATTATTTAGAAAACTATCCCAAGTAGTATTCCAAATTTTTCTGTTGTAAATAGAACCCAATTTTCCAAAACATTCTTCTTGGAATACACGGTCCTCATTCCTTTTCAATTTTTTTTACTGGCTTTTCACTCTTCCTCACCTAGGTCTCACTCCCTGCCTTTCACTTCCCCTTTTCATCCCTCTCAAATGACCAAAATGGCAACCTCCTCCATCCCTCATCACTGACGTGGACCGATAGTTCTTTGTGGGCCTCATTGTTATTCCACCTACCGTCGCTGGTCGTCTCCCTCGTCGTTTCACCCACCTTAAAAAAATTGTCAAATTGTTCTATTTACTGGTCTTATGCACTTTGTTTAACTGTCATACTATTAAAACTTTGCATATGAACTTAAACTTTTTTTTAATGTCATTGATAATATTTATCAAATAACATATGTTTATGTATAATATATTTGTATAAATATGTATACAATATGGGACCATAATTAACATATAGAGAGCAATTTTTAATTAGCTTGAATGAAAGAATGTAGAAAAAAAAATGAAAAATTGATTGTATTTGAACGCGTTTTTCAGTTTTTCAAATTGGAAAATCGATATAGTAACTAAACGTATTTTTTTTTAATTTTATATACTTTTCCAGAAAATGAAAAATTTGGAAAACTTCTTGAAAACTAGGAATGGAAAATTGGAAAAATATTGTTTAAACTAAACACACTCTTAGTTTTTCTAAGAAAATGAATGGAAAATAGAAAATTGGATATTCTAGAAAACAATCACTATTTTGAAAAACTATCCAAAATAGTTTTATGGATTTTTCCATTGTAAAAAGGGGCGGATTCCAAATGTTTCCAAAATGATAATAATGGAAAACCTGATATTCTAAATTTTTTCAAAATGTGGAAGAAAAACAAGAAATAAAATGGAAAATTGGTTGCATTTGAACACTTTTTCCAAATTTTCAAACTAGAACACATTTTCACAATTTTCTATACTTTTTTCAGAAAATGAAGATTTTGGAAAAGTTCTTGAAAACTAGAAAATGAAAACCAGAGAAATGTTATTTTAACTAAACACACCCTTAGATAACTCTGCTTTTTAGAATTTATTTTCTTAAATCCACATTCCAACTTCAATCATCTTTCTCCAACCATGCACTTACTACAACAAATTTCTTAACTATCCTATATCCTATGCTCAGATAATTTACTATCCAAATTCACCATGTGCCAAATTTCCTCTTTATCTGATCTTTTAGCTATATTACTTTTATGTCCAAATTTGGTTTCTTAAATTTGTACCAAGTTGTGCACATCATGTGCTAGCAATGGTTTCTGTTTCGGTTCATGAGCATGCTGTACTTGGCTTGAAAAAAAGGATGTTTTGGATTTATAAATGATTATTTTTAGGGGTGGCAAAATGAGATAGCCCGGTCTATTTTGATCTGTCTTGCCATCAACCTGCCAAAAAATGTGTTGGGAAAGTTTTCCTGTTGCCAGCCTTTGATCAACTGGTTGAAAACTGTAGCCCTCCAATAATATAACAAAATTAAAAAAAAAAAGTATAAAATCTTACTTCCTCCTATCTCTAATACAAGCAAAAAAAACTTTTTTCACACTTACACGTTAGTCAAACTCATTTAATTTTCTTGAATTCATTCAAAGAGTTAATTTGATTCTCAAATTACCCTTATTATATTGAATGAAATAGGGGTAAGGCATTTGAAAAGTCACATTAAATAAGGGTATTTTGAAGATAAAAGTATTTAACGTGGTAAAATTAGTCAACATTTGCTTATATTAGAGAGCAAAAGAATTAAGTTTTTTTTGGCTTATATTAGAAACTAAAGGGAGTAATAAAAGAAAATCAAAGAGTTAAAAAAATTAAAGTGAAAGAAAAAAAATCTCTAATTTAAAGAATTGAAATTACATATCATTGCTCATTTTTCTAATAAAAAAGGGGGAAAAGAGGGAAGGGGCCTGACAGGATGACCCACCCACCTTGCTAGCAGCCTGCCGTATTATTTTAGACATCATGGGATAACAAACTGCAAAAAAAAAGACATCATGCCATATATCATATTCATATATATCTTGGAAGAATTTACCTTGCAAACTCGTGAATTTAATTAAACTCAACTTTCATAAATTTAACTCGTAGACCTTGTTCGTAAACTTGGAAGAGTTTAGCTCTTATTATTTTTAAAAACACTGAAATAGTGATATAAAAGCTTATCACAAATAATAATAATAGACTAATAAAGACATACTAACATGGAGTAGATGCTTTTACACATAAGTTATCATTTGATTTGACTTCAGAACTAAGGTCCATCCACAATGTTATTGAATTATTTGTGTAATAGATATCCATAATGTCTTTTTGCATCACAAATCATGAAAACTATGGTAAGAATTTGATTGATACACATTAATTTAACCCTATTCAGTGTTGCATTACGTCAATTTCAAAAATGGTGCATGGCTTGCATAAAACATTAGTTTTAGGTCAACTAGGGTAAAGATTATGTTTAATTTCAAACTTGCTAATTTGCTTCTTGACTCATGAGTTTACGTGAGTTTGTAATTTGTATGAGGTTAGTCTACACAAGTTCATATCATGTTAGAATTATGAAAATATAGTAACGGTATATTTTAGGATTAAATATATTAATCTTATCTTTTATATAAAATAGGAAACTGTACAAATCCCTATAAATACAATAGATTTGCTGTGATCACAAAACACACGGAATTCATATGTTCTTTCGTTTCCTCTCTTTCAACATGGTATCCCGAGCCTAAGTAGAGTTTCCTCTCTCCTGTGATCCTCCAGCGAGCCACTGCTTTACGTAAATTTTTTTTTCTCCTGATATCTTGTTTTTTGTGCCTGCCCGCCGCTGTCAGCTCCTCCGCCGGCCTTTTCCAACCGGCAACCCCACAACTGGCTTCCTTTCTCCAAGACCGGCCCATCCCTGCCGACGGCACCTCTATCAGAGCCTTCACGCGCCACCACTGTCCTTTGCGCGTAAAACCCACGCGCCGCCTATCTCCACCGCACGTGACAGTGGGTCTGACCTCCGATTGACCACTTCGGCTTTGCTTGCCTCGGTCTCCTCTACCCCGATCTAGTGTTCGTTTTTAGTTTTGCCTACTTTTCCCCCTTCGTTTGGTCCGTTTTTGCTGCTGCCACTTGTTTCCTCTCTCCTCTAGCACACCCATGGCTGCCCCCGGTGATACTAAGTGAGATACATTGGTTTCGGGAACCTCCCTCACTGCCCTCCTCTCGTCTGAGTTGTTGGATGACAACAACTACTCTTATTGGGCTTCTAAAATTGAAATTTGGCATATTGGGCTAGGCTATAAGAACCACCTCACACAGTTGGAATCCGATATCCCGGAAACGGAACACCCGTGGTAGAAGAAAATTGATTCTCAACTATTTGCCATTATGAGGAACACCATTGCCCTATCACATCGTGATTGTTTCCGTGGTCAATGATCCTGCAAGGGGGTTTGGGACCACGCCAAGCAAATCTTCACCAACAATATTTGGTGACTCTACCAGATTAGTGAAAACCTCATGACAACTTTTGGCTCTTGTCAGTTTAAGGGCCCCGTAACTGCTTATGTGGGTAAGGTGACTAGTCTGTTGTGTGAACTCAATGAGATGCTTCCTCATGGTGCTACTCGTGAGGCTGAACTTGAGAACCGTAAGAAATTAATTTTGTCCCTTGCCTTATATGGCCTGCCTGCCGAGTATTCTTCTACTTGGGTTGTCCCACAAAGGTTACTCTAGCTAGTGCCTTAGGCACTATTCTTTGAGTCAACATTCATGATCCTACCTTTCCCTCCAAGCTTCCTTCCGCTGCCCTGTCTGTTCTTCTTCTTGATTCTTCCGCTTTGCTTTCATGCAATAGCGATAATACACCTCGAAAAGGGGGCAGGCCGCGTCCTTATTGTGACCACTTTCATAAACCAGGCCACACCATTGATAGTTGGAAACTTCATGGTCGCCCTCCTCACATTGCTCAGGTTGCTCACACATCTGTACTTCTTGCACCGTCTTCTGCTTTGCCATTTCTGCCGGACCTGTCTCCGTCACCCTCCTGCAATGACTTCGTGAAGTGGTGTGAAGAACGTCAGGCCTCCGGTTCCACTGCTGCTGTTGCACACACCGGTAATTCTTTCGCTGGCTTCACCCATTCTTTGGGTCCTTAGGTCCTTGATTCAGGGGCCATTGGCCATATTACTGATAATAAATCTTTTTTTTCTTTTGTTTTTACCATTGGTTACTTACCTTCTATTACTATGACCAATGATTCCCAAACATAGTCCCGGGATATTGGTATTGTTTATCCTCTTCTTTATCTTTTAGTTGACAATGTATTAGTTGTTCTTGGTGTCACCTTTAATTTGTTACATCAGTCAACTTACTCTTACTCTTGATTGTGTCATCTCTTTTATTAAAGATTGTTTCTTTGTAGGACTGAAAAACGAGGAAGATGATTGGCTTCAGATGTGAGTCTCACTGCCTCTATCAACTTAAAAGGCCATCTCTTGTTGGTTCGACATCAGTATCCCCTCTTCTCATTCATGCTCATGAGGACATCTAGGTCTGGATGCATTAAAGAAATTAGTTCCTAGTTTTTCTAAATTAGAGTCTTTGTCGTGTGAGTCATGTCAATTAGGTAAGCATACTCGTACCCCTTTTCCTAATTGCATCAATAATCAGGTCTCGTCCCCTTTTGCTTCAGTTCATACGGATGTCTGGGGTCCCAGGGGTCCCAGTTGTATTGTGTCTTTTTTAGGTTCTAGGTATTTTATTACCTTTACAGATGATTTTTCTCGTTGTACTTGGATATATTTAATGAAAGATCGTTCTGAGTTATTTTCTATTTTTTTGTCTTTTTCCCATGAAATAAAAACTTAATTTGGGATTTCCATTCGTGCTTTGCAAAGTGACAATGCACGTGAATGTTTGTCTAACCAATTTCAGACTTTTATGGCATCTCATGGTGTGTTGCATCAAACTTGTTGCCTTATACCCCTCAACAGAATGGGGTTGCTAGGCGCAAAAATAGACATCAACTAGATACAACTCGGACTCTTCTTCATTCTCATGTTTCTCTTCAGTTTTATGATGATGTAGTCCTTACTGCGTGCTATCTCATCAATCGTATACCTTCCTCTGTTCTTAAAGGTAAAATTTCTCAACAGGTTTTATATCCACGTCGTCCTCTTCATTCTTTACCCCATTGAGTCTTTGGTTCTACTTGTTTCTCTCATGTCCTTGGTCTTGGGATCAATAAATTATCTGCTCGATCTGGTCTTGGGATCAATAAATTATCTGCTCGATCTTATAAATGTGTTTTTGTCGGGTATCCCCGCACCCGAAAAGGATACAAGTGCTACTCTCCTACTCTTCACACTGCAGATGTCACCTTCTTTGAAGATATTCCTTTCTTTGAGTCTGGAGTACCTCCACCTAAGCCTCCTCTTCCTGCGACTACAACCATAGTAGTCAATAGCGGCCGGAGCGGCCGCTATAGCGGCGGAGCGGGTCCTGGGCGCGACGCGGAGGTCCATCGCGGGAAGCCTTCGATAGCGGCGATCGCGGGGGGAATCGCGGCGTCGCGGGAGCGCCAAATCGCGGGGCAAAACGCCCGCACCTAATTCCTCCCTGTTTTGCCCCTGTGTGAAACGGATTTTTTAAGGGTATTTTAGCCCTTTTTGCTTTCTTTCCCCCCCATTTCTGAACCCTAACACCTTCAGCAGCAACTTTCCCATTTCTTCAAATACGAAAGGTCCATTTCCGCGACACCCACCCCATTTCCCCGACACCCACTCATTCTCCGACGTTCCTCACAGGTTTTCCGGCGTTTCCCTCCCATTTCCGGCCTGTCCCACCCATTTCCGGTGAGTCCCTGTCTTCTCCGGCGAGCCCCTGTCTTCTCCGGCGAACCTGTGCTGCTCCGGCGAGTTTCTGGTTCTGTTCTTCTTCACCTCTTCTTCCCTACTTCAGTTCTTCTTCTCTTCTTCTCCGGTGGGCTGTCAAAATGCTGTTGGAGGCTGTTGAAGGTTGTTGGAGGTTTCTTTTTGCTGTTTATGTTGCTGTAATGGGTTATTTTTTTATGGTTCTAGTTGTCTTATTTTTTAATGGTGTTATGCATGTTCTCTATTCTAATGGTGGGGCTGTGCATGTTTTTTAATGGTTTCTTTTTGCAGTGTATGTTGCTGTAATGGGTTTTATTTTTTTATGGTTCTAGTTGTCTTATTTTTTAATGGTGCTGTGCATGTTCTCTATTCTAATGGTGGGGCTGTGCATAGGTTTTTTAATGGTTTCTTTTTACAGTGTATGTTGCTGTAATGGGTTTTATTTTTTTATGGTTCTAGTTGTCTTATTTTTTAATGGTGGTGTGCATATTCTCTATTCTAATGACGGGGCTGTGCATGTTTTTTAATGGTGGTCCCGTGCATGATATTTTTTTAATGGTGCTGATGGTGGTTCTGTTTTTTACTGTTCTGTTTTTTAATGGTACCATGCATATGTTCTGTTTTTTTGCTGCTCTGTTTTCAATGGTGTTGCTGCCATGGTGCTGTTACAGCACTTTGTTCTGTTTTTTAATGGTACCATGCATATGTTCTGTTTTTTTGCTGCTCTGTTTTCAATGGTGTTGCTGCCATGGTGCTGTTACAGCACTGCAGTAACAGTTTTCCTTCCCCCTCTTTGTTCCATATTGGTTTCATTCTAAATAATTCCTCTTCATATTAGTTTGACATTCTAAATAATTTGAATATGCTTGTATGGCTTTAAATTTAATTTTTGTGTGAATTATTTTGCATATATATGTGTAGAAAATATTGGAAATATTTATATAGGTTTATTCAAAATAGCGGTCATCCCGCTTTCCGCTATCCTGCTATCCCAGTTTTAAGGGCGGCCGCTCCGCGCCGCTATTTGGGATTGACTACTATGACTACAACTATAGTCCTTTTTCTCCTCCTGAGGCGTCTCCTTCCTCTCCAGACCTCTTCTTCGGTCCCGCCTCCTGAGTCAAATCTTTCTGTTGCCCTTCGCAAAAGTATCCATTCTACTCGTAATCCTTCTCCTCACAATACTGCTTTAAGTTACCATCGCATATCTCCATCATATTACTTTTGTCTTTCTTCTTTGTCCTCTGTTTCTATTCCTAAAAATGCAGGAGATACCTTTACTCATCCAGGATGGAAACAAGTTATGATGAATGAAATGTGTGCTTTGTTGAGTAGTGGAACTTGGGATCTCATTCCTCCACCACCAGAGAAGTCCGTTGTTGGTTGTCGATGGGTGTACACGGTGAATGTTGCCCCGGACGGAACAGTTGACCGCCTCAAAGTCTGTTTTGTCGCCAAAGGTTATACTTAGATCTACGGCTTGGATTACGAAGACACCTTCTCCCCTGCTGCCAAAATGCCCTCGGTGCACCTCCTTCTCTCTATTTTTGCATTCGTCACTGGTCTCTATACCAGTTGGACATCAAAAATGCTTTCCTTCATGGTGACCTGCTTGAATAGGTTTACATGGAGCAACCTCCCTGTTTTGTTGCTCAGGGGGAGTCTTCTAGACTTGTTTGTCAACTGTAGAAATCTCTATATGGCCTTAAACAGTCTCTCAGGGCATGGTTTGACAGATTTAGTACTGTGATTCAGGAGTTTGGCATGATCCGGAGTAAGGCCGATCACTCTGTCCATCATTCAGTTGCTGGTTGTATTTACTTGGTGGTTTATGTGGATGATATTGTTATTACCGGCAGTGATCATCTTGGCATTACATAGGTAAAGCAACATCTTTTCAAGCACTTTCAGACGAAGGACCTCAGTGGACTCAAATATTTCTTGAGGATAGAGGTAGTGCAGTTCAAAAATGGAATCGTCATATCCCAAAGAAAGTATGCAATGAATATTTTGGAAGAAACAACAATGTTAAACTCCAAGTCAGTTGACATTCTCATGGATCCCATTGTCAAGCTCCCACCAAATCAGGGGAGCCTCTTCCGTATCCTTAAAAATACAGACGTTTAGTTGGCAAGTAGAACTATCTGACTGTCACTTGTCCAGATATCTCATTTGGAGTTAGTGTGGTAAGTCAGTTCCTGAACTCTCATTTTAAGGAGCATTGGGATACAGGGACTCGTATTGTTTGATATGTCAAGAAAGATCCTGGAAAGAGCCTGTTATATGAAGATAGAGGATATACTCGAGTTGTGGGATACTCTGATGCTGATTGGGTAGACTCTCCCATTGATAGAAGGTCCACTTTCAGATATTGTATTTCTGTCAGGCAAGAAGCAGAATGTTATAGTCAGGTCTAGTGCGGAGGCAGAGTACCGTGCTATGGCTATAGCCAGTCAGGAGCTCATATGACTCAAACATTTGCTTCATGAACTTCAATTTGGAGAGGTTGCACAGATGACACTTATCTATGATAATCAGGCTGTTATGCATATTGCCTTGAATCTAGTTTTCCATGAGAGAACAAAGCATATTGAAATTGACTGTTATTTTGTTAGAGAGAAAGTCTTGTCTGGTGAAATATCCACTAGTTTTGTTAGTTCTAGTGATTGGTTGGTGGCGGATGTTTTCACTAAATCTCTAAGGGGTCCTTGGATTGGTTATATATATAACAAGCTTGGTGCATATGATTTATATGCTCTAGCTTGAGCCGGAGTGTTAGAATTATGGAAATATAGTAACGGTATATTTTAGGATTAAATATATTTATAAAATAGGAAACTGTATATCCTGTATTTATGTGCAAATCCCTATAAATACAATAGCTCCGCAATGATCACAAAACACACGGACTTCATATTTTCTCTCGTTTCCTCTCTTTCAACATATCAAAACACTTTACAATTGACTAAACTCAATTTCTCTACCTAGAATTGAAATTCTACTGTACTCAAGAGTTTGACAGCAATTTACTCATGAGTTTATGGCATCTCTTTGTTTGATTCTTAAAACTATACAAATTGTTGCATTCAACTTACCAGCTTTCCTTTTCAGATATGGGTGTCCAAACATGGAAGAACTTGAATTCTACAATCAGAAATACAAGAGAAGATTAGATGAAATTGGAGCACTTGGAGAGATACCTGATGACTTGGCTCTTGAGGTAATGAATGGCAGTTATGTCCTATACTTTTGTTCCATTGAGATTATTAGTTTAAATGAATGTTCCTTTGAAGCATAATTGGTACTTAAAAAGGCATAATTTTGCTTTGAAGGTTTCATCCCCAGGTGCTGAGAGGATTCTAAAAGTTCCAGATGATCTTAGTCGATTCAAAGACATGCCTTTGAGAGTCTGTTATACAGAACATATAGAGTCCAATTGCCCAGAAAAGGATGGAGTTTTCTTGTTAGATTCTATACAAACAGATGCAGAGATATGTGTGTGGAAGTTGGCAGACGTTAGGGAGAATAGAGACCCTCTTAGAAAAGGCAGACCTTTAAGTCGTAAACAGAAGGATTGGAGATTAACACTGCCATTTAACTTGCATAGAATGGTAACTCTGTACCTTGGATATTTGTAAAATCTTATGTTATTTTGATTTAGGAACATGGAATCCCTTTCTCCTCTTTTCCTCCCTTCTATCTACCTTTATTTTCTTAGTTCCAATGACTAGATATGTGGAAGTACTTTGAGAAAAGGTGGTTCTTTTTAGTTTTTGTAGGGCTCAAGACCAGGTTTTGTTCTGGTTTTCAAACTTTCAAATGCATTTTGAATATAATGAGCTGTTTATTTGGACGTATATTTGTAGCCTAAGCGTCTAGATGAAGTTCAAAGATGAAGCTATAACTTTTTTGTTTTGTGATTTAACAACAAAGCTCTTGCAGTCCTACCATAAGCATAGGTGCATAACAAGATTTGACTGTGACACTACGATCTTTACTCTTTCATTATGTCATTTTTAGTTGTATCTTTTTATTATTATTTGCACTTTTATTGTTTTAATTATATCATTTTAATATCACCATCATCTGATTGCTTGGTTGGGAAGCTATCCATTGTGGGATTGAGATTATAAATAGACCAAAAGAAAAGAGACATTCCATGAAATGAAAAGAAAAAAATCTGCTTGATACCTAATTTGTATTACTGCTGAGATGTTATATCATGACTGGTATAATTACTTATGAACTATTCATTTTCCTCATTTTTGTTGCCGCTTTATGGTCACCTCTGTCATCACTAGAAAAATAGGATTGTGAATTACATGTTTAAGATTGTAAAGTGATGAAAAAAATGCCTTTATTTGTTCTGCTTGGCAGAGTGCATGCTTTAATCATGTCATGATCCCATACAAGGAGTTACTTGTGTTATTTCACTTGACATAGTTGCTTGCTGGTGGTCCTTCATTTTGAATAGTGATGAATAGTTTACAAGTACTGGGGTGCAAGCTCCAGGACCACATTCCTAGTGCTACTTTGTCTTTCTTTTTTTTACTCATCTTGTTATTGTTTTGAATTCTTGTTCAGCATGGAACAATGATTGTCGCTGTGTAATGATTATTGCAACGGCGATACTTGTAAAGGTTTGGCCTATATATTTTTCTTTACTTATGTAAATATCAACTTTTGAAAATGAAATAACTTCCATCTTTTCTCACGACCAAGATAAGTTGTTTTAGGTGCTGGGCTAGTCTAATTCCGAAGTTTCAAATAAAACTAATTCATTTAAATTCAACTACTCAAACAAGTTCAATGTAAATAATCATATGAACTTTCTGATAAAACTGAATTTCGTTAAATTTCAAGTCTTCAAATTTGGTCTGGAGCAAGAGACACTGTATTGTCCATTTCCTTTGCTTATTTGTATAATTTGTGTTGTCTTTCTGTCATTTCCTTGTTAAATTTGTCAACCGTAGTAAATATAAGGTTGGTCCAATGATTAAGAAAAATGAAAGGGGAAGTGAGATACTCAAATCCTCCTATTAATAAAAACTAAGAAACTAGCATTTGTTTATTCAAGAAAAATGAAAATCCAATAGCTGTAACCATCCCTTATTTTAAGTCATGTGGAAGTTGATATTTTCTTAGATGATAAACATATATTGTTAGTATATCAACAGTTTTTGGATTGTCTCCATTCTTCACTTGTTTGCCCATGTGAGAACACGGTTGCCCCTGTACCTTTCTTTCTCATTATTTCTTTCCTCTTGATGTTTTTTACTTGGGGCGTGCCAATCTGGTGATAATATGATGTTAAAAAGTTGTTGAGAAAAAAATTCTTTTATTTTTTTTCACATTTAATTACTAAAATGTCACTTTGTTTTATTTTTTTAAAATTTTCAAAAAAACAAGTTTTTGAAAACTAGAAATGTATTGAATTAAGGTAACAATTTTTTTTTAAATAAAGATTGATTTAATTGGTTAATGATCGAATTTGTAGTCATAAGATCATAGGATCAAAGCCCACCTATATAAGAAATTTGTCTATTTAAATACTCTTCAAGCCTTTAAAGTCTCTTTTGATTTTTGTAAACCATAAAATCTCACTCATCTAAATTTTTTTTTTAAATTAAAACAAATAAAAAAGTTCTTAAATTAAATGGCCCCTAGACAATATGCATGCACACAATGTTGAAACGTGAGGACAAAGCCAAAATTATGTTGAGTAAGTTTCATGATTGTGAAGGCAAAGAGTAAGACAAATAAATATATAGGCATGGTTTGTAGCATTTTCCGCTGTCTCATTGAATTTCTTTGCACCAATCCTAGAACGAGAGAAACAGTCACATGTGAGGGAAGTGAAGAGAAAGACAAAATATTTGTTTTCAATAAGGTTTTTTACATCATTAGGTTATAAAAAAAATAAGCTAGTAGTGTCACAAGAAAATTTTATTCTTCAAACAAATATGTTTTTGCATGTGTGACAAATGATATGTAGCACATAAAGACAAGAGTAGAGTTATATAAATTAGACACATAGGTAATCTTTTGCACTTTGGAAATAAATGGGTGGGGCAGAGCACAACTTGTTATTTTTAGGATTGATTTCAATTTTCAAAACACCAGCATGTGAAACATATAAAGCTTACTTTCCTTGATGAATAAATGAAAAAAAAAAAGTTACTTTTCTTTACCCATTAACATAAGGTCTTCTCAAATACGTGACAAAAATATATTACGGGTATGACAAGATAAAGCAAAATGATTTTTTCATGAAATATAGTAGAGTTTGGAGTTTCGACAGTGCCTCTTTCCAAGTACAATAACATGTATTTTAAATGTCATGTCGTTTGCTTTTTATGATAATTTTTAATACTCGATTTAAAATTTAAATAAAATCAATAACTGATTTTCGTGCGCCAAAACAATATCTACACCTAATTCTACATTTTGTTTCCCTCTATCATATCAGAAAAAAAAAGGGAGGGAGATAATTAGAGTGTGCAATGAGAGCATAAAATGGACTATATTTCGTTTTATAAAAATTAAAATTAATGTTACTAGTTAGGTAAAGGTTGATGGATCCAGAATTTTTATTTTAACATTTAAAGAAAAAGTACAAATTAAATTGAAAAGATATAATAATTAAATCTAGAAAATTCATTGATAAGGCAGTTTTGAATGAAGTTTTTGAAATGATTTTGTTTAATATGATAATAACTATTTGACGAAAAGCATGTGGAGCCTTTTTCGGTTAAAGCTAATAAGTTTTTTATTTCAAATAAAAGTTTAATCAATATACTAACTACTGTCAAGTAATTAGAATTTCTTTAAATATAACTTTTAAAGTAATTATTAATGATAATTAGATATCTATGTAAAAGATTTTTACATTACTAACAGTATATTCAAATTACAATTTTTTAAATAAGTATCATATTTTATTTGATGGAGCAAAAACTACACCTTGGAAGTGACTGAATTCAACAGCCTCTTGCGAGTCAAGTATGTTGCTTGCTCAGTTCAAATCGTTACATTATTACGTTACGTATTTTCTCAAGCAATCATTTATAAATATAAAAATTGATAAAAACAAAAATATTATAATAACATATTTATTAATATGTTCCATTTTAAGATTAATTAGGAACAGGGTCTCGGATTAGATTAAATTAATAACTTGAAATGTAGATTGAAAAGTGTAACTCCCTCTCAAATCAAAGTTGTTTGAATTAAAATCACCTTTACATCACAAAAAGTATATTATTTTACATTCATCAGTTTTAGTGAATTAGGACAATGAATATAGTAAAACAAGCAAAGTAATTGGGTTATATATATATATATAATTGATTTCTTAAAAAAATTAACAATTTGGTAACCTAATTCATTTTATACTTAATATATTTTTCATAGTAAAATATGATGCATAACATCCTCAATTTTTAATTATTAGTTAATTTTATTAATTGAATAATTAAATGGAAATGTCAAATTAAGTAAAGTAAGGGTACATTAATTTTTGAAACTTATCTGGGTAATTTTAGGTAACTTAAAGTTATCAGATTAGTTTCAGAAATTAACCAAACGAACAAAATGACTATTTTTCTCTTAATGAATAACTAATTCAACTCCCTTACTTTCTTTACAATTCACGCGTGAATAAAGAAAAGAAAAGAGAGCATTTTGCTCATTCTTCCAACTCCTAACCCACAGCACCTTCTCCATTATTCTCATCTTTATTTTCTTCAATTTCTCTCAAATTAAAGCAAAAAGCAAGTTCCATCTTCCTCCATCTCTTTATGTGATAACATTGAAAGGCTTGAGTTTCTCCAATTTTTTCAATTGACAAGGTGAGTTCTAAGAATCCATTTTCAGTTTTGACCCCATCCTTTAAATTCAAGCTTTATTTCCTTCAATTCCATGCTTTTAATGAGTGCTGTAACCAATCACAAGTTTTGGGTAGCTTTAGGGACTTTGGGTTCCATTAATTCATCCATTGGAAAGGTAAATTTGAGGACCCACGATTCAATTTGATTCCGTTTTGTGAATTCAAGCTTTAATGGCTTTATTTCCATGGTTATAGGTTGTTCTAGAACCATTTTAGAAGTGCGGGCAGTGTTGGAGCCTTAAGGATTTGGTGTCGAAACCCATCAACGATATTCGGCAAGTCGAAAGCTTCTAAACCCTTATTGTTTCACCGAATTGTTAAATATTGCAACGTTTCTGGTTTTTGATAAGTTAGAAAATAATTAAATTAGACGGATTTAGCAGTCGGTTAATTAATCGGAAAAATATTGGGTTATGTTCATTGTAGGTTCGATTCCGGTACGAGACCGGAACATAAATTTGGAATTGGGAATCGTGGATTTCAGGTAAGGGGAGCATTATATTTTAAATATATGAATTATGAACAGATGAGGATGTGTTTGGATTGTTATATTGTTAATTATGAATACTGATGATGATGGTTGCTATAATTATTATTAAAAGTGTTGATGAAAGGAATTAATGTTGAATTGATATCCCCTTTGTGAGTTGGTTATTGAAATTAAAATTGTTGTGACTAGGAAAAATGATATATGATTTTAAAGAATAAATGATGATGATATGGTTGATAATGACATTTGGAATGTAATTTATTGATAGCTTGATAATGGTAAATGAAAATAAATGGAATTGTTAATATGAATGATGTTCTTGATGAATTTAATAATTATTAATGATATTAATGATGGAATTGATAATTATAATTAATAGCGATTAGAATTATTGAGTATATATTGTTATCGATATTATTAAGAATGAAATTAGTAAAATTGTGAATTGACATGGTGGGCAATATTGAAAAAACTAGTATTGGTGAAATTGTGAGCTGGATAATGATGAATATTATTCTTGATGACAAACAATATTAAAAATTAGGCATGAAGTTGCCATTGATGATTATGATATTTTAATAATGATAAATGATTTGAAATGAATGTTATACTCTAATTGAATATTTGGTTATGAAACCCTCAGTGATGGTAATCAAATGGTAGCCCCTGATGATGATAATCAGGTGGTTTATTGATGACTAAGATTTGTTTAGCATACCATTTCATTCAAACGCTCACAGGGCTGCAGGGGGCTTGTAATGTCAGCCTAGATGGGAGGGTGGCCTGATGATAAGGCACAAATCCTGTGGTGGTTTCTTTAGATTCCACAATAACCCTTGAGTCGGACTCAAGACCCACACGTAACACCTGAGTTTATAATTTATGAATGGTTTAGTTGATGGGAATGGCCTAAATGCATTTTTCCGCATATCTTCCTCATTTTAGAGAATTTTTAAGTGCGGACAGGACTAGTAAGTCATAAATAAGGTATAGTTACTACCGATAAAATTTGGTTCCATTCGGGTGAGGTTTGGGTAGTTTCAACACCTAACTAAATTGGATTTTTAAATAAAACGTGCCATTTTCTGTCATTGTTGGAAAATTAGTTGAGCAGGTTTGCATTTTGATGCGTCGGGAATTGTGTGCCAAACTAACCTTCCTACCTTTCATGAAAGTTCTAGATATTTGAGTTACAGAAGTTTACAAATTAGATTCACCTTATTCAGAGTTTCGTAGCTCAACTTATGTGTAGAAACCGCATCACGTCTCTACTAGAGAACCCCAACAAGGTAGTTTTATATAATGTAGTATTGGGACCAACCTAGGCTAAATTAGCCTCTTCTCCTTCAACAAATTTGTAGGAATTTGAGTTACGGAGGTGTAGCCATTGGATTCACCTTAATTGGAGTTTTATAACTCAAGTTATGCATGAAAAATCAAACTACACCATTGCTAGAATTCCAAACGGGACAGTTCTACATAGTGCAATATTATGCCCAATCTAGGTAGAATTGGCCTCTCATTCTTGCATCAAAGTTGTAGGTGTTCGAGCTACGGAGGTGTGCAAATTAGATTCACCCTAATCGGAATCTTGTAGCTTAAGTTATGCATAAGATACCAAACCTATATATTTTTCATATTTTTAACCTTTTCACTTAGCTTTCGCCAAATCTTTCTTGATATGTTTTACCTACTGTTAGGGGTATCTGAGTGACTCAATTGGGTTCAAAAATTAAAAAAATTTCCCTCGTATTTTTATTAAATAAGTGTCATATTTTCATGGTATCTGAGTTGACTTTTGAAGTCCAATGCCAAGGTATACTTGCTGTGAGTAAGCGGTTGTTATGTGTAATGTGACCAGTCATCACTAGTACTGTTATGATATATTGAGATAAATTATTAAATGTTAGGCATCATATATACTTACTTCTAGATTACTAAATTCTTTATCCTTGGAAAGGTACTGAAGTGTGGTGTGATTACGAGATAAGTAATGGTTGGCCACCAAGGTATGGATGCTATGGAGGCAACGTTTCAGTGCTTCGTTGATATTCTGAAAAGACAAGGCCAACCTCAGGCCCAGGATAACCAAGGCTTGGATAGCTTTCTAAAATGAAAGCCAACTGAGTTCCATGGAGGGTTCAACCTTGAACCAACTTATGCATGGATCAGGACCTAGAACGAATATTTGCTAGCTTACAGTGTAGTGAGGCACAAAAGGTGGAATTTGCTGTTTTTATGCTCCGTGATGAAGCACAAAAATGGTGGAAAATCTCTAAAGCAAGGAAGATAGCTGTTGGAACCTAATTGATCTAGGAGAATTTTAAAGCCTATTTTCTGTAGAATTATGAACCAAAGACTTCACAATCCAAGGTATATCTCAGTTGTTTATGTTGCTAGCCATGGTTGACGAAAAGTGTGGTCCTAAAATAAATGAGATTCCTGTTGTGGGTGATTTTTCGGAAGTGTTTCTAAAAGATATGCCCGGTATACCACTAGAAGGGGATGTTGAATTTTTGATTGACCTAATACCTGGAGCTAAACAAGTCATTTCGAATACGTTGTGATGCCGTTTGGTGTGCTGAATGCACCAGTCATGTTCATGTACTATATGAACAATATCTTATATCCATACTTGGATCGATTCATTGTAGTATGTATCGATGATATCCTGGTCTATTCGAAGTCATGCCAGGAGCACGCAGTACATCTTTGTTGGGTACTTCAGGTACTACAAGAGAAACAATTGTTTGCTAAACTATCTAAATGTGATTTTTAGTTAGATCAGATCCAATTTCTAAGATATGTTATTTCTAAAGATGGTGTAACTATTAATCCATTGTTGCTACTGAATTTTATCTGGGCACACAAAAAAATATGAAAAAAATAAAAATAAAAAATAAAAAAACAATAATTATAAAAATCAATCTAACATAGGATTTAATTTTTAAGAAAAAAGTATGAACATCCCCTTTTGTACGGGGTAAACAAAGGAAAAAGAAAGGAAGAGAAAAAGACAAAAAAAAAGAAAAGAAAAAAAGAAGAGGAAAGAAAAGAGATAATAAAAATAGATTAGATTTAGTCCCATATTGAAAGTTCTAAGATTAGGAGTTGCTAAAATCTAAATTGTTAGCTTTATTTAGTCCCACATCGAATACTCTTAGGGGAGTTATGCTTGTTATGTTACTATATAAGCAACACCTTGTAACACTTAGAGGGAACGAAAGGGAGCAGTGGGGATAGCTTATTTCTTAGTATAAAATATGGTTGTAGTTTTGACCGATCTTCCACATTAGAAAAGATTTAGTTTCTTCTATGAGAATCTCAGTTTAAAAGAAACAAGAGACACCACCAAACCCGGAGACGGTTTTAAAATTTTCTCTTTGACTCGGAAAAGAATGTAAGTTTTTTTTATTGTTTTCTTTCTTCTTAGGCTTTAATTTATTAGCCTTTTTTTTATTGGTTTTATTTTTAGGCTTTGATTTATTAGTTTTTTTTTCTTTTCTTCCACTTGCTCCGTCATTTATTTCATAGACCTATCTTTTTCCTTGTTTTTGTCCTCTTACTTGACTTTTTTATTTTATTTTAGTTTTTAATTTATTTTATTTTAATTTTTTTTCTTATTTTCATTTCTCTCTAAAAAGAAATATAATAAAATCAATAAACCCAATGTCCTTTTTTATACAATATTTGTGATCAATTTGGACGAGACGTCCTGTTGATCGTTTTCCCAAATCTCAACATTTTAAACTTATTTTACGTATTTTAAAATAATAAACCAAAGAATTATGTAACACTGATTTCCCCTAATGCTTGGGGAATACGTAGGAGTGGGAACAATCATTCTTGTCAGGCCCAAATTTTAAATAAATAAATAAATGTATCTCTTTTACTAGTAAAATAAAATCGTCACGCTTTTAACGACAACCCGATTAATTTGGAGATGTCCTGTTAATCACCAAATATAACTTTAATTTTTAAATTGACAATAAATCCATAAGGCATTTTAACAGGTTTAAATTATAAAATATTAGGATTATTTAGAAACTTAAACGATTTAGGTTAACTGTTTAAAATGGATAGTGTGGGGTGCTAATACCTTCCCTACCTATAATCAGACTCTCAAACTTAAAATCTCGATTTAGGATCAGTACCTTCACGTTAAGGTTTTTCTGATGTTTTACCTTAAAAACATTGGTGGCGACTCCACGGTTTCTGGAGGAAACTTGGGAAATAAAATTCTTTTTACGGTCGGCCTCCCATCGCGATCCCGATCATGACAGATGACAACTCCACCGGGGAAAGTAGAGAATCAAGCCCGTTTAATTTGTTTGAGTATATTAGAATAATCTTATGTAACCTTTTTCTTATGTTTTGTGCCATGATTTTTTTGTTGATATATGTTATTATGGAACCTTAGGGTAGAAGATATCATATTATTGTGTTATTGAACCCTAGGGTAGAAGATTTTATTGCTCTGTGTTTGTTTCTTGCAAAGGAAGGGTAGGGTACATGTATGTATGCCCCTACACACTACACTTACACTTTTCACATACATTTCGAGTGGGATCCTAAACCCCAGGGTCTGAATAAAACATTAAGATTATGGGAGGTTGTGTAGCGGTGTCATTTGGGATATTCATCTCCATCTGACATCGTGAGAGCCTTAGCTAGAGTGTATTTTCTCATGGTGCCCACACCTAGTAGGCTTCCTACCGCTGTGGTCAACATCATGGGTAGAGCCTAAGCTCTAGTGGCCTTTAGTAATTTAAAATAGTCACCTAATGTGAAAGGACACTATTAGAGGAGCCTTATAGGAGGCCTTCAGATAAACCTTGTTTAGGGTACACAAGGGGAAACATTCCTTTTACCTTTCTTTTTTTAAAAAAAATTAAAAGATTTTCCCCCAACAAATGTCTTAAAGAAAAAGCCTAATAATTTGACATGGGGCAAATGGTTCTCTCTCCCATTCAATTTCACTCTTTAAGTTATAGGCTCTTTGGATCATAAATTTTTATGCAAAGTTTCCCAAGAAAGAAATAATATAAAAAAAGTAGACGATCTGATAGGGTTGTAGCTTATTCTTCGATACGGAAAATATTTTTTAGAAATAATGATGACAAGCTCACCAGTTGACTTTTTTCTTCTTCTTCTTTTCCTTTTTAGAAAGTAATCTAAACTTGGCAATTATCCTACTAGGTTAACCTAATACTTTTGAATGAGACATTCTGAGGAACGTTGAAAGGATGCTCGTCAAGACTCATGATTGCTTCAATCCTTTTTCCCCTTTCTTTATTGACTCTTTCTTTTTCTTTTTTTTTTCCACCAGTGCATCCTTTTTTAAAAAAAAGTCAAAAAAACAAAACAAAAACAAAACAAAAAACAAAATAAATAAATAAATAAATAAATAAATAAATAAATAAATACATAAATAAATAAATAAATCAATAAAGAAAGAGAAATCGCGGGGAGACACCCTTACGAAACTCAAGCAAGACTCATGGTTAAGACAGATTATGAGACTGTAATTAAAGATGGTTCTGTAATACCACAAGTTTTATGCGTTCTCTAGGCACAGAACTTTGTAACTGGGAGCATGTTTAGCTCTCTATAACTTTAATTTCTAATTTAAAGTAATCTGAAATTGCAAAAGGACTCAGTATTCCCATTGCTATCCCCAAGGCTTGGGAGCCTTTTCTTTTACAATAAGGGCGAAACATGTTTTGTCATGTTTTTAAAATTTTATCAATAAATACGCATTTGAATATCTCTTTCTTTGTACCCTTTACTGATCCTCTTTCCTTTTATCCCTTATTTGACCATTCACCCAAATGCATATACGAAAATGATCCACTCAAAAATAGTAGGGTCACGATCCCATTTGATGACTTTCAGTATTTGTTTGATTACGCTAATGAAGATGGTAAGGAAGACTATGGTCCCTTGCCTAAATTAACAAGGATGTTAGAACAAGAGGCTAGAGAAGTCTAACCTTATCGAGAGGTAATTGAGACCATCAAGTTGGGGAATAAAGAGGATAAGAAGAGGCCAAGATTAGTATTTCCCTGAGTCACGAACAACGGGGAAAAGTGATTAAGTTGTTGATGTCCTTTGGTTTGGAAAACACTAGGGCAATTTATCAGAGGGCGGTGATAACCTTATTTCATGACGTGATGAGATAGAAATCTATATGGACGATAACACTGCCAGGTCCCGAAATAAACAGGGGCATATCTATCGTTTAAGGAAGCTTCGATATTAACCAACATAGATAGGGATAAATTGTCGATGCCCATAAATGCAGACAAAATTAGGAGATGCTTTGCCATAAAAAAAGAACAAAAAAAGAAAACAAACAAACAAACAAACAAACAAAAAACAAAAAAAGAATTAAGGTTGGCGCCCTATGCACATACCAACTGGGGTAAGCTGATGCCCTCGCATTGTTATATCTGGGCATGTCCAGATCACCGAGTAAGCCATCACCTTTCTAATTGAGGCACAAATGTCATCAAGCCAAGAACGCAACAAAAACAATGTTTCATCCTTGTTGCAATCAACACCCCAACCCTAAAGGGTATAATTACTTCTTATGTCAATGTAACCAAGGAAATGGTCTACTATTCTGAGTTATTGCTAACAATACCGTTACAGCTCTTTACTACATTGGCTAAGGGTGAATAAAATGGCTAGAGAAAAACAAAGTTACTAAGGAGATTATTCAAAGGTCATAAAAAAAGAAAAAAATCAATAAAGAAAAAATCAAGAAATGAAGAGTGAACAAAAAGAACAAACAGAAAAGCCAAAAGGAAGACTCGGAATGGTCCTCTCACATTAAGGCCAAAAAGGCTTACCCTATTTCCTTTGGTACAGGGGTAAAGTTACCTATTCGAAGTGACATTTGTTACCCCAAAGGATGAAGCCAAATCAAAAGAGGCCATGCGGGCTCGGTTTTAGCATAATCAACTTAAACCTTTTGTTGTGAAGGACAGTACCTTGATTAAAAAAACAAGTCATAAAAACAAAAATTATGCTCGCTAGGCTAAAAACCTGAAAGGGTGGCCTAGACAAAAATTAGAGCGACCTAGTGAGTCGAAAACCTAAAAAAGGTGGCTCCAGCAAAAATTAGGGTCTAGATTTTGGCAAAGGAATTAAATATCCCCATACAGGCAGAACTAAACCAGAATGGGGCACGAGGACTATAGTTGAATTACTTTCTCGGAAGCAAGATCGAAGGATAAACTCATTGTCATGATACAAGATCAAGATTCTTGCTGTTCTTAGGGATTCATTGGAGGATCTGTAAATCCCTCCTTACTTCACCTACTGCCAAACTTTTGACCACACTTGTCCCTTTTTTTATTCATCTGATTTCCCTTTGTCTTTTTCCGTACTTGATCAACCCACATAAATAAAATTGCTACCTTTTTAATACATATTTATACATGAGTTTCATTAATGTGATAAAACATATGTTTTTAACAAAACAAAACAAAACAAGGCAATACAATTATTTTCAAAAAAAGGAAAAAAGGGGTCGTGGAGGCAAGATGCTTCTGCTATCTGTTAGTAGCTCAGACAAAGCATCACAGGGACTAAGCTACATACATGCTCTAAAGGGAAGGTCGCCTCGTTCATCCATTTCATCCATGAGTATCGCCCTAAAATCTGTAAAGATTGTAGTTCCAAAGGTTTCTCCCGGGATTTAAATCATTTAGATTTCCTGTCACTGAACATGGCATTTTAATTTTCCTGTCGTCGAACATGACATCCTTTAAATTTCCAGTCATTGAATGGGCACCATTTAAATTTCCAGTCACCGAGCAAGGTACCATTTTACTTTCCAGTCACTGAACATGACATCCTTTAAATTTTTAGTCACCGAATGAGGCATTATTTAAATTTTCTGTCACCGAGCGGGGCACCATTTTACTTTTCTATCACCAAACATGGCATCCTTTAAATTTCCAGTCACCAAACAGGGCACCATTTAAATTTCTAGTCACCGAGCGGGGTACCATTTTACTTTCTTGTCGCTGAACATGACATCCTTTAAATTTTCAGTCACCGATTGGGGTACCATTTAAATTTTTAGTTGCCAATTAGGGCACCATTTGAATTTTTAGTTGCCAATTTGGGCACCATTTAAATTTTCAGTTGCCGAGTGGGGCACCATTTTACTTTCCTGTTGCCGAACATGGCATCCTTTAAATTTTCAGTCACCGAACAAGGCACCATTTAAATTTCTAGTCACCGAGCAGGGCACCATTTTACTTTCCAGTCGCTGAACATGGCATCCTTTAGTTTTTCTATCACCAAACATAGCATCATTTAGATTTCCTGTCGCCGAACATAGCATCCTTTAATTTTCCTGTCGCTGAACATGACATCCTTTAAATTTTTAGTCTCCGAATAGGGTACCATTTAAATTTCTTGTCGCCGAACATGACATCATTTAGATTTCCTGTTGCTGAACATGGCATCCTTTAATTTTCTTGTTGCCGAACATGGCATCTTTTAAATTTCCACTCGCCAAACAGGGCACCATTTAAATTTCCTATCGCCAAACATGGAATCATTTAGATTTCCTATCCCTGAACATGGCATCCTTTAAATTTCCAGTTGCCAAATAGGGTATCCTTTAAAATTCTCGTGGTTGAACATGCACCATTTTAATTTCCTTGTAGCCAAACACGACATTCTTTCAAGTTGGCTCCCTGGACAAAATTGGTTTGCCCAGTCTTTACTTATCCCTTACTGTATAGTAAAGGAAAGGTAAAGAGGGGATTTTGTCCGGGCACACAAAAAATTATGAAAAATAAAAATAAAAATAAAAAAAACTAATAATAATTATAAAAAATAATCTAACATAGGATTTAATTTTTAAGAAAAAAAGTATGAACATTCCTTTTTGTGCGGGGTAAAAAAAAGAAAAAAGAAAGTAAGACAAAAAGAAAGAAAAAGAAAAAAAGAAAAAAAGAAGAAAAGAAAAAAAGAAGAGGAAAGAAAAGAAAGAAAAAAGATAATAAAAGTATATTAGATTTAGTCTCACATTGAAAGTTCTAAGATTAGGAGTTGCTAAAATCTAAATTGTTAGCTTTATTTTGTCCCACATCAAATACTCTTAAGGGAGCTATGCTTGTTATGTTACTATATAAGCAACACCTTGTAACACTTGGAGGGGATGGAAGAGAGCAATGGAGATAGCCTATTTCTTAGTATAAAATGTGGTTGCGATTTTAACCAATCTTCCACATTAGAAAAGATTTGGTTTTTTCTACAGGAATCTCAGTTTAGAAGAAACAAGAGACACCATTGAATCCGGAGACGGTTTTAAAATTTTCTTTTTGGCTTGGAAAAGAAGGTAAGTTTTTTTGTTTATTGTTTTCTTTCTTCTTAGGCTTTAATTTATTAGCCTTTTTCTCTATTGGTTTTATCTTTAGGCTTTGATTTATTAGTTTTCTTTTCTTTTCTTCTACTTCCTCTGTCATTTATTTCGTAGACCTATCATTTTCCTTGTTTCTTTCCTCTTACTTGACTTTTTTTATTTTATTTTAGTTTTTAGTTTATTTTATTTTAATTTTGTTTTCTCATTTTTATTTCTCTCTAAAAAGAAATATGTATTTTATATATTTTTTTTATATTATCAGGGGTTGCTAGTTTAAGGGGCCGGTATCCACACCGGATCAAAATATAATAAAATCAATACACCCAATGTCCTTTTTTATACAATATTTGTGATGAATTTGGACAAGACGTCTTATTGATTCACGTTTTCCCAAATCTCAACATTTTAAACTTATTTTTACATTTTTTTAAAATAACAAACAAAAGAACTACGTAACCCTGATTTCCCTTAACGCTTGGGGAATACGTAGGAGCAGGAACAATAATTCCTATTAGGCCCAAATTTTAAATAAATAAATAAATATATCTCTTTAAATTGTAAAATAAAATATCACACTTTTAACGACAACCTGATTAATTTGGATGAGACGTCCTGTTAATCACCAAATATAACTTAATTTTTAAATTGACAATAAATCCATAGGGTGTTTTAAGATGTTTAAATTATGAAATATTAGGATTATTCAAAAACTTAAACGATTTAGGGTAACTGTTTAAAATGGATAGTGTGGGGTGCTAATACCTTCCCTAACTGTAATCAGACTCCTGAACTTAAAATCTCAATTTAGGACTAGTACCTTCACGTTAAGTTTCTTTTGATGTTTTACCTTAAAAACATTGGTGGCGACTCCACGATTTCCGGAGGGAACTCGGGAAACTAAATTCTTTTTAGGTCAGCCTCCCATCGTGATCCCGGTCACGATATTCGTCTAAGGTGAAAGCTGTAATGGCTTAAGAGAGACTCAAATCTGTTACTGAGATTAGAATTTTCTTAGGTCTAGTAGGTTATTATAGGAGGTTCTATGAAAGATTCTCTAAAATAGCACTGCCTATGACTAAGCTAACTAGAAAAGGCATTCCATTTGTATGGACTCCTAAGTGTGAAAAAAGTTTTCAAGAATTAAAGGCCAAAAACTTTTACTCCTGTGTTAGCGTTGCCTAACTTACAGGAAAACTTTGTGGCATATTGTGATGTATCGAGGATGGGCCTTGGATGTGTATTGATACAAAATGATCGTGTTATTGCTTATGCCTTGAGATAACTGCAACCTCACTAGCAAAACTATCTTAGACATGATTAAGAGCTTGCAGCTGTGGTTTTTACATTGAAAATTTTGAGACATTACCTGTATGGATCCAAATTTAAGGTGTGTAGTGACTATAAAAGCTTGAAATATCTGTTTGATTAGAAAGAACTGAATATGAGGCAAAGGAGATGGATGGATTTTCTGAAAGATTACAGTTTTGACTTGAAGTATCATCAAAGGTTAATGTTATTGTAGATGCCTTAAGCCAAAAGTCTATGCACGTGACTATAATGATGTTGAATAAAGTGGATTTATTGAAACAATTTATAGATTTAACCTAATTATGGATATTTCATCACCTGATATATAAGATGATTGTAGACACTTTGAAAATTGCAAATGAATTCTTGAAGCTAGTTTATGAACAATAATTTTTTGATCCTCATCTCTTGGAGTTGAAAAAGACTCAAGCTAGTGGTAAAGACCTGTCATTGACTGAAGGTTCTAATGGAACTTAGAGAATCAAAGGCCAAATTTATATACCTAGTGCTAGTGGATTGAGGAAAATGATTCTTGATGAGGCCCATAGAAGCATGCTAAGTATCCATCCAGGTACTACAAAAGATGTATCAAGATCTGAAATTGAATTTCTGGTGACCAAGATTGAAGAAAGATGTTGTTGAATATGTTGTTTCTTGCATTATCTATCAAAAAGCTAAGGCTGAACACTAGAAACCATCTGGTGGATTACAACTATTAGAGATTCCAATATGGAAATGAGATGTTGTAGCTATGGATTTTGTATCTGGTTTACCCAGAACCTGATCTAGTCATGATGTACTATGGGTTATTGTTGATAGATTAACGAAATGTAACATTCTGATTATGCATTACCGAGGCAGATTAAGACTAATGGCTGACTAACTGAGTGTGGCATGGAATGACACGTGTGCCCTCTGGACAAATATAAGTGAGTTCTGTCTCACTTTCCCACTCATGCTGAGCTGAGAAAAGTAAAAAGAGAGTAGAGCATTTCTCTATTCGTGCATGCAGAGGTGCCATTCCCGTTCTTCTGAAGTCCAACCAGTCTTCTTCTTCTTCTTCTTCTTCTTCCACTCGAAAGCTGTTAGAATCTCGAGTGGGAAGTGTGTAGTGTTGAGTGCCTGGAAGTCTGGAAATCCTCCACTGTTGGTGAGGCAGAGCTGTTCGAAAGATAGAATAGCTCAGAGTTTCTCCAAAGCTGAGTGTAGAGTTGAAGACTGGAATCGAAGGACATTTAGTTGAGAAGGAGTGACCGAAGGGCGATCGGTCAACGTTTGAAAGTTCAAGGAACTTCATTGTAGGTAGGGGTGCTTTACATTTCAAATGCATGGTTTATGGACGGGTTCCGGGTGAAATTGCTATACTGTTTGTTTATAACTTGGAATGTGATGATTGTTGTTTTCTGGTTGAGTGATAGCTTAAGAAATACCCAGATTTGTGATAGCTATGAGTCGTGTAGTTGTTATGTTGATTTCCATCCATGAGTGCATGCTAACTTGCATGAGATGCATGTGGATATTATTGTGAATGCCGAGTGCATGTGCTGTGAGACAGTTGGGTTGATCTCCATTTGTGGTTTTATATTAAAATGCATGAGATGCATGTGACAACAGTGTGAATGCCGAGTGCATGTGGTGTAAGAATGCTGTGTTGATTCCATTTGTAATTTTATATTGAACTGTATGAGATGCATGCTACTGATAATGTGAATGCCGAGTGCATGTAGTGTGGGACTGTTATGTGATTCCCGGTTGTGATTTTATATTGAACTGCATGAGATGCAGGTTACTGATAATGTGAATGCCGAGTGCATGTGGTGTGAGAATGTTGTGTTGATTCCCATTTGGGATTTTATATTTAATTACATGAGATTCATGCTGATGGTAATGTGAATGCCGAGTGCATATGGTGTGAAACGGCTATGCTGATTTTCGTTTAGGATTTTATATTGAATTGCATGAGATGCATGATGTTGATAAGGTGAATGCTGAGTGCATGTGGTGTGCGATTGTTATGCCGATTCCCGTTTATGATTTTATAATAATAATATGCATGAGATGCACCATTGAAAATGCTGAAAGCATTTAGCGTGAGACGCTTATATTTGAATCGGTAATTAAATCTATGCATGAGATGCTATGAAAGACCTTGGGTGGGACTCAAGGCAAGTCGACTGAGTGGGACTCAGGGCTGCCTGTAACACTGCCGTTGTCCCTGAGAGTGATTGTGTTACATGAGAGGGCAAATGGTTTGGTACCAGTAAAATGGCCGGATCAGTTGAGAGCTGAATAAAAGGCTGAGAGTCTATGTTGCAACATAAAACTTATTAACGAGTAAATGGATCCGACTGAATAAATGTGTGTACACTAATAACTGTTACCGAGTGCAATGTGACTTGTATGTTTGTGTATATGTTATTGAGAATAGCATGAATAATATAGCCTTGAATGAGTTGAGTAATTTCCGACTAGATGATGTTGTATGAGTAATCATATTGAATGGCAGTGTAAGTTATTGTTTGTATAAGACATGATATTGCATAGTTGAGAATTTGAGGATTAATCCGAGTTAATAACTGTCATTTAATATGTAAAATGCTCACCCTACTGTGGCTATATTTTCAGTGGATATTGGTAGGGATGGTGAATGATGGGAGAACATCAAACCGTGTGAAGTGTACTTGTACAGTTGAAGTGTATATATATTGTATATAGTTTTGATGTAGCCTTGGCCGGCTCCTAAGTACACTGTTTTGTTTTGAGTATAATTATGAATTTGAACCACCCAGTATCATGAGCATATGTATATATATAATGTTATGAGGTTATTGAATTATCTAGGAAGTATTTGTAAAGGAGAAATGTCAAAGACTAAATGGTTCCGTGTGAGATATAGTTGAGAGAGCCTTTTTCCGAGTGAATGAAGCTTAGAATAATTCCGAGAGGGATGTGTTCGAGTGGACTACTTCTGAGGGAAGAATAGTCTAGACGTTTCCGAGTGAGACATAGCTGGGAGAACCTCTTCCGAGGGAAGAAAGGTTTAAATACTCCCGAGTAAGAATTGAGCAAGAGAATTTCTTCCGAGGGAAGAATGATCAAAATGTTTCTGAGTGAAACCCACCTTAGTGAACCTATTCCGAGTGGATAAGGTTCAAATATTTCCGAGTAAGACTTAATCTAGGAAACTCTTCCAAGTGATGAAAGGTTAAAGTATTTCCGAGTGTAACTTGGCAAAGGGGATCACTTTCGAGGGGAGAAAGGTCAAGGTGTTTTCCGAGTGAAGAGAGATTAAAATAATTCTGAGTGAAACATAACCGAAGGGAAATACTTCTGGGTGAAGGAAGGTTTAAAGAATCTGAGTGGAAATAACCGAGAGAATCATTTTCCGAGTGAAGATTAAAATGCTCCTGAGTGAACCATGTCTGTGATGAGACCTTCCAGATTAAGAATAAGGGTCTGACTTTGAGTGAAAATTCTGAGTGTGGTATGACTGTTAACCCGGCGATAGCGTCTCAACAGTTCGTTTCCACCACCGGGTTGTTAATTGGCAAGCGCACCAATCGTTTGTAGTTTTCAAAATTTAGATATCGTTCCACTGGGATTGAAAGTCCAATATCAACAGTAATTTTCTATTTACTATGATAAATGTGAAGAAAGTTATAGACAAAAGAATGATTTATATATAATTTATACAATATTCACAGGATAGCATGATTGAGTGGTTCATAAGATAAAAAGAAAATAAAATCTATCTAAAAAGTTGAGTTGCAATCTAAAATAGGTAAGATACTTGAGATAAACACTGATAAGCAAATTATGTTGGAAATTGGATCCCTAATCTAGAATAACAATGAGGAACTCAAGACATGCATATTTAATCATCAAGTTTCATGTCATTGCAGCTTAAAATCATTATAACCGATCCCTCGTGATATAAATTCTAAGAATTCACCGTAAAGTCCGATCCCTCATGAGCTTTCTCAGTAAAAACATGCTTTAAGAACTGGCCTTATGGCAACAATGGTTAACAACCCCTATAGAATTGAGATACCAAGGGTATTCCAACTTTTACTTTCTTCAAAATAAGTTTCAATACGGCATGAATAATCATTCTCCCGTTTGACATTCATACTAATAAAACAAGTTTCAATACACATGAAAATCATTCTCCCGTTTGACGTTCATATTAATAAAAGGTTGAAATACTAACATGGACTTGAATCATAAACATACAGAGGTCAAATTCACAACATTATACTCAATAGATTAGTTCACCAATTCCAACATAAACAAATTAGTTACACATGGTGAAAGTAAAAACAACACTTACAGAGTTTGACATTACGAAGACGATGGGAACTTCACGATACAACGATCACAATACACCAAAACACACTCAAGTATCTAGAAAACTATTCTAGAACTACAACTCACAAAAGAAGTACTCAAAGTCGAGCACAAAGAGAGAAAAAAAGAGAATGGGATGCTATGGGATGCTTGGAATGGTGTTGGATGGCCCTATTTATAGGGCTGAGCAAGGGTGCTGACGCTACGCGTCACACCCATGACTCAGCCTCCATTAAACACTTGATAATGGTCACTTCAAATTATTAAATTTGATCATGCCTGGCCATATGAACATGTTTCCACCAAATTTTGGCCTTTCATGCTGAGTGGGATGCCCATTGGTGCTGAGTGAAGTGCCCATTATTGGGTCCAAGTGGAGTGGTTGGCCAAAGTGGAGGTGGAGACCACACAGCACTGACGCTACGCGTGGCTATGACGCATAGCGTCAGCATCAAAAATAGCCGTTGATGCTACGCGTAGGATGAGGCTACGCGTCAGATCCTCCAGTGTAATTTTCTCTTGATTTCTTAACTTTTTCACTGCAAAACTTAGAGAAAATTGATCAAGGGCAGATTATTTCCAACAACATCCATTTATTGAATTTAAATCCTAATTTTCTAACAAATTAAGCTAATTTTTATAATTTTTATGAAATTTTTATTAAAGTTTTTATTGAAAATTTGAGGACTAACAATGACCTGGTGAGGACCGTTCCCGAGTGAATGAAAGTCCCGATTCCGAGTGAGGGAACACACCGAGTGTGGGATTCACTCCAGCGAGTAGGGGCTCGCTCAAGCGACTTCTGCTAGTTTCGCTTAACCAATTCAGGGTCTTGCCAAGTGAGTGGCACCCTGACCCCATTTTCCATTTCCCCGACTCAGTTTTCTTTCTGATTCAGGAATTTAAACACGAAAAATTTTCCCTGAGTCTCGGACTTGTTTTTATTAAGTCGGGATGTTTCATTTTGGTATCAAAGCGGACTTAAAAGGTCCAAGGCCAAGGTGTGCTTACTGTGAGTAAGCGGTAGAGTGAAATATGACCAGTTGTCATAATTACTTGTAATATCCTATTAGATTTGACACATGCTTAGGCATGATTTGTGGGCTATGTGACATCCCGGGCACTGTTGAGGGCGGGGAGTGATCGCCGATGCGTAGGCGTGGACAAGGAGCGGCTCCTGGCAGGCTTCTAGTGGGAGGGACACATGAACGAACCGAATACATACCAGAATGAGAGGGATCCAAAGACTGTATAGGTGTGGGACTATACAGTTGAGGATAGCTTAAAGAAATGAATTCGTATTATCTATACCAACAAATGCATTAGCCTTTTCGGTGGCTTATCACTTAAGAACTCCAAAGTTAAGCGTGCTTAACTTGGAGTAATTCTGGGATGGGTGACCTCCTGGGAAATTTTCAGGAAGTGTGTGATTGAGGACAAATTTCAGGAAGTGTGTGATTGAGGACATGTGTTGGTCTGTGGGGAGAGTCATTCATTTCTGAAAAGCGGCCGGGGCGTTACAATGGTATCAGAGCCTAGCCTCTCCTAGTACAGTATGGTTCGGGGACGAACCAGGCAGAAGCTGGTGGGCATGTGACATCCCGGGCACTGTTAAAGGCGGGGAGTGATCGCCGGTGCATAGGCACGGACAAGGAGCGACTCCTGGCAGGCTTCCAGTGGGAGGGACACATGAACGAACCGAATACATACCAAAATGAGAGGGATCCAAAGACTGTATAGGTATGGGACTATACAGTCAAGGATAGCTTAAAGAAATGAATTCGTACTACCTATACCAACAAATGCATTAGCCTTTTCGGTGGCTTATCGCTTAAGAACTCCAAAGTTAAGCGTGCTTAACTTGGAGTAATTCTGGGATGGGTGACCTCCTGGGAAATTTTCGAGAAGTGTGTGATTGAGGACAAAGCACACTGGAAAGTTCTTGTGTTGGTCTGTGGGGAGAGTCATTCATTCCTGAAAAGCAGCTGGGGCGTTACAGGCTACATGCCTACGAGCTTTTGTGTGAGGATGATGGTGAAAGGTACTATTGTCGGAATGTTGCTTAGGGGTAGAAGATTTGTTACTACCCTGGTTCGATTATTCATGAAATACTTAGAGGTTATTTTAAGCATGGGTTGACTAGGGGGAAATAAAATAATGGATGTTGAGACCTTCATATATATTGAAATTGAATTAATTGGTTAGGTCTCTTGTATAAGTCATGCTAGTGGTTCATGGCCAAGGTAAACTTGTCGAACGAAAGGGATTCGCGTGCTAGAGTTGTTGAGATGGATACCTGAGGATTTGGAAAATCGAGTGAATAATTGATTTAATTGTGACCCATAAGGTGTGGTAACCCTGACTGGATTTAGTATAATCTTATACTATTAGACCTTGTGGAATTAGACCCTATGGTGGTCTAGGGTCTGAGATATTTGGATGTTGTGGGAGTGCCCAATGATGGGTATTAGGTGACCCCTGAGATTTTTAAGTCAGAAGATTTGTTAAACCTTATGGATAGTTGGGCCTTAGTAAAATAATTGTGTAATAAATCGTTAAGGCTAGAACCGCCATAAGATGAAATGCAAATAATGAATGTGATTGAAAATCATATCGTAACCTTGAGTTGCATACTTGAAGAGAGTTTAGTGAATCATCTAGGCTTAAGTTGATTTATGGCCAGTGATGTGTAATGGAATAAAGGATTATTATACTGTTGGGTCATGGTTTTATGATGGATAAGATCCAATGATGAGGTATATACCCTGACTGGAAGTCTATTGTTATTATACCATTTTATGGTGATGGTAATTGATATTTGATGATTATTATTACGTGATTTACGCTAGATTATGCATAATGACGATGCTGATATAAATGTGTTGGTTATAGACTTGTGTGAATTGCCACTAATTCTCATGTGGATTAGTATTATTTGAGTAAGTATGATCGATGTGAGTGATACGAATGTAAGGTATTTTGTTCCGATATGACTCTACACACCATAGGTATTGTGGCGGTGTACACTTTTACATTGACTTTATGTATTTGTTGTAACCCCTATGGGAATGGGATGTCATCCTGTATGTCGGATGCAGCGATTCATAGGTCGAGCAGGTGAGGCTGTAACTACTTATGGTGAATGATCTGAGTCTATCTGGTCATTCTGGATAAAAATGGAAGTTGTGTTGAATGGGTAGTAGGTGATAGCGTATCAAAATGGGGGTAGAAGATTTATTTTAACCCTTGTGTGCTCACCTCTGAAAGAATTAGAGGTTATTTTTGGTATAAATTGGCTATTAGCCAATAAAGTAATGGTAGATTGTCAAAATAGAAGGGTGATCTTTCCGGCAAGGGTGCCCCGATGTTACTGGTCAAGAAGAGAGATGGTAGTATGCGGTTATGCGTTGATTGCCACCGATTGAATAAGCTAACTATAGAGAATAAATATCCACTACCGAGGATTGATGATTTGATTGATCAATTGTGGGTGCTTCGGTCTTTTCTAAGATCGATTTGCAGTCCGGATACTATCAAATTGAGTCAAGGCTTCTGATATCCCTAAAACGGCGTTCGGGACCCGTTATGGCCACTTTGGATATGTGGTAATGCCGTTTGGTGTGACCAATACTCCAGCGGTGTTCATGAATTATATATACAATATCTTCCAGCCTTACCTGGATCTGTTCGTGGAAGTATTCATTGATGATATTCAGATTTATTTCGAGTCATACCAGGAGCATGAAGAACATCTCCGCATAGTACTGCAGGTACTGAAAAAGAAGTAATTATTTGCCAAGTTATCAAAGTATGACTTTTGGTCGGATAGGATCTAATTTCTGGGACACGTTATCTCCAAAGATGGCGTTGCTGTCGATCCATCTAAGGTGGAAGTAGTTATGGCATAAGAGAGACCCAAATCTGTCACTGAAATTAGAAGTTTTATAGGTCTAGCCGGTTATTGCTGAAGATTTAGTGAAGGTTTATGACTTTGAGCTGAGATAATCGATGAGGCGAGAATTCACTCAGGGAAGAATTAAGAGAATGTATTATGTGAATGACGATTGAGTGAAGTATATATATATATATATATATATATATATTAAACTATGTATGCATGATAAGGAGTAGTAGTGAATGAAGGACATGGGACAAGGTGATTAAAAAGTAGTTGAGCAGGAAAATAATATGAATGAAGAGCACGGATATTAGTGTTACATGGGAATCATAGTGGCTGGCCACCGTGGGTCCTTTTAACATTAATTCATTGTGAAGTTGCCAATAGGATTAGGTAAATGGATTAGGATGTGAACAACTTGCATATCGATCAATGATGTGAATGGTTGGACTGTATACCCGACTTCCACCCGGCTTAACTACGAAGTGTTGGACTACTGAAACTGATCACCTCAGGTAGTTGCACTAGTGGTTGAGGTCATGTGAAGTCAAGGAGACAGACGTGTTTTAGCCAATTTTAGGTATCTCTGAGTTGAGTGCGACACTTCCGAGTGGGATGGCACCGATTAAGATATACCGAGCGAGCCTTTTTCCAGGAAAAGTACTTCTGGACAGAAAGAGGAACTTTGAGTGAGTAAGTTTCTAAATGAATAGTTCCTGAGGAGAGTAAATATCTGAGTGATATTCTCAGGAGGTAGACATGGAATTAACCGAAGGCATTGATGGAATTTGGAGGTTCCAAGACCGAGTGGTGGTGCTTACAAAGGGTGATTCCAGGCAAGCCGTGCTAACTGAAGCACATAGGAGTTTTTTTTTGAGTATTCATCCCGGTATTACCAAGACGTACCACGATTTGAAGAAGGAATTCTGGTGGTCGGATATTGAAGAGCCAAAGGCTTAATCCGAGATATATCGGACCGTATTGAATATTAGAGAGAATCGGCAATGTTGCTTACCGACTGGATCTTCCCAGTTTTTTAACTAACATCCATAATGTGTTTTACGTGTCATAATTCTGAGCCTATATTTCGTGTGATTCCATGATTGTGCCGAGTAACTCTTTTGAATTAGAGGAGCTGACGTAGAAGTACACCGATCGACATTGGGGAATATTAGATCAAATAGCTAAGGAACAAGGAAGTGTCATTGGTTAAGGTGAAGTGGCAAAATTTGAATGGGGTAATTTATACGTGGGAAATTGAACCCCAAATATATTAGACCCTATAAAGTGCTAGGACGGGTCGGTTCTATAGCCTGTCGGATTGCATTGCCGACTCATGTATCGAATCTACACAGTGTATTCCATGTGTCTTAAATGAGAAAATACTTACCCGACTCCACTCATGAAATGCCTGATGATGAGGTTAAGATTAGAGAGAATCGGACTGCAGTAGCTGTGCCGACTGGAATTGTGGACCGGTCAGTGAAATGCTTGAAAAGCAAAGACGTGCAATTGGTTAAGGTAGCATGGCAGCAGAATCAACGTACTTCTTACACGTGGGAGCGTGAAGATGCCATGAGGCAGCAATATCCCGAGCTGTTTTGTTAAGGTAAGATTATATTTGAATTTCGAGGATGAAATTCTTTGATGGAGGGGAGAATTGTAACATCCTGATTATGCATTACCGAGACAGATTAAGACTAATGGCTGACTAACTGAGTGTGGCATGGAATGACGCATGTGCCCTCTGGACAAATATAAGTGAGTTCTGTCTCACTTTCCCACTCACGCTGAGCTGAGAAAAGTAAAAAGAGAGTGAAGCATTTCTCTGTTCGTGCATGCAGAGGTGCCATTCCCGTTCTTCTGAAGTCCAACCAGTCTTCTTTTTCTTCTTCTTCCACTCGAAAGCTGTTAGAATCTCGAGTGGGAAGTGTGCAGCGTTGAGTGCCTGGAAGTCTAGAAATCCTCCACTGTTGGTAAGGCGAAGCTGTTCGAAAGATAGAAGGGCTCAGAGTTTCTCCAAAGTTGAGTGCAGAGTTGAAGACTGGAATCGAAGGACATTTAGTTGAGAAGGAGTGACCGAAGGGCGATCAGTCAGTGTTTGAAAGTTCAAGGAACTTCATTGTAGGTAGGGGGTGCTTTACATTTCAAATGCATGGTTTATGGACGGGTTCCGGGTGAAATTGCTATACTGTTTATTTATAACTTAGAATGTGATGATTGTTGTTTTCTGGTTGAGTGATAGCTTGAGAAATACCCGGATTTGTGATAGCTATGAGTTGTGTAGTTGTTATGTTGATTTTCGTCCATGAGTGCATGTTAACTTGCATGAGATGCATGTGGATATTATTATGAATGCCGAGTGCATGTGCTGTGAGACAGTTGGGTTGATCTCCGTTTGTGGTTTTATATTAAAATGCATGAGATGCATGTAACGACAGTGTGAATGCCGAGTGCATGTGGTGTGAGAATGATGTATTGATTCCGTTTGTGATTTTATATTGAACTGTATGAGATGCATGCTACTGGTAATGTGAATGCCGAGTGCATGTAGTGTGGGACTGTTATGTAATTCCCGGTTGTGATTTTATATTGAACTGCATGAGATGCAAGTTACTGATAATGTGAATGCCGAGTGCATGTGGTGTGAGAATGTTGTGTTGATTCCCATTTGGGATTTTATATTTAATTACATGAGATTCATGCTGATGGTAATGTGAATGCCGAATGCATATGGTGTGAAACGGTTATGCTGATTTCCGTTTGGGATTTTATATTGAATTGCATGAGATGCATGATGTTGATAAGGTGAATGCCGAGTGCATGTGGTGTGAGATTGTTATGCCGATTCTCGTTTATGATTTTATAATAATAATATGCATGAGATGCACCATTGAAAATGCTGAGAGCATTTAGCGTGAGACGCTTATATTTGAATCGGTAATTAAATCTATGCATGAGATGCTATGAAAGACCTTGGGTGGGACTCAAGGCAAGTCGACTGAGTGGGACTCAGGGCTGTCCATAACACTGCCATTGTCGCTAAGAGTGATTGTGTTACATGAGAGGGCAAACAGTTTGGTACCAGTAAAACGGCCGGATCAGCTGAGAGCTGAATAAAAGGCTGAGAGCCTATATTGCAACATAAAACTTATTAACGAGTAAATTTATCCGACTGAATAAATGTGTGTACACTGATAACTATTGCTAAGTGCAATGTGACTTGTATGTTTGTGTATATGTTATTGAGAATAGCATGAATAATATAGCCTTGAATGAGTTGAGTAAATTCTGACAGTGTAAGTTATTGTTTATATGAGACATGATATTGCATAGTTGAGAATTTGAGGATTAATCCGAGTCAATAATTGTCATTTAATATGTAAAATGCTCACCCCTATTGTGGCTATATTTTCAGTGGATATTGGTCGGGATGGTGAATGATGGGAGAACATCAAACCGTGTGAAGTGTACTTGTACAGTTGAAGTGTATATATATTGTATATAGTTTTGATGTAGCCTTGGTCGGCTCCTAAGTACACTATTTTGTTTTGAGTATAATTATGAATTTGAACCACCCAGTATCATGAGCATATGTATATATATATATATATATATATATATATATATAATGTTATGAGGTTATTGAATTATCGAGGAAGTATTGTTAAAGGAGAAATGTCAAAGACTAAATGGTTCCATGTGAGATATAGTTGAGAGAGCCTTTTTCTGAGTGAATGAAGCTTAGAATAATTCCGAGAGGGATGTGTTCGAGTGGACTACTTCCGAGGGAAGAATAGTCTAGACGTTTCCGAGTGAGACATAGCTGGGAGAACCTCTTCCGAGGGAAGAAAGGTTTAAATACTCCCGAGTGAGAATGGTCAAAATGTTTCTGAGTGAAACCCACCTTAGTGAACCTATTCCGAGTGGATAAGGTTTAAATATTTCCGAGTAAGACTTAATCTAGAAAACTCTTTCAAGTGACGAAAGGTTAGAGTATTTCCGAGTGAAACTTGGCGAAGGGGATCACTTCCGAGGGGATAAAGGTCAAGGTGTTTTCCGAGTGAAGAGAGATTAAAATAATTCTGAGTGAAACATAACCGAAGGGAAATACTTCCGGGTGAAGGAAGGTTTAAAGAATCCAAGTGGAAATAATCGAGAGAATCATTTTCTGAGTGAAGATTAAAATGCTCCCGAGTGAACCATGTCTGTGATGAGACCTTCCAGATTAAGAATAATGGTCTAACTTTGAGTGAGAATTCCGAGTGAGGTATGACCTGGCGAGGACCGTTCCCGAGTGAACGAAAGTCCCGATTTCGAGTGAGGGAACACACCGAGTGTGGGATTCGCTCCAGCGAGTAGGGGCTCGCTCAAGCGACTTCTGCTAGTTTCGCTTAACCAATTCAGGGTCTTGCCAAGTGAGTGGCACCCTGATCCCATTTTCCGTTTCCCCGACTCAGTTTTCTTTCCGATTCAGGAATTTAAACACGAAAAATTTTCCCTGAGTCTCGGACTTGTTTTTATTAAGTCGGGATGTTTCACGAAATCTGTATATTTCTTGCATATAAATATAAGATACTCATTACAGAAGCTATCACAGTTGTAGATTAGTGAGACTGTGAGACTGTATGGTGTTCCATCTACTATTGTATCAGATAGAGATCCGCGTTTTACTTCCCAATTTTGGGGAAGCTTGCATCAGGAGTTAGGTTCAAAGCTCCGGTTGAGTTCGGCCTATTATCCTCAAATGGATAAGTAGTTAGAGAAAAATATTCAAAGTTTAGAGGACTTGTTGAGGTCGTGTGTGCTAAAGCATGGTGGTAGTTAGGAGCAATTCCTCTCACTGGTTGAGTTTACTTATAATAATAGTTACCACAATAGTAGTATGGCTCAATTTAAGGCTTTATATGGCAGGAAATGTCGAACACCTCTATGTTGGTTAAAAACCGGTGAGAGTTTGACTCTGGGGCTTGAAATTATGCCGCAAAACATATTGAAATGATGAAAACATCCTAGGATAGACATAAAAGTTATTATGATCAGATGAGGAAACCACTTGAGTTTCAGGTTGGTGATTTTGTATTCCTGAAAGTTTCAATTCATAAAGGTATTGTCGAGTATTGAAAAGCAAGAAGTTAACCTCGAGATATATTGGACCATATGAAATCCTAAAAAGGATTGGTTTAGTGGCCTACTGTAACAGCCCTCACTTTGTGTGTTAGATTTTTGAAGTTAATAGTCTTGATTTCGTGATAATTCTATACGTATTGATGACTGATTAGTGTTTTAGAAAAATTTTATGAATTAAGGGAGAGTATTAAATAAGATAAGTGATAGTAATGAATAAAATAGTAATATTTAATGTGTAATAATACTCACAAAGATTTATCAATTAGAACGTTAGAAATCTAATAAGAATATTTAAAGTGTTTTTGTTCAAGTTGTGCAAACTATGTAACTCCCCTGGTTTTGGCCAAGAAAATTTTGGAGGGACTTGAGTCAATTATTTTTATCCCAAAACATCCCTCACATTGTCCCTAATAATTTTTACGAAGAACCCGATACCTGTTTTTAACTACCCAAGCCTAAAACCTTTGATTTTAAGTTATCGAGGTAAGCCAAAATGCACATCTGTATGTATTTTGGGTGTAATTTCCTCTCCTGTTATTGGATTCGAGTCATTTTTGTCTCAAACTCTCCGTATCAAATTTATATACAACTTTTATATTGACCACAAAAGCTAATTCTTACCCCATAAATCCCAGAAATTAAAATACCATACTGATTCACATTTTTCCAGTTGCTGCTTGCACTATGTTAGGTTTTTTTGCGTTTCTCCCTTGTATGACCATGAAATTGAAGGATTATTTCACCAAAATTTTCTTAACTCAATTCTCTATAACTTTGATGAAGAACATAAAGCCCAAATCCTCACCAATTTGGCCCATAAAAATAATGTTTGCAAGAAACTATAATCTTGTTAAGCCCTATACTACTTTCTTATTTAGACGATAACTCCCCCATTTCGTAATGAAAAATTTTGTGCCATATACCAAATTAAATATAACAAAAAGCCCTAAAACTTTTGTGTTTGGCCCATTTTCAAATTCGGCATAGAAGACCTCTTAAATCCACGAGCAAGTGACTGCCTCTTGCACTTGACACATTAGTTTGTATGAACAATTAACCAATCATGTTGTACCACACCTTGCCACTTGTCTCAGCCATGCAAGGCCTTTCTCCACCACACCACCAGCTGCATATGACACCTGCCCCACTCACTCTTTGGTCGTGTGGCTCCTTGGGAGGCAAGGCATTTTACATTCAAACTTCACATTTCTAATAACTAGCTTCTCCTTTGCTCCTTTCACTTTCTCTAACTTAGAAGAAAAATCCAGCAACCCTTTTTTCCACTTTCCTCAAGCTTTATCCACCCTAAACATCACTATCCACTCATCATCATCCATCCCAAATCACCAAACCACCTTTCCTAACCTCAAAAAATTCCAGCTACCATCTTCCAAGACCATACCTTCTTCTTAAATTTCCACCAAACAGCAACATTTTCCTCTACTCTCCACCACCACATTCATGTTAAATCCACCATCCTTCAAGCATCCATTTTCATTATCCTTGATGGGTCCAACCATGAAGATCTAGGAGCAAGCCTTGAAGTTCTTCTCAACCTTTCTTGAGCACAAAAATTTGGTGGTAAGGGGGAGTAAATAGCTTGTTTTATATCCATAAAATGATGCATGCATGGTGAGGTATAAGTGTTCCTTAGCACTTATACCTTGATATCTCCTTAAAGATCTTTGTTTGTCAGGCTTGAATCTTGAAAATTCTTTGGAGAAATTAAGATCTTTAAGAGGTATCAAGGCTGCACCATGATTTTATTAAGATCTTTAAATTCTAAAATTTTTGATGATGAAGTTGCTAACGTATTAATTTTGGTTGCTGCAGAAATTTTGTTATAAGTACATGCATGCGTATACTTGCTAAATATGGTGTGTTCTTAGTTTAATTGGTGGCTCATGGTTTTGATGATGTTTTTGGAAATTTAAAATATCTTAGAATGTGTTTTTATAACTAATAATGGACCTTTGTTGCTGCTGGAAATTTTTAATGGTTAGTTAAATAATTTAACGTTAATAGATCCTAACGTATAAACTCATGAAAAGTGAATTCGGTGGTTGAGATTTGGTTACATGGATTAATCATTAAATTTTTGTTTTAAAAATAAGTTTTTGAATATTTACAGAATTCTGGAATTTTTGTTAAAAGAAGAAATGAGTGACTTTTAGTTGTAATAATTATGTGACACGTTTACGACGTTAAGAAAATGATTTAAAAGAACTTTTGAAACACATTCCTTGGTAAATTATAGAAGCTTTAAGTTGCTGTATTTTTTTAGTATTTAATAACATGTTTGATTAAAAAGAATAAATTGTGGATGTGATGATTAATAAATAAATTAAAAAGGACCCGAGTTTAGGAGCGAACAGTAAATTAGAAACGACGAAACATGTGTTTTTGTGGGTAAATGGAGGAATTTGGAAAAACTATTTTGGAGGAGTATTTTATGATATGAGAAATGAATTTTGAGCATGACAAAAATATCCAAATGAGAAAAATTGATTAGGAGAATTTTTGACGCGCGATTTGTCCTTAAACGTATTTTTACGAACATTGGAACGACAAAACTTGGCATCTTACAACCTTTTCGTGTAGGGGTTGTTTTTGGGTTGAGAGCTTTTTACTCACCCATTTCATATTATATGTGGTTTTCCTTTCTTGTGATCATCAGCAGAGGGACAAGGTGAGAGCGAGCAGGGCTTGGACTACTTACAGTAGAGGACATCATATTGAAAGCGTCAACTATGTATATATTTCTGCTTGTGTCGTGATCATTACAGATCTCGACGTTTTATGCTATTTTCTTTCAGTAGTTATTATTGGGAGCCTGCAAACCCCGTACTCTTTTGCGTACACTTATGTTAAAGGATCAATCTATGTAATGAACTTATTTAAAATTATGAACTGATGATCACCAGTAAAAAAACTCCCATTGTTTTACAAATATTAGTGACTCCTTAATTAAGTAGGATGTTCTAGTGTGGGAATTTGTCCTAGTTAATCGAGGGTATCACACCTACCAGATTACACTTCCTCCTCTTCTGATAAATCTCCATAACATGTTTCATGTATCCCAGTTGAGGAACTATATGCCAAATCCTGTCCATATGATAACTGATGATGATGTTGAGATTAAAGAGAATCTTACAGCACCTATTGAGCCTACCTAGATTGTAGAAACATCGATTAAATGCTTGAAAAACAAAGAGATTCCATTAGTAAAGGTGGCTTGAAAGCAAGGAATATGTGTTACATTGACTTGGGAGCGTGAGGATGCTATGAGACAATAATATCCTAAGTTATTTTATTAAGATATGTGGTATAACAAATTTCAAGGATAAAATTTTTGTAGAAATGGAGAATTGTAACATCCTAATTTTTAAATATTGGTTAATTTTATTAATCAAATAATTAATTAGGAATGTCAAATTAATTAAAGTAAGGGTACATTAATTTTTGGAACTTATCTAGGTAATTTTAGGTAACCTAAAGTTATCAAATTAGTTTTGAAAATTAACCAGATGGACAAAATGACTATGTTTCCATTAATGAATAACTAATTCAACTCCCTTACTTTCTTTACAATTCATGTGTGAATAAAGGAAAGAAAAGAGAGCATTTTGCTCATTCTTCAACCTCCTTACCCGCGACACTGATGGGTGTTTAGTTTGCATGGTTTTAGTGGTATTTTGTGTAGGTTTTCTAGGTCATTTGTGTTGTTTTTATCCCTAATTCCAAGTGTTTTTCCTTCATTCTGCATTTGTTACTCGGGTGTTTCAAATTTTACAGAAATAGCTTGGTTACAGGGGCATACATTCAAAAACAAGAAGCATTTGAGGAAGCATTTGATGAATGGAAAGGAGTCTAGCCACGAAAAGCTAAAAAAATAAAGCCTTATCCATCTTTAAAAGCATGATAGAGAAAGGATTTACTAAGATAGAAATTTCGGGACCTCAAAGTAGTAAGAAAAGAGCAAAATGGTAAAATCCAGAGAAATCCACTGGCAGTGGGTTTATCCCACTGGCCGTGGACCTCTCTAGAATGGGAAATTGGGCCATAAAAAATCCACTGCCAGTGGGTTTTTCCCACTGACCGTGTTTCTCTCTGCCAGGAAACCCACTGGCTGTGGGTTTTTCCCACTGGCTGTGGTTTCCTCTGCCTGGAGGTGAAAAATTGGGATCCTGGACCCACTGTCACGATCCACTGGCCGTGGGTTTTTTCCACTGCCAGTGGGTTTTGCACGTTCTGCATTTTTGTTATTTTTTAGGAGCGTTTTCTGAGTTATAAAGGGAGTTTTCGAAAAGGGAAAAACACAGACATTTTGGGAGACTTTTTGGAAGAAAAAAAGAGAACTTTTCAAGGGATTTTGAAGGGAATCAAGACCGTAGACATTGGAGAACATCGATTCGTAGATTTTAGAAGGAGATATTGGAAGCAATAGTGAGAGCTTTTACTTTCTTTTTTTCTTTTTCCTTGGGAGTTCCCTTTAATTTATAATATCTGAATATGATCTCTATTATGGGTTGTGTTGGATTAGGCATGTGTAACTAAACTCCAATCTTGGGTTAAGGGTGTGACATGTAATTGTATTGAATTGATCCTAAGACTTGTTCTGTTTATTAATCCCTAGTTTCTATTCAATTTCCATGAGTGCTTGATGTTTTTAAAGATCTAGAGATAGGGTCAATTGAACTTAAATACTAAGATAATCGAAAGATTAATTGGTTGTTTGAACGCATAAAATTGAACTTAGGGTCATGGGTCATGAAAATGAGCATGACGCTTCGAGGTTATGTGGGATTTCATTGTTCTTAATGAGCCCAAATAATAAATTGAACGCGGTTCATTATTAGTTGGGCATATTAATATTGTTCCGAGATGGAGGCTTAATTAAATTCGGAAGTCCTACCTTAGAACATGAATTAATAAACAAGAAGGTTTTAGGTGAAATCAATACATGACGTGATCACATACCGAATCCCAAGAGTTTCACCATTCATTTGTTCTAATTCAAAGTAAACAAGTTTAGTTCTTGAAGTTCGCATTTATTTTCATTTTGATTTTAGAAATCTTCTAAATTAAAAATTTCCTTAAGAATTTTCTTGATAATTGAACCACTGCTATAAACTAGTACTTGGTCACAATCTCTGTGGGAATAATATCTCTTTTTATAACGTGATACCCCGCACGCTTGCGGGTGCCTATCAAGTTTTTGGCACCGTTGCCGGGGATTGTGTTTCCCCCAATATTGGCTAAGCGTTGTTTTTGATTAGACTAGATTCCCTTTTATTTTTCTACATTATTTTTGTCTTGTTTTTTATAGAATTACGCTTGGGTTTGGTGTTTTTGTGGATTGTGCAGTGCTATTTATGTGAAGGAGTCATAGTTTCAAACATATTTTTGACCCAGAAATAGAACGAACCCTCCAGAAGATTAGAGCGTTTCGGAAACAGCTTGAACAAAACAAGCGTCAAGGTTTGAGTTCAAACACCAAAGAGCAAATAGACGATCCCAACAACCGAGCACTTCGTGATTTTGTAGCACCCAATGCAATGGGTAGGAGGCCTAGCATCATAAGGCCAACCATTGAGGCTAATAACTTTGAATTAAAGCCCTCTTTGCTCTCAATTGTCCAACTAAACCAATTTGGAGGTTTACCATCCGAGGATCCGAATCTACATCTCCAAATTTTCCTTGAGTACTGTGATACACTCAAGGTGAATGGTGTCTCAAGTGATGCAATTCGGCTCTGGCTTTTCCCATTCTCTTTGAGGGACAAGGCTAGAGCATGGTTGTATTCACTTTCGGAGGGATTGATCACTACTTGGGAGAAACTATCTCACGCCTTCCTAAACAAATACTATCCACAGAGCAAAACCGACCAACTGAGGAAGCAGATCATTATTTTCACCCAGAAAGATGATGAGACATTATATGATGCATGGGAAAGGTATAAAGAGTTTCTTTGAGAATGCCTACACCATGGAGTGGAAAGATGTTTGACGGTACATATCTTCTACAATGGTTTGACCCTGCACCAAAGGGTTACATTAGATACCGCAGCTGGCGGGGCCTTTATGAGCAAGAATATGGAGGAGGGGTATAATCTTATAAAAGAAGTGGCACAAAACACCTACTAGTGGTCATCTGAAAGGAGTTTTCCATCAAAAACTCTAGGTAAGTATTCTTTAGATGCTATTTCCCTTCTTACTGCCAAGGTAGAAGCTCTGTCTGTTAAATTTGATAAGTTAGGAACAGGTGCTTCTAATGTGGTTTGTGAATTGTGTGGGGTTACAGGTCATAGCACAACAGGTTGCCAGCTTGGTGTACCCCAAGGCCCTGAGGCCAAAATGCAACAAGTGGATGTTGTTGGGAGCTATGGTGGAAACTTTGGGAATAATTACAGACAACAAGGCCCACCAGGATTCCAATATAGACCTCCACCATTCCAAGGAAATCAAGGCAACCAGAATAACTTCAGGTCACAACAAGGACCCTATGCTCCACAAAAATCAAAATTGGAGTCCTTGATGGAGACATTTGTGACCACCTAAATTAAGCAAAACGATGAGTTCTCCGAAGTTATCAAGAAGTTAACCTCCAAGGTGGACTCTCTTGCCACTCATAATAAGATGTTGGAGAATCAAATTGCTCAACAAGCCTCATCTTCAACAAGAATGCCAGGAACTTTTCTTGGAAAGCCTAAAACAGGACCATCCAATCACACCATGGCTATCACTCTTAGGAATGGTACACAGTATGATGATCCGGTTGGGATGACTCAAGGGGAGGCCGAGAAAGAGAAGAAAGGGGAAGAGTCTTCTTCTCATCCGGTAATAGAGGAGGAAAAATAGATTGAAAAGAAGGAGGAGGTGAAACCTTATCAGCCTCCCATTCCATTCCCTTAGTGCTTGGCTAAGGCCAAGTTAGATAAATAGTTCGGTAAGTTCTTTGAGGTTCTAAAAAAACTATACATTAATGTTCCTTTCACTGATGCTTTGCAGCAGATGCCCACTTACGCAAAGTTCTTGAAGGACATTTTGTCCAAGAAGAGGAAATTAGAGGAGGATGGAACTGTAGCACTTACTAAGGAGTGCAGTGCACTGATCCAAAAAAAGCTACCACCCAAGCTTTAGGATCTAGGTAGTTTTTCTATCCCTTATGTGATTGGTGGCATAGCCATTGATAGAGCCTTATGTGACTTAGGAGCTAGCGTTAGCTTAATGCCATTGTCAATTGCTGAGAAATTGGGATTGGGTGAACTTAAACCTATTAGGATGTTATTACAATTAGCGGATAGATCTGTTAAATATCCTGTAGGTATTTTAGAAGATGTGCCTATTAAAGTAGGTAAATTTTTTGTTCCTACTGACTTTGTTGTTTTGGAAATGGATGAGGATTCTATGATCCCCATTATCCTAGGCAGGACATTTTTGGCACTGCGGATGCGGTAATAGATGTCAAAAATGGGAAGTTATCTCTGACTGTTAGAGACCAAAAGGTAGATTTTAATCTAAAAAATGTCTTGAAAAAACCTTTTAATGATGATTTTTGCTGTAATGTAGACTGTGTTAACCAAGTAGTGAAGGAAGAAACCCTTCCTAATGAACCACTTGAATCTGTTTTCTTAATTGAACCTGCAGGAACATTAAGTTGCTCTGAAGGTGAGGTCTTTTTATCGCATGATACTGAGGTCATGCATGAGAAAGTGGTCGGTCCACAAATAGAATTGAAGCCTTTACTTGCTTCACTGAGGTATGAATTCTTGGGCCCAAACTCTATATATCTTGTTATTGTTAGTGCTGATTTGAATGCTATGGAAATTGAAAAACTCCTTAAACAACTTTGGTTGTATAAGAATGTTATAGGATATACCATGGATGATATCAAGGGAATTAGCCCTTCATTTTATATGCACAGGATCACTATAGAAGATGAAAGTAGGCCCATAGTAGAACCACTTAGGAGACTAAATCCTAAAATACAGGAAGTGGTTAAGAAAGAAATCCTGAAATTGATAGATGTTGGTGTCATATATCCCATTGCTAATAGCAAGTGGGTAAGTCCAATACATGTGGTGCCTAAAAAGGGGGGAATAACTATGGTAAAAAATGTAAAACAAGAACTGATTTCTACTAGAATAGTTTCTGGTTGGTGCATGTGTATTGATTATAGAAAATTGAATAGCGCCACTAAGAAAAACCATTTCCCTCTTCCCTTCATTGATCAGATGCTTGAGAGGCTTACCAAGCATTCTTATTTTTGATGTTTGGATGGGTACTCTGGTTTTCATCAAATCCCCATCCATCCATCTGATTAAGAGAAAACCACTTTCACTTGTCCATATGGGACATATGCATATAGGAGGATGCCGTTTGGCTTGTGTAATGCACCTGCGACCTTTCAAAGGTGTATGTAGGCCATCTTTTTTGATTTAATTGAGAATGTCATGGAAGTGTTTATGGATGACTTTTCTGTACATGGTTTTAATTTTGATAATTGCTTGACAAATTTGTGCCAAGTTTTGCAGCGTTGTAAGGAGACCAACTTGGTCTTAAATTAGGAAAAATGCTATTTCATGGTAAAAGAGGGCATAGTTCTTAGACACTTGGTGTCTGAGAGAGGAATTGAGGTAGACAAGGCCAAGGTGGAGGTGATTGAGAAATTGCCCCCACCAACTAATGTGAAAGGCATTCGAAGCTTTCTTGGGCATGTTGGGTTTTACCGGTGGTTCATCAAAGACTTCAGTAAGATCACAAAGCCTCTAACTAGCCTTTTGGGTAAGGATGTTCCTTTTGTTTTTTATTCATCTTGTCTTGAGGCTTTTTACAGGATTAAGCAGGCATTAATTTTTGCTCCTGTAGTACAACCCCCCGATTGGGAACTCCCATTCGAACTGATGTGTGATGCTCGTGATCACGCAGTGGGGGCTGTGCTTGGGCAGCAGAAGGATAGGAAGCTGCACATGATCCATTATGCCAGTCGTACGCTTGATGACGCTCAGGTAAACTATGCTACCACCAAAAAGGAATTATTAGCTATTGTCTTTGCTTTTGATAAATTTAGATCGTACTTGGTAGGCTCGCATGTTATTGTATATACTGACTATTTTGCCATCAAGTACCTTTTAAATAAAAAAGAAGCAAAGCCTAGGATAATTAGGTGGATTTTGATCTTACAAGAGTTTGACTTAGAAATAAAAGATAAAAAGGGTACTGAGAACCTTGTTGCCGACCACTTATCTAGGTTGTCATCTGAAAAAGATGAGATGGGTGATGTTGTTCCCATCAATGACTCTTTTCCAGATGAACAACTTCTTAGTTTAAGTGTCCAACAAGTGCCTTGGTATGTCGATTTTGTCAATTTTGTTGCATGTGGCATTGTACCCCTTGACCTTGGTTTTTAGCAGAAAAAGAAGTTTTTTGCAGATGTCAGGCACTACTATTGGGATGAACCCTTCCTTTTCAAATAATGTACAGATGGTTTGATGAGGAGGTGTGTTCTGAGGGTGAAGTCCATGCCATCCTGAACCATTGTCATTCTCTATCCTGTGGAGGCCATATGAGCACATTAAAGATAGCCTCAAAGGTATTGCAAGCCGGGTTCTACTGGCCATACCTTTTTAAGTGTTAGCCAAGGCCTCAACGCTCAAGAGGGGGGGTGAATTGAGTGTTTCAAATTTTCACGCGGAATCCCCTTAGAAATGGTTAGTAATATACAAATGATGCAATGATGAAGAGACAACAACTTTTATGCACATATCACACTATGACACACTTGATGTGCAATGACAATATTTAGCTTTAAGTGTGATAAACAAGGCAAGTTATTAGTTTAAACAATTTATCAATCAGTTGGAGTGCATAGATTTATTTCACAAATAATATGATATTTCCTGTAAGGGTTTAGCTCATTTAATATATCAAACAGCTTGTGTGCATGAAATAAGTGAAGGAAATTAAGTAAGTATCACACAAGAGTTGATAGGAAACAATGATCTAGATACTTGGCAAGTTAAAACAAATTTCAGTTTTTACGAACTTTACCAAATATTGATTCAAGCAAATTATCAAACACTTGGCATGCAGAGTTAGTTTTCTACTTGAACAACAACTTTGATTCATACATTCAGCTCAAGCATTTCAACAAACAATTTATATGCGTAGTTGTATAAAGAGTTCAAGGTAGAGAGAAATGCAAACCAATTTAACGAGTTCCAGCAACCCGGTGTACGTCTCGCCTTCAAGCAACCCACTTGAAGGATTCCACTATTGAAGATTTGAGATACAAGCTTTGAGCAATTGCAGCTTCCTAGTGTCCTACACTCAAGAACTCAATTCTCACAAGCAAAGGGCAACCAACCCAATCTCACAATCTCTCAATACCCAAAGGTTGAACCCCAACCTTTGTGACCACTCAACCTAGAGTGAAAAACCTTGGTGTTTTGGTGTTTGGTTTACAAGCAATTAACTCTCTCAATAGAGTAGATACACAAATGAAAGCTCTCACAAATTCTAACTCTCAACAAGAGAGGATATGCAAATTGAAACTCACAATCTAACAACTTTTAAGCAATATGCAAGTTTAGAAACAAGAGTTGCAGAATATACAAGAGAAATTAAATTAGCAGACCTCTAGAAGAAGAATATTGATTGCCTTGTGTTGTGCCTTGGTCTCTCCTTTCTCTTGCTTGAATTCATGCTCCATTTATAGCCATTTTTAGGGTTCCTAGATGTTGCACAGTGTCTCCAACGGATACCTCAAGTGGGCATAAAGTGGGACTGAAGAAATAAGCTGGAGTTCCACTTAAAAACACTTTTCCCATGTTCTGACACTATGGTAATCGATTAGCCTTCGAGCTGTAATCGATTAGCTTTTGAAATCTTCAGTATTATACAGTAGGTAATCGATTAGCATTTCTACTGTAATCGATTATCTATGAAACAGAACCCTTCTAATCGATTATGCCTTTCCTTGTAATCGATTATGAATGGTACCTGATGCTCTTAATTGTGTCTCGTAGCATGGTAATCGATTAGGTACTAATGTAATCGATTAGGGACAAAACAGAAGCTCCGTAATCGATTAGATTCTTCCTTGTAATCGATTATTCCAAATACCTGATGCTCAGTCTTCAACCTTTTCAATTGGTAATCGATTAGCCTTTTATCTATAATCGATTATGTTCATTCCAGAACCTATGTAATCGATTATGGCAATGGTTTAATCGATTAGCACATGTACTTCTTCAAGGTCTTTGATATGTTCTTGATATGTATTGACCCATGGCTTATTCCTTTGATCCTCATGCTTGTTTCCTTGATTTTTCTTCAACTTATGAGCTTGTTCTTCATGATTTAGTTCATGTCATCAACCTTTTCTTCCATAGCTTATGTTTCTTTAACTCTTTGTGAGGCATCTTCATCTCTTTGTTCTTAGCCATTGTCTTTGTGCTTGAACCTTCTTGTTTCTGAACCTTTGCTATTCCATCATCATCATGAATACTTTGTCATTCATCAAAACTACTTTGCATACTTACATATGCAACTTCATTAAGGATGTGCGCAGGTATGTCCTGACTTGTGATACTTGCCAGAGAGTAGGTAACATTGGTAAGCGGCATGAAATACCACTAAATAGCATTTTAGAGGTTGAATTATTTGATGTGTGGGGCGTTGATTTCATGGGACCCTTTCCCCCTTCTTTTGGAAATCAATTTATATTGGTAGCAGTTGACTACATGTCAAAATGGGTGGAAGCCATTGCTTCACCTCATTCAGACGCTAAGACTGTGATCAAGCTTTTTTAAAAAAAAATTTTTCTGAGGTTTGGGGTCCCTAAATGCATCATTAGTGATGGAGGGTCTCATTTTATTGAAAAAGATTTTCAGACCCTCCTAAAAAAATATGGGGTGAGGCATAAGGTTTCTACACCTTATCACCCTCAAACTAGTGGTCAAGTTGAGGTATCCAATAGGGAGATCAAAACTATTCTTCAAAAAGTGGTCAATATATCCCGTAAGGATTGGTCTATTAAATTAGACGATTCTCTATGGACGTATCGAACCGCTTATAAAACTCTCATTGGAACCACACCTTTTAAACTAGTCTATGGGAAACCTTGCCCTTTACCTATAAAACTTAAGTATAAATCATTTTGGGCAGTTTAAACTCTTAATCTTGATCATAAGGCTGCAGGTGAACGCAGGTTACTGGATTAAATGTGTAACAGCCCAATTTTTAATTAAATTTGAAGCGGTAATTAAACAGTGAAAAAAATTAAAATTTTTCAAAAAAATAAGAAATGAATCCTAGAAAATAGGAAACTGAAGTTTGAATATAAGGATATTTTTAGTCTGACTTAAAACGAAATTAAACAAAAAAAAAGGAATGTAGAATAAAATAAAATAATAAATAAATAAAAATCTTCCACAGTAATCTGCTACAGTAATTTGCTACAGTAAAATGCTACAGTATCTGCTACAGTAAATTGCTAAAGTATCTGTCACATGAAAAAAAATCTTGCATAGTAACTTCACAAGAATTCTTCCTCCTTCACACCGCCTCATGTCACTTCGATTTGCTACAGTGATTTACTATAGTATCTGCTACAGTGATTTGCTACAATAACCGCCATTGGAAGCCTATAAATAAGGCTCCAACCTTCCAAATTTCTTCAAAACCAAAAACATTACCAATTCCACAACCTTTCATGTCCCTCTTCAAGCTTTCCAAACCTTGATTTGCCATATTTAAACTCTTTAATTTTGTATAAGAAGAAACTACACAAACTTGAAGATTTGAGGAAATACAAGGGAGTTTAGCATAAGGAAAGCTTAGGGATCTTCAATTGAGGTAAGAAAGAGGAGATATAATATTAAATACATAGAAATTAAGTTAGAATTGCTTGCTTAATTGTTTGGAAACTCATTTAGCTAGATTTTAATTTAATTTGAATTAAATTGTGAAATTGATGCCAAATAGTTTGGAATATGATATATGATATATTTATAATGTTGTATGATGATTTGGAACTAATTGGCATATTTAATTTGCAATTGAAATCATTAAAACAACAAAAATAAAGGGAAACAGAGTGCTGTCTTCATATATGGATTATACTTATAAATATGATAAAATGTTGTATCTTCTTGAATTTTACCATAAATTCTTATTGTTAAATTATGAATAAATTTAATGATATAAATTTACTACATTCATGCATCATATGCATTGGCTGTTCAAAGAATCCGCATGGGGGTTCTTTGAGGGGGTTCCCGGTGGGGGAACGCGCTCTGTTGAGCAACAGATCTCTGCGGTGGTTTTATACCACGGTCGTCTTAAGGGCTAAGCAGTGTGTCCTTAAGGGGGGTCCTGCAACACTTGTTATTGATATGATTGTATTGTTATCCGATGTTGGTATTACATTATGGGGCGCGGTATCGGTTGGATATCCGTAAAAATATAATTGCTGAAAAATCACTGCAGATGTTTCCACCAGAATAGATCCATCATGCATTTTCATTCATATAGAGAATGGAATATTAATATAAATATAATACAAAATACGTGTTTGGCGTCCACATCGCATAGCATCATACTTGTGATTGTGTATGTTCTAATCTAATTTCTATTTATTTGATATTTTATCACACTCTTTCTGTTACTTGTGGCAACCCTTTAGTGGTTAACCAGGAAGACATGTGACAAAGTGGATGTTGCTGAATATGGATGAATTATGAAGGCTTTTGATGATGATGCTTGCTTGCGTGACTACTATTGCTGTATTATGTATATGCTATGTTTTGGTACTTTACATCTTTATATTTTATAAGATCTAGGTGTTTGTTGTAAAATATAATATGTATAAAACTCTGATGTTATGTATAATAATAAGAAGTCAATTATGAAAAGGTTGCACACTCTGATATTGTATTAGTAACTTCTGGAATTAGGTTATGAATCTCTTGATAATTACCAGGTGAAAAATAAGTTATCCATGAGATTTTATATGGTGACGGTAATTATCTTGGGATTTGCAAGTTGACTCCAGGGCGTTACAAAATGAGCTAGAAGAGCTCCGGTTGGATGCCTATGAGAATGCCCATATATATAAAGAAAAAACCAAGCAATGGCATGATCGACACATCCTTAGGAGGTTATTCCAACCAGGTGATATGGTCCTACTTTTTAACTCCAGGTTGAAACTTTTCCCTGGTAAGCTAAGGTCCCGGTGGTCGGGACCATTTAAGGTAATAAAGGTTTTCCCATTTGGAACCATTGAGGTATGTAGTGAAAAGTCTGGTCCATTTAAGGTAAACAGACAAAGACTTAAGCACTACTTGACAGGAGAACCGATACAACAAGCAAGTGTCTTAGACTTGTTTAATGTGTTAGTCTCCTAAACCCAATGGGTGCCAAGCGTCTGGCTAAAGATGTTAAAATTAGCACTAGTGGGGAGGTAACCCCATTTCTTATTCTTTAACTATTTTTCTTATCATTCAAATAAAGTTTGTTTGTTTCATTTAAATAAGTCTAATTTGGTTTGTTGCATGTTTATTTTCCATTCATAAATAAAGATTAATAATCCCAATGCATTGTATAGTTGTTTTTATTTTGTTTTGTTGCATATTCCTCTTTTAATTTGTCATATTGATTGCATACATGTGTTTCCATTGGTAAGTTGCATAAATAAAGGCAAGTCATTGTGCAAATTAAAGGAGTTTCATGTTTAAAAACAGTGAAGTCCACTGCCAGTGGGTTTTTCCCACTGCCAGTGGAGTCCTCTGACTTGGGAAAGGCTTTTAATTTAATTTTTGGAGGTTCCCAGGCAGAGAACTCCACTGGCCGTGGGTTTTTCCCACTGGCCGTGGGTTTTCATCAAGTGTAGTGCGCAATTTTTTCAAGAGACCACACAGTGAACTCCATGGGCCGTGTCTCTTTTTCCACTGGCCGTGGGTTCACATCAGGAATATGCATGATTTTTTAGAACCCAGGTAGCAACCTCCATGGGCCATGGGATTTTCCCACTGGCCGTGGGTCCCCATCAGGTGTAGATTTTGCATTTCACTGCCCCCACCCGTGGGTTTCATTTCCACCCTCTTGCTTTGCATTTCACTCTCCCTACTGCATGGTCTCTTTTCAACCTAAAGAAAATCTTGCTTCAACTTCAAGTACTCATCATTATTATCCTTCATATTATCATTAATCATTCCAAATCCTCACCAAGTAAGTATGATCTTGCCATTCATTTAGTTAGAGGATTTCTTTTCATAATTTTGGGGTTCTCTCATTTTTTGCCATAACTTTGATTTTGATTTGAATTTATCACATGGAAAGGTCTATATGTGCTTATATTTGATTGTTATGAAGGTAAATTAGAATGGGTATTCTTAAAAACTCATATTCACCTGTTCATGATGCTTCATTGTTCATCATTGTTCTTCATTTGGTTTGAATACCCACTTGATTTTTTTTCCATGATTGATGATCCATTTCATATAATTGACAAATTGGCTATTGGTTGGTTATGGTTTGATGATGTTTTGCTAATTTGGTGACATTTAGCATATGGATTCATTGTTTTCTTAGTGTAAAACTTGTTGCACACCAAGTGTTTGACAAAATGTCTAAACCAGAATTTTTGCTAGTATGTTACATCTTAATAAGTTGTTTTGATATTTTTGGTCCCTAATATGATTCCCCATCATACCACATCCACCTTTGTGCATACATTGACACTATTGTATATGAATTTGAATGTGACTTCTAGGTGCCACATTATGTCTTCCGGAAGAACAAAGAATGTTGCCAAGAAAAGAAAGGTCAAAGGTACCCCTTCATCCTATTCTTTAATTAGCAATATTGAATGTTCCTCGGATGAGCAACAGATGAGACTTGCTTCTCTTACTAAGAGGGAGATAATCCCTTCTAGATTTTTCTGCAAGAAGTCTTTGCTTGATCTAGGTCTCTATGAAGACACCTATAAGTTGTGTAAAAATGTTGGTTGGGAAAACTTTATTGAATTGTATGAACCATGTTATGAGCGCACCACTCTAGAATTTCTCAGCTCAATAGACATTAAACCTTGTGACAATGAGTCAACCTGGAAAATCACTTTTAGGTTGAATAACAATGATTACAGGATGGATTTAGCAGATGTGGATCCCGTCTATGGTTTTCCATCTGTGCCCGGTGATACAATTGCTAAACTAAATACCGCCCGTATCCCTAGGGATTTTAGGGCAAGGTCCTTTTGGTCTAAACTCTAAATCTAGGGAAGATTATGACCCCTTTTTTACAAAAGCATCACTCATGCACCACCCTATTTTTAGGTACCTTTAAAGGTTTATGGCCCGATCCATTTTTGGTCACTATGATAGTCCTGGTACTATTAGAGCCGCTGAGCTTTACTTTCTGAATGCCATGATTAATGAAATCCTAATCCACTCTATGAAATGGCTTTTTAGCCAATTCACTAGGGTAGGAAGAGCCACTTCTGGCAAGATTGTTATTGCAGGTTATATTAATCCACTTGCTAGGTATGTGGGGATTTATTTAAAGGAGGATAATTTACTTTGCCCACCTAAGAGGGTTGATATTGATGAGATGGTTAATATGGGCATGCTTGTGCTGGAACGTGGTATTTATTATTTGGTTACTCCAGGATTTTTTGTACCTCACCCCTTGCCTGACCCCAGCTTCACTAGCCTGGAGGGCAAGACTTTTTTCTTGTTTTCAGGTACTGAAGAGGATACCACCTTGGACACCGAGATGCCCCTTCCTCATGACCACTCAGCTGGCCCGTCCCGATCCTCTTCCGCCTTTGGTTTTTCTATGGAACGGATGTATTCCTTGATGAAAGGAATGAACAGCTGTCTGGAGTCCTTATCTATTAAGCAACTCCGGCAAGGGAGTAGGATCGATGACATAGCTCAGCGCGTGGACGCTATGTATACATGGCACTCACAGCAGGGACATTTTCCCTCTCCTTCTCCATGACAGGTGAGTTCATCCCAATAAGTTTCACTGTACTTAGCTCCTCCTCTATTGAACAGTGAAGACACTACTCACATTTAGTTTGGGGTGGTAGGTACAATGAAACTTATTCTAAGCTTTTGCAAGTTTGTGATTCCATTTTATTGTTTGATTGCATGTTGCATTTTTCCTTTGGTTTCATTTGATCATGCTAGGATGTAGTTTGTCTGTATTTTGTTTTTAATACGTCCCCATCTAGGATAACATAGCTCGTTTGCTTGTGATTATTGTTGCTGCAAATTTGTTTCAATTTTGAATGCTGGAATTTTAGGACCCTTTGGAATCCATATATGTATATAAAAAAAATTTAAAATAAAAAATAAAAATGGATGATTGCTTGTTTGTCAGGAGGTACTATGCTTTATGATTCTGTGTTTTCTCTGACTAGGTCTATTCACCATTTATTTTGAGATCTTTTGAGCTAAAAATGGGGTATGCATTGAAAATAAACATTTATAAAACCCCTATTTGCTTCTATTGAGTGTGTCATACATTTGAAGTGCTCTAGAACTTGGCTTGCAACCAATTCAAAATGGTTGGTGATTAACAGGTTATGGAATGAAAAAGGCACTATAGGTTTTGTTCTTTAGCCTCTGAATTTTGAATGCTACATTTCACCATTAGTTGCCCCTGTTGAGCCTAAATTGTTGATTTTTGTTTCAAAGCCTTTTGGTAGTTAAATTTCTGAATAATAATAATAATAATAATAATAATAATAATAATAATAATAATAATAATAATAATAAATAAAATTCAAGGATGGCAGCTAAAAGGGAAAGGCTAAAAGAAAAGTTAGTTTTAGTTGGGAAACAAAAGCAACAAAATGAACTTGTGTTTCCAACTAAAGAAAAATATTTAGGAAAAACAAAGAAAAGGTTGAAAGTAAGGTTGAGAAAAAAGTCAAAGTTTTAGAAAGAATAAGAAAATGTGTTCTTTGGTCTACCTTCCGAAACTTAATGATTCTTAGTGATTTCATTGAATAATAATAACCCTTTGAATTTCCTTTTTCTTGGTATCCATTCCTGCATCTGTGAACCCCTGGCCCCATTACAACCAGATGAAAGAGCTTTTGACCATAACTTATTTTTTTGAATAACTGTGGAGATTTGGGTCATTTGCCAAGCCTATGGTAGTGTCTCAAAATGCTATGACTTGAGTGGTACTTATACACAAGCTTAAACACTTAGAGAGAAATGAAAGGATGTGTATCTGTAGCCTGGTCTGGTGAGCATGGTATGAATAATTGTGTGGTTCCTATTTGGATAATCTTGCAATTATCTGTTAATAATTTTTCTAATTGGGTTCCTCAAGTTGTTCTGAGTTCTTCATTCCCTATTGTTCATGTTTGTGGTGATGATGATTGCTTGGGGACAAGCAATGTTTTAGTTTGGGGTGTTTTGATGGGTGTTTAGTTTGCATGGTTTTAGTGGTATTTTGTCTAGGTTTTCTAGGTCATTTGTGTTGTTTTTATCCCTAATTCTAAGTGTTTTTCCTTCATTCCGCATTTGTTACTCGGGTGTTTCAAGTTTTACAGAAATAGCTTGGTTACAGGTGCATACATTCAAAAACAAGAAGCATTTGAGAAAGCATTGGATGAATGGAAAGGAGTCAAGCCACGAAAAGCTAAAAAAATAAAGTCTTATAAAGGATTTACCAAGATGGACATTCCGGGACCTTAAAGCAGTGAGAAAAGAGCAAAATGGTGAAATCTAGAGAAATCCACTGGCAGTGGGTTTTTCCCACTGGCCGTGTTTCTCTTTGCCAGGAAACCCACTGGCCGTGGTTTCCTCTGCCTGGAGGTGAAAAATTGGGATGCTGGACCCTCTGTCACGATCCACTAGCCGTGGGTTTTTCCCACTGCCAGTGGGTTTTGCACGTTCTGCATTTTTGTTATTTTTTGGGAGCGATTTCTGAGTTATAAAGGGAGTTTTCGAAAAGGGAAAAACACACAGACATTTTAGGAGACTTTTTAGAAGAAAAAGAGAGAACTTTTCAAGGGATTTTGGAGGGAATCAAGACCATAGACATTGAAGAACATCGATTGGTAGATTTCAGAAGGAGATATTAGAAGCAATAGTGAGAGCTTTTACTTTCTTTTCTTCTTTTTCCTTAGGACTTCCCTTTAATTTGTAATCTCTGAATATGATCTCTATTATAGGCTGTGTTGGATTAGGCATGTGTAACTAAACTCCAATCTTGGGTTAAGGGTATGACATGTTATTGTATTGAATTGATCCTAAGACTTGTTCTGTTTATTAATCCCTAGTTTCTATTCAATTTCCATAAGTGCTTAATGCTTTTGAAGATCTAGAGATAGGGTCAATTGAACTTAAATACTAAGATAATCGAAAGATTAATTGGTTTTTTGAATTCATGAAATTGAACTTAGGGTCATGACAGTGAGCATGACGCTTTATGTTTACGTGGGATTTCATTATTCTTAATGAGCTCAAATAATAAATTGAACGCGGTTCTTTATTATTTGGGCATATTAATGTTGTTCCGAGAGGGAGGCTTAATTAAATTCGGAAATCCTACCTTAGAACATGAATTAATAAACAAGAAGGTTTTAGGTGAAATCAATACATGACGTGATCACATACCGAATCCCAAGAGTTTCACCATTCATTTGTTCTAATTCAAAGTAAACAAGTTTAGTTCTTGAAGTTCGCATTTATTTTGATTTTGCTTTTAGAAATCTTCTGAATTAAAAATTGCCTTAAGAATTTTCTAGATAATTGAACCACTGCTATAAACTAGTACTTGGGCATAATCTCTATGGGAACAATATTTCTTTTTATTACGCGATACCCCGTACGCTTGCGGGTGCCTATCAGACACCTTCTCCACCATTCTCATCTTCATTTTCTTTGATTTCTCTTAAATTAAGGCAAGAAGCAAGCTCTATCTTCCTTCATCTCTTTACTTGACAACATTGCAAGGGTTGAGTTTCTCCAATTTTTTCAATTGACAAGGTGAGCTCTGAGAACCCATTTTCAGTTTTGACCTCATCCTTTATCTTCAATCTTTAATTCGTTCAATTCCATGCTTTTAGTTAGTGTTGCAACCAATCACAAGTTTTAGGCAACTTTGGGTTCCATCAATACATCCATTAGAAAGGTAAATTTGAGGACCCACGGTTCAATTTGATTTCGTTTCACGAATTCAAGCTTTAATGGATTTATTTCCATGGTTATAGGTTATTTTATAACCATTTTAGAAGTGTGGGCAGCGTTGGAGCCTTAAGGATTTGGTGTCAGAACACGTCAATGATATTCGGTAAGTTGAAAGCTTCTAAACCCTTGTTGTTTTGCCGAATTGTTAAATATTGTAATGTTTTGGGTTTTCAATAGGTTAGAAAATAATTAAATTAGATGGATTTAGTGATCAGTTAATTAATCAAAAAAATATTAGGTTATGTTCATTGTAGATTCGATTCCGGTACGAGACCGAAACATAAATTTGGAATTGGAAATCTTCGATTTCAAGTGGGGGTGTTATATTTTAAATGCATGAGTTATGAACAGATGGGGATGTGTTTGGATTGTTATATTGTTAATTATAAATATTGGTGATGATGGTTGTTATAATTATTATTAAAAGTGTTGATGAAAAGAATTAATGTGAAATTGATATCCGCTTTGTGAGTTGGTTATTGAAATTAAAATTATTGTGACTAGGGAAAATGATATGGGACATTTTGAAAAATAAATGACGATGATATAGTTAATAATGACATTTGGAATGTAATTTATTGATAGCTTGATAATGGTAAATGAAAATAAATAGAAATGTTAAGGTGAATGATGTTCTTGATGAATTTAATAATTATTAATAATGTTAATAGTGGAATTGATAATTATAATTAATGGTGATTAGAATTATTGAGCATCCCTTATTATCGATTATTATTGAGAATGAAATTAGTAAAATTGTGAATTGACATGGTTGGCAATTATTGGAAAAACTAGTATTATTGGTGAAATTTTAAACTGGATAATGATGAATATTATTCTTGACGATAGTATTGAAAATTAGGCATGGGGTTGCCATTGATGATTATTATATTTTAATAATGATAAATGATTTGAAATGCATGTTATGCTCTAATTGAATATTTGGTTGTGAAACCCTCGGTGATGGAAACCAAGTTGTAGCCCTTGATGGTGGTAATAAGGTGGTTTATTGATGATTGATAATTGTTTGACATAACATTTTCATTCAGACGCTCACAGTGCTGTAGGGACCTGTGATGCCGGCCCAAATAGGAGGGTGGCTTGATGATAAGGCACAGACCCTGTGGTGGTTTCTTTGGATTCCACAGCTGCCTTCGAGTCAGACTCAAGACTTACCCGCAACACTTGAGTTGAGGTGTCGTTGTTACTTGGAGTGATTGGTGTTGCAAATGGGTAAGCGGTTTGGTTTCAGTAAAAAGATCAATATTCATATATGTTGAGAAACTTTTTATACTGCAGTATAAATCTCATTAGTAGAGTCGGATCTGCATGCATATACATTAACATATAGATATTGAGATTGAAATGCTGCTAGGCAGATCATGATGATTGATATTGTGGTGGAACATCTATGATGATGTGATGATAGATAATTATATGTTAAATGGAAATAACAATTGATGAATGGTTTAGTTGATGGAAATGGCCTAAATACATTTTTCCGCACATCTCCCTCATTTTAGGGAATTTTTAAGTGTGGATAAGAACAGTAAGTCATAAAGGTATAGTTACTACCTGTAAAATTTGGTTCCATTTAGGCGAGGATTGGACAGTTTGAGCACTGAGTAAATTGGATTTTTAAATAAAATGTGTCATTTTCTTTTATTGTTGGAAAATTAGTAGGGCAAGTTTACATTTTGATGCGTTGGGAATTCTATGTGTCAAACTAGCCTTTTCTCCCTTCATGAAAGTTCTAGGTATCTGAGCTACGTAAGTGTACAAATTGGATTCACCTCAATTTGAGTTTTATAGCTCAACTTATACACAAAATACAACAACACGTCTCTATTAGAGAATCCCAACAGGGTAGTTCTTCATAATGCAGTACTAGGCCCAAGCTAGACCGAATTAACCTCTCCCTTATTCATCAAAATTATAGATATTTAAGCTACGGAGGTATAGCCATTGGATTCACCTCAATCAGAGTTTTGTAGCTCAAGTTATGCGTGAAAAACTGAACAACATCGCTGTTGGAATTCCAAAGGGACAATTCTGCTTAATGCAGTACTAGGGCCCAATCTAGGCCAAATTGGCCTCTTGTTCCTTCATCAAAGTAATTGGTATTCAAGCTATGGAGGTGTACAATTTGGATTCAGCCCAATCGGAGTCTCGTAGCTCAAGTCATGCGTAAGATACCAAACCTTTATTTATTTTTTATTTTTTTAACCTTTTCACTTAGCTTCTGCTAAATCTTTTTGGGTCTGTTTTACCCTGCGTTAGAGGCATCCAAGCGGTATTAAGGGTATCCAAGTGACCTAATTGAGTTCACAAAATCAGAAAAATATCCCCGGTATTTTTATTAAATAAGTGTCATATGATGTCTATAAATTATTATTATTATTATTATTATTATTATTAAATCGGTGCTATAAATTATTATTATTATTATTATTATTATTATTATTATTATTATTATTATTGAAATTGAAGAATCAGTCTCTCAAAAAATGGAATATTAAACTTAACTAAAGTAATTTGATTCTTATATTGAGAGTTTATTCTCTAAATGTTTATTTGACACACCTTATTGAATATAAATTTTAAAGTTTAGAATTAAAATTGAATCTAATAATTATAATTATGACATTTGGAACTCTTCTAATTAAGAATTGAAATTCCAATTCTAATGTTGAATTTTATAGAAATACAATTGAACTGTTCTTTACAGGGGGTGTAGAAGTATGCTTGTAGAACAACTCAAAATATACATATAAATGTGTTTTTGATACAAAGCAATGTGCGTATAAATGTAAATACGGAGAGTCTTTGTATGCTGAGGCGGAGTGCAATGTACTCTAGGGCGGTGTCACAGTTCGCCTGACGGGATCTATGTTGCCTTGACCCGATTGGGGGTGGTACCTACAATCGTTCTCCGACGCTCAAGTCAGTATTCCAGAATACTTAGATACTTAAGAGAGGTTTATATACCTGTTACTGGTGCTCCATTATTGGTAGGACCCGCTCCTTGTCTTCAGGCATAATGCTGAAAAGGTAGTGGGTCCTTGCGCCGTTTACATGCACCATTATTGTAGTAGGTATCACCACTTGTCTGGAAAGCGTTAGTGCTTTAATATTTTATTGTTATTTCCCTTTATGCGTGACAGCGTGATTCCCATTATTAGCCTCTCAAGACAGAGTCAATCTCGTGCCGGGGTTATGAGTATGGGTTCGCTACGCAGTGTGGGAAATTCAATATTCCGTCTGTGTTGAGCCTATGGCTTGGCGGAGTAATATGCATTCTGGCGGCGTTACCTGCCTAGGCGGGGTTACTTCCCTTGGCGGAGTATCTCGCCTTGGCGGAGTAACTTGCCTTGGCGGAGTTATGACCCTTGGCAAGGTAACATGCCTAGGCGGAGTTATGACCCTTGGCAAGGTAACATGCCTAGGCGGAGTATCGTGCCTTGGCGGAGTTACTTGCCCTGGTCGTATGTATTCCGTATAGAAATGATTATAATGTGCTCAATCGCGTACTCCTCTTGTTCAAAATGCTGATCTGGCAAAGCATTAAAGCCATGCTCTTGGGGGGCCGGTGTTAGGACCGGATCATATGCCCCCTAGCTTGTTATAGTGACTGGCGGAGTCACTTTAATGAGCTATAACACTTTAAGTTTAGCTTTTGTAGGCATGGGTTTAGGCGGCATTTGCTAGTTCAGGATTTGTGGGCAAGTGTTTTCATGCATTTATTGGCTTGTCATTACTTGACACGCCTGTCATTAATGCGCTTCGAAACCATGTTTTTTTATTCTTCAGTCTCCCATTGCCACGTATGCCCTCGTAACGATTGCCATTCCAATGATGGGACATAAATGCGCGTGATGGCAATTGAGAACCGTTTTCGAGGTTATTACCGTGGGCCTTAGATTTTGAAAACGTGGCCCATGAAATATCTGCCCTTAGATATATCTATTGGTTTCAGCAAAAAAGGAACCGTCAGTGAGACAAATCCAACGGTTGTAAACGCATATTTCAATTTTAGAACCGTTGATGAGATTTATCTAACGGCTGCAAACACATCTTCGAGATTTCTGAGGATTCGCTTATTTCCCCCCAAGCCATGCCTATAAATAGGTAAACTCTCAGAAGGGAAATGTTTTGCTTCATCTCTCACTTTGTATTTGTTCGCTGAAAGTGTTTTTGCTACTCTCTTGCGAGTTTATTGGTGTTTGGAGTTCTTCTATCTTTCAGAAGCTTAAGGTACTTGCTTCTTCCTCTTCTTTGCTTCTTCATTTCCATTGGGTTAGCTTTAGTTTTCCTTTTTGTGTGTTCGTAAAAAGGAAGATGAGAGGAAAGAGGTCAGAGTCTCATTCTAGGGTTTCTGTTCGTCCCATGTTTTCTGATATTGAGAGTGAAGATGAGGCGTTTTATACTGGGAGGGACTCGACGTTTTACAGCAGTGTGGAGTACTTTAGTAATGCTGTACATTCGTTTGTGTCAGGAGGTGTTTTCCATACCCAAGTGTTGACAATGGCAGAGTGTCAAAATGTCGTGTTGCATGGACTGGACTGGGAGAAGACGCTCGAGATTGATCCTTATTGTTGGGTTGAGGAGGATGTTAAGGGTACTTCCTCTCGCCATGCAACAACTAGTGGCGGTGTAGTGGAGCTATCTGTGCCTATCTGGAAAAATGAACGGTATGAAGATAGGTTCATTGTTTGCTCTCCTAAGACATTCGAAAGGATTTGCCATCGTCCTCATAATAATCGTACAATATATATGTACGATATTCTGTTCACTCAGCTGGGAGTGTGTTTCCCCTTAAACAAATTCCAGATGGGCGTGCTGAGGTTCTTGGATTGTGCTCCTTCTCAGCTGCACCCAAATGGTTGGGGAATAGTTCGAAGCTTTGAGGTGATGGCGGAGCATCTGGAGTTTACGCCTACTGTGGCGTTGTTCTTTTCTTTCTGCCGCATCATGAGGAGGGTGAACGTAAAAACAGGCGGCATGGGCCTTGTTACTCTTCGGGCGGAGCCGAAGATTTTAAACTTCAAGTCGTTTGCGGACTCCGCCAAGGAAGGCGGACTCCACTTCAGAAAACGTTTTGTAAAGGTTTCTGTGAAGGAGGGGGAGTCCGTCTTCTGGTGGAATAAGGAGGGAATTGATCGATTCCCAGTTGCGTGGACACATGAGCACTTTCTCTTAACCAAGCGAGCGTATGAAGTTGAAGAGGGTGCTCTATCGGTGGCGTCTGTGGAAGTACTCTGGATGTTGAAGGAGTACAACTCTGTCCACAAGCTGATCCTTTGTCGAAGGCTGCTTGGGCGGGATGCTCAGGGATACTTGAGTAATATTACTAACAATCGCAATATTGATTGAGTATTGCTGTTATCTTGCATCTTCTAATCATGTTCTCGTTTTGTTATTTCGCAGGAGAAATCGCTCAGTTCCCTGGGATGGAGCGCATCAAGCGGATCCAAATGAGCCGTAGGGAAATTAACGCGGAGAACAATGTGCAGCCCAGGAGGAATCTGGCTGCCGCTCTTACAACAGCTCTTCCCTTCCCTGCCTCCACCAACATAATAAATTTTGAAGGTGGTGCAGGATCTTCAGCAGCTACTGTTGAAAGGCGTTCTAAAAAACGCCAAGAACCAGAAGCTGCTGAAGAGGAAGAAGAGGAAGTAGATCTTCATGCCTTGCAAAGGAGGAGGACTAAGGGCAAGAGGAGGGCTGAGGAAGGGACATCAATCGATGTTGCCATTGACTTGGAGGAGACTCAGGAGGTACCTGTTATGGGTACTTCTGCTGATATGGGCGGTGTTGAAGGCATCCCCGAAGAAGATGTCGAGGGGGAGCAAGTGGAGGGATTCCAAGCCTCTTCTGACCAAGATACGGGGGACGAGGCAGGGAGAGTTCAAGTTTCCCCAGTCCGCCCGTCTGAGGATCCCGCCCTGAGCTTGACCACTCGAGGGACAGCAGTTTTCCCCATTGATGTGCCAGGGGAATCATCCAGGCGGTTTGTCTCTTTGCCCCAGGCGGGGTCTCGCTTGAATCCCTTTTTGTATTTTGCAAATACGGGATCCCGCCAGTTAGAGAGGCATGATCCAGAATTCATCCTCCGCCCCGACATCGACTTTGAGGAGATTCCGGAGGCTGCTGCAGCTGCGAGGTGGCACCTTGCAGAGATAGATGGTTTCTTGGCCTCTGTCCCCCGGATAGCTGACGTTGCTGCCGAGGCCAACATGTTTTAGGCATCTTACCACGAGTCTGTGGAAAAGATTCGTAGCTTGGAACATGACAATGAGCAGCTGTCCGAGGTGATCAAGGCCAAGGACAAACATCTTGACACCGCCGACTCCGACATCAAGAAATTGACGGAGGAGTTGGCTAAGGTGAAGGCTGAGAAGGTCCTGCTAGAACAACAGAATAAAAAGCTAGGCTAGGAGGTGAGTGGACTTTCCCAGGTCAAGGCTGATAATGTTCTGCTGAAGCAACAAGTTTCAAATTTAGATCAGCAGAACCAAATTTTGGGCGGAGACGTGAGCATTCTTCAGCAGAGGCTGGTCTCCATAGAAATAAATAAAGCCATAGCTGAAGATGCCTGGGCGGCGGAGTTGGGCGAAGCAGCAACCGCATATGGAAATCTTGAAGTGCAGGTTCAAGAGTTGCAAGCTGAGAAGACTGCCTCAGATGCTACCAGTGAGAGGCTTGACAAGGAATTACAATCTGCCTTGGATGCAGCTGAGGCAGCGATTGATGATGCTTTCAGCATGGCTGTTCGCCAACTCTGCTATCGCAACCCAGGTGTTACTCTCTCCACCACAGGCATTCATCCCTATTACAAATTTATCAATGGAGAATTGATGGTGCCTGTGCAAGGAGGTCATATGCCTGCGCCCAATGATGAATATGTTCTGGCGGACTTGCCTCCTTCCCAAAGTTTGACCAGGCCAGGAGAAAGTCAGCTCACCTCCACTCAGCAAGAAGGGAAGCTGTCTGACCCTTAAAGATCAGCTTCTCAGTCTCCTCCTCAGTCTCTTTGCAAGTCTTGTTTTTATTTATAACGTCGCCTTGTTCCAGGATAGGCTCTGGATTTTACCAATTTGGCAATATTGAATAAAGCATATTTTCTGCAAATGTATACTTGTTCATATAAGCAGTGTTCGAGTCCGTCGTATTTATGCCTTGTAAAATGATATCGAAAAGGCGGAATATTCTTCTGAGGACTTAATGAAATATGACTAAGCATAACGAGGCGGGATAGCCTTTTTGCAATTTCGGTGAAGTAAAATTCAGTAAGGAGGCGAAGTAGCCTCTTTGAGAATTTAACTGAAGTCATTTTAATAACGAGGCGTAGTAACCTCTTGAGAATTTCATTGAAATGATTTTAATAGTGAGGCGTAGTAGCCTCTTAGGAATTTCAATGAAGTTGGATTCCGTATGTAGGCGGAGTAGCCTCTTAGGAATTTAAAAGGAGTTAGATTCCGTAAGAAGGCGGAGTAGCCTCTTAGGAATTTAAAAGGAGTTGGATTCCGTAAGGAGGCGGGGTAGCCTCTTAGGAATTTTAAAAGGAATTGGATTCCGTAAGGAGGCGGAGTAGCCTCTTAGAAATTTAAAAGGAGTTGGATTCCGTAAGGAGGCGGAGTAGCCTCTTAGGAATTTCAAAGAAGTTGGATTCCGTAAGAAGGCGGAGTAGCCTCTTAGGAATTTCAAAGGAATTGGATTCCGTAAGGAGGCGGAGTAGCCTCTTAGGAATTTAAAAGGAGTTGGATTCCGTAAGGAGGCGGGGTAGCCTCTTAGGAATTTCAAAGAAGTTGGATTCCGTAAGAAGGCGGAGTAGCCTCTGAGGAATTTAAAAGGAATTGGATTCCGTAAGGAGGCGGAGTAGCCTCTTAGGAATTTTAATGAAGCTGGATTCCGTAAGAAGGCGGAGTAGCCTCTTAGGAATTTCAAAGAAGTTGGATTCCGTAAGAAGGCGGAGTAGCCTCTGAGGAATTTAAAAGGAATTGGATTCCGTAAGGAGGCGGAGTAGCCTCTTAGGAATTTTAATGAAGCTGGATTCCGTAAGAAGGCGGAGTAGCCTCTTAGGAATTTCAAAGAAGTTAGATTCCGTAAGAAGGCGGAGTAGCCTCTGAGGAATTTAAAAGGAATTGGATTCCGTAAGGAGGCGGAGTAGCCTCTTAGGAATTTTAATGAAGCTGGATTTTACAAGTGTTGAACTTACTTGAACTTGTTGGGTCGTGCTTGAGTTTGTTGCTCATGTACTCCGTAAAACGTTGGGAGTTAGGCAGAGTCAAGTTTTGGATGGAACGTTCATCCTTTTGCATTTTGATTGGAGTGCGACTCCTGATCGAATGAAAATTATCAAGTCCGGATTGCTATGGTGCAACATATAGCTGTGACACCAATTTATCCTGCAAGAAATTGGTTAAACCTTCGAGGCGGTATGGTGCAGCATATAGCTGTGACACCAATTCATCTTGCAAGAATTTGGTTAAACCTTCGAGGCGGTATGGTGCAGCATATAGCTGTGACACCAATTCATCCTGCAAGAAATTGGTTAAACCTTCGAGGCGGTATGGTGCAGCATATAGCTGTGACACCAATTCATCCTACAAGAAATTGGTTAAACCTTCGAGGTGGTATGGTGCAGAATATAGCTGTGACACCAATTCATCCTACAAGAAATTGGTTGGATTTTGGGGTTAGCGTGGTGCAGCATATAGCTGTGACACCAGCTCTTCCCACAAGAAGCCTGCAGGACCTTGGGGGCGAATTAGTGCAGCATATAGCTGTGACACTAGTTCTTTCCATAGGCGGCCTGTAGGACCTTAGGGTCGGTATGGTGTAGCATATAGCTGAGACACCAATCCTTTCCCCCCAAGGAGTTTTCTGTACCTTAGGGTCGGTATGGTGCAGCATATAGCTGAGACACCAATCTTTTCCCCCTAAGGAGTTTTCTGTACCTTAGGGTCGGTATGGTGCAGCATATAGCTGAGACACCAATCCTTTCCCCCCAAGGAGTTTTCTGTACCTTAGGGTCAGTATGGTGCAGCATATAGCTGAGACACCAATTCCCCAAGGAGTTTTTGTTGACTCCGTCTGTGAAGCGGCGTTGCATGTTGGTTGATCTTTATGGAATAAAGAGTTATGCGTTTGTGCTTCAGTTTTAGAGTCGTTGTTTTATCTGCATGGGAACAAATTCTGCCATGGATAATCAATTCAAAGTTAGAGTGAAGATTAAATACAGGAAGGCATTTCATTGAGAATGGAACTACATAAAGGATTGAGTTGGGATATATCTTTTCGAAACCTTTTCAAGGAAAGCATACAGAGGAAGATCCTTGAGTTAGGAAGAAAAGATCATACCGTATTACCCAACTAACTGTAATATATGCGTAAATTTAAAATGTTCCATTTATTTCTGACCGGAGTGCCATCCAAGTTTTCTAGGCGGTATGTACCCTTGCCCAAAACCTCGATGACTCGGTATGGACCTTCCCAATTTGGTGCCAATTTGCCTTGGTGCGCAAATTTGTTGCCAATGTTGGCCCTTCTCAGGACCAAATCTCCCTCTTTGAAACGGCGTTCGCACATGCGTGCATTATACCGTTTGGCGGCCTTTGCTTTGACAGCTTGATCTCTCACAAAGGCTTCCTCTCTCAACTCCGCCAAAACCTCCAATTCGTGTGCGAGGTTCTGTTAATTGGCTTCCTCATTGAAATGGAGGACTCGAGCTGAAGGGGCCGTTAATTCAATGGGAATGACAGCCTCGACTCCATATGTCAGCCGATACGGAGATTCATTCGTGGTGGAGTGTGGGGTGGTTCTATATGCCCATAAAACATGGCATAACTGATTTGCCCAATCTCCCTTTGCCTCACCAAGGCATTTTTTGAGGCCCTTCAAGATTTCTCTGTTGGCGACCTCTGCTTGTCCATTGGTTTGAGGGTGTTCCACGGAAGAGAAAATCTGCGTGATGCTGAGATTTTCTAGGAGTTCAGTGAACTTGCGATCTGTGAACTGGGTGCCATTATCAGTGACTATGCGTTCAGGGACTCCGAAACGTGCAATGATATTCTCATAAACGAATCTTCGAGTCCTGGCTGACGTTATGTGCACCACTGCCTCTGCCTCAATCCATTTGGTGAAATAATCAACACCAACTATCAAGTATTTGATACCGCCGGGCGCAGTTGGGAATGGACCTAGAATATCCATGCCCCATTGATAGAAAGGCCAGGGCGTTATTGATGATGACATTTCCTCGGCCGGAGTATGGTGAAAATTCGCGAATCGTTGACATTGATCGCATTTTTGAACATATGAGGCAGCGTCTTGCTTCATAGTGGGCCACCAATACCCCGCCCTGAGTATTTTTCTCACTAAACTCCGTGCCCCTGGATGATGTCCACACTGCCCTTCATGGACTTCTTCCAAAACAGCAGGCACCTCGTTTTCATTTATGCAAATTAAGTATGGGACAGAAATTCCTCGGCGGTATAGCTGCCCATCCAGGAGTGTATAATAGGGTGCCTCCCTCCTTAGCTTCTTTCGCTCAAGATCATCCGTGGGTAATTGTCCATTAACAAGATAACGAACTATTGGTGTTACCCAAGAGTTGTCATCAACGGGGCGGCCTTTAATCATATGAATTGAAGAGGGAAGGGATATACTTGGCTCCGCCAGAGTACTCTGTACAACCGTGGTTGTGCATCCCGCCTTCTTTGTGCTGGCTAACCTGGACAGGATATCAGCACATGTATTTTCTTCGCGAGGTACATGCTTGAAAGTTACTTCATCGAAGCGCTGTTTCAACTCATTGACACAGTCCAGATATTGTTGCAGCAGAGGTTCTTTAGCCTGATACTCACCAAGAATTTGTGAGATGACTAGTTGAGAATCACTACATAGAGTAACAGTTTTGGCCCCAATATCTTGAGCTGCTCTGAGTCCGGCTAAGCAGGCTTCATACTCCGCCTGATTGTTAGACGTAGTGAAGGTAAAGTGTAATGAAATTTCAAGATGTACCCCGTCATCACTTTCTATAACGATTCCTGCCCCACATCCTTTGCTGTTCGAAGACCCATCGACGTATATTGTCCAGTGTGAATGATCTGCATCCGGGCTAGAGCCTGTTAACTCAACTACGAAATCTGCTAGGACTTGCGCCTTGATAGCAGTTCTTGGTTCGTAGGATATGTCGAATTCAGAGAGTTCTATGGCCCATTTGATCATCCTTCCTGCCAAATCTGGTTTGAACAATATAGTACGGAGTGGCAAGTCTGTGCGAATCAGGATGGGATGTGCATGGAAATATGGTCTTAGGCGTCGTGAAGCCCAAACAACTGCAAGTGCTGCCTTTTCAATCTTCTGATAACGGCACTCCGCACCATGCAATGTTTTACCAGTGAAGTACACCGGTCGTTGGCCTTCAACTGTTTCTTTGACCAGGGCCACTGCCAGCGCTTCATCTGAAACAGACAAGTAAACAATGAGTTGCTCACCTGGGCTTGGTTTTACCAGGATTGGAGGGCTGGCTAAGACATTTTTCAAGCTCTGGAAGGCCGCCTCTTGCTCTGGGCCCCAATTGAATTTCTTATCCTTCTTCAGCATCTTGTATAAGGGGAGAGAGCGATGAGCCATTTTTGGCATGAATCGTGCTAGAGCAGTGATTTTGCCATTGAGGGATTGTACCTCTTTCAGTATTTTGGGGCTCTGCAACTCTTGTCTCACACGACACTTGTCAGGATTAGCTTCTATGCCTCTTTGTGTTAACATGAAACCCAAAAATCTCCCCCCAGGCACAGCAAATGTACATTTTAGTGGTTGAGTCTCATGTTGTATTGCCGCAGGCGTTGAAAAATGAGGCGTAAGTCTTCAACATGGTCTCCTCCTTCTGGAGTTTTGGCGATGATATCATCTATATAAACTTCCACCAGCTTTGTGTGCATGCCCTCAAAGACTTTGTTGATCATGCGCTGGTAGGTGGCCCCAGCGTTCTTCAGCCCAAATGGCATGACATTGTAGCAAAAGACTCCTCTGTCATTGATAAATGCTGTTTTCTCCTGGTCATCCTCGCACATTGGAATTTGGTTGTATCCAGAGTAAGCATCCATGAAGGATAGATACTTGTATCCTGATGAATCGTCAACCAGTCTGTCAATGTTGGGGAGAGGATAAGGATCTTTGGGACAACATTTATTCAAATCAACGTAGTCTATGCACATACGCCATTTGCCATTGGCTTTCTGTACCATAACCACGTTGGACAGCCAAGAAGAGTAACGGAGTTCCCTGATGAACCCCGCCTTAAGGAGTTCTTCAGTTTGCTCACAAGCAGCCTTCTGCTTAGCAGGACCCATACGCCGTTTCTTTTGCGCCACTAGCTTAGTTTCAGGATACACCGCCAGGCGGTGGCAACAAAAGTTAGGATCCATACCAGGCATGTCTGCAGCTGTCCAGGCAAAAATTTCCTTGTACTCATGGAGGAGTGCAATCAGCCTTGCCTCCTCGTTAGACTCCAGTTTGTCATTGATGTTAGTGATTTGCTCCGGGGTGCTGCCCAGAACAATAGGCTTGGAACCACCATCAGGAGTTGGTTTTAAAGGGTTCAGTGGGTCTATAGAAGACTCCGCCCTGGGATCAAGATCCACCAAGTTGACGGATGCCGCCGCACTGTTTCCTTCGTTCAATTTTCTTTTCTTAGACATGGTTTCAAGCTTCACCATGTTAAGACTTAAATTGTAACAATAACGAGCCATCTCCTGGTCACCCCTGACAGATGAGACTTGATTATCTTTATCGATGAACTTAATTAACAAGTGGGGGGTTGAAACGATGGCTTCCATGGCATTCAGAGTAGGCCGCCCAATGATGCCATTGTATGAGGATTTAACATCAATGACAAGAACCCTGGATTTCACAGTCCTTGCTCCAGGTTCACCATCGAAGGTAATCCTTGTGTCCAAGTAGCCTTTTATAGGCTGTTTGGCGCCATTAAAAGCTGTAAGGTCCTGTGTGTAAGGCTGTAAATCAGCGTCAGTCAGTCCCATGCGTTTAAAACAGTCATAAAAAATAACGTCGCAGGAACTTCCCTGATCAACTAGGATGCGTTTTACATCCATATTAGCGATCACCGCAATGATCACTACCGCATCATCTCCCTCAAGAATGGTTGGGCCAAAATCATCATCTGTGAAAGTTATAGGCGGAGTCTGAACTCCGTCCCTGAATGAGCGATATTCTTTGTTCTTGCCCTGCACAGATAAGATCATACGATGATGATTTTTCCGGGCGGTGTTTGAGGGTCCGCCTCCTGCGAAGCCTCTAGCAATCATGTCCACCACCTGCCTTTTACCTCGTGATCTAGGTTCAGGGCTCGGTTCTCGTTGGGCGGACTCCAGAACAATGCCTTTTTGTTTCTCTGACACCGCCGCACGTTTTGGTTCCCGAGTACTATCAGGATCCGGAGAACGATCACGATGTCGCTTTTCAAACTTCTCAGGCTCATCATGAGATTTGCCTTTGAACAGGTAATGTTTCAGTTTACCTTCACGAATGAGCACCTCAATGGTATTTTTGAGTTGCTTACATTCTTCTGTGGCGTGGCCAACTGATTCATGGAATTCACAATATTTCTTTGGGTTTCCACCGCGCCTGATTGGGGGTGGACGTTGAATTCCATAAACATTGAGGGTGGTCCATCCTATTTCACGCAAGATTTGCTCGCAAGTTGTGTTCAGTGGTGCATAGTGAGCAAAATTGAACACGCGTCTGTCTTGCTGTTTGAAAGGTTGGTTCCCTACTTTGTCCCTTTGGTGGGACTTGTCATTCTTCAACGACTTCTCTTTCCCTTTGTCATGAGGTGGAGTTGCAGGGGGTGGTTTACTGCGAGATGCAGTGGCTTCCAAATGCATCTCAATACCCACGTACTTGGACGCCTTCCTGCGAAATTCCTCCATCGTGGTTGGAGGTCCCTTTGCCAAAGACAAAGCGAAAGGTGACTTTGGTTGCATAGCTTCTATGAGAATATGCAACTGGATTGCCTCAGTCAGATCAGGGACCATGGCTGCCTCCTTGTAAAATCTCTTAAGGAAATCCTTCAGAGATTCTTTGTCGCCTTGTTTGATCTGAGCCAAGGTATGAGAGGTTCTGGGTGCATCCCTGGAGATCACGAAGTGGCTTCCAAAAGCTGAGGCCAGCTCCTCCCACGAATCAATGGAACTTGAAGGTAAGCTCTTGAACCAACTAAGAGCTTCGCCTGTAAGGGTTCTGGGGAACATTCTGCACATGACATCCTCCTCAGCTCCTAGAAACATGGCCTCGTAGATATAAGCATCTAAATGCTTAGAGGGATCTGTTTCCCCAGTATATTTCCCTATAGAAATGGGCTGCATAGTTTGCAAATGTCTGGGTACATGTGCATTCATGAGCCTTTTAGAAAATGGGATGCTCATCTTATATCCTAAGGGGGATGCGTTTGAGCCTGCTCTCCTTCCTTCTTGATGCTGAGCATTCACCAGTGGGAGGCTTCATTGCTCCTCCATGTACGTAGGAATACGAGAGTAGTGAGGAGTACTTGATTCCTCCTGCATGTGTGGTTCATGATGTGGCTGTCTTGCGGGACCAGCTTTTTCATGCACTGGGTTTGCTTTTTCACGACGAAGTTCCGCAAGTTCTTCTCTCAACATTCGAATCATGTCATCTTTTGGATCTAGAGAATCAGCTTGCGTTGCTTTTTTCTGAGCACCATCATCGAAGTTAAGACGTCTGGGATTGCGTGGAGGAGAATCCTCGTTCTGCATCTCTGGTCCTTGTCTCTCCATTGATGATGAAGATTGATCAAAGATTGTGGGATTACCAAGTTTACAGGTCCCACTGGGCGTGCCAATGAACTGTTCTTTACAGGGGGTATAGAAGTATGCTTGTAGAACAACTCAAAATATACATATAAATGTGTTTTTGATACAAAGCAATGTGCGTATAAATGTAAATACGGAGAGTCTTTGTATGCTGAGGCGGAGTGCAATGTACTCTGGGGCGGTGTCACAGTCCGCCTGACGGGATCTATGTTGCCTTGACCCGATTGGGGGTGGTACCTGCAATCGTTCTCCGACGCTCAAGTCAGTATTCCAGAATACTTAGAGACTTAGAAAGACAGTCAGAGAGAATTATGCAAGTAAGAGAGTGTAAGGTTCAGAGAATGGGAAAAAGATCCCTTATACCTTTTCGAGAGAGGTTTATATACCTGTTACTGGTGCTCCATTATTGGTAGGACCCGCTCCTTGTCTTCAGGCATAATGCTGAAAAGGTAGTGGGTCCTTGCGCCGTTTACATGCACCATTATTGTAGTAGGTATCACCACTTGTCTGGAAAGCGTTAGTGCTTTAATATTTTATTGTTATTTCCCTTTATGCATGACAGCGTGATTCCCATTATTAACCTCTCAAGACAGAGTCAATCTCATGCCGGGGTTGTGAGTATGGGTTCGCTACGCAGTGTGGGAAATTCAATATTCCGTCTGTGTTGAGCCTATGGCTTGGCGGAGTAATATGCATTCTGGCGGCGTTACCTGCCTAGGCGGGGTTACTTCCCTTGGCGGAGTATCTCGCCTTGGCGGAGTAACTTGCCTTGGCGGAGTTATGACCCTTGGCAAGGTAACATGCCTAGGCGGAGTTATGACCCTTGGCAAGGTAACATGCCTAGGCGGAGTATCGTGCCTTGGCGGAGTTACTTGCCCTGGTCGTATGTATTCCGTATAGAAGTGATTATAATGTGCTCAATCGCGTACTCCTCTTGTTCAAAATGCTGATCTGGCAAAGCATTAAAGCCATGCTCTTGGGGGGCCGGTGTTAGGACCGGATCAACAATATACCTAAAACTAATTGTTTTCAATTTATAATCTCTACCTAAAACCTTATTATATTGCATTGTCGTCGTCGCTACCATTATTGCCACGACATTATATCACCATTATCATTGTTACCTTTTATTGTTTTCGTCAACACTGTCACTACGGTTGTTGTAACCGTCATGGTTACAGCCACTACCAAAGCATTACTCCCATCACTACCACCACCATGTTTTAGTTCACAATTCTATATTTTAAGCTTATATGGTTCAAACATAAAATTAGTAATTACAAACAAAAATTAGTTTTATAAGAATTAAAATTAAATTATAATTCTATATTGCAATTATAATTCTATAAGGAAAAACCTTATAAATACACTATCAATTGGGCTAGTTGATTTCCTTTGAATTTCTAGAACGCTAAGGTGAGTTGTTTGCTCCATTCATGACAAACAAATAAGACAAATTTGATAGGGAAATGAAACCAGAACTAAAACCTACATTACCTAACAAATAAAAGATAAATAAATAAAGCATTCCAACAAATTTATACAGTTGAAATGGACACAACTGAAGTGTAAAGTGGTTTTTTTTTTGGTCAAATGAGTGTAAAGTGGTTATGATGGGAAGTTGTTCTCTAAACTGGTTGAATATCATATAAGAATTTGAAGGCGTAATTGGAAGTGTATGGCTTTTAGCTAAAGTTTAAATCAAAGTGGGGGGTAGAGTAGATGTCAGCCACGACTTGGCTCAATGGCTCATTGTCTTGCTTCTCCCTAAAAGGTGCAATCAATGTCACTTTTAAAAATATAATAATAATAACAATAATTTAGCAACATTTTCGAAATTTTGGGCCTTCTCATTTTGGTGAGTAATATATATGACAAGAGATTAACATGGTAGAGAAAGAAGGGTACATTATCATATTTATGTTTTTTTAATATATGATAATATCATGTTTTCTATTCGTATGAGAAGATCTAATGTGTTTGTCACACGCATACACGTCTGGTCATAATAATAATAATAATAATAATAATAATAATAATAATAATAATAATAATAATAATATCAAATTTCATATTTTTATTATATAATAAAATATACTAGCTATTTATTTAAACTAATGAGAATATAGGAGTATTTTTAACAATATATGAATATTTACATAATTAACGAATTTATTACACTCCAAATCTTTTTATAAAGTAAAATTAATTGAGTTATTAATAAAAATGATTAATTGATAGTTAAGTTTATCAAAAATAATTATCCTTATAAACTGAATTAATGTATTTAAAATGATAAAGATATTAATATCTCTTATTTTTTAATTGGTTGTCTAGGTGTTGTCATCTTTAAAAGATTTATTACCTTTTGTAATTAATAAGAGTAAATAAAAAAATTAATAAATGTTTCACAAAAATTATTATCGTACCTAATGAAAAGAATCATAAAAAACTTTAAAATACCTTATAAAATTAAAATGAAAAAAACATTAGTTTTTCTCCTTAGTATTTTCCTTCTTATTTGAATAGCTTGCGAAGTATTAAAGAATTTAATAATCTCCTTTTTTTTCACCGTAGTATGATTAGCTTGCGAGATTCCAATCCCCTCTTCACATGTTAATCATTAAATTCTATGGTGGTGGAGGTGGGAGAGGAAGTGAAGAAAATGATGGCTGACGTGATATCTTCAACGTCCATACCTTGAACTAATATGACATAAAGTTAGTTATCATAATCTCTGAAGATTGGAACGACACAAACATATTCAATCATGAGAAGCAATATACATGACCACAACGAGTAATGCAAGACAAAAAGAAAAAGAAAACCGAGTGAAGAAAAAGCACATACAAGCGAAGGGCATGTTTGGAAGGCACTTACGTGGAAATGTTTAGTTTCAAAGAAGTCTTTTTTTTTTTAAAATGCCTTGAAGTATTTCTAACACCTAGATAGGTATAATATCAAGTCTCCATATGGATAAACATTAACAGTAATTTTTGATATGATAATGATATATGTAATTTGACTTAAATTCACTATTTCTTACGTGAGGAGTTAATTATTTTAATATATAATCAAAAATTACCTGTAATAAGGTGATCATAAAAGTTGCAATTAGACATCGAATAAATCATGTAGAAAGATGCGAATGATATGAATGAGATTTGTCTCTCATTTGTAACAAGGGTGATATCTATCTGATCACTTAATAAAGTGAGACAAAAAAAAATACATGACCACACTTAGGAGAATAAATAATACTACCCGCGTCTTTAAATATAAGACCCTTTTGAGAATATTATTTTGTCCATTAATATAAGACTATCTTTTAAATTTGTATGTCATTAATTATTTTTAGATTAAAATACCTATTAAATGAATAACTCTTATTGGAGTTTAAATAGATAATAAATAAATTACATTTTTTAAAATATTTATCTCTTTTATTATAATTGACTGACACAAAGATTAATTTCTTTCCTTGATGACTTTGCATTTTCATATGGAATACAATACATTAACTATGATGGAGGGAGAATTAATTGAGAAAATGAGTAGGAAAGAGAAATGGTATTCTTAATGATCTTAAGGGTAATTTTGAAAAATTACCTTTAATTTTAGACAAAGTTAATGATTTTAACTAAAAATTACCCTTAATTTTAGACAAAGTTAATGATTTTAACTAAACCAACCAACTTTTTTAATACTCATGAATTAAGTAAAAGAGTCTTATATTTAAAGACGAAGATAGTATTAGATATTTATTCAAGTAAAGCCTACTATAATATCAAGGAAAATTAGGCCATACAAGGACGATGATGACTATACCCTAGAGCCAATCAGATATCACGATAACAAACATATAATGTTTATCACTTATATGCTATACCAAGTTGATACGATATTTGGATACAATCATGCATTGCTAGATGTCAGTCTTTATTTCATATTAATAATAAAGTATTTAATATTAATACAAATATAATACCTATAAGATTATACACATAAAGGATGTCCACTAGAAAATAATTTTATTTTAATTGTACTAAAATTAAAACTATTGTACTTAACTCATTTACAATAAGTAAAGAGTTCAATCACTAGAAAGTGCTTATTAGGTTATATCTAATCCTATAAATTAAACATGAGCTGCCCATAGGCCACACACTTGTGAAACACACAAAATTGTTATTGTTGTGAAAGCCATGGTATGATGAACTAGCATTTGAATGCATGAAATTTGGTGGGAGTGCTCGTGTAGACTCCTTAAGGACAGAACTATTATTGCTTCAAGGTTCTTCATTTGTGCAACGAGATGTATTTTCTTAACATATCTTAAATTGTTTGCAATTGCTTTAAAACACATGGTTTGCAAGACCTAAGGGGATCCTATGTATTTTTGTTGCTTGTTAATTGAGGACTCCCTTACAATTTAATGTATCCTTGTTTGATCTTGATGAATGAAATTTTTTTCAACATATATTAGTCTTTATAATTATCTGATTCTTAATTTGAATTAATGTTTAAATTTGGATAACTTATTCCTGTATACATAACTCACAGGGAGTTCTTTTTATCTCTCTAATTGGAATTTTAACAAGTGTTTTATTTTGTAAAAGAAATATTTTTGTAAAACCTAATTGGAATTTCAACAAGTATTGTTTTGTAAAAGAAATTTTTGCCAAAACTAGAAAAACTCGAATTTGAAGAAAACCCTAATTTTTAAATTCTAGATCTAAACATCATAGTCTTTTTAGATTTAAGGGTTCATGTTTTTAGAATATATACTTCAACAAGTTTAATTAAGTATTCTAACCTTGTTTCTAACCGCATCTCCTAAAGACTTGAGATCCTAAGTATTGTTTTGTAAAAAAGCCAAAGTTTAAGTGTCACAATTTAACCATCTTCTTATGACTCTTTGATCCACTTTATGATATCCCAACGTTGTTAAGGGCGGGGAGTGATCGTCGATACATAGGAACAGACAAGGAGCGGCTCCTAGTAGGCTTCCAGTGGGAAATGTAACATCTCGAGCATTGTTGAGGGCAGGGAGTGATCGTTGGTGCATAGGCACGGATAAGGAACGACTCTTGGTAGGCTTCCAGTGAGACGGTATATGAATGAACTGAATAGATACCATAATGAGAGGGATCTAAAGACTGTGTGGGTATAAGACTATACAGTTGAGGATAACTTAAAGGAATTAATTTGTACTACCTATACCAACAAATGCATTTGCCTTTTCGGTAGTCCATCACTTAAGGACTCCAAGGTTAAATGTAACACCCTAATTTAATAAATAATTAAGAACCAATACGGGGAAAATTTTTCCAAAAATAAGTAACCAAAAAGACTATAAGGCAACCGGATAACAAAAGGGGCGGAGTGCAGGGAAGGACAAGCACTCAGCCGGTATTCAGCGGAGCACAGCAGCTTAAATCAGTCCAATCAGTACTCCCTTCGCTCCATTCCCAGAGATAATCAGGAAGAACCGGGCATGAATAATAAGGGAAGGAAGGCAGGGGAAATGAGAGGTCATCCACACGCATGGCATACGGTGGAAGGGACAAGGTAAATAAAAGAATGATTAACACGTATAACAGTTAGAGGAGGGAGCAAGGCTTGGACCGACCCATACTGCCCAGCGAAACACAACAGCGCCTGGGCGAAGACTAAGATAACTGGCTCGCTCAGACGAGGTCCGACGCCGCCTGAGCGAAGCATAATAGTGCAACCACGGAAAGAGGAAATGATTACACCGCCGTCCAGTTCAGCAAGGCACGACAACGCCTGGACGGACTACATCACAACGTCCACTCACTCAGGCGATGTCCAACACCGCCCAGCGAGATATAATAATGCGACAACGGAAGAGGGAGGTACATAGGCGGAGTCTCACGTTGATATCTGCTCGCTTCAGCATGGTTCCACGCACTTGGGCGAACCGTCCTTGTCACTTGGGCGAGGTATGACACCGCCTAAGCGAGGTCAACACAACGCCCCTCCAACACAGACACAAAGTAATTTCTCGATCGGATATGGACAAAGTTCACTCGGCAAGTCCTCACGCTCGCACTTCATTCGGGAAATCGGGAAGTCAAGTCCCACTCGGACTTATTCAAACCCAACCACTCGGGACACCAATCCTCACTCACTCGGACTTTACATCTTTAACTCGGATTATCAATACCTTTCACTTAGGATCCAATCCACCCTAAACCACTAATTAAACACCTCTCTCAGCAGGGAATCACTCGAGGTTTTCACTCGGGAGGCACAACTCTGCCTTACTCGGGTTTTATTTATGATTTCGCTCGGAAAATACGAACTCTCTCTCACTCGGTTTTTGCTTACATTTTCACTCGGTAAGGGCCGCCCTCGTTTTCACCCGGGAATCCTCTCACCAGGTCTTACACAGTACAGGTTCATCCAAGGTATTTTACTCAGAGTTCATTGAAGTATCATCGTTCGAACAAGAAGGCATAGCCATTCCCAGTTTCACTCGAGGTTGGCTTCCCAACTACGTCCACTCGGAAATCATTAATTGAGCAGTATTCTAACCATCAGTATCCCTCGGTCTATCCAAAACACGACCACTCGTATACAACATATTGTACGTACCTAATCATGCACTCGGAATATGTCATTCATTCCTCAACACCTGTTATCAACATAATACCTTTATATATATATATAAACATGCACTCGGGTCACAATAACTCAATTACCTATACGCATATATATATATATTCATGTTCATTACACCACACTGTTATTACGAGCCGGCCAAGGCCACAACTGACGAAACATGACACATACAAAATAAACACTTGCGGTCGGAGTACCCCTCACTCGGACCTGAGACCTTATCATCACTTCAGAGTCCAACCTGCATACATACTGAAAAATGGTGCAGGGGTGAGCATCTTAAATTTTAAATGACAGATACCAACTCAGGTTGCCTCACAATTATACAACAAGATATATATATACACATAATTATACATGGCAACGTTTATAGTCAGAGTAGCATCAATCAACCAGGACACACAAAAGACTCTTACCGATCGGAATCCACCAATTGTCACTCGGCCTTATGCACGCATCCATTCAACAACATTAACATACGATAATCAGTGACTTAATAGCAATACCCATGAATCAGAATGCACATATTGAATATTTCTCAATCAGAATTCAACAATTCTCACTCGGCTACACACATAATATTTCAGTAACACTGACACACATATATATATTCATGATACAGGTTTCACTTAGTATCCAAGGCAGGTTCACGCGGAATAATTCACTCGGGCATACACATTCATCATCTTCATAAACATTGTCAAATGCATAATCAAATTCCAATCAGTATCAGCAATACATATATACAGAGTAATTCACTCGGATATACATTCATCATCTCACTAACACCTGCGCATGCACAACTAATTCCAAACATTGTCAACAGTTAATAAACATATATTGTTTCACTCGGTTCCGCATTCGTGTGTATCAGTTTAGACGTTGCAACGTAGGCTCTCAGCCTTTTTATACATAGCTCTCAGCTATCAAATCAGCTCCCAGCTGCTTGGCCGTTTTACAGGTACCCAACCGTTTGCCCACAGGTGACACCAGCGCTCTCAGCGCCAACGGAGGTGTTCACAGGCAGCCCGAGTCCCACTCAAGGGCTACCTTGAGTCCCACTCAAGGATTTCATAGCGTCCCACGCTTTAAAAACCGATGGTAGTGTCCCACACTATGTGCTCTCAGCACAAACGCATCTCATGCGCCACACGCGGATTCATCACACACACACAGAGTTCATATACACAGCCATACATGCATCTCATGCAATCGGCATCATACATCATCAGCATTCAATCGGCACATGCATCTCATGCAATTAATGCTGGACATTAACAGTATTCCACAACACAGCATTTAATTCATGCACACATCCTCATTCAATCACACATCTTTCACATGGAGTCGGTAATACATATCATCAGGACTTTGCAGGTTAATTTAACACACATAGCTTCCATGCAATCATCATCATCGTTCCATTAACCACATATGATTCCAATACAATCAATATCAATCAGTATCAAGCTTCTATGAGCATTTTCATCAACTTCAAGTTAACATGCATTCGGTTCACAGCAGCATCAAGACTTAATCAGCGAAGAATGACAGGCTCATGCAAACATTCCAATCAATCAGGATACAATATGCAATCAGTATATGACAGTACCAGAACTTCATCAACGCGTGCATTCCTATGAAAATGCACAGATTCAATAAAGCATTCTCATCAACACAACACAACATACAATCGGGTTCCATGGTAACGAGACTCAACAACGCATGCATTTCTAAGGAAGATGCTAACATGCAACACTCATCTTTCACTCGTCATGCAACTGGGCTGTACACACTCGCATGCAACACAACACACAATCAGAGCACGGATATAGCAAGCATCAGCACTCGGAACCTGTTCATAACCCATGCATTTAAGATAGAAGATACTCCCCCTACCTGGACTGGAGTTTTCAGTCGGTCAACACGACATTCAATTCCAGAGGAACACTGAATCACCCTTAACATCTGCATGCAAGAGCAGGGGAGGCCCAAGACGTCCCGCTCTCGGCTCGCTCCCTGGAAGGGCTCCATCACAATGCTGTGAACACTCCGACCCCCTAGAAGCTCCTCGCAGTACAGATCTCCACTGGGGCTTGGCAGTTTCGAGCAAGAAGAGGAAGTCGACGAAGGAATGAGGGAACAAGGAAGGAGGCGGGTTGCATGCAGAGGGAATGCACACCCTCACCCTTACTGGCTCGTCGAGTAAGGAAGGAGGACTTCCGACCTTCAGCCACCACTGTCTCGAGCTCACGGGAACAGCGAGTAGAAAAGAAGAAGAGAGTGAAGAGCGAAGAAGAGAAGAAGAGAAGTCTGAAGGAGATGCATAACTCTAAGGCACATATATGTATAAGCATGCGCGTGCACGAGGAAGAGGAGAGTGGGGTGGGAGAGCGTGAGTCCAGCAGCTCCACTCAGCCATACGCACTCAACCCCATCACTCGGCCATCACCTCTTCTTTATTTAATCAGTTTATTGTTTCAGAAGTTAAGGTAGTTGAGTTACGAGGATTTCCACTTTATAGTAACCGTTTTAATGGTTTAAACTTGCTTGTTGTTAATCATAATTTAATGGTTATTTCCCTACTGTGAAATCAATTCTTAATGGTAGGTCTTCCATTCGGTTTTAAACTTCAAAATTGGGGTGTTACATTAAGCGTGCTTAACTTGGAGAAATTCTAGGACGGGTGACCTCTTGGAAAGTTCTCGAGAAGTGTGTGATTGAGGACAAAACGTTCATTCCTGAAAAGTGGCTGGGGCGTTACACACTTCACTTTGAACTAGCTCAATGCAGGCTAGGTAGCTTGTTATGATAGCTCTAGTTAGGGATGACACTATGCAAGGTTGGGGTAACTACCATTTGGGTACTTAGGTATACCTACTCATAACCTGCACTTTACGTAAGTAAAATTACTATTTTATATCATAATTATAAAATACAAGAAGTAAAATATTTAACAAAATTCAAAACATACATCAAATATAGTAGAGTGTTTGTTTCAAAACACGCATGTTGAGTATCAATAAAAAGCTTAATTCATTTTTCTAAAATGAAAATAATAATATTTGAATTGAAAATCTTATACAAAATACTCAAACACCTACTACTAAATCAACCATAATGGTACAATTAACTAGATTCAAAATAAATAAAAGCCTTAACATATGATATGTACATAGTTAAGTATATAGGTCAACTTGACCTATATGAGCTTATTCCATGGTGACCCATATTGTTAAATAAGTTAGGTTGAGTTGACTTTCAAGATAAGTGAGCCTATCAAATAATTGACCACACTCAATCCACTTAGACCCATGGGTTAATGAGTTGGTGCTTTTAATGGTAAAAATACCATGAAATTAAAAAATAAAGAAAATAATCATTGAAAGTAAGAAAAAAATAAATAACAAATATATAAAAATATTATAAAAATATTCATTAAAAGTAATTATGAAATAGTAAATAATATAAATATATTTTTTAAAATGATAATAAGTCAAGATAGACTAACTACGTTGGTTAAGCATGATATTAAATTGTTGTGAGTCTCGGTACAAATTCAATCTCTATTAAAAAAAATAAGTTGATATATGTGAACCTATGGATGAACTCATTTATCCATTAAGTAAAATAGAATGGGTCAAAATGCCCATATTTAAACCTAGTCACATTTGTTTTCATGTCGACCTACTTATCTATAACTTTATTTTTCTTCAATTTCTCCTTTCTATTGTTTCCTTTATATTTTTCTATTTATTATGAGACTAGGATTTTGGATTTTTTTTAATTTGGTTGATATTTAAAGATATATACAATTAATTGAGTCTCCTTGAATGCAAGTACCACATGTGACATTCTCTTACAATAACTTTTATCATATTAAATTTATAAGTTTCTATTTATAGAAACTATACAATAAAAAATTAAACTGAGAAAACAAAAACCTAATGTTTAAACCTATAACCTTTAAATACCTAATAACCAAACCCCCTATCATTAGACCAATTGTCATTACTATAACAAAATATGAAATACTAAAAAAGACATACATTTATCCATTTGAGAGAAACATCAATCTCATCCACAAACCTCAGTTATTATATTTTTACAAAATAAATCAATTATTGAGTATGCATATGCTATAAACTTAAAGTTAAAATTTAATATTTAAAATAATTTATATAAAACTATATTTAATAGATAAATCAATTTTATTCCCAAACCTAATTTATTGTAATTTTAGAAAATAAATGAATTTCTATGTATAAGTAATATAAAATTATTAAAGTTAGAAGTTAACTACTAATATAAAATAAGATAATTAATTAAAGTTAATAATATAAAATAATTGATGTAAGAAAACATTACTTATTATGTAGGTTCATAATATAAATTAAAGTGAAAAATTAAAATAGTTACTATAAAATTAATACTTCAAAAAGACATCAACCTCATTCCCAAAGTCCAGCTATTGTAATTTTAAAATATAAATTAATTACTACATATGTAAGTAATACAAAATTAAAGTTATAATTTAAAATAATTATATCTAAAATTAATAAAATAAAAATAATCATTAGTATTAATATAAAAATTGTAACATTACATTTTAAAAATTAATTGAATAAAATGGTTATAGCATTTTATAATTAACTATGTTTGTGACAATTAAAGAGTTTATGAAAGAGTGTCACAATTATAAAAGTATATTTCTGAGTTTAGTTTCTTCCCAATATCCCAGTGTAAAAATATAAATTAATTATGTGCATAATATAAAATTAAATTTAAAATTTAGAAGTTAAGATATTTAATATAAAATTGATATTTCTGAGTGACATCAATCTAATTCCCAAAGTTCTGTTATTTTAATTTTAAAAAATAAATTAACTACTATCTAGGTACATACTATAAATTAAAGTTAGAATTTTAAATAATCATATTCAATTAATAATATAAAAATAAATAATTAAAGTTAAAAACCAATAATATAAATCACCACTAAAAAAACAACTGTTAGCGACGGAAGTAATTGGTCGCTAATCAATGGAATTCCCGTCGCTAAAACCATTAGCGACGGCATCGCAGACGGGCAAAAGGACGTCGCTAAACCCCTCGTCGAAAACACATCAGCGACCACACACCTGCCGTCGCTACCATATTGACGGCGAAAGGCCGTCGCTAAAATCGTCTCTGCCCCAATAACTCAAGCCGTCGCTAAGTGTTGCCATACAGCGACCTCGACTCCCCGTCGCTAGTTACATCCACCAGCGACCACCGTATGCCGTCGCTATAGGTAGTGATGTAGCGACCACAGTATCCGTCGCTAGTGTTTAGCGACGACGTTGTCCGTCGCTAGTGATTGTGATGTAGCGACCACGCGGTCCGTCGCTAGTGATTGTGATGTAGCGACCACAGTATCCGTCGCTAGTGGTTGCAATGTAGCGACGACGTTGTCCGTCGCTAGTGACTGTGATGTGATGTAGTGACCACAACGTCCGTCGCTAGTGATTGTGATGTAGTGACCACAACGTCCGTCGCTAGTGTTAATAAGTGAGCGACGGACGCGGTCCGTCGCTAACGGGGATTTTTAAATTTTTTTAAAATTAATTCAATATTGACTGGTTTTGTTAATTTAACTTTAAAATATGTTAATATTTTGTATTTTGTATTGGCTGATAAAATTTTATAATTAAATTAAAATAATTTTTTTGAAGTAATAAATTATTATTGAAAACAAAATAATAGATTAAATTAATTTATCAAATAGGTTGAATTATTAATGATAGGTAGAATAAGGCTTTGTGATTTGAATGTAATTACCAATAAATATTGACATAATAAATAAAGAATGACAAATAAATACTGAATGAAAATATAACATAACTAAAAATCAAATATACAATGTGTATAAATAAAAGAACTACAATCAAGGTGGTGGGGGATCCTGGGGTGGTGGTGGGGGCGCCTGGGAAGTGGGGGGAGGTAGCCTCGCCATCAACTGCATCAGTAGCTCCTGCTGCTGAGCAAGTTGCCGACGAGTCTCGGCGTGCTGCTCCTCGGCCCGCTGTCGGTCCGCCTCGGCCTTCTTTCGGTCCGCCTCGTGCCGCTCCAACAGCAACTGCCTCTGACGTCGCTCCTCCTGTAGCTCATCGTTCAGGTTTTGAATTACCGGAACGACCTCAGTCGGAAGACCAGAGGAAGACGAAGAGGAAGGGGTCTTCCCTTTTTTCGCCAGCTGCGTGCCGACGCCACCCAATCCAAACACCCTCCCTTTCTTGTTCACACCGCCAACAGCCTCCATATAGATGGCGTTGTCGTCAGAACAAGATAGGGTGGGAGGAACCTCCCCTTCAGGGGTGGAAGCCACCAGGTCCGCCTCCTTCTCGGCCCTCCTGGCCTGATACGCCTCCTGTAAATTCAAAAACAACGATAGGATTAGTAAGCTGATTTGTAAGTAAATTAAAAGCATGTGTCAGTTAAAAGTAAATACCGCTAGCTCCGTAGTCTTCTGGTTTACCCATGCACCGGCTTTGTTCTTCTTGGTCATTTGCATGACCTCAAACAAAGAAGGCTCCCGGTGCTCCCTCTGCTCCTGTGGTGGACAAAAAACATTGAGATTATTATTTGTAAACATGTAAGACGAACCATAATAAAAATGTTTAACATAAATATACTTACAAATCTTTTCTTGTGCTCGAGGGTTGAAATGCTACCCCCAGTGTAAACCGAGGCTGCAGCATCGGCGGCTCTGTTGGCCCTATTCCGAGCACTCGCCTGCTGGAATGGGACCCCGCCCCACTTCTGGACCATCCCGTCCCAATGGTCCTCCGGGATCCAACGAGGGCGCTCACCCTTGTCCCTCACCTTCCAAAGGGTACTCTTGATGATTTTGGAGGTCTTTGTGGCAAAGACCTTCCTAATCTCATCAATCATACCCTCCGCCCACTGGTAATCACGCTGTAAAATGAATTGAGAAATCAAAATTAATAACGGGTCTATTTTACAAATCAAGTCACAATAAATGAGCTAGGAACTTACCGAGAAGGTGTCAAACCACCTATCTTGCACAACCTTCCCAGCATCTGTCCAAGATATATATGGACCATCCCACTAGGCCTTCAAAACCTTAGTAATCGCTTTGGTAGTGCGACTACTATCAATAAAGCTGTAATGACAACAATTATGTTAGGAGTAAAACAACACACAATCTAGGGAGACACCCAAAATTTCGGCAGAGTCTCCCCTGTAAATGTAACATTTCCAAGTTTAAATAGTTACCCTGTTACAAACAGAAGAGTGCCCAGTACAATTCAATCTATACAAGTACTAATTAAAGTAAGCAACAATAAACCAACAAGTCTTTTAACTAAACCCTAATATAAAGTATCATACAAATAACATAAAAGTATATGAAATTTAGTCACTTACTCGTCTCCGGCCGGCACGGGTACCAACATGGGCAGAGGGGATGCCGGAGGTGGGGTCGACTGATGGCCATGGTCCTCCAAGCCACCAACTCCAGGAGTCTGCTCTGGGGTGGTCAGCTGTGGAGGTGATGGGGTTGTCTGCTGTGGTGGTGGTGATGGAGTGGTCTGCTGGAGTGGTGATGGAGTGGTCTGCTGTGGTGGTGGTGATGGAGTGGTCTGCTGTAATGGGGATGGAGTGGTCCGCTGTGGTGGTGATGGAGTGGTCTGCTCCCCTGGGGTTTGCATCCCCAGACGGGAAGCCGGGGTCCTGGACCCACCACCCCTACTGAAGGGCAGTCGACGTCCCGTCATCTGTGGATAAAATCATGAAAAGAAAGGTTAGTCTCAGGATATATATAAACCTATGTATATATGTTTAACAACTACATACTCTGTGTCTGTTTCAGTTTCAAATTCCCCCTCAGTTTCAGTGTCACTGTGGTTATCTGTTTGAACAAGTTCATCAGTATCCAAATCAGCCCTAGACCGTTTTGATCGAGAGACAAGGTCTTTGTCAATGTGTTCACCCCCCGTAGTGGCGAGTGTCTCATCCATTATGACTGGATCAATGTTGAACAACAAATTGGCATCGTTGAGCTCGTGTGGTGCAAGCTGATAAGCGTCATCGACCTCCTCGGAGACATTGTCAGTGATCTGACTTTGGGCCTTGGCCTTGATTACTGCATACCAGTCCCGATGTCCTCCCGGGAAGTCGGTGTAATAAACCTACTCAGCTTGTTGGGCAAAAATGAAGGGATCAAACCCTTTATATCTACCATTCTTCTTGACCTCAACTAAGCCGTAGTTGTTGTCAACCTTTGTTCCAACACCGATTGTGTTGTCGAACCAATCACATTTGAATAGAACAATATCTCTTCTTAGCCGTCCAGAGAATGAAACTTCAACAATCTCCGTCAGCACTCCATAAAAGTCTTCTTCCAACTGACCGGCGGTGCCTTTAACACAAACCCCGTAGTTATGGGTGCGCATCCCTTCACTCCATTGAAGAATATTAAACTTGTAGCCATTTACGTAGTAAATAGGCCATTTTTTAACAGTCTTCACCGGCCCCCAAGAAAGGGCTTGGAGTAAAGAATCTTCAATATGGTTGTTAGGGTCTTGTATCTATGTACAACATAAGAAGTAGGTCATTGTTACCATATTGACGGGAGTTAGAAGCAAATAGGCTTAAAAACACTTGGTATACGGGTCTTACATGTTGCGCGAACCAACCAACGAACTTGGATGACACCTCACTATGAATTTGGTCATCAGTTAAATCATTTTGCTCAAGTTTTAGCATATCTGTGTATAAGCTATTGAAAGAAACAAATAAGTTTAATATAAAAGCTACGTTAAGAATGTATAATATAACTTCTATGACTTACTCAATAAAGGGTTCCACTTCTGGGCAATTGAGAAGAATGTACAAGTGAGCCGCCTTTCGATCTTTCTCATCAATGTAACATTTTGTGAGCCTGCCCCCCGGGTGACCAGGATAGTTGAAAATCGACGTTTGTTCATCAAACCCTGTGCGGCTGGCTACACCAAGATTGCGGGGAATTCTACTCATTCTAGTTTCTATCTCCGTTGGAAAATAGAAAGAAGCAAAGGTTGTCATTTCTTCGACTAAGTATGCCTCACAAATTGATGCTTCAACGCAGGCTTTGTTCGACACTTTATCTTTTAAAGAGCGTAAGAATCTTCAACATCATTAACAAGGTGGTGTTAAGTTAGAAAATACTATTATAAGCATGACATTAGCGAGTAAATTAAAGAGTTCACCAAGCATTCACCTTTCGAATGGATACATCCAACGATACTGCACTGGGCCACCAACCAAGGCCTCGTACGGTAGATGGATAGGCAAATGCTCCATCGAGTCAAAAAAACTTGGTGGGAAAATCTGCTCCAACTTACAAATCAACACCGGGATAGTTTCTTCCATCTTCACAAGTTTCTCCACACTCAACGAAGTAGCCGTCAACTCCTTAAAGAAGTGACTCAACTCCACTAACGGTTTCCAAATAGGCTTCGGTAAGGCATGAAACGCGTACGGGAGTAGTTGTTGCATAAACACATGGCAATCATGACTTTTCATGCCAAACACCCTGCCCTCCTTCACGTCGACACATCTACTCAAGTTAGAAGCGAATCCGTCAGGCAGGGTCAACCCATTCATCCAAATACATACAGCAATCTGTTGTGGTCTAGTTAAAGCATATTTTGCATGGGGTTTAAACATTCTTCCACGTCCCGCATCCCTCAACTCCAACTCCTTTCTGGAACACCAAATCGGAAGGTCTAGACGACTCTTCTCGTTGTCCTTTGTTCTCCCTTTGATGTCCATAACAGTGTCAAAAATATTCATGAAAACATTACGTTCAGTGTGCATCACATCAATGTTGTGTCTTAACAACAAGTCTTTCCAATATGGCAAATCCCACAACACACTCTGCTTCACCCAGTGGTGTTCCTTACCGTAACCCGCAAACTCCTTAACACTCTTGTCCCAGATGTAAGGATACTCTTCGACCCTCTGCCAAACCCGTGCACCAGATAGCCTACGGGGTGGAGGTTCATTAACAACCTTGTTCTTCTTAAAAGCGGTTTTGTTCCTCCTAAACGGGTGATCCAACGGTAGAAACTTTCTATGACAGTCAAAGAAACTTGTCTTGCCACTAACAGGGAGTGATTCCCCCCCGGTATGTTCCATGCATACAGGGCAAGCAAGCTTCCCAGACGTGGACCATCCAGAAAGCATACCATAGGCCGGGAAGTCGTTAATAGTCCACATCAAAACAGCACGCATCATAAAGTTGTTCTTCAAAGACGCATCGTATGTCATTACCCCGACATCCCATAATTGTGATAACTCTTCAACTAACGGTTGCAAAAACACGTCAATGTTCGCCTTTGGATTTTTGGGTCCTGGAACCAGTATAGATAGAAACATGACCTCCCTCTTCATACACATATCAGGAGGCAGATTGTATGGGGTCAGGATGACTGGCCAACAAGAGTAAGCTCTTCCGTATTGACCGAAAGGGTTAAACCCATCAGTACATAAGCCAAGTCTTACATTGCGCGGCTCGCCAGAAAAGTCCGGATATAGCTCATCCAAACACTTCCATGCTTTCCCGTCGGAAGGATGGCAAAGAAACCCCTCTTGTGTTCGGTTCAGAGCATGCCAACGCATGTGTTTTGCCGTGGACAATGAGGCATACAGGCGTTGAAGACGCGGTGTTATAGGGAAGTACCACATTTTCTTCCTGGCCGTCCGGGTTACCTTCCCTCTCCTTTTAACGGTCTTGTAGCATTCCTCATTACAATGCAGACATTTTGTGACACTCTCGTCTGCAAACTCATTTCTAAATAGCATACATCCACCAACACAACACTCTATCTTCACACAACCCAACCCCAAGTTTGCCACTTGTTTCTTAGCACGGTACAGGTTTGCTGGCATTCTGTGATTACTAGGCATGGTGGAACCCATCAGATTGACCATCCTATCAAAACAACCTCCAGAAAGATTATAATCTGCCTTTAGGCTTAAAGCAGCTAGGGAGGCGGATAACTCAGTGTGACTGTTGCACCCGTCCCACAATGGAGTCTGAGCCGCCGCCAACAAATCATAAAATCTCTTCACCTCCGGATTAGGATCCTCCTCTACATTGTCAGAGTCCCCATGACCTGCTTGGTCATTATGTTCCAGCATACGCCCGGTGGAGGGTCCAACATGATCCATCACCATTTGTTCTATGTTGTTGTATGTATCCCTGTTTCCTCCAACCTCGTAGTAAGACTGTTGCACGGTTTCGTCTGATGGTCTACGCGGTAACTGCTCACCATGGTTGTACCAGCAGTGGTATGTTTCCATGAACCCTTTCTCAGTTAGGTGGCACATGACATTATCCGCGTATTCAAAACTCATGCATTTGCACCTTGAGCACGGACAACGAATCTTCTGAGTTGCTTCAAATCCAGCCGTGTTTGCCGTAGCGAACGGAATGAACTCCAATAGCCCCATCATAAACTCCTCAGTCACTCGCCGATTGCGATCTAGTCGGTTGTACATCCATCGCCGATTTTCCGGTACCTCCATTTATAATATCTAACAAGCACGATTTCTGTTACCTTACACGTTTAAATTTTTATTTAACTATCGGTTGTGAATCACTCTATCTCTTTGATGTTGCAAATTGGTGGGGCCCTATCCCATTCGGGATGAATATGCAACCATCCGTAACCCATCCCATAATTGTATGTGGTCTATCTTGAGAAGTTGAATGAATGTTCATTTGAAATTTCGGCAGTATTTCGCATTGGTCCCCGAGTACACAGAGATACGTACGGTATGAAACACCACACGCAGACATGCACCCTGGGGATAATACGAAACACCATAACCAAAATTTCAAATGAACATTCAACGTCTCAAATCATGACCAAATACAACATTGATGGGTTACGCCCTACTGGTTACAAATTCATACCAAACTGTCCAACCGGGACAATTCAAGCTCCAACACAACACAGTACACCAACCGGTTGTTTTGAAACTTGAACGGGAATCTAATGGGTACACACACGACTAAACCCTACATTTTTAAATCATGAGTTTTATTTTTTAACTTCCCTAAAACAGGGAGCCTGTCAAAATTTTGGCAGAGTCTCCCCTGTAAACTAGACATTTCCCACATTTACAAACCACCTGTTACATACAGAAAACTTCCCAGTATAGATAAATAAATATACCATACGCATTGTATATGATATTCATACTTATGAACACCAAATCATGTTATCAGGACATAAAACCAATGCCTAATGAGCTCTGGTCTCCACTAACAAACAACATTACACATGCATGAAGAATCATGTTATCAGCACACAAAACCAATGCCTAATGAGCTCTGCTCTCCACTAGCAAACAACATTACACATGCATCTTCAAATCATGTTATCAGCACACAAAACCAATGCCTAATGAGCTCTGCTCTCCACTAACAAACAATAATCCACACGCATACACATAATGACAAAGTCAATGTTACGGGATTACCTCGAGGAAAAAAGTGAGGGAAGAATATAAAGCTGTCGACAAACGATCACAAACCACGCGTAACGTGTGCTACTCTGCATGACAAACCAATAACTGGTTAGACGGTTACAAGTAGCAAGGAAACTAAACAAAGAGAGACACGTAAAGTAAATTATAGATTAAGTACATTGCAAGGAAACTAAACAAACAGAGACAGTCGAAGCAAATTGTAATAACTCAATATTATATAAGGTGCATCCCACTCAATTGGAAAATTAATTACTAATAACTCAATATTATATAAGGTCTATCCCAATCAATTCACCAGGCGTTATTTGCATATTAGAAGAAAAAAAAAGGTCACAAAGGTTAAGGTTTTTCGCTATATTAAGAAGTGAGCAGAAGCAAACAGGGATGTCGAACCAAGGTTTTTAGACAGTACAAGGAAAGAAAACAATGGTTTTCGAGTAGGAAAAGCCAAGGAAAATGAACATAAATTCTTCTTTTGGAGGGTACCTAAAATTCTGGTTCACTTATACAGAGCTTATTCTTCAATTTGATTCCTGGATTATTTTTGTTGGGGGTAGCCGCCAAAGCTAAAGTTAGTCAGAACTTTTGGAGGAGCATAATTTTTACGATTGTTAATCCTAACTTCTTGTACAATCACTTGTATTTAAGGCATCGTTTTTGGTTGAAGGGAATCACCGGAATGGAGCTTTTTCTCAGCTGATATTAGGGGAATTTCACCGTGCCTGTGTTGTTTGGTTTGAGGTTATTATAGTAAGTGAAAGGAATAAATTTTTCCAGATCCCATAAAAATTATTTCCCACTCAGAACCATGGTATTTGAGTGGAAATTAATTTGTTTCCCAAGCTACCCTTCTACAGAAAAAACAAAACATTGGAGTTGTTGCCATTCATGTTCCGCACAGAAGCAATGGAGTTCAAGCACTTGTCATTTTTCTTTCAGTGGATAGTTGGAAAGCCTAAACATGTGGATAATTCATAATTCTTTTATTAGAGCCATTACAAAGATAATTGCATATCAAATGCATATATATATACACCACACTTGGATGTTACCAAGCTAACAGGTATTTTCATATCAAATGCATTAGTTAACACTACCAAATTCTAACACCACCAGATTCCAAGTTAAGCAAATACTAATAGGTTCTAAATTCTAACACTACTACATCAAATGCTTTGATTATGATATGACAAATGTGACATTCACAATTTGAGCCATATGGAATTTCAGATATTGATATGAAAAGAGTAGGCATGTGCATTGGGGCTAGAGAGTGTGTGGGGATTCTGGTACAGGGTTTATGAGACCTTGGGCTCTTTGACCATCTTGACTGGTCTTTGTTATGTGGTTCCCCTAAGGTTCGTATTAGAGGTGGGAAAAAATAAAAAGCTAAATGTTTTACTTCTAAAGGCATGCATAAAATCTCTCCTACTGATTTTGCTTGGTTTTTGCCTACACATTGCTCTAAATCAGTGTTATCAATGGCGGATGGCGGTTCATGGCGGTGAGCCAAAAAAATGCCATAAAGGTTATGGCGGATGCCATGGCGGTCATGATAAAAACTCTATAATATGCAAAAATATCATTAAAAATCACTGTAGAATGAAAAACTAAGCAAAATTAACATAATAACTCAACTAAAATTATACCATAACAATGTAAAACATCACATAACTAATTAATGAAAGGTTCAAAACAATAATCATCAACAGCTACAACTAAAATGTTTAAAACAAACAAGGAAATAGAGAGAGGACAGCAACGAAACAGAGAGAGAGGACAACTGAAATAAAAAAATGTCAACAAGAGAACTGAAAAAATTTATTTACAGATTAATATTTAACTTAAAACTGAAACAAATTTACATTTGTTCTAAAAAAGAAGAGGACAGCAGCACAACAACTGAAATAGAAAATTGCAACGAGAACTGAAAATAATAATTTACAGATTAAGATTAAAACTTAAAAAAAAGGAGAGAGAGAACTGAAAAAATAAGGTATCATACAAAAAACAGAAACAGCGAGATAAAAACAGAGAAGAGAAGAGAGAGAAGAGAAACGGCCAAGCATTCAAAGAGAGAAGAGAGAAGAGAAGAGAAGAGAGACAAGAGAAGAGCAGAAACAGAGAAACGGCCAAGCATTCAGCTTAAGAGGAGAGAAAAAGAAATAAAAAAGAAGAGAGAAGAGATGAGAGAGAAGACAACAGAGAAGGGGACCAACCAACGTGATGAAAAAAACAGAGGAAACCAGCACGCCTGAAAAGATAACCAGCACGCCGGAGAAGACAACCAGGACGCTGGAGAAGATGAACCAGCACACCGGACAAGGAGACCTGAGCGCCGGAGAGGGTGAAATCGTGCCGGAGAAGGTGACCCGAGCGCCGGGGAGTGTGAAATCGTGCCGGAGAAGAAGACCCGAGCACGGGAGAGGGTGAAATCACGCCGGAGAAGAAGATCCGAGCGTCGGAGAGTGCTGAATCATGTCGGAGAATCACCGGAGCTCAAGGAAACGGGGAGAGGAGTGGGAAACCAAGGATGTCTGTTCTGTTTAGGAGTTGTAACAATTTTCACACCAATAACAAAATTTACACATGAAAAAGACATCTGCACACTATCCACCTTCCCTTGATCTCTTTCTACTCCAAAATCCAATTTTATAGTTGAGGGAACAATTCAAAGAATGATGAGTAGTAGGAAATCAAGGTTAACAAAATTCAATTGAAAGAACCAACTTAAAATACTCAAATTTAATACACTCACAAAAAATCATATACATAAATACATAGGAGAAATTGAGAAGAAGTGGTATACGTGGGAAGGAGAAGCGAGTTTTATGGAGTGTAGCAGAAGGAGGGAAGGAAAGCTGTGTCAGTGTCTTGTGTTCTTAAGAGAACCTTATTATATAAAACTATAAATGTAAATATTTATTTTTTATAGGGTTTGTCTACCCTACTTTTACCTGATAAGAAAATAAAAAAATTATTAAAAATTATGTCACAAAAAACTTCATAATATTACACTAATGTCAATTTTAAATAAAAAAATTTATCCTTTTTAATTTCTTGATTTAGCAAATTAGATAAACTCATTTTATAATAAGAAAGGTGAGAGAACCAATCAAATGCTAAGGTGGGACCAAGTGGTGTCACATGTGGCAGATAAGAGGGAGAAACTGGGCACCTTGAGGCTGAGAATGGATGAAGAGGGAACACTCAGTTCTGGCTTGGATTTGCTCACAAATGGCACATCATATCATATCAACAAAATTTTGAGCAACATCTCAAAAATGTTATCCATTCTCCAAAATTGGACATCCTTGGTTTTAATACTACCCAAAGTACAAAAGCTGATATTGAAAAGTACAAAATTATGAATACTACCCAAAGCTGATATTTCTTATTATTTATCTTCTTCTATTAGTTTTAAACCTCTAAGCATGAAGGATTAACTTACTCTAAATGCTCAGATATCCAAGAAGATGAAATTAAAAAGAGCTCTTTTGCTCATGGATCATTGGACAACTCTAAGACTTGATGGATTTCCAACTGGATTCTACCAGGATTCTTAAGACAAAATTGGACAATCTATATATGTTTTCATTAAAAAGTTATGGCAATATCCTTATTTAATTAACTCTATTGATCAAACTAATATGTGTTTAACTCCTAAAGTGGAAACAATCTCTCAACTGAGGCCTATATCCTTATGTAATGCTTTATATAAAATGCTATCAAAATCCATAGTCTAAAGACTTAAACCTTTTATATCTGAATTAGTGTCTCCTTTACAATCTGGTTTTATTCCTGGAAGAAGCATTTAGGAAAATATAGTAATAACTCAAGACCTAGTTCATAGTATGAATAAAAGAAAGGGAAAGAATCACTATTTTACAATCTGGTCACAAAGATGAAGGCCTTTCAAAATTAGAGCTGGACCATAAATTACACATCTTTTGTTTGCAGATGACTTGTTAATAGGATAGGAATAATCGCATTATGTGGCTATTGTTAGCTCCACGTTTTGGTTATATTATATATGTTCTGTGACTTCTCTGTCAATTAAATATGGTTTCACACTTTCACTGCTATGCAGATATATAAAACAAGGAAGAAAACAAAATACACATTATTTTCATATATTGGTAGGTCAACTTCACACATTAGGTGAGAATTAATTAAGATTCACATTAATTCCACTCAACTTGACTTCTGCTTTAAGTATTAGTATTTGTATATTAGAGTTTATGTCATTTCATTATTTCTTTTTGTTAAGCTTTTTGTCATTTGAATAGCAATCAGGAGAAAAGTTTATAGTGGTACCTAAATAGATATCCTTTCTATATTCAACATTTAATATTCATCAGTGCTTTTTTGAGAATATTTTATTATTAGAATTCTACAGAAAAATATACAGAACAAATGGAATGCATATGGAAATATTACAAACTTTATGTCTAGGCAAGAAATTGATTAGCAAAAGTCCTGTATATTTTTCTTTAAAAATTTCAAAAACAAACTAAAGCACATATTGATCAATTAATCTGGTTTTCTCCTACAACTGAAATAAGCAAGAATTTGGGGGAATTCTAAATATGTACGGAAGAGCTAGGAAGAAGGACTTTCAACATCCTCTCCACTCTGTTCAGGGTTTTCAACAACAACAAAACCAATTCCTTAAATTAAACAACAACCTACGCACTCTCCCTATACACATTCAATAAATTTAATTAAGTTAAAAAATTATAACCTTTTCTTCCTGTGACCAACGCGTGAGTTGGAACAGCTGAAGACCAGCCTTCGAGGACTACCGAACCAGCCTTCAAGTGGAAGAAAGGGAGTGGAAGCACGGGGAGCCGGAGGGAGGGATTCGGAGGGAGGAAGTCAGAGGGAGGGGTTCGGAGGGAAGGAGTCAGAGGGCAGGGAGGGACACAAAGAGAGTGAGTCGGAGGGAGGGGTTCGGAGGAGAGGCAGGGACGGAGGGGAGGGACGGACTTGGAGGGAGGGCTTTGGAAGGAAGGAGTCAGAGGGAGGGAGTTTAGTGACAGAGGGAGGCAGATGGAGAGGTACTGACAGAGGGGGGGAAGATGGAGGAATTGGGAGTTTAGGGCAAATGATTAGGGGACAGGCGCGGGTCCAGTATCAGTAAACTTTAGCGACCGCGCCCAGCCGTCGGTAACAACGTCACTAAACTCTAAAAACATTAGCGACTACACTATTACCGTCGCTAAATTTGAGTACGTGTCAGATAGCCTTAGCGACGGTGCACAATATCCGTCACAAAATAGCGACGGCAACGCAAATCCGTCCCTAATCTCCTGAAACGTAGCAACGATGGAAACCCACCGTCACTAAAATCAATTATTAAAAGAAAAAATTGGGAGGGAAACTGAATTCATAGCGACGGTCGTACCAACCCGTCGCTAATCTCCTGAACCGTAGCGACGGTGCCAACCCACCGTCACTAAAATCAATTATTAAAAGAAAATGTTGGAGGGAAACTGAATTCGTAGCGACGGTCGAACCAATCCGTCACTAATCTCCTGAAAATTAGCGACGATGTCACCCTCACCGTCACTAACTTTAAAGGTGGAGGGAAGACCAAAACATAGCGACGGTAGAGAATCACCGTCACTAACTTCTTTAAAATAGACAAACTAGCGACGGTATGAAAATTACGTCACTAATTTCTAGAGCACTAGCGACGGCGGAATGTTCTGTCACTATTATTGACGAATATGAGCGACGTCTCAACACCACCGTCGCTAAATTGTAGCCATAGCGACGTCATGGAGGACGTCACTGAACCATTCGAGGATATAGCGACCCTACAATGCCCGTCGCTATCAATTGGCGCCATAAATATTTTGGAGGGAAACCAAAAAAGTGGAGGGAATTAACTATAGCGACCGGGTCAGCGACGATGTATGGTATTGTGACGGACGTAGTGACGGTTCTATAAGTATTTTAGCGACGGGTATATTTTCGGTCGCTGAAGTGGTCACTATGTTTCATGTTCCTGGTCGCTTCCATTTTGTGGTCGCTAAGACGGTCACTAATTAGCGACGGCGTGTTGCGGTCGCTATTTGGTTGTAGCTGTTACTCGTTTTTCTAGTAGTGAATTTTTATATGTATAGATAATTGATTGTATTTTAATTTTTGATAAATTGATATTTATATAATTTAAATTTGTCATTAAATTAAAGTGAAAAATCAATAATATTAATTTAAAAAAACTAGGCCACACAAAATAATATTTCCAACAGACTAACTATAAACAAACATGTAATATTATATTTTTCATAGCAACTATTCATTTGTTTTTTTATTGTTAAAAAATATCATATATTGATTTAATAATTACAACATTACATTTTAATAGTTAAGTGAATAGAACAGTTATAGCATTTTATAATCAATTATGTTTGTAACAATTAAGAATTTAAAAAGGAGTGTAACAATGGTAATAGTGTTAATATTTCTAATTCAATGGAATGCATGATATATATATATATATATATATATATATATATATGTGTGTGTGTGTGTGTAGAAGATGTATCTTATATGTGAGAGTGTGAGGAGTGAATCTGAACCGTATAAGCATACAATGGATAATTGAGTTTAAAAAAAGTCATATAATCACTTAAAAGGTCATATGACTTTTTTAAAAATTCACAATTAATCTCAACCATCCATTGTATGTTTGAACGGCCTAAATTCGCTTTTCTCATTCTCATATAAAGAGTCTTTCTCATATGATACATCTATAATATATATATATATATATAATACATATGGTGAGATTAGTTTCTTCTCAATATCCTAATGTTAGTAGATATTTGTCATTCTTTTTGTCCTTCAACTATGAGTTGACAGAAACACGAAAGTCTCTCTCTTCGAAGTACAAACAAACCATGTGAATAACTAAGACGTTAATTTAATCTTTATTTTTCATTAAATGTCTCTTGCAAAACTATTTTGATGGAGGAGTTGAGGGAGGATAAAGCTCATTTTAATCCTAAGCCTTCCATTAATTATATGGGGCCATGTGTGTATAATATATAGCGTCTTAAAGGTTATTTCATCTCCATTTATATATATATATATATATATATGAGATGTATTTTATGAGAAAACTTCTCTTATGTGAGAATGAGATAAACGAATCTGAGCCGTATAACTATACAATAGATGATTGAGATTAAAAGTTTTTCAAAGTCACATGATCATTTAAAAGATCACATGACTTTTTAAAAAACTTACATGATTAATATTAACTATAGTTGTAGGCTCAGATTCACCCCTTTCACACTCATATAAGGCGTCTTTCTCATATAAGGGAAAGATAAGACTCCTAAGATTCCTAGAATCTTATTATGAAAGGGTGTGAAATGAGTGTTACTATTGCTCTTTTTCCTTCAAAATTCTTTCTTCTAAAATTTGTTATCCTGTTTCATGTATTATGTATTACGTGTTTTAAGTATAATTTTTTTAAAAAAAAATAAGGTATTTTTAAGGTTAAATATGTTTTTAGTGCTTATTTTTTTATCAATTTTTGAATTTAGTCATTGAGTAATTTTCTTTATTGGTTTTACTCTTTTATGTTATTAAATATGTTGAAATTAGTCCCTATTATGTTAAAATTGGTCTTTAAAATGTAATATTTTTAACTTAACTACTATCTAAATAAAAAAAATATTATGTTATATGTCTCTTACTTTGTCTTTCCAACTTATTCCACTATTTAACGTCTCAAAATGAATTTTATTTTCTTTTTCGTCAATGTTTTGAGAAACCAATTTCAACATATTCAATAACATTAGGATCAAAATCAATAAAAAAATTAACTTAAGGACCAAGACAAAAAATTGATAAAAGCACATGGACCAATAACATATTTAATCCTTTTTGTATTACTTACCCCTGAATCAAGAAAAACTATCTCTATAATATCCCAATTTAAAAGTATTAGTTAATTCTTGATAGCTAAATATTTATTGGGATTAATTAATTGGAATAAATTAGGTAAGTTAAATAATGACATGATCTGGTTAAGTTTAAATAACTTAAAATTATCATATTAGGTTTAGAAGTTAACTAAGCAGTAAATTTATTGAAGTGTCCTTAACCACTACAACTTATTTTCTCTTCTCCTCACAAGTAACAGAAGAAAAGAAAGGAGAAACTTATCTTCTCCTTCCTCTCTCTCTCAACTATGCCCCTCCACAACCGCCCACCATTTCATCTTCTCCTTCAATCCAAGGCAAGGTAAACTCACTTCATCTTTTCCTTTCTCCTCCTAAAATCCATGCAAGTTGGAGGGCAAGCTCCTCCATTACAATTCCATTTGGTTAAGGTAAGAATCAAGAGCTCACTTTGGGCATTCTCTGTAATTCCTGAAAAAACCTCAAACTCTTTAAATTCATGGCTGTAGGAAGCATTCTAGATGTCCGAGATTGGTGATTGGAACCGTTTCCGATACTATCATCAGCGGGTGATCAGTAGGTCAAAACTTTTGAATCTTCCTCTTTTCATTTGATTGATTTAATTAGGAGTGTTTTGGGTCTCCGGATAGCTGGAATTAGGTTGGATTAGCTAAGTGTTGTGAGAGGTTAATTATTAGTGAAATCAATGTGTTTGTGGTCTAGGTTGAACTCCAGAATCAAGTCATAATTCAAAAATATCGTGGAATATCTAATTCCAGGTAGGGTGGCCTACAACACTAAATGAGTTAAGATGCTGTAGTCACCAATAAGTGATGGTGTTGTAAATAGGCGACAATTCAATACTAGTAAAAATATGATATATATGTTGAATGTTTAGTATTATAGTATATCCTACCAGCAGGGTCAGATCCGCATGCATATGTATTAGAATAGTAGCATTGAGCTGTAATGTAGTTAATGATGATTGATGCAATATGAGCAACTACGCTTGATGTTGATAATGTTAAACGATAATGTATGATTTTTTTTATTATGATTATGTTGATAATATATTGTATGAATGGGATAATGTTGACGAGCTATATGAATCCGATTCAATATTTATCATTTAACATATAGTTGTTCATTCTACTACCATTTTTATGAAACAAATGAACTTCATGGAAGGTAAAGAATAGTGATGCACCAAAGGTGTTGATGGTGCTAGTTGCACTATGAGGTTGTACATAGTTGGGTATAGGTTTTGTAGTATTTAGCTTGGTAATACCTTGGCCAACACTATTAGAAATGATAACATATGTATATATATATATATATATATATTTATATTTATATATATAACTGGTTTAAGCCTCACTGGAGATATATATAGTTGTGCAATGATGTTGATAGTTGAGTTATACCCTAATGTGCCATAGAAGTGATCCATGTAGATCTTGTATATGTGATGATGTAGGAAGTGAACTTAGTTCATGATAACTATATAGGAAGGAACAGTTTGATGTAATTGAATGAATGATATGTAATGCTTAGTGTCTAAAAAAGCCCAAGAATAATGTTTCATACCCTAGTAAGTGTGTAAGGTCGTGAGATACATGAATTAGCATGGGTGATGATATGTGTAGCGCCTTGCCTAAATTCCCAAAATTAATCCCTATAGGGTTTACAAAAGTTAGAAAATTTTTCACGTTTAACAAAATAACCCCGATGGATTAACCTTAAGAACTTAAGTGACATGCGGCTTAATAAAACACACACAGTGGAAGACACAAGTTGCAAGCCCTAGCAAGCTTAAGAATAGACCTACAGGTCCCTAACAATGGACATAATATTCTTCCCTTCCTTATATTAAGATATAAGTCAGGAACCAAGGAATACTAACCTTAAGGTATTACTTAAATAACCTAAGAAAATATTAATTCACTATTATGTCAGTCCAAAATTTTTTGGACATACAGAGGACTAAGTCCTCGACATGAAACCATGGCGAACTAAACCTCCAGTGAGGTATTAACTACCTATCCACTAACAATCAGATACATATAATTATCATAAATACTAAGAGATGATGCCAACCTCATGTGCATATATATGCTTGCCATCTTAGGCAATTCGAAAGGTCGTACCACATTCACAACTTAATATTTGGCATCACATACATGTGTTTGCCAATCTGAGACAATCAAAGGGCTATATATAACACTTTAGATATAATAACTCTAGGCCAATCAAGGGCCATACCAATTACACAAATTAATTAAAGTGACACAACAAAAGATTAATTACAAAATTATCCTGGTATTGCATTGCTTCCGCCTCTAAGTTCACTAAGCAGCATTGTCACCCTAAAAACTTACTAAAATGAAAGTTAAGGGATGAGTACCTCTCCAAGCAGTAAATAACAATCTAATATATAATGAAGATTTACCCATTGAATCACGTAATTTGAAATATTACAATCATAGCATAATAACATTTATGCCAATAAACCATATCTAACTCATCAATCAATTTTATATCAGTCATTAATTTAATTTCCAAATATCACCAAATACCTATTAATCATCAATTCAACCTCAAGCCTTATTAGAAACACGCACACATACACACACATATATGTATATATCGATCATTAGCTCAACATCAAACATCACCAAGCACAATATCAAACATCAACTCAATTTCAAACTTTATCAAATACCTATTAATCATCTATTCAATCTCAAACATCACTAGATACAATATCAAACATCAATTTGATTTTGAATATTATCAAATAAATATGAATCATCAACTCAATCTCAAACATTATATATATATAAATTGATCATCAATTCAACATCAACACCACCATTAATACATATATATTAATAATTATTTCAATATTAATTATCATCAAACACCACTACATATACATATTTCATTACTTTCTTGATGTGAATCAAATGTCATGCACTTTCAAAATCATATCTTTTTCAAATGCATAAAAGTATGCAATGTGGATCCAACTCGGTGGGTGGAAAATCATAATTCTAAACAAACCAAAGTTCTTACTGAGGATAATGACTATAATATATCAACAAGGGAAACCGTTAGTGAACCAAAGTGCTAGACAAACTAAAATGCCATAACACAGACAACCCTGATATCCACGATGAATCATAGCTTCATAAAAGTGGATATCCCAGATATCTACGACAAATTGTAGTGTCATACTTGAAAATATCCCAAAGCGAACCGAAGCGCTAGGAAAATCAAAGTGTCGGACAAACCGAGGTGCCAAGGACAAAATTAGTCTCAAGGATTTAAAGCTCCTCCTCAAGAGACCCTATAACTCTTGTGTCTAAACAAATGCATATGATGTCATGAACCAATGCAACATGTATGTAAGTGAATCGAAGCACTATCTCATAACATTGACATCATAGTCTCAATACTCATCCATTCAACAATCATCAAAAATATATATATATATATATATATATCATTTACAAAAATTATCAACATTACATAATAACCACAATAGGCTTCCACAACATAAGGCGCCATCACAGGGTGTAACCGATAACATGACAATAGAATCAATATCAAATAATCATCAACAATATTAAGCACTAGGTTTTACTTTACAAACATTACCTCATGGCATAAAAATCCCATTTTTACAGTATCATCAACATCAACCTAACCAACAACACATGCCAACACATCAATACTAGAAATAACATAATCATCAATTATGTTATCAATAACAAACCATCAACAATATAACACCAGTATATCAAGCTTTAATCATATAATGCCCCAACATGGCATAACCAATAATTTTCCACTAGAAACCATATCAAATAATGATCAATAACACAAAGTATTAAGCATCACATCACGAATATCATTTTACAATATAAATTTAACTTTTACTATATTATTCATATCAGTATACGCTATTCATCAACATCACATATTAAGTAATATTTTTAATAACACTTCACGAATTAAATCCTGAGGATATCAATATCGTCATTTATCAAAAGACAAACTCTTAGTTATAAACAACACTTATTAACACAATCATAATTATATTTTTATTTTATAAAAACTTCAATATTTAAAATAAAATTTTTAAATTTTAAAACCCGCCCTAAAATTAAAATTACTACTCACTACTCGAGTGATAAACCTTTTGTACGTTGTACAGGGCGTGATTTGGCTTTCCAAACAAAGTCCCGACATATGACTCAACTCCGAACGCCGATATCCTATATGCGAATTATTCTTAAGAATTAATAAAAATACCCTTGTAACCCTTAAATTAATGAAACACTAAAATTGAGGCTCGAACATGGAATAGATGGAGTTTCGATAAGAATTAAACTTATCAAGGGTTACGAAACTAATTGATTGGGTGTTGAAACTACCATGGAGTTTCAAAATTCTACTGACGCCTTATCAATCGTACTTGGCTAAGTCAGAGAGAAGAAAAAAGTGATCCAAAAATATTACATGCAACGTAAAAGAAAAACATGCATGCAATAGAAAAGGATAACGTGTGTATGCTCTCGTATTTTTATCACAACTTGGGCTACGGGTGTCTGATTTCAACGATCTTGGTCCCAAGATCTTCGTAACAAAATTTACTATAACTTTTATGAAGACACCAAAAGTCAACTCTAAGCGAAACAACCCCAATTTTCAAAAGAAGGTTTCATCCCGAAATCAAAACCCAGCCAGGATAGTGTTTAGTGTTTGGGGCATAACTTTCGCTTTAGATATCAGATTTAGGTGTTCTTTGGCTCATCAAAAAGAGGAACAACTTTTATATTGATGATTTTTCCAAAAATAGGATAGAAGTCCCTCATGCAAAAGGATCAAAATTCTAGTGAGACTAAAGAATTTTCAACATGCAAGAAATGGAAGAGAATGACCATATATGTGAAGATAAGTATGTCTACAAGGGTAAAAGATTATTTAAATATGAACACCAATTCTAGGCTATTTGACGATTAAAAATCTACGCTCTGACTCCTGATTGAGCCTTTAATCAATCTCGGTGAAACCTCCAAGATTTAACACAACGATGACCCCATATACGAGGGCACTTGAATAGGGAATAAAGGAAGAGGATGATGGTTGTTTCATCTTTAAAGAGGAAAAGAAGGGTGATGGTGTGTTTGGTGGTAGTCTTGGTTGAAAGAGAAATGAGAGTAAGAGTTATGGCTACCGCACAAGGAAGCAAGATAGTGGAAACATGGCTATGGTGAAGTGGTGATATGACAAAACCGTGAAGAGAACAAAGAGATAGAAAGGGAACCTGAGAGTGTAACTTGGTAGTGACGGGATAAAGTGAAATGAAATGACAGACCGAAAATAATGTTACGGTGGAGGATGGTGAGATGATTATATGATGAAGAGATAAAGTGTAAGAAGTGAAATGAGAGAGTGAGGATTCGATGATGATAAGAATAATTGAAGTAATGTAATGTATAAAGTGAGGTTGTGATATAAGGTCACAATGGTATGCATGGTGTGAAGGAAAAGTCCAAGTGGTAGGTGGAAAGACAATGACATTATGTGGGCTTTATACTAGGACAAGGGGCATGAGAGGGAAAGGTGGGGTGACAACACAACATAGTGAGGGGGCGAGTTGGTGGTGCTAGGCCGTGAGATGGTGGTGGAGTGGTAAGGGGAAATTGGAACATAACAAGGGTAAGGCATCGAGTTATAATTACAAGCCATACAAACTAAGTATTTAGGATACAATTTGAATGAAATAGAGTGCAAGATGATGCTTATGGGTCTTAGGAAAGAATTGAAGAGTTTTTGGTCCAAATGACAGGAATTATACAGACAACAAGGTTTTTGACATTTTCTGACGAGAATGTCAGAAAAATAGAATAAAATTCGAAGAACCTATTGATTAACAAATTTAATTAATATAATGCGTTTTATAAAAATAATTTGGTCTAGAAATGATTTAGGGTTTCAGAATTTGGTTCCAGACTCAAGGTAGAAGTTTGTTGACTTGAATCAGAAACGATCAGACGTTGAAGTCACATTTCTGATAGAACTCTTTCTGCTTGATGGAAATTATGTAATTTTTACCTGAACAACCTCCTTACAGGGTTGTCTTTGCCCTAAGGGGTCTCAACTCATCTCTGCCATGCATTAAAAAATCAAAATATAGAACTGTGCCATACACAAAATTTAAGAGACAGGTCTGGCTAAGGCCTATATCTTCCACAGAACACACAACAAAATATATAAGGGCAGGTTTTGGGTCTTAAAAGGTTGCCCTAAAATCAGGAATGTTACAATATTATTGCTAATATAGGTTATGGGCAAGTCCCAATTGAGTGCAAAAATGCATATATGGTGAAGGTTTGATGCCAAGCCATCTCAATTGGGATTTCACATGCCATGTTAAATAGGCATTTTTATATTGAATCTATCAATGCATATGAAATCCAATTAGGAAGATATTTATGCACGAGACTTAGACCAATAACTAGGAAATAAGGTGTATAAAATGCGTACCAAATTTAGTGGCATTTGGACAAGGTTTGGATAGGCTAAAGGCTGGAAAAGTTGGAAAATCTACCATCTATCAGGCTCGCCTAGGCGAGTGGCCTTGATCATGGAAGGTTGATATTATGTCCTTTGTAGGAAGTATGACCTAACGAGTGGCTCACTTAGGTGAGAGAGTGAAACCTAAACAGGATTCTCTTAGGTCCTGTACAGGACCTAAGAGCCATTGGTGGCTCGCCTAGGTGCTTGATGCCTGCCCAAGCGAGCGAGTGAAAATTTGGGTGGCTCACCCATGTGAGTCTGCCCTGCTTTTGTTGACTTATTTTCCTATTTAGGGACTAGTCGTGGATTCCCCTTCGGCTATGGATGTTGCTACGAGCCCAAATACGTGTTTATGTCGTGAAAAAAATTAGACCCTAAAAATTGAAATGAAAATAAGGTATAATTATTAATGGTCTAAAACCTGACTTTTAGAAGTCCAAGGGCAAGGTTGTACTCATTGTATGTCAGTAGTTATTGAGTGATATGACTGCTATTTATATAATGTTAAGTTAAACTAGTAAATGCTAACTACATAATATGATGAACTCCTAGATATCCTTGTCCTTTGAGGTATATTGAAGTGCAACTATGATTTCAAGATAAATGATGGCAAGACGTCAAGGTATTAACACCATGACGACAATATTTAATTGGTTTACTAAGGCTTTGGAAAGATAAAACCAATCTCAAGTTAGGGGTGGTGGCCAGGGCTTAGATCACTTTCTAAAGCGAAAGCTGACTGAATTCCAGGGCGGTTTTAACCCTGAACAGGCCTATGTGTGGATACAATATCTAGAGTGTATATTCACTAGCTTGCAGTGTGCTAAAGCACAAAAAGTTGAGTATGATGTGTTTATAATTTAAGGTGAAGTAGAAAATTGATGGAAAATCACAAAAGCAATAATGATTGTACTTGGAACTTAGTTAATATGGAAGAGTTTTAAAATGGGGGCTTCTTGAAGAAGTATTTTCTAGATATTGAGATAAGTTGCAAGGAACTGGAGTTCATAAAGCTTAAGTAAGGTTCTTTATCTATTGAAGAGTATGCGGTGAAATTTGAAGAGTTGTGTTTACTTTACCCTTCATTCTAGTAGGGCAGGTACTGACGGATCAAAGTGCATAACATTTGAAAATGGTTTGAAGCTTAAGATTAAGAAGATGTTTAAACACCAAGAAATCTGAAGTTTTTTGGTATTGGTGAACAAGTGTAGAATATTCGAAGTTGATGACAAGCCCTCTATGGGCTAAAGAAAGAACAATCAATCATTGAAACCGTAACTGTCAAGCCTTAAGAAGCAAGGCTACTCTGGTCAAAATTGTTATAGGGGTGGATCATCCTCTCAATATAGAGGACGAGGTGGACAGGGAGGCCGTGGTTGTGGCCATCCTTAAAACCTCAAATGTTTTAAATGTGGTGGTAACTGTATGGCCTGTTATTGTAATAAAGATGATGTACTGTGTTTCCAATATAACCAGAAGAGGTATACTCGCCTTAATTATCCACAAAACCAGCGGAACAACAATTTTAATGCTAACTAAGACGACTTTGAAGGCTGAGCTATTGGACATGGTGGATGCAAAAATAGTGGTTGTGGTAACCAAAATGCTGGTAGTAAGAGTTTTTGCCATTAATGGCGAGGAGGTCACTCAGACTGGTGATCTGGTGCTAGGTAAGTGTATAGTAAATAGTTCTAAATTGTCTGTGATATTTGATTTTGGTGTGACACATTTCTTCTATAACACTAAAAAAATCATACCCAAGCACAAGCCAAAAGGGCTTTGCTCTGATAGCACTAAAACTATAACACTAAAAATCACACTTGTGTTAAGCTACAATGCAGTTAATGATGATTGATCAATGTGAGCAACTGCAATTGATGTTGATAATGTTAAATGATGATGTATGATTTATTGATTATGATTATGTTGATGGGATTTTGTATGAATTAGATAATGTTGAGGAGCTATGTGAATCCAACTCAATATTTGTCATTTAACATATTAGTTCTTACCCATCTACCATTTTTTATGAAATAGTGAATTTCATGGAAGCCCAATAATGATGATGCACCGAAGGTGTTGATGGTGCTAGTTGCACTATCAAATAGCCATGTATAGGTTTTGTAGTATTTAGCTTAGTAATGCCTTGGTTGGCACTGTTAGAAATGATAGCTTGTATACATATAACTAGTTGTAGGCTCACTATGGGTATATATAATGTTAATAGTTGAGTTATGCCTTATTGTGTTATGGGAGTGATCCATGTGCATCTTGTAACATCCCGCATGTTTTTATATTTAAAAAGGGATAATAATTATACAAATGAGTCTAAATTATAATAATTGAGGATATGTGGCATTTTTGTGGTTTAAAAATGAATTAAAATGGGGGATTTATGGATTTTGACTGATGCGTAGCGTCAGGGTAAAATATTGGACCTGACGTGTAGTGCCAGGATAACATGTAGCGTTAGCGTCATGGGCATAATTAAAATGAAACAGTAGCTGTAACACAAAACACATGCAAAATGCCATTTTTTCTTCTCCATTTCTTCTCTTACAACTTGGGGCCTAAATTCAAGCCCATTCTTGGTGGGATCTTAGAACTAATCACATTTTTAGCTTCAGGGAAGCAAGGTATGCCAATGGGAACCTTCAATTCTGAGTTTTCTTCCTCCTCTTTCTCTTTCTCTTTCTAGCCATGATGGTGCATGCATGGTGAGGAGTCAGTTTTCACCTTTAATGGTTGTTTGGAGGTTGAATAAGGTCCTTTGGACTTTGGGTATCTTGAAATGAGCCTCCCCTTTTTTCTCTCTTGACCGAACCATACATTGGCTTGGGGAATGTTGGTTTTTTGTTTTTTTACATCAAAGTAGAGTTTAGTTAAGGTCCTTGGAGCATTGTGTATGGAAATATGCTAATGGGTTTTACGTTTTAGTGTTTGTAGGTGCTAAAAAGAGTGTGGGTGGACTGTTTAATGAAGCGAGTAATGGACTCAGAGGTGAAGCAGTGAGAAATTCAATCGTGGGTCGTAACCGGCAAAGGATACAAAGATTCAGAAAAGCTCAGAATCAAGGTAAGCGGGTGTGTTGGGTTTAAGGTTAATGTAGAAACTTATTTGCGCCGTTGGTGGATAGGAAAAGGGTATATTATAGCCACTATTAGATGATTTAATTAAATTTAGAAATTTAATGATGAAAGATTAGAGAATGAATGAGTAAAGGTGAACTATAAACCTTAGAAGTGATAAATAGGAAAGAAATGAATGAGTGAATATGTAATCGAATATGTTGATAGGTGATGATCAAAAAATTATAGAATAGCCTATATGGGATAAGTAAGATTATGAAATAAAGTGATATAGGATAAAAGATGTATATGGTAGTTTATAAAGTAGAGAGTGAGCATAAGTGGGGTTATGCACATATATAAAAATATATAAATGTAAGATGGATGAGTGAGAAATATGGTAATTTGTAATTAATAAAGCATAAATGATGCTAGTGCGCTAATAAGATTATGTGAGTGAACATGAAGTTATAGATTATAATGAACGATTTTGATAAGAAATTAATGCAAATAAAGTTTATAATGAAATGTTGATGTCTAAATGTGGACTTGTGTAGTAAATGGCATGTTGCTAATAACGATGGTGATGTGTATATTTATATGTATAGATAAAGCATGAATATTGTCTTGCTTGATAATGATTCTTGTTAGAATGTGTTGATAAGTTCAAGATAATAATGATTTATATTGATGGTCAATGACAGAGTGATGATATGATGTTATTGATAAGGTTGATATTTGCATGTTTGATGTAATGACATAATTTTGATTTCAAGTGTGTGATAAGTAAATTATGAAATTGGGTAGCAAGTGGCATTGGTTATATTATTATATCTGATGATTGAGATTTACGATTGTGATTGATTATTGGTGAGGTGATACCTTATGATGGTATGATGTTATATTTGGGGCCTGGTCTATATGGCCACCCTGGTGGAGATTCACGGGTTGGGTCTGTGTGGCTGCCCTGAATGATTAAAAAGGTGAGGCTTTTATGCTATTTGAGTAAGAGATGATTGATTATGTGATTTGTGTGGTTGAGGACAACTGACGGTATATGTTACCCTTGCTTTTGGCTTCCGTGGTTAAGTCTGACCCAGTTGAGCTACCTAGTGGTCAAGTAGAACCCAGTGGTTAAGGGGGAGCCAAGTCTGACTTGGTGAACCAAGTCAGGTTCAGGGGGTGTCAAGTCAAACCCCCAGCTAAAGGTTGATCCTTTTAGTATTTGGATACTAGGGCGTCATATTATCTATCTGAGAGTCAGTTGTGTTTTTATATGCTTTGATATGTAATGATATTTATATCGGTGATCATGTGACATCCTGGTGCTATTGAGGGTGGGGACTGATCGTCGATGCTTAGGCACAGACAAGGAGCGGCTCTTGACAGGCTTCTAGTGGATGGGACATATGAATGAACTGATATGAATGTTTTATATATCTGGTGTTATGCGAAATGAAATAAATAATTGGTAATGACGTGTGTTAATGATTCTGATGCGATTGATTGACATGCTTGTTGGACAATATATATATATATATGTGTATGATTGAGTTAGTTGGTGGATGATGGTACGGAAGGATGTGGCTTAGCTTGATAATTATGATTTAATAATAATAATTGAAAAGTAATAATGAATATTGCTGTTAAATAGGAATGCAGCTAGATTACGCTTTTCTTAGTGTGTGATTATTGTTTCTATGTTAAATCTTGATTTCAGTCACTCACCCCTTTTTATTATGATTTTAGTGACTGGTAACAGGTTGTCGATGGACACCGCGGAGGCACGCACTAAATGAGGCCAGGGCGAAGAGGAAGTAATATAATGATGGTTATGTGTATGTGTAATTATTTGATGTTGGGAAATGTAGATTTACATTAAGCTGTTGATGTTATGTATGCAAACTTGATTGGTGTTCGTAGGTGTGTTAGAACCAAGGGGTATGGGGCCACTTGGATAGTTGATTTATTATGAGGTATGCTAGTGATAAGTATGTACTTATGATGTCCAGGTTATGCTTGTGTGTGTGATGATGTAGAATCATAGTATCATTATGTGTGTGTGTAGTTCTATGGCACAGAGCCATTATGTGATTGCGTGGAATGGGTAGGTACTGTGATGTGTATGTAAACTTTATGTTGAGTGTGATTGTGAATTTTATGGTTGATGTGAAGATGATTTGAGGTATATTATGCATAATTGTGAAAATAGGCAAAAATGTGAGATTTAGGAACCGAAGGGGTGATTTTGAGATCCGATGGGTTTTCAGACCCTCGAAAGGGACCGATAGGTTCCTTATAGCATTTGTGAGTTGAGCATATAGGCCTTACTTAGTTTGAAGCTCATTTGATGATTTTGGTGCATGCATTTACCTTATTTTGAGTTAAATGTGTTGTTGTGCATAACTCACGCATATGATGGAATTTTGGCAAACAAATGGCGCCAATAGTTCCTGAATAGGAAAAACATATGGCCTGTAAAGTTTCATGGCAATCAGACCTGAAACAGACCAATTGGGTAGTCGGAAGTTGGCCTAATAGCCTAAAATCCATGACAGCTATATTGCTGCTACTGTCATGCTTACGCGTAGCGTGAGACTGGTGCCTAGCGCCAGGTGCAAAGATTGGGGCTCACGCGTAGTGCCGGGCCCTGTTTCTTGTTAAGTATGTTTTACTTAGGGAAAATGATCCATAGGCTATGGGAAAACTATATAGATACTGCTTGGGAGTCCTTTGACTTCGTAGGAGGTTTGAGAAATTGTTAATTAAATATTTTACAAAAATTTATTGGGATTCTAATTAAGCGGATTAAAATTAAATGGAAATTAGGGAAAGATCTTACACATCTTGTATATATAATAATAAGGAAGTGAACTTAGGTTCATGATAATTGTATAGACAGGAGTTATTTAATGTAATTGAATGAATGGTATGTAATGCTTGGTGTTTGAAAAAGCCTAGGGTATAGTGTTTCATACCCTAGTAAGTGTGTAAGGTCATGAGATGCATGAATTGGCATGGGTGATGATATGATTGCTAATATAGGTTTTAGGCAAGTCCTAGTTGAGTGTAAAAATAAATATATGGTGAAGGTTTGGTGCCAAGCCATTCCAGCTGGGATTTCACATACCATGTTAAATAGGCATTTTTACACTAAATATATCAATGCACATAAAATCTAATTGGGAAGGTATTTTGGCACAGGACTTGGACCAATAACAAGGAAATCAAGTGTGTGAGTTGTGTATCAAATTTGGTGGCATTTGGACATGATTTGGATATGCTAGAGGGTTGGCAAAGTTAGCAATATCTATCATTTGTTAGGCTCGCCTAAGCGAATGGCTTTGATCGTTGAAGGTTGCTTTTAGGTCTTGTGCAGGAGTTATGACTTAACAAATGGCTCGTATAGGCGTATGTGGCTCACCTAGGTGAGAAAGTAAAACATAAGCAGGATGTTCTCAGGTCCTACACTAGACCTGAGAGCTATTGGTGGCTCGCTTAGGCACCTGACGCTCACCTAAGTGAGTCCACCCTATTTTTGTTGACTTGTTTTCCCATTTGGGGACTAGTCATGAGGTCCCTAGGGGCTATGGATGTCATTATAACTCCAGATCCACGTTTGTGTTGCAAAAATAATTTAGACCCTAAAAATTGAAAGAAAAATAAGGTGTCACAATCTTTCACAATTTAGTTTTTGTACAAGATAATAAAATTATTTTGATATTCATAGGCTCCGTAAAAGATAAATTTCGGTCATCGTATAATTTAGTTTTTTTAAAATTTATATGAAAATTAATTAGCTTTAATATTATTAATGTGATGTCTCGTCTAAGTTCCCAGAATTGTTCCTCAAGATTTACTAAAAATTAAAGGAAATTTTTCTTTTCAAATCAAAACACACCGAGGAATTAACCCTAAGAACCTAAGCGACACATGGCTTTAAAACAAACAACGAAAACAGAACACCACAAGCCCAAAATAGGCTTGAGGATGGACCTACTTGAGCTACAGATTCCTAACATGGTATCCTTCCCTTCCCATATGTAAAGATATAAGTAAGGAACCGAGGAATACCAACTTCAGGATATCACTTACATAACCCAACCATTTTAATTCAAACAATTCCTTATCTCACACATATATGTACTTGCCATCTTAGGCCAATCCAAAGGTTGTATCATAGATCTCATATATTAACATGTATGTATATATAATGGAACTTCTTACCAAAGTATCAAGATCATCATTTCGCATCAAAATACATAATTGCCAATTCAGGTCAATCAAAGGGCCATACCAAAACTTCATATATCAATCAAAGCTACATTGTATATGTGTCCACAACACGCACCACAACAAAATAGATAAATACAAAATCCATCTTTGACATTGCATTGCTTCCGCCTCTGAGCTCACCAAGCGGCATGACCTCTTTGAAAACTCATTAAAATGATAGTTGGAGAAGTAAGTACCACTTTAGGTAGTAAATAGAAAATGTAGTAACACATTAAGTGCAATTTACCAAACTCTTATCATACATATATATCAACACATTGTAACCCATAGGTAGGACATTTTGCCTTTTTCATTTGTTAAATTCATACATCACTAATTCTCATTCAAACTTCCAATGCCTATTACATTATCACACTTTCAATGTAATTACTCACATGTTATAGACTTATCAAAAATCATATTATTTTCAATGCATAAATCATATGTAGTGCGGATCCAACTCAGTAGGTGGCAAATTGAATTTCCAAGCAAATCAAAGTGCTTATTGAGGATAATAGCCATAACATAACAAAAAGAAACCCATTAGCAACCAAAGTTCTAGACAAATTGAAGTTCCCCAGGAATGGACAACCCTCATACCCACGACAAATCTAAGCGTCATAAAAGTAAATATCTCAGATATCTACAATGAATCCAAGCGTCATGAATATAGATATCCCAAAGTGAATTGAAGTGCTGGGCAAACTGAAGTGCCAAGGACAAAATTAGTCCTTAGGGATTTAAAGCTCCTTCTCAAGAGCAACCCTTCCCCCCACCAGGGCAAGTAACAAGAGACCCTGTAACTCTTGTGCCTAAATAAATATGTATATGATGTTATGAACTAATGCAACATGCATCATAATATAGACATCATGACCTAGCTCCACTAACCTCAATACTCATCAACTCAACAATCATCACCTCAAGAATTCTAAATCAAGTTTATGGAGCCATCAACACCATAAATAACAATAATCAACATATTCATAATTCCAACGAGAATTCAAATTGAATATTAATCATCAACACATCCAAACTAAATGTCACAAAATACTAAAATGTATATAAACTCATCAATAACACAATTTATTTATAACTAAGCATCTTTAGGTATATTTTTCCAAGAAATAAACACACACATATATATATAACAAATCCTCGGTTTCAAATTAGGTTAACTAAACGCTACTCATGTGATAAACCTTTTCTGTATGTCAACACGTATATTAAGGAGTTATCTAGCTTTCCGAATAAAGTCTCAATCTCTTATTCAACTTCGAACATTAATATCCTATATTTAAAAATTCTTAAAAAATTAACAAAAATTATTCTTACTGTTGTAACCAATCTCCTCACAAATGCACTTAGAGTCCCAAAGGCTAGATGCCTTGGCTCTAGAAATGCCAGATCTTCTACATGACCCTCAGGAGCGTCAGTGTTATCCTCCATGATAACTTTTTTACTTATGAAAACATGGGAATCAATTTACAGAGTCCTACCAAGAATGGTCTATGTCGGGGTGCAGGGTTCGACATGGCGACCAACCCTCAAATGATGCTTATAAGTGTGTGTTTTACACTAGTCCAGTGGGGATATGATATTATATCTCCTATTTTAGTGAGGAAATAAGGTTGCATTTACTTCATAAGTTTTCTTAAAAAAATAGAAAATTATTCTTAGAAAAATTAGAAAAATAAAAAAGTTATTTATTTACAAAATATTTTAAAAAAATATAGAAAAATAGAAAACCTGATTTTCTATTAAGAAAATCAAAAAAATCTTTTAAAAGGTTTTCTAAGAAAATTAAAAAAATAGAAAAGGCGGTATACTAAAAATTTTTATCATCTTCTCGCGTCTTCTTCCTCCCTTCATGTGTCTTCTTCCTCTATTTTAAGAGCGTCTTTTCTTCATTCACCACGAGCCCTCATGCGCCTTTTCTTCATCTTTTTCCTCAAGCCCTTGTACTCACCGTGACACTACTAGTGAATCCTTTCTTCATACCCTAGCTTCCAATTTCAAAACTCTTGATTCAGTAAAGGTCAACTTTAAGGTATTTTCTGGTCTGACCTTGCACTATAATACTATATCTATATAGCATATTTTCAACCACAAACATTTTAGCTGATTCATTATTCACTTATGAATTTTTTTATCAATTCTCTCTCATTGTTCCTGTACTATGGTAAAGAATGAATAATTTTTTTGTTTTGTTCTGTGTTGTTCTGTTTTGCTCAGTGAGTATGGTTCACTGGTAAATATCAAGTAGCACAGCAAAAGAACCAGAGAAGAGGGCTTTAATAAAAGCATGCACAAGCTGATTTTGTATGTTTCATTGATAGAAAATTGGTATTTATAGGAGAGGATGCAATAAGTTATAGTGGAAATCTAATGCCTAACTAACTTAATTGACTATCAAACGGATTGGACTGATCCTTAATGGATGTAAAAAAACACTGAAGTCAATACAAGAAAACACAAGAAAGGGAAGTAGCTAGAACCTTTTTATTATTATGTAGTTAGAACTTTAGAACTTAGGAGAGAGGGCATTTGTAGAAGAATCTCAACAGACACTAGTGCAAAAAAGGGTTGTAACATCGGTTTTTTTGGTAATTTCACATCGGTTTTCAAACCGATGTGGATCTGGCCGATGTGAAATATAGGGACATCTCACATCGGTTTTTAAACCGATGTGAAAAATACATTTCACATCGGTTTTCTTAAAAAACTGATGTGAAATCTAGATTACCACATCGGTAACTGATGTGAAATGTATTTTTCACATCGATCTTTTGTAAAAAACCGTTGTGAAATAGTAAAAATATAACAACGGTTGTGTTACAAAACCGATGTGAAAGAGTATGAGATCTAACATCGGTTTTTTATAAAACCGATGTGAAAACTTGATTTTTTTTTTAAAAAAAATTAATTGGTTTATAATGATAGACGGATTTTTAAAGAAATATACTTGATTAAGCATATACTTGATACTAATATTATCCCAAATCAATTTGAAAACAAATGAGTATATAGCATTAATATTCAAGTTAGAAATGTTAATCAATTTAAGTGCAGTACATAAATCAAAGAAACCAATTCTTGTAAAATAACCTAAATAAAAAATTACTGCATGCTTAAATCAACTACACAGAAATACCATATACAGATTTGTAATAAGTTGTACTTAGAAGCTTTTTGAAATAAGCCAAAACGAGATTACAATAGCCATAAGTTATTTTCATAAGCTCTTCCAAACCCATACTAAGTGTGATCTACTTAATACTCAATTTAATCCATATATCCACACTCCAGAGCAAGCATTTTAAACATTCATCTACGTTAAGACTAAAATGAATTCAATACTATTGTACTAAAATTGAAGAAACGTTAAAGTGGGGTTGAGTTCTTTTATTTCTTTTACTGGGCAATTGTATCAAACAGCAACAATAACATCAATTGATCATTATTCATTAGAATTTTTTTCAATCAAACAGCAAAGCATTCCATTTCTACCAAACAGCAATAAAAAAAAACAATGATAACAACTTGGAAGTGAAGCACACTGACAAGAGGAAAACACGATCAAGGACGCTGGAAGAGGATGGTCTGATGGAACAGGAAGAAGGTTCGGTAGCCGTCCGATGCTGGTCAGGAAGAAGATCCAATATTTGGAGTTGGACGCTCGACGGTGGCCGTCCGACGCACTCGGTGCTAGCTGGCTGCTCTACGGCGGTGGTGCTAAAGAGAAAGAGGAACTGGCAGTCTCACCTATCCATATCAAATCTGTCAGAGTACTGGCGCTGGTGGTGTACCCCTGCCGCACCAGATCTCAGCCCCTGCGCAGCATGCCGCTCTACGCTCTCAACGCCTTCGCCGTCGGCTACCGCCATTTGATGGGAATGAAAGACGCCTACGACAGCCACAACCACCTCAGCCCTCATGTCCTCGCGGCTGACCCGCCGAAGCCGGAGTTTCGACGATTGAAAAGCAACACCAGCTCCATGGTAGCCGGTGAAGAGGAAGAGTGAGGAAGAGGAAGTTAACGTGCAGAGGAAGAGTAAACATAATGTAAAGAAAAAAAATAAAAAAGTGAAGAAAAAAAGAAGGCTTTGAAGTGAATGTGGAAGCAGTTGGCCCTGCTGCTAGTCAAGGTTGGAGAAGGTTAAGAGAGACACAAGGTTGGAAGGTTGGAGAAGCGTATGAAAGGGAAAGTAGAGCACAGATAGGTGAGCGTGATTTTAATTCAATCTTAGCATCGGTTTTTATGAAAACCGATGTGGCATCCTTGAGCGTGCACATTTCACTTCGGTTTCCTGACAAACCGATGTGGTCAATGAAATATATGAGCGCGAAATGAAATTTGTAACCTGTCTGTCCTATACGAGCGTGAAATGAAATATTTTAGAGACAAGGTACCACATCGGTTTCTCTTTAAAACCGATGTGTAAAATAATCAAAATTTTTAATTTTTAATTTTTGTCAATTATTACTTCTTGTTTGTTGTTGAAACGTTCGGTGCTTAACATTTTTCACATCGGTTTCTTAAAAAGCGTTGTCTAATATTTCTTATGAAACTTTTACATAATTTCAAAAATGTCACCGCGTCAGTTTGTAACATCGGTTTTTTAAAACTGATGTGATAAATCATTTTTCACATCTGTTTTTATGAAAAAACCGATGTGAAATATTTTTAATGTTTTATTTATTTACAAAAATGCCATCTCCTTTATATTTCACATCGGTTTTTATTAAACCGTGATGAAATCTACGATGTGAAATGGTATTTTTGCACTAGTGAGATACCGTAACAAGATGTGAAATGAGGAAAATTATGTTTTATTGATAGAAAATTGGTATTTATACAAAAGAACACATTAACTTCGAAGAGAAATCTAATACCTAAATAACTTGGTAGCTGTCAAAATTAGTTGTATGCACTTAATAGAACTCCATCATGAATGCCAAATATGACAAGATTTCCACTGAGTCTTACTTCAATTGATATTGTTTGCCTATTTTGTGTATTGATTATGAATAAATGGTTTCAACTTTTCTATTCTGTATATTGATTATGAAGCAGTTGAAAAGTAAAATCATTAAAATTGATTTTCGTATATATAGTTCTAATCATAGAGGGGGCCATGCATTTGAAAAATTGACCGTATATCATATATGGATATGATACGTTGGAAGCACCCGAATGTCTGATTCATGATTGGATGAGTGAGATATTCATGAATATGTGATTATGGGTTCAAGGTTTTAGGTTTTGGTGCTTTAATCAAATGTTATGTGATATTTACACAAACACATTTCCCTCGTATGCTTCCATCTATATATCAACCCTTCTTATTTTATCAAAAATGTTATTCCTACGTAAAAAATCTGCTTAGTCACAGACTAAAAAGGATGTGTAGGGAGAAATAGAAGAAAATTATGGAGTGAAAAATAAATAACAACTTTTAATTGCACCAACTGATGTGTTAACTGCATGCGCTATCACTAGTGCAAAAATGCTTTATGATGACGGGATATAAGCACGGTTACTTAAAAACCGTGTTTAAAACAACGCGGTGGCATTTTTGTAAATATGAGGAAGCGTATTCGTTTTTAAAAAAATTTCAAAAAACACATATAAGCACGGTTGTTCTATAACCGTGCTTATAGGTACCATACGAGCACGGGTTTACAGCAACCGTGCTTATAGATGCTTCGAATTTATTTTTTAAAAGTTTTTTTAATGCGTTTACGGACACGGTTCAGTGTAACCGTGTTTAAATGGTAGATACGAGCACGGGTTTACTGCAACCGTCCTTATAGGTGCTTTTTTTTAATTTTTAAATGCATCTACGAACACGGTTCAAGGGGAACCGTGTTTAAAGGGTGGATATGAGCACGGTTAGAGGGGAACCGTGCTCATAGGTGCTTAATTTTTTTAAATTTTTAGTGGTATATACGAAGACGGTTATCCTTGAACCGTGCTTATAGGCGTACATACAAACACGGTTAGCCTGTAACCGTGCTTATAGGTATTTGAAATTAAATTTTTAAAAATTGTTAAACACGGTTTGGGCGGGAACCGTGCTTATAGACCTCTTCATAAGACAATTTTGCACGAACATCTGTACACTTTTCGTGTTCCCCACTCACCAAATCCATTTTCCCTCTCCCTTTCGTCTTCCCCCTTCACCAAACTCCATTTTCGTTTCCCTCCCACCACGGTGTGCGTCTTCTCTCTCTACATAGAAGGTTCTCTTTCTCTCTACCACTTACCACCAACTCTCTACATACACAGGTTCTTCCTCTAAAACCCCATTTTCATTATTATTAATTTGTTGGTCAGGAATATTGTTTGGTTGATACAATATATATTTAGGCTTAGTTGTTTGATTGAGGTTTGGTATGACTTGAGAAAATTTCAGGAACGTGTTTTGTGGAGCTTAAGAATGGAGTCTAGGAAAACAGAGACCACACCAGATTTTTGAGAAATGGAGTGTGCTTCTTCTTTGGTTAAACGAGCCATGTACACAATATAAACTTCACGCTCACTACTACTTTCATTCCCTCCTTCTCTTGATGATGATGAAATGGACAGTAACAGCAACAAAATGGGCACAAGAATAACAATCAAGCTTGTTAATTTACGAACTCAGTTGAAATTAACCATATGAACGTTGGATCTTTACAAAACGTTGGATCTGAACCCAGAAAATAGTGCCATTTTTCTGCATATTCAAATAAAAAAAGGCTAGATACGAGCACGGTTCAAAGGAACCGTGCTTAAAAGTTAGCTATGAAGACGGTTATTTAACCGTGCTTAAAAGTCTCTATCTACGAGCACGGTGGAAACAAGCACGGTTCTGGAACCGTGCTTAAAGGTCCAACAGAACCGTGCTTAAAGGTCCAACAGAACCGTGCTTAAAACCCCTTTCTCCACTAGTGTATACAAGATTAAACAAACAAATGAAATTTTGTTACTGGATACACATACACTAGTATATAATCTTTTATTCTAATTAACTCTATTATAAAATATTCCAATACAAACATATTTTTTACTGTTAGTGAGATTTAAACTCTTATGCATTTAATAGAACTCCATCATGAATATCATTGTCAAAAATATGACAGGATTTCCACTTAGTCTTACTTTATAGAGAAATTCATTGATTATCGCAAAGACACACAAATTAGAGTTTGGCTGGGAGCATAATTACCTTTTTATGAATATACTATCCAAGTAAAACATATATAGAATTCTAAAGTTTATGTCACTTGCTTATTATATTCAAGACAGAGATTGTATCAATTGATATTATATCAAATCAGGAGTTCACAGAGGTGATTTAATGCACAACATTTCTTTATATTTCTTTCTTCTCCTTTTTTATGATATTCAGTAGTTTAAGTTGATTTCTGCAGTAATTTTTTTAAAACTTGTGTCCCCTTTAAAACTAGGCATGATAATGGTCATTGTGGAGCCCTCCTAACTTCAGCGTATCTAATTGCATAAAGGGTGACACATGATATTCCATTTGATAATCAATTTTACTTTTTACTGTTTGTTTCAATTGGTCAAAAATAGTCACTTGTTGAGTTCACTTACAACAAAAACTATCACGCTAGCATCGGAATGGCCCCTTATGAGGCTTTGTATGGAAGAAAATATCCACTACAACAGAAATTGCAAAAGGTAACGCTAATATTGTCTGCGGTTGGGCGGAGCCGCAGACATTGATGCTCAAAAGGAAGTATTTTATGCGGGTAAGGAATTAAACGCAGACAATAATATTATCTGCGGTTATACATAATAACCGCAGACTATAGTGATCCAAAATTTCCAATCGCGGGCGGTTTGGCAACTTTCGCATATATAATATATATTTAATAACTAAAGAGAAGTGAATTTTTGCAAATAATATACAATAATTGCTTTTTATCCTTTCTCTCTCCGAGCTTGACGTTTCATTTTCTTAAGAGAGGAAGAGCAACTAATAGTGACGTCATTGACTGCTTTACCCTACTTTGATGAAATCGTCCCTTCCACCGTCGACGTCCTCTTCATCACTCACTTTCACCTTGACCACGCCGCTTCTTTGCCCTACTTCCTCGAAAAAACCACCTTCAGAGGCCGCGTCTTCATGACCTACGCCACCAAAGCCATTTACAAGCTGTTCTTGTCCGATTTTGTCAAAGTCAGTAAGGTCTCTGTCGAAGATATGCTCTATGATGAACACGACATCAACCGCTCCATGGACAAAATTGAGGTCTCATATTTAGGGTTTTGCTCAATTATTTGATTATTTTTTAATACACGAAACTTAGTTTGTTAGTATAAAGGGTTTGATTACATTGAATGGAATTGAAGTGCATTTTGGTGTGCTGATAGTTATTGTGATGTGGGTTTTTTGTCACCTGTTTTGTGGTGATGTGCTTGATATAAAGATTTTAACTTTGGTTCTCACGGTTGGTCCTATGTTTGCATACTGTGAGATTTCAGGTTAGATGTTTATATCCATGATTACTTAGTGAAGAGGGATTTGAAGGCTTCTGCTCAGGTATTTCAAGCTGAAGGGAAAGTGTCATCAAACCCTGTTGGTGAGTTTCATACCAATGAATTGGTTGGATACTTGGATTCAATGTTTCTGTTTTATCTGTTTTTCTAAATTGTAATGTGGGATTGCAACTATTGATGCTCCTAGTGGATTTCTGTTCAAGTGGTGGTTGGTTTTCTGGGACATATTTATTACCAGAACCAACGAGAAACACTTAAAGGTTGCTGCATCTTATATCGAGGTTGGTTTGAAAATTTTCATTTTTTTTGTTCGTTTGTTTAGAACATCATTCTTCTTGTGTGCTAAATGTAAGTAGGATGGTTATGCTAGAAGTTCAGTTAAGGAAAAGCAGTGTTGAGAAGATGAACTGTTAGTGAATTAACTTTTGGTGTATTCACTATTCACTATTTGATATGGAAGTATTTGCATTCTATCAGTTTTAACTTCCAAGTTCTCCTCCTAAGTTGTGGGTGATTTGGGCTACATTTTCTTGTTTAGTGTGTAGTTTAGTAGCTGTTATCTTCTTGGTGGGGGGGAGGTTGTCATGTATAAAGCTTTTATATGTTTCCATTGGGAAAAAATGGAGAACATATTAAAACAAATGGAATTCTGCTCCTATGAATGTACATTATATTTTTTGGCATCTATTCTCAATTCATGTGTAATTAGCATTTTTCTAAGTTTTATGATGATTGGCATTTCTTTTGAATGTTTTTAAAATTTATTTGCTGTGGCAAAAGCATAAAAACTCAATATCTTACTGTTTTGTGAATGAGGCAAATGGTGATGCAATGAAGCAGTCTTTTGATCCTTCATCTTGGGGTAATTTTTTTATTTCTTTTTCATTATTAACTTACATATTGAGTTACTATGTTGAATTAACTATAAACTTTTTATCACTAATAGGCCCTTCCAAGATCCCATCAATAAATATACCTGGAAAGTTGGGGCAAGGTGCATGGGAGGCTTTATCTGGATCTGATTCCTACCATGCTTCATCTGATGCTAGCCTCTTTTCTAGCTCATTACCTGTTCTCCCACATGAAAAATGTATGTGATGGTTATTTCCTAATAGTTCTGTCATTTATGTACTCCATTATATGTAGAATATCTTGATCTGGTTTTACTAACCTTCACACCTGCAGTGAACTTAAATGAAACTGCAAATGGTTATCAATCTGTTGATGACATCTCATCTGGCTTTAAGAAGCTTCATCAAGATGCAGAGGGCAATGATTCACTTGAAGATGGTGATACTCATGCAATTGGACCCATGCTTCCTGGTGATGAGGAGGAACTTTTATATTATTGATGCATACAAAGTATATTGGTCAAGCTGTGTCAAAGGAGTTCACACTGGATAGATGGTTCTGCGGCTGGTCGAAGCAATAGGTAATTTATCAATTATTATTATTATTGTGCACTGTAGTTTTCTGAATTGTCAAAACTTTCTTTTGTATTTAGTCTACTTAGACCATAGCAACAAAAGTTGGTTGACTAAACTTGTGACCATAAAATCATGGGTTCAAATCCCATCAAAAATCTTGTTGAGTAATATGTAAATACCTTTATAAATATTTATTGAGTCTTGAGGCATGTCCTTACCCAGTAAGTCTAAAGACCCAATACATCTAAACTTAATACTTTTTATACAACCATTTTTAATTTATGATTATATCTATTGTTTTCTTTTACCCTATATACCCTTTATCAATGTAATTTTAAAAGTATAAGAAAAATAATTAATAAATTTAATACATTTAATTGAAATAATTAGATTTTTTAAATTGTGTAAATAGTTGGATCTTATAAAAGAATTAGATGTAGCCCATCTAAGTTACTCTAAGAAAGTAATTCTTTCTTTACTTCCCTTGGTCTCTATTTCTGCAAAGATTATGCTTACTTCCTGCATTTAGCCTTTTTTCTTTTCCATCCAATAAAATTGATGAATCTCTCACTGTTACAGATGTTTATCTAGCTGGTACAGTTATGTTGATTTTTGGAATGGGCTTATATGGATTGTTTATAACCAATGTATCTCCTGATGTGCCACCTACTGGAGACCGTGCCCTTATAGGATCATCTTTGTTTGGAATGTTTGCTTTGAAGGTAATCACATGCAACCTAAAACAACATTAGTTACCATGCTTTTTATATACATATTATGAGCATTAAACTGACATGTATCTATCAAAGAATTTTAGCAAATCCAATCTTTGGATAATGTCATAAAATAACTAGTAAATTCAAGTTAGGTACTAACCAATGGTTATTTTTATCTGCTGCTGATTATGACTTTTAATGACTTTTGATGTTGAGTTTACCGATATGAAATCATAAATTGCATATAGAAATTATTTTTGCATTATTATGTAAACTTTTGGTAGCAAGGCAACTTTGAATGTATAGTTATACAAATCTAAATCTAGGGGACAAAAACTTGAGAAGTTGATTACCAGGGTCTGATTTACCCAACCAAAAACCAGAGTTGAATCTTTCTCCATTGTCATGGAAATTTGTATATGTAGCTTTCTTTTACTGTGAGATAAATGGTAGTTCATTGTGTCTGTAATGTGATATGCTTGTACATGTTGGTTGGTGGTAAAAGAACTCATGAAAGATATCTACTATTGAGGCAAAGAGTTGAGGTATGTGTTCTTTTTACTGTAAAAAATTTTAAGCTATCGAGCTTCTAAATAGTATGTTGAAGTTTATTCATCTTATTTGGGCATTATTTTTTTGGCAGTTTCCAGGTGACAAACCTACCCAGATGGAAGAGTTAGGGCTGCAACCACTGGATCAAAATGAATCAAGGAAGGATGGAAGTCACTCACTCAAGCTAAAATCTAGAGATTACTAGCAGAATCAAAGTGTCTCACCTGTTCCAATGCAGGAAAATTGCATAAATGGTCATGTAAAAATGGATAAAAAATTAATTGATCTTAATACTAGGCCACTGCGGTTAAATGGATCAGCATCAACCAACCAGGTAATTGTGTCTCCATTAGCCATATTGACTTAAGTTTATCGATTGAGGGATGTTTTCTAAATTTTGCTTTCATAACCCTTAATTTATTTGGTTCAGCTGCATGAAGGTTCTGACAAAGGTCACCACCAGAAAGTTAACCCTTCAAAGGGTAAGGATTCAGAAGATGAGTCTAGTGACTGGCTTGTTGCTGATGATTTTAATTAGATAGACTTTTCTTGTTTACCAAGTTGTAAAGGTTCAACATTTTCCCCTATTCGATGATTCTGTGTTTAGGGAAATACAAAATCATATAAATTTATTACAGTATTTTTGTTCATATGCGTGGGTACATATTTCTTGTTTGAACAAGGCTGATGTAGGGCAGTGGGTAAACATCGCTCATTTGTTGATAGCATACGATGCAAACAAAATAAAGTATTTTAATATTGTAGTAATTTGAAAGTTTCTGTTACTGGGATCTGTAACATTGCATAGCCGTCAAAGTGATAATAACATAATTTACTCTTATGTTCAATATTGAAACTTCTACCAAAAATAAAATAAAAAGGGTAAACTAAAACCCCCTCCCTAGAGGTTTCAAGAAATAATAATGATCCCTAAAGTTGCCCCAAACTATTGTCAGCGGTTCCACACTATAACCGCAGCCATTGTTTGACTATTATTAGCGGTTCTATACTACAACCGCAGACATTGTTTGACTATTGTCAGCGGTTCGGCATCTTAACCGCAGACATTGTTTGACTATTGTCAGTGGTTCCGCGTTACAACCGCTGACAATACATAACTAATGTCAGCGGTTTAAACGCTGACATTGTTTTTAGTGCTATTAATAGCGCCATTATTGTCTGCGCTTATACCGCTGACAATAGCTATGACGGAACCGCTGACAAAGGCCTTTTTTGTAGTAGTGATCGTACACCTTTGTGTTGGTACGAGACAGGTGAAAAGGCAATAATTGGACCAGAGATTGTTTAGAAGACCATAGAGCAAGTCCGAAAAATCCAAATAGCAATGAAAGCTTCACAAGATAGACAAAAGAGTTACTATGACAAACGCCGAAAGCCACTGGAATTTGAGGAACAAGACCATGTATTCCTCAAAGTTACCCCTACCACTGGTGTAGGAAGAGCTCTAAAAGCCAAGAAGTTGAGTCCTAGATACGTAGGACCCTATCAGATTCTACAAAAGGTAGGAACCAGTGCATACATATCGCCCTACCACCCGAGCTAACAAACCTTCATAATGTGTTTCATGTTTCCCAACTCCACAAATATATACCAAGCTCTGATCATGTTCTGAGTCCTGATCAGTTTGTTCTGAAAGACAACCTTACCTTTGAAGCATCATCGGTTAAGATTGTTGACCGACGTCTAAAACAGCTAAGGCAAGGAAATATCTTTGGTCAAAGTAGTTTGGAGTCAATCAGATGATAGGGACGCTACCTGGGAAATTGAGGAAAAGATTAGAAAATTGTACCCTCAATTATTTTAACTTTGAATTTCAGGACGAAATTCCCAAAAGGGGAGAGAGTGTAACATCCCTCTTTTTGGTAAGCAGCCTTAACCTTGTAAATTTTGAAGTATGGAAGTTTTGTAAGTGATAATAAGTAAATAAAGGACCCCGCAGGTAGTCAAGAATTGACAATCCGATCTCATATCTAATACTGATATAATAAACTAATTAGACTTGTACCATCATTCATCGGGTCAATTCCTAGACACCTGATTCATATCGAAAAAAGGTCCACAATTGTTTGTTTTTACACTTTGGGATATCCGATTCCAGCATGGACAGTCCTAATGAACTATCACTAGTACAAAAATTAGATATGACAACGGCATACAATTGGATCAGTGATAAAAACATGCACGGTGGCATTTTTGAAATTATAAGGTAAACGATATAATCAGCGAAAACTATATATCCATGATTAACATCATAACCGTGATCGTACCCATCAATATATAATCATAGTTGAGGAGTCAACCTTGAATATATAGTACCTGAAATATATATCCACGGTTGTCTACACAACCGTGACTATATATTGATGGGTATGATCACGGTTGTATTTTCAATCGTGGATATATAGTTCAGGTTTTAGGGTTTAATCAGTGGGTACTGTATGTCTACGGTTGTTTCTATAACTGTGATTATAGATTTAATATTTATCCACAGTTGTGGTCTTAACCGGGGTGATAGAGGTAACATTTATCCACGAGTGTTTGTTAAACCGTGAATATATGTGTAATATATTAACGGTTTCAAGGGGAACCATGATTATACATCTTTTCTAAAAGTTCAAAAGCCGCGCCTGATACTCTATTTCACTTTCTGCTTCTCCTCTCGTGCTTGATAGCTTTTTTGGTTCTTCTTCTTTCTTTCGCGCTGGTCTTCTTCTAGTTCTCCTCCTCCTTTCTTTGCCCTATTGCTATCGCATCTCGCATCTGTCATCATCCTTGTCTGGTAAGTTGTCCCTATTTTTTGGTTTTCCACTTTATTCTTCTTCACTCGAGCTATTTCTCATCTTCCCCATGTGTTCCAGTGTGCTCGTTGCTGTTGTTGCCTTCTTCTTGCTCGATTCTTATCCCAGTGTGCTCTTTGCTTATCCCAGTAGTGCTGCATTGTTCTGTAAGTTCCCTATTTTTTCTCGTCACTATTTTTATTGATCCCTGTTTGGTATGTTAAAAATAAAGTATTAAGGGGATTAAGGATAATAATTCGTTTTTAAATTTTTGGGTGCATAAATGGATACAAAAAGGTAACGTTTTAATGTAGAGAGAACAAAAGTATTTGAGATGATATGATATTTGAAAGTATAGTTGCAAGAACACTGGACCATATGGTTTATATACCATGTTATATATACATGTGTGTGTGTTTGTTTGTTTAAAGTTTTGTCTCTGTTGTCTGTTGTGTTCTTTAAACCAGTCATGAGTGAATAACAAAACCAATGTGCGTAAATTGGTGGTCATCACATATGTTTACACCATCTATGTGTATTATTCTGCAATAATATATAATTAAACAATGCCGGACGCTTTCTCTTTTTTATATATTATCATCTCTTGAATTTTATTCTTAAATTTTACACTCAAATGTAGTTTTGAATATATTCAATATACATATCTGCTAAATACAATAAAATATAAATAAGTAAATTTATCATATTTATACAATTTAGAGAAAGGAGTAAGTTCATCTTTATAAAAATGAACTCAAGTTCTCTATTATGTCATTTTTGATTGAGACACTTTCTATTGCTACAAAAAAAAAATTCTAATGCAAAGTTCCACAAGAAAGGACCAAGTCAAAGTTATTGTAAGAAATGAGCAATACCCACCCAGAAATAGTTATGAATGCTTGGATAATTAATTCTATATATATATATATCGCTTAATATTGAAAACTAACTATTCTTTTGTTTTAAATAATCTTTTTAGAATCTCTTTGTATAATGTTTTACAAATGGAATTGAAAAACTTGCAGATAAAAAATAGTGATTAAAGAAAATAATCTCTACAAGGGAAAGAATTAATTTAGTCTTCTTCACTACATAGTCTATAATCCATAATCCATAATCTAACACCATAATTCATAATCCAACATCCAACACTATATCCATAAGCCATAATCCATAAAATAAAAGTTCAAACTTCAAAAGTCTCATTATCCATAATCCACCATCCAACACCATAGTTCTACTTGAAAATAACACAAATCAAAAACATCATACTAATTACTAAATAAAAGTCTAAAGTTTAAAAGTCTTATAAACCAACATCATAATCCATAATCCATAATCCATAATCCATACTCCAACACCATACTTCTACTTAAAAATAACACAAATTAAAAACATCATACTAATTTAGGAAAAAAGTTAACTAAATTATTATCCATTTTATTTCTGTTGTTGTTGGTTGCTCTTATATGTTATTTTTATTGCTGTTGTATGTGTGTGGTTGTTAATTAGTATGAAAGTTGTTATGCATGAGTGAACCGTAGTTCCCCATTTGAGATTCAACACAAATGGTCATTAAATTAATTAATTTCATCGTTTGTGTTGAATCTTGAATTGTTTGTTTGGACAGTTTGGGATGAACAATTATTTTTTATACGTCATTATTAGTATGTACAAGTTAGGAGTTATTTTAAAATTTGATAAACTTTTGGTAACTTGTATTTTGTGTTATTCTCTGGGTGCATATTTGGTTGTGGTTGAATTTGATTTGGCCACTCTTATTTTGTGTACTTAGAGACCAATGCGAAATGCTACCGAAATTTCATCAAATTTTAAAATAACTCCTAACCTGTATATATGAATGACGTATAAAAATAATTGTCATCCTGAATGGGTATAGGACCACCACCTTTATAAAAAAAGTGAGATTGATCATAGCACCTTGTAAACAGTTGGTATGGATCGGAGTTGGATAACTGCATCACGCCTAAGTGTAGAGTACGAGGGGGGAGTTGAATCATTTATAGAATTCGAAGCGAGGAATGCAGTGGAGGTGAATGGAAAGTATTTTTGCCCTTGTGTGAAATGCTTGAACCTACATCGGGTAGACTTGGAAGAGCTTTGAGAACATCTACTATGTGACGGTTTTCTACGTAGTTATACTCGTTGGATATGGCATGGTGAAGATGTGGTGGTGCCAAGTAACAGCTCTCAAACTGAAAATCGAAGCTCGATGCATGACACCAATGTCGACATGGATGACTGACTCGAGGATATGATCCATGATGTGGGGGTAGAAGATTTTAAGAAAGCTCATGTATATACGACTCTATGTGAGGATTCTGAGCAGCCGTTGTATCCAAACTACATAAATTTCATAAGGTTATCAGCATTTTGTGATTGTTTAATTTGAAGGCCATAAACGGGTGGACGGATAAAAGTTTCACTGACTTACTGAAGTTGTTGAAAGAAATGCTCCCAGCTGGAAAAACCTTACTGAATCATAACTATAAGGCCAAAAAGGTGTTGTGTCCTATGGGTTTAGAGTATGAGAAAATACATGCATGCCCAAATGATTGTGTATTATTCTGGGGTGAGTTAGAAATGGTGCATCGATGTCCTAGGTGTGGGGTGTCATGGTATAAGAAGAAAGAGACGGATTCTGATGAGGTCTGCACTAACGGGTCTCCTACAAAGGTGTTATGGTATCTGCCTATAGTTCTAAGACTAAAGCATCTGTTTGCCAATGCAGATGATGCAAAACTTATGAGATGGCATGCTGATGAAAAGGTTGTTGATGGACTACTTAGGCATCCGGCCGATGGATCGCAATGGAAGAAAATAGATATGATTTTTCTGGATTTTGCCCATGAACCAAGAAATGTTAGGCTTGCATTAGCCACAGACGGCATGAACCCGTTTGGGAACCTGAGCACAAACCATAGTTCGTGGCCTGTTTTGTTGTCTGTTTACAACTTGCCGCCATGGTTATGCATGAAGCGGAAATATGTCATGTTATCAATGATGATTTCTGGTCCACGACAACCGGGGAACGACATCGATGTATATTTAACTCCATTAGTTGAAGACCTCAAAAGGTTGTGGGAAGATGGGGTTGATGTGTTTGACGGGTTTACCAGGAAGTCATTCAAATTGCGTGCCATGCTATTTTGCACGATCAATGACTTTCCAGCGTATAGTAACTTATCCGGGTACAATGTGAAGGGTCATAAAGCTTATCCAGTATGTGAGGAGGAGACTAGTTCTGTGCGGCTGCATCATGGTAGGAAAAATGTTTATCTTCGACATCGAAGGTTTCTTAAAGCGAATCATCTATTTCGAAGGTTGAGGAAGTCGTTTAACGGTGCCCAAGATTTTCAAATGGCTTCTCAACCACTATCTGGTCACCAGGCATATGAAAAGGTGAAAGACGTCAACGTACAGTTTGGTAAGTGTGAAAACAGCACTCGACACAAAACAACTAGAAGAAAAAGTGAGTGTTTTTTGACCTGCCATACTGGAGGGAGCTTGGTGTAAGACACTGCATTGATGTAATGCATGTGGAGAAAAATGTGTGTGACAGTTTGGTTGGTACACTTTTAAACATACCCGGGAAGACTAAGGATGGCCTAAATTCATGTATGGACTTGGAGTTGATGGGTATATGTCAAGATTTGCATCCATAATCAAAGGGCAAAAAAACATATTTGCCCCCAGTATGTCATACATTGTCCAGAAAAGAAAAGCAAAGTCTGTGTGAATCATTACGAAGTGTGAAAGTTCCGTCTGGTTATGGCTCCAACATCAACTCTTGTGTTTCGATGAAAGATTTGAAGTTAGTTGGGTTGAAGTCTCACGATTGTCACATGTTGATGCAACAGTTTCTGCCTATCGCCATTCGTGACATTCTTCCTAAAAATGTAAGAAATGTCATAACAAGGTTGTGTATATTTTTCAATGCCATATGTTACAAGGTAATCGTGCCTGGAGAATTGGATGTGTTGGACAGGAAGCATCACTTATATTATGTTAGCTTGAAATATATTTCCCGCCCTTTTTTTGACATAATGGTCTACTTAATCATCCATTTGGTGAGAGAGGTCCATTTGTGTGGTCTAGTGTTCTTGCGGTAGATGTATCCCGTTGAGCGATATATAAAGATATTGAAAGGGTATATAAAGAATCAACGTCATCCCGAAGATTCAATTGTGGAAAGATATATTGTAGAGGAAGCAATTGAGTTTTACACTGAATACATGTAACATGCTGCAAGCATTGGTATTCCAACGACTCGTCATGAAGGGAGATTGGATGGGAAAGGAACGATTGGAAAAAAAAATAAAGAGCATGCCATGTGATGACGTCCTTCAAGCACACTTGTATATTTTAAACAACACGGACGACGTGCAACCGTATCTAGCCACTCACAAGGAGCTAGTCAAGAGAACTAACCCTAAAAGACCATTCTGAAAGATGCATCTACATCCTCGACATTACATCAACTGGCACAGGGCCTGAACTTTGATGTCCTCACCTTTTGTAGGTATGACATAAATAACTATTCATTTTATACAAGGACACAGGATGAAAAGAGTACAAATCAAAATAGTGGAGTGATGGTTGTGGCTCAGTCAATGCATTTCTCAACTTCAAAGGACAACAACCCTGTCATGGCCGAGTCATGTTACTTTGGTGTGATAGAAGATATATGGGAAGTCGATTACGGTCCCTTCACCGTTCTTGTGTTTAAATGCAAATGGGTTGACAATAAGAACAGTGTCAAAACTGATGATTTAGGAGTTACATTGGTGGACCTCGACAAGATAGGGCATACGGACGAACCATTCATTATGGCAACACAAGTGAAGCAAGTTTTTTATACTGTTGACCCAGCTGACAAACGGTGGTTAATTGTTATCAAAGGTAGACACATTGGAGACCCCAATCTTGATATTGTTGAAATTCCATCTACCATAACACGTATTCCAACATCTATCATGGAACATGACATAGATGATGTAGTTGCCAGTCGTCATGACCACCATGAAGGCTTGTGGGAAAATATTTCATCTTCATAGGGTACTAATCATGTTAATGAATCATTGAATTACATGTTATATTAATTATTCGTTGTATTAAATGTTATATTAAATATTTGACAGTTGTGTTTCCTTGTTTGGACAGATACTCATGGCTGACCAGGATCGATGATCTAGGTCTGACTCATAGGCTACTAATTCCTCTACTCGAAAGAGTAAAGGTATTACCCGGATAGCAGACGTTGCACTTAGGCGACACCGGGGAGATAGGTTACGTGTTGACATGGATGTCAACACTGGTAGATTTGGAGGACCACATGCCACGAAGTTAAGCAGTTATTTAGGAGTTTTGGCTTGGTCAAAGGTGTCCATTAATATCCCCGACTAGGATAATGTCGAGGAGGTGGTGAAGAACCAGATTTGGAGTGATATTCTGGTAACTTAGATATCATTTAAGTTTCATTTTAGTGTATTATTTCATGTAATTCATAATAAGGACTCTTTTATGGACTAACTCCTTTCATGTAGGATTCTTTTGAGATACCAGCACATAACACAGCGAGGAGAAGATCCTCGGTATTATTGCTGAGTGATGGAGGTCGTTCAAATCCATACTCACCAGGAGGTATATTTGGACTTTAAATTCTTAATCAACGCTTTGCTAAATTGTACCAATCCTTAGTTTAAATGTATATGAATTGTAGGTATGTATTCAGGGAGGACCGAGGACAGTTCCCTGGAAAGAAATATACCTTCATTGATCAGGAGACTTGGGATGCTTTCGTTGCATCTAGGCATTTTGACCAGTTTTAGGTACTTTGGCTTTTAAATGATTAAATTATGTATAATTTAAACGACTAACACTGAATATTTTCTTTCTTGTTGCAGGCGGTCAGATCGAAAGCCCAGAGCATTAGGAAGCTGAATGACTGCCCCCACACACTGTCATGTGGGGGTTACCGTAGATTGGAGGAGCGGCTGGCCCAGGAGAAGCTGAGTCAGTGCCAGACTAGCCAGCCTGATACTGGTATAGTGGATCCCCTTTCCCCACCTGCACGCCATGAGAAATGGAAGCGGACGAGGATCAGGAAGAGTGGGGGATACACTTCTTTACAAGCTCAGGAGGTCGCCTCACAGATTGTAAGTATTCACCTTGTATCAGTCTTTGTTTTTTTGGTTTACGTGAAGGAAGTGAATACTAACTTGTTTGGTTTCAGGATTCCTTGGTTGAGCAATCAACCCAAGGGTCTTTCGTAGCCCATGGTAGGCAAGATATTTTGACTACCGCCATCGGTAGGCCAGAGCACCCAGGAAGAGTGTGTGTTGTTGGTCAAGGTTTAGGTAAGTTATAAATAACTGTATCCTTTCATTTTGTTATCTGTTAAACAATTATGGGCTAATCATTCACATTTTATAGGCCTCTGGAGCTATTACGGTGCTCCCGACCCTGCTTCCTCCTTTGAGAAGTTGGTGGAGCAGAAGATGGCTATTGTGAAGGCTGAGTATCAGGAGGAGATATCTAGGCTCCACTAGGAGATGACCTGATTCAGGGAGGAGATGAAGGCCTCACTCAGCCACCACCACGAGACTACTGCACCAGCTAGCGACCCATAGGTTAGATTCCTTATTCAATTTTATCGGTATTATTGTTTGTAATCACTTTCTTTCATTGTTGAATAACTTTTACTTGATGTGTAAATATGTAGGTACGGAGGGTTAGCAATAAGGGGTCATGCGTTACAGCTGACCCTGACAATGATGGGGTCGAGCCTACAGATACCCGTCAATGTGACCTGTTTATTGATGGGTCGAAGGAGCCAGTTACCACTGGCATGGTCTACAACTTAGGCCCTATGGTTCACCATCAGTCATTACCTGATGGTATGTCTAGGGTCTCTGTTGTGCTCGTCCTCGAGGAGGATGCTGCTGTGCCAGTGGCAACTCTAGAGGTGAAGACCGTCGGTCAGGCGGTGGGCCACTTTCTGATGTGGCCTAACAGGCTTCTGTCGGTTGCTCCTGTACAGGTAAAAACCTGAAACACTAACTAATTTTGTTATATTATCAATTATGGTACAAACTGTGATGGTTGTCAATTGTTCAACAGGAACCAGCATTGAAGAAGCCAAACCCCGCCGATGATCCGATCCGGATGCTATGGCAGATCGGGGCTGAGCAAGGAGAGGACGCTCTTCAGGTCCCATGGCGGCCACTGGTGTTCAGCCATCCAAGTTCACTACCGGTTTACATTACACGGAGTGACTTATGTGAGATTATGATGGGGACGACGTAGCTGAACATCTCCATCATTCAGCTCTGGGAGCTGTAAGTATATCATTTTATGTCCAATTTTTTCATTATACAAGTTATTTGTCGCTAACCATGTCTTAACTTGTTTAGGTTTCTGACAAAAATCTGTGTGGACTTGGGTTTTGATGGAACTTATGGTTTCTTAGAGCCCTCTTTCATACAGAGGTAAGGAAACACTACGGAGGACACCGAGGCATACATCCAGAATTGGATGTTTGAGTCTAGGAAGGGTGTATACATGGGGCCCTATCATAAAGGGTAATATTCTATTCCATAATTATTGTCATTAATTTTTGTATTTTGAAGTCTCACTTATCACTGGTAACTGCAGCGCTCACTGGATGCTTATGGTGATCTGTCCCCGGGCTTATCTTGCTCTGTACTTTGATACTATGTATCAGACAGTTCCACAAGACCTGAAAAGTATAGTAGAGGGTAAGTTAATCCCTAAAAAATAAGTACAAATTTGATTACATCATTTTTGGACCTATACGATTCTAACTTATCTTGTGTTTTATTTGACGTAGGGCGGTGGTTGGATACAATCGACTGCTTGGAAATAAGTCCAGTGGAAGAAAAGTTGCGTGGGTGCACCCAAAAGTAAGTCAATCGTATTCATTCAAATCTTCAATATATATTTTTTAAGTTACGAATTCACTTATTCTATATTTTATCTCCATTGTAGTCTTACAAGCAGGAGGGTACCTTTGAGTGTGGCTATTACGTCATGCATACCATGCTGACCATCGTCCAACAACATTTACTAGATGGATGGACAGATGTAAGTCTCATCATTTGGACTACTTTTCTACCAATTTCATCAATTTCATGTAATAAATATAGCTTTTGTTCTAATTGTTTTGCGCATTGTTTGTAGTACTTCTAGGACCGGTCATACTTCTCCAAGATACTTGTAGATAATATTAGAAACCAATGGGCCTCATACTTTATTGAAGTCAAGAAAGGACTTAGCTAGATATAGGATCTTTATTCTCTTATATATGTATCTAGTGTAGGATTTATGGTTTACATTTTATTAGGTTACATTTATCTGAATTGTATATAGTTTTATTTTTTAGGTTGTTATGAATTCATATCAAAATAATGTTATATAAATACCATTCTTTTTATATATTATTGCTGGATATGATGGGATATACTGTATATTATGCTGGTTGTCTGATTGCAGATTTGGGAAACAATAAAACAGAAACCATATTAAAAAACCTCACTATTTATTCACGGTTATGGTAACAACCATGACTATAGACCTTATTTATCCATGGTTACTACCATAACTGTGATTATACATAGTCTGTAAGTGAATTTTTTTGACTACTTATATTCACGGTTATGCTACACAACCGTGATTATAGATGTTCTTTATCCATGGTTTCTACTATAACTGTGAATATACATTGTCTGTTATATTCATGGTTATCCTCGACAACCGTGAATATACATAGTCTGTTATATTCACGGTTGTTCATAATCATGGTTAGATGTAATTTATAACCACGATTATTAACCGTGGTTAAAGGCCCTCATCTACTATCACGGCTATAACAACCACGGTTCATTAACCATGATCAAAGGCCATTTTTAACCGTGATTATATCCATTTTTTCCACTAGTGTATTTTGACAAATCAAACACTTCTCTTGAAGAGCCCAAACTCTAATTCGGACCCCATCAACCTCGTTTCTTAGAAAAATTATCTAGTTAAATAGGAACCTCTGAATTCAACTTAAATATTTTTCCTGTTTTGGGCATAACTTTTTCATATGAGGTCAAAATTAAGAAATTTTCATTTCAGTTTCATCGTTATGAAAAACTTGACAAACTCTATTTCTAGCCTCAAACTCTATTTCATGATCTATCATCACCAAACTTGAAAAACCCGTTATTTAATCTCGTTAAATTCTTAGAAAAATCATAACTTTCTCATATGAGCTGAGAATTAGTTTGTTGTGATTTCTTTGTTCTCGTATTAAATCCCTTTACAATTCTCATGAAGAACCTGAAAGCTAGTTCTTGCTCGATCATCCCCGAAAAGCGAAACTTTTCAGAAAAATAATGATTTTTGTCACCCAATAGTACCCCTATAGAAAAACGTGAATATCTCTCTTATACAATGTCAAAATGACTTCGTTCTTTTTTCATGGTTTTGTATCAAAAAATCCTACAACTTTCATGAAGAAACCAAAAGCTAATTCACAACAGATTTTGCGTGGCAGATTTATTTTTCAAAAAAGAACTATTACACCAACTCTGATTTTTCTCTGTTTTTGGCGTAACTTTTGCTCCGGGTGTCAGATTTTCACATACCACATATCGCTTTGAAGAGAGAGAGCTGATCTACAACTTTCATGTTGGAAACATTTTCATATTCTAACCGTAACTATAAGTAACTTTTTGTTTTCTTTTAAAATTAACTATTCAAAACCGGTACCAATTAAATCTAGACCCAATGGCCAGATTTTCCTATAAATATGGCATCACCCCTCTTCAAAATCTGCATAACTCTTTCTCTCCCTCTTCATGCAGCCCTTCTCTCTCTCCCTCTCCCCTCTCTCCTCTATTGATACTAAACCACCTCTATTCTTCACCAAAACCACCTCTCGTCTAGTATCACAAAAATACGACACCTGAGGTAAAGGGGTATATTCTCTGGTATCCTGGGGGTGAACCGTGTGTTTGGAAAGACTAAGGTACTTTTGGTCCTTACCTTTCCGAGGGCAGGTTCGGGAATTGTTGTTAAATTAAGATGCTTTAATTTTTATATATTTCTTTTATATATTTTTATTACTATGTATATGATTAATTGGCTGTGTTGATTATTACTAACTATAATGATTAAGTGGATATGTTAGGTATTGAATTATGAAAATATTAAGAACCATGAGTGTCTATGTGGATTCCAGTGAGGAAGTTTTGAAAGACGAGATAAACAAGGAAATAAGGATGGATGGTCACCATGTATATCACTGCTATTATTATTATGATTACAATTATGATTATGATTATAACTATGATTATTATTATTTACTATTAAGCTTAAAGGCTGGCTCTGCCACCTTATTCTCTGCATTTATCTTTCTTTTTATTTCTACTTATCTATATTATAATGGACGGCTCTGCCGCCTTATTCTTAACATTTGTTTTTATTTTATTTAATTTCTGTCATTTATTTTATCGAATATATTGGCTGGCTCTGTCGCTTTATTCTCTGCATTTATCTTTCCTTTTATTTCTACTTATCTATATTATAATGGACGGCTTTGACGCCTTATTCTCTGTATTAGTTTTTCCTTTTTATTTCATTTATGCTTATCTATATTATAACGCACAGCTCTACCGCATTACTCTTAACATTTTGTTTTTGCTTTATTTAATTTTTATCATTTATTTTATCAAATACAATGGCCGGCCCTGCCGCCTTATTCTCTGCTTTTATTTTTCCTTTTATTTCATTTTTTTATATTATAACAGACGATTCCTTATTATTATTATTATTATTATTATTATTATTATTATTCTTGTTACTAATATTATTATTGTTTTAGTTATGAATAATGAAATAAGGAACACACTGCTTACTCGTTAAACTAAGCATTATTTTAGCCAAGATATAACCGATATATTTTCTAAAATAATAATAAATAAATTAATAAAAATAACCTACAACATCTGAAAAATAAGTGGGCCCTAACAACATGAGAACAAATGTTACGAGGCTGGAAATACATAGATACCCAGGGATCAAAGTAATGATAAAACTAAAATAATGCATTTTACATCATGAAGATATTTTTGAAGGATTAAAACTAGAGCATACACTGGGTATGTTGGAGGACATTCACGTCTGATCTCTGAGGAGAATCATGGGAGTACAACCGAGACGAAAACCCAATGGCATCAGAGTCGCGCCTGAAGCCGGGTCAGACGATGCAAATCTAGTGTACTTTGACTAAATGATGGAATGTAACTATGATTGGGTAGAGCCAAGTCCCAGGATAATATAATGATTAGAATTTGTGAGTCTATTCGTACCTTATGATGATTAAATAATGGTTGGGGGACTTGGTGGGCTCGGATCGCTCTAGTGTGGAAATGTTATGCCCAGGGATAGCTTGAGCAGGACGACTTCCAAAGAATGAGATAATGGTGATGGTGGATTGGTTTATTGGGCCTACATACATCATGAGACTTAAACTTTAGATAAATTATAATGAACCTAACTCATGCATTCCATAACAACATTATTGATTGTTATAGTTGTAAATATGTTAACTGGATTATTTATGTTATATTATCTGTTGATTGGGTATGCCCACATCGGGAACCTTCAGGGTCTGGAGTATATACTCAACCTTTCTGTTTAATAATAACAGAGGAGCTAGGAAACCAAGAACCGGAGTACGAAGAACAGCAATACGTTGGACCAACTGGGAGCACTCAATAAAAGTAGGATATATGTAGTTGAATATATATAAATAAGTAATAAGACAATGGATGACTGTATGTATTTAAGGGGTGCCTACATGCCCCATTCTGTTAAGAGTACAATTACTTATAGTTTGTGAATGACTATGTGAATTACCTATTATTTGCTTCCACTGATCTGCCATTATTTTACTTACAAAAAAAAGTCCTCAATTTTTCTAAAAACTTTTAACCTCTTAGTTAAGTAGGATGATCCTATAGAAGGTTCTGTCCTATTTAACCGAGGGTGTTACAGTTAACATCCTAACCATATGAAATTAACATATAGATAAGCTAACTAATAAAGATAAAGATATAAGAGATTGGTTAACAGCCTAACCACCTCAAACTAACCTATCTACTAATAAAGATAAAGATAGATTTAAAGATTTAATTTCTATTTTTTCCCCTTCTTTCTATAATACACTTTTAGCTTATTTGGAGGTCTAACATTACCTTCCCCTCCTAAAACAACCTTGTCCTCAAGGTTAAAATCTGGAAATTAAGCTTGGATATGGTGGCTGAATCAACCTGGTTGTATAGTGTCATCTTCCTCCCCATAAACACTTTTTGGATTTGTGTTATAATCCTTAGCCAAGATAATGACCTGTAAGTTCTTATCTTGACAGCGATGTCCTGGACCAAAAGGTAAACCACAATGAAAGCATCGATTTTCTTCCCTACGTTTGACATATTCCTGGTATGGTAAACTTCTGGTTCCCCTGAATCTGTTGGGATTTGTAGGTGTAGGCGTAGAATAGACTTCTCCCTGATTTTTATGATTGATGTTGTTGTTGGTAGGGTTGGAAATAACAGGGGCTTATATTCAAGAAGCTGATCCCTGGTTCCCCTGAAATCGATACCCTGTTTCCATGGTATGCTCTTATGGTTTCCCCATGAATTGACCCTCTTTCATGGCATCTTCTATGTCTCTCACAATTTCCAGTGATTTAGCTCTTTAAGATCATGGGGTCGGACTAATCCTCTAACGTCTGCACGTAGTCCATCTAAGAAATATCCCAAGATTTGCTCCTCTAAACTGTTTTACGTTTGAACAATTAGAAACTCGAATTCTTGGGCATAGTCATCCACTATTCCTATTTGTCTTAAAGCTGCCAACCTTTCATACACAGAACCTCGCCCATTCTCGCCATATCTTCTTAGTAATGCTCGTGAAAAATTATCCCAAGAAGGATTCTTGGTGTTGTTACGCCAATATTGGAACCAATGGCAAGCTTTTCCTTCCATGTTGATAAAGGCCACACATAGTTTTTCTGATGGCTTGACATGGTGCACTGCAAAAAGCTTTTCTACCCTAGCAAGCCAGCCCAAGGGGTCATTCCCTTCAAATGTAGGTAGTACCACTTTCTTTAACCAAGAATGTTACAAATCTTCTTCATCCTTTTCATTATCAATAGAACCAATACTTGAACTATCTGTATCATCTTGTGGTTGTTTTTTGGTGAGACATTCCATGATAAGACCTCTAATTTGATTCAAATCAGGCATATTTTCCTTCATGTAGGTGACATCTTTCTGTAGTTCCCCTAGCTTGCTTCCATGATTCTTGATCGTACTTTCAACTTGTTACAAACGTGATTCCATTGTAGCAGCAACATGAAACGGCAGGTTGGACCAATTATTAGGTATCTTGTACCTCCAAGAAGATAAAAGGGCATTATTCGTCCCTGAATTTTATTGATTTCAAAAAAAAGAGCTATGCAAAGGAGTCTACTCCTATCACACTAGAATTAAACCAGTTTTGCACTAAGCAATAAAAAGAAAGATCTGTTTTTGTTGGAAAACATATAAGCTATTTATAGGAGATTGGTTAACACCCTAACCATCTAAAATTAACATATAGATAAGCTAACTAATAAAGATAAAGATATAAGAGATTGGTTAACAGCCTAACCACCTCAAACTAACCTATCTACTAATAAAGATAAAGATAGATTTAAAGATTTAATTTCTATTTTTTCCCTTCTTTCTATAATACACTTTTAGCTTGTTTGGAGGTCTAACAATTATAGATTTCTTCAGAATTGATCATCTGAAAAATTTATACTTGCGCTTTAGATTATTGTATTTCTTAACTCTATCCAATTCTTGTGTGATCTATTGAAACACTACACAGGAGTCAATTTGCATACAAATAGTAAAGATTTTCAAATGAATAACTAATTTCAATTAACTTTCCTAAACCAAGACCCACCTCTCAACAAAATCAGCAAACCATTTGTGTAAGTGATCTCTTATTAGTTATTACCTGTTATTCATGTTTTGGTCCAGTCATTCTATCCCATTGGGTTAACTGTACTCTTCCTTTTTGATCAACTTCCCACCATATAAACTACTTATGGATTTTATAGATTGCCTCAATGATCCCTTTCGAAATTTTTATATTGCATGCTATATATAGTAATAGAGCTAAGTACAAAGTTTGGCAATGTCACTCTCTCAGCCATAGATAAATGTCTTCTCTACCAATTTTCTAAGCTTTGCTTCAACTTATTAATTAAATATTGCAAAAGAAGATTTTGGCTGTTTATGCAAAATTAGTATTCCAAGGTATTATAATTGATGAATGAGAGAGTTTGCATATTTTTCTCTTGCAGTACTTGATGAATGAACTTTAATGGAAAAAAAATCCTCTTTTGCTTTTCAACATGTGCATGTTGTGAATATTTTCTTAAACAATCAGAACTTTCTCTTGGATACCTCTACTTAGGATAAAACTAGTTTGCATACCAGAGATTAATCTAGGTAAGTTGGGCCTCGAGTCTTTGAACTATAGCTTTGATTAAAATTTTATGTAGATCATTAATAAAAAGATAGGCCTTAATTGAGAAATAAATTGAACCTTTGGTATCAACATATATTTGTAAAGTTGGTGCTTTCAATAAGATTAGGTTGTCTCCACAACTTCATGATAAAAAAAAATATACTGGTCTTTACTGGTTTCCATGATGTCCAGTAGGGTAACCATCAGGCCAAGGGGTCTTCTGTGGTTCCATAAGAAACAAGGCTTTTTTCAATTTCCACATCTATGAGCATTGTATTAAAGATCATAATTCCTTTTCATTAATCAAAGGGTAAGAAATTTTAGCATGCTTATATTGTCCTAATCTTCTGTCTCCAAACTATTGAGTTTTTTCATTATGACACTGATTGGATAGATAATATGTTCTTAAATGTTTAAAATTAGGTTGTTAAATAAATGGGTGGGCATGCTCAACATGGGTAGGCTATGGAGTGGAGCAAAGAATATGAAAAGTATTTCTTAGGGATCTTAGTAGATAAGGTCAATAGAGATCCCAATGGTCATCTAACTTTTAAAATATCTTATTGGGAAGAAATGAATGAAATGATATTTTTAAAATTTGCAAAGAGATAAGGTGCTGATAAGTTCAAGGCAAAATGTCACTGAATACGTCAAAATTCAGTTAGCTAATAAGTAAAACTGGTGTTACATGGGACTATAATAACAATATTGTATATGGTGAAACAAAGTTTGGGATGAATTTTTTAAGGTATGAATTGTGCTTCAAATTGTTAATTTTCTTACCCTTTGATGACATACTATATTAATAAATTAATTTAATATATTGTAGTAAGATAAAATCTACAAATCTTTCAAGAAAAAAGATTGCAAACTATACCTATTATTGAATATTGTCTTCAGTAGTTCCTCTGCAACTGGTGCTTTTCATAACGCTTCAACTATAGCACCTTAAATTTTGGAAGAAGAACACATTATTAAGGAAGAATATTTAGGAGTACATAGGGGTGGTATTGGCATAAGTGAGGGTTGTGTAGGTGATGATGGTAGTAGAGGTGGGGGTGGTAGTAGAGGAAAACATAATTATGATATTGATTTTGAGTCTTTAGATCATAGTAGAAGGGTTAAAAAAATTCTAAAAGGGATAAGATTGATGCACTCATGGATGCATCGTCCTAATCTATAATTGCTAGTAAGGAAAAAGATATAGCCAAGGTCGAACATTACAAATCATAACCCAATTAAGCTACAGAAGATTTTTCTATTACAAAATTACATGACTGTATTAGATGAGTTACCTGATGTTAGCACTGCCTCTTATAACAAGGTTGAAGATGTTATGAATTATTTTGCATGAAGCCACATGTGTTTTTAAATTTATGCGACAGGTTGAAGATGTTAAATCTATTACATGATTCAAGAAATGTTAGCATAAAGGAAGGTTTAGCAATGAGATTAAGGATCTTATGCCATGGCACAAGACAAAGACTAGTCTGATCGATTTTAACATTCAACTGGAACAACTCATGTGTAGTTTAAAAAGGTTTTAAGAGCATTAAAGTCATTTAGTACAACAGCAATTAGACCTATTGATTGAGGTGAAGTTCAACTAGAAATTCGAGAAAATCCTAAATGGTACCTATACTTCAAGGTATAATATGATTACTACTTTGAACTTCTTTAATTTCATTCTAAATTAGTTTAAATATATATTTTTTATTTTAGAATTGCATTGGTGCCATCAATGGAACTCATGTGGAAGCATAAGCACTAGCACGTAAATAGAAGTCTTTTTATGGAAGGAAAATAGTTTTTGTCACCCAAAATGTCATGGGTGTTTGCTCACATTATATGATGTTCACCTTTGTCTATGTTAGTTGGGAAGGAACAACTAATGATTCCCGTGTATTTGCAGACTCAGTATATAGAACTGAAAGCAAATTTCCTATACCTACTAATGGTATGACTCATCATTATGTGAAATATATTACAATAGTAACATGAATTCATTAACTAACTTGTCTTTCTTTTTTCTTTATAGATCATTTCTACATTGTATATAGTGGTTATCCCAATATAAAAGGGTGTTTGGTCCCTTATCAAGGTGAACGATACCATCGTAGTGATTTCCAACGTGGTGGAGGAATAAGAGGAAAAGAAGAATTATTCAATTACATACACTCATCGGTTTGTAATGTTATAAAGTGCACATTTGGTGTTCTTAAGGCTATATTTCATATTCTAAAACATATACCAAATTATCCGTTGCGGTATCAAATGTTGATTCAACACAAATGTTGTGCGTTGCATAACTATATTGGGATGAAAGATAGGGCTGCATAACTAGATTGATGTAACTAGACCCTATGGTGGTCTAGGCTCAGTGATACTTGGTTGTTGTGGGAGTGCCCCACGATGGGTACTAGGTGACCCCTAGGATTTCTGAGTTAGATGGTCTGTTAAGCCTTATGGATTATTGAGCCCTAGTGAAGCAATTGTGTAATAAGTCGTTGAGGCTTGAATCGTCATAAGATGAGATGCAAATAATGAATGTGATACCTGAAAGATAGTGAATGGTAAGTGATCCGGTCCTAACACCGGCCCCCAAGAGCATGGCTTTAATGCTTTGCCAGATCAGCATTTCGAACAAGAGAAGTACGCTTTAAATACATTACAATTACTTCTATACAGAATGCATACCGCCAGGGCAAGTAACTCCGCCAAGGCATGCTACTCCGCCAAGAAACGTAACGCCGCCAGAATTTGTTACTCCGCCAAGGTGGAAAATATTGAATATCTTATACACGCATGAAATGTTCCCAATGCATATTACTCCGCCAAGCCATAGGCTCAATACTGGCGGAATATTGAATTTCCCATACTGCGTAGCGAGCCCATACTCACAACCCCGGCACGAGATTGACTCTGTCTTGAGAGGTTAATAATGGGAATCACGCTGTCACGCATAAAGGGGAATAACAATAAAATAATAAAGCATTGACGCTTTCCAGACAAGTGGAGATACCTACTACAATAATGGTGCTTGTAAACGGCGCAGGGACCCACCACCTTTTCAGCATTATGCCTGAAAACAAGGAACGGGTCCTACCAATAATGGATCACCAGTAACAGGTATATAAACCTCTATCAAAAAGGTATAAGGGATCCCCAATTCTAAACCTTACACTCTTTTACTTGCATAATTCTCTGAGATTTGCTTTCTAAGTCTTTAAGTATTCTGAAATACTGACTTGAGCGTCGGAGAACGATTGCAGGTACCACCCCCAATCGGGTCAAGGCAAAGAAGATCCCGTCAGGCGGAGTGCACACCGCCTTCGCATATTGCACTCCGCCTCAACATACAAAGGCACTACGTATCTATACATTTACGCACATTGCTTTGTATCAGATTGACATTTTATGTACGTTTTGAATTGTTCAACTAACATACTTCTACACCCCCTGTAAAGAACAGTTCATTGGCACGCCCGGTGGGACCTGTAAATTTGGTATTCCCATAATCTTTGATCAATCTCCATTACATTCATCGTTAATGGAAAGACCAGGACCAGAAGTGCAGACTGAGGATTCTCCTCCACGCAATCCTAGACGTCTCAATTTTGATAACGATGCTCACAAAAAAACAACGCAGACTGATTCTCCAGATCAGAGAGACGACATGATTAGGATGCTGAGAGAGGAAATTGCTGAGCTTCGACGTGAAAAGGCAAATCATACTCACGAGAGAGTAGGTCCTGCAAGACAGCCGCATCATGAGGCGCATGCACAAGAGGAATCAAGCACTCCCAGCTACTCTCGCATCCCTACTTACATGGAAGAGCAACGAAGCCTTCCACTGGCAAATGCACAACATCAAGAGGGGAGGAGAGCAGGCTCAATTGCATCCCCCTCAGGATACAAGATGAGTATCCCATTTTCTAAAAGGCTCATGAATGCGCATGTCCCCAGACATTTGCAGACCATGCAACCTATTTCCATAGGAAAATATACTGGGGAAACAGATCCTTCTAAGCATCTAGATGCTTACATCTATGAGGCTATGTTCCTAGGTGCAGAAGAAGATATCATGTGCAGGATGTTCCCCAGAACCCTTACAGGTGAAGCTCTTAGTTGGTTCAAGAGTTTACCTTCAGGTTCCATTGATTCATGGGAGGATCTGGCTACAGCTTTTGGCAGCCACTTCGTGATCTCTAGGGATGCACCTAAAACCTCTCATACTTTGGCTCAGATCAAGCAAGGTGACAAAGAATCTTTGAAGGATTTCCTTAAGAGATTCTATAAGGAGGCAGCCATGGTTCCTGATTTGACGGAAGCGATACAGTTGCATATCCTTATCGAGGCTATGCAGCCAAAATCACCTTTTGCTCTATCGTTGGCAAAGGGACCTCCATCCACAATGGAGGAATTTCGCAGGAAGGCGTCCAAGTACGTTGGTATTGAGATGCACCTGGAAGCCACTGCATCACGCAGTAAACCGCCCACCGCAACTCCACACCATGACAAAGGTAAAGAAAAATCATCCAGGAATGATAAGTTACCTCAGAAAGACAAAGCAGGGAACCAGCCCTTCAAACAGCAAGATAGACATGTGTTCAATTTCGCTCATTATGCACCCCTGAACACGTCTTATGAGCAAATCTTGCGTGAAATAGGATGGACTACCCTTAATATTTACGGGATTCAACGTCCACCTCCAATCAGACGCGGTGGGAACCCAAAGAAATATTGTGAGTTCCATGAGTCAGTTGGCCATACCACGGAGGAGTGCAAGCAACTCAAAAATACCATTGAGGTACTCATTCGCGAAGGCAAACTGAAACATTATTTGTTCAAGGGTAAATCTCACGATGAACCAGAGAGATTTGAGAAAAGATCTCGTGATCGTTCCCCTGATCCTGATAACACTCGGGAACCAAAACATATGGTGGTAACCGAAAAACAAAAGGGCGTTGTTCTTGAGTCCGCCCAAAGAGAGCCAAGCCCAGAACCCAGATCACGGGGTAAAAGGCAGGTTGTAGATATGATTGCTGGGGGCTTTGCCAGAGGCGGACCCTCAAACACCGCCAGAAAAAATCACCATCGTATGATCTTGTCCGTGCAAGGCAAGGGTAAGGAATATCGCCCATTCAGGAACAGGGTCCAGACTCCGCCCATAACCTTCACAGATGATGATTTTGGCCCTACAGTTCCTGAAGGAGATGACGTAGTAGTGATTATCACAGTAATCGCTAATATGGATGTAAAACGCATCCTAATTGACCAGGGAAGTTCCTGCGACGTTATCTTCTATGACTGTTTTAAACGCATGGGACTAACTGATGCTGATTTGCAGCCTTATACGCAGGACCTTACAGCCTTTAATGGCGCCAAACAGCCCACTAAAGGCTACTTGGATACAAGGATCACTTTCGATGGTGAACCTGGGGCAAGGACTGTGAAATCCAGGATTCTTGTCATTGATGTTAAATCTCCATACAATGGCATCATCGGGCGGCCTACCCTGAATGCCATGGAAGCCATCGTTTCAACCCCCCACTTGTTAATCAAGTTCATTGACTAAGATAATCAAGTCCCGTCTATCAGGGGTGACCAGGAGATGGCTCGCTATTGTTACAATTTGAGTCTTAACATGGTGAAGCTTGAAACCATGTCTAAGAAAAGAAAACTGAATGAAGGAAGCAGTGCGGCGGCATCCGTAAATTTGGTGGATCTTGACCCCAGGGCAGAGTCTTCTATAGACCCACTGAATCCTTTGAAACCAACTCCTAATGGTGGTTCCAAGTCTATTGTATTAGGCAGCACCCCGAAGCAAATTACTAACATCAATGACAAACTGGAACCTAACATGGAAGCAAGACTAATTGCACTTCTCCATGAATACAAAGAAATATTCGCCTGGACTGCAGCTGACATGCCTGGAATGGATCCTAACTTTTGTTGTCACCGCCTGGCGGTGTATCCTTAAACCAAGCCAGTGGCACAAAAGAAGCGGCGTATGGGTCCTGCTAAGCAAAAAGCTGCTTGTGAACAAACAGAGGAGCTCCTAAAGGCGGGGTTCATCAGAGAACTCCGTTACTCTTCCTGGCTGTCCAACGTGGTTATGGTACAGAAAGCCAATGGCAAGTGGCGTATGTGCATAGACTACGTTGACCTGAATAAATGCTGTCCCAAAGATCCATACCCTCTCCCCAACATTGACAGATTGGTTGATGATTCCTTCGGATACAAATATCTATCTTTTATGGATGCCTACTCCGGATACAACCAAATTCCAATGAGCGAGGATGATCAGGAGAAGACAGCATTTATTAATGACAAAGGGGTCTTTTGCTACAATGTCATCCCATTTGGGCTAAAGAACGTCGGGGCGACATACCAGCGCATGATCAACAAAGTTTTTGAAGGCATGCACATGAGGCTGGTAGAGGTTTATATTGATGATATTATTGCCAAGACCCCAGAGGGAGGAGACCACGTTGAAGACCTGCGCCTCATTTTTCAATGCCTGCAGCAATACAACATGAGACTCAATCCACTTAAATGTACATTTGCTGTACCTGGGGGCAGATTTTTGGGTTTCATGTTAACACAAAGAGGCATAGAAGCTAATCCTGATAAGTGTCGTGTAATACAAGAGTTGCAGAGCCCCAAAACATTGAAAGAGGTGCAATCCCTCAATGGCAAAATCGCTGCTCTAGCACGATTCATGCCAAAAATGGCTCATCGCTCTCTTCCCTTGTACAAGATGCTGAAGAAGGATAAGAAATTCAATTGGGGCCCAGAACAAGAGGCGGCCTTCCAAAGCTTGAAAAATGTCTTAGCCAGCCCTCCAATCCTGGTAAAACCAAGCCCAGGTGAACAACTCATTGTTTATTTGTCTGTTTCAGATGAAGCGCTGGCAGTGGCTCTGGTCAAGGAAACAGTTGAAGGCCAACGACCGGTGTACTTCACTGGTAAAACATTGCATGTGGGTTACTGTTGTAAATTTCTAAAATGTATGGTCGTTTTACTAATGTATGTTACTGTTGTAAATTTCTAAAATTTACCTATGATGATTATTATGGATGAAAATGATATTTTCCATGTGGGTAATGATTTATTTATGAATTATTGAGGGATTATTGATTATTATGGATGTTATTAAGTGTCCTATGAATGTCATACAGTATGTAAACTGGTCTGAATCGGGGTATATAATCCGGTGTGGGTACCAGCCACAAAAAGAGTATGTTTTATAATATTTGTACACCGGCACAGTGGGTATCCGGTATTGTAATCCGATCTCTCAGTGGGAGAGGTCGGTCTTGTTGTCCTGGAGATCCTTCACACCAAAGTTTACGTTGTGAGGGGGCGAAAGGTGGTGTCACTTGTGAAGATTTTCCGACGTTCAAGTTAGTAGAGTGTATGGAAATTTATAGAACACTTAAGCAATGCAATAGAATAGTAAGAGTAAGAACAACGTAACCCTGCATGTGTTTGTGAATATGCTATTTTTGAGCGTAGAAAATGAATCATTGAGCAAGTGGGCCCAAGGGTTCTGATACCGTGTGTAGCGTATCAATCAGAGTGGCTCAGTGTTCAGAGCGTGATAGTGGATAGGTCAATGATCAGTGTACAATTTTGACATAGGGATGGGGATAATCAACTTTTCCCGTATATCACGCCTGTAATCGTACTTACATCCTTTAGTGAGTGATACAAACACATTCCGCTGTGCAGGGAATCCACGTTGATAAGTAGTGACCCTTACTTATCTTATCATGACGTTGAGGCAAACGGTTATACGTAACGGAAAACTGAGAATGGATAAGGGATTCAATATATCAGATGAGACCTCGGATGACCGGTATAGGAACCTTTCCTTTATCATGTCTCTGTAGTACGGATGCTGTGCCGTGACAGCGGTGGGCCCTCTAGGACCACCAAAATGATGTACTGTCTTAAGGGTCGGTGTCCAGACCGGATCATTTGTCCCCTAGCTTATATAAGGGACTGTTAAGTTGCTCATATAAGCTACACAGTCTTTGAGAAGTCTGGATTCCGAAAAGATACACCAAAGGTGCCCACTGAAAACACGTGTCAGCTATGTACTGGTGCCTTGTCCTTGTTTCCGTTCTACAAGTAAAATATCCACTCTCATGATGCCCTCATAACAGATTTAGACAAAGATTTGCCATGAGGGAAATCCCAAGAGTCTTTGGAAATCGTAACTCTTGGTATTCGAATAGTTGTTGGGGTGCATTTAATGCTTCTGAATGATTGGGACCATAAATGCTTTTTAACACGTGAATCATCATTGCTCCGAATGGGTAACTGTCATTATGATTATTTTGGGCTCAACATTTAAATTTTTTCTGGCATATTTCATCGAATCTTTTCATGAATCGTCGCTGTTTCGCGCCTTTGTAGTTTGAAACGACAGTGCCGTTTGACCCGATAACATCACATTTTACTTTGAACGACGCGTCTCATGCCCGAAGGTTGGGCCTCTTCGTTACCTATAAAAGGACAACTTAGCGATTCTGAAAAGTTACATTCGCCTCTAACCTTAGTGAAACTCTGCTGAAATTTTGGAAGAGATTGTTGCTGGTATTTTGTGAAGTTCTCCCATCTTCCATCCTTAACTTCCTTTTAGGTAACCTCCTTTTCCTCCTTTTAACTTCTTCATCTTCATTTCTCTTGAACTTTTTAACCATGCGCCCTAGGCAGAGCCGCGCTGGTCCTTCAAATAGGAGGGGAAATATCCCTCTCAGGCCCTCTGGCTATCAAGGTGGAAGGATTTCTATGGGTCCTTCCAGAATTGGGTCTCATGGTTCAAGGAGAGGTGGGGCCTTCTTCACAAGACAGCCAGTGATCAGGCTTGACTCTGAACCCTCCTCTAGTTCTGAGACCATCGGTTCCCCAAGAAGCTCGTCGGGTTCGAAATGGTTCCTTGCTGATGACGTTGCTTTTTACTATAGTACAGACGCCTTTGTTCGCGCCACTGACGAGATGGAAATCGAGGGACGTGGCAAAATTCCTATCGTACGCACTCAAGAGGGGTGCATCAACGTTGTTGCACACCGATTAGATTGGGAAGCTATTAATCGGTCTCATCCTTATTGCTGGGTAGAGGAAGAGTTCAAAGAAATCCCTTCTCGACACGCTCGCAAAGATGGTAGACCGGCGTCCCCAAGCTTTAGGGTTTTTGCTGGAGAGGAAAATCATGGGAAATTCTTGGTTCTGGCACCCCGGCCTATGGAACGAATCTGCCATACTGTGCCAGACGAATGCTCTGTTTATATGTACGACTTTATTTTTCAATACCTCGACATGCGTTTCCCAATGACTGATTTCCAAATGGGAGTATTAAGATTCCTAGACTGCGTCCCCTCCCAGTTGCATCCCAACGGATGGAGTCTTGTCCGTGCTCTGGAAGTCCTGGGTGAATATTTCAATTTTAAACCCACTGTGGCTATGCTGTTCTACTACTGCCAGGTGGTCCGCCGTGCTAACAAGAAAGGCGGTTTGGGCTTCATAACCCTCCGCTGTGACTCGAGAGTCATCAATTTCAAGTCTTTTACTGAATCGGTGAAAATCGATGGGCGCTCTTTTAAACAATACTACACGAGGATTCGCGTGAGGTCAGAAGAACCGGTCTTCTGGATGAGTGAGGACGGAATCCCCAAATTTCCCTTAAGCTGGACTCATGAGCACTTCTTGCTCGCCAACTGTGCTTATTTCACAGACGAGAGTGAGTTTTCCTCTCACTCGATTAAAGTCTTGGGCGCTCTAAGGGCGTTTACCTCTGTTCACAAAGAAATCTTTTGCAAACCTCTCCTGCAGTCTGCTTCTAACAGGAATATTTATCTAAGTAATCAACTTAACTCTTTATACTCGTACATCGTAATCTGATGTGTTATTATGACTTATGTTTCTCTCTTTGCTTTTACAGATTGGATAGAAAGGAATAGCTCCAAGATGCTTGCGCTAAAGTCCTTACTAGTCGAAGACGGTTCTTCTTCTGAGAATGAAGAAAACAATGTCCAGCTGAAGAGGAACATCGTCAAAACGAGAGCTAAATCATCCCCCTGACCTCCGAAGTGGGTGATGATGTCCCCCTCTTGGATTCTCAAGCCGAAGGGGAAGAGGTCTTCCAAGAAGAGACACAAGAGGAGAAGAAGGAGAAGAAGAAAAGGGTTAGGCTTATTAAAGCCCCTGACAAAGAGAAGACCTCCACCATGGTGCCAAAAAAGAGGCAAAAAGTTACTCATGACACCGGTGCGAGGAAAGACACCGTATCTTCTGGAGCACCCTCTCAGCCTTCTGACCGTCCCGCTCTCCCATCTTTTCAAAGGGTGAGGATGGAACCACCTACCCATTACTTTCTTTCTCCTTTCTTGGTATATGAAGGGCCTTCTCCTGCCGTACTTTCTCCTCCACTCTATAAACTCCCCCCACCCTAGAAGTAGATGAAATGAAAGAGGCCATTGCAGCTGACAAATGGCAACTGGCTGAGTTAACCGGTCTCCTAAACTCCCTTAGCCACAATGTCGACAGTGTCAAAGAAGCAGATGAGTTGGCTGGTAAGCTTGAACATCTGAATATCTCGGCTGTAAAAGATAGGGCTCATTTGAAAACCGCAGAGGAGAAATTGGAAAAGGCTCGAGAGTTGGAACTAGAGCAAACAGCTGAGTTGGTTTCTCTGAGGGCCTCAACCAAATCTCTTGAAGGGAAGATTTCTGAACTTCAAGATGATCTCAAGGTAGAGAAACAAAAGAGCTCCAAGCTTTCTGATGATTTGGCCGCTTCAGAGACTGGTAAACTCAAGAGCCAGGAAGATTTTGCTGCCAAGGAGAGAGAATTGCTCAAGCAGCTTGAAGAGCTAAAGGTGGGGGATGCTGCGACTAGTTCCTTAGAGAAAAAAATGCCAAGCTAAAAAAGGACTTGGTCAAAGCCAGAAATAGGGCAAACAAGGCTGTCGAGGCATGTACTGCTGTGGCGTATGATTCCTTTGGCCTTGTTGTCTACTAGGTTTTATACCGTAACCCCAACGTGAAATTTGACCTATACGGTATGGATCCCTTCTATGAATTTTACGAAGGGAAATTAGTTGCCGTGGTGGATGGAAAGTACAAGGAACCCCCTCTATCTCTATATGAAACGCCCCCTCTCCCAGAAGGTCAAAGCATGGGTCCCTCTGGATCCACTCTGGATTAAGGGGATCATCAAAAATAACAAGCTCAAGAGGAGGATACCAGAGCAGAGAAGACCCGGGCGAGCTTAAAGGATGATGGAGATGAAAAGGCATCCACAATGGAAAATCCGAAGCCTTCCTCTTAGTCTCGTATCTATTTCTAGTTTTTGCTGCTGTGTTTTGGGATCAGCTCCAGTTTTATTTCAACTCATATAAAATTTTCATTGAATGAATGAGATTTTCCTTGAATTTGCTTTTGACATTTGCAGGAAATGTACCGTTATAACATAACTTAGGTATATATGCTACACTTTTACCTTCAAACTATTCACGAGACCGTTCTGTATAATTATCTCACCATTGAAATGTAGTATGCATCCTAGAGAAAATAATTCAATAAAACTCAAAACAGACAAGTTATAGAACATAAAATCATTCATACGTGTACTGTCCCCAAGTATGAGTATTTTGGTGGGTAAATATCTGTCGTGAGATATTATCTTTAACGCCTTTGAGGGTAAGAAATTCCATCCGATCTCTATAATGAAATACCGTAGAATGGGTAATAATGATTAACAAATACCATGAATAACATTCCGTGATTAGGAATCTGCCATAAAAATACTCCAACCATAAGGATGATGATTGAGTCTTCCATCATAAAGACAATGATGGGAATTGTCCGTGCCGGGAGTTATATCATCAATTCACAGAATAGGTGATTAAGATCGTCCTGGGGGAAATTACTTCAATTACGAGGACAACGATTGAATCCTCACCAACGTTTGGCTAAACCTACTAGTTGTACTTAGAGTTCGGTTTATTCCTACAATCCAAGCCTTTGATGGTGTTCGGTTTAATCCTACTAACCGTACTCAGAGTTCTGTTCACTCCTACAATCTGAGCCTTCAGATGGGATTCGGTACAACCTTAAACAAGGTTTGATCCTACTACCCTCTTCCTGAGGTTTGGTTCAATCCTACAACTCAAGTCTTCAACGGTGTTCGGTTTAATCCTACTAACCGTACTCAGAGTTCAGTTCAATCCTACAATCTGAGCCTTCGTGTGGGGTTTGGTACAGCCTTTAAGGAGGTCTAATCCTACAACCCATTTCTTGACTTACGGAGTTACATCGCCAATCACAGAATAGGTGATTAGGATCATCCGTCCTAAGCTTTTCCACATAGATCAGCCAATGCTATAAATTACAATACAGAAGAGGAAAAGGTAAAATCAACGTATTCATGAATAAAATTTTCATTGAATTGGATATGAATTACAAAGAAAGCGTAGCTGGGGTCATGCCTCGTTAAAACCTTCTTGAGAAAACCCAATGGGAAAAAACTCAAGTAAGGAAAAAGAGTACATGCCGTCTTACCAACTAGCTGTAATAAATACGTAAGTTCTGTGTGTTCCATTTATTGCGGATCGGTGTTCCATCGAGCTCTTCTAGCCGGTATGATCCCTTTCCAGTCACCTCAGATACTCTGTAAGGGCCTTCCCATGTTGGCGCCAATTTTCCTTGATGGGTGAACTTATTTCCCACACTTGCCTTCCTCAAAACTAAGTCCCCAGTGTTGAAGGCTCTATCTGCACACGTTTATTATACCGGAGGGCGGCCTTCACCTTTATCGTCTGGTCCCTGACAAAAGCCTCTTCTCTTAATTCATGGAGAACATCTAGTTCTGATGCCAAATTAGCACTATTATCCTCCACAGAGAAGTATTCCACTCTCGCCGATCTTGTCTGAAGCTCCATAGGAATCATCGCTTCAACCCCGTAAGTAAAACGGTATAGAGACTCATTGGTAGAAGAATGGGACGTAGTATGATATGCCCATAAAACATGACATAGTTGATCAGTCCATCCCCCCTTTGCTTCACCAAGATGCTTCTTCAGTCCCTTTAGCACCTCTCTATTAGCTACCTCAGCTTGGCCATTCGTCTGAGGGTATTCCACAGATGAAAAGATTTGGACTATCCCTAGTCCTTCAAGCAATTCTGTGAACTTCCTATCAGTGAACTGGGTGCCGTTGTCAGTTACAATCCACCCTGGAATGCCGAATCGAGCTATGATGTTTTCGTACACAAAACATCGTGTTCGTGCTAATGTGGTATGCACTACTGGCTCTAATTCAATCCATTTAGTGAAATAATCAACTCCCACAATGAGATACTTAATGCCGCCAGGTGCGGTTGGAAATGGACCCAAGATGTCGAGGCCTCATTGGTAGAAGGGCCATGGCACTGCGGATGAGGAGAGTTCTTAAGCCGGTGTGTGATGGAGATTAGAAAATTTCTGGCAAGCATCGCACCTCTTCAAAAAATCAATGGAATCCTGCTTCATCGTAGGCCACCAATATCCAGCCCTGAGGATCTTTCTCATTAAACTTCTTCCTCTGGCATGGTGCCCACATTGTCCCTCATGTACCTCCTCCATTACTCCTTGTATTTCGCTCTCTTTTAAACAAAGGAGATATGGCACTGAGAATCCTCTTCTGTAGAAAACACCATCGACCATGGTGAAATATGGTAACTCCCTTTTCACCCTCCTTCTCTCCCTCTCATCGGTGGGCAGCTGTCCGTCAGCCAGATAACGGATATACGGGGTAACCCAAGAATTCTCATATCAAGAGCTAACCATTATAGCGCTCAAAGAAGGGAACAAAGGAATGTTGGGCGATGTCAATGTACTCTGAACCACTGCTATTGTACTGCCAGGATGCTTCGTACTTGCAAGTCATGATAAGATGTCCGCTCTAGTATTTTCTTCTCTTGGTACATGTTTAAACTCTAACACATTGAACCTCCCTTTCAACTCGTTCACACAGTTCAAATATAGTTAGAGTTGGGACTCACGAACCTGGTATTCACCTTGAATCTGCAATATCACTAGCTGTGAATCACTGCACAATGTTACCTCTGTTGCGCCGATATTGATTGCTGCTCAGAGTCCAGCCAGACATGCCTCATATTCAGCTTAGTTATAGGAAGTTTTAAAGTTGAACCAGAGAGAAATCTTTAGGTGTACACCGTCATCGCTCTCAATAATCACACCAGCTCCATAACCTTTACTATTCGATGACCCATCCACATAAACGGTCCAATGAGCACGAGGTATGGTTGGGTCTACCCCTGTTATCTCTACAATGAAATTAGCCAGGACTTGGGCTTTGATGGCTCCTCGAGGTTCATAAGAAATTTTGAACTCAGAAAGCTCGATAGACCATTTGATCATCCTCCCAACGAGGTCCGGCTTACTAAGCACAGAACAGAGCGGCAGATCCATTCTTACCAGAACTAGATATGCGTGAAAGTACGGCCTTAATCGTCATGAGGCCCATATAACCGCAAGAACTGCCTTTTCTATCTTTTGGTATATGCTTTCTGCTCCTTACAACGTCTTGCTAGTGAAATACACTGGCCTCTTCCTTGACCAATGCTACGCCTAAGGCTTCATCAGAAATTGCCAAGTATAAGATGAGGGATTCACCAGAGTTTGGCTTTACTAAGATCGGTGGACTTGATAGCATTTCTTTGAGCTGCTGGAACGCTTGCTCCTGCTCCTGTCCCCATTCGAACTTCTTAGATTTTTTCAATACTTTATACAGAGGAAGGGACCTATGCGCCATTTTGGGCATGAATCGAGCCAGAGCGGCCACTTTCCCATTCAATGACTGTACTTCCCTCAAATTCTTTGGACTCTGTATGTCCAATATAGCCTGACATTTTCCTGGATTGGCCTGAATACCGCACTGGGTTAACATGAAACCCAAAAATTTCCCAGCTGGGATTGCAAAGGTACACTTCAACGAGTTCAATCTCATGTTATATTGTCGTAACCGAGTGAACACTTGGCGTAAATCTTCAACATGGTCACCTCTAACGAGAGTCTTGGCAATAATATCATCAATGTATACCTCCACCAGCTTGGTGTGTATGCCTTCGAATACCTTATTAATCATACACTGATACGTAGCTCCAGCATTCTTCAAACCAAAAGGCATAATAGTGTAGCAGAAGACACCGCGGTCATTGACAAAAGCTATTTTTTTCCTGATCTTCCTCCCATATCAAAATTTGGTTATACCCCAAATAAGCATCCATGAAACTTAGGTATTGGTAACCGGACGAATCATCAACCATACGATCAATATTTGGGAGTGGATACGGATCCTTCGGGTAACATCGGTTAAGGTCTACATAATCAGTGCACATTCTCCACTTGCCGTTGGCCTTCTGCACCATCACCACATCAGAAAGCCAAGAAAAATATCAGACTTCTTTAATAAATCCAGCCTTCAACAGTTCCTCCGTTTGTTCACAAGCTGCCTTTTGCTTTTTCGGTCCCAATCTCCTCTTCTTCTAGGCAACCGGCCTCATTTTTGGGTAGACAGATAATTTATAGTAGTAGAAATCAGGGTCCATCCCAGGCATGTCTACAGCAGTCCATGCAAAAAGGTCTTTGAATTCTTGGAGGAGTGCTAACAGGCGCTGCTCCACAACAGACTCCAGCTTATCATTAATATGTGTGACCTTCTTTAGGGAATCCCCCAAGACGACGTCCCTGGAACCTCCTTCCAGTGTGGGCTTTGAAGGATTGAGAGGATCAATCTTTAACTCTGCTCTAGGGTCTAAATCATTCAGACTAACCGACCCGGCCGCTGTTCCTCCGTCATTCAATTTCCTTTTCTTATTAAAAGCCTCCATCTTCACCATATTCAAGCTCAAGTTGTAACAATACTTGGGCATCTCTTAATCACCTCGAAGGGATGAGACACCATTGTCCTTGTCAATAAATTTGATACGGAGGTGCGGGGTAGATACGATTGCTTCCATAGCGTTCAGAGTAGGACGGCCAATGATCCCGTTGTAAGGGGACTCCACGTCAATCACCAGAATCCTGGACTTCACAGTTCTTGCTCCAGGTTCACCCTCAAAAGAAATGAGAGTATCAAAATATCCCTTAGTGGGTTGCTTTGCTCTATTGAACGCTGTGAGCTCTTGTGTATAAGGTTGTAAATCTGCATCATTAAAACCTATTCTTTTGAAGCAATTATAAAAAATAACATCACAAGAACTTCCCTGATCGACGAGGATCCTCTTGACATCCTTGTTGGCTATGACTGCGATGATAACTACTGCATCATCACCTCCTGGAATCGTTGGGCCAAAATTGTTATTTGTGAATGATACCATTGGTGCTGTCATGTCATCCCTGAATGGGCGGTTGTCTCTAGGCTTTCCTTGTACTGATAGGATCATCTGGTGATGATTCTTACGAGCTGTGATTGACGCTCCTCCTCTAGCAAATCCTCCAACGATCATATCAATCACCTTACGTCGGCTTTGCTTTTGCTGCTGAGGCATGCCGTCCTGCTGAGCTCCTTCACTGATTACTACTCCTTTCTGTTTCTCAGCTGCTGTGAACCTCCTGACCGGATTACGACTATTGTCATCTTTATCATCATGATCCCTTCCTCTTTTTCCATCCTGTCTGGCTCGTCTAAGGATTTCTCCTTGAATAAATACTGTTTCAGCTTTCCCTCTCTAATAAGGGTCTCCACTGTGTTCTTCAACGCCTTGCACTCATCTATGGTATGGCCAAGTTGCTCGTGAAAAGCACAATATTTTCGAGAGTTACTAGGTCTTTTCATTGGAGGAGGTTTCCTTATCCCGTAAACACTGAGCGTGGGCCAGCCCACCTCCCTCAGGATTTGAGAGTGCCTAGAATTCAATGGGGCGTAGTTACTGAAAGAGGCCACACGCCTATCTCGCTGTTGAGGTCTAAGACTCATGAAGTCATCTCTGTGTGCATGACTTTCTAGCCTTACCCTTTCCTTATCTCTTCGCGGTTACTGTGGAGGGGCTGATGGCTTCAATCTAGCAGCTGTGGCTTCCAAGTGCATGTCTATGCCCATATACTTTGAAGCTTTCTTTCAAAACTCCTCAAACGTCGTCGGAGGACTCTTTGCCAAAGATAAAGCAAAGGCTGACCCAGGTTGTAGAGCTTCAACAACAATATGAAGTTGAATGGCCTCTGTGAGGTTACGCACCAAAGTTGCCTCCTTATAAAACCTCCTTAAAAACTCCTTAAGGGTTTCGTTTTCTCCTTGCCTGATCTGGGCCAAGGTATGAGAAGTCCTGGGAATATCTCTGGAAATAACGAAATGGCTCTCAAATGCAACCACCATTTCTCCCCACTCTTTGTGATGAATAATTATGAATGACTAAATTAATGTATACATGAATGCCTTATGGTTTATTGAGATATGTTGTTGAACTGTAAATCCATGATTTTGAGAATTAATATATGTCATGTGTCCTTTAAGGACTTGTGGTTTTCCAAGTGATTATGAAAGTATTGATATCATGGTATGTTAAATTGATAAAGAGAATTAAAGGTATTCATGCATCATAAGAATTTGGACGCACCATGGAATTTAAGGGTTCCATGATTACCGGCCCTGGTGGGGGGTTACTCTATGATGAGTTAAAGCCTTATTTTTGTTGAGCGCCATGAAGGGTAGGGATTCATGGTTTATGCTAAGTCCTACTTGTGTACTTCGGTACTTGAACACCATGAAGGGTAGGGATTCATGGTGATCCAGTCAGGATACTGGCCCCCATTCTTGTGACGTCAAACTGACCTCATATAAGGAAAACCGGTGTCCTGGTTCAACGTTACCACACCGGATGTCCGATGTCTGGCCGTCCGTCCTCACCTCACGACAGCATCATTCATTTTCTCCATAACGGTTCTATGTTCATTTTTACAGGACATTTATATAACTGTTGGCTTTTCAGTCACAGCAAGGGAAGAGCCCCTGATAACTTATCAACGAAGACACTGTTTGTAGCAAAATACGTCACATCAATGGCTTCAGAAAGTAAGTGGGTGTGTCAGCAGATTATGCGGAAAAGGTGATTATCTTCTCCTCTTCCTAGAGGATCGTACTCTGATAATTGACCTACCCTTCTGACACATTTTGAAAGTTGAGCCACCTTGATTGACACAATATACACGCTATCAGAGCTAAGGGACCCACCTGTATCCAACGACTCATTTTCTCACGTACAACTATAAGAAGCATATATCAATACACATGCATGGTATCGTTGATCTAACTTACACTCTACTATTACTTCGCTTGAGCATTCACTGAGTTCTTACACTCTTCTAACTTGAGCGTCGAAGAATCTTTGCAGGTGGCACCACCTTTCACCCCCTTGCAACGCGAATCGTTGGTGTGAAGGATCTCCAGGACAACAAGACCGGCCTCTCCCACTGAGAGACCGGATTAATACATCGGTTACTCACAGTTCCGGTGTGCAAACCCTAAAAACACCTGCATTCTTGTGGCTGGTCCCACACCAGATCCTAGACCCCGGTCCAGACCAGTTCACATGGTATATGTTAAGTCCTACTTATGTACTTTGGTAGTTGAGCGCTACGAAGGGTAGGGATTCGTGGCATTATGCTAAGTCCTACTTGTGTCTCTATGAGACTTTTTACTGTAGTATTCCTACTACATCAAAATGGATCCAACATGACATCATTTGGCTAAATTAAAGATTATTAAATGTAAATGACCTTGTTTGGCATACTCATCATATCATAATTATTTGTTGATTGTGTTTGTACAATTTTACTTATTTTATATTTATTTTATATTCTATCTCACTCTTATATTATTTTTACAGTGCATGCTTAACAGAATGACGAGTGGTGTAATTAATGAAGCTTTTATGTTTTATTGCTTAGACTTTGACTTAATTTGAATTTTAATGTGTTGTAATAATATTATGTACCACGTACTACAATCATATCTATCGTTTCCGCTATATAAATGTATTATGTTTTATTCGTTCACGACTAGTATGCATGATAATATTCCACATTTATCAATTTTTAGGTGACCTCAGAATTTAAATTACTAATTTCAAAATGATTCTTTAAACGCAAAAAAATTTATTTCAAAAATTTGGGTTAATTAATTAGAATTTGTAATTTGGGTTTTCAGTGTTACATCTAAAGTGGTATCAGAGCATTTTCAAAAAAATTCAGGGCCAATTGCTGTGACATGTATTTTTTTTTCTTTCTTTGATATACTACATGAATTGTTTGGTTACTTGCTTGATAATATGTTAAGTATGTGCTATATGACTTGTTGCCTAACTGATAAATTATAAAATACTTATAGTTATGTTATAATCTTGTAATTGTATACGATATACTTTCCCTTAGAATTAGTATAAACCAAGCTACGAATGTAGGATGGCAAAAAACAATAACGACGCTATGGCAGCCGCTTTCAACCGCTTGGTTGAGGTCTTAGAGAGGCAAAATCAACCAAAAAATAATGGATGACTTCACGGATTGGATCACTTCTTGAAAAGGAAGCCATCACAGTTTAAAAGAGGCTATAATCCAGAGGTAGCATACCTATGGATTAAGGAAATGGAACACATCTTCCGATCTTTACCCTGCACAGAATTTAAAAAGGTGGAATATGCCACCTACATGATGATTGAGGAAGCAGAGAACTGGTGGATCCATGCCAGGATTCGTATGACTGAGATCGACAGACCATTGGACTGGGCTAACTTCAAAGACTGTTTTTTGGAGAAATATTTTCCAGCAAGTGTGAAGAGCCAAAAAGAGTTGGAATTCATAGAGCTGAAACAAGGCTTAATGTCTGTTGGTGAGTATGCTGCTAAATTTGAAGAGTTATCCCTCTTTTACCCTCCTTTCCCATAGGCAGGTGCTGAAGCCTCAAAGTGCGTCAAGTTCGAGAATGGTTTGAATCTTGAAATCAAAGAGGCTATCTGTTATCAAGAAATTTAGAGCTTCTCAATCCTGATTAATAAATGTCAAATTTTTGAAGAAAACCACTAAGCCAGATTGGCTCAAGAGAAGATCAATAGACAATTGAGACCTCGGTCAGTTACCTTCAAAAGAAAAGGATCGTTCTATCCAAATCGTTTCAAGGGAGGATCATCATCATCTTCTGAGAGACGTAACAATCATGTGAATATAAAGTGTCATAAGTGTGGAGGTAATCACCATATACGTGACTGCAATAGACGCCTAGAAGATATCACTTGCTTTTGATGTAATCAGAAAGGTCACATCAGCCCAAATTGTCCACAGAACCGTTAAATCAACAACAGTAACAACAATAACACTATGAATAATTGAAGAGGTTCTAGTTATCAGGGAGGCCGTGGAGAAAACACGCGTGCTGTTCAACCTCTAAGACAGAATGAGGAGTCAACAGATAAGACATTACAACCAGTAACAGGAAGAGTCTTTGCCATCAGTGGTTCAGAGGCAGACCAAGCAGACGACCTTGTGCAAAGTAAGTGTGAGATCAATGGTACCATTTTATCTGTATTGTTTGATTCTGGTGCTACACATTGTTTTATTTCTGAGGAGTGTGTTAGACGTCTTCAATTACCTGTAAAGTCTATGATGTATGACCTGATTGTTTCCACTCCCATCGGTACACAACTTAGGACTACTAAGGTGTGTAACGATTGTTTTGTGCTTGTAGAAGGTAGAAACTTTCTCGTCAATCTTGTTTGTTTACCTTTGAAGGATCTGGAAGTAATTCTAGGGATGAACCGGTTATCAGTGAATTGAGTCTTGGTGGACTGTCATAACAAGACCGTGATATTTCTATCAGAAGAAAACACTATTTCTGACAATCCCAAGATCTTTGCCTTAAAAGGTGAAATTCAATTGTTTGCCTTGTTTGCTCTTTCCAAAGAAGATGGTGAATCTGAAGCAATTGAGATGCCAATTGTCTCTGAATTCCCTGAAGTATTTCCAGAAAATGTCTTAACTTTACCTCCAGAACGTGAAATAGAATTCTCAATTGATTTAATTCCAGGAGCAGAACCAGTGTCTAAGGCTCCATATCGTATGTCACCTATTGAACTGGTAGAACTAAAAAAGAAAATTAAAGAGTTGTTGGAGAAGCATTTCATCAGGCCCAGTGTGCCGCCATGGGGAGCGCCGGTATTGCTCGTCAAGAAGAAACATGGAAGCATGAGATTATGTGTAGATTATCGTCAGTTGAATAAATTAACAATGAAGAATAAATATCCTTTGCCCAAAATTGATGATCTAATAGACCAATTGAGAGGTACTACAGTATTTTCCAAGATTGACCTACGATCAGGTTATCATCAGATTCGTGTCAAGTCTGAGGATATTCCAAAAATAGCCTTTAGAACACGCTATGGTTATTACGAGTATCTGGTAATGCCTTTCGGAGTGACCAATGCCCCAGTTGTATTCATGGATTACATGAATCGAGTGTTTCATCCATACTTGGATTAATTTGTTATTATCTTCATTGATGACATTTTGATTTATTCTAAGCCTTAGGAGGAGCATGAAAACCATCTTCGAGTGGTATTACAGATTCTGAAAGAGAAGCAGTTGTATGCTAAGTTATCTAAATGTGAGTTCTGGTTGAAAAAGGTAAAGTTCCTAGGCCATGTGATCTCAAGCGAAGGAGTGTCTGTGGATCCTTCTAAAATAGAAGCTGTAACAAACTGGGAGAGACCTAATTCAGTTACTGAGATACAAAGCTTCCTAGGATTAGCTAGTTATTACCAGAGATTCATTGAGGGGTTTTCTCAAATTGCCTTACCGATGACTCGTCTGACCTAGAAGAATCAACCTTTTGCTTGGACGCCAGAATGTGAGAAAAGGTTCTAGGAACTAAAATCGAAGCTTACATTTGCTCCAGTCTTAACTTTACCTAATCCACAAGAAGACTTTGTGATTTATTATGATGCTTCTAAGATGGGTTTATGTTGTGTTTTGATGCAACAACAAAAGGTGATTGCCTATGCTTCTAGGCAGCTGAGGTCGCATAAAATGAACTATCCAACGCATGATCTAGAATTGGCAGTGGTGGTATTCGCTTTAAAAATCTAGAGACACCATTTGTATGGAGTCAAGTTTAAGGTGTTCAGTGACCATAAGAGCTTAAAGTATTTGTTCGATCAGAAGGAATTGAACATGAGGCAGCGAAGGTGGATGGAGTTTCTTAAAGATTATGATTTTGATTTAAAGTACCATCCAGGAAAAGCAAATGTGGTAGCAGATGCACTTAGCAGGAAATCCATCCATATGGCATCTTTAATGGTAAAAGAGATGGAAATGATAGAACAGTTCAAAGATATGAACTTGGGTGTGGAGGTGAACTCTTCAAGAAGTATGACCTTGGGAACTTTGAAGATAACCAATGATTTTCTGAAGCTGATAGGTGAGAGGCAGAAAAAAGACTTACAATTACAAGAATTAAGAGAGACTCAGGCGAATGGAAAGGATATGGTATTACAAGAAGGATCAGATGGAATTTGGGGGATTAAAAGCAGAATTTGTGTACCACATGATGTTGATCTAAGAAGAACAATCCTAGAAGAAGCACATAAAAGTATATTGAGCATTCATCCTGGATCAACTAAGATGTATCAAGACCTGAAGAAAAGTTTTTGGTGGCCAAGGATGAAGAAAGAAATAGTTGAATATGTGTCTTCATGTCTGGTATGTCAAAAAGCTAAGGTGGAACACCAGAAGCTATCTAGTGAACTACAACTATTGGAGATTCCTGTCTGGAAATGGGATGACATTATGATGGAGTTTGTGTCAGGATTGCCAAGAACACGTTTAGAAAATGATGCAATCTGGGTTATTGTAGACAGATTGACTAAGTCTGCTCACTTCCTCCCAATGAATATGAAGAATTCTCTATAAAAGTTGGCACAATTATATGTGAAAGAGATCGTGAGACTACATGGTGTACCATCTAGTATTGTGTCAGATAGAGATCCGAGGTTCATTTCTCGATTCTGGGGAAGCTTGCATCAGGAGTTAGGTTCAAGACTCCGATTAAGTTTAGCTTATCATCCTCAAACAGATGGACAGTTAGAACGTACCATACAAAGTTTCAAAGACTTACTGCGACCTTGTATGCTTGAGCATGGTGGTAGTTGGGAGCAGTTTCTTCCACTGATTGAATTCACGTATAACAATAGTTACCATAGCAGTATTGGTATGGCTCCATTTGAAGCATTGTATGGCAGAAAGTGTCGAACTCCCCTTTGTTGGTTAGAAACTGGTGAAAGTTTGGCGTTAGGGCCTAAAATTGTGCAACAGACTACTAAACAAATAGAAATAATCAGAGAGAAGATGAAGGCATCCCAAGATAGATAAAAGCACCATTACAATAAAAGGAGGAAATCACTTGAATTCTAAGTTGGTGATCATGTATTTTTTAAGGTTTCGCCTCACAAGGGCATTGGCCGAGCATTAAAAAGTAAAAAATTGAGCCCGAGGTTCATTGGACCATATGAAATTCTAAAGAAGATCGGCCTGGTGGCTTATTAGATTGCACTTCCTCCTCACCTTGCAAATTTGCACAATGTGTTCCATGTATCATAATTGAGGAAGTATGTACAAGATCCCACTCATGTGATTGCTACTGATGATGTTAAAGTTAGAGAAAATTTGACCATCCCTACAGAACCCACACAAATTATGGAAAGGTCAATTAAACGCCTGAGAAGCAAGGATGTACCATTAGTGAAGTTTGCATGGAAACAAGGAAATGATGTAACTTTAACTTGGGAGCGTGAAGATGCTATGAGGACGCAATACCTAGAATTGTTCCACTGAAGGGTGCGTTATATTAAATTTTCGAGGATGAAATTTTTATTAGGGTGGGAGAATTGTAATATCCCAAAAATTTCATTCTCATGTATAATTATTTTGGTTTAGACCATTAATGATATTATCCATTTTATCTCAACTTTCTACATAAATTTGGTTAGGAAAACATCTTCAATTTAATCTTTTACCATGGTAAATAATTTTAACTTTATACCTTAGGTAAAAGTTAATCAAATAACTTATTACATATTTTCTTAGTTATTAATTTCCTTGGCTTTTCCAATTACTCTCATTAAATTACCACATACTCCACTCAAAATGCATCGTCTTGTACATATTTTAATTATTAGTTAGAGTTCGAATTTGGAAATATGTTCGACTACAAAGTTGTTCCTCGTTGTCTTAGCTTTCCAACAAGACCATTTGTTAAAATCCATTAAGATATGAGAAAGATATGCCCAAAATACCGAAATAGTGTCAGAATTGATATTTTACTTCAATCATATCATCTTGTACATATTTTAATACCTAGTTAGAGTCCAAATTTGAAAACGTGATAAACTACAAAGTTGTTTATTATTGTCTTATCTTTCCAACAAGACCAAATTTATTAAAATCTATTAAGAGATTAGAGAGATATGCCTAAAATACCGAAATCGTGTCAGAATTGATATTTACTTTAATCATACAAGCTACATTATGTGGGCTGCAGAAATGGTCAACAATCCAGTCTATTTTTCTCACCTAAAACCTCTATTATCACCATAATTAATGCACCTAACATAACACTACAATCATATTATGAAAATCTTATCCCCCACTTGTCATTTGCATCATTAAATCAACACTACATCTTGTTCCTAAGTCTGAATTCTTAGAACAAGCTAAAGTTAGTGAAGTCTCTCTCTCATTTTTTTCATTTTCTCCATCAAAGTCACTCTTGATCTGAAGCTAGGATAATAAGAGAACACTTTCAACCACTCTAGGATCCTCCATCAAGGTAAGAAGGGATAGGGCTGTGAATAAATATGGAATAGGTAGAATTGTATGCTATTCTAGGATTTCCAAATTTATTTTTGTAAATTGTTACTTAATTTTGAAGCTGAAAACGTGTGAATTTGACTTTAATTTCTTCATCCAAGTTGTAGATCTATGTGCTACATGAATTTTGAGCTTTGAATTACATAATTTGGATGCCTGTAGCTCTAATTATTGCAAAAATGCTAAAGTATGTCCATTCTGGAATATGTACCTTCTATTTTGTGAAAATATTAAAATTCTGGGAATTATACATACATATTTAGACTTTGATGTATTCATAAAAGTTGTATATATTTATGTTATAGATCTATAGAAGGTGGTTTCAAGTTAAAAGGATATTTGTAGCTCTTGTTATACCTAAAATACAGAAGTATGTTCATGCTGAAAATCTGTTGACGTGAATCACTGTTTGTATTTTTAAAACTGGGAATTTTGTGATGAGAATTAGTGTTTAGTGTCTTCATAAAAGTTTTATATATTTGTGTTATGAGTAATTTAGAACTAGTCTCATGCCAAAAGTATTTTTGTAGCTCCAAAAACATTGAATTTACCAACATATGTACGCTTTGTTACTTTCTTTGAGATAGTTTAGTATACTATGAATTTGTGATATTTCTATTTGGATTTGGAATTTTCGGTCTTTATAAAAATTATAGATAATGGAATTATTAAAACACAGAACTTGGCCTTATTCAAAAATTATTTTTATACCATGAGTTATAGCTAATTTACTAAAGATTGTCAAACTAGTAAATTTTCTAGCAATGGGTGATAATGAAAAATGATAACCTATTGACTATTATATGATTATGTGATGTTTCTGTTTGGAATTTAAAATTATGGTCTTCATGAATGTTGTAGATAATTTTGTTATGGAACTATAGAAAGTGGAATTACTTAAAAAGAATTTGATTTGCTCATGTTATGGTCGTTTTACTAATGTATGTTGCTATTGTAAATTTCTGAAATTTACCTATGATGATTATTATGGATGAAAATGATATTTTCCATGTGGGTACTGATTTATTTATGAATTATTGAGGGATTATTGATTATTATGGATGTTATTGAGTGTCCTATGAATGTCATACAGTATTTATATCCTTGTGATGAATAATTATGAATGACTAAATTAATGTATACATGAATGCCTTATGGTTTATTGAGATATGTTGTTGAACTATAAATCCATGAATTTGAGAATTAATATATGTGATGTGTTCTTTGAGGACTTGTGGTTTTCCAAGTGATTATGAAAGTATTGATATCATGGTATGTTAAATTGTTAAAGAGAATTAAAGGCATTCATGCATCATAAGCATTTGGACGAACCATGGAATTTAAGGGTTCCATGATTGCTGGCCCTGGTGGGGGGTTACTCTATGATGAGTTAAAGCCTTATTTTTGTTGAGCGCCATGAAGGGTAGGGATTCATGGTTTATGCTAAGTCCTACTTGTGTACTTCCGTACTTGAACTCCATGAAGGGTAGGGATTCATAGTATATGTTAAGTCCTACTTATGTACTTTGGTACTTGAGCGCTACGAACGGTAGGGATTCATGGCATTATGCTAAGTCCTACTTGTGTCTCTATGAGACTTTTTACTGCAGTATTCCCACTAAATCAAAATGGATCAAGCATGACATTATTTGGCTAAATTAAAGATTATTAAATGTAAATGACTTTGTTTGGCATACTCATCATATCATAATTATTTGTTGATTGTGTTTTGCAATTTTACTTATTTTATATTTATTCTATATTCTATCTCACTCTTACAGTATTTTTATAGTGTATGCTTCACAGAATGACGAGTGGTGCAATTAATGAAGCTTTTATGTTTTATTGCTTGGACTTTGACTTCATTTGAATTTTAATGTGTTGTAATAATATTATGTACCACGTACTACAATCATATCTATCATTTCCGCTATATAAATGTATTATGTTTTATTCGTTCACGACTAGTATACATGATAATATTCCACATTTATAATTTTTAGGTGACCTCAGAATTTAAATTATGAATTTCAAAATAATTCTTTAAACACAAAAAAATTTATTTCAAAAATTTGGGTTAATTAATTAGAATTTATAATTTGGGTTTTGGATGTCATAATCTGGACTGGAAACCAGTCACAAAAGTTTAAGATTTGAGTGTTTGTACACCGGTACAATGGGTATCCGGTATTATAATCTGACCTCTTAGTGGGAGAGTCCAGTCTTGTTGTTCTGGAGATCCTTCACACCAAGCTTTCGCATTGATGGGGGTGAAAGTTGGTGTTACCTGTGAAGATTCTCCGACGCTCAAGCCAGTGAAGAGAATGAAAACTCAGAGAATACTTGAGCAATGCAATAGTGTATAGGGAGTTAGAACAACGTAACCTTGTGTGTGTATAAATATCGACTATTTATATCTGAACATGGAAAATAAATCACTAGATACAGGTGGGGCTAGGAGACTGATGCATTGTTCAACGTACCATCAAGAGTAGTTCAATGCTCAGTGTACGATCAAGAGTAGTTCAATGCCCAGTGTACGATTTTGACATAGAAATGGGGAAGATCCACCTTTTTTGTGTATCACTCCGGTAGCCGTACTTTATACCTTTTGATGGGTGACGTAGATACTTTCTGTTGTATAGGGTATCAATCATGGGAAGTGAAAAAGCCACTTATCCTCTCAAAGTATAGGTGAACGGTTATGTATAATAGAATAGTGAAACCGGATCAAGTTATCCGATGTCCTAGGTGCTATCGCGGATAAAATGGTGGAGGGAGAACGCCTAGCACGATATTTTTATAGTCTGGATGTTGACCTATGATATCCGTTTACCTTCCAAAATGGACAAGATGACGTCTTAGTATGGAGACCGGTATCTAGACTAGATCATCTGTCCCCTAGCTTGTGTGAGGGACTATTAAGTTGCTCATATAAGCTATGCTGTTTGCAAGATGTCTGGATGCCGGTGTTACATGCAAAAATACTTGTCGAGACGCATATAAGTTCTGTGTCGATATATCGCATGTTGGGCCATTCTGTGAGTGAAGGCACCGTTCTCATATTGTTCCTACAACAGATTTAGACAAAGATTCGTAGTGTGGGGAATCCCAAGAGTTTTTGGAACTCGTAACTCTTGGTATTTAAGTGACTGTTGAAGTGTGTTAACGCTCTAAATGATTGGACAATAAATGACGTAGTCGACTTAACCTTGATACGTCGCGTTTTATGGTATACAACGCAACCTTTGGCTGACCACCGAACCTCTTCGTCACCTATAAAAGGGAAACTTGGCAAATTTTAGAAATCACATTTTCCTTCAAGCTTTAGCGAAACTCTACAGAAATTTCAAAGAAACTGTTGCTGCTATTTTGTGAAGTTTCCTCCTCTTCCAACCTTAACTTTCTTTAGGTAAACTCACTTCTCCCTTTTCCTTAAACTTATGTTTCTTTAAATTCCTTTAAACCTCAACCATGCGCCCTAGGTGAATATGTGCTAGTACCTCAAATAGAGGGAGACAAAGTTCTCGTGCCCCCTCAGGCCACCATGGTGGGAAGATCCCCATGGGTCTCCCAATGGCTGGGTCTCATCGCACAAAGAGGGTCGAAACTTCCTTCTCACGGCGGCTAGTGGTTAGGCATCGCCCTGAGTGTTCCTCCAGCTCGAGGGCTACCAGTCACTCTGATAGTGAATCGAGTGCGGATAGGTACCTTTCTGACGATGTTGCCTTTTATCACAGCGTCGAAGCTTTCCAGTACGTGACAGACGAGATGGAAATCCCTGGATCCGGAAAAACATTGATCCTTCGAACTGCTGAAGGGTGTGTCAACATTGTTGCACACTGGCTCAACTGGGAATGACTAAATCAGATGCACCCATACTATTGGGTTGAAGAAGAGTTTAAAGAGATTGCCTCACACCACGCAAGGGAAGATGGGGGTACAGTCACTCCATGCTTCAAAGTTTATTCTAAGGATAAGTATAAGAGCCACTTCCTTGTTCTCGTACCCCTGATGAGAGGTCGGTATATATGTACGACTTTGTTTTCCAGAATCTAGGGGTACATTTTCCTTTGACAGAATTCTAGATGGCCGTCCTATGTTTTCTGGAGTGCGCCCCTTCGCAATTACATCCAAACGGATGGGGTCTCCTCCGTGCTCTGGAGGTCCTCGGAGAGCATTTTAATTTCAAACGCATTATGGCTAAGCTCTTTTATTATTGCCAAGTGGTCTGCCGTACAAATAAGAAGGGCGATTTTGGATTCATTATGCTCTAATGTGATTTAAGGATCATCAACTTCAAATCCTTTATTGAATCCGCTAAAATTGATGAGCACTCCTTCAAACAGTATTATACGTAGATTCGGGTGTAACCAAATTAACCGGTATTCTGGTATAACAAAGAGGTGATATTGAAGTTCCCTACGAGCTGGACCCATGAGCACTTTTTGCTTGTCATCCGTGCTTAGTTTACCAAGGAGGACGAGCTTTCGCCGTACTCAGTGGAGGTGGTGAGTGCTATGAGATCATGCTCGGCATCCCTTAAGGGGTTCTCCTACAAGTATCTCCTCGAGAGTGCTGTTGTCCGGGATAAATATCTTAGTAAATACCTATTCTCTTATTCTTATGTCTGCTTTATAACTCTTTTTTAATATATCTCACTTTGACCTTGGTTCTTTGCAGAACAAATTGAAGAAATCTCCGCCGACATGCTTTCATTGAAGTTCATGCTGGTGGAAGATGATTCTTCCTCTGATAAGAACAACATTCAAGCCAAGATGAATTCCTTCAAGGCTCAAACCCCATCAATCCCTCTAACCTCTGAAGTGGGTGACGATGTGCCTCTGAATGAGGATGAGGGCGGTGAAGAAACCACTCAACAATAAGAACAACTCGTCCCTGAGAAGATAAAGAAGAGAATTCTGGTCAAGGCTGCTAATAAGAAGAAACCTTCCACTGATGAGTCCCCTAGGAAGAAGCAGAGGAATCTGGAGAAGTTTGGCATACAAAAGAAGGATAAGGGGAAGAAGCCAGTGGAATCTGCTCTCACTCTTCCCTCCAACACCGACTAAATTCCCATTGTCCACTCTCCTCCAAAGGAGTCTTTCCTCTCTCCCTTCCTGTGGTATCAAGATTTGATGCTAGCAACACTTCCCAAGCTGAGATACTGCCTCCATCCTTCTCTTGAAGCTACTGAAGTAAGAGGGGCTTATAAGGCTGGCCTCTGGCGGTTGGATGAGCTCTCAGGTCTACTGAACTCCCTGAGCGAGATGGCGAATTATATAGAGCAAGTTGAAAATCTTGAAGCTGACATCGCAGTGAAGGAGGCCTGGGCGGCTAAACAAGCAGAAGCTGCAAGGGGCGTTGAGATGGAGCTGAAGAAAGTTAAAGATTTCGATAAGGAGCGACTTACTGAAATAAGTCATCTTCACATGATGAACAAGTCTCTAGAGCGATAAGTTTTCGAACTCCAAGGAGAAAAAAAGTCCATTCCCCTTCTAAGAGAGGAGCTCCAGCTTGAGAAGAAGAAGTCTGCTAAGCTAGTGAAGACCTTACAGCAGCAGAGGCCGGTAAAAAGAAGAGTGTTGGGGAATATAAAGCCAGGGAGAAGGAGTTGTTGGCTCAAATTGAGGAGTTAAAGCAGGGAAATACAATAACTGGGTCCATAGAGGAGGAGAATGCCAGGCTACGAAAAAGGTTGGCTGCCTCCAAGGCTAAGGCGAGCAAGGCTGTTGAAATTTGTAAGAACGTAGCCTTCGAATCCTTTGGCCTAGCTATTTGCCAGATCTTTTATCACAACCCCGGCGTAAAACTCAATTTATATGGGCTTTATCTGTTCTATGAGTTTTATGTAGGGAAATTGGTTGACGTTAAAAGTAATGGCAGGCATGAGGATCCTATCACTTCTCTTTATGAGCTACCTCTTCTTCCTGAAGGCCAGAGCATAGAGCCTTCATCATCTACTCCATCCCTCAAAGGTGCTACTGAAGAAAACATTATGAAGGAAGGAGAGCCCGGAGGTGAAGGAGCCCAAAAGAAGGAAGGAGAGGACGGAGGAAAGGAGGCCACCACAACAGAAAATCAAACTCCAGCCTTCTAGTTTTGTGTTTTCTTTTTTCCTTACTGCTGTGTACTGGGATCAGCTCTAGTTTTATTTTGACTTTGTACAAACTTCACTTTGAATAGATGAGAATTTTCTTTAAGCACTGTCTCTAACTCGATTACGAGAAATGAACTGCTATAATATAATTAAAATTCATTAAGCCACTCTCTGAGTTGAAACTTTGGAATAAGTAGTAATGATTGCTATGTAGAACGGATTCTCAGTAACCATATCGTATAACAAAAACTCGAACTCAACGAATATTATCCCCAGGCATGTGTTGATTGCAAAGGGTGTAAGCATTGTATAGAATATTATCCTTTAACTCTTAAGAATGAGAGCTTTAGTCCACTCTGATAGTAGGAAAAATTATCGAATTGCTCATATAGTGATATCGTTTGAGATAGGAATAACGACTAGGCGTATCCATCCTGTAGGAAGCTGCCTCAATCATAAGGATGCTGGTTGGGCCTTCAAACACAAGAGGGGTGATTGGAATTGTCCATGCCAGGAGGTATACCGTCTATCACAGGAATGATGAGTGAGGTTATCCGTCATGGGGAAATATACCTCAATCATAAGAATGATGATTGGGTCTTCCATCATAAGGATGATGATGGGAATTGTCCACGCCAGGAGGTATTCTGTCAATCATGATGAGTGATATTTTCTGTCATGGGAGAGTATACCTCAATCATAAGAATGATGATTGGGTCTTCACCGACGTTCAGCCAAGCCTATTAGTCGTACTTGGAGATTGGTTTAATCCTACAATCCATGCCTTCAAATGCTGAGGTTTGGTTCAATCCTACAACTCAGGTCTTCATCGGTGTTCGGCCAAACCTACTAACCGTACCTGGAGTTTGGTTCAATCCTACAATCTAGGTCTTCTAATAGGGTTTGGCACAGCCTTGAAGAAGGTCTAATCCTACTACCCTTTAGTTCGCTCAAGGAGTTACATCGCCAACCACCTAGTAAGTGGTTGGGATCATCCATCCTGAGGGTCTTCACATACATCGACGTAATGCTATAAATCGCAACATAGAAAAGAAAAGTAAAGGCATCATGTTCATGAATTAAATTCTCATTAAATTGAATATGGATTACAAAAAGAGCGTAGTTAGGGCCATGCCTTGTTAAAACCTTCTTGATAAAACCCATTGGGAAAAAACTCAAGTTAGGAAAAAGAGTACACGCCGTCTTACCAACTAGCTGTAGTACATACGTAAGTTTTGAGTATTCCACTTGTTGCGGATCGGTATGCCATCGAGATTCTCTAACCGATATGACCCTTTGCCAGTTACCTCGGACACTCTGTAAGGGCCTTCCCATGTCGGTGTTAACTTACCTTGGTGAAGAAACTTATTTCCCACACTTGCCTTCCTTAACACAAGATCTCCTGTGTTTAATGCTCTGTGCTGAACGCGCTTGTTGTATCGGAGGACGGCCTTTGCTTTAATTGCCTGATCCCTAACAAAAGCTTCCTCTCTAAGTTCCTGGAGAACATCCAACTCCGATGCCAGATTAGCGTCATTATTCTCCTTAGAAAAATACTCCACCCTTGTTGACCTGGTCTAGAGCTCGACTGGAATCATCGCCTCAACACCGTAAGTAAGGCGATATGGAGATCATTGATGGAGGAGTGAGGTGTAGTGTGGTACGCCCATAAGATGTGACACAACTGATCAGTCTATCTGCCCTTTGCTTCACCTTGACGCTTCTTTAACCCCTTCAAAACTTCTCTATTGGCCACCTCTACCTGTCCATTCGTTTGAGGATGTTCAACAGATAAGAAGATTTGGACTATCCCCAGTCCTTCAAGTAACTCTATGAACTTCCTGTTTGTAAACTGGGTTCCGTTGTCAGTAACAATCCATCCTGGGACTCCGAATCGTGCTATGATGTTCTCATATACGAAGCGTCGTGTCTGAGCTGCAGTGATGTGTACCACGGGTTCTGCTTCGATCTATTTAGTAAAGTAATCCACCCCAACTATAAGATACTTGATTCCACCAGGAGCTGTTGGGAATGGACCCAGGATATCAAGGCCCCACTGATGAAAAGGCCATGGCACGGCTGATGAAGAAAGTTCCTGGGCCGATATGTGATGAAGATTGGAAAATCCCTGACACAGGTCACACCGCTTTACAAACTCGGTGGAGTCTTTCTTCATTGTGGGCCACCAGTAACCCGCTCTTAGAACCTTTCTCATCAGGCTTCTACCTCCAGTGTAGTGCCCACATTGTCCCTCATGTACTTCTTCCAGCACTCCTCGTACCTCATTTTCATTCAAACACATGAGGTATGGTGTAACACCCCGAATTTTATAAAAATGAATAAATGATGAGAATAAATAGTAAATAAATGTATATAAGTGGATTTGTGTCCTAAAAATATTGGAATGATTAAATTCGGATTTATTAGGGATATTTATAATTTATTGAGCTTATGTGAGATGAAATTTTACCTGATTAGAATATGGGTGTCGGACCAAGTATCTCTGAATGAGATGCCGTTGGTCAGGGCTGTTAAGAATATTATTGGGAATCCGAATCTATATTCGGAATAATTTTTGGATAATGTATTGAGCCCGAACTGAGAGCCTGTTTGTTATAAAAGGATGAACTTTTAATGGAGAGTTAAAAATTAAAACCAAAAAGCTCATTCTTCTCTCCTTATTTTTGTTGGGTTTTTGCTTCCATTGGCAAACACATTTCTTCTTCTTCTCTTACTTCCCTTCTCCTTCTCCACTTCTTCTTCTCTTCAAAACCCTAAGCCAATAGTGGTGCCTCTTCCTCCTCCCTCTATTTTCGTTCTTCCATGGAGCTTGAGAGAGATGATGTTGATTGAAGATCCTTTCTTCTCCTCTCCCTCTCACTTTTGTTTTGGGGCTTAAGCTTGGAAGAGAGGTATGGTTTTGACCACTCATGGTTTTATTGATGGTTTTGGGTTATTGAAGTGTTAAGATGGGAGGTTAGATGTTGTTTTGATGAATGGTGGTGTGTGGAATCAATCCTAGGTTAGAAAAATTATTGGGGTGTTGTTATAATGGCATTAATGGTGGGTTGTTATAGGTGCATGGAATTAATACTTGGATGAGTGGAAAATAAATGAGCATTTATGATGTTGATGGGTTTTTAGTGAAACCCTAACTTTAATAAATTGGGGAAAGTGTGAAATGTGGGTAGAATATAAGTTTAATGATGTTGGAGAATGATATTTAATGATGAGTGTTGTTATGAATGTGGAATGTGAGGGATTGGTGTGAAAAGATTGTGACTTGATGAGGTTCTAAACGATTGTGGTTATTGAAGGATATGAGAGCTAAGTTGAATATTGAGTAACAATGTGATGGTGATGTTGTTGGGTTTAGTTGTCCTTTTATGATCTAGAGGATCTTGGCTTTAGGAAAGGAATTCCCAAAGCCTAACACAACTGCATATGTTGGTGTTTAGCAAGTTTAGGACTTGGGGATGAGCTTTATAATAAGCTAGCAAGTATTTAAAATTATGATGGTTATTAATTATGTGAATATACTTGCATATGGTATGTAGATTGTATTCCGAGTGATGCAATGGAGCATTAGAGCATTGGAACCGTTCGGCTCTTCCCTCGAGGTAGGAGAGGAGTTTACATTCAAATTGCATGAGTAAATTAAGAGTGATTGTTGTATGTGATGAATACTCATGCTTGCCTTGCCATGTATATGTATTGAATTAATTGAAATGGCAAGTTGATGATTAATGAGGATGATGTGTGAGAATTATGTGTTGAATTGATATCAAAATGTATATTCATATAAGATGATAACAAGTTTGAATTTGACATGATTGATAGATTGAATTGAATGTTAATGAGTGTAAAGGTCTGGGATAGGTTTTAAATGCCTAGTGTGAAGCAATTGCTATATTAGACTTGATGGATTTTGGCTGGTATAAGTTTTGGTATGGTTGGTTGTGAGTTTCTTATGTTTCTTGCGCATATCCTGATATTCTCGCTCAAGCGAGAAGGGATCTCACTCAGGCGAGAATCCCCTGTATTGGTATAATGGTCTCTGGACCAATTTTGCCCAAGCGGGTGACGTTTCCGCTCAAGCGAGCTGCATATTATGCAATCAGGGGAGTTACTGGACGAATCTCACTCAAGAGGGCATGGCCGCGCTTGAGCGAGCTAGTGAGGAAATGGTTACTGGACATTTTTCACCCAAGCGTGTGTAAGTGGCTTGAGCAAAAGTGTGAAGTCTGATGCTGGAATGGTGCTCACTCAAGTGTGTGACTGGTATGGTTATGTTATGACTGAGTGTGACGAGTGTATGGTGAGTAAGTGGGACTCTGGATGAAATTCCACTTGAGTGGGAACCTTAGAAAATAATTCTATGATGTAGTGAATTTTTGAGTGAAATTTCGAGTGGGCTATGTCCGAGTGAGGAAGTGCGTATAATTCCAAGTGAAGGGTCTCCCAATATGATACCCCGGGTAATGGAGTTCCGAGTGGAAATTTCCGAGTTCAAAGTAACTCATTTCGAGTGGAGTCCCTCCGTGTGTGTAATTCCGAGTGAGGATGGCACCGATTGGGGATACATGGTGTGTTTGCCCAGAAGTATTCTGGAATAACTTCACTCGTGAGAAAATGAAAGGAAGTCGGTTTTTGAAATAAATTACCAAGTGAGAAAAGACTAGGTCTGGAATGATTTAACCGAGTGGAAGACCGAGCGAGTGTGGGGTCGGTCTGGAATGATTTAACCGAGTGAGGACCATCAGAGATGGTTCGGACATGGAACGAAGTTGCCGAGGTAAAAACTGATTGAGATGACTCAGACTTGGAGTGAAGTTGCCGAGTGAAAGACTGATTGAGAGATGACCCGGATTTGGAATATTTTGCCGAGTGAAAGGCCAAGTGAGAGACGAGTCGGCTTTGATTGATTTTGCCGAGTAGAAAACCAAGCAAGATGAGTCGGTGTGAGGGTGAATTACCGAGTGAATGATCGATCAAGTGATAAGTGGGTTTTAATGTAAATTGCCGAGTGAGGGACCGAATGAGAGGAATCGGTTCTGGAATAACTTCCCCGAGTGCAAAACCGAGTGATGGGAAGGACGACCTCTGGTCAGATTTCGCTTAAGAGTGTGGATACCTCGCTCAAGTGAGTGAGTGTGGGATTCCTTACTAGAGCAATTTCGCCCGAGCGTGTGGCTAGTTGAAGGGAGCCTCGCTCAAGCAAATGTACCTGGAAATGCTTACTGGAATGGTTTCGTTGGAGCAAACTGAGATGCTCAAGCGAGATAGGCTGTCTCGCTCAAGCGGATGTGGGCCTCGCTTGAGCGAGTGATACCCCTGATGGAATTTTCCCTTCTTTTCTCAGTTCTGATGGCTTGGGGCCTTCTTCCCTTATATTGTATGATGCTTGAGGGGATGCAAAGGGATATATATTTAAGACAATGATATGGTGGTGTTGGATAATGATTAAAATCTTGAGATGACTTGATTATGCCCATAATATATATAACGAGAAACAAAATCTTAACCACCAAGGATGATCATGCGAAAGCAATGTTAAGGGCTTGATGATGAATTATGAAATGCATGTCTAAGAACATGATTGTGTTGGGCATAAATGTGATTGCCTTATGTGGAATGATGAATATGCTTTGAATAATTTTATGTATGGATAAATACTATGATTGGTTACTATGCTTTTGATATCCATGTGTGGATTGTCATGAATGATGTTGTGGCCATTGAAGTGCCTATTATATGTATGTTATGCCTTGAGGGGCCTTGTGAATGTTTATATGCCATTGATGATAAAACTAAAATATACAATATACCCCTAATTGAGAGGGTGAGATATCCTTGCGAGGTTATTGTTGAGCATATGCATTATTGCATTGCATTCATGGCATGGCATAGCATTAATACTTTGTGGTTGCGATCACAGTGATGAAAGATCCTGCGGGATTCTATGAAGGGAGTACCCATTGCGAGGTGGGAAACCAATATGATGATGATATGATATTGTGCCGGTGGTTGCGATCACCTGGTTGTGAAATATGAAAGGCCCTGCAGGGACCATTGTATGATGATGAGCCAGTGGTTGCGATCACTTGGTATTTGATATGATAAAGGGCTTGCGAGCACCTATGATGCCCATGGTTGCGATCATGAGGCGGGAGTACCCCTTGCGAGGTGGGAAACCTATGAGAATTGTTGAATGTGGTTGCGATCACGAGAAGCACCTTGCGAGGCTGCTATAGGGAGTACCCCTTGCGAGGCGAGAAACCAATGATTATGAATAATTGATTATGGTGGTTGTGTCGCAACCTGGTCCGCGACGGCGCGGCGAACAAGAGAAAGTGGGTTGAATGAAACAGGGAGTCGCCACCAACGTTTTTATCCATAGGAAAAACATTGGGAAAAAACTAAGTTCAGTAAAGCACTGGTTTAAAAGATTGAAATCCAAGTTCGGGAGTCGGTTACGAGTAGGGAAGGTATTAGCACCCTACATCGCCTGTCAAAGACAGTACCAAGATTGAAAGCACAATATAAATAGCCTTAAATAAAACATGGTTTCTTCCCTTTTATTTTGAAAATGATAGAATGGAGTAGAGAACTGTACAGACATAGAATGTTAAAGCGAGGTTAATGGGACGTTTTGTCCGAATTAAGCTCGACTTCGATATGAGACAGAGAGGGTGAGAGAATGCCAATAAGACGTCACGTCTAAATTAAACATCCTCGGGTAAAAAGGATAGGGATAGGAAAGAGATAAGCGGGACGTCTCGTCCTAAGTATCCCTTCCCTATGAAATTATGGCGAGGCTTGAGCAAAACTAGGGGGAAACCAACAAGACGTCACGTCTAAATTGATTTTCACGGAGGTGACCAAAGAAAGGAACATTTATGAAAGAAACGTGGAAGTAAAGAAATAAATCAGCAAAAAGAAATAAGAAAGATGGGCCCGACAGGAGTTAAAGTCCTGCTCCTACGTATTCTTGAATAATCAAGAAATCAGGGTTACGTAGTTCTGAATGTTTTTCTTTTAAGAAAAGACTTAGGAGATGATGATGGATGTCACTGAGGTGGGGAACTCGTACAAGGCGAAGTTCTTCGCACGTGTACGAATCCTAAAGGGGTTGTGTAGACGGGAGTGTTCCCGTACGACACTATATATTCTTTTTAAAAAAAAGGAAGAAAAAAGAATTTTTAGACTAGAAAATAAAACATATACAAAATCACTTATTTTTATTATATGTGCTTGTTAGGGAAAAGGACAAAAATATTAACAGTGTAAACTATGGCACACAAACAAACATAACCAACAAACAGCGAACTGACAGGAAAATAAAAGGGTAAAAGTAAAAGAAATAAGGAACAGGGTGGAACCGGTGTGATGGACTCAGAACCGATGTGTGAGTCAAACGCAGTGACGGTGTCTGACTGATTCTAGACTTGCACGCTGATAGAAGCACTAGATCGGTGTTGGGCACGAATACTGAAAACTGAAGAGTGTAGCCGATATTAGTGGGAGCTAATCCGAGGTGAGGGAGTGACTGGGCGCTGTGTATGGACGACGTTGAGGATTGGCAAGGGTAATGACTAGGTAAGGTACAGTATGGAATCTGGGGAATAATTTAGTACTGGGACGGTGTAGGAGAAGGGGTGAGGAGGTCGGTTTTGGCGAGGACGGTTTCGGGAGAAAGGGACGGTGTTGTGGCTTGATGGACAATGTATTTGCTGGACGGTGTTGTATTTTGGGGGGTATTGGGACGGTGTGGATTGGGAGGTATTGGGACGGTGTGGATTGGGAGGTATTGGGGCGGTGTGGATTGGGAAGTATTGGGGCGGTGTGGATTGGGAAGTATTGGGGCGGTATGGTTTTGAGGGTATTGGGACGGTGTGGATTGGGAGGTATTGGGGCGGTGTGGATTGGGAAGTATTAGGGCGGTATGGTTTTGAGGGTATTGGGGCGGTGTGGATTGGGAGGTATTGGGACGGTGTGGATTGGGAAGTATTGGGGCGGTATGGTTTTGAGGGTATTAGGGCGGTGTGGATTGGGAGGTATTGGGACGGTGTGGATTGGGAAGTATTAGGGCGGTATGGTTTTGAGGGTATTGGGACGGTGTGGATTGAGGGTATTGGGGCGGTGTGGATTGGGAAGTATTAGGGCGGTATGGATCGGGAGGTATTGGGGCGGTGTGGTTTTGAGGGTATTGGGGCGGTGTGGATTGGGAAGTATTGGGGCGGTATGGATCGGGAGGTATTGGGGCGGTGTGGTTTTGAGTGAACTAGGACAGAACTGTGTGAAGGGAATGAATTCCTTAAGACTCTTAAAGCGAAATTTAGGAGTTTCCCCTCTTTCCAGCTCTGGATCGTGTCAAGAACTTATCAGCTGACCCCTTGTACCTCTTCCTGAGAGGTATTTATAGAGGGCTCTTGGACATGGGCCGAGTGGACAGCTCAAACTCCACTTGGTGGAAGCGACCTGGCCACTAACAGATAGTGGGGGGCAATGGCTGATGGGAAATTTTTAATTCTTCCACTACCGCCCCCTTGTCTGCCATTTTTGGGGAGTGCGATTCCAGGTCATCATTCACTAATTTCCGACCTCGCCCATCGGTTGTCAAATTTGTGACATCGGTTAGCAAAGACATCGGTTGGACGGAGTCTCCATTGATCCGTTGTGGTGTCTCAAAAACCTTCACCTATGTCTTCACACCGGTTGAGTCTTTCAATGTAATCACAGGGGCGATGTTCTCCCTCCTAGTCCGGATCTACTACAAGCCGGTGTGCACATATTTCGACCTGAGTCTGCCCACGAGATCGTCGTTTCTTACTTGGGCCAGACTCACTCGTCTTTTTGTTGTCAGATCCGCGACATCGGCCATTAAGGGACTCCTGAGGTGAGGACGATTGGGCGGAGTTGAGGTGAGGACGGTTGGGCGGAGTGTTGAGGTGAGGACGGTTGGGCGGGGTTGAGGTGAGGACTGTTGGCTGAGTTGAGGTGAGGATGATTGGGCGGAGTGTTGAGGTGAGGACGGTTGGGCGGAGTTGAGGTGAGGACTGTTGGCGGAGTTGAGATGAGGACGGTTGGGCGGTGTTGAGGTGAGGACTCATGGGCGGAGTTAAGGTGAGGTTTAGGTTGGGCGGAGTTAAGGTGAGGTTTAGGTTGGGCGGAGTTGAGGTGAGGACGGTTGGGCAGAGTTAAGGTGAGGTTTAGGTTGGGCGGAGTTGAGGTGAGGACGGTTGGGCGGAGTTGAGGTGAGGACTGTTGGCGGAGTTGAGATGAGGACGGTTGGGCGGTGTTGAGGTGAGGACTCATGGGCGGAGTTGAGGTGAGGTTTAGGTTGGGCGGAGTTAAGGTGAGGTTTAGGTTGGGCGGAGTTGAGGTGAGGACGGTTGGGCGGACTCTTGGAGTGAGGACGGTTGGGCGGACTCTTTAAGTGAGGACTGTTGGGCGGAGTGGTTGTTCCCCCCTTTTGGAATTTGGACCGGTTATATTTCCATTTGGGACCGGTGTCTTTTCATTTGGGTCGGACCGAAATAGGTGTTCACAGATGCCCCTCTTTACTCCTTTTTCACAAGAGAAATACGGAATCTTCGTATTTCCGAGGTGAAAAGGGAGTAAAGACGTGAACACCGATGTAGGGGATAAATGGGACCCATCAACCGGACATCGTCCTCGCAAAGTATAGAACCTCAGATTAGTGCATCATGACCACCCCGTCCTCAACTTTTGTTCCCTTTTGAATGGCCGGTGTATTGTGTATGACATCGGCCTAAGCAACTTAAACCCTGGATCCAGTTCTATCCGAGGTAAGTTTCATGATACCGTTTGTTACGCCCCAAAGTAGTAACCGGTGTAACCACTGGGACACCGTCCCTTGTGACCTAATTCACAGTTCCTATTTTACTAGATTTGAGGGTCATGACACCGCCCTTTGGACTACCACCCATGTCTTGGAATAGAGTGAACCTCTACCTAGCGTCCATATCGGATCAACACCCCCTTTTTTTTTTTTGAAGAATCAATAGAGCTGTTTTTTTTTTTCAAAAAGTGGTGTGTCGTCCCTTGGGTGACAGGAAGGTGAAAGTGGGGAGTTGCCCCTTTACTGAAGATAAAACATGGGGGTGGCCCTTGATTTGTAGAGAGATAAAAGATGGGGAATTGCCCCTTGACTGACAGGAAAATAAATGTGGGGTGTGACCCTTGGTTTGCAAAAGGTGGGGGGATTGCCTATTGACTGACAGGAAAATAAATGTGGGGTGTGGCCCTTGGTTTGCAGGAAGATAAAAGGTGGGGAATTGCCCCTTGACTGACAGGAAAATAAATATGGGGTGTGGCCCTTGATTTGCAGAAAGGTAAAGGTGGGGAATTGCCCCTTGACTGACAGGGAAATAAATACGGGGTGTGGCCCTTGATTTGCAGAATGGTAAATGTGGGGTGTGGCCCTTGGCTGACAGGGAAATAAATGCGGGGTGTGGCCCTTGATTTGTAGAATGGTAAATGTGGGGTGTGGCCCTTGGCTGACAGGGAAATAAATGCGGGGTGTGGCCCTTGGTTTGCAGAAAGGTAAATGTGGGGTGTGGCCCTAGGCTGACAGGGAAATAAATACGGGGTGTGGCCCTTGGTTTGCAGAAAGGCAAATGTGGGGTGTGGCCCTTGGCTGCAGGTAGATAAATGTGGGGTGTGGCCCTTGATTTGCAGGTAAGTAAATGTGGGGTGTGGCCCTTGGCTGACAGGGAAATAAATACGGGGTGTGGCCCTTGGTTTGCAGAATGGTAAAGGTGGGGAATTGCCCCTTGGCTAGATAAATGTGGGGTGTGGCCCTTGATTTGCAGGTAAGTAAATGTGGGGTGTGGCCCTTGGCTGACAGGGAAATAAATGCGGGGTGTGGCCCTTGGTTTACAGAAAGGTGAAGGTGGGGAATTGCCCCTTGACTAACAGGAAGATAAATGTGGGGTGTGGCCCTTGATTTGCAGAAAGGTAAAAGGTGCCATTCGATCGGCGAGAAGAAGGTAAAAGGTGCCATTTGATCGGTGACAGGAAGATAAAGGTTGGGGGAGCTAACAGGACGTCTCGTCCGAATTAACTCACTGTTGGCAAGAAATGTAAAGGTTGGGGAAGTTAACAGGACGTCTCGTCCGAATTAACTCACTGTTGGCAGGAAATGTGAAGGTTGGGGGAGCTAACAGGACGTCTCGTCCGAATTAACTCAATGCTGACAGGAAATGTAGAGGTTGGGGAAAGTTAACAGGACGTCTCGTCCGAATTAACTCACTACTGGCAGGAAATGTAAAGGTTGGGTTTGACCCTCGGTTGTCATGACTGCGAGTCTTTGGGAAACTGCCTTTTGAATGCAAGAGAATGAATTTGAGGGAATGGTCCATTTTGACATGACTGTGGGTTGTTGGGGAACTACCCCTTGATTGAGAGGATATACCTGGGGTGATGCCCCCAGTTTGGCAAGATTTGAAGGAATCTTGGAAAACTGCCCTTTGATTGAAAGACAATAACCCTGGGGTGATTCCCCAGTTTGACAATATTTGATGGAATCTCATGTAACTATTCCTTGAATGAATAAGAATCTGGGGGATGCTCCAGTTTGACATGATTGGATGAAATCTTGGGGAACTGCCCCTTGAATGAACCTGAGGGAGATGCCCCAGTTTGACATGATTGGATGAACTCTTGGAGAATGCTTTTTTTTTTTGACGAAGAGAGGTCCTGGTGATGTCCTAGTTCGGATATTCTGGGAGCGCGGGGTACGGTCCTGGGGCCGACAAGAAATGACGACTTAGGGAAGATGCCCTGGTTTGACATGATCGAAAGAGTCTTCGGGGAAAACTGTCCCTTGACCAAAAGAAGAACCTGGGGAGATGCCCCAGTTTTGGGTTGAATGGGAAGTGTAGTCCCACTGGGGAAGGATTTGGGAATTTATGGCTCCACTGGGGAAGAAGATTTGGGCAGTGCCAGCTTTGGCAATTATGGTTCTACTGGGGGAGGATTTGGGAATTTATGGCTCTATTGGGGAAGAAGATTTGGGCAGTAAGGATTTTGTGGAACTGCCCGTTGATTGAAAGAAGAGACATTTGGGGTGATGCCCCAGTTTGAGGAGGTTGATGGATTACCTCTTACCTGAAAGAGAAATGAACCTGAGGTGATTCCCCGGCTTGCCATGATTAAATTTTGGGATATTGTCCCTAAACTCCGGGAGAAATCTGAGGAGATGCCCCAGTATGGAAAGACTGAAAGTCTTAAGAGTACTCCCCTTTGACTGAAAAAGAAATCAGGGGAGATGCCTTAGTTAGAATATGATTGAAGGAAACTTGAGGTACCGCCCCTTGATCGAGAGAGCGGATCTGGGGTCTATCAGGGATGTATGGCGGGCTTACCGAAAGAGAGAAATATGGGTGGGGTGCCCTAGTTTGAGTTGCCCGAGAAGGATTTAGTGATTTGGGGTACTGTTCCTTAGGGTGAAAGAGAATGAACCTGGAGTGATGTCCCATTTTGAGTTGTTTAGGAAGTGTAATTCCACTGGGGAAAGATTTGGTTGGCATATGTCTAGGTTCCACCCAAGGAAGCATTTGGTAGTTTGGGATGCCATCCTTTGATTGGAAAGAAAAGCCTGGAGAGATGTCCTAGTTTGAACAAAATCAAAAGAGTTTGCCAGTATTACCTTGACTGGGAGAAAAAACCTGGGATGATGCCCCAATTATGAAGATTGAAAGGATTTTAGGGAAACTCCCTTTTGACTAGGAAGATTTGGGGTGATGCCCCAATTTGAGCTTGTTTGGCGATTCATGATACCGTCCCTTGACAGAAAGATCTCATAGAAGGGAAAAATTAGGAGGATGCCCTAGTCCTTTGGAAAAATTGAAAGATTTAGGAGCACCGTCCTTTGGCTGAGAGAGGGATCTGGGGTGATGCCCCAGTTATTGGAAAGATTAGGAAGATTTAGGGGCACTACCCCTAAGTTGGGATAAGGATCTGGGGTGATGCCCCAGTTATGGGAAAGATTGGGAAGATTTAGGGGTATTACCCCTAAGCTAGGAGAAAACCCGGGGTGATGCCCCAGTTATGGGAAAGATTAGGAAGATTTAGGGGTATTACCCCTAAGCTAGGGGAAGACCCGGGGTGATGCCCCAATTTGACTTGATTTGAAAGAATTATGGGGAAAATGCCCCTCGACCAAGACAAGAGAAATCTTTGGGAGATGCCCCAATTGGCTATTTGGTGAATCAGAATACTATCCCTTGACAGAGAGATCCCACCGGGCATGTACGACGGACTTGCTGGAGGAGAGATCTCTGGGGGACGCCCCAGTTTAAGCTATTTTAGACGATTCAGGGTATTGCCACTTGACTGGGAGAGAAAGAGAACGGGGGGAACTATCCCGGTTTCGGAAAATCCAGCTGAAGGGGTTAGGGGTATCACGGAGGAAGGATTTGGGGTGATGCCCCAGTTTGGAGAGCAATGATAGATTTAGGGTAAAATCCCAGGCTTAAAAGATTTTGGTGTTAACAGGACATCCCGTCCAAATTAATCCATGCTTAACATCGTTACCAGGGAACGGGGTATCCTTGACTGCTATTGGGATATACCAAGTTGATCTTTGTAAATGTGACCCCTAACATGCCTTATGAACAAGACAGAAACCTTGAGAAGATATCGGCTCCGACTACGAGGCCTTGATGGAAATTTCAAAGCACAACGAAAAGTTAGAAAGGCATCGTATTCGGCCACAGCAAGGTGTTTTGTCCAATGATTTGGGTGGGTTATGAGAAGGAAATCCGGGGAGAGCTGGTTTCAATGAGGGTGAGCCTTAGTGACTAACGGATAAACCTCGGAAAGTGCTAGTCTTGACAGTTGAGACTCGACACTTCTACTTGTCATGACGTCCTGCAAGAAAGGTTAGTGGTGCAAAACAAATTGGAACTTTAAGAGACTTTCTGCAAAGCCACAATCCTTAGAGATTCGAGGTGACCCATGACTGAAACAGAGCAGATGAAGCAACCCCAGCTTTTGGAAACGTGTCAGACCCAGTCTTCATAATGATCGCTTAAGGCGAGATCAAGTAACAAGAACATCTTGTCTTTACGACTTTAAATTTCGTTACCTTCTCATTTTATACATTAAGGGAAAACATATGTCTTATCAAATCAGGGGAAATCTCAATATGAACACGTATCAAAAGAGGTGAGATTGTATTTACAAGTTGAGCGGGGAGTGGGAAAAAGTAGGCCAAAGAAGCAAGTGGGGTTGCATGGAAAATATTGATAATTGGGTGGAATAGGAATGATTTCACAAATCCTCCAATGAACTACTGAGAACAACGTGTATCTCAATCCCACATCACGACTTTGAATTCACCATTCGATCTTGCCTTTGAAAAAGGGTAGTTGCGCTACGGTCCTTATGCCTTAACTTGAAAGTGAACCATTCCCATAAGAAAATTACTCTGCCAAAATCTTGATCCAATTTATTGCCTGAGCTGCCTATTCAGGTTTTCAGTTTACCAGGTTGCTCTAACTTTTGCCTAGGCTGCCTTCCCAGGTTTTCAGCCTAGCGAGCATGTTTCGCTTTGTTCTTTTTTTTTCTCTCTTTTTTTTTCAAGGTTGCGTCCTTCACGATAAAGGTTTAAGTTGATTGATAATGAGCTTATTTGACCTCTCTTGTTTTAGTCTCGTCCTGTGGGGAATAGATGTTAATAGGAAAGTTCTCCAACACCATGTATCCAAGGAAACAGGGGTGAGCCCTTTTCAGCACCAATGAGGGGGCTCAATCCGAGTCTGTATCTTTTGTTCATTCTTTCATCTTTCTTTTTCATCGTTTTTCTTCTTCTTCATTTTTTTGTTTTTTTTCCTTCTTTTTTATACGCCCCCCTTGGTACCTCCATTACGGTCTAGCTGCTTTATTCACCTTTAGCCAATGTGGCAGATAACTATGATATTAACGGTATCACAATAGATTATTCCCTTAGATACACTGGTAGGGGAACAATTATACCTCCTTTGCGTTGGGGTGTTGATTGCGACACAGATGACACATCGTTTTTATCGCGTTCTTAGCTTGATAACTTTTATGTCCCCATGTGGAAGAGTGATAATTTGATCTATGAATCAGCTTGCCCCATTTGGTATAAGCGTAGGGCACCAACCTTGACTCCTTTCTTCTTTTTCCTTTTTTTTTTTTTGGCAGAGTATTTCTTGACCATGTTTACGTTTATGAGCTCTAGCAAGTCTTTGCCATTCATATTGGTCAATACTAATACTTCCTTGAAAGGTAGATATGCCATTATTCATTGTAGAGTTCGTCTTCCAAGTCGATTTGATCAATTTTTAGTCATTCATGGACCCTCTTCGCTTCGTGTATTGACTTTGTTGAACGCTCCTGGATAAAGCTAGATGCCCCTTATTCAAACATCCTGGTTAATTTGGTCAAAGAACTTTTGCCCTTATTACCCTTTTCGTCAGCGTGATCAAGCAAGCGGTCAAAGTTATGAAATAGGATTGTGATCTCGTTATTCTCAGAAGGATCATTTTTGGATGGATATTTTTTGTTTTTGTTTTGCTTTTGTTTTTTTTGTTTGTTTTTTTTTTAATGTGTGACGGTAAAGAGAAGGAGGGGAAATAAAAGAGAGCCAATGGACAAAGGGAGTGTTAAAACAAATACGGGAAGCAAACGGAAACATTTTGAAATTTGATATGCATTCATTAAGAAAAACCTGAAATGATAAAAACATGTTTTTGCCCTTATTACATAAAATATCCCAACGCCTTAGGCATAGCATTTGGGTTGAAAAGCCATAAAGCAGAAGTTTAAAGTCGTAAAGAGCTAGATGGTCTCTTGGTCATGAACCTCTTCACTTGGCGTGCAAATCATAAAGCTTTCATCCTCTCCATGCTTCCAGCCTCTCCTTATCATTCTGATCCAGGACTCTCATAGTCCGACCTGGGGTTTATGATTGTATAGGGAACTCCTTCCTGGAAATCCAGCCACTTGGCTTTAATCAGATCCCTCACTTTGAATTTCAAAGCCTGACAATCTTCAGTAGAGTGTCCTGGGGCCCCAGCATGGTAATCACATCGGGTGTTAGGATTATAACCTTTGGGGTAAGGAGGAACTAATGGTTTTAATGGACAGGGTACCGCAAGGGAATTACGGATAAGGTAAGGCAAAAGTTCTGTGTAGGTTATGGGAATGGGGTCGAACCGGACCGATTTTTGACCATTAGTGGATCTTATTGTGTTTCGGTCTGGATTGGGTGGCTGAGTCTGCCTTAGTAAGGGACAGTAGGGCTGTGGCAAGTGAGAATGGGAAGGTGTTTGAGGGTATATGGACGAAAGCAGAGTGGAAAAGGGAAAAAAGTGGAAGTCTGGTTAGGGGTGGTGACGGCCATGTAAGGTGTAGGGAGACTGGTAGGTTGAAAGGGATTATGAGTCATTAGTCTGGGTTGGGCCATTTTTTGATTACGGGAAGTGGAATTAGCATCCTCTTTTCTCTTCCCCTTATCTCCCGATGTAGACATTCTTGTGATAGGAGCCCCAGGCGACTGGGAGGACCGTGAAATATGGGGGTTCATTGTTTGTGAATCATGATCCCCTTGTTGGTTATGAAATGAGGGAATTTGGTCTTTTGTTAGTCCAGGCAGGTGGAGTGGCATGGTTGGTACATGTTGGTCATTCTTGACACCCGCGGAGAGTTCCCCTTCTATGATCTTCTTTTCTAAAAGTCTGGTCATATCTGCCACTTGCTCCTTTAGCTGGTTAACTTCACTCCTGAGGTTTTCAATTTCTTGCTCTCTTTCAGCCATGGGTCTCTTTTGAAAGTCGAGTAAGGGCGGCTTTTGGTGTCAGAGAAGAAAAACAAAAAGTGTCAGGTGGAAACAAGGGGAAGGAGAATGTCGTGGGAAGCAATCACAGGTCTTTGACGAGTATCCTTTAACCGTTCCTTAGAACGTATCGTTCAAAAGTACTAAGTTCGGTAAACATGGAAATTAATACGGGATAGTTGTGAAGACAAAAGAAATCTTTTATTCTGAGGCGGGAGCCTTAAGCTCAAACATTTTATTCGGGTGATCACAGCCATCATTTCTTAAGTTCAATCCCATGTTAACTCCCATAGATACTCAAAAGGTATTTATTAAGTTCTGAATAGCCTCCCACGAAAATAAGGATAAAGAAATTAGTCATGTTTTGGAACTAGTACTTTCCCATTGATAAGCAATTTTTCTTGGGGAAACAGCGATTACCAAGGATCCAAGTCGTAATAGTCATAAATTTCCTAAGCGTCATCGACGCCCCTGTTGGAGCGGAAATAAGGTTATATTTTTTTTTCTGATTTTTTTTTTGACGATTAGGAAAATCTATGACTCAGGACTCAGAGGTACACGACCAAAAGAGGATTATTTATTCACCCGAAGTATACGGTGCGAGTCATTATTTCAAAAACTAAGCAATTCCGCGGGTGGTAAATAATTCATTCCTTTTGGATAGAAGGGAAAACAAAAGATGACGCAAGGTAAAGTAAAGTTTACCCTTTCGTGGCCTAAGTCAGGTTTTGTCGAAGGTTTTCTCTGGACCTTAGGGCATGTCTACAAGTGACTCTTCACACTTGGTGGCTTATACTAGACTTTTAGAAGGTCACTAGAGCCAAGATCCTACTCATGACAGGGACGCAACAATGGGGGAACCACTAGGTGCGTATGTCACAAGAGGTCGAACTCTAGTTGGGGTTCTCACGATCACCGGATAGGAAGTACATCCTATACGATTCCGTATACCAACCCCTCCTAACTTAGGTTTCATTTGGGGCCCGGGTATAGGGCGCCACTCATAAGTGTGTGCGAGTAATTTGTGAGTGTAGTGTGTGAAAGGGCATTCAATACCTTTTTACCTTACCCCATTCTGCACAGAGAACAAACACAGAACAAAACATACAGAGTCATTTATCCTAGGGTTCAATGATTGCAGAAAAGTAACATAGTCTTCTACCCTAGGGTTCAACAATCATACAGAATTATGGACAATAAAACGAATAACAAGATGCAAATAATAGCGAACATTCACAACAATCAACGGAAAATAATAAAAAAAACAAGGGGAAGAAATCCAAACTAAACAAAGGCTATGTAAAAACACGCTTTCAACCGAACTGGCCTGACTCTCTTAAGCGTCCCCAGCGGAGTCGCCATCTGTCGCAACCTGGTCCGCGACGGCGCGGCGAACAAGAGAAAGTGGGTTAAATGAAACAGGGAGTCGCCACCAACGTTTTTATCCATAGGAAAAACATTGGGAAAAAACTAGGTTCAGTAAAGCACTGGTTTAAAAGATTGAAATCCAAGTTTGGGAGTCGGTTACGAGTAGGGAAGGTATTAGCACCCTACATCGCCTGTCAAAGACAGTACCAAGATTGAAAGCACAATATAAATAGCCTTAAATAAAACATGGTTTCTTCCCTTTTATTTTGAAAATGATAGAATGGAGTAGAGAACTGTACAGACATAGAATGTTAAAGCGAGGTTAATGGGACGTTTTGTCCGAATTAAGCTCGACTTCGATATGAGACAGAGAGGGTGAGAGAATGCTAATAAGACGTCACGTCTAAATTAAACATCCTCGGGTAAAAAGGATAGGGATAGGAAAGAGATAAGCGGGACGTCTCGTCCTAAGTATCCCTTCCCTATGAAATTATGGCGAGGCTTGAGCAAAACTAGGGGGAAACCAACAAGACGTCACGTCTAAATTGATTTTCACGGAGGTGACCAAAGAAAGGAACATTTATGAAAGAAACGTGGAAGTAAAGAAATAAATCAGCAAAAAGAAATAAGAAAGATGGGCCCGACAGGAGTTAAAGTCCTGCTCCTACGTATTCTTGAATAATCAAGAAATCAGGGTTACGTAGTTCTGAATGTTTTTCTTTTAAGAAAAGACTTAGGAGATGATGATGGATGTCACTGAGGTGGGGAACTCGTACAAGGCGAAGTTCTTCGCACGTGTACGAATCCTAAAGGGGTTGTGTAGACGGGAGTGTTCCCGTACGACACTATATATTCTTTTTAAAAAAAAGGAAGAAAAAAGAATTTTTAGACTAGAAAATAAAACATATACAAAATCACTTATTTTTATTATATGTGCTTGTTAGGGAAAAGGACAAAAATATTAACAGTGTAAACTATGGCACACAAACAAACATAACCAACAAACAGCGAACTGACAGGAAAATAAAAGGGTAAAAGTAAAAGAAATAAGGAACAGGGTGGAACCGGTGTGATGGACTCAGAACCGATGTGTGAGTCAAACGCAGTGACGGTGTCTGACTGATTCCGGACTTGCACACTGATAGAAGCACTGGATCGGTGTTGGGCACAAATGCTGAAAACTGAAGAGTGTAGCCGATATTGGTGGGAGCTAATCCGAGGTGAGGGAGTGACTGGGCGCTGTGTATGGACGACGTTGAGGATTGGCAAGGGTAATGACTAGGTAAGGTACAGTATGGAATCTGGGGAATAATTTAGTACTGGGACGGTGTAGGAGAAGGGGTGAGGAGGTCGGTTTTGGTGAGGACGGTTTCGGGAGAAAGGGACGGTGTTGTGGCTTGATGGACAATGTATTTGCTGGACGGTGTTGTATTTTGGGGGGTATTGGGACGGTGTGGATTGGGAGGTATTGGGACGGTGTGGATTGGGAGGTATTGGGGCGGTGTGGATTGGGAAGTATTAGGGCGGTGTGGATTGGGAAGTATTGGGGCGGTATGGTTTTGAGGGTATTGGGACGGTGTGGATTAGGAGGTATTGGGGCGGTGTGGATTGGGAAGTATTGGGGCGGTATGGTTTTGAGGGTATTGGGGCGGTGTGGATTGGGAGGTATTGGGACGGTGTGGATTGGGAAGTATTGGGGCGGTATGGTTTTGAGGGTATTGGGGCGGTGTGGATTGGGAGGTATTGGGACGGTGTGGATTGGGAAGTATTGGGGCGGTATGGTTTTGAGGGTATTGGGACGGTGTGGATTGAGGGTATTGGGGCGGTGTGGATTGGGAAGTATTGGGGCGGTATGGATCGGGAGGTATTGGGGCGGTGTGGTTTTGAGGGTATTGGGGCGGTGTGGATTGGGAAGTATAGGGGCGGTATGGATCGGGAGGTATTGGTGCGGTGTGGTTTTGAGTGAACTAGGACAGAACTGTGTGAAGGGAATGAATTCCTTAAGACTCTTAAAGCGAAATTTAGGAGTTTCCCCTCTTAAAGGGAATGAATTCCCCTCTTAAAGGGAATGAATTCCTTAAGACTCCTAAACCTCACCTCAACACCGCCCAACCGTCCTCATCTCAACTCCGCCAACAGTCCTCACCTCAACTCCGCCCAATTGTCCTCACCTCAACACTCCGCCCAACCATCCTCACCTCAACTCAGCCAACAGTCCTCACCTCAACCCCGCCCAACCGTCCTTACCTCAACACTCCGCCCAACCGTCCTCACCTCAACTCCGCCCAATCGTCCTCACCTCAGGAGTCCCTTAATGGCCGATGTCGCGGATCTGACAACAAAAAGACAAGTGAGTCCGGCCCAAGTAAGAAACGACGATCTCGTGGGCAGACTCAGGTCGAAATATGTGCACACCGGCTTGTAGTAGATCCGGACTAGGAGGGAGAACATCGCCCCTGTGATTACATTGAAAGACTCAACCGGTGTGAAGACATAGGTGAAGGTTTTTGAGACACCACAACGGATCAATGGAGACTCCGTCCAACCGATGTCTTTGCTAACCGATGTCATAAATTTGACAACAGATGGGCGAGGTCGGAAATTAGTGCATGATGACCTGGAATCGCACTCCCCAAAAATGGCAGACAAGGGGGCGGTAATGGAAGAATTAAAAATTTCCCATCAGCCATTGTCCCCCACTATCTGTTAGTGGCCAGGTCGCTTCCACCAAGTGGAGTTTGAGCTGTCCACTCGGCCCATGTCCAAGAGCCCTCTATAAATACCTCTCAGGAAGAGGTACAAGGGGTCAGCTGATAAGTTCTTGACACGATCCAGAGCTGGAAAGAGGGGAAACTCCTAAATTTCGCTTTAAGAGTCTTAAGGAATTCATTCCCTTCACACAGTTCTGTCTAAGTTCACTCAAAACCACACCGCCCCAATACCTCCCAATCCACACCGCCCCAATACCTCCCAATCCACACCGTCCCAATACCCTCAAAACCATACCGCCCCAATACTTCCCAATCCACACCGCCCCAATACTTCCCAATCCACACCGCCCCAATACCCTCAATCCACACCGTCCCAATACCCTCAAAACCATACCGCCCCAATACTTCCCAATCCACACCGTCCCAATACCTCCCAATCCACACCGCCCCAATACCCTTAAAACCATACCGCCCCAATACTTCCCAATCCACACCGCCCCAATACCCTCAAAACCACACCGCCCCAATACCTCCCGATCCATACCGCCCCAATACTTCCCAATCCACACCGCCCCAATACCCTCAATCCACACCGTCCCAATACCCTCAAAACCATACCGCCCCAATACTTCCCAATCCACACCGTCCCAATACCTCCCAATCCACACCGCCCCAATACCCTCAAAACCATACCGCCCCAATACTTCCCAATCCACACCGTCCCAATACCTCCCAATCCACACCGCCCCAATACCCTCAAAACCATACCGCCCCAATACTTCCCAATCCACACCGCCCAAATACCTCCCAATCCACACCGTCCCAATACCCTTAAAACCATACCGCCCCAATACTTCTCAATCCACACCGCCCCAATACTTCCCAATCCACACCGCCCCAATACTTCCCAATCCACACCGCCCTAATACCTCCCAATCCACACCGTCCCAATACCTCCCAATCCACACCGTCCCAATACCCCCCAAAATACAACACCGTCCAGCAAATACATTGTCCATCAAGCCACAACACCGTCCCTTTCTCCCGAAACCGTCCTCACCAAAACCGACCTCCTCACCCCTTCTCCTACACCGTCCCAGTACTAAATTATTCCCCAAATTCCATACTGTACCTTACCTAGTCATTACCCTTGCCAATCCTCAACGTCATCCATACACAGCGCCCAGTCACTCCCTCACCTCGGATTAGCTCCCACCAATATCGGCTACACTCTTCAGTTTTCAGCATTCGTGCCCAACACCGATCCAGTGCTTCTATCAGCGTGCAAGTCCGGAATCAGTCAGACACCGTCACTGCGTTTGACTCACACATCGGTTCTGAGTCCATCACACCGGTTCCACCCTGTTCCTTATTTCTTTTACTTTTACCCTTTTATTTTCCTGTCAGTTCACTGTTTGTTGGTTATGTTTGTTTGTGTGCCATAGTTTACACTGTTAATATTTTTGTCCTTTTCCCTAACAAGCACATATAATAAAAATAAGTGATTTTGTATATGTTTTATTTTCCAGTCTAAAAATTCTTTTTTCTTCCTTTTTTTTAAAAAAAATATATAGTGTCGTACGGGAACACTCCCGTCTACACAACCCCTTTAGGATTCGTACACGTGCGAAGAACTTCGCCTTGTACGAGTTCCCCACCTCAGTGACATCCATCATCATCTCCTAAGTCTTTTCTTAAAAGAAAAACATTCAGAACTACGTAACCCTGATTTCTTGATTATTCAAGAATACGTAGGAGCAGGACTTTAACTCCTGTCGGGCCCATCTTTCTTATTTCTTTTTGCTGATTTATTTCTTTACTTCCACGTTTCTTTCATAAATGTTCCTTTCTTTGGTCACCTCCGTGAAAATCAATTTAGACGTGACGTCTTGTTGGTTTCCCCCTAGTTTTGCTCAAGCCTCGCCATAATTTCATAGGGAAGGGATACTTAGGACGAGACGTCCCGCTTAACTCTTTCCTATCCCTATCCTTTTTACCCGAGGATGTTTAATTTAGACGTGACGTCTTATTGGCATTCTCTTACCCTCTCTGTCTCATATCGAAGTCGAGCTTAATTCGGACAAAACGTCCCATTAACCTCGCTTTAACATTCTATGTCTGTACAGTTCTCTACTCCATTCTATCATTTTCAAAATAAAAGGGAAGAAACCATGTTTTATTTAAGGCTATTTATATTGTGCTTTCAATCTTGGTACTGTCTTTGACAGGCGATGTAGGGTGCTAATACCTTCCCTACTCGTAACCGACTCCCAAACTTGGATTTCAATCTTTTAAACCAGTGCTTTACTGAACTTAGTTTTTTCCCAATGTTTTTCCTATGGATAAAAACGTTGGTGGCGACTCCCTGTTTCATTCAACCCACTTTCTCTTGTTCGCCGCGCCGTCGCGGACCAGGTTACGACAGGTTGCGATCACCCGTGATATGAAATCGGATCCGTTGCATATGCATTAAACAGTTGACATATGCATTAGCTTTAAGACCATGGCATTTGAGATGGGATGACCACGAGTGTTGAGAAACCCCTTGCGATGAGGTATTTGAGTGAAACCTTAATGAATTAATGATGATAATGATTATGAGTGCCCTTGTTGATAAGTGGTAAGTGTTGGTGTATGTGATAGTGTATATGTTGTGCTTGTTTATGATATGAATTACGATTCATGATGCTTGCATGCCTAATATGATAATGAGATGATGAATGAATGATAATTAAATGATTTTATAGCAAAGCACACATGATGTTTATCTGCATATACACATGATCACAATATATATATTATTCGTCATTTTGAATGTATAACTCACTCTCCCATGTGGTCTCTTTTTTAGCCTTGTGTTGCAGGTTGCCATGGGATGAGTACGGATTCTAATTAAAGTTTTGGTAAAGGTAAATAGTCGTAGAGGAAGTGCCTTGGCCGGCATCATTTATGGATTCTTGTGTAATGAATAAATTGTATATGATGATATGGATGATTCAGAGATTTTGAGTATGTATAAGATAATCCCTTTGAATTGTGGATGGTGAATATATATGTAGAATGTGAGAGATGATTTGATATGTATTAGAAGGATTAAAATTGAATGATGTTCATTGATGATTGAGATAGTCGGGTGAATATCTCCGAATGTAGATGTATATGTATGTATATATATGTATTTATCTTAGGCAATGCGTGCGATTGCGGAATATGCATGAATGTGATAAAGTAATAGGTTTGCATACTTGCCTATCCTTTTCTCATATCGTCATATATAGGACTAGGCGTGTGCCCGGTATACACATTCTTCCGCTGTAAATTTTATTATTTTTGTATACCGTTATGGGCATTTTAGTTATCGATCCAGCTTTAGGTTATTTAATCTCACTCTTGGGTTTTTTGTGATTTGGGTCTTGATGTGATCATGGTGGTGTCTTGGAAATATTCACATCGGGATTCGAGTACAGAAAATCAGAGGTGTTATATAAAGGTGGTATCAGAGCATATTTTGCTCTGAATTGGAGTTATCGGTTAATACCAGAGCATGGTTGCTCTGTGAGGATTTGATATTATGGATGATTGGAGCATGATTGCTCAATGGTGAGATACTTATGGTCATCTTTGGAGCGGGATGCTCATTATTGGAATATGGTTGTTTGTATAGATTTAAGAAAGATAATTATTTAAAGAATGATGAGATGTTAAGATTGTTGGAAATATGCACTAAAAGCCTATATAGGTTCGCATCATTTTGAATAAGTCATTTTTGTTAAATAGTTTAACAACTTTTACATATCCTTGGAGTAATAGGTCATATGAGAGTTATTCCTAAAATGTCCCTAGTCAAGTATTTACGTGGGGACATGTAAATACATTAGGACTAATGTGTGAATGTACTGATGATCTGATCTCACAGATCATGGATATAAATGATATCAAGTCTTCACAGGGTACACATTAAGAGTAATGATGTACTGGACAGACCCACCATGAGAACGTTGCATGGATCGTTACATGAATGTCATAAACGATTCTCAATGTGATAATGGTATATGTAGTCCTTTGACCTGAAGTCACTACGATTCCTACATAAGGAGTTTATTGTTTTAATACAATCAAACGTCTTCTGTAATAAGAGGACTATAAAGGTTGTGGTTAGGCAATGTACAAATTATGCAGAGGGATGTGGGTGATGTAGATGGGATTTGTCTCTCCTATGTGACAGGAGTGATATCTATAGGCCACTTGATGGAGTGAGACTAAGGAAATGCATGGCCATGCTAGAAAGAATAAATATTGGATATTTATTCGGATAAAGTCTACTCTGGTATCAAGTAAAATAAATTGGACCGTACAAGGATGACACGACCATGCCTTGGGCCCAATTAGGATATCGTGACAAAAGGAACAAACATATAAAATAATTATCACTTATAGGTTATGTTGTTAATAAATAATATTCGGACATAATGATGCATTGCTAGATGCCGCTCTTATTTTATATTAATAATAAAATAATTTATTATTAATATAACCGAGTATTTTACCTATAGGGTCACACACATAGAGTAAGCCCATCAGAAAATAGCTTTTTATTTTAGTTAGACTAAAATAAGACTATTGGGCCTAACTCATTTAGAATGAGTAAGGAGCCTACTCTTTAGAGAGCAAATTAGGTCAAACCTAAGCCTATAAATAGAGCATAAGATGCTCATAGGCGGCTACCCTAAAGAGACACAAAAATACGCAAAAGTTGCAAAAGCTACATGCTGTCAAACTAGCATTTGGAAGGTGTAGCATTTCTGGTGGGAGTACTCGTGTGGACTCCTAAAGGACGAGGCTACGATTGCTTCAATATTCTTTAAGAGGTAATCCTAAAACACAATTTTTGTGTGTGTTTGTCTTATGCTTTGAAACACGGCGCTTTGTAAATCATATGGGAATCCTTGTATTTCCGCTGCTCATACACTAGGGATTCCTAAGAGTGGTATCAGAGCCAGGTTGCAAAACCGTGTTTTGGGCAAACATTTGTTTAAAGAACATGTAAAAATAAAAATAAAATTTCTTTTATGAAAAGAATTGTAAAGTTTGAATCCTTTTGCAAAGGTTGCATCTTTTATTAGATATGTTGCAAAGTTTGCATTTTTAATGAGATATTATGTAAAGGTTACATTTTTATGAGATATGTTGCAAATGTTGCACCTTTTGAAAGCTAATATCAATATATTTTGCTTTATGTATATTGATTTCTTTTCTCAACATTTTAATTAAAGAACATGTTTTTAGGATGTGCTTTATTATATGAACATGTTGTATGTTGCAATGGTGATTGTTTTATATGTGTTCTAATTATAAGGCATGTTTTATGTTTATTTAATTAAATTGAAATCAAGGGTTGTATGCAATAACGTCTATATGCTTTCTATTTTCTAATATGAATTGTTCATGTGAGATTGTGTTTAGAAAGTTTAAGAGTTAAACCCTAGCCGTAATGAAAACTAAGATTCAAAAGTTGAAACCTAGCCGTAATGGTATTTTATTTATTTGTAAATGTTACAAATAAAATATTTGATTTTAATATTATATTTTAAATTCGATTTGTAAAAGTTACAAATCAAATTTTAATTATTTGTTAAAATTAAAGTTTGTAAGAGTTACAAATTTAAATAATTTATTCTTATTAATTTTAATAGGATTTGCATTGTTTGTGATCCTTTAAAATTAATGTGATTTGTAAGAGTTACAAATTTAAATAATTTATTCTTATTAATTTTAATAGGATTTGCATCATATGTGATCTTTTTAAAATTAATGTAATTTGTAGGAGTTACAAATTGATTCATATTTATTAAATTTAATATAATTTGTAATTGTTACAAATAGAAGATAAGATCTTTATTAAATTTAATAATTTTAAAATCAAATATTTAATCCTTAATAAATTTGATAGGATTTGTAAAAGTTACAAATTAAAGATAAGATCTTTATCAAATTTAATAGGATTCGAAATAAAATATCTTGAACTCTAGAGATAAGGTCTAAAATTTAAACCTTGATCGTTCCTAAAAATTAAGATGATTGTTGAGACTCTAGAGATAAGGTTTAAAAGTTAAACTTTGATTATTCCTATTTTAGGATAATTATAAGGGTCAAAAGATAAGTTTTAAAAGTTAAATCTTGGCCGTTTCAAAATTAGAGATTTCAAATTGTTTGAAATCATAACCGAATATTTTGAGTTGTTAATGGTCAGTGGGACGTTCTGGCTAGGAAAGACTTGGTACTTAAGTGGTCACTCCGGACCCACCTCTCTTTCCTGGGAACTAACCTGATTACAGTACTAAATATTTGGGTTGGAACACCCCTTGACCCTGTCTGTTGAACGGTCAACAGAGCCGCCAAACTTCCTTGCGTAGTTTTCCTTTTATGACCCCGCGTGTTTAATTATGTGTTTTAAAATTTATTTTATTTTAAATACAATTGATTACTCTATTAATTGATTAATTAACACGTCCAGCGGTGAATGGTTATGGTCTTAGATTTTTTTTTATTTAATTTTAAATACAGCCTGCGTGTTGTGCCTTACTCTATTCTTAAATTTCTTCTCTCAACCCTTCACTCGTATGTAAAATGAGTTTTCTTTATTACATTGTAATCTTGGAAAAGCCAACAAGGTGGAGACCTAGAAGAAACCTAGAGTGGTGATGGATATGACCTTGAAAGGAACAAAGGAGTGGTGACTCTAGGAGGATGGTGGTTTCAAGAAGTAGGACTTCATGAAGTCAAGACACCATAGTTCCTTTAGGTTTATTTTATTTTATTTTATTTTCTAGGAAGACCAAAACCATCTCACAATTTTTTGATTGCATGTTTTGGGGTTTTATTTTGCGTTAAAGCGTTTAATGAAAGTTGGTAATGAACAATAAGAAAATTGAAATCCCTCAAGCCCGACAATCATACCTTCCAATAAGTAATAACGTCTAACTTGATATAAATAAAGTGCAGGTCACGTCATAGTTGGGTGCCTTTATTTATGTTTAGTAGGACATGATTGGATAATTGGATTATCCAAGAATTATTAAGTTTTATTCAAATAGACTTTTTTTTTCAATTAGATTGGAAAAGCCTAAAGGTATGAACAGTCTAAAACGCGTTCTAATAACAACAGTCACCAATGCTAGTTTCAATAAAGTGTAGGTTCTGCCAAAGCAGGGTGCTTTTATTGATATTAGTAAAGGATGATGGATAATTGGATTATCCAACCATTTGTTATTGGACTTATCTAGGTAACTTTAATCAGATTGAAGAACCTAGAAGCGTTAATATTAAGTTTAAACGCCTTTTAATAAGTAACACTCATCGAGACTAATGTCAATAAATAGTGGGCCTGCCAAAGCAGGGTGCTATCATTTATATTAGTAAGGCGCGATGGGATAATTGTAATATCCAAATTGTTTTTATTAGGCCTAAACTTAACTAAGTTTTTCAATTGGATTGAAAATAACTTAGAGGCGTAAAGATTGAGCTTAAATTCATAAGATGAATAAGGGTAAAGAGTTACCCACTCAATCATCCAAGAGTTGCATGAGATGCAATTGGAAATGTGTTTCCTACCTAAATAACCAAGGGTTGGGTGATCAGCCAAAGCTGACTCAACATTAGGCCAAATATGGATCTTGACCCACTAGAAAAATCTTCCAATGGGATTTTTTTTATGATTCAGTGAGGGCATTTGTTTTGAATCAAAATAGTGGGAGACAACATATTTATTTAATGACCAAAATTTAAATATGTTTTTAAATAGAAGTGATAGATTTGCATGTAATTTGTTTTAGAATAACCATGATATACCAAATATTGTTTTGTTGCAATCTGTCCTTTGGAAGGACACTTTATCTAAAAAAAATGCCTAGATAGGTATTGAGACTTGAGAATTATCTTCATTAAAGATAAAGCAAAAGTGTGTGATGTTTGGCTTATATGTCATCTATGGTTGGGTCTTGAATACCCTATGGAGTCTGCATAAACTCTGAGCTATAAAAGGCAATATGAATATATGGGAGATATACGATATGATCGTATACAGACTTTATTAAGGCCAAGTTAGTCTGGAAGTCTATAAGGTGATCAAGAAAGGAAATTGTTTCCAGTTTTAGCCAAAATAAGACATTGAAATAATTTGTCTAAAGAACTTGAAGGAGTTCAAAAGAAAGGGAAGTAAGACTTCCACTACAGGTCATGTTATAGAAGTCAAGTTATTTTACTTCACTAACATTAGTATCAGATACTAGTAGTAGATCTCAAATTTTGAAAGATCAAGGAAGTAGATCACTTGTTAAGGGTGGAGAAATCTGAATAAAATTAAGCAAAAGTTGCTACAATAAAGATAAGATCTTTACCTATTGGGCTAGTTAGTGAACTAGACATTGTGCATATTATTTCTTGTTAGACAAGAAATGTTTTTCTTATTATAAAATAACTTTATTTCTTCAAATGGAAGTTGGTGCACAATTGAGTAATGGATTCCACATCCTAAATCTCAAAACACCCATTTATAACAACTGCCAAAGTACGTTAAAATAAGTGATTTTGAACCTTACTTACATAGTATTGTCTCCTAAGGCAAATGGATAAGAAACACATTTTCTAAATACCATTAATGTGGTTATATGGACTCCTTTTGATTTTGGAATCAATGGAGACATGTAAATCTTATTTATTGGAGAGATAATTGAGACCTCATTCATTGAAAAGATGAGTAATCTATTATCTAATACATAACGATGTATGTGGGCCTATTGGAACAATAACTAGATATGTTTTTCAATACTTCAACATACTAATTGAAAAGTCAATGAGTATGGATTTATGTAACATAAGTTAGAAAGTCTTTGAAAAGTTCAAAGAATTCATAATGAAGTGAAAAACTAAATTGACAAGACAATTAAAGCTCTTGATTAGATCAAGATAGCAAATAATTTGAGTTATAAGTTTGATAACTATCTAATAGAGTGAGAGATTACCTCTTAACTCATTCCTCATGGAATGCCTTAATAGCATCTCTACGGGGAAAAGTCAAACCTTGTTGGACATAGTTTGATTATTGATTATTATCAAACATCTCTAACTCCTTCAATGTTTCTTTATTAACAAAATTTCCATACTTAACCATGTTCCATCTTAGACTTTCTTAAAGAAACCATATATGATATGGACTAGGAAGAAACCTAGTATGTCTTTACTAATAATTTGGAACTATGATGATTCTATAGAGCATCCAACTCTGACAAGGTCGGATCCAAATTAGATAAATGTCTTCTGTGAGATACCCAAAGAAAGCTAAGGGTTATCAATTCTACAATCCATCTGAGAATAAAAGGCTTGTTGCTTAGAATGTTGTATTCTTGAATAAGAGTACATCCCTTAAAGAATCAGTGGGAGGATGGTAGAACTTGAAGAAATTCAAGTATCACAAAGCATTTAAAAGTCAAGGATGGACTTGGAGCAGAAATCACAAAGTGTTGTGAAATCCTTAGCTCCGGTAGCACAAGACTTGTGTAAGATCAAATAGGATATGTCACCAAACCTGAAAGATATGGATATCTTATAAATCAGGAAGGAGGCATATTGCTAAATAACCAAGCTTCTTATGAAGAGGCCAATGCAAGTTTAGATTCTAAGACATGGCATAAGACCATGGGATTTGAAATGGGTTCCATGTATATTAACAAGGTATGAACCTTGGTTGACGCACCTAAAGGGTAAAACCTATAGGATGCAAGTGGGTTTTCAAAAGGAAAACTAAACATGGATGGTAATAAAAGTACCTTTAAAAGCAAGATTGACAAAATTCAATTAGCTTAAAAACCATTTAGATCCTGCTTATTGTACCAGTATACCACCATTATGAGATATGGTAGATAGATGTCAAGATGGAAATCATCTTGAGGATGTGTATGTGACACAACCTAAAGGCCTTTTATGCCTAAAACATCTAGGAAGGTATGTGAACTGCAAATGTTCTATTTATGGACTAAAGCAAGCTTTTAGAAGCTAGAATCTTCATTAAAGAATGAAGATAAATCTTGTGACTATAAAAGGGTTAGTAACTGCACAATTATAGTTCTAGTATTGCATGCAGAAGACATGCTTCTTCTTGAACTAATAATATTCTCATTCTAAAGTCAAGAGTATCCTTAAACACTTAAGAAGGACTAAGGATTTAATCTTGATAAATGGAAGATGAGCTCGTTGTAAAGGTTACATCGATGTCAATTTTTGAGTAATTTGAAAGACTTAAGATTGCAATCAAAATATATGTGTTGTCAAGATGGTTACGATGTATTCTTGAAAGGTTCAAAGCAAGAAACAATCATTGGTTCTACTAACAAATCTAAGTATTTTGCTATGTTAAATTACAAAAGAAGTCAATTTATATTTAATCATTCCAAATGTTTTGTATCCTATGAGTTTCCACTGTGATGACAATGGAACCATAGAACAATATAAGGAAGTGGATTAATTCAAGCATATACTTAAATAGTTCCATCTTTGGAAGATGTGAAAATATGCAATGTGCATACTAACAAAATTGTTGGGAACCCACTAGTAAAACCGCTTACGTAGTAAAAGCATAAGGGCATTAACCTTATCGGCTCTAAGTACAAGTGGGAGATTGTTGGAAATATACACTAAAAGCCTATATAGGTTTGCATCATTTTGAATAAGTCATTTTTTGTTAAATAGTTTAACAACTTTTACATATCCTTGGAGTAATAGGTCATATGAGAGTTATTCCTAAAATGTCCCTAGTCAAGTATTTACGTGGGGACATGTAAATACATTAGGACTAGTGTGTGAATGTACTGATGATCTGATCTCACAGATCATGGATATAAATGATATCAAGTCTTCACACGGGTACACATTAAGAGTAATGATGTACTGGACAGACCCACCATGAGAACGTTGCATGGATCATTACATGAATGTCATAAACGATTCTCAATGTGATAATGGTATATGTAGTCCTTTGACCTGAAGTCACTACGATTCCTACATAAGGAGTTTATTATTTTAATACAATCAAACGTCTTCTGTAATAAGAGGACTATAAAGGTTGTGGTTAGGCAATGTACAAATTATGCAGAGGGATATGGGTGATGTAGATGGGATTTGTCTCTCCTATGTGACAGGAGTGATATCTATAGGCCATTTGATAGAGTGAGACTAAGGAAATGCATGGCCATGCTAGAAAGAATAAATATTGGATATTTATTCAGATAAAGTCTACTCTGGTATCAAGTAAAATAAATTGGACCGTACAAGGATGACACGACCATGCCTTAGGCCCAATTAGGATATCGTGACAAAAGGAACAAACATATAAAATAATTATCACTTATAGGTTATGTTGTTAATAAATAATATTCGGACATAATGATGCATTGCTATATGCCGCTCTTATTTTATATTAATAATAAAATAATTTATTATTAATATAATCGAGTATTTTACCTATAGGGTCACACATATAGAGTAAGCCCATCAGAAAATAGCTTTTTATTTTAGTTGGACTAAAATAAGACTATTGGGCCTAACTCATTTAGAATGAGTAAGGAGCCTACTCTTTAGAGAGCAAATTAGGTCAAACCTAAGCCTATAAATAGAGCATAAGATGCTCATAGGCGGCTACCCTAAAGAGACACAAAAATACGCAAAAGTTGCAAAAGCTACATGCCGTCAAACTAGCATTTGGAAGGTGTAGCATTTCTGGTGGGAGTACTCGTGTGGACTCCTAAAGGACGAGGCTACGATTGCTTCGATATTCTTCAAGAGGTAATCCTAAAACGCAATTTTTGTGTGTGTTTGTCTTATGCTTTGAAACACGGCGCTTTACAAATCATATGGGAATCCTTGTATTTCCGCTGCTCATACACTAGGGATTCCTAACAAAGATATTGATTGCCCTATGTAGAAATGTGAATGATTAATTGCCTAAGGATTATGAATTGACTATAAGGGCATAATTGCTTGTTGAGGAATTATTATGAATCATTAGAGTTGAGTTGGGGATTGATGCTCAATGAGGAATTTTTATAAGACTGTGATTCATAAGACGTGGTTGTTGTTTATTGGGAGTATACCCTTATCATTGAGGTTGTACGATGTACTTATGGAGCATAGTTACTCATTGATGATTATGAATGAATCATGAAATTGAATATGAGTGAATGAATTTTCTCAATATGTGATGGATGTATTTATTGTGTAAGTCCGACCAAGTTCCTTACCCTATTACCTTCAAATGACGAATATACTGTTATTATGCATTGGTGTTAATATATGAAATGCAAATTGAATTGATGATGGATCCATGATTGAATGTGATCATGGAAATAAAATATTAGAGTTGATGACTATGAAATATGAGATATGAATTGATATGATGATGATTTTATGCCATATGTTGATCATGGATAGAAAATATTGAGAAATGAATTGACATAGTGGTAGGCCATGAATCATGAAAACTTTGAAGTGAGTAATGAAATTAAATTATTGATTAGGCCTCTTGTATGATTCATACTTGTGGCTCTTAGCCAAGGCATGCTTGTTAAATGGAATGAAACTCACATGCTGAGTTGAATGAATGAATAATATTGAATAATTCCCTAGTATGGGTATGTTTGAATTTAAATGATTGGTTGTGCCATTTGTGAAGGATGGATTTTATATCCTTTGGCACAAGAACCCTATATGCTATATGATATAAGTGATTTGTCGTATTCCCCTAGATTGGGACATGGATGTGTGACAAGATTATGAATGTGAAACTATATTGGCGCATGATCAGGGTTATGTCTCGGTTTTTGTGTGTGAAAACCGAGTGGATGATTAATTTGATGTAAGCCACTAGGTGTGGTGACCCCATTGTTTGGCATGATCTTGTATGATCAATTGTTGTAGAAAATTGATTTAATTGGGCCCTATGGCGGTCTAGGCTCTATGTTGTTTTGTGAGCCATATCTAATGATGTTGTGTGGTATGTGAGAATTCCACAATGGGTACTAGGTAACCCTTAGACTTCCTAAGTCTATTGATTGATAGAACCTTATGAATGGCTGAGCCATAATGAAATTAATTATGAAATACGTTGTTGAAGCTAGAGCTGATATGTGATGGAATATGAATGATGAATGTAACCCCTGGTGATTGATGAAAAATAATGTTGAATTTGGGGTATAATTGGAATTTATTATGGTATATGATTTTGTGAAGTGACCTTGGGCTAAATTGTGTGCCCTTGGGATTATGATCATTGGATTAATTATGGATGATGATGTGATTTAGAGATGACATGTGTGATTGTGAGTCGGTGAATAGAAATTTGATCATGTCATTACCCCCTATTTTATTTGAAGGGTGCTATATTGATGATGGAAAATACATAGTGATGTTATACTACATGAAATGTAGGCCCAATTCATGGACTTGAGTTGTGATCTGTGAGAAGAATGCCTAATGTGGAAGCTCATTATACGATCAAGTAGCCTACTTGATAAGAGTCTGATGAATCTTTTAAGGCTCGAATTGATTTATAGCCAACAAATATGTAAGCGAGACAAGAATTTTAGGCTATTTGAGCATGGTTTTGGATGGATAAAACCCAAGGATGGGGTATCTACTTTGTAATGACTGAAAATTTATGATCGGTACACCAATTTAAAGTGAAGTTAATCGAGATTTAATGATTGATATGGCATGATGGATGCCAAATTAACTATATAATGACGATGAAATATGAATATTTTAGTTATGGACTGGTGAGGATTGTCACCAAGTCATATATGGATTGGTATTGTTTTAATATGTGTGACCGATATGAGCAATGGGAATACGAAGTATTGGTCCCGATACGGTCTTACATGCCATAGGCATTGTGGCAACATGCACTTATGCGCCGACTTTATGTGTTTGTGGTGAACACTACGGGATTGGGACGCCTTCCTGTATGTCGGATGCAGCAACACATAAGTCGGGCAGGTGTAGGGATTGTAACTACTTATGGTGAATGTATTGAGCCTATCTGGTCATACTGAGTATGAACATGTGAGCTCTGTTGGGCGAGTTGTAATTGATGATACATGACACACTTGATGCGGAAATTTTATGTTAAGAATGATGAAGTGGTGATGAACATGTTCTGATGGACTTTGGGAAGTCCAATGTTATTCTATAGTGTCGTCGAACCTTAATGGTGTGTGGCCTGAGGTATGGCCTTGTGATATGTATATCGATGCTGAATTTCGAGGACAAAATTCTTTTTAGGTGGGGTGGATTGTAACACCCTGAATTTTATAAAAATGAATAAATGATGAGAATAAATAGTAAATAAATGTATATGAGTGGATTTGTGTCCCAAAAATATTGGAATAATTAAATTCAGATTTATTAGGGATATTTATAATTTATTGAGCTTATGTGAGATAAAATTTTACCCGATTAGAATATGGGTGTCGGACCAAGTATCTCCGAATGAGATACCGTTGGTCAGGGCTGTTAAGAATATTATTGGGAATCCGAATCTATATTCGGAATAATTTTTGGATAATGTATTGAGCCTGAACTGAGAGCCTGTTTGTTATAAAACGATGAACTTTTAATGGAGAGTTAAAAATTAAAACCAAAAAGCCCATTCTTCTCTCCTTATTTTCGTTGGGTTCTTGCTTCCATTGGCAAACACATTTCTTCTTCTTCTCTTACTTCCCTTCTCCTTCTCCATTTCTTCTTCTCTTCAAAACCCTAAGCCAATGGTGGTGCCTCTTCCTCCTCCCTCCATTTTCGTTCTTCCATGGAGCTTGAGGGAGATGATGTTGATTGAAGCTCTTTTCTTCTCCTCTCCCTCTCACTTTCATTTTGGAGCTTAAGCTTGGAAGAGAGGTATGGTTTTGACCACTCATGGTTTTATTGATGGTTTTGGGTTATTGAAGTGTTAAGATGGGAGGTTAGATGTTGTTTTGATGAATGGTGGTGTGTGGAATCAATCCTAGGTTAGAAAAATTATTGGGGTGTTGTTATAATGGCATTAATGGTGGGTTGTTATAGGTGCATGGAATTAATACTTGGATGAGTGGAAAATAAATGAGCATTTATGATGTTGATGGGTTTTTAGTGAAACCCTAACTTTAATAAATTGGGGAAAGTGTGAAATGTGGGTAGAATATAAGTTTAATGATGTTGGAGAATGATATTTAATGATGAGTGTCGTTATGAATGTGGAATGTGAGGGATTGGTGTGAAAAGATTGTGACTTGATGAGGTTCTAAACCATTGTGGTTATTGAAGGATATGAGAGCTAAGTTGAATATTGAGTAACAATGTGATGGTGATGTTGTTGGGTTTAGTTGGCCTTTTATGATCTAGAGGATCTTGGCTTTGGGAAAGGAATTCCCGAAGCCTAACACAACTGCATATGTTGGTGTTTAGCAAGTTTAGGACTTGGGGATGAGCTTTATGATAAGCAAGTAAGTATTTAAAATTATGATGGTTATTAATTATGTGAATATACTTGCATATGGTATGTAGATTGTATTCCGAGTGATGCAATGGAGCATTCGGAGCATTGGAACCTTTCGGCTCTTCCCTCGAGGTAGGAGAGGAGTTTACATTCAAATTGCATGAGTAAATTGAGAGTGATTGTTGTATGTAATGGATACTCATGCTTGCCTTGCCATGTATATGTATTGAATTAATTGAAATGGCAAGTTGATGATTAATGAGGATGATGTGTGAGAATTATGTGTTGAATTGATATGAAAATGTATATTCATATAAGATGATAACAAGTTTGAATTTGACATGATTGATAGATTGAATTGAATGTTAATGAGTGTAAAGGTCTGGGATAGGTTTTAAATGCCTAGTGTGAAGCAATTGCTATATTAGACTTGATGGATTTTTGCTGGTATAAGTTTTGGTATGGTTGGTTGTAAGTTTCTTATGTTTCTTGCGCATATCCTGATATTCTCGCTCAAGCGAGAAGGGATCTCGCTCAGGCGAGAATCCCCTGTATTGGTATAATGGTCTCTGGACCAATTTCGCCCAGGCGGGTGACGTTTCCGCTCAAGCGAGCTGCGTATTATGCAATCAGGGGAGTTACTGGATGAATCTCGCTCAAGCGGGCATGGCCGCGCTTGAGCGAGCTAGTGAGGAAATGGTTACTGGACATTTTTCGCCCAAGCGTGTGTAAGTGGCTTAAGCAAAAGTGTGAAGTCTGATGCTGGGATGGTGCTCACTCAAGTGTGTGACTGGTATGGTTATGTTATGACCGAGTGTGACGAGTGTATGGTGAGTAAGTTGGACTCTGGATGAAATTCCACTTGAGTGGGAACCTTAGAAAATAATTCTATGATGTAGTGAATTTTCAAGTGAAATTTCGAGTGGGCTATGTCCGAGTGAGGAAGTGCGTATAATTTCGAGTGAAGGGTCTCCCAATATGATACCCGGGTAGTGGAGTTCCGAGTGGAAATTTTCGAGTTCAAAGTAACTCGTTCCGAGTGGAGTCCCTCCGTGTGTGTAATTCCGAGTGAGGATGGCACCGATTGGGGATACATGATGTGTTTGTCCAGAAGTATTCTGGAATAACTTCACTCATGAGAAAATGAAAGGAAGTCGGTTTTTGAAATAAATTACCGAGTAAGAAAAGACTAGGTCTGGAATGATTTAGCCGAGTGGAAGACCGAGCGAGTATGGGGTCGGTCTGGAATGATTTAACCGAGTGAGGACCATCAGAGATGGTTCAAACTTGGAACGAAGTTACCGAGTGAAAAACTAATTGAGATGACTCAGACTTGGAGTGAAGTTGTCGAGTAAAAGACTGATTGAGAGATGACCCGGATTTGGAATATTTTGCCGAATGAAAGGCCAAGTGAGAGACGAGTTGGCTTTGATTGATTTTGCTGAGTAGAAAACCAAGCAAGATGAGTCGGTGTGAGGGTGAATTACCGAGTGAATGATCGATCGAGTGATAAGTGGGTTTTAATGTAAATTGCCGAGTGATGGACCGAATGAGAGGAATCGGTTCTGGAATAACTTCCCCGAGTGCAAAACCGAGTGATGGGAAGGACGACCTCTGGTCGGATTTCGCTTAAGCGTGTGGATACTTCGCTCAAGCGAGTAAGTGTGGGATTCCTTACTAGAGCAATTTCGCCCGAGCGTGTGGCTAGTTGAAGGGAGCCTCGCTCGAGCGAATGTACCTGGAAATGCTTACTGGAATGGTTTCGCTGGAGCGAACTGAGACGCTCAAGCGAGATGGGCTGTCTCGCTCAAGCGGATGTGGGCCTCGCTTGAGCGAGTGACCCCCCTGATGGAATTTTCCCTTCTTTTCTCGGTTCTGATGGCTTGGGGCCTTCTTCCCTTATATTGTATGATGCTTGAGGGGATGCAAAGGGATATATATTTAAGACAATGATATGGTGGTGTTGGATAATGATTAAAATCTTGAGATGACTTGATTATGCCCATAATACATATAATGAGAAACATAAAATCTTAACCACCAAGGATGATCATGCGAAAGCAATGTTAAGGGCTTGATGATGAATTATGAAATGCATGTCTAAGAACATGATTGTGTTGGGCATAAATGTGATTGCCTTATGTGGAATGATAAATATGCTTCGAATAATTTTATGTATGGATAAATACTATGATTGGTTGTTATGCTTTTGATATCCATGTGTGGATTGTCATGAATAATGTTGTGGCCATTGAAGTGCCTATTATATGTATGTTATGCCTTGAGGGGCCTTGTGAATGTTTATATGCCATTGATGATAAAACTAAAATATACAGTATACCCCTAATTGAGAGGGTGAGATATCCTTGTGAGGTTGTTGTTGAGCATATGCATTATTGCATTGCATTCATGGCATGGCATAGCATTGATACTTTGTGGTTGCGATCATAGTGATGAAAGATCCTGCGGGATTCTATGAAGGGAGTACCCCTTGCGAGGCGGGAAACCAATGTGATGATGATATGATATTGTGCCGGTGGTTGCGATCACCTGGTTGTGAAATATGAAAGGCCCTGTGGGGACCATTGTATGATGATGAGCCAGTGGTTGCGATCACTTGGTATTTGATATGATAAAGGGCTTGCGAGCACCTATGATGCCCATGGTTGTGATCATGAGGCGGGAGTACCCCTTGCGAGGCGAGAAACCTATGAGAATTGTTGAACGTGGTTGTGATCACGAGAAGCACCTTGCGAGGCTGCTATAGGGAGTACCCCTTACGAGGCGGGAAACCAATGATTATGAATGATTGATTATGGTGGTTGCGATCACCCGTGATATGAAATCAGATCCGTTGCATATGCATTAAACAGTTGACATATGCATTAGCTTTAAGACCATGGCATTTGAGATGGGATGACCACGAGTGTTGAGAAACCCCTTGCAAGGAGGTATTTGAGTGAAACCTTAATGAATTAATGATGATAATGATTATGAGTGCCCTTGTTGATAAGTGGCAAAGTGTTGGTGTATGTGATAGTGTATATGTTGTGCTTGTTTATGATATGAATTGCGATTCATGATGCTTGCATGCCTAATATGATAATGAGATGATGAATGAATGATAATTAAATGATTTTATAGCAAAGCACACATGATGTTTGTCTACATATACACATGATCACAATATATATATATATATATTATTTGTCATTTTAAATGTATAACTCACTCTCCCATGTGGTCTCCTTTTTAGCCTTGTGTTGCAGGTTGCCATGGGATGAGTACGGATTCTAATTAAAGTTTTGGTGAAGGTAAATAGTGGTAGAGGAAGTGCCTTGGCCAGCATCATTTATGGATTCTTGTGTAATGAATAAATTGCATATGATGATATGGATGATTCAGAGATTTTGAGTATGTATAAGATAATCCCTTTGAATTGTGGATGGTGAATATATATGTAGAATGTGATTGATGATTTGATATGTATTAGAAGGATTAAAATTGAATGATGTTCATTGATGATTGAGATAGTCAGGTGAATATCCCCGAATGTAGATGTATATGTATGTATATATATGTATTTATCTTAGGCAATGCGTGCGATTGTGGAATGTGCATGAATGTGATAAAGTAATAGGTTTGCATGCTTGCCTAGCCTTTTCTCATATTGTCATATATGGGACTAGGCGTGTGCCCGGTGTACACATTCTTCCACTGTAAATTCTATTATTTTTGTATACCGTTATGGGCATTTTAGTTATCGATCCAGCTTTAGGTTATTTAATCTCACTCTTGGGTTTTCTGTGATTTGGGTCTTGATGTGATCATGGTGGTGTCTTGAAAATATTTTCAAACGCAAAAAATTTATTCGCAATTTTATTAATTATGACGATCACATCGGGATTCGAGTACAGAAAATCAGGGGTGTTATATATGGCACAGAAAATCCCCTCCGTATGAACATCCCATCCACCATTATAAAATAAGATAGCTCCCTTTTTAACTTTTTCCTCTTCAAGTCATCAGTGGGCAGCTGTTCATCGACAAAGTACAGTATGTAAGGGACTACCCATGAATTTTCATCAAAGGCATGATATGAAATTGCATTCAATAATGGGGTCAAAGGGATGCTGGGCGATGTCAAAGTACTCTGCACCACTGTTGTTGTTCTCCCGGGTTGCTTCGTGCTTACGAGCCTTGATAGGATATCCGCCCTAGTGTTTTCCTCTTTGGGTACATGCCTGAATTCCAACACAGAGAATCTTCCCTTCAACTCATTCACACAATTCAAGTATAACTGGAGCTGAGGCTCACGGACTTGGTATTCACCCTGAATCTGCGATATCACCAGCTGTGAATCGCTACAGAGGGTTACTTCTGTTGCTCCGATATCAATCACGGCTCGAAGTCTGCCAAGACAAGCTTCGTACTCAGCCTGGTTGTTGGAAGTCTTAAAATTGAATTAGAGAGAAATCTTCAAATGCACACCATCATCGATCTCAACGACAACACTGGCCCCACATCCTTTACTGTTTGATGACCTATCCACATAGACGATCCAGTGAGCATAAGGTGCGGGTCTTCTCCTTTCATCTCCACAACAAAATCAGCCAAAACTTGGGCCTTGATAGCTCCTCGTGGCTCATAGGAAACCTCGAACTCTAAAAGTTCAATAGACCACTTAATCATTCTCCCAGCGAGGTCTGGTTTGCTCAATATCGACCGGAGTGGCATGTCTGTTCTCACCATAATTGGGTGCGCGTGGAAGTACGGCCTTAACCATCATGAAGCCCAAACAACGCGAGAACGACCTTCTCAATCTTCTGGTACCGGCCCTCTGCTCCTTGTAGCGTCTTGCTAGTGAAGTATACTGGCCTCTACCCTTCTAAGGTCTCCTTGACTAATGCTACTCCCAGAGCTTCGTCCGAAATTGCCAAGTACAAGATAAGAGTTTCACCAGGATCCAATTTTTCCAAGATCGGGGAACTCGACAACACCTCCTTGAGCTCCTGAAATGCCTGCTCTTGCTCCTGTCCCCACTCGAACTTCTTGGACTTCTTTAACACCTTATATAAGGGAAGCGATCTATGTGCCATTTTGGGCATGAATCGAGCTAAGGCTGCCACCTTTTCGTTTAGAGAATGAACCTCCCCCAGGCACTTCGGACTTTGCATGCCTAATATCACTTGGCGTTTTCCCGGGTTAGCCTCAATGCTACGCTGAGTTAACATGAAACCCAGGAACTTCCCAGCTGGGACAACGAAAGTGCACTTCAATGGGTTTAGCCTCATGTAATACTGCCTCAAGCGTGTGAATACCTGGCGCAAATCTTCGATATGATCACCCCCAGCTGGGGTCTTGGCTATGATGTCGTCAATGTACACCTCCACCAGCTTGGTGTGCATACCTTCAAACACCTTGTTAATCATACGCTGGTAAGTGGCCCCAGCGTTCTTCAAACCGAAAGGCATGAAGGTGTAGCAAAAAACACCATGGTCATTGACGAAAGTTGTCTTCTCTTGATCTTCCTCCCACATCAGAATCTGGTTGTATCCCGAATATACGTCCATGAAACTTAGATACTGATAACCAGAGGAATCATCCACCATGCGATCAATATTAGGGAGAGGATATGGATCCTTCGGGTAGCAACGGTGGAGGTCCATATAATCAGCACACACCCTCTATTTTCCATGGCCTTTTGGACCATCACCACGTTCGAGAGCCAAGAGGAATAACGGATTTCCCTGATAAATCCGGCCTGCAATAACTCCTCCGTCTACTCACAAGCTGCCTTCTGCTTCTCTGGCCCTAATCTTCTTTTCTTTTGTGCGATAGGCCTCGTCTCTAGATAGATGGATAATTTGTGACAACAGAAATCAAGGTCCATCCCAGGCATATCCGCAGTAGTCCATGCGAACAAGTCCTTAAACTCGTGAAGGAGCGCCAACAGCCGCTGTTCCATCATAATTTCTAACTTGTCATTGATATGCATGATTTTTTCTGGGGAATCTCCCAACACAACGTCTCTTGAACCTCCTTCTAGTGTGGGCTTGGAAGGGTTGAGCGGATCAATCTTCAATTCTGCTCTAGGGTCGAGATTAATCAGGCTAACGGACTCTGCTGCCGTTCCTCCATCATTCAATTTCCTCTTCTTGTTGAAAGCCTCCAGCTTCACCATGTTTAGGCTCAGTTTATAACAGTACCTGGTCATCTCCTGATTACCTCAGAGGGAAGATACGTCGTTGTCCTTATCTATGAACTTGATAAGGAGATATGGAGTGGATACAATCACTTCCATGGCATTTAGGGTAAGACGGCCTATAATACCGTTGTAAGGTGACTCCACATCGATTACCAAGACCCTGGATTTCATCGTCCTTGCTCCCGGCTCGCCTTCAAAGGACACAAGGGTGTCAAGGTACCCCTTAGTGGGTTGCTTCACTCCGTTGAAGGCTGTGAGTTCCTACGTATAAGGTTGTAAGTCTAAGTAATTGAAAGCCATCCTTTTAAAACGGTTATAAAAAATAACATCACAGGAACTCCCCTGATCAACAAGGATCCTCTTGACATCCTTGTTGGCGATCACAGCGATTATGACCACCGCGTCATCACCCCCTGGGATGGTTGGGCCAACATCTTCATTCGAGAACGACACTACCGGTGCTTCCACCCCATCTCTGAAAGGGCGGTTGTCCCTGGGCTTTCCTTAGACAGACAGAATCATTCGATGATGATTCTTACGGGCTGTGATCAACACTCCACCCCCAGCAAACCCTTCAGCGATCATGTCAATTACCTCGCGTCGGCCTTGCCTCTGCTGCTGGGGCATGCCGTCCTACTGAGCGTCCTCACTGATAACAACTCCCTTTTGTTTCTCAGCGGCTGAAAACCTCCTGATCGGGTTACGATTGTTATTACCCTCATCGTCACGATCTCTTCCTCTCTTGTCATTCAGGTCAGTTCATCCAAGGATTTCTCCTTAAAGAGGTACTACTTCAACTTTCCCTCCTTGATGAGGGTCTCCACAGCGTTCTTCAACGTCTTACACTCATCCATGGTGTGGCCCACCTGCTCATGGAAACCATAATACTTCCTTGGATTGGCAGTCCATTTCATCGGAATGGGCTTCTTTATCCCATACACACTGAGTGTAGGCCATCCGACCTCCCTTAACATCTGGGAATGCCTGTGTTTAGCGGGGCATAGTTGGTGAAAGAGGCTATGCGCCTATCCTGCTGTTGAGGTCAAGGGCTTCAGAAATCATCTCTCTGGATCTGCCTCTCTGGTCTTACCCTCTCCTTATCTCTCCGTGGTTGAGGGGAAGGCACTGATGGCTTAAGCCTGGCCGCCGTGGCCTCCAAGTGCATCTCTATAGCCACATACTTCAAGGCCTTCCTCTGGAACTCTTCAAACGTCATCAGAGGACTGATCCAGGCTGATCCAGGCTGCAGGGCCTTGATAACAATGTGAAGCTGGATGGCCTCCGTAAGGTTAGGTACCATGGCCGCCTCCTTATAAAACCTCTTCAAAAACTCCTTAAGAGTTTCGTTCTCCCCTTGCTTGATCTGGGCCAAGCTATGAGAAGTCCTAAGAATATCCCTAGAGATGACGAAATGACTCTCGAAGGTTGCTGCCATCTCCTCCCAGGAGTCTATTGACCCCGATGGTAGACCCTTGAACCAGCTAAGGGCTTCATCCACTAAAGTTCGTGGGAACATCCTATACATCACATCTTCATCAGCCCCCAAGTACATAGCTTCATATACGTAAGCATCAAGATGCTTAGTGGGGTCAGTCTCGCCATTATACTTCCCGATGGAGAGTGGTTGAGTCGTTTGCAAATGCCTGGGAATAGGCACACTCATGAGCCTCCTTGAGAATGGAACGTCGAGCTGATACGTTCTAGAAGCTACTACCACTGGCTCCTTCCTTCTTCCACTGACTCTATCTCCAGAGTCATGAGTTTGCTCCCGCTCCTCGTAGGTGGGGATTTTTGAATACTGGAGAGTGGTGGATTTCTCCCTCCCAGAAGTATAATGAGTCTCCTTAGCCTGAGACGTTGCCTTATTCTCCGTCACCCTCTTCTCTCTCCTCAACTCTATCAACTCCTCCCTGAGTTGCCTTATAACTTCATCTCGAGGATCTGGAGCTGCGACAGGTATTGTAACACCCTCTGTTACACCTTAATAAATTATAGAAAAATTCGTAAAATTTTTTTTAAAAGATATGATTGTTAAAAAGAAACTATCGGAATAAATTACATACATTATTTCTGAAATACCTCATAAATATTATTAAAACTTTATAAAGTAATTGTACATTCATCTGAAGAAAATAAACATTAAACATTATAAGAAAGAGAGGAAACTCCATGGCCTAGAAGCAGTTACTTATTAACATTATTTATTCATTGGACCACGGTATTCATACCGAGCTCTCTTTCTAGAACGTGCTATATTTACTGCCGAGATTCTTCGATCCTTCCCTCTGAACCATCAATTTAGAATATATGAAACAAAAACACAGAGAAAAGAGTGAGAAACAGAATATAATATTCTCGAATAAGACATAAGCAACAAAGGGTTTTCACAAACTAATATATAATAATATCAATCACAATCACAATCACATACACAATCAATTATGAATACATGAATGTTATGTAATATCTTCATCATAACTTACCTATATATGTGGGCCCTTAAATTTTACTTTGCACTGGACCAACCAGGAGTTTACACTGTTCCATAAGTCCGGATAATAATAATATGAACAGCTCAACTGGCATGAAAACACTTAGAGACTAGTCAGATTGAGAAAGTTTTTATTGTGAAAGTACCTGACACTAGGGAACTACCCCAGGTCCCCTGAAGCACCCTTTCACACCCTCTCATCCCAAGGCTCATAATTAAGCCTTCTCTAATGTATCCTCGGTTTCTATAATCTGTCCCCAGACAATATTATTTTGTTTCACTTTAATGATTTATGATGCATGAACTACTCGCTATTTAATTGGTTAAGGCTTTTAGAAACTCCATTATTAAATACCTTAAAGGTTTACAACATCATTTCAATAAACTGTATATTTTTTCAATTCTCTGAATTTCTATCCCACAGAAATAAATTTGGTACAGTTTTTAATTCTCACAAAAATTGAGTTTCCAAGCCTTAAGTATCTTAATACTTATCATAGAAAACTTTACATAAATTTTTTTTTAAAATTGAATCTTAATAATATCGAATTTAGAAATCTCAATTATTTCCAAATATCTTTAGTTATTAGGTTGAAACAAAATAATTTACTTTTAAAAATTTTATTTTACTTAAAGATAATAATTCTTAATTTAAAAAAATACTTAAAATTATAAAAATTTTCTTTAATTCAAGAATTAATTAATTTTCATAAAATGACTTCTTTTAAAATAAATACTACATTTTTAAAGATTAAAAGTAAAATCAATAAAAATAATTTCTAAGAAGAAATAAAAGACTAAAAAAATAAAATAATACCTTTTCTTAGAATTTAAGGAGTAAGGTAAGAAAATTCTTACTGAGTTTTAGTTTTCCGTCATGCTTGATATATGCTCAAACTCCACATCACAAGATCATCCATCACAATTAACAATCATAAATAATTAACAATCACAAAAATAATCAATCAAAATCAAGTCAATAAAGCATCATTTATAAATATTATAATTCAAAGTCTAATGGTTATTAATATAGTCAATTTGAGTCCTTTTGGTCAATTCCTCGCATAGGTAGTCTATATAATCCAGTCCTTGCATAGGTATAGTTCAGTCCATATGGGTCATAGTGTCCAAGTCCTTGCATAGGTATAGTCCAGTTCATATAGGTTATAAAAGTTCAGGTCCCTGCATAGGTATGTTAGAGTTAGTTACATCAAATATTTAATTTAAAATTTATTATAAATTTTAAGTTAAAGAGTTAATATTTTAAAATAATAATATTATTAAATTTAAAAGGAGTAGGGAACTCCTCCCATTATTCTTATGTCTTTTCATATTATATTCTTATCTCATTCCCCCTTACCTTGAATTGTTACCAAAAGAGAGTTTGCTTTGCGCCTCCGATTTCTAGAAATATTAATACCAATCTTATTTCAGTATAGGCATAAGATGAAAATTAAGATTACTACTTAAAGAAAAAATGGTAAATTTGAATAGTGAATAGTAAATAGTAACAGTAAATAGTAAAACGTGAAGAGTAACGGTAAATAGTAAATCGTGAATAGTAACGGTAAATAGTAAATCATGAATAGTAATGGTAAATAGTAAATCATGAATAGTAATGGTAAATAATAAATCATAAATAGTAACGGTAAATAGTAAAACGTGAATAGTAAAAGTAAATAGTAACAGTAAATAGTAATTTACTATTTAAATAGTAATTTACTATTAGAATAGTAATTTACTATTAAAATAGTATTTTACTATTTAGAATAGTAACTTAAAATAATATTATTTTTAGTATAATAATAGATTTCTAAAAACGATATGAAAATAACTCTAAAAAATATAAGAGAGACGTATTCTTACCTTAGAATTTTAGCAGAACCTTCTTCCAAAAAATTATATTTCTCTCTTTCACTTCCACTACTATCTCACTAGCACTACTATATTAAGAAAACTTAATCTGAAATTGTGAATTCTAAAAAAGAATTCCTTCGGTATTTATAGAAAAAAATTACTATGCATTCCATTATTTTAATATAAAAATACTGTGCATTTTTTTTGAAATTTCAAACCTGGTTACTGTGCATTTTTTGAAGATTTCATACATGCACAGCGTTTTGTATAGTAACTGTCGGCATAATTATTAAGCCAAATAGTAACCTTTCACTCGGTATATTTTAAATATTCAAAATTAGTCCTTTTTAAAATTTAGCGATATTATATCAGTCCTCAATAATTTTATAATAAGTAATATAAAGTTTAAATTTTAAAAATCTAAAATTTTCTGTTAATAAAAATTTATTGATATGTTCCCAATTTTTTAACGATTGGAAAAAATCAAGATTTTTTTCAAACTGATAATTTTTAGATAAGTATACTTGAAATAGATTTTAGAAAATTTTCTTATAATTTAAATTCACTTTCTTATAAATATTTTTAATTTTAAGTCACTTTATATGAATTTAAAATTATTTAAAATATATTATTTTATTAAAATAATTCAAAAATTCCAAAAAATTCTAAAAAATTATAAATAATACGTAGATTAAAAAGTTCTAAAGAACCATAATTTAATTCCTTCAAAATTTTAATATAAAAATAAAAATAGGGGTGTTACAAGTATCATCCTCCTCGAGTTAGTTCTAGGAGATTCGAAAACAAGTCTCCTGCTAGCATGCTGATGGGTCACATCCTCTACGTGACCGTCGACGAAATCACGTCCATCTCCCTCCATGGATAACTACTGAACCTCTATGAAAAGTGGGAATAACTCTAACGTGTCCCACCGGGCGTGCCAATGAACTGGTCTGGTCCGGGGACAAGGATCCAGACTAGGAACCAGCCACAAAAGTTTGAGATTTGAGTGTTTGTACACCGGTACAGTGGGTATCCGGTATTATAATCCGACCTCTCAGTGGGAGAGTTCGGTCTTGTTGTCCTAGAGATCCTTCACACCAAGCTTTCGCGTTGATGGGGGCGAAAGGTGGTGTCACCTGCGGAGATTCTCCAACGCTCAAGTCAGTGAAGAGAATGAAAACTCAGAGAATACTTGAGCAATGTAATAGTGTATAGGGAGTTAGAACAACATAACCTTGTGTGTGCATGAAAATCGACTATTTATATCTGAGCGTGGAAAATGAATCGTTAGATACAAGTGAGGCTAGGAGACTCTGATGCAGTGTTCAACGTACCATCAAGAGTAGTTCAATGCTCAGTGTACGATCAAGAGTGGTTCAATGCCCAGTGTACGATTCTGACACAGGAATGGGGAAGATCCACCTTTTCTGTGTATCACTCCTATAGCTGTACTTTGTACCTTTTGACGGGTGACGTAGATACTTTCCGCTGTGCAGGGTATCAATCATGGGAAGCAGAAAAGCCACTTATCCTCTCAAAGTACAGGTGGTTATGTATAATAGAATAATGAAACTGGATCTGGTTATCTGATGTCCTAAGTATTATCGGAGGATAAACTGGTGGAGGGAGAACGCCTAGCATGGTGTTTTTACAGTCCGGATGTTGACCTGTAATATTGGTTTACCTCTGTGATATTGGTTTACCTTCCTGAACGAACAAGATGACGTCTTAGTATGAAGACCGGTATCTAGACCGGATCATTTATAATTTATTTTCCTTTCAAAATTATACAAGTTACATAAACTATTTTCTAAAATACTCTTAATGCTATCATTTATTAGATTTTTTAAAAATAACTATCTTAATATTATATAAAAAATTTACCTATTCTTAAAACCCGATATAATATGAGACACGTAGATAATAATCGGATCGAGTCTAGTGCAACTGAAGAAAATTAACTGTACGAGGTGAGTCATGCGTATGCGTCTGTCCATTGTGATTAGTTTGCCTAATCTTTTTCATTTCTATTTTCTTTAATAAAATAAGAATTTTTTTATGGTTGAATTCCTTTAGAACCGCAGAGTAGACAATCCAAATCCTCACACACGTAATATATATATATATATATATATATATATATATATATATATATATATATATATATATATATATTCATACCCATCTTACACATTCGTCAGCTTCTTCTGTGTCTCTTTTTATTTTCTTTGTAAGCATTTCTTCCTTTCTATCGTTCCTCTAAAACGTGTTGATTCTTGCAGTGTTTCCAGTTATGTTAAAGTGCATGAGACTATGATTGACCTTCTTGCTTTTGTTATTTTTAATGTTTCAGCTCTGGCGAGTGTCAATTGAACATGTTTTTATGATCTGGGGCATGTGTTTTTTCTTGTCAATTTTTGTTTTTGCAATCGTCAAGTGTTTGGTGCTTGGTTCATTCCCTTTTTTTTGTATATATATTTTGACATCGATCTCTGGAAATTGTTGGGTTGTGCCGATGATGCCCTTTTGTTGAATAGCTCTCCTTTTTTTTTTTTTCCTTTTTTACAATTAGAGACCATGCAAATTGAATTCTTGCGTTGCATCATATCAAGCTGAAGTATATAATTTTTTTTTTATGCTGTAGTGACATGATTCATGAAGGCATTTAACTCCTATAGTCAAATAAGCAGTGAAATTAAAATGATCTAATATTTGTCTCCTTATTATCTATTCCCTTCTTTAGATTTTTAATTTCAGCTGTCAAGCAGGATCTTGGGCAACTCTGAATTTCCTTTTGTGTGTTAGGTTTAGAAGGGGTAATGTCAAAGCTATTTGTGTTTAGAATTTAGTGCTGGCAGCTATGTCATTGACTATATTCTTTCTGTCTGAAATTGTTTTGATGCTGTCTTTGTTTACTCTCTTTTGGTTACAAATTAGATTGGATTCTTTTAAACCATGGCTCTCTCTGGTGGTCACAAAAATAGAGGAGAGTTGAGGATTCATGAGAGTTTGGAAGAGCTAAGGACAGATTTAGCAGACTATGTTGCTGAGTTATCAGAGGCATCTGTGAAAGAGCGGGGAGTGTTTGCCGTTGCTTTATCTGGTGGTTCTCTCATTGGCTTATTGGGGTATCTGTATCTTATCTTTTCCATGTAATGCTTTTTCGCTTTTAAGATTTAGTGTTGGTGATAAAACTTACGGCTGCAAACAGAAAACTCTGCGAAGCTCCTTATAACAAGACAGTGGACTGGTCCAAGTGGTATATCTTCTGGGCTGATGAGCGTGTTGTGGCCAAAAACCATGTCGATAGCAATTATAAGCTTGCTAAAGATGGCCTTTTGTCCAAGGTTGTCCCCTTGATTCTAACATCTCATGTTTCTTGCTGCTTCATCCTGTTTCTATAAAGAATAGTTTATTCTCAGAATAATTTGGAGGAGAGTGGTATGATTGTAGGTTTTGAGCATTAAACTGTTGTTTGCTAATTTAGCTTCTCCTGCCAGTTGCTTCTTAAAAGTGAAAAACAAACATAATGAAACAATGATATCAAACCTTGACATTGTCTTGGTCACTTGAAACATTACATTTTTTGTTTCAAGAATGCCTAATTTTGAATGTATAACTAATTATTTTCAAGTAGGTGTTGAGCAAAATTAGTGGTTTGGATCTTGTTATTATTATTTTCTTTATTGAGATTTAACATTTATTCTAATTTGGAAAGTTAAACAGTAGCGAGGTTATTGTAATTTACCAATTATATTTCACAGAATTAGGAAGCATGCATAGTAGTTTACAATTAATTTCTTCATCCTTTTTTAACCTTTTCAAGGGCTTGGGGACACGGGGTTAATTTACAGAGGCCCACATAAGTTTAAAATTGCAAAAGGCTCTGTTATCCAAAACTTGTGTTTACTCTTTAGCAGAAAAAAGGAAGGATTTTGCTTGAACACGAATAGTCATAAATCTTGTTCTGCAAGAATGCAATGGTTTAGTTTCAATGTTTATACACTGAGGCAGTTTGAGGAGTTTAAAGATCATTCTTTACAAAATAATAAAGGAGTCTTCTGAATGTTCTGTCCGTATAGGTGAATCCAATTGTTTTCTGAGATTGTTTTACATATTAAATTCTTGATCTAAAGTTTCTAAGATTTCTTGTGCATGTTTTTGTATAAATGTTTGTAATGGTATGCATTCCATTTTGAGATAGCCCAAGTTGAGGGGTTGACTTCTCTAGTGATTGCTTGGGTTGTGCCAGTGGTTGAATCTGCAGAGAAACACCTACAACCAAGTCACTGACTAGAAAGTATAAAAGGCTTTCTCAGAGTAGGACCAGTTAATGCATGATCATACCTGAAGAGGCTAGGACCCTATTTATGGGTAGGGAAAAGTTCCCTGGTTTTACTCATTCTCTACTTTCTGCATAGAGATATTTAGGAGTAGAATTGTTTTCCCAATAAGGGTTGAACATAATAACAGATGTTGCTGATAAGCACAAGATAGTTGCAAACCTTGCCTGGCCTGGGTCAAATGGATCCAGGAGGGGTTACTTGCACCTCAACACAGTTGCCAAGATGTATGGATGGAACTCTGATAACTAGGTTCTAAATCTCATTGTTGTGGTTGCTAAGCTGAAATTAGGAGAGTTATAAGATCAAGATTCACTATTTGGTTGGCTGGAAGGATAACCGGGGTTGAGATATAGCAGAGTTGACATGGTTTGACATGTTCAAGGGATTTGAGAGAAATTGTAATTGGCCTGCAAATATCCAATGGGATTGAGATTAACTGTGGTTGACAAGGCTTGTGTTCCTATGGGATTGAGATAAACTATGGTTAAAGCTACAAGATGCCTGGTGGTAGCATGATGGACTGGTTGATCTCAACCATATTTACATCTGCAACATGTTGGTGGGGGTAACCATGGTTTAAACTCGATATCATAGCTTAAACTAGAATAATCTTCTGTTGGTTGATCTATGTGCTCGGTGGTAGATTATTCCCTTGTTCCATCTTCAAGTAGAGTAATTACAATAGAATATTAGAATATGATTATCAGACAAGAAAAATGGGAGGTGTAATGAGATTGAATTTATGTATATATTTCTAGATAATTACCTTTTTGTATTATTCCTATTGTTGTATATTTTATGCTTTCTGGATGTTCTAAATTGGCTGAGGTTTATATCTTATCCTAATTTCCAATTTTCTGCCATTTTGCAGTCCCCTATGAATTGAGGTTTAAGTTATTTTCTTAAAATCATAGTTTGCTTTGAAATAAAAGTTTCCAAGCATTGATGAAATATTTATTCTATGTTCTAACATAAAACGTCCCTTGATGGTTAAAGTGCCGAGGGATAGTGGCGTGGAGGATTTCCTAGCATCTTTCATGATTATCCACCCAGCGGATTATGTATGTACTAAGTCAAAAATGTTTGCAGCATTCATGAAAATTGTTCTTTTATTACAGGTTATAGAGCACTATAAGATGCAGTATGATATCCCAGTGATGTACAACTAGCCTTTGATGCATTTATCCCAACTGTTGCAGTTTATAAATGAATGCAGGGAAAGGTGTGGTTCAACTGGGGTGTTGTAAAACTTTGTTTAACTAGGTGATTGGGTTGTTCTTTATGCTTTATGCATTGCTTTGTATGGATGGCTGTTGGTTGAATTATTAATAACTGTATATAAGGACCTTTAACTTTCAGTAATCATGCATTAGATTTCCGTCTTCAGTTATTATCTTCTGTGCATTTCATTTCTTGGCTGATTCTGTCCTGAGATTCATACCATTCAGCTTGTTTGTGATGTTTTCCTGTGCTGTAGTAACGGGGATATCTATACGGTCTTATGAAATATTTTTGTCAGTGTTTTCGGGGTTGTTAGAGGGGCATTTATTTTCATGACAGGGATCATTTTACAAACTGACTTACATATTTTTTTCTTATATTCCACTGCTAATATGCTTGTTATACTAGCAGGTCCCCGTTGTCCCCAGCCATGTGCATTCTATCAATGATTCAGTATCGGCAGAAGAAGCCGCTGATGATTACGAGTTTGTCATCCGACAGTTAGTGAGGACACGTGTTATCAGTGTGTCTGAGATTAATGACTGTCCAAAGTTTGATCTCATTCTGCTCGGATTGGGTCCAGATGGCCATGTTGCCTCTTTGTTCCCTAATCACTCAGCACTCAATGAAAGAGAAGAATGGGTAACTTTCATTACTGACTCCCCCAAACCCCCACCTGAGAGAATCACATTCACCTTGCCAGTTATCAATTCTGCATCCAATGTAGCAGTAGTTGTCACAGGAGAGAGCAAAGCAGAATCTGTATACTTTGCAATAGATGATGTTGGACCTGACTGCCCATTGATACCGGCGAGAATGGTCGAACCAGCTACAGGGAAGTTGGTGTGGTTTTTGGATAAGCTGGCTGCCTCAAAACTTGAAGAATCCAATTTGAACAAGTAGGACTTGATGAGTTGTAAGTTTGTATGTAGTGTTTAAAGGATTTGAGAAGTGTTGATCATCATTCCTTAGGTGCTGCTTCTTTCTCTTCTCTTGAATAGAAACTTTGGTTTTTGCCTTTTGTTGCTCTCTCCTGGGAGGTTGTTTGGAGAAAGTGTGGTATAGTTTTTGTAAGCGGCCAATAAAAATTGTGGAGAGCTTCTTTCCAGGTTCCAGTTGTCTTCTTCCCTTCTAATTCCTCATTTGGTTATTGGTTATGATGGTCTCACACTTGTTTGCAATTTAGAAAGGAAAATCAGGTTCATGTAATGCTAAGAGTACACTTTCCCACACCCTCCCACTTTCTTGTTTAATGTTTATATAATATGTTTCCATATATATATATATATATATATTTGAATCTATTTGAGGGATACTATGGCCGTTGGTGAAGAATATTATGAGGCCCCAAGTATCTATTTATTTATTCTTCTTTTTGCATCTGTGGCTATTGATGGATGCAACATGCACCATCAAGGATTCACATATTAGTCACTCGATTTCATCGGAGCAAATATAGTGGATATAGGCATATATTATTTATCATCTACGAAAATTTATGTCCATAAGTACAAATAACTTACGGGGCATACAGATTTACTTATATTCATATATTTACTTATCTATTTATAATATACAAATTCAAAAACGTGTAATATTGCGTACCATGTCTTAGAAATGTATAATTTATAATACATAAATTTAAAAACGCGTAGAAGCGTATAATATTATGATGCCATGTGAAGGTATTCATGTCAAGGCAGATCCCCTCAAGTTTTTCTTTTTTTATTAATTAGATCCATTATATTTAAAAACAATTTTAGTTAAGTTTATTAGGTCAACTTTGGGTTGTGTTGGGGATTTGAACCAATGACATAAGGCACAATGGACTAATTACTTAACCACTAAACCACAACTTAAATTAAACATATAACAATAATTGCTCTATTTTTTTGCGTGTGCACACGCACGTGCATACACACTAGTAGTCCACGCTGCACATTGTACGAATATAATGAATAATATTTTGTTGGTTGATTTACTTTTGTTGTTTTTTAAGTAAGGACATTAAAAGAAGTTGATTAAATTTCTTTTGAAAAATATTTTGATAGTTAATTTAATGTGAAATTAGTTGAATTTGTTATTTTGGATACATTATAATATAGTAGGGTAACTTTGATAGTAATTGTTAGAGTAATGTAATTAGATTGATTCCATATTTATATAATTAGTCTTAAATTAGGAAATTAAATATTCTGTAATAATGTATAATTCTCTATAAATATAAAAGTTTTTTTTGTGATCGCAACACACAAAAATTTGTATATTCTCTTATCTCTCTCTCAACATGGTATTCAGAGTCTAACGAGAGTTCTTTCTTATCAATGCATCCCTAGTGAACCACTACTCACTGTGTAATCTTTTTTAGAACCTTAATTCACTGAAGGTTTTGAAACATCTTGATTAGTCCTCCTTTGATCTTTTTTCCGTTGCTGTTGTTAACGATCTTTTTTAACTAGTGACCACACCACTAATTTATCTTGTCGAGATCGACCTATCCTTGTCGGCCTTGTCCCTAACAGAGCCTGCACACGCCCTCACATGCCGCCTGTTTTCGCCATGCGTGGCAATATGTCTAGCTCTGATCTTGACATTGTTGATTCGGTTTTGATCGCCTCTCCTTCCTCTACCTCGATCTAGTCTCACTTTCTTAGTTGGCCACCTTTTCCCCAAGTGTTTGGCCTTTTTCACTACTACCTATTATTTTTCTCTCCCCCAACACACCTATGGCCGACAACAATACCCCGAAGTCCAGTACATTATCCTTGGGAAACTCTGTCACTACCCTGCTTAATTTCGACCATTGTCACAAACCAGGGCATATCATTGATAAATGTTGGACTCTTCATGACTGGCCTCCTCGCACTGCTTAGGTTACTCACATTGTTATGCCCTTTGCTCTATCTTTTGCTCCGTCGTTGTTGTTGGATTCAACTTTATCGTGTTCCTACGATGACTTCTTGTAATGGTTTGAAGATTGCTAGGCCTATGGTTCCACTACTACTATTGCACACATTAGTAATTTCTTTGCTGGCATCCCCCATTCTTTAGGCTCTTAGGTCCTTGATTATAGGCCACTAACATCACCGATAATAAATCTTTTTGATCTTCTCTTTATATCATTGATTATTTACCTTCTGTTACTATGAGCAATGCTTCACAAACACAATGTTGAGGTGTTGGTATTGTTCATCCTCTTCCTTCCCTTTTTGCTAATATGCTATTTGTCCCTGGTGCCCCTTTTAATTTATTATCCATTAGCTAGCTTACATGTGATCTTGATTGTGTTATCTCTTTCAATAAAGATTTTATTTCTTTGCGAGACTGGAAAATGGGGAAGATGATTGGCTTCGAAGGTGTGTCTCATGACCTTTACTAACTCAACAAGTCATCTCTTGTTGGTTCGACATCCGCTTCCCCACTTCTTATTCATGCCCAATTAGGACATCCAGGTCTTGATATGTTAAGGATATTAGTTCCTAATTTTTCTAAGATAGAGTCTTTATCTTGAGTCATCTCAATTAGCTAAGCATACTTGTACTTCCTTTCCTAATCGCATTAATAATTGGGCTTCATCCCATTGCTTTGGTTCATCTGGATGTTTTGGATCCAAGTTATTTTTATCTACTTTAGGATCTAGGTATTTTGTTACTTTTTTGATGATTTTTTCCGTTGTATTTGATTATATCTCATGAAAGAACATTCAAAGTTGTTTTCTATTTTTCATTTTTTCTTTCATGAAATAAAAAATCAATTTAGGATTTCTATTTGTACTTACAAAATGATAATGCACTTAAGTATTTGTCTAATCATTTTTAGAGTTTTATGGCATCTCATGGTGTGTTGCATCAAATCTGCTATCCATATACCTCCCAATAGAATGAGGTTACTGAGCTTACAAATAGACATATTTTAGAAACATCTTGAATCGTCCTTATTCATATTTATGTCCATCTTCAACTTTGGGGTGATGTCATTCTTACCACCTTTATCTTATCAACTACATGCCTTCTTCTATCTTAAAAGGTAAAATACCACATCAAGTCTTACATCCTCATCGTTCCTTCCATCGCTTACCCCCTCAGGTTTTTGTATCTACCTATTTTTCGCATGTTCTATCTTGGGGTCGATAAACTTTTTCATTGATCTCATAAGTGTGTTTTTGTCGAGTACCTATGCTCTTAAAAAGGGTACAAGTGTTACTTCCTTAGTTTTTGTAGGTATTTTATCTCTACTGATATCACTTTCTTTGAATATGTTCCCTTTTTCTAATTTTGGAGCACCTTTGTCAAAGACTTCCTCTCTTATGACTACACCTCCTTTAGTCTTCCTTTATTCTGTCGAGAAGTCTTCTTCCCCTCTAGACCCTATTCCTACTCCTACTCCATTGCAGGTTTATCAACGTCGTCCTTGTCATGTACTACATCCAACTACCACTGACACGATTTTAGATTTACTTTATAGCCAACTCTTCCGACTCCTTTTTCCTGTCCCGCTTCCTGAGTCTGATGTTCCCATTACTCTTCATAAAGGTATCCATTCTACTTGTAATCTTTCTCCTTACTATACTTCTTTGAATCATCATTGCATATCCCTTTTATATTACTTTTGTCTTTTTTTTTTCCTTTATTTCTATTCCTAAGAATACAAGAGATGCCTTTACCATCCAGTATAGAAACAAGCTATGATGGATGAGATGAATGCATTATAGAGTAATGAGACTTGAGACCTCGTTCCTCTACCACCAACAAAGTCTGTTGTTCGTTCTCAATGGATGTATATGGTGAAAGATGGCCTGGACGAAATAGTTGATTACCTCAAAACTTGTCTTCTCTTTAAAGGTTATACTCAGATCTTAAGGTTGGATTATAAATGTGTTTGAATATGTATTTCAAGTTGCATAATTTTGATAATGACAAAGAGATTAAAAAGCAATTGAAGAATCATGGAAAAGAGAACAAGTGTTTATAAAAGAACACTTAAAAGAGAAAAACAGAGAAAACAGCATCAGACTTGCAAAAACACGAAGCCTAATCGATTACAGGACCTCATATAATCGATTACTGAAGTTCTGTCAAACACCTAATCGATTACCTCATCAAACAATAATCGATTATGAAGCCTTTGTTTGTCACCTAATCGATTGCACCAAGGAGGCCAATCGATTACCAAGCTGAGAAAAAGAATTAAAAGCATCAGGTGCATATGCTAATCGATTACAAGGATGACATAATCGATTATCAATGTTCTGTAAGGCCACTAATCGATTACCGTTAAAGAACTAATTGACTACAGAGTTTCTGTTTGTACAATAATCAATTGCACATGAGTTATAATCGATTACCATGCTGCGTAACATAATTAAATGCATCAGGTGTCACTCACAATCGATTACAGAGTGAAGAACAATCGATTAGCAAGGTTCTGTCTCTTAGCTAATCGATTATGTGGTAAAGTCTAACCGATTACCTGTTCAATTACATTGAAGAATTCAAAGTGTAATCGATTACAACTTGAGGCCTAATCGATTACACTAGTGCCAGAATTTGGGGAAATCGTTTTTAAGTGGGAAACCAGCTCATTTCTCCATTTTTACTCCAATGCCCATTGTGAACACCTCTTTTGGTCCGGCCAATTGGTACAGTTCCATCCTTTGAGCACTCTTTTATGCGCATGGTTCATTTGAAAATTCATAACTCCTTCATACGATCTTTGATTTGCGCAAACCCGGTCTCTAAATTTTCGTAACAAAATTGTCTACGACTTTTGTGAAGACCTTGAAGGCTGAATCCTTACCAATTGGTACAGTTTTAATAATCTTCCTGGACTTGCTCCAGTTTCATGACTGCTCTGCACATCTTTAAGAAAAAATTCATATCTCCCTCATATGATACTGAAATGACCCCATTCTTTTTTCTATGGCTCCATATCAAAGAGATCTACAAACTTCATGAAGGCCACAAAAGCTAATTCTCCACCCATTTTGCCCAGTGAATTTATTTTGCTTGCAAATGTATTTCCGTCACACTCTAGAGCAGTTTTCATAGATGGGCCATATCTCCCTCGTTTCTTGATGAAAATTTTTGTGCCATATATCAAATTAAAGCTAAGAGAAAGATCTACAAACTTCATGAAGGGCACAAAAGCTAATTCTCTACCCATTTTGCCCAGTGAATTTATTTTGCTTGCAAATGTATTTCCGTCACACTCTGGAGCAGTTTTCATAGATGGGCCATATCTCCCTCGTTTCTTGATGAAAATTTTTGTGCCATATATCAAATTAAAGCTAAGAGAAAGATCTACAACTTTCATGTTGGACTCTTTTTCAAATTTGGAACGCATCAGCCCTCAAATGCACGAGTAAGTTTGTGATGGTGGGCAAGGCACTAAAGATCATAATGGAGCACTAAGGATCATAATGGAGCACTAAAGCATCATAATGGGGCACTAAAGATCATAATGGAGCACTTAGGTTGATAATGGAGCACCATGGACTTGTTAATTGGAGAGTGCACCTTCCATTACAAATTTTTTATGGCAATGGCTGCTTTTGCATTCCTATAAATAGGCACCATGAGCATTCATTCAAGGGGGGGGATTCTTCATTGAAGGCAATCAAGTCTTGGGAAGCCATTCGTTTCTTCTCTTCTTCTTCCCTGTGGCATTTCTTCTTCCAGCAAGTTTTTTTCATTTCCAGCAAGTTTCTTTTCATTTCCAAGTTTTTTTCATTTCCGGGTTAGTTTCTTTTCCAGATTATTATGTTCTTTTCTTTTCTTTACTTTTCTTTGTAGTTGTTATTATGTAGTTTCATTTCTTCTTCCAGCCAGTTTCTTTTCATTTCCAAGTTTTTCATTTCCATGTTATTTTAAATATAGTATGCTTTTTAATAAAAAAATAATAAAATAACAATAAAATAATAATAAAAATAAGTAATAAGTTTTGCACATGTTTTCTAGCCTAAAAATTTCCATTTTCTTAACAGTGTCGTACGGGAACACTTCCGTCTACACAATTTCCTTAGGATCCGTACACGTGCGAAGAACTTCGCCTTGTACGAGCTCCCCACCTCAATGACATCCATCATCATCTCCTAAGTCTTTTCCTAAAAGAACAACACTTAGAACTACGTAACCCTGATTTCTTGATAATTCAAGAATACGTAGGAGCGGGACTTTAACTCCTGTCGGGCCCATCTTTCTTTCTTTTTTTTTTTTTGATTTATTTCCTCACTTTCATTTTTCTTTCATAAATGTTCTTCTTTTTGGTCGCTTCCGTGAAAATCAATTTAGACGTGACGTCTTGTTGATTTCCCCCTAGTTTTTGCTCAAGCCTCGCCATAATTCATAGGGAAGGGATACTTAGGACGAGACGTCCCGCTTATCTCTTTCCTATCCCTGTTTTTTTTTTCTATCCGAGAATGTCTAATTTAGGCGTGACGCCTTATTAGCATTCTCTTCCCCTCTCTGTCTCATATCGAAGTCGAGTTTAATCCGGATGAAACGTTCCATTGACCTCGCTTCGACATTCTATGTTTGTACAGTTCTCTACTCCATTCTATCATTTTCAAAATAAAAGGGAAGAAACCATGTTTTATTTAAGGCTATTTATATTGTGCTTTCAATCTTGGTACTGTCTTTGACAGGCGATGTAGGGTGCTAATACCTTCCCTACTCGTAATCGACTCTCGAACTTGGATTTCAATTTTTTAACCAGTGCTTTACTGAACCTAGTTTTTTCCAATGTTTTTTCCTATGAATAAAAACGTTAGTGGCGACTCCCTGTTTCAAACAAGGTTTCACTCTCTCTCGCCGCGCCGTCGTGATCCAGGTTGCGACAGATGGCGACTCCACTGGGGACACTTAAGAGAGTCAGGCCAGTTTGATTGAAAGCGCATGTTCTTTTATATAGCCTTTGTTAGCTTGGATTTCTTCCCCCTTGTTTTATTTTCTGTTAATTGTTGTGAATGTTTGTTCTTGTTTTATTCGCATCTTGTTATTTGTTTCGTTGTCTATGTTTTGCATGTTTATTGAACCCTAGGGTAGGAGACCATGTTACTTTTCTGCAATCATTGAACCCTAGGGTAGACGACTTTGTATATTTGTTCTGTGTTTGTTCCTTGTGCAGGATAGGGTAAGGTAAAAGGTATTGAATGTCCTTCCACACACTACACTCACATTACTTGCACACACCTATGAGTGGCGCCCTATACCCGGGCCCCAAATGAAGCTTAAGTTAGGAGAGGTTGGTAACGGAATCGTATGGGATGTACTTCCTATCCGGTGTTCGTGAGAACCTCGACTAGAGTTCGACCTCTCATGATATACGCACCTAGTGAATTCCTCACTGTTTGCGTCCCTGTCATGATTAGGATCTTGGCTCTGGTGACCTTCTAGATGTCTAGCGGAAACCACCCGGTGTGGAGAGTCACTTTTAGACAAGCCATAGGGCCTAGAAAAGACTTCCAACAAAACCCGACCTAGGCCACGAAAGGGCACTCCACAGAAAATTGCATAGATTTGAAACATAAAGTGAGAGATTTGATCAAGGCCGAATGGATCAATTTTCCGGGAAGGGACTCCTAATATGACCATAAATCCCCTACCCAATCATGGAAGTTCGGAAGTTAATGCCGTGGTGGCCGATATTGAAGATGGTTTTGATGATAATGTTGATTCGGTGGCCGCTTGCCCGCCGGGCTAAGAGTTCAGTGATTGGGAGGCTATCGAACTCCCTACGATTCTTAAATGATTCACCAAAAATTTGTCATTGCCTTAATGTCTTGATTATCCCTCTGCTATGCCTAAGGCTCTGGGACTTTTCATGTAATAAGGGCGAAAAAAAAAACTTGTTTTACCAGTCAATCAATAAATATGTATCGAAATTCAAAAAAAATTCTCATCCCTTTATCCTTGCTTTTGACTCATTCTCTTTAACTTGCTTTTCCTTTCTCTTCTTTATTTTGCCATAACACACTAAATTACAGATCCAAAAATGATCCTCTTGAGACTAGTGAAATCACAATCCTGCTTCACGATTTCGATCACTCAGTCGACTATGCCGACGAAGGAGGTAGGGAAACCTACGAGCCACTATCCAAGTTTACAAGATTGTTAGAACAAGAGGATCAAGATGGGTATACCCCTAAGTCAAGAGCAATTGAAGGAATCACGGGGGCAACCTATCAGAAGGCATGGAATGACAATATGGGCAAGTCCCGAATTGGACAAGTGGTAGGCCAGTCATTTAAGGAAACCTCAACAGTTGCCAGCAAAATAGGGGGGAATCGCTTATGTCTATAAATGTAGACACAACTGAGGAAGACTTTGCCAAAAAAAAAAGAAAAAAAACGAAAAAGAAAAAAACAAATAATACAAAAAAATGAAAAAAATGAAAAAAATAGAGCCAAGCTCGAAGTCCAATACACATACCAAGCAGGGAAAGCTGGTTACGTCCAGATCATCAAGCAAGCTGTCATTTTCTGTATTGGGGGAATAAATGTCACTAGACCAAGAACTTGTATTCTTATCATCATCAACACCTCAAAAGGTACGCTATTCCTCATGCTCATGTAACCAAGGAAATAGTCTATCAGATTGAGTCATTGCATCATCAAGGGGATAAAAAATAGAATAAAACAAAAAAAAATCATCAAAAAAATGAAAAAAATGAAAAAAATGAAGAAAATGAAAAATCCAAAAAAATGAAATCAAAAAAAGAGAGAAAAAAAAGGGCCAAAATGATGACTCAGAGTAATTCTCTCATTGATGCTAAAAGACTCACCAATATTTCCTTGGGTACATGGCATAGGAGTAGAGTCTCCTATTTGAGATGACATCAGTTCCCCAAAGGACCCAAACTAAATTTGGAAAAGGTTAGGCAGACTCAGCTGGAGTGTGATCAGTTTCAACCTTTTACTGTAAAAGATGCAGCCAAAAAAAAAAGAGAAAAACACAAGAAAAGAGCTCGCTAGGTTGAAAACCTGAAAGGGCGGCCTAGGCAAAAGTTAGAGCAACCGAGTGAGTCGAAAACCTGAAAAGGCGGCTCAGGTAAAAATTAGGGTCAAGATTTCGGCAGAGTAAGTGAAATTTCCAATGCAAATCGCGCAAACTGGGGCATGTGGACCATGGTCAAACTACCCCCTCAAAAGCAGAGTTGAATGATGTACTTGAGGTCGTGACGCAGGATTAAGGTTCTCACTAGTCTCAGGAATTCACTGGAGGATCCTTGAACTTGCCTGGCCTTGACCTGTCCTATGTAACTTCATTTCATCCCATCTATTTTCCCTATTGTCCACTCCCTGTATATTGTTTGACATACATGAATAAAGTTCATCCTTTTTCGATACGTGTTATGAATTGCATTGATCTGATAAAACATTGTGTTTTTATAAAAATAAAATTAAAGAAAGGTGAACATTTAAAGTCGTGAGGAACGAGACGCTCCCACTACTTGACCTCATCTTAGACAATCATTATGAAGACTCAGCCAGGCATGCGCTTCAAAGCTATAATCGCCTCTTGCATTCTCCTCTGTCCATGAGTTATCCTAAGAGTCGCGGTTTCACAGGACCTACCCAGTTTTTGAACTTATCTTTGCACTACTTACCATTTTTTTTGCAGGTTATCTCACAGACAGTCATGCCAGGCATTAACACCTCAATCAAGTCCCTCAAGCCCCCTCCTCAAATCGCCTCAGAACTCCTTCCCTAAATCGCCAAAGCTGGCACCCCTCAAAGTCTCCTCTTCATTCTCCAAAGCAGGCACCGTTCTAAATCCCTTTCTCCTTAATCGCCAAAGTTGGCAATCTTCAAAGTCTCCCGCTCAACTCCAAAAATCAGCATCTCTCAAATTCTCATCCCCCTAGTGGAACCTTCCTCGCCAAAGTTGGAACTTCTCGAAACTCCATCCTTAGGTCGCCAAAGTTGGCACTTCTCAAAGTCTCCTCTTCAATCTCCAAAGCAGACACCGTTCTAAGCCTCTTTCGCCAAAGTTGGCAATCTTCAAAGTCTCCCACTCAACTCCAAAATCAGCACCTCTTAAATTCTCATCCCCAGTGAAATCAATCGCCAAAGCTGGCACTTCTCAAGATCTCTTCCCCAATGAATCCCAAACTTTCCATTCTCAATCAAGAGGCAGTACCCGAATCACCAAATTCTTCCCCAGTAGAACTACACTTCCCAGACAAATTAAACTGGGGCATCACCCTAGATTCCCCCAAAGCCCTTTAGATCATGTCAAACTGGGGCATCTCCCCCAGGATGTTATTTTTTGTCAACCTAAGAGCAATACCCCACGCTCCCGGGAAGTTTGAGCCGGGACATCACCTCGGGTCTCTCTCTGTCAAAAGGGAACGTACCCCAAGCTTCTTCAACCGCCCTAACTGGGGCATCACCCCATATCCTTCTCCCAGCCTTGAGGTGATACCCCTAAATCTTCTAATCTTTCCAAAATTGGGGTATTACCCCAAATTTTTCCTCTGTTTGAGGGGCAGTATCCATAGCTCCTTTAGCTAGATTTTCCCTTATTTCTCTTCCTACCAATCAAGGAACAGTTCCCCGAATCATCCAAGACAGCTTGAACTGGATCATCCCCAGATTTCTTTCCTTTAGTAAGCCCACCATACATCCCCAGTGGACCCTAGATTTTCCTTCCAGTCAAGAAGCAGTTCCCTGAGATCCCTTCAATCTTCCTAACTGGGGCATCTCCCCCAGATTTCTTCTATTTTAGTCAAGGGGCAATTCCCCAAGATTCCTTCAAATCATCTCCAACTGGGGCACCCCAGGTTCACCCTCTTTCAGTCAAAGAGTAATTCCCCAAGAACCTTCAGTCATGTCAAACTGGGGCATCACCCCGAGCCTTTAGGTCCAGTGAGTTAATTTGGACGAGACGTCCTGTTAGCTCCCCCCCAACCTTTACAGTTCTTGCCAACAGTGAGTTAATTTGGACGAGACGTCCTGTTAACTCCCCCAACCTTCACATTTCCTACCAACAGTGAGTTAATTTGGACGAGACGTCCTGTTAGCTCCCCCAATCTCTGTATTTTCTGTCGACCGAGGGTCAACCCCACCCTTTACCTTCTTATCGCCGATCAAATGGCACCTTTTACCTTTCCAGCTGCCTATCAAGGCATCCTTTACTTTCCAGCCGCCTATCAAGGCATCCTTTATTTTCCAGCCGCCTATCAAGGCATCCTTTACTTTCCAGCCGCCTATCAAGGCATCCTTTACTTTCCAACCGCCTATCAAGGCATCCTTTATTTTCCAGCCGCCTATCAAGGCATCCTTTATTTTCCAGCTGCCTATCAAGGCATCCTTTACTTTCCAGCCGCCTATCAAGGCATCCTTTCTTTTCCAGCCGCCTATCAAGGCATCCTTTACTTTCCAGCCGCCTATCAAGGCATCCTTTACTTTCCAGCCGCCTATCAAGGCATCCTTTACTTTCCAGCCGCCTATCAAGGCATCCTTTATTTTCCAGCCGCCTATCAAGGCATCCTTTATTTTCCAGCCGCCTATCAAGGCATCCTTTATTTTCCAGCCGCCTATCAAGGCATCCTTTATTTTCCAGCCGCCTATCAAGGCATCCTTTATTTTTCATCCGCCTATCAAGGCATCCTTTATTTTCCAGCCGCCTATCAAGGCATCCTTTTCCAGCCGCCTATCAAGGCATCCTTTATTTTCCAGCCGCCTATCAAGGCATCCTTTATTTTCCAGCCGCCTATCAAGGCATCCTTTATTTTCCAGTCGCCTATCAAGGTGTCCTTTTCCAGCCGCCTATCAAGGCATCCTTTACTTTCCAGCCGCCTATCAAGGCATCCTTTATTTTCCAGTCGCCTATCAAGGCATCCTTTACTTTCCGTTCACCTATGCAGGCACCCTTTACCTTCTAGTCTACCAGGGGTCAATCCCGATCTTCCCACTGAAAGAATTTTTCCCCGTCAATCCAGAGTTCAAAAAAAAAAAACAAAAAACAAAAACAAAAAAAAAACAAAAAAAAACAAAGAAAAAAGAGAGGAGAAAAGAAGAGAAACAGAAGTAGAGAATGCTCGTTTTTTTAAGAAAAAGGTCACACTAACTCGCGATTGCCCACACCATCAGTTGCCATACCGATCAAGAGGTCCCACTTGACCCCCTACATCGGTGTTCATATCTTTACTTCCTTTTCACTTCAAAAACACAGAAGCTTCGTGTCTCTTTTGTGAAAAAGAAGTAAAGAGGGGCATCTGTGAACACCTCTTTTGGTCCGGCCAATTGGTACAGTTCCATCCTTTGAGCACTCTTTTATGCGCATGGTTCATTTGAAAATTCATAACTCCTTCATATGATCTTTGATTTGCGCAAACCCGGTCTCTAAATTTTCGTAACAAAATTGTCTACGACTTTTGTGAAGACCTTGAAGGCTGAATCCTTACCAATTGGTACAGTTTTAATAATCTTCCTGGACTTGCTCCAGTTTCATGACTGCTCTGCACATCTTTAAGAAAAAATTCATATCTCCCTCATATGATACTGAAATGACCCCATTCTTTTTTCTATGGCTCCATATCAAAGAGATCTACAAACTTCATGAAGGCCACAAAAGCTAATTCTCCACCCATTTTGCCCAGTGAATTTATTTTGCTTGCAAATGTATTTCCGTCACACTCTAGAGCAGTTTTCATAGATGGGCCATATCTCCCTCGTTTCTTGATGAAAATTTTTGTGCCATATATCAAATTAAAGCTAAGAGAAAGATCTACAAACTTCATGAAGGGCACAAAAGCTAATTCTCTACCCATTTTGCCCAGTGAATTTATTTTGCTTGCAAATGTATTTCCGTCACACTCTGGAGCAGTTTTCATAGATGGGCCATATCTCCCTCGTTTCTTGATGAAAATTTTTGTGCCATCTATCAAATTAAAGCTAAGAGAAAGATCTACAACTTTCATGTTGGACTCTTTTTCAAATTTGGAACGCATCAGCCCTCAAATGCACGAGTAAGTTTGTGATGGTGGGCAAGGCACTAAAGATCATAATGGAGCACTAAGGATCATAATGGAGCACTAAAGCATCATAATGGGGCACTAAAGATCATAATGGAGCACTTAAGTTGATAATGGAGCACCATGGACTTGTTAATTGGAGAGTGCACCTTCCATTACAAATTTTTTATGGCAATGGCTGCTTTTGCATTCCTATAAATAGGCACCATGAGCATTCATTCAAGGGGGGGGATTCTTCATTGAAGGCAATCAAGTCTTGGGAAGCCATTCGTTTCTTCTTTTCTTCTTCCCTGTGGCATTTCTTCTTCCAGCAAGTTTTTTTCATTTCCAGCAAGTTTCTTTTCATTTCCAAGTTTTTTTCATTTCCGGGTTAGTTTCTTTTCCAGATTATTATGTTCTTTTCTTTTCTTTACTTTTCTTTGTAGTTGTTATTATGTAGTTTCATTTCTTCTTCCAGCCAGTTTCTTTTCATTTCCAAGTTTTTCATTTCCATGTTATTTTAAATATAGTATGCTTTTTAATAAAAAAATAATAAAATAACAATAAAATAATAATAAAAATAAGTAATAAGTTTTGCACATGTTTTCTAGCCTAAAAATTTCCATTTTCTTAACAGTGTCGTACGGGAACACTTCCGTCTACACAATTTCCTTAGGATCCGTACACGTGCGAAGAACTTCGCCTTGTACGAGCTCCCCACCTCAATGACATCCATCATCATCTCCTAAGTCTTTTCCTAAAAGAACAACACTTAGAACTACGTAACCCTGATTTCTTGATAATTCAAGAATACGTAGGAGCGGGACTTTAACTCCTGTCGGGCCCATCTTTCTTTTTTTTTTTTTTGATTTATTTCCTCACTTTCATTTTTCTTTCATAAATGTTCTTCTTTTTGGTTGCTTCCGTGAAAATCAATTTAGACGTGACGTCTTGTTGATTTCCCCCTAGTTTTTGCTCAAGCCTCGCCATAATTCATAGGGAAGGGATACTTAGGACGAGACGTCCCGCTTATCTCTTTCCTATCCCTGTTTTTTTTTTCTATCCGAGAATGTCTAATTTAGGCGTGACGCCTTATTAGCATTCTCTTCCCCTCTCTGTCTCATATCGAAGTCGAGTTTAATCCGGATGAAACGTTCCATTGACCTCGCTTCGACATTCTATGTTTGTACAGTTCTCTACTCCATTCTATCATTTTCAAAATAAAAGGGAAGAAACCATGTTTTATTTAAGGCTATTTATATTGTGCTTTCAATCTTGGTACTGTCTTTGACAGGCGATGTAGGGTGCTAATACCTTCCCTACTCGTAATCGACTCCCGAACTTGGATTTCAATTTTTTAACCAGTGCTTTACTGAACCTAGTTTTTTCCAATGTTTTTTCCTATGAATAAAAACGTTGGTGGCGACTCCCTGTTTCAAACAAGGTTTCACTCTCTCTCGCCGCGCCGTCGCGATCCAGGTTGCGACACCCATACTGTGCGACGGCTCTAAAGACTTTAGGGCACCTCTCCAAGGCCTATAAATGCAAGACTCATTCAAGCTTCTCAAGCATCCAAATCCATTAAAGGGAAATCAAATCTTGAGTCTTGTGAGTTCTATTTCTTTGTGTAGTTTCATTTTCTGAAACTTAGAACTTATATTTATAAATCCTCTCTTGTGAGAGTTTAGAAATTGTGAAAGCCTTCATTTGTTTATTTACTCTATTGAAAGAGTTTATTGATTGTAAAATCAAACACCAAAACACCAAGGTTATTCACTCTAGGATTGAGTGGTCACAAAGGTTGGGGTTCAACCTTTGGGTATTGAGAGTTTGAAAGATTGGGTGGGTTGCCCTTGTGCTAGTGAGGATTGAGTTCTTGAGTGTGGGACACTAGGAAGCTGCAATTGCTTATAGCTTGTATCTCTAAACTTCAATAGTGGAAATCTTTCAAGTGGGTTGCTTGAAGGCGAGACGTACACCAGGTTGGTGGAACTCGTTAAATTGGTTTGCAAGCTTTTCTTTCCTACTCTCTTGCATTTACTTATTGTACTTGATTGGTATATTGATTTGATTGTGATATTATTGCTTGAACTTGAGTAACTAGGCTAAGTTAAAGTGTTGCACACCAAGTATTTGATAAATTGGCTTAGCAACATTTGCACACTTTCTCATATTGATTCTTGCTCTACACTTGCTATTTCTTACATACAAGCATACTTAGTGAAAAAGAAATCAATTTCAAAGGTATTCCAACTAAAAGTTTTAAAACTCAATTCACCCCCTCTTGAGTATTGAGGCCACTTAAACAACAAGTGATATCAGAGCTTGACTCTTGGTAGATCAAGCTTAACAGCTTCAAGAGAACAATGGCCTCTAATTCTCTAAATCTTTTTCCTGAGGGTGGTGCCACAAATAGACCTCCTGCTTTTAATGGGGAAGGCTATGCTTTTTGGAAAGAAAGGATGCAATTTTTTGTACAATCTATTGACCTTAAAGTTTGGAATGCAATTGAAAATGGTCCTTTCATACCCATGCATATTGTAGATGGTAAACAAGTAGAAAAATTGGTGGATGATTGGACTAGCGAAGAAGAAAAGAAAGTCCAATATAACTATAAAGCTAAAAATCTAATCACCTTAGCTTTAGGCCCTGATGAATTCTTTAGAGTAGTTACTTGTAAATCTGTCAAAGATATGTGGGATACCTTACAAATAACCCATGAAGGTACAAGCAATGTTAAAGACTCTAAGATTAGTACCTTAACTAGTTAGTATGAAAGCTTTAGATTAAATTCTGGAGAAATAATTATTGATATGCAAAAGAGGTTCACCATTATTATAAATCATCTCATTACTCTTGGCAAGACTTACACTAACAAAGAGCTTATTCATAAAGTATTAAAAAGTCTCACCAGGGAATGGCAACCTCTTGTCACCGCCATCAAACAATCTCCTAGCATCAATGAAATGTCTCTTGCTACACTATTCGGTAAGTTACAAGAACAAGAACAAGAGTTGAAAGAATTAAGGATGGCAGAAGAAGAAGTCTTCCAAGAAGAAAGGTCTAGCTCTCAAGGCCACTTCTATCAATGAGGAAGAATCCAGTAGTGAGCTTGATGAAGAAGAAGAGTTTGGACTGTTTATGAAGCATTTCGGAAAATTTATGAGAAACAAACGCTTCCAAAAGAACTTCAAACCTCAAGGTAAGAAACCAATCTCAAATGAAAATTCTTCCTCACCAAATTGCTTTGAGTGTGGTAAGGAAGGACACTTCAAGGTGGATTGCCTAAATCTCAAGAAGAAGAACAAAGAGAAAAGAGGAAGAAGAAGACTTACATTGCTTGGGATGAAAATGAGATAAGTAGCTCAGACGAATCCAAAAACGAGGAAGCCAACCTATGCCTCATGGCAAATCATCAAGATGAAGATGATGAGGTAAGCTTTCTTGACTTAGATAGAGATGAATTGCTTGATGCATTTGAGTAATTATATGACAAGTTTGTTAAAATCTCAAACAAGTATAAGTTATCTAGGAAAACTATTGATACTCTTGAAATGCATCTTGTAGAACTTGGCAAAGAAAATAAATGTTTGAAAAAGGAATTAGCAAATGTTCAAGCATGCTCCAAGAATAAACCTTGTAATTTTGTAAAGAAATGTGACATCCTAGAAACTGAGGTTTTAGATTTAAATAAAACCTTAGAAAAGTTTACAAATGGTAGAGATAATTTGAATATATTACTTGGAAATCAAAGATGCATGTTTGACAAAACTGGATTAGGATACAATTCTACCAAAAAGGAAAAGCATTACAAAAACTTTTTTGTACCACGTAGAAAATCTTCATCACCATTCACTAAATGCAATCATTGTGGTACTAAAGGACATAATGCTTTAAATTGCCATATTAGAAAGCTTGGACCAAAAGTGGTAAGAAAGGTGTGGGTTCCCAAAGGGACACTACCATAAGCTAACCAAAAAGGACCCAACATAAAATGGGTACCAAGTTCTCTAAACTAATTTTGTTTTGTAGGTATGCTTAAAGGCAAGCAACACCCATTGGTACTTGGATAGTGGGTTTTCAAAGCACATGACGGGAGATATGAGCAAATTCACAACATTCACTCTTAAAAGAAAAGGAAGCGTCACTTATGGGGATAATAACAAAGGAAGAATACTTGGTATTGGAAACATTGGTAAAGATTCCTCTACTTCAATTAGTGATGTATTATATGTTGAATGACTCAAACATAACTTGCTTAGCATAAGTCAATTATGTGATAAAGGATATAGAGTATTATTTGAGTCTAATTGTTGCATAATTGAAAATAAGATAAACAAGGAAGTTAAGTTTGTTGGTAAAAGAATTGATAATATTTACATGATTGATGTTGATAGTTTGTTTTCAAATGATGTGCAATGCTTCATGACTAAAGAGGATGAATCATGGTTATGGCATAGAAGAATAGCACATATACATATAGACCATCTAAACAAACTTGTTTCTAAAGAATTAGTAATTGGCTTGCCAAAGCTCAAATTTGAAAATAAATTTTATGATGCATGTCAAAAGGGAAAACAAGTAAAGGCATCTTTTCAAGCTAAAAATATTGTTTCTACTCAAAGGCCTTTACAAATTTTACACATGGATCTATTTAGACCTTCCAAAATCAAAAGCTTTGGTGGTAATTACTATGGTCTAGTAATTGTAGATGACTATTCAAGATATACATGGACCTTGTTTCTTACTCACACAAATGAAGCATATCATGCATTTAAGAAACTAGCCAAGGTTATCCAAAATGAACAAAATTCAAAGATTGCATCCATAAGAACCGATCATGGGGGAGAATTTGAAAACCAATCATTTGAAAAGTTTTGTGAAAAACATGGTATTGAACACAATTTTTTAGCTCCTAGAACTCCACAACAAAATGGAGTGGTTGAAAGGGAAAATAGATCTTTGGTGGAGCTTGCAAGAACCATGTTAAATGAAAATAATATTGCGAAATATTTTTGGGCCGATGCGGTAAATACCGCTTGTCACGTAATGAATAGATGTTTGATTAGGCCTATTCTAAAGAAAACCCCCTATGAACTTTACAAAGGAAGAAAACCAAATATTTCCTATTTTCATATATTTGGATACAAATGCTTTGTACTTAACAATGGAAAGGATAATCTAGGAAAGTTTGATGCTAAAGTTGATGAGGCAATCTTTCTTGGATATTCATCATTAAGTAAATGTTATCGAGTATTTAACAAACAAACAAACACTGTTGAGGAATCAATTAATGTGAAATTTGATGAAAGTAGCCATAACTCCCCGAGAAAAAGAGATTTTGATGATCTTGTAGGCACTTTCCAAGAATTGAACTTGGATGACAAAGAAGAAGACAACAAAGAAGGAGATACAACACAAGGTGTGGAAACTAAACAAAAAGAATGGATCACCTCAAAAGACCATCCATTGGACAACATTATAGGTGATATCACAAAAGGTGTAAGTACTCGTAAAGCTATTAGAAATACTTGCAATCATCTAGCATTTGTTTCTCAAATTGAACCTAAAACCATTGATGAAGCTATTATTGATGAACATTGGATGTTGGCCATGCAAGAGGAACTAAATCAATTTGAAAGAAATGAAGTTTGGGAATTAGTGCCAAGACCCAATGATCACCAAATAATAGGGTACTAAATGGGTTTTTAGTAATAAACTTGATGAAAATGGTATAATCACTAGAAACAAGGCTAGGCTAGTAGCTAAGGGATACAATCAAGAAGAAGGCATAGACTATAAAGAAATGTATGCACCCGTAGCTAGGCTAGAAGCTATTAGATTATTATTAGCCTTCGCATATTGTAAAGACTTTAAATTATACCAAATGGATGTCAAGAGTGTTTTCTTAAATGGATACATTCAAGAAGAGGTATATGTTGATCAACCTCCTGGTTTTGAAAACTATCAACTTCCAAATCATGTTTTCAAACTAAAAAAAGCTTTATATGGTTTAAAACAAGCTCTAAGAGCTTGGTATGAAAGATTCAGCAAATCTCTTTTGGAAAACAATTTTGAAAGAGGAAAGGTTGATACAACATTATTCATCAAGCACAAAAAGAATGACATACTCTTGGTTCAAGTATATGTGGATGATATCATTTTTGGTGCTACTAATGAATCACTTTGCAAGGAGTTTGCTAAGTTAATGCAGGATGAATTTGAAATGTCCATGATGGGAGAACTTACATTCTTCCTTGGGCTGCAAATTAAGCAAACCAAAGAAGGTATATTCATTAGTCAATCCAAATATTGTAAGGAGTTGCTTAAGAAATTCAACATGGACAAGGCAAATGAAATTGCTACACCTATGGGCACCTCATGTTATTTGGATAAGGATGAGAAAGGTAAGGATGTAGAACTCACCAAATATAGAGGTATGATTAGATCCTTACTTTACTTAACCGCTAGTAGACTGGATATCATGTTTGCTGTTTGTATATATGCAAGATACCAAGCATGCCCAAAAGAATCATACCTTACTGTTGTAAAAAGAATAATGAATTATTTGGTTGGAACTCAAGAGGTTGGTTTATGGTACCTTAAATGGGTTGAATGCACTCTTGTTGGATATTCTGATTCTGATTTTGCAGGATGTAAACTTGATAGAAAAAGTACTAGTGGTACTTGTCACTTGCTTGGTAGTTCTCTTGTATCTTGGCATAGCAAGAAACAAGTGAGTGTTGCATTATCAACAGCTGAGGTAGAATATGTTGCAGCCGGTAGTTGTTATGCTCAAATCCTTTGGATGAGACAACAACTCCTAGAATTTGGTGTTATGTTAGACCATGTGCCTCTAAAATATGATAACACAAGTTCCATTAACATTTTAAAGAATCCTGTGATGCATTCTAGAACCAAACATATTGAGATTAGACACCATTTCATTAGGGATCATGTGTTAAAGGGTGATTGTGTGCTTGAACATGTTGAAACCTCTAAGCAATTAGCTGATATCTTCACCAAACCACTTGCAAAGGACCAATTCATACACATAAGAAGAGAGTTAGGAATATTAGATATTTCAAATTGTGTTTGAATATTGATTGATGTTGATGATTCTTTGACTTGTAATATGTTTGATGAGTAAAAATCAATTGATTGATGAAATAAGCATATTCTATTCCATGAATATTGAGTCCTTTGATACTTTATGATTGAAAAGCATATGTTTTTAAGCATTTCTGGGCTGTCATAATCGATTAGATAGCTTCCTACAATCGATTAGAATCATTCTGTCCTTTCCATAATTGATTAGATCACTTTAACTAATCAATTAGAGAGTCTCTGTGTTCCGAATAATCGATTAGTATACATGCCAAATCGATTAAAGACCCTCTGTCTTCCAGATAATCGATTACTCTCTCTTTCTAATCGATTTCCAAGGTGATGTTTTTAATGTAATCGATTACCAACCTGGCCTAATCGATTAGAACACCTGACGATTCAAATTCTGAAAGGGTGTAATCAATTACAAGTAACCCCGTAATCCATTACGAGTGTATCAGAAACGTGACTTCTGTAGAATCCGAGTGAAAATCGTTGGCCCAATCCAAACTCACCCCTCTAAACCCTATTTCTCATCTCCTAAACCCTAATTCTCACCTCTAAACCCTATAAATACCCCATCCTTCACCTTTTCTACCTCACACCTCCAATACCTCTCCTCCCTCCAATCTCTCAAATTTTCCAAAGACCCCTCACTCTCTTCATCTTTTCTTCTCCATTCACACAATGTCTTCCTCTAGGAATGTGAAAAGAGCTAGGTCCTCACTTGCCCAAACCAATAACCCCCTTGATTTTTCAAGGTTTTTCACCAATCCTAGAGACCTCCAAAACTTTATCCAAAAGTTCTCTAAAAAGGATATCATCTTCCCTCACTACATCAATGCTGAAATCTTTGACCATCCCAGCTTCACTTTCACTCACTCCCTTCACCACTACAATCTCTTTCTCTTCCTCACTCTTAAAGAGGAGGTATACTACCTGGAACTCATGCGAGTCTTTTTCTGTAATTTAAGGCTCGTTGATGGATTACTTAAGGCTAGAGTCAAGAATGTGACTGTAAGGATCACCAATGCCCAACTAGCTGAAATCACACAACTTCCTCTCTCCGATGCTGAGTTTGCTGGTGGAAATTCAGAGGATAAATGGGACTTTAATGCCATTACTGCTCGCCAATCCCTTTGGAAAGCTGACCATCCCCGGAGCAATCACAAATTGGTAGGCCATCTCACTATCAATAATCGTCTCCTTCACTTTTTCTTGGTTAAACTCTTGGTCCCTTGTGGTGGTAATTATGCCTTGGTTGAAGAAGATGATGTACTCTTGATGTGGGCTATACAAAATGAGAAAGAAATTAATTGGTTTCAGCTGTTGAAGTTGCATATGCTCAAGGCCAAAGACCAGCAAAAACTTCCATATGCCATCCTCCTCATAAAAATTTTCAAAGCTTTTGGTGTTGACTTTGCTGGTGAACTTCCTGAGAAAATACCTCCAAAGGCATGCATTGGCACCCATCATCGCACCAAGATGGGTATCATATATGTCAATAGAGCTTAGCTCTCCAAGATGGAAGGAATTCATGCCAACATTCCCTTTGAAGCTCCAGCCAATGATCATGCCCCTCCTCCTCCTGCAACTCAAGAAATACAAGGTGAATCATCCACTCCCGTTGACCCTTTCACCTCTCTCTATGCTTATCTCGATCAGCACTTTGAAAGAATTGACAACACTCTTCAACAATTTCAAATGACCGAGCAACAACATTTTGAGCTCATGGAGCAACGTTATGAGGAGCTCTCAAACAAAATTTCTAAAATGCGTTTCTTTAATCCGGATAATTAGATCCTTCTTGTTTTGTTATGTTTGTTTCCTTTTGTCATGCAATTTCCATTCTGTAATTTGCTTCTGTAATTTCTCTTATCAATGAATGAACTTTTCCTTTTCTTATCTCTCTATGTATGTTTTTGATGATTACAAAGGGGGATAAGAATTAGAATTAGTGTTCATCTTTTATAACCAAATAGCAAATGGCAATCAAACAAGTGGAGCAATAAAAAATGATTAATCAAAAGTGGATTAATAACAAATGATTAACATATATTGATTCTCAATTGGCTTTAATTCTATATGGTTATTAACTGGCTTTAATTTCAGAGCAACAAGAAAACATATGCATAAACTCCTTAAGAAAGGGGGAGAAAACTTTATTTGGACTAACACCCTTACGAGATGAATATTATTTGTCATCATCAAAAAGGGGAGACTGTGTTTGAATATGTATTCCAGGTTGCATATTTTTGATAATGACAAAGAGATCAAAAAGCAATTGAACAATCATGGCAAAGAGAACAAGTGTTTATAAAAGAACACTTAAAAGAGAAAACAGAGAAAACAACATCAGACCTACAAAAACACGAAGCCTAATTGATTACAGGACTTCATATAATCGATTATTGAAGTTCTGTCAAGAACTTAATCGATTACCTCATCAAACACTAATCGATTATGAAGCTTCTGTTTATCACCTAATCGATTGCACCAAGGAGGCCAATCGATTACCAAGTTGAGAAAAAGAATTAAAAGCATCAGGTGCATATGCTAATCGATTACAAGGATGACACAATTGATTATTAATGTTCTGTAAGGCCACTAATCGATTACCGTTAAAGAACTAATCGACTACAGAGTTTCTGTTTGTACAATAATCAATTGCACATGAGTTATAATCGATTACCATGCTGCGTAACATAATTAAATGCATCAGGTGTCACTCACAATCGATTACAGAGTGAAGAACAATTAATTAGCAAGGTTCTGTCTCTTAGCTAATCGATTATGTAGTAAAGTCTAATCGATTACCTGTTCAATTACATTGAAGAATTCAAAGTGTAATCGGTTACAACTTGAGGCCTAATCGATTACACTAGTGCCAGAATTTGGGGAAAGCGTTTTTAAGTGGGAAACCAACATATTTCTCCATTTTTACTCCAATGCCCATACTATGCGACGGCTCTAAAGACTTTAGGGCACCTCTCCAAGGCCTATAAATGCAAGACTCATTCAAGCTTCTCAAGCATCAAAATCCATTAAAGGGAAATCAAATCTTAGTCTTGTGAGTTCTATTTCTTTGTGTAGTTTTATTTTCTAAAACTTAGAGCTTATATTTATAAATCCTCTCTTGTGAGAGTTTAGAAATTGTAAGAGCCTTCATTTGTTTATCTACTCTATTGAGAGAGTTTATTGATTGTAAAACCAAACACCAAAACACCAAGGTTATTCACTCTAGGATTGAGTGGTCACAAAGGTTGGGGTTCAACCTTTGGGTATTGAGAGTTTGAGAGATTGGGTGGGTTGCCCTTGTGCTAGTGAGGATTGAGTTCTTGAGTGTGGGACACTAGGAAGCTGCAATTGCTCATAGCTTGTATCTCTAAACTTCAATTGTGGAAATCCTTCAAGTGGGTTGCTTGAAGGCGAGACATACACCGGGTTGGTGGAACTCGTTAAATTGGTTTGCAAACTTTTCTTCCCTACTCTCTTGCATTTACTTGTTGTACTTGATTGGTATATTAATTTGATTGTGATATTATTGCTTAAACTTGAGTAACTAGGCTAAGTTAAAGTGTTGCACACCAAGTATTTGATAAATTACCTTAGCAACATTTGCACACTTTCTCATATTGACTCTTGCTCTACACTTGCTATTTCTTATATACAAGCATACTTAGTGAAAAAGAAATAAATTTCAAAGGCATTCTAACTAAAAGTTTTAAAACTCAATTCACCCCCCATCTTGAGTATTGAGGCCACTTGAACAACAATAGAGACACATTCTCTTGTGTTGTCAAAATGCCTTATGTGCGGCTCTTCCTCTCAATTATTGTCATTCATCATTGGCCTCTTTACTAGTTAGACATAAAAAACACATTCCTTCACGGTGATTTGCTTGAGGAAGTTTACATGAAGAAACCTCTTTACTTTTTTGCTTAGGGTGAGTCTTCTAGATTTGTTTGTCAACTGTGAAAATCCCCTCATGGCCTTAAGTAGTTCCTCAAGGTATGGTTCGGTAGATTAAATATTTTGATTCATGAGTTTGGCATGATTTGAAGTGGGGCTAATCACTTTATCTTCTATCACCATTCAGCTGCTAGTTGCATTTACTTGGTTCTTTTGTGGATGACATGGTCATAACAGGTAGTGATCATCTTGACATTATACACGCAAAGCAACATCTTTTCAAACACTTTCAAATGAAGGATCTTAGCAAATTCAAATACTTCTTGGGGATAAAAGTTACATAATCCAAAAGTAGGATCATCATATCCCAAAGAAAGTATCCAATGGATATTTTGAAATAAACAAGAATGATAAATTCTAAGTCAGTCAATGCTCATATGGATCTAATGTCAAGCTCCTACCAAATTAAAGGGAGCTTTTTCTAGATACTAAAAGATACATACACTTAGTTGGCAAGTTAAACTATCTCATTATCACCCGCCTAGATATCTTATTTGAAGTAAGTTTGGTAAGTCAATTCTTAAACTCTCCTTGTAAGAAACAAATATAGTGGCCTATATTGTTTTATGTTAAAAAAGCTTCGTGAAAGGGTTTATTATATGAAGACAGGGAACATACTCAAGTTGTAGGATACTTTGATGCTAATTGGGTAAGCTCTCTCGTTAATAAAAGGTCTACTTCTGGATATCATGTCTTTGTCAGATGTAATCTTGTTTCATAGAAAAATAAGCAAACTGTTATAGCTAGGTACAGTGAGAGGAAGAGTACCATGTTATGGCTAAAATAGTTGCTTCAGGAACTCAAGTTTGGAGATGTTGCATAGATGTCACTTATATGTATGATCAAGCCGCCTTGCACATTGTCTCGAATCTAGTTTTCCATGAGAAGACAAAATATATTAAAGTTGACCGTCATTTTATGAGAGAGAAAGTCATGTTTGGTGAAATATCCACTGATTTGCAACTCTAGTTAATCTTAAATTTTTGGTTAATGTCAAGACCTTGTATTCCCCCACAAATATAAATAGTTAATATTAGCTAGCAAGATATCATCATGTGTTCTTTTGGGAATAACTGGTAATGTTTGACGAAAATCATTGTATAAACCCATCATTTTACCTTGAAATAGTTATTATTGTTTATCATTTACATTAGATCTTTTAATGTACGATCTTAAGCCTCAAAGCAACACTTATGCAACATGGGAGCTTCATCCCAAATACTAAGTGTAACACCTACTTATATACACGAGATATATATATATTCTTCTTGCTTTTAAAATTTTTAGAAAGATATACATATTTATCACTTCCTATCTTGCGTATACAAGGACGTATATACATCTGATTTTCTTTGAATTTTGAAAGTAAAAAGTTTCAAATTCTTTAGAATGATAAAATGAACTTTCAGAAAATCATAAGTGATCAAAGATTACAATATCATATCCAAAGAATAAGGTTTATTAAAGTTTAACCTTTACCTTGAATTACAATTATCCAACTTAATATTGTATTAAGGTAAACTAAAACTAAAGATTTAATACCTCTACTTCAACTGTAACCAATCATTTCCTTATCTTCAAACCATGTGATTTTGAATCCTACTCTTGTCACATCTCTTCTCCAATCCGATTGAGAATGAGACCAATTTACCCTCTTGTAATTTCATCCTTTTATCTTGAATTGCTAGCTATATATCATATAACATATATTTTGGACACAGAAATTCAAACAAGAAGGAGTGAGAAACAAAATATAATACTTTACAGATAAGATATAAGCATAAGAGTTTTCACAATCTAATAAAATAATATCATTCATAATCTCATACATAATTAATTATAATTGTAGGGTTTTTATACGCATAACAATCATACTTTCATTCACAACCATTCACACAGAATATCACAATCACATGTATGACATATAATGCTTTTAATACTATCTCATTCAGTTTATGCATTGGGGCCCTTATGTAACATCCCAGATTTTTTTTTAAATAATTATAAATTTCAGATTAAGGTTATGGATTGATGGAATTAATGGTTAATTAAGGATTAATTGCCAATTAGGTAAATTATTGAGTGATAATAATTTTGATTATAATAGTAATGCCTTGGTGGCATTAGAGAGAGTTTCGGTTCTCTCTTTCCTTCCATCCCGTGTGGTCCCCATGAGTGATGGCTGATGGCTTTAATTGGATGGAATGTTGATGGGACTTGCATTAATGAGGAAGTGGCTGCTGATGGAGATTAGAGGCTGTGGCAGAGCAGCGTAATGATGGGCTGAATGAGAGTGTGTGTGTGTATGTTGATAAGGCTTCAGCTTTGGTTTTCCTCCTCACTCTCTTTATTTCCTTTGTGGGTGCATGTTCTGATGAGAGAAATGTTCCTCCTTCTCTCTATAACTCCTTGGAGCTCCTGCTCCTTCGTCCTCTCCTTTATCTTCTTCTTCCACTCACGCATGGTGTGGAACCGAGTGGAGTATGCTGGGAATCAACGTGTTGCTGTGAGGAACAGCATGGGGGAGTGCAACAGCGTGTGGCTGTGTGGTTCGAAGGCTGGGTTCTTCCTTTGGTTCCCTGGTGCTTCCCCTTCATCTTCTTCTTCTTCTTCTTCTCCTTCATATGATGGGATCGGTTGGAGCCTGCAGCTGTGTGCATGCCTCGGTTTGTGATGCATGATGGTTCACTGTTGATGAGGCTGTGCTGCTCTTATGAGGATGAAGACATGCATGGTATGGTGCATGGAAGCTTGGTGGTCCTCCATGGTGGGGAGGATGGTGTTGTTCGAGTGTAGAACAGCTTTGTACTAAGCCTTGGAGGTTGCTGCTCGAGTAAACAGCATGGATTCTTCCATGGCTGTGAGCAGAGTGAAATTTGGGTGTTGATGGCTTGAGGACTTGAGTGGAATTAGTGGTTGGTTCTCCAAGCTGAGAACGTTGCTGGGACGAGTGGAAGCCATGATGGCTCTTCTCACTGCTGGAAAGCCGAGCAGAAGTTGCTGTGGCTGGGCCGAGTGACCCATGTGACCCTTGGAAGCTTCATCCAGGTAAGGGGAGCTATTGCATCTTAAGTGCATAGTTTATGGACGGGTTTTCCGGGTGAAACTCTTGTATCGTGATGTGTGGTATTCAATATGTGTTTGTTTGATTGATTTCCGAGTGAGTAGTAGCCCGGACATGCATGATGATTATATATTGCTTGATGTTGTTGAATTCCGTCCATATATGTGTTGATGTTTATGGTGATGACTATGTTAAGATGCTTGAGATGTATGTCATGATAATGCTGAGTGCATTGTGTGATTTGTTACTGGTCCCTACGTGAGTAATGGTATGATTGTATGCATGAGATGCTTGATATTGATGTATATGCGTACGCTGAATGCATGTATGGGGACTATTATGATGAATGCCGAGTAGGCTTATAGATGAAAGCATGAAATGCTTACTGTAAAGGATAAATCCGAGTGAATAGAGGATAATCTGAGTAGATGGCATAGGATTGCCGAGCGGATGTGGTATAAGCCGAGTCATCTGATTGTTGTTGAATTGCCATGTGCATATAATGCTGAATGCAATACCGAGTGGGCAATCGGATGAATATGCGTTTAATGAAATTGAATGTGTTGATGTGATATAAGACCCGGGTTGGACTCGGGCAGTGCCTGGAGCACTAAGCGTTGGACGCTATTGAGGATTCTGAGATTAATCCTAAAAGACCTCCGAGTTGGACTCGAGGCCATGCTTAGAGCATGAGCATTTGATGCTTAATGGAAGTCCTTGGGTTGGACCCAAGGCAGATGCCGAATGCATTGGAGTTGGACTCTGAGTGAATGTGACCATATGCATCCGATTCACCACTAGAATGCTTGGAGCATGTATATATACCGATCGACAATCAGATGATGAGATATGTGAGAATGTGATTAAGTCCTGAAGCTGGGCTCAGGCACACCCCTTGAGCAAGGCTCGGAGTTGAGTAAAATTCGAGTGGATCAGTATAGTAGTTACTGAGTGAATTGAGCTTTATAGCCGAATGAGATGGGTGAAACCCGATCGGAAGATGTTTGTGATTGCCCATATTGAATGACAGTACATGTTGATTGATTGATGATATATATATATATATATATATATATATATATATAATTGTATTGTGGATTCTATGATTAATCCGAGCCAATATCTGTCATTTAATATGTAATGCTTACCCCTACACCATTTTTCAGTGTTTGCAGGTCGGTTTGGATTGATATAAGGGCCTTAACCCGAGTGTTGGGTACTTATTGATGTGGCTGTGTACATAATGTAATGCACCGAGTGTCTTTGATGTATTAAAGCCTTGGCCGACTCATATAGCTTGTTGTATAATGAATACACTTATCTATATATATACTGAATCTGGGTCATTGGAAATCCGAGTGCATGTTTGTATATATATGGGTTTACATTGAAATCATGTACTTGTATCGGATAATGGGTTTTGGTGAATGAATGATAATAAGTTGAAATTATCCGAGTGTATGCGTATGTATATACATATATGTTAAGTTGGTAACATGGTTATGATTCGGTGGAAGTGTAATGTTGTTTTGGTAGTCGGACTTGGAATTAGAGAATATATATATATAAGTGATTTATGTTGATTTGATGCTTCCTACCGACTAGGAAATGATGTATGAATATTCCTAAGTTAATGAATCCTGAGGGAAATATATGAGGCTTAGTTGCTTTTCCGAACGAGTATTGTGTATGTGACTCCATATCCGAGTGTGACTCGTGTGTGAGCCTCTTTCTGTGTGTTTGTAGCTTTTGTGGATTCTGAGTGAAAAATAGAGGTGAACCCCGAGTGGGGAATAACTTGAATATTCTGAGTGGAATTCTGAGTGATCCTCTACCGAGGGACGTGTGGTTGTAATGGTTTAGCTTGAAATATTCTAAGTATATGAGTTATGCATGTATTTCGAGTAAACATGGGTACCTATTCCGAGTGAATCAGGTAATATGTATTCTGAGTGACTCGAGGTTGATTTATACCGAGTGGTTTGATTGGGTAATATCCGAGTGTGATAGTTTTATAGAATCCTAGTGGGATAACCCTCATTTCCCGAGTGGATCATTATGTTGACTCTGTGGATAAAAATTGAGAGACTAAGTTATGGGTTGCCAAGTGAGGCAATTGTTGGGGTAGTTCCCGAGTGATTGGAATTTCCTTATACCGAGTGGACTAAGTCATTACCGAGTGAATGACTGTCTCGTATACCGAGTGGTGGATTAGCCGAGTGTGGCTTCTCGCTTCAGCGAGTGAGATCTCGCTCCAGCGAGTATGTTGTTTGGGAAGGCTTTTGTGTGGTTTCGCTTATGCGAACGTGTCCTCGCTTGAGCGAGTGTGCGTTGCTTTATGGCCTTCGCTTGAGCGCTGATGGTCTTCTGCTGGGCTTTGTGCTCGGTTTTATTCCTTTGCTTTCCTTCCAATTTATATTTCTTTTCCTTGGTTGGCATTTTGCCTTTCTGCCTTGGGCTGCTTGTCTTCTTGGTTGGTCATTGGACCTAGCTCTCATATCTTCATATATGGGAGTGGCTTTTAATTATTGATCCAGGTATTTTCTAAATATTTGACCCGGTTCTTCATGATTAATTTGGGAAAAATTTTCCCCTGTCCCGGGTTTAACTCTATTGAAATTTAGGATGTTACACCTTAAAGTTTTAGTTTGCACTGGGCCAACCAAGAGTTTACACTGTTCCATAATTCCGGATAATAACATAAATGCCTTCATAGCATATGAACAGCTCAACTGGCGTGGAAACACTTAGAGACTAGTCAGATTGAGAAAGTTTTTATTGTGAAAGTACCCGACACTAGGGAGCGACCCCAGGTCACCTGAAGCACCCTTTCACACCCTCTCATCCCAAGGCTCTCAATTAAGCCTCCTCTAATGTATCCTCGGTTTCTATAATCCGTCCCAGGCAATATCACATCTCATTTCTCTTTAATGATTCATGATGCATGGAATACTTGCATATTTAGTTGGTTAAGACTTTTAGAAACTCAATTATTAAATACCATAAGGGTTCACAAAATCATCTCAATAAAAAGTATATTCTCATAAGTTCTTTTTTGAACTTCTGTTTCTGAATTCAGATCTCACTAAAATTGAGTTTTTAAATTTTAAATATCACAAAACTTTCTTTTAAAAAACTTCACATATTTATATAATCCTTCTCAATTTGAATCCTAACTAGATTGAGTTTAGAAATCTCAACTATAACAAAATATCCTTTAGTTATTTCATTAGGGAAAACTAAAATAATTTACTTTAAACTTTCGATTACTAAAAGAAAATAATTTTTTAGAATCATTAACTAAGAATACTTAAAACTATAAAAAATTTCTTTAATTCAAGAATTAATTATCTTAACCTTTAATTTTCATAAAATAGCTTCTTTCTAATACTAGATTTTATTCTAGAGATTAAAAATAAAGTTAATGAAAATAATTTCTAAGAAGAAATAAAAGACTAAAATAATTATAAAATACTTTCTCTTAAAACTTTAAAGAGTAAGGTAAGAAAATTCTTATTGAGTTTTAACTTTCCGTTATGCTTGCTATATGCTCAAACAGCATATCACAAGGTCATCAATCATTCATCAACCACAATCAAGTATTGTAATGTCATCAATCACAATCAAATATCATCAATCATAAATATTATCAATCATAATTACATATCATCAATCACAGTCTAATATTATAAATCACAATATCATTAATCAAAATCAAATATAGTTAATTATAATTAAGTCAAATCAACTAAATATCACTCATAAATATAATTCAAATTTTAATGGTTATTTAAATTAGTAGAGTTGATTTTGAGTCCTTATAGTCCATTCCTCGTATAGGTTTATATAAGTCCATATATATAATCCAGTCTTCGCATAGGTATAGTTCAGTCCATACAGGTCATAATAGTCCAAGTCCTTGCTTACATAGGTTCAGTCTAGTTCGCATAAGTTATCCAGGTATTTGTATTGCATAGGTATTCAGATCAAGTTACACAAGATACCCAATTTAAAATTTATTATAATTTTTTAAAGTTAAATAGTTATTATTTAAAATAATAATATTATTAAATTTTAAAGGAGTAGGGGACTCCTCCCATTATTTTTATGTCTTTTCATATTATATTCCTATCTCACTTCCCATTTACCTCTTGTATACTGATTCGTTATTGAAAATCCGTGCGCGCCTCGTCTCCGAGTTCTAAAACATACGAATTTTATTCTAATATAGTTACAAGATGAAATGGTAAATTTTGAATAGTAAATAATAAATAGTAAATAGTAATAGTAAATAGTAAAACATGAATAGTTACAATAAATAGTAAATCATAAATAGTAATGGTAAATAGTAAATCATGAATAGTAACAATAAATAGTAATTTACTATTTAAATAGTAATTTACTATTGAAATAGTATTTTACTATTCAAAATAGTAACTTAAAATAATATTATTTCCAGTATAATAATAAATTTCTAAAAACGATATGAAAATAACCCTAAAAAATATAAAAGAGAGGTATTCTTACCTTAAGATTTTAGTAGAACCTTCTTCTAAAAAAAATTATTTTTCTCTCTTACTTCCACCACTATCTCACTAGCACTACTATATTAAGAAAACTTAATTTGAAATTATGAATTCTAAAGAAGAATTCCTTTAGCATTTATAGGAAGGAAAATTACTATGCATTCTATTATTTTAATATAAAAATATTGTACATTTTTTAAAAATTCAATCCTAGTTACTGTGCACCTTTTGAAAATTTCATACATGCACAATGTTTTGCATAGTAAATGTCGACTGCATTATTAAGCCAAATAGTAACCTTTCATTCGGTATATTTTAAATATTCAAAATCAGTCATTTTTGAAATTTAGCGATATTATATAAGTTCTCACTAATTTTATGATAAGTAATATAAAGATTAATTTTAAAAATCTAAAATTTTCTGTTAATGAAAATTTATTTGTATGTTTTCGATTTTTTTACGATTGGTAAAAATCAAGATTTTATTCAAACCGATAATTTTTAGATAAGTCTACTTGAAATAGATTTTAAAAAATTTTCTTATAATTTAAATTCACTTTCTTGTAAATACTTTTAATTTTAAATAACTTTATATGAATTTAAAATTATTTAAAATATATTATTTTATTAAAATAATTCAAAAAATTTAAAAAATTCCAGAAAATCATAAATATTATGTAGATCAAAAAGTTCTAAATAACTATAGTCTAATTCCTTCAAAATTTTATTTTAAAATTCTAATAAGAGTTAAATCACAAGTATGTAAAAACATAAATATAAAAACATAAAATAAAAGTTGTGAATAATAAATATATTTAAATTCTTAATATAATTTCATTAATCAATGAATACTAATTAAGTCATTTTAAAATTCTCATTCAAAATACATAAACATTATTATTATTATTATTATTATTATTTTATTTTAAAAAACAAATAATTAAATATAAATACCAAAATTTCATAAAAAATGATAATAATAAACTAACTAATAGTAAATATTTCTCATTAAAGATATATTAATATCTATTTTCTATTTGTGTTGAAAATAGGATGTTACACTAAGACTTTCTTTGATTAGAAGTTCTATCTTGAAAATTCCTTGTTTGATATTATAAGTAGTGAAATCATCAACCACAAAAGGAATTGAGAACCTGGAGTGAGCTATTCTTCCCTAGGAAGAAGGAGCGATGCAATTCCACTTGAAGCTACATTCAATACAATTTTCCCTTTAAAGCAAAAGGCTAATAGGAGTTCATTCTGTAACATCCCCGCCTAAATTCCTAAGATCTAAGGTCTAATGAAATTATAAGGAAAATTTTATATAGGATTTTAGTTTTGCTCTCTAGTAATCAATCACCAGACAGACAGACTTACAAAATATTGTAGAACTTAGCCTCTGGGCCAACTTTCGCACCCCCTAACTTGCCCGTGTTGACTCTGATTGCTATTCAACTTTATGGGAACTATCTAGGACTCATTTAGGACTTTCTGCCATAGCCTGTGCTAAAAAATTCCCCGTAGAGTTATGTAGAAAAATGCATTTCATTCAATTTCAAGAAACTTCAATGCTAAAGACAAATCAAATGCTATTCAATTTACCAATTAACATTACACTCAAGTTCTAAATACACATATAGTCCTATTAACACCTTCTGGAGACTCTGAGTCCGACCAGAACTCAAGATCACCTCTTCAGTTTGCTAACTTGGCCATTGCTCTTTCTAAAACTCAGTTTTATGACAATTCACTTATCCTTTCTCAATTACCATTCATAATTCACCATTTCTAACTCAATAAGAATGTGATTAAACAACCAATTCTAAGATTCTATCACTACCAAATCAACCATCCATAATTATACCCTTCTCTAGGTATTTCAATAACCACTCACATGACATTATATCATAAATAATCAACATAATTAAATGAAAATGATTTCACATTAGATATAGCACAGGTAGAGAACCTACCCATTAATATATATATATATATATATATATATATATATATATGTGTGTGTGTGTGTGTGTGTGTGTGTGGCTCAATGCCATTTCGCAACCATTTTAATTCCTGGGCATAACCACTTGTAAATTATCCATCCTTGTCATTAACACATATCATCATTTACTATAACACATTCGGCTATACCTATCAACCACATTAGCAACAATGATACATCGATTATTACTTCTAAAACTCATTAAATATCACATCATTCATAATCATCACCCCAGGTTCATCACAGAATATAAATTATATCCATACATATTAAACATCACAACATTTTGAATTCTCAAAGCATAAATATATATGTATATAAATCAAAACATCATCTGAATCTCCATTTCACTTGGCATTTATTTTATTCTTACCTCATCTAGCACTTGTTTCCGCGGTGTCCATCAATTTTCTGCCATTGTTCACTTTAAACCACAACAAAGGGGTGAGTGATTGAAATTTCAGATTAATGCAGAAAAATATACTTCTAGGAAAAGTATAATCTAGCTACCTTCCCAATTAAATGCTATCTTGCTAATCATGATTATCATCCATAAGCTTATATTTGACTTACTTTCGTCACCTAAACTTAATTAAACCATTTCACCTTTTAATTCTTTAATAATGCAAATTTGCATACCATTAGGCTTCATATATCATTCTCATTATAATCATTATCAATAAAATTATAAGTCATTCTTGTAATTACTTCGCATCTTACTATAGGTCAACATCAATTCAAATTTAAATTCTAGTCATCATATCTAATTTCTATCACCACATCATTTCATGGTCATAAAATAAACAACTGACTCTCAAGCAATGTAAATAAGACTCCCTAGTTTCCGGATACTAAATTGGATCGGTCATCAGCTGGGGGTCCTACCTGGCCACCCATGAACCCTTCTTGGTCCACCAAGCCTTGCATGACTCCCTACCTCACCACTAGGTCCTACCTGACCTCTAGGTAGCTCAACTAGGCCACAATCGACTACTGGAGCAAAAAACGAGGGGTAAATATACTAATCGACCATCCACACCATAAAATATTCACATATAGCAATTCTATCATAACATCAACTCAATTAATTCTCACTAATTCATCCTGGCACTATAACCATTAACCTGGGATCTCAACCAGCCACTCAGGCATATTCTTTCTTTGTTATCTCATTTCACAACATCTCTTAATTTCTCAAATCATCAAAAAATCATCATTTTGTTTCATCATCTCATATCAATGTGTCATTCATTACATATACATCTTCATCACTTTCATTGTCCAATTATAAATACATTTTCATAATTTATATCCCGATCCTTAACAAGCAAGTATATATAGTATTATAAATAATCATTTCTACATTCCCACATATGACTCCTTAATCCATACTCAATTTCCATTATCTTCTTATAACACTAGAAACCACCACACTTATAATTAATTACCTTTACATCAAGTTAATCATCAATTCACATACAAATTGATAAGTCATCAATTTCCCATAAACTTATACCACTTTCACTTATTTTACAACAATCAATATCATAATTAATCATTTATCAACCTATCAAATCATTTCATTTTCATGACTTCTAAGTTTCCATAGTCTCTCATATTTCACATAACTCATAACTCACCAGTTTCACTACTTAAGCATACAATTTCTCATCTTACCTTATAATTCTATCAAATAACATATATTTATATCAAGTTACAATTCAGTCTTGCAACTTTTTATTCTCAAACATTATATATACATATATATTCATATTTTAATCCTCACCCTCTTTATAATTAATTTGATTATTCACTAGTTCCTTACCCGTTGGCACATAAATGTCATAATTAATTAAATTGGCTAGTGGGGGCAATAATCTACCCTTTTCTTATATGTTGAATGGCGTAATTAAATTTGCTACATTAATCTCAACCCGATTCACCCGCCTACCTCATTTCCAAGCTCCTGCTACTTGTTCCTCATCATGACTATGTCTGATATCTAAAGTTCAAGAGATTTACAAATAAAGTTAGTCTTTCAACTCCTGAAATCATAACCCGTTCGCCGAAACAACATCAAACTCAATATTAATACCTCCGAAGCTTATCTCAACAAATCCCGATCCCGGCTTCACGTCCCACCTTGCATAACGTCCTTTCAGCGCTCGATTCACATCCTATGTTTACCGAAATAAAAACCTATTAGCATCTCTGTGATCCCTGAGCTCCAAGGAATCTTTTAATCGGTGTAGGTTTCTGAAATTCAACCAAATTACCCAAGCCTCCAAAATTAAGAGGAAGGAAAAATTAACCAAAACTTAAAATTGAAAGTACCATTATGCTCACCTCGTTTCCATGATCCCAAATATGCAATTGATTTCGCATTTCGTCAAAGAACTAGACCCCGATCAGGCCATCATGCATTCGACCCTGAAAATGGAAAGACGGAGCTTCTGTTTCCTTTCTTCACTGATGCCTGCGAGGAAGAGAGAAAGAAGGAATGAAATGTTTTAGCCATAAAGGCAATTTTGTCCTTTCACACCCCTTTTTATTTCCTTTTCTTTTCTCTATTTTCTTTTCTTTCTTTATTTTCCTTTAACTTAATAAATTTAATCTATTTAACTTTTAACCATAATAATTTACATCCTATCATTCTAAATTAGTTAAATCCATAATTTCTCAATTTATAACTTTTTAAAATAACTTATTCTATTTGATTAATTTACTAACCACTCCAATTTATTTAATTTAGTATCCACTAATTTCTAGTTAATCTCATTTGACATGAATAATTAATTTTGACTAATTGGGATGTTACACATTCCAAAGAATATTTTTCCAGTTCCTTTGTAACCATAATAAAAAGAAACAATCCTCCAAAATGAAATGACACAAATAAAAGAATTTAATCATGAACTGTTTTTTGCTCCATAGACAGTGAAGAAACTGATTTGTTGTGTAGATCATGCATTTCTGCTCATAACTAAGGTCATCAATGATTAGCTTGTTTTCATAAATATTGAAATCCTAATTTTCAATAAAAGGCATATTTGAATAATCCTTTAGTGATTTTCCATTGGCATGTAGTATTTTTTCAATTTCTACTAGATAGAGATTTTTTAAGTCTCATCGTTAATGTTTAGTGCTGCAATTTAATAATAACAGTAAATAATTATGTAATGAATAGTTGAATATATAGAAAATTGGTTAAATAAAAGTAATAATAAAAATGTAAATATACCTTGATTCATAGAGGACGACCTCCTCCTCTCATATACAATGTCATATGATAAAAACTTCCATTTTCCTTGTAAGACATTTTTTGGATTTCTCATTCTATTTAAATGCAGCAAATTCACAAATAATTTCCTTAATTGGTGCGTTGAAGAAAATTCACCAACTTCCTTTATCCCATCAATGAATTCTTTATCTTCATATATAAAACCTAACTTAAAACATGCTTCCTAAAAGGTGTTGTAGATAACACCATCAATAGTCCTTATGCTCTCATAACTACTACGCCGCTTTTAAACGGTCAATAATAACTGCATGTAACACAATTCTTCTGTTCATAGGGGGAATATACTGCAACCTCCTGATTGAAAATCCTTTCTTCCTTAGTTGCCAATGACATGTATCCTTGTTGAAGATAAACTTGGAAAATATTCTTCTATAAGATGGATAGCCATCCGTATCAATTATTGTTTGACTTTGGAATTTTATCTTAGAAGATATTTTGCACATCTCTCATCTTTCATGCAAGGATTCTTCTTATATGCTCTGCCACATGGTCCATCAACCATAAATCTTGATACAATTGAATATAATTTTGGACACTATTGTGGGTTTTGGAACTCTTCACAGATTAAATCATCAATTTGACTTGTGGTTCACAATGTATTTTGTCCACTTAACCATAAAAGTATATGTACATGAGGAAGTCCACTTTTTTGGAATTCGATGATTTACATTTCTGTTATTAAGAAATAAATCAAAACATAAATATAAGTTCAATAAATATATGAAATAATATATATGTATATATATATATGTATATAATTTAAATATTATGATGTTTTTAATATTAAAAAGTTGAATAAGATAATTTATATATAAAAGATGTTTTTAAGGTTTTTAGTTAGGTATAGGGAACAAAAATTAATATCGTATCTAGTTTTCCAAAAGGTTTTCCTCTCTTAAAGTCATGCATCATATTACTCAACTTTATTTTAAATAGCTTGCAGCTTATATTTGGCCTTTCATCAGGTTTCAAATTTCTAGACTCCACAAATCTATTGATTTTTGGCCAATTAGCATTCAAGTGAAGGGGATAAACAAATTAGAATGGCCGTGTCTTACAAATTGCCATAGTATCTTAGCTATTGTTGAACATATATCTCATTCCTTCTGTAAAAACCAGGAAGAACAACTTGTTTTCCCATGCTTTCTCCTCTACAAACAGCTTCTTGAATCCCTTTTAGAAGATCTAATATTGATTATTTCTTATAAAATATAATATTTGAGACTCAATCATAGTGAAAATATCGACTAAGAATATTGAAAGCTACCCATTGACAATGGTTCCATATTCAATACTTCTTTTTTGAATTTGAAAGCTACCCATACCTTCATGGTTACCCCTTTTCGACTTCTTGCATCTACATCTGTTAATAGTTCCTATAGCAGAGGATAAGATTTTTCCAAAATCGGTAGTTGGATTTTTCCTTTGCCACAACACAATGAGAATGATGGATTCAAAGGTTGTTTTGATTTATCTGATCGTCCTTCATACCATAAAAATGCTTTGTAATCAAAACAGTACAAGAAGGATCTCCAACATCTAAAACTTTTGCACTCGAATGGAATTAAATTAGGAAATTAGATTATTTTGTTGTTATTAAAACACTACAACTATGCTAACAAACGTGTTGCATTTAAATTTACCTTGTATCTTAGCATCATCAAACAAAATGTGTTGTGTACTCTCATTTGTACCACCAAATGTGTCATCCCATTAAACAAAGGACCATACTAGAAAGGGAAATGAAAATAGAATATTTATTTACAACAATTATAATTTTATTTTATTAATTTTCCATACCTAAACTTTGGAAGTTGTGATTGAACTTTTGTTGATTGGAATTCAAGTAATCATCGACTTCTTGTTGATTTCTAGAGGTAGAAGAATCTTGGAGTTAGGGCTGAGTAGCAGGCACTTCCGGTTGGACTTGGACCAAAAATCACCAAACCAACCAAAACATAAAAATAACCCAATATTGATCGAAAACTCAGATCTATGGTGGCAGAATTATTGGACGATTCAAATCAGTTAAGTAATGCACTTAAAAAAAATCGGTGAACATCCAAAATATTAATTTTAAAAAATACATACTTACAAACTTACAAATTAAATATTTAACAGAATTAGTGTTTAAGGGATTTGCATATTTGCTGAATCTCTGCTTTGCATGTTAAACTTTTATTTTGTACCCTTTGTTAAACTTTTATTGTTTCTGTAGTAGATACCCATTTTTGTCGCTTTTGTTTTCTTAGTTAAGAAAGAACCCGTTAATACCATAAATGTTCATATTTGTAACATGTAAAAGTATTTGTTTAAGACAAAATAAAATATTAATGATATAACCTTGTTTTTTTTTAAAAAAAAATGGGGTGTATTTTAAAAAAACTTTTGCAAATAAGGTACATGTAAAAATATTTATATGTCTTGAGTGAAAAACATTTATGGTACAAATAAGACATGGCAATCACTAAAACAACTGTTTCGTTTATGCAAATAAAGAATATTATTAGATACAATTTTTTTATTCTTTCACCCGTAAATATTTTACATATACCCCATTTATAAAAATATTTATAAAATACACCCATTTTTTTAAAATAACCCTATAACCTTCAACCGTAGTTGAGTAAAACATTGTTATGCTCCCTTGAACTTTTCATTATAAAGTGTATTTGATTTTTGTCCATTATCTGCATAAGAGATATGAAACGTATGAAAGACCTAGGGTTGGATTCAATTAAATAGACATCAAAAGATAGTAATATATAACCTGTTTGTAGATTGTTGTTTGTTTTGCGTTGGACTGAAATAGTCCTTCTCATTCTAGCAGTTTTGTCATCTATATATTTTACTTTATTATTCTTTAAATATCATATTTTTAATGTATAGTTCTAAATATTTTTACATAGATAATAAGAATGAAATGGCATAGATGTAAATTTATTTTCTAGTTATGTATTTGTTCCCCCATGAGATTGGGGGTGGTTCCTACCACTTCTAGATATGCCTCCACATCATTGGGAAGTTAACTAGCGTGGGATATAGCCTAATGGGCAAACCTTACTTTGTAATTTAAGTATAAAAATATCTGTTATAAGTATGAGAGGACTAAGTGACACATATTGAGAAATAAGGTACCTGATCCCTAGGGAATTCTCTAGGGTTTTGTGCCCACTACTCTTTGTGTGAACATTTTGGCGCCCACCGTAGGGCCTGGTAAAACGGATCCTACACCACCTTTTCTCCAACCCTAATCCTTATTCTAGCGATGGTGAACATGCAGAACACCCGACGTGAAGAAGGCATCAGACGTCAGGATTCACAACTAAAAAAACCCTAAACAGCTACCAGAAATTAGCGACCACCGAACACCGTCGCTAATTTGCCACCGACTTAGCGACCGCCTTATACAAAAAGGGACCCAAAATATGTTAGCGACTTATTTAGCGACCGCTAGAGGACGCGGTCGCTACCAATTGTGAAAACTGTCGCTAGTACGGTCGCCAATTTTTAGCTCCACCTTGTTTCAGTTTCCCGCCAGGATATTTTGTTGGCGCCAAATAGTAGTGACGGTATATACCGTCGCTAACGTTCCCTCTTCTCCAGCGACGGGGCACCCGCGTCGCTAAGGTTTGTACTAGTGACGGAAGCGTCCGTCGTGGCTAATTGTTTGGCCAAGTTAGTGACGGACATTCATTGCCGTCGCTATGTAAACCAGCTTCCCTCCATATTTTTCTTTTAATAATGGAAGGTAGTGACGGCGCGCTGACACCGTCGCTAATGTTCATGAGGTTAGTGACGGAATAAGTTGACCGTCGCTATGGTTTTCGCCTTCCCTCCATAATTTTCTTTTTAATAATGGAAGGTAGTGACGGCGCGCTGACACCGTCGCTAATGTTCATGAGGTTAGTGACGGAATAACTTCACCGTCGCTATGGTTTTCGCCTTCCCTCCATAATTTTCTTTAAGTTAGTGACGGTGAGGTGAAACGGTCGCTACTTTTCAGGAGGTTAGTGACGACATTGTTGTACCGTCGCTAAGTCTAAGGAGGTTAGGGACGGCGGTGTGTAACCGTCGCTAATTTTCAGGCGTTTAGTGACGGTGTGTTTCGACCGTCGCTAAGCCTTTTAATTGTAGTGACGTTGGTAGCGACGGGTGGTAGCCGTCGCTAAGTATTTAATCTAACTCGACAGCAACCCCTTTCCCTGCCACTTGCCCTAACTTCCCCTTCCTCTTTCAGCGCCTCCTCCCTCTCCTCCCTCTCCTCCCTCCCTTCGTCGGACGTCCTCCTCTCCTCCTCCGAACCCCTCTCTCCGAACCCCCCCTCTCCTCCTCTGAACCCCTCTCTCCGAACCCCCCCTCTCCTCTCTCTGAACCCCTCTCTCTGAACCCCTCTCTCTGCCTGCCTCTCTCAGCTCCCTTTCTTCCTCCATCGAGGCTCGGTGTGCCATTGCCTCAGGCGACCATCTCCGGCCAGGCAGAGTTGCGACAAGTGGCGAGGAGTCTCCGGCGACCACCCTTGCAGGTTTTCCGGTGAGTTTTCAACTTTTTAACTTTCCAACCAGCTTTTCCGGCTCTTCAAAAAATTCCTGGTAACATTTTTACTTCAGATAGGAGCTTAATGATTGTTTTTTTTGTGGTAGTGGCCAGTATGGTCAGAATAATGCAGCCTGATGATTGTTCTTATAGCATAATTAGTGTATCTCATCCAGGTACTAATAACATTATGAAGTACTTACTAAACTTAGGTGTTAATTCAAATCAATACGAGGAAGTTCTTCAGTTTAAGTATCACTAAATAGTAGATACCTCTTAGAACTACTCACTGAGTTTAGCATGTAATTATGCACATCCTGGTGCTGGCTGCTTTGTCTTATTTTTCAAACACGTGCATGAAATAAGTGGTTGAGGCATCGGAAGTATGAGATTCTAATGTGGAGTTTATAGGGTCCTGGGTTGGATCTTAAATAGGTGCCTCCTGGTTAGTATATGGAATGTGTTTAAATTTATGAGAATCAAAATGATTGAAAATGTTAAAGTTAAAATGTATTTGGTATGTTTAAGTTTATTGGGAATGTTAAATAAAACTAAAACTTTCCATTTGCTTGAGAAACTAAGATTCTCATCCCTCACATAGAATAGTTTTGTTGGGAAACTTATGTAAGATTCCTAAGAACTTAATACTAGGTGTCAAAGCAAGTTGTTTGACCATATGTTGATCATTGCATGATTATTAGCCTCTATACTATACTTTTATACTATTATTATTGGTAAAAATAGTGCTTTGGTTCTATACGTTTGCCGGTTTTATTTTGGTCCTCTAATTTTACTTTAATTCGTTTCAGTCCTCTAAGTTTTAACTGTACTACTTTTGTCCTTTTATGAGTTAAAACCACTATTCTTTTTGTTGAAATTGAATGGAATACTTATTTTATTTGAAAGAAATTAAAAGAAACATAAATTCTAGGAAAGAAACATGGATTCTAAAAATTAACACCCAAAAGGACCAAAATAAGACGCTTCTAAAACTTGAAAGACCAAAATGGAACAAACAAACTAAGTTAGAGGACCAGAGAGAAACTAACCTTAAAGTAAGAGTACTGAAATACTATTTTGCCTTATTATTATTAGAAGAAACAATAATCTCAATGAGAGGAGGATACACCCGTGCGCACACTCACACGGAAAAGTGAAAACTACGAAACAAGGAATTCACCAAACTTCATGGGTAACCTTTAATCTTCCAACTTGAAGGCTTCCGGACCACAACTTAGTCAGAGCTTACCACCATTCTATCCTCCATATCTCTAAATTGCAATAGTCTCTGCGATTGTTTCATAAAACGTTTTATGTATTAATGAGAATTTGGTGATGGACCACATAACTCTTAATTGCCAAGCTGTTCCCATGCCTTGTACCCATCAAGATCACTAGTGAGCTTAGTAGTATGATCTTTTTTCAGATTAAATCTATCAATTATTATCAACATCAATGTTCTTACATTGACCACCATGATTTTCAATAAATTATAAGCAAGCACAGAATGTGAATTAGTGAAAACAGGAGAATCTCATCTGTAAACACTCTAAGAACTGCTAACTGTCCTGTCTAGTGTCACACACAGTGACCCAAGCTAAAATCAACATCTTTTGTTATAAGAAACTGTCTCATTCCCTCTGAAGTAGCAAAATCTTTGATGTCCCTGGTTAAAAGCACCTGTTCATATTCAGTCCTTAATTTATCCAGCGACACACTGTGTCCACTGAAGTAAGGGAGTTAAAATCTGAACAATCTTCATACTCATCACAGACTGACCCATGCACTTTTATGATAGTGTTAAATACCTTGAAATGTCACTAGTAAATTATAGATTATAGTAGAGTATTAATTTTAGTTCAAATTATTGGTTGGTTAGAGCCTTATAGAGGGTGAAAGGATAGAAGAGTTTGGATTCAGTCTTTGTATCATCTGAGAGAATTGAGCAGTGGATGGTAGCTATGCTGTGGAAGGAGAAATCCTCTCTGTGGGTGAGACCCTTGGAGGAGAGGTCTCCCACCCTTGTTCTGTTCAGTTTCATTGAAAAGACAATCTTTTCTTTGCCAAGCTTTGTAAACCAGGTTCCTAACATTTGAGGATAATGTAATATTTGAAAATATGATTCGGACACTAGCTGTAATTTTTTATGTGATTAATTTGGTTCTACGTATTATTTTATTCTAGTGACATGTATAATGGAGTGGCAGTGAATGATCACCTTTCCTTTTGTCTCAAACCTTTACATGGTGTTAGATACTAAGATTATAGGAAATACTAATGGCTGACTGACACTCCTCCTCGTCTATTACCAGTCCATACTCTAAAAGTACTCATAGTCTCACTCTTCTGAAAATACTTCAGTTGTTACTCAATACACTTGCTATTTCTAACAAAAGTTATGTTGGTAAAACTATTAATTTCAACTTGCAAAGACTATCTTTTGGAAATTCTTGTTAATTCCTGTCTTAAAAGTAACTTGCCTTTTGCAAGTTGGCATTTGTTACCATATCGGTTACAGTGGATATGGTATCTGGTTTATTTGATGGTTATCAGTCTTGTAGTCTGTTTTGGCAAGGGATCAGCTTTGTTTGGTTGGTTGTTGCAGAAGGGATGAGTTTAATGCTGTTTGGTTTTCAATTTTGTGGTTTTTGGTGCGGCTTGTAGTGGGGCTTTTTGTGGTTTTAGAAGGTGACTGGTCTCGTGTGCAATAAAGGTTGGGTATCCGCATGCTATTTTTGCCTTGGTCTATGTGTTGGTCGTGTTGTGTTTACTGCAAGATATTGCACAAAGTTTTTATGTGCGAGGTGTTGTAGCCTTAAGGCAATTTGGCGTCAAATGCATTGCTGGGCTTGATCTGTAATCATTACAGCTTTGTTGATAGTAGTCGCACTACCAAAGCGATTACTAAGGTATTAAAGGCCCAGTGGGATGGTCCATATATATCTTGGACAGATGCTAGGAAGGTTGTGCAAGATAGGTGGTTTGACACCTTCTCGGTAAGTTCCTAGCTCATTTGTTGTGACTTGATTTGTAAAATAGACCTGTTATTAATTTTGATTTCTCATTTCATTTTACAGTGTGATTACCAGTGGGCGGAGGGTATGATTGATGAGATTAGGAAGGTCTTTGCCACAAAGACCTCCAAAATCATCAAGAGTACCCTTTGGAAGGTGAGGGACAAGGGTGAGCGCCCTCGTTGGATCCCGGAGGACCATTGGGACGGGATGGTCCAGAAGTGGGGCGGGGTCCCGTTCCAGCAGGCGAGTGCTCGGAACAGGGCCAACAGAGCCGCCGATGCTGCAGCCTCGGTTTACACTGGGGGTAGCATTTCAACCCTCGAGCACAAAAAAAGATTTGTAAGTATATTTATGTTAAACATTTCTATTATGATTCGTCTTACATGTTTACAAATAATAATCTCAATGTTTTTTGTCCACCACAGGAGCAGAGGGAGCACCGGGAGCCTTCTTTGTTTGAGGTCATGTAAATGACCAAGAAGAACAAAGCCGGTGCATGGGTAAACCAGAAGAGTACGGATCTAGCGGTATTTACTTTTAACTGACACATGCTTATAATTTACAAATCAGCTTACTAATCCTATCATTGTTTTTGAATTTACAGGAGGCGTATCAGGCCAGGAGGGCCGAGAAGGAGGCGGACCTGGTGGCTTCCACTCCTGAAGGGGAGGTTCCTCCCACCCTATCTTGTTCTGACGACAACGCCATCTATATGGAGGCTGTTGGCGGTGTGAACAAGAAAGGGAGGGTATTTGGATTGGGTGGCGTCGGCACGCAGCTGGCGAAAAAGGGGAAGACCCTTTCCTCTTCATCTTCCTCTGGTCTTCCGACTGAGGTCGTTCAGGTAATTCAAAACCTGAACGATGAGCTACAGGAGGAGCGACGTCAGAGGCAGTTGCTGTTGGAGCGGGCCGAGGCGGACCGACAGAAGGCCGAGGCGGACCGACAGCGGGCCAAGGAGCAGCACGCGGAGACTCGTCGGCAACTTGCTCAGCAGTAGGAGCTACTGATGCAGTTGATGGCGAGGCTACCTCCCCCCACTTCCCAGGCGCCCCCACCACCACCCCAGGATCCCCCACCACCATGATTGTATTTTTTTTATTTATACACATTGTATATTTGATTTTTAGTTATGTTATATTTCATTCAGTATTTATTTTGTCATTCTTTATTTATTATGTCAATATTTATTGGTAATTACATTCAAATCAAAAAGCCTTATTCTACCTATCATTAATAATTTAACCTATTTGATAAATTAATTTAATCTATTATTTTGTTTTTAATAATAATTTATTATTTTAAAAAAATTATTTTAATTTAATTATAAAATTTTATCAGCCAATACAAAATACAAAATATTAATATATTTTTAAAGTTAAATTAACAAAACCAGTCAATATTGAACCAATTTTAAAAAAATTTAAAAATTCCCGTTAGCGACGGTAGTGGACCGTCGCTGAATTATTAACACTAGCGACGGATTGTGTCGTTGCTACATCACAACCACTAGCGACGGATCTTGTCGTGGCTAAACCCTAAACCAATAGCGACGGAATGATGTAGTCGCTGTATTGTTAACACTAGCGACGGATCATCTCGTCGCTACATGGATACCACTAGCGACGGATGTTGTCATCGCTGTATTGTTAAAAACAGCGACGGACCTAAGTGGTCGCTACATTAGTACCGATAGCGACGGGCCTGTGGTGGTCGCTGGTGGCTGCTAGTAGTGACGGGGTTTTGAGGTCGCTGTATGGCAACACTTAGCGACGGCTGGAGTTATTGGGGCAGAGACGATTTTAGCGACGGCCTTACGCCGTCAATATGGTAGCGACGGCATGTATGTGGTCGCTGCTGTGTTTTCGACGAGGGTTTTAGCGACGTCCTCTTTACCGTCTGAGATGCCGTTGCTAATGGTTTTAGCGACGGTCATTCCATGGATTAGCGACCAATTCCTTCCGTTGCTAACAGGTGTTTTTTTAGTGGTGATTTATCCGGTCACGATGATCGGGTGCAACATCTCACCAATCTGGTGGAAACCTTGCAGAAGACAGTCGCCAACCTATAGTAGGAGAATGTGGAACTTAGAGGCTAGAGGGGAGGTGAGTGCGAAGCCTCCAGTCGTAATACTGGGCAACTTACTCGTCAGAAAGTCGCTGGCCAAGCCTCGTACCAAACGGAGACAGCCAATCATGAGCCTGACCTACCATTCGCTGCACACCCTTGGACCGACTCAATTATGGAGGCTCCCATCCCCCTCAATTACAAACCCCCGTCGATCGAGAAGTATGACAGTAGAGGTGACCCCGAAGACCACCTCACCATATACACCAATACCATGTTGGTGATAGGGGCGTCTGATTCCCTCTTTTGTCAGACCTTTCCCACAACATTGACCAAGTCGGTGCTCCGCTGGTTCTCTCACCTTCCTCAGAAAAGCATTGCTAATTTTTTCGATCTGAGCAAAAAATTCCTTAGTTAGTTTTCCACCAGTAGGGCTGTTCAGCAAACGTCCCACAGCCTGGTAAAACTGCGCCAGCTCCTAAGGGAAACCCTAAAACACTACATGGCCCGTTTCTTTGAGCAAGCCATCCAAATCCAGGACCTCAGCCCAGAGGTAGCGTTGTACGTCATTTAAACTAGTTTATGTCCAGGGAAATTCACCGACTCCCTGACCAAGAAACCTCCACTGGATATGGATGATTTTTGATCAAGAGCCTCTCGATATATTGTAGTCGATGAGCGCGAAGCCGATCAAACTAATCCCACCGACCAAGCCAATCATCGCCCTAAGCCAAGAAGAAGAAGTCCCAGAAAAAACTGAGAGAGACCTGCTGAGGCCTACACTGTGCCCATTTACATAAGCATTACACCATTAAAGGACCGCTGTGATCAGATTCTACATGAAGTTTATAATATAGGACTCCTTGCACTCCCACCCCCGGGAGAGGGTCCCAAAGGGTTGGACACATCTAAGTTCTATGAATTTCATAGGGCCTATGGCCATAGGACTAAAAACTACTGATCCCTCCATAACCAAATAGAGCATCTGATCCCATAAGGACACCTAGCAAGATTTGTCGCCCGAAAAGATGAAGGACCTCGAGAAGGATTCCCGAGGAGAGACAGGCAGCGGCCCGACCAAGTGGAGCTCGAGACTCGAAACCGATCACAGGCCCCCCGTTCCTGATCCCCAAGACCTGTAGAAGAAAGAGGCGATGCACGATGAGTCATACATACCTCCCCAGGAGGTTTCTCGGGAGTCCGTACGCGTCAATCACACCAAACAGGACAGGTAAATTTGTTGCAGGAACACTTGGACTTGACAATCATCACATTCGACAGGTCAAACTTTCCCAAAAGAGGATTGAATTGAGATAAGCCAATGGTGGTCACCATGGGGGTCAAAGATTTCGTGATAGAACAAGTACTTATAGACCAGGGGAGTTCTGCGGACATCCTGCACTGGAAAGCCTACCAAAAATAGGCCTCCCCGCCTGTTGATTGAACATGTATGATGGAGCTCTTCTTAGTTTTTCTGGTGATTTTGTGTAGGTCCTAGGATGCATCGACTTGAGGACAAATTTTGGAGTCAGAAAGGACAACCGCACAATTATGCTCAGGTTCCTAGTGGTGGATTTCTCCAGCTCTTACAACGCACTATTAGGACGACCCTCACTCAATGCCTTGGGTGCGGTTGTATCCACCATACATCTAACTATGAAGTTTTCGCTCGAGGATGGTAAAGTAGGAGTTGTCAAGGCAGATCTAGAGGTGGCACAAGAGTGTTACTATGAGAGCCTTTGCCTTAATGTCCGAGCGTGGAGTCAATCCCTCGGCAAATACGTTTGAAACTTGAAAATCTTTCAAGTACTAAAGTATGACACCCTTGATTAACTAGGACAAATTCCTATACTAGGACGTCCCACTTAATTAAGGAGTCACTAAAAATAGGAATATTTTTTTTAAATGGTGATCATCAGCACAAGATTTAAAATAAATACATAGATCGATTCTTTAAAACATAATTGTACTTCAGAGAGTACGGGGCTCCCGGGCTCCCAATAACTATTGCAAAATAATAACATAAATAAAACGTCGAGATTTATAATGATCTCGATACAGAAAGAAATATACACAATTGACACTTTCAAACTAGCATCCTTTACTGTAGGTAGTCCATGTCTTGTCCACGTTCACCTTATCCTTCAACTGATGATCACGGGAAAGAAAATAAGCATAACAACAAGGGGTAAGTACAAAGCTCTCAACCCATAACACGTACATACAAGGGTGGCTCAAAGATTTAAAACTATAGAAGATTTACATACAGCATATCTTAGCATAGACATATAAAACTTTGCTTACACAAATATCAATAACAATCAGAGGGTTAGTCATATAATGATGGCATGTTATGCATGTGTTAGATTCAATTACTGTAAGTCATAATTCATTACCAATATGCAATGGGGCCCAACTTCCACTCATCAATCTCAACAATCATGTACTCAATCCGCCACCCTTATCTCCCCTGCCCAACTAGAGCGACCGGAGCTCTCCTCACTCTAGTTTTCACAATTGGGTATGGACTCACAGTCCAATTATCAAAATGGCCAATCATACATCACCATAGAACGGGTACTTCTGGTCATAGAAAATCCCCTCTCTTGTCGAAGTACACCAGTGTTTGCTACGGGCTGTCCGGTGACGGGCGTGAATCCGATGCCACTTGGAATTCCCGCCTCCAGTTATACTCCCTAGACTACCCTCAGGTATTAAGGCGTTGGTAGATTCTTTAGTGTACCCATCACTGTATGCTCTAGGAGATTATTCCAACATCCCTCCTTAACTCCAAATGCAAAATGCCATATGCTTATCTCAATTAGGGTGCCTCGAGTTCTAGATGGAACTTTACTCGTTTGGCATATTTGTCCTTAAAGTGTTCAAATAATCTAATAGTAAAGGTCTTTTCGCATAGTTGATATAAGGAATCAAAGGCTAATTATTACTCAAACCATTTTACAAAAAGTATCAAGAACATTTTCTAAACAAGACTTATAAGAAAACTTTCTAGTATTAAAAGATCCAATCCATTTATAAATCTATGAAGATATTTAAATATAATACTTTTAATAAACCTTTTAAAGAACACAATTTCTTTAAATCATTTGGTTTCTTTGTAAAAAAAAGAAATATGAATTCAAAATTTAATATCACCTTTAAGAGAAAAATAAGGACAAAACATATTTTTCAATTCTAAAAGATATTTTAAGTATAATTCATTGATTAAATTTCTTAAATAGTAAGATTCTCTAACTTATTTTGTTCTTTTATTCAAAGTTATGATCTAAAGGTTAGATATACATTTTAAGAGAAATATAAGGTCAAAATATTTTTATAATGATTTTTCAATTCTTTACCAATGCCGTTTCACCGTATTGACTTATGGCGAATGATCTAAATTGGTTTCGACTTTCTAAAAATTTTATAAAGCCTTGGTTAAAACATTTTATCATTACAAAACATTTCCCCTAGTCCTATATTGGAAATAAAAGAAATTCCCTTTTTCTAAATTAAGGATATAAAGTAGTTAGTTTTTACCGTTTTTCAAAACTTCGTTCTTGTCGTATTTTATTTAGAAAGTTCCCATTTGAGTGATTCCAAAGATAAAAGTGTTTAAATTTAAAAATAGCAATTAAATATAGTAAATTTAAAAATGAAATATGTCCAGAAAACAGTCCTTACACAAAAAGTTACTAATTGTCAAAATTTGTCGTTCTAACGTTCGTAAAAATGCGTTTTAAGGATAAATCGCGTGTCAAAATTTCTTCCTACCAATTTTTCTTCCTTGGGTATTTTTCTTATGCTCAAAATTCACTTCTAATACCACAAAATATTCCTCCAAAACAGTTTTACCAATTTCCTCCGTTTGCCCACAAAAATGCGTTTTATACCGTTTCCAACGTTTTGTTCGCGCCTAAACTCGGGTCCATTTTTATTCTTTTATCATTTACCATATTCATAACATTTTTATAATCACAAATAATATTCAAATACATCAAAATACAGCAGCACCAATTATCAAAAATATTTACCAAGAAATATTTTCTAAAACTCTTGTAATTTACTTTCTTAATGTCATAAACGTATTATTTAATTACTATAACAAAAAAATCACTTGTTCTTATTTTTAATAAAAATTCCAGAATTAAAGTTTTATATTAAAAATTATTTTTATCACATAAATCTCAAAGATCAAGCCATGTTACCAAATTCCAACCACAAAATTAATTTTTTCAAGTTTATACATTAGGATCTAAAATTTTAAAGTTGTTTACTAACCATTAAAATTTTTTCCAACAACAATATTAGTTCATTATTTATTATAAAATTCACTTTTAAAGATTTGATATTTTCTAAAAGATCACTAACACCATAAGCCACCAATCAAGCCAAACAATGTAAGATTCAACAAGTATCACATGCATAGAGTTATAACAACCAAAAATCTGCAGTAATAAAAGCCACAAGCTAGTATCTTATCATTAAAATTGTAAAACTCAAAGAATTAATTAAATTTATGGTATAGCCATGATGCTCCTTAAAGATCTCATTTTTTTTAAGGATCTTCAAGATTAATCATAAGAATTTAAGATCTTTAAAGGAACATCAAGATATAAGTGCTAAGGAACACTTATATCTCACCATGCATGAATTAATTTAAGGATCCTAAATAAGCAAAGTATTCCCCCTTACCACTAAAATTTCGTGCTCAAGAAAGGTTGGCAAGGACTCCAAAATTTGCTTCTTGACCACCATGGATTGCTTCATCAAGGAAGAAGGAAATGGATGCTAGAAAGGTGGTGGCTTTAACGTGAATATGTTGGAAAAATTCAAGGAGAAAGTATAGTGTTTAGAAGTGGTGTTGCTTGCATGAAGGCTAGAAAGGATGATGTGATGATTTAGGATGGATGATGATGGATGTATGAAAGTGTTTAGATGGGAGAGGACGTGAAAGAAAGGAGAAAAAAGCTGCTGGAATTTTTGCTAAGCTAGAAGAAGAAACAAAGCAAGAACAATGAAAGGATGAAATTTTACATGCGGTTCCTTGGTGTCCAAGGGGTGCACGGCCAAGAGGTGAGTGGGGCAAGTGTCAGGCTTGTTTCATGCACTTGCTAGGTGCCCATTGCAGCTGGTAGTGAGGTGGTGAAGAGTTTTTCATGGCTGGGACAAGTGATGGAGCAATTTAATTGGTCCATGGTGCATGCAAGCTTAGGTGTCAAGTACAGGGCAACATCTTGCTCATGGGTTTAAGTGGGCTTCTGGACCGATTTTGCAAATGGGATGAACATGAAAGTTTTAGAACTTTTTGTTCTAATTAAATTGATATAAATAACAAAACAATCCATCAAGACTTGAGTGATATATTCCCCAAATACTAAAAGGGTGCAGGGTTGTGACAGGATTTTTGTCCCTGGCATAGATTAATTTTCTAGGCCAAATGGGTTGCGATTTGGGGTTTGAGTTCTTCATAAAAGTTATGGAGAATTGTGTTAAGAAAATTTTGGTGAAGGCCTCATTCAATACAATGGCCATATGAGATAGTTATGTGGAAACTACTGCACCTAGTGCAAACTGTTGCTATTAAAACGTGAGTTGGTGTATTGTTTTAGTTTTTCGGATTTATGGGATGAGAAATGGTCTTTATGGTCAACATAAAAGTTGTAGATAAATTCAATATAGAGGTTTTGGGATATGAAAAACTCAAATCCAATATCGGAAGAATAAATTATGCCTAAAATACATACAGATGCACATTTTGGCTTACCGGGTAACTTAAAATTAGCGTTTTTAAGCTTGGTTGTTTAGAATTTGGTATTAGGCTCTTCACAAAAGTTGTTAGGAATAACATGAGGGACGTTTTGGGAAAAAAATATTTGACTCAAGTCCCTTGAATAATTTCTGAGCCAAAACCGGGGAGTTACACAGTTTTATTTATTTAAAATAAATACTTAGATATTTATATGAAATCTCCTAATGTTTTATTTTATAAATCTTTGTTATTAGAGTGTTTATTAAACAAATTTTTATTGTTATCCTAATTATCTCAATTACTTACACAATTAAAACCAAAATCTCTGCCTCACACTCATAAAATCTTTTAAAATAGCACATATAAACAAGTCAGCCATAGCCCAAACATCAGTACACATAAAATTATCATAGACTATAGACAACTGGTCTCAATGACCTATCATACAAAAATAAGGGCTGTTACACTCTCCCCTCCTTTTATAAATTTCATCCCAAAATTTCACCTAGTGCTAGCAAACAAATGAGGATAAAAAGTTTACATCTTTTCCTCAAGCTCCCACATAGCATCTTCTTGGTCGGTCTGACTTTAGATGACCTTTACCAAGGATACATCCTTCCTTCTTAGTTGCTTCAGGCGACTGTCCATAATCTTCACTGGTACAGCCTTATAGGTAAGGTTCTCTTTAAGATCAAGTTGGTTAGGTTTTAGGATATGATCAGAATATGGCATATATTTTCAGAGTTGAGAAACATGAAAAACATTATGAAGATTGGACAATTCAGGAGGTAGAGCGATGTGATAAGCACTCGGCCCAATTCTTTCAAGAATTTGGTATGGTCCTATATACTTAGGGTTTAACTTCTTCGTCTTCAAGGCTCTTCCCACTCCCATCACAGGAGTAACTCGTAGAAAAACATGGTCTCCTTTCTCAAACTCGAGAGATTTTTGACGCTTGTCATAGTAGCTCTTCTGACGTTCTTAAGAAGTATTTATCATTGCTTGAATTCCCTTAATTTGATATGTGGTCTTCTGGATGACCTCTGGCCCAATTACAGGCTTATCTTCTATCTCAAACCAACACAAAGGCGTGCGACACTTTATTCCATACAGAGCTTCATACGGTGCCATCCTGATGCTAGTGTGATAACCATTATTGTAGGTGAATTCCACAAGCGGTAAATATTCTTGCTAACTTCCACCATGCTCAAGCATACACATCCTTAGAAGATCCTCAAGAGTTCTAATGGTATGCTCAGACTGACCATTGGTCTGGGGATGATATGTTGAACTTAGCTTCAATCGGGTTCCTAATGCTTGCTGTAAGCTTTCCTAGAAACGTGAAGTGAAGCGAGGATCTCGATCAGACACAATGGCATATGACACTCCATGTAGGCTAACTATCTCTCTGATGTAGATCTGCGTGAGCTTCTCCAAAGAATATTTCACGTTGATTGGAATAAAGCGTGTAATCCTCGTGAGTCAATCCGCCATGTTCGCTTCTCCAGGATAAAGCTTGAAGTTATAGTCCTTAATAAACTCTATCCATCGCCGTTGCCTCATATTGAACTCCTTATGATTGAAGATGTACTTCAAACTTTGTGGTCGCTGAAGACTCCAAAATTTGTTCTGTACAAATAGTGCTTCCAAATATTTAAGGCGAAAACAACCGTGACTAACTCCAAATCGTGTGTCGGATAATTTACTTCATGGGGTCTCAACTGACGAGATGCGCAAGCCACTACTTTTCTCTCTTGCATCAGCACACATCCCAATCCTTGCCCTGACGCATCACAATATACTTTATATGATTTAGTAGGATCGGGCAAAATCAGAACTGGCGCGCTAGTCAGCTTCTATCTAAGCTCTAGGAAACTGCTTTCACACTTGTCGCTCCACACAAAGGGTTGATCCTTGCAAGTCAACTTAGTCAAAGGGGAAGCTATCCGAGAGAAGTTCTCGATAAACCTATGATAATAGCCGGCGAGACCCAAGAAACTATAGATTTCTGTTACGTTTTTTGGTCTTTCCCATTGTAGCACTACCTCAATCTTGGCGGAATCTACTGCGATACCTTCTGCTGAAATAATATGACCCCAGAACTGCACCTCTCTCAGCCAAAACTCACACTTGGATAACTCCGCGTACAATTTCCTTGCACGTAACGTATTCTGAAAAGTCCTGAGATGTTTCTTTATGCTCTTCATCACTCTTGGAGTATACTAAAATATCGTTGATGCATACGACCACAAATTTGTTAAGATACGGGTGGAAGATATGATTCATATAGTCCATGAAAATAGCAGGTGCGGTTATGACTCCAAAACGCATGATAAGATACTTGTAGTGACGGTAACGAGTTCAAAATGCCGTTTTAGGAACGTCTTCCTTCTTTACTCGAATCTGATGGTAGCCTGACCTCAAATCAATCTTAGAGAAAATGACTGCTCCTCATAGCTGGTCCATCAAATCATCAATGCGTGGAAGAGGATATCGATTCTTGATTGTGACCTTATTCAGCTAATGGTAGTCCATATACAGACGCATACTGTCATCCTTCTTCTTTACTAACAACACTGGAGCTTCCCACGGTGAGACGCTGGGTTGAATCATTTCTTTCTCCAGAAGTTCTTTGATCTTCTTCTTGAGTTCCTCCAATTCCTTTGGTGATATTTGGTACAAAGCGATGAATATCGGCCCAGTACTGGGTATAATATCGATACTAAACTAGATCTCTTTCTCGGGAGGTATTCCAGGTATATATTCTAGGAAAACTCCGGGAATCTCTCAAATAACCTGAAGTTGCTCAGGCTCTAACTTCTTCTCACACTTAGTGATAGTAAAGACCATTAGCACTCGTGTTCCTGATTGGAACAGAATTACCTCTTGATTAACATAAATAGACTTGAATTCCCTAAGTTGAAAGTGCTTAGGTAACAGGATTCCATGGGATATAGACTTACGATGACAGTTAATCAGAATGAGATCAGTAGTAAGCCAATCTATTCTGATAATAATATTCAGATTAATCAAGGGTAAACAGATTAGGTCCACATGTTAGGACCTCTCATAAATGGTGATAGGGCATTTTATATATATATATATATATATATATATATATACAACAAAAGAACAAATAACGATACTAGCATCAATAACAACAATCATTTTTCTAGATAGGTGAGTCAAAGGTAAGTTTAGATGTTTCACACAATTCTCAGATATAAATGAATGGCTCTAGAACCATACAATACATCTAAAAGCACTTCACCCATAAAGCGTGTACCTTGCACCGGGTCATTCTCTTGTGCAACTTCAGCTCTAATCATGGTGAAGACTCTAGCGTTGCCTCTATCCCAGCATTTCTTGGTCCTTGTTGGGCATTACCACCGCTTTGACGATTTAAGTTCGCTACTCGAGGATTATTAACTAAGGCGCTAGCAGCTGGTCCTCCATTTCCATGACCTGTAGAATGTCTAATTGGGCCCTCAATCTCTCTCTTTGGAAAATTCAATTTTTTCTCAGGGCAGGCGAAACTCTTGTGTCTAGTCTTTCTACAGATAAAATAGGTTAAGGTTTTCCTAGGGCAATCCCTAGCGTAGTGAGGTTCTCCACAGTCATAGCATTTTATAGAGGCATTATTGCTTTGGGTCCTTATGACTCTGCTAGGTCCACTGGTATTCGGTCGGGGATAAGGCTTCCTAATCTGGAGTCTCTCAGTGGTCGCTTGTTAGATGTGTGTCTTTTTGGCCCATAACTAGAAGTCCCTTTTGATTTTTGCATAGACGTATGCTCGTGGGTACAACATTGATTCACTACAGTAGTGACCTGAGTGATTTATTGATAGTAGATCACCTGACTAATGTCCTGGCGCAATCCTCCCTTAGGTTGTGTAGGGTTATTCTCTTGGAAGTTAATGGGTCCTCGGTCGTGCCTCGACAGAATTTAGGGAGCATCAGTCTCTTGACGTTCCCAAGCTTCTACCCTTCTATCCAGCAGAGCATTCAACATTGCATTGTTTTGATGTACCATGATAACTGAAGGAAAGAGGTAACTTTAATAGAAAATCTATGAGTCTTCCTGCTTTGGGAGGCTCCACGCATACAAGCAAGCAATCAATTTCTACTACGCGAGTACTAACGTCTTGCAAACAACTCTTTTGAGTACGAGGGAACCTTGGCGATCAACACCCCAAGCTTAAAGAATTGACCATGCTCTAATATCACTAATGGGACACCCTCGATTAACTAGGACAAATTCCCACACTGGGACATCCTACTTAATTAACGAGTCACTAAAAATAGGAATATTTTTTTAAAATGGTGATCATCAGCATAAGATTTAAAATAAATACATAAATCAATTCTTTAAAACATAATTGTACTTAAGAGAGTACGGGGCTCACAGGCTCCCAATAACTATTGCAAAATAACAACATAAATAAAACATCGAGATTTACAACGATCTCGATACAGACAGAAATATACACAATCGCCGCTTTCAAACTAACGTCCTTTACTGTAGGTAGTCCAAGTCCTGCCCACGTTCACCTTATCCTTCAACTAATGATCATGGGAAAGAAAATAATACATAACAACAAAAGGGGTGAGTACAAAGCTCTCAACCCATAACACATACATACAAGGGTGGCTCAAAAATTTAAAACTATAGAAGATTTACATATAGCATATCTTAGTATAGACATATAAAACTTTGCATACACAAATATCAATAACAATCAGAGGGTTAGTCATATAATGATGGCATGTTATGCATGTGTTAGATTCAATTACTGTAAGTCATAATTCATTACCAATATGCAATGGGGCCCAACTTCCACTCATCAATCTCAACAATCATGTACTCAATCCGCCACCCTTATCTCCCCTGCCCAACTAAAGCGATCGGAGCTCTCTTCACTCTGGTTTTCACAATTGGGTATGGACTCACAGTCCAATCATCAAGACTTATAAGAAAACTTTCTAGTATTAAAAGATCTAATATATTTATAAATCTATGAAGATATTTAAATAAAATACTTTTAATAAACTTTTTAAAGAACATAATTTCTTTAAATCATTTGGTTTCTTTGTAAAGAAAAAGAAATATGAATTTAAAATTTAATATCACCTTTAGGATAAAAATAAGGACAAAACATATTTTTCAATTCTAAAAGATATGTTAAGTATAATTCATTGATTAAATTTCTTAAAGAGTAAGATTCTCTAACTTATTTTGTTCTTTTATTCAAAGGTATAATCTAAAGGTTAGATATACATTTTAAGAGAAATATAAGGACAAAATGCTTGCTGTTGGAAAAATTCAAGGAGAAAGTATAGTGTTTAGAAGTGATGTTGCTTGCATGAAGGCTAGAAAGAATGGTGTGATGATTTAGGATGAATGATAATGGATGTATGATAGTGTTTAGATGGGAGATGACATGAAAAAAAAGGAGAAAAGAGCTGCTGGAATTTTTGCTAAGTTAGAAGAAGAAACAAAGCAAGAATAATGAAAGGATGAAATTTTACATGTGGTTCCTTGGTGTCCAAGGGGTGCATGGCCAAGAGGTTGTATTTTTATGTTGAAACAGATTTTGATAATGACAAACAAAGTGTTCAAGAAATGAAGCAATACATAAATTTGAATGATATACAAGAAAATTGATGATTAGGATCAAGAACTATGCAAAATACTATCAAAAAGGACCAAAAACGAAATTAATTTGAAGAGGAACAACTCCAGGAAACGATTCATGAAGCCCGGAATTGATTCATATGCTTTTGAACACCTAGGAATCGATTCACAAGGCCTAGGAATCAATTCATATGCATTAAATCACCCAGGAATCGATTCAACACATCAAGGAATCAATTCATGCACTCTTTGGAAGCTAGGAATCGATTCATTAGTCAAAGGAATCGATTCACATGTAATTCTACACCCAGGAATCGATTCATATCATCAGGAATCGATTCATGCTTGCCTGGGAATCAATTCCTCACTCGAGGAATCAATGTTGTTTTTATCACAAAAATCAACTGAATGAATCAATTCACGCCTGAAATCGTGGACTGGATCATGGAAACATTGTTGATTAAATTATGGAAAGTTTTAAGGCACTACAAATTTTCAGGGATAACATGACGTATTTTATAAAACCACTATACCGAAGGATATTATTTTAATGAGAAGGAAGCGTCCTCCTAAGGCTATAAATAGAAGAGAAGCAGAAGTATTTCAGCATAATAAGCAACACATTCCTTGCCTTCTCCTCTGTTCTCTCTTATTTCTTTGGCTATTAACTCTCTGTTCTATTTTCTTTGTAACTATTTTTTTAGAATTAGATTGCGAGAAAAATTATTTTGTGCCAAAATTTGTATATCCACTCTATTGGAGAGTTACCCTTATAATCTTAAACACCAAAATTCCTAAAACTTGGGTTGGGTTTCAACCTTGTAAATTGTGAGATTAAGAGATTGGGTGATGTGCCTTTGTACTTATAAGAATTGAGTTCTTGAGTGTGGGACACTAGGAAGCTGCAATTGCTCAAAGTTTGTATCTCTAATCTCCAATAGTGGAAATTCTTCAAGTGAGTTACTTGAAGGCGAGACGTGCACCAGTGTGGTGGAACTCGTATATATCGGTTTACAAATCTCTCCTCCCTAAACTCTTTTAAATTTGTGCATTTAAATTGCTTGCTTAATTTGTTGTTTTATAACTCCGTTGTTAAATTTATTTGAAACAAATTACTTTATTCCTTAAGTGAATTTACTTGGCATAAATTAAGTGTTTGTTGACTTGCTTTATGTATAAGTTGTTATTACTTGTGATTTAATTTACCATCTTTATTAAGAATATTTGTTAAAGAATCAATTTCAAAAGCATTCCAAAGAAAATTTTTAATACTCAATTCACCCCCCTTTTGAGTAATTGAGGCCACTTGGTTAACAGAGGTGAGTGGGGAAAGTGTCAGGCTTGTTTCATGCACTTGCTAAGTGTACATTGCAGCTGGTATTGAGGTGGTGAAGATTTTTACATGGCTGGGACAAGTGGCCAAGTGATGGAGCAATTTAATTGGTCCATGGTGCATGCAAGCTTAGGTGTCAAGTATAGAGCAGCATCTTGCTCGTGGGTTTAAGTGGGCTTACAGACCGATTTTGCAAATGGGATTAATATGAAAGTCTTATAACTTTTTGTTCTATTTATATTGATATAAAGAACAAAAAAATCCATCAAGAATTGAGTGAGATATGGCCCAAATACTAAAAGGGTGCAGGGTTGTGACAGGATTTTTGTCCTTCGCATAGATTAATTTTCTGGGCCAAATGGGTTGCGATTTGGGCTTTGCGTTCTTCATCAAAGTTATGGAGAATTCTGTTAAGAAACTTTTGGTGAAGTCCTAATTCAATATAATGGCCATATGAGAGAGTTATGTGGAAAATACTGCACCTAGTGCAAACTGGTGCTAGAAAAACGTGAGTTAGTGTATTGTTTTAGTTTTTGGGATTTATGGTATGCGAAATGGTCTTTATGGTCAACATAAAAGTTGTAGGTAAATTCAATAAAGAGGTTTTGGGACAAGAATAACTCGAATCCAATATCAGGAGAATATATTATGCCCAAAATACGTACAAATGCGCATTTTGGCTTACCCGGGTAACTTAAAATCAACGTTTTTAAGCTTGGTTGTTTAGAATTGGGTATTAGGCTCTTCACAAAAGTTGTTAGGAATAACATGAGAGACATTTTGGGATAAAAATATTTAACTCAAGTCCCTTGAATAATTTCTGAGCCAAAACCGGGGAGTTACACAGTTTTATTAATTTAAAATAAATACTTAGATATTTATATTAAATCTCCTAATGTTTTATTTTATAAATCTTTGTTATTAGAGTGTTTATTAAACACATTTTTTTGTTATACTAATTATCTCAATTACTTACACAATTAAAACCAAAAGCTCTACCTCACACTTATAAAATCTTTTAAAACAGAACATATAAACAAGTCAGTCGTAGCCCAAACATCAGTACACATAAAATTATCACAGACTATAGACAATTGGTCTCAAGGACCTATCATACAAAAATGAGGACTGTTACACCGAGCGCGGAGTCGATCCCTCGGCAAATATGTTTGAAACTTGAAAATCGTTAAAGTACTAAAGTCCGAGCACAGAGTCGATCCCTCAGCAAATATGTTTGAAACTTGAAAATCGTTCAAGTACTAAAGTCTGAGTGCGGAGTCGATCCCTCGGTAAATACGTTTGAAACTTGAAAATCGTTCAAGTACTAAAGACCGAGCATGGGGTCGATCTCTTGGCAAATACGTTTGAAACTTGACATGAGTTCAAGTATAAAAAATCCGAACATGAATCTGAGCACGGAGAGTAAAGAAACATAAAAAGTGACATACAAAAGAGTTAAAGTATCGTAAGAAATATCCATTACTATCTCAGGGTACATTACATAGATGCAAAATACAAAGCACAAGATAAATAAATTTTCTAAGGAACAACTATCTCAGGGTACATTACATAGATGCAAAATACAAAGCACAAGATAAATAAATTTTCTAAGGAACAACACCGGAAGACTCCTAATTTGGATTTTCTGAGGCCGACTCACCACGAGCAGCCCCTGTCTCAGGCACACTCTACCCCTCATCCGCACCAGTCCCTGATTGTTCATCTTTTGAGTCAGGATCGGACACTATCTGATCATCCATGACTATATTGAATGGGTCAAGACCCTCGATATTCAGCACGGTGGAAGGGTTCAGAATTGTAATCTGCTACTGGCAAAGTTGGAAATCTTCAATGTACTTCACAGCGACGTCCTGCTCCGCCACTGCGAGGTCCATCTTCGCCTCCTCATTGAGAGTCTCCAGGTCTGCTTGAGCTGCCTGAAGGTCCTTCTCCAGCTTTTGCTTCTTGGGGGACAGAGCATTATAAGTTTCCTCGACTTCTCCCACTTTTCAATCCTAATAAGAACATCTCTCCTGGATAGCGGAAAATTTTGACTCAGCCAGAACACGCCCCGCCCTGGCAGTCTCCAAATCTTTTTGACTGCTCCAAGTCATTTTTTAGCTTGGCTACCAGTTGGTTAGCGTTCTCTGGCCGACTCATTTCCACCTCCTTCTCTTGCCACAGTAATTCACCCTCCTTCGTAAGTGACTCATTCTCCTGAGTCAGCAAAGCCAGCGCCCTCCCCTGAGCGACCAATCGTTTCTCTAGAGCCCGAGTCATCGAAGTCAGGTACAGCCCAAACATTTCCACCGCCCAACTCATTGCAATAGGGTTGGAGGAAACATATTTTTCCTCGTCTTCCTTAAAAAGGATGGTGCAGTCCACAAATTGAGAAATGGGAAAACGGGCGTCCTAGAGAGAATGGGCAGGATTCCTGTCAGAACCCATCGACCCATTGACGAATGTCTCCCAAAGGCACTCAGAAGCCTCCGTTACAATGGACATTGACCCGGGAATCATCTCAGCAGACACAGGGGTACTTGAAGTTGGGGGCACACTCCCAGTTCACCCAGAAGACCTCCCACGGGTCACCAGGGGAACAGTTTCTTCCTCTTCTTCCTCAGAGAGGACAATAGTTCTAGCAGCCTGAGCGATAGGAGGTGGAAGGTGAGACGGAGATCCTTCATCGGCCTGTGATTGAGTGGCCACTGGCTAAGCAGGCACCGAATAGAAGGGGATGGTGGTAATCGGAATGGCAGCAACAGGAGTGGCAGCAGGGGCAGCGGGAGTAATAGTAGATGAAGAAGATCAAGTTTCCTTCATAATTTTCTTATCGGCACCCTTGGGATCCACATCTTGATAGCGCTTCTTCAAGTTCTTCATCGACAGAGAGTGGGGAGCCATGCCGTGTGCCAACAACAAAAAAGAACACTGAAAACTAAAAGCAATGAAAAGGGCAAACAATAGGCGAGTGACAACACTGAACTACTTACAAATCCAGGCAGCCAAGGCCTCAAGCTGGGGAGCCAAGGCAATCAGAGCCTGAAACTGAAGAAGACAGCCACATCCTCACTAAAGAACTTTACATCTGACCGCTCAGATACGGTCAAATCGTCCCATGACAGCCGGTATGGAATTGGGTTTTGGGTCTAATATAAAGGGAAGAGGGGGTGAGAATCGGCACCATGAATAAAATCACCCCTAAGCATGTCCAGGCCCACGCGGACCATAAAAAACCCAGCCTTAAAGTTCTTATAAGACTGGTCGAAAGCCCTAATTAAATTCCAATAGGCTACCCCACTCAGAGAGATCCATCCTAGGGCAACCCCCACTTTTGGCGCCTTAGCCTGGAAGAAATAGAAGAAAACAGGAATTAAAGGCTCTCAATTGAAATAATCATAAATAATTTCAAAAGATTTGACAAACACCCACCTATTTGGATGTAGCTGGGTAGGCACGATATTGAGGGTATTCAGAACACTGATCTCAAAATCTGAAAAGGGGAAAGATAGGTGGAGATGGGAAAAGAACGTCTCATAAACAAATGTAAAGTCTACCTCACTCGGGTTAGTGCAACGGTGACAAACCCGATCAGACTCGGAGCAAATCACGCACTCCATGTTAGGGACTAACTCAGAATGGTTAAAACTATCTCCCTTCCATAGCCTTACTATAGAATCCTCATTTTGAAAAGAAGAAGGAATGGACAAAACCTTATTCCTCACCCAACTATATGAAACCCCCGCAGCAGAAGCCATGACACCCAAAGCAAGGAAAGAAACAACAAAGAAAAAAATGAACACTAACTTGGTTAGTTAACGAAAACAGTGGACATGTCCTAATGGAGAAGGTAGCAAGAAATGGTAAGCAAGAGCTTAAAGAGGAAGTAGAAGGCAAGAGCTGGAGAAGAGAACAAAATGCAAATAAAGGAAAGAGAAGAAAGGAGGGAAGCAATATTTATACTTCACAAGGGAAAGGTAACAGACGCCTGTTACCGAAGAGATCTAACGGTTGGGAATCCACTCAACGCTTCAATGGCTAGATGGCTGCCATGAAAATGTCACGTGAAGTGCCTTATGCAATACTTTTATCATCGAAGGGCAAGGGATAAAAGTCATACGAAGAGTCAAGAAGATCCAATAGAGGAAAACTTACCAGTCGTGAATGTTTAATAGTAGTTTTCAGGCCAAGAGACATCCCCTCTCCCAAAAATGCACCATTAATTCCTTAGGGAAATATGAAAACGTCATAATCATTAAACCAGCACATTCTCATCGAAAATACAAATGACGGTTAGCTCTTATTTGACACATGGCATGGATGAACCCAGCCAATGTGGCTCTTGCGTGGCAAGAACAAGACCAATCTTTCCTTCACTCGAAAAAGTTCACTTGAAGACCAAGCTTCCTCCACTCTGAAAAGTTCGGTTGAAGACCAAGATTTCCTCCACTCAGAAAAGTTCGCTTGAAGATCAAACTTTCCTCAACTTAGAAAAGTTCGCTTGAAGACCTTGAAGACCAAACTTTCCTCCACTCAGAAAAGTTCACTTGAAGACCAAACTTTCCTTCACTCGGAAAAGTTCGCTTGAAGACCAAACTTTCCTTCACTCGAAAAAGTTCGCTTGAAGACCAAATTTTCCTCCACTCGGAAAAGTTTGCTTGAAGACCAAACTCTCCTTCACTTGGAAAGGTTCACGTGAAGACATACTTTCCCTCTAAAAGGAAAGTCTCCCCAAAAATGAGACCCTCCTTTCATTCAGGAACATTCACTTGGATCCAAGATCTTTGGATCCTTAAAGTAAACAATGGCCTTACATTCAGCAACAAGGATTATGTTCAATGAGGAAGCCTTGACTCGGATTTATCCATTTCACTCGGCTCTACAGCCAAGGCTCATGGCTAGGGGGCTCCTGTTCCCCCATGAGATCGGGGGGTGGTCTCCACCACCTCTAGATATGCCTCCACGTCATTGGGAGGTTAACTAGCGTAGGATATAGCCTAATGGACGAAGCCCACTTTGTAACCTATGTATAAAGATATCTGTTATACGTATGAGAGGACCAAGTGACACATATTGAGAAATAAAGTACCTGATCCTTAGGGAATTCTCTAGGGTTTTATGCTCATTACTCTATGTGAATAGTATTTAAGTAAGTTTGAAAATTTCCCCTTTTTTCTATATAACATATAATTAATTAATTAATATTATATAGGCTAAATACCTATTTCGATTCTCAATCAACTGAGTTCTCATGTATCATTAGGGATCTTAACTCATGATCTAATATATAAAAAAGTATCTCATCAACCACTAAACCATAACTTCGTTTATGTATATAAGCAACGACCATTATATATACAAAATAATAATTCATATTTTTATTAGTTTATATACAACATGAATTAGACATGTTGGGTAAGGTGCAAAATTTGCATTGAACAACATTTGTATCACTTTCCTTAACAATAGATTAGTACCTCCACCCAATGTGATTTATGTTACTCCATAGTAGTGGTAGTGGCAGGAGGTTCTTTGGTTCCCATTTAGTAAGACTTTTACAAGATTGAAGGAACAAAAAGGGAAGGAAACATTATAGTCAAAGAAGACATTGAAAAAAATTAAGAGAAAAATAAACCACATTGAACTAACATGAAAGAGCACTAACAACACTGAATTTAACACGATATTTATAATCAGAGTAAACATAAAAAATTATGAGTAAGTCATGATTGATGAATTAATAACATTGAACTTAACACACTACTAAAAAACCCCCTGACAGCTACTACAAATCAGCTACCGATGATGGTCGTCGCTATTTAACAATCGCATTGGCGACCGCATCCATGAAAGGGACCTTGGAAAGAGAATTGGCTACCACCTCAGCGACTGACCGAATACCGTCTATATTTGGTAACTTTCTGTCGCCAACGCCGTCACTAAAAAGACACCATCGCTAAGGCAATTGTTATTTCCCCTCCAATTTTTTGTTTCCCTCCTATTTTTTTATTGGCGCCACACTTAGCGACGACCTTCTGTGGTCGCTAATCGTAGTAAATGTAGCGATGACATGGGTTCTGTAGCTACTGTTAGTGTCCCCTCTAATTGTTTTGGCTTCCCTCCAACTGCATATTAGCGACAGGGTGTTCGGCAGCCGTTAACTTCATAAAAGATAGCGACGGACGTGAATTCCGTAACTACTTTTAAGTCAATTTTTTACCTTTCCTCCAATTCCAACTTTAAAAGTCAGCGATGGGGCTGTTGGCGATTGCTAAAACCAGGTTATTCAACGATGATGTCAGCAATCATCAGTAATTACTGACCGCCTTAGCGACGGGTTAAGAACCCTTAACCACATATAACTACAGCGACAAGCGTAGTGGTCACTCGTGTCGTCACTAATATTCAGCCACGTAGGTAGCAATGGATGGCTTCCGTCACTAAATCTTTTAGTGTACTCGAGCCCTCCTCCTCCCAATCATTTGCCCTAACTCCCAAATTGAGCCTTCTGTCTTTCTCGCCATCCCTGCATCCCTGTCTCCCTCCAACCCTCTCTTTCTCACACCATTCATGTCTCTCTCACCGTCTGTGCCTTTCTCTTGCCGTCTGTGCCTCTCTCTCTCTCTCTCTCTCTCTCTCTCTCTCTCCGTTCATGCCTCTCTCTCGACGTCCCTGTCTCCCTCCAACCCTCTTTCTCTTCCTCCGTTCGAAGCTCCCTGTGATAGCTCCTCACTCAATTTCTCTCTCACAAACCTCCGGTCCAGCAGTTTCCCTCACTTCCTCGACTCACCCATTCATTCCTGTCCGGTCTGGAAGTATCCCTCTGTTCGAAGCTCCCTCCGACATCTCTCCCTCTCCGGTCAAGGTGTGTTCGAATAACTCATTGCTTTTTCTTTTTATCTAGTTAATGTTTGCTTTGCTAGAAGTTGTAATAAGGTAACTTATGTTATAACTAGTACAGCATATGGATTTCCTGATATTTTATATTTCTGAATAGTGTGTCCTTGATTTCTTATTTTATGATTTATAGAATTTTGAAAGTAAAGTGGTTCTGGTTTTGGAATCACCAATTTTTGAGCTCTCTAGTGAAAACAACATAAGATACAAGTTTTCGGCATAATCCGAACAAATAAATGCTTTGCAAAAAGATTCATAAAATACTATAGTTTACTAATATATGGGATAAGAGGTCATAAAAAAACCTGCATTGGTTTGCGTTTCTTTTTTCTGGTGGAGACTGAAAAGTAACCTGAGAGGAAATCTAGAGCACCCATATTTTTCAAGTTCTTTCTTTAGCAGAGAACAGAACACTTAGCAGAAAAAGAAACCGAGTTGAACAGGGGAAGGGAGGGGGAAAGGGATAGCAAAATCTTTTGTTATCAAATTACACGTTTACAAGGAAGTGGTGTCCTTAACATAAGCATAACTTGTGGTAAAATTTAATGTATAAAATAATCCTTAGAAAATGACTTTTGTCTTTAATCATGACGGTAGCCACTTGACATGAATGGACACAAAATTATTAAAATCTAGCAGTTAATTATTTGAGAATGATATAAGGGTAAAAATAAATACTATATACTATGATGAAGCCGCGGTCTAGCTGGTTTCTTTTGCTCAAAGAAATGTTCACTATTTTCAACTTTCAACTTTCGTTTGATTGTTCTCAAGAATAGTAACCCTCTTGTGTCTGGCAGTTGTATCACTAGGATTTGATTTCAGATTCCATGGCTTCTATTATATTCAATTTAAAACTCCTTTCTTCCTTTGCTGATTTACACTAACAATATTCAGGATACACTTAGTGTTGATATCCTATATAAACCTTTTTAATTTGGCTTCTTATATGCATGTAATGGATGTTAGGAAGGAAATATAGCAGCCTACAGGGTTGTCCTTGCCTGTGATTATACTAATTACCGTTAAATAGGAAGTGCTAAAGTTCTATTTGGAGTGCTTGTAGGTTTTTGGTTTTGAAATGTAACAATGTAATTTTGAAAATATAACTAGTTCATTCAAATGAAATAGTTTCAATTTCTTTTTGGAGAAAAATAGTGGGATATAGTTTGATAGGATTCTACAAATTTTGATGAAAACAGTGGGATATATTAATCAAAAGATTCAAAATTTAGAGTCTGAAATGGGGTGGTTGGATCATTCAATTTGAATTTGAAGTGTTAAAAAAATTGTAAGCACTGCATGACACAGTGATATCTTATTTATAGATACAAAGATCTGATGTCCTCTACAAATTCCTAGACTAATAATAAAATTGAAAGGTGATATTTTAATTATTTCTTCTTTTGAGACACATAAAATTGTATGGAACTAAAAATTAGAAGGTTGTGATAATCCTCCAAAAAAAATTACTTTTATATGTATATTCATTGGCCCACTTTAATATCAATGTCAGAGGTTATTCAATTTGTTGATCCCTCCCTCAACTCCACCCTTGTCTTTACTTGGAAACTAAAACCAAGCTTGCTTTGATAATACATAGTTAAAAAAATCCAAATTGAGAGAAGATAAATTTCAACTTCTCTTTGGCAAGTGTAACAGAGAATTAATTTTGCTCCATATTAAATTTTAATCATGTTTTGTTGCCCTGCCCTGACTGCTATGATCCATGTAAATAGTCCATCCGAGTGAATATGTTTGATTTGTACAAGATCATTATTTACACATAAGTGCTAAAGCCAGATTTAACCGCAACTGTAACCTTGACTTATAACATTGTAATTAACTGATTAGTTAGCAACATAGTGGTTTTCTAGTACATTCTTGTGAATGAAATACCCATCCGAAACTTCAAACTTTATAGAAGGGCCATAATTGAAAATTTATGTGAACAATAATGTTATTATCTTGGTTAAAGAGACCATACAATGCTGAAAAATAATCTTAGTAGTTCAGTTGTATTATTGGTTAAGTAGCTATATTCATTTCATCTTAGTTACTTTTGTTGAAAGGCAAGTAGCAAGATTCGTACAGTGCTAACAAGATCAGGAGTGGACTCTTTTTAAAAAAAAATAAGAATTGAACATGGCGAAAATGAAATTAGACCCCAAAGTGTATTGGCTCTATGATTTGATACCTGTTATGTTTCTTGAAAATTTACATCTATTGTGTTTATCTAATGGTGAAGACAGAAGAGAGTAGTTCACGATGTAGGGATGCTTGCTTTTTTTAAAACCGCTTTTAAGAAGAACAAGGTTGTGAATGAACCTCTACCTCGTAGGTTATCCGATACATGGGTTTGGCAGAGAGTCCAAGAGTATCCATACATTTGGGATAAGAATGTTAAGGAGTTTGGCGGTTATGGGAAGGAACACCACTAGGTGAAGCAAAGTATCTTATGGAATTTGCTATATTGGAAAGACTTGTTGTTAAGACACAACATTGGTGTGATGCACACTGAGCAAAATGTTTTCATGAATATTTGATACTTTGATGGACATCAAAGGGAGAACAAAGGACAATGAAAAAAGTCGACTAGACCTTCCGATTTGGTGTTCTAGGAAGAAGTTGGAATTGAGGGATGTGGGACGTGGAAGAATGTTTAAACCGCATGCCAAATATGTTTTAACTAGACCTCAACAGATTGTTGTATGTGTGTGGATGAATAGGTTGACCCTACCTGACGGATTTGTTTCTAACTTGAGTAAATGTGTCGACATAAAGGAAGGCAGGGTGTTTGGCATGAAAAGTCATGATTGTCATGTGTTTATGCAACAACTACTGTTGTACGCATTTCATGCTTTACCAAAACCTATTTGGAAACCGCTGGTTGAGTTGAGTCACTTCTTTAAAGAGTTGACGGCAACTTTGTTAACTGAGGAGAAACTTGTGAAGATAGAGGAAAGTATTCCGGTCTTGATTTGTAAGTTGGAGCAAATTTTCCAACCTAGTTTTTTTTACTTTATAGAGCATTTGCCTATCCATCTACCGTACGAGGCCTTAGTTGGTGGTCGAGTGCAGTATCGTTGGATGTATCCGTTTGAAAGGTGACTGTCATAACTACTTAACTTAGTTTCACAATTTTTTTACTATAATAGTATTATGTAACTTAACATGTGTTTATGTTTTTTTAGATTCTTACGGTCTTTAAAAGACAAAGTCTCAAACAAAGCGTCCGTTGAAGCATTAGTGGAAGAAATAACCACTTTTGCTTCTTTCTATTTTCTGACGAAGATATAAACTAGAATAAATAGAATTCTCGCAACCTTGGGGTGGTTAACACATGAAGGGTTGGATGATCAAAATTCAATTTTTAACTATTCCAGTCGTCCTAGGGGCAAGGTCACAAAATGTTACATTGATGAGAAAGATCGAAAGATGACTCACTTGTACATTCTTCTAAATTGCCCAGCAGTAGAACCCTATCTTGAGTAAGTCACCAACTTATAGTTTGAATTCTAAAGCTAGCTTTTATTATAGTTAAATTATTGTTCTTTAAATAGCTTATATGCAGATATATTGAAACTAGAGCAAAATGATATAACTAATGACCAAATTTATAGTGAGGTATCATCCAAATTCATCGATTGGTTTGAACAACACGTAAGACCCGTATACCTTTTGTTTTTTAGTTGAACCTCAAATGTTAGGTATGTAACAATGAACTATGTGTTATGCTGTAAAGATTTAAGACCCTAACAACCATATTAAAGATCCCTTACTCCAAGCCCTCTCTTGGGAGCCAGTGAAAACTGTTAAAAAATGGTTCATTTACTACGTAAATGACTACAAGTTTAACATTTTCCAATGGAGTGAAGGGATGCGCACCCATAACTACGGGGTTTGTGTTAAAGGCACAGACGGACAGTTAGAGGAAGACTTCTATGGAGTGTTGACAGAGATTGTTGAAGTTTCTTTCTCCGGATGACTAAGAAGAGATATCGTTTTATTCAAGTGTGATTGGTACAACAACATAATCGGTGTAGGAACAAAGGTTGACAACAACTACGGTTTAGTTAAGATAAAAAAAAAATGGTAGATATAAAGGGTTTGATCCCTTCATTTTTGCCCAACAAGCCGAGTAGGTTTATTACACGGACTTCCTTGGAGGGCACCAGGACTAGTACGCAGTAATCAAGGCCAAGGCCCAAAGTCAGATCACTGATAATGTCTCCAATGAGGTTGAGGATGCTTATTAGCTCGCTCTGGATGAGCTCAATAATAGTCATTTGTTGTTCAACATTGATCCAGTGATAAAAGATGAGACACTTGCCATTACCGGGGGGGGGGGGGGTGAACACATTGACAAAGATGTTGTCTCCCAATCAAAATGGTCTAGGGCCGATTTGGAAACTAAGGAACCTGTTGAAACAGATAGCCATAGTGACATTGAAACTGAGGGGGAATTTCAAACTGAAACAGACACAGAGTATACAGTTATTAAACATATATATGTACATACATATCTTTATAGTCTGAGACTAACATTTGTTTTCATGGTTTATTCCACAGATAACAGGACGTCGACTACCCTTCAGTTGGGGTAGTGGTTCGAGGACCCTAGCATCTTGTCAGCAGGCCACCACACCATAATAGGCCACTACACCATAACAGACCACCACTCCTTCACCACCTGGGCCCACCATCCCACAACAGACCACCCCACAACAGGCCACCACTCCTTTACCACCACAGCAGATAGTAGATCATCCCCATAACAGACCACCCTAAAGTAAAGTCCTTCACCTAGAGGTTTGGATACCCTGTCCTTGAGGCAACCCCACCTCCGGCATCCCCCTACCCATGCTGGTCCCACTGCCGGCCGGAGACAAGTAAGTATAGTATAATATATTTTAAGTTTTTTAGTTGGTAGCTTGTTAGTTGCTTTGTATATAAAACTTACATAGTGCCTAAATTGGTTTATTGTATGCTAGTTTATTTAGTACTTGTATAGAATGAACAGTACTGGAAACTCTTCTGTTTGTAACAGGGCAACCGTTTAAATTTGGAAATGTTACATTTACAGGGGAGACTCTGCCAAATTTTTGGTAGTCTCCCCATGTGTAACCTGTTTTATTTGTTTCTTACTATTTTTTATTATAACTTTATTAATAGTAATCACACTACCAAAGCGATTACTAAGGTTTTGAAGGCCCAGTGGGATAGTCCATACATCTCTTGGACAAATGCTGGGAAGGTTGTCCAGGATAGGTGGTTTGACACCTTCTCCGTAAGTTAACACTTCCCTTTGTTGTGAATTTATTGTTCTATTCATACACCTGTTTTTTAATTTTGAAATCTCATTTCATGTAACAACGTGATTATCAGTGGGCAGAGGGTGTAATTGATGAGATTAGGAAAGTCTTTGCCACAAAGACCTCCAAAATCATCAAGAGTACCATTTGGAAGGTGAGGGACAAGGGTGAGCACCCTCGTTGGATCCCCGAGGACCACTGGGATGGGATGGTCTAGAAGTGGGGGGCGTCTTATTCCAGCAGGCGAGTACTCAGAACAAGAAAAATAGAGCGGTTGATACTGCAGCCTCTATCTACACTGGGGGTAGCATTTCAACCCTCGAGCATAAAAAAGATTTGTAAGTATATTATGTTAAACATTTCTTTTATGAATGACCGAATATGTTTTCTAATAATAATTTCAATACATTGTGAACTACAGGAGCTGAAGGAGCACAACGAGCCTTCCTTGTTTGAGGTCATGCAAATGACCAAGAAGAACTAAACTGACGTTGGCTTGTCGTGGCCCCGTCAAATTAGTACATTAAAACTAATTAATGTAGTACTAGGGTGTCAACCTAGGTCGTTCTCTCGAAGATCAACACTAAAATTTAGGAGAATCAAGTCTTAAACTAATTTTAACAATTAAAAATTCAACAACTAAAATTTAATTTTTTTACAGACAAAAGTTCAATAAGCATATAATTGGGGGGGTTTGTTTGATTGTCATAGAAATTTAAAACAGAATACAAAATACAAAATGAGTGTAGAACAAGTAAATAACGAACGATTGATTTTCTTGGAGTATTGTAATTTATTTTATCCTTGGATTTGAAAAGGTTTCTATAGACTTCCTTACTGTCAATCCCTTAGTTCAATTTGAATTAATCAACTAAGCGTCTTTTAATTCATAATTCCTTTACTTTCATAAAATGAAGATTTTAATCAAGCATCCTAATTAAGCAAAAGGAGTCAAGATTTTAAATTCTAGGAATTATTGAACATACATAGAACATCGCCTACATACATAAACTAGCTTTAACGTTATGGAATTAAGCAAACCACAACTATTAAGATTGATTTTTGAAACATTCATTAAGCATGTATATTTCTAAATCTATCTTAATATAATTTTTATTTAATTCTAACTGTATAATTAAATTGATTAAGCATACAACTTAATTAAACCAAATAGACATTAAATAATTGAGCTAAAATTATGAAGAGTTTAACAACAAGGAAATATATTAAAAATCAAAACCTCAAAAATAACATTACATTAACCTCCAATAAAATCAATTTAAGGGTTTTAGCCCTCCATAATTAAAACAAAATAAAGACCGAACCCGGAATGAAGCTCCTCCAAAATTCTTCCTCTGTTTCCTTCTGACTCCTCTGCTCGCTGCCCAAAAATTCCCTCTGACTCCTCTCTCCTTATTATTTTTCTTCAGCTCTTGGTTCCAATTTATAGAGTTTCCATGGCTGAATTTTTGCATTAAAAATCCAGCCCATCACCTTGCCATAATGCACTACACGTTAGCACTTTTAGCTTAAAGGAAACATGCCATTTGATCATGCATTACCGTGGGCTTGTAAGGCACTTGGTATGTTCCTCTTTTTCATTTTTCTTAATGTAATAAAGTGGAAAACATTCTGCATTATGAGGCCTTTCACATTGGATTTTAGCACTTGGAAGGAGAATGAATTAATTTGTTGTTTGCTGTAACACCCTTATTTTAACAAATAAATAAACCCAAAACAGGGGAAATTTTTCCCAATTTTTTTTTATAGAAAATACCTGGATCTATAACAAGCCACTCTCATATATGAAGATATGAGAGCCAGGTCCAATGACCATGAAGAACCGGTCCAATTAAATAAAGAGAGGGAAAGGAAGGCAAAGGCAATTGAAACCGACCAAGAAGGCAAACAACGGAAGAAATAAAACAACGCAAACTCGCTCAAGCGAGATCCGACTCCGCTTGAGCGAGGCCGACCAACTCGCTCGGGCGAACGCCCCTTCGCTTAGGCGAAGCCGATCCAAAAGCCTTCCAACAACACACACTCGCTGGAGCGAATCCTTCATTCGCTGAAGCGAGAAGTTACACTCGGCAATCCCATCACTCGGGGTCCAAAGGTTCCATTCACTCGGAGTCAGGGGTTTCAATCGCTCGGAAACAACTCCACGCACATACACCCCATAACTTAGTCCCATATTTTATCCATAAGGCCACACAATAAACCACTCAGGAAATGAGGGGTATCCCACTCGGATTCCATAAACCCTCACACTCGGGATATCACCCAATCAAACGCCACTCGGTATATCCCAACCTTATTTCACTCGGGAGTATTCTACAAGTTCATCACTCGGTACACCATTCATAAACCAACTCATCTTCTGAGCAGTATCTTACTCGGTAACTAATACCAAGACCGACCAACACTCATTCGGCCTCACACTCGGCATTCATGCCTATTCTCACTCGGAGATTACCTTAACTATTCATTTCTCAGGAGGGGGTCTCCACAACCGTAATCCACTCGGTATTTATTCACCAGGTAAGTCACTCTGACTTATTTAATGCTCATCCACTAGTGATACATGATCTTAATCACTCGGAATATGGAACCTTATTCACTCGGTTTATATATATATTTCATACTTAGAATATATCCCAATCTAAGTCATTACAACAGATCTTCCCTTGGAAGAGATCCACTCGGGTTTCCACTCGGGATATTCAAATCCTTCCCCACTCGGGGTTCATCATATATTTTTCACTTGGAAAAAGGCCATCCAGTGATCCTCACTCAGAAATGGATCTAAGCCTCTTACACTTCTCACGGGATTCATTAACTTAGCATTATTTCTTTCCATCAAGACTTCTCACGTAATTCGACAACACATTCCAGTCAGTAAGAAGCATCAAATCAACATAAACTCTTATATATATATATATCCATTTATTCACTCGGAATTCATACTATGTTATTCCATCAGGACAGATACCCACCTTTCATTCGATATATAAATAATGTCTTTCACTCAAAATCCACTAGAGCTACAACCACTCAGAAAAAGGCTCATACATGAGTCACACTCGGGTATGGAGTCATATGCATAAGACTCACTCGGGAAAGCATCTAAGCCACTTATATTTCGCTCGGAATAGATTCTCACCCCAATATTCTACTTGGAATTCATAGACTTGGCATCATTCTATCCATCAATACTTCACCAAGTAATTTAACAACACTACTCAGTCAAAACCGTGTAAGTTACCCATATCACCACGCCTATGTACGTGTAATATACACTCGGATACTTATCATCTTTATTCATTCACCAATTCCTATCATCTGATATAAGTACATGATACCAAAGTAATCCATGCATATATAAACATGCACTCAGATTATTCAATTATCTTATCATTATTCATTCACATCAAGTCCTAGCCGTCTCCAATACATATTGCCCATGCAAAACACATATGTAGTATAGGCATACACTCGGATTTCCCATAACTCAGATTCAATATATAAATATAAATTGTATTCCTTATACAACGTTGTTATTAAGAGCTGGCCAAGGCTATAATACATCAATATACACTCAGTATATTACACTATGTACACAGCCTTATCATAAACACCCAACACTCGGGTTAAGGCCATCACATCATCCAATCCGACCTGCACATATTGAAAAATAGTGTAGGGGTGAGCTTTACATATTAAACGATAGATATTGGCTCGGATTAATCATAGAATCCACAACACAATTATATATATATATATATATCATCAATCAGCACAACATACACTGCCATTCAATATGAACAATCACAAACATCTTCCGATCGAGTTCTCACTCATTTCACTCGGCTATAAAGCCTAACATCCTTATCAATAATATAATCCCTCAATCGGATTTCACCCCAAATCTATTCCAATACTATATCAACAATATTCATACTCCGAGCCACGCTCAAGGAGTCTGCCTGAGCCCAGCTCCAGGACTTAATCATATTCATCACATGTTGTCGTCTGATTTGCCGATCGGTATTGGAGTCTAACGCTTTCCAGTGGCGAATCGGATGCATACAGTTTCGTTCACTCGGCGTCCAACGCCAATGCACTCAGTATTTCATCAAGCGTCTCATTTCACGATTAGTGCCCCAGGCACTGCCCCGAGTCCAACTCGAGGTCTTTCATTACATTCAACATTAGGACCCCGTCCTCTTTACTCGGGATTATACCCTCTGTGGCACCCCGCAAGGTGATATATTCAACACGTATGCATTTACATTCAACTCATATTCATTCAATTTCCCACTCGGAAATTTGCGTTCAACACTCTATGCACTCGGCATTTCACAGCAAATCAGATGACTCGGCTCACATCAAATCCACTCAGCAATCACTATGCCATTCACTCAGATTATCATCAAACACGAGCCTCACATGCTATTTCATGGGATCCACTCGGCCTTAGCATTTCTAAGCCTCACACACCATTTTATATAGAATTCCACTCGGTAATCAACACTAGTAATCATCCCATGCCAATATTTCACTCGGAAATCACCTAATCCCACAAACAGATGCACTCGGTATTCAGATCATAAACATCATGCATCCAATGCATTTAACACAACATTAATAACCACATGCATCTCAAGCATTTATTCATCACATGCATCTCATACATTCTAGCATGAACATCATCAACAAGCATCATACTTATCAAGGACGAATAATCATATACCACACACATAATAGATATCACACATCCGGGCTACACTTCATCAACATGCAATACAACAACACAACACATTACAATGTATATTTTCACCCGGAAACCCGTCCATAAACCATACATTTAAGATGCAATAGCCCCCTTACCTGGAATGACGTTCTAGAAGTCACATGGCCACTCGGCCCAGCCACAGCAGCACTCTGCTCAGCATTCAAACGTGGGAAGAGCCAACATGGCTCCCAATCGTCCCAGTACACGTTCTCAGCCTTGGAGAACCAGCCACTGCTTCCTCTCAAAGTGGATCATCTACCAAGCACACCTCTGACTTCAAACGCTGCTCCACCCTTGAACAGCAACCACCAAGCTCCCAAGGCACACAACCATGCCTTCCTCCACACGAGCAGCACCATACACCTTCAACAACAATGGAGGACCACCATGCCTCCATGCATCATGCATGTCTTCATCCTCCCAAGAGTAGTACAACCTCATCACAGTGGACCATCATGCATCCACAAACTGAGGCACACCAAACGCTGCTATAGGCTCCCAACCGAGCCATCAACCAGCCCATCAAATGGAGGAAGAAGAAGACGAAGACGAAGAAGAAGCACCAGGGAACACAAAGGAGTAACCCAGCCTCCACACACAGCCATACGCTGTTTCACTCACCACAATACGCTGTCCTCTCATAGCCACACCGATCCACTCGGTCCAACATGATGTGTGAGTGGAGAAGAAGATGAAGAAGACGAAGAAGAGGAAGGAAAAGCAGGAGCCTTAGAGAGTTCTAGAGAGAAGAAGGAGTATTTCTTTCTTCCATCCGAAACGCCATCAAGGGAAATGAAGGAAAGTGAGTAGGAAACGTGGAGCTAAAGCCTTTTCTTCATACTCACACTCTCCCTCTAGCTCACTCCCCATCAACCATCTCCTCACATTTAATGCAAGTCCATCAGCATTTAATGCTAATTCTCTCAGTAATGATTACTCCCTTCCAACGTGGACAAGGAGAGAGGGAGGGAACCGGGCCCAATAAACCACCAAAGGCACACAAGTCACCTCTTGGCCTCATTATTATTATTATTATTATTATTATTATTATTATTATTATTATATTCCTTTCTCTTTCTCTCGCTCGAGCGCGGCCACACCCGCTTGAGCGAGAACCGACCAGAATCTCCCCTGATTACGCATCACACGTCTCGCTTGGGCGAGTAGTTCATTCACCTGGGCGAATCCGGGCCAGAGGCCCTGTAACCAACACAAAGGATTCTCGCTTGAGCGAGAATCCCTCTCGCTTGAACGAGAATATCAGAACTTGGGCAGAAATCGAAAATTCTCACAACTCATCTTATGAAAACTCATTCTAAGCCAACTGAATCATTTCCAAGTCTAAGTCATTTACCACATTACTCATCTTTATAAAAATTTGGGATGTTACATTTGCTGTCAATTTTTCACTGCTATTGTTGTCCCATTTTATTGCTGTTTTGTGTTGTTTTGCTGTCAGCTTTTACACAAATTTCATTCCTTTTTGCTGTTTATTTCTTTGTTCTTTTCTTGCTGTCCAGCTCTACTTTTCTCTATCCATTTTCTGCTGTCAACAGCAAGGTCATTCACGTTGGAATTCTTTCCAATTGGCTTTTGTTTGCACATGAAAAATTGTCACATGGAACAAAGTGAGGTGTAGCTGTATCAATTAATAATTTTGACACTTTGACTCTCCTTTTCCTTTGTGCAGCCGTCAAGAGCTTATGGAGTGCAAAAAAATTGGCTATGGAAATCCCATGGTTGCTAATGTGAAAGGCAAAGTAATTTGTCTTGTTTCCATTGAATTTTTTAGCATATGGGACCATGTAGGTGCAGCTGAATTTGGAAGCTTACTAGGCATAAATATTGCATAAAATAATGTCCTTTGGTGCTTGCTTGACCGTGGGAATGAATTTGAGAAAGTGGAAGACATTTTGCATTAAAAATTCAAGCACATGGGACCTTGTGGGCCGTGACATGAAATGAAAAAAAATTGATGGCTTTTGGCTTGATTTCTAATGTGAGAATGAAGGAAAAAATGGGTAAAAATCCAAAAGCATGGATGGTGGGACCTTTTCTTGTAAAACTTTGACATTTTGACCAAGTGATTAGAAGAAAAGGATGGCAATTGTTTAATCATGAAACATGGAAGGTGTTTTAACAATTTCACATTAATATACTTGTAAAGAAAAAGTAATTAATGTAAATTTGTATTTAGAGGAGAGTAATTTATTTGCAAAATAATCAAGAAGCTTCCAATAATTTGATAGCCTGTAAAATAAAATAAAATCAAATTAAACTTAGTTAATTCAATTAATTTATTTTTAAGACTAAACACTCATGAAAGCTTTAAATTAAAATAAACAGTAACATTAAAAATTAAAAACAACAATTACTAGTAAACAGTAACAGTAAAAAAAAATAGTGATCACTAACAAATAATAGAATAAAAAATAAAAAATGGAGATTACTGACAAATTATGCTAAAACACAGTTATTATAATTTAACAGTAGATAAAATAGACAAACAGAGTAAGTAATTAAAGGTAAAAAGATATGTCATCAAAAACCGGTGCATGTGTTAACCAAAAGAAGACAGATCTGGAGGTATTTTATTTTAACTTACACATGCTTATATTTACAAATCAGCTTACTAAACTTATCACTATTTTACATTTAAGGGAGACGTATCAGGTCATGAAGGCCGAGAAAGAGGCGGGGTTGGTGGCTTTCATTCCTAAGGGGGAGGTACCTCCCACCCTGTCTTGTTTCGACGACAACGTCATCTATATAGAGGTTGTTGACGACGTGAACAAGAAAGGAAGGGTGTTCGAGTTGGGAGGTGTGGGCACACAGCTCGCAAAAAAGGAGGAAGACCTCTTCCTCTTCCTCTCTAGCCTTCTGACGGATGTTGTTCATGTTATTGAGAACCTAAACAACGAGCTACAAGAGGAGCGACGCCGCAGGTAGCAGTTAGAGGAGCAGGCTGAGGCGGACCGACGATGGGTCGAGGAGTAACAGGCCAAGACTCGTCGACAGCTTGCTGCACAGTAGGAGCTACTGATGCAGTTGATGGCGAGGCTATTATTAGTCCTCAAATTTACAATAAATCTTTTAATAAAAATTTCATAAAAATAATAAAAATTTTGTTAAATTGTTAAAAAATTAGGTTTTTGATTCAATAAATAAATGTTGTTGGAAATAATCTGCCCTTGATCAATTTTCTTTAGTTTTGCAGTGAAAAAGTAAAGAATTTAAGAGAAAATTGAAGATACTGGAGGAGCTGACGCGTAGCATCAACCCCACGCGTAGGGTGGCTACTTTTGATGCTGATGCTACGCGTCACATCCACGCGTAGTATCAGAGTTGCGTGGACTTCACAGCCAGCTTGGCCAAGCACTCAGCTTTGACCCATTATTGGCCACCTCACTCAGCACAAATGGCCAAAACCGAATGGGGGACAGGGCCAAGTGGTAAGGCATGATTCATTTAATAATTCCCTCATGGCCACTTCGAGATGTTTAATGGAGGCTGAGTCAGGGGACTGACGCGTAGCGTCACACTGACGCATAGCGTCAGCACCCTTGCTCAGCCCTATAAATAGGGCCATCCAACACCATTCTAAGCATCCCTTCCCATTCCATCTTATTCCATTCTTTTCTCTCTTTGTACTCAACTTTGAGTACTTCTTTTGTGAGTTTGTAGTTCTAGAATAGTTTTCTAGATACTTGAGAGTGTTTTGTTGTATTGTGATCATTGTATCGTGAAATTTCCATCGTTTTCGTAATGTTAACCTCTGTAAGTGTTGTTTTTACTTTTACCATGTGTAACTAATTTGTTTATGTTGGAATTGGTGAACTAATCTATTGAGTATAATGTTGTGAATTCGACCTCTACATGTTTATGATTCAAGTCCATGTTAGTATTTCAATCTTTTATTAATATGAACGTCAAACGGGAGAATGATTTTCATGTGTATTGAAACTTATTTTATTAGTGTGAATGTTAAACGGGAGAATGATTATTTATGCCGTATTGAAACTTGTTTTGATGAAAGTAAAAGTTGGAATGCCTTTGGTATCTCAATTCTATAGGGGTTGTTAACCATTGTTGCCATAAGGCCAGGTCTTAATGCAAGTTTTTACTGAAAAAGCTCACGAAGGATCGGACTTTACGGTGAATGCTTAGAATGTATATCACGAGGGATCGGTTATAATGAATTTAAGCTGCAATGACATGAAACTTGATGATTAAATATGTATGTCTTGAGTTCCTCATTGTTATTCTAGATTAGGGATCCAATTTCCAACATAATTTGTCTATCTGTGTTTTATTCTCAAGTATCTTACCTATTCTAGTTTGCAACTCAACTTTTTAGATAGAATTTTATTTTCTTTTTACCTCATGAACAATTCAACCATGCTGTCCTGTGAATACTGTATAAATTGTATATAAATCATTCTTTTGTCTATAACTTTCTCTACATTTACCATAGTAAATAGAAAATTACTGTTGTTATTGGACTTTCAATCCCAGTGGAACGATATCTAAATTTTGAAAACTACAAACGATTGGTGCGCTTGCTAATTAATGACCTGGTGGTAAACACAAACAGTTAAAACATTATTACTAGGCCAACAGCTATCTCCCCCTACTTCCCAGCCGCCGCCACCACCACCACAAGATCCCCCCCTCCTTCATGATTTTACTTTGTTATGTTTCATTTGTTTGTATATTTAGCGACAACATTGTATATTCGATATAGTTTATATTATATTCCATTTAGTATTTATTTTACGTCATTCTCCTTTTAAAATTTTTATATCACTCAATATTTGTAGTTTAAAATTCAACAAAGAAAACCCATATTATTCAATCCATTCAATTAAAAAATAGTCAACAAAAATTAAATTAAAAGAACAAAAATTGATATTAGCAACGACATACAGAGAGTCGCTAACTATCAGCCATAGCGATGACTTGCTAGTGGTCGCTGTCTAGCCAATAATAGCGATGGAAAAGGTGTAGTCGCTGTCTAACCAATAATAGCGACCACTACGTCATCGTTATTACTGTTAGACAGTGACCATAAATTTTCGTCGCTATTATTGGCTAGACAGTGACCATGCCTTTGTCGTCGCTATTATTGCGACCACACCTTTGCCATCGCTGTTTAACAATAATAGGGACGGTGTATGGTGGTCATTGTATAGCCACTCATAGTGACGGGGTGTGTCACCAACATAGGGACCCCATTAGCAACGGCGTAACGTCATCAAAAATGTTGTGACGGACTGCTTTTGTCATCGCTATTGTATCAACGATGATTAACTTAGCGACGACATTCTGTCTGTCATAATTTTCATCGCTAACACATTTAGCGAAGAATGTATCATGACTTAGCGACGGGTTTTAGCCGTCGCTAACAGGTTTTTTAGTAGTGACATATTATTTATAATCAAGCTGATCTACCTTTCAATTTGATTGAATTAGAGTTTTCATGATATGTTGGCAGTTGTTGGAAAATTTGGACCTCATTTGCCTTCTCCTAGCTTTTGCAATATCGCAATGCCACTTCTCTAAAGGAGATGGATTATATGAAAGAGTTGAGGAAGGACAATGAAGAGTAGTGGGATAAGTTTGACTGCTCTATTATGTCTAATACATGGACTAATAGAAAGCAAAGGTCTATCATCAATTTTTTGGTGAACTCTAGAGCTAGGACTATGTCTACAAGAGTATGGATGCTTTAAATTTTGTGAAGACTAGGGAGAAGTTGTTTCACTATCTTGAAGCCATTGTGGAGGATGTTATACCGGGGAATCCAAGTCATAATAGATAATTATAACTACTACATTTATGTTGGGAAATTGTTATAGGAGAAGTATGTAACAACCCTAATTTTTTAGAATAGGAAACCAGACCCTCGGGACTCTAAGGATACCTTGTTGAGCTTTTGGTAAGAAGCTTGAGGCTTCGGCCTGTTCCCTGAATAGTTTAGAATGAGAACAATAAGGATAAACAGAGCTTAACATGAAATATAAGAATACCGAGAGAATGTAACAAGTGAGAGAAGCAGTGATAAGAAAACAATAATGACAACGTCCAACAGTATTGTTTAATAATACGTTAACAATGATTATTTTGAGTAATGATTAATTGATAATTGTAACATCCTAGGTTATTTTTGCATTTATTTTTATTCAAACGATTACATCTTACAATAAATTTTTTTCTTTTCTTGAAAGTTAATCGATATTTAGTGAAAAGCATTTATTTTTACTGACTTATTCAAGTGACAGCAGTCACAGTTAGATTAATTAAATGAGGCCTAGAAAAGAAAAGCAAGTTAATTTAAGCACAACGGATGGGAGAAAGGGAATCAGGGCTTCTCGCTTGAGCGAGGCCCCTGTTCGCCCGCGGTTGTAACCGGGCTTTGTGAATTGGTAAGCGCACCAATCGTTTGTAGTTTTCGAAATTTAGATATCGTTCCACTGGGATTGAAAGTCCAATAACAACAGTAATCTTCTACTTACTATGGTAAATATGAAGGAAATTATGAACAAAAGAATGATTTATGTACAGTTTATACAATATTCACAAGATAGCATGGTTGAGTGATTCATAGGATAAAAAGAAAATAAAATCTATCTAAAAAGTTGAGTTGTAACCTAGAATAGGTAAGATACTTGAGATAAACACAGATAAACAAATTATGTTGGAAATTGGATCCCTAATCTAGAATAACAATGAGGAACTCAAAACATGCATGTTTAATCATCAAGTTTCATGTCATTGCAGCTTAAAATCATTATAACCGATCCCTCCGTAAAGTCCGATCCCTCGTGAGCTTTCTCAGTAAAAACTTGCATTAAGACCTGGCCTTATGGCAACAATGGTTAACAACCCCTATAGAATTGAGATACCAAGGGTATTCCAACTTTTTACTTTCGTCAAAACAAGTTTCAATACGGCATAAATAATCATTCTCCCATTTGACATTTACACTAATAAAACCAGTTTCGATACACATGAAAATCATTCTCCCGTTTGACGTTCATATTAATAAAAGGTTGAAATACTAACATGGACTTGAATCATAAACATGCAGAGGTCGAATTCACAACATTATACTCAATAGATTAGTTCACCAATTCCAACATAAACAGATTAGTTACACATGGTAGAAGTAAAAATAACACTTACAGAGCTTGACATTACGAAGAAGATGATGGAAACTTCACGATACAACGATCACAATACACCGAAACACACTCAAGTATCTAGAAAACTACTCTAGAACTACAACTCATAAAAGAAGTACTCAAAGTCGAGCACAAGAGAGAAGAGAAGAGAAGTGTATGGAATGGGATGCTATGAATGGTGTTGGATGGCCCTATTTATAGGGCTGAGCAAGGGTGCTGACGCTACGCGTCCCTGTGACGCTACGCGTCAGATCCCTGACTCAGCCTCCATTAAACACTTGATAATGGCCACTTTCAATAATTAATCTTGATCATGCCTGGCCACTTGGACATGTTTCCACGAGTTTTGGCCAGTTATGCTGATTGGGGTGGCCCTTGGGCTGAGTGGAGTGCCCATTATTGGGTCCAAGTGGGGTGGTTGGCCAAAAGTAGGAGTGGAGACCACGCAGCACTGACGCTACGCGTGGCTGTGATGCGTAGCGTCAGCATCAAAAGTAGCTCTTGATGCTACGCATGGGGTGAGGCTACGCGTCAGCTCCTCCAGTGTAATTTTCTCTTGATTTCTTAACTTTTTCACTGCAAAACTAGAGAAAATTGATCAAGGGCAGATTATTTTCAACAACACTCATTTATTGAATTTAAATCCTAATTTTCTAACAAATTAAACTAATTTTTATGAATTTTATGAAATTTTTATGTAAGATTTTATTGAAAATTTGAGGACTAACAGCCCCTACTCGTCTAAGCGAGATTCCGGACTCTCACTTAAACGAGGTTTCTATTCGCTTGAGCGAATACCTTTCACACACCGGATTAGATAAGACATACAAACGGACTCCCGCAAGTCTCACCCTAAAAATGATTCTGTTGATCAAAGGTTTGTCATAGCTACCACAACAACATAAGTAAATGACAGTAATGTATTTTAAAATGTAGATTTGCATTCGTCCGGTCTTGATTAAACACAACTAATTAGTAATACTTGGAAGTTCTCATACACATATATAACCCTATAGAGAGTCACTCAAAGTCACTCAGACCCTGGCACCGTTCTCCCCCTTGGCGCGACTCCATGGCTCTTTCCCCCTCCCTGTCTCTGGTTACTAAAAAAAAAGGGCAAGGGTGAGTGTTTGGCATTGTAATTAATATAGAATGGAACTTAACAAATATACATGCATATTTATACATACACATCAAGCATCACTTGTAAGTAAGCATACCGAAACATAGTGTATTACATACAGTAACTATGTTAAACCAACCATACAATTCCATCATATTCATCACGATCACAACTGACTCTCATACAATTTGACTCCTAGTATCCAGATACTAAAGGATTGGCCTTCAGCTGGGGGTCCTACTTGACACCCCGTGAACCCTTCTTAGTTCACCGAGTCCTGCTTGACTCTCCACCTCGACCACTGGGTCCTACTTGACCACTGGGTAGCTCAACTGGGCACGAAAACCACGGGAGCCGGAAATGAGGGGCTATCATATATCGTCGACCATCCCACACCACATAGTCATTCAACAGTTTACCTTTCACATAATAATATCAATTCCTCATCACTCGATTAGCCTGCTTGCTAACCCGTCGTCACATAACACTGATCATTTCAACATTAGATATCACAAGATCATAACATGATAACTCAACCACACCAGATCTTCCACTAATTAATGAACCCAGTCACACATGCACAAGCATAAACACACAACTACGTTTAGCAACATTTTCCTTAACCTGTTTACATTACCTCAATGACCTGAATAAGAAGCGAGTCCTATTCTAATTAATTATAACCCGAACACCCCCCTTACATTGGTTCCACGCTTCGATGATCTGCTCTCTGTGTCGATTCCTTCCTCTAAGCACTGGTTTTGCAGTCTCAACTCCGTCACTCAGTCTTCTGTTGCTTAACCTACTACCTACGGATCATAAAGTACAGCTCGTCACTTCAACGCCCTTAGTTCATGGACTGCATTTGTGCTCACACTCACCGGAGGAGTGGAGAACAGCCACGAATATAGCTATGCATGGCTTTAAACCACTAAAGAATAAAAGGAATAAGGGAATCATAATTGGAACGGATCAGTAGACTCACCTTGAAGCCTCGATCACAGGAATAGGAATAAATTGAAGTTTGGACACAAATGGAGTCCCTCTCCAGCGCATGCAACTCAGCGTTAAGAGAGGAGAAAAACGAAAGTGAAGGAACAGACCAACAGCAAAGGTAGCTTGTAAATAATGAAGAGGGAAGGAAGAGAATTTCCTTATATATATATAGCTCATGGGCAAGATCGTCTTTTCCTTTATTTTATTTGTATTCTTACTAAATTTAATCAATTTCACTATATTAAATTATTGCATAGTTATCAAATCAATTACACGTATTTATTCCCTCAACGTTTAATTATTCACAATTCTCTAATACTTCGCAAGAGTATAGGCCCAATATAAATATCGGCCCCCGGTGTCCTAACTTAGTGTTCATACCTCGGAAATCCGAGCTACAACCTGAGAGGTCGGATATCTCATCCGTGCTCACCTCTTGGTTACCTACACCCGTTGTTTCAGTCATTATGAGGTTAATCCGGGCTATGACCCCGTGTGAGGCGCTCTCCTCACAACGGTTGGACCAGACCACCTAACTCTGTCCGCTCTTCTCCTACACTCCCGATCTTTAACTCCGCCTGCTCGCGCTTCTGAGACCGATCTCGACACCGGTTTTCTTATCTCTGGCTAAGACAGAACAAATATTAAATAAAACTTCTAAAACATTTACTAATCATTTCCCATTTCTTATAATTCTCATTAAAACATCAGGGATGTTACATCCACCCCCCCTAAAAGGAGATTTCATCCCCGAAATCAGTGTTCCGGTTGAAAAAGATGAGGGTACATTCGTCTCATATCGGATTCTAACTCCCAAGTGTAGTTTATCCAATGTAAATTCTGCCACTTCACCTTCACCAGCGGTACCTCCTTGTTCCTTAACCGTTTGGTTTGATGCTCTTCAATGGCGATTGGTACCGCCTCCACCGTCAGGTTCTCCTTCACTTCAATGGAGTCACTCGGTACAATCATGGTATCACACGGAATGTAGGCTTGAAGTTGCGATACGTGGAACACATTGTGAATGTTAGTCAACGATTGGGGAAGATCCAGTCGATAAGCGACTTCACCAATCCGTTCTAGTATTTGGTATGGTCTAATATACTTCGGATTAAGCTTTTGGCTCTTCAAAATTCGACCTACACCCTTAGTCGGTGAAATCCTTAGGAACACCCAATCACCCACTTGGAATTCAAGGGGTCTATGCTGATTGTCATAATAGCTCTTTTGCCGGTCTTGAGCAATTTTTATCTTCTCTCGGATTAAAGCGATTTGCTCATTCATCTCTTGAATCATCTCAAGCCCCAGATGAAGGGCATCGCCGTTCTCATTCCAACATAATGGAGTACGACATTTCCGACCATAAAGAGCTTCATATGGAGCCATCCCAATGCTACTATGGTAACTGTTATTATATGCAAACTCTACCAAGGGAAAGTATTTCTCCCATGATCTGCCCTGTTCCAGTACACATGCCCTTAACATATCTTCAAGAGTCTGTATAGTCCGTTCTGATTGGCCATCGGTCTGGGGATGGTAGGCTGAGCTCAATTTGAGCTCAGTACCCAGTTGTTGTTGCAAACTCCCACAAAACCTTGAAGTGAATCGGGGATCCCGATCGGAGATAATGCTTGAGGGCACACCATGCAGTCGTACGACCTCAACAATGTACAACTTAGCTAATTGATCTAGCGACCACTTCATATTTATTGCCAGGAAATGCGCACTTTTGGTTAGTCGATCAACAATCACCCAAATCGCGTTGTATCCGGTTTGAGTGCGGGGTAGTCCGGACACGAAGTCCATGGTGATACCTTCCCACTTCCAGATCGGAATTTCTGGAGGTCGAAGCAACCCTGGAGGTCGTTGGTGCTCAACGTTGCACTTCTGGCATATCACACAGGATTTCACATACTCGATTATTGCCTTCTTCATGCTTGGCCACCAGAATTCCTTTTTTAAGTTATGATACATTTTTGGTCACTCCCGGATGTATACTCCAAGAGCTCTTGTGTGCTTCTGATAGCACCGCCTGCCTGAAGCCTCCATGTGCAGGCACCACCACTCGGTTCCTGAATCTCCATATACCATCGTTACCCCTAGTTATCTCCACATTTTTGCCTTGGGTCTGAGTATCAATCAGCCTCAGTAACTCTTTATCGTCTTTCTGTGCAGCTACCATCGACTCCAGAAATTCGTTGGAGATTTTTAACATTCCGATTGTCATTCAATTTGGTGCGTCCATAACAATTCCAACATTCATATCTCTAAAGCTTTCCAGCAATCCCTGTTCTCTACCCATCAGGTAAGCCACGTGTAATACCTTCCTGCTTAGTGCATCTGCCACAACATTCGCTTTGCCCGGATGATACTTTAAATCAAAGTCGTAATCCTTTAAATACTCCACCCATCGCCTCTGTCTCATATTTAGCTCCTTTTGATCAAACAAGTACTTTAGGCTCTTGTGATCACTGAATACTACAAAGCGAGCCCCATACAGATAATGACGCCAAATCTTCAGTGCGTACACCACTGCTGCAAGTTCCAGATCATGAGTCGGGTAATTCTCCTCATGCGGCCTCAATTGCCTCGAAGCATAAGCAATTGCCCGATCATCTTGCATCAATACACACCCCAATCCAAATTTGGATGCATCACAATATACTTCAAATTCCTGTGTTACATCGGGAAGTGCAAGCACAGGGGCAGTCGTTAAACATCGCTTAAGAGTTTGGAAGCTTAATTCACACTTTTCCGACCACACGAAGGGGTTTCCTTTCCTTGTTAACCGAGTCAGAGGAAGTGCTATCTGAGAGAACCCCTCAATGAAGCGTCGATAGTATCCAGCTAATCCGAGGAAACTCCTGATTTCAGTTATTGACTTCGGCCTCTCCCAAGCCATAACCGCCTCAATTTTTGTCGGATCAACTGAGATTCCCTCTTGGGAAATTATATGCCCCAAGAATTGTACACTACTCTCCCAGAAATCACACTTAGATAGTTTAGTGTACAACTTCTTCTCCCGAAGTACTTGTAAAACAAGTCGAAGATATTGAGCATGCTCATCGTCCGACCTCGAATATACCAAAATATCATCAATGAATACTACCACAAACTGGTCCAAGTACGGTTGAAAGGTCCGATTCATATAGTCCATAAAAATGGTAGGAGCGTTCGTTACTTCAAAGGGCATTACTACGTACTCGAAGTGCCCATATCGAGTCCGAAATGCTGTCTTTGGGATATCCTCCGACCTCACTCGGATCTGGTGGTATCCCGACCTCAAGTCGATCTTAGAGAACACAACGGCGCCTCGCAACTGGTCCAGTAAATCGTCAATCCGAGGTAGTGGATATTTATTTTTGATTGTCAGTTTGTTCAGCTGTCGGTAATCAATGCACATTCGTATACTACCGTCCTTCTTCTTTACCAATAACACCGGAGCGCCCCAGGGTGAGGCACTGGGTCGGATAAAGCCCTTTTCTAGTAATTCGTTTACTTGTTTCTTCACTTCGGTTAATTCCACCGAAGACATTCTATATGGCGCTCGGGACACAGGTTCTGCCCCGGGAATCAAGTCAATAGAGAAATCAATCTCCCGACTGGGAGGTAGTTCCGGAATTTCTTCCGGAAAAACGTCAGGAAATTCACAAACAATCGGAATATCACTTAGCAGGAGGTTATGCCGACCCTCCGAAGCGAATAAAACAACATACGTAGTTAGGACATCGCTCACCCCGTTCTTCATGTCAAGTTCCTGAGAAAAAACAATATTCTTCCGATAACAGTCGACCAACACATGATTAGCAGCAAGCCAATCGAGACCCAGAATAACATCTAAGTCCTTCAATGGCATACAGATAAAATTTACTCGAAAAGTACGGGCTTCGATTTGCATCAGCAGTTCTACACACTGTAGTTGCACGGAAAGTGGAACCAGTTGGAGTGGAAACAATAAGAGCGTTCTCCATTAAACCGATTGGCAGACCAAGCCGTCGCACACAACTTTCCGAAATAAAGGAATGGGTGGCACCTGAATCATAAATTACATCAACCAGATAACCACAGATGAGGCACTTACCCTGTACCAAATTGTCATTCCTCGTAGCTTCTAAAGCATCAAACGCAAATACACGCCCGGTCATGGCGTTCTGGGCATCGCTAGATTGGGCATCATATCTTCCCGATTGTTGGTTCCCTCTACCAGCTCTATTCCGGCCTCTCCTCGAAAAGTTGGAACCCCGGGTCCCAGAAGAGTTAGTTCGGTTGTCCGTCCTGCCCTGCTGCTGCCTCTGAGGGCAATCGGGCCTGAGGTGCCCTGGTTGTCCGCACTGGAAGCACACAATCTGATTGGCTTGGCAATGTTTGGCAATGTGACCTTCTTGACCGCAATTGTAGCATGTACGATTACCAGAAGGATTACCCGATCGACCAGTGGAACCCCGACCGGAAGAGGATGAGGAGGTAGCAGAAGACTTGCCACCCCGGAAGAATTGACTCATCCTCTTGAAGTTGAATCCTTTTGCCTTCAGTGGCTTTTTATCTCTCGGCTGGGACGTCCTTTGTAACTGCACCTCTTCAGTCAGTCTTGCTTTGTTCACCAGGGTTGGGTAGTCCCTAATCTCCATTGGTACGATTACACTACGGAGCTCAATCCGTAGTCCAGCTTCGTATTTGGCGCATTTGCTACCTTCAGTCCCTTCTAACGAGAAAGGGTGGTAAAAATCACACAGCTCGTCAAACTTGCTGGTGTACTCAGCTACAGACATCCGGTCTTGCTCCAACTTCAAGAATTCCATTTCTTTCTGGATTTTGTAGTTGTCCGGGAAGTATTTAACAAGGAACCTCCTTCGAAAATTCGCCCATACCAACGGTTCATTTGCTGCGTTCATCTGCACCTTCACTCAGGACCACCATACTCTAGCCTCTTCTTTTAGTTGGTAAGTAGCAAATAAAACCTTTTGCTCTTCAGAACACTCAAAATATTCAAAAACCTGCTCGATATCCCTGATCCAGATGTATGCCCCGTCATAGTCATGTCCCCCTTTGTAAGTCGGAGGATTCCTTTTTAGGAATTTATCCAGAGTGGGACCGGACTCGGTCCTACTCATCAGCTGAGTAAATCTAGAGAAGAAATCATCTCTTCCCCCAGAACTAGTCTCTCCGGCCATTTAGTAATTCTACAATGAGCAAACACATCACCCTTAATAACCAAGATCAGTCAGGGGATCGTAAACTTACCTTATATTCATAGAATACTACGCCAGTGGAGTGCCAAGGGAACGATGCCAGACCACACACAATCTCAATACAACGAAATACAATCAACCTTCATAAAACTATCACAATCACTAGATCGGCCCACACACTGGCTCTAGAAAGAACCGCTCTGATACCAAGTATAACATCCTAGGTTATTTTTGCATTTATTTTTATTCAAACGATTACATCTTACGATAAATTTTTTTCTTTTCTTGAAAGTTAATCGATATTTAGTGAAAAGCATTTATTTTTACTGACTTATTCAAGTGACAGCAGTCACAGTTAGATTAATTAAATGAGGCCTAGAAAAGAAAAGCAAGTTAATTTGAGCACAACGGATGGGAGAAAGGGAATCAGGGCTTCTCGCTTGAGCGAGGCCCCTACTCGTCTAAGCGAGATTCCAGACTCTCACTTAAACGAGGTTTCTATTCGCTTGAGCGAATACCTTTCACACACCGGATTAGATAAGACATGCAGACGGACTCCCGCAAGTCTCACCCTAAAAATGATTCTGTTGATCAAAGGTTTGTCATAGCTACCACAACAACATAAGTAAATGACAGTAATGTATTTTAAAATGTAGATTTGCATTCGTCCGGTCTTGATTAAACACAACTAATTAGTAATACTTGGAAGTTCTCATACACATATATAACCCTATAGAGAGTCACTCAAAGTCACTCGGACCCTGGCACCGTTCTCCCCCTTGGCGCGACTCCATGGCTCCTTCCCCCTCCCTGTCTCTGGTTACAAAAAAAAGAAGGGCAAGGGTGAGTGTTTGGCATTGTAATTAATATAGAATGGAACTTAACAAATATGCATGCATATTTATACATACACATCAAGCATCACTTGTAAGTAAGCATACCGAAACATAGTGTATTACATACAGTAACTATGTTAAACCAACCACACAATTCCATCACATTCATCACGATCACAATTGACTCTCATACAATTTGACTCCTAGTATCCGGATACTAAAGTATTGGCCTTCAGCTGGGGGTCCTACTTGACACCCCGTGAACCCTGCTTGGTTCACCGAGTCCTGCTTGACTCTCCACCTCGACCACTGGGTCCTACTTGACCACTGGGTAGCTCAACTGGGCACGAAAACCACGGGAGCTGGAAATGAGGGGCTATCATATACCGTCGGCCATCACACACCACATAGTCATTCAACAGTTTACCTTTCACATAATAATATCAATTCCTCATCACTCGAGTAGCCTGCTTGCTAACCCGTCATCACATAACACTAATCATTTCAATATTAGATATCACAAGATCATAACATGATAACTCAACCACACCAGATCTTCCACTAATTAATGAACCCAGTCACACATGCACAAGCATAAACACACAACTACGTTTAGCAACATTTTCCTTAACCTGTTTACATTACCTCAATGACCTGAATAAGAAGCGAGTCCTATTCTAATTAATTATAACCCGAACACCCCCTTACATTGGTTCCACGCTTCGATGATCTGCTCTCTGTGTCGATTCCTTCCTCTAAGCACTGGTTTTGCAGTCTCAACTCCGTCACTCAGTCTTCTGTTGCTTAACCTACTACCTACGGATCATAAAGTACAGCTCGTCACTTCAACGCCCTTAGTTCATGGACTGCATTTGGGCTCACACTCACCAAAGGAGTGGAGAACAGCCACGAATATAGCCATGCATGGCTTTAAACCGCTAAAGAATAAAAGGAATAAGGGAATCACAATTGGAACGGATCAGTAGACTCACCTTGAAGCCTCGATCACAGGAATAGGAATAAATTGAAGTTTGGACACAAATGGAGTCCCTCTCCAGCGCATGCAACTCAGCGTTAAGAGAGGAGAAAAACGAAAGTGAAGGAACAGACCAACAGCAAAGGTAGCTTGTAAATAATGAAGAGGGATGGAAGAGAATTTCCTTATATATATATAGCTCATGGGCAAGATCGTCTTTTCCTTTATTTTATTTGTATTCTTACTAAATTTAATCAATTTCACTATATTAAATTATTGCATAGTTATCAAATCAATTACACGTATTTATTCCCTCAACGTTTAATTATTCACAATTCTCTAATACTTCGCAAGAGTATAGGCCCAATATAAATATCGGCCCCCGGTGTCCTAACTTAGTGTTCATACCTCGGAAATCCGAGCTACAACCTGAGAGGTCGGATATCTCATCCGTGCTCACCTCTTGGTTACCTACACCCGTTGTTTCAGTCATTATGAGGTTAATCCGGGCTATGACCCCGTGTGAGGCGCTCTCCTCACAACGGTTGGACTAGACCACCTAACTCTGTCCGCTCTTCTCCTACACTCCCGATCTTTAACTCCGCCTGCTCGCGCTTCTGAGACCGATCTCGATATCGGCTTTCTTATCTCTGGCTAAGACAGAACAAATATTAAATAAAACTTCTAAAACATTTACTAATCATTTCCCATTTCTTATAATTCTCATTAAAACATCAGGGATGTTATAATAATTATAATAGTTGATAATTATTTCTTGTCAACCATACTTAATAGATAAATAATTATAATAATTTATTTTGAAATTATATATTTTAAATTGCTTATTTATTTGATAATTATATTTAATGATAAAATATCGCTTGGTTCCTCGGATTTGAACTATGGGACCCAATCTGAGGTCAGACTCTAACCGTTCGACCCAAGACTAGTGATCCAGTAAGGAAACTAGTCCTATTAGGATCGTTTTGTAAAGGATCAAGGGTGTCTGACTTAACCTGACCGGCCCAATCAGAACCCTTAATGTCTCCTATGTTTGACTATTCATACACCTTGGGATATCCGATGGTAGCACGGTTAGTCTCTTGTGACTCATTTCGACATTTTAGGAACTTTTCTTGAAGAGGCCAAAACCCGATTCGAACTCTATCACTCTCGTTTTTCCATAAATCAGTTTCTTCATAAATTGTTTTCAAACTCAACCAGAATACCTTCGCTGTTTTTAACCCAAATTTTGCATACAATCTTGTAATCAAACGATTTTGGTCTTAATTTCTTCATTTTGAAAAGATATTCAATCTCCGTTTCTAGCCCCGAACTCTGATTCTTACTCTGTCAACCTCAAAATCAAAGATCAAGTATGTTCGCCTTAAAATTGCAATGTTTGGACGCTTTTCCCTGTGCATGGTTCAGAAAAAAATCATAACTTTATCATACAACCTTCAATTCATGCACACTAGGTGTCAACATCTCCATAAAAAAATTATATATGTTTTCCATGAAGACGTCGAAGGCTAAATCACTTTAGATCAGTACAGTTTAATAATTCTTTGTGACCCCTTGGCTTTTTCGTTTCAATGTTAGCACCTTTCGATAAAATTCATGTATCTCCTTCGTCCGGTGCTTAAATCACTCCATTCTTTTTGCTATGGATCCGTATTGTAGACTTCTACAATGTTGATGAATGGCACAAAACCAAATTCTCAAAGGAGAATTAATGGTGAATTTATTTCTAAGACCTTAGCTGATCTGGGAAGCTTCTGGAGCACCCTATCGTAAATCATGTATATCTCGGACTACCAAACTTGGATCATCGTAAATGATATATAAAATTAAAGAGGAAAGAAAGATATACAAACTTTATGTAGGGCTCAAAAGCTAATTCTCAATCTATAAATCCCAAAATTTAAAATACTACACTAATTCAGTTTTCCTAGTGGCAGCTTGCACTATGTTCAGTATGTTTCATGTTTCTCCCTCATATGACCATGAAATTGAATGATTATTTTATCAAATTTTTATTAACTCAATTCCCTACAACTTTGATGAAGAACACAGTCTAAATTCTCACCCATTTTTCTCAGAAAAATAATCATTGCATGAAACAATAATCTTGTCACAACCTTGCACTACTTTCGTATTTGGGCCATAACTCCCTCATTTCTTAATGAAATTTTTTTTCCATTAATCAAATTAAAGATAAAAAAAGATCTAAAACTTTTGTGTTTGGCCTATTTTCAAATTTGGCCTAGAAAGGCCCCAAAAAGCCCACACAAGACAACGCCCCTGAAAGTAGACACATCAGCTCCCATGCAACTATAGCCAATTAAGCTTCTTCACCAAAGGCACACATGTCTTCTTCTCCTTAACTCCTTCTTCAATAAGTTTAGGCCATTTAATCACTATGTGTCATGACTGATTCTTCCCCTCATGTAACATGCCACATGACCCTCTTGGTGTCAATATGCAGCTTACTTCTTCTCTAGCAAGCTTGCCACTTGTTCTCCAAGAATTAACAACTTGTTAAACAAGTTGTTCAAATTCAATTGAAGACTATACTCACCCAATTTCCCTTCACTTGCATGCTGCATTCCTATACATTTGTCCATACCCAAATTAAATCATCACATGCTACTATGTCATCATACCTTAACATAACCATATCATGCTACCATGCCCTCATGTGCCATGATCCCTCCACCCATTCTCATATTTTATGGCCCTCTCTTAACTTTATTCCTCTTCATCTAAAACTAAAAATTCTAGCCACATTTTCCCAACTTCTCTATAAGAATTAACCTCTCAAAATCCAGCCCCATCTCCCTTGTTTCAACCTCCCAAAATCGTGAATTCTCTAAGGCTACCAAGGTGAGATTTTAACCCTTGGATTGTTGATTTTCTTTGCTTTTGTCAAAATAAAATTTTAAGCTTGCATTGTGTTGATTTCCTCTATTTTTAGAGAGCCAAAACTGTGACCCTCTTTCCCTTAATTGATGCTACATGCGTTGTTTCTAAGGTATCAAAAACGATCAATGATGAACAACGATGGAGGATGAAAGATTTCGAACAAACGGTGAACCTTTGGTAATTAACTCCTTCCATTTTAATTAAATGTATGGCTGTTCTATTTTTCTATTACTGGTCGTGATTGGTGAAAGCTTCAAAAGCCTTTGCATGTTGGTTTTCAAAGGATCCGAGAGCTATTGGAGGATGTTCAGAGCATTCGATGAATTTTCGATGAGTTCGTCATTTTCCTTCCTCCGGGAAGCAACTATTCCGTATGGTAAGGGGAGGTTTTGCCTTATTTGATTGTGTTTTAAATTGTTCCATAATGTCGCTTTAATATCTGGGAACCACTGTTTCAAGTTTCGTCGCGATCCAATGGTAAAACTTTAAACCATGAAATTTTTCATAACCGACGGTTAAGATTATCACATTTTTAAGAAATATGTACTTTCATGAATTTTATACGGCATAATTCGATGTTCATGCACTCAAAAGAATTTTATCGCGATCGATATTAAAACGAAATAAAATTTAGAAAAATTTAACGTTCAAACAGGCTCAGTTTCGTTCAATGTGGTTATATTAATTAATTTAATTCGTGATGTTATTATTTAATTTGTAATTTAATGTCCCCGGTAAGCCTCATCGTTAGAAATTCAAATTGCCAAAGTCGTTTTAGGAATATTGCGTACCTTCGAGAAAATTTACCATTCGGGCGATTAAAATATTTCCTTTTACTAAATTATAACAAGAAGTATTAAATTTTAACAAGGTAATAATTTCAAAGGAAAGCATGTGTAACCATATAATAGTAAGTTAAATAAACAAATTGGATAGAAAATTTTACTTAAAAGAACCTTATTAAGGATTTTTATAACTTAGGCCCAAATGACATTTTATGACTTAAGTAAAGAAAATAAAACAAGTGAAGTTTTAGTATAAAAAACGTTAGGAGTTATAAGAAGTTGTTAGTGACAAAATTTTTAGCAACCATTTTTGTGACCACTTAGAAAAAAATAAATAATAACCTTAAGAATTTGAGTAAATAAGTTAAATTCGGTAAAAGAAACTAAATTAAAAAAATAAAGATTACGAGGTTAACTATTTTAATAGGTCAAAAGGACCAAGAATAAAAAGAAATGGATAACTAGGATTTGATTTAGAGTAAGTTATAAAGAATGTTTCTAATAGATTAATTTAGAGAGGATTATTCATTTAAGATGAATTAAGTTTAAAATTTGAAATTTTAAAAAGAATGATGTTATGACTAAGAAATTTAAATGACCATTGAAACTAGGAGAAAAAAATCAAAGGAAATTTATTACCTAGTAAAAATTTACTAGTAAAATAAGGAAAGATTTGGGTACACTAGATGTAGACTTTTTATAGGAGTTATCGAATCAATTTGTAACTAAGCGATATTGGACTAAGTTATGACGCCTAAATTAAAAAAGGTACCTAGGTCTTTAAATGACGAATGAGCAAATGAAATTTAATAGTTAAAGGAATGTAGTTAAAGAAATGAACTAATTAAATTAGTCATTAAAGGAAGGAATTATAGAATCTAGTAAAATTATATTTAAGAAAGATATTATTATTGGGATATAAGAGATTAAGTTAGGACAAAAGTAATTTTATCCCGACATATAAATTAGTAAGAAAGGGTTTTAGGACTAAATCTTAGACTTATCGTGAAAAGAGACTAGACCTATTAATTAAATGATAACTTTTAGTAACTAAGTAACAATGGACTTAGTTTGTGTTATTAAGGTCAAGTTAGTGCCTAGATTTCTAAACAGCTAATGGACACGCATAAAGGAAATAAATTTAGTTAATCAAAAGAATACAGTTAAGAGAATAATTTAGTTAATATAGTTAAGAATAGTAGAAATGAAATAAGGAGTTACAAGATTGTTAATCTTAAGTTGAAGAAAAGCATCGCTAAAACACTACTGGAACATAAATGATTAGTAAACCGTTTAGTGACCAAGAAAATAAGTTATTCAACAAATAAAGCCTGATTAGATTAATAAAAGGAAATTGACGATAGGGTCACTTAAAGATAACCTGAGAATTCATAATGGGACGTTAGGAAATTAAATCATGAAATAAATTAATTATACCCGATTAAATCAATAGGAGCATAAAAGGTTCAAGAGAACCCACACATCTCGAAAAGCGACCCGACCCGATGTATAACTTAAAACATCTGGCAACAACCGACATAAAGGCTAGCACATTAAAATTCAATATCGATAAATATATCATTCACTTCACGTTCACAAATAACAAAAATTCGAGGCACGCATTGTTATGTCATTATATCACTGTATAATTATTGAGGTGATAAGTTGATGAATATGGAGTAAAGTTCTCATGAGTATGTTGCTTGTACACATTACATGGGTAAGCATTAGAGATATGTCTTGTCTTGGCTAATGTGATACATTTAAAGGGTTGTTGATGTATGATTATGGATATATTGATTGAGTGGAATATTTCCTAAATATCATACTGATGTATGTTGTATGATGCATAGATAACTAGATAAGAAAATTATGAATAAGAGGTATGGAAAATGGTATCGTTACGGGTCCCAAAATGATTAAAATATAAAAGTATGTGAGACTCAGACCCGAGATGAATTGTGGGTGTTGAAGCGCCAATGTACCCCAAATTGTTGAGAAAGTGTAAAACCCTACTTCATTCCTAAGTGTCGAGTAAGTTTACTAAAATAAAGAAAAAGAGAAAATTTGGTTATACTGAGTAAAGAAAAAGAACTTGACATTAGAAATAGAGGGGAGTCATTTAGGGACCCTACCAAGGACCACTGAATAAAAATGAATTGTTGAATTATGCATCATATTTGGAGCTAAGAAGGGTTGTCAGAATAATCCCTTAGAGCATACAGTGATGGGTACACTGAAGAATCTCCCGTGTCTCGATACCCAAGGGCAATCTAGGGAGTATATTGGAGGCGGGAATTCCAAGTGGCATTGGATTTGCGCCCGTCGTCGGGCATCCCATCGTAAACTCTGGTATACTTCAGTAAGAGGCAGGATTTTCTATAACTATGGAGAACCTATTCTGTTGAGATGTGTGATTGTCCATTATGATGATTGGACTGTGAGTCCTTACCCATTTTTGAAAACCAGGATGAGGAGAGCTTTGGTCGCTCTAGTTGGGCAAGGAGAATAAAGTGAATGATGAAATGAACTCATACATTGCATTATTATAATTATCATTACTCATTCTTTGAGTATGATTGTATAGATGTTAGTAATCCTGAGAGGCGAATGGGAAAATGGGAATAGTCAGTTGAGATCAAGAGTAATGAGATAACTTAGAACATATCATAGGGACCCCAAGAGAGTGGAAAGGATTTGATTCTGGATTGTTTGTGTTGTGTAGGGACAGGTGTCAATAAGGCACCTTCCCAATTATTGCAGAGGTGAAGACTCACCCTTAAGCTATTTTTCTAGACATCATGGGGATGAAGACAGACTTCAGAATGAGGAGCAGCTAGACTCTTCTTGGACTGTAGACGAATAGAATAGGTTAAATTTTATTTTCATTCATGGGAGCCTACGTGCCCCTTTACTTTTGGTTTGTATAGTTACAGTTACGACCATGTATTATACATGATTTTGTTGTATATAAGATATATTTGTTCCACCAAGTTTCTTGTACAAAAAAAAACTTCTAACTGTTGACCAGGATAATCTAGTGGAAGGGATTGTCCTAGTTAACCGAGGGTGTTACAAAGTATCCTAGCTTTTTTGGATTCCATGTGTAGCCCATTGCATTGACTTAATATCAGAGGACATTGGAAAGCTCCCAAGGCTTAAAAAGACCATAAAAAAGGCTATTCTATTAGTTGGCTTTATCTATAGCCATTTAAGCACTTTGAGCTTGATGAGAAAATATACCAACAGAAGAGAGCTTGTGAGGCATGTGGTAACTCAATTTGTTACATGTTACCGACCATTGGAAAGGATCCATGAGGAGAAAACAAGACTTAGAAAAATGTTTACAAGTGAAAAATGGCAAGAAAACAAGTTATCAAAGGAGGCAAAAGGAAGAGAAGCAACAAAAACTATGCTAATGCCTCGCTTTAGAAGGAACGTAGTGTATATTCTCAAAGTGATGGCTTCATTGGTGAAGGTGCTTTAGCTTATTGATAGCAAGAGAAAGTCGACCATGGGATACATTCTTGAAGCCATGGAAAAGGTAAAATATGTGATTACAACATCTTTCAAAAAAAGATAAGAGAAAATACAAACGTTTTTTTACCACCATTAATGAGAGGTGAAACTGTCAGCTTTATCAACCATTGCATGTAACCAGTCACTTATTGAACCCATAGTTTTTTTATGGAAACCCTAAATTAGAGTTTGATCCTGAGGTTATTCAGAGGTTTTATGATTGCATGGGTATGATTGGTAGGAAACCTAGAGCTACAAACACAGATCACGGAGTTGCATTCACATATAAAACATCAACCTAGAATGTTTGATAGTCCTATGGCAAAAGAAATGAGGAATAAAATGCCCAAGGAAAAACTTCTTTATTGATTTATAGTTAATTAGTCATTTCTTAGGTGTTAAGTACTGACAAGTTGATTGACTATTGCTTTGTAGTTAATTGGTGGTGACTTTTTGGTACTACTACTCCCAACTTGCAATGCCTTGCCATAAAGGTTCTAAACCTAAATACGTAACTTGTAGCGCATCAAATTGTGAACAAAACTAGAGTGTTTTTGAACAAGTATGAATTTAGCTTACTCTTATTGTAGATTCATTCTAATTTTGTCTACATGTTCTTATTATTTCCCCTTTAATCTTGCATATTTATTCCAAGAAAAAGAATAGGGTTGAGCACCAAAGATTGCATAATTTGGTGTATGTCAAGTACAATCAAGCATTCCTATGAAGACACAACATTAGTGATGAGATTAACCCAATTTCCCTTTAAGGGGTTGACAAGTCTAATGAGTGGCTAGTGGGAGAGATGGATGGAGAAAGTGAAGAAGAGGAATGGTTCATGAAGGAGATAATCTCCTAGGGAGAGATGTTTATGGAGATTTATGAATTGGCAAGCCTAGAACAAGAACAACGTAAAAGAAGAAAAGAAAGCAAAAAATATCAGCAACCTTGTCTAAATCAAAAAGAGGTAGAGGAGCAAGTTCTTCTTTAAGTAGAAAAGGAAAAAGGGAAGTGATTGAAATTGAAGAACTAGAATTTGACGATGATGAAGAGGACACTAAGGATGAATTGAAGGATTTTAAAGAAATTAATCTTAATGAACACTTTTCAGAAAGAGGGGAAGCTAAAGGATTGACCATTATTATTCCCTACAAGAAGAATGACTATATTGATGAAAAAAACAAGATGAAGATGATGATTAGATTATGTTTCCCCCTTGATTCCTTTATGTTTGTTTAGTATTTGGATACAGTGTTATTAAATAATTGTCGCGGGTTATCGCGGCGAGCTATAAAAACTTTATAAAAGTTATAGCAGACGCTATGACGGGTTATGGCGGACACATTACAGACACAATAAATAAAACCATAATATCATAAATAACTTGAGAAAACATATCATAATATCAAAATGTCTTCCAAAGCAACATCCAAATCAAGCCATAATGTCATAACTCATAAATAACTTAAAACATCAAGCCATAATAACATCTAAATGTTAAACAAACATAAAAGAATCAAGAGAAAAAACAATCTAGTCATCATCTTCATCATCCCCATCATCTTCATCCCCTTCTTCTTCATCAATATAGTTATTCTCCTTGTGGGGAATGTTAGCAAAAAATCCTTCAGCTTCTTCTCCTTCGGATGGGTGGTCATGAAGATCCAGCTCCTTAAAATCCTCTAATTCAATTCATCCTTGGTGTCTTCATTATCCATAAATTTTGGTTCTTCTTCAACTTCAACCACTTTCTCTTTTCCTTTTCTACTTGAAGAAGAACTTACTCCTCTACCTCTTTTTGATTTAGACACCATTGATTTTTGTTGCTTTCTTTTGTTCTTTCTCCTTGTGTATGTTCTAGGCTCTCCAATTTTAGAAATTCTATACACATCCCACCATCGGAGATCATCTCCTTCATGGACCCTTTCGTCTTCATCCTCTCCATCCATATCTCCCACTAGCCACTCATTAGATTCATCAATCCCTTGAAGGGAGATTGGGTCAATCTCATCACTAATGTTGCATCTTTATAGGAGTGCTTGATTGTACTTCACAAAAACCAAATCATACAATCCTTGGTGCTCAAGCCTATTCCTTTTTTTGGAATGAAACTACAAGATTAAAGGGGAAATAATAAGAATACATATATAAATTTAGAATGGATATACAAGTCAAGTTCAGACTTACTTGCTCAAAAATACTCTAATTTCTTTCATAGCCGGATGCACTACAAGTTAGGTTCAGAATCTTTATGGCAAAGGTTTGCAAATTGGGAGTGGTAGTACCAAAAAGTCGCCACTAATTAGCTACAAAGCAATGGTCAATCAACTTGTTAGCACTTAACACCTAGGAACTGACTAATTGACTATAAATTGCATAGTCTTTTACCTGGTACGGTTTGGTTCCTCATTTCTCTCACCATAGGACTACCAAACATCCCAGTTAATGTTTTATATGAATGCAGGTCTATCAAGATTTGTGTCTGCAGCTCTAGGTTTCCCACCAACCTACCCATGCAATCATAAAACCCTTGAATTACCTCAGCATCAAACTCCAATTTGGGGTTGGTATAAAACATCTACGAGTTCAACAAGTGACCGACTGCATGTAGTGATTGATGAAGTTAACAATTCCACCTATCATCAATGATGAAAAAAACTTCAGTGTTTCTCATCTTCTTTGAAAGATATCATAATTGCCTTATTTGCTTTCTCCATGGCTTTGTAAATGTAGCCCATGGCCGGCTTTTTCTCACTATCAACAAGCCTAAGCACCTTCACCAATGGAGCCATTACTTATTCCTCTAAAAATGAGGCATTAACACAGTTTTGTTGATTCCCTTCCTTTTGCCTCCCTTGACAGCTTTCATTTCCATTCTTCACTGACAAACATTTTTCTTAGGTTTGTTTTCTCTTCATGGATCCTCTCTAATGATAGGTAACATGTGGCAAACTGGGTTACCACATGCCTCACAAGCTCTCTTCCATTGGTATATTTTCTCATCAAGCTTAATGTGCTTGAATGGCTATAGATGAAGCCAACCAATAAAATAGCATTTTTTAGGGTCTTCTTGATCCTTGGAAGCTTTCCAATATCCTCTAACATCAAGTCAATGCAGTGGGCTGCACATGGAGTCCAAAAAAGCTTAGGATACTTCTCCTCCAACAGTTTCCCAACACGAACATAGTTGTTGTCATTATCTGTTATGACTTGGATAATGTTTTTTGGTCTAACCTCCTCCACAATGGCTTCAAGCAATTGAAACAACTTATCCCCGGTTTCACAAAATCGAAGGCTTCAATACTCTTGCAGAACATAGTCCAAGCTATAGAATTCACCAAAAAATTGATGATTGACCTTTGCTTTTTATCAGTTCATGCACCAGCCATAATAAAACAACCAAACTGAGCTAACTGTTCTTCATGGCCCTTCAACAACTCCTTTGTGTACTCCATCTCCTTTTTGAGAAGTGGTACTCTAATATCATGAAAGCTAGGAGGGGGTAGATGGGGTGCAAAATTACCAACATATCATGAAAACTTTCCAACTTAATCAAGTTGAAAGATAGATCGACTTGATACCAAAATCAGGTAATGTACTTATGCACCTTTTTCACTACCTGTTTATCAACTGCCTCCCTTATGTTTTTTTGCTTTATTTTTTCCTTTGATTTTTAGCAATGGAAGATTCAAGCCTCTTGCAGTATAGACCAATTGGACCCTTCAATTTAGATTGAGACCTCTTATTCGGTATGGCACTACTACCGGTTTGGGATTGGGAACCACTTCTGGTTCAGGATTCCAACTCGTTAAATACATCTACTTCATCACTTGCACTCTTACTTCCACCACTAAGGTCTTCGAACACTTGCTTTACCATAGCTTCTCTCTTCCTCTTCTTACTTGTCATTGCAGTCTTCAACTCTTCTCTAACCTCAATTGGACAAGTTGGGCAAGATACAACATTTCCTGGCTTCCTAATTAAGTGCTTATTTGCCCTTATAATGCCTCCTTTAATCATTTTTCTTTGTAGAAATTGCATCAAATGACGTTTGTATCACCATTATTCATAGTAGAACAATATTTCCACCTAATGTCACATCTTTTGTTGTTACTCCTGCTACTTGTAGTAGTGGTCGTGGAAATACCAGCAATGGGGTCGGTATTTGTTGCCATTTAAGTAAGTCTGTGACTGTGACAAGAATAGAATTTGAGGAAAAACACTTATTTTAATATTCTTCAACATGAAACAGCAATATAAAAACAGAAATCAAAGAGGAACCATAAACAGAACGAACCACAATGCTGAAAAAAATAGTTTTAACTGGAGAAAATAGTTTTAAGTTGTCAAAAATAGAGAAAGAGCCATACACAACAACATAACCAACATAAACAACAGCATAAACAGAAACCAAAGAGGAACCATACACAGCAACATAACTAGAGTTGAAAAACAAAGTTGTTGGAGAAAAACAAAGTTGAAGGAGAAAAACATAAGGAGAAAAATAGAGTTGAGAGAACAGATAAAAAATAGAGCTTTATTGAAGAAAGTTAAAAAAGTCAACAGAATAGTTACAGAGGTAGTCGTTAGAGACTTCACGACCGTCGCAACTGCTCTTCCTTACGGAGAACAATCATTGGAGACTGATGTACATTGGCAACGGACAGTGGACGCAGGGGTGGAGAGGTTACCGAGTGAAAAATGTATCAGAAATGGAGGGGGCTGCTGCAAAACCTAATTTTTTAGGTCTTCTAAGTGATCTAACCCGGCCCAACAGGGCCCAGACGCTAGAAACCCATATAGCGCCGTTATGACCGCAATTCCTTATCGTGATCGCCACAATGCCATGGCCATAACGGCCATTATCCCCAAAATACTGGACACCATTATGGCACCCGTTTTTTCGGGTTACAAAATGCAGAATGGCCTAAAAGCACACCGCCACACCATTATTGCGATGCCATAACATTTTTTTAATAACACTTTGTGGCTTAATTTAATTGTTAGTGTGCTTTTTGAAGTTATTTATGACATTATAGCTTGATTTTAATGTTATTTTAGTTGACATTTTGCTAATATGGTATGCTTTTTTAAGTTATTTATGACATTATAACTTTATTTTATTTTGTTCACTATGTGTGCATCACACCCCATTATAGGGTCTATAACATACCCCTAGCCATATGTCAAAATCATGTATGATTTAAGCAACTAGAATGGATGGACATAATCGTGTCTAGCAATCAGTCACTTACAAATAGTTAACGCATTAAAACATTTTATATGCCAAAATTTGAATGTGACAAGGCTTGATTCCACAACACATTAGAGAGAAAAGAAGAGTCTCACTACTAAACTATATGACACATTTAAAAAATATGACGCAACTATATATAGTTACATTATATCTGTAGAATGTATATCCATTAATAAAATCTATCTACGAAATAAATATTTTTATCTTTTTTCATTTAGTATAAAAATTAAAATTAAAATTAATGAACGAAAAAGGGTAGAATATTTTTTTTCAAATAAATTATATTAATGGATATGCATTCTACGAATATAATATAACAATATATTATTATATTACATCTTTTAAATGTAACCTAATGGTAAAACTTCTCTTCCATCTCCTACTCAAATTGAATGGTTCAGATGCTATCTTAGAATCCAAACAAAAATGATGACTTGGAAAGAAAACATATGGCATAGATTGAGTTGACACATGGCTAGAGACCAATACATGTGACATAAATTAAGTTAACACATGGCTAGGAGGGCAGGGGCATTAGAGCCCTCAATTTACTACACTTAACAACCGGTCAAACCAGTCACTCTTAAATAATCAACATGTTAAAATATTTATATGTCTAAATTTAAGTGTAACAAAGTTTGATCCCCTAATGTATAGGAGATAGAAGTGGAGCCTCAGGAGGGCATATATCATATGAGTTTTTCTAGGAATGGATGCCCTCGGCCACATGTGTGATTTAAGAAACTGGAATGGATAATCTTAACCACGTATCAATTGAATTTATACCACATGTATTAGTCTCTAGCCACTTGTCAACTTAATTTATGCCATATATTTTTATAAGTCATCATTTTTGTTTAGATTATAAGTTAGCATTTGAAGCGTTCAATTTGAGTAGCAGATGAAAAATGAGTCTCACCACTAGGTTACATTTAAGAGATGTAATATAACCATATATTGTTATATTATATTCGTAGAATATATATCAATTAATATAATTTATTTACAAAATAAATACTCCTGCCATTTTTTGTTCATTAATTTTAATACTAAGCAAAAAAGACAAAAATATTTATTTCGTAGATAGATTTTATTAACAGATATACATTCTACAGATATAATATAATTATATATAGTATTATATATTTTAAATGTGTCAATCTCTAATGTGTTGCGGAATCAAGTCTTGTCATATTCAAATTTTAACATATAAAATGTTTTAATGCGTGGACTATTTACGAGTGACCAATTGCTAGACATGATCATGTTCATCCATTATGACACATGGTATCCAAATTGACATATCGACTTTCACATAATAAACTAGACATTTTACTTAAGAATAACCATTAATTTTGACTATTATTTTCTCACTTTTACTTTTCCGGGGCCTACATACTCTGGTCTTCTTTGTCATTCATCGTAAAAGTAATAGTAATATGTCAATTAGTAAAAACTAATGTCAGTTTGCATATCATATCATGTTTCCGCTAGTGTCTTATTAACATTACTTAGATTCGAACTCTAAATTAATTGGTTGTAAAAAAAAAAAAAGCAAAGGCCAATTTAATATTTTTATTAGGTCGGGAATAAAATGTTATTAACTCGGTATCCGGGAGAGTGTTTTAAATAGAGAACAGGTCAAAATACAAGACCAAGTTCATACTAAACAAATGGTATTAAACCGGTAGCTTGCTTTAAGTTCATCAGTTTGGACTCAGGGTCAGCAAACCAATTAAAATTTTTGAGAGAATTACATACACCAAAAAATTTAGGTAGTACAATTGCAAGAATTTTCACAAAGGTAAAGCAATGGAAATCTACGATTTAGTTTCACAATACAGATGGGGTAAACGGACCTTTGGTTACAATTTTATTGGTTATTTTGTTGAAGAACCTCTGCTTCAGCCTTAGCCATAGGATCATCCTTCATCTCATTTTCCTCTTCTTTTTCACCTTCTCTCTCTTGGGCTACTTGTTTCCTGTGCAGATCTTCTGCAGCCTGCATTGCTGCTCGATTCTCTGCTTCAAGGCGCCGCATTTCTTCTTCTTGTTGCTGTCTCTCAAACCACGTATCAGCATCAGCCCAAACTGAAAAATTCAAAATACGAGTCAATCACAAAGGACACATTGATTCTGAAAAGTTCAAATCATTTCCCCATATATAAGCTTAAGAATCCCTGAAAATATCATCTATTCACAAGGTGCACTAAACAATCCACTATAACATTCTGTCTCTACTCTACTAAGTTAGCATGGCTTGTAATATATGAAAGTGTTTACATTACAAGGATCTATCAGCTGCTTATAAAAAACAAAGCGAACGAAGATCTATCAGCTGCATTGCTCTCCAAATATAAATTTGCAAACATAGATAATGAATTACGGCATAAATACATATGAAAGCATAGCGGAAGAGTGCAACTGCAAAGTAAGAAGTGGTATATCTATATGGAGCTAGTCCCTCCTGAGCTCCTTCATTCCCACAGTTGCCCTTCTTATTTGCAGGCCAGCATAATTTATATGATAAGTGCACCATTAAAATTATGCCAGGGAACTATTTGAACAAAGACTAGACAAACAAGCCCAACAGCATTCCCTCCTCAGCAATTTGGTTCAACCATTATGATGGCATTCAACCAGGTGAAAAAAATCAAAAAACAAAAGCAATTATGGTGGTAAAAGAAATCTCATGATTGTTTTTTTTTGTGGGTTGTTACAGACACATCATCCATACACGACACTACCCAAAAGCTGCACTTTCAAAAGGAAAATTTCCCCTAATAATGCAAGGTACACTACTTTTCTAGTAGATCTGCGCCAAGTTGAGATCCAAAATTTTGAATCACAATTAGAATACTGAACCATAAGATTCACGATCAGTAACTAAGATAATAAATCATGTATGCCTAACAAAGTCGTGAGAAAATTAAATCATAGATATGAGAAGCATTTGAAAATAAAGAAACAGTAAAGATATTGATACATTGACATTTGAAAAGACATACAGCTGACCACACATACGGCTAGCAAAAGTGAAATATAAACTTCAAAATAAGCCAAGATTAAACTGAAACAGCAGTAGCACACAAAGCAGAACAGCAACCAAGTAGAGAAACAACAAAAATGAAATACTAGCAATGAGATAGAAGATCACTGGACAAACAGGATCTTGATTATTGAATAATAAATGCACGCAACAATAGGGGCAGATGCGGCACGTGAACTCACTACCTATTCATCAGCAATTCAAACAACGCATGGTGCAATTAAGCAACTAAAGGTGTTTCACAGCCCAATATGTATAAAATCCAGTGTTATCAACAGAAAATTGTGAAAAATTTCAGGAATCATGTAGACAAAAACCGACATTTCGAAAAGATAAAAGGAATAGGGTTTATGGACATACTAGGCTGAGCAGCCCAACCCTGTTCGCCACCCTTGATGCGTTCGGGGAGGGCGTAATTGACGGTGAGTACACGGCCATAGAGTTCGGCACCGTCCATGTTGTCCATGGCGGCGGCGGCATCTTCCCTCTCGAGGAACGTCACGAAGCCAAAGGAACGGTGCTTCTGAGTGGCCTGGTCTAACGGCGTCTTAACATCCTTAATATCTCCGAAGGGAATGAAAGCAGCGTGAAGAATGGACTCGTTCACTTCCTCGGCTAATCCTCCAACGTAAAGCGTGTTCTTCTGCACCCCTTGCGTCATCGCCATTACTACTACGCTCACTCACTGTTCTCAATTCTTCAACGTGCTTATGGTTACAGATTAATAACGGTAGATTGTTTTTTTTGGGAAATCATAACGATAGATTTTTTTTTTGGTCAGTAACGATAGATTCAAAATAAAACCCGTGCCTTCAGTTCGGTCTTTGGGCTGGCCCATTTCTCTGGGTTTAATTGGGTTCTTTGGTTTTTATATTTTAAAACGATTCAATTTTTACCAAAAAAAAACACGATTCAATTAAAATACCAGCTACTGACCAAAAAAAAAAAATTAAAATACCAGCAAAATATTTATTCATCATGAGAAGAATTTGTGAAAACTATTAAAATATGAAGTGTTTTATAATTTTTATTTAATTTCAAAATAAGGAAATGATGCTTCAAATAAAACTTTAAAATGCAGCATACAGTAAAAAATTATAAGTTTTAAATGATAATTTTAATTTTTATCCATAAAATTCAAACTTTTATTAAAAATATAATAACTATAATATTTTATATTTACTAGCCACAACATAGTGAACATTTTTTTATTTTTATTCTTATATATAATACAAAATTTACCATTTTAATTGATCTCAAATAATTTATCATCATAAAAGATTATGATAATAATTTTTCGAAATATATTCTACTTTATAGATAATTTATTGAAAAAACTACTATGGTAAAAAAATATAGGCTAAATTACTACTTATATCATTATTTCTTTAGTTTGTTTTAAATCGGATACGTAGTTTATTGATTTTAATTTTAAATAATTATTTTAACTTTAAAAAATGTGTCAAATAAGTCATTTTTATTTTGCATTATCTCATCTTTCATTACCTTTGTATCTTCCTTGTTCTTTGTTCTGTCATTCAATGTCTCATTCAAAATAGTTTGTATATTCTCACTCATAAACAACACCTTCAATAGTCTCACTCTCATCTAATATAGTTGTGGTATGAACAAATAACATTGCTAAAAAGTAAGCATAAGTGATGAATCAAACTTAAACTTGTTGTTAAAGATATTTTAGGATTGCAATATCTCATTTTTAATCATCAACTTGTATAGTTACTTATAGTTTAGTTTATTTTGATTTGTTAATTGTGAAATTGTTCAATATCTTCTCCTTATCCCTAGGCATGATGTTTGACAATTGAGAAGTATTTCTAATAGACACAATGTCCAATTCAAACAGGTCAAACTTATGTGACACATATAGACTTTCCTATGTGATACATGTGTCATACACATTCCCCTAACCCTTTAAGGAAATCCCTATTTTATTGCTAAATTTGACTATTAATTTAAGCTTTGTTCTAAAATCCTTATGAGCCTGTTTAGTGGATAAAATAAAAGCGTTAAGATAAGATAAGTCAGTCTATCTTGTTATTATGTTATGTTTGGTGTGCCAACAAGATAAGATAAAGGCTATCATGTTCCTTATATATCCTATCCTATTGCTCCTTTGTAATTTCTATCATATTGGAGTGGTTAGGTTAAGAATGAACAAAATAGGATAAAGAGTTATTTTTTATTTATCATCATCATCATCACCATCACCACCACCACCATCATTATTATCAATCGTTTTTTACCAAAAATTAACACCTAAGCATTGCATTGGCTCAAAATGGTTGGGTGGTGGAAAGCTGCCATATAAGGTCTTTTTTCATCCCCAAAGGTTCATAAGTTTCATGTAAGGATTTGGATTCAATGCATTTAAGATTTGGTGTAGTTGGTACATTTAGACTTATTAAATTGATTATTTTCAATACCCCTTATAAGTTATATTTTTCATAATCGTTGTGTTATAGTTTGATTTCAAAAATACTAATATAAAAATACTTCTTATATTAGTCATTAAAAATAACCAATTTAATGAGTCTATATAAATACACCAAATCTCAAATGCACTAAATCCAAATTCCTCATGTAAAGCTTGAAATGGAACCATTTAAAGACTTATTAATTTAGATGAAGTGATTAGACTTCTTTAGTTGGTTGGGATCTTACTTAATTTGTTGGGTAATGGCTTACCATAACTTATCTCACCCTGTGTGAGATTATAGAGACTAATTGTAGTGATTATACATACTTGTCTCTCAAGGCCTTTCATAAATTCTAAATTTTTAGGGTATCATAAAGTTAAAATTGGTCCATTTTAAAGGCACATGGATGACGTAATCAAACTTCATTTGGTAGGGTTGACCCTCACTAGGGTGGGTAATGAACTATAACATGTTTCTACCTTGACAAGTCATTAGACCTTAGTTGTCGTTAGTATTTCACCATGCCTAAATGTTTATGTCGTTGCCCATAAGTTCTTTTGGTAGACTAAAATGTTTGTGGTTGTTAGGTAAACCCTAAAATAAGTTATTTTAAATAAACATATGTTTACTACACATAATCATTGATGGTGGGTGCTTCAAATGATAGTGTGTTGACTAGTTGCATAATGCTTTAAATGACGTGGTAGAGTCTTTAAATAATGGTTGAACAATGGTTGGTAGGTATGAATAGTTGTAAGATGACATGGTGTGGAACTCAAACAACAAAAGAATGATTTGGTTTTTATCCATAATGGGCATAAAGAACCGATCAAATGGGATTGTTAACTCGACTCGATCAAGTTACCAATTTTCGGTTGGATCGGTCGAGTTGAGTTGAATTTATAACACCAAAGATAAGTATACAACTATACTTTCTTTGTAATTTATTTTCACATAGTTTGTAATGATAAAATGATGGATTTTTCAACAACTAGTACAAATTGACGTTAGTTCCCTTTAATCTTCTTGTATATATTTTTATTTTCACGTGTATAATTTGATTCTTTCCATATGTGAATGTATAGAACTAGTAACTAAAAGGCTAAAATATATATTTGGTCCTTTACATTTATTTTAGATCACGATTTGGTCTTATACATTTACAAATGGTCTCAAAGTTTTCCTTTCTATTAATTTCATTAAAGAAACCAAGGGAACAAATTATGTGGCATTTGACATGGCATCCATAGGTAATCGAACAACTTATGTGGCACTTGATAAGGCATAGTTGACATATGTCACAATTTGATTAGTTGACTTGTAAACTTGAAAATTAAAAAAAAACTTGCTCCAAGTAGGATGTAAACTTGAGAGAAATGAGTGGAAGGAAACTTGTTTACCATTAGACCAAAGCACATATTTGGTATTGTAGATGAATATTTATATCTATAAGACACACCTAAGTATATGTATAATATTATTAGTTGTAATAGATATACTATTTTAAAATTTATATTTTAATAATATATTAATTATTTAAATAATATTAAATATGTTATTTTAAAATAAATAAATTATAGTTGAATATATGTGACACTTGAAACTCAGATCATAACTCTTAAGGTAATTGACCTGAGTGTATGAAGTTTAGAGTAATTTTTTTTCCTTTCTAGAACAACCACCTCAAAATTCGCAACCTAATGCGCACGAAAACTCATATAAAGTTTATCCTAAGCCAAACCTTTCATAAGAGTTCGTCATCAATGGACTAAGCTTTTAACATGCCAATTCTCTAAGTTAACACCATATAAGCTACAAATGATCATATTATACCATTAGTATGATTGGAGTGGCATAGCATACATATATCACCTAAGCATAGTCCAAACACCAACTAAGTCAGGAAATGACATTTATACTTACAGACCAAAGGTAAACTAGCACTAGTCAAAATACGTTACAAAACCATTACACATCCACATATACATATAAAAAAACACCAAAATATCATCCTTTATTCCTTTGCACGATTGGCAAATATTGCATGACGTTACCAATTGCTTCCATGCTTCACATTCACTAAGCACCAATCAGGAAGTGTGGTACTAGGCATAAAATGAGTACAAAATAAATAGGGATTGCTCAAGCACTTCACTAATACATAGAAATTCATCCAAATTCAATCACAAGGAGATGCAATGCTATGCATATGCCAGGCAACATTCATTCTTTACTTAGTCTTCTAATTACCCAATGTTGTATGATATATCCATTTACTGGTGGGAATTTACTATAATATCATCATTCACATAATCTTTTTCTACCGATACCAAACTAAATTTCTTGTTTGCAACAGTGTCACATATTATGACTCAGTCATCCATAACCTGTGTTGCGGGCTGTAACATCCCGATTTTTAATTAATTACCGAGTGTGGTAAATTTCAGGATTAAGGTTATGGATTAATTAAGTTAATGGTTGATTGGAATTTAATGGTTAATTAAGGATTAATTGCCAATTAGGCAAATTGATTAGATAATAATAATAATAATAATAATAATATATACCTTGGTGACTTATGAGAGAAGCTTCGGTTCTCCCTCTCTTTTCTTCCCGCGTGGCCCACGTTGATGGCTTTAATTGGATAGAATGTTGATGGGACTTGCATTAATGAGGATGTGGCTGCTGATGGAGATTAGAGGCTATGGCATAGCAGCGTGATGATGGGGCTGAGATGATAAGGCCTTGGTTGCATATTTTTCCCCTCACTCTCTCTTCATTCCTCGTTGTTGCATGTTCTGGAGGGAGGAGAAATGCTCCTCCTTCTCTCTAGAACTCGTTGGAGCTCCTGCTCCTTCGTCCTCTCCTTCATCCTCTTCTTCCACCCACGCATTGTGTAGAACCGAATGGGATCAGCGTGGTGATGGCAACAACGTGTGGCTGTGTGTGGGACAGCATGGCTGTGTGTTAGAGGCTGGGTTTCTCCTCTGTTCCCTGGTCTTTCTCCTTCTTGCTGGTCCTTCTTCTTCTTCTCTTCTTCATCTTCGTTGATGGGCCGTTTGTGGCTCGGTTTGAGAGCCTACAACTGTGTGGTTGCCTCGTTGTGGAAGTGGTCCACTGAGGGTGAGGCTGTGCTGTCGTGAGGAAGAAGACATGCATGGTGCATGGAAGCTTGGTTGTTCTCCACTGTTGGTGAGGACGATGTCATACCTTTGAAGCTGTGAGGCTTAGATGAAGATGAGTGTTGGAATCCTCTACTGGTCATGGGAGAAGATGATGTTGAGCCTGGGAGACTCTGATGCTCGTAAGGAGGCAGAGTTGATTCTCCAAAGCCGAGCAGAGTGTTGCTGTGGCTGGGACCGAGTCGTTATGTGAGTGGACGAGTGGCCAATGGCTTCTGGATCTCCATTCCAGGTAAGGGGGCTTTGCATCTTAAATGCATGGCTTATAGACGGATTTTCGGGTGACATAATTGTACTGTGTTGTGTTGATGTATATTGTATGCTGTTGTTGAGTTGAACCCGGATGTATGTTATTTGTTATTGCATGGAGTATGATTATCCGTTCAAGAGCTGTATGATACCATTTGTGATGATATGAGTTAACATATAAGATGCATGATAATTGTAATATGAATGCCGAGTGAATTGTGTAGTTTATTATTGGTCCCTATGCGAGTAATGATATGATTGTATGCATGTGATGCATGATATTAAATTTGTGTATGCTGAGTGCATAGGATGGGGACTGGCAAGATAATTCCGAGTGGAATGTATATGAGAAAGCATGGGATGATTACTGGTGTTAGATTCCGAGTGGAATTATATATAAAATGGTGTGAGGCTTAGAAAATGCTAAGTCCGAGTGTATCCCATGAAATAGTATGCGAGGCTCGTGGATAATGATAATCCAAGTGAATGGCATAGTGATTGCCGAGTGAATGGCATAGTGATTGCCGTGCGGATGTGATACAGGCTGAGTCATCTGATTCGCTGTGAAAATGTCGAGTGCATAGAGTGTTGAATGCGGATTTCTGAGTGGGCAATCGAATGAATATGAGTTGAATTTATAGGCATACGTGTTATTGAATTATTGTGAAATAAAACACCTTGCGGGGTGCCACGAAGGGTATAATCCTGAGTGAAGAGGACGTTGTCCTATTGTTGTGAATGATATTGAATATAACACCTTGCGGGGTGCCACAAAGGGTATAATCCTGAGTGAAGAGGACGTGGTCCTAATGTTGAATGTGATGAAAGACCTCGAGTTGGACTCGGGGCAGTGCCTGGGGCACTAAGCGTGAAATGAGACGCTTGATGAAATGCCGAGTGCATTGGCGTTGGACGCCGAGTGAATGAAACCGTATGCATATATGATTCGCCACTGGAATGCGTTGGACGTCTATTACCGATCGGCAATCAAATGACAACATATAAATATGGCTAAGTCCTGGAGCTGGGCTCAGGCAGACTCCTTGAGCATGACTCGGAGTATGAATACTGTTGATATAGTATTGGGATAGATTTGGGGTGAAATCCGATTGAAGGATTGTATTATTGATGAGGATGTTAGGCTTTATAGCCGAGTGAAATGGTTAAGAAACCCGATTGGAGATGTTTGTGTTTGCTCATATTTAAATGACAGTGTGTATATTTGATTGATGATATATATATATTTGTATGTTGTGGATTCAAAGATAAATTCGAGCCAATATCTGTCATTTAATATGTAAAGCTCACCCCTACACCATTTTTCAGCATGTGCAGGTCGGATTGGATGAGGTGATGGCCTTAAACCCGAGTGTTGGGTGTTTATGATAAGGCTGTGTACATAGTGTAATGTACCGAGTGTATATTGATGTATTAAAGCCTTGGCCGGCTCATAACATGTTGTATAATGAATACCATTTATATATATATATATATTGAATCTGAGTTATTGGAAATCCGAGCGTAAATTCCTATTTGTGTATATATGTTTTACATGGGCAGTATGTATTGGAGACGGCTAGGACTTGATGTTGAATGAATAATGATGAGATAATTGAATAATCCGAGCGCATGTTTATATATATATGGTTATGAATCGGTTGAAGAGTATTGCTGAATGGATAGTCAGATTTGTGAATCAGAGAGTGTATATAGATAAGTATTTTATGTTGATTTGATGCTTCATATCATCGGGAATATAAATGATGTTGTATGAATAATACTAAGTTAATGAATCCCGTGAGAAGTGTAAGAGACTTAGACCCATTTCCGAGTGAGGATCACTGGGTGGCCTTTTTCCGAGTGAAAAATATATGGTGAACCCCGAGTGGGGAATGATTTGAATATCCCGAGTGGAAATCCGAGTGAACCTCTTCCGAGGGAAGAGCTATTGTAATGGCTTAGATTGGAATATATTCTAAGTGTATGAGTTATACATGTATTCCGAGTGATCATGGGTACCTATTCCGAGTGAATAAGGTAATATGTATTCTGAGTGTTTAAGTATGGAATGAGTCCGAGTAGGACTTGACTTAATGGTTTCCCCGAGTGGTTAAGTATTTCATAAATCCGAGTGACTTACTTGGTGAATATTCCGAGTGGCTTGGGGTTAGAGTAAAGCAGATTAGAACTTGACTGTTGGGACCCCTTCTGAGTGAAGGATGGTTTGAGTATTCTCCAAGTGAGAAAAGATGAATATGCCGAGTGGCGTTTGATTGGGCGATATCTCGAGTGAGGGAAGCTATTGGATGCCGAGTGAGATAACCCTCAGTTATCGAGTGGATTGTATATGTAATCCTTGAGGTTAGAAAATAAGAGACTAAGTTATGGGACGTATGAGATGGGGTCGAGTGATTGGAATCCCCTTATACCGAGTGGACTTGGGAATGAATCCCGAGTGGACTATTTCATTACTGAGTGAATGGTTGTCTCGAATACCGAGTGATGGGATTGCCGAGTGTGGCTCCTCGCTTCAGCGAATGAAGGATTCGCTCTAGCGGGAGTGTGTTGTTGGAAGGTCTTTGGGTCGGCTACGCCTAAGCGAAGGGGCTTTCGCCCGAGCGAGTTGGGCTGTCTCGCCCAAGCGGGCTGTATCTCGCTTGAGCGAGCAGGCGCTGTATTATTGGGTTCGCTCAGGCGTTTTATTTCTTCCGCTGAATGGTTTTGATCGGCTTTGTTTTTTCGTAGCCTTCCCTTCCTCTCTCCTTTGTAGTCGGTCCCTTGTTCTTATTTGGCCCGGTTCTTCATGGTCTATGGACCTGGCTCTCATATCTTCATATATGAGAGTGGCTTTTTATTGATCCAGGTATTTTTCTAAATAAAAATTAAAAATTGGGAAAAATTTCCCCTGTTTCGGGTTTTAAAATTAAGGGTGTTTCATGGGCCAACTCTAGAACACCTCATCTAGAGTGTATAATAAATCATACTTGTAGGATCAGGACTCATCATAGAGTTACCCCCCACTAGGCTAGCAATCAAGGGACCTCTACATCCCAAGATGCGTCTTTAATGTATATGATACATGATGCAACAATGTTATTATATTTCATTATACCATACTTTAAATTTCAATGAACGACAATTCGTAATCATATGATTATTTATAATTCCCAATCATACATAGAGGTTTCCACTTCTATATAAGCATACATGGATGTACCATATATCCCTCATTATAAGTCATACTATCGTATTTCTTTTTAAGGAAATCAATAACACATAGGAGCATAATCCCATACTACATTAGTTTAAGAGATCAATAGAGTTAGGTTTTATAAGGGTGGATAGCCTAAAAGGGGAATAAAACAAAGGTTAAAAGGATGCAGGTCAAGGGCTGCTCACCTAGGTGGCCAGGGCTTGCCTAGGCGAAATGGGTGGATTCAAGTGAGCTTGCCTGGGCAACTGAGGCTTGCCTAGGTGAAAAAAGTCTAGGGAAAATCTTGCTTTGCTCACCTAGGCGATAAGACTTACCAAGGCAAATTGGGCAATTTATGGGGTGCTTGCCTAAGCGATTTAGGTCCAGATGAATTTTTTACCATTTGGCTCTCCTAGGTAACTAGGGCTCGTCTAGGAGACCCTATCAAATATAGGATGGGCAGAATAGGGCAGGAAAAAAGATTTTGCTAATTTTATTTAATTCCTGGCTTTTGTAATTCAATCTGGTCTTTCACATTCACTTCATAATCTCACTTGGACTCCCCGCTACATCATTCTTAATCATCTCTGCACATGTAAACATTCATATTCCTGTTTAACTCCCACCAAGGTCATGGCTCTAAATGGGTATTTCGTATTCTAAGATTCATTGCCAAATTACCAACTCATATTGCTCAATCGCATTAGCATCTCAACATATACATTTCCTCAATTCACATAATCATATTTCATAGTAATCATTTTATATAACATTCTCTATACTACATTTCATGTCAACTTAACAAAATTGTCAATTCAATTCAAAACTCATTTCAAAAACTACATTACAAATAATTAAATTCACTTATTTATCATATTAACCCACAATGCAACAAACTCAATTTATATCACACTATCATTGCAACTTACTTGTTCACCAAAATGACTCACAACACAATCATATCAATTCAAAGTTCATCATTAATGTAATTCATAATCTACCATGCTAGTTAACATTGCAATTAGGCATTAATCATATTTACCCTAACTCCACAATTACTATATAGCCTTATCCATTTCCTTACTTATCGACAACATAGCCCTCTCTTTATTACCTCAATGAGACAAGCAATTCAATCCAGGGGTGGTGAGCTTTCCTTTATTCTATTTTCACCTTATATACAATGGCATGTAATTTCACATAATCAATAACCAAGCTAAAACCTAATTCATCAACCAATTCCTAACTACCTGGAGCTCAAAAGTGCAATGTGCAATAACTGAATGAAGGAAGTATATTCATAACTTTGACTTACTAAATGAAAGAGCAAATTGAGAGGGTTGGGCTTTTCTCTCCAAGATCACTAAATAACAACACCCCTACAAATAAGAATTTTGAGAGATTAGGATTTTAGTCAATAAGTTGAAGGGATCACTAAGGGTTCCTAGATTCATGCTTGGGTGACTAAAATGGAGAGTAAGAGTTGAAGTTAGCTTGGCATGTGGAGATAAAAAGGTAAGAGGAATGAAGGAAACCCTTCTTTGCCTTAGAATATAGAGAAAATAGTGATGTAGCAGAAAGGAAGATGGCCACGGTAGGGAGAGGGTTCCATGACTTGTGAAGGAGAAAAATGGATGAGATGTGTTGTAATGGGAATAAGAGAAATGTGGGAGTGAAATAGGGTGAGGATGAGTGAGAGTGATCGAGAAAAAAATTATGGAGAGTGGGAAATCTGAGTGATTAAAGAGAGGAGAAGGATTTTTAAGTTTTTAATTACCTAGGATAAGTATTTATTGTGACATCCCGGCACTGTTGAGGGTGGGGAGTGATCGTCGGTGCATGGGCACGGACAAGGAGCGGCTCCTGGAAGGCCTCCAGTGGGGAATATGACATCCCAGACACTGTTGAGAGCGGGGAGTGATCGTTGGGCATAGGCACAGACAAGGAGCGGCTCCTGGCAGGCTTCCAGTGGGAGGGACACATGAACGAATTGAATACGTACCAGAATGAGAGGGATCCAAAGACTGTATAGGTATGAGACTATACAGTCGAGGATAGCTTAAAGGAATTAATTAGTACTACCTATACCAACAAATGCATTATCCTTTTCGGTGGCCCATCACATAAGGACTCTAAAGTTAAGCGTGCTTAACTTGGAGTAATTCTGGGATGGGTGACCTCCTGGGAAGTTCTTAGGAAATATATGAATGAGGATAAAAGCACATTGGAAAGGTCCTTGTGTTGGTCTATGGGGAGAGTCGTTCATTCCTGAAAAGCGGCCGGGGCATTACATTTATTACCTTTAGGCTATGTTTGACTTTTTAACAAGGTCAAAATTAGTTTCCGGGCATACCCTTCTAACCATAATTTAAAACTCTAATTTCCCTATTAAATTCAAAATAAATACAGAAACTAAACATAGCCCTAAATTATCCAAGATTGGACCAAACACACAAATACATGCAAATTTACAAAAACATAATGTTACAACACTCTCCTTTTAAAAGGAAATTTTGTCCTTGAAATTCCAATGTTCCAATTAAAATAACTCAGGATATTGCCTTTACAACTCGTCCACTATTTCCTATGTTGCCTCCTCGCTATCACTTAGTTGCCACACAACCTTTACAAATGATACCTCCTTACTTCTTAACCGTTTCACATCCCTGGCTAGAATTCGAATAAGTGCAACAAGATAGGTTAGGTTCTCCTTCACTTGTACTGTATCCGGTTCTAATACATGAGAGGGGTTTGGTGTAACATCCCACATTTTAGAGAAATAAATTATTGGATGATGATAATTAATTATTTAAGGTCCAATGTATGTAAGAAAATTAATTAGGAATTAATTATGAATTATCGGTAAATTAAAATTAACTGAAATCGGATAATTTAATAGAAGGTGTGGGGCCCATTAAATAATTTTGGGCATTTGATGGGTCTAGAATAATAAGATAAATGTTGTGATTATGGTGGTGTAACAACCTTGATTTTTGAGAATAGGAAACCAGACCCTTAGTGTAACATCCCCATTTTAATTAAAGCAACCGAGTTAAATAACAAGTCAACAAGTCAACACCTCCCTTAATTTAATTAACTAAGAAGTAATAGGATAATTAACGTGGAAGCATGGTGGCATGGGCAGGATTATCGCGTTTCCCCATCCCACCATCCTAATCTCCACGCGGGTACTTATACAGGCGAGGCCGTGCTCTTCACGCAGAGAATTCCGCGAACTCCCTTCTTCATTCCTCTTGTTTTCTCTCTTGCCTTCTCCGCCCTCCAGTCCATCCCCTGCTTCGAGAACCAAGGCGACGGTGCTACAGTGGAGTGGAACTCCCCACACGAGAAGAGACGATCGCCAAGTGACGCAGCAGGGAGGAGAACCACCACTCAAGCAGGAAGAAATCCCTTGGAGTTTCGTAATTGGTAGGGGGAGTATCTTCTATCTTAAATGCATGGGTTATGAACAGGTTTCAAGTGCTGATGCTTGCTATATCCGTGCTCTGATGGTGTATTGCGTTGCATGTGAGTGTGTATAGTTCAGTTGCATGACGAGTGAGAAATGAGTGTTGCATGTTAGCACCTTTCATACAGGTATGTGCTGCGGGATCTCACATTGCATGTCGGGTTGTATCAATATGAATGCTTTAATAAATTGTTGTGTATAGGAAATGCCTGCTTTAAACAGATTCTGACGCTATCTTACACCGATTGCATGTTAGGATGAGATGAATTGAAATGCCTGAGCAAACTTGTGATTTTTAGAATGATGCATGCGTTGAATGAAGCTGTAAACCGATTGCATGTCTTGATCGAACGAAATGTTGTGGATGTCTGAATATGGAATAATAACTGATTGCATGGAAGCTATATACTGAGTCCGGATAATGTGTATTACTGATTGCGTGGTGTGTGTGTGTGAATGCGAGAATGCATGCGTGAAATAAATGTTGTGTGTCGAATCCGCGTGTGGCGCATGGGATGCGTTGTGCTGGGAGCACGTAGTGTGAGACACTACCTTCGGTCATCCAGCGTGGGACGCTGTAAAATCCTTGAGTGGGACTCGGGGTAGCCCTTGAGTGGGACTCGGGCTGTCTGTGAACACCGCCGTTGACGCTGAGAGCGTTGGTGTCACCTGTGGACAAACGGTTAGGTACCTGTAAAACGGCCAAGCAGCTGGGAGCTGATTTGATAGCTGAGAGCTATGAATAGAAAGGCTGAGATGCCTACGTTGCAACGTCTGACCGATACACACGATGCGGAACCAAGTGAAACCTTCTGTGCTTATCATTGTTAATATTACTACTACTGTTAATGTTGTTGAAATTGGTTAAGTATGCCGAGTGGGAAGTGAATGGGTAAAATGCGTAGGACTGAGTGGATGCTCTGTGCATGTGTTATTGACTAAAATTTAATTATGCATTTGATACCGTGTATGAGTATACTGAACGTGTATGCCAAGTAATCCATTCCGTGTGTACGTACCCTAGATGCTGAATGAAAACTGTTTCATGAATCTACGTATATATATATGCATGCAAGCGTATCCGTGTCACTGAAAATGCTATGACTACAGTCGAGTGACGATCGGTAAATATAGAGCGGTAAGAGTTACTCATATATGTCTTGACCGATGGATGTTGCCCTGATCTAAATCGTGTTGTACGTATATGTATTGTTGTGTAATTGGCAGATAACCTGAGTCGGTATCTATCATTTAAAATTTAAGGTGCTCACCCCTGCAGTGGCCATTTTTCAGTGAATGTCTCTCGAGATGAGGACCAGAAGCAGAGCTGGAACGCTGAGCGAAGTACTGATGCATTTGGAAGGCTTAATTAATGCGATGTTAGATTAAGCCCTGACTGGTTCATGTCGGATGTTAGTGTTTTGGGATAAATAGAACCTTATTGACAAGGAGAAATCCGATTTTGTGTTTGTAAATATTGACACATGCTCTTATTATATATATCTGGATGTATGATTTCGTGTGTGACATGCTATGTGCTACCTTGTTTCATGCTTGTGCTTTAATGAATACGCAGGGACAGCATGATTTAGCAGGCTACAGCCAAGTCTGAGTGAATTATGAATTGTCTCTAGGAAGACTTATGTCGGATACGTTTGGGCGGAGTCGTACCCCGCCCTAAGTGTGGGGGCAATTCGCCCAAGCGTGAGGACTCGCGCTGAAGCGAGTAATTATCAGAGTGAGATACCGCCCATTATCCTTCCTATCCGTTGTGATGCTAATGCAATCCAGACACCGGTGTTGACCCCTGATTTGGGCGTTGTGGTTGAGTCCGCCCAGGCGTTGTCATAATTAGTTGAGTTGGGCGGCATAAGTTCAGGCCCCTCCCTCCTCCACAACCTACTACCGCATATGTACACTGTAACTTCCCGTTTTCCCGAGTGAAGTGCGAGCGGGAGGATTTACCGAGTGAACCCTTGTCCACATCCGATTGAGAAATTACCTTGTGTTTGTGTTGAAGAGGCGTTGTGCTGACCTCGCTTAGGCGGTGTCATACCCCGCCCAAGTAACTAGGACAGTTCGCCCAAGCGCGTAGAACCATGCTGAAGCAAGCAGATATCAACGTGAGACTCCGCCTGTGTACCTCCCTCCTCCGTTGTCGCATTATTATGTCTCGCTGGGCGGTGTTGGACATCGCCTGAGTGAGTGGATGTTGTGATGTAGTCCGTCCAGGCGTTGTTGTGCCTTGCCGAACTGGACGGCGGTGTAATCACTTCCTCCCTTCGTGGTTGCATTGCTATGCTTCGCTTAGGCGGCATCGGACCTCGCTTGAGCGAGTCAGTGTTATCTTGGTCTTCGTCCAGGCGCTGCTGTGTTTCGCTGGACAGTGCGGGTCGGTCCCAGCATTGTTCCCTTCTCTCTTCCTTTACCTATTCCCTTCCACTAAATGACCAGTGTTACTCATGAAAAACCTTCCTTGTGAAATCCCCTCTATCCGCTGTTGCACTACCATACTCCGCCTAAACGGTGTCAGACCCCGTCTGAGCGAGCAAACGGTGTTGTGTAATCCACCCTGGTACTGGTGTGCCAGTCCCAGTCTTAGCTTCTATGTAGGTTGCTATATGCGTGTGAATGCTCTTCCTTCCCCCTTGCCTGCTTCCTTCTATATCGAATAATACGTGACTGCTTTTGTGAAAAATTTTCTCATATTTTTGGAACTATTAGTTGCAAGCAATAAGGTGTTACATTTTGGTATCAGAGCGGACCGAAAGGTCCAAGGCCAAGGTAAGCCTACCAAGTGTAAGTGGTTGTGTGTATGATCATGATTGTTGTGGTGTGAATTTAACTTGACTGGTACTCTGTTACTGACTCATGGGTGGAGGAGTTGTTCCTCCTGACCCGACTAATTGTGCGAGAACACATAATGGGCTAAGTTACTAAATGTTAGACTAAATTCCGATTGGGATTAAGTAACTAGGAATACTTATCCTTGAATGTTGATTTCAGGATAAGGGATGGCGCATCGCCAAAGCATGGAGACTATAGCTACGGCATTCCAACGCTTTGCAGACGTGTTTGAAAGGCAGGGCCAGCCTCGAGCTGAGGAGGGCCAAGTAATGGACCGCTTCTTAAAGAGGAAGCCGAGTGAATTCTTAGGAGGACGGAACCCTGAGGCGGCGTTCAAGTGGACTCAGGAATTAGAAAGGATTTTTGGGGGTCTTCGCTGTACCGAGGCCCAGAAGGTAGAATGTGCAGTGTACATGCTACGAGACGAAGCGGAGAACTGGTGGAAAATAGCCAGAAGCCGATTCTCCGAAGATGATAATCAACTGACGTGGAACGATTTCAAGGCCTGCTTCTTAGAGAAATACTTTCCCGACACAGTGAGGAGTCGGAAAGAGCTGGAGTTTATGGAGTTAAAACAGGGCTCCATGACTGTGGAAGAATACGCGACCAGATTCGAGGAATTGTGCCTATTCTATCCACCCTTCCAGCAGCCTGGGACGGAGAACTCGAAGTGCCTTAAGTTTGAGAACGGATTGAGATCGGATATTAAGAGGGCCTGCAGATACCACGAGATACGGAGTTTCCCTGCATTAGTGAACAAATGTAGAATATTTGAGGAGGATGACAAGGCCCATTCGAACCAGAGCAACAGAAACCACTATTCCCTGAGGCCCCAACGACCTCGTTTCAAAAAGCCGAGCAATGTTGGCAGGAACAAACCTTTTTCCAAATTTGAAGGACGGAATCAACCTGAAAGACGACCAGTGGTGGGAAATGGAAGGTGTTTCAAGTGTGGAGGAAATCACTTTGTCAGAGACTGCAAGGATGATGGTGATGTAGTGTGCTTTCACTACAACAAGAGGGGACACATCCGCCCCGACTGCCCCCAACTACACCAAGCAAACGTTAATGTGCGTCAAGGGAGATTTCAAGAAAGGAACCGAGTGAATGATGACCAACGTCCTGGTGGCAGAGGCAACGGAGCCAGAGGAGACGGGATGCGAGGGAGGAATACCGGCCCAACAACGATAGGAAGGATCTACACCATCAACGCAGAGGATGTTGCACCAACAAGCGACCTAGTACAATGTAAGTGCTCACTTGGAATGACTACGCTTAACTTTGTTTTAGATTCGGGAGCTACCCATTCTTTTATAGCTGATGAGTGCGTGAAGCGGTTGAAGTTACCGACTGTGTCTATGAATCGGACTTTGGAAGTGGCCAGCCCCACTGGCGCTAATGTGTTCACATCGTCAATATGCAAAAATGTAGCATTTGAGTTGTACGATCGGAGTTTCACCTTCGATCTGATTTGCATGCCCTTAAAGGGTCTTGACATCGTGCTCGGGATAGATTGGCTTTCCGCCAATAAGGTGTTAGTAGATTGTAGAAACCGAGAGATAGTTTTTCCGAAACAGCCCGCTGAGAATGACACGGCACCAGGTATGACCCAATTGTTTATGATGCTTTGTCTAACCGAGGGTGAGAGTAAAATCCGAGTGAATGAAATTCTGATTGTCTGTGAATTCACAGAAGTGTTCCCTGAAGACGTTCTGAGTGTGCCTCCCAATAGAGAAGTCGAATTCTCTATAGACTTGATCCCTGGAGCCGAACCGGTCTCCAGCGCACCCTATAGAATGTCCTCAACTGAATTGGCTGAGTTGAAGAAACAAGTTGATGAGTTACTCGAAAAGCAGTTCATTAGACCGAGCATGTCACCATGGGGCGCACCTGTGCTACTTGTTAAGAAGAAGGATGGCAGCATGAGACTTTGTATAGATTACCGACAGCTAAACAAACTCACAATCAAGAATCGGTACCCACTGCCCAGAATTGATGATTTAATTGACCAGCTGCGTGGAGCCTCAGTCTTCTCAAAAATCAATCTACGATCGGGATATCACCAAATCCGAGTGAAGGACTCGGACATTCCTAAAACTGCCTTTAGGACTCGGTATGGTCACTATGAGTATGTAGTGATGCCGTTCGGTGTGACAAACGCCCCTGCTGTTTTCATGAATTACATGAATAGCATATTCCACTCCTTCTTAGATCGGTTTGTTGTTGTTTTCATCGATGACATCCTAGTTTATTCTAAGACGTCTGAGGAGCATGAGGGACATCTCCGAGCGGTACTCCAAGTGTTGAAGGAGAAATAATTGTTTGCAAAGCTTTCGAAGTGCGAATTCTGGATGGATGAGATCCACTTCCTCGGGCATGTGATTTCCGAGCGAGGCGTCTCGGTGGATCCTGCGAAGATAGCCGCTGTAATAGCATGGGAGAGGCCCAGGTCGGTCTTAGAAATAAGAAGTTTTATGGGCTTGGCAGGTTATTGTAGAAGGTTCATCGAAGGTTTCTCTAAACTGGCATTACCCCTGACTAAACTGACTCGGAAAAACGTTCCTTTCGTGTGGAGTCCCGAGTGTGAGCACAGCTTCCGAGAGCTGAAGAATAAGTTGACGACTGCTCCAGTGTTGGCATTACCCGAGTTACAAGAGAGCTTCGTGGTCTATTGTGACGCGTCAGGACTCGGATTAGGGTGTGTACTCATGCAGAAAGACCGAGTGATAGCATATGCCTCTCGACAATTGAGACCTCACGAGCAGCATTACCCGACCCATGACTTGGAGCTGGCAGCAGTGGTTTTTGCATTAAAAATCTGGAGGCATTACTTGTACGGGTCCAAATTTGAAGTGTACAGCGATCATAAGAGCCTCAAATACCTATTCGACCAAAAGGAGCTGAACATGAGGCAGAGAAGATGGATTGAGTTTTTAAAGGACTACGATTTCGAGTTAAAATACCACCCAGGTAAGGCAAACGTCGTGGCCGACGCATTGAGTCGGAAATCCCTCCACATGGCAACAATGATGGCGAAAGAAGTAGAGTTGTTGGAGCGGTTCCGAGACATGAACTTGTATGTCAACACCCCCTCCTCTCAGAAAATGACAATCGGTACGTTGAGGGTCGCCAATGAATTCTTAAAATCCATGTACGAGCAGCAACAGGCGGACTCTTACCTAGCTGAAATGAAGGAAATTCAGGCCAAAGGAAAGGATTTATCCTTGGCCGAGGGGTCAGATGGGATCTTCCGGGTGAGAGACAGAATATACATACCGAGTGGAGGAAGATTGAGAAGAATGGTGCTTGACGAAGCCCACAAAAGCTTACTCAGCATTCACCTAGGAACCACAAAAATGTACCAGGACTTGAGGAGACAGTTCTGGTGGCCCGGACTAAAGAAGGATGTGGCGGAATACGTGGCCCGGTGTATCACTTGTCAGAAATCGAAGGTAGAGCACCAAAAACCGTACGGTGCAATGCAGCCTCTAGAGATCCCCGTGTGGAAATGGGACTCGATTGCAATGGATTTCATCATAGGATTACCCAAAAACCGAGCGGGCCATGATGTAATTTGGGTCATTGTTGACCGATTGACGAAGAGTGCACACTTCTTACCTGTAAATATGAAGTACCCATTGCATAAGTTGGCTCGGATTTACATTCAAGAAATTATCCGACTGCATGGCATACCTACTTCCATCGTGTCAGATAGGGACCCTAGGTTTACGTCCCGGTTTTGGACCAGCATGCATCAAGAATTGGGGACGAAGCTTTGGCTTAGTTTTGCCTACCACCCCCAATCGGATGGACAATCCGAATGGACAATTCAGAGTCTAGAAGACTTATTAAGAGCGTGTGTGTTAGAGCACGGTGGAGACTGGGAGCAGTACCTTCCCTTGATTGAGTTTACGTACAACAACAGCCATCATCACAGCATTGGCATGGCACCCTACGAGGCATTATATGGGCGCAGATGCCGAACCCCACTCTGCTGGTCGGAAACGGGTGAAAGTCTACTATTGGGACCAGACATCGTGAAGCAAACCACAGAGCAGATCCGAGTGATACAGGAAAGGATGAAAGCATCACAAGACAGGCAAAAGAGCTACCATGACAAGCGCACCAAACCATTGGAATTTTCAGTCGGAGACCGAGTGTTTTTGAGAACTTCTCCGAGTAAGGGAGTCGGACGAGCCTTAAAAAGTGGGAAGTTAAGCCCTCGATACATTGGACCTTATGAGGTGTTAGAACGAGTCGGCCCCGTGGCATACCGCATCGCATTACCAACCCACTTGTCCCGATTGCACGACGTATTTCATGTGTCTCAACTAAGAAAGTATTTACATGACCCCAACCACACGATGCCTGACGATGAAGTAGAGATCAAAGAAGACCTGACCACTGTGACTACACCGATTGGAATCGTGGACCGATCGGTAAAACTCTTGAGAAACAGAAACGTGAGACTAGTGAAGGTGGAGTGGCAGCAAGGCAAGACCACCTCCTGCACGTGGGAACGCGAAGATGCCATAAAACAGCAGTACCCCGAGTTGTTCATTTAGGTGAGTTACTGACTAAAGCTTCACATGAATTACCAACTGAATTTCGGGGACGAAATTCTTTTCAAGTGGGGGAGAGCTGTAACATCCCCATTTTAATTAAAGCAACCGAGTTAAATAACAAGTCAACAAGTCAACACCTCCCTTAATTTAATTAACTAAGAAGTAATAGGATAATTAACGTGGAAGCATGGTGGCATGGGCAGGATTATCGCGTTTCCCCATCCCACCATCCTAATCTCCACGCGGGTACTTATACAGGCGAGGCCATGCTCTTCACGCAGAGAATTCCGCGAACTCCCTTCTTCATTCCTCTTGTTTTCTCTCTTGCCTTCTCCGCCCTCCAGTCCATCCCCTGCTTTGAGAACCAAGGCGACGGTGCTACAGTGGAGTGGAACTCCCCACACGAGAAGAGACGATCGCCAAGTGACGCAGCAGGGAGGAGAACCACCACTCAAGCAGGAAGAAATCCCTTGGAGTTTCGTAATTGGTAGGGGGAGTATCTTCTATCTTAAATACATGGGTTATGAACAGGTTTCGAGTGCTGATGCTTGCTATATCCGTGCTCTGATGGTGTATTGCGTTGCATGTGAGTGTGTATAGTTCAGTTGCATGACGAGTGAGAAATGAGTGTTGCATGTTAGCACCTTTCATACAGGTATGTGCTGCGGGATCTCACATTGCATGTCGGGTTGTATCAATATGAATGCTTTAATAAATTGTTGTGTATAGGAAATGCCTGGTTTAAACAGATTCTGACGCTATCTTACACCGATTGCATGTTAGGATGAGATGAATTGAAATGCCTGAGCAAACATATGATTTTTAGAATGATGCATGCGTTGAATGAAGCTGTAAACTGATTGCATGTCTTGATTGAACGAAATGTTGTGGATGTCTGAATATGGAATGATAACTGATTGCATGGAAGCTATATACTGAGTCCGGATAATGTGTATTACTGATTGCGTGGTGTGTGTGTGTGTGAATGCGAGAATGCATGCGTGAAATAAATGTTGTGTGTCGAATCCGCGTGTGGCGCATGGGATGCGTTGTGCTGGGAGCACGTAGTGTGAGACACTACCTTCGGTCATCCAGTGTGGGACGCTGTAAAATCCTTGAGTGGGACTCGGGGTAGCCCTTGAGTGGGACTCGGGCTGTCTGTGAACACCGTCGTTGATGCTGAGAGCGTTGGTGTCACCTGTGGACAAACGGTTAGGTACCTGTAAAACGGCCAAGCAGCTGGGAGCTGATCTGATAGCTGAGAGCTATGAATAGAAAGGCTGAGATGCCTACGTTGCAACGTCTGACCGATACACACGATGCGGAACCAAGTGAAACCTTCTGTGCTTATCATTGTTAATATTACTACTACTGTTAATGTTGTTGAAATTGGTTAAGTATGCCGAGTGGGAAGTGAATGGGTAAAATGCGTAGGACTGAGTGGATGCTCTGTGCATGTGTTATTGACTGAAATTTAATTATGCATTTGATACCGTGTATGAGTATACTGAACGTGTATGCCAAGTAATCCATTCCGTGTGTACGTACCCTAGATGCTGAATGAAAACTGTTTCATGAATCTACGTATATATATATGCATGCAAGCGTATCCGTGTCACTGAAAATGCTATGACTACAGTCGAGTGACGATCGGTAAATATAGAGCGGTAAGAGTTACTCATATATGTCTTGACCGATGGATGTTTCCCTGATCTAAATCGTGTTGTACGTATATGTATTGTTGTGTAATTGGCAGATAACCTGAGTCGGTATCTATCATTTAAAATTTAAGGTGCTCACCCCTGCAGTGGCCATTTTTCAGTGAATGTCTCTCGAGATGAGGACCAGAAGCAGAGCTGGAACGCTGAGCGAAGTACTGATGCATTTGGAAGGCTTAATTAATGCGATGTTAGATTAAGCCCTGACTGGTTCATGTCGGATGTTAGTGTTTTGGGATAAATAGAACCTTATTGACAAGGAGAAATCCGATTTTGTGTTTGTAAATATTGACACATGCTCTTATTATATATATCTGGATGTATGATTTCGTGTGTGACATGCTATGTGCTACCTTGTTTCATGCTTGTGCTTTAATGAATACGCAGGGACAGCATGATTTAGCAGGCTACAGCCAAGTCTGAGTGAATTATGAATTGTCTCTAGGAAGACTTATGTCGGATACGTTTGGGCGGAGTCGTACCCCGCCCGAAGTGTGGGGGCAATTCGCCCAAGCGTGAGGACTCGCGCTGAAGCGAGTAATTATCAGAGTGAGATACCGCCCATTATCCTTCCTATCCGTTGTGATGCTAATGCAATCCAGACACCGGTGTTGACCCCTGATTTGGGCGTTGTGGTTGAGTCCGCCCAGGCGTTGTCATAATTAGTTGAGTTGGGCGGCATAAGTTCAGGCCCCTCCCTCCTCCACAACCTACTACCGCATATGTACACTGTAACTTCCCGTTTTCCTGAGTGAAGTGCGAGCGGGAGGATTTACCGAGTGAACCCTTGTCCACATCCGATTGAGAAATTACCTTGTGTTTGTGTTGAAGAGGCGTTGTACTGACCTCACTTAGGCGGTGTCATACCCCGCCCAAGTAACTAGGACAGTTCGCCCAAGCGCGTGGAACCATGCTGAAGCAAGCAGATATCAACGTGAGACTCCGCCTGTGTACCTCCCTCCTCCGTTGTCGCATTATTATGTCTCGCTGGGCGGTGTTGGACATCGCCTGAGTGAGTGGATGTTGTGATGTAGTCCGTCCAGGCGTTGTTGTGCCTTGCCGAACTGGACGGCGGTGTAATCACTTCCTCCCTTCGTGGTTGCATTGCTATGCTTCGCTTAGGCGGCATCGGACCTCGCTTGAGCGAGTCAGTGTTATCTTGGTCTTCGTCCAGGCGCTGCTGTGTTTCGCTGGACAGTGCGGGTCGGTCCCAGCATTGCTCCCTTCTCTCTTCCCTTACCTATTCCCTTCCACTAAATGACCAGTGTTACTCGTGAAAAAGCTTCCTTGTGAAATCCCCTCTATCCGCTGTTGCACTACCATACTCCGCCTAAACGGTGTCAGACCCCGTCTGAGCGAGCAAACGGTGTTGTGTAATCCACCCTGGTACTGGTGTGCCAGTCCCAGTCTTAGCTTCTCTGTAGGTTGCTATATGCGTGTGAATGCTCTTCCTTCCCCCTTGCCTGCTTCCTTCTATATCGAATAATACGTGACTGCTTTTGTGAAAAATTTTCTCATATTTTTGGAACTATTAGTTGCAAGCAATAAGGTGTTACACTTAGGACTCTTGAGGATACGCTGTTGAGCTTTTGGTAAGAAGCTCAAGGTTTCGGCCTGTTCCCCGAACAGTTTAGAATGAGAAAATAGAGAGGAGCGAAGTTTAATCTGAAAGATAAGAATACCGAGAGAATGTAATGAGTGAGAAAAGCAGAAATAAGAAAATAATAAATAATATTTGACAACGCTGTTTAATTAGAAATAATACGTAACGACGATTATTTTGGGTACAAATTAATTTATAATTATATTTATTCAATAATTATTTTTTGCCAACAATATTTAATAAATAAATAATTATAATAATTTATTTTGAAATTATATATATTAAATTGTTTATTTGATAATTATATTTAATAATAAAATATTGTTGGTTTCTCATATTTGAATTATGGGACCTAGCTGGAGGTCGGACCTTGACCATTCGACCCGAGACTAGTGATCCAGTAGAGAAACTAGTCTTGTTAGGACCCCTCTGTAAAGAATCAAGGGTGTCTGACTTGGCCTAATCAGCTCAATCAGAACCTTTAACGTCTCCTACGGTTGACTGTTCATATACCTTAAAATATCTGATGGTGGCACGGTCAGTCTCTGGTGACTCATTTTGACATTTAAGAATTTTTCCTAAAGGGACCGAAGCTTGATTTGGACTCTATCATCCCTGTTTTTCAATAAGTTAATTTCCTCATAAATCGCTTTAAAACTCGACCTGAATACCTTTGGTGTTTTGAACATAAATTTTTCATACGATCTTAGAATCAAATGACTTTGGTCTCAATCTCTTTGTTTTGAAAAGATCTTCAATTTCTGTTTCTAGCCCCGAACTCCTATTCTTACTCTGTCAACCCCAAAATTGAAGATTAAATATATTCATCTCAAAATTCCAATGTTTGGACGTTTTTCTCTGCGCATGGTTCAGAGAAAAAATCATAACTTCCTCATACGACCTTTTATTTATGCAAACTTGGTGTCAAAATCTCCGTAACAAAGTTATCTATGTTTTACATGAAGATATAGAAGGCTAAATCCCTCTAGATCAGTACAGTTTAATAAATCTTTATGACCACTTGGCTGTTCCATCAATATGTTGGCAGCCTTCGATAAAATTTGCATATCTCCTTTGTTCGGTGCTTGAATCACTCCGTTCTTTTTGCTATGAATCTGTATCATAGACCTCTATAATTTTCATGCTGAGCATGAAATCAAATTCCTAAAGAAAAATTAATGGTGAATTTATTTCTAAGACCCTAGCTGATCCAAGAAGCTTCTGGAGTGCCCTGTTGTAAATTGGGTATATCTTGGGCTACCGAACTTGGATCATCGCAAATGATATATCAAATTAAATAGGAAAAAAAGATATATAAACTTCATAAAGAGATTTAAAGCCAATTCTTAATCCATTAATCCCATAATTTAAAATACTATACTGATTCTCGTTTCTCCAACAACAGCTTGCACTAGGTTCAGTATTTTCCACATATCGCTCTCATATGACCATGAAATTGAATGATTCCTTCACAAAAGTTTTTTAACTCAATTCTCCACAACTTTGATGAAGAACATGAAGCCCAAATCCCTACAAATTTTGCCTAGAGAAATAATCTTTGCAAGAAATAAAAATCTCATCACAACCCTGCACTTGTTTCGTGTTTGGGCCATAACTTTATCATTTCTTAATAGATTATTTTGTGCCATATACCAGATTAAAGATAACAAAAATTTTATAATTTTTGTGTTTGGCCTATTTTCAAATTCAACCCAGAAAGGCCCCAAAAAGCCCGCACAAAGTGACACCTTTGAATGTGCCACCTCAGTCTTCATGCAACAAGATCCAATCATATTGCACCACTCATGGAACACTTGTCTTTTTCACTCTAACTCCTTCTCCCATGCATTACTTTAGCCTACCACCTGCCCTTCTAGGTGTCCAGTCTGTATTTATATATTGACATAGGTTTTGATAATGATACAACAAATGAAGAGTCAAGGATGTACAAGAACAAGGAATAAAGGTGTTTGGTGTTATATAAATTAATGAGCATCAAGGATGTATATTAATTATAATTTAGAATTATATATAAATTAAAAATATAAAGACAGAAAGTTAAATTAGTTTCATCTGTGAACTTATGAGTGAAATCTGAATAAATGGTTACACAAAAAATTTGATAACTTCCATTCTAGATATTCAAAGTCTGGAAAAGTATTAAAAAAGGTCCGTTGAGCGCCTAACTACTATGTCATAATAGATTCGAACACTTGCCCCGAATTAACTTCGAGATCATAATTGTTCTAGTGAATTAACTAAAGAAAAGAAATTGAAATAAAGAAAGAAAATAGAAAAATATATATAATGGGAGATAGAAGAGAAAGAAACTCAATATAAACATCTCTCATAAGTTCAATAATTTTGCTTTATTTTTTTATTGGCAGGTCTCTTTGTATGTGTTGTCTGGAAAGAGGAGGACTCAATGATTATTCGTTCACCGGAATTTTTGACTTTTAATCTTACATTTTCATTTTTTTGGCAATTAATATTTGATTCATTTTGAATATAATATGTAATAAAAATAAATAATATATGTAATATATATATATAATAGAATTTTTATAAATCAAAAGAATTTCATTTTTTATAAGAATAAAAAAATGAATTCAATCCCAATGGATAAAAACAAAGGGAAATGATCAGCAACATATTAAAGGAACAAGAAAAATGAAGCATAAGTGATCACACCTTAGAAAAGTATCAACAAAGCATAAAAAGCTACCTAACAGGCCTCTGAATCGATTCAGAGAAGGCCCTAAATCAACTCATACGTGGTATGCCCCAGGAACTTGAAAGATTAATGCAATTAATTGATTCAATGTGGAAAAGAATCGATTCACACATTTTGTATAGCCCCTGAATACGTGGTATGGCCTAGGAACTTGAAAAATTAAGGCAATGAATCGATTCAATGTGGAAAGGAATCGATTCACACGTTGTGTATAGCCCCTGAATCGATTTATATATGGTTAATTGGGTTGTTGTGCATTCTGAAGGTCCTGAATCTATTTAAGTCCAAAATGAATCAATTCATGTGTGTTATTGAACAACAAATAGAGATACTTGAATCAATTCATGAGATTGATCCACTCATGCATCTAGAAAATTCAAAATTGCATTGAAAGAATCGATTCTTAATTTTTAATGAACCAAATCCTTTAGTGGAAACAGTAGCAGAAACAACACGAGGCAGCACCACAGTTTTCTGACTCAAGCACCATGCTCCACTATAGATTTTTTAATTGCAAACAGCATGCCTCCATTTGCTATAAATAGGAGATGAAGTTGAAGGCTAAAGATGTACCAAGAAGTGAAGCATTTCCGCTACTTCCTTTCATGTTGCTCTTTTTTTCTTAAGCTAATAAGCTCTCCGTTCCATTTAATTTGCAAATTATTTGGAGAGTTAATTTGTGAGCAAAATTATTTTGAGTGCTAAAACTTACATATCCTCTCCTTAAGAGTTATCATTTTTTGAAACCTTTAACTTGTATATCCACTCCATTGGAGAGTTATCCTTGTATACTTAAACACTAAATTCCTAGAGTTTTGGGTTGGGGTTTGACACGCTGTCGTTGTCGGGTCAAATAAAAAGTTAAATTAATATAGTATAAGGTGAACAACCTTAGTCGTCTCTCGAGGACCTTAGTTCAATTAGTTACACTCAATTTAGTTATAATAAAGGGGGGATTTGTATTGATCTTGAAAGGAAAATTAAGTGATTATATGATAGTGCAAAAAGTAAATTTATGAGTAAGAATAATCAAATTTAGAAATAACCAACCCAAGGAATTATTAAATCTTTAGTTAACTAATCATTGATCACAAATATGATTAAATATAATTAATTTCTCAATCTTGAATCATTTGGAATCCCTAAATGATTATATTCTAGAAAATCTTCTAGAATTGAATTAATGAACTAATAAGAATAACCAATCGATATATTCTTATTAATTACTAAAATAACTTTAAAACCATAATTTGATTGAGTTAAGAAACTAAATAGAAATCTCTTATTTAGTAACTTAATCTTTGTTCTCAAATTGATTATTGATTAACCAACCAACATCAGTTTAGATTATAGATTGTTTAATTATATACCAATCGGTTATACACTTAAATAATCTACCATCATAAGTGCTTGAGAAACAAAGAAAAGTAATTATCTTTAATCAAAATATTAAGAGCAAGAACTCAAAGTTAACATAAAGAAAAATTAAATTCCTTGAGTTGATTTTAAAAGATTAAGCTTCCATGATAATTTTTAACAATGAAAGCTAATATTAAATTTACTAGAACTTTGATTATAAAAGTAAATGACAAATAATAAAATTAACTTACTTGATATTGAGGAAGGGAAATGAAAACCATAACTTGAAGGATGGAATATAGAACAAGGAGATAAAGAAAAAGAAGAAGTGGTGAATATATGTATGAAAATAATCAGGAGGATTTATTCTCATGTTTTATCCTCCATCATGTTTCATTTTGTTAAGTATTGAGTTTCAAAATGTACTTCCACAATCACTGAATCACTTACTCCATTGCTCTTTTTCAACCCTAAGTTTAGCCATACTATTTCATTTTATCCACCCTATATCACCTTGGCCCCATTACAACCTTAATAAAGTCCTTTTGATCTCTGCATGCATATGTGTTCAAATATGGAAATTAGAAATTTGTCAAGTCTATGGTAGTGCTAATTTATTTGGGTGATTTCTGAGAGTATACACAAACCCAAACAATTGAGATATAAAGAGCATAAAGAGAACATCTATCACATTTTCATCCACTCTTTGATTTGATCACTCAATTTGTGAAACTAGTATATAATGCTTCTTATTCACACTTATCATGACCTCTTGATATAAGGGATGATGTCTATTACTTATTATTTTAGACTTCAAAAAAAAATCAATTTGAAAAAAAAACCTTTTTCTGTTGTTTCTCATTTTAGTTTTTGGTTTGGTTTTGCCCTGGAATGCAAAAGCTTAAGTGTGGAGGAATTTGATAAATCAATTTTAATATACTTATTATAGTTTTACACTTGGGGTTTATTATATAATTACTATGTTTAATAATAGTATTTTAATTAAGATTTATGTTGTTTAGTTAAATTGAAGTATTATGTATATATGTTTCAATTTTTGTTTTTTGTATGTATCTTGAGTATCTTGCCTTATTTTGGCCATAACTTGCGCTTTTGTGAACCAAATGGGCTAATCTTGGAGCCCATGGAAATATAAGACAAGGGCTACAACATGATGATCAAATTTAGTTATTTTGCATCTAGAAAAAATAAAGAAATGGAGCTTGAATCAATCAGCCCTCATGTGTCCCACCAGCATTGACATAGTCCACCAAAATACACATATCTGGAGATATAGATGTCCAAATGACCTCATTCTTGCACCAAATTCTCAATAAGACAGAGATCTACAACTTTCATGTTGAAGGTTTTTCAAAATTCGGCCATCTAGAAGGCCATATTAGACTCGCAAGGTGGAGAAGATAAAGAGGAGAATGCATTTCAACACCTACCGTTATCTTCTTTTGAATTATTGTAATTTCAAGCCTACCAATGTTGAAAAAATGCATTAATAATCAGAAAATGAATGTATAGTATCATCATATCTTGCCTATAAATAGATGCTTGAAGTTGTAAGGAAGATACACAAGAAATACATAAGAAATACATGCTTTAGTTTTCATTACAATTCTATATCTTTGCTTTAGCTTCTTAAGTTTTAGTTCTTTCTTTTTCTTTATCTCCTTGTTCTATATTCCATCCTTCAAGTTATGGTTTTCATTTCCCTTCCTCAATATCAAGTAAGTTAATTTTATTATTTGTCATTTACTTTTATAATCAAAGTTCTAGTAAATTTAATATTAGCTTTCATTGTTAAAAATTATCATGGAAGCTTAATCTTTTAAAATCAACTCAAGGAATTTAATTTTTCTTTATGTTAACTTTGAGTTCTTGCTCTTAATATTTTTATTAAAGATAATTATTTTTCTTTGTTTCTCAAGCACTTATGATGGTAGATTATTTAAGTGTATAACCGATTGGTATATAATTAAACAATCTATAATCTAAACTGATGTTGGTTGGTTAATCAATAATCAATTTGAGAACAAAGATTAAGTTACTAAATAAGAGATTTCTATTTAGTTTCTTAACTCAATCAAATTATGGTTTTAAAGTTATTTTAGTAATTAATAAGAATATATCGATTGGTTATTCTTATTAGTTCATTAATTCAATTCTAGAAGATTTTCTAGAATATAATCCTTTAGGGATTCCAAATGATTCAAGATTGAAAAATTAATTATATTTAATCATATTTGTGATCAATGATTAGTTAACTAAAGATTTAATAATTCCTTGGGTTGGTTGTTTCTAAATTTGATTATTCTTACTCATAAATTTACTTTTTGCACTATCATATAATCACTTAATTTTCCTTTCAAGCTCAACACAAATCCCCCCTTTATTATAACTAAATTGAGTGTAACTAATTGAACTAAGGTCCTCGAGAGACGACTAAGCTTGTTCACCTTATACTATATTAATTTAACTTTTTATTTGACCCGACAACGACAGCGTGTCAAATTTGGCGCCGTTGCCGGGGAAAAATTTTTCAAGAAACATTTTCTTTAGGTCATCCCAACTTGTAATAGAGCCTGGAGGAAGGTAAAATAACCAATCCTCAGCGATATCTGCTAGGGAGAAAGGAAAAGCTTTAAGTTTTACATGTTCTTCTGAAACCCCTTCAGGTTTCATGGTAGAGCAAAGGATATGAAATGCTTTTAAGTGTTTATGAGGATCTTCACCTGCACGACCATGAAACTTTGGTAACAAATGAACTAAACCAGTTTTAAGCACAAAAGGAACATCTTCCTTAGGATATAAGATGCATGATGTTTGATTAATGACATCTGGTGTAGCTAGTTCTTTTAATGTCTTTTCAGCCATGTTATGCAAATACTCAAAAGTTGAAGGTTTAGTTTCACTATTTATGCTATTAGCTAGATTATTATGATTATTATTATTATTATTATTATTATTATTATTATTATTATTATTATTATTATTATTATTGTCTAATAGTTTCTTAGATGATCTAACTAATTGATGAAATGTTCTATCTATTTCAGGATCAAAAGAATATAGTGGTTCGGGATTAGATCTAGTCATGCACAATACATCTACATATATTGTAACAAGATACTACAACTATGTAATAAAAGGAAAAAGTTATCATTTTAATTATGAAATGCTTAGAACATATATTTAAAAATTTAAAGATTTTTTTTATATTTATATATTTTTTTCAATGGTTGAAAATGAGATTACTAGAAAATGAATAAGAATATAATAAAATGGATTTTTTTTATTTTTTATATGCTCACATTCAACCAAACCTTAATATCTTCAATACACCTACAAAAAAAATGTAAAATATATTAGATAATTGAATGTAAATAATTAGCACCAAAGGTCCCCGGCAACAGCGCCAAATTTGACACACTGTCGTTGTCGGGTCAAATAAAAAGTTAAATTAATATAGTATAAGGTGAACAACCTTAGTCGTGTCTCGAGGACCTTAGTTCAATTAGTTACACTCAATTTAGTTATAATAAAGGGGGGATTTGTGTTGAGCTTGAAAGGAAAATTAAGTGATTATATGATAGTGTAAAAAGTAAATTTATGAGTAAGAATAATCAAATTTAGAAACAACCAACCCAAGAAATTATTAAATCTTTAGTTAACTAATCATTGATCATAAATATGATTAAATATAATTAATTTCTCAATCTTGAATCATTTGGAATCCCTAAATGATTATATTCTAGAAAATCTTCTAGAATTGAATTAATGAACTAATAAGAATAACCAATCGATATATTCTTATTAATTACTAAAATAACTTTAAAACCATAATTTGATTGAGTTAAGAAACTAAATAGAAATCTCTTATTTAGTAACTTAATCTTTGTTCTCAAATTGATTATTGATTAACCAACCAACATCAGTTTAGATTATAGATTGTTTAATTATATACCAATCGGTTATACACTTAAATAATCTACCATCATAAGTGCTTGAGAAACAAAGAAAAGTAATTATCTTTAATCAAAATATTAAGAGCAAGAAATCAAAGTTAACATAAAGAAAAATTAAATTCCTTGAGTTGATTTTAAAAGATTAAGCTTCCATGATAATTTTTAACAATGAAAGCTAATATTAAATTTACTAAAACTTTGATTATAAAAGTAAATGACAAATAATAAAATTAACTTACTTGATATTGAGGAAGGGAAATGAAAACCATAACTTGAAGGATGGAATATAGAACAAGGAGATAAAGAAAAAGAAAAAACTAAAACTTAAGAAGCTAAAGCAAAGATATAGAATTGTAATGAAAACTAAAGCATGTATTTCTTATGTATTTCTTGTGTATCTTCCTTACAACTTCAAGCATCTATTTATAGGCAAGATATGATGATACTATACATTCATTTTCTGATTATTAATGCATTTTTTCAACATTGGTGGGCTTGAAATTACAATAATTCAAAAGAAGATAACGGTAGGTGTTGAAATGCATTCTCCTCTTTATCTTCTCCACCTTGCGAGTCCAATATGACCTTCTAGATGGCCGAATTGTGAAAAACCTTCAACATAAAAGTTGTAGATCTCTGTCTTATTGAGAATTTGGTGCAAGAATGAGGTCATTTGGACATCTATATCTCCAGATATGTGTATTTTGGTGGACTATGTCAATGCTGGTGGGACACATGAGGGCTGATTGATTCAAGCTCCATTTCTTTATTTTTTCTAGATGCAAAATAACTAAATTTGATCATCATATTGTAGCCCTCTGTCTTATATTTCCATGGGCTCCAAGATTAGCCCATTTGGATCACAAAAGCCCAAGTTATGGCCAAAATAAGGCAAGATACTCAAGATACATACAAAAAACGAAAATTGAAACATATATACATAATACTTCAATTTAACTAAACAACATAAAACTTAATTAAAATACTATTATTAAACATAGTAATTATATAATAAACCCCAAGTGTAAAACTATAATAAGTGTATTAAAATTGATTTATCAGGGTTCAACCTTGTAAAATTGAGAGATTGGGTGGGTTGTCCTTGTACTTGTGAGAATTGGGTTCTTGAGTGTGGGACACTAGGAAGCTGTAATTGCTCAAAGTTGTATCTCTAATCTCCAATAGTGGAAATCCTCCAAGTGGGTTGTTTGGAGACGAGACGTACACCGGTGTGGTGGAACTCATATATATCGGTTTGCAAATCTCTCTTCCCTAAACTCATTTAAATTTATGCACTGAAATTGCTTGCTAAATTTGTTATGTTCATAACTCAATTGTTAAATTTATTTAAACCAACTTTTAAATCTTAAGTAAATTTACTTGCCTTATATTAAGTGTTTATTATTTTATCTTGTGTATAAATTGTCATTACTTGTGATTAAACTTATCATCTTCATTAAGTATATTTATTAAAGAATCAATTTCAAAAGCTTTCCAAAGAAAAATTTTTAATACTCAATTCACCCCCCCCTCTTGAGTAATTGAGGCCACTTAGTTAACACACTCATGGTTAACCCCTTCTTCAACAAGCACCAACAGCTTGTCTCACAAGGAGACACATGTGCTATGCTACCATATCATGTCCTATGACCATGTCATGTTCTACCATATACCATGCCTTAACCATACCTTGCATCCACATTAATGATCATAATCTACCCACCCCATTCACTTTACAAGACCTTCCAATACAAGGTAAAGCAATCTCATTTCCTACACATGCATATGTACCTATAGATAACTATCATCTAACACTTCATTATCATAAATCAACTCCTACTATCTCTTCCTTCACTCTTGGCAGCAGTAAAGACCATTCTTCTATTCTCTAATTTTCATCATACAGCCACCTAAATTCCTCTAAATTCTAGACCTTCACCACACAAAAGCTTCCTCCTATTTCCCCCTCTAAGTCACGGTCACACTCCCCCTCCACCACCAATCTCTAACTTCAATTTCCTTCATCTTATCCTCCTTCAAGTTCATGTTATCACCCTACCAAAATCAGCTCCAACTCCTTCATTTTCTTCATCCAAGCTTCCAAGATTTTGTAGCTAATTTCTCCTTGCCACACCTTTATTTTTCCATGGCCTCTCTGGGTAAGGTAAGAAAAAGTTTTGATCTTGATCCTTAGCTAAAAATTCTTCTTCTTTTCTCCTATTTTGGAAGCTTAAAAACTGTGACACCATTGCCCACTCTGCTTGTATGTGTTGATTTCTTAGGACCGGGAATGATCGACGGCGATCGGCGACGAGCAATGGAAAATACCAAGTAAACGACAAAATGACCCTTTTATTTTGGACAATATTTTGGCTGTTTGGAGGTTGTCCACAATTCTTTAGGTGCCTAAAATTTTTACATGTCACGTTTTAGCAAACATAAGGACAAACGACGATGATCGACAGACGTTTTGGAGTACCCGATAAATTTTCGACGAACGGATCATTCTCCTCCTCTGGACAGCGAGCGTTCCGTGTGGTAAGGGGGTCTTGGCCTCGTTTGTTTGTGTTTTAAATTGTTCCATAATATCGCTTAAGTTTCCGGGAACTACCGTTTCAAATTTCACCGCGATCTAACGGTTAGATCTCAAACAAGCATAATTTTTCGTAACCGATGGTTAATATATATACATATATATATATATATATAAACATTTTTAAGTTAATAGGTATTTTAAAAATTTAATTGACGTAATTCGATGTTCGTGTGTTCGGAGGATTTTATCACGATCGGACAAGAAAGTGGAAATCTAGAGACTTAGTGTTTTGACGGGCTCGGTTTTATTCGATATAGTTGTATTGATTATTTTGATTTGTGATGTACTTATGTAAATTGTAATTTAATTTCCCCGGTAAGTCCCGCCGTTAGAAATTTAATTTACCGTTTATACGTTGTCAAAGTCACGTTAGGAATATTGCGTACTTTCGAGAAAAATTTACCGTTCGGACGATTAAAATATTTTCTTTTATTAAATTATAATAAGAAGTATTAAATCTTAATAAAGTAATAATTTCAAAGAAAAATATATGTAACCATATAATAGTAAGTAAAATAAACAAATTGGGAATTTCTTTTAGATAGAAAATTTTACATAAAAGAACCTTATTCAGGGATTCTATAACTTAGGCACAAAAGACACTTTATGAGTTAAGTAAAGAAAATAAAACAAGTGAATTTTTAGTATCATGAATGATAGGAGTTATAAGAAGTTGTTAGTGACAAAATTTAAGTAACCATTTTTGTGACCACTTAGAAAGAAAGAAATAATAACCTTAAGAATTTGAGTATGTAACGCCCTGACCGCTTTTCTGGAATGAACGACTCTCCCTACAAACCAACACAAGACCTTTCCAATGTGCTTTTATCCTCAGTCACACACTTCCTGAGAGCTTCCCAGGAGGTCACCCATCCCAGAATTACTCCAAGTTAAGCACGCTTAACTTTGGAGTTCTTAAGTGATAGGCCACCAAAAAGGCTAATGCATTTATTGATATAGGTAGTACGAATTCATTTCTTTAAGCTATCCTCAACTGTATAGTCCCATACCTATACAGTCTTTGGATCCCTCTTATTCTGGTATGTATTCAGTTTGTTCATGTGTCCCTCCCACTGGAAGCCTGCAAGGAGCCACTCCTTGTCTGTGCCTATGCACTGGCGATCACTCCCCGCCCTCAACAGTGCCCGGGATGTCACATTCCCCGCTGGAAGCCTGCTAGGAGCCGCTCCTTGTCCGTGCCCATACACCGGCGATCACTCCTCACCCTCAACAGCGCCGGGATGTCACATGCTCACCAGCTTCCGTCTGGTTCGTCCTGAACCATATCGTACTAGGAGAGGCTAGGCTCTGATACCACTGTAACGTCCCGGCCGCTTTTCAGGAATGAACGACTCGCCCCACAGACCAACACGAGACCTTTCCAATGTGCTTTGTCCTCAATCACACACTTCCCGAGAACTTCCCAGGAGGTCACCCATCCCAGAATTACTCCAAGTTAAGCACGCTTAACTTTAGAGTTCTTAAGTGATAGGCCATCGAAAAGGTTAATGCATTTGTTGGAATAGGTAGTACGAATTCATTTCTTTAAGCTATCCTCGACTGTATAGTCCCATACCTATACAGTCTTTGGATGCCTCTCATTCTAGTATGTATTCGGTTCGTTCATGTGTCCCTCCCCTCCCACTGGAAGACTGCAAGGAGCCGCTCCTTGTCTGTGCCTATGCACCGGCGATCACTCCCCGCCCTCAACAGTGCCCAGGATGTCACATTCCCCGCTGGAAGCCTGCCAGGAGCCGCTCCTTGTCCATGCCCATGCACTGGCGATCACTCCCCGCCCTCAACAGTGCCGGGATATCACAGAGTAAATAAGTTAAATTCGGTAAAAGAAACTAAATCGGAAAAATAAAGATTTCGGGGTTAACTATTTTAATAGGTTAAATGGATCAAGAATAAAAAGAAATGAATAACTAGGATTTGATTTAGAATAAGTTATAAAGAATGTTTCTAATAGATTAGTTTAGAGAGGATTATTCATTCAATATAAATTAAGTTCAAAATTCGAAATTTTAAAAGAATGATATTATGAGTAAGAAATTTAAATGACCATTAAAACTAGGAGAAAATATTAAAGGGAGTTTATTACCTAATGAAAAATTACTAGTAAAATAAGGAAAGATTTGGGTACATTAGATGTAGACTTTTATAGGAGTTATCGAATCAATTGGTAACTAAGCGATATTAGACTAAGTTATGACGCCTAAATTAAAAGAGGTACCCAGGTCTTTAAATGACGAATGAGCAAATGGAATTTAATTGTTAAAGGAATGTAGTTAAATAAATAAAATAACTAAATTAGTCATTGAAGGAAGGAATTATAGAATCTAGTGAATCTATATTTAAGAAGGATATCACTATTGGGATGTAAGAGATTAAGTTAGGACAAAAGAAATTTTATCCTGATGTATAAATTAATAAGAAAGGATTTTAGGACTAAATCTTAGACTTATCATGAAAAGAGACTGGACCTATTAATTAAATAATAATTTCTAGTAACTAAGTAATAATGGACTTAGTTTGTAATATTCAGGTCAAGGTAGTGCCTAGATTTCTAAACAACTAATGGACATGCATAGAGGAAATAAATGTAGTTAATCAAAAGAATGCAGTTAAGAGGATAATTTAGTTAATATAGTTTAAGAACAATAGAAATGAATTAAGGAGTTACAAGATTGTTAATCGTAAGTTGAAGAAAAACATCGCTAAAACACTACTAGAACATAAAGGATTAGTAAACCGTTTAGTGACTAAGGAAATAAGTACCCGACTAATAGAATTTAATTAATTAAAGGAAGTCGACAATAGAAGCCGCTTGATAATGATTAAAGAATTCATAAATGGAAATTAGAAAAATGTACATAAATCGAGATAAACAGTCTGATGAGATACGAGTAAGAAACCAAGATTAAAACACTTATAAGGAGATATCCATGAATATGTATGATTCTTTCATGATATATATAATGATTGTTGTATAATACTTGTATGATAAATGTTGTGTTTGGCGACAGCTATGCAATGGTGTGCATGAATATGTGTTAATCATACGTGATGAGTATGGCATGATGACATGTGTATGAACTGTGATGTTGCAATTGTATGATGTATTAAATAAATATGTTGAAATAAATAAGAAAAGAATAAATGAAGAAATATCTCGGTAGGGATCCTGAGATGAATAAATTATGAAAATGATATGATGAGATTGGATCGAATCCAATGTAATGATGGGCGTGGTAACGCCAGTGTACCCATGATTTCTGGAAAATATGAGATCTCGTTTCATTTCTAAGCGTCGGATGATACCGTTATGAATTGAAAAATTTTGAGAAAACAAGGAAAAGAATTAATTGAAATTTCAGGAAAGGAAAAATTCTGACGTTAGAAATGAAATGGAACCATCAAAAGGACCCTACCGACGACTTGTAAAAAGAAATTGTGTATTGTATGCATCATATATGGAAGTTAAGGAGGGATGTTGGAATAATCCCCTAGAGCATACAGTGATGGGTACACTAAAGAATCTACTAGCACCTCGATACCTGAGGGTAGTCTAGGGAGTATAATTGGAGGCGGGAATTCCAAGTGGCATCGGATTCGCGCCCATTGCCAGGTAGCCCATAGCAAACTCTGGTGTACTTCGACAAGAGGCGGGATTTTCTATGACCGTGGAGTGCCCATTCTGTTATGATGTATGATTGGCTATTTAGATGATTAGACTGTGAGTCCTTACCCATTTATGAAAACCAGAACAAGGAAAGCTCCGGTCTCTCTAGTTGGGGAGGGGAGATAAGGGTGGCATTATTGTGCACATGGATATTGTATATGAGATTGTTGAGGAGGAGATGGGCCTACATGCATCATGATGACTAATAGAGAGAATGGAAATAACGAATAAACTCATGCATTGCATCAATGCATTAAAATTATGACTGTTTATTACTTAAGTATGACTTTATAGAACTTAGTAACCTTGGGAAATGAATGGGAAAATAGGGATGATTAGCTGAGATAAAAAGTGGTGAGATAACTTAGAATGTATCTTAGGAACCCCAAAAAGAGTAGGTTGATTCAGGATTGTTTGTGTTATGTGTGGGATAGGTGTTGATGAGTGATAAATCAATTTTAATACACTTATTATAGTTTTATACTCGGGGTTTATTATATAATTACTATGTTTAATAATAGTATTTTAATTAAGTTTTATGTTGTTTAGTTAAATTGAAGTATTATGTATATATGTTTTAATTTTCATTTTTTGAATGTATCTTGAGTATCTTGCCTTATTTTGGCCATAACTTGGGCTTTTATGATCCAAATGGGCTAATCTTGGAGCCCATGGAAAGCTAAGACAGAGGGCTACATCATGATGATCAGATTTGGTTATTTTACATCCAAAAAAAATAAAGAAATGGAGCTTGAATCAATCAGCCCTCATGTGTCCCACTAGCATTGACATAGTTCACCAAAATACACATATTTGGAGCTGTAAATGTCTAAATGACCTTATTCTTACGCCAAATTCTCAATAAGACAGAGATCTACAACTTTGATGATGAAGGTTTTGCAAAATTCAGCGATCTAGAAGGTAATATTGGACACGCAAGGCGGAGAAGATAAAGAGGAGAATGAATTTCAATACCTACCATTATCTTCTTTTGAATTATTGTAATTTCAAGCCCACCAATGTTGAAAAAATGCATTAATAATCAGAAAATGAATGTATAGTATCATCATATCTTGCCTATAAATAGATGCTTGAAGTTGTAAGGAAGATACACAAGAAATACATAAGAAATACATAAGAAATACATAAGAAATACATGCTTTAGTTTTCATTACATTTCTATATCTTTACTTTAGTTTCTTAAGTTTTAGTTCTTTCTCTTGCTTTATTTCCTTGTTCTATATTCAATCCCTCAAGTTATGGTTTTCATTTCCCTTCCTCAATATCAAGTAAGTTAATTTTATTATTTGTTATTTACTTTTATAATCAAAGTTATAGTTAATTTAATATTAGCTTTCATTGTTAAAACTTATCATGGAAGCTTAATCTTTTAAAATCAACTCAAGGAATTTAATTTTTCTTTATATTAACTTTGAGTTCTTGCTCTTAATATTTTGATTGAAGATAATTACTTTTCTTTGTTTCTCAAATATTTATGATGGTAGATTATTTAAGTATATAACCGATTGGTATATAATTAAACAATCTATAATCTAAACTGATGTTGGTTGGTTAATCAATAATCAATTTGAGAACAAAGATTAAGTTACTAAATAAGAGATTTCTATTTAGTTTCTTAACTCAATCAAATTATGGTTTTAAAGTTATTTTAATAATTAATAAGAATATATCGATTGGTTATTCTTATTAGTTCATTAATTTAATTCTAGACGATTTTCTAGAATATAATCATTTAGGGATTCCAAATGATTCAAGATTGAGAAATTAATTATATTTAATCATATTTGTGATCAATGATTAGTTAACTAAAGATTTAATAATTCTTTGGGTTGGTTCTTTCTAAATTTGATTATTTTCACTCATAAATTTACTTTTTACACTATTATATAATTACTTAATTTTCCTTTCAATCTCAACACAAATCCCCCCTTTATTATAACTAAATTGAGTGTAACTAATTAAACTAAGGTCCTCGAGAGACAACTAAGGTTGTTCACCTTATACTATATTAATTTAACTTTTTATTTGACCCGACAACGATAGTGTGTCAAATTTGGCGCCATTGCCGGGGACCTTTGGTCCTAATTATTTGCATTCAATTACCTAATATGTTTTACATTTTTTTTGTAGGTGTGTTGAAGATATTCAGGTTTGGTTGAATGTGAGCATATAAAAAAAATTGAATTTTTTTTTCACTTTATTATATTCTTATTTATTCTCTAGTAATCTCATTTTTAACCATTGAAAAAATATAAATATAAAAAAATCTTTAAATTTTTAAACATATGTTCTAAGCATTTCATAATTAAAATGATAACGTTTTCCTTTTATTACATAGTTGTAGTATTTTGTTATAATATATGTAGATGTATTATGTATGACTAGATCTAATCCCGAACCACTATATTCTTTTGATCCTGAAATAGATAGAACATTTTATCAATTAGTTAGATCATCTAAGAAACTATTAAATAATAATAATAATAATAATAATAATAATAATAATAATAATAATAATATTCTAGCTAATAGCATAAGTAGTGAAACTAAACCTTTAACTTCTGAGTATTTGTATAATATGGCTGAAAAGACATTAAAAGAACTAGCTACACCAGATGTCACTAATCAAACATCATGCATCTTATATCCTGAGAAAGATGTTCCTTTTGTGCTTAAAACTGGTTTAGTTCATTTGTTACCAAAGTTTCATGGTCGTACAGGTGAAGATCCTCATAAACACTTAAAAGCATTTCATATCCTTTGCTCTACCATGAAACCTGAAGGGGTTTCAGAAGAACATGTAAAACTTAAAGCTTTTCCTTTCTCCCTAGCAGATATCGCTGAGGATTGGTTATTTTACCTTCCTCCTGGCTCTATTACAAGTTGGGATGACCTCAAGAAAATGTTTCTTAAAAAATTTTTCCCCGCTTCAAGAACTTCCTCAATTAGAAAAGAAATATGTGGCATCCGGCAAAATGACTGGGAAAATCTTTATGAATACTGGGAAAGATTTAAAAGATTGTGTGCTAGTTATCCCCATCACCAAATTACAAACCAACTTCTCATACAATATTTCTATGAAGGTCTTAATCCAATGGATAGAACTTTAGTTGATGCAGCTAGTGGTGGTGCTTTGCAAAATAAAACTACAAATGCAGCAAAAACTTTAATTGAGAACATGGATGCTAATGCTCAACAACATGCCACCAGAAATAATTCTGTAGTAATTAGAGGAGTCCGTGAAATTGAAACTACTAATGATGGAGATAAAAAAGGGGAAAGTAAATTTGCTAAACTAGCAACACTTATGAAAAATATTATTGTGTCTCAAAAACAACAACCTGCAACCCCTGCTAAGGTATGCTCTATTTGTACTTCATTAGATCATTATACCGATTGTTGTCCTTCACTGCAGGAAGCTAAAATTCCTGATGAAAATCCTCAAGTATGTACTGCCAACTTATACAATAACAGACTACCACAACAACAACATAATAATTATGATCTTTCTTCTAACAGATATAATCCTGGTTGAAGGAATCACCCTAATTTAAAATGGGATAATTCCTCACAAAAACCTCATGCACCTTTTTAGGCAAATACTGGACCAAGCAGACCATATCAACCTCCTCATGTACAATAACAAGCTACACAAATAGCTGCACCTTCCACTGAGAAATCAAATTTAGAGGAATTGATAAAGCAAATGTCAGTAGATAATCTGAACTTCCAAAAAAGAACTGAGGCTACAATTCAGACTCTTAAAAATTAGATTGGTCAATTGGCTACATCTTTAAACCATTTGCAGTCTCAAGGTTCAGATAAGTTGCCTGCTCAGACAATTATCAATCCTAAAAATGTAAGTGCAATTACTTTAAGATCTGGTAAAGATATCCATGGACCAGAAAAACAACAACAAACTGAAAATACTATTGTCATAGAAAAACATGCAGAAGAAGTTTTAGATAGTTCAAGTAATAATAGTAATGATATATCTCTCACAAATCCTCCTTCTGCAGCTGATCCTGATAAGCAACATATCCCTCTTCCATTTCCACAAAGACAAAAATCTATACAAAATAAGAAAATGGATGAGGAGATCTTGGAAATATTTAGAAAAGTAGAGGTAATATATACCTTTATTAGAAGCCATCAAGCAAATCCCAAGATATGCTAAATTCCTTAAAGAACTATGCACTAATAAAAGAAGACTAAAAGGCAATGAAAGAATTAATATAAGTAGAAATGTGTCTGCATTAATTGAAAAACCTTTGTCACATATACAAGAAAAATGTAAAGACCCTAGGACGTTTACCATTCCATGCATAATAGGCAATAACAAATTTGAAAATGCCATGCTAGACTTAGGTGCATCTATTAATGTTATGCCTATGACTGTATTTACTTCACTTTCCCTTGGACCTTTGCAAACTACAGGTGTGGTTATACAATTAGCAAATCAAAGCTCTGCACATCCTGTAGGAATTATTGAAGATATCCTTGTTAAAGTTAACGATTTAATTTTTCCTGTAGATTTTTATGTTCTAGATATGGAAAGTGAGAATTCCACTAATAAAACTCAAATAATTTTAGGTAGACCATTCTTAAAAACAGCTAGAAAAAAGATAGATATGCATGCAAGAATACTTTCTATGGAATTTGGAGATAGTGTGGTTAGATTCAACATTTTAGATGCTATGAAGCATCCTACTGAGGATCATTCTATTTTTCAAATTGACTTAATAACTGATTTAGTTGAGGATAATATTATTAAGTTATCTGATGATGTTGATTTTCCTGTATTGTCTAATTTTTATGATTTATTTGTTTGTGATTCATGCATGGATTCTCATCAATGCAATGTGTGTGCTGAAATTGAGAAATATCTACTTAATGATAATAATGATCCAAACTCCCTTAAAACAAAAAATATAGTTCTAGATGTTGTTTCAAAAGAATCAAAGGGTGATAATTTGATTAAAGTAGTTACAAATACATCTGATTATGTTGAAGTACAAGTTGCTGAGACAAATTCAACCAAATTGATTCCTTCAATAATGCAGCCTCCTATGTTAGAGTTAAAACCTCTTCCTGAACATTTAAAGTATGCATATTTAGAGGAAGATAAGAATCTTCCAGTGATTATTTCTAACAAATTAAATATTGATCAATAAACAAGGTTGTTGCAGATTATTAGGAAGCATAAGAAAGCAATTGGTTGGACTTTGGCAGATATCCCAGGTATTAGCCCTTCCATGTGTATGCATAGAATTATATTAGAGGAAAACGTTAAACCAGTAAGGCAACCACAAAGAAGACTTAATCCTCAAATCCTTGATGTAGTTAAAAAAGAGGTAACAAAATTATTACAAGCTGGCATCATTTACCCTATATTAGATAGTACTTGGGTCAGCCTTGTACAAGTGGTTCCTAAAAAGTCTAGAATCATAGTGGTTAAAAATGAAAATGATGAACTAATTCCTACCAGAATCCAAAATAGTTGGCGAGTATGCATTGATTACAGGAAACTTAACTAAGCAACTTGAAAAGACCACTTTCCTTTACCTTTCATTGATCAAATGTTGGAACGACTGGCAGGTAAGTCACATTATTGCTTTTTAGATAGATTTTCAGGTTACTTCCAAATTTATATTGCACCAGAAGATCAAGAAAAAATAACATTTACATGTCTTTTTGGCACTTTTGCTTATAGGAGGATGCCTTTTGGCTTATGCAATGCCCCTGGTACCTTTCAACGATGCATGATTAGTATCTTTGCTGATTTTCTTGAAAATGGCATGGAAGTATTTATGGATGATTTCACAGTATATGGTTCATCATTTGATGCTTGCTTAAATAGTCTAGATAAAGTATTACATAGATGCATTGAAACTAACCTTGTTCTTAATTATGAGAAATGCCACTTCATGGTAGAAGAAGGAATAGTTTTAGGCCATGTGATATCTAAAAAAGGCATAGAAGTAGATCTTGCAAAAATTAATGTAATTTCTCAATTACCTTATCTTTCTTGTATGCGAGATATTTATTCTTTTCTTGGTCATGCAGGTTTCTATAGAAGGTTTATAAAAAACTTTAGTAAGATAGCCCTTCCGTTGTCTAACTTACTATAAAACATATAGCATTTGACTTTAATGACAAATGTAAAGAGGCTTTTGATTGCTTAAAAAAAGCTTTAACTACCACTCCTATCATCCAGGCACCAGATTGGTCACTTCCATTTGAACTTATGTGCGATGCATTAAGAGCTGTTCTTGCTCAAAGAGTAGGTAAAGTACAACATGTTATTTACTATGCCTCACGAACTTTGGATACTGCACAAATAAACTATACTACCATAGAAAAAGAACTACTTGCTATTGTGTTTGCACTTGATAAATTTAGATCTTATTTGCTCGGTTCAAAAGTAGTTGTATTTCTAGATCATGCAGCATTAAAGTTCCTTTTAAAGAAACCAGATGCAAAACCAAGATTGATCAGGTAGATGTTGTTGCTCCAAGAATTTGACATTGAAATTAGGGATAAAATTGGAGTAGAAAATTTGGTGGCTGATCACTTAAGCAGAATTGAAAAAGAACTTGACCCAATTTCCATTAGAGATGATTTCCCTGATGAACAACTTATGGGAATACATGATTCTACTCTATGGTTTGCTGATTTGGTAAACTACTTAGTTGCTTCTGTTACTCCCATACATGCATCTAAGCAACAAATAATAAAACTAAAAAGTGATTCTAAATACTATGTTTGGGATGATCCTTACTTATGGAAACTTTATAGTGATCAAGTCATTAGAAGGTGTGTACATGAAAATGAATTTCATTCCATTCTTACATTTTGTCATACATATGCATGTGGTGGACATTTTGGACCTCAACGTACAGCAAGGAAAGTATTAGAATCTGGTTTGTATTGGCCAACAATTTTTTGTGACGCATATACATTTTGTAAATCTTGCAAACGATGTCAAAGAATAGGAAACATATCTCGTAGAAATGAGATGCCTCAACAACCCATGTTATTTTATGAAATTTTTGATGTTTGGGGCATAAATTTCATGGGACCTTTTCCTATATCTTTTGGTTTTGTTTATATACTACTTGCGGTCGATTATGTGTCTAAATGGGTTGAAGCTAAAGCTACTCGAACTGATGATTCTAAAGTTGTTACAGATTTTGTTAGATCACATATATTTTGCAGGTTTGGTGTCCCTAAGGCCATCATTAGTGATCAAGGATCACATTTTTGCAACCATAAAATGGAGTCCCTTCTTAAAAAATATGGAGTTATGCATAAGGTTTCAACACCTTATCACCCCCAAACAAATGGACAAGCTGAAGTGTCCAATCAGGAATTAAAAATGATCCTTCAAAAAATAGTACAACCAAATAGGAAAGATTAGAGCAAAAGGTTAGAAGATGATCTTTGGGCTTATAAAACAGCTTATAAAACACCTATTGGAATGTCACCCTATAGGATTGTTTTTGGAAAATCATGCCACTTACCTGTAGAAATTGAGCATAAAGCTTATTGGGTAGTAAAACAATGTAACTTGGACTTAAATGAGGCCGGTAAAGAAAGAAACTCCAACTACAGGAACTAGAAGAAATTCGTTTGGAAGCTTATGAAAGTTCTAAAACCTATAAAGAAAAAGCCAAATCCTTTCATGACAAACAGGTCTTGAGAAAAAACTTTTTCATTGGACAAAAACTTTTATTGTACAATTCACGTCTAAAGCTCATATCTGGTAAGCTTCGCTCTAAATGGGCAGGCCCATTTGAAATAACTAATATCTTTCCTTATGGTGTGATTGAAATTTTAGATAAAGCGACAAACAAGGTTTTGAAGGTAAATGGGCATCGACTTAAACCTTTCTTTCAAGGGTTCCAAGAGCACATAGATACGGAGGTGTATTTGTGTGATGCCAAATATTTTGACTATTTTTTCCTAATAACAATATCTATAAAAAAATAAAAAAATAGATATCAATTAATTACATCATCATTCTTTTCGGTGCTAACACTTGTCTTAATCATTATTACTATTATTGTTTTGGCATTATTATCATTTTTCTTGCAGTAGTTAAAAGGTCATCGTCAGGCTCGTGACGTTAAAGAAGCGCTTGATAGAAGGCAACCTATCACCTTTTCACCTTCTTTATCTCTACTATTCTCTATAACCTCGTTTTCTATTCTCTCTTTTCTAAACAGCCATAACTTCAAAGTAATCTGACAATGGAACAAACCCTTGCAAAACTTAAGGAAAGATTCCCTACACTTCCATGCGATGTGATTGTAAAAATTTACAAAGCTCGAGTTCAAAGGTTAAAACTACTCACATATTTTGGCTTTCCAGAGGATGTTCGTTGGCTTATTAAAGCAAAGGTACGTCTCTCTGGTGAATCACATAAGTCCTATATAAAACATTTGCCAGGTATGGGACGTAGTTCTTATTCTAAAAAACGAAGAGCTAAGAGGATGAGAGTTTGCCATAAGTGTGCAAGATGGAATTATGATACATGTTGTAGGAACCCTGGAATGGTATCTATAAATCGGGAGGACAAAATTAAATTTATAAAGGATGGACTGAGTAAAGAGAACTTGGATAACTTAATCCAAACTCTTAAGACGCATCCATGTGGAACGGTTCAAGGAGTCCTTCTGAAATTATATGATCTATTCATTCAACAAAAAGAAAGCTATAGCCTTAGGAATCTGGCGTTAAACGACCTTGTTTGCCAGTTTATAAGAAAACTGGATAGGTAGCAAAAAACCTCGACTCATAGAAGGTGTTTAAGCCGTTACTGGACATAAAACCAGAGGAAGATGTGAGCCATAATCACAACTACTGTACATATTTACTGTTGTTTTCAATGTTTTACTTTTTTGAATTCACTTTGACTTTTAAAATTACCTATTTTTATTTTCTTCAATCATGTCTTTTCAAATTTCTTTATTACCATCATTTATTTTTATATAATAATAATTATGTAAACTTTTTATCTTTCATCAATTATTTGATCTCAGTTTTTATCTATATAAGGGCGTATAACTCTATATGGAAAACACAAAAAAAAGATGAAAAAAATAAAATCCATTTGTGTGTTTGGTGGATCCAACAATGGTAATTGTAAGGAGTACCTAATAGCAGCTACTAAGTTGGGAAAACTATTGGCTACGAAAGAAATAAAGGTCTTGTATAGAGGAGGAGTACAAGGTTTGAGAGGCTCCATAACACTATCTGCACTAGTTGAAGAAAGCAACATCTCTAGTATCATCCTACATCATGTTGGTATTACACCAGCTATTGCTGTAGGAACTGAGGTAAAAGTTACAAGTATCCATCAACGAATGGCTCATATGGTTATAGGTGTTGAAGCCTTTATCGCACTTCCTGGAGGTTTTGGTACTTTTGAGGAAATATTTTGCATTTTATCATGGTGTAGCATGAACCTTCATAAAAAGCCATTAGGATTATTAAATATTAATGGTTTTTATGACAGTTTGTTAATGTTTTTAGATAAAGCTATGGAACAGGGCCTTATAACTCAAGATGATCGATAATTCATTCATGCTTCATCAAATGCAGATGAATTGATTGATATTTTGCAGAGCTTTTTACCCCAACCTCAACCCCTCTTGAAGCAAGATAAGGATCACACACACAAGCGAAAGAATCCAGAACCAGACACCACCCTTCGGTTATAACTTCTTTCTCACCTTTATCTATATTTTTTTAAAAAATAATTAAAATAATTAAAAATTAAAAAAAGAAAAAAAATAGGCTGTGGAAATCATAAAATACACTAAGGACAATGTCTTGAATAAGTGTGAGGGGGGGGTCTGAGTTATATATATATATATATATTCTTTTTTTTTGTGAGGGATAGACAGAGTAAAGATTAATTTGGGAAAGTTGCATCTAAAATCATAAAGATGCATCTTTGAGAACCAAAGTCTTGAGACGTATCCTTCACTATATAGTGTCAGTATCACTTTTGTTTAATTTTTTTGTTTTAAAATAATTTTTTTTTGTCATGAGTACTTTTGTTAGGATGGGCTGAGTAAAGAGTCCAAACTCTTGAGACGCATCCTTACAACAAAGCTCACTCAGATAACTACAATCATTTCACCTTCCTTATCAAAACCATTTTTCAATAAAAACTAAATAAATAAAAAATAAAAAAATAAAAACACATACACACACAACCACTATCTTTGCTTTAGTGTCGGGTATCATTTGCCTTTACCTTTACCACGATCATTTCCATCCGGCATCAACCATTCTGCAACCATAAACATCATCTTCATCAGCCTCCAGCTGCCACACTTTGCCTTCATCCTTTTCTTTCAGATCGGAGCCACACCTCACCACTCGTCAATCATCAGGTTCTTTATTTTCTCTTAATGGATGATATAGCGGAGTCTTTCTATAGGCATACGAATCAATTAAGATGTATATTATTGGTCTTGATGCTACTCATGGTTGTGTTGATGATATTTTTCTTTTAGGTTCTAACACAAGTCCCATGAAACTCGGTTATATGACACAATCAAATTGTTCAGTTATACTAATCATTTCACATGCAATTGAACTGACCAATCTGTTGTAGGTATCTTCGTTACTAAGCGCCCTTGAAAAAAAAGTACAGAGCAAGAAGCATAAGGAACAAGATCCTGACACTAATATTTAGTTATGATTTATTTTTCCTTCTTTGTTTCTTGTTCATAAAAAAAAATCATTATTTCCAAGTTTTTCATTTTAAATTCTACATGCTTTTCACTGATTTTTTTTTAATTTTTCTGAGTAATGAGTAATTACATCACCTTTGTCTAATATTTTATGACATGTTGTGAATAATTTCCTTACATATTAATTTAATAAGTTGTTTGTGAAGATCAAATTGTATATGAATTGTGATAGATTGACCACCCTCGGTGAGATTTTGAGCTTAATTGGATGAACCAGATTATGCTATCTTTCTTTTGTTTTTGATTGACCCTTATTTGTTAGTATTCTAGAACTTGACTTGTTTCTTTTGGATGTATTATGTTTCATATGCATGCTTTGATATGATTAAGGCCATTTTTGTTTTAACAAAACACTAGCCATATGCCTTACCTTACATATTTTCCATTGTTACCCACGTTGAGCCTATATCCATTTCTTGATTCAGCCACATAATTAGCCAATAGCCCAAAAAAAATAACCACCTTTGCTTAGGAATTTATTAGGAGTTTTGAAATTACTATGAATAAATATTCTTGATGATTGTGGAAATGTACCCAAGATATTATGTTGTTGTTTCATTGTTCAAAAGGAAAGTAAAAAAATAATAAAAAAAGAAAAAGAAGAAAAAGAAGAAGTGGTGAATATATGTAAGAAAATAATCAGGAGGATTTATTCTCATGTTTTATCCTCCATTATGTTTCATTTTGCTAAGTCTTGAGTTTCAAAATGAACTTCCACAATCACTGAATCACTTACTCCATTGCTCTTTTTCAACCCTAAGTTTAGTCATACTATTTCATTTTATCCACACTATATCACCTTGGCCCCATTACAACCTTAATAAAGTCCTTTGATCTCTGCATGCATGTGTTCAAATATGGAAATTAGAAATTTGTCAAGCCTATGGTAGTGCTAATTTATTTGGGTGATTTCTGAGAGTATACACAAACCCAAACAATTGAGATATAGAGAGCATGAAGAGAACATCTATCACATTTTCATCCACTTTTTGATTTGATCACTCAATTCATGAAACTAGTATGTAACACTTCTTATCACACTTATCATTGTTGTTCAAGTGGCCTCAATACTCAAGAGGGGGGTGAATTGAGTTTTAAAACTTTTGATTGGAATACCTTTGAAATTGATTTTTATAACCAAGTTTGTGAGATTATGCAAGTGAGATAGAATGGAGAATAACAAGCAATGCACTACAATGAGAAATATTGCTGAAGCAATTTACCAAACACTTGGTGTGCAATATTAGAGATATAACAAATTAAGCAAGTTCAAGTATGCTCTTCTCAACCAATCAATACCAATCAACAAATATGCAGTAAATGAAAGTAAAAGAGTAAGGAAGAGAAGCTTGCAAACCGATGTAACGAGTTCCACCCAATCCGGTGTACGTCTCGCCTCTAAGCAACCCACTTAGAGGATTTTTCACTATTGTAGACTAGAGATACAACTTTGAGCAATTGCGGCTTCCTAGTGTCCCACACTCAAGAACCCAATCCTCACAAGTACAAGGGCAACCCACCCAATCTCTCAGTCTCACAATATCCCAAAGGTTGAATCCTCAACCTTTGTAACCACTCAACCTAGAGTGAATAACCACTCAACCTAGAGTGAATAACTTGTGTTTGGTGTTTGTTTACAATCAATACACTCTCTCAATAGAGTAGATATACAAATGAAAAGCTCTCCCAAATTCTAACTCTCAAGATGAGAGGGTATACAAATGTATTTCAAGATACAAGAAATAGGCTTACAAAGCACAAGATAGAGCTAAGGATTTGTTGCTTCTTGGTTCTGCTTATTGTGCTTGAGTTCCTCTTCATTATATAGACTCATTTGTGCAGTGTTGAGGGTTCCTAGCCGTTGCAAGATGATGGCTCCAGCTTGTCTCTGCGTATTATAAGATTGGGTCCATGTTTCCCACTTAAATCTGTCCTGTTAGTGGTGTTTCCCACTTCTTGAATCGATTTGTAGTGCCTTGAATCGATTCGAAGCATTCTGATGTGTACAGATTTAAGTTTCAGATTCGTGTGAATCGATTCGAGCTTTGTTGAATCGATTCAGAGCATTCTGTTTGGGGTTCCTGGACTGTCAGCATCGTGTGAATCGATTCAGGGTCCTGGTGAATCGATTCAGAACATACTGTTTGCAGTTTTAGTGACTCCCAGGGCTTTGAATCGATTCACTCATGCTTGAATCGATTTAGGCTTTTCATTTTGACATTTTCTCATGCCTGTTGGTCATCCATTTGAATCTAGTGATGCATGGTTGCTTTCCTTTTGCTTGATTCAATGGTTTCTTGATTTCTTGAACCTTTGTGAAACCGTTTTCTTCTTTTATATGATGTCTCTTATTGTTTTTGATTCTTCGAAGACTTCGCATTGCATGTTTCCTTTGTCATTATCAAAACCTGTTGTCACGTGCAAATACATTCTCCCCCTTTTTGATGATGACAACCAATGGCCATCTCTTGGGGTGTTTATTAGCTAATAGCAAGTTATGAAAACTAATGTCTCTGTTTTAAACAACTATTTCTTTTAGGGAAATATGTCTCCCCCTTTGTTTTTCAATAAAATCGTCAAATTTTAAGCGTTGAAAGAATGCACACATACACATATATCGCACACATACACGATTATATTATCTATTTCTTAGAGAATAACCTATATATCTAATAACCTGTATATCTCTCCCCCTTTGTCATTATCAAAAACAAAAGTTGGGAATATGCAGTAAATCGAGTAATAATCACAGGCAACACAGTTGAAATAGTCATAAACCAAAGTAATTAACCAAACGAGATAATTGTGCAAATAATTAACCGAAATAGTCACAAACCAAAGTAATTAACCAAAATATAAACCAAAGTAAACAACCAAGTCTTAATGTGAAATTGAAACAAGGAAAGTAAAGATCAATTAGGTTTGTGGGAAGTGGATGCTGGATATCTGGGTGGCTAGCTCCGTGTATCGCTCTTCCATATTCGCTTCGATTTTGTCCAGTCGAGCGTGGATGTTTGCTTCCATGGAGTTGAGGCGCTGGTCCAGGTGGGCAGTGAGTCTGGTGAAAAGGTCATCAGTAGGAGCGGGTGGAGGAGGAGGAGGAGCGTCATCTTCAACTTCGTGATGGGGACGCCTAAGAAATTGCCACCTGCCATGGTATTCCACAATATTCATCTTAGTGAGATGAGATTTGCCAATAGGTGCTTTGGGACCAACCATCTCTTTGATTTCATTTTTCAAATCCACTTTAAAGTGGTGGAGAAATTTGGTAATGAAGATGGCATATGGAAGATGAGCGAGGTTTTGGGCTTCAATCATGTGATACCTGATTAAGTCAATCCAATTGATGTCCTTTTCGTTGACAATTGCCCAGAGCAGCAAGATTTGGGCCTCATTTAGTCTTGCATAATTTCCACCGGAAGGGAGGAGAATTTTGACAAGGACAAAATGTAAGAGGCGGTGTTGGAGACTTAAAGTGCCAACCGTGCTTGATGGGCCTGCAAGATTAAAGAAAGATCTTGCCTCCAATGGATTATAATTCCATGCAAGAGGAGGTTCTTTGCCATGGAAGGAAGCATTGCTAAGACGGAGTAAGCCAACTTGATTCATGACTTCATTATCAAGAATGATAGTTTTACCTTTCACTCTGGCAATGTAGCGAGCATCTTGAAGGCGTAGAGTGGAGTAGAATACACGAATCAATTCGGGGTAGATTGCTATTTCCTCAAGAGCCATGAAGCCAACAAGCTCTTGTTGATGTAAGGTGGTGAGTAGAGGAAGTCCAGACGTCTCAAAAAATGGAAGATCAAGCCAATGAGGAGAGATGAGATTTTTCTCAGAGAAGGAAGATTTGTACCTTTCTAGTTCCTTTTGAGTAGTAAATAATCTGGATAAATCAGAGTTTTGAGGCATGGAGGCTGCAACAGTGTTTGCACGTTGCTTCTTGCGAGGTTGAGAGGAGGAAGCCATTGGAGATGGAGGATTGAGTGGAAGGTTTGGAGAAGAAGTTGAGAAGTTGGAAAAGAGAGAGTGGGAGATAGTGGGAGAGTGAAATGAGGAAGTGAGTGATTAATAGACTTGAATCAGCGTTATTATGCAAAAACTGTCGCGTGAATCGATTCGAGGGATGGGTGAATCGATTCGAGCGTTACTGACTTGAGAGAAATTGGAGAATCAGGTGCGTGAATCGATTCAAGGATGGTGTGAATCGATTCGAACGTTTCTGTTTGAGGGAATATGAACCAACAGGTCTTTGAATCGATTCGAGGGGATGCTGAATCGATTCGAAGGGCTGTTTTACTCCAAAGATCATTTCTATCCATTCCAATATGTTCAAGGCATGAGGATTTTCATATAGGATCATTAAACCAATGTTTTCGTGGGGATCTTTTTCTTCATTACTAATTAATAAAAGTTATCAAGCAATCAATACATAATATTAAGAGATCATTCAAACACAATTTGTCATATCAAGAATGCCTAATTCTCTTCTAATGTGAATAAATTGCTCTCTAGCCAAGGGTTTTGTGAAGATGTCCGCTAGTTGCCTAGAGGTTTCTACATGTTCAAGTACACAATCCCCTTTTAACACGTGATCTCTAATAAAGTGATGCCTAATCTCAATGTGTTTGGTTCTAGAGTGCATTACTAGATTCTTGGAGATGTTAATGGCACTAGTATTATCACATTTGATGGGTACTTTGTTTAAAACGATGCCAAAATCAAGAAGTTGTTGTCTCATCTAAAGAATTTGAGCACAACAACTACCGGCGGCTACATATTCTGCCTCAGTCGTCGATAATGCAACACTTGCTTGCTTCTTGCTATGCCAAGAAACAAGGGAGCTACCAAGTAAATGACATGTGCCACTAGTGCTTTTTCTATCAAGTTTACAGCCAGCAAAATCAGAGTCGAAATATCCTAAAAGATTATATTCAACGCCTTTGGGATACCACAAACCAACATTTTGAGTACCCACAAGATATTTCAAAATTCTTTTTACGGCAGTTAAATGTGATTCTTTAGGACATGCTTGATATCTAGCACACATGCATACCGCAAACATAATATCGGGCCTACTAGCAGTCAAATATAGTAAGGATCCAATCATACCTCGATACTTGGTGATTTCGATGTCCTTACCTTTTTCATCTTTGTCTAGATAGCAGGATGTGCTCATGGGTGTAGCTATCTCGTTTGCCTTATCCATTCCAAACCTTTTAAGTAGTTCCTTACAGTACTTAGTTTGGCTAATGAATGTTCCCTCATTTGCTTGTTTTATTTGCAATCCAAGGAAGAAGGTGAGTTCTCCCATCAAGGACATTTCAAATTCATTCTGCATGATCTTGGCAAACTCTTGACAAAGATTCTCATTAGTAGCACCAAATATTATGTCATCAACATAAATTTGTACCAAAAGAATGTCATTATTTTTACGTTTTATAAACAATGTAGTATCAACCTTTCCTCTTTCAAAATTGTGTTCTAAAAGGAATTTGCTTAGTCTTTCATACCAAGCTCTTGGAGCTTGTTTCAAACCATATAAAGCTTTTCTCAATTTGAAGGCATGGTTTGGAAATTTGTGATTTTCAAAGCCGGGAGGTTGATCTACATAAACTTCTTCTTGAATGAAGCCGTTTAAAAAAGCACTTTTGACATCCATTTGATAAAGTTTGAAATCCATACAACATGCAAAAGCTAGCAATAACCTAATGGCTTCTAACCTAGCTACGGGAGCATACGTTTCTTCATAATCTATTCCCTCTTCTTGATTGTATCCCTTTGCAACTAGTCTAGCTTTGTTTCTTGTTATTATGCCATTTTCATCTAGCTTATTTCTAAAAACCCATTTGGTGCCTATTATTAGATGGTCATTGGGTCTTGGCACAAGTTCCCAAACTTCATTTCTTTCAAATTGATTTAACTCTTCTTGCATGGCCAACATCCAATGCTCATCAATAATGGCTTCATCAATATTTTTGGGTTCAATTTGGGATACAAAAGCCAAGTGATTGCATGCATTTCTAATGGCGTTTCGAGTACTTACCCCTTTGGTTATTTCTCCAATGATTTTGTCCAAGGGATGATCCTTCAAGGTTACCCAATCTTGTTGTCTCTCAATTTGTGCTGTGCCTCCATCATTGTTGACTTCTTCTTCTTTGTCTTACAAGTTCATTTCTTGGAAAGTACCTACAAGATCATCAACATCTTCCTTCCTCGGAGGGTTATGGCTATTTTCATCAAACTTAACATGAATAGATTCCTCAATGGTATTTGTTTGTTTGTTGAAAATTCTATAAGATTTACTCGATTGAGAATATCCTAGGAATATTGCCTCATCAGATTTTGCATCAAACTTTCCTAGATTATCCTTTCCATTGTTGAGCACAAAACATTTACATCCAAAAATATAAAAATATGCAATGTTGGGTTTTCTACCTTTGTAAAGCTCGTAGGGGGTTTTCTTCAAAATAGGCCTTATCAAACATCTATTCGTCACATAACACGCGGTGTTTACCGCATCGGCCCAAAAATGTTTTGCAATATTGTTTTCATTTAGCATGGTTCTAGCAAACTCCACTAAAGTTCTATTCTTTCTTTCAACTACTCCATTTTGTTGTGGAGTTCTAGGAGCTGAAAAGTTGTGATTAATACCATGTTTTTCGCAAAACTTTTCAAAAGATTGATTTTCAAATTCTCCCCCATGATTGGTTCTAATGGATGCAATTTTTGAATTTTGCTCATTTTGGATAATCTTTGCAAGTTTCTTGAATGCATGATATGCTTCATTTTTATGAGCAAGAAACAATGTCCATGTATATCTAGAATAGTCATCTACTATAACTAAACCATAGTAATTACCTCCAAAGCTTTTGATTTTGGATGGTCCAAATAAGTCCATGTGCAAAAGTTGTAAAGGCCTTTGAGTAGAAACAATGTTTTTAGATTGAAAAGATGCCTTTACTTGTTTTCCCTTTTGACATGCATCACAAAATCTATTTTCAAATTTAAGCTTTGGTAGACCAATTACTAAATCTTTAGAAACAAGTTTGTTCAAGTGGTCCACATGTATATGAGCTATTCTTCTATGCCAAAGCCATGTTTCATCCTCTTTTGAAATAAAGCATTGTTCATCATTTGTAGACAAACTATCCACATCTATCATGTAAATGTTATCAATTCTTTTTCCAACAAACTTGACCTCTTTATTTAGCTTATTCTCAATTATGCAACAATTGGATTCAAATAAGACTCTATATCCTTTGTCACATAATTGACTTATGCTAAGTAGATTATGCTTGAGGCCTTCAACATACAATACGTCATTTATGGATGTGGAAGAATTCTTACCAATATTTCCAATGCCTAGGATTCTTCCTTTAGTGTTGTCTCCATAGGTGACGCTTCCTTTTCGTTTGGGAGTGAATGATGTAAATTTGCTTATGTCTCCCGTCATATGCTTTGAACACCCACTATCCAAGTACCAATGGGTGTTGCTTGCCTTGAAGCATACCTACAAAACAAAATCAGTTTAGAGAACTAGGTACCTATTTTATGTTGGGTCCTTTAAGGTTAGTTTGTGGTAATGTCCCTTTGGGAACCCACACCTTTCTTAAGACCTTTGGTCCTAGTTTCCTAACACTACACTTATAAGCACTATGTCCTTTGGAACCACAATGATTGCATTTCATAAAAGGTGAGGAGGATTTGCTTGGTGGTGCAAAGAAGTTTTTATAGTGCTTCTCCATTTTGTGATTACTATATTCTTTGTCATATCCTAAACCGGTTTTACTAAACATGCATTTTTGTTGCCCAAGTAGGATATTCAAATTATCTCTTCCATTAGTGAACTTCTCTAGTGTCCTGTTTAGGTCTTCAACCTTGGTTTCTAACATAATGCACTTCTTTGCAAAATCACATGGTTTACTATTGGAACATGTTTGAGCGTTTTTCAATTCTTCTTTTAAGCATTCATTCTCTTTGCAAATCTCCATAAGGTGCATCTCTAGAGTGTCACCAGTTTTTCTAGATACCTTAAGTCTATTGGAGACTTTTGTAAATTTATCATACAATTCCTCTAGAGCATCAAGTAATTCATCCTTATCTAAGTCATGGAAGTTTACCTCATCATCTTCTTCATGGTGATTGGCCATGAGGCAAAGGTTTGCTTCTTCATTCTCTGAGTCATCCGAGCTGCTTACCTCATTTTCATCCCATGCTATGTATGCTCTCCTTCTTCCTCTTTTCTCTTTTCCCTTCTTCTTAAGATTTGGGCAATCCGCTTTGAAGTGCCCTTCCTTGCCACATTCAAAACAATTGGGTGAGGAAGAATTTTCTTTAGTGATAGGTTTCTTACTTGGGTTTTTGAAGCTCCTTTGAATGCGTTTGCCTTTCATGAATTTCCCGAAGCGTTTCACAAATAGTCCAAATTCTTCTTCTTCATCAAGTTCGCTTTCGGATTCTTCTACTTCATTTATGGAAGTAGCCTTGAGAGCAAGACCCTTTTTCTTGGAAGATTTTTCTTCCTCTTCCGCCATCTTTAATTCCTTCAGCTCTTGTTCCTGTTCCTGCAACTTACCAAATAGAGTGGCAAGAGACATTTCGTTTATGCTAGGAGATTGTTTGATGGCGGTAACTAGCGGTTGCCATTCTCTGTTAAGACTTTTCAACACTTTATGAATGAGCTCTTTGTTAGTGTAAGTCTTTCCAAGTGTAATGAGTTGATTAATGATGAGAGTAAATCTTTTTTGCATATCAACAATCGATTCATGAGAGTTTAATCTAAAGCACTCATATTGGCTAGTCAAGGTACTAATTTTGGAGTCCTTTACATCATTAGTACCTTCATGGGTTACTTGAAGAGTATCCCACATTTCTTTAGCAGTTTGGCATGTCATTATTCTAAAAAATTCATCTTGACCTAAAGATATAGTAATGAGATTTTTGGCCTTGTAGCCATATTGGACTTTCTTTTCTTCCTCGCTTGTCCATTCATCTATAGGTTTCTTAATATTCTTGCTATCTATAGTATGCATCGGTATATAAGGACCATTTTTAATGGTATTCCATATTCTCAAGTCAATTGATTGAATGAAGATTTTCATTCTTTCTTTCCAAAACGCATACCCTTCCCCATTGAAAGCGGGAGGTCTATTTATCGCACCACCCTCGGGAAAAACATTTTGAGAACTTGAGGCCATTTAATCTCTTGAAGCTGTTAAGCTTGAACTACCAAGAGTCAAGCTCTGATACCACTTGTTGTTCAAGTGGCCTCAATACTCAAGAGGGGGGGTGAATTGAGTTTTAAAACTTTTGATTGGAATACCTTTGAAATTGATTTTTATAACCAAGTTTGTGAGATTATGCAAGTGAGATAGAATGGAGAATAACAAGCAATGCACTACAATGAGAAATATTGCTGAAGCAATTTACCAAACACTTGGTGTGCAATATTAGAGATATAACAAATTAAGCAAGTTTAAGTATGCTCTTCTCAACCAATCAATACCAATCAACAAATATGCAGTAAATGAAAGTAAAAGAGTAAGGAAGAGAAGCTTGCAAACCGATGTAACGAGTTCCACCCAATCCGGTGTACGTCTCGCCTCTAAGCAACCCACTTAGAGGATTTTCCACTATTGTAGACTAGAGATACAACTTTGAGCAATTGCGGCTTCCTAGTGTCCCACACTCAGGAACCCAATCCTCACAAGTACAAGGGCAACCCACCCAATCTCTCAGTCTCACAATATCCCAAAGGTTGAATCCTCAACCTTTGTAACCACTCAACCTAGAGTGAACAACCACTCAACCTAGAGTGAATAACTTGTGTTTGGTGTTTGTTTACAATCAATACACTCTCTCAATAGAGTAGATATACAAATGAAAAGCTCTCCCAAATTCTAACTCTCAAGATGAGAGGGTATACAAATGTATTTCAAGATACAAGAAATAGGCTTACAAAGCACAAGATAGAGCTAAGGATTTGTTGCTTCTTGGTTCTGCTTATTGTGCTTGAGTTCCTCTTCATTATATAGACTCATTTGTGCAGTGTTGAGGGTTCCTAGCCGTTGCAAGATGATGGCTCCAGCTTGTCTCTACGTATTATAAGATTGGGTCCATGTTTCCCACTTAAATCTGTCCTGTTAGTGGTGTTTCCCACTTCTTGAATCGATTTGTAGTGCCTTGAATCGATTCGAAGCATTCTGATGTGTACAGATTTAAGTTTCAGATTCGTGTGAATCGATTCGAGCTTTGTTGAATCGATTCAGAGCATTCTGTTTGGGGTTCCTGGACTGTCAGCATCGTGTGAATCGATTCAGGGTCCTGGTGAATCGATTCAGAACATACTGTTTGCAGTTTTAGTGACTCCCAGGGCTTTGAATCGATTCACTCATGCTTGAATCGATTTAGGCTTTTCATTTTGACATTTTCTCATGCCTGTTGGTCATCCATTTGAATCTAGTGATGCATGGTTGCTTTCCTTTTGCTTGATTCAATGGTTTCTTGATTTCTTGAACCTTTGTGAAACCGTTTTCTTCTTTTATATGATGTCTCTTATTGTTTTTGATTCTTCGAAGACTTCGCATTGCATGTTTCCTTTGTCATTATCAAAACCTATTTTCACGTGCAAATACAATCATGACTTCTTGATATAAGGGATGATGTGTACTACTTATTATTTTAGCCTTCAAAAAAAATCAATTTGAAAAAAAAAAACCTTTTTCTGTTGTTTCTCATTTTAGTTTTTGGTTTGGTTTTGCCCTGGAGTGCAAAAGCTTAAGTGTGAGGGAATTTGATAAATCAATTTTAATACACTTCTTATAGTTTTACACTTGGGGTTTATTATATAATTCCTATGTTTAATAATAGTATTTTAATTAAGTTTTATGTTGTTTAGTTAAATTGAAGTATTATGTATATATGTTTCAATTTTCATTTTTTGTATATATCATGAGTATCTTGCCTTATTTGTGATCCAAATGGGCTAATCTTGGAGCCCATGGAAAGCTAAGACAGAGGGCTACATCATGATGATTAGATTTGGTTATTTTGAATCTGAAAAAAATAAAGAAATGGACCTTGAATCAATCAGCCCTCATGTGTCCCACCAGCATTGACATAGTTGACCAAAATACATATATCTGGAGCTGTAGATGTCCAAATGACCTCATTATTACGCCAAATTCTCAATAAGACAAGGATATACAACTTTCATGTTGAAGGTTTTGGAAAATTCGGCCATCTAGAAGGTCATATTGGACACGCAAGGTGGAGAAGATAAAGAAGAGAATGAATTTCAACACCTACCATTATCTTCTTTTGAATTATTATAATTTCAAGCCCACAAATGTTGAAAAAATGCATTAATAATCAGAAAATGAATGTATAGTATCATTATATCTTGCCTATAAATAGATGCTTGATGTTGTAAGGAAGATGCATAAGAAATACATAAGAAATACATGCTTTAGTTTTCATTACATTTCTATATCTTTGCTTTAGTTTCTTAAGTTTTAGTTCTTTCTCTTGCTTTATTTCCTTGTTCTATATTCAATCCCTCAAGTTATGATTTTCATTTTCCTTCCTCAATATCAAGTAAGTTAATTTTATTATTTGTTATTTACTTTTATAATCAAAGTTATAGTTAATTTAATATTAGCTTTCATTGTTAAAACTTATCATGGAAGCTTAATCTTTTAAAATCAACTCAAGGAATTTAATTTTTCTTTATATTAACTTTAAGTTCTTGCTCTTAATATTTTGATTGAAGATAATTACTTTTCTTTGTTTCTTAAATATTTATGATGGTAGATTATTTAAGTATATAACCGATTGGTATATAATTAAACAATCTATAATCTAAACTGATATTGGTTGGTTAATCAATAATCAATTTGAGAACAAAGATTAAGTCACTAAATAAGAGATTTATATTTAGTTTCTTAACTCAATCAAACTATGGTTTTAAAGTTATTTTAGTAATTAATAAGAATATATTGATTGATTATTCTTATTAGTTCATTAATTTGATTCTAGAAGATTTTCTAGAATATAATCATTTAGGGATTCCAAATGATTCAAGATTGAGAAATTAATTATATTTAATCATATTTGTGATCAATGATTAGTTAAGTAAAGATTTATTAATTCCTTGGGTTGGTTCTTTCTAAATTTGATTATTTTCACTCATAAATTTACTTTTTATACTATTATATAATTACTTAATTTTCCTTTCAATCTCAACACAAATCCCCCCTTTATTATAACTAAATTGAGTGTAACTAATTAAACTAAGGTCCTCAAGAGACGACTAAGGTTAATTTAACTTTTTATTTGACCCGACAACAACAGCGTGTCAATGAGACACCTTTCCGATTATTGTGGAGGTGAAGACTCACCCTTACGCTAAATTTTTCCAAACATCGTGAGAATTAACATAGATTTCGCATCGAGGATCAGACGAGCTCTCTTGGACCGTGGACGGAAAGATTAGGATAGATTATTTTATTTTCATTTATGGGAGCTTGCGTGCCCCTTTACTTTCAGTATGTAAGTTGCTGTTACGAACATGTATTATATATGATTATATCGTATATAAGGTTATTTGTTCCACCAAGTTTCCTTGTACAAAAAAAAACTTCCACATTTTTCTAAAACTTGTAACCTCTCAGTTGACCAAGATAATCTAGTAGAAGGGATTATCCTAGTTAGCCGAGGGTGTTACAGGTGGTATAATTAAAATAATTTTTAGTGTTGAGGAGATATTTATTTAGACATAATGTATGTTATTAAACGGCAAAATTATGAGTGAAATGAAAATAAAGAAAAATGAAAAATTTCCCTTTTCTCTCCTTCAATCACCGTGCATCTTTTCCCTATCCTCCAACTCCCTTTTAACCATTGGTTAATGGGGAATTATGGACCAAAGTTAAAAGCAAAAGGTGTGTGCAATGTCCATTGGGTAATACCCTATTTTATCATATTTCTCTCTCTCCCCTTCTCCAATTTCCATATGGCTCTTTTCTCTATCTCTATTCACTTTGTTTCATCTTCTTCCTCCCCCCCTTAAGCAAAATCGAACCATTCTTCCTTCATAGCGATTCTCATTAAAATCAAGTGATTTCCTTAGATTTGTGAAGCATGATTTGCATATTGGAGCATATCTTCCATCATCTTCGTCTTTTTTCCTCTTATTTTTTCTATTGGTGTTTGGAGAAAAGGTATGTGTTCTTGGCATTTAATGGCTTTTCTTGGTGGTTTTGATGTTATAAGAGCTTGATAATGGTTGAATATATGTTATTATGTGAAATGCATGTGGAACTTAAACCTTAGCTTAGAAGACCATTAGGATTTATTGATTAGTTGTTGATGATTGGAATATGAAATTATTAGCTTCAGAATGCTTGAAATGGTGCATAAAAGTGATTGAAATTGATGTTTGATAATTTAAGTGAAAACCCTAAGATTGGTGAAATTAAGGCTTTTAGTAAAATTTGAGAAATTTAGAATTTATTTGCCATAAGAGTAATTTTGTATGTGGAAATGAAGTTTAGAATGATTGACATTAATTATTGATGTTGATAATTTAAGAAATCAAGAAAATGTAATAAGGCACTAAATGTTGAAAATCAATAGAAGTGGTATTTGGTGAGGTTGGTACGAATGGATTGGTATAATGTGTTTGGAGACCTTGGAAACTCATTATGGATGATGGGTAAGGTATTTGCTATATTGGTATTTTAAAGAGTTTGTGTTATAGCCATTGGATTATAGAAAATTTTAATTAATGGGAAGGAATTCCCAAAACCTAAAGAAAACGAGGAATTGATGTATATAACATGTTTAATACATGTTGAGAATTTTAAACATGGTATTATATATTTAGAATTGGAAATAATACCTTGCTAGGAAAATTGATTAAAATTTTGTATATGTTAATGTAGGACCAATTTTGAATGACGAGGCGAGACCGTCAAATCGCTCAAACTACTTCTTTTGAGGTGGGAGAGGAGTTATATATTCTAAATGCATGAATTAGAAATATTGATGATTATTGTATGATTATATGGATCATATTTGCCTTGCATTAGTTATTGTGTTATGATGTAATGAATGTTTGATGATTGTTGGATGACAAATGTCACACCCGATTTTCCGGACCCAAATCCCGATGTAATCAAGCTATTTAAATAATAAAAATATGAGTAAATTTTTTTACGTTTGAAATAATTTCAAAACACCACCACAATTACATCAAGACCCAAATCATAGAAAACCGAAGAGTGAGATTTAATAAAATATAACTAGATCGATAACTAACTTGCCCATAACGGTATACAAAATAATAGAGTTTACAACGGAAGAAAAATATGTATACTGAGCACCCGCCTAGTTCCATATATGAAGATATGGAAAAAGGCTTAATCAATCATGCAATTTCATAATATAAGCCTATTAGGCCATAATCAACTATGCACCTAAATCGTAATCATACATCATCAATTACAAGTAGTCTCTACTTGAGTGATCCCTCACCAAATAGGATCAATCCAAATAACATCATCATTATTATATATTATCATAATCATTTATTCACATATTAAACGATACGTATTCACAATTCATTTATCATCGATATCATCATTCATAATTTATTTCATTACACATATTTAATAATCGCTGTTGTAACATCCTGATTTTACTAATTGAGATTAAGCCATTAATTAAGGGTTAACTGCAGAATTGAGATTAATGATTAATTAAACTAATTGCTGATTGGTTGGAAAATGATTGAATAAATAATAATAATAATAATAATAATAATAATGGCAGGCGAAAGGACGCATGTGCCCCTAATGGTATAAGATGACTTCAGCTCTCTCTTTCCCTCATTATTCACGTTGGGCATCTTTCTTCGTGCATGCATTTGGTCCCTTCCTTACTACTGTTTCTCTTCTTCTTCACCCTCATTCGCGTCATTCACTTGGGAAGAACAGAGAGAGAGTCAAGAGCTTTTGGGAGGAGCAGTGACGCGGCTCTGTTTCACTCCCTGTCTTCTTCTTCCTCTCCGTCACCTTCTTCCTCTTCTTCTCTTTCTTCTTCCACTTGGAGCTGTTAGTGTCCCAGTTGGGAGGCTGTACTGGGGAGTGCCTTGGGGCTGTGGGAGAGACGAATCCGTTGGAGGAAGGAGCAACCTTAGCCCAGAATCGACGCTAAGTCCGAAGGCTGTTGGAGGAGGAGTACCAGAAGGGTGATCGGTTAGCATTGCAACTCGAGGAGCCTCTGAACCCCGACAATAGGTAGGGGGCACTTTGCATGTCAAATGCATGGTTTATGGACGGGTTGGGTGTTTTGCTTTCATGTGTTGTGTTGTGTCTGAGTGTGTTGATTGATGTGTTGTATTCGAGTAGGAGTGCTTGCAATGCCGGGTCTAGGATGGTTGTGGTCTATCTAGTGTTGTGGTGACTCCATCCTTAAGTGCTTGTTAATATTTCTGAGATGCATGCTGTTGAACATGAGAACGTAGAGTGAATACATGTGTGCGTCATCATTATTGCCTAGTGCATAAGTTAAAAAGAGGGTTACTTGCTGAGTTCTGTTTGCAGTTTATGTCTAAATGTATGTGAATGAGAATGCCATGATAAGTTCTGAATGCATGAGATATGAGTTGTTACGCTGATTCCCCATTTGGAATGTTGTGTTGACATGCATGCTGATTTCATTAAGAACATCGAGTGGTGTACTGTAATGTTGCTACCCTGATTTGCTTATTATAAGTTATTATGATAAACACATGTGATGCTATGATGAAACTGTGGAATTCCGAGTGAGTCTGAATGCTATATGGAATCGGTTGTGACCTATTGATGGCTGCGTGAGACGCACTTAATAAACTTGGATGCTTGTTGTGGAATTGCATGAAATTGCATATATGAGAAAAGGGTGACCCGTGGAAGGTTAGGAGCCCTATGAGATGACTTTCAACTATAGATTCCTGGCTAGATCCGTGAGGGCCCGTGGTAGCCGAGGGAGCTAGAGTTAAGTCTCGAGACGTCTTTGGAAGACCGGTACCACACGGGAAGGGGTAATGGATGAGAGGCAGGGAAGGAATCTGTAACTGAAATCACTATTTAAGTCAGATCCGCATGCATGTAGGTAGGAGCATTGTTATTGAGAATGACATGGTTGGTATAGCTTGGATGGCTGAATGAATTCCGACTGAATGTGAATGCGTATATTTATATTGTTGATGAGCTCAATGTGATTATGTGTATATATTTGTATGTGTAAATGCTGTTGTGAATAGCATGATTATTATAACCATGAATAAGTGGGGTGAATTCCGACTAGGTGAATATATGTACGTTGGTACTGTGGCCGAGTGTGAGGCGATGTTATGACTGTAAGTATATGTTATTGTGAATGATGTGAATTACTTAATCCTGACTGAATTGCATGAATCCGAATGAGTGATGTTACTATATAACTGAGAATTGGGAATTAAATCCGAGTCAGTAACTAACATTTTATATGTAAAAGCTCACCCCCTATACTATTTTTCAATATGTGCAGGTCGGTTGGGAAATGATGTGAAGGACTCAAGTCCGAGTGATGTGCACTCCGACTGTTGAGTGCATGCCTTGTATATTTATATTATATTTAGTCAGTGTTAAGCCTTGGCCGGCTCATATAACAATGTTGTATAATGAATGCGAGTATATATATAGTGGAATCCGAGTGCGTGTTTATATATATATATATATGGTTTATATTGATATCATGTACTTGTATCGGATAATGGGTGTTGGTGAATGAATAATGCTAAGATGCCAAGTATTCCGAGTGTATGAATATATATACATACGTATAAGTGTTTTATGTTGATTTGATGCGTCTTGCCGACTGGAATGTGTTGTTGAATTATTTGAGAAGTGTTGATGGATGAAATAGTGTTACGATTAATGATTCCGTGTGAGGCTATGATGCTTGGTTTGTGAAGAATACTTAAAGGGATTCTGAGAGAAAATCCTTTAGATGAACCCATTCTGTGCAGGCTTGAATGGGAGAATTCCCGAGTAATACTAGGCTTGATTATTCCGAGTGAAAAATATGTATAGATCCCGAGTGGGAAAGGGTTTGGGTATTTCCGAGTGGAAATCCGAGTGAACCTCTTCCGAGGAAAGAGTTGTTGTAATGGTTGAGATTGGAATATAATCTAAGTATGTGATATAAGTATAATCCGAGTAAACGAGGTTCCATATCCCGAGTGGGTGAGTCTTAGAGCAAGTCCGAGTGGGACTTACTTAATGTTTCCCCGAGTGAGTAAAGTATCATATGCCGAGTGAATCTGGAATGAATATTCCGAGTGGAGTAGGATAGTGGAGACCCCTTCTGCGTGAAGGAAGGTCTGTGTGTTCTCTGAGTGAGAGATGTGAAAATATACCGAGCGACGGGTGTACAGTACCTTCCCGATTGTATTGAAGTCAAACACCCCGAGTGATGTTTGATTAGGAAATATTCTGAGTGAGGAAGAGTTTTGGATCCCGAGTGGTAGAATTGAGGGAGTCATTTCCTGAGTGGTTTATACTTATGACCTATATGAATGAAATAAGGAGCTGTGTAAATTTCCGAGTGAAGTATGAGCGTGATGATTTACTAGGTGAACCTACGCCCCAAATCCGAGTGAGAAATTACCTTGTGCCTGTATTCGCCCCAGCGAATTAGACCTAGCTCCTACGAGTGTGAATGGATGGATGGCCTTTATGCTGGCTTCGCTTAAGCGAAGGGCTGTCCGCCCGAGCGAGTTGGTTGCCTCGCTCAAGCGTGTTGGATCCCGCTTGAGCGAGTGAGCGTTGTTTAAGGAATTCGCTTAGGCGCTGACGTGTTTCTGCTGGACTAAATGGATTGGTTTAAGCCTTGTCCCTTCTGCTGATTTCCATATGTATGAATGGCTTTTATTTTTCCCTTGCCTTGCTCTTCTTTCTTCTATGCCGGTTGACCATTGGTTGTTTTTGTGGAAAAATTTTCCCTGTTTTGGTATTTATTTATTTATTAATTTAGGGTGTTACATTTTGGTATCAGAGCAGACGAAAAGGTCCATGGCCAAGGTATGCTTACCGAGTGTAAGCGGTTGTGTGCGATATGACCGGTTGTCATCATTGCTGGTGGTATCCTGTCGGATTTGATATACGTTGAATTATGAATGGTGTGATTATATGCTTGTGTGTTTGTTTGAGATTGGGAACAAAGGGTACTGCCAGGGGTATGTTCCCTGGGGAATAGAGATTTGTGACGACCCTGGCTGATTGTTCATGAAATACTGAGAAGTATTTCTAAGCCTGGGTCGGTAGAGAGGAAATAGAATGATAGATGTGGAAACTTTCATGTGTATTGAAACTGAATTCGTTGGTTCAGCCTCTTATGTAGGCTATGATAATGGCTCATAGCCGAGGCATGCTGTTGGACGGATTCGAACTCACACGTCTGAATTGATCGAATGAATAATATTGATGGAACCCCTAGAGTGGTGTATTCAAATTCAACTAACGGGTTATGCCATCGTGAAGGATAATTTTTATATCCCTGACACGAGAACCCTGTATGAGGTATATGGAATAAGTGATTGTGTAGTCTCCTAGGATGAAGAATTTGAGTATGAGATGTATATGTTAAGGAATTTTTGCTGGTTACCGTGTGTGAATTATATGAGTTGCGGGCTATTGTAAGTATGAATGCTAATTACATGCGGTAAAAGACTATCTCATTGAGCCTTGATGGTGTTTAATACTGACTGTATATGATGTATGTATTGTTAAGGAAAAGGTTGAATATATGTGATAGGTACCTGCATGGTGATTTCCGTGTGTGGTTTATAATATGATGCATATGATGTCTAAATTAATAGTGTGGAAGTGGTTATGGTCCAATGATAAAGTCCTGCATGAGATGTGGGCCAGTTATATTAATTCCCGTGTGGGATTTTATATTAAAAAGTATGTGATTTGCCGAGTGCATGTATGGTGTTATTGCTATGATGACCACTGTTATGAATAATAATGATAAAATGCATTGGATGCATGTATTGATGTTGAATGCTGAGTGCATTGGCGTTGGACGCCGGGTGAATAAGACTATATTCATCTGATTCGCCACTGGAAATGCTTGGAGCATATAGCATGGGCGCTTAATACCAATCGGCAATCAGATGAATATGTGTTGAAAGACCCTGGGTTGGACTTGGGGCAGCGCCGAGTGCACTAAGCGTTGGACGCTTAAAGACCTTGGGTTGGACTCAAGGCAAGCCTACCGGGTTGGACTCGGGGCTGCCCGTAACACTTCCGTTGTCGCTTGGAGTGACTGTGTTACATGTTAGGGCAAACGGTTTGGTACCTGTAAAACGGCCGAATCAGCTTGGAGCTGAGAAAAGGCTTGGAGCCTATGTTGCAACAATAAAAATGGGTAACCGGATCCGGGTGAAATGAACGTGTGCACACTATGATTGTTGTTGAGCTTAATGTGAATTGCATGAATATGTGGAATGTTATTTAGAATAACATGATTGAGTGTGGATTTAATATTCTGATTGGATGATTGAATATATATATGTGTTGGTGCTGTCGCTGAGTGCAATGTGAGCCTCTGGCTGTGATTATATGTGGTTATAAATAATGTAAGTAATATAGCCGAGAGCTGGCTGGATAGATTCTGATTGAATGATGCTTGAATGTATTCTGATTGAATGACAGCGTGTATGTTATTGACTGTTGGTATGTATGAGTATATATATATATATATGATATTGTATGTTTTGAGGTGGAAGGGATCTAAGGAAGAAATAATTACTAGGTAAGGGTCGGAAACCAACTGTTATTATACCATTTTAGGGTAATAGTAACCGCTACTTGACGATTGTCATCAGGAGAGTTGCGCTAACTTATGAGTAATGATGAGGTGTGTGATTCTTGTGTGGGTCGGAAGCCTATAGTCATTATACTGTTTTACAGTAGCGGTAAATTATATTTCATGATCATTGCTGTATAACGTGCCCTACGTGGTGCATCATGATAATGCTGATGTGAATACGTGCTTATATATGTATGTGAATTGCCATTAATTCTTATGAGTTAGTATTAGCTGAGTGAGTTGGTCGGTGTGTGTGAGAAGTGTGTAATGTATGCCGTTCCGAGACGACCCTTCATTCCATAGGTACTGTGGCAGTGTACACTCTTGCAGTGACTCTATGTAATTGGTGTAACCCTATAGGAATGAGACGTCATCCTATAAGTTGGATGCAGCAATTCGTAAGTCAGGCAGGTGAGGCTGTAACTGTTTATGGTGATGGTGAGTCTATCGGGCTATTTGAGTCAAGATGAGAGTAGTATCGAGTGAACAGTAAGAGGTTGGGTATCAAAACAAGGATGGAAGGTTTGTTTAACCTTGATGTATTGCCTCGGAGCGGATTAAAAGTTATTGTGTATGAATTGGCTATTAAAATGATGATTGGTTATTGAGATTGATAGGTGATCAAGTTTGTCACTGGAATTGGAGGTTTTAAGAGTTTAGCCGAGTGGTATTGTGGATTAGTGGGGGAACCATGACCTTGAGCGGAGGTAATCTGAAAGGTGAGGATTTGCTCGGGAAAGATTAGTATATTCCGAGTACGAGAAAGTGGAGACAAATCCGAGTGAAACCTTTCTGGGAGAAAGGATTCCTGAGTGAAGTTATGGTGTCCTGAGTAAGATCTCATAAAGAGGATCATTACCAAGTTAAAGGAATTGTGTCCGAGCGTGACACTTCTGAGTAAGGTTAGATTTGGGTGATGTGACTCGGAGCGTGACATTCCGAGTGGATGGTACCATGTAGACGGCTCCCATCGTATGAAAATTTTAAGTCTGTAGGATATGCCCCTGACGAATCTTTACCAAAAGAACTTTTGGTCGGAATGTGGGGCTATGAATAGGTAAGTCTCCGAGTGAATTACCCCGAGGAAGAGTAAGTACCCGAGGGGTAAGTTTATTCATAGATGTGTTCGAGTGGATGTTTGGAGCTGCTGAGTTTGGACTTAGATTTGCTTTTGGAATAGGCTTGAATTTAGAGTGAAAATTTGGTAAATAGAAGTTCTCTGGGTGAGGATTACTTTTAAACCACGAATGATCCCTTTTGAATGAGAGGTCCGAGTGACGTTCTCAGAGTGTAGGCGTGGGAATTATCGAAGAGACGGTTGGAAATCTGAGATTTTGGAACCGAGTATGGTACCTGTAAAAGACGAGTCCAGGCAAATTGTGCTAATGGACATATACGGGGAACTCTTTTGAGTGTTTGTCTCGGTATTGTCAAGATATATCATGGTGTAGAGAAGAGATTTTGTGGTCGGATGTTGAATATCCGAGGGATTAAGCTGAGATAAGTCAGATAATAGCGTGTACTGGGGGTGAATTGGTAATGTTTCTTACCGACTGGACTTCCCAACTCTATAATTGACAAAACCTTGTGCTTATACTGTGTAGATATATAATTATTCTGAATGGCTCCATCGGTATTGGAGGAACGGACGATGGATGTACGCCGATTGGCGTTGGGAGTATAAGGCCGAGCGGCCAAGGAATTAGGGAATATCAATAGCTATGGTGAACTGGCAGAGTTGAAGGGAAGTAACTTACGTGGAAAACTGAATTCTGAATGTATTGAAGATTATGAAGAGTTGTTTATTTATACCGATTGGAAATTGTGAAGCAGTCGGAGACGCCGAGAAGTGAAGAGTTGCAGTCGGAGCAGGACAGTGATATTCTGAACTGTTGTTGAGGTAAGCCTGCATTTGAATTTCGGGGACGAAATTCTTTTGAGAGGGGGAGAACTGTAACATCCTGATTTTACTAATTGAGATTAAGCCATTAATTAAGGGTTAACTGCAGAATTGAGATTAATGATTAATTAAACTAATTGCTGATTGGTTGGAAAATGATTGAATAAATAATGATAATAATAATAATAATGGCAGGCGAAAGGACGCATGTGCCCCTAATGGTATAAGATGACTTCAGCTCTCTCTTTCACTCATTATTCACGCTGGACACCTTTCTTCGTGCATGCATCTGGTCCCTTCCTTACTACTGTTTCTCTTCTTCTTCACCCTCATTCGTGTTGTTCACTTGGGAAGAACAGAGAGAGAGTCGAAAGCTTTTGGGAGGAGCAGTGACGCGGCTCTGTTTCACTCCCTGTCTTCTTCTTCCTCTCCGTCACCTTCTTCCTCTTCTTCTCCTTCTTCTTCCACTTGGAGCTGTTAGTGTCCCAGTTGGGAGGCTGTAGTAGGGAGTGCCTTGGGGCTATGGGAGAGACGAATCTGTTGGAGGAAGGAGCAACCCTGGCCCAGAATCGACGCTGAGTCCGAAGGCTGTTGGAGGAGGAGTACCAGAAGGGCGATCGGTTAGCATTGCAACTCAAGGAGCCTCTGAACCCCGACAGCAGGTAGGGGGTGCTTTGCATATCAAATGCATGGTTTATGGACGGGTTCTGGGTGTTTTGCTTTCATGTGTTGTGTTGTGTCTGAGTGTGTTGATTGATGTGTTGTATTCAAGTAGGAGTGCTTGCAACGCCGGGTCTAGGATGGTTGTGGTCTGTCTAGTGTTGTGGTGACTCCACCCTTGAGTGCTTGTTAATATTTCTGAGATGCATGCTGTTGAACATGAGAACGCATAGTGAATACATGTGTGCGTCATCATTATTGCCTAGTGCATGAGTTAAAAAGGGGGTTACTTGCTGAGTTCTGTTTGTAGTTTATGTCTAAATGTATGTGAATGAGAATGCCATGATAAGTTCTGAATGCATGAGATATGAGTTGTTACGCTGATTCCCCATTTGGAATGTTGTATTGACATGCATGCTGATTTCATTAAGAACGTCGAGTGGTGTACTGTAATGTTGCTACCCTGATTTGCTTGTTATAAGTTATTATGATAAACACATGTGATGCTGTGATGAAACTGAGGAATTCCGAGTGAGTCTGAATGCTGTGTGGAATCGGTTGTGACCTATTGATGGCTGCGTGAGACGCACTTAATAAACTTGGATGCTTGTTGTGGAATTGCATGAAATTGCATAGATGAGAAAAGGGTGACCCATGGAAGGTCAGGAGCCCTATGAGATGACTTTCAACTACAGATTCCTGGCTAGATCCGTGAGGGCCCGTGGTAGCCGAGGGAGATAGAGTTAAGTCTCGAGACATCTTTGGAAGACCGGTACCACGCGGGAAGGGCTGATGGACGAGAGGCAGGGAAGGAATCTGTAACTGAAATCACTGTTTAAGTCGGATCCGCATGCATATAGGTAGGAGCATTGTTATTGAGAATGACATGGTTGGTATAGCTTGGATGGCTGAATGAATTCCGACTGAATGTGAATGCGCATATTTATATTGTTGATGAGCTCAATATGATTGTGTGTATATATTTGTATGTGTAAATGCTGTTGTGAATAGCATGATTATTATAACCATGAATAAGAGGGGTGAATTCCGACTAGGTGAATATATGTACGTTGGTACTGTGGCCGAGTATGAGGTGATGTTATGACTGTGAGTATATGTTATTGTGAATGATGTGAATTACTTAATCCTGACTGAATTGCATGAATCCGAATGAGTGATGTTACTATATAACTGAGAATTGGGAATTAAATCTGAGTTAGTAACTAACATTTTATATGTAAAATCTCACCCCCTACACCAGTTTTCAGTATGTGCAGGTCGGTCAGGAAATGATGTGAAGGACTCAAGTTCGAGTGATGTGCACTCCGACTGTTGAGTGCATGCCTTGTATATTTATATTATATTTAGTCAGTGTTAAGCCTTGGCCGGCTTATATAACAATGTTGTATAATGAATGCGAGTATATATATAGTGGAATCCGAGTGCGTGTTTATATATATATATATATATATATATATATGGTTTACATTGATATCATGTACTTGTATCGGATAATGGGTGTTGGTGAATGAATAATGCTAAGATGCCAAGTATTCTGAGTGTATGAATATATATACATATGTATAAGTGTTTTATGTTGATTTGATGTGTCTTGCCGACTGGAATGTGTTGTTGAATTGTTTGAGAAGTGTTGATGGATGAAATAATGTTACGATTAATGATTCCGTGAGGCTATGATGCTTGGTTTTCCCTTTTCGAGTGAAGAATACTTAAAGGGATTCTGAGAGAAAATCCTTTAGATGAACCCATTCTGTGCAAGCTTGAATGGGAGAATTCTCGAGTAATACTAGGCTTGATTATTCCGAGTGAAAAATATGTGTAGATCCCGAGTGGGAAAGGGTTTGGGTATTTCCTAGTAGAAATCCGAGTGAACCTCTTCCGAGGAAAGAGTTGTTGTAATGGTTGAGATTGGAATATAATCTAAGTATGTGATATAAGTATAATCCGAGTGAACGAGGTTCCATATCCCGAGTGGGTGAGTCTTAGAGCAAGTCCGAGTGGGACTTACTTAATGTTTCCCCGAGTGACTAAAGTATCATATGCCGAGTGAATCTGGAATGAATATTCCGAATGGAGTAGGATAGTGGAGACCCCTTCTGAGTGAAGGAAGGTCTGTGTGTTCTCTGAGTGAGAGATGTGAAAATATACCGAGCAACGGGTGTACGGTACCTTCCCGATTGTGTTGAAGTCAAATACCCCGAGTGATGTTTGATTAGGAAATATTTTGAGTGAGGAAGAGTTCTGGATCCCGAGTGGTAGAATTGAGGGAGTCATTTCCTGAGTGGTTTATACTTGTGACCTATATGAATGAAATAAGGAGCTGTGTAAATTTCCGAGTGAAGTATGAGCGTGATGATTTACCGGGTGAACCTACGCCCCAAATCCGAGTGAGAAATTACCTTGTGCGTGTGTTCGCCCCAGCGAATTAGACCTAGCTCCTACGAGTGTGAATGGATGGATGGCCTTTGTGCTGGCTTCGCTTAAGCGAAGGGCTGTCCGCCCGAGCGAGTTGGTTGCCTCGCTCAAGCATGTTGGATCCTGCTTGAGCGAGTGAGCGTTGTTTGAGGAATTCGCTTAGGCGCTGACGTGTTTCCGTTGGACTAAATGGATTGGTTTAAGCCTTGTCCCTTCCGCTGATTTCCATATGTATGAATGGCTTTTATTTTTCCCTTGCCTTCCTCTTCTTTCTTCTGTGCCGGTTGACCATTGGTTGTTTTTGTGGAAAAATTTTCCCTGTTTTGGTATTTATTTATTTATTAATTTAGGGTGTTACAGCTGCCGGTCAAGGCTTTCCGTTCACACTCTCATCCCATGACACCCTGCATCACAATGCTAAAAAGGAGACAACATGGGAGAGTGAGTTATACATTCAAAATGATGAATATAAATAGATTGTGATTATGTGTACATGCATACAAGCATCATGTGTGCTTTGCAACAAAGTTATTGATTCATCATTCAATCTTTATCACATTGTCATAATAGGCATACAAGCCTCATGAATCGCAATTCACAACATAAGCAAGCACAAGCACATACACAATCACATTGCCACATATCAACATGGCATTCACAATCATCATCGTCAAATTATTAAGTCTTTAATCATTTCCTCCTTACAAGGGGATTTTTATCTCTCTTGGTCATCCCATCCCAAATGTCATGCACCTATGGCTAATGCATATATCAACTGTTTAATGCATATGCAATGGATCCATTTCATTCACCCATGCATACATAGTATCTCAAGTGATCGCAACTATTTATAACCATCATCATATTGGTTTCCCGCCTCACAAGGGGTACTCCCTCCTCGTGATCGCAACCACGGGACATCATAAGAAATTGCAAGCCCTTTTCATTTCAAGTACCAAGTGATCGCAACCACTGGCTTATCATCATACAATCCCGCAGGATGTCTCATTATGATCACAACCACATGTCAATTATTTCATAATGGTTTCCTGCCTCGCAAGGGGTACTCCCTCCTCGTGATTGCAACCACGGATATTCATCCACAATGGTCTCCACAGGGCCTTTCATTTCAACAACCAGGTGATCGCAACCACCGGCTCAATATCATATCATCATCACATTGGTTTCCCACCTCGCAAGGGTACTCCCTTCATAGAATTCCGTAGAATCTTTCATCATTGTGATCGCAACCATATATTCAATGTTATGCCATGCCATGAATGCAAAATGAAATAATACATATGCCCATCAACCTTGCAAGGATATCTCACCCTCTCACATAGGGATATATTTTAATTTGACATTTTCAATCAATAACATACAATCATTTACAAAGCCCCTCAAGGCATATCATTCATATACTTGACATCTCAATGGCTAAACTATCACTCTCACATTAATCCACGCATGGAAATCAACAAGGCATTTCAAAACATAAATTCAGAAATTATCATTGCATCTCATACATACACGTCAATACTTGCATTAATCATAATGACACTACGCCCATCAATAATAACATTCTAGGACATGTTCAATAATAATGTCCCTTTTCATTCAACATTGTCATTTATCATTCAATATATATGGTATCATTCATGCTTATTCATCATTAACACTTTTTCAAAATTCATTGAGTTATAATAACTCATTGCCATTCAATTGTCCTCTTATTAGTTCTATCGTCAATCAAGGTGTGTCATACAATCACATCATTTACTTTTCATCAAGATTCATAATATATCAATAGAGGGGAAGCATACATGTTTTCATAACATAGCATAGGCATATACATACCTTGCCATGGCCTTAAGCCATTCCCCAATCACCACTAAGACACACCACACATATACCCCTAGTGAACTCGCTCATTTTTACATAATAAAAGGGGTTTTAGGCAACAATGAGCCCATGATAAATTTCAACATTGGAACATGAGAAAGGTTCATTTTTAGTCTTAAAAATAGAGGTACATGTGATAAATATCACCTATTAGTCCCAATTTGACCACCATAAAAAGTTGGGTTCAAAACACTCTTAAACTTGTATTTTTCAATGTAGTAGGTTTGGTATTTTATGCCTAATGAGAGTTAGAAAACTCCAGTTAAAGTGAGACTAATTCTCACACCTCCGTAACACAATTATCTACAACTTTTATGAAGAAGTCGGAGGCCAAAAATGTCACTAAGATTCCCAAATGGGCCAAAAATAGCAAAGGACGCTTATTGGACAATCTTGTCGTAATCGATTATAGCTAAAACATAATGCTTGTAATCGATTACGCTCACCTCTGTAATCGATTACACCTGAAGCTAATTAATTACACCTAAAACAGAATGCCTGTAATCGATTACGCTTACCTCTGTAATCGATTACGCCATACCAGAATGCAGAAATTGTGCAGAAAATGCATGATTTTGGGACTTCTAACCCCTCTAATTTTTCATATCAACTCCAAATGCTACCAAATTTTGACACCAACTAAATTACACCATTTGTGACGTGTGGCCACTAGTCTCACTCAAAAGTTCTTAAAAATGAGGAACTTATGTGTATAAACGCGTTCTGCCCACTTTGAGGCACCTATGTGCAACTCAAGGGCCTATTCCCAATGGAATTAGCCCATTCCAATTCCTACAAGTCATAAACTACATATATGGGCTATTGAAACTATCACATGTCATCAAAACCACACAAAACTCAATTTGACTCTATGAGTTCCTCAATTATGCATTAATGTCAATACCTAATTTCATATTTTGAGCAATTTCTCTATCAATATAAACATTAATGCCATCAAATAGGCCTTAGCCTCTCATTACCAATATTCGTTCAACAAAATCACATGGAGTTCTAAATTCACATGGAATATGCATACTTCAACCCTTCATGGGTTATTCATCAACAATGCATTACTCCCATTAAAGGGGCACTAAACATTCATCATTAATTCATATATACATATATATACCTATCATTCTCAAGAATCCACCATTGCCAAGCATAACATTCATCACATAACTGATACAACTATGGCAATGTAAGCATGAGTAACCACACATACATTAATCATCAATTATTCTACTCATGCATTTGGAATGTAAAACTCATCTCCTACCTCAAGGGAAGAACCACAACCAAATGCATGCTCCGAATGCTCCGCCATATTGCCCAGAATATCATCTACACCAATATACATACATATGCATACATACAATCATCAAACCATCTCAAGGCACCATCATAATTCTAAACAAATGCTAGCTTATCATAAAGCCCAATATCAAGTCCTAGACTTGCTAAAACACCAATTCATACCATTATGTTAGGCTTCGAGAATTCCATTTCCAAAACCAAGATTCTCTAGATCTTAAAAGGATAACTATACCCAACAACAATAACATCTCTTTCATCCCTCATCTAAAATGCATTCCACATTACCTCAATCATTCAAATGCCATTATTGTCACTTAGAATTCATTATGAGCCATTTTAGCCCCTATCAATCATCACCCATCAATAAATTCAATGGCACACAACATGGTCTAAGACCTCATCAACTACAATTCTATTTCATTAATCCATCATTTCTCATATTTTCATTGTTCAAGCTCCTCATAACAAGATCATAACCTTAACACACTTAACAATATTTAACACTCACCATCTTCATTGATTCATCATAAGTCCAATAACTCATCTCCATTTATAACACAAGCCATTATCAAATCATTTCTTAAGCCTTCAAGCCTAGGGTTTACATCAACAATCCACAATCATTAATTTCAACCATTTATAAGCTTCATTTCAAGCACCCATAAGCTAACAACATATTATTCTAACCATGATCAATAATAACAACCATCCCCAATGGTTTTCTAAGCTAGGGTTACATTAAAATCTAACATTCACCATTAATAATCATCATCTTTTACTTCTAACATTGAAATTTTCGTATACCCCTTCACACTCATCCAAAAACATACATAAATCATACCCTACCTTTGGGTTTTACATGAAAATGGCTCCCATTCCATTACTCATACATATAACACTCTCCTAATCATATAAAAGTCAAAACCTAAGGCTCAAGCTCATTAAAATGGAGGGAGACATACCTTAAGCCAAGAAGTCACAATGGGCTTTTAAGAGAGGGAAAGGGTGACGAAAATTTAAGGAGAAGAAGGAGAGCTTCCAACCAACATCATTTCCTTCAAGCTCCATCGAAAAACAAAAATGGAGGGAGAAAGAAGAGGCACCATCATTTTTACTAGGTTTAGAGAGGAGAAAAAGATGAATGAGAGATAGGGTATGAAGAGAAAAAGGAGTGTATAAAGGAGAAGAAAAAGCAACGTGAATGAGGAGGAAGGAAAAAGGAGTTTAGTGCTTTATTTCTAACCCCTTCATTAAAGTTTTACCATTTTACAACATACAGGATCTCGGTTTGGGCTTAATACTTAATCTAAAAATTATTTTGATTATATATTCAGACTCCCAATAATATTCTTAATAGCCCTGACCAATGGTATCTCAATCGGAGATACTTGGTCCAACACCTATATTTTAATCAGGTATAATTTTGTCTCTTAAAGCCTCAATAAATTATAAATAATCCTTATATATCTCAATTTAATTATTTCAATATTTTTAGGACATTTATTAACCCATTTATAATTATTTAATATTTATTCCTCTCAATTAATCATTTTTATAAAATTCGGGATGTTACAACAAATATGTTTGATGCATTTGGAATATATGTGTGATGTGTTGTTATGGTGAAAATGTATATGTATTGTTATGTATGGCCATGTGTGTGTGCCTATGAACTATTATGTGATACTTTGTATTTCACCACTAATGATGATGATGATGATGTTTGTTGATGAAAATGATGAAAATTTATTGTGCAACACACCTATGAATATTATTGAAAGTTGATATGTGTTGTCGGAATGCCATTATGGTAATAGATGAAATTGAATTAATAATGATGATTTAAATGCCACATAAAAATCTTAAAACAATGGCAATTATTGATTAACTTAAAATCCACTAAATGAAGGTGGTGATGGTGATGATAATGATAATTGATTATTGATGAGTGGTATAGTAGGATGCATAGTGTGAGATTCCATATGATTTGCATCTGCATTGTATCCATGACATATCTTCATAGCTACTGGTATGAGATGTTAGGGGTTCCTTCACTTGGCCCAGTAGGAGGGTGGCTTTATGCATGGGCATTTGTTTACCCTAGTGATTCAGTGGTGGAATCACGAAGTTGCCCATGCTTAATCATGGGGGATTGCATGTGGTCGATCATTATGGGGGTGGCTCTTTGAGGAGTGGTTGTCCTGGGTGGTTCTGTTGGATCATAACTACCATGACATGGTTCATGGTTGGCCTGTAACACCACCTTGTTGTTGATGTTGTTTCCTATTGTCATGGTGAAAATGACAGGTATTGCATGATGAGCGATGCAGTTTGATACCAGTAAAACTGATATTTATGACTATAAGTGTACATATTTTACTACTGTAGTAGGGGCATGGTTGTATACCTATGCTTGAACCCACATTGGTGTTTATTTCCCATAGTCGGATCCATAGTTCATTGTTGCAATTTGTTGAGTATATCCGAAGTTGAAGAAGAAGAAGTTTTTGTTTTTTTAGATTTTAAAGCTTTAAGTTTCTTTACAAACTTTTCAATTTCAGGATCAAAGAACACTTTTCCTGCAGAAGATTGAGTTTGCATAAAGACACTAAATAAAGAAAGTTAGTAGAACAATGTTAAGTAGGATGAATGAATGAATGAATAAAATAAAATTGAAAATTTTACTAAGGTAAAAAAAATTATTTTTACCGCGGTAATTATAAATTTACTATTTTACTGAATCAATTCAATCCCTAGCAACGGCGCCAGAAAACTTGTTAAACTCGTGGTATTGTAGGGTCTTTAATTGGCAAGTGCACCAATCGTTTGTAGTTTTCAAATTTAGATATCGTTCCAATGGGATTAAAAGTTCCAGTAACTCACAGTAATTCTTATTTACTATGGTAAATTTATCAAAAGTTATTAACAAAAGAATGCTTTTATAAACAATTTATACAATATTCACAAAATTTGATGATTGATTTGTTCATATGGTAAAAAGATGGTAAATATAAAATTTATCTAAAAAACATTTAAGATGTAAATCAGAATAACTCAGATACTTGAAGTAAAAACACAGATTGACAAATTATGTTGTAATTAGGATCCTCGCACTAAAATATAATGAAGTGATTACAAACATACATATTTAATTATCAAGTTCATGTCATTGCATCTTAAAGTCATTATAACCGATTCCTCATGATATAAATTCTAATTATTTAACGTAAAGTCTGATCCCTCGTGAGCTTTCTCAAAAAAAACTTGCATTAAGTCCTGGTCTTATGGCAACAATAATCACCAACTCTATCCCTAGTAATTGGCATATTAAGGGTATTTCAACTTTTACTTTTATTAAAACAGGTTTTAATACAACATGAATAATCATTCTCCCGTTTGATGTTCACACTAATAAAATAGGTTTCAATACACATGAAAATCATTCTCCCATTTGATGTTTATATTAATAAAGAGTTGAAATACTGACATGTACTAGAATCATAAATATGTAGAGATCATAATTATAACATTAAATAATAGATTGATTCACCAAATTCCAACATAAGCAATTTAGTTACACATGGTAAAAGTAAAAATAACACTTACCGAGTTTGACATTACGAGGACTTGGAAACACTTCACGATACAAGAACTCACGATACTACACAAAACTCCCAAGTATCTAGAAATCACTCTAACCTTACAAACTCATAAAAGAACACTCAAACTCAAGTGAAAGGAGAGGAAACAAGGCTCTGAATTCAGAAGGGATGCCTTGGAAGTGTGGAGAATAGCCCTATTTATAGGGCTGAAGAAGGGTCCTGACGCTATGCGTCAGGTTCTTGACTCAGCCCCCATTAAAAACGTGATTAGATGGCCATTATTAAAATTAATTAATCTAATAATGCCCAGACAATGGTTCCACGTGTTCCCAATTCGGCTTGGCATTTAGCTTTATTGGATTGGCCATTATTTGGCCTTTTGACTGAGTGGTTGTCCAGCTGGAAATAGAGTCCATGTAGCTCTGACGCTCCGCGTGGCTGTGACGCGTAGCATCAGTATTAAAAATTCCCATGCTACGTGTGGTGTTGATGCTACGCGTCAGCTCTTTAGTTCTTCAATTTTTCTCTTTAATTTCTTTACTTTTTCATTGCAAAACTAGAGAAAATTGATCAAGGGCAGATTATTTTCAACAACATCCATTTATTGAATTTAAAACCTAAATTTCTAACAAATTAAACTAATTTTTATATTTTTACAAAATTTTTATTTAGGAATTTATTGTAAATTTAAGGACTAACAAATACCCCCAACTTGAGACATTGCTCGTCCTCGAGCAAGAGAGAAAACAAAAAATAAAATTTGAAATCAAATTTTTGAATTAGTCAGAAAATTTACCACAAAAAGTAATTTCACAATTTACCATTTAAAATAACCAAAAATAGATATCTTATGTAATAAGGGTTTAATGACAAAAATCTTTACAATGTCTTATTAACAAATCACGCATAATTTCAGGCTTACCTCACAAGTGTTTATCTCTATGCAAAGGGTAACTTGTTTCACTCAATCGATCGTAAAATCAAACAAATTTAACTTTGATTTTCATTTAATCAATGGTTAATCATACAAAGTTAATTCAAGAATCACCAGGTCTTTTCAAGGGTTATAATGGGGCTTGGCTACAATAAATTTTGGTTTTTCTTGGAATTCAAAAACTTGAAATTATAAAAGAGCTTTTTATAATTTTTAGTCTTTTTCTTGGCCCAGATCTCATTTCCCTTTTTGATAAGTACCCCCAACTTAATCCTTTTCATTATTTCTTTTTCTTGTTATGCATGTATATTTATTTTATTTTCATTTGTTGTACATGCATTACTAATTTTTTTGAAAAGGGATTAAGTTCCAAAATTTTCACTCCCCAAGTAAGAATACTCAAAATATTTTTCTTTTTACTTAATTAAGGGTACCAAAGAAATTATTTTTCAGGCTCAAAATTGGCTTTCAAAGGATAAAAATATTTTTACCATGGTAAGCTTTTTTGCCCAAGGTTCCTTTTACCAAAAATTTTCCTTGATCATATTCTTGATGTCTCTATACAATAACACAAATCACAGATTAAAGCAAAATCAATTTGAATGAAGTTATGTCGAAAACCCTCAAGTGTTTAAAAGATCTCTCAGCTCACTGGGTTATCGAAATTAGCTTGATAGTTAATAAAATTATTGTAATTAATTTTATCAAAATTCTTAAATTACAAAAGAACCGATAATTGATTTTAAAAATGGTTTTATTGTGTAAAAACCTTAAGTTTATAAATTTCCTTATTTTTAAAAATTTGATTTATTTATTTGAAAGATAAAACTTTATTTTTGATTTTTTTTAAGGAGGATATGCATAAATTAAACACACCACAAAAATAAAAGTAAACCATAATATAATCCAAAATGCAAATCCAAATGTACATATCAAACTAAACTAAAATGTATGTAAATAAAGTGCAAAAAATGTAAGATAACACCAATTAATCCTCTATATGATCATCCTCATCATCTCCCTCCTCATTGGCATCACCCTTAGAATCAACACGTGCTCCAGACGGTCAACCTGTCTCAGGATAAGTGGGCAAATCACCAGGCCAAGCTACATGGGAAGCAAAATCAGCAGGTGTCATAAATGGTGATCCCTCTCCCTGTATCCTGTACTGGTAAAATGCATCATGCAAATTAACATAAGCACAATGAGAAGCAGCCATCATCTGCATCATATGCTGATGCTCTAGGGTCATCCTGGCAAATCCATCAGTGATAGCATCAGCAGATGGTGGCTGAACTGGTGATCTCCTCCGTCTCTGTCTGGGATGAGCCTCCTGCTCTAGAGGTGGAAGCTTGCACTATTGAACAAAGTAATCTTTGTTCTCTAGAACCTTGTGGACTCTCCCCGAAGAACTAGTGAACTCAGGCGATGGCACGATAACTCCTTGCCTACTCAGTAAGGCAGATATGATGAGAGGGAAGAGAATAGGATGGTTCATCTTATACCCAAGGGCATAAAGGTGAATTTGCTCAGATATCAGCTTGACGATGTCAATAGTATGGCCCTGAAGGATAAATTAAAGAAGGCAACATCGATCAACTGAAATAGAAGATAGGTGGGTGACAGGAGTAATGTTATGAAGTATGAGATGAGACCACGCCTGAGCTATGGGGGTTAGCTGGGTCTTGAGGAGGTTAGATGGAGTCCTTCCAACCTTACTAAGGTTAAAAAAGATTCCATCTTTGCTCAAAAAGTGAGCAACCTGATCCAGGAAGTATCCTAGATCACCATCCTCAATAGCAACCTTGTTTTTGTTTTCCTTCCAGAAACAAGTATTGCTCTCGGGAGTAGGCTCCCAAGGATTACCCAGTAGGGTACTAATGGTATCCCGATTGTAAGTGATGTGCTGACCCCTTACAAAGCTCGTCCTCTGCTGGCTGATGTTTGGTGAGTCCTAGCATGTCCTATAAGCGTTAGCATAAAACTCCATGACGAGGATGGGATCCCCCTCAGTAGGCAAGGTAAACAAGGGTCCCCATCTCCTTCTCTGTATCTCATCCTGCAGCATAGGATAATCTCCAGCGTTCAGATCCAGAACTCTCTACCATATCAATCTCTGGCCTTTTATTTGGTGAAATCTAGCCCATTTCGCATCAGTGCGAAATCTAATAGGATCTCTAGGTCCCAGCTACTCCTCACCCTGAAGATCTAGATCTTCAGAGGTGGTATCAGTATCTGTGGTCCTTCTCTGTCTTTTCAGACCAGTGATGGGGATAGATTTCTTTGGTGCCATCTGCAAAAAGAAATTTTATAAAAATCAAACTCACATTACCATATTTTTGATTTTTATATTTTAACAAAATAAAACATGCAAAACATAAAAAAATTAACATTCATATTTTTGGTTTTTTATATTTTATGCAAAACATCAAAAATAAAAACTCATGCAAAATTTTTAAACAAAATTCACACGACATAAAATTTTATTCACAACAAAGCCTAAAAAAACAACATATTTTTAAATTTTTATAATTTTTTAATAAAAAATAAAAATTAATAATGCATTTTTTTAGATTTTTAAAATTTACACAACATGCAAATTCACACAACAAACATATTTACAAAACTTAAAAAATAATATTTATTTATTTTTATGCAAGAAAGTATAACAAACATACAATTTAAGAAATTTATTAATTTTAAAAGGAAACAAACTAACAAACAGGACACAATTCTTATTTTAATATAAAACAGTAAAAAATATACATTAAACAGAAAATAAAACTCAAAAATTAACAAAAATCAAAAACAGAGGCTGACGCTATGCGTCAGTGGGACGCTACGCGTGGGGTTACAGTTCATGCCTCACGCTACGCGTCACTGGGACACTACGCGTGAGGTGTGCAGTTTCAGAAAAACAAAACAGGGGTTATACAACAATAACCCCTTCCAAACTTTAATCAATCCATTCAATTCCCTACTCTAACAGCAATCAAACCCAATGGTCTTCTAATCCTAATCCTAACCATATACATTCTAGAAATCAAAAATGTAAAAATTTAAAAGAAAAATGTAAGAAAACTTACTTGGAGATTCTTGCAAAAAAAGTTGAGAGAATGTGGGTGATTGAGAGTGATTGAGGTTTGGATGTTTGAAAAATAGGGTTTTGTGGCAGAAAGGGAAATTTAGGTTTTTAAAACCTAATTTGGGCCTCTCTGGTTCAGTTTAAAAACTGAACGTAGGTCCTAACGTGGCGCGTGTCTGGGACGCTGCGTGTCAGGTTGAAATTTTTACCTCCACGCTACGCGTCACTAGGACGCTACGCGTGGGGTTTCCGTTTTTCAAATTTTAAAATTTTAATTCTCAAAAACCCTTTTTCTTAATTTAAAAACCCTTTTTATTAAAAATCTAGTTAAAAGTTAAATTCTAATTATTTATTTATTTATTTATTTATTTTTATTTTTTTATAAAATTATTACACATAAATTAACAATTAAAAGAAATAATGGGTTGCCTCCCATTGAGCGCTTGATTTACTATCTCTAGCTTGACATCCTGTACATCACAAATCAGTCAAATAGCAAATGGTAGTGAGTCTGTTGATCTCACCACCCAGATATGCTTTCAATCTTTGCCCATTAACCATCCAACTTCGTTTGGAAGTTGGATCTTCAATTTCAACTGCTCCATAAGATTTAACTTCCTTAATTAGAAAAGGGCCTGACCTTGTAGATTTCAATTTACTAGGAAACAGTCTTAATCTTAAATTAAACAATAAAACTTGCTGACATGGTGTGAAGTGTCTATTTTTAATTTTCTTGTCTTGGTAAGCTTTCACCTTATTCTTGTAACTTCTAGATGTCTCATAAGCATTGTTTCTCATTTCCTCCAACTCAAATAACTACAACTTTCTTTTGTCAGCTGCTGCATTTGGATCAAAGTTGAGAAATTTTAAGGCCCAATATGCTTTATGTTCCATCTCTACTGGAAGATGACAAGCTTTTCCATAGACCATTTGGAAAGGAGAAAGGCCAATTGGAGTCTTAAATGTAGTTCTGTATGCCCAGAGTGCATCATCAAGCTTTTGTGACCAATCTTTTCTGGAAGAAGACAAAATCTTTTCCAAAATTCTTTTCACTTCACGATTTGAAATCTCAGCCTGTCCATTAGTTTTTGGATGGTATGCTGTGGCCATTTTATGTCTCACTCTATAGTGTTATAACACTTTCTGAAGAACTTTGTTATAAAAATGTGATCCTCCATCACTGATTAAAGTTCTTGGTGTTCCAAACCTACAAAAAATATTTTTTCTTAAAGAAATTCACTACAGTTTTGGTGTGAGCATTAGGTGAAGCGATTGCTTCTACCCATTTTGAAACATAATCAACTGCCAAAAGGATATATTGATTGAATTGAGAGTAAGGAAAGGGTCCCATGAAATCAATACCCCAATATTCAAATACCTCAACCTCCTGAATGTTTGTGAGAGGCATTTCTTGCCTCTTATTAACATTACCTATTCTTTGACAGTCATCACAAGCTTACACAAATGAGTGAGAATCCTTAAAAATAGAAGGCCAATACAAACCTGATTGAAGAATTTTTACAGCAGTTCTCTCTCCATTAAAATGTCCTCCATAAGGTGATTTGTGACAATGCCACAATTGTAACATCCTTCGTTAATTTGTGACAATGCCACAATTGCAACTCAGTGACAAGAGAGGAGAAAACGAAGAAGAAGGAACAGATCAAAAGAAGAAGTAGTTCTTAAATAATGATGAGGGGAGAGAAGGAATTTCCTTTTATATATAAAGCTCAGGGGCAAGATCGCCTTTTCCCTTATTTTATTTGCATTCTTATTAAACTTTAATCAACTTCGCCACAATGAACTCTCTTATAGTTATCAAATCAACTACACTTATTTATTCCCACAACATTTAATTATTCACAATTCTCTAATACTTCATAAGAGTATAGGCCCAGTCTGGATACCGGCCAACCGTTATTCCAACATAGTACCCACACCTCGAAAATCTGAGCTACAGCTTGGGAGGCCAGATCTCTCATCCGTTCTCACCTCTTGGCTGCGTACACCCGTCGTTTTAGTCATTATAAGAGGTTGATCCGGGCTATAGCTCCGAGTGAGGAGCTCTCCCCACACCGGTTAGTCCAAGAACGTACGTCTCTATCCGTTCTCCCCTGTACATCCGAGCTTCTACCCCATCTACCCGCGCTTCTGAGACTGATCCTGCCACCGGATTTCTCGACTCCGGTTCAGACAGAACAAATACTAATTGAAATATCTAAAACATTTGCTAACATTTTCCACTTTTTATAATTTTTATTAAAACATCAGGGATGTTACATCCACCCCCCTAAAAGGGGATTTCATCCCCGAAATTAGTGTTCCGGTTGAAAAAGATGAGGGTACATCTGCCTCATATCGGATGAGGGTACAGCCTCCACCGTTAGGTTTTCCTTCACCTCAATGGAGTCACCCGGTACAATCATGGTATCACACGGAATGTAGGCTCGAAGTTATGATACGTGGAACACGTTGTTGATGTTAGTCAACGACTGGGGAAGATCCAGTCGATAAGCGACTTCACCAATCCGTTCCAGTATTTGGTATGGTCCAATATACTTCGGATTAAGCTTTTGGCTCTTCAAAATTTGACCTACACCTTTGGTCAGTGAAATCCTCAGGAACACCCAGTCACCCACCCGAAATTCGAGGGGCCTATGCCGATTGTCGTAATAGCTCTTTTGTCGGTCTTGGGCAATTTTTATCCTTTCTCGGATTAAGGTGACTTGTTCGTTCATCTCTTGAATCATCTCAGGCCCCAGATGAATGGCATTGCCATTCTCATTCCAACACAATGGAGTATGACATTTCTGACCATAAAGAGCTTCATATTGAGCTATCCCAATGCTGCTATGATAACTGTTATTATATGCAAACTCTACCAAGGGCAAGTAATTTTCCCATGATCCAGTACACATGCCCTTAACATATCCTCAAGAGTCTGTATTGTCTGTTCTGATTGGCCATCGGTCTGGGGATGGTAAGCTGAGCTCAGTTTGAGCTCAGTACCCAGTTGTTGTTGCAAACTTCCCCAAAATCTTGAAGTGAATCGGGGGTCCCGATCAGAAATAATGCTTGAGGGCACACCATGCAGTTGTACAATCTCAGCAACATACAACTTAGCTAATTGATCCAACGACCATTTCATATTTATTGCCAGGAAGTAGGCACTTTTGGTTAGTCGATCGACAATCACCCAAATCACGTTGCATCCGGTTTGAGTGCGAGGTAGTTCAGACACGAAGTCCATGGTGATACTTTCCCACTTCCAGATCGGAATTTCTAGGGGTCGAAGCAAACCTGGGGGTTGTTGATGCTCGACTTTGCACTTCTGGCATATTACACAAGATTTCACATACTGGATTATTGCCTTCTTCATGCTTGGCCACCAGAATTCCTTCTTTAAGTCATGATACATTTTCGTCACACCTGGATGTATACTCAGAGAGCTCTTGTGTGCCTCTGCTAGCACGGCTTGCCTGAAATCTCCATGTGCAAGCACCACCACTCAGTTCCTGAATCTCCATATCCCATCGTTACCCCGAGTTATCTCCATATTTTTACCTCGATCCTGAGTGTCAATCAGCCTCAGCAACTCCTCATCGTCTTTCTACGCAGCAACAACAGACTCCAGAAATTCGTTGGAGATTTTCAACATTCCGACCGTCATTCGGTCTGGAGCGTCCATAACAACCCCAATATTCATATCCCTAAAGCTTTCTAGCAATTCCTGTTATCTGCCCATTAGGTAAGCCACGTGTAATACTTTCCTGCTCAGTGCATCCACAACGATGTTCGCCTTGCCCGGGTGATACTTCAAATCGAAGTCATAGTCTTTCAGATACTCCACCCATCTCCTTTGCCTTATATTCAGCTCCTTTTGATCAAATAAATACTTTAAACTTTTGTGGTCACTAAATACCATAAAGCGAGCTCCATACAGATAATGGCGCCAAATCTTCAGTGCATACACCACTGCTGCCAGTTCCAGATCGTGAGTCGGGTAATTTTCCTCATGTGGCCTCAATTGCCTAGAAGCATAGGCAATTGCCCGATCGGATTACATCAACACACACCCTAATCCAAATTTGGATGCATCACAATACACTTCAAATCCCTATGTTACATCGGGCAATGCAAGCACAGGGGCAGTCGTTAAACACCGCTTGAGAGTTTGGAAGCTTAATTCGCATTTTTCCGACCACACGAAGGGGCTTCCTTTCCTTGTTAACCGAGTCAGAGGGAGGGCTATCCGAGAGAACCCCTCAATGAAACGTCGATAGTACCTAGCTAGTCCGAGGAAACTCCTGATTTCTGTTACCGACTTCGGTCTTTCCTAAGCCATAACCGCCTCAATTTTAGTCGGATCAACTGAGACTCCCTCTCGGGAAATCACATGTCCCAAGAATTGTACACTACTCTCCCAGAAATCACACTTAGATAGTTTAGCGTACAACTTCTTCTCTCGGAGTATTTGTAAAACAATTTACAGGTGTTGAGCATGCTCCTCGACCGACTTTGAATCCACCAAAATGTCATCAATGAACACCACCACAAACTGGTCTAAGTACGGTTGAAAAGTCTAGTTCATATAGTCCATAAAAATGGCAGGGGCATTCGTCACTCCAAAGGGAATTACAATGTACTTGAAGTGCCCATACCGAGTCCGAAATGCTGTCTTTGGAATATCCCCCGACCTCAAGTCGATCTTAGAGAACACAACGGCGCCTCTTAACTGGTCCAGTAAATCATCAATCCGAGGCAGGGGATATTTATTTTTGATCATCAGTTTGTTGATCCGTCGGTAATCAATGCACATTCACATGCTACCATCCTTCTTCTTTACCAGTAACACTGGAGTGCCCCATGGCGAGGCACTTGGTCGGATAAAGCCCTTTTCCAGCAGTTTGTTTACTTGTTTCTTCACTTCGGCCAATTCCACCGAAGACATTCTATATGGCACTCGGGACACAGGTTCTGCCCCGGGAATCAAGTCAATAGAGAAATCAACCTCCCGACTGGGAGGTAGCTCCGGAATTTCTTCTGAAAAAACATCAGGAAATTCATAAACAATTGGGATATCGCTCGGCAGAAGGTTATACCAACCCTCCAAAGTTAATAAAATAACATAAGTGGCTAGAGCATCGCTCACCACGTCCTTCGTGTCGAGTTCTTGAGAGAAAACAATGCTCTTCCGATAGCAGTCGACCAGCACATGATTAGCAGCGAGCTAATCGAGACCTAGAATAACATCTAAGTTCCTCAACGGCATACAGATAAAATTCACTCGAAAAGTACGGGCTTCGATTTGCATCGGCAGTTCTCTACACATTGTGGTTGCGCGAAAAATGGAACCAGTTGGAGTGGAAATAATAAGAGCGTTCTCCATTAGCCCGATCGGCAAACCAAGCCGTCGCACGCAACTCTCAAAAATAAATGAATGGGTTGCGCTTGAATCATAAATTACATCAACAAGATAGCCACAGATGAGGCACTTACCCTATACCAAATTGTCATTCCTCGTAGCTTCCGAGGCATCAAATGCAAATACTCACCCGGTCATGGCGTTCTGGGCACCACTGGACTGGGCATCAGATCTTCTCGACTGTTGGTTCCCTCTACCAGCCCCATTCCTGCCTCCTCTCAGAAAGTTGGCACCCCGATTTCCAGAAGAGTTAGCTCGGTTGCCCTGCCTGCCCTGCTGCTGTCTCTGAGGGTAATCGGGCTTGAGGTGTCCCGACTGCCCACACTAGAAGCATACAATCTGATTAGCCGGGCAGTGTTTTGAAATATGGCCCTCCTGACCACAATTGTAGCACGCACGGCTACCAGCCTCGTATTTACCACACTTGCTGCCCTCAGTCCCTTCTAACGAGAAAGGATGGCAAAAATCACACAACTTATCGAACTTGTTGGTGTACTCGGCCACAGACAGTCGGCCTTGCTCCAACTTTAGGAATTCTATTTCCTTCCGGATTTTGTAGTTATCTGGGAAGTACTTAACAAGGAACCTCCTTCGAAAATTTACCCATACTAGTGGCTCATTTGCTGCGTTCATCTGCACCTTCACCCGGGACCACCATACTCTAGCCTCATCTTTTAGTTGGTAAGTGGAAAATAAAACCTTTTGCTCTTCTAAGCACTCAAAATACTCAAAGACCTGCTCAATATCCCTGATCCAAATGTATGCCCTGTCATAATCATGTCCCCCTTTGTAGATCAGAGGATTCCTTTTCAGGAATTTATCCAAAGTGGGACCAGACTCGGTCCTACTCATCAGCTGAGTAAATTTGGAGAAGAAATTGTCTCCTCCCCCGGAACTAGTTCCTTCGGCCATTTAATAATTCTACAATAAGCAAACACATCACCATTAATAACCAAGGTCAGCCAGGAAGTCAGAAATTTACCTTAGATACATAGAATACTACGCCAGTGGAGTCCCAAGGGAATGATGCCAAGCCGCACAACAAAACACAATACAATGAAAAGCAACCAGCCTTCATAAGACTCACACAATCACTAGATCGACCCATACACCCGGCTCTAGAAAGAACCGCTCTGATACCAAGTGTAACATCCTTCGTTAATTTGCATTTATTTATATTTAATTAATTAATTTTTGTAATAAATTTTTTGCTTTAAATAAATATTTAAGTCTTAATGTAAAATAATACTTACTTCTTTTAAACCCAATGAAACTAACAACCGATCAGAAACTGCTTCACCCGCTCCTAATACACAATGGCGTTATTTACCCTTGAAATATTAATGAAACGAACACAAGGTAATATCCGATTGGAAATACCTCATTTGACCAAGTAGAATTAGGAGCGACAGGAGAAGAAGAATGGAGGAAGGAAAAAAAGACAGAGGGTAAGAAGAAGAAAAGCAGAGATCACTCGCGTGAGCGAACTCCCAAGGTACCTAAACGACCTAAGAATCACTTAAGCGAGCGTTGACTCGCTTGAGCGAATACCTTCCTGAAATCTGAACGAATAATACACACTAACGGACTCCCGTGAGGTTTCACCCGGAAAATGGTTTACTCGGCAAATGGGGTTCGCTCGAAAAACACTCCGCTTCCATTCACTCGGACATTCCTCAATTGACTCGTTACTACTCCTCCCTTAGGAAACTTCATTCGATCACAAATCTCTTGGGAATAATTCATTTCTTTCGCTCGTTTCTTGCTTCTCCGGATACCCTCACTCGGTGAATACTCTATTCTCACTTCTCTCGGAAGAAATTCAAATTTCCACTCGGCACGTCTAATTCCTCCTCACTCGGAATCTCTATACATTTCCCTCACTCGGAATTCTCTCCCAATCAATCCCACTCGGGACATCCTAGCCTTTCCCGACTCGCTTGATTACCCTCACTCGGGAATGATTCTGTTAGCTAACGAGTCGCCATAGCAACTATGAGAGTATGTAAATAGATAGCCATGTATTTTAAAATGTAAATTCCCATCCGATTCAGTCTTAGTTAACATACAGCTAATAATAACACTCAAAAATTACTCATACACACATATAACTCTACTAAATCACTCAAAGTCACTCGGGCCCTGGCATCGATCTCCCCCTTGGCGCGACTCCATGGCTCCTCCCTCCTCCCTGTCACTGGTTACTAAATTAAAACAACAGTAAGGGTGAGTGGTTGGCATTATAATTAATATAGAACAAAATTTTTAACAAGTCATATATATACATATACATAGAGTACGCCCAGTTGCATTTTCTTCACTCGGCAATCATGACACATCATACTCGGTAATTAATTCATACCTTGGCCAATAGAATAAACTTCACTCGGAAAATATAAGAAATATCACTCGGTAAATATATGCATCACAACTTTTTAATTATCATAATTGACTCTCAGATAAAATTTGACACCTAGTATCCGGATACTAAAAGGATCGACCTTCACCTGGGAGTCTGACTTGACATCCCGAGAACCCAACTTGGTTCACCAAGCCCGACTTGGCTCCCCCTCAACCACTGGGTCAAAGACCTCTGGGTAGCTTAACTGGGTCCGACTTGACCACTGAAGCCAAAATAGGGTAATTTATACCGTTGGTCGTCCTCCACCACATAATCAATTTTCATTATATAAGCATAAACATATCATTTCGATTACTGTTGGCAATTGACAGAAACTGTCCCGTGCTCACAGCGTAGGGTGACTGACTCGTCCAACCCCTCAACAGAACATACTGATTATCTCAATCATCACGTATTTCAGGCTATTATAAGTTATCTACATATGCATTTACATACAACATGTCCACATCACTTCAGCATTAAACAATTTAAGTTTCGTAACAAGATAAATTCCACCACGCACCCGATCTTTAGCTGACTGATGCACACAATGACACATGCACACCCCACTACTCGATAACATTTTCTTACTCTGCTCATACTTTTCAGGGACTCGGATAGGAATAAATCCTATTCTAATTAATTATAACCTGAACATCCCCCCTTACCTTGGTCCCACGCTTCGATAATCTGCTCCAGGTGTTGATTCCTTCCTCTGAGCACTGGGTTCGCAGTTTCCGCTCCGCCACTCAGTATTTCGTTGCTTGACTTACTACCTACGGGTCAGAAGGTAAAGTCCGTCAACTTCAACGCCCTCAGTTCATAGGCCGTGTTTGGGCTCACACTCACCAAAGGAGTGGAGAACGGACTTGAATACAGCCATGCATGGCCCTTGACTATCGGAGAACGAATGGGATAAGGGGTCACAATTAAAACGGATCAGTGGACTCACCTTGAAGCCTCGATCACAGGAATGGGGTTCGATTGAAGTTCAGACACGAATGAAGGCCTCCTCCAGCGCATGCAACTCAGCGACAAGAGAGGAGAAAACGAAGAAGAAGGAACAGATCAAAAGAAGAAGTAGTTCTTAAATAATGAAGAGAGGAGAGAAGGAATTTCCTTTTATATATAAAGCTTAGGGGCAAGATCGCCTTTTCTCTTATTTTATTTGCATTCTTATTAAACTTTAATCAACTTCGCCATAATGAACTCTCTTATAGTTATTAAATCAACTACACTTATTTATTCCCATAACGTTTAATTATTCACAATTCTCTAATACTTCGTAAGAGTATAGGCCAGTCTGGATACCGGCCAACCGTTATTCCAACATAGTGCCCACAACTCAAAAATCCGAGCTACAGCTTGGGAGGTCGGATCTCTCATCTGTTCTCACCTCTTGGCTGCGTACACCCGTCGTTTTAGTCATCATAAGAGGTTGATCTGGGCTATAGCTCCGAGTGTGGCGCTCTCCCCACACCGGTTAGTCCAAGACCGTACGTCTCTGTCCGTTCTCCCCTGTACATCCGAGCTTCCACCCCGTCTGCCCGTGCTTCTGAGACCGATCCTGCCACTGGATTTCTCGACTCCGGTTCAGACAGAACAAATACTAATTGAAATATCTAAAAAATTTGCTAACATTTTCCACTTTTTATAATTTTTATTAAAACATCAGGGATGTTACAACAACACATCTTTCTTTTCCCAATCGGGTACACAACGATGTAGCAAATTATCTGCACCAATCTTGAATAGATAAGGGTTATCCCAAACAAAGTATTTTGCATCTTTAAAGAATTTTTTTTTATTGCCAAGTTAAATCATTTGGAAGAATTCCCGCTGCTTTAAAATTGGCCATATCAGCAAACCATGGCCGTTTTGTTATTTTAAAAATTTTTTCATCAGGAAATTCTTCCAAGATGTCTTTTTCTTTGGTAGTGACCTAATCATTCATCAATCTAGAAAGATGGTTAGCGACCATATTTTCACTACCCTTTTTATCTTTGATTTCAAGATTATATTCTTGAAGGAGCAGAATCCATCGGATTAACCGAGGTTTAGAATCAGTTTTGGTCAAAAGATACTTGATTGCAGCATGATCAGTGAACATAATTATATTTGATCTAATCAAGTATGATCTAAATTTTTCTAAGGCATATACTATAGCCAGCAATTATTTTTCAGTAGTTGCATAATTTATTTGATTTTCATTTAAAACTTTACTAGCATAGTGTATAACCCTAAAAAAATTTTCATATCTTTGACCTAAAACTGCTCCCACAGCATAATCACTTGCATCACACATAAGTTCAAAGGGTAAGTTCCAATTAGGAGCAACAATTACAAGGGCAGAAACCAATTTTTCTTTCAAAGAATTAAAAGCTTTAAGACATGCTTCATCAAACTTGAATTCAACATCTTTATTTAGAAGATTTGTTAAAGGTTTAGCAATTTTTGAAAAATCTTGAATAAATCTTCTATAAAATCCAGCATGTCCTAAAAAACTTCTAATACCTTTTACATTTACAGGGGGTGGGAGTTTAGAGATTACCTCTATTTTGGCTTGGTCCACTTCAATACCTTTATAAGAAATTTTGTGACCGAGTACAATTCCTTTTTTCATCATGAAGTGACACTTCTCCCAATTAAGTACCAAATTTGTTTCAATACACCGCTTCAGTACAGTGTCCAGATTGGTTAGACATGATTCAAATGAATTCCCAAAGATTAAGAAATCATCCATGAAAATATTAATGCTCTTTTCAATTAGATTTGTAAAAATAGCAGACATACATCTCTGAAAAGTAGCAGGTGTGTTACATAATCTGAATGGCATCTTTCTATAAGCAAATATACCAAAAGGACATGTAAAAGCAGTCTTTTCCTTATTAAGAGGGTCAACAGTAATTTGATTATATCTAGAATATCCATCAAGAAAATAATAGCAAGCCTGTCCAGATAATCTTTCAAGCATTTGATCCATAAAAGGAAGTGGAAAATGATATTTTCTTGTTGCTTGATTTAATTTTCTATAATCAATACACAATCTCCAACTAGTGACAGTTCTTGTTGGGATTAATTCATTTTTATTATTAACAATTACTGTCATACCACCTTTTTTTGGAACAACTTGTACAGGACTTACCCATGCACTATCAAAAATAGGATAGATAATACCTGCTTTCATCAATTTTAAAACCTCCTTCTTGGTTACTGATGCTAAATCTCTGAGTCATTAACTTGATGTGTAATTCTCAGAGGATTTACTTTTTGGCAAGCGCACCAGTCGTTAAAATTGTATTATATTTGATCGTCCCATAGGGATTGTGGTAAGTACCTCAATCTTGGACAGATACAAGCTGAACCAACACAATGATCAAAAGATTCATTCAATTTTTGTTGTTTTTATACTTTCTATGTTTTTATATTTTTCAGAGACAGTGTTAAGGATGAAATACGATTGATAGAAGATAGGTTAGGATTGCTTCGGGTTACAACTTCATCAAGAAAATGTAATTAAGGTTCAATTGAACTTCAAACATCAAGAGGACAATCCGCAAGTGGTTATTCCCTAATTCCTTAGGTGAAAAACATTAGTTCCTATACATCAAACCTTAATCCCTTAAGTGCTCAATTAACATACGAATCTAATGCGAAATTGGAGGTTGAACTCTAACTATTCACCTAATTGCTAGGCCTGAATTAGTTAGAAAACTGGAAGTTACCTAAGCTTCAACCATGATTCCTCACTGGTGAAGTTCTTCATCAGATCTAGATTTGTCAATCTAGCAAAGCAGATCCACTCCTCAGCTCGTTCTCCTCAGGATCTAGAAGTCAACTGCCTCAATACACCTTCTAGATTCCATCGTAAACCTTCGTAATCCCAACCTTAGGGATTTAGAAATCCATCGACATTGGTTCTATCGAAGGAATTTAGGAAGACATGGATGAGAGAGTTTAGATAGAGAAAGGAAGTAATGAGAGGTTGGAAAATAGCAAATGAATCGTGTTCTATGTAATCTGTTTTCTTGTTATGTTACAAGTATATACAAGTATATATAGGCATCTAACTAACTAACTGACTTAACTAATCACTAAGAAAGCTGAGTTAATAATTAAACTAACTAACTAATTACATAGTTACGAAATAAATAACTAATTACAGCTCAGCACTTAAATTACTAAGGTACAAAAGTAGGAGAGAAGTTAGTGGGAACAACATTGGTGCCGAGTGTCTTTATGGAGGGAACAGTCGGTGTTTAAATAATTGCCTTCACGCTTGAGCGTGAAGGACTCTCGCTTGAGCGTGAAAGGCTCTCGCTTGAGCGAGCTTGAAATATGCACTGCAGTATCGCTTTCTTGCTTAAGCGTGATAGAGAAGCTTGGGTGAGGGTGATATTTTGGAGTCACGCTTGAGCGTGAGTTTGCTCGCTTGAGCGTTATGGATTATTCAATCAGCATTCTGAAGTCTTGCTCGGGTTCTTTATTCGGTATTCTGTTCCCTTTTTCAGTCGGTGTCTTGAAGCATTTCCCAGTCAGACTTTTGGAGTTTCACTCGGATTTGTGAAATCTCACTCGGCTTTTTGGAATTTCACTCGGATTTTCCTTCTTAGCTTGAGCGCGCCCTGTTCTTGCACCAATAAACACATAACTGCCTAGCATTTGTACGCTGGCTGCTTAGTGAAATTATAAATAATCATAAACTCTTAACCAATTACTATTTTTAATCATTTTCTTACATAAATAAAGCACTTTTAAAATAAATAAATAAAATATGAATTGTTAACTATTTATTAAATAATAAAGCCAAACTAAACAATAATTAATGAATTATGTTAAATAAAAGAAGAAATAATTAAGTCTTTTCAAGACTTATCACATCCCCAAACTTAAAACTTGCTTGTCCTCAAGCAAATACTCAGATTAATTAACTAACAAGTTGTTATTCAAAACAATCAACCTTTCCTTAACTTAATTCATACCATAATTATTGAATATCATACATGCTTTCTTTTCACAAATTCTAAAAATATAATAACTCACACCTCCTTTGGGAAACAAGATGGTGATACTTTCCTCACTGGATTGGTGTTTCACTCTTCTCTCGGTGTATAGGTTAAGCAATATGCACTCATCACCTGCATCTTTGTTAGAACAACATAGGCTTGCAACAGTTCTAAACATCATGACATATGCAAGCACAATCGGATCAGTAAGGGCTTTTTAAGCTTATAATGGGGCTAGGCTACAGGCTCTATTATTGTTTTCCGAGTCAATGTCGGGTTAACAGATGTATCCACTGATGCCCTACCTCAATTTTAACTTAATTGCCTCTACGTAGCAAGCTCCATTATTTTCCGAATGAAAGATAACTTAACAACTTGTAGTGCTTTGCACCTTCTTTTTCTTTCAGTCCTTTGGACTTTTTCTTTTCTTTCTTTCCTTCCATCTTTTTCCGATCATAAAATTTTTTTCTTGTGGTGCTTTGCACCTTTTTCCCTTGCTGATTTTTTTCATTTTTCTTCTTAGCTTTTCTATTTGTCCTTTCATTTCTCTAAGTATTCATCTATAACTAAGGTCAGAGTGTGTCCTTAATTGATGTTAGGCACACTCTTCATCCCCAAACTTAGTACTTACTAGTCCCTAGCAATAAGTAAGACTGAGCAATTCATCAATGGAACATCCAGGGGTAATTCAGTCGGTTTTTCTTAGATATTTAGGCTTGTAACGTTAGGTGCATAAAAAGAATGAAAAGGGTCTCAGGCTCAAACATAATTATTGGGTCAAAGGATAATTTAATAATATTAGGATGGCTAATTTTTGGCCCTGGCTAAATTAATAAAGAAGGCCTTCATCATTTCCAATTGGCAAACAAATAATCATTTAGCAAGCACTGAAGCAAATTCTGTCTCACTAAACAAGAATGCAGGCATACTCAGAAAAGAATTAATAAAGGCTCAAAAGCTAATAATAACAGGTAATCAGCCAATCATGTCCCCAAACTTAATGCAAGATTATAACTTAGATTGCTAACTAGCATGCTGAATATATAAATAATTAATAATGAAAAATAGTTATGGACAGGGATCATGTATTAAGCAATGCTAATCAATTAATTATCCAATTAATGCCTGAGAATCAGCAAACTTTAAATTATTAAGATGGATTCTAAATTAAACATAATTAACATAGTTTATCAATTAATGAGTCAAAATGATAGAATACTTCCCTTTTTACCTGAATGGCAGTGCATGGAAAGCACTTGTTTGGAATGGCATGCATGGATTTAACAATACAATTGAGAAAAGAAATAATAACAACAATTTATCAAATACATAAAGTTCCATTACAACTGAAAGAAAGGGAATTCATTATTCAAGAAAATATTTAAATAAAGTCATTACACAGAACTATCCTAACATAAACAGAGACCGAGTGGAAAACAAAATGCTCAACCCACTACCTGAGAGATACGCATAAGTACGTTGAAATATTGGTGCGCCAACGCCCAATTTAAATCACACATAAAGCATCAGGTATAAAATTCGCTCAAGCGGATCATTATTCGCTCAAGCGCTAAACAAATAGTATCAGAGGTCTTCAATATTGGCACTCACGCTCAAGCTCCCAGCAGCACGCTTAAGCGGAAAAATTAACAGTAAATCCTTTCTTCTCGATCGCGCTCAAGTGAGAGCTTGAGGCGCTTAAGCGTGGGACTCATCTACCAAAGCGTGGTCAGCAAAGGGTCACGCGTGGATTCTTTTCTTTCACGTACGAGTGGTCACGCTCAAAGCGTGAGAGTGTGCACTCAAGCGCACAACACAACAGAAGTTATGCACCACGATCACGCTTAAAGCGTGTGGAACCACGCTTAAGCGTGAATTACACAGTATTAGAATACACAGTATTAGATCGAGAAAAAGAACGAGTGAATGAAAAAAAAGAGTGAAAGAGATACCGAGTGAATGAAAGACGAGTGACAATGAGGGTGGATGAAAAAGAACGAGTAGAAGAAATACTGAGTGGATGAAAGACGAGTGACAATGAGGGTGGATGAAAAAGAACCAGTGGAAGAAATACTGAGTGGATGAAAGATGAGTGAGTGACAGAATGAGAGTGGATGAAAGAACGAATGAAAAAGATACCGAGTGGATGAGAGATGAGTGATGGAGATCGGGTGAGGGATGAAAGAGAAAGAACGAGTGGAAGAGTAAACGAAACAACGAGTGTAAAGAAGGACTAAGTAAATGGCAGAATCGATGAAATAAAAAAAATGAACGGAAAAGTGAGAGAAAAGCTGAGTGAATGAAACAACGAGTGGAAGAACGAATGGATAAAAAATAGAGTGCGGGAATGAAAGACTGAATGACAGGTGAGGGACAAAAAAGAAAGAGTGACCAAGTGGATGAAAGACGAGTACAAATGAGGGTGGATGAAAAATACCAGTGGATGAAAGAACGAATGGAAGAACGAATGGATAATATTCCGAGTGAATGAGATGAGTGAAAGGTATACCGATCGGATGAAGGAGATGAGTAAATGCAAGAGCGAGTGGAAAACAAATGGAAGGACGACAAGTGATCGAATGAGAAACTAAGTAAATGAAAAAGAGACTGCAGGAAAAAACGAATGAACGAGACACCGAGTGGACAAAATCGAGAAAAGTATCGGCCGAGTAAATAAAAAAATGACAGAATCGTGCGAGAGACTGAAAAAAATGAAAGACCGAGTGATGGGAACACCGAGTGGATGAAAAAGGAGTGAATGAGAAAATTACGGAGAGATGGGTGAAGGAATGAAATAGAAATCATGTAGATTGAGAAAATGAGTGAATAAAACACTGAATGAAAAGGATACTAAGTGAATGAATACTGAGTGGATCATACCGGGTGAGAACGAAAAACGAACGAATGAAGTGAAAGAGAGTGCATGAGAGACGAGTGTGACAATGAGTGGACGGAAGAACGACTGCAGAGAGAGTCGAGTGAATGGAACATAAGTGAAAGAGAGACTGAGAGAGAGACAAGTGAAAGATTGAATGACTGTAGAGAGGGGCCGAGTGAATGGAAGGACGACTACAGAGAGGGAGAGACAAGTGAAATGCATGCCCTCCATTTCATAAAACTGGATTTCTTAAAGTCCCCCCCTTCGGTCCAACATCAAAGTTATTGAAGAGTTTATTGAAGAGTGAAGAGTTTCTAGTCGGACAAGGTGTCAAGAATGAGTATCAATGGCCCGAGTATGCCACTCTCGCTCAAGCTTATTAAACCTTCGCTTAAGCGTGAAACAACAGCAGCAGCTTCTCGCCTAAGCTGAAAGTGGTTTTCGCTTGAGCGTACAGACAAGTCTTTAATAATTTGCATTCTGTATTAAATTCGCTTAAGCGTAAAGTGTTCGCTCAAGCGAAATGAGAGAAATGAATGCATTCGCTTAAGCTCACATTGAGTTCGCTTGAGCGAACAGAAGGAATTGGCATTAGACACCATTCACGCTTAATTCCTCTCTTTTTTTTAAAAAACCTCGCTCACTATTTTATTTATGTACAAGAAAAACAAACATAAGATCGTCCTCCAGGATCTCATTTCTTATGACCATACACTCTTGGTCTTTTTACTCCTTGTTTTTCCTTGTTATGTTTGAGGCTAATGCTCAACATAACTTTCCTCCAATCTTTATTTTTCAAAACTTTCTGCTTTTTCTTTTTTTTCTTTTCTTCACTCTTTTTCTTTTTCTGTTTTGTGTTAGTCTTCTTCTTTTTATGCCACAAGCAATGTTCTTCTTGACTTGATGATTCACGTTTCCTTTTGATTTCCATAGCTGCAGTAGTCACCACTAGCAAACGCTCCTCATAACATGGCTGAATTTCTTCTTCTTTTATATTCTTAACATCTAAACATATTAACTCTTCTTGTGCATGAACTTCTACTTCTTTCTCTGTGTTCACACTTGGCTCCAACAAAATTTCAGTATCATTATTGTGTTGCCAAGATATGGTTTCCATCTTTGCTGAGACCTCAACCTCTTCTATCACTTCTTGCTCAACAATAGTGTCTAATTGATTTTCAGGTTCCTCAATGGCTTCTGTTGTCATTTGTTCAATTTGCACTCCTGCAACACTTACATCATCAAAGAAGTTATTCAATGACAACTCTTGCTCTTGTTCTTCTTCAAACCAATCTTCTTCATTCTAATCATCAAAGAATGCTTCATTAGATATAATATCATCTTCCACTTCTAAAGTATAATTCATATCACTTTCTTCTTCACATTCTTCAATTGACTCTTCTTCCATCAAATATCCCTGAACTTCCTTCTTTTCTTTTTCATCTTTTGTTTCTACATCAACTTCAAGTTCAGCTTCATCCATTTCAATGTTTTCTAGCTGGTCTTCTTCTTCCCCAAACTTAATTTCTTCAGCTAGACCAACATCATCATCCCATGGCTCTTCATATTGGTCTTTTCTTCGTACAACCTTTGTATTTCTTTGCTCTTCGGCTAACTGCTTTGCAATAAAATCCACTTGCTTTTGAATATTCATGATTGAATTATCACAATTTTGGAGGCCGATTTGAGTGACTTTTATAAATTGAATTAAAATCCTTTCTAACTCCGATGGCTCCTTCTCAATTGGTTGTACCTCCTCTACATGGTTCATGCATAATGTTTGTGAATATTGAAGAAACTCTGCTAAAGTGTCATCAAGATCCATCACCTGCAACTTTTCACTTTCCAAAGGAACTAAGAAAAAAATAAAAATAAATGCAACAACTAACTACAAACAAGGCTACTGCAATGGTTAGTAGTAACAACTAAACAACTAAAATCAAAATAGTAGTAACTATGAACAACAATTCAAGCAAGATTTAACAAATCCTACTCTTACAACGAAATTTACTAACTACTAACATGTACAGAAACTAAAAAAAATGCTTCAGTCTAGTACCGGTCCAAGGATTGTTGGTATTACTCAACAATCCCCGGCAACGGCGCCATTAACTTGATGCTAAATCTCCGAGTCATTAACTTGATGTGTAATTCTCAGAGGATTTACTCTTTGGCAAGTGCACTAGTCGTTAAAATTGTATTATATTTGATCGTCCCACAGGGATTGTGGTAAGTACCTCAATCTTGGACAGATACAAGTTGAACAAACACAATGATCAAAAGATTCATTCGATTTTTGTTGTTTTTATACTTTCTATGTTTTTATATTTTTCAGAGACAGTGTTAAGGATGAAATACGATTGATAGAAGATAGGTTAGGATTGCTTCGGGTTACAACTTCATCAAGAAAATGCAATTGAGGTTCAATTGAACTTCAAACATCAAGAGGACAATCCGCAAGTGGTTATTCCCTAATTCCTTAGGTGAAAAACACTAATTCTTATGCATCAAACCTTAATCCCTTAAGTGCTCAATTAACATACGAATCTAATGCAAAATTGGAGGTTGAACTCTAACTATTCACCTAATTGCTAGGCCTGAATTAGTTAGAAAGCTGGAAGTTACCTAAGCTTCAACCATGATTCCTCACTGGTGAAGTTCTTCATCAGATCTGGATTTGTCAATCCAGCAAAGCAGATCCACTCCTCAGCTTGTTCTCCTCAGGATCTAGAAGTCAACTGCCTCAATACACCTTCAAGATTCCATCACAAACCTTCGCAATCCCAACCTTAGGGATTTAGAAATCCATCGACATTGGTTCTATCGAAGGAATTTGGGAAGACATGGATGAGAGAGTTTAGAGAGAGAAAAGAAGTAATGAGAGGTTGGAAAATAGCAAATGAATCGTGTTCTATGTAATCTGTTCTCTTGTTATGTTACAGAGTATATACAAGTATATATAGGCATCTAACTAACTAACTAACTTAACTAATCACTAAGAAAGCTGAGTTAATAATTAAACTAACTAACTAATTACATAGTTACGAAATAAATAACTAATTACAGCTCAGGACTTAAATTACTAAGGTACAAAAGTAGGAGAGAAGGCAGTAGGAACAGCACTGGTGCCGAGTGTCTTTTTGGAGGGAACAGTCGGTGTTTAAATAACTGCCTTCACGCTTGAGCGAGCTCAAAATATGCACTGCAGTATCGCTTTCTTGCTTAAGCGTGATGGAGAAGCTTGGGCGAGGGTGATATTTTGGAGTCACGCTTGAGCGTGAGTTCGCTCGCTTGAGCGTTATGGATTATTCAATCAGCATTCTGAAGTCTCGCTCGGGTTCTTTATTCGGTATTTGGTTCCCTTTTTCAGTCGGTGTCTTGAAGCATTTCCCAGTTGGACTTTTGGAGTTTCACTCGGATTTGTGAAATCTCACTCGGCTTTTTGGAATTTCACTCGGATTTTCCTTCTTAGCTTGAGCGCGCCCTGTTCCTGCACCAATAAACACATAACTGCCTAGCATTTATACGCTGGCTGCTTAGTGAAATTATAAATAATCATAAACTCTTAACCAATTACTGTTTTTAATCATTTTCTTACATAAATAAAGCACTTTTAAAATAAATAAATAAAATACGAATTGTTAACTATTTATTAAATAATAAAGCTAAACTAAACAATAATTAATGAATTATGTTAAATAAAAGAAGAAATAATTAAGTCTTTTCAGCTTAACCGGTCTCAATAAATCACCAATAGTCCCTTAAGTCTTCATTTAATTATTTTCTTTATTTTGGGACATTAAATAACTTACATTCAATTTGTCAATATTTATTTTCCTTGATTTAATCCTCTATTTTAAAATTTTAGGATGTTACAATCCACCCCACCAAAAAGAAAATTTCGTCCTCGAAATTTAACATACCAGATTCGAACACGTCGGGATACTATTCTCTGATGTCGTCCTCACGTTCCCATGTGAACGTCTTCAGATTTCAATGTTTCCAAGCGACCTTCACTAAAGGTACCAACTTGTTCCGTAGTTTCTTCATGGAATGCTCGACTACGTGAGCAGAAACAGGAAGAATAGATAGGTCATCACGTACATCGATATCATCCAAAGGAATCACATGTAAAGGATCATGAACATATTTCCTTAACTGCGACACGTGGAACATGTTGTGTAGATTAGCGAGATACGGATGGAGTGCAATTCGATAAGCAACGTCATCAATCTGCTCCAATACCTCATACGGTCCAATAAACCTAGGGCTTAACTTTCCACTTTTCAACGCCCTTCCAATCCCTTTATCATGCGAGACCTTCAAGAATACGTGATCACCCACTTGAAACTCAAGTGGTTTATGCCTCTTGTCATAATAACTCTTCTGTCTATCCTGAGCAATCTTTATATTCTCTTGTATCTTTCTAATATGCTCAGTAGTCTCTTGAACAATCTCTGGCCCTAAGGCCAAGTTCTCACCAACCTCAAGCCAACACAAAGGGGTTCTACACTTCCTTCCACATAATGCTTCATATGGGGCCATGCCAATAGTAGAATGGAAGCTGTTGTTGTGGGTAAACTCAATTAAAGGTAAGTATTTCACCCATGAACCACCATGTTCTAAAACACATGCACGTAACAAATCCTCAAGACTCTGAATAGTCCTCTCGGATTGTCTGTCTATCTGAGGGTGATAAGCTGAGCTCAACTTCAATTTAGAGTCCATGGCCTCATGTAGGCTTCCCTAAAATTGAGAAGTAAAACACAAGTCTCTATTAGAAACGATACTAGAGGGCACAACATGCAACCTCACAATCTCCTTAATATACAACTGCGCCAGATCCTCTAAGGAACTCTTCATGCTAATCGGTAGAAAATGCGTACTCTTCGTTAAACGATCTACAATCACCCAAATTCCGTCATAGTTGGACCTCGTCCTAGGTAAACCGGACACAAAGTCCATAGCAATAGCATCCTATTTCCAGACAGGGATCTCCAAAGGTCTTAAATAACCAGATGGTTTCTGATGCTCGACCTTCGCCTTCTGACAAACGAGGCAAGATGCCACAAAGTTTGCCACATCATGCTTCATACCAGGCCACCAATAATTCTTCTTCAAGTCTTGATATATCTTGGTAGAACCAGGATAAATGCTCAATACGCCCTTGTGAGCTTCCTCCAGTACACATTTCCTCACATCACCATTTGAGGGAATATAAATTTGGCCCTTCACATGCCAAATGCCATCCGGAGCTTCCACTAGGAACAAATTCTTCCCTTTCTCTTGGGTTTTCTTCATCTCAAATAGGTATTCATCATTTGGTTGTTGCACTTTCACATATTCAAGAAATTCATTTGTGACTTTTAACATCTCAAGTGACATTTTCTTGGGAATATAGATCTCCACACTAACATTTAAATTTCTAAATTGTTCAATCAACTCCATCTCTTTCACCATCATCATAGAGATATGCAACGACTTTCGACTCAAGGCATCAGTGACCACATTTGCCTTTCTGGGATGATACCTTAACTCAAACTCATAATCCTTTAGGAATTCCATCCACTTCTTTGGCGTATATTAAGTTTCTTTTAGTCAAACAAATACTTAAGGCTTTTGTGATCACTAAAGACCACAAACTTAGAACCATATAAGTAATGTCGCCATAACTTTAAAGCAAATACTACCGCCGCCAATTCAAGATCGTGTGTGGGATAATTAACCACATGCGGTCGCAACTATCACGATGCACAGGCTATCACACGCTCGCACTGCATCAACACATAACCCAGACCATGCATAGACGTATCACAATACACCACAAAATCAGCCGTCAAGTCTGGCAATGCTAACACCGGTGCGGTAGTAAGTCTTAACTTCAATTCTTGGAAACTTTCTTCATATTCACGAGTCCACACAAATGGTTGATTCTTACGGGTCAACTTCGTAATGGTAGAGCTAAGCGGGAAAATCCTTCAATAAACCTTCGGTAATAACTTGCAAGACCAAGAAAACTTCTTATCTCCGTTACAGACGTCGGTCTTTCCCAAGCCATTACAGGTTTAACTTTTGATATATCAACCATAACTCCATCACCAGAAATCACATGACCGAGAAAAGAAATCTTACCCATCCAGAATTCACATTTTGAGAGCTTAGCAAACAATTCTTTCTCTCGAAGAATGGTCAATACAAGACGAAGATGTCTTTCGTGCTCTTCATGACTCTTGGAGTACACCAAAATATCATTGATAAACACCACGACAAATTGATCGAGATATTCGTGAGTCCATATTGGTGAAACACACTGTTTGTATGATAAAGGGTTCCATATCATTGAGTGTGTAGCACCAGAATCAAAGATAACGTTTACCGAAACACCAAGAATTTCACACTCACCACGGACAAGATCTTCAGCTTGCGTGGCTTCTTCACCAGTAACTGTAAACACTCTACTAGCAGCTTGTAGTTGATCACCACCATTGCGGTTTCCATTTCTTCCACCATAGCCATTACCTCGACCATTGTCGTTTCTTCCACCGTTATGATTTCCACCACGGACACTATTTAGGCCACCATTATAACCATTACCATTTCCACGGCCACGACCTCCAAAACCACCACGACCTCCACGGTTAGCATCATAATTCATGCGGTTAGGAGTGTCAACATTAGCACCTCTTATGTTCAATGGGTAATTGAGACGAATATGTCCGGGTTGGTTGCATTGGTAGCACACCATATCGTCCCACGAACAATCATGTGCCAAATGGTTAGCACCATATTTGTAGCAAGTTAGACCTTAGACATTTCCACAGCCTTGGTTACCACCACCGTAACCACCCCTAAAAGCACCATGTCCTCTAGCATTGAAGGATCCACCATGAAGGAACTTGTTCTTCTTAAAGTGACCTTGCTTCTTGAAACTAGAGAATTGACCCTTCAACTTAGGCTCATGTTTTCCATGACTCGAAGGAGCCACATCATCTTCTTCATAGATACGACACTTATTCACAAGTGTTAGGAAACTTCTAATCTCTTGATGTCAGATAGCCCGCTTGATCTCAGGCCTCAATCCATTTTCAAACTTTACACATTTAGACGCCTTGGTAACCTCTTATTGATAGGGCAGATAAAACGCACAAAGTTCTTCAAACTTAGAGGCATACTCCTCCACCGTCCTGCCACCTTGCTTGAGTTCCATAAACTCAAGCTCTTTCTTGCTTCTATAACTATCTAGAAAATACTTCTTCAAGAACTCCACTTTAAAGTTTTCCCAAACCAAGGGAATATCAGCAGATATCATGCGTCCCCTAGTAAGACGCCACCAAGCTTTGGCTTCATCACGGATCATAAAGACCACATACTCTACCTTTTGCGCTTTCGAACATTCAAAGCTAGCATAAATTCTCTCCAGATCATTAATCCAAGCATATGCATCTTCTGGCTTATAACCTCTGTAACACCCTAAAATTTTAAAATAGAGAATTAATTACTAAAATAAATATTAGAAATTGTATATGGATTATTTAACGTCCTGAAATATTAAGAATAATTGAATTTAGAGTTTTAAAGAGTGTTGGTGAATTATGGAGATCGGATAAGCTGAAAATAAGCCCGGTTGAGATATGGGTATCGGACCAAGATCTCTGATTGAGATGATATTGGTCAGGGCTGTTAAGGATGATATTGGGAGTCCGAATATATGCTCAAAATAATTTTTAGACAAGTATTGAGCCTGAACGAAGAACCTGTTTGTCATAAAGCGATGAAATTTTAATGAGAAGGATTAAAAATAAACCCAAAAGCCCAATTTCCTTCTCTTCTTTCATGCTGGCTTCTATTTTTCCCATGGAAAACATTCCTCTTCTTCTTTTCTCTACTTTTCCTTCTCCTTCTCATCTTCTTCCTCCAAAAACCCAACTCAAGTGGTAATCTTCTTCCCCTCTTATTTCGTTTTCAAGGAGCTTGGAAGGAGACCTTTAAAGCTTGAAGCCTTCTGCGTCTCCTCTTCCCAATTTTATGTGGCATCTCCCTTCTTCTTGAACCCACTTTGTTTTTGGGTGTGAGGTAAGGTATACTCACCATTTTGTGGAGTTTTGTCATGAGTATGTATTATGGTGTCTTGGGAGAGTCATGCATGTACATGGATGTTTAAGGAGAGCATTTAATGCATGAGTTCTAAGGTGAGTTTTCATGAGTGTGAGCTTTAGTGGGGAAGTAATGGGAATGGATGCATGTGTAGTTTGAAAGAGATGAAGAATGATGGAGCATAATATGAGTTGTTGGGTTTTTGAGAAACCCTAGCTTCATAAATTTAGGGGAAATGTGAGATATGGGAAGATGAACATTTATTATTGGTAATAAATGCAATTTATGATGGGTAATGGCCATTGGTGATGGTAATTGGTTGGTGGAAGCCATTGATGGAAAAACCCATGAATGGTTTAGCTCTAAATGCATAACAATAAATGTGAACAACCAACCCATTGTGGGTATGGTGGATAAAATGAAATAAAAGAGATTTGAGAGTTAAAATGGTATAAAACACAAAGTCATTGAATATATAAGCATTTGAGTCTTGGTGGTTGAAATAGAAAATTAATTGTATAATGTATTGTGATGTAGGAAGTGAACCCACTGATGAGGCGGAACCGTCAAACCGTGTTGATCACTACTTCACTTGAGGTAGGAGAGGGTAACTATTCTAAATGCATGATTTCATCCATTGATGATGTGAAAATATGTATATGTGATTATGTTGATGATTGTTTGAGTGGATGATGTAATGATGTTATGATTTGAATGCATTTAGAATGATTATTGTTGTGTGGCATGTGTTGGGATAATGATATGATGTGGTGATAAGATTATGATGATGCAATGTGATGATGGTTTAAGACCATGTGTGAATTGAAATCCATGATGTGAAATATCCCAAGGATGTATGCTTGAGTTGATGAATGTGTATGCCACTTACTACTAATGTGTATGAAATTTAAAGAGAATTAGAGATGATTGAGGATGATGGGAATATTAAAATCCACTAAGTGGTGGTGATAAATGGTTGAATATGGAGTGGCATCTAGGATGCACAGTGTGAGGATGCACTTGATTTGTATTACATTGCATCCGTGGCATATCATTGCTGTCTATGTGGAATGTTAGGGGGTTCCACCAGGCAGGCCCAGTGGGAGGGCGACTCAGTGCACGAGCATTATTGTTGTTTTCCCCTGTGACTCGGTGCGTGAGTCACAAAGCTGTCCATAGTTGGTGATGAGGCACCCTATGTGGCGGGCCAAGTGGGCGGGCGGCTCTATGGTGAGCGAGTTACCTCGATGTCCGACGGGGTACGGCTCTCCCGATGTGTGTTTGGGAGAGGCCCGTAGCACTTGTGGTAAGTAAGGCCACGATTATAGATCCGCAAGTCACAGGGTGACTAGTGCTACAGATGGGCAAGAGCGGTTTGGTACCAGTAAAAGTATGATGTTGAGCATGCATAAATTGAGATATATGTGTACATAATTTACTACTGCAGTAGGGGCATAGTAGCACACCTATGCTTGTTCCACAAATTGATTTGATGTTGTAATCCCACAGTCGGATCCACATTGTTTGATGAGAATTCCTTATGCATATGCATTAGCTTTAAGAGCATTTGCATATAGCCGGAGATATACCTAGTTGATAGCCCATAGTGGCGAAGGATGAATGAGAACTAAAAAGGGAAAATAGTGTGATACTAACCCTATGGGTGTATTTGGTGATTTGAATGTATATGATTATGGGTGTATACTTGATGACGTGATATATGATTTTGGATAGTATAGTATGTAAATGATGTATGATATTCTGTGAGGTATGGTATATAAATAAGTATACATGTATTTCATCATAATGTATGACTTTGATTCATTTGGATTATGTTACTCACCTCCTCGTTGCCATTTTTTTTAAGTTTGATGTAGGGGTGATATAAATCCTACCATTTTGGAGGCCAAGTTTGAAAAAGGTAAATATGGAATGGAAATGGGAGAGCCTTGGCAGGCATGTTTTTATTTTGTATGGTACATGGTGCATATATGCCCAATTTTGTAATCTTAATATGGTAAATGATGATTTTGGGGTCATGTAGGAAAATGAGACCTTGTGTGTATGGCTCATTTTCATTAATGACCTTCGGTAAGGTATAATGCCAATTGAGAAGTTTGAATCTCAGTCAATTTGATTAATGGATGTTGAGAATTATGAATTATAGTCCTTTATGATGTGTGTTTGAGATTTTGTATAGTTGTTTTATGCATGAGCTAGGAACTAGCATGGTCAAATGATGATTTATGAGGTTTTGATGTAATGTAAGGAATACAACAGCTTAAGTATGTTAATTGTGGTTTGTGGGAAATGGAATGGATCCATTTTGCCAAAAGTAGACTCCTTGGTTACCTCAAAATGCCTTAAAACAAGATAAACGCATTTATGCGTATAAATTACTCGTTTTTAGGAATTTTTGAGTGAGGTTGGTGGCCACACGTCACAAATAATATATCTTAGCTGATGTTCAATTTTGGTGGCCATTGGATTTAATTTAAGTGAGATGAATGATTAGAAGTTGGAATTTGGGTAATTTTCTACATAAAATGCAGTAGGGGTATGATTTGCCAAGTTTGAATCGATTCAAGAAAGGCCATGAATCGATTCAAAGCTTGCTGGAGTTACTGTTCAATTGTGCAGGAACGTGTGAATCGATTCAGAACAGGGGATGAATCGATTCATACCCCTCTGTTTCACTATTTTTGTGCATTTGGACGCATGAATCGATTCATATGTATGTGGGACTCGATTCCCACCCTTCTGTGTGTTAAATTTGAGATTTTTGTATGCATGAATCGATTCACCATATATGGGAATCGATTCATGGCCCTGTTATGGCCGCTGTCATGCTGTTTTTCCAAATGCTCTGCTTTCTTTGTTCTTTTGGCCCGTTTGGGCACTTTAATGATGTTTTTAGCCTCCGACTTCTTCATGAAAGTTGTAGATAATTGTGTCACGGAGGTGTGAGAATTAGTCTCACATTAATTGGAGTTTTCTAACTCTCATGAGGCATAAAACACCGGACCTACTGTGTCACAAAATTCAAATTTAAGAGGGTTTTGAACCTAACTTTTTATGACTTTCAAATTGGGACTAATAAGTGATATTTATGACATGTCCCACCAATTCTAAGACTAAATACACATATATCTATCCTAATTTTAGAAATCAATTGAAGTATCCTTGAACCACTTTTCATAATCACTCACACCTATTGAATTAGTGTATATTTCCACTATTCCTTGTTGAGGATCATGTGATTGATTGTTTAAAGAGAACTCTTATTTTAATTTATACACCTTCTCATATCTTCATATATGGGATAGTTTTTCTTTAAAAGATCCAGGGTTACTTGTTGAAAACTTATTTCATGATGCCTTCTTTTCCTAATTGTTTCCTCTTTAAATCGTGCAAAATTTACCCTCAAATTTTTGGGCGTCACAGCCTCCATGGAATTCAGAAGGTTTCCTCTTGAGAAATAAATCAAGACCTTGGGAGCCTTGTCCCATGTTCAGCTGGCCTTGTCTTTCCAAGAGATCGGCAAATCAATTCAAGGCATTTGCCATAGCAGCAGGCTCACGATTAGGTCTACAGCCATATCCTAAGCCTATACATCAAAACGTGGCTTACACATGAGTAAACTAGACCAATAATTACTCTTCGACTTATGAATTCAAAGTCTTAGCACTCATAAGCATATCATGTACTACATCATATAATCATATCATTTTTCCATACATGATCACATCATATTCATCATTAGAGGTAAATAGTGTAAGGACTCTTGGTCGAACTCAACAATTCGAAACACCAATCTCAATTCCATGACAATAGTCACAATTCAACCAAATAATCCATAAATCGATCAATCATAGCTCATATATTTCAATCATGAGCGACAACTACACCAATAACATCAATCATGATTGTATCAAGAGCAAACCATTGCTCTGATACCAGGTTGAAACACCCCCAGTTTTCCGGACCCGAATCCCGATGTAATCAAGATAATAATTAATAAAAATGCGAGTAAATTTTTCACGTTCGAAATAGTTTCTAAACACCGTCTCGGCTACATCAAGACCCGAACCACAGAAAACCAAAGAGTGAGATTTATATAAATGTAACTGGATGGACAACTAAATTGCCCATAATGGTATACAAAAGTAGTAGAGTTTACAGCGGAAGAAGAATGTGTATACTGGGCAAACGCTTAGTCCCATATATGGTGATATGAGAAAAGGCTCGGCAAGCATACAAATACTAACATTGACCTATTAGATCATAACCCAATTATCCACTTACAACATACACATGCACAGCCTAAGATATAAATATATATACATATACATTCGGGGTATACCCTAACTATTACTATTGCCCATATCTCATAATTGGCCCATTTATTCACCTAATGGCATTAATACAAACACCACAATCAACATTATATAGCACTCCAAACAAGGTAAACATGCATCTCAATAAATATGGCAATCATATACAATTCAAATTCATGCATTTAGAACATAAGACTCCTCTCCTACCTCAAGAGAAGAATTCCGATTGGTACGACGCACCCGCCTCGCCGTTCGGAATAGATCCTACATTAATATACATGTAAAACCTCAATCAATCAACTACTCCAAACATAAGTTCAATTGTAATTGACTATTATTACATCTACAACTCATAACATGCATAGAACATGTTATAAACATCATTTTTATTATTTATTAGGCTTAGGGAATTCCTTCCCATCAAGCCACATTCATTAAGTTCAAGGGCCTCCAATAATAATAGCCCAATATTCACCCAATTTCATTTATCAACACCTTCACCCATCAAAAACATATATTCCTTCTTAAAACACACTCTTGAACCAACATTGTTCATTTTCCCCAATTTTTCATAGCTAGGGTTTCCACCAAAGTCCAACAATTCATTAATGCATCATCTTTCTCCATCTCTTCCCAACATAAATGCATCTACCATCATTAACCCCTCATAAATATTCACATTTATGATGACCCACTCTAGGGTTCAAACATTAAATGCTTCTAATAAATACTCATTTACATGCATGACTCCCCAAACCTTAAGAACTCATAACCACATCATTATCCCGTCCGAAAATTGGTAAAAGATGCTTACCTTTCCAAAAATGAAATGGGTTCCAAAAAAGGAGGGAGTGCCAACGAAAATGAAGGAAAAGAGGGAGGATACACCAAGCTTCAAGCTTCCCTTAAGTTCCTTTGAGAAATGAAAATGGAAGAGAGTGGAAATGAGTCACCCTTTTGGCTTAGAGTTTGGAAGGATAAGAGAAGAAGAAATGGAAAATGAAGAAGAAGTAGGGAAGAAGAAGAACCAACGTTTTTGCCAAATGGACCAAGAAGCCAACAAAAAATAGAAGGGAAAATCATGGCTTTTGGTTTTATTTTTAATTCCTTCATTAAAAGATTCATCATTTTAAGACAAACAAGACCTGTGTTTGGGCTCAATACTTAATCTAAAAATTATTCTAAATATATTTTCGGACTCCCAATATTATCCTCAACAGCCCTGACCAATATTATCTCAATCAGAGATACTTGGTCCGACACCATATTCCAATCGGGCTAATTTTTAGCTTAATCGGTGTCAATAAATCACCAACAGTCCCTAAAGTCTTCATTTAATTATTTTCTTTATTTTGGGATATTAAATAACTTACATTAAATTTGTCAATATTTATTTTCCTTGATTTAATCCTCTATTTTAAAATTTTGGGATGTTACATTGGCCGGTAATGTTTTGAAATTTAGACAATGTATTTTGATGCCAATAATGTTGATATTGATGCGGTGGCAATGGTCTAAGTTCTTAAGTACTTGAACCTTTGATTCTTCTATGTATACATTGGCCAATTCTTTTGTAAATGACTATATTGGTATAAAACAATGTGAATTTGGTGGCCATTGTGATGGAAATGATGATGTGATGATAGAAAATCTGAGTTTATGAGTTGATGAGATATTTAATTGATAGGTTGTGACTAAATATTGATGTGTGGTTCAGATATGAATGATAATCTATTAGCGTAATTGATTAGGACTATTTTGGTTGAGTAGTAATCTGTTAGCTAATCGATTAGGACTATTCTGGATAAGGCATAATCAATTAGCGTAATCGATTATGGGCATTCTGGATGGTGGTAATTGATTAGCTCGTCAGTGTAACAGATTAGCTAATCGATTAGAACCCTGGTAACAGATTAGCTAATCAATTAGGTCTATTCTAGAATTGCTTTTTCACTGTTCTTAGGCACTTACCTTGTGCTTTTCTTGTGATTTCTTCTCATATCTTCACATATGGGATGAGATGGATACCCTTGTATATATGTTTTCTATTTCGCTGTTATTAAACTTTATTCTATGTGCAATTATATAAGAATTTTTGTTTTTTGATCTAATTCTTTCTTCTTTAAACATCACCTCTGGTTTTTTGTGGTTCGAATCTTAATGTAAGTGGGTTGTGGTGAAATGTTAAATCGCAAAAAATTTATACGTATTTTCAATGTTTATTTGGAATTATATCAAGATTTGGATCCAGGTAACTGGGACGCCACATTGGCACATACTTCCTTAATTAAGACACGTGGAACATATTATGCAAATTTGGAAGGAATGGTGAAAGTACAATCTGGTATGCAACTGAAGCAATCCTTTTCAGAATTTGGTATGGTCCCCAAAACTTAGGACTCAACTTATTTACTTTTAATACTCTCCTAATTCCTATAATCGACAATACCCTTAAGAATACATGATCCTTATCCCGAAACTCCAGAGGTTTCCTCTACCTATCTTAATAACTTTCTTGTTGGTCCTGAGAAAATTTTATTCTACCCCTCATAATCTTATTCTAATTATACATTTGCTAGATTATTCCTGGCCCTAAGACCAAGTTTTCTCCAATTTCAAACCAACAAAGTGGTGTCCTATACTTTCTACCATACAAAGCTTTATAAGGCGCTATGCCGATGCTGGAGTGGTAACTATTTATATAGGTAAACTCTACCAATAGAAGAAACTAATCCCAACTACCGCTTTGATCTAACACATAGGCCCTTAAAAGGTCTTCTAAATTCTAGATGGTCCTCTCGGATTGTCCATCAATTTATGGATGGTTAACTAAATTCTATTTGAGTTTCAACCCTAACTCTTTATGCAAACTTCCCCAAAAGCGTGATGTAAATCTCACATCCTTATTTGATGCTATACTAGAGAGCATACCATGCAATCTTATAATCACTTTCACATATAACTATGCTAACTTCTGCAAGGGACTCTTCATACTCATAGGGAGAAAGTAAGCAGATTTGGTCAATCTATCTAGTATAACCTAGATGGCATTACTACCAAATTGTGTCTTCATTAAACCTCAGACAAAGCCTATAGCAATGTCATTCTATTTCCAAACAAGTACCCCTAATGGCTGCAAATCACCAGATGGCTTCTGATGTTTCATATTTTCCTTTTGATACATCAGGTATAAAGATACATACCCCATTATTTTCTTCTTCATTCAGGGCCACCAAAAAATTTTCCTTAGATTTTAATACATCTTGGTTGACCCTGGGAGATACTCAACATACTCTTATGCTCCTCCTCTAAGACCATTGTCCTTAGTTCAACGTCATTTGGAATATAGATCCCACCACTGATCCTCCAAACTCCATTTGATCCTTCTTGTAACCCTACATCTTTTCCCTTTGTTTGAACCTCTCTTGACTTTTATGTTAGGAATCCTATAGGGTCAGGCAACAGAAACACATAAGATTTCCATAAATAGATTACAAAAGCAAGTGTTTCAAAGCACCACAAATCTATAAAATAAAGACTACATTTAGTGGTACTTCTTGTACATGTGAGATTTATTCCTTAATAGAAGCAATCTTAGCCTCGTCCTTTAGCAGTCCACACGAGCACTTCCACCAGAAATTAAATTCCCAAATGCTAGTTTGGAATTTTAAAGACTAATCCTTTTCTTAAGTAGCTATTTATAAGCATCTCATGCTCTATATATAGGCTCAAGGTTTAACCTAATGAGCTCCTAATAAACGTTGGGCTCTTAACTTATTCTAAATGAGTTAGACCCAATAGTTTTATTTTAGTCAAACTAAAATAAAACTATCCTTTGGTGAGCTTACTCTATACGTGTAGCCGTATAGGTAAAATATCTGATCATATTAATAATAAACTATTTTATTATTAATATAAAATAAGAACGACATCTAACAATGCATTATTATGTTAGAATATTGTTTATCATCGACATATCCTATAAGTGATAATTATTTTATATATTTATTCCTTTTGCCATGATATCTAATTGGGCCTAAGGCATGGTCGTCATCATCCTTGTATGGCCCTAATTCATTTTACTTGATACCAAAGTAGACTCTACAAGTAAGTATCTAATATTTATTCTTCCTAGCATGGTCATGCATTTCTTTAGTCTCACTTTATCAAGTGACCCATAGATATCACTCCTGTCACATAGGAGAGACAAATCTTATCTATATCACTCACATTCCTCTGCATAATTTGTTCATTGCCTAACCATAATCTTTATGATCATCTTATTATAGATGACATTTGATTATATTAAAATAACAAACTCCTTATGTAGGAATGATAGTAACTTTAGGTCGAAGGACTATATATACCATTATCACATTGAGAATCGTTTACGACACTCATGCAACGATCCATGCAACGTTCTCAATGTGGGTCTGTCCAGCATAACATTACTCTTAATATGCACCCGTGTGAAGGCTTAATATCATCTATATCCATCATCAGTACATTCACACATAAGTCTTAATGTATTTACATGTCCCCATGTAAATACTTAACTAGGGATATTTTAGGAATAATTCTTATATTACCTATTACTAAGGATAAATAGTTTTAAAACAATTTTAAAATTGGAAAGACTTATTTTATTGATAAGTCAAAATTGATAAATTAATGGCTCGTAGTGCATACACCAACCTCTTGTAAGTGCAACTATGATCTTTCCTTGTCATCTACAAGTCATAGAAAGTTATTTATGATTTTCAAAGTTCCTAACATTATACTAATAGGTGACTTCACCTCCACACCTAGATTCAGGTCTCTAAAGTTCTTTAGGATTTCCATTTCTTTAACTGTTAAAGATGCCATATGAATGGACTTCTTATTAAGCGTGTCTGTCACTATATTCACCTTCCTTGGATGGTACTTTAGTTCAAATTCATAATCCTTAAGGAATTTCATCCATCTTTGTTGCCTTATAGGATATGTCCCAACACCAGCCCCCAAGAGCATAGTTTTAATGCTTTTCTAGATCAGCATTTTGAACAGAAGAAGTACGTTTCAAATTCCCTATAACTACTCTTATACGGGGTACATACCTTAAAGACGTACTCACCACTCTGCCAAGAAAGCGATTTAGTTAGGCGGAATATGTCATATCTTATTGTGTAAGTATCTTTTAAACGAAGTTCATACCCAAAAGGACATTCATGTTACTCCGCCAAGGCATGTGACTCCGTCAAGGCATGTGACTCCACCAAGGCATGTGACTCCGCCGAGGCCTATTACTCCGCCAAGGCGGAAAGTATTAAAAACTTGTACACATGTACATAAAGCACTTCCAGTGCACACTACTCCGCCAGGCCATAGGCTTAACACAGGTGAAATACTGAAATCCTCATATTGCGAGCGAGCCCATACTTATAACCCCGACACGAGATTGACTCTGTCTTGAGAGGTTGAAAATGGGAAACACGCTGTCACGCATAAGAGGGAACAACAAATAAAATAATGAAGCATTAACGCTTTCCAAGTAAGTGGAAATACCCACTACAGTGATGGTGCTTGTAAACGACACATGGGCCCACTACCTTTCTTGCATTATACCTGAAAACAAGGAATGGGTCCTACCAATAATAGAGCACCAGTAACAGGTATATAAACTTCAGCAAAAAGGTATACAAAAAAACCCTTAATTCTGAACCTTACACTCATACTTGCATAGTTCTCTTGGATTTGCTTTCTAAGTCTGAACGGTATTTCTGAATACTGACTTAAGCGTCGGAGAATAATTACAGGTACAACCAACAACTGTATCAAGGTAAAGGAGGCTATTCCAGGCAGACTACTATACTGCCACAGAGTTCATTGTACTCCGCCCCTGTATGCAAGAGTACTCCGTATTTGTATCTGTATAAAGACCTCTTCATATCAGATTTCATATAACTTATATATTCTGAATTGTTTGGCAATCACACCTTTACACCCCCAGTAAAGAACAGTTCATTGGCACGCCCGGTGGGACCTGTAAATTTGGTAATCCCACAATCCTTGATCAATTCCCCTTACGTTCGTTATCAATGGAAAGACCAGGACCAGAAGTGCAGACTGAGGATTCCCCTCCACGCAATCCTAGACGTCTAAGCTTCAACAACGATATTCATGAAAAGGCAACGCATGTTGGCTCTCCAGATCCGAGAGATGACATGATTAGAATGCTGAGGGAAGAAATTGTAGAGCTTCGACGTGAAAAGGCGAATCCCATGCATGAGAAAGCCGGCCCTACAAAACAGCCGCAACACGAATCGCATGTACAGGAGGAATCGAGTACCCCAAGTTATTCTCGCATCCCTACTTACATGGAAGAGTAACGAAACCTTCCACTTGTAAATGCCCATCATCTTGAGGGAAAGAGAATCGTTTCAAATACATCCCCCTCGGGGTACAAGATGAGTGTCCTATTTTCCAAAAGACTCATGAATGCGTATGTCCCCAGACATTTGCAAACTATGCAACCCATTTCCATAGGGAAATACACCGGGGAGACAGATCCTTCTAAGCATTTAGATGATTACATCTATGAGGCTATGTTCTTAGGTGCTGAGGAAGACATCATGTGCAGAATGTTCCCCAGGACCCTCACAGGTGAAGCTCTTAGCTGGTTCAAGAGTTTACCTTCAGGTTCCATTGATTCATGGGAAGACTTGGCCACAGCTTTTGGCAGCCACTTTGTAATCTCTAGGGATACGCCTAGAACCTCCCATACCTTGGCTCAGATTAAGCAAGGTGATAAAAAACCTTTAAAGGATTTCCTGAAGAGATTTTATAAAGAGGCGGCCATGGTCCCTGACTTAACAGAAGCAATCCAGCTGTATATCCTCATCGAGGCCATGCAGCCGAAATCTCCCTTTGCTTTGTCTTTGGCAAAAGGACCTCCATCCACCATGGAAAAGTTTCGCAGAAAAGCATCCAAGTACGTAGGTATTGAGATGCACTTGGAAGCAACTGCAGCTCGCAATAAACCACTTATTTCAGCTCCACACCATGACAAAGATAAGGATAAATCATCCAGGAATGATAAGTTTCCTCAGAAAGATAAGGCAGGGAGCTAACCCTTCAAACAGCAAGATAGACGTGTTTTTAATTTCGCTCATTATGCACCCCTTAACACGACATATGAACAAATCTTGCACGAAGTAGGATGGACTACACTCAATGTTTACGGGATCCAACGCTCACCACCACTCAGGCACGGTGGGAATCCAAAGAAATATTATGAGTTCCACGAGTCAGTTGGCCATACCACGGAGGAGTGCAAGCAACTCAAGAACACTATTGAGGTGCTTATCCGTGAAGGCAAACTAAAACACTATTTGTTTAGGAGTAAATCTCATGATGAGCCAGAGAGGTTCGAGAAACAACCTCGTGATCATTCTCCGGATCCCGATAACACTCGGGAGCCAAAACGTACAGCAGCAACAGAAAAACAAAAGAGTATTATTCTGGAGACCGCCCAAAGAGAACCAAGCCCTGAACCCAAATCGTGGGGCAAAAGGCAGGTGGTAGATATGATTGCTGGAGGCTTTGCCGGGGGCGGACCCTCAATCACCGCGAGGAAAAACCACCACCGTATGATCTTGACGGTACGAGGCAAGATCAAAGAATATCGCCCATTCAGGAACGGGATACAGACTCCGCCTATAACCTTCACAGACGACGATTTTGGCCCTACTATTCCTGAAGGAGATGACGCAGTAGTGATTATTGCAGTAATCGCTAATATGGACGTAAAAGGCATCCTAGTTGATCAGGGAAGTTCTTGTGACGTTATCTTCTATGACTGTTTTAAACGCATGGGATTAACTGATGCAGATTTACAGCCATATATGCAGGACCTTACAGCCTTCAATGGCGCCAAACAGCCCACCAAAGGCTACTTGGACACAAGAATTACTTTTGATGGCGAACCTGGAGCAAGGACTGTGAAATCCAGGATTCTCGTCATTGATGTGAAATCTCCATACAACGGCATCATTGGCCGGCCTACCCTGAATGCCATGAAAGCCATCGTTTCAACCCCTCACTTGTTAATCAAGTTCATTGATAAAGATAATCAAGTCTCATCTGTAAGGGGCGACCAGGAAATGGCTCGCTATTGCTATAATTTGAGTCTTAACATGGTGAAGCTTGAAACCATGTCTAAGAAAAGAAAGTTGAATGAAGGAAGTAGCGCGGCGGCGTCCATCAATTTGGTGGATCTTGACCCCAGGGCAGAGTCTTCTGTAGATCCACTGAACCCTTTGAAACCAACTCCAGATGGTGGCTCCAGGTCTATTGTTTTGGGTAACACCCCGGAACAGATTACAAACATCAATGACAAGCTTGAAGCTAGCATGGAGGCAAAACTAATTGCACTTCTCCATGAGTATAAAGAAATTTTCACTTGGACCGCCGCAGATATGCCTGGCATGGATCCCAACTTTTGTTGTCACCGCCTAGCGGTGTATCCTGAAACCAAGCCTGTAGCACAAAAGAAACAGCGTATGGGTCCGGCAAAACAAAAGGCTGCTTGTGAGCAAACAAAGGAACTTCTCAAGGCAGGGTTCATTAGAGAACTCCGTTATTCCTCCTGGTTATTTAACGTGGTCATGGTACAGAAAGCCAATGGCAAATAGCGTATGTGTATAGACTATGTTGATTTGAATAAATGTTGTCCCAAGGATCCATACCCTCTCCCCAACATTGATAGACTGGTTGACGATTCTTCAGGATATAAGTATCTATCTTTCATGGATGCTTACTCCAGTTATAACCAAATTCCAATGTGTGAAGAGGATCAAGAGAAGACAGCGTTTATTAATGATAAAGGAGTCTTTTGCTACAACGTCATGCCATTTGGGTTAAAAAATGCCGGGGCAACCTACCAGCGCATGATCAATAAAGTTTTTGAGGGTATGCATACAAAGCTGGTAGAAGTCTATATTGATGATATTATTGCCAAGACCCTGGAAGGCAGAGACCATATTGAAGATCTACGTCTCATTTTTCGATGCCTGCAACAATACGACATGAGGCTCAACCCATTGAAGTGCACATTTGCTGTCCCTGGGGGTAGATTTTTGGGCTTCATGTTAACACAAAGTGGTATAGAGGCTAATCCTGATAAATGTCACGTTATCCAAGAGTTGTAGAGCCCCAAAACACTGAAAGAGGTACAATCTCTCAACGGTAAAATCGCTGCTCTAGCACATTTCATGCCAAAAATGGCTCATCGCTCTCTTCCCTTGTACAAAATGCTAAAAAAAGACAAGAAATTCAATTGGGGCCCAGAGCAAGAGGCGGCGTTCCAAAGCTTGAAAAATTTCTTGGCCAGCCCTCCGATCCTGGTAAAACCAAGCCCAGGTGAGCAACTCATCGTTTATTTGTCTGTTTCAGATGAGGCTTTAGGAGTGGCTCTGGTCAAAGAGACAGTTGAAGACCAACGACCGGTATACTTCACCGGTAAAACATTGCACGGTGCAGAATACTGTTATCAGAAGATTGAAGAGGCAGCGCTTGTAGTTGTTTGGGCTTCACGACGCCTAAGACCATACTTTCATGCCCATCCCATCTTGATTCGCACAGATTTACCACTCCGTACTATACTGTTCAAACCAGACCTAGCTGGAAGAATGATCAAATGGGCCGTAGAACTCTCTGAATTTGACATATTTTACAAGCCAAGGACTGCTATCAAGGCACAAGTTCTAGCAGATTTCGTAGTTGAGTTAACAGGTTCTAGCCCAGATGCAGATCATTCACACTGGACGGTATACGTTGACGGGTCTTCAAATAGCAAAGGATGCGGGGCAGGAATTGTTGTGGAAAGTGATGACGGGGTACACCTCGAAATTTCATTGCACTTCACTTTCACTACGTCTAACAATCAGGCGGAGTATGAAGCCTGCTTAGCCGGACTCAGAGCAGTACAGGATATTGGAGCCAAAACTGTCACCTTATGCAGTGATTCTCAATTAGTCATCTCACAAATTCTGGGTGAGTATCAGGCTAAAGAACCTTTGTTGCAACAATATCTAAACTGCGTCAATGAGTTAAAGCAACACTTCGATAAAGTCTCTTTCAAACATGTACCCCGGGAAGAAAATACACGTGCTGATATCCTCTCCAGGTTGGCTAGCACAAAGAAGGCTGGAAGCACAACTACGGTCGTATAAAGTACCTTGGCGGAGCCAAGTGTTTCCTTTCCTTCTTCAATGTGTATGATTAGAAGCCGCTCCTTTGATGACGATTCCTGGGTAGCACCGATAGTTTGTTACCTTGTTAATGGACAATTACCCACGGATGATCTTGAACGGCGGAAATTAAAGAAGGAAGCACCTTATTATACACTCGTTGACGGACAGTTATACCGCCGAGGAATTTCTGTTCCTTACTTAATATGCATAAACGAAAATGAGGTGCAAGCTGTTTTAGAAGAAGTCCATGAAGGGCAGTGTGGACACCATCCTGGGGCGCGTAGTCTAATGCGAAAAATACTCAGGGCTGGGTATTGGTGGCCCACCCTGAAGCATGACTCCGCCTCGTATGTTCAGAAGTGCGATCAATGTCAACGATTCGCAAACCTTCATCACACTCCGGCGGAAGAAATGTCATCATCAATAACGCCTTGGCCTTTCTATCAATGAGGCATGGATATCTTAGGTCCATTCCTAACTGCACCTGGCGGTATCAAATACTTGATAGTTGGTGTTGATTACTTCACCAAATGGATTGAAGCAGAGGCAGTGGTTCACATTACATCAGCCAGGGCTCGTAGATTCGTATACGAAAATATCATTACACGTTTCGGAGTCCCTGGACACATAGTCACTGATAATGGCACCCAATTCACAGATCGTAAGTTCACTGAACTCCTAGAAAATCTCAGCGTTACGCAAATTTTTTCTTCTGTGGAACATCCTCAAACCAATGGCCAAGCTGAAGTTGCCAACAGAGAAATCTTGAAAGGCCTGAAGAAACGCCTTGGTAAAGCAAAGGGAGATTGGACAAATCAATTATGCCACGTTTTATGGGCATATCAGACAACCCCTCACTCCACCACAAATGAATCCCCATATCGGCTGACATATGGAGTCGAGGCTGTTATTCCCATTGAATTGGCAGCCCCTTCAGCTCGAGTCCTCTACTTCAATGAAGAAGCCAATCAACAGAACCTCGCCCATGAGCTCGAGGTCTTGGCGGAATTGAGAGAGGAAGGCTTTGTGAGGGATCAAGCTGTTAAAGCAAAGGTCGACAAACGGTATAACATACGTGTTTCTGAATGTCGTTTCAAAGAAGGAGATTTGGTTTTGAGAAGGGCCAATATCGGCAACAAATTTGCACACCAAGGCAAATTGGCGCCAACCTGGGAAGGTCCATACCGAGTCACCGAAGCTCTGGGCAAAGGCACATACCGCCTAGAAAACCTAGATGGCACTCCGGTCAGAAATAAATGGAACATTTTAAATTTACGCATATATTACAGCTAGTTGGATAATACGGTATGTGCTCTTTCTCCTTACTTAAGGTTCTTCCCAAATGGGCTTTCCTTGAAAAGGTTTCGACGAGACATACCCCAACTCAGCTCTGTATGTAGTTCTATCATTAATAAAATTCCTTCCTACATTCAATCTTCATTCTAACTTTCAGTCAATTATCCGTGGCAGAACTTGTTCCCATGCAGATAAGACACCGGCTCCAACAATTGAAACATAAAAGCATAGCTCTTTATTCCATAGAGACCATCCAATATGCAACACAGCTTCATAAACGGAGCCAAAAAACTCCTTGGGGGGAAAGGATTGGTGTCACAGCCTATGCTACACCATACCGACCCCAAGGTCCAAAAAACTCCTTGGGGGGAAAGGATTGGTGTCACAGCCTATGCTGCACCATACCAACCCCAAGGTCCAAAAAACTCCTTGGGGGTAAAGGATTGGTGTCACAGCCTATGCTGCACCATACCGACCCCAAGGTCCAAAAAACTCCTTGGGGGGAAAGGATTGGTGTCACAGCTTATGCTGCACCATACCGACCTCAAGGTCCAACAAACTCCTTGGGGGGAAAGGATTGGTGTCACAGCTTATGCTGCACCATACCGACCCCAGGGTCCAACAAACTTCTTACGGAAAGGATCGGTGTCACAGCTTATGCTGCACCATACTGACCCCAAGGTCCAACAAACTTCTTACGGAAAGGATTGGTGTCACAGCTTATGCTGCACCATACCAACCCTGAATTCAATAATTCTCACTTGACTAGGAGACACACTCCAATTTCAATTCAAAGGGATGAATGCTCCATCCAAAACCTTACTCCGCCTAACTGCTAATGTTTTACGGAGTACATAATCAACAAACTCAAGCACTATCAACAAGTCCAAGTAAGTATAATACTTATAAAATTTGTGCTTCATTAAAATTCTTAAAAGGCTACTTCGCCTCATTACAGAATTTTACTTCATTAAAATTCTTAAAAGGCTACTCCGCCTCATTTCAGAATTTTACTTTATTAAAATTCTTAAAAGGCTACTCTGCCTCATTTTAGAATTTTACTTTATTAAAATTCTTAAAAGGCTACTCCGCCTCATTACAGAATTTTACTTCATTAAAATTCTTAAAAGGCTACTCTGCCTCATTTCAGAATTTTACTTTATTAAAATTCTTAAAAGGCTACTCCGCCTCATTACAGAATTTTACTTCATAAAATTCTTAAAAGGCTACTCCGCCTCATTACAGAATTTTACTTCATAAAATTCTTAAAAGGCTATTCCGCCTCCTTATACTAAGTCGTATTTCATTAGTCCTCAAAGGATTACTCCGCCTTATTAATAGCGTTTTACAAGGCATATATCCAATGGACTCAAACATCATTAATAGGAACAAGTATAAATTTACAAAAATTATACTTCATTAAAAATTGCCAAGAATTCTTCAGGGGTCCAGAGCCTATCCTGGAACAAGGCAATATCTATAAAGTGCATAAGAAGAGATAAATAAAACCCTACAAAGACCAAAATTTGCAAAGAGACAAAAAAAAATTAGCAACTCCCCGAGCTAATCACAAAAGTTCGGGTGGAACGCCTTCTTGATGGGCAGAGCTAGGCTGAGGCTCATTGGGCTTGGACAAACTCTATGAAGGGGGCAAGTCCGCCAAGACGTACTCTTCATTAGGAGCAGGGACATGACCCCCCTGAATAGGTACCTTTAGTTCACTATTGATAAACTCATAGTAAGGGTGAATACCTGCTATATTAAGAACAACGCCTGGGTTGCGACGACGGATCTGGCGAATAGCCATGCTGAAAGCATCGTCGATCGCTGCCTCAGCCGCATCCAAAGCTGTCTGTAACTCCTGATCAAGGCGCTTATTGTTGTCATCTGAAATGCCTTTCTCAGCTTGCAGTTCTTCGACCTGTTTTTCAAGGTCACTATATGCACTGGTAGCTTGATCCAATTCTGCAGCCCAGGCGTCTTGAGCAAAAGCCTTGCTTGTTTCAAAAGAAACCAGTCTCTGCTGAACCTCCCTCACATCCTCACCCAGTTTTGAATTCTGCTGTTTTAAATCTGAAACTTGTTTTTCTAGTAGAACATTTTTAGCCTTGACCCGGGTCAGCTCGCCCACATCCTCGTCCAGCTTTGAATTCTGCTGTTTTAAATCTGAAACTTGTTTTTCCAGCAGAGCTTTATCAGCTTTGACCCAAGCTAGCTCCTCTTCAAGCTTCTTCTTGTTAGAGTCGGCGGTATCGAGATGTTTATCTTTAGCCTTGATAACCTCTGATAGCTGTTCATTATCATGCTCCAGGCCTCAGATTTTTTCAACAGAATCATGGAATGACTCTTGAAACATAGCAGTTTCCACAGCCACCTCAACAATATGGGGTAAAGAAGCCATATACCCATCAATTTTAGCGAGATACCACCTTGCAGCAGCAGTAGCATCCGCAATCTCTTCAAAGTCGATCTCCAGACGGAGTATGAATTCAGGATCGCGCCTCTCTGACTGGCGGGATCCCACATTTGCAAAATACAAGTAAGGGTTCAGACGGGACCCCGCCAAAGGAAGAGAAACAGACCGCCTAAATGGTTCCCCTGGAACATTGACAAGAAAAACTACCGTCCTTTGAGCAGTTAAGTCCAGGGCAGGAGTCTCAAACTGACGAGGTGGAAAACCCTGAACCCCCTCCATTTCCTCTTCCTCAATATCTTCCATAAGGACGTCTTCCTGGCCGCCCAATTCAGCAGTGACAGGCATAGTTGATGGCTCCGGAGTTTTCTCAACTCCTATCACAGCATCAGATGACGTCCTTTCACCCACCTTCTCTTTTCCTTTGCTCTTCTTCTTCTACAAAGGCTGGGGATCCTCTTCCTCCGCTTCGATAGTTTCTGGCTCTTGGCGCTTTTTAGATCGCCTTTCTCCATCAACTATCGAAGGTCCAGCACTACCCTCCTGCATCACTACCTTGGTAGATACAGGCAGAGGGAGAGTCCTTGTTAGAGCTGCAGCAAGGTTCCTCCAAGGCTGCACATTATTCTCAGCATTAATTTCCTGGCAATTCATACGAAGTTGTTTGATGCGTTCCATCCCAGGGAATTCTGCAATCTCTCCTGCAAACATAATATACACGAATAAAATTAGCAGTTGCAGGAAAAATGGAAGTAATATTCAAGCAACAAATCTTAAAGCATTACTTAAATATTCTTGAGCATCACGCCCAAGCAGCCTTCGGCACAGAAACTACTTATGGGCAGAATTGTACTCCTTCAGTGTTCGAAGTACTTCAACAGAGGTAGGCGACAGAACACTCTCCTCAACCTCATATGCTTGTTTAGTCAGGAGGAAATGCTCATGAGTCCACGCTACCGGGAATTTATCAATCCCCTCCGCACTCCGCCGAAAAACAGACTTATTCTTCTTAACAGAAACTTTCATAAAACTCATTCTGAAATGGAGTCCAGCCTATTTGGCGGAGTCAGCAAATGCCCTAAAGTTTACAATCTTCGGCTCCGCCCGAAGAGTGACAAAACCCATTCCGCCGGTCCTCGAGTTCACCCGCCTCATTATGCGGCAAAAAGCAAAAAATAATGCCACAGTAGGCGTAAACTCCAAATGCTCCGTAAGCACTTCAAAGCTTCGAACTATTCCCCATCCATTGGGGTGCAGCTGAGAGGGGGCGCAATCCAGAAACCTAAGAACACCCATCTAGAATTTATTCAAAGGAAATCACACCCCCAATTGAGTAAAAAGGATATCCTACATATACAAGGTACGATCATCCTGAGGGCGATGGCAGATGCGCTCAAACGTCTTCGGCGAACGAACAATAAACCTCTTTTTAAATTTATCATCCGCCCAGACAGGTACCGACAACACCATCACCCAGCCGCTCGTCGTTGCATGACGCGAAGAAGCTTCCCTGACGTCTGCCTCAACCCAACAATAAGGATCAGTCTGAAGCATCTTTTCCCAGTCTAACCCGTGGAGCACAACATTTTGGTATTCTGCCATCGTTCTCACTTGTACCTGAGGTGTACCTCCTGCTACAAATGAATGTACAGCATTACTAAAACACTCCACGCTGCTGTAAAACATTGAATCCCTCCCAGTATAGAAGGCCCCATCTTCACTCTCAATATCAGAAAACATAGGTTGAACAGATACCCTAGGGCACGACTCTGATTCTTTTCCTCTCATCCTCATTTCAACAAACACACATATAAAGAAAACAAAACCAACCCAATAACAACGAGAACAAAGAATAGAGGAAGAGGAAAGTTACCTTAAATCTCTGAAGAAATGATGAAGAACTGGCAACAAAGAACGACTCGCGAGGAAGCACCACGATTTCTGAGCAGCGTTCAAAAGGCAGTTTAAACACCAAAACGCAGAGTGAAAAATAAAGCAAAACATTTCCTCTCCTAAGAGTTTACCTATTTATAGGCATGGCTTGGGGGGAAACAAGCGAAGCCTCGAAAATTTCAGAAATGCACCTATGGCCATTGGATGAATCATAATGACGTTCCATTAATTCTGAGACCATCAGATGAATCTCAAAGCAGGCATTTTTTGGGCCGTTTTTTCAAAATCCAAGGCCCATGGTAATAACCTCGAAAACGTATTCCAACTGCCATCCCACGCATTTATGTCCCATCATTGGAACGACAATCGTTACAAGGGCATACGTGGCGATAAGAGATTGAAACGGCAAAACGCGGTTTCGAGGCGCTTTGATAACAGGCGTGGCAAATAACGACAAAAAACAATAAATACGTGAAAACACTTGCCCGTAAATCCAGAACTAGCAAACGCCGCCTAAACCCATGCCTATAAAAGCTAAACATAACAAAGTGTTATAGCTTATTAAAGTGACTCCGCTAGTCACTATAACAAGCTAGGGGGTAGATGATCTGGTCCCAACACCGGCCCCCAAGAGCATAGTTTTAATGCTTTGCCAGATCAGCATTTCGAACAGAAGAAGTACGTTTCAAATTCCCTATAACTACTCTTATACGGGGTACATACCTTAAAGACGTACTCACCACTCCGCCAAGAAAGCGATTTAGTTAGGTGGAATATGTCACATCTTATTGTGTAAGTAGCTTTTAAACGAAGTTCATGCCTAAAAGGACATTCATGTTACTCCGCCAAGGCATGTGACTCCGCCAAGGCATGTGACTCCACCAAGGCTTATTACTCCGCCGAGGCCTATTACTCCGCCAAGGCGGAAAGTATTAAAAACTTGTACACATGTACATAAAGCACTTCCAGTGCACACTACTCCGCCAAGCCATAGGCTTAACACAGGTGAAATACTGAAATCCTCATATTGCGAGCGAGCCCATACTTATAACCCCGGCACGAGATTGACTCTGTCTTGAGAGGTTGAAAATGGGAAACACGCTGTCACGCATAAGAAGGAACAACAAATAAAATAATGAAGCATTAACGCTTTCCAAGTAAGTGGAAATACCCACTACAGTGATGGTGCTTGTAAATGGCGCATGGGCCCACTACCTTTCTTGCATTATGCCTGAAAATAAGGAATGGGTCCTACCAATAATAGAGCACCAGTAACAGGTATATAAATTTTAGCAAAAAGGTATACAAAAAAACCCTTAATTCTGAACCTTACTCTCATACTTGCATAGTTCTCTTGGATTTGCTTTCTAAGTCTGAACGGTATTTTTGAATACTGACTTGAGCGTCGGAGAATAATTGCAGGTACAACCAACAACTGTGTCAAGGCAAAGGAGGCTATTCCAAGCGGACTACTATACCGCCACAGAGTGCATTGTACTCCGCCCCTGTATGCAAGAGTACTCCGTATTTGTATCTGTATAAAGACCTCTTCATATCAGATTTCATATAACTTATATATTCTGAATTGTTTGGCAATCACACCTTTACACCCCCAGTAAAGAACAGTTCAATAATCCTTAAGGAATTTCATCCATCTTTGTTGCCTTATATTTAGCTTTTTTTAATAAGCAAATATTTTAAACTTTTATGGCCATTGAACACTTCAAACCTTGCTCCATATAGATGGCGTCTCCAAACTTTCAAGGCAAAAACCACAATGGCTAGATCTAATTAATGTGTTGGTTATAAGGCTTCAACTGCCTAGAAACATAGGCAATCATTTTTCGTTACTACATCCCAATAGACCTAAACCCATCTTTGAAGCACCATAAAAGACCACTAAGTCTTTCTGCAAGTTTAGCAAAGCCAAGACTAGTGTCGATGTAAGCCTTAATTCTTGGAAAATGCTTAGACACTCCAACGTCTAAACAAAAGGTTAGTCCTTATGGGCCAAATGGGTTATTGGTATAAGGCAATTCATGAGATTCCCTTAATGAACTTTCGGTAGTAACCGACTAAACCCTAAAGAAACAAAAGAAAATGTTTTTCATTATTCTTTTACTCTCTACCATAGCCATCATTTTCTTCCTCTCCTCTCTTTATGTTTTATTCTCAACCAAGGCAAAAAGATAAGTTTCTCCTCTTTCCCTCTTTTGTTGTGGCCACCAACCACCATCATATTCTTTTTCTTCACTTCCTTCCAATTCAAAAAAAAGGAAAGGTCCATTCATTCCATTTTTCCCTCATCCCTCATCATGTACATGTTGAGCTTAGAGAACATGCTCCCATTCAAAGCTCTATTGGCATAGGTAAAGGAATTAAGAACCCATTTTGGGTATTCCTTGTAACCTTTGGATTCAATCTTAATTTTTTTAAATCGACGCTTGTAGGAAGTGATTAGGGCTTGTGAGTAGCGTTAGGAGCTTTAACCAACTTTGGAATCCTCGTTCAGCTAAGACTCGGTAAGTCGGAACCTTCCAAAACCTACTATTCCCATTAATTGAGTTTAATTCCTAGCTAATGGTACTTCAGGTAGCTTAGCTTAAGTTAAATTAACAAATTTAATGTTAAATTAGAATTGTTAAATAATTAGGTACTTCCAATATGTAGATCATTAGGTATTTGGATGAGAACACTATCTTTCTGAGCATCGTCGGTCCAGGTATGAAAAAAGGGCATGGCTTAAGTGTATGGATATTGAATATAGTATCAACACACTACTATATGTTGTTAATTTGAATTTATTGTGTAATAGTAGTGTATATCGAGGTTATATGATAGCATGATTATTAATGATAATTATATCAATGGATAATATTGTCTTGTGCTTTAATTTGGTGTTAAAATAGAAATTATGTTCCTTGCGATGTAATGATAATGAATGAAATTGTAATTTGTAATGATTGTGAATTATGATGATGATTTTAATCATAATAGTATAGAAAACATGGTAATATAATCCATGATATGATGAATTTTATAAATGGTGTTATAAATCCATAGTATGGTAGTGAGGATGATATGTGTAATACATGATAATAATGATGGTGTAATTCATATGGATATGATTTGCCAGTGAGGGTAAATGCCAAGGCGGGAGAGATGTGCACATTGAGCTGTATAAGTGATGAGATATACCTATTAGCATCATGCATCATATGCATTTAGCTTCATGAGGCTATATAGGGGGCCTTTGTTACTGACCGTGGTGGGGAGTGGCTCTATGGGAGCAAGATACCCTGTGGGCCAAGAAGGGCCCGGTCACTCTAGGTTAGTGTATTCTAGAGTTGACTGGCAACACCATATTATTATAAGTCGCATCACCAAGAGTGATAGGTGTTGCAAGATGGGTGACGGTATGGATATTCGGTGAATAAATTAAGATATATGGCGATTTGTTTTAGTGTTGCAGTACAACCCACCTTAGTCAAATCCATATGGTATGTTTATGCATTAGTGAAATGAGATAAGAAACATGACATGGCATATGCATTATATGAGTGGTGATGAATGGATATTGATGATGATATTGATTATATTATATTGGATTGAGGATAATGTGTGTGTATCTTGACAGGGCCCGCAAGCGCACGGGTTATGTCGCGTAATATAAAAGATTATCCTTCTCCACAGGGACTGTGTTCAAAGTACCAGCATATTGAAATTTAATTATCCACACAATTGATTTTTAAGGTTTTTGTAAAATAAAGCACAAAATTAAGTTGCACAGAGTACGAATAAATACAAAAATAAAATTTAGCTGACACTTAAAAATCAGAGTTGAGAATATCTTGGGATTTCAGGGGATCAAGACTCTATTTCATGTTAATGAATTTTAACTTTTCATAAATAAGAATCAAATTAAGTTTTCCAAGGCAGATTTTCCTTAAGCTAATTAATATGTTCCTCTCGGAATCCTATTAATGTACCTAACCTACGGAAAGCGCTGCTTAATCCTCAGAAAGGCCCATTATCGTTTTGTGAAAATCCCTTTTTAATTTCCTTAAAAGAATTTTGATTACTTTCACAGTTTTTAGCGAGGTCACAAAAAGCATCTCAAAAATCTTAGGTTTAGTTCAAAGCTTTCCGGTAAAAATAAATCTCTCGATTCTATTTATTACCTAAACTTACTAATATACCCATAAGTACATAGTTTTATCATTTAGGTTCTTGTTAGGAATCACTAAAAGCATTGAGTATAATTGAACTAAATGGAAAACAGAAATTTATTTAATTCCAAGTCAAAATAATATTAATAATAAAATATTATCACACCCCTTTCATCCCAAGATAATTAATTTAGTTACTCATAAAATAATTCAAATTCATATAAATGATGGAAAAATAAAACATACAAGTCATGGTAAAAATAAAGACTTACGGGTTTCTCCAAAAGCTCAGAATAATTTTACCACTGTATTTCCTTGTTGCAATAATTTCTCCACCAATTACAAATTGGAATTCTCACTTTTACAGCCCTCACCACTCTTAAAATAAAATAAAGAAAAAGAAAATAAATGAAAAAAAAGAAAAAGGAACGAAGAAGAAAAAATGAAGAAGAAAGAAAGAAAGAAAAGAAAGAAGGACGGAAAAAGAAAAGAAGAGAACGAAAGAGAGAAAAGAGAGAAAAGAGAAGGAATTAAAGTAAAAAAATTGAAAGAGAACTAATGTTGTCCGTGTTTCAGTGATGCTTTGTAGCTTGGATTCCTTCTCCTTTTATAGGCGAAGGAAGGGAGGAAGCCAGCTAAAAACGCGTTGCAACTTGCAAGTGGGAGAAAACTTTCAGTGCATGTGACTTCCAGCTGTGCCAACTTGTTTCCAATTTGCGTATTTTAATATTTCCAATAATTTGGTGCTTGGATTTAGTGATGATTGGTGCAGGTGGAGAAATTCCGAGTAGAAAAGGTGGTGTTTTTCCACAAAACCGAGTGAAAGCTTGCTGTTTGGTATTGGTTGCTGGGCGTTGTGGGGTTGCTGGACGGTGTTGGTTTGTATGTGGCAGGTGTTGTGGCATGAGGGACAATGGAGTTGTTGGACGGTGTGGAGAGGAGAGTGTTGATGGACGGAGCCGGTGTTCAAAGGAGAGTGGGTGTTACGTTGTGAAAAAAATTGGTCGGTTGTTGCATGTGGTCGGTCTTCAATTGATCCGGTGTTGGCTGTGAAGAATTGGAAGGAGTCGGTGTTGATGAAGGGTTTGATCGGTTTTGAAAGGAGAGGGGACGGTGTTGTTTTGGGACGGTGTTATGGTTTGATCCGGTGTTGGATTGAATGGATGGAAGGTTGATCCGGTGTTGGAGCCTGTGAAGAGAGCTGGACAAGCAAAGTGAATCACTCAGAACTGACTTGAAGAGTGACTCGGACCGATTGAAAGATGATTTACTCAGCACTGATCGAGGAGTTCATTCGGAACTGATTGAAGACTCACTCAGGATAGGAATTTATTCAATCGGTTCCCAAACTGTTTCACTCGGCTGTCTCTAAATTTGAACCACTCGGAGAAAACTTTGCTCGGATTTTGCTTTGGAATCCATTCGGACAAATTCATTCAGACACATTCACTCGGAAGTGCCTTCTTGCTTCTCACTCGGAATGGCCTTCACTTTCACTCAGAAACTTTGAGAGAGTCTGGAATCTGGCTAATTGAATTTCTTCTCATGTCCGAGCCTTGCTTTGCTCGAAAATATAGGTTTCTGCCCCAACTCACTCGGTAGTCTTCCTTGGAGACATCTCACTCAGGCTTAGTATGAAACTGTGAGAATCTGCCCGGAAGAGACTCACTCCTGGTCGGACTCTTGTCCTCTTCTCCGAATGACACCACTCGGAGATCTCCTTTTTCAACAGGTGCTCTTTCAGTGGCTTCTTCTGCTCGGACAACAGTTTTGACCACTAGGGAGTTTTTCACTCGGATTAGTTGCAATCAGAAAGCTCCCACTCGGATTCACTTCAATCAGCAATCCTTTCACTCGGACAATCAGCAATCCTTTCATTTAAGGTCAGTCCCTTTTTTCACTCGGATTGGTTACAGTAGGGGATCTTCCATTCAGATTCTCCTCCAACCGAGACTTATTCCTTTTCAACATTGAACCTCCAACAGGGTTAGCCATTTATCACTCAGAATGGCTTTGACAGGGAACTTTCTACTCGGATTTTGCTCCAACAGTGAAGTATTCCACTCGGCAAAGCTCCATTCTGAGTCATTCCACTCAGATTTGGTCCTTTCTGAGTCATCCTACTCGGATTTGGTCATTTTGAGTCGGATTTCAGTGTAAAAAGGGGAATTCTTTCTACTTGGGCTTGTTCTTCTTGATTTTTTTATCATTTTATGGTCTTTTTTTCTCTTGTTATTGACCTTAATTTCTGCAAAATAACATACCCAAGTAGAATAGAGTGGAAAGAAAGCAAAAATCACAATAAATAAAGGAAATACAGTGCATAATGATTAAAATCCTAAGCAAACTAGATCTATTTTATTGTGTTATAAAGCACTGATCAAAATACCCCAAACCAAGGCATTGCTTGTCCTCAAGCAATCACCATATTCACAAGATAAAATATAGAAAACACTAAGCTTAATAAACTAAGGAATCCAAAACAGAGAAAAAGATTTATTCAAATGCCAATTTTAATTTATGTGAATCAATTTTCAATGTCAAGACTTGAGATACTCTTCTCACAATTTTCACTCAAGTGTTTCAAGGTTTGTGTATCTCTCAAATCATCATAGTCAAAAAACATTACATAAGCTTGTTAATAAACCAGAAACTCCACAGTTTAGATAGAAAATATGTCAAAGTCTAAAGGTCTTTCAAAGGTTGTAACGTGGCCTTGGGTTGTATTGTCAGGGTAGGATTTCAAGAAAAATGGAATACAAAAGGGCTTTAAAAGTCATGAATGATTCAAATTATCATCATAAATTTAACAGAGCAAATTTTTGAACTTTTATGGACTTTTTGGAATTCATTCAATATCATCCTTTTGATTTTCTTTTTTCTTTTTTTTTTGCTTTTCTTTGCATTCAATACCATATTTTTCTTAAGTCCTTTTTTCTTTCTTTGCTCTACTAAATTTCTAACTTTTTCACCATTAAGAGAATATCAGTCAATGAAAGGTTTCAAGGAAAAATTTTTACTATAAGGCTCAAAAGGGGCAACTAGGGGTGAAATTATGCAAAATTTCTAAGACTTAAGAATAAGACCTAATTGTGCCTTTATCATCCTAAGACATATAATCAAAAACCATTTTGAATCGGTTGAAAAACAAGTTTTAGAATATTAATGACTATGAGATTCACTCAATCAAGAAGATATGGGTTTTAAAAATTTGTTTGATAAATAACCCATTTTGGCTCAAGTCTAACCATGGAAAGTCTTTTCAAAGAAAATTTTAATCATATAAAGTTCATTTAAGCATTTATTTGGCATTTAAACAATCATATTTTGAAAATTTTACTCAAAATTTTGGGGTCCTTAGATATTTTAGCCTTGTGTTCAAAGTAAATTTATCATATAATCATGGTAAATTACAAGATTACAAACAAAACAAGGAAAACACACATGCAAAATAAAATAACAATCACATAACGTAAACAAAATAGTTAAGTTTTCTTATCTGCCACCCCAAAGCAGAATTTGACATTGTCCTCAATGTTAAAATGGATGATAAAAGGATAAGAAAACTTACCTGTAGTAACCCCAAACCAGCATCTGACATAGTTGGGTTTTTTTTCAGAATTAAAGCTTAAAATAAAACAACAACTTTTTATAGGGTTACCTCCCTATCAGTGCTAAGTTTTAAGTCTTCAGCCAGACTTCTCACTATTTGGATTTACTCATCAGGAGCATCAAACAAGTCCAAGTCACTTGCTTGTTGTATTGGTTGACCTGTCAGATAGTGCTTTACTCTCTGTCCATTTACCCTAAATGTACCAGATTTCTCGCTCCATAGTTTGATAGCTCCAAAGGGAAAGACTTTTGTCACCTTGAATGGTCTCGACCATCGGGATCTCAGTTTACTTGGAAAAAGCTTCAGTCTGGAATTAAATAGTAAAACCATATCACCTGGATTAAATGTTCTCCGTCGGATGTGATGATCGTGCCATTGTTTGGTTTTTTCTTTATAAATTCTGGCATTTTCGTATGCATCTAGACGGAGTTCTTCAAGCTCATTTAATTCCAACATCCTACGTTCACCTGCAGCCTTATGATCAAAGTTAAGAGTTTTAACAGCCCAATAAGATTTATATTCTAGCTCAACAGGTAGATGGCAGGGCTTCCTATATACTAGCTTAAAAGGTGTGGTTCCAATGGGAGTTTTATATACGGTTCGATACGCCCATAAGGAATCATCTAACTTAATAGACCAATCCTTACGTGATGTATTCACCACTTTTTGAAGAATATTTTTAATTTCCCGATTGGATACCTCAACTTGTCCACTAGTTTGTGGGTGATAAGGTGTAGCAACCTTATGTCTAACTCCATATTTCTTTAGAAGAGTCTAAAAAGTTTTCTCAATAAAATGAGACCCTCCATCACTTATAACACATTTTGGGACCCCAAACCTTGGAAATATTATTTTCTTGAAAAGTTTAATAACAGTTTTAGCATCGAAATAGGGTGAAGCAATGGCTTCCACCCATTTTGACACATAGTCAACTGCCACTAATATGAACTGATTTCCAAAAGAGGAAGGAAAAGGTCCCATAAAATCAACACCCTATACATCAAACAATTCAACTTCTAAAATGGTATTCAATGGCATTTCTTGTCTCTTACCAATGTTACCTGTTCTTTGGCAAGCATCACAAGTTAGAACATACTTACGTACATCCTTAAAATATTTGGCCAATAGAACCCAGCTTGCAATACTTTAATGGCTGTCTTAGAGGTGCTCATGTGTCCTCCACAGGAAAGAGAATGGCAATGATCCAGGATAGCATAGACATCATCTTGTGAAACATATCTCTGAATCATACCATCTGCACATTGCTTGAAAAGGAGTGGTTCTCCCAATAATAATGCTTGACATCTGCATAAAACTTTTTCCTTTGCTGAAAGCTAAGATCAGGAGGTAAGATACCACATGCAAGAAAATTTACAAAATCAGCATACCAAGGAACACGTTGGATACTAAGATTAAAGAGTTGTTCATCTGGAAAAGATTCATTGATAGGAATATTATCTGTTTCTTCTTTTTCAAATGTCAACCTAGATAGGTGGTCAGTGACCAAGTTCTCGGTACCCTTCTTGTCCTTAATTTCCAAGTCAAATTCTTGCAATATTAGAATCCACCTAATTAATCTAGGCTTTGCTTCCTTTTTATTCAATAGATGCTTAATGGCAGAGTGGTCAGTGTAAACAGTAACATGTGAACCTACCAAGTAAGACCTAAATTTATCAAAAGCAAAGACAATAACTAATAGTTCTTTTTCAGTTGTGGCATAATTTACCTGAGCATCATCTAGTGTCCGGCTGGCATAATGAATTACATGGAGCTTTTTATCCTTTCTTTGCCCGAACACAGCCCCCACTGCGTAATCACTCGCATCGCACATCAACTCAAATGGGAGTTTCCAATCAGGTGGTTGCACGATGGGGGCAGAGATTAGAGCTTGCTTAATCCTGCAAAAAGCTTCCATACAAGATGAATCAAAATTGAAAGGCACATCCTTACCCAGAAGAGTTGTAAGAGGTTTTGTGATCTTGGAGAAATCTTTAATGAACCTACGGTAAAACCCTGCATGTCCAAAAAAACTCCGAACACCTTTCACATTTTTAGGTGGAGGCAATTTTTCAATCACTTCCACTTTAGCCTTATCAACTTCTATACCTCTCTCAGACACCAGGTGTCCAAGAACTATGCCTTCTCTTACCATAAAATGGCATTTTTCCCAATTTAGAACCAAATTGGTTTCTTCATAACGCTGCAAGACTTGGCACAAATTTGTTAAACAATTTTCAAAATACAAACCATGCACTGAAAAATTATCCATAAAGACTTCCATCACATTTTCAATAAGATCAGAAAAAATTGCTTGCATACACCTTTGAAAAGTCGCAGGTGCATTACATAAACCAAAAGGCATACGTCTGTAAGCATAAGTCCCATAAGGGCAAGTGAAGCCAGTCTTTTCTTGATCAGATAGATGAATGGGAATTTGATGAAAACCTGAATACCTATCCAAATAACAAAAATAAGAGTGTTTTGCAAGTCTTTCAAGCATCTGATCAATAAAAGGGAGGGTAAAATGATCTTTTTTCATGGCGCTATTTAACTTCCTATAGTCAATGCACATGCGCCAACCAGAGACAATCCTAGTCGGAATCAAGTTATGTTTATCATTTTTAATCACAGTTATTCCCCCCTTTTTAGGCACCACATGGACAGGACTTACCCATTTACTACTATCAACAGGATATATGACTCCAGCATTAAGCAATTTCAAAATTTCCTTTTTAACCACTTCTTGCATTTTAGGATTTAATCTCCTAAGTGGTTCTACTGTGGGCCTACTTTCATCTTCTATAATAATCCTGTACATACAAAGAGAAGGGATAATCCCTTTGATATCATCCATTGTATAACCTATTACCTTTCTATACAACCTAAGTTGTTTTAAAAGTTTTCAGTTTCACATAGATTCAATTCAGCATTGATAATCACAGGATATGTGGAATTAGGACCAAGAAATTCATACCTTAATGAAGCTGGTAAAGGTTTTAATTCCACATTAGGGCTTACCACTTTGTCACACATGACCTCAATATCATGTGGGGCCTCAGAGCAATCAGATGTTTCTGTCGGCTCAATCATGAAAACAATTTCAAGTGGGTCATTAGGAAGGGTTGCTTCCTTTACCACTTGTTTGACAAAATCCACAGTACAACAAACATCATTATAAGGTTTTTCTAAAATATTTTTCAAGTTAAAATCAACCTTTTGGTCTCCAACAGTTAGAGACAACTTACCATTCTTGACATCGATCACAGCACCTGCAGTTGCTAAAAATGGTCTACCTAAAATAATAGGAATCAAAGAATCTTCATCTATTTCAAGCACAACAAAGTCAACAGGTATAAAAAATTTTCCTATCTTAATAGGAATATCCTCTAAAATTCCTACAGGATATTTTACAGATCTATCAGCCAATTGCAAAGACATCCTAGTAGGTTTTAACTCACCCAATCCTAATTTTTCAGCAATAGATAATGGCATTAAATTCACTCTCGCTCCTAAATCACACAATGCTTTATCTATATTCATGTCACCAATCATGCAAGGAATAGAGAAACTACCTGGATCTTGGAGCTTGGGTGGAAGTTTCTTTTGAATTAGAGCACTACACTCTTCAGTAAGTGCAACTGTACCATCTTCCTCCAGTCTTCTTTTGTTGGACAAAATGTCCTTCAGGAACTTCGCATATGTAGGCATTTGCTGCAAAGCATCTGTGAATGGAATATTAATATACAATTTCTTTAAAACATCAAGGAACTTACCAAATTGTTTGTCTAACTTTGCTTCGGCTAAGCGTTGAGGAAATGGAATGAGAGGTTAATATGGCTTAACCTTCTCCTTCTTTTCTTGTAGTTTTTCTTCTTCAATTACTGGATAAGATGAAGATTCATCTACTTTCTTTTCCTCCTTTGCAGTCTTGTCAACTAGCCCATCGTATTGAGTACCACTCCTAAGAGTGACAGCCATGGTTTGGTTAGATGGTCCAGCCTCTGGTTTTCCAGGAAATGTTCCTAGTGCTCTTTGAGAGTAGGAGGCTTGTTGGGCAATTTGATTCTCCAGTATTTTGTTATGCGTGGCAAGAGAGTCCACTTTTGAAGCCAAGTTTTTTATTGCATCAGAGAATTCATCATTTTGTTTAAGTTGAGTAGCTACAAATGTCTCCATCAAGGATTCTAGCTTTGATTTTTATGGAATATACGTTCCTTGTTGAGGTTTGTAGTTATTTTGATTACCTTGGAATTGAGGTGGTCTATTTTGGAAGCCAGGTGGACCTTATGGAGGTCTATAGTTACCTTGATAATTTCCACCATAGTTTCCAATAACATCCACCTGATGCATTTCTTGTTCTTGATTATAGGTCATTGCTAAATTGCAGTTTGCAGCTCTATGTCCTGAAATACCACAAACTTCACAAACAATGTTAGTAGCACCTGTTGACCCTATTTTATCGAGTTTTAATGTTAATGCTTTAACTTTGGCAGAAAGTAGTGAAAGAGCATCAACAGAGTACTTACCTGGTGTTTTAGCAGATAATCCTCTCTCAGAGTTCTACTGATGAGTGTTTTGAGCTATTTCCTCAATCAAGTTTTCAGCTTCATCAACATTTTTACTCATGAAGGCTCCTCCAGCTGCAGCATCTAAAGAGATCTTTTGTGTGGAAGTTAGTCCATTATAGAAAATATGGATTGTCAACCACCTTTCTATCCCATGGTGAGGACATTCTCTTAGCAACTCCCTGTATCTCTCCCAGGCTTCATACAAGGATTCATCATCTTTTTGTGAAAAATTGATGATTTGTTTTCTCAGCACATCAGTCTTGTTCCTTGGGTACCATTTATTGATAAAAGCACTGGACAATTGTTCCCAAGTTGTGATGGATCCTTCAGGAAGAGAGTATAACCACACCCTTACTTTATCTCTTAAGGAGAAAGGGAAAAGTCTCAAGCGAATGGCATCATTGGTGGCTCCATTCATCTTCAAGGTGTCACAGTATTCAAGAAAGATTTGAAGGTGAAGATTTGGATTTTTAGAGGGTAATCCTCAGAATTGGTTCTGTTGAACCATAGAGAGTAGTGAAGGCTTCAATTCAAAATTGTTAGCCTCCACTGTGGGTCTAAGGATGCTAGATCCTTTCCCATTAGTACTTGGAGCGGCAAAATCTCTTAAGGGTCTGTGTTGGTCTGCCATTTGTTTTTCTTTTTGTTCTTTTTGTTGTTTTTGTTGTTTTCCTAAAGCTCTAAGGGTACGTTCTATCTCAGGGTCAAATCCTAAGTTTAGATCGACACTACGGCTTCGTCGCATAAAAAGAAAATAAATGACAAAGAAAATAAATAAAACAACAAAAGATACACAAAATAAAGAACCAACTACAAAGTAACAAACAGAATAAAAATAAAGAAAAATATAAAAAGAAACAAACAAAACAAAAAAAATATTAACAAGTATGATCTAATCGAATTTCAATATTGCCGATATTTGAGGGACAACAGTCCCCGGTAACGGCGCCAAAAACTTGACAGGGCCCGCAAGCGCACGGGTTATGTCGCGTGATATAAAAGATTATCGTTCTCCACAGGGACTGTGTTCAAAGTACCAGCATATTAAAATTTAATTATCCACACAATTGATTTTTAAGGTTTTTGTAAAATAAAGCACAAAATTAAGTTGCATAGAGTACGAATAAATACAAAAATAAAATTTACCTGACACTTAAAAATCAGAGTTGAGAATATCTTGGGATTTCAGGGGATCAAGACTCTATTTCATGTTAATGAATTTTAACTTTTCATAAATAAGAATCAAATTAAGTTTTCCAAGGCGGATTTTCCTTAAGCTAATTAATATGTCCCTCTCGGAATCCTATTAATGTACCTAACCTACGGAAAGCGCTGCTTAATCCTCAGAAAGGCCCATTATCGTTTTGTGAAAATCCCTTTTTAATTTCCTCAAAAGAATTTTGATTACTTTCATGGTTTTTACCGAGGTCACAAAAAGCATCTCAAAAATCTTAGGTTTAGTTCAAAGCTTTCCGGTAAAAATAAATCTCTCGATTCTATTTATTACCTAAACTTACTAATATACCCGCAAGTACATAGTTTTATCATTTAGGTTCTTGTTAGGAATCACTAAAAGCGTTAAGTATAATTGAACTAAATGGAAAACAGAAATTTATTTAATTCCAAGTCAAAATAATATTAACAATAAACTATTATCACACCCCTTTCATCCCAAGATAATTAATTTAGTTACTCATGAAATAATTCAAATTCATATAAATGATGGAAAAATAAAACATACAAGTCATGGTAAAAATAAAGACCTACGGGTTTCTCCAAAAGCTCAGAATAATTTTACCACTGTATTTTCTTGTTACAATAGTTTCTTCACCAATTACAAATTGGAATTCTCACTTTTACATCCCTCACCACTCTTAAAATAAAATAAAGAAAAAGAAAATAAATGAAAAAAAGAAAAAGGAACGAAGAAGAAAAAATGAAGAAGAAAGAAAGAAAGAAAAGAAAGAAGGACGAAAAAAGAAAAGAAGAGAATGAAAGAGAGAAAAGAGAGAAAAGAGAAGGAATTAAAGTAAAAAAATTAAAAGAGAACTAATGTTGTCCGTGTTTCAGTGATGCTTTGTAGCTTGGATTCCTTCTCCTTTTATAGGCGAAGGAAGGGAGGAAGCCAACTAAAAATGCGTTGCAACTTGCAAGTGGGAGAAAACTTTCGGTGCATGTGACTTCCAGCTGTGCCAACTTGTTTCCAATTTACGTATTTTAATATTTCTAATAATTCGGTTCTTGGATTTAGTGATGATTGGTGCAGGTGGAGAAATTTCGAGTGGGAAAGGTGCTATTTTTCCATAAAACCGAGTGAAAGCTTGCTGTTTGGTATTGGTTGCTGGGCGTTGTGGGGTTGCTGGACGGTGTTGGTTTGTATGTGGCAGGTGTTGTGGCATGAGGGACAGTGGAGTTGCTGGACGGTGTGGAGAGGAGAGTGTTGATGGACGGAGCCGGTGTTCAAAGGAGAGTGGGTGTTATGTTGTGAAAAAAATTGGTCGGTTGTTGCATGTGGCCGGTCTTCAATTGATCCGGTGTTGGCTATGAAGAATTGGAAGGAGTCGGTGTTGATGGAGGGTTTGATCGGTTTTGAAAGGAGAGGGGACGGTGTTGTTTTGGGACGGTGTTATGGTTTGATCCGGTGTTGGATTGAATGGATGGAAGGTTGATCCGGTGTTGGAGTGATCTGGTGTTGGAGCCTGTGAAGAGAGCTGGACAAGCAAAGTGAATCACTCAGAACTGACTTGAAGAGTGACTCGGAACTGATTGAAAGATGATTTACTCGGCACTGATCGAGGAGTTCATTCGGAACTGATTGAAGACTCACTCAGGATCGGAATTTATTCAATCGGTTCCTAAACTGTTTTACTCAGCTGTCTCTGAATTTGAACCACTTGGAGAAAACTTTGCTCAGATTTTGCTTTGGAATCCATTCTGACAAATTCATTCGGACACATTCACTCGGAAGTGCCTTCTTGCTTCTCACTCGGAATGGCCTTCACTTTCACTCAGAAACTTTGAGAGAGTCTGGAATCTGGCTAATTGAATTTCTTCTCATGTCCGAGCCTTGTTTTGCTCAGAAATATAGGTTTCTGCCCCAACTCACTCGGTAGTCTTCTTGAAGACATCTCAATCGGGCTTAGTGTGAAACTGTGAGAATCTGCTCGGAAGAGACTCACTCCTGGTCGGACTCTTGTCCTCTTCTCCGAATGACACCACTTGGAGATCTCCTTTTTCAACAGGTGCTCTTTCAGTGGCTTCTTCTGCTCGGACAACAGTTTTGACCACTCGGGAGTTTTTCACTCGGATTAGTTGCAATCAGAAAGCTCCCACTCGGATTCACTTCAATCAGCAATCCTTTCACTCGGACAATAGCTTTGGGCAGCATCTATTCAAGGTTAGTCCCTTTTTTCACTCGGATTGGTTGTAGTAGGGGATCTTCCACTCAGATTCTCCTACAACCGAGACTTATTCCTTTTCAACATTGAACCTCCAACAGGGTTAGCCATTTATCACTCGGAGTGGCTTTGACAGGGAACTTTCCACTCGGATTTTGCTCCAACAGTGAAGTATTCCACTCGGCAAAGCTCCATTCTGAGTCATTCCACTCGGATTTGGTCCTTTCTGAGTCATCCTACTCAGATTTGGTCATTTTGAGTCGGATTTCAGTGTAAAAAGGGGAATTCTTTCGACTTGGGCTTGTTCTTCTTGATTTTTTATCATTTTATGGTCTATTTTCTCTTGTTATTGACCCTAATTTCTACAAAATAACATACCCAAGTAGAATAGAGTGGAAAGAAAGCAAAAATCACAATAAATAAAGGAAATACAGTGCATAATGATTAAAATCCTAAGCAAACTAGATCTATTTTATTGTGTTATAAAGAACTTATCATATCTATATTTACATACCATGTTAATATATGTGTACTAGTATTAACTATAAGAGTTATGATTAATGTAGCTAGTATATTTTTACACTATCTACTACTTTGAGTTATACTCACTCTTCCACCATTTTTAGTGAGTTTGCAGGGTGATAATGCATGGTGATCTCCAAAGTTACAGGTGTTTGATTCAAGTAATCTAGTCTTAAAATTTTTGTAATAAAATTTACTAAAACTTTTATGATATCACCAAAAGTCTGTTCTAAGCCAAACAGTCCCAGATTTCAAAAAAGATTATTGACCTATAGCCAATTTCCAACCAAAATAGCTTTTCGTATTTTAGGAACAACTTTCACTCTTGTTATTAAATTTAGATGTTTTATGGCTCATTGGAAAGAGGAAAAAAAGGAACAATTTTTATGTTTATGATTTTCCTAAAAACACAGCAGAACTGTCATATGCAGACTGATCAAGAAATTCTTAAAAATCCTAATTTCAACATGCAACAAAAAGGGAAGAAAATGGTCATGCATCTATGGGGAAGAGGGAGTTTTAACATGCTAATGCAAATTTCATGCCGATTAGTGACCGAGAAACTTTGTTTTGGTTTTCGATTGAGCTTTCAGATAACCTCAGTGAAACCTTCGAGCTTTGCAAAAATGGCCATCCCACATACAATGGATTCAAGAAAGGAAGAAAGGCACACAATGGTGGTGGAGGAAAGTTGTAACATCTCTGATGATTTTATATTTAAAGGAATAATAAATGTGCAAATAAGCTTAAATTATGATAATTTAGGAATATGAGACAAATGGGTTATTTAAAAATGAATTGATATGTCAGGGTGAAAATTAAGAGCTGACGCGTAGCATCGGTGTCATGGGAAGAATTAAAATACACAGGCCTAAAACATAACCCTCATACAAAAAACACTTTTTTCCCTCTTCTTCTTCTTCTCTTAGAGATCTTAGAGTTAATTATACTATGGCTTTGGGAAGCAAGGTACATCAATAGAAACCTTTAATTTTATGTTTTCCCCTTCCTCTCTTCTCTTTCTATCTCTAACCACGGATTGTATGTTGATGGGGAGCTATGATCTTGCATTTTATAGTCATGGGGAGCTTGGGTATTATTTCTTGAACGATGGGTACAAAGAAAAACTAATGGGTTTCATGTTTCAACAATTGTAGATTTTGAATCAAGGATCAGAAGGTCATTCGATATGGTGGAACTTGAGAACAAAAGCCAAAAATAAAAATGAGTTTGGTGGATCTTGCAAGAACCCAACAATTGATTTGAAGATTTGGAAAGCATTAGAATCAAGGTAAGGGGGTGCAGGTTAAGGTTAATAAAGAAATGTAATTACACCAGTGGTATATAGGAAAAAGGCATATTATAGTCATTTTTAATTGTTTAAAATTAAATTGAATAATTTATGATGAATTATAAATTGTGTGAAATAGAAGTAGGAATATTAAAGTAAAAAAGGTAGGATAATTAATAGATTGATAAATGGCTAAGCAGTGTAATAGTGTTATGATAATTAGGGGATTAAAGTATAAATATATGTATATGGTATGGTAGTTATAAAATAGAATGTGAGCTCAAGTGGGCCTTGTGTATCCATATATATATAGAAGTGAGGTAGGTAAGTAAGAAACATGATAATTGGCAATTGATGATGCATAAATGATATTAGGAAGGTAATAAGATTAGGTAAGATTGGTGAGTGAGGGGTAAATAATAATAAATATGATGGATTGTAATTGGAATGCATAACGGTACCAATGAGAAAATGATATTATGTGGATAGGTATAAGGTTATGACTTTTAATAGATGAGTCAGATAAGAAGCTAATAAAGATGATGTTTATACTGAATCATTAATGATTAAATAGGAATAAAATTATGTGATGAGGTTTAGAATGATATATGTATATATGTGTGGTGGTTTGTATGATTGGAACTTATGTGCATTGATGATTGCAATGGCATAATATTGGTGATGATGTTGTTAGCTACTGATATAATGTACTGACGATGTGATAAGCGTATATATGACATAATGTGATGATTGTATTGAGTGAAATTATGGAAACAAGTGGTGTTAATTATATTGTTATATCTGATGATTGAGATTAACGATCATGATTTATTATTGGTGAGATGATACCTGGTGATATATGATATTGTATCTGGGATGGGCCTGTGTGGTTGCTCTGGTGGAGATTTATGGATCGGGCCTGTGTCACTGTCGTGAATGATTAAAAGGTGAGGCTTTATGCCATTTGAGCAGGAAACTGAGGTAAGTGACTGAACTTATGTGATTTATGTGGTGGAGGACGACTGATGGTATATGTTACCCTCGTTTTTGGCTTTCGTGGTCAAGTCGGACCCAATTAAGCTACCGAATGGTCAAGTAGGACCAGTGGTAGAGAGGGAGCCAAGTCGGGCTCGGTGAACCAAGTCGGGTTTAGGGGTGTCAAGTAGGCCCCCTAATTGAAGGTCGATCCTTTTAGCATCCAGATACTAAGGCGTCATATTATCTGAGAGCCAGTTATGCTTTATATGGTTTGATATTTGATGATATGTATATTGGTGATCATGTGACATCCTAGTGTTGTTGAGGGCAGGGAGCGGTCGCCAGTACATTAGCACGGTCAAGGAGCAGCTCCTGGCAGGCTTTCAGTGAAGAATGTGATATCCCAGACACTGTGGAGGGCGGGGAATGATCGTCGGTGAATAGGCATGGTCAAGGAGCAACTCCTGACAGGCTTCCAATGGAAGTGACATATGAATGTGTTTATATGTATATATCTGGTGTGTTATGTGAATATGTTTACATATGTAGTGCATTATGTGAACATGTTTATATATCTGGTGTGTTGTGGGAAATGAAATAAATAATTGGTGATTGACATGCTTGTGGGAAATGTATGTGATCGAGTTAGTATGAAATGATGTGGTTTAGCTTGATAAGGAGGATTTAACAATAATGATTGGACAATGATAATCAATACTGTTGTTAAATAGGATGTAGCCGCATTATGTTTTTCCTAGTATTTGTGTGTGCCTATTTCTATATTAATTCTTAATTCCAGTCACTCTCCTCTTATGTTGTGAGAAATAAAATAAATAATTGGTGATTGACATGCTTGTGGGAAATGTATGTGATCGAGTTAGTATGAAATGATGTGGTTTAGCTTGATAAGGAGGATTTAACAATAATGATTGGACAATGATAATCAATACTATTGTTAAATAGGATGTAGCCGCATTATGTTTTTCCTAGTATTTGTGTGTGCCTATTTCTATATTAATTCTTAATTCCAGTCACTCACCTCTTGCTGTTGTGATTTTAGTGATTGGTAGCAGGTTGCCGATGGACACTACGGAGGCAAGCACTAAATGAGGTCATGGCGAGGAAGAAGTTGATATATGATGGTTATATATATGCATTTATCCAATGATAAATTGTAAATTTATATTAAACTGTTAATGTGGAGTGTATAAGTTTAATTAGCATTTATAGGTATATTGATACTTAATGGTGTGAAGCCATTTGATAGTTGGTTGATTATAGTGCATGTTAGATATATCTGTGTGACTGTGATGTCAAGGATATGCCTCGTGATGTGTGATGATGTGGTATTATAGTATTATTATGTTTGTGTGTTATGTGGCACAGAGCCATTGCATGATTGCATGATATGGGCAGGTCTTGTGATGTTTTCCAAAAAGACACATAGTTTTAGCTTTGGCGGGCCAACCCTGCCTATTTTTTGGCAGGATTTGGTGGGGTGGACCAAGGCCTGACAAGCAAGCTTGTTTTGCCATCCCTAACGGTAAGGTGGTGTTGTGGTGAAAAAGATAGAGATAGAGAAAGAGAGGGAGTTTGATGGGTGTGGAGGAGATAAAGATGATGAGGGTGGCATGGCCTTGGTGGTAATGAAGGAGAAGAAGTGTGAAGTGGAGAATGGAAAAGGAGGGAGGTTTTCCACAATGGGAGGAAAAGTAAAAGAGAAGGTGGTGAAGAGTGGATGATGAAGAAAATAGGGAAAATAATGCTGATATGAATATAGTGTGAGATAAGGAATGAAGGATAATGAAGAGGGAAAAGAAAATGATAGTGGGGATAAAGGTGGATAGTGGGTGAGAAGTAAGAATGGAAAAAAAAGGAATTAACTTAATTAGGTTGGTTAGGTTGGTTAAAGGTAGTTTGGTCCTTTAACCCCTTTGGCCAACAATTGAAACTAATCATTTTCTCAATTTACTCCCTAAGAATAGATTTGATTGCCTTGACTAATTGGTCGCTTTCTTAGATATCTTATTTTATCAACCCTCGATTAATTAATTAATTGTGAACCGTTGAAAATAAATCGTATGCCCGATTTATTTTCCTAAAGTCTCCTAATTAATTAAAATTGGGATGTTACAATTTCAATTTTAGTTTTTAATGAATTTTGAAATTTTAATATTATAAAAGTTTTATGGGTAACAAAATTTTAAATTTTAATATTAATTTATATTAAATTCAAAAGATTAAATATTATATTATATATTTTATAATATTTAAAAATTCAAAATATTAATAATTACAAATTAAATATTTATGTATACTATATATTTAAATTAAAAAGTTAACTATGGTATACATTTGATATTAATAATATTTATAATACAACTTCAATTCGATTTTAACGTATTACATAATTAATGCAAAATATAGTGATTTTGAATTAAATAGTTATAGTATTTAATGCATTGCGTAGTTAATTTTACACATATACATATATGATTAGTTGGATTAGTTTTGTTGCATCCTGCCTAAATTCCCAGAACTAATCCCTAGGGTTTACTAGAGATTATAGAAAATTTTTCGCAAACAAGACACCCTGACAGATTAACCCTAAGGACCTAAGCGACACGCGCCTTTAAAACAAACATAACGGAAACAGGAGCTACGAGCCGAAAATGCTTAAGAATGGACCTACCCAAGCTACAGGTCCCTAATAGGGTATTATTCCCTTCCTATATATGATGATATAAGTAGGGAATCGAGGAATACCAACCTCAGGACATCACTTTTATGACATGACTATACGTCAAATCATAATCATTTCAATTAAAACAATACCTAGACATATGTAAGATTAAATCCTCAACATGATACCATTGCAAGACACAATCTAAATCTCCAGTGAGGTGTTAGTTACCTACCTACTATCAATCACATAATTATATTTTATGTGTCATCACACATACTAGAATATGGCATTAAACCTTATGTACATATATATATACACACACACACTTATCATCTTAGGCTAATCGAAGGGTCATACCTTAGATCTTATATATTAACATATATACATATATCCATCAAAACTCAACATTTGGCATCACATACATGTGTTTGCCAATTTAAGCCAATTGAAGGGCTATACAAAAACTTCATATATCAATCAAAGCAACACACACCACCAAACATAGATAAATACAAAATCCATATCCAACATTGCATTGCTTACACCTCCAAGCTTATTAAGTGGCAACACTTCCTGAAAAACACATTAAAATGATAGTTGGAAAAGTGAGTACCATTCCAAGTAGTAAACAACAAATGTAATACACATTAAGTATAATTTATCAAAATCATATCATACATATATATATATATATATCAATATATCATACATCTATAAGTAGGCCATTTTGCCTTTGTTATTTATCAAATTCACACATCACTAATTATCATCCAAATTTTCAATACCTATTATATTTTCACACTCTTAATGCAATTACTTACATCTTAGGTCTTTTCAAAAATCACATTATTATCAATGCATAAATCATGTAAGCCGGATCTGACTCAATGGGTGGAAAATCAAAGTGCTTATTAAGGATAATGGTCATAACATAACAAAAAAGGAAGCCGTTAGCAACCAAAGTGCTAAATAAACTGAAGTGCCCTAAGAGCGGACAACCCTGATATCCATAAAAAATTGAAGCATCTTAAAAGTGGATATCCAAAATGAATCAAAGCATTGGGCAAACCAAAGTGTCAAGCACAAAATTAGTCCTCAGATTTAAAGCTTCTCCTCAAGAGCAACCCCCCACCAGGGCAAGGAATAAAACACCCTGTAACTCTTGTGCCTAAATAAATATGTATATGATGTCATGAATCAATGCAACATGCATGAAAGTAAATTAAAGCGCCACCTCATAATATAGACATCTTAGACTAGCTCCATTAACCTCAATACTCATCAACTCAACAACCCCCACCTCAAAAACTCTAAATAAAGTTCATGAAGCCATCAATACCATAAATAACATAATTCTCAACATATACATAATACCAACAACAATTCACCTCAAATATCATTCATCAACACATTCATAATACCACCAATAATTCACCTCGAATATCATTCATTAACACATTCATAATACCAATGACAATTCACATCAAATATCCTTCATCAACACATTCATAATACCAATAATAATTCACATTGATTATCAATCATCAACATAACCTAACTATTGTCACAAAATACTAAAATGTATAAAACTCATGAACAACACAAATTATTTATAACCAAGCTTTTTAGGATATTTTTTCAAGAAATAAACACAAATATATATATATATATAATATTCCATATAAATCTTTGGTTTCAAATTATGCTTACTAATTGTTACTTAAGCAATAAACCTTACACGTACGTTAACATTTATCTTAAGGCGTTATTCGGCTTTTTGAACCATGTCTTGATCTTCGATTCAACTTTGAGTGAAAATATCCTATATTCAAAAAATTATAAAAAATTAATAAAAATCATTCTCGTAACCTACCAACCATCGAAACACTAGAATCAAAGCTAAAATGTTAAATTGATGGAGTTTTGAAAAAGGTCTTACTTACTAAAGGTTATAAAAATTGTCGATGGGGCATCAAAACCACCTCGTGGCTCTGAAATCCTTTTGACGACCCTTAAAAATGAACCCCAACTCTTCCTTCAAAGGTGTCATGGCTAACCTAGAGAAAGAAAGAGAAGACCCAAAATTAAATGCATGCAAAGGAAAATGAAAGACGAGTCCATGCATGTAAGGAAAAGGGAAGATGGATCAATGCATGGGAGGGGGAAAGGAGACCATGCATGCAAGAATAAAATGGAGCAGGATGCATGCATGCGAAAAAGAGACAAAATGAAGGATGAAAACATATGTACACAAAAGAGAAAGGAAATGGAAATGAAGCCATGAATGTTAAAGATAAAGTGGTTCATGTTGCATGCAAAAATGAGATGGAACCATGCGCATGCAAAATGAAATTGTATAAAATACATGTATGCAAAATGAAATGAAAGAAGGAACATGTATGCATAAACTCACCTTGGTGGAAGCAAATCAAGACCATAAATAGATAGGGTGGAGGCACATGGTTTGGAGGTGAGTATGAGAGAGAAAGAGATGGTGATGAAGGAGAGAGAGAGAGAGAGAGAGAGAGAGAAAGAGAAAGAGAAAGAGAAAAAAAGAAAGAAAGGGGGGAGAACATGGTGTTGATGGTGTGAGAAAGGAAGAAGATGATGGTTTAGATGAAAGAAGGTTATGACGTGGTGGTGAAGATGAGAATATGGAGATAATGGAAAAGAAGGGGGTGGCTAGATTTTAGTAGAGAAAGGGGAAGGGGGAAGATGTGGTGGTGAGAATGGCATGACTTTGGTGGTGTGGTGGAGGAGAAAATGAAAATGGAGTTAGAGAAAGAAAGAAAGAAAATGGTGGCTTGATGGGGGAGAAAGTGTGGTGTGCTGGTGGTGGTGAAGAATGAAAAAAAGATAATGGTGATGATAAAGTGAAGAAGTATATGGTGTGGTGGTGATAGAGTAGGGGAAAAGAAGAAAAAAGTGATAGTGAGTGAAAAGAGAGAAAATAGACATGGGATAGAAAGAAGGAAGATGAGAGAATGAAGTAAGTTTGAGTGGAAGGAAGAGAGAAAATGAAATAGGAGAAGAAACTATGTTAGTTTATTATTTTACGTTGGTTAAGGGTAGTTTAGGTAACCCTTTTAGTTAACCACCGAAATCGAATACTCTTTTATTTAAATCTTAAGATGGAAACGAATAATTTCTTAATTTAATAGGTCATTTTCTAAAACTTTTAATTTATAGGTTTAAATAAATAATTAAGTAATTAATTATGAATCGTTAAATTCGAATCGTGTGTCTGCTTTATTTTTCTAAAATCTCCCAATAAATTAAAATGAGGATGTTATAAGTTTTACTTTGAATAATTTAATTTTTTATTAGATTGTTATTAATATTATTGTTATTAAAACAGAAGTTGTTAGACATAGTATTTAAATATTCAAATATATCATTTTTCTATATTAACAACAAAATTCATATTGTTTGAAAACTAAGCCTTTATAAATTTGTTGGTAGTAAGTAACAGAAAAACCAATATCAAAAATAAAAAAATAGTAAAATCAAATAATTTATTTGTGTTGGAAAAATATAAAAATATATACCTTAATATTTTTAACATATGGAATAAATGTAATTAATTTGTTCAAAAAATATAAAAACATATAAAAACTAACATTTTTGAACTTAAGGAGAATTTGACTGTTCCCGTAATGCCAGTTAAGATTATGGAAAGAGATGTGAAGCATTTATGTAGCAAGGTCATTCTGTTGGTGAAAGTTGCATGGAGACAATTTGTGGAATTTAATTAGGAGCGGGAGGATGGCATGCAATTACAATATCCAAAATTATTCTAATAGGTATATTAAATTTTGAGGATAAAAATTTTAAGGATTAAAATTTCCTTTTAGAGGGGGGTATCGTAACATCCTAATTTAAATTTTACTTGTTTATTATTGATAACCCAAAAGTAAATTTGGATTAATTAATTATAATTAATAGGTAAGTTAAGTAAGGTTTGATCTGGTCAAGTTAGGTTAACTTAAAGTTACTAGATTAGCTCTTGAAATTAATTAAGCACACAAAATGACTAAAACGCCGTTGCCACTTAAACTCATTAATTTTCTTTTCCTTCTCCTAACGTACACAAAAGAAGAAAGCAAAATTCTCTTCCTCCTTAAGACTATGTCCAACCTTGATTTCTACATGATTCCATGGTTGTAGGCGTGCTTTGGATCCGTAGTCATCAAACCGAAGCTCAAACCCTTGACCCCTCATCCTTTGACTTTGAGTCAAGAAGTCAAAAATCTTTGAAATCTAATACTTCTATTAATTTGGTTTAATTTGTAGTTAGTTAAGCCCAGGTATTTAAGCCAAATTATTGAATTTAAGGTTCAATTGGTAACAATTGAGTAACTCAAATACTTTACAACATGTAGATTTGTAGGCAGGATAGGACATGAGTAATATTTTCCTCACGTCGTCAATTAAGGTATGGAAGGCATAATTTGAGTATGTGGGTATTGAATATAGTACTTTATACTAATTTTTGTAGAACATGAAATATGAAAGATTGTTCGAATGATGATAACTGAATATTGTGGTTAAATAACATGTCAGTTGATGAGAATAATATTCTTTGATGATGCTACATTAAAGGATAATGATGATAATTATGTTTGTGATATACGATAATAAAGAGAACTATGCTTTTGTTATGTATGATAATGAGATGATATTAAAGATGTTGAATATTAGTTAATGCCTAGGAGGACAAGTAATGCACAATGGGTTACATTGAGTTGTGGTTGTGTTGATATCATGTATCATATGTATTGGCCGCACAAGGGGATGCAAGGGATTCTTGTTGCCGACCCAGTGGGGGTGGCTCTATGAGAGGAGTAAGAAACCCTATGGGCTAAGAAGGGCCCGACCATTTTAGTTTAAATGGGTAGGGGTAATTTGGTAATTTTACATATTTAGTTAACTTCTAAATCTAATTTGGTAATTTTAAGTTACTCTAAACTTAACCAGATTAAATATTATTTAACCTATATCATTTTAATTCCTATTTATTATTTGGTTACCAACAATTACCCTTTAATTTTAAACTAGGATGTTATAAATGCCATGTTTTCTAACTCATCTCAACCAATGCATAAATATGCTATACGGATTCTGACAAAGGTAGGTAGTACAATGGTACTAAAAGATTGGCCATATATTAACAATTATTTACCAGATATGCATACTGACACGTATCTTGCAACACTTGTAACCCCTGGTGATACGACTCTATAATAAACAATGGTTTTATGGGTCAGTTCTAGGATACGCTAACCTAGAGTGGGTAGGCCCTTCTTGGCCCACAAGGCTTCTTACTCCTCTTACAGAGCTACCCCCTACTAGGATCAGCAACAAGGGTCCCCTACATCCCCTTATGGAGCCAAATGCATATGATAAATGATATCAACATACACTTCATAACTCAATGCAACCCATTGTACATCACTTGCCCTCCTTGGCATTAATCCCCATTACGAAATCAAATTCAACATTTTAATACCATTATCATCATCATATATCACAAGATACAGTTATCATTGTCATCAATTTGTGATACAAATCATCATCATTCTTAATCATAATCACAACATCATTATACACCATAATACAATTATCATAATCATTGGAATATTCTTCATATATACTATAACATCCCGACATATTTTAATTTTATTCTCACTTAATTCATATATTTTATGGGATAATTTTTTGCAAATACAAGATCTTTCATGATCAATGTATTTTATATTTAAAAGGATACCCAAACTGCTGTCTGTCAAAGGCCAAAACACTCAAACAATACAAAAGTGTATCATTCTGACAGAACCTGGGTGTGGGTATGCCCAAGTGGGCTTATAAATGCCAACATCAAATGGGTAGGACCAGGGCGTATAAACACCCAGGTGGGCGTCTATACACTAGTAGCATCAGAAGGGGGTTAGGTCTTGGGTGTAGGAACGCTCAGGCTAGCGTGAGCACGCTAGAGCAAGGTTACACCAACACTATGCATTAGCATTTATATGCTAGGTGAGCATGGACACGCACGCTAAAGGGAAAACCTGGCACAAAGTGTTAGCCAAGGCCTCAACGCTCAAGAGGGGGGGTGAATTGAGTGTTTCAAATTTTCGCGCGGAATCCCCTTGGAAATGGTTAGTAATATACAAATGATGCAATGATGAAGAGACAACAACTTTTATGCACATATCACACTATGACACACTTGATGTGCAATGACAATATTTAGCTATAAGTGTGATAAACAAGGTAAGTTATTGGTTTAAACAATTTATCAAACAGTTGGAGTGCACAGATTTATTTGTCAATAATGTGATGTTTCCTATAAAGATTCAGCTCATTCAAGTTATCAAACACCTTGTGAATGTGAGAAATAATAGCAATCAAGTAAGTATCACACAAGACTTAATAGGAAACAATGTATTAGATATTTGGTAAGTTATAGCAAGTTCTAACTTTGAAGATCTTCACCAAATATTAACTCAAGCAAATTATCAAACACTTGGCATGCAGAGTTAAGTATTCAACTTGAACAACAACTTGGATTCAGATATTCAGCTTATGCATTTCAACAAACAGTTTATATGCGCAGTTGTATAAAGAGTTCAAGGTAGAGAGAAATGCAAACCAAGTTTAACGAGTTCCACCAACCCGGTGTACGTCTCGCCTTCAAGCAACCCACTTGAAGGATTCCACTATTGAAGATTTGAGATACAAGCTTTGAGCAATTGCAGCTTCCTAGTGTCCCACACTCAAGAACTCAATCCTCACAAGCATAGGGCAACCCACCCAATCTCACAATCTCTCAATAACCCAAAGGTTGAACCCCAACCTTTGTGACCACTCAATCCTAGAGTGAAACAACCACTCAACCTAGAGTGAAAAATCTTGGTGTTTTGGTGTTTGATTTACAATCAATAAACTCTCTCAATAGAGTAGATAAGCAAATGAAAGCTCTCTCTAATTATAACTCTCAACAAGAGGGGATATGCAAATTAAAGCTCACAATCTAACAACTCTTAAGCAATATGCAAGTTTAGAAATAAGAGTTGCAGTACATACAAGAGAAATTTATTTAGAAGACCTCTAGAAGAAGGATGTTGATTGCCTTGTGTTGAGCCTTGGTCTCTTACTTCTCTTGCTTGAATCCATGCTTCTTTTATAGCCATTTTTAGGGTTTTCAGCTATTGCATAGTGTCTTCAACGGATACCTCAAGTGGGCATGAAGTGGGAGTGAAGAAATGAGCTGGAGTTCCACTTAAAGACACTTTCCCCACGTTCTGACACTACGGTAATCGATTAGCCCTCGAGCTGTAATCGATTACAATTTGAAATCTTCAGTGCAATTCGCTCTGTAATCGATTAGCCTTTCTCTTGCAGTCGATTAGCTATGAAACAGAACCATTCTAATCGATTATTCCTTGCCTTGTAATCGATTATGATTGATACCTGATGCTCTTAATTTGTGTCTCGCAGCATGGTAATCGATTAGGTGCTTGTGCAATCGATTATGGACAAAACAGAAGCTCAGTAATCGATTATGCTTGACTTGGTAATCGATTATGGTGAATACCTGATGCTCAATCTTCAACCTTTCAACTGGTAATCGATTAGCCTTTTATCTATAATTGATTATGTTCATTCCAGAATCTATGTAGTCGATTATGGCAATGGTTTAATCGATTAGAACATGTACTTCTTCAAGGTCTTTGATGTGTTCTTGATATGTATTAACACATGGCTTATTCCTTTGATCCTCATGCATGTTTCTTTGATTCTTCTTCAAGTTATGAGCTTGTTCTTCATGATTTAGTTTATGTCTTCAACCTTGTCTTCCATAGCTCATGTTTCTTTAACTCTTTGTGAGGCATCTTCATCTCTTTGTTCTTAGCCATTGTCTTTGTGCTTGAACCTTCTTGTTTCTGAACCTTTGCCATTCCATCATCATCATGAATACTTTGTCATTCATCAAAACTACTTTGCATACTTACATATGCAACTTCATTCTCCCCCTTTTTGATGATGACAATTAATGTTCCATATGGCTTGTATTCATGTGTTGCAAATTCATCATATTGGCTTCATGGTACTATCCTTTCTTCCTTTAGGAGTCTTTGCCTTAGTCTTCACGTTTGTCATTATCAAAACCTGTTTCAACATTTAAACACATTCTCCCCCTTTTTGATGATGACAACCAATGTTCATCTCGTGGGGTGTTAGTTTTATAGAATAATGACAATCAATGTTTATATGTATTCTCCCCCTATATGATGTAATTTGATACCACATATTTATGACATTATAGGCGCAAGTATTTTCTCTCTCTTTTTCAATCATCTCCCCTTTAATCATACAATAGATACCACAAAATAGTTCATCCAATTTAGCATAATGGTTCTATCTCTCCCCCTTTGTAAAATATTTTGTGCCACTTAGAGTGTATACATATAATCTCTCTATAATCTTCTCCCCCTTTGGCATCATCAAAAACTTTCCTTATGATAACACAATAATCATAGTAATTCTTCTCTTTTTACTAATCCTTTCACTAATCTCTCCCCCTTTGGCATCATCAAAAAGATCATCACCTTAATCATAATCTATGCCATCAACATTTAAGTATGTAAATAAGAGAGATTTAGAGCAAGTATTTCATATGGATTTCAAATCAAAGCTTAAAGCATGATCAATGATATATACCATTTTATTACATCTAGAGTCAATAACCACCCACGTAATTTATTCATCAAGTAAGCATATGATTGATTGTTAACTTATTCTAATCATGTAGTGAGTATCATTTTCAAAAACGTCACATGATTCTATATCATTTCAAGTAAGCACATAGTTTTCTCCTATTTTGGCATCATCAAATGCACAAGAATAATTTTCCAAGTAAGCATATAGTTGAGTAAGAGCATGAGTGCCATAAACATAATCATAGAGAAGTGAAATCAAGGATAATCATTCATGTGTATACTCCCCCTTACTACTATAATTGATACCACTTGTAAACAATATACCACTTATTAACATGTGAAATCAATTATACCAATTTGATCAAGTATGATATCACTTGTAGTTCAATTTAATCAAGTCTGATACCATTTTTTTTCATTTTAAAGCATATGATCTCTTTCTAATCGATACCACTGTTGAAATAATAGGTACCATAATATGAGTAAATACCACTCAAAGATTAGATACCATTGCATATAACAATTCACTTGTTAATCATTTCATTAATATTGCTTGATGCATTTCTAGGTATTAGAGCAGTAACATAGAAGACTTTTCAACAATGTATACTTATATCTAGGTATCAGAGCAGGGATGAAGTGATATATTCAGCTCATGAGATTTGTTATTCATACCATTTGTTAATATGATTTGTATAATTCACAAAGCATAATGGTAGAGTAACAATTCGATCATACCTTGGTATTTTGCAAGTTTTATGCCCCTTTTCACATCCTTGTATGGCATTTTGCTTCATCCATGTTGCATTCCTTGATCAATTCTTTGTTCGCCCAGTTTAGTAGTTTGATTTGCCATTTTGAGTCATCCTACATAACCTTAACAAACTCTTTGCAAAGCATATTGTTAGTGGCATTGAGTTCACAAGAGTTTGTACCAATGTTTGGGCCTTTGATGCAGTATTATGAAAATGATTTACTCAGACTTCCATACCACTTGATAAAGAGATAACATATCATCAATAAATATCACTTGTTATAAAGAAATGTTATGAAATTCCCCCTTAATCATGTAATTTAACAAGGATAAATATAGATGTTGATATCACTTTATTGAATAACATAATTCATATGATTCGGAGCATAGTGGTAGAGTGAGCACTAACTTCAAACATAGGCAAATAATCAAGTGTAACAATCTTTCCCTTTCAATGGATACCACTAGTTGATGCAATTTCATTTATGTCTAGATATCAGAGCAAAGATGGAGTGATTAAAACAATTTGTTGGCTTACTCATGCAAGTGTATTATAACATATGCCAATATATTCACTCTTTTCCATATGACTTTTGTATCTCAAATAATCTCTTCTTATCTTATGCCTATGATGTTACATATAGGTCTAGTCAAGCATTCACATATGGCATTTATCAAATATGTAGGAGAAAGCATTTTGCATAGATAATTAGTAACGCATATAGATAAGTCACAAAAGCATCTCATGGTTATCATGTGTAATGCAAGTCATACTCTCATCTATGTCATACAATTTGTTATCTAGATATTATGCATGATACCACTTGATGGATTTGCTAATTTAGGCTCTTGATATCAATTACTAACATTTAAGCATTCAACACAAGATTTTTAGCAATCATCATTGTTCATAATGTTATTCAAAAATTCTTTTCAATCTCAATGATGCATATTTTTCAAACTTCTTTTCACAGTCAAGATCATGCATCATCAAACATACGACATAGTAAGAATTATAATGTTGATCGAGATAGATACCACTTGCACATACATGGTATATGATCATAGCATGCATTATTACTTATCATATCATGCATTGTTTCTTAACATATCATCATGTTCATGCCTATGATGTTATACTCATAACGTTAAGGTCTAGGCAATCACTTGTTGTAACATACATACTTTATCTCTAGGAGCATAGATACCACTTGTACACGCAATATGTGTATTCATTATCAAGGCATAGTAACAAGCGCATAATCAAGATTATGTCCTCATGATCTCTTCCTCTTACTAATTCAATTCATACCATTTTTAAAGAAAGATGTTTGTGATTTAGATACCACTAGTTGACCAACATATAAATGATACATCATCAAGAATTCATGTTTAATCATTCATGCATCATTTAAGGGTTCATACGTTTTCAAGGATTCATACATCATCCAAGAATTTATACATCAAGAGTTCATGCATCATTTGAGACTTTGAATCTAAGCATCATGTTTCAATCCTTTCTAACTCACGTGGATGAATATATCTTAAGTTTTTCATGTACCATGTTATTCAAACAATCATTCATCAAACCCATCATCAAACACTATTGATCCTACGGTTTTCATGAGTTGAAGGGGTCTTAAGATTATCTCAAAACTTAACACCTTTCATGCTCAAGCATGCATATCAAATCAAGGTAAGATTTTCTCATATCAAGATTCATTATGAATGAGTATTCATATTGATTATATGATAATTGCTTGCACCTTTTGTTGTACCACCTTTTAGTGTTGTCCATTGGATTTTGTCGGTGCAATCCATCTTGTGTGAGTCACATTAAAGCTTCTTGTCCATTTCCTTGTTTTGAATGGTTCCCTTTTAGATGTATGATGAGTCATCATAATCTTGGCTTGCTCTATTCTTCTCCTTTGCCATTTGGAATGGAGATTGAGATACTTGATATCTCCTTAGGCCATGAGATTTGGTCATCCATCAATGAGAAGTTGTTGCTTTAAAGTTTGCCTACAAGATTTCAAAATTTTAAGGTACCCTTTGAGATTTGGGTCCTTCCTTGTTAGTTTAGGATTTCAATGTGGTTTTTGGAATCCATACCTTTCTTGTACACTTTTGACGGGATTTCTTTATAAAACAATTAGGGGATATATGACCATACATTCCACAATAAAAACATGTTGTATCCAAAGAATAAGTCATAGTAGAATTGTAATGGTTCCTATTATGTTCTTTCCTTTTAAAACAATTTGACATAGAGTCCTCTTTTCTTTCATGGTTTGTGCATCTTAGAGAGGATTTGGATTTTTCTTTGTATGATGTACAATGGTTCTTGTAATGACCTATTTTTCTTCTTTCAAGTGTATGCCTTTGATCTTTAATAGGTGCACTTAGATTCTTTTGACTATGTGTGAGCTTACTAAGTGCTTCTTTTAGTTCTTTATTCTCATTTTCAAGAAGCATACATTTATCAATAAGCACACAATCATTATTATCATTACAAGTTCTAAGAGATACATTTGAAGCTACTAATTCATCATTTTGAACTCTAAGATATTCTTTTTCTATGTGAACATCATGCAATTCTTTTTCAAGAGTCAAAATGGTTTGTTTAGAGCATGCATATTTCTTTGATAACAAGATAAATTTTTCATGCAATTCTTCAAATGCTTCTAATAATTCATCCTTATCAATTTCATCATCATTATCATCATTAAAAGCATTTAAAGAGCATACCTCATCATCTTGGGAGTGCTTTGTCATTAGGCATGCAAGGTCTTCTTCCGATTCATTGATCTCTTCTTCCGGACTTAATTTAAAGCCTTCATCTTGGCAAGAAATGGTACTAATCCTTGCATCTTTATCATCATTAGTATTCTCATAAATTGTTTCAAGAGTTTCCCACATTTCTTTGGCATTATCACAAATAATAACTCTAGAGACATCATTAGGTTCTAATGCTAATGTGATAAGAATTTTAGCTCTAAGATTAAATTGTACCTTTCTTTCTTCTTCCATAGTCCATAAGTTCGTGGGCTTCATACATTCTATATTATCGACAATATGCATAGGAATGAAAGGACCAAATTGAATAGCATTCCATACCTTGAGGTCATAGGATTGGATAAAGATTTTCATCCTTTCTTTCCAAATAGCATAGTCTTTGCCATTGAAGATTGGAGGTCTACTTATTGTGCCATTTTGTGGAAATGCATCATAAGAGGTAGAGGCCATCTTGATCTCCTGCAGCTGTTAAGCCTTGTGGCAAGAGTCAAGCTCTGATACCACTTGTTAGCCAAGGCCTCAACGCTCAAGAGACGGGGTGAATTGAGTGTTTCAAATTTTCGCGCGGAATCCCCTTGGAAATGGTTAGTAATATACAAATGATGCAATGATGAAGAGACAACAACTTTTATGCACATATCACACTATGACACACTTGATGTGCAATGACAATATTTAGCTATAAGTGTGATAAACAAGGTAAGTTATTGGTTTAAACAATTTATCAAACAGTTGGAGTGCACAGATTTATTTGTCAATAATGTGATGTTTCCTATAAAGATTCAGCTCATTCAAGTTATCAAACACCTTGTGAATGTGAGAAATAATAGCAATCAAGTAAGTATCACACAAGACTTAATAAGAAACAATGTATTAGATATTTGGTAAGTTATAGCAAGTTCTAACTTTGAAGATCTTCACCAAATATTAACTCAAGCAAATTATCAAACACTTGGCATGCAGAGTTAAGTATTCAACTTGAACAACAACTTGGATTCAGATATTCAGCTTATGCATTTCAACAAACAGTTTATATGCGCAGTTGTATAAAGAGTTCAAGGTAGAGAGAAATGCAAACCAAGTTTAACGAGTTCCACCAACCCGGTGTACGTCTCGCCTTCAAGCAACCCACTTGAAGGATTCCACTATTGAAGATTTGAGATACAAGCTTTGAGCAATTGCAGCTTCCTAGTGTCCCACACTCAAGAACTCAATCCTCACAAGCATAGGGCAACCCACCCAATCTCACAATCTCTCAATAACCCAAAGGTTGAACCCCAACCTTTGTGACCACTCAATCCTAGAGTGAAACAACCACTCAACCTAGAGTGAAAAATCTTGGTGTTTTGGTGTTTGATTTACAATCAATAAACTCTCTCAATAGAGTAGATAAGCAAATGAAAGCTCTCTCTAATTATAACTCTCAACAAGAGAGGATATGCAAATTAAAGCTCACAATCTAACAACTCTTAAGCAATATGCAAGTTTAGAAATAAGAGTTGCAGTACATACAAGAGAAATTTATTTAGAAGACCTCTAGAAGAAGGATGTTGATTGCCTTGTGTTGAGCCTTGGTCTCTTACTTCTCTTGCTTGAATCCATGCTTCTTTTATAGCCATTTTTAGGGTTTTCAGCTATTGCATAGTGTCTTCAACGGATACCTCAAGTGGGCATGAAGTGGGAGTGAAGAAATGAGCTGGAGTTCCACTTAAAGACACTTTCCCCACGTTCTGACACTACGGTAATCGATTAGCCCTCGAGCTGTAATCGATTACAATTTGAAATCTTCAGTGCAATTCGCTCTGTAATCGATTAGCCTTTCTCTTGCAGTCGATTAGCTATGAAACAGAACCATTCTAATCGATTATTCCTTGCCTTGTAATCGATTATGATTGATACCTGATGCTCTTAATTTGTGTCTCGCAGCATGGTAATCGATTAGGTGCTTGTGCAATCGATTATGGACAAAACAGAAGCTCAGTAATCGATTATGCTTGACTTGGTAATCGATTATGGTGAATACCTGATGCTCAATCTTCAACCTTTCAACTGGTAATCGATTAGCCTTTTATCTATAATCGATTATGTTCATTCCAGAATCTATGTAGTCGATTATGGCAATGGTTTAATCGATTAGAACATGTACTTCTTCAAGGTCTTTGATGTGTTCTTGATATGTATTAACACATGGCTTATTCCTTTGATCCTCATGCATGTTTCTTTGATTCTTCTTCAAGTTATGAGCTTGTTCTTTATGATTTAGTTTATGTCTTCAACCTTGTCTTCCATAGCTCATGTTTCTTTAACTCTTTGTGAGGCATCTTCATCTCTTTGTTCTTAGCCATTGTCTTTGTGCTTGAACCTTCTTGTTTCTGAACCTTTGCCATTCCATCATCATCATGAATACTTTGTCATTCATCAAAACTACTTTGCATACTTACATATGCAACTTCATTCTCCCCCTTTTTGATGATGACAATTAATGTTCCATATGGCTTGTATTCATGTGTTGCAAATTCATCATATTGGCTTCATGGTACTATCCTTTCTTCCTTTAGGAGTCTTTGCCTTAGTCTTCACGTTTGTCATTATCAAAACCTGTTTCAACATTTAAACACACAAAGCCTTAGCGTATGAACGCCCAAGCTAGCGTATGTACGTTAAGATCAGACACCATATTAGCTTAGGCATCACACGCACACACGTAGGCTCGCCAATGTAGGACCATGACCAAGGACTAGTGTGAACACCTCTTTTGGTCCGGCCCAAAGTGTAAGCTTAAGCGTGAATTAAGAAAAATTGAGAGCATTAGGGGCCTCTCGCTTAAGCGAGACCTCCTCACACTTGAGATTAAAAGCTGCGCGCTTAAGCGTGCCAAGTTGGAAACAACGCTATGAGAAAGTCGAAATAGCGTTACATGAAACATGGGTGCACTACAAGGTCAAAAGCATCAAAAGCATCCGTTACCTAAATCAAGGATCAGTGGAAATTTTTAATTAAAAAAGCACCAGACATCTATTGCCCAAATTGGGGATCAGTGAAGAATTTCCGAGTCTGACTTGGAATCGGGTAGAGATATTTCCGAGAGAAGAATTACCGAGTGAGGCATTTCTGAGTGGGTTGCTTCCGAAAGATGTACTTCTGAGTGAAGAAAGGCTCTGACCTGGAATGAGCCTCTTTCGGCCAGACTCTCTCAAGGTCCGTACTTCCGAGTGGGATGTCTCCGAGTGACGCATCTCCGAGTGGGTTGCTTCCAAGTGAATTACTTCCGAGCGAAGAAAGCCTTTGACTATGAAGAGTATTTTTCAGGCAAAGATATATCTGAGTGAGGTGTCTCCAAGTGAGATATTTCTGAGGGAAGTACCTCCGAGCGAAAAGAGACTCTGACTTCGAATGAGTACCTCTCGGGCGGAGATACGTCCAAGTGACGAATTCCCGATTGAAGTATTCTAAATGAAAAATATCTGACTTCGAATGAGTACCTCTCGGGTGGAGATATATCCAAGTGGAGAGTTCCCTATTAAAGCCATTCTGGATGAAAAATGAGTGACTTCGGATGAGTGCTTTTTCTAGGCTGAGATGTTTCCGAGTAGATAATTCCCGAGTGAATTGATTCTGAATAAAAAGGGCTCTGAACTTTGAAGGAGCACTTTTCGGGCAGAGACATTTCCAAGTTCCATACTTCCGAGTGAGGTGTCTCCGAGTGAGACATTTCCGAGCGGGTCATTTCAAGGGAATTACTTCCGAGCAAAGAAAGGCTCTGACTATGAATGAATACTTTTAGGGCAAAGATATATATCCGAATTGGGTGTCTCCGAGTGAGATATTTCTGAGTGGGCCATTTCAAAGGAATTACTTCTGAGCAAAGAAAGGCTCTGACTATGAATGAATACTTTTTGGGTAGATATATCCGAATAGGGTGTCTCCGAGTGAGATATTTCCGAGTGGGTCATTTCAAGGGAATTACTTCCGAGAGAAGGAAAGCTTTGACTTCAAATGAGTATTTCTCGGGTACAGATATTTCCGAGTGGATAATTCTCGAGTGAATAGATCCTGAACAAAAAGGGGCCTGAACTTCGAAGGAGCACTTTTGGGGCAGACATTTCCAAGTTCCATACTTCCGAGTGAGGTGTCTACAAGTGAGACATTTCTGAGCGGGTCATTTCAAGGGAATTACTTCCGAGCAAAGAAAGGCTCTAACTATGAATGAGTATTTTTCGGGCAAAGATATATCCGAGTAGGATGTCTCCGAGTGAGACATTTCCGAGTGGGTCACTTCCGAGAGATATACTTTCGAGCGAAGAAAGACTTTGATTTCAAAGTAGTACCTCCCGGGCAGAGACACATTCGAGTAAAGAATTCCCGAGTGAATCAATTTTGAACGAAAATTGACTGACTTTGAAGGAGCTCTTTCCGGAGAGATATTTCTGAATAAGGTGTCTCCGAGTGAGATATTTCCGAGTAGGTCACTCGGGGAAAGAAAGACTGACTATGAATGAGTGCTTCAAGCAGAAACACTTCTGAGCGAATCATCTCCGAGTAAAGCGATTCTAAACAAAAAGAGGCTCTGATGAATACTTCTCAGAAAGAGATATTCCCGAGTGAGTCGGACGTCGAAAGAGCACTTTTTTTAAGCAGAGATATATCCGAGACATTTCTGAGTTGGTCACTTTCGAAGGAAGAAAGGCTATGACTAAAGTCTCTCAAGCAGAGACATTTCCGGCCAAAGCACCTCTGAGTAAAGCAATTATGAACAGAAAAGGAGCCGGTGTCACTTGAGTGAATTCGAGCCTTCACACCAAGTGTCAAAGGGTCAATTTTTACACTCGGTCTTTTTGTGTATGTAAGCACCTGTTTCGATCCGATTAATTTCCACCGAGAATGGATACTGACAGAGACAGCGATCCGGGCCATAAGAAGAACACCGACCCAAGTCTGAGGAATACCGATTTGAGACAACGGAAGAGGCATCATCCCTGAGACCATCCAAGTGAGACCGTTGTCCTTTCTTATCTGACGTGGGAAGGCGCTTTCATGAACTTGATAATGGACCTATGTGACACCATTCGAGGAGTCCGATTGCCCATGCTGACTTGGAATCGCACCATCCAAGTTGATCCTCGAATCCTGGGGGCGGATGACAACAGACAAAAATGAAAATAATAAAAATTACTCATCAGCCGCCATTCCCTATAATTGTCAATGACCAGGCTGTCTCTCCACTACATACATGGATCTAATAGAGGCTTGAGCTGTCTAAGTGGAATCGCACCATCCAAGTTGATCCTTGAATCATGGGGACAGCTGATAACAAACAAAAAAGAAAATAATAAAAATTACTCATCAGCCATTGTTCCCCATAATTGTTGGTGGCCAAGCTGTCTTTGAGCTGTTTAAGCACTCAACTACCACTTGGATTTCTATAAATACCTCAGCTGAAGAGGCATGAGGATCCTGGCATCTTGAATCCTGGAACCTTTGGCAAAAATTTACTCCATTGTCTTGAATCTGAAAAAAAGAAACCTGTCCCCAACCCACATGCTCTTGTTTTCTTTGAAACAGAAGCACTAGTCTCGTTTGTGTTTGATGGACTTCAAAACCTCCTTGTCACTCTAAATTCCGTCCAAACCCTATACTGCTCCTAACACCACTGAATCCTACACCATTTCTCTATCAAAATACATTTTTGCCACTGAGTCCTACTCCTGCTCCACACTATACTTCAGTTTATTCCACACCGGCTCTAATCCGCAGTCCGGTTCCTCCCAAGTCTACACCACACTGGTTCTGTTTTGTCTCTTTTCTTTTGTTTTTTTTTTATTGTTTATTCTTCTGCTGGATTTGTAATTTTGTTGAACCTGTTCTCTTGTTTAAGTTTATTCCGTTAAATTTCCTTTATTTTTCTTTATAACTAGTAATAACAACAAAGAACTACGTGACCCTAATTTCTCAAAAGCTCGAGAATACGTAGGAGCGGGAAGCAGTTCCTGTCGGGCCCATCTTTCTTTATTCAATTTTTTTTAGAAGTTTCCATTTTTGTCTTGTTACTAAAAGGAGGAGCGAGGTCAATTTGGATGAGAAGTCCTGTTAATCTCATTTTTTTAAAATATCTATTTTTTAAAAAAAGGAGGAGCGAGGTTAATTTGGACGAGACGTCCTGTTAATCTCATTTTTCATTTTTTTATTTTTTTTATTTTTTTAATATCTTTTTTAAAAAAGGAGGAGCGAGGTTAGTTTGGACGAGACGTCCTGTTAATCTCATGTTTAAAAAATTTCGTGTCTATTTTTTTTGTTTATTTTTGTATGCTTTGCCATTTAGTACATTCCTTTTCTGAAGAAGTTAAAATAATTTTTGGGTTAATTATAATGCGCGCTATCATATTGAGGTAACCATTTTATAACGGACAGTTGTGAGGTGCTAATACCTTCCTCACCTGTAATTAGGCTCCCGAACTTAGAATTTTACTTTCATAACCAGTGCTTTAACGAAAGGTTTTCCTGGTATTTTATCCTTAAAATATTGGTGGCGACTCCCTGTTTTCTTTTCGAAAGGAATTTGAAACACGTTTTAATATTTTTGAGGGTCGACCTTCCCACCGTGATCCCGGTCGCGACAACTAGGAACCAGCGTATGCATGCTGGTGGGGTGTTGGTATGCTTACACAGGAGACCATAGGATAGGGACGTGGTGTAGGCACGCCAAGCTGGGCATGGACATGCCCAATGTAACACCCACAAACCATGACTTTGCATTTTTGGTCCCTATACTATACTTTTCCAACGTCGAGTACCCCTAAATTGCCCGTTTCAACTCTGAATGACACCAAATTTCGTGGATACCATATTTTCCCTATTCTGGACCTGTTGACGTAGTCCGTTATCAAAATCCTATCGTATGAGAAAGTTATGCGCTAAAATGAAATTTGACCAAAATTAACCCAAACCAATGCATAAAACCATCCAAATGGAATCCAAACCACACAACGCCTATGCACACAAGTTCTAAATGACATTGGGGACTTATTGTTCCCCCCTGGGTGTTCTAATTCCTGTCGGACCTTTATTTTTCCCTTTTTAGTTCCTAACTTCACCATTTACTTCACCTAAAATGTAATTTCATTTCTCAATCATTAACTTATCAATTTCATCACTATTCATCACACAACTACACATTTGTACTGAAAAGCGTCTCATACATATAAACAGATACCTACTCATCACATTCATTCATCAATCACTAATCAAGAATGGTTTCGTGTCAACATCCACAATCACAAACGTCATGCATACAAATTCAACATATAAGTTCCACATTCATAATCTACTTTCATATACTAACTCAATATCATTGAATCATTTAACACAATCATCAACATCAACTATCGCCTCATGACCTAGGCTTAGAAATTAAAAACACCATCAAGTTAACTATCATAGATCATACACACACATATTATAACCAATTCATTACAATCACCATCAAACTACATTAACTTACCTTCCTTGGCATTGGTTCCACCGTGACCTCATTTAGTGCTCACCTTTGTGGTGTCCTTTAGCAACCTGCTTCTAGTCACTAAAAACCACAGCAAGGGGATGAATGATTGAAATTAAGAATTAACATAGAAATGAATAAACATACACTAGGAAAAGTGTAATTTAGCTACTTTTCTAGTTAAAGCATTATTTTTAGCATTAGACCTTTACATACCACTCCAATCATCAAGTTTCTCTTTTCACTGTAACTAATGTCAATTCGAATACATCAAACTTCTCATTGATTCTTATAATATCAATTTACTGTTAATTCAACTAACATCGATCTCGCCACAAGTTAAAATAACCTTAGTCTCATCATCCAATTAATTAACATTATTTCCTAAATCAATTCAACATTATCTCACCATCAAATTAATCATCATAATCTCATTATTATTAAATTAATATCTGATCGTCATCAAGTTAAATCAACATCATTTCATGTTTTCGCCTACCATACTAATTCAGTCATATACATACTTCAACAATCATAATAATTGATCATATCAAAATCATCAAGTCACACCATTATATCATCATTACAAGCCCATCAGGCTATCTAAAGTCTCACAAATACAACATTCTGAACCCATTTTATTTAATTACATCATTCAATATAATCATCACCAGTTCATCATCAATCACGAGATCAAATCATGCAAGGCACAACTGACTCTCAAACAAATATAATGACTTGCTAGTAGCTAGATACTAAAAGGATCTACCATCAGCTATGGGCCGTACTTGACACCCTGTGAACCCGACATGGTCTACCGAGCCCGACTTGACTCTCCACCTTAACCACTGGGTCCTACTTAACCACTGGGTATCTCAACTGGGTCCAGCTTGACCACAAGAGCCAAAAGCAAGGGGCAACATATACCATCAATCGTCCTCAACCACACAAAGCACATAAATTCCTTTTTAATTTCCATTTCTTTATTAATTGGCAGAAAGACCTCACATGAATTATATTGGGTGGCCACACAGACCCGACACATAGACAATCACCAAGGTAGACACACAGACCGGGCCCTAAATATAACACCTCATATAAATAAATAACATTCAAACAATAATTTTCAAATAATAGGGTGGCCACACAAACCAAGCCCATAACACAATCTCATGTTATCAATAACCCTCATATCATCATGCCATTAGTAATCATCAAACATTAATCATTTAAATAAGGGGGCGACCACACAGACCCGACCCACAACATATGTTCTCAATCAAATCTTCCCTAGCCGCTAAGGCATAGTTACCACAATTATCACAAATCAATACACAACTTCATTGCATATACATCGCCAAATAATTATCATAAGTCATAGGTTTTCATAATCATCAATCTAATTGATTCTTCATCACATCCTTTAATAATTCAATAACAATTTAGCATCGTTTCGCTTCATCATCTCTTATCAACAGGTTACTCAATAGAATAATAAAATTTCATAATTTCACCTATAATCATAATCATCATCACTTAGACATCTCAGTATAATCAATCTTTATTTTATTAATTCTCAACATTCTCACGCGTTTAGTATTTCTCGCTATTATTCACATTGCTTAAACCAGTTGTATTACAATATCAATGTGTCTACATTATCAATCAAGTCCTTATTTGTCAATATTATTCAATTACATATAATTAACATCACATATATTGGCCTTTACACATTTACACTGAATTTGATATTTTAACATATCCTACTCTTTTCATGTACTTTACAAGTTCATTCTCCTAGTCACAAAATTCAAGGTTAAAATTTACCACAATCGTCCTTATTAAACTTATACACTAAAAATTTCAAATCCACACCAGCTCTCACAATTTCATTCTTTTATTAAGATAATTCATATGTTTACATATTCTTACTATCTCTTATTACTTTCAACCTTAATGTATTCACCACAAAATATATTTTAGCTTTTCAATTCTCCACAACCTTATCAATCAATTAGGTATCAATTTATTAATTCATATATCAGTCATAATTTCCAATATTCGTAACCACTTATATTTCGTAAAACTCAACCCTGTTATTATTCACTTTTCAAATTTACTCTTTCCTTTATTATTCAATACATTACTCTTCTTTAATTAGTCATCGCCGAAATTATTAATTTAATCAACTTAACTAATAGCTGCTATAATTTACCTCTTTCTTGTTCTCCAAACAACGCACATAAATTTCTACATTAACCTTAACCCAGCACACCCTTTTACCTTGATTCCATGCTTCGATTAGTCGTTCCAAATGTTGATCACGCCTATAACTTGATAATCCTCCACTTCACTTCCGATTTTGACACCCACTTTACTTAACAATCCTCCAAAACCCATTCCGACACCTACGAACATCGAAATGAATAACCCATTAGCCATTAACAATAACCATTACTTCTAGAAACTTAATCAAGCTTCGTATTGCCATAAAAATGAAAAATTGGAACCCCTATGCATGCAATTTGGCCAAGAGAAGGAAGAAGGGGGAAAACGTGAATCGAAGACCCATTGTCTAAAAAGCCATATTTAAGCTTCAATGCTCAAGGAGAACATAAAAATTGAACCTCCCCCTCTATGCAAAGCCATTTTCGGCTAAAGAGAGAAAATGAAAGGGAGATAGAAAACTCAAAATTAAAGACGCATATGGACTCACCTCATTGCCCCATTCCAAAAACGTGATCAATTTCAAGTTTTAACATGAAGAGGACCCTTAATTTGAAGCATGAACACACGAAAATGGAAGGAAAAAAGAAACAACACCTTACCTCACTTTCTCGTGCGTGAACCCATGGTGGAAGAAGAGAATGGTTTTTTGTCTTATATCATTAAGGGTAATTTGGTCTTTTACTTATTCTTTTTCCATTTTCTTTTATTAGCCTTATAAATAAACCTTTTATTTTTACCTTTACAAACTTAAAATTTTTAGCACCACCCTTTTTATTTTAATTTAACCTTAATAATCAACCAATCAAATTAATTCATTTAATTCTCACCGCCTTAATTATTTGAAATAAAGTTATAATAATTAATAATAATTTCTAAAAAATCTAAATTAATTTGAAATAATTTATTTATAAATTTTTTGCCAATCACTAATTTTTAAATTAATTACCTAGGATGTTACATATACTAACTAAGGTTAAATTTTTCTTATTTCTTATAATGATGGTTCCTGTAACATCCTGGTTTAGATTTAATTACCAATTAAGGTTAATTACGGAATTAAAATTATTAATTGAATAATAATATCAGGAAATGTCACATGTGCCCTTGGTGGTGTGATGGAGTTTCGGTTCCCTCCCTCTCTCCTTCATTAATCACGCTGATTGTGATTGATGGCTGATGGCATTAGCATTAAGTGAGGATGTGGCTGTTGATTGAGAGGGAGTGCTGGCACAGAACAGAGTAATGATGAAAGCTTCAGCCTCACATTTCTTACCCACTCTTTGCCCATTCTTACTTTTTTATGCTGAAAAACACTCTTGGGTTCCCTCCAGAATTCCCTGGAGACTCTTCTTCTTCTTGCTGTCTCTTTATCTTCGTCTTCTTCATCTTCGTCTTCTTCATCTTTTTCTTCCACTCGAACGTTGAGTAGAACCACGAGTGGGAAGTGGGAACAGCATGGTGCTGAGTGTCTGGGAGGCTAGGATCCTCCACTGTTTTGCCAAAACAGCGATGGGTGCTTGGAAACATGGAAGTCCTTCATTGTTGATAAGGAAGGGCTGTTCGAGTGTGGGAACAGCATTTGGATTCCTCCACTGGACTGAGTGTGAGGACAGCATTGTGATTTGGAGGCTTGACATGGAGTGTCTTGGTGGTAGAGCTGTTCGAGAATATGAGTGGCTCAGTGTTCCTCCTAAGCTAAGTGCCATAGAGGATGACTGAATCAAGTTGTTCTGTTGAGAATGAGTGACCAAGGGGCAACTAGTTGGTGCTAAAAGCTCGAGGAGCTGCTGGAATCTTCATTCCAGGTAGGGGGGCTGATTTACATCTCAAATGTATGGTTTATGGATGGGTTTCGGGTCGTTTTGCTTAAATATGTGGTGCTATGGTTGAAATATATTGATTGATGTGTTGTAGTACCTGCAACGCCCAGATATTTATGATATTTGTGATCTATCTAGTGTGTAATGAGTCTGTCCATGAGATGAATACAGAGTAAATGAATGTACGTGTTATTATGATTGCCGAGTGCATTATGTTGAGAGACAGTTGATAAATATTCATTTGTTGTTTTATATTAAAATGCATGCCGATGCCGAGTGTATGAGATGGTTATACTGATCCCCGTGTGTAATTTTGTGTTTAAATGCATGTGATGCTTGTCATTGAACATGCGAATGCTGAGTGCATAAGATGGGGACTATTGTGCTAATTCTGTGTAGGATTTTATATGAATTAGTATGAGATGCTTGTTGCAAATGTTAATGCCGAGTGGATCTCATGAAATAGCATGTGATGCTTGTTGTAAATGATAATTCCGAGTGGATGGCATTGTGATTGCCGAGTGCATCAGATGTGGATCGGTTATATTAATTCTTGTTTGGGATTCTATGTTGAAGTGCATGTGTTATGTGGAGTTTAACGAATAAATGGCATTGTTGATGAACATGTGTGAAATATAAAAAGACCTTGGGTTGGACTCAAGGCAATGCTGAGTGCATTGGCGTTGGACGCCTGATGAATAAGACCGTATGCATCTGATTCACCACTGGAAATGCTTGGAGCATATAGCGTTGGACGCTTAATATAGAGTCAGCAATCAGATGAATACGTGTCAAATATAATAAAAGACCTTGAGTTAGACTCAGGGCAATGCCGAGTGCATTAGCGTTGGACGCTTGATGAAAGACCTTGGGTTGGACTCAAGGCAAGCCTACCGAGTTGGACTCGGGGCTACCAGTAACACTTCCGTTGTCACTTGGAGTGACTGTGTTACATGTGAGGGCAAACGATTTGGTACTAGTAAAATGGATGGATCAGCTTGGAGCTGAATAAAAGGCTTAGAGCCTATGTTGCAACAATAAAATTTAATAATAATGGATCGGATCCGACTGAAATGATGTGTGCACACTTATAATTGTTATTGAGCTCAATGTGCACATATATATCCAAGTGGATATATACTGATGTGTGCATGTATACTGATGCTATGCCGAGTGCATATATATATCCAAGTGGATGAATGCATGTATACTGATGCTATGCCGAGTGCACACTTAAATTCGAGTGGATAAATGCCTGTATACTGATGCTTTTGTTGAGTGCACACTTATACTGTTGATAAGCTCAATGTAATTATATATATATATATAGGTGAATGCTGTTGTAAATAGCATGATTAATATAGCCATGAATAATTGGAGTGAATTCCGACTGGATGAACATGTGTACATTGGTATTATTGCCGAGTGCAATGTCATGTTATAGCTGTGAGTATGTGATTGAGAATGATGTGAATTACTCAGTCTTGATTGAATTGCATGAATCCCGAGTGGATGATGTTATTAGAGTAATTATATTGAATGGCAGGGTGTATTATTGCTGACTAAATAATATCATTGTATGGTTAAAATTTGAGGATTAAATCCGAGTCAATAACTGTCATTTAATATGTAAAAGCTCACCCCTACTGTGGCTATATTTTTCAGTATATGCAGGTCGGACTGGGAATGATGAAGTGGCCTCAAGTCCGAGTGATGAGCACTTAGATTGTTGAAGTGCATGTATAGTACATATTGTAAATACATACGTTAAAGCCTTGGCCGGCTCTCATGTAACCCGGTAGTCTAAACGTATTTATTTATATGGGTTGACTATCAGAGATGGAAACAAGTATACAATTATATAAATATATATATTACATTGAGATGATGTTACTTGTATCGACTGGGATATGGTGTCGAATAATAATGCTAAGTTAATGAATTTTTGGGTGGAATATTGTTGGGAGAGCCATTTCCGAGTGAGGCTTTAGTGTGTGTGGGCCTTATCCGAGTGATAAAGGCATAAGACAGTTCCGAGTAAGATGTACTCGAGTGGGCTACTTCCGAGGGAAGACTAGTCCATATGTTACCGAGTGAAAAGTATGAGTAAACCCCGAGTGGGGAAGGGTTTGAATATTCCCTAGTGGAAATCCCGAATGAACCTTTTCCGAGGGAAGAGTGATTGCGATGGTCCTGATTAAGGTTATATATTCCGAGTGAATAAGGGTATATATATTCCGAGTGGCTAAGTGATAAATAAGTCCGAGTAAGACTTAAGTTAGTGAATTCCTCCGAGTGACGAGAGGATAGAGGAATCCCGAACGAAACTTGATTGTGGAGACTCCTTCCGAAGGAACAGAGGTTATGGTGATCTCCGAGTGGGGAAGATCAAAATATGCAGAGTGCAAAATGGATAAGAATTCTGAGTGAATTGAGGCTGAAATATACCGAGTGATATTTTACTGGGGAAACAATCCGGGTGAGGGAAAGCTTATAGACTCCGAGTGGAGTAACCGAGGGATTCATTTCCCGGGTGGCGAGTAAACGCTTCCGAATGAAGTTCGAATGTGAACTTCTTGAAGTAAATTAAGTATTTGGCTAAGTGTGAGTGTACCGGGCGAAGCATGACCCGAAGTGGTCAAACCCCGAAATTCCGAGTGAGGAAATTACTGAGTGAAATTGTTCGCTTCAACGAACGAGTGAGGCTTTAGTGTGTGTGGGCCTTATCCGAGTGATAAAGGCATAAGACAGTTCCGAGTAAGATGTACTCGAGTGGGCTACTTCCGAGGGAAGACTAGTCCATATGTTACCGAGTGAAAAGTATGAGTAAACCCCGAGTGGGGAAGGGTTTGAATATTCCCTAGTGGAAATCCCGAATGAACCTTTTCCGAGGGAAAAGTGATTGCGATGGTCCTGATTAAGGTTATATATTCCGAGTGAATAAGGGTATATATATTCCGAGTGGCTAAGTGATAAATAAGTCCGAGTAAGACTTAAGTTAGTGAATTCCTCCGAGTGACGAGAGGACAGAGGAATCCCGAACGAAACTTGATTGTGGAGACTCCTTCCGAAGGAACAGAGGTTATGGTGATCTCCGAGTGGGGAAGATCAAAATATGCAGAGTGCAGAATGGATAAGAATTCTGAGTGAATTGAGGTTGAAATATACCGTGTGATATTGGACTGGGGAAACAATCCGGGTGAGGGAAAGCTTATAGACTCCGAGTGGAGTAACCGAGGGATTCATTTCCCGGGTGGCGAGTAAACGCTTCCGAATAAAGTTCGAATGTGAACTTCTTCAAGTAAATTAAGTATTTGGCTAAGTGTGAGTGTACCGGGCGAAGCATGACCCGAAGTGGTCAAACCCTGAAATTCCGAGTGAGGAAATTACATACGTTAAAGCCTTGGCCGGCTCTCATGTAACCCGGTAGTCTAAACGTATTTATTTATATGGGTTTACTATCGGAGATGTAAACAAGTATACAATTATATAAATATATATATTACATTGAGATGATGTTACTTGTATCGACTGGGATATAGTGTCGAATAATAATGCTAAGTTAATGAATTTTTGGGTGGAATATTGTTGGGAGGGCCATTTCTGAGTGAGGCTTTAGTGTGTGTGGGCCTTATCCGAGTGATAAAAGCATAAGACAGTTCCGAGTAAGATGTACTCGAGTGGGCTACTTCCGAGGAAAGACTAGTCCATATGTTACCGAGTGAAAAGTAAGAGTAAACCTCGAGTGGGGAAGGGTTTGAATATTCCCGAGTGGAAATCTCGAATGAACCTCTTCTGAGGGAAGAGTGATTGCGAGTGGCTAAGTGATAAATAAGTCCGAGTAAGACTTAACTTAGTGAATTCCTCCGAGTGATGAGAGGACAGAGGAATCCCGAACGAAACTTGATTGTGGAGACTCCTTCCGAAGGAACGGAGGTTATGGTGATCTCCAAGTGGGGAAGATGAAAATATGCCGAATGCAGAATGGATAAGAATTCCAAGTGAATTGAGGTTGAAATATACCGAGTGATATTAGACTGGGGAAACAATCCAGGTGAGGGAAAGCTTATAGACTCCGAGTGGAGTAACCGAGGGATTCATTTCCTGGGTGGCGAGTAAGGGCTTCTGAATGAAGTTCGAATGTGAACTTCTTGAAGTAAATTAAGTATTTGGCTAAGTGTGAGTGTACCGGGCGAAGCATGACCCAAAGTGGTCAAACTCTGAGTGGACTTGGGTCTAAATTCCGAGTGAGGAAATTACTGAGTGAAGGTGTTCGCTTCAGCGAACGAGGCGTTCACTCCAGCGAGTGAAGGATTCGCTCAAGCGCTGTATTTCGCTGGGCTGTGCGACCGAAGCTGGGTCTTGCCAACGTGTGGCATTTGGACCCAATATTCCCTTTCTCTGGTCGGCTTTTGTTTTCCCTTGCTTCATTCTATTTTTAATTTACCCTGACTCTTAGTCTGGGCTGATTATGAACGTTTTGAATGTTATAAATTTTGGAAAAATATTCCCTAGTCTTGGTTTGGGTTTATTTAAGTAGGGTTGTTTCATTTTGGTATCAGAGCAGACTTAAAAGGTCCAAGGCCAAGGTATGCTTGCTCACAGTAGGCGGTTGTGTGTAATATGACCGGTTGTCATCATTGCTTGTGATATTCTATTAGATATGATACATGTTTAACCATGAATTGTGTGATTATATGCCTATGTGTTTTGTTGAGGATAGTAGTGAAAGGTACTACTATTGATATGTTGATTTGGGGGTAGAAATTTGTTACTACCCTGGTTCGGTTATTCATGAAATGCTTAGAGATTATTCTAACCTGGGTGGATTAGAAAGAGATAAAGCAAGGGGTGTTGAGACCTTCTTACGTGTTGGAATCGGATTAATTGGTTTGATCTCTGGTATAAGCCAAGCTAGTGGCTCATGGCCGAGGAATGTTTGTTGAATGGTATAGAACTCACATGTTTGAGTTGATTAAGAGAATAATAATGAGAGAATCCCCTAGTGTGGTGTTTCCAATTCAAATGATCGGTTGTGTCATTTGTACAGGATGAATTTTATATCCTTTGGCACAAGCACCCCATATGATATATGATGTAAGTGGTTTGTTGCAGTTTTCTAGGTTGGAAATCTGGGTATATGATAGATGGTTAGATGTGAAATTGAATACATGATAGATTGGGGTACTGTCTCGGTCTTTGGTGTGTGGAAACCGAGTGAATGATGGAATTAGATGCTGGACCACTAGGTGTGGTGACCCAGTTGATTGAGTATGATCATGTATGGTTGGACGTTGTGGGAAATTAATGCGATTGGATACTTGAGGATTTGGGTTAGACTCGGTCTTATAGCTAAAAACTGAGCGAATAATTGATTTAATTGTGACCCATAAGGTGTAGTAAACCAATTGGATTTAGTATGATCTCATATTATCAGACCTTGTGGAACTAGACCCCATGGTGGTCTAGGCTCGGTGATAATTGGATGTTGTAGGAATGTCCCACGATGGGTACTAGGTGACCCCTGGAATTTTTAAGTCAGATGGTCTGTTGAACTTTGAGAATAGTTGAGCCGAGTAAGTAATTGTATAATGAATTGTTGAGGCTTGAATCATCTTAAGGTGAAATATAAATAATGAAGGTAATACCTGAAAGATAGTGGATGGTAAGATTGAAATCTGAGTACGCTTTGGTATTAAGTATGGTAATGATAGAACCCATGTGATGCCGATTGTACGTCCACTGGTGGATTGTGCTTATGATGGGTAAAAAGGTTTACTGATGCAGAAACCTGCTGCAAGATTGCAAGTTATATTGTAATCCGAGTTGTATACCTAAATGGTTTGGTGAATCATCTAGGCTTTAATTGATTGATAGCCAGTGATGAGTGATGAAATGAGGGATTATTAGATTGTTAATCCATGGTTTTGTGATGGATAAGATTTAAGAAAGAGATATTTACTCGGTGAGGGCTGGAAGCCGACTGTTATTATGCCATTTCATGGTAATAGTAACTGCTATTCGATGATTATCGTTATGGGATTTGCACTAGATTATGTGTGAGGTATGCTGTTCCGGTATGACTCTACATACCATAGGTATTGTGGCGGTGTACACTTTTGTAGCGACTCTATGTAATTGTTGTAACCCTATAGGAATGAGACGTCATCCTATAAGTTGGATGAAGCAATTCATAAGTTGGGCAAGTGAGACTGTAGCTACTTATGGTGATGGTTTGAGTCTATCGGGCTGTTCTGAGTAAAGATGAGAGTTGTGTCGAGTGGATAGTAATTGGTAGTGTATCAGAATGGGGATAGAAGGTTTGTTTAATCTTGATGTGTTTACCTCTGAGAGAATCAGAGGTTATTCGGTATAAGTTAGCTGTTAAGGTGATGTTAGTGGTGTTGAATGAGTAGTAGGCAATAGCTTATTAAATAGGGGTAGAAGATTTATTTTAACCCTTGTGAATTTGCCTTTGAAAGGATTAGAGGTCATCTTGGTGTAAATGGGCTATTGGCCAATAAGGTAATGATTGATTGTTGAAATATGAGTATGATCCAGTCTGTCACTGAAATTGGGGGTTTTATAGGTTTAGCTGAGTGGCATTGTGGGTTTAGTGAGGAAACCATGACCTTGAGCCAAGATGATCAGTAAGGTGAGAATTTGATTGGGAAAGATTAGTATATTCCGAGTGTGAGAAAGTAGAGATGATTCCGAATAAAATCTTTCTGGGAGAAAGAATTCCTGAGTGAAGTTATGGTGTTCCGAGTGAAACCTCATTGTGAGGATCATTACTAAGTTAAGGGAATTGTGTCCGAGTGTGACACTTCTGAGTAAGGTAAGATTCGAGTGATGTGACTCGGAGTGTGACATTTCCGAGTGGAATGGTACCAAGTGGACGGTTCCAAGTAAAAAGGGCATCGTGTCAAATTTCTAAGTCTGTAGGATGTGCCCCTGATTAATCTTTTCCAAAGGAACTTCTGGACGGAAAGTGGGACTTGGAATAGGTAAGTTTCTGAGTGAATGGCTCCCGAGGGGAGTAGATATCCAAGAGGTGAATTTATTTGAGTCCGTGCTTAGGTCGATGCTTAGAGCTGTTGAGTTTGAACTCGGATTTGTCTTTGAAGTAGACTTGGATTCCGAGTGAATTGTTGTAATGGAAAGATTTCTGGGTGAGAATTGCCCTTAAACCCTGAATGATATTCTTGAGTGAGAAGCTCCGAGTGACATTCTCAAGGAGCGGACATGGAATCAGCTGAAGGTATGGATAGGAATTTGAGATTTCAAGAACCGAGTGTGATGCCTGTAAAGGACGAGTCCAGGTAAACTGTGCTAATTGAAGCACATTGGAGCTCTGTTGAGTGTTCGTCTCGGTATTGCCAAGATATATCACGGCTAGTGAATGAGATTTTAGTGGTCGAATGTTGAAAAGCCAAGGGCTTAATCCGAGATAAAATGAACAGTAGTGAGTAATAGAGGGAATCGGTAATGTTGTTTACCGACTAGATTCTTCCCAGCTGGTTGATTAACCGCCATAATGTGTCTCAGGTGACAGAATTTAGAGTTTATACTCTGTGTGGATACTTAATTGTGCCAAGTAACTCCTATGAATTGGAGGAGCTGACGGTGGATGTACACCGATTGGCGTTGAGAGTGTAGGGCCAAGTGGCCAAAGAACTAGAGGTGCCATTAGTTATGGTAAATTGGTAGAGTTAAATGGGGTAACTTGTATATTTTAAAAATTGAATCCCCAAATATATTGAATTCTATGAAAAGGTTGTAATCAGGTAGGATCTGACTTTAGCGATTATGCCAACTGGAATTGTGGGTGGTCAGTAAACCGCTTGAGAGGTGAAGCTATACCGAGTGGAATTATGAACCGGTCGGTGAATGCTTGGGAAGCAGAGACATGTAATTAGTTGAGGCAGCAATATTTTGAGCTGTTTGTTGAGGTAAGTTTGTATTTGAATTTCAAGGACAAAATTCTTTGAAGGAGGGGAGTAGTGTAACATCCTGGTTTAGATTTAATTACCAATTAAGGTTAATTACGGAATTAAAATTATTGATTGAATAATAATATAAGGAAATGTCACATGTGCCCTTGGTGGTGTGATGGAGTTTCGGTTCCCTCCCTCTCTCCTTCATTAATCACGCTGATTGTCATTGATGGCTGATGGGATTAGCATTAAGTGAGGATGTGGCTGTTGATTGAGAGGGAGTGCTGGCACAGAACAGAGTAATGATGAAAGCTTCAGCCTCACGTTTCTTACCCATTCTCTGCCCATTCTTACTTTGTTATGTTGAAAAACACACTTGGGTTCCCTCCAGAATTCCCTGGAGACTCTTCTTCTTCTTGTTGTTTCTTCATCTTCGTCTTCTTCATCTTCTTCTTCCACTCGAACGTTGAGTAGAACCATGAGTGGGAAGTGGGAACAACATGGTGTTGAGTGTCTGGGAGGCTAGGATCCTCCACTGTTCTGCTAAAACAGCGATGGGTGCTTGGAAACATGGAAGTCCTTCATTGTTGATAAAGACGGGGCTGTTCAAGTGTGGGAACAGATTTTGGATTCCTCCACTGGACTGAGTGTGAGGACAATGTTGTGATTTGGAGGCTTGGCATGAAGTGTCTTGGTGGTAGAGCTGTTCGAGAATACGAGTGGCTTAGTGTTCCTCCAAAGCTGAGTGCCATGGAGGATGACTGAATCAAGTTGTTCTGTTGAGAACGAGTGACCAAGGGGCAACTGGTTGGTGCTGAAAGCTTGAGGAGTTGCTGGAATCTTCATTCCAGGTAGGGGGCTGATTTACATCTCAAATGTATGGTTTATGGATGCGTTCCGGGTGGTTTTGCTTAAATATGTTGTGCTATGGTTGAAATATGTTGATTGATGTGTTGTAGTACATACAACGCCCGGATATTTATGATATTTGTGATCTGTCTAGTGTGTAGTGAGTCCGTCCATGAGATGAATACAGAGTAAATAAATGTGCGTGTTATTATAATTACCGAGTGCATTATGCTGAGAGACAGTTGATAAATATTCATTTGTTATTTTATATTAAAATGCGTGCCGATGCCGAGTGTATGAGTTGGTTATACTGATCCCCGTGTGTGATTTTATGTTTAAATGCATGTGATGCTTATCATTGAATATGCGAATCATGAGTGCATAAGATGGGGACTGTTGTGTTAATTCCGTGTGGGATTTTATATGAATTAGTATGAGATGCTTGTTGCAAATGTTAATGCCGAGTGGATCTCATGAAATTGCATGTGATGCTTGTTGTAAATGATAATTCTGAGTGGATGGCATTGTGATTGCTGAGTGCATGAGATGTGGATCGGTTATATTAATTCCCGTTTGGGATTCTATGTTGAAGTGCATGTGTTATGTGGAGTTTAACGAATAAATGGCATTGTTGATAAACATGTTTGAAATATAAAAAAACCTTTGGTTGGACTCAAGGCAATGCCGAGTGCATTGGCGTTGGACGCCTGATGAATAAGACCGTATGCATCTGATTCGCCACTGGAAATGCTTGGAGCATATAGCGTTGGACACTTAATATAGAGTCGGCAATCGGATGAATACGTGTCAAATATAATAAAAGACCTTGAGTTGGACTCAGGGCAATGCCGAGTGCATTAGCGTTGGACGCTTGATGAAAGACCTTGGGTTGGACTTAAGGCAAGCCTACCGAGTTGGACTCGGGGCTGCCCGTAACAGTTCCGTTGTCGCTTGGAGTGACTGTGTTACATGTGAGGGCAAACGGTTTGGTACCAGTAAAATGGCCGGATCAGCTTGGAGCTGAATAAAAGGCTTGTAGCATATGTTGCAACAATAAAATTTAATAATAATGGATTGGATCCGACTGAAATGATGTGTGCACACTTATAATTGTTATTGAGCTCAATGTGATTTGCATGTATACTGATGCTATGCCGAGTGCACATATATATCCGAGTGGATGAATGCATGTATACTGATGCTATGCCGAGTGCACACTTAAATTCGAGTGGATGAATGCCTGTATACTGATGCTTTTGCTGAGTGCACACTTATACTGTTGATAAGCTCAATGTAATTTTATATATATATGGGTGAATACTGTTGTAAATAGCATGATTAATATAGCCATGAATAACTGGAGTGAATTTCGACTGGATGAACATGTGTACATTGGTATTATTGCCGAGTGCAATGTGATGTTATGGCTGTGAGTATGTGATTGGGAATGATGTGAATTACTCAGTCTTGATTGAATTGCATGAATCCCGAGTGGATGATGTTATTAGAGTAATTATATTGAATGGCAGGGTGTATTATTGCTGACTGAATAATGTCATTGTATGGTTGAAATTTGAGGATTAAATCCGAGTCAATAACTGTCATTTAATATGTAAAAGCTCACCCCTACTGTGGTTATATTTTTCAGTATATACAGGTCGAACTAGGAATGATGAAGTGGCCTCAAGTCCGAGCGATGAGCACTTAGATTGTTGAAGTTCATGTATAGTATATATTGTAAATACATATGTTAAAGCCTTGGTCGGCTCTCATGTAACCCGGTAGTCTAAACGTATTTATTTATATGGGTTGACTATCAGAGATGTAAACAAGTATACAATTATATAAATATATATATATATATATTACATTGAGATGATGTTACTTGTATCGACTGGGATGTGGTGTCGAATAATAATGCTAAGTTAATGAATTTCCGGGTAGAATATTGTTGGGAGAGCCATTTCTGAGTGAGGCTTTAGTGTATGTGGGCCTTATCCGAGTGATAAAGGCATAAGACAGTTCCGAGTAAGATGTACTCGAGTGGGCTACTTCCGAGGGAAGACTAGTCCATATGTTACCGAGTGAAAAGTATGAGTAAACCCCGAGTGGGGAAGGGTTTGAATATTCCCTAGTGGAAATCCCGAATGAACCTTTTCCGAGGGAAGAGTGATTGCGATGGTCCTGATTAAGGTTATATATTCCGAGTGAATAAGGGTATATATATTCCGAGTGGCTAAGTGATAAATAAGTCGGAGTAAGACTTAAGTTAGTGAATTCCTCTGAGTGACGGAGGACAGAGGAATCCTGAACGAAAGTTGATTGTGGAGACTCCTTCCGAAGGAATGGAGGTTATGGTGATCTCCGAGTGGGGATGATCAAAATATGCAGAGTACAGAATGGATAAGAATTCCGAGTGAATTGAGGTTGAAATATACCGAGTTATATTGGACTGGGGAAACAATCCGGGTGAGGGAAAGCTTATAGACTCCGAGTGGAGTAACCGAGGGATTCATTTCCCGGGTGGCGAGTAAACGCTTCCAAAGGAAGTTTAAATGTGAACTTCTTGAAGTAAATTAAGTATTTGGCTAAGTGTGAGTGTACCGGGCGAAGCATGACCTGAAGTGGTCAAACCCCAAAATTCCGAGTGAGGAAATTACTGAGTGAAGGTGTTCGCTTCAGCGAACGAGGCGTTTGCTCCAGTGAGTAAAGGATTCGCTCAAGCGCTGTATTCCGCTGGGCTGTGCGACCGAAGCTGGGTCTTGCCAACGTGTGGCATTTGGACTCGGTATTCCCTTTCTCTGGTTGGCTTTTGTTTTCCCTTGCTTCATTCTGTTTTTAATTTACCCCGACTCTTAATCTGGGCTGATTATGAACGTTTTGAACGTTCTAAATTTTGGAAAAATTTTCCCTGGTCTCGGTTTGGGTTTATTTAAGCCGGGTTGTTTTATTTTGGTATCAGAGCGGACTTAAAAGGTCCAAGGCCAAGGTATGCTTACTCACAGTAGCGGTTGTGTGCAATATAACCGGTTGTCATCATTGCTTGTGATATTCTATTGGATATGATACATGTTTAATCATGAATTGTGTGATTATATGCCTATGTGTTTTGTTGAGGGCAGTAGTGAAGTTACTACTGTTGATATGTTGATTTAGGGGTAAAAATTTGTTACTACCCTGGTTCGGTTATTCATGAAATGCTTAGAGGTTATTCTAACCCGGGTGGATTAGAAATAGATAAAGCAAGGGGTGTTGAGACCTTCTTACATGTTGGAATCGGATTAGTTGGTTTGATCTCTGGTATAAGCCAAGCTAGTGGCTCATGGCCGAGGAATGTTTGTTGAACGGTGTAGAACTCACATGTATGAGTTGATTAAGAGAATAATAATGAGAGAATCACCTAGTGTGGTGTTTCCAATTTGAATGATCGGTTGTGTCGTTTGTACAGGATGAATTTTATATCCTTTAGCACGAGCACCCCATATGATATATGATGTAAGTGGTTTGTTGCAGTTTCCTAGGTTGGAAATCTGGGTATGTGATAGATGGTTAGATGTGAAATTGAATACATGATAGATTGGGGTACTGTCTCAGTCTTTGGTGTGTGGAAACCGAGTGAATAATGGAATTAGATGCTGGACCACTAGGTGTGGTGACCCAGTTGATTGAGTATGATCATGTATGGTTGGACGTTGTGGGAAATTAATATGATTGGATACTTGAGGATTTGGGTTAGACTCGGTCTTATAGCTGAAAACCGAGCGAATAATTGATTTAATTGTGACCCATAAGGTGTAGTAAACTGATTGGATTTAGTATGATCTCATATTATCAGACCTTGTGGAACTAGACCCCATGGTGGTCTAGGCTCGGTGATAATTGGATGTTGTGGGAATGTCCCACGATGGGTACTAGGTGACCCCTGGAATTTTTGAGTCGGATGGTCTGTTGAACTTTGAGAATAGTTGAGCCGAGTAAGTAATTGTATAATGAATTGTTGAGGCTTGAATCGTCTTAAGATGATTATCGTCATGGGATTTGCACTAGATTATATGTGAGGTATGCTATTCCGGTACGACTCTACATACCATAGGTATTGTGGCGGTGTACACTTTTGCAGTGACTCTATATAATTGTTGTAACCCTATAGGAATGAGACGTCATCCTATAAGTTGGATGCAGCAATTCATAAGTCGGGCAAGTGAGACTGTAGCTACTTATGGTGATGGTTTGAGTCTATCGGGTTGTTCTGAGTAAAAATAAGAGTTGTGCCGAGTGGATAGTAATTAGTAGTGTATCAGAATGAGGATAGAAGGTTTGTTTAATCTTGATGTGTTTACCTCTGAGAGAATCAGAGGTTATTCGGTATAAGTTGGTTGTTAAGGTGATGTTAGTGGTGTTGAATGAGTAGTAGGCAATAGCTTATTAAATGGGGGTAGAAGATTTATTTTAACCCTTGTGAATTTGCCTCTGAAAGGATTAGAGGTCATCTTGGTGTAAATTGGCTATTGGCCAATAAGGTAATGATTGATTATGGAAATATAAGTGCGATCCAGTCTGTCACTGAAATTGGGGGTTTTATAGGTTTAGCCGAGTGGTATTGTGGGTTTAGTGAGGAAACCATGACCTTGAGCCAAGGTGATCAGTAAGGTGAGAATTTGATCGGGAAAGATTAGTATATTCCGAGTGTGAGAAAGTAGAGATGATTCCGAATAAAATCTTTTTGGGGGAAGAAATTCCTAAGTGAAGTTATGGTGTTCCGAGTGAAACCTCATTGTGAGGATCATTACTAATTTAAGGGAATTATGTCCGAGCGTGACACTTCTGAGTAAGGTAAGATTCGAGTGATATGACTCAGAGTGTGACATTTCCGAGTGGAATGGTACCAAGTGGACGGTTCCAAGTAAAAAGGGCATCGTGTGAAATTTCTAAGTCTGTAGGATGTGCCCCTGATTAATCTTTTCCAAAGGAACTTCTGGACGGAAAGTGGGACTTGGAATAGGTAAGTTTCTGAGTGAATGGCTCCCGAGGGGAGTAGATATCCGAGAGGTGAATTTATTTGAGTCCGTGCTTAGGTCGATGCTTAGAGCTGTTGAGTTTGAACTCGGATTTGTCTTTGAAGTAGACTTGGATTCCGAGTGAATTGTTGTAATGGAAAGATTTCTGGGTGAGAATTGCCCTTAAACCCTGAATGATATTCTTGAGTGAGAAGCTCCGAGTGACATTCTCAAGGAGCGGACATGGAATCAGCTGAAGGTATGGATAGGAATTTGAGATTTCAAGAACCGAGTGTGATGCCTGTAAAGGACGATACCAGGTAAACTGTGCTAATTGAAGCACATTGGAGCTCTGTTGAGTGTCCGTCTGGGTATTGCCAAGATATATCACGGCTTATGAAGGAGATTTTAGTGGTCAGATGTTGAAAAGCCGAGGGCTTAATCCGAGATAAAATGAACAGTAGTGAGTAATAGAGGGAATCGGTAATGTTGTTTACCGACTAGATTCTTCCCAGCTGGTTGATTAACCGCCATAATGTGTCTCATGAGACAGAATTTAGAGTTTATACTCTATGTGGATACTTAATTGTGCCAAGTAACTCCTATGAATTGGAGGAGCTGACGGTGGATGTACACCGATTGGCGTTGAGAGTGTAGGGCCGAGTGGCCAAAGAACTAGAGGTGCCATTGGTTATGGTGAATTGGTAGAGTTAAATAGGGTAACTTGTACGTTTTAAAAATTGAATCCCCAAATATATTGGATTCTATGAAAAGGTTGTAATTAGGTAGGATCTGACTTTAGCGATTATGCCAACTGGAATTGTGGGCGATCGGTAAACCGCTTGAGAGGTGAAGCTATACCGAGTGGAATTATGAACCGGTCAGTGAATGCTTGGGAAGCAGAGACATGTAATTAGTTGAGGCAGCAATATTCTGAGCTGTTTGTTGAGGTAAGTTTGTATTTGAATTTCGAGAACAAAATTATTTGAAGGAGGGGAGTAGTGTAACATCCTGGTTTAGATTTAATTACCAATTAAGGTTAATTACGGAATTAAAATTATTGATTGAATAATAATATCAGGAAATGTCACATGTGCCCTTGGTGGTGTGATGGAGTTTCGGTTCCCTCCCTCTCTCCTTTATTAATCACGCTGATTGTGATTAATGACTGATGGGATTAGCATTAAGTGAGGATGTGGCTGTTGATTGAGAGGGAGTGCTGGCACAGAACAGAGTAATGATGAAAGCTTCAGCCTCACGTTTCTTACCCACTCTCTGCCCATTCTTACTTTGTTATGTTGAAAAACACACTTGGGTTCCCTCCAGAATTCCCTGGAGACTCTTCTTCTTCTTGTTGTTTCTTCATCTTCGTCTTCTTCTTCTTCTTCTTCCACTCGAACATTGAGTAGAACCACGAGTGGGAAGTGAGAACAGCATGGTGTTGAGTGTCTGGGAGGCTAGGATCCTCCACTGTTCTGCCAAAACAGCGATGGGTGCTTGGAAACATGGAAGTCCTTCATTGTTGATAAGGACGGGGTTGTTCGAGTGTGGGAACATCATTTGGATTCCTCCACTGGACTGAGTGTGAGGACAGCGTTGTGATTTGGAGGCTTGGCATGGAGTGTCTTGGTGGTAGAGCTGTTCGAGAATATGAGTGGCTCAGTGTTCCTCCTAAGCTAAGTGCCATAGAGGATGACTGAATCAAGTTGTTCTGTTGAGAATGAGTGACCAAGGGGCAACTGGTCGGTGCTGATAGCTCTAAGAGCTGCCGGAATCTTCATTCCAGGTAGGGGGCTGATTTACATCTCAAATGCATGGTTTATGGACGGGTTCTGGGTGGTTTTGCTTATTTATGTTGTGCTATGGTTAAAATATGTTGATTGATGTGTTGTAGTACATGCAATGCCTAGATATTTGTGATATTTGTGATCTGTCTAGTGTGTAGTGAGTCCATCCATGAGATGAATGCAGAGTAAATAAATATGCGTGTTATTATGATTGCCGAGTGCATTATGCTGAGAGACAGTTGATAAATATTCATTTGTTGTTTTACATTAAAATGCGTACCGATGCCGAGTGTATGAGTTGGTTATACTGATCCCCGTGTGTGATTTTGTGTTTAAATGCATGTGATGCTTGTCATTGAACATGCGAATGCTGAGTGCATATGATGGGGACTGTTGTGTTAATTCCATGTGGGATTTTATATGAATTAGTATGGGATGCTTGTTGCAAATGTTAATGCCGAGTGGATCTCATGAAATAGCATGTGATGCTTGTTGTAAATGATAATTCCGAGTGGATGGCATTGTGATTGCCGAGTGCATGAGATGTAGATCGGTTATATTAATTCCCGTTTGGGATTCTATGTTGAAGTGCATGTGTTATGTGTAGTTTAACGAATAAATGGCATTGTTGATGAACATGTGTGAAATATAAAAAGACCTTGGGTTGGACTCAAGGCAATGCCAAGTGCATTGGCGTTGGACGCCTGATGAATAAGACCGTATGCATCTGATTCGCCACTAGAAATGCTTGGAGCATATAGCGTTGGACGCTTAATATAGAGTCGACAATCAGATGAATACGTGTCAAATATAATAAAAGACCTTGAGTTGGACTCAGGGCAATGCCGAGTGCATTAACGTTGGACGCTTGATGAAAGACCTTGGGTTGGACTCAAGGTAAGCCTACTGAGTTGGACTCGGGGCTGCCCGTAACACTTCCGTTGTCGCTTGGATTGACTGTGTTACATGTGAGGGCAAACGGTTTGGTACCAGTAAAACTGCCGGATCACCTTGGAACTGAATAAAAGGCTTGGAGCCTATGTTGCAACAATAAAATTTAATAATAATGGATCGGATCCGACTGAAATGATGTGTGCACACTTATAATTATTATTGAGCTCAATGTGATTTGCGTGTATACTGATGCTATGCCGAGTGCACATATATATTCGAGTGGATGAATGCATGTATACTGATGCTATGCCGAGTGCACACTTAAATTCGAGTGGATGAATGCCTGTATACTGATGCTTTTGCTGAGTGCACACTTATACTGTTGATGAGCTCAATGTAATTATATATATATATATATATGGGTGAATGTTGTTGTGAATAGCATGATTAATATAGCCATGAATAATTGGAGTGAATTCCGACTGGATGAACATGTGTACATTGGTATTATTGCCGAGTGCAATGTCATGTTATGGCTATGAGTATGTGATTGAGAATGATGTGAATTACTCAGTCTTGATTGAATTGCATGAATCCTGAGTGGATGATGTTATTAGAGTAATTATATTGAATGGCAGGGTGTATTATTGCTGACTGAATAATGTCATTGTATGGTTGAAATTTGAGGATTAAATCCGAGTCAATAACTGTCATTTAATATGTAAAAGCTCACCCCTACTGTGGCTATATTTTTCAGTATATGCAGGTCGGACTGGGAATGATGAAGTGGCCTCAAGTCCGAGTGATGAGCACTTAGATTGTTGAAGTGCATGTATAGTACATATTGTAAATACATACGTTAAAGCCTTGGCCGGCTCTCATGTAACCCGATAGTCTAAACGTATTTATTTATATGGGTTGACTATCGGAGATGGAAACAAGTATACAATTATATAAATATATATATTACATTGAGATGATGTTACTTGTATCGACTGGGATATGGTGTCGAATAATAATGCTAAGTTAATGAATTTTTGGGTGGAATATTGTTGGGAGAGCCATTTCCGAGTGAGGCTTTAGTGTGTGTGGGCCTTATCTGAGTGATAAAGGCATAAGACAGTTCCGAGTAAGATGTACTCGAGTGGGCTACTTCCGAGGGAAGACTAGTCCATATGTTACCGAGTGAAAAGTATGAGTAAACCCCGAGTGGGGAAGGGTTTGAATATTCCCTAGTGGAAATCCCGAATGAACCTTTTCCGAGGGAAGAGTGATTGCGATGGTCCTGATTAAGGTTATATATTCCGAGTGAATAAGGGTATATATATTCCGAGTGGCTAAGTGATAAATAAGTCGGAGTAAGACTTAAGTTAGTGAATTCCTCCGAGTGACGAGAGGACAGAGGAATCCCGAACGAAACTTGATTGTGGAGACTCCTTCCGAAGGAACAGAGGTTATGGTGATCTCCGAGTGGGGAAGATCAAAATATGCAGAGTGCAGAATGGATAAGAATTCCGAGTGAATTAAGGTTGAAATATACCGAGTGATATTGGACTGGGGAAACAATCCGGGTGAGGGAAAGCTTATAGACTCCGAGTGGAGTAACCGAGGGATTCATTTCCCGGGTGGCGAGTAAACGCTTCCGAATGAAGTTCGAATGTGAACTTCTTGAAGTAAATTAAGTATTTGGCTAAGTGTGAGTGTACCGGGCGAAGCATGACCCGAAGTGGTCAAACCCCGAAATTCCGAGTGAGGAAATTACTGAGTGAAGGTGTTCGCTTCAACGAACGAGGCGTTCGCTCCAACGAGTGAAGGATTCGCTCAAGCGCTGTATTCCGCTGGGCTGTGCGACCGAAGCTGGGTCTTGCCAACGTGTGGCATTTGGACCCGGTATTCCCTTTCTCTGGTTGGCTTTTGTTTTCCCTTGCTTCATTCTGTTTTTAATGTACCCCGACTCTTAATCTGGGCTGATTATGAACGTTTTGAACGTTCTAAATTTTGGAAAAATTTTCCCTGGTCTCAGTTTGCGTTTATTTAAGTCGGGTTATATCAGTTCCAAAGTTAAAGTTGTGCATTCTAAATTCTATCCAATATTTTAGAAAATTTTTAAAAGTATAAATATAATTTCCCCTTCAATTCATAGTAGAAAATATAAAAGTAGTCCTACGAAAAAATCAAAATATACTCCCTACTAATCTTATCTTGATAAAAAAATAATTTTTAATACATCCATTGTTATATTTATAAAAGAAGTAGACAGAATAATGAATCAAATTTTTAAAATTTCAAATTTTTTAAAAGACTTGTGTCCCCATTCCACTTTAACTAAATACTTTATATTAAGACTTACGATAACAAAATGAGAATAAAGTATAATTGTAGTCATCTTTTTTAAAACAAATTCACCATATTATAATCATTTCAAAAGAAAAACCAAAAACAAAATAAAGATTTAAGTCTTTTCTTTATTTTTTCAAAATGAGTTATATATTACTTCAATTTATTTTTAAAATCTAGTTTGTCAAATATATGTTTTTGTGTTTTTTCCTAGTTTGTCAAACATTTTTTGTTTTATTAAACTTTTAGGAACATAAAACTATTGTTAAAAGCTAGAGATAAGCATATCCTTAAAAATCTCCTTGCTTATTTCCCTATTCCGTTTGTTTGGTTATGTTCCTATATGTAAACATCCATTAGATATTTAAGCATTCATCCAAAAAAAACTTGTTACAACCTTTAATTGTTATATATAGATATTGTTATTGAGGGGGTTATCTGGAGACAACGATTATCATATAGATTAATCACCAAGAACACTGACATGATAAGAAACATTGAGGGTAACAACCTTTTTCTTAATTAAATATTTAGGAACACAACTCATTATTTTTTTTAAGAATCAAAATAGTTAAAGCATGCCATGATTAACGGACAGTTTTACACACATGAGTGACTTTCTTGAAAATATATAATGCTTAGTTCCAATTGATTTCTATGCACCCATCGACATACATAAAGATTCTAATTCATAACTTATAGTGTAATCATGAAGATCTTCATTGTCTTTAACATCACCTTTACACTTGGTTTATTGGGAAATACCATTTCAAATGCCAATCACCTTCCATATAATGCAATTTTCAATTTCGGTGACTCTATAAGTGACACGGGAAATGCTGCAAAAGACAATAACGCGTCTCTAGATGGAACTAGCCCATATGGATCAACATACTTCAAACATGCTTCAGGTCGTTTGTCAAATGGGCGACTAATCATAGACTTCATAGGTATTAATGTGTATTCTTTGGTAGCTTAATAAAAATCTCCTTAATTAGAATGGAATACATTGTTACAATCTACATTAATAATTGCATAAAACACTAACTAATTAATGTGATTTTATTTTTGTAGCCGAGGCATATGGATTACCAATGTTACCAGCTTATCTAAATCTCACTAAAGGTCAAGAAACTCGACAAGGCGTGAATTTTGCATATTCCGGCGCAACTACGCTTGATAGGGACTATTTCATAAAAAAAGGATTGGACAATCTACCGGCAACAAATGTTTCATTAAGTCTTCAACTCGATTGGTTTAAGAAGCTCAAACCCTCCATCTGCAAAAACAAAAAAGGTTTAATTAAATCTCATTTATTAACGTGTCATATGCATGAAATTTTATCAAAATGTCTAATACTTTTTATTTTCTTCTATAATCCTCATACGACAGAGTGTGATAAATACTTTAAAAGTTCATTATTTCTGGTGGGAGAGATTGGTGGAAATGATATTAACACATTTATCTTATCAAAGAAAGATATCACAGAACTTCGTGAAGTGGTTTCTCCAATTGTTGAAGCAATTACGAGTGTTACCACTGTATGTCCCACCAAATTTAAACATTATTGAAATACAACTAGCATTAGCTTTAATGGTTTAATTAGATTTTCATTATAAATATGATTGAACAAATATAAACTCATTTAGGTTAAGTCGATGTGTATTTCCTTTTACTCTTTAGGCACTGATAGAAGAAGGAGCAAAGCAACTAGTGGTGCCCGGGAACTTTCCAATTGGCTGCAATTCTGGTGTCTTGACAGTAGTGAATGGTGGTAACAAAGATGATTATGATGAATTTGGGTGTTTGATAGCTTACAATGCTTTCATTGAGTACTATAATGGAAAACTTAAACAAGCTATAGCGACATTAAGACAAAAGAATCCAGGGGCTAAGATAACATATTTTGATTACTACGGTGATGCCAAACGCTTATTTCAAGCACCGCAACAATATGGTATGTTATATGTTTTAATTTTAATTTTTGTTTGTATTAATATTGCATGTGACTATTTGTTATATTATGATTTATTCTTAACACTAGTGTTCTTTGGGCACAATAATTATATAGGCTTCTCTTATGGTGGAAATGAGACTTTTAAGGCATGTTGTGGAAACGGTGAACCTTACAATGTTAATATATATTTACCTTGTGGGAAAAATCCATCAACAGTATGCCCAGACCCTTCAAAGCGTATAAACTGGGATGGAGCCCACTTTACTGAAGCGGCTTATAAGATAATAGCAAAAGGGCTAGTTGAGGGTCCTTTTGCAAATCCTTCTCTTAAATCCCCTCTTTTCAAGATTGTGTAGAGTTAACATAAGCATGAACAATTTTTTCCTTTTGATATTAAATAAAGAATATATGTTGTTTATGTTTTATGTAAGTTTGTATACTCACAATAATAAGATCTATGAGCTATTGAAATAGAATTCTCTAATTCTAGCTAGTACTTATTTTCGTAATCTACGTAAGAGACTAGCCCCATTGGTTGAACATAGTATGTTTGAGTCCTATGGTACATTTTCAACTCCCAATGAAATAAAAAAATTATTTTCCTAATCTTTAACTAAACATTAATAATTATTATGCAATCATAATTGATGTGGTTTGATGACATATTGAAGAGGAAACTATAACAATAGTAAATTGAAATTTTGTCATAATTACATAGTAGTTTTTTCCTAATTAACCTTTCATCTTAATTTCCCTACTTTTGTTTCACTCTCATAGCTTTCCTACACATGTCAAATGCCTTTATTTAAAACTTTCACAACACTAGATGCTTATATACTATTTGAGAAATTATATTAATAAAAACTTAAATGTTATAATTACTTTAACTTTTTGTATTTAAAATGCTTCTTTAAAAAGGACATATATATTATTTCATAAAAATATGACTTCCCTTTCCTCTCACTTTTCATCTAGCATCATTATAGAATATAATTCTCATTATCATATCACCTATCTCATACATAATTTCACATTATCAATGTCCATCACATTGTTTAATCACAATACATACAACTATGTCATTCATATCATGTTCATAACTTATATTCACATTAATGGTATATGGGTACTATATTCAATGCCCATGTACTCAAATTATATGCCTTTTTCCATACCTTAATTGACAACGGCAAAGGAAAACGATGCTCGTGTCCAATTTTGCCTATGAGCCTACCCATCAAAAGGCATCTGATTAGACAATAATTACTACTTGACCTTAGAACTCACCAATTTAAAGTTATCCAAAATGCAATTAACTAGGAATTAAATTGAGTTGGCAGAAAGGGTTAGGTTTCAAAGGTTATAACTTACCAATCATACGTCAATAAGATTCCAGAAATGAATCGAAACCCCCCGATGGCACCTACGAGTATGAAACACCTCCTACATGCCCAAATTCAAAGAAATTCAGGTGGGTTTTAAGAAACTCACTACTACAAAAAATGCTTTTATCAGCGGTTCCGCTATTGGTATTGTCAGCGGTACAAGCGCAAAAAATAAAGGCGCTGATAATAGCACTAAAAACAATGTCAGCGCTCAAACCGTTGACATTAGCTATGTATTGTCTGTGGTTGTAGTGCGGAACCGCTGACAATAGTCAAACAATGTCTGCGGTTGTAGTGCGGAACCGCTGACAATAGTTAAAACAATATCTACGGTTGAAGTGCGGAACCGCTGACAATAGTTAAAACAATGTCTGCGTTTCAGGGTTTAACCGCAGACAATGTTTGGTTTTTTATTATTTCAATTGTTTTTGTTTACTAAACTTGTATTAAATATTATTAAATATTTTAATAAACAATTTTAGAACTATAAATATAGCAATATCAATACCTCAAAGCAATTATGTAGATATAACTATGATTTTTACATTTTAAAAATCTCTATCCACCTTTCATTTATTGTTATTTCAAATAATAGAAAATATGTAGAGTAACATAAAAAACAACATATCTTCCTACCTATATATAATTATTTTATAACTCTACCTATATATAATGTTAGATTACTATTAACTTAATAACATTAATATAATTTTTATTCACATCTATATCAAATTTTATTCCTTTTTATCATTATTATTTACTTTCACTACTAAAAGTTTTACCAGGGATTATTTTTGGTTTAGCAGGGGTTTACACTTCCCCCAAACCAATAAAAAGGTGTGGTTTTCAAAATCAATTTCAACCCAAACTATTTTAAATCAGTTTTAGCAAACTCTCTAATTAATACTATAAGGAAACTAAAGTTGAATCAACTAATAACATCAGATAGCATATAAATAAAAATTGGGAAACGTCAAAGTACTGATCAAAGTAAATATAAAAAATAAACCATGTTAAGAAAATGCCATGTATGAGGAACTGCTAATGAGAGTTAGGTATTTAATAAGCTAACAAGACATTACATTACATTAGTAAGCCATACATGCCGTAGAAATATAACAAAAGTGACATCAACTAAAAATTACAAGTGGTTTGTATGTTATCAGATTGCATAATTCATTGATGGACAATTTGCAAGGATTTAAAATGAACTTTGTTATAAAACCCTTCGGTACATGAAAGTGCTTTGCATAAGTACAAACCAAGAGCACCTTTATATATTTCATCTGTAGAAACATACCAAATTCACTTTAGAAGTTTTAGAACTGTAAAGCACTAATTTTAATAATGGTTTTTGATTTTCGAAGTTGACAGATACATATTGCAAAAAGAGTAAGGATGTATGCACCAGCTGTCACTCCCATACACATCACTGCACCAAGCTTGAAAACAAAATAGTTCATGCCATTAGTAAATAAAGCAAAATCTGGATTCAACCTCAAACAAAGGGTAGTTGTTCTTCCACTCCCAATTCCAAAAATCTTAGGCCACTCATAAGTGAAGCAGAGCATTGGCAATAAAGAAGCTGCTGCTGGATAGAAAAATAATCCTTAGAAGCATGACATATCTGCCCCAATAAAAAGCATTAAAATATTGTCTCATATTTCCATATGAAATCAAAATAACAGGTTCAAGCACACACATCTACAATACAAATATACAATCACTAATGTAATGATAAAAGAAAATAAATTGACTACAACGATGATCTTTCATGAAAATACTGACAGGAACCGAGTCTTGATATGGAACCACATGAGATCCAGCTTTGGATCCAACATACTTTTGCATTTTGTCATTAGAACTTCTATTTAGTAGAGCCCATTTCATTTCTGGCTCCATCTCTGTAGAGGATGGTTTTGACATGCCAACCTACATAAAAGTGCATTTCATGAAACTACTTTCTCAGAGATAAAGGAAAATGTACCCGCTAGGCTCATACTAATCTTGTAGCTATAAAGTCGAAACGGTATTAGCAATTTAGCATTGAACATATATATAATCTATCAACTAGGCTATCTCTGTTGAAGCATAATATAAAATTAAATTAAGATATTATCAAGAAGCAAATATTTCATATAAGATAAAGTTTCAAAAACAAAAACCCACCAAACACACACAAATTAGGATGAGCACCGGTTCTTTAAAGGAATATAAGGAACGCAATCCATTTTCATTTGTTTCATGGGATTTATCTCTTCAACCTCTCTAGAGTTAATCCCGATCTTATCAGAAGGTGGGAAAGGTGATACAACCTGTCATCAGGAAGTTTCCAATAAATTCAAAATTAAGATCACAATTAAAGAAAAATTTAAATAATCTAAATACAAGTTTGTTCAACATGTAAAATTGGTAACAAATATAATCGCATCAGTTCCAACAGGGAACATTTCTTTCCATAAATCTTCCTGCACAATTAAAATAACCAAAAGTTATCTTCTATCAGTAAAAGCAAAACAAATAAAAAATTCTGAAGAGTTATTATAGTCATTTCCAAGTATGGGTAAAGCAACAATCCCAAACAAAAGGAAAGTGGAGCAATGAATGAAAGAGAGAATCAATTAATTAGATAAACCCTAGGTTTAGGTGAGGGGATTTCGAATAAAATGAATAAAATTTTTTAGCACCAAAATTAGCAAGCACATGAAAATCTTCTGAACACAAAATCTCTTATGTCATGGTCAAGGACATCAGGAGGGAGAACAAATAAAAATTTGTCCCTGAATGAAAATCATTATAGCCTAGAGCAGGGAAACATGAATAATTATAACCACATGAACACGTGGAACAATTAGTATGCAAAACAGAACTAGAAATTATATTGTCATCAATTGTGGAACATTGAAGTCCTCACTATAATAATAGACTTTGAAGGATAAAAATAAACCCCCATGGTCTTGGTCACTTATAGCAATAATTCAACAAATTTCACAAACACAGATTTCAACAATCAATATAAAAGAAGAAAGATGATTAAAATTGAGCCAAGTTTAATAATAGTAATAGTAAATAACATGCTTGTCATGGTATACACACAAAGAAATTCACCTGAATGCAAAGATTTCAAGCTCATAAGAACTCCAGTATCCATGATGAGCCAAAATCCATGAACACTTATCTTTGGAACTAAGAGAGATTCAAGTAAAGAACAATAACACCAATGGAAATGGGAAACAGAAAAAAAAATCAATAACCCTTTAAAATATGAACAATTTTTCACCGAATTAAGATATCATTCAAAGCCATGGGTCGTTCAGGGAAAGCAACAAGAAAGATCTGGAATCACATTTCTGAAATTCAACATTAAACACACAGCCACACCCCACTACCCCAAAACAAAGAAAGAAGACAACTTTACACGGTTCTGAGAGAACCCCACAATCAGGAATCCCAAAACATGAAAAAATTGCAACCCCAAGAATGGAAAGGGAAAAACCAAAGAAACCCAAAACATAAAAATAAGAGAAGAGAAGAAAAACCCACAGAGAGATTTCAGAAATGATCATGAAATTGAATGAAGTTAATTATTGAAAAGATTATCTTTCTTGTTCTTTTACTATGAAAAATCTAAAAGAATACCACCCAATGCAAAGGATGGTAAAATTAAACAAGTATCTTTTAAGACAACCACTAGCTAGAAAATAGATAAATTCAAAGGAGTAGTGTATATTACCTGTTTCCAGATGTCTAGAACATTCTCTGTCATGTCTTTCTGGCTAACTACTTGGGAACCAATATCAAACTGGATGCCAGTAAAGCATGACAATATTAATCCAGGATCTAACAAAGAAAAGAAATTCTCTTTCACACTAATAAAAGGTACTCAAACCTAAACTAAAGGGCCATAAAACAAAAAATCACAAACAAGTAATCTTCATGGACTGAAAATGTTTTCTTGATTTCATATTTAGGTCCTTAAAAAGACATTTTCTATATATTCCTTTTCTTTAACACAGGAGATAATGCCAGCAGCTTTCCAACAGAAAAAAAGGAAACTGTTAGGCTGTTAGCAGTAAATAACACACCCTCAACAGTAAGCCAGTTAAGAAGAGCAAGAAATAATCAAATAACCTGTCTTTCTCTAATTCTTGGACAAAATGGCATCGTCAACGCCGAAGCGGATGCTAGAGAAGAAGATTCTAGAGATTCGGTCTTACATAGAGAGGAAGGTGAACAAGGAGTTTAGTGACTGGTTGGTGGAGATCCGATCGGTCAAGCCTCGTCAGCTAGGCAGAGAGAAGAGGATCTTAGAATCAAGCAACGCCAAGCGGAGGAACAGAGTAGACTCAGCTTGAGGGATTTCATTTATGCTTTGGAGGAAAAAGATGAAGATGGAATCGTCAATGGAACCGGAGAAGACGGTGGTAGAGTTGCAGGTTTTGATTTGACTTCGTTGTATAGGGTTTAAACGTTCATGACCCCTTTTCTCGAGTCGCATCAAACATTCTTTGCGCAAATTGCAGGGTTCTTTGTGGTGTAGGATCTTGTGTTTAGGACTGGGGGTGGGTTGATATCGAAAATGGAGGTTGAGAATCTGTGGGAGATTGCTGTTAGCAAAATGTGTTCTGTGTTGTGGCTAGATAATTTAGGTTAAAGTTGTGTTATTTTGGGGCAATAATGGGCTGAGACCATGTTATTTGATATTATTATTTTATTTTTAAAATTTGTATGTATCTCTGCGGTTGAAACATCGGACCGCTGACATTATATAGAACAATGATAGCGCTTGGCGTTGCAACGCTGACAAAAGGCTAAAATTATTATTGTCTGCAGTTCCGATTTAGAACCGTAGACATTAGTATAAATTTTGCTTTATTTTCTGCGGTTCCGTCCAACCGTAGACAAAAGTGCAGCATCCTTTTAGCATTTCTGTTGTAGTGACTAAAAGGAATACTGAATTGGGTTCTTAATTCTTACCTCAAATTAAGGTGGAACTAAAGAAGAATCTTTCTCCCTCATGTTCCTAAGTGAACTTTATATAATTCCATTGCCTCCACATAACTTTCGTCAATTTAATGTCCTTGTTTTATAAATGTTTCACTTCTTTTTCAACAATCTCAATTAGTATTATTGGAACAATCAAATTCTCTTTAAGAATGATTACATTAGTCTCCACAACATGATGAGGGTTAAGCATATATTTCCATAATTGGGATACATGAAATACACTATGCAAGTTGGAGAGAGAAGGCAGAAGTGCAATCTGGTATGCAATTGAACCAATCCGTCTTAGAATCTCATAAGGTCTAACAAACCTAGGGCTTAAGTTTCCTATATTTCAACACTCTACCAATGTCTTTGATCGGTGACACACTCAAAAATACATGATTACCTATTTGGAATTCAAGCGATCTCCACCATTGATCATAATAACTTTTCTATCTATCATAGGCAATCTTCTTCTTTTCCTAAACCATCTCAATTTGCTTAAACATTTTTTAAACAATATCAGGCCCTAAGGCCAATTTCTCACCAGTCTCTAATTAACATAACAATGTCTGACACTTTCTACCATATAAAGCTTCATAAGGAGCCATCCCAATGTTATTTTGGTAACTATTGTAATAAGTGAATTTAACCAAATAGTTAAATTATTCCCAGCTACCACCATGTTCCAATACATATGCACTCAGCAAATCTTCCAGACTTTGGATCATTCTCTCAAATTGTCCATTGGTCTAAGGATGATAGGCTGAACTTAGCTTGAGCTTTGAGTATAACTTATGGTGCAAGCATCCCTAGATACGGGAAATAAACTGCGGATCCCTTTCAGACACAATACTAAAAGTCACACCATGTAGCCTAACCACCTCTTTCACATATAACCTAGCTAGTTACTCCAGTGAGCTTTTTATATTGATTTGGAGGAAATGAATAGATTTAGTCAATCTATCAATGATCACCCGTATGGCATCATTGTCAGACTATTTCCTAGGTAACCTAGACACAACGCCCATGGAAATAACATCTTATTTCCAAACCGGTATTTCCAACGGTTACAAATTAATCAATTCTATGCATTTTCCTCCTATGAATATGAAGAGTTCATCATAAAAATTTCCACTTTGTTGGTTAAAAACTAGTGAGAACTTGACTTTGGAGCCTGAAATCATTTAGCAGACGTCAGAACAGATTCAGATAATCAGGGAGAAAATGAAAGCCACCCAGGATCAGTAGAAAGGTTATTACAATTAGCAAAAGAAATTGCTTGAGTTTCAAGTGGGAGATCATCTGTTCTTAAGGGTGTTACCCCACACTACTAAAAAAGCCCTTGATAGCTATTAAAAAATAGTGACCGACAATAGTCATCACTAATTAGCGACTATATTAGTGACCAACATAGAAAAAAGGACCATGAAAAGGAAATTAGCGACTACTTCAGTGACGACCTAACAACCCATCACTAAGTTTTACAAAAATTCACCGCTGACTTTATCGCTAAGTATAATCCATCTCTGAACAGTTGCTAACTTCCCTCCCTCCTTTTCTATGCTTTCCCTCCATTTTTCTATTAGCTCCTGTAACACCCTCGATTAACTAAGACAATCCCTTCCACTAGATCGTCCTACCTAACTGAGAGGTTACGAGTTTTAGAAAAATATGAAAGTTTTTTTTTGTAAAAGAAAATTTAGTGGAACAGATACATTATATACCACTTGTAACACCCTAATTTTTAATAAATAATTAAACCCAAAAAAACAGGGAAAGAAGGATTTTCATACAAACAACCACTGGTCACTCGGTATAGAAAAGAAGAAGAAGGCAAGGGAGAAATGTAAGAACTTTCAGACGCACGGTAATCAGTGGAAGGAATAATGCTTGACCGATCCATTCAGTTCGGCGAAACCCATCATCGCCTGGGCGAATCTCACAAACAACATCCACTTGCTTCAGCGTGACCCCACACGCTTGGGCGAAATAGCTCAAGTCGCTCGGGCGAGTGACGATTCGCCTAAGCGATACTCACGCAAGAGTCTTCCTGAAACACACTCGCTGGAGCGAGCACCTTGTTCGCTGGAGTGAGAAGTTCACTCGACATCCTGCCATTCCACTCGGTTTAAGCGTACGGTTCACTCGCGGAGATCCACTTCTTAACCTACTCGGATTCCTCTTAATACGTACCAGTTCTATATAGACAGCATTCCCACTCCCTGGCTCCACTCGATCGGATTACATATACATATACATTGGCAACCCAAAAATGATTTCCAAGTCACTCACTCGGAATCTATGAAGACTCCTCACTCGGGATAACTCCCACATCCATTACGCCACTCGGGGCATTCTACTTACTTTTCATTCTGTAACCATATTATTTTCTGCTCTAATTTTCCTACTAAGCCAGGACTCACTCGGGTTCTTTAGCTACTTGCCAATCTATTACAATGGGTCCACTTAGAGTCTTAGGTGTCGTTCCCTGGTCGGTGAACTGCTCACTCGGCGGATTCTCACTCGGAAATCGTTGATTATCCTCTACTCATGAAATTTCATAATTGTGACTCACGGGATTCGAACCAACTCCTACTTTAGGCTATGCGACCTCAATCGCTCGGATTATTCAACCTCTCATCACTCGGAATGACTCATTATCTCGCTTTCCTCCAACAATGACTTAGCTCCGCTTCTACCCATAGCCACACTGATCTCCTACGCTCGGAAGGTATACTTATACACCCATATTTACCACTCGGACATCACCTACAGTATAGAATAACACGCAACACATATATATATAAGGACGTATTAAGTATTACAACGCATTAGCATGTTTTCACTACCCGAAGGTGTTCAAGTTCAGATATAAGGACTAAGATCAAAATACGATCCGGCCAAGGCTTAACAAGACCTTATACACAGTATTTACATATACACATATATCCCATAGCGCTCGGTTTCTCTGCTCTGCACTCGGCCTCTTCTTCATCCTTCATTCTGAGGGATATTCACTGAAAATGTAACCACTGTAGGGGTGAGCTTTTATATGCAAAATGACAACCAAAGACTCGGTATCAATGTCAGTACGCATACTTACTTTCACTCAGTCGTATTCAGGTTAAACTAAGACCATGCAAATCGGAATGATATCTATAACATACATACTACATAAAGTTCATCTCTATTCACACGTACACATGCATCCATACATTAGGAAATCATCCATAATACTCAACACATGCTATGCGTACTATCTTAATCAGCATCATATCTACATGCATGCCTGCGGATCCGACTTAAGTAATGACTTTCAGTTACAGTTTCCCTTCTACTGGCCGCTCATCCATCAGCTCTTCCCGTATGGTACCGATCTCCCATTGACGTCTCGAGACTCATCTCTAGCTCCTACGGCTACCACGAGCTCTCACAGGATCTAGCCAAGGACTGTAGCTGGAAGCCATTCCCTTGGGGCTCTAGACCTTCCACGGGTCACCCCATTCTTACACATGCAGCTAATGCATTTACCAGCAAGCATCATTACTCAACTGATACTCCTTCGTAACCATCGTAGTAGGAACAGATTCAACACAGTCGTTACATATACTTTGCCAGCCATAACAATATGCATAGCAATCGGACAGTCAAGGTAATATCGTCTGACAAATCAACCAACAATCACACGTTCATGTTCTCACAGTGTTAACAGAGATAGGACCATGCATTTCATTCGTCTATAACAAGGCTAACAGGCTACATTACCACCATCTGGATCACATGCAATTATTGTACAACTACTATCTTACACACAGGATCCAAAATCAACAATCATGCATATTATTCAATCGCCACAAACACATGCACACACTTAAAGCAATACATTCATCCGGTACCGTTCGTGGACTATGCATTTGACATGCAAGTGCCCCCTACCTATGGAAAGGAACTCAAGTAGCTCTCCTGCTCTCAACGTTCGGTCTGACGCTCTATCCGACTCGTCCAGATCTCCTTCGCACCGTCGCACTCTGAAATCGGCTCGGGGATGAGAAGTCGTTCTTCCTCTGCTTCAATGGTCATCTTCCACCAGTTAAAGGGGACTCTGACCTTCCTTCGGCACCGTCGTTGCGTTCTCCAGAAATGAAGAGCAAAACAGGGAAAGGGAAAAGAGGATAAAAACGAGGAAGAAGAAAAGAGAGGATGCAACAGTGGAAAAGAACGAGTATCCATGGTGATACAGGGTATATATATATACATGCGAAGAGAAAGAAGTGGGATGGGAGAACGTGAGTCACAGCCCACTCACGTAACTCACCAATCACAAACAGCCATCTTTCACCAACTATGCCTTAATTAAATTGTCATTATTCCTTAAGTTAATCCGATTATGATTATCAATTAACTTCTCACTTTGAAATCAAACCTTAATAGTTTATTTTTCATTCGGCATTTAACTTTAAAATTGGGATGTTACACCACTCAATCATATACAATACATTGTCATATTCAACATACTGTATATGCTGAAAATCAGGGGCACACACACTCATACAAAATACGAAAAAGAAAATCATCTATCCTAATCATCCTTAGTCCGAGAAGAACTTGGCTCGTCCTCGATGTGAAATCTGAGCTAAACTTTATGGTGTTGAGTATATGATCCAATCAAAGGTTTGTAAAAATTTTGTAAGGGTGAGTATATTCCTTCACAACAATCAGAGAAATGTCATTTTTGACATCCTCCCACATAACATAAGATGTATTATCATACTCTTTATTCTAGTTGTAACACTGACTTCTCTCTTTCTCCCTCCTAATGTAAACTATTTATTCCATACTAGTAACTATTCCACTTATCCACTCCCAATTATCTTTGGATCTATGATCTTTTTCCTCTATTCTCTTATCACTCATAGTTTTATGAAGGTATTATATTTATATAATCCAATATATGATGACAATTTTCATAAACGATAAACAATCATAGACATAATGTAGGTCAATCAAGAGATGATTTTGTAATGTCATGCATGGGTTCGATTCAATTATATTTCATCTTGTCTTTAAGCCAGTATGATGCATATAGGCCCAAAGTACACCAGGCTTGCATTGTCTCACCGGGCTTTAGGAACGACTTTGGTGCCATTGGGTTTTTATCCCGGTTGTACTCCTAAGATACTCGTCATCGGTAGGGTTCCCCTAACAACCACTTTCATTCTTAACATCAGATTTATTTTAATGAGACTAGCCAGGGATTTATCCTAAGTCAATTGTGGTATAATCTTATCAATATTAGGTAGGATTGTTCTAAAGGTATGGGTTATTTTGGTTATGTAGGTGTATACTTAGTTTCTACTAATTATTGGTTGGCCGTCTAATTCATTTACCAACACTATCTTTAGTTATTGTCATTATTTATCTTTAATGCTCATTATAATATATTCCCTCCGATAATTAAAAATGAAAGGGGAGTTGAATATACATATTTATTATTTCTCCGGTACGAACTTACGTCTCAGCGCATCATTATCCCATCAGATCTATTCATATTTCACCATCATTCTACTTTCATATCATATCAGGATCCCTACCGAGACATATTTTCATCTTTATCCTTTGTATTATAGTTTATCAATGCAACTCAACATAATTCATTTATTTTCATCATATAATCCATCCATCCATTCACAAAAACCTATAGATACATATAATTCAGTCAACATATACATACCAGTATGTAAATTCACATAGTTTAATCAATATAGTACTTTTATTCAAACAACATACTGGTATGAGTTTACTTAGTGTGGTTTTTTCTTAGATATTGTTTATGGCAAGTTTACCCATGTCAAGTGTAGTATAATAAAGTGTCATTCCACTAAGGGGTGGTTGTTTAGTAAATATGATTCAAACTATTTTGGCAGGAAAGATATATTAACATGATGTGAAGATAAACAAACATGAAATTAAATAATTGAATAGTGTAAGATTAAAGAAAGAAATAATGATTTAAATTTAAATAGATATTAAAGACTATGATTGGTTTCATCTATCTCACCCTTCAATATGCCGTATATACTTATTTAAATTGTTTTCGAACTATTATTTTTACGCCACAATCAAAGTCATTTATATCAATTCCTCGACTACAAAATTCATAAGAATATTCCCAAACGTCGATCACTCGATCACTTTGAAAACATCCTAGCATTAAGGTTGATTATTTTAGCGTTCATTTCATTGATTATTATTCCTAATAATCACCATAACGAGCATTCCATTTAGATCCATTTTCAGAGATTATTTCCCAATAACCAAAGAAAACTACAATCAAGAAACTATTGATTAGATAGATCCAGCATTAAGCCTAAAATGAAAAGCCAAAAACAATAGAATAAAAGTACCAAATATATAAATATATAATCCAATCCCAAAGGAACATTTAGCTACACATGGTAGCTATTACAACTGAATAAACTGATAAAAGAAATGGAAAGATGAAGAAGAAAGAAGCCCTAGGTCTTCGATGGAGGATGGATGGTGAAGAGGAAGATTGTGTGATCTGTTTCATCTCTTGTGTGATATCTCTTCTAAATTCCAAAGTTTCCTCTTTATACCTGATCAATTCACTCAAGCGAATTTCAGCTCGGTTAAGCGAATGAGACTCCTTCAACTTGAAGAAAGGTACAACATCTAGATTTTCCCTTAATAACTCGCTTGAGCAAAGGGCTCGCTCAAGCGAGTCCATAAATATACTGATTTTCTTGTTTTACATTCGCTTTAGCCATTAGATTATTTTCTCAAGTGATTTCTATTAAATTGGCCTCTGGAAGAATTTTGCTTGAGTGAATATGTACTCGCTCAAGTGATTTCTTTTAGATTTGATTCTGCCATAATTTCATTTAAGCCAGAGTTGGTCGCTCAAGCGAATGCTTCTTATTTTGGTCACTGGTTGAATTTTACTTAGGTGGACAAAAAGTTGCTCGAGTGAATTCTTCACCTGATGCTTCATTTCTTTCTGCCTTCTATTCGCTCTCAAGCGATGTTGTCTTCCACTCAAGTGATTGCTTCACTCAAGCATTTTTCAAGCTCGCTTAAGCGAGTAAGTTAAATCTTGGGCTTTTCCTTCTTGTCTTCCTCATCCTTTTCATTTATGATTACACAAAAAACTTGGGATCAGAGATACATATTTATATCACTCACAATAAAATTATCTGGATTCCAATTTCATTAATTAATACCTAATAAATAATCAAGATATATTGATATTCTATCAGAATCATGTCTAATTGATCAAGAAATATACATAATTTAAGCATTTATCATATACTTAATCAAATATATACACACATTCAAGCATCATACCAATCAATTAGACATGCAGGTCTATCTTGCTGGTACACTTTTATAAAATAGATGGAGCATATTTATATTTTATATGGTATAAGTTAGTTAACCTAAAATATTCTTCTAGTCACTCTATTAACATATCTTTCTTTCCTTCTTAAATCTAGTTATTTATTCATAATTCACTAATAGTTATCAGTATATGCTTATATATATATAATATTCATAAAATTCATAAAATATAATTTGATTATAGCAATTTTATGGGTTGGATTTATTGTGACTTAATAATGAGGACACACTAAGGAAGGACCCTCACTCCATCTTAGACAAAGGACTAGAGGCTTACAAGGGTCCCCTCACAAGGGCCAAGTCCAAGAAAGCTAAAGAGAGCATCTATAAAGCCTTGTCATCCTTTCTCTTTTTACTTAGTGGGCCTAAGCCCAAGGGAGACACCATGAGGGTCTACTTGCTTTCATCTGGTAACATAAGTCATAATTAGTTTCTCTAGACATTTAGGTTTTATTTGGGCCTTCCTAGGTCAATTGGGCCACTTTAGGGCCATGTACTTTCACTTTGGGCCATGTATAGGCCATGTTCTTTCCTTTTTTGTACTATTGGGCCTTGGATCCATTATCCAAGCTCATTTCTCCTCCCTTGGCCGAAATATAGAAGGGCTATATAATGGAGCTCTCCTTTGTAAATTAACACAATAATGATCATTTGAGATTTTTTCATCTTGAGTGCAAATTTTCTAGAGTGAGAAGTTCCTCCTTCTCTCTAGGATTGAGTCTCTAGAGCAAGCTCTTATTCAAGAAGATCCTCTCCCTCTTGGTGGTGAGAATTTAGGGACTTATCTTCCTTTGGAAGTGGCCTCCCACCTACACCTTCCATTCCTCATTCCATTCCTTTCATCTTATCCAAACCACTTTACTTTCTCTCTTCTCTTCCATCCAAATTCTATCCAAAGCCTTAGAAGTTTTCCTTTATTTCATTTTGGTTTCAACCTTGAGAAGACAAGAATTCAACCATGACTTGAAGGAAGAACAAGGAAAGGAGTCAAGATCCACCTTTCTCTTAAGGAGCTTAAAGAAACTCCTACATCATTTAGTATTACTTGAGCCTAGGAGGTTATTTTCTTACTTCTTCTTCCTTTATCATTCGGTTTTGAGTATTCATAGCTGGCTGGTTGTGCAAATTTGTTGTATATATTTGATGTGTTGATGTAATGATATAGTAGAAAATCCATAAAAAGTTGGTGTTATTGTGAATTTTTGTGTTAGTTCTTCTTTTCTTTCAATTTTGGCATATTGATACTTCTATTGTCCATTTGGTATGATCTTGTTCTTGTGTAGGACTTCTAAAATTCTAAGTTTAGCACTTAGTTAATTCAGTTTTGAAGTTGTTAGTTTGGTAGTTACAAGTTTGTTAAGTAGTTAGAGCCAAAGTAGGTGTGTTGTACCATTGTTGGAACCTTTTCTTTGTTCTAGTAAATTTCCTTGGTACAACTTTAGTAAGTGCAAACCATGTTGGGAGTTTCCTAATCATCCTTAGGAACTCTTCTAAAGGTTCCAAAATTCTTGTGTAAGGAGACCTTGATTTTAGGCTCTCCAAAGTTAGCTCATCATTAGGAGTATTAGAAATCTATTATTAGCTTTTCATCTAGGTTTAATTTTATTTTGAATGCACTATTAGGCTTATCTTTAATTCGGTTTTCATATTGCTTTGCATAAAATAAAATTTTGTTAAAAAAAGAATCATAATCCTTCCATTCATCTTGGTGGAAGTAGGTTGCATTTTCCCTTACGCAAAAGAGTGAACATTGAAACTTGTAAAACTGGTATTAGATCTCGGTTTTGGAACAAAAGCTTGGTGTAGTACATTACAAAATCAAGAGGCAAAAGATAAAAATAAAAGAGAAAAAGTACAAAAGAAAAAGAAAAGCAAAATCCCTACAAATCAAAATTCAAAAGGGTGTAAAGAAAAAAAAAGAAAAGTGTGAAAGTAGACCTTTTTAACAAAATCTGTGAAGTTTGAGCACCAAAACCAAGTGATAATTTTTGAAAACTCTAAAGCCATTAAAAGTGTTTACTAGTTGATACTATACATGTGTTTCAATTACACTTGCTTGCTTAATAGTGCAACTCTAGAGTTTCTAGGCTTAGGTTTCCTTTCCTTTATTCTTGCATATTAATTTCTTGCTTGTCTTGTTTGTCTACATACTTTCAATTTTGAATTCCTCTAGTCTAGCCTTTATTCTTTTGAGCTTTTCTTGTTTTGGTCTTGTTAAAATCAAAAATCCAAAAACATTTCCATTTGAGTAGTTTTCCCTTCTTAAACATTTTTAGTTTATGTTTTATTCCTTCTTAAGTTTTGTCTTTGAGTTGTCTTCATTTCATATTTCCTATGATAATTCCCTTCTCTATACCATTGAGGTTAGCATCTTGACGATACTTGAGGTAAGAGTTCAATTACTTTGGTAGACTTGAGACTAAAGAGCAAGGGTAAGGATTGAGAGATATACTTGAGAGATATACTTGAGAGATATACTTGAGAGGTTTAAAATTTTGTCTTGTTTTTGCTAACTCAATTTTCGTTGGAAGTTTTATGTTGACATTATTTTGTAGGTGAGGTGAAGCGTCTACAAATTCAAGTGAAGAATAGTGAAGACCTTGTAAAGGAAGCAAAAGCCTTCTAACATTAGACACTTAGGAAAATTTGTGAATTCTTAGGTTTTGTGTAATAGGTTTTTGTCTTGTATTTTGGACACTAAAATGACTTTGGACTCTTAAAATTTTGTTCCATAGAATTTCACCTAGATTAGTTGCATTTGCATTTTGAGTGTTAATTTCTTTTAGTCAATTAGTTGGAGTTAGTTAGGAAGTTACAATTAGAGTTAGTTAGTTAGTTGCTTGTCTTAACTAAGTTGGTTAATTAGTTAGTAGTTGGAACTAATTCTTAGTTGGCATAACTAATCATAACTAATTCTTATTTGGCATAAATACTCACATAACCGAAATTAGTTAGTGGTTAGGGTTGTTAGATCTAGTTCAAACTACCATAACTAAATAACTAATTCTAGTTAGGGTTTGTTAGGTGTTCGTTAGTTAGTTGAACTAATTTAGTTAGTTAACTACCTTAGTTAGCCTTGTTTAGGGTTAGTTCCTTGATTAGTTATAACCTAGGATTATCATAAGAAACATCGGTAAAGACAACCTAGGTCTTGCATAACTAATCATAGTACTACATCCTAGGATACAACCTAGTACAAGACAACTTAGGTTCTTGTTTCCCCTTAGGAAAGAAACCTAGTACTTGTATTTTAGGATTGTTATGTGTTTTCTAATACTTGCATTGCATCAAGCATCCTCCACTAGATTGTTTATAACTTTGTTTCCATTGTCTCAAATTTCCTTGACAACCTCAAAAGATGTCTTCTAGTGATAGGGAAAACAAATTTATGCTTCATAATATAATGGAAAGTTTGAATAACATTAACAATAGGTTAAATAACCTAGAGCATAATGAAAACCCTATAACTAGGCATAGAAATTAAAGAAATCAAAGACAAAACAATAGTAACAGTAAGGATGAACCTAGACATAGAAGACACCATGAACATAAAAGAGAAGACATAGGCTTAAGAGAGGTAAAACTTGAAATACCCCCCATTTAATGGCAAGAATGATGTTGAAGCTTATCTAGAGTGGGAGATGAGAGTTGAGCAATTATTTAATTCTCATCAAATAAAAGAAGAAAAGAAAGTTAGGATTACAACTCTTTCATTCCAAAATTATGCCTTAGTATGGTGGACTCAAATATGTAAAGAGAGGAAAAAAGATAATTTTCCACCAATAGATGATTGGGTAGACTTAAAAGCCCTCCTAAGAAAAAGATATGTTCCTAACTTTTATCGATGGGAGCTATTAGCAAAGCTAAATAGACTCACCCAAGGCTCAAAAAGTGTAGAAGACTACTATAAAGCCTTAAAGATAGCATGATTAGGGCCAATCTAGAAGAAGATGAAGAAACCTTAATGCATAGGTTCTTACATGGCCTCAATAGGAACATCAAAAATAGGGTATAACTCCTTCCTCATGTAGATATAAAAGAGTTACTACACTAATGCACTAAGGTAGAGAACCAATTCAAAGAGAGAGAATCTTATAGTGGGGAGAGTAAAGCCTACAAGTCTAAGTGGGTAGGTCAAGAAAACAAGGGTAAGTTTAAGAGAAACCCTAGGGAGAAGGAAGTGGGCACTTCTTCTTCCAAATTGCTAAGTGAGTTGCATAAGAACGGTAAAGTCTTTAGGAACTAAAAGATAAGTATGAATCCACTTCTAAACCACAATCCTCTAAATCTTCTACCATAAAATGTTTTAAATGTCTTGGTAGAGGTCACATTGCTTCTGACTGTCCAACAAAAGGAACAATGATTTTGAAAACTAATAGAACCTACTCAAGTTAATCAGAGTCTAATTCTGATTCTCACTCTTCAAGTGATGACTCAAGTAGTGATTCCTATGACAGTGAGCATATTTTAAGGGATGATGGTGAGTTGTACATGATTAGAAGATTGCTTGGTAGTCATGTTAAACTAGATGACACTACATAAAAAGAGAACATCTTTTATACAAGATGTTACATAAATGACAAACTATGTTCTCTCATTATGGATAGTGGGAGTTGTGCGAATGTAGTGAGCCAAAGATTAGTAAATAAGATGGGCTTAGAACTAATAGATCACCCTAGATGTAACACCCTAATTTAATAAATAATTAAGAACCAATACGGGGAAAATTTTTTTTTTTCCAAAATTAAGTAACCAACGACTATAAGGCAACCGGATAACACAAAGGGCGGAGTGCAAGGAAGAACAAGGGAAATGAGAGATCATCCACATGCATAAGGCAAACAACAGAAGGCTAAGACTGGAACCGGTTCGTTGGGTTTAGTGTAACATACCAGCGCCAGGGCAGATTACGTAATATCATTGTCTCACTCAGGCGGGGTTTGATACCGCCTAGGCGGGGTATGATAATGCAACGGCGGATGGAGGGAAATTCTAAAAGAGGAACTCTTCCACGAGTAACACTGGTCACTCAATAGGAGGAAATAGATAAGGGGAAGATGTTAATACATTCACACGCGTAGCACTCGGTAGAAGGGCGGAGTTCGAATCATCCTACCTGGCTAGGCGCACTAGTGGAAAAAAAGGATATAATCACGGTTAAAAAAGGCCTTTATTCACGGTTAAAGAACCGTGGTTGTTGAAGCCGTGGTAGTAGATGATGGTCTTTAACCACGGTTAACAACCGTGGTAATAAATCACATCTAACCACGGTTAAGAACAACTGTGAACATAACTTACTATTTATATTCACGGTTATCGAGAATAACCGTGGATATAGATACATTTTATCCACGGTTGTCCATCAAAACCGTGAATATAAGTAGATTTTAACTGAAACTAAACCATACTTATATTCACGGTTGTGATGGACAACCGTGGATAAAATGTATCTATATCCACGGTTGCCCATCACAACCGTGAATATAAGTATGGTTTAGTTTCAGTTAAAATCTACTTATATTCACGGTTGTGATGGACAACCGTGGATAAAAATGTATCTATATCCACGGTTACTACCTTAACCGTGGAAAAATCTTGTCTTTATTCACGGTTGTTGCCATAACCGTGAATAAATGCTGAGGTTTTTTTTTTTAATATGCACTCTGTTTTATCGTTGCCCAACCCTGCATTCAGACAAGCCAGTACAGTATACAGTATGCCACAGAAACAATATGCCGAAAGAATCGTATGTATATATATATATAACAATTTATTTTCTATATCAATTCATAACAACCTAAAAAATAAAAGTATATACAATTAAGTTGAATGTAATCTAATAAAAGTAAACCCTAAATCCTACTACATACATATATAAAAGAATAAATATCCTATATCTAGCTTTGCCTAAGTTCATGGAAGTGTGAGGCCCATTGCCTTCTAACATCATCCACAAGTTCCTTTGGGAAATATGACCGGTCATTAAAGTGCTGCAAACAATGCACAAAACAATTAGAACAAAAGCTTTATTTATTACATGAAATTGATGAAATTGGAGAAATTGACACGGTGATGAGAATTACCTCTGTCCATCCATCTACTAAATGATGTTGGACAATGGTCAGCATAGTGTGCATGACGAAATAGCCACACTCAAAGGTACCCTTCTGCCTGTAAGACTACAATGGACATATAGTATGGAATAAGTGAATTCGGAACTTAAAAACCATGTACTGAAGATTTGAATGAATACGATTGACTTACTTTTGGGTACACCCATACAACTGTTCTTCCTTTGTGCTTGTTTCCAATCAGTACATTGTATCCAACCACCGCCCTGCGTCAAACAAAACACAAGATAAGTTAGAATTGTATAGTTCTAAAAATGATGTAATTGAATTTGTGGTTATTGTTTAGGGATGAACTTACCGGTCTACTATATCTCTCAGGTCTTGTGGAGCTGTTTTGTGCAAACTATCAAAGTACAAAGCAAGATAGTCCTTCGGACAGATCACCAGAAGCGTCCAGTGAGCCCTGCAGTTACGAGTGATAACTGAGACTTCAAAATGCAAAATATCATAACAATAATTATGGAATAGAGTATTACCCTTTATGATAGGGGCCCATGTATATAGACTTCTCAGACTCAAACATCCAATTCTGGATGTATGTCTGGGTGTTCTGCGAGGTGTTTCCTTGCCTCTGTATGACAGAGGGCTCTAAGAAACCGTAAGTTCCTTGGAAACCCAAGTCCACTGAGAGTTTTGCCAGATACCTAAACAAGGTAAGACATGGTTAGCGACAAATAACTTGTATAATGAACAAATTGGACAACACAAGGATATACTTACAGCTCCCACAACTGCAAGATGGAGCCGTTCAGCATCGACGTCCCCGTAATAATGTCACAAATGTCAGAACTTGTAACGTAAACTGGAAAATCACTGGGATGGCCGAACACTAGTGGCTGCCATGGGACCTGAACAGTGTCGTTATCTTCCTCATACCCGATGCGCCATAGCATCCGGACGGGATCCTTGGCCGGGTCTGGCTTCTTCAATGGCTGTTCCTGTTGAACAATTGACAACCATCACATTTTGTACCATAATTGACAAGGAAATAAAGCTAGTTAGTGTTTAGGGTTTTTACCTGTCCAGGTGCAATCACCAGAAGTCTGTTGGGCCACATCAGAAAGTGGCCCAACGCCTGACCGACGGTCTTCACCTCCTGAGTTGCCACTGGCACAGCAGCATCCTCCTCGAGGACGAGCACAACCGAGACCCTGGACATACCATCAGGTAATGTCTGATGGTGAACCACAGGGCCTAAGTTGTGCACCATACCAGTGGCAACTGGCTCCTCCGACCCGTCAATGAACAGGTCACATTGACGGGTGTCTGGTGGCTCGACCCCGTCATCGTCAGGGTCAGCCGCAGCGCACGACCCCTTAGTGCTAACCTTCCGTACCTACATATTTACACATCAGGCAGAAGTTATTCAACAATGAAAGTGATTACAAACAATAAAATTGAGGAAAATAAATAAAGAATCTAACCTGTGGGTCGCTGGCTGGTGTAGTAGTCTCCTGGTGGTGGCTGAGTGAGGCCTTCATCTCCTCCCTGAATCGGGCCATCTCCTGGTGGAGCCTAGATATCTCCTCCTGGTACTCAGCCTTCACAACAGCCACCTTTTGCTCCACTATTTGCTCAAGGGATGGGGCAGGGTCGGGAGCACCGTAATAGGCGCGGAGGCCTGTAAAATGTGAATGATTAGCTCATAATTGTTTAACAGATAACAAAATGAATGCATAGAGTTAGTTAGCACTCACCTACACCTCGACCAATAGCACGCACTCTTCCTGGGTGCTCTGGCCTGCCAATGGCGGTAGTCAATATATCCTCCCGTCCATGGGCTACGAAAGACCCTTGGGTTGATTGCTCAACCAAGGAATCCTGAAACCAAACAAGTTAGTATTCACTTCCTTCACGTAAACTGAAAAACAGACACTGATATAAAGGGGAATACTTACTATACGTGAGGCAACCTCCTGAGCCTGTGAGGAAGTGTATTCCCCACTCTTCTTGATCCTAGCCCGCTTCCATTTGTCGTGGCGCGCAGGTGGGGAAGGGGGATCCACAATACCAGTGTCAGTCTGACACTGACTCAGCCTCTCCTGTGCCAGCCGCTCCTCCAACCTACGGTAACCGCCACGTGACAGTGTGTGTGGGCAGTCATTTAGCTTCCTAGTCTCCTTGGCTTTCTTTCTGGTCTCCTACAACAAGAAAAAAAATATTCACAGTTAGCCGTATAAATTATACATATTATTTAATCATCTAAAAACCAATGTACCTGAAACTCGGCAGAATGTCTAGATGCAACAAAAGCATCCCAGGTCTCCTGATCGATGAATGGATACTTCTCTCCAGGGAACTTTCCTTGGTCGTCCCCGAATACATACCTACAATGAAAGGTACATTTAAACTAAGGATTGGCACAATTTAGTGAAGCGTTGATTAAGAATTTAAAGTTCAATATACCTCGTGGTGAGTATGGATTTGAACGACCTCCATCGCTCAGCCATGATACCGAGGACCTTCCTCCTCGCTATGTCGGAAGATGGTATCTCAAAAGAATCCTACATGAAAGGAGTTAGTCCATAAAGGAGTCCTTATTAAGAGTTACATGAAATAATACACTAAAATAAAACTTAAATAATACATAAGTTACCAGAACATCACTCCATAGCTGGTTCTTCACCACCTCCTCGACACTATCCCAGTCGGGGATAATGATGGACACCTTCGACCGTACGACAACCCCCAGATAACTGCTAAGCTTCGTGGCATGCGGTCCACTAAATCTGCCGGTGTTGACATCCATGTCAACAACTGGCCTCTCTCCCCGGTGACGCCTACGTGCGATGTCTGGCATCCGGGTAACACCTCTACTCTTCCGAGCAGAGGAACCACTGGCCTGTGAGTCGGACCTGGATCGTCCATCCTGGTCAGCCATGAGTATCTGTCCAAACAAGGAAAAAAACTGTCAAATATTTAATATAACATTTAAAACAACGAATAACTAATATAACATGTAATGAAATGAATCACCAACAAGATTAATACCCTATTAAGATGAAATATTTTCCCACAAGCCCTCATGGTGGTCATGACGACTGGCAACTACATCATCTATGTCATGTTCCACGATAGATGTTGGAATACGTGTTGTAGTTGATGGAATGTCCACAATATCAAGATTGGGGTCTCCAATGTGTCTACCTTGGATAACAATTGACCACCGTTTGTCAGCTGGGTCAGCCACATAAAAAACTTGCTTCACCTGCGTTGCCATTATGAATGGTTCTTCCTTATGCCCGATCTTGTTGAGGTCCACCAACGTAACTCCTAAATCATCAGTTGTGACACCGTTCTTATTGTCAACCCATTTGCATTTAAACACAGGAACGGTGAAGGGACCGTAATCAACTTCCCATATATCTTCAATCACACCAAAGTAGCATGACTCCGCCATCACAGGGTTGTTGTCCTTTGCAGTTGAGAAATGCATTGACTGAGCCACAACCATCACTCCACTGTTTTGATTTGTACTCTTTTCATCCTGTGTCCTTGTATAAAACGAATAGTTGTTTATGTCATACCCACAAAAGGTGAGGACATCAAAGTTCGGGCCCTGTGCTAGTCGATGTAATGTCGAGGATGCAGATGCATCTTTCAGGACGGTCTTTTGGAACCACTGCATGAAGCTCTTGTTGTGTTCATTCAACAACCACTTTTCAGTCATTTTAGGGTTGGTTTTCTTGACTAGCTCCTTGTGTGTGGCTAGATACGGTTGCACGTCGTCCGTGTTGTTTAAAATATACAAGTGTGCCTGAAGGACATCAGCACGTGGCATGCTCTTCACTTTTTTTCCAATCGTTCCTTTCCCATCCAATCTCCCTTCATGACGGGTCGTTGGAATACCAATGCTTGCAGCATGTGACATGTATTCAGTGCAAAACTCAATTGCTTCCTCTGCAATATATCTTTCCACAATTGAAGCTTCGGGACGACGTTGGTTCTTCATATACCCTTTCAATATCTTCATATATCGCTCAACGGGATACATCCAATGGAGGAACACTGGACCACAACAACGGACCTCTCTCACCAAATGGATGATTAAGTGGACCATTATGTCAAAAAAAGAGGGCGGGAAATACATTTCAAGCTGACATAATATAAGTGATGCTTCCTGTTCCAACACATCCAATTCGCCGGGCACGATTACCTTGCAACATATGGAATTGAAAAACATACACAACCTTGTTATGACATTTCTCACATTTTTAGGAAGAATGTCACGAATGGCGATAGGCAGAAACTGCTGCATCAACATGTGACAATCGTGTGACTTCAACCCAATTAACTTTAAATCTTTCATGGAAACACAAGACTTGATGTTGGAGCCATAACCAGACGGAACTTTCACACTTCGTAACGATTCACACAGGCTTTGCTTTTCTTTTCTTGATAACGTATGACATGCTGGAGGCAAATATGTTCTTTTGCCCTTTGATTGTGGATGCAAATCTTGACGTATACCCATCAACTCTAAGTCCATACGCGAGTTTAGGCCATCCTTAGTCTTCCCGGGTATGTTTAAGAGTGTACCAACTAAACTGTCGCAGACATTCTTCTCCACATGCATTACATCAATGCAATGTCTTACATCAAGCTCCCTCCAATATGGCAGGTCAAAAAACACTGACCTTTTCTTCCAGTTGTTTTGTGTCGGGTGCTGTTTTTCACACTTACCAAATTGCACGTTGACGTCCTTCATCTTTTCATATGCCTGGCGACCAGATAGTGGTGGAGGAGCCATTTCAAAATCTTGGGCACCGTTAAACGACTTCTTCAACCTTCGAAACGGATGATTCGCTTTAAGAAACCTTCGATGTCGAAGATAAACATTTTTCCTGCCATGATGCAACCGCACAGAACTAGTCCCCTCCTCACATACTGGACAAGCTTTATGACCCTTCACACTGTACCCAGATAAGTTACCATACGCTGGAAAGTCATTGATTGTGCAAAATAACATGGCACGCAATTTGAATGATCGCCCGGTAAACCCATCAAACACTTCAACCCCGTCTTCCCACAACCTTTTGAGGTCTTCAACCAATGGAGTTAAATATACATCAATGTCGTTCCCTGGTTGTCGTGGACCAGAAATCATCATTGATAACATCACATATTTTCGCTTCATGCACAACCATGGCGGCAAGTTGTAAACAAACAACAAAACAGGCCACGAACTATGGGTTGTGCTCAGGTTACCAAACGGGTTCATGCCGTCTGTGGCTAGTGCAAGCCTAACATTTCTTGGTTCATTGGCAAACTCTGGAAAAATCCTATCCATTTTCTTCCATTGCGACCCATCGGCCGGATGCCTAAGTAGTCCATCAACAACCCTCTCATCAGCATGCCATCTCATAAGTTTTGCATCATCTGCATTGGCAAACAGACGCTTTAGTCTTGGAACTATAGGTAGATACCACAACACCTTTGCAGGAGACCCTTTAGTGCATACCTCATCAGAATCCGCCTCTTTCTTCTTATACCGTGACACCCCACATCTAGGACATCGATGCAGCATTTCTAATTCACCCCGGAATAATACACAATCATTTGGGCATGCATGTATTTTCTCATACTCCAAACCCATAGGACACAACACCTTTTTGGCCTCATAGTTACTTTTCGGCAAGGTGTTTCCAGCTGGGAGCATTTCTTTCAACAACTTCAGTAAGTCAGTGAAACTTTTATCCGTCCACCCGTTTATGGCCTTCAAATTAAACAACCGCAAAACAGCTGATAACCTCGTGAAATTGACGCAGTTTGGATACAACGGCTGCTCAGAGTCCTGACACAGAGTTGTATATACATGAGCTTTCTTAAAACCTTCTACCCCTACATCACGGATCATATCCTCGAGTCGGTCATCCATGTCGACATTGTTGTCATGCATCGGGCTTCAATTTTTAGTCTGAGAGCTGTTACTTGGCACCACCACATCTTCACCATGCCATATCCAACGCGTATAACTACGTAGAAAACCGTCACACAGTAGATGTTCTCGCACCTCTTCCAAGTCTACCCGACGCAGGTTGAAGCATTTAACACAAGGGCAAAAATACTTTCCATTCACCCCCGCTGCATTCCTCGCTACGAATTCTATAAATGATTCAACTCCCCCCTCGTACTCCAGACTTAGGCGTGACGCAGAAATCCAACTCCGATCCATACCAACTGTTTACAAGGTGCTATGATCAACCTCACTTTTTATACAAAGGTGGTGGTCCTATACCCATTCAGCATGACAATTATTTTTATACGTCATTCATATATACAGGTTAGGACTTATTTTAAAATTTGATGAAATTTCGGCAGCATTTCGCATTGGTCTCTAAGTACACAAAATGAGAGTGGTCAAATCAAATTCAACCACAACCAAATATGCACCCAGAGAACAACACAAAATACAAGTTACCGAAATTTTATCAAATTTTAAAATAACTCCTAACTTGTACATACTAACAATGACGTATAAAAAATAATTGTTCATCCCAAACTGTCCAAACGGACAATTCAAGATTCAACACAAACGATGACATTAATTGATTTAATGACCATTTGTGTCGAATCTCAAATGGGGAACTACGGTTCACTCATATGCACAACAACTTTCATACTAGTTAACTAGTTAACTAGTATGAGCCTACGAGTTTGCAAGATTGAAAACCACATGCATGCAATAGACAGAAATAACATTATATACGAGCAACCAACAATAACAGCAATAACATTATATACGAGCAACCAACAATAACAGCAATAACAATGATGAAGTGAAAATTTTCCATTTAAAAATATCTAACTTGAACCTTATTAGGCCCTGTGTATTCAGAATGTAACATTACATTGTATAGATCATGTCTGAGGTAACATTAAAAACTTGATGGTAATGACTTTGGTTATTCTAATGGAGAATATGATATATCTAACTTACAATGAAATCTTTTATGATATATCTAACTTAGATCATATTTTTTTTTGGTCGAAGCTTAGATCATTAAAAAAGTTGTTAAAACATTGTTAGTTTGGTTTAAAAAATGGTCAAACAAAAAATCAGTTAAAAATGGTAGAGTTATTAGAATGGGAAGATTTTAACAACTTTAGCTATTTTAACATAGATGCATTGAGTCTAACTAAGTTCAGATTCTAAGTAAGAATTAATTCTAGATTTTAAAGAACATGAATTTTTATTTTGGAGGAGAGCCTGAATTTTATTACTGATACCAAAACAAAACAGCAAAGAGATTGTAGCCATCCATTTCAGTTTCTTGGTCCTATAAAATAATCTTTCAAATGTTATCCCTTCTAAACCATAGAATCAACCAAAGATTAAAAAGTAAAAACTAAACAGAAAATTTGACTATACAGGGGATTACTAGCAAGTGTCAATTGCCGATTACAGTTTACCAAGTTTAACTATACAGGGCACTGTGCAACAGTTTACCAAGTTTATTCTAGTTTATTAAAAAAACATACACCCAAATGTCCACTCGATTCTAGGCATTATAAACTGGTAGGAGTTTACAACTTAACTCAACAGTTTCACAACATAGAGACAGAGACAATGAAATGTTGGCACAATAAAACAAGCTTAACCAAACTTAATCACTAGTACAACATAGAGACAGAGACAGTGAAATAGGTTCCACAAACAAGGCAGAGCATAATAACGAAGTACACCAGCAGTGAGCGAAGAAGTAGGGTAATGGAGCACTTACTTGAAAATGGTGCGAAGATGACACGAACGAAAGAAGGAAGAAGCGAGTGAACACGAACGAAAGAAGAAAGAAGCGAGTGAACACGAACAGCAAAGAACAAACTCAAGGAAGAAGACGATAACCAGCGCGAAGAAGAAGAGAAAGTGAAAAAAGAATGAAAGGCGCGGCTTTTGAAGTTTCAGAAAGGATGTATATTCACGGTTCCCCTTGAAACCGTGAATATATTACACATATATTCACGGTTTAACAAACAACCGTGGATAAATGTTAACTATATATCCACGGTTACTATCCCAACCGTGGATAAATATTAAATTTATATTCACAGTTATAGAAACAACCGTGGACATACAGTACCCAGTGATTAAACCCTAAAACCTGAACTATATATCCACGGTTGGAAATACATCCGTGAATATTGACATCTATATATATCCACGGTTAACATCATAACCGTGAATGTATCCATCAATATATATTCACGGTTGTGCACACAACCGTCGATATTAATATATATCCACGGTTGACTTATCAACCGTGAATATATATTGATGGATACATTCACGGTTATGATGTTAACCGTGGATATATAGTTTTCTCTGATTATAACGTTCACCTTATAATTTCAAAAATGCCACCGCGCATGTTTTTATCACTGATCCTCTTCTACCCGTGAATATATCCCCGTTGTTATATCCATTTTTTCCACTAGTGGCGGGGTATGTTTGTCCTGGGCGGACTCGACCACAACGTTCAAGCCGGATTGCAAATGGGATGGTAGGCAAGGAATAAAAGAATATACACACGTATGACAATCAGAGGAGGGAGCAAGGCTGGGACCAACCCGCACTATCCAGCGAAACACAGCAGCGCCTGGGCGAAGACTAAGATAACACTGACTCGCTCAAGCGAGGTCCGATGCCGCCTGAGCGAAGCATAACAATGCAACCACGGAAGGAGGAAGTGATTACACCGTCGTCCAGTTCGGCAAGGCACAACAACGCCTGGACGGACTACATCACAACGTCCACTCACTCAGGCGATGTCCAACACCGCCCAGCGAGACATAATAATGCGACAACGGAGGAGGGAGGTACATAGGCGGAGTCTCATGTTGATATCTGCTTGCTTCAGTATGGTTCCACGCACTTGGGCGAACCGTCCTAGTTTCTTGGGCGAGGTATTACACTGCCTAAGCGAGGTCAGCACAACGCCCCTCCAACACAAACACAAGGTAATTTCTCAATCGGATATGGACAAGGGTTCACTCGGTAAATCCTCACGCTCGCACTTCACTCGGGAAAACGGGAAGTTACAGTGTACATATGCGGTAGTAGGTTGTGGAGGAAGGAGGAGCCCGAACTCACTCTGCCCAACTCAACTAGGTACGATAACGTCTGGGCGGACTCAACCACAACGCCCAGGCCGGGGTCAACACCGTTGTTGGGGTCACATTAGCTCCACAACGGAGAGGAAGGATAGTGGGACGGTATCTCACTCTGACTTTTACTCGCTTCAGCGCGAGTCCTTATGCTTGGGCGGACTGCTCTAGCACTTGGACGGGGTATGACTCCGCCCGCGGGAACCCAACATAAGTCTTCCTAGTCCGCACTCGCTGAAGCGGGTATGCCGCTCGCTGAAGCGAGGGACTCCACTCGGTTTTTCACTCGTCTTTCGTTCTTCCCTCACTCGAAGCATATTTGAACTCTATATTTCCTCTTCTTAACCCCAAACTTATTCCTACTGCCTATCCGTAGCCACACCGACCTCTTACGCTCGCAAGACATACTCAGGCGTCCGTACTTATCATTCAATACCTTCCGCAGCATAATATAATGCACAACACACATATATATATATATATAGTTAGGAAACATCTAAACAATTACAACCACAACATGCCCCTTCTGTCCGGAGTGTTCAAGTTTCGTAAATAAAACCCAAAATTAACACAAGCCGGCCAAGGCTACAACTGACGAACATGACACATACAAAATAAACACTTGCGGTCGGAGTACCCCTCACTCGGACCTGAGACCTTATCATCACTTCAGAATCCGACCTGCATACATACTGAAAAATGGTACAGGGGTGAGCATCTTAAATTTTAAATGACAGATACCGACTCAGGTTGCCTCACAATTATACGACAATATATATATATACACAATTATACATGGCAACAGTTATAGTCAGAGTAGCATCAATCAACCAGGACATACGAAAGACTCTTACCGATCGGAATCCACCAATTGTCACTCGGCCTTATGCACGCATCAATTCAACAACATTAACATACGATAATCAGTGACTTAATAACAATACCCATGGATCAGAACACATATGTTAAATATTTCTCAATCCGGATTCAACAATTTTTACTCGGCTACACACCTAACATTTCAATAACACTGATATATATATATATATATTCATGAAACAGGATTCACTTAGCATCCAAGGCAGGTTCACACGGAATATTTCACTCGGACATACACATTCATCATCTCACTAACACTTCACATGCGCAACCAATTCCAACGTTGTCAACAGTTAATAAACACATATTATTTCACTCGGTTCCGCATTCGTGTGTATCAGTTTAGACGTTGCAACGTAGGCTCTCAGCCTTTTTACACATAGCTCTCAGCTATCAAATCAGCTCTCAGCTGCTTGGCCGTTTTACAGGTACCCAACCGTTTGCCCACAGGTGACACCAGTGCTCTCAGCGCAAACGGAGGTGTTCACAGGCAGCCCGAGTCCCACTCAAGGGCTACCTTAAGTCTCACTCAAGGATTTTATAGCGTCCCACGCTTTAAAAATCGATGGTAGTGTCCCACACTACGTGCTCTCAGCACAAACGCATCCCATGCGCCACACGCGGATTCATCACACACACACAGAGTTCATATACACGGCCATACATGCATCTCATGCAATCGGCATCATACATCATCAGCATTCAAATGGCACATGCATCTCATGCAATCAATGCTGGACATTAACAGTACTCCACACACAGCATTTAACTCATGCACAAATCCTCTTATTCAATCACATATCTTTCACATGCAGTCGGTAATACATATCATCAGGACTCTGCCTGTTAATTCAACACACACAGCTCCCATGTAATCATCATCATCGTTCCATTAACAACATGTGATTCCAATACAATCAATATCAATCAGTATCAAGCTTCTACGAGCATTTTCATCAACTTCAAGTTAACATGCATTCGGTTCACAGCAGCATCAAGACTTAATCAGCGCAGGTATTTATACGAAGAATGACAGGCTCATGCAAGCATTCCAATCAATCATGATACAATATGCAATCAGTATATGACAGTACTAGAACTTAATCAACACATGCATTCCTATGAACATGCACAGATTCAATAAAGCATTCTCATCAACACAACACAACATGCAATCGGGTTCCATGGTAACGAGACTCAACGACGCCTGCATTTCTAAGGAAGATGCTAACATGCAACACTCATCTTTCACTTGTCATGCAACTGGGCTGTACACACTCGCATGCAACACAACACACAATCAGAGCAAGGATATAGCAAGCATCAGTACTCGGAACCTGTTCATAACCCATGCATTTAAGATAGAAGATACTCCCCCTACCTTTAGAAGAACCTCAGAAACCTTTCCGTTCTTGTCGTTGGGTCCGATGTCCTTCTCCTGGTTCGTTCGGTCTTCCTTGACTCCGTCGTATCCTGCGCCTGATTCTGGAATGGAGTGTGGTCCGTTCTCCAGTACTGCAATCAAGATCTCCACTGGGGCTTGGCAGTTTCGAGCAAGAAGAGGAAGTCGACGAAGGAATGAGAGAACAAGGAAGGAGGCGGGTTGCATGCAGAGGGAATGCACACCCTCACCCTCATTGGCTCGTCGAGTAAGGAAGGAGGACTTTCGACCTTCAGCCACCACTGTCTCGAGCTCACGGGAACAGCGAGTAGAAAAGAAGAAGAGGATAAAGAGAGTGAAGAGCGAAGAAGAGAAGAAGAGAAATCTGAAGGAGATGCATAACTCCAAGGCACTTATATGTATAAGCATGCGCGTGCACGAGGAAGAGGGAGTGGGGTGGGAAAGCGTGAGTTCAGCAGCTCCACTCACGGACTCACCAATCGCAAACAGCCACCCCTTACCAGTTAAGCTTATTTAATTTGTCACTATTTCTCAAGTTAAACCGAATATAATTAACAAATGATTTTCTACTTCTGGAATTACTATTTTAGCAATTTAGATTCATTCGGTAAATAATTATTAAATCGGGATATTACAGTTCTCCCCCTCTTAAAAGAATTTCGTCCTTGAAATTCAATCGGTAACTTACCACAAATACCTAACTCAGAAGATTGCTATTTACTTACCACGCGGCTGTGTTTCCACAAGCAGTCACCGACTGAATCACAATTTCACTCGGAGAAGTTTTACCACCCAATGATTTACTGACCGCACCACAATTCTCAGTCGGTAAAGCAAAAGTCCGGCCCTATCTGATTATAACTTCATTAGAGGATTTAATATATTTGGGAGTTTAAGTTAAAACGTACAATTTATTCCATTTTAACTCAGCCAATTCATTACTAGCAGGCACTTCCTAATTACTTGGCCGCTCGGCCCCGTGCTCTCAACACCGACTGGTGTATTTACACCCTCGGTTTCCCAGACTCAAATGAGTCATTCGGTACAACTACAACTCACACAGGGTACAAACCCAAAATTGTATCACATGTATACGTGATGGGGGGGTTAATCATCTAGTTGGGAGTAATCTAATAGGTAAACAACATCACCGACCCCCAAAAATACCTACTCCTGACCAATTCCTCTCGGTTTAAACACTCAGGTTTTTAAATTCTGACCACAAGATTTCTTCCTTACACCAGAATGAACGCTCAAAAGGGCTTCCATGTGCTCCAGTCAGTACCATTTGCTAGGGTTTAATTCGCACAGGCACCACGCTCGGCGTGGAAATCTTAGGTTCCTACCCATGCTTTTGGCTAAACTCACTCACTCGGAGTCTCATTTTTGTCCAGAAGGACTTTTCTCAGGGAAGATCACTCGGTTGGACATCACAAGGGCATTAAGAATTCTACACTCGGCATCTTTCTTCATAGAGTCATCCCACATGGTTTCATTCTACACGGAAGTGATACACTCTGAGACACACCACTCGAATCTCCCCTTACTCAGAATGTTTCGCTCGGATACTATCCTCTTAACTTAGTAATGGTACTCTCTATGAGGTTATACTCGGAACACTCTAGTCCTTACTCGGTAATGCTTCCTCATAAGGCTTCACTCGGAATTATCCCCACTTTTACTCACTCGGGATACACGAATCCCTTCCCAAGCAAATCCTCACTTTGCAATTTAGTTTGGTTTAAAAAAAAAATCCTGTTTTCCTCTTTAGGCTTACAATACCACTCGGTTAATCTTATAAAACTTACAACTTCAGTGACAGATTGACCGCCTTTCTCATCCCAGTAATTAACCAACTTTTTAGTAGCTAATCCGTACCCGACGTCCTCTAATCCACTCGGAGGCAGACATACTAAGGTCAAACAAACCCCCTATCTTCATTCTGATGCATAACCGTATAACACTCGCTTAACATAATTCTCACAATCACTCGGGAACGCCTGAAAGACTCACCATCACCATAAGTAGTTACAGCTTCACCTGCCTGACTCATGAATTGCTGCATCCAACTTATAAGATGACGTCTCATTCCTATAGGGTTACAACAATTACATGGTCACTGCAACGTGTACGCTACCACATTACCTAAGGCAGGAAGAGTCATCTCAGAGCAGCGTACCTCACACGAACCAGACTTCACCCAACTAATATAAATTCACACGGTAGTTAATGGCAGTTCACACATATAAGTAATACACCCACTTTATCATCACGCATCACATAGGGTACATCACGTATCAATAATCATGGGAATTATTCGTCACTTCTGTAAAACAGTTGATAGCAATACAACAGTCGGCCCCTAGCCAATACCGAGTAATTATTTCCTCTAATCCTATTCAACACAAAATCATGGCTCGGATTAAATTCTTAATCCCCAGCAATGTGATGACATCACTCATTCGGTTTCATGCAATTCATTCAGGTTTAAGCAATTCACAATCACATATGCTATAACACACCACAAGCTTCAGCAACAGCACTAATGTACAGACACTCAATCAGATGTCACACTAATTATTCATGGTTATATCAGGGTTTACTACAGCATACATCATAATCATAACACACATTGCACTTGACATATACATACGCCCATCCAATCAGATTTACCCAAACCAATTCCAACTACATTAAGGGTTTCATTCACAATATCACACTCACACATTCACATAGTTCACACTGAGCTCATTTATTCTCATAAGTGTACGCACAGTCATTCAATCAGAAATTGTACTTATAACATGCATTCATCCAGTCGGCGAATCAGATGTATACGATGTGTTCACCAGGAGTCCAACTCCAATGCACTCAGCGTTTGCCTTGGGTCCAACCCAAGGACTTCCATTAAGCATCCAATGCTCATGCTCCAAGCATGGCCTCGAGTCCAACTCGGAGGTCTTTTAGGATTAATCTCAGAATCCTCAATATCCCACGCATCCATCTGATTGCCCACTCGGAAGAGCATCCGACGCTGATACACTCCATCACACACAGCTTTTATTCACTGACTCACAGCATAAGTCACTCGGCATTCTTATTCACACATATATATACATATCCTTTAGACGGGTATCATCACAATGATTCACAATTAATATCTGTCATACTATCCGGGTGTTGCATGCATCACTGAGCAATCATACACAGATCACATATTTCAATCATCAACAACTGTCATATTTCGAATATAGAGCAATACATAAAAGCACTTCACCCAAAATCTATCCAAGATAAATATATCCATCAATCATTCACTCAATTATCATAGACCAGGAATCAAGACTCTATCATGATCTAATTATTCAATCAGGGTTCATACCTAATCACCTATATCATATATCACGCAAGGTTCATGTGCTAGGTTACAAAATATCCGTCACAATTAGCATTCGGCAGCAATGGTGACACTCCTATTTTACAAGTATTCAGTCAGTATTCATAGAATTATTAGCATGCATTCGTGGATGGAATCGTACAATCACTAAACAGTTTATAACGCCACAATCCAGGAGTCGCATGCATCATTACGCAATCATAGTGCAGCTACCAACACATCTCACACACAACACATCACATGTTAATCATTCAAACCTCAATGAGCTACTATGCAATTGTTTTACTCGGCTCAACAACTCGCAAGGTTAATAAACTATCAGATTTAGAATCCCTAAGGGGTCATTATTCCTATTGGTCTAGCATTTAGCCATCACTCCCTTGGTTTCCTCAATCGCCACTAAGACGCAACCCCAATTTTATCATATGTTCGACCTCACCTTCACTCACTTATTACACACCCAGATTTTCAACCTAGGAACTACAACCCATCCCTTATACTGCAATCACATACTTCATGTATCATTCATTTATCACAAGTTTAAATTTCTCAACAAGGCACAAGCGTACAACCACACCATTCATAGTCAGCATATACCAATTTCAACAGAGAATCATAACATATATCATCACCCGAGTCATAATTGGACAGGTATCAACATACAATAGAATATCATCAGCAATCTAGGACACACTGGCATAATATACTCAACCGCCCACAACAGTAGGCAAACCTTGGCCATGGACCTTTTGGTCTGCTCTGATACCAAAATGTAACACCCTAATTTAATAAATAATTAAGAACCAATACGGGGAAAAATTTTTTTTTCCAAAATTAAGTAACCAACGACTATAAGGCAACCGGATAACACAAAGGGCGGAGTGCAAGGAAGAACAAGGGAAATGAGAGATCATCCACACGCATAAGGCAAACAACAGAAGGCTATGACTGGAACCGGTTCGTTGGGTTTAGTGTAACATACCAGCGCCAGGGCGGATTACGTAATATCATTGTCTCACTCAGGCGGGGTCTGATACCGCCTAGGCGGGGTATGATAATGCAACGGCGGATGGAGGGAAATTCTAAAAGAGGAACTCTTCCACGAGTAACACTGGTCACTCAATAGGAGGAAATAGATAAGGGGAAGATGTTAATACATTCACACGCGTAGCACTCGGTAGAAGGGCGGAGTTCGAATCATCCTACCTGGCTAGGCGAGGTATGTTTGTCCTGGGCGGACTCGACCACAACGTTCAAGCCGGATTGCAAATGGGATGGTAGGCAAGGAATAAAAGAATATACACACATATGACAATCAGAGGAGGGAGCAAGGCTGGGACCAACCCGCACTGTCCAGCGAAACACAGCAGCGCCTGGGCGAAGACTAAGATAACACTGACTCGCTCAAGCGAGGTCCGATGCCGCCTGAGCGAAGCATAACAATGCAACCACGGAAGGAGGAAGTGATTACACCGCCGTCCAGTTCGGCAAGGCACAACAACGCCTGGACGGACTACATCACAACGTCCACTCACTCAGGCGATGTCCAACACCGCCCAGCGAGACATAATAATGCGACAACGGAGGAGGGAGGTACATAGGCGGAGTCTCACGTTGATATCTGCTTGCTTCAGTATGGTTCCACGCACTTGGGCGAACCGTCCTAGTTTCTTGGGCAAGGTATGACACCGCCTAAGCGAGGTCAGCACAACGCCCCTCCAACACAAACACAAGGTAATTTCTCAATCGGATATGGACAAGGGTTCACTCGGTAAATCCTCACGCTCGCACTTCACTCGGGAAAACGGGAAGTTACAGTGTACATATGCGGTAGTAGGTTGTGGAGGAAGGAGGAGCCCGAACTCACTCTGCCCAACTCAACTAGGTACGACAACGTCTGGGCGGACTCAACCACAACGCCCAGGCCGGGGTCAACACCGTTGTTGGGGTCACATTAGCTCCACAACGGAGAGGAAGGATAGTGGGACGGTATCTCACTCTGACTTTTACTCGCTTCAGCGCGAGTCCTTATGCTTGGGCGGACTGCTCTAGCACTTGGACGGGGTATGACTCCGCCCGCGGGAACCCAACATAAGTCTTCCTAGTCCGCACTCGCTGGACCGGGTATGCCGCTCGCTGAAGCGAGGGACTCCACTCGGTTTTTCACTCGTCTTTCGTTCTTCCCTCACTCGAAGCATATTTGAACTCTATATTTCCTCTTCTTAACCCCAAACTTATTCCTACTGCCTATCCGTAGCCACACCGGCCTCTTACGCTCGCAAGACATACTCAGGCGTCCGTACTTATCATTCAATACCTTCCGCAGCACAATATAATGCACAACACACACATATATATATATATATATAGTTAGGAAACATCTAAACAATTACAACCACAACATGCCCCTTCTGTCCGGAGTGTTCAAGTTTCGTAAATAAAACCCAAAATTAACACAAGCCGGCCAAGGCTACAACTGACGAACATGACACATACAAAATAAACACTTGCGGTAGGAGTACCCCTCACTCGGACCTGAGACCTTATTATCACTTCAGAATCCGACCTGCATACATACTGAAAAATGGTGCAGGGGTGAGCATCTTAAATTTTAAATGACAGATACCGACTCAGGTTGCCTCACAATTATACGACAATATATATATACACAATTATACATGGCAACAGTTATAGTCAGAGTAGCATCAATCAACCAGGATATACGAAAGACTCTTACCGATCGGAATCCACCAATTGTCACTCGGCCTTATGCACGCATCAATTCAACAACATTAACATACGATAATCAGTGACTTAATAACAATACCCATGGATCAGAACGCATATGTTAAATATTTCTCAATCTGGATTCAACAATTTTTACTCGGCTACACACCTAACATTTCAATAACACTGATATATATATATATTCATGAAACAGGATTCACTTAGCATCCAAGGCAGGTTCACACGGAATATTTCACTCGGACATACACATTCATCATCTCACTAACACTTCGCATGCGCAACCAATTCCAACATTGTCAACAGTTAATAAACACATATTATTTCACTCGGTTCCGCATTCGTGTGTATCGGTTTAGACGTTGCAACGTAGGCTCTCAGCCTTTTTACACATAGCTCTCAGCTATCAAATCAGCTCTCAGCTGCTTGGCCGTTTTACAGGTACCCAACCGTTTGCCCACAGGTGACACCAGCGCTCTCAGCGCCAACGGAGGTGTTCACAGGCAGCCCGAGTCCCACTCAAGGGCTACCTTGAGTCTCACTCAAGGATTTTATAGCGTCCCACGCTTTAAAAACCGATGGTAGTGTCCCACACTACGTGCTCTCAGCACAAACGCATCCCATGCGCCACACGCGGATTCATCACACACACACAGAGTTCATATACACGGCCATACATGCATCTCATGCAATCGGCATCATACATCATCAGCATTCAAATGGCACATGCATCTCATGTAATCAATGCTGGACATTAACAGTACTCCACACACAGCATTTAACTCATGCACAAATCCTCTTATTCAATCACATATCTTTCACATGCAGTCGGTAATACATATCATCAGGACTCCGCCTGTTAATTCAACACACACAGCTCCCATGTAATCATCATCATCGTTCCATTAACAACATGTGATTCCAATACAATCAATATCAATCAGTATCAAGCTTCTATGAGCATTTTCATCAACTTCAAGTTAACATGCATTCGGTTCACAGTAGCATCAAGACTTAATCAGCGCAGGTATTTATACGAAGAATGACAGGCTCATGCAAGCATTCCAATCAATCATGATACAATATGCAATCAGTATATGACAGTACCAGAACTTAATCAACACATGCATTCCTATGAACATGCACAGATTCAATAAAGCATTCTCATCAACACAACACAACATGCAATCGGGTTCCATGGTAACGAGACTCAACGACGCCTGCATTTCTAAGGAAGATGCTAACATGCAACACTCATCTTTCACTCGTCATGCAACTGGGCTGTACACACTCGCATGCAACACAACACACAATCAGAGCAAGGATATAGCAAGCATCAGTACTTGGAACCTGTTCATAACCCATGCATTTAAGATAGAAGATACTCCCCCTACCTTTAGAAGAACCTCAGAAACCTTTCCGTTCTTGTCGTTGGGTCCGATATCCTTCTCCTGGTTCGTTCGGTCTTCCTTGACTCCGTCGTATCCTGCGCCTGACTCTGGAATGGAGTGTGGTCCGTTCTCCAGTACTGCAATCAAGATCTCCACTGGGGCTTGGCAGTTTCGAGCAAGAAGAGAAAGTCGACGAAGGAATGAGAGAACAAGGAAGGAGGCGGGTTGCATGCAGAGGGAATGCACACCCTCACCCTCACTGGCTCGTCGAGTAAGGAAGGAGGACTTTCGACCTTCAGCCACCACTGTCTCGAGCTCACGGGAACAGCGAGTAGAAAAGAAGAAGAGGATAAAGAGAGTGAAGAGCGAAGAAGAGAAGAAGAGAAATCTGAAGGAGATGCATAACTCCAAGGCACTTATATGTATAAGCATGCGCGTGCACGAGGAAAAGGGAGTGGGGTGGGAAAGCGTGAGTTCAGCAGCTCCACTCACGGACTCACCAATCACAAACAGCCACCCCTTACCAGTTAAGCTTATTTAATTTGTCACTATTTCTCAAGTTAAACCGAATATAATTAACAAATGATTTTCTACTTCTGGAATTACTATTTTAGCAATTTAGATTCATTCGGTAAATAATTATTAAATCGGGATATTACACTAGACCTTATAAGTTGCAATGGCTTAAAAAAAAGGGGAAATATTAGTTAATAAGCAAGTCTTAATTAACTTCACCATAGGCACATATCATGATAAAGTCAATTGTGATGTAGTACCTATGGAAGTAACTTACATTCTTTTAGGAAGACCTTGGCAATTTGATAGGAAGGTCATCCATGAGGGGTTCACTAACACCTTTACCTTCAAGTTATATGGTAAGAAGATAGTTTTACACCCCCTAGCTCCACAACAAGTAGCTAAAGATCAACTACAAATGAAACTTAAAAGAGATAGAGAGTTAGAATCTTCTTCCTCTAATCATCTAGAAAAACATAAGAAAAACAAAAAAGAAGATAAAGGAAAAGGAGTTGTCATCTACGATGACTCTAAAGCCAACTTCTTGGCCAATAAACATGATGTGAAACATGCTATGTTTTCATGCAAACAATGCTTGATCATGTATGCAAAAGACATCCCTAGCACTTCTTTGTGCTCAATAGGCTCTTCCCCTCCTTCTTTGCCCAAAGGGATTTAAAACATCTTAAGTGAATTCAAGGATCTCTTCCCTAAGGACATCTTACCTCCTATTAGGGGAATTGAGCACCAAATAGACTTAATCCCTGGTGCTAGTCTTCCAAATAAACCTGCATATAGGTGAAACCCTAGGGAAAGCCTAGAAATAGAGAACTAAGTGAATGAACTATTATCTAAGGGTTGGATTAGAGAGAGTTTAAGCCTTTATGCTTTACTCATTTTGCTAGTTCCTAAGAAAGATGGTTCATGGAGAATGTGTACAGATTGTAGAGCCATAAATAACATAACCATCAAGTATAGGCATCCAATACCTAGACTTGATGATATACTTGATGAGCTTAGAGGTTCTACTATATTTTCCAAGATTGATCTTAAAAGTGGCTATCACCAAATAAGAATTAAAGAAAGAGATGAATGGAAAGCCGCTTTTAAAACCAAACTTGGACTATATGAGTGGTTAGTTATGCCTTTTGGATTGACTAATGCACCAAGTACTTTCATGAGACTCATGAATCATGTTTTAAGGGAATTTATAGGGCATTTTGTTGTGGTCTACTTTGATAACATTTTAATTTACTCAAAGACCATGACCTCTTGTCTAAACCATCTCAAACAAGTTATGCTTACTTTAAGAACAAACAATCTCTATGCAAATTTTGAAAAATGTTCTTTTGACATGGATAGCATTGTATTCCTTGGATTCGTAGTTAGTTCTAAGGGTGTTGAGGTAGATCACTCTAAAGTGAAGGCAATCCAAGATTGGCCAACACCTAAAAATATGAGTGAAGTAAGAAGTTTTCATGGTCTGGCAAGTTTCTATAGGAGATTTGTGAAGGATTTCTCTACTTTAGCCTCCCCTCTAAATGAGTTGGTAAAAAAATATATTCCTTTTGTGTGGGGGCCAAGGCAAGAGAAAGCCTTTCTAGATCTCAAAGAGAAGCTCACTCATGCTCCAATTTTGGCACTTCCAAATTTTTCAAAAACCTTTGAGCTTGAGTGTGATGCTTTAAATGTGGGAATATGAGCCATTCTATTACAAGAAGGTCACCCCATTACTTTCTTTAGTGAAAAGCATAATGGGGCAACTCTCAATTATCCCACATATTTGTGGTGTACAGTGACCATAAAAGTTTGAAATATCTTTTCGACCAAAAGGAATTGAATATGCGACAAAGAAGATGGGTGGAATTCTTGAAGGATTATGACTTTAAATTGATGTACCAACCGGGAAAAGCTAATGTTGTTGCCGATGCTCTTAGTCGGAAATCCTTGTATATATTAACCATGATGGTCAAAGAGCTTGAATTAATTGAAGAATTTCGGAATTTGAATGTTGGGACCGAAGTTCAATCTTCCAAGAAGTTATGTTTTACTACTTTGAAAATAAGCTATGAATTTTTGGAACTTGTAAAAGAGAAACAAAAAGATGATGATTATTTACAAGAGGTGCGAAGATCTCAGGATAATGGGAAAAATCTATTCCTTGTGGAAGGCGTTGATAGTATATGGCGAATAAAAGGTCGTGTGTATGTACCTTCATTCGGTGATTTGAGATGTACAGTGCTGGAGGAAGCACATAAAAGCATGTTTAGCATCCACCCTGGTGTAACAAAGATGTATCGCGATATAAAGAAGAACTTTTGGTGGCCTGGAATGAAACATGATGTTGCTAACTTTGTAGCTTCTTGCCTTACTTGTCAGAAGGCGAAGGTGGAACATCAAAGACCTTCGGGTACTTTAAGATCACTTGATATCCCTGTTTGGAAGTGGGACGCGATTGCCATGGATTTTATGTCCGGATTACCAAGAACAAGGTCTAGATGTGATGGAATATGGGTGATTGTGGATCGTTTGACAAAGAGTGCCCATTTCTTGCCAATCAGTATGGAGAGCTCTTTGCAAGATTTAGCACAGTTGTACATTCGGGAAATTGTGAGATTACATGGTGTGCCATCAAGTATTGTTTCTGATCGTGATCCCCGATTTACTTCCCGATTCTGGGGAAGCTTACATGAGGTGATGGGTTCAAAACTGAAGCTAAGTTCGGTATATCATCCCCAGACCGATGGGTAGTCTGAGAGAACTATTCAAAGTCTTGAAGACTTACTGCGTGCTTGTGTTTTGGAGCATGGCGGTTCGTGGGAAAAATATTTACCTTTGATTGAATTCACTTACAATAACAGTTTTCATTCTAGTATTGGTATGGCACCATACGAGGCATTATACGGAAGAAGGTGTCGAACTCCTTTATGTTGGCTTGAAGTTGGTGAGAATCTAGCCTTAGGACCTGAGATTATTGAAGAAACTACTAAACAGATCAAGATGATCCGGGAAAAGATGAAAATTGCTCAAGACCGACAGAAGAGCTATTATGATAAAAGAAGAAAGCCACTGGAATTTCAAGTTGGCGATCATGTGTTATTACGAGTTTCGCGTGATAAAGGTATAGGAAGGGCCTTGAAGAGCAAGAAACTAAGCCCTAAATTCATTGGACCCTATGAGATTTTGGAGCGGATTGGGGACGTCGCATATCGAATTGCACTCCCTCCACAACTTGCAAATCTTCATAATGTATTCCACGTGTCTCAGTTAAGGAAGTATGTACATGATCCTTAGCACGTGATCTCTGTTGATGATCTTGAGGTGCAAGATGACTTATCCATTCTTCTCATTTCTGTTCGTATTGTTGAGCATTCTGTGAAGAGACTACGGAATAAGATGGTACCATTAGTAAAAGTGGCATGGAAGCATGGAGATATGGAAACATTTACGTGGGAACGTGAGGACGATATTCGTAAGCGGTACCCTCATGCATTTGAATCCGGTAAGTTGAATTTCGAGGACGAAATTTCTTTTAGGGGGAGTGGATTGTAACACCCCGAATTTTTAAAATAGGAAGATAAATTAGGAAAATAAATGTTGGATAATTAACTTTGGGCTAATAAATATCCCAAAATTCTTGAAACGACTTAAAGAAGGTTTTTCGAAACTGTTGGTGAAATATGGTGGTCAGATGAGCTGAAAACTGACCCGGATAAAATATAGGTGTCAGACCAAGTATCTCCGATTGAGATGCCGTTGGTCAGGGCCGTAGATAATGCAAATGGGATTCCGAATTTATATTCGGAATAATTTTTAGAATATGTTTTGGGCCCGAACGGTAAACCTGTTTGTTAAAAAACGGAAGAGTTAATAAAGAATTAATAATTTAAATGTTAAACTCACTTCATTTCCTATTCAAAAGTCGGTTGCCTTTTTTTTTCACGTAGACATCCTTTCTTCTTATCTTCTTCTTCACATATTCTCCTTCTCCTTCTTCAAAATTCCTCTTCTCTTTCCTTTTGAATTATAAATTAAAAGGGAATATCTCTTCCTTCTCTATTAACAACCTTCAAGAGACTTCAAGGAAGTTTAGAACTAAAGTATTTCCTCCTCTTTCCTCCTCAAATTCGTGTGAATCTCTTCATCTTTTGCAAACTTACTCTTTTCTTTCATTGAGGTAAGATTATGATCATTTTCCATGTACATAAGTATATAGTTGAAGTTTAGTTGAAGTTTTGGGGTTAGAACACAATAAATGTATGGGTAATGTTGGAGAAAGTTTAAAAGTAGAAATCTAAAGATAAGTTGACATAAATACAAGCTTATGAATGATTAATGAGGTAGTTATAACTATGGTGAGAAAAGAAGAAGGTATATGAGCATTTATGAAGGTTGGTGGGTTGGTGAAAACCTTAAATTTGAATCCTAGGAGAAGAGGTAGGATATTGAAGGATATTGCAATTAATGAAGAAATTAGCATTTGTTGATGGGAAGAATGATATAAATGAGGTGGTAGACACATTAAATGATGATAATGTTAACTTGAAGTTATAATAGGTGGAAACTCACCAAGGTGTTGGTGGAGACCTACTAGGTGAAATAACCTAATAATTAGGTTGTAGCCTTTGATACTAAGAGATTGTAATTCAAAGAAAGGAATTCCTGAAGCCTAAGTAGGCAAACGAATGAAATTGGTAAATAGTTTTCACATGATAAGAATCATGTGTGCACCTATGTATATATATATATATATATATATTGAATTGGTGTTTGAATAAATAATTGATGTGGCCCTATAAATGATTGGTGTAGGGCTTGGGAATATTGGTGAAGCAGGAACATCAACCCCAGAGGTCTACTTCTCTTGAGGTAGGAGAGGGGTGTATTTTCTAAATGCATGAAAATTGTACTGATAATATATGTATTAATGTAGTATGACATGTTTGAGTGGTTAAAGGTGATGTTATGTGTATGTGAAGTGAATTACGTATGATGATGTGAATTTAGTGTTATGTGATGAAGCCTGTGTGTAGCTATGGATGACTTATTATGCGTGGTATATGGTTGAGTTCATATGAAGATTGATTCTTGTGTATGAGTTGATGGAAAATTGTGTGGTTGAGAATGAATATACCCTAGATGAAAGGGTAGGATAATCCAAATGAGCTTGAAGCATGCATGAGTATTTTGTATACATGGCATGACATACATATCATGATGATGTTGATAAGTGGTTGCGATCACTTGATGTTGAAATGAAAGGCCCTGCGGAACCAATGAGATTGAATGCCCATGGTTGCGATCATGAGGCGGGAGTACCCCTTGCGAGGAGGGAAACCTATATGAAATGTTTATGAGGCGGGAGTACCCCTTGCGAGGAGGGAAACCTATGTGAAATATTGAACGTGGTTGCGATCACGAAAAGCACCTTGTGAGGTTGCTAGAGGGAGTACTGATAAGTGATTTTTAATACAATAAAATAGATTTAGTTTGCTTAGAATTTAGTCATTATCCACTGTATTTCCTTTTATTTATTGCGATTTTTACTTTCTTTCCACTCTATTCTACTTGGGTATGTTATTTTGCAGGAATTAAGGAAATAAAGGGTCAAAAACAAGAGAAAACCGACCTACTCCATAAACTCCGTCCTCAATCCAGAACACCGCCCAGACTTTTCCCCAACCAACACCGCCCAAGCTCCTAATCCATGACACCGCCCAAGTTCCTAATCCATGACACCGCCCAAGCTCCTAATCCATGACACCGCCCAAGCTCCTAATCCATGACACCGCCCAAGTTCCTAATCCATGACACCGCCCAAGCTCCTAATCCATGACACCGCCCAAGCTCCTAATCCATGACACCGCCTAGATTCTTCACCCAACCAGACTCCTCTCCATTCTATCAACAACACCGTCCCATTCCCTATCCGCTGTCCCCTTCTAATCTATACCACACACCGTCCCACATCACCTCTCCTTTCCAATACTCCACACCGCCCAACAATCCTTTTCAACACCTACACCGCCCATACTCCTTTCCTTTCCAACACTCTCAACTCCGCCCAACCATCCTTACCTCTCAACACCGCCCAACCGTCCTCACTTCACACACCGCCCAACCGTCCTCACCTCAACACACCGCCCAACTTCCCAACACCGTCTCCCTTTCTTCTTCTAATACATAACACCCCCCAGTAACCCTCTCAACTCCGCCCAGACTCTTAAACCACAACACCGTCCAACAGTACTCTCCACACCGCCAAGACTCTCTTCACAGGCCCAACACCAGATCAATTGAACACCGCCCAGTAACTCACTCAACACCACACCGTCCAGCAACTCCACTGTCCCTCATATCACCATACCTGCCACATACAAACCAACAACGCCCAGCAACTAATACCAAACATCAAGCTTTCAATCGGTCCTTTTCCATTCAGAATTTGCCCAGCTGAATAAATCCAAGCACCGAATTATTGGAAATATTAAAATAATGCAAATTGGAAACAAGTTGGCACAGCTGGAATTCACATGCACCGAAAGTTTCTTCCACTTGCAAATTGAACGCGTTTTCATTGCTGGAATCCTCAATCCATTTGCCTATAAAAGCAACAGCAACCCATCAGCAAAAAACAACTTCTTCCGAGTCTAAAATCACTCAAGTTTCATTTCTTCGTTCTTCTTTTTTCTCTCTTTTTCTCTTAGTTCTATTCTTTTCTATTTTTTCTTTCTCTGTCCGTTTTTCTTCTCTTTCTTTTTATTTTCTTTTCTTTCTTTTATTTTGTAAGAGTGTGAGGGCTGTAAAAGTGAGATTTTAAATTTGTAATTGGTGGAGAAATTATTGCAACAAGGAATTACAATGGTAAATTATTCTGAGCTTTTGGAGAAACCCGTAAGTCTTTATTTTTACCATGTCTTGTATGTTTTATTTTTCCATTATTTACATGAATTTAAATTATTTCATGAGTAGCTAAATTAATTATCTTGGGATAAAGGGGGTATGATAATATTTTATTTTAATGTTATTTTGACTTGGAATTAAATAAATTTCTATTTTCCATTTAGTTCAATTATGCTTAATGCTTTTAGTAATTCCCAACAAGAACCTAAATGATAAAACTGTATACTTACGGGTATATTAGTAAGTTTAGGTAATAAATAGAATCGAGAGATTTATTTTTACCAGAAAGCTTTGAACTAAACCTAAGATTTTTGAAATGCTTTTTGTGACCTCGGTAAAACCGTGAAAGTAATCAAAATTCTTTTGAGGAAATAAAAGGGATTTTCATAAAACGATAATGGGCCTTTCTGAGGATTAAGCAGCGCTTTCCATAGGTTAGGTACATTAATAGGATTCCGAGAGGAACATATTAATTAGCTTTTGGAAAATTCGCCTTGGAAAACTTAATTCGATTCTTATTTATGAAAAGTTAAAATTCATTAAACATAAAATAGAGTCTTAATCCCCTGAAATCCCAAGATACTCTCAACTCTGATTTTTTAAGTATCAAGTAAATTTTGTTTCTAAATTTGGATTTTTAAATTGTGTTTTATTTTACAAAAATATTAAAAATCAATTGTGTGGATAATTAAATTTCAATATGCTGGTACTTTGAACACAGTCCCTGTGGAGAACGATAATCTTTTATATTACGCGACATAACCCGTGCGCTTGCGGGCCCTGTCAAGTTTTTGGCGCCGTTGCCGGGGACTGTTGTCCCTCAAATATCGGCAATATTGAAATTTGATTAGATCATACTTGTTAATATTTTTATTTTTAGTTTGTTTTATTTCTAGTTATTTATTTTTATTTTTATTTTCAAAGATCACCCTTGATCTTGGTCTGTTATGGAATTCTTAACAGGTGCTACTGACCTTTATTGTTGTATTTGTGGTGATTCAGGACATGCTGCTATAAATTGCTATTTTGCAATATCCTTAAACCACCATGAACAAAAATTTCATCAGTTGGATGCTATTGGGAATTATAACCATAGCAGTGATTTTAGAAGCTTACCAGTATTCCAAAACTATCCTCCACAAAAATCCAAACTTGAAATACTGATGGAAAATTTTGTAAGCACCCAAGAAAAACGAAATGAAGAGTTCTCAAATGCCATAAAAACCTTAGCTTCAAAGGTGGACTCTCTGGCCACCCATAACAAAATTTTGGAAAATCAAATTGTCCAATAGACCTCTTTTTCTATAAGAACACCAGAAACATTTCCTGTAAAACCTGAGGTAGGACCATCTAACCACACCATGGACATCACTCTTAGGAGTGATACTCATTATGATGATCCGGTTGGCATAACTAAAGAAGAAGCTAAGGAAGAGAAGAAATTTGATGAGTCTCTATCCCATCCGATAATTGAGGAGAGCAGTACACTGATCCAAAAGAAGGTACTGCCCAAGCTTCAGAATCCAAGTATTCTAGAGGTTATTCCTATCAAGGTAGGAAAATTTTACATACCTCTTAACTTTGTTATGCTTGAAATAGATTTTATTGACAAAGTGGTAGAGAAAGAGGTAATCCAAAACCTCCCTCTTGATCCACTTGAATCTGTTTTATCTTATGACTTTTCAGGCATTTCAAAAATACACTTCTGTGATTTTTTGGCTAAAAGAGAACTGATCCCTAAAGTGGAATTCAGACCACTAAAACCTGTGTTCAGGTATGAATTGTATAGTTGAAGCAGGTTCAGAAAAGTCTGGCTGAAGACTTAAAACTTAGCACTTGTGGGGAGGTAACCTCATGTCTTTAATAAATAAATAAATAAAAACAAAAAAAAAACAAAAAAGAAAAACAAAAAACAAAAAACAAAAAACCAACTATGTCAGATGCTGGTTTGGGGTTACTACAGGTAAGTTTTCTTATTCTTTATCATCCATTTTAACATTGAGGACAATGTCAAATTCTGGTTTGGGGTGGTAGGTAAGAAAACTTAACTGTTTTGTTTACGTTGTGTGATTGTTATTTTATTTTGCATGTGTGTTTTCCTTATTTTGTTTGTAATCTTGTAAATTACCATGATTGCATGATAAATTTACTTTGAACACAAGGCTAAAGTATCTAAGGACCCCAAAATTTTGAGTAAAATTTTCAAAATTTAATTGTTTAAATGCCAAATCAATGTCTAAATGAACCTTATGTGATTAAAATTTTCTTTGAAAGGACTTTCCATGGTGAGACTTGAGCCAAAATGGGTAATTTATCAAACAAATTTTCAAAACCCATATTTTCTTGATTGAGTGAATCTCATAGTCATTAATATTCTAGAACTTGTTTTTCAACCGATTCAAAATGGTTTTTGATTATATGTCTTAGGATGATAAAGGCACAATTAGGTCTTATTCTTAAGCCTCAAAATTTTGTATAATTTGACCCCTAGTTGCCCCTTTTGAGCCTAAAAGCGAAAATTTTTTCTTTGAAACCTTTCATTGACTAATATTCTCTTAAATGGTGAAAAAGTTAGAAATTTAGTGGAGCAAAGAAATAAAAAAGGACTTAAGAAAAATATGGTATTGGATGCAAAGAAAAGCAAGAAAAAGAAAAAGAAAATCAAAAGGATGATATTGAATGAATTCCAAAAAAGTCCATAAAAGTTCAAAAATTTGCTCTGTTAAATTATAATGGTAATTTGAATCATTCATGATGTTAAAACCCTTTTGTATTCCATTTTTCTTGAAATTCCTACCTTGACAATACAACCCAAGGCCACATTACAACCTTTAAAAGACCTTTAGACTTTGACATATTTTCTATTTAAACTGTGGAGTTTCTGGTTTATTAACAAGCTTATGGTAATATTTTTTGACTATGATGATTTGAGAGATACACAAACCTTGAAACACTTGAGTGAAAATTGTGAGAAGAGTATCTCAAGTCTTGACATTGAAATTTGATTCACATAAGTAAATAAAAATTGGCATTTGAATAAATCTGTTTCTCGATTTTGGATTCCTTAGTTTATTAAGTTTAGTGTTTTCTGTATTTTATCTTGTGAATATGGTGATTGCTTGAGGACAAACAATGTTTTGGTTTGGGGTATTTTGATAAGTGCTTTTTAATATAATAAAATAGATTTAGTTTGCTTAGAATTTAGTCATTATCCACTGTATTTCCTTTTATTTATTGTGATTTTTACTTTCTTTCCACTCTATTCTACTTGGGTATGTTATTTTGCAGGAATTAAGGAAATAAAGGGTCAAAAACAAGAGAAAACCGACCTACTCCACAAACTCCGTCCTCAATCCAGAACACCGCCCAGACTTTTCCCCAACCAACACCGCCCAAGCTCCTAATCCATGACATCGCCCAAGTTCCTAATCCATGACACCGCCCAAGCTCCTAATCCATGACACCGCCCAAGCTCCTAATCCATGACACCGCCCAAGTTCCTAATCCATGACACCGCCCAAGCTCCTAATCCATGACACCGCCCAAGCTCCTAATCCATGACACCGCCTAGATTCTTCATCCAACCAGACTCCTCTCCTTTCCATCAACAACACCGTCCCATTCCCTATCCGCTGTCCCCTTCTAATCTATACCACACACCGTCCCACTTCACCTCTCCTTTCCAATACTCCACACCGCCCAACAATCCTTTTCAACACCTACACCGCCCATACTCCTTTCCTTTCCAACACTCTCAACTCCGCCCAACCGTCCTCACCTCTCAACACCGCCCAACCATCCTCACTTCACACACCGCCCAACCGTCCTCACCTCAACACACCGCCCAACTTCCCAACACCGTCTCCCTTTCTTCTTCTAATACATAACACCGCCCAGTAACCCTCTCAACTCCGCCCAGACTCTTAAACCACAACACCGTCCAGCAGTACTCTCCACACCGCCCAGACTCTCTTCACAGGCCCAACACCAGATCAATTGAACACCGCCCAGTAACTCACTCAACACCACACCGTCCAGCAACTCCACTGTCCCTCATATCACCATACCTGCCACATACAAACCAACAACGCCCAACAACTAATACCAAACAGCAAGCTTTCAATCGGTCCTTTTCCATTCAGAATTTGCCCAGCTGAATAAATCCAAGCACCGAATTATTGGAAATATTAAAATAATGCAAATTGGAAACAAGTTGGCACAGCTGGAATTCACATGCACCAAAAGTTTCTTCCACTTGCAAATTGAACGCGTTTTCATTGCTGGAATCCTCAATCCATTTGCCTATAAAAGCAGCAGCAACCCATCAGCAAAAAACAACTTCTTCCGAGTCTAAAATCACTCAAGTTTCATTTCTTCGTTCTTCTTTTTTCTCTCTTTTTCTCTTAGTTCTATTCTTTTCTATTTTTTCTTTCTCTCTCCGTTTTTCTTCTCTTTCTTTTTATTTTCTTTTCTTTCTTTTATTTTGTAAGAGTGTGAGGGCTGTAAAAGTGAGATTTTAAATTTGTAATTGGTGGAGAAATTATTGCAACAAGGAATTACAGTGGTAAATTATTCTGAGCTTTTGGAGAAACCCGTAAGTCTTTATTTTTACCATGTCTTTTATGTTTTATTTTTCCATTATTTACATGAATTTAAATTATTTCATGAGTAGCTAAATTAATTATCTTGGGATAAAGGGGGTATGATAATATTTTATTTTAATGTTATTTTGACTTGGAATTAAATAAATTTCTGTTTTCCATTTAGTTCAATTATGCTTAATGCTTTTAGTAATTCCCAACAAGAACCTAAATGATAAAACTGTATACTTACGGGTATATTAGTAAGTTTAGGTAATAAATAGAATCGAGAGATTTATTTTTACCAGAAAGCTTTGAACTAAACCTAAGATTTTTGAAATGCTTTTTGTGACCTCGGTAAAACTGTGAAAGTAATCAAAATTCTTTTGAGGAAATAAAAGGGATTTTCATAAAACGATAATGGGCCTTTCTGAGGATTAAGCAGCGCTTTCCATAGGTTAGGTACATTAATAGGATTCCGAGAGGAACATATTAATTAGCTTTTGGAAAATTCGCCTTGGAAAACTTAATTCGATTCTTATTTATGAAAAGTTAAAATTCATTAAACATAAAATAGAGTCTTAATCCCCTGAAATTCCAAGATACTCTCAACTCTGATTTTTTAAGTATCAAGTAAATTTTGTTTCTAAATTTGGATTTTTAAATTGTGTTTTATTTTACAAAAATATTAAAAATCAATTGTGTGGATAATTAAATTTCAATATGCTGGTACTTTGAACACAGTCCCTGTGGAGAACGATAATCTTTTATATTACGCGACATAACCCGTGCGCTTACGGGCCCTGTCAAGTACCCCTTGCGAGGTGGGAAACCATTGAGAATGAGTATGTGATATGGTGGTTGCGATTACCCAAGACAATGAAATCGGATCCGTGCATATGCATTTTCATGAGATTAACATGTGCATCAGTTTGAAAGCATGGTATAGTATGATACTTTGATGATGAGATATGAATGAAAACTCCCTTTTTAATTACTAAATTGTGATGGTGGATTGATTGACAGAATTCTGAGAGAATCAGGAAATAGTTGTATTGGAATGAAAAATTGTTGATTGATTGATTGATAGTAAATAAACTCCTCTTGAGAAGGAGTTAGTTGTATTGCATTCATGCATATATTGTTCTATTTATTGGATTTTCGTGATTGAGAAAGTATACTCACTCTCCCTGTGGTATATTTTTTTTAGCTCCTATGTTGTAGGTATGGCTTTGGAGCTATTGTGGAGGAAGAGTATGAAGAAGGCCCCTTTTTGGTAAAGAATGCCTTGGCCGGTAATATTTTGGTTTACATAGATATGTGGAATAGATGTAATGTATATAGTACAATGTATGTTGATATAGTGTGGATTTAGAATGGATAATTGTATGAATAATGAGTTTGGGAGGTCATGGAGGAAAATGAGATCTTTTGTTTATGACCCATTTTTAATCATGACCCTATGAATGAATGAATGATGAAACTCTCTATATCTTGATGAATGAATGAAGTTTATATATGGAATGTTAGATTTATGAAATGGAGGAGTTAGTGAGTTGATTTATACAATAGATGAGTTGTAATGGAACTTGATAAGAATGACTTATTAGAACAAGTCTCAAATGTGGAATATGATATATATGAAGTGTTAAAATTAGGTAAATTTGATTAGAATGAGTTTTGGTGTTGAGAGTTGGATGATTTCTGCATTTCCCCTATTTTTCTGTCAAACTCGCTCAAGCGAGAGGGCTTTTCGCTCAAGCGAGAACGCCCCTGCTTCAATTTTTGGAATTTAGACGAGTCTCGCTTAGGCGAGAATGGGATTCGCTCAAGCGGGATCGTCCCAGCATCAGTGTTGGGACATTATTTCATTTTCGCTCAAGCGGATGCACATGTAGCTCAAGCGAAATCGTATTAGAATCAGAGTTTGGACCTTGGTTGGTGTTCGCTCAAGCGAGCTAAGGGTTCGCCCGAGCGAGAGGGTCCTACCCTCAGGTTTTGCTCTTGGGTTTATCAGGAAATTGCTCTCGGGAGCAATCTCGCTTAAGCGAGGATAGTGTCGCCCGAGCGAGTAAGCGTGGAATGGATTCTGGGCATTTTTTGCTTTACACTCGCTGGCTTCGCCCAAGCGAGGATTGTGTTACTCGCTCAAGCGAGTGGGGTTCGCTTGAGCGAAGTGGCCCCTGAATTTCCATTTTCTTCTTTCGCCCAGCATTTTAAGGTTCGCCCAAGCGTGCTATGTGAAGCTCGCTCAAGCGAATTGGGATTCCGCTTGAGCGAGAGGGACCTGATTCTCCCAAATAGTTTGAAATATATTATTTTCCTTTTCTTCATACTAATTCATGATTCTATCTTATTTCATGATCACTTTGGGATAACCTTGGCTATTAAATTGCAAACGAATGATCTCTTAAGAATTTAATTCCATAATGTTATTTTACCAAAGATTCTTCCGCTATTATTAATAATCGATTTCTTAAGAGTAATTCCTTTAACTTACCTTCTCATATCTTCATATATGAGATAGGTCTCTGATAGATCCAGGGAATTTGTTAAATGGCTTCACCACCCACATGTTTTAGAGATTAATAATAATAAAAACGTGAAAAATTTACCCCTATTTTTGGGATGTCACAATTTGGTATCAGAGCATTATTTGCTCTACATTACTGTGTTTAGCCATTGCTATTACTGGAAAGTGATATATGATTGATGAATCATTGTTATTGTTGATTGATTGTGTATGAATTGATGATGAATTAAATGTGATTTTTATAAGTCCGGCCAAGCTTCTTCACACTATCCTCTATCAATGAAGAATTTTATGTATTGTGGATGCATACTATGTTATGATATGATGATGTTGCTATATGAGCTTTAATATGAAATGTTGCTATTGGACTCCATGGGGGAGGGTCACAATTTAAATTTTATAATAAAATACTATAGTAAGAACTCATAGAGGAAATTTTATGAACGAGTTTACTGATATTGGTTGAATTTTATGTTGTGGTTTTAGATATTGTGATGGCCCCCCGTCGTCAAGATAATGATGACGCCATAGCTAGAGCCTTGAATCGTTTTGCGGATCTTCTCGAATCACAAAACCGTGAGAGACAAGAGGCAGAACTGTAACATCCCAGTTTTGAAACAAAATGCCGAATGAAGAATAAACCATTAAGACTTGATTTCAACTAGAAAATAACTGTTAATTATATTTAAGCCATTAAAAATATAAAAAAATGGTGGTGGTCAGGGGATGGGGTGGAGTGCGCGTGGCTGCTGAGCTCACACTCTCCCATCCCACTCTTCTCTTACTGTGCACACATACATATATAAAAAACGTAAGCCATGGTTAAGGACACACACACTATCCCTTCAGGCTCCTTCCTCCGTCACTTCATCCTCTGCTTTTCTCTCTTCGTCTCCATCCTCCTTCTTCCTCTATCTTACTCTTCGCTCCTGGAGATCTTGATTTCAGTACTGAAGAACGGACCACACTCCATCCCAGAATCAGGCGCAGGATACGACAAAGCCAAGGAAGACCGAACGAACCAGGAGAAAGACATCAGACCCAACGACAAGAACGGAAAGATTTCTGAGGTTCTTCTAAAAGGTAGGGGGCGCTTGCATGTCGAATGCATGGTCTACGAACGGTACCGGATGAACATACTGCTGAGTGTGGGTGTGTGTGTGTGCATGTATTCATAATCATTAAAACTGATGCATGACTTAAGATTCTGATAGTGATTTCATGGGGATGGTGTAGCCTGTTAGTGGATGATGATGATGAATGATATACATGGATCTATTTTCTTGTCACTATGGAAATTATGTATGTGCATGCTCTTAAATGGTTTGTTCAGTGTTGCTAGTCTGATGACCGATTGTAACATGCGTTGGTGTGATTGACTGAATGATTACGAGTAGTCCGCTTTTGCTTAATGACTACGGAGAAGGTGTTCGTGGCGAGATGATGGGTATTAATGAATGTGTTAGTTGCATGAGTGAGAGTGGGGCGACCCATAGAAGGTCAAGAACCCCAAGGGAACGACTTCCAGTTACCAACCCTGGCTAGATCCCGATAGTGCTCGTGGTAGCCATAGGAGCTAGAGAAGAGAGTCTCGAGACGCCGTGGGAGGCCGGTGCCACCTGGTAAGAGCTGAGGGACGAGGGGCCAGAAGAAAAGGGGACCGTAACTGAGAGTCTTTACCCGAGTCGGATCCGCAGGCATGCATATAGATATAAGGCCGATTGTGGTGATGTATAAATCTATGTATGTATATGTGTATGATTTTGAATGCATGAATGTATATGTGCATAGGAACTCCGAGTGCATGAATATATGTATGGATGTGGAAATAAACTCTGTGTATTATGTGTGGCATGAATGTTGTTTGGACTGTATGAGCTTGGTTATTTGAGAAAAGTTGAATGATGGCAGGAGTGTGTACTGACGCTGATACCGAGTCTGTGAGTATCATTTTACATGTAAAAGCTCACCCCTGCAGTGGCCATTTTTCAGTGAATGTCTCTCGAGATGAGGATCAGAAGCAGAGCTGGAACGCTGAGCGAAGTGTTGATGCATTTGGAAGGCTTAATTAAGGCGATGTTAGATTAAACCCTGACTGGTTCATACCGGATGTTAGTGTTTTGGGATAAATAGAACCTTATGGACAAGGAGAAATCCGATTTTGTGTTGTAAATATTGACATATGCTCTTATATATATATATAGATGTATGGTTTCATGTGTGATATGCTATGTGTTACCTTGTTTCATAATTGTGCTTTAATGGATACGCAGGGACAGCATGATTTAGCAGGCTATAGACCAGTCTGAGTGAATTTATGAATTGTCCCTAAGAAGACTTATGTCGGATACGTTTGGGCGGAGTCGTACCCCGCCCGAAGTATGGGGGGCAATTCGCCCAAGCGTGAGGACTCGCGCTGGAGCGAGTAGTTGTTAGAATGGGACACCGTTCAATTACCTTTCCTCTCCGTTGTGATGCTAATGCAATCCAGACACCGGTGTTGACCCCTGATTTGGGCGTTGTGGTTGAGTCCGCCCAGGCGTTGTCATAAGTAGCTGAGTTGGGCGAAATAAGTTCAGGCCCCTCCTTCCTCCACAACCTACTACCGCATATGTACACTGTGACGTCCCAATTTTGAAGTTAAAAACCGAGAGAGAAAGGAGTTCAATTTGTGGTTTAGGGTGGATTGGATCCTAAGTGTAGGCATTGATAATCCGAATGAAAGATGTAAAGTCCGATTGAGAAATTCCCTTGTGTTTGTGGGGCGTTGTGCTGACCTCGCTTAGGCGGTGTCATACCTCGCCCAAGTAACTAGGACGGTTCGCCCAAGTGCGTGGAACCATGCTGAAGCAAGCAGATATCAACGTGAGACTCCGCCTATGTACCTTCCTCCTCCGTTGTCGCATTATTATGTCTCGCTGGGCGGTGTTGGACATCGCCTGAGTGAGTGGACGTTGTGATGTAGTCAGTCTAGGCGTTGTTGTGCCTTGCCAAACTGGACCGCGGTGTAATCACTTCCTCTTTCCTTCACAAACTACTCCTGCATATGTATATCTCCCTTCTTCTTCCCTTACCTGTCCTCTGAAGCTGAACGCCCAGCGTACTCTGAGAAAGGATCAGCCCGTAGGAACGAATAGACGCTAATGTAAGGTTTACTTGAAGAGTTCACGTCTGATGTTGCATTACCACACATCGTTTAGGCGGTGTGAGAAAATGGTTGAGTGGGTCACCTTCGCCCTGGAGCCCACCCAGGACAAACATACCCCGCCTAGCCAAGTAGGATGATTCGAACTCTGCCCTTCTACCGAGTGCTATGCGTGTGAATGTATTAACATCTTTCCCTTATCTATTTCCTCCTATTGAGTGACCAGTGTTACTCGAAGGAAAGCTTTCCTTGTGGAATTCCCTCCATCCACTGCTGCATTACCATACTCCGCCTGGACGGTGTCAGACCCCGTCCGAGGAAGCAAACGGTGTTGTGTAATCCGCCCATTGTTGGTGTGTTACGATAAACCCAATGAGCCGGTCCCAGTCTTAGCTTCTCTGTAGGTTGCTATATGCGTATGAATGCTCTTCATTCTTCCCTTGCCCGCTTCCTTCTATATCGAATAATACGTGCCTGTTTTTGTGAAAAATTTTCTCATATTTTTGGAATTTTTAGTCGCAAGTAAATAAGGTGTTACATTTTGGTATCAGAGCGGACCAAAAGGTCCAAGGCCAAGGTATGCTTATCGAGTGTAAGCGGTTGTGTGTGTCTTTTTGATTGAATGGTTGAAATTGTTCTGATACTAGTTGAACTTGATTGATGTTGACTTGAGGACAAGAGGTTGTTTTCCCCTGGTCCGATTGTGTGTATAACCTAGACGAATGACATGATGTGCTAAGTTACTAAATGTTAGACTAGATTCCGATTGGGATTAAGTAACTAGGAATACTTATCCTTGAATGTTGATTTCAGGATAAGGGATGGCACATCGTCAAAGTATGAAGGCTATAGCTACAGCATTCCAACGCTTTGCGGATGTGTTTGAAAGGCAGGGCCAGACTCGACCTGAGGATGGCCACGTGCTGGACCGCTTCCTGAAGAGGAAGCCGAGTGAGTTTCAGGGAGGGCGTAATCCGGAGGCAGCTTTCAAATGGACTCAGGAACTAGAGAGGATTTTTGGGGGTCTTCACTGTACCGAGACCCAGAAGGTGGAATGTGCAGTGTATATGCTGTGAGATGAAGCGGAGAACTGGTGGAAAATAGCCAGAAGCCGATTCCCCGAAGATGATAATCAACTGATGTGGAATGATTTCAAGACCTGCTTCTTAGAGAAATACTTTCCCGACACAGTGAGGAGTCGGAAAGAGCTGGAGTTTATGGAGTTAAAACAGGGCTCCATGACTGTGGAAGAATACGCGACCAGATTCGAGGAATTGTGCCTATTCTATCCACCCTTCCAGCAGCCTGGGACGGAGAACTCCAAGTGTCTTAAGTTTGAGAACGGATTGAGATCGGATATCAAGAGGGCCTGCAGATACCATGAGATACGGAGTTTCCCTGCATTAGTGAACAAATGTAGAATATTCGAAGAGGATAACAGGGCCCATTCGGGCCAGTGCAGCAGAGCCAACCAGCACCTAAGGCCTCAGCAGTCACGTTTCAAGAGGCCAGGGAACGTGAGGAGGAATGAACCCTTCACTAGATATCAGAGTCATAGTGACCGAGGGAGACAGATGAGTGGATGACCAAGATATGGCGGATGCTTTAAATGCGGCGGTGACCACTTTGCTAAGGATTGCAATGATACAAATGTTAAATGCTACCACTACGGAGAGAAGGGACACGTTCATCCTGACTGCCCCCAACTCCGCCAAACGAACGCCAATGTAAGTCAAGGAGGATCTCAAGATAGAACCCGAGTGAATGATAACCAACGACCTGGTGGCAGAGGCAACAGAACCAGAGGAAACATGATGCGTGCTCCAAACAGCCGAGAGAGGAATACCGGTCCGCCAGCAGCAGGAAGAATCTACACCATCAATGCAGAAGATGTTGCACCAGCAAACGACCTAGTACAATGTAAGTGCTCACTCGGTAAGAATACACTTAACGTTGTTTTCGATTCGGGAGCTACCCATTCTTTTATAGCTGATGAGTGCGTGAAACGGTTGAAGTTACCGATTGTGTCTATGAATCGGACTTTGGAAGTGGCCAGCCCGACTGGCACTAACGTGTTCATATCATCGGTGTGCAAGGACGTAGTGTTTGTGTTGTATGATCGGAGTTTCACCTTCGATCTGATTTGCATGCCTTTAAAGGGTCTTGATATCGTGCTCGGGATAGATTGGCTTTCTGCCAATAAGGTATTAGTAGATTGTAGAAGCCGAGAGATAGTTTTTCCAAGACAATCCACTGAGAATGACACGGCACCAGGTATGACCCAATTGTTTATGGTGCTTTGTCTAACCAAGGATGAGAGTGAGACCCGAGTGAACGAAATTCCAGTTGTCTGCGAATTCCCAGAAGTGTTCCCTGAAGACGTTCCGAGTGTGCCTCCCAATAGAGAAGTCGAATTCTCTATAGACTTGATCCCTGGAGCCGAGCCGGTCTCCAGCGCACCCTATAGAATGTCCTCAACTGAGTTGGCTGAGTTGAAGAAACAAGTGGATGAGTTACTCGAGAAGCAGTTCATTAGACCAAGCGTGTCACCATGGGGCGCACCTGTGCTACTTGTTAAGAAGAAGGATGGCAGCATGAGGCTTTGCATAGATTACCGAAAGCTAAACAAACTCACAATTAAGAATCGGTACCCACTGCCTAGAATTGATGATTTAATTGACCAGCTGCGTGGAGCCTCAATCTTCTCGAAAATTGATCTACGATCAGGGTATCACCAAATCCGAGTGAAGGACTTGGACATTCCTAAAACTGCCTTTAGGACTCGGTATGGTCACTACGAGTATGTAGTGATGCCGTTCGGTGTGACCAATGCCCCTGCTGTTTTCATGAATTACATGAACAGCATATTCCACTCCTTGTTAGATCGGTTTGTTGTTGTTTTCATCGATGACATCCTAGTTTATTCTAAGACGTCTGAGGAGCATGAGGGACATCTCCGAGCGGTACTCCAAGTGTTGAAGGAGAAACAATTGTTTGCAAAGCTTTCGAAGTGCGAATTCTAGATGGATGAGATCCACTTCCTCGGGCATGTGATTTCCGAGCGAGGCGTCTCGGTGGATCCTGCAAAGATAGCCGCTGTAATAGCATGGGAGAGGCCCAGATCGGTCTCAGAAATAAGAAGTTTTATGGGCTTGGCAGGTTATTATAGGAGGTTCATCGAAGGTTTTTCTAAACTGGCATTACCCCTGACTAAACTGACTCGGAAAAACGTTCCTTTCGTGTGGAGTCCCGAGTGTGAGAACAGCTTCCGAGAGCTGAAGAATAAGTTGACGACTGCTCCGGTGTTGGCATTACCTGAGTTACGAGAAAGCTTCGTGGTCTATTGTGACGCGTCAGGACTCGGATTAGGGTGTGTACTCATGCAGAAAGACCGAGTGATAGCATATGCCTCTCGACAATTGAGACCTCACGAGCAGCATTACCCGACCCATGACTTAGAGCTGGCAGCAGTGGTTTTTGCATTGAAAATCTGGAGGCATTACTTGTACGGGTCCAAATTTGAAGTGTACAGCGATCATAAGAGCCTCAAATACCTATTCGACCAAAAGGAGCTGAACATGAGGCAGAGAAGATGGATTGAGTTTTTAAAGGACTACGATTTTGAGTTAAAATACCACCCGGGTAAGGCAAATGTCGTGGCCGACGCATTGAGTCGGAAATCCCTCCACATGGCAGCCATGATGGCAAAAGAAGTTGAGTTGTTGGAGCGGTTCCGAGACATGAACTTGCATGTTGACACCCCTTCCTCTCAGAAAATGACAATCGGTACGTTGAGGATTGCCAATGAATTCTTAAAATCCGTGTACGAGCAGCAACAGGCGGACTCTTACCTAGCTGAAATGAAGGAAATTCAAGCCAAAGGAAAGGACTTATCCTTGGCCGAGGGGTCAGATGGGATCTTCCGGGTGAGAGATAGAATATACATACCGAGTGGAGGAAGATTGAGAAGAATGGTGCTTGACGAAGCCCACAAAAGCCTACTCAGCATTCACCCAGGAACCACGAAAATGTACCACGACTTGAGGAGACAGTTCTGGTGGCCCGGACTAAAGAAGGATGTGGCGGAGTACGTGGCCCGGTGTATCACTTGTCAGAAATCGAAAGTAGAGCACTAAAGACCGTACGGTGCAATGCAACCTCTAGAGATCCCCGTGTGGAAATGGGACTCAATTGCGATGGATTTTATCATGGGATTACCCAAAAACCGAGTGGGCCATGATGCAATTTGGGTCATTGTTGACCGATTGACGAAGAGTGCACACTTCTTACCTGTAAATATGAAGTACCCATTGCATAAGTTGGCTCGGATTTACATTCAAGAAGTTATCCGACTGCATGGCATACCTACTTCCATCGTATCAGATAGGGACCCTAGGTTTACGTCCCGGTTTTGGACCAGCATGCATCAAGAATTGGGGACGAAGCTTTGGCTTAGTTCTGCCTACCACCCCCAATCGGATAGACAATCCGAGCGAACAATTCAGAGTCTAGAAGATTTATTGAGAATGTGTGTGTTAGAGCACGGTGGGGACTGGGAGCAGTACCTTCCCTTGATCGAGTTTACGTACAACAACAGCCATCATCACAGCATTGGCATGGCACCTTACGAGGCATTATATGGGCGCAGATGCCGAACCCCACTCTGCTGGTCGGAAACGGGTGAAAGTCTACTATTGGGACCAGACATCGTGAAGCAAACCACAGAGCAGATCCGAGTGATACAGGAAAGGATGAAAGCATCACAAGACAGGCAAAAGAGCTACCATGACAAGCGCATCAAGCCATTGGAATTTTCAGTCGGAGATCGAGTGTTTCTAAGAACCTCTCCGAGTAAAGGAGTTGGACGAGCCTTAAAGAGTGGGAAGTTAAGCCCTCGATACATTGGACCTTATGAGGTGTTAGAACGGATCGGCCCCGTAGCATACCGCATCGCATTACCAACTCACTTGTCCCGATTGCACAACGTATTTCATGTGTCTCAACTAAGGAAGTATTTGCATGACCTCAGCCACACGATGCCTGACGACGAGGTAGAGATTAAAGAAGATCTAACCACTGTGACTACACCGGTTGGAATTGTAAACCGATCGGTAAAACGCCTGAGGAACAAAAATATAAAGCTGGTTAAAGTGGAGTGGCAGCAAGGCAAGACTATCTCTTGTACCTGGGAACGCGAAGATACCATGCGACAGCAGTACCCTGAGTTGTTTACCTAGGTGAGTACCGACTGAATTTCGGGGACGAAATTCTTTTTTCAGTGGGGGAGAACTGTAACATCCCAGTTTTGAAACAAAATGCCGAATGAAGAATAAACCATTAAGACTTGATTTCAACTAGAAAATAACTGTTAATTATATTTAAGCCATTAAAAATATAAAAAAATGGTGGTGGTCAGGGGATGGGGTGGAGTGCGCGTGGCTGCTGAGCTCACACTCTCCCATCCCACTCTTCTCTTACTGTGCGCACATACATATATAAAAAACGTAAGCCATGGTTAAGGACACACACACTATCCCTTCAGGCTCCTTCCTCCGTCACTTCATCCTCTGCTTTTCTCTCTTCGTCTCCATCCTCTTTCTTCCTCTATCTTACTCTTCGCTCCTGGAGATCTTGATTTCAGTACTGGAGAACGGACCACACTCCATCCTAGAATCAGGCGCAGGATACGACAAAGCCAAGGAAGACCGAACGAACCAGGAGAAAGACATCGGACCCAACGACAAGAACGGAAAGATTTCTGAGGTTCTTCTAAAAGGTAGGGGGCGCTTGCATGTCGAATGCATGGTCTGCGAATGGTACCGGATGAACGTACTGCTGAGTGTGGGTGTGTGTGTGCATGTATTCATAATCATTAAAACTGATGCATGACTTAAGATTCTGATAGTGATTTCATGGGGATGGTGTAGCCTGTTAGTGGATGATGATGATGAATGATATGTATGGATCTATTTTCTTGTCACTATGGAAATTATGTATGTGCATGCTCTTAAATGGTTTGTTCAGTGTTGCTAGTCTGATGACCGATTGTAACATGCGTTGGTGTGATTGACTGAATGATTACGAGTAGTCCGCTTTTGCTTAATGACTACGGAGAAGGTGTTCGTGGCGAGATGATGGGTATTAATGAATGTGTTAGTTGCATGAGTGAGAGTGGGGCGACCCATAGAAGGTCAAGAACCCCAAGGGAACGACTTCCAGTTACCAACCCTGGCTAGATCCCGATAGTGCTCGTGGTAGCCGTAGGAGCTAGAGAAGAGAGTCTCGAGACGCCGTGGGAGGCCGGTGCCACCTGGTAAGAGCTGAGGGACGAGGGGCCAGAAGAAAAGGGGACCGTAACTGAGAGTCTTTACCCGAGTCGGATCCGCAGGCATGCATATAGATATAAGGCCGATTGTGGTGATGTATAAATCTATGTATGTATATGTGTATGATTTTGAATGCATGAATGTATATGTGCGTAGGAACTCCGAGTGCATGAATATATGTATGGATGTGGAAATAAACTCTGTGTATTATGTGTGGCATGAATGTTGTTTGGACTGTATAAGCTTGGTTATTTGAGAAAGGTTGAATGATGGTAGGAGTGTGTACTGACGCTGATACCGAGTCTGTGAGTATCATTTTACATGTAAAAGCTCACCCCTGCAGTGGCCATTTTTCAGTGAATGTCTCTCGAGATGAGGATCAGAAGCAGAGCTGGAACGCTGAGCGAAGTGTTGATGCATTTGGAAGGCTTAATTAAGGCGATGTTAGATTAAGCCCTGACTGGTTCATACCGGATGTTAGTGTTTTGGGATAAATAGAACCTTATGGACAAGGAGAAATCCGATTTTGTGTTGTAAATATTGACATATGCTCTTATATATATATATAGATGTATGGTTTCATGTGTGATATGCTATGTGTTACCTTGTTTCATAATTGTGCTTTAATGGATACGCAGGGACAGCATGATTTAGCAGGCTATAGCCAAGTCTGAGTGAATTTATGAATTGTCCCTAAGAAGACTTATGTCAGATACGTTTGGGCGGAGTCGTACCCCGCCCGAAGTATGGGGGGCAATTCGCCCAAGCGTGAGGACTCGCGCTGGAGCGAGTAGTTGTTAGAATGGGACACCGTTCAATTACCTTTCCTCTCCGTTGTGATGCTAATGCAATCCAGACACCGTTGTTGACCCCTGATTTGGGCGTTGTGGTTGAGTCCGCCCAGGCGTTGTCATAAGTAGCTGAGTTGGGCGGAATAAGTTCAGGCCCCTCCTTCCTCCACAACCTACTACCGCATATGTACACTATGACGTCCCAATTTTGAAGTTAAAAACCGAGAGAGAAAGGAGTTCAATTTGTGGTTTAGGGTGGATTGGATCCTAAGTGTAGGCATTGATAATCCGAATGAAAGATGTAAAGTCCGATTGAGAAATTCCCTTGTGTTTGTGGGGCGTTGTGCTGACCTCACTTAGGCGGTGTCATACCTCGCCCAAGTAACTAGGACGGTTCGCCCAAGTGCGTGGAACCATGCTGAAGCAAGCAGATATCAACGTGAGACTCCGCCTATGTACCTTCCTCCTCCGTTGTCGCATTATTATGTCTCGCTGGGCGGTGTTGGACATCGCCTGAGTGAGTGGACGTTGTGATGTAGTCCGTCCAGGCGTTGTTGTGCCTTGCCGAACTGGACGGCGGTGTAATCACTTCCTCTTTCCTTCACAAACTACTCCTGCATATGTATATCTCCCTTCTTCTTCCCTTACCTGTCCTCTGAAGCTGAACGCCCAGTGTACTCTGAGAAAGGATCAGCCCGTAGGAACGAATAGACGCTAATGTAAGGTTTACTTGAAGAGTTCACGTCTGATGTTGCATTACCACACATCGTTTAGGCGGTGTGAGACAACGGTTGAGCGGGTCACCTTCGCCCTGGAGCCCGCCCAGGACAAACATACCCCGCCTAGCCAAGTAGGATAATTCGAACTCCGCCCTTCTACCGAGTGCTATGCGTGTGAATGTATTAACATCTTTCCCTTATCTATTTCCTCCTATTGAGTGACCAGTGTTACTCGAAGGAAAGCTTTCCTTGTGGAATTCCCTCCATCCGCTGCTGCATTACCATACTCCGCCTGGACGGTGTCAGACCCCGTCCGAGGAAGCAAACGGTGTTGTGTAATCCGCCCATTGTTGGTGTGTTACGATAAACCCAATGAGCCGGTCCCAGTCTTAGCTTCTCTGTAGGTTGCTATATGCGTATGAATGCTCTTCATTCTTCCCTTGCCCGCTTCCTTCTATATCGAATAATACATGCCTGTTTTTGTGAAAAATTTTCTCATATTTTTGGAATTTTTAGTCGTAAGTAAATAAGGTGTTACAAGAACGACCATCCGCTCCTATTGTTGTTCAAGGCACTCAAGGCCTTGACATGTTTTTAAAGCGAAAACCTACTGAATTTCATGGTGGATTTAGGCCTGAGCAAGCCTATGGTTGGATCCGGAATGTTGAGAGGATCTTTGATAGCTTTGAATGTAATGAGCTCCAGAAAGTGGAGTATGCTGTTTTTATGCTGAGGGATGAAGCAGAGACTTGGTGGAGACTCGCCAAGAACAGAATGAATGCTGCTGCGATTCCCTTAACTTGGGAGAACTTTAAACGAGAACTTATGAGGAAATATGTGCCCGAAAGTTATAAGAGCAAGAAAGAACTCGAGTTCATGGAACTTAAGCAAGGCACGCTGACGGTGGAAGAGTATGCTTCCAAGTTTGAGGAGCTTTGTGAATTCTACCCTCCTTTTCAACAAGAGGGAACTGAAGTGTCAAAGTGTGTGAAGTTTGAAAATGGGTTACGCTCCGATATTCAAAGGGCTATATGTCACCAAGAGATTCGAAGTTTCACGGTGCATGTGAATAAGTGTCGTATCTATGAAGAACATGCTTCTTTTCAACACTCTAAATTTGACTCTAAGTTGAAGGGTCAAGCTTCTAGTTTCAAGAGGCAAAGAAGTTTTAGAAGAGGACGTTTTCTGAGGGGTGCTTCTTCTAATGTCCCAGCTAGAGGCGGTGGACGTGGTAATGTATTTGGCCGGGGTAATGTAAATACCAATGGACCGAGATGTTATAGATGTAGAGGACCTTATTACGTTCGGGAATGTGTGCATCGTGAGGATGTTATATGCTTTAATTGTGATCAGGTGGGGCATATCCATTCTGCATGTCCTATGCTTGTGAGGCCGGCTCCGGTACAAGCTAATGTTCCTAATCGTGCTAATGCACCTACTTATATGGTCGAGGCCGTGGTAATGGAAATAATGGTGGTCGACGTGGTGGTCGAGGTGGCTATAATGGTGGAAGACGTGGTAACGGTCGAGGAAATGGGAATGATGTTAATGATGGAAATAAGGATGAAGGAGATCGTCAACCTAATGCCGGGAGAGTATTTGCTGTGACCGGTGAGGAAGCAGCACGAGCAGAAAATCTGGTTGAAAGTAAGTGTGAAATTCTTGGACATTCAGTTCATGTCATTTTTGATTCGGGTGCGACCCACTCTTTTATATCTGAGGATTGTGTTCGGCGATTGAGATTGCCGGTGTGTCTCATGAAAAATGCTCTTATGATTACCACTCCAACCGGTACTTGTTTTAGATCGGTTACCCGGTGCGATAATGTTGATATGCTCCTGGAGGGGAGAAAATTTGTTGCATCCTTTATTTGCTTGCCTATGAAGGGATTGGAGATTATAATTGGTATGGATTGGCTTTCTAGCAATAAAATCATAGTTGATTGTCAACAACGGACCGTTATTTTCCCTTCTCTTGATAGGGGGCAGTTTGATGTACAAGGTATAATTCAACTTTGCGTGTTGTTATCTCTTACTGATGGGATAAGTAATCCCGGTCCCACTAATATTCCCCTGGTGTCTGAATTTCTGGACGTGTTTCCTGATGAGATACCTGGTTTACCACCTCCAAGAGAGGTTGAGTTTGCTATTGACCTAGTACCTGGTGCCGAACCAGTGTCTATTGCTCCTTATAGAATGTCTCCTACGGAGTTAATTGAATTAAAGAAGCAAGTTGAGGAGCTGCTTGAGAGGGAATTTGTTCGACCTAGTGTGTCACCCTGGGGAGCTCCTATTTTGTTAGTTAAGAAAAAGGATGGAACCATGCGGTTGTGCGTAGACTACCGCCAATTGAACAAGTTGACGATAAAGAATAGATATCCTTTACCTCGTATTGATGATCTGTTGGATCAATTGAGAGGTGCGGTGGTATTTTCAAAGATTGATTTACGTTCCGGTTATCATCAAATTCGGGTGAGAGCTGAAGATATTCCCAAGACTGTATTTAGAATGCGATATGGTCACTACGAGTATGTCGTGATGCCATTTGGAGTTACTAATGCTCCAGCTGTATTCATGAGTTACATGAATCACATTTTTCATAAATACCTAGATCGTTTTGTTGTGGTGTTTATCGATGATATCCTGGTGTATTCCAAGAGTCACGAGGAACATGAAGAACATTTAAGAGTGGTACTGAACATTCTTAGAGAGAACCAGTTGTATGCCAAGCTCTCTAAATGTGAATTCTGGATGACGAGCATTCAGTTCCTTGGGCATGTAATATCCGAAGATGGTATTTCTGTGGATCCTTCAAAGGTTGAAGCCGTTATGGCATGGTCGAGACCTACGACGGTTACTGAAATTCAAAGTTTTCTTGGACTTGCGGGTTATTACCGACGGTTCATTGAAGGTTTCTCTCGTCTTGCGAGACCTTTGATGAATTTGACAAAGAAGAACCAACCTTTCGTATGGACGGTTGAATGTGAGAAATGCTTTGAAGAACTAAAAATGCGATTAAGTTCTGCTCCTATCTTAGCGTTGCCTGACCTACAAGAAGAGTTTGTAGTGTATTGTAATGCTTCCAAGCATGGACTTGGATGCGTGCTGATGCAGAAAGAACGTGTAATAGCTTATGCTTCACGCCAATTGCGACCTCATGAAATTAATTACCCGACTTATGATTTGGAGTTGGCTGCGGTTGTGTTTGCCTTGAAGATTTGGCGTCATTATTTGTATGGTTCAAGATTTGTGGTGTACAGTGACCACAAAAGTTTGAAATATCTTTTCGACCAAAAGGAATTGAATATGCGACAAAGAAGATGGGTGGAATTCTTGAAGGATTATGACTTTAAATTGATGTACCAACCGGGAAAAGCTAATGTTGTTGCCGATGCTCTTAGTCGGAAATCCTTGCATATATCAACCATGATGGTCAAAGAGCTTGAATTAATTGAAGAATTTCGGAATTTGAATGTTGGGACCGAAGTTCAATCTTCCAAGAAGTTATGTTTTACTACTTTGAAAATAAGCAATGAATTTTTGGAACTTGTAAAAGAGAAACAAAAAGATGATGATTATTTACAAGAGGTGCGAAGATCTCAGGATAATGGGAAACATCTATTCCTTGTGGAAGGCGTTGATAGTATATGGCGAATAAAAGGTCGTGTGTATGTACCTTCATTCGGTGATTTGAGATGTACAGTGCTGGAGGAAGCACATAAAAGCATGTTTAGCATCCACCCTGGTGTAACAAAGATGTATCGCGATATAAAGAAGAACTTTTGGTGGCCTGGAATGAAACGTGATGTTGCTAACTTTGTAGCTTCTTGCCTTACTTGTCAGAAGGCGAAGGTGGAACATCAAAGACCTTAGGGTACTTTAAGATCACTTGATATCCCTGTTTGGAAGTGGGACGCGATTGCCATGGATTTTGTGTCCGGATTACCAAGAACAAGGTCTAGATGTGATGGAATATGGGTGATTGTGGATCGTTTGACAAAGAGTGCCCATTTCTTGCCAATCAGTATGGAGAGCTCTTTGCAAGATTTAGCACAGTTGTACATTCGGGAAATTATGAGATTACATGGTGTGCCATCAAGTATTGTTTCTGATCGTGATCCCCGATTTACTTCCCGATTCTGGGGAAGCTTACATGAGGTGATGGGTTCAAAACTGAAGCTAAGTTCGGCATATCATCCCCAGACCGATGGGCAGTCTGAGAGAACTATTCAAAGTCTTGAAGACTTACTGCGTGCTTGTGTTTTGGAGCATGGCGGTTCGTGGGAAAAATATTTACCTTTGATTGAATTCACTTACAATAACAGTTTTCATTCTAGTATTGGTATGGCACCATACGAGGCATTATACGGAAGAAGGTGTCGAACTCCTTTATGTTGGCTTGAAGTTGGTGAGAATCTAGCCTTAAGACCTGAGATTATTGAAGAAACTACTAAACAGATCAAGATGATCCGGGAAAAGATGAAAATTGCTCAAGACCGACAGATAAGCTATTATGATAAAAGAAGAAAGCCATTGGAATTTCAAGTTGGCGATCATGTGTTATTACGAGTTTCGCGTGATAAAGGTATAGGAAGGGCCTTGAAGAGCAAGAAACTAAGCCCTAAATTCATTGGACCCTATGAGATTTTAGAGCGGATTGGGGACGTCGCATATCGAATTGCACTCCCTCCACAACTTGCAAATCTTCATAATGTATTCCACGTGTCTCAGTTAAGGAAGTATGTACATGATCCTCAGCACGTGATCTCTGTTGATGATCTTGAGGTGCAAGATGACTTATCCATTCTTCCCGTTTCTGTTCGTATTATTGATCATTCCGTGAAGAGACTACGGAATAAGATGGTACCATTAGTAAAAGTGGCATGGAAGCATGGAGATATGGAAACATTTACGTGGGAACGCGAGGATGATATTCGTAAGCGGTACCCTCATGCATTTGAATCCGGTAAGTTGAATTTCGAGGACGAAATTTCTTTTAGGGGGAGTGGATTGTAACACCCCGAATTTTTAAAATAGGAAGATAAATTAGGAAAATAAATGTTGGATAATTAACTTTGGGATAATAAATATCCCAAAATTCTTGAAACGACTTAAAGAAGGTTTTTCAAAACTGTTGGTGAAATATGGTGGTCAGATGAGCTGAAAACTGAACCTGATAAAATATAGGTGTCGGACCAAGTATCTCCGATTGAGATGCCGTTGGTCAGGGCCGTAGATAATGTTAATGGGATTCCGAATTTATATTCGGAATAATTTTTAGAATATGTTTTGGGCCCGAACGACGAACCTGTTTGTTAAAAAACGGAAGAGTTAATGAAGAATTAATAATTTAAATGTTAAACTCACTTCATTTCCTATTCAAAAGTCGGTTGCCTTTTTTTTCACGTAGACATCCTTTCTTCTTATCTTCTTCTTCACATATTCTCCTTCTCCTTCTTCAAAATTCCTCTTCTCTTTCCTTTTGAATTATAAATTAAAAGGGAATATCTCTTCCTTCTCCATTAACAACCTTCAAGAGACTTCAAGGAAGTTTGGAACTAAAGTATTTCCTCCTCCTTCCTCCTCAAATTCGTGTGAATCTCTTCATCTTTTGCAAACTTACTCTTTTCTTTCATTGAGGTAAGATTATGATCATTTTCCATGTACATAAGTATATAGTTGAAGTTTAGTTGAAGTTTTGGGGTTAGAACACAATAAATGTATGGGTAATGTTGGAGAAAGTTTAAAAGTAGAAATCTAAAGATAAGTTGACATAAATACAAGCTTATGAATGATTAATGAGGTAGTTATAACTATGGTGAGAAAAGAAGAAGGTATATGAGCATTTATGAAGGTTAGTGGGTTGGTGAAAACCTTAAATTTGAATCCTAGGAGAAGAGGTAGGATATTGAAGGATATTGCAATTAATGAAGAAATTAGCATTTGTTGATGGGAAGAATGATATAAATGAGGTGGTAGACACATTAAATGATGATAATGTTAACTTGAAGTTATAATAGGTGGAAACTCACCAAGGTGTTGGTGGAGACCTACTAGGTGAAATAACCTAATAATTAGGTTGTAGCCTTTGATACTAAGAGATTGTAATTCAAAGAAAGGAATTCCCGATGTAACATCCCCATTTTAATTAAAGCAACCGAGTTAAATAACAAGTCAACAAGTCAACACCTCCCTTAATTTAATTAACTAAGAAGTAACAGGATAATTAACGTGGAAGCATGGTGGCATGGGCAGGATTATCGCGTTTCCCCATCCCACCATCCTGTTCTCCACGCAGGTACTTATACAGGTGAGGCCATGCTCTTCACACAGAGAATTCCGTGAACTCCCTTCTTCATTCCTCTTGTTTTCTCTTTTGCCTTCTCCGCCCTCCAGTCCATCTCCTGCTTCGAGAACCAAGGCGACGGTGCTACAGTGGAGTGGAACTCCCCACACGAGAAGGGACGATCGTCAAGTGACGCAGCAGGGAGGAGAACCACCACTCAAGCAGAAAGTCCCTTGGAGTTTTGTGAGTGGTAGGGGGAGTATCTTCTATCTTAAATGCATGGGTTATGAACAGGTTTCGAGTGCTGATGCTTGCTATATCCGTGCTCTGATGGTGTATTGCGTTGCATGTGAGTGTGTATAGTTCAGTTGCATGACGAGTGAGAAATGAGTGTTGCATGTTAGCACCTTTCATACAGGTATGTGCTGCAGGATCTCACATTGCATGTCAGGTTGTATCAATACGAATGCTTTAATAAATTGTTGTGTATAGGAAATGCCTGCTTTAAACAGATTCTGACGCTATCTTACACCGATTGCATGTTAGGATGAGATGAATTGAAATGCCTGAGCAAACTTGTGATTTTTAGAATGATGCATGCGTTGAATGAAGCTATAAACTGATTGCATGTCTTGATCGAACGAAATGTTGTGGATGTCTGAATATGGAATGATTACTGATTGCATGGTGTGTGTGTGTTTGAATGCGAGAATGCATGCGTGAAATAAATGTTGTGTGTCAAATCCGCGTGTGGCGCATGGGATGCGTTGTGCTGGGAGCACGTAGTGTGAGACACTACCTTCGGTCATCCAGCGTGGGACGCTGTAAAATCCTTGAGTGGGACTCGGGGTAGCCCTTGAGTGGGACTCGGGCTGTCTGTGAACACCGCCGTTGGCGCTGAGAGCGTTGGTGTCACCTATGGACAAACGGTTGGGTACCTGTAAAACGGCCAAGCAGCTGGGAGCTGATCTGATAGCTGAGAGCTATGCATAAAAAGACTGAGATGCCTACGTTGCAACGTCAGACCGATACACACGATGCGGAACCAAGTGAAACCTTCTGTGCTTATCCTTGTTAATATTACTATTACTGTTAATGTTGTTGAAATTGGTTAAGTATGCCGAGTGGGAAGTGAATGGGTAAATGCGTAGGACTGAGTGGATGCTCTGTGCATGTGTTATTGACTGAAATTTAATTATGCATTTGATATTGTGTATGTGGATACTGAATGTGTATGCCAAGTGATTCATTTCGTGTGTACGTGCCATGGATACTGAATGAAAACTGTTTTGCGAATATGCGTCTATATATATATATATGCATGCAAGCGTATTCGTGTCGTTAAAAACGTTATGAGTGCAGCCGAGTGATGATCAGTGATTATTGAACGGTAAGAGTCATTTATATACGTCTTGATTGATGGATGTTGCCTTGGTTTTAGTCGTGTTGTACGTATAGGTATTGTTGTATGATTGGGAGATAACCTGAGTCGGTATCTATCATTTAAAATTTAAGATGCTCACCCCTGCAGTGGCCATTTTTCAGTGAATGTCTCTCGAGATGAGGATTAGAAGCAGAGCTGGAACGCTGTGCGAAGTGTTGATGCATTTGGAAGGCTTAATTAATGCGATGTTAGATTAAGCCCTGACTGGTTCATGTCGGATGTTAGTGCTTTGGGATAAATAGAACCTTATGGACAAGGAGAAATCCGATTTTGTGTTGTAAATGTTGGCATACGCTCTTTTATATATATATATGGATGTGTGGTTTCGTGTGTGACATGCTATGTGCTACCTTGTTTCATACTTGTGCTTTAATGGATACGCAGGGACGGCATGATTTAGCAGGCTATAGCCAAGTCTGAGTGAATTATGAATTGTCTCTAGGAAGACTTATGTCGGATACGTTTGGGCGGAGTCGTACCCCGCCCGAAGTATGGGGGCAATTCGCCCAAGCGTGAGGACTCGCGCTGAAGCGAGTAAGTATCTGAGTGAGATACCGCCCATTTTCCTTCCTATCCGTTGTGGCGCTAGTGCGACCCCGACAATGGTGTTGACCCCGGCTTGAATGTTATGGTCGAGTCCGCCCAGGCGTTGTCATAAGTAGCTGAGTTGGGCGGAATAAGTTCAGGCCCCTCCTTCCTACACAACCTACTACCGCATATGTACACTGTGACATCCCAATTTTGAAGTTAAAAACCGAGAGAGAGAGAGGAGCTCAATTAGTGGTTTAGGGTGGATTGGATCCTAAGTGTAAGGCATTGATAATCCGAGTGAAAGATGTAGAGTCCGATTGAGAAATTACCTTGTGTTTGTGTTGGAGAGGCGTTGTGCTGACCTCGCTTAGGCGGTGTCATACCTCGCCCAAGTAACTAGGACGGTTCGCCCAAGCGCGTGGAACCATGCTGAAGCAAGCAGATATCAACGTGAGATTCCGCCTATGTACCTTCCTCCTCCGTTGTCACATTATTATGTCTCGCTGGGCAGTGTTGGACATCGCCTGAGTGAGTGGATGTTGTGATGTAGTCTGTCCAGGCGTTGTTGTGCCTTGCCGAACTGGACGGCGGTGTAATCACTTCCTCCTTCCGTGGTTGCATTGTTATGCTTCGCTCAGGCGGCCTCGGACCTCGCTTGAGCGAGTCAGTGTTATCTTAGTCCTCGTCCAGGCGCTGCTGTGTTTCGCTGGACAGTGCGGGTCGGTCCCAGCATTGCTCCCTTCTCTCTTCCCTTACCTATTCCCTTCCACTAAATGACCAGTGTTACTCGTGAAAAAGCTTCCTTGTGAAATCCCCTCTATCCGCTGTTGCATTGTCATACCCCGCCTAGGCGGTATCAGACCGCGTCTGAGTGAGCCAATAATATTACGTAATCCGCCCTGGCGCTGGTCTGTTACACTAAACCCACGAACCGGTTCCAGTCTTAGCCTTTCCGTCATTACCATATGCGTATGAGTGTTTTTATTTCCCTTGCCTGCTTCCTTCTATATCGAATAATACGTGACTGCTTTTGTGAAAAATTTTCTTATATTTTTGGAATTATTAGTTGCAAACAATAAGGTGTTACATTTTGGTATCAGAGCGGACCGAAAGGTCCAAGGCCAAGGTAAGCCTACCAAGTGTAAGTGGTGTGTGTATGATCATGATTGTTGTGGTGTGAATTTAACTTGACTGGTACTCTGTTACTGACTCATGGGTGGAGGAGTTGTTCCTCCTGACCCGACTAATTGTGCGAGAACACATAATGGGCTAAGTTACTAAATGTTAGACTAAATTCCGATTGGGATTAGGTAACTAGGAATACTTATCCTTGAATGTTGATTTCAGGATAAGGGATGGCACATCGCCAAAGCATGGAGACTATAGCTACGGCATTCCAACGCTTTGCAGACGTGTTTGAAAGGCAGGGCCAGCCTCGAGCTGAGGAGGGCCAAGTAATGGACCGCTTCTTAAAGCGGAAGCCGAGTGAATTCCTAGGAGGACGGAACCCTGAGGCGGCGTTTAAGTGGACTCAGGAATTAGAGAGGATCTTTGGGGGTCTTCGCTGTACCGAGGCCCAGAAGGTAGAATGTGCAGTGTACATGCTGTGAGACGAAGCGGAGAACTGGTGGAGAATAGCCAGAAGCCGATTCCCTGAAGATGATAATCAACTGACGTGGAACGATTTCAAGGCCTGCTTCTTAGAGAAATACTTTCCCGACACAGTGAGGAGTCGGAAAGAGCTGGAGTTTATGGAGTTAAAACAGGGCTCCATGACTGTGGAAGAATACGCGACCAGATTCGAGGAATTGTGCCTATTCTATCCACCCTTCCAGCAGCCTGGGACGGAGAACTCGAAGTGCCTTAAGTTTGAGAACGGATTGAGATCGGATATTAAGAGGGCCTGCAGATACCATGAGATAAGGAGTTTCCCTGCACTAGTGAACAAATGTAGAATATTTGAGGAGGACAACAAAGCCCATTCGAACCAGAGCAACCGAAACCACTATTCCCTGAGGCCCCAACGACCTCGTTTCAAAAAGCCAAGCAATGCCAATAGGAACAAGCCTTTTTCCAGATATGGGGGTCGGAATCAACCTGAAAGACGACCAGTGGTAGGAGACGGAAGGTGTTTCAAGTGTGGAGGAAATCACTTTGCCAGAGACTGCAAGGATGATGGTGATGTAGTGTGCTTTCACTGCAACAAGAGGGGACACATTCGCCCCGACTGCCCCCAACTACACCAAGCAAACGTTAATGTGCGTCAAGGGAGATTTCAAGAAAGGAACCGAGCGAATGATGACCAACGTCCTGGTGGCAGAGGCAACGGAGCCAGAGGAGACGGGATGCGAGGGAGGAATACCGGCCCAACAGCGACAGGAAGGATCTACACCATCAACGCAGAGGATGTTGCACCAGCAAGCGACCTAGTACAATGTAAGTGCTCACTTGGAATGAATACGCTTAATGTTGTTTTTGATTCGGGAGCCACCCATTCTTTTATAGCTGACGAGTGTGTAGAGCGTCTGAAGTTACCGACTGTATCTATGGATCGGATCTTGGAAGTAACCAGCCCGACTGGCACTAATGTGTTCACATCGTCAATGTGTAAAGACATAGTGTTTGTGTTGTATGATCGGAGTTTCACCTTCGATCTAATTTGCATGCCCTTGAAGGGTCTTGACATCGTGCTCGGGATAGATTGGCTTTCCGCCAATAAGGTGTTAGTAGATTGTAGAAACCGAGAGATAGTTTTTCCAAAACAGCCCACTGAGAATGACACGGCACCAGGTATGACCCAATTGTTTATGATGCTTTGTCTAACCGAGGGTGAGAGTAAAATCCGAGTGAATGAAATCCCGATTGTCTGCGAATTCCCAGAAGTGTTCCCTGAAGACGTTCCGAGTGTGCCTCCCAATAGAGAAGTCGAATTCTCTATAGACTTGATCCCTGGAGCCGAGCCGGTCTCCAGCGCACCCTATAGAATGTCCTCAACTGAATTGGCTGAGTTGAAGAAACAAGTGGATGAGTTACTCGAAAAGCAGTTCATTAGACCGAGCGTGTCACCATGGGGCACACCTGTGCTACTTGTTAAGAAGAAGGATGGCAGCATGAGACTTTGTATAGATTACCGACAGCTAAACAAACTCACCATCAAGAATCGGTACCCACTGCCCAGAATTGATGATTTAATTGACCAGCTGCGTGGAGCCTCAGTCTTCTCAAAAATCGACCTACGATCGGGATATCACCAAATCCGAGTGAAGGACTCGGACATTCCTAAGACTGCCTTTAGGACTCGGTATGGTCACTATGAGTATGTAGTGATACCGTTCGGTGTGACCAACGCCCCTGCTGTTTTCATGAATTACATGAACCGCATATTCCACTCCTTCTTAGATCGGTTTGTTGTTGTTTTCATCGATGACATCCTAGTTTATTCTAAGACGTCTGAGGAGCATGAGGGACATCTCCGAGCGGTACTCCAAGTGTTGAAGGAGAAACAGTTGTTTGCAAAGCTTTCGAAGTGCGAATTCTGGATGGATGAGATCCACTTCCTCGGGCATGTGATTTCCGAGCGAGGCGTCTCGGTGGATCCTGCGAAGATTGCCGCTGTAATAGCATGGGAGAGGCCCAGGTCGGTCTCAGAAATAAGAAGTTTTATGGGCTTGGCAGGTTATTATAGAAGGTTCATCGAAGGTTTTTCTAAACTGGCATTACCACTGACTAAATTGACTCGGAAAAACGTTCCTTTCGTGTGGAGTCCCGAGTGTGAGCACAGCTTCCGAGAGCTGAAGAATAAGTTGATGACTGCTCCGGTGTTGGCATTACCCGAGTTACAAGAGAGCTTCGTGGTCTATTGTGACGCGTCAGGACTCGGATTAGGGTGTGTACTCATGCAGAAAGACCGAGTGATAGCATATGCCTCTCGACAATTGAGACCTCACGAGCAGCATTACCCGACCCATGACTTGGAACTGGCAGCAGTGGTTTTTGCGTTGAAAATCTGGAGGTATTACTTGTACGGGTCCAAATTTGAAGTGTACAGCGATCATAAGAGCCTCAAATACCTATTCGACCAAAAGGAGCTGAACATGAGGCAGAGAAGATGGATTGAGTTTTTAAAGGACTACGATTTCGAGTTAAAATACCACCCAGGTAAGGCAAACGTCGTGGCCGACGCATTGAGTCAGAAATCCCTCCACATGGCAGCAATGATGGCGAAAGAAGTAGAGTTGTTGGAGCGGTTCCGAGACATGAACTTGTATGTCAACACCCCCTCCTCTCAGAAAATGACAATCGGTACGTTGAGGATCGCTAAAGAATTCTTAAAATCCGTGTACGAGCAGCAACAGGCGGACTCTTACCTAGCTGAAATGAAGGAAATTCAAGCCAAAGGAAAGAATTTATCCTTGGCCGAGGGGTCAGATGGGATCTTCCGGGTGAGAGACAGAATATACATACCGAGTGGAGGAAGATTGAGAATGGTGCTTGACGAAGCCCACAAAAGCTTACTCAGCATTCACCCAGGAACCACAAAAATGTACCACGACTTGAGGAGACAGTTCTGGTGGCCCGGACTAAAGAAGGATGTGGCGGAATACGTGGCCCGGTGTATCACTTGTCAGAAATCGAAGGTAGAGCACCAAAAACCGTGCGGTGCAATGCAGCCTCTAGAGATCCCCGTGTGGAAATGGGACTCGATTGCGATGGATTTCATCATGGGATTACCCAAAAACCGAGCAGGCCATGATGCAATTTGGGTCATTATTGACCGTTTGACGAAGAGTGCATACTTCTTACCTGTAAATATGAAGTACCCATTGCATAAGTTGGCTCGGATTTACATTCAAGAAATTATCCGACTGCATGGCATACCTACTTCCATCGTGTCAGATAGGGACCCTAGGTTTACGTCCCGGTTTTGGACCAGCATGCATCAAGAATTGGGGACGAAGCTTTAGCTTAGTTCTGCCTACCACCCCCAATCGGATGGACAATCCGAACGGACAATTCTGAGTCTAGAAGACTTATTAAGAGCGTGCGTGCTAGAGCACGGTGGAGACTGGGAGCAGTACCTTCCCTTGATCGAGTTTACGTACAATAACAGCCATCATCACAGCATTGGCATGGCACCCTACGAGGCATTGTATGGACGCAGATGCCGAACCCCACTCTGCTGGTCGGAAATGGGTGAAAGTCTACTATTGGGACCAGACATCGTGAAGCAAACCACAGAGCAGATCCGAGTGATACAGGAAAGGATGAAAGCATCACAAGACAGGCAAAAGAGCTACCATGACAAGCGCACCAAACCATTGGAATTTTCAGTCGGAGACCGAGTGTTTTTGAGAACTTCTCCGAGTAAGGGAGTCAGACGAGCCTTAAAAAGTGGGAAGTTAAGCCCTCGATACATTGGACCTTATGAGGTGTTAGAATGAGTCGGCCCCGTGGCATACCGCATCGCATTACCAACCCACTTGTCCCGATTGCATGACGTATTTCATGTGTCTCAACTAAGAAAGTATTTACATGACCCCAGCCACACGATGCCTGACGATGAAGTAGAGATCAAAGAAGACCTGACCACTGTGACTACACCGATTGGAATCGTGGACCGATCGGTAAAACGCTTGAGAAACAGAAACGTGAGACTAGTGAAGGTGGAGTGGCAGCAAGGTAAGACCACCTCCTGCACGTGGGAACGCGAAGATGCCATAAAACAGCAGTACCCCGAGTTGTTCATTTAGGTGAGTTACTGACTAAAGCTTCACATGAATTACCAACTGAATTTCGGGGACGAAATTCTTTTCAAGTGGGGGAGAACTGTAACATCCCCATTTTAATTAAAGCAACCGAGTTAAATAACAAGTCAACAAGTCAACACCTCCCTTAATTTAATTAACTAAGAAGTAACAGGATAATTAACGTGGAAGCATGGTGGCATGGGCAGGATTATCGCGTTTCCCCATCCCACCATCCTGTTCTCCACGCGGGTACTTATACAGGCGAGGCCATGCTCTTCACACAGAGAATTCCGCGAACTCCCTTCTTCATTCCTCTTGTTTTCTCTCTTGCCTTCTCCGCCCTCCAGTCCATCTCCTGCTTCGAGAACCAAGGCGATGGTGCTACAGTGGAGTGGAACTCCCCACACGAGAAGGGACGATCGTCAAGTGACGCAGCAGGGAGGAGAACCACCACTCAAGCAGAAAGTCCCTTGGAGTTTTGTGAGTGGTAGGGGGAGTATCTTCTATCTTAAATGCATGGGTTATGAACAGGTTTCGAGTGCTGATGCTTGCTATATCCGTGCTCTGATGGTGTATTGCGTTGCATATGAGTGTGTATAGTTCAGTTGCATGACGAGTGAGAAATGAGTGTTGCATGTTAGCACCTTTCATACAGGTATGTGCTGCAGGATCTCACATTGCATGTCGGGTTGTATCAATACGAATGCTTTAATAAATTGTTGTGTATAGGAAATGCCTGCTTTAAACAGATTCTGACGCTATCTTACACCGATTGCATGTTAGGATGAGATGAATTGAAATGCCTGAGCAAACTTGTGATTTTTAGAATGATGCATGCGTTGAATGAAGCTATAAACCGATTGCATGTCTTGATCGAACGAAATGTTGTGGATGTCTGAATATGGAATAATTACTGATTGCATGGTGTGTATGTGTTTGAATGCGAGAATGCATGCGTGAAATAAATGTTGTGTGTCAAATCCGCGTGTGGCGCATGGGATGCGTTATGCTGGGAGCATGTAGTGTGAGACACTACCTTCGGTCATCCAGCGTGGGACGCTGTAAAATCCTTGAGTGGGACTCGGGGTAGCCCTTGAGTGGGACTCGGGCTGTCTGTGAACACCGTCGTTGGCGCTGAGAGCGTTGGTGTCACCTGTGGATAAACGGTTGGGTACCTGTAAAATGGCCAAGCAGCTGGGTGCTGATCTGATAGCTGAGAGCTATGTATAAAAAGGCTGAGATGCCTACGTTGCAACGTCAGACCGATACACACGATGCGGAACCAAGTGAAACCTTCTGTGCTTATCCTTGTTAATATTACTATTACTGTTAATGTTGTTGAAATTGGTTAAGTATGCCGAGTGGGAAGTGAATGGGTAAATGCGTAGGACTGAGTGGATGCTCTGTGCATGTGTTATTGACTGAAATTTAATTATGCATTTGATATTGTGTATGTGGATACTGAATGTGTATGCCAAGTGATTCATTTCGTGTGTACGTGCCATGGATACTGAATGAAAACTGTTTTGCGAATATGCGTCTATATATATATATGCATGCAAGCGTATTCGTGTCGTTAAAAACGTTATGAGTGCAGCCGAGTGATGATCAGTGATTATTGAACGGTAAGAGTCATTTATATACGTCTTGATTGATGGATGTTGCCTTGGTTTTAGTCGTGTTGTACGTATAGGTATTGTTGTATGATTGAGAGATAACCTGAGTCGGTATCTATCATTTAAAATTTAAGATGCTCACCCCTGCAGTGGCCATTTTTCAGTGAATGTCTCTCGAGATGAGGATTAGAAGCAGAGCTGGAACGCTGAGCGAAGTGTTGATGCATTTGGAAGGCTTAATTAATGCGATGTTAGATTAAGCCCTGACTGGTTCATGTCGGATGTTAGTGCTTTGGGATAAATAGAACCTTATGGACAAGGAGAAATCCGATTTTGTGTTGTAAATGTTGGCATACGCTCTTTTATATATATATATATGGATGTGTGGTTTCGTGGGTGACATGCTATGTGCTACCTTGTTTCATACTTGTGCTTTAATGGATACGCAGGGACGGCATGATTTAGCAGGCTATAGCCAAGTCTGAGTGAATTATGAATTGTCTCTAGGAAGACTTATGTCGGATACGTTTGGGCGGAGTCGTACCCCGCCCGAAGTATGGGGGCAATTCGCCCAAGCGTGAGGACTCGCGCTGAAGCGAGTAATTATCTGAGTGAGATACCGCCCATTTTCCTTCCTATCCGTTGTGGCGCTAGTGCGACCCCGACAATGGTGTTGACCCCGGCTTGAATGTTGTGGTCGAGTCCGCCCAGGCGTTGTCATAAGTAGCTGAGTTGGGCGGAATAAGTTCAGGCCCCTCCTTCCTCCACAACCTACTACCGCATATGTACACTGTGACATCCCAATTTTGAAGTTAAAAACCGAGAGAGAGAGAGGAGCTCAATTAGTGGTTTAGGGTGGATTGGATCCTAAGTGTAAGGCATTGATAATCCGAGTGAAAGATGTAGAGTCCGATTGAGAAATTACCTTGTGTTTGTGTTGGAGAGGCGTTGTGCTGACCTCGCTTAGGCGGTGTCATACCTCGCCCAAGTAACTAGGACGGTTCTCCCAAGCGCGTGGAACCATGCTGAAGCAAGCAGATATCAACGTGAGATTCCGCCTATGTACCTTCCTCCTCCGTTGTCGCATTATTATGTCTCGCTGGGCGGTGTTGGACATCGCCTGAGTGAGTGGATGTTGTGATGTAGTCCGTCCAGGCGTTGTTGTGCCTTGCCGAACTGGACGGCGGTGTAATCACTTCCTCCTTCCGTGGTTGCATTGTTATGCTTCGCTCAGGCGGCCTCGGACCTCGCTTGAGCGAGTCAGTGTTATCTTAGTCCTCGTCCAGGCGCTGCTGTGTTTCGCTGGACAGTGCGGGTCGGTCCCAGCATTGCTCCCTTCTCTCTTCCCTTACCTATTCCCTTCCACTAAATGACCAGTGTTACTCGTGAAAAAGCTTCCTTGTGAAATCCCCTCTATCCGCTGTTGCATTGTCATACCCCGCCTAGGCGGTATCAGACCCCGTCTGAGTGAGCCAATAATATTACGTAATCCACCCTGGCGCTGGTCTGTTACACTAAACCCACGAACCGGTTCCAGTCTTAGCCTTTTCGTCATTACCATATGCGTATGAGTGTTTTTATTTCCCTTGCCTGCTTCCTTCTATATCGAATAATACGTGACTGCTTTTGTGAAAAATTTTCTCATATTTTTGGAATTATTAGTTGCAAACAATAAGGTGTTACACCCGAAGCCTAAGTAGGCAAACGAATGAAATTGGAAAATAGTTTTCACATGATAAGAATCATGTGTGCACCTATGTATATATATATATATATATTGAATTGGTGTTTGAATAAATAATTGATGTGGCCCTATAAATGATTGGTGTAGGGCTTGGCAATATTGGTGAAGCAGGAACATCAACCCCAGAGGTCTACTTCTCTTGAGGTAGGAGAGGGGTGTATTTTCTAAATGCATGAAAATTATACTGATAATATATGTATTAATGTAGTATGACATGTTTGAGTGGTTGAAGGTGATGTTATGTGTATGTGAAGTGAATTGCGTATGATGATGTGAATTTAGTGTTATGTGATGAAGCCTGTGTGTAGCTATGGATGACTTATTATGCGTGGTATATGGTTGAGTTCATATGAAGATTGATTCTTGTGTATGAGTTGATGGAAAATTGTGTGGTTAAGAATGAATATACCCTAGATGAAAGGGTAGGATAATCCAAATGAGCTTGAAGCATGTATGAGTATTTTGTATACATGGCATGACATGCATATCATGATGATGTTGATAAGTGGTTGCGATCACTTGATGTTGAAATGAAAGGCCCTGCGGAACCAATGAGATTGAATGCCCATGGTTGCGATCATGAGGCGGGAGTACCCCTTGCGAGGAGGGAAACCTATATGAAATGTTTATAAGGCGAGAGTACCCCTTGCGAGGAGGGAAACCTATGTGAAATATTGAACGTGGTTGCGATCACAAAAAGCACCTTGTGAGGTTGCTAGAGGGAGTACCCCTTGCGAGGTGGGAAACCATTGAGAATGAGTATGTGATATGGTGGTTGCGATCACCCAAGACAATGAAATCGGATCCGTGCATATGCATTTTCATGAGATTAACATGTGCATCAGTTTGAAAGCATGGTATAGTGTGATACTTTGATGATCAGATATGAATGAAAACTCCCTTTTTAATTACTAAATTGTGATGGTGGATTGATTGACAGAATTCTGAGAGAATCAGGAAATAGTTGTATTGGAATGAAAAATTGTTGATTGATTAATTGATAGTAAATAAACTCCTCTTGAGAAGGAGTTAGTTGTATTGCATTCATGCATATATTGTTCTATTTATTGGATTTTCGTGATTGAGAAAGTATACTCACTCTCCCTGTGGTATATTTTTTTTAGCTCCTATGTTGTAGGTATGACTTTAGAGCTATTGTGGAGGAAGAGTGTGAAGAAGGCCCCTTTTTGGTAAAGAATGCCTTGGCCGGCAATATTTTGGTTTACATAGATATGTGGAATAGATGTAATGTATATAGTATAATGTATGTTGATATAGTGTGGATTTAGAATGGATAATTATATGAATAATGAGTTTGGGAGGTCATGGAGGAAAATGAGATCTTTTGTTTATGACCCATTTTTAATCATGACCCTATGAATGAATGAATGATGAAACTCTCTATATCTTGATGAATGAATGAAGTTTATATATGGAATGCTAGATTTATGAAATGGAGGAGTTAGTGACTTGATTTATACAATAGATGAGTTGTAATGGAACTTGATAAGAATGACTTATTAGAACAAGTCTCAAATGTGGAATATGATATATATGAAGTGTTGAAATTAGGTAAATTTGATTAGAATGAGTTTTGGTGTTGAGAGTTGGATGATTTCTGCATTTCCCCTGTTTTTCTGTCAAACTCGCTCAAGCGAGAGGGCTTTTCGCTCAAGCGAGAACGCCCCTGCTTCAATTTTTGGAATTTAGACGAGTCTCGCTTAGGCGAGAATGGGATTCGCTCAAGCGGGATCGTCCCAGCATCAGTGTTGGGACATTATTTCATTTTCGCTCAAGCGGATGCACATGTAGCTCAAGCGAAATCGCATTAGAATCAGAGTTTGGACCTTGGTTGGTGTTCGCTCAAGCGAGCTAAGGGTTTGCCCGAGCGAGAGGGTCCTGCCCTCAGGTTTTGCTCTCGGGTTTATCAGGAAATTGCTCTCGGGAGCAATCTCTCTTAAGCGAGGATAGTGTCGCCCGAGCGAGTAAGCGTGGAATGGATTCTGGGCGTTTTTCGCTTTACACTCGCTGGCTTCGCCCAAGCGAGGATTGTGTAACTCGCTCAAGCGAGTGGGGTTCGCTTGAGCGAAGTGGCCCCTGAATTTCCATTTTCTTCTTTCGCCCAGCATTTTAAGGTTCGCCCAAGCGTGCTATGCGAAGCTCGCTCAAGCGAATTGGGATTCCGCTTGAGCGAGAGGGACCTGATTCTCCCAAATAGTTTGAAATATATTATTTTCCTTTTCTTCATACTAATTCATGATTCTATCTTATTTCATGATCACTTTGGGATAACCTTGGCTATTAAATTGCAAACGAATGATCTCTTAAGAATTTAATTCCATAATGTTATTTTACCAAAGATTCTTCCGCTATTATTAATAATGGATTTCTTAAGAGTAATTCCTTTAACTTACCTTCTCATATCTTCATATATGAGATAGGTCTCTGATAGATCCAGGGAATTTGTTAAATGGCTTCACCACCCACATGTTTTAGAGATTAATAATAATAAAAACGCAAAAAATTTACCCCTATTTTTGGGATGTCACATATGTCATCAAGTACAAAAATGGAAAATCTAATACTGTGGCTGATGCTTTATCAAGAAGACACTCTTTACTAGCCTCTCTTGGAGCATAAGTTATTAGACTTGATGAGATTAGGACTTTGTATCCTAGTGACCTTGATTTCTCAAACATTTTCAACTCATCTTCCACTTCTTCATCTCTTAAAGGTTTCTACATTCTAGATGGATATCTCTTTAAAGCCAATAAACTTTGCATTCCTTGGAGCTCTTTAAGAGATCTTTTATTAAGATAAAGCCATAAGGGAGGCTTAATGGGCCACTTTGGAAGAGATAAAACTTTGTCTAGAACACTTCTATTAGCCAAAAATGAAGAAAGATATTCAAAAACATTATGCTAGGTGTATTGTATATAGAAAAACTAAATCTAAACTTTCATCTAGTGGTTTGTATACTCCTTTACCTACACCTAGTGCACCTTGGATTGATATATCTATGGATTTTGTGTTGGGCTTGCCTAAGACCCAAAGGGGAATCGATTCTATCTTTGTAGTGGTGGATAGGTTCAGTAAGATGGCTCACTTCATCCCTTATCATAAGGTAGATGATGCTAGTCATATTGCTAAACTTTTCTTTAGAGAGATTGTAAGACTTTATGGTGTTCCTAAAACTATCATTTCTGATAGGGACACCAAATTCCTAAACCATTTTTTGAAAACTCTTTGGTTAAGACTAGGAATAAAGCTTCTCTTTTCTACCACCTGTCATCCTTAAACAGATGGCCAAACTAAGGTAGTAAACAGGACCCTTTCTCAACTTTTTAAGGTGTTAGTGCATAAAAATGTTAAATATTGGGATGAGTGTTTACCCCACATTGAATTTTCCTATAATAGGGTATAACACTCCATAACTAAGCATAGTCCCTTTGAAGTTGTGTAAGGTTTTAACCCTCTCACACCTTTGGACCTTTTGCCCATTGATGTTTCTGACTCTGTCCTTTACATGGATGGAGAGGCAAAGGCCAAGTTTATTAAAGATTTTTATAAGAAGGTTAAAAACCAAATACAAACTAAAAATGAACACTATGCTTGTTGTGCTAATAAGAAAAGAAAGGAAGTCACCTTTGAGGCTAGAGATTGGGTTTGGTTACATCATAGAAAGGAAAGATTTCCAAACTTGAGAAAATCCAAACTCGACCCTAGAGGTGATGGCCCTTTCCAAATAATCAAGAAAATGAATAATAATGCCTATGTCCTTGATTTACCAGGAGCTTATGGTGTGAGTGCTTCATTCAATGTGTCTGAATTATCTCCGTTTGACTTAGATGAAAAGGATGATGATTTAGATTTGAGGACAAATCCTTTCAAAGAGGGGGAGCATAATGACGACACACTAAGGAAGGACCCTCACTCCATCTTAGACAAAGGACTAGAGGCTTACAAGGGTCCCCTCACAAGGGCCAAGTCCAAGAAAGCTAAAGAGAGTATCCATAAAGCCATGTCATCCTTCCTCTCTTTGCTTAGTGGGCCTAAGCCCAAGGGAGACACCATGAGGATCTACTTGTTTTCATCTTGTAACATAAGTCATAACTAGATTCTCTAGACATTTAGGTTTTATTTGGACCTTGACCACTTTAGGGCCATGTACTTTCACTTTGGGCCATGTATAGGCGATGTTCTTTTATTTTTTATACTATTGGGCCTTGGATCCATTATCCAAGCCTATTTCTCCTCCCTTGGTGGAAATATAAAAGGGCTATATAAGGGAGCTCTCCTTTGTAAATTAACACAATAATGATCATTTGAGTTTTTTTACTATGAGTGTAAATTTTCTAGAGTGAGAAGCTCCTCTTTCTCTTTAGGATTGAGTCTCTAGAGCAAGCTCTTATTCAAGAGGATCCTCTGCCTCTTAGTGCCAAGAATTTAGGGAGTTATCTTCTTTTGGAAGTGGCGTCCTACCTACACCTTCCATTCCCCCTTCCATTCCTTTCATCTTGTCCAAACCACTTCACTTTCTCCCTTTTCTTCCATCCAAATTCTATCCAAAGCCTTAGAAGTTTTCCTTTGTTTCATTTCGGTTTCAACCTTGAGAAGACAACAATTCAACCATGACTTGAAGGAAGAACAAGGAAAGGAGCCAAGATCCACCTTTCTCTTAAGAAGCTTGAAGAAACTCCTACATCACTTAACTTATCATTATCATTACTTCTTGGTTTCTTGAGTTGCTATGTGTCACCTATCTCAAAATATTTGTCCTCAAGTTGTTAGGTTCCACCTGTATTTCAGACTCTTGTAAAATACTTTTATCTTATTTAGGAAATACATCGGCAATATCTTGGCTTAATAATGTCCATTATGAAGGGTAAATAATGTATTTCTACTTTATAATTAATAATTAAAATGGTAGTAATTTAAATGGTGTCAATTTAATTTAAGAAGTAAAAGAGTACTTGGCCATTGCCCTTATCAATATGCTTCCTTTGAATTAAACTCATGGAGGCATTTGGGGATAAAGTGGCATTTAACACTTATTTATGAAATACAGATTTTTCTTAAAACATCGTTGGCCATTACTCTTATTGGTATACCCAATTAAGTTTGGGAGACTTACGGGGTATTTGGGAATAAGATAGTATCTAGCCATTTGTATCTACTGAGTAAATTTAAATAGACTTACAACGTATCACACTATATTCAGGTCTTTTTACCGATTTAATAAAATGAGACTTAGTCGTGATTGTCGACTCTAGGTCTTATTTTGTTCGGTTAGAAAAAATTATACTGAAAATATTTCACTTAAGATATTTTTATTTCAATTCTTTAGGGTGGTGGGATAGAAATAATAATGTTAATAATATTATCGATTACTAGTAATAATAATGTTAATTTTAATAGTAATAACAATAATCATAACTGTATAATAAATAATAATAATAGTAATAATAATTTGTAAGTTAATAATTTCTTACACAAAAGAGTGAGGTGGCAGAGCCGACCGTTATATTTAACGGTATAGATAAACAGTAATTAGATAAAAGAAAATAATATTGAGTAAGGCGACAAAGCCGATCATTATATTAAATAATATAGATGAACAAAAATTAAATAAGGGAAAAAAGAAATGCTGAGAATAAGGCGGTAGAGACGACTAGTATATTCAATAATATAAATGGATAGAAATTAAATAAAGAAGAATGCTGAGAGTGGTGACAGAGCCGACCATTATGCTCAATAGTAATAATAATAATAGTAATAAATATAATAATAATAATAATGGTAATAATATTTTCTTGATTTTATCAACGGTATAATTTTATAGTTGTCGTGTATTGTAAAATTCGGTATTAACATAATTGAGAACAAATATGGTGGAATGATAATAAATCGCACTCCAAAATAATTGTTAAAGACTTTTGGCATAAAATAAATTACAAAATAAAGGCCACGTGCCCGTCCATCCTTATATCCCCATTTATCACATTTTTCAAGATTTATTAATCACAGTCCACATTGACAACTAGTATCCTTTTCAGTGTTTTCATAGTCTAGTACCTAAATATATTCATTTAGTCATCAGAGTTAGTAACAACCCAACATAACCAATTAATCACATACATAACAAAAAAATATTGGTAAAATTTAAGTAACTTAGTTTAATGAAAATTTTCCCGAACCTACCCTCCGAAAGGTAAGGACCCAAATGGAACCTTAGTCATTTTGAACATGCGGTTCACCCCTGGATACCCAAGGTGTCACTTTTTCCCGATACTAGGCAGAAGGGAGAAAACTCAACTTTCAATCTGTAGCTCCGATCGACGATTAGTCTTCGTCGTTGGAATCTACGTAACGATAGGAACCCGAATCTAGAGACATGCAAAGGATCCAAGAAGGTGGAGAAAGGCCATGTGGTGGTTGTCCAAGGTGGTGAGTGGTGGTCGGAGGTGGTGGAAATCAAAGGAAACAATAATCAGAGGTTGTTAAAAGGATGAATAGTGGACTTCAGAGGTGTTGGAGGCCATGGGTGGCTATGGAGGTCGCAGGCGGTGGTGCTGTTTAGGTAAGGAAAATGGTGTTTGGGGATGGTTTTAGGTGGTGGAGATGGTGGAGAATGGAGAATGGCGAAGAACAAAGGTGGTCGAGGTGGTTTTGATGAGAAACGAAGGTTGTTTGGTGGTGGGTGGCCAATGTTCATGGAGGAGAGTGAGAGAATTTCATGGAGAGAGAGAAAGAAACAATGCATTTCTGGTGGAGAAGATGAAGTGAAGTGGAGGGGCACACAAATTTATAAGAAAACTCGGCCCGACGGGTCGAGATTTAATTGGTATCGGGTGGAACCCTAATTACAGTTTTTAATACTTAACTTTGAGAAATATATGACTTACAGATGTGTTTAGAATCTATAAAAGTTCCCAACATAAAAGTTATAGATCTAATTTTTCTCTTTAATTTGATATATCATATATGAAAATCCAAGGTCGGTATCTTGATTTATTCTTGAACCAAGGTAGAGTGCTTCCAGAGCTCATGAATTAAAGATAGCTGGATAGCTGGAAAGATAAATTTGTAGATATTTTTCCTTTGAGAATCGGCCTTTGTGCCTTTCATTAAACTTGTAGGGTTCTTTAATGCAGAACCATATAATAAAGAACAAAGCGATTTGATAAGTGATAAATAAGCATTGATTTCATGATTCAATTGAACTTATTTTGTAAATAATTTAATTAAATTGATGAATAAGTGAAAGGAAATTGAGCATGATTCTATTATGATGGATACATGGTATAAAAGAGAAAACATTGTCAAAACTCTTGAAGAAATGTAAGAAGTTCAAGAAGAAATCAAGGAAAGCAAGAACAAATCAAGTCAACACACTTAGTCATGAAGAATTAAGTTTAAAGCATGAAATACCAGCGTCTCACGCTTAATGTGCGCTTGAGCGAGAAGAATTAAAGCATCAGACCCCCTTCACGCTTAAGCGTGGGAAAGAGACGCTTGGGCACGAGACTTGCACACTTGGGCGTGATACCAGAGGCTTGAGCATGGCACAATTTGAATATCAAGCTTAAAGGGGCGCTCAAGCGTAAGCACAAACAGAAGCATCAAACCTCCCACACGTAAGCAAAGAATGAGGAGCTTGAGCGTGACTTCAAATTCAAGCGTGGGTCAAGCATAAACAAATAGTGAACATCAAGGCCTCTCACACTTGAGCATGACCACCTGCGCTCAAGCATGATTTGTACAGAATGGGTCCTTTAATTTAGTATTAGCCAATGGTGCAATCCCAACGCATCCATTTTTGCGTGTTTCTACATGTTTCTGAGCACTCCTGCATGGGCCATCAATAAGTGGGATCTCGCTTAAGCAAAGGAAAGATGAGCTTGAGTGAGACTTTCATTATAAAAATAGAGGATAGTAGAAAAGAGGGGATTAATCATCAGATCACATCAAAATCTTAGCTCTTCTTCACCATTCAAAACATAGAGAGATTCAGTAAGGAATTTGAAATTCATGTCTAGCTAAACTCTCCATTGGGGTTGGTGGTAATTACTTCAAACCCAACCTACTGTTGTTGTATCTTTACATGTATGGCAATGAGAATTAATGGTTTTTATGTTTCATTCTATGCTTAATTCTTGAGAATACTTGATCACTATTTTCTTGATTTTGGTTTTTCTTAAGTATATTGGGAAATAACTTTTGGAAACAGACCTTAATTAAATGCTTGTTGTAAGTAGCTACTAGGGATGGAATCTAATGCAAAAAAGTCTAAACAATTGATCGATAATACTGGAGTGATTCCAAAGCGATTGAGGGACCAACGATTTGGAATCACTCTTATAAATTTTGTAGTCAAGGGATTGATGCAAATGACTTTGATTGTGACATAAAAATTATTATTTCAAAGTCCATACATGTAGATTTACACAACATAGGGAAGGTGAGATAGATGACACCAACCCCAGTTTCATTCACTTGATTTCTGATGATGCATAATTTATCCTTAATTCTTCACTTTAAATGTGTATAATTTGCCATCACTTATTGTGTAATATATTGTATTTTAACATATTTTCATTATTTGAGCTTTATTTAATATTTGATTTTAAAATGAATTAAGGATTAATTTTTAATAAATGTTAGCTTTTTCTTATTTTGTAGTGTATGATTGAGCCTGTAATTGAAAAATAATTACCACAGGTCAAACGGAAGAAGCCACGCCTCAAGAAATGGTCAAAAGTGTAAGAAAAGCACCAGAACAGGTCTGGGAATCGATTCACCAACCTGGGAATCAATTCCTACACAAAATAAAAGCCAAGAATCAATTCATGCACCCTGGGAATCGATTCATATAGCTGGGAATCGATTCCCACCCCCCTTAGGAATTGATTCATGGAGTTTCAAAGGCCTGGGAATCGATTCATCTCACTGGGAATCGATTCCTGCGTGAAGTTTGCCCAAAATTTGCCTTGATGAATCGATTCCTACCCCTTTATGAATCGATTCATCTAGTGGAAACATTAGATAAGGCATTATGAATTTGGAATCAGCATTGAACGATTATTAACTACGCACTAACATTCCACTTGACATTTTTAATTGTATCCGGCACCATTTCTTCTCCTATAAATAGGAAGGATTGCAAGCTTGAAAATGCACCCCATTCCTTCAGAGAAACCATTCATTCTTTCTCTTCTTCTTCTCCGTTTCTTCTTCTTCTTCCTTCAGTTATTCATTTCCAGGTTAGGTTCTTTTTATTTTTAGTTTATTTTAATTATGGAGGGCTAAAACCCCTAGATTGATTTTCTTGGAGAATATTGTAATATAATTTTGAGGTTCTTGTTTTTAATATAGTATGCTTTTATTATTGTTTATTTCTTCATAATCTTACTCTGCTTATTTAATTCCATTTTATTTAATTAAATTTGTATGCTTAATCGGTTTAATTATTCAAATGGAATAAAATATGATTTTAAATTAAAATGGATTAAAGAAATATGTATGCTTAATGAATATTTTCATAATCACTTTTAATAATTATGGTTTGCTTAATTCCATAATTTGAGAATAGATTATGTATGTAGGCGATGTTCTTACATATGCTCAATAATTCCTAGATTTTACGATCTTGACTCCTTTTTCTTAATTAGGATGCTTGATTAAAATATTCATTTTTAAATGAAAGTAAAGGAATTATGAATTAAAAAAGACGCTTAGTTGATTAATTCAAATTGAGTTAAGAAATCAACAGTAATAAAAGTGTACAAATTATCTTTAGTGAACCAAGGATAAATTTAATTACAATACTCCAAGAAAATCAATCGCTTGTTATTTATTGTTTCAAATCTTATATTTACTTTGTTTTGATTTTTATTGTAACAACCAATCAATCAAACCCCCTAATTGTAATTGTATATTTGTTGAATTTTTGTTTGTAAAAATTAATTTTAAACTTGATTTTCCTAAATTTTTATGTTGATCCTTGAGAGAACGACCTAGGTTGACACCCTAGTACTACATTAATTAATTTTAATGTACTAATTTGACGGAACCACGACTGTAATCAAAATCGTCAAATTTTGGTGCCACAGCCGAGGATCAACAATCTTTAGGAAAATTCATGTTTTAAATTAAATTTTTTTGTATAAATTGAAAAATTAAAAAGTAATAATAATAATAAAAAAATTTCTTTTCTTTGTTTATTTTGTTCCTTTTGTATGATTTAGGATTCTTATGATTTATTGCTCATGATCATCAAATATCTTATTGTATGCTATGTATGACTAGAAGAACTTTTGAGCATTTATATTCATTTGATCCTGAAATTGATAAAACTTTTCATAGATTAATTAGAGAAGCTAGATTTAATAATAACTTTATGGATATTGATAGTGATAGTATCTCATCTAAATCTACTGAAAGTACTACTGCTAGTTTTTTTGATATGGCTGAACCCCGTGAAAGAACTCTTAGAGAACTAGCTGCACCTGAATTCACATACGAAAATTTATGTATTCAATAATGAAACCCCAAAACGTTCAAGAAGACCATGTCTATCTTAAAGTGTTTCCTCATTCTTTAGAGGGTGTTGCTAAGTATTGGCTACACTACCTTGCTCTAAGATCAATTACAAGTTGGAATGACTTAAAGAAAATGTTCTTGGAAAAGTTCTTTCCTGCCTCTAGAGCAACTGCAATCCGTAAGGACATATCTGGCATTAGGCAACTATCTGGAGAAAGTCTTTATGAGTATTGGGAAAGATTCAAGAAACTCTGTGCAAGTTGCCCTCACCACCAAATTTCTGAAAAACTTCTTCTTCAGTACTTCTATGAAGGTCTACACCACGTTGATCGCAACATGATTGATGCGGCAAGTGGAGGAGCTTTAGGAGATATGACTATTGCTGAAGCAAGGAACTTGATTGAAAAGATGGCATCCAACTCTCAACAATTCGGTGTGAGAAATGATTCTTTCAAACCCATGTTTGATTCAAACTCTAATTTATCTGGAATTAAATTAGAGAGCAAACTTGATGCTCTTACCACTCTGGTTACACAATTAGTAGTAAATCAAAAATCCATGACTGCTAAAGTATATGGCATCTGCTCTTCACAAGAGCACCCCACTAATTGTTGTCCTTCTCTACAAGAAAAGGATAATAATAGTCCCCAAGCCTATGCAGCTAACATCTACCATGATAGACCTTCACCACAACAACAACATAACCATGATCTTTCCACCAACAGATACAACCCAGGTTGGAGGAACCATCCAAACTTGAGATAGGGTAATCAACAACAAAATCCCCAACCTCCATTTCAAAGCAAGACACCAACCTTCCGAAGACCTACACCTCAACCATCCATAAGTGGTCCTTATTTGGAAGAACTAGTGAAACAAATGGCTGCACAGAACTTAGAGTATCAACAGAGGAATGATGCTACCATCCAGAGTTTAAGCAACCAAATTGGGCAACTGGCTTCATCATTGAGCCAGTTACAATCTCAAAACTCTAACAAATTACCATCTCAACCAGCTGTAAATCCCAGAAATATGAGTGTGATTCAGTTAAGATCAGGTAAGAACCTTGAAGTACCCATACCCAAGGAACCTGAGAAACAAACAACTGAGCCTGCAATAGTTGAGAATGATGTACCCTCTTCAAGCACAAGAAAGTCTGAGATTCAACCACCCCAAATTCCACCTCATATCCCTCTTCCTTTCCCACCTAAAGTAATTCCAAGTAAGAAGATAGAAGAAGTGGATAAAGAAATTTTGGATACTTTCAGGAAAGTGGAAGTGAATATACCTCTTCTTGATGCAATCAAACAAATTCCCAAGTATGCCAAATTTATGAAAAAGTTGTGTACTCACAAGAGGAGACTCAAAGGCAATGAAAGGATAAGCATGGGAAGGAATGTATCTGCACTGCTTGGTAAGGAAGTTCTAAATATTTCTGAGAAATGCAAAGATCCAGGTACGTTCACTATACCCTGTATCATAGGCAACAACAAATTTGAAAATTGCATGTTAGATTTAGGAGCTTCAATAAATGTTATGCCTATGTCTGTTTTCAAATCTTTGTCTCTTGGAAATTTACAACCTACTGGTGTAGTAATTCAGCTAGCCAATAAAAGCACTGCTTACCCTGCTGGAGCTACAGAGGATGTTTTGGTTCAGGTAGAACAACTTGTTTTCCCTGCTGACTTTTTCGTACTTGATATGGAAGAAGGTATGCCTTAAATTCCTGTTCCTATAATTTTGGGAAAACCATTTTTGAAAATAGCCCGAACCAAAATAGATGTTCATTCTGGAACTCTCTCTATGGAATTTGGTGACACGAGAGTTTAATTCAATATTCTTGATGCCATGAAATACCCATCTGAAAATCATTCTGTTTTCCAAATTGACATTATTGATGAACTAGTTTTTGAACATTTTTCTAATGTTGATTTGGAATACATAGGTGATTCAAACAATTGTTTTGCATGCAATGATTCTAGAAGTTGTGAGATTTGTGCTGAAATTGATAAATACATAATTTCTAATTCAGAGTCTTTAGAGCTGAATGCAGGATTTCAAGAAAATTCTAACAAAATTTTTTAGGTGCAAGCAGCGGAATCCAAATCTACTTTGTTAGTTCCATCTGTTTTGTAGGCACCTAAGTGAGAATTAAAGCCTCTACCTGAGAACCTCAAGTATGTATACTTAGGGGATGATGAACAGCTCCCGGTGATAATTTCCACTTCTCTTGATGAAAATCAAGAAGAAAAATTGTTGCAGGTATTGAAAAGACACAAGAAGGCTATAGGCTGGACATTGGCAAACATTCCTGGAATCAGCTCATCCATGTGCATGCATAGGATATTTCTAGAGGAAAATGCTAAAGCAGTAAGACAACCTCAAAGGAGACTCAACCCTATAATCCTTGATGTAGTTAAGAAAGAGATTACCAAGCTTCTACAAGCAGGAATCATTTATCCTATCTCTGATAGCCAATGGGTGAGTCCGATTCAAGTGGTTCCTAAGAAAACAAGGATCACAGTTATGAAAAATAAAAAGAATGAATTGATCCCTACCAGAGTGCAAAATAGTTGGAGAGTCTGTATTGAGTACAGGAGACTAAACCAAGAAACAAAGAAGGACCATTTCCCTTTACCCTACATTGATCAAATGCTTGAGCGTCTTGCAAGTAAATCTTACTACTGTTTTCTTGATGGATTCTCTGGATATTTTCAAATTCATATTGCACCTGAGGATCAAGAAAAGACCACATTCACCTGTCCCTTTGGCACATTTGCTTATAGGAGAATTCCATTTGGCCTATGCAATGCTCCTGGAACTTTTCAAAGATGCATGATAAGTATTTTTCATGATTTCATTGAAAATTGAATAGAGGTGTTTATGGATGATTTTACTGTTTATGGATCTTCATTTAATGCATGCCTTGATAGTTTGGATAAAGTTTTAAACAAATGTATTAAAACTAACCTTGTCTTGAACTATGAAAAATGTCATTTTATGGTAAAACAAGGAATAGTTTTAGGGTATGTAATCTCTGAGAAAGGAATTGAGGTAGATCCTGCCAAGATAGAAGTTATATCATATTTACCTTACCCCTTTGGTGTTTGAGAGGTTCGTTCTTTTCTTGCCCATGCAGGTGTCTACAGAAGATTCATAAAGGATTTTAGCAAGAAGGCTAGACCACTAATTAGTCTGCTTCAAAAGGATATGGTACTTGAGTTTGATGAAAAGTGTAAGGAGGCTTTTAATTGCCTCAAGCAAGCATTGACTACTACCCCAATAATTCAAGCACCTGTTTGGACAGCCCTATTTGAGTTGATGTGTGATGCCTCTAATTATACATTGGGAGCTATCCTTGGTCAAAAGATTGACAAGCAGCCTAGGGTCATCTACTATGCATCTAAAACTTTAGATGCCGCCTAGGTAAATTACACCACTACTAAAAAAGAACTCTTAGCCATTGTTTTTGCATTAGATAAGTTTAGATCTTACCTACTCGGTTCTCGAGTAGTTGTCTTTACTGACCATGCAGCTCTGAAGTACTTGTTAAAGAAAGGTGAGTCCAAGCCAAGATTAATTTGTTGGATGCTTTTGCTCCAAGAGTTTGACTTGGACATTCGTGACAGAAGTGGAACACAAAACCTTGTGGCAGACCATTTAAGAAGAATTAAGAATGCTCCTGATTCGGCACCTATTCGGGACCATGTTCCCGATGAACACTTCATGAGTATTTCTAACTCTTTTGATACACCTTGGTTTACTAACATTGTAAATTATCTTATTGCTTCTGTTTTTCCACCATATGCATCCAGAAACCAAATTTCAAAATTAAAAAGTGATGCAAAGTATTATATATGGGATGACCCGTACTTGTGGAAATTATGTAATGATCAGGTGATTCGAAGATGCATTCCCGATCATGAGATAGAATCGGTTCTTTGATTCTACCATGCTTCACCAGTTGGTGGACATTTTGGTCCACAAAGAACAGCAAGGAAGGTGTTAGACTCTGGTTTATACTGGCCCATAATTTTTAAGGATGCATGGAGAACTTGTAACACTTGTGAGGAATGCCAAAGAGCTGGTAATGCTATCACATGGAAACAACAGATGCCTCAGTAACCTTTGTTGTTTTGTGAAGTATTTGATGTTTGGGGCATTGATTTTATGGGTCTATTGGTTTTACTTACATTTTATTGGCTGTAGATTATGTTTCTAGATGGGTGGAAGCTAAAGCCACCAGGACTAATGATGCTCGAGTTGTTATGGATTTTGTTAGATCTCAAATTTTTTACAGGTTTGGCATCCCGAGAGCAATCATTAGTGATCAAGGAACACACTTCTACAACAGGACCATGCAAGTTATGCTCAAAAAGTATGGGGTTATTCATAGAGTCTCTACTCTATATCACCCCCAAACCAATGGACAAGCAAAAGTCTCTAACAGAGAAATCAAAAGAATCCTGGAAAAGATAGTACAGCCTAACAGAAAGGATTGGAGCAGGAAACTGGATGATGCTCTTCGGGTACATAGAACAGCTTTTAAGGCACCTATAGGAAGGTCTCCCTATAGAATTATTTTTGGTAAGGCATGTCATCTTCCAATGGAGATTGAGCATCGTGCTTTTTGGGCTGTAAAATCTTGCAACTTAGCACTTGATCAAGCAGGTGAGGAAAGAAAATTACAATTGAATGAGCTTGATGAGATCCATTTGGCATCTTATGAGAACTCGAAGTTCTATAAGGAGAAAACAAAGAAATTCCATGATAGCTCAATAGCTAAAAAGGATTTTGCTGTTGGACAGAAAGTGCTACTGTTTAATTCCCGGTTGAAACTGATGGCCGGAAAATTACGCTCCAAATGGGAAGGACCTTTCATTGTTACTAATGTATTTCCCCATAGAGTTGTTAAATAAAAAGTGAAAACTCCAATAAAAGCTTCAAGGTTAATGGACAACGTTTGAAGCCATTTCATAAAAATCCTTCACTTGTAGATGTTACAATGGAGGAAGATACTTTGGGGGAACCACTTCTTGATCCCCCTTGAGGGAGTTTTTCTTACCCATCTCTTTACTTTTTCATTCTGTTGTCTATTTTGTATGCTCTATCTTACATTGAGGATAATGTATGATTTAAGTGTGGGGGTAGGATTCTTCTTGTATGATATTTTGGGATTATTTTTGTGTGACCAGTTTTTGAAAAAAATAAAATAAAAATAATAATAAAATAAAATAAAATAAAAGATTATGTGTTTTTGTTTTAAAATGTCATGTTTTATTAGAATTTTAAGATATGCATGAGTAACAGGTAAATTCTTTCATGATTGATATGAGCCTAATGATATGTTATAATTCAAACTCAAGTATTTTTGGTATGTTGAGAATGACATGATAATTCAGAGATGATCATATATGATAGAATTATACCTTGTGAGAATCTTGAGCCTTAAAAAATTTGATGGATCACTTTACACTATCTGAATTCTTTCATGTGTGGTTTATTCCTGAATACTTACATCTCAATCTTTGTCTTATTTCTTGATGATACTTGAAACTCATATACATGTATTTGAAAGGACACATGCATTTTGTTCAATTAAGCCACTTTGAGCCTACTTAACTATTTCTTTGTTGCAGCTCAAGTAAGCCATAAAAAAAACACCAAAAATATACATACCTTAAGGAATATATTGGAGCTTTGGAATCAAGTCAAAAACAGGCATTCAAATAAGTGTGGGAGTGTTCAAAAAGGAGTCGTAACCCTTGTCTTAAGTGTTAAGTAATCGTATTAAAAAAAATGATGAATGAATAGAAAGAAATATTTTGATGATTGCGACCAAAAGAAATTGGAACACAAAGTCTTATATTCTCATGCTTACCTATTAAATTATTTGCTCCTTATTCTTTTTGGTACTTGGCACAAATTCTAAATTTTACCACCCATTTTAACCTTGGCCATATTACAACCTTAGAAAGCCCTGTTGATCTATACATGCATTTGTGTTGATTGTGGAATTGAGAAACTTGCCAAATTTATAGACTGTCTATTTTTTAGGAAATGTTTTGAGAGTATACACAAACCTTAAACACTTGATAGTTGAGAGTATGTCTTGTGAGGTTCTGTCACTTATGATCTTCTTCTCAGTTTAATTTAATTCTCACATGCCTAAGTGTTTGAATGATTTTTATATATGTCTTGATGCTCTGTATCTTGCATGTTGAATAACTCTTGTTTCTCTGTATATTCCTAAGATTTCATGCTAATTTTGTGTGTTATTGTTTTCAACTTAATGTTTTCAATAAATTGTAATACTTGTTTTCATTCTGATTTTGCCTGGGAGTGCAAAAGAATAAGTGTGGGAGTATTTGATGATGCATAATTTATCCTTAATTCTTCACTTTAAATATGTATAATTTGTCATCACTTATTGTGTAATATATTGCATTTTAACACATTTTCATCATTTGAGCTTTATTTAATATTTGATTTTAAAATGAATTAAGGATTAATTTTTAATAAATGTTAGCTTTTTCTTGTTTTGTAGTGTATGATTGAGCCTGCAATTGAAAAATGATTACCACAGGTCAAACTGAAGAAGCCACGCCTCAAGAAATGGTCAAAAATTCAAGAAAAGCACTAGAACAGGTCTGGGAATCGATTCACCAACCTGGGAATCGATTCCTACACAAAATCAAAGCCAGGAATCGATTCATGCACCTTGGGAATCGATTCATATAGCTGGGAATCGATTCCCACCCCCTTAGGAATCGATTCATGGAGTTTTAAAGGCCTGGGAATCGATTCATCTCACTGGGAATCGATTCGTGCATGAAGTTTGCCCAAAATTTGCCTTGATGAATCGAGTCCTACCCCTTTATGAATCGATTTATCTAGTGAAAACAACAGATAACGCATTATGAAAGTGGAATCAACACTGAACAATTATTAATTATGCACTAACATTCCACTTGCTACTTTTAATTGTATCTGGCACCATTTCTTCTCCTATAAAAAGGAAGGATTACAAGCTTGAAAATGCACCCCATTCCTTCAGAGAAACCATTCGTTCTTCCTTTTCTTCTTCTCCGTTTCTTCTTCTTCTTCCTTCAGTTATTCATTTCCAGGTTAGGTTCTTTTTATTTTCAGTTTGTTTTAATTATGGAGGGCTAAAACCCCTAGATTGATTTTCTTGGAGAATATTGTGTTTGAATATGTTTTCAGGTTCAAGGATTTTGATAATGACAAAGGACTCTTGAAGAAACTCTTGGAGAAACAAGAAACAACATCAGACTTGCAAAAACACGTATACTAATCGATTAGGAAGGCAGAGCTAATCGATTAGATAGCTTCTGTTTTGGTCTATACTCAATTACATAGTGAAGACTAATCGATTACAGGGATTCTGTTTGTTAACTAATCGATTACACCAACACACCTAATCGATTACCAAGTTGAGAAATTGGATTAAAGGTATCAGGTACTTATGCTAATCGATTACAGCATATCAGATAATCGATTACAGGGCTACTGTTTTTACACTAATCGATTAGACACAAGGCATAATCGATTACCAAGCTGCGTAACCAAATTAAGTGCATCAGGTGTCGTCACTAATCGATTACAAGGCAAGACATAATCGATTACCAAGGTTCTGAGTTATAGCTAATCGATTACATGGTGTACCCTAATCGATTACAGAACGAAAAACATTGAAGATTTTAAAGTGTGATCGATTACAGCTCGAGGCGTAATCGATTACGATAGTGCCAGAATTTGGGGAAAGTGCTTTTTAGGTGGAAACCAGCTCATTTCTCCATATCTCTCAAACACCCATCACATGCAACAGCTCGGAACTTCATTATGCTCTTCTCCTAGGTCTATAAATGCAAGACTCCTTCAAGCTACTCAAAGCATCAATCATATCCATCAAAGGGAAATCAATTCTTAAGTCTTGTGAGTCTTATTCTTGCATTGTCTTCATTTTTCTAAAACTTAGAACTTCAACTTGTATATTCTTTCTTGTTGAGAGTTAGAATTTGAGAGAGCTTTCACTTGTATATCTACTCTATTTAGAGAGTCATTATCTTGTAAACACTATAAAACACAAAGGTTTTTCACTCTAGGTTGAGTGGTCACAAAGGTTGGGGTTCAACCTTTGGGTATTGAGAGTTTGAGAGATTGGGTGGGTTACCCTTGTGCTAGTGAGGATTGAGTTCTTGAGTGTGGGACACTAGGAAGCTGCAATTGCTCATAGCTTGTAATCTCTAAACTTCAATAGTGGGAATCCTTCAAGTGGGTTGCTTGAAGGCGAGACATACACCGGGGTTGGTGAAACTCGTTAAATCAGTTTGCAAGCTCTTCTCCCTTACTCTTTTACATTTATATACTACATTTGATTGTTTTGTATTGGTTGATTGTGATTTACTTACTTGAGCTTGCTTGAATTAGTTAACTTTAAACATTGCACACCAAGTGTTTGACAAATTGTCTAAGCTATATTTACCTCTTGTTTTGTATTGTCTCTTGTATTAAACTTGATTTCACTTACATAATCTTTAAACTTGTGATAAAAGAATCAAGTTCAAAGGCCTTCCAAGCAAAGTTTTAAAAACTCAATTCACCCCCCCTCTTAAGTATTGAGGCCACTTGAATAACAAGTGGTATCAGAGCTTGACTCTTGGAAGATCAAGCTTGACAGCTTCAAGAGATAAATGGCCTCAAGTTCTCTAAATCTTTTTCTAGATGGTGGTGCCACAAATAGACCTCCCGCTTTCAATAGGGAAGGATATGCGTTTTGGAAGGAAAGAATGAAAATTTTTGTTCAATCAATTGATTTAAGAATTTGGAATGCCATTGAAAATGGTCCTTTTATACCCATGCATACTGTTAATGGTAAAAATGTTGAGAAACCCATGGATGATTGGACAAATGATGAAGAAAAGAAAGTACAATATAATTATAAGGCTAAAAGTCTCATTACTCTTGCATTAGGTCCCGATGAATTCTTTAGGGTAATGACTTGTCAATCGGCCAAGGAAATGTGGGATACTTTACAAGTAACCCATGAAGGTACTAGTGATGTAAAAGACTCTAAGATTAGTACCTTGACTAGTCAATATGAAAGCTTTAGGATAAATTCAAGGGAAACCATTGTAGAAATGCAAAAGAGATTTACCCTTATAATTAATCATCTTATTACTCTTGGTAAAGTTTATACTAACAAAGAACTTGTGCATAAAGTTTTGAAAAGTCTTAGCAGGGAATGGCAACATCTCTTCGCTGCCATTAAACAATCCCCAAGCATCAACAAGATGTCTCTTGCCACACTCTTCAGAAAGTTACAAGAGCAAGAGCAAGAACTAAGGGATTTAAAGCTAGCGGAGGAAGAAGAAAAATCCTCCAAGAAGAAAGGCCTAGCTCTCAAGGCCACTTCTACACATGAAGAAGAATCATGTAGTGATCTTGACGAAGAAGAAGAATTTGGAATGTTTGTAAAGTGATTTGGGAAGTTCATGAGAATCAAACGATTCCAAAAGAACTTCAAACCCCAAGGTAAAAAACCAATTCCTAATGAAACCTCTTCCTCAGCAAACTGTTTTGAATGTGGCAAGGAAGGGCACTTCAAGGTAGACTGCCCAAATCTTAAGAAGAAGAACAAGGAGAAAAGAGGAAGAAGAAGAGCTTACATCGCTTGGGACAAAAACGATGTAAGTAGCTCCGATGAGTCCGAAAATGAAGAAGCAAACCTTTGCTTGATGGAAAATCATCAAGAGGAAGATGATGAGGTAAGTCTTCTAGACTTAGATAGAAATGAATTGCTTGATGCATTTGAAGAGCTGTATGACAAGTTTATTAAAATCTCCAATAAATATAAATTGTCAAGAAAAACCATAGATACTCTTGAAACACATCTTATAGAACTTGGCAAAGAAAATGCTTGTCTAAAAGAAAAATTAATAAATGTTCAAACATGCTCTAAGAACAAACCTTATGATTTTGCAAAGAAATGTGACATCTTAGAAACCAAGGTCTTAGACCTAAACAGAACATTAGAAAAGTTTACAAATGGTAGAGACAAACTGAATGTATTACTTGGAAACCAAAGATGTATGTTTGGTAAAATTGGTTTAGGATATAACTCTACCAAAAAGGAAAAACATTACAAAAACTTCTTTGTGCCACCTAGAAGATCACCATCACCTTTTATGAAGTGTAATCATTATGGCTTTAAAGGGCATAACTCTTCAAATTGTAGTGTTAGAAAATAAGGACCAAAGGTTATAAGGTGTGGGTTCCCAAAGGGACATTACCATAAGCTAACCTAAAGGACCCAACATAAAATGGGTACCTAGCTCTCTAAACTAATTTTTTTTGTAGGTATGCCTCAAGGCAAGCAACACCTATTGGTATTTGGATAGTGGGTGTTCAAAACATATGACGGGAGATATAAGCAAGTTCATATCATTCCCTCCCAAGAGAAAATGAAGTGTCATGTATGGGGATAACACTAAAGGAAGAATTCTAGGCATTGGAAACATTGGTAAAAATTCCTCTACCTCAATTAGTGACGTATTGTATGTTGAAGGGATCAAACACAACTTGCTTAGCATTAGCCAATTATGTGATAAAGGATATAGAGTATTGTTTGAATCAAATTATTGTATAATTGAACATAAGCTAAACAAGGAAGTCAAGTTTGTTGGTAAAAGAATTGATAATATTTACATGATTGATATTGATAGTTTATCCTTAAATGATGCACAATGCTTTATGACTAAAGAGGATGAAACTTGGTTGTGGCATAGAAGAATAGCTCATATACATGTAGACCATTTGAACAAACTTGTTTCTAAGGAATTAGTAATTGGTTTACCAAAGCTTAAATTTGAAAACAAATTTTGTGATGCATGTTAAAAGGGAAAACAATTAAAGGCATCCTTTCAAGCTAAAAACATTGTTTCCACTCAAAGGCCTTTACAACTTTTACACATGGATCTATTTGGACCTTCCAAAATCAAAAGCTTTAGTGGTAATTACTATGGTCTAGTAATTGTAGATGATTATTCAAGATATACATGGACCTTGTTTCTTGCTCATAAAAATGAAGCATATCATGCATTCAAGAGACTAGCCAAGATTATCCAAAATGAGCAAAATTCAAAAATCGCATCCATAAGAACCGATCATGGGGGAGAATTTGAAAACCAATCCTTTGAAAAGTTTTGCGAAAAACATGGTATCAATCATAATTTTTCATCTCCTAGAACTCCACAACAAAATGGAGTGGTTGAAAGGAAAAATAGATCTTTAGTGGAGCTTACAAGAACCATGTTAAATGAAAATAACATTGCGAAACATTTTTGGGCCGATGCGGTAAATACGGTGTGTCATGTTATGAATAGATGTTTAATAAGGCCTATTCTAAAGAAAACCCCCTATGAACTTTACAAGGGAAGAAAACCTAATATTTCTTATTTTTATATTTTTGGATGCAAATGTTTTGTGCTCAACAATGGAAAGGATAATCTAGGAAAGTTTGATGGAAAATCTGATGAGGCAATCTTTCTAGGATATTCATCATTTAGTAAATCATATCGAGTCTTTAACAAATAAACTAACACTATTGAGGAATCAATTCATGTGAAATTTGATGAAAATGACCATAACTCCCCGAGGAAGGAAGATGTTGATGACATTGTAGGTACCTTCCAAGAATTAACATGGATAATAAAGAAGAAGATATCAAAGACAAGGACACAACACAAGAAGTGGAAACTCAACAAAAGGAATAGATCATCTCAAAAGACCATCCTTTGGATAACATCATAGGTGATATCACAAAAGGTGTAAGTATTCGTCGTTCTTTTAATACTTGCAATCATTTGGCTTTTGTCTCACAAATTGAACCTAAAACCATTAATGAGGCTATTATTGATGAGCATTGGATGTTGGCTATGCTAGAAGAACTAAATCAATTTGAAAGAAATCAAGTTTGGGAATTAGTGCCAAGGCCAAATGATCATCAAATAATAGGTACTAAATGGGTTTTTAGGAACAAATTAGATGAAAACGGTATAATCACTAGAAATAAGGCTAGATTAGTTCCTAAGGGGTATAATCAAGAAGAAGGAATAGACTATGAAGAAACATATGCTCTCGTAGCTAGGCTAGAAGCCATTAGATTATTGTTAGCCTTTGCTTGTTGTAAGGATTTCAAGTTGTACCAAATGGATGTCAAAAGTGCTTTCTTGAATGGATACATTCAAGAAGAAGTATATGTTGATCAACCTCCAGGTTTTGAAAACTATCAATTTCTAAATCATGTTTTCAAACTAAAGAAAGCTTTATATGGTTTAAAACAAGCTCTAAGAGCTTGGTATGAAAGATTAAGTAAATTTATTTTAGAAAACAATTTTGAAAGAGGAAAGGTTGACACAACATTATTCACTAAGCACAAAAAGAATGACATACTATTGGTTCAAGTATATGTTGATGATATCATTTTTGGTGCTACTAATGAATCTTTATGCAAAGAGTTTTCTAAGCTAATGCAGGACGAATTTGAGATGTCCATGATGGGAGAACTAACATTCTTCCTAGGACTACAAATCAAGCAAACAAAAGAAGGCACTTTTATTAGTCAATCAAAATATTGCAAGGAGTTGCTTAGGAAATTTAACATGGACAAGGCAAATGATATTGCCACACCAATGAGCACTTCATGCTATCTAGATAAGGATGAAAAAGAAAAGGATATTGAACTCACAAAATATAGAGGTATGATCGGATCCTTACTTTACTTAACCGCTAGTAGACCGGATATCATGTTTGTTGTTTATATGTGTGCAAGATACCAAGCATGCCCAAAAGAATCACACCTTACTGCAGTAAAAAAAATAATGAAATATCTAGTTGGAACTCAAAATGTTGGTTTATGGTACCCCAAAGGGGTCGAATGCACTCTAGTAGGATATTCTGACTCTGATTTTGCAGGATGTAAGCTTGATAGAAAAAGTACTAGTGGTACTTGTCACTTGCTTAGTAGTTCTCTTGTATCTTGGCATAGCAAGAAACAAGTGAGTGTTGCATTATCAACAGCTGAGGCAGAATATATTGCAGCTAGTAGTTGTTGTGCTCAAATCCTTTGGATGAGACAACAACTCCTAGATTTTGGTGTTATGCTAGATCATGTGCCTGTAAAATGTGATAACACAAGTGCCATTAATATTTCAAGGAATCCTGTCATGCATTCAAGGACCAAACATATAGAAATTCAACATCATTTCATTAAAGATCATGTATTAAAGGGTGATTGTATGCTTGAACATGTTGAAACTTCCAAGCAGGTAGCGGATATATTCACCAAACCTTTAGCAAAAGAACAATTCATACACATTAGAAGGGAATTAGGAATCCTTGATATGACCAATTGTGTTTGAATAATGAATAATTTTGATAATTCCTTGTTTTATAGCATGTTTAATGAGTTTGTAATCAATTGTGGTATGATTCATTAACTCCCCGATATTCTTGTTTGAACTATGCTAAATCTGTGCATTTTTGAACCATATAATCGATTACAAACAGACAAGTAATCGATTACTAAGCCTCTGTTTCGTAAGTAATCGATTACCCGTTGATAGATAATCGATTACTAGGCTTCTGTTACATGCCCAATCGATTAACACCTCTAGATAATCCATTACCAACGTTTTAACTTCCTGATAATCGATTACTCTCATATCCTAATCGATTATAAAGATTCTATTTTTAACCTAATTGATTACCCATGTGCCCTAATCGATTACGCTATATGAAAAACGTTCAAACTTCCTCTGAAACCATGTCCTAATCGATTAGCCTCTGCTGCCTAATCGATTAGCGTCGGAACTGGAGCAGTCAAAGTGCAAATTTTCGAGGCAAATCGTTGGCCCAATCAATCCACTCCTCATTAACTCCTTTCTCTCCATTCTAAACCCTACTTTTCCCTATAAATTTACCTCCCCTCACTCTCTCATCTCATACTACCTTTTCTTCCACTCTCCCAAGCTTCCAAGAGCTCTCTCAATCTCTATTACTTTCTTCTCCTTCTTTCTGTATTTCACTTTCAATTACCATGTCTTCCTCACGCATTGTTAAGAGGGCAAGGTCTTCAATGGCCCAAACCAATAACCCTCTTGATTTTTCAAGATTCTTCACATCCCCTAGAGACCTTCAAAACTTCATCAAAAACTTCTCTGAAAAAGATATCATCTCTCCCCACTTCATCAATGCTGAAGTATTTGACCACCATAGCCTCACCTTCACTCAAAGCTTGCACCACTATAACCTCTTCCCCTTCCTCACCCTTAAGGAAGAACTCTATTATCCTGAGCTTGTAAGGGTGTTCTACTGTAACCTTAAACTTGTGGATGGGTTGCTTGAATCAAAGGTCAAAAATGTGACCCTTAGAATTACAAATGCTCAATTGGCGAAAATCACTCTACTTCCGCTCAATGATGTTGAGTTCGTTGGAGGAGATCCCCAGGACGAATAGGATTTCAATGCCATTACTACTCGACAATCACTATGGAAGGCTGATCGCCCAAGGAGCAACTATAAACTGGTAGGCCATTTGACCATGAACAACTGTTTTCTTCACTTCTTCTTGGTAAAGATGTTGGTTCCTCGTGGTGGGAACTACGCTCTGGTTGAGGAGGATGATGTCATCTTAATATGGGCCATGCACAACCGAAAAGAAATTAATTGGGTTCAAATGCTAAAGTTGCACATGCTTCATGCAAAAGACCAGCAAAAGCTCCCCTACACCATCCTGCTCACCAAAATCTTCAAGGCTTTTGGAGTTAACTTAACTGGAGAATTGTCAGAGAAGGTGCCTCCTAAAGCTTGCATTGGCACCCATCATCTCACAAAGATAGGTATCGTTTATGTGAATGGAGCTTGGTACTCAAAAATGGAAGGCATTCATGCTAACATTCCTTTTGAAGCTCCTGCTAATGAACCTGCCCCTCCTCCTCCTGCAACTCAAGCTGAACCGTCCGCCCCCGCTAACCCCTTTGCCTCCCTTTATGCGCACCTTGACCGTCGGTTTGACAGAATTGAGAACTCTCTTCAAGAGTTCCAAATGACTGAGCAGCAACATTTTGAAATTATGCAACAACGTTACGATGAGCTGTCTCATGAGATTTCTGAATTCCACTTTTTCTATCTGGATAATTAGATCCATTTTATTGTGCTTTGTTTCAATTGTTTTTCATTATGTTTCTTTTTAATTCTGCAATTTCCATTATGTAATTTCCCTTTCTGCAATGAATAAAATTTTTGTTTCATTATATCTCTATTGTATTACTATTTTTTGATGATTACAACGGGGGAGAAATATATGAGTTCATCTAATCTGATTGTTAAGAATAACAAGTGATAAAAAAATGTTTGATAATAACAAGTGATTAAACAAGTGGACTAGATAATTATCTCTATGGCATAACTTCTTTTAGATAGGGGAAGATATTTTTTAAAATCAAGAGATAACCTGTTAAAGATAACATTGTGCAAAATTTGAAATAGATATGTTTTTACACATAATGTTCAAGAGATGAAATTAGAAATTGATTAGAGAGAAGTTTATTTTGAACTAACAACCCTCAAGAGATGAACATTGTTTGTCATCATCAAAAAGGGGGAGAATATGTTTGAATATGTTTTTAGGTTCAAGGATTTTGATAATGACAAAGGACTCTTGAAGAAACTCTTGGAGAAACAAGAAACAACATCAGACCTGCAAAAACACGTATGATAATCGATTAGGAAGGCAGAGCTAATCGATTAGATAGCTTCTGTTTTGGTCTATAATCGATTACATAGTGAAGACTAATCGATTACAGGTATTCTGTTTATTAACTAATCGATTACACCAACACACCTAATCGATTACCAAGTTGAGAAATTAGATTAAATGTATCAGGTACTTATGCTAATCGATTACAACATATCAGATAATCGATTACAGGGCTACTGTTTTTACACTAATCGATTAGACACAAGGCATAATCGATTACCAAGCTGCGTAACCAAATTAAGTGCATCAGGTATCATCACTAATCGATTACAAGGCAAGACATAATCAATTAACAAGGTTCTGAGTTACAGCTAATCGATTACATGGTGTACCCTAATCGATTATAGCACGAAAAACACTAAACATTTTAAAGTGTAATCGATTACAGCTCGAGGCGTGATCGATTATGATAGTGCCAGAATTTAGGGAAAGTGCTTTTTAGGTGGAAACTAGCTTATTTCTCCATATCTCTCAAACACCCATCACATGCAACGGCTAGGAACTTCATTATGCTCTTCTCCTAGGTCTATAAATTCAAGACTCCTTCAAGCTACTCAAAGCATCAATCATATCCATCAAAGGGAAATCAATTCTTAAGTCTTGTAAGTCTTATTCTTGCATAGTCTTCATTTTTTTGAAACTTAGAACTTCAACTTGTATATTCTCTCTTGTTGAGAGTTAGAATTTGAGAGAGCTTTCACTTGTATATCTACTCTATTTAGAGAGTCATTATCTTGTAAACACTACAAAACACAAAGGTTTTTCACTCTAGGTTGAGTGGTCACAAAGGTTGGGGTTCAACCTTTGGGTATTGAGAGTTTAAGAGATTGGGTGGGTTACCCTTATGCTAGTGAGGATTGAGTTCTTGAGTGTGGGACACTAGGAAGCTGCAATTGCTCATAGCTTGTAATCTCTAAACTTCAATAGTGAAAATCCTTCAAGTCGGTTGCTTGAAGGCGAGACATACACCGGGGTTGGTGGAACTCGTTAAATCGGGTTGCAAGCTCTTCTCCCTTACTCTTTTACATTTATATACTGTATTTGATTGTTTTGTGTTGGTTGATTGTGATTTGCTTACTTGAGCTTGCTTGAATTAGTTAACTTTAAACATTGCACACCAAGTGTTTGACAAATTGTCTAGGCTATATTTACCTCTTGTTTTGCATTGTCTCTTGCATTAAACTTGATTTTACTTGCATAATCTTTAAACTTGTGATAAAAGAATCAAGTTCAAAGGCATTCTAAGCAAAGTTTTAAAAACTCAATTCACCCCCTCTTGAGTATTGAGGCCACTTGAATAACAAATATTGTAATATAATTTTGAGGTTCTTGTTTTTAATATAGTATGCTTTTATTATTGTTTATTTCTTCATAATCTTACTCTGCTTATTGAATTCCATTTTATTTAATTAAATTTGTATGCTTAATCGGTTTAACTATTCAAATAGAATAAAATAAGATTTTAAATTAAACTGGATTAAGGAAATGTGCATGCTTAATGAGTATTTTCATAATCACTTTTAATAATTATGGTTTGCTTAATTCCATAATTTAAGAATAGATTATGTATGTAGGCGATGTTCTTACATATGCTCAATAATTCCTAGATTTTACGATCTTGACTCCTTTTGCTTAATTAGGATGCTTGATTAAAATATTCATTTTTAAATGAAAGTAAAGGAATTATGAATTAAAAAAGACGCTTAGTTGATTAATTCAAATTGAGCTAAGAAATCAACAGTAATAAAAGTGTACAAATTATCTTTAGTGAACCAAGGATAAATTTAATTACAACACTCCAAGAAAATCAATCGCTTGTTATTTATTGTTTCAAATCTTATATTTACTTTGTTTTGATTTTTATTGTAACAACCAATCAATCAAACCCCCCAATTATAATTGTATGTTTGTTGAATTTTTGTTTGTAAAAATTAATTTTAAACTTGATTTTCCTAAATTTTTGTGTTGATCCTTGAGAGAACGACCTAGGTTGACACCCTAGTACTACATTAATTAATTTTAATGTACTAATTTGACGGAACCACGACTGTAATCAAAATCGTCAATTTCCATCAATTTTTACTGATTTGCTATCACAATCATTTATTTCCAGTTTTGGTTACGTTCATTATCAACTTATTAAAACACCAATGCAAATATTAAGTCATAGCATTTCATAAGTTTCAGATTTCTAAGTTTATTACTCCTCAATGGAACGATACTTTTCTATTACTACAACATCCATGATTAAACTTGGCACGAACCTTTTATAGTATACAAACTTGATTCTTATATCACTTCCAAAGATAAGTCATTCAAGAAATTTGTTACCAAGTTTTGGCGCCACAGCCGAGGAGCAATTAAAGTTTGGAAATCTAGTTCGAATTGACAGACTCTGAATAATTTTATTTTTTTTTCTTTCTTTCTTGTTCATTTTTTATTTTGATTTACCTTGTGAATAACCTTGCTTGAGTTAGCTTTATGCTATAAAGAGGACAGGGATCAAAAGAACAACTTGCATTTGACCTAGAAATAGATAGATTCCTCAAGAAGATCAAGAGAGTAAAGAAAAAGCAGAACTTCCATATAGGTGAAACTTCTCCTTAATACCAGCTAAGAAAATGGTGGATGACAACAGCCACAACCAAAATCCACCAAGAAGGACACTTGGAGATTATGCATGACAACAAGGACCCAGACATTTTTCAAGCATTGCTATCCTAACACCATAAAAGCAATAGAAATGAAACTTGTTTTTCTAAGTTTGATTAGTTCCTACCAATTCCATGGAATGTCAACTAAAGATCTATATACTTATTTGGCAACATTCTATGAATTGGTTGGAATAATGGGATTTGACCAAGATGTTATTAAGGCTGCATATCTAAGATTATTTCCTTTTTCGTTAGCAGGTAAAGCAAAGGAACGGCTACAATCTCATCCAAATCAAAGTCTGAATAACTGGAATATAGTTGAAGAAAATTTTCTACAAAGATTCTTTCCACCATCCAGATTTATCAAGGCCAAATCAGACATCACAACATTTAAACAGGGCCAAGATGAACCCTTTTGTGAAGCATGGGAACGTTTTAAATTTCTCCTTAGGAAATGCCCAAACCATGGTTTGGAAGATATTGCCCAACTTAATATCTTCTATAGTGGACTGAGGGTTGATACCAAAATGATATTGGGCGCAGCAGCTGGAGGCACAATGATGATGGTGGATGCAGAACAAGCCACAAGAATTATTGAAGCATTATCCTCCACAGACTACCAAGCTTAACATGATAGATCTCAAGTCCAAAAAAAGGGAGTACTGGAGTTAAACACTATGGATGCCATCCTAGTTCAAAATAAGATACTCACTCAACAGATTAAGGCTCTTACACAGCAAATTGCAAAATTACCACAACAGCTACATGCAGTACAAACGTCTTATTTTGCAGGACATCAACAATCACAACTAAAATATGATTTTTGTGGAAGAGGCCATCAAAATGGACACTGCCAAGGAGAACAGCCTGACAGATCCATCATGTACATGAACAACCAAAGAAAGCAATGTAATTTCAATAACAATGTTTATTCTAACAATTTTTCACAGGGTTGGAGGAATAATCAAAATAATGGATGGAAACAAGAAGGAAACACATCCAACAGGCAACAACCGTATCAACAGGGCCATCCTCCTTTGCACGAGAGAACATCAAAATTGGAAGACACCCTTGAGAAGTTCATGTAAGTTTCCATTACCAATCAGAAAAATACAGAAGCTTCAATAAGGAATTTAGAGACACAAGTGGGACAATTGGCTCGTCAAATTGCAGAACAAAACAATTCACAATTTGGAGCTAATACTCACCCAAACCCAAAGGAACATTTCAAAGCAATTACCATAAGGAGTGGAAGGGTTACTAGACTAGAAGTGGAGAAGGAAAGAAAGATGGAAGAAAAGAGTCGTGAAAAAGAATCAATAAAAGAAGGAGTTACAGAGAAGAGTAAGGAAGAAAAAGATAAAGATAATGATGTTGTACATATAGAGAGTGAGGACATCATTGAAAAAAATAAAAAGAGAGAAATAAAAGAAGGGAAGAAAAAGGTGGACGAACCAGCACCACAGTTGAAAAGTTTGCCTTACCCAGAGAATCCTTCAAAGAAAGACAAAGGCAATTTGCAAGGTTCATGGACATCTTCAAAAGGTTGTAAATAAATATACCTTTTGAAGAAGTCATGGAGAAAATGCCAACCCACGTAAAATTCATGAAGGAACTATTGACAAAGAAGAAAAGATTCTCAGAGAAAATAGTGGAGATCGAAATATGATGCAGTGTTATTATTCAAAAAACATTGCCACAGAAAACAAAAGATCCAGGCAGCTTCACGATCCCAGTCACTATTGGTACACTACCAGTAGGGAACGCATCAACCTAATGTCATTGTCAATGGTAAGAAGGATTAGAGATTTGGAGGTAAAACCAACACGGATGACTCTTTAATTGGAAGATCGATCTATACAATTCCTATACGGGATAGCAAAAGACGTGTTAGTGAGAGTCGATAAATTCGTATTCCCTGTAGATTTTGTCATCATAGACATTGAGGAAGATACAGAGGTGTCTCTCATTTTAGGCAGACCTTTCATGAAAACTATAAAGGTGATTATTGACGTAGATGATGGAAAGCTCAAGGTGAGAGTACAAGATGAGGAGGTGAATTTTAATGTACTTGATGCGATGAAGCACCCTGTGGAAAAGCAACAATGCTTCAAAATTAATGTTGAAGATATGGTCATTAAAGAAGAAGCAAAGGAATGGTTCAATGAAGACCCATTGTAAAAGGTACTGACATATGCCTTAGAAGAGTTAAATGAAAAGGAGAAAGAGGAAGTTGAAGAGATTTTGAACGAGCTGGAATGCAAAAAGCCTATCACTCAAGGAGAAAGTCATTATGAGAAGCCACCAGAAAAAGCAGAAACCACTGTGCGGAAAATGGAACTAAAAGTTTTACCATCACACTTGAAATATGTTTTTCTTGATGAGGAAGAACAAAAGCCTGTTATTATTAATAGTCACCTATCAGAATCTGATGAGAGATAATTAATTCAAATGTTGAAAGACAACAACTACAATCAAATGGAGATTAGAAGACTTGAAGGGAATCAGTCCAGCATATTGCATGCACCACATTTATATGAAGCAAGAGTTCAAATTGATTGCTCAACCTCAGAGATGTTTGAACCTAACTACGAAGGAAGTTATCAAAGGAAAGGTAATTAAGTTGCTGGAAGCTGGAATAATTTATCTAATTTCTAATAGTTTTGAGGTGAGTCCAGTGCAGGTAGTTCCAAAGAAAAGGGGTGTGACTTTTATAAAAAATGACAAGAACGAATTGATCTCTACAAGAATAGTCACAGGATGAAGAATATGCATTGACTAGAGGAAGCTCAATATAGCAACCATAAAGGACCACTTTCCCCTACCCTTCATGGATCAAATACTGGAGAGGTTAGCAGGACAAGCATATTATTGCTTTTTGGATGGTTACTCAGGATATAACCAAATAGCTGTTGCACCAGAAGATCAGGAGAAAACAACATTTACATGTCCTTTTAGGATTTTCACATACAGGAAAATGCCTTTTGGGTTGTGTAATGCTCCAGCAACATTTCAAAGGTATATGCTAGCTATTTTTTTAGATTTGGTAGAGAAATCCATAGAAGTCTTCATGGATGATTTCTCTGTTTTTGGATCATCATTCCAGCACTACTTGGACAATGTGAACATAGTGTTAAAAAGATACGTGGAAACCAATTTAGTTCTAAATTGGAAAAAATGCCACTTCATGGTGACTGAGGGCATTGTACTAGAACATCAAATTTCCAAAAAGGGCATGGAACTAGACAACGCCAAAGTGGATGTGATTGAACAACTACCACCACCAGGAAATATGAAAGGAGTTCAGAGTTTCTTGGGCCATGCGGGATTTTACAGAAGGTTTATCAAAGACTTCTCCAAGATTGCAAGACCCTTAAGTAACCTCTTAAAGAAAGATACTCCTTTCATTTTTGATAATTCTTGTTTGCATGAATTTGAAACTTTGAAAAATAAATTGGTATGTGCACCTGTGATAGTTGCCCCTGACTAGGAATTAGATTTTGAATTAATGTGTGATGCTAGTGACTATGCAATAGGAGCAGTATTGGGACAAAGAAAGGATAAAGTTTTTCATGTCATTCATTATGCCAGCAAGGTTTTAAACCCTGCTCAAACCAATTATGCAACAATTGAGAAGGAATTGTTGGCAATAATGTATGGCTTAGAAAAATTTAGATCTTATTTGATTGGTTCCAAAGTCACTGTTTTTATTGATCATGCTGCCATAAAATACCTGTTGAATAAAATTGACTCTAAACCCAGATTAATTAGATGGATTCTGTTATTGCAAAGGTTCAATCTAATAATCAAGGACAAGAAGGGTAGTGAAAATTTTATTGCAGATCATTTGTCTCGACTTGTCAACAGAGAAGTCATAGTATCACAACCTGAAGTCAATGAAGAATTCCCAGATGAGAAGCGTTTATTGGTGCAAGAAAGGCCATGGTTTGCAGACATGGCTGACTTCAAAGCAGGTTGAGTAGTGCCGGAAGAACTCACATGGCAGCAGAAAAAGAAGTTTTTGAAAGATTTAAGACATTTTGCCTAGGATGATCCATACTTATTCAAGCTTGGGTCAGACAACATTCTTAGAAGATGTGTGTCCCAGCAAGAGGCCAAAGGCATACTATGGCATTGTTATAGCTCAGCCTATGGAGGCCATTTCAGTCGAGAAAGAACATCAGCTAAAATACTTTAATCTGGTTTTTATTGGCCTTCTTTATTTAAAGATGCTAATTCTTTTGTGTAGAGTTGTGATGCTTGCCAGAGGTCAGGAAGTGTATCTAGAAGGAATGAGATGCCATTGACAACCATCTTGGAAATAGAAGTTTTTGATTGTTGGGGAATAGACTTTATTGGTCCATTACCAACTTCATGTTCTAATGAATATATTGTTATTGCAGTAGATTATGTTTCAAAATGGGTAGAAGCAATGGCGTATGTGGCAGGTGCCAAAACTGTGATTAAATTTCTTAAGAGAAACATTTTCAGCAAGTTTGTTGCTCCTCGTGCGCTAATAAGTGATGGAGGTTCTCACTTTTGCAACATGCAACTTCAACGATGTTTAGAGCACTATGGAGTAAAGCATAAGGTGACGTCTCCTTATCACCCTCAAGCCAACGGTCAAGTCAAGGTGTCAAACAGAGAAATTAAAAAGATCTTGGAAAAGATAGTTTCCCAAAATAGAAAAGATTGGTCTTTGAAGCTTGACGATGCTCTATGGGCATACAGGACAGCTTTCAAAGCTCTAACTAGATTCTCACCTTATCAATTGGTATATAGGAAAAGTTGTCATCTCCCTGTAGAGCTTAAACATAAAGCTTATTGGGCAATGAAATTGCTTAATTTTGACCCTAAGGAATCCACAAAAGAAAGAGAAATTCAGCTGCAGAAGCTGGGAGAATAGAGATTGGAAGCATATGAATCTTCAAGGATTTATAAGGAAAAGATCAAAGCTTATCATGATAAACACATTCTAAAGAAAAGCTTCTATCCATGATAATCTATGCTTCTCTTCAATTCAAGACTAAAACTATTTCTAGGAAAATTAAAGTCCAAATGGTCAGGGCCATTCATAGTCAAAAAAGTAAAGTCTTACGGAGCCATTGAGTTGCAGGACCCTTAATCAGAAAGAACTTGGGTAGTCAATAGCCAAAGACTCAAACCATATCTGGGAGGAGAAGTGGAGAAGCTCACCACTCTTATCCATCTGAAGGAACCACATTAACAACTCCTCAAACATCAAGCTAAAGAGGATAAACAAGCGCTTTTGGGAGGCAACCCAATCATTTATATTTTCTTTTCATTTTGTATATTTCAATTCAAGTAATATTTGTGTTGTGTTTAAAGTTTTCCTTTATTTCGAGGACAACTCATCCCACTTATCACACTAAGCTCAAGTGCCAAAAGCCAAGGGTAGGGATAAGTTTCAGCCACTGTCACAATCACGCTTAAGCCTAATCCTTCAAGCTTAAGCGTGGATAACAAAATGGACCAAGCGTGGAATCCACGCTCAAGCATGGCAAGAACTTTATTGCATCAGAAGATACCACGCTCAAGAGTGAAAAACTTAATTGCATCAGGGGGTATCAAGCTCAAGCGCGCAAAGCTAAACTTAAGTGCAGGAGGTGAAAAGCATCAGGGGGTATCACGCTCAAGCGTCCCAATCCGTGCTCAAGTGTGAAACTTGAAATGCAAACAGGTAAAACTCCAAAGTTTTTTTGTGGCCCGAGCTCGCTCAAGCGTGAATTATCACGCTTAAGCGTGTGGAACTTAAGGTATCAGGAGGCACACACGCTTAAGCGACCATATCAAGCTTAAGCGTGAAACTTGAAAAGTTTTTGAATGGGAACAATCACGCTCAAGCGTGATTATCCATGCTTAAGCGAGGAAAGGAAATAGTAACAGGGGAAGCACGCTCAAGCATAATATCAAGCGCAAGTTCATTCGATCACGCTTAGGCGTGACCCATCCACGCTTAAGCAATCAGTTTAAAAACTTCCACCTAATGCTATAAATTGCAAAAATTAAGGCCCATTATTTCCCTCTCAAAATCCCCACTCCCCACTCTCATCCCCATTAAACCCTAAACTTATCTACCTCTATTTAACTTATGCACATTCCAAAGACTATCCATCCAAAGAGTTAAATTTCCTTTCTATGCATTGCTCTTCAGAATCTTCAAACAGGGTAACTACTGCACCTTTGCCTTTCGAATTCCTATATGTTGTTACTTTGTTCATGAAGAATAGTAATCTCATTTTAGGCATGCATGTGTTAATTTCTGTAAAAATAATGCTGATCATCCTTCATATACCTCAAATGCGCTAAAAAAGCTATGTACTTTTCATCTTTTCTTGGTTGATTAAGGAGGTTTAGTGAAGAAATTTCCTAAATAATAATAATGTGCATGCTACTTGTTTGATAAAAGTGCTGAGAGAACATGAATAGGCATGATTGATTTATTTTCAAATGTTCTTTCAATTTTACGCTTCCTTGTCACATAAGTAACCTGATTCTGCTATATCCCTTTAATAAAAGTTTCAATTGTGTTTTGCCATTATTATATTGATTTCAATTGAATTACTAGACAGATGGCAAGAACCAAGCAAGTTGCACCCTCCTCCCCATGAGTAGCTGCTGGCACCAACAAAAGAAACAAAGGTAAAAGAGCCTGTAATTCAGAAGACCAAGACTCAGCCCGAAAATTCAGGGACAAGGCAAGAAGCAAGTGGTATGAGGATATCCAAAATTGGACCTTCATCCCTGAGAGAAAAGTGGACTTAGCCTTGGGAGAATGTGATGCTTTTCTGTAGATCATAAGGAGAAGAAATTAGCTTAAAATCTGCTATCCTAGGGAAAATTATGACCCTAAAATTGTCAGAGAATTCTATGCAAATGTTTGGCCCAAGGAAAGAGCAGGGGACAGAAAAACCTATGTCAGGGGGACTTGGCTCTCTTATGGGAGAGATAAAATTAATAGTTACTTAGGCAACCTTATGGAACTAGAGGAAGGGGAGACCTGTCAGTATGTAGATATGAGACAGAGGAATCAGGTAATTGCTGCCCAAGACTTGGAAGAAACAATATACATCCCAGGTCACCATTTTCAAACTAGGCAAGGAGACCAACCAATGCGTATCCTGAGAAAGGATATGACCACATCCTTCTAAGTTTGGACTTCTTTTCTACTTGCCAATATGGCCCCGAATGCTTATGTATCTGATTTAATCTACACACGATGTTATCTATTATACTGTATTTTGTAGGAAGATATCACCATTGATTTGGCACAGACCATCTCAAATGAAATCCATAAATTTACAATAGCTGATCAAAAGTACTCCCAGGCAGGACAAAAGGTTAAGGGAAGTTTGGGATTCCCTGGTTTTATCACTGACTTTTGTGTAGATCATAGAGTTCATGTGTAGGGGCTTAAACCTATCAGACCTCCTATTGATAGGTGCTTCATAGAAAACTACTGCACTACCAACACAGGTCCTGCCCAAGAGCCCTAAAAAGCACCACAGCAAGCACCACCACCATCAGGAACAACACCTACCCCACCTCCTCTAAAAACTAAAACAAAGATGATTCTTCAGGCCATCTTCCAGCTCAAAATCCAACAAAATATATCACGGCACAATAGAGTTCCAATCACAGAGGTTTTATACACCTACACGATGGCCTGTGTAACAGCACTCCTGTAGGCCAAGTCAACCCGTGGATGGACTCTACTCAATTTACAGCTTACATAGCGTGGCCTGTGGATAGGCCTTTTCTACCAGGAGGGATGAGACACCAGGACCATCCTCACAGCCACCTCCAGCAAGAAAAGCTGAGCAGGATGATACAGAGTCAAATATGAGGCAGAGGATGATGAGTAAAGGATGATTTATTATTGCCTTTTTCAAACTAACATTTTATGGTCTGATAGTTGAATTCTCTTTAGTTTTAATGCCTTTTATATTACTGCAGCACTTTTAGTTTACGGTTTTGAAATTTTTATGGTTTTGAAATTTTAATCTTTTTCTCATGCCATCTTTATTATTTGTACTGATTGTTTGGATCAAATTACATGCTTGAAAGCTGAATTCTTTTGAAAACGCAACTAAGAACCAGTTTTGAGCAAGAAAAGAAATGCATGTAAAGATTCTTAGCAACAACTTTTTAGATAGTAAATTGTTTTTAAAAGGACAAATAGCTTAATTCAAACCCAAGAAATTAGAATAATTGTACTTTTGAAAAATTTTAGCATAAGCTTGAACCTCTTACTGTTAGAATTTTAGAGTTTGACCTGAGAACCTTATGAGGAAAGTGATCAATCAAACACTGAGAGTCCCATTAGTAATTGTTAAGTATACATTGCCTAATTTTCTGGTTAACTATTTTTTTCGAAAGAAATAAGCATGGAAATGATCAAGGCATTTTTGAAAACACATTCAGCCAAGAGCCAAAAAGCTATCCTTAATAAAAATATCCCATTCTTTGGTAGCCTAATTGAGCCTAAAAATTTTATTAATTACCCCAACCTAAGCATGAAAAATTAATTCCTACCTTATCAGTATGCCTGATGCAAAAAGAGCATGAAATATTCTTCTAATAAGGGTGAAGCAAGAAATAGAGGTTGAAAAGAAGTTTCTAAATTAAGAAAAAGAGCAGTGAGTCCTCCAGAAATCTTTGAACAAAGGGAGAGTTTACAAAATCAAAAAAAAGGGATAAAGAATTCTGAAGTTTGAAATTAAGGAAGAAGGCTTATAAGTTATGAAAAAATTCATTAGAGTACTTATGCTCTTCTTTGCTCATGCAATTTGAAATCCAAGAAAAACTAATAATTCTTGTTATCCCAGCCTCATTACAACTTTCCTAAAAGACCTTTTTGATTCTTGCTGTTTCTTTTGATTTTGGTTTGATTAGAAATGACTGGCAATGTTAACTAGGCAATTCTAATGATAAATGTGGGAAACAGAGACCTAGTGAGAAATAATGAGAAGCTCTTTATTCTTACAGTGTTAGGTAACTTGCCATGTGAAAAATTAAATTATGCATCATATTTCAAATGAATAGGTATTAAGGATGCCGTATGTCCAAAGAAATTGAATTGTAAAAATTGTCTTTTAAATTTGTTCAAACTTAGAATCTGAGCATCATTACTGCTTTCTTGTTTAAAATTCCACTCTTTTTGCTTGTGGACAAGCAAAATTCTAGGTTGGGAGAGCTTGATAAATGCTAAATAAGCATTGATTTCATGATTCAATTGAACTCATTTTGTAAAGAATTTAATTAAATTGATGATTAAGTGAAAGGAAATTGAGCATGATTCTCTCATGATGGATACATAGTATAAAAAAGAAAACATTGTCAAAACTCTTGAAGAAATACAGGAAGTTCAAGAAGAAATCAAGGAAAGCAAGAACAAATCAATTCAGCACACTTAGTCATGAAGAATCAAGCTTAAAGCATAAAATACCAGCATCTCACGCTTTATGTGCGCTTGAGCGAGAAGAATTAAAGCATCAGACCCCCTTCACGCTTAAGCGTGGAAAGGAGACGCTTGGGCACGACACTTGCATGCTTGGGCATGATACCAAACACTTTGGCATGGTATAATTTGAATATCAAGCTTAAAGGGGCGCTCAAGCGTAAGCACAAATAGAAGAATCACACCTTCCATGCTTAAGCGAAGAATGAAGAGCTTGAGCGTGACTTTAAATTCAAGCGTGGGTCAAGCGTAAACAAACAATGAACATCAAGGCCTCTCACGCTTGAGCGTGACCACCTGTGCTCAAGCATGATTCGTACAGAATGGGTCCTTCAATTTAGTATTAGCTAATGGTGCGATCCCAACACATCCACTTCTGCATGTTTCTGCATGTTTCTGACCACTCCTGCATGGGCCATCAACTAGTAGGGTCTCGCTTAAGTGAAGGAAAGATGAGCTTGAGCTTGATTTTCATTATAAAATAGAGGATAGTAGAGAAAAGAAAAAGGGGGATCAATCATCAAATCACATCAGACTCTTAGCTCTTCTTCATCATTCAAAAAATGGAGAGATTCAGTGAGGAATATGAAATTCATGTCTAGCTAAACTCTCCATTGGGGTTGGTGGTAATCACTTCAAACCCAACCTATTGTTATTGTATCTTTACATGTATGGCAATGAGAATTAATGGTTTTTATGTTTCATTCTATGCTTAATGCCTGAGAATACTTTATCACTATTTTCTTGATTTTGGTTTTTCTTAAATATATTGGGAAATAACTTTTGGAAACAGACCTGAATTAAATGCTTGTTGTAAGTAGCTGCTAGGGATGACATCTAATGCAACAAACGTCTAAATAATCAATCGATAATGCTGGAGTGATTTCAAAGCGATTGAGGGATCAATGGTTTGGAATTACTCTTATGAATTTTGTAGTCAAGGGATTGATGCAAATAACTTTGATTGTGACGTAAAAACTATTATTTCAAAATCCATACATGCAGATTTACACAACATAGGAAAAGTGAGATAAATGACATCAACCCCAGTTTCATTCACTTGATTTCCATCAATTTTTACTGATTTGCTATCACAATTATTTACTTCCAGTTTTGGTTACATTCATTATCAACTTATTAAAACACTAATGCAAATATTAAGTCATATCAATTCATAAGATCCAGATTTCTAAGTTTATTGCTCCTCAGTGGAACGACACTCTTCTATTACTACAACTTCTATGATTAAACTTGGCATGAACCTTTTATAGTATGCAAACTTGATTCTTATCTCACTTCTAAAGATAATTCATTCAAGAAATTTGTTACCACGATTGTAGTATTGTTTGAGAGAGATATGTAAATTTTTCTAAAAGGGGCCAGAGCTGTTGTGAGAAAGCAGAGGGTCAGAGAAGATTATGAAAATTGTAATTATCTAGGTAGATTTAGCCTTCAAAGTCTCCATGAAAAATTGTATTGACATCGGGTTTATGAATCAAAGGTCGTATGAAAAAGTTATGATTTTTTGAATGGATCATGCACAGATTAAAAGATTTAAATAATGAAGTTTTGAGGTACAATTACTTAACTCTTGATTTAGGGAATGACAAAGTCAAATCGAAGCCCGAGAGTAGAAATAAAGATTGGAGATCTCTTCGTAATGAAGAAACCAAGACCGGAATTACTCGATTCCAATGTCGTTTGAGAAAATTAGGCCTAGAACACTGAAGGTGTTTAGGTCGGATTCAGGGGTTAAATTTGAGTTTATCATTTTATTGAAAAACAAGGTTGATAGGGCCCAAATTAGGATTCATTCCCTTTAGAAAGAGTTCATAAAACATCAAAACAAGTCACCAGGGACTGACTGTGCTACCAACGGATATCTCAAAGTATATGCACGATCAAACGTAGGAGGCACTAGAGGCTCTGGTCAGGCTGGTTGGACTGAGCTTGTCATCCTCGATTCATTACAAGAGAATCTTAATATGACTAGTTTCCCTACAGGACTACTAGTCTCGAGCTAAATTATCAAAATCTAATCGTTGGCTGGGTCCCACAATTCAAATCTTGGGAAACCTAACAATATTTTATTATTAAAATATAATTATTAATTCAATCAATAAATAATTATTAAAATACTTATCAATAATTCATAAAATCAATTAAATAATTATTAGTTGAATAAAATATTATTATTAAATATATTCCTGCATATATATATAAATTCAATTTATAAATTATTTAATCTATTAAATATCATTATTAACTGTCATTAAATCTATAATTAAATAATTAGAAGCTAATCAAATATTAATATTCATTATTAATTATCAACATTAATTCAACTATTATATGTGTCAAGTACTACTAACTATTTCACAATTTAATATGGCAATCAACAGGGAGAGAGGAAGCATAAAAATATTAATTGATTAACACTAAATCAAACAGGATTAAACTTATTCACTACTACCACATTCTCATCTGAGCTCATCTCTCACTATTAGTATATCTCTTAACCCTTCTTTAATATTTCCACTAGCTTCTTTTCTCATTATTTCCTTATACTAAAATCATCTGGGGAAAAGTTTGAAGCCTCAAGCTTCCTAAAAAAAAACTTAACATCCTGAGAGTCAGGGATCCTATCCTAAAACTTAGGCCTGTTATAGCGCCCATTGTAGCGACGACGTATGGTCGTCGTTACAATTCTAGGTTAACGCAACGATGGCCGCAACCATCACTACAACTTGTAATTATTGACCGCGTTAGCGACCACGTAGTTATATTTGCTTCCCTCCATTTTTCTTTCCCTCCAATGGTTTTGGTTGGCACAAAAGTTAGCGACATAAGTGGTCATCATTATGCTAGGCTAACATAGCGACGATTTATGGCATCACTAAGTTAAGTACTACTGGTTATCTTTTAACGACACTCAGTGAGCAATATAGCGACGGTATGGTGTCGTCACTAACCAGACCGTCAACCTTAAGCAATGACTGGTGCACCTAGTCTAACTTCTTTCCCTCTCCCTCTCTCTGGCTCTTGTCTTTTATGCATCTTCCTCCTCTCTGGCCATCGTTCACCGCTGTTCGCCACCCTTTGAAGCAGTTCTCTTCGTCCCCCAACCTACATTGCCAATCTATAGCTTGCTTCTTCATCTCCTTCAAGGTAAGATCTTCTTTAGTTCAATGATGCTAGATAATGGTTTCGGTACATTGCTAAAGTTTGGGGATGTGGATGTGCTGGTTAGGAAGAGAGTTCTGGTTAACTGGCTTGGTGATGGTGATTCTGTGGCTAACTTATTTAATAGTCTTTGGAAGAACATTACTCATATGAATTTTAGTTCTGGTTACCTTAGCCTCTAGATTCTGTTAAGTGTTATACGTGGCACTCCTAGTCTGTCATGTGGTTGAATTTCCACCTTGCAAATTTATGACTTGGTTATACCTTCACCAGTCCCTTGTTCTATATTTGTGTTGCATATATGTCTGAAAAATAATTTTCTCTGTCATGTTTTATTCATGGAGAAGTTCAAACTGCAGAATGTTCCTCTAATGAGTTAATATTACAGTAAAATGTCTTTTGTGTTTGTTGTACGGTTGAGATTTCAATTAGGAAACACAGTCACCTATCTTCTTTGCAATGTTGTATTGTCGAACATGTTTGACACCTTTTCGCCATACAATTACTTTTTGTTAATTTGGAAACTAACATATCTTTATATGGCTCAAACATTTTAGAGTGACACTGCATTTAGCTGCTTAAAAATTTTTGAACACCACATTTATTTCTCTTTTGAAAATGTAGTAATTTTATGCCCTGATTGTTATTGTTGTATAATTTTGATAGCATTCTCTATTTGGTTGTTCAAATTATTTTTATATTAATCTTTCAAAACTTTTGGTACAAATTAGTTTTTTGAATTTTAGTTTGTTGTAAGCTCTCTCTTGTTATTATTGATGTTCACTATATTAAGCTTTGTTGTTATAGGTGTTCATTTTTTTTCAAGTTTTAAGCTCTCAGTTTGTTTTAAGCTTTGACTTTGGCAAACTGTGTTCAAGTTTTGTACGAATTCTGTATGGTATAAGTTTTTTTTCCTAATTTGTAATTTGTTTGAATTTTGCATTTGGCTCAGCACGTCTATGTAGTTTTAGCTTATTTTAGATTTTTCGTTATTTTCTTTTGTTATCCCTTTTCTTGTTTCTTCTTAAATGCCTTTTTTGTTTTGTTATTATTGTGGTTTTTTTCTCTTTCAAAAATCAAGATGGGGTATCCTTAGAGGAACCTAAAGGACACTCAACTTTGTTGGTGACTATTGTGGTACTTTCTTTAGTTTTAATATGACTTTATATACCTGAAGTAGATAAATTTTTTAAAGAGTATTCTTTTTCTAATATAATTCTATTTAGGGTCTAATCACAACTAAAACTCTTTATCCCCATTGATAAGTGTATTTAATAGAGATTGAACATGTACACTTTCCATAATCTTAATCTATTTTTGTTAGTTAAATCACAACCGATTGGTTGTATTAGGTAATTAGTTCAGAGGAATTTTTTATAAATTAAAGATCTTAAAATTATTAATGTTGGAAAAAAAGAGAAAATAAAATAGACAATATGCTCATATTCAAGATGGAAAATACTTGGTTTACTAGTTACCTTTAATAAGTTTCTGACTATATTTATTTGATTCCTGTGGAAAAAAAATAGTTATGGTTTTTTTAAACAGTAAAATCAATTTATAAACTATGTAAAAGTATTAAGGTACCTAAACCTAGCAACCTATCAGATACAAGTTGTTTAAACAAATCAATGACTCAATTAGTCATTGAAAAAGAAAAAAGTTAAAATCCTTGTATTTAGCTGTTAACCAAATTATTCTGTTGAGTTGTCCTATACGTATTGGTTTTGGGCGATCACTATAGTGGCTAAGTTGCTCGATCTCTACTATGATTTAGTTACAAATTGTATATTTTTCTAGTTGTGTTTACTATTAGAACTATAATTTGACCTGCATCTTATGGTTACCTATTGAAAAATTTCAGGCTACTACCACAAAGTGGAGACACTGCCAACTCTGCTTCTACCAAGAGGTTTAGAAGAAAAAAGGTAATAGGTCTACTTGAATAATTTTTAGAATTTTATAAACTAAAAATTTATTCATCATACAAGGATTCTAAAAAACCATTCTGAAAATCTTAATTAATAGTCTAACCTACAGTGGTTCTTGTCATGTCTAACCAACCTGTAAAAAGAAAATCAACAAATACTTAGTTTAAATAGTGCATATTTGATTTACATTGAAAGGGTTAAAGTAGATGTTTCTAATTTGGAAAAACCTGTCTATGATAAAAATGAAAATATTATGGTGGTATCAATACACATAAAGAAAAAGGAAAATAAAAAGACTTAGGTACATAGAAAGAGCCAAGACCAATAGAAATATTTAGGTGGGAATTGCCTATAGGCACTAAAATCAACAAGGACTTAGTTTACTTGCCAAAAAACTAGGATCACTAGATCTACTTTGATTCCATTCCTTCAATGGATTGTTCATATTTTGTTCTCCAATGCCTTCGCTAGAGGTTTACTAGAGCTTTCACTCATTAAAATCTGATGTTCCTCTTCTGGGAATTCCTCCACCAATGTTGATAGCCATTCAAAAATTTCCCTTGCACTTGGTCTCAAGGAAGAATCTTATTCCACACTAGCTTTTGCAACTTTGTCCACTATCATAGCTGCATCAAATGAGTAGCTCTCCCCTAATACATTGTCCATCCACTCCCTCAGTTCATTCACATTTCTATATTATGTGATGGCAATAAGACATTCAAGTTAAATGTTAGTGCATATAAGATTCTTACTTATATTGACATAGGAACTGCAAGCGCACTAAAATCACCCAAATCTTTAAAAAAGGATTCCAAAACAAATGTTAGTGGCATCAACTTGGTCCTTAAAAGAAACTGTATAGGAATCACCACCATAATCCTGTTCTGTAGATGTGAACTTTAAGTTATAGAGATCTTTTGATCCTTCATCCGAACCTTTTTGGATGAGAATGACCTTCACAAGTATAAATAGTGACTTCGATTCAAATGCAAATTGATACATGCAAGGACATATAAAATAACAAAATGATGTGCAAGCTAACTTTTACTGGTATCAAAATAATTCTACTGAAGTGCATTTGCAGTCCTAAAATGCAGGAAATTGACTTTCTCAAGGTCTTAAGGATTAACTTATATGTATTTGATGCATGAAGAAAGTTATAAAGATTCCATAACCTTATAAATTGAGAATAGTTAGTTGTTTTTTTATTGTTATTAGGAGGGCTATATAAATAGGATGAGGGGAAGCGTTAGCTCTCAGTTTTTAGATATTGTTAGAACTATTAGGCAGAGATTTCTCTCTCAAGAGCTTAGCTTTGAGGCATAATCATGTGCATAAACTATTTTTTTGGATAAAAGTTCTGTTTCTCCCTTCTTTCTCTCTGAATTCCTAACAGAGGTTGTGAAGATTCAAAAAGGTACAAGGTATTAGGTAACATTGTACTGGTGAAAAACGAGTTGGCAAGAGAATTTTCTTACACATACCAGAATATAACAGAGTTACAACCACTACATATCAGTCATGTAATACGATATCATCAAGGATAAAATTCTATGGCAAGCATACCAATTATAGGATTATACAATCTGAACCAACCAAAAATTCATGCAACACATTGTATTTTTTTCTTTTTGCTATATTCTAATTTTTATGGAATTTTTAATTGAGACACAGTAGTAACATAAAATACAATAGAAATTGTTGTAGTTCACAGGAATGAAAGTAGGTTGGAATCAACTTCAGCATATAATATTAGTCTAGAACATGTGAATAGGACATAAATTCCATTTAAGAGCATGCATAGAGTTCTATAGATGAATAATCCTTAATCCCTTAGGCAATTATTGCTATCTCACTACACATAAACCCTATTTCCTTAGGTATTCATATGCATTGAAACTTAATGTGAAATTAAGGTTGAACCCTAACTATTCACCTAACTAGGAAGCAAGATGTATATCAGAGATCCCTAACATGATTCCTCTCTAGAGAGAAACTCTAAATAGGTTTGAATCTTCCAATTTAAAAGTTGAACCCACATTCTTGCAATGTTCAGACACGTCTTAGTAGAAAGCACTCCTCAATCAACAGAGATTAACCTTCATTGAAGCTTCAACAGATTCCAACCATGAAGGTTTAGTTAGACATGATCAAAAAGTAGATAAACATATATAAAAAAGACATGATTCAGAGTAGAGAGAAAGGAAAGAAATAGAGAGATAAAATCTAAAGAGAGATGATGAAATCTAAAAATATGAAGTGGTCTTTTCAATTACACTATAATTAACTATATATACTAACTAGATTTAATTAATAATTACTAGACTAATAAATTGTGAATTTTCCCTTTAAGGACTTACACATAAATAACAAAACAGCTAAAATTTATTGAATCAGGTGCCTTTCCCTCGCTTACGTGTGTAGGTATGCTTATAGGCGTAACGACACTAGAATAATGAACTAAATAATCATGAGCTCCAAAGAGCGAGCATAGACATGCGTGATGGCCAGAGATCAGACGCTTACCTCCTCGTCTGATCCTAAAAGTGACCGTGAGAAGGAGTGTGGAAAGAGTGTAGATGTGCTGGTTTCCTAGTCTTGGTCTACAAATCATTGTAAAGCATATGTAAATCAAGCGTAAGTTAAGCATGATCATGCTCAGTCTCTAGAGTGCCTAACATAAATTAACATATCCCAATATGGGTACATGTTGAACAGCGTAGCTACAAGTGGGCTTTGATTCAAGGTCTGATCCTTGGAGCATTTGAGCATAAGAAGAGCATGACTTGGGTGTGAGTACACCCAATCTTTGAGTTGCACTATACTGTTGGCATCCATCCTAGCATGGGTGCACGCTAGCTAGCGTAGGCACGCATGGTTCTTCAAATCCCCTGATGCTTATGCGTAAGCCTAAGCGTGTGATCAGTGTTTGGGCGCTGGCTCTCTGACTTGGGTGCATGAATCTTTTTGTGTGCTAGCATAGACTTACGTTTAGTAGTATAAGTACGCGTGACCTTGGAGCTTTCCATTTTCTTTGGTGTAAGTGTGGGCATAGGTTCAGCGTAAGTACCCTAACTCTGTAGACCTCTAATTCCTATTATGCACTTAGACTTGAAATGTTAAACTCATAATCCTAGCATAGTTACACTAAACAATGTTAGCACGCTGATAATTGTGTCCAAACACTTCACACTTATCCTATAATTTTTCTTATAATTCACTTTCTATATGTATATTTAATTTCTTTAATAACCCTTAACATACTCAATTGTCCATATAGTCTCATACATACCCTCCAATTCCAACTTTGCATGATTCTTACCTAATGGACTTAAAAATAAATATTAAAATGACAAAAATTATCAAAAAGATACACAATGGTCAAAAGAATAAGTCTCTTTAAGACTTATCACATTCCCAAACTTAGATATTTGTTTATCCTTAAGCAATGTCTAAAAAATTAAAGTTGTGCATTGATTCAAGCACAATCAACTATCTAATTAATCATGCACCATTTAGCTACAGACATACAAAATATTTAAATGCTACCACACAATACTGAGTGTACTTTATCTTTAATTTGAGACATGTGGTGTGTTAATCCACAAATTTATAATAAAATCTTTAATAAAAAATATTGTAAAAAGAATAAAATTTGGTGAATTTGTTAGAAATTTAGGTTTTAAATTCAATAAATAGATGTTGTTGGAAATAATCTACCTTTGATCAATTATCTCTAGTTTTGCAGTGAAAAAGTAAAGAATTTAAAGAGAAAAATAGATGTAGTGGGGATTTCTAATGCTAATGCTACGCGTCACAGCCATGCGTAGCGTCAGAAGCTACATGGACTCCACTTCCAGGTGGCCAAGTACTCAGCCTTTGACCCATAATTGGCCTCTCCACTACTCACCAATGTCCAAGCCAAAGTGGAGACAGGGACACATGGCCAAGCATGATTCATTTAATAATCCATCATGGCCACTTCGAGCTCTTTAATGGGAGCTGAGTCACTCAGCCCTATAAATAGGGCCATTTTCCACACTTCCAAATCATCCCATCTCACATTCTGAGTTCTCTTTCTCTCTTATACATTCATGTTTGAGTGTTTCTTTTGTGAGTTTGTATTTCTAGAATAGTTTTCTAGATACTTGAGAGTGTTGTGTAGTATTGTGATCATTGTATCGTGAAGTTTCCATCGCCTTCGTAATGTTAACATCTGTAAGTGTTGTTTTTACTTTCACCATGTGTAACTAATCTGTTTATATTGGAATTGGTTAATTAGTCTATTGAGTATGATGTTGTGAATTCGACCTCTGCATGTTTATGATTCAGTTACATGTTAGTATCTCAACCTTTTATTAGTATGAACGCCAAACGGGAGAATAATTTTCATGCGTATTGAAACTTGTTTTATTAGTGTGAATGTCAAACGGGAGAATGATTATTCATGTCGTATTAAAATCTGTTTAAATGAAAGTAAAAGTTAAAATTCCTTTAATATACCAATTACTAGGGATAGAGTTGGTAATTATTGTTGCCATAAGGCCAGGACTTAATGCAAGTTTTTACTGAGAAAGCTCATGAGGGATCAGACTTTACGGTGAATTCTTAGAATTTATATCACGAGGGATCGGTTATAACGACTTTAAGCTGCAATAACATGAACTTGATGATTAAATATGCATGTCTTGAGTTTCTTCATTGTTATTCTAGATTAGGGATCTAAATTCTAACATAATTTGTTTATCTGTGTTTACCTCAAGTATCTTAGCTATTCTAAATTGCAACTCAACTTTTTAAATAGATTTTATTTTCTTTTTATCTCATGAACCACTCAATGATGCAATCTTATGAATATTGTATAAATTGTATATAATTCATTCTTTTGTGGATAGGTTTTGATAAGTTTAACGTAGTATCTAGAGAATTACTATTAGTTATTGGACTTTTAATCCCAGTGAAACAATATCTAAATTTGAAAACTACAAATGATTGGTGCGCTTGCCAATTAATAACCAAACAGTAACACGGGGGTTAACAAGTTTTCTGGCACCGTCGCCGGGGATTGAATTGATTCAGTAAAATAGTAAATATTTTGTTACCGTGGTAAAAATATTTTTCCCTTAATGAAAATTTTTCAATTTATTCATTTTAATGTTGTTTTACCAACCTTTCTTTATTTAGTATGTTTATGCAAACTCGATCTTCTGCAGCAAAGGTGTTCTTTGATCCTGAGATCGAGAAGTTTGTAAAGAAACTTAAAGCATTAAAATCTAAAAAACAAAAACTTCTTCTTCTTCAACTTCATCTTCTTTTGAAAAATCTGAAAATTTTGAAAATTCTAATATGGCTGCTGAAAGAAGAACATTGAGACAGTTTGCTACTATTAATAGACCACCTCGTGTTTCGGGGATGTATCAAGGACCTATTGCTGCTATAGAAATCAAACCAGCTACTTTAAACATTATTCAAAATAATCAATTTGCTGGTTTAAATAATGAGGAACCTTATGAACACTTAACTATTTTTTATAAGTTATACAACACAATTGGTTTGAACCCAATCAAGAAGAATCAGTTTACATGAGTTTGTTTCCTTTTTCTTTGATTGGGAAAACTAAAGAATGGTTTAAATCTTGTCCACCCGATAGTTTTGGAAATTGGTCCGATGTTGAGAGAAAATTTTTAGAAAGATTTTATTCTCTTTCAAAATATTTTGATGCCATGACAGCCATACATTCTTTTTCACAAACTAATGATGAATCATTAGGAGAAACATGGGAATGATTGAAGGCACTCTTGAGGAAATGTCCAAACCACAACTTAAATGATGCCAAAAAGGTAAGGATCGTTTACCATGGTTTGTTACCTCGGTTTAAGATAATGTTAGATGCTTATGTAGGTGGTTCTTTAATGAACAAAACTGTGGAAGAAGCAATAGAAATATTGGAATCAATGTCCATCAGTGACCAACAAGCAAAACATGAAAGAGGTAATGTACAAAGGAAGCCAGGTATGCTTAAACTGGGGGTGAATGATGCAGTATTGGCTCAGTAAAAATTGCTGACTCAACAAATTGAGGCTATAAGTAAACAATTGGAGAAACTTCAACTTGCTCAAATGTCATCACCACCTCTTGCTCAATTGAAACAATGTATGCATTACATGGGAGAACACCCATGTATTTACTGTGCCCTTGATAGAAATGAGCAAGAGCAAGCCAATTTTCTAAACCATCAAAGAATACCCTTAGGTAATTTTCCTTTTAATCTTGGTAATTCTTTTCCTAACAATTACCCATAGGGTTGGCAGAATCAGAATATTGGCTGGAAATAAGATGTTGGACCTTCTAACCAACCTCCTAATAATCAATTCAAACAACAACCACAATCTGATCAAACTGCAAGGCTAACTAGTATAGAAGAGTCTATCTAACAGTTGCTACAATACATGCAAACAAATGAAGCCGCGCGTAAAGCGTCAGATATGCAATTGGGACAGTTAGTAAAAGAAGTAGCTGACATAAAAAGTTCTGGTTTTTCTACAAACACTCAAAATCCAAGAGAACAATGTAATGCTATTTTTACAAGAAGTGGTAAAGTTATAGGAAATGATTGTAAAGATAAAGAAGAAGAGAAAAAAGGAAAGAAAAAAGAAGAAGAAAAAGAAGAAGAGAATGAAGAAGAAGAAGAGACAAAAAATGAAGAAAAGAATGATGAAAAAGAAAAACAAAAAAATCAAAAAATAAAAAAAATAAAAAAAATCAGTATTTGGGTCAGACACCTCTAGTTAAAGATTTACCCTATCCATATGCACCATCAAAGAAGGATAAGGAAAAGAAATACAAGAGATTCCTTGAAATCTTTAAGCAATTACACATAAACATTCTATTTTCTGAGGCATTAAAATAGATGCCAACATATGCAAAGTTTATGAAAGAATTACTCACCAAAAAGAGGAGGTATAATGAAGAAATTGTTAAACTTAAAGCAGGTTACAGTGCTATTTTGCAACATAACATGCCAGAAAAGTCAAAAGACCCTGGAAGTTTCACCATTCATGTCTCCATTGGAGGGATGAATATTGGAAAAGCCTTGTTAGACTTAGGGGCTAGCATTAATCTAATGCCTCTAAGTATGATGAAGCGAATTGGTGACCTTGATCCTCAAAGAACAAAGATGACTCTACAATTGGCTGATAGATCAATCTAAAGACCCTATGGTATTGTGGAAGATGTACTTGTGAAAGTTGGCAAGTTCTACTTCCCTGTTGACTTTGTGGTTTTAGACATGGAAGAAGATATTGAAGTTCCCCTAATCCTGGAAAGACCATTCATGAAGACTGCTAGAGTGCTCATTGATGTAGATAATGTAAAATTAGCAGTAAGAGTTCACGATGAAGAAGTAAACTTTGATGTTTTCAAAGCCATGAAACATCCTAATCCAAAACAAGATTGTTTTAAGGTGAATGTTCTCGACAAAGTCTGCTTCTCTATATCCACAGGTATGTCGAATTCTGATCTTTTAAATAAGTTATTAAATAACTTTGTGGAATTCTTGAGTGAAGAAGAAGAAAAACAGGTAGACAAATATCTTGAAGATCTTGATCAAAGGAAAGAAATTTTCCCTAGATCAGGAGAAATTGAAGAAATTTAAAAAGTATCTGTTGAAGAAATCAAGAGGCCTGAATTGAAAGTGCTACCTTCCAACTTAAAGTATATCTTTTTGAAAGAAGTTAATTTAAAACCAGTGATTATTAGTAATTTGTTAAGTGAAATAGAAGAAGAAAAACTAGTTGAAGTCTTAAAAAGGAATCAAGAAGCAATTGGATGGACACTTGAAGATCTGAAAGGTATAAGCCCATCATATTGCATGCATAAGATTTTACTAGAAGATAATTTTAAACCTGTTGCTCAACCCCAAAGACGCCTCAATCCAATCATGAAAGAGGTAACTAAGAAGGAGGTTTTGAAATTACTAAAAGTAGGTATTATCTATCCCATTTCTGATAGTGCATGGGTAAGTCCTGTACAAGTTGTTCCAAAAAAAGGTGGTATGACAGTAATTGTTAATGATAAAAATGAATTAATCCCAACAAGAACTGTCACTAGTTGGAGAATGTGCATTGATTATAGAAAACTAAATCAAGCAACAAGAAAAAATCATTTTCCACTTCCTTTTATGGATCAAATGCTTGAAAGATTGTCTGGACAAGCTTACTATTATTTTCTTGATGGATATTCTGGATATAATCAAATTGTTGTTGACCCTCTTGATCAGGAAAAGACTATTTTTACATGTCCCTTTGGTATATTTGCATATAGGAAGATGCCATTTGGATTGTGTAATGCACCTACTACTTTTTAAAGATGCATGTTTGTTATTTTTACAGATCTAATTGAAAAGAGCAATGAGATTTTCATGGATGATTTCTCAGTCTTTGGGAATTCATTTGAAACATGTCTAACCAATCTGGACACCATACTGAAGCGGTGTATTGAAACAAATTTAGTGCTCAATTGGGAGAAATGTCACTTTATGGCGAAAGAAGGAATTGCACTTGGTCACAAAATTTCCTCTAAGGGTATTGAAGTAGACCAAGCCAAAATAGAGGTAATCTCTAAACTCCCACCCCCTGTGAATGTAAAAGGTATTAGAAGTTTTTTAGGACATGCTGGATTCTATAGAAGATTTATTCAAGATTTTTCAAAAATTGCTAAACCTTTAACAAATCTTCTAAATAAAGATGTTGAATTCAAGTTTGATGAAGCATGTCTTAAAGCTTTTAATTCCTTGAAAGAAAAATTAGTTTCTGCAACTATAATTGTTGCTCTTAATTAGAATCTACCCTTTGAACTTATGTGTGATGCAAGTGATTATGCTTAGGAGCAGTTTTAGGTCAAAGATATAAAAACGTTTTTAGGGTTATACACTATGTTAGTAAAGTTTTAAATGAAAATCAAATAAACTACACAACTACTGAAAAGGAATTACTAGCTAAAGTGTATGCCTTAGAAAAATTTAGATCGTATTTGATTGGATCAAAAATAATTGTTTTCTCTGATCATGCTGCGATCAAGTATCTTTTGACCAAAACTGATTCTAAACCTCGGTTAATCTGATGGATTTTACTCCTTCAAGAATATGATCTTGAAATCAAAGATGAAAATGGTAGTGAAAATATGGTCGCTGACCATCTTTCTAGATTAATGAATGATGAGGTCACTGCCAAAGAAAAAGACATCTTGGAAGAATTTCCTGATGAAAAACTTTTTGAAATAACAAAACGACCATGGTTTGCTAATATGGCTAATTTTAAAGCAGCAGGAATTCTTCCAAATGATTTAACTTGGCAGCAAAAAATTTTTTTTTCAAAGATTCCAAATACTTTGTTTGGGAAGATCCTCATCTATTCAAAATTGGTGTGGATAATTTGTTAGGTCGTTGTGTACCCAATTGGGAAAAGAAAGATGTGTTGTGGCATTGTCATAAATCCCCTTATGGAGGACATTTTAATGGAGAAAGAACTGCTACAAAAATTCTTCAATCAGGTTTGTATTGGCCCTCCATTTTTAAAGACTCTCACTCATTTGTGCAAGCTTGTGATAACTGCCAAAGAATAGGTAATGTTAACAAAAGATAAGAAATTCCTCTCATAAACATTCAGGAGGTTGAGGTATTTGATTGTTGGGGTATTGATTTCATGGGACCCTTTCCTTACTCTCAATTTAATCAATACATTCTTTTGGCAGTTGATTATGTTTCAAAATGGGTAGAAGCAATTGCTTCACCTAATGCTGACACCAAAACTATAGTGAATTTCTTGAAGAAAAATATTTTCTGCAGGTTTGGAACACCAAGAACTTTGATCAGTGATAGAGGATCACATTTTTGTAACAAAGTTCTGCAGAAAATGTTACAACACTATAGAGTAAGACATAAAGTAGCCACAACATATCATCCACAAACCAATGGATAGGCTGAGATTTCAAATCATGAAGTGAAAAGGATTTTGGAAAAGACTGTGTCTTCTTCCAGAAAAAATTGGTCACAAAAGCTTGATGATGCACTCTGGGCATACAGAATTGCATTTAAGACTCCAATTGGCCTTTCTCCTTTCCAAATAGTCTATGGAAAAACTTGTTATCTTCCAGTAGAGATGGAACATAAAGCATATTGGGCTTTAAAATTTCCCAGCTTTGATCCAAATGCAGCAGTTCACAAAAGAAAGTTGTAGTTATTTGAGTTGGAAGAAATAAGAAACAATGCTTATGAGACATTTAGAAGTTACAAGAACAAGGTGAAAGCTTACCATGATAAGAAAATTAAAAATAGACACTCCATACCCGGTCAGCAAGTTTTATTGTTTAATTCAAGATTAAGACTGTTTTCTGGTAAAGTAAAATTTAAATGGTCAGGCCCTTTTGTAATCAAGGAAGTTAAATCTTATAGAGCAGTTGAAATTGAAGATCTAACTTCCAAAAGAAGTTGGATGGTTAATGGGCAAAGATTAAAACCATATTTGGGTGGTGAGATCAACAAACTTACTACCATTTGTTATTTGACTGATTTATGATGTGTAGAATGTATAGCTAGAGATTGTAAACCAAGCGCTCAATGGGAGACAACCCATTATTGTCTTTTTATTTTTAAATATTTACATAAAACAAAAAAAGAATCCCATGCGTAGCGTCCCACTGACGCGTAACGTCAGAGCCCACACTCAGTTTTTAAAACTGAACCAGAGAGGGCCAATTTAGGTTTTAAAAATCTAAATTTCCCTCTGTGCCTTACTTTGCCTCTCAGAACCCTAAGTCTCACTCTTAATTACTCACATTCCCTCATTCTTTCATCAACTTCATAAGGATTGGAAGTAAGTATCTTCTTTCTTTTCTCTTTTGGTTTACTTTTGATTTTTGATTTCTAGAATGCATGTGGTTAGGATTAGGATTAGAAAACCATTGGGATTTGTTTGCTGTTAGATTTAGTAATTGCTTTGATTGAATAAAAGTTTTAGGGAGTTGTGGTTGCACAACCCCTATTCTGTGATTGAAACTGCGCACCTCACGCGTAGCGTCCCACTGACACGTAGCATGGGCAGAACAGGGCGAACGCGTAGCGTTCCACCCACGCGTAGCATTAGCCTCTATTTTTGATTTTTGTTAATTTTTGTATGTTAATTCTTGTTTAATGTAGGTATTAATTTTTGTTTTAATGAATCTGTCCTGTTTTTATTTGTTTTCCTTTAAATTAATAAAATTTCTTTGTTTGTATGTTTGTTATACTTTCTTGCATAAAAATAAATAAAATTGTTAAATTGTGTAGATATGTGTAATTTGTGAATTCAAAAATATGCATGTTTAAGTTGTTTTTATGCTCTCTAAATATTTTATTGTGTGAAACTTGCATGAGTTTTTACTTTGCATAAAAAATGATTGTTAATTTTTTGATGTTTGGCATGTTTTATTAAAATATGAAAATCAAAAATAGTGTGTTTGATTTTTAATTTTTCTTTTTGCAGATGGCACCAAAGAAATCAATTCCTACCACTGGTCCAAAGAGACAAAGAAGGACCACAGACACAGATACCATCTCTGAGGATCCAGATCTTCAAGAGGAGCAGCTGGGACCTAGAGATCCCGCTAGATTTTGCACTGATACGAAATGGGCCCGGTTCCACCAAATTAAGGGCCAGATACTCATCTGGGAAAGAGTCTTAGATCTGAACACTGGGGACTATCCTAAGTTGTAGGATGAGGTCCAAAGGAGGAGATGGGGATCCCTGTTTTCCTTGCCTACTGAGGGGGACCCTATCTTAGTGATGGAGTTTTATACGAATGCCTACAGGACTCGCCAGGACTCTCCGAATATCGACCATCAGAGGACGAGCTGGGTTAGGGGTCGGCACATCACATATGACCGGGATACCATTAGTACCCTACTGGGTAATCCTTGGGAGCCTACTCCCGAGAGCGATACTTATTTCTGGAAGGAAAACAGAAACAAGGTTGCGATTAAGGATGGTGATTTAGGATACTTCCTAGATCAGGTTGCTCATTTCTTGAGCAAGGATGGAATCTTCTTCAACCTGAGTAAGGTTGGAAGGACTCCATCAAACCTCCTCAAGACCCAGCTGACCCCTATAACTCAGGCGTGGTCTCATCTTATGCTTTATAATATCACTCCTATCACCCATCTTTCTTCTATCCTAGTTGATCGTTGTTGCCTCCTTTACTCTATTCTTCAGGGTCATACCATTGATATTGCCGAGCTGATCTCTGAGCAGATTCACTTTTATGCCCTTGGGTATAAGGTGAACTATCCTATTCCATTTCCTCTCATCATATCTGCCTTACTGAGGAGGCAAGAAGTTACTATACCATTACCAGAGTTTACTAGTTCTTCAGGGAGGGTCCCCAAAGTTCTAGTAAACAGAGATTACTTCATCCAGTAGTGCGAGCTTCCACCACTGGAGCAGGAGGCTCAGCCCAGACAGAGGAGGAGGAGACCACCAGTTCAGCCACCATCTGCCGATGCTATCACTGATGGATTTACTAGGATGACTCTTGAGCATCAGCATATGATGCAGATGATGGCTGCAACACACAGAGCTTATATGCATCTTCATGATGCATTTTATCAGTACAGACTTCAGGGGGAGGGAGCACCTTATGTCACACCAGCTGAGTTTGCAGCTTATGTAGCTTGGCCTGGTGATTCACCTACATACCCTGAGGCTGGTGGACCGTCTGAGCACATGCTGAGTCAGAGGGTGATGCAGATGAGGAGGGAGATGATGAGGATGACATGGAGGATTGATGGTGTTATTTTTCTACACCTTTTACATACATTTCAATTATCATTTAGTTTGGTATTTACATTGGTTTAGTTGATTTTGGATTATATTATATTTTGTTATGTGGTGTGTTATTTTTATGTAATTTTTGTCATGCTGTGTTTTGTGTATCTTTAAAACACCAAAAATAAATTTTATCTTTTTAATAAATAAATCAAATTTTTAAAAATAAGAAAATTTATACACTTAAAGTTTTTACACAATAAAACCATTTTCAATCATCAAATTATCGATTCTTTTTGTAAATAAGGAATTTTGATAAAATTCAATTACAATAATTTTATTAACTATCAAGCTAATTTCAATAACTCGGTGAGTTGAGAGATCTTTTAAACACTTGATGGTTTCGACATAACTCCATTCGAATTGATTTTGCTTTAATCTGTGATTTGTGTTGTTGTACAGAGAATTCAAAAAAATGATCAAGGCATATTTTTGGTAAAAGAAACCTTGGGCCAAAAAAAGCTTACCATGGTAAAATTATTTTATCCTTTGAAAGCTAATTTTGAGCCTAAAAAATAAATTCTTTGGTACCCTTAGCCTTTATCAAATTTAACCATTCCCTATACTTGATTGATTAAAAGAGTAATTGAGCAAAATGAAAGATGTCCGAGTATTCTTACAAGAATGGGGAGTGAAAATTAAACAACCTGATTCTTTTCAAGAAAAAAAAATAGTGCATGTAAATAAAAAATGAATATATGCAAATCAAAAATAGTGAAAAGAATCAAGTTGGGAGTATTTATTTTTTAACCAACAAGGGAAATGAGATTTGGGCCAAGAGAATGCCTAAAAATTATAAAATGCTCTTTTATGATTTCAGGTTTTTGAATTCTAAGAAAAACCATATTTTTTTGTAGCCAAGCCTCATTACAACCCTTGAAAAGACCTTGAGATTTTTAAATTATCTCTGTATGATTAACCATTGACTAGATAAAAATCAAAATTAAATTCGTTTAATTTTATGATTGATTGAGTGAAACAGGTTACCCTTTGTACAGAGATAAACACTTGTGAGGTAAGCCTAAAATTATGCTTGATTTGTTAATAAAATATTATAAAGATTTTTATCATTAAACCTCTATTACATAAGATATCTATTTTTGATTATTTCAAAATGGTAAATTGTGAAATTACTTTTTGTAATAAATTCTCAGACTAACTCAAAAATTTGATTTCAAATTTTATTTTTAATTTTTCTCTTGCTCGAGGACAAGCAATGTCTCAAGTTGGGGATATTTGTTAATCCTTAAATTTATAATAAAATCTTTAATAAAAATTTGTTGTAAAAAGAATAAAATTTGGTGAATTTGTTAGAAATTTAGGTTTTAAATTCAATAAATAGATGTTATTGGAAATAATCTGCCCTTAATCAATTTTCTCTAGTTTTGCAGTATAAAGTAAAGAATTTAAAGAGAAAAATGAAGATCTGGAGAGCTGACACGTAGCATCAACCCCACGCGTAGCATAGGGATTTCTGATGCTGACACTACACGTCACAGCCACGCGTAGCGTCAAAAGCTATGTGGACTCCATTTCCAGGTGGCCAAGCACTCAGCCTTTGACCCATAATTGGCCTCTCCACTACTCATAAATGTCCAAGACGAAGTGGAGACAGGGACACATGGCCAAGCATAATTCATTTTAATAATCCATCATGGCCACTTCGAGCTGTTTAATAGGAGCTGAGTTAGGGACCTGGCGCGTAGCGTCAGGACCCTTCCTCAGCCCTATAAATAGGGCCATTTTCCACACTTCCAAATCATCCCATCTCACATTCTGAGTTCTCTTTCTCTCTTATACACTCGTGTTTGAGTATTTCTTTTGTGAGTTTGTAATTCTAGAATAGTTTTCTAGATACTTGAGAGTGTTGTGTAGTATTGTGATCGTTGTATCGTGAAGTTTCCATCGCCTTCGTAATGTCAACATCTCTAAGTGTTATTTTTACTTTCACCATGTGTAACTAATCTGTTTATGTTGGAATTGGTGAACTAGTCTATTGAGTATGATGTTGTGAATTCGACCTCTGCATGTTTATGATTCAGTTACATGTTAGTATTTCAACCTTTTATTAGTATGAACGTCAAACGGGAGAATGATTTTCATGCGTATTGAAACTTGTTTTATTAGTGTGAATGTCAAATGGGAGAATGAATATTCATGCCGTATTAAAATCTGTTTAAATGAAAGTAAAAGTTGAAACGCCTTTAATATACCAATTACTAGGGATAGAGTTGGTAATTATTGTTGCCATAAGGCCAGGACTTAATGCAAGTTTTTACTGAGAAAGCTCATGAGGGATCGGACTTTACGGTGAATTCTTAGAATTTATATCATGAGGGATCGGTTATAATGACTTTAAGCTGCAATAACATGAACTTAATGATTAAACATGCATGTCTTGAGTTTCTTCATTGTTATTCTAGATTAGGGATCCAAATTCTAACATAATTTGTTTATCTGTGTTTACCTCAAGTATCTTAGCTATTCTAAATTGCAACTTAACTTTTTAAATAGATTTTATTTTCTTTTTATCTCATGAACCACTCAATGATGTAATCTTATGAATGTTGTATAAATTGTATATAATTCATTCTTTTAGGAATAGGTTTTGATAAGTTTACTGTAGTATCTAGAGAATTACTGTTAGTTATTGGACTTTCAATCCCAGTGAAACGATATCTAAATTTGAAAACTACAAACGATTGGTGCGTTTGTCAATTAATAACCCAACAGTAACACGGGGGTTAACATGGTGCTAGCAAAACCTCTTATCGTAGGTGTTTCACTCACACTCAGTGTATATGATTCAAGGTTCTACACTCAACATTTGCAATATAATAAATCAATATAAGCTTGCAACTATTCTAATCATTACACAAATGCAAGCACACACTTGGTTCAATACAGACTTTTTAGGCTTGTAATGGGGTTAAGCTCAAGGCTTAATTATTGTTTTTCTATTCATTGGCAAGGTTTTAGATATGATCAAAGAATTGTCTCTCTTTCGCTCCTAATGACTTCCTTATTCTTACCCCCTAAAGTTTTTAGGAAGACTCTATATATATTTTTTCAAAGAAGAGAAAAGACTTTTTAAACTTGGTGCTTACATGATTTTTCTAAGCTTTGCTCTTTTCATTTCATTTTTTTTCTCTAGTCCTTTGGACTACATTTTTTTCTTTTGCACCTACTTACATTTAGGTCTCTCTCTTTCTCTTTAATTCTAATTTTTTTTTAGAGTCATATTTTCAAGTTTTTTAGCACATACCAAACCAACAAAAGGTATGTCATTTATTTTATTGTGGAGGCACGCTTTTGGTGTATGCACTATGAGCTATTTTAAGTTTTAATATTGTTTTAAAACTATTTATCCTGGAATAATAGGTCATATAAGAATTATTGCCAAAACATCCCTAATCAAGTATTTACAAGGGGGTATGTGAGACGCCCCAAACCCCCAAATAAAATAGGGGAAAATTTTTCTCGTCTTTGAAAATATTAATAAATCAAATAATTAAAGTGGTGAAGTATTTTTCACCAAACCCCTGGATCTAAAATAAACCACTCCCATATATGAAGATATGAGAGGGTGAGATTAAAAGATTATTTTTCAATCAGAGTCAGCGGAAGAATTCATTTAATTTAACCATTGCCCGATTGATTTTCAAGAGGAGTAATTTCATAAGAATATGGGACATAATTTATATAGCCAAGAGAGCCAAAATATACTCCTCAATACTCATAAAATAATATTAAGAAAGAAATAGTGCATATGATTTAAAAATCCATTTAAAATAATAAATATAAGTACCAGGTGCCACTCGCTCAAGCGAGCATCCATTCGCTTGAGCGAGCCCGCGTTCTCACGCCTGGGCCAACGCTGAGGAGTGCTGGGCGAAAGGAAGGAAATAAGCATCAGAACTCATCTCGCTTGAGCGAGCCCTGTCTCGCTTAATCGAGATACAAAAGAAAACATTGAGTGAGGCAGCGAGGCGCTTGAGCGAAAGAGGGAAGGAGCATCAGGTCCCGATCTCGCTTGAGCGGTGCATGACTCGCTTGAGCGAGATTGGTCCAGAACCATCAGTAACTCCCTGGCCGATTTTCGCTTGGGCGAGGCACCACTCGTCTGGGTGAAAATCGTCCAGAATCAAATCTCTTCTCCCTCGCTTGAACGCCTACCCCCACGCCTGGGCGAAAATAGCACAGAATCGAACCACTGATTCTGTGGCCATTTCGCTGGGGCGAAATGCACTGCCGCTTGAGTGAAAATGGGGCAGAAACGTATCCCCTGTTCCACAACAATCTCGCTCGAGCGAGATTGTCACTCACTTGAGCAAGTTATGCAGGAACATTGCAGAAATGAAATTTACCTTAACTTAGCACATGAACCATCAACTCCATTCATTTCGGCCTTACCTATGACCATATCTTACTTCACTATGCATGTACCAATTCATACAATACTATAGTCTAAAACTACATAATTCTTTCATTGAATCAAATACCACCAACATCATCATGCTAATATTGATTCCATGCATATAATCTAAATTCATCATCAAGCCACATACACTCCCTACATACATTTGGATCCAACATCATTTCACGACTCCATAGAATGGCATAAAAACACAACATATATCCATTAATCAAAGACAACTATCAAGATTCATTCTTTACAACTTTTGGGTCATGAATGAAAATTGTCATTACATAAACATGTCCAATTTTCTCCTATGACCTCCATAATTATCAACTTTACAAATTTGAGTATATAAACCTCATATACTCTACCAAAACAGATTTCATGCCGGCCAAGGCGCACACATTCCTATTCATATTTACCTCCTTCCAAACTCGGCCTCCAAAAGTTGTAGGATTTAAATCATACCTACATCAACTTTAAAAATGGCAACGGGGAGGTGAGTAACATAATCCAAATGAATTAAAGTCATACATTATGATGAAATACATGTATACTTGCTCACATATCAATCATTACAACACATCATACATCATACACAATACATCTTATGATCTCAAGTATACATTCACAATTTCAATCATTTGGATTACCAAACACACACATCGGGTTAGTATTCAACTCTTTCCCTTTTAATTCTGATTCATCCATTGCCACCATGGGCTTTCACCTAGGCATATCTCTAGCTATATGCAAATGCTCTTAAAGCTAATGCATATGCATAAGAATTTCTCATCAAATAATGCGGATTCGACTGTGGAAAAATATATCATTAAATCAATTATGGGACAAGCATAGGTGTGCTACTATGCCCCTACTGCAGTAGAAAAAATTGTGTACACATATATCTCAATTCATGCATGCTTACATCATCATAATTTTACTGGTACCAAACCGCTATCGCCCATCTGTAGCACTAGTCACCCTGTGACTTGCGGATCAACATCGTGGCCTTAACTACCACAAGTGCTACGAGCCCCTCCCGAACACACATCGAGAGAGCCGTGTCCCATCAGACACCGAGGTAAACTCGCTCACCATAGAGCCGCCCGCCCACTGGGCCTGCCACATAGGGTGCCTCATCACCAAACTAAGGACAGCTTCGTGACTCATACACCGAGTCACAGGGGAAAATCACAATACGCTCGTGCACTGAGCCGCCCTCCCACTAGGCCTGCCTAGTGGAACCCCCTAATATTCCACATAGACAGCTATGATATGCCATGGATGCAATGCAAATGCAAATCAAGTGCATCCTCACACTATGCATCCTAGATGCCACTCCACATTCAACCATTCATCACCACCACTTGGTGGATTTCAATATTCTCATCATTCTCATCCAATTCTAATTCTCTTTGAGACTTATTCACATCAATAGTTAGTGGCATACACGTTCAATAAATCATACACACATTTTTAGGATATTCACATCACACTTCCAATTCACACATGGTTTCAAACCATCATCATACTTCATCAACATAGTATCATCACAACATTACAATATTATCCCAAATATAATGCCACACAATAATTATCATTCTAAATGCATTCCACTCATAGCATTATCACATCATCCATTCAACAATCATCAAAATAGTCACATATACATATTTTCACATCATCAATGGATGAAATCATGCATTTAGAAAAGTTACCCCTCCTACCTCAAGTGAAGTAGTGATCAACGCGGTTTGATGGTCCCTCTTCGTCAATGGGGTCACTTCCTACATCACAATACATTATACAATCAATTTTCTACTTACTCATTAAGACTTAAATACTTATATATATATATATATATATATATATATATATCAATAACTTGATATTCATATTATTTTAACTCTCAAAACTCTTTCATTTCATTTTATCCACCATAACCACCATGGGTTAGGTGCCACCCTTCATTATTATGCACTCAACAACCAAACCCTTTCATGGGTTTCTCCATTAATGACTTCCACCAACAAAATACCATCATCAATGACTCTTATACATCATATCTCATATTTATTACCAACAATAAATGTTCATCAACCTCCATTATGCATTTCCCCCAAATTCATGAAGCTAGGGTTTCATAAAAATTCCAACAACCATCATAAATATTATTCTCCTTCCAACCATAAATGCATTCACTTCATTACTCTCCCAAAGAAACCTTATTCTCATAAAAACCCACATTAAACTCTTGCATTAAATGCTCTCCTCAAAACATCTATTCATATGCATGGCTTCCAAAACATATAATACCACATACTCTTAACCAAAACCTTAGCAAAAATAGGTATACTTACCTCAAAACCCAAAAACGAAAATGGGTTCTAGGAGGGAGGAGAACACCAACGAAAATGAGGAAGAGAAGAAGGAAAAACAGCAGCCCCACAAGCCTCCTTCAAGCTCCCTTCAAATGAAAATGAGGAGGAGATGTGGAAGATGGATTCAAACTTGTTAGGGCTTGGATAAAGAAGAAGAGAGAAATGGAGAAGATGATAATGAAGAGAAGAAGAAGAAAGTGAAGTGTAATGTCCACTTTCAGCACACTTACGTGAATAGAGAAAGGGAAATGGGGTTTTTGATTTATTTTAATTCCCATTCATTAAAACTTCATCGTTTTATAACTAACAGGTTCTCCGTTCGGGCTCAATACATCATCTGAAAATTATTCCGAATACATATTCGGATTCCCAATAATATTCTCAATAGCCCTGACCAATATCATCTCATTCCGAGATACTTGGTCCGACACCCATATCTCAACCGGGCTTAATTTCAGCTTAACCGATTTCCATAATTCCCTTACAGTCCTCAAAATTATCAATTTAATTATTCTCAATAGTTTAGGACATTAAATACTCCATATACCAATTTCTAATATTTATTCCGGTAATTAATTCTCTCATTTTAAAATTTGGGATGTTACAATCCACCCCACCAAAAAGAAAATTTCGTCCCCGAAATTTCACATACCTGATTCAAATGCGTCGGGATACCATTCTCTGATATCGTCTTCGCGTTCCCATGTGAATGTTTCAGTATTTCCATGTTTCCAAGTGACCTCCACCAAAGGTACCAACTTGTTCCGCAATTTCTTCACGGAATGTCCGACAATGCGAATGGAAACAGGAGGAATAGATAGATCATCTCGCACCTCAATCTCATCCATAGGGATCACGTGTAGAGGATCATAAACATATTTCCTCAACTGCGATATGTGGAACACGTTGTGTAGATTAGCAAGATGCGGAGGGAGTGCTTTCCGATAAGCAACCTCACCAATCCGCTCCAACACCTCATAAGGTCCGATAAATCTAGGGCTCAATTTCCCACTCTTCAACGCCTTTCCAATGCCTTTATCACACGAGACCTTCAAAAACACATGGTCACCCACTTGAAACTCAAGGGTTTTATGTCTCTTGTCATAATAGCTCTTCTGCCTATCTTGAGCAACCTTCATGTTCTCTTGTATCTTTTTAATTTGCTCAGTGGTTTCTTGGATAATCTCCGGCCCTAAGGCCAAGTTTTCACCAACTTCCAGCCAACACAAGGGAGTTCTACACCTCCTTCCATACAGCGCCTCATAAGGTGCCATACCAATACTGGAATGGAAGCTGTTATTGTATGTAAATTCAATCAATGGGAGGAATCTCTCCCAACATCCACAGTGCTCAAGAACACAAGCTCTCAATAAATCCTCCAAGCTTTGTATAGTTCTCTCCGATTGCCCATTGGTTTGAGGGTGATAAGCGGAACTAAGCTTCAACTTAGAACCCAACTCATCATGCAAACGTCCCTAAAACCGAGAAGTAAAACGAGGATCACGGTCAGATATAATGCTAGGCGGAACACCATACAGCCTAACAATCTCCTTAATGTATATTTGTGCCAATTTCTCCAAAGAACTCTTCATATTTATGGGTAAAAAGTGAGCATATTTTGTCAATCTATCAACAATCACCAATATAGCATCGTTCCCAGCATGAGTTCTGGGTAGTCCAGAAACAAAATCCATAGCTATACTATCCCATTTCCAAATAGGGATCTCCAATGGTCTCAAATAACCAGATGGTCTCTGATGCTCGACCTTCGCCTTTTGACAAACAAGGCAAGATGCCACAAAATTCGCCACATCATGCTTCATACCGGGCCACCAAAAATTCTTCTTCAAATCTTGATACATCTTGGTGGAACCAGGATGAATACTCAATATGCTTTTGTGGGCTTCCTCAAGTATACATTTTCTCACATCACCACTTGAGGGAACATAAATTTGGCCCTTAACACGCCAAATACCATCTTGACCTTCTACTAAGAACAGATTCTTCCCTTTTTCTTGGGTCTTCTTCATCTCAATCAAATACTCATCATTGGGTTGTTGCGCCTTCACATATTCAAGAAATTCATTTGCAACTTTCAACATTTCCAACACCATTTTCTTGGGAGTGTAAGTCTCCACGCCCACATTCAAATCTCTAAATTGTTCAATCAACTCCATCTCCTTTGCCATCATCATGGAAACATGCAATGACTTCCGGCTCAATGCATCGGCAACTATATTCGCCTTACCAGGGTGATACTTCAATTCAAATTCATAGTCTTTTAGGAACTCCATCCACCGCCTTTGGCGCATATTTAATTCCTTCTGGTCAAATAAATATTTGAGGCTCTTATGATCACTAAAGACTACAAACTTGGAGCCATACAAGTAGTGTCGCCACAACTTCAATGCAAACACCACTGCCGCCAATTCTAGGTCATGTGTGGGGTAGTTAACCTCATGCGGTCGCAACTGCCTCGACGCATAGGCTATCACATGTTCCTTTTGCATCAACACACATCCAAGACCAAGCTTAGATACATCACAATATACCAAAAATTCATCCGTTAAGTCGGGCAATGCTAACACCGGTGCGGTAGTAAGCCTTAACTTCAACTCTTGGAAACTTTCTTCACATTCACGTGTCCACACAAAAGAGTGATTCTTCCGAGTCAACTTCATTAATGGTAAAGCCAAAGGGGAAAACCCTTCAATAAATCTCCGGTAGTAACCGGCAAGACCTAGAAAACTCCTTATCTCCGTCACGGACGTTGGTCTTTCCCAAGCCATCACAGCTTCAACTTTAGATCTATCCACAACGACTCCATCATTTGAAATAACATGTCCAAGAAATTGGACTTCAGACAGCCAAAATTCACACTTAGAGAGCTTTGCATACAACTCCTTTTCTCATAGAATAGTCAACACAAGACGAAGATGTCTTTCATGCTCTTCATGACTCTTGGAATACACCAAAATATCATCGATAAACTCCACGATGAATTGGTCCAGATATTCATGAAAGATGCGATTCATGTAGCTCATTAAAATCGCAGGAGCATTCGTCACACCAAATGGCATCACTACGTACTCATAGTGTCCATATACGTACGGAAAGCAGTTTTCGGAATATCTTCGGCCTTCACCCGAATTTGGTGATATCCGGAACGCAAATCGATCTTCAAAAACACAACAGCACCCTTCAATTGATCCCATAGATCATCAATGCGTGGAAGAGGATATTTATTTTTAATGGTTAGTTTGTTGAGTTGGCGATAATCAACGCACAAACTCATGCTCCCATCTTTCTTCTTCACTAACAGCACAGGGGTACCCCATGGAGACACACTTGGGCGAATAAATTCCCGTTCAAGTAATTCTTCCACTTGCTTTTTCAACTCAACTAACTCCATAGGAGATATCCTATAAGGAGCTCGGGAAACAGGTTCCGCACCCGGAATAAGATCGATAGAAAATTCCACTTCTCGTGGAGGAGGTAATCCGGGAATCTCTTCCGGGAACACATCGGGAAATTCCGAAACAATAGGAATTCCACCAGATTGGGAAACACCATTCCCATCCACCAAATAGAACATCATAAGAAGTTGAGAGATACCTCACACATCAAAGCCTTCAGTATTAGAGGTTGGGAAAATCACTGTCTTGCTATGACAATCCACCAAAACCTTATTGGCGGACAACCAATCCATGCCTAGAATAACGTCCAGATCTTTCATAGGTAAACACACGAAGGATACAACAAATTTTCTACCCTCTAAGTCCATCTCGACATTCTCACATCAAGTCACCGATCTTAAGCAAGCACCAGTTGGTTTAGTCACCAATATTGCACCTTTCATCATACTCACGGGCACTCGTAGGCGCCTCACACAATCTTCAGAAATAAAAGAGTGCGTAGCACCCGAATCAAATATTACATTAACAACATTACCATATATCTGGCACTCACTTTGGACAAGGTCTTCAGCTTGTGCTACTTCTTCACCGGTCACGGCAAAGACTCTTCCAGCCATTTGTTGATTAGCACCACGGTTTGGGCCATTCTGACCACCATTAGCATTACCTCGGCCGTTTCCATTACCACGACCGTTACCACCAGTACGGTTTCCATTTCTTCCACCATTACCGTTTCCACGACCACGGCCTCTAAAAGCACCATAGCCTCCACGGTTTGCATTATCACATGGCACAACATCTGTAGCATTCAAAGGACAATCAGGGCGGATATGCCCCGGTTGGTTGCATCTATAGCACACCACTGTTTCTTCTTGATTGCAGTCTCTAGCCAAATGATTTCCACCACATCTGAAACAACGAAGTCCTTGGCCATCACCTCGGCCACCAACGGCACCATGCCTTCCGCCACCTCGTCCACCTCTAAAAGAAGAGGACCCACTTACAAATCGTCTATTATTCTTAAAGTTGCCTTTCTTCTTAAAGCTAGAAGATTGGCCCTTCAACTTGTAATCATGCCCCGAGTAGTTCCTTGGAGCAATATCATTCTCTTCAAAAATTCTACACTTATCCACAAGAGTAGGAAAACTCCTAATCTCTTGGTGACAAATCACCTTCTTAATCTCTTGGCACAGTCCATTCTCAAATTTAACACACTTCGAAGTTTCAGTGCCCTCATGCTGAAAGGAAGGATAAAACACACATAGCTCTTCAAATTTCAAAGCATACTCTTCAACCGACATGCCACCTTGCTTGAGTTCCATGAATTCAAGCTCTTTCTTGTTCTTATAACTCGCAGGAAAGTATTTCTTAAGAAACTCTGCCTTAAAATTCTCCCAATTTAAAGGAGTATGGGCAGCAATCATACGCCCACGGGTAAGGATCCACCAAGATTCGGCCTCATTCCGAACCATGAACACTGCATATTCCACCTTCTGGGTTTCAGTACATTCTATACTAGCGAATATCCGTTCTAAGTCACGGATCCAGACATGAGCATCTTCTGGCTTATACCCTCCATGAAATTCAGAAGGCTTCCGCTTAAGGAATTGGTCAAGGCCTTGATTCGGCTGACCAATAGGTTGTTGTTGTCGTTCAAGCATATCGGTAAAGCGATTAAAGGCTTCAGCCATAGCGGCTGCATCAGAATTGCGCCTATACGCCATCACTCAATCTATATACAACAACATAAACATAATTAGAAACTTAACGTCTCTTCAACCAATGTGCATACATATATCATTCATCATTAACTTCCTTGATACAAGCACCATCATAATGCATTTCATAATTAGAAGGTAAATATGAGAAAGGAATTGCCTGGCCGGGCTTATCAACAATCATGTGATAATTTCATTTCAATGTCAACCATCGTAATTCACCCACATAATTCACAAATCAATCAGCCACAAGCAATAAACATAGAAACATCATCAATTTTAATTGTATCAAGAGCAATGAATGCTCTGATACCAAGTTGAGACGCCCCAAACCCCCAAATAAAATAGGGGAAAGTTTTTCGCGTCTTTGAAAATATTAATAAATCAAATAATTAAAGTGGTGAAGTATTTTTCACCAAACCCCTGGATCTAAAATAAACCACTCCCATATATGAAGATATGAGAGGGTGAGATTAAAAGATTATTTTTCAATCAGAGTCAGCAGAAGAATTCATTTAATTTAACCATTGGCCGATTGATTTTCAAGATGAGTAATTTCATAAAAATATGGGACATAATTTATATAGCCAAGAGAGCCAAAATATACTCCTCAATACTTATAAAATAATATTAAGAAAGAAATAGTGCATATGATTTAAAAATCCATTTAAAATAATAAATATAAGTACCAGGTGCCACTCGCTCAAGCGAGCATCCATTCGCTTGAGCGAGCCCGCGTTCTCACGCTTGGGCGAACGCTGAGGAGTACTGGGCGAAAGGAAGGAAATAAGCATCAGAACTCATCTCGCTTGAGTGAGCCCTGTCTCGCTTAAGCGAGATACAAAAGAAAACATTGAGCGAGGCAGCGAGGCGCTTGAGCGAAAGAGGGAAGGAGCATCAGGTCCCGATCTCGCTCGAGGGGTGCATGACTCGCTTGAGCGAGATTGGTCCAGAACCATCAGTAACTCTCTGGCTGATTTTCGCTTGGGCGAGGCACCACTCGTCTGGGCGAAAATCGTCCAGAATCAAATCTCTTCTCCCTCGCTTGAGCGCCTACCCCCACGCCTGGGTGAAAATAGCACAGAATCGAACCACTGATTCTGTGGCCATTTCACTTGGGTGAAATGCACTACTGCTTACGCGAAAATGGGGCAGAAACGTATCCCCTGTTCCACAACAATCTCGCTCGAGCGAGACTATCACTCACTTGAGCGAGTTATACAGGAACAATGCAGAAACGAAATTTACCTTAACTTAGCACATGAACCATCAACTCCATTCATTTTGGCGTTACCTATGACCATATCTTACTTCACTATGCATGTACCAATTCATACAATACTATAGTCTAAAACTACATAATTCTTTCATTGAATCAAATACCACCAACATCATCATGCTAATATTGATTCCATGCATATAATCTAAATTCATCATCAAGCCACATACACTCCCTACATACATTTGGATCCAACATCATTTCACGACTCCATAGAATGGCATAAAAACACAGCATACATCCATTAATCAAAGACAAGTATCAAGATTCATTCTTTACAACTTTTGGGTCATGAATGAAAATTGTCATTACACAAACATGTCCAATTTTCTCCTATGACCTCCATAATTATCAACTTTACAAAATTGAGTATATAAACCTCATATACTCTACCAAAACAGATTTCATGCCGGCCAAGGCGCACACATTCCTATTCATATTTACCTCCTTCCAAACTCGGCCTCCAAAAGTTGTAGGATTTAAATCATACCTACATCAACTTTAAAAATGGCAACGGGGAGGTGAGTAACATAATCCAAATGAATTAAAGTCATACATTATGATGAAATACATGTATACTTGCTCACATATCAATCATTACAACACATCATACATCATACACAATACATCTTATGATCTCAAGTATACATTCATAATTTCAATCATTTGGATTACCAAACACACACATCGGGTTAGTATTCAACTCTTTCCCTTTTAATTCTGATTCATCCGTTGCCACCATGGGCTTTCACCTAGGCATATCTCTAGCTATATGCAAATGCTTTTAAAGCTAATGCATATGCATAAGAATTTCTCATCAAATAATGCAGATTCAACTGTGGGAAAATATATCATTAAATCAATTATGGGACAAGCATAGGTGTGCTACTATGCCCCTACTGTAGTAGAAAAAATTATGTACACATATATCTCAATTCATGCATGCTTACATCATCATAATTTTACTGGTACCAAACCGCTATCGCCCATCTGTAGCACTAGTCACCCTGTGACTTGCGGATCAATATCGTGGCCTCAACTACCACAAGTGCTACGGGCCCCTCCCGAACACACATCGAGAGAGCCGTGTCCCATCAGACACCGAGGTAAACTCGCTCACCATAGAGCCGCCCGCCCACTGGGCCTGCCACATAGGGTGCCTCGTCACCAAACTAAGGACAGCTTCGTGACTCATACACCGAGTCACAGGGGAAAATCACAATACGCTCGTGCACTGAGCCGCCCTCCCACTAGGCCTGCCTAGTGGAACCCTCTAATATTCCACATAGACAGCTATGATATGCCATGGATACAATGCAAATGCAAATCAAATGCATCCTCACACTATGCATCCTAGATGCCACTCCACATTCAACCATTCATCACCACCACTTGGTGGATTTCAATATTCTCATCATTCTCATCCAATTCCAATTCTCTTTGAGACTTATTCACATCAATAGTTAGTGGCATACACGTTCAATAAATCATACACACATTTTTGGGATATTCATATCACACTTCCAATTCACACATGGTTTCAAACCATCATCATACTTCATCAACATAGTATCATCACAACATTACAATATTATCCCAAATATAATGCCACACAATAATTATCATTCTAAATGCATTCCACTCATAACATTATCACATCATCCATTCAACAATCATCAAAATAGTCACATATACATATTTTCACATCATCAATGGATGAAATCATGCATTTAGAAAAGTTACCCCTCCTACCTCAAGTGAAGTAGTGATCAACGCGGTTTGATGGTCCCTCTTCGTCAATGGGGTCACTTCCTACATCACAATACATTATACAATCAATTTTCTACTTACTCATTAAGACTTAAATACTTATATATATATATATATATCAATAACTTGATATTCATATTATTTTAACTCTCAAAACTCTTTCATTTCATTTTATCCACCATAACCACCATGGGTTAGGTGCCACCCTTCATTATTATGCACTCAACAACCAAACCCTTTCATGGGTTTCTCCATTAATGACTTCCACCAACAAAATACCATCATCAATGACTCTTATACATCATATCTCATATTTATTACCAACAATAAATGTTCATCAACCTCCATTATGCATTTCCCCCAAATTCATGAAGCTAGGGTTTCATAAAAATTCCAACAACCATCATAAATATTATTCTCCTTCCAACCATAAATGCATTCACTTCATTACTCTCCCAAAGAAACCTTATTCTCATAAAAACCCACATTAAACTCTTGCATTAAATGCTCTCCTCAAAACATCTATTCATATGCATGGCTTCCAAAACATATAATACCACATACTCTTAACCAAAACCTTAGCAAAAATAGGTATACTTACCTCAAAACCCAAAAACGAAAATGGGTTCTAGGAGGGAGGAGAACACCAACGAAAATGAGGAAGAGAAGAAGGAAAAACAGCAGCCCCACAAGCCTCCTTCAAGCTCCCTTCAAATGAAAATGAGGAGGAGATGTGGAAGATGGATTCAAACTTGTTAGGGCTTGGATAAAGAAGAAGAGAGAAATGGAGAAGATGATAATGAAGAGAAGAAGAAGAAAGTGAAGTGTAATGTCCACTTTCAGCACACTTACGTGAATAGAGAAAGGGAAATGGGGTTTTTGATTTATTTTAATTCCCATTCATTAAAACTTCATCGTTTTATAACTAACAGGTTCTCCGTTCGGGCTCAATACATCATCTAAAAATTATTCCGAATACATATTCGGATTCCCAATAATATTCTCAATAGCCCTGACCAATATCATCTCATTCCGAGATACTTGGTCCGACACCCATATCTCAACCGGGCTTAATTTCAGCTTAACCGATTTCCATAATTCCCTTACAGTCCTCAAAATTATCAATTTAATTATTCTCAATAGTTTAGGACATTAAATACTCCATATACCAATTTCTAATATTTATTCCGGTAATTAATTCTCTCATTTTAAAATTTGGGATGTTACAATCCACCCCACCTAAAAGAAAATTTCGTCCCCGAAATTTCACATACCTGATTCAAATGCGTCGGGATACCATTCTCTGATATCGTCTTCGTGTTCCCATGTGAATGTTTCAGTATTTCCATGTTTCCAAGTGACCTCCACCAAAGGTACCAACTTGTTCCGCAATTTCTTCACGGAATGTCCGACAATGCGAATGGAAACAGGAGGAATAGATAGATCATCTCGCACCTCAATCTCATCCATAGGGATCACGTGTAGAGGATCATAAACATATTTCCTCAACTGCGATACGTGGAACACGTTGTGTAGATTAGCAAGATGCGGAGGGAGTGCTTTCCGATAAGTAACCTCACCAATCCGCTCCAACACCTCATAAGGTCCGATAAATCTAGGGCTCAATTTCCCACTCTTCAACGCCTTTCCAATGCCTTTATCACGCGAGACCTTCAAAAACACATGGTCACCCACTTGAAACTCAAGGGGTTTATGTCTCTTGTCATAATAGCTCTTCTGCCTATCTTGAGCAACCTTCATGTTCTCTTGTATCTTTTTAATTTGCTCGGTGGTTTCTTGGATAATCTCCGGCCCTAAGGCCAAGTTTTCACCAACTTCCAGCCAACACAAGGGAGTTCTACACCTCCTTCCATACAGCGCCTCATAAGGTGCCATACCAATACTGGAATGGAAGCTGTTATTGTATGTAAATTCAATCAATGGGAGGAATCTCTCCCAACATCCACAGTTCTCAAGAACACAAGCTCTCAACAAATCCTCCAAGCTTTGTATAGTTCTCTCCGATTGCCCATTGGTTTGAGGGTGATAAGCGGAACTAAGCTTCAACTTAGAACCCAACTCATCATGCAAACGTCCCTAAAACCGAGAAGTAAAACGAGGATCACGGTCGGATATAATGCTAGACGGAACACCATACAGCCTAACAATCTCCTTAATGTATATTTGTGCCAATTTCTCCAAAGAACTCTTCATATTTATGGGTAAAAAGTGAGCACATTTTGTCAATCTATCAACAATCACCAATATAGCATCGTTCCCAGCATGAGTTCTGGGTAGTCCAGAAACAAAATCCATAGCTATACTATCCCATTTCCAAATAGGGATCTCCAATGGTCTCAAATAACCAGATGGTCTCTGATGCTCGACCTTCGCCTTTTGACAAACAAGGCAAGATGCCACAAAATTCGCCACATCATGCTTCATACCGGGCCACCAAAAATTCTTCTTCAAATCTTGATACATCTTGGTGGAACCAGGATGAATACTCAATATGCTTTTGTGGGCTTCCTCAAGTATACATTTTCTCACATCACCACTTGAGGGAACATAAATTTGGCCCTTAACACGCCAAATACCATCTTGACCTTCTACTAAGAACAGATTCTTCCCTTTTTCTTGGGTCTTCTTCATCTCAATCAAATACTCATCATTGGGTTGTTGCGCCTTCACATATTCAAGAAATTCATTTGCAACTTTCAACATTTCCAACACCATTTTCTTGGGAGTGTAAGTCTCCACGCCCACATTCAAATCTCTAAATTGTTCAATCAACTCCATCTCCTTTGCCATCATCATGGAAACATGCAATGACTTCCGGCTCAATGCATCGGCAACTATATTCGCCTTACCAAGGTGATACTTCAATTCAAATTCATAGTCTTTTAGGAACTCCATCCACCGCCTTTGGCGCATATTTAATTCCTTCTGGTCAAATAAATATTTGAGGCTCTTATGATCACTAAAGACTACAAACTTGGAGCCATACAAGTAGTGTCGCCACAACTTCAATGCAAACACCACTGCCGCCAATTCTAGGTCATGTGTGGGGTAGTTAACCTCATGCGGTCGCAACTGCCTCGACGCATAGGCTATCACATGTTCCTTTTGCATCAACACACATCCAAGACCAAGCTTAGATGCATCACAATATACCACAAATTCATCCGTTAAGTCGGGCAATGCTAACACCGGTGCGGTAGTAAGCCTTAACTTCAACTCTTGGAAACTTTCTTCACATTCACGTGTCCACACAAAAGAGTGATTCTTCCGAGTCAACTTCATTAATGGTAAAGCCAAACGGGAAAACCCTTCAATAAATCTCCGGTAGTAACCGGCAAGACCAAGAAAACTCCTTATCTCCGTCACGGACGTTGGTCTTTCCCAAGCCATCACAGCTTCAACTTTAGATCTATCCACAACGACTCCATCATTTGAAATAACATGTCCAAGAAATTGGACTTCAGACAGCCAAAATTCACACTTAGAGAGCTTTGCATACAACTCCTTTTCTCATAGAATAGTCAACACAAGACGAAGATGTCTTTCATGCTCTTCATGACTCTTGGAATACACCAAAATATCATCGATAAACTCCACGATGAATTGGTCCAGATATTCATGAAAGATGCGATTCATGTAGCTCATTAAAATCGCAGGAGCATTCGTCACACCAAATGGCATCACTACGTACTCATAGTGTCCATATACGTACGGAAAGCAGTTTTCGGAATATCTTCGGCCTTCACCCGAATTTGGTGATATCCGAAACGCAAATCGATCTTCAAAAACACAACAGCACCCTTCAATTGATCCAATAGATCATCAATGCGTGGAAGAGGATATTTATTTTTAATGGTTAGTTTGTTGAGTTGGCGATAATCAACGCACAAACTCATGCTCCCATCTTTCTTCTTCACTAACAGCACAGGGGCACCCCAAGGAGACACACTTGGGCGAATAAATTCCCGTTCAAGTAATTCTTCCACTTGCTTTTTCAACTCAACTAACTCCATAGGAGATATCCTATAAGGAGCTCGGGAAACAGGTTCCGCACCCGGAATAAGATCGATAGAAAATTCCACTTCTCGTGGAGGAGGTAATCCGGGAATCTCTTCCGGGAACACATTGGGAAATTCCGAAACAATAGGAATTCCACCAGATTGGGAAACACCATTCCCATCCACCAAATAGAACATCATAAGAAGTTGAGAGATACCTCACACATCAAAGCCTTCAGTATTAGAGGTTGGGAAAATCACTGTCTTGCTATGACAATCCACCAAAACCTTGTTGGCGGACAACCAATCCATGCCTAGAATAACGTCCAGATCTTTCATAGGTAAACACACGAAGGATACAACAAATTTTCTACCCTCTAAGTCCATCTCGACATTCTCACATCGAGTCACCGATCTTAAGCAAGCACCAGTTGGTGTAGTCACCAATATTGCACCTTTCATCATACTCACGGGCACTCGTAGGCGCCTCACACAATCTTCAGAAATAAAAGAGTGCGTACCACCCGAATCAAATATTACATTAACAACATTACCATATATCTGGCACTCACTTTGGACAAGGTCTTCAGCTTGTGCTACTTCTTCACCGGTCACAGCAAAGACTCTTCCAGCCATTTGTTGATTAGCACCACGGTTTGGGCCATTCTGACCACCATTAGCATTACCTCGGCCGTTTCCATTACCACGACCGTTACCACCAGTACGGTTTCCATTTCTTCCACCATTACCATTTCCACGACCACGGCCTCTAAAAGCACCATAGCCTCCACGGTTTGCATTATCACATGGCACAACATCTGCAGCATTCAAAGGACAATCAGGGCGGATATGCCCCGGTTGGTTGCATCTATAGCACACCACTGTTTCTTCTTGATTGCGGTCTCTAGCCAAATGATTTCCACCACATCTGAAACAACGAAGTCCTTGGCCATCACCTCGGCCACCAACGGCACCATGCCTTCCGCCACCTCGTCCACCTCTAAAAGAAGAGGACCCACGTACAAATCGTCTATTATTCTTAAAGTTGCCTTTCTTCTTAAAGCTAGAAGATTGGCCCTTCAACTTGTAATCATGCCCCGAGTAGTTCCTTGGAGCAATATCATTCTCTTCAAAAATTCTACACTTATCCACAAGAGTAGGAAAACTCCTAATCTCTTGGTGACAAATCACCTTCTTAATCTCTTGGCGCAGTCCATTCTCAAATTTAACACACTTCGAAGTTTCAGTGCCCTCATGCTGAAAGGAAGGATAAAACACACATAGCTCTTCAAATTTCAAAGCATACTCTTCAACCGACATGCCACCTTGCTTGAGTTCCATGAATTCAAGCTCTTTCTTGTTCTTATAACTCGCAGGAAAGTATTTCTTAAGAAACTCTGCCTTAAAATTCTCCCAATTTAAAGGAGTATGGGCAGCAATCATACGCCCACGGGTAAGGATCCACCAAGATTCGGCCTCATTCCGAACCATGAACACTGTATATTCCACCTTCTGGGTTTCAGTACATTCTATACTAGCGAATATCCATTCTAAGTCACGGATCCAGACATGAGCATCTTCTGGCTTATACCCTCCATGAAATTCAGAAGGCTTCCGCTTAAGGAATTGGTCAAGGCCTTGATTCGGCTGACCAATAGGTTGTTGTTGTCGTTCAAGCATGTCGGTAAAGCGATTAAAGGCTTCAGCCATAGCGGCTGCATCAGAATTGCGCCTATACGCCATCACTCAATCTATATACAACAACATAAACATAATTAGAAACTTAACGTCTCTTCAACCAATGTGCATACATATATCATTCATCATTAACTTCCTTGATACAAGCACCATCATAATGCATTTCATAATTAGAAGGTAAATATGAGAAAGGAATTGCCTGGCCGGGCTTATCAACAATCATGTGATAATTTCATTTCAATGTCAACCATCGTAATTCACCCACATAATTCACAAATCAATCAGCCACAAGCATAAACACAGAAACATCATCAATTTTAATTGTATCAAGAGCAATGAATGCTCTGATACCAAGTTGAGACGCCCCAAACCCCCAAATAAAATAGGGGAAAGTTTTTCGCGTCTTTGAAAATATTAATAAATCAAATAATTAAAGTGGTGAAGTATTTTTCACCAAACCCCTGGATCTAAAATAAACCACTCCCATATATGAAGATATGAGAGGGTGAGATTAAAAGATTATTTTTCAATCAGAGTCAGCAGAAGAATTCATTTAATTTAACCATTGGCCGATTGATTTTCAAGATGAGTAATTTCATAAAAATATAGGACATAATTTATATAGCCAAGAGAGCCAAAATATACTCCTCAATACTTATAAAATAATATTAAGAAAGAAATAGTGCATATGATTTAAAAATCCATTTAAAATAATAAATATAAGTACCAGGTGCCACTCGCTCAAGCGAGCATCCATTCGCTTGAGCGAGCCCGCGTTCTCACGCTTGGGCGAACGCTGAGGAGTGCTGGGCGAAAGGAAGGAAATAAGCATCAGAACTCATCTCGCTTGAGCGAGCCCTGTCTCGCTTAAGCGAGATACAAAAGAAAACATTGAGCGAGGCAGCGAGGCGCTTGAGCGAAAGAGGGAAGGAGCATCAGGTCCCGATCTCGCTTAAGGGGTGCATGACTCGCTTGAGCGAGATTGGTCCAGAACCATCAGTAACTCTCTGGCTGATTTTCGCTTGGGCGAGGCACCACTCGTCTGGGCGAAAATCGTCCAGAATCAAATCTCTTCTCCCTCGCTTGAGCGCCTACCCCCACGCCTGGGCGAAAATAGCACAGAATCGAACCACTGATTCTGTGGCCATTTCACTTGGGTGAAATGCACTACTGCTTACGCGAAAATGGGGCAGAAACGTATCCCCTGTTCCATAACAATCTCGCTCGAGCGAGACTATCACTCACTTGAGTGAGTTATACAGGAACAATGCAAAAACGAAATTTACCTTAACTTAGCACATGAACCATCAACTCCATTCATTTTGGCGTTACCTATGACCATATCTTACTTCACTATGCATGTACCAATTCATACAATACTATAGTCTAAAACTACATAATTCTTTCATTGAATCAAATACCACCAACATCATCATGCTAATATTGATTCCATGCATATAATCTAAATTCATCATCAAGCCACATACACTCCCTACATACATTTGGATCCAACATCATTTCACGACTCCATAGAATGGCATAAAAACACAGCATACATCCATTAATCAAAGACAAGTATCAAGATTCATTCTTTACAACTTTTGGGTCATGAATGAAAATTGTCATTACACAAACATGTCCAATTTTCTCCTATGACCTCCATAATTATCAACTTTACAAAATTGAGTATATAAACCTCATATACTCTACCAAAACAGATTTCATGCCGGCCAAGGCGCACACATTCCTATTCATATTTACCTCCTTCCAAACTCGGCCTCCAAAAGTTGTAGGATTTAAATCATACCTACATCAACTTTAAAAATGGCAACGGGGAGGTGAGTAACATAATCCAAATGAATTAAAGTCATACATTATGATGAAATACATGTATACTTGCTCACATATCAATCATTACAACACATCATACATCATACACAATACATCTTATGATCTCAAGTATACATTCACAATTTCAATCATTTGGATTACCAAACACACACATCGGGTTAGTATTCAACTCTTTCCCTTTTAATTCTGATTCATCCGTTGCCACCATGGGCTTTCACCTAGGCATATCTCTAGCTATATGCAAATGCTTTTAAAGCTAATGCATATGCATAAGAATTTCTCATCAAATAATGCGGATTCAACTGTGGGAAAATATATCATTAAATCAATTATGGGACAAGCATAGGTGTGCTACTATGCCCCTACTGCAGTAGAAAAAATTATGTACACATATATCTCAATTCATGCATGCTTACATCATCATAATTTTACTGGTACCAAACCGCTATCGCCCATCTGTAGCACTAGTCACCCTGTGACTTGCGGATCAACATCGTGGCCTCAACTACCACAAGTGCTACGGGCCCCTCTCGAACACACATCGAGAGAGCCGTGTCCCATCAGACACCGAGGTAAACTCGCTCACCATAGAGCCGCCCGCCCACTGGGCCTGCCACATAGGGTGCCTCGTCACCAAACTAAGGACAGCTTCGTGACTCATACACCGAGTCACAGGGGAAAATCACAATACGCTCGTGCACTGAGCCGCCCTCCCACTAGGCCTGCCTAGTGGAACCCCCTAATATTCCACAGAGACAGCTATGATATGCCATGGATACAATGCAAATGCAAATCAAATGCATCCTCACACTATGCATCCTAGATGCCACTCCACATTCAACCATTCATCACCACCACTTGGTGGATTTCAATATTCTCATCATTCTCATCCAATTCCAATTCTCTTTGAAACTTATTCACATCAATAGTTAGTGGCATACACGTTCAATAAATCATACACACATTTTTGGGATATTCACATCACACTTCCAATTCACACATGGTTTCAAACCATCATCATACTTCATCAACATAGTATCATCACAACATTACAATATTATCCCAAATATAATGCCACACAATAATTATCATTCTAAATGCATTCCACTCATAACATTATCACATCATCCATTCAACAATCATCAAAATAGTCACATATACATATTTTCACATCATCAATGGATGAAATCATGCATTTAGAAAAGTTACCCCTCCTACCTCAAGTGAAGTAGTGATCAACGCGGTTTGATGGTCCCTCTTCGTCAATGGGGTCACTTCCTACATCACAAAACATTATACAATCAATTTTCTACTTACTCATTAAGACTTAAATACTTATATATATATATATATTAATAACTTGATATTCATATTATTTTAACTCTCAAAACTCTTTCATTTCATTTTATCCACCATAACCACCATGGGTTAGGTGCCACCCTTCATTATTATGCACTCAACAACCAAACCCTTTCATGGGTTTCTCCATTAATGACTTCCACCAACAAAATACCATCATCAATGACTCTTATACATCATATCTCATATTTATTACCAACAATAAATGTTCATCAACCTCCATTATGCATTTCCCCCAAATTCATGAAGCTAGGGTTTCATAAAAATTCCAACAACCATCATAAATATTATTCTCCTTCCAACCATAAATGCATTCACTTCATTACTCTCCCAAAGAAACCTTATTCTCATAAAAACCCACATTAAACTCTTGCATTAAATGCTCTCCTCAAAACATCTATTCATATGCATGGCTTGCAAAACATATAATACCATATACTCTTAACCAAAACCTTAGCAAAAATGGGTATACTTACCTCAAAACCCAAAAACGAAAATGGGTTCTAGGAGGGAGGAGAACACCAACGAAAATGAGGAAGAGAAGAAGGAAAAACAGCAGCCCCACAAGCCTCTTTCAAGCTCCCTTCAAACGAAAATGAGGAGGAGATGTGGAAGATGGATTCAAACTTGTTAGGGCTTGGATAAAGAAGAAGAGAGAAATGGAGAAGATGATAATGAAGAGAAGAAGAAAGTGAAGTGTAATGTCCACTTTCAGCACGCTTACGTGAATAGAGAAAGGGAAATGGGGTTTTTGATTTATTTTAATTCCCATTCATTAAAACTTCATCGTTTTATAACTAACAGGTTCTCCGTTTGGGCTCAATACATCGTCTAAAAATTATTCCGAATACATATTCGGATTCCCAATAATATTCTCAATAGCCCTGACCAATATTATCTCATTCTGAGATACTTGGTCCGACACCCATATCTTAACCGGGCTTAATTTCAGCGTAACCGGTCTCCATAATTCCCTCACAGTCCTCAAAATTATCAATTTAATTATTCTCAATAGTTTGGGACATTAAATACTCCATATACTAATTTCTAATATTTATTCCAGTAATTAATTCTCTCAATTTAAAATTTGGGATGTTACAATATGTAAATACATTATGACTAGTGTGTGAATGTACTGATGATTTGATCTCACAAATCATGGATATAGATGATATCAAGTCTTCGTATGGGTATACATTAAGAGTAATGTTGTACTTGACAGACCCATCATGAGAACGTTGCATGGATCGTTACATGAGTGTCATAAATGGTTCTCAATGTGATAATGGTATATAGTTCTTAAACCTGAAGTCACTATGATTCCTACATAAAGAGTTTGTTGTTTTAATACAATCAAACGTCATTTATAATAAGATGACCATAAAGACTGTGATTAGGCAATAAAAAAATTATGCAGAGGGATGTGAGTGATGTAGATGAGATTTGTCTCTCCTATGTGACAGAAGTGATATCTATGGACCACTTGATGGAGTGAGACTAACGAAATGCATGTGCATGCTAGGAAGAATAAATATTAGATATTTATTCTGTAAAGTCTACTCTGCTATCAAGTAAAATGAATTGGGCCATACAAAGATGACAATGACCATGCCTTGGGCCCAATTAGATATCATGACAAAAGGAATAAATATATAAAATAATTATCACTTATAGGTCATGTTGATGATAAATAATATTTAGAGATAATCATGTATTGCTAGATGTCCTTCTTGTTTTATATTAATAATAAAATAGTTTATTATTAATATAACCGGATATTTTACCTATAGGGTCACATACATAGAGTAAGCCCACCAGAGGATAGTTTTGTTTTAGCTGGGCTAAAAATAAAACTATTGGGCCTAACTCATTTAGAATGTGTCAGGAGCCCAATGTTTAATGATAGCTCATCAGGTTAAGACCTAAGCATATATATAGAGCATGAGATGCTCATAGGTTGCTGCTCAAAAAAATTAGGATTACTCTCTGAACTTCCGTACTAGCATTTGGAAATTTAATTTCTAGTGGGAGTCCTCGTGTGAACTCGTTTTGCATCTACAAGGGGTAAACCCTAAAATGAAAATTTTAATTTTGTATGCAATGCCTTGAGACATCTATTTTTGCAATTCCTTTTTAGGAATCCTTTGTGTTTCTGCTGCTTGACCCTAAGGGATTCCTTCACACACACTTCCTTCCCCAAACTTAAGAGTTGCTAGTCCCTAGCAACCAACCAAAATAGGACAAGCCTATTAAACATATTAGGGAAATTCATTGTTTTTCTCAGATTATTCAAGACTAGTTAACAATTCTTGTCATAATGGCATGGCATTGCTCTTTTGGGTTAACCTTTGTGTTACCCAGAAAGTTACCACTTTGTCGTTCCACCAAATATTTCGATAGTTGACTAACTTGATTTTCCAAATTCAAGATAGATGCCTGATAATGCATGATTTACCCTTAATTCATTTGTTTAAATGTGTATAATTTGCCATCACTTATTGTCTAACATATTGCATTTTAACACATTTTCATCTATTATGCTTTATTTAATAATTGATTTTAAAATGAATTAAGGATAAGTTTTTAAATTGAAATAATGAAATCTTGTTTCCTTTTTTGTTTTTGTAGGGAATAAATGTCAACAAATTAAAGAATTATGACCAAGGATCAAGAAGAAGAAGCCATGGATGATTAAATATCAAGAAAGGGTGAAAAAGTATGCAAAACATGGAAAATCAGGTGTATGAATCGATTCATCCATGTATGAATCGATTCATACGAATAAAAATGCCCAAGAATTGGAAAATAAGAGCCATGAATCGATTCATTCTGGCTTGAATCGATTCATACGTCTGATTCACTCAAAAATCATGCAATAATTGGCCTCGAATCTATTCATTTGCTTCCTGAATCTATTCATTTCAATTGGAATGCACAAAATACACTAAATGAATAGCTTCATGGCCAAAATGAATAGATTCATCAAGTGGAAACATTAGATAACACATTCATCAAGTGGAATCAGCACTGAAGGATTATTAATTATGCACTAGCATTCCACTGGCTCAGTTTTTTATCATTTCCTGACTCCTTTCTCTTGCTATAAATAGAAGACCCTCCTAGCTTCTTCCACATACCTCAATTCACATTTCTCTCTTAATTCCCTCTTAGTAGTTTCTTTAAGCATCAGAGGAAGGCACAAAGCCTCCTCCTCTTCTTTCCCCTCTTTGCTCCATTCCGGGTTAGTTTCTTTTCCTTGTAGTTGTTCTTATTATGCAGGGCTAAAACCCCTAGATTGATTTTCTTGGAGAATATTGTAATGTAATTTTAAGGTCATTATTTTTAATATGGTATGCTTTTATTATTGTTATTTCTTCATAATCTTACTCTGCTTATTTAATTCCATTTTGTTTAATTAAATTTGTATGCTTAATCGGTTTAATTATTCAAATGGAATAAAATAAGGTTTTAAATTAGAATGGATTAAGGAAATATGCATGCTTAATGAATATTTTCATAATCACTTTTAATAATTATGGTTTGCTTAATTCCATAATATGAGAATAGATTATGTATGTAGGCGATGTTTTTACATATGCTCAATAATTCCTAGATTTTACGATCTTGACTCCTTTTTCTTAATTAGGATGCTTGATTAAAATATTCATTTTTTAAATGAAAGTAAAGGAATTATGAATTGAAAAAGACGCTTAGTTGATTAATTCAAATTGAGCTAAGAAATTAACAGTAATGAAAGTATACAAATTATCTTTAGTGAACCAAGGATAAATTTATTTACAATACTCCAAGAAAATCAATCGCTTGTTATTTATTGTTTTAAATTCTATAATTACTTTGTTTTAATTTTAATTGTGACAACAAAATCAATCAAAACCCCCCCAATTGTATTTGTATGTTTGTTAAAATTTTGTTTGTAAAAATTAATTTTAAACTTGATTTTTCCTAAATTTTTATGTTGATCCTTGAGAGAACGACCTAGGTTGACACCCTAGTACTACATTAATTAATTTTAATGTACTAATTTGACGGAATCACAACTGTAAAAATATTCACGTCAAATTTTGGCGCCGCAGCTGGGGATCAACGATCTTTAGGAAAAATTCTTGTTTTAGATTAATTTTTTTTTGTATAAATTGAAAAAAAATAAAATAAAAAATAAAATAAAAATTTTGTTTGTTTTATTTCTTTTGCATGATTTAGGATTCTGATGATTTATTGCTCATGATGATCAAATATCTTGTTGTATGCTATGTATGACTAGAAGAACTTTTGAGCATTTATATTCATTTGATCCTGAAATTGAAAGAACTTTTCATAGGTTAATTAGAGAAGCTAGATTTAATAATAACTTTATTGATATTGATAATGATAGTATCTTTTCTGAATCTGCTGAAAGTACTACTGCTAGTTTTTCCGATATGGCTGAACCTCGTGAAAGAACTCTTAGAGAACTAGCTGCTCCTGAATTCACTTATGAAAGTTTGTGTATTCAATATCCTGATGAGGATGTCGCTTTTATACTTAAGACCAGACTTATACACTTGTTGCCTAAGTTTCATGGTCTTGCGGGTGAAGATCCGCACAAACACCTCAAAGAATTCCACATTGTGTGTTCCACAATGAAACCCCAAAACGTTCAAGAAGACCATGTCTATCTTAAAGCGTTTCCTCATTCTTTAGAGGGTGTTCTAAGGATTGGTTGTACTACCTTGCTCCAAGATCAATCACAAGTTGGAATGACTTAAAGAAAATGTTCTTGGAAAAATTCTTTCCTGCCTCTAGAACAACTGCAATCCGTAAAGACATATCTAGCGTTAGGCAACTCTCTGAAGAAAGTCTTTATGAGTATTGGGAGAGATTCAAGAAACTCTGTGCAAGTTGCCCTCACCACCAAATTTCTGAACAACTTCTTCTTCAGTACTTCTATGGAGGTCTGCACCACATTGATCGCAACATGATTGATGCGGCAAGTGGAGGAGCTTTAGGAGATATGACTGCTGCTGAAGCAAGAAACCTGATTGAGAAGATGGCATCTAACTCTCAACAATTTGGTGTGAGAAATGATTCTTTCAAACCCATGTTTGATTCCAATTCTAGTTCATCTGGAATTAAATTGGAGAGCAAACTTGATGCTCTCACCACTCTGGTCACACAATTGGCAGTAAATCAAAAATCCGTGACTGCTAAAGTATGTGGCATTTGCTCTTCACAAGAGCACCCCACTGATTGTTGTCCTTCTCTACAAGAAAAGGATAATAATAGTCCCCAAGCCTATGCAGCTAACATCTACCATGATAGACCTCCACCACCACAATAACAACAACAAAACCATGACCTTTCCACCAACAGATACAATCCAGGTTAGAGGAACCATCCAAATTTGAGATGGGGTAACCAAAATCCCCAACCCCCATTTCAAAACAATGCACCAACCTTCCAAAGACCTACACCTCAACCATCCACAAATGGCCCTTCTTTGGAGGATCTGGTGAAACAAATGGTTACACAGAACTTAGAGTATCAACAGAGGAATGATGCTACCATCCAGAGTTTAAGCAACCAAATTTGGCAATTGGCTTCATCATTAAGCCAGTTACAATCTCAAAACTCTGACAAATTACCATCTCAACCAGCTGCAAATCCAAGAAATGTGAGTGCAATTCAGTTAAGATCAGGTAAGAACCTTGAAGTACCCATACCTAAGGAACCTGAAAAACAAACAACTAAGCCTGAAATAGTTGAGAATGATGTACCCTCTTCAAGCAAATCTGAGATACAACCACCCCAAATTCCCCCTCATATCCCTCTTCCTTTCCCACCAAAAGCAATTCCAAGTAAGAAGATGGAAGAAGTGGACAAAGAAATTTTGGATACTTTCAGGAAAGTGGAAGTGAATATACCTCTTCTTGATACAATCAAGCAAATTCCCAAGTATGCCAAATTTCTGAAGGAGTTGTGTACTCACAAGAGGAGACTCAAAGGGAATGAAAGGATAAGCATGGGAAGGAATGTATCTGCACTGCTTGGTAAGGAACTTTCAAATATTCCTGAGAAATGCAAAGATCCAGGTTCGCTTTCTATATCTTGTATCATAGGCAATAACAAATTTGAAAATTGCATGTTAGATTTAGGAGCTTCAATAAATGTTATGCCTATGTCTGTTTTCAAATCATTGTCTCTTGGAAATTTACAACCTACTGGTGTAGTAATTCAGCTAGCCAATAGGAGCACTGCTTACCCTGCTGGAGTTATAGAGGATGTTTTGGTTCAGGTAGAACAACTTATTTTCCCTGTTGACTTTTTCGTACTTGATATGGAAGAAGGTATGCCTCAAATTCCTGTTCCTATCATTTTGGGAAGACCATTTTTGAAAACAGCTCGAACCAAAATAGATGTTCATTCTGGAACTCTCTCTATGGAATTTGGAGACACGAGAGTTCAATTTAATATTCTTGATGCCATGAAATACCCATTTGAAAATCATTCTGTTTTCCAAATGGACATTATTGATGAACTAGTTTTTGAACATTTTTCTAATGTTGATTTGGAATGCATAAATGATTCAAACAAATGTTTTGTATGCAATGATTCTGGAAGTTGTGATATTCGTGCTGAAATTGATAAATACATAATTTCTGATTCAGAGTCTTTAGATATACCTGTTAACTATAAGGAGCTGAATGCAGGATTTCAAGAAAATTCTAACAAAATTTTTGAGGTGCAAGCAGCAGAATCAAAATCTACTTTGTTAGTTCCATCTGTTTTGCAGGCACCCAAGTTAGAATTGAAACCCCTACCTGAGAACCTAAAGTATGTATACTTAGGGGATAATGAACAGCTCTCGGTGATAATTTCCACTTCTCTTGATGAAAATCAAGAAGAAAAATTATTGTAGGTATTGAAAAGACATAAGAAGGCTATAGAATGGACATTGGCAGACATTCCTGGAATTAGTCCATCCATGTGCATGCATAGAATATTTCTAGAGGAAAATACTAAAGCAGTAAGACAGCCCCAGAGGAGACTCAACCCTGTAATCCTTGATGTGGTTAAGAAGGAGATTACCAAGCTTCTATAAGCCGGAATCATTTATCCTATCTCTGATAGCCGATGGGTGAGTCCGATTCAAGTGGTTCCTAAGAAAACAGGGGTCACAGTTGTGAAAAATGAAAAGGATGAATTGATCCCAACTAGAGTGCAAAATAGTTGGAGAGTCTGTATTGATTACAGGAGACTAAACCAGGCAACAAAGAAGGACCATTTCCCTTTACCCTTCATTGATCAAATGCTTGAGCGTCTTACAGGTAAGTCTCACTACTGTTTTCTTGATGGATTCTCTAGATATTTTTAGATTCACATTGCACCTGAGGATCAAGAAAACACCATATTCACCTGTCCCTTTGGCACATTTGCTTATAGGAGAATGCCATTTGGCCTATGCAATGGTCCTAGAACTTTCCAAAGATGCATGATAAGTATTTTTCATGATTTCATTAAAAATTGCATAGAGGTGTTTATGGATGATTTTACTTTCTATGGATCTTCATTTAATGCATGCCTTGATAGTTTGGATAAAGTTTTGAATAGATGTATTGAAACTAACCTTGTCTTGAACTATGAAAAATGTCATTTTATGGTAAAACAAGGAATAGTTTTAGGGCATGTAATCTCTGAGAAAGGAATTGCGGTAAATCCTGCCAAGGTAGAAGTTATATCACATTTGCCTTACCCCTCTTGTGTTTGAAAGGTTCGTTCTTTTCTTGGTCATGCAGGATTCTACAGAAGATTCATAAAGGATTTCAGCAAGAAGGCTAGGCCACTATCCAGTCTGCTTCAAAATGATGTGGCATTTGAGTTTGATGAAAAGTATAAGGAGGCTTTTAATTTCCTCAAGCAAGCATTGACCACAACCCCAATAATTCAAGCACCTGTTTGGACAGCCCCATTTGAGTTGATGTTTGATGCCTCTAATTATGCATTGGGAGCTGTCCTTGGTTAGAAGATTGACAAACAGCCTAGGGTCATCTACTATGCATCTAAAACTTTAGATGTTGCCCAGGTAAATTACACCACCACTGAAAAAGAGCTCTTGGCCATTGTTTTTGCATTAGATAAGTTCAGATCTTACCTACTCGGTTCTCGAGTAGTTGTCTTTACTGACCATGCAGCTCTGAAGTACTTGTTGAAGAAAGGTGAGTCCAAGCCAAGATTAATTCGTTGGATGCTTTTGCTCCAAGAGTTTGACTTGGAAATTCATGACAGAAGTGGAACACAAAACCTTGTAGCAGACCATTTAAGCAGAATTGAGAATGCTCCTGATTCGACACCTATTCGGGACCATTTTCCCGATGAACACCTCATGAGTATTTCTAACTCTTTTGATTCACCTTGGTTTGCTAACATTGTAAATTATCTTGTTGCTTCTATTTTTCCACCATGTGCATCCAGAAACCAAATTTCAAAATTAAAAAGTGATGCAAAGTATTATATTTGGGATGACCCGTATTTGTGGAAATTGTGTAATGATCAGGTGATTCGAAGATGCATTCCCGATCATGAAATAGAATCAGTTCTTCAATTCTGCCATGCTTCACCAGTTGGTGGACATTTTGGTCCACAAAGAATAGCAAGGAAGGTGTTGGATTCTGGTTTATATTGGCCCACAATTTTTAAGGATGCATGGAGAATTTGTAACACCTGTGAAAAATGCCAAAGAACTAGTAATGCTACCACATGGAGACAACAGATGCCTCAGCAACCTATGTTGTTTTGTGAAGTATTTGATGTTTGGGGCATTGATTTTATGGGTCCATTTCCTCCATCCTTTGGTTTTACTTACATTTTATTGGCTGTAGATTATGTTTCTAAATGGGTAGAAGCTAAAGTCACCAGAACTAATAATGCTCGAGTTGTTGTGGATTTTGTTAGATCTCAAATTCTTTGCAGGTTTGGCATCCCGAGAGCAATCATTAGTGATCAAGGAACACACTTCTGCAACAGGACCATGCAAGCTATGCTCAAGAAGTATGGGGTTGTTCATAGAGTCTCTACTCCATATCACCCCCAAACCAATGGACAAGCAGAAGTCTCTAACAGAGAAATCAAAAGAATCCTGGAAAAGATAGTACAGCCTAATAAAAAGGATTGGAGCAGGAAACTGGATGATGCTCTTTAGGCACATAGAACAGCTTTTAAAGCACCTATAGGAATGTCTCCCTATAGAATTGTTTTTGGTAAGGCATGTCATCTTTCAGTGGAGATTGAGCATCGTGCTTATTGGGTTGTAAAAGCTTGCAACTTAGCACTTGATCAAGCAGGTAAAGAAAGAAAATTACAACTGAATGAGCTTGATGAGATCCGTTTGGCAGCTTATGAGAACTCGAGGTTCTATAAGGAGAAAACAAAGAAATTCCATGATAGCTCAATAGCTAGAAAGGATTTTACTGCTGGATAGAAAGTGCTACTGTTTAATTCCCGGTTGAAACTGATAGCCGGAAAATTGCGCTCTAAATGGGAAGGACCTTTCGTTGTTACTAATGTATTTCCCCATGGAGCTGTGGAAATAAAAAGTGAAAACTCCAATAAAAGCTTCAAGGTTAATGGACTACGTTTGAAGCCATTTCATGAAAATCCTTCACTTGTGAATGTTACAATGGAGGAACATACTTTGGGGGAACCACTTCTTAATCCCCCTTGAGGGAGTTTTTCTTACCCATCTTTTTACTTTTTCATTATATTGTCTATTTTGTATGCTCTGTCTTACATTGAGGACAATGTATGATTTAAGTGTGGGGGTGGGAATATTCTTGTTTATTGTTGTGTTGTTGTGTGATTAATTTTGTGTGACTATTTTCATAAAAAAAAATTAAAAATAAAAGATTTTGTGTGTGTTTTTGTTTTAAAATGGCATGTTTTATTGGAATTTTAAGATATGCATGAGTAATAGGTAAATTCTTTCATGTCTGATATGAGCTTAATGATATGTTATAATTTGAACTCAAGCAATTTTTGTATGATGAGAATGACATGATAATTGAGAAATGATCATATATGATAAAATTATACCTTGTGAGATTTTTGAGCCTTAAAATTTGATGGATCACTTTAAACTATCTTAATCCTTTCATGTGTGATTAATTCCTGAAAGCTTACATCCTAATTTTTGTCTTGTTTCTTGATGATACTTAAAACTCATATGAATGTATTTGAAATGATACAAGCATTTTGTTCAATTGAGCCACTAAGCCATATAAGCCTACCATGAATAAATTATCTCTTGCTAGCCATTTTGAGCCTATTTAACTGTTTCCTTATTGCAGCTCAAATAAGCCATGGATGAAAAACCAAAAATATACCTACCTTAAGGAATATATTGGAGCTTTGGAATCAAGTCAAAAACAGGCATTCAAATAAGTGTGGGAGTATAAAAAATTACAACTCTTGTTCCAAGTGTTATGCAATTTCATTATAAAAAAAAACTTTATTATGATTACGACCAAATATCATACAATAAATGTTTTACCCTCACTGTTTGCCAGTTAAATTAATTGCTTCATCATTCTTTTTGGTATTTAAAAAAAATAAAAAATAAAAAAATAAAAAAATAAAAATATTTTCCATCCATTTTAATCTTGGCCACATTACAACCCTACAAAGCCCTGTTGATCTACACATGCATTTGTGTTGATTGTGGAATTGAGAAACTTGCCAAATTTTTAGACTGTTTGTTTTTTAGGAAATGTTTAGAGAGTATACACAAATCTTAAACACTTGAGAGTTGACAGTATGTTTTGTGAGGCTCTATCACTTATGATCTTCTTTTCAGTTTAAATTAATTTTCACATGCCTAAGTGTTTGAATGATTTTTATATATATCTTCATGCTTTATATCCTACATGTTGAATAACTCTTGTTCCTTTGTATATTCCTAAGATTTCATGACAAACATGCCAATTCTGTGTGTTGTTGTTTTCAACTTAAATGTTTTCAATAAATTATGGTACTTATTTTTATTCTGATTTTGCTCGGGAGTGCAAAAGAATAAGTGTGGGAGTATTTGATAATGCATAATTTACCCTTAATTCATTTGTTTAAATGTGTATAATTTGCCATCACTTATTGTCTAACATATTGCATTTTAACACATTTTCATATTTTGTGCTTTATTTAATAATTGATTTTAAAATGAATTAAGGATAAGTTTTTAAATTGAAATGATGAAATCTTGTTTCCTTTTTTGTTTTTGTAGGGAATAAATGTTAACAAATTAAAGAATTATGACCAAGGATCAAGAAGAAGAAGCCATGGATGATTAAATATCAAGAAAGGGTGAAAAAGTATGCAAAACATGGAAAATCAGGTGTATGAATCGATTCATCCATGTATGAATCGATTCATACGAATAAAAATGCCCAAGAATTGGAAAATAAGAGCCATGAATCGATTCATTCTGGCCTGAATCGATTCATACGTCTGATTCACTCAAAAATCATGCAATAATTGGCCTCGAATCTATTCATTTGCTTCCTGAATCTATTCATTTCAATTGGAATGCACAAAATACACTAAATGAATAGATTCATGGCCAAAATGAATAGATTCATCAAGTGGAAACATCAGATAACGCATTCATCAAGTGGAATCAGCACTGAAGGATTATTAATTATGCACTAGCATTCCACTGGCTCAGTTTTTTATCATTTCCTGACTCCTTTCTCATGCTATAAATAGAAGACCCTCCTAGCTTCTTCCACACACCTCAATTCACATTTCTCTCTTAATTCCCTCTTAGTAGTTTCTTTAAGCATGAGAGGAAGGCACAAAGCCTCCTCCTCTTCTTTCCCCTCTTTGCTCCATTCCGGGTTAGTTTCTTTTCCTTGTAGTTGTTCTTATTATGGAGGGCTAAAAACCCTAGATTGATTTTCTTGGAGAATATTGTAATGTAATTTTAAGGTCATTATTTTTAATATAGTATGCTTTTATTATTGTTATTTCTTTATAATCTTACTCTGCTTATTTAATTCTATTTTGTTTAATTAAATTTGTATGCTTAATCGGTTTAATTATTCAAATGGAATAAAATAAGGTTTTAAATTAGAATGGATTAAGGAAATATGCATGCTTAATGAATATTTTCATAATCACTTTTAATAATTATGGTTTGCTTAATTCCATAATATGAGAATAGATTATGTATGTAGGCGATGTTTTTACATATGCTCAATAATTCCTAGATTTTACGATCTTGACTCCTTTTGCTTAATTAGGATGCTTGATTAAAATATTCATTTTTTAAATGAAAGTAAAGGAATTATGAATTGAAAAATATGCTTAGCTGATTAATTCAAATTGAGCTAAGAAATTAACAGTAATGAAAGTATACAAATTATCTTTAGTGAACCAAGGATAAATTTATTTACAATACTCCAAGAAAATCAATCGCTTGTTATTTATTGTTTTAAATTCTATAATTACTTTGTTTTAATTTTAATATTGACAACAAAATCAATCAAAACCCCCCAATTGTATTTGTATGTTTGTTAAAATTTTGTTTGTAAAAATTAATTTTAAACTTGATTTTTCCTAAATTTTTATGTTGATCCTTGAGAGAACGACCTAGGTTGACACCCTAGTACTACATTAATTAATTTTAATGTACTAATTTGACAGAATCACGACTGTAAAAATATTCACGTCAATGCCACTTAATTCTTGAAGCTGGTCTGAGTGGACTGAATAAATTAAGATAATACATTCTCCAACTTTGACTTTTCTTTAGCAGCTTAAGGTTGTAGACGATTAACTTGTTGCTGATGTGGTTGGCCTTCACCTATGTTTTGGTTTATATTTTGGTTCATATTTTGGTTCAAATAGGGACCTCTTTGCCAAGAAAAGTTGGGATGACTCCTAAAGTTGGGGTTAAAGGAGTTTGATGGATAAGTCCTCTAGAGTTGTTGGCTATGTAATTCACTTGTTCAGCTTGGCCATTACACATCCCATTCTCATGATCTCCCCCACAAAAATCATAGCTCAACATACATACTTGACTAGGCTTCTGCAGTTCAGAGATCTGCACACTCAACTTTTCCAAAGTTTGAGTCATCAACTTGCTTTGTGCTGGAAAAACATCCTACATATCAAACTCCATTACTCCTCTCCTTTGCATATTACTCCTCCCATTGATCAAACATTCATTGGAAGCCGTTACATTATCAACTCAATGGCTTCCTCCATTATTTTAGTAGTCAATGAACTTTCAGCTGAGGCATCAATTAAGACTCTTGTGGTAGGTCTGACTCTATTATAGAAACTGTTCACTTGTTGCATCTTAGGAATTTGATGATGAGGGCACTTCCTCAAGCTTTCTTTGTATTTGTCCCATTCTTCTAACAAGGATTCCTCTTCTTTTTGCTGGAAGCAAGTGATCTTATTCCGTAGCCTAGCATACTTGGAAGGAGAAAAATACTTGATTCAAAATGTTATGGTCAAATCCTCCCAAGTTAATATACTTCCCTTTAGTTGACTAGCTTTGTCCCAGAGAGAAAAATAAAACAATCTTAGCTTGATTACTTCATTCGGAACGCCATTTATCTTTATGGTATCGCAAATCTGGAGGAAATTAGCCAAGTGCAAATTAGGGTCTTCAATCTCACTTTCTCCAAATTGATCATTTTGCACTAAATGCTAGGGTGTTGGTATTAACTCAGAGTTGTTTGTAACTATTAGAGGTCTGAGAATGCTAGATTACATCCCGTTATCTATTGGCCTTGAATAGTCACTAAGAGTAACTCTTCTTCCATTTTTTACCATCTCAGCTTGCTCTTTCAATTTAGCTTGTTTTCTTAATTTTCGTTCTAATTGATCTATATCTAGATAAAAAATTAGTGGTTCTTTTCCTTGTCTATTTCTTACCTGGATACACAACTCAACAAAACAACTATAAGCAAAAGTCTAATTATATGGTTAGTCTTGAATAGCAAGTTGAAACAGAACAACAACACAACTTAACTATACTAAAAGAAATTACTACAAACTATCAAATGCAATTAAAAAGGTTCAGTCTAGTACCAGCCCAAGGATTGATGATATTAATCACCAATCCCCAGTAAGGGTGCCATTAACTTGATGCAAAACCATCGAGGATGAAATTCTATGGCAAGCGCACTAATTCTTAAACTGAGTATACTTGTGTCGTTCACATAGGGATTGAGTTAATTACCTCACCCCAAGGCTGATACTATCTGAACCAACCAAAAATTCATGCAATATATTATATTTCTTTCTTTTTACTATATTCTGATTTTTATGGAACTTTTAATTAAGACACAATAGTAACATAAAATGCAATAAAAATTGATGTAGTTGACAAGAATGAAAGTAGGTTGAAATCAACTTCAACACATAATATTAGTCCAAAACATATGAATAAGACATAAATTCCAATTAAGAGCATGCATAGAGTTCCACATATGAATAATCCTTAATCCCTTAGCCAATTATTGCTATTTCACTACACATAAATCCTAATTCCTTAGGTATTCATATGCACTAAAACTTAATGCAAAATTAAGGTTGAACCCTAGTTATTCACCTAATCCTTTAGGCCTGAAGTAACTAAGAAGCAAGATGTATACCAGAGATCTCTACCATGATTCCTCTTTGGAGAGAAACTCTAAATAGGTCTGAATCTTCCAATTCAAAAGTTGAAGTCCACACTCTTATAATGTTCAGACATGCCTTAGTAGAAATCACTCCTCAATTAATAGAGATTAACCTCCATTGAAGTTTCAGCAGATTCCAACCATGAAGGTTTAGTTACACATGATGGAAAAATAAATGAACACAGATGAAGAAAATATGATTCAGAGAAGAAAGAAGGGAGAGAAAATCGAAAGATAAAATCTGAAGAGAGATAATGAAATCTAAAAATATGAAGTGGTCTTTTTAATTGCACTGTAATTAAATATATATACTAACTAGATTTAATCAATAATTACTAGACTAATAAATTATGAATTCACCCTTTAAGGACTTACATATAAATAACAAACTTTAACTTACCCAACAATTACAATGAAACAACTAAAATTAATTGAATCAGGTGCCTTTCCCTCTTTACACGCGTAGGTATGCCTATGGGCGTAATGGCATAATGCCTTTCCCTTTAGGACGCTGGCCTCCTGGTCTAATCCTGAAAGTAAGCATGAGAGGGAGCGTGGAAAGAGCGTAGACGTGCTGGTTCCTTGGTTTGGGTCTAAAAATCATGGTAAAGCATGTGTAAATCAAGCGTAAAATGAGCCTGATCATGCTCAGTCTCTAGAGTGCCTCACATGAATTAACATATCCTAGTGTGGGCACACGCTGGAAAATGTAGACACGTGTAGACTCTAATTCAAGGTCTGATCCTTTGAGCATTTGAGTGTAAGAAGAGCATGACTTGGGCGTGAGTACGCCCAACCTTTGAGTTGCACTAGACTTTTGGCATCCATCCCAATATGGGTGTATGCTAACTAGCGTAGGCACGTGTGGTTCCTTGAATCGCCTGATGCTTGACCATAAGCCTGAACGTGTGGCTAGTGTTTGGGCGCTGGCTCTTTGACTTGGGTGCATGAATTTTCTTGTGTGCTAGTGTAGACTTACACGGGGTAGCGTAAGTACGCATGACCTTGGAGCTTCCTTTTTTTACGTAAGTGTGGGTGTAGGTTCAATGTAAGTACGCTAACTCTTTGGACCTTTGATTCCTGTTATGCACTTAGACCTTAAACATGATGTAACACCCTCATTTTAATAATTAAATGAGATCCAGAACAGGGAAAATTTTTCCCAAAAAAAGCCAACCCAGCAACCGGGTAGAATTAGACAATAATAAAGGAAGGCAAAGAGCTGACCAGAAGCTCGGAAAACCGATTAGAACAAGGAAAAACATTCATAGTGGAAGAATAAAACAGCGCCTGAGCGAGACCCCAAAACAGCGTGCACTCGCTCAAGGGAGATACAGCACGCTTGAGCGAGCAGCCCAACTCGCTCGGGCGTACACCCCATCGCTTAAACGAAATCAACCAACAACCTTCCCATACGCTCACGCTCGTTGGAGTGAATGTCTCATTCGCTGGGGCGGACACAGGTACAAGGTAATCTTTCACTCGGATTTGGGACATAGTTTCCCCCAGTAAATCATCACGCTTGAACCTCACTCGGGAATCTACACAGCTCCTCATTTCATTCATATAGGTTACAAGTATAAACCACTCGGGAAATTACTTCCCTACCAAGCCGAACCAAAGCCTTCCATTGAGGACATACTCGCTGGAGCGAGAACTCACTCGTTGAAGCATGAAGCCAGACTCGGCATTCCCATCACTCAGTAAAGGGTTTCACTCGATATTCAGGGGTTCCATTCACTCGGGAACAGCCCCAATACTTGCTTCCCTCGGAAGTTCGTAACTTAGTCTCTCAATTTTGTCCACAGAGGCCACGCAATGGCCCACTTGGAAAATATTAATAATTCCACTCGGAATCTAAGAAGTTACTCCACTCGGGGTCTCATAATTTCCCTTGGAGAAGTTCACTCGGATTCCACTCGGGCCTATACAAAATAATTCCCCACTCGGGGTTTCCTTATAATTTCACTCAGCAACGATCATTCTTAATATTACTCGGGAGATTCGCCCATCAGCTTTTACACAATATAAGTTCATCTAAGGTATCTTACTCAGAATCCAATTAAGCATCACCGCTCAGAAGGGAAGGCCCAGCCATTTATAGTCTCACTCGGAGATGGCTCCCACAACTAAGTTTACTAGGAGAATCATTAATTTAGCGATATTCTATCCACCATTCTCTCTCCGTCTACTCAAACCCAAGTCACCAGTATACAACATATATGTACCTACATGATCATGCACTCGAAATACTCATTACCTTCCATCATTCATTCATCAGCACCTGGTATCCGATACAAGCACAGGTTATCATCATAAACCATATACGTATATAAACATGCACTCGGGTCATAATAGTTCAGATTACTTATATATATAAATTTATATTCATTATACAACACTGTTATTATGAGCCGGCCAAGGCTATAACTGACTTAAACGTAATAAATGCAATACAAACACTCAACAGTCGGAGTACACGTCACTCGGACTTGAGGTCTTCACACCATTCCGAGTCTGACCTGCATACACTGAAAAATGGTGTAGGGGTGAGCTTTTACATATGAAGCAATAATTATTGACTCGGATTTTACCTCAAACCTCAATTATATAATTTACCTGGCTCAATCCATAAATATATATATATCTACTCCCAATTAATATAAAGGTCACACAACATCATCCAATCGGAAATCACACAATAACATACCTTCTCAATCACACATCACATGGCACTTGGCAACAGCATCAATACATACATATTCATTCAGTCGGAATTCACTCATATGACATCATCTAGTCGGCATTCATTCAAATCAATCAATCCATTCCAATCATGTTGGTCTTGATAACCATGCTCATACACACATGCATGCGGATCCGGCTTAAAGCATGATTTCAGTTACAGATTCTTTCCTGGCCCCTCGTCCATTAGCCCTTCCTGCGTGGTACCGGCCTCCCATTGGCGTCTCGAGACTCCTCTCTAGCTCCTACGGCTACCACGGGCCCTCATGGAACTAGCCAGGACTGGAAGGCACCTCGTATGTGCAACCTCATGCAATACCACACAGTATTCTAAATGGAATCAAGCATCAACTCATATCTCGAGCATTCAGAAATCATTATGGCGTTCTCATTCAAATACATTCAACATAACAGCATACAGAACCCAGCAAATCACCCCCCTTTTTAACTCATAGTTACATGCATTCAGTCAACATGCTCAGAAACATTAACATGCACTAATAGATGGAATCACACCACAAATGTAACACCTTATTATTTGCAACTAATAATTCAAAAAATATGAGAAAATTTTTCACAAAAACAGTCACGTAACATCTGATATAGAAGGGAGCAGGCAAGGGGGAAAACGAAGAGCATTCACGCGCATATAGCAACCTACAGAGAAGCTAAAACTGGGGCCGGCTCAATGGGTTTATCGTAACACACCAGCACCAGGGCGGATTACACAACGCCGTTTGCTCGCTCGGACGGGGTCTAACACCGTCCAGGCGGAGTATGGTAATGCAACAGCGGATAGAGGGGATTTCACAAGGAAGCTTTCCTTCGAGTAACACCGGTCACTCAATAGGAGGAAACAGCTAAGGGAAAGATGTTAATACATTCACACGCGTAGCATTCGGTAGAAGGGCGGAGTTCGAATCATCCTACTTGGCTGGGCGGGGTATGTTTGTCCTGGGCGGACTCCAGAGCGAAAGTGACCCGCTCAACCGTTGTCTCACACCGCCTAAACGGTGTGTGACAATGCAACATCAGACGTGAAACTCTTCAAGTAAACCTTACATTAGCGTCTATTCGTTCCTACGGGCTGATCTTTTCTCAGAGAACGCTGGACGTTCAGCTTCAGAAGACAGGTGAGGGAAGAAGAAGGGAGATGTTCATATGCAAGAGTAATTTATGGAGGAAGGGGGCCAGAACCTATTCCGCCCAACTCAGCTATTTATGACAACGCCTGGGCGGACTCAACCACAACGCCCAAATCAGGGGTCAACACCGGTGTCTGGATTGCATTAGCATCACGACGGAGAGGAAAGGTAATTGAACGATGTCCCATTCCAACAACTACTCGCTCCAACGCGAGTCCTCCCGCTTGGACGAATTGCCCCCATACTTCGGGCGGGGTACGACAACGTCTGGCGAAGACTAAGATAACACTGACTCGCTCAAGCGAGATCCGACGCCGCCTGAGCGAAGCCTAACAATGCAACCACGGAAGGAGGAAGTAATAACACCACCGTCCAGTTCAGCAAGGCACAACAACGCCCACTCACTCAGGCGATGTCCAACACCGCCCAGTGAGATATAATAATGCGACAACGGAAGAGGGAGGTACATAGGCGGGGTCTCACGTTGATATTTGCTTGCTTCAGCATGGTTCCACGTACTTGGGCGAACCGTCCTAGCCACTTGGGCGAGGTATGACACCGCCTAAGCGAGGTCAGCACAACGCCCCTCCAACACAAACACAAGGTAATTCTCCATCGGATATGGACAAGGTTCATCCAAGGTATTTTACTGTTCATCGAGGTATCATCATTCGAACAAGAAGGCATAGCCATATGCAGTTCCGCTCAGAGTTGGCTCCCCAACTACGTCCACTCGTATACAACATATTGTACGTACAGAATTATGCACTCAGAATACGTCATTCATTCCTCTGTTATCAATATAATACCTGTATATATATATGAACATGCACTCGGTTTACAATGACACAATTACCTATACGCATATATAAATATATTCATGTTCATTACACCACACTGTTATTACGAGCCGGCCAAGGCTACAACTGACGAACATGACACATACAAAATAAACACTTGCGGGCGGAGTACCCTTCACTCGGACCTGAGACCTTATCATCACTTCAGAATCCAACCTGCATACTTACTGAAAAATGGTGCAGGGGTGAGCATCTTAAATTTTAAATGACAGATACCGACTCAGGGTGCCTCACAATTATACGACAGTACATATATATACACACAATTATACATGGCAACAGTTATAGTCAGGGTAGCATCAATCAACAACATTAACATATGATAATCAATGACTTAATAACAATACCCATGGATCAGAACGCATATGTTAAATATTTCTCAATCAGAATTCAACAATTTTTACTCGGCTACACACCTAACATTTCAATAACACTGATATATATATATATTTTCATGAAACGGACTTCACTTAGCATCCAAGGCAGGTTCATACGGAGTAATTCACTCGGACATACACATTCCTCATCTCACTAACACTTCGCATGCGCAACCAATTTCAACATTGTCAACAGATGATAAACACATATTATTTCACTCGGTTCCGCATTCGTGTGTATCGGTTTAGACGTTGCAACGTAGGCTCTCAGCCTTTTTACACATAGCTCTCAGCTATCAAATCAGCTCACAGCTGCTTGGCCGTTTTACAGGTACCCAACCGTTTGTCCACAGGTGACACCAACGCTCACAGCGCCAACGGCGGTGTTCACAGACAGCCCGAGTCCCACTCAAGGGCTACCTTGAGTCACACTCAAGGATTTTACAGCGTCACACGCTGGATGACCGAAGGTAGTGTCACACACTACGTGCTTACAGCATAAACGCATCACATGCGCCATACGCGGATTCATCACACACACAGAATTCATATACACAGCCATATATGCATCTCATGCAATTGGCATCATACATCATCAGCATTCAAATGGCACATGCATCTCATGCAATCAATGCTGGACATCAACAGTACTCCACACACAGCATTTAACTCATGCACACATCCTCTTATTCAATCACACATCTTTCACATGCAGTCGGTAATACATATCATCAGGACTCCGCCTGTTAATTCAACACACACAGCTCCCATGTGAGCATTTACATCAACTTCAAGTTAACATGCATTCGGTTCACAGCAGCATCAAGACTTAATCAGCGCAAGTATTTATACTAAGAATGACAGGCTCATGCAAGCATTCCAATCAATCATGATACAATATGCAATCAGTATATGACAGTACCAGAACTTAATAAACACATGCATTCCTTTGAACATGCACAGATTCAATAAAGCATTCTCATCAACACAACACAACATGCAATCGGGTTCCATGGTAACGAGGCTCAACAACGCATACGTTTCTAAGGAAGATGCTAACATGCGACACTCATCTTTCACTCGTCATGCAACTGGGCTGTACACACTCGCAGGCAACACAACACACAAGCAAAGCAAGGATATAGCAAGCATCAGTACTCGGAACCTGTTCTTAACCCATGCATTTAAGATAGAAGATACTCCCCCTACCTGGACTGAAGCTCTCAGTCAGTCAACATGACATTCAATTCCAGAGGAACACTGAATCACCCTTAACATCTGCATGCAAGAGCAGGGGAGGCCCAAGACGTCCTGCTCTCAGCTCGCTCCCTTGAAGGGCTCCATCGCAATGCTGTGAACACTCTGATCCCCTTGAAGCTCCTCGCAGTGCAGATCTCCACTGGGGCTTGGCAGTTTCGAACAAGAAGAGGAAGTCGACGAAGGAATGAAGGAACAAGGAAGGAGACAGGTTGCTTGCAGGAGGAAGGCACACCTGCACTCTCTCTGGCTCGTTGAGTGAAGAAGGAGGACTTCCGACCTTCAGCCACCACTGTTGCGAGCTCGCAGGAACAGCGAGTAGAGAAAGAAGAAGAGGAGAAGGAGAGTGAAGAGCGAAGAAGAGAAGAAGAGAAATCTGAAGGAAAATGCATAACTTTAATGACCCAAGGCACATATATGTAAAGGCGTGCGCGTGCGCGAGGAAGAGGAGAGTGGGGTAGGAAATCGTGGACGGACTCACCAATCGCAAACAGCCACCCCTTACCAATTAAGCTTATTTAATTTGTCACTATTTCTCAAGTTAAACCGAATATAATTAACAAATGATTTTCTACTTCTGGAATTACTATTTTAGCAATTTAGATTCATTCGGTAAATAATTATTAAATCGGGATATTACAACAAAGCAGTTCACAACATCACCAACCCGGGAGTTGCATGCACAATTACTCAATCACAACACATCGAACTACACATCTCACACATAACACATCACATTAAAGCAAGCACCCAGAATTCGTCCATAAATCGTACACTTGACATGCAAAGCGCCCCCTACCTGTTGTCGGGGTTCAGGGACTCCTCGAGTTGCAATACTGACTGATCGCCCTTCTGTTACACCTCCTCCAACAGCCTTCGAGCTCAGCGTTGATCCTGGGCCAGAGTTGCTCTTTCTTCCAACGGGTTCGTCTGCCCCACGGCCCCAAGGCACTTCCCAGCACAGCTTCCAACTGGGACACTAACAGCTTCAAGCGGAAGGAGAAGAAGAAGAAGAAGAAGAAGAAGAAGAAGAAGAAGAAGAAGAAGAAGAAGAAGAAGAAGAAGAAGAAGAAGAAGAAGAAGAAGAAGAAGAAAAAAAAAAGAAGAAGAAGAAGAAGAAGAAGAAGAAGAAGAAGAAGAAGAAGAAGAAGAAGACAGAGGGGATGAAGAGAACAGGGAGTGGAAACAGGGCCACATCGCTGTTCCACCCAGAAAAGCTCTTCAACTCTCTCCCTATTCTTTCCACGCGGGTGATGCGAATGAGGGTGAAGAAGAAGAGAAACAGTAAAAGGAAGAGACCAGATGTACGCATGAAGGAGAGCTGTCCAGCGTAACTAATAAGGGAAAGAAAGAGTTGAAGTTCTTTTATACCTCCAGGGGTGCATGTGTCCTTTCACCTGGCATTAACATTATTTATTCAATTATTTCTAACCAATCAACAATTACTCTAATTAACCATTAATCCTAATTCTGCAATTAACCCTTAATTAATAGCTTAATCTCAATCGGTAATTAAATTAAGAATCGGGATGTTATAGTTCTCCCCCTCTCAAAAGAATTTCGTCCTCGAAATTCAAACACATGCTTAGCCTCAATGAACCACTCAGAAAATCGCTGTCATACCACAATAAGCAATTACACCTCTATGCATCTCAAGTATTCGTACATTGTTTAAATTCCAGTCGGTATAATTGGTTTCCAAAGCAATCTACCAACCGCTCCACCCAGAAAGCCGAGACATCACTCTTAACACATTTCTACTTCGGAAGTGTCACCATCGACTTGGAATAACATTCATTTCTTTCACTCAGACTTACCTCAACAAACAGATCGGAATACCACAGTCATGCTCTGACTGCAACTCTTCACTCTTCCACGTCTCCGACTGCTTCATAATTTCTAATCAGCATAAATAAAACAACTCTTCATAGTCTTTATTACATTCGGGATTCCATTCCCTACGTAGTTACCCCCATTCAACTCTGCCAGTCCACTATAACCAATGGTACATCAAGTTCCTTGGCCACTCGGCCTTACACACTCAACGTTAATCGGTGCACATCCACCAACTGTTCCTTCAGTCCCAATGGAGTCACTCAGAATAATTATGTATCAACACAGGGTATAAACACAAAGTCGTGTCGATTACAGTGTTGGGGCAGTTTAATCGGCAAGAAGCATTACCGATTCCCACAGAATACTCACCAATGTCTGATTCACCTTGGATTAAACCCTCGGGTAGTCAACATCCGACTCCAAAATTTCTTCTCTAAATCATGATATATCTTGACAATACCGAGACAAACGCTCAAAAGAGTTTCAAGGTGCTCCAATTAGCACAGACTGCCTGGATTTTCCCTTTACAGGCATCACACTCGATTCTAGAATCTCCAATTTCTAACCATTCCTTGGGCCAATTCCATGCCTACACCCTGAGAAGGTCACTTGGGACTCTCAATCAAAAGGGTTGTTCGGTGTTTGAAGGAAATTCTTACCCGGAAAACTTTCCATTTACCCTAGTTTGCACTCGGAATTCAAGCCCACTCTGAATACAAATCTGAGTTCCAACTCAGCAGCTTCGAACATCAATCCGAACACATCTATGGATAAATTTACCCCTCGGGCATTAACTCTTCCTTAGGATAATTCACTCGGAGACTTACCCATTCATAGCCCCATATTCCGACCAGACATCCATTTGGTAAGATTAGTCAGGGGCACATCCTACAGACTTAAAATTTTCGCATGATGAATCATTTACTTCGTACCATTCCACTCGGAAACGTCACACTCCGAGTCACACCACTCGAATCTTACCCTACTCAGAAGTGTCACACTCGGACACAATTCCCTTAACTTAGCAATGATCCTCTCTATGAGGTTTTACTCGGAACACCATAAGTTCACTCAGTAATCCTTTCTCCCAAAAGGTTTTACTCGAAATTACATTCCTTCTCTTCACTCAAAATCATCTCTACCTCCTGTCACTCAAATTATATTAACCTTTCCTAAGTAAATCTTGCCTCATTAATTATCTCAGCTCGCAAATCATGACCCTTCATCAAATCCTCAACATTACTCGGCTAAACCCATAAACCTCTAATTCTGGTGTTAGGTTTGGGTCACGGATATATGCACTCAGTAACTAATTGCTCCCATCGGGATTCGGGCTACCATTAATGAATACTTGTCATACCAACAGCATTACTACATTCCCAATAATGGCTGTAGCAATTTCTAAACGTTGTTCTAGGTATATCAGGGACCTTAATCCGCTCTAATGGCATTCTAAGTGTCAATTGACTCTGGTAAACCGAGTCGCATATAATTAATCCTCCAAATCTTCAGTACTCTGTAGTGGTTATTATTTCCTATAGTTAACTTACTCAATCGGTTGGCAATCAAGGCATGACCACACACCAACGCCACACCTTTCGATCAGTAACACAAGGTACATATGTTGGCAAGATCACCTTCTTGTCCCCGACAGTCAACACCACTTTCACAATCAACCATACTCCACATAACCTCTGATTCTCTCAGAGGTAACCACCTCAATGCCAAACAAGTCTCCTATCCTTTTCTGAATACACTATCAATTACCATCCACTCGACACACTCCCACTTTTACTCAGGACAGCCCGATAGACTCACCATCACCATAAGCAGCTACAACCTCACCTGCCCGACTCATGAATTGTTGCATCCAACTTATAGGATGACGTCTCGTTCCTATAGGGTTACAACAATTACATAAAGTCACTGCAAGAGTGTACGCTGCCACAATGCCCATGGTATGTAGAGTCGTCTCGGAACAGCATAGCTCACACTGACTGTACTCACACAGGTAATACTAAAGCACATGAAATTAATGACAATTCACATAAATTTATAAATAACACATTTATATCAACATCATTGTTATGCACCGACTAGGGTACATCACACAACAACAGTCATAAGTTATCAATTACCATCACTATAAAAGTGTACAATAGCAATAGATTTCTGACTCACACAGGGTTCACACCTCGTCGCTGAATCTTATCCTCATAAAGCTATAATCTGACAGTCTATTATTCTATCATGTTGTCATTCATCAATCAATTGGAGCCTAACAATTCATTAATCCCACTTGAGTATACATCTCGAGGTTACCATATAATTTCCGATTAAACAACAAGTTTTTGCCTTAGTGGACTCTCTTCGCTAATCATAAGTACAACCCTCCTATTGGATGTACAATCAGCCTCATCACACGAGTTCTGTCATTACTCGACTCAATACCCAATCGCACCCAGGACTCAACACTACCATTTCTTTATCCATCAGGTATCATTCGTTATTTGTACTTCACCATATGGCTATTCAATCCTCAAGGAGTTACCATACAATTGCCTTACTCGGTTCAGCAATTCACAGGGTTAATCAAATTATCAGAATCGAATTTCTAGGGGTCATTAAGTACCCGTTGTAGGCATTCTCACAACATCCAATTATCACCGAGCCTAGCTCACCATAGTGTCTGATTCCATAAGTCTAACAGTATAAGGTCATGCTAAACCCAATCGGTTTTCTACACCTTATGGGTCACAATTCAATCAATAATTTACTCGGTTTTTAGCCACAACACCGAGTCTAACCTAAGTCATCACACAATAAAATCATCACACAATGGTAATCCAAGCCTCAATGAGTTACTACGCACTTGCTTTACTCGGGCTCAACAACTCACAAGATTAATAAATTATCAGACTTAGAATTTCTAAGGGGTCACCACTTACCCATCGTGGGTCACGCCCAAAATATCCAAACATTATAAAGCCCAATGCCATTCACTCAGTCTTCACACACCAAAACCGAGACAGTATTCAAATCAAACAGGTATTCTATGTCACATTCATTCATTCATGATCATGCCCAATTAACTGGGTCACCACACCTAGTGGTCCAGCATCTAGTCCATCAGCCACTTGGTTTCCTCACCAACCACCGAGACGTAATCCCAATTTAACATATACCCGATCTCGCCCTTGTTTACTTATTACACACCCAGATTTTTAACTTAGGAAACTGCAACACATCACTCATACCATATATCGTTCATTCATCGCTCACTCAATTTCCCAATTTAGGAATCTGCAATCAATCAATTACATCCTATACCATATAGGATTCACGTGCCAAAAGATATGTACCTGGCAACTTAGAAAACTGCAATAAACTACTTATGCCATAAACTACACACGTCATACATCATTCACTTAATCAACTCGAACATAAAAGTTCTAATCCATTCAACAAGCATGACTTGGCCATGAACCATCAACATAGCGCACCCAAGAGTCCTAACCAATTGATCCGACCTCCACCTGTACCAGGGTCCCAACATTTATCATTCTATTTCTTCTGACTGACCCAGGCTTAAAATAACCCCTAGGTAGTTCATAAACAATCAGGCTAGGGTAGCATCCAGTCTTCTATCCCCCAATCAACGTCACAACAGTAGTACCCTTCACTACTGTCTGCAACAAAACACATAAGCATAAAATCACACAAATCATGATTAATCATGTATCAATTTAACAGAATACTACAGGCAATGATGACAATCGGTCATATTGCACACAACCGCCCACTAACAGTAGGCAAACCTTGGCCATGGACCTTTTGGTCTGCTCTGATACCAAAATGTAACACCCTCATTTTAATAATTAAATGAGATCCAGAACAGGGAAAATTTTTCCCAAAAAAAGCTAACCCAGCAACCGGGTAGAATTAGACAATAATAAAGGAAGGCAAAGAGCTGACCAGAAGCTCGAAAAACCGATTAGAACAAGGAAAAACATTCACAGTGGAAGAATAAAGCAGCGCCTGAGCGAGACCCCAAAACAGTGTGCACTCGCTCAAGGGAGATACAGCACGCTTGAGCGAACAGCCCAACTCGCTCGGGCGTACACCCCATCGCTTAAGCGAAATCAACCAACAACCTTCCTATGTACTCACGCTCGTTGGAGCGAATGTCTCATTCGCTGGGGCGGACACAGGTACAAGGTAATCTTTCACTCGGATTTGGGACATAGTTTCCCCCAGTAAATCATCACGCTTAAACCTCACTCAGGAATCTACACAGCTCCTCATTTCATTCATATAGGTTACAAGTATAAACCACTCGGGAAATTACTTCCCTACCAAGCCGAACCAAAGCCTTCCATTGAGGACATACTCGCTGGAGCGAGAACTCACTCGTTGAAGCATGAAGCCAGACTCGGTATTCCCATCACTCGGTAAAGGGTTTCACTCGATATTCAGGGGTTCCATTCACTCAGGAACAACCCCAATACTTGCCTCCCTCGGAAGTTCGTAACTTAGTCTCTCAATTTTGTCCACAGAGGCCACGCAATGGCCCACTCGGAAAATATTAATAATTCCACTCGGAATCTATGAAGTTACTCCACTCGGGGTCTAATAATTTCCCTTGGAGAAGTTCACTCGGATTCCACTCGGGCCTATACAAAATAATTCCCCACTCGGGGTTTCCTTATAATTTCACTCGACAACGATCATTCTTAATATTACTCGGGAGATTCGCCCATCAGCTTTTACACAATATAAGTTCATCTAAGGTATCTTACTCAGAATCCAATTAAGCATCACCGCTCAGAAGGGAAGGCCCAGCCATTTATAGTCTCACTCGGAGATGGCTCCCACAACTAAGTTTACTAGGAGAATCATTAACTTAGCGATATTTTATCCACCATTCTCTCTCCGTCTACTCAAACCCAAGTCACCAGTATACAACATATATGTACCTACATGATCATGCACTCGAAATACTCATTACCTTCCATCATTCATTCGTCAGCACCTGGTATCCGATACAAGCACAGGTTATCATCATAAACCATATACGTATATAAACATGCACTCGGGTCATAATAGTTCAGATTACTTATATATATAAATTTATATTCATTATACAACACTGTTATTATGAGCCGGCCAAGGCTATAACTGACTTAAACGTAATAAATGCAATACAAACACTCAACAGTCGGAGTGCACGTCACTCGAACTTGAGGTCTTCACACCATTCCGAGTCCGACCTGCATACACTGAAAAATGGTGTAGGGGTGAGCTTTTACATATGAAGCAATAGTTATTGACTCGGATTTTACCTCAAACCTCAATTATATAATTTACCTGGCTCAATCCACAAATATATATATATCTACTCCCAATTAATATAAAGGTCACACAACATCATCCAATCAGAAATCACACAATAACATACCTTCTCAATCACACATCACATGGCACTTCGCAACAGTATCAATACATACATATTCATTCAGTCGGAATTCACTCATATGACATCATCTAGTCGGCATTCATTCAAATCAATCAATCCATGCCAATCATGTTGGTCTTGATAACCATGCTCATACACACATGCATGCGGATCCGGCTTAAAGCATGATTTCAGTTACAGATTCCTTCCTGGCCCCTCGTCCATTAGCCCTTCCCGCGTGGTACCGGCCTCCCATTGGCGCCTCGAGACTCCTCTCTAGCTCCTACGGCTACCACGGGCCCTCATGGAACTAGCCAGGACTGGAAGGCACCTCGTATGTGCAACCTCATACAATACCACACAGTATTCTAAATGGAATCAAGCATCAACTCACATCTCGAGCATTCAGAAATCATTATGGCGTTCTCATTCAAATACATTCAACATAACAACATACAGAACCCAGCAAATCACCCCCCTTTTTAACTCATAGTTACATGCATTCGGTCAACATGCTCAGAAACATTAACATGCACTAATAGATGGAATCACACCACAAAGCAGTTCACAACATCACCAACCCGGGAGTTGCATGCACAATTACTCAATCACAACACATCGAACTACACATCTCACACATAACACATCACATTAAAGCAAGCACCCGGAATTCGTCCATAAACCGTACACTTGATATGCAAAGTGCCCCCTACCTGTTGTCGGGGTTCAGGGACTCCTCGAGTTGCAATGCTGACTGATCGTCCTTCTGTTACACCTCCTCCAACAGCCTTCGAGCTCAGCGTTGATCCTGGGCCAGAGTTGCTCTTTCTTCCATCGGGTTCGTCTTCCCCACGGCCCCAAGGCACTTCCCAGCACAGCTTCCAACTGGGACACTAACAGCTTCAAGCGGAAGGAGAAGAAGAAGAAGAAGAAGAAGAAGAAGAAGAAGAAGAAGAAGAAGAAGAAGACAGAGGGGATGAAGAGAACAGGGAGTGGAAACAGGGCCACGTCGCTGTTCCACCCAGAAAAGCTCTTCAACTCTCTCCCTGTTCTTTCCACGCGGGTGATGCGAATGAGGGTGAAGAAGAAGAGAAACAGTAAGAGGAAGAGACCAGATGTACGCATGAAGGAGAGCTGTCCAGCGTGACTAATAAGGGAAAGAGAGAGTTGAAGTTCTTTTATACCTCCAGGGGTGCATGCGTCCTTTCACCTGGCATTAACATTATTTATTCAATTATTTCTAACCAATCAGCAATTACTCTAATTAACCATTAATCCTAATTCTGTAATTAACCCTTAATTAATAGCTTAATCTCAATCGGTAATTAAATTAAGAATCGGGATATTACACATGAAACTCACAATCCTAGTGTAGTTACGTTGGACATAATGTTAGCACGCTGATAATTGGGTCCAAACACTTCATAGTTATCCTATAATTTTTCTCATAATTCACTTTCTATATATATATATTTAATTTTTTTGCATAATAACCCTTAAAATACTCAATTGTCCATATAATCTCATAAATAAACTTTGTATAATTCTTACCTAATTGACTTAAAAATAAATATTAAATGACAAAAATCATCTAAAAGAAACACAAATAATGGTCAAAAGAATAAGTCTCTTCAAGACTTATCATTGTGGTATTTTCTGGCTTAAATTTAACCCTGTTGGCTGCTGATGTCTTTTTTGCTAGTCCATATCTTGAATTGCCATTCATTTTATGCCCATCACCCTGGGAGTTGTGTGCTTATTTATTACAGATTAACCTATGTACCACTGATTTCTTCTAGTATCAAGTAAAAATAAAATGTAAGTTTGTATATTGTTTGTTCTATTTATATAAACTGGTAAATGATAAAGAAATTTTATAGCTTTAAACCTAATATACAATGAAATTTGAAAATAGTATAACCTAAAATCTAGGTGAAAGAAACAACATTTCAAGATGTTTTTAATCTTCTGCTCCACAACATGTTTTTTGTTCACTTGCTTAACTTCATATAATGTTTGGGCATTATCATTAGCATCATTTCCATAATCTTGACCTATTGAATCCCTCTTTTTCACATTAGATGCTCCCTAATTTCGTGTCCCCAGAAAGCCCTTAGGAGTTTTTGTTGCTTTAGTTGAAGAGCTTCTAAATTTAAACTTTTTCTTAAATCCCAATGCCTCATTATCACTCATTGTTTCATATTCTTATTCACATCTTTAACCACTCCAACTTTAGAATTTCCATGAACATTAATCTGTAACGCTGCCAACATATCCTTATTACCATTTAACCTATTATGCAAGTTTATCAACCTTACACTAATCTCTTTCTCAATACTAAGCCTATGATTAAAAACAACATTTTTATTAAAAATATGTAAATTAATAAAATACTTAGGTAACAATTTACTTTTACTTGTCATTTTTTTACAAGTCTCATTTTAACATCCTTAGTGGCCATATTTATATTTTGTTGAAAGACTTATTTTGGTGCTTAAAAATCAGATGCAGCATAGGCTTAAAAATCCTTAAAAGTTTCATTCACATTTTGATACATAATTAAAGCAAAAAATATCATTCACACTAAATTTCTTCATTTGATACACTTTATTTGAGGGTAAGTTAGACGTTAAAATTTTATTTATTGTATCTACGTAGCTATGGATATGGAATCGGAACTTTAACATATCAATTTTAGTGCTAATTTAGTTGATCAAATAGAATTGAAAAGTATGTTAATGATAAATAGAATTCATACTCACCATTAAATAGTATATTATACCAAACTCTTATTAACTTTTTTGTTAACTTAGGAAGTATAAAGGATGTTAATAATTTTTCAAGTGACTAGGGGTTAATGTTATTGACTGCTACTTTGGTAATTAATTTATGAATGAAAGAAAATCAAGAGGTTTCTAATTATTTAGTATTTCAATATCAAATACTTTTTATTTTTAGATTTAACATGTAATCTATATATATAATAAATATAAGTTACAATATGTATCGACAAAATCTCCGCTTAAAATCCTAAAATTTAAACATACAACTTATTCCCCCTTCATTTTTTAGCTTCTAGTCATAAAAGAAAGTAGAAAGTAAAAATATAAATTATAAAACCTAATTTTGTTGCTTTGAAACTTGAGTCAACCATTTTAGTATTGAATAAACTCAACTCTACTCCGTTTATTTGAATGTGTTCTCTTTTCAATTTTTCATTTCAAAACAAAAAATTTATAACTGTCAACCTCCTCTTAGTTTGGATTGCAGACCAACACACAACATGGTATTTGTTCGTCTCTCTTCAGCTTCATCTTTATCGTTGACTCTCTTTCCTAGGTAATACCATGACGCTAACTTTCTCATGATCTATGTTGTATCTTGATCCGGTGTGGATACCAGCCCACAAGACAAACTACCAGTTACGACGAATGAGAAACACGTCAAACTAGACGGGGTACACAAGCACCGATATAATCATACTGGTTGGGGTACATTTAAACATTAATAAACACTCTGAGATTTAGTATAGAATAAGTAAATGGACCCCGGTCAAGAAAGTTGCTACAGTCAAAGTCAGATACAAGTGGGCGACTTGTATCTGTCAAAGCTATATAGTCTCAGAATCCTGTCAGGAGAGGTCAAATATCACTTGTGTTTAAGGAAGAACTATAAATACAACTCTTTCATTAAGACATAACATATATACATTACTCTTAACTTAGTACTTCCATTATCTTTTCTCTTTCATAATACTTGTACTAACTTAAGCATCCGAGCCCATTTTGCAGGTACACCTATGGTGTGTCCCTTCAAAGTACGGTTGGAATTAACTCAAATTCAGTACCTTGACATCAAAAGCACAAGATCCTTACTAGACCTTTATGTAAAATACCGTACTCCCACTAAGACGGTGTAAAAATGAGAGTGAGTGAAACATTTGATACCCGTTCTTAGAGGATAACTTTAGACCCCCATAGCAGTCAAATCATATTTTTTGATGTGTATACATATCAGTTGTTGTTTTGTTAGTGGAGAGCAAATCTCATTAGGCATTAGTTTTGTGTGCTGATAATATGTGTTTTAGGCATGTGTATTATTGTTTGTTAGTGGAAAGCAAAGCTCATTAGGCATTGGTTTTATGTGGTAATAACATAATTTTTATGTATGCATATGTATTGTTGTCTGTTAGTGGGGAGTAAAGCTCACTAGGTTGTGGTGATATTTTCCTCAATTTCATATGCATATCCTAGCGTATATATTGAACTATACGGGAAAATCTTGTGTGTAACAGGGCATTGTAAAAAATTTGGAAATGTCTAGTTTACAAGGGAGACTCTACCAAAATTTTGGTAGACTCCCTGTTTTAGGTTACATAAAAAATATATTAAAATTTAACAATATAGGTTTTAGCTATGTCTGTACCCACTAGGTGCCCATTCAAGATTCAAGACAACCGACCGACATACCCTGTTATGTTGGATCTTGAATTGTCCTAGTTAGACAGTTTGGGTTAAATTTGTAACCAGTAAGGTGTAACCCATTGATTGTGTTCTATCTTGTGTTATTGATGTTCATTTAGAATTTTGGTTACTGTGTTTCACATTGTCTCTAGATGTATGTCTGGGTGCGGTCTTTCATACCACATGTATCTCTATGTACTCAAGGATCAATGAGAAATGCTGCCAGAATTCCAAATGAGCATCAACAAGACAATGTTGGCGCAAACACGTAGATGAGTTACGGATGGTTACATATTCATCCCGAACGGGATAAGGCCCCACCCACTTACAACATCGAAGAGATAGAGAATGATTCATGAATGATAGTCACATAATCTTCAAATTAAAGTAACTAGTACTGTGCTTGTTAGTTATCATGAATAGAGGTTCTGACAAATTAGCGATGGATGTATAATCGGCTTGATCGCAACTGGCGAGTGACTGGAGAGTTTATGATGAGGGTTGTAGGAGTTTATTCCATTCTCTATGACAAATAATCCTGATTTTAAAGTGACTCAAAAGATTCATTGTCCTTGCTCAAAGTGAAAATGCATGAGTTTTGAATACGTGGATGATGTCATATGCCACCTAAGTGAGAAGGGATTCATGGAAGGATACTACTGGTGGTACAACTATGATGAGCAGTTACCGCCCAGGCCACCGGCCATAACTGTGCAATAGTTTTACTAAAAGGTTAGAAGAAACAGGGATACATACAACATGGAGTAAATGACGATGGATCATGTTGGACCCTCCACCAAGCGCATGCTAGAACATGATGACCAAACTGGGAATAAGGATGAGAATGTAGAGTAGGACACTAATCTGGAGGTCAAGAGATTTTATAATTTTTTGGCGGCGACTAAGACTTCATTGTGGGATAGGTGCCAGAGTCACATCAAATTATCTGCCTCCCTAGTTGTTTTAAGCCTAAAGGTAGAATATAATCTTTTAGGAGGTTGTTTTAATACAATGGTTGATTTGATGGGTTCCATTATGCCAAGTCATCATCGAATGCCACTGAACTTATACCATGCTAAGAAAAAAGTGGCAAACCAAGGTTGAGTTGTGTGAAGATAGAGTGTTATGTTGGCAGTGCATGTTGTTCCGAAATAAGTTAGCAGATAAAAATGTCACAAAATATGTACACTGTAATGAGGACTGCTACAAGATCATTAAAAGAAGAGAGAAAGTAACTAGGATGGCCAGGAAGAAAATGCGGTACTTTCCCATAACACTGTATCTTCAATGTTTGTACGCCTTATTGTCCACGGTAAAACACATGCATTAGCATACTCTAAATTGAACACGGATGGGTCTTTTATGCCATTCATCTGATGGGAAAACATGGAAGTGATTAGATGAGTTTGGATGAGGTATATCCAAACTTTTCACGCGAGCTGTGCAATGTACGACTTAGCTTATGTACTAATAGGTTTAACTCATTTGGTCAATATGGAAGAGTATACTCTTGTTGGCCAGTCATACTGGCCCCATACAATCTGCTTCCTGATATGTTTATGAAGAGGGAAGTGATATTTCTATCTATACTGGTTCTAGGACGCAAAAATCCAAAGGCAAAAATAGATGTGTTTTTGTAACTATTGGTTAAGGAGTTGTCACAATTGTGGGATGTTGGGGTGGTAATCTATGATGTATCCTTGAAGAATAATTTCATGATACAGGTTGTTTTGTTGTAGACCATTAATGACTTTTCTGTCTATGGTATGTTTTCTAGATGGTCAACATTTGGGAAGCTTGCTTGCCCTGTATGCATGGAACATACCAGGGGGCATCACTTCCTGTTAGTGTCAAGACAAGTTTTTTTTTACTATCATAGAAAGTTCCTACCGATGGATCACCTATTCAAGAGAAACAAAACCGTCTTTAAGAAGAACAAGGTTGTTAGTGAACCTTCACCCCATAGGTTATCCGATACATAAGTATGGCAGAGAGTCTATGAGTATCCGTACATCTGGGATAAGAATGTTAAAGAGTTTGTAAGTTATGTGAAGGAACATCAATGGGTGAAGCAAAGTACATTATAGGATTTTCCATATTGGAAAGAGTTGTTGTTAAGACATAACATTGATGTGATGCACACTAAACGAAATATTTTCATGAATATTTTTGACATTGTGATGGACATCAAGGGCAAAACAAAGGATAATGAGAAAAGTTAACTAAACCTTCCAAGTTGGTGTTCCAGGAAGGAGTTGGAATTTAGGGATGCGGGACGTGGAAAAAATTTTAAAACCCATGCGAAATATGTATTAACAAGACTTCGACAGATTGTTATATGTGTGTGGATGAATGGTTGACCCTACCTAACGGATTTGCTTCTAATTTGAGCATATGTGTCGACGTGAAGGAAGGCAGGGTGTTTTGTATGAAAATTCATGATTGTCATGTATTTATGCAACAACTATTTCAATATGTGTTTCATGCTTTACCGAAACCTATTTGGAAATCGTTGGTTGAGTTGAGTCACTTCTTTAAAGAGTTGACAACAACTTCATTAATTGAGGAGAAACTTGTGAAGATAGAGGAAAGTATTTTGGTCTTGATTTGTAAGTTGGAGCAGACTTTTCCACCTAGTTTTTTGACTCTATAGAGAATCTGCCTATCCATCTACCATACAAGGCTTTAGTTGGTGGTCCAGTGCAGTATCGTTGGATGTATCCATTTAAAAGGTGAATGATAGAACTACTTAATTTCCTTACAATAATTTTTTTATTGTAACAGTATTATGTAACTCAACATTTGTTTATGTTTTACTAGATTCCTACGTTCTTTAAAAGACAAAGTGTCAAACAAAGTATGCGTGGAAGCATCAATTTATGAGGCATACTTAATGAAAGAAATGGACACTTTTGCTTCTTTCTATTTTCTAACGGAGATAGAAACTAGAATGAGTAGAATTCCCCGTAACCTTAGGATGGCCACAAATCCAGGGTTAGACCTCAAAGTCTAATTTGTAACTATCCTGGTCATCTTGGGGCCAGGTCACAAAATGTTACATTGATGAGAAACATCGAAAGGCAACTCACTTGTATATTCTTTTGAATTTCCTGAAAGTGGAACATATCTCGAGTAAGTCACCAGCTTATTTATTGCATTTTAAAACTAGCGATCATTGTAGCTAAACTATTGTTCTTTAAATAGCCTATATGCAGATATGTTGAAACAATAGCAAAATGATATAATTGATGACCAAATTCATAATAAGGTATCATCTAACTTCATCAGTTGGTTTGCAATAAGACCCGTATACCTTACACTTTTGTGTTAAACTTCAAATTTTAGTTATCTAACATTATTATATGTTATACTGTAAATAGATTTAAAACCCAAATAACCATATTGGAAACCCCTTACTCCAAGCTTTTTCTTGGGAGCTGGTGAAAACTGTTAAAAATGGCCAATTTACTACGTAAACAACTACAAGTTTAACATTTTCCATTGGAGTGAAGGGATGCACACCCATAACTATGAGGTTTTTGTTAAAGGCACAAATGGACAATTAGAGGAAGACTTCTATGGAGTCTTGACAGAGATTCTTAAAGTTTCTTTCTCCAGACGACTTAAAAGAGACATCGTTCTATTCTGGTGTGATTGGTGCGATAACATAATCAGTGTAGGAACAAAGGTTGACAACAACTATGGTTTAGTTGAGGTCAAGAAAAGTGATAAATATAAAGGGTTTGATCCTTTCATTTTTCCCAGCAAGCCTAGTAGGTTTATTACGCAGACTTCCCTAGAGGGCACCAGGATTGGTATACAGTCATCAAGGCCAAGGCCCGAAGTCAGACCACTGATAATGTCTCTGATGAGGCTGAGGATGCTTATCAGCTCACTTTAAATGAGCTTAATGATAGTCATTTGGTGTTTAACATTGATCCAGTGATATTGGATGAGACACTTATCACTACAGGGGGCGAACACATTGACAAAGAGGTTGTCTCCTAATCAAAATGGTCTAGGGCCAATTTAGAGACTGATGACCCTGTTGAAATAGATAGCCATAGTGGCACTAAAACTAAGGAAGAATTTCAAAGTGAAACAGATAGTATAATTTTATCAATATATATACATATATTTATAGTTTTCCATTAACCTTTATTTTCATTATTTTATCCACAGATGACAAAACATAGACTACACTTCAGCTGGGGTGGTGGTTCATGGACTAGAGCATCTCGTCTTGGCATACCAGAGCAAACCGCCACCCCACAGCAGACTCCCACACCATAACAAACCACACCAGAGTAGAGCACACCACAATAGACTCCTTTACCACCGTATTTGGATGACCCAGGCCTTTAGACGATCCTTGCTCCTGCATCTCCCTACCCACTCTGGTCCCACTGTCAGGTGGAGATGAGTATGTATTACTATATAGATTATTTTAAGTTTGTTAGTTGGTAGTTTGTTAGTTGTTTCGTATTTATAATTCATATAGTACCTAAATTTGTTTATTGAATGTTATTTTTTTAGTACTTATATACATTGAACTATATTGGGAAGTTTTCCACATGTAACAGGGTAATAGTACAAATTTCGAAATGTTAGATTTACAAGGGAGACTCTGTCGAAATCTCGATAGGCTCCTTGTGTCATTATACCACACTTAGGTGTTTAATGTATAAATTTGTTTATTATATGTTAGTTTTCTAGTACTTGTATTCATTGAACTGTATTGGAAGTTCTCTGTATGTAACAAGGTAATAGTACAAATTTGGAAATGTTAGATTTACAGGGTAGACTCTGTTGAATTTTTGGTAGGCTCTCTATGTCATTAGACCATATTGAAGTGTTTAACTGATAGACTTGTATACAAATATATGTCTATATTGTTTTATTATTTATAATTGTTGTTTATTACAACTTTGCTGATAGTAGTCACACTACCAAAGTGATTACTAAGGTTCTAAAGGCCTAGTAGGATGGTCCTTACATCTCTTGGTTTTTACATTGTGATTATAAGTCAACAGAGGGTATGATTGATGAGATTAGGAAGGTCTTTGCCACGAAGACCTCCAAAATCATCAAGAGTACCCTTTGGAAACTGAGGGATAAGGGTGAGCGGCCTTGTTGGATCCCCGAGGGACACTAGGAAGGGATGATGAGAAATGGGGAGGTATTTTGTTCTAGCAGGCTAATGCTAGGAATAAGGAAAACAGAGCGGTTGATGTTGGTGCCTCTATCTACACTAGGGGTAGCATTTCAATCCTTGAGCATAAAAAAAGATTTGTAAGTATATTTTGTTAAACATTTTTATTGAATGACTAAACATGTTTTTAACTAATAATTTCAATACATTGTAAATTACAGGAGCTGAAGGAGCACCGCAAGCCTTCATTGTATAAGGTCATGCAAATGACCAAGAAGAACAAAGCCAGTGTATGGGTTAACCAAAAGACATCAGACATAACAATAATTTGTTTAAACTTACATCTGCTTAAACTTACAAATCAGATTACTGAATTTTAACATTATTTTACATTTCTAGGAGACGTATCTTGCCATAAGGGCCTAGAAGAAGGCAGAGTTGGTGGCTTCCACACCTGAGGGGGAGGTACCTCCTACCCTTTCTTCTTTTAATGACCACGCCATATATATGGAGGCTGTTGGTGGTGTGAACAAGAAAGCAGGGGTGTTTAGCTTGGGAGGGGTGGGCACACAGCTTGCTAAGAAGGGGAAAACTTTTTCCTCTTCCTCTTCCTTTTCCTCTTCTTCTTCCTCTAGGCTTCTGATAGATATTGTTCAGATTATTCAGAACCTGAACATGAAGCTATAGGAGAAGCACCGATAGAGGTAGCTTTTGGAGGAAGAAGCTGCCAAGGAGCAAAGATGAGCTGAGGAGGAGTGACGACGAGCCGACGAGGAGCGATGATACGCCGACGAGGAGCGACAATGGGCCAACGAGGACCGACTCGAGACTCATCGATAGCTGGTGGTATAGCAAGAGATGATCAGTCAGATGATGGCAGAACTTTGCCCTACGTTCTCCTCCACTTCCCAATCGTCCCCATCACCACCGTAAGATCACCCTCCACTGTGATCATGCTACCTATATTTTCATTTATTTTTATTATATGATTGTATAGAATTTTAGATAAATTTTGTTTACACTTTATCTCAAGTTTAGTACTTTTCAGTATTTATTTATGTCATTTTGTTTTTCATATTAATTTGCCAATAATAGGCAATATAATTTAATATAAAAATATTTAATATTTAATCAATATAATTAAAAAATAATTTATTAATCAAAATATAATTATCCTCTAAAAAAAAGACCCGCCTAGACATTAGTGATGAAAAACACACGGTCACTAATTTGCAATCAGGTAGCGATGGAAAATGTGTGGTCGTTAATAGGTTGTAAGGTAGCGATGGTGAACGTGGTCACTAATATGTAGTCACGTAGCGACGGTGAACATGGTCATTAATATGTAGCAACCTAGCGACGGTGAGTGTGGTCGCTAGATAGTGACAGCGCTCGTGGTCACTAATTTGTAGTTATGTGGCCACAGTGTACATGGTCGCTATCTATTTAACTAGTAGCGACGGTGTACGACCATCGGTAATATATAGCAAGTAGTGACTTTGCATGTGGTTGCTATATATGTACCTAGTAGTGACGGAGTATGTCTGTCACTAACCTGTTATCACCAATGACGGACTGAGTGACCACCCACGAGACCGGCTTAACGACGGTATTTCAGCATCGAAAATGTTACGACGGGATGTTGTCGTTGTCGCTTTCCAATCAGCGACGAGGTTCGTAGCGACGACTATTTTCCCATAAAAAATATTGTAATTAAAACATTTAGCAACAACGTTTAGGTGCTTTAGCGACGATTTTGTCCATCATTGTTCGGTATTTTTTTAGTTATGCAACAAGGGTAATGGACAAGCATTAAGGAGTAGGAAGCTTCGCTTGAGGTACATTGGACCTTATGAGATCTTAAAAATGAGGTTCAGTGGCGTATTATATTGAATTTCCTCCTCACCTTTCCAACTTACACAACATGTTCCACATGTCACAATTGAGGAAGTATATGTCTGATCCATGCCATGTGATAGAGGCTAATGAAGTAGAACTTAAGGAAAACCTTATTATTCCTATTTCACCAATGAAGATTGTGGAATGAGATGTCAAATGCCTGAAAAGCAAGGAAATCCCATTGGTGAAAGGAACCATGTCAGTTTGACTTAGGAACACGAGGATAAGATACAAAAGCAATACCCAGAGTTATTCCAATAGGTATGTCAAATTTTAAGGATGAAATTTCCTTTTAGGAGGGGAGTGTTGTAACATCCTAATTTAAAATTTAATGACTGGTTGTCGACAATTGAATAATGCATAGATGTTGTTAATTATAATTAAATCAGGCAAGTTAAATAAGGTTTAAGTTTGGCCTAGTTTAGAATAATTTAAAGTTATCCAATTAATTTAAAAGTTAATCAAACACATAAGATTATTAAACTATCCTCGATCACTTAAACTTATTTTCATGTTCTTCCTTCTCACAAAAACAAAAGAAAAGGAAAACTCCCATATCCTCTTCTTTTCTCCCTTAGTCATGCCTCATCCCAATCACCTATCATCTTCTTCTCAATCAAGCTAAGAAAAGCTCCCATCAACCTTTTATCTTCTTCCCCACATGCATAAGAGCTTGGGATCCAAGCCTTTTCTTCAATTCCATTTTCTTGACCTAGGAAACACTTTAAGAACCAGTGAAGAATTTCCTTCAATTTCTTGATTATTGGCTCAATCCCTTAATTACATCCTTGTAGAGCCATTGTGAACTAATTACATGTTGTTAAGTGTTCCGATTTGCCTTTAAAACCCCTGTTAGGCGTGTGCTCAGTAAGTCGTAACTTATGAACCTTTTTTGTTTCATTCAATTGTTGTATGTTTAGTGTCCTTAGGTTTTTGGTAACTTATGTTAAGTCAAGTTGATGAGTTTTATTATCTAGATTGGTGAATTGGGCGTTTTTTGATGTGTAGGTTTGATTCTGGTTGAGAAAGAAAAGCCCTCGACACTTGTTATGTACCTAAGGAGAGGAGTGGTATATTTTAAATGCATGAATTATGAATATATTGATGATTGAATATGTTGATTGTGGTATTGATGATGGTGTGATGTGCAAAATGATGAATTTGTGTTTTTGATGATTTTATATGAATTATGATGATGTTGATGATGATGTGAATGAACATGGTTTGAGAATGAAGTCATTGATGATAATGATGTTGAGGAAAGTTGTTATAAATATATGATTAATGATGAGAATGTTGATGAATGATGAAAAGATTATGATGATGAACTAAAGAGATGATAATGTTGTAGTTGATATTAATTTATGTTTAAGAGCATGACATATGCACATTAAAATGTTGCTTAAAGGATTTTAGGGGATCCTTTAAGGAGGCTTATATGGGAGGACGACTCAATGAATAAGCATAAACCTAAAGTGGTTTCGACAGAACGATAGCTGTTATAGAATGAAAGTCTAAAGAAGGCCCATAACACAGTTGAGTCATGCCGACCGCAATCATCGTGAAACAATACTATAGAAAATGCCTTTGTCAGCGGTTCCATTCATATTATAGTCAACAATGGTACTAGAAACAAAATAGAGGCGCTGATAATGACCCTAATAACAATGTCAGCATGTGTTGCTGTAGACATTAGCTTTCTATTGTTAGTGGTTAATGTGTGGAACCCCAGATAATGGTGAATCAATTTATGCGGTTTACATAATGAACCCCTGTCAATGATGTAAGTAGTTTCTACGGTTAATTACTTTAACCGTAAACAATGATTGAATTTTTTATATATAATATTATATTTTTCAATTTTCAGTTTCATATACCTATATTAAATACTACAATATACTAATTCCTACACCATTATTTCCAAAAAATAAAATACAACAATATTAATAGTTAAAAGATTAATACACAAACATATATATTTTTTAATAATATTATATTTTTAAGTTTTCATTTATATATACATATATTAAATACTGCAATATACTACTTCTTACACCATTATTTCCAAATGAAATATAGCAAAATTAATACCTAAAGAAAATAATACACCAAATTTATGAAGAGAGCATACTTTGTTTTTCGAATAAGCAAAATACAATTTTATGAGAAATTAAAAAGAGCACTAGAAATGCTAAAGATAAAAGTACAACAATAAAAAAAAAATCGGAGCCGATTTACAACTGCTATATCAACCACCTAAAACAAAAACACCACACTCATCAACCTATGATACACAATAACACTATACCAAGTTTCTACGTTGCAACATGAGGCCAATCAAGGACAAAAAAATCAGCCTTATCATAACTCCAAAGCGTAAAGCTCGCATAATATATCCATGCATATAATGAGGTGAAAAGTCCATAGTATAAACTTCAAACTCAAAGGCATTTTACAAAAGACCAAAAAACAAAACTCTTATGCTGCGTTTAGTTCATAAGTTTTCTTAGAGAAATAGAAAATTATTCTTAGAAAAAATAAAAAAATAAAAAGTTGTTTATTTACAAATTATTTAAATTTTTTATAAAAAATAGAAAACTAATTTTCTATTTTTTAAGAAAATCAGAAAACTCACATACAGTAATTGAATTACAAGATAAAGACTGTTGTAACCAAATGGGAATATAAAACAAACTACTACTATAATTTGAAAAGTTTTACTACTACAAGTTTTTAAAAAATTAGAAACACGACAACTTGCACTGTTCATTTAAATTAATATTGTCATCCTTAAACATTGAATTGTTTTCCTGTGCGTAACAAAAGAAATGGTAAAGGGTTGTAGAGACCTTATCTATATTATAAGTTAGTTATTAGCAAAAATATCAACCTCACCATATCTATCAATTTACATTATTATTTTTTTTGTTAAATTTAAGATCTAATATTTCGTATGATTTTTATGATGTATCATGATAATATTTTTATTATTCTTTGTAACTATTTTGAAATATATTTAAACATAAACTCATTTGTTCTTATTTTAATATTACTTTAAATTTTTTATAATTTTTATATGATGCATATACTATACAATATTGTCATAAATAATCTATATAAATAATATATATATATATATATATATATATATATATATGACATATCTCAATTAATTTGAATTAAAGAATGCCTGAAAAATTTGGAAAACTGAGTGCACTTGAACAACTTTTTTTAATTTTCTAATTTTCCAAATTGAAAAACTGTCACATTATCTAAATGGGTTTTTAAAATTTTTCTAGCTATTCTAGGAAATAAAAATTTTAAAAAACAAGTGAAAAACTTTTTCCAAAAAACTAAAATAATTTTCTATAATTAAATGCAGTCTTAAAGTTTATGACCTACAACCTAAAGCAAGACACAAACTTGGATTTACGATACAACATGAGAAAGGACAAGACAAAACTGAATTTGTTCTACCACTTGACAAAGATCAAATTCACATACTTTGACACTAGCTCCATAAGCACACTAATTAAAGCTAAAAAAAATCAAATATATATTTAAAGGAAACAAGTAAAAGTAGAAAAAATGTATAACTCAGCAAACTCCTACAATCTCTCCCACCTATATGATACCTTCTTTCTACTCCATGTAATCCCCTGGTTTGACTTCTTTTCCAATGCTTATTCATGAAACCAAAGCAAAAGTTTTGCACAAACTAATTAGAAAAAAGTGTAAAAAAGTAAATATATATATATATATATATATATTAGAAATTATGTTATATTTCAAAAGTTTTAAATAAAGTTTTATCTTATTTTAAATTAAAAAGAAGTAACAAATTATTTTTATAAAATATTATTTGTAATTTATAGTTAAACTTTGATTAAGTCAAATCTTATCTCTTATCTTTAGACTTAATCAAAGTTTATCTCTAAGTTGATTAGATATTATCTGTAACTTAGTCAGATGTTATCTAACTGACTAGTACTTCTATTTAATTAGCACTTTCTCTCGAGGCATGGAGACACACAGATATAGTTCCTCTGATTTTGGGTTAAATGAAAATTTTATTTTTACATGGAGATATGTTATTAGTTAAGGTGACAATAATTTTTGATATGGTTGTTGGATTATAATCATTGTGAGCATAATTATTTGAAACATATATAAATAATAATTAAATAATTAAAATATTATAATATATTGAATTGAGAAAGAATGTTTATCTTATTTATTATTTTTAATTATTTTGCTTGGTCTGATCCATTATAAAATATTGAACTTTAAAACTGTGATATAAATTGCTTCCTATCATAGTTACAGGTGTTGTGATGTAGTAAGGATTGCTAATAACCATTTACTTGAAACTGCATGAATGCTATAATTGAAGACTTATTTGTTGTATTACTCTGCTTTAGTGCTACAATTGTTACTACTTGAGTTGTTACTGCTTTAGTTGTTATCAAATGTGTTCTTAAAATTACTAGAGTTAAGTAACTCCAAGTATCTAAATGATCTGTCACAAGTTAAGCTGTCTTTGTACTTTGAATGGAAAGTATTTGTTAATATTTATGGGAGTACTATGCTGATTGTAAGCTTGGTTGTATAAGTGAAACCTTGTGCCCGTGGTGCTTAGCCTATTAATTAATGAGTTAGATAATTGACTTGCTTCATCAGGTAAAATTTTGTGAAGGAGATATATGGTCATGTATCATATAAGTTGTGTGTACTAATTGTAATAGAATTTTCTAAATAACTATTAGAGATAAATTACACCAAATGTGAAATGTTGTGTTTCTTTATATTTAATATGCAACAAATTTCAATTGCTTATGTTGATATAATATATAGAAATTATGAAGTACAAAATTATAATATTGGAAATTGTTATGATTCTTAAATTTTGAGTAAAAAATGAATTATTATTATGGCTATTGGAAAGCATATGTGTGGTGATAATTTTATTTAAATTATACAACCTGTTTCACGGTCCCTGTTGCTATAACCATGAATGGTGTGTTGAATTAGAAAGTATGAAATTAGCTTCAGGCAAGTATGAAATCAAAAGTCATGAGTTTATTGATTTTTATAGAATATCATTAATTTTATGTGTTGTGTTTATTAGATTCATAAAGTGTTTGAGAGATACCATAAACTATGGTGTTATTATATTGTGTGTTGAAGATTTCCATCATATTAATGTTATAGTGACATTGCTTGAATCCAATATTAAACAAGAATAAATTCAAATTGGATTTATTTTACTCTTGTAAGAGAAGAGTTATGATATTCTTTAATTTGGAGTTCTCCACTACATGATTGACAGTGATGTTGACTAGCTAATTTAATTTAGTCAATTTTAAGTTCTCTACTATGTTATTAACATAGTAATGTTGACTAATTTAATTTAGTCTATTTGGAGTTTTCCACTATGTTATTGACATGGTGATGTTGACTAATTTAATTTAGTTAAGACTAAATTTCATTTCATATAATTTAGTTTACTCTAAAGAAAATTTGTTGAAATTTATCAAGTAGACTTGTGTAGCCTAAATTGAATTGAGGACCAAGTTTATCGCTTAGTAAAATTTAAGGCTAATTAGCTAAGAAAATTTTATTAGCATATATATGGAAGAAATATGTCTTCCTAAGTTGTATATTGTGATTGCCAATAGGCAAAAATGAATAATAGTATTTATATTGAAATCTCAAGACATGTACATCTATATTTTAATTAAGTAACGTATAGTTATAAATCATGGATCAAAATTATTTTGGTCCCAAGTCTCACAACGTGAAAAACCAGTGAGTCAAACACCAGGGGAATGAGACTTAAAGTCATTTGTAACTAAAGGTGATGTAAACCCAACCTTTGTGATTGAAGATCGCGTGAAGAAGGTTCATATGTGTAATAACAAGTCACTTAGTTAGTTTTGCTAGCATTCTTTCTTTTTTCTCTTCCTATGGTGTATGTGAGAAGTGCTAGCCTGCAATAAATGAGGGTTAAGCTTAAAAGCTTCTAATGGTTTTCATCATATCCCTTATGGGTGGTTATAAAAGTGCATTATACACTTGATGAAAACACCTATATGAATGTGGAGTGGGGTCGCTCCTATGGATTTAAATGGTGAAATTTCTAGAGCATTCATGAATTACCAGACACGCGCATGGCCTATTAGTGTAAAACTGACACTAGAAATTATGGGGTATGATGTGATTGATAGATCTCTATTATAAACTAATTAAGTGTCATTGGTTCATAGAATCATTGCTTCACCAATGCACTATATGTTAAGTTTATTGGTCTAGATTCTGGTTCATAGTCCAAAAGACACTAGATTTGATGCATCAATATCCATATTATTAACCCAAGTAAATCCTTTATTTTAAAAGAATACATATATTTAAATCTTTTGAAATATTTGGGGGATTATTAGAAATTATGTTATATTTCAAAAGTTTTAAATAAAGTTTTATCTTATTTTAAATTAAAAAGGATTAACAAATTATTTTTATAAAATATTATTTATAACTTATAGATAAACTTTAATTAAGTCAAATCTCATCTTTAGACTTAGTCAAAGTTTATCTCTAAATTGGTTAGATATTATCTGTAACTTAATCAGATATTATCTAACTGACTTGTTCTCCTATTTAATTAACAGTTTCTCTCTCTAGAGGCATGAAGATATACAAATACAGTTCCTCTAGTCTTGGGTTAAATGAAAATTTTTATTTCTACTAGTTCTGATCCTAGTCAAGTAAGAGTTGTTATATCCTGGGCATACGCCATAGACGAATAAATTTTTAAAAACAGTGTTATCACACATCGCAATTCATAAAAAAATGAGATTTTACAGCAATATATATATATAAATATATATATATATCTAAAATTAAAAATAAATGGTGGGATTATACACATACAATGAATCCTACGCAAGGAGATTTGCAATACAATATGCAAGCTTGTCCATTATATGAATTTTAACCAAAAAAAATAAAACTAAAGGGTGGAATTAAGAGCCGCGCATGATTAATGTGTATTTCTTTAATTGTGAATAATTTGTGATCTATTTTTTATATTCTTTTGTAACTATAAAAGTAGGAAATTGGTTCAATGCTTCTAATCAAGATACATATAGCTATAAAAAAAGCTCTCATCTTCTCAAGACTAGCATCCTTGCGGTTATACTTTCGCCAATGTGTCATATAATAGAAATCTTTATCAAATTTACTACAAGTAAATATGTACATTTGGGTCATTCCCACCTAGTAAATAATTTCCTATTTAGTTCTAATACTCCACACTCAATTGTACCTCATATGCAAAGTCGAAACCAAAACATGCCAGTACCATTTATACCCCACTTGTAATAGTTGAACATATCATAGAAGTATTAAGAAAAAGCCTCTCTAATAGAATTATCAAAATTTCAGTTATAAAATATAACATTTCATATCATAGCTGAACATTTTGGCAATGGTATTTATTCATTTTTACATCATTCAAATCACAATATCAATAATCAATCATCAAATAATTGTGATTGAAGCAGAGCTCTGCCAGGATGCTAGCTAATAAAGGGAAGGAGAAGCAAGGATCATTAAGGTGATTGAAAACTCGTAGCTTCATTTGTATGTAGCTATAGGGAGGGTGCTTCAATTTGTAGATTCATAAATGATTTATCATGTACCTAGAAAATAATTCCGTATATATTAATTTTCATTGGTTTTTATACCTGCAACAGAATTACTTAATAATAGTAAAAATGACAACACCTATTCTTATTCTCATACAATAATATAAATAAATAAATATAAATTTATACAAGTAAATAACAAAATTCCTTATACCATGGATATTGCTAGACGTATGGGTTATTGTTTCACAAGGTCATAATGTGATAATGTGCTTAAGATGAAGAGAAATCTGTTTATAAACTTAACTATAGGTGGCCTTACAAAGACTTGAAGGATGGTCAGTTTTGTTCATTCGATGAGTCATTAATTGTTGCTAAGTGTCAACAAGGGAAAGAAACATGTATTTGGTCATTTATTGCTACAGGGAAAAAAATGAAGTAACATAGGAGTCATCAACACTTGACCATGAGTCTTGGTCTAGAACAATAAAATGGACTATTTGCATTTGAAGAGGTTCTATGCTATTTTAGGTGGTGGCAAATCATAAGGCCACTCAACTCATCATTTCTTAAAGGAACCATTGGAAGATTACATAATGAAGACCAAGACATATACTAATTAGAAAATAAAATACAGTTAATTTTCTAAATAAATCTTCAATTTGCAATATTAACTAACTAATAAACTAACTATTCACACATAGAGCTTAGAGCAGAAAGCCTAGGAAAATCTTCCTTGGACCCCAAAAGAGCACTTTTTAGGGTTTAATCGCATATTATGCTTGTGCAGCTCAACAAATGTCTCTTCCAAGTCCTGCACATTTGACTCAGCCTGCCTGGTTTTCACGACCATGTCATTCACATACACTTCCATGTTCCTCCCAATCTGCTTGGCGAATATCTTGTCCACCAGTCTTTGGTAAGTTGCCCCAGCGTTTTTTAGGCCAAAGGGCATCACCCGGTAGCAATAGTTAGCCCCTCGGTGATAAAGGTCATTTTCTCCTCATCCTTTGGGTCCATTTGAATCTGGTTGTAACCCGAGTAACTATCCATGAAGCTTAGCATCCTGTAACCTGAAGTACCATCCACCAAACTATCAATGCTAGGTAAAGGGTAGGGATCTTTAGGACATACCTTATTCAGATCGGTGAAGTCAACACACATCCACCATTTTCCGTTTGACTTCTTTACCATGACCATGTTTGATAGCCAAGTCGGGTACTTAACTTCCCGAATGAATTTTACAGATAGGAGCTTGTCTATTTCCTCTTTAACTGCGTTCTTCTGATCGAGGCCCATCTTCCTAGGCCTTTGAGACATGAGTTTGGCATCCTGCTCAAGATTGAGCGAGTGGCAGATTGTATTGGGGTTGATGCCTGACATATTGGCGGGGTTCCAGGAGAACAAATCAGCATTTTCCTTCAACAGTTTGATGAGGGGTTCCTCCAAGTGTGGATCAAGAATTATACTGACTCGTGTGAATTGGCCAGGGGAAGGTCCGACTTGGATAAGCTTAGTGATTCTACAGGTTAAGGCCTCCCATATTCCCAATCGTCACGAGGATCAAAACCTGTCTCCATATCTTCCTTGATTATGAAGGTTGACTTAGGACGGAGGCTCTCATGGTAACATGCCCGTGCCACCTCCGGGTCGGCTCTGACGACTCCCACCCTTCCATCCCCGAGGGGGAATTTCATAGTTAGGTGCATGGTTGAGACGATGGCACCTAAGGCGTTGAGCGAAGGTCGGCCCAATAGAGCATCGTAGGAGCTGGGAAAGTCTACGACCAGGAACTTAACCCATATTGTACGGCTATCCCTTCCACTCCTAAAGTTGGTCCTTAAGTCAATACATCCTAAAACCTGCACAAAATCACACAAAAAACTAAGAAGTGCACCCAATATACCTTTGGAGTTGTTGAAGGGGGAGACCCATTTTCTGGTACGCCTTCCAGTGAAGTATGTCTGCTAAACTTCCCTCGTCTATGAGCACTCATTCTATCATAAAATCTTCGATTTCCATGGTAACTACCATCGGTTCGTCTCGGTTGGGTCTGCCCCTGGGGAAATCTGACTTGTCGAATGTGATAGCAGTGGAAATGGGGTGTTCCTATAGCAAATTTACACGACCCGACTGGTGCGATCGGCGTGCACGGGTTCCTGGGAATCCACCTAAAATTATGTGTATGACTCATCGCGCACCTCCCTTCTTTTTTGTGGGCCTGGGAGATCGGGAGTGAGGGGCTCATGAGCAATTCCGGGTCTACAGTTCTACCTGATCAGGACGGTCCCTTTCTCTTCTCTAAAAACCTTCACAGGAATTATCATCCCTTTGAGCAAAAAATCTCATGAGGTGTCACTGCCGGATTAAATGCTCTATTTGGTTGCGGAGGGATCAGCAGTTTTCAGTAGCATGGCTAAAGGTCCTATGGAATTCACAGAACTTGGACGTATCCGACCACTTAGGGCCCTCTCCTGGGGGTGGGAGAGCAAGGAGCCCCGTGTTGTATACCACGTGCAAAATTCAATCACAGCGGTCCTTTAGTGGTGTTAAGTTTGTGTATTGGAGGGTAGTGTAAGCCTCAGCATCTCGATTTCTTCTGTGGCTTTTCTTTTTCGGCTTAGGGTGGGGATTTCTTTGGTCTACAGGGTTAGTTCGATCGGCAACCTTGGTTCGATCTCGTCAAAGGCAATGTACCTTGAGGCCCTCATGCGAAAGTCATCCATGTCCAGTGGTGGCTTTTTTGCCAGGGAGTTAGTAAATTTCCCAGGGCGCAAACCTGTTTGAATAGCATGTAAAGCCACTTCTGAGCTGAGGCCTCAGATATGGATGGCTTATTTAAAAAACGCGTCAAATATTGCTTTAGGGACTCCCCTGAAAGCTGGCGCAGATTAACTAGGCTGTGCGATATCTGCTGCACGGTCCTGCTAGTGGAAAACTGGTTGAGGAACTTCTTGCTCAGGTCGGAAAAACTGGAGACGCTCTTTAGAGGGAGGTGGGAGAACCAACATAGTGCCGACTTAGAAAAAATGGTAGGGAAGGTTCGACAAAAGAGGGAATCAGACGCCCTTGTTACCAACATAGTATTGGTGTAGATGGTGAGGTGGTCTTTAGGATCACCTCTTTCGTCGTATATTTCAATTAGCGGGGGCTTGTAATTGAGGGGAGTAGGTGCCTTCTTGATCGGGTCGGTCCAAGGATAGACAACAAAAGGTAACTCTGGGTTATACTTGGCAGTCTCCGTCTGGTACGAGGCTTGGCCAGTGGTCTTTTGGCGAGTGGATCGATCGGTGTTGTGACTAAAGGCCTCGCGTTCCCCTCTCCTTTGCCCTTAGAGTTCCGCATTCTCCTGCTGCAAGTTGGCAACTGTTCTTTGTAAGGTTTCAACCATGTTGGTGAGCTATTGTATCCGATCATCGTGATCAGATGGCACTTGATGCTTGTTGTCTTCCTCTCGCCGTGTGTTACGAGTGTTCACCGTAGTCAGGGCTCGTCTGGAATCAGGACTAGGATTAGGGTTTAGGTGATGGTGGTGTAGGATCCATTTTACCGGGCCCCACGGTGGGCGCCAAAATGTTCACATGTAGAGCTTAGAGCATAAAACCCTAGGAAAATCCTCCTAGGAATTAGGTATGTTAATCTTTATAATGTGTCACTTAGTTATAACATACGTACGACAGATACTTTTATATCTAGGTTACAAAGTGGACCTCGACCTATTAGGCTATGATCTAAATCAACCTAGTACTAAATGACGTGAGGAGGTTTAAGGGGATTTGTGGGGACCACCCCTAAACTCAGGGGGGAACACTAACATAAATTAAAGGAATGGCTAGTCAATAAACAAAAATATTACTAATCCATTACTGAACATCAAGCATATGTATCATCACTACACATAAGGCTCAATATGAACTAAAAAATGCATTAGTTGGAAGACGGGCAAAAGAAAAAGTCATATACTTAAAAGACCATATCAAAGTTGGGTAGATTTCTAGGTGAGTGATTTCTAAGCGAGTCACCCTTTTCATTTTTTTGCTCTTGCCCCGCAACACCATGTACACTAGTGAGTCCCTGGAAATAATGTTGCTTACAATTTTTAAAATTACAGCTGTAATCTGCATTATCAGAGAGGGGGAAAAAGGCATTTTACCATTAATATTAGCAAAACCTTCAACCAAGTAAAAAGTATTCCAAGACTGCTAATTAATACTTGTTATAAATATGGTACCTATTTAACTAAGATGTTAATTAATCATGGAAACCAGATAATATATCATGGTTTGTCGCATGCTGATCCCCATAGGATAATGTTTAAGAGTGGTGTATATGAAAAAAGTATTTATAAAAATAGGGTCCTTTTTCTAAAATTTAGATTATCTAGGGCATTTTTGGGGTAGCGTATTAAATTATGACATAATGGGTGGTTGTGCCAGAAAAAATTTTGACGACATACTTTAATTGGTAAAATTTAACTTTTCACTTGGTTCCAGTTTATAAATTAAATATATATTTATAATATTAAATATAAAATATATAAATATAAGTTATGTTAAATATATATTTATAATATTAAATATAAAATATATTTTAATTAAACTTTTAATATATTTTATATACATTAACGTTAATATATATATTTTATATAACTTTAACGTTAATGTATATAATATATATATATATTAAATTATTTTAATAGAAAATATATATTTTATATTTAATATGCCTCTATTTTTTTTCTTTTTTTAACTCCGTTCCTAATGTTTTGTTTGGGAAATCTCACTCACTACACACAATCTATATGATATGTGTGATGCCGACACCTAAGATAGAGAGAGTTACGACGACTAGAATAAGAAGAAGAGGTTATGAAGTAACTCGACTGATAAGGAGAGGAAAGACCTCAGGCATTGAATCTCTGGCCTTAGCCTGCCTACCAGTCTTGATCTCTTGCAAGAACAAAGGGAAGCACTAAGAAACTATTACTACGAAAAAAGCCCTTCCTTTTTCCTTCGCTACTAGGAGAGTAAGCAACTTCTATTAGCGCCGGACCTTGAGTCGAATTGATCGTGTCATGTGCAACGTCCATCAATGATGGTTTCCCAACTTAGTATGAGATATACTTACCTAATCTTAAGAACGCATGAAACTGAAAGAAATAAAGTTTTAATGCCTCATCCTTTCCAACAAACCAATAATTATTCCTAGAAAGGATCTTATCCTTCTTGTGCTTCCTTTCACATTACTTATTTTCTAGTTTTTTTAATTAACGAGTGAAATAAATAATTTCGAAATCGAAATAATCAATCAAATTTTTTTAAAAATTATGAAAGATAGAAAGAACTGTCCATTATTAGAATTATAAAACTTCAAGACTGCAATAAATCTATAGGATAAGATCCTTTATTTATAGTGGAATGGTATACAAAGTCAACAGATCTCAATGAATAAAAAATAAGATTTATGGCTATACAAACTGTTGAGGATAGTTCTAGATCTGGTCCAAGACGAACTGTTATAGGGGATTTATTGAAACCATTAAATTTAGAATATGGTAAAGTAGCTCCGGGATGGGGCACTACTCCATTGATGGGTGTTGCAATGGCTTTATTTGCGATATTTCTATCTATTATTTTGGAGATTTATAATTGGTAACTGCCAACTAAGAGAATCGGTCACCCCTCTACTCCATTCCTTACTACTGACTAAGGAAAGAAAGACAGGAACGAGATAAGAGAGAAAGATTACTTTGATGTAGTAACTAAGGCTATTCCCTTTTCTTTATATAGAGTTGTTCATAAATAGTGAGCTGACTCTGGGATTTTCGTCTCAATAAACTCCGAACTAGCTTCTAATGAGCGAACACCCGGGGGCATTACAAGAAGAGAAGCTGGTCTGGTACTGATATGTCCGAAGACAGATCAGAAATTAAAGCAAAATAAAATGACAATATGAGTTCCCTTCGGCATTAGAACAGTGAAGCCAGTCCTCAAAATAAAAAAGAATAAATAAAGAAAAAACCACCCTATTTCAAATAATGTCTTTATAAACCCAATTTTGCATTTAGTAATTATTTATTTTATTTTTCCTATATTATGTCTTTTATCTCTATCCATTTTCAAATGGTATTTACTTATTCCAGGGTCGTTTAGCTTTTCCTTGAATTATTGGGTTTAGACGTTAGTTCGGAAATCGTTAATTGTTTTATAAAAGACGGATTGGATCGAGAGGCGATGCCTACTCTACTCGTTACCACTAAACGACGAAGCCAAGAGCGGAAGGAGGGACTTGAACCCTCAACCTCAGCCTTGGCAAGGCTATGCTCTACCATTAAGCTATTTCCGCCAGCTACGGTAGTGGCGAAGCACTACTGAGCAATTAACGTATCACTTGATACGGACGACTTCTGTTTTTCTTTGTTGATAAATTAAATATGTTATACATTAGTATATATTAAATATTTTAATACATAAATTTTATATATTATATACATTAATATATATTTTATATCTAATATTATAAATATATATTTAATTTATAAATTATATATTATACATTTTAATATATAATATTCATGTATTCTATATATATATATATATATATTTATATATATAAGTTTTTTTATTTTATATAAATATATTTATATACATATATATAATAATAATAATATTAATGTGATGTTTTCTACCCTAGACATACAAATATTTTTTAAACCATCCTATTTCCTATTTTTCTTAAAAAAAAGAACCTCATTTTTTAAAAAAGTTGGTACCTTCAATAGTAAAAGTGGTATCGTAACAACTTTTGACAATACATAATGTGTTGTAAGAAATTATGACGATACATAAAAAAGTGACCCAGAGATAAAAAAATTTTAAGAAACAACCCCCATTATATAAATATGTTTCTCAATTGCACCATTTATAAATTTTTTTCCATCCCCACGAATTTAATAGTAAGAGTAGTTAGGGAGAAAAAATCACCGCTCCACCCATATATTACACACGAAGTGGAAAAAGAGACTACACAAAATAAAAAAGAGAAATATAAATTAAAAAGTAGTGTAATTTGGGTATTCAATATCCTTTAGAATGAGAAAAAAAATCAATACTAATAATATTTAGTTAATTCATCAATTTTCTATTTGTATCCCAACTATTAATTTACTACCTACTTTGATACTAGAATTCTAGTCAAGTAAAACTGACATTTATTATTCCAAATGATTGGTCTCTAATATAATGTAGTGGACTTGCTTGAATATTGTATCAGAAAGAGTATTCAAGACTTTTGTATGCGATTGACAGCAAGTCAATGTGTAGCATTTGTTGCAAAACATGTCATATAGACTGCCTTGGTGCTGGTTTTTTTCTAGCACTAACCTAACTCAAGAAAAATTCAAGAGCTTAAGAACATTTCAATTTGGACAGATTAGTAAAAGGAGTCTAGTCTAATGACCAACTGACAATTAATATTTCCAATTTTCTCTACCAAGTCAAAAAAGCTATACCATACACAGAAGATTAGTATTTAGTAGGATGTCTTCTCTTGTTGCATATACAATTCTATATAGGTGTGTAATATATGGGTGGAGTGGTAATTTTTTTTCTAACAACTCTTACGATTAAATCTGTGGGGATAAGCATGCAACAAACGATGATAATCCGGTTTCCAACATTAGTTATAAATACTTGTTACGAGAAACATGTTTAAATTATCCAACTCCTATTACTTAAACTAAGACACAATATTCATTGTCTATCTTACTCCGATTCAACTTCTTTCAGGCTAAACCTTTTTCATATATGAAATAGATAGGACCATGTAATCAACCTGTGACTATTCCAAGAGCAGGAACCTAAGTATTTAGTAGGTGAAAAATAGTTCCATTAGTTGTTTAATTGGTGCCAAGTTCACATCTTCATCTAGGCGTACCAATCATCTCATTCAACATTCAAGATTGGCAAGCAGAATAAACTTGGTGGGAAAAAGTTCCATCATGCTTCTCACAACAAAGCAAGATCAACATCTGGAAAGTACAACGAAAAGTTACAGCAGGGAAAACATAGATCCTGAACCGAGAAATATCAAACTTAACCACAAAACTGTATAGTATATAATAAAAGTTAAAACCCTTAAAAAATGTAAGCCTCCCATTGTACCCTCATCTTCACATATGAGAAACTTGATATGTGATAAAGGAATAACATTTTACCTTGAGGAGGCAAGAAAACACGGAGTTAACGACAGCGACAGAGATGGGGTGGGGGGGACCAGTGGTGATGATCACAAGTGACGGTATGGCATCGATAGAGACACACAACATCACAGGCGACCGCATAGAAAAGGGTTGTACGCACACGAGACTGTGGGGTTGTGGGCACACATGACTGACGGCATGGAGATGATTAGTGGCGGCGGCTACAGGCGACGGTGATGGGAAAGGGTTGGGGCATGCGTGAGTGAGGATGAGGGTTTAGAGACGTGAATAAGTTTAGCGGAAAATGTATAAAGTAAAGGATAAATATGGTGATGATTAAATTTGAAATTAAAAGAAATGCCTCTTAGTAAAAATTGAATCTAAAACTTTAAACTCAAACACCACATACATTACCACTAAGCTACATATCACCTTTATGCTATTATTGGTAATATTTGTATATAAAAGTAACTTTTCAATATAATGTAAATATAAATTTAATTCAATTATTATTAATAAAATACTTGTAGATATATTTAATTAGTTTATTGTTAATAAAATATTTAAATGTATATTTAATTTTATTATTGTTAATAAAATATTAAAAAATATATTTAATTTAATTATTATAAAAAAATATTTTAAAAAAATTGTTAAATTATTTATTTTTGATAAAATGTTTAAAAATATATTTAGTTTAAATATTATTAATAAAATATATTTAACTTAATTATTTTTAAAAATATATTTATTAGTAAAAATATAAAATAATTTAAAATATATTTTTAATATATTAATAATAATTAAAAATATATTTTAAAAATATATTTATAATAAAATATAAAATGTATATTTTTTAATTTAATTATGTTTTTATTAATAAATATACTTTTAAAATAATTTAAAATGTAATTTTTAAAATATATATTAATAAAAATATAATTATAATAATAAATATATAAAAATATATATTTTATTTTTTATTAATAAATATATTTTTTACAATAATTCAATTAAATATATTTTATTATTATTAATTAAAATAAATATATTTTTAAATATTTTATCAAAAATTATTAAATTAACTATATTTTTAAATATTTTATTGTTAATAATTAATTAAATATATTTTTAAATATTTTATCAACAATAATAAAATTAAATATACCTTTAAATATTTTATTAACAATAAATAAATTAAATATATCTATAAGTATTTATTAATAATAATTAAATAAAATTTATATTTACAAGATATTGAAGGATTACCTTTATATACAAATATTACAACTACAATATGAAGGTGACATATAACCTAGTGGTAATGCATGTGGTGTTTGAGTTTAAGGTCTTGGGTTCAACTCCTACTAAGGGCCATTTTTTTTAATTTCAAATTTAATCATTACCCAATCAAATCTGACACGTGCCCTAAATTCTGATGGTGACACAAGTTAGGGGATCAAGGTGTATGGTTAGTGAATATATATTTAGTGAACCTTGCACAAGGAGGAGGTTCATGATATACCAATGGTGATGGAAGGTGCAAGTTACTTTTTTATGTTTAAATAGGAAATATAGGTTTTGGATAGGCTTGATAATGGTGATGCCTTGACTAATACTTTTTGGAATGAGTGTGTGTGTGTATATATATATATATATTTGTATATATATATATATATATATATATATATATAATCTTATCTAGTGACTGTGGATGATGACCTTGTGTATGTGAATGATGTAATAATACTATGGCTTTTCTTTGTATGGTTATGAGTAAAATTCAAGAATGACATTAGATGGGGTTCTATGCACAAAATCACCATGGAATGTGTTGTTGATGACTATGTAATGCATTGAACTTGAATTCATATGAATATTATGGGCAAAGATTGCTTTGATGTATTGAAATTGATGTTTAATGATGTTGAACGTATAAGGTGTTAGAGAATCCTATAGGATTAGACAATGGAAACACATAGGATTCTCATTAAAAATTAGAAAACAAAACATTTTGAAACATTACATACAACAAAATAAAATTGCCTTTTAGGATTACCTCTTGTAGACAAGATAAGTTCCTTTATCGAATCAATTTTAGTTTTATCCTTTAGAAATCTATACACTCCCACTAGAAACTGAACCTCGGAATGCTAGTTCAAAATCTTCAGCCCTCACAACAGTTACAAGAATATGAGTAATCTTTTCTATTGAGTAGCTGTCTATGAGCATCACATGCTCTATATATAGGCTTAGGTCTAACTTGATGAGCTCTCTATAAAGATTGAGTTCTTAACTCATTTTAAATGAGCTAGGTCCAGTAGCTTTATTTTAGTCAAACGAAAATAAAACTATCATTTGGTGGGCTTACACTATGCATGTGACTGTTAGTTGTAACATCCTAAAAATAGAATTTATTTGACAAAGTAAGAATTAAAGAGAAATGAAATGAAAATAGGAAATTAATTAGATAATTACCAAAATGATGAATGCATCCCTAAACCCTTTTAAATTGATTTTTCTTCTCTTTTCATTTCACTTTTTTGTTGACAACAGAGGAGAAAGGCCCATCTCTTCTTCTTGACTTCTTTCCTTCCAATTAGCATATCCAACTTGTTTCTTCTTCAATTTCTTCTCTAATTCATCAAATTAAAGCAAGAACTCATCTCTTCCACCTTTCCTCTTCATGTGGACAGCATGGATCAAGGGAGGTAGCTTTGAAATTCTCCACTTTAAGGTAAATTGATGAGCTCTTATCATGGGTCTTGCTATATCATAGCTATCCTCCATGAATTCTTGCAATTCTATGGATTTTGAAGCATTTAAAAGCCATAGATATAGTGGACAGCTTGAGGTTTCTCAAACAACCTTGAATTTTCATGAAAAGTGAGTAGAATGGCTTCTTGAATGATACTTCTATAAGATTTTAGCTTAATGATTTCCGTTTCAATGAAATAAGGTAGCTTTGGAAGGTTTCAGAGTGATTTAGAGCTTGGAGCTTGATTTGGAGACGAGCTTCAGAGTTGACGACATTGGTTTAATGAGTTATATCTTACCAAAATGGTTCTAATTCAATGACTTCTAACTTGGCAAGCGATAATTGTGTCAAATATGAAATTAAAATCAAGTAGTATGGATTTTAGGAAGTGTTTGAACTTGAGGAATAGGGATCGGAGCTTACGATTATCGATTTCTAGTGTTTGATTGGTCGAAGTGTTTCTAGGATTCTCGATTTTGAGGTAGGGGAGCTTTTACAAAATTGAATGCATAGTTATAGGTGGATTCGAGGTATATAAATGTATTGAATTATGAATTATGTTCTTTATGGACTACATGCTTGCGTGGTTTACCTTTCATATAAACTTGATAATTTACATGAGATACTTGAAAGAATATAGTTATGTTTAAAATATAGCATGGGATGCTTAAATTGTGAAGTAGATAATTTGAATCGATGATGTGTATATTATATGAAAGGCTTATGTGAATATGAAAAGAAAGCATGGGACGCTTATTCATAGAATTGGAATTGATAAACTGACGATATTGAATGCATGAGATGCTATATGTATATATGAAAGACCTTGGGTGGGACTTAAGGCAAACCTCTTGAGTGAGGCTCGAGGTTAGCCCGTGACACTACTGTTGTAACTGAGAGTGATTATGTCACATAAGAAGATAAACGATTTGGTACCAGTAAAAGGATGGATCGGTTGAGAGCTGAGTATATGGTTCAGAGCCAATGTTACAATAGAAAGTTTAATGATGAATATTGGATCCAATTGAATGAGAATGATATGTGCACATATGTATGTTATTAAGAATAACTTGATGTTATACCATGGTGATGTGAGTAGTTAATATTGTTGAATGGTAGTTTATGTTTATAGATTGTTATACCTCATTGTATGATAAAGAATAAGATAATTGAATCAGTGCTATAGCTGTCATTTATTATGTATGATGCTCACCCCTATTTGTGGTTATTTTTATAGTGGATTTAGGACGCAGCGGAGGTATATGAGGTCACTCACACACATGGAGCATTATGTATATATGTGTATGGTGCATGATGCGTATAGTAGTTTGTAGTAGCCTTGGCTGGTTCATGTTTATACTATTTTGTTATGCGTATGTGATTGTGTATGGATGAATATGTAGTGGATTAGATAGATTACAGCTTCAATTAGAAGCTTAGAACTTATTTTGAGTATATAGTTTGGTATGTAATGGATTTTGATGTATACTTGAGGTTATGGATAGTGGAGACCATGGATGGTCCCATCATTTACATATGACCTTGCCATGTCCAGGAACTCTGAATGCATATGAGATATTATATTGATGCATAAATGCCTAGGGATGTTGTTTGTGATGAGTGACAGTGGGTAATTATTTTAGCCATGAACATGTGGCATTTGCATGGTTTTTATGCATAAATAAGCAACTGACATGGACAAATGGAAAATTATGAGGAATGGATGGCGTAGAATAGTTTGAATAGTATCTAGGTATGATTTGTGACTTGTAGAAACTGGAATGGGTCAATTCCATTAAGAATTGAGCTCTCAGTTGCCAAAAATACCTCAAAATGGGCTTAACACATTTTTACGCATAACTTTCTCATTTTTAGGAATTTTTGAGTGTGGCTAGCGGCTACATGTTACAAATAATGTATTATAGCTTGTGTTAAAATTTTATGATCATTGGATTTGAAATGAGAAAGATAGGGTATGTAGAAGTTGAGAAAATTGTATTTTTCTGATTCTGTCTAGCAACTAATACTGCATAAACATGAATCGATTCCCCTGCTTCAGGAATCGATTCACTGGGCAATTTATAGAGCAGGAATCGATTCCCCACTATGGTGAATCGATTCCCAGCCCCTGTTGTAGTGTGTGAATCGATTCACAAGGGGTATGAATCGATTCATCCCCCCTGTTACATTCTTGTCTGTGCAATTTTTTTAGATGAATCGATTCAGGGTGGTTTCTGAATCGATTCATGCCTTGTTTTCCCTTGTTTTCTTCAGTTTATACCATACTATGACATATTTGGGACATGTTATGATTATATGACCATTTGTTTACATAATCTAATTACTTTTAGGAATCAAATAAGTGTATTTGAACCCCCTTTCCATTCTATTCCATAATTTTCAAAATAAATAATACTTCCTACTAATTTTATTAATTATGTTGTGTTTGGTTGTTAAAAATGTATCCTTGAATTAAACCTAAAAGCCTTCTCCTGTATTTATATATATTTATATATAGAATGGATTCTTTTAATTGGTCCCTGTTATTGATTATTCATCTTGTAGTTCCTTTCTTCTTTAATTGTTTTAAGGAATCGTGAAAAATTTTCTTGTATTTTTAGGTTTAATATATTAAGTTAGGATGTTTAATTTTGGTATCAGAGCAGACTTTCAAAAGTCCAAGGCCAAGGTTAATCTACTGAATGCTATGAATTGAGTGAAATCATATGCTAGTTGTTAAGTATTGAATTAGTTGATGAGATTAACTATGAATAAATTACATTCTTATCCATGAAAGGTACTAAAGTATGGTGATTATTTTTAGGATAAGAAATGGTAAACCGTCAAGGTATGGATGCTATGGCTGCTGCATTTCAGCGCTTTGCTGATATCCTTGAGAGGCAGAATCAGCCTCAACCAGCAGATAATCATAGCCTTGACTGTTTCTTAAAGCGTAAACCTACTGAATTTCATAGAGGCTTCCATCCTGATCAAGCTTATGCATGGATTCAGAACTTGGAGAGGATCTTTGGTAGCTTGTTGTGCACTGAGGCACAAAAAGTTGAATATGCTGTGTTTATGCTTCCAGATGAAGTTGAGAATTGGTGGAAGATTGCTAAAGCCAGAATGATAGCCACTGGAACTCAATTAATCTGGGAGAACTTCAAGGCTTGTTTTCTTGAAAAATATATCCCTGATACTGTGAGGAGCAGAAAGGAACTGGAATTTATGAAAATTAGGTAGGGTAATTTGAGTGTTGAATAGTATACAGCTAAATTTGAAGAGCTCTATTTATTTTATCCTCCTTTTCAGTAGCTTGGTACTGAAGGCTCTAAATATATTAAATTTGAAAGTGGTTTAAGACCTGAGATTAAGAAAGCATTCAGGCATCAAGAAATTAGAAGTTTCCCTGTTCTTGTGAATAAAAACAGAATTTATGAAGAAAATGACAAGGTTTCTACTGGATCAAGCAGTAAATCTGATGTTTCTTCAAGGCCACAACCTATTAATTTCAAAAAGCAAGGAAAGTTTACTAAAGGTGGATCATCTTCTAAATCTAGAGGTAGAGATAATTCTGGTAATTGTTCTATTGGTTGTTCGAGGGATAGCAAATGCTTCAGATGTGGTGGTGACCACTCTGCTAAGAACTGTGACAAAGAAGAAGAAGTTACTTGTTATCACTCCAATGAAAAAGGGCATATATGCCTGAACTGTCCTCTATTGCCACAAACAGATTCTAATTCTAGTGGTAACCATGGAGGTTTCCGGGCACAAGGTTGTGGAAATGGTAACCGTGGTGTTCGAGGCAATGGTGGACGTGGTAATAATGTTATGGTTCCTAGAAATGATCGTGGTGGAACTTTTAATCCACCAGCTGTAGGCAGAGTTTATGCCATTACTGCTGAAGAAGCTGCTCAGGCTAATGATCTAGTTCAGAGTAAGTGTTTACTTAGTGATTCTATTCTTGATGTTGTATTTAATTTTGGAACGACTCATTCTTTTATTGCTGATGATTATGTGAGGCGCCTGAGACTGCCTGTTATTGACATGAATCAGACCTTAGATGTATCTAACTAGACTGGTATTAAACTATGGACTTCTATGATGTGTAAAAATGTATCCTTCACTTTGGGTTATAGGAGTGGGTCTAGAGTACATGATATTCCTGTTATGTGTGACTTTTCTAAAGTGTTTTAGGAGGATGTACCTGGTGTTCCTCCTGAAAGAGAGATTGAATTCTTTATTGACCTTGTTTCTAGAGCTGAGCCGATCTCTAATGCTCCCTATAAGATATCCCCTGTTGAGTTTGCAGAATTAAAGAAACAAGTGGATGAATTGCTTGAGAAACAATTTATTTGACCTAGTATATCACTGTGGGGTGCTTCGGTGTTATTAGTTAAGAAGAAAGATGGAAATATGAAGTTATGTGTTAATTACTGCTAGTTGAATAAGCTTACAATAAAGAATAAGTATCCGTTGCCTAGTGTGAACACCTCTTTTGGTCCGGTCCAAGTGGAATGAATCTTTTTATACTGAATTCTAATTTAGAATGGTCAAATTCGAAAAGAATGGCTCCAAAATAATCAGAACAGAGCAAAATAACTCAGAATGAAGCTTTTCCAAGTGAAATACAGCCCTGTTGGAGGCAAATCCAATTGGAATGACTAAAAAATGATCACATCTGAACAAGATGACTCAGGTTAAAGCATTTCTGAGTGAAATACAGCCCTGGTGGAGATAAATCCGAGTGAAAAAACTCAAAAAATGGTCAAATCCGAGTCAAAATGAAGCATTTCCGAGTGGAATGACTCAAAAATGATGAAATCCGAGTGGAATCACTCAGAATGAGTCATTTCCGAGTGAAATGCTCCCTGTTGAAGTTGAATCCGAGTGGATAGCTTCCCTGCCAAGCCAGTCCGAGTGGATTATGCCCATTTTCAAGAGAAGTCCGAATGGAATGACTCAAAGAAGTTGAATCCGAGTGGAATCACTCAGAATGAGTCGTTTCCGAAGGAAAAACTCCCCTGTTGAAGTTGAATCCGAGTGGCATCACTCAGAATGAGTCAAATCCGAGTGGAATATGCTCCTGTTGCATCAAATCCGAGTGAAATCACTCAAAATGAGTTAAATCCGAGTGAAATTACTCAGAATGGAGAAAATCCGAGTGAAACTACTCAGATTTGGGCATGTCCGAGTGGAGTATGACCTGTTGGGTGGGAAATCCGAATAATGACTCAACAATGGACCAATCCAAGTGGAGTATGACCTGTTGAGTTTAAATCTGAGTGAAATGACTCAGATTAGATGTAAATCCGAGTGGATAATTCCCTCTCAGATGCATTCCGAGAGAAAATGCCAGTTTACAAGCCCTGATCGCAAAGAATGCCAATTTCGAGTGAAAAATGACCCTGTTAGAGGAGAATCCAAGCGAAAGATCCCCTACTGCAACAAATCCGAGTGGAAAAAGGAACTGACTGCTGATTGAAGTAAATCTGAGTGAATATCACTCGGTTGGAAGGAGATCCAAATTAAAATAGCCAAACTTCCAATTTCTGAGTAGAAGATAGGCAAAATCCGAGTGAAAATGCCCAAATTCCATTCGGATTAAGAGCTCACAAGGTCGGTTCCGAGTTGATCCTTCAAGCAGTGAAGTTCTATATCACTTTTGAAGAAAATCCGAGTGGATGCTTCAATCAGAAATACATCCAAGCTGAAAAGAATTCCGAGAGCTGCTTCTTAGTCAGAACCGAGTGAAGCTTTTCCAGTCAGCACCGAATGAGTCATTTCAGTCGGTTCCGTGTCATTCTTTTCTCGCCCACTCCTGAGCCAATTTCCAATCGGTTTCCGAGTGACACTTCAGTCAGTCAGTCACCTTTCCCGAGTCCTTTTGGCCAATCAATTCCGAGCCCCCATTTCCACCATACTTCAAACCTTCACCGAGCCACTTTTTACCCGTTCCCGAGTCATCTTTCTCTCATCTCCGAGTCATACTTTACCTATTTCAGTCGGTTCCGAGTCATTGGTCACTCGGATTGTGGAGAGGAGATGGAATCCGAGTCAGTTTTCACTCGGTTCTGACTCAATTTCTTTAATTGCCCACTCAATCCAATTGCACAACACCAACATGATTTCTTTAGCATAAAAGGGGCCTTTTCCCAGTCGGATTTTTCCCCTTTTCCCACTCAGAATTGACTGAGAGGGTGATCTGAGTCATTTACACTCAGATTTCCAACATTTTCACTCAGATTTCCATAATTCTCACTCGGAATTCTTCCATTCTCACTCGGATTCCCACCAGGTCCCCCTGTTAGACCGTGCTGACTTGGATTCCACCACCCAAGTGGATCCAGGAATCCTGGGGGTGGCAGACAAGTGGCAAACAGGGGTGGAAGTGGGGGGAATTAAAAATTCCCACCCAGCCGTTGTCCCCCACTTCACTCTGAGTGGAGGCCTGAGCTGGCATTCCACTCGGAAGTGGAAGCCTGAGCTGGCCTTCCACTCAAACCAGCCTATAAATAGGCAAGGGGCTGAAGCTTTCAGCCCTTACAGATACACACACACACCATATACACTGCGCAGACCCTCACCATTCCTCCTTCCTCTATCCAGCGCCCTTACCATTCCTTTCTCCTCCTTCCTCTCTCCATCAGCCAACTCCGTACTCTCCCTTCTAACCAACATCGCCCAATATTCCTCTCCATCAGCCCACTCCGTCCCTTCCACTCAACTCCAACACTGTCCCTCTTCTCACTGTCTCACTCGGTACTCACTGTCTCATTCGGTATCTCACTTCTCACACGGTAAGTTACTGCTCTCACTCGGTTTTTACTATTTTTACTCAGTTTTCCTCAATTTCATTCGGTATTTTCCCATTCCACTCGGTTTTTACCATTTTTACTCGGTTTTCCTCAATCTCACTCGGTTTTCTGCTTTTCTCACTCGGTATTTCATTTTTTGCTTGGTTTCTTCCATTTCCACTCGGTTTTTGCCATTTTCACTCGGTTTTTCCTTCTTTCACACTCGGTTTTCTCTTCTCCCACTCGATTTTCACTCATTTTTCCCTCTTTTTTCAGATTTTATTGTTTCCCTTTCTCTTTTGTAGCTTCTGCTACCTTTCTCCTTTTGTTTCATAGTAAAATATAATAAAGGGAAATAAATGCTTCCTATGTTTTCTTTCAAATCTAAATAAAAATCAATAAAAAGAAACAAATCATTTTTAAACAGTGTCGTACGGGAGCACTCCCGTCTACACAACCTCTTTAGGATTCATACACGTGCGAAGAACTTCGCCTTGTACGAGTTCCCCACCTCAGTGACATCCATCATCATCTCCCAAGTCTTTTCCTAAAAGAAAAACATTCAGAACTACGTAACCCTGATTTCTTGATAATTCAAGAATACGTAGGAGCAGGATCTCAATTCCTGTCGGGACCATCTCTCTTATTCCTTTTTGCTGATTTATTTCCTTGCTTTCATGTTTCTTTCATAAATGGTCTTTTTTGGTTACTTCCGTGAAAATCAATTTAGACGTGACGTCTTGTTGGTTTCCCCCTAGTTTTTGCTTAAGCCTCGCCATAATTCATAGGGAAGGGATACTTAGGACGAGACGTCCCACTTATCTCTTTCCTATCCCTATTTTTTTTATTCGAGGATGTATAATTTAGGCGTGACGCCTTATTAGCATTCTTTTCCCCTCTCTGTCTCATATCGAAGTCGAGTTTAATCCGGATGAAGTGCCCCATTGACCTCGCTTCGACATTCTATGTTTGTGCAGTTCTCTCACTCCATTTTGTCGTCTTTAAATAAAAAATACAACAATGAAAGGGAAGAAATAAACCATCTTTTGTAAGGCTATTTATGTTGCGTATTTTCAATCTTGGTACTGTTTTTGACAGGCGATGTAGGGTGCTAATACCTTCCCTACTCGTAACCGACTCCCGAACTTGAATCTCAATTTTTAACCAGTGCTTTACTGAACCTAGTTTTTTCCAATGTTTTTCCTATGGATAAAAATATTGGTGGTGACTCCCTGTTTCATTCCACACATTCTCTCTCTCGCCGCGCCGTCGCGATTCAGGTTGCGACAGATGGCGACTCCGCTGGGGATACTTAAGAGAGTCAAGCCAGTTTGGTTGAAAGCGTGTTTTTACATAGCCTTTGTTTAGCTTGGATTTCTTCCCCTTGTTTTTTATTTTTCGTTGACTGTTGTGAATGTTCGCTATTATTTGCATCTTGTTATTCGTTTTATTGTCCATGTTCTGTATGATTGTTGAACCCTAGGGTAGAGGACTATGTTACTTTTCTGCAATCATTGAACCCTAGGGTAGACGACTTTGTATATTTGTTCTGTGTTTGTTCTCTGTGCAGAATGGGGTAAGGTAAAAAGGTATTGAATGCCCTTTCACACACTACACTCACAAATTACTCGCACACACTTATGAGTGGCGCCCTATACCCGGGCCCCAAATAAAACTTAAGTTAGGAGGGGTTGGTATACGGAATCGTATAGGATGTACTTCCTATCCGGTGATCGTGAGAACCCCAACTAGAGTTCGACCTCTTGTGACATACGCACCTAGTGGTTCCCCACTGTTGCGTCCCTGTCATGGGTAGGATCTTGGCTCTGGTGACCTTCTAGAAGTCTAGTATAAGCCACCCGGTGTGAAGAGTCACTTTTAGACAAGCCCTAAGGTCCAGAGAAAACCTTCAACAAAACCTGACTTAGGCTACGAAAGGGCAAACTTTACTCTACCTTATGTCATTTTCACTTTCCTGTTATTAAAAAAAGATTATCTATCATCCAAAGATTCGCTTAGTCTTGGAAAATTTTTGGAACACACAAGTATTCTTCGGGTGGATAGATGATCCTCTTTTCTTTTTTGTCATGTATCTCTGAGTCTGAAGTCATAGGTTCTCCTAATCGTCAAAGGAAAAATCCAAAAAAATTATACTTCATTTCCCTCTGGTTGAAGTGGCAATGACGATTGGGAAAACCTACGACTTTTGAGGTCGCATAACTGATTCCATTCTTTGTCTTGATATTCGCAGGGGACGATTCTGAATTTGTCGGTATTTCTAAGACAGTATGGAAATTAACATGGGACACAGTAATTGTGATATAGGGGTGACTGAATTAAAGAAGTTATTGCACCTCAAGGCTAGGAAGGTCAATACTGACAGTTTACAAGCACTAGGGAGAAAACTGAGCTTGACACAGAAGATGACTTTCGCAAGGAAGTATGGGAAGATCCTGAAACTTTTGGAGGTAGACGTCCAAATAGAAGCCATCACGGCTCTGGCTCAATTCTATGACCCACCTCTCCGCTGTTTCACTTTCCAAGACTTTCAACTGGCACCCTCCATAGAAGAATTTGAACAAATATTGGGGATGCCAATGGAGGGACAGATTCCTTATCGCCATTTGGACCATCATGCGTCAATCACTTCTGTCGCTCGTATTTTGAAGGTCCATCCTGAAATGTTAAGAGGAGTACAAATAAACAGAAACCAGATTCCCGGATTTACTAGGGAATTTCTGGAGAAACACATGCATGTCCTGGCAGAGAGGGAAGAATAGGAAGCTTTCATTGATACCTTGGCTCTCACTATTTACGGAGTTGTCTTATTCCCTAACTTAGACAACTACGTAGATTATGATGCTATAGGTGTCTTCACCGCTCGCAAGCACAGACTGGAAAATCCTGTCACAGCAGTGTTGGCCAATGTCTATTGCACCTTGGATTTCTGCCATACCCAAGGAGGAAAGAGGATTATTTATTGTTTGACCTGTTCTATATGTGTGGCTCACATCCCACGCTTTTCATCAGCTATGCAAAGCCGAGTGTCCCATCTCTGATTTGAAATTGTGTCAGCTGACAACTAAGAATGGGCGTGAGTGGGCTAATCACCTTGTAGGCCTTACAGCAGAAAAGGTGAGATGGTGTCCTCAATGGCTAGAAGTTGAGTCCATCGTTTATAGCTATGGAGGATATCCAAATGTTCCTCTAATGGGGACACAAGGCTGCATCAATTATAATCCTGTTATTGCTAAGCGGCAGTTGGCTTATCCTCTACTTGGGCCGCCGGACGAAGCACTACTTACTCCTTTCGTTCTGTACTATATGAATGGGAATTACACCTCCACTATTCGAGACATAGCCAATGCCTGGAAGAAAGTCCATAGGATGGGCAAAGAACTGGGAGCACGAAGCCACGCTGTGAGAGTTGAATACTTAGATTGGGTGGTGAACAGAGTCTCCATCGTGAAATTTCCTTTCAAGAGCCCTTCATACCAACCTGAGGACACAGTTCCTCCGCCGTGCATTGTGGAGGACAAGGTTACCATATCGCTAAAAGCCCAAGTAGAAGAGCTAAAGGCAAGGAATCAAAAACTGGAAGAAGACCTCTTGAAATGCCAACAAGAATGCGCCCTCCATAGGAAAGAGAACTCCGAAGGAAGACATGCTATGGAAGAAATACAGAAAAAGAGAAAGATTGACGAAGATTACAGAATAAAACAAGATCAATGCCTTCGGGCGGCCAATTCGCAGCTAAAGATAAAGGGTCAGCAGAGCGATGCTGTATTGGCCGAAAAACAAATTTTAAAAGACATGCTGGTACAATCCAAGGAGAAGGGAAAGGAGGCTTTGATGCAAAAAGAAATGCTACAAACCCAAGTCCACAAATTGGAGCAACAGCTTGATGAAACGATGAGAGCTTATGAGCAAGAAATACATGCTGAACAGAAGAAAACTCTTGACGCCGAACGCCGCTGCCAAGAAGCCACACGAGTTTTGGGGACTGAGTTAACTCAACGGGATGAAGTCATTCATTTATGGATGGACCATTTCGCCAAGTTGGCATACCTATCCAATGGAATCTTGGAAGATTTTCCCTCAATGTTAAAGCAGGCCGAAGGCATGGTCAATCCCCTATCCACCCCAAAGGAGATATCATCATTTTTGAACTATTATCAAGAAAGACTTTGCAAAATGAAAGTCATGATTGCCCAAGCTAGGAATGGCTGAATATTGTAACCGTATCTTTCAAGTAACATTGTACCTTTACAGATGAATGGAATGATGAATTAATGTGCCTTCACAGTTGTCTCATGTTAATTTCCAATATACTGTTATACTAAGTACTTTTGAACGCGACGTTCTGGGGAAAGGTCAAGGAATACGTGTCAAATTCGGAATCGTATCCCGCGAATGCCCATTTATTTTTTTATTTTTTCTTTTATCTACTTTAACTGTTCCCTCTATTTTTCTAACCATTTGTCGTGATTCTTTAGACACTACGGGTAAGCATCCCTACGCGACCAGGCTCAGAAAGAAACTCATGGCCGAAATAGAGCAAGAGAATGAAAACCTGCGAGCTGAGGTTAATCAATTGAAAGAACAAATGGCTGAAATGGCCAAGATGTTTGAAAGGAGGATCGCAGAAAGGGATTCTTTAGCAGAAGTTGAAAATGCTAGGCAACAATCTCCCATTCTCCAAGACGCTCAAGGTCATGCTGGGGAACCGAGCTCAAACCCTGCAGGGCCTACTGTTACCGTTCGCCTTAGTAAGCCGAACCCTGCTCACGTTCAACAACACTCTTTTGTTGATAAAGAAGGGAACGTTGTACCCTTCCCACAGTATGGGTTACCCCCAGGCTATTTCCCACCACTCCAAGAAGAGCCAGATTATCAGGAAACAATCCTTCACGCGGCTCAACCAAACATCCCACCTATCCGGAACCCCCAAACGATTCCGGTCCATACACAGGCTGAACAACCACAAGCTGCCCAAGCCACAGTTGGACACCAAGCCTCAATTCTGAATGAGAGCCCGACACATGTTGACCGACCAGTCAAGAGTGCTAGTCACTATGTCGTCACAGGACCAAGTACTGCCACTGCTACTACCCAGGAAGGAAGATTAGAGTTCTTGGAAAGGCGATTAAGGGAAATGGATAGGAGGAATCGATTTGGATTAGGCAGTGCTGCACAACTCTGCCTAATTCCTGACGTTGTTATTCCTCCCAAATTCAAAACACCTGAATTTGATAAGTATCGGGGGCTGACATGTCCGAGAAACCATCTTACCATGTACTGCCAGAAGATGGCTTCGCATGCCTCCAACGACTCTCTGCTCATCCACTGTTTCCAAGATAGTTTGGCTGGAGCGCCTCTAACCTGGTATAACCATCTTGAACGTTCTCGTATACGCTGTTGGGAGGATCTGGCAGATGCTTTCATGCAGCAGTATAAGTACAATTTGGACATGGCGCTAGATAGAATACAATTGCAGAACATGTCCAAGAAAGACAACGAGACATTCAAAGAATACGCCCAACGGTGGCGTGAAGTAGCAGCGCAAGTTGACCCACCTTTGTCTGAGAAAGAGGTGATCTCGACATTTATCAACACACTCCAATCGCCATTCTATGACAAGATGATCGGAAGTATTTCCTCCCACTTCTCCGATATCGTCACTATTGGAGAAAGAATAGAAAATGGCCTCCAGACAGGGAAGATCGCCCGAGGCCCAGCTGGGGTTAATGCAGCAAGAAGACCCTCCCATGGGGAAGGAAAGAGAAGAGAGGGAGAGACTAATCTGATCTCCCATAGTCAGGGAAAAAACCAGCCGAGGCCACCCACCCCGGTCGCCTTTCCGTCAACCTATCATAATACACCACATCCATATATGGCCGCCGTTCAAACACCACATCCACCACATTTCCGCCCACCTGTCATGCGACCGCCTGCACCCCTACAGGCACCATATCAACCACCACAAGCTCCATACCAGCAGCCACAAATGAACCCGCCGAATCCAAATCAGAGAAGGCAAAACAACGACCGTGCCCCACCGCAATTTGATCCAATTCCCATCACTTACACAGAGCTTCTCCCTTACCTCATCGAAAACACGATGGTAGTACCCTGCCCTCTAAAGCCACTTCAGCCGCCGTATCCTAGAGGGTATGACCTAAACGCACGGTGTGATTACCACGCCGGTGCACCGGGACATTCTACTGAGAACTGCTTGGCACTGAAGTTCAAGGTAAGGGACCTAATTCGGGCTGACTGGATAAGCTTCAAAGAAGGGAGCCCAAGCGTAACAACTAATCCCCTTCCAAACCATAAAGGATCGGATGTCAACGCAATAGAGAGGGATGAAGATTGCATTTCCAAAGTAGAAGACATCCAGATGCCTTTGGAAACAATACACTCCCATATACTGAAGATGGGATTAATAGAAGGGTCGTGGGGTGAAGAGCATAATGATCTCCAGTCCGTAAAACGAAGGGACTTCCAGGAAACCCTTCAAAGACTCATGAATGCTCGAGTCGTAGAGGTCTGTAGGCACCGTGAAGGACAAATAAATATGGTACAGGAACAGGGTAAGGCACGAGTTCCGAAACCCCTGGTCGTATACTATAACAAGGATACGCCAGCGGCTTCGGCTCCTGCCAAGACTGTCTTCACAGTAAGGGCACCAACCCCTTTCCCCTTCCAAAGTTCCCACGCTGTGCCATGGAGGTACAATACAGATGTGGTCGTCACCAATCCAGAGTCAGTCAACTCCATACCATCCTCCTCTATTACAAATATAACCGGAGTGGGAAGAATGACACGGAGTGGAAGAATATATACACCACCTGAGCCCAAACAAGGCAAGACTACCGGAGAAGGAAAAACTGGAAAAGAAGTAGCCTCTCGCGAAACAAAGGGGGCTGTGACTGAAGAGGAAGCCCAGGAATTCCTGAAGTTTATTCGCCATAGTGACTACCAGGTGTTGGACCAATTGAACCACACCCCTGCGAAAATTTCCCTGTTGTCTTTGCTAATGAGTTCTGAACCACATCGAAACACGTTGATGAAGGTGTTGAGCGAGGCGCACGTGAAGCATGATTTACCCGTCGAACAATTTGGGGGCATAGTGGGGCATATCGTTGCCAATAATTACTTGACCTTCACAGATGAGGAAGTACCTATTGAAGGAAGGGGGCACAACAAAGCCCTCCATATTTCTGTGAAATGTCGGGATTATATCCTGGCAAAAGTACTTGTGGATAATGGATCTTCTCTGAACGTCATGCCAAAATCCACGTTGGCAAAATTGCCTTTCGACGGAACATACATGAGGGCTAGCTCTATGGTTGTGCGGGCTTTTGATGGGACACGTAGGGAAGTCGTTGGAGAAATTGAATTGCCTATACAAGTCGGGCCCTGTACTTTCCAGGTACTCTTCCAAGTAATGGATATTGCGCCCGCCTACAGCTGTTTATTAGGGCGACCGTGGATCCATTCGGCAGGGGTGGTCCCCTCCACGCTGCATCAAAGACTAAAATTCATCATTGACAACAAGTTGGTGACTGTTTCTGGGGAGGAGGACATTTTGGTCAGCAAACCCATATCCACTCCGTACATCAAGGTCGCCGAGGAAGCCCTTGAAACATCCTTCCAAGCCTTGGAGATTGCTAATGCAACAAGCGTTGTAAAGATGTCTTTCCCCAACGTACCTCTAATGGTGACGCTGAACATGTTGCGGAAAGGGTACCAACCCGGAAAAGGATTGGGGCGGGATTTAGAAGGCAGAACCCAACCGGTGAGTCTCCCGGAAAACAAAAACAGATATGGCTTGGGATATAAGCCCACTGTGACAGATAAGAAAAGGGTTGAAGAGGAAAAGAAGGGGAGGAGAGTTGCTCGTCTTACTGGTCAAGAGATCAACACTGCAAGAATCCCTATCTGCGATCTCTATCAGAGCTTTAAGAGCGCCGGAGTGATATATCCGGATCAAGTTTCCATGGTGGAGAATGAGCCTAACCTCAATGTGGAGCTGGTTTATGCTTGCCATCCAGATCAAGAGCTGAGCAATTGGGAAATCATGGAGTTCCCTACAACCATTAACGTTCTATTAGAGTAATCACTGTATTTCATAATTTGGTGGTCCCCTTGCTATGCCCAAGGCTCCGAGACCCATTTTGTAATAAGGGCAAAACTTGTTTACTTTGTTTTTGAAAATCAATGAACATATTTTTATTCCCCATCACCTCATCTTTGTGCATTCTCTGTTTCTTAAACCTTTCACTTGTTTGCTTCTCTTTTCACTTTATAATATAACCTGAATGCAGATCCAAAAATGATTTCCCTGAGAACGATGAAAACCTCGATTTATTTCATGACCCTGTTTATCCAAATGATTGCGTCTACGAGGAAAGTGAGGAAGACTTTGGACCCTCATCTGAATTGACGAGATTATTGGAACAAGAGGATAAGGAGATCCGCCCACATCGGGAGGAAATTAAAATCATCAACCTTGGAGGTGAAGGAGAAGATAAAATGATCAAGATAGGCACCTGCCTGAGTAAAAACCAGCAAGATGAATTGATTGAACTGCTCTGGGAATTTCGGGATGTGTTTGCTTGGTCATATCAAGATATGCCAGGGTTGGATAACAGCATAGTGGAACATAGATTGCCTCTGAAACCAGAGTGTCCACCAATTAAGCAAAAGCTGCAAAGAATGAAACCGGAAATGCTTCTCAAGATCAAGGAAGAGGTCAAAAAACAATTCGAAGCCGGTTTCTTGGCCGTAGCCAAATATCCACAATGGGTAGCCAACATAGTCCCGGTCCCGAAGAAGGATGGAAAAGTGCGGATGTGTGTGGACTATCGAGATCTAAACAGGGCCAGCCCTAAAGACGATTTTCCTCTTCCACATATCGACATGTTGGTCGATAACACAGCCCAGCACTCCATTTTCTCTTTCATGGATGGTTTCTCCGGGTACAATCAGATTAAAATGGCGCCCGAAGACATGGAAAAAACCACGTTCGTTACTTTGTGGGGTACTTTCTGTTACAAAGTAATGTCCTTTGGTTTGAAGAACGCAGGGGCAACTTATCAGAGAGCAATGGTCACTTTATTCCACGATATGATGCACAAGGAAATAGAGGTCTATGTGGATGACATCATTGCAAAATCCAGAACCGAGGAAGATCATGTCCGCGACTTAAGGAAATTGTTTGAACGGTTGAGAAGGTTTAAGCTTAGATTGAATCCTACCAAGTGCACGTTTGGCGCAAGGTCAGGCAAACTGTTGGGTTTCATTGTAAGTAAGAAAGGAATTGAAGTGGATCCCGACAAGGTCAGGGCAATCCTAGAAATGCCACCTCCTTGCACAGAAAAAGAAGTCAGGGGGTTCTTGGGAAAATTAAACTACATCGCTCGATTTATTTCACAATTGACATCGACCTGCGAGCCGATCTTCAAGCTACTCCGCAAGAACCAACCGGGGCAATGGAATAAGGACTGCCAAATGGCTTTTGAGAAGATTAAGCAGTACTTGAAAGAACCACCAATATTGGTACCACCAACCCCTGGGAGACCACTGATTTTATACATGACGGTACTGGATGAGTCTATGGGTTGCGTATTGGGTCAGCACGATGAAACGGGAAAGAAAGAACATGTCATATATTACCTAAGCAAAAAGTTCACTAATTGCGAAATGCGATACTCCACATTAGAATGAACTTGTTGCGCGTTAGCATGGGCTGCGAAGCGTTTAAGGCAATACATATTGAGTCACACTACCTGGCTAGTCTCTAAGATGGATCCTATCAAGTACATCTTTGAGAAGCCAGCCCTAACCGGAAGGATTGCTCGATGGCAAGTGCTGCTAACTGAGTACGACATAACATATGTCACTCAGAAAGCCATAAAAGGGAGCGCTTTGGCTGACTACCTAGCCCATCAACCCGTAAGTGATTACCAACCAATACCATTCGACTTCCCAGATGAGGATATTTTAGCATTGTTCGACGAAGAAGAAGGCGGAAACAAGGACAAATGGATTTTAAGATTCGATGGAGCTTCTAATGCTTTGGGACATGGAATCGGAGCCATTTTGATTTCACCAAAGAAAGAGTTCATCCCTGTCTGCGCCAGGCTATGTTTCGATTGTACCAACAATGTCGCTGAATATGAGGCATGCTCCTTAGGGATCCAAGCGGCATTGGATATGAAAGTAAGAACACTGGAAGTCTACGGAGACTCTGCTTTAGTCGTCCACCAGTTGAAAGGTGAGTGGGAAACCAGAGATAGCAAGCTTCTCCCCTATCACGCCCACATTATGGAAATGATCAGAGATTTCGAAGAGATTTCTTTTTATCATGTTCCTCGGGAAGATAATCAAATGGATGACGCTTTGGCCACTCTTGCTTCAATGTTCAAAGTAAACAATGACTATGACGTGCCCCTCATCGAGGTAGAAAGGCGTCATGAGCCCGCATACTGCCAAGTAGTCGAAGAACAGTCGGATGGAAAACCTTGGTATCACGATATCAAGAGGTATATCCAGAGGCAAGAATACCCTGACAATGCCACAGAAAATGACAAAAGAACCCTGCGACGGCTCGCCATGTGGTTTTTCTTAAATGGAGACGTGTTTTACAAAAGAAACTATGATTCTATCCTTCTTCGCTGTGTTGATACCGCTGAAGCAAATAGAATCATGAGGGATATCCACGAGGGATCTTTCGGAACCCACATCAATGGGCACGCCATGTCAAGGAAAATCTTAAGGACTGGTTATTTTTGGATGACCATGGAAGCAGACTGCTTCGCCTATGCTCGGAGATGTCATAAGTGCCAAATATATGCTGATCATATTCACGCACCCCCGTCATCTCTAAATGTTTTGTCAGCACCATGGCCTTTTTCGATGTGGGGCATGGATGTCATTGGTCCCATTGAGCCAAAGGCTTTAAACGGCCATCGTTTCATTTTGGTAGCCATTGATTACTTCACAAAATGGGTGGAAGCAGCTTCATATGCTAATGTAACCAAAGGTGTTGTTGTTAAATTCGTCAAGCGTGAGTTGATATGTCGGTACGGCCTACCGAGTCAAATCATCACAGACAATGGTACAAACCTGAATAACAAAATGATGAAGGAGCTTTATGAGAGCTTTAAGATCTCCCACCATAATTCCTCTCCATACCGCCCAAAAATGAATGGGGCAGTCGAGGCAGCGAACAAGAATATCAAGAAGATAATACAGAAAATGGTGGTAACCTATAAAGACTGGAACGAAATGCTTCCCTTTGCTCTGCACGGTTATCGTACCTCAGTCCGGACCTCGACTGGAGCAACTCCATTCTCTTTAGTTTATGGCATGGAAGCAGTCCTGCCTTTTGAAGTGGAGATTCCTTCCCTCCGAGTAATCATGGAAGCCGAATTGGTTGAGGCTGAATGGATCCAGACTCGACATGACCAATTAAATCTGATTGATAGTAAAAGATTGAGTGCCCTCTGCCATGGTCAACTATATCAAAGGCGTATGAAGCGAGCGTTTGAAAAGAAAGTACGATCCCGACAGTTCCAAGAGGGAGACTTGGTGCTCAAGAAGGTTTTGTCAATGCATAAAGATCACCGAGGTAAATGGACTCCTAACTACGAAGGGCCGTATATCATGAAGAAAGCTTTTTCCGGAGGTGCTCTCATACTCACCAACATGGATGGGGAAGATCTACCAATGCCTATAAACGCGGACGCAGTGCGGAGATACTATGCGTAAAAAAAAAAGGTGCTCGCTAGGTTGAAAACCTGAAAAGGCGACCTAGGCAAAAGTTAGAGCAATTGGTGGGGTCGAAAATCCTAAGAAAGCGGCCCAAACAAATTCACACCCTATGGATTCAACACTGCAATGCCAATTTTCCAAGTCACAGACAAGGGGATGGGTCTAGAACATCGAAGCCATTGTCAAGTCACGCCCTCGAAAGCAAAATCAGAAGATAAACAGGAAATCATGGAAAAGACCAGGAATCTTGTCGCTCTCAGGAAATCGATGGAGGATCTAAAAGGCCTTCCCTTCCATCCTTACCATCAACTCCTCACACCTTGTCATATTTTTGCATTATTATTGTCACCTGTACATATCTTTTGTTCCTAAATAAAAAGTTTCCCTTCTTCTCACATGTGTTCATGACTAGAATGAATAAATAAGTTTTGCCTAAAAAGAATTTCTTAAAAAAAAAAGAGTTTTGAGAAGAACGAAAACACAAAGTTATGGGGAACGAAGTGGACACCGTTGCCAGATCTTACCTCAAGCAAGCTCAACCAGCTCTGTGAAACAACCTCAATGAAGTCAGAAGTAATAATTATTTTGGCCATGAGTTACTTCAACGCCTGTCGCCAAGGGAGTCCGCCTGTAAGTTTTTAATTAGTTTCGTGTTTCTCTGTTAACGGATGGCCAGGAACTATGATCCCCGAGATGCGTAGTTGCCCAACTCTCTCCTCAGCAGACCTTCGGCATGTCCGCAGTAAACCCCAAGTCCATTCTCTTTCACCAAAAGGGGCATTACCCTGAATCACCAAATTTTCTCCCCCAGTGGAACCATAATCGCCAAAAACTACACTTCCCAAATCCTTCCTAGTGGGACTACACTTCCTAGTCAACCCAAAACTGGGGCATCTCCCCAGATTCTTCTTTCAGTCAAGGGACAGTTACCCAAGATTTCATCCAATCATGTCAAACTGGGGCATCTCCCCGGGTTTATTCTCTTATTCAAGGGGCAGTTCCCCAAGATTTCATCCAATCATGTCAAACTAGGGCATCTCCCCGGGTTTATTCTTTCATTCAAGGGGCAGTTCCCCAAGATTTAATCCACAGTCATGTCAAACTGGGACATCCCCCAGATTCATTCTCCTGTATTCAAGGGGCAGTTCCCCAAGAACCCGCAGTCATGGCAACCGAGGTTCAACCCCAACCTTCACATTTCCTATCAACAGTGAGCTAATTCGGACGAGACGTCCTGTTAGTTCCCCCAATCTTTATCTTCCTGTCGCCGATCAAATGGCACCTTTACTTTCCTGTCGCCGATCAAATGGCACACCTTTACTTTCCTGTCGCCGATCAAATGGCACCTTTACTTTCTTGTCGCTGATCAAATGGCACACCTTTACTTTCCTGTCGCCGATCAAATGGCACCTTTACTTTCCTGTCTCCAATCAAATGGCACCTTTACTTTCCTGTCGCCGATCAAATGGCACCTTTACTTTCCTGTCACCGATCAGATGGCACCTTTACTTTCCTGTCGCCGATCAAATGGCACCTTTACTTTCCTGTTGCCGATTAAATGGCACCTTTACTTTCACCGATCAAATGGCACCCCTTTACTTTCCTGTCGCCGATCAAATGGCACCTTTACTTTCCTGTCGTCGAACAAATGGCATCCTTTTACCTTTCAGTCACCAAAGAAGGCATCCTTTTTCTCCCGGTCGCCGAATGAGGCACCCTTCTGCTTCATGTCATTCAAAGGATAATTTCCAGTTAACCGCTTCTTGCTAAAAATTAGAGCACTGCTTCACTTCTTTTTTCCAGATTTAGGACAAAAAAAACAAAAAAAAACAAAAAACAAAAAAGAAGAAGAAGAAGAAGAAGAGAAAAGAGAAACGGAAGAGGAAAATGCTCGTCTTTAAAGAACAAAGGTCAAACTGACTCGTGATTGCCCACACCATCAGTCGCTATACCGATCAAGAGGTCCCACTTGGCCCCCTACATCGGTGTTCATATCTTTACTTCCTTTTCAATTCAAAAACACAGAAGCTTCGTGTTTCTTTTGTGAAAAAGAAGTAAAGAGGGGCATCTGTGAACACCTCTTTTGGTCCGGTCCAAGTGGAATGAATCTTTTTATACTGAATTCTAATTCAGAATGGTCAAATTCGAAAAGAATGGCTCCAAAATAATCAGAACAGCGTAAAATAACTCAGAATGAAGCTTTTCCAAGTGAAATACAGCCCTGTTGGAGGCAAATCCAATTGGAATGACTAAAAAATGATCACATCTGAATAGGATGACTCAGGTTAAAGTATTTCCGAGTGAAATACAGCCCTGGTGGAGATAAATCCGAGTGAAAAAACTCAAAAAATGGTCAAATCCGAGTCAAAATGAAGCATTTCCGAGTGGAATGACTCAAAAATGATGAAATTCGAGTAGAATCACTCACAATGAGTCATTTCCGAGTGAAATGCTCCCTATTGAAGTTGAATCCGAGTGGATAGCTTCCCTGCCAAGCCAGTCCGAGTGGATTATGCCCATTTTCAAGAGAAGTCCGAATGGAATGACTCAAAGAAGTTGAATCCGAGTGGAATCACTCAGAATGAGTCGTTTCCGAAGGAAAAATTCCCCTGTTGAAGTTGAATCTGAGTGGCATCACTCAGAATGAGTCAAATCCGAGTGGAATATGCTCCTGTTGCATCAAATCCGAGTGAAATCACTCAGAATGAGTTAAATCCGAGTGAAATTACTCAGAATGGAGAAAATCCGAGTGAAACTACTCAGATTTGGGCATGTCCGAGTGGACTATGACCTGTTGGGTGGGAAATCCGAATAATGACTCAACAATGGACCAATCCAAGTGGAGTATGACCTGTTGAGTTTAAATCTGAGTGAAATGACTCAGATTAGATGTAAATCCGAGTGGATAATTCCCTCTCAGATGCATTCCGAGAGAAAATGCCAGTTTACAAGCCCTGATCACAAAGAATGCCAATTCCGAGTGAAAAATGACCCTGTTAGAGGAGAATCCGAGCGAAAGATCCCCTACTGCAACAAATCCGAGTGGAAAAAGGAACTGACTGCTGATTGAAGTAAATCCGAGTGAATATCACTCGGTTGGAAGGAGATCCGAATTAAAATAGCCAAACTTCCAATTTCTGAGTAGAAGATAGGCAAAATCCGAGTGAAAATGCCCAAATTCCATTCGGATTAAGAGCTCACAAGGTCGGTTCCGAGTTGATCCTTCAAGCAGTGAAGTTCTATATCACTTTTGAAGAAAATCCGAGTGGATGCTTCAATCAGAAATACATCCGAGCTGAAAAGAATTCCAAGAGCTACTTCTTAGTCAGAACCGAGTGAAGCATTTCCAGTCAGCACCGAATGAGTCATTTCAGTCGGTTCTGTGTCATTCTTTTCTCGCCCACTCCTGAGCCAATTTCCAATCGATTTCCGAGTGACACTTCAGTCAGTCAGTCACCTTTCCCGAGTCCTTTTGGCCAATCAATTCCGAGCCCCCATTTCCACCATACTTCAAACCTTCACCGAGCCACTTTTTACCCGTTCCCGAGTCATCTTTCTCTCATCTCCGAGTCACACTTTACCTATTTCAGTCGGTTCCGAGTCATTAGTCACTCGGATTGTGGAGAGGAGATGGAATCCGAGTCAGTTTTCACTCGGTTCTGACTCAATTTCTTTAATTGCCCACTCAATCCAATTGCACAACACCAACATGATTTCTTTAGCATAAAAGGGGCCTTTTCCCAGTCGGATTTTTCCCCTTTTCCCACTCAGAATTGACTGAGAAGGTGATCCGAGTCATTTACACTCAGATTTCCAACATTTTCACTCGGATTTCCATAATTCTCACTCGGAATTCTTCCATTCTGACTCGGATTCCCACCAGGTCCCCCTGTTAGACCGTGCTGACTTGGATTCCACCACCCAAGTGGATCCAGGAATCCTGGGGGTGGCAGACAAGTGGCAAACAGGGTTGGAAGTAGGGGGAATTAAAAATTCCCACCCAGCCGTTGTCCCCCACTTCACTCTGAGTGGAGGCCTGAGCTGGCATTCCACTCGAAAGTGGAAGCCTGAGCTGGCCTTCCACTCAAACCAGCCTATAAATAGGCAAGGGGCTGAAGCTTTCAGCCCTTACAGATACACCCACACACCATATACACTACGCAGACCCTCACCATTCCTTCTTCCTCTATCCAGCGCCCTTACCATTCCTTTCTCCTCCTTCCTCTCTCCATCAGCCAACTCCGTACTCTCCCTTCTAACCAACATCGCCCAATATTCCTCTCCATCAGCCCACTTCGTCCCTTCCACTCAACTCCAACACCGTCCCTCTTCTCACTGTCTCACTCGGTACTCACTGTCTCACTCGGTATCTCACTTCTCACACGGTAAGTTACTGCTCTCACTCGGTTTTTACCATTTTTACTCGATTTTCCTCAATTTCATTCGGTATTTTCCCATTCCACTCGGTTTTTACCATTTTTACTCGGTTTTCCTCAATCTCACTCGGTTTTCTGCTTTTCTCACTCGGTATTTCATTTTTTGCTCCGTTTCTTCCATTTCCACTCGGTTTTTGCCATTTTCACTCGGTTTTTCCTTCTTTCACACTTGGTTTTCTCTTCTCCCCCTCGGTTTTCACTCATTTTTCCCTCTGTTTTCAGAATTTATTGTTTCCCTTTCTCTTTTGTAGCTTCTGCTACCTTTCTCCTTTCGTTTCATAGTAAAATATAATAAAGGGAAATAAATGCTTCCTATGTTTTCTTTCAAATCTAAATAAAAATCAATAAAAAGAAACAAATCATTTTTAAACAGTGTCGTACGGGAGCACTCCCGTCTACACAACCTCTTTAGGATTCGTACACATGCGAAGAACTTCGCCTTGTACGAGTTCCCCACCTCAGTGACATCCATCATCATCTCCCAAGTCTTTTCCTAAAAGAAAAACATTCAGAACTACGTAACCCTGATTTCTTGATAATTCAAGAATACGTAGGAGCAGGATCTCAATTCCTGTCGGGCCCATCTCTCTTATTCCTTTTTGCTGATTTATTTCCTTACTTTCATGTTTCTTTCATAAATGGTCTTTTTTGGTTACTTCCGTGAAAATCAATTTAGACGTGACGTCTTGTTGGTTTCCCCCTAGTTTTTGCTTAAGCCTCGCCATAATTCATAGGGAAGGGATACTTAGGACGAGACGTCCCGCTTATCTCTTTCCTATCCCTATTTTTTTTATTCGAGGATGTATAATTTAGGCGTGACGCCTTATTAGCATTCTTTTCCCCTCTCTGTCTCATATCGAAGTCGAGTTTAATCCGGATGAAGTGCCCCATTGACCTCGCTTCGACATTCTATGTTTGTACAGTTCTCTCACTCCATTTTGTCGTCTTTAAATAAAAAATACAACAATGAAAGGGAAGAAATAAACCATCTTTTGTAAGGCTATTTATGTTGCGCATTTTTAATCTTGGTACTGTTTTTGACAGGCGATGTAGGGTGCTAATACCTTCCCTACTCGTAACCGACTCCCGAACTTGAATCTCAATTTTTAACCAGTGCTTTACTGAACCTAGTTTTTTCCAATGTTTTTCCTATGGATAAAAATGTTGGTGGCAACTCCCTGTTTCATTCCACACATTCTCTCTCTCTCGCCGCGCTGTCGCGATTCAGGTTGTGACACCTAGAATTGATGACTTGATTGATTAGTTGTGGGGTGCTTTAGTCTTTTCAAAGATTGATTTGAGATTCGGATACCATCAGATCCGAGTTAAAGCTTCAGATATTCCTAAAATGGCGTTTAGGACTCGATACGGTCATTACGAATATGTGGTGATGTCGTTTGGTGTGACTAATGCTCCTGCGGTGTTCATGAATTATATGAACAGCATCTTTTATCCGTACTTAGATCGATTTATGGTTGTGTTTATCGATGATATCTTGATTTATTCCAAGTCTCATGAGGAGCATGAAGAGCATCTTTGTTTGGTACTCCAAGTGCTAAAAGAGAAACAATTGTTTGCTAAATTATCCAAGTATGAATTCTGGATGGATAAGATTCAGTTTCTGGGTCATGTTATTTCTAGTGAAGGTGTTTCTATTGATCCTTCCTAAGTAGATGCTATTATGGCTTGGGAGAGACCTAAAACAGTTACTGAGGTCAGAAGTTTCATGGGTTTGGCTGGTTATTATCGAAGATTCATTGAAGGATTCTCTAAAATTGCATTGCCAATGACTAAGCTAACTCGAAAGAATGTTCCTTTTGTATGGTCTTGTGAGTGTGAGAGGAGTTTTCAAGAGCTAAAGGCTAGATTGACTTCTACTCCTGTATTGGCATTGCCTAATCTACAGGAAAGTTTCATGGTCTATTGTGATGCATCCAAGTTGGGCCTCGGGTGTGTATTGATGTTGAATGGCAAAGTAATTGCTTACGCCTCGCGACAGTTGTGACCGCATGAACAGAACTATCCTACACATGATCTGGGGCTAGCAGCTGTGGTCTTTGCACTAAAAATTTGGAGACATTATCTTTATGGTTCCAAATTTGAGGTGTATAGTGATCATAAAAGTCTAAAGTATTTGTTTGATCAGAAAGAACTGAATATGAGGCAGGGAAGGTGGATTAAGATTCTAAAAGATTATGATTTTGATTTGAGATATCATCTGGGAAAGGCAAATATTGTAGCTGATACCTTAAGCTGTTAATCCATTCATATGGCAATTATGATGGTTAAGGAGATGGAGTTACTTGAGCAATTTAGATATATGAATTTACATATGGATATTTCTTTAGCTGAAAAGGTGATTCTTGGTACTTTGAAAATAGCCAATGAGTTTTTGAAGCTTGTATATATACAACAGATGTCTGATGCTTATCTAGCTGAGATGAAAGAGACTCAGGCAAGTGGTAAGGACTTGTTCTTAAAGGAGGGTTCAGATAGTATTTGGCAAGTGAAAGACCGAGTTTATGTGCCTGATTCTGGTGATCTGAGAAATATGGTACTTACTGAAGCTCATAAAAGTATACTGATTATCCATCCAGGTACTACAAAGATGTACCACGATCTGAAGTTGCATTTCTGGTGGCCTGGATTGAAAAGAGATGTGGTTGATTATGTGAATCATTGTATTATTTGTTAGAAAACAAAAGTTGAACATCAAAAGCCATCTGGTGGCTTACAACCTCTTAAGTTCCTATATGGAAATGGGATGCTATTGCCATGGATTTTGTGATGGGATTACCCAGGACTCGTAGTAGTCATGATGCTATCTGGGTTATTGTGGATAGATTGACGAAGTCTGCACATTTCTTGCCTATTAACATGAGATACCCTTTGCAGAGATTAGCACAGTTGTATATCAATGAGATTGTTTGACTGCATGGTGTTCCATCTTCTATTATGTCGGATAGAGATCCGAGATTTACTTCTTGATTTTGGGGAAGCTTGTATCAGGAGTTAGGCTCGAAACTTCGATTGAGTTCGGGCTATCATCCCCAGACAGATGGACAGTCTGAGCGTACCATGTAACACCCTCGGTTAACTAGGACAATCCCTTCCACTAGATTATCCTGGTCAACTAAGAGGTTACAAGTTTTTAGAAAAATGTGGAAGTTTTTTTTGTATAAAGAAACTTGGTGGAATATATACATCATATATACAACGTATATATCATACATGGTTGTAATAGTAATTGTACAAATTGAAAGTAAAGGGGCACGCAGGCTCCGATGAATGAAAATAAAATTTAACCTATTCTATCTGTCCACCGTCCGAGAAGAGTCTAGCTGCTGCCCATTCTGATATCTATCTTCATTCCCACGACGTCTGGAAAAATAGCGTAAGGGTGAGTCTTCACCTCCATAATAATCGGGAATATGTCTCATCAACACCTACCCACATACAACACAAACAATCCAAGATCGAGTCTCACCCACTCTCTTTGGGGTTTCTAAGATACATTCTAAGTTATCTCACCACTTTTTATCTCAGCTAATCATTCCTATTTTCCTATTTCTCTCTCAGGATTACTAAAATCTATACAATTATACTTAAATAACAAACAGTCACAATCCTAGTACAATGATGCAATGCATGGGTTCATTTCGTTATTTACATTCTCTTCAATAGTCATCATGATGCATATGGGCCTATCTCCTGCTCAATAATCTCATATACAATATCCATGTGCACAACCAGCTACCCTTATCTCCCTTACACAACTAGAGCGACCGGAGCTCTCCTCGTTCTGGTTTTCACAAATGGGTAAGGACTCACAGTCCCAATATCAAAATGGCCAATCACACATATCTCACATCACCACAGAATGGGCACTCCAAGGTCATAGAAAATCCCGCCTCTTGTCGAATACACTAGAGTTTGCTATGGGCTGTCCGGTGATGGGCGTGAATTTGATGCAACTTAGAATTCCCGCCTCCGGTTGTACTCCCTAGACTACCCTCGGGTATCGAGGTACGGCAGATTCTTCAGTGTATCCATCACTGTATGCTTTAGGGGATTTTTCCAACATCCCTCCTTAACTTCCATATATGATGCACACAATACAAAATTATCTTTTCACTAGTCGTCGGTAGGGTTCTTTTGATGGTTCTCTTTCATTCTAATATCAGACTTCTTCTTTTCATGAAATTTCAATTTATTCTTTTTCTTGTTTTCTTAAAATTCCTTAATTCATAAAGGTCTAATCCGACCCTTAGAAATGAAACTAGATCTCATATTTTCCAAAAATCATGGGTACATTGGCGTTACAACGCCCATCATCACATCAGATCCGATCTAATCTTATCACCTTATTTTCATAATTTATTCATCTCAAGATCCCTACTAAGACATTTCTTCATTCATTCTTTTCTTATTTATTTCAACATATTCATTTGATGCATCATAGAAGTACAACATCACAGTCCATACACATGTCATCATACCACACTCATCCTACATATCACACATACTCTTTATGTATAATTAACACATATTCATACACACAATTGCATAGCAGTCATCAAACACAATATTTATCATACATGTATTATACATCAGTCATTATACATGTTATGGGAGGATTATACATACAGACATACTCATGGATATCTCCTTATAAGTGTTTAATCTTGGTTTCTTACTCATATCTTATCAGACTATTTATCTCAATTTATTTAATTATGTATGATTACTCTCTTTTTACCCTTATATTTTCTAATATCCATTTATGAATTTTGTAATCATTATCAAGCGGCTTCTATTGTCGATTTTCTTTAATTAATCAATTTAAATTTATTAGTCGAATACCTATTTCCTTGGTTATTAAACGGGTCGTCAATTTTTATATGACATTCTTTCCAAATCTCCAGTCACTAACTTTTGTACTTTTTCTTTTCTCCAAACATTTCTAATGATGTTTATGGATTTGTTTCCTTAATTGCATTCTTCTAGTTAACTAAAGTTTACCTTCATTATGAAATCAATTTGTTACTTAAGGTTCTGGGATTCATTTTATTATGAACTTGAACCAACCTTAACCACTATAATTTATTATTTAAATTCTTCTACTTCTTTGTCCTTAACTAGTTCAAGTCCAAGTTTTAATTCCCTTCTACAGTTTAAATTTATTTCCTATATGAATGTCCATTATTACTTAGTTACTAAAAGTTATTATTTAATTAATAGAACCAGTCTCTTTTCATGATAAGTCTAATATTTAGTCCTAAACCCTTTCTTATTAATTAGCATGCCAGGATAAAATTCCTTTTGTCCTAACTTAATCTCTTACATCCCATTAGGGTTATTATAAATTCACTAAATTCTATAATTCCTTCCTTTAATGACTAATTTAATTAGTTCATTTATTTTACTACATTCCTTTAACCATTAAATTCCATTTGCTTATTTTTCATTTAAAGACCTAGGTACCTTTTTTAATTGTAGGCGTCGTAGCTTAGTCCGATATCATTTAGTCATCAGTTGATTTGATAATTCCTATAAAAGTCTATGTCTACTATACCCAAATCTTTCCCCAGTCTATTAGTAAACTTTCACTAGGTAATAAACTTTCTTTAATCTTTTCTATAGTTTTAATGGTCATTTAAATTTCTTACCTGTTAAACATAATTCATCTTAAATGAACAATCCTCTCTAAGTTAATCTATTGGAACATTCTTTATAACTTTCTCTAAATCAAATTTTAGTTTTCTATTTCTTTTTTTCTTAATCTATTTAACCTATTTAAAATAGATAACCCGGAAATCTTTATTTTCCTGATTCAGTTTCTTTTACCGAATTTAACCTCTTTACTTAAACTCTTGAGGTCATTATTTATTTCCATTTAAGTGGTCACAAAGGTGGTTGCTAAAAATTTTGTCACTAATAACTTCTTATAACTCCTAACACTCATTATACTAAACTTCATTTTATTTTCTTTACTTAACTCTTAAAATTTTATTTGTACCTAAGTTATAGAAATCCTTAATAAAGTTCTTCTAAGTAGAATTTTCTATCTAGAAGGAATTTCCAGTTTGTTTATTTAACTACTATTATATGATTACATATATTTTTCTTCGAAATTATTACCTTACTAAATTTTTATACTTCTTATTATAATTTAGTAAAAGAAAATATTTTAATCACCTGAACGGTAAATTAAATTTCTAATGGTGGGGCTTACGGGGAAACTAAATTGCCAATTAAATAATATCACCATGAATTTAATTAATTATTACAACTATATTGAAGAAACCAAGCCCGCTTGAACGCTAAGTTTATATATGTATATATGTATGTATATATATATATATATTAAGTTTTTTGTTTTAATACCGATCGAGATGAAACTTTTTCTGAATATTCCATTTTTGAGATACACTTATTAAATTTATTAAAATTCATTTTAAGGATATGTTCTATTAAAGTTAATTGTCATCGACGGAAATTTTCGTAACTTGAGATCTAACCGTTAGATCGTGACGAATTTCAAAATGAAGGCTTACGAGTATACAAGCAATATTAGGGAACGTTTAGACACACGATTAAATGAGGTGAGACCCCCTTACCATACAAAACGCTCGCTGCCCGGAGGTGGAAAAATGGTGCATTTGTCGAAAATTTGTTAAATGCTCCGAACGCCCACCGATCGCTTCCAGGTCGTTCAAAACTAACATGCAAAGGTCCAACAAGTGACTTTAAGTCACAACCAGCAAAGGAAAAAATACACAAACAACCATGGATTTGATCATTTTAAAAGAACTTTTTACCAAAAACTTGTTGTTTACTTCGGGTCATTCGCCGTTCGTCGCCGATTGTTCTCAGAATCTTTAAAAAAATAACATGCATCATTAGACAAAGAAAGAGGGCCACGGTTTTTAAGTCAAAATCAACCTTGCATGTCGCTGGAAATTTAAATAAATTTGAGGGAAACAAGAATTATTAGATAAATCGTATAAGCTCACCTTGAAGGCCAAAGTGGTGGCCACGGCCATGGTGGGTGGTGGAGGGCAGCGTGGTGGCTGGATAAAGAGGAAGAATGTTGTATTAAGAAGTGGAAAGCTTACTGGAGAAGAGGAAGTGAAAGGAATGCTATCTTTGTAAGGAAAAGAATGAATAATTTTGGACAATTTTGGCAAATTATAGAAAGGAATGTGGCTTTGGGTGAGGTCATAGTTACTTCAAGGAAAGGAAAGTAGAGCATGTCATAAAATTTAATCTTGTGAAATGCCAATTTGCTATGTCAAGGAGTAGAGAAATGAAATAATATTATGGATGGGAGTAATTCATGGTGCATAAGTATACATAAGCATTAGGCTATTTGTTTGTTAAGTCTTTTTTTGTGGCAAGGAAATTGGGCTTTCTAATTTTGCAAGTGAAAGGCATGAACATGTCCAGGGAATGGAGTAAAGAACATGACTATATAGGTGAATGGTTATGTCATGGAGTTAAGATGGCATGGTATGGTATGTAAAATTATGGTGGCATAGTCATAGGATGATAGCATGGCATATGGTGTCTCCTTATGAGACAAGTTACTAGAGCTTGATGAGGAAGGAGTTAGCTGTGTGTTGACACATGGTAAAGCTAGTAGTAAGCTGAATTAGTGTATGGAGGGAGGGGTTAACATGTGGTAAACTTGCTGAACAAGGGGTGAGGCTGAGCGGACAAGTGACCATTGATGTTGCAAGCTTATTGGATCATGTTGCATGGAGGCTCAGCTGTCTAGTTTAGAGGCATCATCTTGTGTAAGATTTTTGGGGCCTTTATAGGCTGAATTCGAAAATAGCTCAAACATAAAAGTTGTAGAAATTTTTGTTCTCTTTAAATCTGTATAAAGAACAAAAACATCCATCAAGAATTGAGTGAGATATGGCCCAAATACTAAAAGGGTACACGACTATGATGGGATTTTTGTCCCTATCATAGATTAATTTTCTAGGCCAAATAGATTACAATTTAGGCTTTAAGTCTTGCATAAAAGTTGTGAAAAATTAAGTTAGAAAAAATTTGGTGAAGGCCTCATTCAATTTAATGGTCATATGAGAGAGATATGTGGAAAATACTGCACCTAGTGCAAGCTGTTACCGGAGAAACGTGAATTGATGTAGTATTTAAAATTCTGGGATTTATGGGGTAAGAATTGGCTTTCAAGCCCTTCATGAAGTTTGTACATATTTATTTTCTATTTAATTTTATATATCATTTGCGATGATCCAAGTTCTGTAGCCCGAGATATACCTGATTTACGACAGGGTGCTCTAGAAGCTTCCGGGATCAGCTAGGGTCTTCGAAATAAATTTACCATTAATTCTCCCTTAGGAATTTGATTTTGTGCCCTTCATAAAAATTGTAGTGGTCTATGATAAGGATCCGTAGCAAAAAAAACAGAGTGATTCAAGCACCAGACGAAGGAGATACATGAATTTTATCAAAGGCTGCCAGCATTGAAACGAAACAGCCAAAGGGTCACAAAGATTTATTAAACTGTACCAATCTAGAAGAAGTTAGCCTTCAATGTCTTCATGGAAAATGTAGATAATTTTGTTACGGAGATTTTGACACCAAGTTTGTGAGAATTGAATGTCGTATGAGAAAAGTTATAAATTTTTTTTGAACCATATGCAGAGAAAAACATTGAAAAAGTGGAATTATGAGGAGAACATGTTGAATCTTTGATTTGGGGGTTGATAGAGTCTGAATCGGAGTTTGAGGCTAGAAAAGAAGATTAAAGATCTTTTCAAAAAGAAGAGATTAAGACCAAAATCATTTGATCCTAAGATCGTTTGAAAAATCTGGGTTCAAAACACCAAAGGTTTTCGGGTCGAGTTTTAAAGTCATTTATAAGGAAATCAACTTATTAAAAACCAGGGATGATAGAGTCCGAATCAAGCTTCGGTCCCCTAGGAAAAATTCCTAAAACGTCAAAATAAGTTGTATTTGTATGTTGAAACAGGTTTTGATGAATGACAAACAATTGAAGGATGAAAGGATGTTACACAAGCATTTAAACATAGATCAAGAATCAAATGCATAAAGAAATAATGAAGACCAAAGAATTTAGTTAAGACATTCACATAGGTCCAAAACACGAGAAATAATTATCCAAAGTGCTAAAGAAAGATCATTTCTAAGAACCATGCAAGAAAATATCAAGAATGGATCCAAAACAAGCAAAATATATCAAAACGTGAAGGGAACAGGCCAAGGAATCGATTCATCTCTATGGGAATCGATTCCCACGTGAAAAATAAAAGAGGAATCGATTCAAGGCACATAGGAATCGATTCATGCTGCAAATTAAGTGAAGGAATCGATTCAAGGCACATAGGAATCGATTCATGGTGGAAATTAGCTCAAGGAATCGATTCATATGCTGAAGGAATCGATTCATGCTACTAGGAATCGATTCTCCCTGGGAGGAATCGATTCATGTGTTGTTCTTTAGTCAAAAATACACTGGAAAAATTGGAATCATGTGCCAACGCGCTTTCAGAAACTCAAGACCACTTATTCCTCTCTCGAAGACTCAAATTCCATTAATTGAGGCAGACAATTTTACTTCTCAAGTCAGGAAACATGGAATGTTGGGAAATTAAGACTCTCGATGCATAAAATCAGGAATCGGTGGAATTCAAATTTTTTGGCAGCACATACTCTGGAACTCCTATAAATAGAGAAGAAGTGAAGCGGCAGAGACACACCTTCGCAGCATCAAATACTTGCCTTCATTCTTTCTTCTTACTTACTCTCTGATTCTCTTAAATTTTGAAGTATTAATTTTTTGAGAGTTATATTGTGAGAAAAATATTTTTGAGTACTAAAATTGCATATTCTCTTTGAGAAAAGAAAAATATTTTTTTGAAAGTGCTTAAAATTTGTATATCCACTCTATTGAGAGAGTTACACTTGTAAAATCACATACACAAAATCTGAGATACTTGTTGGGTTGGGATTCAACCTTGTAATTGAGAGATTGTGAGATTGGGTGGGTTGCCCTTTAGCTTGTGAGGATTAAGTTCTTGAGTGTGGAACACTAAGAGACTGTAATTGCTCAAGGCATGTATCTCAAATTCTCAATAGTGGAAATCCTCTAAGTGGGTTACTTGGAGGCGAGACGTACACCAGTTTGGTGGAACTCGTATATATCGGTTTGCAAATCTTCTCTTCCCTAATCTATTTAAATTTGTGTATTTAAATTGCTTGCTTAATTTATTACGCTTAATAACTTTGTTGTTCAAACTTCTTTATTATTCTCACTTTAGAATAAGTTTATCATCCTCTCTACATATATTTGTCAAAGAACCAATTTCACAAGCATTTCAACAAAAAATTTTTAATACTCAATTCACCCCCCCTCTTGAGTAATTGAGGCCACTTGGTTAACATAAGTCACCAGAGACAGACCGTGCCACCATCGGATATCCTGAGGTATATGAACGGTCAAACGTAGGAGACGCCAAAGGTTCTGATTGAGCTTATCAGGCCAAGTCAGACACCCTTGATCCTTCGCAGAGAGATTCTAACAGGACTAGTATCCCTATTGGATTACTAATCTTGGGTCGAACGGTCAGAGTTTGATCTCAGGCTAGGTCCTATAGTTCAAATCTGAGGAACCGAACGATATTATATTAAATATAATTATCAAATAAATAAACAATTTAATATATATAATTTTAAAATAAATTATTACAATTATTTATATATTAAATATTGCCAACGGAAAATAATTATCGAATAAATATAATTATAAATTAATTTGTACCTAAAATAATCGTCATTAACGCATTACTTTTAATTAAACAATATTGTCGAACATTATTTATTATTTTCTTATATCTGCTTCTCTCACTCATTACGTTCTCTCGGTATTCTTATCTTTTATCTTACACTCTGCTTTTCACTATTTTCCTCATTCTAAACTGCGCAGGGAATAGGCCAAAAGCTTAGAGCTTCTTACCAGAAGCTTAATAGAGTATCCTCAGACTCCTGAGGGTCTGGTTTCCTATTCTCAAAAATCAGGGCTGTTACATACCATTTAGAGTTTAGAGGACTTATTGAGGTCTTGTGTGCTAGAGCATGGTGGTGGCTGGGAGCAGTATCTTTCATTGATTGAATTCACTTATAATAATAGTTATCATAGCAGCATCGATATAGCTCCATATGAGGCTTTATATGGCAGGAAGTGTCGAACGCTTCTGTGTTGGTTGGAGACCAGTGAGAGTCTAATGTTAGGGCCTGAAATTATGCAGCAAACTTTTGAGCAGATTCAGATGATCAGAGAAAAAATGAAAGCATCCCAAGATCGACAGAAAAGTTATCATGATAAGCGGACGAAATCGCTTGAGTTTTAGGTTGATGATAGAGTATTTTTGAAAGTTTCTCCTAATAAGGGTATTGGACGAGCATTGAAATGTCAAAAGCTGAGTCCGAGGTATATTGAACCTTATAAAGTGTTGAATATGGTTAGCCCTATGGCATATCAGATAACATTACCTCCTCATTTATCAAATCTACATAGCGTGTTTCATGTTTCTAAGTTGAGAAAGTACTTCCCAGATCCTACACATGAGATGCCAGATGATTATGTTAAGATCAGAGATAACCTGACCTTTATAGCTAAGGCTACTCGTATAGTGGATAGATCTGTGAAACGCTTAAGAAGAAAGAAGGTATAGTTGGTCAAGGTTGCATGGCAACAGGATCAATGCATTATGTATACTTGGGAGCATGAGGATGCTATGAGCAATGAGATGCCCCGAAAATACGGGGAAATTTTTCATGATTTTAAAATCATTATTCAGTGAAAAGAAGAATAAGTGGTGAAGCTTTCTAGTTCAACAACTGGATCTATAAAAGCCACTCCCATATATAAAGATGTGAGAGGGTAAGTTAAAGGATTATTTCATAAAAAACTTCTCTTTGGAAACAACGAAAGAATTAATTAATTAATTAATTTAATTGTTGCATGATTAACATTAAAGAGAAGATATTTCATATAGTGAAAAGATTTATAACACGCCCCAAGATACTATTAAGATGATGTAAGGAAAGGGTTCAATACAAGGGAGATTTAATCATTTGAAAATAAAATAAAATTTTATGCATTAGGGAGCTACTCGCTCAAGCGAACACCACATTCGCTTGAGCGAGCCAACATAGACACAGTTGAGCGAAATAAGGAAAGGCTGAGTGAAGAAGAGGTTAAGCATCAGGGGCTCCTCTCGCTTCAGCGAGCCCCATCTCGCTTGAGCGAGATACGAAGAGCACCCTTGAAGAGCCAGCGAGACTCTTGAGCGAGGGAGGAGGTTTACCTCAGGAGCCAATCTCGCTTGAGCGAGATTGCTCCAGTGACATTAGGAACTCTCTGCCCAATTTTTGCTTGGGTGAGGCAAGGCTCGCCTGGGCAAAAATCGTCCAGTGTCTATTTCCCTTCTCCTCGCTTGAGCGATCACCAAGCCAAGACCACTTCGCCTGAGCGAAAATGGTCCAATGACCAACCACTGATTCCAGTCCAATCTCGATTAGGCAAGACGGTCATTCGCTTGAGTGAATTTTGGCCAGTAACCACACCCCTGTTCCACAAGGGTCTCGCTCGAGCGAGAATATCACTCGCTTGAGTGAGTTCTGCAGAACTTGTGCAGAAACGTGGATTTTACACAACCTAGCATATCAGTTCACCTTTCCTACCATTTTGACCCATCCTAATGCATTATATCCATTCAACCATGTGAATATAATCTCATCCAATCATCTACATATTTCAAAGTCAATTATTATTCATTCAATGTATATATTTGAATTCATCATCTCACAAACTCCATAAAATGCTATAAGTCACAACACATATCATTCATTCATGAGAATCAACATCATCAAGCATCATAATTCATCATTTACATCATTTGGGTCATAAATGAAAATTGGCCATACACACCAAGGTCCAATTTTCTTATATGACCCTCAAAATCATCATCTACAATCTAGATAACCAAATAAGCATACATACATCTTACATGCTATACAAAAATCTAGATTTCACCAGCCAAGGCACTTCCTATACCACTATTTACTTCCTCAACCAAAATGTACTTCAAAATGTCCACTCTCCCCACAATTGCCGTGCATCACAAATCTAAAAATGGACAACATGGGAGAAAGAGTCATACATTCTAAAGGAATGAATATGAATACCATGTGATTATGTACATCTGCATTAAAACACGTATACTTTGCACATATATATCGTTCACCATACTTTTTTATCATCACAACACCATCATACGTACATCATAAGTAACATTATATTTTAGAAAATGTACACAACATATACATAATCAAGTCCCACCATAATTTGGCTATTACACAAACTATTATTTGGTATTCATATCTTTTATGTTGTCTTAGTATATCATTACATCCTTATCACATCCATCATCATATCTCATCACCTTCGGCATACTTCCTTGCTATATGCAAATGCTCTTAAGCTAATTGTGTTTAAATATACATTTCAGGATAAATAATTTTGATAATGACAAAAGGAATTAAAGATTCAAAGCAAAAGACTCAAGGTACCATGAAAACAGAGAAAACAACATCAGACCTGCAAAAACACACAAGCTAATCGATTACAAGGCCAGAGCTAATCGACTATGAAGCTTCTGTTTGTGAGATAATCGATTATAAGATCTCTCCTAATCGATTAGAGAGCTTCTGTTTGTCACCTAATCGATTACACCAAGGAACCCAATCGATTACCAAGTTGAGAAAATGAATTAAAAGCATCAGGTGCATCTGCTAATCGACTACAAGGCTAAGTTAAAGTGTTGCACACCAAGTGTTTGATAAATTTCCTTAGCAACATTCACTACTAAAATAAAACCTGTTAGCGACAGATATAATTGGTCGCTAATCCATCCCAATGCCGTCTACAATACTTAGCGACGACATCTCAGACGGGCAACACACCGTCGCTATAACCTTCATCGAAAACACATCGGCGACCATAGGTACTCCATCGCTAATATATTGACGGCATAATGCCGTCGCTAAAATGGTCTCTGCGTCACTGGCTACAGCCGTCGCTACTAGAGCGATACTGCAACCACCATATGTCGTCGCTAATGGTGGCCTTCCAGCGACCACGCTCCACTGTCGCTAATTCTTGCCTACCAGCGACCGTACACTTTCGTCGCTGTTGGAAACCATACAACGACTACTATAGTCCGTCGCTGTATCTGGCAAACCAGCGACTACTCAACGCCGTCGCTATTTTTTAATATTTTGCTAATTAAAATTTTTTATTTTTTTAAAAATTGGTTAAAAATTTATAGGTTTTGTTAATTTAACTTTAAAAATATAGATTAATATTTTGTATTTTGTATTGGCTGATAAAATTTTATAATTAAATTTGAATAATTTTTTTAAAATATTATATTATAATTAAAAACAAAATAATGGATTAAATTTATTTATCAAATAGGTTGAATTATTAATGATAAATACAATAAGGCTTTTTTATTTGAATTTAATTACCAATAAATATTGACATAATAAATGAAGAATGACAAAATACATACTGAATGAAATATAATATAAAAACTATAAATCAAATATACAATGTGTATAAATAATAAAAATACAATCATGGTGGTGGGGGATCCTGGGGTGGTGGTGGGGGCGCCTGGGAAGTGGGGGGAGGTAGCCTCACCATCAACTGCATCAGTAGCTCCTGCTGCTGAGCAAGTTACCGACGAGTCTCGGCGTGCTGCTCCTCGGCCCGTCGTCGGTCCGCCTCGGCCCACTGTCGGTCCGCCTCGGCCCGGTCCTCCAACAGCTGCCTCTGACGTCGCTCCTCCTGTAGCTCATCGTTCAGGTTTTGAATTACCTGAACAACCTCAGTCGGAAGACCAGAGGAAAAGGAAGAGGAAGAGGAAGGGGTCTTCCCCTTTTTCGCCAGCTGCGTGCCGTCGCCACCCAATCCAAATACCCTCCCTTTCTTGTTCATACCGCCAACAGCCTCCATATAGATGGCGTTGTCGTCAGAACAAGATAGGGTGGGAGGAACCTCCCCTTCAGGAGTGGAAGCCACCAGGTCCGCCTCCTTCTCGGCCCTCCTGGCCTGATACGCCTCCTGTAAATTCAAAAACAATGATAGGATTAGTAAGCTGATTTGTAAATTATAAGCATGTGTCAGTTAAAAGTAAATACCGCTAGATCTATAGTCTTCTGGTTTACCCATGCACCGGCTTTGTTCTTCTTGGTCATTTGCATGACCTCAAACAAAGAAGGCTCCCGGTGCTCCCTCAGCTCCTGTGGTGGACAAAAAACATTTGAGATTATTATTTGTAAACATGTCAGACGAATCATAATTGAAATATTTAACATAAATATACTTACAAATCTTTTCTTGTGCTCGAGGGTTGAAATGCTACCCCCAGTGTAAACTGAGGTTGTAGCATCGGCGGCTCTGTTTGCCCTGTTCCGAGCACTCGCCTGCTGGAACGGGACACCGCCCCACTTTTGGACCATCCCGTCCCAATGGTCCTCTGGGATCCAACGAGGGCGCTCACCCTTGTCCCTCACCTTCTAAAGGGTACTCTTGATGATTTTGGAGGTCTTTGTGGCAAAGACCTTCCTAATCTCATCAATCATACCCTCTGCCCACTGGTAATCACGCTGTAAAATGAAATGAGAAATCAAAATTAATAAGAGGTCTATTTTACAAATCAAATCACAACAAATGAGCTAGGAACTTACCGAGAAGGTGTCAAACCACCTATCTTGGACAACCTTCCCAGCATCTGTCCAAGATATATATGGACCATCCCACTGGGCCTTTAATACCTTAGTAATCGCTTTGCTAGTGCGACTACTATCAACAAAGCTGTAATGACAATAATTATATCAGGAGTATAACAACAGACAATCTAGGGAGACTCCCAAAATTTTGGCAGAGTCTCCCCTGTAAATGTAACATTTCCAAGTTTAAATAGTTACCCTGTTACAAACAGAAGAGTGCCCAGTACAATTCAATCTATACAAGTACTAATTAAAGTAACATATAATAAACCAACAAGTCTTTCCACTAAAGTTTAATATAAAGTACCATACAAATAACATAAAAGTATTTGAGTTTTAGTCACTTACTCGTCTCCGGCCGGCACGGGTACCAACATGGGCAGAGGGGATGCCGGAGGTGGGGTGGCCTGATGGCCATGGTCCTCCAAGCAACCAACTCCAGGAGTCTTCTCTAGGGTGGTCAGCTGTGGGGGTGATGGGGTGGTCTGCTGTAGTGGTGGTGATGGAGTGGTCTGCTATAGTGGTGATGGAGTGGTCCGCTGTGGTGGTGATGGAATGGTCTTCTGCGCTGGGGTCGGAGTCCCCAGACGGGATGCCAGGGTCCTGGACCCACCACCCCTACTGAAGGGCAGTCGACGTCCCGTCATCTGTGGATAAAATCATGAAAAGAAAGGTTAGTCTCAGGATATATATAACCCTATGTATATATGTTCAACAACTACATACTCTGTGTCGGTTTCAGTTTCAAATTCCCCCTCAGTTTCAGTGTCACTGGGGTTATCTGTTTGAACAAGTTCATCAGTATCCAGATCAACCCTAGACCGTTTTGTCAATGTGTTCACCCCCCGTAGTGGCGAGGGTCTTATCCATTATGACTGGATCAATGTTGAACAACAAATTACCATCGTTTAGCTCGTGTGGGGCAAGCTGATAAGCGTCATCAACCTCCTCGGAGACATTGTCAGTGATCTGACTTTGGGCCTTGGCCTTGATGACTGCATACCAGTCCCGATGTCCTCCCGGGAAGTCAGTGTAATAAACCTGCTCAGCTTATTGGGTAAAAATAAAGGGATCAAACCCTTTATATCTACCATTCTTCCTGACCTCAACTAAGCCGTAGTTGTTGTCAACCTTTGTTCCAACACCGATTGTGTTGTTGAACTAATCACATTTGAATAGAACAATATCTCTTCTTAGTCGTCCAGAGAACGAAACTTCAACAATCTCTGTCAGCACTCCATAAAAGTCTTCTTCTAACTGTCCAGCGATGCCTCTAACACAAACCCCGTAGTTATGGGTACGCATCCCTTCACTCTATTGATGAATATTAAACTTGTAGCCATTTACGTAGTAAATAGGCCATTTTTTAACAGTTTTCACCGGCCCCCAAGAAAGGGCTTGGAGTAAAGCATCTTCAATATGGTTGTTAGGGTCTTGTATCTATGTACAACATAATAAATTGGTCATCGTTAGATACCTGGAGTTAGAAGCACAGATAAAACACACTCGGTATACAGGTCTTACGTGTTGTGCGAACCAACCAACGAACTTGGACGACACCTCACTATGAATTTGGTCATCAGTTAAATCATTTTGCTCAAGTTTAAGCATATATGTATATAAGCTATTAAAAGGAAACAAATTTAGAAACTATAAAAGCGAGGTTTAGAATGCAACTCAGGAATTTTAAGACTTACTTAAGAAAGGGTTCAACTTTTGGGCAGTTTAGAAGAATGTACAAGTGAGCCGCCTTTCGATCTTTCTCATCAATGTAACATTTTGTGAGCTTGCCCCCCGGATGACCAGGATAGTTGAAAATCGATATTTGTTCATCAAACCCTGTGCGGGTTGCTACCCCAAGATTGCGGGGAATTCTACTCATTCTAGTTTCTATCTCCGTCAGAAAATAGAAAGAAACAAAAGTTGTCATTTCTTCGACTAAGTATGCCTCACAAATTGATGCTTCAACGCAGGCTTTGTTTGACACTTTGTCTTTTAAAGAGCGTAAGAATCTTCAAATCATAAAAAATGTTAAGTTACAAGAAACTATTATAAGAAATGTTTGGAAGGAAATTAAAGAGTTCTGGCGTTCACCTTTCGAATGGATACATCCAACGATACTGCACGGGGCCACCAACCAAGGCCTCGTACGGTAGATGGATAGGCAAATGCTCCATCGAGTCAAAAAAATTTGGTGGGAAAATCTGCTCCAACTTACAAATCAATACCGGGATGGTTTCTTCCATCTTCACAAGTTTCTCCACAGTCAACGAAGTTGCCGTCAACTCCTTAAAGAAGTGACTCAACTCAACCAACGATTTCCAAATAGGCTTCGGTAAGGCATGAAACGCGTACGGGAGTAGTTGTTGTATAAAGACATGGCAATCATGACTTTTCATGCCAAACACCCTTCCCTCTTTCACGTCGATACATCTACTCAGGTTAGAAGCGAATCCGTCAGGCAGGGTCAACCCATTCATCCAAATACACACAGCAATCTGTTGCGGTCTAGTTAAAACATATTTTGCATGGGGTTTAACCACGTCCCGCATCCCTCAATTCCAACTCCTTCCTAGAACACCAAATCGGAAGGTCTAGACGACTCTTCTCGTTGTCCTTTGTTCTCCCCTTGATGTCCATAACAGTGTCAAAAATATTCATGAAAACATTACGTTCAGTGTGCATGACGTCAATGTTGTGTCTTAACAACGAGTCTTTCCAATATGGCAAATCCCACAAGATGCTCTGCTTCACCCAGTGATGTTCCTTACCATAACCCACAAACTCCTTAACACTCTTATCCCAGATGTAGGGATACTCTTTGACCCTCTGCCAAACCCGTGCACCGGATAACCTACAGGGTGGAGGCTTAGTAACCACCTTGTTCTTCTTGAAAGAGGTTTTATTTCGCCTAAACGGGTGATCTAACGGTAGAAACTTTCTATGACAGTCAAAGAAACTTGTCTTCCCACTAACAGGGAGTGATTCCCCCCGGTATGTTCCATGCATACAGGGCAAGCAAGCTTCCCAGACGTTGACCATCCAGAAAGCATACCATAGGCCGGGAAGTCGTTGATAGTCCACATCAAAATAGCACGCATCATGAAATTGTTCTTCAAAGATGCATCGTATGTCATTACCCTGACATCCCATAATTGTGATAACACTTCAACCAACGGTTGCAAAAACACGTCTATGTTCGCCTTTGGATTTTTGGGTCCTGGAACCAGTATAGATAGAAACATGACCTCCCTCTTCATACACATATCAGGAGGCAGATTGTATGGGGTCAGTATGACTGGCCAACAAGAGTAAGCTCTCCCGTATTGACCGAACGGGTTAAACCCATCAGTACATAAGCCAAGTCTTACATTACGCGGCTCACCAGAAAAGTCCGGATATAGCTCATCCAAACACTTCCATGCTTTCCCGTCGGAAGGATGGAAAAGAAACCCCTCTTGTGTTCGGTTCAGAGCATGCCAACGCATGTGTTATGCCATGGACAATGAGGCATACAGGCATTGAAAACGCGGTGTTATAGGGAAGTACCACATTTTCTTCCTGGCCGTCCGGGTTACCTTCCCTCTCCTTTTAACGGTCTTGTAGCGTTCCTCATTACAATGCAGACATTTTGTGACACTCTTATCTACAAACTTATTTCTGAATAGCGTACATCCACCAACACAACACTCTATCTTCACACAACCCAACCCCAAGTTTGCCACTTGTTTCTTAGCATGGTACAGGTTTACAGACATTCTATGATTACTAGGCATGGTGGAACCCATCAGATTGACCATCCTATTAAAACAACCTCCGGAAAGATTATAATCTGCCTTTAGGCTTAAAGCAACTAGGGAGACAGATAACTCAGTGTGACTGTTGCACCCGTCCCACAATGGAGTCTGAGCCGCCGCTAACAAATCATAAAATCTCTTCACCTTCGGATTAGGATCCTCCTCTACATTGTCAGAGTCTCTATGACCTGCTTGGTCATTATGTTCCAGCAGACGCCTGGTGGAGGGTCTAACATGATCCATCACCATTTGTTCTATGTTATTGTACGTATCCCTATTTCCTCCAACCTCATAGTAAGACTGTTGCACGGTTACGTCTGATGGTCTAGGCGATAACTGCTTACCATGGTTGTACCAGCAGTGGTATGTTTCCATGAACCCTTTCTCAGTTAGGTGGCATATGACATCATCCGCGTATTCAAAACTCATGCATTTGCACCTTGAGCACGGACAACGAATCTTCTTAGTAGCTTCAAATCCAGGCATGTTTGCCGTAGCGAACGGAATGAACTTCAATAGCCCCATCATAAACTCCTCAGTCACTTGTCGACTGTGATCACGTCAGTTGTACATCCATCGCCGATTTGCCAGTACCTCCATTTACAATATCTAACAGGCACGATTTTTGTTACTTTAAATTGCTCCAATTTTATTTGACTATCGGTTGTGAATCACTCTCTATCTCTTTGATGTTGCAAATTAGTGGGGCCCTATCCCATTCGGGATGAATATGCAACCATCCACAACCCATCGATGTTGTATATGGTCTATCTTGTGTCGTTGATGTTCATTTGAAATTTCGGCAGCATTTCGCATTGGTCCCTGAGTACACAGAGATACGTACGGTATGAAACACCGCACGCACACATGCACCCTGGGGACAATACAAAACACCATAACCAAAAGTTCAAATAAACATTCAACTTCTCAAGATTGACCACATACAACATTGATGGATTACGCCTTACTGGTTACAAATTCATACCAAACTGTCCAACCGGGATAATTCAAGATCCAACATAACACGGTACGTCAACCGGTTGTTTTGAAACTTGAACGGGAATCTACTGGCTACACACACGACTAAACCCTACATTATTAAAGTTGAGTTTCATTTTATAAGTTCCCTAAGAAAGGGAGCTTGTCAAAATTTTGGCAGAGTCTCCCCTGTAAACTAGACATTTCCCAAATTTACAAACGCCCTGTTACATACAGAAAACTTCCTAGTATAGATAACTAAACATATCATACACATTGTATATGATATTCAGAGTTATGAACACCAAATCATGTCATCAATACATAAAATCAATGCCTAATGAGCTTTGCTCTCCACTAACAAACAACATTACACATGCATCATAAATCATGTTATCAGCACACAAAACCAACGCCTAATGAGCTCTGCTCTCCACTAACAAACAACATTACACATGCATAAAAAAACATGTTATCGTCACACAAAATCACCGCCTAATGAGCTCTGCTCTCCACTAACAAACAACAATCAACATACATACACTTCAAAAGAAACAACACACATAGCCAGAAAGTTAGCGTTAGGGGATTACCTGGGAAAGAGAGATAGCGATGAAGACAAAGCTGATGAGGGTCGAACACGAACCACGCGTAAGGTGTCTTGGTCTGCATGACAAAGTTGATTGTTAACAGTGTAATTAATTAACCATCAAAAAATTACTTTAGTTAACTGCAGCCGAGCAAACCAAACAGTGGCTTATTTGTTTGGTTGGATTGGAAATTGAGTAATCAAAAGAAAAAGTTTCATTATTTGACACAACTTTAACTATCTTAAACAAAAGTTTTCATGACTATTTTTATAATTGATTACTAAAGGGATATTACAAACTAAACAAGCATTTGATGCATAGCTTTATTGGCCCTTTCACTTATTTATTCCCTTATTCTCTACTTTCTTTGATGCATGCTTGCTTGTTTTCTCTTCCTATCTATCGTTCCCTTGGTGAACCAATGAAGCCACAAATTAGTTTGCTTTTCACTGTTCTCCTTCTATCCTCTTTCTTAGCTTCTGCCAATCTCCTTGAACCACCAAGTCCGAGACAAGGTAACATCGGCGACATGGTATTGTGATTTTTATTTATTGTAATGATTATTTTACATTTGTCTTTGTTTTCATGTGTGCTTTGATCGTCACTATGACCATTGGGCTAAATTAATGGAAAATTTCTTGCGCTCTAAGAAGTATTGGAGCTTGGTGGAGCACGAGATTGATACTGTTCAGAACAAGGCAAGTGCCTCAGAAGCGTATGAGCTATCTATCATGGTAGTCAAAATCGGGAGTGGAATCCCAAAATCCTACGATTTTGCGATTTTGGGAAAGGATTCCGATCAAGATCCCATGGAAAATCGTGAATGGGCAAAATCGGAGTAAAATCAGGATTAAGATCCCAAAATCAGTAAAATCCCAAGATTTTGTTATTATAGAAACTTATGATATGAAATTACTAGTCCTTGGATATAAATCATTATTAAAATGACATAATTGCTCTCTTTGTAAGTTGACTAATTATAGTTTTTCATCTGTGTTGTACTATGGATCATTTATTATTACTTATAATTGTGGGAGTCAAAGGTATGCTATGATCCTTTAATTGACTAATTAGTTATGAACAAGATTCTTGATATTTGATATAGTAGTAAGCTTCTTCCTACAATTTCAATTTGTTTTGCCATTGAACCATAACTTATTAGTCCCTGCAACTTAGATTTGATTAAAATTTAAAATGAAACCAAGTTAGCACAATCCAATCTTTTACAATTCAATTCGGATTGGTTAATTTTTGTTTCTATTTTATTTATTTAATATAAGTTTTAGAATATTAAATTAGTTAGTTATAATACTAGTGACATAAATATATAAATATTATATAAAAAATACTTTGGTAATATTAGTTAAATTATAAATCTCACATACAAAAATGTATTATTGGCCTTTGCTAATCATACATTTTCAATGTTACCAAGTATTAATTGATTTTATCAAGTATTTTATCTTATTGAAAATAGAGTTTGGAGAAAGCTAAAAGGTTAGAATGAGAAGGTTCTATCAAGGTCTAGCTGAAAAGTCCTCACCAAAAGGGTGGTTCAAGTCATTCCAAACTATATCATGACATGTTTTTAGCTACCAGATTCAGTGTGTAAACAAATTGAGGGATTTATAGCTCATTTTTATTAGAGAGAGAATGAATATATCAAATTAGCAAGATTGAAGTTTAAGGGTGGTATGGGTTTTAAGAAATTTAAAGATTTAACTAAGCCATAGTAGACAAACAGTGGTGGAGAGTGGAGTCTAATTTGTCTTCTTTGTTGGCCAAAACTATGAAGACGCATTATTTTCCTCGGTCCCATTGGATGCAAGCATGTGAGAGGTATAGACCTAATCCTGTATGGACTGGTATGATGAATGCAAGACGCCTAATTGAGAAAGGAGTAATTTGGAAGATTTTTAATGGTCAATCAGTGAGGATATGGGAGGACAAGTGGTTGGTGGAAGCTATGTATCACACCAGATTGACTGCCCGACTGCTATGTATCTAACATTCTTATTCTATTCAAAATTGACTAACAAAATTGATATCAAAAACAAAAAGCTAAAAAACATATAACATCAAAACAGAGACGAAAAACAAATTTCATATGATATACTGCTTCTAATATTCTTATTGTATTCAAAATTGACTAACAAAATTCATTTGAAAAATAGAGAGCTAAAAAACACATAGCATCAAAATAGAGACGAAAAACAGAAAACCGGAGGCGTGAAAAACCTGGTCGGAAACTTGAAACTCGCCGGAAAAGCTGTAGGGGTGGTCGGCCATTGTCGCAGCTCTGCCTAGCCGGAAATGCTCGCCTGAGAGGGAGGAAGAAAGGGAGCAGACGTGAGAGAGGGAAAGGGGTAAGGTTCGGAGGGGGGACACGAAGGAGAGGGATGAGGTCCGACGAAGGGAAGGCACACGAATAGAGGGAGGGACGGTGGCGGCTGAGAGTGGAAGGCAGACGCACGGAGGGAGGGAGGGAGGTCCGACGAAGGGAGGGAAGGAGAGAGGAGAGGGAGAGGGCGGCAAGGAAGAAGAAGGGGAAAGTTAGGGCAAGTGAGAGGGAAAGGGGTTGCTGTCGAGTTAGATTAAAACCATAGCGACGGCTACCCGCCGACGCTAACAACGTCACTACAATTAAAAGGATTAGCGACGGTGACACAACACCGTCACTAAACTCCTGAATAGTAGCGACGGTGAAACCCCACCATCACTAGCTTCCATTCTTAAAAGTAAAAGATGGAGGGAAAACAACAATCATAGCGACGGTACAGCTACGCCGTCACTAAAATACTGAATGGTAGCGACGATACGACAATGTCATCACTAACCTACTGAAGCGTAGCGACGGTCTCAACCCACCGTCACTAACTTAAAGAAAAATATAGAGGGAAGACGAAAACTATAGCGACGGCTCAGCTAGTCCGTCGCTAGCCTCCTGAACAGTAGCGACGGTGTCAGCCCACTGTCACTACCTTCCATTATTAAAAGAAAGAATATGGAGGGAAAGCCAAAATCATAGCGACGGTACAGCACTTCCGTCACTAGTACAAACCATAGCGACGTGTGAAGGTCGTCGCTATAGTTGAGGGGAGCGTTAGCGACGGTAAATACCGTCGCTACTATTTGGCGCCAACAGAAAACCCTGGCGGGAAACCAAAACAAGGTGGAGCTACAAAATAGCGACACTAATATCGACGGTGTTTATAATTAGTAGCGACCGCGTCCTCTATCGGTCGCTACATGAGTCGCTAACATCTTTTTGGTCCCTTTTTGTATAGAGCGGTCACTAAGGCGGTCGCTAATTAGCGACGGGATAATGTGGTTGCTAATTTGAGGTAGCTGTTTAGGGTTTTTTTAGTTGTGATTTGCACACTTTCTCATATTGATTCTTGCTCTGCACTTGCTATTTCTTACATACAAATATACTTAGTGAAAAAGGAATCAATTTCAAAGGCATTCCAACTAAAAGTTTTAAACTTAATTCACCCCCCTCTTGAGTATTGAGGCCACTTGAACAACAAGTGGTATCAGAGCTTGACTCTTGGTAGATCAAGCTTAACAGCTTCAAGAGAATAATGGCCTCAAATTCTCTAAATCTTTTTCTTGAGGGTGGTGCCATAAATAGACCTCCTGCCTTCAATGGGGAAGGCTATGCTTTTTGGAAAGAAAGGATGAAAATTTTTGTATAATCTATTGATCTTAAAGTTTGGAATGTAATTGAAAATAGTCCTTTCATACCCATGCATATTGTAAATGGTAAACAAGTAGAAAAATTGATGGATGATTGGACTAGCGAAGAAGAAAAGACAGTCTAATATAACTATAAAGCCAAAAATCTAATCACTTTAGCTTTAGGCCCTGATGAATTCTTTAGAGTAGTTACATGTAAATCCGCCAAGGATATGTGGGATACCTTACAAATAACCCATTAAGGTACAAGTGATGTTAAAGACTCTAAGATTAGTACCTTAACTAGTCAATATGAAAGCTTTAGGTTAAATTCTGGAGAAACAATTATTGATATGTAAAAAAGGTTCACCCTTATTATAAATCATCTCATTACTCTTGGCAAGACTTACACTAACAAAGAACTTATTCATAAAGTGTTAAAAAGTCTCAAGGGAATGACAACCTCTATCACCGCCATCAAACAATCTCCTAGCATCAATGAAATGTCTCTTGCTACACTATTCGGTAAGTTATAAGAACAGGAACAAGAATTGAAAGAATTAAGGATGGCGGAAGAGGAAGAAAAATCTTCCAAGAAGAAAGGTCTAGCTCTCAAGGCCACTTCTATAAATGAAGAAGAATCTGGTAGTGAGCTTGATGAAGAAGAAGAATTTGGATTGTTTGTGAAGCATTTTAGGAAATTTATGAGGAATAAACGATTCCAAAAGGGCTTCAAATCTCAAGGTAAGAAACCTACCTCTAATGAAAACTCTTCTTCACTAAACTGTTTTGAATGTGGCAATAAAGGGCATTTCAAGGCAGATTACCCAAATCTCAAGAAGAAGAACAAGGAGAAAAGAGAAAGAAGAAGAGCTTACATTGCTTGGGATAAAAATGACATAAGTACCTCTGACGAATCTAAAAATGAGGAAGCCAATCTATGTCTCATGGCAAATCATCAAGAGGAAGATGATGAAGTAAGTCTTCTTGACTTAGATAGAAATGAACTGCTTGATGCATTTGAGGAATTGTATGACAAGTTTGTTAAAATCACAAACAAATACAAGTTATCTAGGAAAACTATTGATACTCTTGAAATGCATCTTGTAGAACTTGGCAAAGAAAAAGAATGTTTGAAAGAAGAATTAGCAAATGTTTAAGCATGCTCCAAGAATAAACCTTGTGATTTTGTAAAGAAATATGACATCCTATAAACTAAGGTTTTAGACTTAAATAAAACCTTAAAAAGGTTTACAAATGGTAGAGATAATTTGAATGTATTACTTGGAAATCAAAGATGCATGTTTGATAAAACTGGTTTAGGATATAACTCCACTAAAAAGGAAAAGCATTACAAAAACTTCTTTGTACCACCTAGAAAATCTTCATCACCATTCACTAAATGCAATCATTGTGGTGCTAAAGGACATAATGCTTTAAATTGCCATATTAGAAAGCTTGGACCAAAAGTAGTAAGAAAGGTGTGGGTTCCTAAAGGGACATTACCACAATTAACCAAAAAGGACCCAACATAAAATGGGTACCAAGTTCTCTAAACTAATTTTATTTTGCAGGTATGCTTTAAGGCAAGCAACACCCATTGGTACTTGGATAGTGGGTGTTCAAAGCACATGACGGGAGATATGAGCAAATTCACAACTTTCACTCCCAAAAGAAAAGGAAGCGTCACTTATAGGGATAATACCAAAGGAAGAATACTTGACATTGGAAACATTGGTAAAAATTCTTCTACCTCAATTAGTGATGTATTATATGTTGAAGGACTCAAACATAACTTGCTTAGCATAAGTCAATTATGTGATAAAGGATATAGAGTATTGTTTGAATCTAATTATTGCATAATTGAAAATAAGCTAAACAAGGAAGTTAAGTTTGTTGGTAAAAGAATTGATAATATTTACATGATTGATGTTGATAGTTTGTCTTCAAATGATGTGCAATGCTTCATGACTAAAGAGAATGAATCATGGTTATGGCATAGAAGAATAACACATATACATATAGACCATTTGAACAAACTTGTTTCTAAAGAATTAGTAATTGGTTTGCCAAAGCTCAAATTTGAAAATAAATTTTGTGATGCATGTCAAAAAGGAAAACAAGTAAAGGCATCTTTTCCAGCTAAAAACATTGTTTCTACTCAAAGGCCTTTACAACTTTTGCACATGGATCTATTTGGACCTTCCAAAATCAAAAGCTTTGGTGGTAATTACTATAGTCTAGTAATTGTAGATGACTATTCAAGATATACGTGGACCTTGTTTCTTTCTCATAAAAATGAAGCATATCATGCATTCAAAAAACTAGCCAAGATTATCCAAAATGAGCAAAATTCAAAGATTGCATCCATAAGAATTGATCATAGGAGAGAATTTGAAAATCAATTATTTGAGAAATTTTACAAAAAAAATGGTATTGATCATAATTTTTTAGCTCCTAGAACTCCACAACAAAATGGAGTAGTTGAAAGGAAAAATAGATCTTTGGTGGAGCTTGCAAGAACCATGTTAAACAAAAATAACATTGTGAAACATTTTTGGGACGATGCGGTAAATACCGCTTGTCATGTAATGAATAGATGTTTGATAAGGCCTATTCTAAAGAAAACCCCCTATGAACTTTACAAAGGAAGAAAACCCAATATCTCTTATTTTCATATATTTGGATGCAAATGCTTTGTGCTTAACAATGAAAAAGATAATCTAGGAAAGTTTGATGCAAAAGTTGATGAGGCAATCTTTCTTGGATATTCATCATCAAGTAAATCCTATCGAGTATTTAACAAACAAACAAATACTATTGAGGAATTAATTCATGTGAAATTTGATGAAAATAGCCATAACCCTCCGAGAAAGGAAGATTTTGATGATCTTGTAGGTACTTTCCAAGAATTAAACTTGGATGACAAAGAAGAAGATAACAAAGAAAAAGACACAACACAAAGAGTGGAAACTCAACAAAAGGAATGGATCACCTCAAAAGACCATCCTTTGGATAACATTATAAGTGATATCATAAAAGGTATAAGTACCCGACGTTCTTTTAATACTTGCAATCACTTAGCATTCGTCTCTCAAAGTGAACCTAAAACCATTGATAAAGCTATTATTGATGAACATTGGACATTGGCCATGCAAGAGGAACTAAATCAATTTGAAAGAAATAAAGTTTGGGATTTAGTGCCAAGACCCAATGATCACCAAATAATAGGTACTAAATGGGTATTTAGGAACAAGCTAGATGAAAATGGAATAATCACTATAAACAAAGCTAGGTTAGTAGCTAAGGGTTATAATCAAGAAGAGGGCATAGATTATGAAGAAACGTATGCACCTGTATCTAGGCTAGAAGCTATTAGATTATTATTAGCCTTTGCATGTTGTAAAGATTTTAAATTGTACCAAATGGATGTAAAGAGTGCTTTCTTGAATGGATACATTCAAGAAGAAATATATGTTGATCAAGCTCCTGGTTTTGAAAATTATCAATTTCTAAATCATGTTTTCAAACTAAGAAAAGCTTTATATGGTTTAAAACAAGCTCCAAGAGCTTGGTATGAAAGATTAAGCAAATTTCTTTTGAAAAACAATTTTAAAAGAGGAAAGGTTGATACAACATTATTCATTAAGCATAAGAAGAATGACATACTATTGGTGCAAGTATATGTAGATGATATCATTTTTGGTGCTACTAATGAATCACTTTGCAAGGAGTTTGCTAAGTTAATGCAGGATGAATTTGAGATGTCCATGATGGGAGAACTTACATTCTTCCTTGGGCTACAAATTAAGCAAACCAAAGAAGGTACATTCATTATTCAATCCAAATACTGCAAGGAGTTGCTTAAGAAATTTAACATGGACAAGGCAAATGAAATTGCCACTCCTATGAGCACATCTTGCTACTTGAACAAAGATGAGAAAGGTAAAAATGTGGAAATTACCAAATATCGAGGTATGATTCGATCTTTACTCTATCTTACTACAAGTAGACCAGACATAATGTTTGCCGTTTGCATGTGTGCTAGATATCAAGCATGTCCAAAAGAATCACACCTCACTGCTGTAAAATGAATAATGAAATACCTTGTTGGCACTCTAAATGTAGGTCTTTGGTATCTTAAAGGTGTTGAATATACTCTAATAGGATATTCTGATGCTGATTTTGCTGGATGTAAACTTGATAGAAAAAGCACTAGTGGTACATGTCATTTGCTTGGCAGCTCTCTTGTTTCTTGGCATAGCAAGAAATAAGTAAGTGTTGCTTTATCAACAGCTGAGGTAGAATATGTTGCAGCTGGAAGTTGCTGTGCTCAAATCCTTTGGATGAGACAACAACTTCTTGACTTTGGTGTTATATTAGACCATGTGCCTCTTAAATGTGACAATACTAGCGCCATTAACATTTCAAAGAATCCTATCATACATTCAAGGACCAAGCATATAGAGATAAGACATCATTTCATTAGAGATCATGTGTTAAAAAGTGATTGTTTGCTCGAACATGTTGAAACTTATAAACAACTAGCTGATATCTTCACCAAACCTCTTGCAAAGGAACAATTTATATATATTAGAAGAGAATTAGGAATCCTAGATATTTCAAATTGTGTTTGAATATTGAATGATCTTGATAATTCCTTGCTTTACAGTATGTTTAATGAGTAATTGATTGAGGCATGATATATTGAATCTCAAGTGCCTTTGTTTGAAATCTGTATGTTTTGAGTATTTCTAGGCTTCCCTAATTGATTACACAGCCTTACCTAATTGATTAGTAACCTTCTGTTTTGTATATAATCGATTACACTTTGATAGCTAATCGATTACTAGCTCTCTGTTTCATGCCAAATTGAGTAGAACCTTTGTCCAATCGATTACTGATGTTTTATCTTCCTGATAATCGATTACATACTCCTTCTAATCGATTACAAAGGTTCTGTTTTTAATGCAATCGATTACCAACCCGGTCCAATCGATTAGAACACCTGACGATTCAAATTTTGGAAGGGTGTAATCGATTACGAGAAACCCTGTAATCGATTACGAGTGTATCAGAAACGTCAATTCTGTAGAATCCAAGTAAAAATCGTTGGCGCAATCCACACTCACCTCTTTAATTCCTATCTCTCATCTCTAAACCCTATTTTTACCCTATAAATAACCCCTCCTTCACCTCTTCTACCTCATACCTCCAATACCTCTCCTCCCTCCAATATCTCAAATTTTCCAAAGACCCCTCACTCACTTTATCTTCTCTTCTCCATTCCCATAATGTCTTCCTCTAGGAATGTGAAAAGAGCTAGGTTCTCACTTGCCCAAACCAATAACCCCCTTGATTTTTCAAGGATCTTCATCAATCCTAGAGACCTCCAAAACTTCATCCAAAAGTTCTCTAAAAAGGATATCATCTCCCCTCACTACATCAATGCTGAAATCTTTGACCATCCCAGCTTCACCTTCACTCACTCCCTCCATCACTACAATCTTTTTCCCTTCCTCACTCTCAAAGAGGAAGTATACTACCCGGAACTCATACGAGTCTTTTTCTATAATTTAAGGCTTGTTGATGGATTACTTGAGGCTAGAGTCAAGAATGTGACTCTAAGGATCACTAATGCCCAACTAGCTGAGATCACACAACTTCCCCTCTCTGATACTGAGTTTGCTGGTGGAAATCTGGAGGATGAATGGGACTTCAGTGCCATCACTGCTCGCCAATCCCTTTGGAAGACAGCCCATCCCTGGAGCAATCACAAATTGGTAGGCCATCTAACTATCAATAACCGCCTCCTTTACTTCTTCTTGGTTAAACACTTGGTCCCTCGTGGTGGTAATTATGCCTTAGTTGAAGAAGATGATGTGCTCTTGATGTGGGCTATACAAAATGAGAAAGAAATTAATTGGGTTCAGCTATTGAAGTTGCATATGCTCAAGGCCAAGGATCAGCAAAAGCTTCCTTATGCCATCCTTCTCACAAAAATTTTTAAAGCTTTTGGTGTTGACCTTGCTGGGGAACTTTCTGAGAAAATACCTCCAAAAGCATGCATTGGCACCCATCATCTCACCAAGATGGGTATCATCTATGTCAATGGAGCTTGGCTCTCCAAGATGGAAGGCATTCATGGCAACATTCCTTTTGAAGCTCCAGCCAATGATCCTGCCCCTCCTCCTGCATCTCAAGAACCACAAGGCGAACCATCTACTCCCACTGATACCTTCACTTCTCTTTATTCATATCTTGATCGGCATTTTGACAGACTTGAGAACACTCTTCAAGAGTTCCAAATGACTGAGCAACAACACTATGAACTCATGCAACAACGTTATGAAGAGCTGTCTCACTAAATTTCTAAATTTTGCTTTTTTAATCTGGATAATTAGATCCTAGTTTATCATGTTTTGTTAGGATATCTTTGATTATGTTTTTCCTTTCTGCAAATTTCCTTAATGCACATTTCCTTTAAATGAATGCAATTTCCTTTCAATTATGTCTCTATTGCCTCATTTATTTTTGATGATTACAAAGGGAGAGAATAATTGAAGTTCATCTAAAGTAATTGAAATTGTTAAAATCAGAATTTGCTAAAAACAACAAGTGGTTAAAATAAACAGATGATTATCTTCAATTATTTTTAATGGCATAAACTCTTTTAGATAGGGGGAGATAATTTTTGAGATAACTCTAAAGACAATGATTAAGAGATAACCTTAGAGATAAATTTAGAGATAACCATTGGTGATAATTTTATTTGAACTTGCACCCTCATGAGATGAACATTGTTTGTCATCATCAAAAAGGGGGAGAATATGTTTGAATATGCATTTCAGGATAAATAATTTTGATAATGACAAAAGAAATTAAAGATTCAAAGCAAAAGGCTCAAGCTACCATGAAAATAGAGAAAATAGCATCAGACCTGTAAAAACACGCAAGCTAATCGATTATAAGACCAGAGCTAATCAACTACGAAGCTTCTGTTTGTGACATAATCGATTACAAGATCTCTCCTAATCAATTAGAGAGCTTTTGTTTGTCACCTAATCGATTGCACCAAGGAACCCAATCGATTACCAAGCTGAGAAAATGAATTAAAAGCATCAGGTACATCTGTTAATCGACTACAAGGCTAAGTTAAAGTGTTACACACCAAGTGTTTGATAAATTGCCTTAGCAACATTTGTACACTTTCTCATATTAATTCTTGCTCTGCACTTGCTATTTCTTACATAGAAATATACTTAGTGAAAAAGGAATCAATTTCAAAGGCATTCCAACTAAAAGTTTTAAAACTCAATTCACCCCCCCTTGAGTATTGAGGCCACTTGAACAACACTAATGCATATGCACAATAGAATATTTCAACAATTGCAGATCTGACTTTGGGAATACAAACACTGAATATGGGATTCAAGTATGATCATCTAACCATACCCCTACTGTAGTAGTAAAATGTGTACACTTATTCTTAAATTTGCATGTATTTCACCAATTATTTTACTGGTACCAAACCGCATCGCCCATCTTGCAACACCTGGTCATTTTCACCTTGACCGCGGTATACAACATATGGTGTTGCAGGCCAACCATGATTCATATCATGGTAGCTGTGATCCCAAGGATCACCGGGGACATCTACACATCAAGAGCCACCCCCAACAAGGGTCAACCACATGCGGCTCCCTGTAGCACAACATGGGCAGCTTCGTGACTTACACACCGAGTCATAGGGGAAATATAAAATTGCTCATGCACAGAGCCGCTCTTCCACTAGGCCAACCGGGGGAATCCCCTAAAATTCCAACACTGGTAGCTATGCAGTATGCCATAGATACAAATGCCGATCATATGCATTTCTCACTCTATACATCCTATAAATGCCACTCGTCAGACATCATCGTCATCATCATCACCAACATCACCACAAGGCTTTTAGTGGATTCATTATCGTTGGTTATTCTCATTAGTTTAAACATTTGTATAGGATTACAATAGTTCTCAATCAACATCATCAACATTCATATTACATTCATGGTGGATACAAGCATAACTTTATATCATTGATTGTTTTACACCACTATATAGCACACCATGAATATTCTAAATGCATCAAAGCATGTTGCCAAACACATTATCCACACCATACACCACATTACAATTTTCTCATAACATTTCAAGCAAGGCTAACATGCATACCAATATATATGGCAATCAAATAACATTCAAATTCATGCATTTAGATAAGACCCCTCTCCTACCTCAAGAGAAGAATTCTGATTGATGAGTCGCATCCGCCTCGTCACTCAGAATGGATCCTACATAACCATACATGAAAAATCCTAATTAATCAACTATTTAAGACATCATTTCAATTCTATTTAATCATAATCGCATCTATTATTTCATAACATGTACTAGACATGTTATAGGCATCATTTTTATCATTTATTAGGCTTCGGGAATTCCTTCCCTTCAAGCCACATTCATTAAATTCAAGGGTGACAAAAAACTATAACCCCAAACCTTCATACAACTCCTATTATCCATGTTCATATTCATCATTGTCATGCATTCCTTTCATAAAACACTCTTTTGCACCAATATTATTCATTTTCCCCAATTTCTCATAATTAGGGTTTTCACTAAAAACCCAACCGCTTATTAATGCATCATCATCCTTCATCACCTTCCAACCATAAATGCACCTCCATCATTAACCCCTCATAAATATACACATTTATGGTGACCCACTCTAGGGCATAAGCATTAAATGCTTCTATTATATACCCACTCACATGCATGGCTTCCCAAAGTACAATGACACATACCCATGACCAAAAACCTCAATAAAATGATGAGTATACGTACCTCACATCCAAAAACAAAGTGGGTTCAAGAAGGGGATGATTCCACACGAAAATGGAAGGGAAAAAGGAGAAGACTTCAACTCCACTAGTCTCCTTCCAAGCTCCTTCAAAATGAAAATGGAGGAGGGGCTGATCACCTTTGCATAGGGTTTGGAAGAAGAGGAAAATGAAGAGGAAGTAGAAAAGAAATGAAGGAGAAATAGAGAGAAAGAAGAAGAGGAATGTTGCCACTGAAAATGAAAAGCCAACGTGAAGGAAGAGAAGAAATTGGGCATTTTGCTTTATTTTTATTTCTATTCATTAGAATTTCATCGTTCTACAACTAACAGGCTCTTTATTTGGGCTTAATACTCCATCTGAAAATTATTTTGAATATACAATTAGACTCCCAATATTATCCTCAATAGCCTTGACCAATATCATCTCAATCAGAGATACTTAGTCCGACACCCATATCTCAATCGGGCTTATTTTCGGCTTATTTGGTCTTCGTAAATCACCAACAGTCCCTAAAAATCTTAATTTAATTAGTTCCAATATTTTGGGACATCAATTAATCCTCACACAAACGTTTAATATTCATTTCATTAATTGACTCCTTATTTTAAAAATTCAGGGTGTTACAGGCAATAATATCCTGAGCTATTACATTGAGGTATGTCTATATTTGAATTTTGAGGTCGAAATTCTTTGATGGAGGGGAGAATTATAACATCCTAAAAGTAGAATTTATTTGACAAAGTAAGAATTAAAGAGAAATGAAATGAAAATGGGAAATTAATTAAATAATTGTCAAAATGACGAACGCATCCATAACCCTTTTAAATGGATTTTTCTTCTCTTTTCATTTCACTCTTTCATTGGCAACAGAGGAGAAAGGCCTATCTCTTCTTCTTGACTTCTTTCCTTCCAATTAGCATATCCAACTTGTTTCTTCTTCAATTTCTTCTCTAATTCATCAAATTAAAGCAAGAACTCATCTCTTTCATCTTTCCTCTTCACATGGATAGCCATGGATCAAGGGAAGGAGCTTTGAAATTCTCCACTTTAAGGTAAATTGATGAGCTCTTATCATGGGTCTTGTTATATCATAGCTTTCCTCCTTGAATTCTCGTAATTTTATGGATTTTAAAGCATTTAGAAGCCATAGATATAGTGGATAGCTTGAGGTTTCTTAAAGAACCTTGAATTTTCATGAAAAGTAAGTAGAATGGCTTCTTGAATGCTAATTCTATAAGATTTTAGCTTAATGATTGCTGTTTCAATGAAATAAGGTAGCTTCAGAAGGTTTCGGAGTGATTCAGAGGTTGGAGCTTGATTCGAAGACGAGCTTCGGAGTTGACAACATTGGTTTGGTGAGTTATATCTTACCAAAATGGTTCTAATTCAATGATTTCTAACTTGGCAAGCCTAATTGTGTCAAATGTAAAATTAAAATCAAGTACTATGGATTTTAGGAAGTGTTTGAACTTGAGGAATAGGGATCAGAGCTTGTAATTATCGGTTTCAATCCTGGTTAGAGGAATCACCCTAATTTAAGATGGGGTAATTCCTCACAACAACCTCATGCACCTTTTTAGGCAAATACTGGACCAAGCAGACCATATCAACCTCCTCATGTACAACAACAAGCTACACAAATGGCTGCGCCTTCCACTGAGAAATTAAATTTGGAGGAATTGATAAAGCAAATGTCAGTAGATAATTTGAACTTCCAAAAAAGAATTGAGGCTACAATTCAGACTCTTAAAAATCATATTGGTCAATTAGGTACATCTTTAAACCATTTGCAGTCTCAAGATTCAGATAAGTGACCTGCTCAAACAATTGTCAATCCTAAAAATGGAAGTGTAATTACTTTAAGATCTGGTAAAGCTATCCATGGACTAGAAAAACAACAACAAACTAAAAATACTATTGTCACGGAAAAACATGTAGAAGAAGTTTTAGATAGTTCAAGTAATAATAGTAATGATATATCTTTTACAAATCCTCCTTCTGCAGCTGGTTCTGATAAAAAACATATCCCTCTTTCATTTCCACAAAGACAAAAATCTATACAAAATAAGAAAATGGATGAAGAGATCTTGGAAACATTTAGAAAAGTTGCTGGTGTATTTCATATGATGAATTCACAAAACACTCAGATGGTCAGTTTTAATGTGACTTGTGGCAAGTGGACCACTGTCGGTGTAGTATACGTTCCAAAGAACGAATGTCGTTCCCGCTACGGATCATTTTAAATCAATTCCAAACTATTACAGCAGATATAAGTTACTGTTTTCATGATAGTGAATTAAAGAAATTATCTAAGAATTGCATGAAATCAATACAAGTGATAATTGAAATAACAGAGTTTAGAAACTGGGAATTGGATTCACCTCTCTCACCTTCTGATACATGGTTGATATTCATATAAATGACTTTTGCAATATGATTCTTTACGTCACAATCTAAGTCATTCGTATCGATTCCTCGACTATGAAATTCTTAAGAATGGATTTGATAACGTCAATCCCTTGATCGTTTCAAATCCATTCTAGCATTAAGTTCGATTGTTTCGACGTTCCCTGTGTTAAATACCATTCCTGGTTATTTACTCACAATGAGCATTTCATTTAGATCTATTTTCGCAAGTTATTTTCCAACAACAAACGTAAACTTAAATCAAGAAAATGTTGATCAAGCATATTCAAGCAATGAGTATAAAATGAAAAACCAAAAATTATAAAACAATTTCATCGATTACATGAATACCAAACACATGTTCATTTGGATTGATCGGTTACCTCCAATCCCAATGAGAAAGTTAGCCACTCATGGTAGCCATGATCATACAATATAAGGAAGAAGAAGAAGAATCTCAGCTAAAAGCATGTGGTTGAACAAAAGCTCTCTTTCATTCTCAGCCCCCTTTAATCTTTTAATGTTTTTCTTTTATAAAGCTTAATTCGCTTGAGCGAGTTTAAGGCTCGCTCAAGCGAGGAGCATTCTTCAACTTGAAGGAATTCCACGTCCTGCTTGAGTTGCATGATAAACTCGCTCAACCGAATAAACTTGCTTGAGCAACTTTACATTATGGTAGACTCTGCTTGAATCTCGCTTGAGCCACTTCTCTTCAGCTACAGCGAGTTTTGACATTTTATTTCTAGACAGTTTTCGCTTGAGCGAATTAATCTCGCTCAAGTGAATACATCACTGAAACTTCACTGGTGGAATCTCGCTTGATGACTTTGTGGTTTAGCCTGAGCGAACTCCTTATTTTTGCATTCTGGACCAATTTCGCTCAAGCGAAACTACTTCACTTGAGCGACTTCTTCATCAATCTTCACTGGTCTAAATTCGCTGAGGCGAATATGTCCTTCGCACAAGCGATTGATGACTTGTAACTTGCATCTGTTGCTTACTTTGTTCGCTCAAGCGAACATTCAATTTGGCCTGAGCAACTTCATTCGCTCAAGCGAGATCACCTTCGCTTGAGCGACTTCTCATCAATTTTCTCTTAACTTGGTGGATTTCTTTCTTTTCTTTTTCCCTTCTTCTTTCTTCTTCATTTTTCCTGAAATTACATCAAACTTTGGGATTTGATAACATGTTTTTAACTAATCAAACTTGCACAATGCTTTTATCCTAATTTATGTCCTATATAGCTTATAAAATGACAAACATTGCACATTATGTCTAACTTTTGCTCCAATTTCATCATAAAATCTATATAAATTGGACACCTATCAACTCTCCCCGACCTAAAACTTTGCTTGTCCTTAAGCAAATGGTCAAGAAATAGTCAAGTGAAATAAAGATCCTAATTAATCATAACTACAAATAAAATGAAGGACAACTTCTCACTATTTACAACTGATAGTTCCTTAATCATGCTTTAATTCATCTAACTAAATTCTAAGTTTGAAATGTTTTAAACAATTGCAAGTAACCACTCTGCTGTAAAAATAAGAAACCCTCTCTATTTATACCTTCCAGGTGAGTGTTTAATCTTTGTATCACTTATCAAGTGTTATTTAACCATTGCATTTCATTTCATTACATAAGATGACTACTCACACAAACATGGATAAAAAGGTCTTTAATAGGTTTTAACTTGGCCAGGCTTACAAGGAACTTATTGGTTTTTCTTTGGAATGCAAAGAACATACTAAGGACAATCAAATTTCTTAGCCTTGGTTTTTTTTTTATATTCTCATTCTTTCTTCACCTAAGCCATTGAGTTCTTCTTTGTATTCCTCCCTATTTTTGTTTGTTCTTTGACATTTCTAGGAGGATTGATAGGTATAGCCGTGTTATCCACATAACCCTCTTAAAAGATTGTTCTTGTCCTTAGCATGCATTAGGGTTGGATCTTCCATACAAGCATGTTCCAAGGTTAAAGACTACAATGGCGCCAAAAACTTGCTGGTTATGTCGAGGTAAATATGCCTTTATTAGAAGCCATTAAGAAAATCCCAAGATATGCCAAATTCCTTAAAGAACTATGCACTAATAAAAGAAGACTAAAAGGTAATAAAAGGATTAACATAAGTAGAAATGTGTCTGCATTAATTAAGAAACCTTTATCATATATACCAGAAAAGTATAAAGACCCTAGGACATTTACCATTCCATGAATAATAGGCAATCACAAATTTGAAAATGCCATGCTAGACTTAGGTGCATCCATTAATATTATGCCTATGGCTGTATTTACTTCACTATCCCTTGGACTGTTGCAAACTACAGGTGTGGTGATACAATTAGCAAATTGAAGCTCTACATATCCTGCAGGAATCATTAAAGATGTCCTTGTTAAAGTTAATGATTTAATTTTTCCTACAGATTTTTATGTTCTAGATATGGAAAGTGAGACTTCCACCAATAAGCTCCAATAATTTTAGGTAGACCATTCTTAAAAACAGCTAGGACAAAGATAAATGTTCATACAGGAACACTTTCTATGGAATTTGGAGATGGTGTAATTAAATTCAACATTTTAGATGCTATGAAGCATCCTACTGAGGACCATTCTGTTTTTCAAATTGACTTAATAACTGATTTAGTTGATGATAATATTATTAAGTTGTTTGATGATGTTGATTTTCTTGTATTGTCTGATTTTTATGATTTATTTGTTTGTGATTCATGCATGGATTCTCATCAATGTAATGTGTGTGCTAAAATTGAGAATGTTTGCTTAATGATAATAATAATCTCCCTTAAAATAGAAAATATAGTTCCAAATATTATTTCAAAAAAATAAGAGTGTAATAATTTGATTAAAGTAGTTACAAATACATCTGATTATGTTGAAGTACAAGTTATTGAGACAAATTCAACCAAATTGATTCCTTCAATAATGCAGCCTCCCATGTTAGAGTTAAAACCTCTTCCTGAACATTTAAAGTATGCATATTTAGAGGAAGATAAGAATCTTCCAGTGATTATTTCTATCAAATTAAATGTTGATCAAGAAACAAGGTTGCTGCAGATTATTAGGAAGCATAAGAATGCAATTGGTTGGACTTTGGCAGATATCCCAGGTATTAGCCCTTCCATGTGTATGCATAGAATTCTACTAGAGGAAGAAGTTAAACCAGTAAGGCAACCACAAAGAAGACTTAATCCTCAGATCCTTGATGTAGTTAAAAAAGAGGTAACAAAATTTACCCTATATTAGATAGCACTTGGGTTAGCCCTGTACAAGTGGTTCCCAAGAAGTCTGGAATCACAGTCGTCAAAAAAGAAAATGATGAACTAATTCCTACCAGAATCCAAAATAGTTGGCGAGTATGCATTGATTACAGGAAACTTAACAAAGCAACCCGAAAGGAACACTTTCCTTTACCTTTCATTGATTAAATGTTAGAAAGACTAGCAGGTAAGTCTCATTACTGCTTTTTAGATGGATTTTTAGGTTACTTCCAAATTTATATTGCACCAGAAGATCAAGAAAAAACAACATTTACATGTCCTTTTGGCACTTTTGCTTATAGGAGGATGCCTTTTGGCTTATGCAATTCCCCTGGTACCTTTCAACGATGCATGATTAGTATCTTTGCTGATTTTCTTAAAAATTGCATGGAAGTATTTATTATTATTTCACAGTATATGGTTCATCATTTGATGCTTGCTTAAATAGTATAGATAAAGTATTACATAGATGCATTGAAACTAACCTTGTTCTTAATTATGAGAAATGCCACTTCATGGTAGAAGAAGGAATAGTTTTAGGCCATGTAATATCTAAAAAAGGCATAGAAGTAGATCCTGTAAAAATTGATGTAATTTCTCAATTACCTTATCCTTCTTGTGTGTGAGATATTCGTTCTTTTCTTGGTCATACAAGTTTTTATAGGAGATTTATAAAAAACTTAAGTAAGATAGCCTTTCCGTTGTCTAACTTACTAAAAAAATATAATATTTGACTTTAATGACAAATGTAAAGAGGCTTTTGATTGCTTAAAGAAAGATTTAACTACCACTCCTATCATCCAGGCACTAGATTGGTCACATCCATTTGAACTTATGTGTGATGCATCAAATTATGCGTTAGGAGCTGTTCTTGCTCAAAGAGTAGGTAAAGTACAACATGTTATTTACTATGCCTCACGAACTTTGGATACTGCACAAATAAACTATACTACCACAGAAAAAGAACTACTTGCTATTGTGTTTACACTTGATAAATTTAGATCTTATTTGCTCGGTTTAAAAGTGGTTGTATTTTCAGATCATGCAACATTAAAGTTCCTTTTAAAGAAATCAGATGCAAAACCAAGATTAATCAGGTGGATGTTACTACTCTAAGAATTTGACATTGAAATTAGGGATAAAATTGGGGTAGAAAATTTAGTGGCTAATCACTTAAGCAGAATTGAAAAAGAACTTGACCCAATTTTCATTAGAGATGATTTCCCTAATGAACAACTTATAGGAATACATGATTCATCTCTATGGTTTACTGATTTGGTAAACTACTTAGTTGCTTCTGTTACTCCAATACATGCATCTAAACAACAAATAATAAAATTAAAAAGTGATTCCAAATACTATGTTTGGGATGATCCTTACTTATGGAAACTTTGTAGTGATCAAGTTATTAGAAGGTGTGTACCTGAAAATAAATTTCATTCTATTCTTACATTTTGTCATACATATACATGTGGTGGACATTTTGGACCTCAACGTACAGCAAGAAAAGTATTAGAATCTGGTTTGTATTGGCGAAGTCGTGATGCATATACATTTTGTAAATCTTGCGAACGATGTCAAAGAATGGAAAACATATCTCGAAGAAATAAGATGCCTCAACAACCCATGTTATTTTGTGAAATTTTTTATGTTTGGGGCATAGATTTCATGAGACCTTTTCCTATATCTTTTGGTTTTGTTTATATACTACTTGCGGTCGATTACGTGTCTAAATGGGTTGAAGCTAAAGCTACTCAAACTGATGATTCTAAAGTTGTTGTAGATTTTATTAGATCACACAGATTTTGCAGGTTTGGTATTCCTAAGGCCATCATTAGTGATCAAGGATCACATTTTTACAACCATAGAATGGAGTCCCTTCTTAAAAAATATGGAGTTATGCATAAGGTTTCAACACCTTATCACCCCCAAACAAATGGGCAAGTCGAAGTGTCCAATCGAGAATTAAAAATGATCCTTCAAAAAATAGTACAACAAAATAGGAAAGATTGGAGCAAAATGATAGAAGATGCTCTTTGGGCTTATAGAATAGCTTATAAAACACCTATTAGAATGTCACCCTATAGGATTGTTTTTGGAAAATCATGTCACTTACCTGTAGAAATTGAGCATAAAGCTTATTAGGTAGTAAAACAATGTAACTTGGACTTAAATGAGGCCGACAAAGAAAGGAAACTCCAACTACAGGAACTGGAAGAAATTCGTTTGGAAGCATATGAAAGTTCTAAAATCTATAAAGAAAAAGCCAAATCCTTTCATGATAAACAGGTCTTGAGAAAAAACTTTTTTTATTAGACAAAAAGTTTTATTGTGCATTCCCGTCTAAAGCTCATATCTGGTAAGCTTCGTTCTAAATGGGCAGGTCCATTTGAAATAACTAATATTTTTCCTTATGGTGTGATTGAAATTTTAGATAAAGCGACAAATAAGGTTTTCAAGGTAAATGGGCACCGACTTAAACCTTTCTTTCAAGGGTTCCAAGAGCACACAGATACGAAGGTGTATTTGTGTGATGCCAAATATTTTGACTAATTTTTCCTAATAACAATATTTATAAAAAATAAAAAATAAAAAAATGGATATCAATTAATTACATCATTATTTTTTTCGGTGCTAACATTTGTCTCCATCATTATTACTATTATTGTTTTTGCATTATTACCATTCCTTGTAGTAGTTAAAAAGTCATCTTCAGGCTCATGACGTTAAATAAACGCTTGATAGAAGGCAACCTATCACCTTTTCACCTTCTTCATCTCTACTATTCTCTATAACCTCATTTTCTATTCTCTCTTTTCTAAACAGCTACAACTTCAAAGTAATCTGACGATGGAACAAACCCTTGCAAAACTTAAGGAAAGATTCCCTACACTTCCACGTGACATGATTGTAAAAATTTACAAAGCTTGAGTTGAAATGTTAAAACTACTCACATATTTTTGCATTCCAGAGGATGTTTGTTGGCTTATTGAAGTAAAGGTATGTCTTTCTAGTGAATTACATAAGTCTTATATAAAACATTTACCAGGTATGGGAAGTAGTTCTTATTCTAAAAAATAAAGAGCTAAGAGGATGGGAGTTTACCATAAGTGTGCAAGATGGAACTGTGATACACATTGTAGAAACCCTGGAATGGTATCTATAAATTGAGAGGACAAAATTAAATTTATAAAGGATAGACTGAGTAAAGAGTGCAACTTGGATAACTTAATCCAAACTCTTGAGACGCATCCATGTGGAATTGTGCAAGGAGTCCTTCTAAAATTATATGATTTATTCATTCAATAAAAAGAAAAATATAGCCTTGGGAATCTGGTGTTAAATGACCCTGTTTGCCAGTTTATAAGAAAACTAGATGGGTACCAAAAATCTCGACTCATAGAAGGCGTTTAAGCCGTTACTGGATGTAAAACCAGAGGAAGATGTGAGCCACAATCACAACTACTGTACATGTTTAATGTTATTTTCAATGTTTTATTTTTCTGAATTCACTTTAACTTTTAAAAATTACCTATTTTTATTTTCTTCAATCATGTCTTTTTAAATTTCTTCAGTACTGTCATTTCTTTTTATATGATAATAATTGTGTAAACTTTTTATCTTTCATCAATTATTTCATCTCAATTTTCATCTATATAAGGGCGTATAACTCTATATAGAAAACACAAAAAAAGATGAAAAAAATCAAATCCATTTGTGTGTTTGATGGATCCAACAATGGTAATTGTAAGGAGTACCTAATAAAAGCTACTAAGTTGGGAAAAGTATTGGCTGCAAAAGAAATAAAGGTCTTGTATAGAGGAGGAGTACAGGGTTTGAGAGGCTCTATGACAATATCTGCACTAGTTGAAGGAAGCAATGTCTCTAGTATTATCCTACAACATATTGGTATTACACTAGCTATTGTTGTAGGAACTGAGGTAAAAGTTACAAGCATCCATCAACGAATGGCTCGTATGGTTATAGGTGCTGAAGCCTTTATTGCACTTCTTGGAGGTTTTGGTACTTTTAAGGAAATATTTTGCATTGCATCATGGTGTTGTATGAACCTTCATAAAAAGCCATTAGGATTGTTAAATATTATTGGTTTTTATGATAGTTTGTTAATTTTTTTAGATAAAGCTATGGAACAGGGCCTTATAACTCAAGATGATCGATCATTCATTCATGCTTCTTCAAATACAGATGAATTGATTGATATTTTACAGAGCTTTTTACCTCAACCTCAACCTCTCTTAAAGAAAGATAAGGATCACACACACAAGTGCAAGAATCTAGAACCAGACACCACCCTCAGGTTATAACTTCTTTCTCACCTTTATCTATATTAAAAAAATTAAAAAATTAAAAATTAAAAAAAGAGACTATGGAAATCATATAAGTCACTGAGGACAATGTCTTGAATAAGTGTGGGGTGGGGTATGAGTTATATATATATTATTATCTTTTTATGAGGGATAGACAGAGTAAAGATTAATTTGGGAAAGTTGCATCTAAAGTCATAAAGATGCATCTTTGAGAACCAATGTCTTGAGACGTATCCTTCACTATATAGTTTCAGTATCACTTTTGTTTATTTTTTTATTTTAAAATAAAAAAATAAATTTTTTTGTGTCATGAGTACTTTTGTTGGGATGGGCTAAGTAAAGAGTCTAAACTTTTGAGACGCATCCTCACAACACATCTCACTCGGATAACCACAATCATTTTATCTTCTTTATCAATTTTTTAAAGAAATAGAAAAACACACACACAGAGCCACTATCTTTGCTTTAGTGTCGGGTATCTTTTACCTTTATCTTCACCACGATTATTTCCATTCAACATTGAGCATTATGCAACCATAAACATCATCTTCATCATTCTCCAGATACCACACTTTGCCTTCATACTTTTCTTCAGATCGGAGCCACACCTCACCACTAGTCAATCATCAGGTTCTTTATTTTTTCTTAATAGATGATATAACAGAGTCTTTCTATAGGCATACGAATGAATTAAGATGTATGTTATTGCTCTTGACGCTACTCATGGTTGTGTTGATGATATGTTTCTTTTGGGTTCTAACACAAGTCCTATGAAACTGGGTTATATGACACAATTAAATTGTTTAGTTATACTAATCATTTCACATGCAATTGAACTGATCAATTTGTTGTAGGTATCTTCATTACTAAGCACCCTTGAAAAAAAAGTACAGAGCAAGAAGCATAAGGAACAAGATCCTGGCACCAATATTTGGTTATGATTTATTTTTCCTTCTTTGTTTCTTGTTCAAAAAAAAATCATCATTTCTAGTTTTTCATTTTAAATTCTACATGCTTTTCACTGATTTTTTTTAATTTGTCTAAGTAATGAGTAATTACATCACCCTTGTCCAATATTTCATGACATGTTGTGAATAATTTCCTTGCATATTAATTCAATAAGTTGTTTATGAAGATCAAATTATATATTAATTGTGATTGATTGACCACCCTTGGTGAGATTTTGAGCTTAATTGGATGGACCAGATTATGCCATCTTTCTTTTGTTTTTGATTTACCCTTATTTATTAGTATTTTAGAACTTGACTTGTTTCTTTTTGATGTATTATGTTCTATATGCATGCTTTGATGTGATTAAGGCCATTTTTTATTTAACCAAATAGTAGACATATACCTTACCTTGTATATTTTCATTGTTACCCATGTTGAGCCTATATCTATTTCTTGATTTAGCCACATAATTAGCCAATAGCCAAAAAAAAACATGATCACCTTTGCTTAGGAATTGATTAGGAGTTTTTGAATTACTATGAATAAAGGTTCTTGATGATTATGAAAATGTACCCAAGATATGTATGTTATTCTTTCATTGTTCAAAAAGAAAGTAAAAAAAATAAAAAGGAAATGTTAAAAAGAAGAAGAAGAAAAAGAAGAAGTGGTGAAAATGTATGAAAATAATCAGGAGGATTTATTCTCATGTTTTATCCTCCATCATGTTTCATTTTGCTAAGTACTGAGTTTCAAAATGTACTTCCACAATCATTGAATCACTTACTCCATTGCTCTTTTTCAACCCTAAGTTTAGCCATACTATTTCATTTTATCCACCCTATATCACCTTGGCCCCATTACAACCTTAATAAAGTCCTTTTGATCCCTCCATGCATATGTGTTCAAATATGGAAATTATAAATTTGTTAAGCCTATGGTAGTGCTAATTTATTTGGGTGATTTCTGAGAGTATACACAAACTCAAATAATTGAGATATAGAGAGCATGAAGAGAACATCTATCACATTTTCATCCACTCTTTGGTTTGATCACTCAATTTGTGTAACTCATATGTAATGCTTCTTATTCACACTAATCATGACTTCTTGATATAAGGGATGATGTGTATTACTTATTATTTTATACTTCAAAAGAAAGTCAAAAATCAATTTGAAAAAAAACCTTTTTCTATTGTTTCTCATTTTAGTTTTTGGTTTGGTTTTGCCCTAGAGGGCAAAAGCTTAAGTGTAGGGGAATTTGATAAATCAATTTTAATACACTTCTTATAGTTTTACACTTGGGGTTTATTATATAATTACTATGTTTAATAATAGTATTTTAATTAAGTTTTATGTTGTTTAGTTAAATTGAAGTATTATGTATATATGTTTTAATTTTCTTTTTTGTATGTATCTTAAGTATCTTGCCTTGTTTAGGACATAACTTGGGCTTTTATGATCCAAATGGGCTAATCTTGGAGCCCATGGAAAGCTAAGATAGAATCCTACATCATGATGATCATATTTGGTTATTTTGCATCTGAAAAAATGAAGAAATGGAACTTGAATTAATCAGCCTTTATGTGTCCCACCAGTATTGACATAGATTACCAAAATACACATATCTAAAGCTGTAGATGTCCAAATGACCTTATTCTTGTGCCAAATTCTCAATAAGACAGAGATCTACAACTTTCATGTTGAATATTTTGAAAAATTAGGCCATCTAGATAGTCATATTTGACTCGCAAGATAGAGAAGATAAAGAGGAGAATGAATTTTAACACCTGCCATTATCTTCTTTTGAACTATTGTAATTTCAAGCCTACTAAAGTTGAAAAAATGCATTAATGATAAAAAAAAATGAATGTATAATGTCATGATACCTTGCCTATAAATAGATGCTTGAAGTTGTAAGGAAGATACACAAGAGATACATAAGAAATACATGCTTTAGTTTTCATTACATTTCTATATCTTTGCTTTAGTTTCTTAAGTTTTAGTTCTTTCTCTTGCTTTATTTCTTTGTTCTATATACCATCCCTCAAGTTATGGTTTTTATTTCCCTTCCTCAATATCAATTAAGTTAATTTTATTATTTGTTATTTACTTTTATAATCAAAGTTATAGTTAATTTAATATTATCTTTCATTGTTAAAAATTATAATGGAAGCTTAATCTTTTAAAATCAACTCAAGGAATTTACTTTTTCTTTATGTTAACTTTAACTTCTTTCTCTTAATATTTTGAATGAAGATAATTACTTTTCTTTGTTTCTTAAATACTTATGATAGTAGATTATTTAAGTATATGACCGATTGATATATAATTAAACAATCTAGAATCTAAAATGATGTTGGTTGGTTAATCAATAATCAATTTGAGAACAAAGATTAAGTCACTAAATAAGATATTTCTATTTAGTTTCTTAACTCAATCAAATTATGGTTTTAAAGTTATTTTAGTAATTAATAAGAATATATCGATTGATTATTCTTATTAGTTCATTAATTTGATTCTAGAAGATTTTCTAGAATATAATCATTTAGGGATTCCAAATGATTCAAGATTAAGAAATTAATTATATTTAATCATATTTATGATCAATGATTAGTTAAGTAAAGATTTATTAATTTCTTGGGTTGGTTGTTTCTAAATTTGATTATTCTTACTCACAAATTTACTTTTTGCACTTTTATATAATTACTTAATTTTCCTTTCAATCTTAACACAAACCCCCTTTTGTTATAACTAAATTGAATGTAACTAATTTAACTAAGGTCCTCAAGAGACGACTAAGGTTGTTAACCTTATACAATATTAATTTAATTTTCTTTTTGAAACGAGAATGGCAGCGTGTCAACTACATGCTTGTGTGGTTTACCTTTCATATAAACCTGATAATTTGCATGAGATGGTTGAAAGAATATAGTTATGTTTGAAATATAGCATGAGATGCTTGAATTGTGAAGTAGATGATTTGAATCGATGATGTGTATATTATATGAAAGGCTTGTGTGAATATGGAAAGAGAGCATGGGACGCTTATTCATAGAATTAGAATTGATAAACTAATGATATTGAATGCATGAGATGCTATATGTGGTGGGACTCAAGGCAAACCTCTTGAGCGAGGCTCGGGGTTAGCCCGTGACACTACCGTTGTCGCTGAGAGTGATTGTGTCACGTAAGAAGGCAAACAGTTTGGTACCAGTAAAATGGCCAGACCAGCTAAGAGCTAAGTATATGGCTGAGAGCCAGTGGTGCAACACAAAGTTTAATGATGAATATTGGATCCAATTGAATAAGAATGATATGTTCACATATGTATGTTATTGAGAATAACTTGATGTTATAGCATGGTGATGTGAGTAGTTAATATTATTGAATGGTAGTTTATGTTTATAGCTTATTGTATAATAGAAAATAAGATAATTAAATCAATGCTACAACTGTCATTTATTATGTATGATGCCCACCCCTATTTATGGTTATTTTTACAGTGGATTTAGGACGCAGCGGAGGTACATGAGGTCACTTAGCAAACATGGAGCATTATGTATATATGTGTATAGTACATGATATGTATAGTAGTTTGTAGTAGCCTTGGATGGCTCCTATGTATACCATGTTTTTATGCGTATGTGGTTGTGTATGGATGAATATGTAATGGACTAGATAGATTACAGCTTCAATTAGAAGCTTAGAACTTATTTTGAGTATATAGTTTTGTATGTGATGGATTTTGATGTATACTTGAGGTTATGGAGAGTGGAGACCATGGATGGTCCCACCATTTACATATGACCTTGCCATGTCCAGGAACTATGAATGCATATAAGATGTTATATTGATGCATAAATGCCCAGGGATGTTGTTTGTGATGAGTGACAATGGCTAATTGTTTTAGCCATGAAAATATGGCATGTGCATGGTTTTTATGCATAAATAAGCAACTGACATGGCCAAATGGAAAATTATGAGGAATGAATGGCGTAGAATAGTTTGAATAGTATCTAGGTATGATTTGGGACTTGTAGAAACTGGAATGGGTCAATTCCATTAAGAATTGACCTCTTCGTTGTCAAAAATACCTCAAAATAGGCTTAACACATTTTTGCACATAAATTTCTCATTTTTGAGAATATTTGAGTGCGGCCAGTGGCTTCACGTCACAAACAATGTATTATAGCTTGTGTTAAAATTTCATGATCATTGAATTTGAAATGAGAAAAATAGGGTATGTAGAAGTCGAGAAAATTGTATCTTTCTGATTCTGTCCAGGAACTAATATTGCATAAACATGAATCAATTCCCCTACTTCAGGAATCAATTCACTAGGGAATTTATAGAGCAAGAATCGATTCCCCACTGTGGTGAATCAATTCCCAGTCCCTATTGTAGCGTGTGAATCGATTCACAGGGGGTATGAATCGATTCATCCCCCTATTACATTCTTGTCTGTGTAATTTTTTTTACTTGAATCGATTCAGGGTGGTGTCTGAATTGATTCATGCCCTGTTTTCCCCTATTTTCTTCAGTTTATACCATACTATAACATATTTAGGATATGTTATGATTATATGACCATTTGTTTACATAATCTAATTACTTTTAGGAATCAAATAAGTGTATTTAAACCCTTTTTCCATTCTATTCCATAATTTTCAAAATAAATCATACTTCCTATTAATCTTATTAATTATGTTGTGTTTGGTTGTTAAAAATGTATCCTTGAATTGAACCCAAAACACCTTCTCTTGTATTTATATATATGTATATATATATAATGTATTCTTTTAATTGGTCCCTGTTATTGATTAAAATTCATCTTGTAGTTTCTTTCTTCCTTAATTGTTTTAAGGAAACGCGAAAAATTTTCTTGTATTTTTGGGTTTAATATATTAAGTGAGGATGTTTTATTAGTCCTTAATTTATCATTATTATTATAATAATAAGTGTTAGGAAATTAATAAAACTTATTGAATTATAAATAAAATTTAGGTTTTAAAGTAAATAAATGGAAGTTATTGAATTTAACCTGGCATGACCCATTTTTCTAATTTTTGTAATGAAAAGTTGAGGTTAAAAGAGGAAGAATTATGCAAGACAGAGGGCTGACACGTAGCATTAACCCCACGTTCAGCTTTAGGATTTTGGTCCTGATGCGTAGCGTCAGCCCTACGCATAGCGTCAGATGCTACGTGTATCCCACTTACAGGTGGGATTGCACTCAGTAAAAGGCCAAATAATTGTTTATAATAGCCAATTACAGACCAAGGGTCAAAACGCAATGGGAAACTTGTCTACAAATTATTGGGACAATAATAGGACATTATGGCTAAAAATCAGGAAGATTAATTGAGGCTGAGTTAGAGGCCTGACGCGTAGCGCCACACCCACTCGTAGCGTCAGGGCCTCAACTCAACACTATAAATATGGCCATTTTCCATATGTTTCAGCATCCCTTGAGCATCCAATTCAGAGTGTCTTCTGTGTTGAGTTGTGAAAATAGCTTACATGTACTTGAGAGTGTTGTTTTAGTGTTGTTTCCTTTTGTGTTGTGAAGTGTGTTATCAAGAGTGATCAAGTGTTTGTCATGTCTCCATTTGTAAGTTGTGTTTTTACTTTTGCCATGTATAACTAATCTGTTTATGTTGGAATTGGTGAACTAATTTATGAATACGAGGTTGTGATTATGAATTGTGCCTGTTTATGATTCAAGTTTCATGTTAGTATTTCAACCTTTTATTAGTATGAACTTCAAACAGGAGAATGATTTTCATGCATGTTAAAACTACTTTAATGGAAGTAAAAGTTGAAATACCCTTAATATATCAATTACTAGGGATAGAGTTAGTAATTATTGTTATGTTAAGGCCAATACTTAAAGCAAGTTTTTACTGAGAAAGCATCTGAGGGATCAGACTTTACAGTAACTATTTAGAATTTATTCACTGAGGGATCGGGTCTAATGATTTTAAGCTGCAATGACATGAACTTGATGATTAAATATGCATGTTTATAATTGCTATGTTATATTCTAGTGTGGGGATCCTAATTCCAACATACTTTGTTAATCTATGTTAAATCTAAAGTATTGGAATCATTCTAAAGTGTTATTTTATAGTTATTTTCTAGATAGTTTTATAATTCATCTTACACTATCTTTTGTCCAATGTATAAATCAATCTCTAAATCTGTGAATATTGTACAATTTGTATATAAAACATTCTTTTATGAATAAGTTTTGACATCTTTTACCATAGTAAATAAAAATTACTATCATTTACTAAAAGCATTCAATCCTTGAGGGAACAATATCTATTTCGAAAACTGTAATGATAAATTGGTGCACTTGCCAACAGACCAACAGTGACCTTATAGGTAAAATATTCGATCATATTAATAATAAACTATTTTATCATTAATATAAAATAAGAGCGGCATCTAGTTATGCATCATTATGTCTGAATATTATTTATCATCGACATAAACTATAAGTGATAATTATTTTATACATTCATTCATTTTGTCATGATATCCAATTTGGGCCTAAAGCATGGTCGTAGTCATCCTGGTATGACCCAATTCATTTTACTTGATACCGAAGTAGACTTTACCTGAATAAATATCCAATACGTATTCTTCCTAGCATGGTCATCCATTTCTTTAGTCTCAATCTATCAAGCGCGGCCCATAGATATCACTTTTGTCATATAGGAGAGACAAATCTCATCTACATCACTTACATCCCTCTGTATAATTTTTTCATTTCCAAACCACAACCTTTATGGTCATCTAATTATAGATGACATTTGATTGCATTAAAACAACAAACTCCTCATGTAAGAATCGTAGTGACTTTAGGTCAAAGGACTACATATACCATTATCACATTGAGAACTATTTATGACATTCATGTAATGATCTATGCAAGGTTTTGATGTTGGGTCTATCTAGTACAACATAATTCATAATGTGCACCTGTGTGAAGACTTAATATCTTATATATCTATGATCTGTAAGATCTTAGATCATCAATACATCTATACACTAGTCTTAATGTACTTACATATCACTATGTAAATGCTTGACTAGGGAAATTTTAGGAGTAGTTCTTATATGCCTATTATTTCAAAGATAAACAGGTTTGAAACAATTTTAAAACTAAAAAAACTTATTTTATTGATAAATACAAAATGATACATTAATAGTTCATAGTGCAAATACCAACATAAGGAATGTATAAGCGAGTTTAGCTTATTGAGTTAGTTGTATGCAACAAGTGAGTTGCATGATTTAGTGTAATGTTGATAAAAAAACTACTTAATGGAATGGTAGATAAGTCTTAATTAAATGTATGGTGTATATATGAAAGGTGGTTAATGTCAAGGCTTTCTAATTTGAGTTTCACATGACTTGTAAATTAGCATTTTTGACCCAAAACTTTTGACACCCATGAAATTCAATTGGGGAGGTATTTTCGGATGAGGCTTGGACCAATAGCTAGATTACGGTAGTCATGTGTCATTTATGAAATTTGACAAGAATTGTACAAGGGCAATATATGAAAAGGGCAGGAAGAATTTTCAGAATTTTGTCATGTGATGAACTTTCCTAGGCGAGAGCTTTAGACATACCTAATTCTCCTAGGTGAGCCATAGTCACCTAGGCGACTAAATTAGGAATTAGCATTAGACCTATTTCGCCTAGGCGAGGACTTTACACATATATACCCAATTCTCCTAGGTAAGCTGCCTTGTTTTACCAACACATGTTTTTTTCCTTCCATTCTTAAGGGGATCATTGGTATGTCTTTTCCTTTGCCCATTAAGGTAAATATTGGTCATTTAAGCATCTGTAACAAATATAATATGATTGTGTGATCCTTCCTGGGTATTCTCTAAATTTAAGGTCTCACATATGATATGATTCTATATTTTAATAAGTTTTATTTATAATTACAATACCCAAGAGTATTAAGTATACTATATATTTAAATTTTTATTTTATGGAATTTCAAATTTTTTTTAATGATTATGAAATATTAAAATAATTAATTTAATGTATTTAATTTTACATGTATTTATTAATTATTAATTGTTAAAAACTATAATATGAACTTATAGTAACTAAGTACATTAAATATAATATATATTTTATTTCTATTTTTTATTTTTTAATTAACTTTGATTTTAAAATATTCAATAAAGTATAATTGAATTAAATAGTTATAATATTTAATGAATTGTTGTTAATTTTACTATATATATAAAGATAATATTTTTCCATGAAATCCTTTTAGATATTACAATCCTCTTTTATCAAAAATCTTTTTTATTATATGCATTTCCACATAGTAAGAAGACCCTTATTTAAAACAACCTTAATGTAATAAACAAGCTTGAGACTTAAGAAAAATTTTTGCAAATTTTTAAAGCAGTTAGAGGATACTTTTTGAATAACCAAACATACAATGATAAATGAAAATGGTGGAAAACATAATTTATTTCGATAATCATAGAATGGTATGAAAAAGGATGTTCAAGAATACCTCATTTGTCTCTTAAAATATGTCAATTATACGGGCTATTTATTACAAGATCATAACATAACTCAATGGTACCCAAATTGTATGAAAATTGGTGAATTTTTAAAGAATCAGGTGTATCATAGGCAGGGGAATCGGTTCACAACCTAGGGGAATCGATTCCTGCATGAATTTTTTTAGAAACAGGGGTGAAACAGGTAGAGGAATCGATTCACCATCAAAGAGACATCATCATCCATCACAAACAACAAGTATATGTTCAAAAGGATTCTAAGCTTCCAATTGAAGCTATTAGTTACCTAGTCCATTAAGCATTTTCATATACACATATATACATATACATCAAAATAGGTATGCACAGGAGCCTACACCAAGGCAACTACAAAATCTCTATGTACGTCATGTACTAGATACATATGCATAATACTTCTTGCTCAAGCTGAGTGACCTCTTATATACCTTTGTCTCGTCCTAAGTCCACTGAAAATATATCCATAAATAGGGGTGAGCATCATACATAATAAATGACAGTTATAGTACTGATTCAATTATGTATTTCTTTAACATATAATGTAACATTACAATCTAATATTACATAAACTACCATTCATAACTCAATGCTATATAAACTAGGTTGTTCTCAACAACACTCATCAATGCATATACATATTCATACATTTGGATCTAAATACACATTCAATGACTTAGTGTTGCGACACAGGCTCTCAGCCATAATATTCAGCTCTCGGCTGATCCATCCATTTTAATGGTACCAAACCATTTGCCCTCTCACGTAACACAATCACTCTCAGCGACAACAGTAGTGTTATGGGCATTTCTGAGTCCTACTCAGTAAGCTTTGCCTTGAGTCCCACTCTAGGACTTTTATGGAATTCTCAAAACCACAATCACATAAAAATCACATTCATATGCATAAATCATTATAATGATCTTATGAACCCCATTCACATCTCATGTGACATTTCTACATTCACAAGTATCACATACTATGTTTCAACATCATCAATTCTAGTATCCTAATACATTTCATAACATATGCATCTCATACATGCATATAGCATATAATTTCAAAGCACGTTTTATATCTTATGCATTCTTTCATGATTCCATAGATGGCAAACCACATAATTATCATAGTTCGTACAACATATCATTCACAATTTAATATACTAATATACCTCAAATCTGTCTATAAATCATGCATTCAATATGTAAAAGCTCTCTCTACCTCGAATAGAGAATCCTAGAAGCTCCGAGAGCTATCGAACCTCACTAACCGTGAATTGTAAGCTCCGATCTCTATTCCTCAAAATCAAACAACTTCCTAAAATTCATAATAATCGATTTTAATGCCACAATCGATACAAATATCGCTTACCAAGTTAGTAATCATTAAATTAGAACCATTTCAGTAAGACAACTCACCGAATTATGATGTCGACTTCGGAACTCACCTCTGAATCAAGCCTTAAGCTTTGAGTCCCTCTGAAACTCTCCGAAGCTACCTTATTTCATTGAAACGCCAATTATTAAGCTTCAATCTCATATGATTAGCAATCAAGAAGCTATTTCATCTCACTTTACATGAAAATTCAAGGTTCTTGAAAACCCCAAAGTTGTCCATAAAAACCCATAGCTTCTAAATGCTTCAAAATCCATAAAATTGCAAGGATTAAAGGATGAAAGCAAGATTAAACCAAAACTCATGGTGGGTGTTCTTCAATTTACCTTAAAGTGGAGAATCCAAAGCTATCCCTACCAAAACCTTGGCTGCCCAACGTAAAAGAGAAAGAAAGAAAGCTTAGTTTTCGCTTCAATTTGGTGAATTCAAGAAGAAATTGAAGAAGAAGGAAGATAGTGGAGCCAATTGGAGAAAGAGGAATCAAGAAGGAGAAGTGGGTTTCTTCTCTATTGCCAATGAAGGAAAAATGGAAATGAGAAGAAGATTTTCAATTTAAATGATTTAGGGACACATATGTCATTTCCGTATTTGTTTAATTAATCTCTCATTTTAATTTAATTTCCCCTTTAATTCTTACTTTGCCAAATAAATCCTATTTTTAGGATGTTACATTATTGATAATAAAATAACCTTAATTTTGTTGGTTATTGTCGACACATGATAATGAAATGAATTAAAAATGAATCAATTCTTATTTAAATTCAAGTGTGATAATTTTACTCGTTAATAAATCCATATTGATAATAAGACCACTTTTAATATTTTTGGTTTAAGACAAATCAATCTTTATCAATTACATAATAAAAGGAATTAAAAAATGGAAAAATGAGATACTAACATGTGACAAATTTAAATATAGTAAAATTCTATAAAACTCTATTTTATTATAATATATATATATATTATTTATTTTGGGATCTATATTTTGCAAATGATGGATTTTTTTATATCTGATGATTTTTTATTTACTATATCAAAATCAATTATAAAATTTAGATTTTGCTACTCTCAACTCTTAGAAATTAGAGTTAAATTTAAATAAATTCAAATAAAAACTTAAATTGATGACATATTATATGCATCTAGGCATGTCACATTAAAAAAACATTGGCACATCATTAAATATTGACAATAAAAAATATTTTAAAAAACATATTTTTATAAGGACTAATTAAAAAAAGACCAAAACCAAAATTATTATATTTAAGAAGATTACATTTAATCCTATTAATATTAGAATTTAATTTAAATATATTATTAATATAAAGTTTTTTTATACAGACAATCATAGACTTACATATAAATAACTATCCTAAATTTATGTAGTGATTGCATACGCAGGATGATACTTAATTGGTAGGCTATGTAAAGTTTTTTATACTGAAGGTATGCAGAAATTAAACTCTTAAATATTATATAAAATCATAGAATATTTTTGCACAAGATTATAAAAAAAAAACTGTGTAGTAAGAATGGCAAAAGATTCAAACTCGTATGTAATGGAAGTGGAGACTTGAAATGACATATTTGATTGTGGGAAAAAATTATAAAAAAAGAGTGGAAATTTTTTTATGATTTAAAAGGGAAGTTAAGTAAAAAAAAGGTGTGTGAAAAACTAAAGGATGAGTGGGAAAGAAACTGCTTAGATTTTATATACATTTAATATTTTTATAGATTAATATATATATATATATATAATATTTTGCACCTATACATTTTATCCCTTCTTTTACTAATTTCTTAACCTTTTTTCATCAAAATATTTTCCCTCTATTCTTTTTGTATATTTGTATAACTTTATTTAAATGATGTTTTTATCACTAATTTGTCTTTCATCTATGTATCTGTATGTTTTTTTCTCATTTAAAAAACTCTTCATCATTCATTCATTTTTTTAACAAATTTATTTTTGCTCTTTGTTACCATGTTTTTATGCTCTCCCAACTATTGTTGTAACATCATAAATTAGGAATTATTTGACATGTAAGATTAAGGAGGGAAATTAAATTAAAATGGGAGATATAAAACAAATACAAAAATTACCTATATGTCCTTAAATCATTTAAATTGCTAAATTTCTTCTCCTTTTCCATTTTGTTTTCTCGTAGGCGACAAAGGAGTTCATTCTTCTTCTTCTGTTTTCTCTTCCAATCCGTGACACCATTCTTCTTCTCCTTCAATCTTCTCTTAATTTTATCAATCTTCTCTTAATTTTATCCAATTCGTGACACCATAGATGGCAAACCACATAATAGATAGGTGAATCAGTTTGACGACTATCATTTATTATGTATAATGCTCACCCTTATTTGTGGATATATTTACAGTGGACTTAGGACGCGATAGAGATTGGTGAGAGGTCACTCAACTCGAGCATGGAGCATTATGTATCTGTACCTTGTACATGATGCATATAGTTGTTTTGTAGTATCCTTGGCCGACTCCTGTGCATACCTATTTTGATGCGTGTATTTATATATGTATGTGTATATGCTTAGAGGATTAAGTAACTAAGTAGAACTGCTTTGAATCTATACTTGCAGTTATGATGTTTAGTTAAGGATGTTGGAGTGTGGTGACTATGGATGGTCCTACCATTTATATATATATATATATATATATATATGAGGTTGATAGATCCAGGAATTATGGACATGTATATAATGTGATGTTGATGCATGAAATATCCAACAATTGCTATTGTATGAGACATAACAGTGGCTATATGTTAGAACCATGATTGCATAACATTTATATGGTTTTCCTACATAATTGATCAATTAAGATAGTCAAATAGCAAATTATGAGGTGTGAATGGCATAGAATAGTTTTAATAGTATCTATGCATGAATTGTGACATGTAGAAACTAGAATGGGTCAATTCCATTGAAAAATGACCCCTAAGTTACATAAAATGCCTCAAAATGAGTCAAACGCAATTATGCGCATAAACCTCTTGTTTTTAGGAATTTTTTAGTACGTCCAGTGGCTACGCGTCACAAATGATGTATTATAGCTAGTGTCAAAATTTGGTAGTCATTGGATTTGAAATGAAAAAGATAGGGGAGCTAGAAGTTGAACAATTTGTATTTTTTGAGTTGCTATCATGAAACTGATATACTGTAGGGTATGAATCGATTCCCCTGATACATGAATCAATTCCCCTGTCTCATGAATCGATTCACAGAGGAAAAACTTTAAGCATGAATCAATTCACCAGGTGCATGAATCGATTCAAGCATCTATCTAGAACGTGTGAATCATTTCATAGGGGGAATGAATCAATTCATCCCCCTGTTGCATTCTTGTTTGTGCAAAATTTTCTACATGAATCGATTCATGCCTGCTCTGAATCAATTCATGCCATTGTTTCTTCAAAAAATTTTCATGCTTGTTGTATATTGGTATTATTGACCCAAGCATCATCATTTCTTGATATATAAATATATTTTCCATATTTTGGTAATTAAATTAAGTGTTTTTAAATCCTTATTTTGAATTCGGATTTAATCATGAAAAATTTTCTAGGATTTTTGAGTTTATTTTTATTAATTAAGGTTGTTTCATTTTGGTATCAGAGCGGACTTGAAAAAGTCCAAGGCCAAGGTTAACCTACTAATATGAATTGAGTGAAATCATGTGAAAGTTGTCAAGTATTGAATTATTTGATGAGATCAACTGTGAATAAATTGTATTCTTATCCATGAAAGATACTAAAGTGTGGTGTTATTTCCAGGATAAGAAATGGCTAACCGTCAGGGTATGGATGCTATGGCGGCTGTATTTCAGTGTTTTGCTGATATTCTAGAAAGGTTGAATCAGCCTCAACTAGCAGATAATCATAGTCTTGACTGCTTCTTGAAGCGTAAACCCACTAAATTTCATGGAGGCTTTCATCCTGACCAAGCTTATGCACGGATTCAGAACTTGGAAAGAATCTTTGGCAGTTTGTTATGCATTGAGGCACAAAAGGTTAAATATTGTGTATTTATGCTTCAGAATGAAGCCGAGAATTGGTGGAAAATTACTAAGGTCAGAATGATAGCTGCTGGGACTCAATTAATCTAGGAGAACTTCAAGGCGTGTTTCCTTGAAAAATACTTTCCCGACACTGTGAGGAGCAGAAAGGACCTAGAATTCATGAAACTAAGGTAGGGTAATATGAGTGTTGAAGAATATGCTGCTAAGTTCGAAGAGCTATGCCAATTTTATCCTCCTTTTCAGTAGCTTGAGACTGAGGGTTCTAAATGTATTAAATTTGAAAGTGGCTTAAGACCTGAAATCAAAAAGGCATTCAAGCATCAAGAGATCAGAAGTTTCCATATTCTTATGAATAAATGTAGGATCTATGAAGAGGATGATAAGGCTTATGCTGGATCAAGCAGTAAACCTGATATTTCTTCAAAGCTACAGCCTACTAATTTTAAAAGGCAAGAAAAGTTTAACAGAGGTGGATCATCCTCTAAATCAAGACGTTGAGGTACTCCTAGTAATCGTTCTATTGGTCGTCCAAGGGACGGTAAATGTTTCAGATGTGGTGGTAACCACTTTGCTAAAAACTGTGACAAAGAGTAAGAGGTTACTTGTTATCACTACAATGAAAAAGGGCACATCCACCCTAACTATCCTCAATTGCATCAGGTGGATGCTAATACTAATGGTAACCGTGGAGGCTTCCAGGCACGAGGCCGTGGAAACAGTAACCGTTGTGGCCGAGGGAATAGTGGTCGTGGTAATGCAATGGTTTCTAGAAATGACCGTGGTAGAAATTCTAATCCACCAGCTGCAGGCAGAGTCTATGCTATCACTGCTAAGGATGCTGCTCAGGCTAATGATCTAGTGCAAAGTAAGTGTTGACTTGGTGATTCTATACTTGATATTGTATTTGATTCTGAAGTGACTCAGTTTTTTATTGCTGATGATTGTGTGAGACATTTGAGATTGCCTATTATTGATATGAATCGACTTTGGATGTATCTAACCCGACTGGTATTAGATTATGGACATTTATGATGTGTAAATATGTATCCTTCACTTTGGGTGATAGGAGTTTTATGACTAACTTAATATGCCTACCCTTGAAAGGTCTTGATATTGTACTTGGAATGGATTGGCTATCAGCCAATAAAGTAATGGTTGATTATCAGAATCGGCAGTGATTTTCCCAAATCAAAATGCCAAAGACTACACAATCCAAGGTATATCCCAATTACTTATGTTATTCTGTTTGGCTGATGGAAAGAGTGGGTCTAGAGTACATGATATTCCCATTGTTTATGACTTTTCTGAGTTGTTTCTGGAGGTTGTACCTGGTGTTCCTCCTAAAAAGGAAATTGAATTCTCTATTGATCTTGTTCCTGGAGCTGAACCAATCTTTATTGCTCCTTATAGGATGTCCCCTGTTGAATTAGCAGAATTAAAGAAGCAAGTTAATGAGTTGTTAGAGAAATAGTTTATCTGACCTAGTATATCACCGTGGGGTGCTCTAGTGTTGCTAGTTAAAAAGAAAGATGGCAGTATGTGGTTATGTGTTGATTACCACCAGTTGAATAAGCTTACAATAAAGAATAAGTATCCATTGTCAAGGATTGATGATTTGATTGACCAGTTGTGGGGTGCTTCAGTCTTTTCAAAGATTGATTTGCGATCCAAATACCATAAGATCCGAGTTAAGGCTTTAGATATTCCCAAAATGGCATTTAGGACCTGATATGGTCACTATGAATATATGGTAATGTCATTTGGTGTAACTAATGCTCTTGCTGTATTTATGAATTATATGAACAACATCTTTCACCCATACTTAGATCGATTTGTGGTTATCTTTATCGATGATATCTTGATTTATTCTATGTCTTATGAGGAGCATGAAGAACATCTTAGTTTGGTACTCCAAGTACTAAAAGAAAAGTAATTGTTTGCTAAATTTTCCAAGTGTGATTTCTGGATGGATACGATTCAATTTCTGGGACATGTTATTTCTAGTGAAGGTGTTTCTGTTGATCCTTCTAAAGTGGAAGTTGTTATGGCTTGGGAGAGACCTAAGGCAGTTACTGAAGTCAGGAGTTTCATGGGTTTAGCTGGATATTATTAGAGATTCATTGAAGGATTCTCTAAAATTATGTTGTCGATGACTAAGCTAACCCAAAAGCATGTTCCTTTTGTATGGTCTTCTAAGTGTGAGAAGAGTTTTCAGATTGACTTCTACTCCTGTAGTAGCATTGCCTAATTTATAGGAAAGTTTTGTGGTATATTGTGATGCATCAAGGCTGGGCCTTGGGTGTATATTGATGTAGAATGGAAAGGTAATTGCTTATGCCTCACGACAGTTACGACCACATGAACAGAACTATCCTACCCATAATCTAGTACTTACAGTTGTGGTCTTTGCACTAAAAATTTGGAGACATTATCTTTATGGTTCTAAATTTGAAGTGTAATATCTGTTTGATCAGAAGGAACTAAATATGAGGCGGAGAAGATGGATTGAGTTTCTGAAACACTATGACTTTGATTTGAGATACCATCTAGGAAAGGCAAATGTAGTAGTTGATGCCTTAAGCCAGAAATCCATTCATATGGCAGTTATGATGGTTAAAGAAATAGAGTTACTTAAGAAATTCAGGGATATGAATCTAAATATAGATGTTTCTTCATCTGAAAAAGTGATTCTTGGCACTTTGAAGATAGCTAATGAATTTTTAAAGCTAGTGTATACTCAACAGTTGACTGATGACTATTTAGTTAAGATGAAAGAGACTCAGGCAAATGGTAAGGACCTATTCTTAACGGAAGGTTCTGATGGTATTTGGCGAGTGAAAGGCCAAGTTTATGTGCCTAATTCTAGTGATTTGAGAAAAATGGTACTTAATGAAGCTCATTAAAATATGCTAAGTATCCATCCATACACTACAAAGATGTATCATGATCTGAAGTTGTATTTCTGGTGGCCTGGATTGAAAAGAGATGTGGTTGATTATGTAGCTCATTGTATTATTTGCCAAAAAGAAAAGGTTGAACATCAGAAGCCATCTGGTGGTTTACAGCCTCTCGAGGTTCCTGTATGGAAATGGGATGCTATTGCCATGGATTTCATGATGGGGTTACCCAGAACTCATAGTGGTCATGATGCTATCTGGGTTATTATGGATAGATTAACAAAGTCTATACATTTCTTGCCTATCAATATGAGATATCCCTTATAGAGACTAGCGCGGTTGTATATCAGTGAGATCATTCGACTACATGGTGTTCCATCTTCTATTGTATCGGATAGAGATCCAAGGTTCACTTCTCGATTTTAGGGAAGCTTACACCAGGAGTTAGGCTCAAAGCTCTGGTTGAGTTCGGCCTATCATCCTCAGACAGATGGACAGTCTGAGCATACCATTCAGAGTTTAAAGGACTTGCTGAGGTGCTGTGTGCTAGTGCATGGTGATGGGTGGCAGTAGTATCTCCCATTGATTGAATTTACTTATAACAATAGCTAGCATAGCAATATTGGTATGGCTCCATATAAGGCTTTATATGGTAGGAAGTGTCGAACACCTCTTTGTTGGTTAGGGACTAGTGAAAGTCTGATGTTAGGGCCTGAGATGAAAACGAAGCTTGATGTGGTGTTTTGGAATTGTAGCTTTTATGAGAAGAATCAAGTTTTTATAATATGCGTGCCAAGTTTAAACACGGACATTGTAGTGATAGAAAGATGTCGTTCTACTCAGGAAGGATTAGTTTGGAAGCCTAGATTTCTGAATTGATTTAACAAAGGATTTACTTTGATTTTTGGAAAGAAAAATAGTAAAAATAATCAACTGAAAATAATAGATCTTGCTAAAAGAAAGAACAAACAATATCAAGTTTAATGGAAATAAAATGTGGAAAGTTGGGATTTGTTTCATCTATCTCACCTTTCATAAGTTGTTTAAATCTGCATGCGTGGAATTTGAAATGATAGTTTTTACATCACAATCAAAGTCATTTGCATCGATCCCTCGACTACAAAGTTCATAAGAATGGTTTCAACCTGTTGATCCCTCAGTCACTTTGAAACCACTCCAGCATTAATGCTCGATTGTTTGAACGCTTGTTACACTAGATGCCATCCCTAGCAACTACTATAACAAGTATTTTGATCCAGATCTTCTTTAAATAGTTATTTTCCAATACACTTGAGAAAACCAAAGTCAAGAAAATAGTGATCAAGTACCTTCAGACATTAAGCACAGAATGCAATACAAAAACCATCAGATCTCATTACCATACATGTAAACTTAAAACAACATTATGTGGGGTTTGAATCAATTACAACCAATCCCAATGAATGGACTAGCTACTCATGAATTTCATGTTCACTAATTAATTTCTGAAGGAAATGAGGAAAGAATAACAAAAACTATTGTGGGTGAAGAAAAATAAAACTCTAATTCCGTAGGATACTACTCTATTCTCCTTTTAAATAAGAGTCTTGCTTAAGCTCATTTTTCTTTTGCTTAACCGAAAACCCACTTGGTGATAACCCATAAAGGTGGATGCACTGGGATCGCACCATTGGTCAATAAAAAAGTAAGTGGCTCATCTCCTTAAATCACGCTCAAGCGAAGGGTATTCTCGCTTGAGCGTGTCTGCGCTTAAGCTTCATATCACCACCTGATACTTATTTGCTTCAATACGCTTGAGTGCAAGGCTCAAGCTCAAGTCTCTGATATGTCACGCCCAAGCGCCCCTGTCACGCTTGAAGAATCTGATGCTTCTGATTTGTTATGCTTGAGCTTGTGATTCATGCTCAAGCTTCACCTTTCACGCTCAAGCTTGAATCTTCACGCTCAAGCTTTCTTTGCTCATGCTTAAGCGTGATGGCTTCACATGGTCAGGTTCCAGCCCGACCACGCTTAAGTAAGTGAATTCTTCACTTAAGCGTGGTGTATGGTGTTGCCTCCTTCAGCTTGTTGACTTTCTTCTTTGACTTAGAATTTCCTACAACTTTTCAGGAGTTTCAACATAAATTTTCCTATCTTCAACATATTCATATATTTTTAAGGTTCATGCTCAATTCCTCTATTTATTAATCTATTCAATTCAAATCTTTACAAATTTAGTTCAAATGAAAACATGAAATCAATGCTTGATCAACCTTTATCAAACTCTCCCCAACCTGGAGTTTTGCTAAACAAGAAAGCAATCATGATGTTCAGATTCTAGCTTAAACAAAGTTAAAGACAGTATTTAAATTTCAATACTTTTGGACATATGGCTTCCTTAATATCCATTCATTTGAAATGCAATGCACAATTGAATTTTCCACATAGCAAGTAACCTAATACTGTAAGAATAAGGAGTTCTCTTTATCTCTCACTTGGTTTATGTTTCATACATTCATCATCAGAATTGCCTTATTAGCATTTCCAGTCATTTCCAATCAAACCAAAATCAAAAGAGCAGCAAAGATCAAAAGGTCTTTAGTAAGGTTATAATAGGGTTGGGCTCATAATAATTCTTGGTTTTTCTAGAAGACAAATTGCATGCAAAAAAGGAAAAGCATAATCATTAATGACTTTCATAATTTGTGATCTTGCTTCCTTTGCTTCGACTCCAGATTCTTTCCCTTTTTTTTAAGTAGTAGTTCTCCTTTTATTTTAATAATTTTTTTTGAGTTATATAAAGAGAACTACTTTCTTTTCTTTTCCTTCTAAAATTTGTCTTTTCTAGCCATCCCTCTCTTGCATCACCAGAAGTATTTATGCTCTTTTACCTTAGGCATGCTATTTGGGTAGGATTTGATTTTTCACGTTCAGGCTTGAGTGATTTATGAATAAACAATTTTAGGCTCAATGGGTTCAAAAAAATAGGTCAATTACTTTTATTATAGGTAGCTTTTTGGCTCTGGCTTAATTTGTTTTACAAAAATGCCTTAATCATCTCCCTACTTAACTCTTTAAATAAATGTTAACTAGAAATTTAGGCAATGCATACAGAACAATTACTAATGAGACTCTCACTGTTTAATTACTCACTTATTCACATGGTTATATGGCCATATTCCAAGATTCTAATAGTAAGAGGTTCAAGCATATGCAAAAATTTTCAAAAGCACATTTATTCCAATTTCCCAGGTCTGAATTCAGCCATTTGTGCTTTAAAAATAATTTACTATCTTAAAATTTGTTGCTATACCTAATGAATCTTTGCATGCATTTTACTTTTCTTGCTTAAAGTTGGTTCTTAGTTAGGCATTCAAAAACAATTTAACGTCAAGCATGTCATCATATCAAAAAAATCAAATGCAATCATCATAAAGGCATGAGAAAAGTTCCAAAATTTTGTCCAAAAATTTTAAAACTAAGTACCAAACTGCAGCAAGATAAAAAGTATTAGAACTAAAGAGAACCGAGACTAGAAATCATAAAATGTTAGTTTAGAAATGGCAATGACTCATCTCTCACTCATCATCCTGCGTATTATCCTTCTGTGCATCTACATCCTGTTCTAGATTAGGCTCTGGTGCATATTCCCTGGCTAGAGGTGGTTGTGATGATTGTCCAGCTTCGGAAGATCCACCCTTTACTGGAAGAATAGGCCTGTCCCCAAGACAAGCAATGTGAGCTGAGAACTGAGCAGGATCCATCCAAGGGTTAAACTGGCCCACTAGGATGTTGTGATATAAGCCATGGTGAAGATGCACAAGACCTCTGTGATTGGCACTCTGCTGTGCCAGGATGTGATTTTGCTATAGGTTGAGATGGTAAATGGCATGAAGAATCATTTTTATCTCTGAGTTTAAAGATGTTGTTGGTTCTTGTGATGCTGCTGCTAGTAGAGGTGGTGCATTTTCTGGTGCAGCTGATGTAGGGGTGGTGCAGTAGTACTCTATGAAGCACTTATCAATTGGTGGCTTGATGGGTTTAATGTCCTGAACATCAACCTCATTTACTGCACAAAAGTCATTGATGAATGCAAGAAATCCTAAACTCTCATTTACCTTTTGTCCTTCCTATGAAATCTTTTGGTCAACTGTCACAAATTTATAAATTTCATCTGAAATGATCTGAGCCAAATCTATTGTAATATCATCCTACAAAATACAATACAGTAAATAGCATTTGGCATAAATCAGATCAGAGACATGTGCATTAGGAGCCACATTTGTGAGTAAAAATGATGTCCACACTTAGGAGATAGTGGTTATATCCTTTCTTAAGATTCGTAGTGGGTTATCTCCTTGACCAGTTTTGAAGTGACGCCCTACAATGCAAATAGCTTCTTCTATTTCATGAGTTTCAATGAACTCATTCCTTTATCTCATGGAAGCATACTCACATATTTCACCATCAGCCAATTCCATTATGTTCCCTAAATAGCTGTTTATCTTATTTTTACCATAGGAAAGCCATGTTCCCCTCACATAGGTCCTTCTGTCACCTACACCTTCTTTGGGTCATGCATTGGCATAAACTCTCTTAATCTTTGGGTCATATTTATCTCTTAGGTAGCAGATTTTCAACCAACTTCTATTCCTGATCACCTACAAAAAAGGATCACAGTCTCCAAGACCCGAGTCTACCTTTCTCTGAGGGATGAATGTCCAATTTTGGATATCTTCGTAGTGCTTGCTTCTGGCTTTGTCCCTGAATTTTAGACCTGCATCTTAATCTTTAGCGCGGGGTCCTTTTCCTTTGTTTCTTCTATTGGAGCCTCCAACTGGAAGGGAAGTAGGTGTAACTTGTTTTGTTCTCGCCATCTGAAATCACTCAAGAAATTATTACACTAATGGAAGAACACATTTGAAGCCTCTAAAATTTGGAATTTACAGTAAATATAGAATAAAGACTTCTTAGTTAATGTAACAGTATGTATCACTCCAAAAAGTATTTAAAGAACATGGTATGCATGCATATTAGTGAATATGTAGTAGAGACCTTTTATTTCATTTAGCATTATGCAACATGTAACAATTGAATGCATACCATAGAAAATACACATGCCAATCATATTAGAAACATTTTATCAAACAGTTGGTATGCAGCAACAAAAATAAGATCAAAGTTCTCAAAATTACCTCTCAATCACTCATGGAAACAATGAATCAAAGCAATGATGATCATTATCAAAATATAATCATGCATGTGAGGAATAATGGAAGTTGAATTTTATGAGAACCAAACATATTCTTACATGCAGAAAGGTACCATTCATCAAAAGGAAAAAAATAGCATGCGGAAGCTTTAAGGAAAGGGAAGAGAGTTACCTTATTCTCATAATGAAAAGAGTAATAGATGCAGCAATGAAAAGAGATGCGGTTGGAATTTTGAATGAATAATGCACGAGTAAAGGTGTAGGGAAAATGGTATAATCAAAGAATTTGAAATGGACTATAGGAGTTACACATTCATAACTATGTAAATGAGTGATAATGGCCCTTAATTTTTGCAATAAATGGTATCAGGCGTGGCAGTTTTAAAACTGCTCGCTCAAGCTTGAAGTTCATGCTTGAGCGTATCTGAGACAGAATCAAGTATAGGAGAATTTTCTTAAGCTCAAGTGGTGCACTTGAGCGAGTAATTTAAAATGAACACCTGATGCAAAAATTTCTATCCTTGCTCAAGCGTGAGAGTTCCCGCTCAAGCGTGAAGTACAGAAAGGACCCTGATACAAATTGAGTTCCACACACTTAAGCGTTATAGGTTTCACTCGAGCGTCTTGACCCCTGATGAAAAATTAATTTCCTCACTCTAGCACGATTGGGTTTGAGCCTCGAAGGAGTTTGTTGTGTGCTTGGGATTCGTTTGGGCTTAGACACCTCGCTTAAGCGAGTTAAGCGGAAGGGACCTCTGATGTGAAATTTGTTAGTCAAGTGGCCTCAATACTCAAGAGGAGGGTGAATTGAGTTTTTAAAACTTTTACTTAGAAAGCCTTTGAACTAGATTTTGTTTTCACAAAAGATAATTATATGCAAGAAACAACAAGTATGGTGCAAAAAATGAGATAGAAAATATGTGTAGAATTCACTTTGACAGTATATCAAACACTTGGTGTGCAAGAACTTAACTTAGCTAAATCAATCAATTTTAAGTAATGCAATCATAACCAAATTAATAACCCAGCTAGATGTAAAATGTAAATGCAAGAGAGTAAGGAAGAAAGCTTGCAAACCGATATAACGAGTTCAACCACCCTGATGTCCATTTCGCCTTCAAGCAACCCATTTAAAGGATTTCCACTATTGAAGTTTAGAGATACAATCTATGAGCAATTGTAGCTTCCTAGTGTCCTACACTCAAGAACTTAATCCTCACTAGTACAAATGCACCCCACCCAATCTCTCAAACTCTTAATACCCAAAGGTTGAACCCCAACCTTTGTGACCACTCAAAACTAGAGTGAAACTTTGTGTTTGTTGTTTGTATTTACAAGCAAATGACTCTCTCAATATAGTAGATATACAATTGAAAGGCTCTCACAAATTCTAACTCTCAATAAGAGAGGATATGCAGATTTAGAACCTAAGTTTTAGAATAATGAAACTATACACAGGAAATGAACTCACAAGGCACAAGTACAAGCTATGAATGATTTTCCCTTGATTGCTTGAGTAGCTTGAATGAATGTTGTATTTATAAGCCTTGGAAAGGAGCTTTGGAGACTCAGAGCCATTGCACATCATAGGTATAGCAATGGGAAATGGTGAAATGAGCTGGATCTGCACTTTAAAACATTTCCCCATATTCTGGCACTTAGGTAATCGATTACTCCTCGAGTTGTAATCGATTATGCTTCGTTGTATTCCATTAATTTAAGTGTCCAGTAGCTATGTAATCGATTATGTCTTTCCCTGTAATAGATTAGTGATCAACCAGAGTCCATGTAATCGATTGGTATAACCCGGTAATCGATTATGAATTATACCTGATGCATTTAATTTCTGTACACAGCATTATAATCGATTGTGTTTTATGGTATAATCGATTATGAGTGAAACAGAACCATTGTAATCGATTATCCTAGCCCTGTAATCTTTTAGGCAAAATACCTGATACATTATACCATTTGTTATAATAGTGTAATCGATTATCCTCTTTGCTGTAGTCGATTATGTGCATTCCAGAACCAAGGTAATCAATTATTCTCCTTGCTGTAATCGATTAGGACATATACTTGATACATTTTATTTTCTATTTTGCAGCTCTATAATTGATTAGCTTCATCTTGTAATCAATTATCTTAGGCATAAAGCTCAAGTCTGGTCTTGATTGTAGACTCTTTTTACTTCTTCATTTTAAAATTCCCAGAAGTTTATGCATATGTCTTTGATATTTTGAGTCTTCATGAACTTCATTTGTCATATCATGATTCTTCAATTTGTTTACTTTGTCATTATCAAAATCCTGAAACAATTTTTAAACACAAAATTCAGTTTTTTTGCTCAAGTATGAAAACTTAAGCTTAAACGCGCTCGGGCTAGGATATGAAGAGACTTGCTGTGTCCTTGGATCTCGCTTAAGATTAAGATTCTCGCTTAAGCGAGGTATGTAGAAAGGATCCTCTGATACAATTTTTCTTTTCTCGCTCAAGCGTGGAGTTATTCTTTTAAGCGAAATTAAGATAGAATCACAACTAAGGTTCCACACTTGAGCGCATTACTCTCGCTTGAGCGAAAATAGAACAGAATCAACCTTACCTTATCACGCGTAAGCGCTTTACCTGCGCTTAAGCGCATTTGGAGTAGAATCAATTACGTAGGCTCACGCTTGAGCTTGAATGTACGCGCTTGAGTGAAATTTTCAGAGATTCAGAGTTAGAGGCCTCACGGTTGAGCTGGGATGAATACGCTTAAGCGTGATTTCCTTTGAACATGCATTTTTCCTTTCACGCTTAAGCGATGGAGGCAAGATTGAGCGTGATTGAAACAAGCTTGAGCGTGACATGCTGTACCTTACTGATTCTTAAATCATTACACTGTTCCTGAACATAAGTAAAACCAAAAACATTAAACACACACACAGGATATAACTGAATTAAAATATATAAATGAAAAAGAAAACAGAAGTGCTTGGTGTAACACCCTAAATTTTTAAAATAGAAAGTTAAATTAAGAAAATAAATGTTGAATAATTAAATGTGGACTAACTAAAGTTCCAAAATACTAGAAATAATTTAATTAAGATTCTCTGAGACTGTGGTGAGATATTATGACCGGATAAGTTGAAAACTGACCCGGATAAAATATAGGTGTCGGACCAAGTATCTCCGATTGAGATGCCATTGGTCAGGGCTGTAGATAAAATCGTTGAGAATCTGAATATGTATTCGGAATAATTTTTAGAATACGTATTGAGCCCGAACTGAGAACCTGTTTAGTGAAAAATGGAAGAGTTAAGTAAATGAGAATGAAAAATAAAAAGAAAACCTTACTCTTTCCCTCATCTCTCACGAAAACTTTCTTCTTTTCCATGCCAACACACTTCCTCTCTTCCTCTTCTTCTTCTTCATTATTCCTCTTCATCTTCCCTTAAAACCCTAATCAATGAGTGATATCTATTTCCCTCTCTCATTTTCATTTTCTAGGAGCAAGAAGGAGAAGTTTTGAGTTTGAACTCCCTTTCTTCCTCCCCTTCCATTCTCGTGGTCTTCACCTCCCACTCTTGGAACTTCTACATTTCTTTATTTGAGGTAGATTTCTAGTTATTTTTCAAGTGTATAAACCTATTACTATATGTCTTCAATGTAGAGAAAGCATTAAATGTATGAACCCTAAGGTGTGGGTGTAATAAATAAGGGTATTTATGAGTAATAAATAAAATATATGGATGATAGGGTTAAAAGATTATGAGTATGGAAGTGCATTTAAGATGGAGTTGGGTTGTTACAAACCCTAAATTATTAAATTGGGGGAAATGTGTAATATTGAAGGGGCTAGCATTTATTGAAAGGAAAGATGTTATAAAGGAAGAGGCATTAATATTAAATGATGATTAGAAATGGTAGTTGGAGAATATAAATGAAAACCACATGAAATAGGATTAAATGTAAGCTTGGTAAATGGATAACCTAATAAATTAGGTTGCTACTTTGATAATAATGGATGGTGAGTTAAGGGAAGGAATCCCCGAAGCCTAAGTAAGCAAATGAATAAAATTATGATAGCTTCCACATGATGAGAATCATGTGTACATAGATATGTATATGTATATTGAAATGGCTTTTGAATGAATAATTGATAAGGTCCTATAATGATTGTTGTAGGACTTGATAACTCTTGTGAAGCGGGAACGTCAAACCCAGAAGTGTACTTCTCTTAAGGTAGGAGAGGCGTGTATTTTCTAAATGTATGAGAATTGTGATGATAATGTATGTATTAATGTGATATGGCATGTTGTCTTGATTAGATGTGATACCATGTGTTGAAATGAGAATTGTGTAGGGTGTTTTGAAATGAGTGTTTATATGAAGAATCCTAAATGAGGCTATGAATGGCATGTTATGTAATGATGTGTTATTGACTTCATGAATGATATAATGAGTACCCTAAACTTTTGGTTGGAGTATTTTCTTGAATATAAGAATTGATGTTCATGATTGAACTTGTAGATAATTATGAGGTTGAAAATGAAAGTACCCCAAATGAGAGGGTGAGATAGCCATATGAGGTTGAGGCATGCATAAACATTGCATACATGGCATGGCATGCATATCATGATGATGTTGATAAGTGGTTGCGATCACTTGATGTTGGAAATATAAAAAGGGCTTGCGAGTTCCTGTGAATATTAGACCGGTGGTTGCGATCACCCGGTGTTGAAATGAAAGGCCCTGCGGGACCATTGAGATTGAATGCCCATGGTTGCGATCATGAGGCGGGAGTACCCCTTGCGAGGCGGGAAACCTTATAAAATGTTGAACGTGGCTGCAATCACGAGAAGCACCTTGCGAGGCTGCTAGAGGGAGTACCCCTTGCGAGGCGGGAAACCATTGAGAATGATTATAAAGATTATGGTGGTTGCGATCACCCGGGGAAATGATATCGGATCCGTGCATATGCATTTTAAACACTAGCATATGCATTAGCCTTTGAAGCATGGCATAGAGTGATACTCCGATGATGAGGTTGTGTGAGGTGTAGGTGGACATCTCCCTTTAAAATTACTAACTATGATTGTGAACTTGGTTGATATGATTCTGAGAAATTTAATGGATAATTGTACTTGAATGAGAATTGATGGTTGAATGATTTAATATTGGATGAACTCCTCTTGAGGAAGGGATGTTTGTATTGCATTCATGCATATATTGTCTTATTTGTTGGATTTTCATCATTGAGAAAGTATACTCACTCTCCCTGTGGTATATCTTTTAGCTCCGGTGTTGTAGGACTTGCTTTGGAGCTTTGTGTGGAGAAGAAGTGTGAAGGAAGCCTATTTTGGTAAAGAACGCCTTGGCCGGTAACACGTGATTTTGTAGTTGTATGAATAGTTATAATGTGTTGATATTTTGTCTATGTTGATTAGTCTTGAATTGTCAAGATAATTGTATGGATGATAAACATTTATATATAGGTAATGGAAATTTTAAGGGTCATGGAGGAAAATGAGAGCTTTTGTGTATGGCTTATTTTCACTTATGACCCTATGAATGTATGTGGGATGAACTTAAAATGAAATTTTCCCTACATTTTGATGAATGAATGAGAAATCGTATTCGAGTATTAGTTTTGTGGAGTAGAGTAAGTGATGGGATAATTTTGTAGGCTCATAATGAATTAAAATGTAAATATATGAGTAGGCTCATTGGGAGCAAGTTTTAATTGGCTAGTAGGATGATATTGATATGATGAATTGAGTAGAATCGGTTTGAATGGAGTTTTGACAGGTTGTGTTGTCCAAATTCCACGTTCTGCATGTTTTTCTAATAATCTCGCTCAAACGAGATGGGTTCTCGCTCAAGCGAGAGTCCCTCTTGTATGGCAATCGGTTTCTGGACAATTCTCGCTTAGGCGAGAGTAAACCTCGCTCAAGCGAGATTGTCCCAGTATCAGTGTTTGGTTACTGGATGAAATTCGCCCAGGCGAGTGGGGTCTCGCCCGAGCGGGGGCGAGGGGAATTAGCCACTGGACAAAATTCGCCCGAGCGAAGGATCTTGAGGATGGCATTCGCCCAAACGAGGCGAGTGAAAAACCGAGTGCTAGGGAGCCTAGACCGAGTGAGAGAAGACTCGGATCTGGATTGATTTTGCTGAGTGGAAAACCAAGCGAGAGATAAGTCGGTCTGGATTGATTTTGCCGAGTGGAAAATCGAGCGAGTGATGAGTCGGTTTTGGAAGGAATTTGCCGAATGAAAATCGAGTGCTGGGAAGCCTTGCCGAGCGAGCGAGCGTAAGCTCGGCTCTAGAAGTTTTTTGCTTAGGCGAGGAGGTCTCGCCCAAGTGAGTAATAGGTAATATAGATACTGGCCGAATTTCGCTTGAGCGAATGGCCTCGGTTGAGGTGCTCGCTCAAGCGAGTCGGTATTGAATTCGGTTATGGACAATTTTCATCCAGGCTCGCTCGCTCCGCCCAAGCGAGGCTTGTGTGTCTCGCTCAAGCGAGTTGGAATTCACTTGAGCAAAGTGACCCATGTAACTCCCTTTCTCTTTTCGCTCGGCTTACTCCTATCTCGCCCGAGCGTTCTATGTGTGACTCGCTCAAGCGAGTGGGTATCTCGCTTGATCGAAGGGTGCCTGGATAGCCCAAAATGCATTGTTCAAATTATTTTCCTTCTTCTTCATATTAAATCTTGATTCCAAATTATTTTATGAATACTTGGGTATAAAATCGGGCTTCTTAATTTCAAAATGGTTGATCTCTTAAAATTCAATTACATAACATTAATTTACTCAACCTTCTTCCGCTATTTTAATTGAGGAATTCTTTGAGGTTAATCCTCTTAACTTACCTTCTCATATCTTCACATATGAGACAGGTCTCTGATTGATCCAGGGAATTAAATGAATGGCTTCACCACTTGCAACTATCATGAATTAATTACACTAAAATCATGAAAAATTTACCCCTATTTTTGGGGTGTCACAACCTGGTATCAGAGCATTATTCACTCTGTATTACTGTGATTAGTTGTTGTTATTACTAGAACATGATATGTGATTGATGAATGATTGTCCTTGTTGTTTGATTATGTATGAATTGATTGTGGATTGAAAGTGATTGTTATAAGTCTGGCCAAGCTTTCTTCACACTATCCTCCCTCAATGATGAATCCTATGTATTGTGAATTCATACTATATTATGATATGATGATACGCTTGTATGAGCTTAAATATGGATTGGTTGATATTGGACTCCATGACTGAGGGCTATAACTTAAATTTTTAATGAAGTACTATAGTGTGAGATTATAGAGGAATTTTATGAATAAGTTTACTAATGTTAGATGAATCTCATGTTATGATTATAGATATTGAGATGGCCCATCATCGTCAAGATAATGATGACGCTATAGCTAGAGCCTTGAATCGTTTTGCGGACCTCCTCAAGTCGCAAAACCGTGAAAGACAAGAGACGGAAAGACAACCTGCTCCTGTTGTTCAAGGTACTCAAGGCCTTGACATGTTTCTGAAGCGGAAACCCTCTGAGTTTCATGGTGGATTTAGGCCTGAGCAAGCCTATGTTTGGATCTGAGATGTTGAGCGGATCTTCAATAGTTTCGAGTGTAATGAGCTCCAGAAAGTGGAGTATGCTGTTTTCATGCTGAGAGATGAAGCGGAGACTTGGTGGAGACTCACCAAGAGTAGAATAAATGCTGCTGTTATTCCCTTAACTTGGGAAAATTTTAAATTTGAACTCGTGAGAAAATATGTGCCCGAAAGTTATAAGAGCAAGAAGGAGCTCGAGTTCATGGAACTCAGGCAAGGCACGATGACGGTGGAAGAGTATGCTTCCAAATTTGAAGAACTTTGTGAATTCTACCCTCCTTATCAACAAGAGGGAACTGAAGCCTCAAAATGTGTGAAATTCGAGAACGGTCTACGCCCTGTTATTCAAAGGGCCATTTGCCATCAGGAAATTTGAAGTTTCACGGTACTTGTGAATAAGTGCCGTATTTATGAAGAACATGCTCGCCCTCAACATTCTAAATTCGACTCTAAGTTGAAGGGTCAATCTTCTAGTTTCAAGAGGCAGGGAAATTTCAGAAGAGGACGCTTCCTGAGGGGTGCCCATTCTAATGTCCAAGCTAGAGGCAGTGGACGTGGTCACACTTTTGGCCGGGGCAATGTAAATACCAATGGGCCGAGATGCTATAGGTGTGGTGGTCCATACTATGTTCAGGAATGTGTGCATAGTGAGGACGTGGTGTGCTTTAATTGTGATCAAGTGGGACATATTCATCCTGCATGTCCCATGCTTGCAAGACCGGCTCCGGTACAAGCTAATATTCCCAACCATGCTAATGCACCCGCTCATGTGAACCGCGGAGGCCACAATGGTGGTCGGGGCCGTGGTAATGGAAATAATGGTGGTCGACATGGTAGCCGAGGTGGCTATAATGGTGGAAGGCACGACAACGGTCGAGGAAATGGCAATGGTGCTCGTAATGGAAATAGGGATGGTGGAAATCTTCAACCCAATACCGGAAGAGTATTTGCTGTGACCGGTGAGGAAGCAGTACAAGCAGATAATCTGGTTGAAAGTAAGTGTGAAATTCTTGGACACTCAGTTCATGTCATTTATGATTCAAGTGCACCCCACTCTTTTATATCCGAGGATTGTGTTCGGCGATTGAGATTGCCGGTATGTTTGATGAAAAATGCCCTTGTGGTTACCACCCCAACCGGTACTTGTCTCAGATCAGTTAACCGGTGTGATAATGTTGATATGCTCCTAGATGGGAGAAGATTTGTTATGTCTTTTATTTTCTTACCTATGAAGGGATTGGAGATCATACTTGGTATGGATTGGCTCTCCGCCAACAAAGTTATGGTTGATTATCAACAACGGACCGTCATTTTCCCTTCTTCTGATATGGGACAATTTGACGTGCAAGGTATAGCTCAACTTTGCGTATTACTACCTCTTGCCGACAGGACGAGTGGTCCTGATCCTATTAATATCCCTGTGGTGTCTGAATTTTTGGATGTGTTTCCCGAAGAGATACCTGGCTTACCACCTCCACGGGAGGTTGAGTTTGCCATTGACCTTGTACCTGGTGCCGAACCAGTGTCTATTGCTCCTTATAGGATGTCTCCTATGGAGTTAGCTAAACTAAAGAAGCAAGTTGAGGAGCTGCTTGAGAAGGAGTTTGTTCGACCCAGTGTGTCACCCTGGGGAGCTCCTGTTTTATTGGTTAAGAAGAAGGATGGAACCATGCGGTTCTGTGTAGACTACCGCCAATTGAACAAGCTAACGATAAAGAATAGATATCCTTTACCTCGTATCGATGATTTGTTGGATCAATTGAGAGGTGCGGTGGTGTTTTCAAACATTGACCTGCGTTCCGGTTATCATCAAATTCAGGTGAGAACCGAAGATATTCCGAAGACTACGTTTAGGACGCGATATGGCCATTACAAGTATGTTGTGATGCCATTTGGAGTGACTAATGCTCCAGCGATGTTCATGAGATACATGAACCGTATCTTTCATGAATACCTGGATCGTTTTCTTGTGGTGTTCATCGATGACATCCTAGTATATTCTAAGAGCCGTGAGGAACACGAAGAACATTTGAAAGTGGTGCTAAACATTCTTAGAGAGAACCAGTTGTATGCTAAACTCTCTAAATGTGAATTTTAGCTTACGAGCGTCCAGTTTCTTGGACATGTGATATCCGAAGATGGTGTTTCAGTGGATCCTTCTAAGGTTGAAGCGTTATGGCATGGCCTAGACCTACGTCAGTTACAGAAATTCGAAGTTTCCTTGGACTTGCCGGTTATTATCGGAGGTTCATCGAAGGCTTTTCTCGTCTTGCTAGACCTTTGACGAACTTGACAAGGAAGGACCAACCTTTTGTATGGACAGTTGAATATGAGAGATGCTTTGAAGAGTTAAAGATGAGACTGACTTCTACGCCTATCTTGGCATTGCCTGATTTGCAAGAAGACTTTATGGTGTATTGTGATGCTTCTAAGCATGGACTTGGATGCATGTTGATGCAAAAGGAACGTGTTATAGCTTATGCTTCACGCCAGTTGCGACCCCATGAAGTTAACTACCCAACTTACGATTTGGAGTTGGCAGCGGTTGTGTTCGCCTTGAAGATTTGGCGTCACTACCTGTATGGCTCGAGGTTTGTGGTTTTTAGTGACCACAAAAGTTTGAAATATCTTTTTGACCAAAATGAATTAAATATGCATCAGAGGAGATGGATGGAGTTCCTGAAAGACTATGATTTTAAGTTGATGTACCATCTGGGAAAAGCCAATGTGGTTGCCGATGCTCTTAGTCAGAAGTCCTTGCATGTGTTGGCCATGATGGTCAAAGAATTTGAATTGATTGAGGAATTTCAGAATTTGAATGTTGGAACTGAGGTTCAATCTTCCAAGAAACTATGTTTTGCTACCTTGAAGATATGTAATGAGTTTTTGGAGCTTGTAAAAGAGAAACAAAGATAAGATGATTATTTACAAGAGATGAGAAGATCTCAGGATAATGGAAAGAATTTATTTCTTGTGGAAGGTGTTGATGGTTTATAGCGAGTAAAAGATCGTGTGTATGTACCTTCATTCAGAGATTTAAGACACACGATGCTTGAGGAAGCACATAAAAGAATTTTTAGCATGCACCCTGGTGCAACCAAGATGTATCAAGATGTAAAGAAGAATTTTTGGTGGCCCGAAATGAAACGTGATGTTGCCAACTTTGTAGCTTCATGCCTTACATGTCAGAAGGCGAAGGTAGAACACCAGATACCTTCGGGTACTTTGAGGCCACTTGATATTTCCGTTTGGAAGTGGGATGCGATTGCCATGGACTTTATGTCCGGATTGTCGAGAACGAGGTCCAGATGTGACAGAATCTGAGTGATTATGGATCGTTTGACGAAGAGTGCGTATTTTTTGCCGATCAGTATGAAGAGTTCATTGCAGGATTTGGCACAGTTGTACATTCAGGAGATTGTGAGATTACATGGTGTGCCATCAAGCATTGTTTCTGATCGTGACCCCCGATTCACTTCCCGATTCTAGGGAAGCTTACATGAGGCAATAGGTTCAAAACTGAAGCTAAGTTCGGCGTACCATCCTCAGACTGATGGGCAGTCTGAGAGGACTATTCAAAGTCTTGAGGACTTACTGCGTGCTTGTGTTTTGGAGCACGGCGATTCGTGGGAGAAATATTTGCCTCTGATCAAATTCACTTACAACAACAGTTTTCATTCTAGTATTGGTATGGCACCATACGAGGCATTATATGGAAGGAGGTGTCAAACCCCTTTATACTGGCTTGAAGTTGGTGAGAACTTAGCCTTAGGGCCTGAGATTGTTGAGGAAACTACCGAACAGATCAAGATGATCCGTGAGAAGATGAAAATTGCTCAAGACCGACAGAAGAGCTATTATGACAAAAGGAGGAAGCCACTTGAATTTCAAGTTGGCGATCATGTGTTCTTGCGAGTCTCGCGTGATAAGGGTATTGGAAGAGCTTTGAAGAGAAGAAAATTAAGCCCTAAATTCATTGGACCCTATGAGATCTTGGAACGGATTGGAGATGCCGCTTATCGGATTGCGCTCCCTCCACAGCTTGTGAATCTACATAATGTGTTTCACATGTTGCAATTAAAGAAGTATATTCAGGATCCCATGCACGTGATCTCTCTTGATGATGTTGATGTGCGGGATAACTTATCTGTCTCTCCCATTTCGGTTCGTATTGTTGAGTATTCTGTGAAGAGACTACGGAATAAGATGGTACCATTGGTGAAAGTAGTGCGGAAGCATGGAAACGTTGAGACACTCACCTGGGAACGCGAGGAAGATATTCGAGAACGGTATCCTCACGTATTCGAATCCGGTATGTCAAATTTCAAGGACGAAATTTCTTTTAGGAGGGGTGGATTGTAACACCCTGAATTTTTAAAATAGAAAGTTAAATTAAGAAAATAAATATTGAATAATTAAATGTGGACTAACTAAAGTTCCAAAATACTAGAAATAATTTAATTAAGATTCTCTGAGACTGTGGTGAGATATTATGACCGGATAAGTTGAAAACTGACCCGGATAAAATATGGGTGTCGGACCAAGTATCTCCGATTGAGATGCCGTTGGTTAGGGCTGTAGATAAAATCATTGAGAATCCGAATATATATTTGGAATAATTTTTAGAATACGTATCGAGCCCGAACTGAGAACCTGTTTAGTGAAAAACGGAAGAGTTAAGTAAATGAGAATGAAAAATAAAAAGAAAACCTTACTCTTTCCCTCATCTCTCATGAAAACTCTCTTCTTCTCCACGCCAACACACTTCCTCTCTTCCTCTTCTTCTTCTTCATTATTCCTCTTTAACTTCCCTTAAAACCCTAATCAAGGAGTGATATCTATTTCCCTCTCTCATTTTCGTTTTCTTGGAGCAAGAAGGAGAAGCTTGGAGTTCGAACTCCCTTTCTTCCTCCCCTTCCATTCTCGTGGTCTTCACCTCCCACTCTTGGAACTTCTACATTTCTTTATTTAAGGTAGATTTCTAGTTATTTTTCAAGTGTATAAACCTATTACTATGTGTCTTCAATGTAGAGAAAGCATTAAATGTATGAACCCTAAGGTGTGGGTGTAATAAATAAGGGTATTTATGAGTAATAAATAAAATATATGGATGATAGGGTTAAAAGATTATGAGTATGGAAGTGCATTTAAGATGGAGTTGGGTTGTTACAAACCCTAAATTATTAAATTGGGGGAAATGTGTAATATTGAAGGGGCTAGCATTTATTGAAAGGAAAGATGTTATAAAGGAAGAGGCATTAACATTAAATGATGATTAGAAATGGTAGTTGGAGAATATAAATGAAAACCACATGAAATAGGATTAAATATAAGCTTGGTAAATGGATAACCTAATAAATTAGGTTGCTACTTTGATAATAATAGATGGTGAGTTAAGGGAAGGAATTCCCGAAGCCTAAGTAAGCAAATGAATAAACTTATGATAGCTTCCACATGATAAGAATCATGTATACATAGATATGTATATGTATATTGAAATGGCTTTTGAATGAATAATTGATAAGGTCCTATAATGATTGGTGTAGGACTTGATAACTCTTATGAAGCGGGAACGTCAAACCCAGAAGTGTACTTCTCTTAAGGTAGGACAGGGATGTATTTTCTAAATGTATGAGAATTATGATGATAATGTATGTATTAATGTGATATGGCATGTTGTCTTGATTAGATGTGATACCATGTGTTGAAATGAGAATTGTGTAGGGTGTTTTGAAATGAGTGTTTATATGATGAAGCCTAAATAAGGCTATGAATGGCATGTTATGTAATGATGTGTTATTGACTTCATGAATGATATGATGAGTACCCTAAACTTTTGGTTAGAGTGTTTTCTTGAATATAAGAATTGGTGTTCATGATTGAACTTGTAGATAATTATAAGGTTGAAAATGAAAGTACCCCAGATGAGAGGGTGAGATAGCCATATGAGGTTGAGGCATGCATAAACATTGCATACATGGCATGGTATGCATATCATGATGATGTTGATAAGTGGTTGCGATCACTTGATGTTGGAAATATAAAAAGGGCTTGCGAGTTCCTGTGAATATTAGACCGGTGGTTGCGATCACCTAGTGTTGAAATGAAAGGCCCTGCGGGACCATTGAGATTGAATGCCCATGGTTGCGATCATGAGGCGGGAGTACCCCTTGCGAGGCGGGAAACCTTATAAAATGTTGAACGTGGTTACGATCACGAGAAGCACCTTGCGAGGCTGCTAGAGGGAGTACCCCTTGCGAGGCGGGAAACCATTGAGAATGATTGTAAAGATTATGGTGGTTGCGATCACCCGGGGAAATGATATCGGATCCGTGCATATGCATTTTAAACACTAGCATGTGCATTAGCCTTTGAAGCATGGCATAGAGTGATACTCCGATGATGAGGTTGTGTGAGGTGTAGGTGGACATCTCCCTTTATAATTACTAACTATGATTTTGAACTTGGTTGATATGATTCTGAGAAATTTAATGGATAATTATACTTGAATGAGAATTGATGGTTGAATGATTTAATATTGGATGAACTCCTCTTAAGGAGGGGATGTTTGTATTGCATTCATGCATATATTGTCTTATTTGTTGGATTTTCATCATTGAGAAAGTATACTCACTCTCCCTGTGGTATATCTTTTAGCTCCGGTGTTGTAGGACTTGCTTTGGAGCTTTGTATGGAGAAGAAGTGTGAAGGAAGCCTATTTTGGTAAAGAACGCCTTGGCCAGCAACACGTGATTTTGTAGTTGTGTGAATAGTTATAATGTGTTGATATTTTGTCTATGTTGATTAGTCTTGAATTGTCAAGATAATTATATGGATGATAAACATTTATATATAGGTAATGGAAATTTTAAGGGTCATGGTGGAAAATGAGAGCTTTTGTGTATGGCTTATTTTCACTTATGACCCTATGAATGTATGTGGGATGAACTTAAAATGAAATTTTCCTTACATTTTGATGAATGAATGAGAAATCGTATTCGAGTATTAGTTTTGTGGAGTAGAGTAAGTGATGGGATAATTTTGTAGGCTCATAATGAATTATAATGTAAATATATGAGTATGCTCATTGGGAGCAAGTTTTATGGCCTGTTTGGTTACAAAGTTGGGTTGGTCAAACCGATGGCCTGTTTGGTTACAAAGTTGGGTTGGTCAAACCTCGGTTTGACCAACCCCAAAAATAAATCCACAATCAATATCAACCCTTAAATTTCTCCATTTCCCCAACTCCATTTCCCCAACTGGAAACCAAACGGACCCTTAATTGGCTAGTAGGATGATATTGATATGATGAATTGAGTAGAATTGGTTTGAATGGAGTTTTGACAGGTTGTGTTGTCCAAATTCCACGTTCTACATGTTTTTCTGATAATCTCGCTCAAGCGAGATGGGTTCTCGCTCAAGCAAGAGTCCCTCCTGTATGGCAATCGGTTTCTGGACAATTCTCGCTTAGGCGAGAGTGAACCTCACTCAAGCGAGATTGTCCCAGTATCAGTGTTTGGTTAATGGATGAAATTCGCCCATGCGAGTGGGGTCTCGCCCGAGCGGGGGCGAGGGGAATTAGCCACTGGACAAAATTCACCCAAGCGAAGGATCTTGAGGATGGCATTCGCCCAAGCGACGCGAGTGAAAGTTCGAGTGCTAGGGAGCCTAGACCGAGTAAGAGAAGACTCGGATCTAGATTAATTTTGCTGAGTGGAAAACCGAGCTAGAGATGAGTCGGTCTGGATTGATTTTGCCGAGTGGAAAACCGAGCGAGTGATGACTCGGTTTTGGAAGGATTTTACCGAATGAAAACCCGAGTGCTGGGAAGCCTTGCCGAGCAAGCAAGCGTAAGCTCGGCTCTAGAAGTTTTTCGCTTAGGCGAAGAGGTCTCGCCCAAGCGAGTAATAGGTAATATAGATACTGGCCGAATTTCACTTGAGCGAATGGCCTCGGTTGAGGTGCTCGCTTAAGCGAGTCGGTATTGAATTCGGTTTTGGACGATTTTCGCCCAGGCTCGCTGGCTCCACCCAAGCGAGGCTTGTGTGTCTCGCTCAAGCGAGTTGGAATTCGCTTGAGCGAAGTGACCCCTGTAACTCCCTTTCTCTTTTCCCTCGGCTTACTCCTATCTCACCCGAGCGTTCTATGTGTGACTCGCTCAAGCGAGTGGGTATCTCGCTTGAGCGAAGGGTGCCTGGATAGCCCAAAATGCATTGTTTAAATTATTTTCCTTCTTCTTCATATTAAATCTTGATTCCAAATTATTTTATGAATACTTGGGTATAAAATCGGGCTTCTTAATTTCAAAATGGTTGATCTCTTAAAATCCAATTACATAACATTAATTTACTCAACCTTCTTCCGCTATTTAAATTGAGGAATTCTTTGAGGTTAATCCTCTTAACTTACCTTCTCATATCTTCACATATGAGATAGGTCTCTGATAGATCTAGGGAATTAAATGAACGGCTTCACCACTTGCAACTATCATGAATTAATTACACTAAAATCGTGAAAAATTTACCCCTATTTTTGGAGTGTCACACTTGGGTTTCCTCCCAATAAGCACTTGTTTATCATCACTAGCTTGACGCCTGAATTTGTTAATCATGGATCACGCAGATGGATGAGAGTGGTGAGCTTTTCCACTTCTCCTCCCATGTATGGCTTAAGCCTTTGACCATTCATTGTCTAAGTTCTATTAGTTTGAGGGTCTTGTAACTCAATAGCTCCATAAGGTCTGACTTCTTTAACTATAAATGGCCCTGACCACTTGGACTTCAGCTTTCCTGGAAAGAGTTTTAATCATGAATTAAAGAGAAGCACAGATTAACCAGGATGAAAGCTTTTCTCCAGGATCTTTCTATCATGATAAAACTTCATTTTCTCCTTGTAAATTCTGGAAGATTCATAAGCTCCACGCCTCTATTCTTCTAACTCATGTATTTATGATTTTATTTTCTCACCAGCTTGTTGAGGATCAAAGTTAAGGAACTTCACAGCCCAGTATGCTTTGTGCTCTAGCTCCACTAGCAAGTGACAACTTTTGCCAAAAACCAATTGATAAGGGGAAAGGCCAGTTGGTGACTTATATGTAGTTCTATAAGCCCATAAAGCTTCATCCAACTTCTATGACCATTCCTTTTTGCTTTATGAAACTGTTTTCTCCAAAATCCTCTTTATCTCTCGATTGGATACTTCTGCTTGTCCATTTACTTAAGGATGGTATGGAGATGTCACTTTATGCTTCACTCCATAATGTGCTAGACATTTTTGCAGTTGAGTGTTGCAGAAATATGATCCTCTATCACTTATTAAAATCCTTGGTGTGCCAAATCTGCAAAAAATATTCTTTTTTAAAAACTTAATCACTGTTTTAACATTTGCCATTAGACTAGCAATATCTTCCACCTATTTGGACACATAGTCTACTGCTACCAAGATGTATTCATTTGAGTATGAAGTGGGCAATGGTCCAACAAAATCAATACCCCAATAATCGAAAACCCACGTTCTAATATGGCATTCAGGGGTGTTTCATTTCTTTTAGAAATAATCCATGATCTCTGACAATTGTCACAATGCTGGGCATGAACATGAGCATCCTTAAACAGTGAAGGCCAATAGAATCCAGATTGAAGGATTTTTGTAGTTGTCCTTCCCCCATTGAAATGGCCTCCATAAGCTGAGTTATGACAATGCCATAAGATACTCTTGCTTCAACTTGAGATAGACATCTATGTAAAATATTATCTGATCCAACTTTGGACAAATATAGATCATCCCAAATGAATTGTTGTGTATCTTCCAAGAACTTCTTTTTTCTGTTGCCATGTGAATTCTTCTGGTATTACTCCAGCTGCTTTGAAATTTGCCATATCTACGAACCATGGCCTTTCTTGGATTAATAGTAGCTTGTCATCTGGAAATTCTTCGTTCACTTCAGGTTGTACAATTGTGACCTCCTTATTGATAAGCCTTGACAAGTGATCTGTAATGTAATTCTCACTACCTTTTTTGTCTTTAATTGTTAAATTGAATTCTTGCAACAGCAGAATCCATCTAATCAATCTAGGTTTAGATTCAGTCTTATTCAACATGTACTTTATAGCAGCATGGTCAGTGAAAGCAGTAACTTGAGAACCAATTAAGTAGGATCTAAATATTTCTAAACCATACACTATAGCCAACAATTCTTTCCCAGTTCTTGCATAGTTAATTTGAGTAGAGTTTAAAACTTTATTGGCATAGTAAATGACATGGAAAGTTTTAGCTTTCCTTTGTCCTAATACTGCTCCAATTGCATAGTCACTAGCATCATACATAATTTCAAAATCTAATTCCCAGTCGGGAATAACTATCGCAGGTGTAGAGATTAATTTATTTTTCAAAGATTCAAATGCACATAAACAAGAATTATCAAAATTGAAAGGAGTATCTTTATTCAAGAGATTACTCAGAGGTCTTGAAATCTTTAAGAAGTCCTTGATGAACCTTCGATAAAATCCTACATGGCCTAAGAAACTCCGAACTCCCTTCACGTTCACTAGTGGTGGTAGCTTCTCAATGACCTCCATCTTGGCTTTGTCCACTTTAATGCCTTTCCTGGAAATTTGATGTCCCAGCACAACTCCTTCAGTCACTATGAAATGGCATTTTTCCCAATTTAAGACCAAATTGGTTTTTACACATCTTTTTAATACCACATTCAAATTCTTCAGGCAATGCTTAAATGATGATCCAAAAATAGAGAAATCATCCATGAATACTTCAATACATTTTTCTACCAAATCTAAGAAAATAGCTAGCATACATCTTTGAAATGTGGTTGGAGCATTACACAATCTAAAAGGCATTTTCTTGTATGTAAAAATCCCAAAAGGACATGTAAATGTGGTTTTCTCTTAATCCTCTAGAGCAACAGCTATTTGGTTGTACCCTGAGTATCCATCAAGAAAGCAATAGTATACTTGTATTGCTAACCTCTTCAGTATTTGGTCCATGAAAAGTAATGGAAAATGGTCCTTCTAGGTTGCTGTATTGAGCTTCCAGTAATCAATGCACATTCTCCACCTCGTGACTATCCTTGTAGGGATCAATTTATCCTTTTCATTTTTAATAACAGTCATGCCTCCTTTCTTTGGAACCACTTGCATTGGACTCACCCAAGAACTATCTGAAATTGGGTAAATCATTCCTGCTTCAAGCAACTTCATTACTTCCCCTTTAACAACTTCTTTCATAGTGGGATTCAAATGCCTCTAGGGTTGAGCAACTGGTTTAAACTCTTGCTCCATATAAATTTGATGCATCCAGTATGCTGGACTAATTCCCTTCAAGTCTTTTAATCTTCATCCGATTGTGGTTGAGTTATTCTTCAATACTTGAATTAATTGTTTCTCATTAGATTCTGATAATTGACTGTTAATGACAACATGTTGTGGTCCTTCCTCATCAAGAAAACCATATTTCAAGTGTGATGGTAAAACTTTCAATTCTACCTTCCGCATGGTGGTCTCTGCTTTTTCCGGCAGCTCCTCATAATGGCTCTCTCCTTGGGTGATAGGCTTTTTACACTCTAGCTCCTTCAAAATTTATTCAACTTCTTCTTTCTTCTTCTTATTTAATTCTTCTAAAGCACATGTCAACACCTTCTGCAATGGGTCTATATTGAGCGAATTGTTTGATTCTTTTTTAATAGCCATATCTTTAACATCTATTTTGAAGCATTGTTGCTTCTCTGTAGGGTACTTCATTACATCAAATATATTAAAATTTACTTCCTTATCCCGTACTCTCACCTTGAGTTTTCCATCATCCATATCAATGATCACCTTTATTGTTTTCATGAATGGTCTGCCCAAAATAAGAGGTACCTCTATGTCTTCCTCAATATCCATGATAACAAAATCTACAAGGAAGACAATTTATTGACTCTCACCAACACGTCTTCTGCTACTTTGTATGGAAACTTCATGGATCGATCTGCTAGTTAGAGAGTCATCCGTGTTAGTCTCACCTCTAAATCTCTAAGTCTTTTCACCATTGACAAAGGCATCAAGTTTATGCTAGCTGCAAGATCTAAAAGTGCTTTCCCTACTGGTAATGTACCAGTAGTGACTGGAATTGTAAAGCTGCCCGGATCCTTAGTTTTTTGTGGCAATGCTTTTTGAATGATTGCACTGCATCCTGCTTCCAGCTTCACTGCCTCCTCAAAAAATCTTTTCTTCTTTGTCAACAGCTCCTTCATGAATTTTGCATAGGTAGGCATCTGCTCCATTACTTATACAAAAGGTATATTTATTTGTAACCTTTTGAAAATGTCCATGAACCTAGCAAACTGCCTCTCCTTATCTCTCTTTGAAGGATTTTTTGGATAAGGCAAACTCTTCAGCTGTGGTGTTGGGTCATCTATCTTTTTCTTTCCCTATTTTATTTCTTTCTTTTTAATGTTTTCAATGATGTCCTCCTTCTCCATATGTACACCATCATTTTCATTCTTCTCTGAAACTTCTTTTCCTTCTTTTGACTCTTTATCAAAAATCTTTTCTCCCTTCATTCTCTCTTCTTTCTCCAATTCTTGTCCAACAGCCCTTTCACTCCTTGTGATGATTACTTTGCAATGCTCTTTTAGGTTTGTATGAGTATTAGCTCCAAATTAAGGATTTTGTTGTTCTGTAATTTGATGAGCTAATTGTCCCACTTGAGTCTCCAAATTTCTGATTGAAGCTTCTATGTATTTCTAATTTGTGATGGAAGCTTGCATGAATTTCTCTAAAGTGTCCTCCAGTTTTGAGGTTTTCTTATACAAAGGAGAATGGCCCTGTTGGTATGGTTGTTTCTTGTTGGATGAACTTGCTTCTTGTTTCCATCCACCATTTTGGTTTTGATTGTTCCTCCAACCCTGTAAAAAATTGTTAGAATAAACATTATTATTGAAGTTACCTTGCCTTCTTTGGTTATTCATATACAAGATGGATTCATCAGGTTGATCTCCTTGGCAATGTCCATTTTGGTGGTCTCCTCCACAAAAATCACATTTCAATTATAACTTCTGATTCCCTATAAAATAAGAAGTCTGTACCACATGTATTTGTTAGGTAATTTTGCCATTTGCTATGTCAGAGCCTCAATCTACTGAGTTAGTATGTTATTTTGAGATAGAATGGCATCTGTGGTATTCAATTCCAGTACTCCCTTCTTTTGAACTTGAGATCTATCTTGTTGGGCTTGATAATCTGTAGAAGATAGTGCTTCAATAATTTTGGTGGCTTGTTCTGCATCAACCATAATCATTATGCCTCCTGCTGCTGCAACCAATATCATTTTGGTGTCTGCCCTTAGTCCACTATAGAAGATATTAAGTTGTGCAATATCTTCAAAACCATGGTTTGGACATTTCCTGAGAAGTGATTAACATTCCTATGCTTCACAAAAAGGTTCATCTTGGCCTTGCTTAAATGTTGTAATGTCTGACTTGGCCTTGATGAATCTAGATGGAGGAAAAAACCTTTGTAGGAATTTCTCCTCAACTATGTTCTAGCTGCTTAAGCTTTGGTGCTTTTCCTGTTAAGGAAAAAAGAAATAATCTCAAATATGCAGCTTCAACAACATCTTGTTCAAACCCCATTGTTCCAACTAATTCATTGAAGGTTGCCAAGTGAGTGTATGGATCTTCACTTGACATTCCAGTGAATTAGTGTGAGCCAATCAAGCTAAGAAATGTTGGTTTCATTTCTATTGCTCTGATAGTGTTTGAGATTACAATTCTGGAGAAATGTCTTAGTCCTTGCTGTAAAGCATAGTCTCCAAGTGTTCTCCATGGTGGATTTTGGTTGTGACTATAGTCATCTGTCATTTTCTCAGCAAGTGTTGAAGAAGAAGTTTCTCCTATGTGGAAACTTTGCTTTTTCTTTGCTTTCCTTCTGATCTTCTTGAGTAGTTAATCTATTTCTGGGTCAAATGAAAGTTGCTCTTTTGATCCTTGTCCTCTTAAAAGCATAAAGCAAACACTTACTCAAGCAAGGTTACCACACGTTAAATCAAAATAACAAAATAAACAATGAAGCTATTCACAAAGTCTTGTCAATTCAAACTAGATTTCCAAACTTGAATCGCCTTCCCGGCGGTGGCGCCAAAACTTGTTAATAACTTGTTAATGCCAAACTTGATATGAAAATGAAGCTTGATGTCGTGTTTCGGAATGGTAGCTTTTATGAGAAGAATTAAGTTTATATAATATGTGTTCCAAGTTTAAACACAGACGTTGTAGTGATAGAAAGATGGCATTCCACTCAGGAGAGATTAGTTTGGAAGCCTGGATTTATGAATTAATTTAACAAGGGATTTACTTTGATTTCTAGAAAGAATAATAGTGAAAATAATCAACTGAAAATAATAGATCTTGCTAAAAGAAAGAACAGACAATATCAAGTTTAATGAAATCAAATGTGGAAAGCTGGGATTGGTTCCATCTATCTCACCTCTCATAAGTTGTGTAAATCTGCATGCATAGAATTTGAAATGATAGTTTTTACATCATAATCAAAGTCATTTTCATCGATCCCTCGACTACAAAGTTCATAAGAATGGTTTCAACCTGCTGATCCCTTAGTCACTTTGAAACCACTCCAGCATTAATGCTCGATTGTTTAGACCTTTGTTACACTAGATGCCATCCCTGGCAGCTACTATAACAAGTATTTTGATCCAGATCTGCTTTCAAAAATTATTTTCCAATACACTTGAGAAAACCAAAGTCAAGAAAATAGTGATCAAGTACCTTCAGGCATTAAGCATAGAATACAATACAAAAACCATCAGATCTCATTACCATACATGTAAACTTAAAACAACATTATGTGGGGTTTGAATCGATTACAACCAATCCCAATGAATGGATTAGCTACTCATGAATTTCATGTTCACTAATCAATTTCTGAAGGAAATCAGGAAAGAATAACCAAAATTGTTGTGGGTGAAGAAAAATAAAACTCCAATGTCGTAGGATGCTACTCTCTTCACATTTTAAAATAACAGTCTCGCTTATGCTCCTTTTTCTTTCACTTAAGCAAAAACCCACTTGGTGATAGCCCATGCAGGATTAGTTAGAAACATACAGAGATGGATGCGCTTGGATCCCACCATTGGTCAATAAAAAATTAAGTGGCTCATCTCCTTAAATCACGCTCAAGCGAAGGGTATTCTCGCTTGAGCGTGTCTGCGCTTAAGCTTCCTATAGCCACGCTCAACCGTGGAGGGGCCCTGATGCTTGTTTGCTTTAATACGCTTGATCGCAAGGCTTAAGCTCAAGTCTCTGATGTGTCACGCCCAAGCGCCCCCTGTCACGCTTAAGCGTGGGAAGAATCTGATGCTACTGACTTGTTTTCACTTGAGCTTGTGATTCACGATCAAGCTTCACCTTTCACGCTCAAGCTTGACTCTTCAAGCTCAAGCTTGCTTTGCTCACGCTTAAGCGTGATGGCTTCACATGGTCAGGTTCCAACCTGACCACACTTAAGTGAGTGAATTCTTCGCTTAAGTGTGGTGTATGGCGTTGCCTCCTTTAGCTTGTTGACTTTCTTCTTTGACTTAGAATTTCCTGTAACTTTTTAAGAGTTTCAACACAAATTTTCCTATCTTCAACATATTCATATATTTACAAGGTTTATGCTCAATTCCTCCATTTATTAATCAATTCAATTCAAATCTTTACAAATTTAGTTCAAATGAAAACATGAAATTAATGCTTGATCAACCTTTATCAATGATCAAAGAGAAAATGAAGGCATCCCAAGATCGTTCAAAAAGTTATCATGATAAGTAGACGAAACTGCTTGAGTTTTAGGTTGGTGATAGAGTGTTCCTGAAAGTTTCTCCTAATTTAGGTATTGGACGAGCATTGAAAAGCCGAAAATTGAATCCGAGGTATATTGGATCCTATGAAGTATTGAAGAGGGTTGGTCCTATAGCTTATCAGATAGCATTGCCTCTTTATATGTCAAATTTGTATAGTGTGTTCCACGTTTCTTAATTGAAAAAGTATTTGCCAGATTCTATGTATGAGATGCCAGATCATGATGTTGAGATCAAAGAGAACTTGACCACTGTAGTTGAGCCCATTGGTATAGTGGATAGATCTGTGAAACGCTTGAGAAGCAAGGATATACAGTTGGTCAAGGTTGCATGGCAACAGAATCGATGCATTACATATACTTGGGAGCATGAAGATGCTATAAGGCAGCAATATCCCGAGTTATTCCATTGAGGTATGACTATATTTGAATTTCAGGGATAAAATTCTTTGATGGAGAGGAGAATTATAACATCCTAAATTAGGAATTATTTGACATGTAAGATTAAGGAGGGAAGATAAATTAAAATGGGAGATTAATTAAAACAAATACAAAAATTACCTATATATCCTTAAATCATTTAAATTGCTAAATCTCTTTTCCTTTTCCATTTTGCTTTCTCATAGGCGACATAGGAGTTCATTCTTCTTCTTTCTTTTTCTCTTCCAATTCATGACACCATTCTTCTTCTCCTCCAATCTTCTCTCAATTTCATCAAATTAGAGCAAAAATTCATCTCCTCCACCTTTCCTCTTTCACGTGGCAGTTTGAGTTTGAAGGGTGGAGAGCTCCAAATCCATCAATTTGAGGTAAGATGATAGAATCCTACTTTGGGTTTGATTTAATCTTGCTTCATCCTTTAATTATTTCAATTTTATGAACTTTGAAGCAATTGGAGTCTATGGACATATGTGGACAGCTTAGGTTTCCATGGACCTTGAGCTTTTCATGTAAAAGTATATGGAAATGGTTCTTGATTGCTAATTCTACAAAATTGAAGCTTAATAATTGTTGTTTCAATGAAATAAGGTAGTTTCAGAGAGTTTTAGAGTGATTCGGAGCTTGAGGCCTGATTCAGAGGCAAGTTTCAAAGTCGACGTCGTAGTTCGGTGAGTTATATCTTACCGAAATAGTCTTAATTTAGTGATTCCTAACTTGGCAAGAGATGTTCGTATCGATTATGAAATTAAAATCAATTGTTATGAATTTTAGGAAGTTGTTTGATCTTGAGGAATAGAGAGCAGAGCTTGCGATTAGCGGTTCACTAGCATTTGATAGGTAGAGAAGCTTCTAGAATTCTCTATTCGAGGTAAGGGAGATTTTACATTCTAAATGCATAGTTTATAGACGGATTCGAGGTATATTAGTATATTGAATTATGAATGATGTGTTTTGTGAACTATAATGATGGTTTGCCATCTATGAAATTATGATAGAATGCATAAGATGCAAAGTGTGCTTTGAAATTATTGAGTTATATGTATGTGTGAGATGCTTATGCCATGAGATGTATTAGGATACTAGAATTGATGATGTTGAAACATAGCATGTGATGCTTGTTGTGGATATGAAAATGTTGTATAAGATGCATTATGTGATAATTTAGCATGAGAAGAGATTTCTATGTTATGTGGTTTGTGGTTTCGAGGATTCTAAAAGTCCTTGAGTGGGAATCAAGGCAAAGCTTACTGAGTGGGACTCAGGGCTGCCGTAACACTGCCGTTGTCGCTGATAGTGATTGTGTTACGTGAAAGGGCAAACAGTTCGGTACCATTAAAACGGCCGGATCAGCTGAGAGTTGAATATTATGGCTGAGAGCCTGTGTTGCAACACTAAGTCATTGAATGTGCAATTGGATCCAAATGAATGAATATGCATTGATGTGTGTTATTGAGAATAACATGATTATATAGTTTATGTGATGTATTAAGGTAAATGATAGTTCATATGATAATCGATTGTAATATTTCATTATATGTTAGAGAAATAGATAGTTGAATCAATTCTATGACTGTCATTTATTATGTATAATGCTCACCCCTATTTGTGGATATATTTACAGTGGACTTAGGATGCGACAGAGATTGGTGAGAGGTCACTCAGCTTGAGCATGGAGCATTATGTATTTGTACCTTGTACATGATGCACATAGTTGTTTTGTAGTAGCCTTGACTGGATCCTGTGCATACCTATTTTGATGTGTGTATTTATATATATGTGTGTATATGCTTAGAGGATTAAGTAACTGAGTAGAACTGCTTTGAATTTATACTTGCAGTTATGATGTTTAGTTGAGGATGTTGGAGTGTGGAGACCATGGATGGTCCCACCATATATATATATATATATATATATATATATATATATATATATATATATGAGGTTGATATATCCAGGAATTATAGACATGTATATGATGTGATGTTGATGCATGAAATGTCCAGGAATTGCTATTGTATGAGAAATGACAGTGGCTATGTGTTATAACCATGATTGCATAACATTTATATAGTTTACCTGCATAAATGAGCAATTGAGATAGTCAAATAGCAAATTATGAGGTGTGAATGGCATAAAACATTTTCAATAGCATCTATGCATGAATTGTGACATGTAGAAACTGGAATGGGTCAATTCCATTGAAAAATGACCCCCTAGTTGCATAAAATGACTCATTATGCGCATAAATCTCTCGTTTTTAGGAATTTTTGAGTGTGGCCAGTGGCTACGCGCCACAAACGATGTATTATAGCTAGTGTCAAAATTTGGTAGTCAATGGATTTGAAATGAAAAAGATAGGGTAGCTAGAAGTTGAAAAATTTGCATTTTCTAAGTTGCTGTCATAGAACTGATATACTGCAGAGTGTGAATCGATTCTCCTGATACATGAATCAATTCATAGAGAAAAAATTTTTATACATGAATCGATTCCCCGGTCTCATGAATCGATTCATAGAGGAAAAACTTTAAGCCTGAATCGATTAACCAGGTGCATGAATCGATTCAAGCACTTGTCTAGAACGTGTGAATCGATTCACACCTGTTGCATTCTTGTTTGTGCAAAATTTTCTACATGAATCGATTCATGCCTGCTCTAAATCGATTCATGCCACTGTTTCTTCAAAAAAATTTCAGGCTTGCTGTATATTGGTATTGTTGACCCAGACATCATCATTTCTTGATATCTAAATGTATTTACCACATTTTGGTAATTAAATTAAGTGTCTTTAAATCCTTATTTCGAATTCGGATTTAATCGCGAAAAATTTTCTTGAATTTTCGGGTTTATTTTTATTAATTAAGGTTGTTTCACTTGTTATATGTTTTTTCTTTCTCTATACGATATTTTTATTTTACTAATAGTTTTGTACGAGTAATGATAATTGATAATTTAATTTATATTAGAACTACAAGTATATTTTATTAATATTATTTATAAAATTTATCTATATATTTCATTTTTTGTTAAAAATTCTTCATAAAGTGAAAAAGCCTTTAAAATAATGCGACCTGCACATAAAATGGCTATTTTTATCGATCTAATTAAAATTAAATTGGAAAAAAAGTTTTAACTCAAAAAAATTTAACTTTATTACATATAATATAAAATAAATTATTTTTTTTTTCTATTTTCACGAGATTCTCCTCACTAATGATTAACAAATGGACGCTTACACAAGTGACGTTAGATGATGTTTAATTTCCCATTAAGTTGGTTAAACTAACCTAAAACAATCTTACAATCAAACAAAATTTTAATTGTTTTAAATAATATAAAAAATTAATATTAACTTTAATTTTTTTTTTATAATTTTATTTTCTCGCACTAAACGAACAAGTTACAAAAGGACAGTACCGAACGGTCCCACTATACCAATGCAATAATAGCACGACAAGATAGATGCTCAAAGTTATTAGGTCCACACATATGCTGTGTACTGTATAGCATAAAAGCAAATATGAACTGCCCTTTTTGTTGAATTTTCTTTTTATCAGATAACTTCAAAAAAAATTATGTCATGTTGATTATTGAGGTTATTGAAATTTTAAGAATACCTAAATTTGTCAGGGCTTGGTATCCAGATTTTTTTATATTTGATAATTATAATTCAAAATTTTTTCTATTTACACGTAACTTGTTTTAAAAATAAGAAATTAAGATTTCTAAAAATTTATTTTTATTAATAATTGTCATCAAAACTTTTTTAATGAAGGGGTGAGAATCATAATTTTCATCCAATTCAAAAGCTTTTTTACAATTATAAATAGAATTATGTATCAATGTAAACTTATTTAAATTTTTTTTTGCATGTTAAATCCTCATTCAAAATTATCAAGAATATGAGAGCTATCGAAATTTAAAAGATCTGTGTAATTTTTTCAGAAACATGTTAATCATACCAAATATATTTATAACATTCTTAAAAAATATAATTCTAAGAAAATATAATTTCTAAGAAACATAATTCCTCAAATTTAAAAAATTATACATACACCTAACACCATCTTAGATTTGAAAGTTTAGATGTGTTATCTAATTGCATAACTATTAATTTTATATTCCTGCGTATTTGGATAATTTGCTATGACCTTTTAAATTTTTAAATGGTATATTGTTAAGAACAGTAGTTTTCCCCAATTTTACTAAGTTAACTGTTTGTTTGGCTAAGTAGTTTGGGTTTTTTTTAAGAATTTATGATTTTTTAAAAGTTATTATAGTTATTCGGTAAAAAAATAGAGTTTATAACTTTTAAAAACCCCTACTTTTAAAAAGGTTATTTTAGGTAGTTTATAATTTTCAAAAGCTAAAGATTCTTTCATTAGTTGCTTTTCATTTTTTCCTTTATATTCTTTTTAAAATGATAATTTTTATCTTTTGTTAAAATATTATATATCTATTAAAATTATTTAATATAAGTTAAGTTAATTTTATCAAATAATTTTATTTCAATAAATTATTTAAAAAGTATAAACAATAAACTACTTAAAAAATAAACGCTATAAGTCATGTGTTATGAGTTTGTTTTGTCAAATAAAACTAAAATAAATTTTTAAGCTTGTTTTGTGTTAACGAGCATTTGGTTTCTTCAGGCTAAAAGTCAAATTAATTTAGTAAACAAGCCTTAAGACTGAAGTTATTATTAAACCAAGTCAAGTGAAATCTATAAAAGAAAAAGGCCTATAACAAATAATTATATTAGAATCATGTGTTAAGATTTCTTTAAACTCAGATCTAACAAAAATTCAATTCGGTATAGCTTATTTCCAATGTGGTAATGTTTGGTAGGGAGTTTTATTTAACGGAACAGAGCTGGATAAAAATTAAGAATTAATTTTATAGTTAAATAGAGTTTTAATTATATAAAAAATTAACCTTTAAATTTTTTTATTTTCATAACTTTATTTCTCCAACCGCAAACCAAAACTCCTTTATAATATATCTTGATAACTGATTCCTGAAAAACGAGAGCCTGAACTGGTTGAAAGCGAAAGTTCAAAGACTGTTTGCTTTTCTTGATTTTTTCTTTTGTCAAGAATATGTTTCGTAAGCAAAATCATGGAAGATAAGGGTATTATATTGAATGTTTTGTTTGGTAATCAATTAGAAAAATAAAATTATAAAAATTAAAAATTAAAAATAAATATTAAGTTTTTATATTATTTAAAATAATTGAAATTTTGTTAAATCAATAAATTTCTTTTTATTAAAATTGGTTAAGCAATGTTATTTCAACTACAAGTCATTTTTCGAATCATCATTCATGGAGGCAAACTTGTTGGTCCCTAACAGCAAATCCATATTTCAAGGCGGTTAATTATCTGTAAAAAAGTTAACGATTTTCCCCCCTTCTGTTTGATAATTTATGTCCCTCTTTTATATAAAAAGTTTATAAATACTATAGTTTAATTAGTTGGGAAAGAAAGAACAAAAAATTGGTCTTTGATGAATTAAAGTAGAGACAGCTAGATAAAAAATAATATTATCTCTCATTTTAAATATAAATAAAAATAACTAATTTCACATATTAAGAATCATTTGTGGGAGTAATTTCTTAAGATATTTTAATATTATTTATTGTATAAAAAATTAGTTGTGTTATGAATATATAAAGAAAGAAATATTTTAAAAATATATTTAATGATATTGTTATGTTATAAAATAAAAAATTCTCACTAATTTTTTTCATTTGTAACCGGAAATGGTAATATTATAGAAGTATTGTAGATTATCCAAAAAAAAGAAGTATTGTAGGAGTAATGTATACCACTCATATGAAACACATCACGTGATAAAAATAAGCACCATGGGTTTATTATCACTCCTATCATTTCATATCAGTTTCACTCTGTGTGTACATATATTTGATTCCACGCGAAAATGAATCTTGCTTTCCTCGCGTTTTCATGTAATTCGATATCACGTTATAAAAAAACATAAAAACATACAGAAATGGAGGACGCGAAATTATATTTTCTGAGGATAGAAATCAAACACGTAATATCATGAAACACGTTTTTTTTTGGGGGGGATAGAATCAAACACGTAATTTAAACTATACTGGAGTTTTTATTTTAATCAATAATCACACATTTGTGTAACTGCATTAAAATTTAATAACAGAAATCACTTTCACTCATAATTATGCTATCTGATTCAAAATCAAATGAAATACAGTAATATACCAAATTAACTAAATTATTTTTGAAGTGGAAGTGATATAGTTCATACAAAACTTATTTAAATTTATAAAAACAATTGATTCCTCTCTTAAATTGTTTTTAGTTTATTTTCATAAGGCTATGTATATTACATTAAACCATATATTTTAAATTATTTAATAAATCTTATTGTCATATTTTTATTTTAGTAAGCCCGGCCATCTGACTGTGGTAATGTCATCCACACTCTAACAACTGGCTTGACAAAAAAACAAAACAAAACAAAACTCTGTCAACTTTCCATCATCCTTCTTATGAAATCATGTCAAATGCAAAACAAAAAGGACATCATGTCCCATGTATATAATTTTATTTTTATTTAATGTATATGATGGCATACACACACTTACATAAATTTTGGTCCAATTTTGTTAATAAATAATCTACAAATATACCGTAATGTTTTTTTGAATTAAATTCATCTAAACTTAAAAGTTATGTTTACAGGGGAAAAATATACAATATATACCACGTTGGACACAGATTTTCAGACATTTTTTTGGTCAGTGATTTTCAGACTTTTGTAAAAGCCGAAATGCCTTTGCCCAATATTCTTGTACGTACACATGCGGTGAGTTTTTTTCATGTGCTAATTTTTTTCTTTTGAACTTGGATATACAGTGAAACTCAATTCTAATATCGAGATTTTCAAAGAAAAATCACGTTTTAAGTGACAGAAAAAATGCAAATAATAAGAAAAATAGTATACATACATATATATATATATATATATATATATATATATTATTTAAAAACACATTATACTTCAACAACATACCATCATCATCAACTTAGATAGAGGTTGTCCTTCCAAATTACATAGCCTTACTTTCTCTCACGTGAAATTGTCCATGAACCCTACTAAATCAGTTGTCACATCATCGATAAACCCTGCTAAAGCATTGTCATTTCATCATTGCATTTGTATAACAACCCCATCGTAAATACCCCTCATAAATGACAAAAGGTATGTATTTATTATTAGCTACAATAATCTCATTTGTTTTAACTCCAATATTTGTCTGACTTAAACATCAAAAGTTCCCTATGGGACACACCCTACTTCGTCCAATTTGGAATTCATGCACGTGCACCTCAGAAAAGGAGTTGATCCGGTCTGGATACCGGCCCCCATTCTTGTGACGTCAGACTGACCTCATATAAGGAAAACCGGTGTCCTGGTTCAACATTACCACACCGGATATCCGTTGTCTGGCCGTCCGTCCTCACTCCACGACAGCATCATTCATTTTCTCCATAACGGTTCTATGTTCATTTTTACAGGGTGTTTATATAACTGTTGGCTTTTCAGTCACAGCAAGAGAAGAGTCTCTGATAACTTATCAACGAAGACATTGTTTGTAGCAAAATACGTCACATCAATGGCTTCAGAAAGTAAGTGGGCGTGTCAGCAGATTATGCGGAAAAGGTGATTATCCTCTCCTCTCCCTAGAGGATCGTACTCTGATAATTGACCTACCCTCCTGACACATTCTGAAAGTCGAGCCACTTTGATTGACACAATATACACGCAATCAGAGCTAAGGGACCCACCTGTATCCAACGACTCATTCTTTGACGTGCAACTATAAGTAGCATATTTCAATACAAATGCATGGTATCGTTGTTCTATCTCACAATCTACTATTACTTCGCTTAAGTATTCACTGAGTTCATATACTCTTCTAACTTGAGCGTCGGAGAATCTTCGCAGGTGGCACCACCTTTCGCCCCCCCTTCAACGCGAAACGTTGGTGTGAAGGATCTCCAGGACAACAAGACCGGCCTCTCCCACTGAGAGACCGAATTAATACATCGGATATACACTGTTCCGGTGTGCAAACCCTAAAAACACCTGCACTCTTGTGGCTGGTCCCACACCGGATCCTAGACACCGGTCCAGACCAGTTCATTGGCATACCCAGTGGGACTCGATAGAGTTATTCCCATTTTCGTAGAAGTTTGGTTGTCACAATGGAAGGTGATGGGAGAGATTTCGTGGATGGTCACGTGGAGGATGTGACCCATCAACAGGCTGGAAGGAGACTCGTCTTCGAGTCCCCTGTAACTCAAACCCGGAGGATGGTGCAAGTGCAGACGCCTGACCCTCGCGATGAGGTTATCAGGCAACTCAGGGAGGAGCTGATGGAGTTGAAGCGAGAGAGAGGAAGAGCTGGGGACAGAGTAATATCTCATGCAGAGGATGCTCATCATGCATCAGCGAGGGATAGATCTACGACCCTCCAGTATTCGAAGATCCCCACGTATGAGGAAAGGGAGCAGACGCAGGACTCTGGTGATAGAGTCAGTATCAGGAGAAGGGAGCAGGCAATGGTGACTTCGGGGACGTACAAGCTCAGTGTCCCTTTCTCAAGAAGGCTGATGAGCATTACCATCCCAAAACATTTGTAAACAACTCAGCCATTGTCGATCGGGAGGTATAGTGGAGAGACTGACCCCACTAAGCATTTGGATGCCTACGTGTATGAAGCCATGTATATGGGAGCAGATGAAGATGTTATGTGCAGGATGTTCCCAAGGACGTTGACAGAGGAAGCTCTCAGCTGGTTTAAAAGCTTACCCACAGGATCTATAGACTCTTGGGAGGAAATGGCTGCTGCATTCGAAAGCCATTTTGTCATCTCTAGGGATATCCCAAGAACTTCTCACACCCTGGCCCAGATAAGGCAGGGAGAAACTGAAACTCTTAAGGAGTTCCTGAAAAGGTTTTACAAGGAGGCTGCTTTGGTCCCTAACCTCACGGAGGCCATACAACTCCATATTGTAGTGGAAGCTCTTCAGCCTGGTTCAGCCTTTGCCCTATCTTTGGCAAAGAGCCCACCTACAACCTTCGAGGAGTTTCGAAGGAAAGCTTCCAAATATGTGGGCATAGAGATGCATCTAGAGGCAACAGCAACAAGAGTAAAGCCTTCTGCACCCACTCAGCAGCCACGGAGAGAAAAGGAGAGGGTGAGACCTGAGAAACATGCCTTTAGAGGAGACTTTGTGAACGATCGTCCGCATCCACAAGATAGGCGTGTATCATCATTTGACAACTATGCTCCGTTGAACACTAAGCATTCACAAATCATGAGGGAGGTTGGTTGGCCAACTTTGAACGTCTTCGGGATAAGAAAACCAGCCCCAGCCAAGAGGGGTGGTAACCCGCGTAAGTACTGCACTTTCCATGAACAGACAGGGCACAACACTGATGAGTGCAAGGCATTGAAGAATACGGTGGAAACTCTCCTTCGGGAAGGAAAGCTGAAGCAGTATTTGTTTAAAGAGAAATCTGTGGACGAGCCTCAGAGGATGGAGAAAAGGAGTAGAGATCCTGATGACGAAGATGACAATGCACGCAACCCAGCAAGGAAGTTCACTGCGGCTGAGAAGCAGAAGGGAGTAGTGATTGCTGAAGGTGCCCAACAAAGTAACATGCCCCAGCAGCAGAGGCAGGGCAGACGAGAGGTGATTGAGATGATAGCTGGAGGATTTGCGGGAGGAGGAACATCGATCACAGCACGAAAGAATCACCACAGGATGATTCTGTCAGTCCAGGGCAAACCGAGAGATAACCGCCCTTTCAGGGACGGTATGACAGCTCCGACGGTATCATTTACTGATGATGACTTTGGCCCAACAATCCCAGGAGGTGATGATGCAGTGGTTATTGTGGCAGTCATAGCCAACAAGGATGTTAAGAGGATCCTCGTCGATCAGGGAAGTTCCTGTGATGTTATCTTTTATAATTGTTTCAAACGAATGGGTTTCAGTGATGCAGATTTACAACCCTACACACAAGAACTTACAGCGTTTAATGGAGCTAAGCAACCCACCAAGGGATACCTTGACACTTTGATTTCTTTTGAAGGCGAGCCCGGTGCAAGAACGGTCAAGTCAAGAATCCTGGTGATTGACGTGGAATCCCCATATAACGGTATCATAGGCCGTCCAACACTGAATGCGATGGAAGCAATTGTTTCCACTCCTCACCTCTTGATCAAATTCATTGACAAGGACAACGGTGTGTCCTCTCTCCGCGGTGATCAGGAGATGGCTCGATATTGTTACAACCTGAGCCTCAACATGGTTAAGTTGGAAGCATTCAACAAGAAGAGGAAGTTGAACGACGGAGGAACAGCGGCAGGGTCAGTCAGTCTCATTGACCTGGACCCCAGAGCAGAATTGAAGATTGATCCATTCAATCCATCTAAGCCCACACCGGATGGTGGTTCCAGGGACGTTGTATTGAGAGATTCCCCAGAGAAGGTCACGCACATCAATGATAAGCTGGAGTCTGCTATGGAGCAACGCTTATTAGCCCTTTTGCAGGAATTCAAAGACCTTTTCGCATGGACAGCAGCAGACATGCCGGGGATGGACCCTGATTTCTGTTGTCACAAGCTTGCAGTGTATCCTGAAACCAGACCGGTGGCCCAGAAGAAGAGGAGGTTGGGACCGGAGAAGCAGAGGGCGGCTTATGAGCAGACAGAGGAGTTGTTGAAGGCAGGCTTTATAAGGGAGATACGCTACTCATCTTGGCTTTCTAATGTGGTAATGGTGCAGAAGGCTAATGGCAAATGGAGAATGTGTACAGATTATGTGGATCTTAACCGCTGCTGCCCCAAAGATCCATATCCCCTGCCCAACATCGATCGCATGGTGGATGATTCATCTGGTTACCAATACCTCAGTTTCATGGATGCCTATTCGGGGTATAACCAGATTCCGATGTGGAAGGAAGACCAGGAGAAGACTGCCTTTATCAATGACCGCGGTGTTTTCTGCTACACCGTCATGCCTTTTGGATTGAAGAACGCAGGCGCTACCTATCAGCGCATGATTAACAAAGTCTTCGAAGGGATGCATACAAGGCTGGTCGAAGTTTATATTGATGACATTATAGCCAAAACGCCCGCTGGAGGAGACCACGTTGAAGATCTACGCCAAGTCTTCACTAGACTTCGGCAATACAATATGAGATTGAATCCTATGAAATGCACCTTTGCCGTTCCAGCTGGGAAATTCTTGGGATTCATGCTGACCCAACGAGGCATTGAGGCGAACCCTGGGAAATGTCAAGCAATCCTGGACATGCAGAGCCCTAAGTGTCTGAGGGAGGTCCAATCGTTGAATGGGAAAGTGGCCGCTCTAGCTCGTTTCATGCCTAAGATGGCGCACAGGTCCCTCCCCTTGTATAAGGCGTTGAAGAAACACAAGAGTTTTGAATGGGGAGAGGAACAAGAGCAAGCCTTCCAGCAGCTCAAGGCCGTTCTCTCGAGTCCACCAATCCTGGTTAAGCCTGACCCTGGCGAGACGTTAATCTTATACTTAGCAATCTCTGATGAAGCTCTAGGTGTGGCCTTGGTGAAAGAAACCCCTGAAGGGCAGAGACCGGTGTACTTTACTAGCAAGACGTTTTAGGGGGCGGAAGGAAGGTATCAGAAGATTGAGAAAGCTGCCCTGGCAGTCGTGTGGGCGTCACGACGGTTGAGGCCCTATTTCCATACGCACCCAGTACTGGTGAGAACGGATTTGCCTCTCTGTTCAGTGCTTAGCAAACCCGACCTAGCCGGGAGGATGATAAAATGGTCTATCGAGCTGTCTGAGTTCGAAATTTCATATGAGCCTCGAGGAGCCATCAAGGCGCAAGTGTTGGCCGATTTTGTTGTGGAAATGACTGGGGCGGACCCGGCCACCCCTCGAGCGCATTGGACCATCTACGTTGACGGCTCATCGAACAGCAAAGGTTGTGGAGCAGGTGTGGTGGTAGAAAGTGATGACGGTGTGCACTTAGAAATTTCACTCCGATTCAATTTCAAGACCTCCAACAATCAAGCTGAATACGAAGCATGCTTGGCCGGCCTCCGTGCGGCGATTGACATCGGAGCATCAGCAGTTACACTCTGCAGTGATTCCCAGCTGGTGATTTCGCAGATCCAGGGGGAGTACCAGGCGAAGGAACCACAACTTCAATTGTACTTGAATTGTGTTAATGAGTTGAAGGGAAGATTTGAAGTTTTAGAGTTCAAGCATGTGCCCAGGGAAGAAAATACCAGAGCGGACATCTTGTCAAGATTGGCAAGTACAAAGCAGCCTGGCAGCACAACAACGGTGGTTCAAAGCACTTTGACATCGCCCAGTATACCTCTGTATCCTTCTCTGAATGCTGTCATGGTGAGCTATCCATATGAGGATTCTTGGGTCATTCCCTATATTCGTTATCTGGCTGATGGTCAACTTCCCACTGACGAGAAGGAAAGGAGACGAGTGAAGAGGGAGCTGCCATATTTTATTATGGTCGATGGTATTCTCTACAGAAGGGGATTCTCTGTCCCATATCTTTCATGTTTAAGAGAAGACGAAGTTCAAGCGGTCTTGGCTGAGGTGCACGAGGGGCAATGTGGGCACCATGCTGGAGGCCGAAGCCTAATGAGAAAAGTCCTCAGGGCTGGATACTGGTGGCCCACTGTGAAGCAGGATTCCGCAGATTTCGTGAGGAAGTGCAACGCTTGCCAAAAATTCTCCAATCTTCACCATACACCGGCCCAAGAGTTATCTTCATCTGCCGTGCCTTGGCCGTTCTACCAATGGGGCCTTGATATTTTGGGTCCGTTTCCCACTACGCCAGGAGGTATTAAATACTTGATCGTGGGGGTAGACTATTTCACTAAATGGATCGAGGCAGAACCTATAGTACATATCACTTCTGCACGTACAAGACGTTTCATGTACGAGAATATCATAGCTCGGTTCGGGGTGCCAGGGCGGATGGTGACTGACAACGGCACCCAGTTTACAGACAAAAAGTTCACGGATTTGCTTGAAGGACTGGGGATAATCCAGATATTTTCATCTGTTGAACATCCCCAAACCAATAGGCAAGCAGAGGTAGCCAACCGAGAAGTGCTAAAGGGGTTGAAGAAGCGTCTGGGAGAAGCAAAGGGAGGATGGACTGACCAGCTGTGTCATGTTTTATGGGCGTACCGCACTACGCCTCATTCTTCAACTAACGAATCCCCATACCGGCTGACATACGGGGTTGAGCCGATGATTCCAGTGGACTTACAAACAAGATCGACTCGTGTGGAGTATTTTTCAGCAGAAGATAACAACGCCAACTTAGCATCAGAACTGGACGTCCTCCAAGAGCTAAAGGAAAAGGCTTTCGTTAGAGATCAGGCAATAAAAGCAAAGGCTGCACTCCGGTACAATAAACGTGTCTAGTACAGAGCTTTTAACACTGGAGACCTCGTTCTGAGAAAGGCCAGTGTGGGGAATAAGTTTGCCCATCAAGGAAAGCTCGCACCGACATGGGAAGGTCCTTATAGAGTTTCTGAGGTGACTGGAAGAGGGTCATACCGGTTGGAAGAACTTGATGGAACTCCAATCTGCAACAAATGGAACACTCAGAACTTACGAGTTTATTACAGCCAGTTGGTAAGACGGCGTGTACTCTTTTTCCTTACTTGAGTTTTTTCCCATTGGGTTTTCTCAAGAAGGTTTTAACGAGGCATGGCCCCAACTACGCTCTTTGTGTAATGTACTTTCAATTTTAATAAGAATACATCTTAACCGCCCTATCGTTCTCACATCTCTTATGTGTTATGATTTATAGTCGTAGTTTAATACGCATACACCTCGGGACGGATGAACGCAACTACCCATTCTGTAGTTGATGAGATAACGGATGAAGACCCCTCGGGACGGATGATCTCAATCACACATCGTGTGTTTTGACGATGTAACTCCTTGAGGTGGAATGGGTTGTAGGGCTGGTCCTTTTTCAAGGCCACAAACCGAACCCCATTCGAAGACAACATGGGTTGTAGGGCTGGTTCTTTTTCAAGGCCACAAACCGAACCCCATTCGAAGACAACATGGGTTGTAGGGCTGGTCCTTTTTCAAGGCCACAAACCGAACCCCATTCGAAGACAACATGGGTTGTAGGGCTGGTCCTTTTTCAAGGCCACAAACCGAACCCCATTCGAAGACAACATGGGTTGTAGGGCTGGTCCTTTTTCAAGGCCACAAACCGAACCCCATTCGAAGACAACATGGGTTGTAGGGCTGGTCCTTTTTCAAGGCCACAAACTGAACCCCATGCGAAGGCTTGGGCGCAGTAGGCCGGTTCATACTGAAAACCGCGCTGAACCCCGAGTAACGGGCGCAGTAGGTTCAGGATTAGCCCTGATCCGAACCCCGTGTTGAAGGCTTGGATTGTAGGATTGCACCGAACTCCAAGTACGGTTAGTAGGATCGAACCGAACACCGTGTGAAGACTTGAGGAGTAAAACCAAACCGAACCTCAAGAGAAAAGCGCAAAAGCTTACCCTTGTCAAAGTTATACTAAAATTCAAAGGCAATGTCCGTCCTCAGTTGTGGAACATCCACCCCGGAGCGGTTGAACGCTAACGTACCCGCTCTACATCTTCGAGGACAGATAAGTATTTCTATCTTTTTAAGAAGTTAAAAAGTAATCCTTGAGATAAACTCTCCCTTCCCAATGTACTTACACTTGGGGACAGGGCATGCTTTCAATTAATTATCAATTATTCGTTATAATTTGTTATTTTAATCCGGTGTGATAAGTACGCTCTAAGCAGCTAGGTAACCACACAGAACGGATTCGTAAAGCATTGAAGACAATAAAGTGTTTTGTATAACACTAAGTTATTCAACAATCACACGTTCAACGCAAGCAGTTGAAGAAAAGCAATAGTGAATTTTATTTTCAAAAATAAGAAAAGGTGCAGGTTACAAAGTGTTTTAAAACTGGAGCCGATCCCAGAACACGGCTATAAATGAAAGCATTAAATTAAGAGGTCGGCGCTTGATCCTCTGCTGTGGGCACTCTTGCCTCCTCCGTCATGTCCTCCACTCCAGGTTGAGCACCTTCTTGTGCTTCGGCTCCAGAGGCAGCGGGGGACGTTGTAGGTTCCATACTCTGACCTTCTGGAAGGGGAGGCAATTCATACAGAGATGCATGGGGTTCATGGTGCGATCCGTCCTTATGAACTTCGACAAGTCTTCCCCCATGGAATTCGAAGAACGGATCTAATCCGTACAAATTCAGCTTCACTCCAGGGTTATGATAGTAGACTTGACGAAGGGCCAGGCCGAAAGATTCATACGCCACATTTTTGCATATCTCCAAGGCTTTGGCAGCCTTGGCCTTTGCAGCAGCTAATCTTCTTTGAACCTTGGCATAATCCTCTTCTGAAGGCCCAGCACTCGCACCACCCTTTTTGAGTTCATCAATTTGGGCTTGCATCTCCTTCCGAATGGACTCCCACTCCCCAAGGTCCTTGTTGCGACCGCCCTCCATAACTTTGAGATCGTCAGCAAGCTTAGCCGATCTCTTCTTCTCCAGTTGTAATTCTTCTTCAAGGAGGGGTATGGATTTGTTCTTATTCTGGAGGTCGGCAACTTCCCGCTCTAGGGCCTTGTTTGCAAAATGAACTTGGCTAGCCTCTTCAGTTTTCCTCTGGAGCGTTTCTTTAGTTTTCTTCAACTCTGATTCCACGCCCCTGTGAACTTCAGCTTGCTTGGCTGCCCATTTCTCCTTCACCGCGAGTTCGGTCTCAAGTTTTTCAACTTGATCCATATAGTCAGCTTTCTCGCTCAGGGACTCAAGCAGGCCGGACAGTTCATCAAGCTGCCAACGCCCAGCCTTGCAAGCACCTCGGACCCCAGCAGCGTCGAGGGAGAGGCGGAGGCAATACCGTGCCTTTGGGAGAGTAGGAGGCATGGACCCCTGAAACCACAAATAGGGGGAGAGGAAGGAGTCACGCGGAGGCTCAAACGCTGGAGGGGGACCATTCCCAGAGTCCGGCTCTGAAGTATTCTGTGATGAAGGGACAGAGGACTCAGGAACGGGTTTCTTTCCCTTGTCCTTTTTCAATTCAGCTTCTTCGGCCGTCCTCTGACGCTTCGTTACAGGGTCATCAGAGGAGGGCTTCTCTTGATCTACCTTCTTTACAAGGTGCCTCTTCTTCCTCTTTTTCTCTGGGACGGCCTCCTCGTCACCCGCTCCAGTGGCCTCAGCCGCATCTTCGGTTTCTTCCTCGTCGAAAAGAGGAACCTCATCTCCTACTGCAGAAGTCAGAGGAATGAGGGGAGTTTTGGTGGCGTTCCTCTTCGCCTGGATTTCATTTTCTTCAGAAGAGGAGTCATCGTCAGCCATCATGGTCCTTAACGACAACATCTCTGGGCAGGCTTTTTCGATTTGTTCTGCAAAACAAGAAAAGTTGAATAAGCATACAAGAAGAAAAAATAACCAGAGCGGAATAACCATACAACACTAAGAGATTAAGAGCGGATGTTACGGAGGTAGGTGTTTTTGATGCCATCCTCGGCCAAGAGGAGACGGCTGGAAAACCCTTTGAGGGTCTTGGAGGCCGTCTGCATGGCGCTCAAGACCTCAACAGAGTGAGAGGAAAGTTCGCTCTCGTCTGTATAATAAGCACGGCTCATAAGGAGAAAATGCTCGTGCGTCCAGCTAAGGGGAAACTTGGCAAAACCCTCCTTGTTCTGCCAGAATACCCGCTTATTTGGTTGAATCCGGACTCGCGTATAATAGTGTTTGAAGGAGCGTCCATCCACCTTCGCGGATTCCGTGTAGGACTTGAAATTTACAACCTTTGAGTCACTACGGAGAGTAATGAACCCAAGGCCGCCCTTCTTATTAGCTCGGCGGACTACTTGGCAATAGTAAAATAGCTTGGCTACGGTGGCGGGGAAATTGAAATGCTCCCCCAGAACTTCCAGAGCCCGGATAAGACTCCAACCATTGGGATGTAGTTGTGAGGGGGCGCAGTCTAGGAAACGCAGGACGGCCATCTGGAACTCCGTCAGGGGAAAGCGTACTCCCAGCTTTAAGAAAACAAAGTCGTACATGTAGACCGACCTCGCGTCAGGAACGCCGTGGCATATTCTTTCAGAGGGATGTGGTGCCATCATAGCGTATCTGGCCTTGTACTTTTTATCCGAATATATTTTGCAACGGAAAGAAACCGTGCACTCCTCCTCACTTGCATGGTGCGAAGGGATCTCTAAAAATTCCTCCTCCACCCAGCAATAAGGTTTTACCCTGTTGAGTTTCTCCCAGTCAAGCCGGTGTGCCACAACATTGACACACCCTTCAGCAGAGCGAAGAACCGGTGTTTTTCCACGTCCTGGAAGGTCCATGGTTGTACAGGCATGGTGGAATGCGTTTGTACTGTGGTAAAAAGCAACATCGTCAGAGAGGTAACCTTCAGCACTTGACCCCTCATTAGAGCGGCTGGTAGCCCTCGAACCAGGGGGAACCTTAGAGCGACGTTGGGAAGAAGACGCTCGTGAGGAAGAAGCTTCGGCTCTCTCTGAACGATGGGGCCCAGCCACAGGAGGATTCGCTGGAATCCTCCCACCACGGTGGCTAAGGGGGGCACGAGAGCCAAACCTCCCCTTATTTGAAGGACCAGCGTGGCCTGCTCTAGGGCGCATGATGGAAATAGAATGACTAAAATTGCAAGGAGTTGAAGGAAAGGGAGGTTACCTAAAGGAAGAGGATCTTTGAGAAGTTGGAGACGACAAGGAAATTCCAAGGAAATTTGAGCAGAGTTTCACTAAGCTTGAGGACAAGGATGGATTCCAAAATCTGCTAAGAGTTCCTTTTATAGGTAACAAAGAAACACAGTGTTTCATCGAAGGTCACAAGGCTTGCATCAAAACGCAACCCCTTCAAATTGAAACGACTCCGTCGTTTCACCACGTACGGGCGCGAAAACAGTAACGTTTCAGTAAACATTTTGACAAAATGGGCCCCCATTCATTTTGAATCCAGGCCCAATAGCCCAATCGACGGTTACACTCTTGGGTAATCATGGCTCTTGCGTAAAAATGCATTTACTGTCCAATCATGCTGTGCGCATTTAATGCCTCCCAACCACTTTTCGAATACCAAGGGTTTTGATTTTCAAAGACTCTTGGGATTTCCATTACTTATTTTATGCTGTCTGAATCCGTTGTACGCAACGCAAGAAGAGCGGTCACCCGTTTATTAGAGCGGACGCCACCGAGCTCCCAGAGACTTACTAGAATATACTACTGGCATCCAGACTTCTCTAAAGAGTTGTGTATCTCATATGAGCAACTTAACAGTCCCTCATACAAGCTAGGGGACAAATGATCCGGTCTGGATACCGGCCCCCATTCTTGTGACGTCAGACTGACCTCATATAAGGAAAACTGGTGTCCTGGTTCAACATTACCACACCGGATATCCGTTGTCTGGCCGTCCGTCCTCACTCCACGACAGCATCATTCATTTTCTCAATAACGGTTCTATGTTCATTTTTACAGGGTGTTTATATAACTGTTGGCTTTTCAGTCACAGCAAGAGAAGAGTCCCTGATAACTTATCAACGAAGACACTGTTTGTAGCAAAATACGTCACATCAATGGCTTCAGAAAGTAAGTGGGCGTGTCAGCAGATTATGCGGAAAAGGTGATTATCCTCTCCTCTCCCTAGAGGATCGTACTCTGATAATTGACCTACCCTCCTGACACATTCTAAAAGTCGAGCCACTTTGATTGACACAATATACACGCAATCAGAGCTAAGGGACCCACCTGTATCCAACGACTCATTCTTTGACGTGCAACTATAAGTAGCATATTTCAATACAAATGCATGGTATCGTTGTTCTATCTCACAATCTACTATTACTTTGCTTAAGTATTCACTGAGTTCATATACTCTTCTAACTTGAGCGTCGGAGAATCTTCGCAGGTGGCACCACCTTTCGCCCCCCCTTCAACGCGAAACGTTGGTGTGAAGGATCTCCAGGACAACAAGACCGGCCTCTCCCACTGAGAGACCGGATTAATACATCGGATATACACTGTTCCGGTGTGCAAACCCTAAAAACACCTGCACTCTTATGGCTGGTCCCACACCGGATCCTAGACACCGGTCCAGACCAGTTCAGGAGTATACCGTCTGTTCACACAAAGAGTAAGTAGGCTCGAAAACCCTAGAAAATATCCCTAGGGATTAGGTTTAATAATCCTTAATAATGTGTCACACTTGGTCCTTTCATTCGTACAACAGATATATTTATACTTTGTTTACGAAGTGGGCTTGGCCCATTAGGCTATATCCTACGCTAGTTAACCTCATAGTGTCGTGGAGATATTTCAGGAGGGGGTGGGGACCACCCCCCGATCTCCTTGGGGGAACAGGAGCCCCCTAGCCACGAGTCTTGGGTGCAAGGCTAAGCGAGGTGGCTAAGTATGAGTAGAGGGTCTTCATCTTCAAGTCGAATCTTCCAACTGCCGAGTGTAACACCCCATTTTTATTTTAATTCATTATAGAAATTGTATATTAAAATCTTGATGGAATTTGATCATGGAACTTTAGAAGTTTTTGATTAGTATATTATTTTAGAATTTATAAAAAAATTACAAAAAAATTATTTTAAAAAAAAGAAAAATTTCTTTTTGCACCCCTAAATTACTATTCACACCACCCCTCATAATTCTCAACGGCCTTCACGGGGATTTTAAAATTTATTGAAATGTAACAAAGGGTATTACACCTAGTGTGGGGTTACTTGTTTTTGAGTGTCAAGGGTCCCGACTCCGAATGAGTGTTTCCGAGTGGGGATTCCGCATGAACATTTCTGAGTGGAGATTCCGCGTGAACATTTCTGAGTGGAGACTCTGATTCGCATGACTTAAGTTTTGTGTTAAGGGAAACTGTCTACCTTCTCTGCCACGTGGCGAAGGATCGCTAACCGTCATTGTGAACACTCATTTCTGGTCCCATTTTTTTTATCATTGCTTTGATTAAATAAAATAAAACAAAGACCCATCTCCTTTCCAACATAAGCATGGTGGGAGGGTTCAAAAGACAATTCCTTAAAAAATAGTAAGGGCCATCAGTAACCAGGCAACAAAAAACTTCATTATCCCATCCCCATCCATATTTTACAGAGGACCTCGACTTCATCTTCTGAACCTTCTTCACCTTCCTCCTCATAATCGATTTTTCATCATAAAAACCAAAAAATCACTATCTCATTTCTATCATCTCATCTTTATCCGCTTTCTAACAGCGACAATCCATCTTCATCTTCTTCACCTTCACCAACCAAAAATAAAAAAAAACAGCAATGTATCAACCAAAAATCAAGAACCATCTTCATCACTTAAAATCAACATACACAATCTTCTTCATCAACAAAATTAACCAATAACAATAAACCAAAATACAACAAACAGTGAAGGGAAGAAGAAGTCGTTAGGCCGCCGGCCACTGGACTCCCGGGCACCACCACCGCACCTCCCTCTCCCGCAAGCCACGCCTAGACCGCGAACGCCTCCCGGAACCACCCCTGGACCGCGGGTAGAACCGGCTCCCCGGCGCTGAGTACCACCACGACAAACTCCCTTCCCCGAGTAGAGGCCCCCGAGCTCGTCGACCCACCGCACCGGATTCCGACCAGAACCTTCGGTCAGAGCCACCTCCACCAGTCAGGACCCTCCTCGACGCCGTTCACTGACCAAGCCACCGCTCGCCGACCAAGCCGCCGTTCGGCCTCCACACCCGCTGCTTTCCTTCTTCTTCATCTTCCGGTCCTTCTCTCTCCCTCTCTCCGTCGTTCTCCCCCTCTCCCTCTCACTCCCTATCCTTCATTTCTCTCTCTCCCTCACTCTCCATCAATCTGTCCCTCTCACTCTCACTCTCTACCCTTTGTCTCTCTCCCTCTCTCAGTCGTTCTCTCGCTCTCCTCTCTCAATCAGTTTCTCTCTTTCTTACTCTTCTGTTCCCTCTCCCCTACTCTTCCGCCACCCCTTTTCTCTTTACTCCCCCTCTCTTTACTCCGCCAAAACATGCGAGTCTAAACTAGGGCACGTGGATCATGGTCGAACTACCTTCTTAGAGGCAAAGACAAAAAGAACATGTCATGAGTGAGAAGAGCTCGCTGGGATGAAAACTTGAAAGGGCGGCCTAGGCAAAAGTTAGAGCAACTTGGTGAGTCAAAAACCTAAAAGAAAAGGTGGCTCGGGTAAGAAATTAAGGTCTAAATTCTGACATATTGACTGAAACCTCCAACACAAAATGTATAACTCAAAACTAGGGCACGTGGACCATCGTCAAACTACCTTCTCAGAGGCAGAGTCAAACGGTGAACTCGAGGTCATGACGTGGGATTGAGATATGCACTGTTCTCAGAAATTCACTGGAGGATCTGTAAAACCCTCCTTGTTTCACCCAATTATCAATCTTTCCTATTTTACCATGCTTGTTTCTTTTTCTTTTTATGCTTTCCTCCCTCTATACTTATCCAACTCAAATAAAAAAAATTTCACCTTTTTCGATATGTATTCATGTTGTAAGTCTCATTGATATGATGGATGTGTGTCTTCTCTTAATACATAAAATGAGAAAGTAGTGACTATTTAAAGTCGTGAGCACAAGACGCTCCCGTTACTTGATCTCGCCTTAAGCAATCATTGTGAAGATTGGGCCAGACACGTTCCCTGAAGTTGAGTTACCTCATCTGTTCTGTTTCAGTCATGAGTCATCTCAAGTCTGCAAGGATCATGGTTCTGTGGGAAGTCTCCTTAGATTCCTATTTGTTTTACTTTGTACTACTAACCTTTTTCTGTAGGTTATTGTAGCAGATAACATGTCAAGTCTCGACAACTCGATCAAGTTCTTTTCCCCAGTAAAATCACTATAGCCAAAACTGGCACATCATATCTCCTCCTCAAATCACCAAAAATGGCACCATTCAAACTTCTCCTCATTCGCCAAAGCTGGCACTTCGCAAAGGCTTGTCCTCAATCGCCAAAAGCTGGCACGTCTCAAAGTCTTTCCCTCAATCACCAAAGTTGACACTTCTCAAAGTCTCTTCCTCAATTGCCAAAGCTGGCACTTCTCAAAATCTTTTCTTCAACCCCCAAATTGGCACTTCTTAAGGTCTCTTCCTCGAATGCCAAAGCTGGCACTTCTCAAAGTCTCTTCATCAATCGCCAAAGTTGGCACCTCTTAAAGTCTCCTCCTCAATCGCCAAAGTTGGCACTTCTTAAACTCTCATCCTCAATCACCAGAGCTGGTCTCTCTTAAATTTCTCTTCATAAATCGCCAAAGCTGACATCTTTCAAGTTTCTTTCCCTAAAACTGACATCTCTTAATGTTCAATCGCCGAACGAGGCACCCTTAATTTCCAACCACCGAATGAGGCATCCTTCTACCTTCCTGTCGATGAACAAAGCACCCTTTAATTTCCAATCTCTGAACAACCCAACCTTTAATTTTCTATCACCGAACGAAGCACCTTTTCCTTTCCGGATGCCGAAAAAGGCACCCTTTACTTCCTGTCGCCGAACGAGGCACCCTTTAATTGCCTATTGCCGAACGAGGCACCCTTTCCTTTCCAGTCGCCAAACAAGGCATCTTTTCCTTTTCAGTTGCCAAACATGGCATCTGTTAAATTACCTTACTGCCAAAGCTGACACCCTTTTTAGGTTTTATCTCTGAGGATCGGCCTTTTTCAAGCCCTCTGTCCCCATAAATCCTTCACTCTCTGATAAAAAGCCTTAAGAACCCGCCCTAGGCTATTCCATTTCTCAATTTATTCCAAGGGCATCCCCCAAGTCATTTATTTTTTGACAAATAGCTTTAGGTACACCGCCCTAGGCTATTCCATTCCTCAATTTATTCCAGGGGCATCCCCCAAGTCATTTATTTTCTATCAAATAGCTTCAGGTACACCCCCTAGGCTATTCTATTCCTCAATTTATTCCAGGGGCATCCCCCAAGTCATCAATCTCTGACAAATAGCTTCAGGTACACCACCCTAGGCTATTCCATTTCTTAGTTTATTCCAGGTGTGACGTATCGAATAATTTTCTGAATAAATTTTTCACGTTTTTAAAAGATCTTTTTAAAATTCATAAATTAAAATCAGAGTTCACATAAAGGTCGATAATAGCGGAATATTATCATGCATACTAGTCGTGAATAATAAAATTCAAGGAATAATTACATAGCGGAAACGATTTTAAAAATAACAGTACATAACACGTTGTATTTATTACGAATCATAAAATTAGAATAAATTTGAAATCCAAGCAATAATTCACATAGGCATCAACCATAGCATCACTTTTCATTCTGGGTGGCATTCACTGTAAAAATTAATGTAAGAGTGAGACAGAATATAGAATAAATATAAAATAAATAAAATTGCACAAACACAATCAACAAACCATAATGATATGATGAATATGCCAAACAAGTTCTTTTATATTTATTAAGTCTTTAATTAGACAAATGATGTCATGCTGGATCCATTTGGTTTGGTGGGAATACTGTAGTAAAAGGTCTCATAGAGACATCGGTAGGAATTAATACAGTCATGGATCCCTACAGCCCCATGACCAACACATCGGTAGGAATTTATACAGTCATGGATCCCTACAGCCCCATGACCAACACATCGCAAAAATAAGGCTTTAACTCATCATAGAGCAACCCCCCACCAGGGTAGGCAATCATGGAACCCCTAAAATTCCATGGTGCGTCCAAATGCTTATGATGCTTGAATGCCTTTAATTCTCTTTATCATTTAACATACCATGATATTAATATTTCCAAAACCACTTGGAAAACCACAAGTCCTCAAAGGACACATCACATATAATAATTTTCAGAATCATGGATTTACTGTTTCAACCACATGTAACAATAACCACAAGGCATTCATATACATATATATTAATTATGTCATTCATAATTATTCACCACCAAAATATACAACTGTATGATACTCATTAAAACGTAACAACATCAATAATAAATCATAATTACTCAAGATTTTAATAATAAATTGTTACTCATAGAGAAAAATATCATTTTTATCCATAATAACCATTATAAGCAAATTTCAGCATTTTCAACAGCAACATACGTTAGTAAAACAATCATAACATGAGCAAATCAAATCCTTTTCATGTGATTCCACTTTCTATAGCTCAATAACATAAATATCTACAACTTTCATGAAGACCATAAATTCAAATTCTAAACAGAAACTTCACTTATTCACAGAATACAAAACTGCCTCAAAGAGGATTTTTAAAACGTACACAGGTTAGTATTTTCAACGTTTCTAGAGCTAAAAAAAAATTTTGGCATGAAACCAATTCTAAATTATTCTTAACACAAATAGCTACAACTTTCATGAAGGCACCAACCACTAATTCTCACCACAAAATTCCCAGTTTTAAAAATAAGATTCGGATTTCATAGTTAATAGATTTTCATCATGAACATACTTCTGTATTTTGAGCATATCTAGAGTTACAAAAATATTTTTAACTTAAAACCACTTTCTATAGATCCCTAACATAAATATCTAAACCTTTCATGAAGACCATAATTTCAAATTCCAAACAGAAACATCACATAATCACATAATAGTCAATAGATTATCATTTTTCATTATCACCAATTGCTGGAAAATTTACTGGTTTGACAATATTTAGTAAATTAGCTATAACTCATAGTATAAAAATAATTTTTGAATGAGGCCAAGTTCTATGTTTCAATAATTCCATTATCTATAATTTTTATGAAGACCAAAAATTCCAAATCCAAACATAAATATCACAAATTCATAGTATACTAAACTATCTCAAAGAAAGTAACAAAACGTACATATGTTAGTAAATTCAACATTTCTGGATCTACAAAAATAATTTTGGCATGAGACCAGTTCTAAATTACTCATAACACAAATATCTAAAACTTTTATGAAGATACTAAATACTAATTCTCATCACAACATTCCCAGTTTTAAAAATACCAACAGTGATTCACGTCAGCAGATTTTTAGCATGAATATACTTCTGTCTTTTAGGTATAACTAGAGCTACAAAAATAATTTTGACTTAAAACCACTTTATAAAGATCCATAACACAAATATATACAACTTTTATGAAGACATCAAAGGCTGATTATGCATGTATAAGTCCCAGAATTTTAATATATACACAAAACATAGGGTAAATATTCCACTCGGACATACTGTAGTATTTTGGCTATAACGTTTGCTATACATATTCAAATTAATTTATTCAGGTCTCAAAATTCAGATACAAAAAGATCTACAACTTTTATGAAGAAGTCAGAATCAAAATCTAACTTTTTCAATCTCAAAACTGAGCAACAATATACGAAATTAAAACTGGAATACTAGAACAGCATACAATTCTATCCATTTCATAGTTATTCACAACCCTGTCCCCTCTTACCTTAATGGAGGTTCCTAAAGTGGTTGAAATGTTGTATTATTGTCCTAGCTTCAGATCAAGAGTGAACTTGATGGAGAAAGTGAAAGAAAATAAGAGAGAGACTTCACTAACTTTAGCTTGTTCTAAGAATTCAGACTTGGGAACAAGATGTAGTGTTGATTTAATGATGCAAATGACAAGTGGGGGACAAGATTTTCATAATGGGATTGTAGTGGGATGTTAGGTACATGAATTATGGTGATAATGGAGGTTTTAGGTGAGAAAAATGAGCTGGATTGTTGTCCATTTCCGCAGCCTACATAATGTAGCTTGAATGATTGAAGTAAATATCAACTTTGACACTGTTTTGGTATTTTAGGCATATCTCTCTCATATCTTAATGTATTTTAACAAATGTGGTCTTGTTAGAAAGATAAGACAACGCGGAACAACTTTGTAGTTTACCACATTTTCAAATTCAGACTCTAACAAGGTATTAAAATATGTACAAGATGATATGATTGAAGTAAAATATCAATTCTGACACTGTTTCGGTATTTTGGACATATCTCTCTCATATCATAATGGATTTTAACAAATTTGGTCTTGTTGGAAAGATAAGAAAAAGAGAAATAACTTTGTAGTTGGCCACATTTTCAAATTCAGAATCTAACTAACAATTAAAATGTGTACAAGATAACGAATTTTGAGTGAAGTATGTGGCAATTTGATGAGAGTAATTGGAAAAGCCAAGGAAATTAATAACTAAGGAAATAAGTAATAAATTATTTGATTAACTTTTACCGAAGGTATAAAGTTAAAATTATTTACCATGGTAAAAGGTTAAATCAAAGATGTTGTCCTAACCAAAATTTATGTAGAAAGTTGAGATAAAATGGATAATATTAATAATGACCTAGATTAAAAATAATTACACATGAGATTAAAATTTTTGGGATGTTACACCAGGGGCTTCCCCCCAAGTCATTTATTTTCTGTCAAAATAGCTTCAGGAACACCTCTCTAGGCTATTCCATTCCTCAATTTATTTGTAGGGGCATCCCCCCAAGTCATTTATTCTCTATCAAATAGCTTTAGGTACACCGCCCTAGGCTATGCCATTTCTCAGTCTATTCTAGGGGCATCCCCCCAAACATTTTGAGCCATGCCTAGGCTAGGCTATTCCTTTTGAGCTAGGGGCATCCCCCCAAACATTTATCTTTTGTCAAAAAGCCTTAGAAACCTATACCTAGGCTATTCCTTTCGAGCCAGGGACATCTCCCCAAACATTTATCTTTTGTCAAAAAGCCTTAGGAACCCATGCCTAGGCTATTCCTTTCGAGCCAGGGGCATCCCCCCGAACATTTATCTTTTATCAAAAAGCCTCAGGAACCCATGCCTAGGCTATTCCTTTCTTGCCAGGAGCATCCCCCCAAACATTTATCTTTTGTCAAAAAGCCTTAAGAACCCATGCCTAGGCTATTCCGTTCGAGTCAGGGGTATCCCCTAAAACATTTATCTTTTATCAAAGCCTCAGGAACCCATGCCTAGGCCATTTCATTTCCCAGTTGGAGCAAGGGGTATCCCCCCAAACATTTGTTTTCTGTCAAAGCCTCAGGAACCCATGCCTAGGCTATTCCTTTTGAGTCAGGGGCATTCCCCAAAACATTTATCTTTTATCAAAGCCTCAGGAACCGATGCCTAGGCCATTTCATTTCCCAGTTGGAGCTAGGGGCATCCCCCAAACATTTATTTTCTGTCAAAGCCTCAGGAACCCCTGCCTAGGCTATTCCTTCGAGTCAGGGGCATCCCCCAAAACATTTGTCTTTTATCAGAGCCTCAGGAACCTATGCCTAGGCCATTTCATTTCCCAGTTGGAGCCAGAGGCATCCCCCAAACATTTATTATCTGTTAAAGCCTCAGGAACCCATGCCTAGGCTATTCCTTTCGACTCGGGGCATCCCCCAAAACCTTTATCTTTTGTCAAAGCCTCAGGTACCCCACTCCTAGGCTATTCCATTTCTCAATTGGAGCCAGGGGCATCCCCCAAGTCAAGTTAATTTCTATCAAAAAGCCTTAGGTACCCTCTTTTAGGCTACTCTACTTATCAATTTGAACCAGGGGCATCCCCCAAGTCATTTATTTTTTGTCAAAAAGCCTCAGGTACACCGCCCTAAGCTATTCCATATCTCGATTTAAGCCAAGGGCATTCCCCAGGTCAAGTTATTCTCTGTCAAAAATCCTCAGGTACCCCCTCCTTGGCTATTCTATTTCTTAGTTTGAACCAGGGGCATTCCCAAAGTCATTTATTAAAAGCTTCGGTACCCACTCCTAGGCTATCCCATTCCTCGATTTGAGCCCGGGGCATCCCCTAGTCATTTGATTTCTATCAAAAAAGCTTCAGGTACCCATTCCTAGGCTGTGTCCTTCAATCCAAAAGCATCGGGACAATTCCCTATGTCGTTTATTTTTATTCGAAGCTTCCCTCTCTAAGCTACCTCATTATTGATATCAAGGAAATATCCTCTGATTTGTTCACCTTTTGGGCAAGGCTTCAACTTTAATTACCAAAGTTGGCACTCTAAGTTATTCTCACCAAGGATTGGCCCTTTATATCTTCTGTTCGCCAAATTTGGCACCTTTTCAAGTCAAGATTGGCACTCTTAGATACCTCGTATTACCAAGGTTGGGATTGTCTGACTTTCCCCCCAGTTGCCAAAGTTGGCACTCTTAACTCTTTTTGATGATGTCAAGGTTCGAAGCCTCTGTCTGCCAAACTTGTTACTTCTTCAAGCTTTCATTACCGAAGTTGGTACTTCTAAGTCTTTCCCATTGCCAAGACCCATGTTGTTTGAGCCTTCTATTTGTTAAAGTTAGCATTGTTTCAGTTTTCTACTTGCCGAAACCGACACCCTTTTTAATTCATCGTTGTCAAGGTCTTCTCCGAGGAGGTGGTGTTCACGTCTTTACTTCCTTTTCATAATATGAATGAATCATTCATATTTTCACAAAAAAAAGTAAAGAGGGGTAACTATAAACACCCATTTCAGGTCCTATTTTTTTTTTATCATTGCTTTGATTAAATAAAATAAAACAAAGACCTATCCCTCTCCCATCATCTTTGGCCTGCCACACTTCTAAATTCTAACAGAAGGTCTCATTTCCAACACAAGCATGGTGGGAGGGTTTAAAAGAATATTCATTAAAAAATAGTAAGGCCCATCAGCAACCAGGCAATAAAAAACTTCATCATCCCATCCCCATCCATATTTTACAGAGGACCTTGACTTCATCTTCTGAACCTTCTTCACCTTCCTCCTCATAACTGATTTTTTATCATAAAAACCAAAAAATCACTATCTCATTTCTATATCCTCATTTTCATCCGCTTTCCAACAATGACAATCCATCTTCATCTTCTTCACCTTCACTAACGAAAAATAAAAAACAACAACAATGTATCAACCAAAAATCAAGAACCATCTTCATCACTTTCAATCAACATACACAATCTTCTTTATCAACAAAATTAACCAATAACAATAAACCAAAATACAATAAATAGTGAAGGGAAGAAGAAGTCGTTAGGCCACCAGCCACTGGACTCTCGAGCACCACCACCGCGCCTCCCTCTCTCGCGAGCCACGGCTAGACCACGAATGCCTCCCTGAACCACCCCTGGACCGTGGGTAGAATCGGCTCCCCGACGCTGAGTACCACCACGACAGACTCCCTTCCCCGATTAGAAGCCCCCGAGCTCATCGACCCACCGCACCGGATTCCGACCAAAACCTCCGGTCAGAGCCACCTCCACCGGTCAGGACCCTCCTTAACGCAGTTCACCGACCAAGTTGTCGCTCGCTGACCAAGCTGCCGTTCGGCCTCTACGCCCGCTGCTTTCCTTCTTCTTCATCTTCCAGTCCTTCTCTCTCCCTCTCTCCATCGTTCTCTCCCTCTCCCTCTCCCTCTCACTCCTTATCCTTCATTTCTCTCTTTCCTTCACTCTCCGTCAATCTGTCCCTCTCCCTCTCACTCTCTACCCTTCGTCTCTCTCACTCTCTTCATCATTCTCTCGTTCTCCTCTCTGAATCAGTTTCTCTCTTTCTCACTCCTCCGTTCCCTCTCCCTCACTCGTTTGCCACCCCTTTTCTCTTTACTTCCCCCCTTTCTTTCTTTTTTCTTTAGTTTTAGGTTTGTTATGTGTTTGGGCCTTAGATGGTGAGGCCCAATCCTATGGTCCTCTTTTCTTTTTGTTTGTTCATATGATAATGGGCTCCAAAAGCCCAAATTAGTTTTTGAGTAGTGGGTTTCAGGGCAGTGGGCTTTAGGATAGGAGCCTAAAATTCATTTTTTAAAGGGTATATTGTTATTATTATTGTTATTACTTATCACTTTTACAATTATTAATTAGGATTGTATGTTGTATATTACTTATCTTTTGGAGCTCCAAGCAAAAAAAAAAGAGTTTGTTTATTGATTTATTTTAGGAGATATTAAAGTGAAAAATGAGTAAAATAGTAAGATTTAAATACCCTTTTTAGAGTAAAAACAAATTACCTTTTATGTTAACTCAAAAAATAGCAATAAAAGTTAAGGCCTAATTTCCCTTTTACTTTAGAGTAAAAATAAATAGATTTATTTGATGCTAACTTAAAAATTAAATATGTGTTTGTTTTAAAATCTTACGAGTGATGTCGTGCAGAATTACTTTTGCCTACATTTACGACATAAGATTTCGAAGGTTTATGCACGTGCGATCTTCTTCGCCTTGTATTTCTCCTACCTCATGAGCTTTCTTTCATTACTAAAAATCAAAATTGATCAAAAAAATCTAAATATTTTTAAAATTTAATTTATATAAAGAACTACGTAACCCTGATTTCTCAAAAGTTCGAGAATAGGTAGGAGCGGGAATCAATTCCTGTCGAGCCCATTTTCTTTTGTTTAATTTCTATGTCTCTGTTATTGTCTCTATCTATTTTATCTATTTAATATTTTATTTAAATAGTAATTTGTTTAAAACAAGGTTAATTTAGATGTGATGTCTTGTTAATCTCATGTTTTTAGTATTTTATTTAAAATGGTAATTTGTTTAAAATGAGGTTAATTTAGACGTGACGTCTTGTTAATCTCACGTTTTTAACATTTCATTTAAAATAGTAACTTCTTTAAAATGAGGTTAATTTACGACATCTTGTTAATCTCATATTTTTAACATTTTATTTAAAATGGTAATTTCTTTAAAATAAGGTTAATTTAGATAAGACGTCTTGTTGATCCTCACGTGTCTTCAATGCATTCTGTTTCTCTTATAGCAGTGAGGTTAATTTGGATGAGACGTCCTGTTGATCTTCAGTTTTGTTAATCAACTTCATTCTACTCTATCTCATTTAATTTTATTTTAATCTTCAAATTTTTTATGTATAAATTAAGGTTAATTTGGATGAGACCTCCTGTTAATCTTTACTTTCACTTTGTTTTCTTCTTTCTTACTGTCACTATTTGGTAAAATTTTTTACTATTACTGTTTCGTTTGTTTTGTCTATTTGTGTTTGTTTTGTCGTTTTGTGTGTTCTTTTTCCTAAAAGAAGTTAAAAATAATTTCTGGGCTATTTTGAAGTGTGCGCTATCAACTTGAGGTAAGCGTTTTTTGACGGACAGTTGTGAGGTGCTAATACCTTCCTCAACTGTAATTCCACTCCCGAATTTAGAATTTCACTTTTATGATCAGTGTTTTGAAGTAGGTTTTCCAGTATTTTACCTTAGAAAATATTAGTGGCGACTCCCTGTTTTCTTTTCGAAAGGATTTCGAAACACGTTTCATTCTTAAAGGTTGTCCATGCCGCTGCGATCCCGGTTGCGATAGTCATTTTTAATTATGATGGGGTGGGGTCACACGTCTGTCATGATTACACCTTTCCATATCTCGAGGCCATTGAAGGCCATTTAAGGGTTGTATTAAAATGCCATGTCCATCGATTTGGGGGTTCTATACCCCTAGCCATCAGATTAGGGGTTACGTGGCATCTTCCATAGGTACTGGCTCCTGAGTGCATCGTGCCCACTGCTTCCTCACGCCCTTTGTATTCTAACAGTTGGATCTGGGGGGCTAGCAAAAAGGTGTCTTCTTACTATAAATTCGTCTTCCTTCTCTGTTTCCAACTTTTCAGGCTTTCTTCTTTCTTTCTGCTTTCTTGCTTAGCAACTTTCTCTGTGATTTCCACCGCCGCACCCGTTTCATCCTTTGTCTCTTTTTCCCATTTAGCGTTTTCTTTGTCAGGTCAGTGCCTCACCTTTCTTCTTCCTATCTTTACTTTGGAGATTATTAAGTGTGCTTATGGAGGGGACTTATAAGTGGGTGAGAAACGAGGTGTTACTCATTTCTTCATCTCTCCAGAGTGAGGTAGCAGTGGCTTATCTATGGGAAGTGAGGACCTTCAACCATTCCACCATTGCACATAATGTAGAGTGCATTTGTTGTTCTGAGTCTGATAGAGTTTGCCACGAGCATAGGGATCCCATTGAGTTAGATTTTACTTTTGTGTATGAGACTCTTTTCTCCTGACTTCACCTCTTCTTTCCCTTTTCTAAATTTTAAATCGGGGTTTTATGTGCTCTGAACATCGCCCCTACTCAACTACACCCGAATGGCTGGGCGTTCGTACGAGCTTTTGAGATATTGTGCGAGCACTTCGGCCGTATGCCCTCCGTGCCCCTATTCTTTTATTTTTTCAATGCCAAAATTCCCAAAGCGGGGACACCTGTGGGTTGGGTTTCCCTGAACGGTGTCGCTTACCATAACCTAATAAGAGCCTTTTATCAATCCTATAAGAATTTTAAGATAGGATTCTTCAAAATATGAGTCGGGCTGGATCCACCCGGGAAGGACTTTTTGCATTACCCTGACACTCAACCCTGCTTCCCACTCTACTGGACTCGTAACCTAGTCCAATTTTGAGTATCTTTGGATGACTTGACTCTATTCAAGAAGACAGACGCTAAATTTTTATCCGATGACTTGGGGACCTTCTTTAGCTCTCAAGCCCTGATTGCCCTATCCCTTCATCCGAGTGCTCTTGATGCTTGGATAGGTGAGAGTGGTTTCTGTTGTTTTCTATGCATGTTTTGATTTTTCAGATTGTGTGTTTTGACCAGGTGTGTATGTTTGTGCTGCTGACATGGCCCTGGAGAAGCTATCTTTGAAGGATTTACAGAAGCGATACACCGGTAAAGCTTCCCGAGCGGAAAGAAAGAAAGGGGTGACATAGAGGGGGAGAGTTCAGCTATTCCCCTTGCTGCTCCTGGAGGTTTTCCCTGAGTTATCACTACTGTCATCCTCATCTCCGTGGTTCCAACCACCTCACAGCTAGAGAGAAGCAGGGTGATCATCAAAGAGGGAACGCTCTGAGGAGTTTGCTCAAGATGATGAGATGAGGTCATAAGCCTCCAGAGTAGGTGTTCCCGATTCCCCACTACACTCTAGGGGTCAGGCTGGGATTCCTCGCATCGTGATATCCGACAGTCCTGAGAAGGAGACAAGATCCCCTTAGCTTCAGAGTCAGGTGAGTCAGAGGTTGGTGGAGGTTAACTCTGATGAGGAGGTGTCAGCTGGTCGAATCTTTGTAGCCCTTCCGAGTGAGATGAACCTTGAGGACAGGCGATGGGAGAGCTTTGCTAATGGGACGCTGTGTGGCACCCACAACCCTGCTCATTCCCTGTGGGACGTTCGCTTTCCCATTCCAAGTTTTATGGACCGGACGGTGGTCTTCAAGGAGGATATGGGCAAGTTTAAAGGCTCGAACCCAACCTCTATGTGCTGTGCAATTGAAATGTTCAACCTCTGGGCCATTTTAATGACTCGGTTCTTAGAGAAGAGGTTCTCCTAACAAGAGAAAGAGCTCGCTATTTTGAAGGAAGAGAAGGCTACCCTTCAATGTGAAAAAGTCCAGCTCTAGCAGTCTCGTGACTTCACTACACTGTAGCTTGAGGGTGCGTTGAAGGAAGTCAGGGGAGTAACCGATAAGCTAAAGCAGGCCAAAACTGAGTTGACAAAGGCTCGACAAGAGTAAAAGGGGGCCGAGGCAAAGCTGAGTGCCACCGTTGAGCAATGCTCTAACCTTGGGATACAGTTGGGTTCCACCAAAGAGACTTATGGCTTGGTTTATGCAGGCAAGAGGGAGGTTGAGGAAAAGTTGAAGAAGGCGGGGTTTGTATTAGAGAAGTAGAGAGAGGAAAAGGAGGCTTACGCATTTTTTATGGAAGAGGAGCTGTCGAAAAAGTATGTAGCCTCTTTTGACCTTTGTCAGCAGTAGATACAGGTACTAAATCCCTCTTTGGAGCTCAACCTGGAAGGTGTCAATCCATTTCACATCATCATGGATGGCAAGATTGTGGACCTCCCTGATTCCGAAGGGGAAGAGGAGGTAGCTGCCGAAGCTACCATCAGGGGTGGATTAGGAGGTAGCTGCCGAAGCTCCTCCCGATGAGACCCTAGTTATGGACACTCTTGCTCCTGATGCCTCGGCCACTGAGACTCCTGTTGTAGACGCCCCAGCCGTAGATCTCGTAGTTACTGACATTTGAGTGTATTCCTCTCTTTTTGGTTTCTTCTTTGTTCCTTTGTTTCCGAGTTAATTTTATGAATGAGAATTTCAAGCTTTTGTTGTTGCTTCTTGTATGTAGATAGCTTGTGAACTGTGAACTGTTACTCGAATACTTTATATTATATAACGCTTTTACCGAGAGAACTGAATCTGTGTTAGGATCTTAAACACTTAAAGGATTTAAGTTTTATAACATAGAGCCGAGGGATCAGCTCCGCGTTCGGACCTTAGTACTTGAACAATTTTCAAGTTTTAAATGTATTTGTTAAGGGATCAACTCCGTGTTCAGACTTTAGTACTTGAACAATTTTCAAGTTTCAGATGTATTTACCAAGGGATTGACTCCATGCTCGGACTTTAGTACTTGAACGATTTTCAAGTTTCAGACGTATTTGCCGAGGGATCGACTCCGCGCTCGGACTTTAGTACTTGAACAATTTTCAAGTTTCAGACGTATTTTCTAAGGGATCGACTCCACACTCGGACTTTAGTACTTGAACAATTTTTAAGTTTCAGACGTATTTGCCGAGGGATCGACTCCGCGCTCGGACTTTAGTACTTGAACGATTTTCAAGTTTTAGACGTATTTACCGAGGGATTGACTCCGCGCTCAGACTTTAGTACTTGAACGATTTTTAAGTTTTGGATGTATTTGCCGAGGGATCGACTCTACGTTCAGACTTTAATACTTGAACAATTTTTATATATTTTGTTTTGTGACTAAATAATATGGGGAATTTTTATTGAGAGAGAGATGGGGGCCTCGTTAAAACCTGTGAACACCTATTTCGGTCCAGTCAATTGTCACCAAGAATAGGGAATTTTTGTCACCAAGAATAGGGAATCCATAAGTGATTAAAAAAAATAAAAAATTCTGACTCGGAAATGATCATTTCCGAGTAAGATGACTCGGAATGATCATTTCCGAGTAAGGAGTCTCCGAGTGAGACATGGCCGAGTGGTATGTTGATGTATGGTGATGTGAGTGGGAATCTAGCCCAAGCAGAAAGGTAAGCGCTCAAGCGAGTGGGAACCTCGCCCAAGCGGAACGGTGAGCGCTCAAGCGAGTGGGAGTCCTGCTCAAGCGGAAAGGCGTTTCGAGTAACATGTCTCCGAGTAAGACGTTGCCGAGTGAATTGTCATCGGGTGGGGTGTTTCTGAGTGGAGGATTACCGATTGGAACTGCTCAGAATGTAAATGGGACTGTTATTGAATGACTATTTTCTGAGTGAATATGTCCAAGTTTCCAAGTTCTGAGTGAGAAAAAGGCTGTTTCCGAGTGAAAATGTCCAAGTTTCCAAGTTCTAAGTGAAAAGAAGGCCGGTTCCGAGTGAAAATATCCAAGTTCCAAATTCTGAGTGAGGAATAAGACCGACTCCGAGTGAATGAATCCAAATGATTGGATGATGAGTGAAACCATTCTGATTGGAAGATAAGACCGACTCCCAAGGTCAGTTCCGAGTAAATCCTTCAAGTCGTGAAGTTCTGAGAGTCACTTTTGAAGAAATTCCGAGTGAATGCTTCAAACAGAAACAAGATCTGAGCCAAATACTTCCGATTGAAACAATCCTGAGTCACTCTTTCTTCAGTCAGTACCGAGTCACCCTCTCTTCAATCAGCACTGAGTGAAGTATCTTCAGTCAGTACCGAGTCATTCTTAGTCAGCACCTAGTCACTCACTCATCAGTCAGTACCGATTGAGCCATTTTTTAGTCAGCACCGAGTGAATCCTTTCACTCAATTTCCGAGCCATTTTTACCCATTTCTGAGCACCTTTTCAACCATCGCCGAGCCACCTTTTCAACCGTAACCGAGCCATTTCCACCAGTTCCGAGCCACCATTTTCACCAATTCCGAGCCCCCTTTTTAACCGTCACCGAGACATTTCCACCAGTTCTGAGCCATCCTTTCACCCAGTTCCGAGCCAATCTTCAGTCAGTTTCGAGCCAATCTTCAGTCAGTTCTGATGTCACTTTTCACTCGGTTCCGATTGAATGTGTCAACCAAAATTGTTTGCTCGTCCAGCCCTTCATAACCACAATACTGACCCTCCTCACAGCAACTACACCGACCAACAAAGCAACACCGAGCAAAGCTTTCACTCGGTTTTTGTAGGTACAACACCTTTTCTACTTGGTCTTGTGCACAAAAGGCACCTTTTCCACTCGGATTTTGGAGAGAAGGTGAAATCCGACCCATATTCCCACCGAATGCCCTTGCTGACTTGGATTTCCACTATCCAAGTGGATCCTTGATTTGTGGGGGGCGGTTGACAAAGTGACAAAGGAGAAACCCACTAGCCGCCGTCCCCTATAGCTGTTTAGGTGCAAGCTATTCCCACCAACTCTATCCAGGCTGTATCCAACGCTGATCAAGTGGGGCGGCTGACTTCAAGACAAAAGGAGCAGCCCCCACTTGCCACTAAGGGTGGACGACCAAGACCTCCATAAGTAGAGAGGATCCAGGAGGCCTTCAAAGGAGGAAGAACTCTGAAGCAATTTTTTTTGATTGTCCCCTTACCCCTCTCACCGTCCACACCATTCTTTCTTTCTCCACCTCAACCAACACAATCCCCTCAAACCTCACCTGTCCATCCCCCTCTTTCTCCAACCAACGTCCTCACTCTTCCTCAAACCCATAAACACAATCCCCTCAAACCTCTCAACATCGTCTCCCTCTCCATATAACCCCTGAAATACACCTCTCAACACCGTCTCCCCTCTCCTTCCAAACTACACCTCTCAACACCGTCTCCCTCTCCATACAGCCCCCTAAAGCGCCCTTCTCCTCTTTTCTTCATACCACACAGACCCCTCAAATCTCCCTTCACCGTACAGCCCTCACCAACACCGTCTTCACCTCTCTCCCAGTACCGTCCTTCTCCCAAAATCACACCAGCACCCCTCAAAGTCCTCACCACACCAGCACCCCTCTAATCCTCTCAATACCGACCAGCACCCCTCAAACCCTCTCAACATCGTCCCTCATCCTCTCCACACCGACCTTCCACTCTCCAACTGTCCTCACTACACTGTCCGTCCTTCTCCTTACTACACCGTCTCACTCTCCCTCAAAAGACCAACACCGTCCCCTTCTCTCCCTCTCCACCTCACCATACGATCCTTCCCTCAAGCCAACAGCCCCCCTCTAAAAACCATGCCATACACCCTCTCAAACACATCATCCTCTCCTTAAAACCCATACCAACAGTCCCTCAAATTCTCACCACACCGTACACCCCTTCAAATTTAGTCCCTCTCCTCTCAACTCACACCGTCCAGCTCCTTTTTCAATACACCGGTCCTACTCTTCCCTTCATTTTTAATATTTGTACTTGTTTATTTTCTGCTAAATTAATTTTTATTCGGTGACTTTGTCTTCCTCTTCAATTGTCAATTAATTTCTATTGATTGATAAATATTAATAAAAATGAGTGCTTCACAGATTTTATTTGGATTAGTGTAAAAAGTTGTAATAATAATAATAATTATTATTATTATTGCAATTTTCATTTTCTTTTCTTAAAAAAGGTGGAGCGAGATTAATTTGGACGAGACGTCCTGTTAATCTCATTTTTTTTATATATAATATCTTTTTCTAAAAAAGGGTGGAACGAGTTTAATTTGGACGAGACGTCCTGTTAATCTCATTTTTTTATATAACATTTTTAAAGAAAAAAGAAGGGTGGAGCGAGTTTAATCTGGACGAGACGTCCTGTTAATCTCATGTAAATATTCCGTGTTTATTTTTGTTTATTTTTGTATATTTTGTCACCTCGTATACTTTCTTTTCATGAAGAAGTTAAAATAATTATTGGGTTAATTATAATGCGTGCTATCATATTGAGGTAACCGTTTTTATAACGGACAGTCGTGAGGTGCTAATACCTTCCTCACCTATAATCAGACTCCCGAATCTGGAATTTTATTTTTTTCGACCAATGCTTTAATAAAAGGTTTTCCCGATATTTTATCCTAAAAAATATTGGTGGCGACTCCCTGTTTTTTTCTTTTCGAACCAAAAAATTGTTTTGAGGGTCGGCCGTGCCACTGCGATCCCGGTCGCGACAGATGGCGACTCCACTGGGGACTTAGAGAGTCAAGCCAGTCAACTTGATAGCGCATGTTTTAATTAGCATAATAATTATTTAACTTCTTCTTTTATTTTATTTTCTGTCAATATTTGTATATGGTTTCTGTTTGGTTGTATTCTATCATTTATGTTCTGTAAATGCTCCTAGGCTAGAGGACCATGTTACTTTTCTGCAATCATTGAACTCTAGGGTAAATGACTTTGTATATTTGTTCTGTGTTTGTTCTTTGTGTAGAATGAGGTAAGGTAAAAGGTATTGAATGCCCTTTCACACACTACACTCACATTTTTGCACACACTGATGAGTGACGCCCTATACCCGGGCCCCAAATGAAGCTTAAGTTAGGAGGGGTTGGTAACGGAATCGTATGGGATGTACTTCCTATCCGGTGTTCGTGAGAACCTTAACTAGAGTTTGACCTCTCATGATATACGCACCTAGTGGACTCCCCACTGTTGCGTCTCTGTCATGGGTAGGATCTTGGCTCTGGTGACCTTCTAGATGTCTAGTATAAGCCACCCGGTATGGAAAATCACTTTTAGACAAGCCATAGGTCCTAGAAAAGACTTTCAGCAAAACCCAACCTCGGCAACAAAAGGGCAAGCTTTACTTTACCTTATGTCATTTTCACTCTCCCTTTTAATCCAAATGAATGAATTATTTACCCATTGAGGGTACTCCATTTCGAAAACAATGATTCATTTTTGAAACACCCAGTATACTTCGAGTGGGTGGATAATTCTCTTTTGATCATGTACCTCTAAGTCCTGAGTTGTAGATTTTCCTTGTCGTCAAAATAAAAAAAAATCAAAAGAAACAACTTTATGACCGTTCAACTGGGGCATCAATGACGATTAAGAAAATCTATGTTTTCTGCGACTTGGACTCGTATGAGTTTTGGAAATCAATGTTTCCCAAACAAAAAACAAAAAAAAAATTTTACATCTTTGGGAAAAACTTGAATTTCAAAACGAAACAATAATTGACTCCTTTTCTTTGTTTCGGTATTCGTAGGGAACGATTTAGAAATTGGCAGTATCTCTGAGCAAGTATAGAAATTAACATGAAACATGACAATTATGGTACAGATGTGACAGAGTTGAAGAAAATATTACATCTCAAAGCTAAGAAGGTTGATACAGATAGCCTACAAGTACTGGGGAAAAGATTAAGTCTGACTCAAAAGATGGCCCTTACCAGGAAATATGGGAAGATCTTAAAACTATTGGAGGTGGAAGTCCAAACCGAAGCAATTACAGCCTTGGCACAATTTTATGACCTACCCCTCCGCTGTTTCACATTTAGAGATTTTCAACTGGCACCGTCAATAGAAGAGTTTGAGCAGATATTGGGGTTACAAGTGGAAGGTTAAATTCCCTATCGCCATCTTGACCATCATGCCACAATCGCTTCAGTTGCCCGTATTTTGAGAATCTCTCCCGAAGCATTAAGGAATGTGCAAATGAATAGAAATCAAGTTCTCGGGTTCACTCGAGAATTTCTTGAGAAGCATATGCAGATCCTGGCTGATAAAGGAGAATGGGAGGCTTTCATGGACACTTTAGCCCTCACTATCTATGGGGTTGTCTTGTTCCCTAATTTAGACAACTACGTACATTATAATGTCGTTGCCGTCTTCCTGGCTCGTAAGCATCGGCTCGAGAATCCCGTCATAGCCATGTTGGATAATGTGTATTGCACCATGGATTTCTACCACACACAAGGGGGAAAGAGGATCATTTGTTGTTTGCCCGTTTTATACGTATGGCTCATATCTCACATCTTTCCTCAGATATGTAAAGCTGAGTGTCCAGTTTCTGATTTGAAATTGTGTCAATTGACTGTGAAGAGTGGGCGTGAATGGGCTAATCACCTCGTAGGCCTTACAGCAGAAAAAGTCAGGTGGTATCCTCAATGGCTAATGGTCGAGTCAATCATCTATAGTTGCGGAGGCTATCTGAATGCTCCTCTTATGGGCACGCAGGGATGCATCAACTACAACCCTGTTATTGCAAAGCGTTAGTTGGCTTATCCTCTATTCGGGCCACCGAATGAACAACTGCTCATTCCTTTCGTCTTATACTATGCAAAAGGGAATTACACAACCGTTGTTCAGGATATAGCCAACGCGTGGAAGAAGGTCCATAGAATGGGAAAAGAATTAGGGGCACGAAGCCATGTTGTAGGGGCTAAATATTTTGAATGGGTCCTAAACAGGGCCTCCATTGTGAAACTGCCCTTCAAAAGTCCTTCATACCAATCCACGAATAATTTTCCTCCGCCACTTATCATGGAGGACAAGGCCACCATGGCTCTAAAAGCACAAATAGAAGAGTTAATGGCAAAGAATCAAAACCTAGAAGAAGATCTTTTGAAATGTCAACGAGAGTGCGCCCTTCAGAGGAAAGAGAATTTTGAGGGGAAACATGCTATGGATGAAATGCGAAAGAAGAGGAAGATTGACGAAGACTATAGGGTGAAACATGACCATTGCCTTCGTGCAGCTAATTCCCAGCTTAAAATGAAAGGCCAACAGAGCGACGCCATATTGGCCGAAAAACAGGTTCTGAAAAACATGCTAGCACAATCCAAAGAAAAAGAAAAAGGGACCTTGGTACAGAAGGAAATGTTGCAAACCCAGGTCCACAAATTGGAGCAACAGCTTGATGAAATAATGAGGGCCTATGAGCAAGAAATACATGATGAATAGAAAAAGGCCTGTGATGCTGAGCAACGCTGCCAAGAGACCACATGAGTCTTGGGGATTGAGTTAGCTTAACGGGACGAGGACGTTCATTTATGGATGGATCGTTTCGCCAAGTTGGCATACTTAGCCAATGGAATCTTGGAGGATTTTCCCTTAATGTTAAAACAGGCCGAAGGCATGATCAATCCTCTATCCACCCCAAAAAAATATCATCATTTCTGAATTATTGCCAAGAAAGACTTTGTAAAATGAGGGCCATGATTTCCCGGGCCAGGGATGGTTAAAATGTTGTAATCAAATCTTTCAAGTACTATTGTATCTCTACGAAAGAATAGAATGATGAATTAATTTGCTTTCACAATTGTCTCATGTTAATTTCTGCTTTACTGCTTTACCTAGTACTTTTGAACGGGACGTTCTGAGGAACGGTCGGAGAATACATGCTAAATTCAGAATCGCATCCTGCGTAATATCATTTGTTTCTCTTTTCCTTTTTCTTTATTTGTTTTCTTTTATTTTTCTGACAAAATATTGTGGTTTCCAGACATAACGGGTAGACATCCTTACGCGACTAGGCTTAATACAAGACTTATGGCTGAAATGGAACAAGAAAATGAGAGCTTGAGAGCTGAAGTCAATCAGTTGAAAGAGCAAATAGCTGAAATGGCCAAGCTTCTTGAAAGGAGAGTCACAGAAAGGGATTCTTTAGCAGGTGTTAAAAACGCCAGACAACGACCATCCACTCCCCAACACACTCAGGGTCCTGCTGGAGGGCCAAGCTCAAACCCTGCTGCGCCTCCCCTAACTATTCACGTTAGGAAATCAAACCCTGCTGACACCCAGCAACCTATCTACATAGATGAGGAAGGAAATGCCATACCTTTTCCGCAATATGGATTGCCACCTGGCTATTTCCCACCACTTCAAGAAGAGCCTGATTATCAGGAAACAATCCTTCATACGGCTCAACCAAACGTCCCACCCGTTCGGTATCCTCAAACGATTCCAATCCATACACAAGCCACGCAACCACAAGCTGCTCAAGCAACAGCCAGACCCCACATTTCAATGCCTAATGCAAACCCGGCGTATGTCGACCAGCCAATTAGGGGTACTAGTCATTATGTCGCTACAGGTCCAAATGCTGCTGCTGCTACTCAGGAGGGAAGATTAGATTTCCTGGAAAGACGGTTAAGAGAGATAGAAGGAACGAATAGGTTTGGAATGGGCAGTGCTGCACAACTCTGTCTGATTCCCGATGTTTTTATTCCTCCTAAATTTAAAGTGCCTGAATTTGATAAGTATTGGGGGCTAACCTGTCCAAAGAACCATCTTACCATGTACTGCCGGAAGATGGCTTCTCATGCTTCTAATGACCCTCTGCTCATTCATTGTTTCCAGGATAGTCTGGCTGGAGCACCTTTGACTTGGTACAATCATCTTGAACGATCTCGTATACGCTGTTGGGAGGATCTGGTAGATGCTTTCATGCAACAGTACAAGTATAATCTGGATATGGCGCCAGATAGAGTACAGTTGTAAAACATGACTAAAAAAGATAACGAGACGTTTAAAGAATACGCCCAGCGGTGGCGTGAGGTAGCAGCTCAGGTCGACCCGTCTCTATCAGAGAAAAAAGTAATTTCCACATTTATTGATACACTCCAGTCACCTTTCTACAATAAGATGATTGGAAGCATTTCCTCTTATTTCTCTGACATCGTCACTATCGGAGAAAGAATAGAGAATGGCCTGAGGACTGGGAAGATTACTCGAGGCCCATCTGGGGTTGGTACAACAAGAAAACCTTCACTAGGAGAAGGTAAGAGAAGAGAAGGAGAGACTAACCTAGTCTCTCATAACCAAAGAAGGAACCAGCCCAGACTACCTACCCCTGTCACCTTTCCGTCAACTTATCATAATGCGCCACACCCATATGTGGCTGCAATCCCAAATTCAAACCCACCACATTTCCGACCACCTGTTATACGACCACCTGTACCACCGCAAGCACCATACCAACCACCACAAATGACCGCACTCAAGTGCAATTTGATCCAATTCCCATGACCTACACAGAGCTTCTCCCCCATCTTATTGAAAACACATTGGTAGCACCTTGCCCTCTAAAACCGCTTCAACCACCTTATCCCAGAGGATATGACCCAAATACGCAGTGCGATTACCACGCGGGTGCACCGGGGTATTCCACTGAGAATTGCCTGGCACTGAAGTTTAAGGTAAGAGATTTAATCAGAGCTTATTAGATAAGCTTCAAAGAGGGAAGCCCAAATGTGACCACCAATCCTCTGCCTAACCACGGGAGACCAGGTGTTAACGCTATGGAAAGAGATGAGGAATGTATTTCCAAGGTTGAGGACATCTAAATGCCGTTGGAAACGATTCACTCCCATATGCCTAAGATGGGATTGATAGAAGAATCATGGGATGAAGAGTGCAATGACCTCCAGTCCGCAAAGCGAAGGGACTTCCAAAAAACCCTTCAGGGACTTATGGACAGTCATGTCATAGAAGTTTGCCGGCATCATGAAGGCAGAATAAATATGATACAAGAGCAAAGCCGAGTTCGGGCCCCAAAGCCTCTAGTCATATTTTATAATAAAAATGCACCAGTGGCTCCAACTCCTGTTAAAACTGTCATCACAGGGAATGCGCCATGTAACACCCCTGATTTTCTGTACTCGAATCCCAATGTGATCAACATAATTAATGAAATTATGAATAAATTTTTTCGCGTTTGAAAACATTTCCAATACACCATCATGACCATATCAAGACCCAAATCACAGAAAACCAAAGAGTGAGATTAAATAACCTATAATTGGATCGATAGGTAAATTGCCCATAAAGGTATACAAAGGTAATAGAGTATACAGTGGAAGAATATGTATACCGGGCACACGCCTAGTCCCATATATGACGATATGAGAGAAGGCTCGGCAAGCATGCAATGCCTAAGATATAACTAATATTATGTACGTTCGGGAATGTACTCCCGACTATCTCAATTATCAATGAATATCATTCACTTTCAATCCTTCTAATGCATATCAAATCATCTCTTATATTCTACACATATATATATTCATCATCCATCAATTCAAAGAATTATCTTATACATACTCAAAATCTCTAAATCATCTATATATTCATATACAATTTATTCATTACACAAGAATCCATAAATGATGCCGGCCAAGGCAATTCCTCTACCACTATTTACCTTCATCCAAGCTTGATCTTTATATCCGAACTCGTCCCATGGTAACCTGCATCACAATGCTAAAAAGGAGACCACATGGGAGAGTGAGTTATACATTCAAAATGACGAATAATATATATATATTGTGATCATGTGTATATGTATACAAACATCATGTGTGCTTTGCTATCAAAACATCAAATTATCATTCATTCATTATCTCATTATCACAATAGGCATACAAGCCTCATGAATCGTAATTCATATCATAAATAAGCACAACATATATACAATCACAAACACCATCACTTTGCCACTTATCAATAAGGGCATTCATAATCATTATCATCATTAATTCATTAAGGTCTCACTCAATACCTCATCGCAAGGGGTTTTTCAACACTCGTGGTCATCCCATCTCAAATGCCATGGTCTTAAAGCTCATGCATATGTTAACTGTTTAATGCATATGCAACAGATCCGATTTCATATCACGGGTGATCGCAACCACCATAATCAATCATTCATAATCATTCGTTTCCCGCCTCGCAAGGGGTACTCCCGCCTCATGATCGTAACCATGGGCATCATAGGTGCTCGCAAGCCCTTTATCATATCAATACCTAGTGATCGCAACCACTGGCTCATCATCATACAATGGTCCCCGCAGGGCCTTTCACATTCCATAATCAGGTGATCGCAACCACCATTACAATATCATATCATCATCACATTGGTTTCCTGCCTCGCAAGGGGTACTCCCTTCATAGAATCCCGCAGGATCTTTCATCATTGTGATCGCAACCACATAATACCAATGCTATGCCATGCCATGAATGCAAGATGCAATAATGCATATGCTCAACAACAACCTTGCAAGGATATCTCACCCTCTCAATAAAGGATATAATTTAATCTGGCATTTTCATGAATCATATATTTATTTGTAAGCCCCTCAAGGCATATCATTAATATAATTAGCATTCAATGGCATACCAACATTCACAAGGCCCCTCAAGGCACAACATACATATAATAGGCACTTCAATGGCCACAACATCATTCATGACAATCCACACGTAGATGTCTAAAGGCATAGCAATATTCATAACATCAAGCCACACATGTAACAATAAGGTGTTTTTCGGAATATAAAAATATATATATATAGCAATCGTCATTGCCACTGCACATACAAGTCAATTACTTGTATCAACCACTAGGGTGTCATAATACTTCATGTTATCCATCAATATCATTATATAAATTCATTGGTGATTTGCAACCCAACACAAGAGTATCGTAATAATTCTCATTAATTATCAAATTGCCATTTCACTTAATTCAAAACATATACATAACAAGGCAAGCATGAGTATCCATCACATACAACAATCACTATTAAATTTACTCATGCAATTTGAATATTAACTCCTCTCCTACCTTGAGGGAAGAGCCAAACCATTCCAATGCTCCGAATGCTCCATTGCATCACCCGGAATACAATCTACATAATATACATATCCATTCATACAATTAATAAGCCATCTCAAGGCATTCCTCTTAACCTTTTAAACACTTTCTAGTTTATCATCAAGTCCTAGACTTCATAAACACCAAGTTATATATTTGTATTAGGCTTCGGGAATTCCTTTCCCAAAGCCAAGATCCTCTAGATCTTAAAGGCTTACTAATCCAACAACATCATCATCATCTTATCCATTACATAATGTAATCTCAAATCACATCGATCCTTCAAATGTCATCATTGTCACTTAAGGCTCAACACAAGTTATTCTTGTTTCTCTTAAACCATCCTTACTATCAAATTCTAATGACAACATCATAGCCTATCAATTCACCAACCAATATGTATATCCATTGATTTCACCATTAAGGGTTATCTACAATGTTCATCATTATTCATCACTATAACTAACAACATGCATATTAAACATCACCCATTCACTTCCAATTCAACCTTCAAGTCACAATATATATATATTTTCCCAAATTCTTAAGGTAAGGGTTTTCATTAAAACCCAACAACTGTTACCAATACTCATTAATCACCATCAATGGCCATCTCTTATCATTAATATCATTCACTATCATCATTAAACATACTTTGTATTTATAATTTATATTTCCCCCAATTTATTAAAGTTAGGGTTTCACTAGAACCCATCAACATTATAATTATTCATTTATTTTCCACCCATCCAAGTATTAATTCATGCATCTCTATAATAACCCACTATTAAAGCCATAATAACAACACCCCACCTAGGGTTTCCTCACTTTAAGCTTCTCCCAACAACCCATATGCCATAAATACTCCCCCATATACATAGAATCAAAAGTCTAGGCATAAAAACTCCTAAAGAATGGTGAGGAACTCACCTCACCCAAGAGCCAACATGAGCTTTCCATGGATAGAGGTCTACACGGAAATAGAGTGGGAGAAGGGGGAGGAGTTCCAGCACAAGCTTCTCCTTCAAGCTTTCATAAGAAACGAAAATGGTGGAGGAGGATAAGACACTCTACACGGCTCAGGTTTTTAGAGAGAAGAAAAGAAGAGATGGAGAAGGGAAGAAGACGAAGAAAAAGAATGAAGAAAGGAGGGGAAGAAGTGACGTGAAAGTGGAAGAAAGTGAGAGTTTTATGTTTTAATATTTGCACTAATGACCATTATATCCCTCGGGTGTCTAACTGAGTAAGGGGAAAAAGAGTCCAGCCATCGGAATCAAGAAAAGAAGGGCCAATATACACAAACCGAGAGAAAAAGAGGGAAAAAAATCAGGGTGCTACTCGCTCAAGCGAAACCCACATTCGCTTGAGCGAGACAGCCCCATCTCGTGTGAGCCTCTCCATTCGTACAGGCGAAATAACCCCAGTATCTATTTCCACACTCACTCGCTTGAGCGAGGTATTAATTCGCTTAAGCGAATCCGACAATAAATCATCCTTCCCAGCACTCGGGTTTCTGTTGACAGAATTTCCCCCAAAACCGACCCAACATTCATTCGGTTTCACTCGGCAAAATTCAACCAGATCCGAGTCATCTCACACTCGGCTTCCCTCTTGACATACCAATCTAGACCGATCCATTTTTCTTTCAACCAACTCATTCAGAGCCGACTCATACTCGCATAGTCTATCACTCGGGATCTAGAGTTCCATTCACTCGGGAACAACCCATCGTATATACTTAGTCATTTATATTCTATCCTCGAGGGTCACACTTATACAATCCACTCGGTAAATGAAGGTTATCCCACTCAGAATCCATAAACCTTCCTCACTCAGAGTATTTCCCAATTAAACACCACTCGGTGTATCACAACAATTATTCACTCGGAATGTATTCCACATTCACCACTCGGTATAATTACACTTCTCACACTCAGAGAATACTCAATCTCCTTCCCCTTGGGAAGGTTCCCAACAATCAAGTTCCAATCTGCTTTACTTTAACCCCAAGCCACTCAGAATATTCACCAAGTAAGTCACTCAGACTTATGATAACTTACTCACTCAGGGAAAACCATTAAGTCAAGTCCCACTCGGACTCATTCCATACTTAGACACTCAGAATACATATTACCCTATTCCGAGTGAATAGGTACCCATGTTCACTCGGAATACATGTATAACTCATACACTTAGAATATATTCAATCTAATCCATCATAACAACTCCTCACCACAAAGGTGACACATACACGGATTTCCACTCGGGAATATACAAACTCATCCCCACTCAGGGTTTACTCATATTTTCCACTCGGTAACATTTAGGCCTATGATTACACGGAATTATCTTATGCCTTTACACTCACTCAGTATCCACTCGGAATGAGTTACCTTGAACTCAGATATTTTCACTTGGAACACAACTACTCGGAATATCACACAGGAAGACCTCTCACTCAGAATTTTATCTACTCCCTCACTCGGAGGGTTCTGCCTTGGCATAGCCACTCGGAATTTCACTCGGAAATTCACTACATCACAGAATTATTTTCTAAGGTTCCCCCTCGAATGAATTTCGTCAAGAATCCCTCTTACTCATCATACACTCGGTCAAGACACAACCATACAAGTCACTCACCTGAGTGAGCATCACCCAGCAATCACACTTCCCACTTTCGCTCAAGCCACTCACACTCGCTTAGGCGAAAAAGGTCCAGTGACCATTTCCTCGCTGGCTCGCTCAAGCGCGGCCATTCTCGCTTGAGCGAGATTCGTCCAGAACCTTACCTAATCACAACACACTGTACTCGCTCGAGCTGATTCCTCACTCGCCTGGGTGAATGCCATTCCTCAGATCCTTCGCTCGGGCGAGACTCCATTCGCCTGAGTGAATTTTCTCTAGAGAGCAAACACTGATATTGCGAATTCCTTCCAGAGAGCAACACTGATACATTTGCAATTTCGCTTGAGCGAAATTCACCTTCGCCTGAGCGAAAATGGTCTAAAGACCCTTATGCCAATACAGGGGATCCTCGCCTGGGCGAGATCCCTTCTCGCTCGGGCGAGACTATCAACACAGATCAGGAACGCAAATTCCACATAGCTCAACTTATAAAATCTCATTTTAAGCCAATTTAATCATGTCCAAGCTATCATGTACATCATATAAAACATATATAACTTGTTCCTAAGCATTCTCACTCAGAATTCCTCATTATAATCCAAATTTGAATTTATCCCACATTTCATACACATCATGAAAGGCATATACAGCCTATTCAAACATTCATATTTATGAATTTACATTCCAAACTGAATTCAAGCTCATCATCATCATCTTATATACATGTATTCATACCTTGCCACCACTAATCCTCATATTCTCACACATCATCCTCAATAAACATCAACCATTTGCCATTCTCATTAATTACTCATTTTTATAAAATTCGGGATGTTAGAATTCACCCCACCTAAAAGGAATTTCGTCCTTAAAATTCAACATCGATACACATGTCACAAGGCCATACCTCAGGCCACACATCAACAAGGTTCATTGATACCATAGAACAACATTGGACTTCTCAAAGTCCATCAAGACATGTTCATCACCACTTCATCATTCTTAACATAAAATTTTTACATCAAGCGTGTCATATATTACCAATTATAACTCGTCCAACAGAGCTCGCATGTGCATACTCAGTATGACCAGATAGGCTCAGTACATTCACTATAAGCAGCTACAATCCCTACACTTGCCCGGCCTATGTGTCGCTGCATCCGACATACAGGAAGGCGTCCCAATCCTGTAGTGGTTACTACAAACACACAAAGTCGGCGTATAAGTGCATGCTGCCACAATGCCTATGGCATGTATGACCATATCGGGACCAATACTTCTTATTCCCATTGCTCATGTCGGTCACATATATTCAAATGATACCATTCTATTTAAGACTTGGTGACAGTCCTCACCAGTCCATAACCAAAATACTCATATTTTATCATCACTATATAGATAATTTGGCATCCATCATGCCATATCAATCATCAAATTTTAGCTAACTTCACCATCGATCGTGTACCAATCATAAATTTTCAATCATCACAAGGTAAATACCCCATCCTTGGGTTTCATCCATCCAATTACATGCTCAAATAGCCTAAAATTCTTGTCTTACTTACATATTTGCTGGCTATAAAAGATTCATCAAACTCTTATCAAATAGGCTACATAATCGAATAATGAGCTTTCACATTAGGTATTCTCTTTACAAATCACAATTAAGGCTTATAAACTAAACATATAACTCACATTATATCACATTACTATATGGTTCCTATCACCAATATAGCATCCTTCAAATAAAATAGGGGGTAATGGCACGATTAAATTTCTATTCACCATTTTATAATCACACAAGTCATCCATAAATCATATCGTCCTCCATAATTATTCCAATGATCATAATCTCTAAGGCACACAATTTAGCCCAAGGTCATTTCGTAAAATCACATACCATAATCAATTTCAATTATACCCCCAAATTCAATATTATTATTCATCAATCATCAAGGGTTACCTAGCACCCTTTGTGGAGTTCTCACACACCACACAACATCATTAGATATGGCTCACAAAACAACATAGAGCCTAGACCGCCATGGGGTCCAATTAAATTAATTCTCTATAACAATCGATCATACAAGATTATACCAAGTCCATCTAGGTCGTCACACCTAGTGGGTTATAATTAAATAAATCATTCACTCGATTTTCACATATCAAAACCGAGACACAACCTTAATTCAACACATATTCGATTTCATATTTAATCACTTATCACATATTCAAATTCCCAATCTAGGGAAATACAACGAATCACTTATATCATATAACACATAGGGTTCTTGTGTTAAAGGATATAAAATCCATCCTTCACAAATGGCACAACCAAACATTTAAATTCAGACATACTCATACTAGGGAATTATTCAATATTATTCATTCATTCAATTCCTCATGTGAGTTTCATTTCATTTAACAAGCATTCCTTGGCTAAACGCCACATGCATAATGCCTATAAAGACCTAACCAATAATTCAATTTCCAGGTGCATATACACATCAAGGTCTCAACATATATGGTCGACTACCATATCAATTTCTTTCTCAATATTCCCTATCCGTAATCAACATACGGCATTGGTCCATCACTAAATCAATATATATATCATATCCATGATCAACACATGGCATCAAATCATCATCATATTAATTCATATCTCATATCTCATATTCACATCTCAATATTTCATTTCCCAGATTAACATTCAATCATGGATTCATCATCAAATCAATTTACATTTCATATATATCAACATCAATGCACAATAACAATATATTCGTCATTTGAAGGTAATAGGGTAAGGAACTTGGCCGGTCTTACACAATACATACATCCATCATATGTCAAGAAATTTCATCATTCATATTCAATCTCATAATTCCTTCATGATTATCAATGAGCAACTAGGCTCCACAAGTTCATCATATAGCCTCAAGGAAAGGGTTATAATCCCAATAGTCAACAATCACATCTTATGAATCACAATCTCACAAAAATCCTCATTGAGCACCAATCCCATCTCAACTCTAATGATTCACAATCATTCTCAATATGTAATTATGCCCTCATAATTTGATTCATAATCCTTAGGCCATTAATCATTCACATTTCTATATAGGGCAATCAATACATCAATATGTCATCATTCTCTAAATAATTATCATTCTTAAATCTATACAAACAACCATATTCCAATAACGAGCATCTCGCTCCAAGGATCTCCATAAGTATCTCACCATTGAGCAATCATGCTCCAATCATCCATAATAACAAATCCTTACAGAGCAGCCATGCTTTGGAAATAGCCAATAACTCTAATTCAGAGCAAAATATGCTCTGATACCACCTTTGTAACACCCCTGATTTTCTGTACTCGAATCCCAATGTGATCAACATAATTAATGAAATTATGAATAAATTTTTTCGCATTTGAAAACATTTCCAATACACCATCATGACCATATCAAGACCCAAATCACAGAAAACCAAAGAGTGAGATTAAATAACCTATAATTAGATCGATAGGTAAATTGCCCATAAAGGTATACAAAGGTAATAGAGTATACAGTGAAAGAATATGTATACCGGGCACACGCCTAGTCCCATATATGACGATATAAGAGAAGGCTCAGCAAGCATGCAATGCCTAATGTCGCAACCTGGATCGCGACGGCGCGACGAGAGAGAAAGGAAATGAGGGGTGGAATGAAACAGGGAGTCGCCACCAATATTTTTATCCATAGGAAAAACATTGGAAAAAACTAGGTTCAGTAAAGCACTGGTTAAAAAAATTGAGATTCAAGTTCGGGAGTCGGTTACGAGTAGGGAAGGTATTCGCACCCTACATCGCCTGTCAAAAACAGTACCAAGATTGAAAATGCGCAACATAAATAGCCTTACAAAAGATGGTTTATTTCTTCCCTTTCATTGTTGTATTTTTATTTTAAAAACGACAGAATGGAGTGAGAGAACTGTACAAACATAGAATGTCGAAGCGAGGTTAATGGGATGTTTCATCCGAATTAAGCTCGACTTCGATATGAGACAGAGAGGGGAAAAGAATGCTAATAAGGCGTCACGCCTAAATTATACATCCTCGAAATAAAAAATAGGGATAGGAAAGAGATAAGCGGGACGTCTCGTCCTAAGTATCCCTTCCCTATGAATTATGGCGAGGCTTAAGCAAAAACTAGGGGGAAACCAACAAGACGTCACGTCTAAATTGATTTTCACGGAAGTAACAAAAAAAAAGACCATTTATGAAAGAAACGTGGAAGTAAGGAAATAAATCAGCAAAAAGAAATAAGAAAGATGGGCCCGACAGGAGTTAAAGTCCTGCTCCTACGTATTCTTGAATTATCAAGAAATCAGGGTTACGTAGTTCTGAGTGTTTTTCTTTTAGGAAAAGACTTGGGAGATGATGATGGATGTCACTGAGGTGGGGAACTCGTACAAGGCGAAGTTCTTCACACGTGTACGAATCCTAAAGAGGTTGTGTAGACGGGAGTGCTCCCGTACGACACTGTTTAAAAATGATTTGTTTCTTTTTATTGATTTTTATTTATATTTGAAAGAAAACATAGGAAGCATTTATTTCCCTTTATTATATTTTACTATGGAACGAAAGGAAAAAGGTAGTAGAAGCTACAAAAGAGAAAGGGAAACAATAAATTCTGAAAATAGAGGAAAAATGAGTGAAAACCGAGTGGGAGAAGTGAAAAATCGAGTGAAAATGGCAAAAACCGAGTGAAAATTACAAAAAATGAGTGGAAATAGCAGAAACCGAGTGAGAAAGAGGAAAAACTAAGTAAAAATGGTAAAACCGAGTGATGAAAGCAGAAAACCGAGTGAGGACAAGGAAAAACCGAGTGAAAATAAGGAAACCGAGTGGAAATAGCAGAAACCGAGTGAAACAGTGAGCTTACCGAGTGAGAAGTGATTTACCGAGTGAGACAGTGAGAAGAGGGACAGTATTGGAGTTGAGTGGAGTGAGGAGATTGGATTTGGTGTACTTGAGGGGAGAGGATGGTGTTGTGAGGGGAATTGGGACGGTGTGTAGGTGAAGGGATGAGGAGGTCGGTTTTGGAGAGGACGGTTGGTTGGGCGGTGTTGGCTGAGGGGAATGAAGTGTTGGGCGGTGTTGTGTTGAGGGGAGAGGACGGTGTGGCTATTGGAGACAGGAAGGAGGTACAGGGTTGGCTGATGAAGAGAGGAAGGAGAAGAAAGGAATGGTGAGGGTGATGGATGCGTAGAATGTGTGTGTAAGTATGTGTAAGGGCTGAAAGTTTTAGCTCCTTGCCTATTTATAGGCTGGTCTGAGTGGAAGGCCAGCTTAGGCTTCCACTTCCGAGTGGAATGCCAGCTAAGGCCTCCACTCAGAGTGAAGTGGGGGACAACGGCTGGGTGGGAATTTTTAATTCCCCCCACTTCCACCCCTGTTTGCCACTTGTCTACCATCCCCAGGATTCCTAGATCCACTTGGGTGGTGGAATCCAAGTCAGCACGGTCTAACAGGGGGACCTGGTGGGAATCCGAGTGAGAATATTGGAAATCCGAGTGAGAATGTTGAATTCCAAATGAGAATGTTGGAAATCCGAGTGAGAATGTTGGAAATCCGAGTGTAAATGTTGGAAATCCGAGTGTAATGACTCAGATCACCCTCTCAGTCAACATTCATCCATGTTGCCTCCTAAATCCGAGTGTAAAAGGGGGTCGGTCTTCACTCTGCCACCTAAATCCGAGTGGAAAAGGGGTCGGTCTTCACTCTGCCACCTAAATCCGAGTGGAAAAGGCCCCTTTTATGCTAAAGACCGAATGAAATCATGTTGGTGTCAATTGGATTGAGTGGGAATTAAGAAATTGAATCAGAATCGAGTGAAAATGACTCGGACTTCATCTCCTATCCACAATCTGAGTGACAAATGACTCAGATCCGACTGGAATATGTGAAGTGTGACTCGGAATTGGGAGAAAGATGACTCAGGACGGGTAAAAAGTGGCTCGGTGAAGGTTTGAAGTATGGTGGAAATGGGGGCTCGGAATTGGTTGGCCAAAATGGCTCGGTGACTGAAGTGTCACTCGGAAACCGAGAAAAGAATGACACAGGACCGACTGGAAATGCTTCACTCGGTTCTGACTAAGAAGCAGCTCTCGGTTCTGATTGAAGGGGCAACACTCAGAATGCTTTTCAGCTCGGATGAATTTCTGATTGAAGAATCCACTCGGATTTTCTTCAAAAGTGATATAGAACTTTACTGCTTGAAGGATCAACTCGGAACCGACCTTGTGAGCTCTTAATCCGAATGGAATTTGGGCATTTTTCACTCGGATTTTGCCTATCTTCTACTCAGAAACTTGAAGTTTGGCTATTTTAATTCGGATCTCCTTCCAACCGAGTGATACTCACTCGGATTTACTTCAATCAGCAGTCAGTTCACTTTTTCCACTCGGATTTGTTGCAGTAGGGGATCTTCCGCTCGGATTTACATCTAATCTGAGTCATTTCACTCAGATTTGAATTCAACAGGTCATACTCCACTCGGATTGGTCCATTGTTGAGTCATTATTCGGATTTCCCACCCAACAGGTCATACTCTACTCGGACATGCCCAAATCTGAGTAGTTTCACTCGGATTTTCTCCATTCAGAGTAATGTCACTTGGATTTAACTCATTCTGAGTGATTTCACTCAGATTTGATCCAACAGGAGCATATTCCACTCGGATTTGACTTCAGCAGGGAGCATTTTATTCGGAAATGACTCATTCTGAGTGATTCCACTCGGATTTCATCATTTTTGAGTCATTCCATTCGGACTTCTCTTGAAAATGGGCATAATCCACTCGGATTGGCTTGGCAGGGAAGCTATCCACTCGGATTCAACTTCAACAGGGGAGCATTTCACTCAGAAATAACTCATTCTGAGTTATTTCACTCGGATTTCATCAATTTTGAGTCATTCCACTCGGAAATGCTTCATTTTGACTCAGATTTGACCATTTTTGAGTTTTTTCACTCGGATTTATCTCCATCAGGGCTGTATTTCACTCGGAAATGCTTTAACCTGAGTCATCCTGTTCAGATGTGATCATTTTTTAGTCATTCCAATCGGATTTGCCTCCCACAGGGCTGTATTTCACTTGGAAAAGCTTTATTCTAAGTTATTTTGCTCAGTTCTGATTATTTTGGAGCCATTCTTTTCGAATCTGACCATTCTGAATTAGAATTCAGTATAAAAATATTTATTCCACTTGGATCGGACCAAAAGAGGTGTCCACAGATGCCCCTCTTTACTTCTTTTTCACAAAAGAAACACGAAGCTTCTGTGTTTTTGAAGTGAAAAGGAAGTAAAGATATGAACACCGATGTATGGGGCCAAGTGGGACCTCTTGATCGGTATAGCGACTGATGGTGTGGGCAATCACGAGTTAGTGTGACCTTTCTTCTTTAAAGACGAGCATTTTCCTCTTCCGTTTCACTTTTCCCTTTTTTTTTTGTTTTTTTGTTTTTTTGTTTTTTTTTTCTGTTTTGTTTAGTTTTGTTTTTGTTTTTTTTTGTCCTAAATCTGAAAAAAGAAGTGAAGCAGTGCCCTAATTTTTAGCAAGAAGCGGTTAACTGGGAATCATCCAATGACCTGAAGTAGAAGGGTGCCTCATTCAGCGACCGGGAGAAAAAGGATGCCTTCTTTGGTGACTGAAAGGTAAAAGGATGCCATTTGTTCGATGACAGGAAAATAAAGGTGCCATTTGATCAGCGACAAGAAAGTAAAGGGGTGCCATTTGATCGGCGACAGAAAGTAAAGGTGTGCCATTTGATCGGCGACAGGAAAGTAAAGGTGCCATTTGATCGGTGGCAGGAAAGTAAAGGTGCCATTTGATCGGCGACAGGAAAGTAAAGGTGCCATTTGATCGGCGACAGGAAAGTAAAGGTGTGCCATTTGATCGGCGACAGGAAAGTAAAGGTGCCATTTGATTGGCGACAGGAAAGTAAAGGTGCCATTTGATCGGCGACAGGAAAGTAAAGGTGCCATTTGATCGGCGACAGGAAAGTAAAGGTGCCATTTGATTGGTGACAGGAAAGTAAAGGTGCCATTTGATCGGCGACAGGAAAGTAAAGGGGTGCCATTTGATCGGCGACAGGAAAGTAAAGGTGCCATTTGATCGGCGGCAGGAAAGTAAAGGTGCCATTTGATCGGCGGCAGGAAGATAAAGATTGGGGGAACTGACAGGACGTCTCGTCCGAATTAGCTCACTGTTGGCAGGAAATGTAAAGGTTGGGGTTGACCCTCGGTTGCCATGACTGCGGGTTCTTGGGGAACTGCCCCTTGAATGCAGGAGAATGAATCTGGGGAGATGCCCCAGTTAGACATGATTGGATGAAATCTTAGGGAACTGCCCCTTGAATGAAAGAATAAACCCGGGGAGATGCCCCAGTTTGACATGATTGGATGAAATCTTGGGGAACTGCCCCTTGAATGAAAGAATAAACCCAGGGAGATGCCCCAGCTTGACATGATTGAATGAAATCTTGGGGAACTGCCCCTTGAATAAGAGAATAAACCTGGGGAGATGCCCCAGTTTGACATGATTGGACGAAATCTTGGGGAACTGCCCCTTGAATGAAAGAAGAATCTGGGGAGATGCCCCAGTTTGACATGATTGGATGAAATCTTGGGGGACTGCCCCTTGAATAAGAGAATAAACCCCGGGAGATGCCCCAGTTTGACATGATTGGATGAAATCTTGGGGAACTGCCCCTTGACTGAAAGAAGAATCTGGGGAGATGCCCCAGTTTTGGGTTGGCTAGGAAGTGTAGTCCCACTGGGGAAGGATTTGGGAAGTGTAGTTTTTGGCGATTATGGTTCCACTGGGGAGAAAATTTGGTGATTCAGGGTAATGCCCCTTTTGGTGAAAGAGAATGGACTTGGGGTTTACTGCGGACATGCCGAAGGTCTGCTGAGGAGAGAGTTGGGCAACTACGCATCTCGGGGATCATAGTTCCTGGCCATCCGTTAACAGAGAAACGCGAAACTAATTAAAAACTTACAGGCGGATTCCCTTGGCCACAGGCATTGAAGTAACTCATGGCCAAAATAATTATTACTTCTGACTTCATTGAGGTTGTTTCGCAGAGCTGGTTGAGCTTGCTTGAGGTAAGATCTCGCAACGGTGTCCACTTCGTTCCCTATAACTTTGTGTTTTCGTTCTTCTCAAAACTCATTCATTTTTTTTTTAAGAAATTCTTTTTAGGCAAAACTTGTTTATTCATTCTAATCATGAACACATGTGAGAAGAAAGGAAACTTTTTATTTATGAACAACAGATATGTACAGGTGACAATAATAATGCAAAAATATGACAAGGTGTGAGGAATTGATGGTAAGGATGGAAGGGAAGGCCTTTTAGATCCTCCATCGATTTCCTGAGAGCGACAAGATTCCTGGTCTTTTCCATGATTTCCTGTTTATCTTCTGATTTTGCTTTCGAGGGCGTGACTTGACAATGGCTTTGATGTTCTAGACCCATCCCCTTATCCGCGACTTGGAAAATTGGCATTGCAGTGTTGAATCTATAGGGCGTGAATTTGTTTGGGCCGCTTTCTTAGGATTTTCGACCCCGCCAATTGCTCTAACTTTTGCCTAGGTTTCCTTTCAGGTTTTCAACCTAGCGAGCGTTTTTTTCTTTTTTTTTTTTTTATTTAGGCGTAGTATCTTCTCATTGTGTCTGCGTTTATAGGCATCGGTAGATCTTCCCCATCCATGTTGGTGAGTATGAGAGCACCTCCGGAAAAAGCTTTCTTCACGACATACGGCCCTTCATAGTTAGGAGTCTATTTGCCTCGGTGATCTTTATGCATTGACAAAACCTTCTTGAGCACCAAGTCTCCCTCTTGGAACTGTCGGGGTCGTACTTTCTTTTCAAATGCTCGCTTCATACGCCTTTGATATAACTGACCATGGCAGAGGGCAGTCAATCTTTTACTATCAATCAGATTTAATTGGTCATGTCGAGTCTGGATCCATTCAGCCTCAACCAATTCGGCTTCCATGATTACTCGGAGGGAAGGAATCTCCACTTCAAAAGGCAGGACTGCTTCCATGCCATAAACTAAAGAGAATGGAGTTGCCCCAGTCGAGGTCCGGACTTAGGTACGATAACCATGCAGAGCAAAAGGAAGCATTTCGTTCCAGTCTTTATAGGTTACCACCATTTTCTGTATTATCTTCTTGATATTCTTGTTTGCTGCCTCGACTGCCCTATTCATTTTTGGGCGGTACGTAGAGGAATTATGGTGGGAGATCTTAAAGCTCTCACAAAGCTCCTTCATCATTTTGTTGTTCAGGTTTGTACCATTGTCTGTGATGATTTGACTCGATAGGCCGTACCGACATATCAACTCACGCTTGACGAATTTAACAACAACACCTTTGGTTACATTAGTATATGAAGCTGCTTCCACCCATTTTGTGAAGTAATCAATGGCGACCAAAATGAAACGATGGTCGTTTGAAGCCTTTGGTTCAATGGGACCAATGACATCCATGCCCCACATCGAAAAAGGCCATGGTGCTGACAAAACATTTAGAGATAACGGGGGTGCGTGAATATGATCAGCATATATTTGGCACTTATGACATCTCCGAGCATAGGCGAAGCAGTCTGCTTCCATGGTCATCCAAAAATAACCAGCCCTTAAGATTTTCCTTGACATGGCGTGCCCATTGATGTGGGTTCCGAAAGATCCCTCGTGGATATCCCTCATGATTCTATTTGCTTCAGCGGTATCAACACAGCGAAGAAGGATAGAATCATAGTTTCTTTTGTAAAGCACGTCTCCATTTAAGAAAAACCCCATGGCGAGCCGTCGCAGGGTTCTTTTGTCATTTTCTGTGGCATTGTCAGGGTATTCTTGCCTCTGGATATACCTCTTGATATCGTGATACCAAGGTTTTCCATCCGACTGTTCTTCGACTACTTGGCAGTATGCGGGCTCGTGACGCCTTTCTACCTCGATGAGGGGCACGTCATAGTCATTGTTTACTTTGAACATTGAAGCAAGAGTGGCCAAAGTGTTAGCCATTTGATTATCTTCCCGAGGAACATGATGGAAAGAAATCTCTTCGAAATCTCTGATCATTTCCATAATGTGGGCGTGATAGGGGAGAAGCTTGCTATCTCTAGTTTCCCACTCACCTTTCAACTGGTGGACGACTAAAGCAGAGTCTCCGTAGACTTCCAGTGTCCTTACTTTCATATCTAATGCCGCTTGGATCCCTAAGGAGCATGCCTCATATTCAGCGACATTGTTGGTACAATCGAAACATAGCCTGGCACAGACAGGGATGAACTCTTTCTTTGGTGAAATCAAAATGGCTCCGATTCCATGTCCCAAAGCATTAGAAGCTCCATCGAATCTTAAAATCCATTTGTCCTTGTTACCTCTTTCTTCTTCATCGGACAATGCCAAAATATCCTTATCTGGGAAGTCGAACGGTATTGGTTGGTAATCACTTATGGGTTGATAGGCTAGGTAGTCAGCCAAAGCGCTCCCTTTTATGGCTTTCTGAGTGACATATGTTATGTCGTACTCAGTTAGCAGCACTTGCCATCGAGCAATCCTTCCGGTCAGGGCTGGCTTCTCAAAGATGTACCTGATAGGATCCATCTTAGAGACTAGCCAGGTAGTGTGACTCAACATGTATTGCCTTAAACGCTTCGCAGCCCATGCTAGCGCGCAACAAGTTTGTTCTAATGCGGAGTATCGCATTTCGCAATCAGTGAACTTTTTGCTTAGGTAATATATGGCATGTTCTTTCTTTCCCGTTTCATCGTGCTGACCCAATACGCAGCCCATGGACTCATCCAGTACCGTCATGTATAAAATCAGTGGTCTCCCAGGGGTTGGTGGTACCAATATTGGTGGTTCTTTCAAGTACTGCTTAATCTTCTCAAAAGCCGTTTGGCAGTCCTTATTCCATTGCCCCGGTTGGTTCTTGTGGAGTAACTTGAAGATCGGCTCGCAGGTCGATGTCAATTGTGAGATAAATCGAGCGATGTAGTTTAATCTTCCCAAGAACCCCCTGACTTCTTTTTCTGTGCAAGGAGGTGGCATTTCTAGGATTGCCCTGACCTTGTCGGGATCCACTTCAATTCCTTTCTTGCTTACAATGAAACCCAACAGTTTGCCTGACCTTGCGCCAAACGTGCACTTGGCAGGATTCAATCTAAGCTTAAACCTTCTCAACCGTTCAAACAATTTCCTTAAGTCGCGGACATGATCTTCCTCGGTTCTGGATTTTACAATGATGTCATCCACATAGACCTCTATTTCCTTATGCATCATATCGTGGAATAAAGTGACCATTGCTCTTTGATAAGTTGCCCCTGTGTTCTTCAAACCAAAGGACATTACTTTGTAACAGAAAGTACCCCACAAAGTAACGAACGTGGTTTTTTTCCATGTCTTCGGGTGCCATTTTAATCTGATTGTACCCGGAGAAACCATCCATGAAAGAGAAAATGGAGTGCTGGGCTGTGTTATCGACCAACATGTTAATATGTGGAAGAGGAAAATCGTCTTTAGGGCTGGCCCTGTTTAGATCTCGACAGTCCACACACATCCGCACTTTTCCATCCTTCTTCGGGACCGGGACTATGTTGGCTACCCATTGTGGATATTTGGCTACGGCCAAGAAACCGGCTTCGAATTGTTTTTTGACCTCTTCTTTGATCTTGAGAAGCATTTCCGGTTTCATTCTTCACAGCTTTTGCTTAATTGGTGGACACTCTGGTTTCAGAGGCAATCTATGTTCCACTATGCTGTTATCCAACCCTGGCATATCTTGATAAGACCAAGCGAACACATCCCGAAATTCCCGTAACAGTTCAATCGATTCATCTTGCTGGTTTTTACTCAGGCAGGTGCCTATCTTGATCATTTTATCTTCTCCTTCACCTCCAAGGTTGATGATTTTAATTTCCTCCTGATGTGGGCGGATCTCCTTATCCTCTTGTTCCAATAATCTCGTCAATTCAGATGAGGGTCCAAAGTCTTCCTCACTTTCCTCGTAGACGCAATCATTTGGATAAACAGGGTCATGAAATAAATCCAGGTTTTCATCGTTCTCAGGGAAATCATTTTTGGATCTGCATTCGGGTTATATTATAAAGTGAAAAGAGAAGCAAACAAGTGAAAGGTTTAAGAAACAGAGAATGCACAAGATGAGGTGATGGGGAATAAAAATGTGTCCATTGATTTTCGAAAATAAAATAAACAAGTTTTGCCCTTATTACAAAATGGGTCCTGGAGCCTTGGGCATAGCAAGGGGACCACCAAATTATGAAATACAATGATTACTCTGATAGAACGTTAATGGTTGTAGAGAACTCCATGATTTCCCAATTTCTCAGCTCTTGATCTAGATGGCAAGCATAAACCAGCTCTACATTGAGGTCAGGCTCATTCTCCACCATGGCAACTTGATCCGGATATATCACTCCGGTGCTCTTAAAGCTCTGATAAAGATCGCAGATAGGGATTCTTGCAGTGTTGATCTCTTGACCAGTAAGGCGAGCAGTTCTCCTCCCCTTCTTTTCCTCTTCAACCCTTTTCTTATCCGTCACAGTGGGCTTATATCCCAAACCATATCTGTTTTTATTTTCTAGGAGAGTCACCGGTTGGGTTCTGCCTTCTAAATCCCGCCCCAATCCTTTTCCGGGTTGGTACCCTTTCCGCAACATGTTCAGCGTCACTATTAGAGGTACGTTGGGGAAAGACATCTTTACAACGCTTGTTGCATTAGCAATCTCCAAGGCTTGGAAGGATGTTTCAAGGGCTTCCTCGGTGACCTCGATGTACGGAGTGGATATGGGTTTGCTGACCAAAAGGTCCTTCTCCCCAGAAACAGTCACCAACTTGTTGTCGATGATGAATCTTAGTCTTTGATGCAGCATGGAGGGGACCACCCCTGCCGAATGGATCCATGGTCGCCCTAATAAACAGCTATAGGCGGGCACAATATCCATTACTTGGAAGAGTACCTGGAAAGTACAGGGCCCGACTTGTATAGGCAATTCAATTTCTCTAATGACTTCCCTACGTGTCCCATCAAAAGCCCGCACAACCATAGAGCTAGGCCTCATGTATGTTCCGTCGAAAGGCAATTTTGCCAACGTGGATTTTGGCATGACGTTCAGAGAAGATCCATTATCCACAAGTACTTTTGCCAGGATATAATCCCGACATTTCACAGGAATATGGAGAGCTTTGTTGTGCCCCCTTCCTTCAATAGGTACTTCCTCATCTGTGAAGGTCAAGTAATGATTGGCAACGATCTGCCCCACTATGCCCCCAAATTGTTCGACGGGTAAATCATGCTTCACGTGCGCCTCGTTCAACACCTTCATCAACGTGTTTCGGTGTAGTTCAGAACTCATTAGCAAAGACAACAGGGAAATTTTTGCAGGGGTGTGGTTCAATTGGTCCAACACCTGGTAGTCACTATGGCGAATAAATTTCAGGAATTCCTGGGCTTCCTCTTCAGTCACAGCCCCCTTTGTTTTGCCAGAGGCTACTTCTTTTCCAGTTTTTCCTTCTCCGGTAGTCTTGCCTTGTTTGGGCTCAGGTGGTGTATATATCCTTCCACTCCGCGTTATTTTTCCCACTCCGGTTATATTTGTAATAGAGGAGGATGGTATGGAGTTGACTGCCTCTGGATTGGTGACGACCACATCTGTATTGTACCTCCATGGCACAACGTGGGAACTTTGGAAGGGGAAAGGAGTTGGTGCCCTTACTGTGAAGACAGTCTTGGCAGGAGCTGAAGCCGCTGGCGTATCCTTGTTATAGTATACGACCAGGGGTTTCGGAACTCGTGTCTTACCCTGTTCCTGTACCACATTTATTTGTCCTTCACGGTGCCTACAGACCTCTATGACTCGAGCATTCATGAGTCTTTGAAGGGTTTCCTGGAAGTCCCTTCGTTTTGCGGACTGGAGGTCATTATGCTCTTCACTCCACGACCCCTCTATTAATCCCATCTTCAGCATATAGGAGTGTATTGTTTCCAAAGGCATCTGGATGTCTTCTACTTTGGAAATGCAATCTTCATCCCCTTCTATAGCGTTGACATCCGATCCTTTATGGTTTGGAAGGGGATTAGTTGTCACGCTTGGGCTCCCTTCTTTGAAGCTTATCCAGTCGGCCCGAATGAGGTCCCTTACCTTAAACTTCAGTGCCAAGCAGTTCTCAGTAGAATGTCCCGGTGCACTGGCGTGGTAATCACACCGTGCGTTCGGGTCATACCCTCTAGGATACGGCGGCTGAAGTGGCTTTAGAGGGCAGGGTACTACCATCGTGTTTTCGATGAGGTAAGGGAGAAGCTCTGTGTAAGTGATGGGAATTGGATCAAATTGTGGTGGGGCACGGTCGTTGTTTTGCCTTCTCTGATTTGGATTCGGCGGGTTCATTTGTGGCTGCTGGTACGGAGCTTGTGGTGGTTGATATGGTGCCTGTAGTGGTGCAGGCGGTCGCATAACAGGTGGGCGGAAATGTGGTGGATGTGGTGCTTGAACGGCGGCCACATATGGATGTGGTGTATTATGATAGGTTGATGGAAAGGCCACCGGGGTGGGTGGCCTCGGCTGGTTTCTTCCCTGATTATGGGAGATTAGATTAGTCTCTCCCTCTCTTCTCTTTCCTTCCACATGGGAGGGTCTTCTTGCTGCATTAACCCCAGCTGGGCCTCGGGCGATCTTCCCTGTCTGGAGGCCATTTTCTATTCTTTCTCCGATAGTGACGATATCGGAGAAATGGGAGGAAATACTTCTGATCATCTTGTCATAGAATGGCGATTGGAGTGTGTCAATAAATGTCGAGATCACCTCTTTCTCAGACAAAGGTGGGTCAACTTGCGCTGCTACTTCACGCCACCGTTGGGCGTATTCTTTGAATGTCTCGTTGTCTTTCTTGGACATGTTCTGCAATTGTACTCTATCTGGCGCCATGTCCAAATTGTACTTATACTGCTACATGAAAGCATCTGCTAGATCCTCCCAACAGCGTATACGAGAATGTTCAAGATGGTTATACCAGGTTAGAGGCGCTCCAGCCAAACTATCTTGAAAACAATGGATGAGCAGAGAGTCGTTGGAGGCATGCGAAGCCATCTTCCGGTAGTACATGGTAAGATGGTTTTTCGGACATGTCAGCCCCTGATACTTATCAAATTCAGGTGTTTTAAATTTGGGAGGAATAACAACGTCAGGAATTAGGCAGAGTTGTGCAGCACTGCCTAATCCAAATCGATTCCTCCCATCCATTTCCCTTAATTGCCTTTCCAAGAACTCTAATCTTCCTTCCTGGGTAGCAGCAGTGGCAGTACTTAGTCCTGTGACGACATAGTGACTAGCACTCTTGACTGGTCGGTCAATATGTGTCGGGCTCTCATTCAGAATTGAGGCTTGGTGTCCAGCTGTGGCTTGGGCAGCTTGTGGTTGTTCAGCCTGTGTATGGACCGGAATCGTTTGAGGATTTCGGACAGGTGGGATGTTTGGTTGAGCCGCGTGAAGGATTGTTTCCTGATAATCTGGCTCTTCTTGGAGTGGTGGGAAATAGCCTGGGGGTAACCCATACTGTGGGAAGGGTACAACATTCCCTTCTTTATCAACAAAAGAGTGTTGTTGAACGTGAGCAGGGTTCGGCTTACTAAGGCGAACGGTAACAGTAGGCCCAGCAGGGTTTGAGCTCGGTTCCCCAGCATGACCTTGAGCGTGTTGGAGAATGGGAGATTGCTGCCTAGCATTTTTAACTTCTGCTAAAGAATCCCTTTCTGCGATCCTCCTTTCAAACATCTTGGCCATTTCAGCCATTTGTTCTTTCAATTGATTAACCTCAGCTCGCAGGTTTTCATTCTCTTGCTCTATTTCGGCCATGAGTTTCTTTCTGAGCCTGGTCGCGTAGGGATGCTTACCCGTAGTGTTTAAAGAATCACGACAAATGGTTAGAAAAATAGAGGGAACAGTTAAAAAGGATAAAAGAAAAATAAAAAAAATAAATAGGCATTCGCAGGATACGATTCCGAATTTGACACGTGTTCCTTGACCTTTCCCCAGAACGTCGCGTTCAAAAGTACTTAGTATAACAGTATATTGGAAATTAACATGAGACAAACTGTGAAGGCACATTAATTCATCATTCCATTCATCTATAAAGGTACAATGTTACTTGAAAGATACGGTTACAATATTCAGCCATTCCTAGCTTGGGCAATCATAACTTTCATTTTGCAAAGCCTTTCTTGACAATAGTTCAAAAATGATGATATCTCCTTTGGGGTGGATAGGGGATTGACCATGCCTTCGGCCTGCTTTAACATCGAGGGAAAATCTTCCAAGATTCCATTGGATAGGTATGCCAACTTGGCAAAACGGTCCATCCATAAATGAATGACTTCATCCCGTTGAGCTAACTCTGTCCCCAAAGCTCGTGTGGCTTCTTGGCAGCGGCGTTCGGCGTCAAGGGTTTTCTTCTGTTCACCATGTATTTCTTGCTCATAAGCTCTCATCGTTTCATCAAGCTGTTGCTCCAATTTGTGGACTTGGGTTTGTAGCATTTCTTTTTGCATCAAAGTCTCCTTTCCCTTCTCCTTGGATTGTACCAGCATGTCCTTTAAAATTTGTTTTTCGGCCAATACAGCATCGCTCTGCTGACCCTTCATCTTTAGCTGCAAATTGGCCGCCCGAAGGCATTGATCTTGTTTTATTCTGTAATCTTCGTCAATCTTTCTCTTTTTCCGCATTTCTTCCATAGCATGTCTTCCTTCGGAGTTCTCTTTCCTATGGAGGGCGCACTCTTGTTGGCACTTCAGGAGGTCTTCTTCCAATTTTTGATTCCTTGCCTTTAGCTCTTCTACTTGGGCCTTTAGTGATATGGTAACCTTGTCCTCCACAATGCACGGCGGAGGAACTGTGTCCTCAGATTGGTATGAAGGGCTCTTGAATGGCAATTTCATGATGGAGACTCTGTTCACCACCCAATCTAAGTATTCAACTCTCACAGCGTGGCTTCGTGCTCCCAATTCTTTGCCCATCCTATGGACCTTCTTCCAGGCATTGGCTATGTCCCGAATAGTGGAGGTGTAATTCCCATTCGTATAGTACAGAACGAAAGGAGTAAGTAGTGCTTCATCCGGCGGCCCAAGTAGAGGATAAGCCAACTGCCGCTTAGCAATAACAGGATTATAATTGATGCAACCTTGTGTCCCCATTAGAGGAACATTTGGATATCCTCCATAGCTATAAATGATGTACTCAACTTCTAGCCATTGAGGACACCACCTTACCTTTTCTGCTGTAAGGCCTACAAGGTGATTAGCCCACTCACGCCCATTCTTAGTTGTCAGCTGACATAACTTCAAATCAGAGATGGGACACTCAGCTTTGCATAGTTGATGAAAAGCGTAGGATGTGAGCCACACATATAGAACAGGCAAACAACAAATAATCCTCTTTCCTCCTTGGGTATGGCAGAAATCCAAGGTGCAATAGACATTGGCCAACACTACTGTGATGGGATTTTCCAGTCTGTGCTTGTGAGCGGTGAAGACACCTATAGCATCATAATCTACGTAGTTGTCTAAGTTAGGGAATAAGACAACTCCGTAAATAGTGAGAGCCAAGGTATCAATGAAAGCTTCCCATTCTTCCTTCTCTGCCAGGACATGCATGTGCTTTTCCATAAATTCCCTAGTAAATCCGGGAATCTGGTTTCTGTTCATTTGTACTCCTCTTAACATTTCAGGATGGACCTTCAAAATACGAGCGACAGAAGTGATTGACGCGTGATGGTCCAAATGGCGATAAGGAATCTATCCCTCCATTGGCATACCCAATATTTGTTCAAATTCTTCTATAGAGGGTGCCAGTTGAAAGTCTTGGAAAGTGAAACAGCGGAGAGGTGGGTCATAGAATTGTGCCAGAGCTGTGATGGCTTCTGTTTGGACGTCTACCTCCAAGAGTTTCAGGATCTTCCCATACTTCCTTGCGAAAGTCATCTTTTGTGTCAAGCTCAGTTTTTTCCCTAGTGCTTGTAAACTGTTAGTATTGACCTTTCTAGCCCTGAGGTGCAATAACTTCTTCAATTCAGTCACCCCTATATCACAATTACTGTGTCCCATGTTAATTTCCATACTGTCTTAGAAATACCGACAAATTCGGAATCGTCCCCTGCGAATATCAAGACAAAGAATGGAATCAGTTATGCAAGCTCAAAAATCGTAGGTTTTCCTAATCGTCATTGCCACTTCAACCAGAGAGAAATGAAGTATAATTTTTTTGAATTTTTCCTTTGACGATTAGGAGAACCTATGACTTCAGACTCAAAGATACATGACAAAAAAGAGAGGATCATCTATTCACCCGAAGAATACTTGTGTGTTCCAAAAAATTTTCCAAGACTAAGCGAATCTTTGGATGATAGATAATCCCTTTTTAATAACAGGAAAGTGAAAATGACATAAGGTAAAGTAAAGTTTGCCCTTTCGTGGCCTAAGTCAGGTTTTGTTGAAGGTTTTCTCTGGACCTTAGGGCTTGTCTAAAAGTGACTCTTCACACCGAGTGGCTTATACTAGACTTCTAGAAGGTTACCAGAGCCAAGATCCTACCCATGACAGGGACACAACAGTGGGGAACCACTAGGTGCGTATGTCACAAGAGGTCGAACTCTAGTTGAGGTTCTCACGATCACCGGATAGGAAGTACATCCTATACGATTCCGTATACCAACCCCTCCTAACTTAAGTTTCATTTGGGGCCCGGGTATAGGGCGCCACTCATAAGTGTGTGCGAGTAATTTGTGAGTGTAGTGTGTGAAAGGGCATTCAATACCTTTTTACCTTACACCATTCTGCACAGAGAACAAACATAGAACAAAATATACAAAGTCATCTATCCTAGGGTTCAATGATTGCAAAAAAGTAACATAGTCCTCTACCCTAGGGTTCAACAATCATACGAAACATGGATAATAAAACGAATAACAAGATGCAAATAATAACGAACATTCACAACAATTATCGGAAAATAAAAAACAAGGGGAAGAAATCCAAGCTAAATAAAGGCTATATAAAACGCGCTTTCAACCAAACTGGCCTGACTCTCTTAAGCGTCCCCAGTGGAGTCGCCATCTGTCGCAACCTGGATCGCGACGGCGCGGCGAAAGAGAAAGGAAATGAGGGGTGGAATGAAACAGGGAGTCACCACCAACATTTTTATCCATAGGAAAAACATTGGAAAAAACTAGGTTCAGTAAAGCACTGGTTAAAAAAATTGAGATTCAAGTTCGGGAGTCGGTTACGAGTAGGGAAGGTATTAGCACCCTACGTCGCCTGTCAAAAACAGTACCAAGATTGAAAATACGCAACATAAATAGCCTTACAAAAGATGGTTTATTTCTTCCCTTTCATTGTTGTATTTTTATTTTAAAAACGACAGAATGGAGTGAGAGAACTGTACAAACATAGAATGTCGAAGCGAGGTCAATGGGACGTTTCATCCGAATTAAGCTCGACTTCGATATGAGACAGAGAGGGGAAAAGAATGCTAATAAGGCATCACGCCTAAATTATACATCCTCGAAATAAAAAATAGGGATAGGAAAGAGATAAGCGGGACGTCTCGTCCTAAGTATCCCTCCCCTATGAATTATGGCGAGGCTTAAGCAAAAACTAGGGGGAAACCAACAAGACGTCACGTCTAAATTGATTTTCACGGAAGTAACCAAAAAAAAGACCATTTATGAAAGAAACGTGGAAGTAAGGAAATAAATCAGCGAAAAGAAATAAGAAAGATGGGCCCGACAGGAGTTAAAGTTCTGCTCCTACGTATTCTTGAATTATCAAGAAATCAGGGTTACGTAGTTCTGAGTGTTTTTCTTTTAGAAAAAGACTTGGGAGATGATGATGGATGTCACTGAGGTGGGGAACTCGTACAAGGCGAAGTTCTTCGCACGTGTACGAATCCTAAAGAGGTTGTGTAGACGGGAGTGCTCCCGTACGACACTGTTTAAAAATGATTTGTTTCTTTTTATTGATTTTTATTTAGATTTAAAAGAAAACATAGGAAGCATTTATTTCCCTTTATTATATTTTACTATGGAACGAAAGGAAAAAGGTAGTAGAAGCTATAAAAGAGAAAGGGAAACAATAAATTCTGAAAATAGAGGAAAAATGAGTGAAAACCGAGTGGGAGAAGTGAAAAACCGAGTGAAAATGGCAAAAACTGAGTGAAAATTACAAAAAACGAGTGGAAATAGCAGAAACCGAGTGAAAAAGAGGAAAAACCGAGTAAAAATGGTAAAACCGAGTGATAAAAGCAGAAAACCGAGTGAGGACAAGGAAAAACCGAGTGAAAATAAGGAAACCGAGTGGAAATAGCAGAAACCGAGTGAAACAATGAGCTTACCGAGTGAGAAGTGATTTACCGAGTGAGACACTGAGAAGAGGGACGATATTGGAGTTGAGTGGAGTGAGGAGATTGGATTTGGTGTACTTGAGGGGAGAGGACGGTGTTGTGAGGGGAATTGGGACGGTGTGTAGGTGAAGGGATGAGGAGGTCGGTTTTGGAGAGGACGGTTGGTTGGGCGGTGTTGGCTGAGGGGAATGAAGTGTTGGGTGGTGTTGTGTTGAGGGGAGAGGACGGTGTGGCTATTGGAGACAGGAAGGAGGTACAGGGTTGGCTGATGAAGAGAGGAAGGAGAAGAAAGGAATGGTGAGGGTGATGGATGCGTAGAATGTGTGTGTAAGTATGTGTAAGGGCTGAAAGTTTTAGCTCCTTGCCTATTTATAGGCTGGTCTGAGTGGAAGGCCAGCTTAGGCTTCCACTTCCGAGTGGAATGCCAGCTAAGGCCTCCACTCAGAGTGAAGTGGGGGACAACGGCTGGGTGGGAATTTTTAATTCCCCCCACTTCCACCCCTGTTTGCCACTTGTCTACCATCCCCAGGATTCCTGGATCCACTTGGGTGGTGGAATCCAAGTCAGCACGGTCTAACAGGGGGACCTGGTGGGAATCCGAGTGAGAATATTGGAAATCCGAGTGAGAATGTTGAATTCCAAATGAGAATGTTGGAAATCCGAGTGAGAATGTTGGAAATCCGAGTGTAAATGTTGGAAATCCGAGTGTAATGACTCAGATCACCCTCTCAGTCAACATTCATCCATGTTGCCTCCTAAATCCGAGTGTAAAAGGGGTCGGTCTTCACTCTGCCACCTAAATCCGAGTGGAAAAGGGGTCGGTCTTCACTCTGCCACCTAAATCTGAGTGGAAAAGGCCCCTTTTATGCTAAAGACCGAATGAAATCATGTTGGTGTCAATTGGATTGAGTGGGAATTAAGAAATTGAATCAGAACCGAGTGAAAATGACTCGGACTTCATCTCCTATCCACAATCCGAGTGACAAATGACTCAGATCCGACTGGAATATGTGAAGTGTGACTCGGAATTGGGAGAAAGATGACTCAGGACGGGTAAAAAGTGGCTCAGTGAAGGTTTGAAGTATGGTGGAAATGGGGGCTCGGAATTGGTTGGCCAAAATGGCTCGGTGACTGAAGTGTCACTCGGAAACCGAGAAAAGAATGACACAGGACCGACTGGAAATGCTTCACTCGGTTCTGACTAAGAAGCAGCTCTCGGTTCTGATTGAAGGGGCAACACTCGGAATTCTTTTCAGCTCGGATGTATTTCTGATTGAAGAATCCACTCGGATTTTCTTCAAAAGTGATATAGAACTTTACTGCTTGAAGGATCAACTCGGAACCGACCTTGTGAGCTCTTAATCCGAATGGAATTTGGGCATTTTTCACTCAGATTTTGCCTATCTTCTACTCAGAAACTTGAAGTTTGGCTATTTTAATTCGGATCTCCTTCCAACCGAGTGATACTCACTCAGATTTACTTTAATCAGTAGTCAGTTCACTTTTTCCACTCGGATTTGTTGCAGTAGGGGATCTTCCGCTCGGATTTACATCTAATCTGAGTCATTTCACTCAGATTTGAATTCAACAGGTCATACTCCACTCGGATTGGTCCATTGTTGAGTCATTATTCGGATTTCCCACCCAACAGGTCATACTTCACTCGGACATGCCCAAATCTGAGTAGTTTCACTCGGATTTTCTCCATTCAGAGTAATGTCACTCGGATTTAACTCATTCTGAGTGATTTCACTCGGATTTGATCCAACAGGAGCATATTCCACTCGGATTTGACTTCAGCAGGGAGCATTTCATTCGGAAATGACTCATTCTGAGTGATTTCACTCAGATTTTATCATTTTTGAGTCATTCCATTCGGACTTCTCTTGAAAATGGGCATAATCCACTCAGATTGGCTTGGCAGGGAAGCTATCCACTCAGATTCAACTTCAACAGGGGAGCATTTCACTCGGAAATAACTCATTCTGAGTTATTTCACTCGGATTTCATCAATTTTGAGTCATTCCACTCGGAAATGCTTTATTTTGACTCGGATTTGACCATTTTTGAGTTTTTTCACTCGGATTTATCTCCATCAGGGCTGTATTTCACTCGGAAATGCTTTAACCTGAGTCATCCTGTTCAGATGTGATCATTTTTTAGTCATTCCAATCGGATTTGCCTCCCACAGGGCTGTATTTCACTTGGAAAAGCTTCATTCTAAGTTATTTTGCTCAGTTCTGATTATTTTGGAGCCATTCTTTTTGAATCTGACCATTCTGAATTAGAATTCAGTATAAAAAATATTTATTCCACTTGGACCGGACCAAAAGAGGTGTTCACACCTAAGATATAACTAATATTATGTACGTTCGGGAATGTACTCCCGACTATCTCAATTATCAATGAATATCATTCACTTTCAATCCTTCTAATGCACATCAAATCATCTCTTATATTCTACACATATATATATTCATCATCCATCAATTCAAAGAATTATCTTATACATACTCAAAATCTCTAAATCATCTATATATTCATATACAATTTATTCATTACACAAGAATCCATAAATGATGCCGGCCAAGGCAATTCCTCTACCACTATTTACCTTCATCCAAGCTTGATCTTTATATCCGAACTCGTCCCATGGTAACCTGCATCACAATGCTAAAAAGGAGACCACATGGGAGAGTGAGTTATACATTCAAAATGACGAATAATATATATATATTGTGATCATGTGTATATGCATACAAACATCATGTGTGCTTTGCTATCAAAACATCAAATTATCATTCATTCATTATCTCATTATCACAATAGGCATACAAGCCTCATGAATCGCAATTCATATCATAAATAAGCACAATATATATACAATCCCAAACACCATCACTTTGCCACTTATCAACAAGGGCATTCATAATCATTATCATCATTAATTCATTAAGGTCTCACTCAATACCTCCTCGCAAGGGGTTTTTCAACACTCGTGGTCATCCCATCTCAAATGCCATGGTCTTAAAGCTCATGCATATGTTAACTGTTTAATGCATATGCAACAGATCTGATTTCATATCACGGGTGATCGCAACCACCATAATCAATCATTCATAATCATTCGTTTCCCGCCTCGCAAGGGGTACTCCCGCCTCATGATCGTAACCATGGGCATCATAGGTGCTCGCAAGCCCTTTATCATATCAATACCTAGTGATCGCAACCACTGGCTCATCATCATACAATGGTCCCCGCAGGGCCTTTCACATTCCATAATCAGGTGATCGCAACCACCATTACAATATCATATCATCATCACATTGGTTTCCCGCCTCGTAAGGGGTACTCCCTTCATAGAATCCCGCAGGATCTTTCATCATTGTGATCGCAACCATATAATACCAATGCTATGCCATGCCATGAATGCAAGATGCAATAATGCATATGCTCAACAACAACCTTGCAAGGATATCTCACCCTCTCAATAAGGGATATAATTTAATCTGGCATTTTCATGAATCATATATTTATTTGTAAGCCCCTCAAGGCATATCATTAATATAATTAGCATTCAATGGCATACCAACATTCACAAGGCCCCTCAAGGCACAACATACATATAATAGGCACTTCAATGGCCACAACATCATTCATGATAATCCACACGTAGATGTCTAAAGGCATAGCAATATTCATAACATCAAGCCACACATGTAACAACAAGGTGTTTTTCGGAATATAAAAATATATATATATATAGCAATCGTCATTGCCACTGCACATACAAGTCAATTACTTGTATCAACCACTAGGGTGTCATAATACTTCATGTTATCCATCAATATCATTATATAAATTCATTGGTGATTTGCAACCTAACACAAGAGTATCGTAATAATTCTCATTAATTATCAAATTGCCATTTCACTTAATTCAAAACATATACATAACAAGGCAAGCATGAGTATCCATCACATACAACAATCACTATTAAATTTACTCATGTAATTTGAATATTAACTCCTCTCCTACCTTGAGGGAAGAGCCGAACCATTCCAATGCTCCGAATGCTCCATTGCATCATCCGGAATACAATCTACATAATATACATATGTATTCATATAATTAATAAGCCATCTCAAGGCATTCCTCTTAACCTTTTAAACACTTTCTAGTTTATCATCAAGTCCTAGACTTGATAAACACCAAGTTATATATTTGTATTAGGCTTCGGGAATTCCTTTCCCAAAGCCAAGATCCTCTAGATCTTAAAGGCTTACTAATCCAACAACATCATCATCATCTTATCCATTACATAATGTAATCTCAAATCACATTGATCCTTCAAATGTCATCATTGTCACTTAAGGCTCAACACAAGTTATTCTTGTTTCTCTTAAACCATCCTTACTATCAAATTCTAATGACAACATCATAGCCTATCAATTCACCAACCAATATGTATATCCATTGATTTCACCATTAAGGGTTATCTACAATGTTCATCATTATTCATCACTATAACTAACAACATACATATTAAACATCACCCATTCACTTCCAATTCAACCTTCAAGTCACAATATATATATATTTTCCCAAATTCTTAAGGTAAGGGTTTTCATTAAAACCCAACAACTGTTACCAATACTCATTAATCACCATCAATGGCCATCTCTTATCATTAATATCATTCACTATCATCATTAAACATACTTTGTATTTATAGTTTATATTTCCCCCAATTTATTAAAGTTAGGATTTCACTAGAACCCATCAACATTATAATTATTCATTTATTTTCCACCCATCCAAGTATTAATTCATGCATCTCTATAATAACCCACTATTAAAGCCATAATAACAACACCCCACCTAGGGTTTCCTCACTTTAAGCTTCTCCCAACAACCCATATGCCATAAATACTCCCCCATATACATAGAATCCAAAGTCTAGGCATAAAAACTCCTAAAGAATGGTGAGGAACTCACCTCACCCAAGAGCCAACATGAGCTTTCCATGGATAGAGGTCCACACGGAAATAGAGTGGGAGAAGGGGGAGGAGTTCCAGCATAAGCTTCTCCTTCAAGCTTCCATAAGAAACGAAAATGGTGGAGGAGGAGAAGACACTCCACACGGCTCAGGTTTTTAGAGAGAAGAAAAGAAGAGATGGAGAAGGGAAGAAGACGAAGAAAAAGAATGAAGAAAGGAGGAGAAGAAGTGACGTGAAAGTGGAAGAAAGTGAGAGTTTTATGTTTTAATATTTGCACTAATGACCATTTTATCCCTCGGGTGTCTAACTGAGTAAGGGGAAAAAGAGTCCAGCCATCGGAATCAAGAAAAGAAGGGCCAATATACACAAACCGAGAGAAAAAGAGGGAAAAAAATAATCAGGGTGCTACTCGCTCAAGCGAAACCCACATTCGCTTGAGCGAGACAGCCCCATCTCGTGTGAGCCTCTCCATTCGCACAGGCGAAATAACCCCAGTATCTATTTCCACACTCGCTCGCTTGAGCGAGGTATTAATTCGCTTAAGCGAATCCGACAATAAATCATCCTTCCCAGCACTCGGGTTTCTGTTGACAAAATTTCCCCCAAAACCGACCCAATATTCATTCGGTTTCACTCGGCAAAATTCAACCAGATCTGAGTCATCTCACACTCGGCTTCCCTCTTAACATACCAATCTAGACCGATCCATTTTTTATTCAACCAACTCATTCAGAGCCGACTCATACTTGCATAGTCTATCACTCGGGATCTAGAGTTCCATTCACTCGGGAACAACCTATCGTATATACTTAGTCATTTATATTCTATCCTCGAGGGTCACACTTATACAATCCACTCGGTAAATGAAGGTTATCCCACTCGGAATCCATAAACCTTCCTCACTCGGAATATTTCCCAATTAAACACCACTCGGTGTATCACAACAATAATTCACTCGGAATGTATTCCACATTCACCACTCGGCATAATTACACTTCTCACACTCGGAGAATACTCAATCCCCTTCCCCTTGGGAAGGTTCCCAACAGTCAAGTTCCAATCTGCTTTACTCTAACCCCAAGCTACTCGGAATATTCACCAAGTAAGTCACTCAGACTGATGATAACTTACTCACTCAGGGAAAACCTTTAAGTCAAGTCCCACTCGGACTCATTCCATACTTAGACACTCAGAATACACATTACCCTATTCACTCGGAATAGGTACCCATGTTCACTCGGAATACATGTATAACTCATACACTTAGAATATATTCAATCTAATCCATCATAACAACTCCTCACCACAAAGGTGACACATACACGGATTTCCACTCGGGAATATACAAACTCATCCCCACTCGGGGTTTACTCATATTTTCCACTCGGTAACATTTAGGCCTATGATTACACAGAATTATCTTATGCCTTCACACTCACTCAGTATCCACTCGGAATAAGTTACCTTGAACTCGGATATTTTCACTCGGAACACAACTGCTCGGAATATCACACAGGAAGACCTCTCACTCAGAATTTTATCTACTCCCCCACTCAGAGGGTTCTGCCTTGGCATAGCCACTCGGAATTTCACTCGGAAATTCACTACATCACAGAATTATTTTCTAAGGTTCCCCCTCAAATGAATTTCATCAAGAATCCCTCTTACTCATCATACACTCGGTCAAGACACAACCATACAAGTCACTCACCTGAGTGAGCATTACCCAGCATTCACACTTCCCACTTTCGTTCAAGCCATTCACACTCGCTTGGGCAAAAAATGTCCAGTGACCATTTCCTCGCTGGCTCGCTCAAGCACGGCCATTCTCGCTTGAGCGAGATTCGTCCAGAACCTCACCTAATCACAACACACTGTACTCACTCAAGCTGATTCCTCACTCGCCTGGACGAATGCCATTCCTCAGATCCTTCCCTCGGGCGAGACTCCATTCGCCTGAGCGAATTTCCTCTAGAGAGCAAACACTGATACTGCGAATTCCTTCCAGAGAGCAAAACTGATACATGGGCAATTTCGCTTGAGCGAAATTCACCTTCGCCTGAGCGAAAATGGTCTAAAGACCCTTATGCTAATACAGGGGATCCTCGCCTGGGCGAGATCCCTTCTCACTCGGGTGAGACTATCAGCACAGAAACAGGAACACAAATTCCACATAGCTCAACTTATGAAATCTCATTTTAAGCGAATTTAATCATGTCCAAGCTATCATGTACATCATATAAAGCATATATAACTTGTTCCTAAGCATTCTCACTCAAAATTCCACATTATAATCCAAATTTGAATTTATCCCAGATTTTATACACATCATGAAAGGCATATACAACCTATTCAAACATTCATATTTATGAATTTACATTCCAAACTGAATTCAAGCTCATCATCATCTTATATACATGTATTCATACCTTGCCACCACTAATCCTCATATTCTCACACATCATCCTCAATAAACATCAACCATTTGCCATTCTCATTAATTACTTATTTTTATAAAATTCGGGATGTTACACGCCAACCCCGTTCCCTTACAAGGATTCACGAGCTGTGCCGTGGAAGTATGGTACTGATGTGGTTGTTACTAGTTCTGAGGCAGTTGAGCCTACGCCATCATCCCCTGTCATAAATATTGCTAGAATTGGGGGCGTCACCCAGAGTGGAAGAGTATATGCTCCCCCAGAACCAAAACTTGACAAAGCTACAGGGGATGTTAGACCTGGGAAGGAAGAATCCTCTGGTGAAGCAAAGAAGGCTGTAACTGAAGAGGAAGCCCAAGAATTTCTAAGATTCATTCGTCATAGTGATTACCAGGTGTTGGACCAACTGAACCACACCCCGGCCAAGATTTCTCTGTTGTCCTTGCTAATGAGTTTCGAACCACATCGGAACACGCTGATGAATGTTTTAAGTAAGGCACATGTGAAGCATAATTTGCCCGTAGATAAGTTCAAGGGCATAGTGGGACACATAGTGGCCAATAATTATCTTACCTTTACGGATGACGAGACACCAGTAGAAGGAAGAGGGCACAACAAAGCCCTTCACATCTCCGTAAAATGCCAAGATCATATCATGGCAAAGGTGTTTGTTGACAATGGGTCATCCTTAAATGTGATGCCAAAATCTACATTGGCAAAGTTACCTTTTGATGGGACCCATATGAGACCCAGTTCTATGGTAGTCTGGGCTTTTGACGGAACTCGCCGGGATGTTATGGGAGAAATTAAACTGCCTATACAAGTTGGGCCATGCACCTTTCAAATCCTTTTTCAAGTCATGGATATTACGCCCGCATACAGTTGTTTGCTGGGACGGCCAGGGATCTATTCGGCTGGGGTTGTCCCTTCTACTCTGCACCAGAAGTTGAAATTCATCATTGATAATAAATTGGTGATTCCCTAGAGAAGAGGACTTGTTGGTCAGCAAACCTGCCAACACCCCATACATTGAAGCAACCGAGGAAGCCCTTGAAACCTTATTTCAGGCTTTAGAGGTAGCCAATGCAACAAGCATTACAAAGACATCCTTCCCAAACGTGCCTCTAATGGTTGCGAAAACAATATTAAGAGAAGGATACAAGTTGGGGAGAGGTTTAGGACGAGAATTGGAAGGAAGAACCCAACCTATATGCCTCCCAGAAAACAAGGATAGATACGGTCTGGGGAAGCCTACAACAGCTGATAGAAAAAGGGTAGGAGAAGAAAGAAGGGAGAGAAGGATTGCTCGCCTCACCGGTCAAGAATTCAACACTGCTAGAATCCCTATCTGTGACCTCTATCAAAGCTTCAGGAGCGCCGGGATTATATATCCGGGTCAGGTGGCCATGGTTGGAGACGGGCCCAACTATGATGTGGAATTGGTGCATACTTGCTCACCCGGTCAAGAACTGGATAACTGGGAAATTGTGGAGTTCCCCACAACTATCAATCCTCAGTCAAAGTAATTGTTGTTTTCAAAACTTGTCGATCTCTTTGCTATGCCTAAGGCTTTGGGATCCATTTTGTAATAAGGGCAAAAACTTTCTTGTTTATTAAATTAAATAAACACAGTCCAACTTTATACCTCATCTTTGTTCAATCTTTTTCTTTTAAACCTTCCACTTGCTTGTCTTTCTTTGTTTTCATTCATTATAATATAACACCAAATGCAGATCTGAAAGTGATTCTTCTGAGAATAATGAGAACCCGGTTCTATTTCATGACTCTGATAATCCGAATGATTACGCCTATGAGGAGAGTGAGGAAGACTTTGAACCTTCACCTGAATTGACAAGATTAATGGAACAGGAAGATAAGGAAATTCAACCTCATCAGGAAAAGATTGAGACCATTAACCTGGGAGATAAAGGGGAAAATAAAGAAGTCAAGATAGGCACCCTCTTGAGCAAACAACAGCAGAGTGAATTGATTAAACTGCTCCGGGAATTTCGAGACATTTTTGCATGGTCATATCAAGATATGCCAGGTCTGGATAATAACATTGTGGAACACGGGTTGCCTTTAAAGCCGGAATATCCGCCGATCAAGCAAAAGTTGCGACGAATGAAACCAGAAATGCTTCTTAAGATCAAAGAAGAAGTCAAGAAATAATTTGATGCTGGTTTCTTAGCCGTAGCTAAATATCCGCAATGGGTAGCAAACATAGTTCCCGTTCTAAAGAAAGATGGGAAAGTGAGGATGTGTGTGGACTACTGAGACTTGAATCGGGCTAGCCCTAAGGATGATTTTCCTTTACCTCAGATTGACGTACTAGTTGATAATACCGCCCAACACTCCATCTTCTCATTTATGGATGGATTTTCGGGATATAATCAGATTAAGATGGCACAGGAAGACATGGAAAAAACCACGTTCATCACTCTGTGGGGCACTTTTTGTTACAAAGTAATGTCTTTCGGATTGAAGAACGCAGGAGCCACCTATCAAAGGGCAATGGTGACTCTTTTCCACAACATGATGCACAAGAAAATAGAAGTCTATGTGGATGACATAATTGCCAAATCCAGATCTGAGGAAGAGCATATTGCTAATCTGAGAAAACTTTTTGAAAGGTTAAGGAAATTCAAGCTTAGATTGAATCCCGCCAAGTGCACTTTTGGTGCAAGATCCAGTAAATTGTTGGGATTCATCGTGAACGAGAAAAGGATAGAGGTTGATCCTGACAAGGTCAAAGCAATTCTGGAAATGCCTCTGCCTCGCACTGAAAAAGAAGTTCGAGGGTTCCTGGGAAGATTGAACTACATCGCCCGATTCATTTCCTAAATGACGGCAACTTGTGAGCCGATTTTCAAATTACTTCGTAAGAACCATCCTGGGCAGTGGAATGAGGATTGCCAAATTGCATTTGAGAAGATAAAGCAGTACTTATTAGAGCCGCCAGTCTTGGTACCACCCGTTCATGGGAGACCACTAATCCTATATTTGACCGTGCTGAACGAATCCATGGGATGCGTGTTAGGTCAACATGATGAGACTGGAAGGAAGGAATGTGCCATCTACTACTTGAGCAAGAGATTCACTGAATGCGAGATGAGATACTTTTCTCTCGAAAAGACATGTTGTGCATTACCCTGGGCTGCCCGGTGCTTACGGCAATACATGCTCAATCATACCACCTGGTTGGTGTCTAAGATGGATCCCATCAAGTATATCTTCAAAAAACCCGCTCTGACTGGGAGAATTACCCATTGGCAAGTGTTACTAACAGAATATGACATAACATATGTCACCCAAAAGGCAATCAAAGGGAATGCACTAGCAGATTACTTAGCACACCAACCCATTGAGACTTATCAACCAATGCGGCATGATTTCCTGGATGAGGATATTTTGGCCCTTTTCAAAGAAGAAGGTGGTCTGGAAACCAGATGGGTCATGAGGTTCGATGGGGCTTCCAACACACTAGGACATGGAATTGGGGTTATCCTGATCTCACCTGATAAGGAATTCATCCCTATTTGCGCTCGGCTGTGTTTTGATTGCACCAATAATGGTGCAGAATATAAAGCATGTTCTCTAGGAATACAAGCAGCTTTGAACATGGGAATAAAGGTCCTGGAAGTTTATGGAGATTCTGCTTTGGTTATCCATCAACTAAAAGATGAGTGGGAAACTAGAGACAGTAAACTAGTTCCCTATCATGCTCACATTAAGGAGATGATCAAAAGGTTCAATGAAGTTACTTTCCATCATGTTCCACGGGAGGACAACCAAATGGCAGATGCTTTAGCCACCCTAGCCGCTATGTTCGAAGTTAGCAATGATTACGAAGTGCCTCTCATTGAGGTAAAGAAGCAGCGAGAACCTGCCCATTGCCAGGTCATAGAAGGAGAACCGGATGGCAAGCCTTGGTATCATGACATCAAAAGATACCTCCAGTGCCAAGAATACCCTGAAAGCATCACGAATAATGACAAGCGAACTTTGAGAAGGCTAGCTATGGGATACCTATTGAGTGGTAACGTGCTATACAAGAGGAATTATGATTCCGTTCTTCTCCGGTGTGTTGATACCGACGAGGCAAACTAAATCATGAAAGATATCCATGAAGGATCTTTCAGAACTCATACAAATGGGCATGCTATGTCAAGGAAAATCCTAAGAGCTGGATATTATTGGATGACTATGGAGGCAGATTGTTTTGCTTACGTACGGAGGTGTCATAAATGTCAGATTTATACTGATCACATTCACACACCACCTTCATCTCTAAATGTCTTGTCAGCACCATGGCCTTTTTCAATATAGGGTATGGATGTAATTGGGCCCATTGAGCCAAAAGCGTCAAATGGTCATCGTTTCATTCTGGTAGCCATCGATTATTTCACTAAGTGGGTGGAGGCAGCTTCGTACACTAATGTGACAAAAAATGTTGTGGTTAAATTCGTCAAGCGTGAGCTGATATGTCGATATGGCCTACCAAGCCAAATCATCATGGACAATGGCACAAATTTAAACAACAAAATGATGAAGGAGCTTTGCGAGAGCTTTAAAATCTCCCACCACAACTCCTTTCTGTACCGTCCGAAAATGAATGGAGCAGTCGAGGCAGCTAACAAAAATATTAAGAAGATAGTGCAAAAGATGGTAGTAACTTACAAAGACTGGAATGAAATGCTCCCTTTCGCATTGCACGGGTACCGAACCTCAGTGCGAACTTTAACTGGGGCAACACCATTTTCTTTGGTCTACGGAATGGAAGCTGTACTACCATTTGAAGTAGAAATTCCATCCCTTAGGGTGATCATGGAAGCCAAACTGGAAGAAGCTGAATGGGTCCAGGCTAAATATGACCAACTGAATCTGATTGATGGGAAGAGGTTAGCTGCTCTCTATCAGGGACAGTTATATCAGAAACGTATAAAGCGGGCATACGAAAAGAAAGTGCACCCCCGACAGTTCCAAGAAGGGGATTTGGTTCTCAAGAAGATTTTACCAATTCAAAAAGACGTCCGAGGGAAATGGAAACCTAATTACAAAGGACCATATATTATAAAGAAGGCTTTCTCCGGAGGAGCTCTCATACTCACCAACATGGATGGAGATGACCTGCCAATGCCTATCAACGCCGATGCAGTGAAGAACTACTTTGCATAAATAATTCATGAAAAAAAGACGAAAAAGCTCGCTAGGTTGAAAACCTGAAAAGGTGGCCTAGGCAAAAGTTAGAGCAACAAGATGAGCCGAAAACCTGAAAGGGCGGTTCAGACTAAATCACAAACTCGACTCTACAACATAAACCCTTCAAGCCAAAGACAAAGGAGGTCAAAACGGGTATTAGGGTCATTGTCAAATTACGCCCTCAGAAGCAAAATCAGAGGATGAACACGAAGTCGCGATAAAGGGTCAAGATTCTCATTGCTCTTAGAGGACCACTAGAGGATATATGAGCCTTCTCCTTTCCATTTACCTCTAATTCTTTATATCTTGTCACATCTCTACTGTATATACCTGATATTTATCAATAAAATTCTCTCTTCTTTCTACATGTGTTCGTGACCAAATTTTATGAATAAACAAGTTTTTGCCTAAAAGAAATTTTTGAAATTGAAAACGTCAGAGCGTAAAGTTATGGGGAACGAAATGCATCCTAGCGCCAGACTTTGCTTGGTATAAGCATAACTATCTTCGCTAAATACGCTCGCCAAAGTCAGAAGACGTTTCTATTTCATCCATGAGTTACCTTAAAAAGCCAGTCGCCAGGGAAAATTTACCTGTAAGTCTTTTTATACTAACTCACTTCTTGTTAAAGGGACACCGAATCCATCATCCAAAAGCAGGTATTCGCCAAAGCTTTCCCCAACAAAGTGGAACGCAGACCGAGGGTTCCCCCCGAGGAAAACCGTAAAATGGACTTAGCTCCCTCAACCAGGATATTTCTTTGATCATGCTTAAGAAGACTTATCCTTCCTCAGTGAGTTCACCATTACCAAACTAGCACCCATCATATTTCTCTCACTAAAAAGCTCAAACTGGGGCATCTCCCTAGATCACTCTTCCAGTCAAGAGGAAGTACCCCGAATTTCCAAAAAAGCTCAAACTAGGGCATCTCCCTAGATCACTCTTCCAGTCAAGGGGAAATACCCCGAATTTCCAAAAAAAAGCTTAAACTGGGGCATCTCCCTAGATCACTCTTCTAGTCAAGGGGCAGTACCCTGAATTTCCAAAAAAGCTCAAATTGGGGCATCTCCCCAGATCTCTCTTCCAAACTGGGGTATCTCCCCAGATCTCTCTTCCAAAATTGGGGCATCACCCCAAAAGCTCTAGATCCTGGTTAATTTGGACGGGACATCCTGTTAACCCCCAATTACTCTTCCAGTAAAAAGGGGGCAACCCCCAAAATTCCTGCAAACTTTCCAAAATTGGGGCATCACCCCAAAGCTCTAGATCCTGGTTAATTTGGACGGGACGTCCTGTTAACCCCCAGATCACTCTTCCAGTAAAAGGACAACCACCCAGAAATTCCTTCAACCTTTTGAAAATAGGGCATCACTTTAAATTTTTCTCTGTCAAGGGGCAGTACCCCTAACTTCTTCAGTATTTCCAGAAGCTGGGGCATCGCCCAGGCCTCCTTCTTTCAAACAAGGGGAAATACCCCAAGATTCTTTCAAACCATCTCAAACTGGGGCATCACCCCAAATTTATTCTTTTTCAGTCGAGGGCTTCAGTCATGACAAACCGGGGCATCCCCCCGAGCTTTTAGGTACAGAGAGTTAATTCGGACGAGACGTCCTGTTAGCTCCCCCAATTTTTACCTTTCAGTCAACCGAGAGGCAACACCCTCACCCTTTACCTTCCTGTCACCGATCAAATGGCACCCTTTACCTTCCTGCCGCCGATCAAATGGCACCCTTTATCTTCCAGTTGCCGATCAAATGGCACTCTTTACCTTCCAGTTGCCGATCAAATGGCACCCTTTACCTTCCTGTCGCCGATCAAATGGCACCCTTTACCTTCCAGTCGCCGAACAAATGGCACCCCTTTACCTTTCTGCCGCCGAACAAATGGCATCCTTTTACTTTCCCTGTCAACCGAGAGGCAACACCCTCACCTTTTACTTTCCTGTCAACTGAGAGGCAACACCCTTACCTTTACTTTTGTTGTTCACTGAATGCCGTTTACTTTCCAGTCATAGATTTAGAAATTCCTTGCCTAGACAATTTCCAAGCATACCCCAATTCATTCATTTTTCTCCAAAGCTTCGGATATCCATTTCTAGGCTGCTCAAGATACTAGGGCAATCCTTTATGTCACAAAAAAAGATTCAAGTGTCAATTCTTAGGTTTCCCCCCTCATCTGTTACTCCTGGTTATTAGAGTCAGCATGATTTTAGCAATGGTGTTCACGTCTTTACTCCCTTTCCATTTCCAAAGCAAGAAGAAACTTCATGCTTTTCCTCATGGAAAAGAAGTAAAGAGGGGCATCTGTGAACACCTATTTTGGTCTAGTCAATTTTCACCAAGAATAGGGAATTTTTGTCACCAAGAATAGGGAATCCACAAGTGATTAAAAAAAAAGAAAAAGAAAAGAAAAAGAAAAAATAAAAAAAATTCTGACTCGGAAATGATCATTCCGAGTTCCGAGTAAGATGACTCGGAATGATCATTTCCGAGTAAGGAGTCTCTGAGTGAGACATGGCCGAGTGGTATGTTGATGTATGGTGATGTGAGTAGGAATCTCGCCCAAGCGGAAAGGTGAGCGCTCAAGCGAGTGGGAACCTCGCCTAAGAGGAAAGATGAGTGCTCAAGCGAGTGGGAATCCAGCTCAAGCGGAAAGGCATTTCGAGTAACATGTCTCTGAGTGAGACGTTGCCGAGTGAATTGTCACCGGGTGGGGTGTTTCCGAGTGGAGGATTACCGATTGGAACCGCTCAAAATATAAATGGGACTGTTATTGAATGACTATTTTCCAAGTGAATATGTCCAAGTTTCCAAGTTCTGAGTGAGAAAAAGGCTATTTCCGAGTGAAAATGTCCAAGTTTCCAAGTTCTGAGTGAAAAGAAGGCCGGTTCCGAGTGAAAATATCCAAGTTCCAAATTCTGAGTGAGGAATAAGACCGACTCCGAGTGAATGAATCTGAATGATTGGATGATGAGTGAAACCATTCTGATTGGAAGATAAGACCGACTCCCAAGGTCAGTTCTGAGTAAATCCTTCAAGCTGTGAAGTTCTGAGTGTCACTTTTGAAGAAATTCCGAGTGAATGCTTTAAACAGAAACAAGATCTAAGCCAAATACTTCCGATTGAAACAATCCTGAGTCACTCTCTCTTCAGTCAGTACCGAGTCACTCTCTCTTTAGTCAGCACCAAGTGAAGTATCTTCAGTCAATACCGAGTCATTCTTAGTCAGCACCGAGTCACTCACTCATCAGTCAGTATCGATTGAGCTATTTTTTAGTCAGCACCGAGTGAGTCCTTTCACTCAATTTTCGAGCCATTTTTACCCATTTCTGAGTACCATTTAAACCATCACCGAGCCACCTTTTCAACCGTCACCAAGCCATTTCCACCAGTTCCGAGCCACTATTTTCACCAATTCCGAGCCCCCTTTTTAACCGTCACTGAGCCATTTCCACCAGTTCCGAGCCATCCTTTCACCCAGTTCCGAGCCAATCTTCAGTCAGTTCAGAGCCAATCTTCAGTCAGTTCCGATGTCACTTTTCACTCGGTTCCGATTGAATGTGTCAACCAGAATTGTTTGCTCGTCCAGCCCTTCATAACCATAATACTGACCCTCCTCACAGCAACTACACCGACCAACAAAGCAACACCGAGCAAAGCTTTCACTCGGTTTTTGTAGGAACAACACCTTTTCTACTCGGTCTTGTGCATAAAAGGCACCTTTTCCACTCGGATTCTGGAGAAAAGGTGAAATCTGACCCATATTCCCATCGAATGCCCTTGCTGACTTGGATTTCAACTATCCAAGTGGATCCTTCATTTGTGGGGGGCGGTTGACAAAGTGACAAAGGAGAAACCCACTAGCCGACGTCCCCTATAGCTGTTTAGGTGCAAGCTATTCCCACCAACTCTATCCAGGCTGTATCCAACGCTGATCAAGTGGGGCGGCTGACTTCAAGACAAAAGGAGCAGCCCCCACTTGCCACTGAGGGTGGACGACCAAGACCTCCATAAGTAGAGAGGATCCAGGAGGCCTTCAAAGGAGGAAGAACTCTGAAGCATTTTTTTTATTATCCCCTTACCCCTCTCACCGTCCGCACCATTCTTTCTTTCTCCACCTCAACCAACACAATCCCCTCAAACCTCACCTGTCCATCCCCCTCTTTCTCCAACCAACGTCCTCACTCTTCCTCAAACCCACAAACACAATCCCCTCAAACCTCTCAACACCGTCTCCCTCTCCATACAGCCCCTAAAATACACCTCTCAACACTGTCTCCCCTCTCCTTCTAAACTACACCTCTCAACACCGTCTCTCTCTCCATACAGCCCTCTAAAGCTCCCTTCTCCTCTTCTCTTCATACCACACAGCCCCTCAAATCTCCCTTCACCGTACAGCCCTCACCAACACCATCCTCACCTCTCTCCCAGTACCGTCCTTCTCCCAAAATCACACCAGCACCCCTCAAAGTCCTCACTACACCAGCACCCCTCTAATCCTCTCAATACCGACTAGCACCCCTCAAACCCTCTCAACATCATCCCTCATCCTCTCCACACCGACCTTCCACTCTCCAACCGTCCTCACTACACTGTCCGTCCTTCTCCTCACTACACCGTCTCACTCTCCCTCAAAAGACCAACACCGTCCCCTTCTCTCCCTCTCCACCTCACCATACGATCCTTCCCTCAAGCCAACAACCCCCCTCTAAAAACCATGTTGTACACCCCCTCAAACACATCATCCTCTCCTTAAAACCCATACCAACAGCCCCTCAAATTCTCACCACACCGTACACCCCCTCAAATTTAGTCCCTCTCCTCTCAACTCACACCGTCCAGTTCCTTTTTCAATACACCGGTCCTACTCTTCCCTTCATTTTTAATATTTGTACTTGTTTATTTTCTGCTAAATTAATTATTATTCGGTGACTTTGTCTTCCTCTTCAATTGCCAATTAATTTCTATTGATTGATAAATATTAATAAAAATGAGTGCTTCACAGATTTTATTTGGATTAGTGTAAAAAGTTATAATTATTATTATTATTATTATTATTATTATTATTATTATTATTGCAATTTTCATTTTCTTTTCTTAAAAAAGGTGGAGCGAGATTAATTTGGACGAGACATCCTGTTAATCTCATTTTTTTATATATAATATCTTTTTCTAGAAAAGGGTGGAGCGAGTTTAATTTGGACGAGACGTCCTGTTAATCTCATTTTTTTATATAACATTTTTTTTAAAAAAAAAGGGTGGAGCGAGTTTAATCTGGACGAGACGTCTTGTTAATCTCATGTAAATATTCCGTGTTTATTTTTGTTTATTTTTGTATATTTTGTCACCTCGTATACTTTCTTTTCATGAAGAAGTTAAAATAATTATTGGGTTAATTATAATGCGCGCTATCATATTGAGGTAACCATTTTTATAACGGACAGTCATGAGGTGCTAATACCTTCCTCACCTGTAATTAGACTCCCGAATCTGGAATTTCATTTTTTTGACCAATGCTTTAATAAAAGGTTTTCCCGATATTTTATCCTAAAAAATATTGGTGGCGACTCCCTGTTTTTTTCTTTTCGAACCAAAAAATCGTTTTGAGGGTCGGCCGTGCCGCCGCGATCCCGGTCGCGACAAAACCTATTGAAAGAAAAACCCTATGGGAAAAACCTCTCAGATAGGAAAAAAAGTGCCCTTGTACATAATATTTGACTAAAATAGAGCTTTAAATGAGTTGCATTCCATGTCCTGGGTAGTCCCTTTCCTGATAACTCTTCTAGGCGATACGCACCCTTCCCTAGTGTCTCTCTCACTCGGTATGGGCCCTCCCAAGAGGGAGCGAGTTTACCTTTTTCTCTTGGTCTTCTATTGTTATCTGTAGCCCTCAGAACAAGGTTGCCCTTTCGAAGGGGTCAGGGTCAGAGAATGGAGTTCCATCGTTAGGCCGACTTTTGTTTAACCGCTTGTATCTTCACGTATGCCACGTCTCGTTCCTCTAAACTGAGATCTAAGTCTTCTTGTCTTCCTTTACTATTTGTATCCTCATTATAAGCGAGGCGTCGGAGGGTGGGTTCTCCCAGTTCAAAAGGTATCATGGCATCGGCTCCATATGTAAGCCGGAAAGGGGTCTCGTGAGTCGATGAATGTGGGGTGGTGTGATAGGCCCACAGCCTTTGTGTAACTCCTCTTCCCACCAGTCTTTGGCTTACCCGAGATGTTTCTTGAGCTCTTGGAGAATTACTTTGTTCGCTGCTTCCGCCTGACCATTGGTCTGTGGGTGTTCTACGAAAGAGAATTTTCATTTTATGCCCAGATTCTCATAAAATTCCATAAAGCCTTTGTCTACGAATTGTCTTCCATTGTCTGAGATAATGGTATAAGGGAGTCCGTGTCGGTAGATAATATGTTTCCAAGTGAACGTTTGTACCTTAGCTGCGATGATGGTCGCCAGGGCTTCGGCCTCGATCCATTTAGTGGAGAAGTCTATTGCTACCAAAAGAAATTTGACTTTCCCTTTCCCTAGGGGAAAAGAACCTAGGATGTCCATTCCCCAGGTGTTGAAGGGCCAAGGAGATAGGATCCCATGTAGTGGCTCAGGGTGGCTGTGAATCCGATTAGCATTACGTTGGCATGAATCACACTACTTCATAAACTTGGAGCAGTCATCCCTTAGAATTGGCCAGAAGTATCCTGCTCGAAGGATTCGAGCGGCTAGGGGGTAGACTCCTCTATGGAGGCCACAAATTCCTAAGTGCAATTCCCGTATAACATAACTGGCTTGTTCTTCGTCTAGGCACTTTAGGAGAGGCATTATGAATCCTCTCCTATAGAGTTGTCCGTCTAGCAGGGTGTAATTGGCTGCTTGTACTTGTAACTTTTTAGCCTGTTGGCGATCTTTCGGGAGAATTCTCTGCTTAAGAAAGTCAACGAAAGGGGTGAGCAAAGTATTTTCAATTGGAGCTTCACTTACCTGGTGGACTTGTTGGGTTTCTTGGATCGTGGGCTCTTCCAGAATGACTTGAATGATCATTTTCAAATTCGTTGCTTTTACCGTGCTGGCAAGTTTAGTGAGTATGTCTACACGCTCATTCATTTCCCTTAGGACATGGATAATTCGGAAGTGCTTCAGGTCCCTGACTAGCTCGTTTACTCAGTTTAAGTATTTTGCTAAGGTCGGATCTCTAGCTTGGTATATCCCCTCGATCTGACGGGACACCAGCTGGGAGTCGATCTTTGCCTAGATACACCAGGCGCCTAAGTCAAGGGTCGTTCGCAACCCTGTGAGGAGGGCTTCATATTCAGCCTGGTTTTTGATAGCTTTAAACTGAAACCTTAGTGATTCTTCTACCACTAAGCCGATCGGAGACTTCAGTACTATGCCTGCCACACTGCCTTTCATGTTGGAGGACCCATCCACCGAGAGTGTCCATAGTCTGTGCTCTGCATCATAATCTTCTTTGTCCTCCCCTAGCTCTATCAAGAAGTCCATGAGTACTTGGGCTTTGATAGGCCCTCGCGGCTCATACCGAACACCACTCAGATAATTCCACAACCCAGGCTACCATTTTTCCTGTAAGTTATGGCTTCTAGTGGATTTTCCCGAGTGGTTGGTTGGTCCTTACTACCACTTGGTGGCTATGGAAGTAAGGGTGGAACTATCTGGCGACCATGACAAGGTTATATGCAAACTTCTCAACCTTTTGATATCGGGTTTTTGCTCCTTGTAATGTTTTACTGGTTAAATAAGCTAGCCTTTAGACTGGGCTCAGTGCCTGTGGAGAGGTAAAGGATCAGTTCTGATCTCTCCTTGGGTCATGTTAGGATTAGTGGAGAGACGAGGTAGGATTTCAAGTCTTGGAACACTTCTTCAAACTCAGAAGTCCATTCAAATGAGTCTATCTTCTTCAGTACCTTGTAGAACGACATCGATTTCTCCGTGAATTTTAAGAGAAATCAAGAGAGGGCTGCGATCCGACTGGTGAGGCCTTGGACTTTTTGTATGTTCTGGGGGTTACGTATCTCTAGTATGGCCCGACATTGGTTTGGGTTGACTTCAATACCCCTGTAAGTGAGCATGTATCCTAGGAACTTTCCCCCCTGGACTTCTAAGGAGCATTTTTTAGGATTCAGCCGTATGTTGTACCTGTGTAGTTCAGCAAAGGTTTCTTCCAAGTCTCGTATGTGTAAATCTGCCTGCTTGGTTTTTACCACCATGTCATCGATATACACCTCCATGTTTCACCTGATTTGCTTGGAGAAGATTTTGTCCACTAATCTCTGGTAAGTGGCCCCCATATTTTTTAAACTGAAAGGCATCACTCGGTAGTAGTAATTTAGCCTACCCGTCATAAATGTTGTCTTTTCTTTGTCTTTGGGGTCTATTCGGATCTGATTGTACCCCAAGTAACCATCCATGAAACTTAAGATCCTATAACCTAATGTTCCATCCACCAAATGGTCAATGCTAGGCAAAAGATAGGGGTCCTTGGGATATACCTTATTTAGATCGGTGAAATCCACGCACATCCGCCACTTTCCGCTTGATTTCTTAACCATGACGACATTCGACAGCCAGGTCGGGTATTTGACTTCCTTGAACAAGTTGGCAGACACTAGCTTATCAGTCTCTTCCTTGGTTGCGTGCCTTCGGTCAGGGCCTATTTTACGAGGCTTTTGGGATACAGGTTTGGCATCTGGCTCGATATTGAGGGAGTGACAGATCACAGTAGGGTCAATTCTGGGCATGTTGGTAGGACTCCAAGCAAATAGGTCTGTATTTGCCTTTAGCAATCTGACCAGGTTTTCTTATAGGACTGGGTGGAGGATAGCACTGATTCATGTGAATTGGCCAGGTGAAAGTCCTACTTGGACAAGCCTGAGTGACTCTACTGGTTAAGGTCTCTTGAACTTTCAGTCGTCACGAGGATCGAAGCTAGTCTCTACATCTTCTTCAATTATGAACGTCGGTTTGGGATGAAGGCTCTTATAGTAACACTCTTGAGCCACCTCTGGATCTGCTTTAATGACTCTTACTCTACCATGCCCAAGTGGAAACTTCATGGTCAGGTGCATGGTGGAGATAACAGCACCCAAGGCATTGAGCGAGGGTGACCCTAATAGTGCGTTATAGGAACTGGGGAAGTCCACCACTAGGAACCTTACCATAATTGTGCGGCTGTCCTTTTTGACTCTAAAATTAGTCCTCAAGTTGATGCATCCTAAGCTTTGCACAGAATCACCAGAAAAATTGAGAAGAGCTCTGCCATACCTTTTCAAACAACGGGTTGGGAGGCCCATTTTTCGGTACGCCTTCCAGTGCAGAATATCTGCTGAACTTCCTTGGTCAATGAGAACTCGTTCTATTATAAAGTCTTCAACCCCCATGGTGACTACCATCGGCTCATCTCGATTTGGCCCACCAGCGGGAAAATCTGTCCTATCGAATATGATGACTGCTGAGTCCGGGTGTTCCTGTAAAAAATTTACTCGTCCCACTTGGGAAGCCTGCTGAGATGGTATGTATGAGTCAATGTCCGTCGTATTTTTCTTCAGCAGGCCTCAGAGATTGGGAGCGGGAGATGACGTGTGTATTTTTACAGTCGTTATTCCATCAAATTAGTACATTAAAATTAATTAATGTAGTACTAGGGTGTCAACCTAGGTCGTTCTCTCACGGATCAACACAAAAATTTAGGAAAAATCAAGTCTTAAACTAATTTTTAAAAACTCAACAACTAAAATTTTTACAAACATAAGTTCAACAAACATAAAATTGGGGGGGGGGGTTTGATTGGTTTTGTTATCACAATTAAAATTAAAACAAAGTAAATATAGGATTTAAAACAATAATTAACAAGCGATTGATTTTCTTGGAGTATTGTAATTAAATTTATCCTTGGTTCACTAAAGATAATTTGTATACTTTCATTATTGTCAATTTCTTAGCTCAATTTGAATTAATCAACTAAGCGTCTTTTTCAATTCACAATTCCTTTACTTTCATTTAAAAATGAATATTTTAATCAAGCATCCTAATTAAGCAAAAGGAGTCAAGATCGTAAAATCTAGGAATTATTGAGCATACATAAGAACATCGCCTATATACATAATCTATTCTCAAATTATGGAATTAAGCAAACCATAATTATTAAAAGTGATTATGAAAATATTCATTAAGCATGCATATTTCCTTAATCCATTCTAATTTAAAATCTTATTTTATTCCATTTGAATAATTAAACCGATTAAGCTTACAAATTTAATTAAACAGAAGGGAATTAAATAAGCAGAGTAAGATTATGAAGAAATAACAATAACGAAAACATACTATATTAAAAATAATGACCTCAAAATTACATTACAATATTCTCCAAGAAAATCAATCTAGGGTTTTAGCCCTCCATAATAACAACTACAAAGAAAAGAAACTAACCCGGAATGGAGCAAAGAGGGGGAAAAAGAGAGGAGGAGGCTTTGTGCCTTCCTCTGATGCTTATAGAAAACAAAGAGAGAAAAGAGAGAAAACGTGAATTGAGGTGTGTTTCAAGCCTTTGGCAATGGTCCTATTTATAGTGAAAGCAAGGGTAAAGGTCTCCTGCTGACGCTGTGCGTCAGCAGCACGCTACGCGTCAGCGTTGCGAATCTGCTTCCACGCTACGCGTAATTATGAGGCTACGCGTGAGTGTTTCTGACTCAGAATACATTATTTCATCTAATAATTCTTCAATAATGCTTGGACACTTGTGCTGCATGTTCCCCACTGAGATAGTGTCGTATGTCTGTAATGGATTGGCCAATAAGTGCTTTAATATAAATAAATCCTCCACTTCTGAAGTTGCACACAGCCTGTTAATGGGATCCTCGTCACTGTTGACGCTACGCGTGGTCTTGACGCTGCGCGTCAGTGTTACAAATTTGCTTCCACGCTACGCGTGGTACCAGCGCTACGCGTCAGACCTGATGCTCAATTTTATGATTTCCCAATTACAACCTCAATTATTCACTACAATATCAAGGAAATTAAGTAAGATTTATTATTTCATTTAAAGATTATCGCCTAATTCAGTTAATATTAAATAAAGCTTGAATTATAAAAATGTGTTAAAATGCATAATATTACACGATTAGCAATGGCAAATTATACACATTTAAAGCAAGGAATTAAGGCTAAATCATGCATCATCAAATACTCCCACACTTATTCTTTTGCACTCCCGGGCAAAATCAAAATAAAAACAAGTATCACAATTTATGAAAAACATTAAGTTGAAAATAACACACAGAATTGGCATGAAATTTTAGGAATATACATAAAAACAAGAGTTATTCAACATGCAAGATACAGAGCATCAAGATATATATAAAAATCATTCAAACACTTAGGCATGTGAAAATTAAATTAAACTGAAAACAAAATCATCAGTGATAGAACCTCACAAGACATACTCTCAACTCTCGAGTGTTTAAGGTTTGTGTATACTCTCAAAACATTTCCTGAAAAATAGACAGTCTAAAAATTTGGCAAGTTTCTCAATTTCACAATCAACTTAAATGCATGTATAGATCAACAGGGCTTTGTAGGGTTGTAATGTGGCCAAGGTTAAAATGGATGAAATTTTTTTATTTTTTATTTTTTAAATAAATAAATACCAAAAAGAATGATGAAGCAATTAATTTAACTGGCAAACAGTGAGGGTAAAACATTTATTGTACGATATTAGGTCGCAATCATAATATATTTTTTTTTTTTATGAGATTGCATAACCCTTGGAACCAGAGTTACAATTCCTTTTTGCACACCCCCACACTTATTTGAATGCCTGTTTTTGACTTGATTCCAAAGCTCCAATATATTCCTTAAGGTAGGTATATTTTTGGTTTTTTTCATCTATGGCTTATTTGAGCTGCAACAAGGAAATAGTTAAATAGGCTCAAAATGGCTATCAAGAGATAATTTATTCATGGTAGGCTTATCTGGCTTAGTGGCTCAATTGAACAAAATGCCTGTATCATTTCAAATACATTCATATGAGTTTCAAGTATCATCAAGAAACAAGACAAAAATTAAGATGTAAGCTTTCAGGAATTAATCACACATGAAAGGATTAAGATGGTTTAAAGTGATCCATCAAATTTAAAGGCTCAAAAATCTCACAAGGTATAATTCTATCATATATGATCATCTATCAATTATCATGTCATTCTCATCATACCAAAATTGCTTGAGTTCAAATTATAACATATCATTAAGCTCATATCAGACATGAAAGAATTTACTTGTTACTCATGCATATCTTAAAATTCCAATAAAACATGCCTTTTTAAAACAAAAACACACACAAAATCTTTTTTTTTTTTTAAACAAAATTTAATCACACAAAAACACAAAAAACACACACACAATAACACATAAATGATCCCACCCCCACACTTAAATCATACATTGTCCTCAATGTAAGACAGAGCATACAAAATAGACAATAGAATGAAAAAGTAAAGAGATGGGTAAGAAAAACTCCCTCAAGGGGGATCAAGAAGTGGTTCCCCCAAAGCATGTTCCTCCATTGTAACCTCCACAAGTGAAGGATTTTCATGAAATGGCTTCAAACGTTGTCCATTAACCTTGAAGCTTTTGTTGGAGTTTTCACTTTTTATTTCCACAGCTCCATGGGGAAATACATTTGTAACAATGAAAGGTCCTTCCCATTTGGAGCGCAATTTTCCGGCCATCAGTTTCAACCGGGAATTAAACAGTAGCACTTTCTGTCCAGCAGTAAAATCCTTTCTAGCTATTGAGCTATCATGGAATTTCTTTGTTTTCTCCTTATAGAACCTCGAGTTCTCATAAGCTGCCAAACGGATCTCATCAAGCTCATTCAGTTATAATTTTCTTTCCTCACCTGCTTGATCAAGTGCTAAGTTACAAGCTTTTACAGCCCAATAAGCATGATGCTCAATCTCCACTGGAAGATGACATGCTTTACCAAAAACAATTCTATAGGGAGACATTCCTATAGGTGCCTTAAAAGCTGTTCTATGTGCCCAAAGAGCATCATCCAATTTCCTGCTCCAATCCTTTTTGTTAGGCTGTACTATCTTCTCCAGGATCCTTTTGATTTCTCTGTTAGAGACTTCTGCTTGTCCATTGGTTTGGGGGTGATATGGAGTAGAGACTCTATGAACAACCCCATACTTCCTGAGCATAGCTTGCATGGTCCTGTTGCAGAAATGGGTTCCTTGATCACTAATGATTGCTCTCGGGATGCCAAACCTGCAAAGAATTTGAGATCTAACAAAATCCACAACAACTCGAGCATCATTAGTTCTGGTGGCTTTAGCTTCCACCCATTTAGAAACATAATCAATAGCCAATAAAATGTAAGTAAAACCAAAGGATGGAGGAAATGGACCCATAAAATCAATGCCCCAAACATCAAATACTTCACAAAACAACATTGGTTGCTGAGGCATCTGTTGTCTCCATGTGGTAGCATTACTAGATCTTTGGCATTTCTCACAGGTGTTACAAACTCTCCATGCATCCTTAAAAATTGTGGGCCAATACAAACCTGAATCCAACACTTTTCTTACTGTTCTTTGTGGACCAAAATGTCCACCAACTGGTGAAGCATGGCAGAATCGAAGAACTGATTCTATTTCATGATCGGGAATGCATCTTCGAATCACCTGATCATTACACAATTTCCACAAATACGGGTCATCCCAAATATAATACTTTGCATCACTTTTTAATTTTGAAATTTGGTTTCTGGATGCACATGGTGGAAAAACAGAAACAACAAGATAATTTACAATGTTAGCAAACCAAGGTGAATCAAAAGAGTTAGAAATACTCATGAGGTGTTCATCGGGAAAATGGTCCCGAATAGGTGCCGAATCAGGAGCATTCTCAATTCTGCTTAAATGGTCTGCCACAAGGTTTTGTGTTCCACTTCTATCACGAATTTCCAAGTCAAACTCTTGGAGCAAAAGCATCCAACGAATTAATCTTGGCTTGGACTCACCTTTCTTCAACAAGTACTTCAGAGCTGCATGGTCAGTAAAGACAACTACTCGAGAACCGAGTAGGTAAGATCTGAACTTATCTAATGCAAAAACAATGGCCAAGAGCTCTTTTTCAGTGGTAGTGTAATTTACCTGAGCAGCATCTAAAGTTTTAGATGCATAGTAGATGACCCTAGGTTGCTTGTCAATCTTTTGACCAAGGACGGCTCCCAATGCATAATTAGAGGCATCACACATTAACTCAAATGGAGCTGTCCAAACAGGTGCTTGGATTATTGGGGTTGTGGTCAATGCTTGCTTGAGGCAATTAAAAGCCTCCTTACATTTTTCATCAAATTCAAATGCCACATCCTTTTGAAGCAGACTGGATAGTGGCCTAGCCTTCTTGCTGAAATCTTTTATGAATCTTCTGTAGAATCCTGCATGGCCAAGAAAAGAACGAACCTCTCGAACACAAGAGGGGTAAGGCAAATGTGATATAACTTCTACCTTAGCAGGATCTACCTCAATTCCTTTTTCAGAGATTACATGCCCTAAAACTATTCCTTGTTTTACCATAAAATGACATTTTTCATAGTTCAAAACAAGGTTAGTTTCAATACATCTGTTTAAAACCTTATCCAAACTATCAAGGCATGCATTAAATGAAGATCCATAGACAGTAAAATCATCCATAAACACCTCTATGCAATTTTCAATGAAATCATGAAAAATACTTATCATGCATCTTTGAAAAGTTCCGGGAGCATTGCATAGGCCAAATGGCATTCTCCTATAAGCAAAAGTGCCGAAGGGACAGGTGAATGTGGTCTTATCTTGATCCTCAGGTGCAATGTGAATCTGAAAATATCCAGAGAATCCATCAAGAAAACAGTAGTGGGACTTACCTGCGAGACGCTCAAGCATTTGGTCAATGAAGGGTAAAGGGAAATGGTCCTTCTTGGTTGCTTGGTTAAGTCTCCTGTAGTCAATACAGACTCTCCAACTATTCTGCACTCTAGTTGGGATCAATTCATCCTTTTCATTTTTCACAACTGTGATCCCTGTTTTCTTAGGAACCACTTGAATTGGACTCACCCATTGGCTATCAGAGATAGGATAAATGATTCCTGCTTGTAGAAGCTTAGTGATCTCCTTCTTAACCACATCAAGGATTACAGGGTTGAGTCTCCTCTGGGGTTGTCTTACCGCTTTAGTATTTTCCTCCAGAAATATTCTATGCATGCACATGGATGGACTAATTCCAGGAATGTCTGCCAATGTCCATCCTATAGCCTTCTTGTGTCTTTTCAATACCTGCAACAATTTTTCTTCTTGATTTTCATCAAGAGAAGTGGAAATTATCACCGGGAGCTGTTCATTATCCCCTAAGTATACATACTTTAGGTTCTCAGGTAGGGGTTTCAATTCTAACTTGGGTGCCTGTAAAACAGATGGAACTAACAAAGTAGATTTTGATTCTGCTGTTTACACCTCAAAAATTTTGTTAGAATTTTCTTGAAATCCTGCATACAGCTCCTTATGGTTAACAGATATATCTAGAGACTCTGAATCAGAATTTATGTATCTATCAATTTCAGCACAAATATCACAACTTCCAGAATCATTGCATGCAAAACATTTGTTTGAATCATCCATGTATTCCAAATCAACATTAGAAAAATGTTCAAAAACTAGTTCATCAATAATGTCAATTTGGAAAATAGAATGATTTTCAGATGGATATTTCATGGCATCAAGAATATTAAATTGAACTCTCGTGTCACCAAATTCCATAGAAAGAGTTCCAGAATGAACATCTATTTTGGTTCGAGCTGTTTTCAAAAATGGTCTTCCCAAAATGATAGGAAGAGGAATTTGAGGCATACCTTCTTCCATATCAAGTACAAAAAAGTCAGCAGGGAAAACAAGCTGTTCTACCTGAACCAAAACATCTTCTATAACTCCAGCAGGGTAAGCAGTGCTCCTATTGGCTAGCTGAATTACTACACCAGTAGGTTGTAAATTTCCAAGAGACAATGATTTGAAAACAGACATAGGCATAACATTTAATGAAGCTCCTAAATCTAACATGCAATTTTCAAATTTGTTATTGCCTATGATACAAGGTATAGAAAACGTACCTGGATCCTTGCATTTCTCAGGGATATTTTCTTTACCAAGTAGTGCAGATACATTTCTTCCCATGCTTATCCTTTCATTGCCCTTGAGTCTCCTTTTGTGAGTACACAACTCCTTTAGAAATTTGGCATACTTGGGAATTTGCTTGATTGCATCGAGAAGAGGTATATTCACTTCCACTTTCCTGAAAGTATCCAAAATTTCTTTGTCCACTTCTTCCATCTTCTTGCTTGAAATTGCTTTTGGTGGGAAAGGAAGAGGGATATGAGGTGGAATTTGGGATGGTTGCATCTCAAATTTTCTTATGCTTGAAGAGGGCACATCATTCTCAACTGTTGTGGGCATATCTGTTTGTTTTTCAGGTTCCTTAGGTATGGGTACTTCAAGGTTCTTACCTGATCTTAACTGAATTGCACTCACATTTCTTGGATTTGCGGCTGGTTGAGATGGTAATTTGTCAGAGTTTTGAGATTGTAACTGGCTTAATGATGAAGCCAATTGCCCAATTTGGTTGCTTAAACTCTGGATGGTAGCATCATTCCTCTGTTGATACTCCAAGTTTTGTGCAGCCATTTGTTTCACCAAATCCTCCAAAGAAGGGCCGTTTGTGGATGGTTGAGGTGTAGTTCTTTGGAAGGTTGGTGCATTGTTTTGAAATGGGGGTTGGGGATTTTGTTGTTGGTTGCCCCATCTCAAGTTTGGATGGTTCCTCCAACCTGGATTGTATCTATTGGTGGAAAGGTCATGGTTTTGTGGTGGTGGAGGTCTATCATGGTAGATGTTAGCTGCATAGGCTTGGGGACTATTATTATCCTTTTCTTGTAGAGAAGGACAACAATCAGTGGGGTGCTCTTGTAAAGTACAGATGCCACACACTTTAGCAGTCATGGATTTTTGATTTACTGCTAATTGTGTGACCAGAGTGGTGAGAGCATCGAGTTTGCTCTCCAATTTAATTCCAGATGAACTAGAATTGGAATCAAACATGGGTTTGAAAGAATCATTTCTCATACCAAATTGTTGAGAGTTGGATGCCATCTTCTCAATCAAATTTCTTGCTTCAGCAGCAGTCATGTCTCCTAAAGCTCCTCCACTTGCCGCATCAATCATATTGCGATCAACGTGGTGCAGACCTTCATAGAAGTACTGAAGAAGAAGTTGTTCAGAAATTTGGTGGTGAGGGCAACTTGCACAGAGTTTCTTAAATCTCTCCCAATACTCATAAAGACTTTCTCCAGAGAGTTGCCTAATGCCAGATATATCTTTACGGATTGCAGTTGTTCTAGAGGCAGGAAAGAATTTTTCCAAGAACATTTTCTTTAAGTCATTCCAACTTGTGATTGATCTTGGAGCAAGGTAGTACAACCAATCCTTAGCAACACCCTCTAAAGAATGAGGAAACGCTTTAAGATAGACATGGTCTTCTTGAACGTTTTGGGGTTTCATTGTGGAACACACAATGTGGAATTCTTTGAGGTGTTTGTGCGGATCTTCACCCGCAAGACCATGAAACTTAGGCAACAGGTGTATAAGTCCGGTCTTAAGAATAAAAGGGACATCCTCATCAAGATATTGAATACACTAACTTTCGTATGTGAATTCAGGTGCAGCTAGTTCTCTAAGAGTTCTTTCACGAGGTTCAGCCATATCAGAAAAACTAGCAGTAGTACTTTCAACAGATTCAGAAAAAATACTATCACTATCAATATCAACAAAATTATTATTAAATCTAGCTTCTCTAATTAACCTATGAAAAGTTCTTTCAATTTCAGGATCAAATGAATATAAATGCTCAAAAGTTCTTCTAGTCATACATAGCATACAACAAGATATTTGATCATCATGAGCAATAAATCATCAAAATCCTAAATCATGCAAAAGAAATAAAATAACACAAACAAATAAACAAAAGAAGTTTTTTTTTTTTCAAATTAAAAAAAAAATTAATTTAAAAACAAGAGTTTTTCCTAAAGATCGTTGATCCCCGGCTGCGGCGCCAAAATTTGACGTGTGTATTTTTACAGTCGTTATTCCGTCAAATTAGTACATTAAAATTAATTAATGTAGTACTAGGGTGTCAACCTAGGTCGTTCTCTCACGGATCAACACAAAAATTTAGGAAAAATCAAGTCTTAAACTAATTTTTAAAAACTCAACAACTAAAATTTTTACAAACATAAGTTCAACAAACATAAAATTGGGGGGGGGGGGTTTGATTGGTTTTGTTATCACAATTAAAATTAAAACAAAGTAAATATAGGATTTAAAACAATAATTAACAAGCGATTGATTTTCTTGGAGTATTGTAATTAAATTTATCCTTGGTTCACTAAAGATAATTTGTATACTTTCATTACTGTCAATTTCTTAGCTCAATTTGAATTAATCAACTAAGCGTCTTTTTCAATTCACAATTCCTTTACTTTCATTTAAAAATGAATATTTTAATCAAGCATCCTAATTAAGCAAAAGGAGTCAAGATCGTAAAATCTAGGAATTATTGAGCATACATAAGAACATCGCCTATATACATAATCTATTCTCAAATTATGGAATTAAGCAAACCATAATTATTAAAAGTGATTATGAAAATATTCATTAAGCATGCATATTTCCTTAATCCATTCTAATTTAAAATCTTATTTTATTCCATTTGAATAATTAAACCGATTAAGCTTACAAATTTAATTAAACAGAAGGGAATTAAATAAGCAGAGTAAGATTATGAAGAAATAACAATAACGAAAACATACTATATTAAAAATAATGACCTCAAAATTACATTACAATATTCTCCAAGAAAATCAATCTAGGGTTTTAGCCCTCCATAATAACAACTACAAAGAAAAGAAACTAACCCGGAATGGAGCAAAGAGGGGGAAAAAGAGAGGAGGAGGCTTTGTGCCTTCCTCTGATGCTTATAGAAAACAAAGAGAGAAAAGAGAGAAAACGTGAATTGAGGTGTGTTTCAAGCCTTTGGCAATGGTCCTATTTATAGTGAAAGCAAGGGTAAAGGTCTCCTGCTGACGCTGTGCGTCAGCAACACGCTACGCGTCAGCGTTGCGAATCTGCTTCCACGCTACGCGTAATTATGAGGCTACGCGTGAGTGTTTCTGACTCAGAATACATTATTTCATCCAATAATTCTTCAATAATGCTTGGACACTTGTGCTGCATGTTCCCCACTGAGATAGTGTCGTATGTCTGTAATGGATTGGCCAATAAGTGCTTTAATATAAATAAATCCTCCACTTCTGAAGTTGCACACAGCCTGTTAATGGGATCCTCGTCACTGTTGACGCTACGCGTGGTCTTGACGCTGCGCGTCAGTGTTACAAATTTGCTTCCACGCTACGCGTGGTACCAGCGCTACGCGTCAGACCTGATGCTCAATTTTATGATTTCCCAATTGCAACCTCAATTATTCACTACAATATCAAGGAAATTAAGTAAGATTTATTATTTCATTTAAAGATTATCGCCTAATTCAGTTAATATTAAATAAAGCTTGAATTATAAAAATGTGTTAAAATGCATAATATTACACGATTAGCAATGGCAAATTATACACATTTAAAGCAAGGAATTAAGGCTAAATCATGCATCATCAGGGGACTCGTGACTGGTTTTGAGTTTGTAGCTCCACTTAATCGGGGCGCTCTCTGTCTCTCCTCGGAAATCCTTCTCGGGGCCCTTTATCTTTCTGGGCGACAAATCTTGCCAGGTGTCCCTGTCGAATTAGGTACTCTATCTGATTATGGAGGGATTGTCAGTTTTCAGTCCCATGGCCATAGGCCCTGTGGAATTCACAGAACTTAGATATGTCTAACCCCTTAGGACCCTCTCCCGGGGGTGGGAGTGCAAGGAGCCCTGTGTTGTAAACTCTCAGGCGTAGTGTAAGCCTTAGTAGGTCTGTCTCAGTTTCTTTTGGGACTTCTTCTTGGCTTGGGGCGATGATTAGCTCGATTGGTGGGATTAGTTCAATCAGCTTCACGCTCATCGATCGTAATATATTGAGAGGCTCTTGATCGGAGATCATCCATATCCAGTGGAGGTTTCTTGGTCAGGGAATCAGTAAATTTCCCTATACGTAAACCAGTTTGAATAACGTACAACGCTACCTCTGGGTTGAGATCCTGGATTTGGATGGCTTGTTCAAAGAAACGGGCCATGTATTGTTTTAGGGTTTCCCCCTGGAGCTGGCACAGATTTACCAGGCTGTGGGATATTTGCTGTATGGCCCTGCTTGTGGAAAATTAACTGAGGAATTTCTTGTTCAGATCAGAAGAATTAGTAATGCTCTTCGGAGAAAGGTGAGAGAACCAGCGGAGTGCCGACTTGGTCAACATTATGGGAAAGGTCCGATAGAAGAGGGAATTAGACGCCCCTATCACCAACATGGTATTGGTATATATAGTGAGATGGTTTTTAGGGTCACCTCTACCATCATACTTCTCGATCGACGGGGGTTTATAATTGAGGGGGTGGGAGCCTCCATAATTGAGTTGGTCCAAGGGTGCGTAGCGAAGAGTAGGTCAGCCTCATGTTTGGCAGTCTCCGTTTGGTACGAGGTTTGGCCAGCAATTTTTTGACGAGTAGGTTACCCAGTATTACAACTGGAGGCTTCACGCTCACCTACCCTCTGGCCTCTGAGTTCTGCATTCTCCCGCTGTAGGTTGGCGACTGTCTTCTGCAAGGTTTCTACCAGGTTGGTGAGATGTTACACCCGATCATCATGACTGGATGAATCCTGGCGTCTGCTGCCTTCTTCACGTCGGGCATTCTGCATGTTCACCATTGCCAGAATAAGGATTAGGGTTAGAGAAAGGGTGGTGTAGGAGCCATTGTACTGGGCCCTATGGTGGGCGCCAAAATGTTCACACAAGGAGTAAGTAGGCTCAAAAACCCTAAAGAATATCCCTAGGGATTAGGTCAAATAATCCTCAATAATGTGTCAGACTTGGTCCTTTCATTCATACAACATATATATTTATACTTTGTTTACAAAGTGGGCTTGGCCCATTAGGCTATATCCTACACTAGTTAACCTCATATTGTCGTGGAGATATTTTAGAAGGGGGTAAGGACCACCCCCCGATCTCCTGGGGGGAACACCGTCCAAGTTATTTATTGTGCATAGTGGACTTTGTTGATTTCTTACACTGGACAAATCATTTAGCACCCCTGATAGGACTTGTTAAGTTATTCCTACTCCCACCATGGATCAAGTCGCAAACCTTGAGATGTAGTCCCGAAGGTGTAGCATAAGAAGTATAAATATCTTTTTATCAACCTCAAGCTCATCGTTGTTTGGATTTCTCCTAAGACTGTCCTTCACCCAACAAATCCCAACCCAAGAGATGTCGAGATCAATTTGCTTTGATTGAGAATCGAATGACTTAATTGAAGATTCTTAGAGACATTCTTCAAGTCCTTCAGCCTAATACATATCCTTTCTCTTTTATACAGATGACAAAGAATATGAGGAATCATCTTTCTACTTCGATTTATCGATTCACCCACGATAACGGTCTTACTTTTTTTTATCATGTCCATCACACCAGAACCAAATTATCACTATCCAACACCTACCTCTCCACTTCCTCGGCCCATTATGCTTTTTGACATGATACAATGCATTGATAATGCAACCTTTATTAGATGGCCCTAGCCAACCACTAAACACACACATAAGTCACAACATGTAACCATACTAGTTTATGAAGCTTTACATGTAGCATTACTTTCTCAAACTCTCATAACTTAAAACACCGACCAACCCTCTTATATCATTCCCTCAAATCATCAACCCTAAAATTAAACCATTTCAGTCAGCATTTTACACCTAGATTGATGTTCATCAATATCCAAGAACGATATTGTAGCCCATATCTATTACTCATACCGGTGTATGACGAAAAGATTGACCTTGGGAAGCATTTAGATGCTTTCACCAATGAGATGATGTTTATCGACGCTAGTGACAATCTCGCTGCAGAATGTTCTCATGAACGCTAAAGGACAAGGCTTTTGCATGGTTAAAATCTTTACCTCTATTGTCAATCGATACCTAGGACGATTGACATAACGCCTTTTCAAGGCATTTCCTTATCTCTAGAGAAATGCCTAAAACTTCTCATACCTTGTCTTAGGTGAAGTAGGGAAATAATGAATAGCTTAAAGATGTTTTGTTATGATTTTACAAAGAGTTAGGATTAGTCTCAAGCCTCGCTAACATTATTTAGCTTTACATCACCATAGAGGCGATATACCCTTGCTTATCTTTTCCCTATCATTAGTTAGAAAGTCACTAATGTTTATGGAAGATTTTAGGTTTTGAGCTTCTAAATATATCAATAAAGAGCTACACCTAGGAAGAGAAACTCGTTCGATATAGACATTGGTAGTGAAATTTCTAAAGGCGAGAGACAGACAAAAGATCAAGAGTCTAGGCCTAGAGAAAGGAAAAAAGGTCTTTTACATACTTAGTATGTAAGAAATAAGAACTTACATACTCAGTATCCTTATCGAAAGTCTGCCTCTTATACCAAACATATCACCTATGATAGACATATTCTTTAGGCCCAAGTTTGACCTAATTCAATCATAGGCCTAATCTGATATCCTTTTTAAGACATGTTTATTAAAAAGTCTTGTAAACTAAAAAGTCTTATAAACCAACCAATGGTCTTTTAGTTCAACAACCCATTAACCCAAAAGTTTATTTTAGACACATGTAAAATGAAAAAAAATATACACATTTAAACTAATGATATTTTACAATTAAAAAATCTTAAATTGCAAATTATCTAATAATACACTAATATAAAACTAATAATTATCCAACCAAACATAACACATCAAACATAATTTTATGACCCTTTTATTTTTAAAATTATATTATAAATTAAATATTATTATAATTATGTTATTTTAAAATATTATAGTTATATTATTATATTATAAATATATCAAATATATTTGTGTAACATAATACCCAACTAAATACGTTAACTTTATAGGCTTTCTAAAATTGTTTAAACTTTTATAACCTAAATAGACTTTTTAAAAAAATCTAAATTTCATTTTTTTATCTAACAAATATAATCTAAATAATATTTAGATAGACCAAGTTATGATCCTAACCTACAACTCAACTTATTTCCACCTAATTGTAGGGGTAGTGAGTGAGTTTGTTTAAACTTATTTAGAGAAACAAAATACTTTTCTAAACTAAAAATCACTTATATAAATTTTTAAATATTTCTTTGAACTTTTTTAAAAAGAAGAGGCTAAAAACAGTTTATTTTTTTTAAAAAAAAACTACTTTGAACAGTTTCTTTAAATAAATTGTTAAAAAAATTGAAATAAAATATCAACTTATTTTTAAAAACATTATTTATAGTGGTAATTAGACAAACCAATTTATTTTAATGATATTTTCTTATAAAATTTTTACTTATGAATAAATTACTTTTTAAAAATTATTTAAAAATTATTTAGTTTTAAACTTAAATAAACCAACCCAACATCAATCTGCAAAATAAAAACAAACATCATGTGTTTATTTGCCCCTCCAATAATTTCATAATAGTTTCTGACTCTTCAGCTTCTACATCCTTTGTTTGAATTTCTCAATTTGGATTTTTTTTACACAAGTCTCCTTTATAACAGATTATGTTAATTAAAAAATATGTTTTATTTACAAGAAAAATAAGAAAAGATAACATAACTTGTTATAACTTATCAAAATATGAATCTATTATACACCTAAAAGAAACAAGTGTACTACAGCCTCTACTGTTCTGATTAGAAATGGTAAAAAAATCTATGCCTACGGTTAGTTACCCGTAATTGATACCTACATATTTACTAAACGGGTGGGTAACGGTATCACACTACCCGTTCTGTTTAATTATTAATATTTATTTTTTATTAAATATATTTAAAGAACTAAGTTTTTTATTATTTTATAATGAGATAAACAAAATTTAATATTTTTAATAATAATACTTTTAATTTATGAACTTGTAATGTATGATAAAATATTAATTTGAATTATATTATACTCCCGCACCAACTCGCGAATATCCATTACCCGCCTAAAATCATACATACAGGTAACGGTAACATATTACCCGCACCCGCCTACCTGCCTGCCCCATTTACATCAGTATTGACAGTGACAAAAAAAAAAATCTTTTCCTCGTGTTTTAGGTATCACGCTATAAAAAACAAAAAATATCTAGGAAAAAGAGGACGCGAAATTATATATTCAGAGGAAATATCATCAAACATAATCAATGCGATTTTTTATTTTAGTTGACAATCTCACATTTGTCCTCTCCAAATAAAAATCTCACCTTTGTGAAATGACATTAAAATTTAAGAAAAGAAATCACTTTCACTCATAATTATTTTCTCTTATTAAAATTCAAATGAAAATTAATAAAATTCTTTTCAAAATAGGGCGTGATATAGTTCATATAAATTTATGAAAAATAATTGATTATTCTTATTATTATATATATATATGTTACATTAAATTATATATTTTAAATTGTTTAATAAAATTTGGTGGAACAAATACACAACATAATTATATAAGGTTATAACAATAGCTGTACATACTGAAAGTAGAAAGGCACGCAAACTCTCATTCAAACACGAAAAGAAAGTTATCTATCCTAATCGTCATTGGTCCAAGGTGAGTCTGGTCGAGCCTTCATGTGAAATCTGCGCCGATCTCCACGGTGTCAAGTGTATGGTCTAATTAGAGGTCTGAAAAAGGTTGTAAGTGTGAGTCTTCACTTCCACAACAATTGAAGAGTTGTCATCACTAACATCTCTCCCACATAATCCAAATAGGATCGCATACAATGTTCTTCTTTCTTATCAGGGTCCCTAATTAGTTCATTCTAAGTTATCTATCCTTACTCAATCTCATCTAATCGTCCTTGAATATAAATCCCTTTGCTCTCCCCCTCACCACTAACCATTACGCATACAGGTATTAATTCTCAATCACAATCAAATATAATTTCACACAAATAATGTGATGCAATGCATGAATTTCATTTCATTAAATTCAATCTTTCTTTTAGTCCTCATGGTGCATATGGGCTCAACTCCTCCCTCTCAACCTCACATATATCAATATACATTATGCACATCAATCTGACCACTTACTCCTGCCCACTAGAGCGGCCAGAGCTCACCATGATCTGGTAATCACATAGGGTAAGGACACGTAGTCCCATCATCAACAATGGATCCAATCACAACTTATCAAAACAGGCACTAACAGTCCCAATAACACTCACTCAAAATCGAAGTATACCAGGTTTGCCATGGGCTATCCGGTGTGTGACTCTGAACCATTAGACATCCGCCCCAGTATACTCCTGAGACCTCCCGTAGGGTCAGAACGTCATTGTTCTCTAGTGTACCTATGATCTGCCATCCGTCCTCACACTTTATCATCGGCAGGGTCCTCTCGATGACTTAATTTCATTCTTAACATTGTGTTTATCTTGTAAAATTCTTATCAAATATTTTTTTTTCATTTCTTACTCTTTTCATACTCAATTAAATCGCCATACATTTCTTTTGATAATTAAGAATAAAATGAGTTCTGAATACACAAAACCATAAATTCTTAGGGTAATACTGGCACCGTAGTGCTTTGTCATCTCATCGGCTCCGATCTCAATCACACCAATTCATTTCTTAATCACATTGTTTTCACATTTCAATTATCTCAGGATCCCTACTAAGACATATTCTCATTTTTCTCTCATTTTTTTATTCTAATTTAGCCATACATCTCAACATAATTCATTCAATGCACCATGTAAATTCCATCCATTCATCACACAATTCATTACATCCATGACATTCATCAATCATACATTTTATCAATTCATGAAATTTCTAAAATATTTTTATTACACAACATTCGTCATACATATTATCATATCCATCACATTCATCATGCATTTTATCATATAACATCCATCACGATAATAATCGCATACATCCATCATGATAATAAGAACATATAATTGACACATATACATCCATATATGCAATCACATCATAATAAAAACCCTTTCGGATCCATCTAGTGTAAGGATACATACAAAAATAACAAACTCAGACAAGAAGAGCGAATTCATCTTACTCTGTTAACTCCACAGATCGCAACGAACATGTTCTCTAATGGTACCCCCTTATTGTATACTCTAGGATTACACCATATCTCATATCACAATGCATATGATGCATGTATATGCACTTTCATCTCTTTAATCTTTGTATCAAGTTACTGTCACCGGGCAAGGTCCCTCCTTGGAGAGTCCTTTGTCCTTAATGCCCCTCTTAATATTTTACAGGATTTCATTATACCACTTATTTCTTTATCTCGTGTAATTTTCCTAACAATTCTTTCTTATACTTAACCATTCCTATTTATTGTTAAATTCCTTTAACAATCTCTAATTTGTCTATATAGTTACGTGTGGTTATCATACGTGTTATACAAGTATTACTTAGTCAAAACATAGAAACTTGGTATCTTTCTTGACATCATTCTTCTTTTTATATCAAAATAGAGTAAAAGATACTTACCATAAAATCAATTGTAATGAGATGTTTATATATATATATATATATATTCCTTTTTAAATTCTTATATCTTATTTGAAACTACTTGAACTTTCCTAAAATTAAGGTTGAAATCCAATGGATTTAAAATTTATAAATATTATTATTAGTGGACCGCTACAACGAACACCGTCCTGCCGTATTCGTTGCTACAAAACTTTGTTCTTCGGTCTAAAATTAAATTATAATTTTGTTTGTTTTTGAAATACTTTTGGCAGAATATATAAATAATTCCATCTTCAAATATCCCATTTCTACCTTTTGTAAGTTACGTCCACCCAAAAATTCCTTTTTCTATAAAGCTATTTGTCTTAGTAAAACTTATAACTTTACATGTAAGATTGAAAAATCTTATCTTGAGTTAAATGACAACCTAGTTGACTTACAATCACTATTCCTTTTTAGTGTATAAAACACATTACTTCTAGAATAAGGAAAAACCATATACTAAAATTTTTTCCTCTTTTAACGTAACTCTTAGCACTTATCGCTTAATTCCCTTTCGACGACGATTAAGAACAATGTCTTGGAGAGTTGCTCAATTCCAACATTCTCAATCGTTACCATAATCCACAACATATAAAATTCATCACACACATTAACATTCCCATAGGATCCTTATATTCCTCATTACATAACACAATACTTTCATTCCTTTAACCATTTTCTCACGATGGACCTTACTAGTACTTCAACTCATTTTCACATTCATTCAATCATACACATTCAATCCATAATCACAACTCATATTCATAACATTACCTGGTGTTATCAATCATAATTCAATCTCATCCAAGTCATTAACAACATGTCAACAAATTCTCATGAACAACACGTTCCACATGATTTCACACAATTTCACATGCATTTTCACGGATACAAACACAACCACTATGAATCATCTATCACATCATTTAGCTCAATAAAGTTCAACATTCACATCAACACACACAGATACACATTCCACATTTAACTCACTAAATTCATTATCTTAACATTCACTAGACCCTTTTTTCCATCTATTTCACATATAGCCTTATACTAAGTCACTATATCACCTTTATTCATTAATTACTCCAGTATTCTTAATTAAACTCCTTCTTAACTAATTTCTCAATTTTCCAGTAATTATTCAATTAAATAAAATTATATTTAATAACAAATTTTCTTTATCTTACTTAAGGTTAAATTTATTAATTTATTACCCAACACTTAAGTATATTTTCTAACTTATTCTCCACGTCTAAATCAACATGCAAGCTACACATAAACTTTAGAAATTTTCATACCCATAAATTATGCATAAAATCATACAAATCCACAATTTAAGGCAATCAAACCTAACATGTAATTATATATTTTTCCACAACAATTTCAGCCAGTAAACATATATATATATATCATGTATTATAGGCACTAAAAATAAGAAATATTGCATCCATATAGAGCCAAACCCGTAGTAACAAAGTTTAAGGTTTTTCTAAAAATCTTTACATGCAAAACTTAGAGTTTTCATAAATATTTTTCCTTTTTCTTTCTAAACCAATTCCCCTTTGTCTTGCATGCAAACACATTTTTTGTCATGGTTTTAGTGATGGGAACCCAAGGGAGATTCCCACACCCTTGCATGTCCAATATTCAACCAAGGTCATGGAGACTCCCCTTTTACTTAGTGTTTCCTACGTGAGACTCTCGGGCAACATTTGGATCTCCTTTTTCCTTAGTTCATTGGCTTCCAATACGACTCCAAAACTTACTCCAAGTGACTAGAACCAAAACAAAAAGATGACGGCTTTTTTAGAAAATGATGGTCGTTGTAACACCTCTTTATATACACGGGATATATATCTATTCTTCTTGCTTTTAAAATTTTTAGAAAGATATACATATTTATCACTTCCTATCTCGCGTATGCAAGGACATATATACATATGATTTTCTTTGAATTTTGAAAGTAAAAAGTTTCAAATTATTCAGAATGATAAAATAAACTTGTAGAAAATCATAAGTGATCAAAGATTACAGTATCATATCCAAAGAATAAGTTTTATTAAAGTTTAACATTTACCTTGAATTACAATCATCCAACTTAATGTTGTATTAAGGTAAACTAAAACTAAAGATTTAATACCTCTACTTCGACTGTAACCAATCATTTCCTTATCTTCAAACCATGTGATTTTGAATCCTACTTTTGTCACATCTCTTCTCCTATCCGATTAAGGATGAGACCAATTTACCCTATTGTAATTTCATCCTTTCATCTTGAACCGCTAGCTATATATCATATAACATATATTTTGGACATAGAAATTCAAACAAGAAGGAGTGAGAAACAGAATATAATACTTTACAGACAAAACAAGACATAAGCATAAGGGTTTTCACAATCTAAAATATAAATTTCAATCATAATCATATACATAATCAATTATGAATGTAGAGTTTTCATAACATAACAATTATACTTTCATTCACAACAACCCACATAGAATGTCACAATCACATGAATGTCATGCAATGTTTTTAATATTACTATCTTATTCATTTTATACATGTAGGCCCTTAAAGTTTTAGTTTGTATTGGGCCAATCAGGAGTTTACACTATTCCATAATTCCAGATAATAATAACATAAATGCCTTCATGGCATATGAATAGCTCAACTGGCGTGGAAACACTTAGAGACTAGTCAGACTGAGAAAGTTTTTATTGTGAAAGTACCCGACACTAGGGAGCGACCCCAGGTCACCTGAAGCACCCTTTCACACCCTCTCATCCCAAGGCTCGCAATTAAGCCTCCTCTAATGTATCCTCAGTTTCTATAATCCGTCCCCAGGCAATATCACATCTCATTTCTCTTTAATAATTCATGATGCATGAACTACTTGCATATTTAGTTGGTTAAGACTTTTAGAAACTCAATTATTAAATACCATAAAGGTTCATAAAATCATCTCAATAAACTGTACATTCCCATAAGTGCTTCTTTGAACTTCTGTTATACAGAAATAAATTTAGTACAATTTCTGAATTCAGATCTCACTAAAATTGAGTTTCCAAGTCTTAAATATCTCAAAACTTTCTTTTAAAAAACTTCACATATTTACATAATCTTTCTCAATTTAAATCCTAACTAGATTGAGTTTAGAAATCTCAACTATAACAAAATATCCTTTAGTTATTTCATTGGGGAAAACTAAAATAATTTACTTTAAACTTCTGATTACTAAAAGAAAATAATTTTTAGAATCATTAACTAAAAATACTTAAAACTATAAAAATTTTCTTTAATTCAAGAATTAATTATCTTAACCTTTAATTTTCATAAAATAGCTTCTTTCTAATACTAGATTTTATTCTAGAGATTAAAAATAAAGTTAATGAAAATAATTTCTAAGAAGAAATAAAAGACTAAAATAATTATAAAACACTTTCTCTTAAAACTTTAAAGAGTAAGGTAAGAAAATTCTTACTAAGTTTTAACTTTCTGTCATGCTTGCTATATGCTCAAACTTCATATCACAAGGTCTTCAATCATTCATCAACCACAATCAAGTATTATAATGTCATCAATCACAATCAAATATCATTAATCACAGTCTAATATTATAAATCACAATATCATTAATCAAAATCAAATATAGTCAAATCAATTAAATATCACTCATAAATATAATTCAAATTTTAATGGTTATTTAAATTAGTAAAGTTGATTTTGAGTCCTTATAGTCCATTCCTCGCACAGGTCTATATAAGTCCATATATATAATCCAGTCTTTGCATAGGTATAGTTCAGTCCATACAGGTCATAATAGTCCAAGTCCTTGCATAGGTTTAGTCTAGTTCGCATAGGTTATCCAGGTATTTGCATAGGTATTCAGATCAAGTTACACAAGATACTCAATTTAAAATTTATTATAAATTTTTTTAAGTTAAACAGTTATTATTTAAAATAATAATATTATTAAATTTTAGAGGAGTAGGGGACTCCTCCCATTATTCTTATATCTTTTCATATTATATTCCTATCTCATTCCCCCTTACCTCTTGTATCTTGGTTCGTTATGGAAAGTCTGTGCGCGCCTCATCTCCGAGTTCTAAAATATACCAATTTCACTTTAATATAGTTATAAGATGAAAATTAAGATTTCTACTTTAAACAGAAATGGTAAAATTTGAATAGTGAATAGTAAATCAAGAATAGTAACAGTAAATAGTAAAACGTAAATAGTAATGATAAATAGTAAAACGTAAATAGTAACGGTAAATAGTAAAACATGAATAGTAACGGTAAATAGTAAAATGTGAATAGTAACGATAAATAGTAAAACATGGATAGTAATGGTAAATAGTAAAATGTGAATAGTAAAGATAAATAGTAATAGTAAATAGTAATTTACTATTTGAATGGTAATTTACTATTTGTAATAGTGATTTACTATTGACATAGTAATTTACTATTTAGAATATTAACTTAAAATAATATTATATCTAGTATAATAATAGATTTCTAAAACGATATGAAAATAAACCTAAAAAGTATAAAAGAGAGTTATTCTTACCTTATGATTTTGGCAGAACCTCCTTCTAAAAATTTTATTTCTCTCTTACTCCCACCACTATCTCTCTAGCACTACTATATTAAGAAAATTTAATCTGAAATTATGATTTTTCCTTCAGAAATCCTTCGGTATTTATAGCAGAAAAATTCACTATGCATTTGAATATTTTATTATAAAAGTACTGTGTAATTTTTGAAATTTTTGTTTCTGGTTACTGTACAAGTTTGAAATTTTTGTTCATGCACAGTATTTTGCATAGTAAATGTCGGCTGAATTATTAAGCAAAATAGTAACCATTCACTCGGTATATTTTAAATATTCAAAATCGACCCTTTTTGAATTTTTGTGATATTATATCAGTTCTCACTAATTTTATGATAAGTAATATAAAGTTTAAATTTTAAAAATCTAAAATTTTCTGTTAATAAAAATTTATTGGTATGTTTTTTATTTTTTTACGATTGGTAAAAATCAAGATTTTACTCAAACCGATAATTTTTAGATCAGTCTACTTGAAATGGATTTTAGGAAATTTTCTTATAATTTAACTTCACTTTCTTTTAAATATTTTTAATTTTAAGTAACTTTATATGAATTTAAAATTATTTAAAATACATTATTTTATTAAAATATTTCAAAAAATTCAAAAAATTCCAGAAAATCATAAATATTATGTAGATCAAAAAGTTATAAGGAACCATAGTCTAATTCCTTCAAAATTTTATTTTAAAATTCTAATAAAAGTTAAATCATAAATATGTAAAAACATAAACATAAAATAAAAGTTGTGAATAATAAAGATATTCAAAATTCTTAATATAATTTCATTAATCAATGAATACTAATTAAGTCATTTTAAAATTCTCATTCATAAATATTTTCATTTTATTATTATTATTATTATTTTATTTTAAAAAACAAATAATTAAATACAAATACCAAAATTTCATAAAAAATGATAATAATAAACTAACTTATAGTAAATATTTCTCATGAAAGATATATTAATATCTATTTTCTCTTTGTGTTGAAAATGTGATGTTACAGTCGTGGCTAGGATAGTGAGAAAAATGGGATCATTGGCCTTTTAACTCACTGCAAGATGCCAAATACAACATGCATGGAATTGTAAGTGGAAATCAAAAGAGAAAAAAGTGAAATCAAGAGAAAAAGACCATGAGAGCTCTCAGCCATGGCAAGGAAATAGGAAACATGGTGTCTTACCTCAAATAACTACATGTATGGCATTCCTAGGAAACAATCAAGGCACACATGGCTTGGAAAGGAGAGGGTCGTGAGGTCGATGATGAAAAATGGAGGATCTTGGCTTGGTGGTGGCCTTAGGTTACAAGAGAGTGGTGAAAGAGAGTTCTTCAAGCTAGATCCTTTGCATGCATTCTTTTAGGGCTCCAAGATGTGATTATGCATGGTGGGTGGAGATGGTGGTGGCATAAGGAGAGTAATGATGAAGCTTGTAGGAGGCATGATGGTGAAGTAGGGCTACAATGATGAGGGAGAACAAGGTAATAAAGCTTTATCCTCTAGCATGAGCATGTGTGAATGAATGAGATGAAGATGAGAAACACGATGGTGTGGCGGAATCACGGTAATGTTTGGTGTTTGGTGATGAATAATGGTGGCTTAATGATGGGGTACGGTGGTAAATGGTGGCTCGAGTTAAAGAGAAAATGAACAAGGTAAGCAACAAGAGGATATGAGCATGGTGGCGTATGGTGGCTTGGTTATGGTGTGCGTGATTGAAAAAAGAAAAAGAGTGAACGAAAGGCAAGGCACAAAAGAAAGTGAGACATTAAGAGTGGAACTATAGTTTCGGCATAAGAGAAATAAGAGAGTGGAATATGGTTTCATTGATGTGTAGATGAATTTGAATGAAGGGAATTGAAGTTAAATGGTTAAGAGTGGTGGCATAAATTAGCTTAGGAAGAAAACAAATGACATAATATGGCTTCAATAAAGTGGCCATGTGTCATGATGGGGATAAAAAAGTGGCATCTAATATGGTGAAGTGGCGTGAAGGTAGTGAGGTGGCAAGGTAGTTGTTAATGGCTGTGAGTGAGAGTGGAAATGGTGAAGGAAATAGAACATGAGGAGGTTGATGTGTTAGGTCATATTTACAAGCAATGTAAAACTAGGTATTTGGAATGTAAACTTAAATGAAATAGCGTACAGGATGATGATCAAGGGTCATGAGTCTCTTGGGAAAGAATTTAGGTGTTTTAGGCCCAATTGGTGGAACAAAGTATAAACAATGATGTTTTTGACATTTTTTAACGACAACATTCAAAAAATAAAATTAAACTAGAAGAGTTTATTGATTAACAAATTTAACCAATATACTAGATTTTTATAAAAATATTTTGGTTCAGAAATGATTCATGACTTTAGGGTTTGGTTCCAAACTCAAGACAGAAGTTTGTTGACTTGAAACAGAAGCGATTATACGTTGAATTTCACATCTCTAATAAAACTCTTCTTGCTTGATAGCATTTGCATAATTTCTACCCCAATAACTTTCCTATAGGGTTCCCTTAGTTTCAGGGAGTCTCAACTTATCTCTACCACACCCAACATCCAAAATACAGAAGTCTGTCACACACAAAATCTAAGAGACAAGTCTGTCTAAAGCCTATTTCTTCCATAAAACACATAACAAGGCACATGGAAACATCTTTAGGGTTCCATAGGGTTACCCTAAAAATCAGGGGTGTTACACCAAGTTCTTTTTCTTTCATCTGGAAGTCGATTTAGAAGGCCTGGGAGGAGAATAGTGACAATTATACGTACAAAGTGGGGTAAAGGGAAATTATCTTTGTGGTTTGATAAATAGCATAATTCAGTATGACTTTGTGAGAAAGTCCATTTCGTTCATGTTGAAAATATAAATATAAGGATTTATGACATCTATTTAGGTGACTGTCCTTATAACAGGTGTGGAATATGGGATATGGGTTAGTTTTTAATTGCGGTTCATATTGGTAATACAAATGGTAAAATAGGATACACTGGTACACAATCATTATGTGACAAAAAATTTGGTGTTTGCTTCAGAAGGACTAGGGGATAAGGCTTTCTCATTGTTTTAGGGAAGCTAATAGTTATGTTGGTCTTTTAGTCAAACATGGGGTGTCCAATAGAGACCATTGTTTTGCATGGAATTAGCCGCCTAATTTGTTGTCGTTAGGGTTGCTAGTTGATCAATCTTGTATCACTTTTTCACAGCCTTAGCCTATTTTATTTTTCTGACAAAGCTAAAAAATGACCCTAAATCAAAAATTACTTCTTAAAATCAGATTGATAAAAGAAAAATCTAATATTATAAAATTCCATATGAAGCGTGAAAAATGTGAAAACAGGGGCTGTTTTTTCAAGAAAGATCTTTTGTTTATATTTTTCATTTTTATTTTTAATTATAAAGTTATCATCATATTTTATATTTTTAAAAGTTTATATAAGGAATACTAAAATAAGATGTCTAAAATAAGATGTTTAGTTTTAGAAAATTTGTTTTGTTTCGAGTTTTAATTACAATTGTCATGTTATTGTTTTTCTTCTAAAAGTTTGTAAAAGAAACACTAAAAACTACTTTGGGTCTGTTTGACAATCAGTTAAAAGCTGAAAAGTTATAAACTAGTTGATTGAATTAAAGTGTCTTTGATAAAATTAACTACTAAATACCAAAATGACATAAAAGGATATGTTTTTAAATAAATAATAGTAATTTTAAAAAATATATCATTAGGATAAAAATGTAAAAAAAGAAAATAAGTTTAGAGCTTATTAACTTATGATATGTTTGGTAAGACTATGAATAACAATTTAAGCTAATTTGTAACTTATTTTACTATCTTAAAAGTTTGTTAGACAAAATAATCATGTTTGATAAATGAACTTATTTTTAATAGTTTATAGCATTTTTTTGAAAAGTTGCTTGAAGAAGCATTAAAGCTATAAGTTCCAAGTTTATTTTATATTTTACACTTTTATCATAACATCCAAATTTTAATAAATTGGGAGATTTTCTTTAGGAAAATAAATTGGGCACCCGAGCTATTTTCAGTGGCTCGTGATTAATTATCTAAGGATCGATAAATTAAAATCTCTAGAAAGTGACCTAATAAATCAAGGGATTAATCGGTCCATTTTTAGGGAGTAAATTGAAAGAATGGTTAATTTTGATTGTTGACCAAAAGGGTTAAAGGACCGAACTACCCCAGCCAACCTAAATCAATTAGGTTAATTCCTTTTCTCTTTTTTTGCACTTTTACTTCTCATTCACTCCTCATCTAAGTATTTCTTTCCACTTACTCCACTTTCTTGTTTTCCCACTCTTCTTTCTCTATATCTCATGGTTCCACCTCTCCCCATTACTATCTTCTTCTTCACTTCTTCTTCACAAAGCCACTTCTTCTACATATCCACCACACCAAACCTGTGTCACCCCTCTCCTCCACCACCTTCTCTCTCTTTCTCTTTCTTTATTGTGTGACCACCCTTCCTTATTCTCCAATCTCCACTTCCACCCTTCAACATCATCATCAACCTCATTTTCTTTTCACCATTATCACCATGTTGTAACCATTTAACCAAGCCATCACCATCATTTTCCTTTCTCACCTCACCATCATGCCTTTTTCTCTCAAAACCTTGGCATGCATGTAGGTTGCGAAACTTGAAATTTATGTCAAGGGTTAATTGGAGGCTTGATCGGAAGCCAAAGAGAAAATTCTTGGTCGTCGATTGATGTGAAATCGATGTCAGTAAGTTAAATATCTCTTTTCTTTGCATGCATGTCAATCTTTGCATGCATGACCATTTTTTTCTTCCTCCTTGGTTGCATGTTAAATTTGTGATTTTTGAAGGTCTCTTGAGGGTCTACATAGGGCTATTCTATTATGATTTTAGGAAAATCATAAACATAAAAAGTGTTCCTCTTTCTTTTGTCTTTTAAATAAGCTGTAGAACACTTAAATCCGTTAACTAGAGTGAAAGTTATGCCAAAAATGTTGTTCTGGCTGGTGTATGGCTATGGGTTAGTAACTTATTACGGAATCTGGGAATGTTTGGCTTAGAACTGGCTTTTGGAGTCTTCACAAAAGTTAGACTAAATTTTGTTACAAAAATGATAATACCAACATCATTTAAATTGGACACCTGTAACTCAAGTTAAAGTTAAAATAATAGAACATGCGCCTGATTTCCATCTCATTTTGGCATGGCTTCACCTTCCTTGCATGCATGTTTCTTCCTCCACATGTTTTGCATGAATGCATATGGATCCACTCTATTTTAGGCATGCACGACTTCATTGTCTCCCGTATGCATGAATTCATCTATTGTTTACCTTGCATGCATGTATCTATCTTTGTTTCCTTATATACACTAAATTTTGAGGTTTCTCCTTCTTTTTCTAGCTTGGTCAAAACTCCATTTTTGAGTAGGTGACCATCGACTCTTAAAGATTTTACTTTTTGAAAATGAGTGGTTGGGGCATGATATCGAGAGTCGTCGGGAAGATTTTGAAGCTCCAGGGTAGTTTTGACACCCCGTCAACGAGATTCGTAACCCTTAGTAAGTATGACCTTTTTCCAAAACTCCATTACTTCAGCTTTCTGGCTTCAAATATGGTGTTTTAGTAATTTATGGGTTACAAGAAATATTTATTTTTTTTCAAAATTTTTAAGATATAGGACATTGGCATTTGAAGCAGAATTAAGATTCGAGGCTTGTTTAGAAAGCTGAATAATGCCTAAGGTACGTTTCTACGTACGAGGAGGTTTATCATTCAAGTAGTGAATAATAATTTTTAATTCTGGGGTTAGGTTTTAGAATTAAGAAAATTATATTGAATATTGACGCTCAGAATTGATTATTTTACAAAGTATAATTATGACTACTAATGGTATTATAAATTAATGGTTGTGAATTAAAGTCTAGTACTTGTTAAATAATGATGATATTATTCTATGATTTAAATTATCAAATACCATTATTAATGTTGATTGGTATATAGCTCTAATAATGACCTCTAAGGGTATTGATGTTAATTGTGTTAAATGATATTTTGGATTTAGATTGTGAATTGCTATTGATGTTGATGATTAACATGTATTATTGATGGCCATATATAATAGTATTGAAAATACTATGTTTAATTGTTAAGAAATTCCACTCGGATACGCAACGGAAAAATAAGGATTCCCATTGGACTTACAAAACTGTGTTTCAAAGCATAAAACAAACATCAAATATTTTATTTAAGCGTTTTAGGATTACTTCTTGAAGAAAATCGAAGCAGTCATAGCCTCATCCTTTAGGACTCCACACGAGTACTCCCACCAAAAATGCTACACCTTCCAAATACTAGTTTGACGGTGTGTAGCTTTTGCAACTTTTTCATTTTGTGTCTCTTTTTGGTTAAGCCACCTATGAGCGTCTTATGCTCTATTTATAAGCTTAGGTTTGACCTAATTTATTCTCTCTAAAAAATGGTCTCCTTACTCATTCTAAATAAGTTAGGCCCAGTAGCTTTATTTTAGTCCAACTAAAATAAAAGCTATTTTCTAATGGGCTTACTCTATGTGTGTGACCCTATAGGTAAAATACTCGGTTATATTAATAATAAACTATTTTATTATTAATATAAAAGAAGAGCGGCATCAAGCAATGCATCATTATGTCTGAATATTATTTAGGCTAAAACCCCTTTTTAGCCTTCTTAATGTTTAGGGATTAGGAAAAGGCCCCTAAAAAAACCCTTAAGTTTTGGCCCTTATTAAATTTTAGGGTTTATGAATTTAAGGATGATGCCTTGAACTGATGAGGTGGCATAAGTTTGGGCCATCTCATCAGTGACAGATGTCAATAATATTATTAATTTAATGAAACTAGTGCTTGCATGTGAATAATTGAGATTAGTTATTTAAATTTTTTATTTAGGTAATTAAATAAGGTAATTAATCAAGGTAATTAAATTTTTTTCCATAACACTGCATTTTGAATGGTTGAAGCTCTCTGAAAGTCACCTGTTCCTTCCCTCCCTCGTATCTTTTATTCTCGTTCACCGTCTACCTTACTCGTTCAGTGTTTGCTTTTCACTCAAGTGTCACTATCATGCAAGCTCTATTTTTGTGTGGCTGTGGAAAGGTATGAGTGGACGTCAATAACTAAAAGAGGGCATAACTTATTGTGTAGGTATGTTTTTAAACACGGTACGGAATCTTATTATTTAAATATGCTTTGGGATGGGGTTGTAGGGGGGACCACATGTTTGTTATTGTGGTTTATGGGTATGTTGTACTTTTGTGATTAAAAAAGCATAATTTAGTGTGTGTGTGTGTGTATGTGTATTGTATGTAGGTATGAGTTTTAGTGTTGTGATACACCATAAGGGGAAGTTCGATGAGGGTCCACTGGTGTTGTATGTTGATAAAGAAATATATGTCATTTATAATCTATACTTGGATAGATGGTCATACTTTGAGGCTAGGTCACTAGTGGAAGACCTTGGATATAAAGGGAAATTTAAGCTGTGGTGGAAGAAATCAAGTGAGTCTGAGTATAAAAGTGTGACATGGGACACACATGCACTAGAAATAGGTGAGTATGCAGTTAATGAGAATTGTGAGGTTGACTTGTATGTGGAACACTGTGTAACAGAGACTAAAGAAGTTGTTTGTTTAGGTGGGGCAGAGAGTGTGGGCCATGAGGATGTGGTCCAAGGAGATGTGGGTCATGATGGTGTGGTAAAGAATAATAAACCGAAGAAATCGAAACCCCAAACCAATAAGCCTAATATGATAACAGAAATAGGAGAGCAAAGTCTAGCCCTTATGTAAGTCCCAATAAAGTAGTGACCAGGAAAAAATTTACAAGAGTCGGCTGAGGAGTTTGAGGTTCAGAGTGCCAACATGTGGGCCAACTGTAGAGCCAACTTGTGGGTCAATAAAGGAGGCAATTGTGGAGCTAAGTTATGGGCCAACTGTGAAGCCAACTATGGAGTCAACTGAGTTCCTAAGTTGTGGGCCAACAGAGGTGGCTAGTGGAGGGAATTTATCAGCTGAAAGTTTTGTTTATTGTCTCAACACTAAGCAGGCTAAAGTTCCAGACATAGATGAGTTACCTGTTCCTGAGTCAAGGACTAAACCTGAGCCAAGGAGTGAACCCAATTCAAGAGTGAATTATGAGTTTTCAAGGGAAAATATTGGACCCAACAGTAGTCAGCAGGCTGAGTGCAGGATTTACTTTAGGGATGAAGACCTATATGGTCTTAGTGGTGAGGACTATGGAGACATCGAATTAGGGTATGATACTGATAAAGTTTATACTGATATTGAGACAGATAAGGAAGCTAGAGTTCAGAGTGAGGCTTTTGATGAAGAAAAGATGGGGGGGAAATATGAGTTAAAGGTTGGAATAGAGTTCTAGACTATCATCCAATTTAGGTAGGCCATCAAGGAGTATAACTTGTATAAGGGTAGAAAGGGGAAGTTTGTAAAAAATGAACCTAAGAGGTGTCGTATGAAATGTACAAATAGTGACTGTGGCTAGATGGCTTTTGGTAGTAAAGTAGGGAGAACAAATGTGATTATGTTGAAGGCTTTTCGACCTTAACACACCTGTCCCAGAGTATTTGACAACAAAAACCAGAATTCTAAATGGGTTGCCAAGATTCTGTCGAAGCACTTAAAGGTGAACTCTAAGCTTACAATACCAGAAATCATAGAGATTTTTAGATCTCAACATGTTGTTCAGTTGAGTGATTGGTCTGCCTATAATGGGAGAAGACTTGCACGTGATATATTAGATGGTGGGGGTAGTAAGCAGTATAGCATGTTGTGCAGCTACAATGTAAAGTTAAAACGTGTATCAAATGGTAACAGATGCAGGCTACAATTAAAGAATCTAGGTAGAGATTTACAGCCTCGATTTGGTGCATTTTATATGTGTTTAGATGTCTACAAGCAAGGTTTTTTGACTGGTTGCAGGCCCTTTATTGGAGTGGATGGGTGCCATCTGAAAAACAAGTATAGAAGTCAGCTTTTAACTGCAGTTGGAAGGGATGCGAATGACCAATATTTTCTACTTGCAATTGTTGTGGTTGAGGTTGAAAATAAACAAAGCTGGAGATGGTTTTTGAGCCTACTGCTGGAGGATATTGGTGATATAAGTACCAATATATATGTTTTTATTTCTAACCAACAAAAGGTATTATGTTAAGGCTCATTTGACTTTTGGTGTGTAGAGTTTATTGTTTGATTTGATATTTACTTGACTGAATTGTACTTGCAGGGTTTGTTTCAGATACTTGTACACAAACCTGAAGAAAAGGTATGGTGGGGGTGCCTTACTCAAAAATCTGATGCTCAGTGCAAGTAAAGTAACTTATGTTCAGGTATGGAAGACTAAAAAGCAACAAATCAAGGAGCTTGATCAGAGGGCATATGATTGGCTAATTATAATTCCAACCAAGACCTGATGCAGACATGCTTTTTCATATTACCCTAAATATGATGTAATCATGAACAACACATGTGAGGTCTTCAACTCAGTTATACTACCTTGTATGAACAAGCCAATTATTACAATGCTGGAATAGATCAGACAATATTTATTGGGTAAGTTTGCTAAACTGAGATAAAAGCTGTGGAGTATTGAAGGAGATATTATGCCAAGACCAACCAAGAAACTGTATAGGGAAGTTGAGTTTAGTGGGGAATGGGTTCCAGTCTGGGCTAGAGACTTTCTTTTTGAAATGAAACACACCAACTCAAACCACATATTTGTTGTTGATTTAGCTAAAAAGCGTTGTAGTTGTAATTGGTGGGAACTGAATGGAATTCTCTGTAGACATGCTATATCTACTATGAAATATAGGGGTGATACACCTGAGCAATTTGTGTTACCCTGGTACTCTAAAAGCACATATGCTAAGTGTTATGTAGGGATTATACAACCAATTAATGGTCAGTCCATGTGGCCCCATTTTGATGCACCACATGTCTTCCCTCCCTTATATAAGAAGGGACCTGGCAGACCAAAAAAACTTAGGAGGAGGGACTCCTATAAAGAAGACAATCCACCCAAAAGGCCAAGATTTATAGACCAGTATCATTGCACCAAATGTGATAGTACTAGGCATAATAAAACTACATGTCCAAATGTAAGCAAAAATGAAACCTGCACCTACAGTATGTAACATGTCTCTTTCCCTATACCTTATCCTACAGTATTACATATTCCATCTATTTTTTTTAGGTTGCGCCTGCAGATGGTGAAGCTGATGATACTACACATGATGAGGGTCAATATGATGCATCTGATGGCCAATTTAATATACATCATGGAGGTGAACTTGATGGGTAGTCTGATGCACCACCTGATGTGACAACAACACCATCTGTGAGGGAAGACCCAGAGGACGGCCAAGGGGAACAAGAGTAAGAAGAAAGGGAAGAAGGAGGGGAACACGATCTGAGACCATGCCAGAGACTACGACTGAATGTTATGACTTCCCAGGAACCCAACAAAGTGTTAATAATTGAATTTACCTCATTCTCTATTGTTTCCACTTAATGTATTGCCTTGGAACCTGACCAATAGGTCATTCAATTATATGTATATTTTAACAAACAATGACCAACAAGTCCATTAATTTAATGGGTCCACTTATGTTATATCTATTGAGTGTAGTTTTACTTAATTATTGTGTATTGAGTTCCGGGGTTGGATGAGTTATTATATGCATGGTGTCCCTAAACAAACACACAAAGAACAAACTAGAATAACTTAATTGAAACCACAATAACTTCATTGAAACCAGAATAAACACACAAATAACAAACTAGATAATTCCATTACAATACGTGTTTGTTACAAACCTAAATAGCATAACAAACCTTATATTTAACAAGTCCCTAAACCTTAGATGCTATATGGACAATTTCCCTAAACCCTTTTTATAGTTGTAAGGGCTTTTTCCTACACCCTAGTCATTGAAAGGTCTTATTCCTAACCCCTTTTAAACATAAAGTACCAAAGCACAACCCTTAATGCTCTATTGCTACATACAACATGATCATCATCAACGTTATGGCCCAGGAAACAATTGTAACTATCACTAACATTGAAGATTTATTTTTCTCAGCTACTAGCTTAGACTTTACTTTCGCATTCTTGAGTTGGAATTCCTCACGTAGCTTTTCAAGATTCCACTTGAAGGTACAACCCTCACTTTCACTCCCTTCAAGCTGAGTGGTAGGAGCAATACGAGCCCACTTAAAAAACCCATAGTCTTTATTCCTCCGAGACAAGAGAGTACAACCCATAAAAAAACCAGCTATAACAAACCTTAATGAAAACGATGGCCACTTACCAAGAAAAATGGACACCTCCAGAAGGCCCTTCCATTATTCTTCTTTGTTTTAGAAACAAGAAGAACAGGATACTCCCCACATCTACATCAAACGTGTTCAATCTCTATGGATGAAGAACACCCAGTTGAGACATTTGATGTTGTCATGTGTTTTTTAGTTCACTGGTCCAGAGGTTAAAGACGCAGTCCAGGGTACATAATTTTTTTTTCTAGTCCAAATGTTAAAGACATTTCTTAATTAGGGATTTAATTTGGGGTTTAGGGTAATTATTCACACGTAAGCACTAACTTCATTAAATTAATAATATTATTGACATCTATCACTAATGAGGTGGTCCAAACTTATACCACCTCATCAGTTCAGGGCACCATCCTTAAATTTGTAAACCTTAAAATTTAATAAGTGCCAAAACCAAAGGGTTTTTTTTAGGGGCCTTTTCCTAATCCCTAAAGATTAAGAGGGCTAAAAAGGAGTTTTAGTCTATTATTTATTATCAACATAACCTATAACTGATAATTATTTGATATGTTTATTCCTTTTGTCATGATATCCTAATTGGGCTCAAGGCATGGTCGCGCCATCCTTGTATGGTCCAATTTATTTTACTTGATACCGGAGTAGACTTTATCTGAATAAATATCCAATATTTATTCTTTCTAGCATGGTCATGCCTTTCCTTAGTCTCACTCCATCAAGTGGCCTATAGATATCACTCATGTCATAAAGGAGAGACAAATCCCATCTACATCACTCACATCCCTCTGCATAATTTGTTCATTTCCTAATCACAACCTTTATTGTCCTCTTGTTACAAAATATGTTTACTTGTATTTAAACAACAAACTCTTTATGTAGGAATCGTAGTGACTTCAGGTCAAAGGACTACATATACCATTATCACATTAAGAATCGTTTATGACATTCATGTAACGATCCATGGAACGTTCTCATGGTGGGTCTGTCCAGTACATTATTACTCTTAATATATACCCGTGTGAAGACTTGATATCATCTATATCCATGATCTGTGAGATCAGATCATCAGTACACTCACACACTAGTCTTAATGTATTTACATGTCCCCACGTAAATACTTGACTAAGGAAATTTTAAGAATAACTCTCATATAACCTATTACTCCAAGAATAAATAAAGGTTGTTAAACTATTTAACAAAAAATGCCTTATTCAAAATGATGCATCCTATATAGGCTCTTACTGCATATTTTCAACATTAATTATATGTTGTGAAGTGATTTGATAGCTCTGGTTGATTAAATTGATAAATATCAAAATGGTGATTGATAATTTGAAATATATTGCTTGGTATGTGTTGTTGATAATGGTCTATGATGCTATTGATGATATTGTGAATTAGGTTTTTATGCTATGAAATAATGTTTGTAAAGTAAAGTCTAACACTTGATGTTGTTGATGATTATTGATATCATTTATATTAGAATGGTATTGGTAACGCCTTGTGGTGGCGCTAAGTATTTGAGGTAATGGTTGTTTAGTTAATGGGTTTAGAGGTTAATGGAGCTAGGCTATGATGTCTAGATTATAAAGTTATACTCTGATTCATACACATGCATATTACATTGACTCATGACATTATATGCATTTGTTACTATAACACCAATTTATAGTACTCAGATTTGTTGTGTGGATTATCCAATTTAGCACTTAGAGTTACTATCGGTTAAGTTAGATCTGCACTGTGTGCTTTTATGTATTTGAAAACATATGATTTTGAAAGTCTATGGCATTCGTTTATTTGCATCGAGAGAATAATGAGATATGTATATGTATAGGTATTGGAAGAATTGAAGGTATTTGATGTTTGGAAATGAATTGATGTTTGATATTATATTTGGTGATGTTTGGAATTGAATTGATGTTTGATATTATATTTGATGGTGCTTGGAATTGAATTGATATTGATATTATATTTGGTGACTTTGGGGTTGAATTGATGATTTATATATATATATATATATATATTTGGTGATGTTTGATGTTGAATTGATGATTGATATATATATATATATATATCTGGTGATGTTTGAGGTTGAATTGATGATTGCTATGTATTTAGTAATATTTGGAATTGAATTAACAACTGATATGTAATTGGTGATATTGGAAATTGAATTGATGATTGAGATATAGTTTGTTGGCATACATGTCGTTGTATTATGGTTGTAACATTTTAAATTATATGACCCATTATGTATTTTATCTATGAATTGCTATTTACTGCTTTAAGTGGCGCTCACCCCTCAACTTCCATTTTAGTGAGTTTTCAGAGTGATAATGTCGCTCAGTGAGCTCAGAGGTGGAGGCCATGGAATGACAAAGTAGATGTTGTATTTAACTATTTTATTATGGTGCTGGATGTGGACACCTATACAATGTTGTTTGATTGATATATGAAATAATGGTATGGTCCTCTGATTGACTTAAAGTTGTTTCATATGTGAAGTTTTATATAGCCATTCGATTGGCTCAAATTCGTGAACACGTGTGTATTCTGCCAAAAGTTGATTGGCCTGATTTGGTAATTATATGTGTTGATGCCAAATAATGATCTTGAAAAATTTGGTGTGAAGTTCTATTATATATATACACACATACATACATGTTGCTATGAGGTTTGATGCCACATTATTATCTAAAGTATATTTATATGACTGCTAATGGATAGGTAGCTGGCACTTTACTGAAGGTTTAAATTTTTTCTCATAATAATAATTTGATTGTGGATTTGATCCTCCATATGTTAGGGGATTGTTTGAGCTGATATGATCGTAAATTAAAGTATGCTTAGGTTATTTGAGTGATGCCTTGGGGTCAATATTCCTTTGTTCCCTGCCCGTATCGTTATATATGGGAAGGGAAGGATACCTTGTTTGGGACTATGTATATTTTTAAAGTCGCGTGTCACTTAAGTTATTAGGGTTAATCTGTCGGGGTGTTGTGTTCTTCACAAAAAAAAATCTAATTTTTGTAAACCCTGAGAATTAATTCTGGGAATTTAGGTAGGACCTCACATTTATCTTCATTGATATTTCTTTTGAAGAAATCACTATCTATTTTAAAAAGTATATATCTTTTATGTCATTTTATATTTAATAATTAGTTTTACCAAACATGTTTTAATTTAATCAACTAGTTTATTAACTTTCTACTTTAAACATTCAGTTAGTTTTTTAGTTTTTAACTAATTTTTCAGCTTCCAGCTAGCTTATATGCTAATTTTCTCAAACAATCCCTTAAACGTTACTTCAAGTAGCATTTTAAAAAATGGAAATAAGCTCTTTTAATAAAATAAGTTACAACCTAACTTAAATTGATACTCATGAACTTTCCAAACATAACCTTTTATTGTTTTCACTATTTCCTACACAAACCTTTAAAAATAAAAATATAAGGTAATAAATTTGTAATTAAAGTTAAAGATAACACATATTTTCTACAACTAATAAATCTTAATTTTAGTATTTTCACTACAAATTTTAAATTTAGCAAATGTTTTTAAAAGAGTGAAGAGTCAAGTGAAACCTAAATCGACTATAATTATGTTTCAATCACTAGTGGGAAAAAGGGATACGAACTCGATTTTGAAACCGAGTTTATATCATCCAAGTTAGTAGGAATAGACCTTTAAACTCGGTTAACAACTAAGGCTAAAAACCTATTTTAAACTCAGTTCCTACAGACCGAGTTTAAATAGTAACTGAGTTTAAATGTACAACCATTTACACTCTTTTAGTCACACAATTAAATCTTGGTTAAAACACAACTAAGTTTAAATGTCATAATGTTTACCTTGGTTATGCCATAACCGAGTTTAAATATTGCCTTTAAACTTGGTTAATGTCCCAATCGAGTTTAAATATTAGTTTTTGTTTAGAATATGCACTCTATATAAGTTTAAATATTAGTTTAAATATTAGTTTAAATATTTTAGTAATATACCAAAACCTGTAATTTTAAACAACACAACCCACATAGTATATTATCTTGACAGTTCATTTTAGGTTTAGTTATTATTTACCAATTAATAGAAGCAAACTACACAATTAATAGAAACAAACTACAACTAATGAAGCATAACTATGTATTTACAAACATTATAATGTAGTATATATCTACAACGAATAATCCTACACTAGGTACAATAAATGAAATAAAATAAAAAATTCTATCATAGTTCTTCCTTCACTTCAAGAAAGTATTTAGCTTATTGCTCCTTCACATAATCTACATCTGTCGAAGGGAAGGGTGATCGGTCTTTAAAGTGCTACAAACAAGAGATAAAACAATTAGCTATTCAAGACCAAAGACCAAGAAGTTATATTACTATGTGAATAAAATTTATAAAATGTAGGCGAGTGAACACTTACAATTGTCCATGCATCTACTATATGGTTTTGGATAATGGTTAGCATGGTCTTCATGGTGTGATACTATTACTCCTTAATTTACAGTTATTTTTATAATAAAAAGTGTGAGAAAATTAATAAAAAAATTAGTTTAAATAGAAATAAAATTTAAATTTTAGAGCAAATAAATAGAAGTTATTAAATTTAAGTTGGCATGACCCATTTTTCCCATTTTTATAGTGAAAAGTTGAGATTATAAGAGGAAGAATTATGCAAGTCAGAGGGCTGATGTGTACCATTAACCCCACGCTCAGCATCAAGATTTTGGTCCTGACGCGTAGCGTCAGGTGCTACGTGTATCCCACTGATAGGTGGGATTAAACTCAGAAAAGGGCCAAATAATGGCCAAACCACTCCAGTCCAAAGGCATGAACGTAGTGGGAGACAACAGGGGACTAGGTCTACACATTATTGAGGCATAATTGAGGATTAATGGCTGAAAATCTGGAAGGGTTAATGGAATCTAAGTCAGAGGCCTGACGTGCAGTGCCACATCAGCACTATAAATAGAGCCATTTACCAAGGGTTTTGGCATCCAGTTTTCATTCTATCACTTCTTTCTTCCATTCTAGAGCCCCTATTTCTGAGTTTGTACTGCAGAATACTTCCATATACTTGAGAGTGTTGTTTCAGTGTTGTTTCTTTTGTGTTGTGAAGTGTGTTGTCAAGTTCAGTCAAGTGTTCGTTGTGTTTTTACTTTTACCATGTGTAACTAATCTGTTTATGTTGGAATTGGTGAACTAATCTATGAATATGATGTTATGATTATGAATTATGCATGTTTATGATTCAAGTTCTATGTTAGTATTTCAACCTTTTATTCGTATGAATTTCAAATGGGAGAATGATCTTCATACGTGTTAAAAACCACTTTAACGGAAGTAAAAATTGAAATACCCTTAATATACCAATTACTAGGGATAGAATTGTATTGTTGTGATAAGGCCAGCACTTAAAGCAAGTTTTTATTGAGAAAGCATATGAGGGATCATACTTTATAGTAACTATTTAGAATTTATTCATCGAGGGATCGAGTTTACTGATTTTAAGTTGCAATGACATAAACTTGATGATTAAATATGTATGTTTATAATTACTGTGTGATATTCTAGCGTAGGGATCCTAATTCCAACATAGTTTATCAATTTGTATTTAAATCTCAAGTATTGGAATCATTCTAAAGTGCTATTTTATAGTTATTTTCTAGATAGATTTATAATTCATTTTACACTATTTTTTACCCGATGTATAAATCAATCTCTAAATCTGTGAATATTGTACAATTTGTATATAAATCATTCTTTTGTTACTATGTTTTGATAACTTTACCATAGTAAATAAGAATTACTGTCACACACTAAAACCTATCAATCCTTGAGGGAACAATATCTATTTTGAAAACTGCAATGATAAATTGGTAGGCTTGCCAAACAACCAACAGATACTCACACTCATGACTATCTTGTTGTCTTTGAGACTACAAGGTACATCAACTAAAAAATTTGATAATGTTAATTAAAATTATAACAAGTCAATAAAAACTATGGTTATTAATAGAAGTACTTACTTTTGGGTAGACCCATTACATCTTTTTTCTATGGATGTTTCCCTGTAGTCGAGTATAACCAGCTACAACCTTAAGTATGAATAAAAAATAACGAGTTAGAATTGTAGATGTACAGAATGAAGTAGTTGAATATCTAAAGTTAATTAACTTTTTAACTAAACTTACGTCGTAATGATTTGTTTGAAGTCCACAACAGCAGTCTCAGGCAATGAATAGAAGTATGCGACAATGTTATCCTTAGGACAAATAACCAAAGCTATTTAACGAGAGTTGCAATAAAACCTAATATGTGATAATCCAAGATGATTAAATTAATAGATATTACTTATACAATAAACACTTATTCAGAGTGATATGAGGCTAATAATACAAAATTTATGCAAAAACCTAGAAAAGGAAATATACACAATTAGTAAAAAATACTATGTAAACTAAAATAATTAAATATAGAAGTACTTACATAATCCAAACCTAGATAATAGAGATTTTCAGCATGGTCCACCCATTCATAACTTCAAAAAAGTCATTTTGGGTAATATAAAGTAGAAACAAACTTATCCGACCGAAGACATCTGCCTGCAACAGGAATGGGACAGAGTCCATGTCTAGTCATCCCTAATAGTCCATAACCTCAGAATAGGATGTATGGTGGCCTTGCCTTTCCCAGATGGTAGGCCAACATGCTGTAGAACAGTTAATACATTAAAACTAATGTGGCATGATACAAACCATGCATAAACTTATAATTACTTTAAGTTCATTATGGAACATACATGGGGAGCAGTAACTCTCATTAATCTGCTGAGCCATATAAGGAAGTGTCCCAATGCCTAGCCGATAACCTGTACCTTCACAGTTTCTAATGGGATGGTGACGACCTCCACTAGTGGAAAAAGTGGATATAATCATGGTTAAAATTGGCCTTTAATCACGGTTAATGAACTGTGGTTTTTGCAGTCGTGGTAGTAGATGAGGTCCTTTAACCACGGTTGTGAACCGTGGTTAAAATAACATATAATCACTGTTATTTTTAACCGTAATTAAATAAGAACCTATTTAATCACGGTTATCAACCATAACTGTGAATACAAGTAGTCATAAAACTTGCATTTACAGACTATGTATAATCACGGTTATGGTAGAAACCATGAATAAAGAGCGTCTATAATCACGGTTGTCAAACATAACCATGAATATAAGTAGTCATAAAACTTCATTTACAGACTATGTATAATCACGGTTATGGTAGAAACCGTGAATAAAGATGGTCTATAATCACGGTTGTTACCATAAACGTGATTAAATAATGAGGTTTTTTTAATATGGGTTCTATTTTATTGTTTCCCAAACCTGCAATCAGACAACTAGCACAATATACAGTATATCCCAGCATATCCAGCAACAATATATAAAAAGAATGGTATGTATATAACATTAATTTACTATCAATTCATAACAACCTAGAAAATAAAACTATATACAATTCAGATGAATGTAACCTAATAAAATCTAAACCCTAAATCCTACACTAGATACATATATAACAGAATAAAAATCCTATATCTAGCTAAGTCCTTTCTTGACTTCAATGAAGTATACGGCCCATTGCTTTCTAACATTATCTGCAAGTGTCCTAGGGAAGTATGACCGGTCCTGAAAGTGCTGCAAACATTGCACAAAATAATTAGAACAAAAGCTATATTTATTACATTAATTTAATGAAATTGGTAGAAAACTAGTCCAAGTGATGAGACTTACATCTGTCCATCCATCTACTAAATGTTATTGGACGATGGTCAGCATGGTGTGCATGACGTAATAGCCACACTCGAAGCTACCCTCCTGCCTATAAGACTACAATGGACATAAAATATAGAATAAGTGAATTCATAAAATAAAAATATAATAAAGATTTGAATAAATTTGATTGACTTGCTTTTGGGTGCACCCACGTAAGTTTTCTTCCGATGGACTTACTTCCAAGCAGTCGACTGTATCTATAACACCCCTGATTTTCTGTACTCGAATCCCGATGTAATCGTCATAATTAATTAAATTTGTGAATAAATTTTTCACGTTTGAAAAACATTTCCAAAACATCACCATGATCACATCAAGACCCAAATCACAGAAAACCAAAGAGTGAGATTAAGTAACCTATAACTGGATCGATAAATAGTTTGCCCATAAAGGTATACAAAATATCAGAGTTTACAGCGGAAGAAGAATGTGTATACCGGGCACACGCCTAGTCCCATATATGAAGATATGAGAAAAGGCTCGGCAAGCATGCAATGGCATATGGTAAGCCTAGTATACAACCATCATCATTTTACATAATCACATATACATGCAATGCCTACGATGTATGTATACACCTATCTGTATGATCATGCAACATACATCTCTAACATTCATATTTATAATAGATCATAACCAGTTCAGCCTCAGATTCATATATCCACTATTAGTACATTATCCAAATGTATAATTATATTCACAACTCGTCCATCAAAAACAATAATTAACAACATTATGATATCCATTATATACATAACTCATTACATTACAATGCTGCCGGCCAAGGCATTCCTCTACAACTATTTACCTTCTCAAAAGCTTTACTTCATAAACGCCCTCATCCCATGGTTTTCCTGCATCAATACTAAAAAGTAGACCACATGGGAGAGTGAGTTATACATTTCAAATGACGATATGAATACAATTAAAATTATGTGCATATGCATATCACCATCATGTGTGCTTTGCTAAACACATCAACAATCATCATATATTATTAACTCATCAATATATATACTTATACATCAAATCATAGCAAAGCAAGCATATACACATTCATTTTCATCACACCGCCACAATGGGCCAACATATATCTATCACATCGCCATAATGGGCCAACACATCAATATAGACCATTCTGGTCTTTCATCGAAGCCACCATGGGCTAACATCATCATTGTCAATCATAACAAATACGCCCTTCATTACATTGGGCCATATCATACATATCGTCATATTCAACATCATTTCATATATTCATAACATTTATTACTTTTATGTGGTCTTTCGTTATATTAACTTCTCATCTCATCAATACCAATACCATCATCTCAATCATCATCAATCATCATTATATTCTGGCATATCTCCATGCTATATGCAAATGCTCTTATGGCTAATGCATATACACAATGGAATAATCAACGATAAATACGGATCCGACTGTGGGAAATAACACCAAGTTGTGGGTTCAAGCATGATCACATACTATGCCCCTACTGCAGTAGTAAAATGTGTACACATATATCATAATGCATGCATATTCACCATATTTTTACTGGTACCAAACCGCATCGCCCATCATGCAACACCTGGTCATTTTCACCATGACCGCGGTATACAACATATTCAACATATGGTGTTGCGGGCTGGCTGTTAACCCGGCGATAGCGTCAGATCCATTCGTTTCCACTACCGGGTTATTAATTGGCAAGCGCACCAATCGTTTGTAGTTTTCAAAATTTAGATATCGTTGCACTGGGATTGAAAGTCCAATAACAACAGTAATTTTCTATTTACTATGGTAAATATGAAGAAAGTTATGGACAAAAGAATGATTTATATACAATTTATACAATATTCACAAGATAGCATGGTTGAGTTGTTCATGAGATAAAAAGAAAATAAAAATCTATCTAAAAAGTTGAGTTGCAATCTAGAATAGGTAAGATACTTGAGATAAACACAGATAAATAAATTATGTTAGAAATTGGATCCCTAATCTAGAATAACAATGAGGAACTCAAGACATGCATATTTAATCATCAAGTTTCATGTCATTGCAGCTTAAAATCATTATAACTGATCCCTCGTGATATAAATTCTAAGAATTCACCGTAAAGTCTGATCCCTCGTGAGCTTTCTCAGTAAAAACTTACATTAAGACCTGGCCTTATGGCAACAATGGTTAACAACCCCTATAGAATTGAGATACCAAGGGTATTCCAACTTTTACTTTTGTCAAAACAAGTTTCAATACGGCATGAATAATCATTCTCCCGTTTGACATTCATACTAATAAAACAAGTTTCAATCCCGTTTGACGTTCATATTAATAAAAGATTGAAATACTAACATGGACTTGAATCATAAATATGCAGAGGTCAAATTCACAACATTATACTCAATAGATTAGTTCGCCAATTCCAACATAAACAAATTAGTTACACATTGTGAAAGTAAAAACAACACTTACAGAATTTGACATTACGAAGACGATGGAAACTTCACGATACAACGATCACAATACACTAAAACACACTCAAGTATCTAGAAAACTATTCTAGAACTACAACTCACAAAAGAAGTACTCAAAATCGAGCACAAAGAGAGAAAAGAAGAGAAGTGAATGAGAATGGGATCGGATAGGATGCATTGGATGACCCTATTTATAGGGTTGAGCAAGGGTGCTGACGCTACGCGTCAGTGTGACGCTACGCATCACACCCCTCACTCAGCCTCCATTAAACACTTGATAATGGCCACTTCAAATTATTAAATTTGATCATGCCTGGCCACATGAACATGTTTCCACCGAGTTTTGGCCTTTCATGCTGAGTGGGGTGGCCCTTGGTACTAAGTGGAGTGCCCATTATTGGGTCCAAGAGGAGTGGTTGGCCAAAGTGGAGGTGGAGACCACGCAGCACTGACGCTAGGCATAGCTGTGACGCGTAGTGTCAGCATAAAAAATAACTGTTGATGCTACGCGTGGGATGAGGCTACGCGTCAGCTCCTCCAGTGTAATTTTCTCTTGATTTCTTAACTTTTTCACTGCAAAACTAGAGAAAATTGATCAAGGGTATATTATTTCCAACAACATCCATTTTTTAAATTCAAAGCCTAATTTTCTAACAAATTAAATGAATTTTTATAATTTTTGTGAAATTTTTATTAAAAGATTTATTGTAGTTTTGAGGACTAACAAATACCCCCAACTTGAGACATTGCTCGTCCTCGAGCAAGAGAGAAAAATAAAAAATAAAAAATTGAAATCAAATTTTTGAGTTAGTCCGAGAATTTACCACAAAAAGTAATTACACAATTTACCATTTTGAAATAATCAATTATAGACATCTAATATAACAAAGGTTTAATGATAAAATTCTTTACAATATTTTATTAACATACCAAGCATAATTTCAGGCTTACCTCTCTAAGTGTTTATCTCAATGCAATTGGTAACCTGTTTCACTTAATCAATCATAAAATCAAATGAATTTAATTTTGATTTTCATCTAATCAATGGTTGGTTATACAGAGTTAATTCAGAAATCACAAGGTCTTTTCACGGGTTGTAATGAGGCTTGGCTTACAAGAATCAATGGTTTTTCTTGGAATTCAAAAACCTGAAATCATAAAAGAGCATTTTATAACTTTTAGGCTTTCTCTTGACCCAAACTTCTCATTTTCTTTTATTGATGAAAAATAAATACCCCTAACTTGATTCTTTTCACTATTTTTGACTTTTCTTTTTCATACTTTATTTTCTTTTGAAAAGAATCAAGTTGCTTATTTTCATTCCCTATTTTTGTAAGAACACTAAAGATATTTTTCATTTATTTTAATTGCTCTTTTAATTAATCAAGTATAGGGAACGGTTATAACAAATTTAGGTTTTAAGGGTGCCAAAGAATTTATTTTAGGCTCAAATTGGCTTTCAAAGGATAAAATAATTTTTACCAAGGTAAGCTATTTGGCCCAAGGTTTCTTTTCACCAATAAATGTGCCTTGATCATTTTCCTGAATTCTCTGTACAACAACACAAATCAAAGATTAAAGCAAAATCAATTCGAATGAAGTTATGTCGATTAAACCCTCAAGTGTTTAACAAGATCTCTCAACTCACCAGTTTTTTTTTGAAATTTGCTTGATAGCTAATAAACTTATTTTAATTAAATTTATCAAAATTCTTAAGTTATAAAAGAATCAATAATTGATTTACAAAATTGGTTTTATTGTGAAAAAAAGATTAAGTGAATAAATTAACTTTCTAACAAAAATTTGATTATTTATTAAAAGATAAAATTTATTTTTGGATTATTTTTTGAATAGAATATGCAAAAACAAATAATTACGTAAAAACACACCACATATAATAAAATACCATAATATAAAGTGTAAATGTAAATGTAAATATAAACTAAAAATAAATTGTACTCAAAGTAAATGAAAGAAATACGAAGATGGCATAATCAATCCTCCATCTGATCATCATCCTCCTCCTCCTCATCATCCTCATCAGAGTCAGCCTGTGCACCAGAAGATCCACCAGTCTCAGGGTAAGTAGGTAAATCACCAGGCCAAGCTACATGAGCTGTAAACTCAGTTGGTGTGACATATGGTGCTCCCTCTCCCTGTAACCTGTACTGATAAAATTTATCATGAAGATGAATATATGCTCTATGAGTAGCAGCCATCATCTGCATCATATGCTGATGCTCAAGTGAAATCCGGGCAAATCCCTGTGTGACAGCATCAGTAGATGAAGGCTGAACTGGTGGTCTCCTCCTTCTAGGTCTGAGCCTCCTACTCCAGAGGTGGAAGCTTGCACTACTGCACAAAATAGTCTCTGTTCACTAGAACTTTAGGGACTCTCCCTGAAGAACTAGTGAATTCTGGTGAAGGTACAATGACTCCCTCCCTCCTCAGTAAGGCAGATATGATGAGAGAAAATGGAATGGGCCGGTTCACTTTATACCCAAGGGCATAAAAGTGAATCTGCTCAGATATAAGCTCAGCAATGTCAATGGTATGGCCCTGGAGAATAGAAAAGAGAAGGCAACAACGCTCAATTGGAAGAGATGAAAGGTGGGTGACAGGAGTGATGTTATGAAGCATGAAGTGGGACCACGCCTGGGCTAGAGGGGTCAGTTGGGTCTTTAGGAGGTTAGATGGACTCCTTCCAACCTTACTTAGGTTGAAAAAGATTCCATCTTTGCTCAAAAAATGAGCAACCTCCTCGAGGGAGTATCCTAACTCTCCCTCAGCAGCAATCTTGTTTCTATTTTCCTTCCAGAAACAAGTATCATCCTCGAGAGTAGGCTCCTAAGGATTACCCAATAAGGTACTGATAGTGTCCCGGTCATATGAAATATGCCGGCCCCTCACCCAAATCGTCCGCTGCTGTCCTATACTCGGTGCGTCCTGGCGAGTCCTGAAGGCGTTCGCATAAAACTCCATCACTAAGATGGGATCCCCCTCAGTCGGTAGAGAGAACAGGGGTCCCTATCTCCTCCTCTGGATTTCATCCTGCAGCTTAGGATAATCTTCAGCACTAAGATCCAATACTCTCTCCCACATCAGCTTTTGGCCCTTAATCTGATGAAAGCAGGCCCATTTCGCATCAGTGCGAAATCTCGTAGGATCCTTTGGTCCTAACACCTCCTGTCCCTGAAGATCAGGATCCTCAGAGGTGGTGTCAGTATCCGTGGCCTTCCTCTGTCTTTTAGAGGGACCAGTAATGGGAATGGATTTCCTTGGTGCCATCTGCAAAAAGCAAAAATTTTAAAATTAAACACACATTAAAAAGTAAATCACACATTAACAATCATATACAATCAACCAAATATTTACACAAAATTTTAAAAGACAAATATTTTTGGTTTTTCTAAAAATTAACACAAAATAGACATGTAATTCACAAAATTCAAAACAACATATTTTTGTATTTTTGTGATTTATAAAGAAAGTTAATATGCATATTTTTGGATTTTTAACAATAAAACAAAAATTCACAGAAAATAATATGCATCAACAATTTTTATATTTTTAATTTTTATCAATGCAAGAAAGTATAACAAATACTACATAAGAAAATTTATTAAATTAAAAGAAAACACAAAACATCACACAAATTGGCATACTGGAAAGATTTATTAAAAACAGAAAATATATACATAAAATAGTATACATTACTCAAAAACTAAAAATAGAGGCTGACGCTACACGTAAGCCTGTTCTGCCCACGCTACGCGTCAGTGGGACGCTACGCGTGGGCTTGCAGTTCATCCTCACGCTACGCGTCAGTGGGACGCTACGCGTGAACTGCGCAGAACAGAAAAGAACAGGGGTTTCACAACAGCAACCCCTTTCCAAACCACATTATATTCATTCAATTTCCTAATTCTAACAGCAATCAATTCCAATGGTCTTCTAATCCTAATCCTAACCACATTTATTTCTAAAAATCAAAAATTTAAAACCAAAACTAAAGAAAAAGGATTAGAACACTTACTTGTGATTCCTTGAGCAAATAGGATTGAGAAGGTTTGGAAGAGAGAAAAGGGGGTTTCGAAAATTTAGGTTTTGAAAACTAAGTGAGGCAGAGAGGAGATCTTAGGTTTTAAAACCTAAGATGGGCCTCTCTGGTTCAGTTTTAAAAACTGAACGTGGGCTCTGACGCTACGCATGGATGGGACGCTATGCGTCAGGTCCAAAATTCAGAGTCCACGCTACGCGTCACAGTGGCGCTACGCGTGGGCTTCTGTTTTTGATTTTTCAAAATTTTAATTTTCAAAAACCTTTTCTTTTTGTGTTTTAAACCCCTTTTCTTTTAAAAACATAATTCTAAAAATTTTTGTTTTTGTTTTGTTTTGTTTTTATTTTTTATTTTTATTTATTTATTTATTTATTTATTTTATTATTTTTTTTATAATTGAAAATAACAAGAAAAGAATGGGTTGCCTCCCATTGAGCGCTAGATTTAATGTCTCCAGCCAGACATTATCTCTGATTAATCAGGTGGTCTCCCAATATTCGTTGAGGAATCACCTGTCTTTTTCTTCCTCCTTCTTCTTCTCCGATGCTTAATTACCTGTCTTTCATCATTCAAGACATCGGTTAATTTAAAACAATTTAATTGATTAGGAAGAGATATACCTGATTCGGTTAAAGGGTAAATTTTTTTCTCATCATTTGTCCTAAGATGTTCATGAGCACTGAAGCTTACCTCTTCTTCATAAACCTTGACTGCAACCATACTTTGATCAACATCTACTCTGATCCTTGCAGTCTTCATGAAAGGTCTTCCTAGGATTAGGGGGATCTCAGTATCCTCCTTCATATCTAGTACCACAAAGTCAACCTTGAAGTGGTACTTATCAACCTTTACCAATACATCTTCCACAATCCCAAAAGGCTTCTTGACAGAGCGATCCGCAAACTGTAATTCTGTTTTTGCTTCTTTTAGCTCATATTCACCAATGCGCTTTATTAAATCTAAGGGCATCAAATTGATGTTAGCCCCTAAATCTAATAACGCATTCCTGATGTTGATATTTCCAATTGTTACAGGAATAGTGAAACTCCCCGGATCTTTACATTTTTTTGGGGTTATACAGTTTGTTTCTTGCTCTGTATTTACTTGCACATTTTTTTCTTTTTCATTTTTTCATTTTTTTCTATTTTTTTACTTTCTTTCTCTTCTTCTTCTTTCTTTTTCTCACTCTTTTCTTTACAATCAATTTTTACAACATCAGAAGAAACAACATTACATTGTTCCCTTAGGTTTTGAGTGTTTGCAGTAAACCCAGAACTCTTTAATTCGGCTATTTCTTTTGCAAGCTGACCCATTTGTATGTCTGATGCTTTCCGGGTAGCTTCATTTGTTTCCACAAACTGCAATAACTGTTGAATAGATTCCTCTATCCTTGTCAATCTTGCATTGTCAGTTTGTTGTTGCTTAAACTGATTGTTAGGAGGTCGGTTGGAAGGTCCAGTGTCCTGTCTCCAGCCAATATTCTGATTTTGCCAACCCTGCAGGTAATTGTTAGGAAAAGAATTTCCATGATTGAAAGGAAAATTACCTAAGGGTGCTCTTTGATGGTTCATAAAATTGGCTTGCTCTTGCTCATTTCCACAGTAACCACATGGTTGTCTCCCATGCAGTGCATACATTGTTTAAGTTGAGCAGGGGGTGGTGATGTTACTTGAGCAATTTGGAGTTTTTCCAATTGCTTGCTCATAACTTCAATTTGTTGGGTCAGTAATTTTTGCTGAGCCAACACCGCATCATTTACTTCCAATTCGAGCATTCCTGGCTTCCTTTGTACATTACCTATTTCATGCTTTGCTTGGCGGTCACTGATAGCCATTGATTCTAATATTTCTATGGCTTCCTCCACAGTCTTGTTCATTAAAGAACCACATGCATAAGCATCTAACATCATCTTGAACTGAGGTAATAAACCATGGTAAACGATCCTTACTTTTTCGGCATCATCCAGGTTGTGGTTTGGACACTTTCTCAATAGTGCCTTGAATCGTTCCCATATCTCCCCTAATGATTCATCATTATTTTGAGAAAAAGAATGTATGGCTGTCATGGCTTCAAAATATTTTGAAGGAGAATAAAATCTTTCCAAAAATTTTCTATCAACATCGGACCAATTTGTAAAACTACCCGGTGGGCAAGATTTAAACCATTCTTTTGCTTTGCCAATCAATGAAAAAGGAAAAAGTCTCATGTAAACAGACTCTTCTTGATTAGGTTCAAAACCAATTGTGCTGCATAACTCATAAAAAACAGTTAAATGTTCATATAGTTCTTCATGATTTAAACCAGCAAATTGATTGTTTTGAATAATATTTAAAGTAGCAGGTTTAATCTCCACTGGTACAACAGGTCCTTGAAACATTCCCGAAACTCAGGGTGGACCATTAATAGCAGCAAACTGTCCCAATGTTCTCCTTTCAGCAGCCATATTTGAATTTTCAAAATTTTTAGAAGTAGAAGAAGATTTAGTTTGTGTTTTAGATTTCAAAGATTTGATTTTCTTTACAAACTTTTCTATCTCAGGATCAAAATAAATTTTACCTGCGATAGATCGAGTTTGCATATACAAACTAGACAAAGAAATTTAGTATAACAATAAGTAAAAATAAATAAAAAATTTTAACTAAGGTAAAAAAAAAATATTTACCACGGTAATTAAAAATTTACTATTTTACTGAAACAATTCAATCCCCGGCGACGGCGCCAGAAAACTTGTTAACCCGGCGATAGCATCAAATCCATTCGTTTCCACCACCGGGTTGTTAATTGGCAAGCGCACCAATCGTTTGTAGTTTTCAAAATTTAGATATCGTTCCATTGGGATTGAAAGTCCAATAACAACAGTAATTTTCTATTTACTATAGTAAATATGAAGAAAGTTATGGACAAAAGAATGATTTATATACAATTTATACAATATTCACAAGATAGCATGGTTGAGTTGTTCATGAGATAAAAAGAAAATAAAAATCTATCTAAAAAGTTGAGTTGCAATCTAGAATAGGTAAGATACTTGAGATAAACACAGATAAACAAATTATGTTGGAAATTGGATCCCTAATCTAGAATAACAATGAGGAACTCAAGACATGCGTATTTAATCATCAAGTTTCATGTCATTGCAGCTTAAAATCATTATAACTGATCCCTCGTGATATAAATTCTAAGAATTCACTGTAAAGTCTGATCCCTCGTGAGCTTTCTCAGTAAAACTTACATTAAGACCTGGCCTTATGGCAACAATGGTTAACAACCCCTATAGAATTGAGATACCAAGGGTATTCCAACTTTTACTTTCATCAAAACAAGTTTCAATACGGCATGAATAATCATTCTCCCGTTTGACATTCATACTAATAAAACAAGTTTCAATACACATGAAAATCATTCTCCCGTTTGACGTTCATATTAATAAAAGATTGAAATACTAACATGGACTTGAATCATAAATATGCAGAGGTCAAATTCACAACATTATACTCAATAGATTAGTTCACCAATTCCAACATAAACAAATTAGTTACACATGATGAAAGTAAAAATAACACTTACAGAGTTTGACATTACGAAGGCGATGGAAATTTCATGATACAACGATCACAATACACCAAAACACACTCCAGTATCTAGAAAACTAATCTAGAACTACAACTCACAAAAGAAGTACTTAAAATCGAGCACAAAGAGAGAAAAGAAGAGAAATGAATGAGAATGGGATCGGATAGGATGCATTGGATGGCCCTATTTATAGGGCTGAGCAAGGGTGCTGACGCTACGCGTCAGTGTGACGCTACGCGTCACACTCCTGACTCAGCCTCCATTAAACACTTGATAATGGTCACTTCAAATTATTAAATTTGATCATGCCTGGCCACATGAACATGTTTCCACCGACTTTGGCCTTTCATGCTGAGTGGGGTGGCCCTTGGTACTAAGTAGAGTGCCCATTATTGGGTCCAAGTGGAGTGGTTGGCTAAAGTGGAGGTGGAGACCACGCAACACTGACGCTACGCGTGGCTGTGACGCGTAGCGTCAGCATCAAAAATAGCTGTTGATGCTACGCGTGGGATGAGGCTACACGTCAGCTCCTCCAGTGTAATTTTCTCTTGATTTCTTAACTTTTTCACTGCAAAACTAGAGAAAATTGATCAAGGGCAGATTATTTCCAACAACATCCATTTTTTAAATTCAAAGCCTAATTTTCTAACAAATTAAACTAATTTTTATTTGTGAAATTTTTATTAAAAGATTTATTGTAATTTTGAGGACTAACACCGGCCAGATATCAAATCATGGCGGCTGTGATCCCAAGGACCACCGGGGTCACCTGCTCTTAAAGAGCCACCCCCCACAAGGGTCGGCCACATGTAGCTCCCTGTAGCAATACATGGGCGGCTTCGTGACTCACACATCGAGTCACAGGGGATACAACAAATTGCTCGTGCACTGAGCCACCCTCCCACTGGGTCGGCCGAGGGAACTCCCCTAATGTTCCAACATCGACGGCTATGATATGCCATGGATGCAATGCAATGCAAATCAAATGCATTCTCACTCTGTGCATCCTAAATGCCACACCACCATCATTTTAATCACCAACACCACCATACACCTTAGTGGATTTCAACATTGTTTGTTTCTTAGTCATAGCTTTCAAGTTTTAATGTGGCATTTTCATCTCAACATATTTTCGTATATATTTCACCTCATACACGCAAGTAGATACTTGCAATCAATCACAATGGCATTTCAATATTATATAATATTCATCAATAATACCTCACTTTCATTTAGTGGGTTTTTATCTCATTATTCATTACCATTGTCTCATGCTTACATATACATATATATATATATATACATATTTGTGTGGCATTCACAACAATTACAATTTTAGATTTCACACCACACATACAAGACCATGCTTGTATCACACACAATGGCAAACAACAATTCATCAATAATGATATACACCTCTTTGTACAGGAGAGTACTCAACATCATCTAATATTATTTTGTATCATATTTTCTTCAATTCATCAATTTATATTGTATATCATGTCATTCAATTATCCCTTCATCAATTTCAAATTCACCCAAGGATCTATATTTCATAATCCTATCATTAGGTTCTCAATATCATCCTTTCACTATTGTATTTTAAGTAGTAATGGGTTATAATTAATTAGTCTCAATGTACCCATTAATCCCAAACACTACCATGTGATACCATCATCACATTATCCCTCATTCATCCCCATAATCGTCTCAGCTTTACCTCGTCATGCCAAAAGAAGGGTCAAATATGAGCCTGCCACCAGCAATATCGAGTAGAACCCATTCTGGTGGAAACTCGCTCAAGCGAGATTCATTTCCGCTTAAGCGAGACAGGTCGGGTTCGCTTGGGCGACCCTCTTTTCACGTAGGCGAAATACGTCCAGTAGCGTTTTCACGCTCACTCGCTCGAGCGAAGCACCATCACACTCGGTCACTCGCTCAAGCAAAACTACACCAGTAGTCATTTCCACACTCGATTTTCACTTTGTAATTCATTTAAAATCGACTCATCTCACTCGGTTGTCCAGTCGGTAAAATCAATCAAAACCGACTCCCAACACTCGGGTTTTCACTCGGCAGGATCTCCTTGAAACCGACTCAAAGCACTCAGGTTTTCCACTCAGTAAGTTACTCCTGACCGACCCATCATTCACTCGGCCAATTAATTCTAAATCCGAGTCATCTCTCAATCAATCTTTCACTCGGTAAACTTAATACAAAGCCGACCTATCTTTCGCCCGGTTTTCACTCGGCATAATCATCTTAAAAGTGACATATCTCCTACTCAGTTTCACTCGACGAGATTATCTCTAAAATAACTCCTTTTTCTTTCTCTCGGGCTAAGTTTCCTAGCACTCAGCCTTCACTCGGGCGAAGCTATCCCAGAATACCTCTGGACAGACACAGTATATCCCCATAGGTGCATACTCGGAATTGCATACTTGGATTCCACCATCAAGTTCCATTCGGAATTACTCTGACCTCTCGTCACTCAGAGGAATTCATTAAGCTGTCATACTCGGGCCTATTTAAGTCTTGTACACTCGGATTATATATCTTTATTCATTTAGAAAAGAACCCCTAAGATACCTCAATCAGAACCATCACAATCACTCTCCCCTCAGGAGAGGTTCAATCGGGATTTTCCACTCAGGAATAATTAGACCTATCATTACTCGGGGAATTCTCTCACTAAGATCCCTCTCGGATTAGGTTAGTAAAATGGATCTCTCACAGAACACATTTCCCCCGGAGTCCTCTTAAGCCTTCACCACTTGGAAAAGGCCCAATGGCTATAGCCTCACTCGAAATTGCACATTAGAAGGCACTCCACTCGGCACAGGTTACACTGGACTCGAAAATTCCCCATTCAGGACTCCACTGCCCAGATCATCACATTCACGAGCCTTCTACTTGGATTATGCCCACTTCCACACTCGGAAGGTCATGACTCAGACATGAGTCACTCAGAATTCACCCGGAAATTCCACCACCTCTTAATTCATTTCCAAAACTCCCACTTAGACAAAGTTTATTCAGAAACTTACCCAATCACCATTTACTTGTCTCGCCTGGGCGAATGCCATTCCTCAAGACTCTTCGCTTGGGCGGATTTCGTCCAGTAGCTAAATCCCTGATCTACTAACATTCTTGCTTGAGCGAACTGGCCATTCGCTTGAGCGAAATCAGACCAGTGGCTAATTCCTTCGCCCTCGCTCGGGCGAAGCTCAATTCGCCTGGGCGAATTTACTCCAATAGCTAATTCACTAAAGCAGGGGACTCTCGCTTGGGCGGAATCCCATCTCGCTTGAGCGAGACTATCAGGTCATATGCAGTAATGAAGTTCTAATACTCGGAATCTCATTCTAAGCCAACTGAATCACCTCCAATACATTATACACATCACATGAGGCATATATAACTTACTCTGACCATTCATACATAGGAATTCTCATTCCAACTCATCAATTACTCCTTTAAATTCCAATTCATCAGCTATAATCACTCATCTCAAAACAATTCTCTATATTTTAACTCGTTCATTCATAAATTTTCACCATCATTTAGTTCACGTCCAACCAAGGGACCATAACACACTTATCATCAACATTATATAAATGCATACATTTTCATAACAATCAACATAAGCCAAGCCATTAATCATCACTTCATCAAATCAGTCATATAAGACATTTATGGCAAGGCATTGCATAAGTTTAACATATACATAATTAGCAATTAATTCACTCATGCGATCTGAAATGCAAACTCCTCTCCTACCTCGAGAGAAGAACCGCAATTCCAACGCTCCGATTGCTTTGATTATTATGCATCATCGTCCGGAATACAATCCTATCAACAACACACATATAGACATGAAATTAATAAGCCATCACAAGGCATCCAATTTCAACTTAAGTCACCATGGATTTTCTTAAGCCATCACTAATCAATAAACCCTTATGGCATTTATCATAGCCTAAGACTTTATCAAGTCAAGTATCCATTATCAATGGTCATCCACCACTATTGTTATCACCAATAGCATCACTCAACATTGCCTATCATTTTCCTATTCTCAAGATTTATTCCTCAAATCATCAAATCTACTCACATGTAAATATCATCAACCTCATTAATCAATCTTAATGATTCTAAAAATCCATTCCTCTCATATACTCCATTTATAAACATCCATAATTATCAAAATCATCAAGTGAGTCAAAACCCCCAAATCATTAATACTTAGGGTTTCTATTAAAATTAACCAATCAACATTAATCTTCACCATCTTCATAAAACATTTCACCCATAATAATATTCATCCACTTTGGGTACTATCTCATAGTCAAGAATCACCCATCTAAGCTATTCAAGCCTAGGGTTTCCATTTCCACCCACATGCAAGGCTTCTAACATCACCATCTTCAACTCAACAACTCAAAACCATAAATAAAACAAGGTGGAGGTAAGCAATCTTTACCTCAAGCTCAAGCTCCACCAAAAACGAAAATGAAGTGAGGAAGAGGAAGGAGATGATCCCACAAGCTCCCAAGCTCCATAAACGCCATTCAAGCCTCACAAATCCAAGCTTTTCGTATTAGTTTTGACGAAAATAGGTATAGAAGAAGGTGGGTTTCGGATTTGGAGGTGAAGAGAGTGGAAGAGAAGAGGAAAATGAAGAAGAAAAGAAAGAGGAGTGTGCTGCCGAAATTGAAGGGAAAAAGGGAGAGAAAATGTGTAAAAATTGGACATTGTCCAATGGGTAAAACCATGTCTCATTTGCTTTTGTCCATTGTGCCATAAAATCCCATATCCATTGGGTAAAAGAGTGAAAGGTGGGAGGGAGAGAGACCACGGCTGAAAGGGAAAAGAAAAAGAGTTTTTCATTTTCTTTTATTCCAATTTGGTTCGTAATTTCCCCGGTTATTATCATACATCGAGTCCAATTAATTATTTTCTTAACACCAAAAATCATTTTAAGTATACCATCTTAACCACAATAATTTTCCAAACATTATAGACCCATTAAACATCTAATTAAATCAAGTGGGTCCCACATCACCAGTTAATTCATCCAGTTCTGGTAAATCTTAATTTACCGATATTTAACCTCTAATGTCTAACAACATCTCCTAATTATTTGACCATAAACAATCAATTCTCATCATCCAATAAATTTATTTTATTTTAAAAAATCCGTGATGTTACAATCCACCCCACCAACAAGAAACTTCGTCCTCGAAGTTTAACCTCGGCATATATCATAAGGCCACACTTCGGCACACATCAATAGAGTCTAATGACACCAAGAAATAATATTAGACTTCCCAAAGTCCACAGGATATGATCATCATCACTCCTTTATCTAAATATAAAACTTCATATATACCAAAATGAGTCACCAATCATCAATTCTCAAGTTTGTTCATCATTACCCTCACATTCATATCCAGTACCACCGGATAGGTTCAATACATTTACCATAAGCAGTTACAACACTACACTTGCCCGGTCTATGTGTTGCTGCATTCGACATACAGGAAGGCGTCCCAATCCCGTAGTGGTTACCACAAGCACATGAGATCGGCGCATAAGCGCACGTTGCCACAATGCCTATGGCATGTAGAGACATATCAGGATAAGTACCTTCATTTCATATCGCTCATGATTCATGTCAATTCAAATAATACTCTTTCACGCACGAGACTTCCTAAGAAGTCACACAAGCCCACGAGTAATGTACTCGCATCATATTATCATTTAACCATAATCCGGTGTAAATCATGCCATACAATTCACCAATTGTCATCCATCATGACCATATATGGATACATTAACCATAGATTTTTAATCGTCATAGGGTAATCACCCCACCATTGGACTTCACCCATCTCGAAGTCATAGTAAAATAACTTAGAATTCATTTGTCTAGTCTGAACATTGTTGGTTATAATTCGATTTAAGCCTAAACAAATCACCAAATTCACATAAAAATCTCCCACACTGGTGGGTCTCCCTCATTTATCATAGCCAATGCTAAGTTTGTTGGTGTATGCACTATGAGCTTTTATGCTTCTTCATTTGTATCATTTTTCTACTTATCAACAGAATAAATATTTCAGTTTAAAATTGTTTTAAAACATATTTATCCTTGGAGTAATAGGTCATATAAAAATTATTCCTAAAATGTCCCTAGTCAAGTATTTACATGGGGACATGTAAATACACTGAGACTAGTGTGTGAGTATACTGATGACCTGATCTCACAGATCATAGATATAGATGATATCGAGTCTTCACACAGGTACACATTAAGAGTAATGATGTACTGGACAGACCCACCATGAGAACGTTGCATGGATCGTTACATGATTGTCATAAACGATTCTCAATGTGATAATGGTATGTGTAGTCCTTCGACCTGAAGTCACTACGATTCCTACATGAGGAGTTTATTGTTTTAATACAATTAAACGTCTTCTGTAACAAGAGGACTATAAAGGTTGTGATTAGGCAATGAACAAATTATGCAGAGGGATGTGAGTGATGTAGATGGGATTTGTCTCTCCTATGTGACAGGAGTGATATCCATAGGCCACTTGATGGAGTAAGACTAAGAAAACGCATGGCCATGCTAGAAAGAATAAATATTAGATATTTATTCGGATCCAGTCTACTCCGGTATCAAGTAAAATAAATTGGGCCGTACAAGGATGACGCGACCATGCCTTGGGCCCAATTAGGATATCGTGACAAAAGGAATAAACATATTAAATAATTATCACTTATAGGTTATGTTGATAATATTCGGACATAATGATGCATTGCTAGATGCCGCTCTTATTTTATATTAATAATAAAATAGTTTATTATTAATATGACCGGGTATTTTACCTATAGGGTCACACACATAGAGTAAGCCCATCAGAAAATGTTGTCTTATTTTAGTTGGACTAAAATAAAGCTATTGGGCCTAACTCATTTGGAATGAGTAAGGAGCCCACTTTTAGAGAGAACAAATTAGGTCAAACCTAAGCCTATAAATAGAGCATAAGATGCTCATAGGCCGTTCACTCAAGTGAGACACAAATTCGCAAAAGTTGCAAGAGCTACACGCCGTCAAACTAGCAGTTGGCAAGTGTTGCGATTCTGGTGGGAGTGCTCGTGTGGACTCCTAAAGGACGAGGCTACGACTGCTTCGGAGTTCTTCAAGAGGTAATCCAAAATGAATTTCGAAATTATTTTTGTGCTTTGAAACACGGAACCTTGCAAATCCTATGGAATCCCTTTTATTTTTCCGCTGCTCATGCTTAGGGATTTCCTAATAAAGTTATACCCCAAATTCATCATTATTATTCACCAAGTACATAGGGGTTTACGTTTTCTTTTCAAATCCAATCACACATCGACCCTAGCCTCAACAACTCATTTCATAATTTATTTCACTATGGTCCGATCACTCACAAGATTCGATCTCTCATGAGGCTCAAAAATTCAAGGGTCACGGAGTACCCATTGTGGAATACTTCCACCACAAATAAATTCATTTAACATAGCTCATAGAAACATCATAGAGCCTAGACCACCATAGGGTCAAATTCAATAAGGTTCGATCGTTCAAGATCATTTTGAGTCATCCGGGGTTACCACACTTAGTGAGTCACAACTAAATCAATCGTTCACTCGGTTCATAAACATGAAACCGAGTCCAACCCCAATTATGTGCCAATAAAATTTTATATTTCATAAGCATACCATGGCTATGAGCCACTTCATAATTCATACAAGAGACCCAAGCAAATAATTCAATTTCAATATACATACATATCAAGGTCTCAACATCTCATAATTTATTACCATCTCAATTCACATTTAATATCTCCTATCCGAGATCAACACACAGCATAAGTCCATCCTCAAATCAATTCATATTCAATATATCATATCCATGATCACGCATGGTTCAATTTCATCATCATTTAAAGTCATACTCAAATATCAATATTCAAATGCATAATATCAATGTATTCGTCATTCGAAGAAAATAGTGTAAGGAACTTGGCCGGACTTACACAAACAACCACATCAATCATATTGAGGAATTTACCCATAAATATACTCAATCTCATGATTCATCAAGTTTTCCAATTGAGCAACTATGCTCCACAAATACATCATACGACCTTAATGAAAAGGTATACTTCCAATAGTCAACATCCACATCCTTCGAATCACAATCTCATAAAAGTCCTCAAAGAGCATCACTCACAACTCAATAATAATGATTCACAATAGTCCCCAATAAGCAATAATGCCCTCATAATCAATTCATAATCCTTAGACAATTAGTCATCCTCAAATCCATATAGGGTATTCAATACCTTAACAAGTCATCATCCTTTACATAGTTATCACTCTTAAATCTATGCAGAGCAACCATATTCCAATAATCACCAGAATATTTTCCAATCGAGCAATCGTGCTTCAAACATCCATAACATTAACTTTAATACCAAGCAACCATGCATCGACAATGATCAAGAACTCTAATTCAGAGCAAAATAGGCTCTGATACCAGATTATAACACCCCTGATTTTCTGTACTCGAATCCCGATGTAATCGTCATAATTAATTAAATTTCCTAATAAATTTTTCGCGTTTGAAAAACATTTCCAAAACATCACCATGATCACATCAAGACCTAAATCACAGAAAACCAAAGAGTGAGATTAAGTAACTTATAACTGGATCGATAAATAGTTTGCCCATAAAGGTATACAAAATATCAGAGTTTACAGCGGAAGAAGAATGTGTATACCGGGCACACGCCTAGTCCCATATATGAAGATATGAGAAAAGGCTCGGCAAGCATGCAATGGCATATGGTAAGCCTAGTATACAACCATCATCATTTTACATAATCACATATACATGCAATGCCTACGATGTATGTATACACCTATCTGTATGATCATGCAACATACATCTCCAATATTCATATTTATAATAGATCATAACCAGTTCAGCCTCAGATTCATATATCCATTATTAGTACATTATCTAAATGTATAATTATATTCACAACTCGTCCATCAACAACAATAATTAACAACATTATGATATCCATTATATACATAACTCATTACATTACAATGTTGCCGGCCAAGGCATTCCTCTACAACTATTTACCTTCTCAAAAGCTTTACTTCATAAACGCCCTTATCCCATGGTTTTCCTGCATCAATACTAAAAAGTAGATCACATGGAAGAGTGAGTTATACATTTCAAATGACGATATGAATATAATTGAAATTATGTGCATATGCATATCAACATCATGTATGCTTTGCTAAACACATCAACAATCATCATATATCATTAACTCATCAATATATATACTTATACATCAAATCATAGCAAAGCAAGCATATACACATTCATTTTCATCACACCGCCACAATGGGCCAACATATATCTATCACATCGCCACAGTGGGCCAACACATCAATATAGACCATTCTGGTCTTTCATCGAAGCCACCGTGGGCTAACATCATCATTGTCAATCATAACAAATACGCCTTTCATTACATTGGGCCATATCATACATATCGTCATATTCAACATCATTTCATATATTCATAACATTTATTACTTTTATGTGGTCTTTCATTATATTAACTTCTTATCTCATCAACACCAATACCATCATCTCAATCATCATTATATTCTGGCATATCTCCATGCTATATGCAAATGCTCTTATGGCTAATGCATATGTACAATGGAATAATCAAGGACAAATGCAGATCCGACTGTGGGAAATAACACCAAGTTGTGGGTTCAAGCATGATCACATACCATGCCCCTACTGCAGTAGTAAAATCTGTACACATATATCATAATGCATGCATATTCACCATATTTTTACTGGTACCAAACCGCATCGCCCATCATACAACACCTGGTCATTTTCACCATGACCGCGGTATACAACATATTCAACATATGGTGTTACGGGCCGGCCAGATATCAAATCATGGCGGTTATGATCCCAAGGACCACCGGGGTCACCTGCTCTTAAAGAGCCACCCCCCACAAGGGTTGGCCATATGTAGCTCCCCGTAGTAATACATGGGCGGCTTCGTGACTCACACACCGAGTCACAGGGGATACAACAAATTGCTCGTGCACTGAGCCACCCTCTCACTGGGTCGGCCGAGGGAACTCCCCTAATGTTCCAACATCGGCGGCTATGATATGCCATGGATGCAATGCAATGCAAATCAAATGCATTCTCACTCTGTGCATCCTAAATGCCACTCATCAAACATCACCATTATTTTAATCACCAACACCACCATACACCTTAGTGGATTTCAGCATTGTTTGTTTCTTAGTCATAGCTTTCAAGTTTTAATGTGGCATTTTCATCTCAACATATTTTTGCATATATTTCACCTCATACACGCAAGTAGATACTTGCAATCAATCACAATGGCATTTCAATATTATATAATATTCATCAATAATACCTCACTTTCATTTAGTGGGTTTTTATCTCATTATTCATTACCATTGTCTCATGCTTACATATACATATATATATATACATATTTGTGTGGCATTCACAACAATTACAATTTCAGATTTCACACCATACATACAAGACCATGCTTGTATCACACACAATGGCAAACAACAATTCATCAATAATGATATACACCTCTTTGTATAAGAGAGTACTTAACATCATCTAATATTATTTTGTATCATATTTTCTTCAATTCATCAATTTATATTGTATATCATGTCATTCAATTATCCCTTCATCAATTTCAAATTCACCCAAGGATCTATATTTCATAATCCTATCATCAGGTTCTCAATATCATCCTTTCACTATTCTATTTTAAGTGGTAATAGGTTATAATTAATTAGTCTCAATGTACCCATTAATCCCAAACACTACCATGTGATACCATCATCATATTATCCCTCATTCATCCCCATAATCGTCTCAGCTTTACCTCGTCATACAAAAAGAAGGGTCAAATATGAGCCTGCCACCAGCAATATCGAGTAGAACCCATTCTGGTGGAAACTCGCTCAAGCGAGATTCACTTCCGCTTAAGCGAGACAGGTCGGGTTCGCTTGGGCGACCCCTTTTTCGCGTAGGCAAAATACGTCCAGTAGCGTTTTCACGCTCACTCGCTCGAGCGAAGCACCATCACACTTGTTCACTCGCTCAAGCGAAACTACACCAGTAGTCATTTCCACACTCGGTTTTCACTCTACAATTCATTCAAAACCGACTCATCTCACTCGGTTGTCCAGTCGGTAAAATCAATCAAAACCGACACCCTACACTCGGGTTTTCACTCGGCAGGATCTCCTTGAAACCGGCTCAAAGCACTCAGGTTTTCCACCCTGCAAGTTACTCCTGACCGACCCATCATTCACTCGGCCAATTAATTCCAAATCCGAGTCATCTCTCAATCAATCTTTCACTCGGTAAACTTAATACAAAGCCGACCCATCTTTCACCCGGTTTCCACTCGGCATAATCATCTCAAAAGTGACATATCTCCTACTCAGTTTCACTCGGCGAGATTATCTCTAAAACAACTCCTTTTTCTTTCTTTCGGGCTAAGTTTCCTAGCACTCAGCCTTCACTTGGGCAAAGCTATCCCAGAATATCTCTGGACAGACACAGTATATCCCCATAGGTGCATACTCAGAATTGCATACTCAGATTCCACCATCAAGTTCCATTCGGAATTACTCTGACCTCTCATCACTCGGAGGAATTCATTAAGCTGTCACACTCGGGCCTATTTAAGTCTTGTCCCCTCGGAGGGAGAGAGACCACGGCTGAAAGGGAAAAGAAAAAGAGTTTTTCATTTTCTTTTATTCCAATTTGGTTCGTAATTTCCCTGGTTATTATCATACATCGAGTCTAATTAATTATTTCCTTGACACCAAAAATCATTTTAAGTATACCATCTTAACCACAATAATTTTTCAAACAATCTAGACCTATTAAACATCTAATTAAATCAAGTGGGTCCCACATCACCAGTTAATTCATCCAGTTCCGGTAAATCTTAATTTACCGATATTTCACCTTTAATGTCTAACAACATCTCCCATAATTATTTGACCATAAACAATCAATTCTCATCATCCAATAAATTTATTTTATTTTAAAAAATCTGGGATGTTATAGTATCCAACCACCACCCTACATCAAAATAAAACACAAGATAAGTTAGAATCATATAAGACCAAAAATAATGTAATCGAAGCAGTCCACTGTACTTATTTTTTAGGGATTAACTTACCCGTCTACTATATTTTTCAAGTCTTATGGAACAGTCCCGTGCATAAAATCAAAGTATAAAGCAACATAAGCCCGGGGATAAATCACCACAAGCGTCCAATGAGCGCTGCTGTTACTAGTAATAAGTGAGACTTTAAAATGCAAAAATTAATAGACAATAATTATGGAATAGAATCTTACCCTTTATGATACGGGGCCAGGTATACACTCTTTCTAGACTCAAACATCCAATTCTGGATGTATGTCTGGGTGTCCTCTTTGTTGTTTCCTTTCCTCTGTATGAAAGAGGGCTCTAAGAAACCATAAGTTCCATCGAAACCCAAGTCCACACAGATTTTATGTAGAAACCTAAACAAGTTAAGACATGGTTAGCGACAAATAACTTGTATAATGAAAAAATTGGACATAAAATGATATACTTACAACTTCTATAGCTGAATGATGGAGATGTTCAGTATCGTCGACCCCATCATAATCTCACATAAGTCACTCCGTATGATGTAAACCGATAGTAAACTTGGACGGCCGAACACCAGTGGCCGCCATGGGACCTGAAGAGCATCCTTTCCTAGCTCAGCCCCGACCTGCCATAGCATCTGGATCAGAGTATCGACGGGGTCTGGCTTCTTTAATGTTGGTTCCTATTGAACAATTGACAACCATCACAGTTTGTACCATAATTAACAATATAACAAAATCAGTTAGTGTTTCAGGTTTATACCTGTATAAGAGCAACCAACAGGAGTCTGTTGGACCACATAAGAAAGTGTCTCACTGCCTGACCAACGATCTTTACCTCTGGAGTTGCCACTGGCACAGCAGTATCCTCCTTGAGGACGAGTACAATAGAGACCCTGGACATACCATCAGGTAATGACTGATGGTGAACCACAAGGCCTAAGTTGTAGACCATGCCAGTGGCAACTGGCTCCTCCGACCCATCAATGAACAGGTCACATTGATGGGTATCCACAGGCTCGACCCCATCATCGTCAAGGTCAGCTGTAGTGCACGACCCCTTAATGCTAACCCTCCGTACCTACATATTTACACATCAAGCAGAAGTTATTCAATAATGAAAGAAACAAATTACAAATAATGAACAGTTGAATAGTATAAAGAATCTAACCTGTGGGTCAGTAGCTGGTGCAGTAGTCTCCTGGTAGTGGCTGAGTGAGGCCTTTATCTCCTCCTTGAATTGGGCCATCTCCTGTTGTAGCTTCGTAATCTCCTCTTAATACTCAGTGTTCACAACAACCACCCTCGACTCAACCTTCCTCTCTACAAACTGCTCAACGGAGGGGGCAGGGTCGGGAGCACCGTAATAGCTCCGGAGGCCTGTGAAATATGAATGATTAGCCCATAATTGTTTAATAGATAACAAAATGAAAGGATTCAATTATTTACAACTTACCTACACCTCGACCAACAGCATGCACCCTTCCTAGGTGCTCTGGCCTGCCGATGGTGGTAGTCAAAATATCCTGCCTACCATGGGCTACGAAAGACCCTTGGGTTGATTGCTCAACCAAATAATCCTGAAACCAAACAAGTTAGTGTTCACTTGCTTCATGTAAACCAAAAAAACTGACACATTTACAAGGGGAATACTTACTATCCGCGAGGCGACCTCCTGAGCTTGTGAGGAAGTGTATTCCCTACTTTTCTTGATCCTGGCCCGCTTCCATTTCTCGTGGCGTGCAGGTAGGAAAAGGGGATCCATAATACCAGTGTCAGGCTGGCTAGTCTGACACTGAATGGCCCTCTCCTGGGCTATCTGCTCCTCTAATCTACGGTAACCCCCACATGACAATCTGTGGGGGCAGTCATTCTTCTTCCTAATGCTCTGTGCTTTCGATCTGATTGCCTACAACAAGAAAAAAAATTATTCAGAGTTAGACGTTTAAATTATAAATAATTTTAGCATGTAAAAAACCAACATACCATAAATTGGTCAGTCTGCCTAGATACAATGACAGCATCCCAAGTCTCCTGATCAATGAAGGCATATTTCTCTCCAGGGAACTATCCTCACTCCTCCCCGAATACATACCTACAATTCATATACTGTTAAAATAAGGATTGGTACAATTTGGCAAAGTGTTGATTAAGAATTTAAAGTCTAAATATACCTCCTGGTGAGTGTGGGTTTGAACGACCTTCATCGCTCAACAATAATACCAAGGATCTTCCTCCTCACTATGTCATGTGCTGGTATTTCAAAAAAATCCTACATGAAAGGAATTAGTCCATAAAAGAGTCCTTATTATGAATTACATAAAATAATACACTAAAATAAAACTTAAATGATATTTAACTTACCCAAATATCACTCTAAATCTGGTTCTTCACAACCTCCTCAACATTATCCCAGTTGGGGATAATAATAGACACCTTCGACCGAGCCACAACTCCTAAATAACTACTGAAATTCATGCCATATGGTCCTTCAAGTCTACCAGTGTTGACATTAATGTCAACACGTAACCTCTCTCCCCGATGACGCCTAAGTGCAACATCTGGCATCCAGGAACACCTCTACTCTTTCGAGTAGAGGAATCAGTAGCCTGTGAGTTAGACCTAGAACGTGGATCCTGGTCAGTCATGAGTATCTGTCCAAATAAGGAAAAATAACTGTCAAAATTTAATACAACGAATAATTAATATAACATTTAATACAATGATTTATTAACATGATTAATACCCTATGAAGATGAAATATTTTCCCACAAGCCTTCATGGTGGTCATGACAACTGGCAACTACATCATCTATGTCATGTTCCATGATAGATGTCAGAATACGTGTTGTGGTGGATGGAATTTCCACAATATCAAGATTGGGGTCTCCAATGCTATGTCTACCTTGGATAACAATTGACCACAGTTTGTCAGCTGGGTCAGCAACATAAAAAACTTGCTTCACTTGTGTTGCCATGATGAATGGTTCCTCCTTATGCCCTATCTTGTTGAGGTCCACCAATGTAACTCCAAAATCATCACTTTTGACACCATTCTTATTGTCAATACATTTGCATTTAACACAGGAACGGTGAAGGGACCGTAATCGACTTCCCATATATCTTTAATCACACCAAAGTAACATGACTCGGCCATGACAGGGTTATTGTCCTTTGAAGTTGAGAAATGCATTGACTGAGCCACAACCATCACTCCACTATTTTGATTTGTACTCTTCTCATCCTGTGTCCTTGTATAAAATGAATAGCTATTTATGTCATACCCATAAAAGGTGAAGACATCAAAGTTCGGGCCCTATGCTAGTCGATGTAATGTCGAGGATGTAGATGTATCTTTCAGAACGGTCTTTTGGAACCACTCCATGAATGTCTTGTTGTGTTCATTCAACACCCACGTTTTAGTCATTTTAGGGTTGGTTCTCTTGACTATCTCCTTGTGAGTGGTTAGATACGGTTGCACGTCATCCGTGTTGTTCAAAATATACAAGTGTGCTTGAAGGACATCATCACGTGGCATGCTCTTCATTTTTTTTCCAATCGTACCTTTCCCATCCAATCGCCCATCATGATGAGTCTTTGGAATACCAATGCTTGCAACATGTGACATGTATTCAGTGCAAAACTCAATTGCTTCCTCTACAATATATCTTTCCACAATTGAAGCTTCGGGACGATGTTGATTCTTCATATACCCTTTCAATATCTTCATATATCGCTCAACGAGATACATCCACCGCAAGAACACTGGACCACACAAACGGACCTCTCTCACTAAATGGATGATTAAGTGGACCATTATGTCAAAAAAAGAAGGCGGGAAATGTATTTCAAGCTGACATAGTATAAGTGATGCTTCCTGTTCCAACACATCCAATTCACCGGGCATGATTACTTTGCAATGTAACATCACAGTTTTGAAATTAAATGCCGAATGAAGAATAAACCATTAAGACTTGATTTCAACTAGAAAATAACTGTTAATTACATTTAACTAAGTAGATTTAAGCCATTAAAATATGAAAATGGTGGTGGCCAGGGGATGGGGTGGAGTGCACATGGCTGCTGGGCACACACTCTCCCATCCCACTCTTCTCTTACTGTGCACATGTACATATATATAAAACGTGAGCCTTTGGTGATGAACACACTGACTATTTCTTTAGACTCCCTCCTCCGTCACTTCATCCTCTACCTTCCTCTCTTTGTCTCCATCTTTCTTCTCTTCTCTCACTCTTCGCTCCTAGAGACCTTGGTTGCAGTACTGAAGAACGGACTACACTCCATCCCAGAATCAGGCGCAGGATACGACAAAGCCAAGGAAGACCGAACGAACCAGGAGAAAGACATCGGACCCAACGACAAGAACGGAAAGGTTTCTGAGGTTCTTCTAAGGTAGGGGGCGCTTGCATGTCGAATGCATGGTCTAAGAACGGTACCAGATGAACATACTGCTGAGTGTGGGTGTGTGTGTGTGTGCATGTATTCCTAATTATTAAAACTGATGCATGATTTAAGATTCTGATAGTGATCTTCGTGGCGATGGTGTAGCCTGTTAGTGGATGATAATGATGGATGATATGCATGGATCTATTTTCTTGTCACTATGAAAAATATGTATGTGCATGCTCTTAATTGGATGGCTCAATGTTGTTAGTCTGATGACCGATTGTAACATGCGCTGGTGTGATTGACTGAATGATTACGAGTAATGTGGGAAATCCGTTCTTGCTTAATGACTACGGCGAAGGTATTCGTGGCGCGATGATGTGTAATAATGAATGTGTTAGTTGCATGAGTGAGAGTGGGGTGACCCATAGAAGGTCAAGAACCCCAAGGGAAACGACTTCCAGTTACCAACCCTGGCTAGATCCCAATAGTGCTCGTGGTAGCCGTTGGAGCTAGAGAAGAGAGTCTCGAGACGCCGTGGGGAGGCCGGTGCCACCTGGTAAGAGCTGAGGGACGAGGGGCCAGAAGAAAAGGGGACCGTAACTGAGAGTCTTTACCCGAGTCGGATCCGCAGGCATGCATATAGAAATAAGGCCGATTGTGGTGGTGTATAAATTTATGTATATGTATGTGTATGATTTTGAATGCATGAATATATATATGGATGTGGAATAAACTCTGTGTATTATGTGTGTCATGAATGTCGTTTGAACTGTAAGAACTTGGTTACTTGAGAAAGGTTGAATGATAGCAGGAGCGTGTACTGACGCTGATACCGAGTCTGTGAGTATCATTTTACATGTAAAAGCTCACCCCTGCAGTGGTCATTTTCAGTGAATGTCTCTCGAGAGGAGGATCAGAAGCAGAGCTGGAATGCTGGGCGGAGTGCTGATGCATTTGGAAGGCTTAATTAAGGCGTTGTTAGATTAAGCCCTGACTGGTTCATACCGGATGTTAATGTTTTGGGATGAATAGAACTTTATGGACAAGGAGAAATCCGATTTTTGTGTTGTAAATATTGACATACACTCTTATGTATATATGGATGTATGGTTTTGTGTGTGTGTTGCTATGTGCTGCCTTGTTTCATAATTGTGCTTTAATGGATACGCAGGGACAGTATGATTGAACAGGCTATAGCCAAGTCAGAGTGAATTGAGAATTGCCTTAGGAAAACTTATGTCGGATACGTTGGGCGGAGTCGTACCCCGCCCGAAGTATGGGGACATTTCGCCCAAGCGAGAGGACTCGCGCTGGAGCGATGTAGTTGTTAGAATGGGACACCGTTCAATTATCCCTCTTATCCATTGTGATGCTAATGCAATCCAGACCCCGGTGTTGACCCCTGATTTGGGCGTTGAGGTTGAGTCCGCCCAGGCGTTGTCATAATTAGCTGAGTTGGGCGGAATAGGTTCAAGCCCCTCCTTTCTCCACAACCTACTACCGCATATGTACACTGTAACTACCCGTTTTCTGAGTAAAGTGCAAGCGTGAGGATTTACCTAGTGAACCCTTGTCCATATCCGATTGAGAAAATTACCTTGCCGTTGTGTTGAAGAGGCGTGGTGCAGATTTCGTTTAGGCGGTGTCATACCTCGCCCAAGTAACTAGGACGGTTCGCTCAAGCGCGTGGGACCATGCTGAAACAAGCAGATATCAACTTGAAACTTCGCCTATGTACCTTCCTCCTCCTTGTCGTATTATTCTGCCTCACAGGGCGGTGTTGGACATCGTCTGAGTAAGTGAATGTTGTGAAGTAGTCCGTCCAGGTGTTGTTGTGCCTTGCCGAACTGGACGGCGGTGTAATCACTTCCTCTTTCCTTCATAAACTACTCCTGCATGTGTATATCTCCCTTCTTCTTCCCTCACCTGTTCTCTGAAGCTGAACGTCCGGCGTTCTCTGAGAAAGGGTCAGCCCGTAGGAACGAATAGACGCTAATGTAAGGTTTACTTGAAGAATTTCACGTCTGATGTTGCATTGTCACACGTCGTTTAGGCAGTGTGAGACAAAGGTTGAGCGGGTCACCTTCGCCATGGAGTCCGCCCAGGACAAACATACCCCGCCTAGCCAAGTAGGATGATTCGAACTCCGCCCTTCCACCGAGTGCTATGCGTGTGAATGTATTAACATCTTCCCCTTATCTATCTCCTCCTATTGAGTGATCAGGGTTACTCGAGGGAAGGCTTCCCTTGTGGAATTCCCTCCATCCGCTGCTGCATTACCATACTCCGTCTGGACGGTGTCAGACCCCGTCCGAGCGAGCAAACGGTGTTGTGTAATCCGCCCATTGTTGGTGTGTTACGAGAAACCCAATGAGCCGGTCCCAGTTTTAGCTTCTCTATAGGTTACTATATGCATGTGAATGCTCTTCATTCTTCCCTTGCCTGTTTCCTTCTATATCGAATAATACGTGCCTGCTTTTGTGAAAAATTTTCTCACATTTTTGGAATTATTAAGTTGCAAGTAATAAGGTGTTACATGCAACATATGGCATTGAAAAACATACACAGCCTTGTTATGACATTTCTTATATTTTTAGGAAGAATGTCACGAATGGTGATAGGCAAAAACTATTGCATCAACATATGACAATCGTGAGACTTCAACCCAACTAACTTTAAATCTTTCATGGAAACACAAGTGTTGATGTTTGAACCATAACCAGACGGAACTTTCACACTATGTAACGATTCACACAGACTTTTCTTTTCTTTTCTGGACAATGTATGACATGTTGGGGGTAAATATATTCATTTGCCCTTTGATTATGGATGCAACTCCTGATGTATACCTATAAGCTCCAAGTCCATACGCAAATTTAGGCCATCCTTAGTCTTCCCAAGTATGTTTAAGAGTGTACTAACCAAACTGTCATACATATTTTTCTCCATATGCATTACATCAATGCAGTGTCTTACATCAAGCTCCCTCCAATATGGCAGGTCAAAAAACACCGATTTTTTCTTCCAGTTGTTTTATGTCGAGGATTGTTTTTCACACTTACCAAACACCACGTTGATGTCTTTCACCTTTTCATATATCTGGCGACCAGATAGTGGTGGAAGAGTCATTTCAAAATCTTGCGCTCCCGTTGAACGACTTCTTTAACCTACGAAATAGATGATTCACTTTAAGAAACCTTCGATGTCAAAGATAAACATTTTTCCTACCTTGGTGTAGCCGCACAAAACTACTTCCCTCCTCACGTACAGGACAAGCTTTATGACCTTTCACGCTGTACCTGGATAAGTTACCATACATTGGAAAGTCATTGATCGTGCAAAATAGCATGGCACGCAATTTGAATGATTGCCCCATAAACCCGCCAAACACATCAACCCCGTCTTTCCATAACATTTTGAGGTCTTCAACTAATGGAGTTAAATATACATTAATGTCGTTCCCCGGTTGTCGTGGACCAGAAATCATCATTGATAACATGACATATTTCCGCTTCATGCACACCCATGGCGGTAAGTTGTAAACAAACAACAAAATAGGCCATGAACTATGATTTGTGCTCAGGTTCCCAAATGGGTTCATGCCGTCTGTGGCTAGTGCAAGCCTAACATTTCTTGGTTCATGGGCAAAATCCAGAAAAATTGTATCCATTTTCTTCCATTGCGATCCATCGGCTGGATGCCTAAGTAGTCCGTTAACAAACCTTTCATCAGCATGCCATCTCATAAGTTTTGCATCATCTGCATTGGCAAACAAACGCTTTAGTCTTGGAACTATAGGCAGATACCACAACACCTTTGCAGGAGACCCTTAGTACAGACCTCATCAGAATTCACCTCTTTCTTCTTATATTGTGACACCCCACACCTAGGACATCGATGCAGCATTTCATACTCACCCTGGAATAATACACAATCACTTGGGCATGCATATATTTTCTCATACTCTAAACCCATAAGACATAACACCTTTTTGGCCTCATATTTATGATTCGGCAAGGTGTTTCCAGCTGGGAGCATTTCTTTCAAAAACTTTAGTAAGTCAGTGAAACTTTTATCCGTCCACCCGTTTATGGCCTTCAAATTAAACAATCATAAAACTGCTGATAACCTCGTGAAATTAACGCAGTTTGGATACAACGGCTGCTCAGAATCCTCACACAGAGTTGTATATACATGAGCTTTCTTAAAACCTTCTACCCCCACATCACGAATCATATCCTCAAGTTGGTCATCCATGTCGACATTGGTGTCATGCATCGAGCTTCGGTTTTCAGTTTAAGAGTTGGAACTTGGCACCACCACATCTTCACCGTACCATATCCAATAGGTATAACTACAAAGAAATCCATCACACAATAGATGTTCTCGCACCTCTTCCAAGTCTAGTCGAAGCAGGTTCAAGCATTTCACACAAGGGCAAAAATACCTTCCATTCACCTTCTTAGCATTCCTCGCTACAAATTCTATAAATGATTCAACTCCACCCTCGTACTCTAAACTTATGAATGATGCAGTTATCCAACTTCGATCCATACCAACTATTTACAAGGTTTTATGATCAATCTTACTTTTCTTACAAAAATGGTGGTCCTATACCCATTAAGGATGACAATTGTTTTTATACGTCATTGATATATACAGGTTAGGAGTTATTTTAAAATTTGATCAAATTTTGGCAGCATTTCACATTGGTCTCTAAGTACACAAAATGAGAGCGGTCAAATCAAATTCAACCACAACCAAATATGTACCTAGAGAACAACACAAAATGCAAGTTACCGAAACTTTATCAAATTGTAAAGTAACTCCTAACTTGTACATATTAATGAGGAATAAAAAATAATTATTCATCCCAAACTATCCAAACGGACAATTCAAGATTCAACACAAATGATGAAATTAATTAATTTAATGACCACTTGTGTCGAATCTTAAACGGGGAACTACGATTCACTCATGCACAACAACTTTCATACTAGTTAGCTAGTATGAGCCTATGAGTTTGCAATAGTGACAACCACATACATACAAGTGTAAAAAAAATAACATTATAAGAGAGCAACAAATAGCAATAAAAATAACATTGTATATTATACTTAAAAATGTGTAATAATTTACTTAACCTTTCTCCTAAATTAGTATGATGTTTTTAATTTGTATTATTTTGAGGTACAACTATGGTATTGGATTATGGATTATGGATTATAGTGTTCAATTATAAGACTTTTAAAGTTTTAACTTTTATTTAGTAATTAATATGATGTTTTTAATTGTGTTATTTTCAAGTAGAACTATGGTGTTTTAGATGATGGATTATGGATTATGAGACTTTTGAACTTGGAACTTTTATTTTATGGATTATGGATATGGTATAGGATTATGACATTTTTCAAGTCTTGTTTGGTATTGGAATGTGAACAAAAAATAAAAAAATTGGTCTAAGAACTTAGAATGTGTTAAATCTACTTATGTCTTTTAATTTTTCAATCCTATGTATATTTATCTTAATTATATTTCAACAATAACACTCTAAACTCCAAGGGCTAAACTATTTTTAAACATCTTGCATTAAAAAAAACAGTTAGTAAGCAAAAAAAATGATAAGTAATACTAAAATTAACTAATAACTTTATTGTGACCAAACCTTATCATTAAACACAAACCCTAAACTTACCAAAAATCCAAATGAAAACCAATTCTATAAACCAAACCATATACACAAAACATGATGGGTTCGAATCCACAATTTCTTAGCTACTAGAAGAAACTAATGATCTACTACTAAAAAAATACTGAATTTAAGAAGTTTATTTATTGCCTTAAATTTAACAAGTTTCCATTGGTTAATAGTTACCCCTGATTTGGTTGAAAAATAGTAGTTGGATCCTTAGAGTTCTGGACTAATGATTTTCCCCTTGGGTCTTGAGTGTAAAAGAACAGGCCACCAATTTTCAGTTACACAGAACAGGCACATTATACATAGAACCAGCAAAGTAAACCAAACAAAGACAAAAATTCTAATATACACAGAACCAGCAAAGTATACGCATTGCATATTTGAGGGCAAGTGAAAACCCCTTTCAAAGTAACCAGATGCAACTTAACACTAACAATTAACAACACAAGGGCAGAATTAACCAAACTTAATAACACACAGGCAATGTCAAATAACCAGAGACAGAGACAAGCTTCGTTCAGCTTCAACAATGAAAACACACACAGAGATAACATTTGTTCAGGTTCGACTACGCAAGTGAAAACACATACAAACAGAGAGACAAGCTTCCACAAACAATGATAAAGCATAACAATGAAGCAGACCAGCAAGTGAACGAAGAAGAAGGGCAATAGACCACTTGCTAGACAATGGTGCAAAGAGACCATGAAAAGAACGACAGTGAACAAAGAAGAAACCACGAAGAGAATGGTGAACAGAGAACAACGTTGTGCTCTGCATAACGAAACAGAGGAAGAGTTTCACACATAATGCAGCATAGGAAAACAAGAGAGAAAGAAGAGAAACACTTACGTAAACAGAAAAGGGATAAAGATGAAGGCACTCAACCACTACATAGACGACGATGTAGAGCGCGAGAGGAAGAAGAAGTCAGGGTGGGGGAAATGACATAAACCCTTCAAAACCCTGACTTAAATTAAACATATATTCACAGTTCCCATTGCAACCGTGATCATATTAACCCTATTATCACGGTTACACCAATACCCCTGGTTAAATTCCATCTTTATATCCACGGTTAACATCATAACCGTGATCGTACCTATCAATATATATCCACGGTTGTGGAGTCAACCGTGGATATACAGTACCTGAACTATATATCCACGGTTGGAAATACAACCGTGATTATAGATATCAATATATATTCATGGATAATATCAAAGCTGTGATCATACCCATCAATATATAGTCATGGTTGTGTAGTCAACTGTGGATATATATTTCATGTACTTTATATCCACGGTTGACTCCTCAACTGTGATTATATATTGATGGATACGATCACAGTTATGATGTTAACCGTGGATATATAGTTCCCCTGATTATATCGTTTACCTTATAATTTCAAAAATGCCACCGTGCATGTTTTTATCACTGATCCATTTTAACCCGTGATTATATCCAGTTGTTATATCCAATTTTTGCACTAGTGCTCTAATATCATCTTCATAATAGAGACACGCCTTATCGTTTATGCTGTCATTATCACCTTCAGGTGCACCACAAGACCTTTTTTTGCTGACCCACCCAATTTGTGGGTTGACCGCGGTCCATTAGGTTTCCCTTGATGGCTGATGAAGTCCATCTTCTCCCAAAGGGTTGCCAACTCCTGCTACAGACACTAAAAGTTCTCCATGTACTTTGCTTCCATAATAGTTACCTTACAGTAAAGCATAATTAGAAACTAATAACTGATTAGAAATATGTATGTAATAGAACAGTGTCAAACTTACCATGGCCTCAACCAATAACACAAACTCAATAAGGGTGCTCTGGTCTTCCCATAGATGCAGTCAGTATGTCTTGCCGACCATGGGTAACAAATGACCCTTGGGTTGATTGCTCAACCAAAACACCCTATAACAAAACCCCAGTGAATCATGTTAGGAATAATCATCTTTGTAAAAATAAAATAAAATTTTTAAGAAATTAAAAACTTATAATTCTTTGGGCGACCTCATTAGCTTGCGCTGAAGTGTAGTCCCCAATGTTCTTCACCTTGGCACGCTTCCATTTGTCATGGCGTATGGGTGAAAAAGGGGGATCCATAGTAGTGGTGTCAGGTTGGCTAACCTGATGTTGGGTAGCCTTCTTCTCAGCTATTTGCTACTACAACAATCAGTAACCCCCACGTGATAACCTATATGGGTACTAATTCTTCGCACGAATAGCCTATGCTTTCATGCATTTGGCCTGCAACAAAAATAACACCTTAGATTTACATTCAAAATATACTTTTCAAAATCATATGAAATTAAATTAGCACAAACTTACCATAAACTCATCAGTGTGTCTCAATGCAACAAATGCATCCCAAGTCTCTTGGTCAATAGAGCTATATTCATGACCTAAGAACTCTTCTTGTAGCTTTCTGAAGATATACTTATTGGTGAGTGAGGTCTTTGTGTGCCCTCCACCTCTCAGTGACAATTTTAAGAACATTCCTCCTCAATATATAAACAGTAGAAATGTCACAAGTAGCCTATAATTGCCAAAATAAGATGTTATTATGATCAAAAACTAAAATAAATGAAGTAAATAACTTTAAGTTAAGATTTTTTACCATGATATCGCCATTATTTGGTTCCTCATCACCTCATCAACACTATCCCAATCTAGGATAAGAATGGAAAACTTTGACCTTGCCAGAACACCAAGTAACTAATAAAACTTGGCGGCATGGTCCCCTAAAGGTACTTCTATGTTGACATCAATGTCAGCATGACACCGCTCTCCCTGATGGTGCTTGAGTGTGATACTAGTCATCTGTGTCACACCTTTACTCCTCTTGGCAGAGGAATCTCTAACCTGTGAGTCGAAACTTATATGTACATCCTGATTAACGATATGTATATGTTCAAATAAGGAATAAAATATTAGTTAATATTACAAGAACACTAGAAATAAAACATTAGTTAATGTCACAATAACACCTGAAATGAAACATTAGTTAATATCATAATAACACTAGACATAAAACATTAGTTAATATTACCATAACATTAGAAATAAAATAGTAGTTAATGGCATTAAACATTAAATATTATAAATCATAGTTAATCATACCTAATTTTTATTAGTACTATGAAGTTGGAATGTTCTCCCATAAGCCTTCATGGTGGTCATGACAAGTGGCAACCACATCATCTATGTCATGTTCCTCAATGGATGTTGGCAGACGTGTAGTTAGAAAAAGAGTTTCCAAGACATCAAGACTGGGATCTTCAATGCTTTGTCTACCTTTCATAACAACTGATAATCTTTTGGTAGATGAGTCAATAACATAAAAAACTTGTTTTACTTGAGTTGCCATGACGAAAGGCTCTTCCTCGTTACCTATCTTATTAAGATCTACTAATGTAAATCCAAGTTCATTAGTTTTAACATCTTTCTTACTGTCAACCCATTTGTATTTATACACAAGAACTATAAAAGAGCTATAATCAACCTTCCATATATCTTCAATCACACCAAAGTAACATAACTTAGCCATGAGGGTTGTTGTCCTTTGAAGTTGAGAAATGCATTGACTGAGCCTCTATCATAACTCTACTATTCCATATTATACTATTGTCATCATGTGTCTTTGTATAGAATGAGTATCCATTTATGTCACACCCACAATAAGTGAAGACGTCAAAGTTAGGTCCCTGAGATAGCCGATGTAATGTTTTAGAAGTAGATGTATCTTTGATAACAGTCATTTTGAACTACTGCATAAACGTCTTGTATTTGTTCAACACTTACTTTTTATCCATTCTAGGGTTGTTTCTTTTGATCAACTCTTTGTGAGTAGTCAAATAAGGGAGTACCTTGTCCGTGTTGTTCAAAATATACAAATATGCTTAAAGGACTTTATCTTGTGATATTCTCTTCATTTTCTAACTAATTGTACCTTTCCCATCAAATCACCCACCATGACACATCTTCAAAATGCCGATGATTTCATCTTGTGATCATATAATCCATGCAAAACTCTATTGCTTCCTCTGCAATTTAGCTTTCAATAATGGATGCTTCGGGATAATATTAGTTCTTTATATACCTTTTCAATATTTTCATGTATCGCTCAACGGGATACATCCACCTTAAGAATATTAGACCACACAAGCAGACCTCCCTAACTACATGGATGATTAGGTAGTCCATTATATAAAAAAATAAAGGTGGGAAATACATCTCTAACTGACATAGTATTAGAACTCTTCCACATTCCAACATATCAAATTCCTTAGGATCAAATACTTTGCGACATATAGCATTGAAAAACAAACATAACCTTGTTATGACATGTCTCATATTTTTGGGGAGAATTTCACGAATGGCGACAGAAAGAAACTATTGCATAGGCTTACGACAATCGTGAGATTTTAGTCCATCTATCTTTAAATCCTTGGAAACACGACTCTTGATGTTTGAACTTTAACCAAATGGAACTTTCACACTACATAACGATTCATAAAAACTTTGCTTCTATTTTTTGGACAAGGTATGCCATGTTGGGGGCATGTTTATATGCCCTTTGGTTGTGCATGCATCTTGTTGTATACCTATCAATTCTAAGTCAAGACAAGAATTTAGGCTATCCTTAGTTTTTCTAAGTATATTGAGGAAGGTTCCAACCAAACTGTCACATAATTTTTCTCTACATGCATCACATTAATGCAATGTCTTACATCAAGTTCCTTCCAATAAGGTAGATAAAAAATGACCTTTTTTTCTATGTGTTTTTTAATGTTGACTACTTTTTAAACTTACCAAAAACCACATTGATGTCCTTCAACTTTTCATATACTTGACAACTAGTTAGTGAGGAATGAGTTATTTCAAACTCTTACACACCATTAAAGGACTTCTTTAACCTATGATACATATGATTAACTTTTAGAAACCTTCGATGTTGAAGATAAATAGTTTTCCTTCCATGATGTAGTTGATCAAAACAGGTTCCATCTTTACAAATAAGACACGCTTTATGTCCCTTCACACTATACCCAGCTATGTTACCATACGCTAGAAAATTGTTGATCGTGAAGAATAACATGGCATGCAAATTAAATGACTGCCTTGTGAACTTGTCAAATACATTAACCTCGTCTTCCCATAAACTTTTTAAGTCTTCAACTAATGGACTTAAGTATACATCAATGTCGTTTCCTAGTTGTCTTGGACCAGAAATCATCATTAATAGCATAATATATTTCCACTTCATGTAAAGCTATGGCAGAAAGTTGTAAACAAATAACAAAACAAGCCACGGACTATGGTTTGTACTTAGGTTACAATATGGGTTCATTCCATCTGTGACTAGTGCAACCCTAACATTTTTCACCTCATTGACAAATTTTAAAGATAAGGTATCCATTTTCTTCTATTGCAATCTATCTTTATCGAATGCCTAAGTTGTCCGTCAACAACCCTCTAATCTACACGTCATCTCATAAGATTTGCATCATTTATATTGTCAAACAGACACTTCAATATTGGAACTACAAAGATACCATAACACCTTCATAGGAGACCCTCTAGTGCATACTTTATTAGAATCCACTTCTTTCTTCTTATATCGTGACACCTCATATCTAGGACAATGATGCGGTATCTCATACTCACCCTAGTATAATACACAATCATTTGAGTATGCATTTATCTTCTTATAATCCAAACCCATAGGACACAAAACTTTTTAGCCTCATAGTTATGATTTGGCAAGGTGTTACCAGTTGAGAGCATTTCTTTCAACAATTTAAGAAACTCTGTAAAGCTTTTATCAGTCTACCTATTTCTCACCTTCAGATTAAACAACTATAAAATTATAGACAATCTTACAAACTTGGCGTTTTTCGGATACAAGGGTTTCTCAGAATCCTTATATAGAATTTCATATACATGAGTTTTCTTAAAACTTTCTACTTCTACATCAACCTCATGCGCACACCTTTAGTTTTCTATTTGAAAAGTGCTACTTGCCATGGCAAGATCTTCACCATGCCATATCAAACGTGTATAGTTCATCATAAAACCATCATACAACATATATTCTCGTACCATTTCCAATTGTAGTCGGTGAGTATTCATGCATTTAACACGAGGACAAAAATATAGTCTATTCACCTCCTTAGCATTTCATATTACGAATTCTATGAATGATTCAACTCCAGGCTCATACTCTTCACTTACGCTTGATGCATTTATCAAACTTTGATCCATACAAACTGTTTACCATACACATTAATATAACACGCTTATATATGAATCTCACTTTTTTAAAAAGATGGTGGTCCTACCCATTTAGGATGAACATTTTCTTATATTTCATCACTACATACAAAGTATGGACTCTTAAAATTTAACAAAATTTTGGTAGAATTTCTCATTGGTCTTTAAGTACACAAAATTAAAATGGTGATATAAAATTCAACCACAATTAAATATGCACCCGGAGAACAATACAAGATGCGAGTAACAAAAAATTAATCAAATTTTAAAATAAGTTCTAACTTTTACATTGCAATGACGTGTAAAAAATCATTCATCCCAAAATGTCCAAACAGACAATTCAAGATTCAACACAAATGATTAAATTAATTAATTTAATAATCCTTTATGATGAATCTCAAATGGGAAACTAGGGTTCACTTCTTCAAAGTAGATAAATTACTTAGTACTTCAATATAAACAATAATATTTTGTATCTCTAATTTAAAAGTCACTTATATCATCTCTCTTCATTAATCTTTCTTATCCCTTAAGGGTTTGTAATTTTTTAGGCTAGTAATTAACTTAAACTATGTACATATGACTATGTGAAAAGATTGGTACCCTTTTACTCTTGTTTTTATTAAAAAAAAGTTAATATTGGTTTTAATTTTACATAAAAATAAAGTTTAATAAAAGTTTTTGGTCTTATAATATGAACGAAGTTATATTTTTAATGGCATTACAGTTTAGAGGTTATGATTTAGGGTTTAGTGACTAGGGTTTAGGCTTCAAAGGTTTAGGGGTATGGGTTAGGATTATGGGTTTAGGGTTTATGTTCTACATATTAGGATTTAGGGGTCACAAGTTTAAGGGTTAACGATTAGGTTGAAGGTTTAGGTGTTAGAGGTTATACAATTATTTTCAAATTAAGCTAAAAATAAACTAAAATTTTTTGTGTTTTAGAAATGTGTCGAAATTCATGTATTTTATGATCCAATCTAATAATCATAAGGCACAATCCATTTGACCGCTCTAACTTTCACAATAATTTTAATTTAGCAAATTATGTCTATATTCAGATTTTTTTATTATCTTTCTCAAATGTTAATCAAATAGTGTTTATGTAATGGAAATTTGAGTTAGCATATAATGAGAGGATATATTTTGCTCTTTTCTTAAAATAGTTTTAAATGATTCAATAAAATTAACCTAATTTTTAAAAAAAATATATGAAAAACTATTAGGTATATACAAACAAATATATACACATGAATATATAGAATTAATACATGTTATACACAAGCTCAGAATATGCTTGCTATACATAAATTCATCACCATATGTCGAACAAAAAATGTTGCAAAAAATTTACCACAGGTATGCAATTCTCAATTACAACTGAGAAAGAAGAAAGACCTTCCTATTAATAATACTGAGAATGAGCCATGCTCTGCTGCTAGGTGCCATTTTTCATTAAGTATGAGGTCACTATCATCATCTTTTAGATGCAATATAGGGTTTAAATACACACAGGGTAAGCATTTCATCTTCTTAAAGTCGTGTCGGATTTTCTTATTCATTAACTTGAATTTAAGATTGAAATGTGCTATACACTATACTGAAGAATAAAATATCACTTAATGCTAACCGAGCAATAGTGCTTATTAGGGTGGTTAGCTTGGGGTCAACCAAGACGCATTAAGGCAAAGGCAAAGAGACTATCATATTCATACTTGTTTGCGTAAAGATAGGTGTGTTCAAGTAACAAAGGTAAATACACTCACAATAGCACCAGCCAAACAAATGAAAACATGAAAAATAAATAGAGATGGTGTCACTAACCTACAGTTGAAATGACAAAGGAAAATGGAGAAGACAATATGGCTTGATGATGGAGATGGGGGAGTTAGAAACCAACACTGAGGGTGAGGGTGAGAGTCTGAGAATGTGCACCACAGGTTAGGGTAAGGTAGTAAAAAATATTCATACCCATAAATACCCGCGGATAAAAACCTATAATGGATACAAAAACCTATGAACACGAGTATCCGTGGAAGCAAAGGGGTGGGTTTTTAACTATCCATTAACAAATGGGCATGGGTACGGATATAATAGTATTTGTGCCCACAGGTACCCGAATATTTATAATTATATTTATATCCAAACTTATTATTAATATTTAACTACTTTTAATGGTTTTTTTAAAATTTCATAGGCCTTAGAGAAATAGAAAACTCTACTTCTACTGCATATACTTTCCAATCTTTCTTCAAGTCCTTTCACGTAGTTGCTACATGCTTGCAAGGAGAAACCACTGTCGTGTGCTCTATTCTATATCCTACAGTCTTTCTTGAGATTTCAAAGTTTATATTTTATGATTTATGCTTATTTTTATGTTCAGATTTCTAGTTGGAGCATCTAATAGGCAAACCATTCAAATGCCAAATTAGTCACGTCACTTCCAATAAATTTTTTTCATTGTATTGTTTTATAAAGATGATGGTTTACTTCCTAATAACTTCTTTTGCACAAAAAATATCTTCTTCAATATAATTTTTTTATTTTCATTTTACATATATTTTTTTTAATTAGGTACCCATGGATACCCACGGATAGTGATTACTGAACATCCTTAGTAAATATATAATTAATTATAGGGGAAATTCTTTTCCATAAAGTACACCACCTACGGTGACCTCAACACTTAAAATGGCCCGTAAAACACGTGGCAATAGGCTAGGGATCCCATCCCAAAGCCTCCAAGCCATAAAACAAATTCATTGTGGGCTCGCTTAAGTGAAAAATGGTTCGCTTAGGCGAAGGACCATTTTCACTTGAGCAAGACTCACTCGCTTAAGCAAAAAGTAGCCCTAACATGCCCTTTTTTGCTCAACCGAGACACTCTCGCTTAAGCGAAAATTGAAAAGGGACATACAACCAGATTCTCGGTCAAGCACGGCCCCACGCGCTTGAGCAAAAAACTCACAGTAGCTCACCATGGCACCATCACTCAAGCGAGACTACCCTTGCTTGAGCAAAAAATAGACAGTGGCCACCCCCAGGGCCCTCACTTGAGCGAGACATCCCTCGCTCAAGCAAGAAATTGGCAGAACCCAAATTCATCATTCTCGCTCAAGCAACACTACATCACTTGAGCAAAATTATCACAGAACTAAAACTGCCCTATCTTGCTTAAGCGAGAATTTAACAGAAACCATTCAGACCCTATAGTGGGGACTCTCTCAAGCGAGACAGATACTCTCTTGAGCGAAAATAGCAGAAGTTGTCCCAAAGCCAACTTCTGCACCCCATTAACTCCCTCAATCGGTGTCCAATCTCCGCCAAATTTTGATACCACCAATATTACGACTTTTATAATGTGTGAAAACTAGCCATGCCTCAAAATTTATACAATTGACCAACTTATGTGCAAAAATGTGTTTCTAGCGACTTAGCCCTATAACATGCCAATTGGACCATGAATTCATATTGGAATTGGTCCACTCCAAATCACACAAGTCTTAAATAATGTATATATGCTATTGGAACCATTCCCAAGTGTCTAAACATTATCAAACACAAAACGACCTATCCTTTTCCATTCTTATGCATAAAAGTCATATAAAAACAACAACTTTCAATTGTCCATCATCATACTAGATTTCAATACATAATCTATCTCAATTGTTAATGCATATACAAGTCCTGCTGATAACACTTATGCAATGCATCAAAGGTTCTCAACCATATTTCCTGGATATAATGCATCTCATGCATAATATGGGTCCATCCATGGTCACCACGATAAAATATTAACATAATCTATATCATCAATTTATATATATATGGACTCCAAAACATAATCTAGGCTTCAAGTAAAGCCGTCAGCTACCTATAATCCACTATACATAACATGTACTTTCTACATTATCAAAATGACTATATGCCAAGAGTCAGCCTAGGCTACATCACCAAAACGCTATACATGGTATATTCAATAAATACAATGTGCCTCCTGCACAAATATGGTAACATCTCACTAATCACCATCGCGATCTAGTCCTACTGAAAATAGCCACAATAGGGGTGAGCATACTATATATTAAATGACAGTTATTGAATCAGATTAACTTATCTAATTCTATAGCATACATCACTATATCATGATTCATTCAACATTAATCACTGTCATTCAGCATAATTATAATTCATCATATATTCTCAATATCATTCAATTCATAGGCTATCTCACTATCACATTCTCAAATACATGATCATGAACGCATTCAAGCGGATCTGAATAAACACATAACATAATTTAATGTTGCAACATAAGGCTTTCAACCATATCAATCATATTTAGCTCTCAGCTAATCCAACCATTTTACTGGTACCAAACCGTTTGGTCTCTCATGCAATGCAATCACTCTTAACGACAATAGTAGTGTTGCGGGCTAGCCTTGAGTCCCACTTAATAGGCTTGCCTTGAGTCTCACCCAAGGTCTATTGTGGAATCCACAAAACCACATACATAGAAATCTCATTTCATATTTATTCATCATCAATAAGCATCTCATGCTACATAATAATATTCATTCAATCGTTTTCTTACATCACATGCAACATAATAGCATCAATCTATCATTTCCTTGCATCTCATGCAATGTTATAACACAATGGTATAGACAGAGTCCCACATCATCACAAACTCATCAAACATCATAATAAACCAATAAGAAGGGGTATAACACCTTTCAAATATTTAATTACATACATCATATAGTCATATATCATCAAATTCCACAAAATCATAATTCATTCACCCATAAACATGCAAATATACCCCTAACCCGTCTATAAACCATACATTTAAAATATAAATGCTCGCCCTACCTAGAATTGATGAATCCTAGAAATCCGGAAAGCCTTCCGACACTTTCCAATCACCCACAAGTAACTCAAAAATTCCTAAAACACCAATATTCAATTTTTAATAACTTAAACGCCATTAAAATTATACTCGGAGTTTATAACCATCAATTTATATGGCATTCAGTAAATTATAACTTACCAGAATACATCGACAACCTTCGATACACACTTTTGAAGAGATCCCCAAGCTGCCCAACAACTTAAACTACTTTAACACCACCTAAATTTACAGAAGCAACCATTATCAAGCCCAATTTTGTGAAAATGGAAAGTTAGAAGTTATGGGTTCCTTTAAAACTTACTAACAATGGTGGAGCCCCAAAACCCCAAACACACGCTGTCCACGCACAAGAAACAACTCCGAACAACTCTAAATTCATGAAAATGAAAGAAATTGGAGACGAGGTTCAAAAATTTCTCAATGACCAAGATAGGTTCCAATGCTTACCACTTAGAATCAAGGAACTCAGAGCTTTCTGGTAACTTCCATGGCTACCAAGCACAAGAGAAGGGAGAGGAACCAGAAATTTGTCCTAGTTTAGTAGGAATTGAAGAAAAAGATGATAAATTGAAGTGATGAAGCTGCGGGGAAGAAAACAAAAACCAAGCTTCCTTTCCTTTGTATGCGTAAAGTGAGAGAGAGAGAAGAATGGAACATTGAGAGAGAATAGAAATGTTTTAACATTACATTAAGGGAAATTAGGTCATTTTATGCGTTCAGTTAATTTTTAAAATCAACCGGGTACCCATGATTATTAAAAATACACCCGGTAAATTCTAAAAATTAATTTATTAGCTCAGGAATAATTAACATTCTCAAATTTCATTATTTTTCTAACACAATTTACCCAAAATTAAATTTAGGTTGTTACAATTACCCGTTAAAAACTTGTAAAACGGGTACTCATGCGGGTAACGGACAGGTGCAGGTTAAATAATTACCTGCGGGTACAAGTAGCGGGGAAAGTGTATTCGTGCTCGCCCCGCCCCGTTGACATCCCTAGGTAAGGGAGGGAGAAGGAATGATGGAAAGCTAAACCTTAGGTTGGGTTTAAAACAAACATATAAATTTGGTTATACTCCTTTACCGAGTTTATAGGGTTTATGAATTATTTATTTATTTTAGTAGACCTATAATCTCGATTGATGAAGGAATCGTGTTTATATATGTACAAAAATAAATTTTAAAAAAATTCATAAACCCTATAAACTCAGTTAAACATGTAACTAAGATTATATGTTGGTTTTAAACTCGGTTCCTAAGTAATCAAAGTCAAATGTTGCACTTAAAATTTCAAAAATACCACGCTTTTTATGAACTCAATTTTCTTGCACGTCCTTATTTCTACCTTTTTCATCGGTGAATCAAGAAAAGATAAAATTATTCAAACTATTGATGTGTTTTTTTCCTTACAATTTCTACATACCAAAGGAGGCATTATTGTGATGGTCTCAATTTCAAGTATATAAAAAAGGGAATGGGAAAGGCAAAGTAAGCAAGTGAGAAAGCATAACTTGCAGTGTACCATGAAACTGTTGAGCCTCTTCTCCCTTCTCACTCTCTTGTTTTGCTTGTGGCGGCAAGCCGAAGCAAGAGTTCCCGTAAGCCCCTTGCAATTGACACACCCATTTGACCCATTAACACAAGAGGAAATAACCCTCGTCCAAACTATAGTCCTAAAGAAATACCCCACAACCTCAAACAGGGTGCAATTCCACTACGTTGGCCTAGACGACCCAGACAAAGAGAGTGTCCTCAAATGGGTCTCAAAGGGTTCCAAAACCCAAAGAAAATCCTTTGTGATTGCCATAATCAACAGCCAAACCCACGAAATGTTAATCGACCTAAACCCCCCCAATTCAATTGTCTCTGACACAGTCCATCAAGGAAACGGTTTCCCCACCTTAACCGTTGATGAACAGGGCGAGGCCATAGAACTGCCCCTTAAATACCAACCCTTTGTTGAGTCGGTGAGGAAGAGGGGTTTGAACATATCGGAGGTTGTGTGTTCGTGTTTCACCGTTGGGTGGTACGGTGAAGCCAAGAATCGAAGGGCTTTGAGGCTTGAGTGTTTCACGAGAAGTGGCACTTGTAATATCTATGTTAGACCCATTAACGGAATAACAATGTTGGCTGATATTGACCAGATGAAGATTGTTGAGTTCCATGATGAATCTGTTCAACCTGTCCCTAAGGCTGAAAATACCGAATATCGAGCTTCACATTTGAAACCACCCTTTAGTCCACACCTTCACTCTTTTGCTTCCTATCAACCAGACGGACCTGGATTCACTATTAAAGGCAACACTGTCAGGTGACACCATATATATCTAGTTATCATATTACACTTCATTCATCCAACATAAAAAAAATATATATATAATTTAACATACTTGTTATTGCTGTAGATTATGAGAACAATTACACTACATTTAGAACATATAAATTATGTATAAATGGTTAGATAATATCATATCATAAAACTTTGCTCTTAAAAGGTATATATGTATACATTATTTCCTTCACGTTGCAAAATCTACCAGTAACCAAAACAAAGTTTCACCTTACCATACGAAAGCAAGCAAACATATGGAAGTTATCTCTTATCTGATACTTGTATCATGATGTTAATGGAGATAAAAGAAAAGATAATTCAATTATGACATGTAATAAGCAATTATAACTATAATTGATTGAAATTTTACCGACTTATATGCAGATAGATTTAAGAATTAAAATTTAATATGGAAAGTTGAATTTTTCTTATTCATGCTTTCAAAGTTATTATGAAGATCGTTTTTCAATCTCTATCTCTTTTATCTCTTATATTTTTCTTTCTCTTCTTTCCATGTCAGTCACCCCAGGTATACTTGGTCATATCATATATAACACTAAAACTTTTTTAGATGATTCATCAAATTATTTGTTTTTAATTATCTCATGAAAGTGATGTAATTGTATTGTTGGAGGTGTCTGTTAAATGATTTTTTTATTTTAAATATTATATTTTAAGAGAATAATATTTTTTAAAATAATCCTATCAAATATAAAAAGTTAGAATTTCATAATTTAAATTCTTAAAAATCAAAAAAATCTGGTATCAAATATTTCTCAAATTATTCTTTCTCAATCTGTGGGGTTGCTTTATCTTTTTCACCTATGTAGTATTAGTGATGGTCCATCATTTCTTTTTTATTTTCTGTCCTTTGGTAGAGGACATAATTTTTAAAAAAATGGGAGGACAAAAAATAAGAAGACAATTTTTAAAAATTTTGAACTAAAGAAAAAATAAGAAAAGATCTTTTTCAATTTTTTATCTCTGGAAATCAACTTTTCTCTTTATTATCTTATGAATCAAATAAAAAAAATATCATTATTGGTATTTTATTTTAATTTTCCTTTCTGTTATTCCATTTTAGGGATATAGAGAGTAAAGCTGAGTATATAGGTTTGGGCTCGTAGCCGATTCATTTAATCTGTTCTTATGTTGGTTATGAGTTAAAAAAGAGGATTATTTAAAATATGGGTTCATGGCCGAACCCGTAATCAATCTATATTTGAATTTTTAATTTTATTTTAAATAAAATTTATATTTTCTTTATATTATTTTATTTGTCACACTACACTTCTTTTTAAAAAAACTTTTAATCTAAGATAATATTATATCATTGTTCTTTATATTGAAATATGAAAAAATTAATATTAAAATTTTATTAGTTATTAATTTATTGAAAATTAATTTTAGAAGTTTTAAATTTTAAATAATTAAATATTTTAAATTACAAGTGACATGAGTGTTATAAAAAAATATGTTTTGAATCAAAACCTAATAATTTTACAATAAAAAAAATACAAATTAACCCGTGTCCTAATATTGTTATAAGACTGGTCATGCTTTATTCCTAGGTCTATAACATCTATATATACATCGTATGTCAACCTTTTTGGGGATTTTGGCCAAAATAGGGTTCTTTTAAAAAAAATTGCGTTTTAGGGGTTAAAAAAAAACTATTTAGTGGTCTGGGGTAGAATCTGTCACATCATGTAATTGATAAAATTGCCCATATCCAGATTCAAACCTGTCACCCATAGATCACTATGTGATGCTATAACCACCAGATCAACTGATTCTTTGATATGAATGAGGAATACTATTAAATATAATACATTCTATTCTTACACATATATATAAATATAAAATAAAATAAAATAAAAACTTATAATATATATATATATAACATAATAAATATATACTCTATATTATAAAATATAATTTATAAATTAAACATATATTTATAATATTCTAATATAAAATATATATTTATATTTAATATTTTAATATATAATATATTAACCTTAATTTATAATAACATTATTATAATATATATTATATATTAACGTTAATTTATAATAACATTAACGTTAACTTATAATATAATATATTAATATATATAATTTATATATATTGTTAGTATACAAACTAAAGGTAATATATTAATATATTTTAATATAAAATATATATTTATGTTTAATATTTAATATTTAATATTTTAATATATAAATATTATATATTAATATAAATAATTTATATACATTATTGTTAGTATATAAACTAATGTTAATAAATAATTTGTATACATTATATATTAAATATTAAATATAAATATATATTTTATATTAAAATATTTTAATATATTACCTTTAGTTTGTATACTAATAATATATAAAAATTATATTATAATAATGTTATTATAAATTAACGTTAATATATTATATATTAAAATATTAAATATAAATATATATTTTATATTAGAATATTATAAATATATGTTTAATTTATAAATTATATTTTATAATATAGAGTATATATTTATTATGTTATATATATATTATATAAGTTTTTATTTTATTTTATTTTATTTTATATTTATATATATGTGTAAGAATAGAATGTATTATATTTAATAGTATTCCTCATTTACATCAAAGAATCAGTTGGCCTAGTGGTTATAGCATCACATTGTGATCTATGGGTGACAGGTTCAAGTTTGAATGTGGGTAATTTTATCAATTATTTTCCTCCTGATAGATGGAGGTTATTCTGACACGTGGCCCCAATTTCGTCTGCCCAACGGACGAATTTCTGACACTCTCCGCAAATTCGCCTTCCCAGCAGGCGAAATGTCAAAATTGCCCCTCCATCAGGCAAAACTCAAACATGATGTGACAGATTCTACCCCAGACCACCAAATAATTTTTTTTAACCCCTAAAACGTAATTTTTTTTTAAAAAGGACCATATTTTGGCCAAAATCCCATCTTTTTAAGTTTTCAATTAGCTGTGTAAAGTACGAAAGTTTTCTCCCACTGATGGTGACGTGTCTGTTCTTGCATGGTCGATGTCCTGTCATGAAGATATGGACGATACATGTGCTATCACAGCCGAAAGGACCAGTGGATAGGAAAGAGAGAGATATACAAATTTCAAAGATTAGATGGTGGTTATAACATATAAATCCAGGCACTAATGTAGACGAAGAAGCCCATTAACAATAGACTTAATGATCGACTAATTAGTGACTATATTATTTATATTCAAATTAAAATATATTATAATTATATAGTGTTTCTCAATTATTTTTATTTCAATTTTAAGTCAATTGAATCATTATTTTCTCACTTTGTTAATATATTAGAATAAAAACTGTTTTTCAATTAAAAGACATTAGAATTCCACTATACTTTAATTTCAATTTAAATGGATAAAATTTTAAACAAAATATAATGACTTTGAATGATCATAGACCAACTATTAAAGTTTAATCTATGTAGACAATGACTTGAGATTGCTAATGTCTAAAATACAAGATAAAAGTATATTTCTCGCGTGTGTTTATATATATACTACCATATTTTATATATTGACAAAAAGAAATAATTTTAATAAAAAAATAAATGGTCTAATCTCATAGATATAAATTATGATGAGAAATATTTAGATAAAAAAAATTTCTACTGACAATTATTGAATTAAATATTAAATAGAAACTTCTAAAAACAATAGAAATAGAATACAAAATGATGAATTATATAAAAAAAATAATATAATACTAAACAACGTCAGATCATGATGTATCCTTTAACTCAAATATAAAGTTATATCATGAAATTAAAATAAAAAATTAAACAGCAAAATATAGTCATAGTAATAATTATTCAGAATAATTGAAATAATGAATCAATAAATATAAAATAATAATAATAACATAAGAATAATATAATATAAGTTGATCAATAAAAAATTAATTTCTTAAATAACCATATCAAAATTTGAAAAAAATTATGTAATATAAATTCGTAATTTATCTATGAATGAAAAATAGGTTAAAGAATACGAAGAAACCGGTTAAAGATTTTATTTTATCATCTCGAACATGTAAAATTTATTTGTGATTTTGTTTCTATCTTTCTTAATTTGATCTAACTTAAGATATGCATATTGTTTTATCCACTTTTTCATAATTGTGTAAGTTAATTTTCCTTTTAAAAGTTCAATCATGGTATTTATTTTAAATGTTTTAGATTAATTATTAGAGAAGAAAATTAACAATTATTAAGGTTGGTCAAGGATGTTTATCTTCTGATCTAGACTGAAAAAAATGCTTAATCGATCCAAAAAATTGAAAATTGATCAAATGAAAACTGCAAATAAACTGCATTATGTGTGCGGTTTGGATCGATTTTGGATCTACCTCTAGAAACTAAACTGAGTTCAAGTGAACTACAATATTCAATATATCAATATATTACTCATATATTTATATCATCTGACTAAATTACATACATGTCTTAAACTTGAAGTGAAACTAAGAAAACTAGTAGTAGTTATTTGTGATTTTGTGATCATGCTGAATGTGACACCTCTCTTTGTTACCATTAAAGTACGACACACCTTTAAATTAGGGACTTTTTTTTTTCATACCCCCTAGAGACCCTTAGATTGGCCTCACAAAGTTGGACAGGGGATTTCAGTTAATATGTGGCAGACTAATCAATTACCAGAACTAGGGTAATTGATTGCGCTAGAGGTTTGATGATGGTAATTGATTATGCCTGTGTAATAATCAATAACACTAAAGCTTGATTTTTATGGTAATTGATTATGCTTATGTAGTAATCGATTACACCAAAGTCTGGTTTTTATGGTAATCGATTACACTTATGTAGTAATCGATTACACCAGAGCCTTGCTTGGTGGTAGTTGATTATACATGATTCCATAATCGATTACAAACAACCCAAAAATTGACTGTATCAGACAGGGATTTAATAATTAATTGTCACATCTTTAGCAATCGATTACGTTATGCAGAATGACAGAATTTTGCATTCTGCAAGAAAATGCTCTAACTACATGATTTGGCCAACTCTTACCTCCTATTTTCCTATCTTACCCTTATCCAAACTTCACTAAATTTCATACACAACATCTATGTGCCATAATCAAGCTACTGGTCCAAGTCCCATGCCAAAGTACCTTCCCAATTGAATTTCACGCACATTAGAAATTTTAAGTCAAAACACCTAGTTTTACATGACGTGAAATCCAATTTGGCACCAATTTCACTACACATATACATCAATACACTTACATGGGACTTGTCTACAACCTCCTCTAATAAATCCATCAACATCTATATCATGTTATGCAATCTCACCATTATTCATACAATTCAACATACTAAACTTGACATTATGGATTCTTTCCAAGCATTCGACACCATGCATCATTAATCAAATGTACTAAACAATTCTTTCCCATACAACTCATATGCATTAATATATACTGTGTCATCAACTAGCTTGACATGTCAAGCTCTAGCATTTACCATGTGTTCAAATACCCACGTCATCTTATGCATTCACCATCTTGCCATATAGGGCCATTTCACAAAACAACATAAGCAAATACATTACTACTATCATCATACACAATGATCCTACACTCAAAGCATATTTGCATACAAACATCAAAATATGACATTTTCCAATGAAGCCTATCAAGGAAGATTCCCTGACTTGGTATTGCCAATCCCCTAGAGCTCCCCAAACATCGTCTTATAAACTTACTCGTGTTCTTAAACTACCCAAATCGTATCCAAATGAGACCAAATTTTACCACAAGCTAGTATATATCATTTCTAAACCAATGGTCTAAGTTTCATACCAAAATCTTGTTCCCATTGGATTTCACATGGATCGGAAGGTTTAGTCCAAATATGCCTATTTTACATGATATGTGAAATCCAATTTGGATGGGTTTGACACCAACAATTTCACACCACATATACCTCAACACATCTAATTATGACTTGTACATCATTCAACCTATTCATTTTACCCACATCTATCTTAATTTGCACAACTACCTAGTTTATGCATAATTCAACATATTCTCTAAGTATTTTCACATCTAAACATGACAACATGCCATAGTCCATTGTCTAATCCATCTAATGCATACAAATATAGTTCCATGTCATTGCAATTCTACATATACCTAAACAATTCCTGGACATCATAGTTATATAAGCATAACGTACATATGGATCTATCCATGGCACCACTAGGCATATCACATTACATAGATGTCATCATATATCTATATACAACCTCAAGTGAGGTGTCTACCAGATATCTACATATACATGGTTATAATTCATGCATGTCATGTACATGTATACATATATGGTTTGTGTTACAACTTAATTATGTATCATGTGTTTTGTCCAGTTGGGCAAACTGGAAATTTCATATTGGTTATGATGCACGAGCTGGTGTGGTGATTTCAACAGCATCAATTTACGACCCAGAGGTGCACAAATTTCGTGCAGTGTTATACAGAGGGTACATTTCTGAACTGTTTGTACCATACCAAGACCCAACCGAGGAATGGTACTATAAGACTTTCTTTGATGCTGGTGAGTTTGGGTTTGGTCAATCAATGGTGTCTTTGGAGCCATTGCATGATTGTCCACCGCAAGCACAGTTCATGCATGCGTATCATGCTAACCGTGATGGTACCCCACAACTCTTGGAGAATGCATTATGCGTGTTTGAACAATATGGTGGTATCAGTTGGCGTCACACTGAAACAGGCATTCCCAATGAAAATGTAACCACAAATTTCCATTTTTCTTTTTCACTCAGATGCATCTCACATTATTCATTTAACAATTTTGCAACCAATGCACAATAACCTTTTTCCTCTGTGAATTATATATATCAAGATTCAAGGTGAAACTTAACATGACCCCTTGTTTGTGCAGATACGAGAAGTTAGATCAGACGTAAGTTTAATTGTTAGATCGGTAGTTACCGTCGGCAACTATGACAATATAATAGATTGGGAGTTCAAACCCAGTGGCTCCATCAAGCCTTCGGTATGTACTCTGTCCTTAACTCTTCCATGTGCCGATATTTTCTCCAAAAACAATATTTTAGTTGAACTCTAATCAGACTTCATAAACGTGTGAGATATGTTAAATGACATATAATTTTTCAATGAGTAGTTGATTCCATGTTTGATTTCTCTTTATGTAAGGTTATGGTTTGAGTCTTGGATAGAAAAAATTTGTCTTACATGATATAGATACTCGTTGAACATGATTGTTTTTGGTGAATGATGCCTCTGGTTAAGAAAAAAAATGACATAACTTTTGTGACATCTTTCAACTATGATAATGCAAATTAATTTTATGAAAATGATTGTTCCAACAGATTTCACTATCAGGCATGTTGGAAATCAAGGCAGTGAATATTAAGCACAAGGATGAGATAAAAGAAGACCAACATGGCACATTGGTGGCAGAACACAGCATTGGTGTATACCATGATCATTACTACATATACCATCTAGACTTCGACATTGATGGTGTGGATAACTCCTTCGTGAAGACCAATCTGAAGCCTGTGCAAGTGAGCGACAAGAGTAGCAAGAGAAAGAGTTATTGGACAACTGAAAGCCAAGTTGTGAAGACAGAGTCTGATGCAAAGATCAAACTTGGGGTGAGTCCATCTGAGCTAGCAGTGGTGAATCCTAACAAGAAATGTTCCACAGGAAACGAAGTAGGGTACCGTTTGGTTCCAAATGCTGCAGCTCATCCCCTTCTCACAGAGGATGACTACCCTCAAACGCGTGGTGCTTTCACCAATTACAACATTTGGGTTACTCCTTATAACAAGACTCAAAAATGGGCTGGTGGACTTTATGTTGATCAGAGTCATGGAGAAGATACATTGGCTGTTTGGACTAAGCAGTAAGCATCTTAACCTACCCCCTTTACTTGGAGTCTGTTACATGCACATGTCTCTTCAGAGTTGTTCTTGTTAGTACAGACAATGTTGATTAACAAAATCAAATTTTCACCCTAAACATGACAACTTACTTGCTCCGGTATTGGATACAAGGAAATTTTAAGAAATTTCTTTAGTCTCAAATGTAATAAGAGGTAACCAAACAAAAACATATAAATGTGGTAATCTTTTTGGTAATCTAATTAAAACAATCCCATTAATGCAAAAAGTTAAAACCACTTGATCAGAATATAATTTTTCAAAACAACAGAAATATTTTTTAGCATGTCAGTTTTTGAGAGAGAACAAAGGAAGAAAGTGATCTCAGTCCTTAATTTTGTGCGTAAGTTGAAGCTTCCCTGATTTAACACAATTGACAATTGTTTGGAAATGCAGGAACAGGGGTATTGAGAACAAGGATGTTGTGGTTTGGTACGTAGTGGGACTCCATCATGTTCCATGCCAGGAGGATTTTCCCATAATGCCCTTGTTGAGCACTGGATTTGAGTTGAGGCCAACGAATTTCTTTGAGAGGAATCCAGTTCTGAAGACCCTTTCTCCAAACATTGTTAAATTGCCAAGTGCTTTTGAGAAGCCATAGATGCTTTTTTTCTTGGCTACTTTCACTGCATCATTGATCTACTTGTTTTCTACTTCTTGTTCATAGCATGTATGCTGTGATGAGGAAATAATAAATTTGAATAAATGACCTCTCTCTATATATATATATTCCTTTTTTGGACTGATCACATTTCCCCTTTTCTTTATGAGGACTTACCTTTCTTCATAGTAGGCTTTTTTTTTAAGCTTTCATAGTAGGCTTATATATATATATGCTTAATATGGATGGGTCGTTTTACGATGGCCCATTTTATTCCTTGGATCAGCCATTCGCTTGGGAGAAATTATAACGGTTATTTTCATCATTATGTATTTTTTTTTTACTTAAAATTACAAAAGCCTAGTCATTAGACAACTTTGATTTCCCCTTCCTCATCCATGATTTCCATTTTTTCGCGTATGCGTGTAGAAAATTCTGGTGATTAATTCTTTTTATCAAATAATTAAATTTAGAATTAACCAAATTAACAAATTCATAATTTACTGGATGACTACATCTAAGATTTTTTTGATGATTTAATTTGAAATTTTTCGGAAGAACAGATATGATAATCAACAATCTATCAATTTCGTATAATTTTTGTACGAACTAGGATAAATTCACTAGCGTGGAAAACGAATAACTCATGAACGAGGAATAATAAATCAGAGGAAAAGAATATACCAATAATATACAAATTACATTCACGAACAGGTTCACAAACATAAAATGCTCAAATATTATGGAGAACTCAAATATCATGGAGAATTTTAGGGATTTTGAATTATTAGGTTAAAAAAATCAAATTCAATGTGTTTTAAAGGTAAAATATACCTAACAAACCAAAACTTGATAAAAGGGTATTTTTGTCAATAAAATTTGACATAAAATGACAAGTGTGGTGAAAATAAACATTCAATATGATGAGAATAAAAATCATCCTCACCGGATCAATGATAGGCTAATAGGTAGCCAAATCTTGTTACATAATCTCCTTAATAATTCAAACCATAATTAGAGAGTTTATATTTTATCCCTTTCCCTATCTTTTATTCTCACCATCTTTGTTTTAATTCAAAATTCCATGACTTTAGGCAAGTGCTTAAGCAAGCTCTTGTTATTTAGATCCCTCTTCCCATGCAAGTGCCCAAATTCTTTTGTTAAGATCTTGGCCTTTTATCTTACAAAAACACCAAATTTTAGACCATTGGTTTTTTTTTTTTTTTGTGTAGATTCTCCTTTCTCATGTAACATCTAACGAGTACGTGCCCTTTCAAATAATAGTCATTGCATGAGACATTTTCTCACACAAAGTTTCTTGGAACCACAACTCCCATACAACTTTTCCATGCTAACTAAATCTTTGTTTTCTTGTTGTGTAGGTTATTATTTGATGTAATATTGATATTTAAAGGCATTTAATACTTGTTTTATTGAAGTGGACTAGAGAGTCACGAAAATAAGACTCAATTATAATGAACAAACTTTGATACTACCTTCGTCCTAAAATATATGCAACAAAAAAGTTTATCCAAAAATATAACAAATCTAACTAACTTTAGTCATTACATGTAAAAGTGTTAGAATAAAGTCTAAACTCATGTTTAAGCAGAATGAACCCCTTGTAATTTGTTAATAATACACATTAAGACTTTCAGCTAAAATGAAGTTTGTAGTGTTTGTGTGCCTAACAATTTTGTTAAAGTATGCCAGGAGTCCGTAGAGCTCCATTTACAAATGAAAGGGGAGTTCGTTAGAATCAATTTACTTCTAAAATAAAGAAGTATGTACTCACTCAAGCTTCAATGGATAGTCTTTCAGTGCCTTAAGACCTTCAAGTGATCGCTCTTCAGACCTCGAGAAAATCTATGACTCTTCGAGTTCTTAATAAAGGATCTTTCCTTACTCAAAATGAAGTTGTATGAACTTTCTCTGAATTCTCTAAAGCTATCATCAAAAAAGGCAATCAACAGAAAAATTGAAGACTTTATCACGCTAATTAAGAAATTTGCCTCACATATCTCAAGATGTCAAAAAAGTTGCATTTGGTCAGAATGGATAACCTAAGGTTAACTGCTATAGAGCGTACGTGCTTTCCCAAAGCAAATAAGTAAAAAGGATCTTTCGCTGAAAACTTTTGAAGTTGCCCAGATAGGGAAACTTCTCTGAAGCATGTGTCTGCACTCACTAACAGCACAATCCTCAAGAGACCAACATTCTTCGAAGCTGAATCAACGGATATTTTTTAGAAGGACTATAAATATAAGAAGCCTTTGAAAAGCAAGATAGTTATGTTGTTTAACCTGCTACTTAAACACTCTCTTGTTTCTCTCTTTAGAAACCTAAGTCTGTAAGACTTTTCTTAAAAGTTTCTAAGTTCTTGTATTCACTACTTAAGTTCTCTTTGTAGTTCTGCTTAGTGAAGACCGTGACTTATAGTAGTCTGTAGCTCAGTGTACCTTGTAATCATTTCATATATTTGTATGCTGCGTTATTTGATTGTAACTTTAACTCTCTCTCTACCATCACTATGTACATTCTGGTGTGTTTCCAGAATTTGTTAGTGTTGAGAAACACTATGGCCTAAAGAAGCTTTCGGAAGAATACTTGGGTTTTTAGCTAGGAGTGGTTAGTGTCAAGAATACTTGGGTATAAGACAGAAGTGGTTGGAGTCAAGAATATTGTTGAACTGGGCTGGTGCAGATTGTAATGGTACTTTACAATAGTGAAAATCTTTCAGGTTAAAGGGACTGGACTAGCTCCTGTGTTGGAAGTGAACCATGATAAATTTTTACTATGCATTTTCCTTATCCCTTATCTTTGGTCTGTTAAAATCGGTTTTCTCTTGAGTAGTCTATACGTGAATATTTTTAAAAAAGAGTTTAAGACTTATTCAACTTCCCTTCTAAGTCTAACTATGTACCATAAATTGGTATCAGAGCTTGTCCTTTTGGGTTGATTACTCTCACAAAAAAAGGTACAAGATCTATGGCCTCATCTTCTCAAGATCAGCTCATTCCTAAAGGAGCATCCTCAACTAGACCACTTGTCTTCTTTGGTGAGGATTAGCCTTACTGGAAAGACAGGATGGAAATGTTCATCAAGTCCACTTAATATTCCTTATGCGGAATAATCACTAAAGGCGATGAACTAACCCCCACGGATGATGAAGGAAAGCCTATCCCTGAAGATAAATGGGTTGCAACTGACACTAAAAAGATAGAATCCAATGCCAAAGCTAGATTTCTCTTAATTTATGCTTTGAGTAAATCAGAGTACAATAAAGTGTACAGTTACAAAACAACAAAAGAAATCTGGGATGCTTTGCAGCACAACTATGAAGGTACTTCTAATGTTAAGAGGTCCAAGAAGATTCTTGTGACTAAGAAGTATGACAACTTTAAGATGGAAGACCATGAGTCTGTAGACCAGATGTTTGGAATGTTTCAGACTATCCTCACTTAGTTTAAAGCCCTCAGATCTATGCCTTCCATTAAAGATATCAACGTGAAACTTCTAGGTTGTCTACTGTAACACCCCTAATTTTAGTATTTCTTATTTAAAATAAAATTTTAAAGGAATTTGATTATAGTTCTTCAGAACTTTTTGATTGTTATACAATTTATATTTTTTTGGAATTTTTATCTTTTTTTTAGAATGACAAAATACCTTTAACCTTTTATCTAATAACCAAAATGTCACTGTCGACATCATCACTTACTTATTACTTGCATCATCGGTTAGGTAATTACTTACATCATGAATAGTCATGGGTAAGTAAATACTTAATCATAAATATTAAAATAAATAATTAAGTAATTTTAAATAGTAAAATTATCTTCCTATAAATAGATGGGTCATTTACAACATTTATACACCAAAAATTAGAGAGAGAATCTACAGAAATAATGCTTAAGAAATTAGTGGGAAGTAAATTCTTTTGGTAAAAAGAGATTCTGCCAGAGGTGTAAGGTAATAATATTTTTCTTCTATATACTTTTTATGATTATTTAGTTTATTCTTTTTAGCACTCTTAAACTATTAGTATACTATTACTATTATGAATAAGTTACTATGGTAAAAATAAATTACTACTATGCATTATTTTTACAATTTACTGTTACTATTCACTATTTACTATTACTATTCATAATTTACCATTTACTGTTATTACTCAAAATTTATTATTTATCGTTATTATTCAAAATTTATTAGTTATTGTTATTATTCAAAATTTACTATTTACCATTATTATTCAAAATTTACTATTTACTGTTACTATTCAAAATTTACTATTTACTATTACTGTTCATGATTTACCATTTATCACTACTATTCAAAATTTACTATTCACGATTTATTATTTACTGTTACTATTCAAAAATTACTATTTACTGTTAGTATTGATGATTTACTATTTACCGTTACTATTTACTATTACTATGTATAATTACTATTTATCATTTCTGATAGCAATCTTAATTTTCATCTTATGCCTATACTGAAATAAATTAGTATTAATATTTTGTTAGAACTCGGAGGCGCAGAGCGAATTCACTTTTGGTAGCAAATCAGGGTAAGGGGGTGAGATAAGAATATAATATGAAAATACATAAGAATAATGGGAGGAGTCCCCTACTCCTTTTAAACTTAACAATATTATTATTTTAAAACAATAACTTTTAACTTAAAATTTATAATAATTGTTATTAATAAATTAAGTATCTCGTGTAACTTAATCTGAAATATCTATTCAACAACTTGAACTATTGTGACCTATACGGACTGGACTGAACCTATGCAAGGACTTGAATTATTATGACCTATACAGATTGGACTAAACCTATGTAAGGACTTGGACTATTATGACCTATATGGACTGAACTAGACCTATGCAAGGACTGGACTATCTTGGACTTATATAGACTTGTACGAGGAATGAACTATAGGACTTAAAATAAACTTTATTAATTTAAATAACCATTGAATTTTGAATTATGATATTTATAACTGATGTTTAATTGTTTGATTTAATTATGATTTGTGACTTATGATGTTTAATTGTGATTGACAACATTTGATTTTGATTGATAATTTTGAGCATATAGCAAGCATGATGAAAAACTAAAACTCAGTAAGAATTTACTTATCTCCTACTTCTTATTTACTTATTCATCTTTATTCAAATTACTTTTAAGAAATTTCTTAGTTTTCAATGAAACTACATAAGTTTTTAGATATCTCTTTTTATCTTTTAATATATATATATATATATATATATATATATATATCTTTTACTAAAATTAAGATTTTTCGTTAGTGTATCAGAAAGAAAAAGAGAGAGAAATTATTTTATAAAAATACATTTTTACTAATATTTTAATATATATATATATATTATTTTTAAAATGTATTAAAATATTATATAAAATTTTCAAAAGGTTTTAAAGATTGAGAATTCGAGTTTTTAGTAATTGATTTTGAATTGATTTATAAACTTTTTAAAGAAGGTTATGAAATATATTTAAGGCCTTGAGACTCAAATTATAATGAGATTTGATTTGTGATTTGAAAAGGAACTGTACTAAAATTCTATATGTGTGATAGAACTTATTTGAGAATTTGAAATAGTATAGTTTTGTGGGATGGCTATGTCGCGATTCGTAGGCCCCAATAATATAATTGAGTTTCTAAAAGCTTTAACTAACTAAATACGTGAGTAGTTCATCCATCACGAATCATCAAAGAGAAACAAAATGATATTGTCTGGGGATGGATTATAGAAACCGAGGATACATTAGAGGAGGCTTAATTGTGAGCCTTGGGATGAGAGGGTGTGAAAAGGTGCTTCAGGGGACCTGGGGTAGCTCCCTAGTGTCAGGTACTTTCACAATAAAAACCTTTTCAATCTGACTAGTCTCTAAGTGTTTTCATGTCAGTTGAGCTATTCATGTTATTAATATCTAGAATTATGGAACAGTGTAAACTCCTGGTTGGCTTAGTGCAAATTAAAATTTAAGGGCCTGCATATATAGGTAAGTTATGATGAAGATATAGCATATCATTCATACTTTCATAATTGATTGTGTATGTGATTGTGATTGATATTATTATACTAGTTTGTGAAAACCTTTTATTGCTTATGTCCCATTTGGGAATATTATAGTCTGTTTCTTACTCTTTTCTCCGTGTTTTATTTCATATGTTTTAAATTGATGGTTTGTGCAAAGGGAAGGATCGAAGAATCTCGACAGTATATATAGCACATTCTAGAAAGGGAGCTCGATATGAATACTGTGGTCCAATGAATAAATAATGTCATTAAGTAACTGTTCTTGGGCCATGGAGTTTCCTCTTTTTCTAATAATGTTTAACATTTATTTTCTTTGGATGAATGTAAAACTACTTTATAAATTTTAATGATATTCGTGAGGTATTTCAGAGACATTTTATGTAATTTTACTCTGATAGTTTCTTTTAGCGATTATATTTTTTTTACAAAAAGTTTATGAATTTTTGAGAAATTATTGAGATGTAGCAGAGGGTGTTACATCTACCAGAAAAATTTGATGCCAAGTGTGCTACTTAGGAAGAAGCAAAAGATCTTAGCATTCTAACTTTGGATGAACTTCTTCGTGTTCTAAGAGTTCATGAACTAAAGCTCAGCCAGAAGGAAGTGTCCAGGTCTTCATCCTCTAAGAACATATCCCTGAGGTCTAAAGAGACTCCCAGGAGAAGCAAGGAGCCAAGGGTTGAAGAACCAACTAGCTTAAACTTGCAACTGACGAAGAGGAGGAGGAAACTGACGAAGAGTTGGCTCTCATAACCAAAAGATTCCACAAACTTCTAAGAAAGAAGAGCGGTGAAGAAAGGTTCAAAGAAGGTGAGAACCTAAAGGTAAAAATTCCTTTAAATTTAAAACTGACAAATCTACCATAGAATACTTTAATTGCAGGAAACCAGGACACATGAAGGGTGAATGTCCTCTCCTAAATAAGGATAGGAAAGATAGAAATGAAAAGAAGACTTAACTAGCTCTAGTGAGCCTGAAGAAGAGGCAGAGACTGCTCAGATATATCTGATGGCATATACAGACTCAGAATTTGAGTCATGTTCAGATGAGTCTGAATCTGAAGAGGTAAACGATTCTGAACTTTAAGAAAGCTACGAAGCTCTTTTCAAAGACTTTTCAATTCTTTTGAAAAACTATAGACTTTTGAAAAAGAAACAATCCGAAACTATTTCTTCATATGAAGATAAAATATCTGAGTTGAAGAAAAAGGATTCAGAACAAAAATCTCTCAAAGAACTTGATGAGAAAGAAAAGATAAATCTTGAGGAGATATACAAACTGAAGAAAGAAAATGATTTTCTAAAAATGAACTCAACTATTCAGACTCCTATTGTATCTCACAAGGTAAAGAAATCAAGTCTCTTCAATAGGAAGTAAATTCACTTACTGCAGACCTAACAAAATTTGTCAACAGAACTGAAAATCTTTATAAACTTATAGAAGATTAAAAGGAAGTTCCAAAAAGGCCAGTCTGGGTTTTGTTGAAGAAACTGATTCAAGAGTAAAGAATACTCCATCTCTATCTTTTCAATCTAAACATAAGCATGTCAAATACAAGTATTGTAAGAAGCATGGTCATGTTACTAAAGATTGTATAAAAATGCACTTTGTTCCTGAACATAAACATGTTAAATGCAACTATTGCATAAGACATGGTTATGTGATTCAAGACTGTCCAAAGAGAAAAAGGAAAAGTGTTGAAACTACTAACCATTCAGGACCCAAAAAGTTCTGGGTACCAAAGGCAATGATCATTCCTATTTTAGATGTGCTTAAGGATAAAAGCAAAGCAACACTTTTGGTATCTGGACAGTGGGTGCTCGTATCATATGACGGGAAAAAGGTCTATGTTCCTAAACTTGGAACAGTTTGAAGGGGGAAAAGTTACTTTTTAAGGAGAGCAGTCCAGGCGTATTAGTGGGATTGGTAAAGTTGGTAAAATTCCTTCTCCTATAATTGAAAATATTTATTTTGTTGAAGGTCTAAAACATAATCTACTGAGCATAAGTCAATTCTTCAATAGTGATCATAAAGTTTCTTTTGTTAAAGAAAAGTGTACAATCATCAATATTGTTGGAACTACCATCTTTTCAGCAAATAGACACAACAACCTTTACAAGGTTGATTTGGGTGAGCTGTTATATTTGGACTTGTTCAGAGCATCCCAAATCCAGAGTCTTTCTGGTAAAAGATATGGTTTTGTCATTATTGATGATTTCACTAGAATGACATGGGTTTATTTCCTAGCCCACAAAGATGAGTCTGCACAAGTGTTTAAGATTTTTTGTAAGAAAATCCAGTCTGAAAAAGGAATCTGTATTGGTACAATAAGAAGTGACCATGGTAGAGAATTTGAAAATGAAAATTTTGAAAAGTTTTGCAATAAAATTGGCATCTCTCATACGTTTTCTTCTCCAAGAATACCTCAACAGAATGGTGTCGTGGAAAAGAAAAGTAGGAGTCTGTTGGAAATGGCTAGAACCATGCTTTATGAAAATGATTTACCAAAATATTTCTAGGCTGAAGCTGTAAGCAATTCTTATTATATTCAAAACAGAGTCTTTATCAGACCAATACTGAATCAGACTCTCTATGCATTATGGAAATAAAGAAAATCAAATATTTCATATTTTCACCGATTTGGATGCATATGTTATATCCTAAACACAAGAGATCAACTTGGAAAATTTGATTCTAAGTGTGATAAAGGTATTTTCATGGGCCATTCAAATACATCAAAATCTTACAGAGTCTTCAATACAAGGACTCAGACCATTAAGGAATCAATGCATGTGAGATTTGATGATCTAATAAAGACTAACAAGAAATTAACAGATCTAGATGGTGATGATGCAGGTATTATGCAATCTGAAGAACAACCCGAGCCTTCACACTCTACTGCTTCTTAACCACTAGAATCAGATCAATAGACGGTGCCAAAACTAGAGAAACCAAGAGATTGGAAATTCAAAGCTTATCATCCTTCAGATCTCATCATTGGAGATCAAACTGAAGGAGTCCGAACTAGGTCAATGATTCAAAATCAATCATCAATGGTACTGGTTTCAGACTTTGAACCTAAAACCATTGATGAAGCTTTTAAAGGATTCAGGTTGGATCATTTCCAATCAAGAAGAATTGAACCAGTTTGAAAAAAATAAAGTTTGGACCCTAGTTCTAAGACTGTAGAATAAAAGCATCATTGGAATGAGATGGGTGTTCAAAAACAAACTAGATGAAGATGGAAAAGTTGTAAGAAACAAGGCAAGGCTCGTAGCACAAGGCTACAATCAATAGGAAGGTATAGACTTCATTGAAACTTTTTCCCTTGTAGCTCGACTCGAAGCTATAAGGATTTTACTTGCCTTTGCTGCTTTTAAAGGAATCAAATTATATCAGATAGATGTTAAAAGCTCTTTTCTAAACGGTTTTATTGAAGAAGAAGTTTTTGTAAAACAACCTCCTAGGTTTGAAGACAAATCTTTAGAAAATCATGTCTTTAAACTTAGTAAAGTATTGTATGGTCTGAAATAACCACCAAGAACTTGGTATGATCAACTCAGTTCTTTTCTAAAATCAAAGCTTTACTAGAGGAAAGGTTGATACAACTCTGTTTAGAAAAGGTTCAGATAAACACTTTATCATAGCACAAATTTATATGGATGACATTGTCTTTGGTGCTACAAAAGAAAGTCTGTGCAAAGATTTTGTAAAAACTATGCAGGCTGAATTTGAGATGAGCATGATGGGTGAACTCAAATTCTTTCTTGGTCTGCAAATTAAACAGACTCCTGATGGAATTTTTATTCATCAATAAAAGTACAGCAAAGATGTCGCGACATGGATTGCGACAGGATGGTCGACCCTTAAAAAGATAAATTGGTTTCAAAATCCTTTCAAAAAGAACCACGGCGTAACCGTGAAACAAAATAAATAGGGAGTCACCACCAATACTTTTTAAAGATAAAATACGGGAAAACTTTCTTAAAAAGCATTAGTCATAAAACGTAAAATTCCAAGTTCAGGAGTCGAATTACAGGTGAGAAAGGTATTAGCACCTCACAACCGTCCGTTATAAAATGGTTACCTCAAATTGATAGCGCTCATTATAAGTAGCCTAAAAATTATTTTAACTTCTCCATAAAAGGAACAGACAAAACAAACGAAGAACTTTTGAAATAAGGTTAAGAGGACTCTTGTCCAAATTAATCTTAAATCGAACAACTTGACTAAACACTGACAGTAAGAGACTTAACTAAATAGTGACAGTAAGAAATAACAAAATAGTGACAGTAATAAACTTGACCAAATAGTGACAGTAAGACATTTGACTAACAGTAACAATGAAAACTTGACAAAAATAGTGACAGTAAGAAATTGGACAAACAGTGATAGTAATAAACTTAACAAAATAGTGACAGTAAGAAAGGGTACAATAGAGTGAAAGTAAAGGTTAACAGGACGTCACGTCCAAATTAACCCTTCTCTATAAGAAAAATAAAATATATTAAAAATATGAGAAGACTAACAAGACGTCTCGTCTAAATTAACCTTCTCATGATAAAACAATTTTCTAAAATTAAATAGTAAAATATTTTCAAGATTGGACAAAAACACACAAAAATTATTAAAAGGAAAGTGGGCCCGACAAGAGTTATTCCTGCTCCTACGTATTCTCAAGCGTATTGAGAAATTAGGGTCATATAGTTCTAGGATTTGGAAATAATTTTTTTATTTTTTTTTAAACTTTAATCTTGATTTAAAGAAAATATTTTTTTTTTGAAATTTTATGTGTTATGAAACAAATTTTATGCATAAGGAAAATACAAGACGAAGTACTCCGTACGTGTATTATCCTTCATGATTTTATAACATCGGTGTAGGCAAGGCATCTCGCATTACACTGTTATAAAATCATTACACATTTTTATTTAATGAAAACAATGGTTTTAATTCTAAAAAAGGAAACTAAAAATTAGGACTAAATTCATACAAATTCGTATTAACATACCTAGAAGAGAATAATGATTTTTATTTTACATCGGGCACTAGAATAAAACATAAAATAAAATGAAATAAAGAAAAGGGTTGAACTAAATAATAAATAATAATAATAAAATAAAGTGAAAAATTAAAATCAACTAACAACATGGAAATAGGAACTGAACAATAATAAAAAAATCAAAAGGAAGAATGAGAAGAAGAAAGAAAAGAAAGAAAGGGAAAAAAGAAAAAGTTTTAAATAATAATAATAATAATAAAATAACAAAGAGGTAAGGTTTGAACCTACATACTTTGGGGCCCAAGAGTAAGTCCTTTGCCATCTAAACAACTATGTTTTCTTTTAAAAAGGGATGCAACAGTTGAAACATAACATAATTTAGAAGTTCTAATTTATTTTTAGAAAAAACATGAAAAGAAGTGGAACCAGGATTTGAATCCTTCTCCTTTAACTAAGTACCCCACACGCCTACCAATTAAGCTATCATGCTCTACTAATGATTTTTGGTTACAAAAATACATTAACTTAGTTAGCTACTTCTATTTTTTTTAAAGGTGGGCCTCATCATCAGGCCTATAACCACAACATTCTAACATAAATTATAAACATTGCAAAGGAGTTCAGCTATGAAAAAAAGAAAGGAAGGAAGAGAGAGAAAATAATGGAGGAGAGAGAAAATGAACCAGAAAGGGAGAAAGAAAGAGGCCGACAGAGTTTGCGATCTGGCTAGCGGTGGTGGTTCCGGTGGCGGTTTTCTTCCTCTTTTATATTTTTTCTATTGCTGTTTTGATATTGTTTCTTAGTTGTTGAGTGTTTATGGTTGATGAAAAGATGAAGAAAATGTAGATAAAGTATGTAGATCCCCTGTGTGCTAAAAATCCTTCTCCATTTTAAGATCTCTAGAGGGCACAAAAATTAGGATTTGGGCAGATTTTAGGGAGTGTTTTAGGGAGTGGCATTGGAGAGAGTGATGACTGATTTTTTATTTTTTAATAATAATAATAATATGAAAAAGAATAAAAAAATGGTGTTCACAACTGCCCCTCTTTACTTTTTTTTCACAAGAATATGAATGATTCATTTATATCGTGGAAAAGAAGTAAAAATGTGGACGCTATTTCCTTATCTAGGATCTTGAAAGGTGCAAACTTTGGCAATAAGAAAACTTAAACAATGCCAGCTTCATCAATGAGAAAGGCTTGAAAGTGCCAACTTCGATGATGAAAGCTTGTAGAGGTTCCAACTTTGACAAAACAGAACTTAAACAATGCCAGCTTTGGCAATAAGAAAGATTCAAAATCGCCAGCTCTAGCGATGAAAGCTTGAAGAAGTGCCAACTTTGGTGAACAGAAAACTGAAACAATGCTAGCTTCGGTAATGAGAAAATTTAAAAGTGCCAATCCTTGGCGATAAAAGCTTAAAAGGGTGCTAATTTGGCAAATAAAAATCTTAAACAGTGCCAACTTTGGCAATAAAAATCATTTAAAAGTGCCAGCTTCGGCGATGAAAACTTAATGTGGTTCCAACTCTTGCAAATAGAAAATTTAAAAGATTCCAGTAAAACTTAAAAAGCTGCCAACTTCGACAATGAGAAAACTGAAAAGGTGCGATAAAAACTTTAAGAGGTGCCAACTTTGGCAATGAGAAAGCTTAAAAGTGCAGTGAAAATTTAAAGAGGTGTCAACTTTGACAATGAGAAAACATAAAAGGGTTAATCCTAAACGATAAAAGCTTGAAAACATGCCATCTTCGGTAATGAGAAAACTTAAAAGGTACGAGGAAAACTTAAAAAGGTGCATTAAAAACTTAAGAGGTGCCAACTTCAGCAATGAAAAAAAATATTAAAAGGGCCAATCCTTGGCGATGAAAGCCTGAAAATATGCCAACTTCGGCAATGAGAAAATTTGAAAGGGTCAATCCTTGGTGATGAAAGCTTAAAAGGGTGCCAGCTTCGGCAACGAGAAAACATAAAAGTGCAATAAAATTTAAAGAGGTGCCAACTTCGGCAATGAGAAAATTAGAAAAGCCAATCCTTGGCGATAAAAGCTTAAAATAGGTGCTAGGTTCGACAACGTGAAAACATAAAAGGGCCAATCCTTGGTGATAAAAGCTGAAAAGGGTGCCAGCTTCGGCAATGAGAAAAGATAAAGGGCCATTCCTCGGCGACAAAAGCTTAAAAGGACGTCAGCTTTGACAACAAGAAAATATAAAAAGGCAATCCTTGGTGATGAAAACTTAAAGAGGTGCCAGCTTCGATAATGAGAAAACTTAAAATATGCTATGGAAACCTAAAACAGTGCTAACTTTGGCAATGAGAAAACTTAAAAGATGCGGTGGAAGTTTAAAGAGGTGCCAACTTCGGCAATGAGAAATTTAAAAGAGTAGTGAAAGTTCAAAAAGATGCCAATTTCGACAATAAGAAATTTAAAAGTGTAGTGAAAGTTCAAAGAGGTTCTAACTTTGGCAATGAAAATTTGAAGAAGTGCCGAGTTTGGCAATAAAAAACTCGAACAATGACATCTTTAGTAATTTAAAAATTCTGACTTCGGCAATGAGAACTCAATATGGTGCCAATTGTAAAAAATAACAAACTTAAGCAATGCCAGCTTTGGCAACAAAGGAGGCTTAACAGTGCCAACTTCAGTGATGAAACCTTGAAAGTTGCCAACTTTGGCACTGAGAAAACTTGTAACGGCCAATCCTTGGGGTCAAAAGCTTAAAAGGGTGATGAGATTCAAGGAAGTGCCGACCTCTGCAGTGAGAAAGCTTAAAGTGCAATGAAAACTTATGGGGTTTGGGTAATGCAAAAATTTAAATGTGCATTCTTAGGCAATGCAGAAATTTAAAGAGGTACCATCTTTGGGTAGTGTAGAAATTTAAAAGTGTACCATCTCTGGGCAGTATAGAAATTTGAAGATGCCATCTTTGGGTAGTGTAGAAATTTAAAGGTGTGCCCATCTTAGACAGTGTAGAAATTTAAAGGTGTGCCCATCCTAGGCAGTGTAGAAATTTAAAGGTACCATGTTTGGTGACAGTAAATTTAAATTGTGCCCCGCTCAGAGACTAAAATGTAAGAGATGCCATGCTCGACGATTGGAAATTTAAAGGATGTCGTGTTCGATGACTGAAAATATAAAGGATGCCATGTTTAGCAACAGGAAAGTAAAATAGTGCCTCGCTCGATGACTAAAAATTTAAAGATTGCCAATCCTTGGCAATGAAGAATAAAGGTTGAAAAGTGCCAGCTTTGGCGCTTAAAAGATGCCAGTTTTAGAAACTTAAAAGACGCTAACTTTGGTGACTTATGAGAGGAAATTTGAGAGAAACTAGCTTTGGCGATTTATGAAGAAACTTTAAAGGTGCCAGTTTTGGCAGTTGTAGTTCCATTGGGGAAAAGAACTTGATCGAGGCCTCGAGACTCAACATGATCATCTGCTTTAACAACCTACAGAAAAAGGTAAGTAGTGCAGAGATAAAATAAATTGAAATCTGAGAAGACCCCATCCATAAAACCATGATCCCTACGGACCTGAGGTGGCTCATGACTGAAACAGAAGGAACGAGGTTACCCTAGCTTTGGGGAACGTGTCTCACCAGGTCGAACGTGGTAACCTCAGCTTTAGGAAGCGTGTTTGGCCCAGTCTTCATAATGATTGCTTGAGGTGAGATCAAGTAACAGGAGCGTCTTGTCCTCACGACTTTAAATAGTCATTACTTTCTCATTTTAAGTATTAAGGGAAAACACATCAAATCCATGAAACTCACAACATGAACATGTATCAAAAAAGGTAAAATTTATTCATGAGTTAAGTGGGTATAGAGAAAGGAAAGCAGGGAAAGCAAAAGAAACAAACAGAGTCAGATAGCAATGATTGATAATTGGGTGAAACAAGGAGGGTTTTGCAGATCTTCTAGTGAATCCCTACGAACAACGTACCTCTCAATCCTACATCACGACTTCAAGTTCACCCTTCAACTCTGCCTTTGAGAAGGTAGTTTGACCATGATCTTCGTGCCCCAGTTTGGGCTTGTATTTTTTTTTACAGGGGAAACTTTAGTTACTCTATAGAAATCTTGACCCTAATTTTTTCCTGAGCCATTTTTTTAGGTTTTCAACTTACCAGGTCGCTCTAACTTTCACCTAGGCTGCCTTTCCAGGTTTTTAACCTAGCAAGCCTTACTTTCTATATGACATGTTTTTTCTAGTCAAGGTTGTGTCCTTCATAATAAAAGGTTTTAGTTGATTTCATTGAAATTGAGCCCGTTCGGCCTCTCTTGAGTCAATTTCATCCTTAGGGGGGAACATATGTCACTTCGAATAGGAAACTTTGCCTTAACGCCTTGTACCAAAGGGAATAGGGTGAGCTCTTTTTGGCACAAATGAGAGGAGACCATTCTGAGTCTTCTTTTTGGCTTTTGTTTTGTTCTTTTGTTTATTCTTTCCTCCTTTTTTTACTCTCCTTTTTTGTCTTTGTTGTTGTTCTATTTTTTCTTTTTCTTTTTTTTCTCTTTTTTTGACATTCGAATGACCCTTCTAGTACCTTTGTTTTGCTCTAGCCATTTTATTCATCCCTGGCCATTGTGGCAAAGAACTGTGACGCTGATGGTGTTGTTAGTGATTACTCATCATGGTAGACCATTTCCTTGGTTACATCGGCATAAGAAGTAGTTATACCCCTTTAAGGTTGGGGTGACATGGATAAAACATTGTTTTCATTGCATTCTTTACTTGATGACATCCATGCCCCCATGTAGAACGTTGACGACCTGCTCGATGATTTGAAAGCACCCCGATATGAGAATGTGAGGGCATCAGCTTGCCCCAATTGGTATGTGCATAGGGCACCAACCTTTATTCTTTTGTTTTTTTTTTTTCATTTTTTTGTTTTGTTCTATTTTTCTTTTTTAGTTTTTGGCAAAGTATCTCTTGATTGCGTTCGTATATATAGGCATCGGTAAGTCATCCCTGTCCACGTTGATCAATAGATATACCTCTATTCATTTTAGGACCTGGTAGTGTTGTCGTCTGCATAGACTTCTATTTTATCATGTCGTCAGACAAGGCTACCATTGCCCTTTGATAAATTGCCCTAGTGTTTTTCAAGGCATTAATCAACTTAGTGAATCTTGACCTCCTTTAAACCTCTTCACTCCTTGAGTTAATGGTCTCAACCACCTCCTGATAGGGTTGAATTTATCTAACCCCTTGCCTCAACAACCTTGTTAACTCGAGCGGCGGCTCACAGGCTTCCTAACCCTCTTTGTCGACGTAATCAACCAGGTGGTCGAAGTTGTGAAATGGGACCGTGATCTCACTGCTCTCAGAAGGATCATTTTGAATCTATATTTATTCAGTATATGATGATGAACGAAAAAGGAAGTAAATGAATAAAGGGAAAAGGATTCAAAGTAGAGATAAAGAAAGCAAGAAGAGATATTTTGAAATTCGACATGCATTCATTTTGGGAAACTTGAAATGATAAAAACATGTTTTTTCTTTCGAGTTTTGACTGTTCTTTTGTGAGTTTGTAAGTTTAAAGTGATTTCTAGATACTTGAGAGTGTTGTGTAGTATTGTGAGCTCTTGTATCGTGAAGTGTTTTCAAGTCTTCATAATGTCAACCTCTGTAAGTGTTGTTTTTACTTTTACCATGTGTAACTAAGTTGTTAATGTTGGAATTTGGTGAATCAATATATTATATGATGTTATGATTATAACCTCTACATGCTTATGATTTAAGTACCATGTTAGTCTTTCAATCTTTTATTAGTATAAACATCAAACGGGAGAATGATTTTCATGCATATTGAAACTTATTTTATTAGTATGAATGTCAAACGGGAGAATAATTATTCATGCCGAATTAAAATCTGTTTTAATGAAAGTAAAAGTTGAAATACCCTTAATATGCCAATTACTAAGGATAGAATTGGTATTTATTGTTGCCATAAGGCCAGGACTTAATGCAAATTTTTACTGAGAAAGCTCACGAGGGATCGGACTTTACGGTAACTACTTAGAATTTATATCACGAGGGATCGATTATAATGATTTTAAGCTGCAATGACATGAACTTGATAATTAAATATGTATATTTGTAATCATTTCATTATATTTTAGTGCGAGGATCCTAATTCCAACATAATTTGTTAATCTGTGTTTTTACTTCAAGTATCTGAATTATTTTGAATTACATCTTAACTTTCTAGATAGATTTTATCTTTATCACTTTTTTACCACATGAACAAATTAATCATCGAATTCTATGAATATTATATAAATTGTTTATAAATCATTCTTTTGTTAATAAGTTTTGATACCTTTGCCATAGTAAATAGAAATTACTGGGAATTACTGGAACTTTCAATCTCAGTGGAACGATATCTAAATTTGAAAACTACAAACGATTGGTGCGCTTGCCAATTAAAAGACCCAACAGTATTCAGTGTTTAACACATAGCAATGAGGTTGAAAAGTTATTGAATATTTAAAATTGTAGAGAGTTCGACAACCTCCCAGTTACAAAGCTTTCTTCCTGGTGGGAAAGCGACCACAAAATTCATATCATCACAGGAACCGTCTTCAATAACAACATCTCTTATGTACCCCTCATCCTCCTTGGGTTTTGGTTTTGGTTAGAGGTAGAAGGCTGGCCCCATTGTTATGGAGGATGGTTTGGCATTGGTTGTGGATTTGGTGCTCGGGTGATAGGCGAGCGGAAATAAGAATTATGGCGGGGCAGGATAAGGGGTATGGTTATGGGTGGCAGTAGCCACATATGGATTCGATGCATAGGGAAAGAGATTGACAGGTCAAAAATAGTAGGGGTGAATGGTCTCGGTTGGGCCCTCCTCTGGTCGTAAGAGACGGCGTGTGTTTTCCCATGTCGTCTTCTTTCGTCTCCTGGCATAGGCTTCCTTACAACAGGTGCCCCAGATGGGCTTTGCATAATCTTTCCCTTCCTCAAACCGCTCTCTATTATTTCTCCAATAATTACAATATTGGAGAAATTGGATGACACACTACCAATGATCCTATCGTGGAAAGGAGACTAAAGTATGTCAATAAACATTGCGACCACTTCCTTCTCCGAGAATGGGGGGTCCATTTATGCAGCCATTTCTCGCCATCGTTGGGCATATTCTTTGAATGACTCATTATCTTTCTTCACCATGTTCTGTAGCTGCACTCTATCAGGCGTCATGTCTAGATTGTATTTATATTGTTTCATGAAGGTGTCCACCAGGTCCTTCCAACAACGAACACAGGTTCGCTCGAGGTGGGTATACCAAGTAAGGGCGGCCCCGGCCAGACTGTCCTAAAAATAGTGGATTAATAGCTTGTCGTCGAAAGCGTGAGATGCCATCTTCCTACAGTATATCATCAAATGATTTCTTGGGCAAGTCATTCCGTGATATTTGTCAAAATTCAACACTTTGAACTTTGGTGGGATAATGACATCTGGGACCAGACAGAGTTTAGAGGCGTTAGTTGAACCAAGGCCCTCCATACCTTCCACAATACTTAGACGTTCCTTTAGAATTTCCATCTTTTCTTTTTGTTGGAAAGCTGCGACTGTGCTAGGATTGGTAGCCGGGTTTACCGTCTGGGTCGCACCATGCGGGTTGGCAACGTAAAGTTCATGTACCCATAAGGGTAACCGTAAAGCGGGTAGAAAGGTGCAGATGCATGAGCTTGGTTCATCAGGTCAGTGTTTAGCGCAAGACCCTGGGGTTGGGCCTAGGGATGGAAATGGGCCGGGCCAGGCCAGGCTTTGAAAGGCCTGAGCCTGGCCTATATCAAAATTTTAAGGCTAGAGCCTAGCCTATTAGCCTATCATAGGCTTTTTTTAAGGCCTGGCCTTGCCTGTTTGAAGGCCTGACCTGTTTAAAGGCCTATTTAAAAGGCCTGTTTATAATAAGGCTTTTAAAAGGCTAAGAACCACTTAGAAAGCCTATCAAATTATATAGGTTGATGGGCCTATCACTGTAAATAGGCTTATCTTTATAAAAAGGCTTATCTTTATAAATAGGCTTATCTTTATAAACAGGCCCATGGCTATCAATATAAATGAATTCTCATACTAACAAAGTAATAATTAATCAAAACAATAGTCATCATTTAAGAAATTTATAATATTATGAGTTTCATAATCTTAACTTAGCTAAAATTATCCAAAAATTAAAAATGCTAAAAAACCATTACAAGTAATCTAAGTTTGAATCCTACATTTAGAATGAAATCATGTAAACAAAATAAAACATGTAACAAATGAGAAAATTAGTTTATATCTTCAAATAAATGTCTTTTTGTTCATGGTCATACATATATAAAACAAAAAAGAAAAGAAAATCTCATTAGAAGATATAACAATATAACAACTTCAAATAGAAAAATTTAACTACACAATGTTTGAACCTTCTCTTTTCTTTTAATTAAATACTTGTGTCGAAGCCAATCCCCACCATATATTAGTGCCTAAATAGATTCATCGCTCAACCTTGAACGATATTCATCAATCACTCTTCCGCCAGTACTAAACGTGGCCTTTGATGCAACTATAGAGATTGGAATCGCTAGTACATCTGCAGCCATCTTTGATAAGATTTTATACTTCATACTGTTAACCTTCCACCAGTCTAAGGCACTAAAGGAGTTGTCCTCATCATCACTATCAGGTATAAAAAGACCCTCATCAAGATAAGCATCTAATTCTGATTTCATTTGTGGAAGTGCTTCCTTTTCACGCACAATGCTCATGAAACGTTTAAATCTAGTGGGAATGGATGGCTTATGCACTTGTGAAGATGAGATAGTTTGACCACTATTGTTTGCTTCGCTAGAGTTAGAGGATGATTCTTCCATATGCACAACAACATATTCATTATATAGTTGTTGCAAGGAAGTTCACACCTTATTCATATTCTCCATGGCAACTTCTTCAGGTTTATATATCAAAGGAAAACATATATTAACCATGTGAAATTTGCACCTCGGATCCAAAATGCTTGCAATAGCCATCAGTAAGTTACGTTGCCCCTAATACTTGTCAAATTTTCTTTTCATTGGAGCTACCATTTGTCTCAAAAAGATATCTTCATCCTCGGGTCCCATATCAATTACTTCTTTCACCCTTGAAACTTCAGCAAGATATAAGTTTGATGTAGGATATTCATTACCTAAAAATACATAAGTAAAAAAGTTAAAAAATTTATTAAACAAAAAAATGATACGAGTTGCAAGGTTAAACACTTCAAGAAGTTTGAGTACCTGAAATTATATGAGTTGCAAGGTTAAACACTTCAAGAAGTTTGCAAACTTTTCCTACTTTTTCCCAATCCTCTTGTGAAAGTGCATAATCATAATGTGGCTCTCTTTCTTTGTAAGATGCAAAGACAATCCTAAACCTTGAAGCACAGGACAACATCTCAAAGGTTGAATTCAACCTAGTAGGATAATCAATGACAAGCTTCCTATCTCTTAAGTGCTTCTGCTCAACCAAGTCACAAAAAGACTTTAACCTTGTATCATTATGTGTAACATACTTTACACTTTCACGAATGTTGTGAATAACATCCTTGATTTGAGTAAGACCATCTTGAACCAATAAGCTCAATATATGAGCACAGCACCAAACATGAAATAAAGCACCATCAAGGAACAATTTTGTGCTAAGTGACAAGTTGTCTTTCAAATTCCTCATGCAAGAGTCATTATAGGAAGCATTATCAACCGACACCGAATAAATCTTATTTTCAATTCCTCATGCTTTGAAACACTTGAAAATTGCATCTGTAACGTCAACTCCATGCCTTGGAGCAGGGACTCTTACAAAGCTTAAAACTCTCTTTTGACCCTACATCAACGAAGTGAGCAGTAAGGACCATAAATTCAGTAACTTGATGACATGATCTCCACATATCTATAGTTAAACTGATCTTGCTCACATTCTTAAGTAATGTCTTCAACTTCTTCTTCTCAGACTCATAAATAGCCAGACCATCACTTCTTATTGTTTTACGAGACACCTTTTGAAATTCTGGTATTCCATACTCAAAAGCCCACATTAGAACTTGATAATCAGCAATGTTAAATGGCATTTCATGTACCATGATAGTAGTGGCAATTATTTCTCTTATCTTTTCATTAGAATATCTTTCACCAGGAACGATGAAAGGATTAGCCAAGATAGGTCGAAATGGAATGGCACTTTGTTGTTTTGTTCCTCTCATTTGCAGCCTTCGTTGAAAGCATTTATTTGCATGCCTCCTTAGATGACTAGTACTAGACCCCTTTCCACCTGTAGATAACTTTTCCTTACAATACATGCACTCATCTTTCCTTGCTCCCCCAACTTCAACTTTGTTAAAATCCTTCCAAACTGCAGAAGTTTTTTGTCTTTTTTTCTTAATCACACAATTGTCTTCTTCTGGTTGACTTGAATCTGTTGGTGCATTTTGATTGGTGTTCGGAGTTTGACTTGTTGGTATAATTTGATTGACCTCATCAACTTGTAAAACAGAAGATGAATTTGTACCATCCATGTCGAGTTACTAAAACATTGACAAAATAATTAATAATTGATAATGTCATTGACAAAATAATTAATAATTGATAATGTTGTTACTTTAAGCATACCTAACATGCTGCTACTTTAAAGTTATCAGAAACAAACTAAAGCCAACAATAAGTATCAGATCAACAAATAAAAAATAGGCAGTCATCAAATTAACAAATTATAACAATGATGGTCTTAAATTAACAGATTATAACAATCATGATCTCAGGACTAATAATTTTGTCAGCTAATACATATAACAGTATAAATAAAAATATAAAAAAGAAAGAAGGATTTAGTTTATGGTAGTACATAAAATACCAAGAAAAAAGAAATTCCAATGAGATGCCTCTATAAATGGTAATCTTGAAATATATATACAAGCACATGTTTAAATCAACTATCAGAAAAAAACGATTCCAAAATCACAATACCAGAGAGTTGCATATGGAAAACTAATGAATTAACAAATCGCCTGTTCACATGCATATCAAGTCATCATCATGAATGCGCTGATCTCAATTTATTCAGCTTTGTCTATGTCAGCTAATAACATACCGAGAATTGACCAAGAAAATTACGATTTGATCACAGAAATTTCAGTACAGCAAGTTGGAATTATCAACAGGAATTTGTAATTGATAAAGACTATTTGGTGTAATTGGCGAATTAAAGAAATTTTGAATGAAACAATTAGAATTTTCAAGAAGCAAATGATCACAACAATTCAAATTGATGACAGGGCCCGCAAGCGCATGGGTTATGTCGCGTAATATAAAAGATTATCGTTCTCCACAGGGACTGTGTTCAAAGTACCAGCATGTTAAAATTTAATTATCCACATAATTGATTTTTAATATTTTTATAAAATTAAACAAATTAAAGTTGCATAGAATACAAATAAATAAAATTTACTTGATACTTAAAAATCAGAGTTGAGAATATCTTGGGATTTTGGGGGATCAAGACTCTATTTTATGTTAATGAATTTTAACTTTTCATAAATAAGAATCAAATTAAGTTTTCCAAGGCGAATTTTCCAAAAGCTAATTAATATGTTCCTCTCGGAATCCTATTAGTGTACCTAACCTATGGAAAGCGCTGCTTAATCCTCAAAATGGCCCATTATCATTTTATGAAAATCCCTTTTATTTCCTCAAAAGAATTTTGATTACTTTCACGGTTTTACCGAGGTCATAAAAAGTATCTCAAAAATCTTAGGTTTAGTTCAAAGCTTTCCGATAAAAATAAATCTCTCGATTCTATTTATTACCTAAACTTACTAATATACCCGTAAGTATACAGTTTTATCATTTAGGTTCTTGTTAGGAATTACTAAAAGCATTGAGCATAATTGAACTAAATGGAAAATAGAAATTTATTTAATTTAAAGTCAAAGTAACATTAGTATAAAATATTATCACACCCCCTTTATCCCAAGATAATTAATTTAGCTACTCATGAAATAATTCAAATTCATATAAATAATGGAAAAATAAAACATACAAGATATGGTAAAAATAAAGACTTACAGGTTTCTCCAAAAGCTCAGAATAATTTACCACTGTATTTCCTTGTTGCAATATTCTCCACCAATTACAAATTTAAATAACTCACTTTTACAATTCACAACTCTTAAGAAAAAGAAAATAAAAAGAAATGGGACAGAAAACTAAAATGAAAGAAAAGAGAGAGAAAACGAATGCAAAAGAAAAGAAAAGGACGGAGGAAGAAAACAAAAGAACGAAAGAGAAAAGAGGGAAAAGAAAAGGAATTGAAGCTTATGGAAATTGATGGCTGGCTGCTTCCGTGTTGCTCTCCCTTTTATAGGTGAATGAATGAATGAATCCAGCTAAAAAAACGCGTTAAAATTGCAAGTGGAAGAAACTTTCGGTGCATGTGAGTTCTAGCTGTGCCAACTTGTTTCCAATTTGTATATTTTAATATTTCTAATAATTCGGTGCTTGGATTTATTCAGCTGGACAAATTCCAAGTGGAAAGGTGCTGGAATTCCACAAGACCGAGTGACAACTTGCTGGGGGGTTGGACGGTTTTGTGGCTTGTTGTTGGATGGAGATCTGGACGGTGTTGTATTGAGTGGGTTGCTGGGCGGTGTTGATTTGAGGGGGCCGGTGTTGTGGTTTGAGGGACAGTGGAGTTGCTGGACGGTGTGGAGAAGAGAGTGTTGATGAAGAGTCGGTGTGTGTTGGTGGTGAAGAAACTGGACGTTGTGGGCTGGACGGTGTGGAATTGATGGAGTCGGTGTTGAGTTGAGGGGACGGTGTGGAGAGAAGTGTGTTGCTGATTGATCCGGTGTGGCTGTGAAGAGTTGGAAGGAGTCGGTATGGTGATCCGGTGTTGGAACCTGCATAGTCGTTGTGAAGATCATTGATGCTAACCTTCATTTCGCTTGAGCGAGAGTTTCTCGCTTAAGTGAAAATACTCCAGTAGCTCAATGTCTGTCTTTCGCTCAAGCGAGAGTTGAAGGAAACCATCTCGCTCAAGCGGAGAAAGGTTCGCTCAAGCGAGAGGTGTTGTTTCACTATTTCACTCGGAATAACCTTGTTCGGATTTGTTTGGGGAGTAATTCAGTCGTCTCTTTCTTCATTCCTTGATCCATTCGGACACGTTTACTCGAAAGTCTAACTTGCATTCTCACTCGGAATTGCCTCAACCGTCATGCAGCCCATTCGGTTATCTTCACTCGGTAAGCGGATATACCTTTCACTCAGAAATTTGAACTTGAAAGACTCTGGAAATGCAACTTTCTGCCCCAACTCACTCGGAAGTTCCTTCCTCGGAATATGTCACTCGGGCTTAGTGTGAAACTTGAGAGTCTGCCCGAGTGTGATTCATTTCCGGTCGGATTTTTCCTTGCTTAATAAGACACTACTTGGAAATACCTTGTTCCCCTTGAGAATGCCATCTTCTCCGAATGAAACCACTCGGAAACCTCCTTATTCAACATTTGCTCTTTCAGTGGCTTCTTCTGCTCGGACAATAGTTTTGACGACTCGGGAGTTTTCCAATCGTAGGCAGTTTTGCACAGAAAAATAATTCAGACTTGTTTCAATCAGCATTTCTTCACTCGGATTATTTGCAATCAGAAAACTCACACTCGGATTTTACTTCAATCGGCAATCTTTTCACTCGGAGAATAGTTTTGGACAGCATCTATTCAAAGTCAGTCCCTTTTTTCACTCGGATTGGTTACAGTAGGGGATCTTCCACTCGGATTCTCCTCCAACCGAGACTTATTTCTTTTCAGCATTGAACCTCCAACAGGGTTAGCCATTTTATCACTCGGAATGGCTTTGACAGGGAACTTTCCACTCGGATTTACCTTCAACAGTGCAGTATTCCACTCGGAAATGCTCCATTCTGAGTCCTTCCACTCGGATTTGGTCATTTCTGAGTCATCCTACTCGGATTTGGTCATTTTGAGTCAGATTTCAGCACTCTGAGTCGGAATTCAGCATTCTGAGTCAGAATTCAGCATAAAAAGAGAGTTCTTTCCACTTTGGGCATTGTTCTTCTTGTTTCTTTATCATTTTATGGTCGTTTTTCTCTTGTTTTTGACCCTTTATTGCCTTAATTTCTGCAAAATAACATACCCAAGTAGAATAGAGTGGAAATAAAGCAAAAATCGCAATAAATAAAGGAAATATAGTGGATAATGATAAAAATCCTAAGCAAACTGGATCTAATTTATTGTACTATAAAGCACTTATCAATTGAACAGGCCTAGATTAATTGAATTGACACGTACAACTAATTGACAATTTTAATTGACCAAAATTTGTAATTTTATGTGCATATACCCATTGTAAATCAAGATCGAATCAATTAAAATTGGCATAGGTATGCATGAATTTAATGAAAGAATTTGAACAATTAATTAACAATAATTTGCCACTGATTGAAGAAACAATTTCAAAGCAAAATTGAGTAATTGGAATTTTTATACCAAAACTTTGAAATGTCAAAAGAAGAATTGCTAAAGACAAAATTTGAACAATGAGTAATCAGAATTCAAAAAGAATTATACTGCCCATATACATGAATTCACGTCAAAGATCAAAGGAAATTTCGCAATAGCATGGATGAAGATTTTGAATTAAATTTCAAGGAGACAGACACGTACCGTTTCTTATAATTGGCAGAAATTGAAAGATGGCTTTGATAATTAATTCAAATGACCACTCTCTAAAACAATTGTAAAATTTGATCAGGCAATAAGAGTTGTGTTTTGTTCGTGTTATGTGCGCAAAGGGAATAACACAGCCTACATGGACTCAACTCAAATGACAAAATTAGAAACCCTAAATATAATTCTTTTCCTTCATTTTTTTTGATTATGAATTTGTAATATTAATTTTTAAATTTATTTTATGTTATAAATATTATATATATAATATATATAACTAATTGATAATAATTAACATAATTAAACACGCCGGCCTGTTGGGCTTCAAAGGCTTTTTAGAAAGCCTATGGCCTGGCCTGTTTAGTTAAAAAGGCCTTTTTAAAAGCCTAAGCCTGGCCTTCTTGCCCGACAAGCCTGGCCTGGCCTATCTAGGCTTTAAACAGTCCGGGCCCCAACAAACGGCCTGGCCCATTTCCATCCCTAGTTGGGCCATAGCTTAGGCAGTATGGACCAGTTAGGTTATCTGGGTGGCTTGAGCTTGGGCGGCTTGTGGCTCAGAAAGTTGTGGGTTTGATTGGATGGGGTTTGAAGCATGGAGATTCATTGTTTGCTGATCATTGGTATCTTACAAGTTGGTGACAATTACAGGAGAGTACCTTGGGGATAGGTCGTATGGTGGGAGAGGCACAACGTTGCTGTCTAGGTCGATGAAAGTGTGTGGTGGTGCATAACCATAAGGCATTCCATAGGGTGATAGGGGATCAGTGTTAGGTTTTCCAATGTTGATGTCAAAAGAAGCGGCCGTGGGGTTCGTAACTTGGTCTTCTGTTGGACCGAAACCTGGGGGGTTAAGTGGGGTAGTCGATTGCTCCTCATTACCTATAGAAGAGCCACCTTTTGTGACTCTTTTTTCCAAGAGTTTTATTAGTTCCACTATTTTCTCTCTCAACTGGTTCACCTCGTCCCTGAGATTTTCATTCATATGTTCCGTTTCAGCCATGAGTCTCTTTTGAAGTCGGGTTCTGTAAGGGTGTCTCCCCGTGGTGTCTTTGGAATTCTTAAAAGAATAGAAAGGAAATTAGTCAAATGGAACTTGACGTGTCTCATGAATCATTACTTCCCTCGTTACTCATTTTTGAAAATATTTTTACACCCGGGGAAGTAACAATTAATGAAATTTATTACAAACCAGGAGCCATGTTAGTTATGGGCATTCTGATTATTTAAAAGATCTTACATTTTGTTTCATTTAGATGATTCAGAAAACCCATAACTCAGGATCAAAAAAACATAAGTAAAAATGTACAAAAGGAAAAGAATGCTTGCTCGTTAGAGGATTATTACTATAACTAAAAGAGATCATTTTTTAAAGAGAATAATCTATCAAAGGAGCAAGTGGTCCATTAATTTGGATTAGAAGGGAAAGTAAAAATGAGAAAAGGTAGAGGGAAAGTCTGCCACTTTGTGCCCTAAGTTAGGTTTTTTTTGAAGGCCTCATACCGATTCTAAGGTTTGTCTAACAGTGATACCTCATATTAGATAGCTTGCACTAAATGTCTAAAGGTCACTAGAGCCAAGATCCTACTTATGATGTTGACCACAACAATGGAAAGTCTACTAGGTGTGGCCTATTATGAATAAGTCAAACTCTAGCTGAGGTTCTCACGATAGCTAGACAGGATGTACATCCCAAATGACACCGCTATCAACTTTCCCTAATCTTAAGCTTCATTTGAGGCCAGTTATAGGGCTCCACTCAAAAGTATGTATAAATTATGAGCGTAGTGTATGAAAGAGGCATTCCATACCTGTACCTTTTACCCATCCTGCATAGAGAACAAACAAAAATAAAGTCGTCTACCCTAGGGTTCAATAACACACAAACAATAACAGAAAATAAATGACAAAATATAAACAAAGCAAAAATTACACATAAACATTGACAAAAATTAAAATAAAATAAAATAAAAATAAAGAAGTTAAATAATTAACAGGATATTTTAAAACATGCGCTATCAACTTGGTTGGTTGACTCTCTAACTCTCCAGTGGAATCGCCATCTATCACGACCGAGATCGCGGTAGGATGGCTGACCCTTAAAAAGATAAATTGGTTTCGAAATTCTTTTGAAAAGAAACAGAGCGTAACTATGAAACAAACGAAACAGGGAGTCGTCACCAATATTTTTTAAAGATAAAATACTAGAAAAACTTTCTTAAAAAGCACTAGTCAAAACAAGTAAAATTCCAAGTTTGGGAGTCGAATTATAGGTGAGGAAGGTATTAGCACCTCATAACTATCCGTTATAAAACGGCTACCTCAAATTGATAGCGTTTATTATAAGTAGGAGACTTATAATTTCGAAATAAGGTTAAGAGGATGTCTCGTCCAAATTAATCTTAAATCGAATAACTTGACTAAACTTTGATAGTAGGAGACTTGACTAAATAGTGACAGTAAGAAATAACAAAATAGTGACAATAGTAAATTTGACCAAACAGTGACAGTAAGACATTCGACAAACAGTAACAGTAAAAACTTGACAAAACCTGTTACAGTATGAAACTAGACAAACAGTGACAGTAAGAAACTTGACAAAATAGTGACAATAAGAAAGGGTACAGCAGAGTGAAAGTAAAGGTTAACAGGACGTCCCGTCCAAATTAACCCTTCTCTGTAAGAAAAATAAAATATATTGAAAATATAAGAAGACTAACAAGAAATCTCATCTAAATTAACCTTCTCATGATAAAGCAATTTTCTAAAATTAAATAGTAAAATATTTTCAAGATTGGACAAAAACACACAAAAATTATTAAAAGGAAAGTGGGCCTAACAGGAGTTATTCCCACTTCTACGTATTCTCAAGCGTATTGAGAAATCAGGGTCACATAGTTCTAGGAATTAGAAATAATTTTTTTATTTTTTTTCAAACTTTAATCTTGATTTAAGGAAAAATATTTTTTTGAAATTTTGTGTTATGAAATAAATTTTATGCATAAGGAAAATACAAGATTAAGTATTCTGTACGTGTATTATCCTTCACGATTTTATAACATCGGTGTAGGCAAGTCATCTCGCACTACACTTATTTAATGAAAACAATGGTTTTAATTCAAAAAAAAGGAAACTAAAAATTAGGACTAAATTCAAACAAATTTAGGATTTGAACCCTTCTCCTTTAACTAAGTACCCCACACACCTACCAATTGAGCTATCATGTTCTACTAATGAGTTTTGGTTACAAAAATACATGAACTTAGTTAGCTGCTTCTATTTTTTTTAAAGGTGGGCCTTATCATAAGGCCCATAACCACAACATTCTAACCTAAATTATAAACATTGCAAAGGAGTCAGAAAGTAGTGTGGCAGCCATGAAAAAAAAGGAAGGAAGAGAGAGAAAACAATAGAGGAGAGAGAAAGTAAACCAAAAAGGGAGAGAGAAAGGGGCCGATGGAGTTTGCGATCTGGCTAGCGGTGGTGGTTCCAGTGGCAGTTTTCTTCCTCTTTTATATTTTTTTCTATTGCTATTTTGATATTTTTTCTTAGTTGGTGAGTGTTTATGGTTGATGAAGAAGATGAAGAAAATGTAGATGAAGTGTGTAGATCCCCCGTGTGTCAAAAATCCTTCTCCATTTTAAGATCTCTGGAGGGCATACAAACCAAGATTTGGGCGGATTTTAGGGAGTGTTTTAGAAGTGGCATTGGAGAGAGTGATGAATATTTTTTTTATTTTTTTAATAATAATAATAATAATAATATGAAAAGGAGTAAAAAATGGTGTTCATAAAAGAGTTACTTATAAAATTTAAAATGGCTGATGTCAAACCCATGAATACTCTAATGCATCCAAATTATACTATAAACAAAGATGAATCTGGTACATCAGTTGATCAGACTCTTTACAGAGGAATGATTTGATCATTACTGTATTTAACATCCAACAGACCAGATATAATGTTTAGTATGGGTGTATGTGTAAGATATCAAGCAGATTCCAAGGATTCACACTTGTTTGTAGTGAAGAGGATCCTAAGGTATCTTGTAGGTACCACTAATCTTGGACTGTTCTATAAGAGAACAGACTCTATTTCTCTTCATGGATTCTGTGATGTAGACTTTGCAGGTGATAGAACACATAAAAAAAGCACTAGTGATGGATATCACTTTCTAGAAACTAGCTTAATTTCCTGGAGCAGTAAGAAATGGAACTCCATAGCCCTCTCCACAGCTAAAACAGAATGCCTGTCTGCAGTTAGCTGCTGTTCACAACTTCTGTGGATGATGTACCAACTAGAGGATTACTCAATCAAGGAAGAAAACATTCTAGTGTTCTGTGATAACACAAGTGCAATCAATCTGTCAAAGAATCCAATCCATCATTCAAGGCTAAAGCATATTAACTGAAGTATCACTTCATCCGAGACTATGCTCAGAAAGGTATTTTGGATCTACAATACGTGGATACAGACCACCAGTGGGCAGATTTTCTCACAAAGCCCTTGGCTAAAGTAAGGTTTGCTTTTATCAAGTATATTCTGAACATGTGTAATATTGAATAATAAAGGTGTCTCTACGACCTCAGTCTATATGCTCTGTAACTTAGAATTCTTTTCCTGTTATTCTCTAATATTCTGAGAGACGCAGTCTGCACCCTCTTAAATTCTTTTAAATATTCTTTAAAAACATGTGGCGTCTTTTCATTACTCAAAACTTAACCGTGTTTTGAAAACTATTTTTCACTTCATTATGCCACATTGCCTATAAATGTGTTTTACACTTACATGTATTTTCACCTTTTTGAAAAACCTCTGTAACTTCCCTCTTTCTCTGTGAAATCTCTCTCTTTCTTTTTGAACCTCTCTCAAAACCCTTTCATTTTACCCTAAAACCCCTTTTAAAAAACTCTTCATCTTTGAAAACCTTGTTTTTCTCTTTAATGGAAGGAATCAACTTCAATGAAAATCATATTGTTGAATCTGTTTATTTCTCACCGAGTCAATAAAAAGACAAGGGTAGGGATGTTATGGCTAAGTTAAATGGAATTGGTTGGCTTCATTTATGTTCAACTATTTATTCCTATTCACCTTCGCTAGTATTAGAGTTATGGCCTTCAATCACGATCAACAAGGAAGAATCAAAGATATCTAGATTTCTCAGACACAGAAGGATAGAAATCACTCTTAGCGGCATTGCAAATGCCTGTGGCTACCTAAATGATGGACTTACTTTTTCTAATGATTAAATTGGAAGCATAATTTCATAAGCTAAAGTAAATATTTGCCTCTATGGTTTGGAAGCCCCTCCAACTCTTTTGGTAGAAGACCTGCTACCCAAAGCAAAATTTCTACACGCACTGATAAGATAAATTTTTTCTCCAAGAAGAAGTGCAAGAGATATGGTAATGAAATTAGATAAGTTATCTATGGTCCTCATGATGATGAAGACCCCTACTAGTCTTCCCAGCATGATTATATGCTATCTACTCACCACCATTATGAGAAAGCAGAAGAAAATTCCTTTTCTAAGAGTCTTGAGTAGAATCTTTAAACAACATGGGATTGACGTGCAAGGCTTAAGGGATTTGAAAATGTGTGGTAGCTTAGCTACTAAAGCTCCTACATTTTCTGTTATTCTTACTCCTCCTGGAGCCTCTCAGCAAGCTAAACCTGAAGATGAAAAGACATCTTTAGTAGACAACTCCTCATCAGACTCAGACCGACCAGAGTCTAGACCCCCTACTAAGAAACTCAGAACTTTTGTTGACATTTCTCCCAGAATATCAAGGGTTGGTACTTCCATGAGAAAGTCTGAACCAGCTGAGAAGATTAGCAATGTAACATCCCCATTTTAATTATAAGCAACCGAATTAAATAAAAAGTCAACAAGTTAACACTTCCCTTAATTTAATTAACTAGAAGTAATAGGATGATAACGTGGAGACAAGGTGGCATGGGCAGGATTATCGCGTTTCCCCATCCCACCATCCTGATCTCCGCGCAAGTATTTATACGGGTGATGGCCATGCTCTTCACGCGGAGAACCCTGCGAACTTCCTTCTTCATTCTTCTTTTCTCTTATTTTCTCTCTCACCTTCTCTGCCCTCCAGTCTATTTCCTGCTTCGAGAGCCAAGGTAACGGTGCTACAGTGGAGTGGAACTCCCCACACGAGAAAGGACGATCGCCAAGTGAAGCAGCAGGGAGGAGAACCACCATTCAAGCAGAAAGAAATCCCTCGGAGTTTCGTAATTGGTAGGGGGAGTATCTTCTATCTTAAATGCATGGGTTATGAACAGGTTCCGAGTGCTGATGCTTGCTATATCCGTGCTCTGATTGTGTATTGTGTTGCATGCAAGTGCGTACAGCCCAGTTGCATGACGAGTGAAAGATGAGTATTGCATGTTAACACCTTTCTTACAGATGTATGTGCTGCAGGGTCTCGATCTGCATGTTGGGTTGTGTTGATATGAATGTCCGATTGAAACTATCCAGGTCATAGAAATGCATGTGTTGATATGAATGCTTTAATAAATTGTTTGCGTATAGGAGATGCCTGCTTTAAACGGATTCTGACACTGTTTTACACCGATTGCATGTTAGGTTGTGATGACTTGAAATGCTTGAGTGAACTTGTGATTTTTAGAATGATGCATGCGCTGTTTAAGGTTAAATAATGCTGTAAACCGATTGCATGTCTTGATTGAATGAAATGTTTATGGATGCTTGAATGTGGACTGATACCGATTGCATGGGACTCATACGTTACAATGGAATGATAATGGATTGCATGAAAGCTATATGTGTTAAACCGACCTGCTGAATCCTGATAATGTGTATTACTGATTGCATGATATGTGTACTTGAATAAGAGAATGCATGCGTGAAATAAATGTTGTGTGTCGAATCCGCGTGTGGCGCATGGGATGCGTTATGCTGGGAGCACGTAGTGTGGGACACTACCTTCGGTCATCCAGTGTGGGACGCTGTAAAATCCTTGAGTGGGACTCGGGGTAGCCCTTGAGTGGGACTCGGGCTGCCTGTGAACACCTCCGTTGGCGCTGAGAGCGCTGGTGTCACCTGTGGGCAAACGGTTGGGTACCTGTAAAACGGCCAAGCAGCAGGGAGCTGATTGATAGCTGAGAGCTATGTATAAAAAGGCTGAGATGCCTACGTTGCAACGTCTGACCGATACACACAATGCGGAACCGAGTGAAACCTTCTGTGCTTATTACTGTTAATATTGTTACTACTGTTAGTGTTGTTTGGAATTGGTTAAGTATGCCGAGTAGTAAGTGAATGGGTGAATACGTAGGACTGAGTGAATGCTCTGTGCATGTGTTATTGACTGGAATTTGATTATGCAATTGATATCGTGTATGAGGATACTGAATGTGTATGCCAAGTAATCCATTCCGTGTGTACGTGCCGTGGATGCTGAATGAAAACTGTTTCATGAATATACGTATATATATGCATACAAGCGTATCCGTGTCATTGAAAATGTCATGACTATAGCCGAGTGACGATCGGTAAATGTAGAACGGTAAGAGTTATTTATATATGTCTTGACTGATGGATGTTGCCCTGGTTTTAATCGTGTTATACGTATATGTATTGTTGTATAATTAGAACACAACCTGAGTCGGTATCTATCATTTAAAATCTAAGATGCTCACCCCTGCAGTGGCCATTTTTCAGTGAATGTCTCTCGAGATGAGGATCAGAAGCGGAGTTGGAACGCTGAGTGAAGTGCTGATACATTAGGAAGGCTTAATTAATGCGAAGTTAGATTAAGCTCTGACCGGTTCGTGCAGGATGTTAGTGTTTTGGACAAATAGAACCTTATGGGCAAGGAGGAATCTGATTTTGTGTTTGTAAATGTTAACATACGCTCTTATATATATATATATATGTGTGTTGCGTGTTATATTGTGCTGTGGAAGGTGTTGAATGATAAGTCCGGACGTCTAAGCATACCCTGCGAGCGTATGAGGCCGGTGTGGCTATGGGTAAGTAGTGGGATTAAGTTTGGGGTTGAGAGGATGAAATAAAGAGTTTAAATATGCTTCGAGTGAGTAAAGAGAGAAAGATGAGTGAAAACCCCGAGTGGTCGTAAGAAGAGAAATCTTTACCGAGTGAAAAACGTCAGTAAAAACCGAGTGAGGGAGAGTTCGTATTTTCCGAGCGAAATCATGAATAAATCCTAAGTGAGGCAGAGTGGCGCTTCCCGAGTGAAAACCTCGAGTGATTCCCTGCTGTGAGAGGAGTTCAATTGGTGGTTTAGGGAGGATTGGATCCTGAGTATAAGGTATTGATAATCCGAGCGAAGGATGTAAGGTCCGAGTGAGTAAGAATCGGTGTCCCGAGTGGTGGGGTTTAGAGAGGCCGAGTGAGACTTAACTTTCCAATTTCCGAGTGAAGTTCCTCGCTTCAGCGAACAACATACTCACTCCAGCGAGTGTGGGCTAGGAAGACTTATGTTGGATTCACGTGGGCGGAGTCATACCTCACTGAGGTGCTAGAGCAGTTCGCCCAAGCGTGAGGACTCGCGCTGAAGTGAGTATTTGTCAGAATGGGATGCCGCCCAATTACCCTTCCTCTCCGTTGTGGCGCTAAAGTGACCCCAACAACGGTGTTGACCCCGGCTTGGGCGTTGTGGTTGAGTCCGCCCAGGCATTGTCATACCTAGTTGAGTTGGGCGGAATGAGTTCAGGCCCCTCTCCCCTCCACAATCTACTACCGCACATGTACATCTCCTTCTCCTTCCCCTTACCTATTTCCTCCTACTAAATGACTAGTGTTACTCGTGGAAAAGTTTTCCTTGTGAATTCCCCTCCATCCGCTGTTGCATTACCATACCCCGCCTAGGCGGTATCAGACCTCGCCTGAACGAGCCAACGGTGTTGTGTAAGCCGCCCAGGCGCTGGCGTATTACATTAAACCAACAAACCTGTTCCAGTCTTAGCTTTTCTGATAATTGCCATATGCGTGTGAATACTCTTTATTTTCCCTTGCCTGCTTCCTTCTATGTCGAATGAGCCGTGACTGTTTTTGTGAAAAATTTCTCTCTTGGTTTTGGAATTATTATTTGCAAGGATTAGGGTGTTACATTTTGGTATCAGAGCGGACCGAAAGGTCCAAGGCCAAGGTAAGCCTACTGAGTGTAAGTGGTTGTGTGTATGATCATGATTGCTGTGGTGTGAATTCAACTTGATTGATACTCTGTTACTGAATCATGGGTAGGGGAGTTGTTCCTTCTGACCCGACTAATTGTGTGACATACGAGGACACATAATGGGCTAAGTTACTAAATATTAGACTAAATTCCGATTGGAATTAAGTAACTAGGAATACTTATCCTTGAATGTTGATTTCAGGATAAGGGATGGTACATCGCCAAAGCATGGAGGCTATAGCCACGACATTCCAACGCTTTGCAGACGTGTTTGAAAGGCAGGGCCAGCCTCGAGCTGAGGAGGGCCGAGTGATGGACCGCTTCTTAAAGAGGAAGCCGAGTGAATTCCTAGGAGGACGGAACCCTGAGGCAGCGTTTAAGTGGACTCAGGAATTGGAGAGGATTTTTGGGGGTCTTCGCTGTACCGAGGCCCAGAAGGTAGAGTGTGCAGTGTACATGCTGCGAGACAAAGCGGAGAACTGGTGGAAAATAGCCAGAAGCCGATTCCCTGAAGATGATAATCAACTGACGTGGAACGATTTTAAGGCATGCTTCTTAGAGAAGTACTTTCCCGACACAGTGAGGAGTCGGAAAGAGCTGGAGTTTATGGAGTTAAAACAGGGCTCCATGACTGTGGAAGAATACGCGACCAGATTCGAGGAATTGTGCCTGTTCTATCCACCCTTCCAGCAGCCTGGGACGGAGAACTCCAAGTGCCTTAAGTTTAAGAACGGATTGAGATCGGATATTAAGCGGGCCTGCAGATACCATGAGATACGGAGTTTCCCTGCATTAGTGAACAAATGTAGAATATTTGAGGAGGACGACAAGGCCCATTCGAACCAGAGCAGCAGGAACCACTATTCCCTGAGACCCCAACGACCTCGTTTCAAAAAGCCAAGCAATGTTGGCAGGAACATGCCTTTTTCCAAATTTGGGAGTCGGAATCAACCTGAAAGACGATCAGTGGTAGGAGACGGAAGGTGTTTCAAGTGTGGAGGAAACCACTTTGCCAGAGACTGCAAGGATGATGGTGATGTAGTGTGCTTTCACTGCAACAAGAGAGGACACATTCGCCCCGACTGCCCCCAACTACACCGAGCAAACATTAATGTACGTCAAGGGGGATTTCAAGAAAGGAACCGAGTGAATGATAACCAACGTCCTGGTGGCAGAGGCAACGGAGCCAGAGGAAACGGGATGCGTACTCCAGATAACCGAGGAAGGGATACCGGCCCAACAGCGGCAGAAAGGATCTACACCATCAACGCAGAGGATGTTGCACCAGCAAGCGACCTAGTACAATGTAAGTGCTCACTCGGAATGAATACGCTTAATGTTGTTTTCGATTCGGGAGCCACCCATTCTTTTATAGCTGATGAGTGTGTGAAGCGTTTGAAGTTACCTACTGTGTCTATGAATCGGACTTTGGAAGTGGCCAGCCCGACTGGCGCTAATGTGTTCACGTCGTCAATGTGCAAAGATGTAGCGTTTGAGTTGTATGATCGGAGTTTCACCTTCGATCTGATTTGCATGCCCTTAAAGGGACTTGACATCGTGCTCGGAATAGATTGGCTTTCAGCCAATAAGGTGTTAGTAGATTGTAGAGGCCGAGAGATAGTTTTTCTGAGACAGCCCACTGAGATCGACACGGCACCAGGTATAACCCAACTGTTTATGATGCTTTATCTAACCGAGGGTGAGAGTAAAATCCGAGTGAACGAGATCCCGATTATCTGTGAATTCCCAGAAGTGTTCCCTGAAGACGTACCGAGTGTCCCTCCCAATAGAGAAATCGAATTCTCTATAGACTTAATCCCTGGGGCCGAGCCAGTCTCCAGTGCACCATATAGGATGTCCTCAACTGAGTTAGCCGAGTTGAAGAAACAAGTGGATGAGTTACTTGGAAAGCAGTTCATTAGACCGAGCGTATCACCATGGGGCGCACCTGTATTGCTTGTTAAGAAGAAGGATGGCAGCATGAGACTTTGTATAGATTACCGACAGCTAAACAAACTCACAATCAAGAATCGGTATCCACTGCCCAGAATTGATGATTTAATTGACCAGCTGCTAGGAGCCTCAGTCTTCTCAAAAATCAATCTACGATCGGGGTATCACTAAATCCGAGTGAAGGATTCGGACATTCCTAAAACTGCCTTTAGGACTCGGTATGGTCACTACGAGTATGTAGTGATGCCGTTCGGTGTGACAAACGCCCCTGCTGTTTTCATGAATTACATGAACAGCATATTCCACTCCTATTTAGACCGGTTTGTAGTTGTTTTCATCGATGACATCCTAGTTTATTCTAAGACTTCTGAGGAGCATGAAGGACATCTCCGAGCGGTACTTAAAGTATTGAAGGAGAAACAATTGTTTGTGAAGCTCTCAAAGTGCGAATTTTGGATGGACGAGATCCACTTCCTCGGACATGTGATTTCCGAGCGAGGTGTCTCGGTGGACCCTTCGAAGGTCACAGCTGTAATGGCATGGGAGAAGCCCAGGTCGGTCTCGGAGATAAGGAGTTTTATGGGCCTGGCAGGTTATTATAGAAGGTTCATCGAAGGTTTTTCTAAACTGGCATTACCACTAACTAAATTGACTCGGAAAAACGTTCCCTTCGTGTGGAGTCCCGAGTGTGAGAACAGCTTCCGAGAGCTAAAGAACAAGTTGACGACTGCTCCAGTGCTGGCATTACCCGAGTTACAAGAGAGCTTCGTGGTCTATTGTGACGTGTCAGGACTCGGATTAGGGTGTGTACTTATACAGAGAGACCGAGTGATAGCATATGCCTCTCGGCAATTGAGACCTCATGAGCAGCATTACCCGACCCATGACTTGGAGCTGGCACCAGTAGTTTTTACACTAAAAATATAGAGGCATTACTTGTACGGGTCCAAATTTGAAGTGTACAGCGATCACAAGAGCCTCAAATACCTATTCGACCAAAAGGAGCTGAACATGAGGCAAAGAAGATGGATTGAGTTTTTAAAAGACTACGATTTCAAGTTAAAATACCACCCGGGTAAGGCAAATGTTGTGGCCGACGCATTGAGTCAGAAATCCCTCCACATGGCAGCAATGATGGCAAAAGAAGTAGAGTTGTTGGAGCGGTTCCGAGACATGAACTTGTATGTTGACGTCCCCTCCTCTCGGAAAATGACAATCGGTACGTTGAGGATCGCCAATGAATTCTTAAAATCCGTGTATGAGCAGCAACAGTTGGACTCCTACCTAACTGAAATGAAGGAAACTCAGGCCAAAGGAAAGGACTTATCCTTGACCGAGGGATCAGATGGGATCTTCCGGGTGAGAAACAGAATATACACGCCAAGTAGAGGAGGATTAAGAAGAATGGTGCTTGATGAAGCCCACAAAAGCCTACTCAGTATTCACCCGGGAACCACAAAAATGTACCATGACTTGAAGAAACAGTTCTGGTGGCCCGGACTAAAGAAAGATGTGGCGGAATATGTGGCCCGGTGTATTACTTGTCAGAAATCAAAAGTGGAGCACCAAAAACCGTACGGTGCAATGCAGCCCCTAGAGATTCCCGTGTGGAAATAGGACTCGATTGCGATGGATTTTATCATGGGATTACCCAAAAGCCGAGCGGGCCATGATGCAATTTGGGTCATTGTCGACCGACTGACGAAGAGTGCACACTTTCTACCTGTAAATATGAAGTACCCATTGCATAAGTTGGCTCGGATTTACATTCAAGAAATTATCCGACTGCATGGCATACCTACTTCCATCGTATCAGATAGGGACCCTAGGTTCACATCCCGGTTTTGGACCAGCCTGCATCAGGAAATGGGGACGAAGCTTTGGCTTAGTTCTGCCTACCACCCCCAATCGGATGGACAATCCGAGCGGACAATTCAGAGTCTAGAAGACTTATTAAGAGCGTGTGTGTTAGAGCATGGTGGAGACTGGGAGCAGTACCTTCCCTTGATCGAGTTTATGTACAACAACAGCCATCATCACAGCATTGGCATGGCACCCTACGAGGCACTATATGGACGCAGATGCCGAACCCCACTCTGCTGGTCGGAAACGGGTGAAAGTCTACTATTGGGACCAGACATCATGAAGCAAACCACAGAGCAGATCCGAGTGATACAGGAAAGGATGAAAGCATCTCAAGACAGGCAAAAGAGCTACCATGACAAGCGCACCAAACCATTGGAATTTTCAGTCGGAGACCGAGTGTTTTTGAGAACTTCTCCGAGTAAAGGAGTCGGACGAGCCTTAAAAAGTGGGAAGTTAAGCCCTCGATATATTGGGCCTTATGAGGTGTTAGAACGAGTCGGCCCCGTGGCATACCGCATCGCATTACCGACCCACTTGTCCCGATTGCACAACGTATTTCATATATCTCAACTAAGGAAGTATTTACATGACCCCAGCCACACGATGCCTGACGATGAAGTAGAGATCAAAGAAGACCTGACCACTGTGACTACACCGATTGGAATCGTGGACCGATCGGTAAAACGCTTGAGAAACAAAAACGTAAGGCTGGTTAAGGTGGAGTGGCAGCAAGACAAGACCACCTCCTGCACGTGGGAACGCGAAGATGCCATAAGACAGCAGTACCCCGAGTTGTTCATTTAGGTGAGTTACCGACTGAAGTTTTGTTTGAATTACCGACTGAATTTCGGGGACGAAATTCTTTTCAAGTGGGGGAGAACTGTAACATCCCCATTTTAATTATAAGCAACCGAATTAAATAAAAAGTCAACAAGTTAACACTTCCCTTAATTTAATTAACTAGAAGTAATAGGATGATAACGTGGAGACAAGGTGGCATAGGCAGGATTATCGCGTTTCCCCATCCCACCATCCTGATCTCCGCACAAGTATTTATACGGGTGATGGCCATGCTCTTCACGCGGAGAACCCTGCGAACTTTCTTCTTCATTCTTCTTTTCTCTTATTTTCTCTCTCACCTTCTCTGCCCTCCAGTCTATTTCCTGCTTCGAGAGCCAAGGTAACGGTGCTACAGTGGAGTGGAACTCCCCACACGAGAAAGGACGATCGCCAAGTGAAGCAGCAGGGAGGAGAACCACCATTCAAGCAGAAAGAAATCCCTCGGAGTTTTGTAATTGGTAGGGGGAGTATCTTCTATCTTAAATGCATGGGTTATGAACAGGTTCCGAGTGCTGATGCTTGCTATATCCGTGCTCTGATTGTGTATTGTGTTGCATGCAAGTGCGTACAGCCCAGTTGCATGACAAGTGAAAGATGAGTATTGCATGTTAACACCTTTCTTACAGATGTATGTGCTGCAGGGTCTCGATCTGCATGTTGGGTTGTGTTGATATGAATGTCTGATTGAAACTATCCAGGTCATAGAAATGCATGTGTTGATATGAATGCTTTAATAAATTGTTTGCGTATAGGAGATGCCTGCTTTAAACGGATTCTGACACTGTTTTACACCGATTGCATGTTAGGTTGTGATGACTTGAAATGCTTGAGTGAACTTGTGATTTTTAGAATGATGCATGCGCTGTTTAAGGTTAAATAATGCTGTAAACCGATTGCATGTCTTGATTGAACAAAATGTTTATGGATGCTTGAATGTGGACTGATACCGATTGCATGGGACTCATACGTTACAATGGAATGATAATGGATTGCATGAAAGCTATATATGTTAAACCGACCTGCTGAATCCTGATAATGAGTATTACTGATTGCATGATATGTGTACTTAAATAAGAGAATGCATGCGTGAAATAAATGTTGTGTGTCGAATCCGCGTGTGGCGCATGGGATGCGTTGTGCTGGGAGCACGTAGTGTGGGACACTACCTTCGGTCATCCAGCGTGGGACGCTGTAAAATCCTTGAGTAGGACTCGGGGTAGCCCTTGAGTGGGACTCGGGCTGCCTGTGAACACCTCCGTTGGCGCTGAGAGCGCTGGTGTCACCTGTGGGCAAACGGTTGGGTACCTGTAAAACGGCCAAGCAGCTGGGAGCTGATTGATAGCTGAGAGCTATGTATAAAAAGGCTGAGATGCCTACGTTGCAACGTCTGACCGATACACACGATGCAGAACCGAGTGAAACCTTCTGTGCTTATTACTGTTAATATTGTTACTACTGTTAGTGTTGTTTGGAATTGGTTAAGTATGCCGAGTAGTAAGTGAATGGGTGAATACGTAGGACTGAGTGAATGCTCTGTGCATGTGTTATTGACTGGAATTTGATTATGCAATTGATATCGTGTATGAGGATACTGAATGTGTATGCCAAGTAATCCATTCCGTGTGTACGTGCCGTGGATGCTGAATGAAAACTGTTTCATGAATATACGTATATATATGCATACAAGCGTATCCGTGTCATTGAAAATGTCATGACTACAGCCGAGTGACGATCGGTAAATATAGAACGGTAAAAGTTATTTATATATGTCTTGACTGATGGATGTTGCCCTGGTTTTAATCGTGTTGTACGTATATGTATTGTTGTATAATTGGAACACAACCTGAGTCGGTATCTATCATTTAAAATCTAAGATGCTCACCCCTGCAGTGGCCATTTTTCAGTGAATGTCTCTCGAGATGAGGATCAGAAGCGGAGTTGGAACGCTGAGTGAAGTGCTGATACATTAGGAAGGCTTTATTAATGCGAAGTTAGATTAAGCTCTGACCGGTTCGTGCCGGATGTTAGTGTTTTGGACAAATAGAACCTTATGGGCAAGGAGGAATCCGATTTTGTGTTTGTAAATGTTAACATACGCTCTTATATATATATATATATGTGTGTTGCGTGTTATATTGTGCTGTGGAAGGTGTTGAATGATAAGTCTGGACGTCTAAGCATACCCTGCGAGCGTATGAGGCCGGTGTGGCTATGGGTAAGTAGTGGGATTAAGTTTGGGGTTGAGAGGATGAAATAAAGAGTTTAAATATGCTTCGAGTGAGTGAAGAGCGAAAGATGAGTGAAAACCCCGAGTGGTCGTAAGAAGAGAAATCTTTACCGAGTGAAAAACGTCAGTAAAAACCGAGTGAGGGAGAGTTCGTATTTTCCGAGCGAAATCATGAATAAATCCTAAGTGAGGCAGAGTGGCGCTTCCCGAGTGAAAACCTCGAGTGATTCCCTGCTGTGAGAGGAGTTCAATTGGTGGTTTAGGGAGGATTGGATCCTGAGTATAAGGTATTGATAATCCGAGCGAAGGATGTAAGGTCCGAGTGAGTAAGAATCGGTGTCCCGAGTGGTGGGGTTTGGAGAGGCCGAGTGAGACTTAACTTTCCAATTTCTGAGTGAAGTTCCTCGCTTCAGCGAACAACATACTCACTCCAGTGAGTGCGGGCTAGGAAGACTTATGTTGGATTCACGTGGGCGGAGTCATACCTCGCTGAGGTGCTAGAGCAGTTCGCCCAAGCGTGAGGACTCGCGCTGAAGCGAGTAGTTGTCAGAATGGGATACCGCCCAATTACCCTTCCTCTCCGTTGTGGCGCTAAAGCGACCCCAACAACGGTGTTGACCCCGGCTTGGGCGTTGTGGTTGAGTCCGCCCAGGCGTTGTCATACCTAGTTGAGTTGGGCGGAATGAGTTCAGGCCCCTCTCCCCTCCACAATCTACTACCGCACATGTACATCTCCTTCTCCTTCCCCTTACCTATTTCCTCCTACTAAATGACTAGTGTTACTCGTGGAAAAGTTTTCCTTGTGAATTCCCCTCCATCCGCTGTTGCATTACTATACCCCGCCTAGGCGGTATCAGACCTCGCCTGAATGAGCCAACGGTGTTGTGTAAGCCGCCCAGGCGCTGGCGTATTACATTAAACCAACAAACCTGTTCCAGTCTTAGCTTTTCTGATAATTGCCATATGCGTGTGAATACTCTTTATTTTCCCTTGCCTGCTTCCTTCTATGTCGAATGAGCCGTGACTGTTTTTGTGAAAAATTTCTCTCTTGGTTTTGGAATTATTATTTGCAAGGATTAGGGTGTTACAAGCAAACCATCCATTGCTAAACCTTCGACTGCTCCAACATTTGCTCCTGTTCACTCTTCAGGAAGAATTACAAGGGGAATGCTCAAACATATCTCTACAAGAAAAAATATTTTAGAAGGTTCCTCAATTGTTAACCTCATGACTTTTGATTCTTCAGACTCTAAGTCTACCTCTCCTGAACCAGAAAATATACCATCACTTCCACCATCTGGCATTACCTCTTCGATGATTTTGGACCAACCTCTACATGATCAGGAAACTTTAATCGGTACTTCTTTCAAGATCAAGCAATGCAGACTCTCCCATCTGTCTTTACCTTTGTTCCCAAAAATCACCCAGAATCTAAACTATCATCAACAAGGATCACTTTGCCATCCACATCATCTTCACTCACCTTTTCCCCTTATTTGCCTGCATAAAATATACTTCATGATGGTCGCCTATGTTCTGCATTAGATGCAGCTATGTTCTATACACTCAGGAAGGAACAAAGCATTATATTGATGGATGTTCATCAGGGCAAATCCCTTACACATATTACAAGTAAAGAACAAAATCTACATTCATCCTTCCATCAACAAGGATTTTAATTGCTCAAGACAGGCTTTACCCTATTCCTAAGCCTCATCCATCTAGGAAAGGCAAATAGCCAATTTCAGATATGATCCAACCATATGTGCCAACATGGGATGATCCTGAACCCTGTAGGCTTTTGGATGAAGAAGTATTCAGACTCCTTCAATCTAATCACAATACTAAAGAAGATGTTTGACGCTTATGGATTTATATTTTATGGTTAATAGGTGAAGCAGGATCCAGCTCTAATAGTTCCAACAAGCCATGATACCTCTACTTCCAAGACTTTCATGTCTCAATGATGACCCTCATTTATTGATTACAAAAGGGGAAGAATATTTTAGGGAATAGTCTAAGTTAAAATGCTATGTGGATAGTTGGTTATTTTCTTTTTGAACTCTGTAACACATCTTGTGTTCATCAATAAAAAATTGTTCATTTTCTATGTCTTTAAATTTATTGATGATTTATTACTTTAACTCCCTTAAAGTCTGTTGCATATGATTAACTTGACTATCTTTTGCAAAAACTTGAAAGAATTTGAAACTTATGCTATGACTTCATATTTAATGTTTCAAGTCTTTATTTAACGCAAAACTCATTTTACCTCGAGACTTAATGTTTGTTATCAAAAAATAGGGCAAGAATTTTAGAATAAAGTTTAAACTCATGTTTGAGCAATCTGAACCCCATGTAATTTGTTAATAATACACATCCAGACTCTCAGTTAAAATGAAGTCTTTACTATTTGTGTGCCTAACAATTCTATTGAAGTATGCCAGGAGTCCATAGACCTCCATTTACAAAAGAAAGGGGGAGTTCATTAGAATCAATTTGCTTCTGAAGTAAAGAGTCTGTACTTACTTAAGCTTCAATGGATCAAGCCTTTTGGTGCCTTAAGGCATTCAAGTGATCTCTCTTCAAACCTTGAGAAGATTTGTGACTCGTCGAGTTCTTAACAAAGGATCTTTCCTTACTCAAAATGAATCTAAATGAACTTTCTCTGAACTCTCTGAAGCTATCATCAAAAAAGGTAATCAACAGAAAAGTTGAAGACTTTATCACGTTGATCAAGAAAACTACCTCATGTATCTCAAGATGTCAGAAAAGTTGCATTTGGTCAATACAGATAGCCTAAGGTCAACTACTATAGAGCGTACATACTTTTCCAAAGCAAATAAGTAAAAAGGATATTTTGCTGAAAACTTTCGAAGTTGCCTAGATAAGGAAACTTCTCTGAAGCATGTGTCTGCACTCACTGACAGCACAATCCTTAAGAGACCAACATCCTTTAAAGCTGAATCAATAGATGCTTTTCAAAATGACTATAAATACAAGAAGCCTTTGAAAAACAAGATAGTTATGTTGTTTAACTTGCTACTTAAACACTCTTCTTTTTCTCTCTTCAAAAATCTAAGTCTGTAAGACTTTTCTTGAAAGTTTCAGTTCTTGTATTCACTACTTAAGTCCTTTTTGTAGTTCTGCTTAGTGTAGACCGTGACTTATAGTAGTTTGTAGCTCAGTGTACCTTGTAATCATTTTATATCTTTATACGCTTAGTTATTTGATTGTAACTTTAAACACTCTCTCTACCATCACTGTGTACATTCTGGTGTATTGCCAGAATTTGTTAGTGTTGAAAAGGCTTTCAGAAGAATACTTGGGTTTTTAGCTAGGAGTGGCTAGTGTCAAGAATACTTGGGTATAAGCCAGAAGTGCCTAAAGTCAAGAATACTATTAAAGATCTAGGGGAATTTCCCTGTTTATTTTGTATTTTTTTACTTCTTATAACTTATATTTCCTTGCTTTTGAAACTATGTGTGTGACCCTCAATTTTAAAATTTATCATTTAGATTAAAAAATTTCTTTGCTTTACTTTTAAAGTTGTGGATTTGTGACCGAGTGAAAATTTTACCTTAAATGTCTCTCAATTCATCCTTATAAAGTTATCATCTCATAAATTTTATCACTCGATGTTCTTCACTAAAAGTAATGAAGCTAATAGAAACTTTATCTTGAAAGTTTTTAATTTTATCTTTCCTAAGTTTTGTGGCTATTTTATCACTTGGTACTGTTCATTGATAGTAACGTAATTGAGTGGAAATTTTACTCTAAAAGCTTATGGATTCACTTTTGTTAGGTTTTTGGATTTGCCAACGTCAACGAAAATTGTTCAATCCTAACTTTACCTCAGAACAATTTGACTATGGGAAAGATATGGTGGACAAAAACCCATGGATATATAAGTCAGGGTTTTACAATGATGCTTACTTTTATTATTGAATTTTTTATGATTTGGTGCCTTTCATTAAAGGTTTTAACCCAGAAGAGGTTCTTCCCCGAGGACCTCCCATGACATTTTTTCTTGAAATGTGTGATTTAGATCTTGCACAACTCAATGTTCTTCCCTGAGGACATGAACCAGGTAGAGGTTCTACCCTGAGACCCTCAAATAAAGGTTTTTCCTTTTCTTTGAGTATGTAATTCAGATTTTTCATGACTCAGTGTCTTTTCCTAACAACTTAAACCAAACAAAGATTTTACCTTGAGAACCTTAAACTAAGATTTTCCCTATAAATGTAAACGGGACTTGGTGAGCACAAATTGGAACATCCCGAATTTTATAAAAACAATAAATTGAGGAGAATGAATAATAAATAATTGTATATGAGTTGATTTGTGTCCCAAAAGTATTGGAATGATTAAATTGGGATTTATTATAGATATTTATGGTTTACTGAGATTTGAGGAGTTAAAATTATACCCGAATAGAATATGGGTGTCGGACCAAGTATCTCCGATTGAGATGCCATTGGTCAGGGCTGTTAAGAATATTATTGGGAATCCGAATCTATATTCGGAATAATTTTTGAATATGGTATTGAGCCCGAACTGTGAGTCTGTTTATTATAAAACGATGAAATTTTAATGTGAAGCAAAATATTAAAACATAAACCCTTCTACCTCTCTTATGCTTCACGTTACTTCTTCTCCTCCTCCTTATTCGTTTTTCTTTATCTCTTCTCCTCTTCTCTTTCTCCTTCTTCCATTCTCCAAAGAAATCCAAATGTGGTGTACCCTTCCTCTTTCTTCCATTTTGGTTGCTTCAAGCTTGAAGGAGACAACGATGGTGGTATGGAGCTCTCCTTCTCCTACTCTATTTCGTGCTCCCTCTCTCCCTTCCTTGACTCCATTTTCGTTTTATGGTGAGGTAAGCTCTTCTCACCATCTTTGATGAAGTTAATATCATTATTATGAGTTTTATAGGTTGGGGGAGTATTTATGGCATATGGGTTGTTGGGAGAGCATTAATATGGAAAACCCTAAGGTAGGGTGGCTTAAATATGAGCCTTATAAGCATTTAATGAGGCACTTAAGATTAATGTTGGAAGGTGATGAGAAATAAATGGGTATTAATGAAGGTTGTTGGGTTTTAGTGAAACCCTAACTTTAATAAATTGGGGAAAGTGTGTGTCGTGACCGGGATCGCGGCGGCGCGGCCGACCCTTGAAACGGATTTAAAATGATAAACAGGGAGTCGCCACCAATATTTTTTTAGGATAAAATAATGGAAAAACCTTTTGTTAAAGCACTGGTTATAAAAATGAAATTCCAGGATTCGGGAGTCTGATTACAGGTGAGGAAGGTATTAGCACCTCACAACTGTCCGTTAAAAAAACGGTTACCTCAATTTGATAGCGCGCATTATAATTAACCCAATAATTATTTTAACTTCTTCATAAAAAAAATGTACGGAACGACAAAATAAACAGAAATATAAACAAAGATCAACACAAAATATTTACATGAGATTAACAGGACGTCTCGTCCAAATTAATCTCGCTCCGCCTTTTTAAAGAGATATTAAAAAATGAGATTAACAGGACGTCTCGTCCAAATTAATCTCGCTCCGCCTTTTTAAAGAGATATTAAAAAAATGAGATTAACAAGACGTCTCGTCCAAATTAATCTCGCTCCGCCTTTTTAAAGAGATATTTAAAAAATGAGATTAACAGGACGTCTCGTCCAAATTAATCTCGCTCCTCCTTTTGATGGCAAGACAAAAAAAGAACTCTAAAAATTAAGTAAAGAAAGGTGGGCCCGACAGGAACTGTTTCCCGCTCCTACGTATTCTTGAACTTTCGAGAAATCAGGGTCACGTAGTTCTTTATGTTTTTCTTTTAGGAAAAGACTTAGGAGATGATGATGGATGTCACTGAGGTGGGGAACTCGTACAAGGCGAAGTTCTTCGCACGTGTACGAATCCTAAAGGGGTTGTGTAGACGGGAGTGTCCCCGTACGACACTATATTTTTTTTAAAAGAAAAAAAAAGGATTTTTAGACTGGAAAATAAAACATATACAAAATCAATTATTTTTATTATATGTGCTTGTTAGGGAAAACGACAAAAATATTAACAGTGTAAACTATGGTACACAGACAAACATAACCAACAAACTGCGAACTGACAGGAAAATAAAAGGCTGAAAGTAAAAGAAATAAGGAACAGGGTGGAACCGGTGTGATGAGCTCAGAACCGATGTGTGAGTCAAACGCAGTGACGGTGTCTGACTGATTCCGGACTTGCACGCTGATAGAAGCACTGGACCGGTGTTGGGCACGAATGCTGAAAACTGAAGTGTAGCCTATATTGGTGGGAGCTAATCCGAGGTGAGGGAGTGACTGGGCGCTGTGTATGGACGATGTTGAGGATTGGCAAGGGTAATGACTAGGTAAGGTACAGTATGGAATCTGGGGAATAATTTAGTACTGGGACGGTGTAGGAGAAGGGGTGAGGAGGTCGGTTTTGGTGAGGACGGTTTCGGGAGAAAGGGACGGTGTTGTAGCTTGATGGACAATGTATTTGCTGGACGGTGTTGTATTTTGGGAGGTATTGGGGCGGTATGGTTTTGAGGGTATTGGGGCGTGTGGATTGGGAGGTATTGGGGCGGTGTGGATTGGGAAGTATTGGGGCGGTGTGGATTGGGAAGTATTGGGGCGGTATGGTTTTGAGGGTATTGGGGCGGTGTGGATTGGGAGGTATTGGGGCGGTGTGGATTGGGAAGTATTGGGGCGGTGTGGATTGGGAAGTATTGGGGCGGTATGGATTGGGAGGAATGAAGTGTTGGGCGGTGTTGTGTTGAGGGGAGAGAACGGCGTGGCTGTTGGAGACAACAGCTGGCTGATGAAGAGAGGAAGGAGGGTGCTGGATAGAGGAAGGAAGAGAAGGGAATGGCGCAGTGTGTGTGTGAGTATCTGTGTCTGTAAGGCTGTGTCTGTGTGTGTGTGTGAGGTTTGAGGTCCTTCAATTCGTTTAAATAGAGAGGAAGTGAGTGGGGAGACAGGTGGGAGACAGGTGGAAGACAACTTTTCCGAGTGGGCTGCTGAGTCACAGCCCATTTCTGAGTGGTTGCTGAGTCAGTTCCCATTTCTGAGTGGTATGCTGACTCAGTGTCCATTTCCGAGTGGTTGCTGAGTCACTGCCCACTTCTAAGTGGTATGCTGAGTCAGAAGAGTCAGTTGGCTAAGAGGTTGGCTTTACATGTGGGGCGGTATTGGGTGTGTGAGGGCGGAGTGCAATGTTAGCTAACACCGTCTGTGGAACGGTATGTGAAGAGGGCGGAGTGCAACACCGTCTGTGGGACGGTGTGTGAAGAGGGCAGAGTGCTACACCGTCTGTGGGACGGTGTGTGAAGAGGGCGGAGTTCCATACCGTCTGTGAAGTATATGAGGGCGGAGTGCAAATGAGGGTGGAGTGCAAGTGTTAGTTAACACCGTCTGTGGGACGGAGTGCAATGTTAGCTAACACCGTCTGTGGAACGGAGTGCAATGTTAGGGACGGTGTGTAATGTTAGGGACGGTGTGTGATGAGGGCGGAGAGCCACACCGTCTGTGGGACGGTGTGTGAAGAGGGCGGAGTGCCACACCGTCTGTGAAGTATATGAAGGCGGAGTGCAAATGAGGGCGGAGTGTAAGTGTTAGTTAACACCGTCTGTGGGACGGAATGCAATGTTAGGGACGGTGTGTGAAGAGGGCGGAGAGCCACACCGTCTGTGAAGTATATGAGGGCGGAGTGCAAATAAGGGCGGAGTGCAAGTGTTAGTTAACACCGTCTGTGGGACGGAGTGCAATGTTAGGGACGGTGTGTGAAGAGGGCGGAGAGCCACACCGTCTGTGGGACGGTGTGTGAAGAGGGCGGAGTGCCACACCGTCTGTGAAGTATATGAGGGCGGAGTGCAAGTGAGGGCGGATGGGCGGAGTGTTGAGGTGAGGACGGTTGGGCGAAGTTGAGGCGGAGTACGGTTGGGCGGAGTGGGTGTTCCCCCCTTTTGGAATTTGGACCAGTTATATTTCCATTTGGGACCGGTGTCTTTTCCATTTGGGTCGGACCAAAATAGGTATTCACAGATGCCCCTCTTTACTCCTTTTTCACAAGAGAAATACGGAATCTTCGTATTTTCGAGGTGAAAAGGGAGTAAAGACATGAACGCCGATGTAGGGGATAAATGGGACCCATCAACCGGACATCGTCCTCGCAAAGTATAGAACCTCGGATTAGTGCATCATGACCACCCATGTCTTGGAATAGAGTGAACCTCTACCTAGCGTCCATATCGGATCAACACCCTTTTTTTTTTTTGAAGAATCAAGAGAGCTGTTTTTTTTTTTTTTTGAATGGACAGGGAGAAATTGTCTTTTAGTTAACAGGAGGTAATGAGATCAGGATTGACTCCCAGTAGACTGGAAAGTAAAGGTTGCCCTCGTGGACGACTGAAAAGTAAAGGGTACCTCGATAGGTGGCTGGGAAATAAAAGATGCCTTGATAGGCGGCTGGAGAGTAAAGGATGCCATGATAGCGGCTGGAAGATAAAGGATGCCTCGATAGGCGACTGGAAAGGTAAAGGATGCCTCGATAGGCGACTGGAAAGGTAAAGGATGCCTTGATAGGCGGCTGGAAGATAAAGGATGCCTTGATAGGCGGCTGGAAAGGTAAAGGATGCCTTGATAGACGGCTGGAAAGATAAAGGATGCCTTGATAGGCGGCTGGAAAGATAAAGGATGCCTTGATAGGCGGCTGGAAGATAAAGGATGCCTTGATAGGCGGCTGGAAAGGTAAAGGATGCCTCGATAGGCGGCTGAAAAATAAAGGATGCCTTGATAGGCGGCTGGAAAGTAAAAGGATGCCTTGATAGGCGGCTGGAAAGATAAAGGATGCCTTGATAGGCGGCTGGAAAGGTAAAGGATGCCTTGATAGGCGGCTGGTAAGTAAAAGGATGCCTTGATAGGCGGCTGGAAAGATAAAGGATGCCTTGATAGGCGGCAGGAAAATAAAGGATGCCTTGATAGGCGGCTGGAAAGATAAAGGATGCCTTGATAGGCGGCAGGAAAATAAAGGATGCCTTGATAGGCGGACAGAAAGTAAAAGGTGCCTGAATAGGCGACTGGAAACTAAAGTGTGCCTGAATAGGCGAATGGAAAATAAATGGGTACCAGCTTCGACGACTGGAAAAGTAAATGGGTGCCAGCTTCGGCGACCGAAAAAGTAAAGGGTGCCTGAATAGGCGAACGGAAAAGGTAAATGGGTGCCTGAATAGGCGAACAGAAAATAAGGGGTGCCTGAATAGGCAAACGGAATGTAAAAGGTGCCTGCATAGGCGGACAGAAAGTAAAAGGTGGAGTCAACTTGGGATGCATGATGGGTTTACCTAAGGAAAGAAATCTGGGGATGATTCAAATCAAGCTATCTTGGATGATTCGGGGAACTGCTTTTTAAAAATGGAGAAAGGTCTGGGACCAATACTCCAATTTTGGAAAGATTAGAAGATTTAGGGGTACTTCCTCAAGGCCGGGAGAAAAATCTGGGATAATGCCCCAGTTAGAGTGGTTGAAGAGGCTTGGGGTGCATTTCCTTTTGCCGGAGTGAGACCCGAGGTAATGTCCCATTTCACTTCCCAGGAGCATGGGGTACCATCCTTGGGTTGACCAAAGATAAAAACCTGGGGAAGATCCCCCAGTTTGACATGATCTAAAGAGTTTTGGGGGAATCTAGGGAGATGCCTCATGACTGGGAAGGAAGAAATCTGGGGAGATGCCCTAGTTTGACATGATTGAAGGATTCTTGGAGAATGGTTATAACAAAAGGAGTCCGGGAAGATGTCCCAGTTGAGCTTATTTGGGAAGCGTAGTTTCACTGGGGAAGAATTTGGTGGTTCAGGTATTGCCTCTTTTAGGATTCATTGGAGAGAGAGATCCTGAGGAGTGCCATCTTTGTCGAATGACTCCACTTGGCGTTTTAAAGAGGGATTTTTGAGAAGTGCCAAACTCGGGCGATTCGAGGAAGAGATTTGAAGGGCTTGATTGGGGTGTTAGTGCCTGGCATGACTATCTGTGGGATAACCTGTAGAAAAATGGTCAGTAATGCAAAGATAAGTTTCAAAATCGGGTAAGTCCTGTGAAACCGCGACTTTTACGAGAACTCATGGACGAAGTAGAACAAATGAGGCCCATAGCTTCAAAGCGCGTGTCTGGCCAAGTCCCTGCGATGATCGCTTATGATGAGGTCGAGTAGTAGGAGCATCTTGTCCCTTGCGACTTTAAATGTTTACCAATCTTCCATTTTACTTTATTAAAATTCATGTTTTTATCAGATCAATCAAATTCATAACACATATCGAAAAGGGTGAACTTTATTCATGCACGTTAAACAAGTACAGAGAAAGAAAAATAAAGAAGGTAAATGAAATGAAAGAGGTCACATAAGTTCAGCATAAATGAAAACCGGGAAGACTCATGGATCCTCCAGTGAATCTCTGAGACTGATGAGAGCTTCAACCCCTAACACGACTTCATGTTCACCCTTCGACCTTGCTTTTGGAAAGGTAAGTTTGACAGTGATTCACGTGCACGAGCTTGGACTCGTATTTCTTTGAGCCAGAGGATCATTTGCATTGCCAGAAATCTGACCCTAACTTTTGCCTGAGCCGCCCTTTTCGGGTTTTCGACTCACCGGGTCACTCTAACTTTTGCCTAAGCCGCCTTTCCAGGTTTTCAGCTTAGCGAGCATTAATTTTCTTTTCTTCCTTTTTTTTTTTTTTAAGCTCTGACGTCTCCTCCCTAAGCATAGTATTTTTTCACTGCATCTGTGTTTACAGGCATTGACAAATCCTGGCCATCCATATTAGTGAGTATTAAGGCTCCTCCAGAAAAAGCCTTCTTCACAACATATGGTCCTTCATAATTAGGAGTCCATTTGCCTCGATTGTCCTTTTGAATTGGTAAAATTTTCTTGAGTACCAGGTCTCCTTCTTGAAACTGTCGAGGTCGTACTTTCTTCTCAAATGCTCATTTCATACGCCTCTGATACAACTGACCATGACAGAGGGCAGTCAATCTTTTTCCATCAATCAAGTTTAATTGGTCGTGTCGAGCTTGAACCCACTCAGCCTCTTCTAATTTTGCTTCCATCATTACCCGAAGGGACGGGATTTCTACCTCAAAAGGAAAAACTGCTTCCATTCCATATACGAGGGAGAACGGGGTTGCCCCTGTCGAGGTTCGAACCGAGGTGCGATACCCATGCAAAGCGAAAGGGAGCATCTCGTTCCAATCTCTGTAGGTGACTACCATTTTCTGCACTATCTTCTTGATATTCTTATTGGCCACCTCAACCGCCCCATTCATTTTAGGTCGATAAGGAGAGGAATTGTAATGGTGAATCTTGAAGCTTTCGCAGAGTTCCTTCTGTTGTTCAAGTGGCCTCAATACTTAAGAGGGGGGGTGAATTGAGTTATAAAACTTTTGCTTGGAATGCCTTTGAAATTGATTTCTATAGCCAAGTTTATGAGATTATGCAAGTGAAAGCAAGTAACAATGATATGCAATGCACCGCAAGAAGTAAGTATTGTTGAGGCAATTTAGCAAACACTTGGTGTGCAATATCTAGAGTATAGCAAATTAAGCAAGTTCAAGTATGTTCTTCTCAACCAAACAATACCAATCAACAAATATGCAATGTATGGAAGTAAAAGAGTAAGGAAGAGAAGCTTGTAAACCGATGTAACGAGTTCCACCCAATCCGGTGTACGTCTCGCCTCTAAGCAACCCACTTAGAGGATTTTCCACTATTGTAGACTAGAGATACAACTTTGAGCAATTGCGGCTTCCTAGTGTCCCACACTCAAGAACCCAATCCTCACAAGTACAAGGGCAACCCACCCAATCTCTCAATCTCACAATATCCCAAAGGTTGAGTCCACAACCTTTGTAACCACTCAACCTAGAGTGAAATAGCTTGTGTTTGATGTTTGTTTACAATCAAATATACTCTCTTAATAGAGTAGATGTACAAATGAAAAACTCTCCCAAGTTCTAACTCTCAAGATGAGAGGATATACAAGTGAAGTATAAGATGCAAGAAATAGGCTTACAAAGCACAAAAATAGAGCTAAGGATTTGTTGCTTCTTGGTTCTTGTTGGTTGCCAGTTGTGCTTGTGTTCTTCTTGCATTTATAGAGCCAAGATAGCTGTTGAGGAGTCCCCTAGCCGTTGCAAGATGATGGCTCTGCGTATAGTGGGATTTGAGTGCTTGTTTTCCACTTAAGTCTGTCTATTTAGTGGTGTTTCCCACTATGTGAATCGATTCGTAGATCCTTGAATCGATTCAGAGTATTCTGTTTTATGCATTTTGAAGTTCCAGAGTCGAATGAATCGATTCGAGACTTGTTTGAATCGATTCAGAGCATTTTGTTTTGGGTTCCTGGTCTGTCAGCATCGTGTGAATCGATTCAGGGTCCTTGTGAATCGATTCAGGACATGCTGTTTGCAATCTTAGTGACTTCCAGGGCTGTGAATCGATTCAGGGTCATGGTGAATCGATTCAACCCATTCTGTTTCTTATTTTTATGACCTTCAGGGCTGTGAATCGATTCACTCGTGCTTGAATCGATTCAGGCTCTTCATTTTGACATTTTCTCATGCCTGTTGGTCATCCATTTGAATCTAATGATGCATGGTTGCTTTCCTTTTGTTTGATTCATTGGTTTCTTCATCTCTTGAACCTTTGTGAGATCATTTTCCTCTTTTATATGAAATCTCTAATTGTTTTTGATTGAAGACTTCCCATTGCTTGTTTCCATTGTCATTATCAAAACCTGTTATCACATGCAAATACACCTTCATTATTTTGTTATTCAAATTCGTACCATTGTCAGTAATGATCTGACTTGGTAGGCCATATCGGCATATCAGTTCTCGCTTGATGAATTTGACCACAATACTCCTTGTTACACTGGCATATGAAGCTGCTTTTACCCATTTGGTGAAATAGTCGATGGCGACCAAGATGAAACGATGACCGTTTGAAGCTTTTGGCTCGATGGGTCCAATGACATCCATGCCCCACATTGAGAAGGGCCATGGTGCTGTCAAGACATTTAGGGATAACGGGGGTGCATGAATATGGTCAGCGTATACCTGACATTTGTGACATCTTCGGATATACTTGAAGCAATCTGCTTCCATGGTCATCCAGTAATAACCAGCCCTCAAAATCTTTCTAGACATGGCATGTCCATTAGCGTGAGTCCCAAAAGATCCTTCATGAACATCCTTCATGATTTCGTTTGCCTCATCAGCATCAACACAGCGAAGAAGCATAGAGTCATAGTTTCTTTTGTAAAGCACATCCTTATTTAAGAAGAAACCCATGGCGAGTCGCCTTAGAGTCTTCTTATCATTTTCTGTAGCATCCTCAGGGTATTCTTGACTCTGGATATATCTCTTAACATCATGGTACCAAGGTTTCCCATCAGACTCCTTTTCCATCATTTGACAGTATGTAGGCTCACAGTGCTTCTTTACTTCGATGAGAGGCATATCGTAGTCACTACTCACTTTGAACATTGAGGCAAGGGTAGCTAAAGCATCAGCCATTTGATTGTCATCCCGGAGAACGTGATGAAAAGAGATCTCATCAAACTCCTTGATCATTTCCTTGATGTGATCATAATAAGGAATCAATTTACTGTCCCTAGTCTCCCACTCGCCTTTCAATTGGTGAATAACCAAAGCAGAGTCCCCATAAACTTCTAACAACTTCACTTTTGCATCCAACGCCGCCTGGATTCCTAATGAGCATGCCTCATATTCAGCAATATTATTGGTACAGTCAAAACACAATATTATTGGCGACCAGTGGAGTCGCCATCTGTCGCGACCGGGATCGCGGCGGCGCGGCCGACCCTCGAAACGGATTTAAAATGATAAACAGGGAGTCGCCACCAATATTTTTTTAGGATAAAATAATGGAAAAACCTTTTGTTAAAGCACTGGTTATAAAAATGAAATTCCAGGATTCGGGAGTCTGATTATAGGTGAGGAAGGTATTAGCACCTCACAATTGTCCGTTAAAAAAACGGTTACCTCAATTTGATAGCGCGCATTATAATTAACCCAATAATTATTTTAACTTCTTCATAAAAAAAAAATGTACGGAACGACAAAATAAACAGAAATATAAACAAAGATCAACACAAAATATTTACATGAGATTAACAGGACGTCTCGTCCAAATTAATCTCGCTCCGCCTTTTTAAAGAGATATTAAAAAATGAGATTAACAGGACGTCTCGTCCAAATTAATCTCGCTCCGCCTTTTTAAAGAGATATTAAAAAAATGAGATTAACAAGACGTCTCGTCCAAATTAATCTCGCTCCGCCTTTTTAAAGAGATATTTAAAAAATGAGATTAACAGGACGTCTCGTCCAAATTAATCTCGCTCCTCCTTTTGATGGCAAGACAAAAAAAGAACTCTAAAAATTAAGTAAAGAAAGGTGGGCCCGACAGGAACTGTTTCCCGCTCCTACGTATTCTCGAACTTTCGAGAAATCAGGGTCACGTAGTTCTTTATGTTTTTCTTTTAGGAAAAGACTTAGGAGATGATGATGGATGTCACTGAGGTAGGGAACTCGTACAAGGCGAAGTTCTTCGCACGTGTACGAATCCTAAAGGGGTTGTGTAGACGGGAGTGTCCCCGTACGACACTATATTTTTTTTAAAAGAAAAAAAAAAGGATTTTTAGACTGGAAAATAAAACATATACAAAATCAATTATTTTTATTATATGTGCTTGTTAGGGAAAAGGACAAAAATATTAACAGTGTAAACTATGGCACACAGATAAACATAACCAACAAACTGCGAACTGACAGGAAAATAAAAGGCTGAAAGTAAAAGAAATAAGGAACAGGGTGGAACCGGTGTGATGAGCTCAGAACCGATGTGTGAGTCAAACGCAGTGACGGTGTCTGACTGATTCCGGACTTGCACGCTGATAGAAGCACTGGACCAGTGTTGGGCACGAATGCTGAAAACTGAAGTGTAGCCTATATTGGTGGGAGCTAATCCGAGGTGAGGGAGTGACTGGGCGCTGTGTATGGACGATGTTGAGGATTGGCAAGGGTAATGACTAGGTAAGGTACAGTATGGAATCTGGGGAATAATTTAGTACTGGGACGGTGTAGGAGAAGGGGTGAGGAGGTCAGTTTTGGTGAGGACGGTTTCGGGAGAAAGGGACGGTGTTGTAGCTTGATGGACAATGTATTTGCTGGACGGTGTTGTATTTTGGGAGGTATTGGGGCGGTATGGTTTTGAGGGTATTGGAGCGGTGTGGATTGGGAGGTATTGGGGCGGTGTGGATTGGGAAGTATTGGGGCGGTGTGGATTGGGAAGTATTGGGGCGGTATGGTTTTGAGGGTATTGGGGCGGTGTGGATTGGGAGGTATTGGGGCGGTGTGGATTGGGAAGTATTGGGGCGGTGTGGATTGGGAAGTATTGGGGCGGTATGGATTGGGAGGAATGAAGTGTTGGGTGGTGTTGTGTTGAGGGGAGAGAACGGCGGGGCTGTTGGAGACAACAGCTGGCTGATGAAGAGAGGAAGGAGGGTGCTGGATAGAGGAAGGAAGAGAAGGGAATGGCGCAGTGTGTGTGTGAGTATCTATGTCTGTAAGGCTGTGTCTGTGTTTGTGTGTGAGGTCTGAGGTCCTTCAATTCGTTTAAATAGAGAGGAAGTGAATGGGGAGACAGGTGGGAGACAGGTGGAAGACAACTTTTCCGAGTGGGCTGCTGAGTCACAGCCCATTTCTGAGTGGTTGCTGAGTCAGTTCCCATTTCTGAGTGGTATGCTGACTCAGTGTCTATTTCCGAGTGGTTGCTGAGTCACTGCCCACTTCTAAGTGGTATGCTGAGTCAGAAGAGTCAGTTGGCTAAGAGGTTGGCTTTACATGTGGGGCGGTATTGGGTGTGTGAGGGCGGAGTGCAATGTTAGCTAACACCGTCTGTGGAACGGTGTGTGAAGAGGGCGGAGTGCAACACCGTCTGTGGGACGGTGTGTGAAGAGGGCAGAGTGCTACACCATCTGTGGGACGATGTGTGAAGAGGGCGGAGTTCCACACCGTCTGTGAAGTATATGAGGGCGGAGTGCAAATGAGGGCGGAGTGCAAGTGTTAGTTAACACCGTCTGTGGGACGGAGTGCAATGTTAGCTAACACCGTCTGTGGAACGGAGTGCAATGTTAGGGACGGTGTGTAATGTTAGGGACGGTGTGTGATGAGGGCGGAGAGCCACACCGTCTATGGGACGGTGTGTGAAGAGGGCGGAGTGCCACACCGTCTGTGAAGTATATGAGGGCGGAGTGCAAATGAGGGCGGAGTGCAAGTGTTAGTTAACACCGTCTGTGAGACGGAGTGCAATGTTAGGGACGGTGTGTGAAGAGGGCAGAGAGCCACACCGTCTGTGAAGTATATGAGGGCAGAGTGCAAATGAGGGCGGAGTGCAAGTGTTTGTTAACACCGTCTGTGGGACGGAGTGCAATGTTAGGGACGGTGTGTGAAGAGGGCGGAGAGCCACACCGTCTGTGGGACGGTGTATGAAGAGGGTGGAGTGCCACACCGTCTGTGAAGTATATGAGGGCGGAGTGCAAGTGAGGGCGGATGGGCGGAGTGTTGAGGTGAGGACGGTTGGGCGAAGTTGAGGCGGAGTACGGTTGGGCGGAGTGGGTGTTCCCCCCTTTTGGAATTTGGACCAGTTATATTTCCATTTGGGACCGGTGTCTTTTCCATTTGTGTCGGACCGAAATAGGTGTTCACAGTGTGGAATGTAATAGAATGTAGGTTTAATGATATCGGGGAATGATATTAATGATAAAGGTGGCCATTGATGGTGATTAATGAGCATTGGTAAATGTTGTTGGGTTTTGATGAAAACCCTAGCCCTAAGAATTTGGGGAAAATGGATATATTGTAATTTAGGAGGTTAGTTGAATATGGATAGATGATATTTAAGGTGGAATGTTATTTAAAATGATATAGAACCATTGGTGGTGAAACCTATAGATAGGTGTTGACATGAATATGGAATGTGAGGGAGTAGAAGAATTGATTTTAAGGATGGACATATGAAATATTCAATGTGAGCGAGTATGGAAGGGAAGGACGACCTCGGGACGGATTTCGCTTAAGCGAGTGGATACCTCGCTCAAACGAGCGAGTGTGGAAATGGCTACTGGAGTAATTTTGCCCGAGCGAGTGGCCGGGTATGTGGTGGCTCGCTCAGGCAAGCAACATGGAAAATAGACACTGGCGTGATTTCGCCCTAGCGAATTGAGGCGCCTGTTAGCCAAGGCCTCGATACTCAAGAGGGGGGTGAATTGAGTATTTCAAATTTTTGCGTGGAATCCCTTTCAAAATGGTTAGTAGTACACAAATGATGCAAGATAAAAGATATGATAATTATGAAGCACATGTCATACTAAAATATTTTGAGTTGAATAAACTATATTCAAGAATTGATTTTGATAAGTAAAGCAAGTTGTTAGTTTAGGCAATTCTTGAAACACTTTGGCATGCAATAATTAATTTCAATATAAGTATAACTTGAGCAACTTCTAACAAATTAATTAAGCATGAAAGTTTACTAATTTGCTAACTCCAATATTTTACTTCCTCAATAATTAAATCCAACAATGTTTAAATCAATTAATTCAAGGATTCAATTTTACTAAACCAATTTGATATAAGTATTTTGGCATGCAAATTAAATTCACAATAATAAGGAGTTTAAGGGAAGAGAGAATTTGTAAACCAATATAACGAGTTCCACCACCCCGGCGTACGTCTCACCTTCAAGCAACCCACTTGAAGGATTTCCACTATTGGAGATTAGAGATACAACTTTGAGCAATCGCGGCTTCCTAGTGTCCCACACTCAAGAACCCAATCCTCACAAGTACAAGGGCACCCCACCCAATCTCTCAATCTCACAATTACAAGGTTGAACCCTCAACCCAAACCTCTAAAGGATTTTGGTGTTTTAATGGTTACAATGATAACTCTCTCACTAGAGTAGATTTACAACTTGAAGCTCTCAAAAATAATAACTCTCAAAGAGAGGATATACAAATTTAGCTCACTCAAGATAACTTCCTTTCTAACTCTCAATTAACTCTTAAAGAGGAATTATGCAAATTAATGAATAAAGAGAGAGTAAGTAGAAGAGCAAGAAGTAAGGAGAAGGAAGTAAGAAAATGGAAGTGCTTCAAATGCTTGGGACAATTTGCTTCTTCACTTCCTTCACTATTTATAGGCTTCATGAGGCATGGCATGTTCAAATTTGAATTCCTTCATCACATGGCTTTGCATTATTTAATTCCTTGGAAGCTTGAAAAGTTAGGCATGCTTGTCTCAATTCAAATTTCATTGCATTTCCAATGAGACATATGCACGTGGAGTGGGACAAAGCATGAAACCTTGCCTTGGGCTTTTCCAATTGAGTGAACCGAAGAGGAATTGAAGTCTGTGCATGATTTTTGTTCCTGAAAGCATCATGAATCGATTCTTCTTGGTATATGAATCAATTCATATCATTAAATCAGAGTTACTGGGCAAAATAACAACGTGGGAATCGATTCAAGATGGAGGAGAATCGATTCATTCATGGTAAAATCATATTCTGGGCACATCATCAGGCGTGAATCGATTCAAATGAGAACGGAATCGATTCATGTATTAATTTTGCATATCCTGGGCCAATATAAGCACATGAATCGATTCATGCTTCTTGCTGAATCGATTTAAAATGTTGATCCTCCATTTTCCATGTGCTTTTTATTCTCTTGATAAATAAATGTGTATGGTTTTGTTCTTTTGGATCCTTAGGCACTTTGATAAATTTATTTCACCGAATTTGAGCTTCTTTAAATGCCTTGAATCATTCTTTCAAATTCTATCATCAAACATAATTAAATTGCTTGATAACATCCTTCATTTGTTGTGTCATTATCAAAACCTACATCAACATAAAAATACAGCGACCAAGCGAGATGGGTTGTCTCGCTCAAGCGAATGTGGGCCTTGCTTGAGTGAGTGACCCCTGATGGAATTTTCCCTTCTTTTCTCGGACCTGATGGCTTTGGGCCTTCTTCCCTTATATTGTACGATACTTGAGGGAATGTATAAAGATATAAATTCCTATAATATAATATGGTGGTGATGGATAACGATTAAGATATTGAGATAACAATTATAATGGGTAATAACAAATGACGTTGTGTATCATTTCCTTAAATAAATGATGATCGTTATTATTAATGATTTTATGGTAAAACCATTATGGTTGAATATGAATATTGATTCACTATATGATGTGAAATATAAAAATGTATTATGATGAGATGCCAAGTCAAGAACATGATTGCATTGGGCATAAGTGTGATTGCCATATATGTGGATGATGAATATGTTTTGGATAATTCCAAGTGTAGAATAATATTCTAATGATTGCTATGTCGTTTGATATCCGTGTGTGGATTGTTATGAATGATGTTTGTGGCTGATGAGATGCCAATTATATGAATGATGTGCCTTGAGGAGCTTTATAAACGATTATGTATAATTATTGAAATGCCAAATTTAATCCCTAATTGAGAGGGTGAGATATCCTTGCGAGTTTGATGGACATATGCATTATTGCATTTTGCATTCATGGCATGGCATAGCATTGATATTATGTGGTTGCGATCACAATGATGAAAGATCCTGTGGGATTCTATGAAGGGAGTACCCCTTGCGAGGCGAGAAACCAATGTGATGATGATATGATATTGTGCCGGTGGTTGCGATCACCTGGTTGTGGAATGTGAAAGGCCCTGCGGGGACCAATGTATGATGAAGAGCCAGTGGTTGCGATCACTTGGTATTTGATATGATAAAGGGCTAGCGAGCACCTATGATGCCCATGGTTGCGATCATGAGGCGGGAGTACCCCTTGCGAGGCGGGAAACCTATGAGAATTGTTGAAACGTGGTTGCGATCATGAAAAGCACCTTGCGAGGCTGCTATAGGGAGTACCCCTTGCGAGGCGGGAAACCAATGATTATGAATGATTGATTATGGTGGTTGTGATCACCCGTGATATGAAATCGGATCCGTTGCATATGCATTAAACAGTTGACATGTGTATTAGCCATAAGAGCATGGCATTTGAGATGGGATGACCACGAGTGATGAGAACCCCTTACGAGGAGGTATTGAGTGAAGCCTTAATGAATTAATGATGATAATGATTATGAATGGTGTATGTGATGGTGTATATGATTGTGTATATGTTGTGCTTATTTATGATATGAAATGTGTTTCATGAGGCTTGTATGCCTATTATAATAATGAGATGATAAATGAATGATAATTTTATGATTTTGAGCAAAGCACATATGATGTTTATATGCATATACACATGATCACAATATATATATTATTCGTTATTTTGAATGTATAACTCACTCTCCCATGTGGTCTCCTTTTTAGCATTGTGATGTAGGTTGCCATGGGATGAGTTCGGACTTTTTAATTAAAGCTTTGGTGAAGGTAAATAGTGGTAGAGGATGTTCCTTGGCCGGCATCATTTATGAGTTCTTATGTAATGAATGAATTGTATATGATGATATAGATGATTTAGAGATTTTGGGTATGTACAAGATAATCCTTTGGAATTGGTGGATGGTGAATATATATGTAGAATGTAAGAGATGATTTGATGTATATTAGAAGGATTGAAATTGAGTGATGTTCATTGATGATTGTGATAGTCGGGAGAAGATCCCCAAATATATGTATATATATGTATATATAAAATTATACCCTAGGCATTGCATGCTTATATAATTATGTAAAATGATGATGGTTGTCTATTAGGCTTATGATATACCATTGCATGCTTTGCCGAGCCTTTTCTCATATCGTCATATATGGGACTAGGTATGTGCCCAGTATACACATTCTTCGGCTGTAAACTCTTTATTTTTGTATACCGTCATGGGCATTTTAGTTATCGATCCAGCTTTAGGTTATTTAATCTCACTCTTTGGTTTTCTGTGATTTAGGTCTTGATGTGATCATGGTGGTGTCTTGGAAATATTTTCAAACGCAAAAAATTTATCCATATTTTTATTAATTATGACGATCACATCGGGATTCGAGTACAGAAAATCAGGGTGTTATACAAATACCATGTTACTACCCGCATAACAAGTTTTTTTGTGGGTTTTAAAATTTGTAGGTACCCACGGGTACATGTCTGGTAGTAATAAAACACAGATGAATCCATAAATTAAACTAAATTTAATATTACAATCATAAAATCTTTAATACATGGTAATAAAAACAACATAACAATCAATAATATAATGTAAATATTAAAATAAGCTAAAGTACTCAACACATTAATCCATAAATTAAAAATAACACATTAATATAAATTTAAAGAAGTCTCCAACAATTTCACAACTTCATCATTTTCCTTCACAAGCTCATTAATAACCTCCAATTGATTAATTAGTTACTAGAAAATAAAAGTAAGAATAATAAGAATATTAACAAAAAAATTTCCAAAAAATTTGAAATGGAACGTAGAAAAGATTTATTAACAATTACATCATCAAAATCACCCAACGTATTTGAAAATTCAATATTTGTGTTTTCCACTTTTGATGTTGAATGAGGACCTAAAAAGAATAAAATTCTAAATGGACAATATTAAACAAATCTTTATTAATTACAATTAAGTACAATAAGTAAACTTTATTAGCTTTAACATTGACCCAAATCTAATCTTAGACACATATCAATACTTCTAACATATTTGGATGCAATCTACTATGATGAGGAGTAACAACTCCACCACTAGTACTAAATGAAGACTCTAAAGCAACAATGGAAAATGAAATTGCATAGAAGTCTCTTGTAATTAATTCCAAGGTTGGATATTTTGACGTATTACTCAACCACCAAGTCAATATGTTAAACTTCTTTGAATCAAGGTTGCTTCTTCTAAATAAAAACCTAATTCAGTCTTAAGGTTCCTTGTAGAAGATTATTGCGACATCTTAGTCCTTTCATAACCAAGCAAGAAAGCATCTACAAACTTAACTGGTGAATCTCTTTATCACATGAAGAAAGCATCTTAGGTTTGCATATGAAGAACCAACAATCTCTTTATCTTTTCCTTTTGAATTAAAGTACTTTATTTAGGGTCAATTCCGTAGGCTTTTAGAGCATATTATGTAACACCCCAGATTTTTGAGATGAATATCCCAAACCTTAGGCTCAGTTGTCTATATGTTGCTATATATATTTTGTGAGATATAGACCTCATCCAGGTGAGTATCAAGAATTTTTATGAATAATGAAATTGTGTGTTGAATTTATGTGAGCTGGAGGTAAATGAAGACCTTGAGAAAAAAAGGAAGTTTTAGAGTTAGGCCTATTGACCAAGATTTATAATTTAATTAATCCTTCTAAAATTTGTCAAAATTCCAAACTCTGTATTCTATAATTCTATTTGCTCTGGGTGTAGAAAATTCTACGCACGTTCGGTTGATTTTTATGTAACTTTGTCTCCTGACATTGGAATCAAACGATTCTTGTCTTAATATTTTCATAACAAAAATACCTACAATTCTCGTGAAAACACCTTCCCAGTTCCGAAACCATTGGTCCCAGTTTGCAAAATGGTTCACTAACCCGTAGCCGCAAGTCACTTGGACACCTTTTAGCATTTTAGGCATAATTTTCTCTATAGTTATTGGAATCGAGTGATTTTTGACTTGAAATTTTCATCATGAAAATTTCTACAATTCTTATGAAGACCTTGAAGAATGATTCTAGACACACACTTCTCAAGATTAATTTTAAATGTTGGTCCTAGAATTCATGTGTCATCTGAACCCATTTTCGTATTTTAGCCATAACTTTTGCTAAGTTGTTAGAATCTGATGATGTTTAACTCATTGAAAAAATGAGAAAGAGATCTACAGCTTTTATGTTTATCATTTTATAAAAAAATCTAAAATTCATTCTTATTTTGTGACAAAAGAATAATGAAAATCTATCACCTAAGATAGCCTATGCATCTATGCCCAATTTACACCAGACTTTGTGCCAGCTCTTGTTACTTCTTCACTACCACTTTTCTACTCCCCATCATGTCACCACCTCTCTAAACCCTTTGGGCCTACAATCAAGCCATTTTCTATCTTATCTTACATTAGATTTTTCACTTCCTATCACATACTCTCTAACTTATATCAGGCTTTCTCTTATTCCGAATACCATCCATCTTTTCCAATGCCACTCACAACCTCACTATGTAAGTCTTCTTTTCACTTCTCCTCACACCACTGAATACCTCCCTATCCCTCATTCCTTTCACTCTATTTAAATTCTCCAATCACTTTATATTTTATTTTCCTAAATCACTACCTCCACCAGCTAGAAACTTCTCCCTAGTGCATCATGTTTCTCTTATCTTCATCACTTTAACCATGACCACAACTCCCCTTTTCTCTCCTATTTTCTTTATGTGTCGTGAGTCATTTCCCTCTCGGTATCTTATGCTCTTATTTCCCTATTTTCCTTGTCACATTCTCTTCCATCCAAAACCACCACAAGCCACCGCACCTCCACCGTGACCAAGACCTCATTTCCTTAGTGTTGCTATTGCTCTCCTTATCATGCATCCAAGGGTTTCCAGGTGAAGAATCCATTTCCATTACCATCTTCTCTACTCGCGAGCGCCACCACTTTACTTCCCTTCACCACCGTTCCATCTCCTCATAACATCACCATGCGTGGACATTTTTGAGCTCTTAAAAGCCATATGTGCAAGCTAGGAGGTAAGGATCCAAGTCTTTCTCTTTTACTTTATGGATGAATACTCCATTGCCATTTTTCCTTACCTCAACCTTTGTGTTTTTCCATTTTTCCTACTACAATGCCATACATGACTCATTTTAACTTTTGTATATGAATTTGAGGCCAAGAGCCATCATCCTTATATCATCAAGCTCACGTTCACCTTCATCCAATCATGCATGTCTTGGTTCTTACTTTAGAAAACCATGATAAAGGATTGTAAGGTAAAATCTTGGTCTCCCTATTTCTTTCTTATAATACTCTCGGTTAACTAGGACAATCCCTTCCATTGAATCATCCTACTTAACTAAGAGGTTATAAATTTTAAAAAAGTATGTGGAATTTTTTTTTGTACAAGAAACAATGGTGGATCAAGATCCTTAGTAGAAACATCTTTATACATCACATGGTCTCACCAGAAAATTATATACTCTGAATGATAGGGGCACACAGGCTCCCAAAATGCAAATATAAGTCACCCTGATTACTACTACTTTAAGCTGGGGATCCAATTGCATTTGTTATGCAACTCTGATACTGATCTTCATTCTCATCAAGCCTATCCTTTACAACCTAGAGTGCATATATAAATATACACAAATAGAAAGCATAAAACAAAAGGGGTGAGTTTATCTCACTCCAACCTCATTAGAGAACATGCAAAGTGCATCGTTATGCCTGGTGGATTTCACACACACAAACAAGTCATTAAGTGAATCATTCCTATTATAAATTCATACCATTCCCCTACCCCAAGTGTCTTTGATATACGTCTAGTCTCTTAATGAGTCAAGATTCCATAATAATAATCATATCCATTTCTAAGGAAGCCAATATACAGTTATGCCCAACATTCATTATATTCTTCCTTTATCTATTTTGTTACTTAGTTATACTCCTCTCATAACAACCTACTCAGTTTCCAAACCTTTATCATTTACTTAACCCAAACCATATTCTTATAGGCATACAAAACCAATTAATTGTCATTCATTATAATGTTAGACCCTACAATCTCCTAGTGAACTAGCACTTAATCATTATCACATACCCTAAAAGTTTCTAACTAGTGTGACTAACAATTATCTACTCAATATTAGTCATATTCTTTCAAGCAGGGATTAATTATTTTCATATGACATAATAATTAGTTTCACAACAAGAGCATGTTATGCAATCACACCAATCAAATACGGACATTCTCAGCATCATATAGTTCATAACCATAATCATAATGTGATTAGTCATTTAGGATGCTATGCATGAGTTAGGTGTATTATGATTGTCTCATCATTAAGTATTTCATGAATGTGCATGATGGCACTTCTAATATCATACTTATTAAAGTCATCATGTCTTAGTCTCACACTAAGCACAATGCTTCTATACTAGAGTGACTGGAGCTCACCAAGTCCACTACAATGTCAATGCCTCATAAATATGACACTCTAAAGAGTAATAGGAACTTGGTACTACACAGTCATAATAACGCTTGTTCTAGTCAGGGTATACCTGGTTGGCCTGCAGATTGCCCGGCTCTGAATGCGACTCCAGGCCATTAGGTGAACTCAACCTGATTATAACCCCAAGACCCAAATAGGGATCTGAACGCTTATATCCTTCAATGTACCTCTCGTTGTATGCTTTAGTATTAAGCTTTCAAATGTGATTCCCAATGTACATGATGCATGCATGATACACACCCATAAAATCTCAATATTCATTATTCTTTATTATTGTCACCAAGTAGGGTCCTACCTCAATAAGTCCTTTATCCTTAATGACGTGTTTGAGTCTTACTAAAAATAAATCCTTCTCACAAAATATCCTTATAGTTACCTAAACTCTATGACCCACTTACCAATACCTCATTAACGATTGTCCTTGTGGCTACAGGATACATAAACTCATAAATATTTACTTACCTAAGATTTCTTTAAAAACTTTGTTAGCTATCCCCCTTATTTTTTTTTCAAATTAAAGTTACAAGAATATGATAAACCTTGATAATTTAATATCCTTCATAGGTCAAATCTCTAAAATATTTGATCGTATATACATATATACCCATCTTTAAGTCCCCAATATTCATTAGAAGTGTGCACTACTCGAAGTTGGGGATTAAGGTCCAAAGATATCAAAAGTTTGTTGTTTTTACCTAGTACCGTTGTGGCGAACGCCATCCTACAACATTGATTGTTACAGGACTTTGTTCGTTCTTCGATGTTTAAAGACCAGGATTTTCAAATGTAGTTATACTTTTAAATGTTTGTCTAGAAAATATTTCTTTGAAATTCAGGGATAAGATTTATCAAAAACTCTTTCTCTTTAAAAATCATCAATTAATTAAAACTGTAATACTTTTACTAGGAAAAATAGAACTTAACTAACTTAGAAACCCATCTTGAATACCTTACTTATTTTCGTTCACTAAATACTTTGAAATATTAGTTTATGGTCACCTTCTGATCTAGTTATATTTAAATCTTCCATTATTCAATGATTAAGGACAAAGTCTCATGAGTCACATGAATCTATAATCTTAGTTATCATAAAAATCCATAGGGGTACGTCCACGTCAACACAGATACCGGTATATATCATTTCACATTGTCATCCATATCACTCTTCATTCATGTTAATTTCACAAGTAATTACTCATTCCAAACCCTACCGGGATGTTAGTCCATTTTTAATCATTACATGTTTACCTAACACATATTTCTTATCCTTTTTTACGTTTCCTTATCATGATCAAAATGACAAGAATCAATTTAGGAAATTTCATACACAACAATTTTGTTTCACCTAGGATTACCAAATTTCACTTAAATGCTATTTCAAGTTACACAACACCAAATAGTCAAGAAATCATAATTCATTCACAATCATAAAGTACCACATAACTTATTGTAATACATTCGTAATTATGACGCATTTGTAATCACCAAGTTAAAGCATACACAAACATTTTATTGTACTTAATTACCAAACGTAGTTGCTTAACCCATTTTCCTTTTAATCCACTAGTTACATTCCTAACATGTCCTCGTTTATTATTTCCTTAGCAATTTTGATTAAATCTCATATTGGTGCACTTATTTATTTCCCTTGTCACTGATGGTTCATTTACGCATTATGTCCCCTAACAGATGTTCCTTATTTTACTTATCTCTTATTCTTTTAATTTCTTGCTTTTTTCCTCACTAAGCTTCCTAACTTATTTCTAGATTTACTCTACGGTAGTCACACACACCAGATTATGTTCTTATATCAATCCAACTAGGAGTACAGATAAATATACATATATTTTTACACACCACATTAAGTTTATTAAAATATTGTATGTATAATTTGGCCAACTATGAGAGTAAAAACTTAATTTTTCTAAAAAGGATAACTATATGTGAAGTTCAAGGTTTTTTGTAATCATTTTCCTTTTTCTTGTCTAAATCATATTTTCCCTCTTTTCACATATAGTCACGTTTAGGTCGAGAACCTAAGGGAGGTTCCCGCACTTATGCATGCCAATGTTCCAACGGAGACGTCGGAGAACCCCTTTTACCTTGGGTTTCTAAGTGAGTCCTCCGCCCAGTGTTCCAAGAATGACTCTGAAACTCATGTACAATCTTTGAAACTCAACAAGTATATAGGTTTAGGATAGTGGTTGTAAGAAATAATGATACAATGATGGAGTTTTTAGTTTTTTTTTAAAATTGCATGGAATACGCTAGAAATAACACGTACGGTGTGATATATATATATATATATTAAATATATGAATTATGAATAGATGCTTGTCGCGACTGGGATCGCAGCGGCGCGGCCGACCCTCGAAAAAGGTGGTGAAAGAACAGGGAGTCTCCACCAATATTTTTATTCATAAAAAATATTGGGAAAAACTTGCTTTAGCAAAGCACTGGTTAAAAAGTGAGATTTAAGTTCAGGAGTCGGTTACGAGTAGGGAAGGTATTAGCACCCTACATCGCCTGTTAAAAACAGTACCAAGATTGAAAATGCGTGATACAAATAGCCTTACAAAAGAGATTTTATTGCTTTCTTTTTATTATTATTTTTGAAATAGAGGGAACCAAAACAGACAAACATGGGGTACTGAAGCAAGGTCAATAGGACGTCTCGTCCAAATTAACCTAGGTCTACACAGGGAAGGTACAAAAGCAAGGAGGAAGAGAATGCCAACAAGACATCGCGTCTAAACTAGTCATTCTTCCATAAAAATACAAGGTTGGGAATGAAAAGGGGTTAACAGGACGTCCCGTCCAAATTAGCCCAGGCCTTTTAATGGGGATGTATATAATAAAGGGAAAGAATGCTAACAGGACGTCCCATCCAAATTAATCATTCTCTCATCAAGATGCAGGGTTGGGGGATGAAGAGGATAAATAGGACGTGTCGTCTAAATTAGCCCGATCTTTGTGTAGAATGACAGAGGTCAAGACAAAATGGAAGAGAATTAATAAGACGTCACGTCAAAATTGACTTTTACGCAACGATGGGAATGCCGTTAATTTTTAAAGAGGAACGGTAGAAGAAAAGAAGTAGGCCTGACAGGAGTTAAGTCCTACTCCTATGTATTCTCGAGTTTTCCGAGAAATCAGGGTCACGTAGTTCTTGAAAAAGGATGTTCTTAAGACGAGTTTAGGGGATTAAGGGTGGAAGAGGTTTACGAGAAAGGTGCACACAAGGCGGAGTTCTCCGCATGTGCGTGGATCTCAGGAATAGTGTAGGCCGAAGTACTTCTGCATGACACTAACTTAAATTACTAATGTAACGATCTACAGAGGTATTGGGAATACATTTTTTTTATTTTTATTATTTATTTTTTATGTTTTTATATTTTTTATTATTATGAATAAAGACAAGGGGAAATTTAACAAGAAAATAGGATGACAAAATACTCAATAGTAAAGAAAATGAATGAATAAAGTAATGAAGAGGGGAGATTGTAACCGGTGTGAGTATTAGTACTGGGAGTACCGGTGTACCCAACAAGACCGGTATAGGCTAAAACAACAACAATCGGAGTGACAGCAAAGAGACCGGTTTAACTAGGTGCTGGATCCGATATATGGGTCGGTGAACAATTGGATCACTTCAAAAGAGGGATTCAGTCTCTTCTTCATAACACTCGAGAACTTCTCCAGAAACCGGTATAGGAATTTGGGCTGATTCTTTGTTTTGATGGGTTCCTAGGAATCGGGAATCGAATCTATTCTCTGGGGGGTTCTTTGGATTTCAAGAATTCGGGCCAATTCCTTCAGGATTAGGGGTGTAAGGAGCGGACCAATTTCTTAGGGATTTAGGATTCCAGGAGCAAACCCCTTGTGCCCCTTCAATTGGGGCATTTATAGAAACTCAGGGTGCTGGCTGAATGCTTGGACAGCTCAAACCTCTACTCACCCATACGCATGGTGGAGCCAGCCTGGCCACTAACAATTGTGGGGAGCAGTGGCTAGTGAGGAGTTTTTTAATTATTTTCATTTTTGTTCACTGTCTACCATTCCCAGAATTGGTGGATCGACTTGGGTGGTGCGATTCCAAGTCACAGCATAAGCAATCGGACTCCTCGAATAGTGTCACATGGGTCCATTATCAAGTTCATGAAAGCGCCTTCCCACGTCGGATAAGAGAGGACACCGGTCTCACTTGGACCTTCTTAATGGGACTATGCCTCTTTTGTTGGCCCAGATCAGTATCCCTCAGATCCGGACCGGTATTCTTCTCCTTCTGGACACCGGACGATGTCTTCTAATGGCCTGGACTGCTGTCTCTGTCGGTGTCCATTCTTGATGGAAATTGGTCAGACCGAAATAGGTGTTCACATGTACAAAAAGTCCGAGAGCGAAATCGATCCTTCGACACTCGATGTGAAGACTTGAATTTATTCGGGATCCCTTTTTTCGTTTAGAGTTGATTCACTCGGAAATGTCTCACTCAGAAATATATCTACCTGAAAGTCGCTCATTCGAAGTCTGAGCCATCTTTCTTCACTCCAAAGTACTTTCCTCGAAAGTGACCCACTCAGAAATATCTCTGCCTGAAAAGCGCTCATTCAAAGTCAGAGCCTCTTTTTGTTCAGAACTGATTCACTCAGGAAATATCTCTGACCGAGAAGTACTCATTCAAAGTCAAAGCCTTTCTTCGCTCGGAAGTACTTCCCTCAGAAGTGACCCACTCAGAAATATCTCACTCAGAAATATCTCTGCCCGAAAAGCGCTCATTCGAAGTCAGAGCCTCTTTTTGTTCAGAACTGATTCACTCGGGAATTCTTCACTCAGAAATATCTCTGCTCGAGAAGTACTCATTCAAAGTCAAAGCCTTTCTTCACTTCGGAAGTACTTCCCTCGAAAATGACCCACTCAGAAATATCTCTGCCTGAGAAGTACTCATTCAAAGTCAAAGCCTTTCTTCACTCGGAAGTACTTCCCTCGGAAGTGACCCACTCAGAAATATCTCACTCGGAAATATCTCTGCCCGAAAAGAGCTTATTCGAAGTCAGAGCCTCTTTTCATTCAGAACTGATTCACTCGGGAATTCTTCACTCGGAAATATCTCTGCCCGAGAAGTAATCATTCAGAGTCAAAGCCTTTCTTCACTTCGGAAGTACTTCCCTCGAAAGTGACACACTTGAAAATATCTCACTCGAAAATCTTACAACCGAAACGATCATTCAGAGTCAAAGTTCAGTCCTCTTTCAAAAATCTTTCACCCGGAAAGATCACTCGGAGTCGAAGACAATCTCCAAGATGAACTCGAGCACAAGCTCTCAGCAACTCTAAAAATAAGCCCGAGCATAAGCTCTAGGCAATCTTGAAGATAAACTCGAGCACAAGCTCTCGGCAATCTTGAATATGGGCCCGAGCATAACCTCTAGGCAATCTTGAAGACAAACCCGAGCACATGCTCTCGGCAATATTGAATATGAGCCCAAGCACGAGCTCTCGGCAATCTTTAAAACACAACCGAGAACAAGCTCTCGGTAATTTTTAAGACACACTCGAGCACGAGCTCTCGGTAACTCTAAAAACAAGCCCGAGCATGAGCTCTCGGTAATCTTTAAGACACACCCGAGAACAAGCTTTTGGCAATATTTAAGACACACCCGAGCACGAATAAAACGAAGGGGTTCCAAGCGACGAAACTCCCCATTCTTGGTGGAAATTGACCGTACCGAAATAGGTGTTCACAGATGCCCCTCTTTACTTCTTTTCCACGAGAAAAACATGAAGTCTCCTCATGTTTTTGAAGTGGAAATAAAGTAAAGACGTGAACACTTTTGTCAAGATCATTCCAGTTTCAGTAACCAGGAGAGCCAGTTCGGCGATTTAAGTGAAACAATGGTGACAATCTTGAGGAATACAAACAGGAGTGCTAACTTTGGCGATCAGATGAGGGGGGGAAGGCTAGGAATTGACATCTGAAGCTTTTACACTCTTTTTTTGTTTTTTTGTTTTTGTTTTGTTTTAGTTTTTTTTTTTTAGGAAAACAACTGACACAAAGGATTACCCTGGCATTTTGAGCAGCCTAGGAATGGGTATCTGAAGCTTTGGAGAAAAATGAATGAATTAGGGGTATACCCCTGATTCAAAAGGAAATAGCCTAGGCAAGGGGTTCCTAAGACCATGACTGGAAAGTAAATGATATGGGGGTGATGCCCCTGGTTTAAAGGAGATAACAGACTTGGGGGTGATTGTTAACCCGGCGATAGGGTTTGAACCGTTTTTTTCTACCACCGGGTTATTAATTGGCAAGTGCACTAATCGTTTGTAGTTTTCAAAATTTAGATATCGTTCCACTGGGATTGAAAGTCTAATAACAACAGTAATTTTCTATTCACTATGGTAAATGTGAAGAAAGTTATAGACAAAAGAATGATTTATATACAATTTATACAGTATTCACAGGATATCATGATTGAGTAGTTCATGAGCTAAAAAGAAAATAAAAATCTATCTAAAAAGTTAAGTTACAATCTAGAATAGGTAAGATACTTAAGATAAACACAGATAAACAAATTATGTCGAAAATTGGATCCCTAATCTAGAATAACAATGAGGAACTCAAGACATGCATATATAATCATCAAGTTTCATGTCATTGCAGCTTAAAATCATTATAACTGATCCCTCGTGATATAAATTCTAAGAATTCACCGTAAAGTTCGATCCCTCGTGAGCTTTCTCAGTAAAAACTTACATTAAGACCTGGCCTTATGGCAACAATGGTTAACAACCCCTATAGAATTGAGATACCAAGGGTATTCTAACTTTTACTTTCATCAAAACAAGTTTCAATACGGCATGAATAATCATTCTCCCATTTAACATTCATGCTAATAAAATAAGTTTCAATACACATGAAAATCATTCTCGCGTTTGACCTTCATATTAATAAAAAGTTAAAATACTAACATGGACTTGAATCATAAACATGCAGAGGTCGAGTTCACAACATTATACTCAATAGATTAGTTCACCAATTCCAACATAAACAAATTAGTTACACATGGTAAAAGTAGAAACAACACTTACAGAGTTTGACATTACGATGATGGAAACTTCACGATACAACGATCACAATACACCACAACACTCTCAAGTATCTAGAAAACTATTCTAGAACTACAAACTCTAAAAGAAATACTCAAAACTCGAGTATAGAAGAGAGGAAAGAACTCTGAATGTAGAGAATGGGATCTCATGAATAGTGTTCAATGGCCTTATTTATAGGGCTGAGCAAGGGTGTTGACGCTACGCGTCAGTCCCCTGACTCAGCCTCCATTAACGTAGCTGGTAGTGGCCACCTTGGAATATTATATTCGATCATGCTTGGCCATGTGTCCTTGTCTCCACTATGTTTTGGCCAATTATGCTGAGTGGAGTGGCCAATAATGGGTCACTAAGTGAGTGCTTGGCCAGCTTGGCTATGTAGTCCACACAGCACTGACGCTACGCGTGGCTGTGACGCGTGGCTGTGACGCGTAGCGTCAGCATCAAAAGTAGCTATGGACGCTACGCGTGGGATTGATGCTACGCGTAAGATCCTCCAGTATAATTTTCTCTTGAATTCTTTACTTTTTCACTGCAAAACTAGAGAAAATTGATCAAGGGCAGATTATTTCCAACAACATCCATTTATTGAATTAAAACCTAATTTTCTAACAAATTATCCAAATTTTTATTATTTTTATGAAATTTTTATTAAAAGATTTATTGTAAATTTGAGGACTAACAAATACCCCTAACTTGAGACATTGCTCGTCCTCGAGCAAGAGAGAAAAATAAAAAATAAAAATTTGAAATCAAATTTTTGAGTAAGTGTGAGAATTTATCACAAAAAGTAATTACACAATTTACCATTTTGAAATAATCAATTATAGGCATCTAATGTAACAAAGGTTTAATGATAAAATTCTTTACAATATTTTATTAACATATCAAGCATAATTTCAGGCTTACCTCTCTAAGTGTTTATCTCAATGCAATTGGTAACCTGTTTCACTCAATTAATCATAAATCAAACGAATTTAATTTTGATTTTCATCTAATCAATGGTTAGTTGTACAGAGTTAATTCAGAAATCACAAGGTATTTTCACGGGTTGTAATGAGGCTTGGCTTACAAGAATCAATGGTTTTTCTTAGATTTCAAAAACCTGAAATCATAAAAGAGCATTTTATAATTTTTAGGCTTTCTCTTGGCCCAAACTTCTCATTTTCTTTTATTGATGAAAAATAAATACCCCCCAACTTGATTCTTTTCACTATTTTTGACTTTTCTTTTTCATACTTTATTTTCTTTTGAAAAGAATCAAGTTGCTTATTTTCACTCCCTATTTTTATGAGAACATTTATTTCAACTGCTCTTTTAATCAATCAAGTATAGGGAATGGTTAAAACAAATTTAGGTTTTAAGGGTACCAAAGAATTTATTTTAGGCTCAAATTGGCTTTCAAAGGATAAAATAATTTTTACCAAGGTAAGCTGTTTGGCCCAAGGTTTCTTTTCACCAATAAATGTGCCTTGATCATTTTCCTGAATTCTCTGTACAACAACACAAATCTCTCAACTCACCGGGTTTATTGAAATTTGCTTGATTGTTAATAAACTTATTGTAATTAAATTTATCAAAATTCCTAAGTTATAAAAGAATTAATAATTGATTTTACAAAATTTTTGGTTTTATTGTGTAAAAACTTTAAGTGAATAAATTAACTTACTAACAAAAATTTTGAGTTATTTATTGAAAGATAATTTTTTCTTTTTTTTTTTGAAATTTTTTTTAAAACCCCTTTTTATTTTAAAAAACATAATTAAAAATTTTTGTTTTGTTTTGATTTGTTTTGTTTTTGTTTTTTTGTTTTTTTATATGTTAAAAATAATTGAAAATAACAAGAAAAGAATGGGTTGTCTCCCATTGAGCGCTAGATTTAATGTCTCCAGCCAGACATTACCTCTAATTAATCAGGTGGTTTCTCAATTTTGGTTGAGGAATCACCTGTCTGTTTCTTCCTCCTTCTTCTTCTCTGATGCTTGATTACCTGTCTTTCATCATTCAAGGCATCAGTTAATTTAAAACAATTTAATTGATTGGGAAGAGATATACCTAGTTCGGTTGAAGGGTAAACTTTTCCTCATCATTCATTCTAAGATGTTCATGAGCACTAAAGTTTACCTCTTCTTCATAAACTTTGACTGCAACCATTCCTTGATCAACATCTACTCTTATCTTTGCAGTCTTCATGAAAGGTCTTCCAAGGATCAGGGGGATTTTAGTATCCTCCTTCATATCTAGTACCACAAAGTCAACCCTGAAGTGGTACTTATCAACCTTTACCAACACATCTTCTACAATCCCAAAAGGCTTCTTGACAGAGCGATCCGCAAACTGTAAGTTCGTCTTAGCTTCTTTTAGCTCAAATTCACCAATGCGCTTTATTAAATCTAGGGGCATCAGATTGATGTTCGCCCCTAAATCTAACAGAGCATTCCTGATGTTAATATTTCCAATGGTTACAGGAATGGTGAGACTCCCTGGATCTTTACATTTTTTTGGGGTTACGATGGTAATACAGTTTGTTTCTTGCTCTTCATTCACTTGCATATTTTTTTCATTTTCTATTTTTTCACTTTCTTTCTCTTCTTCTTTTTTTCTTTTTCTCATTCTTTTCTTTACAATCAATTTTCACAACTTTACAATTTTCAGAAGAAACAGCATTACATTGTTCCTTTGGGTTTTGAGTGTTTGCAGTAAACCCAAAACTTTTTAATTCAGCTATTTCCTTTGCAAGCTGACCCATTTGTATGTCTGATGCTTTTCGGGCAGCTTTATTTGTCTCCATAAATTGCAATAACTGTTGGATAGATTCCTCAATCCTTATCAATCTTGCATTGTCAATTTGTGATTGTTGTGGCTTAAATTGATTGTTAGGAGGTCTGTTGGAAGGTCCAGCATCTTGTCTCCAGTCAGAATTCTGATTCTGACATCCCTGTTGAAAATTGTTAGGAAAGGAATTACCATAATTGAAAGGAAAGTTACCCAATGGTATTCTTTGATGGTTCAGAAAATTGGCTTGCTCTTGCTCATTTCTGTCAGGGGCACAATAACCACATGGTTGTTCACCCATGCAATGCATACATTGTTTCACTTGAGCGGGGGGTGGTGATGTTACTTGAGCAATTTGAAGTTTCTCTAATTGCTTGCTCATGGCTTCAATTTGTTGGGTCAGCAATTTTTGCTGAGCCAATACTGCATCATTCACTCCCAATTCGAGCATACCTGGCTTCCTGTGTACATTACCTTTTTCATATTTTGCTTGGCGGTCACTAATAGACATTGATTCCAATATCTCAATTGTTTCCTCCACAGTTTTGTTCATTAAAGAACCACCTGCACAAGCATCTAACATCATCTTGAACTGAGGTAATAAACCATGGTAAACGATTTTTACCTTTTCGGCATCATCCAAGTTGTGGTTTGGACACTTTCTCAATAGTGCCTTGAATCGTTCCCATATTTCTCCTAATGATTCATCATTGTTTTGAGAAAAAAATGTATGGCTGTCATGGCTTCAAAGTATTTTGAAGGAGAATAAAATCTTTCCAAAAAAGGAAAGGAAATAATCAATGAATGAAAAAGGAAATAATCTCATATAAACAAATTCTTCTTGATTGGGTTCAAAACCAATTGTGCTACATAACTCATAAAAAATAGTTAAATGTTCATACGGCTCTTCATGATTTAAGCCAGCAAATTGATTATTTTGAATAATATTTAAAGTAGCAGGTTTAATCTCCACTGGTACAACAGGTCCTTGAAACATTCCCAAAACTCGGGGTGGACCATTAATAGCAACAAAATGTCCCAATGTTCTCCTTTCAGCAGCCATATTTGAATTTTCAAAAATTTTAGAATTAGAAGAAGATTTAGTTTGTGTTTTAGATTTTAAAGACTTGATTTTCTTTACAAACCTTTCTATCTCAGGATCAAAATAAATTTTACCTACAGTAGATCGGGTTTGCATACACAAACTAGACAAACAAAGTTAGTGTAACAATAAGTAAAAGTAAACAAAATAAAAAAATTTAACTAAGGTAAAAAAAATATTTACCACGGTAATTAAAAATTTACTGTTTTACTAAAACAATTCAATCCCCGGCGACGGCGCCAGAAAACTTGTTAACCTGGTGATAGGGTCTGAACCGTTCATTTCTACCACTGGTTTGTTAATTGGAAAGCGCACTAATCGTTTGTAGTTTTCAAAATTTAGATATCATTCCACTGGGATTGAAAGTCGAATAACAACAGTAATTTTCTATTCACTATAGTAAATGTAAAGAAAGTTATAGACAAAAGAATGATTTATATACAATTTCTACAGTATTCATAGGATAGCATGATTGAGTAGTTCATGAGCTAAAAAGAAAATAAAAATCTATCTAAAAAGTTAAGTTGCAATCTAGAATAGGTAAGATACTTAAGATAAACACAGATAAACAAATTATGTTGGAAATTGGATCCCTAATCTAGAATAACAATGAGGAACTCAAGACATGTATATTTAATCATCAAGTTTCATGTCATTGCAGCTTAAAATCATTATAACCGATCCCTCATGATATAAATTCTAAGAATTCACCGTAAAGTCTGATCCCTCGTGAGCTTTCTCAGTAAAAACTTGCATTAAGACTTGGCCTTATGGCAACAATGGTTAACAACCCCTATAGAATTGAGATACCAAGGGTATTCCAACTTTTACTTTCATCAAAACAAGTTTCAATATGGCATGAATAATCATTCTCCCATTTGACATTCATACTAATAAAACAAGTTTCAATACACATGAAAATCATTCTCCCGTTTGACGTTCATATTAATAAAGGTTGAAATACTAACATGGACTTGAATCATAAACATGCAGAGGTCGAATTCACAACATTATACTCAATAGGTTAGTTCACCAATTCCAACATAAACAAATTAGTTACACATGGTAAAAGTAGAAACAACACTTACAGAGTTTGACATTACAATGATGGAAACTTCACGATACAACGATCATAATACACCACAACACTCTCAAGTATCTAGAAAACTATTCTAGAACTATAAACTCTAAAAGAAATACTTAAAACTTGAGTATAGAAGAGAGGAAAGAACTCTGAATGTAGAGAATAGGATCTCATGAATGGTGTTCGATGGCCCTATTTATAGGGCTGAGCAAGGGTGCTGACGCTACGCGTCAGTCCCCTGACTCAGCCGTCATTAACGTAGCTGGTAGTGGCCACCTTGGAATATTATATTCAATCATGCTTGGCCATGTGTCCCTGTCTCCACTACGTTTTGGCCAATTGTGCTGAGTGGAGTGGCCAATAATGGGTCACTAAGTGAGTGCTTGGCCAGCTTGGCTGTGGAGTCCACGCAGCACTGACGCTACGCATGGCTATTACGCGTAGCGTCAGCATCAAAAGTAGTTGTGGACGCTACGCGTGGGATTGATACTACGCGTCAGATCCTCCAGTATAATTTTCTCTTGAATTCTTTACTTTTTCACTACAAAACTAGAGAAAATTGATCAAGGGCAGATTATTTCCAACAACATCCATTTATTGAATTAAAACCTAATTTTCTAACAAAGTATCCAAATTTTTATTATTTTTATGAAATTTTTATTAAAAGATTTATTGTAAATTTGAGGACTAACAGTGATGCCCCAGGTTGACAGGAATTGAAAGGATTAGGGTTTATACCCCAAGTTGACAAGAATTTAAAGGATTGATGGTGCTGCTAGTCAGTTGACTGGAAATGAAAGGATTGGGGTTGACCCTCAGTTGATTAGAAATAAAAGGATTGGGGATGACCCTCAGTTAACTAGAAATAAAAGGATTGGGGTTGACCCTCGGTTGACTGGAAATAAAAGGATTGGGGATGACCCTCGATTAACTAGAAATGAGAAGATTGGGGTTGACTGGAAATAAAAGGATTGGGGATGACCCTCGGTTAACTGGAAATGAAAGGATTGGGGTTTGACCCTCGGTTGACAGAAAAGTAAAAGATTGGGGTTGACCCTCGGTTGACAGAAAAGTAAAAGATTGGGGTTGACCCTCGGTTGACAAAAAAGTAACAGATTGGGGTTGACCCTCGGTTGACTGGAAATAAAAGATAAGGGTGTTGCCTCTCGGTTGACAAGAAAAATAAAGATAAGGGTGTTGCCTCTCGGTTGATAGGAAAAGTAAAAGATGAGGGTGTTGCCTCTCGGTTGACAGGAAAAGTAAAAGATGAGGGTGTTGTCTCTCAGTTGACAAAAAAGTAAAGATGAGGGTATTGCCTCTCGGTTGACAGGAAAAGTAAAGGTGAGGGTGTTGTCTCTCGGTTAACAGGAAAGTAAAAGATGAGGGTGTTGACCCTCGGCTAGGAGATTGAAGGAACTCGGGGTGATGCCACAGGTTTGAGAGATTTGGAAACCGGGGTGATGCCCTAATCTGACAAAGTTGAAGAAATTCGGGGTGCTGCCTCTTGACAGAGAGAAATGAAACCTGGGGTGATGCCCCAGTCTTGACAAAGTTGAAGAAATTCGGGGTGTTGCCCCTTGACAGAGAGGAGAAATGAAACCTGGGGTGATGCCCCAGTCTTGACAAAGTTGAAGAAATTCGGGGTACTGCCCCTTGACAAAGAGGAGAAATAAAACCTGGAGTGATGCCCCAGTCTTGACAAAGTTGAAGAAATTTGGGGTGTTGCCCCTTAACGGAGAGGAGAAATGAAACCTGGGGTGATGCCCCAGTTTGAGCTGTTTGGTGGGAAGAGTATGATAGGTGCTAGTTTAGTAATAATGATCTTATTGGGGATGTTTCATCGGGAAGAAAGGTATGGTGTGCCCTCATCTAGTGGCCTTCATGGTTTCACTAGAAAGAGGATTTGGTAATTCTGCTTAGGGTGAATCCTAGATTTTTTATCAAGGGAAGGATTGCGCTTGGCTACTGAACTGTGTTTCCACTGGGGACAAATAAATCACCCTAAGTCTGATTAGGGACAGGTCTTCACCAGAGAGAAATGGGTCTAGTTTGTAGGCTCGCTCGGGAGGAATTCTTAACGTGTGTTCTTCTTGTGATGAGTAACAGGTCTATTGGGGAGAGAGCTTTGGTGAATACCTGCTTCTGGATTATGGATCCTGGCCACCCCTTAAAAGAAAAGTGAGTAGTACAAAACAAATTGAGACTTTTAGGTGAACATCCTTGGAGGTTGGCTTTGAAACAACTCATGGATGAAATAGAGGAAACTTCTGACTTTAGTGAGCATGCCTAGCAGAGTTGGTTACATTTGTCTGATGCAAGGTCTGGTGCTGGGATGCATTTCATTCCCCACAACTTCATGTTTCGTCATTTTCATTTTCAAAATTTTTTGGAAAAACGTGTTTACTTAAGACTTTAGTCATGAACACGTGCAGAAAAAAGGGTAAATTTTATTTATGAACATCAGGCATGTACAGCAGTAATGAAAGCAATGTAAAACAAATAGATGCAACAAGGCATAAAGAATTGAAGGTAAGTGGAAAAAGGAAGGCTCATGAATCCTCCAGTGATTTTCTGAGAGCGATGAGAATCTTGATTCTTTCTCATGACTTTATGCTCATCTTCTGATTTTGCTTCTGAGGACGTAGTTTGACAATGGCCCATATGCCCCAGTTTGATTTTCTCATTTTCTGCTTGAAGGGTTTGTGTTGTCGTACCAAGACTCTAGGTTTTGATTTTGTCTGAAACGCCCTTTTGAGTTTTCGACTCACCAAGTAGCTCTAACTTTTGCCTAGGCCTCCTTTTCAGGTTTTCAGCCTAGCGAGCCCTTTTTTTATGCAAAGTATTTCATCACTGCGTCTGTGTTTATAGGCATTGGCAGATCCTCTCCATCCATGTTGGTGAGGGTTAAAGCCCCTCCGAAGTAGGCTTTCTTTACGACATATGGTCCTTCGTAATTAGGCTTCCACTTCCCTCGGATATCTTTCTAGATTGGTAAAATCTTCTTAAGGACCAAGTCCCCTTCCTGGAACTATCGGTGTCGCCCTTTCTTTTCGTACGCCCACTTCATGCATTTTTGGTGCAGCTGCCCACAGCATAGAGCGGTTAACCTCTTTCCGTCAATTAAGTTCAGTTGATCGTATTTGGCTTGGACCCATTCAGCTTCTTCTAATCTGGCCTCCATGATCACCCTAAGGGATGGGATCTCTACTTCAAAAGGTAGTACTGCTTCCATTCCGTAAACCAAGGAGAATGGGGTTGCCCCTGTCGAGGTTCGCACTGAGGTTTGGTATCCATGCAGAGCAAAGGGAAGCATTTCATTCCAATCTTTGTAGGTCACTACCATCTTTTTCACTATCCTTTTGATGTTTTTGTTAGCCACTTCGACTGCTCTATTCATTTTTGGTCGATATGGAGAAGAGTTATGGTGAGAGATTCTGAAGCTTTCATAAAGTTCCTTCATCATCTTGTTGTTCAAATTCGTACCATTGTCTGTAATGATCTGGCTTGGTAGGCCATATTGGCATATCAATTCACGCTTGATGAATTTGACCACAACATTCTTTGTTACATTGGCGTATGAAGCCGCCTCCACCCACTTGGTGAAATAATCTATGGCGACTAAAATAAAGTGATGACCGTTCGAGGCTTTTGGCTCAATAGGCCCAATAACATCCATACCCCACATTGAAAAGGGCCAAGGTGCCGACAACACGTTTAGGGATGAAGGTGGTGCATGAATGTGATCAGCATATATCTGACATTTATGACACCTCCGTACATAAGCAAAATAGTATGCTTCCATGGTCATCCAATAATATCCTACCCTTAAGATTTTTCTTGATATGACGTGCCCATTTGTGTGAGTTCTGAAAGATCTTTCATGGATATCTCTCATGATTTGATTCGCCTTGGCGGTGTCAACACACCGGAGGAGGACAGAATCATAATTTCTCTTGTATAGCATGTTGCCACTCAAAAGATAACCCATAACGATCCTTCTCAAGGTTCGTTTGTCATTATCTATGATGCCATCAGTGTATTCTTGGAGTTGGAGGTACCTTTTGATGTCATGATACCAAGGCTTGCCATCTGGTTCTCCTTCTATGACCTGGCAATGTGTAGGATCTTATCATTTTTCACCTCAATGAGAGGCACCTCGTATTCACTACTGACCTCGAACATTACAGCTAGGGTGGCCAAGGCGTCTGCCATTTGGTTGTCGTCCCGCGGTACATGGTGAAAGGTAATTTCATCGAACTTTTTGATTATCTCTTTGATGTGAGCATGATAAAGAAGTAGTTTACTGTCTTTAGTTTCCCACTCGTCCTTCAATTGATGAATAACCAACGTAAAGTCTCCATAAACTTCCAGGAACTTTATTCCCGCATCCAAAGCCGCATGTATCCCCAAAGAGCATGCCTCATACTTTGTAACATTGTTGGTACAATCAAAACATAGTCAAGCGCAAATGGGAATGAACTCCTTGTTAGGTGAGATTAAGATGACCCTAATTCCATGCCCCAGTGCGTTAGAAGCTCCATCAAACCTCATGGTCCACCTGTTTTCCTGACCATCTTCTGCTTTGAAAAGAGCTAAGATATCTTCGTTTGGGAAGTCATGTTGTATGGGTTGGTAATTGCTAATGGGCTGATGTGTGATAAATCAATTTTAATACACTTCTTATAGTTTTAAACTTGGGGTTTATTATATAATTACTATGTTTAATAGTAGTATTTTAATTAAGTTTTATGTTGTTTAGTTAAATTGAAGTATTATGTATAAATGTTTCAATTTTTGTTTTTTTGTATGTATCTTGACTATCTTGCCTTATTTTGGCCATAACTTGGGCTTTTGTGATCCAAATGGGCTAATCTTGGAGCCCATGGAAAGCTAAGACAGAGGGATACATCATGATGATCAGATTTAGTTATTTTGCATCTGAAAAAAAAAAGAAATGGAGCTTGAATCAATCAGCCCTCATGTGTCCCACCAGCATTAACATTGTTCACCAAAATACACATATCTGGAGATCTAGGTGTCCAAATGACCTCATTCATATGCCAAATTCTCAATAAGACAGAGATCTACAACTTTCATGTTGAAGGTTTTTCAAAATTCGGCCATCTAGAAGGTCATATGGGACTTGTAAGGTGGAGAAGATAAAGAGGAGAATGAATTTCAACACCTACCATTATCTTCTTTTGAATTATTGTAATTCCAAGCCCACCAATGTTGAAAAAATGCATTAATAATCAGAAAATGAATGTATAGTATCATCATATCTTGCCTATAAATAGATGCTTGAAGTTGTAAGGAAGATACACAAGAAATACATGCTTTAGTTTTCATTATATTTCTATGTCTTTGCTTTAGTTTCTTAAGTTTTAGTTCTTTCTCTTGCTTTAATTCCTTGTTCTATATTCAATCCCTCAAGTTATGGTTTTCATTTCCCTTCCTCAATATCAAGTAAGTTAATTTTATTATTTGTTATTTACTTTTGTAATCAAAGTTATAGTTAATTTAATATTAGTTTTCATTGTTAAAATTTATCATGGAAGCTTAATCTTTTAAAATCAACTCAAGGAATTTAATTTTTCTTTATGTTAACTTTGAGTTCTTGCTCTTAATATTTTTATTGAAGATAATTACTTTTTTTTGTTTCTCAAACACTTATGATGGTAGATTATTTAAGTGTATAACCGATTAGTATATAATTAAACAATCTATAATCTAAACTGATATTGGTTGGTTAATCAATAATCAATTTGAGAACAAAGATTAAGTCACTAAATAAGAAATTTCTATTTAGTTTCTTAACTCAATCAAATTATAGTTTTAAAGTTATTTTAGTAATTAATAAGAATATATTGATTGATTATTCTTATTAGTTCATTAATTCAATTCTAGAAGATTTTCTAGAATATAATCATTTAGGGATTCCAAATGATTCAAGGTTGAGAAATTAATTATATTTAATCATATTTGTGATCAATGATTAGTTAACTAAAGATTTATTAATTCCTTGGGTTGGTTGTTTCTAAATTTGATTATTCTTACTCATAAATTTACTTTTTGCACTATTATATAATCACTTAATTTTCCTTTCAATCTCAACACAAACCCCCCCCTTTATTATAATTAAATTGAGCATAACTAATTAAACTAAGGTCCTCGAGAGACGATTAAGGTTGTTCACCTTATACTATATTAATTTAACTTTTTATTTGACCCGACAACGGCAACGTGTCAAATTTGGCGCCGTTGCCGGGGACCTTTGGTCCTAATTATTTGCATTCAATTACCTAATATGTTTTACATTTTTTTTGTAGGTGTGTTGAAGATATTCAGGTTTGGTTGAATGTGAGCATATAAAAAAAATTGGAAAAAAAAATTCCACTTTATTATATTCTTATTTATTCTCTAGTAATCTCATTTTCAACCATTGAAAAAAATATAAATATAAAAAAAAATCTTTAAATTTTTAAACATATGTTCTAAGCATTTCATAATTAAAATGATAACTTTTTCCTTTTATTACATAGTTGTAGTATTTTGTTACAATATATGTAGATGTATTATGTATGACTAGATCTAATCCTGAACCACTATATTCTTTTGATTCTGAAATAGATAGAACATTTCATCAATTAGTTAGATCATCTAAGAAACTATTAAATAATAATAATAATAATAATAATAATAATAATAATAATATTCTAGCTAATAGCATAAGTAGTGAAACTAAACCTTTAACTTCTGAGTATTTGTATAACATGGCTGAAAAGACATTAAAAAAACTAGCTACACCAGATGTCACTAATCAAACATCATGCATCTTATATCCTGAGGAAGATGTTCCTTTTGTGCTTAAAATTGGTTTAGTTTATTTGCTACCAAAATTTCATGGTCGTGGAGGTGAAGATCCTCATAAACACTTAAAAGCATTTCATATCCTTTGTTCTACCATGAAACCTGAAGGGGTTTCAGAAGAACATGTAAAACTTAAAGCTTTTCCTTTCTCCCTAGCAGATATCGCTGAGGATTGATTATTTTACCTTCCTCCTGGCTCTATTACAAGTTAGGATGACTTAAAGAAAATGTTTCTTGAAAAAATTTTCCCCGCTTCAAGAACTTCCTCAATTAGAAAAGAAATATGTGGCATCCGGCAACATGACCGGGAAAATTTTTATGAATACTGGGAAAGATTTAAAAGATTGTGTGCTAGTTGTCCCTATCACCAAATTACGGACCAACTTTTCATACAATATTTCTATGAAGGTCTTAATCCAATGGATAGAACTTTAGTTGATGCAGCTAGTGGTGGTGCTTTGCAAAATAAAACTACAACTGCAGCAAAAACTTTAATTGAGAACATGGCTACTAATGCTCAATAACATGCCACCAGAAATAATTCTGTAGTAATTAGAGGAGTCCATGAAATTGGAACTATTAATGATGGAGATAAAAAATGGGAAAGTAAATTTGCTGAACTAGCAACACTTATGAAAAATATTATTGTGTCTCAAAAACAACAACCTGCAACCCCTGCTAAGGTATGCTCTATCTGTACTTCATTAGATCATTATACCGATTGTTGTCCTTCACTACAGGAAGCTAAAATTCCTGATGAAAATCGTCAAGTATGTGCTGCCAACTTATACAATAACAGACTGCCACAACAACAACATAATAATTATGATATTTCTTCTAATAGATATAATCCTGGTTGGAGGAATCACCCTAATTTAAGATGGGGTAATTCCTCACAACAACCTCATGCACCTTTTTAAGCAAATACTGGACCAAGCAGACCATATCAACCTCCTCATGTACAACAAGCTACACAAATAGCTGCACCTTCCACTGAGAAATTAAATTTAGAGGAATTGATAAAGCAAATGTCATTAGATAATCTGAACTTCCAAAAAGAATTGAGGCTACAATTCAGACTCTTGAAAATCAGATTGGTCAATTGGCTACATCTTTAAACCATTTGCAGTCTCAAGGTTCAGATAAGTTGCCCGCTCAGACAATTGTCAATCCTAAAAATGTAAGTACAATTACTTTAAGATCTGGTAAAGCTATCCATGGACCAGAAAAACAACAATAAACTGAAAATATTATTGTCATAGAAAAACATGTAGAAGAAGTTTTAGATAGTTCAAGTAATAATAGTAATGATATATCTCTCACAAATCCTCCTTCTGCAGCTGGTCCTGATAAGCAATATATCCCTCTTCCATTTCCACAAAGACAAAAATCTATACAAAATAAGAAAATGGATGAGGAGATCTTGGAAACATTTAGAAAAGTAGAGGTAAATATACCTTTATTAGAAGCCATCAAGCAAATCCCAAGATATGCCAAATTCCTTAAAGAACTATGCACTAATAAAAGAAGACTAAAAGGAAATGAAAGGATTAATATAAGTAGAAATATGTCTGCATTAATTGAAAAACCTTTGTCACATATACCAGAAAAATGTAAAGACCCTGGGACGTTTACCATTCCATGCATAATAGGCAATAACAAATTTGAAAATGCCATGCTAGACTTAGGTGCATCTATTAATGTTATGCCTATGACTGTATTTACTTCACTTTCCCTTGGACCTTTGCAAACTACAGGTGTGGTTATATAATTAGCAAATCGAAGCTCTGCACATCCTGCAGGAATTATTGAAGATGTCCTTGTTAAAGTTAATGATTTAATTTTTCCTGCATATTTTTATGTTCTAGATATGGAAAGTGAGAATTCCACCAATAAAGCTCCAATAATTTTAGGTAGACCATTCTTAAAAACAACTAGAACAAAAATAGATGTGCATGCAGGAACACTTTCTATGGAATTTGGAGATAGTGTGGTTAGATTCAACATTTTAGATGCTATGAAGCATCCTACTGAGGATCATTCTATTTTTCAAATTGACTTAATAACTGATTTAGTTGAGGATAATATTATTAAGTTGTCTGATGATGTTGATTTTCCTGTATTGTCTGATTTTTATGATTCATTTGTTTGTGATTCATGCATGGATTCTCATCAATGCAATGTGTGTGCTAAAAGTGAGAAATATTTGCTTAATGATAATAATGATCCAAACTCCCTTAAAACAGAAAATATAGTTCTAGATGTTGTTTCAAAAGAATCAAAGTGTGATAATTTGATTAAAGTAGTTACAAATACATCTGATTATGTTGAAGTACAAGTTGCTGAGACAAATTCAACCAAATTGATTCCTTCAATAATACAGCCTCCTATGTTAGAGTTAAAACCTCTTCCTGAACATTTAAAGTATGCATATTTAGAGGAAGATAAGAATCTTCCAGTGATTATTTCTAACAAATTAAATGTTGATTAAGAAACAAGGTTGTTGCAGATTATTAGGAAGCATAAGAAAGCAATTGGTTGGACTTTGGCAGATATCCCAGGTATTAGCCCTTCCATGTGTATGCATAGAATTCTATTAGAAGAAGAAGCTAAACCAGTAAGGCAACCACAAAGAAGACTTAATCCTTAAATCCTTGATGTGGTTAAAAAAGAGGTAACAAAATTATTACAAGATGGCATCATTTACCCTATATCAGATAGTACTTGGGTCAGCCCTGTACAAGTGGTTCCCAAAAAGTCTGGAATCACAGTGGTTAAAAATGAAAATGATGAACTAATTCCTACCAGAATCCAAAATAGTTGGCGAGTATGCATTGATTACAGGAAACTTAACAAAACAACCCGAAAGGATCACTTTCCTTTACCTTTCATTGATCAAATGTTGGAACGACAGGTAGGTAAGTCATATTACTGCTTTCTAGATGGATTTTCAGGTTACTTCCAAATTTATATTGCACCAGAAGATCAAGAAAAAACAACATTTACATGTCCTTTTGGCACTTTTGCTTATAGGAGGATGCCTTTTGGCTTATGCAATGCCCCTGGTACCTTTCAACGATGCATGATTAGTATCTTTACTGATTTTCTTGAAAATTGCATGGAAGTATTTATGGATGATTTCACAGTATATGGTTCATCATTTGATGCTTGCTTAAATAGTCTAGATAAAGTATTACATAGATGCATTGAAACTAACCTTGTTCTTAATTATAAGAAATGCCACTTCATGGTAGAAGAAGGAATAGTTTTAGGCCATGTAATATCTAAAAAAGGCATAGAAGTAGATCCTGCAAAAATTGATGTAATTTCTCAATTACCTTATCCTTCTTGTGTACGAGATATTCGTTCTTTTCTTGGTCATGCAGGTTTCTATAGAAGGTTTATAAAAAACTTTAGTAAGATAGCCCTTCCGTTGTCTAACTTACTACAAAAAAATATAGCATTTGACTTTAATGACAAATGTAAAGAGGCTTTTGATTGCTTAAAGAAAGCTTTAATTACCACTCCTATCATCTAGGCACCAGATTGGTCACTTCCATTTGAACTTACGTGTGATGCATCAAATTACGCATTAGGAGCTGTTCTTGCTCAAAGAGTAGGTAAAGTACAACATGTTATTTACTATGCCTCACGAACTTTGGATACTGCACAAATAAACTATACTACCACAGAAAAAGAACTACTTGCTATTGTGTTTGCACTTAATAAATTTAGATCTTATTTGCTCGGTTCAAAAGTGGTTGTATTTTTAGATCATATAGCATTAAAGTTCCTTTTAAAGAAACCAGATGCAAAACCAAGATTGATCAGGTGAATGTTGTTGCTCCAAGAATTTGACATTGAGATTAAGGATAAAATTGGAGGAGAAAATTTGGTGGCTGATCACTTAAGCAGAATTGAAAAAGAACTTGACCCAATTTCCATTAGAGATGATTTCCCTGATGAACAACTTATGGGAATACATGATTCTACTCCATGGTTTGCTGATTTAGTAAACTACTTAGTTGCTTCTGTTACTCCCATACATGCATCTAAACAACAAATAATAAAACTAAAAGTTATTCTAAATACTATGTTTGGGATGATCCTTACTTATGGAAACTTTGTAGTGATCAAGTCATTAGAAGGTGTGTACCTGAAAATAAATTTCATTCCATTCTTACATTTTGTCATACATATGCATGTGGTGGACATTTTGGACCTCAACGTACAGCAAGGAAATTATTAGAATCTGGTTTGTATTGGCCAACAATTTTTCGTGACGCATATACGTTTTGTAAATCTTGCGAACGATGTCAAAGAATGGGAAACATATCTCGTAGAAATGAGATGCCTCAACAACCCATGTTATTTTGTGAAATTTTTTATGTTTGGGGCATAGATTTCATGGGACCTTTTCCTGTATCTTTTAGTTTTGTTTATATACTACTTGCGGTCGATTATGTGTCTAAATGGGTTGAAGCTAAAGCTACTCGAACTGATGATTCTAAAGTTGTTGCAGAATTTTGTTAGATCACATATATTTTACAGGTTTGGTGTCCCTAAGGCCATCATTAGTGATCAAGGATCACATTTTTGCAACCGTAAAATGGAGTCCCTTTTTAAAAAATATGGAGTTATGCATAAGGTTTCAACACCTTATCACCCCCAAACAAATGGGCAAGCTGAAGTGTCCAATCGGGAATTAAAAATGATCCTTCAAAAACAGTACAACCAAATAGGAAATATTGGAGCAAAAGGTTAGAAGATGCTCTTTGGGCTTATAGAACAGCTTATAAAACACCTATTGGAATGTCACCCTATAGGATTGTTTTTGGAAAATCATGCCACTTACCTGTAGAAATTGAGCACAAAGCTTATTGGGCAGTAAAACAATGTAACTTGGACTTAAATGAGGCCGGTAAAGAAAGGAAACTCCAACTACAGGAACTAGAAGAAATTTGTTTGGAAGCTTATGAAAGTTCTAAAACCTATAAAGAAAAAGCCAAATCCTTTCATGACAAACAAGTCTTGAGAAAAAACTTTTTCATTGGACAAAAGGTTTTATTATATAATTCACGTCTAAAGCTCATATCTGGTAAGCTTCGCTCTAAATGGGCAGACCCATTTGAAATAACTAATATCTTTCCTTATGGTGTGATTGAAATTTCAGATAAAGCGACAAACAAGGTTTTCAAGGTAAATGGGCACTGACTTAAACCTTTCTTTCAAGGGTTCCAAGAGCACATAGATACGGAGGTGTATTTGTGTGATGCCAAATATTTTGACTAATTTTTCCTAATAATAATATTTATAAAAAAATAAAAGAATAAAAAAATAGATATCAATTAATTACATCATCATTCTTTTCGGTGCTAACACTTGTCTTAATCATTATTACTATTATTGTTTTGGCATTATTATCATTTTTCTTGCAGTATTTAAAAGGTCATTGTCAGGCTCGTGATGTTAAACAAGCGCTTGATAGAAGGTAACCTATCACCTTTTCACCTTCTTCATCTCTACTATTCTCAATAACCTCATTTTTTATTCTCTCTTTTCTAAACAGCCACAACTTCAAAGTAATCTGACAATGGAACAAACCCTTGCAAAACTTAAGGAAAGATTCCCTACACTTCCACGCGATGTGATTGTAAAAATTTACAAAGCTCGAGTTCAAAGGTTAAAACTACTCACATATTTTGGTATTCCAGAGATGTTCGTTGGCTTATTGAAGCAAAGGTACGTCTCTCTGGTGAATTACATAAGTCCTATATAAAACATTTGCCAGGTATGGGACGTAGTTCTTATTCTAAAAAAAGAAAGAGCTAAAAGGATAGGAGTTTACCATAAGTGTGCAAGATGGAATTGTGATACACGTTGTAGGAACCCTGGAATGGTATCTATAAATCGGGAGGACAAAGTTAAATTTATAAAGGATGGACTGAGTAAAGAGAACTTGGATAACTTAATCCAAACTCTTGAGACGTATCCATGTGGAACGGTTCAAGGAGTCCTTCTGAAATTATATGATCTATTCATTCAACAAAAAGAAAACTATAGCCTTGGGAATCTGGCGTTAAACGACCCTATTTGCCAGTATATAAGAAAACTGGATGGGTAGCAAAAACCTCGATTCATAGAAGGCGTTTAAGCCATTACTGGACGTAAAACCAGAGGAAGATGTGAGCCATAATCACAACTACTGTACATAATTACTGTTGTTTTCAATGTTTTACTTTTCTGAATTCACTTTGACTTTTAAAATTACCTATTTTTATTTTCTTCAATCATGTCTTTTCAAATTTCTTCATTGCCGTCATTTATTTTTATATAATAATAATTATGTAAACTTTTTATTTTTCATCAATTATTTCATCTCAGTTTTTATCTATATAAGGGTGCATAACTCTATATGGAAAACACAAAAAAAAGATGAAAAAAATCAAATCCATTTGTGTGTTTGGTGGATCCAACAATGGTAATTGTAAGGAGTACCTAATAGCAGCCACTAAGTTGGGAAAACTATTGGCTGTGAAAGAAATAAAGGTCTTGTATAGAGGAGGAGTACAGGGTTTGAGAGGCTCCATGGCACTATCTGCACTAGTTAAAGGAAGCAACGTCTCTAGTATCATCCTACATCATGTTGGTATTACATCAGCTATTGTTGTAGGAACTGAGGTAAAAGTTACAAGCATCCATCAACGAATGGCTCGTATGGTTATAGGTGCTGAAGCCTTTATCGCACTTCCTGGAGGTTTTGGTACTTTTGAGGAAATATTTTGCATTTTATCATGATGTAGCATGAACCTTCATAAAAAGCCATTAGGATTATTAAATATTAATGGTTTTTATGATAGTTTGTTAATGTTTTTAGATAAAGCTGTGGAACAGGGCCTTATAACTCAAGATGATCAATCATTCATTCATGCTTCATCAAATACAAATGAATTGATTGATATTTTACAGAGCTTTTTACCCCAACCTCAACCCCTCTTGAAGCAAGATAAGGATCACACACACAGGCGAAAGAATCCAGAACCAGACACCACCCTTCGGTTATAACTTCTTTCTCACCTTTATCTATATTTTAAAAAAAATAATTAAAAAAATTAAAAATTAAAAAAAAAGAAAAAAATAAACTGTGGAAATCATATAAGACACTGAGGACAATGTCTTGAATAAGTGTGGGGGGTCTGAGTTATATATATATTTTATTATTTTTTTGTGAGGGATAGACAGAGTAAAGATTAATTTGGGAAAGTTGTATCTAAAATCATAAAGATGCATCTTTGAGAACCAAAGTCTTGAGACGTATCCTTCACTATATAGTATCAGTATCACTTTTGTTTAATTTTTTGTTTTAAAATAAAAAAAATATTTTTTTTTGTCATGAGTACTTTTGTTAAGATGGACTAAGTAAAGAGTCCAAACTCTTGAGATGCATCCTCACAACAAATCTCACTCGGATAACCACAATCGTTTCACCTTCTTTATTAATTTTTTTCTAAAAAAACAAAACAAAAAAAAAACACACACACACACATGGCCACTATCTTTACTTTAGTGCCGCGCCTTTGCCTTTACCTTCCCTGGAATCATTTCCATTCGACATCAACCATTCTGCAACCATGAACATCATCTTCATCATTCTCCAACCGCTACACTTTGCCTTCATCCTTTTCTTTTAGATCGGAGCCACACCTCACCACTAGTCAATCATCAGGTTCTTTATTCTCTCTTAATAGATGATATAGCAGAGTCTTTCAATAGGCATACGAATGAATTAAGATGTATGTTATTGCTCTTGATGCTACTCATGGTTGTGTTGATAATATTTTTCTTTTGGGTTCTAACACAAGTCCCATGAAACTAGGTTATATGACACAATCAAATTGTTCAGTTATACTAATCATTTCACATGCAATTGAACTGACCAATTTGTTGTATGTATCTTCGTTACTAAGCGCCCTTGAAAAAAAAAAGTACAGAGCAAGAAGCATAAGGAACAAGATCCTGACACCAATATTTGGTTATGATTTATTTTTCCTTCTTTGTTTCTTGTTCATAAAAAAAAATCATCATTTCCAATTTTTCGTTTTAAATTCTACATGCTTTTCACTAAATTTTTTTTAAAAAATTTGTCTAAGTAATGAGTAATTACATCACCCTTGTCCAATATTTCATGACATGTTGTGAATAATTTCCTTGCACATTTAATAAGTTGTTTGTGAAGATCAAATTGTATATGAATTGTGATAGATTGACCACCCTCGGTGAGATTTTGAGCTTAATTGGATGGATCATATTATGCCATCTTTCCTTTTTCTTGATTAACCCTTATTTATTAGTACTCTAGAACTTGACTTGTTTCTTTTTGATGTATTATGTTCTATGTGCATGCTTTGATGTTATTAAGGCCATTTTGTTTTAACTAGCCACTAGCCATATGTCTTACCTTACATACTTTCCATTGTTACCCACGTTGAGCCTATATCCATTTCTTGATTCAGCCACATAATTAGCCAATAGCCCCAAAAAAAAACATGATCACCTTTGCTTAGGAATTGATTAGGAGTTTTGGAATTACTATGAATAAAGATTTTTGATGATTGTGGAAATGTACCCAAGATATATATGTTGTTGTTTCATTGTTCAAAAAGAAAGTAAAAAAATAATAAAAAAAGAGGAAAAGAAGAAAAAGAAGAAGTGGTGAATATATGTATAAAAATAATCAGGAGGATTTATTCTCATGTTTAACCTCCATCATGTTTCATTTTGCTAAGTATTGAGTTTCAAAATGTACTTCCATAATCACTAAATCACTTACTCCATTACTCTTTTTCAACCCTAAGTTTAGCCATACTATTTCATTTTATCCACCCTATATCACCTTGGCCCCATTATAACCTTAATAAAGTCCTTTTGATCTCTGCATGCATATGTGTTCAAATATAGAAATTAGAAATTTGTCAAGCCTATGGTAGTGCTAATTTATTTGGGTGATTTTTGAGAGTATACACAAACCCAAACAATTGAGATATAGAGAGCATGAAGAGAACATCTATCACATTTTCATCCACTCTTTGATTTGATCACTCAATTTGTGTAACTAGTATGTAATGCTTCTTATTCACACTTACCATGACTTCTTGATATAAGGGATGATGTGTATTACTTATTATTTTAGACTTCAAAAAAAAATCAATTTGAAAAAAAAAACCTTTTTCTGTTGTTTCTTATTTTAGTTTTTGGTTTGGTTTTGCCCTGGAGTACAAAAGCTTAAGTGTGGGGGAATTTGATAAATCAATTTTAATACACTTCTTATAGTTTTACACTTGGGGTTTATTATATAATTACTATGTTTAATAATAGTATTTTAATTCAGTTTTATGTTGTTTAGTTAAATTGAAGTATTATGTATAAATGTTTCAATTTTCATTTTTCATTTTTTGTATGTATCTTGAGTATCTTGCCTTATTTTGGCCATAACTTGGGCTTTTGTGATCCAAATGGGCTAATCTTGGAGCCCATGGAAAGCTAAGACAGAGGGCTACATCATGATGATCAGATTTGGTTATTTTGCATCTGAAAAAATAAAAAAATGGAGCTTGAATCAATCAGCCCTCATGTGTCCCACCAGCATTGACATTGTTCACCAAAATACACATATCTGGAGCTCTAGGTGTCCAAATAACCCCATTCTCACGGTAAATTCTCAATAAGACAGAGATCTACAACTGTCATGTTGAAGGTTTTTTAAAATTCGGCCATCTAGAAGGTCATATTGCACTCACAAGGTGGAGAAGATAAAGAGGAGAATGAATTTCAACACCTACCATTATCTTCTTTTGATATTGTAATTTCAAGCCCACCAATGTTGAAAAAATGAATTAATAATTAGAAAATGAATGTATAGTATCATCATATCTTACCTATAAATAGATGCTTGAATTTGTAAGGAAGATACACAAGAAATACATGCTTTAGTTTTCATTACATTTCTATATCTTTGCTTTAGTTTCTTAAGTTTTAGTTCTTTCTCTTGCTTTAATTCCTTGTTCTATATTCAATCCCTCGAGTTATGGTTTTTATTTCCCTTCCTCAATATCAAGTAAGTTAATTTTATTATTTGTTATTTACTTTTATAATCAAAGTTATAGTTAATTTAATATTAGTTTTCATTGTTAAAATTTATCATGGAAGCTTAATCTTTTAAAATCAACTCAAGGAATTTAATTTTTCTTTATGTTAACTTTGAGTTCTTGCTCTTAATATTTTTATTGAAGATAATTACTTTTCTTTGTTTCTCAAACACTTATCATGGTAGATTATTTAAGTGTATAACTGATTGGTATATAATTAAACAATCTATAATCTAAACTGATGTTGGTTGGTTAATCAATAATCAATTTGAGAACAAATATTAAGTCACTAAATAAGAAATTTCTATTTATTTTCTTAACTCAATCAAATTATAGTTTTAAAGTTATTTTAGTAATTAATAAGAATATATCGATTGATTATTCTTATTAGTTCATTAATTCAATTCTAGAAGATTTTCTAGAATATAATCATTTAGGGATTCCAAATGATTCAAGGTTGAGAAATTAATTATATTTAACCATATTTGTGATCAATGATTAGTTAACTAAAGATTTATTAATTCCTAGGGTTGGTTGTTTCTAAATTTGATTATTCTTACTCATAAATTTACTTTTTGCACTATTATATAATCACTTAATTTTCCTTTCAATCTCAACATAAACCCCCCCTTTATTATAATTAAATTGAGTGTAACTAATTATACTAAGGTCCTCGAGAGACGACTAAGGTTGTTCACCTTATACTATATTAATTTAACTTTTTATTTTACCTGACAACGATAGCGTGTCAATGTGCCAACTAATCTGCCAGTGCACTACCTTTTATGGCCTTTTGGGTGACATATGTTATGTCATATTTTGTCAGTAGCACTTGCCAACGAGTAATTCTTCCAGTCAAAGCTGGCTTTTCAAAGATGTATTTAATGGGGTCTATTTTAGACACCAACCATGTAGTATGACTAAGCATATATTGCCGTAAGCGTCGGGAAGCCCAAGCTAATGCACAGCACGTTTTTTCGAGAGAAGAGTACCTCATCTTGTATTCGGTGAATATCTTACTCAAGTAATAGATGGCACACTCCCTCTTCCCAGTCTCATCGTGTTGACCTAACACGCACCCTATGGATTCATTCAGCACGGTCAAATACAGGATCAGTGGTCTCCCAGGAATGGGCAGTACCAGGATTGGCAGCTCTAACAAGTATTGCTTTATCCTTTAGAATACTGTTTGGCAATCTTCATTCCATTGCCTGAGTTGGTTCTTGCAAAGTAACTTGAAAATCGGCTTACAGGTTGCTGTCATTTGGGAGATAAATTGGGCGATGTAGTTCAACCTTCTTAGGAACCCTCAGACTTCCTTTTCCGTATGAGGAGGAGGCATTTCTAGAATTGCCTTGACCTTTTCAGGATTAACCTCTATCCCTCTTTCACTTACGATGAATCCTAACAGTTTTCCAGATTTCGCGCCAAAGGTGCACTTGGCCGCATTCAGTCTAAGCTTGAATTTCCTTAGTCGTTCGAAGAGCTTCCTCATATCAATAATGTGCCCTTCCTCAGACCTAGATTTAGTAATTATATCATCCACATAGACTTCTATTTCTTTATGCATCATATCATAGAAAAGAGTCACCATTTCCCTTTGATAGGTGGCTCCAGCGTTCTTCAACCCGAAAGACATCACTTTGTAGCAAAAGGTACCCCACAGAGTGATGAACGTGGTTTTCTCCATATCTTCAAGTGCCATTTTGATCTGGTTATATCCTGAGAATCCATCCATAAATGAGAAGATGGAGTGTTGAGCTGTATTGTCGACCAATATATCGATCTGAGGTAGAGGAAAGTCATCTTTAGGACTGGCCCGATTCAGGTCTCGGTAGTCCACACACATCCTCACTTTTCCATCTTTCTTCAGAACGGGAACTATGTTTGCTACCCATTGAGGATATTTAGCCACGACTAGGAAACCAGCATCAAATTGCTTCTTAACTTCTTCTTTAATCTTAAGGAGCATTTCCGGTTTCATTCGTCGTAACTTCTGTTTGATCGCCAGACATTCTGGCTTTAAAGGCAACCTATGTTCCATAATGCTGTTATCCAACACCGGCATATCTTGATATGACCATGCAAAAATGTCCCGAAACTCCTTGAGCAGCTTAATCAGTTGGTCTCGCCATTCTTTGCTTAGGAAGGTGCCAATCTTGACCTCCTTAACTTCTCCTTCGTCCCCCAGATTAATGGTTTCAACCTTTTCTTGATGGGGTTGAATTTCTTTATCCTCCTGTTCCATTAACCTTGTCAATTCGGGTGAAGGTTCAAAGTCTTCCTTACTTTCCTCATAGGCGTAATCGTTCAGATAATCAGAATCGTGAAACAAAACCAAGTTCTCGTTGCTCTCAAAGGAATCATTTTTAGATCTGCATTTGGTTGTATTATGGCAAATAAAAAGAAAACAAGCAAGTGAAAGGCTCAAGAAAAAAAAGGAATCAAGCAAAGACAAGGTATTGGAATCAGACAGTGCTCATTAAATCAAGTAAATAAACAAGTTTTTGCCTTTATTACAAAAGGGGTCCCAAAGCCTTCGGCATAACAGAGGGACTGACAAGTTATAAGATAATATGATTACTTTGACAAAACATTCATAGTTGTAGGGAACTCCACGGTTTCTTAGTTATTCAGCTCCTGATCCGGTAAACAAGCATACACAAACTCCGCATCATGGCTGGACTGATCTTCAATCATGGCCACTTGATCTGAATACATTATTCCCACGCTCCTGAAACTTTGATAGAGGTCACAGATGGGGGTCCTTGTGGTGTTGACTTCCTTACCAATGAGGCGAGCTATCCTTCTTTCTCTTCTCACCTCCTCTACCCTCTTCTTGTTAACGACCGTGGGCTGGTATCCCAAACCATATCTGTTCTTATTTTCAGGGAGGCACACAGGTTGGATCCTCCCTTCCAGTTCATGTCCCAGCCCTTTTCCTGGCTTGTATCCCTCCCGTAACATGGTCCTTGCAACTATTAAAGGTACATTTGGAAAGGATGTTCTTATAATGCTTGTGGCATTGGCTATTTCCAAGGCCTGGAACAAGGTCTCGAGAGGTTCCTCGGCTGCTTCAATGTATGGGGTGGTGATAGGCTTGTTGACCAAAAGGTCCTCTTCCCGGAAACAATCACTAGTTTGTTATCAATGATGAATTTCAACTTCTGATGCAGCGTGGAAGGGACTACCCCAGCCGAGTGGATCCACGGCTGTCCTAGCAAACAACTATATGCGGGCGTGATATCCATGACATGAAAGAGAATCTGAAAGGTGCACGGTCCAACCTGTATTGGCAGTTCAATCTCTCCCATGACCTCTCAGCGAGTCCCGTCAAAACCCCGCACCACCATAGAACTTGGTCTCATATAAGTCCCATCAAATGGTAACTTCACCAATGTAGATTTTGGCATCACATTTAGCGACGACCCATTGTCTATGAGTACTTTTGCTAGGATGTAATCTTGGCATTTTACAGAGATATGAAGGGCTTTGTTGTGCCCTCTTCCTTCCACTGGCACCTCATCATCCGTAAAGGTCACATAATTATTAGCTATTATGTGGCCCACTATGCCTTCGAACTTGTTAACAGGCAACTCATGCTTCACGTGTGCTTTATTTAATACCTTTATTAATATGTTTTGGTGTGGTTTAGAATTCATCAACAAGGACAACAAAGAGATTTTGGCCGGGGTATGGTTTAGTTGGTCCAATACCTGATAATCGCTATGGTGGATGAACTTCCAAAATTCTTGGGCTTCTTCCTCAGTTACAGCCCTTTTTATCTCACTAGTGGCTGCTTCTTTTCCGGATTTGACTTCTCCAGCTGTTTTGTCAAGTCTTAATTCCGGAGAAGCATATACCCTTCCACTCCGAGTGATGCCTCTGATCCTGGTAATATTTGTCACAGATGAGGATGATGCAGAATCAACTGTCATGGGGTTGGTGATGACCACCTCCGAGCTGTACTTCCATGGCACGACATGAGAATCTTTGAAGGGGAATAGAGTAGGTGCTTGTATTGTAATGACGGTTTTGGCAGGAGCTGGGGCTGCCGATGCATTCTTGCTGTAGAATATGACCAGGGGTTTTGGGGCTCGTGCCCTGGTCTACTCTTGTATCATATGTACTCTGCCTCCACGACACCTATAAACCTCTACAATATGACAGTCCATAAGTTCTTGAAGGGTTTTTTGGAAGCCTTGTCGCTTCATAAACTGGTCATTATTGTACTCCTCATCCCATGAGCCCTCTATCAACCCCCTCTCGAGTAGGTGGGAGTGAATTATTTCCAAAGGCATTTTTATGTTATCAACCTCTGAAATACATTCCTCGTCTTCCTCAATAACGTTGACCCCTAGCCTCCCGTGGTTGGGCAAAGGGTTAGTTGTCTCATTTGGGCTTCCCTCACAAAAACTTATCCAGTCAGCTCGGATTAGATCCCTCACCTTAAACTTCAAAGCCAAGCAATTTTCTATGGAATGCCCCGGTGCACCGGCATGGTAATCATACCGCGCATTCGGATCATATCCTCTAGGGTAGGGTGGCTGAAGTGGTTTGAGAGGACAGGGTGCTACCAAAGTGTTTTCGATGAGATGAGGTAAGAGCTCGGTATATGTCATGGGGATAGGATCGAACTGAATCTGGGTGTGGTCATTGTTCTGCCTTCTTGAATTTGGATTTGGTGGTTGATTTACTTGTGGCGGTTGGTATTGTGTTTGTGGTGGTTGGTATGGTGCTTGTTACGGTGTTGGTGGCCGTATGACAGGTGGTCAGAAGCGGGGTGGATTTGTATTTTGAACCACTGCTATGCATGGATATAACGTGTGAGGGTTGGCCGGTGGAAATGGGATAGGGGTAAATGGCCTCGTGTGGTTTCTTCTTTGGTCATAAAAGATGGCATTGGTTTCACCATCTCTTTTTTTGCCTTCCCCTATTACTAGCCTCTTTGCTGTGCCTGTCGCGGACGGGCCTCGGATGATTTTTCTAGTTCTTATCCCATTTTCTATTCTTTCTTCGATAGTGATGATATCAGAGAAATGGGATGAGACGCTCCCAATCATCCTATCATAGAAAGGAGATTGGAGCGTGTCGATGAACATGGATACGACTTCTTTTTTTGATAAGGGTGGGTCTACCTGCGCGGCAACTTCGCGCCAACGTTGCGCATATTCTTTGAATGTTTCGGCCTTCTTTTTCGTGATGTTTTGCAATTGCACCCTATCTGGCGCCATGTCCAAGTTGTATTTATATTGCTTCATGAAAGCATCTGATAAATCCTTCCAACTGTGTATACGAGACCGCTCGAGGTGGGTGTACCATGCAAAGGCGGCCCCGATCAGGCTATCTTGAAAGCATGGATTAGTAGCGGGTCATTGGAAGCGTGTGACGCCATCTTTCGACAATATATGGTGAGATGATTCTTTGGGCAGGTTAGCCCTTGGTATTTGTCGAATTCTAGCACCTTGAATTTAGGAGGGATGACGACATCCGGGATTAAGCAAAGTTCTGCAGTACTTCCAAATCCAAAACCTTCTGATCCCTCCATTGCTTTTAACTTCCTTTCGAGGACTTCTATCCTTCCTTCTTGGATAGCTGCGGTGCCATTGGGACCAGTAGCCACACGAGTATCTGTGTGCCCATAAGGTTACTGTACATGCGTAGTTACATGAGAGGGGTTTACCGGGTTCATAAAGATCTATGGTCGGGTGGTGGTTTGGGTCGCATGGGTAGGTTGTGTAGTGTAATCTTGGATGGGTTGCGTTTGGCCTTGGGTCGTACAGAATTCATGACAGGGTAGTATGCCTGGTTGAACAAGGTAAGGATCTTAGTGGTCTAGACCCGTTTGGGTATAGCTGGCAAAATGGGCTGACCCGCATGGGCCGACCCGAACCCGCCCATAAAAATGTAGTGCGCGGGCTTAAAATAAAAAATTAAAATCAATACGTGGAAAAAAAAAGCCCGACCCTAAAAAAGCCCAAAAAAAATGGCCCTAGTACGGGCCGGCCCGTGTGGCCCGCGGGCGGCCCGATTATTTTTAAAAAATAAAAATAATAATTTTTAGTTATGTTAGGTGCTTGTTTTTGTGACTTTTATTATGGACTTTTGTGAAATATATGATTCAACTTTGTGCATTTTGTTTTCTTCCATAATGTTTTCTTTGATTGATTTTGTACATTTTATTAAAAAGCATAATATAGAGAGTCAAACATAATATCATCTCCATAAGATAATATCACTTTATGTCAACACTAATAGTTATGTAGTTCATGACTTCACCTTAATAAGGTTTCACAGTGTTACCATTGTGAATTGATAATATCACTTTATGACTTCACCAATAGTTATGCGCTACGTTATATGTATTTTTAATTTGATTACGATAAAACTTGAAGCTGTATGTCCATAATTTTTTAGCTATAGCCTATATGTTTGCACAAATCATGATCTTTAATATATGTATATTTTTTTAATCGTGTGTCTTTCTCATTCGGTAATGTCATTTTAATTAAAACTTTTTCCAGCTAATTTAATTAAATAGTATTGTTTCATAGAACAATTTTTTTATAAATTTATTTTTTAAACTTTTTTTAAGCGGGCCGCCTGAAGTGGCCCGCGGCCCGTTGAGGGCCGGGCTAGGGCCTTTAATTTCAAGGCCTGAATTTTTGTGGGCCTTTTTTGGCCCAGCCATAAATGGCTCGCAACCCGATAAAGCCCAGCCCGTTTAGGGCCGCCCGCCCGAATTGCCAGCTCTACGTTTGGGGGTCGACATGGAGTAGAGGAAAATACCCTGGAGGCAGGCCATATAATGGGAAAGGGATAGCGTTGCCATCAGTATCTATAAAGGTATGCTGCTCGGAATCAACAGGGTTTGGCCTTCTTACATGAACAGTGATGGGAGGTGCTATAGGATTAGGGGCCTGCTCCCTAGCTGGACCTGGAGAGGGCCGCGGGGTAGGCGGCTATTTTCTAGCATCATTAACACCGGCAGACGAACCCCCTTCTGTGACCCTTTTCTCTAAAAGTTTGGCCATATCGGCCATCTGTTCTTTTAATTGATTGAGCTCAGCTCTCAAACTCTCATTTTCTTGTTCTATTTCAGCCATGAGTTTCTTTCTGAGCCTGGTCTCGTAAGGATGTTTACCCGTAATGTCTAAAAGAATCATGGGGATGCGTTAGCAAAAGAAAATAAATAGTTAACAGAAATTATAAAAGTAGAAAGACGTTATGCGGGACGCGATTTGAGATTCGATGCGTATCCTCTGACCGTTCCTCAGAACGTCACGTTCAAAAGTACTAGGTAAAGCAATAAAGTGGAAATTAACATGAGACATGAGACAATCTTGGAGACAAAAAATGCTTCATTATCTCATACTTCCATGGGATACACTGTAAAAGTTTGATTACAATATTTCAGCCGTTCCTGGCTTGGGCAATCATAGCCTTCATTTTACAAATCCTTTCGTGGTAATAGTTCAAAAATGATGAAATTTCTCTTGGAGTAGAGAGGGGATTAACCATCCCTTCAGCTTGTTTCAGCAATAGTGGAAGATCCTCTAGAACTCCATTGGCCAAGTAGGCCAGATTAGCGAAGCGATCCATTCATGAACGAACAACTTCATCCTGCCGTGCCAATTCATCTTCTAAGACTTGTGTGGCCTCTTGGGAATGTTGTTCTATATCCATGGCATTCCGTCGCTCATTATTTATCTCTTGTTCGCACGCTCGTATTATCTCGTCAAGCTGTTGCTCCTAGTTGTGTACTCAGGATTGTAATAACTCCTTCTCCACCAAAGCCTTTCTTTCATTTTCCTTGGACTGTGTCAGCATGTCTTTGAGAAACTGTTTTTCAGCCAAGATGGCGTCACTTTGCTTGGTTTTCATTTTTAGTTGAGAATTGGCTACCTGGAGACACTGATCTTGTCTTACCCTGTAATCTTCTTTAATCGTATGCTTTTTCTGCATTTCTTCTATGGCCTGCTTACTCTCTAAATTTTCCCTCCTTTGGAGGGTGCATTCTTGCTGATATTTTAACAGGTCTTCCTCCAGCTTTTGATTCTTGGTCGTTAATTCCTCTATCTGAGCCTTTAAAGCCTGGGTGGCTTTGTCCTCTATGATAAGTGGAGGAGTGGGAATGCTTGTAGACTGGTATAAGGGACCTCTGAAGGGTAATTTTATAATTGAAACCCTGTTCAGGACCCATTCATGGTATTTCGTTCCCACGGCGTGGCTTCAGGCCCCTAATTCCTTCCCCATCTTGTGGACCTTCTTCCATGCATTGGCTATGTCCCGGACAGTAGACACATAGTTCCCCTTTGCATAGTACAAAATGAGGGGAGTGAGCAATCCTTCATCCGGTGGTCCGAGTAAAGGATAAGCCAACTGACGCTTTGCTATAACAGGATTATAATTGATACATCCTTGTGTGCCAATAAGAGGAACATTTGGATAACCCCCACAGCTGTATATGATTAACTCGACCCCTAGCCATTAAGGATACCATCTGACCTTCTCAGTCGTGAGCCCTATAAGGTGATTTGTCCACTCGCGCCCATTCTTTATAGTCAGCTAACACAGTTTTAAATCAGAAACAGGACATTCGGCCTTGCAGACTTGATAGAAGGCATGAGACACGAGCCATACATACAGGACAGGTAAACAACAGATAATTCTTCTCCCTCCTTACGTATGGCAAAAATCCATTGTGCAATGCACATTGGCCAACACAGCCGTGACGGGATTCTCAAGCCTGTATTTGCGAGCCAGGAAGACGGCGATGGCATCATAATCCACGTAGTTGTCTAAATTGGGGAACAAGACAACTCCGTAGATAGTAAGGGCCAAAGTGTCAATGAAGGTCTCCCAATCCTCTTTATCTACCAGAGACTACATATGTTTCTCAAGGTACTCTCGAGTGAACCCAGGAATTTGATTTCTATTCATTTGCACTTTCCTCAATGTCTCAGGATGAATTCTCAAAATACGGGCTACAGCAGCGATGGTGGCGTGATGATCAAGATGATGGTAGGGAATTTTCCCCTCCAGAGGCATCCCTAGTATTTATTCAAATTCTTCTATGGATGGGGCCAACTGAAAGTCCCTAAATGTAAAACATCTGAGGGGTGGGTCGTAGAACTGTGCCAAGGCTGTGATCGCCTCAGTTTGTACTTCAACTTCTAAGAGCTTTAAAATTTTCCCATACTTTCTAGCAAAGGCCATCTTCTGAGTCAGATTTAATTTTCTCCCCATTGCCTGCAGACTTCCGGTATCAACCTTCTTGGCCTTAACATGTAGTATTTTCCTTAATTCTGTCACATCTGTACCACAATTGTCATGTCCCATGTTAATTTCTTTACTTGCTCAGAGGTGTTCCTACGAATATCAAGAAAAAGGAAGAAGAATCAGTCACGTTCAAAAACCGGGGCTTCCCCCATTGATTTAATGCAAAGCAATTTTACTTAGGGAAGCAGCGATTACCAAAATTCGTGCGAGTTCAAGTCTAAAGGGCCATAAGTTTTTAATCGTCATTAATGCCCCAGTTGGAGGGAAGCAAAATTATTTTCATTTTCTCCTTCTTTTGACGACTAAGGGAACTTATGACTTAGGACTTAGAAGTACACGATAAAGAGGGAACTATCTACCCGTTAAAAGATTACCAGTTTTTTCAAGAAAAGCGAGCCACTATTTTTGAAGTAAAGTAATCCTTTGACGGGTAAATGGTTCATCCGTCGGATTAAAAGGGAATTGAAAATGACGTAAGGTAAAGTAAAGTCTGCCCTTTCGTGGCCTATGTTGGGTTGTTCTAAAGGTCTTTTCTAGGCCCTATGGCTTATCTAAAAGTGTCTCCTCACATTGGGTGGCTTGCACTAGACTTCTAAAAGGTTACTAGAGCCAAGATCCTACTCATGATATGGTCGTAACAGTAGAGACTCTACTAGGTGCGTACATCATGAAAGATCAAACTCTAGTTGGGGTTCTTACGATCACCGGATGGGAAGTACATCCCAAACGACACCGCTACCCACCCCTCCTAACTTAAGTTTCATTTGGGGCCCGGGTATAGGGCGCCACTCATAATTATGTGCAGAAGCGTGAGTGTAGTGTGTGAAAGGGCATTCAATACCTTTTACCTTACCCCATTCTGCATAAAGAACAAACACAAGACAAAAAAACACAAAGTCGTCTACCCTAGGGTTCAATAATCACAGGAAAAAACACATTATCACCTACCCTAGGGTTCAATAATCATGCAAAAGTTGATAACAAAATAAATAATGATATGTGATTGAAACAAGAGCAAACACTTACGCAACTATCAAAAAAAATAAAACAAAGGAAGAAAACAAAGCAAACATAGGCTATATGGAAAAGAAAACATGCGCTTTTAACCTAAATGGCCTGACTCTCAAGTATTTGTCCCCAGTGGAGTCGCCATCTATTGCGACCGGGATCGCGGCGGCGTGGCCGACCCTCGAAAAAGGTGGTGAAAGAACAGGGAGTCGCCACCAACGGTTTTATTCATAGAAAAAACATTGGCAAAAACTTGCTTTAGTAAAGCACTGGTTAAAAAGTGAGATTCAAGTTCGGGAGTCGGTTACGAGTAAGGAAGGTATTAGCACCCTACATCGCCTATTAAAAATAGTACCAAGATTGAAAATGCGCAATACAAATAGCCTTACAAAAGAGATTTTATTTCTTCCTTTTTATCATTATTTTTTTTAAAACGGAGAGAACCAGAACAGACAAGCGTGGGGTACTGAAGCAAGGTCAATGGGACGTCTCGTCCAAATTAACCTTGGTCTACACGGGGAAGATAAAAAGCAAGGAGGAAGAGAATCCCAACAAGACGTCGTGTCTAAACTAGCCATCCTTCCATAAAAATACAAGGTTAGGAATGAAAAGGGTTAACAGGACATCCCGTCCAAATTAGCCCTAGCTTTTTAGTGGGGATGTATGTGGAAAAGGGAAAGGATGCTAACAGGACATCCCGTCCAAATTAATCATTCTCTCATCGATATGCAGGGTTGAGGAATGAAGAGGGTAAACAGGACATCTCATCCAAATTAGCCCAATCTTTGTGAAGAATGACAGAGGTCAAGACAAAATGGAAGAGAATTAATAAGACGTCATGTCTAAATTGACTTTTACGCAATGATGGGGATGACATTAATTTTTAAAGAGGAACGGGAGAAGAAAAGAAGTGGGCCCGACAGGAGTTAAGTCCTGCTCCTACGTATTCTCGAGTTTCCCGAGAAATCAGGGTCACGTAGTTCTTGACGAGGGAGTTTTAAGTGGAGCTAGAGACTTGGTGACGAGTGAAGCTCACAGGAAAGATATATACAAGGTGAAGTTCTCCGCACGTGTACGAGTTTTAGGAATAGTGTAGGCGGGAGTACTCCTGCACGACACTGGTAAAAAAATAATTTCTACGTTGATCAAAAGAGACATGAAGGACACTTATTTTCTTTTTGTCATTTTTTGATTATAAAGCAAAAATAAAAGGAAGTTGTAACAGAACAGGATTATTCCAAAGAATAGACTTAACAAAATGATGAATTTAGTAAAAAAATAGGACAACAAGAAAACAATCAAAAGAAAATAACGATAAGGGACAGAAGGTAACCGGTGTAGGGGAGGTACTGAGACCCAGAGTTCAACTACGAGCCGGTGTGGACCTGAGCAACATCAACCGGAGTAATGCTGGTATCTGTTGAGAAACAGTATGAGACAATAGGGAGCCAGTGTGGAGCTTGAAGTAGAGACGGTGTAAGGGTTCAGTGGGAGATCCGATGTGAAGTTGATGAGCACAAGCTCCTGGATTAATGGTTTCTAGACGATGTTTGGGCGGTAGGGAAAAGTTCACTTTAAACTGGGTTGGGACCAGTGTCTTAAATTTTCTAAAGTTCAGGGAGCCGATTAAACTAACTGCTTTGGATTTTTTCGAACACCGGAGCAACTAGGTTTCAGGATTTCCTGGTGCAAGCTTTCAAGGGTTCAGGAATTCAGAGTTCAGACCAAATTCTCTGGGGGTTCAAGAATTCAAAAGAGTCGACCTTTGTGCCTCTTCAGCTGAGGCATTTATAGAGCTTCAGGGTGCCTGCTGAATGCTTGGACAGCTCAAGCCTCCACTAGACCCATGTACGTAGTGGGGAGACAGCCTGGCCACTAACAATCATGGGGAGCAGCGGCTGATGGGTAATTTTTTATTATTTTCATTTTTTATTTGTTGTCTGCCACCCCCAGGATTCGAGAATCAGCTTAGATGGTGTGATTACAAGTCACAGTATGGGCAACCGGACTTACCAATTCGATGTTGGGTCCATGAAACCTATTACACCGGATCATGAGGGACATCGGTTCACTAGACGGTGTTTCTTTCAATGATCCAAGCCGGTGTCACTCTTCACTAGACGGTGTTCCTCATTTGGACATCAGATAATGTCACCTACCTCCACATCAGTTAGGATTCAACGTTTTCAGACGGTGTCAATTTAATGTCGAAACTGGCCGGACCGATATAGGTGTTCACATTCAAAGAAGAAGATAGTCAGGAAAATAGGTGGACCATGAGGTTTGATGGAGCTTCTAACGCACTGGGGCATGGAATTGGGGTCATCTTAATCTCACCTGACAAGGAGTTCATTCCCATTTGCGCTCAGTTATGTTTTGATTGTACCAACAATGTTGCAGAGTATGAGGCATGCTCTTTGGGGATACAAGCAGCTTTGAATGTGGGAATAAAATCCTTGGAAGTTTATGGAGACTCTGCTTTGGTTATTCATCAATTAAAGGACGAGTGAGAAACTAGAGACAGTAAACTAGTTCCCTATCATGCTCACATCAAAGAAATGATCAAAGAGTTCGTGATGTAGGCTCTTTATCCACTTTCTTGAAGAGAGATGGATCTAGGGCTCTTTCTCCTTTCTTCCTTCAATGTAAGCTTGAGAACTTCTTCTTCTTGGCAAGGAAACCAAAAACCCAAAGCCTAAACTAAAGGATTGTGACGCAAGGAACAAGAGAAAAGGGAGTGAAATGGAAGAAGAGAAGGATGAACAATGGAGGAAGGTTTGGAAAAAGGGAGAGGAAAGGGTTGGAGGCCACTTCCCAAAGAGGGGAAGATAACTCCACTCACCACCAAGGGAGGGAGAAACCACTTGGATAAGAGCTTGAGAGAGCTCTCTAATTCTAGAGAGAAAGAGGAGAATCTCTCACTAGGAAACACTAAGTGCTCTCAAAATCTTTCAAATGAATTAATTGTTGTTTGTTTACAAAAGGAGAATTCCTTATATAGGCCATGGGAATTTCGGCCAAGGACTAGCAAAGTGGGCTTGAGCATGAATCCAAGGCCCATTAAGAGAAAAAGATAAGCAAATGGCCTATACATGGCCCAAAAGGAAAGTACAAGGCCCTAAAGTGGCCCATTTGACCTTGCAAGGTCCAAATCTATCCTATAAGCCTAGAGAAACTATTTAGAAAGTATATTACAAGTAAAGCACTCATAGATCCTCATAGGTTCCTTATTGGGCTTAGGCCCACTAGAAGAGAAAAAAGAGAAAAGAGCTTTATGAATGCTCTCTTTGGCCCTTTTGGTCTTGGCCCTTATGAGGGGACCTCTATATGCTTCAAGTCCTTTCTCTAATGTAGTGTGAGGGTCTTCCTTGGGTATGTCCACATTATGCTCCCCCTCTTCAAAAGGATTTGTCCTCAAATCAAAGGCATCATCCTCATCATCTATATCAAAGGGAGACAAATCAGTTATATTGAAAGAAGCACTCACACCATAATCTCCTGGTAGATCTAGGACATAAGCATTATTATTAATTTGCTTGAGAATTTGGAAAGGCCCATCACCTCTAGGGTTGAGTTTGGATTTTCTCAAGTTAGGAAAGCGTTCCTTTCGAAGATGTAACCATACCCAATCTCCAACCTCAAAGGTGATCTCCTTTCTTTGTTTATTTACACAACGAGCATAATGTTCATTTTTAGTTTATATTTGGTGTCTAACCTTCTCATGAAAATCTTTGATAAATTGGGCCTTTGCCTCTCCATCCATATGAAGGACAGAGTCAGAAACCTCAATGGGTAAAAGGTCCAAGGGTGTGAGAGGGTTAAAACCATATACAACCTCAAATGGATTATGCTTGGTTGTGGAGTATTGTACCCTATTATATGCAAACTCAATGTGGGGTAAACACTCATCCCATGATTTTACATTTTTGTATACTAAGACCCTAAGAATTTAAGAGAGGGTCCTATTTACTACCTCTGTTTGGCCATCTATTTGAGGATGACAAGTTGTGGAAAAGAGGAGTTGTGTTTCTAGCCTTGACCAAAGAGTTTTCTAAAAATGGCTTAGGAATTTGGTGTCCCTATCAGAAACAATGGTTTTGGGCACACCATGTAGTCTCACAACCTCTTTAAAGAAGATCTTAGCAATATGACTAGCATCATCAACCTTATGGCAAGGGATGAAGTGAGCCATCTTGCTAAACCTATCTATAACCACAAAGATAGAATCCATTCCCCTTTGGGTCTTAGGCAGGCCTAACACAAAGTCCATTGATATATCAATCCAAGGTGCACTAGGTGTTGGCAAGGGAGTGTATAAACCACTAGGTGAAAGTTTTGATTTAGCCTTTCTATATACAATACACCTAGAGCAATGTTTTTGAACATCCTTTTTCATTTTGGGCCAATAGAAGTGTTCATGTAATATAGACAAAGTCTTATCTCTTCCAAAATGACCCATGAGTCCTCCCTCATGACTCTCCCTAAGTAGTAGATCTCTTAAAGAGCTTCTTGGAATACAAAGTCTATTGGCTTTAAAAAGATAGCCATCTAAGATGTAGAAGCCCTTATGAGATGTCGAAGTGGAAGATAAGTTAAAGATGTTTGAAAAATCAAGATCATTTGGGTACAAAGACCTAATTTCATCAAGCCCAATAACTTTGGCTCCTAGAGAGGTAAGTAAAGAATGCCTCCTAGATAAAGCATCAGCCACAGTATTGGTTTTTCCATTCTTATACTTGATGACATAAGGAAATTGTTCCAAATACTCAACCCACTTAGTATGTCTTTTGTTTAACTTATGTTGCCCTTTTATGAATTTTAAAGATTGGTGATCACTATGTATCACAAACTCTTTTGGGAATAAGTAGTGCTCCCAAGTTTGTAGGGCTCTAATTAAGGCATAAAATTCCTTATCATATCTGGGGTAGTTAATAGTGGCTCCATTAAGTTTTTCATTAAAGAAAGCAATGGGGTGACCTTCTTGTAAAAGCACAGCTTCTATGCCCACATTTGATGCATCACACTTAAGCTCAAAGGTTTTAGAAAAATTTGGAAGTTTTAAAATTGGAGCATGAGTGAGCCTATCTTTGAGATCTTGAAAGGCTTTTTCTTGCCTAGGCCCCCACACAAAAGAAACATTCTTTTTAACCAACTCATTTAGAGGGGAGGCTAAGGTTGAAAAATCTTTCACAAATCTCCTATAGAAACTTGCGAGACCATGGAAACTTCTTATTTCACTCACATTTCTAGGTGTAGGCCAATCTTGGATTGACTTAACCTTAGAGTGATCTACCTCAACACCTTTAGAACTAACTACAAAACCAAGAAAGACAATGGTATCCATGCCAAAAGAACATTTTTCAAAGTTAGCATAAAGATTGTTTGTTCTTAAGGCAAGCATAACTTGTCTTAGGTGGATAGATGAGATGCCATGGACTTTGAATACACAAGAATGTCATCAAAGTATACCACAACAAAATGCCCTATGAAATCCCTTAAAACATGGTTCATAAGTCTCATGAAGGTACTTGGTGCATTAGTTAGGCCAAAAGGCATCACTAACCACTCATAAAGGCCAAGCTTGGTTTTAAAAGCGGCTTTCCATTCATCTTCTTCTTTTATTCTAATTTGGTGGTAGCCACTTTTAAGATCAATCTTGGAGAAGATTGTAGATCCACTAAGCTCATCTAACATGTCATCAAGCCTAGGTATGGGATGCTTATACTTGATGGTGATGTTATTAATGGCTCTACAATCTGTACACATTCTCCATGAACCATCTTTCTTGGGTACAAGTAAAACCGGTAATGCGCAAGGGCTTAAACTTTCTCTAATCCAACCTTTGGAAAGTAGTTCATTCACTTGATTTTCTATTTCTAAACTCTCCTTAGGGTTGCATCTATAGGCAGGTCTATTTGGCAAACTAGCCCCAGGAATAAGGTCTATTTGATGCTCAATGCCTCTAATAGGAGGTAACCCTTTTGGAATGTCTTTTGGGAAGAGGTCTTTAAATTCTTGTAAGAGATTTTGGATCCCTTTGAGAAAAGGGGGAGGAGAGGTGCCCATAGAACGCAAAGAAGTGTTAGGGATATCTTTTGGATATATAATCAAGCAATGTTTTTATGAAAACATGTCATGTTTCACATCATATTTTGTTGCGAAGAGATTAGGTTGGGAGTCATTATAGATAATAACTCCTTTCCCTTTATTGTCTTTTTTGTTTTTCTTTGGTTTTTCTAAATTCGTATGGGAAGAAGATCCTAACTCTTTTTCTCTCTTAGCTTTCATTTGGATTTGGTCTTTTGCTACTTGTTGTGGAGTTAGAGGATGTAGTACTATCTTCTTGCCATCTAGTTTAAATGTGAGGGTGTTAGTGAACCCCTCATGAAGGACCTTCCTATCAAATTGCCAAGGCCTTCCTAATAGTATATGGGTTGCTTCCATAGGCACTACATCACATTTAACTTTATCTCTATATGTGCCTATGGTGAAATTTATTAGGACTTGCTTATTGACTACCATTTCTCCTTTTTCATTTAACCATTGTAATTTGTAGGGACTTGGGTGATCTATAAGCTCTAATCCCATCTTTTTGACTAGTCTTTGGCTTGCAACATTTGCACAACTCCCACTATCAACAATGAGAGAACATAATTTGTCATTAATGTAACATCTTGTATAAAAGATATTCTCTCTTTGTGTCATGTCATTGAGTTTTACATGACTACCAAGCAATCTTCTAATCATGTACAACTCACCATCATCCCCTAGAATGTGCTCACTGTCACTGGAATCACTACTAGAGTCATCACTTGAATAGTGAGAATCAGAATTAGACTCTGATTGACTTGAGTAGGTTCCATTAGTTTTTAAAATCATGGTTCTTTTTGTTGGACAGTCCGAAGCAATGTGTCCTCTTCCAAGACACTTAAAACATTTTATGGAACAAGATCTAGAGGATTGTGGTTTTGATGATGGTTCATGCTTATCATGTTGATTCCTAAAGACTTTTCCATTTTTGTGTAACTCACTTTGGAGTTTAGAGGAGGAAGCGCCCACTTCTCTCTCTCTAGGGTTTCTCTCAAACTTACCCTTATTTTCTACCCATTTTGACTTATAGGCTCTATTGTTATCCCCACTATAGGATTCTCTTTCCTTATATTGGTTTTCTACTTTGGTGTATTGGTGGAGTAACTCTTCTATATCCACATGTGGAAGAAGTTATACCCTATTTTTGATGTTCCTATTAAGTCCATGTAAGAAACTATGCATTAAGGTTTCTTCATCCTCTTCTAGGTTGGCTCTAATCATGGTTATTTCTAAGGCTTTATAGTAGTCTTCTACACATTTGGAGCCTTGGGTGAGCCTATTAAGCTTTGCTAATAGTTCACCACGATAATAGTTAGGAACATATCTTTTCCTAAGGAGAGCTTTCAAGTCTACCCAATCATCTATGGGAGGGAAGTTGTCTCTTTTTCTCTCCTTACAAATTTGGGTCCACCAAACTAGAGCATAATTTTGGAAAGAAAGAGTTGCAATCCTAACTTTTTTATCATCTTTTATTTGATGAGAGTTGAATATATGTTCTACCCTCATCTCCCACTCTAAGTAAGCTTCAATGTCACTATTGCCATTGAATAGGGGAATTTCTAACTTTACTTCTCTTAAGCCTATGTCATCCTTTCTATGGTCATGATGCCTTCTTTGTCTTGTTTCTTCCTCATTATCACTAATGTTATGTCTTTGATTTCTTTGTTGTCTATGCCTAGTTCTAGGGGGTTCATTATGCTCAAGATTGGTTAGCCTAGCATTAATATTGTTTAAGCTATCCATTATGTCATGAAGCATGGTTTTGTTCTCCCTATCACTAGATGACATCTTTTAATGTTGTCAAAGAAATTTGAGACAAAAACAAAGTATGTATAGACAAGCTAGTCGAGGAAGATGAATGCAATACAAGTGAAAGAAACACTTCAACAATCCTAAAATATCAATACTAGGTTTCTATCCTAAGGGAAAAACAATGTCCTAGGTTGTCTTTAACTAGGTTAGTCCTATGTTGCTTATGTAAATCCTAAGTTGTCCTTAACCTAAATTGATTATGTTTGTCCTAGGATGTTACTAGTGATTAACTAACCCTAGACAAGCCTAACCAAATTCGGTTTTAAGAAGTAGTTAACCTAAGAAAATTAGTTCAACTAACTAACTAAGTCTTAACAAACCCTAACTAAAAAGTAGTTAATTAGTTATGGAAGTTGTAACAAAGTCTAACCACTAAAACTAACCAACTAATTTGGTTATGTATTAGTTAACCCAACTAACTATTAGTTATGATAACTAGAATTAGTTCCAACCACTAACTAATTAACCTAATTAGTTAAGACACTCAACTAACTAACAACTTTTTGTTATAACTACCAACTAACTAACTAATTATAGTTGTAACTTCTAACTAATTCTAACCAATTAACTAAAAGTAGTTAACAAACAAATGCACATGTACTATCCTAATTCGAAATTTACTAAGCAAAAAGGAAAGTTATAATGTCCAAAAAGTCCAATGTCCTTGTTGTGTCCAAAATACAAGACAAAATCCTACTACACAAAGCCTAAGAATTGAAAAAATTTGCCTAAGTTATACTAGTTACAAAGCTTTCGCCTCCTTTACAATTGTCTTCAAAAGTCCTTCTTGATGTATAAGCTCTAACTTTACCTAGCAAAAGAAGACAAGACAACAACTCCAAACAAGATTTGGTTAATAGAAATCACAAAGAAAAATTTTAAACCTCACTAAAGTGTATCTCTCAAGTGTATGCCTTCTCTTAGAGATTATCAAGCTCAATCAATTTCCACACCAATCTCAAGTGTTTCAATATGCTACCCTCAATTAATGGAGAAATGGAGTGATCTTAGAAGTTTGAAAAGATACAAACTCAAGACAAAACTTTAAGAAGCAAAAATGACAAACTAAAAAGGCTTAAGAAATAAAGGCTACTCAAATGGATTTTTTTTTTTATATGACAAGACTCTAAAAGCAATAAAAGTTCAAAAGAATGAAAGCTAACTTGGAATAGAATTGAATTTGACAAAACAAGACAAACAAGAAAAACACATGCAAGAAACAAAGCTTAAAGTACAACCTAGCTTAGAAACTCTAGAGTTGCAAAAAATAAGCAAAGAAGTCTTAATGAACAAGTCTTAGAAATGTCAAGTAATGAAACACTTCACTTTTGGTATTGGTTATTTTGAAATTTTGGTGATGATGTTTGGTGTCTCAAATTCAACTTGGTATTGAGGCTCTCTTTTTAATACTCTTTTTCTCCTTTGGTACTTTTCTTTTCCTGTGATACTTTTCTTTTCTTGTGATACTTTTCTTTTCTTTTTGATACTTTTCTTTTGCCTCTCAAGATTTCAAGGTAACAACACCAATCTTATAATTCCAAAACCAAAATGCACAACTGGTACAAACAAGTTCAATTAATGCTTCTTGCTTAAGGCAAACTATGCAACCTTCTCCCAAATTGATGTATAGGAGGTGACTAATTTTTTTTTGACTAGTTTTTGTTTTTGATGCAAGCAAGATGAAAAAGGAATGTAAAAGTGATATCCTAATAGTTCAAGTAAAGAAAAATTAAACCTAGAATCAAAGCTAAGATTGGAAACTAACAATCCTAAAAGTTGACTTGACTTTGGAGTGTCTTTAATGTGAGACCTCCCAACAACAAGAATGGAACCTTTTTAGGAGCTAATCAAAGTGCTTGAATTGCCCCTACACCACACGATTTTGCACACTAAAAGGGAAGACGCAATTAACTTCCTAGAACTCTAGACAAGGTTCCACATGGCACCTAACTAACTTCCTTAATTTGCTCTAACTAACAACTAACAATTAACTAACTTGTAACAATAAACTAACAACCTAACAAACCAAAACTAACATGTGCCAACTCTGAATTTTAGAAGCTAAAATAGAATGTTAACATAAACCAACCGAAAATGACGATACCAATATGCAAAAATTGAAGCCACAAAAGAAACTAGCACAAAAACTCAAAAGAACTAAAACTTTTTATGATTTTTTTATGCTAACATGGCATTAACAAGACCTATGAATGATTAAGAACCAGAATTCCAGCCAGCAAAGAGAAGTGAAAACGAAAATTAAAATGGAAGAGAAGAAGAAAAGAACCTCCCAAGGCTCAATGATACCACATGATGTAGGCTCTTCATCCACTTTCTTGAAGAAAGATGGATCTAGGGCTCTTTCTACTTTCTTCCTTCAATGTAAGCTTGAGAACTTCTTCTTCTTGGCAAGGAAACCAAAAACCCAAAGCCTAAACTAAAGGATTATGACGCAAGGAACAAGAGAAAAGGGAGTGAAATGGAAGAAGAGAAGGATGAACAATGGAGGAAGGTTTGGAAAGGGGGAGAGGAAAGGGTTGGAGGCCACTTCCCAAAGAGGGGAAGATAACTCCACTCACCACCAAGGGAGGGAGAAACCACTTGGATAAGAGCTTGAGAGAGCTCTCTAATTCTAGAGAGAAAGAGGAGAATCTCTCACTAGGAAACACTAAGTGCTCTCAAAATCTTTCAAATGAATTAATTGTTGTTTGTTTACAAAAGGAGAAGTCCTTATATAGGCCATGGGAATTTCGGCCAAGGACTAGCAAAGTGGGCTTGAGCATGAATCCAAGGCCCATTAAGAAAAAAAGATAAGCAAATGGCCTATACATGGCCCAAAAGGAAAGTACAAGGCCCTAAAGTGACCCATTTGACCTTGCAAGGTCCAAATCTATCCTATAAGCCTAGAGAAACTATTTAGAAAGTATATTACAAGTAAAGTACTCATAGATCCTCATAGGTTCCTTATTGGGCTTAGGCCCACTAGAAGAGAAAAAAGAGAAAAAAGCTTTATGAATGCTCTCTTTGGCCCTTTTGGTCTTGGCCCTTGTGAGGGGACCTCTATATGCTTCAAGTCCTTTCTCTAATGTAGTGTGAGGGTCTTCCTTGGGTATGTCCACATTAGTTCGATGAAATTACCTTCCACTATATACCACGAGACGACAACCAAATGGCAGACGCCTTGGTCACCCTAGCTACAATGTTCGAGGTCAGTAGTGAATACGAGGTGCCTCTTATTGAAGTGAAAAAATGACAAGAGCCTGTACATTGCCAGGTCATAGAAGGAGAGCCAGATGGCAAACCTTGGTATCATGACATCAAAAGGTACCTCCAACTCCAAGAATACCCTGAAGGCATCATAGATAATGACAAACAAACCTTGAGAAGGCTCGCTGTGGGTTATCTTTTGAGTGGCAACGTGCTATATAAGAGAAATTATGATTCCGTCCTCCTCCGGTGTGTTGATGCCGCTGAGGCAAATCAAATCATGAGAGATATCCATGAAGGATCTTTCGGGACTCACACAAATGGGCACGCCATGTCAAGAAAGATCTTAAGGGCAGGATATTATTGGATGACCGTGGAAGTAAACTGCTTTGCTTATGTACAGAGGTGTCATAAATGTCAGATATATGCTGATCACATTCATGCACCACCTTCGTCCCTAAATGTGTTGTTGGCACCTTGTCCCTTTTCAATGTAGGGTATGGATGTTATTGGGCCTATTGAGCCAAAAGCCTTGAATGGTCATCGCTTCATCTTAGTCGCCATCGATTATTTCACCAAATGGGTGGAGGCGGCTTCATACGTCAATGTAACAAAGAATGTCATGGTCAAATTCATCAAGTGTGAATTAATATGTTGATACGGCCTACCAAGCCAGATCATTACAGACAATGGTACGAATTTGAACAACAAAATGATGAAGGAACCCTGTGAAAGCTTCAGAATCTCTCACCATAACTCCTCTCCATATCGACCAAAAATGAATGGAGCAGTCGAAGTGGCTAACAAAAACATCAAAAAAATAGTGCAAAAGATGGTAGTGATCTACAAAGATTAGAATGAAATGCTTCCCTTCACTCTGCATAGATACCGAACCTCAGTGCAAACCTCGACAGGGGCAACCCCATTCTCCTTGGTTTATGGAATGGAAGCAGTAATACCTTTTGAAGTAGAGATCCCATCCCTTAGGGTGATCATGGAGGCCAGACTAGAAGAAGCTGAATGGGTCCAAGCTAAATACGATCAATTGAACTTAATTGATGGAAAGAGGTTAACTGCTCAATACCATGGGTAGCTGTACCAAAAACGCATGAAGCGGGCATACAAAAAGAAAGTGCGACCCTGACAGTTCCAGGAAGTGGACTTGGTCCTTAAGAAAATTTTGCCAATCTAGAAAGATAATCGATGGAAGTGGACACCTAATTACGAAGGGCCGTATGTCATAAAGAAAGCCTTTTCTTGGGGAGCTCTTATACTCACCAACATGGATGGAGAGGATTTGCCAATGCCTATAAACACAGACGCGGTGAAGAGATACTTTGCGTAAAAAAAAAGGGCTCGCTAGGCTGAAAACCTGAAAAGGCAGCCTAGGCAAAAATTAGAGCTACTTGGTGAGTCAAAAAACCCAAAAGAGCGATTCAGACAAAATCAAAACCTAAAGTCTTGGCACGGTGGCACAAACCCTTCAAGCAGAAAATGAGAAAACCAAACTAGGGCATATGGGTCATTGTCAAACTATGTCCTCAGAAGCAAAATCAGAAGATGAACATGAAGTCGTGAGAAAGAATCAAGATTCTCATCGTTCTTAGAAAATCACTGAAGGATTCATGAGCCTTCCTTTTCCACTTACCTTAAAATCTTTATGCCTTATTGCATCTATTTGTTTTACATTGCTTTCATTACCACTGTACATGCCTGATGTTCATAAATAAAATTTACCCTTCTTTCTGCACGTGTTCAAGACTAAAGTTTTAAATAAACAAGTTTTTCCAAAAAAAATTTGAAAATGAAAACGACAAAGCATGAAGTTGTGGGGAATGAATGCATCCCAGCGCCATACCTTGCGTCAGACAAGCGTAACTAACTCCGCTAGGCATGCTCACCAAAGTCAGAAATTGCTTCTATTTCATCCATGAGTTGTTTCGAAGCCAGCCTCCAAGGATGTTTACCTGAAAGTCTCAATTTGTTTTGTACTGCTCATTTTCCTTTTAAGGGGTGGCCAGGATCCATGATCCAGAAACAGGTACTCACCAAAGCTCTCTCCCCAGTAGACCTGTTACTCATCACAAGGAGAACACACATTAATAATTCCTCCCGAGCGAGCCTACAAACTAGACCCATTTCTCTGCGGTGAAGACCTATCCCTAATCAGACTTAGGGAAACTTATTTGTCCCCAGTGGAAACACAGTTCAGTAGCCAAGCACAATCCTTCCCCTGACAAAAATCTAGGATTCACCCCGAGCAGAATTACCAAATCCTCTTTCCAGTGAAACCATGAGGGCCACTAGACGAGGGCCTACCATACCTTTCTTCCTAGTGAAACATCCCCAAAAAGATCATTCTTACCAAGCTAGCACCCATCATACTCTTCCCACCAGACAGCTCAAACTGGGGCATCACCCCAGGTTCCATTATTCCTCTCTGTCAAGGGGCAGCACCCCAAATTTCTTCAACTTTGTCAAACTGGGGCATCACCCCAGGTTTCATTTCTCCTCGCTGTCAAGGGGCAGCACCCCAAATTTCTTCAAGACTGAGGCATCACCCTAGGTTCCATTATTCCTCTCTGTCAAGGGGCAACACCCTGAATTTCTTCAACTTTATCAAACTAGGGCATCACCCCAGGTTCCATTTCTCCTCTCTGTCAAGGAGCAGCACCCTAAATTTCTTAAACTTTGTCAAATTGGGGTATCACCCCAGGTTCGATTTCTCCTCTCTGTCAAGGGGCAGCACCCCGAATTTCTTCAAGATTGGGGCATCACCCCGGGTTTCATTTCTCTCTGTCAAGGGGTAGTACCCTAAATTTCTTCAACTTTGTCAAGACTAGGGCATCACCCTAGGTTTTATTTCTCTCTCTAAAGGGGCAGCACCCCAAATTTCTTCAACTTTGTCAAGACTGGGGCATCACTCCAGGTTTTATTTCTCTCTATCAAGGGGCAACACCCTGAATTTCTTTAACTTTGTCAAGACTAGGGCATCACCCCAGGTTTCATTTCTCTCTCTCAAGGGGCAGCACCCTAAATTTCTTTAACTTTGTCAAGAATGGGGCATCACCCCAGGTTTATTTCTCTCTGTCAAGGGGTAGCACCCTAAATTTCTTTAACAATTGTCATGATTGGGGCATCACCCCAGGTTTCATTTCTCTCTGTCAAGGGGCAGCACCCTGAATTTCTTCAACTTTGTCAAGACTGGGGCATCACCCCAGGTTTCATTTCTCTCTATCAAGGGGCAGTACCCCGAATTTCTTCAACTATTGTCAAGACTGGGGCATCACCCCAGGTTTCATTTCTCTCTGTCAAGGGGCAGCACCCCGAATTTCTTCAACTTTGTTAGACTGGGGCATCACCTCAGTTTCCAAATCTCTCAAACTTGGGGCATCACCCCGAGTTCTTTCAATCTCCCAGCCAAGGGTCAACACCCTCATTTTTACTTTCCTATCAACCGAGGGGAAACACCCTCACCTTTACTTTTCCTGTCAACCGAGAGGCAACACCCTCATCTTTTACTTTCCTGTCCATCGAGAGGCCAAACCCTCATCTTTTACTTTCCTGTCAACCGAGAGGCAACACCCTCATCTTTACTTTCCTGTCAACCGAGAGGAAACACCCTCATCTTTTACTTTCCTGTCCATTGAGAGGCAAAACCCTCATCTTTTACTTTCCTGTCAACCGAGAGGCAACACCCCCATCTTTTACTTTCCTGTCAACCGAGAGGCAACACCCTCATCTTTACCTTCCTGTCAACCGAGGGTCAACCTCACCTTTATTTTTCTATCAACCGAGAGGTAACACCCTCATCTTTACCTTCCTGTCAACTGAGGGTCAACTTTATCTTTATTTTTCTGTCAACCAAGAGGCAACACCTTCACCTTTTCTCTTCTATCAGCCAAAAGGGCGGTACCCACTCAATCACTTCGTGCTACAACTGGGACAGTACCCCAGTTCTTTTCTAAAAAAAAGTTCTGATGTTGACATTGGCATAAGGATTTCAGCCGGTGTCTCCTCAACAACCGAGGTTATCAACCTGTGTCTCAACAACCAAGACGAAGGGGTGATGTCGTGACCCCTACGTTGGTTAGAATTAGATGCATATTTGATTGGAATTTTTGCGATGGTTATAAAGTACGATGTCACATTCCCTACACCGATCAAAATTGGATTTACTTGATTTGATTTGATCGTGGTAGAATGGGGAATACAAAAGACGGCGTTACTCCAGTTAAAGATTCAATTGGAACGATGTTAAAGATTCAAGTGGCCAAATTGTTACTAGGGATGATATGGGTTTAAGTTGTGCCATTAATCATACATCGGTTCAAATATGATGTGGGTTTATGTAGGTGCCAGAACTCAAGTTAAATGGTGTCATTTCAAATTGTTATTCATTATACATCGGTCAAAAGTTTAATTACACTTGCATTCTTGGGAAATTGAAAGCAGAGGCAGATGTGCGAAATTACTTCATTCATATAAAAGGGGGCACTATGGCCTTATAAAAGATAAACTCCAGAGCCTATCCCGGAACAAGGCAATCAAAAAGGAAAAATGTTCTAAGTCCTAGTGCTAGGGGAATTCAGACCGGCGACAGTAGTTGTCCCCTCAGAATCTTCTGACACTATCCTTAACTTCATGCTTTGGCCTTCGGGGAGAGGCAGAGGTTTGTAAGGAACATCCTCAGGTTCCACTGCCTGACCCCGGTCCATAACATACAGGTGCCCACCATAAAACTCGTGATAGACACCTATACCGTTCAAGTTAAGTTGCACAGTGGAGTTTCGGTGTACAAGTTGACGAACGGCGGAGCTGAAGGCGACATCGGCTAATTCTAAAAATTTAGTCATCTCCTCGTCCCTCTCTTGCCGTTCCCGGACTTGGGTCTCCTTCACAGCGGCGAGCTCAGCTGTCAGCTCTTCATTCTTCTTCTCCACCTCGGCCCGTCCAGCCAAGGCTTCATCTAGCTTAGCCTGAAGAGCTTTAAGAGCGTCCTTTGAGACCTGGTGCTTGGCCTCAGCCTCATTTGCCCTCTTAGTAGCTGAGTTGTACGCCGTAGTGAGTTTAGACAGATCCTTCTCACTCTTAGCCAAGGCAGTCTGAGCCTCTACTTTTAGGGCTTTGGCCTTTTTCATTCGGTCTAGGCATTGTTTAGCCTCGAGACCAGAGTAGTAAGATTTCCCCAAAGAATTAAGAACCCCGGCCGCTTCGACCAAGTTAAAGATAGCTTCCTTGACGGCACACTGAGTCTCGGAAGTGGGAAGATCATCCTTTAGCTTAAAAGGGATTTCGAACCTCGCCGCTGTCCCCCCAATGTAATTTAAAAACTCTGAAATATTGGAGTTGCAATGGATGTTCTCGTCGGCAGGTTGAGTCCGGTCAGGAGAATTATTTACACCGGCGGCCTGCTCCTCCTCACGCTGAGCCTCCACCTCGGCCTCAGCTCTTTGGGCCTTGTGCTTTTTGGCCTTAGAACTTTGGCTGGTGTGAGAGCGTTTTTTATTTTGGGCCACGTCACCTGGGCCCAGGGCCAAGTTCCTAACTTTGTCAGTCGGGATGCTAACCACCTTGGCCGCTGTGCGCCTTGGAGTTACTCTGTTCTCCACACTAGCAGCAGCAGTGTTTCTGGCTTCGGCCTGTTCCTGAAGTTTCTTCAGAATGTCGATCCGATCCATTTTGCCTGAAAAACAGAACTCGTTGTCAACACCAGTACATGTAAAAAAACTCTACCTAAGTAAGTATTCCGGCGGGACTCCGTCCCGAGGAGGTTTTTACAGGAGATCTTGGCAAAGCGAGAGTAGGCCCTCAGTGCATCCAAGACTTTCTTGGACTCCGTCGATAGAACACTCTCACTGACGGAATAGGCGTTGCTGGTTAGGAGAAAGTGCTCATGGGTCCAACCGATGTAGAACCTCCTGGAAAAATCTGAATTCTCCCAGAAAACCGGCCTTCCTGCAGTAACCTCGACTTTGACATAGGAGTGTTTGAAGCTGACTCCGTCCGTCTTGGCCGACTTGGTGTAGCTCTCAAAGTTTACAACCTTGGCATCACACCGAAGGTTAATGAAACCGAGGCCCTCTCCTGCGTTACCCTAGCGCATCACCCTACAGTAAGTGAAGAAAAGGGCGACGGTGGGGACAAAGTGGAAATACTCTCCAAGTATCTCCAAAGATTTCACCAAACCCTAGCTGTTGGGATGAAGCTGGCTGGGGGAGCAGTCCAAGAATTGGAGTACCCCCATTTCAAACTCTGTGAGGGGAAAACAGATGCCAATCTTGGAAACTAGCATTTCGTACATGAAAATGTACCTATACCCCGGTTGATGGCAGATCTGATCCGATGTTAATAGGCAGAGAACAGTGAAATCATCTTCATGTTCCTCGCTAGAGTGAACAATGATGTCCTCGATGGTGACATCGGCAGCATCCTCGGCATAACGAGAGACGATGTTCCGGGGGTCTTCATAAACCCAAAAGTAGGGATCCTTGGCCTTCTCGGTGAGCCAATCTATCTGATGTGCTACAACGTTGGTCTCGACGGTGTTGGTTGCGACTACAGGGGTTCCGGTAGAAGAATTTCCAGAGGAAGCCATGAGGACGATGTGGTGAAGGAATGGAACATAGCTGTAAAATGCCAGCTGTCCCGCTCACTAGCAATGCCTAAGTCAAAAGATGAGGACGATGTATGGGAGTTAGATGATGTGTCAAACTCCCTCGTTTCCCATAAGGGCAATGTGGAGAAACGATATCCTGAAACTATCGGCCGATGTGAACCCCCTGAGGCAACTTTACGCTGACCCCGGCTCGTGACTCCTCCCGACTGATGTCGGGATGTGATTGAAGGAGGTCTGGACAGGACCTCGACGGAGTCGTTGCTTGAACCGTTGTCCATACCCTATCTAGAAAATAAAGAAAAAGACGGTGTGGAGATACCTGTTGAGACGATACGAGCTGTCCTTTTGGTACGAGCCAGGATGTTTCGAAGACACCGAAGGATTTGAAGACACCGGAAGATTTGAACGTTGGAGCAACAGAGGTTCGGAACCAGAAAATAAGTGAAAATGAACGACTCCTCTGCCTGCTTTTATAGAGTGAAGGGACAGGGATCTAGAACGTTCCATATTCTGGCCCAGGCCCATGAAAAAGGCCCACTCGCTTCGAGTGTTCATATTCCGGTCTGAGGGCGTGAAAAGGTGAAATTCGAAAGGACGAATCAGGTGGTGACACATGTAGGGGCTCTCAAGTCATTTTAAGTGGGTACCAATCATGAGATCACACCAGCGATTATCGTATCGGTTGAGAAGCTCCACTTGGATCTGACATCGGTGTTCACGTCTTTACTTCCTTTTCACTTCAAAAACACAAAGGTTTCATGTTTCTCTTATGAAAAAGAAGTAAAGAGGGGCATCTTGTGAACACTTATATCGGTCCGGCCAGTTTCAACATCAAATTGACACCGTCTGAAAACGTTGAATCCTAACCGATGTGGAGGTAGGTGACATCATCCGATGTCCAAATGAGGAACACCATCTAGTGAAGAGTGACACCGGCTTGGATCATTGAAAGGAACACCATCTAGTGAACCGATGTCCCTCATGATCCGGTGTAATAGGTTTCATGGACCCAGTATCGAATTGGCGAGTCCGGTTGCCCATACCGTGACTTGTAATCGCACCATCCAAGCTGATCCTCGAATCCTGGGGGTGGCAGACAACAAATAAAAAATGAAAATAATAAAAAATTTTCCACCAGCCGCTGCTCCTCATGATTGTTAGTGGTCAGGTTGTCTCCCCACTACGCACATGGGTCTAGTGGAGGCTTGAGCTATCCAAGCACTCAGCAGGCACCCTGAAGCTCTATAAATGCCTCAGCTGAAGAGGCACAAAGGTCGACTCTTTTGAATTCTTGAACCCCCCAGAGAATTTGGTCTGAACTCTGAATTCCTGAACCCTTGAAAGCTTGCACCAGGAAATCCTGAAACCTAGTTGCTCCAGCGTTCGAAAAAATCCAAAACAGTTAGTTTAATTGGCTCCCTGAACTTCAGAAAATTTAAGACACCGGTCCCAACCCAGTTTACAGTGAACTTTTCCCTGCCGCCCAGACATCGTCCAGAAACCATTAATCCAAGAGCTTATGCTCATCAACTTCACATCGGATCTCCCACTGAACCCTTACACCGTCTCTACTTCAAGCTCCACACCGGCTCCCTATTGTCTCATACTGTTTCTCAATAGATACCAGCATTACTCTGGTTGTTGTTGCTCAGGTCCACACCGGCTCGCAGTTGAACTCCGGGTCTCAGTACCTTCCCTACACCGGTTACCTTCTGTCCCTTGCCGTTATTTTCTTTCGATTATTTTCTTGTTGTCCTATTTTTTTACTAAATTCATCGTTTTGTTAAGTTTATTCTCTGGAATAATCCTGTTCTGTTACAACTTCCTTTTATTTTTGCTTTATAATCAAAAAATGACAAAAAGAAAATAAGTTTTCTTCATGTCTCTTTTGATCAACGTAGAAATTGTTTTTTTACCAGTGTCGTGCAGGAGTACTCCCGCCTACACTGTTCCTAAAACTCGTACACGTGCGGAGAACTTCGCCTTGTATGTATCTTTCCTGTGAGCTTCACTCGTCACCAAGTCTCTAGCTCCACTTAAAACTCCCTCGTCAAGAACTACGTGACCTTGATTTCTCGGGAAACTCAAGAATACATAGGAGCAGGACTTAACTCCTGTCGGGCCCTCTTCTTTTCTTCTCTTGTTCCTCTTTAAAAATTAATGTCATTCCCATCATTGCGTAAAAGTCAATTTAGACGTGACGTCTTATTGATTCTCTTCCATTTTCTCTTGACCTCTGTCATTCTTCACAAAGATTGGGCTAATTTGGACGAGACATCCTATTTACCCTCTTCATCCCCTAACCCTGCATCTCGATGAGAGAATGATTAATTTGGACGGGACGTCCTGTTAGCATCCTTTCCCTTTTCCATATACATCCCCACTAAAAAGTCAGGGCTAATTTGGACGGGACATCCTGTTAACCCTTTTCATTCCCAACCTTGTATTTTTATGGAAGGATGGCTAGTTTAGACGCGACGTCTTGTTGGCATTCTCTTCCTCCTTGCTTTTGTATCTTCCCTGTGTAGACCCAGGTTAATTTGGACGAGATGTCCTGTTGACCTTGCTTCAGTACCCCACATTTGTCTGTTCTGGTTCCCTCTGTTTCAAAAAAAATAATGATAAAAAGGAAGAAATAAAATCTCTTTTGTAAGGCTATTCGTATCGCACATTTTCAATCTTGGTACTTTTTTAATAGGCGATGTAGGGTGCTAATACCTTCCCTACTCGTAACCAACTCCCGAACTTGAATCTCACTTTTTAACCAGTGCTTTACTAAAGCAAGTTTTTTCCCAATGTTTTTTTATGAATAAAAACATTAGTGGCGACTCTCTGTTCTTTCACCACCTTTTTCGAGGTTCGGCCGCGCCGCCGCGATCCCGATCGCGACAATGTTTATATGTTGTATTGATTGATAGTGAATTTTCATGTTATCTATGTTGAATAGTTGATATTAATGATGATGGATTATGGTTGATGATGATGAAATGTGAATGTTGTTGATAAGAATGATGCTGATATAGTTGAAATGATTGAAATAATTATTAATTGATAAATAATTTTGATGGTGTAAAAATGATGACAATGATGATTATAATGAATTTGATACATAATGATAGTAATCATGTTAGATATGATGACAATGTTGTGAAATCCTTGATGATGATAATCAAAATATGATATTAAGTAATTGAGGTTATCTGAACATAACATTTTCATAAACGTTGCTCACAGGATGTAGGGACCCTATGAGGAGGTCTAAATGGGAGGGCGGCCTGGTGAAAAGGCACAGACCTTGTAATGGTTTCTTAGGGAACCATAGCTTCTCTAGAATGAGATTATAGGGCCGGTCTACAACACTAAATAAGTTGAGATGCCACAGTCACTAGTAAGTGATGGTGTTGCAAATGGGTGGCCGTTTGGTACTAGTAAAAACTATATATAGAGAGAGAGTTATTAAATATTGTAGTATATCCCATTATTAGAGTCGAATCTGCATGTATATGCATTAGTATAGTAGCATTGAGATAGTAAGCTGCAATACAGTTGATGATGATTGATCAATATGAGCAATGGTGATTGATGTTGATAATGTTAAATGACGATGTATGATTTATTGATTATCATTACATTGATCAAATATTGTACGAACTGGATAATGTTAATGAACTATATGAAAGCTCAATATTTATTATTTAACAGATAGTTGCTCACTTCTACCATTTTTGTTGAATTACAGTAAACTTCATAGATAGCTAGTGAGGTGAAGCACCAAGGGTGTCACAAGTGCAAGTTGCACTTGGAGGAGTAAATAACTGTATAGGTTTTAAGTTAAATTGGTAGTTGTATGCATTGGCCGGCACTATATAGAAATGACTATATATTTTTGTATGGTTATCTATTGCCTAACTAGAGGTCGTATATAGTTAGATGATGATGTATATAGTTATGTATGCCCCGTTGTGCCATGGAATCGATCCACGTGTATTATGTCTGTGTGTGTGCTAGTATAGCATGTTAGTTCTACATTCAGTTTGTTAAGATGGATAAGAACTATTTAATGTAATTGAGTAAATGGTGTGTAATGCTTAATGCTTGGAAATGCCCACGATGTTATGTTCCTTACATTAGATGTGAAGAATGTGGAAAATTGCATAAGCTAAGTAGATAATGATAAGAGTACTAGTGTAGGTTATAGGTAATTCCCATTTAAGTATATTGACATATGTGTATGAGAGAATAAGTGTCAAAACCATCTGATCAAAGTTTCACATGTTTTGTAAAGTGTCATATTTGCGTTAAAACTTTCGATGCATGTGAAATTCAACTAGGATATTGTTTTGGCACAGGACTTAAACCAATAGCTAAGAAATGAGGTGTATGTATGGTGTATGAAATTTGGTGGCATTTGGACAAGGTTTGGACAGGTTGGGGCTGGCAAAGTTGGCAGAATTTACCATCTACCAGACTCTCCTAGGCACCCCTGGCTCGCCTAGGCAAGTGCCCCCGATCATGGTGCCTTGCTCTCAGGTCCTATGCAGAACTTGAGGCCATGTTGATGGCTCGCCTAGGTGTGGGTGATTTTCTTAGGCGAGGGGGCAAAACCTGAGCAGGATTCTACAAAACCCAAAAGCCATTAATTGCTTGCCTAGGTAAGCAGGTGGGAAATTTGGTGGCTCGCCTAAACGAGTCTACCATGCTTTAATTTGTTGTTTTAACATTTGGGGTCAAACTATGGGGTCTCTTGATTTTAATGCTATAAGAATATTATGGTCATTTGTTGCTATGGGTCTATTTGCATGCCTCCAACGTGAAAAATTTTTGGCCCTAACAAATTAAAGAGAAATTAGGGTGTCTTAATTTTAATGGTATAAGAATACTATGATCATTTTTAGTTGATGTTTTAGAAAATAAGGTGCCATTGTGTGTGTATATTACACACATTATGGGAAAATATTAAAATATAAATTACAAACTTTTTAGTGTTTCACTATGAAGTGTGTATATCAATAAGGAGAGACTATTAACATGAGGTTTAGGTATACCAAACATAAAAATGGCAAACATAATTTTTCTATATTAATTATATATCACAAGTAAATTATATTTCAAAATATTTATTTTATATAAGTTGTATAAAATCAAATGTATAATAGGTTATTAAAAGGTTTATCGAGAGTAACTTCTCTTTAACTTAAAAGAGAGACAAAATAAATAAAATTTGATCTAATTAATTAAAAAATCAGTTTATATATTTAAGACAAGAAGGCATTTTTTTAGAAAAAGATTGATGAAGACTAACTTATCTAAAATCTAATTTTAGAAAAAGAACTATCACAAATCTCATAAAAGAATTTTAATTATATATATTCTATGTTAGCTCCGGTTCAAAGCAGGTAGCATCCTTCTAAATGTAAATTATTAAAATTTTGTCATTCACGATCATCGTACCCAATTTAAATGTAAATGAAATATTTAAAACAAGATGAGTCATGGTAAGTAATAATACTAGAGAAATAGTTTAATGATTAAAAAAAATATACTAGGCAGCACTCGCAAGGGACTAAGAACGAAGGTACTCTATAAAATAATCTGCTGCAGAACAGGATATAAAGGGAGATATGCATAATATTATTATTATTATCACAAGTAAAAAGTGTAGGTGAAAGAGAAGGAAATAAATTATTTAAGGAAAAATTTGTTTCATATAAAATTAAAGAAACGAAGATATAAAAATAAAAAAAAATTAATATTTCACAATACGTGAAAAATTTAAAATTTTGTTTAATTATAAGATTTTTTTTATTAATTAAATTGACATTTAACTAATTTCAACCAACAACCAAACGCGGTGCGTTTTGCAATCAAGCTGTGCGTAGATTCCGATTGGGAGTTTCCCAATATCACGACCCTTAAAATAAGGGCCGCAGACCCAGAGAACGCAGCGCCGCCTAACTTATATTTTCCCCCTCACTCTGCTTTTGGCTCTTTATGCCTCTAAATCTAATTCTTTTGTTTTATGTTTAAATGCATACCCATGATTAATTAGACTATCACCACCAACTCTACATTCAAATTTGTATTTCACATTAAAAATTCTATATTAACAAAGAGTTTAGGTGGTGACAATGAATAGAAAATTTTGGATTCCCATCCTCACGTGATGTGGCCTCAAAATCTGGGATGTTGTTTTTTCTTTCGTTAAAAGCTTATTGCTGCCACCCCACTATCTCTACCTTAAACAACTAGTTTTCTAAAAAGCTATTTGTTTTTCCCACCTTAGTTCTCATACTTTACTTACACAAGAGGGTCATGGTTTCATATTCTTTGTTTTGTTTCTTCCTTGATTTTTCTCCTTTGTAAAGCTTTATTTCTTCTTTTGATGATTATGGAATGTGGAATAACATTGATTCAAATTATGTTTTGGTGATGTTGTTTTAAAGTAACATGATTGTCATTTTTATAATCATACATGCATATAAGTTTTATGTACGTGTATAAAGGAACAACTCGAGGAATATATATAAATGTTTCTCATATAATATATTATCTAACATATATATTATAAATATATATTTAATTTATAAATTATATGTTATACATTTTGATATATAATATTAACGTATTATATATATATATATATATGTAAGAATAAAAAAATGATATAGTATTTTTTATTTGCAACAAAAAATCAATTATCTTAATTATTGTTGTATCATGTTGTGTTTCATGGGTAATAATTTTATTAATAATTTTCTTTGTCACCATTTCGCATAGTGGGTGTGTGAAATCAGACTGACATTTCATCTTCTTGAGGTGTGCAAAATGGAAATATTGATATGATCTTTTTTACTCTAGACATACAATTAATTTTCAAACCACCTTTCCCATATTTTTTTTAAAAAGACCCTATTCAAAATAATAAAAAAAAAACCCTCCCAGGAGCCGTAATTTCGAAGTTACTACGTTACTCCTATTGGCAGAAATGTATATGAAAGCTATAAAGAATGTTTGTGAAGAAAAAATTGTAAATAAAGTCGTAAATAAACAGTAAAATAGCGGAAAAAAGGAAAAGTAATAAATTTGGATTCATTTTTAAATTAAGCTTGCTAATTCATTATTTATTGTAACTTGTAAGTATAGTCCTAGAAAACTACAACCTTCGTTTCATTTCATAATATAAAATACAACAATTTCAATTACTTTGTTTTAAAATATAAGGAATACATATTGACCATTTTTTATGTATTAAATAAATATTTCTTTTATATTCTTAATTTATTTTAAGTATAGATTTAAGAGACAAACACCTAATAGTTTATTATTTCAATCACTTAATATTAAAAATATTTTTATAAAAAATATTTTAATAAAAAATATAAATAAACTTAAGATAATCTGGATGATTTGATCAAATAAGGCAGTATATATTATGAGAGAGAGGTTAATAAAGTACCAAGGTCACACGGTTCCTTCATAAATTTTATAAGCATTGCGCACCTCAAGTACTTCTTTACATTACCCGTAAGGAAGGAACACTTGGTCACGAAATAGAACCCATGCAAAGATATGTGGTGTTTATCACACTTTGAAAGCTATCACTATAAGAATCAGTGGGGTGACACACATAAAAAAAAAATACTTACGTTAAAATTGTCATGTTAAATTCCATTGTGCTAATTAGTATAAGATCCTGTTTTTCATGTTTTTATATGGCATCAAATATAATATCACACGTCATTGGTGATGTAAAATGAGGCGCGTAAAAATTATTTTTTAATATTTTCTTTTTTTATATTTATAAAATTATTTTAAAATTTTACAATTAAAAAATGATTCTATCAAGTATTTACTGCTCATTTAATTATCCGTTGTAATTAAGATAATGAAATGTCATCAATATAAATAAAAACATAATATTTAAAATTTAATTAATATACAAAATTACAATTAATATAAACTGCAATGAATGGCTAATTATAAATACAAATTTAAATAATATTGTTCAGCAACCAACATGTACATAGTTCATTTGATTATTAAGTAGCACATATTAATTGTATAACACAAAGAAAAGAAAAATAATATTAGTATTACGTATATAACTAAATATACAAATTAAATTAATAAAAGTTTGAATAAATTAATTACCTTATTCATGTTACTCCATACCTCCTCATAGGCATGACTATCATCATCATCTTCTTCTTCATTATCCTCTTATATTTTAAACCGTTTTGAGATTTTACTTCATTCTCTTCATCAGCAATAGGATTAGGTTGAATTGGCAGAAACTCCTTTATTTTCAGTAACTAAATAACTAAATTAATCTCTTGATAATTTTTTGTTCATTCTATAAACAGTCCTAGCTATTTTAATGGTCTCACTGGTAATGCCCTACACGCCTGATAAGGAATCAGTCATATCAATGTCCACATGGCCTCTAGACTTAGTTGTTACAACCATATAGCTTACTTGCACACAATGGCGAATACGATACATAATGGACTTGATGTGCATTTTGTGCTAAAATGAATGGATCATAGTAACCATAACGTCTAGCCTAATGATACTTTATATATCCTCAAAACATTACCATAATAATTATCATCTCCTGAGTTTGTTACGCCTTTGACACAAATACCATAATTAATAGTTTTTCCATCACTGCTTCAACTTTGGGTGAGGAACTTGAATCCGCTGACAAAATAAGTATGATATCTAGGTTATATCTCAATAAATTATCCTTCCAATAAGGCAGGTCTCAGAAAATTGACCTCTTGGTCCAATTATAGAGGTCACCAAAACTAAGGTTCTTTCTCAGTTTCTCCTTTGTTACCTCCAAGAAACCTTTACGAAATTCACTAAGGTCATTCCTATCCAATATCACTAGAGGCTGATCATCCACTTCGGTGATATGTTTTTTGAATGATCTTTTACTATAATAGAAATGATATCCCTTTGGTAAGAACTATCAATGACAATCAAACCATGAATGTTTTCCCCTAAATGGCAACCAAAATGACTTAATCACTTCCTCACATATTAGGCAAGTCAACCTTCTATGTGTGCTTCATCCAAACAACATACTATAGATAGGAAAATTATTAATAGTCCATATCAAACATGTCTTCATAATAAAATTTTATCGTCTTGACACATCATAAGTAAGAGCACCAACATGCCATAAATGTTGTAGTTCATCAATCAAAAGTTACAGAAACTTATTCTAGGATTATTTGGTCCTGGCATAAATCATGACAAAAATAAACTGCTTCATCATGCAAATCTCTAGTGGAAGGTTATAAGGGACAAGCAGTACAAGCCAACAAGAATATGATGAACTTGAGGCTTAAATATGTAGTGTGAAACCATCAGCATATAATCTCAACTTAATATTTCTTGGCTCACTATAAAAGTCAGGATACACATCAAAATGCTTCCAAGCCTCTCCATCACAAGGATGACGTAAAACACCATAAATTCTTCTGTTCTCATCATTCTATGTCATATGTTTGGTAATCACCTTAGACATATACAACCTCTGCAACCTTTGAGTGATAGGAAATAGAAAATTTTCTTAAGAGGAGTGTTCTTGTACTTCTCACTATCACCCATCTATTTAGGTAAATGCATTGTCTCTTCATAGAACTTGCATTGAGTTAACTCATTGTCTTCCTTCCAAAAAAGCATATACATGTTCATCCAGTAAACAATGGTTTATGATTTTAACCTATCTTCTTTACTAATTTAGTGGCCTCATAGTAACTACTAAGGATATTTTAGGGCGTCTCAACATAGCCATGCAACATTTTTGTTAAAAAATCAATACATTTTTCTTGAACCTTATCAATTTAACAACAACAAATAACTCAGACTTGGTGGCACCTTTATAAATTGGTTCATTTGTAGACATCAACTTTTTAAAGAATTTTTAACACTGAGAGTTTGGTTCTTCTGACTCATTCTCCATGAACTCATCAAACACATCATCATAACCCATAAACGCATCATGTATAATGTCTCATGTTGTCAAAATTACTATTATTCACCATAAAATTAGAAGCATTAGTGTTATACTATGCCAAACCAATATATGTTAAAAATTCATGCATCTCACCATGAGAAGTCTAAACCCAATAATTTGGTTAAAAACCTGACTTATACAAATGATATCTAACCTTATCTTCATTCAGTATTTTCAAACAACAACATTTATCAAAAGGGCATCAAATGCCACTATTAGATCAATTGCTTGCTTATTAGCTTTATTGACAAATTCTTCTACACCTTTAAGAAATTTATTTTTCAATCCTTTTTTTCACATCAAATATTTCATACATCCATGTACAATTTATTTTCTACATTAATATATAACCACATAGAATCCAAAAAAAATAATTATTAAAATTGAATTTAATTTCAACTCACAACATAATGTTTTTTTAAAGGACGTGAAAACCTTTATAATATAGACATTTAAAAAAATTAACATCAACAATCAACCGCCGACAATTCAAAGCGACAAGAAATTTTTCTAAAACTAACCAGTCAAACATGAAATAGTCATACACCTTAATATTTCAACCAATTTCAAAGGTTATGTTGTGTAATTTCAATTATATATTCTCAGTCAACACAATATACGTAAGCTAAGGGGAAGTCAAAATATTACTAACCTCTCGCCAAAACATAAAATCATAATTAATTGGTTATACATGCTCTCTTTTTCATCACGAACATAACGGTACCTTAGTCTCTTGAAATTGAGCACTCAATGAGAGGATTAAGAGATGAAAAATAAGGGAGAAAAGGGGAGGAGGGATGTTGTGAGTGAGTGAAAAGATAGGGGATAGATGGTTGTTGTTGTTTGTTTAATGCATTTTGGGATCCTAGGCCCCATGCCATATTTATTAAGAAAAAGTAGGAAAGAAAAGTGAAGAATTCATAAATATTCCTTTTATTTAAAATGTCTCAGGTTCTGGCTTCCCCTTATGATTTCTTTTTTCATCCCATTTAGTTATTTAATCCTGAGTACTTATGCAATGATTACTGATCATTCATGCTAATGATATTAACAATGTTTGGTTACTTGTCGTGAATAGGTTACCCCTTAATAAACTACTCTTAAAAGTCATGTAAGATAGTTAATATTAGAGAATGTATTAAGACCCAACCATATTTATAGACCCGTCACTAATTGGAAGTACAAAAAATATGACCAAATACTTATGACTACTTCTTTAATATGTAATTTTAGTTCTAGTTCTACCAATTAAGAATTGGTTTGGTTGCCTAATTACTAACTTATTACGAATATATCAAAGAGTGGCAAATTTCCTAATTTGAAATGAAATTCAAGAACCAAAATATCAATCATAAAACAAGAATATTCTATATAAAAATTACTCATTCATAAAGAAAAAAAGGTTCAAAAGGATTACACCCTAAAGCTCTACCTTCGTCTCATTAGCCACACATGATTATAGATAAACACATAAAGTTAAATCTAAGTCAAAACATAAAAATCTCTAATTTAAAAGAAGAAAAAGGATAACACCAAGATCAAACTCGCTCGTAAGGGATAAACACCATGGATAGGATCTTAGCAAGCACTTGGGAATTGGGGCAGTAATAAGATGGTTGAGGCTATGGCTAGAAGTGTGTGGTGACATGCACTAAATGTAGTGTGTTCAATTATGGATAAGTTATCTCATTAGTGTGTAAAAGGTCCTTTTTAAAGAAATTTAAAGTTATCTTTAAGCTTATCAACGTCTCGAGCATAAGTTATGTAAAGTAGAATACGTGTTATACTTGTCAATAAGACTCATAATTAATGCATTTGAGCATAGGTTGTGCTTATCAAGAATGGTTTGTGCGTAACTCTAAAGCTTTTCTAATCATGCATTGGAGTGTGGATCATTCTTATCTAGTATGAGTTATGCTTAATTTAGTAGAAGTGCCTTTTTGGATTATTTCTTCTTACTTTTGAACTCACACTTCTTTATGTTCCAAAACTTCAAGACTTAGGATCCTTCAATACCATTATGATTTTTAATTGAATAAAATTATATTCTCACCAAAAATAAGTCAATAATAGTATCTAAGACAAAGTGATAGAATTATAGATTATCTATAAGATTATAGTTTTTGATGTATGGTTCAACATGAGGGGTACCTGTAACCAATATGTCATGAAAAAGAGATATCTCAGACCATTGTGTGATTATGTTGAAAAGGGTAACTACTGATTGGGGCTTAAAACCATTTAGGGTTATGAATTGTTGGCTTTGGGATCCTCAAAATCTCAAGCAAGTTAAGGGAGCATAGGAAAATTTTAAAGTTTAGGTGTGAACAACTTTAAAAATAAAAGAAAAACTAGAAAGATAAAAGTTAGGATAAAGGTATAGAATAAGGAAAATTATGTTGATATACAGAACTAGATAGATAAAACTATTGAGAAAATAAATAAATTAGATATTAAAGATGAAGAAGAAATAATAAGTGACCAAGAAATCAATAATTGATGCAAGAAATACGAATATTAATTAAAATAAAAAAACAATTGTAACATCCCAAACAATTTAGAAAATAAATTATTTGATGATGATAATTAATTATTTGATAACCAAAACATATAGGAAAATTAATTAAGCATTAATTATGATGTATCGGTAAATTAAAATTTACTGAACCGAATGACTAAACGGTGGGTGTGGGACCCATTAAGTCAAATTGGATATTGATGGGTTTAGAATAATAAGGATTTAATTGTGGTTATAGTGGTATGATTAAAATAATTTTTTGTATTGAGGATTGGAACACTGTGTAAGTTAGGAAACGACAAAACTATGAGTAGAAATAAATTAAAAGAAAATGTAAATTCCCTTTTTCTCTATTCCAATTGTCGTGCAACTTTTCCCTCTCTCTTTTCACTCTTTTATCCAATAGTTAATAGGGTATTGTGAACCAATGGTCAATTGTAAAAAGGTAATGTTTTATCCATTGGGTAATGACCCAAATATAACACTTCTCTCTTCCTTCTCCTCTTTGCTTTTGTCACTTTCTTCCTCTATTTATTCCATTGTGTTTTTACATCTTCTCCCTCTTCCCTCTTGTAAAAAACTATGTGACCATCTTTATCACCATTTCTCACCTAAAATCAACTTGTAAGCCTTGCTTTGTGAAGCACAAATGGGACATTGGAGCTAGTCTTAGGTCATTCTTTCTTCTCTATTCCTTATTTTCATTTTCCTACTTTAGCTTGGAGTAAGGTATGTGTTCATGGCCTATTGTTACTCTATTTCTTGTTTTAAGACTTTTAAGAGCTTAACAATGAGGGTTTATGTGTTATTATGACAAGAGATACTTGTGGAACAATGGAACCTTAGGTTAGAAGACTTGAACATATGATTTTTGGTGGTGGCTATATGTTATATGAATTTTTGGCATGATAGATACTTAAAATAGTGCAAGAAAATGATTAGGATTTTTGTTTGGGTCTTTTGGTGGAAACCCTAAAATTTGGAATTTAGGGCTTTTGGAAAAATTGGTGAAATTGGGGATTTATTTTTCTTGAGAATGATTTAAGTGTATAAAATGAGTTTTGATTGGTTTGGTATTAAATTATTGGTGTTGGAAACTTAAGTAATCAAGGAAGGTGTTAGAGTCTTAAGTTATTAAAATTGATTGAAGTTATATTTTGGTGGTGTTGGCATAAATAAATTGGTACAATATGTTTTGAGACATTGGAAACCCATTAAGGATGATGGGTAAGATGTTTAGTGTATTGGTATTTTGAGGTGTTGGTGTTTGTGGCCATTAGATTATAGAAAAAATTGATAAATGAGAAGGAATTCCTGAAACCTAATAAAATATGGAATTGGTATCTATAACATGTTTAAGACATTGAGAATTTTAAATATGATATTGTATATTTAGATTGAAAATAGTGGCTTAGTAGGCAAATTGATTAAAATTTGTATATGTTAATGTATGATTAATTCCAAACAATGAGGCAGGACCATCTAATCACTTGGATTACTTCTCTTGAGGTAGGAGAGGAGTTATATATTCTAAATGCATGAATTAGAAATATTGATGATTGTTGTATAATGATATGGATCATATTTGCCTTGCATTAATCCTTGTGTTGTGATGTAATGGATGTTTGATGATTGCTTTGATGGAAAATATGTTCAATGCATTTGGAATATATGTGTGGTGTTTTACTATGGTGAAATTATATATGTATTGTTATGCATGGCCATGTGTATGCCTATGAAATAGTATATGAGACTCTGTATCTCACCACTAATAATGATGATGTTTTTTATGAGAAAGATGAAAAGTTATTAAGCAACACACCTATGAATATTATTAAAAATTAATGTGTGTTGTTATGATGCCATTGTAATAATAGAGAAATCGAATTAATAACGATGATGTAAATGCCGCATAAAAATCTTGAAACAATAAAAATATTTGAATAACCTGAAATCCACTAAGAGAAGGTGGTGGTGGTGGTGTGAATGATATTTGATGAGTGACATGGTAGGATGCATAATGTAAGATTGCATATGATTTTCATATGCATTGTATCTATGGCATATCTACATAGCTGCTAGTCTGGAATGTTAGGGGTTCCTCCGATTGGTCTAGTGGGAGGACGACTCTCTGCATAAGCATTTGTTTACCCTAGTGATTCAGTGGTGGAGCAACGAAGTTACTGATAAGTCTTGAAAAGACTTAATTATTCTGCCTTTTATTGACTTAATTCATTGTTTAGTGATTAATTTAGCCTTATTATTTAATTAATTGCTAATAATTTATAATTTATTTAATTATTTTAAAAGTGTTCTATTTATGTAAGAAAACGGTTAAAAACATTGAATAAGTTAAGAGTTTATGATTATTTATAATTTCACTAAGCAGCCAGCGAACAAACACTGGGCAAATTAGTTGTTTATTGGTGCAGGAAAAAGAGTGCTCAAGCTGAAAGGAAAAAGCCGAGCAGGATTTGGAAAATCCGAGTGAGATTTCACAAATCCGACTGAAAAGAGTCCAAGAGCCCAAACTGACCGAGACTTCAAAGAGGTTGACTGAAAAGACTTCCCAAAAGGTTGATCGGAAGGAATTAATAAAAGTCCGACTTAAAAGACTCCCAAGATACCGACTCCAAAATAGAACAGGGAGCCAAATATTGCATGAAGAACCGAGCGTCAATTTCAAAATGCTGATTGGATAATCCACTCGCTCAAGCGAGAGTTAAATTCGCTCAAGCGAGGGTCAAAAATTCGTTCAAGCGAGCAAGTTCGCTCAAGCGTGACTCCAAAACATCACCCATCGCCCAAGCTTCCTCCATAACGCTTAAAGCGAGAAAGCAATACTGCAGTACATATCTCGAGCTCGCCTAAGCGAGAACCCAGTTCGCTCAAGCTTAAAGGCTGATATTTAAAACATTGATTGTTCCCTCCAGAAGACACTCGGCACCAGTGTTGTTTCCTGCTGCCTTCTCTCCTACTTCAGCACCTTAGTAATTTAAGTAGTGAGTTGTTATTAGTTAGTGCTGCGCTGTGATTAGCTAATGATGAGCTAGAATCTGTTAAGAGCTGAGCTGTAATTAGTTAGTTATTCTGTAATTATATAATTAGTTAGTTAGTTTAGTTATTAACTTAAGCTTTCTAAGTTATTAGTTAAGTTAGTTAGTTAGGTAGATGCCTATATATATGCTTGTACATATTTTGTAAAAAAACAGAGACAGATACACACAGAATACATCGAACACAATTCATTCGAAACTTCGAACATCTCACTACTTCATTTTCTCTCTCTAAATCCTCTCCTCCATGACGTTCCATATTCTTTCGATGGAACTGAAGTCAATGGAGTTCTAAATCCCTAAGGTTGGGATTGTGAAAGTGAGCAAAGGAATCTTGAAGCTGTGAGTGAGGAAATCAACTTCTAGATCCTGAGGCGAACAAGCTGAGGAATGGATCTGTTTTGCTGGATTGACAAATCCAGAACTGATGAAGAACTTCGCCAGTGAGGAATCATGGTTGAAGCTTAGGTAACTTCCAGCTTTCTAACTAGTTCAGGCCTAATTAATTTAGGTGAATAGTTAGAGTTCAACCTCTAATTTCGCATTAGATTCTTAGGTTAATTGAGCACTTAAGGAATTAAGGTTCGATGCTTAAGGATTAGTGTTTTTCACCTAAGGAATTAGGGAATAACCACAAGCGGATTATCCTCTGGATTATGAAGTTTTATTATACTGTAATTGCATGTTTCTTGATGAATTTGTGAACCGAAGCAATCCTGACCTATTTTCTATTAATCATCTTTCACATTTCATCTTAACACTGTTTCTGAAAATACAAAAACAACTAGAAAACATTAAAACAACAAAAATCGAATGAACTTTCTGTGCTTGTGTTGGTTCAGCTTGTACTAGTCTGAGATTGAGGTACTTACCACAATCCCTATGGGACGATCAAATATAATACAATTTTAACAACTGGTGCGCTTGCCAAAGCGTAAATCTTCTGAGAATTACACATAAAAATAATGACTCAGAGATTTTGCATCAGTTACCCATGCTTAATCACGAGGGATTGCATGTGGTTGACCCTTATGGGGGTGGCTCTTTAAAGAGCAATTGTCCCTGGTGGTTGCCATGGCATAGCTCATGGTTGGTCCACACCATTTTTGATGTTGATGTTGTTACCGCTATCATGGTGAAACTGACAGGTGTTGCATGATGGGTGATGCAGTTTGGTCCTAGCAAAATTGATATTTATGAATATAAGTGTACACATTTACTACTATAGTAAGGGTATGGTTATATATCTATGCTTGAACCCACATTGGTGTTTATTTTTCCACAGTTGGATTCGTAGTGCATTATTGTGCATTTATTGAGTATATTTCTTTGTGCATATGCATTATCCCATGAGCATTTACATATAGCCTTGAGATATGCCAGAATGAGAATGAGATATTGAAATTGTGATGATTGATGAAGAGGTTAAAACTTGTGAAGAGACAAGATTATTAATGATGAAAAATATATAATAAAATCCATGACAAATAGTAATAATCCATAACGGGTGGTGTTTAGGAATTGATTATGAGAAATGTATATTTTGGTTTTGTATATGTTGATTTTGTATGCTTATGGTAATGGAATGATGGATTTGACTATGTTTTAGTGCTTGTGTTGCAAAGTACATAATGATTTGTATGCATATACATATGATCACAAATGCTTTATTTTCGTCATTTTGAATATAATGACTCACTCTCCCATGTTGTCTCTTTTTAAGCCATTTAATGCGGGACTATCATGGGAGGTGATGATCTTTTGAAAAGTGAAGTATTTAGGAAAAAGGTAAAATAGTTCTTGGCCAATAATGTTTTGAAATTTAGACAATGTATGCATTTTGATACCAATGATGTGGGTATTGATATGGTGGTAATAGCCTAAGTTCTTATATACTTGAACCTTTATTCTTTTATATATACATTGGTCAATTCCTTTATAAAGAACTATATTGGTATAGAACAATATGGATTTGGTAACCATTGTAATGGCAATGATGTTGTGATGATGGAAAACCTATGAGTTAATAAGTTGATGAGACATTAAATTGCTTGGTTATAACTAAATGTTGATGTGTGGTTCAGACATAGGTGGCAATCTGTTAGCATAATCGATTAGGACTATTCTAGAAGAGTCGTAATCCATTAGCGTAATCGATGAGGGTCATTCTGGATGAGTGGTAATCGATTAGGGTCATTATGAATGGTGGTAATTGAGTAATTGGTTAGCGTAACAGATTAGCTAATCGATTAAGGCAATTCTGGAACTACGTTTTCACTAATCTTGGGCATTTATCTTGTGTTTTTCTTTTGATCTTTTCTCATATCTTCATATGTGGGACGAGATGGATGTCCAGTATACACTTATCTCTTTTCCTCTATTTTAATTAATGTTGTGTATACATGTTGGGCTTTTGCTTTACGATCCACTTCTTTCTTATTTCTTTAAAACGTGGTCTCTGATTTTCCATGGTTTAAATCTTGATGTAATAAGTTGTTACAAAACTTTAAACCATGAAAAATGTATTTGTGTTTTCATAGATTAAATGTGCTTATATCAGGATTCAGATCCGGGGAATCAAGTGCCATAATGGGTGGTATCACAGCGTGGTTGCTCTTTAGTGAATTGATGTTGTGTTTCATTGATAAGTGATTGTTCATGGTTGATTATTGTTGGTATATTATCATAGCATTGGTTACTCATTATTGAAACCTTATTATTCATTATTAAAGCACTAGCTATTCATTGTTAAATCTTTATGAATTATTGATAAAGTATGATTTCTCCTTATTGAATTGATGTTGTTTTACATTGAAATATGTTTATTCATTATTAAAGTTTGTTACACCTTACTAGAGCATGTTTGCTAATTACTAAAGCCTTGTTGCTCATTATCCAAATCATGTGATTGAATACATGTGAATGGATTCTTTTAATGAGATTGATATGCTTGTTTGAGCTAAGTCCTGCCAAGTTCCTTACACTATTTACCTTTAATAACTAATACCTTGTGGTTATGCATTGATAACTTATATGTTCATTATGAATTAATATACTGGTAGACCATAAGGTGTTTAAACCTTAGTTATGGATTAGAAATTTATTATGGCCTAGATTTCTTATGTATGAGCTATGTCTTAATTTATAGGCGTAAAACATGGTTGGTAGCCATAATAGAGATGTTGCTGCTATGGCTTCTGTTTTGAATCGCTTTGCGGATCTCTTGGAAAGGAAAGGCCAATATGTAGGGCATGATATCTAAGGTCTCAATCGTTTTCTCAAGAGGAAACCTTCTAAGTTCCATAAAGAGTATAAGCTTGAAGAAGCTCATATATGGATTAATGATCTAGAGAGAATCTTTACAAACTTTGAATATTCTGAAGCTCAAAAGGTTGAATATATGGTCTTTATGATCTGTGATGAAGCTGAATCTTGGTGGCATCTTACTAGAGGGCGTATGTTAGTTGTTGATATCCCAGATATGGAAGAACTTCAAAATTGAGTTCTTGAAGAAATATTTTCTGGAGAGTTATAAAAGTAAGAAATAGCTTGAGTTCATGGAACTTAAGCAATGTGATATGACTGTGGAGGAGTATGCCTTCAAGTTTAAGGAGCTATGTGCATTTTATCCCCCTTATATACAAGAAGGAACTAAGGCTTCAAAATACATTAAGTTTGAGAGTGGCTTGAGGCCTGAGATAAAGCGAGCAATTTAACATCAAGAGATTAGAAACTTTTTGACGCTTGTGAACAAGTGTCGTTTCTTTGAAGAAGATGATATGACTCCTTCGAGTTATAACAAACATGAACCCAAGTTGAAGGGTCAATCTTTTAACTTTAAGAAGCATGGTCACTTTAAGAAGAAGTTCTTTCGTGGTGGATCCTTTAATGCGAGAGGATGTCGTGGATACAAGAATGGAAATGGTAATCAAGGTCGAGGCAATGCCCAAGGCCTTACATGCTACAAATGTGGTGCTAATCACTTGGCGAGAGATTGTCCACAAGATGATATGGTATGCTACCAATGCAATCAACTAGGGCATATTCGTCCCAATTATTCTTTGAATACAAGAAATGCAAATATTGATGCTATTGTCCATGTGAATCACAATGCTAACGATGGAGGCCATGATGGATTTGGAGGCCGTAGTCATGGAAACGATAACAATGGTGGTCATAATGGTGGCCGCAATGGTGGTCATGGTGGTAATCATAGTAGAGGCCGTTATGGTAATGGTTGAGGTAATGGTAATAGTAATGGTGGGCAAAATAGTAACCATAATGGTGGTAATTAACCGTAAGCTATTGGTAGAGTCTTTGTTGTCACTAGTGAAGAAGCCACACAAGTGAAAAACCTTGTTCAAAGTAAGTGTGAAATTCTTGGCACCTCTATTTATGTTATCTTTGATTCCAGTGCTACTCACTCTTTCATTTATGAGGATTGTGTAAGGCGTTTGAAAGTGCCTATTTGTATGATGAGAGGTTTAATAATGGTGACTACATCGACTGATGCTTGCTTGAGATTAGTAATTCGATGTGAAAAATGTCAAAATAACTCTTAAAGGTAGAAAATTTGTTGTTTCCCTTGTGTGTTTGCCTATGAAAGACCTAGAGATTATCCTAGGAATGGATTGGTTATCTACCAATAAGGTTTTGGTAGATTGTCACAATAAAACAATGATTTTTCTACTCTGAATGTTGAATATTTTGAACTACAAGGTATTTCACAGCTTCTTATGATGTTTTGTATGGTTGATGAGAGTAGTACGTCCTAATCTTATGAAATTCCAATTATTTTTATTTTTGGATGTTTTTCCTGATGATGTTCCTGGTTTGCCTCCTCCACGTGAGGTGGAATTTTCTATTGATTTGATCCCTGGTGCTGAATATATTTCTAGAGCTCCTTATAGGATGTCTCCTATAGAGTTGTCTGAGCTTAAAAAGCAAGTTAAGGAATTGTTGGAACGAGAATTTATCCTCCCAAGTGTTTCACCTTGGGGCGCATCTATATTTTTGGCAAAAAAGAAAGATGTAATCATGAGATTGTGCGTCGACTATCGCCAACTCAATAAATTAACTAATAAGAACAAATATCTTTGTCCTTGTATTGATGATATGTTGGATCAGTTGAAGGGTGTCGTTGTATTCTCAAAAATTGATTTACGTTCCGTGTATCACCAAATCAGGGTGAAGACCGATGATATTCCTAAAACAACTTTTTAAATGGGATATGGCCACTACGAGTATGTGGTGATACCATTCGGTGTGACAAATGCTTCTATAATTTTCATGGATTACATGAACCATATTTTCTATGATTATCTAGATCAATTTGTCATGGTGTTCATTGACGATATTCTAGTGTACTCTAAGAGCCATGAAGAGCATGAAAGACTTCTTCATCTTTTGTTTTTTATTCTCTAAGAGAAGCAATTGTATGCTAAGTTCTCTAAATGTGAATTCTGGTTGAATGAAATTTTATTTCTTGGTCATGTGATCTCTTGTGATGGTATTGTTATTGATCTATCAAAGATTGAAGTTGTTATGGCATGGGAAAGGTCGGAATCTATTTTTGAGATCTGAAGTTTTCTTGGCCTAGTTAGGTATTACTGGAGATTTATTGAGGGATTTTCCTGTATCACTTTGCCTATGACCAAATTGACTCGTAAGAACCAACCTTTTGTTTGGACACCTGAATGTTAGAAAATTTTTAAGAGTTGAAGTTATGGCTTACTTCTGCACCTATATTGGCTTTGCCCAATTTACAAGAAGACTTCATTGTCTATTATGATGCTTCCAAGCTTAGACTCGGATGTGTGTTGATGCAAAATGAACATGGGATAGCTTATGCATATTCAACCTTTGCTTCATGATCTTCAATTAGCGGCGGTGGTCTTTGCTTTGAGATTATGGTGACATTATTTGTATAGTTCTAAGTTTGTGGTCTATAGTGACCATAAGAGCCTTAAATATTTGTTTGATCAGAAGAAAATAAATATACGTCAAAGACAGTGGATGAAGTTCTTGAAAGATTATGATTTCGACTTGAAGTACCATCCTGGAAAGGAAAATGTTATGGCTAATGCTTTGAGTTGTAAATCTTGCATAGTTTAGCCATAACGATGAAGAAAATGGAATTGATTGAGCAATTTCGTAACTTAAATTTTGGTGTAGAGATACATACCTTGAATAAGATTTCTTTAGTTGTTTTGAAATTTAGTAATGAGTTCTTTGAGGAGGTGAGAGAAAAATAGAAGATCGATGGGTATTTGATTGATTTGAAAGAGACTTAAGCTGGTGGAAAAGATTTGATGTTGTCAGAAGGTTCTGACGGTACTTGGCGTGTTAAGGGCCAAATTTATATTCCATCTAGCGGTGATTTGATAAAATATGTGCTTGAGGAAGCTTACAAAAGTGTGTTGAGCATTCATCCGGGTTCTACTAAAATGTATCAGGACTTGAAGAAGAATTTTTGGTGGCCTAGTATGAAGCGTGATGTGGAGAATCTTGTTGCATCTTGCCTTATTTGTCAAAAGGCTAAGGTTGAACATCATAAACTATTTGGTTTGTTGAGACCTCTAGAGATCCTTGTTTGGAAGTGAGATAGTATTGCTATGGATTTTGTTTCTGGTTTGCCTAGAACCCATGCTGTAAATGATTCTATATGGGTGATTGTCAATCGATTGACTAAATGTGCTCACTTTTTACCCATGAATATGAAGAATCCATCGAAGAAATTGGCCCAATTGTACATAAAGAAAATTGTTAAATTGCATGGTGTGCCATCTAGTATTGTATTCGATTGTGATCCATGGTTTACTTCCCGATTTTGGGGAAGCTTACATCAGGAGTTAGGCTTTAAGCTTAAGCTTAGTTCTACTTATCATCCTCAAACTGATGGACAATCCGAAATGACTATTCAAATCCTTGAAGATCTGTTAAGGGCTTGCGTACTTGATTATGGTGATTGTTCAGAGAGATTTTTTCCATTTATTGAATTTATCTACAATAATAGTTACCATAGTAGTATCTATATGGCTCCCTATGAGGCATTTTATAGCAGAAAGTGTAGACCACCTCTATGTTGGTTGGAAACTAGTGAGAATTTGGCTTTAGGGCCAAAGATTGTTCAAGAAACTACTAAGCAGATAAGACAGATACAAGAAAATATGAAGATTGCTCAAGACCGATAGAAAAGTTACTATGAAAAAAGGTGGAAACCACTTGAATTTCAAGTTGATGATCATGTGTTTTTGAAGGTCTCACGTGATAAAGGAATTGGTAGGGCTTTGAAGAGCAAGCAATTAAGTCCTAAGTTTATTGGACCGTATGAGATTCTAGAGCGAATTGGTGATGTTTCTTATCGGATTGCACTTCCTCTGCATCTTGTGAATTTGCACAATGTGTTTCATGTGTCACAGTTGAGGAAATATATTCATGATCCATCACATGTGATTCTTATTGATAATGTTAATGTGTGGGAAAACTTGTCTATTTTACCTATCTTTGTTTGTATCGTTGAGCATTCTGTTAAGAGGTTATGGAAGAAGTTGGTACCATTACTGAAGTAGGAAACATGGTAATGTAGAGACTCTCACGTGGGAATATGAAGACGATATACGGAAACGGTATCTGAATGTGTTCAAATTGGGTAAGTTAAATTTTGAGATAAAATTTCTTTTTAGGTAGGGTGGATTGTGACATCCTAAAATATTTAGAAAATAAATTATTTGATGACCTAAACATATAGGAAAATTAATTAAGCATTAATTGTGATGTATCGGTAAATTAAAATTTACTAAACTAAATGATTTAACGGAAGGTGTAAGACCCGTTAAGTCAAATTGGATATTTGATGAGTTTAGAATAATGAGGATTTAATTGTGGTTATAGTGGTATGATTAAAATAATTTTTGGTGTTGAGGAGATATTTATTTGGACACTGCATAAGTTAGCAAATGGTGAAATTACAAACATAAATGAATTAAAAGAAAATGTAAAATCCTTCTTTCTCTCTTTTAATTGCCATGTAACTCTTTACCTTTCTCTTTTCACTCTTTTATCCAATGGTTAATGGGGTATTATGAACCAATGGTCAATTCCAAAAAGGTGATGTTTTATCTATTGGGTAATGACCCAAATACAACACTTCTCTCTTCCTTCTCCTCTACAATTGTATCACTTTCTTCCCCTCTTTATTCCATTGCATTTTTCCTTCTTCTTCCCCTTCTCTCTTGCAAAAAACTATGTGACCATCTTCATCACCATTTCTCACCCAAAATCAACTTGTAAGCCTTGATTTATAAAGCATAAATGGGACATTGAAGCTAGTCTTGGATCATTCTTTCTTCTTCATTCCTTATTTTTTCCACTTTAGCTTGGAGAAAGGTATGTGTTCATGGCCCATTGTTACTCCATTTCTTGTTTTAAGAGTTTTAAGAGCTTAATAATGGGGGTTTAGGTGTTATTATGACAAGAGATGCATGTGGAACAATGGAACTTGAACATGTGGTTTTTGGTGGTGCCTATATGTTATACGATTTCTTGGCATGATACATACTTAAAATCGTGCAAGAAAATGATTAGGATTATTGTTTGGGTATTTTGGTGGAAACCCTAAATTTTAGAATTTAGGGCTTTTGGAAAAATTGGTGAAATTAGGGACTTATTTGCCATGGAAATGTTTTAAGTGTATGAAATGAGTTTTGATTAGTTTGGTATTAAGTTATTGGTGTTGGAAACTTAAGGAATCAAGGAAGGTGTTAGAGTCTTAAGTTATTAAAATTGATAGAAGTTATATTTTGATGGTGTTGGCATAAATAAATTGGTACAATGTATTTTGAGACATTGGAAACCCATTAAGGATGATGGGTAAGATGTTTGGTATATTGGTATTTTGAGGTGTTGGTGTTTGTAGCCATTAGATTATAGAAAATTTTGATTAATGAGAAGGAATTCCTGAAACCTAATAAAATATGGAATTAGTGTCTATAACATGTTGAGAATTTTAAATATGATATTGTATATTTAGATTCAAAATAGTGTCTTAATAGGCAAATTGATTGAAATTTGTATATGTTAATGTATGATCAAGTCCGAACGACGAGGCGGGACCGTCTAGTGTTATCCAAATGGCCTTTAAAGAACTCAAGAGGGGGGTGAATTGAGTATGTAAAATTTTTACTAATAAATTTCTCTTCTAAAAATCTTATTATGCAATGCCAAGTAATTCCAAAAAAAATACTTGAAATGTAAAGAGTTAAGGGTTAGAGATTGCAAACAAAGATTTTATACTGGTTCGACCAACACCTGCCTACGTCCAATCCTCAAGCAACCCATGAGATTTCCACTATAACTTTCACAAGTTACAACAACGATCACTCCCACACCTTCGGGATACCACACCCTTATGTGGAGCCTCTGACCTTGCAAAGGCCTCACCCTTGACTTACACTGCTAGGGATGCCTCACCCTAGACTTAATCCCCTTGTGATACCTTACCCGAGATAATACAAGAATATTGAAACTCTCTCTCAAAGAGTGGATAGAAAAACTTGAAGCTTTTCTGCTGGTAATACTCAAGTATAAGAATGACCTTTGAATATCAAGGAGTATTAAGGTTATGGATTATAAGGATGACAAAATGTTTTTCCAAATCCATGAAATGAAATGATTAATGTTCTCCTTGTAACATCCCGAATTTTAAGGAAAATAAATTTATTGGATGACGATAATTGATTATTTATGGTCAAATAATTATGGGAGAATTTATTAGACATTAGAGGTGAATTATCAGTAAACTAAGATTTACCGGAGCTGAATGAATTAACAGGTGATGTGGGACCCACTTGGTCAAATTGAGTATTTGGTGGGTTTAGAATATTTAGAAAATTATTGTGGTTAAGGTGGTGTAGTTGGAATAATTTTAGTGCTAAGGAGATAATTAATCGGACACGATGTATGTTATTAGACGGGGAAAATACGAGCCAAAATAGAATTAAAAGAAAATGTGAAATCTTCCCTTCTCCTCTTCTCTTGACCGTGTGACTCTCCTACACACTCCATACCCTCCTTTACACAATGGACAAAGCATGTATGGACCAATGGGAAATGCCATAAGGGTACACTTTAATAACCAATGGTTAATGAGCCAATAAAACACATCTTTCTCTTTCTTTTTCCCTTCATTCTCGGCAGCTTCTCCCTCTCACCTTCTTCTTTATTTTTTCACCTCCTTCCACCTCTCTAATGGGCAAACTGAAACCCACTTTTCTCTACCCCATTTTTGCCAAAAATTAAAGCTTGAGCTTGGAAATGTGAAGCATTCATGGAGCTTGGGAGCTTGCAATGGTCATCTTCCTCTTCTTCACTCTTATTTTCGTTTAGATGATGCATGGAGATGAGGTAAGGTTTCTTACCTCTTCATTATTTCATTGATGGTTTTGGGTTGTTGAGTTAAAGTTGTAAATGTTAGAAACCTTGCATGTAGGTGGAAATGGAAACCCTAGGCTTGAATAGCTTAGATGGATGATTCTTGAATATGGGATAGTACCCAATGTGGATGAATATTATTATGGATGAAATGTTTTATGAAGATAGTAAAGATTGATGTTGATTGGTGGAGTTTGATAAAAACCCTAAATTTGATAAATTGGGGATTTTGGCTAAATAGGTGATCTTGATGATTTGTGGTCTTTAGAATGATTTTATGCATGGAAATGAATTTTTGAATGATAGGGGTTGAATATTGGTGTTGATAGAATTGTGAAGTAAGTAACGAGTTACAAATAATGATATATGCCTGTATATAGGTATGATGATTTGGGGGGTGAGTGCACATGAGTATATATGTGGTTATTGGAATTGATCTTGAGAATAAGTGCATGATATCCATTGTGGTGTATTTGTTGGCCTTGAAAGGTGGCCTTAGGCCATAATATATGTCACTTGGGAATTATGAATTCTTGGTGGCCTTAAATGAAGCCAAGATAGCTTATGTTGCTTATGGGTGAGAATGATGACAAATGGATGACTTATGCAGGGATTGGATGCTATATTGATAATGGATGTACTCATGTGTTATTGGGTATAATTAACCCTTTGAGACTTAGAGGATCTTAGCTTTGGGGAAAGGAATTCCCGAAGCCTAACATAGGCATATGAATTTGGAATATAGACAAGTCTAGAACTTGATAATAAGTTAAGAGATGTGATGCCTTGTGATGGTTTATTGATTACATGAGTATGTGTAATTGTTGATAGGATTGTATTCTGGACAATGATGCGGAATGATCGATGCAATTGCATTGCGGTTCTTCTCTCGAGGTAGGAGAGGAGTTTACATTTCAAATCACATGAGTGAATTAATTGCTAATTATGTATATGTTGAACTCATGCAATGCCTTGCCATGAATGTCTTATATGATTGAATTACTGAAGTGGTGAATGATGGCTTGGCTTATGTTGATTTTTATGAAAATATATGTATTTATATGATGTTAATGATAAGTGTTTGATGGTCCCTTGGTTGGACATAAATTAAATGATGGTGAAAATCTATAATTGGATGAACTACAAAAATTGTAGAAGATTGTTTTGAAGTGATTGTGTGGAAAGATGAATGAGGGAGTAATGTGGGGTGTAGTTAAAATCTTCCCCTCGTAAAATTAAATAAGTAAGAATGATTGATAAGTTGGAATGAGAATTTCTGAGTATGAATGGTTAGAACAAGTTTTATATGCCTCATATGATGTGTATGAAGTATTAGTGGTGATTAAATTGGCCTAGAATGAGATTTCATGTGTTAGATTATGAGAATTTTTGTTTCTGCATAAGTCCTGATAGTCTCGCTGAAGCGAGATGGGATCTCGCTCAAGCGAGAGTCCGTTGCATCAGAGTATTGGCCTCTGGACCAATCTCGCCCAGGCGAGATGTGTTCCGCTCAAGCGAGGTGCGTACAAATGAGGTTGGTGAGATACTAGACGAATCTCGCTCAAGCGGGCGTGGCCACGCTTGAGCGAGCGAAATGGAAAAATAATATTGGATGAATCTCGCTTAGGCGAGAGGTGTGGCAAGTTGAAGCTCGCCCAAGCGAGCAAGCCTAAAATATGGCACTGGATGGTTTTCGCTCAAGCGAGCATGAGTCGCTTGAGCGAGTGAGGGACCTGATGCTTCATGATTGTCTCGCTTAAGTGAGTGATAATTGAATGGTGTCTCGCTCAAGCGAGCGAGCGTAGACATGCCCTGGGAGCTTCTCACTTACGCGCGCTGGGGCTCGCCCAAGCGAGCCTGGCCTGTCTCGCTCAAGCGAAGGTGAATCTTGCTTGAGCGAGTTTTCCCCAGTTTGAAATTATTTTATTTTCTTGGCCTTGGGCTATTGATGGACCCCTTCCTTGTTATTATGAGATGATTGAGGGGGTGTATGGAGGGCAATTTAATGATGATATAACATGGTGGAGGTTGGGATTGATTGGCACATTGGGATTAATTGTTTATGATGTATTTACCACCTAAAATGGAATAGCGAAGGGATGATAATAAGAATATGATGGTGGGGTTATGAGAGATACCGTAGAATAATTATAAGACCGATGAGAAAATGAATAGAAGACTTAATAATTATTATAAACCGATGAATCAAAGATGATATCGGTATTACGTGATGATGAATGAGGTTGTGGATCATTTCCTTAATTAAAGGATGATCGTTATTATTGATAAATTGTTGTGTGCCATTATGTGTGATACAAGCATGATCTTGTATGTGTGGTATGAAATATGATAAAGAAAATGTTGTGAATGCCACACAAATATATATATATATACATATATATGTATACATGAGACAATGGTGATGCATAATGAGATGAAAATCCACTAAATGAAGGTGTGATAATGTTGATGAATGTTATGTAATATTGTAAAGACATTGTGGTTGATTGTGAGTATTGACTTGCGTGTATGACGTGAAATATTTGTGAAATATATTGAGATGAAAATGCCACATTAAAACTTGAATATAATGGCTAAGAAACCAACAATAATAAAACCCACTAAAGTGTATGGTGGCGTTGGTGATTATGATAATGATGTTTGATGAGTGGCATTTAGGATGCACAGAGTGAGAATGCATTTGATTTGCATTGCATTGCATTGCATCCATGATATATCATAGCTGCCGGTGTTGGAATTTTAGGGGATTCCCCTGGTTGGCCCAGTTGGAGGGTGGCTCTGTGCACGAGCGAATTATATTTCCCCTGTGACTTGGTGTGTAAGTCACGAAGCTGCCCATGTTGTAACATCCATGTTTTTAGTAGCAGTTTTATTCGGTAAATTTTGAAGTATGGAAGGTTAGTAAGTAAGAATAAGTGAGTAAATACCCTGTAGAGGGTCAGTAATACTCCAAAAAATTCTATTTTTGGGTATAATTATAGAATTTATATAGACCATTAGAGAAATTATTCAAATTCCGAGTGAAAAAGGCTCTGATCCGAGTGACAGAGTGAAATTCCGAGTGAAGGATTAGCAATTCCGAGTGAAGGATGAAATTCCGAGTGTAAGCTATGATATCCGAGTGAGTTTGTCCAAGTCAGGACCTCCCTAGTGAGGAAGGGATAGCATTCCGAGTAGAATATATATAAGGCTTGGAGTCATTTTTGAGTGAAGCTTATGACTCTTTTCCGAGTGGTGAAGGCCTTAAAGGATTCCGAGTGAAACGTATTTTGAGGAAGGATAGTCTCTGTGTTACTAAGAGATGAGTAGCCAAGTGAACCCCGAGTGGGGAAGGACTTAAATGCTCCTGAATGGTAAAATCCGAGTGAACCTCTTCTGAGGGAAGAGTTGTTATAATGGTTTGGATTGGAAATATATTCTAAGTGTATGATATATATATAAACCGAGTGAATGAATACATGTAAGTGTTTTATGTTGATTTGATGCTTCCTACCGACTGAAATGTGTTGTCAAAATTATTTGGGAAGTATTGATGGATGAAATAGTGATTAAGTTAAGGATTCCGAGTGGTTATATATATATATTGTATGGTTAAGGCATTACTTGGCTTGAATATGAGTGGTGATGAATGAATAATGTTAAGTGAATAAATACCGAGTGGAAAATGGTAAGAGGAAGCCCATTCCGAGTGAATTGCAGTAAGCAGGGCTATTTCCGAGTGAGTCTATGAGTATGACTCCTCTTCCGAGTGAGATATACTCTATTGGACCAATTCCGAGTGAGACTTGTATGTGTAAGTCTTTTCCGAGAAGTGAGGGCCTTAATAGGCTCTGATTGGAATTGTAGTTGAAGAATTTGGTTAAAACCGAGAGAGAAATATGAGTAAACCCGAGTGAGTAAAGTTTGGGTATTCCTGAGTGGTAAATCCGATTAATTCCTTTCTAAGGTATGAGTTGTTATTGGAATATATTCTAAGTGATTAGAGTTTGAATAATTCCGAGTGATTGACTAATTAGGAGAGAGTCGGGTTCTAGAAGAAACAATTCCGAGTGAGAGATGAGTAAACTCTGCCATGTGGAACTCTGAGTATCAGTTTTGAATATTAGAGCAAGTAGCAAACCGAGCAAGGCAAGTCGGTTAAAACATTTAGCCGAGTGACAGAAACCGAGTGAGAAAACCCTTATTTCTGAGTGGATCTTACGTGTGACTTTCCTGAGTGGAAGTATGGAACTGAGTAAACTTCCAAGGGAAGGAAAGTGTATTCTCTGAGTGAGAAATGTAAGTCTATGCCGAGTGATGAATGTGAAGTACATTCCCGATTGTGTTGAAGTTAAATACACCGAGTGGTATGGGAAGTAGTATTCCGAGTAAGTGGATGAGTTTTACCGAGTGGAACAGTGTGTGTAGAGATTCGGATTTGGAATGAAAATTTCGAGTAGAAGAAAGATAGGAAAGAAATGAAAGGGAGTCGGTTTTTGAAGTACATTACCGAGTGAGAAAGGACTAGGCTTGGAATGATTTAACCGAGTAAGAACCATCAGAAATGACCCGGATTTGGGATATAATACCGAGTGAAAGGCCAAGCAAATTAGGAGTCGGTGTGGGGGTGAATTACCAAGTGAATGATGGGAAAGATGAGTCGGTTTCATGGGAATACCGAGTGAGGATTGGCTGACTCGCTCAAGCAAGTCGGATTTCGCTTGAGCGAGAAGGGCCCCTGATGCAAAATCACTCCTTTCGCTCAGTATCTTCACTTCGCCCAAGCGAAGACTGGATGACTCGCTCAAGCGAGTCGGATTTCGCTTGAGCGAGGTGGAATTTTGCCTTGCTGACACAGTATGAAGGAACCACGCTCAAGCGAGCATACTGCGCTCAAGCGCAGTCGGTTCTATCCCTTTCTCTTCACGTGCAGGCACTTTTCACTCCAGACAAAATACCTTTATATATTTTATTATATATCCTCTCAATCAATGCAAAGCTGACAGGGAAATGAGTCAAAAGTTGCACCACTTCACTCACCTTTATATATCTTAATATATATTCCTTTTTCTCTCATGCAAATCTGACTGGGAAATACAGAAAGTCTCCATTAACTTCCACTCATGAGAAAGTGATGTCTCCACTTGTCTCCTCTTTATTAATCAATGCTACTCTGATTCCAAGTTCAGAAACCTTAGAATTTACTAGAAACTCTCTTCCTTCTTCTCTCTTTCTCTTACGTACCAGCACCAACTTCTTTCTCTCTCTCAAGTTCCTCTTCTGTTTCACTCAGAATTGGTGCAGGACAGTGAAAGGGAACCTCTTCTTCTCCTCCAAGAACTCCATTAAGGTAAGGGGGTATATTCTTGGGTGCTCTGTGGGAAAACCGTGTGAAGGAAAGGGTTAAGGAATCTTATTCCTTACCTTTCCAGGACAGGTTCAGGAATTTTTGATTAACATGTTTTAATTTCTATATGTTGCTTTTATGTATCTTTATTACTATGAATATGTTCAATTAGCTGTGTTTCATTATTAATCATGATTTAGTGAATATGTTCGATTAATTGCATTGTTTATCAGTAACTTCGATGATTAATTGGATATGATTAGTGTTGAATTGTGAAAAGATATGAACTGTATTGAACTATGAAAATACTAAGTATCATGGGTATCTATGAGAATTCCAGCAAGAAATTATGAAAGAGAAGTCAAATTCATGAATTAGAGGCTCAAACCGACCGGATCATCTATAATACTCCAAACAGATTTTGAAGTAAATATCTGTTTTACAATAAACCAACCGGATCATTCAGGCAGAACATTTTTCACTCAGAAACGTAGTTATTTAATTCGGAAAACCCTCTACCATGATATATTTCACTCAGAAAACATCTCAGTTTAAATTTTACTCAGGACACGTCTTATTTCACTCAGAAATCATTTTATTTTCACTCAGAAAACTCATTCAGTGATTTTACTCAGAAAATAATTTATTTTACTCAGCAAACAGTTATTCTCACTCAGAGAACTCCTTTCAGTTTAATTTCACTCAGAATATATAGTTGATTTCACTCAGAAAAACTCTTATCAACCTGATTCCACTCAGAATCAGGATTATTTCACTCGGATTTACTTTACTCGAAGCTATTCTATTCAACAGAATGATTTTTCACTCGGAAATCATATGTATTTTACTCAGAAACCTTTTGTTCAAACACTTTTAACTAGGGAAACATTTTTAACTTCACTGAGAGAACTTTTAGTCTGATTTCACTCGGGTTTATGTTTACTTTATTCAGAAACTCACTTCAGCCTGATTTTATTTGGAATCCTACTTATTTCACTCGGAATCCTATTGATTGCACTCGGTATTAAACTTATTTTATTTAGAAAGCTTAGTTATCAACATTTTCACTCGGATATAACTTGTTTTAATCAGAAAAATCATTTCCACTCGGAATCAGACCTGTTTCAGTCGGAAAACAGCTTTCCAGTGCAATTTCACTCGGATTTTTAGCCAGATCGTTTAGAAAGCTCTTCTCAGTATGATTTTACTCGGAATCATACTTATTTCACTCGGAATTAACCTTGTTTCACTCGGAAAACTCTGTTTTTAATGTTTTTCGCTTGGATTTTCATTTAGAAACTATTCTTTAATCCTTTTTAAATTATTGGGAAGTTTAGCTTTATTGTTATTGACATTATTAATGTTTTAATTATGAGTAATTACATAAAGAATGTATTATTTTACTCTTATAAAAAATATAATTTTTAACCAAGATATATCTGATATATTTTCTGGAATAAGAACAAATATCTTACAACGTTTTAATAATTGATGAGATTCAAGAACTTATGAGGATGTATGATAAGACTGGAAACACATAGATACCCAAGAAATCAAAAGATGAAAAGAATGCATTTCGCATCATGAAAATATTTTGAAGAAGAAAAATTTCTAGAGCATACACCTGGTACGCTGGAGGACATTCACGTTCGATCCCCATGAGGATCTTGGGAGTACAACTGGAACGGAAACCCAATGGCATCAGAGTCGCGCCTGATAGCTGGGTGAGACGATGCAATTCTAGTGTACTTTGACTAAATGACGGAGTATAACTATGATCGTAGGGATCCAAGTTCCAAGAATATATAAATCAATGATGAGAACCAATGAGTTTATTTGTACCATATGGAACTTGGGCGGACCCTGATCGCTCTAGAAAAATTGGAATGGAGATATTCCAAAAATGAGATGAAGAAATGATTGATTGGGCCCACATGCATCATGAGACTTAACCAAAGATAAATCATAATAAATTCAAGTCACGCATTACATGACAACATGTTTGATTGTTATAATTATGAATATGCTAATTGTATGATGTATGTGATATTGTATGATAACTGGATTATGTCCGCACCGGATTAACCAATCAGGGTCTTGGGTTATACTCACCATTACTGTTGACAATTTTCAGAGGAATTAGGAAATCAAGAACCCGAGTATGAAGAACAGCAATATGCTAAACCCACTGAGAACGATCGTTAAAGATAGAATTTATATAGATTGAATAATTATTAATGATAATCACACACCGGATGACTGTATAATATTTAAGGGTGCCTGTGTGCCCCATTCTGTTATGAGTACAATTATTTGTAAGTTTGTGAATGACTATGTGATATATGAACTATTTGCTTCCACTGATCTGCCATCTTTTTATAAAAAAAAATATATTCACCTTTTTCTAAAAACTGTTAACACTCTCAGTTAAATAGGATAAACCTATAGAAGGATTTGTCTTATCTAACCGAGGGTGTTACATTGGTGGTATCAGAGCATAGTCGATTCATTAAACTTGGGAAGTGGACCATTAAGTTTCCACGTACTCTGATAGAAATATTAAACAGTCCATAAAAACACCTAAGACTAGATCTCCTATGTGGAATACTCCACATAACATATACCTTGAACCTCTTTGTTGATATTCCATCAACAATTTCCTAATGACTCGCAAAGACAATGATCATGATATGGAGGAACTTTTTACTCAAATCGTGGAGATGATAGAACAACAAGAATTACCCCATATCTCTACTAGGCAGAGCCAAGGACTAGCTAACTTTTAGCAGAACGATCTTATGTAATTCAAAGAAGGGCTACGACAGGAAATCCGTCAAATATTATTAGGACTTCAAGAGTTGAAATAAGACCCAGTTAGAATCTGAGTATTGGACCAAGTATCTCCGATTGAGATACCAATTGGTCAGGGCTATTAAGAATACGATTGAGAATCTGAATTTACATTCGGAATAATTTTTGGAGTCAGTATTAAGCCCAAACGGAGGTCCTGTTTCTTATAAAGCAGGATATAACTTATTTCTTTCCCTCCATTTTCATGTACATGCTAGGACTTGAGATAGCTTGGAGTTTGAGGTAAATCTCTCAACTCGTTTGATGTTTGTGGCCTAGGTTTTGATTTCTATATGGTTAGAAAAATGCCTTATGAATAGATTTAGGAATAGGAACCATTTTCATGCAAAACCCAAAGATGGGATGTATTTATGTGTGTTTTAGGATGAATGTGAAGTGGTATATGAAAATTTCAAGATTAGAGATGGAAGATAATGGTTGTTAATGGTGATAGTTTGATCTTAGAGGAACCCTAGCTCTAGGATTTGAAGAAAATGAATAATAAATGCTATGTGAGATGATTCTTAGCACAAACCCATGGAATGTATATGTAGGTGTTGTTAATGATGGAGGTTGATGGTTATTAAAAATCATCATTGAATTTTGATGAAAAATCCTAAGTGTAGTGATTTGAGGATTTTAACTAAGTTGATGATTTTGATGACTTTGAATACTCTAGAATGATTATATATGAGGAAATTAATATTTGAGGCATTAGGTGTTGATTATTGAGGATTGGGAAAGGAGTGTATATAAGTAAGTAGGTAGTTGGAGGAATTAATTTAGACTATTGATGTTCATGATGATAGTTGGAAGACATTGATAGTAGATTAAGGAAACAATTGATAGTGAATTACGATACTTGAGTTAATAAATAGGTATGTTATTTTGAAATAGTTGATGATCTTAGACGAAACCAAGAGACTTATAATGAGTTTGAATCAATTTTGGTGATGGTCGAATGATTTATGATGAATTGGAGGTCTTAAGGCTAAGGAAATCATAGCATTGTTTTGTTAGGTATGGATAACCCTTTAAGATTTAAGAGAATCTTGATCTTGAGAGAGAAATTTCTGAAGCATAACATGAGCATACAACTTGGATTCAGACAAGTCTAGGACTTGATGATAAGTTTTGGGGGACGATGTCCTATGATGGTATATTAATAGCATATATAAGTATGATTATGATAGAATTGTATTCAGGACGATGATGCGGAACAATTTCACCTTTTGAATTTCGGGACGAAATTCCTAAAAGGGGGGGAGAATGTAACATCCCTGTTTTTAGTAGCAGTCTTATTCGGTAAATTTTGAAGTATGGAAGGTTAGTAAGTAAGAATAAGTGAGTAAATACCCTGTAGAGGGTCAGTAATACTCCAAAAAATTCTATTTTTGGTATAATTATAGAATTTATATAGACCATTAGAGAAATTATTCAAATTCCGAGTGAAAAAGGCTCTGATCCGAGTGACAGAGTGAAATTCCGAGTGAAGGATTAGCAATTCCGAGTGAAGGATGAAATTCCGAGTGTAAGCTATGATATCCGAGTGAGTTTGTCCAAGTCAGGACCTCCCTAGTGAGGAAGGGATAGCATTCCGAGTAGAATATATATAAGGCTTGGAGTCATTTTTGAGTGAAGCTTATGACTCTTTTCCGAGTGGTGAAGGCCTTAAAGGATTCCGAGTGAAACGTATTTTGAGGAAGGATAGTCTCTGTGTTACTAAGAGATGAGTAGCCAAGTGAACCCCGAGTGGGGAAGGACTTAAATGCTCCTGAATGGTAAAATCCGAGTGAACCTCTTCTGAGGGAAGAGTTGTTATAATGGTTTGGATTGGAAATATATTCTAAGTGTATGATATATATATATAAACCGAGTGAATGAATACATGTAAGTGTTTTATGTTGATTTGATGCTTCCTACCGACTGAAATGTGTTGTCAAAATTATTTGGGAAGTATTGATGGATGAAATAGTGATTAAGTTAAGGATTCCGAGTGGTTATATATATATATTGTATGGTTAAGGCATTACTTGGCTTGAATATGAGTGGTGATGAATGAATAATGTTAAGTGAATAAATACCGAGTGGAAAATGGTAAGAGGAAGCCCATTCCGAGTGAATTGCAGTAAGCAGGGCTATTTCCGAGTGAGTCTATGAGTATGACTCCTCTTCCGAGTGAGATATACTCTATTGGACCAATTCCGAGTGAGACTTGTATGTGTAAGTCTTTTCCGAGAAGTGAGGGCCTTAATAGGCTCTGATTGGAATTGTAGTTGAAGAATTCTGTTAAAACCAAGAGAGAAATATGAGTAAACCCGAGTGAGTAAAGTTTGGGTATTCCTGAGTGGTAAATCCGATTAATTCCTTTCTAAGGTATGAGTTGTTATTGGAATATATTCTAAGTGATTAGAGTTTGAATAATTCCGAGTGATTGACTAATTAGGAGAGAGTCGGGTTCTAGAAGAAACAATTCCGAGTGAGAGATGAGTAAACTCTGCCATGTGGAACTCTGAGTATCAGTTTTGAATATTAGAGCAAGTAGCAAACCGAGCAAGGCAAGTCGGTTAAAACATTTAGCCGAGTGACAGAAACCGAGTGAGAAAACCCTTATTTCTGAGTGGATCTTACGTGTGACTTTCCTGAGTGGAAGTATGGAACTGAGTAAACTTCCAAGGGAAGGAAAGTGTATTCTCTGAGTGAGAAATGTAAGTCTATGCCGAGTGATGAATGTGAAGTACATTCCCGATTGTGTTGAAGTTAAATACACCGAGTGGTATGGGAAGTAGTATTCCGAGTAAGTGGATGAGTTTTACCGAGTGGAACAGTGTGTGTAGAGATTCGGATTTGGAATGAAAATTTCGAGTAGAAGAAAGATAGGAAAGAAATGAAAGGGAGTCGGTTTTTGAAGTACATTACCGAGTGAGAAAGGACTAGGCTTGGAATGATTTAACCGAGTAAGAACCATCAGAAATGACCCGGATTTGGGATATAATACCGAGTGAAAGGCCAAGCAAATTAGGAGTCGGTGTGGGGGTGAATTACCAAGTGAATGATGGGAAAGATGAGTCGGTTTCATGGGAATACCGAGTGAGGATTGGCTGACTCGCTCAAGCAAGTCGGATTTCGCTTGAGCGAGAAGGGCCCCTGATGCAAAATCACTCCTTTCGCTCAGTATCTTCACTTCGCCCAAGCGAAGACTGGATGACTCGCTCAAGCGAGTCGGATTTCGCTTGAGCGAGGTGGAATTTTGCCTTGCTGACACAGTATGAAGGAACCACGCTCAAGCGAGCATACTGCGCTCAAGCGCAGTCGGTTCTATCCCTTTCTCTTCACGTGCAGGCACTTTTCACTCCAGACAAAATACCTTTATATATTTTATTATATATCCTCTCAATCAATGCAAAGCTGACAGGGAAATGAGTCAAAAGTTGCACCACTTCACTCACCTTTATATATCTTAATATATATTCCTTTTTCTCTCATGCAAAGCTGACTGGGAAATACAGAAAGTCTCCATTAACTTCCACTCACGAGAAAGTGATGTCTCCACTTGTCTCCTCTTTATTAATCAATGCTACTCTGATTCCAAGTTTAGAAACCTTAGAATTTACTAGAAACTCTCTTCCTTCTTCTCTCTTTCTCTTACGTACTAGCACCAACTTCTTTCTCTCTCTCAAGTTCCTCTTCTGTTTCACTCGGAATTGGTGCAGGACAGTGAAAGGGAACCTCTTCTTCTCCTCCAAGAACTCCATTAAGGTAAGGGGGTATATTCTTGGGTGCTCTGTGGGAAAACCGTGTGAAGGAAAGGGTTAAGGAATCTTATTCCTCACCTTTCCAGGACAGGTTCAGGAATTTTTGATTAACATGTTTTAATTTCTATATGTTGCTTTTATGTATCTTTATTACTATGAATATGTTCAATTAGCTGTGTTTCATTATTAATCATGATTCAGTGAATATGTTCGATTAATTGCATTGTTTATCAGTAACTTTGATGATTAATTGGATATGATTAGTGTTGAATTGTGAAAAGATATGAACTGTATTGAACTATGAAAATACTAAGTATCATGGGTATCTATGAGAATTCCAGCAAGAAATTATGAAAGAGAAGTCAAATTCATGAATTAGAGGCTCAAACCGATCGGATCATCTATAATACTCCAAACAGATTTTGAAGTAAATATCTGTTTTACAATAAACCAACCGGATCATTCAGGCAGAACATTTTTCACTCAGAAACGTAGTTATTTAATTCGAAAAACCCTCTACCATGATATATTTCACTCAGAAAACATCTCAGTTTGAATTTCACTCAGGACACGTCTTATTTCACTCAGAAATCATTTTATTTTCACTCAGAAAACTCATTCAGTGATTTTACTCAGAAAATAATTTATTTTACTCAGCAAACAGTTATTTTCACTCAGAGAACTCCTTTCAGTTTAATTTCACTCAGAATATATAGTTGATTTCACTCAGAAAAACTCTTATCAACCTGATTCCACTCGGAATCAGGATTATTTCACTCGGATTTACTTTACTCGAAGCTATTCTATTTAGCAGAATGATTTTTCACTCGGAAATCATATGTATTTTGCTCAGAAACCTTTTGTTCAAACACTTTTAACTAGGGAAACATTTTTAACTTCACTGAGAGAACTTTCAGTCTGATTTCACTCGGGTTTATGTTTACTTTATTCAGAAACTCACTTCAGCCTGATTTTACTTGGAATCCTACTTATTTCACTCGGAATCCTATTGATTGCACTCGGTATTAAACTTATTTTATTCAGAAAGCTTAGTTATCAACATTTTCACTCGGATATAACTTGTTTTAATCAGAAAAATCATTTCCACTCGGAATCAGACCTGTTTCAGTCGGAAACCAGCTTTCCAGTGCAATTTCACTTGGATTTTTAGCCAGATCGTTTAGAAAGCTCTTCTCAGTATGATTCCGCTCGGAATCATACTTATTTCACTCGGAATTAACCTTGTTTCACTCGGAAAACTCTGTTTTTAATGTTTTTCGCTTGGATTTTCATTTAGAAACTATTCTTTAATCCTTTTTAAATTATTGGGAAGTTTAGCTTTATTGTTATTGACATTATTAATGTTTTAATTATGAGTAATTACATAAAGAATGTATTATTTTACTCTTATAAAAAATATAATTTTTAACCAAGATATATCTGATATATTTTCTGGAATAAGAACAAATATCTTACAACGTTTTAATAATTGATGAGATTCAAGAACTTATGAGGATGTATGATAAGACTGGAAACACATAGATACCCAAGAAATCAAAAGATGAAAAGAATGCATTTCGCATCATGAAAATATTTTGAAGAAGAAAAATTTCTAGAGCATACACCTGGTACGCTGGAGGACATTCACGTTCGATCCCCATGAGGATCTTGGGAGTACAACTGGAACGGCAACCCAATGGCATCAGAGTCGCGCCTGATAGCCGGGTGAGACGATGCAATTCTAGTGTATTTTGACTAAATGACGGAGTGTAACTATGATCGTAGGGATCCAAATTCCAAGAATATATAAATCAATGATGAGAACCAATGAGTTCATTTGTACCATATGGAACTTGGGCGGACCCTGATCGCTCTAGAAAAATTGGAATGGAGATATTCCAAAAATGAGATGAAGAAATGATTGATTGGGCCCACATGCATCATGAGACTTAACCAAAGATAAATCATAATAAATTCAAGTCACGCATTACATGACAACATGTTTGATTGTTATAATTGTGAATATGCTAATTGTATGATGTATGTGATATTGTATGATAACTGGATTATGTCCGCACCGGATTAACCAATCAGGGTCTTGGGTTATACTCACCCTTACTGTTGACAATTTTCAGAGGAATTAGGAAATCAAGAACCCGAGTATGAAGAACAGCAATATGCTAAACCCACTGAGAATGATCGTTAAAGATAGAATTTATATGGATTGAATAATTATTAATGATAATCAGACACCGGATGACTGTATAATATTTAAGGGTGCCTGTGTGCCCCATTCTGTTATGAGTACAATTATTTGTAAGTTTGTGAATGACTATGTGATATATGAACTATTTGCTTCCACTGATCTGCCATCTTTTTATAAAAAAAAATATTCACCTTTTTCTAAAAACTGTTAACACTCTCAGTTAAATAGGATAAACCTACAGAAGGATTTGTCTTATCTAACCGAGGGTGTTACACATGTTGTGCTACGGGGAGCCGCATGTGGTTGACCCTTGTGGGGGGTGGCTCTTGATGAGCAGGTGTCCCCGGTGGTCCTTGGGATCACAGCTGCCATGATATATCTTATGGTTGGCCCGCAACACCATATGTTGAATATGTTGTGTACCGCGGTCATGGTGAAAATGACCAGGTGTTGCAAGACGGGCGATGCGATTTGGTACCAACAAAAATATGGTGAATATGCATGCAATATGATATATGTGTACACATTTTACTACTGCAGTAGGGGCATGGTGTGTGATCATGCTTGAACCCACAGTTTGGTGTTTATTCCCACAGTTGGATCCGCATTTGTTGATGTCTATTCCATTGTGCATATGCATTAGCCATAAGAGCATTTGCATATAGCATGGAGATATGCCAGAATATGATGATGATTGATGATGATTGAGATGGAGATATGGTGTTGATGAGATGGGTAATTAATATACCCGAAGACCACATAAAAGTAGATATGAATATATGAAATGATGTTAAATATGACGATATATATGTTATGGCCCAAGGTAATGAAGAGCGTATTTGTTTATGATTGATAATGATGATGTTAGCCCGTGGTGGCTTTGAGGAAAGACCAGAATGGTCTGTGTTGACGATGTTGGCCCATTGTGGCGATGTGATAGATACTATTGGCCCATTGTGGCGGTGTGATAGATGTGTATATGCTTACTTTGCTATGATTTGATGAATAAGTATGAAATAAGTATATATTGTTGAATTAATAATCTATGATGATCGTTGATGTGTTTAGCAAAGCATACATGATGTTGATATGCATATGCACATAATTTCAATTGTATTCATATCGTCATTTGAAATGTATAACTCACTCTCCCATGTGGTCTACTTTTAGTATTGATGCAGGAATGCCATGGGAAGAAGATATTTTTAAAAGTAAAGTTTTTGGTGAAGGTAAAATAGTGGTAATGGAATGCCTTGGCCGGCAGCGTTTGTAATATAATGAGTTATGTATAAAATGAATATTATGATGTTGTTAATTATTGATGTTGATGGATGAACCGTGAATATGTACAAATATGGATGATGTATTACTATTGGAGGCATTGGATTTATACCCATTTGGTATATAATAGAATGTCGATTGTGTAATTATTGGGGAAAACATAAGTGATGATGATATATAAATTTGAGGTTAAACTGGTATGGTCAATTATCGGATATGAATATTGGAGATGTATGTTGCATGACCATATAGATATGTAGATACATATATTAGGTATCGCATGCTCATGTGATTATGTAGAATGATAATGGTTGACTATTAGGCTTATGATATGTCATTGCATGTTTTGCCGTGCCTTTTTTCATATCTTCATATATGGGACTAGGCATGTGCCCGGTATACACATTCTTCTTTCGCTGTAAAAACCTTGTTATTTTGTATATCGTTATGGGCAAACTATTTACTGATTCAGTTATAGGTTATTAAATCTCACTCCTTGGTTTTCTGTGAGTCGGGTCTTAATGTGATCGTGGTGGTGTCTTGAAAGTATTTCAAACGCGAAAAATGTATTCATATTTTTATTAATTAATTGTTTTGATTACATCAGGATTCGAGTACAGAAAATCCAGGGTGTTATACTCCTTATTTATAGCAATTGAAGAGATGCACTTGATTAATGAAAAGATGCCTTTTGATGTTGGAAAGATGCCTTTTCAAATAGATATGTTCATTCAAAAGTTTGGATGAAAGAGCATGACTTTACATGCAAGTATCCATGAAGGAAATACAACTTTTCATGCATTCTGATGCTGTGGTAATTGATTACCATATTCCTGTAATCGATTACAGCATTTCAAATTTTAACCGTATTTATTTAAAATTCACTTTTAACCTAACGGTTAAGTATGTAATCGATTGCCAGTTTGGTGTAATCGATTACATGCTTTCTATTTTTAGGAAAATGTTTTTCAAATGCATGTTATCAAGGTTTTAATTTAATCCTAAGGCCATACTGATACTTGATTAAAACCTTACATGTGTGCTAAGACCTTTTGCACTTTGATGCTTTATTCTTTCGACTTGTTGGCTTGGCCTTTTTGTTGATTTATTTTTCTTCCAATCTTTGCTTTCATGATTAATGTCTTTTAGAGTTTGCATGCCTTTTTTCATTATCAAAACCTTATATCTTTATCTAATTGCTCGGATTACTTCTCTTGAGGTAGGAGATGAGTTATATATTCTAAATACATGAATTAGAAATATTGATGATTGTTGTATGATGATATAGATCATATTTGTCTTACATTAATCCTTGTGTTGTGATGTAATGGATGTTTGATGATTACTTTGATGGAAAATATGTTCAATGCATTTGGAATATATATGTGATGTGTTGTTTTGGTGAAATTGTATACGTATTGTTATGCATGGCCATGTGTGTGCTTATGAAATAATATATGAGACTCTATATCTCACCATTAATAATGATGATAACGTTTATTGATGAGAAAGATGAAAAGTTATTGAGCAACATGTCTATGAATATTATTGAAAGTTAATATGTGTTGTTGTGATGCCATTGTGTTCATAGTGAAATCGAATTAATAACGATAATGTAAATGCCACATAAAAATCTTGAAACAACGACAATATTTGAATAACCTGAAATCCACTAAGAGAAGGTGGTGGTGGTTGATAAGTGCTTTATAGTACAATAAATTAGATCCAGTTTGCTTAGGATTTTTACCATTATCCATTGTATTTCCTTTATTTATTGTGATTTTTGCTTTCTTTCCACTCTATTCTACTTGGGAATGTTATTTTGCAGAAATTAAGGCAATAAAGGGTCAAAAACAAGAGAAAAACGACCATAAAATGATAAAGAAACAAGAAGAACAAGCCCAAAGTAGAAAGAACTCTCTTTTTATGCTGAAATCCGACTCAGAATGTTAAAATCTGACTCAGAAATGCTGAATTTCGACTCAGAATGTTAAAATCTGACTCAAAATGACCAAATCCGAGTGGGATGACTGAGAAAGGACCAAATCCGAGTGAAATTACTCAGAATGGAGCAAATCCGAGTGGAATACTTCACTGTTGGATTAGAATCCGAGTGGAAAGTTCCCTGTCTTAGACATTCCGAGTGATAAATGGCTGACTCTGTTGGAGGTTCAATGCTGAAAAGGAATAAGTCTCAGTTGGAGGAGATTCTGAGTGGAAGATCCCCTACTGCGACCAATCCGGGTGAAAAAAGGGACTGACCTTGAATAGATGCTGCCCAAAGCTATTTTCCGGGTGAAAGGATTGCTGATTGAAGTGAATCCGAGTGGGAGTTTTCTGATTACAAAAAATCCGAGTGAAGAAATGCTGATTGAAATAAGTCTGAACTGTTTTTCTATGCCAAACTGCCTTCGATTGGAAAACTCCCGAGTGGTCAAAACTGTTGTCTGAGCAGAAGAAGTCACTGAAAGAGCAACTGTTGAATAAGGGGGAATCCGAGTGGTTTCATTCAGAGAAAATGGCATTCTCAAGTGGAACAAGGCATTTCCGAGTAATGCCTTAAGCAAGCAAGGAAAATCCGACCAGGAGTGAATCATACTCGGACAGATTCTCACAGTTTCACACTAAGTCCGAGTGAGATCTCTGCAACGAAGAATACCGAGTGAGTTGGGTCAGAAACCTATGTTTCCGAGCTAAGAGAGATACGGACCCGGAAAGAAATTCAATCAGTCAGATTCCAACCCTTCAAGTGCAAGTTTCTGAGTAAAAGTGGAGGCCATTCCGAGTGAGAAGTAAGAAGGCACTTCCGAGTGAATGTATCTAAATGAATTTGTCCGAGTGAATTCCAAAGCAAAATCCGAGCAAAGTTTTAACCGAGTGGTTCAAATTCAGAGACAGCCGAGTGAAAATGGTTGGGAACCGATTGAATAAATTCTGATCCTGAGTGAGTCTTCAATCAAATCCGAATGAACTCTATGAACCTAAGCCGAGTGAATGGTTTCAGTCGGTTTCGAGTCCTTCTGCAGTCAATTTCGACTGAATGGCTCAATCAGAAGTTACTCTTCAGTTACTCTTCACTCGTCCTTTCATCCAGCTTCATCACTGACCGGTTCTCCTCCAAACACCGACCTCCCAACAACACTGACTGGCTTTCACTCGGATTTGTGTCCAAAGTCACCTTTTCACTAGGTCTTTTGCACAAAAGGCCTCTTTTCCACTCGGATTCTAGAGAGAAGGTGAAAACCGACCCAATTCTTCACAATGCAACACCGGATCACTACCTCCATCAACACCGACTCCTTCTATCTCTTCACAGGCCCAACACCGGATCAATAGAACACCGGCCACAATCAACAACACTCCTCTCCACACCGTCCAGCAACTCCACTGTCCCTCAAGCCACAACACCGTCCCCTCTCCTTTCAAAACCGACCTACACTCCACAACTCCAAACATCGGATCACTCTACACCGTCCTCAATCCAGAACACCGTCCAATTCCCTCTCCCTTTCCGTTCCAACATAACACCGGCTCCAACACCTCTCTCCATACCGTCCAATACCAACTTCACACCGCCCAGACTCTTCTCTCCAACCAACACCGTCCAGCACTCAGCAAACCACCCTCCAGCAAGCTTTCACTCAGAATTATGGGGAAAACAACACTTTTTCACTCGGAATTTCTCCACCTGCACCAATCATCACTAAATCCAAGCACCGAATTATTGGAAATATTAAAATATGCAATTTGGAAACAAGTTAGCACAGCTGGAACTCACATGCACCGAAAGTTTCTTCCACTTGCAATTTTAACGCGTTTTCTTAGCTGGATTCATTCATCCATTCGCCTATAAAAGGAAGAGCACCACAGCATCAATTGGCATCACTTGAAATCAATTAGAATCAGCTTCAATTCCTTTTCTTTTCTCTCTTTTCTCTTTCGTTTTCTCTTTTCTTTTTACGTTCCTTCTCTTTTCTTTCTTTCTTTTTTCTTTATTTATTTCTTCGTTCTTTTTCTTTCTTTTTCGTTTTGTTTCTCTTTTTATTTTCTTTTTCTTTATTTTATTTTAAGAGTTGTAAATTGTAAAAGTGAGTATTTAAATTTGTAATTGGTGGAGGAATATTGCAACAAGGAAATACAGAGGTAAATTATTCTGAGCTTTTGGAGAAACCCGTAAGTCTTTATTTTTTTACCATGTCTTGTATGTTTTATTTTTCTATTATATATATGAATTTGAATTATTTCATGAGTAGCTAAATTAATTATCTTGGTATAAAAGGGGTATGATAATATTTTATTGTTAATACTATTTTGACTTGGAATTAAATAAATTTCTGTTTTCCATTTAGTTTAAAAAATGCTCAAAGCTTTTAGTGATTCCTAACAAGAACCTAAATGATAAAACTGTATACTTGCGGGTATATTAGTAAGTTTAGGTAATAAATAGAATCGAGAGATTTATTTTTACCGGAAAGCTTTAAACTAAACCTAAGATTTTTGAGATGCTTTTTGTTACCTCGGTAAAACCGTGAAAGTAATCAAAATTCTTTTGAGGAAATAAAAGGGATTTTCATAAAACAATAATGGGCCTTTCTGAGGATTAAGCAGCGCTTTTCATAGGTTAGGTACATTAATAGGATTCTGAGAGGAACATATTAATTAGCTTTTGGAAAATTCACCTTGGAAAACTTAATTCGATTCTTATTTATGAAAAGTTAAAATTCATTAACATAAAATAGAGTCTTAATCCCCCGAAATCCCAAGATACTCTCAACTCTGATTTTTTGTAAGTGTCAAGTAAATTTTGTTTCTAAATTTAGATTTTTAAATTGTGTTTTATTTTACAAAAACCTTAAAAATCAATTGTGTGGATAATTAAATTTCAATATGCTGGTACTTTGAACACAGTCCCTGTGGAGAACGATAATCTTTTATATTACGCGACATAACCCGTGCGCTTGCGGGCCCTGTCAGTGGTGTGAATGATATTTGATGAATGATGAGTGGCATGGTAGAATGCATAGTGTGAGATTGCATATGATTTGCATCTGCATTGCATCCATGGCATAGTTGCATAGCTGCCGATCTGGAATGTTAGGTTCCTCTGGTTGGCCTAGTGGGAGGTCGGCTCTATGCACGAGCATTTGTTTACCCTAGTGATTCAATGGTGGAATCACAAAGTTGCCCATGCTTAATCGCAGGGGATTGCATGTGGTTAACCCTTATGGGGATGGCTCTTTAAGGAGTAGTTGTCCCCGGTGGTCTTGTTGGATCACAGCTGCCCTGGCATAGCTCATGGTTAGCCCACAACACCATTTTGATGTTGATGTTGTTACCGTTGTCATGGTGAAAGTGATAGGTGTTGCATAATGGACGATGCAGTTTGGTACTAGTAAAACTGATACTTGTGAATATAAGTGTACACATTTACTACTGTAGTAAGGGCATGGTTGTATATCTATGCTTGAACCCACATTGGTGTTTATTTTCTCACAGTCGAATATGTAGTGCATTGTTGTGCATTTGTTGAGTATATTTCTTTATGCATATGCATTAGCCTAAGAGCATTTGCATATAGCCTTGAGATATGTCGGAATGAGAATGAGATATTGAAATAGTGATGATTGATGAAAAGGTGAAACCTTATAAAGATACAAGATTATTAATAGTGAAAACTATATAATAAAATCCATGACAAATGGTAATAATCCAAAATGGGTGGTGTTTGGGAATTGATTGTGAGATGTGTATATGTTGATTTTGTATGCTTATGGTAACGGAATAATGGATTTGACTATGTTTTAGTGTTTGTGTTGTAAAGCACATAATGATTTGTATGCATATACACATGATCATAAATGTTTCATTTTTGTCATTTTGAGTATGATGACTTACTTTCCCATGTTGTCTCTTTTTTAGCTAGTTGATGCAGGACTATCATGGGATGTGATGATCTTTTGAAAAGTGAAGTATTTAAGAAGTTAAAATAGTTGTAAGTGAATGCCTTGGCCAGCAATGTTTTGAAATTTAGACAAATCATTACTTGGTATGATAGTCAATTGTCAATTGATAATTTTAAACATTGTTTGGAATTAGTCAACATTTGTAAAAGTTGAAGACTTACGTCAAATAGTCAAATACAAGCTAAGGTGGAGAACTATTAAATATAGCTTTTATTTGGTCAATTATATAAAACGCCATCAGGAGGAATTTAAAAAGCTATCTTTATGAATTTCTTCAATTGCATATTGGCAAGAGCAAATTCTCTTTGCTATAAATACGTACATGTTCATTTCCTTATAGCACATCAAAAACATGAAACAGAGATAAAGACAAAAGGTTTTTCTTTGAGTGTTTTATTAGTGAGATAAAAATAAAGAGTTGAAAGAAAATTTTATGAGTAAAATTTTCAGTTTAAACAATGGAGGGTCTCACTAGAATCTTTTGTATTAATTATTACTTGGTAGACAAATTAGTCACTTTTTTCACAATTGTTTTATGTACGCTTATGTTCACTTCCATAAAGTTGTTTACACACTTCAGATGTATTTTACTTTGATTTCCTAATAGGAAGATGAGACAATATATATTTGGATTAAATTCCATAAATTTGTTTGCTGTTATGAAATTTTTTTCATGATAATGAATTTATGAATAAAAATTTATATCTTTGAATTGTCCACAAATACTCTTGATATATGTAAAGTTGTTTTATATTAAACCTAATATCAATTTTTTTACAAGTCTCTTTGAAATATAGTCATAGATAAGACCGTTCAATTCTCTTAAAAAATATTTTGTGATTATTGAATATAGTATTTTTTTCGTACTCGCATCTTAATTAAGTTTTTCAACTCTTTTAGGGTTTTTGACATTAAACTTAATTTTTCAATTAGGTTTGTCAACGCTCTTAGAATTTTTGACGTTAAACTTAATTTTTTTACAATTTTAGTTTGTATTATCAATTAAATTTAAATAATGTTTTTATTTAACCATAACTAAAAAAAATCTTATTTAAATTAGGAATATTCAAGTGTCGATTTAAAAGAGTCTCCAAGACAAGATTTTTTTTTATCGACGGGATTCAATCTCAAAACAAAACAAGCAAATAAAGTACCAAGCTTTTGGACTATGCAATAAACAAACACCAGAAAGCAGATACATATGCAGTGAAAGGAAGGCCCAAAGGTATATAAGATACCTCTGTTCAGTGCCAGAAACACCACCTGGCACAGTCTCATTATTCTAATCCTTTTGCTTAGACACAAAGAAGCATCTTAGGTGTGATGGGGTGGTGCTGCTCTGCTGCAGATTTTCTGATCTCTAGGCATTGAATTATATTTTATTTTATTCTCCTGTGATTTCTGTGAAAACTCGTTCTTTTTTTTTACTTGCTTTGTTTGGAAAAAGAGAATGGCCAAGGCATGCCACTCTAAGTTTGAGTTCAAAGCAAGAAAGCCACACATAACACAGTCACTCACACAACCAACTAGAGAAAGGTGATTGAGTGAAGAGTGCAAAACCCAATGACTCAAACCCAAGGAGAAGAAAGGTTTGGAATTTGAGGCAAATGTTTCATTGGTTTCAATGCTTACCTCGAGGCAATCCTTCTTTTACATCTCTCCCTCTTCTCCTTCATTGTTTTCTATCATTCTTCTCCAAGCAACACTTCTTTATGGCTTTGCCTTCTCTTCTAGTCCTAACCATGAAGCCTCAATTCTCTTCTCTTGGCTCCATTCTTCACCGCCATCACCACCACCCCCTCCATTTTTCTCCAACTGGAACATCCGTGATGCCAATCCATGCAACTGGTCCTCCATAACATGTTCCTCACAAGGCCTTGTCACTGAAATCAACATACAATCCATACCTCTTCAGCTTCCTATACCTTCCAACCTCTCCTCATTTCACTCCCTTCAAAAGCTTGTCATTTCTGATGCCAACCTCACTGGAATCATCCCTTCTGACATTGGTGATTGCCCTTCACTCACTGTCATTGACCTCAGCTCCAACAACCTTGCTGGTTCCATTCCTGCAAGCATTGGCATGCTCCACAACCTTGAGAACTTGTCCTTAAACTCTAACCAGCTCACAGGGAAAATACCACTTGAGCTAAGCAACTGCATTGGCCTAAAAAAACTTCTCCTTTTTGATAATCAGCTAGGTGGGACCATCCCCCCTGAGCTGGGAAAGTTGTCAAAACTTGAGGAACTAAGAGCTGGAGGGAACAAAGATATAGTAGGGAAGATTCCAGAAGAGCTTGCAGATTGCAGCAATTTGACTGTGTTGGGCTTGGCTGATACCAGAATATCTGGTTCTTTGCCTGCTTCTTTGGGTAGGCTTAGCAAGCTTCAGACTTTGTCTGTCTATACTACAATGATATCTGGTGGAATCCCACCAGAGTTAGGTAACTGTTCTGAACTTGTTGATTTGTTCCTGTATGAGAATAGCCTATCAGGGTCTATTCCATCTGAGCTTGGTAAGCTCCAGAAGCTGCAACAGTTGTTTCTGTGGCAGAATGGTCTTGTTGGGGGTATCCCAGAAGAGATTGGTAACTGTACAAGTTTGAGGAAAATTGATTTCTCTTTGAACTCTCTGTCTGGAACCATACCTTCGTCTTTAGGTGGTCTTTTGGAACTTGAAGAGTTTATGATCAGTGATAATAATGTGTCTGGTTCAATCCCTTCTAGTCTTTCCAATGCTAAAAATCTTCAACAGTTGCAAGTTGACACAAATCAGCTCTCAGGCTTGATTCCATCTGAGCTTGGAAAATTGTCAAACCTCTTAGTGTTCTTTGCTTGGCAGAACCAACTTGAAGGAAGCATTCCTTCGTCTTTAGGGAACTGTAGTAACCTTCAAGCATTAGACTTGTCTCGGAATGCACTCACTGGTAGCATTCCTGTTGGCCTATTCCAGCTCCAAAACCTAACAAAACTGCTTCTGATTTCCAATGATATATCAGGTTCTATCCCATCAGAAATAGGCTCTTGCAGCTCTCTTATAAGGTTGAGACTTGGAAACAATAGGATTACTGGCAACATTCCCAGCTCAATAGGCAACCTCAAAAACTTGAACTTCTTAGATCTCTCAGGGAACCGAATCTACGGGCCGGTGCCTGATGAGATTGGAAGCTGCACAGAACTGCAAATGATTGACTTCAGCAGTAATAGTTTAGAAGGTCCATTGCCTAATTCCATGTCTTCATTATCTGCACTGCAGGTTCTGGATGCATCTTCTAACAAGTTTTCCGGTCCAATACCGGCGAGTTTGGGCCGTCTTGTTTCTCTGAGTAAGCTAATTCTAAGCAATAACTTGTTTTCTGGTCCAATTCCTGCATCATTAAGCGTATGTTTAAATCTCCAACTGCTTGATCTAAGTAGCAACCAGCTCACGGGAAGCATACCAGCAGAGCTCGGCCGTATAGGGGCTCTAGAAATTGCTCTAAATCTTAGTTGCAATTCACTCAGTGGAACAATCCCATCTCAGATATCTTCTCTTAACAAGCTTTCCATTCTGGACATCTCACATAACCAGTTAGAAGGAGATTTGCAGCCACTTTCAGCATTGGATAACCTTGTTTCTCTCAATGTTTCTTTCAACAAATTTTCTGGCTATCTTCCGGATAACAAGCTTTTCAGGCAGTTGTCTCCGAAAGACCTCACAGGAAATCAAGGACTATGCACTTCAGGGCAAGAGTCATGCTTTGTAAAGGATTTTGGTAAGGCTGGTGTGGTGTTGAATGAAAATGATGTGAAGAAGTCACGGAGACTTAAGCTGGCCATTGGATTGCTGATAGCATTAACTGTAATTATGTTTGTTATGGGGATAATGGCTGTGATCAAAGCAAGAAGGACAATCAAAGATGATGATTCAGAGTTGGGCGACTCATGGCAATGGCAATTCATACCATTCCAGAAGCTAAATTTTTCAGTGGAACAGGTGATGAGATGTTTACTTGATAGAAACATAATTGGGAAGGGGTGTTCTGGTGTTGTTTATAGAGCTGAAATGGGCAATGGTGAAGTCATTGCTGTGAAGAAACTGTGGCCAACAACAACTGATGCAGGAGAGACATTTAAGGAAGAAAGAAGTGGGATTCGTGACTCGTTCTCAACTGAGGTTAGGACCCTTGGCTCAATCCGTCATAAGAACATTGTCAGGTTCTTGGCTTGCTGTTGGAACAGAAAAACAAGACTTCTTATTTTTGATTATATGCCAAATGGAAGTTTGAGTAGTTTGCTTCATGAAAGGACTGGAAATTCTCTGGAATGGGAACTGAGGTACCGAATATTGTTAGGTGCTGCAGAAGGCCTTGCCTATCTGCATCATGACTGTGTCCCTCCTATAGTCCACAGAGATATTAAAGCCAATAACATCCTCATTGGCCTTGAATTTGAACCTTACATTGCTGACTTTGGCTTGGCTAAGCTTGTTGATGATGGTGATTTTGGTCGTTCTTCCAATACAGTTGCTGGTTCCTATGGATATATTGCTCCAGGTTAGTTCTTCCATTCTTCTGCATAATTAATTCTCAAAAGGGACTGTTTAGTTTGAGAAAAAAAATTATATTTTCATTTTTTTTACTTATATTATAAAACTATCACATTGCTTCTTGTTTTTAAAAATTTATATGTAATTATAAGTGAAAACAAAAAATAAAAATAGTTCTCAAACCAGACAGTGGGATGTAAATAAAGAACCTATTACCTTATAATATGCTTCATATATGTGCTAGCACTTGATTAAAATTGTAGGCCTCATTATCATTCATGTTTTACCCTTTTTAACTATTTTAAATAATTTGTTAAGCATGTTGAAGCTGACTTAGGATCTGTTTCAGAATATGGCTACATGATGAAGATCACTGAGAAGAGCGATGTTTATAGCTACGGCGTAGTTTTGTTAGAAGTGTTGACGGGTAAGCAACCAATTGATCCAACCATACCAGATGGTCTACATGTTGTTGATTGGGTGAAACAGAAAAGGTGCATAGAAGTTCTTGATCCAAGCTTACTCTCTAGACCAGAATCAGAGATAGAGGAAATGATGCAGGCATTGGGAATAGCCTTATTGTGTGTGAATTCCTCCCCTGATGAAAGGCCAACAATGAGGGATATTGTTGCAATGCTCAAGGAGATAAAGCATGAAAGGGAGGAATATGCAAAATTTGAGGTGCTTCTAAAGGCGTCCCCTGCAAATGGGACATGTGCGAATAAAAGCTTTGGTGGAGTTCTCCCAACATCTTCATTAGCACCAGCCATGCAAACAAAAAGCAATGACCCAAGCTTCTCTGTATCTTCACTGCTTCACTCATCTTCAAGTGTCAAGCTGGGTTCCAAATGATGAATTGGTTGGATATATAAGCTAAGCAACATCCAAGTGAGAGCAGAAGCTTGTTCTTGTCACTTTCTTTGTCAATGATCCTTATGTTATTGTTCTCTATATGTTTGTAAATTAAGTTATAGCTGAATTAAAATCAACAAATAGATCCCAGAAACTACAGCTTTTGGAGTATCATTGATGTGTTCCAAATCAAAATAGCTTCATAATGTTTCAAATTCAGATCATGTAAGCACAGCAATAAATTCTAGCCAGTGTGGGAATATTGTGAACATTTTTCTTTTTGAGACTATAGAGTTTCTAAACCACCAATGAGGAGCTTTTGTTTCATATTTCTTTCCAAACATTTAAATAAAAAATACAGAAAGTACTACATATTGAAAATTTGAGGCAATTGATGCTCACCAAGATTTGACAGGCCGAGTTGTGCTTTTCACAGGATCTAAATTTGTCTTAATATTTAATTAGTAGATTTGAATGTTTTGCGGTACTTAACATAACTCATATTTTTAGGTTTTCTTTAACTTATTTAAAAACCTGGTTTATCTTGTTAGTCTATATAAAAGATATGATTTTACATGAAAATCAATAAAAGACAAATAAATATACATTAATTTAGAAATTAGCTTATCTTAAATAAATTAATAAACTTCTAAAAGGTTACAGTTTACATAAAGTATATATTAAATAATTCATTGTATGAATTGAAGGTAATTTTGACAAATTTTAATTGGCTAAAATATACATTTGGTCATATACATTAACAATTGGTATCAAAGTTTTCCTTTTCATTAACTCCTTTAAAAATACTGACAGATGTCAACTTTAAATTAAAAATTTTGTCTCATGATTGGAACTCACATGTTGCAAGTGACATAAAACTTTTCTTGTTACTAGACTATAACACAGTTTCTATACTTATAGGAGAATATATATGTATCACTTAATTTTATATTATAATATTATTAGCTATAACAAATATATTTATTAAAAATATTATAGATAATATATTAATATATTTATTAAATATATTATTTATTAACTAATAATATACTAAATATATTATTAACTATATTATAAATAATGTATTTAATATATTTAATAAATATATTTAATAAGTACATAACATCTCAATTTTAATTTAATGGGCAATTGTTGTAGCCAAATAATAAATTGGAAATGGTTAATTATAAATAACAAGGGGTAAGGTAATTAATGAAGTAATTTGGTTAAATTTAGAGTAACTTTCGGACCAGATTAGTTCTAGGAATTAATGGAATATGCTAAATGCCCAAATCACTCTTACCCACTTAACTTAATTCACTTCTCCTCTCCCTCATGTGTGGCAAAAGAAAGGAAAAGAAAAGAGAGTTTCATTCTTCCATCTTTCCATGCCACCCCACTTCCACCTTCATCTTCACCCCATCTCCATTTCCTCCATTACCAAGCTAAGGCCAAAGCTTCCCATTACATCTTCTCCTCCATTTTCCCATATGCATGTGAGCTTGGAGTGCAAGCTTCTATCTTCTTATTCCACTTGATCTAGGTAAGGATTCAAGAACCCACTTTGAGGCATTTGACTCAATCTTTGAATCCCATCTCATTTTCTTTTAATTCCATGGTCGTAGGCGACATCAAAGCCTGTGGGTGTTACTGAAATTTGAACCATTCTCTGGAACCCTCATCGCCAAGTATTCAATAAGTCGAAACTCTAAACCTTTGTTGTTTCATCAAGTTGAAGTAATTAATAAGGTTTCAGGTTTCCAGGTAGTTAGGATTAAGTTTAAATTGTTAGAATCGGTGAGCAGTGGACTAATCGGCGAGTGTCGATATATTTTTGGTTGTAGATTGAATTCCAAAGCAAGACCGGAACAAGGTGACTACTTAAAGCCCTCGAGTCCAAGTAAGGGGGTAGCAATATATATTAAGTGTATGAATTATGAATGGATGAGGATATGAACATATAAATTGATGTTGAATTGTATATCTTAGTGATGGTTAGTTGTTGTGATGATTGATGTTGATAATGAATAATTAAGTTGTTAATGATAATGATGATATGAAATTGATGTTGAATAATATCCTCTCTTTGTTGAATATAAGGAATTCTATTGTTGATGTTGATAATTATAAATAATATGGTATGGTTGTTGATGTTGATGTTGGTAGTGCTAAATGATGTTGAATTGTTGTTAATATGAATGATGAACCACATGATGTTAAGGATATGAATGTTGATGATGGTATAGTACATGGTGATGGTAACCATGTTAGGCATGCTATGTGATTGATTAATGTTGTGAAACCCTTGGTGATGGTAACCAAGAGGCAATAATGATATTACTGATGTTTGACATAGCATGCGCATAAAGTTGCTCATAGGATGCAAGAGTCCTATGAAGGGGTCCAGATGGGAGGACAGCCTGATGGTAAGTCACGAACCTTATAATAGTTCCTTAGGGTTCGACAGTCATTCTAGAGTTAGACTCTAGGGCCAGCCCGCAACACCATTTAAGTTGAGATGCCATAGTTACTTAGAGTGATGATGTTGCGATGGGCGATACGCATTAGAGTAGAGCATTGAGCTAGGTGAGTTATAATGCAGCTAATGATGAATGATAATATGGGCAATTATATGTATATGTTGTGCGTAATATTAAATGGCAATGTGATTGTTGTATTGATGATGGAAAATGAAAATGAATTGGATGCTGATTATAATTATGTTGTTGTTATTGTATGAACTGGATGATAATTGATGTGTCGAATGGAATCCAATTCAGTATTTATCATTTAACATATAATTGCTCACACTTACCATTTTTGTTTTACAGTGAACTTCGTAGCGAAGCATGGTGAAGTGTTGGAGATATTCAATGGCGCTAGTCATATTTTGATATTGTATACATATAACCTGTATAGTTTTGGTTAGTTTGGTAACTAAATGCCTTGGTCGACAATGCTTGAATTGTTAGTGGATTAGGTAACTAATAGTTGCCTCACTAGAGGTTTATTGTATATAGCATGTTGATGCTGAATGAAATGAGCAGGAATTTTTTAATGTATATGAGTTATGATTGTTGTTTTCCTAGGAATTGTTTAGATGCATTAAGTTGATGAAGCAAAATGTGAATTGTATGTTGGATCATGCATGATTAGGTGCTTAGGTAATATGACCTAGTTGAGGCCATGATAGGTTGATGAAATGGTGAAACCCTAGTAGGGTCGTGTGCCTAATGTGTTAGTGTAGTGTTGGCATGAATTTACGTTTGTCGCGCCTAGGTTGCATCCATGTTGATTGTTATGGGCAGGTATTGTCATCATGCATGAGGTTGGATGGCATTGATGTTTGAGTGCATGACCATTATGCAAAGTCTAAGGGATAAAAATTATCATGGCAAGGCTCTAGCGTCACCACGTTGGGTGTGTGAGCATTGCTAACATTGAATGCCAGAGCCAAAAGGGGGCTCCTTGCCTGTGGGCATTACCAAGCTCCATGTTGGGCGTCTTGATGTTGGGAACTTGAACCTAGGCCAAGTGCGCGTGCGTCACCTCGCTGGGTCCTGGGTGTCACAACACTGGCTGCCTAGTGTGCTTGGACCTGAGTGTGGTAGCCTATTACACTCAAGTGTAAGCACACTGGTAGGTTGGGCGTGCTTACGTTAGTTGGTGGGTGTCAACACACCCAACACTTGGCCAACACATCATGTTTCCACGTTTTGGGATTTTTACTCCAATTCGGGTAGACAAATAGAAAGCTTACCCTATAATAAATATAAAAAATTTAATGGTTAACAAAGACTAGTATATATAATTTTTTTTATTTGTATTGAAAGAATGCTTTGATCTAGTGATAAGTTAATTTTTCTAATCACTTATTGGGTGTGAGTTCAATCCTAGGTGAAGCAATTTATTTCTAATTTCTAAGTTGACATGCCAATCAAAATGTGACATGTGTCAACCAATCTAACATGGACACATGACATGTCATCAATTTCATTAGTAAGGAAAACTTTGGTATTTGACAAAGTAAAGGAAAACTTTAATATCATGACTTAAAGTATACGTAAGAGACAAAATATATATTTTAGCCATTTTAATTTTATAAACTATGATTATTATGAAACAGTATGTGTATTTATAAATTACAATTTATTTTATAAAATTATATATAAGATTATAAAAAAAGGCAATCTGTTAAGTTAAAAAAACATTTTTAAAAGTTTAGATTTACATCTTTAATTAAAAAGACCCTTTAAAAAGTCTTAACCTGATCTTTTTAATAATTAGATTAAGATAAACTAGACTTTAAATAAATCCATCATAAATCTTAACAGAGAATACGGTTTATTCTCGTATTTAATAATTATAGACCAGTAGTAATGAGGCAAGACCCAAGTAACATTTTAAAATGAAGGGAAAAAAAGCATCCATAAAATAGCACCCGAAAAAAAAAAATGAATACAAACGCATCCTCAAAAGTCTCCGCCAAATCCGGGCCAATAATGCCTCACAGTGTACTTGATGATGCAATACTCTTATCTGCAAACAACACTATCAAAAGTAATAGTCATTAGCAAAAGACTTATTTATATAATCTTTACATAGATTTGTTTTTGGCTTTTGAGTCGAGGAACTTTTTGGCTAGAATAAAGAAAGGCCAATTGAACTTTATTTTAGTCTCACATTAACTTATCATTGATCCCCTCTCAATTGATATGTTGAGTTGAAATTATAATGAAGACTATTTTATCAATTAAGAAACATTATAAAATTATAACATATTTAAATTTCAATCTAAAAATACAAAATATCAAACATAATATAATTACAATTAACAGTTATAAAGATAATAAACTATTAAAGCCTATTGCATGAATTGAGATTTCTCAATCAAATCGGTGATTATATAAAATAGGAAAATGGGTAACAAAGGAAGAAAACAATAGAAAGAGCGTATTAGACTATTACTGAGGTTGGATACTTCAAAAAGGAGTTATGCTCTTTGAATAATTTTTAAATGGTTATCTCATATCCTTCTATGTAATGTAACAGCTAATTAAATGAGAAATTATCAACCCCTTAATTCTTAGACGTAGAGAAATGACTTAAAGGAAGAGAGAGCTTCCTAGAACTATGATGTAAAAGAAAATTATTATACAACTACTCAAGTCAAAATTAGTGTAAATGAAAATGGTAAAGGATTGACTTTGTATAGATGTTATAAGTAATCACCCACATTTACTTTACTGAAACTGTCTCTAACTCCAAAAATTCAATTTTTTTCTTAGTTACTTCTCATCAATACATATTATCTTTTTTATTATTATTTGGATCAATGCTGTCAACATTTTACATATTTGATATATTCATTATGATTAAATTGATTATTTTTAGTATTCTTTTACATCAATTATTAAAGACAACCTATTTAATAAGTGTAAATGTTTGAAATGTACAAACTATTCGTGTTTAGTTCATAAGTTTTTTAAGAAAAATAAAAAATTATTCTTAAAAAAGTTAGAAAAATAAAAAAGGTGTTTGTTTACAAAATATTCAAGTAAAACTAATAGAAAATTGAAAGCTGAATTTTCTATTTAAAAAAAACAGAGAAGTCTTTAAAGAAGTTTTTCAAGAAAACTAAAAAGTGGAAAAGTTTTTTAAGAATTTTTCTATTTATTTCAAAAAATGAAAATTTTAAAAAACAAACAAAAATTTTTTCCAAAAAATTAGAATAATTTTCTGTAACTAAATGTAGATGAAACCCAAATCCACTTTTCTCTGCCTTTTAAAATTTAAGAAATTTTCTTTCCAACTAACTCTACACTTTTTACCATTTAAATAGACCATATAAATAATCTTCCATTCGGTTATATTTCATTTAAATTATTATATTCATTATTTAATTAAAAATAATTAAACAATATGGCAATAAAATTATATTAAAAATAAAAAGATAATTTTTACGATTTTCATTATAAATATTTTATTGATTTTAAAATGTTTAACAATTTTTTCATTTAATGGGGATTTAAACTGCCAAAAATAGTTCCAAAAAACAAGAAAAAAAACCATTGCATGCTTAGAAACTTTAAAAGATAATTCTTTTCAACAATTTAAATAACCAAAAAACAACAAATCAAAAAATTTTAAGGCATTAATACTTAATTAATAGTTAACACTAACCATAATAAATAATATATAAACATCCAGCCTCTTGGTTGAGATGAGGTTTAGTTGTTAGGTATGTTTAGTTGTGATAGAATTGTCTTTTAGGGTGTACTTACTTAATGTACTTAAATTTTATTAATTAGTATTTTCATTAAGAGACGTATTTAAAAAAAAAAAAAGAGGCTACCTATCAATATTGATAAAGTGAGCGGAATTGTTAAAAAGGAAAGGGCTATTATCAAGTCAGTGTTGATAGAATAAAAGTCATCGTAAATGTAGATGTTGACGGAGGAGACAATAATAGAAGTCTCACATTGAATAACTAAGGGAGTTCGATGTGGTACTTATATGATGAGACCCCCCACCTAATAAATTAGTCTTTTAAATTAAACTCTTACATATATATAATAAACAAGGTTTTAAAGCTTTGGACAAAAATTATCAATAATAAATGTAGGGAAAACTTAGACAAAAGCTAAAATAGTAAACCCTAACTTATATAGTAGCTTAAACTGACAAGATGATAAGCACAATAATTACCCTCCATATACATAAGGATAATGAATACCAATTAATCCATTTAGAAAAGTACATTAATATTTCTAATTATTGAGAAAACATGGATTTCATTAGAACAACCTTTCCAAAGAAAATTTACCATAATCTCAACTCTGTAATAATAAGGAATCTAACTATAATAAGTTTTGAAATTTCACAGTTCCTCGTTAATCTTAAACCATGTAACACAACTCATGCCTTTTTCTCAAGCTCGGTTCTGAAATTTTATGGGTCTTGGGCAACACATCAGATAGAGGCCCCTTAATATATTTTTTTAAAAAAATTATTAAATAATTAAATCAACATTAACAAAGTCATTGTAAATTCTAAACATATGAATCAAATATATAATATAGGTGTAGAGTATAATAACAAGTCAGAAAATAATGAACAGTGCTCTCATAACTCCATGCTTTCCTTCAAAGCAAAAAAAAACACAAATTATCATAAAATAGTAAATTAACACAAGAAAAAAAAAGTAAAGAACAATAGCACCTAGAAAAAGAAGCTGACGTTGAATACTCTCATAACTTCATACTATATACTAATTCCAATAGCTAAATGTAAACATTGTAAACATAAAATTAACAAATTAATATGAAAATTGAAACAATCAACCAATGAGTAATAACTATTAAAAATTAAAAATTAAACATTCTTAACATAAAATAATAAAAAATATAAAAAAAGAATTAAACAATTGACAATGACTATAAAAACTAAAAATTAAGACTCTATAAACATAAAAATTAACAAAATATTCATATCAACACGAATAAAGTTCCTAAGTAATTTATATACAACATAAATTACAACTTAATTAACAAGTGATTTAGAAAGTGAACTGAAACATGTATCAATTTTATGATTTTTCAGTGTAATTCTGGTGTGATTGAGAGAGGTCAAAGTGAAAAAGATTGTAGGAACAAAAGAAGAGGAAATAAGGAATAATGAAACAAGAAAAACTAATTTTTTTTAGTTTTATATAAAGAATTTTCTATGATTCTATTCGTTGATGGCATTATTTCTTATGTTGCATTTTTGTTACATTACTACAAGTGAAAACATTAAATTAAAAAATTGAAACTAGCGTAGATTCGAACTAGAGACCTTAAAATAAAATCTATATAACCTTACCACTAGACTATTTAGATTATATTAAAATTTATTGATTATTTTTCCTATAGAAACTAAGTCTTATTTATTTTGAAACCCTATTAACAATGAGTCGTAGGTTATTGATTGCTCTTGCTTCCCAGGCCCAGTGCCAGTTCTACACCACAAAACAGACGCCATTATTACAGACAAAACCAGCAACCTACTTGCCTTCATGGTTTCTGATAATTCCACCACCAGCTCTTTGCCAAAGATGCCACTCACACTACCATCAGTATTCAGGTTCCAATAACCATCAGAAGGAGGATGTCATTTGATATTAAGAGGGACCTTCTTCTAAGGAAAAGAATGTTGAATCAAGCCAAGCTCTTTGCCAATGATTAAACCATAACTAATCATTTCCTGATGATGGCTAATTTCTAGGATGATTTTTTGTTAAAGATAAAGTTATTTCGATTTTTCCTTTACATCCAAGCAATCAGAGAGAACATAATGGACCAATTAGTATGCACCTTAGCAATATTCGGAGATGAATTTTAATGGAACTAAGCTTCTCTTCCAAGACTAAAAATTTGCTCCACTTATGAGGATCAATAAATTTATTCCACAGTTCTGTGACCGGTTTACAATCTCTAAGAGCATGCAACAATGATTCGGGATACATATCCCATCTAGGACAAAGATAAGAGTCTGTCATGTGTCTCCTCTTCCGTTCAGCATTTGTACATAAAGACCCAGAATTGCTTTCCAGATAAAAGTCTTAATTTTGAGTGGGCCATGCCACTTCCAAATAGCAAAGAAGCCGGGTGTCAGAATTTGATCTTCTGTCATCAGTAACCTGGCTGTGCAGCTAATTATAAGTAGTCTTTAAGGAAAAAAAATACCATCAAAAGTGAGACTCCAAGAGAGAATATCATGACCTTTTTCAGGTTTAGGAGCAGGAATAAGAACTATATGATTTAGGATTTCTTTGGGAAGAAGAATTATCTTTAACTTATCCCAATCCCATAAACCATCATTTGTATAGAAAGACATATTGTCATTTGCCTCAGAAGAAGGAGTACAATGTCTGGTAAGTCTTTTATTCTGCCTAAAGAAGGGATGAAAGACTCCTGCCAGAATTTAGCACCCATACCATTACCCAAGTTTCAGGAGAGATAGTAGACCAACTTGTTTCATTGGCCTATGATACCTCTTCAAACAAAAGAATCAAAAGAAGATGTTTTGATTTGTGGAATGATAAAATTCCAGCTTGTACTTTGCTTTTAGTACTTTTACCCAAAAAGCATCAAGCTGACTAAGCATAAACCAGTTCGATTTCATCATATATGCCATATTTAGAGTATGAAGATTGCAAGAACCAAGACCGCCTTTGTCTTCACTTATGTAGATTTTGTCCCACGAAATCAGATGCATCCTCTTATGATCTATAGAAGACCCCTATATGAAGTCTCTGCATAATTTTTCAACTTAATCACAAATGCCTTTTGGGATAATGCAGGTCTGCATCACATAGCCTAGGATGTAAATTATGGAAGCCTGAGCAAAAGTAACTCTCCTACCAAAAGAAAGAAAGTTTATTTTCCAAGTAGGTAGTTTCTTTTTAACTTTATCCACAATGAAATTAAAAGTAGACTTGGTGACTCTAGAATGAACAACATGAATGCCAAATAGGTCCTAAGTCATATGTAGCATCTATCTCCAAAAAATTAATAATCTCTGCAGCCTTATCAGGATCACAGTTATGAGAAAAGAAAATATTTGATTTACTAACATTAATGCTCCAACTAGAACCTTAACAAAACTGGTGAACAGTTTCTTTAAGAATGATACATTGATCCATGTTTGCTTCAATGGCCAATATTATGTCATCCGTAAAAAGAAGAGATGAGATTTGAGGTCCTTCTTTACTAAGTTGAAAGGTATTCCAAACATTTAAGGATACCATGTCATCAAGTAATCTACTAAGTCTTTCCATACAAATTATAAAGAGATAGGGTGAGAGGGGACAACCTTGCCTGATACCTCTTAAGAAAGTAAAGCCTTCAGTTTTTTCCCTATTCCAAGTGATGGTAAACTTCAAAGTAAATAGATAGTTGTATATCAAATTAATCAAATCATTGTCAAAACCCATGAGAGAAAGAGTAGAGATAACAAAGTCCCAAGAAAGCTTTGTCATAGGCCTTTGCAAGATCGAGCTTTATTAGCATGAATCCTTTTTTAGCCCTAATCATTTTCATAGAATGAACAATTTCATGCAAAATGATGACATTATCCATACCAAATCTATCCTATACAAAGCTACATTGATTTTGGCTAATGAGCTTATGTAACATAGGTCTAAGTCTAATAGCAAGAATTTTGGTGATAAGTTTGTATCTGATGTGGCATAAGGATATAGGTCTAAAGTGATTAGGCTGCTCAGGTATTTCCTTCTTAGGAATAAGAGTGATGCAAGTCTGATTGACCATCTTGATCTGCCCAGGTTAAGAAAAAATTCCTTAAACAAACTCACAAATGAAAGACTTGAGATTGCACCATTAGCTCTTGAAGAAACCTGCAGGAAAGCCATCAATACCAGGTGATTAAAAATTTCCAAACCAAAACAAAGCATACCCAATATATTCTTGTTGAATTATGCTCATGGAAACTCTTTTCTCATTAGATATAACATATTGAGTAGGTGATCAGTAGGACCTACTAGTATCAGCTTCCTATTAATGCCCTCTATAATCTACCCATGATCCTTTTCTTTCTTTTAAAAATGTTTCCAAAGACATGTTTGTTCCACTCAGAAATAACCGAAGTAAAGTGATTAATATTTCCAAACCAATCCTTACTTCTGATCCAAGCAACTTTAACCTGGTTCTCAAAGTCAGAATGAGATAACCAAGGAATCAGAAACTTCAAATTATAGTGATGTTTTTGCCTTTTGAAGGGATTGATCCAAAGAGCACAGTGATCACTTGAGGACAAACTGAGGTTTAATAAGGCTAGCCTCAGAGAAAGCCAAAATCCACTCTTCATCCACCACTAATCAATTAATCCAGTCTTTCTCTCAAATCATATCTAGACCAAGTAAAAGAAGGACCTTTGAACCCAAAATCTCTAAGATTACATAATTTAAGACATTTGTTGAACTTGTCCATGGAAGATTGCTTGGGAATGGCCCTCTACATTTCTCAAACCTATACTGAAGATTGTTTGGGTTGGACTCTCATATACTTAAGTCATATCAATTAAGAGAATTAGCCTCAACAAATCACCCTACTCCTGCATTGTGATTGTTCAAATATTTATGACATGTGATCGTAAACTAAACCAATTATCAACTCAGTTAGATATTTATCCATTGCCTCACTTTTTAAGGCAAGTAATGGACTGAGATATTTAGAGATCTTGGTCTGATCGAACACACAACAGATAATATCTAACCATAACAAAATAAGAAAAGTCAAAGGAATGAGAAGCTCACCTTATTATAGGTGGATCTTCTTTATTAAATATATAGCTTTTAAAAATAGTATAACATATATAAATAAAGGAAGTATGAGAATATTACAAACAAATAAATTTAAACTATATCATTTAAAATAATATTGATAATTGAGTTTGAGTATTGGAAATATACTTTTCTAAAAGCTTAGTAAGGGTAGTTTGATGCTCATAGTAGTAATTTTTATCTTAAAATCAAATAGAACTATCGAACAAATGAAATTAAAATAATATTAATAATTTTTATATAGATTGTTTGATCAATATTAACTCCTTTTTTATCGCATTAAATAGTATGTACATTTTTTTCTTGATTTTAAAAAAATATGCACATGAAATTGAAACTTAAGTATACTACTTAATTATTTTAGCACTTTAAAATTTCTAAAAAGCTCCATGCCACTACACATTAGGACAGGAGACTCAAAGCTCTCAGCCAACTAACAAAGGTTCATCATATTATAATTAGGCTAGGTGATTAGTTAGGGAGACTAAGAGTTGTCACCTCCCTTCTCTATTAATAAGATTTGTAGCATCCTAATTTTAATTAATTAAGAGGTTTTAGGAAAATAAACCGGGCACGTGATTTATTTTCAACAGTTCATAATAAATTACTTAATTAATTATTCGATGGTCGATAAATTAAAATTTAGAATGACCCATTAAATTAAGGAATTAATTCTGTAATTTTTAGGGATTAAATCGAAAGAATAGTTAGTCAGTTCTTAACCAAAGGGGTTAAAGGATCAAGCTACCTTTGGCCAACCTAAACCTATCAAATTAATTCTTTTTCTCTCTTTTTCCACTTCACTCTCACAACACCCTTTCTCTTCCTCATTATTTCATTTTCACTCTCTCTTAACCCACTCCACTTTCACTTTCTCTCATTCACTCATCATCCTCACCAAAGGCCAAACTCACTTTCTCTCTTCTTCATCATCCTTACAAGCCATCATATTCTCTTTTCCTCTCCTCCAAGTCGTAACCACCATCTCCATCATCCATCACCCCCTTCTCTCTTTTTCTCTATCATCGTACTCATCCACTCTCCTCCACCACCATTACATCTCTCTCTTTCTCTAAAATCTATTTGCATGCACGGTGGCCATTATTACGGAGCTCGAAGGTTGCGTCGAGGTTGACTGAACGCTTGATTGAAGGCTTGATCGGAAGTCGAAGCATCGATTCTCAGTCATTGATTGGTGTGGAATTGACGTCGGTAAGCTAAACCCTCCTTCCTCTTTGCATGCATGTCCGTTTTTCTCGTATGTATGTCTATTTTTCTTACATGCATATCCATTTTCCCTTCTTTTTGCATGCATGTTAAATTTGACAATTTTAGGGGTCTTTCTGATGGTTCTATGCTGCTGATCTGTTGAGATTTTAGGGAAATCTTGAAAATAAAAATTGTTCATCTTTCTTTCCTTTTTCTAACAAGGTATAAAACACCTAAATCTGTTAACTAGAGCGAAAGTTATGCACAAAATATGAAACATTATATGGGTGGGTGCATGGCTATGGGTCAGTAGCTTATTGTGCATATTGGGAATTTTTGGATTGAAATTGGCTCTTGGTGTAACAGCCCAATTTTTAAACAGTAATTAAACAGTGAAAAATTAAAGTTTCTCAAAGAAATAAGAAATGAATCATAGAAAATAGGAAATTTAATACAAGTATATTTTCAGTCTGACTTAAAACGGAAATAAACGAGAATGGAATGTAGAATAGAATGCTACAGTAAAATGCTACAGTAAAATGCTACAGTAAAATGCTACAGTAAAATGCTACAGTAACGTCACATGAAAAATGTTGCAGAATGTAGAGAATTCGTGAGAATTCTCCAAATTTCCACCGCCTCATGTCAATTTCGAACTGCTACAGTGATTTGCTACAGTGATTTACTACAGTGATTTGCTGCAGTAATTGCTACAGTAACCGCCATTGAAAGCCTATAAATAGAGCCCTGACCTCCCACATTTCCTCAGACCACAAACCTCACAGATCCTATAACCTTTCATCTCCCTCTTCAAGCTCTCAAAACCTTCATACTTTAATTTCCGTATAAGAAGAAATTACGCAAATTTGAAGATTTGAAGAAATACAAGGGAGTTAGTATAAGGAAAGCTTAACGATCTTCACTTGAGGTAAGAAAGAGGGGATAAGATATTGAATACATGGAAATTAAGTTAGAATTGTTTGCTTAATTGTTTAGAAACTCATATAGTTATATTTTAATTGAATTTGAATTAAATTGTGAAATGGATGCAAATGGTTTAGAATAGGATATTAAACAATTACTATAACATGGAAAATGTGTTTCCATATTTTTTGAAATATGAAATATTATGGAAAATATGTTTTTATATGTTTGAAATATGATATGAATATTATGGGAAATGTGTTTCCATATGATTGAATTATGATAAAAATAGTATGGAAAATGTGTTTCCATATCCTTTCAATTACAAATAAAGCATGCCTAATTGATTGTTATTGTTAAAAGTAATTATAAAGGAATTTGATAATTTAATGATTCATGCATCATATGCATTGGCCGTTCAAAGAATCCGCAGAGGGGTTCTTTGAGGGGGTTCCCGGTGGGGGAACGCGCTCTGTTGAGCACAGACCTCTGCGGTGGTTTTATACCACGGCCGTCTTAAGGGCTAAGCAGTGTGTCCTTAAGGGGGGTCCCGCAACACTTGTTATTGATATTATGATATTGTTATCCGATGTTGGTGTTGCATTATGGGGCGCGGTATCGGTTGGATATCCGTAAAAATGTTATTGTTGGAAATCACTGCAGATGTTCCCACCAGAATGGATCCATCATGCATTTTCATTAGAAAGAACAGAATATAATAATATCAGTATAAAACAAAATACTTGTTTGGCATTTGCATCGCATAGCATCCTACTTGTGATTGTGTTTGTTCTGATTTAATTTCTATTTATTTGATATTTTATCTCACTCTTTCTATTACTTGTGGCAACCTTTAGTGGTTAACCAGGAGGACATGTGACAAAGTGGATGTTGCTGAATATGGATGAATTATGAAGGTTTTTGATGATGATGCTTGCTTGCATGACTACTATTGCTGTATTATGTATATGCTATATTTTGGTACTTTACGTCTTTATATTTTATAAGATCTAGGTGCCTGTTGTAAAATATAATATGTATGGAACTCTGATGTTATGTATAATAATAAGAAGTTAATTATGTAAAGGTTGCGTACTCTGATATTGTATCAGTAACCTCTGGAATCAGGTTGTGAATCTCTTGATAATTACCAGGTGAAAAATAAGTTATCTAAGAGATTTTATATGGTAAGGGTAATTATCTTGAGATTTGCAAGTTGGCTCCAGGGTGTTACAACTGAAGTGGTATCAGAGCAATGGTTTATAAAATATAAAGAAAACCTTAGGAAGTGATTAGAGATTAATATAGAATGATTTGAAGTATGTGAACCTTGATTGCTATTTGGCTGAAATTATGTGCTTGTGTGTTATGTGTGCTCTTTGTATGTTTCTGTTTAGTATAATTACTAGTTAGATACCATAAAAATTGTTAGAACTCTGAGTATATTAGATACTCAGTAACTGAATGCAGTGGTATTCGTACATGTAGGATAAGAAATGGCTAGACGTCAGAACGATGATGCCATGGCTGCTGCATTCAATCGATTTGCTGAGATCCTTGAAAGACAGGAACAGCAAAGGTTATCCGAGGGAACCCATGGACTTGACCGTTTCCTGAAAAGGAAACATACCCAATTCAAAGGAGACTATAATCCAGAGGTGGCTTACCTGTGGATTAAGGAAATGGAACATATTTTCCTATCCTTACCTTGCACTGAAGTCCAGAAGGTAGAATACGCTACCTATATGATGGTAGGGGAAGCAGAAAATTGGTGGATCTTTGCTCGCGATAGGTTACTGGAAGCTGGTAGGCTACTTAACTGGGAGAATTTTAAAGAAACCTTTTTCGAGAAATATTTCCCTGCCAGTGTTAGGAGCAAAAAGGAATTAGAATTTTTAGAATTAAAGCAAGGGAATATGTCTGTCGGAGAATACACTACCAAATTTGAGGAACTGTCATCGTTCTATCCTCCTTTCCAACAGCCTGGAACCGAGACTTCTAAATGCGTCAAATTTGAAAATGGCTTGAGGCCAGAAATTAAAGAAGCCATAGGACATCAGGAGATTAGGAGTTTTCCTACTTTAATCAACAAATGTAGAATCTTTGAAGAAAACCATCAGGCTAGGATCGAGCAGGAGAAAAGCAGTAAACAATTAAGACCTCAACTAGTAAACTTTAAAAGGCGAGGAACATTTAACCAAAATCGATTTCGAGGAGGAGCCAACATTCGCGATGAACGTAATACCAATGGTCGCGGAGGACTTAATGTCAAAGGCACAGCTAGTCGAGGACGAGAAGGTGGACAACTAGTGAATAATCAGAACAAATCACCTGCAGCTGGCAGAGTATTTGCAATCAGTGGATCAGAGGCATCACAAGTAGACGACTTAGTACAAAGTGAGTGCATTCTTAACGACACTACCTTATCTGTCTTATTTGATTCTGGTGTGACACATTCTTTCATTGCTGAAGAATGTGTTAGGCGTCTGAATTTACCTATGAAATCTATGCAATATGATTTGCTTGTCTCTACTCCTACTGGTAACCATCTTAGGACAGCTAATGTGTGTGAAGGTTGTTCTATACATATAGGAGGTAGAAATTTTAACGTGAACCTAGTATGCTTACCATTAAAGGACTTGGAAATCATTCTGGGGATGGATTGGCTATCTGCTAACCATGTCCTTGTGGATTGCCGAAATAAAACCGTGATCTTTCCACCTGACAACATGGAGTGTCAGGAGTATGATACCTTACAAAACCCTATAGGATATTCCTTGAACAATGAAGCCCAATTATTCATGGTATTTGCACTTACAGAAGGGAAAGTTATTCCTGATGTAAGTAAAATACCAGTAGTCTGTGAATTCTCAGAAGTATTCCCCGAGGATGTTCCAGGATTACCTCCTGAACGAGAGATAGAATTCTCTATTGACCTAATTCCTGGAGCAGAACCCATTGCTAGAGCACCCTATAGAATGTCTCCAATGGAACTGACTGAATTAAAGAAGCAAGTAGATGAGTTATTAGAAAAACAATTCATACGACCCAGCGTATCTCCTTGGGGAGCACCTGTACTACTGGTCAAGAAGAAGGACGGTAGTATGAGACTTTACGTCGATTATCGCCAACTGAACAAAGTGACGGTTAAGAATAAATACCCGTTACCAAGGATCGATGACCTTATTGATCAACTACGAGGAGCTACTGTGTTCTCCAAGATAGACCTGAGATCGGGATACCATCAAATTCGCGTAAAGAAAGAAGATATTCCAAAGACAGCCTTTAGAACACGCTATGGCCATTATGAATATTTAGTTATGCCTTTTGGTGTAACTAATGCTCCAGCCGTGTTCATGGACTATATGAACCGGATATTCCACTCATACCTTGATCAATTTGTCATTGTCTTTATAGATGATATTCTCATCTATTCCAAAACCAAGGAAGAGCACAAGGAGCATTTGTACTTAGTGCTACAAATACTAAAGGAGAAGCAGCTATATGCCAAACTATCCAAATGTGAGTTTTGGCTTAATGAAGTAAAATTCTTAGGCCATGTGATATCTAAGAATGGAGTGTCAGTCGACCCTGCGAAGATTGAAGCTGTAATAGCTTGGGAAAGGCCGAAGACTGTCACAGAAATCAGGAGTTTCTTAGGACTTGCGGGTTACTACCGAAGATTTATTGAAGGATTCTCCCGAATTGCCCTACCAATGACTCGATTAACCTGTAAAAACAAACCTTTTATTTGGACTCCTGAATGCGAAGCAAGTTTCCAAGAATTAAAGAAAAGATTAACAACTGCACCGGTTCTAGCTTTACCAAACTCCCAAGAAAACTTTGAAGTTTATTGTGACGCTTCAAAGTTGGGGCTTGGTTGTGTCCTAATGCAACAAAGAAAAGTAATTGCTTATGCTTCAAGGCAATTACGACCACACGAACTTAATTACCCTACTCATGACTTAGAATTAGCGGCCATTGTCTTTGCTTTAAAAATTTGGAGGCACTATTTATACGGTGCAAAGTTCGAAATTTATAGTGACCATAAGAGTCTCAAATACCTGTTTGACCAAAAAGAATTAAACATGAGACAACGCCGATGGATGGAATTTCTCAAGGACTATGACTTTGAATTGAAGTACCACCCGGGGAAAGCCAACGTGGTTGCTGACGCGCTTAGTAGAAAAGCTATTCATATGGCAGCTTTAATGATAAAAGAATTAGAAATGATTGAGCAATTTAGAGACTTAAACATAGCAGTTGAGGAGAAATCTTCAGTAAATATGGTGGTTGGAGTTCTAAAAATCACTAATGATTTTCTAAAAATGGTGGGTGAAAAACAAAGATTGGATGTATGTCTCCAAGAAATGATCAAGACACAACATAATGAAAAAGATATGGGATTACAAGAAGGTTCAAATGGAGTATGGAGGATGAAAGGAAGAATATGTGTCCCAGAGGATGCAGAACTAAAGAAGATGATTCTAGATGAAGCCCACAAAAGCATGCTTAGTATTCATCCTGGATCTACGAAGATGTATCAAGACTTAAGAAAGGATTTCTGGTGGAAGAGGATGAAAAAGGAGATAGCTGAGTATGTTTCATCTTGCTTAATATGTCAGAAAAGTAAAGTAGAACATCAAAAACCATCTGGTGGATTACAACCACTAGAAATACCAGTATGGAAATGGGATGACATTGCCATGGACTTTGTGTCAGGCTTACCTAAAACACAAAGAGGCAATGATGCTATCTGGGTGATAGTCGATAGATTAACAAAATCAGCCCATTTTCTTCCAATCAACATGAAGTATTCACTTGAGAAATTGGCTCAAGTGTATATAAAGGAGATAGTAAGATTACATGGAGTACCATCAAGCATAGTGTCTGATAGAGATCCTAGATTTACTTCTCGATTCTGGGGAAGTTTACATAAAGAGCTTGGTACCAGACTGAAGTTAAGCTCTGCCTATCATCCACAGACTGATGGACAGTCAGAGAGGACTATCCAAAGTCTGGAGGATTTACTAAGAGCATGTGTATTAGAACATGGTGGAAGCTGGGAACATTACCTTCCACTAATCGAATTCACATATAATAACAGTCATCACTCAAGCATTGGGATGGCACCATATGAAGCATTATATGGTAGGAAGTGCAGGACACCAATTTGTTGGTTAGAGACAGGTGAGCATCTGACTCTTGGACCAGAAATTGTCCAGCAAACGACAGAGCAAATCCGAATGATTAGAGAAAGGATGAAAATTGCACAGGATCGGCAGAAGTCATATTATGATCAAAGAAGGAAGCCATTAGAATTCCAAGTTGGAGATTATGTATTCTTAAAAGTATCACCTAACAAAGGAGTTGGAAGAGTGTTGAAAAGCAAGAAGCTTACTCCAAGGTATATAGGACCATATGAGATCCTGAAAAGAATTGGTAAAGTTGCATACCAGATCGCATTGCCGCCTCACCTTTCCAATCTTCATAATGTGTTCCATGTCTCACAATTACGAAAGTATGTACCTGACCCAGACCATGTGATCGAGACTGATGATATAGAAGTTAAGGAAAACCGTACAATTCCAGTAACACCAGTAAAAATAATGGACAGAGACATCAAGCGACTAAGAGGCAAAGAGATCTCATTGGTGAAAGTGGCTTGGCAACAAGGAGACGAAGTAAGCATGACTTGGGAACGAGAAGATGAGATGAGAAGTCAATATCCTGAATTATTCTAACAAGGTACATTTAAATTTCGAGGACGAAATTTTTATAACGGGGGGAGAGTGTAACAGCCCAATTTTTAAGCAGTAATTAAACAGTGAAAAATTAAAGTTTCTCAAAGAAATAAGAAATGAATCATAGAAAATAGGAAATTTAATACAAGTATATTTTCAGTCTGACTTAAAACGGAAATAAACGAGAATGGAATGTAAAATAGAATGCTACAGTAAAATGCTACAGTAAAATGCTACAGTAAAATGCTACAGTAACGTCACATGAAAAATGTTACGGAATGTAGAGAATTCGTGAGAATTCTCCAAATTTCCACCGCCTCATGTCAATTTCGAACTGCTACAGTGATTTGCTACAGTGATTTGCTACAGTAATTGCTACAGTAACCGCCATTGAAAGCCTATAAATAGAGCCCTGACCTCCCACATTTCCTCAGACCACAAACCTCACAGATCCTATAACCTTTCATCTCCCTCTTCAAGCTCTCAAAACCTTCATACTTTAATTTCCGTATAAGAAGAAATTACGCAAATTTGAAGATTTGAAGAAATACAAGGGAGTTAGCATAAGGAAAGCTTAACGATCTTCACTTGAGGTAAGAAAGAGGGGATAAGATATTGAATACATGGAAATTAAGTTAGAATTGTTTGCTTAATTGTTTAGAAACTCATATAGTTATATTTTAATTGAATTTGAATTAAATTGTGAAATGGATGCAAATGGTTTAGAATAGGATATTAAACAATTACTATAACATGGAAAATGTGTTTCCATATTCTTTGAAATATGAAATATTATGGAAAATATGTTTTTATATGTTTGAAATATGATATGAATATTATGGGAAATGTGTTTCCATATGATTGAATTATGATAAAAATAGTATGGAAAATGTGTTTCCATATCCTTTCAATTACAAATAAAGCATGCCTAATTGATTGTTATTGTTAAAAGTAATTATAAAGGAATTTGATAATTTAATGCATTCATGCATCATATGCATTGGCCGTTCAAAGAATCCGCAGAGGGGTTCTTTGAGGGGGTTCCCGGTGGGGAAACGCGTTCTGTTGAGCACAGACCTCTACGGTGGTTTTATACCACGGCCGTCTTAAGGGCTAAGCAGTGTGTCCTTAAGGGGGGTCCCGCAACACTTGTTATTGATATTATGATATTGTTATCCGATGTTGGTGTTGCATTATGGGGCGCGGTATCGGTTGGATATCCGTAAAAATGTTATTGTTGGAAATCACTGCAGATGTTCCCACCAGAATGGATCCATCATGCATTTTCATTAGAAAGAACAGAATATAATAATATCAGTATAAAACAAAATACTTGTTTGGCATTTGCATCGCATAGCATCCTACTTGTGATTGTGTTTGTTCTGATTTAATTTCTATTTATTTGATATTTTATCTCACTCTTTCTATTACTTGTGGCAACCCTTTAGTGGTTAACCAGGAGGACATGTGACAAAGTGGATGTTGCTGAATATGGATGAATTATGAAGGTTTTTGATGATGATGCTTGCTTGCATGACTACTATTGCTGTATTATGTATATGCTATGTTTTGGTACTTTACGTCTTTATATTTTATAAGATCTAGGTGCCTGTTGTAAAATATAATATGTATGGAACTCTGATGTTATGTATAATAATAAGAAGTTAATTATGTAAAGGTTGCGTACTCTGATATTGTATCAGTAACCTCTGGAATCAGGTTGTGAATCTCTTGATAATTACCAGGTGAAAAATAAGTTATCTAAGAGATTTTATATGGTAAGGGTAATTATCTTGAGAGTTGCAAGTTGGCTCCAGGGTGTTACACTTGGTATCTTTCGTAAACGTTGTAGTAAATTTTGTTACAAAAATTTTAAAACCAATATCGCTTAAATTGGATACCTAGAGCTTAAGTTATGATTGAAATAGTAGAACATGCATATGGTTATCGCATTCCACGCAAAACAGTAGCTAGAAATGGAAACTGAGATTTTTCGACTCCGAACTAGTTTTCAATGTTTTCATGAAAGTGGTCAAAAAATGTGTCGTGAAACTTTTAAAACTAGATTCACCTAAAAATGACATTCGTAGCTTAAATTAAGCTGAAATACGGAAGTATGCGCAAGGTTGTCGTCGTATGTGTGAATTTATGGGTTAAAATTAAAATTTGAGATTTTTGTGATAAATTTGCAAGACTCACAAACATAAAAGATATAGAAAATATTTAGGAAGCCTCATAAAGCTAAGATAATATTTAATGACTTGTTAACTTACCCTAGGCTCGAGCTTTGACCTTTAAAACACTAGAAAAGGATGATTCGAGGAAAGGAATTCTTGAAACCTAACATAAAAATAAGATAATAAAAAATATTAGAAAATTTTTGAGACCAAATATAAATTTTATTATGTGATTAAGATTAAGAATTTAGGCTGGCTAAACTAACTAATGTGTTTCTACATTTATTTAAATGTAGGAATTGGTCTTGTTGACAAGGTAGGATCATTAGACATCCCAGACTACTTTTCTTAAGGTGAGAGAGTTTAAGTTTTATATTCTAAATGCATGCTACGTAACTTATTGATAATATATATGTGAAGTTATATGTCATATTTGCCTTGAATGGAATGTGTTTCCCTTGTTTGTGTAGGTGGATTGTTGATGATCAGTTTGTGATGACAAATATGTGATTAAATACATTTAGAATATGTGTGGTGTGTTATATGTGTATATATACATATGTGATGAGACAGCAACATTGATGAGGCTATGAATTATATATGTTAATTGATATGAGCTTATGTGTAAATGAACAATTACTTGACCGCCATGAAGTCATTGATAGATGATGTTGATTTTGAATTGGGTGTTGAATCCCTACGCATGCCATATGAAATATTTTGATGAGCTTAATGATGCCTTATTGATTATGAATTTTACAATGAATATGAATTGATTGATTGATGATTGTGTGCCACTAACCATTGAGTATAAGTTTAGAAATCCACCGAGAGTGATGGTGGGGTAAGCAATTAGAAATCCATTGTGGATTGGTGGTATTGAATATGGATAAGATCATGAGAGTTAGTGGTTATTGAACACTTGAGATATTGATATTGGAAAACATATCACAGTTGCTTATCGATCTGGAATGTTAGGGGTTCCGCGAGGAGGCCCGATGGGAGGACGACCTTGTGAATGGGCATTGTTATTATTTACCCTAATGATTCAGTGGTAGAATCATGAAGTTTCTAACAATAGTGATTGGAGGATGATAAGTCTTGAAAGACTTAATTATTTGTTAATATTTATCACTAGTTTATAAGGAAGATTGAGTTTAATTATTAAGTTTAAAGGTAAATTAGGAAGTATTCATCAATTATGCAATTTCACTAGTTAGTTGTTAATTTAGAATTTTTCTTTTAAATTAAGAATAAAAAGATAACAAAATGGAAAAGAGTATGTCTTGAGTTAAAAAGTCCTGAGCATACTAACGTTGGCACTCAACGTACCTACACTAGTGTAATTTTATGTTGAATTTCAGGACCCGCGTACCAGCGCCCAGCTCACTTTGAAGGAAAGGATTCCAAAGGCTCAACGTAGATACGTTGACCATGAGCATGCCTACGGTGAGACAAGCGTACCAAAGTTGAACGGTTACGCTTAAGTCTAAGAGAATCAAAAGACCAGCATACTGACGCTGTGGCATAGCGTGCCTACGTGTGTTTTAGGAACAAAGCTCCAGAGGACCAACGTGCCTACGCCACCTCTACACCTATATGTATACTGGAATTAGAAAGCATCAGGTGCCACTCCAGGAAGTTAGCGTGCCTATGCTGACTTCGCCCGTAGCTACGCGCAGATGAAATATGGAAAGGAGAGTCAAGTCAGAGACCAAGCGTACCTACGCTGGTCATGACCGTTCCTACACGCAGGTGGAGAACAAAACCTTAGAAGCAACCAGAGGGTCAGCATGCTAACGCTGACCTTAACCGTGCCTACGCGTGAGTGACAGTTTAGAGGGTAACTCCTAGGCAAGAAACTAGCATGCTAACGCTGGTAATAGGTGTGGTTACGCGCATTTGCAAGGGAAACAATTTTCCATTTTGAAATTCAGTTGTAATTTAGTTAATTTATGTTTTCTATTTATTTTGTAAGTTATTAAGGGTAGATTTTGGGATTGGTAATTATTGTAAGGGTATAAACAGCTTTAGTTAAGTTAATTAGACACATAATTAATAATACAAACTCATTCTTCAAATTTACTTCTCTCTTTACATTCTTCTTTTCTCTAATTTCTCTACATTCTATTATGAACTCCAACTCCATCTTCATCTCTTCACCTTCCATGGATTGCTAAATCCATAAGGTTGGAAATAGCTAAAGCTTCAATGGAAGTTTAGTTTTGTGGCTGGAGTGTTCTCTATCTTGAAGCATGTGGAACAAAGCTAGGAATAGATTTCAACTCTGAATGGGAAGATTCAGATCTATTTTTTAGTTCTCTCCAGAGAGGAATCATGGTTGAGAACTCAGGTATTCTCCTTACTACCTAATTACTTCAGGCCTAAGGTTTTAGGTGAATAATTAAGGTTCATTCTCTTAGTTTCGCATTAGGATTTAGTGTACATAATCACCTAAGGAATTAGGATTCGTTTGCATTGAGATTAGCATTAATCACCTAAGGAATTAGGGATTAGTCATTTGTGAAGTTGTGTATACTGTAATTTAGGGAATTATTCTCCATCCATTGAGTTTTACTGAAATTGACAGCTGAAGCTAGTTCCAACCTATTCTTAAATTAGTGTTTTATCTCATTAATCACTTGTCTTAGATTTTGAAATTGCATTCTAAAAAGCACAAAAATATTAAATCAGAAACTTAAAGAATATTTCATGAATTGTTCACATTCCTGGCTTGGTTTAGCTAGTATCAGTCCTTGGGTGTGGTAATTACCTCAATCCCTGTGGGAATGATACAAATATATTACTTTTTAATGATTGATGTACTTGCCATAAAAATCATCATCCGATGAATTTGCATCAGAGGGATATCCTATGAGGAGGCCTAGTGGTAGGGTGGCTCGATGAGTGAGTGTACCCTCGATGATCCCTTATAGATCTCGTCTTCCTTTGATGTGTGATCGAGGGAGGTCCGCAACACGTTGGTAATTATGGTTGTGTTTATACCGCATGTCACCTTGGATGACTATCAGAGTTGCATATGGACGAGGCAGTTTGATATCGGTAGAAAAAGATATAGATTGGTATATTGATATGTGTGCACATTTTTATTGATGATGTTACAATATATATGTAATAGCGCACTTATGTATAATTACCACACTTTGTTATTTTCCTGTAGTCAGATCCACACTAGCATTATTGTTGTTGATATTGTTGTGATGAACATATGCGTTTAGCATATGGTTTAGTGATATGTCAATGAGAAAGAGATGTCCATGTGTGATGAATGAGTATTGATGAGAAGGTGAGAGACTGGTCTAACATCTATGATTATTGATTGATGCCTAACATAAGAAAGACTTGTAAGAATGTTATGAACATGGTTATATATCTATACATGTGCTTATCACATAATGAACATGTTGTTGTATTGTGTAATTGTCAAATGGATTCCTTTTTGAGGTAATATATGGATTACATATGCACATGTATATGTTATCACAATTGTAATGTATCCATCATTTTGAATGTGTTACCCAGTCTCTCATGTGGACCATTTTAGACATGTTCCATGGTAGGCAAATGATCTTCTTTTGAGAGTGATGCTTTTGTGGTTGTGAAGGTAAAACAGTGGTAGGAATGACTTGGCCGACAACTCTATAAAAATGTGGTTTTGATGTCGTTGTGTATGTTAAAATAACAAAGATGTTTTAAGACTGTGTATAAACTTTGATACATGCTACATGTATGCTTTTATACAAGGACGTGTGTGTGTATGCCTTCTCATATCGTGATATGTGAGAAATGTGTTTTTCTTTATCAATCCACTATTGTTTATCATTTATGTGACTTGTCGAGTTACGTTGTGGTGGAATACATATATGTGTATATATATATATATATATATATATATATATATATATATATATATATATATCGCGAAAAAGACTTATTCATAAAAACTTTAATTGATCACTCGGGGCGCCATAAGATTCACCTACGTGTTTTTTTTTTTGGTAGATTTCTAAATGTTTGTTTGGTAACCTTGTTATATAAATAGGATTTGGCTAACGATACTATATAATAGCTAATTTGATTCCATATGTCAATCAAAGTACTTTTCAATTTTGTTTGATCAACAATTCAAAAAATTTTATAACCAATCGGAATGGGGTAACCTCGACGAGGAATAAATAGGCATTAAATGGCTGCTTCTTTATTTCCTATGACCTACTACAGAGGAGTGAAAATCCTTCTTGTTGCCCAAGTCGAGAAGAAATGGTGCTTGGCTGTTGCACGTTACACCCCTTTTTCTTCTTTTTTTTTTTTAGCTTTTTACCCCTTTTTCTTCTCACGTTACTATTATTGAACCTTTGTTTGCTTATTTGGGCCTTGGCCTTTTCTATCATTTAATGATATGAGCAGTAATTATTGTACCGAATTTGCATTTATTGAAACATGGGTGTCTCACGGGTATACTCCACTCTCTTGGCCCACTATTGGTTCACTTCAGATTCTATGGGCTTAGTTAACAAATTCCAGCCCATGTGATTTTAATCAATTTTTTTAATGATGAGTTATGTTTGCATAAGCACCAAATCAATTTTTCTTTGGCAATGATAAGCGACAAATCAGTTACTTGTATCTTTTAATATAATAGATTATCTATAGAATGTTGTTTTTCTTCACCCCTAACATCGCATAAGTATTTCGAATTTTATTTATCTTCGTTTATCAATATTTGTTTTTTCAGATTAATTTTCTGGATATGCTACAATTTTCACCATGCTTCTATGCTTATAATTCCTATTGAGTATAATCTATTTACTCTATATTAAAAGAAGGTCCTTCTCTTCCACGTGTCACCTTATCCTTTATTTTAATCTATTATATTCTCTTCCACGTGTGGCTCAAAGTACAAGACTTTTCTTCTCAGTTACTACACACTTCTTTTTGCTGACAATGTCACCTCAGAACCTATTAAAATAATTAAAGAAGTACAAGAGTTGGGCCTCCGTTGCTATACACTTCTTCTTCCTAACAATGTCACCTCACCTATTATTTTTTGTGTATTTCTCATACACAAGCTCTGTTTCTCATACTCTTCTGCTTTACCTTCTTCTTCTTATTCTTCTTCTCTAATAGTAAAAAGTACATGCAAAAGCCTCATTTCTTATGTTCTTCTTTTTGTTCTTCTTCTGAAAGCTCACGAAAGCTTGCTAAGAATTTCCATGGTCATCAGTGTTTGTGTTTTATTCATCTGAATTCAAAAGGAGTAATTTAAATACCGCATACAGTTATAGTGAATGAAATGACAATAGAGAAGTAGTCGTGAAAAGTCAGAGATATTCCAAGGTAATTCCGAGTGGGTGGCTTCGACCAAAGTAATTCCGAGGGAAGTAATTCAATTCCACGTGTCAGCTTATCTTTTCTTCCGAGTGGGTGACTTCGAGGGACGTAATTCCAAGCGAAGAAATGCTCATTTCCGAGTGGGTGACTTCGAGGAAAGTAATTTCGAGCGAAGAAATGCTCATTTCCGACTGGGTGACTTCGAGCGAAGTAATTCCGAGCGAAGTAATTCCGAGCGAAGTAATTCAATTCGACGTGTCAGCTTATCTTTTATTCCGAGTGGGTGACTTCGAGGGAAATTATTCCGAGCGAAGAAATGCTCATTTTCGAGTGGGTGGCTTCGACCGAAGTAATTCCGAGGGAAGTAATTCAATTCCACGTGTCAGCTTATCTTTTCTTCCGAGTGGGTGACTTCGAGGGACGTAATTCCGAGCGAAGAAATGCTCATTTTCGAGTGGGTGACTTCGAGGGAAGTAATTCCGAGCGAAGAAATGCTCATTTCCGACTGGGTGACTTCGAGCGAAGTAATTCCAAGCAAAGTAATTCAATTCCACGTGTCAGCTTATCTTTTATTCCGAGTGGGTGACTTCGAGGCAAATTATTCCGAGCGAAGAAATGCTCATTTCCGAGTGGGTGGCTTCGACCAAAGTAATTCCGAGGGAAGTAATTCAATTCCACGTGTCAGCTTATCTTTTCTTCCGAGTGGGTGACTTCGAGGGACGTAATTCCGAGCGAAGAAATGCTCATTTCCGAGTGGGTGACTTCGAGGGAAGTAATTTCGAGCGAAGAAATGCTCATTTCTGACTGGGTGACTTCGAGCGAAGTAATTCCGAGCGAAGTAATTCAATTCCACGTGTCAGCTTATCTTTTATTCCGAATGGGTGACTTCGAGGGAAATTATTCCGAGCGAAGAAATTCTCATTTCCGAGTGGGTGTCTTCGACCGAAGTAATTCCGGGGGAAGTAATTCAATTCCACGTGTCAGCTTATCTTTTCTTCTGAGTGGGTGATTTCGAGGGACGTAATTTCGAGCGAAGAAATGCTCATTTCCGAGTGGGTGACTTCGAGGGAAGTAATTCTGAGCGAAGAAATGCTCATTTCCGACTGGGTGACTTCGAGCGAAGTAATTCCGAGTGAAGTAATTCAATTCCACGTGTCAGCTTATCTTTTATTACGAGTGGGTGACTTCGAGGGAAATTATTCCGAGCGAAGAAATGCTCATTTTCGAGTGGGTGGCTTCGACCGAAGTAATTTCGAGGGAAGTAATTCAATTCCACGTGTCAGCTTATCTTTTCTTCCGAGTGGGTGACTTTGAGGGACGTAATTCTGAGCGAAGAAATACTCATTTCCGAGTGGGTGAGTGTCAGCTTATCTTTTATTTCGAGTGGGTGACTTCGAGGGAAATTATTCCGAGCGAAGAAATGCTCATTTCCGAGTGGGTGGCTTCGACCGAAGTAATTCCGAGGGAAGTAATTCAATTCCACGTGTCAGCTTATCTTTTCTTCCGAGTGGGTGACTTCGAGGGACGTAATTCCGAGCGAAGAAATGCTCATTTCCGAGTGGGTGACTTCGACCGAAGTAATTCCGAGTGAAGAAATGCTCATTTCCGACTGGGTGACTTCGAGCGAAGTAATTCAATTCCACGTGTCAGCTTATCTTTTATTTCGAGTGGGTGACTTCGAGGGAAATTATTCCGAGCGAAGAAATGCTCATTTCCGAGTGGGTGGCTTCGACCGAAGTAATTACGAGGAAAGTAATTCAATTCCACGTGTCAACTTATCTTTTCTTCCAAGTGGGTGACTTCGAGGGACGTAATTCCGAGCGAAGAAATGCTCATTTCCGAGTGGGTGACTTCGACCAAAGTAATTCTGAGCGAAGAAATGCTCATTTTCACGTGTCAGCTTATCTTTTATTTTAGTTTTTTATTTTTTTATTTTTTTATTATTTTATTATTTTATATTACTCAATTGGACTTGAAATAGTTATTCAATTCATTTTAATATATTATTATCTTTTTCTTTCCAGAAGTTTCTTCTTCTTCCCTATTTCAGGTCTTCCCTCGAGTAAATTTCACATTTTAAACTTAAGGTAGAAACTCAGTCTCTTTCTTTCAGAAGCTTCTTCTTCCATGTTTCTTGACTAATTTATTATATTCTGTCTCTTTCTTTCAAAAGCTTCTTCTTCTTCCCTGTTTTTGGACTAAATTTTACATTTCAAACCTAAGGCAAAAACTCTGTCCCTTTCTGAAAGCTTCTTCTTCGCTGCTTTTTCATCTTCATTCTCTGACATTCTAAAGGAACAACGCATATTCCTTCTCTACTTTTTCTTCTTCCATATCTCTTAACTATTTCTTACATTTTCAAATCCTCCTCTAAAATCATCTTTACTGTTACTTTAGTTTTAGCAGTTTTCTTATTTTTCATCTATACTATTTTTTTCTTTTTTTTCCTTTTTCATATCCAAGTTAAGAACTTTACTCTGTCCCTTTCTGAAAGCTTCTTCTTCACTGCTTTTTCATCTTCCTTCTCTGACATTCTAAAGGAACTACGCATATTCCTTCTCTGCTTTTTCTTCTTCCATATCTGTTGACTATTTTTTACATTTTCAAATCCTCCTCTAAAGTCTTCTTTACTGTTACTTTAGTTTTAGCAGCTTTCTTATTTTTCATCTATACTATTTTTTTCTTCTTTTTTTGTTTTTCATATCCAAGTTAAGAACTTTTCTGTAAAGTCATTTTTATCTCATGTTTTCATGTTATTCTCAGTCTATTTTATACATATGTGACATAAAACAAATAGTCAAGTAAAGGTGGTTTTTGATTTTTTAAAGAACACTAGAGTTTGTATACATTACTATTGTCATCGATTTCATCATATACATGTTGATAATATTTTTTAAAAAACACAAGAGTTGTTGTGTACATTATTGATTACCACTTATACATGTTGATATTATTTGTGTGTATGCCTTATTGTGACTAGAGTTGTAAGTTTTAAAGAATGGTCGTGAAGATTATTGGTATTGCTATAATAGCTTTACAATAGAAATAAAACAAGATTGAGATTTGCTATGATTAGACTGGTTGGACAAAAATTTGTTTTATTTGTTTATCAAGAATGTTATAATATCCTTATAGTTGACATAAAGCAAGTATAAGACTTGCTATGATTAGAGAGATTTGGCAATAATTTATTAATATATTGTTGTGTGAAGTGGGTATTTCAAAAGAAGTCCCACATTTCTTGGCATGTGAGTGATGCTAGTGTATATATTGAAACTAGTGTGTTTGGGCTAATGAACAAGCAAGAAAGGTTATGGGCTCGCGCGCATACAAGATTAGCCCAAAATGCCAAATCTAGTGCAAATCTTCCGATTTGCCCCCCCTGCGCGTACGAATATGCGGATGTGAAAACCTTTTTATTTTTGGTTTTGTTAAGATTAATTTGAATTTCAAAACCTTATCCGGAAACAACTATTTTTGATAGTTTGAAAATTGAATGGCCTTATCTCCTAATTTATCGGGTCAAACATTATCTTTCCGGATTTGTTGTAACATGATTCCACTATCTGTAAGTAACCATCCACTAAGGCTTACAGATAAGATTCCTTTTCAAAATTTGAACTTAATTATAAAACCGTTTCTGATTTTTATATATTTTAATAATATATCTTAATCATTTTAAAATATTTTTTACCCTAAACCGGTTACATGTTTTTAAATAAGGTTACACCAAAACCCTAAAGGAATTATCTCTCTTTTTTTTCTCGCTGTCCCTCTCTCTTCTTCTCAGCTGGGTTTTCTTTTCTTTCCTCTTGCTAGTTCTGGATTTGGTTAACACCAGAAGGGGCTGTTGTATCCTGGGGAGTCCGCATACTGCGAATAACTCTTAAGGGAAATGCTACTACACGCCTCAACCTACTATTATTTCCTACAATCTTAAGAGTTATTCTTATGGCTGACAACAACAATGCTGGCGTAGCTCATAATGTGGGTCCTAACGACGGCCAACCCGACCCAAACACGGTTCAAAAACAACCACTTGTTTCCAATGCTACCGTCACCATGGCCAAGCCTCTCCCCGACGTTTCGAAGATCGAAGTTTTCGGTGGTCAATCCTACCGCCGTTGGCAGGAGCGTGTCTTCTCCGTGCTTGACATGCATGTCGTTGCATGGGCTATCTCTGAACCCAAACAACCCAACCTGAACTCATTGATGCATGGACCAATGCAAACAAGGTATGTAGGTACACCATTCTCGGTACTTTGGCTAACGATGTGTTCGATGTTTATTGTGCCTACAAGGAAGCGAAAGAAATATGGGATTCCCTCAAACTGAAGTACACCGCTGAGGATGCCGGAAAACAAAAGTTCGTTATGGGCAACTTCTACCGTTGGGAGATGACTGACGATAAAGACATAAAAGCACAAATCAATGAATACCATCGGCTTCTAGAGGACCTCAAATCAGAGAACCTTTCTATGCAGGATGAACTAGTGGCAACCTTCCTCATTGAAAAGCTTCCCCACTCCTGGAAGGACTACCAACAACAACTTAAACACAAACACAAACAGCTCTCTCTGGCGGACTTAATCACTCACATCATCATTGAAGACACTAATCGAAAGGAAGAGAAGCAAGCCCGAGCAAAAGCTTTGGCAGCAAGAGCAAACATGATATAAAGTAACTCCTCAAGAAAAAGGTATGAAAATAAAAAATCTTTTGATCACATTCCTAAGCCATCTAACCCCCTACCTTCAAAAGGAAGGGTTTTTGCTATGTGTGTGGAAAACCAGGTCATCATGCTGCTGTGTGTAGGTTCAGGAAGAGAAACGACGTTCCTCCTAAACCAAAGGCAAACTTGGTTGAAGGAGATGATATAATTGCTGCGGTCATTTCTCAAGCCTTGATTGTGGCCAATGTGAGCAAATGGGTGGTAGACTCAGGGGCTACCAGGCACATATGTGCAAATCGAGAAATGTTTTCCTCCTACACAATGGTGGGAGATGGAGAAGAATCGGTATATCTTGGTGATTCCCGCAAAGTTGATGTTGTCGGGAAAGGCAAGATTCTTTTGAAGCTCACATCGGGAAAGACACTAGCACTAAATGACGTTTTGCATGTACCTAGCATAAGAGCGAATTTGGTTTCTGTGGCTCTATTGGGAAAAGTAGGGGTTAAAGTGTCCTTTGAATCAGAAAAAATTGTGATGACCAAAAATGGTGTTTTTGTGGGTAAGGGATATTGTGATCAAGGGTTGTTCGTTTTAAACATTTCAGAAATTATTAATAATAATTTATCTCCAGCTTATATGCTTGACTCGTATGACATTTGGCATGCTAGATTAGGACACGTTAGTGTACCTTATTTGAATTGTATGCGTATTGATGGTTTAATTTCTGGAATTAAAAATGCATGTTTAAATAAATATGGTGTATGTATCGAATCAAAAATTACGAAAAAACCGTGTATTTCCGTTCAACGTGAATCTGAATTACTTGATTTAATCCACACCGACTTAGGAGATTTAAAACAAACAATATCTAGAGGTGGTAAAAAATATTATGTAACTTTTATAGATGACTTTTCTAGATACACTAAAGTATATCTAATTAAACATAAAGATGGGGCGTTTAACATGTTCTTACTTTATAAAGCCGAAGTAGAAAATCAATTAAATAAGAAAATAAAAAGAGTTAGATCTGATAGAGGTGGCGAGTACGTATTGTTTAATGAATTTTGTGAAAAGGAAGGAATAATCCATGAAACAACTCCACCCTACTCACCTCAATCTAATGGTGTAGCTGAAAGGAAAAATAGGACCTTGAAAGAAATGATGAATGCACTATTAATTAGTTCTGCCGCACCTGATAACTTATGGGGTGAAGCCTTATTAACAGCCTGTCACCTTCAAAATAGAATTCCCTATAAAAATTCTAGGAAAACTCCCTATGAGCTTTGGAAAGGTCACAAACCTAATCTTAAATATTTAAAAGTGTGGGGGTGTTTGGCTAAGGTAATGCTACCAGATCCTAAAAAGAGAAAAATAGGATCGAAAACATCGGATTGTATGTTTATTGGATATGTTGAGCATAGTGCTACATATAGGTTTCTTGTCATTAAAAGTGATGTGCTTGATTGTAATACTATCATTGAAACTAAGAACGCAGAATTTTTTGAGCATTTATTTCCCATGAAAAATAATTTTGATAATACTTAAAATGCACCTTCACTTATCAACAATGAGAACCCATATAATGATTTGAGAAGAAGCAAGAGACAACGAAAAGAAACATCCTTTGGAAATGATTTTTACATATATCTTGTTGGAAAGGATCCTTTGACCTTTTCCGAAGCAATTTCTTCCTCTGACTCAAATTTTTGGAAAGAAGCAATTAAAAATGAATTAGATTCAATTTTAAAGTCTAACACTTGGGCTTTAGTTGATTTACCTCCGGGAACTAAGCCCATTGGTTGCAAATGGATTTTTAAGAAGAAGCTTTTACCAGATGGTTTAGTTGAAAAGTACAAAGCTCGTTTAGTAGCAAAAGGTTTCACACAAAAAGAAAATATAGATTATTTTGACACCTTTGCCCCGGTAACAAGAATTTCTTCTATAAGAATCTTAATTGCTTTAGCATCCATTCATAATCTAGTTATTCATCAAATGGATGTAAAAACTGCCCTTTTAAATGGTGAGCTAGAAGAAGAAATTTACATGGCTCAACCTGAAGGTTTCGTTGTCCCTGGTCAAGAACATAAAGTATGCAAACTTCTCAAATCTTTATACGGATTAAAACAAGCACCTAAACAATGGCATGAGAAATTTGATGCAGTTCTAACTAGCTATGGTTTTTCCTCTATTGAAGTTGATAAATATGTCTATACAAAAACAGAAAATGGTGAATGTGTGATTGTCTATTTGTATGTAGATGACATGCTCATCTTCGGAACATATGATGTTATTGTATACGATACTAAGTGTTTCCTTGCTTGTAATTTTGATATGAAAGATATGGGTAATGCAAATGTGATTCTAGGAGTTAAAATCATAAGGAAGGGTAACAGCATAATGCTCTCTCAAGAGCATTATGTTGAGAAACTTCTTCAGAAGTTTGGACACCTCGACACTAAACCAGTGTCAACCCCTTATGACTGTAACTCTCAGTTAAAGAGAAATACTGGTGACCCTGTATCACAATCTGAATATGCTCAGATTATTGGGAGTCTGTTGCATTTAATGAATTTTTCAAGACCAGATATAGCTTATGCTGTTGGCAAATTAAGCAGATACACACATAATCCCAATGCTGAGCACTGGACAGCATTGTCTAGGTTGATGAGATATCTGAGAGGTACCATGGATTATGGTATTCTGTATAGTGGATTTCCCGCTATGTTGGAAGGATACAGTGATGCAAACTGGATCTCAGATTCAGATGAGATAAAGTCCACTAGTGGTTATGTATTCACACTAGGCGGTGGTGCTGTCACCTGGAAATCAGCCAAACAAACCATTGTTGCAAGATCCACTATGGAGTCAGAGTTTATAGCTCTGGAGATGGCTGGTAATGAGGCTGAGTGGTTGAGAAACTTCTTAGCGAGTATACCTCTAAGGACAAAACCAACGCCTTCAGTGTCTATGCATTGTGATAGCCAATCGGCTATAGGTGTTGCTAAATATAATTCTTACAATGGTAAGAACCGTCATATACGATTAAGACACAAAGTTGTAAAGCAGCTGCTGAAAGATGGAATCATATCTATTGGATATGTGAGGTCAGAAGTGAATTTGGCCGATCCTCTGACTAAACCATTAAGTAGAAAACTTACTTATGAAACATCGAGGGGAATGGGACTACAGTCCACATCAGAATTAACAATGATGGGAACCCAACCTTTGTGATTGGAGATTCCATGAAGAAGGTTCATATGGGTAATAACAAGTCATTGTTAATTCACTAGCACTTTCCTTTCCCATTCCTATGGTGTGTGAAGTGTTAGGCTGCATTGAATGAGAGGTTAGGTTATGAAACCTTTAATGATTTCATATCCCTTATGGGTGGTGTATATAATGCAGGATACACTTGATGAGATCACCTATATGAGTGTCAAGTGGGGCCGCTTGCATGAGGTTAAGATAAATCTCTAGAGCACTCATGAATTACCAGGCACGCGCACGGCCTAAATGCGATAACGGCGATAACGGAAAGAGAAGTCGAGTGTAATATGACAAGTAAGCCTCTAGCTTACTCTCGAGTGATGTTTGGTTCATAGAAGCTATGCTTCACCAACACACTGTATGGTATGCTTATTTGTCTAGGACTTGGTTCATAGTCCAAAAGACACCAAGTCTGATGTATTCACACTCATAATGTAAACCTAGCAAACTCAATGATATTTTTAAAAATATTCTTTGTTGTTTTGAAATTGTTTTACTGTTTTAAATTCTTTTGAAATATGTGGGGGATTGTTGTGTGGAGTGGTATTTCAAAAGAAGTCCCACATTGCTTGGCATGTGAGTGATGCTAGTGTATATATTGAAACTAGTGTGTTTGGGCTAATGAACAAGTAAGAAAGGTTATGGGCTCGCACACATACGAGATTAGCCCAAAATGCCAAATCTAGTGTAAATCTTCCGATTTGCCCCCCCCTGCGCGCACGAATATGCGGATGTGAAAACCTTTTTATTTTTGGTTTTGTTAAGATTAATTTGAATTTCAAAACCTTATCCGGAAACAACTATTTTTGATAGTTTGAAAATTGAATGGCCTTATCTCGTAATTTACCGGGTCAAACATTATCTTTCCGGATTTGTTGTAACATGATTCCACTATCTGTAATTAACCGTCCACTAAGGCTTACAGATAAGATTCCTTTTCAAAATTTGAACTTAATTATAAAACCGTTTCTGATTTTTATATATTTTAATAATATATCTTAATCATTTTAAAATATTTTTTACCCTAAACCGGTTACATGTTTTTAAATAAGGTTACACCAAAACCCTAAAGGAATTATCTCTCTTTTTTTTCTCGCTGTCCCTCTCTCTTCTTCTCAGCTGGGTTTTCTTTTCTTTCCTCTTGCTAGTTCTAGACCTGGTTAACAACAGAAGGGGCTGTTGTATCCTGGAGAGTCCACATACTGCGAATAACTCTTAAGGGCAGTGCTACTACACGCCTCAGCCTACTATTATTTCCTACATATATTATATTACTCAATAAACCTCTTTATTTGCTTTTAGCCATGGCACGTAAGGTAAATGATATTGATGAAATCAACAATACAAAGGAAACATGGAAACTATGCGTAAGAATTGTCACTTGCGATGTGTTGATAGGCCTCAAAAACCAGCATCCATGGAGTTGATATTTATGGATAAAAAGGTAATGTTATATTTGTTACTATATTGTCTGAAACATTATTTGTTTAAACTTTGAATATAATTTGAGCTATTGGCCTTTTATTTATGTACAGGGAGATAAAATATTGGCTATTGTACCAAATTGGTGTTTTGATAATTGGAAATCTCAACTCCAAGAGGGCAAGAAATATATTGTTCAAAATTTTGAGGTTGAAGATTATACCAGCCAATATAAAATATCCAACCATCGTTATAAGTTATGCTTTACAAAAGGAACAATTGCACAACAAATTGATACTCTTGAGATACCAGAATATATTTATCATTTTACTAGCTTTGAGGACATCATATTTGGGAATGCTTGCCCAGATGTATTAGTGGGTAATAATGATTTTTATTTGAAATTTATTTATGATCTGTCATTAAAGTTAATTACAAAAGCTTACTTTTCTTTTGTTAATTAAACAGATGTGATTGGTGAATTTGTTGCTATAGAACAATATCAATGGACATCTCCAAAGAATTTTGCGGTGATCAGAATGAAAAACCATAGGTCAATGAGTAAAAAGCTGTGAACCAGTATTGCTTCATTTTTTAGAAATTTTGTTATTATTAAATAAAAATTTATTATTTAACGTATTATACTTTTCCTTTTCCAATCAAAGGGGCAATACATTAAGTTGCACTCTTTGGGAAGAATATGTAAAGCAGCTTAAAAATTTCTTGGACAAGACTGAATGTGGACCCATAGTGATAGTGCTTACACTAGCAAAAATAAGACACTCAAAAGGTTACTAAACTATAATTTTATATTATAAATATATTTATTTTATTTTTACATATATTAGGTGTAACCTTTTAAAATTTTTGTTAGGAATGGATCAAATTAGCATTCAAAATTCCATGTATGCCTCAAAGCTGCTAATCAATGAGGACATATATGAGATTCGTGAATACAAGAAGAGGTATAAACAATATCCTTCTCTCTAACTTGATTTATCTCTTTACTGTGCTTATTTTATTTTGAATTGCAGTTTGGATCCATCAGAAGAGTCTTATAGTCAGAAAATCACCTCACTCCCTTCAGCTTCTCAAGTTTCCACTGAAGACAAATTTTTCCAAAATGCAGAAATTAAAAGTTTAATGGAAATTAATGAACTCAATCAGGTTTTGAAAAAATAACTTTTATTTATACATTGCTATTTGTAATTAAATTGGTCTTATTAATTGCCTCTAGCAAATAGACTAAAATATAACAATAAATTTATTTTTGTAGAGGAAGTGTTATGTAACTGTGGCAAAGATTGACAAAATATGTGTTGTAAATGGATGGTGCTATGAAGCATGTAGTAAGTGCAACAAGAAAGCAAATCCAGAACATGTACCATATAACTGTCAAAGTTGTGGGACAAAAATATTATAAACAATGCTAAGGTTATTAGTAACCTTACATCCTTCTAAAAATCTAGAATTTATTTATGACACTTGACAATTTCCTTAAGTGGACGGATTTTTTTTATAAACAGGTTTAAGTTAGAGGTATTGGTTTCGTATGATGAAGCAAGATCAAGGTTTGTCTTGTGGGATGAAAATTGCATTCAATTGGTTAAGCAAAATGCATCTGAACTTAGAAAACAACAGATTTTGGTATGCATATATCATTTTTTCCCACACAAGACTATCAATTAATCAAAATAATTAATGAAATCTTTATTTTTTTGACTCTTTTTTTTGTAGGAAGGTGAGCTGGATCTAATGTCTATCCCTGAACCTATTGATACTATCTTAGGGAAACAATTGGCTTTTAAGATTAAAGTTCAACCACCATATAAGCAACACTCCGTGCTAAATTTCTCAGAGGATGTTCATATAATAGATTCTATCATACAACAAATTTCAAAGTCTGAGGTATGTATACATCATGTAATGTTTTTAATAAACATGATTTGAACATTTTTTAACTTTAGATTTAACTAAATTTTAGGGTGTTCTAAAAACTGATAAAGGCAAATCAATTGTGGAGCCAGTGTTTGAGCAAGATATATTTGAAACTGTAAGTTAAAATAGATATATTTATATGGTTCAATTTCTTATTTAAATTCATTATACAAGTGTTGAATCTCATTAATTTTTTTTAATGTGGCAGCAATCTTTATCTGCTACAGCAGATTTTGATCCCCAAACAGGATTTTCAACACCTGCAAAGAGAGTATCTTCTCAAATGCAACATGATGATATGCTCGAAGAGTTAACTCAAAGTCAACTTTCTACCTCTAAAATAACAAAGCACATAAAAACTGAATGAATAGTTTCTTATGATTAGGTAAATCAGTATATTTTGGATAGTACTTAGTATTTTGTTTTGTAATTATACTAATTAATATACTTTAAAACCAAACTGACTGTGAAGAACATACAAGCACGAATATGTTGGTTTTGATATTTGACAACTGCTGGTCTGTTAATTAATTATGAAAATTCACTTTTTGTATGAAAAGCATTAAGTTGTTTTGTTGTATCATTCTACCACTCATGAAATTATAAGCTTTCCTTTTTTCTGATATAACAAACTATTGTTAAATATGTATATTAGCAAGGTACTATTAAAATAATTGGAATGGTATTAACTCTTAACTTAAGGAAGGAGAGATCATATATGGAATGCTAATAACATGATGAAACTTTGGCTTTTCCCACCCTTAAGTCAGAAATATCTCAGTCAGAAAGGAAACATTTAGAGTAGAGGAAGATGTTGAAACAGCCTTTGACCCCTGGGATAATAGACAATTCCAGCAGTCGTAACTAATTGAATCCCTATAGCTGGACCAAGTTAGGTCCAATCCGAGCCAATGTACTTCTATATATATTTATTATATATTAGAATATATTTAATATATATTTAATAAATATACACTTAAGAGTGTTGGGTCAAGAATTAATATGCACATAAGTGTGTTATCTTTTTGTACAAAGAAGGATCAACTTATTACAGAGAACTCGTGAAAGTTACTCCCCTCGATGACTTCTTATAAACATTGAATTTCATTAGTTCAAACCATAACCTTCTTGTGGCGAGACAACGAAAAAGTCAAACCGGTTACGACGGAATGCAGAAAACGAAGAGTGAACAGAAAATTGAGGAATTTGAGAAATGCGAAGAGGTGAGACAATCAGACAGACAGAGACCTTGAGAGTTCGTTCAGAGAGTAAGAAGCGAAGGAGGCGTGTGATTGTGACGCATGGATGAGAGAGTGATAGATTTGGTTAGAGGCTTCGTTAAGAAGAAAGCGTGCGAGCCTAGAAGTATCCTTTGTTGCCAAGCGTGGCTCTATAGATATAATATAGCATTTGCCCACTACGAGTCCAATTTAAAATCAATCAAGTACTTTGTTCCAAAGTGACCACTCGGAAATGCCTCACTCGGAGACACCCCACTCGGAAGAATGGAAACCCACTCAGAAATATCTCAGTCAGAAATATCTCTACCTGAAAAGTCCTCATTCCGAGTTAAAGCCCCTTTTCGTTCAGATTTGATTCACTCGGGAATTATTCAGCCGGAAATATCTATGCCGGAGAAGCACCCATTTCAAGTCAGAGCCTCTTTTCATTCAGAATTGATTCACTCGGAGGTGATTCCCTCAAAAATGTCTGATTGAAAAACATTCATTCAAAATCCGAGCCTTTCTTCGCTCGGAAGTACCTCCCTCGAAAGTGACCCACTGAGAAATGTCTCACTCGGAGACACTCCACTGGGAAGAATGGAAACCCACTCGGAAATATGTCATCTTTGACTCTGGAGACGATAGCCAGATAATGATCCGTGTTTTGCCCAGTTATAGAAAATAAATATGTTATAATATGATGATATCAAATAGAAATCTTGAAATTTTAATTATAATTAGAATATTTATGATTTTTTATATTGAGATATAGTCAGAATGATGTGTTAGGTAAAAAAATCTTTAATCTACTAAATTCACATTTAAATGGTAGTTATATTCAAATGTAGTTTCATAATACTCGAATTGTCTATTATCCCGGGGCTCAAACCCTGTTTTATCATTTTCCTCTACTCTAAAATGAATAATTATCAAGTAATAAAAGATTAGCCTATGAAATTACACTCAAATAAACAATCGGCGACGAATGGAAAGTGAAAGAGTGACCGAGTGAATGAAGGGCCGAGTGATGCAGTGAGAGACCGAGTGAGGGAAAAAGAGACTGCAGAGGAGTCAGAGACTGACTGAGGGCGAAAGAGATCGACTGAGGGAAGAAAAGACTGCAGAGAAAGAGTCAGAGACTGACTGAGGGCGAAAGAGATCGACTGAGGGAGAAAGACAGATGGAGTGAAAGACCGAGAGGGAGAGACGAGTGAAAAAAGAAACCGACTGAGGGAGATTATCAACAAACATATTCATTCATAGTTGTTCAACTCGAGTATTTAAAATTGCTTTATTATAAATAATCATGTACCATCCAAGTTAACTCGGAAATGTCTCACTTGGAGACACTCCACTCGGAAGAATGGAAACCCACTCGGAAACATGTCATCTTTGGCTCTGGAGACGATAGCCACGCAATTATGCTAAAGTACCTGGTCGTTGACTTCCCTGGCTCATACAATGTCATCTCAACCTTGTACTTGACGATGGAATTTCCCTTCTGAGATACACGTATCAGAGTTATCTGGGCCGACCCTGAGATAGCCTAAAATTGCTATCATGAGAGCTTCCGTCTAAAGCAAACATGTAGAGTAGAGGAAAATGATGAAACAGGGTTTGACCCCCGGGATAATAGACAATTCGAGCATTCATAACTAATTGAATCCCTATAGCTGGTCCAAGTTAAGTCCAATCCGACCCAATGTACTTCTATCAATGCCGTGCTAGACCCGAGCCTAGAAGTATGCTTGGTTGCCAAGTGTCTCTCTATAGATATAATATAGCATTTGCCAACTACCAGTCCAATTTAAAATCAATCAAGTACTTCGTTCCAGAGTGACCCACTCAGAAATGTCTCACTCGGAGACAACCCACTCGGAAGAATGGAAACCCACTCGGAAATATGTCATCTTTGGCTCTGGAGATGATAGCCAAGCAGTTATGCTGAAGTACCTGGTCGTTGACTTCCCTGCCTCATACAATGTCATCTCAACCTTGTACTTGACGATGGAATTTCCCTTCTGAGATAGGTGTATCAGAGTTATCTGGGCCGACCCTGAGATAGCCTAAAATTGCTATCATCAGAGCTTCCGTCTAAAGGAAACATTTACAGTAGAGGAAGATGTTGAAACAGCGTTTGACCCCTGGGATAATAGATAATTACGACTACTTCTCTATTGTCATTTCATTCACTATAACTGTATGCGGTATTTAAATTTCTCCTTTTGACTTCAGATGAATAAAACACAAACACTGATGACCATGGAAGAGTATGAGAAACAGAGCTTGTGTTTGAGAAATACAGAAAAAATAACAGGTGAGGTGACATTGTTAGGAAGAAGAAGTGTATAGCAACGGAGGCCCAACTCTTGTACTTTTTTAAATATTTTAACAAGTTCTGAGGTGACATTGTCAGCAAAAAGAAGTGTATAGTAACTGAAAAAAAAAGTCTTGTACTTTGATAAATGATTATTAATAAGATAGATATATATATATATATATATATAGGCACTGTGCACTGCAGACTCTACACTGCAAATTCTACTTCAACTCTGTAACACTTACAGCTTACAAAAGAACAAAAACCAAGAATGTAAAATGTAAAATAATAATAATTTCAAATGTTCTGCAACCCTTTTCTTTTCTCTCTGTTTGATTACATTTAATTAGTCACCAGAAGCTTCTTCTTCCTCCATTTCTCCCCTTTGTTTTCTGCAACCCTTTTCTTTTCTCTCTATTTAATTACATTTAATTAGTCACCAGAAGCTTCTTCTTCCTCCATTTCTCCCCTTTGTTTTTTCACATTTTCAAATTCAAGGTAAGAAGAAGCCATTTTACTATTATTTTAGATTTAAAAGATTTTTTTATCTTCTATCTGTATCATTTTTCTTTAAATTTTTAGATCTAATGTAAGAATTTTCTTCTAAAGTCATTTTTATTTCAAAACCTCTTAAGTCATTTTATCTTCTATTTGTAATGACAATTTTTTTAAAAAGCAGATAGAATTCTGCTTCTTTTCTTTAGAATGGTTGAGAATATCATTGTTGTTGCTATAGTATCTTTATAATAGGGATAAAGCAAGTATGAGACTTGCTATACACTACCGTTACTGATTTTCACATATACATGTTTGTAATGTTATAGGGATGTCTGAACAAAGACCTGCTTCAACAAAGGCAAGATTGAGAAGAAAAAAAATTTTAAATCAAAAATGAAATTCTACCATGAGGAACACCAATGCAAGTCAAAATTCCAGAAACCAATGCAACAAAGGTTTTATTATAATTTCACTTAACTTTAGAAATAAAAATAATTAGTTTATTTTTTAAAAGTTGTGTATACTTTATTTTAATAGTTATATAATATGTCTGTGATGCAGAGAATCTTTTACCTATACATGCTTCAAACACAGACATTACTTCAAACACAATGACCATGAAAAATTGTGATGAATCTCTGTATACGCTGAAAGATCAAGAAAAAGAACGAGTGAATGAAACAACGAGTGAAAGAGATACCGAGTGGATGAGAGACCGAGAAAGACTCAGAAAGAGTGAGGGGTGAGGGAACTGAGAGGGTGAGAGACGAGTGGATGAAAGAACGAGTGAAAGAGATCCGGTGAAAGAACCGAGAGAGTGACATAACGAGAGTGGATCAAACAACGAGTAAAAGAGATCGGGTGAGGGAATAAGAGACTGAGTGAGAAGTGACGGAACCGAGAGAGGGAGACACAAGTGAAACAGAGACCGAGAGGGAGAGACGAGTGAAAGAGATCGAGTGACGAACGAAAGAGTGAAAGAACGACAGTGGAAATTTGACTGTCCGCGACTTGGGGCATGATTGGATTTTAAACTTAGTTTCTTAAAGTTTTTCAAAAACAACATTTGACTGAATGATTTTTAGTTTAAGCTTTTTTTAATCGATATTGTTTCTATTTAAATTGTTTAACTTATGTGTAATAATTGAATTATTTATTTTCATTATTTTTTATAATTAATTATTTACTTTATTAAAAAACGTTAATATCGTAAAAATAGAAATAAATGATCAAATAAATATTTTAAAATGAATAATTATCAAGTAATAAAAGATTAGCCTATGAAACTACACTCAAATAAACAATCCGCGACGAGTGGAAGAGTGAAAGAGTAACCGAGTGAATGAAGGGCCAAGTGATGGAGTAAGAGACCGACTGAGGGAAAAAGAGATTGCAGAGAGGGAGTCAGAGACTGACTGAGGGCGAAAGAGACCAACTGAGGGAGAAAGGCAGATGGAGTGAGAGACCGAGAGAGAGACACGAGTGAAAAAAGGAAGTGATAGACCGAGAAAGGACAAAATATGGAGTTCACAGTGGAGCTTAAGCGCAATTGCCTTATCACCTCACCTTGCTCAAGCGTCATATTGTTACTGTGCGGAATTGCCAAATCACAAGCGAGTGCCGACTCGCTTGAACGAATGCCACACATTAACCTGAGTGAATGAGACGCACACGAGAAACTCAAGTTGGGATTTCACTCGGCAAAAGGGTTTCACTCGGCAAAACACTCAACTTCTATTCACTCGGGCATACCATGCTTGACTCATTTTTACTCTCCACTCGGAATGGTTCGCTCGGTCGCAGCTCCCTCGGGGATAATTTAACTTCCCTCACTCGGTAAGAGTTCCTCCGGGTATTCTCACTCGGAAAATACCCTGACCTTACTTCACTCTAGAGAACTCAATTTTCACTCGGAAACCGTCTACCTTTTTTTTTACTCGGAATCATGATACACCCTCTTTTACTCGGGACACTCTCCCAGCCAATCTCACTCGGGACATACAACCTTCTACTCAGAGGAGGATTTCTCGATTATCCTTCACTCGGGAATCAATCCGCTCGGTAAAAGACTGTCACAACAACCACGTGAAAATACATATACCAAGCAGAATATAATATAAGTTCACATCAGATTCAACTTAAGTCAGCACACATTACACACTCGAAAAACTTCTTATACACACATATACATTACACAATTACTCAAAATCACTCGGGCCTTGGCATCGATCTCCATATTCCATCGTTACCCTGACTTAACACCCTTCATCATCTGACCCATTCGTTATATTAACGGCCTGAAACCATTTCTTAAAGTCCCCCTGCGATCCAACATCAAAGTTTGGGGGATGTTAGAATTTTCCTTAAACTACCCGTGCAAATGCACGAGTCCACTACTAGTAATAATTATAAAACTGTGTTGACGCAAAATGTAACAACCAGAAGCAATATATATAATGCAAGCACGTATACCAAGGTGGCGGTAATTTGTGGAAGAAAGTGTATAAATAAAAGGAATGAAACCTACAGTAACGTAACGGGTCCAAGGTGGATCTATACACGAGATATGTGCAGATGTGCTTATGAACGTGAAAACCACTTCTAAGCAAGTCTTTACAAATAATCGATTATCTAATTGAGAGTTACGATCCAATTAATTAAGCTTCCGTTTGGTTTTCCGTTAATCTCAGAAATTGTCTCCGACAATTTAAAGGATTAATATTAATTTTTAAATTTTTCTATGTTTATAACTTTGTTTCTTTAACTATATACTAAATAAATATTAAATCGACTGATTTAATTTAATTTTAATAATAATACGTTTAAGTGTCTCTGGAGGTATATTGGGCCCGTTTGTTTAAGCTTATTAAAAAAGTGATTATAAAAAAATGATTCTTTTATAATCATTTTTTTAATAAGCAGATCAGAGTTGCTTCTTAAAATAAGCCAGCTTCTGCTTATTTTTGAAACTTTAAACAAACACGTTAAAATTTAAAATAAGTACTTTTTTTAATTAAAAAAGTACTTATTTCTTAAAATAAATTTAAACAAACGATCTCATTCTTTAGTGCAAGATTCACGATTAAAAAACGTTCCATTTGAATAATTAATTTCTTTGTTTATTTATTCGTTAATCTACCCTGGCATGTCCCTACACATAATAATTAACCATATAGAAACTCATCATAACAATATTAATTTAAACATTTGGTTGCTTCCCCACTTTCATTTTCATGGGACACCCATTATCCAAGTGGAAACGCTTAAACCACCTTCAACCTTGAAATATTAAAATTATATACCTTCTTTATTCTCCACTTTGTAATTATTCAATCACCACCTTCATGTGTGATCTGCTTCTTTTTATAACTTTAACTTGGAATTTTATTATTTTATTTTAAGAGTTTAATTTTGACAGTCTAATGATTTTTATACGGTACCAATGTAAATACATATACAACTATGAAAAATTAAAGCAAATCATATGTCATTCTTGTTTTATTTTCTCAACCTATTTACCATGTTATAAATTCTTGCAATGATCATTCATTTTAATACAAGACGGTGATGTGACAAACAGTAAATAAATACTATTAAAATAGAAAAATTGAAAGTTTGGTTAATAATTTATTTTGTCAGTGCATTAAATTAGAATAGTGTGTTAAGGATTCCTTTTCTTATTTTGGTTTTCGGTTTCCATTTGAAAACAAATTACAATTTACAAGGAAAATCAAGAACCGTACGAGAGAATCCTATTTCCCCTTTTCGTAGAAAACGATTATAGCAGGGATTTTGTAATAACACTTTCAGCCATATCGGCACCTATCTTTAGCCACCAATACCTTTCTTTGAATGATGTTATTTTACATCACTTTTTGGGTGGTTTTTTTTATGTTTGAAGAAAAACAATAGAAAAAATAAATAAAAGATGTAACAGATAAAAATCGATAAAAAAAAAATTTGTGTTAAATGTTGCATAATATAATATAATTGATTATTTATTTAGTGGTGAAACACACTGCACTCAAGGATATGTCAGAAACAAAATAGTTGCAACGCAGCTACGCAAATGTGTTTCTAACTACATCTGAGCACCCCCAGAGTTTTCCAAACTTCAATTACTAAAATAGCTAAAATTAACTTAATTTGGAAAATGAGTAAACATCAATTAGTATTTCAACATAAGATATATCAACTGAGAAAATAATAGATGTGAAATAAGTTATTTAAAAATTTGTTTGGTTATCATGTATGATAAAAAAAAATACTTAATTGATAGGAGTGATAAGGTGATTTATAGATTCAAGTTTTGTGAAAGAGAAAAAAAATCGTATATTTTTTTAATAAAACTAATAATTAATTGTTAAGTTTTATTTTATCTATTTTTTTATTTGTCTTTTAAGATTAAATCACACATTAAGAAAAATAGTTAATATTTTTGAATTACAATATTTTTACATATATTAATTAGTATAACAATATAATAAATAAGTTCTTGAAATTTTAAACAGACTGATAAAAAAAACAAATTTTTTTCAAAAGAAAAATAGATAAAAAAAAACGAGTTATTAGGAAAAAACTTAATTGATTCTCAAACAAAATATTATAGTATAAATATAAGTGTGCAGGTTTCAAACAAAAATGATATTTAAACAAACATTTTTCCTAAATTAGTCCTAAAGTAATCGTATGTACAAATAAATATAAGTGTGAAAAGAGAATCAGGAAAGAATAGGGGGTGCATAATGTCGCGACCGGGATCGCGACGGGACGGCCGACCCTTAAAAATAAAACGAGTTTCGAAATCCTTTCGAAAAAAAAATAGGGAGTCGCCACCAATATTTTCAAGGATAAAATACCGGAAAAACCTTTATTAAAGCATTGGTCATAAAAATGAAATTCTAAGTTCGGGAGTCTAATTACAGGTGAGGAAGGTATTAGCACCTCACAACTGTCCGTTATAAAACGGTTACCTCAAGATGATAGCGCGCATTATAATTAGCCCAAAAATTATTTTAACTTCTTTAGAAAAGGAACGTACGAAATGACAAAGCCTACAAAAATAAACAAAAATAGACACAGAATTTTTTAAACATGAGATTAACAGGACGTCTCGTCCAAATTAACCTCGCTCCTTTTTTTTAAAAGAGATATTATTAAAAAAATATGAGATTAACAGGACGTCTCGTCCAAATTAATCTTGCTCCTTCTTTTAAAGAAATACTACAAAAATATGAGATTAACAAGACGTATCGTCTAAATTAACCTCGCTCTTCCTTTTTTTTAAAAAAAAAGAGATATTATAAAAAAACATGAGATTAACAGGACGTCTTGTCCAAATTAACCTCGCTCCTTCTTTTAGTAACAAGACAAAAATGGAAACTCTAAAAATTAAACAAAGAAAGATAGGCCCGACAGGAACTACTTCCCGCTCCTACGTATTCTCGAGCTTTTGAGAAATCAGGGTCACATAGTTCTTTGAAAATTATTTTTAGGTATATTTAAAAAAATATTTTTGAAACTTTGATTTTAATTTAAAGAAAATAACAAAAATATTTTTTATAAACTTATAACAAACATATTTTCATGTTTACATCAATCATAAATAAGATAAAACAAAGAAAAAAGTTAATTAAATTAAAAGTTTTTTTAAAGCTTATCAACAATATAAAATGGAGACTAAAAAAGTAGAAAATAAAAGGTAAAAAGGTAAAGAAAAACTAGAAAGTGGAAGCTCGGGTTTGAAACTAGCTCCTTTAGTACTTAACACTCAACATTTGCCATCAAGACAATAATGATTTTCTATCAAAAGCAAAACAGATAAAAATAATACAAGATTTTTCCATCAGAAGGAACTTGAGTTTTGAACTCACACCCCTTTGGTATCTAACATGTGTAATCACCACTAGGCCATCACAATTACATTGTTAAGAAAGCAAAAAGATGGGTCATAACTAATTCATAAGTTTTAGTTTTATTTTAAAAAAATGTGAAAGAAGGGAAGCTGGGTTCAAACCCTTTCCCTACTGGTACCTAAAGGCTAAAACTCACCACTAAGCCAATACACCCTCATAAGCAAGATTCGCGTGTAAATAAATATAACACGTTATTTCCCTCTCTGTTCAAACAAAAAAAACAAAAGGGTCTCACTGTAAGGCCCATAAACCACTTTCATTAACCTATATTTTGGCCAGGAAATGAAAAGGAGTGACGACAGAGAAAGGAAATGAAACAAAGTAAGAGAAAGAAAAGGGAGAAGGAGGAAACCAACACATTGAGGGAGGCAAGACAGCGGTCTAGATGGTGGTGGTCGGTGGCACGTGGTAGTTGATGGTGGCGAGCAGGAGCCTTTTTCTTTGTCTCTTCTCTTTTGCTATTATTAGTTGCTTTTGGTTGCTATTGGGTTGTACGGTGATGAGGATGAAATTTTGATTTTTTTCTTTTCCTGAGAATAATGTTTTTTTTGGCTGTTGTTTTCTTTGTTGTGAAGAGAAAGAAGAGAGGAAATGATTTTTTTTTGGAATTTTCAGAGAAGGTTTCTTGGTTCTCTTGTTCTCGTTGCTGTATTGGTTCTGTCCTTTTTTCTTGAGGAAGATGGTGAAGATGAGGATATAAGGATGAAGGTGACGTTGCTAGTGGGGAACCAGATTCGGATTCCGGACTGGTTTCCCGGAATGGTGGGGAAGAGAAAAAATTATTATTTAATTTTTAATAATTAAAAATAAAAATAAAAAATGAAAAGAAATATGGTGTTTACACATAATTGGGCTAAGAAATAAATCTCAACTAATTAAAACTAATTAGTTGGCTTTGGATAGGATTTATATAAGTTTCTCAACAAAATCAACCCAATTAAATTAGTCCGATCAAGATATGGTTATTTATATTTGGCCATGGTATTGACAAAGTATTAAATTTTTAAAAGATTGATTAAAAATATGAAAAACTGTCATATAAAAATAATTAAATTAAATTTCTATTATAAAATTCAATTAAAGATTCTATATTTAGAATTAAAAATAGGAAATTATTCATTAATATAAATCAAAAAAAATTAAATCTTTAAAAAATTTTAAAACGCAAAATAACCCCAACAAACTCACCTAAATTGTTTTTCACTGAAAAGTATATACAAAATCCAGTCATGGATTTGATTTTGATTTTATATGAAATTTTAATTTTTTTACTACAATAAATTTTAATATACAATATATATTTTTAAATTTTTATTAAAATATTAATATTATTAAACAATACTATATTTCCTTCCATTTAAGGAAATAATTAATTTTAGTTGGGACCATTATTTTTTTCTTTTTCCTTTTAAGTAATAAGGGAAGACATTTTTCCATCCTATTTCATTCTCTTGTGATTTCCATCCCCACTTTTTCTAATATAACGAATTTATTTTTATCTATTTTCTTTTCATCCATGTACACTGTAACATCCCTGATGTTAAATAATGGGAAAATAAATAAAAATATGTTTTAGGTTTAAGATAATAATGAATAAAGGAAAGAAATGGAAAATAGAATTTTAAATAGAATTTCAAGGAAAATAGAATCAAGGGGCCCTGATGCGTAGTGTGGATGTGGCGCGTAGCGTCAGGTGCGAATTAGTGAGCTGATGCGTAGCGTTAGCGTCCCGATCAGTTTAAATCAAGGCATGTAAAATAGAAACCCGCGAGCTCTTTCTTCTCCATTTTCTCTCCTCCCATGCGATTTTGCTTGGAGCTTGGTGGATCCTTCAAAGTAATTGTGTAATTGGTCTTGGAGAAGTAAGGTAAGCATGTTTGAACCTTTGATTTGTGATTTCCTTCTCCTTCCCTCTCTAATCTGTGACCCTATTTGTGTTTGGGATTTAATTCTTGAGTTTAAATGGTTGCTGGAACTTGGATGAGGACCTTAGAGTATTGGGTGTAGCGAAAAGTTAACAAATTTTGTATTTGGACGCTTGTAGGTTCAGATTTAAGGATTAGAAAGTCATTTGATATGGAGGAACTTGGAAACAAAGATCGGAAATACAAATGGTAAGCTTCGCTAACTTAAAGTTGGAATTAGGACTTGTTTTAAGGTTATGGATTACGGTTTAGTAATTATAATAATTTATTGAAGCTTCGTTAAATTTGTTTTAGAGTTTTGAGGATTCAGGAAAGGACCCATCAAGTGATTTGAAGCCTTGGAAAGCTCGGAGTCAAGGTAAGGGGGGTGTGTTGGATTAAGGTTAATATAGAAATATGGTTATACAAATGATGTGTGGGAAAACATGTGAGATAGCCACCTTAACATATTACGAATTAAATTGAATAGTTATTACTAGCGAATACGAAAAAGAATTTGAGTTACTTTGCAGTAAACTATAATTGGGATAAAATGATGATTGAAAGATATGCTAGAGTATGATACTAGGGGATAATTAATTGTTTACCATAATAAGCAAAAGTCTGATATGAAACAGGAATAAGGAATAACGGAGTAGAAGGAAATGGTAGCTTAGAAATAAATGAGTATGTGATCAAAGAATAACGGTATTACATAAATTATAATTAGGAAAATAATGCTTTGAGATAAATAGATTGTTTCAATTGGTTGATGGAGTAAGACATGAAATTATGAAGGTACGGTATGGACTAATAAATAAATAGGTATATATATTGATATGGTCTGGATACCGGCCCATAAAGTTGTGACGTCAGAATGACCTCTTAGAGGGGCAACTGGTGTTACAGGGAGATATCGCCACACCGGTCATCCGTTGTGCCTCATCCGCTCTCACCTTGTTGGGTGCTTCATCCGTCCTCTCTACAATGGATGCTTCATCCGTCCTCACTTCCCCGTCGTGCATAACCATTTGCCTCAGAATCACCATGAGATAAGAGGGATTATAACTTATCAGTGAAGATACTCTGCATAGCGGAATGTGTCAATGTCATTTATCACAGAGAGTAAGTACAATCATCAGCGAAATATACGGAAAGGTGATTATACTCCATCCTTGTGTCAGAATCGTACTCTGATAATTGACCTACCCCCCTGACACACTCTGAATACTGAGCCACTTTGATTGACACACTCTACACGGTATCAGAACCAAAGGGCCCACTTGCATCCAACGGTTTATTTCCTACGTTCAACTATAAATAACATATTCCAGTACACATGCAAGGTTACGTTGTTCTATATCACATCTTTACTATTGCATTGCTTGAGTATTCATTGAGTTTCATACACTCTATTAACTTGAGCGTCGGAGAATCTTCGCAGGTGGCACCACCTTTCGCCCCCACCAACGCGAAACTCTGGTGTGAAGGATCTCCAGGACAACAAGACCGGTTTCTCCCACTGAGAGGCCGGATTACAATACCGGATACCCACTGTACCGGTGTACAAACCCTAAAATATCTATACTTTTGTGGCTGGTCCCACACCGGATCCTAGACCCCGGTTCAGACCAGTTCATATATATATATATATATATATATATAGGTGTGGTGTATTTAGGTAAAGAGATGTCATGTGTAACATCCCATTTTCAACATAAACAGAAAATAGATATTAATATATATTTAATGAGAAATACTTACTATTAGTTAGTTCATTATTATCATTTTTTATGAAATTTTGGTATTTATATTTAATTATTTGTTTTTTAAAATAATTAATAATAATAATAATAATAATAATAATAATAAATATTTATGTATTTTGAATGAGAATTTTCAAATGACTTAATTAGTATTCATTGATTAATGAAATTATATTAAGAATTTTAAATATATTTATTATTCACAACTTTTATTTTATGTTTTTATATTTATGTTTTTACATATTTGTGATTTAACTCTTATTAGAATTTTAAAAAATAAAATTTTGAAGGAATTAGACTATGGTTCTTTAGAACTTTTTGATCTACATAATATTTATGATTTTCTGGAATTTTTTGAATTTTTTGAAATATTTTAAATAATTTTAAATTCATATAAAGTTAATTAAAATTAAAAATATTTACAAGAAAGTGAATTTAAATTATAAAAGAAATTTCTAAAACCCATTTCAAGTAGACTTATCTAGAAATTATCAGTTTGAGTAAAATCTTGATTTTTACCAATCGTAAAAAAAAAATTAGAAACGTATCAATAAATTTTTATTAACAGAAAATTTTAGATTTTTAAAATTTAAACTTTATATTAATTATTATAAAATTAGTAAGGACTGATATAATATCACTAAATTTCAAAAAGGTCTGATTTTGAATATTTAAAATATACCATTAAAAGGTTACTATTTGGCTCAATAATTCAGTCGACATTTACTATGTAAAACACTGTACATGTACAAAATTTTTAAAAAGTGCATAGTAACCAGGATTGAATTTTCAAAAAAATGCACAGTACTTTTATATTAAAATAATAGAATGCATAGTAATTTTCCTTCCTATAAATACCGAAGGAATTCTTCTTTAGAATTCACAATTTCAGATTAAGTTTTCTTAATATAGTAGTGCTAGTGAGATAGTGGTGGAAGTAAGAGAGAGAAATAATTTTTTTTGAAAGAATGTTCTGTTGAAATCCTAAGGAAAGAATACCTATCTTTTATATTTCTTAGGGTTATTTTCATATCGTTTTTAGAAATCTATTATTATACTGGAAATAATATTATTTTAAGTTACTATTTTGAATACTAAAATACTATTTCAATAGTAAATTACTATTCAAATAGTAAATTACTATTTACTGTTACTATTTACCTTTACTATTCACGTTTTACTATTTACCGTTACTATTTATGATTTACTATTTACCATTACTATTTACGATTTACTATTTACCATTACTATTCACGTTTTACTATTTACCATTACTATTCACATTTTACTATTTATTATTATTATTCATGATTTACTATTCACTATTCATTATTCAAAATTTACCATTTCTGCTTTAAGTAGTAATCTTAATTTTCATCTTATAACTATATTAAAGTGAAATTGGTATATTTTAGAACTCGGAGACGAGGCGTGCATGCACTTTCCATAACGAACCAAGATACAAGAGGTAAGGAGGAGTGGGATAGGAATATAATATGAAAAGACATAAGAATAATGGGAGAAGTCCTCTACTCCTTTAAAATTTAATAATATTATTATTTTAAAATAATAACTATTTAACTTAAAAATTTATAATAAATTTTAAATTGAGTATCTTGTGTAACTTGATCTGAATACCTATGCAAATACCTGGATAACCTATGCGAACTGGACTAAACCTATGCAAGGACTTGGACTATTATGACCTGTATGGACTGAACTATACCTATGCGAGGATTAGACTATATGGACCTACATAGACCTATACGAGAAATGGACTATAAAGACTTAAAATTAATCTTATTAATCTAAATAACTATTAAAATTTGAATTATATTTATGATTAATATTTAGTTAATTTGATTATAATTAATAATATTTGATTTTGATTAATGATGTTGTGATTTATAATACTAGACTGTGATTAATAATATTTGTGATTTGATGATATTTGATTGTGATTGATGATATTACAATACTTGATTGTGATTGATGAATGATTGATGACCTTGTGATATGGAGTTTGAGCATATAGCAAGCATGACAGAAAGTTAAAACTCAGTAAGAATTTTCTTACCTTACTCTTTAAATTTTTATTCTAAGAGAAAGTATTTTATCATTATTTTAGTCTTTTATTTCTTCTTAGAAATAATTTTCATTAACTTTATTTTTAATCTCTAGAATAAAATCTAGTATTAGAAAGAAGCTATTTTATGAAAATCAAAGGTTGAGATAAATAATTCTTGAATTAAAGAAAATTTTTATAGTTTTAAGTATTCTTAGTTAATGATTTTAAAAATATATATATATTTTCTTTTAGAAATCAGAAATTTAAATTGCTTTTCCCTAATGAAATAACTAAAGGATATTTAGTTATAGTCGAGATTTCTAAACTTAATCTAGTTAAGATTCAAATTTGGAAAGATTATGTAAATATGTGAAGTTTTTTAAGAGAAAGTTTTGAGATATTTAAGGCTTGAAAACTCAATTTTGGTGAGATCTGAATTTGAAGACTGTACTAAATTTATTTCTGTATAACAGAAGTTCAAAGAAGAACTTATGGGAATGTACAGTTTATTGAGATGATTTTGTGAACCTTTATGGTATTTAATAATATAGTTTCTAAAAGTCTTAACCAACTAAATATGCGAGTAGTTCATGCATTATGAATCATTAAAGAGAAATGAGATGTGATATTGCCTGGGGACGGATTATAGAAACCGAGGATACATTAGAGGAGGCTTAATGGCGAGCCTTGGGATGAGAGGGTGTGAAAGGGTGCTTCAGGTGACCTGGGGTCGCTCCCTAGTGTCGGGTACTTTCACAATAAAACTTTCTCAGTCTGACTAGTCTCTAAGTGTTTCCACGCCAGTTGAGCTGTTCATATGCCATGAAGGCATTTATGTTATTCTTATCCGGAATTAAGGAACAGTGTAAACTCCTGGTTGGCCCAGTGCAAACTAAAACTTTAAGGGCCCACATGCATAGAATGAATGAGATCATAATATTAAAAATATTGCATGACATTCATTTGATTGTGACATTCTATGTAGATGGTTGTGAACGAAAGTATAATTGTTATGTTATGAAAACTCTACATTCATAATTGATTATGTATATGATTATGATTGAAATTATTATATTAGATTGTGAAAACCCCTATGCTTATGTCTTATCTGTAAAGTATTATATTCTGTTTCTCACTCCTTCTTGTTTGAATTTTGTGTCCAAAATATATGTTATGTGATATATAGCTAGCAATTCAAGATGGAAGGATATGTAATTACAAGAGGGTAAAGTGGTCTCATCCTCAATCAGATAGGTGAAGAGATATGACAAGAGTAGGATTCCAAAACTCGATGGTTCAAGGACTATGAAATAATTGGTCACATTTGTAGTAGAGGTATAATTTAGTTTTACCTTGCCTTATTACAATATCAAATTAGGTAATTATAACAAGGTAAAGGTTAAACTTTGAAAAACTTTCTCATTCGGATATAATACTGTAATGATTTATCACTTATGATTTCTATAAATTGTTTTATCATTATTGACAAATATTGAAAGACAATGTTTTTTTTACTTTCTGATCCGGTCTCAATACCGGTATCCGATCTGCTATACATATTTCAACGTCTTTGATAAGACATCCACGTGTAACCGGTGTCATCGGTATACATCCGGACTGTAATTCCGTATCAGGCGTTCTCCCTATACCGGTTATCCAGGATAACACCATGACATCGGACAATACACACGTCACTGTGCTAATGACAAGGATTGTTGCTACAGGGATCGATCAATAATTCCCTACACTACGAGCCAAACTTTGCTCACGGGAATGGTCAACTTGTTCCCTAATCCTAGTCTACATTCTCTACGCTCAATATAAAATAGCCACTTGACCCAATCATGCAGGTAAGTGCGCAATATAATAATACTAATGGGAGTTGGTGGTTCCCCACCAACGAGTCCTCGTTAATCGAGCCAATCAGGTATATGAACTAACTTCATGATTGAAGTTAGGGATCTCTTCTTCAGCTCTTTTACGACTGAATCTTCTCTGAATACATTCCTTACTTGGAATATAATCACTGACTTGAGCGTCGGAGAATCTTTGCAGGTGACACCACCATTCGCCCACTTCAACGCGTTAGGTCGGTGTGAAGGATCTCCAGGACGCCCAATCCGTTCTCCTCATTCAGGGATAACGGATACACACATCGGATACACATACATCCGGTATCTTATACGGTATTGACATACTATTCGTGACTGGCTTGAGATCGGATCTCTTGACCCCGGTCCAGGACAGATCATTGGCACGCCCGGTGGGACTCGATAAAGTTATTCCCATATCCTTTGACAGAGCAGGTAATCTACCATGCAAGGCGAAGCACAAGACTCCATCGAGAATCAAGCTGAAGGCAGAACCAATCCTAATGCCTACAGAAAACTCAACCTTGATTCTCATGGGGGCAACTCAAAGAAGATAGTAACAGTGTCTGATCCTGATCCTCGTGATGAGTTGATCAAACAACTTCAGAGGGAACTCGCTGAATTGCGAAGAGAAAAAAGGCAAAGTGAGGATAAAGAGTCATCTCGCACGCGAAACACTCCCCACACAACTGATGGTGAAAAGTCCACCACTCTTCAGTACTCAAAGATCCCAACCTTTGAGGAGGGAGAACAAATTCGCGATTCTGAGGATGCAGCTTCCCGAAGGAAGAGAGATTCAATAACAGCACCCCCATTGTCTTACAATCTTAAGGTTCCTTTTTCAAGGAGACTTATGGGCATCAGCATCCCCAAGCACCTTCAAACCACTCAACCACTTTCCATCGGAAAGTATAATGGTGAAACTGATCCAACTAAGCACCTTGATGCTTATGTGTTTGAAGCCATGTACTTGGGGGCTGATGAAGACGTGATGTGCCGAATGTTCCCTCGAACATTGTCTGAGGAAGCCCTCGGGTGGTTTAAAGGCCTGCCTTCTGGATCCATAGATTCTTGGACGGAAATGGCAGCTGCCTTTGAAACCCACTTTGTCATCTCCAGAGACGTACCCAAGACGTCTCACACCTTGGCTCAGATTAAGCAAGGTGAAACAGAGGGCTTAAAAGATTTTCTGAAGAGGTTTTATAAGGAAGCAGCCCTGGTTCCTAACCTCACAGAATCTATCAAGCTGCATATCGTGATTGAGGCATTGCAGCCAGGATCAGCTTTCGCTCTTTCATTAGCAAAGAGCCCCCCGACAACTTTTGAGGAGTTCAGGAAAAAAGCCTCAAAGTATGTGAGCATAGAGATGCATTTGGAGGCAATGGCTGCAAAGAAAAAGCCACCAACACCATCTCCCCAAACCCAGAAGGGTAAGGAGAAGACGAGGTCAGAACGCATGGAGAGGCCATTCACCAATCCTAAGGTGGATAACCGCCCTCCTCGACCTCGAGAAAGGCATGTCAATTCTTTCAGCCACTATGCACAGTTATCTGCTAGACCATCTCAGATTTTGAGAGAGGTCAGATGGCCAGTTTTCAGCACATATGGCATCAGGAGACCAGCCCCTATGAAAAGACCAGGAAATTCACGAAAGTACTGTGAATTTCATGAACAAAATGGTCATTCCACTGATGAATGCCAAGCTCTAAAGAACGCGGTTGAGACGCTAATTAGAGAAGGCAAATTGAAGCAATACCTGTTCAAAGAAAAATCCTTTGACAGGGCGGAACGGAATGAGAAAAGAGAAAGAGATCCCGACGATGGGGATGATAACAATCCCAGTCCGGTTCGAAAGTTCTCTGCTGCAGAGAAGCAAAAAGGTGTAATGACCGATAATGCAGCACAGAAAGACAGCATGCCCCAGCAACAACGTCAGGGCCGACGTGAAGTCATTGACATGATTGCTGGAGGGTTCGCTGGAGGAGGAGCTTCAATTACAGCCCGTAAGAATCATCACAGAATGATTCTATCTGTGCAAGGGAAGGTCAAAGACAATCGCCCTTACAGAGGAGGAATTGAGGCTCCCATAATCTCTTTCTCTGACGAGGATTTTGGCCCAACCGTTCCTGGTGGTGACGATGCTGTAGTCATCACTGTTGTGATCGCCAACAAGGACGTCCGAAGAATCCTTGTTGACCAGGGAAGTTCCTGCGATGTTATTTTCTATAATTGCTTTGAAAGAATGGGTTTTAAAGACTCAGACTTACAGCCTTACACGCAGGAACTAACAGCTTTCAATGGCGCAAAGCAATTAACTAGAGGGTATCTTGATACCCTTATCTCGTTTGAAGGCGAGCCAGGAGCCAGGACGGTTAAGTCTCGGGTGCTAGTGATTGATGTCAAATCACCATTTAATGGCATCATAGGCCGTCCTACTCTGAATGCAATGGAGGCAGTTGTATCAACCCCACATCTCCTTATCAAGTTCATTGACAAGGATAATGCTGTGTCATCTATCCGGGGTGATCAAGAGATGGCTAGGTACTGCTACAACCTTAGCCTCAACATGACAAAGCTGGACGCCTCCAATAAAAAGAGGAAACTTAATGATGCTGGAACATCGGCTGGATCTGTAAGTCTTGTCGACCTGGATCCTAGAGCGGATTTGAACATTGATCCGTTCAACCCATCAAAGCCCACACCGGATGGAAGTTCCAGGGACATTGTCTTGGGAGATTCTCCAGAAAAGATCACCCATATCAATGACAAGCTAGATGCTGAAATAGAGCAGCGACTGCTGGCTCTCTTACAAGAGTTTAAAGACCTCTTTGCATGGACTGCAGCCGATATGCCAGGTATAGACCCTGAATTCTGCTGTCATAAACTTTCCGTCTATCCATAGACGAAACCTGTGGCCCAAAAGAAAAGACGATTGGGCCCAGAGAAACAGAAGGCAGCTTGCCAGCAAACTGAGGAATTGCTGAAGGCCGGATTTATCAGGGAAATCCGATATTCCTCTTGGCTTTCGAATGTGGTGATGGTCCCTAAATCCAATGGTAAATGGAGAATGTGTATTGATTACGTGGACCTCAACCGCTGCTGTCCAAAAGATCCTTATCCTCTTCCTAATATAGATCGGATGGTGGATGATTCCTCTGGTTATCAATACCTGAGCTTCATGGACGCTTATTCTGGTTACAATCAAATTCCGATGTGCGAAGAGGATCAAGAGAAGACAACTTTCATAAATGATCGTGGTGTCTTTTGCTATACAGTCATGCCCTTTGGCCTGAAAAACGCTGGGGCGACATATCAGCGCATGATCAACAAGGTTTTCGAAGGTATGCACACCAAACTTGTTGAAGTATACATTGACGACATAATAACAAAGACACCGGTTGGTGGCGATCATATTGACGACCTGCGCCAAGTATTCACCCGTTTGAGACAATTTAACATGAGGCTGAACCCAATGAAGTGCACATTTGCTGTCCCTGCTGGGAAATTTTTGGGTTTCATGTTAACTCAACGTGGTATAGAAGCCAATCCAGGGAAGTGCCAAACGATTCTAGACATGCAAAGTCCTAAGAATCTCAAAGAAGTCCAATCCCTGAATGGCAAGGTAGCAGCTTTGGCACGATTCATGCCGAAAATGGCTCACAGGTCGCTCCCTCTGTACAAAATACTGAAAAAGTCCAAGAAATTCGAGTGGGGACAGGAACAAGAAAAAGCTTTCCAAGAGCTTAAGGAGGTGTTGTCCAAACCTCCCATTCTCACAAAGCCTGACCCCGAAGACACACTCATTCTGTACTTGGCTATTTCAGATGAAGCTTTGGGCGTTGCCTTGATAAAAGAAACTCCTGATGGACAAAGACCGGTCTATTTCACTAGCAAGACCTTGCAAGGTGCTGAAATTCGGTATCAAAAAATTGAAAAGGCCGCCCTCGCTGTTGTTTGGGCCTCACGACGGTTGCGTCCGTACTTTCACGCCCATCCAATCATAGTGAGAACGGATTTGCCACTCCGTTCAGTCTTAATCAAGCCCGATCTTGCTGGGAGGATGATCAAATGGTCTATTGAACTCTCTGAGTTTGATATATCCTACGAACCCCGCAGCGCTATTAAAGCTCAAGTCCTGGCTGACTTTATTGTGGAAATGACAGGGACTGATCCGGATTACCCTCGAGTCCATTGGACCATTTACGTTGATGGTTCATCAAACCAAAGAGGCTCAGGAGCAGGTGTAGTTCTCGAAAGTGATGACGGAGTACACCTGGAGATCTCCCTTCGTTTCAATTTCAAAACATCCAACAACCAAGCTGAGTACGAAGCTTGCTTGGCCGGGCTAAGAGCTGCGATTGACATCGGAGCTTCTGAGGCGACACTCTGCAGCGATTCACAGCTGGTGATTTCGCAGATCTTAGGAGATTATCAAGCTCGCGAACCTCAACTCCAATTATACTTGAACTGTGTCAAGGAGTTGACTGAGAAATTCTCCAAAGTGGAGTTCAAGCATGTTCCACGTGAAGAGAATACGAGAGCGGATATACTCTCCAGGTTAGCAAGCACTAAACGACCGGGTAGCACTACTACTCTGGTTCAAAGCACGCTAACGTCGCCCAGCATCCCTCTTTTCCCTTCTCTAAACGCCATAATGATTGACCCCCTTTACGGAGATACATGGATGGCTCCTTACATCCGTTATTTGGCTGATGGACAGCTACCCACAGATGAGAAGGAAAAGACGAGGTTAAGGAGAGAATTACCGTATTTCACTATGATTGATGGTAATCTCTACAGAAGGGCACTCTCTGTGCCCTATTTAATTTGTCTCAAAGAGGATGAGGTGCAAGGTGTATTGGAGGAAGTGCATGGAGGACAAAGTGGACACCATGCCGGAGGAAGAAGCTTAATGCGAAAAATCCTCAGAGCTGGATACTGGTGGCCCACAATGAAGCAAGACTCCATTGACTTCGTCAAAAAATGCGACGCTTGCCAAAAATTCTCTAACCTACACCACACACCGGCAGAAGAACTCTTCACATCCGCTGTTCCATGGCCCTTCTATCAATGGGGATTGGATATTCTGGGCCCCTTTCCAACTGCTCCTGGGGGCATCAAATATCTCATTGTAGGGGTCGATTATTTCACTAAGTGGATAGAAGCAGAGCCGGTGGTGCATATTACTTCAGCCCGAACTCGCCGTTTCACGTATGAAAACATCATAACACGGTTCGGGGTCCCAGCACGGATTGTCACAGATAATGGCACCCAGTTCACGGATAGAAAATTCACAGATTTACTTGAAGGGTTAGGAATAACCCAAATATTCTCATCCGTCGAACATCCCCAAACTAATGGTCAAGCTGAAGTGGCCAACAGGGAGGTGCTTAAGGGATTAAAGAAGCGCCTTGGTGAAGCCAAAGGCGGATGGACAGACCAGCTGTGTCACGTCCTATGGGCATATCGGACAACGCCTCATTCATCCACCAATGAATCCCCATATCGCCTAACATACGGGGTCGAGGCAATGATACCTGTGGAACTGCAAATTGCTTCCACAAGGGTTAAGTACTTCTCTGAAGAAACCAACAATGCAAACTTGGCATCTGAAATGGATGTCATACAAGAACTCAGAGAAGACGCTTTCATCCGAGATCAAGCCATCAAAGCCAAAGTTGCTCTCCGGTACAACAAACGAGTCCAATCAAGGACTTTCAACGTTGGAGATTTGGTTTTGAGGAAAGCAAGTATAGGGAATAAATTCGCCCATCAAGGCAAACTAGCACCAAACTGGGAAGGCCCATACAGGGTATCCGAAGTTACTGGCAAAGGCTCTTACCGCCTTGAAAACCTTGATGGCACTCCTATCCGAAACAAATGGAACACCCAAAACTTGCGCATCTACTATAGCTAGCTGTTGGAACCATCTACACTCTCCTATCCTTATCTTGGATTGAATACTGGAGAATTTATTTTCACAGCTACGCTCTCCTTGTAATTCTTATTTTTGATTTAATAAGAATCTCTCATAACAATTTAACTCTTTCGAGTTTTTCTTATGCTGTGATTTTCAGTTTATCCGGTGTACAAAAGCATATTCAGGACGGATGATCTCAGCTATTTATTCTGTAGTTGACGATGTAACTCTTCGAATATGCGCAACGCACAAGAACATACTCAGGACGGATGATCTCAATTACCCATTCTGTAATTGACGATGTAACTCCTCGAGTGTGTAAAAATTGAAGGCCCAGATTGTAGGATTAAACCGAACTCTGGGTACGGTTAGTAAGTTTGGCTGAACACCGGTGAAGGCTCAGATTGTAGGATTAAACCGAACTCTGAGTACGACTAGTAGGATTAAACCGAACGTCGGTGAAGACCTGAGTTGTAGGATTAAACCGAACCTCAGGACATGGGTTGTAGGGCTGGTCCTTCTTCAAGGCCACAAACCGAACCCCATTCAAAGACTACATGGGTTGTAGGGCTGGTCCTTCTTCAAGGCCACAAACCGAACCCCATGCGAAGGCTTGGGCGCAGTAAGCTGGTTTTTCTTCAAAACCACGCTGAACCCCAAGTGACGGGCGCAGTAGGTTCAGGATTAGCCCTGATCTGAACCCCGTATCGAAGGCTCGGATTGTAGGATTAAACCGAACTCTGAGTACGACTAGTAGGATTAACCGAACGTCGGTGAAGAATCGTCATTGGATAAAACCAAAGACCAATTGAAGAACGGCAAGTAGGATTCAACCGAACGCCAAATATGACATGGACAGTAGGATCAAACCGAACTCCAAACACAACAAGTAAGTTGTACTGAACTCCAGATTAATACTCTCTTATGAAGTTCTTTATTTGGAAGTTTTATATATTTTGAGTCATCAATTCTTCAATTGAGACCTGACTCATAAACTCCGACACAAACAATTCACTCGGGTACGCCACAATCTAAGGCATTTTCACCCGAAATTTCTCAGTCGGAAATATTTGAAGAGGAATTTCTATTTTAAATCCTCACTTTAAAAAAAAAAAAAAAAAAAAAAGCTCTCACGAGAAAATGACACTCAGTTTATTCAAATTCATAATCACCCAATGAAACTGGGGGACAGCATCAACGGTTTAACGAATATCTTGAGGAATGAACTCTCGTCTAAACGATCTCACAATCATTCCCCTTAGGCCGTTCTTGAGACACTGATGTGTTCCCCCACAAGCGGTGGTTTTATTATGGAATTCATTTTGCATGTATATGTCCGGTATGGAGATTTTGTTTTACAATCCGATCTTCATTACTTAAATCCGGAATAATACAATACACATGCAGTCCCTCTATTAAAGTTGTTTTTCACTAAACAAGAATGGAGGTAAAAAACTCTTTTATTGATTCAATAAGAATTACAATTCGTGTAATAATCCGGAGCTGATCCCGAAACACAGCGAATTCAAATCAATAAAACGAAAAAGCAAACAAGAAAGGCGCTACTCTTTCCGGCTTGAGTCTCCCTCCTTCCCCTTGCCTTTGTCTCCGATCTTGCCTCCTTCAGTGCGAGAGCTCGATCCTGTACTCGAGGGTTTCAAGAGGGAAGGTCTCATTGATTGACCTTTAGGTAAGGGAGCAAACTTATAAGGTGTTCTAGGCGGACTCTCTTGACGATTGTCAACGATGGCCACCAGTTTCCCTTGGTGAAACTCATAGAACGGATCAATACCATTCAAATTAAGTGACACCTTGGGATTCCGGTATAACACCTGACGAATTGCCAACCCGAAAGCCTCCTTGACTGCTTGGTCACACATGTTTACAGCATCGTCCAGGTCTGCTTTCAGGGTCTTGACTTCGCCATTCGAATCCGCCAGCTTTGATAACAGCTCCTTTTCCTTACGTGTCCAATCATCCACTCCCAGAGAATGGACGACCTTAGCCTCCTTCAACCCCTTTTCCAGCTTTGAAGAGCGTTCCTTCTCCGTGCAGAGATGAGCATTGAGGTCAGCATTGATTTTCTTCTGATCAGAAATTTGACCCTCTAGCTCCTTGGCAAGACTCTTCAACTTGGCAATTTCTTCATCCTTCTTCTGATTTTCTTCTTCGGAAGTTTTTAATTTTCCTTCTAATTGGAGGATGATTGCCTTGTCCTTGCCAACCACCGAGGTGAGCCTCTCATTTTCTTCTGTGAGCTCGCGAACCGACTTGAGGAGCTCGGATAAATCAGCCAAGTGCTTCTGTCCGTCGTCGCAAGCTCTGATCAGTTCTTCGTTCTTTAACGAGGGCTTCACCTTAGGTGAGGATTCAGGAACGCCCTCAGGAACAGAGTCCTCGTACACCGGATGTTGAACAAGACCGGAATTACCTTCAAGAGAGCAGGGGGCTTTGGGCGCGAAGTAGGTCGTTATTGGCTTCGCCCCACAAGTGATTACACTGCCGGGGGCATCCGGAGTGGGTTCTTCCGCTCTTTTTTCTTTAGCAGGCCCTGGCTCAGCAGCCCCTCTTGAAGTTTTTGGTTTTTTGGGCGAGGATTGACGGTCTGAGGCCTTCGAAGGATCACGCTTGGTCCTCTTCTTTTTCTCGACCACCTTCTCAGGTCCGCCCTCGACCAGAGGAATATCGTCACCAGCAGATGAAGTTAATATTATCGTCTCAGCAGTAGCCTTCTTCGAGTTCCGCTTTGCCTGAATGTCATTTTCAGCCGCAACGGAAGTCTCTCCGGCCTTGAGACCTTTTAGTCTATTCATCTCTGGTGACTCGCTCTGAATTTCACCTGCACAATTAAAAGACACAATCAGAGACGAAACAGTTTCAAGAAATGACATAATAACGCATGAAGAATGGCAGGGAAATTACGTAAATACTCCTCGCGGGCAGACTTTGGTCCTAACAAACGCCTGCAGGAGAAAAATTGGTGTGAGGCTGTATAGGACTGCAGAGCCGAAAGAACTGAGATTGAAGTTGGGCTCAGTTCGTCCTCCTCGGTATAGTACGCTTGGGAGGTCAACAAAAAATGTTCGTGCGTCCAAGTCACTGGGAATTTTGGAATCCCTTCTTCAGTCAACCAAAAAATTGATTCACTCGGATGGACGCTAATCCTTGTGAAATAGGACTTGAATGAACGCCCATCAACTTTGGCGGAGTCAGTGTACGCCTCGAAGTTAACGATCTTGGAGATAGTCCGGAGGGATATCAAGCTCACTCCTCCTTTCTCCTTATTCGCACGACGGACCACTTGAGTGAAGTAAAAAAGCATGGCCACCGTCGGTTTAAAGTTGAAGTGCTCCCCAAGCACTTCAAGAGAGCGGACCAATCCCCATCCATTAGGGTGAAGTTGCGAGGGGGCGCAGTCCAAGAATCTCAGGACTCCCATCTCAAACTTTGTCAAGGGGAAACGCACACCCAAGTTCAGAAATAGAAAATCATACATGTATAAGGACCTCTCGTCCGGTGTGTGGCATATCCGTACTGATGGAAGGGGAGCAAATACTTTAAAACACCATTTGTATTTATCCTTCTTCCATACGGTAAACCGCGGCTCCAGCTCCCCTTCATCCTCCCGAGCGTGGACGGACTGTGTCTCACGAAATTCCTCAGCCACCCAGCTGAATGGGCGTTTCTGTTGGAATTTCACCCAGTCTATCCGGTGTGCAACCACATTGCAGAGGCCGGACTGGGTCTTCAAGATATATTTCTCAGAAGGAGATCCCCCTTCAGATGATTTCCTCCCAGTCGCTTTCTTCACCACCATTGTGAAAGCTTTTACACTGCGGTAAAAATCCACATCGTCAGATACATACAGGTCACCGCTCTCAGCACTCTCACTAGAGGAGGATTCTGAAGAGGGTATAATCGCCTTTCGCCTCTGATACGGCGACGCCTCCCTCTCTGAGCTTAGTGGCTTCGATTGAAAGACCACTGGAATCCTCCCACCACGAACTGTGGGGTTTTGATTGAAGGCCCTTCCTCCTCTTCCTCTAGGGCTGATACCACTAAAACTAACGCCTTTCCTAGACATTTTCAGAAATTGAAACAAGACACAAAGTATGGAAAGAAAGTGGTTACCTAAGGATGGATGAGGATAGTGAATTAAGATTCACAGAGGCAGACACGATAATCTTCTCGAAACTTTTGCAGAAGTTCGTCAAGAGAATTAGGAGAAATGGTAACTGAGATGGCCAAATATGCCTATATCAAGGCACCAAAATTTTTCAAATACCCACTAAACATAACCTGTCGTTTGCCCCCAAACGACTCCCCGTTTAGTGGACCAAAATTGTCGTTTAGTACATCAAGGCGCGAAAATGCCATCGTTTCGTCATAGAGCTTTCTAAATGGGCCTACTAAATCCAAATTTTAGGCCCAACAAGCCCCTACGTGACGGTTATTAAGACATGCGCATTTAACGCAATAATGGCGCGCCCACGTGAATTAAGGCATTAAATGTCCAATCATTAGAAACGTGGCCACCATTACTCGAATACCAAGGGTTGCGAAATTCGATAAACTTCTGATATTCCCATTGTCGAATCCGCCCTTAAAATTTCGCCACTACGGAACATGGTTCCCAGAGCGGATATTTACACTTCGGTACAAACCCGAAATCCAGACGTACTACGATCAATATAGCTCATATGAGCAAGTCAACTGCTTCCTCACATCAGCTAGGGGGCTAGTAGGTAAGACTCGGATTTCGGATGGAGCGAAAATTGGAAATTCAATCCGCACTCCCTTGATTGGAAAAATTCATCAGGACGGATGATCTCAATCACTTATTCAGTGATTCGATGATGTAACTCCTGGTACGAAGGACTCCAATAATCACACCAGGACGGATGATCTCAATCACTTATTCAGTGATTCGATGATGTAACTCCTGGTACGAAGAGCTCCACTAATCATTCCAGGACGGATGATCTCAATCACATATTTTGTGATTCGATGGTGTAACTCCTGGTGTGAATCATTCCAGGACGGATGATCCCAATCACCTATAAAGTGATTCGACGATGTAACTCCTGGTATGAACAATTCTCATCATCATTCTTACGATGAAAGTATTCACTCAATCCGTACTCCTACGATTGAAAAATGTCTCCAGGATGGATTATCTAAATCACTTAATCTGTGATCTCACGATGTAACTCTTGACGATGTGTACTTTTCCAGAACAGATAACCTCAATCACCCATTATGTGATATGACGATGTAACTCCTAATGCGGTGTACCTGCCCAGGACGGATGATCTCAATCACCCATGCTGTGATCTGACGATGTAACTCCTGGCGCAATACACACCCAAAGGACGGATGATCTCAATCACCTAATATGCGACCTGATGATGTAGTTCCTGGTATCGTACACATCCCCAAGACGGATGATCTCAATCACTTATGAAGTGATTTCATGATAAAACACCTGGCATGATCAATACTCATAATCATCTTTATGATGGAAAATTCTGAAAGTCAGTCCGCACTTTCGCTTTCTAGTGGTATTCTCCCAGGACGGATACTCTTTATCACCTATTCTGTGATACAACGACGTAACTCCTGGTGCAGAAAAAACTCCCATCATCATCCTTATGATAAAGGGCTCAAACACCACTTCCTTGCAATTCCCTAAACTTGGAACAATATTATCATCTCCTGTAAGAAAGCAGTCATCCGTCCTGTTACACTACTTTGCTAAACAGCGGATCGACCCATCTTTCCCCAAAAGAATTAAGGATCATGCCCCAAAGACAGGCACCTTCTTCTTAATACGCACTTGGGGACATGTATATATTTATCCGTTCTAAATTTTATTTGTTATTTAATCTTCCTAGGCTATTATTTCAATCCGGCCTTAAGATTAATTACACTGAACGGATTAGTAACGATTTATATATACATGAAACAATGAAGACAAATTTCTTCAACTAAAATTCATTCATTGAAATGAAATTACATACAATAGTTCAAAATCCGGAGTTGATCCCGGTACACAACTATACATATAAATGAAAACAAAAAATTACAGAGGAGGAATCTGTTCTTCAGTTTTTTGCGCCTCCTCAGCACAAGGCTCTCGTCCCCCTTCCTTGGGAACCTCATCAGGAATCTTCCCCCCAGGAGCTTCAACCCTTTCTTCAGTAGAGGGAACCTCGGGCATAGGAAAAACATAATCCGGTCCCATGGTTTGACCCTCAGGAAGAGGAGGCAAACCATACAGGGACATCGGTGGATCTTCGTGACGACCATCCACCACTGCGACTAACTTTCCCCCATGGAATTCATAGAACGGATCCATTCCATAAAGGTCAAGTTTCGCAGTGGGGTTGCGGTAGAAAACTTGGCGTATAGCTAGGCCGAAGGATTCTTCGACAGCACGGCTGCATATATCAACAGCTTCTTCTCTCTCAGCTTTCGCTGTAGCCAATTCTCCCCGCAACTTGGACAGCTCCTCACCAGACACCTCGAACTCCGCATTCCTAGCCTTCAGTCCCTCTATCTCAAGAAGGAACTTCTTCTCCCTTTGAGACCACTCCTCAGCATCAGCTTTATGTTTATCCTGGCTGCTGCGGAGTTCTTCCTCCTTCTCTGCCATTTTGCCTTCCAAATTTTTAAGATCGACTTTGAGTTTGAGATTCTCTTTAGTGATGAGATCCCCAAACTCCTTAGACTTATGAAGACGATCTTCCATTAACTTCACGGCGGCTTTGTCCTTTTCCGAGGAAAGCTTGAGTTCTTTCAATTCGTCGCTCAATTCCTTAACTTTATCGGCGTTGCTAGCCAACTCGCTGATTGAAGAAAGCACTCCAGCAAGTTCGGCTAGCTGCCACCTTCCGGCCTCACACGCTTCCGTAATCTCTTTAGGACTGAGTGTAGGCCGGAGTTTGTACATCGGAGGAGGAAGAGTGGCTGGAGTAGAACCTTCATAAGAGAGGAAGGGGGTGAGAAACGAGGTCGTTGGAAAGGAGGTCGGATTTGACCCAGAAGCTCCAGCAGCAGTTTCTTTACCCTCCGAAGTTTTGCGCTTTTTGGACGGGCCTCCCACTGAGTCATTCTTGATTTTTCTTCTCCTCTCAGAAATTGGAGGATGACCCGTGGATTCATCAGCGGCAGAAGAACCGCCCTCAACCAACGGAACGTCCCCTTCAGCATCCGAGGTCAGTATTATTAACTCAGGACGATCCTTGGTTGAGGGCCTGGGCTTCACTTCATTCTCACGGGTGACGGATTTACCAGCCGCTTTGAATTTCTTTAATTTATCCATCTCCGGAGTTTGCTGTTCTATTTCACCTACATGAACAAACACAAGATGTCAGCAACTACAAATATTCTATACACATTTGATAATGGAGAAAGGATAGAATAAAACGAGAAGTACGCAAATATTCCTCCCGGACTCCGCTTGAGCTACTTAGCAGACGCCTACACGAAAAGACGTGACGACCTGTAGTGTGCGATTCAAGCGCGAACAACACTCTCGACGTCTCACGAGATAGATCGGATTGGTCTGTGTAGTACGCGTGCGAGCTCAAGAGGAAATGTTTGTGTGTCCAACTCAGGGGAAATTTGTCGACGTCCTCTTCGTCCTTCCAAAATTTTGGTTTGCCCTTCTTGATGGAGATGCGAGTGAAGTAAGTCTTAAAGGACTTCCCATCAACCTTGGCCGAATCAGTATAAGACTCAAAGTTCACAAAAGAACAGAGAGTCCGGAGTGTCACCAGACTAACTCCGCCCTGCTTATTCGCCCTTCTCACTACCTGGGTGTAGTAGAACAGCATCGCTACTGTTGGCGTGAAATTGAAGTGCTCCCCAAGCACTTCGAGAGCTCGGATGAGGCCCCAACCGTTGGGATGAAGTTGAGAGGGTGCACAGTTCAGAAACCTCAAAACACCCATCTGGAGTTCGGTTAAAGGGAAACGAACTCCCAAATAATGAAAGATAAAGTCATACATGTACACTGAACGGTCGTTGGGGACGACATGACATATCCGCTCTGTCGGAAGTGGTGCGTAAACCCTGTACCACTTTTTCGTCTCTTCATCCGAACTCAGCGTGAACCTCGGTTGAATCCGAGATCCCTCCTCATCCGCATGACGAGAGGCAAGGTCCTTAAACTCGCTGGACACCCAACAGAAAGGCCATTTAGCCTGAACCTCCTCCCAATTTAGTCTCGAAGCAACTACGCTGTAGAGACCTTCTGCTGTCTTTGAAATGGCGCTATCTCCAGAAGATCCTTCTCCAGTTGCCATTGGAAATATCTAGACCGAACTCCTTAATCTACGATAAGGAATAAAATGTCGTCAGAAAGTTGCAATCATTACTCACTGCATTTTTAAAGCAACTACAATCAGAGGGCGACTCTGAGAAGGGAAAGGTCACTTCCCACAGTGAATAAGATCCCCTTTCTGAGCGACGCGGTTCAGTCTTAGGAAGAATCACAAGGATTCTTCCCCACGACTGTTAGGGTTGAGGGAAACTGATTCCCCCCCCCCCCTTAGATGAAGCCTACTCTCTATAACTACGAGTAGCAACTCGAAACGAAACTAAAGCGACAAGGAAGAGATAGTTACCTCAGATAACTGTGATGAATTTGAGGAACAAAGAGACCCTCGCAATGTAGGCGATAAACTTCCTTGCAAAATTTCTGCAGAGTTTCGTTGAGAAAGCAAAAGCAAGTGGAACTCAGAATCCACTAAGTATTCCTTTTATAGGAAACAAAGAGGATCGGTTACCTCCTCTTGAAGTTGTGTCGTTCTCGATAAAACGCACCTGTTCACAAGCAAAACGACACAACCGTTCCAAATTCTTGGGCGCCAAAACGATAGCGACTCAGTAAAGGGCTATCCACTAGGCCCAAAAGTTTTGAAAACTTCAGGCCCATTAAGCCCAAAACGACGGTTAATGAGATTTTCATCTCAGACGCAATAATTGCTTGCCCACGTGATTAAAAGCATTAATGTCTAATCATGCAACGCAATTTACGCTTTACAGCCGTTACACGAACTTCAAGAGCTTTCAATTCCAATAAACTCTTGAAATTCTCACACAACGAATCTTTGTCTGAATCCGTTGTGACAATACCGAAAGGTCTTTTCTATTAAATTCAGAGCGGTTCTTTACGAATGACAACAGATGCTAAGGAACTGTTACACACGTAAGCTTACCGATATTAAGACCTCTCGCAGGTTGAGTAGCTTATGTGAACAACTATTCAGTCCCTCACACAAGCTAGGGGACATATGATCCGGTCTCAATACCGGTATCCGATCTGCTATACATATTTCAACGTCTTTGATAAGACATCCACGTGTAACCGGTGTCATCGGTATACATCCGGACTGTAATTCCGTATCAGGCGTTCTCCCTATACCGGTTATCCAGGATAACACCATGACATCGGACAATACACACGTCACTGTGCTAATGACAAGGATTGTTGCTACAGGGATCGATCAATAATTCCCTACACTACGAGCCAAACTTTGCTCACGGGAATGGTCAACTTGTTCCCTAATCCTAGTCTACATTCTCTACGCTCAATATAAAATAGCCACTTGACCCAATCATGCAGGTAAGTGCGCAATATAATAATGCTAATGGGAGTTGGTGGTTCCCCACCAACGAGTCCTCGTTAATCGAGCCAATCAGGTATATGAACTAACTTCATGATTGAAGTTAGGGATCTCTTCTTCAGCTCTTTTACGACTGAATCTTCTCTGAATACATTCCTTACTTGGAATATAATCACTGACTTGAGCGTCGGAGAATCTTTGCAGGTGACACCACCATTCGCCCACTTCAACGCGTTAGGTCGGTGTGAAGGATCTCCAGGACGCCCAATCCGTTCTCCTCATTCAGGGATAACGGATACACACATCGGATACACATACATCCGGTATCTTATACGGTATTGACATACTATTCGTGACTGGCTTGAGATCGGATCTCTTGACCCCGGTCCAGGACAGATCACTTTCAATATTCAAAGGAAATCAGATGTATATACGTTCTTGTATACGCGGGATAAAGAGTGATAAATATGTATATCTTTCTAAAAGTTTTATATATATATCTCGTGTATATAAGGGGATGTTACAAAGTGGTATCAGAGCAGTTCAATCCAAATCGGCTTGGGGTATGGTCTTACTAGCATGTTAGTGTACTCTGATGGTTAAGTTAGTCAAGAGATTTTATGGTGGACAAAGGAGGAAATTTTATTGGAGTAGATGGTAAGAAGTAAGTGAAGAAAAATTAGGAATATAGAAAGAATGAACTAATTTTAAGTTCATAAGAAGTATAAGTTAGAACTCTATAGCCTGTTACTTGAAAAATGTTATTGCCGTGATTATCAGAAACTAGTCATTCTGAAGTCTTTCTTGACATTGTTTAAGTATGGGCGTTAATGTATGGTGGAATGATAAGGTAAATTAACTAACGCAGTTATTTCCTTTTATTCCAAATGTATTGTATGGTGTTTGATTCTCTGATTAATATGTGATAATGAAATATTCTAACATTTACCTCTTTTACAATATGGTATGGGACAACAAGGGAGATAAGAAAATAGAAAATTCTTTAGAAATATTTTGGCATGAATTTTAGACTGGACCTGTCATGACTTTGACTATTTAGTTATGAATTATTGGGTTAATCACCCCAAATAATTTACACTAAACAGTGAAAGACATGTCAAATGAAGGATGTTAAGTGTAACATCCCAGATGTTTTGATAATAGAAAATAAATTGGAAATGAGTAAATTATTATTTGGCTTATAATGAAAATGGTATATGAAATGTTAAGTGGGGAAAAGCAGTTTTAAATGAAATTTTAAGGAAAATGGCATCAGGACCCTGACGCGTAGCGTGGATGGGACGCGTAGCGTCAGGTGTGATTTAGTGAGCTGACGCGTAGCGCCATGCTGACGCGTAGCGCCAGCGTCGCGATCTGTTTTATAACAGGGTCACACAGAACAGAACCTATAAACCCTTTCTTTCATTTTTCTCTCTTCTCTGAGGCGATTTGGCTAGGGTTTTGAGGGAAACTTGGATTCTTGGTGGTTTTAAGCAATTTGGAACCAAGGTAAGGCATCTAGGACCTCTAATCTTTAGTTTCTTCTCCTTCCCTTCATGGAATCCGAGTTTGCATGTGATGATTGGGGTTTTGATTCTGAGTTTCAGTGACTTGTGAAGCTTGGGTAATGAGTTTGGAAGTATAAGGGAGGTAACGTACTAACTAATTTGATGTTTCGGTGACCGTAGGTGCCGGAACGAGTGTTAGGCAAGCGATTGACAAAGAGGACGTCGGAAGCGAAAGAGGAACGGTGAATCCAGCGGCTGTAGGACGCTATCCACCCCTTGAGCAAACTGTCGGAGCTCGGAATAGAGGTAAGGGGGGTGTTCGGGTCATAATTAATTAGAATTGATAAGAAAACAGATTATGGGAAGTTTAAGAATTTAATAAGAGTTGTCATAAATACTACAAAGTAACTGAATATAGTAATTGTGAATATATGAGTATGTGGAATGAGATTAAATGGTTGAATATGAAAGAAATATATTGATTGAATTGATTATATGATGAAATAAAGATTGGAATGATGGAAGTGAAATGTATGTGTAATATTTCCACTTTGAATGGTGTATGTATATTTGATTATGAATAAAAATGTGGAATTTTGAATTATTGATGACATATGCAATAGCATTGTATGGATGGGTTTGACAAGTCGGTCGCCCTGTATTGTGAGCACATGCCAGTTTCTGGTAGTTGCACATGTGGTTTGTTGATGATATGTTATGATTATGAGATATGATATGTGAATATGTGGTATGGGATGGCCAACGGTATGTATACCCCTCGTTTTCTGGCTTCCGTGGTCTTTGTGCCCAGTTGAGCTACCCAGTGGTCAAGTCGGACCCAGTGGTTGAGGTGGAGAGCCAAGTCGGGCTCAGTGAACCAAGTCGGGTTCACGGGATGTCAAGTCGGACTCCCAGCTGAAGGCCAGTCCTTTAGTTACCGAATACTAGGCGTCAAATTACATGAGAGTCAGTTGTGACTTATGTGAATCTTATATTGATTGATGATGGAAAATGAATTATGAATTGAAAGTGAAATGTGAATTAATGAAAGCATGGTTTGCATAAGTTAAAGATTGATGTGTATGTGTGTAATTGTATTGACGTGGATAAGTGCAGGAAATCGAAAGAGATTATGTAATAACAAAGAGTAGTAGGTATTGTTAAGTTTAATACTTCGTTCTATATTAATTATGATATTCCAAACACTCACCCTTGCTGTTGTTTAAATTTTAGTGACCAGTGACAGGGAGGATGCTAATGCTGCGGAGATGCGCCAAGAGGAAGTTTGATGCCAAGGAATGAAGATGTATATAATGAATGTAATAGTTTGAGTGTATGTGTTTAAGTGTGTAATAAGTAGTGTATTAATATGGTGTGTGGTAGATGATAAAGTATGTGTGATGAACTTGCCATGATTATGCATGTTGTGGTTTGATGACTATTTGATGAGGATGAATTATGGCACGGAGCCATTGACATGTGTGAATGTTGAATGTGATGGGCAGGTGTTGCATTGATGCATGATTGCTATGTGTGCTATGTGATTGATGTTAGGATGATGATTAGATTGATTTAGATAAGTTATGCATATAGTTGGATATTGAGTTTAAGGAACCGGATAGGTGAAATTAAGATTCGGTGGGTGTAAGAAATCCCATAATGCATCAATAGGTCTTCCATGACATTTAGGATTTAGATGCATTGGCTTTTGATCCATTGGAATCCATTTAGGATGTTTGGTGTAAGGGTTTTGCACCTAATTGAGTTAAAATGCATTCCGCGCATAACTTGCGTATATGTTGGAATTTTGGCGAACGGACAGCGCCAACAGTTCCGAAATGGGGAAAACAGGTGGCCCGTGAAGTTTCGTGGCAATCGGATCTAAAACGGGCCAATTGGATAGGTTAGAAGTTAGTAAAATGGTTTAAATGTGTAACAGCATCAGGTGCTGTCACTGTCATGCCCACGCTACGCGTGAGGCTGGCGCGTAGCGTGAGGTGCGCAGTAGATGGCTGACGCTACGCGTGGGAATGGCGCGCAGCGTCAGGCCCCTGTTTCATATTTTTGATTCTTTTCTAAATTAGAGACACTCTAAGGTCTTGTCACACTATATAATTATTACTTTGAGTATGTTTAGTGAAAATAAATATTATTTTGAAATGAGAAATAATTAAATTTTATTAAATGCAAAAAAAAATTATTGTGAAAATTAATTAAATGGATATAAATAAAGGTAAATTGACGTAGGACGTCACATTAAGAATAATGAATCTAACCCTAGATTAATGTGGCATATGGAGAAGTGGAGACAGACTCAATAAATCCTATTAGGACATTCCTTACCATGTCCTTGAGTTCGTATAGATACTTATGTGAATTTTAATGGGTAGATAAGTGTTGTAATCCAAAACTAATACAACAAATTATATAAGATAGGATCATATTTTTCCTTTGTTGATATATTTTGAATAAAAAAAATAAAAATATAAATGTATGTTTATGAAAGAAATATGGTAATTTGTTCACTAACTTGTTTGGTATAACAAATAATCGTATTAGAAATTGTATCTCTAGCTATTTATATTGATTCTTCTTTTATATGACATATAAGATATGTTAATTATTATTTGATTTGATGAAGTTTTCCTTTATGATGCCTACGATTGAATAATATATATGATGGTTATGTGTATAAATATATGAATTAATGAAACTTTTATGGTTGTGACTTTGAATGTAATCAATCATATATTGTTGAACTTTCTAAGTGTTTTATTGTAGTGAATATGTCAATAAAGAATCTAAAATAAGTATTATAAATCTTTGGGAGATAATAATATTGGTTTAATATTGAGAAATTGTGTCATAAAATATTTTTGTGATTCCTAACAATATGATACATGTTTATCAAGTTATTTTCTTTTAGTCATCAATTTTGTTCAACGAATATACATACATAATATAAATCATTGTTATGTAATGACCATTGTAGATTTAAAATAAAGAAATGTGTTAGTAAACCATGAGGAAATAGATATGAACTTTTACTTATTGATTTTCCTATGAAAAGAGTTACATAAATCTTAGCTATCCATAACAAAAATTTATGTGAGTATTTCTAAGTCAAAGTAGTGATTTATGATCATTTAAGATTAGAGAATTTATCAAATCTATGTAATGGTCATAGTCAATTATGATGGAATGTGCAATCACTTAGTTAAGAAATATTTAATTCATTATAGAAGACAATAAGAAATGATTACATACCCTGGATTGTCATGAAGCAAAAAACACAAAGATTTAACTAGATAAACAAGTACAACATGGACTAAGACATATTTATCCTTTCTCACTAGGATAATTTATTATACACAATTACATTAAGAAAAATAAAGTAGAACATCTAGTACATCATAGATAGAGGTCTAAGAGTGTTGGCAATACAAAAAATATCCAAACTAGAGAAATCACCATAATGATTATAAGAAGTGAGGCATTTGTTACCACGAACTGTAGTCCATCTCGCCTTTGTTCTTCATCACTTCTAGGGAGGTTGGCCATCGAGTAGTACAATATTACTTGAGGGAAAAAATTGAAGAAATTAGATAGAAGAGAGAAACTAGGAGACCTTGAAGTTGTGATAGGAAGTTAGAATGGATTAGAAATTTATAAGCAAGCAAATAAGAGTGATGCAACAGTCATAACGGCTAGTTGCTAACGACTAGTTGTCCAGTAATTAATTCTTAGCAGTCTATTTTACTATGTTGCGAGTAGGAATTTTAATTTATAGATGTTACGGATTATATTAAGTGATGTTTTGATGGATTAAGAAATGTAATTATTGAGGTGTTTAGAGTTAATCATCAGTTTAAGATGAACATGGTTAACAAAATTAAGAGGGTGATATTTTTGAGTTTAGGAGAAATTACCTGATAAGATTAAAAAAAAGTAAGTGGCAACATCAAGCAAAAGATACATAATTATCAATAAAACTAGAAAACATATTAGGATAGTTCACTTAGTTTATCCTTGGTAAGATTTAACAATGTCAAATTTCGAGGACGAAATTTCTTTTAGGGGAGTAGAGTTGTAACATCCCATTTTCAACACAAATAGAAAATAGATAGTAATATATCTTTAATGAGAAATACTTACTATTAGTTAGTTCATTATTATCATTTTTTATGAAATTTTGGTATTTATATTTAATTATTTATTTTTTTTAAAATAAAATAAAATAATAATAATAATAATAAAATATTTGTGTATTTTGAATGAGAATTTTAAAATGACTTAATTAGTATTCATTGATTAATGAAATTATATTAAGAATTTTAAATATATTTATTATTCATAACTTTTGTTTTATATTTTTATATTTATGTTTTTACATATTTGTGATTTAACTCTTATTGGAATTTTAAAAAATAAAATTTTGAAGGAATTAGACTATGGTTCTTTAGAACTTTTTGATTTACATAATATTTATGGTTTTCTGAATTTTTTTAATTTTTTGAAATATTTTAATAAAATAATATTTTATATAATTTTAAATTCATATAAAGTTACTTAAAATTAAAAATATTTACAAGAAAGTGAATTTAAATTATAAGAAAATTTTCTAAAACCCATTTCAAGTAGACTTATCTAGAAATTATCGGTTTGAGTAAAATCTTAATTTTTACCAATCGTAAAAAAATTAGAAACGTATCAATAAATTTTTATTAACAGAAAATTTTAGATTTTTAAAATTTAAACTTTATATTACTTATTATAAAATTAGTGACGACTGATATAATATCGCTAAATTTCAAAAAGGACTGATTTTAAATATTTAAAATATACCGAGTGAATGGTTACTATTTGGCTCAATAATTCAGTCGACATTTACTATGCAAAATACTGTACATGTACAAAATTTTCAAAAAATACATAGTAACCAGGATTGAATTTTCAAAAAAATGCACAGTACTTTTATATTAAAATAATGGAATGCATAGTAATTTTCCTTCCTATAAATACCGAAGGAATTCTTCTTTAGAATTCACAATTTCAGATTAAGTTTTCTTAATATAGTAGTGCTAGTGAGATAGTGGTGGAAGTAAGAGAGAGAAATAATTTTTTTTGAAAGAATGTTCTGCTGAAATCCTAAGGTAAGAATACCTATCTTTTATATTTCTTAGGGTTATTTTTATATCGTTTTTAGAAATCTATTATTATACTGGAAATAATATTATTTTAAGTTACTATTTTGAATAGTAAAATACTATTTCAATAGTAAATTACTATTCAAATAATAAATTACTATTTACCGTTACTATTTACCTTTACTATTTACGTTTTACTATTTACCGTTACTATTCATGATTTACTATTTACCATTACTATTCACAATTTACTATTTACCATTACTATTCACGTTTTACTATTTACCATTACTATTCACGTTTTACTATTTATTATTATTATTCACGATTTACTATTCACTATTCACTATTCAAAATTTACCATTTCTGCTTTAAGTGGTAATCTTAATTTTCATCTTATAACTATATTAAAGTGAAATTGGTATATTTTAGAACTCGGAGACGAGGCGTGCACGCACTTTCCATAACGAACCAAGATACAAGAGGTAAGGGGGAGTGGGATAGGAATATAATATGAAAAGACATAAGAATAATGGGAGGAGTCCCCTACTCCTTTAAAATTTAATAATATTATTATTTTAAAATAATAACTATTTAACTTAAAAATTTATAATAAATTTTAAATTGAGTATCTTGTGTAACTTGATCTGAATACCTATGCAAATACCTGGATAACCTATGCGAACTGGACTAAACATATGTAAGGACTTGGACTATTATGACCTGTATGGACTGAACTATACCTATGCGAGGATTGGACTGTATGGACCTACATAGACCTATACGAGAAATGGACTATAAAGACTTAAAATTAATCTTATTAATCTAAATAACTATTAAAATTTGAATTATATTTATGACTGATATTTAGTTGATTTGATTATAATAATTAATAATATTTGATTTTGATTAATGATATTGTGATTTATAATATTAGACTGTGATTAATAATATTTGTGATTTGATGATATTTGATTGTGATTGATGATATTACAATACTTGATTGTGATTGATGAATGATTGATGACCTTGTGATATGGAGTTTGAGCATATAGCAAGCATGATAGAAAGTTAAAACTCAGTAAGAATTTTCTTACCTTACTCTTTAAATTTTTATTCTAAGAGAAAGTATTTTATCATTATTTTAGTCTTTTATTTCTTCTTAGAAATAATTTTCATTAACTTTATTTTTAATCTCTAGAATAAAATCTAGTATTAGAAAGAAGCTATTTTATGAAAATCAAAGGTTGAGATAATTAATTCTTGAATTTAATTTTTTTTATAGTTTTAAGTATTCTTAGTTAATGATTTTAAAATATATATATATATATATATATATATATTTTCTTTTAGAAATCAGAAATTTAAATTGTTTTTCCCTAACGAAATAACTAAAGGATATTTTATAGTCGAGATTTCTAAACTCAATCTAGTTAAGATTCAAATTTGGAAAGATTATGTAAATATGTGAAGTTTTTTAAGAGAAAGTTTTGAGATATTTAAGGCTTGGAAACTCAATTTTGGTGAGATCTGAAGTTGAAGATTGTACTAAATTTATTTTTGTATAACAGAAGTTCAAAGAAGAACTTATGGGAATGTACAGTTTATTGAGATGATTTTGTGAACCTTTATGGTATTTAATAATTGAGTTTCTAAAAGTCTTAACCAACTAAATATGCGAGTAGTTCATGCATTATGAATCATTAAAGAGAAATGAGATGTGATATTGCCTGGGGACGAATTATAGAAACCGAGGATACATTAGAGGAGGCTTAATGACGAGCCTTGGGATGAGAGGGTGTGAAAGGGTGCTTCAGGTGACCTGGGGTTGCTCGCTAGTGTCGGGTACTTTCACAATAAAACTTTCTCAGTCTGACTAGTCTCTAAGTGTTTCCACGCCAGTTGAGCTGTTCATATGCTATGAAGGCATTTATGTTATTATTATCCGGAATTAAGGAACAGTGTAAACTCCTGGTTGACCCAGTGCAAACTAAAACTTTAAGGGCCCACATGCATAGAATGAATGAGATCATAATATTAAAAATATTGCATGACATTCATGTGATTGTGACATTCTATGTGGATGGTTGTGAATGAAAGTATAATTGTTATGTTATGAAAACTCTACATTCATAATTGATTATGTATATGATTGTGATTGAAATTATTATATTAGATTGTGAAAGCCCTTATGCTTATGTCTTATCTGTAAAGTATTATATTCTGTTTCTCACTCCTTCTTGTTTGGATTTTGTGTCCAAAATATATGTTATGTGATATATAGCTAGCAGTTTAAGATGGAAGGATATGTAATTACAAGAGGGTAAAGTGGTCTCATCCTCAATCAGATAGGTGAAGAGATATGACAAGAGTAGGATTCCAAAACTTGATGGTTCAAGGATTAGGAAATGATTGGTCATATTTGTAGTAGAGGTATAATTTAGTTTTACCTTGCCTTATTACAATATCAAGTTAGATAATTATAACAAGGTAAAGGTTAAACTTTGAAAAACTTTCTCATTCAGATATAATACTGTAATGATTTATCACTTATGATTTCTATAAATTGTTTTATCATTATTGACAAATATTGAAAGACAATGTTTTTTTTTTACTTTCAATATTCAAAGGAAATCAGATGTATATACGTCCTTGTATACGTGAGATAAAGAGTGATAAATATGTATATCTTTCTAAAAGTTTTTATATATATATATATATATATATATATATCTCGTGTATATAAGGGGGTGTTATATCATGAACATTATTATGATTAATAATCATTCTTATAGGAATATATATATATATATATGTTGTTAAGTTAAAGCACGATAATGATTTTGGTATAGTGAGCTGAGGACGAACTAATGGGGTCATGTATCGGTAAGTTGAAGATAATGGTGGTTCATATGATGATCAATGGCGAATTGATGATATACATGTATATATATATATATGATTTCATATGATTAGAATCGTGTAAAGGTTGATGGAGATGAACAATGTGATTACCTATGTTAAATGAATGATTGCAATGACATGTATGTGAATCATGTGATATGTATTGTATGATGTGGTATGTTCGATAATTAGGATTAATGATATTTAGCCGTATTGAGATAATGAAATATTGAACTATATGTATGATGAGACGATTTATGATTATGAATCATGGTGTGTACCAACTATGTGTGATGTGGTGTGTATTATTTTGGAGATGTATAACTTGATAAGGATAATGACATGGTGATTATGAAAAGGTATGACACAGCCTATGTTGATGGGTTAGCAAGTTGGCTACCCTATGTGATGAACACTTGTTAGTTTCTGACAATTGTGGTGTGATTAATAATGTTTTAATTATATTGAGTTGTGTATTATGAATAAGATACCCTGGATGTTGTTGAGGGCGGGGAATGGTCGCCGGTACGTTGCACGAGCAAGGAGCGGCTCCTGACAGGCTTCCAGTAAAGGGATTTTATGGCTATGCCTATGTTTATATAACTGAATATGTGATTATGTGGTGGAGGATGACCGACGGTATGTGTTACCCTCGTTTTTGGCTTCCGTGGTCAAGTCAGACTCAGTTGAGTTACCCAGAGGTCTATGACCCCGTGGTTGAGGGGGAGCCAAGTCAGGCTCGATGAACCAAGTCGGGTTCACGGGGTGTCAAGTTGGACCCCCGGCTGAAGGTAGATTCTTTTAGTACCCGGATACTAGGAGTCTATTATATATGAGAGTCAGTTGTGTTTTACACTCATTGACTGATATGTATGTTGTTGATGATACTTATGAGGTGTAGTTCATATTGTTGAATTGAAATAATAGTGATATCAATGGGATAATGAATTATAAAACGAATGGCTAGGCATGTATGCTTGGAATCAATTGATCATGATGTGATAATGATGGTATTGGTTTAGTCTAATCAACTTGATTATATAGTATACCATTAGAAATAGTAAGATAAGAGAGGACGTAGAAAGTAATTACTAATATTGGAAGATTGCACCTAGAAGAGTAGCTATGTCATACTTTTCCTAGCTTTGATATCGATTTCTACATTAATTCTTAATTCTAGTCACTCACCCCCTGTATTGTGGTTTTAGTGACTGTTTGCAGGTATGGGTGCACACCGTGGAGGCGAGAGCTAAATGAGGCCAGGGCGATGTGGAATCTAGAAGAGGAGATGTGTATATATATATATATGTATATAATTGCTTGTCGATTTATAAAACGTAGGATTATGTTACTTGTTGACGTGAAAGTATATTGATGTAGTATGGTAGTACTTCATTGCGTTTGTGTGTTATATGGCACAGATCCACTGCATGATTGCATGATATGGGCAGGTATTGTGTTATATGTATGCTTGAATAAGATGTGGAGTGTGATTGCATATTTAATTGTTGATGGTGATAATTATAATGATTGATGATGGTGGTAATAATTATATGTGATGTGTGAATTTTGACAAATTGAGGCATGGAGCCATTGATGAGTGAATGATGAATGCTATCGACAGGTTCTGTTAAAATGCATGAATGTGGTGTGTGATATGTATGTTGATAGTTTGAGGAATTGATTAATTTAGTTAATTATGCCTATAAGCGGAAGTTGTGGACTTAAGGAACCGAATATGTGAATTTGTGATCCGGCAGGTTTCGGGACCCCCGGAAGGTACTAATAGGTTCCCTAGGGCGTTTAGGATCTGTGTATGTTGGCCTTGGGCCAATTGAAACCCATTTAGGGTGTTTGGTGCAAGGGTTTTGCACCTAAATGACTTAAACTATGTTTTGCGCATAACTTATCCATACGTTGGAATTTTGGCGAGCGGATGGCGCCAATAGTTCCAGATTGGGGAAAACATATGGCCCGTGAAGTTTCGTGGTAATCGGACCTAAAACGGGCCAATGGGGTAGGTCGAAAGTCGGCCGGTTGGCCTAAATTCTGCAGCAGCAGGTGCTGCTACTGATGTTCTGACATGTAGCGCCAACCTGGCGCGCAGCGTCAGGGCTGCGCAGGGAAGCTCACGCGTAGCGCGGGTCTAACGCGTAGCGTCGGACCCCTATTTTAGTTTTCATGTTTCTTTTCAACTTAAGTGATTATGAAACTTATAAATAGGTTATTTAATTCATATTTTGGAACTGTCAATTCCAAATACATGTTTTCTAATTGTTGTACAATTTAATTATTCAAAAGTCAAAAAATTTACTGTGAAAATTATTAAAACGGGTAAAATTAAATATAAAATGACGAACGACGTCACACACAAAAGAAAAGATTTATTATTCCACTTACTTCCCTTTTATTTTTTACGCATTCAAAAATACATTTTTCCATCTTAAAGTGTGTTTGATATAGATTATTTTTAGATATTATACATTTTAATCAATTTTTGTGTATATTTAAATGTATTAGGTAAAAAGTAGTTTTAAACTAATTTATTTCATTTGGACTGTTTAAGATAATTGATTATTTTATGTCAAAATTAAAAAAAAGTATGAAATTATATAAATATGTATTTAAATTAATTATGGTTGTAATAAAATAGGAAAACAAAAATTAAGTAGAAAATAGTATATTGATTATAATTATAATGCTCTAAACTCTAGTTATAGATTATAATTTGATTTTTGACAAAAATTACCAAAATGTCAAGATCAATTTTTTCATATTACAATAATCTAAAACTTAATCTATTCCAATAATACATTTATTTTTGTCATATTTATTTTCTTCTAAATTTTTCTATTTTATTTTATTTGTGAAAATAAAAAATTTAATAATTCATAACCGTCCCCCACATATTCAAAATAATCAAAATTCTAAAGAATCTTTTTTTATTGATCAAATCTTAGTTTGATTAACTATTGTCAACTAACCCATAATTGATTTAAATCAAGTTAAATCTAATTAGTTTGTATTGAATTACTTAGATTGATTTGGTTTGAATTATAGATTGAACTTAACTCGGTTTACTAATTTATAGAAATATTAATAAATCAAATAAGTTGCAAAATAAAACTATATAGTTTTACTTGATGATGATTACTAAATCAAAATTTCTAATGTGCATCTTAAACAATTATTAGGAATCACACAGTAAGCAGTTTTATTTAAAATTAATATTAATATAAATATACTAATCTTTCCATAACATAATTTTTTATAAAAATTATTTTTTAATTCTTTAACATCTCCCACCAATAAATTATTAATCTAACGTACATGAACGAAATCCCCGTAACTAAATTAAATTTCCGTTACTAACACCAATCATCATCACAAATACCAGATCTCTCCGCTCCCCCTCCCCCTTTTATGTTTCTTTTTTTTTTTTTGCCTTTAATTATATAAAACATTAAGAAGAAAAAAACACTATATAAAAATATATTTTGAGTATATATTTCACCCCTGTAGAAGAAACAGACACACCCTTTCCGCGTGGAGACAGTCTTCATCTTTCTTCTTCGAGTCTCTGTGTGTTGCTCCCCCGCATCACTCCAATGGCAGCAGTACCCGTGTTGAAGGATGAGCTTGACATCGTCATCCCCACGATCCGAAACCTCGACTTCTTGGAGATGTGGAGACCCTTCTTCCAACCATACCATCTCATAATCGTTCAGGACGGTGACCCTTCGAAAACCATCAAGGTCCCCGAAGGATTCGACTATGAGCTCTTCAACCGCAACGATATCAACAGGATCTTGGGTCCCAAGGCCTCTTGCATCTCCTTCAAGGACTCCGCTTGTCGCTGCTTCGGTTACATGGTCTCCAAAAAGAAGTACATCTACACCATCGACGATGATTGCTTCGTATGTATTCTCTTTTTCTTTTTCTTAGCCTAAAGTTTGCGACTTTGAATCAAAGCTCCCGGATTTCGCGTGTTTTCCTTCATGGGTTGCGGAATGACTGTTCGGTGTGTTGATTTTTATTTTGATTTATTTTAGTGTTTTTTCAGTTTTCAATGTGTTGTTTTGTGAGGGTTGGGACTTGGAAGGGTTTTTGAAATGGGGCTAGATCTAATTTGTTTTTGACATGAAGGCTTTTTTTTAATTGTTGGTGTTGTTTTGGGTTTAAGCTGAATTGATGTTACTGTTGTTCTGTTTTATGTGATGTGGTGTGACGCTTGGGAAGCGTGCAGGGGATTTTGAAATTGAGATTTTTGAGTTGTGAAGCTATTTTTTTTCCTTTTAAAATATAGTTTCAGGTGAATTGATTTTTATTTTTATTTTTTTTCATTAGGTGCGGTGGTTCTTTATGGGGGGTGTAGGGGTTTTTGAAATGGGGCTAGATCTAAGTATTTTGGGTGCTGTTGTTTGACTTGTTTTACTTAATTTTGGTCCTTGTTGTTGTTGTTGTTTGAATGCTTGGTTTCTTGTATGGTCTGGTTGGAGTATGGCTCGGAATGGAGTGACTGGTTTCAGGAATTGGTTTGACTTGTAAGTGGGATATTTCTGTTGTGAAGTTTTAAATTAAGAATTTGTTGAGTAAATTGATTTGATTTTGGTTTTAATTGTTTGAATTTTCTACTTATTTTTTTTCAATGGTGAGAAAGTAAAATTTTTAAAATAATAAGAATTACACTTAAAATTGGATTTTTTACTGCAGGATTTTAACATGGGAAGTGATTTAAAAATTTGAATCAAACCTAATCAATTCTATTCAATGATTTCAAACACAACTATGATTATGGAGACAACAATGGGAACAAATGTTGTATATATCACCTTCTTTTTGGCTTTTATGGACACAAATGATTGTCGGTCAAAATTGAAAGTGGATTTTCTTGTCGTATTGCCTCTGTTATCTTTTTGTATAAATCTGCATTTCAACTAAGGAGTGGTTATAGCTGAATAGCAACCTGTTGATTCTTCTAACAGAAATTTCAGGCAATGCACTGTGTTCAGTACAAAATGGAGACGTGATTTTCTCAAAAGTTTTCTATTTTCTTGTGCAGGTTGCTAAGGACCCATCCGGAAAGGAAATCAATGCCCTTGAGCAGCACATTAAGAATCTCCTAAGTCCTTCCACCCCATTTTTCTTCAACACCCTTTATGATCCATACAGAGATGGTGCTGATTTCGTTCGAGGATACCCTTTTAGTCTTCGTGAGGGTGTCCCCACTGCTGTTTCTCATGGCCTTTGGCTCAACATTCCTGATTATGATGCTCCAACACAACTTGTCAAACCCCATGAGAGGAACAGCAGGTATGTAATGAACCACATAGTTCTTTCATTTTGGCCAATAATTTGTAATCATACCTTTTAGATGTTAATTATGGTCTGCTATTGTTTGCTAAATTACTGAGTTTGTCTTTCAGGTATGTTGATGCTGTTTTGACCATTCCCAAAGGAACATTGTTCCCCATGTGTGGTATGAATTTGGCCTTCAACCGTGAGCTCATTGGACCTGCCATGTACTTTGGCCTCATGGGTGATGGTCAGCCTATCGGACGATACGATGATATGTGGGCTGGATGGTGTATTAAGGTATGTTTGATCATTATCATATGTCCCTTTTCTGTTAACACTACCTTGCTTTGGCCATACAAGCATATAAGCCGGGTGAATAAACCATAACTTAAGATGAGATAATTCGCCATACATATGCATTCCTAGGTGATGACTACTTCAGCTGTATTTTGGTTAGGATTTTGTTTTCATTTTCAGTTGATGTATGCTTTCACTAGTAATTATAAAAGCTTCACATTTCACTAATTATATGGGTATGTTTGGTTCCCAGTTGAGCCAACTTGGGTTGGTCTAAAGTAATTTTTTAATCCGTTGGTCAAGTAACACTAGTACTTGTTTGATTCCTAGTTGAGGTTTGTCAGAGATAAATTTTTTATTTGTTTATCAAACAAAGTTAGATGATATCTTGAACAGTATGAGATCAACACTAACCATTGGATGATGTTGGTTAAACTCTTTCCATATTTGGGTTACCAAGCAATGCACTTAGACATGGCATTGTGGTTGTTCTTTCAATGACTATTATTATTTGATTTCGTGATATATCCTTAACTAAATCATTCTCTTCAATTGTTTTGGTTGGTCATAATTATGAATTGTGTAAAGCAAAATAAATGGATCTTGAATTTCGTTAGTGACTAAGAAAAATGAATATGCTCAAAATCTTAAAACAACAAAGAAAAAAAAAGGAGGGGTGTATTTTTTACTAAAATATTCTTTATTTAAAGTGAGCATTTATAAAGGGTATTTTGGAGATTCTTCCATATTTAATGAACTTGAGTTGATTTAATTTGTTTATATTCAAGGATAGAGATAGTATTTTGTTTTTTTATTTTCAAAAGTTGAGAGAAGAAATAATAAAAATAAAAATAATGTAAAATTTTTGAAAATAGTTAATGAGGGGATTGTGTTGTAATTAAAGTTAATAATAGGAAAATGAGTATAAAAGAGAATTTTTTCAAACCAAATAACCTCTATAAGTCGTTTTTAAGAATTTTTTAAGAATTTGTGAAGGAAATGATGATGTATGAATTTGCAGGTTATCTGTGACCATTTGGGGTTGGGAGTGAAGACAGGACTTCCATACATATGGCACAGCAAAGCAAGCAACCCATTTGTTAACCTCAAAAAGGAGTACAAAGGTATCTTCTGGCAAGAAGAGATCATCCCATTTTTCCAAGGTGCCACCCTTCCAAAAGAATGCACCTCTGTTAAAAAATGCTACATTGAACTCTCTAAGCAGGTCAAAGATAAGCTTGGTGCTGTTGACCCCTATTTCGTCAAACTAGCAGATGCCATGGTCACCTGGATTGAAGCTTGGGATGAGGTTAACAACAACACTTCTGAACCTAATTCTTCAAACCAGACCAATGGGGCCTCCAAGTGATTTCTTTCCTTGTCAGTTTAAATTTGTTACCATTATTTTTATTGATATTATTGCCAGATTATTATAGAACAATTTATTGATATTTATATTTTTCTTATTGAAATATTATCCTTATTGTATTTCAGTATAATTTTCCCCTTATTTGTTAGAAGGGTGACTATGCATTTGTTACATTTAGTTATTCAGATGTTATTTATTTTGATTTTTGTTCACTAACTATTAGTATTCATTTAATTAAAATACTATTACGCTAGTGTCAGCTATATGATCCGCCTAACAGTGGTCTAACGTGTGAATGTGTGGTGTCGGTTTGTTAAGAATAGGTATAGGTAGATCAAGTTTTTCGTTGGTGGGATCCACACGTTTCAACAATAATTTCCAACAAAATCTCACGTTAATATGGCGTTGTAGGTGTGGCATTGTCTCCATTTTTGTTTTGCCCCCTGCATCTGGTGCATGTTTTGAATTCAAAATAAATGAAAGGGACCGTAAGAAGCATGGGAAGTAGAAAGTGACATCGCTCATTAATTATGTTTGAATTTCGAATAGTGGGAGATATCATCTATTTCTATTTACAAAACATATGTTCAGGTTCAGGGAATTTTAACCCTCTAACTTAAGTGAATCACATTGGTTTTCTCAAAGGTAAAAATATTTCTAGTCTGCTTTATATGGTACTAGATTTTTGACCTCGTTTGCACTGATACAATTTTTTAATTTCATTTTATTATTTACTTAAAATATTCAATTTCTTATTTAATTAATAAATTAATATCATTTTAGTTAGTGTTGATGATTTCAATTTTAGGTTAAAATGTTAATTTCTTTATTTTTCTCGTAAATTTTTAGAATGCTTTTTATTATTTTTTTATTCTTAAAATTTATATACAAAGCATGTTATATTTATTTTCTCGTATTATTTGTAATAATTAAAATATCTTTATGGCTAAAAACTTTAGATATTATTCTATATATATTTATATTTTGGTTAATTCTTATCACAAATATGTTACTTATTATTAATTAGTTTAGAATTTTTAAATATTATTTTGTATTTATACTTCATTATTATTGTTATTAATATATTATTTTGAACGTTATCTTTTTTATTTTTTTTATTTGAATAAGTTATTTCCTACTTAGTTATCTATACACACATGAAAATAAAAAATAAATAAATGGAAAAAGCGGAATAGAAAATTTAAAACAACGTATTTTATGAAAATGTGCTTCCCCCTGTTGCTTGTGTTTTTTTCGAAACATAAATATAATAATTTTAAAAAATAAAAATACGGAAAAAGGTTTAAAATGTCTACATAAATGTCAATGGAGATTAGTTTAGTGGGTTGAGTAGTGTGGTTATTGTGAGATTTTTATCACAAGGTTAATTCTCAATTAAAAAAAAATGTCTACATAAATGAGTAAAGTACTTAATTGAAAATGGATTAAATCTCAACCAACTACAAAAAATATGTAGTTAGTAAAAATGAATAAAGAAATTAATAATGATAGGTGATATGTATATGTTTTTTTAGATATAGAAAATAGAAAATAATAACCAAATGATGTAGGAATTTCTTTAATTCCTCGCTTTCTCTTGTTTTGGATTCATCTTAGAGGTTGATTCTAACTCTTCAACGCATCTAACTCTAAGAAATACAATCTCATCCATGAATCGATGCCATGGCCGAATTGTACATGTGAGAGGAATGGTGTGGTTTTGGTTCCCAAGAGAGAAAACTAGAAGAAAAATCAAATGTGGAGAGAAAAGAGAAGGAACATGTGGCACCAACTAGTAGAAAACTAGGATAAGCCTGGGGACATCACCATAATGGAAATGCTCTATTGATAAAATCAAGATAATTTTCTCACAAGATTCTTTAGAGAATGGACCATTTCTCACTCTAGAAATGTTGCATTCAGCAAATGATCAACGATGATATAAAATGAAACCCAACTCTATTTAAAAACAAATAACTAACTTGTCTAACAAGCCACCTAAACAAATCATAGTTAAGCTAAATTAACCTAACTCCTAACTTAAGGTATGGTGGATTTTCGCTCAAACTAAGAAGCTTGGTTCCTAAGGTCCAAAATAGCCCAAACACAAAAATAAGGCAATGTAAGGCCAAAACCCATAAAGCTAGGCCTAACTAAAATTATAATGAAAAATAGTTTTTAAGCCTAAGAATAATTCACACACCCTAACAATAAAATCTTAAGAAGTAATACTACTCAAATGGCCTAAATGTGACCCTAACAAAAAGTCCTAAGCTACATTGGATCCTCATCATACCTTTTTCCTTAAAAAGTATCTTCCCTTAAATCCAAACTCATTCTTGATTGCTTTCAAGGAACAATCAACAGCATCCTTACAAAACAAAATGAGAAGAATGAGTCCAAGTTATGAAACCAAAGAATAAAAGTCAAAGGACTAAAACAAAGGTGAAAAGTTTACTAATTATATGGTAGAAATCAAACGTACCATCACGTCCTTTGTTCAAATTCAACTGCTTGCCTCTAGCTAGGGCATCAAGTAATCTCAACAACTGTTTATCAGACTCTTGGGCTAAAGCCCAGGATTTCAAGAATTCATTAGAAATTTTCAACATGCCAACAACCATCTGATTTGGGGCTTTCACAGCAACCCTCAAGTTCATATCTTTGAAGCTTTCTAGCAACTCATGCTCTTTCAACATCAATGAAGCAAGATGTATCAATTTCCTGCTTAATGCATTGGCAACAACATTTGCCTTGTTTGGGTGATATCTCAACTCAAAGTCATAGTCTTTTAGATATTCCATCCACCGTCTTTGTCTCATATTCAATTTTTTTTTATCAAATAAGTATGTTAGGCTTTTATGGTCACTAAATACCACAAAGCAAGAACCATACAAGTAGTGTCACCAAGTCTTCAAGGCAAAGACCACAACTACAAGCTCAAGATCATGAGTTGGATAATTATGTTCATGTGGTCTCAACGGTCTAGAAGCATAGACAATAACTCTGCCATCTTGAATCAACACACAACCCAAGTCAGCTTAGATGCATCACAATAAACCATAAACTCCTTAGTCATATCCGGTAATGCAAGAACCGGTACGGAAGTCAATGTTATTTTCCTACAGTCGGATTCGCACTAGCATTATTGTTATTGATATTGTTGTAGTAAAATCCGACTGTAGGACAAAGGGCTTTGCTACAGGGACCGATCAATAATTCCCTGCACTACGAGCCAAAATCTGCTCACGGGAATAGTCCACTTGTCCTCTAATTCTGGTCTATACACTCTACGCTCAATATAAAATAGCCACTTGACCCAATCATTCTGGTAAGTACGCAATAAAATAATGCTATTGGAGGTTAGTGGTTCCCCACTAACGAGTCCTCGTAAATCGAGCCAATCAGGTATATGACTCCCTTCATTAAGGAGGGGGGGATCTTGGGACCAAAACTTATTTACGATTACTCTCTGAAAAACATTCCTCACTTAGAATATTATCACTGACTTGAGCGTCGGAGAATCTTTACAGGTGACACCACCTTTCGCCCACATCAACGCGTTAGGCCGGTGTGAAGGACCTCCAGAACGCCCAATCCGCCCTTCTTATACAAGGACAACAGATTCTTATACCGGATACTCATACATCCGGTCTTCTGCACAGAATCTTCATACTATTTATGGTTGACTAGACACTGGATCTCTAGACCCCGGTTCTGGACAGATCAAAACTATTTTATTATTAATATAAAATAAGAGTAGCATCTAGAAATGCATCATTATGTCCGAATATTATTTATTATCAACATAACCTATAAGTGATAATTATTTTATATGTTTGTTCCTTTTGTCACGATATCCTAATTGGGTCCAAAGCATGGTCGCGTCATCCTTGTACGGTCCAATTTATTTTACTTGATACCGGAGTAGACTTTATCCGAATAAATATCCAATATTTATTCTTTCTAGCATGGCCATGCATTTCCTTAGTCTCACTCCATCAAGTGGCTTATAGATATCACTCCTGTCATATATGAGAGACAAATCCCATCTACATCACTCACATCCCTCTGCATAATTTGTTCATTGCCTAACCACAACCTTTATAGTCCTCTTATTACAGAAGACTTTTGATTGTATTAAAACAATAAACTCCTTATGTAGGAATCGTAGTGACTTCAGGTCAAAGGACTACATATACTATTATCACATTGAGAATCGTTTATGATATTCATGTAACGATCCATGTAACGTTCTCATGGTGGGTCTGTCCAGTACATCATTACTCTTAATATGTACCCGTGTGAAGACTTGATATCATTTATATCCATGATCTGTGAGATCAGATCATCAGTACACTCACACACTAGTCTTAATGTATTTACATGTCCCCACGTAAATACTTGACTAGGGATATTTTAGGAATAACTCTCATATGACCTATTACTCCAAGGATAAATAAAGGTTGTTAAACTATTTAACAAAAATGACTTATTTACAATGATGCGTCCTATATAGGCTTTTAGTGCATATTTCCAACAATCTCCCACTTGCACTTAGAGCCGATAAGGTTAATGCCCAATGACATCTACAGTGCCATTATGCTTTTACTACGTAAGTGGTTTTACTAGTGGGTTCCCAACAATTTTGTTGGTATGCACATTGCATATTTTCACATCTTCTAAAGATGGAACTATTTAAGTATATGCTTGGATTAATCCACTTCCTTATATTGTTCTATGGTTCCATTGTCATCACAGTGGAAACTCATAGGGTACAAAATATTTGGAATGATTAAATATAAATTGACTTCTTTTGTAATTTAACATAGCAAAATACTTAGATTTGTTAGTAGAACCAACGATTATTTCCTGCTTTGAACCTTTCAAGCATACATCGCAACCATCTTGACAACACATATATTTTGATTGCAATCTTAAGTCTTTCAAATTAATCAAAAGATTGGCATCGATGTAACCTTTACAACGAGCTCATCTTCCATTTATCAAGATTAAATCCTTAGTCCTTCTTAAGTGTTTAAGGATACTCTTGACTATAGAATGAAATATTATTAGTTCTAGAAGAAGCATGTCTTCTGCATGTAATACTAGAACTATAATTGTGTAGTTACTAACCCTTTTATAGTCACAAGATTTATCTTCATTCTTTAATGAAGATTCTTGCTTCTAAAAGCTTGCTTTACTCCATAAATAGAACATTTGCAGTTCACATACCTTCCTAGATGTTTTAGGCATAAAAGGCCTTTAGGTTGTGTCATATACACATCCTCAAGATGATTTCCATCTTGACATCTATCTACCATATCTCATAATGGTGGTATACTGCTACAACAAGTAGGATCTAAATGGTTTTTAAGCTAATTGAATTTTGTCAATCTTGCTTTTAAAGGTACTTTTATTACCATCCATGTTTAGTTTTCCTTTTGAAAACCCACTTGCATCCTATAGGTTTTACCCTTTAGGTGCGTCAACCAAGGTTCATACCTTGTTAATATACATGGAACCTATTTTAAATCCCATGGTCTTATGCCATGTCTTAGAATCTAAACTTGCATTGGCCTCTTCATAAGAAGCTTGGTCATTTAGCAATATGCCTCCTTCCTGATTTATAAGATATCCATATCTTTCAGGTTTGGTGACATATCCTATTTGATCTTACGTAAGTCTTGTGCTACCAGAGCTAAGGATTTCACAACACTTTGTGATTTATGCTCCAAGTCCATCCTTGACTTTTAAATGCTTTGTGATACTTGAATTTCTTCAAGTTCTACCATCCTCCCACTGATTCTTTAAGGGATGTACTCTTATTCAAGAATGCAACATTCTAAGCAACAAGCCTTTTATTCTCAGATGAATTGTAGAACTGATAACCCTTAGCTTTCTTTGGGTATTTCACAGAAGACATTTATCTAATTTGGATCTGACCTTGTCAGAGTTGGATGCTCTATAGAAGCATCATAGTTCCAAATTATTAGTAAAGACATACTAGGTTTCTTCCTAGTCCATATCATATATGGTTTCTTTAAGAAAGTCTAAGATGGAATATGGTTAAGTGTGGAAATTTTGTTAATAAAGGAACGTTGAAGGAGTTAGAGATGTTTGATAATAATCAATAATCAAACTGGGTCCAACAAGGTTTGACTTTTCCCCGTAGAGATGCTATTAAGGCATTCCATGAGGAATGAGTTAAGAGGTAATCTCTCACTCTATTAGATAGTTATCAAACTTATAGCTCAAATTATTTGCTATCTTGATCTAATCAAGAGCTTTAATTGTCTTGCCAATTTGGTTTTTCACTTCATTATGAATTCTTTGATTTTTCAAAGACTTTCTAACTTATGTTACATAAATCCATACTTATTGACTTTTCAATTAGTATGTTGAAGTATTGAAAAACATATCTAGTTATTGTTTCGATAGGCCCACATACATCGTTATGTATTAGATAATTGATTACTCATCTTTTCAATGAATGAGGTCTCAATTATCTCTCCAATAAATAAGATTTACATGTCTCCATTGATTCCAAAATCAAAAGAGTCCATATAACCACATTAATGGTATTTAGAAAATGTGTTTATTATCCATTTGCCTTAGGAGACATACTGATCCGGTCTAGATACCGGTCCCCAAAGTTATGACGTCAGAATGACATCCTAGAGGAGTAACCGGTATTATAAAAGGACAAAGCTACATCGGTGATCCGTCCTCACCTCATCCGTTCTCACTTCATCGAATGCTTTATCCGTCCTCGCTACGACGGATGCCTCATCCGTTCTCATTTCCACGATATGAATAACCGTTTGCCTCAGCATCACTGTGAGATAAGAGTTCCTTATAACTTATCAGCGAAGATACCCTGTATAGCGGAATGTGTCTATGTCAATTACCTCAGAGAGTAAGTACAATTATCAGTGAAATATACGGAAAGGTGATTATCCTCCATCCCTATCACAGGATCGTACTCTGATAATTGACCTACCCCTTGACACACTCTGAGTACTGAGCCTTATTGCTTGACACACTCTACACGCTATCAGAACCAAGGGACCCACTTACATCCAACGATTCATTTCCTACGTTCAACTATAAATAGCATATTCCAATACACATGCAAGGTTACGTTGTTCTATCTCACATTTTTACTATTGCAGTGCTTGAGTATTCATTGAGTTACCTATACTCTTCTAACTGGAGCATCAGAGAATCTTCGCAGGTGGCACCACCTTTCGCCCTCTCTCAACGTGAAACACTGGTGTGAAGGATCTACAAGACAACAAGACCGGTTTCTCCCACTGAGAGGCCAGATTACAATACCAGATACCCACTGTACCGGTGTATAAACCCTCAAACACCTGCACTCTTGTGGCTGGTCCCACACCGGATCCTAGACCCCAGTTCAGACCAGTTCATTGGCATGCCCAGTGGGACTCGTTAGAGTTATTTCCACTTTTCGTAGAAGTTTGGTTGTCAGAATGAAAGGTGATGGATGTGATTTTGTTGATGGTCATGTGGAGGACGTAACCCACCAGCAGACTGGGAGGAGACTCGTCTTCGAATCTCCTATCACCAACACCCGAAGGATGGTACCAGTGGCAACCCCTGACCCTCGTGATGAAGTCATTAGGCAACTCAGGGAGGAGTTGATAGAGCTAAAGCGGGAGAAGAGAGGAGCTGGGGATAGGGTGACGTCCCATGCAGAAAAGGCTCACCATGCATCTGTGAGGGAAAGATCAACGACCCTCCAGTACTCGAAAATCCCTACGTACGAGGAGAGGGAACAGACCCAGGACTCTGGTGATAGAGTCAGTACCAGGAGAAGGAAGCAAGCGGTGGTGACCTTTGGAACTTATAGACTCAGTGTTCCTTTCTCGAGGAGACTCATGAGTGTCGTCATCCCTAAGCACTTGCAAACGACTCAGCCACTGTCGATCGGGAAATACAATGGAGAAACTGATCCCACTAAGCATCTAGATGCTTATGTTTATGAGGTTATGTATCTGGAAGCTGATGAAGACATCATGTGTAGAATGTTCCCCAGAACCCTGACGGAGGAGGCTCTTAGCTGGTTCAAGAGCTTGCCTTCAGGATCTATAGATTCCTGGGAAGAGATGGCAGCTGCGTTCGAAAGTCACTTTGTTATTTCCAGGGACATCCCAAGGACTTCTCACACCTTGGCTCAGATAAGGCAAGGAGAGACTGAAACTCTCAAGGAGTTTCTGAAGAGATTCTACAAGGAGGCTGCGTTGGTCCCCAACCTCACGGAGGCCATACAGTTCCATATTGTAGTGGAGGCTTTACAACCTGGTTTTGCTTTTTCCCTATCTTTGGAAAAGAGCCCCCCGACGACCTTCAAGGAGTTTCGAAGGAAAGCTTCAAAATACGTGGGTATAGAAATGCACCTGGAGGCTACAACAGCTAGAATGAAGCCTCCAGTGCCCTCTCAGCAGCCACGGAGAGAGAGGGAGAGAGTAAGACCAGAAAAGCATGCCTTCAGAGAGGACTTTGCAAGCGCTCGACCTCATCAATGAGACAGGCGCGTTTCGTCTTTCAGCAACTATGCTCCTCTGAACACCAGGCATTCCCAAATCTTAAGGGAAGTTGGCTGGCCAGTGCTCAGTGTCTTTGGTATAAGGAAACCACCCCTAGTCAAAAGACCTGGGAACCCACGTAAATATTACGCCTTTCATGAACAGACGGGTCACCATACAGAAGAGTGCAAAGCGTTGAAGAATACTGTGGAGACCCTCATTAGAGAGGAAAGCTGAAGCAATATCTGTTCAGAGAAAAATCCTTAGACGAGCCTGACAGGATGGACAAGAGGGGGAGAGATCCAGATGATGAGGGTGACAATAGTCGTAACCCAGTTAGAAAGTTTACTGCGGTTGAAAAGCAAAAAGGAGTGGTGATCGTTGGAGGAGCCCAACAAGACAACATGCCTCAGCAGCAGAGGCAAGGCAGGCGCGAAGTGATTGAGATGATTGCTGAAGGATTTGCTGGAGGAGGAGCACCGATCATAGCCAGGAAAAATCACCACTGGATGATCCTGTCTGTACAGGGCAAACCTAGAGATAACCACCCTTTCAGGGACGGCGTGGCAGCTCTGACGGTGTCATGCACTGACGATGATTTCGGCCCGACGATCCCAGGAGGAGACGACGCAGTGGTGATCATCGCTGTTATTGCCAACAAAGATGTGAAGAGGATCCTCGTCGATCAGGGAAGTTCTTGCGATGTAATTTTTTATAACTGTTTTAAAAGAATAGGTTTTAATGATACAGATCTGCAGCCGTATACGCAAGAACTCACAGCGTTTAATGGGGCGAAGCAACCTACCAAAGGGTATCTTGATACCCTCATTTCTTTTGAAGGTGAGCCCGGAGCGAGAACAGTGAAATTGAGAATCCTAGTGATCGATGTGGAATCCCCTTACAACGGGATTATAGGCCGCCCTACCTTAAACGCAATGGAAGCAATTGTGTCTACCCCCTACCTCCTGATCAAATTTATTGATAAAGACAACTGTGTATCTTCCCTCCGAGGTGATCAGGAGATGGCTCGATATTGTTATAATCTGAGCCTCAATATGGTTAAGTTGGAAGCATTCAATAAGATGAGGAAGCTGAATGACGGAGGAACAGCAGCTGGGTCTGTCAATCTGATTGACTTGGACCCCAGGGCGGAATTGAAGATCGACCCTCTTAACCCCTCAAAGCCCACACGGATGGTGGTTCCAGGGATGTTATCTTAGGGGATTCCCCAGAGAAGGTCACGCATATTAATGATAACCTGGAGTCAGGCATGGAGCAGCGCTTGTTAGCTCTCTTGCAGGAGTTTAAAGACCTTTTTGCATGGACTGCAACAGACATGCCTGGGGTGGACCCTGATTTCTGTTGCCACAAACTCGCTGTTTACCCAGAAACGAGACTGGTGGCCCAAAAGAAGAGGAGGTTGGGACCGGAGAAGCAGAAGGCAGCGTGTGAGCAAACAAAGGAATTGCTGAAAGCTTGTTTTATAAAGTAGATTCGCTATTCATCTTGGCTTTCCAACGTGGTGATGGTGCAGAAAGCCAATGGCAAGTGGAGGATGTGCACGGATTACGTAGATCTCAACCGATGTTGCCGCAAAGATCCGTATCCCCTCCCAAACATTGATCGTATGGTAGACGACTCATCTGGTTATCAGTACCTCAGTTTCATGGATGCTTATTCAGGGTACAATCAGATTCCAATGTGGGAAGGAGATCAAGAAAAGACGGCCTTTGTCAATGACCGTGGTGTCTTCTGCTACACCATCATGCCGTTTGGACTGAAGAACGCCGGTGCTACCTACCAACGCATAATCAACAAAGTATTCGAAGGCATGCACACTAAGCTGGTAGAGGTGTATATCGATGATATCATCGTAAAGACTCCCGCTGGAGGGGATCACATTGAGGATCTGCGTCAAGTGTTCACTCGGTTGTGACAATACAACATGAGGTTGAACCCATTGAAGTGCATTTTTGCCGTTCCAGCAGGGAAGTTCTTGGGGTTCATGTTGACCCAGCGGGGCATCGAGGCCAACCCTGGTAAGTGTCAGGCAATACTGGATATGCAAAGCTTTAAGAGCCTAAGGGAGGTACAATCGTTGAATGGGAAGGTGGCCGCTCTGGCTCGATTCATGCCCAAAATTGCACATAGATCCCTTCCTCTGTATAAGGCGTTAAAGAAACACAAGAGCTTCGAATGGGGAGAAGAGCAAGAGCAAGCTTTTCAGCAGCTTAAGACTGTGCTTTCAAGTCCACCAATACTGGTGAAGCCTAACCCTGGTGAGACTCTAGTCCTGTATTTGGCAATTTCTGATGAGGCCTTAGGAGTGGCTTTGGTCAAAGAAACTTCAGAGGGATAGAGGCCAGTGTACTTCACCAGCAAGACATTCCAGGGGGCTGAGAGCAGATATCAAAAGATAGAGAAGGCCGCTCTAGCAGTTGTGTGGGCTTCACGACGGTTGAGGCCGTATTTTCACGCGCATACAGTACTTGTGAGAACAGTTCTACCTCTCCATTCAGTGCTCAGTAAGCCAGACCTTGCTGGAAGGATGATTAAGTGGTCCATCGAGCTTTCTAAGTTTGAAATTTCTTATGAGCCTCGAGGAGCTATTAAAGCCCAAGTTTTGGCAGATTTCATGGTGGAAATGATGGGGGCGGATCCAGCCACACCTCGAGCGCATTGGACCGTTTATGTTGATGGGTCGTCAAATAGTAAAGGTTGTGGAGCCGGTGTTGTAGTGGAAAATGATGATGGTGTACACTTAGAAATTTCCCTCCGATTCAATTTTAAAACCTCCAATAATCAAGCTGAGTATGAGGCATGCCTGGCCGGCCTCCGAGCGGCGATTGACATCGGAGCGTCAGAAGTAACATTGTGCAGCGATTCAGAGCTGGTGATTTCATAAATCCAGGGAGAATATCAGGTCCGAGAGCTACAACTTCAACTGTACTTGAATTGTTTGAATGAACTGAAGGGGAGATTTGATGTGCTGGAATTTAAGCATGTGCCAAGAGAGGAGAACACCAGAGCGGATATCTTATCAAGGCTTGCAAGCACAAAACAGCCTGGCAGTACCACGACTGTGGTTCAGAGCACGCTGACATCACCTAGCATCCCACTGTTCCCATCTCTAAATGCTATAATGGTCAATTACCATTACGAGAATTCTTGGGTCATCCCCTATATCCGTTATCTGGCGGACGAACAGCTCCTTACTGATGAGAAGGAAAGAAGGCGAGTGAAAAGGGAACTGCCATACTTCACCATGGTCGATGGTGTTCTATACAAAAGAGGATTCTCAGTCCCATACCTCTTTTGTTTGAGAGAAGATGAAGTACAAGGAGTGTTGGAGGAAGTACATGAGGGGCAATGTGGGCACCATGCTAGGGGTCGGAGCTTAATGAGAAAAGTCCTCAGGGCTGGATATTGGTGGCCCACGGTGAAGCAAGACTTAGCTGATTTTGTGAAGAAATGCGATGCTTGCCAGAGATTTTCTAACCTCCATCACACACCGGCCCAAGAACTCTCTTCATCCACTGTGCCATGGCCGTTCTACCAGTGGGGTCTTGATATCCTAGGTCCTTTTCCTACCGCTCCAGGAGGCGTTAAATATTTGATCGTGGGGGTTGATTACTTCACCAAGTGGATCGAGGCTGAGCCAGTAGTGCATATCACCTCTGCGCAGACAAGGCATTTTGTATATGAAAACATCATAGCTCGATTCGGTGTCCCAGGGAGGATTGTGACTGATAATGGCACCCAGTTCACGGATAAGAAGTTCACAGACTTGCTCGAAGGACTGGGGATAGTCCAAATATTTTCATTTGTTGAGCACCCCCAGACAAATGGCCAAGCGGAAGTAGCCAATCGAGAGGTGCTAAAGGGGTTGAAGAAGAGTCTTGGAGAAGCGAAGGAAGGATGGACTGATCAGCTATGCCATGTTCTGTGGGCATGTCGCACTACACCACACTCTTCCACTAATGAATCCCCATATCGGCTGACTTATGGGGTCGAGGCGATGATCCCAGTAGAGCGACAAACCAGATCAGCCCGAGTGGAATATTTTTCAGTGGAAGTCAATAACGCCAATCTGGCATCAGAGTTGGACGTTCTCCATAAGCTGAGAGAAGGAGCCTTTATTAGAGACCAGGCAATAAAAGTGAAGGTATCTCTCCGGTACAACAAGCGTGTCCAATATAGAGCGTTTAACACTAGAGACCTTGTTCTGAGGAAGGCGAGTGTGGGGAATAAATTTGCTTATCAAGGGAAGCTGGCACCAACATGGGAAGACCCTTACAGAGTTTCTGAAGTGACTGGAAAGGGATCATACCGACTCGAGGAGCTCGATGGAACCCTAATTCGTAACAAGTGGAACACTTAGAACTTACGTATTTATTACAGCTAGTTGGTAAGACGACATGTACTCTATTTCCTTACTTGAGTTTTTTCCCATTGGGTTTTCTCCAGAAGGTTTTAACGAGGCATGACCCCAGCTACGCTTCCTTTGTAACATATATTCAGCTTAATGAAAATATAATTCATGACTCTCTCGCTCTCACCCTTTCATTTATATGTTGTGATTTATAACTATAAGCTGTCACGTTTAAAGACCCTCAAGATGGATGATCTCAATCACCCATTTTGTGTATTGACGATGTAACTCCTCGAGGGGCGAAATGGGTTGTAGGATTAAACCGAACCCCATTTGAAGACCCAGATTGTAGGATTAAACCGAACTCTGGGTACGGTTAGTAAGTTTGGCTGAACACCGGTGAAGGCTCAGATTGTAGGATTGAACCGAACTCCGAGTACGACTAGTAGGTTTGGCCGAACGTCGGTGAAGAATGGTGAATGGGTAAAATCCAACACCGATTGAAGATACGACTTGTAGGATCAAACCGAACGCCATTGAAGACCTGAGTGGTAGGATTAAACCGAACTTCAGGAAATGGGTTGAAGGATTGCACCGAACCCCATTCGAAGAAAAATGGTGAATGGGTAAAATCTAACACCGAGTTTAGGCTCAGATTGTAGGATTAAACCGAACTCCGAGTATAACTTGTAGGCTTGGCCGGTTGCTATTGAAGAATCAATCGTTATCGGATTCACTCAGAAGTTTTCCTGGGATTTCCTTACTCGGAAATATTCTCCCTTAGGATTCCTTACTCAGAAACACTTCAAATTCGATACGAGACTCTTAAATTCTTTAGTCGGCAATATCTTATTGAAGTCCGATTCGTGAGCTCTGTAAGTTGAGAAAATCTCACTTTGAAGTTTTAATCAGGAATTCGAAACGCACTTGCGAGACTCATAAATTCTTTACTCGGGAAAGTCTCTACCCGAAACGCACTAATCCGAAGTCGAAGCCTCTCTCTATCCCTAAGTGTTTCACTCGGAAAATGCTTCACTCGGTACCGTATCACGTGGAGGTCGAAAATTCTTCACTCGGTACCATACCACGTGGAGGTCAGAAATGTTTCACCCGGTACTATCATGTTCAGAAATATTCCACTCGGAGCTATCTTGTTTCGAAATGCTCCACTCGGTGCCATACTACCCGCAAGTCAGAAATATCTCACTCGGTATTTACCCCACTCAGAAATATCACACTCGGGGACACCTTCTCAGGAGAGTTGCACTCGGAAATCTCCAACCTGAAAAAAGACTCGGATTGTAGGGTTAAACTTAATTAAACTAAGCGCCGTCGAAGCATCAGTCAGGAATCTTCACACGGGAACGGTCACTCGGAAATCCTCCTCCTAGAAGGATCAATATGAGAGCTTCCTCTCGGAAGTCTCACTCGGAACTTCCCAGGTAATACGGCCAGAACCAATTTCACTCGGAGTGGTCACTCAGAGTCAAATGCTCACTCTGAATCAGTCATTCAGAATCAAATTTTCACTCGGAGTTGTTCATTCAACGTCAAACCTCCACTCGGAATTGCTCACTCAGAGCCGTTTGATTCACAACGCTTGGTGCCAATGTTTGACGATTAACGAGTATTACTAAGGTAAAAACATAACGTGTAATTTTGTAGGTTATAGCAGCATCCAGACCCTTCACAAGTTGTATAGCTCATATGAGCAACTTCATAAGTCCCTCATATTAGCTAGGGGACATAATATCCGGTCTGGATACCAGTTCTAAAGACAGGGCAGTTGAATGCGAATATTGCCATTCCACATGTGTGAGATTGAATAAACCTTTTTAATCTCCGAGAAGTTAAAGGTAACACTTCACAATAGACATTTCCTTCCCAAAATACCCACACTTGGGGACAGGGCATACTTTAACGTAAGTATCGTGTATCTATTACGATTTTTGTTATCTTCCTCTGGGGTGAAAACTACGCTCTAAACGACAATACAATTAAACAAAGCGGATGTATAACGAATGAAGAAGTAAAAGTATAGCGTATATGTCTAAGTTATTTGGCAATCATATACTTGTGACAAATGATAGAAGAGAAGTGAAGACGAATTTAATTGATGAGAAGAAAAGTTTTATAAGTATAGTTCATCAAAACTGGAGCTGATCCCAGTACACAGCTATAAATAAAAGCACAAAATTAAAGAACGGGTGGTTGGTTCTCCGATATGGGCACTTCCGTTCTCTCCTCTTCAGCTCCTTCAGCTTGAGTCTCATCCGCCCCGGTCTCTTGGCCAGCTTGGGCATCCTCTTGTGTTTCATTTTTGGGGCCAGGAGTGGTCAGTGTTGGTTCCATGCTTTGACCCTCCGGAAGTGGAGGCAGTTCATAAAGAGTATCAGGAGGATCCTGGTGCGAGCCGTCACTCTTCACTTCGACAAGCTTCCCTCCGTGGAATTCATAGAACGGATCCAGTCCGTACAAATCAAGCTTCACATTGGGGTTGCGATAAAAGACTTGACGAAGTGCCAGGCCGAAGGATTCGAAAGCTACGTTCTTGCATATCTCTAAGGCTTTGGCAGCCTTGGCCTTAGAAGCAGCCAATTTCTTTTGAAGCTTGGTAAATTCCTCCTCCGACGGCCCAGTGCTCACACTCCCCTTCTTTAGCTCTTCAATTTGAGTCTGCATTTCCTTCCGAAGGGCCTCCCGCTCTCCTAGGCTTTTATTATGGCCGGCCTCTATTGCTGCAAGATCGTCAGCTAGCTTGGCCGATTTCTTCTTCTCCAATTGAAGCTCTTCTTCAAGGAGAGGGATGGATTTATTCTGCTGCTAAAGCTTAGTGACCTGCCGCTCCAAGGATTTGTTGGTGAAGTGGAGTTGACTTATTTCTTCAGTCTTCTTTGCAGCGTCTCCTTGGCCTTAGTCAATTCTGCCTCCACCCCTCTGTGAGTCTCAGCTTGCTTGGCCGCCCAGGCCTCCTTTAAAGCGATGTCGGCTTCAAGTTTTTCAACCTGTTCCATGTAGTCTGCCTTGTCGCTTAAGGAGTCCAAGAGGCTGGATAGCTCATCCAACTGCTAGCGACCGGCCTTGCACGCACCTCGAACTTCGACAGCATCGAGAGAGGGGCGGAGACAGTACCTTGCCTTTGGAAGAGTGGGAGACATGGACCCCTGGAACCAGAGGTAGGGGGAAAGAAAAGACTCGCTTGGAGGGTCAATCACTGGAGGAGGACCGCTCTCAGAGTCCGGTTCGGACGTGGCGTGTGAAGGAGGGGCAGAAGAATCAAGGATGGGTTTCTTCCCCTTGTGTTTTTTTAGCCCAGACTCCTCAAGAGTCTTCTGGCATTTCTTTGTAGGGTCACCAGAAAAAGGCTTCTCCACATCCATTGCCTTGACCAGATGTCTCTTTTTCTTTTTCTTCTCCGGGGCGGCCTCTTCATTACCTTGCCTCGCGGCCTCAGTTTGTCCCTCTGGTTCCTTCTCATCAAGAAGAGGGACCTCGTCTCCCACAGCGGAGGTAAGAGGAATTATTGGAGCCACTGCCTTAGTGGAGTTCCTCTTGGCCTGAATTTCGTTCTCTTCAGAAGAAGAATCGCCATCCGCCAGCATGGATTTCAGGGACAACATCTCTGGAGAGACTTTTTCGATTTGCTCTGCAAAATAAGGAAAATTGAGTTAAAACACGGAAGGAAAAATAATAAGAACGGAATGAATATGTAACATAACCACAGTTGAAGAACGACTATTACGAAGGTAAGTTTCTCGGACAGCGGCATCTCCCAGAAGAAGCCTGCAAGAGAACCCTTTGAGTGCTTTTGAGGCCGATTGCATGACACTCAACACTTCGATGGAATGAGAGGAAAGTTTGCTCTCCTCAGTGTAGTAAGCACGGCTCAGCAGCAGAAAGTGCTCATGCAACCAACTGATAGGGAATTTGGTGAACCCTTCCTTGTTGAGCCAGAAGACCGGCTTATTCGATTGAACTCGGACCCGCGTGTAGTAATGTTTAAAGGAGCATCCGTCCACCTTAGCGGATTCGGTGTAGGACTTGAAGTTCATTACCCTTGAGTCACAACGGAGTGTTATGAACCCAAGGCTGCCCTTCTTGTTGGCACGGCGGACCACTTGGCAGTAGTAAAATAGTTTGGCCACAGTGGCGGTGAAGTTGAAATGCTATCCCAGAATTTCGAGAGCGCGCACTAAGCCCCAGCCATTAGGATGCAGTTGAGTAGGGGCGCAGTCAAGGAAGCGAAGGACGGCCATTTGAAACTCCGTCATGGGGAAGCGGACTCCCAGGTTTTGAAAGACGAAGTCGTACATATAGACCGACCTCTCGTCAGGGACACGGTGGCAGACCCTCTCCATTGGACGAGGGGAAAGGACGAGAAAACGTCCCTTATACTTCTTATCAGAATAGATTTTGCAACGGAGAGTAACTGGGTTTCCCTCTTCATTTGCATGATGAGAAGGGATGTTCAAGAATTCCTCCTCAACCCAGCAGTACGGTTTTTCTCTGTTCAGTTTTTCCCAGTTCAGCCGATGTGCCACAACATTGACACACCCTTTAGTAGTTCGCAGAATAAGAGTTTTACCAGACCCCGAAATCTCCATGATACCTGATGCACGATGGAACGCGTGTGTACTGTGGTAGAAGGCAACATCCTTAGAGAGGTAACCTTCATTACTTGACCCATCGTCAGAGCAGCTGGTAGCCCTCGAGTCAAGGGGATCCTCAGGGCGGCGCCGAACAACTGGCACTCGTGAGGAGGAAGTTTCAACCCTCTCTGAGCGACGAGGCCCGGCCACAGGAAGATTCACTGGAATCCTTCCTCCACGGTGGCTAGAGGGGGCACGAGAGCTCAGACTACCCCTGTTTGAGGTACCGGCGCTGCTTGTTCTAGGGCGCATGGTTGAAGCAAAACAAACTAAAATGATATGGAGGAAAGGGTTAGGGAGGTTACCTAAAGAAGGAAGAGCTTTGTGAAGAGGAAAGGCAGCAAGGGAGTCTTCAGAAATTTGAGCAGAGGTTCACTAAGCTTGATGACAGAAGTGAATCCCAAAATTCGTTAAGTGACCCTTTTATAGGTAACGAAGAGGCACAATGTTCAGCCAAGAGTCACGACATTTATTTCAAAACGCAACTTTTCAGATTCAAATGAATTCGTCGTTTTGTAACTAAAAGCACAAAAATAGTAACGCTTCAGTAAAGTTTTTGAACGAAACAGGCCTGTGGAAGTTGAAATCCAGGCCCAATAAGCCTAATCGACGGTTACACTCTTGGGTAATGATGGTTCACGTGTTAAAAAAGGCATTTAATGTCCAATCATTTCAGACGCATTTAATTCACCCCAACAACTATTCGAATACCAAGAGTTTCGATTTCCAAAAACTCTTGGGATTTCCCTCGCTATGAATTCTTGTCTGAATCCGTTGTGAAGACATCAGAAGAACGGTAACTTAATCTATAGAGCGGATGCGTTGGTAAGAAACCAAACACACATATGTCAAAGAGTTTTTAGCAGGAACTTCAGGAATGTTCCACCAGCATCTAGACTTCTCAAAGATTGAATAGCTCATATGAGCAACCTAACAGTCCCTCACATAAGCTAGGGGACAAATGATCCGGTCTGGATACCGGTCCTCAAAGTTATGACGTCAGAATGACATCCTAGAGGAGTAACCGGTATTATAAGAGGACAAAGCTACATCGGTGATCCGTCCTCACCTTATCCATTCTCACTTCATCGAATGCTTTATCCATCCTCGCTACGACGGATGCCTCATCCGTTCTCATTTCCACGATATGAATAACTGTTTGCCTCAGCATCACTGTGAGATAAGAGTTCCTTATAACTTATCAGCGAAGATACCCTGCATAGCGGAATGTGTCTATGTCAATTACCTCAGAGAGTAAGTACAATTGTCAGAGAAATATGCGGAAAGGTGATTATCCTCCATCCCTATCACAGGATCGTACTCTGATAATTGACCTACCCCCTGACACACTCTGAGTACTGAGCCTTATTGATTGACATACTCTACACGCTATCAGAACCAAGGGACCCACTTGCATCCAACGATTCATTTCCTATGTTCAACTATAAATAGCATGTTCCAATACACATGCAAGGTTACGTTGTTCTATCTCACATTTTTACTATTGCAGTGCTTGAGTATTCATTGAGTTACCTATACTCTTCTAACTGGAGCGTCGGAGAATCTTCGCAGGTGGCATCATCTTTCGTCCTCTCTCAACGCGAAACACTGGTGTTAAGGATCTCCAGGACAACAAGACCGGTTTCTCCCACTGAGAGGCCGGATTACAATACCGGATACCCACTGTACTGGTGTATAAACCCTCAAACACCTGCACTCTTGTGGCTGGTCCCACACCGGATCCTAGACCCCGGTTCAGACCAGTTCACATACCATGTAAGTAAGGTTCAAAAATCACTTATTTTAACCTACTTTGGCAGTTGTTATAAATGGGTGTTTTGAGATTTAGGATATGGAATCCATTACTCAATTGTGCATCAACATCCATTTGAAGAAATAAAGTTATTTTATAATAAGAAAAACATTTCTTGTTTAACAAGAAATAATATGCACAATGTCTAGTTCACTAACTAGCCCAATAGGTAAAGATCTTATCTTTATTGTAGCAACTTTTCCTCAATTTTACACAGATTTCTCCACCCTTAACAAGTGATCTACTTCCTTGATCTTTCAAAATTTGAGATCTACTACTAGTATCTGATACTAATACCAGTGAAGTAAAATAACTTGACTTCTATAACATGACCTGTAGTGGAAGTTTTACTTCCCTTTCTTTTGAACTCCTTCAAGTTCTTTAGACAAATTATTTCAATGTCTTATTTTGGCTAAAACTGGAAACAATTTCCTTTCTTGATCTCCTTTTAGACTTCCAAACCAACTTGGCCTTAATAAAGTCTGTATACGATCATATCGTATATCTCCCATATATTCATATTACCTTTTACAGCTCAAAGTTTATGCAGACTCTATAGGGTATTTAAGACCCAACCATAGATGATATATAAGCCAAACATGACACACTGCCGCTTCATCTTTAATGAAGATAATTCTCAAGTCTCAATACCTATCTAGGCATTTTTCTAGATAAAGTGTCCTTCCAAAGGACAGATTGCAACAAAACAATATTTGGTATATCATGGTTATTCTAAAACAAATTACATGCAAATCTATCACTTCTATTTAAAAACATATTTAAATTTTGGTCATTAAATAAATATGTTATCTCCTACTATTTTGATTTAAAACACATACCCTCACTGAATCATAAAAAATCCCATTGGAAGATTTTTCTAGTGGGCCAAGATCCATGTTTGGCCTAGTGTTGAGTCAGCTTTGGCTGATTGCCCAACCCTTGGTTATTTAGGTAGGAAACACATTTCCAATTGTATCTCATGCAACTCTTGGATGATTGAGTGGGTAACTCTTTACCCTTATTCATCTTATGAATTTAAGCTTAATCCTTACGCCTCTAAGTTATTTTCAATCCAATTGAAAAACTTAGTTAAGTTTAGGCCTAATAAAAACAATTTGGATATTACAATTATCCCATTGCGCCTTACTAATATAAATGATAGCACCCTGCTTTGGTAGGCCCACTATTTATTGACATTAGTCTCGACGAGTGTTACTTATTAGGAGGCATTTAAACTTAATATTAACGCTTCTAGGTTCTTCAATCTGATTAAAGTTACCTAGATAAGTCCAATAACAAATGGTTGGATAATCCAATTATCCATCATCCTTTACTAATATCAATAAAAGCACCCTGCTTTGGTAGAACCTACACTTTATTGAAACTAGCATTGATGACTGTTGTTTATTAGAACGTGTTTTAGACTATTCATACCTTTAGGCTTTTCCAATCCAATTGAAAAATGTCTATTTGAATAAAACTTAATAATACTTGGATAATCCAATTATCCAATCATGTCCTACTAAACATAAATAAAGGCACCCAACTATAACATGACCTACACTTTATTTATATTAAGTTAGACGTTATTACTTATTGGAAGGTATGATTGTCAGGCTTGAGGGATTTCAATTTTCTTATTGTTCATTACCGACTTTCATTAAACGCTTTAATGCAAAATAAAACCCTAAAACATGCAATCAAAATTGTGAGATAGTTCTTCCTAGAAAATAAAATAAAATAAAATAAATCTAAAGGAACTATGGTGTCTTGACTTCATGAAGTCCTACTTCTTGAAACCACCATCCTCCTAGAGTCACCACTCCATTGTTCCTTTCAAGGTCATATCCATCAAGAATCACCACTCTAGGTTTCTTCTAGGTCCCTACCTTGTTGGCTTTTCCAAGATTACAATGTAATAAAGAAAACTCGTTTTACATACGAGTGAATGGTTGAGAGAAGAAATTTAAGAATAGAGAAAGGCACAGCACGCAGGCTGTATTTAAAATTAAATAAAAAACTAAGACAATAACCATTCACCGCTGGACGTGTTAATTAATCAATTAATAGAGTAATCAATTGTATTTAAAATAAAATAAATTTTAAAACACATAATTAAACACGCGGAGTCATAAAAGGAAAACTACGCAAAGAAGTTTGGCGGCTCTGTTGACCGTTCAACAGACAGGGTCAAGGGGTGTTCCAACCCAAAAATTTAGTACTGTAATCAGGTTAGTTCCCAGGAAAGAGAGGTGGGTCCGGAGTGACCGCTTAAGTACCAAGTCTTTCCTAGCCAGAACGTCCCACTAACCATTAACAGCTCAAAATATTCGGTTATGATTTCAAACAATTTGAAATCTTTAATTTTGAAACGGCCAAGATTTAACTTTTAAACCTTATCTTTTGACCCTTACAATTATCCTAAAATAGGAATAGTCAAGGTTTAACTTTTAAACCTTATCTCTAGAGTCTCAACAATCATCCTATTTTTTAGGAACGATCAAGGTTTAAATTTTAGACCTTATCTCTAGAGTTCAAGATATTTTATTTTGAATCCTATTAAATTTGATAAAGATCTTATTTTTAATTTGTAACTTTTACAAATCCTATCAAATTTATTAAGGATTAAATATTTGATTTTAAAATTATTAAATTTAATAAAGATCTTATCTTCTATTTGTAACAATTACAAATCATATTAAATTTAATAAATATGAATCAATTTGTAACTCCTACAAATCACATTAATTTTAAAAAGATCACATATGATGCAAATCCTATTAAAATTAATAAGAATAAATTATTTAAATTTGTAACTCTTACAAACTTTAATTTTAAGAAATAATTAAAAATTGGATTTGTAACTTTTACAAATCAAATTTAAAATATAATATTAAAATCAAATATTTTATTTGTAACATTTACAAATAAATAAAATACCATTACGGCTAGGTTTCAACATTTGAATCTTAGTTTTCATTACGGCTAGGGTTTAACTCTTAAATTTTCTAAACACAATCTCACATGAACAATTCATATTAGAAAAGAGAAAGCATATTGACGTCATTGATTTCAATTTAAGTAAATAAACATAAAACATGTCTTATAATTAGAACACATATAAAACAATCACCATTGCAACATACAAAATGTTCATATAATAAAGCACATCCTAAAAACATGTTCTTTAATTAAAATGTTGAGAAAAGCAATCAATATACATAAAGCAAAAATATATTGATATTAGCTTTCAAAAGGTGCAACCTTTGCAACATATCTCATAAAAATGTAACCTTTACATAATATCTCATTAAAAATGCAACTTTTGCAACATATCTAATAAAAGATGCAACCTTTTTGCAAAAGGATTCAACCTTTACAATTCTTTTCATAAAAGAAATTTTATTTTTATTTTTACATGTTCTTTAAATAAACGTTTGCCCAAAACACGGTTTTGCAACCATGCTCTGATACCACTGTTAGGGAATCCCTAGTGTATGAGCAGCAGAAATACAAGGATTCCCATAGGATTTGCAAAGCGCCGTGTTTCAAAGCATAAGAAAGACACAAAAAAAAATTGCGTTTTAGGATTACCTCTTGAAGAATATCGAAGCAATCGTAGCCTTGTCCTTTAGGAGTCCACATGAGTACTCCCACCAGAAATGCTACACCTTCCAAATGCTAGTTAGATGGCGTGTAGCTTTTGCAACTTTTGCATATTTTATCTGGTAGATGAGTCCCAATAAACAAAAAACAGGTATGAAAGCTATAATCATAAACCACGATCAAATTTATGGAAGCATTGGTTTATACATTCCTCTTAGTCTCGACTTTAGGAATCATTTTTTTCGCTATCTTTTTTAGAGAACCCCCTAAAGTTCCAACTAAAAAGATAAAATAATTTTGAATTATCTCAATTGAAGTAATGAGCCCTCAATATTGGGGGCTCATTACTTCAACTAGTCCCCATGTTCTTCGAATGGATCTCTTAGTTGTTGAGAGGGTTGCCCAAAAGCAGTATATAGGGCATACCCAGTAAAACTTACAAGTAAACCAGATATAGAGATGGCAATCTTATTTTTTTGGGTAGCCGCCTATGAGCATCTTATGCTCTATTTATAGGCTTAGGTTTGACCTAATTTGCTCCCTAAAGAGTGGGCTCCTTACTCATTCTAAATGAGTTAGACCCAATAGTCTTATTTTAATCCAACTAAAATAAAAAGCTATTTTCTGATGGGCTTACTCTATGTGTGTGACCCTATAGGTAAAATACTTGGTTATATTAATAATAAACTATTTTATTATTAATATGAAATAAGAGCGGCATCTAGCAATGCATCATTATGCCCGGATATTATTTATTATCAACATAACCTATAAGTGATAATTATTTTATATGTTTGTTCCTTTTATCACGATATCCTAATTGGGCCCAAGGCATGGTCGCGTCATCCTTGTACGGTCCAATTTATTTTACTTGATACCGGAGTAGACTTTATCCAAATAAATATCCAATATTTATTCTTTCTAGCATGGCCATGCATTTCCTTAGTCTCACTCCATCAAGTAGCCTATAGATATCACTCCTATCACACAGGAGAGACAAATCCCATCTACATCACTCACATCCCTCTGCATAATTTTTTCATTGCCTAACCACAACCTTTATAGTCCTCTTATTACAGAAGACGTTTAATTGTATTAAAATAATAAACTCCTTATGTAGGAATCGTAGTGACATCAGGTCAAAGCACTACATATACCATTATCACATTGAGAATCGTTTATGACATTCATGTAACGATCCATGCAACGTTCTCATGGTGGGTCTGTCCAGTACATCATTACTCTTAATGTGTACCCGTGTGAAGACTTGATATCATTTATATCCATGATCTGTGAGATTAGATCATCAGTACATTCACACACTAGTCTTAATGTATTTACATGTCCCCACGTAAATACTTGACTAGGGATATTTTAGGAATAACTCTCATATGACCTATTACTCCAAGGATAAATAAAGGTTATTAAACTATTTAACAAAAATGACTTATTTAAAATGATGCGTCCTATATAGGCTTTTAGTGCATATTTCCAACCGGGGAGATGGTCTTCTTTTGAGCGTGATGCTTTTGTGCTTGTAAAGGTGAAATAGTGGTAGAAATGTCTTGGCTGATAATTCTATAAAAATGTGGTTTTGATGTCATTATGTATGTGAAAATAACAAAGATATTTTAAGACTGTGTATAAACTGTGATACATACTACATATATGCTTATATATAAGGACGTGTCTGTGTGTGCCTTCTCATATCATGATATATGAGAAATGTGTTTTTCTTTATCAATCCACTATTGTTTATCACTTATGTGACTTGTCGAGTTACGTTGTGGTGGAATACATATATATCATAAAAAAACATTCATAAAAATTTTAATTGGTCACTCAGGGCACCATAAGATTCACCTACGTGTTTTATTCTGGTAGAATCCTAAATGTTTGTTCGGTAACCTTGTTATATAAATAGGGTTTGATTTCTACCACACTAATTATATGGTAGAAATCAAACGAGATTAAAGACTAACCTTTTCTCCCTTCTAGTAGCCATTAGGGAAAAAAGGAATATCACTAAAGAATGTAATGAGATGATCCCATAAAAATACACAAGCAAAACTATGAGGTATTCCATGAATCCTAAAGATGATCCTACCTATGATATGTAAAAGGGATATGGTACTAGACATGGATATATGAACATGTGATGAATCAATAAACATGAGTATACTATGAATGGTCAATGAATGATGTAAAATCCTAAATAATTTATAATTAGAAAAATAATAAATAAGCATTTTTAGTTCAAAATAATAAGAATTAGGAAGTAGGAAATAAAATAAAGTGGTTTAAAAATAAATTTTGAAGGGAATGAAGGATCAGGACCTGACGCGTAGCGTGGGATGCATGCGTAGCGTTAGGGTGTAATTAGTGACCTGACGCGTAGCACCATTTTGACGCGTAACGTCAGTGTCACGATCTGATTAAATAAGAGACATGCAAAATAGAATGAGGAAACACTTTTCTTCCTCTCTTTTCCTCCTCCCCTACGATTTGTGATCAAAGCTTGTGGGAACCTATGATTCTTAAGGTAATGCATGTGGGAACCTCCTTAATCTCAAGCTTTTTTCCTCTCTTCTTCTTCCCTCTCCAAAACCAAATTTCATGTGTTGAGAAGGGTTCAGATTTCATGTTTTATGGATTTAGGAGGCTTGGGTTTTTAATTTAGAAGGGTAAGAAAGGTAATGTACTAACAGGGTTTGCATTTTGGTAACTGTAGGTACCGAAATGGGCGTCAGAGGAGCGATTGGTGAAGCGACTATCGAGTTTAGAAGAGGAACCATGAATCAAGTGATTGGAGGACATAACTGACACCAAGAGCAACTCGAGGAAGCTTGAAGTCAAGGTAAGGGGGTGTTCGGGTTGTAATTAATTAGAATTGGTATCGAAAATAGATTCAAGAAGATTATAAAATAATTAGGAGTTGTTAGGAAGTTTGTAAAATAGCTAGATAATATTTATATAAATATATGCCTATGTGGAAGCACGATTAAGTAGTTAAATGTTCGGGTAAAATATACACATAGTCCCCTACGTTTATCCAAAGTCTCAGTTTGGTCCCATTTATGTTCTTTGTCCCAGTTTGGTCCTATACGTTTATAAAACGCATCAAACTTATCCCATCAGTTAAAAATTTGGACGGAAATATGACGTGGCACTATTGAGTGACACGTGTCACAACTTGGTTGGTGACACATGTCATAATCTGATGGGTTGAGTGGTTTAGGTTGAAAATTAAAAACATTTTGCCTTCCATGGGACTTGAACTTGGCACCTTTAAGTGACAAAAGAGGTTGCTTTACCACTAGGCCAATGTGTACCTTTGTAATAATATGATGGTTTTTTATTTATAAAGCATACACTTAAGTTAATTATATGTATAATATTATTAGTTATAATAAAGAAATTTATTAAATATAGTATTAATAAAATCCTTCTCAAAAGATTATTAAATATAAATCTAACATTTTAAAAATAAATTTTTAAATATTTAATAATATTTATTATTAAAAATGTATTATTTAATAAATTATACTATATATAGTATTAATATAAATTATTATTAACATAATATTTAATAATATTTAAATATATTATTTTATAATACATTTTAAAATTATTTAATAATAATAAGTATTATTTAAAATATATATTTTAATATACCATTAAAAATTATATTTATAATAATTTATATTAATAATAAATAATATTAATATATTGTATCATTTATTTAAAAATATATTAGTAATATGTTAATAGTTATTGATAAATATTTTAAATATATTTTTTAAAAATATATTTTAAAAAATTAAATTAAATTAAATTAGAATTTTATAATTTCATAAGTATATTATCAATAATATATTTAATAATACATTTTTAATATATAATTAACTTAAGTGTATGCTTTATAAATAAAAAACCATCATATTATTACAAAGGTACACCTTGGCCTAGTGGTAAAGCAACCTCTTTTGTCACTTAAAGGTGTCAAGTTCAAGTCCCATGGAAGGCAAAATGTTTTTAATTTTAACCTAAACCACCCAGCCCATCAGATTGTGACACGTGTCACTCAACAGTGCCACATCATATTTCTGTCCAAATTTCTAACGGTGTTAACAGAGGGGATAAGTTTGATACGTTTTATAAACGTATAAGACCAAACTGGGACAAAAAAAACATATGGGACCAAACTGAGACTTTGGATAAACGTAGGGGACCATGTGTATATTTTACCCTAAATGTTCAAGAAAGCATGTTGAATCAATTAATTAGGTAATAGGAAGTAAGGAATTAAATATATGAATTATATATGTATGCTATATACCTTATGAATTATGAGTGGATATGAATATTGTTGATTGGGTAATGAATAACATGGATAAGGAAGTATGTAAATTATAATCATGTGTGGTATGTTGTGAATGATAAATTAAAACCATTAAGAATGATGTTTTATATTGTGAATGCCTTTATAATTTGTGAAAGAGATGAATTGAATAATAATTGGAGATGACATGACATGGCGTTGAAGGGTCGGGTCTGTGTGGCCGCCCTATGCGGTGTTTTATATGTTAGTTTCTGACTGTTATTAATGAGATTGATGATATGAGCCATGTATGATATGATTTTATATATGATTATGTGGTGTGGGATGACCAACGGTATGTGTTGTCCCTCATTTTTGGCTCTCGTGGTTTTTAGACCCAGTTGAGCTACCCCGTGGTCAAGTAGGACCTAATGGTTGAGGTGGAGAGTCAAGTAGGACTCGGTGGACCAAGCAGGGTTCACGGGGTGTCAAGTAGGATCCCCAACTTTAGTATCCGGATATTAGGAGTCATTATGCATGTGAGTCAGTGGTGTTATATGTGACTTGATATTGTTGAATGATTTATGATGAATTATGGATAGTGGATTGATTGTGATCATAATATAGAATATGGATGATGATAAATATTTGATGCAATATGTATGTACTTTATGTTATTTGGAAATCATGTTGAGATCTAGGTAAATAAGAATGGTCATGAATGGAATAAGGTAAAGTAGAAATATCTGAAACATATAAGTTAATCAATATTAAGGATAATAGATAGTACTTGGGTATATTTTCTATTTACCGTTCTATATTAATTATGATATTCCAACACTTACCCTTGCTGTGGTTTTATCTATTTAGTGACTAGTGACAGAGAGGGTACCAATGCCTCGGAGGGTGCGCCAAGAGGATAGCCGATGTTAAGGAGAATGAAGAATTATAAATTTATGTCATAGCTTAGTAATAAACTGGATTTGATAGTATTTATCATATGCTTTGATGTTTGATATTAAATGGCGTGGTTATGAGATTGATGTATAACGATTTATGATAATTTGAATTTATAATGGTTAATGATTATGATTTGGTATATCAATTGGATGATGACATGAATGTTGATGAAGTAATGATGTTATTGATAGTTATGTTGAATTTGATGAATATTGGCACGGAGCTGAGATTTTTTGTTTGATGATTGAGTGTCATGGGCAGGTTATGAACTATGTGTGTGAATTATGTGTATAAAATGAATGAGGAATTTAATTGGTGCTTTGATGATTGATGATTTAATGCATATAGCGGAAATATGAGATTTATGCGGAAATTAGGAACTAAATAGATAATATTGAGATATGGTGGGTTTTAGGACCCCCGAAAGGGACCAATAGGTTCCTTAGGACATGTAGAAGCTGTGCATATAGGCCTTAGGCCATTTGAAGCCCATTTAGGTAGTTTGGTGCATTGGTTTTGTATATAAATGGTTAAATACATTTTCACGTATAACCTACGCATATGATGGAATTTTGGTGAACAAACAAAGCTAACAGTTTCGGAATGGGGAACGCATGTGGCCCGTGAAGTTTCGTGGCAATCGGACCTAAAACGGACCAATTGGGTAGGTTAGAAGTTGGCCGAATGGCCTAAAATGCACAACAGCATCAGGTGCTATTTCTGGTGCGCTGACGCTAGGCGCCAGCCTAACGCGTAGCGTCAGGGCTGCGATTGAAGCCTTAGCGTAATGTGGGCCTAATGCATAGCATCAGGCCCCTGTTTTCCCAAAATTGGTGTTTTTGTATTCTGGTGAGTATTTTGGGGATTTTAAGTGTAATATAAATGGTATTTTGGAACTTTTTATAGAAAATGGGTATCTTTATGAATATCGAATTATTAATTAATTAATATATGAAAAAATTATTGTGAAATTTAATAAAACAACTTTAAAATATTGGGTAAATGATTAAGAATATCACAGGTGGTATCAGAGCGGTTCCTTTTAGGACTGAATATGTGGGTGAATGAGATTGATTGTGTGAGTCCTGTATGGACATATATTTATGTTTTGTTTGTCTTTTGTTTGTGTTTTGATAGGGAAACTTGGCATCGCTCCCTTGGCACTCCGACGGTATCCTGTTGTATATATGTGTAAGGTAATTATTCTACTCCCTGATAAATTATTGGTTGCTAATGGTGATATGTTTGGGTATTGTAGAACTGAAATATGGTGAAATGATCTAGTTCTGGAGGAGGCTGCAATTTCTTCGCAAGATTCTTACAGATGATGACGAGGGTTGAATCTGGCCTAACTCTCAAACAAATTTTTGAAGAGGAATCCACCCACTTACAAAGGAGGGCATGATTACGATGGAGCACATGTTTGGCTACAGGACATTGAGCCTTCGAATATTTTGAATGCTCTGAAGAGCAGAAAGTGCAATTTGTAACTTACTAGCTAAAGGACGAGGCTAAAGTATGGTGGTCAAGAACCAAAGTTTAAATGAATGCTGCAGGTGAACCATTAGTGTAGATGAACTTTCATCAGTGATTTCTTGTTAAATACTTTCCTGACAATCATAAAATCCGTAAGGAGATAGAATTTTTGAAGCTGGAGTAGGGTAGAATGTCAGTAGCTTAATACACAACAAAGTTTGATAAGTTATGTGATTTTTATCATCCTTTCTCCTTAGAAGGGACTGAAGGCAGTAAGTGTGCAAAGTATGAAGCCGAGTTGAGGATTGAACTATGTAGTGTAATTGTTCCCCTTGAAATTTGTGACTATCCTACCTTGGTGAACAAGGCTAGACTTACCGAAGAGGTACAACTGCAAAGAGCATCCCAGTCAACAAACAAAAAACCATTAAAAACAAAAGGATTCAGTTTCAAGAAGACGGGTTAGTTTTTCTATGGTGGCAAGTTTTCCGCGACTTCTTCATCTTTTTCTAGACGTGGTTCTACTAGTGGATCTAGAGGCCGAGTATGCTATAACTATGGTTAGGAGGGCCATCTTTCCAAACACTGTAGTCCTAGTCAACCTGTTTGCCATGAATATGGGCAGCCAGAACATTTCAGGTCTGATTGCCCACAGAGGCAGCAATAGGGCGGACAAATCAACAGGACTAATGCTTCTATGGTTCGTGGTAGTAATTCCTAGCATAGAGGCCAACATCCGAGACGCTCTGATGTGCAATCCAGTGGTGCTCAAAATGTTATGGTTGGATGAGTGTTTGCTTTTGATGCTTCTAAGGTTGCAAGAAATGAAAACTTGGTGCAGGGTAAGTGTAACACCCTCTGTTACATCTCAATGATTTCTAAAAAATTCATGAAATTTTTTTTTACTAAAAATATAATCGCTAAAAGAAATTATCAGAGTACAATTACATATAATATTTCTAAAATACCTCATGAATATCATTAAAATTTACAAAGTAATTTTACATTCATCCAAATAAAATAGATGTTAAACATTATTAGAAAGAGATGAAACTCCATGGCCCAAGAGCAGTTGCCTAATGACATTATTTATTCATTGGACCACGGTATTCATACCAAGCTCCCTTTCTAGTACGTGCTATATATATACTATCGAGATTCTTCGATCCTTCCCTCTGTACGAACCATCAATTAAAACATATGAAATAAAACACGGAGAAAGGAGTGAGAAACAGAATATAATATTCCCAAATAGGACATAAGAAATAAAAGGTTTTCACAAACTAGTATAATAATATCAATCACAATCACATACACAATCAATTATGAATGTATGAATGTTATGCAATATCTTCATCATAACTTACCTATATATACGGGCCCCTTAAATTTTAATTTGCACTGTGCCAACCAGGAGTTTACACTGTTCCATAATTCCGGATAATAATAACATGAACAGCTCAACTTGCATGGAAACACTTAGAGACTAGTCAGATTGAGAAGGTTTTTATTGTGAAAGTACCCGACACTAGGGAGCTACCCCAAGTCCCCTGAAGTACCCTTTCACACCCTCTCATCCCAAGGCTCACAATTAAGCCTCCTCTAATGCATCCTCGGTTTTTATAATCCGTCCCTAGAAAATATCATTTTGTTTCTCTTCGATGATTCATGATGCATGAACTGCTCGTGTATATAGTTGGTTAAGGCTTTTAGAAACTCAATTATATTATTAGGGCCTACGAATCGCGACATAGCCACTCTAGTAAACTGTACTTTTTCAATTTCTCAAATACGCACATAGAATTTTAGTACAGTTCCTTTTCAAATCACAAATCAAATCTCCTTATAATTTGAGTTTCAAAGCCTTAAATATATTTCACAACCTTCTTTGGAAAGTTTATAGGTCAATTCAAAATCAATTTCTAAAAACTCGAATTAGGAATTATCAATCTTTAAAACCTTAGTACTTGAAAATTTTGTATAATATTTTTATACATTTAAATAATATGTATATATATGTATATATTAAAATATTAGTAAAAATTTATTTTTATAAAATAATTTCTCTTTCTTTTTCTTTTTGATAAACTAACTAAAAATCTAAATTTTAGTAAAGATATATACATATATATTAAAAGATAAAAAGAGATTTCTAAAAACTTATGTAGTTTTATTGAAATCTAAGAAATTTCTTAAAAGTAATTTGAATAAAGATGAATAAGTAAATAAAGAAGTAGGAGATAAGTAAATTCTTATTGAATTTTAGCTTTTCGTCATACTTGCCATATGCTCAAACTCCACAGTACAAGATTATCAATCATAATCAAACATTGTCAATCACAATCAAACATCATAAAGCATAAATAAATATTAACAATCATAATCAAATCAAATAATTAAACATCAGTTATAAATATGATAATTTAAAATTCAATAATTATTTAAATTAATAAAGTTTGTTTTAAGTTCTATGGTCAATTCCTCGCACAGGTCTATGTAAATCCAAGATAGTCCAATCCTTGCATAGGTCTAGTTCAGTCCATATAGGTCATAATAGTCCAAGTCCTTGCATAAGTTCAGTCCAGTCCGCATAGGTCATAATAGTTCAAGTTCTTGAATAAATATTTCAGATATTAAGTTACACAAGATGCTTAATTTATTAATAACAATTATTATAAATTTTAAGTTAAAAGTTATTATTTTAAAATAATAATATTGTTATGTTTAAAAGGAGTAGGGGACTCCTCCCAATATTCTTATGTATTTTTATATTATATCCTTATCTTACCCCTTACCTTGATTTGATATCAACAGTGAATTCGTTCTGCGCCTCCAAGTTCTAACAAAATATTAATATTAATTTATTTTAGTATAGACATAAGATGAAAATTAAGATTGCTATCAGAAATGATAAATAGTAATTATACATAGTAATAGTAAATAGTAACGGTAAATAGTAAATCATCAATAGTAACGGTAAATAATAATTTTTTAAATAGTAATATTAAATAGTAAATCATGAATAGTAAATTTTTAATAGTAGTGGTAAATGGTAAATCGTGAACAATAATAGTAAATAGTAAATTTTGAATAGTAACAGTAAATAGTAAATTTTTGAATAGTAACGGTAAATAGTAAATTTTAAATAGTAACAGTAAATAAAATTTTGAATAGTAACAGTAACTAATAAATTTTGAATAATAACGGTAAATAATAAATTTTGAGCAATAACAGCAAATGGTAAATTATGAATAGTAACAGCAAATAGTGAATAGTAACAGTAAATCGTAAAATAACATATAGTGGTAAGTTATTTTTACTATAGTAACTTATTCATAATAGTAATAGTATATTAATAGTTTAAGAGTGCTAAAAAGAATAATCTAAATAATTATAAAAAAGAATATAGAAGAAAAATATTATTACCTTACACCTCCGACAGAATCTTTTTTTACCAGAAGAACTTACTTCCCTCTAATTTCTTAAGTACTATCTCTCTAGATTCTCTCTCTAATTTTGGTGTGAAAATATTGTAAATGAGCCATCTATTTATACGAAGAAAATTTTACTATTTAAGATTACTTAATTATTTATTTTACTATTCATGATGTAAGTATTTACCCACCGGTCACTATTTATGATGTAAGTATTCACCCACCGGTCACTATTCATGATGTAAGTATTTACCCACCAGTCACTATTCATGATGTAAGTATTTACCCACTGATGATGTAAGCGATGATGTCGGTAGTGGCATTTTGGTTATTAGATGAAAGGTTAAGGGTATTTTTGTCATTCTTAAAAAATGAAAAATATAAAAATTCCAAAAAATTATAAATTATATAACAATCAAAAAGTTCTAAAGAACTATAATCAAATTCCTTTAAAATTTTATTTTAAATAAGAAATAATGAAATTAGGGGTGTTACAGTAAGTGTACTGTTCATGGATATCTTGTGAATGTGATTTATGATTCAGGTGCCACGCATTCCTTTATTTCTAAAAATTATGTTCGGCGACTTGGCCTACCGGTGGTACTCATGGAGAATGCCCTTAGTGTCTCCACCCCTACTGGCTCCATATTCAGAGCAACCACTATGTGTGGAGAGTTAACAATTCAAATTGAAGATCGTCCTTTCTTGGTGAATCTAATATGTATTCCATTGAAGAACTTGGATATTATTCTGGGTCTTGATTGGTTATCTGCTAACCATGTTATGGTGCACTGTTACCACAAGACCATAATCTTTTCTCAGGAGCACGACACTAGACATGTGGTGAGTGATGTGTCTGTAGTATATGCCATCTTGTTTGCTACGGAGGGGCGGTATAATCTTAAACCTGGTGATTTTCTGGTGGTGTGTGATTTCCCCAACGTGTTCTCGGGAGATATTCTGGAATTGCCTCACAACAAGGAGATTCATTTTGTCATTGACTTGATTCCCGTAGTAGAACCTGTGTCCTGTGCACCTTACAGAGTGTCTTTAGTGGAATTGGCTGAGGTGAAGAAACAAGTGAATGAACTATTAGATAAAGGGTTTATTCGAGCGAGTGCTTCACCTTGGGGTGCTCTGGAGTTACTTGTGAATAAGAAAGGCGGTAGTATGCAGATGTGTATTGATTATCGTCAGTTGAATAAATTAACCATCAAGAACAAATACCCCTTACCGCAGATTGATGATTTGTTGGATAATGAGAAATGGATAGGCTATATTTCCATTTGATGGATAATACCTCATGTAGAGAACACCCGTAACTCATAATGCTTGTATATGACTAGTATGTATGTGTGGTTGTGGCCAAATAGGCTTATGTTGTGAATTGACATGCTTGGTTGGACTAAAATGCACATAAGTTGCTATTTATGCATAGAAGGAATTAGAATCCAAATTGTGGTATGTGGCTTGTTGGAACAAGTCTCAAATGGGTATTTAAATGTATGTCAATTGATGGTTTGAGCCAATTTTTCATGAAATAAGTGTTGGCATATCATGTTGTATGAATTGCATAAGTTGGGATGCATTTTCTGATAAATTCACTTAAGCGAGTGAAATCTCGCTCAAGCGAATTTGGCCTTGTATTAATGTTATGGCCTCTAGACCAATTTCGCTCAAGCGAGTGGGTCACTCAAGCGAAACATGGTGATTTCACTTAAGCGGGTGTGGCCTCGCTTAAGTGATTTTCTTCAAAAATAATTCTGTGACATTTTTGCTTAAGCTAATTAACTGGAAATAGCTACTGGACAATTTTCGCTCAAGCGGATGTGGCCCGCTCAAGTGAAATTGTTGGGTCTAATACTCAGTTGTTTCTCGCTCAGGCGAATTTGAGCTCGCTCAAGCGAATGCTTGCGAACTCGCTTAAGTGAAAGTGGCTTCGCTTAAGTGAATTGACCAGGATTGCATTTTGCTTGTTCCCTTTCCTGTTTCTCACGTTTTTGGGCCTTTCTTCATATCTTTATATATGGGACTAGGCGTATGCCCTGTATACATTTTCTCTTTCGCTATAAACTCATTTATCTTTATACACATTAGGACAAATTATTTATCGATCCAGTTTATAAAAGAAAAAATTTCTTAATCTCAGTCTTCAGTCTCCCGAGGCTCGAGTCTTTGGTTAATGATTGGAGGTTCAAACTTCTAAAACATGAAAAATTTACCTGTGTTTTATCGATTCAATTACGATAATTATATTTATGATTTAGGCCCGGGAAATCAGGGTCTGACAGTCCTAACGGAACTAGTTTCCCTATAAGATTACTAGTGTCGGGCTAAATTGTCAAAATCTAGTCACTGGCTAGGTCCCACAGTTCAAATCTTAGAAACCCGGCAATATTTTATTATTAAAATATAATTATCAATCAAACAATTAAATAAATATCTAGAAATAAAATATTACTATAATTATATATAGAATTTTAGAAATAACAAATTAAATATATAATATTTACTAGATACTATAATATTAATTAAATTCTAATTTAATCATTTTATGTAATATATATATATATAAATACTTATTGACAGAGAAATATTTTGAAGATTATCAACTAATTAATACCTAATTTAAACCAAATAATCACTAGTAATTATCTACTAATATTAGTACATTATTTCTAATTTAACGGCATTATTAAACACTTATACTATTATTATACTCTTATTTCAGCTTCTCTCATTTATTACTATGCATGTTAATCTCTCTTCTAACCTCTGCATCTCTATGTACTAGATCTCCTTATTATTTACATTCCCTCGGTATTCCTATATCTTTTATTTAACATCCTACTAACTTCTATTCTCATTATTTGCTTATTCAAGGATACTTCAGGGAGCAGGCCGAAGCCTCAAGCTTTCTTCAGAAAGCTTAACAGAGTGCTCTCAGAATTCCTGAGAGTATATGATCCTGTCCTAAAACTCAAGGCTGTTACACATTTAACCAACGCGGGCAAAGTAACTTTAGGCCTTCCCAAGGACCATTTGCTCGACACGCTCCTTTTGTGCCTTAGAAATCAAGATTAGAGTCCCTTATGGAAACTTTTATTGGTAACCAAATAAAACTAAACGAGGAGTTTTCTGAAGCTATCAAGAATTTGTCAACCAAAATGGATGCTATAGCCGTCCACAACAAGATGCTAGAGACACAGATAGCTCACCAGGCTTCTCAAGCTATTAGAGTTCTGGGTACTTTTCCTGGAGAGCCAAAAGAGGAACCTAGGAGCCACATTTTGGCAGTTGAGATAAAACAGGGAGAATGGTTTAAAGAACCACTTCCTATATCTGCTAAGAAGACTATAGCTGACTAGTTGGATATAAATTCTGTGTCCAACATAAATAATAAGAAGAAAGAAGAGGTAAGGCCATATTAACCTCAAATTGCATATCCTTAAAGGTTGGAAAGAACTAAGGTAGATCAACAATTTGGTAAGTTCCTTGAACACCTTAAGAAATTATATGTTGATATTCTATTTATAGATGCATTGTAACATATGCCTAGCTTTAATAAATTTCTTAAGGAAATCTTGTCTGGAAAAAGGAAAACTGAATTGGTTGATAATGTTGCACTTACTGAGGATTGTAACTCTGTAAATATTAAAAAGTTTCCCCCTAAGCTTCAGGATCCGGGTAGTTTTTCAATAAAATACATGATATGAGGTATGAATTTTAGTAAATCTCTCTGTGATTTAGAAGCATGATTTAGTATAATGCCATATTCTATTTTTAAGAAACTTAATTTAGGTGCTTTAAAGTCTGTGGGGATGTCTTTGTAATTTACTGATAGATCTATAAAACATTCTATGAGTAAAATTGAAGATGTTCCTATTAGAATAAAAGATTTACTTATGCTTATTGATTTTATAGTTTTAGAAATTGATGAAGATGTTGAGGTCCCTATTATTTTAAGGAGACCGTTTATTGCCACTGTAGGAGCGGTCATGGATGTTAAAAGTAGATATTTATTTTTAAATATTGAAAATTGAACTGTTAATGTTAACCTTGAGCAAGTCACTGGAAATTCTTTGGTTAATATATACTATTTTAAATATGATAATCTTAACCCAGTGGTGAAAGATGATGCTCTAAAAGGCTCATTTAATGATCCATAAAGTTCTGTCGTGCTCTCTGTAATAATTTTGTAAGAAATTCATTCGGGAAAGGTGATGGTAAAATCTCACCTAGAGAACATAAAAAGGCCAAAGTAAAGCTCAAGAGGGCTTTAAAAAGAATGAAGAAGAAGTTTTGTCTCTACTTTAAAGATGCCTAAAAAAGGATGAACCAAAAGGTCTCAGAACCAGGTTAACGAGCAAAAAGCCTCAGCAGAGTCTAGCTAAAGACTTTAAACTTAGCGCTTATGGGGAGGCAACCCCACATACAAAAATAACAATAAATAAGAGAGACGTCTTATTCTGGTGGACTTAAGAGCGCTTAAGAAGAAGAGTAATGGAATTTCAAGGAACCAGTTTTGGGTGGCCACAAAAAAAATCAAAATTTTTGGAGGGATATTCAAATTTTAAAATTTGAATTTCAAATTTCAAAAATCTGGAAAAGAATAAGGGGAGACAGAACGAACCACGGCTTGGCCATCTGAGACACCCCCAAAATAGGGGTAATTTTTTCACGATTTATAATATCATTAATTTATGAAAAACATAAGTGGTGAAGCTGTCAGTCAATACCCTGGATCTATGAAGGACCTGTCTCATATATAAAGATATGAGAAGGTAGGTTATGGGAAACAATTAATGGAGAATTCTCAATTGAAAATAGTGGAAGATTCATTTAAAATTGCTGCTATATAATTGGATTCAAGAGGTTAAGCATCATAAAGATTAATCAATTCAAAATATGTCTAAAGGGTTCATAAGTTAGTATAGAATAAAGGTTAAATGTAAAGAAAATGAAAAATAATCAAAGCAATGCAGTTTGAAGAACCAGGGCATTTCGCGCTCAAGCGAGAACCACACTCGCATGAGCGAGTCCCAAGGGAGTGCTTGGGCAAGATACAGAACGGGCTGAGTGAAAAGAGAGGGAGGAGTTTTAGGGGTCATCTCGCTTGAGCGAGCCCCATCTCACTTGAGCGAGGTCCAAAGGATTCGCTTGGGCGAGACAAGCGAGGGTACGCAAAATTCTTCCAGAACTAAACCTACGCTCACTCGCTTGAGCAAGTACCACCTTCCAAAGGCAATTCGCTCAAGCGAAATTGGTCCAGTGGCAAAATCCATCACTCTCTCTCGGGCGAGACCCTACTCGCCTGAGCGATTTTCTTCCAATGGGTAACCCCTGATGCATGGGCAGTCTCGCTTGATAGAGACCCACTCTCGCCTGAGCAAGATTTGGCCAGTAACCAAATATCATGCAGGGGGCATTCTCGCTTGAGCGAGAATACCAGTAGAAATGCAGAAACGTTGGAAATCAAACAACACAACATGCCAAAACTCATTTCCAGCCAAATTGGTTAAATTCATCATATCATATTCATCATGTTATGCAGTTAAAACTTGTTCCAAACAACATTACCCATAAATTTGCATTCCAACTCATTAATCACATTCAAACTTAGCTTACTACTTTGCATAAATCATAAAATGCAGTTTTTCATGTAAACCATCATTTATTCATAAATTTTAACTACATTATGCTTCCTTTTCCTTTCTCCAACTAAGGTTAAGGTCACCAATGAAAATGAACGATAAACACTAGGGTCTCATTTTCCTACATGACCTCCCAAAATCATCATCCCATATTCATCATTTATACCAATTCATGGCTATACAAAATGTTCTTTATATCTATATACAATACAAAAGCCTATGTAAAAGCCATAAATTCAAAACATTTGTCGGCCAAGGCATTCTTTACCCAAAGTAGACTTCCTTCACACCATTCTTCCATATAAGTGCTCCATGGGCAATCCTACAACACAAGGGCTAAAAAGATATACCACATGGAGAGTGAGTATAATTTCTCAATAATGAAAATCTAACAATCGTGATAATATATATATAAATGCAAGATAAACATCTTTTCCTAAAAAGGGAGTTCAATCAACACTAAATCAACCATTCATCAAATTGTTAAACACATATGTCCATCAAAAATTCACAAAGTCAGACCGACCAATATCACAATTATAGTTAGTGATCAAAAGAAGTTCCACTTATTCCTCACACAATCTCCTTAACAGGATATCACACTATGCCATGCTTCTATGGCTAATGCACATGCTGGTGTTTAAGGATACATATGCACAGATCCAATTTCTTTTCATCAGGTGATCATAACGACCATAATCATTCATTCATTCTTATTGGTTTCCTGCCTCACAAGGGGTACTCCCTCTAGTAGCCTCGCAAGGTGCTTCCTTGTGATCGCAACCACGTTCAACAATTTATAATGGTTTCCCGCCTCGCAAGGGGTACTCCCGTCTCATGATCGCAACCACGGGCACTCAATCTCAATGGTCCCGCAGGGCCTTTCATTTCAAATACCAGGTGATCGTAACCACTGGTCCAATAATCACAGGAACTCGCAAGCCCTTTATATTCCAACATCAAGTGATCGCAACCACTTATCAACATCATCATGATATGGATGCCATGCTATGTATTCAAAAATACTCATGCATGCCTCAACCTCATATGGATTATCTCATCCTCTCATCTAGGGTACACTCATATTCAATTAAAATGTTAATTCCACATAATCAAACATATATATATTCCAATCATAATATTCAAAAATCATTATAGCCAACGATTTCAAGTATTTATCAAACCACACATGGAACCCATAACATGTCATCACACATTATACCACTCATAACCTCATTAAGGTCTTATTCCACAATCATTCATTATGAGGACCTTACTCAATTTCACATCACATGTATATGTTACTATACCAATCCAAGAAAACATACCACATTACATCAATACATACATTATCATCATACAAGATCTCATGCATTTAGAAAATACACCCCTCTCCTACCTCATGAGAAGTAGACTTCCGGGTTGGATGTCCCTGCCTTATCAAGTCCTACACCAATCAATTATAAGGCCACATCAATCATCCATTCAAGCTTCATTCTTATTAGATACATTACATGGGCATGACTTTTCATCATGTGGTAATTTATTTACAAGCTTCATTCATTTGCCTAATTAGACTTTGGGAATTCTTTCCCTTAAATCATAATTCATTGTTACCAATACAACAACCCCATTTATTAGGTCTCCACATACATTAATTTCCCACCAACACCTTGGTGAGTTTTCCATTTATGACTTCTAATCAACATTATAAATCATCATTAAATGCCATTACCTCATCATTTATAATATTTCTCTCATCAATAAATGTTAACCCCATCTACATTACATATTTCACCCAAAATTATAAATTAGGGTTTCATTAAAACTCAATCATTTCATAAATGCACTTCAATATTCCTCATTTTTCAACCTTATTTTTTTGTGCATCTCATTTATTGCTCATAAATGTTCCTATTTATTTTACCCACCTTAGGGTTTATGTATTTAATAGTTCCTTTTACTACCCACAAGCATTTAATACTCTCCCAAGCCTTAGAAATCCATATTCTAGGGTTCAACTACCATTAAAATTAGGAAGAACTTACCTCAGTCAGGAAATAAAATGGACACCAAGGGAGAGGATGGTGAACATGAAAATGGGGGAGAGGGAGGGAAGACTTCAAATACCCAATGTTCCTCCTGGCTCCCTTAAGAACAAAAATGGAGAAAAGGAATGGATATCACCTTTACTTAAGCTCTTGAAAGAGAGGGGGTGAAGAAGAGGAGTGGGAAAAGAAAAGAGAAGAAGAAGAATTGTTGTCCCTTTGGAGATAGAAGCCAACGTGAAATTAAGAGTGAAAGAGGTGAGGATTTTGTTTTAATTTTAATCCTTCATTAAACTCTTCTATTTTTAAACAAACAGGCTCTCTATTCGGGCTCAATACTCATTCTAAAAATTATTCTAAATACACATTCGGATTCCCAGTAATGTTATCCACCACCCTGACCAACGGCATCTCAATCAGAGATACTTGGTATAACACCCATATTTTATCTGGGTTAGTTTCCCATTTATCCGATCTCAATAAATCACTAACAGTCTCCAAAAATCTAAATTAATTTATTTCCAATATTTTAGGACATTAAGTAATTCACATTCAATTATTCAATATTTATCTCCTTAATTTATTCTCTATTTTAAAGTTTGGAATGTTATAATCCACCCCACCTAAAAGAAATTTCGTCCTCGAAATTTGATATACCGGATACGAATACATGAGGGTACTGTTCATGGATATCATCCTCGCTTTCCCAAGTAAGTGTCTCCATGTTCCCATGTTTCCATGCTACTTTCACCAGAGGTACCATTTTATTCCGCAACCTCTTCATGGAATACTCGATGATACGAACCGAAACGGGAGGAACGGACAAGTCATCCCGCACATCAACATCATCAATAGAGATCACGTGCAAAGGATCGTGAATATACTTCCCTAACTGCGATACGTGGAACACATTATGTAGATTGGCAAGATGTAGAGGGAGCGCAATCTGATATCTCCAATTCATTCCAAGATCTTATAAGGTCCGATAAATTTAGGGCTTAATTTTCTGCTCTTCAAAGCTCTTCCAATGCCCTTGTCACGCGAGACTTGTAAGAACACATGATCGCTAACTTGAAATTCAAATGGCTTCCTCCTCTTGTCATAATAGCTTTTCTGCCGGTCTTGAGCAATCTTCATATTCTCTTGTATCCTTCTAATCTGCTCAGTAGTTTCTTGAATCATCTCCGACCCTAAGGCCAAGTTCTCACCAACTTCAAGCCAACATAAAGGGGTTCGGCACTTCCTCCTATATAACGCCTCATATGGTGCCATGCCAATACTAGAGTGAAAACTGTTATTGTAGGTGAATTCGATCAGAGGCAGATACTTCTACCACGAACTACCGTGCTCCAAAACACAAGCACGCAGTAAGTCCTCAAGACTCTGAATAGTCCTCTCAGATTGTCCATTAGTCTGAGGATGATACGCCGAGCTTAGTTTTAATTTTGAACCCATCGCTTCATGTAAGCTTCCCCAAAATCGAGAAGTAAATCAGGGGTCACAATCAAAGACAATACTTGATGGCACACCATGTAACCTCACAATCTCCTGAATGTATAACTGTGCTAAATCCTGTAAGGAACTCTTCATAATGATCGGTAGAAAATGTGCACTCTTTGTCAGACGATCTACAATCACCCAGATTCTATCATATATGGACCTCATTCTTGGTAAACAGGACACAAAGTCCATAGCAATTGCATCCCACTTCCAAATGGGGATATCAAGTGGTCTTAAAGTACTCAAAGGTCTCTGATGCTCTACCTTCGCCTTCTAACAAGTAAGGCACGAAGCTATAAAATTGGCAATATCACGTTTCATTCCGGGCCACCAAAAATTCTTCTTTACATCGTGGTACATGTTGGTCGCACCAGGGTGAATACTAAAAATGCTTTTGTGTGCCTCCTCAAGCACCGTATGTCTCAAATCTCCGAATAAAGGTATGTACACACGACCTTTTACTCGCCATAAGCCATCAACATCCTCAACAAGGAGTTGATTTTTCCTATTGTCTTGAGATCTCCTCATCTCCTGTAAATAATGATCATCCTCTTATTTCTTTTTCACAAGCTCTAAAACCTTATTACATATCTTTAACGTAGCAAAACATAACTTATGGGAAGATTGAATTTCGGTCCTAACATTCAAATTCTGAAATTCCTCAATCAATTCGAATTCTTTGACCATCATGGCCGACACATGCAAGGACTTCCGACTAAGAGCATCGGCAACAACATTAGCTTTTCCCGGATGGTATCTTAATTCAAAATCATAATCTTTCAGGAATTCCATCCATCTCCTTTGGCGTGTATTCAATTCTTTCTGATCGAAAAGGTATCTTAAGCTTTTGTGATCACTAAAGACCATAAATCTCAAACCATAGAGATAATGACGCTAAATATTCAAGGCGAACACAACTGCCGCCAACTCCAAGTCATGAGTCGGTAGTTAACCTCATGGGGTCTCAACTGGCGTGAAGCATAAGCTATAACACGTTCCTTCTGCATCAAAACATATCCAAGTCCATGCTTGGAAGCATCACAGTACACCACAAAGTCTTCTTGTAAATCAGGCAATGCCAAGATAGGCACAGAAGTCAGCCTCATCTTTAACTCTTCAAAGCATCTCTCGCACGTAACCGTCCATACAAAAGATTGGTTCTTCTTTGTCAAGTTTGTCAAAGGTTTAGCAAGACGAGAAAAACCTTCGATAAACCTCCGATAATATCTGGAAAGTCCAAGAAAACTCCAAATTTCTATAACCGATGTAGGTCTAGGCCACGCCATAACGGCCTTAACCTTAGATGGATCCACCGAAACACCTTCTCCAGATACTACATGTCCAAGAAACTGGACGCTCGATAACCATAATTCACATTTAGAGAGCTTAGCATACAACCGGTTCTCTCTAAGAATATTCAACACAAGCTTTAGATGTTCCTCGTGTTCCACACGGCTCTTGGAATAGACCAAGATATCGTCAATGAATACCACAAAAAAGTGATCCAGGTATTCATGGAAGATGCGGTTCATGTAACTCTTGAACACCACTGGAGCATTAGTCACTCCGAATGGCATTACAACATTCATAATGGCCATATCATGTCCTAAAAGCAGTCTTCGGAATGTCTTCGGTTCTCACCTGAATTTGATGGTAACCAAAGCGCAAATCAATCTTCGAAAACACCACAGCACCTTTTAATTGATCCAACAGGTCATCAATACGAGGTAAAGGATATCTATTCTTTATTGTCATCTTGTTCAACTGACGGTAGTCAACACACAACCGCATGGTTCCATCCTTCTTCTTTACCAGTAAAACAAGGGCCCCCCTAGGGTGACACACTGGGTTGAACAAACTCCTTCTCAAGTAGCTCCTCAACTTGCTTTTTAATTTCAGTTAACTCCATAGGAGACATCCTATAAGGAGTGATAGACACCGGTTCCGCACCAGGTACGAGATCGATTGTAAATTCAACCTCCCGTGGAGGTGGTAAACCGGGTATCTCCTCGGGAAACACATCCAAAAATTCTAACACCACAGGGATACTAAGGGGATCAGGATTATTTGTCCCATCGGTAAAAGATAATAATATGCAAAGTTGAGCTATACCTTGCACATCGAATTTCCCCACATTAGAAGAAGGGGAAAATGACAGTCCGCTGTTGACAGTCAACCAAAACTTTATTGGAGGAGAGCCAGTCTATACCAAGTATGATCTCCAATCCCTTCATAGGTAAGCAAATGAACGACACAATAAACCTTCTCCCTTCTAGGAGCATGTCAACAATATCATATCGGTTAACCGATTTGAGACAAGTACCAGTTGGGGTGGTAACCACTAGGGCATTTTTCATTAAACACATCGGCAATCTCAATCGCTAAACACACTCCTCAGATATAAAAGAATGAGTCACACCTGAATCATAAATAACATAAATTGAATGTCCGAGTATTTCATACTTACTTTCAACTAAATTATCTGCTTGTGTTGCTTCCTCCCCGGTCACGGCGAACACCCTTCTGGTATTTGGTTGAAGATTTCCACCATTCCCATTTCTATCACGAGCACCATTACCGTTACCTCGGCCGTTTCCATGCCTTCCACCATTATAGCCACCTCAGCCACTATTTCAGCCTCCATTGTTTCCATTGCCACGGCCCCGACCACCATTGTGGCCTCTGCAGTTCACATGAGCGGGTGCATTAGTACGGTTGGGGGTATTAGCTTACACTTGAGTTGGTCTTGTGAGCAAAGGGCATGCAGGACGGATATGTCCCACTTGATCAAAATTGAAACACACCACATCATCACGGTGTACACACTTACGTACATAGTATGGACCACCGCACCTATAGAATTTCGGCCCATTGGCATTTGCATTGCCCCGGCCAAAAGTGTTGCCATGTCCACCGCTTCTAGCTTGGACATTAGAATGAGCACCCCTCTGAAAACGTCCCCTTCTGAAATTTCCTTGCCTCTTGAAACTGGAAGATTGACCCTTCAACTTAGAGTCAAATTTAGAGTGATGAGGTGGAGCATGTTCTTCATAGATGTGGCACTTATTCACAAGTACCGTGAAGCTTCGGATTTCTTGATGACAAATGGCCCTTTGAATATCATGGAGTAGACCGTTCTCAAACTTTACACACTTAGAGGCTTTAGTTCCCTCTTATTGATAAGGAGGGTAGAATTCATAGAGTTCCTCGAATTTGGAAGCATACTCTTCCACCGTCATGGTACCTTGTTTGAGTTCCATGAACTCAAGTTCCTTCTTACTTTTATAGCTCTGTAGCACATACTTCCTTATGAGTTCAAGCTTAAAATTTTCCCAAGTCAAGGGAATAGCAGCAGTAATCATTCTACTTTTGGTGAGTCTCCACCAAGTTTCAGCTTCATCTCTCATCATAAAAATAGCATACTCCATTTTCTGGAGCTCAGTGCATTCGAAACTATCAAAGATCTGCTCAACATCTTGAATCCAAACATAGGCTTGTTTGGGTCTAAATCCACCATGAAACTCGGATAGTTTCCGCTTCAAGAACATATCAAGGCCTTGAGTACCTTGAACAGCATGAGCAGGTTGCCTTTCCGCTTCTTGCCTATCACTGTTTTACGACTCAAGAAGATCCGAAAAGCAATTCAGAGCTCTAGCTATAGCGTCATCGTGATCTTGACGACGATGAGCCATGAAAATATCTATAACCATAACATTAAATTCAACTAACATCAGTAAACTAGCTTATAGGTCTCTCTATAGTCTCATGCTATAGTAATTTATCATAAATCAAGCTATGGCCCTCCATCATGGAGTCCAACATCGTCTATCCCACATTAAAGCTTATAAAAAGCATATCATTATATCTTAGTGTCACATGCATTCACATAATCATAAGTACTTATCCTTGAGGGAGAATAGTGTAAAGAAAGCTTGGCCGGACTTATAGCAATCACATTTAATCCATAGTCAATCTATACAAAGTCAAGCAACAATGGTGATCATTCATTAAATGCATGTCATACTCTAATAATAATAATTAATCACAGCAGTAAAGAGTAAATAATGCTCTGATACCAGGTTGAGACACCCCAAAAATGGGGGTAACTTTTTCACGATTTATAATATCATTAATTTATGAAAAACATAAGTGGTGAAGCTGTCAGTCAATACCCTGGATCTATGAAGGACCTGTCTCATATATGAAGATATGAGAAGGTAGGTTACGGGAAAAATTTAATGGAGAATTCTTAATTGAAAATAGCGGAAGATTCATTTAAAATTGCTGCTATATAATTGGATGCAAGAGGTTAAGCATCATAAAGATTAACGAATTCAAAATATGTCTAAAGGGTTCATAAGTTAGTATAGAATAAAGGTTTAATGTAAAGAAAATGAAAAATAATCAAAGCAATGCAGTTTGGAGAACTAGGGCATCTCTCGCTCAAGCGAGAACCACAGTCGCTTGATCGAGTCCCAAGGGAGCGCTTAGGTGAGATACAGAACAGACTGAGTGAAAAGAGAAGGAGGAGTTTCAGGGGTCATCTTGCTTGAGCGAGCCCCATCTCGCTTGAGCGAGGTCCACAAGATTCGCTTGGGCGAGATAAGCGAGTGTAAGCGAAATTCTTCCAAAACCAAACCTATGCTCACTTGCTTGAGCAAGTGCCACCTTCCAAAGGCCATTCGCTCAAGCGAAATTAGTCCAGTGGCAAAATCCCTCACTCTCACTCGGGCGAGACCCTACTCGCCTGAGCGATTTTCTTCCAGTGGCCAACCCTCGATGCATGGGCAGTCTCACTTGAGCGAGACCCACTCTCGCCTGAGCGAGATTTGGCCAGTAACCAAATATCATGCAGGGGGGATTCTCGCTTGAGCGAGAACCTATCTCGCTTGAGCGAGAATACCAGTAGAAATGCAGAAATGTTGGAAATCAAACAACACAACATGCCAAAACTCATTTCCAGCCAAATTAGTTAAATTCATCATATCATATTCATCATGTTATGCAATTAAAACTTGTTCCAAACAACATTACCCATAAATTTACATTCCAACTCATTAATCACATTCTAACTTAGCTTACTACTTTGTATAAATCATAAAATGCAGTTTTTCATGTAAACCATCATTTATTCATAAATTTTAACTACATCATACTTCCTTTTCCTTTTTCCAACTAAGGTTAAGGTCACCAATGAAAATGAACCATAAACACTAGGGTCTCATTTTCCTACATGACCTCCCAAAATCATCATCCCATATTCATCATTTATACCAATTCATGGCTATACAAAATGTTCTTTATATCTATATACAATACAAAAGCCTATGTAAAAGCCATAAATTCAAAACATTTGTCGGCCAAGGTATTCTTTACCCAAAGTAGACTTCCTTCACACCATTCTTCCACATAAGTGCTCCATGGGTAATCCTACAACACAAGGGCTAAAAAGATATACCACATGGAGAGTGAGTATAATTTCTCAATGATGAAAATCTAACAATCGTGATAATATATATATAAATGCAAGATAAACATCTTTTCCTAAAAAGGGAGTTCAATCAACACTAAATCAACCATTCATCAAATTGTTAAACACATATGTCCATCAAAAATTCACAAAGTCAGACCGACCAAGATCACAATTACAGTTAGTGATCAAAAGAAGTTCCACCTACTCCTCACACAATCTCCTCAACAGGATATCACACTAAGCCATGCTTCTATGGCTAATGCACATGCTAGTGTTTAAGGATGCATATGTAAAGATCCGATTTCTTTTCATCAGGTGATCGCAACGACCATAATCATTCATTCATTCTCATTGTTTTCTCGCCTCACAAGGCGTACTCCCTCTAGCAGCCTCGCAAGGTGCTTCCTTGTGATCGTAACCACGTTCAACAATTTATAATGGTTTCCCGCCTCGCAAGGGGTACTCCTGCCTCATGATTGCAGCCACAGGCACTCAATCTCAATGGTCCCGTAGGGCCTTTCATTTCAAATACCAGGTGATCGTAGCCACCGGTCCAATAATCACAGGAACTCACAAGCCCTTTATATTCCAACATCAAGTGATCGCAACCACTTATGAACATCATCATGATATGCATGCCATGCCATGTATGCAAAAATGCTCATGCTTGCCTCAACCTCATATGGATTATCTCACCCTCTCATCTAGGGTACACTCATATTCAATTAAAATATTAATTCCACATAATCAAACATATATGTATTCCAATCATAATATTCAAAAATCATTATAGCCAACGATTTCAAGTATTTATCAAACCACACATGGAACCCATAACATGTCATCACACATTATACCACTCATAAACCTTATTAAGGTCTTATTCCACAATCATTCATTATGAGGACCTTACTCAATTTCACATCACATGCATATATTACTACACCCATCCAAGAAAACATACCACATTAATATCATCATACAAGATCTCATGCATTTAGAAAATACACCCCTCTCCTACCTAATGAGAAGTAGACTTCCGGGTTGGATATCCCCGCCTTACAATCGTTATCAAGTCCTACACCAATCAATTATAAGGCCACATCAATCATCCATTCAGGCTTCATTCTTATTAGATACATTACATGGGCATGACTTTTCATCATGTGGTAATTTATTTACAAGCTTCATTCATTTGCCTAATTAGGCTTCAGGAATTCCTTCCCTTAAATCACCATTCATTGTTACCAATACAACAACCCTATTTATTAGGTCTCCATATACATTAATTTCCCACCAACACTTTGGTGAGTTTTCCATTAATGACTTCTAATCAACATTATAAATCATCATTAAATGCCACTACCTCATCATTTATAACATTTCTCTCATCAATAAATGTTAACCCCATCTACATTACATATTTCCCCTAAAATTATAAATTAGGGTTTCATTAAAACTCAACCATTTTATAAATGCACTTCAATATTCCTCATTCTTCAACCCTATTTTTTTGTGTATCTTGTTTATTGCTCATAAATGTTCCTATTTATTTCACCTCACCTTAGGGTTTATGTATTTAATGGTTCCTTTCACTACCCACAAGCATTTAATACTCTCCTAAGCCTTAGAAATCCATATTCTAGGGTTCAACTACCATTAAAATAAGGAAGAACTTACCTCAATCAGGAAACAAAAATGGACACCAAGGGAGAGAATGGTGAACATAAAAATGGAGGAGAGGGAGGGAAGACTTCAAACACCCAATGTTCCTCCTTGCTCCCTTAAGAACGAAAATGGAGAAGAGGAATGGATATCACCTTTACTTAAGCTCTTGAAAGAAAGGGAGTGAAGAAGAGGAGTGGGAAAAGAAAAGAGAAGAAGAAGAATTGTTTTCCCTTTGGAGATAGAAGCCAACGTGAAATTAAGAGTGAAAGAGGTGAGGATTTTGTTTTAATTTTAATCCTTTATTAAACTTTCATTTTTAAACAAATAGGCTCTCTATTCGGGCTCAATACTCATTCTAAAAATTATTCTCAATACACATTCGGATTCCTAGTAATGTTATCCACCGCCCTGACCAACGGCATCTCAATCAAAGATACTTGGTCTGACACTCATATTTTATCTGGGTTAGTTTCCCGTTTATCCGATCTCAATAAATCACTAACAGTCTCTAAAAATCTTAATTAATTTATTTCTAATATTTTGGGACATTAAGTAATTCACATTCAATTATTCAATATTTATCTCCTTAATTTATTCTCTATTTTAAAATTTAGGATGTTACACCATCGAAGGCACCATGGTCGTGATTCGAGTGTAAAGGGGGACACGTTTTCTTTATGTAGGGGGTTTCCCCTTTCTTCACTTTATTCCCACTTCTTCCTCCCTTTCTTGCAACCTAAACCCCTATCTACCATCCTCCATTGTTATTTTAATTCTTTTTGCTCTAAATACTTAAAATTTTAAAGTTTTGCTACTCATTACAAGTGTCATTCTATGTGGTTCCTTTTTTTCCTTAATCTTTTACAAGTTCTTCACCCTCTCAAAAGCTCCAAGGATTAACAATGGCTCCCAAAGTGAACAAGGGAAAAGGCAAGGCAAGCTCATCCTCCCAACCTCAAAGGAAACTCTCTAGAGGTAACTCCAATCAAAATCCCTCTGATATTGATCATATAGATTGCTCTACGCAAGAGCAACAACTAAGATTAAATGTTTTGAAATAAAGGGAGATAGGATCTTCTAAAATTTTCTATGCTAAAACTCTAGAAGCATTAGGAATTTTTGACGACACACTTAAACTGATTTATAATTTAGGTTGGGATAATTTTATAACTCTATTTGAACCAACCTACAAAAGAGTGTCTTTGGAATTTTTGAGCTCTCTAGTTTTGAGAAGAAGGAGCAGTGGATCGGGTTAGGAAATAATTTTTAGATTAGATAATACTGATTTTACCTTGCCCCTATCAGAAGTGGCTGGCATGTATGGCTTCCTGTTGGGGATCTGACTATATTTCCCCAACCTTTAAACCTAATAATTTCTAGTCTAAAATTTCTTATTCAAGTAGATATGATACCTCCTCTGCAAAGGCATCTCAAATACATCATCCTGTTTTTTGTTATTTATAGTGTTTTATAGCTAGATCCATCTTTGGTAGGCATGAGAGTCCTGGTACTGCCAGGCTCTCTTAAATTTATTTTTTGTTGGCTATGTTGAACACCGACCATCTAGACTCTACTAAATGGCTTTGTAGCTAATTTTCTAGGGTTGGGAAAGTCATGTCTGGAAAAATATTAATTACGGGGTACATCACCCCAATCGCCAGACATATCGGAGTAGATTTATCCTGTGATAACATCATTTGTGCTCCAAAAAGGGATGATATGAATGAGTTAAGTAACATAGGTATGATTGTTAATGAGTCTAGTGTGAATTGCTTAGTAATTCCTAGGAGAAAGGTGTCTCACCCCTTGCTTAACCCAACTCTTACAAGTATGGAGGGCAAGGATTATTTTATTTTTCCAAGCAATAGTATAGAGGAAGAGGAGGACAAGCCTCTAAATTAGAAGATGCCACCACAATAAGTACAACAACCCTTTAACCCCCTACCTCAACAACACAGGTTTACATTTACTCAAATGTATTCTTTGCTCTATGTAATGTGATAAGTGTACAATGTGTGTTGTTTTTGGTTGTTTTTAATTCTAGTTTTTAGGGTTTTTACATATTGTTTCATGCCTGATTCCCTTGATTTTAATTCTTTTCCACACATATTACTTGGTTGTTCCTATTTTTGTAGGATCAATGATGTTCTAGGTTTCTTTTGAGGAAAAATGGCAAAGTGGATGAAAGAAGAGACATTTGAGGCCTTTAGGAATGCATTTTGGCAAGGTTGGAGGAAACCACTATGAGTGGTGGCAAACCACTGGCCGTGGTTAGCACTGGAAAAGAGGAAAAGTAAGTCAGAAGCCCACACTAGTCATGGTTATCCACCACTGGCCGTGGTGGGCACTGTGGAGTAAAGAAAAGAAAGTCAGAAACCACCATTGGCCGTGGTTATCCACCGCTGGCTGTGGTTGCCTCTGTTTGTTACAAAAAGTTATGAATTTATGTTTAAAAAGGAACATGACTCAAACCACTGGCCGTGGTCCTACGAGGCCCAAATCTCTAAATTGTTGAGGGTTTTTTTTAGGCACTCTAGGGATATAAATGGGAGTTTTGCAGACACAGTGGGAGAGACATCATTTGGGAGATTTTGAAGAACTTTTTAGGAAGCTTTCATTAGGAATCAAGAGTCAAATCCATCAAGGGAAATCAAATCTACAGATTTGGGAGGAAGAATTAGGAATTCTAGTGAGAACTACTTCATAATTTCTGAATCCCTAGTTTACACTTTTGATATCTTTTATGCTTGGCATTGATTTTATGATGTGTGACATAATGACAACAATCCTTATGGCACACTAAACTTTTTTCTTGAGGCTAAGGATGTAGTATGCCTATGTGTTACAATTAATTGTTCTTCGTATTCCAATTTATGTATGCCTAATGCTTCTGCAAGACTTAGAGATAAGCGTAGATGATCACAAATTATATGGGTAAATGAGAGATTGATATGTAATTTGAAAATACCTAAATTGAACCTATGATTTTGATTTACAACGGTAAGTGAAATTTTTTGAGGGTTAATCGGATTTCCATAGAACATAAAGGGTCTAATTAACAAATTGAACACGGTTCTTTGGGAATTAGGCATGTTAATAGGCTTTCGAGAGAAAGGTATTAATTAACTTAGGGGAATCTGCCTTAGGAACGAAATCATATAATTGGATAGGCAAGTAACCTTTAATTTTGATACTAGCATATGAACCCTTAATACCCCAAGATTTACCTTTGATTTAATTTCTCAAACTTGCTCTGATTTTCTTTTACAAAAGGCGTTGAATTTTCTGTTTTCTGATTTATTATTTAAAATCGTTTGAGTAATTCATTTTAATCGATTCACTAGATAATTGAACCATCGTTATAACTAGTATTTGGGCACAATCCTTGAGGAAACAATATCTTTTTATTACTTCCATACCCCGTGCGCTTACGGTTGGCTATCAATGTAACATCCCAAATTTTACAAAAATGAGTAATTAATGAGAATGGAAAATAGTTGATTATTGAGGATGATGTGTGGGGATATGTGAATTTGTTGTGGCAAAGTATGAATATATATATATATATATATAAGATGAAGATAAGTTTGAATTTAACATGGATAATATTTATGATGTGTATGAGCTGTGGGATAAATTCAAATTTGGTTTATAATGAGAAATTTCGAGTAGAAATATTTAGAACAAGTTATATATGCCTTATATGATGTACATGATAGCTTGGATATGATTAAATTGGCTTATGATGAAGTTTCATATGATGGCCTGTGTGAATTTTTCATTTTTGACTATGTCCTGATAATTTCGCTCAGGCGAAGTGAATTCTCGCCCGAGCGAGAGACTCACATGTTTGGAAATTAGCTTCTGGGCAATTCTCGCTCAGGCGAGAGTGAATTCGCTCAAGCGAACTTGCTCAGTATCAGTGTTTGCTCTCTGGAAGAAATTTGCAAGTATCAGTGTTTGCTCTCTGGAGGAATTTCGCCTAGGCGAATGGAGCTTCGCCTGAGCGAGGGCGAAGGGAATTAGCTACTGGATGAAACCTGCCCGAGCGAAGGGCCTTGAAGGATGGCATTCGCTCAGGCGAGATAATTGAATGATGAGTGAATGAGTTCGAGGATGAACCCTGCCCAAGTGGGAGGTTTAGAAATAAACTAAGTTGTCGTAAAACTTCTGAGTGATATGCCGAGTGGCGTTTGACTGGGTGATATCCCGAGTGAGGGAAGTTATTGGATACCGAGTGGGATATCCCTCAGTTGCCAAGTGGATTGTATATGTAATCCTTGGGGTTAGAAAATAAGAGACTAAGTTATGGGACGTATAAGATGGGGTCGAGTGATTGGAATCCCCTTATACGGAGTGGACTTGGGAATGAATCCCGAGCGGACTAAGTCATTATCGAGTGAATGGCTGTCTCAAATACCGAGTGATGGATTTGCCGAGTGTGGCTTCTCGCTTCAGCGAGTGAGTTCTCGCTCCAGCGAGTATGTTGGTTCGGAAGGCTTTTGAATGGTTTCGTCCAAGCGAATGTGTGCTTGCCCGAGCGAGTTTGGCTGCCTCGCTCAAGCGGAGTCGGATCTCGCTTGAGCGAGTTTGCGTTGTTTTATTTCTTCCGCTGTTTGCCTTCTTGGTCGGTTTCAATTGCCTTTGCCTTCCTTTCCCTCTCTTTATTTAATTGGACCCGGTTCTTCATGGTCATTGGACCTGGCTCTCATATCTTCATATATGAGAGTGGCTTGTTATAGATCCAGGTATTTTCTAAGTTAAAAAAAAATTGGGAAAAATTTCCCCTGTTTTGGGTTTATTTATTTGTTAAAATAAGGGTGTCACAATCAATATGCGAGATGAGCAAATAAGACAAAGAGCTGAGCAAATCAGAAAGGGGGCACGAATTGATACCATGTGTGATTGACATATCTAACAAGGCCACTTCCCTCCACCGCCTTCTGATTGAGGCGTCTCTCAGGTAAGTTGCCAATCCTTCCTTTTCCAAGGTAGAACATATTGGAAATATGCAATAAGAGTCTATATAGGATGCATCATTTTGTATAAGGCATTTTTTGTTAAATAGTTTAACAGCCTTTATTTATCCTTGGAGTAATAGGTCATATAAGAGTTATTCCTAAAATGTCTCTAGTCAAGTATTTACGTGGGGACATGTAAATACATTAAGACTAGTGTGTGAGTATACTGATGATCTGATCTCACAGATCATGGATATAGATGATATCAAGTCTTCACACGGGTACAAATTAAGAGTAATGATGTACTGGACAGGCCCACCATGAGAACGTTGCATGGATTGTTACATGAATGTCATAAACGATTCTCAATGTGATAATGGTATATATAGTCCTTCGACCTGAAGTCACTATGATTTCTATATAAGGAATTTGTTGTTATAATATAATCAAACGTCTTCTATAACAAGAGGACTATAAAGATTGTGATTAGGTAATAAACAAATTATGTAGAGGGATGTGAGTGATGTAGATGAGATTTATCTCTCCTATGTGATAGAAGTGATTCCTATAGGCCACTTGATGGGGTGAGACTAAGGAAATGCATGGCCATGCTAGAAAGAATAAATATTAGATATTTATTTGGATAAAGTCTACTCCGGTATTAAGTAAAATAAATTGGGTCGTACAAGGATGACACGACCATGCCTTGGGCGCAATTAGGATATCATGACAAAAGGAACAAACATATAAAATAATTGTCACTTATAGGTTATGTTGATATTAAATAATATTCAGACATAATGATGCATTGCTAGATGCCGCTCTTATTTTATATTAATAATAAAATAGTTTATTATTAATATAATCTAGTATTTTACCTATAGAGTCACACATATAGAGTAAGTCCATCAGAAAATAACTTTTTATTTTAGTTGGACTAAAATAAAACTATTGGGCCTAACTCATTTAGAATAAGTAAGGAGCCCACTCTTTAGATAGCAAATTAGGTCAAACCTAAGCCTATAAATAGAGCATAAGATGCTCATAGGCGTCACCTAAAAAAAGATACACAAAATACATAGAAGTTACGAAAGCTATATGTCGTCAATCTAGCATTTGGAAGGTGTAGCGTTTCTGGTGGGAGTACTCGTGTGGACTCCTAAAGGACGAGGCTACGACTGCTTCGATAATCTTCAAGAGGTAATCCTAAAACGCAATATTTTTTGTGTTTGTATTATGCTTTGAAACACGACGCTTTGCAAATCCTATGGGAATCCTTGTATTTTCACTGCTTATGCATTAGGGATTCCCTAACAGTGGTATCAGAACCTGGTTACAAAACTGTGTTTTAGGCAAATGTTTGTTTAAAGAACATGTGAAAAAAAATTTCTTTTATGAAATGAATTGTAAAGGTTGAATCTTTTGTAAAGGTTGCCTCTTTTATGAGATATTATGCAAAGGTTGTATTTTTTTATGAGATATGTTACAAAGGTTGCACCTTTTGAAAGCTAGTATCAATTTATTTGTTTTGTATGTATTGATTGCTTTTCTCAACATTTTAATTAAAGAACATGTTTTTAGAATGTGCTTTATTATATGAACATGTTGTATATTGCAATGGTGATTGTTTTATATGTGTTCTAATTATAAGGCATGTTAATTTTATGTTTGTTTAATTAAATTAAAATCAAGGGTTATATGCAATGTATGTCTATATGTTTTCTCTTTCTAATATGAATTATTCATGTGAGATTGTGTTTAGAAAGTTTAAGAGTTAAACCCTAGCCATAATGAAAACTAGCATTCAAAAGTTAAAACTTAGCCGTCATGGTATTTTATTTATTTATAAATGTTACAAATAAAATATTTGATTTTAATATTATATTTTCTATTTGTAAAAGTTACAAATCAAATTTTAAATGTTTGTTAAATTTAAAGTTTGTAAGAGTTATAAATTTAAATAATTTATTCTTATTAATTTTAATAGGATTTGCATTGTATATGATCTTTTTAAAATTAATATGATTTGTAGGAGTTAGAAATTTATTTTTATTTATTAAATTTAATATGATTTGTAATTGTTACAATAGAAGATAAGATCTTTATTAAATTTAATAATTTTAAAATCAAATATTTAATCCTTAATAAACTTGATAGGATTTGCAAAACTTATAAATTAAAGATAATATCTTTATCAAATTTAATAGGATTCAAAATAAAATATCTTGAACTCTAGAGATAAAGTTTAAAATTTAAACCTCGATCATTCCTAAAAATAAGATGATTATTGATACTCTAGAGATAAGGTTTAAAATTTAAATATTGACTATCCTTATTTTAGGATAGTTGTTGGGGTCAAAAGATAAGGTTTAAAAGTTAAACAATAACCGTTCCAAAATTTATGATTCAAGAGTTGAAACTTAAAATTAGGATTTCAAATTGTTTGAAATCATGTCCAAATATTTTGAGTTGTTAATGGTCAGTGGGACATTCTGGCTAGGAAAGACTTGGTACTTAAGCGGTCACATCAGACCCACCTCTCTTTCCTGGGAACTAACCTGATTATAGTACTAAATTTTAGGTTGGAACGCCACTCGGCACCTTATAAAGGGTAGCCTCCCCTTGACCCTGTCCATTGAACGGTCAACGGAACCACCAAACTTCTTTGCGTAGTTTTCTTTTTATGACCCCGTGTGTTTAATTATATGTTTTAAAATTTATTTTTTAAATACAATTAATCACTTAATTAATTAATTAATTAATTAACACGTCCAACGGTGAATGGTTATAGTCTTAGATTTTTTTTTTAATTTTAAATACAACACACGTGTTGTGCCTTTCTCTATTCTTGAATTTCTTCTCTCAACCCTTCACTCGTATGTAAAACGAGTTTCTTTATTACATTATAATTTGGAAGAAACCAACAAGGTGGAGACCTAGAAGAAACCTAGCGTGATGACTCTTGATGGGTATGACCTTGAAAGGAACAAAGGAGTGGTGACTCCAGGAGGATGGTGGTTTCAAGAAGTAGGACTTCACGAAGTCAAGGCACCATAGTTCCTTTAGGTTTATTTTATTTTATTTTCTAGGAAGACAATAACCATCTCATATTTTTTATTACATGTTTTGGGGTTTTATTTTACGTTAAAGCGTTTAATGAAAGTTGGTAATAAACAATAAGAAAATTGAAATCCCTCAAGCCTAACAATCATACCTTCCAATAAGTAATAATGCCTAACTTGATACAGATAAAGAGTAGGCCACGCCATAGTTAGGTACGTTTATTTATATTTAGTAGGACATGATTGGATAATTGGATTATCCAGGTATAACTTATTGAGTTTTATTCAAATAGACATTTTTCAATTGGATTGGAATAGCCTAAAGGTATGAATAGCCTAAAGGTATGAATAGTCTAAAACGCGTTCTAGTAAGCAACATTCATCAATGCTAGTTTCAATAAAGTGTAGGTTCTGCCAAAACAAGGTGCTTTTATTGATATTAGTAAAGGATGATGGATAATTGGATTATCCAACCATTTGTTATTGAACTTATCTAGGTAACTTTAATCAGATTGAAGAACCTAGAAGCGTTAATATTAAGTTTAAACGCCTTCTAATAAGTAACACTCATTGAGACTAATGTCAATAAATAGTGGGCTTGCCAAAGCAGGGTGCTATAATTTATATTAATAAGGCACGATAGGATAATTGTAATATCCAAATTGTTTTTAATTGGGCCTAAACTTAACTAAGTTCTTCAATTGGATTGGAAATAACTTAGAGGTGTAAGGATTGAGCTTAAATTCATAAGATGAATACAGGTAAAGAGTTACCCACTCAATCATCCAAGAGTTACATGAGATGCAATTGGAAATGTGTTTCCTACCTAAATAACCAAGGGTTGGGTGATCAGGCAAATTTGACTCAACACTAAGCCAAATATAGATCTTGACCCTCTAGAAAAATCTTCCAATGGGATTTTTTCTAATTCAGTGATAGTAATTGTTTTGAATAAAAATAGTGGGAGACAACATATTTATTTAATGACCAAAATTTAAATGTTTTAAATAGAAGTGATAGATTTGCATATAATTTATTTTAGAATAACCATGACAAACCAAATATTGTTTTGTTGCAATATGTCCTTTGGAAGGACACTTTATTTGGAAAAATGCCTAGATAGGTATCGAGACTTGAGAATTATCTTCAACATAGAGGAAGCAACAGTGTGTCATGTTGGGCTTATATATCATCTATGGTTGGGTCTTGAATACCCTATGGAGTCTACATAAACTCTGAATTATAAAAGGCAATATGAATATATAGGAGATATATGATATGATTGTATATAGACTCTATTAAGGCCGAGTTGGTCTGGAAGTCTAAAAGGTGATCAAGAAAGGAAATTGTTTCCATTTTTAGCCAAATAAGACATTGAAATAATTTGTCTAAAGAACTTGAAGGAGTTTAAAAGAAAAGGAAGTAAGACTTCCACTACAAGTCATGTTATAGAAGTAAAGTTATTTTACCTCACTAACATTAGTATCAGATACTAGTAGTAGATCTCATATTTTGAAAGATCAAGAAAGTAGATCACTTGCCAAAGGTGGAGAAATCTATGTAAAATTTAGCAAAAGTTGCTACAATAAAGATAAGATCTTTACCTATTAGGCTAGTTAGTGAACTAGACATTGTGCATATTGTTTCTTGTTGGACAAGAAATGTTTTTTTTTCTTCAAAAGGATGTTGATGCACAATTGAGTAATGGATTCCACATCCTAAATCTCAAAACACCCATCTATAACACAACTGTCAAAGTAGGTTAAAATAAGTGATTTTGAACCTTACTTACATGGTATTGTCTCCTAAGGCAAATGAATAAGAAATACATTTCTAAATACCATTAATGTGGTTATATGGGCTCTTTTGATTTTGGAATTAATTGAGACATGTAAATCTTATTTATTGGAGAGATAGTTGAGTCCTCATTCATTGAAAAGTGAAAGATGAGTAATCTATTATCTAATACATGACGATGTATATGGGCCATTGGAACAATAACTAAATATGTTTTTCAATACTTTGACATACTAATTGAAAAGTCAATGAGTATAGATTTATGTAACATAAGTTAGAAAGTCTTTGAAAAGTTCAAAGAATTCACAATGAAGTGAAAAACCAAATTGGCAAGACAATTAAAGCTCTTGATTAGATCAAGATAACAAATAATTTGAGCTACAAGTTTGATAACTATCCAATAGAGTGAGAGATTGCCTCTTAACTCATTCCTCATGGAATGCCATAATAGCATCTTTGTGGGAAAAAGTCAAACCTTGTTAGACCCAGTTTGATTATTGATTATTATCAAACATCTCTAACTTCTTCAAATGTTCCTTTATTGACAAAATTTTCACACTTAACCATGTTCCATCTTAGATTTTCTTAAAGAAACCATATATGATATGGACTAGGAAGAGACCTAGTATGTCTTTATTAATAATTTGGAACTATGATGCTTCTATAGAGCATCCAACTCTGACAAGGTTAGATCCAAATTGGATAAATGTCTTCAGTGAGATACCCAAAGAAAGCTAAGGGTTATCATTTCTACAATCCATCTGAGAACAAAAGGCTTATTGCTTAGAAGGTTGTATTCTTGAATAAGAGTATAACTCTTAAAGAATCAGTGGGAGGATAGTACAAGTTGAAGAAATTCAAGTATCACAAAGCATTCAAAAGTCAAGGGTGGACTTGGAGCAGAAATCACAAAATGTTGTGACATCATTTGCTCTGGTAACATAATACTTGCATAAGATCAAATAGGATATGTAACCAAATCTGAAAGATATGGATATCTTATAAATCAGGAAGGAGGCATATTACTAATTGACCAAGTTTCTTATGAAGAGGCCAATGCAAGTTTAGATTCTAAGACATGGCATAAGACCATGGGATTTTAAATGGGCTCCATGTATATTAAAAAGGTACGAACCTTTAAAAGCATTTAGATCCTGCTTGTTGTAGCAGTATAACACCATTATGAGATATGGTAGATAGATGTCAAGATAGAAATCATCTTACGGAGTGTATGTGACACAACCTAAAGGCCTTTTTTACCTGAAACATCTAGGTAGGTATGTGAACTGCAAATGTTCTATTTATGGACTAAAGCAAGCTTTTAGAAGCTAGAATCTTCATTAAAGAATGAAAATAAATCTTGTGACTATAAAAAGGTTAGTAACTGCACAATCATAGTTCTAGTATTACATGTAGAAGACATGCTTCTTCTAGAACTAATAATATTCTCATTCTATAATAAAGAATATCCTTAAACACTTAAGAAGGACTAAGGATTTGATCTTGATAAATGGAAAATAAGCTCGTTGTAAAGGTTACATCAATGCCAATCTTTTAATTAATTTGAAAGACTTAAGATTGCAATTAAAATATATGTGTTGTCAAGATGGTTGCGATGTATGCTTGAAAGGTTCAAAGTAAGAAATAGTCGTTGGTTCTACTAACAAATCTAAGTATTTTGCTATGTTAAATTACAAGAGAAGTCAATTTACGTTTAATCATTCCAAATGTTTTGTACCTTATGAGTTTCCACTTTGATGACAATGGAACCATAGAATAATATAAGGAAGTGGATTAATCCAAGCATATACTTAAATAGTTCCATCATTGGAAGATGAAAATATGCAATGTGCATACCAATAAAATTGTTGGGAACCCATCAGTAAAAACGCTTATATAGCAAAAGCATTAGGGCACTATAGACGTCATTGGGCATTAACCTTATCGGCTCTAAATGTAAGTGGGAGATTGTTGGAAATATGCACTAAGAGCCTATATAGGATGCATTATTTTTTATAAGTCATTTTTTGGTAAATAGTTTAACAGCCTTTATTTATCCTTGGAGTAATAGGTCATATAAGAGTTATTCCTAAAATGTATCTAATCAAGTATTTACATGGGGACAAGTAAATACATTAAGACTAGTGTGTGAGTGTACTAATGATCTGATCTCACAGATCATGGATATAGATGATATCAAGTCTTTACACGGGTACAAATTAAGAGTAATGATGTACTAGACAGGCCCACCATGAGAACGTTGCATGGATTGTTACATGAATGTCATAAACGATTCTCAATGTGATAATGGTATATGTAGTCCTTCGACCTGAAGTCACTATGATTCCTATATAAGGAATTTGTTGTTATTATATAATCAAACGTCTTCTATAACAAGAGGACTATAAAGGTTGTGATGAGGTAATAAACAAATTATGTAGAGGAATGTGAGTGATGTAGATGAGATTTATCTCTCCTATGTGATAGGAGTGATTCCTATAGGCCACTTGATGGGGTGAGACTAAGGAAATGCATGGCCATGCTAGAAACAATAAATATTAGATATTTATTTGGATAAAGTCTACTCCGGTATTAAGTAAAATAAATTAGGCCGTACAAGGATGACACGACCATACCTTGGGGGCAATTAGGATATCATGACAAAAGGAACAAACATATAAAATAATTGTCACTTATAGGTTATGTTGATATTAAATAATATTCGGACATAATGATGCATTGCTAGATGCCACTCTTATTTTATATTAATAATAAAATATTTTATTATTAATATAATCTAGTATTTTACCTATAGAGTCACACATATAGAGTAAGCCCATCAGAAAATAACTTTTTATTTTAGTTGGACTAAAATAAAACTATTGGGCCTAACTCATTTAGAATAAGTAAGGAGCCCACTCTTTAGATAGCAAATTAGGTCAAACCTAAGCCTATAAATAGAGCATAAGATGCTCATAGGCGGCACCCAAAAAAAGAGACACAAAATATGCAAAAGTTACAAAAGCTACACGCCGTTAAACTAGCATTTGAAAGGTGTAGCATTTCTGGTAGGAGTACTCATGTGGACTCCTAATGGACGAGGCTATGACTGCTTCGATAATCTTTAAGAGGTAATCCTAAAACGCAATATTTTTTTGTGTTTGTCTTATACTTTGAAACACGACGCTTTACAAATCCTATGAGAATCCTTGTATTTCTGCTGCTAATGCACTAAAGATTCTCGAACAGAATATTGAGGATAATGTCCATCTTAGTTTGGGGTGGTAGGATAGACAACTTATGTAACATCCTTAAATTTAACTTTTGGGTAAATTATATTGGTTAATTAAATAAATTAAATGAGTGATATAATCCCTAAGTGATTAGAGTAATTTTTTTTGAATTTACCAGGGTAAGTTTTGGGTAACCACTAATTACCCGGTTTGTTTAAAAGTCAAATGAACAAGCCAAGTTACCAAAATGCCTTTAAGTGACAAATGAAATGTCATTGTAATTAACCTTTCATTCACGCAGGCCCACGGGTAATTGGAAATCAGAAATTGAATTCACATTCACTCTCTATTTCACACTACTGCAGCAACAAGGCAAAGCAAAAATTGGAAAATAGAGATTTCACTCTCCTCTCCCACAAGCTACATGCAAAAGAAAAAGGGACTTTCATGGTTCTTTTTCCCGGGAGCAACCACCCCTAAATTCCACCATTCTCTTCCTAATGTCTTCAAGTAAAGGCAAGAGTGCATGATCTTCTTCTTCTTCCTTCTTTGTGTGGCAGCCATTGATGGGTTGTTTAGAGCTTAGATTTTGAGTTTGAAACGGTAAACCCATGAACCCTTGTTTTCAATTCTGCTACTCCTTCATTCCTATCTCTTGATTCTTTAATTTCTTAAGTTAGAAGCATCTTCGGAGCTTGGGTGTGCGTGGACAGCCTTGGGGTACATTAAGGTTTCTAATTTTCTACGTTTCAAGTGAGTAATTTGGTACCTATGACTTCCAAGATTTTATTCCGCGAGTTTTGGAGCTTGATAATAAGTGTTTCTATGAAACTAAGCGATTTCGAAGTAGTTTGAAGTAACGGACAAGTTTGGGGTTCTTCGGAATTGAGCTTCAGAGGTCATTGGCTTGAATTGGTAAGCCATTAATTAATTAAAATAATTATTGATAGTTGTTTTGGCTCCGTTTTGTGAGATTTGATTTGATTGAATTAATGATAATTTTGGAAATATTTTGGAAGTGTTTTGAAGTGTGGGTCATAGTCAGAAACAAGTATCGATAGGTAATCATATTGTCGGTAAGTTAAAACTTATCGAAATAAGTATGGATTGATGTTTCTAGCTGGAAATACAAATTTAATAGTGATCTTGATATTAAGAGATGTTATTATGAATTTTAGAAGGTTGATTAATTGTTAAAAGGGTGATCGGAGAGCTATCAGTGAGCATTCAGATCGCTTATGAGCTTCTGGATTATCTATTTCTAGGTAGGGGAAGCTATTATATTTTAAATGCATAGTTTATGGATGGGTTAGTGGTATATTGACCTGTTTCTAATTTATATATTTGTGAAATATGATGTTTGAATTGTTTAAATTATGAGGTGTAGTTAGTATACCCCGCTTGTATGATAATTGAGAATTATTGATGATTATGATATGTTCTGTCCATGATGTTGATATTAAATTGCATGAGATGCAGTTTAGTGATTAAATTGATGATTATATGTTACATGAGATGTATGACTTGATTGGATTAATATTTATATGCATGAGATGCGATAGAATAATTAAAGTGGTGTTATTGTAATGCATGAGATGCAATTAAATATTGATGATAATGAGATTTTTCATGAGATGCAAGTGATGATTAAATAAATGATTATGTTATAATTGATAATGAAAATGGTTAATTGATGCATGTTATGCGAGTTGTGAATTTAAATGGAAATCCCTTGGTGATGGTAACCAAGTGGTGGCCCCTGGTGATGGTAATCAGGTGGTCTATTGATGATTGATTATTATTTGGCATAACATATGCATTCAAACACACGCAGGACTTGAGCCACGAAAGTGATTGGTGAGGTATCACCATATTTGTGAGGAAGGTGCCTGTACATAGTGTATATAGGCTGTATAGTATTTTGGTAGTAGCCTTGACTGGCTCTTGTATATATATTATTTTAATAGTTGATGTGTATATATGGTAGACCCAAAAATTGTGTTGGGCTTCTTTATTGGTGATCTGTCCAGAACCGGGGTCAAGAGATCCGGTGTCGGGTCAGTCACAAATAGTGAGATGATTACGTCTCTGAAGACCGGTTATGTGAGTATCCGGTCTATGTATCCGATGTCTCTGTATGAAGAGAGCGGTCTGGGCGTCCTGGAGGTCCTTCACACCGTCCTCACGCGTTGATGTGGGCGAAAGGTGGTGTCACCTGCGAAGATTCTCCGACGCTCAAGTCAGTAATCGTATTCCAAGTGAGGAATGTTTTCAGAGAGTAATTGTAAGTTGAAAAGTAGTCGAAGATCCCCCTCTTCATTGATGAAGAGAGTTCATATACCTGATTGGCTTGATAATAGAGGACTTGTTAGTGGGGAACCACTAACCTCCAATAACATTATAAATTATTATTTTATTGTGCACTTGCCAGTATGATTGAGTCAAGTGGCTATTTTATATTGAGCGTAGGGAGTATGGGCTGGAATTAGGGGACAAGTTGATCATTCCCGTGAGCAGATTTTGGCTCGTAGTGTGGGGAATAGAATCTTTATCCTCATCCCTGTAGCAATGCCCTTTGTCTTCAGTATGGTGACGTGTATGTTATCCGGGGTCATGGTATTATCAGGACTAACCGGTGCTGGGAGAACGCCTGACGCGGAATTATAGTCCGGATGTATACCGATGACACCGGTTGCACGTAGTCAAATGGTCAATGACGTTAAAAATATATCTTGTAGAACGGATACCGGTATCGAGACCGGATCAATTGGCAAGCGCACCAATTTATCATTGCAGTTTTCAAAATAGATATCTTTCCCACAAAGATTAAATGTTTTCAGTATGAAATAGTAATTCTTATTTACTATGGTAAATTTATCAAAACTTATTAACAAAAGAATAATGTATGCACAATTTGTACAATATTCACAGATTTGGAGATTGATTTATACATTGGGTGAAAGATTATAAATTCTAAATTTACTAGAAATAACTCTGAGTAGTATTTCAAAATAAATCCAATACACAGATGAACACACTATGTTGGAATTAGGGTCATCATAGACATGCATATTTAATTATCAAGTTCATGTCATTGCAGCTTAAAATCATTATACTTGATTCCTCGTGATATAAATTCTAAATAGTTACCGTAAAGTCTGATCCCTCATATGCTTTCTCAGTAAAAACTTACTTTAAGTCCTGGCCTTAACACAATAATAATTACCAACTCTATCCCTAGTAATTGGTATATTAAGGGTATTTCAACTTTTACTTTCGTTAAAGTAGTTTAACACGCATGAAAATCATTCTCCCGTTTGAAGTTCATGCTAATAAAGGATTGAAATACTAACAGGGTACTTGAATCATAATCATGATAGATAGGTTCACCAATTACAACATCATATTCATAGATAGGTTCACCAATTCCAACATAAACAAATTAGTTACACATGATGAAAGTAGAAACACAAATTACAATTGATGACATCACAAGCACTTGATCACACTTCATAATACGGAAAGCGCACAATACAACACAACACTCTCAAGTATATGGAAATTATTTTAGAATACTAACTCAGAAAAGACACTCTGAATTTGAGAGAATGAAGAAAGTAATGGGATGCTTAGAATGGTGGAGAATGACCCTATTTATAGGGCTGAGTAGAGGTCCTGACGGTACGCATCAGACCTCTGACTTAGCCTCCACTAATTTACATAATTTCTGGCCATGATTAACAATAATTAATTCAATTAATGGCCAGACATATTTCCTAATTGTCCTCCACTACTTTTGTCCATTTGCTGATAGTGGATTGGCCAATAATGGCCACTTTGCTGAGTGCAAGGCCACTTGGAAGTGGAGTCCACGTAGCTTCTGGCGCTACGCGTAGGTCTGACGCGTAGCATCAGCACAAAAACCTTGACGCTACATGTGGGGTTGATGTTACGCGTCAGCCCTTCAACTTTGTATAAATTTTTACTTCAGTTCTTCCTCTTTTCACTACAAAAATACAGAAAATGGGTCATAGTAGCTGAGTTTTAATAATTTTCATTTATTTCAAATAAAACCTAAATTTATTAACATTTAAACTAATTTTTATTATTTTTAACACACTTTTAATTATAAAAATAACAGTAAATTTGAGGACTAACAAATACCCCCAACTTAGGAAATTGTTCTCCCTCGAGCAACACAAACTAAAACTAAAACAACTTTTTTTGAAATCAAATTTTTGAAAAGTCCGAAAAGAGGATTGAAGATAAAATTAATACAATGTCATATCAATAAATCAAGCTTATTTCAAGGCTTACCTCACAAGTGTTTATCTCTGTCCAAAGGTAATCTGTTAGCTCAATCGATTATAAAATCAAACAAATTTAATTTTGATTTTTATCTTATCAATTGTCAATCATACAAAATCAAACAAGAGTCACAAGGTGTTTTCAAGGGTTGTAATGAGGCTTGGTTACAAGAAATTATGGTTTTTGTTGGAATTCAAACACCTGAAATTATAAAAGAGCATTTCATAATTTAGGGTGTCTTTGTTTAACCCAAAATCTTACTTCTCCTTTTTGGTAAATACCCCCAACTTAATCCTTTTCATTATTTCTTTTCTTTGATTTTGCACATATATTTCTTTTTCATTTATACATGCATTACTGATAATTTGAAAAGGCTAAGTTTAATTTTCACTCCTTATTTTGTAAGAACACTCAAAATATTTTTCTTTTTGTTTAAATGCTCTTTTATTAAATCAGATAAATGGAATGTTTAAAAATATTTATGAGTTACGGGTGCTAAAGAAGTTATTTAAGGCTCAAATGGCTATCAAAGGATAAATACATTTTACCATGGTAAGCTTTTTGGCTCTAAGTTCTTGTATTTAGCAAAAATGTGCCTTGATTGTGCTCTTGAATCATTTGTATAATACTACAAATCAAAGAATTAAGGAAAATCAATTTGAATGAGATTATGTCGAAACCCTCAAGTGTTTAAAGATCTCTTAGCTCACTGGGTTTTTGAAATTAGCTTGATTATTAAAAAGAACATTGTAATTGGTTTTATCAAAATGCCTTATTTGTAAAAGAATCGATTATTGATGATTGAAAAATAGTTCATTATGTAAAAACTTCAAGCGTGTTAAATTTTCAACTCAAAAATTTGATCATTTTATTTTATTAAAAATACTTATTTTTTATTTTTACTTTAAAGAAAAGAAAATTAATTATAAAATCACTCCACACAGAATCAAATCACAGTAATATATAATCCAAACCAAAGTATCAAAATTCCAAGTAAATATCAAACTAAATGTAAAAGCAGTAATAGAAATGCATAAAATAAACATGGCCCTCAGTCATCATCCTCCATATGCTCATCATCATCACCCTCTTCATCGGCATCACCTTCCTCATCTGTAGTGTCAGCCAGAGCTCCAGAAGGTCCACTTGCCTCAGGGTATGTAGGCTAGTCACCAGGCCAAGCTACATGAGCTACAAAGTCGGCTGGTGTCATAAATGGTGCACCCTCTCCCTGTATCCTGTACTGATAAAATTAATCATGTAAGTGAACATAGGCTCAGTGAAAAACAGCCATCATCTGCATCATATACTGATGCTCCACACTCAACTTGGCAAAACCCTCTGTAATAGCATCTGTGGATGCTGGCTGTGGTGGTATCCTCCTTCTCGGTCTAGGCTGAGCCTCCTACTCGAGAGGCAAAAGCTCGCACTACTGAACAAAATAATCTCTGTTCACTAGAACCTTGGGGACTCTCCCCGAAGAACTAGTAAACTTAGGTGATGGCATCTGCACCCCCTACCTTCTCAGTAAGGCAAAAATGATCAGTGGAAAGGGTACAGGGCGATTCACTTTATACCTAAGGGCATATAAGTGAATCTGCTCGGATATGAGCTCAGCTATATCAATGGTGTGGCCCTGAAGAATAGAATACAACAAACAACATCTATCAACTGGTAGAGTAGAGAGGTGAGAAACTGGAGTGATATTATGGAACATCAAATAAGACCACGCCTAAGCCAAATGAGTCATCTGGGTCTTCAACAGATTAGATGGAGTTTTATTAACCCTTCTCAGGTTAAATAGATTCCATCTTTGCTCAAGAAGTAAGCAACCTAATCTACGAAGTATCCTAAATTACCATCCTCTGTTGTAACCTTGTTTCTATTTTCCTTCCAGAAAAGAATGTCGCTCTCGGAAGTAGGCTCCCAAGGATTGCCCAGTAGGGCACTAATAGTATCTCTATCATAGGTGATGTGCCCGCTTCTCACCCAGTTGCTCCGCATCTGCCCAATGTTAGGTGAATCCTGGCGAGTTCGATAGGCGTTCGCGTAAAACTCCATCACTAGGATTGGGATCTCCCTCAGTGGATAGGGTAAATAGTGTACCCCACCTTCTCCTTTATATCTCTCCCAGGTCTAGAACTTTCTCCCAGATAAGCCTCTGACCCTTAATCTGGTGGAACCTAGTCCACTTCGCATTAGTCTTGAACCTAGTAGGGTCACAAGGTCCAAGCTGCTCCTCCTCAACATGGGTATCAGGGTCCTTAGAAGAGGTAGTGTTTGTGGTCCTTCTTCTTTTTGGACCGGTAGCTGGAATGGATTTCTTGAGGGCCATCTACAAGAAAAATTAACAAACATACAAATTAACTAGAAAATTTCACTCCAACAAAAACACTCAAAGATGATATATATGCATCACATATATTTTTGGTTTTATGATTTCCAGAACAAAATAAATTAAATCGTACAAACAACGATTTATATATACATACAAAATTATTAAATTTCAAAAACAAAACAATAATCATACAAATGATGTTTAAACAAAATTAATTCAAAAATATATCACACATACATATTTTTTGAAAAATAAAATACAAAAACTAAGATTACTTTTAACAATTATGCAAGAAAGTATAACAGTTATTATGAAAAAAATATTTTTTTTTATTTTTAAGATAAAACAAACAAATAAAAATTCACACAAAAATTAAAAACAAACATAATTTATACACATACTAATAGAAAAATAAATTTTTAATTTTCAATAGAAATTCATGCAATATATTATACAAATTTACAAATAGTTGAACAAAAAAATTAAGAAAATAGAGACAGGGGCCTAACGCGTAGCGTTACTAGGACGCTACGCGTCAGGGTGAAAATTTTGATCTCACGCTACGCGTGGGGTCCTGATTTTCTCTTTCTTAAATTTTTTAATTTTAAAACCCTTCTTCTTGCAATTTTTTAAAAACCTTTTATTTTCAAAACTAAATTTTAATCCAAATTCAGTAAAAACATTTTATTTTATTATTTATTTATTTTTTAATTAAAAAATTAAAATTACATAGAAATTAACACAAATAAATAATAGGTTGCCTCTCATTGAGCGTTTGATTTACTGTCTCTAGCTTGACATCCTGCATATCACATATCAGTTAGATAACAGATAGTGGTGAGTCTGTTGATTTCACCACCCAGATATGGTTTCAATCTTTGGTCATTGACCATCCAACTTCTTTTGGAAATTGGATCTTCAATCTCCAATGCTCCATATAGTTTAACTTCCTTAATCACAAATGGGCCTGACCACTTTGATTTCAATTTACCAAGAAATAATTTTAATCTTGAATTAAACAGTAAAACTTACTGAACTAGTGTGAAGTGTCTTTTATTTAATTTCTTGTCATGGTAAGCTTTCACCTTACTCTTGTAGCATATGGATGACTCATAAGCATTATTCCTCATTTCCTCTAACCCAAGTAACTGCAACTTTCTTTTGTCAGCTACTGCATTAGGATCAAAGTTGGTGAATTTTAATGCCCAATATGCCTTATGTTCCATCTCCACTGGAAGATGACAAGCTTTTCCATAGACCATCTGAAAAGGGGAAAGGCCAATAGGGGTTTTGAATGTAGTTCTGTAAGCCCAGAGTGTATCATCAAGTTTTTGTGACCAATCCTTTTTGGAAGAAGACACAGTCTTTTCCAAGATTTTTTTCACTTCACGATTTGAAATCTTAGCCTGTCTATTAGTTTGTGGATGATATATTGTGGCCACCTTATGTCTCACTCCATAACACCTTCTGAAAAATTGTTACAGAAGTGTGATCCTTCACCACTGATCAAAGTTCTTGGTGTTCCAAACATGCAAAAAATGTTTTTCTTCAAGAAATTAACTACAGTTTTGGTGTCAACATTAGGTGAAGCAATTGCTTCCACCCACTTCGAAACATAATCAACTGCTAAAAAGATATATTGATTGAATTGAGAATAAGGGAAAGGTCCCATGGAATCAATACCCCAACAATCAAATACCTCAACCTCCTGAATGTTTGTGAGAGGCATTTCTTGTCTCCTGTTGACATTACCTGTTCACAAGCTTGCACAAATGAGTGAGAATCCTTAAAAATAGAGGGCCAATACAAACCTGATTGAAGAATTTTTGTAGCGGTCCTCTCACTGTTAAAATGTCCTCCATAAGATGATTTGTGACAATGCCACAACACATCTTTCATTTCCCAATCAGGCACATAACGACATAGCAAATTATCCACACCAATTTTGAATAAATAAGGGTCATCCCAAACAAAATATTTTGCATCTTTGAAAAAAATATTTCTTTGCCGCCAAGTTAAGTCATTTGGAAGAATTCTTGTTGCTTTAAAATCGGCCATATCAGAAAACCATGGCCGTTTTCTTATTTCAAAAAGTTTTTCATCAGGAAATTCCTTTAAAATTTCTTTTTCTTTGGCAGTGACCTCATTATTCATCAATCTAGAAAGATGGTTAGCGACCATATTTTCACTACCCTTCTTATCTTTGATTTCAAGATCATATTCCTGTAGGAGCAAAATCCATCGGATTAACCGAGGTTTAGAGTCAGTTTTGGTCAAATGATATTTGATGGTTGCGTGATCAGTATAAACAATTATGTTTGAGCCAATCAAATATGATCTAAATTTTTCTAAGGCATACACTATGACTAGTAACTCTTTTTCAATAGTTGCATAATTTATTTAATTTTCATTCAAAACTTAACTAGCATAGTGTATAACTCTAAAAATCTTTTCATATCTTTGACCTAACACAGCTCCAACAGCATAATCACTTGCATCGCACATATGTTCAAAGGGTAAGTTCCTGTTAGGAGCAACAATCACAGGGGCAGAAACCAATTTTTCCTTTAAGGAATTAAAAGCTTTAAGACATGCTTCATCAAATTTGAACTCAACATCTTTGTTTAGAAGGTTTTTCAAAGGTTTGACAATTTTTAAAAAGTCTTGAATAAACCTTCTATAAAATCCCACATGTCCTAAGAAACTTCTAATACCTTTCACATTTATAGGGGGTGGGAGTTTAGAGATCACCTCAACTTTTACTTGGTCAACCTCAATACCTTTTATAGAAATTTTATGACCAAGTACAATACCTTCTCTAACCATGAAGTGACACTTCTTCTAATTCAGTACCAAATTTATTTCAATACACCGTTTCAGTACAGTGTCCAAATTGGATAGACATGAATCAAATGAATTCCCAAAAACTGAGAAATCATCCATGAATATTTTAATGTTCTTTTCAATTAGATCTATAAAAATAGCAAACATGCATCTTTAAAAAGTAACAGGTGCATTACACAATCCGAATGACATCTTTCTATAAGCAAAAATACCAAAAGTACATGTAAAAGCGGTCCTTTCTTGGTCAAGAGGGTCAACAGCAATCTGATTATATCCAGAATATCTGTCAAGAAAACAATAGTAAGCCTATCAATAGTAAGCATGTCCATATAGTCTTTCAATCATTTGATCCATAAAGGGAAGTGGAAAATGATCTTTTCTTGTTGCTTGATTTAATTTTCTATAATCAATACACATTCTCTAACTTGTGACAGTTCTTGTTGGGATTAATTCATTTTTATTATTCACAATAACTGTCATTCCTCCCTTTTTTGGAACAACTTGAACAGTACTTACCAATGCACTATCAGAAATTGGATAGATGATACCTGCTTTCAGCAATTTCAGAACCTTCTTTTTGGTTACCTCTTTCATGGTTGGATTGAGGCACCTTTGAGGTTGAGCTACAGGCTTAAAATCATCCTCCAACAAAATTTTATACATGCAATATGATGGACTTATACCTTTCAGATCTTCGAGTGTCCATCCAATTGCTTCTTGATTTCTTTTCAACACCTCTACCAGTTTTTCTTCTTCTGTTTCAGTTAACAAATTACTAATGATAACTGGTTTAAGATTACCTTCCTTTAAAAGATGTACTTTATGTTGGGAGGTAGCACTTTAAGTTCAGGTCTCTAGATTTCTTCAACAGGTGCTTCTTGAATTTCTTCAATTTTTCTTGATTCAAGAGAAATTTCTTTCCATCGTTCAAGCTCTTCTAAACACCTGTCTATCTGTCTCTCATCTTCCTCATTTAAACACTCAACAGAGTCAATCAATAACTTATTGAGAGGGTCAGAAATAGACATACCTTTGGATACAGAGAGGCAAAATTCATCAAGGACATCCACTTTAAAACAATGTTGTTTTGAGTTGGGATGTTTCATGGCTTTGAAGACATCCAAATTCACCTCTTCATCATGTACTCTGATTGCGAGCTTACCATTGTCTACATCAATCAATACTCTAGCAATCTTCATGAATGGTCTTCCAAGAGTCAAGGGAACTTCAGTATCTTCTTCCATGTCTAAAACCATAAAATCTACGGGAAGGTAGAACTCGTCAACTTTCACAAGTACATCTTCCACAGTTTCATAGGGTCTCTTGATTGATCAATCAGCCAATTACAAAGTCATTTTTGTTCTTTGAGGATATATGTCACTAATGCGCTTCATCATACTTAGGGGCATTAAATTGATGCTTGCTCCCAAATCTAATAAAGCCTTCCCAATATTTACATCTCCAATTGAGAGGGGAATGGTGAAACTTCTGGGGTGTTTCGACTTTTCTGACATGTTGTATTGTAAAATTACACTACAGCCTACTTTAAGTTCAACTATTTCTTCATTGTACCTATTTTTTTAGTGCATAGTTCTTTCATCAACTTGGCATAAGTTGGCATTTGTTCCAATGCCTCATAAAATGGAATATTTATGTGTAACTGCTTAAAAATTTCAAGGAATCTTTTATACTCTTTTTTCTTATCCTTTCTTGATGGTGCATGAGGATAAGGTAGATCCTTGATAGGAGGAGTCTGACCCAAATACTGATTATTTTTGTTTTTCTTTTTCATCATCTTTTTCTTTTATTTCATTGTTATCTTTTTCGTCACTTTCTTTTTTTCACTTTCTTGCTCTGTCTTTTCTTCTTCTTTTTTGTCATTTTTTTCTTTTTTCCTCTTCTTTTTCACTTTCTTTACAATCATTTACAATAACTTTAGCACTTCTTGTGAAAATAACCTTACATTGTTCTCTTGGGTTCTGAGTGTTTGTAGAAAAACTAGAACTTTTCATGTCGGCTACTTCCTTTGCTAGTTGTCCCAATTGCACATCTAACGCTTTATGTGCAGCTTCATTAGTTTGCATGTATTGTAACAATTGTTGACTAGATTCCTCTATCCTTGTCAACCTTGATGCCTGATCAGATTATGGTTGTTGTTTGAATTGATTATTAGGAGGTCTGTAGGAAGGTCCGGCATCTTGTCTCCAGCTAAAGTTCTGATTATGTCATCCCTGTGGGTAATTATTAGTCAAAACATTACCAAGATTAAAAGGTAAATTACCTACAGGCATCCTTTGGTGGAGCAGAAAATTGGCTTGCTCTTGTTCATTTCCATCAGGTGCATAGTAACCATATGGTTGTTCACCCATGCAATGCACACATTGTTTAAATTGAGTAGGGGTGGTGATAACACTTGAGCAATTTGTAATTTCTCTAGTTATTTGCTCATTGCTTCTATTTGTTATGTTAGTAATTTTTGTTAAGCTAAAACTGCATCATTTACCCTTAATTCAAGCACACCTGGCTTCCTTGTTACATTACCTCTTTCATGCTTCGTTTGTCGGTCACTTATGGACATGGATTCCATTATGGCAATTTCCTCTTCAATAGTTTTGTTCATTAATGAACCACCTACACATGCATCTAACATCATCTTGAACTGAGGCAATAAACCATGATAAACGATTCTTACCTTTCCAGCATCATCCAAGTTATGGTTTGGACATTTTCTAAGAAGTGCTTTGAATCGTTCCCATGCTTCACCAAGTGATTCATCATGATTTTGTTAGAAAGAGTGAATGGTTGTCATTGCTTCAAAATATTTAAAGGGAGAATAAAATCTTTCTAAAAATTTTCTCTCAACATTAGACTAGTTTGCAAAACTACTGGGTGGACAAGATTTAAACCATTCTTTTGCTTGCCCAACCAAAGAAAAATGAAATAATCTCATGTAAACAGATTCTTCTTAGTTGGGTTCAAAACCAATTGTGCTGCATAATTCATAAAAAATAATTAGGTGTTCATACAGTTCTTCATGATTTAGGCCAGCAAATTGATTGTTTTGAATTATATTTAGTGTGGCAGGTTTAATTTCCACTGTAGTGACGGGTCCTTAGATATCCCTGATACACGGGGTGGTCCATTGATAGCAGCAAACTCTCCCAGTGTTCTTTGTTCAACCATACTAGAATTTTTAGAATTTTGAAAAGAAGATAAACTTGAAGAAGAAGTAGTTTGTTTTTTAGATAATAAAGCTTTGAGTCTTTTTAAAAACTTTTCAATCTCAGGATCAAAGAAGATTCTCCCTGTAGAAGATTGAGTTTGTATAAAAAACTATGCAGAAAAAGTTAGTGTAACTATAATTATTGAAGAAAAAGTAAATAAATGAAGGTATAAGTAAAATTGAAAATTGACCTAAGGTAAAAAGTAAAAAAATAAAATAAAATTTTACCATGGTAATTTAAAAATTTACTGTTTTACTGAATCAATTCAATCCCTGATGACGGCGCCAGAAAACTTGGTAGACCTAAAAAATATGTTGGGCTTCTTTATTGGCAAGCGCACCAATTTATCATTGCAGTTTTCGAAATAGATATCGTTCCCACAAGGATTGAATGTTTTCAGTGTGAAACAGTAATTCTTATTTACTATGGTAAATTTATCAAAACTTATTAACAAAAGAATGATGTATACACAATTTGTGTAATATTCACAGATTTAGAGATTAATTTATACATTGGGTGAAAGATTATAAATTCTAAATTTACTAGAAATAACTCTGAGTAGTATTTCAAAATAAATCCAATACTTGAGATTGAAAACACAGATTAACAAACTATGTTGGAATTAGGGTCCCCGTACTAAAACATAATGAAATAATCATAGACATGCATATTTAATCATCAAGTTCATGTCATTGCAATTAAAATCATTATACCTGATTCCTCGTGATATAAATTCTAAATAGTTACCATAAAGTCTTATCCCTTAGATGCTTTCTCAGTAAAAACTTGCTTTAAGTCCTAGTCTTAACACAACAATAATTACCAACTCTATCCCTAGTAATTGGTATATTAAGGGTATTTCAACTTTTACTTTCGTTAAAGTAGTTTAACACGCATGAAAATCATTCTCCTGTTTGAAGTTCATGCTAATAAAAGATTGAAATACTAACATGGTACTTGAATTATAATCATACAGAGGTCATAATTACAACATCATATTCATAGATAGGTTCACTAATTCCAACATAAAAAAATTAGTTATACATGATGAAAGTAGAAACACAAATTACAATTGATGACATCATAAGCACTTGATCACACTTCACAACACGGAAAGAGCACAATACAACACAACACTCTCAAGTATATAGAAATTATTTTAGAATACTAATTCAGAAAAGACACTTTGAATTTGAATGAATGAAGAAAGGAATGGGATGCTTAGAATAGTGGAGAATGGCCCTATTTATAGGGCTAAGCAAAGGTCCTAATGCTACACGTCAGACCTCTGACTCAGCCTCCATTAATTAGCATAATTTTTGGCCATGATTAAAAATAATTAATACAATTAATGCCCAGACATGTTTCCCAATTGTCCTCCACTGTGTTTGTCCATTTACTGATAGTGGATTGGCAATTAATGGCCACTTTGCTGAGTGTAAGGCCACCTAGAAGTGGAGTCCACGTAGCTTCTGACGCTACGCGTGGGTCTGATGCATAGCGTCAGCACCAAAACCTTGACGCTACGTGTGGGGTTGATGCTACGCGTCAGCCTTTCAACTTTGTATAAATTTTTACTTTATTCTTCCTTTTTTTTATTGCAAAAATACAAAAAATGGGTCATAGCAGCTGAGTTTTATTAATTTTTATTTATTTCAAATAAAACCTAAATTTATTAACATTTAAACTAATTTTTATTATTTTTAACACACTTTTAATTATAAAAATAACAGTAAATTTGAGGACTAACAATATATATAGATTTGACTGCTTAGTGGATCTAGGTAGCCAACGGCTTCAACTGGAAGCCTAGTTTATATTTTGGATGTATACGTGATGTAATGAATGAGGAGATATAAGGATATGATGACAATTTGGATGTTCATGATGTTATTGGTTGTGGTGACCATGGATGGCCCCACCATATTTGTGACGTCCTACGTCAATTTTACATTTATTTACATCCGTTTAATTATTTTTCATAATAAATTTTTCGCATTTACTAATAGTTAATTAGATCCTAATGTAAAATCACATTTTTGTTTCTTAACCACACTCAAAATAATAACCGGTAGGAAATAAATCAAATAATAAAATTGAATTAATTAAAATAAGCGGAAGAAGAAAATGAAGTCAGGGTCACTCGCTTGAGCGAGACCCTGATTCACTTAAGCGAGACCCTGATTCGTTTAAGCGAAACCAGTGAAGGTCGCTTAGGCGAGTTCCGACTCGCTTGAGTCAATTCTACATTTTAAACCTGAGCGAACTACGAGACATGCAAGGGAAATTCACAATTCAGTCTTTTACTCAGAAATGGTCCTCTCGGTCATATCTCACTCGGGAACATCTTGACCTTCCTTCACTCGGAAGGGGTTCTCTCAGTTATGCCTCACTCGAAAACATTCTAACCTTCCTTCACTCGAAAGAGGTTCTCTCAGTCATACCTCACTCGGAAACATTCTAACCTCTTTTCACCCAGAAAGGGTTCTCTCGGTCAGGACTCACTCGGACGAGACTGAATCCACTCGGGCGAGATTCGTCCAGTAATCAACTATACTACAACAACCACAATTCATCCATGAACCATAATTATTTACAAAACCTACCCATAGCAATTTATCATTCACATCTACTATTGGCTCCGTGCCAATATATATATATCAAACTCATGAAAATCGACACCGAACACATCAGCATCACTACCATACCACTTCAGCAACATGAATTCATATCCACATTAATCAACATACCAATTCTAGATTAGTTCACACACACAAGCAACATATTATAGCATCACATACACAGAAAACTCATTACACATTACACACATAATTCATTTCATAATTCCTCGGTTCCTCGGCATCAATCCTCCGCTTGGCGTACCTCCGGGGTTCCGACCTCTTCCCTGTCACTGGTTACTAAATTAAAGAAAACCACAGCAAGGGTGAGTGTTTGGCATCATAATTAATCTAGAACGGAAATTAAATAACAAGTACATATTCATTATTCTCAAGATACAAATCACGACCAGTAAATATAAGAGAGCACATGCACATCATCACACAATGCCAATAGTTTCATCAATCATCACCACTGACTCTCACATAAAATCGATGTCTAGTATCCGGATACTGAAGGATTGGCCTTCAGCTGGGGGTCCTACTTGACACCCCGTGAACCCTGCTTGGTCCACCGAGTCCTGCTTGACTCTCCACCTTAACCACTGGGTCCTACTTGACCACTGGGTAGCTCAACTAGGCACAAAAACCACGGGAGCCAGAAACGAGGGGCTATACATACCGTCGGCCGTCCCACACCACACAATCATACATATATAATTCACATTCCTCATATCATATCACAAGTGGCCATCAACAACAGTACATACTTATCAAATGGGCGACCTACTTGTCTAGCCCGCTATCACATTGCCACTGGGCGACCTACTTGTCAAGCCCGCCATCACATTGCCACTATACACTTCGATTTATCACAACGTCAAGTATTTTAATCTCATAATCATTGTAAGCCATACACAATCCTAAATCGATCAGTGTCCATATTCATACATACATACACATACAACTATCATCCAGTAATATTTCTTACCATTTTCATAAGTGGTTCGATGACCCGAACTAAACATACGCACTTATTCTAATTAATTACAACTCGAACATCCCCCTTACCTCGATTCCAAGCTTTAACGATTTGTTCTTGATGCCGATTATGTCCTCTAAGTGTTGGGTTCAAGGTTCCACCTCCGAATTCAACACCCGCTTTGTCACTCGGTCCTCCGACGTTCGTTTTGCTACCTACGGAGGTCAGAATGCAAAACCCATAAACGTGATATTACCCTCATTGTTTCAAATACCGAGTTTTAAGCTCACACACACTAGAGGAGTGGAAAACGGAACCTTACCCCACCATGCATGAACATTCGGTTTAAAGGAGAAAATGAAAGAGATGAGATAACTCAATTTAAAGGGTCTATTGTACTCACCTCGAAGCCACAATCTCAAAAATGGGGTTATTTCAAAGTTTTGACACGGAATAGGCCTTCCCTTGGAGCATGCAGCTCTCGGCAGTGAGAAAGAGGAGAAGAAGAAGAAGAAGTAGGCTCGCGTGAAATGAATGAGGAAGAATATGTATTTTTATTATTTAAGGCTCAGGGGTAAAATGGTCATTTCCCATTTCTTTTATAATTTCTTTGAAAGTTTTAATTAAACTTTTACCTCCTTCTAATTACACCTTATTTAACTCTTTTATAATTAATCAACCAAATAAATTTATTTATTCCCACAATAATTAATTATTTATAATTGCCTTTATATCAAATAAATCTCTAAAACAATTATTAATATTTTCCATTAATCAAAATTTTACTAAAATATTAGGGATGTTACATCCACCCCCCTAAAAAGGGATTTCGTCCCTGAAATCAACGCACCTTATTGAAAAAGATTGGGGTACAACCGCCTTATGTCCGATTCCAACTCCCACGTGTAGGTTATCCTATTTAAATTTTGCCACTTCACCTTTACCAATGGTACTTCCTTGTTTCTTAACTGTTTAGTCTGGTATTCTTCAATACCGATTGGTGTAACTTCCACCGTCAGGTTCTCCTTTAATTCGATACAATCTTCCGGCACAATCATGGAATCACACAGAATGTACACCCGAAGTTGTGACACATGAAACACATTATGGATATTAGTTAACGACTGGGGAAGATCCAATCGGTAAGCAACATCACCAATCCTCTCCAAAATCTGATATGGTCCAATGTATCTCGGGTTAAGTTTATGACTCTTCAGTATCCGACCTACACCTTTGGTCTGTGAAACCTTCAGAAATACCCAATCTCCCGCCTCAAACTCAAGTGGTCTATGACGATTGTCATAGTAACTTTTCTGTCGGTCTTGGGTAGTCTTCATTTTCTCTCGAATCAAGGCAACCTGTTCATTCATTTCCTGAATTAGTTTGGGACCCAAATGGATAGCATCGCCATTTTCATTCCAACACAAAGGTGTACGACACCTTCTACCATATAGAGCTTCATATGGAGCCATACCAATGCTACTATGATAGCTGTTGTTATACGCAAACTCCACCAATGGCAAGTATCTTTCCCATGAACCACCTTGCTCCAATACACAGGCTCTAAGCATATCCTCTAAAGTCTGAATTGTACGCTCTGACTGACCATCAGTCTGAGGATGATAAGCTGAACTCAATCTTAGTTCAGTACCTTACTCCTGTTGTAAACTTCCCCAGAATCTGGAAGTGAATCGGGGATCACGATCCGAAATGATACTCGAAGGTACACCATGCAATCTTACAATCTCTGTAATGTACAATCTAGCCAATCGGTCCAATGACTATTTCATGTTCATAGCCAGAAAGTGAGAACTCCTGGTTAGCCTATCCACAATTACCCAGATTACATTACATCCGGATTGGGTACGAGGCAACCCGGATACAAAATCTATAGTAATACTCGTCCACTTCCAAATCGGAATCTCAGGTGGTTGGAGCAATCCAGGGGGTCTCTGGTGTTCAACCTTACATTTCTGACATATCACATAAGACTTCACATATTCGGTTATTGCTTTCTTCATTCCCAGCCACCCGAATTCTTTCTTCAAATCGTGGTACATTTTCATAACACCGGGATGAATGCTCAAATAACTCCTATATGCTTCAGCTAACACGGCTTGCTTGAAATCACCTTTTGCAGGCACCACCACTCAGTCTCAGAATCTCCAAATTCCATCGTTACCTTTGGTTACTTCCATATCTTTACCTCTTGCTTGAGTGTCAAGCAGTTCCAGCAACTCTTCATCGTCCTTTTGGGCCACAGCTAAAGATTCTAGAAATTCATTGGAGATCTTCAGCATCCCAACTATCATTTGATTTGGAGAGTTCATAACAACCCCAATGTTCATATCACGAAAACTTTCGAACAATTCTTGCTCCTTGCCCATCAAGAAGGCTGCATGTAATACTTTTCTACTCAGAGCATCGGCAACAACATTTGCTTTACCAGGATGGTACCTCAAATCAAAATCATAATCCTTTAGGTACTCCACCCATCTCCTTTGTCTCATGTTTAGTTCCTTTTGATCAAATAAGTATTTCAAGCTCTTGTGGTCACTAAATACCACGAAGCGAGACCCATATAAATAATGGCGTTAGATCTTTAACGCAAACACCACTGCCGCAAGCTCAAGGTCATGAGTCGGGTAATTCTGTTCATGCGGTCTCAATTGCCTTGAGGCATAGGCGATCACCCGGTCATCCTGCATCAGCACACATCCCAAACCAAACTTAGATGCATCACAATACACCATAATTCTTTCGTCACATCTGGTAGTGCAAGTACAGGTGCAGTAGTCAAACACCGCTTAAGAGTTTGAAAACTCAATTTACACTTGTTCGACCATACAAATGGACTCTCCTTTCTCGTCAACCGAGTCAAAGAAAGTGCAATATGAGAAAATCCTTCAATAAAGCGACGATAATACCCAGCCAATCTGAGAAAACTCCTAATTCCTATCACCGACCTAGGCCTTTCCCAAGCCATAACTGCTTCAATCTTGGATGGATCAACAGATACGCCCTCTCGAGAAATCACATGCCCCAAGAATTGTACACTTTCTTCCAAGAAATCACATTTAGATAACTTAGCATACAACCTTTTCTCACGTAGTATCTGCAAAACAATTTGATGATGTTGTGCATGTTCCTCAATCGACTTCGAATACACCAATATATCATTGATGAACACTACTATAAATTGATCCAAATATGGTTGAAAGATCCGGTTCATGTAATCCATGAAGATAGCAGGAACATTTGTCACTCCAAAGGGCATTACAACATACTCAAAGTGTCCATACCGAGTTCGGAATGTCGTCTTTGGAATATCTTCTGACTTCACTCTTATTTGGTGATATCCCAACCTCAAGTCGATCTTGGAAAATACTACAGCACCTCGTAACTGATCCAATAAATCATCGATTCATGGCAAAGGATATTTATGCTTAACCGTCAACTTATTCAACTGTCGGTAGTCGATACACATCCACATACTACCCTCTTTCTTTTTCACCAATAGTACCGGAGCACCCCACGGTGAAGCACTTGGTCAGATAAACCCCTTCTCTAACATCTCGTTCACTTGTTTCTTCACTTTGGTCAATTCTACCGAAGATATTCTATAAGGCGCACGGGACACAGGTTTGACCCCGGGAATAAAATTGATGGTAAAATCAATCTCCCGATTAGGAGGCAACTCCAGAATTTGTTCCGGAAATACATCAGGGAAATCGCACACTACCAGAATATCACTTGGCATAAGATTATATCGTCCTTCTGAAGTAAATAGAATAACATAAGTTGCGGAGACATCACTCACCACGTTCTTTGTGTCAAGTTCCTGGGAGAAAACGATGGTCTTCCGATAGCAGTCCACCATAACATGGTTAGCAGCCAACCAATCGAGACCTAAAATAATATCTAGGTTCTTCAATGGCATACAAATCAAATTCAACAGAAAGGTGCGATATTCAACTTGCATTGGTAATTCCCCACACATAGTGGTTGCACGGAAAGTAGAGCCAGTAGGAGTGGAGACACTAAGAGCATTCTCCATTAACACCGTCGACAAACCAAGTGGTCGTACACAACTCTCAGAAATAAAAGAATACATTGCACCAGAATCATAAATAACATCTACCATATAGCCATGAATAAGGCACTTACCCTACACCAAGTTGTCGGTCCTTGCAACTTCAGAAGCATCAAAGGCAAATACTCGCCCGGCCATAACATTTTGAGCGCCACTGGATTGAGCATCAGACCTCCCTGAGTGTTGGCCTCCACGATCACCACCGCTTCTACCTACCCTCTGACGATTAGCACCACGAGTCCCATAAGTATTGGCTCGGTTACCATGTCCACTTGGTTGCTGCCTCTGTAGGCAATCAGGCCTAAGGTGCCCTGGGTGTCCACATTGGAAACACACAATTTGACTAGTCGGACAGTGTTTCGTAATATGGCCCTCCTAGCCACAATTATAGCATGCACGGCTACCCGACTAGCTACTAGAACGACCAGTAGAACCCTTACTAGAAGAGGAAGAAGACGTAGCGGAAGACTTACCGCCATGAAAGAACTAACCCATTTTCTTAAAGCTGAATCCTCTTGCCTTCAACGGTCTCTTATCTTTTGGTTGAAATGTTCTTTGTAATTGTACTTCCTTAGGCAGCCTAGCCTTATTCACCAAAGTAGGATAATCCCGAATCTCCATAGGCACAATCACACTACGGAGTTCAATTCGTAATCCAGCTTCATACTTAGCATATTTACTACCCTCGGTTCCTTCCAAGGAGAAAGGGTGATAGAAGTCACACAATTCATCAAGCTTGGTAGTATACTCGGCCACTGACATTCTGCCTTGCTCTAGCCTCAGAAACTCCATTTCTTTTCGGATTTTGTAATTATCAGGAAAGTATTTGACGAGAAACCTTCTACGGAAATTCGCCCACACCAGCGGTTCACTAGCTGCATTCATTTGCACCTTGGTCCTAGACCACCATATCCTAGCCTTGTCCTTCAGCTGATAAGTTACTGTGAACACCTCTTTCGGTCCGACCCAAGTAGAATGAATTCTGAGAGAACTGGACCCCGGATTCGAATGATATTCCAAGTAGAATAACTCAGAATGGAGCATTTTCGAGTAAAATATAGCCCTGTGAGAGATAAATCCGAGTGGAATGACTCACAAATGATCAAATCTGAGAAGAATTACCCAGAATGAGTCATTTCCGAGTGGAATGTCCCCTGGTGTGTCATTTCCGAGTGGAACATTCCCTGGTGTGTCATTTCCGAGTGGAATGTCTCTGATTAAATCATTTCCAAGTAGAATAACTCAGAATGGAGCATTTCTGAGTGGAATATAGCCCTGTGAGAGATAAATCCGAGTGGAATGACTCACAAATCATCAAATCCGAGAAGAATTACCCAAAACGAGTCATTTCCGAGTGGAATGTCCTCTGGTGTGTCATTTCTGAGTGGAACATTCCCTGGTGTATCATTTCTGAGTGGAATGTCTCTGATTAAATCATTCCCGAGTGGAATGCCTCTGATTGAATCATTTTCGAGTGGCACCCTTCCAACTGACAATTTTCTGAGTGGGACTTATTTCCGAACGAGAAAAGGTCCCGAATGATCGTTTCCGAGTGAGCTTCAAAAGGAATTACTCCGAACGAAGAGAAGGCTCTGACTGAATATCTTTTCGAACAGAGACTCAAGTTTCATGTGTCCAAACGAGGATTACTGAGTGAGATACAACCGAGTGATGAATTCCCAACTGAAGCCATTCTGAATGAAAAGGCATCCCTAATGAAGACACAAGTGGTGTAGAGTTCCCGACTGAATCACCTTCGAGCGGATATTCTGATTCTGAGTGAATGTTTCCTCAAAAGTAATTTCCGAGTCAATATCTTATGAAGTCAGGCCATTTGGATTAATTCTCACTGAGGATGGACACCGGTTGTGATAGTAGATTCGATCCCAGGATACCCCAAGCATTGAAAAGGTCTGACTGACGTAAGCGTGACACCGGTCCAGAGTCCAAAGGGGTCACATCGGACCAGTTATTGGAATTCCAACTAAACCGATGTCTTTATTGGCCGATGTCACAAACCTGACAACGGAATAAGGACCCCGGATATTTATGCACTCTGACGTGGAATCGCATTTCTGAAGGTGGCAGACAGGGGGCGGAAGTGGACAATTTAAAATTCCCCACTGAGCCGCTGCTCCCCACAAATAGGTAGTGGCCAAAGTGGCACCACTACGCGCATAGGTGAGTGGAAACTCTGGCTGTCCCAGACACTCAGCCCATGTCTTCAACCCCTATAAATGCCCTAGCTGAAGAAGCTCAAGGGGTTAGATTTTCTCTACCTGCAAGAAAACTCTGCCTGAATTCTTTCTGATTCCCCCAGACCTTCAAAAGATCTTCCGGTCCGCACTCTGTGATCTGTCTTGATTATCACAAAGGCCTCTTGCCCTAGAAAGCTTGAAGTTCTCCGGTGTTCAAAGCTACTGCCCCTTCATCAACCCCTCATATCGTCCCTACATTAATCCTACACACCGTCCCTGTACAGAGTTACTGCCCTTCACCAAACCTTCACACCGTACCTTCACCAAGCCACTGTCCCTTTATCAATCCCTCACATCATTCCTTCACCCAAACCTACACACCATCCCTACACAGCATTCACAGTCACTTCCTCACTTCGGATCAACCCCCACCAACACCGGTCGCATCCTTCGGTTTTCAGCGTTTGAAGCCCACGCCAGCTCAGCATGTTTGCCACTGCTCTCAGCATTCAATTCCAGCACCGGTTCGACACCGCCACTGCTTCCAGCATCCAACTCCAAAACCGGCTCCGAACCCTCCACACCGGTTCCTTTCTGTTCCTTATTTCCTTTGTTTTCATCATTTATTTTCCTGCCAAATTTTTGCTTGTTGGTTATGATTTTCTATGTAGTATAGCTTATACTGTTAATGCTTATCCTTTACCCCTAAGAAAAAAAATAGAAAAAAACAAATAATAAGTCTTGCACATGTTTTATTTTCTAACCTAAAAAATTCCATTTTTAAACAGTGTCGTACGGGAATACTTCCGTCTACACAATCTCTTTAGGATCCGTACACGTATGAAGAACTTCGTCTTGTATGAGTTCCCCACCTCAATAACGTCCATCATCATTTTCCAAGTCTTCCCCTAAAAAACAAAAAAACTCAAAACTACGTAACCCTGATTTCTTGATAATTCAAGAATACGTAGGAGCAGGACCTCAACTCCTGTCGGGCCCATCTTTCTTGTTTCTTTTTACTGATTTATTTCCTCACTTTCGTGTTTCTTTCATAAACGTTCTTTTTTTGTCGCTTCCATGAAAATCAATTTAGACGTGACGTCTTGTTGATTTTCCCCTAGTTTTTGTTCAAGCCTTGCCACAATTCATAGGGAAGGGATACTTAGGACGAGACGTCCCGCTTATCTCTTTCCTATCCTTGTCCTTTTCTTTATCCGAGAATGTCTAATTTAGACGTGACGTCTTATTAGCATTCTCTTCCCCTCTCTGTCTCATATCGAAGTCGAGTTTAATTTGGATGAAATGTCCCGTTGACCTCGCTTCGACATCCTATGTTTGTACAGTTATCTTACTCCATTCCGTCATTTTCAAATAAAAATACAAAAAAAAGGAAGAAACCATGTTTTATTGAAGGCTATTTATACTGTGCTTTCAATCTTGGTACTGTTTCTGACAGGCGACGTAGGGTGCTAATACCTTCCCTACTCGTAACCGACTCCCGAACTTGAATCTCATTTTTAAACCAGTGCTTTACTGAACATAGTTTTTTCTAATGTTTTTCCTATGGATAAAAATGTTGGTGGCGACTCCCTGTTTCACACATAGATTTTCTTCCTCGCCGCGCCGTCGCGATCCAGGTTGCGACAGATGGCGACTCCACTGGGGATAACTTAAGAGAGTCAGGCCAGTTTGATCGAAAGCGCATGTTCTTTTTATATAGCCGTTGCTATCTCAGATTTTTTCCCCTTGTTTATTTTCTGTTGATTATTGTGAATGTTTGTTCTCGCTTTAATTGTATCTTGTTATTTGTTTCATTGTCTATGTTTGCATGTTTGTTGAACCCTAGGGTAGAGGACTATGTTACTTTCCTGCAATCATTAAACCCTAAGGTAGACGACTGTATATTTGTTCTGTGTTTGTTCTTTGTGCAGAATGGGGTAAGGTAAAAGGTATTGAATGCCCTTCCACACACTACACTCACAATTACTTGCACACACTTATGAGTGGCGCCCTATACCCAATGAAGCTTAAGTTAGGAGGGGTTGGTAACGGAATCGTATGGGATGTACTTCCCATCCGGTGTTCGTGAGAACCCCAACCAGAGTTTGACCTCTCGTGATATACGCACCTAGTGGATTCCACTGTTTGCGTCCCTGTCTTGGGTAGGATCTTGGCTCTGGTGACCTTCTAGATGTCTAGTGGAAGCCACCCGGTGTGGAGAGTCACTTTTAGACAAGCGATAGGGCCTAGAAAAGACTTTCAACAAAACCCGACCTAGGCTACGAAAGGGCAATCTTTACTTTACCTTATGTCATTTTTGCTTTCCCTTTTATTAAAAAAATAAATTATCTACCACCCGTAGGTTTGCTTAATTTTTGAAATAATGACTCATTTTGAAACACACAGTATTCTTCGGGTGAATAGATAATCCTCTTTTTGACCATGTACCTCTGAGTGTATAATCGTAAGTTTTCTTAATCGTCAAAAAAAAACAAAATCATTTTTGTGTCCCTTTAACTGGGGCATCAATGACGATTAAGAAAACATGTGACTTTTGACAGTTTGGGCTCACATGAATTTTGGAAATCAATGTTTCCCAAAAAATCAAACAAAAAATATTTTTTACTTTACATCAGATCCTTGGGGAAACATGGATTTCAAAATGTAATAATAACTGATTCCTTTCTTTGTCTTATTGTTTGTAGGGAACGATTCCGAATTTGACGGTATTTCTAAGTCAGTATGGAAGTTAACATGGGACAAGGTAATTGTGGTATGGAGATGACTGAATTAAAGAAGTTATTGCACCTTAAGGCTAGAAAGGTCGATACTGATAGTCTACAGGCACTAGGGAGGAAACTGAGTTTGACTCAAAGAATGACTTTCACGAGGAAATATGGGAAGATCCTGAAACTTTTAGAAGTGGAAGTCCAAACTGAAGCAATTACAGCTCTGGCTCAATTCTATGACCCATCCCTCCACTGCTTTACTTTCCAGGACTTTCAGCTAGCACCCTCCATAGAAGAGTTTGAACAAATATCGGGGATGCCGGTGGAGGGACAGATTCCTTATCGTCATCTGGATCATCATGCATCAGTCGCTTCTGTAGCGCGCATTTTGAAAGCCCATCCTGAAATGTTAAGAAATGCACAAATGAATAGAAATTAGATTCCAGGGTTTACTAGGGAATTCCTGGAAAAACACATGCATATCCTAGCAGAAAAGGAAGAATGGGAAACCTTCATGGACGCCTTGGCTCTCACTATCTATGGGGTTGTCTTGTTCCCTAACTTAGACAACTATGTGGATTATGATGCTATAGGAGTCTTCAATGCTCATAAACATAGGCTCAAGAATCCTGTCACAGCTGTATTGGCCAATGTGTATTGCACCATGGATTTGTGCCACACCCAAGGTGGAACGAGGATTATTTGCTGTTTACCTATTCTGTATGTGTGGCTTACATCGCACGCTTTTCATCAGCTATGCAAAGTCGAGTGTCCGATCTCTGATTTGAAATTGTGTCAGTTGGCAGCGAAGAATGGGCACGAGTGGGCTAATCACCTCGTGGGCCTTACAGCTGAAAGGGTAAGATGGTATCCTCAATGGCTAGAAGTTGAGTCAATCATTTATAGTTGTGGAGAATATCTAAATGTTCCTCTAATGGGTACACAAGGGTGCATCAATTATAATCCTGTTATTGCAAAACGTCAGTTGGCTTATCCTCTACTTGGGCCACCGAACGGAGAGCTGCTCACTCCTTTCATTTTGTATTATACGAAAGGAAATTATACTTCCACTGTTCAAAATATAGCCAACGCTTGGAAGAAGGTCCATAGGATGGGCAAGGAACTGGGAGCACGAAGCCATACTGTGGAGGCTGAATACTTTGAATGGGTGGTAAACAGAGTGTCCATGGTGAAATTGCCTTTCAAGGGCCCTTCATACCAACCCATGGACACAGTCCCTCCGCCGTGCATCATGGAAGATAAGGCTACCCTATCACTGAAAGCTCAAATAGAAGAATTGAAGGCAAGGAATCAAAAACTAGAAGAAGACCTCTTGAAGTGTCAACAAGAGTGCGCCCTTCATAGGAAGGAGAATTCTGAAGGAAGACATGCTATGGAGGAAATGCAAAAGAAGAGAAAGATTGATGAAAATTACAGGGTGAAACAAGATCAATGCCTTCGCGCAGCCAATTCTCAGTTAAAGATAAAAGGTCAGCAGAACGATGCTGTATTGGCTGAAAAACAAATTTTGAAGGACCTGCTGGCACAATCCAGAGAAAAAGGGAAGGAGACCTGGGTACAGAAAAAGATGTTATAAACCCAGGTCCACAAATTGGAACTACAACTTGAGGAAGTAATAAATGCCTGTGAACAAGAGATAAACACAGAGCATAAAAAAGCCCTTGATGTTGAACGACGTTGCCAGGAGACTACACAGGCTCTGAGGGAAGAGTTGGCCCAAAGTGACGAAATCATTCATTCATGGATGGACCATTTCGCTAGATTGGCTTACCTAGCCAATGGAGTCCTGGAAGATTTTCCCTCAATGCTGAAGCAAGCCGAAGGCATGATTAATCCCCTGTCCACTCCCAAAGAGATATCATCATTTTTGAGCTATTGCCAGGAAAGACTTTGTAAAATAAGGGCCATGATTGCCCGAGCCAGGAGTGGTTAAAGTTTTTGTAATCCGAATCTTTCTAGCAACATTGTATCATTTGGAAGAATAAAATAATGAAGCTCTTTTCATCCCCACAGTTGTCTCATGTTAATTTCCGATCTACTGCTATACTTAGTACTTTGAACGCGACGTTCTGGGAAAAGTTAAGAAATACATGTCAAGTTCAGAATTGCACCCCGCATACGCCTATCTATTTTTGTTTTATCATCTTTAACTGTTTCCTTTATTTTTCTAACAATTTGTTGTGATTCTTTAGACACTACAGGTAAACACCCCTACGCGACCAGGCTCAAGAAGAAACTCATGGCCGATATGGAACAAGAAAATGAAAACTTGAGAGCTGAGGTTAATCAGTTGAAAGAACAAATGGCTGAAATGACCAAGCTCCTGGAAAGGAGAGTCACAGAAAGGGATTCTTTAGTGGAAGTTGAAGATGCCGGGCAACAACCTCCTACTCCCTGACACACGCAGGGTCATGCTGGAGGACCAAGCTCAAATCCTGCAGGGCCTACCGTTACGGTTCACCTCGGTAAGTCGGACACTGCCAATGCTCAACAACACACTTTTGTTGACGCGGAAGGGAATGTCATACCCTTTCCACAGTATGGGTTACCTCCGGGCTATGTCCCACCACTTCAAGAGGAACCGGATTATCAAGAAATGATCCTTCGGGCAGCTCAACCAAGCGTTCCACTTGTCCGGAATCCTCAAATGATTCCGGTCTATACACAAGCTGCGCAGCAGCAAGCCGCACAACCACAAGTTGCCCGAGAACAGTCGGACCCCACGCCTCAATGTCGAATGTAAGTCCGGCATATGATGACCAGCCAATCAGGAGTACTAGTCATTATGTTGTTACAGGTCTAAGTGCTGCCGTTGCCGCCACCCAGGAGGGAAGGTTAGAGTTCCTAGAAAGGCGTTTAAGAGAAATAGAAGGAATGAACCGGTTTGGATTGGGCAGTGCCGCACAACTCTGTCTGATTCTTGACGTTGTTATTCCTCCCAAATTCAAAATGCCTGAATTCGACAAGTACCGGGGGCTAACCTGTCTGAAGAACCATCTGACCATGTACTGCCGGAAGATGGCTTCACACGCCTCCAATGACCCCCTGCTCATTCATTGTTTCCAAGACAGTCTGCCTGGAGCACCCCTAACTTGGTACAATCATCTTGAACGATCTCGTATACATTGTTGGGAGGATCTAGCAGATGCTTTCATACAACAGTATAAGTATAATTTAGACATGGCTCCAGATAGAGTATAGTTACAGAACATGTCTAAAAAAGACAACGAGACATTTAAAGAATACGCCCAACGGTGGCGTGAGGTGGCGGCCCAGGTTGACCCCCCTTTATCAGAAAAGGAGGTGATTTCGATATTCATTGATACACTCTAGTCACCATTCTATGATAAGATGATTAGAAGCATCTCATCTCATTTCTCTGATATTGTCACTATTGGAGAAAGGATAGAGAATGGTCTACGAACGGGGAAGATCATTCGGGGTCTATCTGGGGCCGGAGCAGCAAGAAAACCTTCCCTGGGAGAAGGGAAGAGAAGAGAAGGGGAGACCAACTTAGTCTCCCATAACCTAGGGAGGAACCAGCCCAGACCACCTACCCTGTCACCTTTCCGTCAACATATCATAATGCACCACACCCATATGTGGCTGTAATCCCAAATCCAAACCCACCTCATTTCCGCCCGCTTGTTATGGGACCACCCACACCACCGCAAGTCCCTTACCAAACACCACAAATGAACCCGCCAAATCCAAATCCAAGGAGGCAAAACAATGACCGTGCCCAACCACAATTTGACCCGATTCCCATGACTTATACCGAGCTCTTCCCTTACCTCATTAAAAACACAATGGTAGTGCCATGCCCTCTAAAGACGCTTCAGCCTCCATATCCTAGAGGGTACGACCCGAATGCACGGTGTGATTACCACGCTGGTGCACCGGGGCACTCAACCGAGAACTGCCTGGCACTAAAGTTTAAGGTGAGAGACTTAATTCGGGCTGACTGGATAAGCTTTAAAGAGAGGAGCCCGAGTGTAACGACCAATCCTCTTCCCAACCATAAAGGACCAGGTATCAATGCTATAGGGGAGGATGAAGAACGCGTTTCTAAGATCGAGGACATCCAAATGCCATTGGAAATGATTCACTCCCATTTACTTAAAGTGGGATTGATAGAAGATTCATGGGATGAAGAGTGCAATGACCTCCAGTCTGCAAAAGGAAGGGACTTCCAGGAAACCCTCCAAGGACTCATGGACGCTCGAGTCATGGAGGTTTGCAGACGCCGTGAAGACCGAGTGAATATGATACAGGAGCAAGGTAGGGCACGAGTCCCGAAACCTCTGGTTATATTCTATAACAAGCATACGCCAGCGGCTTCGGCTCCTGCCAAAACAGTCATTACGGTAAGAGCACCAACCCCATTCCCCTTCAAGGATTCCCATGCTGTGCCATGGAGGTATGATACGGAGGTGGTCGTCGCCAATTCGGGGGCGGTCGACTCCACGCCATCCTCTTCCATTACAAATATCGTCGGGGTTGGGAGAATGACCCGGAGTGGAAGGGTGTATACGCCGCCTGAGCCTAAGCAAGATAAAACCACCGGAGAGGTAAAAGCAGGGAAAGAAGTAATCGCTGATGAGACAAAGAGGGCTGTGACTGAGGAAGAGGACTAGGAATTTCTCAAGTTTATCTGCCACGGCGAATACCAGGTGCTGGACCAGTTGGATCATACCTCAGTAAAGATATCCTTGTTGTCCCTGTTGATGAGTTCAAAACCACATCAGGACATATTAATGAAAGTTCTGAACGAGGCCTATGTTAAGCATGACTTATCCGTTCACCAGTTTGGGGGCATAGTCCGGCATATTGTTGCCAACAATTACTTGACCTTTACAGATGAGGAAGAACCCACAGAAGGAAGAGGGCACAACAAAGCCCTCCATATTTCTGTAAGGTGTCAAGATTACATCCTGGCGAAAGTACTTGTTAACAATGGGTCGTCTCTGAATGTAATACCGAAATCCACACTGGCAAAATTACCTTTTGATGGAACGCATATGAGACCGAGCTCCATGGTGGTTCGAGCTTTCGATGGGACTCGTCGGGAAGTCATGGGGGAAATTGAGTTGCCTATACAAGTTGGGCCCTGTACCTTCCAAGTGCTCTTCCAAGTGATGGATATCGCGCCCGCCTACAGCTGTTTATTAGGGCGGCCATGGATTCACTCGGCCGGGTGGTCCCCTCCACACTGCATCAAAAATTGAAATTCATTGTCGATAACCAGTTAGTGATTGTTTCCAGGGAAGAGGACCTCCTGGTTAGCAAACCCATCTCTACTCCATACATTGAGGCTGCCGGGGAAGCCCTCGAAATGTCGTTCCAAGCCTTGGAGATTGCCAATGCAACGAGCATTGTAAAGGTGTCTTTCCCCAACGTGCCTCTAATGGTGGCGTTGAACATGTTGCGAAAGGGGTACCAGCCAAGAAAAGGATTAGGGCAGGAATTGGAAGGTAGAATCCAGCCCGTGCGCCTCCCGGAAAACAAGAATAGATATGGCCTGGGGTACAAACCCACTGCGGCAAATAAACGAAGGATCGAAGAAGAGAAAAGGGGAAGAAGGGTGGCCCGCCTCACTGGACGAGAATTCGACACCGCGAGAATCCCTATCTGCGACCTCTATCAGAGCTTCAGAAGCGCTGAAATAATATACCCAGATCAGGTCGCCATGGTTGAAAGCGAGCCTGACCACAATGTGGAGTGGGTGTATGCTTGTCACCCAGATCGATAACTGAGCAACTGGGAAGTAATTACTGTCATAACTTGGTGGTCCCTTGCCATGCCCAAGGCTCCGGGACCTATTTTTTTGTAATAAGGGCAGAACTTGTTTATTTTGTTTCAAAAAGTTAATGAACACATTTCATTTCCTCTTACCTCATTTTTGTTCATTTTCTATTTCTTAAACCTTTTGCTTGTTTGTTTCTCTTTTCATTTTTATAATATAACCCAAATGCAGATCCAAAAATGATCTCCCTGAGAGCAATGAGAACTTGGTTTTATTTCATGACTCTGATTATCCAAATGATTGCGCCTATGAGGAAGGTGAGGAAGACTTTGGACCTTCACCTGAATTGACAAGACTGTTGGAACAAGAGGATAAAGAGATTCAACCTCATCAGAAGGATATCAAAACCATTAACCTGGGAAATGAAGGGGAGAAAAAACTGGTCAAGATAGGCACCTGCTTAAGCAAAAGCCGACAAGATGAACTGATCAAACTACTCCAGGAATTTCGGGATGTGTTTGCTTGGTCATATCAATATATACCAGGGTTGGATAACAGCATAGTAGAACATAGTTTGCCTCTGAAACCTGAATGTCCGCCAATCAAGCAAAAGCTGTGAAGAATGAAACCCGAAATGCTTCTCAAGATCAAGGAAGAGGTCAAGAAACAATTTGAGGCCGGCTTTTTAGCCGTGGCCAAGTATCCACAATGGATAGCCAACATAGTCCCAATCCCGAAAAAGGATGGAAAAGTACGGATGTGTGTGGACTATCGAGATTTAAACAGAGCCAGCCCTAAGGACGATTTTCCCCTGCCGCATATTAACATTTTGGTTGATAACACAGCCCAACACTCCATATTCTCCTTCATGGATGGTTTCTCTGGGTACAATCAAATTAAAATGGTGCCAGAAGACATGGAAAAAACCACGTTCATCACTCTGTGGGGTACTTTCTGTTACAAAGTAATGTCCTTCGGTTTGAAAAACGCTGGGGCAACCTATCAAAGAGCAATGGTCACTTTATTCCACGATATGATGCATAAGGAGATAGAGGTCTATGTGGATGATATCATTGCAAAATCTAAAACTAAGGAAGATCATGTCCGCGACCTAAGAAAGCTGTTTGAACGGTTGAGGAAATATAAGCTCAGATTGAACCCTGCCAAGTGCACGTTTGGCGCAAGGTCAGGCAAGCTGTTGGGTTTTATTGTAAGTGAGAAAGGAATTGAAGTAGATCCCGACAAGGTCAAGGCAATCCTGGAAATGCCACCTCCTTGTACAGAAAAGGAAGTCAGAGGATTTTTAGGAAGGTTAAACTACATTGCTCGGTTTATCTCACAACTGACATCGACTTGCGAATCGATCTTCAAACTACTCCGCAAGAACTAACTTGGACAATGGAATGAGGACTGCCAAACGGCTTTTGAGAAAATTAAGCAGTACTTGCAAGAGCCACCAATATTGGTACCACCAACCCCCGGGAGACCACTGATATTATACCTGATGGTATTGGATGAGTCCATGGGCTGTGTATTGGGCCAGCACGACGAAACAGGGAAGAAGGAACATGTAATATATTACCTGAGCAAAAAGTTCACTGATTGTGAGATGCGATATTCTACGTTAGAACGAACTTGCTGTGCGCTAGCATGGGCTGCGAAGCGCTTAAGGCAGTATATGTTGAGTCACACCACCTGGCTAGTTTTTAAGATGGATCCTATCAAGTACATCTTCGAGAAGCCGGCTCTGACTGGAAGAATTGCTCGGTGGCAAGTACTGTTAACTGAGTACGACATAACATATGTCACTCAGAAAGCCATAAAAGGGAGTGCTTTGGCTGACTACTTAGCCCATCAACCCATAAGTGATTACCAACCAATGCCATTTGACTTCCCGGATGAGGATATCCTGGCATTGTCTGACGAAGAAGGTGGCAATAAGGATAAGTGGATCTTGAGATTTGATGGAGCTTCTAACGCTTTGGGACACGGAATCGGAGCCATTTTGATTTCACCAAAGAAAGCGTTCATCCCTGTCTGTGCTCGGTTATGTTTCGATTTTACCAATAATATCGCTGAGTATGAGGCTTGTTCTCTAGGCATCCAAGCGGCACTAGAGACGAAAGTAAAGTCATTAGAAGTCTACGGGGACTCCGCTTTAGTTATCCACCAGTTAAAAGGCGAATGGGAAACTAGAGACAACAAGTTGGTTCCCTATCACTCCCATATCAAAGAAATGATCAAAGACTTTGATGAAATCTCATTCCACCATGTTCTTCGGGAGGACAACCAGATGGCTGACGCTTTGGCCACTCTTGCTTCAATGTTCAAAGTGAGTAACGATTATGATGTGCCTCTCATCGAGATAGAGAATCGTTGTGAGCCCGCATACTGCCAAGTGGTTGAAGAAGAATCAGATGGAAAACCTTGGTACCACAACATTAAGAATTATATATAGAACCAAGGATACCCAGACAATACAACGGAAAATGACAAGAGAACCCTGCGATGGCTCGCCATGAGTTTCTTTTTAAGTGGCGACGTGCTTTACAAGAGAAACCATGATTCTATACTCCTTCGCTGCGTCGATACCACGGAAGCAAATAGAATCATGAGGGACATTCATGAGGGATCTTTCAGAACCCACATCAATGGGCACGCCATGTCGAGGAAAATCTTAAGGGCTGGTTACTTTTGGATGACCATGGAACAGACTGCTTCGCCTATGCTCGGAGATGTCATAAGTGCCAAATATATGCTGATCATATTCACGCACCCCCGTCATCTCTAAATGTTTTGTCAGCACCATGGCCTTTCTCGATATGGGGCATAGATGTCATTGGTCCCATTGAACCAAAGGCTTCAAATGGCCACCGTTTCATTTTGGTCGCCATTGATTACTTCATAAAATGGGTGGAGGCAGCTTCATACGCTAATGTAACCAAAGGTGTTGTCATTAAATTCGTCAAGCGTGAGTTGATATGTCGCTACGGCCTACCGAGCCAAATCATCACAGACAATGGTACAAATCTAAATAACAAAATGATGAAGGAGCTTTGTGAGAGCTTTAAAATCTCCCACCATAATTCCTCTCCGTACCGCCCAAAAATGAATGGGGCAGTCGAGGCGGCTAACAAAAATATCAAAAAGATAGTGCAGAAGATGGTGGTAACTTACAAAGACTGGAACGAAATGCTTCCCTTTGCTCTACATGGTTATCGTACCTCAGTCCCAACCTCAACTGGGGCAACCCCTTTCTCTTTGGTTTATGGCATGGAAGCAGTCCTGCCTTTTGAAGTAGAAATCCCTTCCCTCCAAGTGATCATGGAAGCCAAACTAGAAGAAGCTGAATGGATCCAGGCTCGACATGACCAACTAAATCTGATCGATGGAAAAAGATTGACTGCCCTCTGTCATGGTCAATTGTATCAAAAGCGTATGAAGCGAGCGTTTAAAAAGAATGTGCGACCTCGGCAGTTCCAAGAAGGAGACTTGGTGCTCAAAAAGATTTTGCCGATTCAGAAAGACAGTCGGGGCAAATGGACTCCTAGCTATGAAGGGCCTTACGTCGTGAAGAAAGCTTTTTCCGGAGGTGCTCTCATACTCACCACCATGGATGGGGAAGATTTACCGATGCCTACAAATACGGATGCAGTGAAAAGATATTACTCCTGAAAAAAAAAGGGTAAAAAAAGGTAAAAAAAAAAGGGGGCTCGCTAGGTTGAAAACCTGAAAAGGCGACCTAGGCAAAAGTTAGAGCGATTGGTTGAGCCAAAAACCTGAGAGGGCGGCTCAGACAAAATCACGGCCTGTAGATTCAACACTGCAACGTCATCTTCTCAAGTCATAGATGAGGAGGTCAGTCTAGGGCGTTGAAGCCACTGTCAAATCACGTCCTCGGAAGCAAAATCAGAGGATAAATAGGAAATCATGAGAAAAACCTGGAATCTCGTCGCTCTCAGGAAATCGATGGAGGATCTAAAAGGCCTTCCCTTCACCCTTACCATCAATTCCTTGCACCTTGTCATATCATATCTTTTGTATTGTTTTCATCACCTGTACATACCTGATGATCATAAATAAAATGTTTTCTTCTTCTTACATGTGTTCATGACTAAAAATAAATAAACAAGTTTTGCCTTAAGAAAATTTTTGAATTTGAAAAATGACAAAAAACACAAAGTTATGGGGAACGAAGTGTATACCATTATCGGATCTTACCTCAGATAAGCACAACCAACTCTACTAGGCGACCTCAGTGAAGTCAGAAGTGACAGATATTTCGGCCATGAGTTACTTCAAAGCCAGTCGCCAAGGGAGTCCACCTGTAAGTTTTAATTTGTTTCACGCTTCTCTGTTAAGGGGTGGCCAGAGCCCATGACCCTGAGACGTGTAGTTGCCCAAAACTCTCCCCAGCAGACTTACCATTCATCCCCGAGGGGAACCCCGACCGAGTTTGCCTCCCTGGGGGAACCACAAAATGGACTTTGCTCCCCTAACTGGAGTACTTCCTAATCAGATCTGGAAAAGTTAAGTTATCCCCGGTGGAACTACACTTCCCAAACGATTTAAACTGGGGCATCACCCCAGGTTCATTTCTTCCCGCTCAAGGGTCAGTCCCCTAAGGTTCCGAGGCAGATAGTTCAAACTAGGGCATCACCCCAGATCTTTCTCCCAACTAAGGGGTGGTACCCCTAAACCTTCCAATTTTTCCAATAACTGGGGCATCACCCCAGATCCTTCTCTCAGCCTAGGGGCAGTACCCCTAAATCTTCAATCTTCCAATAACTGGGGCATCACCCCAGATCCTTCTCCCAGCCTAGGGGCAGTACCCCTAAATCTTCCAACTTTTCCAATAACTGGGGCATCACCCCAGATCCTTCCCTTAGCTAAGGGGAGGTACCCCCTTGATCTTTCAATCTTTCTAAAAAAACTAGGGCATCACCCCAGATCCATTCTCAATCAAGGGGCAGTGGCCCAAATCACCGAATCCTTCCCCAGTGAAACCATAATCGCCCAAGCTGGCACTTCTCAAGTTTTTTTTCCTGGTGAACCCTAGATTTTCCATTCTCAATCAAGAGGCAGTGCCCCAAATCACCAAATCCTTCCCCAGTGGGACTACACTTCCCAGACAACTCAAACTGGGGGCATCACCCCAGATCCACTCTCTTAGGCAAGGGGCAGTCCCCCATGATTCTCTCAAATCATGTCAAACTAAGGCATCACCCCAGGATCACTCTTTTTCATTCAGGAAGCAATTCCCCAAAGACTCCTTCAAATCATGTCAAACTGGGGCATCTCCCCAGATTTCTTCTATTCCAGTCAAGGGGTAGTTCCCCAAGGTTCCATCAAATCATGTCAAACTAAGGCATCTCCCCAGATCTACTCCCTCAGTCAAGGGGTAGTTCCCTGTAATTCTTCCAAATCAAGCCAAACTGGGGGATCTCCAGTTCCTCGTGATTCTTCCAAATCGTGTCAAACTGGGGCATCTCCCCAGGTCTTCACCTTCTAATCAACCGAGAGGAAACACCCTCACCTTTACTTTCCAGTCGCTGATCAAATGGCACCCCTTTACTTTCCAGTCGCCGATCAAATGGCACCCCTTTACTTTCCAATCGTCGATCAAATGGCACCCCTTTACTTTCCAGTCACTGATCAAATGGCACCCCTTTACTTTCTAGTCGCCGATCAAATGGCACCCCTTTATTTTCTAGTCGTCGATCAAATGGCACCCCTTTATTTTCTAGTCGCCGATCAAACGACACCCCTTTACTTTCCAGTCGCCGATCAAATGCCACCCCTTTACTTTCCAGTCGCCGATCAAATGCCACCCCTTTACTTTCCAGTCGCCGATCAAATGCCACCCCTTTACTTTCCAGTCGCCGATCAAATGGCACCCCTTTACTTTCCAGTCGCCGATCAAATGGCACCCCTTTACTTTCCAGTCGCCGATCAAATGGCACCCCTTTATTCTCTAGTCGCCGATCAAATGGGACCCCTTTATTTTCTAGTCGCCGATCAAATGGCACCCCTTTACTTTCCAGTTGCCGATCAAATGGCACCCCTTTACTTTTCAGTCGCCGATCAAATGGCACCCTCTAACCTTTTAGTCAACCAGGAGGCAACACCCTCACCTTTATCTGTCGCCGAACATGGCATCCTTCATCTCTGGTCAATTGAGAGTCAACACCCAATCCTCTTTTGTTAATAGAAAGACAATCCTTCCTCTTCATGTCATTCAAAGAAGAGCCACCCATTTTTTTTTCCAGATTCAAAAAAAAAAACAAAAAAAAAAGGATCCGATGTTGGCACGGGTTGGAAGAGGTTTTCTCAGTATATCAGGACAAGGGTGGTGATGTCCAAAAATGGTGTCATGACCCTCGCATCGAATGAAATCAGATGCACTGGTCCAATATGAACTAGCAGTCATAAGAGACGATGTCCCAGTGGTTACACCGGTTGCTATTTTGGAGCTGTAACGAATGGTATCATGAACCCTGCCTCAGTTAAAATCAAGTACGGAGTTGATCATAAAAGACGATGTCATACTTCCTACACCGGTCACTTAGGTTTTGAACTTGGGTAAAATGGGAGGAGACTAAGACGACGTGACCAACGTTGCTCTAATCCCAAATCCTATGATTTGAAGAAACGGCGTTGAAGATTCAATTCAGATTGGCAAGTCATTGAGGTGTGAATATGAATTCAAGTACAAATTAATGTTCAGACGATGTTACTTCAAATTGTTATTATACATCGGTCACGAGTCAATTTGGCATTTGTATGGAATTCAAAGACAAATGGATATGGAAAATTGCACTTCGTTAAAAAGGAAAAAGGGGGCACTTCGGCCTTACAAAGATTCACTCCGGAGCCTATCCCGGAACAAGGCTAAAAGAGAGGCCCTCAATATTAGATGTTGGGGAGTCCGGCCTAGCAGAAGCTGTTCTTTCGGATTCCTCCGACACCGTCTTCAGGTCTATACTCTGGCCCTCGGGGAGAGGCATTGGCTCATAAGGAACATCCTTAGGTTTCGAAGCCTGACCCCGGTCCATAGCATATAAGTGCCCACCATGAAATTCATAGTAGACGCCTATACCGTTCAAGTTAAGTTGCACAGCGGAATTCTGATGTACAACCTGACGAACGGCGGAACTGAAAGCGACATCGGCTAAAACCGAAAAATCAGCCATCTGCTCCTCAGTTTCCCTCTGCTCCTTAACCTGCTGTTCCTGCACAACGGCCAGTTTCTTGGCCAGTTCCTTGTTCTTTTCATCTACCTCGGCCTTTGCAGCCTTGGCTTGTTCTAATTCGGCCCGGAGAGCTTGGAGAGCATCCTCTGAAGCTTTGCCCTTAGCCTCAGCTTCATCTGCCCTCTTGGCAGCCGATGTATAAGCAGCTGTGAATTCGGTCAGGTCTTGTTTACTCCTGGCCAGCTCCTCCTCCTTCTAGGTCAAGGTGGTCTAGGCCTCAACTCTTAGGGCTTCAGCCTTCTTCATCCGGTCTAGGCATTCCTTAGCCTCGATACCGGAGTAATAAGAGTGACTCAAAGAGCTGAGGAACTCGGCTGCCTCAACCAAATTAAAGATAGCCGCTTTGGCAGCAGTTTGGGCCTCAGAAGCAGGGAGATCGGCCTTGAGCTTGAAAGGGATGCCAAACCGAGCCGGTGTCCCGCCAACATATTCCAGAAAATTTGAGAGGCGGGAGTTGATGACGATATTATCCGGATGAGACCGGTCCGGAGAAATACTTACTGGACCGGCCTGCTCCTCCTGAGGCGCCTCCACCTCGGTCGCAACCCTTGGTGCCTTCTGCTTTTTCTGTTTGGAGGTTGCGCCGGGGTTGACCTTCCTTTTGCCCGGGGCCCTATCCACTGGCCCCAGAGCCATGGTCCCAACATTTTCAGCCGGGATGCTCACTACCTTGGCCGGAGTGTGATGAGGAGTCACTTTGTTTTCCGTGTCAGCCGCAGCAGCATTTCGGGCTTCGGCAGCCTCCCTCAGTTTCCTGAGGATGTCTATCCGAGCCATCTCACCTGAAAAAAAAACAAAACAAAATAAAATAAAAAAGAGGCAATATCAGTACCGGTGTATATGTATTTAAAAAAAAAAGAGGGGGGTTCAACAGTATCTACCCAGGTAAGCATCCCGGCCTTGCTCTGTCGCCAAGAGCTTCTTGCAGGAGATCTTGGCAAAGCCAGAGTAACCCTTCAGAGCGTCCAGGACCTTCCTGGACTCGGTTGACAGAACACTCTCACTGACGATGTAGGCGTTGCTGGTCAGGAGAAAATGCTCATGAGTCCAACTGGTGTAAAACCTTCTGGAAAAATCAGAATTTTCCCAGAACACCGGCCTCCCTGCATTGACCTCGACTTTGACGTAGGAGTGTTTGAAGTTGACCCTGTCTGTCTTGGCCGATTCGGTGTAACTTTCGAAGTTAACCACCTTGGAGTCGCAGTGAAGGTTGATGAAACCCAGACCCCCTCCAGCGTTACCCCGGTGCATCACCCTGCAGTAGGTGAAAAAGAGAGCCACTGTGGGGACAAAGTGAAAATACTCCCCAAGTACTTCCAAGGCCCTTACCAAGCCCCAGCCATTGGGGTAAAGCTGGCTGGGAGAGCAGTCTAAAAAATGGAGTACCCTCATCTTGAACTCTGTCAGAGGGAAGCGGACGCCGATCTTGGAGAAGACCATCTCGTACATAAAGAGATTTCTTGACCCCGGTTGATGGCAGATCCTGTCCGAGGTGAGAGGGCAGAATACGGTAAAGTCATTTTCATGCTCCACATCGGCGTGAACAACGACATCTTCAATGGTAACATCGGCAGCATCTTCAGTATACCGGGAGATAATGGCCCTTGGGTCTTCGTGGACCCAGAAGTAGGGATCCCTGGCCTTCTCAGCTAGCCAGTTAATCCGGTGTGCCAGGATGTTCGTCTCAATGGGATCAGTGACTACAGCGGCTCCAGTAGAAGAGTTTTCAGAAGCCATTCGGACGGTGTGGCAAAGGAAGGGGATACAGCTGTAAAAAGCCACATCGTCAGTAAGATAGAGGTTGACACTACTGCCCCTCTCACTAGTAGTGCCAAAGTTAAAAGATGAGAATGAGTCTGACGATGTGTCAGACTCCCCTGTTTCCCACAAAGGTAATGTGGAGAAATGGTGTCCTGATGAGACGAGCCGATGTAAAGCCCTTGAGGTTGCCCCACTACGGTGACACTGACCCCGGCTCAAGACTCCCCCCGGCTGACACCGGGATATAATTGAAGGAGGACCTGATAGGACCTTAATGGAGTCACTGTTCGAACCGGTGTCCCCCATGCCCTATCTATGAATTGAAATGAAGGAGATGATGGCTACCTGCTGAGGCGATGCGTGCAGTTCTCTTAGTACGAGCCAGAGTTGTAACACCGGAGCAGAATTTTAACACCGGAGGCTTTGAATATCAGAGAGGCAGCACTTTAGTATCAAGAAAGGAGTAAAAATAAGAGATCCCCGAACCTGCTTTTATAGAGTGGAGAGACGAGGATCCAGAACTTTCCATATTCTGGCCCAAAGCCCATTAAAAAGGGGGCCCATTCGCCCTGACTTTTGGCATTCCGGTCCAAAGGCGCAAAATTTGAATTTTTGAAAGGACGAATTAGATGTTGACACATGTAAGGACATTCAGGTCCCACACCAGTTGAAGTCTCACCTGGCCCTTACATCGGTGTTCATATCTTTACTCCCTTTTCACTTCAGAAAAACGACTACTTCGTACTTCTCTTATGAAAAAGGAGTAAAGAGGGGCATATGTGAACACTTCTTTCGGTCCGACCCAAGTAGAATGAATTCTGAGAGAACTGGACCCCGGATTCGAATGATATTCCAAGTATAATAACTCAGAATGGAGCATTTCCGAGTATAATATAGCCCTGTGAGAGATAAATCCGAGTGGAATGACTCACAAATGATCAAATCCAAGAAGAATTACCCAGAATGAGTCATTTCCGAGTGAAATGTCCCCTGGTGTGTCATTTCTGAGTGGAACATTCCCTGGTGTGTCATTTCCGAGTGGAATGTCTCTGATTAAATCATTTCCAAGTAGAATAACTCAGAATGGAGCATTTCCGAGTGGAATATAGCCCTGTGAGAGATAAATCCGAGTGGAATGACTCACAAATCATCAAATCCGAGAAGAATTACCCAGAACGAGTCATTTCTGAGTGGAATGTCCCCTGGTGTGTCATTTCCGAGTGGAACATTCCCTGGTGTGTCATTTCCGAGTGGAATGTCTCTGATTAAATCATTTCCGAGTGGAATGCCTCTGATTGAATCATTTCTGAGTGGCACCCTTCCGACTGACAATTTTCTGAGTGGGACTTATTTCCGAACGAGAAAAGGTCCCGAATGATCGTTTCCGAGTGAGCTTCAAAAGGAATTACTCCGAACAAAGAGAAGGCTCTGACTGAATATCTTTTTGAATAGAGACTCAAGTTTCATGTGTCCAAACGAGGATTACTGAGTGAGATACAACCGAGTGATGAATTCCTGACTGAAGCCATTCTGAATGAAAAGGCATCCCAGATGAAGACACAAGTGGTGTAGAGTTCCCGACTAAATCACCTCCGAGTGGATATTCTGATTCCGAGTGAATGCTTCCTTAAAAGTAATTTTTGAGTCAATATCTTGTGAAGTCAGGCCATTTGGATTAATTCCCACTGAGGATGGACACCAGTTATGATAGTAGATCCGATCCCAGGATACCCCAAGCATTGAAAAGGTCTGACTGACGTAAGCGTGACACCGGTCCAGAGTCCAAAGGGGTCACATCGGACCAGTTATTAGAATTCCAACTAAACCCATGTCTTTATCGGCCGATGTCACAAACCTGACAATGGAATGAGGACCCCGGATGTTTATGTGCTCTGACGTGGAATCACATTTCTAAAGGTGGCAGACAGGGGGCGGAAGTGGACAATTTAAAATGCCCCACTGAGCCGCTGCTCCCCACAAACAGGTAGTGGCCAAAGTGGCACCACTACGCGCATAGGTGAGTGGAAACTCTGGCTGTCCCAGACACTCAGCCCATGTCTTCAACCCCTATAAATTCCCCAGCTGAAGAAGCTCAAGGGGTTGGATTTTCTGTCCCTGCAAGAAAACTCTGCCTGAATTCTTTCTGATTCCCCCAGACCTTCAATAGATCTTCCGGTCCGCACTCTCTGATATGTCTTGATTATCACAAAGGCCTTTTGCCCTAGAAAGCTTGAAGTTCTCCGGTGTTCAAAGCTACTGCCCCTTCATCAACCCCTCATATCATCCCTACATTAATCCTACACACCGTCCCTGCACAGAGTTACTGCCCTTCACCAAACCTTTACACCGTACCTTCACCAAGCCACTGTCCCTTTATCAATCCCTCACATCGTTCCTTCACCCAAACCTACACACCGTCCCTACACAGCATTCACAGTCACTTCCTCACTTCGGATCAACCCCCACCAACACCGGTCGCATCCTTCGGTTTTCAGCGTTTGAAGCCCACGCCAACTCAGCACGTTTGCCACTGCTCTCAACATTCAATTCCAGCACCGGTTCGACACCGTCACTGCTTCCAGCATCCAACTCCAAAACCGGCTCCGAACCCTCCACACCGGTTCCTTTCTGTTCCTTATTTCCTTTGTTTTCATCATTCATTTTCCTGCCAAATTTCTGCCTGTTGGTTATGATTTTCTGTGTAGTATAGCTTATACTGTTAATGCTTATCCTTTACCCCTAAGAAAAAAATAGAAAAAAACAAATAATAAGTCTTGCACATGTTTTATTTTCTAACCTAAAAAATTCCATTTTTAAACAGTGTCGTACGGGAATACTTCCGTCTACACAATCTCTTTAGGATCCGTACACGTATGAAGAACTTCGTCTTGTATGAGTTCCCCACCTCAATAACGTCCATCATCATTTTCCAAGTCTTCCCCTAAAAAACAAAAAAACTCAGAACTACATAACCCTGATTTCTTGATAATTCAAGAATACGTAGGAGCAGGACCTCAACTCCTGTCGGGCCCATCTTTCTTGTTTCTTTTTACTGATTTATTTCCTCACTTTCGTGTTTCTTTCATAAACGTTCTTTTTTTGTCGCTTCCGTGAAAATCAATTTAGACGTGACGTCTTGTTGATTTCCCCCTAGTTTTTGTTCAAGCCTCGCCACAATTCATAGGGAAGGGATACTTAGGACGAGACGTCCCGCTTATCTCTTTCCTATCCCTGTCCTTTTTTTTATTCGAGAATGTCTAATTTAGACGTGACGTCTTATTAGCATTCTCTTTCCCTCTCTGTCTCATATCGAAGTCGATTTTAATTCGGATGAAATGTCTCGTTGACCTCGCTTCGACATCCTATGTTTGTACAGTTCTCTTACTCCATTCCGTCGTTTTCAAATAAAAATACAAAAAAAAGGAAGAAACCATGTTTTATTTAAGGCTATTTATACTGCGCTTTCAATCTTGGTACTGTTTCCGACAGGCGATGTAGGGTGCTAATACCTTCCCTACTCGTAACCGACTCCGAACTTGAATCTCATTTTTAAACCAGTGCTTTACTGAACATAGTTTTTTCCAATGTTTTTCCTATGGATAAAAACGTTGGTGGCGACTCCCTGTTTCACACACAGTTTTTCTTCCTCGCCGCGTCGTCGCGATCCAGGTTGCGACAGTTGCAAACTGCACTTTTTGCTCCTCCGAGCACTCAAAATACTCAAAAGCTTGTTCAATTTCCCGTATCCAAACATGTGCTCCAGCATAGTCATGCCCTCCTTTATAAGCAGGGGGATTCCATTTTAGGAATTTTTCAAGAGTGGGACCAGATTCGGTCCTACTCATCAATTGAGAAAATTTCAAGAAAAAGTCATCTCCTCCACCAAAACTAGTTCCCTCAGCCATAAAGTAATTCTACAATAAACAAACACATCACCATTAATAACCAATGATCTACCAGGGAGTTGGATATTTACCTCATACACATATAAAATACAACGCCGCCGGAGTGCCAAGGGAATGATGCCAAGCTATTCTGTTAATAACACAAACAACCACAAGCACAATGCAATAGAATGCAAAAATAGTCCAGTATAGGACTCACACAAATTATTGGGTTCACCCATGTACCCGGCTCTAGAAAGAACCGCTCTGATGCCACCTGTGACGTCCTACGTCAATTTTACATTTATTTACATCCGTTTAATTATTTTTCACAATAAATTTTTCATGTTTACTGATAGTTAATTAGATCCTAATGTAAAACCACATTTATTTTTCTTAAGCACACTCAAAATAATAACCGATAGGAAATAAATCAAATAATAAAATTGAATTAATTAAAATAAGCGGAAGAAGAAAATGAAGTCAGGGGTCACTCGCTTGAGCGAGACCCTGATTCGCTTAAGCGAAACCAGTGAAGGTCGCTTACGCGAGTTCCGACTCGCTTGAGTGAATTCTACATTTTAAACCTAAGCGAACTACGAGACATGCAAGGGAAATTCACAATTCAGTCTTTTACTCGGAAATGGTCCTCTCGGTCATATCTCACTCGGGAACATCTTGACCTTCCTTCACTTGGAAGGGGTTCTCTCAGTCATGCCTCACTCGGAAACATTCTAACCTTCCTTCACTTGGAAGAGGTTCTCTCGTTCATACCTTACTCGAAAACATTCTAACCTCTTTTCACTCGGAAAGGGTTCTCTCGGTCAGGCCTCACTCGGACGAGATTGAATCCGCTCAGGCGAGATTCGTCCAGTAATCAACTATACTACAGCAACCACAATTCATCCACAACCCATAATTATTTACAAAACCTGCCTATAGAAATTTATCATTCACATCTACTATTGGCTCCGTGCCAATATATATATATATATATCAAACTCATGAAAATCAACACCGATCACATCAGCATCACCACCATACCACTTCAGCAACATGAATTCATATCCACATTAATCAACACACCAATTCTAGATTAGTTCACACACACAAGCAACATATTATAGCATCACATACACAGAAAACTCATTACACATTACACACATAATTCATTTCATAATTCCTCGGTTCCTTGGCATCAATCCTCCGTTCGGTGCACCTCCGGGGTTCCGACCTCTTCCCTGTCACTGGTTACTAAATTAAAGAAAACCACAGCAAGGGTGAGTGTTTGGCATCATAATTAATCTAGAACGGAAATTAAATAACAAGTACATATTCATTATTCTCAAGATACAAATCACGACCAGCAAATATAAGAGAGCACATGCACATCATCACACAATGCCAATAGTTTCATCAATCATCACCACTGACTCTCACATAAAATCGACGCCTAGTATCCAGATACTAAAGGATCAGCCTTCAGCTGGGGGTCCTACTTACACCCCGTGAACCCTGCTTGGTCCACCGAGTCCTGCTTGACTCTCCACCTCAACCACTGGGTCCTACTTGACCACTGGGTAGCTCAACTGGGCACAAAAACCACAAGAGCCAGAAATAAGGGGCTATATATACCGTCGGTCATCCCACACCACACAATCATACATATATAATTCACATTCCTCATATCATATCACAAGTGGCCATCAACAATAGTATATACTCATCAAATAGGCAACCTACTTGTCAAGCCCGCCATCATATTGCCACTGGGCGACCTACTTGTCAAGCCCGCCATCACATTGCCACTATACACTTCGATTTATCACAACGTCAAGTATTTTAATCTCATAATCATTGTATGCTATACATAATCCTAAACCGATTAGTGTCCATATTCATACATACATACACTTACAACTATCATCCAGTAATATTTCTTACCATTTTCATAAGTGGTTCGACGACCTGAACCAAACATACGTACCTATTCTAATTAATTACAACCCGAACACCCCCTTACCTTGATTCCAAGCTTCAACGATTTGTTCTTAATGCCGATTGCGTCGTCTAAGTGTTGGGTTCAAGGTTCCACCTCTGAATTCAACACCCGCTTCGTCACTCGGTCCTTCGACGTTCGTTTTGCTACCTACAGAGGTCGGAATGCAAAACCCATAAACGTGATATTACCCTCATTGTTTCAAATACCAAGTTTTACACTCACACACACTAGAGGAGTGGAAAACAGAACCTTACCCCGCCATGCATGACCATTCGGTTTAAAGAAGAAAACGAAAGAGATGAGATAACTCAATTTAAAGGGTCCATTGTACTCATCTCAAAGCCACGATCTCAAAAATGGGGTTATTTCAAAGTTTTGACGCGGAATAGGCCTTCCTTTGGAGCATACAGCTCTCGACAGTGAGAGGAAGGAGAAAAAGAAGAAGAAGAAGAAGTAGGCTCGCGTGAAATGAATGAGGAAGAAGATGGATTTTTATTATTTAAGGCTCAGGGGCAAAATGGTCATTTCTCCATTTCTTTTATAATTTTTTTGAAAGTTTTAATTAAACTTTTACCTCCTTATAATTACACCTCATTTAACTCTTTTGTAATTAATCAACCAAATAAATTTATTTATTCCCACAATAGTTAATTATTTATAATTGCCTTTATATCAAATAAATCTCTAAAACAATTATTAATATTTTCCACTAATCAAAACTTTACTGAAATATTAGGGATGTTACAATATTTATGTGATGCTTAGATATGGCCAGGAACTGTAAATATTGAGTTTGTGTGTTGAATACCATGGATGAATTCATGTGTTATGTTGCATTGCATTTGATGTCCAGGTGACTGCTGCATCGTATAAATGGGTAGGAATTGTTCTTGTGTATATTTGATTTAGAAGGTGTATGATGAATGCGATGAATTATACATTAGAGGGTTAATGGAACGATGATAGTGTTGTTATATGGTTCTGAAACCCTATTTTGAAATTGAAATTAATTCGTGAAAAATTTACTTGACTTTTAGGCGCCTTGTTTTAAATGTTAGGATGTTTTAACTTATAATTATCTTTATGTTTCCACTTTTATATGTTTTTATTTTATTTTTAGGATACATTTTCTACTTTAATTAGCCTATTTCTCTTTCTTTTGTTGCATTCTAGGATCAAGCATTGGTTATTTTTCTTGTAATTATCATATAAGTTGAGTTACTAATTATGAGTACTTGAACATAAAACATCTTTAGAACCTCAGTTAAAAATTTTACTGATCTTAACATGTTTTATAGGGTGATTATTTGCATGCCAAATAAATGATGAAATATGTTTCTCTTGACTTAATATTACGTTGGTGAGATTTTGAGCCTTTTAAAAGGATATTTTTACCATAAAATTTTTAAACCCTTATTTCTTCTGTATTGAGTAACTATCATCTCTCTTTTAGTATTCTAGAACTTGGCTTGTGACCTAAGCAAAATAGCGTTTGAATTCTGTACCTTAGAATGATAAAGGCAAATTTAGACATTCTTGAATCCTTTATTTTTGAAAATATTAGTATCCATTAGTTGCCCCCGTTGAGCTTGAAAACTTTAAATACTTTTCTTTGGAACCTTTTTCTTTAAAAAGTGTTTTGAGGTCAAGTACACTAATAAGGACCTAGGATGGTAATAAGCATAAAAATTAAAAATAGGGGACATCTAAAAAGAAAATAAAAATATTGATTGAGAAAAGAAAAAAAGAGAAAAAGGAAAAGAAAGAAAAAGAAAATATATAAAAAAGGTTGAAAAGAAAGAAATTAAAAGGTCCCTAAAAACATTGTTAGAGCTTAGAATTCTATTTTTCCTAGTTACTATAAAATAATTGAATGACCTCTTTGATTTTGTTTATAAGCCCTTTGTTTTATCCTTTCTTTGATTTTCATACCTTAAAACTTATTCCTTGGCCTAATTACAACCTTTAAAAAGACCTTTTGACTTAGATGCGTTTTCTTAGTACTGTGGAGCTAGGGTCACTTGTCAAGCCTATGGTAATACTTTGATTGAATTGACTTGAGTGACAGTAAAAATTTCCTTGAAACACTTGAGAGGATTGGTGAGAGAGTGAACCTTTTGAGTCATTTGAAGCATGGTTTTAAAATAAAATATGAATTTTTTGGCATTCATATTCCGTCCCTCCTTTCTTAATTTTTAAGATCATAATTCTGTTTGGGTTCCTGTGTATGTTAGTTCTTTACTTATTTTTCTTTAACTTGATGAGTATGATGATTTCTTAAAGACAAGCAATGTTTTAGTTTGAGGTATTTTGATGTGTCTCATTTTAGGTTGTATTTTTAGGACTAATTGAATAAAATCCCCCTAAATTCTTGTTGTATTTTGTTTTTTCCCTCCTTTACTACTTGGTTTGCTAGTTTCGTAAAAATTTATAGACTTAAAGACTATTTTTGGGTCAAATATAGAAAATAATGCATAACGAAGCAACCACGTGCTGAAATAAATGAAAAGCTAAGAAAAATGGTACCGTGGACAGTGCACTCCACAGCTTGGCCCTGGTGGGAACCATGGCCATGGAGTAGGAGGCCCAAAATTAAAGCTGCTTAAGTTAGAGTGAACCATGACCAAGTCGTGGATCCCACCATAGCCATGGTTTGGTTTTGACAGCTAGGATATTGTGTTTTTTCATTTTATATAAGGGGGAAAAGGCACTATTTTTAAGGACTCACTTTCTAGACTCTAGAAGCACATTGTATAGGCATAAGAAATGATCCGGGAGGACTCTCTCAAAGATTTTCAAGGAGGAGAATGTGAAGGGAATGAAGAATTCAAAGACTCCACACATCTTGTGGTTGGTTTTAGATTCTTGGTTTTGTCTTTTGTTTGAACCCTTGTAATCCTTGTTTTCTGAGTTGTATAGATTCAATGAACTTTATGATTTCTTGTTTGCCATAGATGGCTAGAATCCTTATTCTTAGGATTTAGGGAGTGATTTATGATGTAATTGGTGTAATCCTTACTGCTTTATTAATGAAATCTACGTTTGCCTTCAATTCTTGATTGCCTTATTCGCTCATTGATCTAGACATAGGCATGAGTTATTTTTAATTAATTCTAAGGAAGGACTGAAAAGTGAACCTAATTAATCTAATTCAAGAATTGAACCTAAGATTGAATACTAGGAGAGACTGAAAAGTGAACTTTATTTAATCTTTTAAGGATCAATTTTTTTGATAATAATTAAACTTATGAGGGACTGAAAAGTGAACATTTTTCATTGTTGTATTGAATTAAGATTTCCATTATTCTTTATAACTCTATTTTCAAATTAAACAACAGTTTGTTTGATTTCTAAGTAATTTAATCGAGCTCTTCGAAGGGAGAGTTAGAACCTTAAGAAGTTGGTCCTGGTTAATTTGAGAGTAAAAGATAAGGTAAAATCTTTAAACACCATTACAAAGCAATTCATTGCCCGAAAATATCAAGATACGTTTTAATTGATTTCATTCTCGGAGAACTTCTAACTTGCAAATTTTAATTACTTCATTTTTAGTTTCTTTACACAAAAATCTTTATTCTTGCTTGTTTAGATAAATAGGATCATAATTATGAGTACTTGAGAACACGGTACTTGTGGAGACAATATTTTTTATATTATGTGACAAACCCGTACACTTATGGGGTGTCAGCATGCATTCCCAAAGGTTTAAGAAACTCTCTCCCTACCTCAATGAAGACCATTATTTAAAGAGAAAGAGTCTCCTAGTCTAAGCTTCCTAGCCCTAGCTTCATCCTTGATTCTAACACTTGACCTTCATGAACACCCTTTGGTTTTAGGGGCATATCTTAAAAATGGCTCATATAAATTTGGTGAACCAAGACTTTCTAGAAACAAGATAAAAAAAGAAGAGTTTCTATGGGTAGAGGTTAGAGATATTCTAGGTGGAAAAATAGTGAAAGAGGAACTCAAGTTTCTACCTAAGTTTGGTGTTACTTCTATGATATAGTATAGTATTTAGATAATAACATTATCATTTCTAAAGGACTTGTTATGAGTATTAATTTTCCTGAAAGTTAAGTCATAAAGCAATAACTTTTATGTGTTAATATTCTTGGGATAAGGAATGAAACGAGGCTAAAAATAGACATCATTCAGAGATAATGGAAAGACTAGATATCTTAGGTTACTCTTAGTGTTTTAGGTATATCTCACTTGTTACTAGTTGAAAACTAATTATTATTGGTTCTTTAAAAAGCTAAGAGAAAATGAATAATTTTGTGTTTTGAGTTTAGAGAACTTTTTAACTTAAACATTCCAAACACGGTGAGGTTTCCATGTTAGAGAAGGAGACAAGCATCATGGAGTTGTTTCCGTGCTTGTTTCTTGGTGAAAATAGGCGATTCTTGGTTCTATGGAAAGTTAACGGGATGAAGAACTTTTATGTTATGAACATTCATAGATATGGATTGCACCACTAAAAAAACAACTGATAGCGACGGAAGGAATTGGTCGCTAATCCATAGAATGGCCGTCGCTAAAGCCATTAGCGACGGCATCTCAGACGGACAAGAGAACGTCGCTAAAACCCTCTTCGAAAACACATCAGTGACGGCAGGTTTAGCGTCGCTATTATATTGACGGCGTAAGGCCGTCGCTAAAATCGTCTCTGTCCCAATAACCCCAGCCGTCGCTAAGTGTTGCCATACAGCGACCTCGAAATCCCGTCGCTAATAACAGTCATCAGCGACCCGCCTATGCCGTGGCTACATGTACTCATTTAGCGACCACCTTCGGCCGTCGCTAGTTCTAACAACTACAGCGACGAACGCCTCCGTCGCTAGTGGTTATGATGCAGCGACCACAGGGTTCCGTCGCTACAGTTGTGATGTAGCGACCACACTATGCCGTCGCTACATGTACTCATTTAGCGACCACCTTCGGCCGTCGCTAGTGGTTGTGATGTAGCGACCAGATCTTCCGTCGCTAGTGTTAATAAATCAGCGACGGTAGTGTGCCGTCGCTAACGTTCATTTTTAAATTTTTTTAAAATTGATTCAATAATAGGTAGGTTTTGTTAATTTAACTTTAAAAATATCTTAATATTTTGTATTTTGTATTGGCTGATAAAATTTTATAATTAAGTTAAAATAATTTTTTTGAAGTAATAAATTATTATTAAAAACAAAATAATAGATTAAATTAATTTATCAAATAGGTTGAATTACTAATGTTAGGTACAATAAGGCTTTGTGATTTGAATGTAATTACCAATAAATATAGACATAATAAATAAAGAATGACAAAATAAATACTGAATGAAAATATAACATAACTAAAAATCAAATATACAATGTGTATAAATAAAAGAACTACAATCAAGGTGGTGGGGGATCCTGGGGTGGTGGTGGGGGCGCCTGGGAAGTGGGGGGAGGTAGCCTCGCCATCAACTGCATCAGTAGCTCCTGCTGCTGAGCAAGTTGCCGACGAGTCTCGGCGTGCTGCTCCTCGGCCCGCTGTCGGTCCGCCTCGGCCTTCTGTCGGTCCGCCTCGTGCCGCTCCAACAGCAACTGCCTCTGACGTCGCTCCTCCTGTAGCTCATCGTTCAGGTTTTGAATTACCTGAACGACCTCAGTCGGAAGACCAGAGGAAGACGAAGAGGAAGGGGTCTTCCCCTTTTTCGCCAGCTGCGTGCCGACGCCACCCAATCCAAACACCCTCCCTTTCTTGTTCACACCGCCAACAGCCTCCATATAGATGGCGTTGTCGTCAGAACAAGATAGGGTGGGAGGAACCTCCCCTTCAGGAGTGGAAGCCACCAGGTCCGCCTCCTTCTCGGCCCTCCTGGCCTGATACGCCTCCTGTAAATTCAAAAACAACGATAGGATTAGTAAGCTGATTTGTAAATTATAAGCATGTGTCAGTTAAAAGTAAATACCGCTAGCTCCGTAGTCTTCTGGTTTACCCATGCACCGGCTTTGTTCTTCTTGGTCATTTGCATGACCTCAAACAAAGAAGGCTCCCGGTGCTCCCTCAGCTCCTGTGGTGGACAAAAAACATGATGATTATTATTTGTAAACATGTAAGACGAATCATAATAGAAATGTTTAACATAAATATACTTACAAATCTTTTCTTGTGCTCGAGGGTTGAAATGCTACCCCCAGTGTAAACCGAGGCTGCAGCATCGGCAGCTCTGTTGGCCCTGTTCCGAGCACTCGCCTGCTGGAATGGGACCCCGCCCCACTTCTGGACCATCCCGTCCCAATGGTCCTCCGGGATCCAACGAGGGCGCTCACCCTTGTCCCTGACCTTCCAAAGGGTACTCTTGATGATTTTGGAGGTCTTTGTGGCAAAGACCTTCCTAATCTCATCAATCATACCCTCCGCCCACTGGTAATCACGCTGTAAAATGAATTGAGAAATCAAAATTAATAACAGGTCTATTTTACAAATCAAGTCACAATAAATGAGCTAGGAACTTACCGAGAAGGTGTCAAACCACCTATCTTGCACAACCTTCCCAGCATCTGTCCAAGATATATATGGACCATCCCACTGGGCCTTCAAAACCTTAGTAATCGCTTTGGTAGTGCGACTACTATCAACAAAGCTGTAATGACAACAATTATGTTAGGAGTAAAACAACACACAATCTAGGGAGACCCCCAAAATTTCGGCAGAGTCTCCCCTGTAAATGTAACATTTCCAAGTTTAAATAGTTACCCTGTTACAAACAGAAGAGTGCCCAGTACAATTCAATCTATACAAGTACTAATTAAAGTAACATCCAATAAACCAACAAGTCTTTCCACTAAACCCTAATATAAAGTATCATACAAATAACATAAAAGTATATGAAATTTAGTCACTTACTCGTCTCCGGCCGGCACGGGTACCAACATGGGCAGAGGGGATGCCGGAGGTGGGGTCGCCTGATGGCCATGGTCCTCCAAGCCACCAACTCCAGGAGTCTGCTCTGGGGTGGTCAGCTGTGGGGGTGATGGGGTGGTCTGCTGTGGTGATGGTGATGGAGTGGCCTGCTGGAGTGGTGATGGAGTGGTCTGCTGTGGTGGTGGTGATGGAGTGGTCTGCTGTAGTGGTGATGGAGTGGTCCGCTGTGGTGGTGATGGAGTGGTCTCCTGCCCTGGGGTTTGCATCCCCAGACGGGAAGCCGGGGTCCTGGACCCACCACCCCTACTGAAGGGCAGTCGACGTCCCGTCATCTGTGGATAAAATCATGAAAAGAAAGGTTAGTCTCTTCAGTTAGGAGATATATAAACCTATGTATATATGTTTAACAACTATATACTCTGTGTCTGTTTCAGTTTCAAATTCCCCCTCAGTTTCAGTGTCACTGTGGTTATCTGTTTGAACAAGTTCATCAGTATCCAAATCAGCCCTAGACCGTTTTGATCGAGAGACAAGGTCTTTGTCAATGTGTTCACCCCCCGTAGTGGCGAGTGTCTCATCCATTATGACTGGATCAATGTTGAACAACAAATTGACATCGTTGAGCTCGTGTGGTGCAAGCTGATAAGCGTCATCGACCTCCTCGGAGACATTGTCAGTGATCTGACTTCGGGCCTTGGCCTTAATTACTGCATACCAGTCCCGATGTCCTCCCGGGAAGTCAGTGTAATAAACCTGCTCAGCTTATTGGGCAAAAATGAAGGGATCAAACCCTTTATATCTACCATTCTTCTTGACCTCAACTAAGCCGTAGTTGTTATCAACCTTTGTTCCAACACCGATTGTGTTGTCGAACCAATCACATTTGAATAGAACAATATCTCTTCTTAGTCGTCCAGAGAATGAAACTTCAACAATCTCCGTCAGCACTCCATAAAAGTCTTCTTCCAACTGACCGGCGGTGCCTTTAACACAAACCCCGTAGTTATGGGTGCGCATCCCTTCACTCCATTGAAGAATATTAAACTTGTAGCCATTTACGTAGTAAATAGGCCATTTTTTAACAGTCTTCACCGGCCCCCAAGAAAGGGCTTGGAGTAAAGAATCTTCAATATGGTTGTTAGGGTCTTGTATCTATGTACAACATAAGAAATAGGTCATTGTTACCATATTGACGGGAGTTAGAAGCAAATAGGCTTAAAAACACTTGGTATACGGGTCTTACATGTTGCGCGAACCAACCAACGAACTTGGATGACACCTCACTATGAATTTGGTCATCAGTTAAATCATTTTGCTCAAGTTTTAGCATATCTGTGTATAAGCTATTGAAAGAAACAAATAAGTTTAATATAAAAGCTACGTTAAGAATGTATAATATAACTTCTATGACTTACTCAATAAAGGGTTCCACTTCTGGGCAATTGAGAAGAATGTACAAGTGAGCCGCCTTTCGATCTTTCTCATCAATGTAACATTTTGTGAGCCTGCCCCCCGGGTGACCAGGATAGTTGAAAATCGACGTTTGTGCATCAAACCCTGTGCGGCTGGCTACCCCAAGATTGCGGGGAATTCTACTTATTCTAGTTTCTATCTCCGTCGGAAAATAGAAAGAAGCAAAGGTTGTCATTTCTTCGACTAAGTATGCCTCACAAATTGAAGCTTCAACGCAGGCTTTGTTCGACACTTTATCTTTTAAAGAGCGTAAGAATCTTCAACATCATTAACAAGATGGTGTTAAGTTAGAAAATACTATTATAAGCACAATTTGCAAGTAAATTAAAGAGTTCACCAAGCATTCACCTTTCGAATGGATACATCCAACGATACTGCACTGGGCCACCAACCAAGGCCTCGTACGGTAGATGGATAGGCAAATGCTCCATGGAGTCAAAAAAACTTGGTGGGAAAATCTGCTCCAACTTACAAATCAATACCGGGATAGTTTCTTCCATCTTCACAAGTTTCTCCACACTCAACGAAGTAGCCGTCAACTCCTTAAAGAAGTGACTCAACTCCACTAACGGTTTCCAAATAGGCTTCGGTAAGGCATGAAACGCGTACGGGAGTAGTTATTGCATAAACACATGGCAATCATGACTTTTCATGCCAAACACCCTCCCCTCCTTCACGTCGACACATCTACTCAAGTTAGAAGCGAATCCGTCAGGCAGGGTCAACCCATTCATCCAAATACACACAGCAATCTGTTGTGGTCTAGTTAAAGCATACTTTGCATGGGGTTTAAACATTCTTCCACGTCCCGCATCCCTCAACTCCAACTCCTTCCTAGAACACCAAATCGGAAGGTCTAGACGACTCTTCTCGTTGTCCTTTGTTCTCCCTTTGATGTCCATAACAGTGTCAAAAATATTCATGAAAACATTACGTTCAGTGTGCATGACATCAATGTTGTGCCTTAACAACAAGTCTTTTCAATATGGCAAATCCCACAACACACTCTGCTTCACCCAGTGGTGTTCCTTACCGTAACCCGCAAACTCCTTAACACTCTTGTCCCAGATGTAAGGATACTCTTCGACCCTCTGCCAAACCCGTGCACCAGATAACCTACGGGGTGGAGGTTCATTAACAACCTTGTTCTTCTTAAAAGCGGTTCTGTTCCTCCTAAACGGGTGATCCAACGGTAGAAACTTTCTATGACAGTCAAAGAAACTTGTCTTGCCACTAACAGGGAGTGATTCCCCCCCGGTATGTTCCATGCATACAGGGCAAGCAAGCTTCCCAGACGTGGACCATCCAGAAAGCATACCATAGGCCGGGAAGTCGTTAATAGTCCACATCAAAACAGCACGCATCATAAAGTTGTTCTTCAAAGACGCATCGTATGTCATTACCCCAACATCCCATAACTGTGATAACTCTTCAACCAACGGTTGCAAAAACACGTCTATGTTCGCCTTTGGATTTTTGGGTCCTGGAACCAGTATAGATAGAAACATGACCTCCCTCTTCATACACATATCAGGCGGTAGATTGTATGGGGTCAGGATGACTGGCCAACAAGAGTAAGCCCTTCCGTATTGACCGAAAGGGTTAAACCCATCAGTACATAATCCAAGTCTTACATTTCGCGGCTCGCCAGAAAAGTCCGGATATAGCTCATCCAAACACTTCCATGCTTTCCCGTCGGAAGGATGGCAAAGAAACCCCTCTTGTGTTCGGTTCAGAGAATGCCAACGCATGTGTTTTGCCGTGGACAATGACGCATACAGGCGTTGAAGACGCGGTGTTATAGGGAAGTACCACATTTTCTTCCTGGCCGTCCGGGTTACCTTCCCTCTCCTTTTAACGGTCTTGTAGCGTTCCTCATTACAATGTAGACATTTTGTGACACTCTCGTCTGCAAACTCATTTCTGAACAGCATACATCCACCAACACAACACTCTATCTTCACACAACCCAGCCCCAAGTTTGCCACTTGTTTCTTAGCACGGTACAGGTTTCCTGGCATTCTGTGATTACTAGGCATGGTGGAACCCATCAGACTGACCATCCTATCAAAACAACCTCCAGAAAGATTATAATCTGCCTTTATGCTTAAAGCAGCTAGGGAGGCGGATAACTCAGTGTGACTGTTGCACCCGTCCCACAATGGAGTCTGAGCCGCCGCCAAAAAATCATAAAATCTCTTCACCTCCGGATTAGGATCCTCCTCTACATTGTCAGAGTCCCCATGACCTCCTTCGTCATTATGTTCCAGCATACGCCCGGTGGAGGGTCCAACATGATCCATCACCATTTGTTCTATGTTGTTGTATGTATCCCTGTTTCCTCCAACCTCGTAGTAAGACTGTTGCACGGGTACGTCTGATGGTCTACGCGGTAACTGCTCACCATGGTTGTACCAGCAGTGGTATGTTTCCATGAACCCTTTCTCAGTTAGGTGGCACATGACATCATCCGCGTATTCAAAACTCATGCATTTGCACCTTGAGCACGGGCAACGAATCTTCTGAGTCACTTCAAATCCAGGCGTGTTTGCCGTAGCGAACGGAATGAACTCCAATAGCCCCATCATAAAGTCCTCAGTCACTCGCCGATTGCCATCTAGTCGGTTGTACATCCATCGCCGATTTGCCGGTACCTCCATTTACAATATCTAACAAGCACGATTTTCTGTTACTTTAAATTATTGTAATTTTATTTCACTAACGGTTGTGAATCACTCTCTATCTCTTTGATGTTGTAAATAGGTGTGGCCCTATCCCATTCGGGATGAATATGCAACCATCTGTAACCCATCGATGTTGTATGTCGTCTATCTTGTGTCGTTGATGTTCATTTGAAATTTCGGCAGCATTTCGCATTAGTCCCCGAGTACACAGAGATACGTACGGTATGAAACACCACACGTAGACATGCACCCTGGGGACAATACAAAACACCATAACCGAAATTTCATATGAACATTCAACGTCTTTAGATAGACTATATACAACATTGATGGGTTACGCCCTACTGGTTACAAATTCATACCAAACTGTCCAACTGGGACAATTCAAGATCCAACACAACACGGTACATTAGCCGGTTGTTTTGAAACTTGAACGGGAATCTAATGGGTACACACATGACTAAACTCTACATTATTAAATCATGAGTTTCATTTTTTAAGTTTCCTAAGAAAGGGAGCCTGTCAAAATTTTGGCAGAGTCTCCCCTGTAAACTGGACATTTCCCTAATTTACGAACGACCTGTTACATACAGAAAACTTTCACGAAATGATAAATATACATACCATACGTATTGTATATGATATTCATAGTTATGAACACGATCGAGAGACAACGTTATCAGTATATAAAACCAATGCCTAATGAGCTTTGCTCTCCACTAACAAACAACATTACACATGCATAAAGAATCATGTTATCAGCACACAAAACCAATGCCTAATGAGCTCTGCTCTCCACTAACAAACAACATTACACATGCATAAAACTCATTATAAACACATCAAAACCAGTTCCTAATCTCTCCACTAACAAACAACAATTGACATGCATACATATATCGAGAAACTCAGCGTTAGGGGATTACCTAGTGAAAAAAGTCGGTGATGAATACGGAGCTGAAGAGAGACGATCAGAGACCACGCGTGATCTGTGTTACTCTGTATGACAAACCAAGAAGTCGTTAGAAAGTTACAAGTAGCAAGGAAACTAAACAAAGAGAGACACGTAAAGCAAATAATAGATTACACAGCCACGACTTCCTAGTGATCTAGACACTTGGGATCCACTTGAGAATGAGTCCATGAGAGACGCAACAGAGACTACATTTGCATTATTAAACATTCTAAACGTTATTTGTAAAGACTCTTCTTAGATGAGTTAATTTATGAAGACTCTTCTTAGATGAGTTAATTTATGAAGACTCTTCTTAGATGAGTTAATTAGTTAAAAGACCTAAGTTGTTTCAGGTCAAATGCACCATTCTCTTCCTGTCGCAGGAGGGTGCAGTTGCAGGATTGGGGGCTTGTTTAGGACTTAGTGTGCAATGTTATCCGCGCACACTCCTAAGACCAAATCCAAGAATTAAAGACCAAGTGATGTGGCGCAATATGAAGGATGGTGGGTTCATAATGAGTAGAGCCTATAAAGTGCAATTGAGTTTCAAGAAGTTGTGGCAGTGGAAGAGCACACATAATTACATTCATATGGTGTGGAAATTATTGAATGATGGGTTTGTAACTAATGAATGGAGGAAAAAAGGAAACTTGGCTCAATCGTCAAAATGCATCGTGTATGGGAATGCAGTTGAGGATGTACTTCACGTGATCCAAAATTGTACACAAGCCATGCAGTTGTGGAGGCATATGTCTATTGTGGCCGTTGATTCATGGTTATTGGGGGAGAATGTGGCACGTTACGTTTGTTGTTACTATTGATTCTCTTTGCCGAGCAAGGGACTTGAACTCTTTTTCGAAATAAGGATACTAAGTTGTTCTGCACTCAATTCATCATAGAGTGTTTGGGATTCGAAATGTGTTTGATAAACAAGGTCGAGGTTTGAGTGGATAGCTTCTTGGATTGCGGCGAATTATTTAGGCTCATATAGATTTAAAGGAAATACGATAATAGATATGTTAACGCTTACAATATAATGGGAGATGTTTAATTTTTTGAGTTTACTGCTTCTTTTGTTTCTACTTTAATTAGTTCCTCATATGTAGGATCTCTCGATCTTAATGTTGACCAAAGGATTTAATTTAATCTTAAAACAATGTATTTGTCCGTCGAAATAAAAACACGCTTAAACCCAACCAATGAAACACGGGCTGATTGGAGCACCCCAACCCGACCCATGCGTCCCGGTTTCATCGTACATCGTACGGTGGATAATCCTCCTTCACGTTTTGTTAATCAATCAACGGTGATGGTGAGGCATCCTCGTATTCTAAGATCAATGTTGAAAACTCTTGTGCTCTCCTCTTCTCTCTCACTCAGCAGTCTCTCTCCACCAACCTTCTGCTCCATCTTTTCCCCTCGGCAAGTTTATCGACGAAACCGTCAACTCCCACAAGATCGTTATCTTTTCCAAGACCTATTGCCCGTGCGAATTCTATCTCTCTTCCTTTTTATATTTTCATCTTCTCCCGTGCTGTTGGATCTGCTGAGGTGGTTTAATTGAAACGTTTTTTCTTTATGCAATTGTCTTTTGCGTGTTCTGTTTATTTCATTTCTACGGTTTATTTCATTTCCAATATTTTTTACTAAACTGATTTCAAATTCACTCTTTAATTTGTATACTTCTATAATTCATACGTTCCATTAATATTCAATTATTATTTTAGTTTTAGAAAAAACAAGCAGAAGTTTTTAAATTATCTTGATAGTTGTATTATATAAACCCTAACAGAAGTTTTTAATGAAAGTTGAGCACTCACTGAATTATATAGAATGCACACAGCTGAGTCACCATAACAGAAATCTATTATGGCTTAATAGACAAACCTAACAGCTTAGCTGGCTGTAACTACATGCAGTTACGGTGGCTTTACATGATATTGACACTATCTCTAATACCTAACAATTGTATTAGCTGTGATTCTTATGAACCAAAGACTTTTTTATCCTTTGGAATATGATAAAGGGGATTGGGAAGTGAGGATCCAGATTCAAACCCTTCTCCCAAGTTACCAATTGAGGGTGAGGGTCTAAACTCTGCTTCCACCACTTAAATTATTATTTATGTCAAGCATCAACTACTGTATTAGTTACAAACCAAAGAATACTATTAACTTAAAATTTTAAACCTTTTTATTTACTAAGACAAAGGAAACTCTACACACAGGACCAACCCCACTTGTGAAGAATTAAACAAATTATGGACGCTTTTAAATGCTGTATTTGCTTAACTAAACAATGAACACAGTGCAGATACTTCAATTTCAGCATTGGATTCAATACAGTCTTTTAATATAGAGTGGTCCTTGTTTAAGAGCAGGTGTTGTGCATGATAACAGCAGGTGTGCCTAAGTCTCATAATGATAGGCCATGGAAAGTTTATTCGAAGGAAGGCATTAGAAGCATGGTTATATCTACTAGACCTGAATTGTTAGTTTCGTGTAGTAATTGTGTTTTTAGGCTTTTATTTTAGGCATAAGAAGCATGGTTGAATCTACTAGGCCTGAAAGGTTTTCTCTTGTTCAGAATTTTTTAACAATGAATAGAAATAATAAATTCTTCTATTCTATATAGTCAGGCCAAACTTTAACAAGGAAAGCAAGCAACAAATAATACATGTAAGTGGTTTGGAATATCGAAAATTTCTATTGAGAAATGACAACTAATAAAATGTTAAAAGGAGAGAAGTTTGTTGAGAATGAAGAAGGAAAAAGATGATTATGTTGCTCATGTGTATGTGGCATGTAGGGGTGTGATGGATCAATTTTGTTGAACAACACTGCTACCATAGTGAGTGAGCAACAAGCTTTGCCAAACAACAATTCCATAAGAGGTTTGGATGTTGTGAACCAGATCAAGACCGCATTGGAGGATGCTTGCCCTGGTGTTGTTTCTTGTGCTGATATTCTTGCCCTTGCAGCTGCAGTATCTTCTGTTCTGGTAAACATATATTTCATCTCATCCTAAATAACACTGAATTTTCATTCTAGGCTATATATGGTTCAAAAAGGAAACAATAAATCTTCACAAGGGTACCAACTCAGCCATGTTTGTAAATTAATTGGTAACTTGGTACTTATTGGAACATTTTATCACCTTCATTACCTTCGTAGAATTGCTTTTGTTTTACCCTTCTTAAAAGTAGTAGGAATTTATGTTTACAGGCTCATGGTCCTTACTGGAAAGTTCCATTGGGAAGAAGGGATGGTTTAACAGCAAACCGAACTCTTGCTAATATAAACCTTTGCTGTTCAAGGCCTAGACACTACTGATCTTGTTGCACTTTCAGGCCTAGACACTACTGATCTTGTTGCACTTTCAAACACAAGAAAACAAGAAAAAAACTATAGAAATAATGCCCTAAAACTTAAATTCAAACAGAACAAAAGAAGAAAACAAGATTGAACTACAAAACCAGTAAGCTGCTCACTAACCAGTTTGTGAGACAGGCTCACGACGGCGGTGGAGGTGCAGCTTTGACGAACGCTTTGTCAGAGGGGCTTCAGAGGTGAGGAGGAAGTTTGGTGGAGGTGGAGGTGGAGGAGAGGGAGTGACGGAGGGGGAACTCAGAGGTGAGGAGGGGGAGGGAGACGTGATCGGAGGGAGGGAGGTGGAACTCGGAGGTGAGGAGAGGGACAGAGGGTGAACGGAGGGAGGGAGGGGGAAGCCGGAGGTGAGGAGAGGGAGGGAGAGGTGAACGGAGGGGGAAACCGGACGAACGGAGGCAGGGAGGAGAGGCGATCGACGGAGGCTGCTCTAAGAAGGAGTAGGAGAGTTAGGGCAACTGAGAAGGAAAGGGGTGCTGTCGAGTTACATTAAAATGTTAGCGACGGTATCCTAGCCGTCGCTTTGGACGTCACTACATTTCACACTTAGCGACGGAACAACACCTCCGTCCCTAATCTCCTGAAACTTAGCGACGGCCGAAAACCACCGTCACTAAAATCAATTATTAAAAGAAAAAATTGGGAGGGAAACTGAATTCATAGCGACGGCCGAACTTTTCCGTCGCTAATCTCCTGAACCGTAGCGACGGTGCCAACCCACCGTCACTAAAATCAATTATTAAAAGAAAATGTTGGAGGGAAACTGAATTCATAGCGACGGTCGAACCAATCCGTCACTACTCTCCTGAAAATTAGCGACGATGACACCCCCTCCGTCACTAACTTTGAAGTTGGTGGGAAGACCAAAACATAGCGACGGCAGAGAAACACCGTCACTAACTTCCAGAGCACTAGCGACGGAGGGTGTTCTGTCACTAGTATTGATGAATATGAGCGACGTCTCAACGCCACCGTCGCTACATTGTAGCCATAGCGACATCATGGAGGACGTCACTGAACCATTCGAGGACATAGCGACCGTACAATGCCCGTCACTATCAGTTGGCGCCATAAATATATTGGAGGGAAACCAAAAATGTGGAGGGAATTAACTATAGCGACCGGGTCAGCGACGATGTATGGTATTGTGACGGATTTAGCGATGGTTCTATTAGTATTTTAGCGACGGGTATATTGCGGTCGCGGACGTGGTAACTATGTCTCATGTTCCTGGTCGCTTCCATTTAGTGGTCGCTAATGCGGTCACTAATTAGCGACGGTGTGTTGCGGTCGCTATTTGGTTGTAGCTGTTACTCATTTTTCTAGTAGTGTTGGAAGAGTAAATGTAAAGTTTTTAAGTTATAGATCTAGAGAGGAAAAAAAAAGAAATGAAGTATCTTGGAGCAGTTTACCATTTGGACATATCTTCCTAGACTCAATGGATTGTAATGATTTTTACCATTTTAGAAAGATAAGAAAGAGGTAAACATGTTTCTTGCTAGGAACTTTTATGGATTCAAACAACAAAAAAGGCATTATAGGCTTGGAAGTCATAGATACGTGAAGAAATAATTGACTATGAGTGATGTAGACACAAGCTACAACACTTTAAGGATTTCTCACTTTATACTGAATGGTTTCCCATGATCTTTAGCTTGTTTTGAAGAAGAGAAGAAGATGAGTGAATTCTATGTTATACATGTTTCTAGAATCGAACCATATAAGAGTGGTTAAGAGGTTTTAAGTTTCAAACATGAAGAGAATGAGAAAAAGGGTAGTGATAATAGGATTTTTTTTGTATTCTGGTTATAACTCTTCATATACTTGCTTGAATTTAAAGTTATTGGTCTTGTTTGAAAAAGGAATAAGATGTGAACAACTTTTATGTTAGGAGTTTTTCTAGAATCCAGTTGTATCATCAAAGTGTTTTACTGGGAAACTACAAGTTTTGCAGGATAAGGGAAAAGAGAAAATGGGGGAGAGAGTTGTGTTAAAGAGATGGATAAGTGAGGAGTGGGTTGATGGTTTAGTCATGTATGCTTAGCTTACTTATGAAGAGAGGGAGGTTAATTAAAAGTGTAAGGTTTTGGGTGATGATTCTTAGTTCTTTAGCATGCTAAGAGAAAAAGGAATCACTTTTATGTTATGAATTTAGAGAGATTTCTAACTTAAATAGGCCAAACATGGTAAGCTTTCCAAATCAGCGAAGGAGACGAGCATTATGTAGCAGTTTTGGTATTTGGAGTGGATCTTGATTATTTCTTGGTAAAAATAGGTGATTATTGGTTTTATGGAAAACTAATAGGATGGGGAAGAACTTTTATGTTATGAAAATTCATAAACTTGGACTTGAACGGTAAATGCAAAAGCTTAGAAGTCATAGATCTAGAAAGGGAAAAAAAGGAAAAGAAGTATCTTAGAGCAGTTTTACCATTTGGACCATACCTTCTTGGACTCTGAATGGATTTTAATGATTTTCACCATGTTGGAAAGATAAGAAAGAGGTGAACAAATTTCATGTCAAGAACAAGAAGATGAGCATTCCAAGCTTGAAAGTCATGGATCCATCGAGAAGAAGTTGAGTAGGAGTTGTGTAGACAAGCTACGGTATTTTATGGACTTCTCCCTCTACGCTAAATGGTTTTTCATAATCTTTAGCTTGTTTTGAAGAAAATAAGATTTAGTAACTTTTATTTTGTACATGTTTCCATAATCAAACTAAAGAAGAGTGGTTAAGAGCTTTTGAGTTTTGGGCACAGGGAGAAAAAGAAAATGAGTAGTGTTTTGAGGCTATTTCGGTATTTCGACCATAACACTTGTGTACTTATTGGAATTAGAGTTATAGGTCTTGTTGGAAAATTGAAGAACAAATAAATAACTTTTATGTTGGTAGTTTTTCAAGAATTGAACTCTATCATCGAAGTATCTGGCTGGAAAATTATAGGTTCTATAGGAGAAAAGAAAAGAGAAAATGGAGAAAGAGAGGGAGAGGGTTCACCACTAAAAAAACATCTGTTAGCGACGGAAAGAATTGGTCTCTAATCAATGCAAAAACCGTCGCTAATAGGACTAGCGACGGTATTTCAGACGGCGAAACAACCGTCGCTAAAACCTTCGTCGAAGATAGATCAGCGACCACAGAGACACCGTCGCTAAATTACCGATGGCGTAACACCGTCGCTAAGATGGTCTCTGCTTCACTGATCTCAGCCGTCGCTAACCGACCATGTTCAGCGACGACCAGTACCCTGTCGCTACTAGTAGACATATAGCGACGCCCTTACCCCGTCGCTATAAGTATTATGTAGCGACCACCTTTATCCGTCGCTATCTGTAGCCAAACAGCGACCAGCTACGACCGTCGCTATAGTAGGCATACAGCGACCAATTATAGCCGTCGCTAGTAGTAGCCTTATAGCGACCACGCTATCTGTCGCTATGGCTAGCCATACAGCGACTACTTCTCTCCGTCGCTACTAGTCTTTATATAGCGACCACCTCTGTCCGTCGCTAATGGGATTTTTTATTTTTTTAAAAAATTGTTTAAATATATATAGGTTTTGTTAATTTAACTTTAAAAATGTTCATTAATATTTTGTATTGGGTGATAAAATTTTATAATTAAATTTGATAATTTTTTTAAAATATTTAATTATTATTAAAAACAAAATAATAGATTAAATTTATTTATCAAATAGGTTGAATTATTAATGATAATCACAATAAGGCATTTTTCTTTGAATTTAATTACCAATAAATATTGACATAATAAATGAAGAATGACAAAATAAATACTGAATGGAATATAATATAAAAACTATAAATGAAATATACAATGTGTATACATAATAAAAATACAATCATGGGGGTGGGGGATCCTGTGGTGGTGGTGGGGGCGCCTGGGAAGTGGGGGGAGGTAGTCTCGCCATCAACTGTATCAGTAGCTCCTGTTGCTGAGCAAGTTGCCAACGAGTCTCGGCGTGCTACTCCTCAGCCCGCTGTCTGTCCGCCTCGGCCCGATGTCGGTCCGCCTCGGCCCGCTCCTGCAAAAGCTGCCTCTGACGTCGCTCCTCTTGTAGCTCGTCGTTCAGGTTTTGAATTACCTGAACAACCTCAATCGGAAGACCAGACGAAGAGGAAGAGGAAGGGGTCTTCCCCTTTTTCGCCAGCTGCGCGCCGACGCCACCCAATCCAAAGACCCTCCCTTTCTTGTTTACACCGCCAACAGCCTCCATATAGATGGCGTTGTCGTCGGAATAAGATAGGGTGGGAGGAACCTTCCCTTCAAGAGTCAAAGCCACCAGGTCCGCCTCCTTCTCGGCCCTCCTGGCCTGATACGCCTCCTGTAAATTAAAAAACACTAATAGGATTAGTAAGCTGATTTGTAAATTATAAGCATGTGTGAGTTAAAAGTAAATACCGCTAGATCTATAGTCTTCTGGTTTACCCATGCACCGGCTTTGTTCTTCTTGGTCATTTGCATGACCTCAAACAAAGAAGGTTCCCGGTGCTCCCTCAGCTCCTGTGGTGGACAAAAAACATTTAGATTATTATTTGTAAACATGTCAGACGAATCATAATAGAAATGTTTAACATAAATATACTTACAAATCTTTTCTTGTGCTCGAGGGTTAAAATGCTACCCCCAGTGTAAACTGAGGCTGCAGCATTGGCGGCTCTGTTTGCCCTGTTCCGAGCACTCGCTTGCTGGAACGGGACAACACCCCACTTCTGGACCATCCCGTCCCAATGGTCCTCGGGGATCCAACGAGGGCACTCACCCTTGTCCCTCACCTTCCAAAGGGTACTCTTGATGATTTTGGAGGTCTTTGTGGTAAAGACCTTCCTAATCTCATTAATCATATCCTCTGCCTACTGGTAATCATGCTGTAAAATGAAATGAGAAATCAAAATTAATAAGAGGTCTATTTTACAAATCAAATCACAACAAATTGATGTGGTAACTTACCGAGAAGGTGTCAAACCACCTATCTTGGACAACCTTCCCAGCATCTGTCCAAGATATATATGGACCATCCCACTGGGCCTTTAAAACCTTAGTAATCACTTTGGTAGTGCAACTACTATCAACAAAGCTGTAATGACAACAATTATATCAGGAGTATAACAACAGACAATCTAGGGAGACTCCCAAAATTCCGACAGAGTCTCCCCTGTAAATGTAACATTTCCAAGTTTAAATAGTTACCATGTTACAAACAGAAGAGTTCCCAGTACAATTCAATCTATACAAGTACTAATTATAGTAACATACAATAAACCAACAAGTATTTCCAATAAAGTTTAATATAATGTACCATACAAATAACATAAAAGTATTTGAGTTTTAGTCACTTACTCATCTCCGGCCGGCACGGGTACTAACATGGGCAGAGGGGATGCCGGAGGTGGATGGCTTGATGGCCATGGTCCTCCAAGCCACCAACTCCAGGAGTCTACTCTGGGGTGGTCATCTGTGGGGGTGATGGGGTGGTCAGCTGTGGTGGTGATAGAGTGGTCTGCTGTAGTGGTGATGAAGTGGTCCGTTGTGGTGGTGATGGAGTGGTCTGCTATAGTGGTGATGGAGTGGTCCGTTGTGATGGTGATGGAGTAGTCTCCTGCCCTGAGGTGGGAGTCCCCAGACGGGATGCCGGGGTCCTGGACCCACCACCCCTACTGAAGGGCAGTCGATGTCCCGTCATCTGTGGATAAAATCATGAAAAGAAAGGTTAGTCTCAGGATATATATAAACATATGTATATATGTTTAACAACTACATACTCTGTGTCTGTTTCAGTTTCAAATTCCCCCTCAGTTTCAGTGTCACTGTGGTTATCTGTTTGAATAACTTCATCAGTATCCAAATCAGCCCTAGACCATTTTGATCGAGAGACAAGGTCTTTGTCAATGTGCTCACCCCCCGTAGTGACGAGTGTCTCATCCATTATGACTGGATCAATGTTGAACAACAAATTGGCATCGTTGAGCTCGTGTGGTGCAAGCTGATAAGCGTCATCGACCTCCTCGGAGACATTGTCAGTGATCTGACTTCGGGCCTTGGCCTTGATAACTGCATACCAGTCCCGATGTCCTCCCGGGAAGTCGGTGTAATAAACCTGCTCAGCTTGTTGGGCAAAAATGAAGGGATCAAACCCTTTATATCTACCATTCTTCTTGACCTCAACTAAGCCGTAGTTGTTGTCAACCTTTGTTCCAACCTTTATAGAATTGATTTGTGACGATTAAGTGAATTATGTTGAATATTTTAAAAATTATATAATAAACTAATAAGAAAGAAAGTATAATTTGTTGTGCATTCAAAAAATCAAGGATAACATAGAAAAAGATTATAGTGATTTAGTTCTTGAAAACTATAAACTTTCATAGATAAGTTGCTAGCTAACTTTCAAAAAGTTATAAATTACTGAATAATATATAAGTTATATATATTTACCAAACAGACATTAATAATATAGTGTGTTATTTCTCAGGATCTGGGCAAGGCAAAAGATGAATCTTCACCTTCACCACATGTGGATCATGGTGAAGGAAGCAAAACAAAAGAATCGATGAGTATAAAAATGATGGAACAGCCTACAGGTGCAGGGTGGGCAGTGTTCTATACACCAACGGGTGATGATGAGGAAATCAAATATGATCAGGCAGTGTATTACAGTCCAGATAGAAAGACTTACTGGTCAATTACCTTGGCTTACAACAGGCTTAAGCACCACTACGAAGCTGGTGATGGTGAAGGCTCGGTGTACGAAAAAGGTTTCCATTTGACACCAATACCAGAAGAGGATATCAGTTTATAACTAACTGAAGGAGAAAGAAATGTTAAGAATAATGAAGCTGATCAGAGAGTGATGAAAAATAATGCTCTCATTGCGGGGTGCACTCAGAATGGGCTTTTCAATCAGGGGATTGAGTTGTTTAGGAGAATGGTTGGTGTTGCCTTTGATAGAGAGAGAGAGAGAGGGTCAGTGTAAAAATGGTTAGTGTTTTTTATTCTTTTAATTTCTACCTTTTTTCAAAAAAAAAAGATAAGACTTTGTATGGGGATGAGATAATAGGCTAAAGTGGAGGCATAACAACTTTAGTGGAATTCAATCCTGAGATGTAGTGACCGGGGTACTTGATGCCCCTCTAAGCATTTGTTCTATATCTTAACGAAATTAATAGTAGAGTATTAATTACTACACCAAATTAGTCCCTAAAATACATGTACAATGAATTTAATCTATTCAAAAGCAAATTTAGCTCTTATCTTTGAGAACTAATTTTCTATTTAGGCTTTGAAATTGACACCAACAATCAATTAAGCTTTAAAATTAACACCAATAATCAATTAGGTCCTTCACAAACTATTTCATCAAACTAGCTTTCAACAGCCAAATGACTTGTTTATGAAACAAAACAACCTTGTAATATGTTACAAATTTCATGAGTAAATTTTAAAAATAGAAACAAAAACAAACTACAATAGAAAACATAAATAGAATCAGAATACCATAGAAAACAGAATCCAATTATTTCTGATAATTGCTATAATAGTAATTAATATAATAATTTCTTGAACTCTTTGTTAGAATAATGTTAATTAATAAGAGCAAAAGTTATTCACTCTAATCCAATTTTCATGTCAGCTTTCAGAAACATGATTAGCAGTAATTCTAGTCATGCATGATGAACTATACTTTTTTTATCGTTTTTATGATATCATGTTTTTCTTAGTTATTTCAATAAGATTTTTTTTTTATGATTAGTAGTAACAGGTTTTGACGCTCTTCTTTTGCTGATTGGGGTTATTCTCTTCATTTTGATTTATATAGCTGAAAAGTTATTCAAAAACCAAAGAGGCTAACTTAACGGTATTTGCTTCTAATACACCCTGCAGGTTCAAACTCAATACATCCTAATCAAACCCCACGGTATTTGCTTCTAAATGATAGTTTTTATTGTAAAGAGTGATACTATGTGTTAAAGTACATTTCATATCTATCAACTGTTACATTAAATTTATAAATCCAAATTTACTCTCTTCTCACAAGGTTAACATGTTCATATGTGTTTCTCACTCTCTAAGACTTGTTCATATCTTATAATAACAAGGTGATTGTGAACACTTTTTGAGACTTGTTCATATTTTATAATAACAAGTTAATTGTGAACACCATCTTGTTTCTTTTTACTTTTTATTTTTTATTTTTTTGTTTTTTATTTTGTTAGGAAGATATAATTTTATAATAAGAAAAAAATTAAAAACCTCATCCCCATCTCCCTTTTATTCCCACAGCAATGAACCTGCATAATTCCACCAACTCCATTACAAGCATGGGAGTGATCAGAATATTGTAAAGTTCTCACAAAATTAGTTTAAAACCCAAGCAATTTTCATCAATAAAGAGGAGTTTTTTCTAAAAAGAGATCAAAAAATTGAACATCCTAATCCTGGTTCATTAACCTACAAAATTAGAAACAACAAACAATAGCCTAAACCAAAAACAACCAAACAATAACCAATCTTTCTTCTCATCTTCTCAACCCACAACAACCCAAATCCATTCAAAAATACAACCAATAGCCAACAAAAACCAATAGCCAACAATACATAACAAATAGAACACAATAAGGGAGTAAGGGAACAGATTCGAACCTGACCACTACAGAACCATGAGGGAGACAACCGTGAGTGTGTGTCAGCTGTGAGGGAGCCCGGAGCCAGCAGTCAAGAGCCAGGAGGGAGTCAGCCACTGACGGAGAGGAGAAGGAGAAGGGAGGAAACCCACAATGTGGTCAGCGGAGGGGGAGAGGGAAGTGAGGAGATGGACACACGGGGCAGAGTGGAGAAGGATACGCGAGAAGAGGAAAGGGGGAGAAAAGAAAACGAGTAAAGTAGAGCAGAGAAGAAACACTGATTAGGGCTCGAGAAAGGGGTGATTAAGTTATAACCCTTAGCGACGGCAACGTTTTACCGTCGCTAATAAAACACACTAGCGACGGCAGACCCCATCACTATGGTTAGTACATCAATCGTCGCTAACTGGCAGTGGCTATATAGGGTTTTCTAGTACTGCATGTAGCGACGGTAATACAAGACCATTGTAACATCCCGATTTTTAATTAATTACCGGGTGTGGTAAATTTCAGGATTAAGGTTATGGGTTGATTAAGTTAGAGGTTGATTAAGACTAATTGCCCATTTAAGTTAATTGTTGAATAATAATTATAATAATAATAATAATGTTGGAAAATGACCAAGGAGCCCTTGGTGGTTTGGAGGCTACGGTTCTCTCTCCCTCTCCCTTCATTCGTGTTGAGTGTGATTTGATGGCTGATGGGATTGGACTTAATGGTGACATGATGGCTGTTGGAGAGTGGGACGTTGATGGGGGCAGTGTGATGATAAGAGTAGGTGCACGTTTCCCCTTCTCTCATTCCCTTCATTTTCTCTTGGTTGCATTTTCAGATGGGGAGAGGAAACGCTCATCCTTCTCCCTGGAGCTCTCTGAAGCTTCTACTTCTTCTCCTTCGTCCTCTTCTTCATCTTCTTCTTCCACTCACTCCCTGTGTTGAGCCGAGTGGGACAGCGTGTGGCTGTGTACTCTGGAGGCTGGGTTCCTCCTTTGTTTCCCCTGGTACCTCTTTTTCTCCTCCTTCGTCTTCCATTTATGGGGCTGTTCGAGCCCCGGTGTGTGAAGCCTGTAGCAGCGTGTGGTTGCCTTGGTTGTGGAAAGATGGTCCACTATGTGAGCTGTGCTGCTGCTCGTGTAGAAGAAGGCATGGTTTGATGCATGGAGGCATATTGATCCTCCATTATTGGTGAGGACTGGTTGGTTCATGTCTGGGAGCAGAAGCCTTGGATCCTCCACTGGACCGAGTGTGAAGGTTGTCTGCGTGGTACCTTGGAGGCTGTGATGCTTGAATGTAGAGGAGTATTGGAATCCTCTGCTGGCAGTGGGAAAAAATGATGTTTTGCTTGGGAGCTTGGTGGTCCTCCATCTTTGTTGAGGACGGTGTTGTGCTTGGAGGCTGTCCTGTTAGGGGGGAAGCTATGTTTAGCTCTCCCCAGGGCTGAAAGCCGAGCAGAGTGGTGCTTGGAGTGTTGATGGCTTTGAGGCTCGAGTGGAGATAATGTGTGGTCCTCCGAGCTGTGAGCGTGTTGCTGGGACGACTGGGAGCCATGTTGGCTCTTCCCACGATTGGAATGCCGAGCAGAGTGCTGCTGTGGCTGGGCCGAGTGGCCAATGTGACTTCTGGAACGTCATTCCAGGTAAGGGGGCTTTGCATCTCAAATGCATGGTTTATAGACGGGTTTCCGGGTGAAATTATCACACTGTGTTGTGTTTGATGTGTGTTGTATGTTGTTTGAGTAGTAGCCCAGATATTGTATTATTTTATGGCCATGGTGGTCTATATGATGTGATGTATGATTTCCGTCCATATGATGTATGATGCTTGTTGATGATGTTTATGTTAGAATGTATGAGATGCATATGATGAATGCCGAGTGCATTGTGTGGTCCTCTACTAGTCCCTGTGCGTATTGTACATTTAAATGCATGTGAGCCTTGTTGATGTATATGCGTAGGCTGAATGCATGTATGGGGACTGTTATGTTGAATGCCGAGTAGGCTTTATATATGAAAGCATAAGATGCTTATTGTAAAGGATAAATCCGAGTGATAGAGGATAATCTGAGTGGATGGCATGGTGATTGCCGAGTGGATGAGATATAAGTTGAGTCATCTGATTCGCTGTGGAAATGCCGAGTACATATAATGTTGAACGCTAATTACCGAGTGGGCAATCGGATGAATATGTGTTGAATGTAAGTGAATATGTGTTGAATATGATGAAAGACCTCGAGTTGGACTCGGGGCAGTGCCTAGGGCACTAAGCGTGAAATGAGACGCTTGATGAAAGACCTTGGGTTAGACTCAAGGCAAATGTCAAGTGCATTGGCGTTGGACACCAAGTGAATGAGACTGTATGCATCCGATTCGCCATTGGAATGCGTTGGATGTCTATTACCGATCGGCAATCAGATGAAACATGTGAGAATATGATTAAGTCCTTTGAGCTGGGCTCAGGCAGACTCCTTGAGCGTGGCTCGGAGTGTGAATATTATTGATATAGTGTTGGGATAGATTTGGGGTGAAATCCGATTGGATGAATATATGATTATTGAGGATGTTGTGCTTATAGCCGAGTGAAATAGGTGAATTCCCGATCGAATGATGTTTGTGATTGTTCATATTAAATGGTAGTGTGTATGCTTTGATTGATGGTAGATGTATTATTGTATAATTGAGGATTGTGGTAAAATCCGAGTCAGTAACTGTCATTTAATATGTAAAGCTCACCCCTACACCATTTTTCAGTATGTACAGGTCGGTCGGAAATGATGTGAAGGACTCAAGTCCGAGTGATGTGCACTCCGACTGTTGAGTGCTTATGTTGTATATATATATGTTGTGTATAAGCGGTGTTAAGCCTTGGCTGGCTCATATAATAACGTTGTATAATGAATACAAATATATGTGTATAGAAATTTGAGTGCCTATTTATATAAATATGGTTTACATTGTTATCATGTATTGTATCAGATTATAAGTGTTGATAAATGAATAATGTTAAGATGATAAATATTCCGAGTGTATGAATATATATACATATAAGTATTTTATGTTGATTTGATGCTTCTTATCAACTGGGGTAAGTGGTTGAATGAATAATGATAACATGTATTGGATTTGGCTGAGTGTTGATGGATAGAATAATGTTAAGGTAAAGAATTCCGAGTGAAACATTATTGTGGGAGCCGAGCCGAGTGAGGCTAAATATGTGGCCTTTTCCGGGTGAATAGGCTTGAATGATTCCGAGTGAAAAATATGGGTAAACCCTGAGTGGGGAATGATTTGAATATCCCGAGTGGAAATCCGAGTGAATCCCTTCCGAGGGAAGATTTGTTGTAATGGGTTAGATTGGAATATATTCTAAGTGTGTGATACATGTATAATCTGAGTAAATAAGATGATTTATTCCGAGTGGTTAGGATCTGAGCAAGTCCGAGTGGGACTTACTTAATGAATTCCCCAAGTGAATAAGGTTCCATATTCTGAGTGATTAAGATCATGTATCCCAAATGGTTAAGCATTGAATAAGTCCGAGTGACTTAACTTGGTGAATATTCCGAGTGATTTGGGAGTAAAGTAAACCTGATTGGAACTTGACTGTTGGGATCCTTTCCAAGGAGAAAGGAGATTGAGTATTCTCTGAGTGTGAGAAGTGTAATTATGCCGAGTGATGAATGTGTAGGGTAATCCCGATTGAATTGTGGTTGGAATACACCGAGTGGTGTTTGATTGGGAAGTATTCCAAGTGAGGGGTTTATGGAATCCGAGTGGGATGACCCTCATTTCTCGAGTGGATCATTGTGTGGCCTTGTGGATAAAAACATGGAACTAAGTTATGGGATGTATATGTGTGTGAGGTCGTTTCCGAGTGATTGGAACCTTGATTCTGAGTGTTTGGATAGTCGCGTGTGGCTTCTCGCTTCAGCGAACAAGGCATTCGCTCCAGCGAGTGTGTGCTTTGGAAGGCTTTTGGGTTGGTTCACTAAAGCGGTGTGAGGTTCTATATCCCGAGCGAGTAGGCTGTCTCGCTCAAGCGTGCTGGATCTCGCTTGAGCGAGTGGGCACTGTTTTGTGGGCTTCGCTTGAGCGCTGTGTCTTCCGCTGGGCTGTGTGGCGATCGGCTTTTGTGCTTGGCTCACTGAAGCTTGTTCCCGATCAGTTTTTCTTTCTTTTGCCTTCCATTCCCTTATTCTTTTTTGACCCGGTTCCATTGGTATTATTTTGGGAAAAATTTCCCCTGTTTTAGGTTTTATTTATTTATTAAAAACTAAGGGTGTTTCATTTTGGTATCAGAGTTTTTGCTTTGTTCAGCCTTATGTTGGTTTTAGAATCCTAGGTGTTACATTTTGGTATCAGAGCAGACCAAAAGGTCCATGGCCATGGTATGCCTACTGTGTGTGTGCGGTTATGTGCAATATGACCGATTATCATTATTGCTTGTGGTATTTTGTTGGATTTGATGCATGCTATGAATGGTTTGTATGGCTATATGCCTATGTGTTTGCTGGGGGCAGAAGTGAGGTACTACTGTTGTAATGTTGATTGGGGATAGAGTTGTTACTACCCTGAGTCTGTTGTTCATAAAATACTTGAGGTTGTTCTAAGCCTGGGTTGATTGGAAAGGAAATGAAATGGTATATGTTGAGATCCCCTTTTATACAGAAAGATGTCAGATTAATTGGCTAGGACTCTTGTGTATGCCATGTTAATGGTTCATGGCCGAGTCATGTTTGTTGAATGAAATTGAACTCATGTTTGAGTTGATGAGGTGAATAATGTTGAGGAATCCCATAGTGGGAGGATTTGAAATTGTGTAATTGCTTGTGCCATTTGTGATGGATGCTTTATTCCCTTGGCACGTGAACTCCCATATGGTATATGATGTAATTGATTAGTTGCAGTCCCTAGGTTAAAAATTTGAATATGATCATGAATGAATAAATGTGAAATCAGGTATATGTCGAATTGGGATTGTGTCTCGGTGGTTGGCTGAGGAAACCGAGTGAATGGTTGATTAGATGTTAGGCCACTAGGCATGATCAAGTGGGATCGATATTAGTAAGATGGATACCTGAGAGATTGGAAAACTGGGTGAGAATTGATATGGTTGGGTACCTGTTTGGTTTGGGTACTGTCTCGGTTTTGTGGTTGAAAACCGAGTGAATTGTTGATTGAGTTGTTACCCGGTGTTGTATATTTGAGTGAGTGTAATGCATTATTGGCTTAAGGCTAAGTTATGGCCGGTAAATGGATGATGGCATTGAGGATTATTAGGCTGATTGGCCAATGGTTTATGATAAATAAGATTAAATAAGAGATATTTACTCGGTTTGGACTGGAAACCGATTGCTTTTATGCCATTTTATGGTGTGTGTGACTGGCATTTGATGATTATTATCATGAGATTTACACTAGGATAAATGTATGGATGATATGTATGCCTTGTGTGGGTCGGAATTATACTGTTGGTATACCATTTTATAGTGATGGTGATGGATGGTTGCCGATTGTTGGCATGTGATGCACCATTATGGGTGCGTAATAATGCTGTTGATGAGTATAAATTGCCATAAATTCTCATATAGATTAATATTATCCGAGTGACTTTGGTCAGTATGAGTGAAAAAAAAATTGTGAGGATGCTATTTCGGTATGACTCTACATGCCATAGGTATTGTGGCAGTGTGCATCTTGCAGTGACTTTATGCAATTGTTGTGACCCTATAGGAATGAGGCATCATCCTATAAGTTGGATGCAGCAGTTCATAGGTCGGGCAAGTGAGACTGTAGCTGCTTATGGGGATGGCTTAAGTCTATCGGACTGCTCCAAGCAAAGATGAGAGTGTGTCGAGTGTGCAGTAAATATTAGTGTATCAAAATGTGGATGAGTGAATGAAAGGAATGTAATTTCGAGTGGAATCCTTCTGGGAAAAAGAATTGCTGAGTGGTGTGAAGTTTTCTAAGGCAAAGTAAAGCCTTGAATTTGGTGTACTGCTCGAGTTGGAATGTTTCCGAGTAGTGCATACCCGAATGGGTGATTTCCGAGTCGGATGTGACACTTCCGAGTGGAAGGTGTTAAGAGTGTGATGTCTCGAAATTTCTTGTGGTGTGATCGGCAAACCGCTTGAGAGGTGAGATTGTGCCGATTGGAATTGACTGGTCGGTGAATGCTTGGAAAGCATTGGTATATAATTGTTTTGAGTGGCATGCGGTGATATGCCGAGCTGTTTATTGAAGCAGGTTTATGTTGAATTTCAAGGACGAAATTCCTTGAAGGTGGGGAGAAATGTAACATCCTGATTTTTAATTAATTACCGGGTGTGGTAAATTTCAGGATTAAGGTTATGGGTTGATTAAGTTAGAGGTTGATTAAGAGTAATTGCCCATTTAAGTTAATTGTTAAATAATAATTATAATAATAATAATAATGCTGGAAAATGACCAAGGAGCCCTTGGTGGTTTGGAGGCTACGGTTCTCTCTCCCTCTCCCTTCATTCACGTTGAGTGTGATTTGATGGCTGATGGGATTGGATTTAATGGTGACATGATGGCTATTGGGGAGTGGGACGCTGATGGGGGCAGTGTGATGATAAGAGTAGGTGCACATTTCCCCTTCTCTCATTCCCTTCATTTTCTCTTGGTTGCATTTTCGGATGGGGAGAGGAAACGCTCCTCCTTCTCCCTGGAGCTCTCTGAAGCTTCTACTTCTTCTCCTTCGTCCTCTCCTTCATCTTCTTCTTCCACTCACTCCCTGTGTTGAGCCGAGTGGGACAGCGTGTGGCTGTGTGCTCTGGAGGCTGGGTTCCTCCTTTGTTTCCCCTGGTACCTCTTTTTCTCCTCCTCCTTCTTCCATTTGTGGGGCTGTTGGAGCCCCGGTGTGTGAAGCCTGTAGCAGCGTGTAGTTGCCTTGGTTGTGGAAAGATGGTCCACTGTGTGAGCTGTGCTGCTGCTCGTGTAGAAGAAGGCATGGTTTGATGCATGGAGGCATATTGATCCTCCATTGTTGGTGAGGACTGGTTGGTTCATGTCTGGGAGCAGAAGCCTTGGATCCTCCACTGGACCGAGTGTGAAGGCTGTCTGCATGGTACCTTGGAGGCTGTGATGCTTGAATGTAGAGGAGTGTTGGAATCCTCTGTTGGCAGTAGGAGAAGATGATGTTATGCTTGGGAGCTTGGTGGTCCTCCATCTTTGCTGAGGACGGTGTTGTGCTTGGAGGCTGTCCTGTTCGGGGGGAAGCTATGTTTAGCTTTCCCCAGGGCTGAAAGCCGAGCAGAGTGGAGCTTGGAGTGTTTATGGCTTTGAGGCTCGAGTGGAGATAATGTGTGGTCCTCCGAGCTGTGAGCATGTTGCTGGGACGACTGGGAGAAATGTTGGCTCTTCCCACGATTGGAATGCCGAGCAGAGTACTGCTGTGGCTGGGCCGAGTGGCCAATGTGACTTCTGGAACGTCATTCCAGGTAAAGGGGCTTTGCATCTCAAATGCATGGTTTATGGACGGGTTTCCGGGTGAAATTGTCACACTGTGTTGTGTTTGATGTGTGTTGTATGTTGTTTGAGTAGTAGCCTGGATATTGTATTATTTTGTGGCCATGGTGGTCTATATGATGTGATGTATGATTTCCGTCCATATGATGTATGATGCTTGTTGATGATGTTTATGTTAGAATGTATGAGATGCATATGATGAATGCCGAGTGCATTGTGTGGTCCTCTACTAGTCCCTGTGCGTATTGTACATTTAAATGCATGTGAGCCTTGGTGATGTATATGCGTATGCTGAATGCATGTATGGGGACTGTTATGTTGAATGCCAAGTAGGCTTTATATATGAAAGCATAAGATGCTTATTGTAAAGGATAAATTCGAGTGATAGAAGATAATCCGAGCGGATGGCATGGTGATTGCCGAGTGGATGAGATATAAGCTGAGTCATCTGATTCGCTATGGAAATACTGAGTGCATATAATGTTGAACGCTAATTACCGAGTGGCAATCGGATGAATATGTGTTGAATGTAAGTGAATATGTGTTGAATATGATGAAAGACCTCGGGTTGGACTCGGGGCAGTGCCTAGGGCACTAAGCGTGAAATGAGACGCTTGATAAAAGACCTTGGGTTGGACTCAAGGAAAATGCCGAGTGCATTGGCGTTGGACGCCGAGTGAATGAGATTGTATGCATCCGATTCGCCACTGGAATGCGTTGGACGTCTATTCTTGATCGGCAATCAAATGAAACATGTGAGAATATGATTAAGTCCTTTGAGCTGGGCTCAGGCAGACTCCTTGAGCGTGGCTCGGAGTGTGAATATTATTGATATAGTGTTGGGATAGATTTGGGGTGAAATCCGATTGGATGAATATATGATTATTGAGGATGTTGTGCTTATAGCCGAGTGAAATGGGTGAATTCCCGATCGGATGATGTTTGTGATTGTTCATATTAAATGGTAGTGTGTATGCTTTGATTGATGGTAGATGTATTATTGTATAATTGAGGATTGTGGTAAAATCCGAGTCAGTAACTGTCATTTAATATGTAAAGCTCACCCCTACACCATTTTTCAGTATGTGCAGGTCGGTCGGAAATGATGTGAAGGACTCAAGTCCGAGTGATGTGCACTCCGACTGTTGAGTGCTTATGTTGTATATATATATATGTTGTGTATAAGCAGTGTTAAGCCTTGGCTGGCTCATATAATAACGTTGTATAATGAATACGAATATATGTGTATAGAAATTCGAGTGCCTATTTATATAAATATGGTTTACATTGTTATCATGTATTGTATCAGATTATAAGTGTTGATAAATGAATAATGTTAAGATGATAAATATTCCGAGTGTATGAATATATATACATATAAGTGTTTTATGTTGATTTGATGCTTCTTATCGACTGGGATAAGTGGTTGAATGAATAATGATAACATGTATTGGATTTGGCTGAGTGTTGATGGATAGAATAATGTTAAGGTAAAGAATTCCGAGTGAAACATTATTGTGGGAGCCGAGCCGAGTGAGGCTAAATATGTGGCCTTTTCCAGGTGAATAGGCTTGAATGATTCCGAGTGAAAAATATGGGTAAACCCCGAGTGGGGAATGATTTGAATATCCCGAGTGGAAATCCGAGTGAATCCCTTTCGAGGGAAGATTTGTTGTAATGGGTTAGATTGGAATATATTCTAAGTGTGTGATACATGTATAATCCGAGTGAATAATATGATCTATTCCGAGTGGTTAGGATCTGAGCAAGTCCGAGTGGGACTTACTTAATGAATTCCCCGAGTGAATAAGGTTCCATATTCCGAGTGATTAAGATCATGTATCCCAAGTGGTTAAGCATTGAATAAGTCCGAGTGACTTAACTTGGTGAATATTCCGAGTGATTTGGGGTTAGAGTAAACCCGATTGGAACTTGACTGTTGGGATCCTTTCCAAGGAGAAAGGAGGTTGAGTATTCTCCGAGTATGAGTAGTGTAATTATGCTGAGTAATGAATGTGTAGGGTAATCCCGATTGAATTGTGGTTGGAATACACCGAGTGGTGTTTGATTGGGAAGTATTCCGAGTGAGGGGTTTATGGAATCCGACTGGGATGAATCTCATTTCCTGAGTGGATCATTGTGTGGCCTTGTGGATAAAAACATGGAACTAAGTTATGGGATGTATATGTGTGTGAGGTCGTTTCCGAGTGATTGGAACCTCGATTCCGAGTGTTTGGATAGCCGCGTGTGGCTTCTCGCTTCAGCGAACAAGGCATTCGCTCCAGCGAGTGTGTGTGCTTTGGAAGGCTTTTGGGTTGGTTCGCTAAAGCGGTGTGAGGTTCTATATCCCGAGCGAGTAGGCTGTCTCGCTCAAGCGTACTGGATCTCGCTTGAGCGAGTGGGCGTTGTTTTGTGGGTTTCGCTTGAGCGCTGTGTCTTCCGCTGGGCTGTGTGGCGATCGGCTTTTGTGCTTGGCTCGCTGAAGCTTGTTTCCGATCAGTTTTTCGTTCTTTTGCCTTCCATTCCCTTATTCTTTTTTGACCCGGTTCCATTGGTATTATTTTGGGAAAAATTTCCCCTATTTTGGGTTTTATTTATTTATTAAAAACTAAGGGTGTTTCATTTTGGTATCAGAGCTTTTGCTCTCTTCTGCCTTATGTTGGTTTTAGAATCCTAGGTGTTACAACCGTCACTAATCCCCTGAATATTAGTGACGGCAACACAAGACCGTCACTAATCCCCTGAATATTAGCGACGGCAAAACAATACCGTCACTAATCCCCTAAATATTGACGACGGTAACACAATGCCGTCACTACGTTCCTGATCCGGTCCTAACACCGGCCCCCAAGAGCATGGCTTTAATGCCTTGCCAGATCAGCATTTTGAAGAAAGAGAAGTACTCTTTAAATACACTACAAATACTATACGGAGTGCACGCCGCCAAGGCTCATAACTCTGCCCAGGCACGTTACCCCGCCAAGGAATGTAACTCCGTCCAGGCATGTTACTCCGCCAAGGAATGTAACCCCGCCAAAGTTGTTACTCCGCCAAGCCATAGGCTCAATATTGGCGGAATATCGAATTTCCCATACTGCGTAGCGAGCCCATACTCACAACCCCGGCACGAGATTGACTCTGTCTTGAGAGGTTAATAATGGGAATCACGCTGTCACGCATAAAGGGAAATAACAATAAAATATTAAAGCACTAACGCTTTCCAGACAAGTGGTGATACCTACTACAATAATGGTGCATGTAAACGGCGCAGGGACCCACTACCTTTTCAGCATTATGCCTGAAGACAAGGAGCGGGTCCTACCAATAATGGAGCACCAGTAACAGGTATATAAACCTCTCTTGAAAAGGTATAAGGGATCTTTTTCCCATTCTCTGAACCTTACACTCTCTTACTTGCATAATTCTCTCTGACTGTCTTTCTAAGTCTCTAAGTATTCTGAAATACTGACTTGAGCATCGGAGAACGATTGCAGGTACCACCCCCAATCGGGTCAAGGCAACGAAGATCCCGTCAGGCGGACTGTGACACCGCCCAAGAGTACATTGCACTCCGCCTCAGCATACAAAGACTCACCGTATTTACATTTATACGCACATTGCTTTGTATCAAAGACATATTTATATGTATATTTTGAGTTGTTCTACAAGCATATTTCTACACCCCCTGTAAAGAACAGTTCATTGGCACGCCCAGTGGGACCTGTAAACTTGGTAATCCCACAATCTTTGATCAATCTTCATCATCAATGGAGAGACAAGGACCAGAGATGCAGAACGAGGATTCTCCTCCACGCAATCCCAGACGTCTTAACTTCGATGATGGTGCTCAGAAAAAAGCAACGCAAGCTGATTCTCTAGATCCAAGAGATGACATGATTCGAATGTTGAGAGAAGAACTTGCGGAACTTCGTCGTGAAAAAGCAAACCCAGTGCATGAGAAAGCTGGTCCCGCAAGACAGCCACATCATGAACCACACATGCAGGAGGAATCAAGCACTCCTCACTACTCTCGTATTCCTACATACATGGAGGAGCAACGAAGCCTCCCACTGGTGAATGCTCAGCATCAAGAAGGAAGGAGAGCAGGCTCAAACGCATCCCCCTTAGGATATAAGATGAGCATCCCATTTTCTAAAAGGCTCATGAATGCACATGTACCCAGACATTTGTAAACTATGCAGCCCATTTCTATAGGGAAATATACTGGGGAAACAGATCCCTCTAAGCATTTAGATGCTTATATCTACGAGGCCATGTTTCTAGGAGCTGAGGAGGATGTCATGTGCAGAATGTTCCCCAGAACCCTTACAGGTGAAGCTCTTAGTTGGTTCAAGAGCTTACCTTCAGGTTCCATTGATTCGTGGGAGGAGCTGGCCTCAGCTTTTGGAAGCCACTTCGTGATCTCCAGGGATGCACCCAGAACCTCTCATACCTTGGCTCAGATCAAACAAGGCGACAAAGAATCTCTGAAGGATTTCCTTAAGAGATTTTACAAGGAGGCAGCCATGGTCCCTGATCTGACAGAGGCAATCCAGTTGCATATTCTCATAGAAGCTATGCAACCAAAGTCACCTTTCGCTTTGTCGTTGGCAAAGGGACCTCCAACCACGATGGAGGAATTTCGCAGGAAGGCGTCCAAGTATGTGGGTATCGAGATGCATTTGGAAGCCACTGCATCTCGCAGTAAACCACCCCCTGCAACTCCACCTCACGACAAAGGGAAAGAGAAGTCGTTGAAGAACGACAAGTCCCACCAAAGGGACAAAGTAGGGAACCAACCTTTCAAACAGCAAGACAGACGCGTGTTCAATTTTGCTCATTATGCACCACTCAACACAACTTGCGAGCAAATCTTGCGTGAAATAGGATGGACCACCCTCAATGTTTATGGAATTCAACGTCCACCCCCAATCAGGCGCGGTGGAAACCCGAAGAAATATTGTGAATTCCATGAGTCAGTTGGCCACACCACAGAAGAATGTAAGCAACTCAAAAATACCATTGAGGTGCTCATTCGTGAAGGTAAACTGAAACATTACCTGTTCAAAGGCAAATCTCATGATGAGCCTGAAAAATTTGAAAAGCGACATCGTGATCGTTCTCCGGATCCTGATAGTACTCGGGAACCAAAACGTACGGCGGTGTCAGAGAAACAAAAAGGCATTGTTCTGGAGTACGCCCAACAAGAACCGAGCCCTGAACCTAGATCACGAGGTAAAAGGCAGGTGGTGGACATGATTGCTGGAGGCTTCGCAGGAGGCGGACCCTCAAACACCGCCCGGAAAAATCATCATCGAATGATTTTATCTGTGCAGGGCAAGAACAAAGAATATCGCCCATTCAGGGACGGAATTCAGACTCCGCCTATAACTTTCACAGATGATGATTTTGGCCCAACCATTCCTGAGGGAGATGATGCGGTAGTGATCATTGCGGTGATCGCTAATATGGATGTAAAACGCATCCTAGTTGATCAGGGAAGTTCCTGCGACGTTATTTTTTATGACTGTTTTAAACGCATGGGACTGACTGATGCTGATTTGCAGCCTTATACACAGGACCTTACAGCTTTTAATGGTGCCAAACAGCCTACTAAAGGCTACTTGGACACAAGGATTACCTTCGATGGTGAACCTGGAGCAAGGACTGTGAAATCCAGGGTTCTTGTCATTGATGTTAAATCCCCATACAATGGCATCATTGGGCGGCCTACTCTGAATGCCATGGAAGCCATCGTTTCAACCCCCCACTTGTTAATCAAGTTCATTGATAAAGATAATCAAGTCTCATCCGTCAGGGGTGACCAGGAGATGGCTCGTTACTGTTACAATTTAAGTCTTAACATGGTGAAGCTTGAAACCATGTCTAAGAAAAGGAAATTGAACGAAGGAAACAGTGCGGCGGCATCCGTCAACCTGGTGGATCTTGATCCCAGGGCGGAGTCTTCTATAGACCCACTAAATCCTTCGAAACCAACTCCTGATGGTGGTTCCAAGTCTATTGTTTTGGGCAGCACCCCGGAGCAAATTACCAACATCAATGACAAGCTAGAGCCTAACATGGAAGCAAGACTGATTGCACTCCTCCATGAATACAAGGAAATTTTTGCCTGGACAGCCGCAGACATGCCTGGTATGGATCCTAACTTCTGTTGCCACCGCCTGGCGGTGTATCCTAAAACTAAGCCAGTGGCACAAAAGAAACGGCGTATGGGTCCTGCTAAGCAAAATGCTGCTTGCGAACAAACCGAAGAACTCCTTAAGGCGGGGTTCATCAGGGAACTCCGTTACTCTTCTTGGCTGTCCAACGTGGTTATGGTGCAGAAAGCCAATGGCAAATGGCGCATGTGCATAGACTACGTTGATTTGAATAAATGTTGTCCCAAAGATCCTTATCCTCTCCCCAACATTGACAGACTGGTTGACGATTCATCAGGATACAAGTATCTATCCTTCATGGATGCTTACTCCGGATACAACCAAATTCCAATGTGTGAGGATGATCAGGAGAAAACAGCATTTATCAATGACAGAGGGGTCTTTTGCTACAATGTCATGCCATTTGGGCTGAAGAACGCTGGGGCCACCTACCAGCGCATGATCAACAAAGTTTTTGAGGGCATGCACACAAAGCTGGTGGAGGTTTATATTGATGATATCATCACCAAAACCCCAGAAGGAGGAGACCATGTTGAAGACCTACGCCTCATTTTTCAACGCCTACGGCAATACAACATGAGACTCAACCCACTGAAATGTACATTTGCTGTGCCTGGGGGGAGATTTTTGGGTTTCATGTTAACACAAAGAGGCATAGAAGCTAATCCTGACAAGTGTCGTGTGATACAAGAGTTATAGAGCCCCAAAACACTGAAAGAGGTACAATCCCTCAATGGCAAAATCGCTGCTCTAGCACGATTCATGCCAAAAATGGCTCATCGCTCTCTCCCCTTATACAAGATGCTGAAGAAGGATAAGAAATTCAATTGGGGCCCAGAGCAAGAGGCGGCCTTCCAGAGCTTGAAAAATGTCTTAGCCAGCCCTCCAATCCTGGTAAAACCAAGCCCAGGTGAGCAACTCATCGTTTATTTGTCTGTTTCAGATGAAGCGCTGGCAGTGGCCCTGGTCAAAGAAACAGTCGAAGGCCAACGACCGGTGTACTTCACTGGTAAAACATTGCATGGTGCAGAGTGTCGTTATCAAAAGATTGAAAAGGCAGCACTTGCAGTTGTTTGGGCCTCACGACGTCTAAGACCATATTTCCATGCACATCCCATCCTGATTCGCACAGACTTGCCACTCCATACTATATTGTTCAAGCCAGACTTGGCAGGAAGGATGATCAAATGGGCCATAGAGCTCTCTGAATTCGACATATCCTACGAACCAAGAACTGCTATTAAGGCACAAGTCCTAGCAGATTTCGTAGTCGAATTAACAGGATCCAGCCCGGATGCAGATCATTCACACTGGACAGTATACGTCGATGGGTCTTCAAACAGCAAAGGATGTGGAGCAGGAATCGTTATAGAAAGTGATGACGGGGTACATCTTGAAATTTCATTGCACTTTACCTTCACTACGTCTAACAATCAGGCGGAGTATGAAGCCTGCTTAGCCGGACTCAGAGCAGCACAAGATATTGGGGCCAAAACTGTCACCCTATGCAGTGATTCTCAACTAGTCATCTCACAAATTCTTGGTGAGTATCAGGCTAAAGAACCTCTACTGCAACAATATCTGGACTGCGTCAATGAGTTGAAACAACGCTTCGATGAAGTAACTTTCAAGCATGTACCTCGCGAAGAAAATACACGTGCTGATATCCTGTCCAGGTTAGCCAGCACAAAGAAGGCGGGATGCACAACCACGGTTGTACAGAGTACTCTGGCGGAGCCAAGTATTTCCTTTCCCTCTTCAATTCATATGATTAAAAGCCGCCCCGTTGATGACAACTCCTGGGTAACACCAATAGTTTGTTATCTTGTTAATGGACAATTACCCATGGATGATCTTGAGCGAAAGAAGCTAAGGAAGGAGGCACCCTATTATACACTCCTGGATGGGCAGCTATACTGCCGAGGAATTTCTGTCCCATACTTAATTTGCATAAATGAAAACGAGGTGCCAGCTGTTTTGGAAGAAGTCCATGAAGGGCAATGTGGACATCATCCAGGGGCACGGAGTCTAGTGAGAAAAATCCTCAGGGCGGGGTATTGGTGGCCCACTATGAAACAAGACGCTGCCTCATATGTTCAAAAATGCGATCAATGTCAACGATTCGCGAATTTTCACCATACTCCAGCCGAGGAAATGTCATCATCAATAACGCCCTGGCCTTTCTATCAATGGGGCATGGATATTCTAGGTCCATTCCCAACTGCGCCCGGCGGTATCAAATACTTGTTAGTTGGTGTTGATTATTTCACCAAATGGATTGAGGCAGAGGCAGTGGTGCACATAACGTCAGCCAGGACCCGAAGATTCGTTTATGAGAATATCATTGCACGTTTCGGAGTCCCAGAACGCATAGTCACTGATAATGGCACCCAGTTCACAGATCGCAAGTTCACTGAACTCCTAGAAAATCTCAGCATCATGCAGATTTTCTCTTCTGTGGAACACCCTCAAACCAATGGACAAGCAGAGGTCGCCAACAGAGAAATCTTGAAGGGCCTCAAGAAACGCCTTGGTGAGGCAAAGGGAGATTGGGCAAATCAGTTATGCCATGTTTTATGGGCATATAGAACTACCCCACACTCCACCACGAATGAATCTCCGTATCGGCTGACATATGGAGTCGAGGCTGTCATTCCCATTGAATTAACAGCCCCTTCAGCTCGAGTCCTCCATTTCAATGAGGAAGCCAATCAACAGAACCTCGCACACGAATTGGAGGTTTTGGCGGAGTTGAGAGAGGAAGCCTTTGTGAGAGATCAAGCTGTCAAAGCAAAGGCCGCCAAACGGTATAATGCACGCATGTGCGAACGCCGTTTCAAAGAGGGAGATTTGGTCCTGAGAAGGGCCAACATTGGCAACAAATTTGCGCACCAAGGCAAATTGGCACCAAATTGGGAAGGTCCATACCGAGTCATCGAGGTTTTGGGCAAGGGTACATACCGCCTAGAAAACTTGGATGGCACTCCGGTCAGAAATAAATGGAACATTTTAAATTTACGCATATATTACAGTTAGTTGGGTAATACGGTATGATCTTTTCTTCCTAACTCAAGGATCTTCCTCTGTATGCTTTCCTTGAAAAGGTTTCGAAAAGATATATCCCAACTCAATCCTTTATGTAGTTCCATTCTCAATGAAATGCCTTCCTGCACTTAATCTTCACTCTAACTTTGAATTGATTATCCATGGCAGAATTTGTTCCCATGCAGATAAAACAACGACTCTAAAACTGAAGCACAAACGCATAACTCTTTATTCCATAAAGATCAACCAACATGCAACGCCGCTTCACAAACGGAGTCAACAAAAACTCCTTGGGGAATTGGTGTCTCAGCTATATGCTGCACCATACTGACCCTAAGGTACAGAAAACTCCTTGGGGGGAAAGGATTGGTGTCTCAGCTATATGCTGCACCATACCGACCCTAAGGTACAGAAAACTCCTTGGGGGGAAAGGATTGGTGTCTCAGCTATATGCTGCACCATACCGACCCTAAGGTACAGAAAACTCCTTGGGGGGAAAGGATTGGTGTCTCAGCTATATGCTGCACCATACCGACCCTAAGGTCCTACAGGCCGCCTATGGAAAGAACTAGTGTCACAGCTATATGCTGCACTAATTCGCCCCCAAGGTCCTGCAGGCTTCTTGTGGGAAGAGCTGGTGTCACAGCTATATGCTGCACCACGCTAACCCCAAAACCTAACCAAATTCTTGCAGGATGAATTGGTGTCACAGCTACATGCTGCACCATACCGCCTCGAAGGTTTAACCAATTTCTTGCAGGATAAATTGGTGTCACAGCTATATGCTGCACCATACCACCTCGAAGGTTTAACCAAATTCTTGCAGGATGAATTGGTGTCACAGCTATATGCTGCACCACTCCGCCTCGAAGGTTTAACCAAATTCTTGCAGGATGAATTGGTGTCACAGCTACATGCTGCACCATACCGCCTCGAAGGTTTAACCAATTTCTTGCAGGATAAATTGGTGTCACAGCTATATGTTGCACCATAGCAATCCGGACTTGATAATTTTCATTCGATCAGGAGTCGCACTCCAATCAAAATGCAAAAGGATGAACATTCCATCCAAAACTTGACTCTGCCTAACTCCCAACGTTTTACGGAGTACATGAGCAACAAACTCAAGCACTACCCAACAAGTTCAAGTAAGTTCAATACTTGTAAAATTGCGCTTCATCAAAATTCCTAAGAGGCTACTCAGCCTTATTACGGAATCCAGCTTCATTAAAGTTCCTAAGGGGCTACTCCGCCTTCTTACGGAATCCAATTCCTTGGAAATTCCTAAGGGGCTACTCCGCCTTCTTACGGAATCCAATTCCTTTGAAATTCCTAAGAGGCCACTCCGCCTTCTTACGGAATCCAATTCCTTTGAAATTCCTAAGAGGCCACTCCGCCTTCTTACGGAATCCAATTCCTTTGAAATTCCTAAGAGGCCACTCTGCCTTCTTACGGAATCTAGTTCCTTGGAAATTCCTAAGAGGCTACTCCGCCTCCTTACGGAATCCAACTTCTTTGAAATTCCTAAGAGGCCACTCTGCCTTCTTACGGAATCTGTTTCATCAAAGTTCCTAAGAGGCTACTCCGCCTTCTTACGGAATCCAGTTCCTTGGAAATTCCTAAGAGGCTACTCCGCCTCCTTACGGAATCCAACTTCTTTGAAATTCCTAAGAGGCCACTCTGCCTTCTTACGGAATCTGTTTCATCAAAGTTCCTAATAGGCTACTCCGCCTTCTTACGGAATCCAGTTCCTTGGAAATTCCTAAGAGGCTACTCCGCCTTCTTACGGCATCCAACTTCATTAAATTCCTAAGAGGCTATTCCGCCTTCTTACGGAATCCAACTCTATTAAAATCATTTCAAAGAAATTCTCAAGAGGTTACTACGCCTCATTATTGAATTTTACTTCACCAGAATTGCAAAAAGGCTATTCCGCCTCGTTATACCTAGTCATATTTCATTAAGTCCTCAGATGAATATTCCACCTGTGTTGAGCCTATGGCTTGACGGAGTAATATTCCGCCTTCTCAATATCATTTTACAAGGCATAAATACGACGGACTTAAACACTACTTCTATGAACAAGTATACATTTGCAGAAAATATGTTTTATTGAATATTGCCAATATTAATAAAAATCCAGAGCCTATCCTGGAACAAGGCGATATCATTAAAATGCTAACAAAAACAAAACTTGCAAAGAGATTGAGGAGGAGACTGAGAAGCTGATCTTTAAGGGTCAGACGGCTTCCCTTCTTGCTGAGTGGAGGTGAGCTGACTTTCTCCTAGCCTGGTCAAACTTTGGGAAGGAGGCAAGTCCGCCAAGACATATTCATCATTGGGTGCAGGCATATGACCTCCTTGCACAGGCACCATCAATTCTCCATTGATGAATTCGTAATAGGGATGAATGCCTGTGGTGGAGAGAGCAACACCTGGGTTGCGATAGCGGAGTTGGCGAACAGCCATGCTGAAAGCATCATCAATCGCTGCCTCAGCTGCATCCAAGGCAGATTGTAATTCCTTGTCGAGCCTCTCACTGGTGGCGTCCAAGGCAGTCTTCTCAGCTTCCAACTCTTGAACCCGCACTTCAAGATTTTCATATGCGGTTGTTGCTTCGCCTAACTCCGCTGCCCAGGCATCTTCAGCTATGGTTTTATTTATTTCTATAGAGACCAGGCTCTGCTGAAGAATGCTCACATCCCCGCCCAAAATTTGGTTCTGCTGATTTAAATTTGAAACTTGTTGTTTCAGCAGAACATTATCAGCCTTGACCTGGGAAAGCCCACTCACCTCCTCGCCCAGCTTTTTATTCTGTTGTTCTAGCTGGACTTTCTCAGCCTTCACCTTAGCCAACTCCTCCGTCAACTTCTTGATGTTGGAGTCGGCGGTGTCAAGATGTTTGTCCTTGGCCTTGATCACCTCGGACAGCTGCTCATTGTCATGTTCCAAGCTATGAATCTTTTCCACAGACTCGTGGTAAGACGCCTGAAACATGTTTGCCTCAGCAGCAACGTCAGCTATCCGGGGGACAGAGGCCAAGAAACCATCTAACTCAGCAAGGTGCCACCTCGCAGCTGCAGCAGCCTCCGGAATCTCCTCAAAGTCGATGTTGGGGCGGAGAATGAATTCTGGATCACGCCTCTCTGACTGGCGGGATCCCGTATTTGCAAAGTATAGAAAGGGATTCAAGCGAGACCCCGCCTCAGGCAAAGAGACAAACCGCCTGGATGATTCCCCTGGCACATCAATGGGAAAAACGGCTGTCCCTCGAGTGGTCAAGCTCAGGGCGGGATCCTCAGACGGGCGGACTGGGGAAACTTGAACTCTCCCTGCCTCGTCCCCCGTATCTTGGTCAGAAGAGGCTTGGAATCCCTCCGCTTGCTCCCCCGCAACATCTTCTTCATGGATGCCTTCAACACCGCCCATATCAGCAGAAGTACCCATAACAGGTACCTCCTGAGTCTCCTCCAAATCAATGGCAACATCGATTGATGTCCCTTCCTCAGCCCTCTTCCTGCCCTTAGTCCTCCTCCTTTGCAAAGGATGAAGATCTACTTCCTCTTCTTCCTCTTCAGCAGCTTCTGGTTCTTGATGTTTTTTAGAACGCCTCTCAACAGCAGCTGCTGAAGATCCTGCACTACATTCAAAATTTACTATGTTGGTGGATGCAGGGAAGGGGAGAGTTTTTGTCAGGGCAGCAGTCAGATTCCTCCTGGGCTGCACATTATTCTCCGCGTTTATTTCCCTGCGGCTCATTTGGATCTGCTTGATACGCTCCATCCCAGGGAACTCAGCGATTTCTCCTGCGAAATAACAATATGAGGATACGGTTAGAAAATGCAAGATAGAGGTAATACTCAATCACATTGCAATTGTTCGTAATATTACTCAAGTATCCTTGAGCATCCCGCCCAAGCAGCCTTCGACAAAGAATCAGCTTGTGGACGGAGTTGTACTCCTTCAACATTCGGAGTACTTCCACAGACGCCGCCGATAGAGCACCCTCTTCAACTTCATACGCTCGTTTGGTTAAGAGAAAGTGCTCATGCGTCCATGCCACTGGAAATCTATCAACACCCTCTTTATTCCGCCAAAAAACAGGTTTGTCCTTCCTGACGGATACCTTCACAAAACTCATCCTGAAGTGAAGTCTGCCTTCCTTGGCGGAATCAGCAAACGCCTTAAAGTTTAAAATCTTTGGCTCCGCCCGGAGAGTCACAAAACCCATGCCGCCGGTTTTCATATTTACTCTCCTCATAATGCGGCAGAAAGCGAAAAACAACGCCACTGTAGGCGTAAACCTCAAATGTTCAGCCATCACCTCAAAGCTGCGAACTATTCCCCAACCATTAGGATGCAGCTGAGAAGGGGCACAGTCCAAGAACCTAAGCACACCCATCTGGAATTTATTCAATGGGAAGCGCACCCCTAACTGGGTAAATAGAATATCGTACATATATATGGTACGCTCATTCTGAGGACGATGGCAAACCCGTTCATACGTCTTGGGTGAACGGACGATGAACCTATCCTCATACCTCTCATCCTTCCAAACCGGAACAGGCAACTCCACTACCCCTCCGCTTGTTGTCGCATGTCGAGAGGAAGCATCCTTGACATCTTCCTCAACCCAACAGTAGGGGTCACTCTCGAGTGTCTTCTCCCAATCCAGTCCATGCAACACAACATTTCGACACTCTGCCATAGTCAGCACTTGTGTATGGGAAACACCTCCTGACACAAATGAATGTACAGCATTACTAAAGTACTCCACGCTGCTATAAAACGTTGAGTCCCTCCCAGTATAAAAAGCCTCATCTCCACTCTCAATGTCAGAAAACATGGGACGAACAGAAACCCTAGAACGTGACTCTGACCTCTTTCCTCTCATCTTCCTTTTTACGAACACACAATAAGGGAAAACAAAGCTAACCCAATGGAAATGAAGAAGCAAAGAAGAGGAAGAAGCAAGTACCTTAAGCTTCTGAAAAGATAGAAGAATTCCAAACACCAATAAACTCGCAAGAGAGTAGCAAAAACTCTTTCAGCAAACAAATACGAAGTGAGAGATGAAGCAAAAGATTTCCCTTCTGAAAGTTCACCTATTTATAGGCATGGCTTGGGGGGAAATAAGCGAATCATCAGAAATCTCGAAGATGTGTTTGCAGCCGTTAGATAAATCTCATCAACGGTTCTAAAATTGAAATATGCGTTTACAACCGTTGGATTTGTCTCACTGACGGTTCCTTTTTTGCTGAAACCAATAGATATATCTAAGGGCAGATATTTCATGGGCCACGTTTTCAAAATCCAAGGCCCACGGTAATAACCTCGAAAACGGTTCTCAATTGCCATCACGCGCATTTATGTCCCATCATTGGAATGGCAATCGTTACGAGGGCATACGTGGCAATGGGAGACTGAAGTATAAAAAACGTGGATTCGAGGTGCATTAATGACAGGCGTGTCAAGTGATGACAGCTAATAAATGCATGAAAGCACTTGTCCACAAATGCTGAACTAGCAAATGCCGCCTAAACCCATGCCTACAAAAGCTAAACTTAAGTGTTATAGCTTATTAAAGTGACTCCGCCAGTCACTATAACAAGCTAGGGGGCATATGATCCGGTCCTAACACCGGCCCCCAAGAGCATGGCTTTAATGCCTTGCCAGATCAGCATTTTGAAGAAAGAGAAGTACTCTTTAAATACACTACAAATACTATACAGAGTGCACGCCGCCAAGGCTCATAACTCCGCCCAGGCACGTTACCCCGCCAAGGAATGTAACTCTGTCCAGGCATGTTACTCCGCCAAGGAATGTAACCCCGCCAAAGTTGTTACTCCGCCAAGCCATAGGCTCAATATTGGCGGAATATCGAATTTCCCATACCGCGTAGCGAGCCCATACTCACAACCCCGGCACGAGGTTGACTCTGTCTTGAGAGGTTAATAATGGGAATCACGCTGTCACGCATAAAGGGAAATAACAATAAAATATTAAAGCACTAACGCTTTCCAGACAAGTGGTGATACCTACTACAATAATGGTGCATGTAAACGGCGCAGGGACCCACTACCTTTTCAGCATTATGCCTGAAGACAAGGAGCGGGTCCTACCAATAATGGAGCACCAGTAACAGGTATATAAACCTCTCTTGAAAAGGTATAAGGGATCTTTTTCCCATTCTCTGAACCTTACACTCTCTTACTTGCATAATTCTCTCTGACTGTCTTTCTAAGTCTCTAAGTATTCTGAAATACTGACTTGAGCGTCGGAGAACGATTGCAGGTACCACCCCCAATCGGGTCAAGGCAACGAAGATCCCGTCAGGCGGACTGTGACACCGCCCAAGAGTACATTGCACTCCGCCTCAGCATACAAAGACACTGTATTTACATTTATACGCACATTGCTTTGTATCAAAGACATATTTATATGTATATTTTGAGTTGTTCTACAAGCATATTTCTACACCCCCTGTAAAGAACAGTTCAGTTCCATTCTCAAAAGTAAAATTTTGGAGGGAAGACCCAAAATAATATCGACGGTAACACAAGTTCATCACTAATCCACAGAATATTAGCGACGGTGTCTCCCCGCTGTCACTACCTTGCCTTCTTAAAAGTAATAAGTATGGAGGTAAGACCGAAAGTCATAGCGACGGCCATCCAACCGTCACTAGTACAAAACATAGCGACGCGGTCCCAGCGTCGCTAATGTTTGGAGGGAAACTCAGCGACGGTCATCACCGTCGCTATGGTTTGGCGCCAACAAAAAACCATGGAGACCACTTTTTGTATCGTCGCTAAAGGCGTCACTAACCTCCTTTTTTGGCCCTTTTCTCCTAGCGGTCGCTAACACGGTCGCTATTTAGCAACGGGTTTCCGGTGGTCGCTAAATGGAGGTAGCTATTTAAGGTTTTTTTAGTGGTGGTTGCATGAAAGATATGGATAAGTAAGGAGTGGATTGAGGTTTAGTCATGTATACTCAAATTATTTATAGAGGTGGGGGTTAGTCAATGTGTAAGGTTTGGGGTGATGACTATTGGTTCTTTAGATAGCTAAGAGAAAAAGGAATAATTTTATTTTCCAGTTCAGAGATATTCCTCACATAAACAAGCCAAACATGGTGAGGTTTCCAAGTCAAAGAGAAGGACAAGCATCATGGAGCAATTTGGTTATTTGGAGTGAATCCAGCTTGTTTCTAAATAGTGAAAACATGTGATTCTTGGTTTTGTGGAAAGCTAATGGTCTTATATTAAATGAATTTTTTTAAAAAAATATGATCTCATATTTAAGGATCACGGTAGTATTAGTTATTATTTATAAAAAAAATTATATAAATAACAATTCAATACTACCTCTAGTCCTGAATATAAGAGACAAATGAAAAAAACACAAATCAAAATTTATAATAATTATGTGAGAGAATCAAGTTTATTTCCAAGAATACTCTTAATTAATGGCTAAAAAAGGAAACATGATTAAGCAATATTTTCTTTCTTTCACAATAAATAAGGGGTATGAATAAAAATTTGTCATTAATTTACTTAGAAACATGTAATTGTCTCTTATATTTAGGACCGGAGTGAATGGTTTGTTATTGCAGGTAAGAAAGCCCTTATTATTTTGATGGCTTAATTATCTCTTAAATCCCTGAAAAGTTATCCAACTTTATCATCAATCTCTATAAATTTTTTTGTTTGATATTAGTCCTTAAAAATTTTAAATGTTTGCAATAGGTATTTTTCGTTAATGTTTTGTTAACGAATGACGTGTCAATGATGACATAACAATAATAATATAATATTTCTGTTTGTCACATCATTAGTTAATAAACAAAATATTAACAATAGAGACTTACGACAAACACTTTAATCTTTCTAGGGACTAATATGGATAAAAAAATTTATAAGGATAAAAAAGTTTATAAGGATTAATGACAAAATTGGATAACTTTTCGGAGACAAAAACCATAATTAAGCCTAAAATAAATGAGGAGAAAGATAGGTACAAAAGTAAACTAACAGATTAGATAATAACTAATTTAATCCAAGACTATATAATGATTGTTTTTCAAAAGGTTTTTTAACTTGTGTAATTTTATATAAGATAAAAAATAAAAATAAAAATAAAAATTTTCATTTAAAATCATTGTTAATACTCACAACTCATTCATCCACTCTGATTTCTAAAAAATTTCCACATAAAATTTAAAAAAAATATTTACTTTTAATTTATTATCTTATGTAAATGTTAAAAATCTCCCTTTTAAAATTACGTGAGATTATACAAGGATCGGCGGTTATGGTTAGGTAGAATACAAGAGCATGGAAACTCAAAAATCCTCTTTGATTTGATACAAAATAATATTGGCATAACTAATGTTTAGTTACTTTGTAATAAGTTTAATAAAATTGTAGTAGCGCCGTTTTTCTCTTGAATTTTTAATTTTCTTTTCTTTTTTTAATTTGGTAATTCTTTCAATTTTCTTCTTCAGATCTTAAGGGGTGATTATCATATTGAAATAGTCACTTTTAACTTTTTACAAATTTAGCTACATTTATTATTGAAATAAAAGTAGTAATTTTTAAGTTGAAGTAATATAAAAAATGGTTTTATAATAGATGTCAAAGCACATTTCAAACAATACAAGAGGGTTAATTAAAAATTGTATTGAATTTACAATAAAATCAATAAAAAACTACATCATGAGTCACTTTCGGTAAAAAAAAATTTAGTTATGTATTATTTAAAATATGTCATATAATACACATTTAAAAATTAATATAAAAAACAATTTACATTGGACCGATTGGGAATACATTATACTTCTAAAAGTTAGATAATGATATTGATATAATTAAATGATTGATATTTTTATATATTTTAAGTGTATATATATATATATATATATTATTCTTAATATATAGTTGTAGATAGACATAAATTTAATGGATATATATATATATATATATATATAGAGAGAGAGAGAGAGAGAGAGAGAGAGAGGAGGAGTGTTGACTTCTATTGTTCTATCATACTTTATGGTAAATCCATTTCTAATACTAAAGTTACAATTTTTTTATGGTTTAACAAAACTCATATTTATATATGTTATACAATTTTTATTCAATATTGAGTGGAGTTTTAGAAAATTATTTAATAAACTAGCATAGAGAAGTGTTTTTCCTTCCTGATCAATTTGATGGAGTCCCAAAATACATTGATTATGTAAGTTTCAATCATTAATATTCTATTTTACATTTTAAAATTTTCAAAAGCACCCAACCCAAATATACACTAATGAAGGAAATGGCAGTAGTTTACATTAGAGTGAATAGGGAAAGGTAATTAATTAAGTACTGGCTTCAAAATCAGCAGAATTCATACGTATTTAACAATATTAGTTTGAAGAGTAGGATTGGAATATTTTGAACACTTGCCAATTTCTATTCCCTTCCCTTTACCACTAGCTAAAACTGCAATTTAAACACGCTCTAGTTAATAAGTGCAAACCAAAACATCCTTAAAATTATATTTTTCGAAGATCCAGAAGAAAGGAAATGGGTCTAATATCCTCCTTAGCCATTTCTTCATCTACCAATCTTGCATAGTGCTCAAACAAACTGTCTAGAATCCTTTCTCCAAAGTGGTGAGAGATCATAGATTCTTGAATGGCTCTAACTGCCACTGAAACCTGTGAACCATAGCTCTCACTAGCTTCCCCACCCTTCTCCATCTCAAACATCTCTAACCTCTCCAACTTCAATGACCCTTCTAATTTCCTCACCTCCTCTTCTATTTCTTCCCTTGATGGTGCATAGAAATGTACATCATATGAATCAACCTTCTCCTGTTCTATTTCTCCCTTCAAAAATTAAGAAAAGAAAGAACAAAAAAGATATAAAAAGGTGACAAGATGATTCATAGTTATCCACATACTTTTCACGAGTATCTATGCTATACATGCTAGCTCCCTGCCAAACGTTCATGTCAACTTAATTTGGACGGAATTTGAAGTGCAAAAGAGAAAGTAAAGGTGTATTCTATCTTTTCTTAAAGTGAATGAACCCAAATATGCAAATACAGATAAACGTATATCATTTCAAGTCTAAATCTTGGAGTTAATATATAATTTAATCTCGAAACACATTTTTTTATATGCTGGTAATCGATGCTATTAATTTTCTAACAAGTTAATTATATGCTTTATTAAGTTGTTAGTTGATGGACAATTTTTTCACAAAATCAAAAAGTTGATGGACAATTTTATTCTTCAAATGACTAAATATGTACAGAGTATTTTTTAAAAAAGTAACAAAATCGCAGGAGTTGTCACTTTCATAATCGAATATTAGCCATACATTTAGAAGAAGAATGATGTAAATAATAATCGCTCTTAAATGACACGAGATATTATAAGACTAGGAGACCACTTAATCATTATGCTAGTTCACAAATAAAAATCCAACCAAAATCAGGTCAAATACGAAAAATAGGAATCAACAAATGATCCAAAGATCGGATCAAATACCTATAAAATCTACGTAGGGTACAATTACAAAATTTCAATATATAAGTCGCATCAATATCATATTTTTTATTATCACATCAATATCATTTTTCATCTATAGATTTAATCAGTAGTTTAGTTTTATGCAAGAATGAACTTACATGTATCTTGTGAACTTTATATTGTCCTTGTATATAAACTGAATTTCCAACTTTTCAGTCATAACTTTAACAACTATTCCCTCTTTTAAGGTTTAGATTTTGTTTCGAATTATATCTCATTACATACTATTTTTCTCGTTATGTTCTTTAAGAATCGAATATAATATTAAATGTTATTTTAAATATTAAATGCGTTTTTTTAAGAAAAGAATATGTAAAGAAAAAGAATGAATTAAAAATATTAGTTATATTTTGTAATATATGTAAAACTTGGATAAAAAAAGATGAAGAGGGCTACAACAATAATTTTTTTTATGTGTGTAATATTATGCATGATAATAAATCAAAAAGATGAAAATTTTGTATAAAACACATTAGACTAATTCTAAATGAAGAATTGCAATAACATTAATGATATTGATGATGAAGAATTGGCCTATGTGAATGTACCTGTGAGACTAGAATAGCAAAGGAGCGGGAAAGAATCTCCCAGAAGAAAGAGTTGCCTCTGTCAACATGTTCTGGGCCCCTTCTGCCTAGAAATATCAGCACCATTCTTCCCCCCACAACAAGTTCTTCTGACCTTGACCTTAGGAACAAGGAAAAATCTTGTTGGAATTGCTGAGTATATGCTTGAGACACCACTGAAGGGCTTGATTCACAAATGTAAACACACCCTTTGTTCAATGACCTTCCCTGTCCATCATAGAGACCTGGAGGAACCTGCATGGTGACAAAAACCATCAACTGCCACACCCACACCTAAATCAATGTGTGGTTCCTATCCATGACTAACTGAAATTATCTAATACTCAATATTAATCATATACATTTAAAATAACTTCTAATTTCTTTTGATTACAGATAAAAAAATGATTAAAAATAAAGAGTTTGATCAATTGATTTTTCAATTAGAGTTGATCATGAGAATTTCTAATTTATTGACCAACTTTAAATAGTATAAATAATTAATATTAATTATTAAATAACTTATTTTTAAATAGAAAAAAAAATGAATTTGACCAAGGCTAGTCTCTGGTTGAATTATCCAACCACCTTGAAACAAACAATCACTTAATAATGGTTAGAAAAAAGTGGTAAAGGGGGTACCCACCCTTGAGAGCCAGTGTAAACTGTAGTTGGAGTGGACAAAGTGCAAGTAACTATTTGGGAACAGTCTTCCATAAAATGAGCCAGGGTAAGCTCCCATGAAAATGGAATTAGGAAATCCATTTTTCCTCTCTTGTTTGAGCAGCTTGTGGAACTCTGGCAAGGCCTTGAAGATTGAATTGAAGTCATTGGTTGGAAGATCATTGAAGTAAACCCTGAACTCTGTGGAGTGGTGCATGATCTTGTGGCTTATGCCTTGGATGGCTTGAAATATGTCTTTGATGATTGATAGAGTGTTGGGTCCAGAGGAACAGCCCAAGTCAGCAATGCCTATGCTCTTTGGAGTGGTTGCAAGGTAAAGCTCCTCAACTGTTTCTATGATTATGTGCTTCACCTTCTCAGATGCCTTCTTCTGTTGGGATCATATAAATTAATACATATAATCAGAAATTGGAAGATTTTTATCCCTGAACCAGAACAAGAAATATGAAGCGAAAGAAAGAAAGAACCTGTAGTGAGGAATTCTTGGCATAGCTAGTTTTGCCAACTCCTCCATTCATGTGGAAGGCTTTCTCTACATCCATTGTTTTTGCTCTTCAATTGGATTTAGGCCTTTCTTGCTTGTTAGTGAAGTTGTGGTCTTGTTTTAAAGGGGGACTTCAATGATGTGGCCATTTACTTTTCTTTATTTCTTTTTCCTTTATATTTATTGTAATTTTTTGGTTCAAAGTCTCAAAAAACATGACACAGAATAGAAACTAATTATAGGAATCCAGAATTAATGTGCTTTAGAATGTCACTACTACTACTACTCATGAGTCATAAAACATCACATGTCACAATAGTGACAATAATTGTGTTGCTGATGATGTTCCTAAAGAAACAAATGTAGCCAAACAATGTGGTTAGGGGAATTTAAACCCTTGTATAAAAATGAATTGGATTAAATTTTAAAGTCAAAAAAGAAACACGCTTGTTGTGTATGGGAGAGTACTCAGAGAGCAGGAGTTGATGTGTATGGTTTGGTGTGGTGAGGTGAGGTGATCCCCATATATATCCTCCTTTCCTAGCTTTAGGGGCTTAACGTATGGGGGTTTTGCTTTTCTTTTCTTTTCTTTTCTTTGTTGACACTAATGATTCAAGCTGTCAAAAAGTTTGATGTTAGGCATCATTCAAGTGAAAGTCCTATAGTGGATATTCACTATTTTGTCCCCGCAAAAGTTTGATCATTTGGTTTCAAGGCCTTGTGATTGAGTAGAAATTGGACCAACTTGTGTTGGTGCTAGTCCCTGCCACTTTGTCTGGATCAGCAACTTTGAGTCCATCAAATCAGTGTAGCTTTAATTGCGTTACTAGATATTATATTTTATTAAATATTCCATTTTTATTCATTTACAATGAAATGAAATGATGGTGTATTTCACGGTAGTAATAAAACATATTTAAGAGGCTTATAACAATACACATATTTTATTTAATCAACTACATTAAATAAAATTTTTATTGGTTATAACAGGATGACTCACCACCTATAAAATAGATGGATTTAGACATATAAAATTGAAACTTAAATAAATTTAGGTCTACTTAACTCAGACTAAAAGAATGACACCCAACATGACTCGATTGTAAAAGTATATAGGTTTGGGCATCTAAAATTAAAAACTAGATTTTCTCATACTTTTAAACTTGACCCAAAAGAAAGTTGAACCGATGGGGATATGCCGACCTAACCCAAAAGTCCATTTTGCCATCTAAATCAATCCTAGTGGGTACTAAATATATACCATCTTAAATTAAAAAGAAAAGAAATGTAATAAAATATTTAAAAAATATTATTGAATACTAAAACTAAAGTTAAAATTAAAACAATTGCACTTAACTCTGACAAGATTGTGTATTTAAGTTTCTAAAATATATGAAGTGCATGACGGGATTTGTATGAGGATTTGAGTGTAAATTTTAAAAAACTTTAAAGCGTTGACAAAGTCAGATACTAAAATACCAGTTTATTTGAGAAAGTTAGATACGAAAATAGCAGTTTATTTAAATGGAAATGACTATGTTAAAAAATGTTAGAGATGGATTATTAGAGTATAAAAAAATGAATGGGTGAAATTAAGGAAAGAACCAATGGGTTGTTGACACGTGTGGGACAGATGAGGGAGAGGGGGTTTATAGTGGATGTTATGAACATGGGCACATGCAGTGCTTAGAGACATGACCATAATTTGTCCCACAGCAGTGGAGGAAGCATGGAAAAAAGGAAAGAAGTTTTGGAGGCACTCTTTGCCAATTAATCACTCTGGGAATGGAGAGGTACATTCTGTTTAGATTAGACAGAACCGCAAATTGATGATGAAATGAAAGCAAGGGTTTGTTTGTTTTTGTTGGCAAGTACATAGTGGCAATAATCATGTGTGTGCTCAACCTCAACGAGCAAAATTTCCATAAAAAGATGGCCTGGCGTGTTTGGGATTGCCAATGGGGAGGGCCCACTAGTTATCATTGTTAACGTTTACACTCCCTTCGCCTTCCACCATTTTCAATGTACCAAAAATTATGTTCAGAAACCGATCCAGTGATTCTCCATTTAAGGTTTTACATTCAACTAAGGTTTCGTCATTTGATTAAGTGGAGTTGACAAAATTGGAGTTTAAAGTTGTATGAGATTGAAAGTTGTATTTGGTTTAAAATTTTGAAAAAGTCAATTAAAAAAGGAAAACGTGACAAACCAAACAGCCTCTAAGGCTTTAACTTAGGCCCTCAAAATTTAAGGTTTTTAGTTTTTTAGAAATGAAAAAGATAATTTTAAAATTGAAAATCTGAAAATAAAAAATCAAATTTTATACTTTTAAAATGTAGTTTCCAAATTAATCTAAAAATATATTAAAAATAAATTAAAATATTTTATTTAATCTAGTTTTATGAATATTATGGCCCTTATAATTTAACAAGTGGATTTAGTGGTTTGCTCAAACAATTTAAGTGCATTTAATATTTTAACTAACTAAAAACTTATTTTTCTAGTTAAAAAGTTTTTTACTACAAGAAAACAAAGTTTTAGAGTCGTTACAATAGTGTGTCACAAGCCCAACGTTATTTGTGTCAATTATATATCAATAGTGTGTGCTTGTCCAATGCTATAAGAAAGTGTACATTTAGTGTCAACTAAATCGACGCAAAATGTGCGTGAATTTGAAAACTAAACAGAACATTAGAACTTAGACTTAGTTTGAAAGGATAACTCTTTTTAGCATTAGCTGGTCCAAATTTGGATTAGTATCAGCCAAGCCAATGTTACATTAAAATATATGCAACATATGGCTCATCTTCCCTTCATTTCTCCTTCTTTAACCTTCTCACCATTTTCCTCGCCTTCCCTTTAAACTCAAACTTTTCTCTTTACTTTCTCTCTCTAATAGGGGGACGATGGTGCTACACGATGGTTGAAGGAATTTGCACAATGGTCCTCGATCAAAGAGGTGTGGTGGCTTAATCTCTAATATGTAATGGTGCTCCGACAACATTATAGAGGTAAAGAGCAACGGTGGCTTTTGAACGGACCAATGGTGGTTTCTGTGTTGGCTCACAATTATGGTGGATGGTGTAACGTCCCCTTAATTATTTCTAAAATTTTACATTGGGATTTAAGTAAAATCAGAGGGAATTTTTCGCATTTGACTTTCCTGGCAATAAATAGTAGAAACCCATGGGCTACGTAACGAAAGAAAGCCAAAATCACAAGTTTTTGGTACTGGTAATCGATTACCAAAGGCCAACTACGCAAGAATTAAAGTTTTGCTTTTGGTAATCGATTACCAGATTCTAGTAATCGATTATCATCAACATAGAAACCAGAATTATGCAGAATTTTACATGTTGGCCAACTGCACATTTTGTTTGTAAAAATTCCTTCATATGCGTAAGATATGCGTTAAAATGCAATTTGACCATACTTAACTTAAAACAATGCACAAAACCAATCAAATGGATTCTAAACCACACTAAGGCCTATACCCACGAGTCCTAAATGACCTAGGGAACCTATTGGCACCCTTTAGGGGTTCAAATTCTCACCGAATCTTTGTTTCACCTCTTCAGTTGCTATTTATCACTAATTAACACCTATAAATGTAATGTTTGCCTAAATCAACATTGTACATTTATCCAATCATCTTTACCAACAATCACACAATAAATCAATACCACACCAAGATGTAATTCACAATTCACCTTCCCATTAACAAATCATCACAAAACACAAATTGGCTCAATGCCAAGCAACACCAACTCAAATACATAACACATATAAAACCACTCTAATCTCCTATCAACATGAAATTTCAATCTTATAACATGCACATGTTAAACAATGTACTAATTCTAGTTCCTCATCATCAATTCTTTATGCGTCAACGTTTAATGTTCAATATCATAAGTTAATTCATATAATGGTTTGGAAACACAACATCATTAAGCATCACGTAGTAACAGTATCTTCAGACTCCTTCCTTGGTATCAACTCTTCACTTAGCGCTTCCTTCCAGGGCATCTATGATTCCCCTACCATTGGTTACTAAAAGAAAGAAACCACAACAAGGATGAGTATTTGAAAATCATAATTAATATAGAACTCACAATATAAGGAAAAAGAGTAAATTTTAGCCTTATTCACTCACACCTCTTTTCCTTAATTTCATGTTACTTTGCCAGCCATAATACTCAATCGTACACATAATTCAACCTTGCAACTGATTAATCACATTAAGATCATCACCAGCTCACCGAGCCAGCCACATTCTCATACATCGTAATAAAATTTTTATTTACTTTTAAATGCCTTATCTAGCTCAATAATGATCAACACACGTTATCATATTGTCATCAATCCTATGCATCCAAATTGCATAATTAATAAAGATGAGTCTAGTACACCAGTGGATCAGACCTTTTGCAGAGGAATGATTGGTTCACTTTTGTATCTCACATCCAACAGACTAGATATAGTGTTTAATGTTTGTATGTATGCAGGATATCAATCAGACCTTAAGGAATCACACTTGTCTACAATGAAGAGGATTTTGAGATATCCTATAGGAACAATTAACCTTGGGTTGTTCTATAAAAGAACAGACTTTTTTCCTTTATCAGGATATTGTGATGTAGATTTTTCAGGAGATAGACTTGACAGGAAAAGCACAAGTAGTGGATGTCACTTTCTTGGCAAAAGTCTGATATCTTGTGGAAGCAAGAAACAAAACTCAATTGCACTTTCAATAGTGAAGGATAAGCACATGTCTGCAGCAAGCTATTGTTCTCAACTTCTTTGAATGAAGTATCTGCTTGAGGATTACTCAATCAAGGAAGAAGAAATTCCAGTGTTCTTTGAAAACACAAGTGCAATAAATCTCCCCAAGAATCCTATTCAGCACTCCAAAGCTAAACACATAGAGGTGAAGTATCACTTCATCAGAGACTATGTACAAAGGGGATTCTGAACATGAAATTTGCGGACACAGACCATCAATGGGCAGACATCTTTACAAAGCCTTTGGCTGAGGCCGGATTTGCTTTTATTAAGTATAATTTAAATATGAGAAATGTTATTTGAATATGTCTACTTTGTATATGAACCTGTTCTATTTAAAAAGTCTGAATGTTTATATGAAAGATCTAGGTCTGATAATGTATGCTTAGTTGCTCGATAAATCTGAAACCATAAATGTCTACTTCCATTTTTTTAATGCTGAGAGGAAAAAGATTAAAAATCTCTTGGGATTCATGTTAACTGAAAAGTTTCACGTTTAATTGTCATTAACTTTAAAATGTACCATGTTGTAGAAGTTAATATTTTTTTGTGTAATTGTCACCTGAACCATTTTGTCTCTCTTCTCTAGTAGACAATTTTAGCCTTTTTAAATGAAGTGATCCTTCACTTCTTTTCCTTCCTTGCAAGCTTTCTCTCTCTCTCTCTCTCTCTCTCTCTCTCTCTCTCTCTCTCTCTCTATTGTGCTAAAACCCTTCCAATTTCTAAAACCCTAAAAACCTTCGTCTTCTTTATCTCTCTTGAACACTACCATGGCACCCAAGCTTTCTGTTTGAGACATTGTAGGGTCCTCTTTCTTCCATCCAGAACAGCATAAGCTTGATGAAAAGGACGTCATTGCTAAAATTAAAGGCATTGGTTGAACCAGATTTTACGTGGATAGAGAGCCCTTCTCTCCCTCATTAGTTCTTGAGTTTTGGAATAGTGTTTCAGTGGATAAGTCGAAGAAGTTTATCATCCTGGGGAGTCTCAAAGAAAAGGCCATTAAGATTTTGGAAGACGTCATAATAACAGTGATTAGATGCCCTGCCATTGGAAATGTCTATATAGATGACTTTGAATTTAAAGTTATTTCTTCTTTGGAGTTTAACAAGTTATGTATGGAAAGTCTCACCCAGCCAAGTTGGTGTCTAGGCATCTTCTTCCTAAGGTGAAAATGCTTCATCTCCTCATGAAACAAGTCTTCTTCCCTAGGAAAAATGCAAAGGATATAGTGACAAAGCTTGACAGATTTTGCATTTAGCACATGCTTCAAAAAGAGAAGTCAGCCTGCCCAATGCCATCATGACATATCTGATTTCTTCAATAGAGAAGAAGCAAAACAAAATTTTGTACCCTGTAGTGTTGATGAAGATGTTTTCATTGGAGAATATGCAAACTTAGACTATTGGAGATTTGATTTAGTCCTCCTCTCTAGTAAGCAAGCTTCCAACCTTCTCACCCTTGTTAGACCAGACTTTGGAAAGGTCTACCCTAGCATCTGTCTCCAAGAAAAAGTATACTCCTGTAAACATGAAGCAAAAGAAGAAGTCTGAGACTGCTCATGAGCCAACCTAGCCTGCTTTCAAAAGGAAAGGTATCAGAGTCAAGATGTCTATTATGAAGAAAGTAAGAAGGCCCATTTTGGATGAGTCTGATAAGTTTGATGGGTCTGACTCACCAATTAAAGCCAAAACAGAGTCAATGGGTCCTCTTTCATCTCCCAAAAAGATAGTGCCAATTTCTGAAGGCACAAAAACTACTGCTAAATCATCAGATTTTGATGATGGTATCCCTTTCAGTCAACTGCAAAGAAAGACTATGGATCAACAGCAGAAGAGTACTCTTCCTCCTCAACAGCAAAGGTCATCTACTCTCTCCCTAGAAGCAAGTAAACAATTTATTTGTGTTTTTCTTGCTTTTCATCCTTCTATATTTGTTTAAGGCTGGACAGGTAAGGTTTGACAAGCAAAGTATCAAGAGATGAGAAGCTTCTATCTCAATGATATGGGGACCAATAAAGAAGAGTTGCTGAGGTTTGGTGGCTACCCCAACTGAACTGGTCTGGACCGGGGTCTAGGATCCGGTATGGGACCAGCCACAAGGATGCAGGTGTTTTTAGGGTTTGCACACCGGAACTGTGTATATCCGATGTATTAATCCGGTCTCTCAGTGGGAGAGGCCGGTCTTGTTGTCCTGGAGATCCTTCATACCAACGATTCGCGTTGTAGGAGGGCGAAAGGTGGTGCCACCTGCGAAGATTCTCCGACGCTCAAGTTAGAAGGGTGTATGAACTGAATGAATACTCAAGCGTGATAACAGTAAAATGTGAGATAGAATAACGATACCATGCATGTGTGTTGATATGGCTTCTTATAGTTGAACGTAAGAGAAAAAATGAGACGTTGGATGCAGGTGGGTCCCTTATCTCTGATTGCGTGTATATTGTGTCAATCAAAGTGGCTCGACTTTCAGAATGTGTCAGGAGGGTAGGTCAATTATCAGAGTACAATCCTCTAGAGAGAGGAGAGGATAATCACCTTTTCCGCATAATCTGCTGACACGCCCACTTACTTTCTGAAGCCATTGATGTGACGTATTTTGCTACAAGCAGTGTCTTCATTGATAAGTTATCATAAGGCTCTTCTCTTGCTATGAGGGAAAAGCTAACAATTATATAAATATCCTGTATCAATGAACACAGAACCGTTACATCGAAAATGAATGATGCTGTCATGGAGTGAGGGCGGATGACCAGACAACGGATATCCGGTGTGGTAACGTTGAACCTGGACACCGGTTTTCCTTATATGAGATCAGTCTGACGTCACAAGTATGGGGGCCGGTATCTAGACCGGATCATCTGTCCCCTAGCTTGTATGAGGGACTGTTAAGTTGCTCATATGAGCTACACAATTCTCGAGAGAAGTCTAGATGCCGGTAGTACATTCTTGTAAGTCTCTGGAAACTCAGTGGCGTCCGCTCTAGCAAACGAGTGACCGCCCTTCTCGCGTTGCATACAACGGATTCAGACAATATAAAATAAGTAATGGAAATCCCAAGAGTCTTTGAAAATCGAAACCCTTGGTATTCGAAAAATGGCTGGGAGGCATTAAATGCGCACAGCATGATTAGACAATAAATGCGTTTTTTATGCAAGAGCCATCATTGCCCAAGAGTGTAACCGTCGATTGAGCTTATTGGGCCTGGATTCAAACTGAGTGGGGGCCCATTAAGCGAAAATGTTTGCTGAAACGTTACTGCTTTCGCGCCCGTTTGTGGTGAAACGACGGAGTCGTTTCAATTTGAAAGGGTTGCGTTTTGAGGCAAGCCTTGTGTCCTTCGATGAAACACTGTGTTTCTTCGTTACCTATAAAAGGAACTCTTAGCAGATTTTGGAATCCATACTTGCTCTCAAACTTAGTGAAACTCTGCTCAAATTTCCTTGGAATTTCCTTGTCGTCTTCAACTTCTCAAAGATCCTCTTCCTTTAGGTAACCTTCCTTCCCTTCAACTCCTTGCAATTTTAATCATTCTATTTCCATCATGCGCCCTAGAGCTGGACACGCTGGTCCTTCAAATAGAGGGAGGTTTGGCTCTCGTGCCCCCCTTAGCCACCGTGGTGGGAGGATTCCAGCGAATCCTCCTGTGGCTGGGCGCCATCGCTCAGAGAGAGCCGAAGCTTCTTCCTCACGAGCGTCTTCTTCATCTCGTCGCTCTGAGGTTCCCCTTGGTTCGAGGGCTACCAGCCGCTCTGATGAGGGGTCAAGTGCTGAGGGTTATCTCTCTGACGATGTTGCTTTTTATCACAGCACCTACGCATTCCACCGCGCCTGCATAACCATGGATCTTCCAGGACGTGGAAAAACGCCGTTTCTCCGCTCTGCTGAAGGGTGTGTCAATGTTGTGGCACACCGGCTTGATTGGGAGAAACTCAACAGGGAAAAACCTTATTGCTGGGTGGAAGAGGAGTTCTTAGAGATCCCTTCGCACCATGCAAGTGAGGAGGAGCGCACGGTTTCTTTCCGTTGTAAGATATACTCGGATAAGAAGTACAAAGCACGATACGCTGTGATGGCTCCGCATCCTTCTGAAAGAATATGCCACAACGTCCCTGACGCGAGGTCGGTCTACATGTACGACTTCGTTTTCTTAAAGCTGGGGGTGCGCTTTCCACTGACGGATTTCCAGATGGCCGTCCTGCGTTTCTTAGACTGTGCCCCCTCACAATTACATCCCAACGGTTGGAGTCTTGTCCGGGCTCTGGAAGTCTTGGGGGAGCATTTTGGCTTCTCCGCCACTGTGGCCAAGCTGTTTTACTATTGCCAAGTGGTCCGCCGAGCTAATAAGAAGGGCGGCCTTGGGTTCATTACACTCCGTAGTGACTCAAGGGTTGTAAATTTCAAGTCTTATACGGAATCCGCAAAGGTAGATGGGCGCTCCTTCAAGCACTACTACACGCGGGTCCGGATTCAACCAAATAAGCCGGTCTTCTGGCGAAATAAAGAGGGGTTTACCAAGTTTCCCCTTAGCTGGACGCACGAGCATTTTCTCCTTATGAGCCGTGCTTACTATACAGATGAGAGTGAACTTTTCCCTCATTCTGTTGAGGTCTTGAGCGCCCTGCAGACGGCCTCAAAGACCCTCAAAGGGTTTTCCAGCCGCCTTCTCTTGGCCGAGGAAGACATCAAAAACACCTACCTCCGTAATATTCGCTCTTATTCTCCTTGTATTGTATGGTTGTACCGTTCTAGTTATTTTCCTTCTTGTATGCTTATTCAACTCTTTTTGTTTTGCAGAACAAATTGAAAAGGCCTGCCCAGAAATGTTGTCGCTAAGGTCCATGATGGCTGACGATGACTCCTCTTCTGAAGAAAATGAAATCCAGGCGAAGAGGAACGCCACCAAAACTCCCCTCATTCCTCTGACTTCTGCAGTAGGAGATGAGGTTCCTCTCTTCGACGAGGAGGAAGCCGAAGAAGCAACTGAGGCCGCTGGAGCGGGTGGCGAGGAGGCCGTCCCAGAGAAAAAGAAAAAGAAGAGGCATCTTGTAAAGAAGGCCGATCAAGAGAAGCCCTCCTCTGATGACCCTGTGAAGAAGCGTCAGAGGACGGCCGAAGAAACTGAATTAAAGAAGAACAAGGGAAAGGAACCCGCTCCCGAGTTCTCTGCACCTTCTTCTCAAAATGCTTCAGAACCGGATTCTGGGAACGGTCCTCCTCCGGCGTTCGATCCTCCGCGTGACTCCTTCCTTTCTCCTTATTTGTGGTTTCAAGGATCTATGCCTCCTACTCTCCCAAAGGCACGGTATTGCCTCCGCCCTTCCCTCGACGCTGCTGGGGTCCGAGGTGCTTGCAAGGCTGGGCGTTGGCAACTTGATGAACTGTCTGGCCTGCTTGAGTCCCTGAGCGAGAAAGCTGACTATATGGATCAGGTTGAAAAACTTGAGACCGAACTCGCAGTGAAGGAGAAATGGGCGGCCAAGCAAGCTGAGGCTCGCAGGGGAGTGGAATCAGAATTGGAAAAAACTAAAGAAACACTCCAGAGGAAAACGGAAGAGGCAAGCAAAGTTCATTTTGCGAATAAGGCCCTAGAACGGGAAGTTGCCGACCTCCAAAATAAGAACAAATCCATACCCCTCATTGAAGAAGAATTACAACTGGAGAAGAAGAGATCGGCTAAGCTTGCTGACGATCTCAAAGTTATGGAGGATGGTCGCAACAAGGACCTTAGGGAGTGGGAGTCTATTCGGAAGGAGATGCAAGCCCAAATTGATGAACTCAAAAAGGGTGGTGCGAGTGCTGGGCCTTCAGAAGAGGATTACGCCAAAGTTCAAAGAAGGCTAGCTGCTGCAAAGGCCAAGGCTGCCAAAGCCTTGGATATATGCAAAAATGTGGCGTATGAATCTTTCGGCCTGGCCCTTCGTCAAGTCTACTATCGTAACCCTGGAATAAAGCTGAATTTGTACGGATTAGATCCGTTCTTGGAGTTCCATGGGGGAAGACTTGTAGAAGTTCATAAGGACGGATCGCACCACGAGCCCCGTGCATCTCTGTACGAACTGCCTCCCCTCCCAGAAGGCCAAAGTATGGAGCCTACAACGTCCACTGCTGCCTCTGGAGCTGAAGCACAAGAAGGTGCCCAAACTGGAATGGAGGACAAAGCGGAGAAGGGAGGAGTGCCCACTGTGGAGGATCAAACGCCAGCCTCTTAAATTTATACTTTCATTCATAGCCGTGTTCTGGGATCGGCTCCAGCTTTAAAACGCTTTGTAACCTGCATATTTCCTTATTTTTGAAAATAAGATTCATTATTACTTTTCCTCAACTGTTTGCATCGAATGTGTGAGTGCTGAATAACTTGGTGTTATACAAAACACTTTATTGTTTCCAATGCTTTGCGAATCCGTTCTGCGTGGTTACTTAGTTACTTAAAGTGTGCTCATCACACTGGATTAAGATAACAAATTGTAATGAATAAATAACAATTAAGTTAAAGCACGCCCTGTCCCCAAGTGTAAGTTCATTGGGAAGGGAGAGTTTATCTCAAAGATTACCTTTTAAATTCTCAAAAGATAGAAATGCTCATCTGTCCTCGAAGATGTAGAGCGGGTACATTAGCTTTCAACCGCTCTGGGATGGATATTCCATAATTGAGGACGGATATTGCCTTTGAATTTTGTATAGCTTTGGCAAGGGTAAGCTTTATGCCTTTCTCTCGAGGTTCGGTTTGGTCCTACACCTCAAGTCTTCACACGGTGTTCGGTTCGATCCTACTAACCGTACTTGGAGTTCGGTGCAATCCTACAATCCAAGCCTTCAACACGGGGTTCGGATCAGGGCTAATCCTGAACCTACTGCGCCCGTTACTCGGGGTTCAGCGCGGTTTTCTCTGTGAACCGGCCTACTGCGCCCAAGCCTTCGCATGGGGTTCGGTTTGTGGCCTTGAAAAAGGACCAGCCCTACAACCCATGTTGTCTTCGAATGGGGTTCGGTTTGTGGCCTTGAGAAAGGACCAGCCCTACAACCCATGTAGTCTTCGAATGGGGTTCGGTTTGTGGCCTTGAGAAAGGACCAGCCCTACAACCCATGTAGTCTTCGAATGGGGTTCGGTTTGTGGCCTTGAGAAAGGACCAGCCCTACAACCCATGTAGTCTTCGAATGGGGTTCGGTTTGTGGCCTTGAGAAAGGACCAGCCCTACAACCCATGTAGTCTTCGAATGGGGTTCGGTTTGTGGCCTTGAGAAAGGACCAGCCCTACAACCCATGTAGTCTTCGAATGGGGTTCGGTTTGTGGCCTTGAGAAAGGACCAGCCCTACAACCCATTCCACCTCGAGGAATTCCATCGTCTGACTTGGGGGGTCTCCCTCCGTTCTTCGAGGAATTATCACATCAACTACAAAATAGGTAGTTGCGTTCATCCGTCCTGAGGTGTATGCGTATTAAACCACGGCTTTAAATCATAACACATAAGAAAAGTGAGAATGATAGGGCGGTGAGAGTGTATTCTTATTAAAACTGAATATAGATTACACAAAGAGCATCGTTGGGGCTATGCCTCGTTAAAACCTTCTTGAGAAAACCCAGTGGGAAAAAACTCAAGTAAGGAAAAAGAGTACACGCCGTCTTACCAACTAGCTGTAATACACTCGTAAATTCTGAGTGTTCCATTTGTTGCGGATTGGGGTTCCATCAAGTTCTTCCAATCGGTATGATCCCTTTCCAGTCACCTCCGAAACTCTATAAGGTCCTTCCCACGTTGGTGCTAGCTTTCCTTGGTGAGCGAACTTATTCCCCACACTGGCCTTTCTCAGAACAAGGTCTCCGGTGTTAAAAGCTCTGTACTGGACACGTTTATTGTACCGGAGTGCAGCCTTTGCTTTTATTGCCTGATCTCTGACGAAAGCCTTTTCCCTCAACTCTTGGAGGACATCCAGCTCTGATGCTAAGTTGGCGTTGTTATCTTCTGCTGAAAAATACTCAACACGGGCCGATCTTGTTTGTAACTCAACTGGGATCATCGCCTCAACCCCGTACACCAACCGGTATGGGGATTCGTTAGTTGAAGAATGAGGCATAGTGCGGTATGCCCATAGAACATGACATAACTGGTCAGTCCATCCTCCCTTCGCTTCTCCCAGACGCTTCTTTAACCCCCTCAGCACCTCTCGATTAGCTACCTCTGCTTGCCCATTGGTCTGGGGGTGTTCAACAGATGAAAATATCTGGACTATCCCCAGTCCTTCAAGTAAGTCCGTGAACTTTTTGTCTGTAAACTGGGTGCCGTTGTCAGTCACAATCCGCCCTGGCACCCCGAACCGAGCAATGATATTTTCGTACATGAAACGTCTTGTACGTGCAGAAGTGATATGCACTACTGGTTCTGCCTCGATCCATTTGGTGAAGTAGTCTACCCCCACAATCAAGTATTTGATACCTCCTGGCGCAGTGGGAAACGGACCCAGAATATCAAGGCCCCATTGGTAGAACGGCCAAGGCACAGCAGATGAAGATAACTCTTGGGCCGGTGTGTGGTGGAGATTGGAGAATTTTTGGCAAGCGTCGCACTTCCTCACGAAATCTGCGGAATCCTGCTTCACAGTGGGCCACCAGTATCCAGCCCTGAGGACTTTTCTCATTAGGCTTCGGCCTCCAGCGTGGTGCCCACATTGCCCCTCGTGTACCTCAGTTAAGACCGCTTGAACTTCGTCCTCTCTTAAACATGAAAGATACGGGATAGAGAATCCCCTTCTGTAGAGAACACCATCTACCATAGTAAAATATGGCAACTCCTTCTTTACTCGTCTCCTTTCCTTCTCGTCAGTGGGAAGTTGACCATCAGCCAGATAACGAATATAGGGGATGACCCAAGAATCCTCATATGGATAGCTCACCATGACAGCATTCAGAGAAGGATACAGAGGTATACTGGGTGATGTCAAAGTGCTCTGAACCACCGTTGTTGTGCTACCAGGCTGCTTTGTACTTGCCAATCTTGACAAGATATCTGCTCTGGTATTTTCTTCCCTGGGCACATGCTTGAACTCTAAAACTTCAAATCTTCCCTTCAGCTCATTAACACAATTCAAGTACAATTGAAGTTGTGGTTCCTTCGCCTGGTACTCTCCCTGGATTTGCGAAATCACCAGCTGAGAATCGCTGCAGAGGGTCACTGCTGATGCTCCGATATCAATTGCCGCACGGAGACCGGCCAAGCATACTTCGTATTCAGCTTGATTGTTAGAGGTCTTGAAATTGAATCGGAGGGAAATTTCTAAGTGTACGCCGTCATCACTTTCTACCACCACACCTGCTCCACATCCTTTGCTGTTTGACGAACCGTCAACGTAGATGGTCCAATGCGTTCGAGGGGTCGCCGGGTCTGCCCCAGTCATTTCCACTACAAAATCGGCCAACACTTGTGCCTTGATGGCTCCTCGAGGCTCATATGAAATCTCAAATTCAGATAGCTCAATAGACCATTTTATCATCCTTCCAGCGAGGTCTGGCTTGCTGAGTACTGAACGGAGCGGCAAATCCGTTCTTACCAATACTGGGTGCGCATGGAAATAAGGCCTCAACCGTCGTGATGCCCAAACAACTGCCAAGGCGGCTTTCTCAATCTTCTGATACCTTCCTTCCGCCCCCTGAAACGTTTTACTAGTAAAGTACACCGGTCTTTGCCCTTCAGGGGTTTCTTTTACCAGGGCTACACCTAGAGCTTCGTCGGATATTGCCAAGTATAAGATTAACGTTTCGCCTGGATCAGGCTTAACAAGAATTGGTGGGCTCGAGAGAACGACTTTGAGCTGCTGGAAGGCTTGCTCTTGTTCCTCTCCCCATTCAAAACTCTTGTGTTTCTTCAACGCCTTATACAAGGGGAGGGACCTGTGCGCCATCTTAGGCATGAAACGAGCTAAAGCGGCCACTTTCCCATTCAATGACTGGACCTCCCTCAAACATTTAGGACTCTGCATGTCCAGGATTGCTTGACATTTCCCGGGGTTAGCTTCAATGCCTCGTTGAGTCAACATAAATCCCAAGAATTTTCCTGCTGGAACGGCGAAAGTGCACTTTAAAGGATTTAACCTCATGTTGTACTGCCGAAGCCTAGTGAAAACTTGGCGTAGATCTTCAATGTGGTCTCCTCCAGCGGGCGTTTTGGCTATGATATCATCGATATAAACTTCGACCAGCTTGGTATGCATCCCTTCAAAGACTTTGTTAATCATGCGCTGATAGGTAGCGCCTGCGTTCTTCAGTCCAAAAGGCATGACGGTGTAGCAGAAAACACCGCGGTCGTTGATAAATGCAGTCTTCTCCTGGTCTCCCTCCCACATCGGAATCTGGTTGTACCCCGAATAAGCATCCATGAAACTGAGATATTGGTAACCAGATGAATCATCCACCATGCGATCGATGTTGGGCAGGGGATATGGATCTTTAGGGCAGCAACGGTTAAGATCCACATAATCAGTACACATCCTCCATTTGTCGTTAGCCTTCTGCACCATGACCACATTAGAAAGCCAAGATGAATAGCGTATCTCCCTTATAAAACCTGCCTTCAACAACTCCTCTGTTTGCTCACAAGCCGCCCTCTGCTTCTCCGGTCCCAACCTCCTCTTCTTCTGAGCCACCGGTGTGGTTTCAGGATACACTGCAAGTTTGTGACAACAGAAATCAGGATCCATCCCCGGCATGTCTGCTGCTGTCCATGCGAAAAGGTCTTTGAATTCCTGCAAAAGGGCTAATAAGCGTTGCTCCATAGCAGACTCCAGCTTATCATTGATGTGCGTGACCTTCTCTGGGGAATCTCCCAATATGACATCCCTGGAGCCACCATCTGGTGTGGGCTTAGATGGATTGAGTGGATCAATCTTCAATTCCGCTCTGGGGTCTAGGTCAATAAGACTGACAGATCCTGCCGCTGTTCCTCCGTCGTTCAACTTCCTCTTCTTGTTAAATGCATCCAACTTAACCATGTTGAGGCTCAGATTATAACAATATCGAGCCATCTCCTGATCTCCGCAGAGTGAGGACACACCATTGTCCTTGTCGATAAATTTGATCAGGAGATGAGGGGTGGATACAATTGCTTCCATAGCGTTCAATGTTGGACGGCCTATGATACCGTTGTACGGGGATTCCACATCAATCACCAGAATTCTTGACTTGACTGTTCTTGCACCGGGCTCCCCTTCAAAAGAAATCAAAGTGTCGAGGTATCCCTTAGTAGGTTGCTTGGCTCCGTTAAACGCTGTGAGTTCTTGTGTGTATGGTTGTAAATCTGCATCACTGAAACCCATTCGTTTGAAACAATTATAAAAGATAACATCACAAGAACTTCCCTGATCGACGAGGATCCTCTTGACGTCCTTATTGGCTATGACGGCCACAATCACTACTGCATCATCACCTCCTGGAATTGTTGGGCCAAAGTCATCATCTGTAAACGACACCGTCGGGGCTGTCACTCCGTCCCTGAAAGGGCGGTTATTCCTCGGTTTACCCTGGACTGACAGAATCATCCTATGGTGGTTCTTTCGTGCTGTGATTGATGTTCCTCCTCCCGCGAATCCTCCAGCTATCATCTCAATCACTTCTCGTCTGCCCTGTCTCTGCTGCTGGGGCATATTACTTTGTTGGGCACCTTCAGCAATCACTACCCCTTTCTGCTTCTCAGCCGCAGTGAACTTCCTTGCTGGGTTGCGCGTATTATCATCTTCATCATCAGGATCTCTATTCCTTTTCTCCATCCTATGAGGCTCATCCATAGATTTCTCCTTAAACAAATACTGCTTCAACTTTCCTTCCCGAATGAGAGTTTCCACCGTATTCTTTAACGCCTTACACTCATCAGTGTTGTGCCCTGTCTGCTCATGGAAAGTGCAGTATTTTACGTGGGTTACCACCCCTCTTGGCTGGGGCTGGCTTCCTTATACCAAAGACGTTCAGAGTTGGCCAACCAACTTCCCTCATGATTTGTGAGTGCCTGGTGTTCAACGGAGCATAGTGATCGAACGATGATACGCGCCTATCTCGTGGATGCTGACGAGCATTCACAAAGTCTTCTCTAAAGGCATGCTTCTCGGGCCTAGCTCTCTCCTTTTCTCTCCGTGGCTGCTGAGCGGGTACAGAAGGCTTTACTCTTGCTGCAGTTGCCTCTAGATGCATCTCTATGCCCACATATTTGGAAGCTTTCCTTCGAAACTCCTCGAAGGTTGTAGGTGGGCTCTTTGCCAAAGATAGGGCAAAGGCTGAACCTGGCTGAAGAGCTTCCACTACAATATGGAGTTGTATGGCCTCCGTGAGGTTAGGGACCAACGCAGCCTCCTTGTAAAACCTTTTCAGGAACTCCTTAAGAGTCTCAGTTTCTCCCTGTCTTATCTGGGCCAGGGTGTGAGAAGTTCTTGGGATATCCCTGGAGATAACGAAATGGCTTTCGAATGCAGCAGCCATTTCCTCCCAAGAGTCTATAGATCCTGAAGGCAAACTTTTAAACCAGCTGAGAGCTTCCTCCGTCAACGTCCTTGGGAACATTCTGCACATGACATCTTCATCTGCTCCCAGATACATAGCTTCATAAACATAAGCATCCAAATGCTTAGTGGGGTCGGTCTCTCCATTATACTTCCCAATCGACAATGGCTGAGTTGTTTGCAAATGTTTTGGAATGACAATACTCATCAACCTCCTTGAGAAAGGGACATTGAGCTTGTATGTCCCTGAAGTTACCACCGCCTGCTCCCTTCTCCTGATACTGACTCTATCACCAGAGTCCTGCGTTTGCTCCCTCTCTTCATATGTGGGGATCTTCGAATACTGGAGGGTGGTGGATCTATCTCTCGCTGATGCATGGTGAGCATCCTCTGCATGGGATACTACTCTGTCCCCAGCTCCTCCTCTCTCTCGCCTCAGCTCCATCAGCTCCTCCTTCAGTTGCCTGATAACCTCATCGCGAGGGTCAGGCGTCTGCACTTGCACCATCCTCCGGGTTTGAGTTGCAGGAGATTCGAAGACGAGTCTCCTCCCAGCCTGTTGATGGGTCACATCCTCCACGTGACCTTCCACGAAATCTCTCCCGTCACCTTCCATTGTGCCAACCTAACTTCTGCGAAAATGGGAATAACTCTATCGTGTCCCACCAGGCGTGCCAATGAACTGGTCTGGACCGGGGTCTAGGATCCGGTATGGGACCAGCCACAAGGATGCAGGTGTTTTTAGGGTTTGCACACCGGAACTGTGTATATCCGATGTATTAATCCGGTCTCTCAGTGGGAGAGGCCGGTCTTGTTGTCCTGGAGATCCTTCACACCAACGATTCGCGTTGTAGGAGGGCGAAAGGTGGTGCCACCTGCGAAGATTCTCCGACGCTCAAGTTAGAAGGGTGTATGAACTGAATGAATACTCAAGCGTGATAACAGTAAAATGTGAGATAGAATAACGATACCATGCATGTGTGTTGATATGGCTTCTTATAGTTGAACGTAAGAGAAAAAATGAGACGTTGGATGCAGGTGGGTCCCTTATCTCTGATTGCGTGTATATTGTGTCAATCAAAGTGGCTCGACTTTCAGAATGTGTCAGGAGGGTAGGTCAATTATCAGAGTACAATCCTCTAGAGAGAGGAGAGGATAATCACCTTTTCCGCATAATCTTCTGACACGCCCACTTACTTTCTGAAGCCATTGATGTGACGTATTTTGCTACAAGCAGTGTCTTCGTTGATAAGTTATCATAAGGCTCTTCTCTTGCTATGAGGGAAAAGCTAACAATTATATAAATATCCTGTATCAATGAACACAGAACCGTTACATCGAAAATGAATGATGCTGTCATGGAGTGAGGGCGGATGACCAGACAACGGATATCCGGTGTGGTAACGTTGAACCTGGACACCGGTTTTCCTTATATGAGATCAGTCTGACGTCACAAGTATGGGGGCCGGTATCTAGACCGGATCACCAACTATGTTGAATATATCAAGTTTATTGAAGGACATCTGAAGCGCTTTCTTGAGATTGACACTCAGAAATAGAATCATATAGATTGGATTTATAGATTTTATGACATAGTGGCTGAATTCAACAATGATACAGTTGACTTCAGAAAGAAAATAATGGAGAAGAGAAAAGGAAGTGAGTTGTAGGCTGAGTCTAGTCAGAAGCGAACAAGGTATGATGTTGTTGGAAGTCATTCTTCTCAACAAGAATTCACCTTTCCAACCCCACTGGACCAGACCCCTAAACCTCAACCTGACCACTCCTCTCAACCTGAAACCCCTTATTAGACTCCTCAAACTGATCAGACCCTCCACTATGATCAGACTTCACCATAATAAACATCACTTGTCCTTACCTTTGCTAACACCACTACATCACCTCCTAGATATCTTCACATCTTTCCACCTAGATCTCATACCAAACCATCCTGCCCCACCCTTTAACTTTAGTCACTCCTGACCTCTCACTTTTTAAAATTACCAAACCTATCTTAGACATAGAAGACCCAGATTACCATCACCCTAGCAACCTAGCCATTGTTAAAGCCTCTAGTTTTAACACTAAGAAAATTACAATCTATGACTTTCCACCTCATTTTCTCACAGCCTTACTCTTTGGACAGCTCCTTGCAACACCAACCCCACCTCAGCATCAGACTCTACAATGTTTCATGCCTTCAAATCAGAACAATCCAAAGTTCAATCTGACATTCGCCAAGGTAGACAATTTCACAAGCTTCATTGTGTTATCACTCCACAGACAAAGCTCCTGCTTGCACCAAACCGTCTCAATCCAAAAGTTGTGGTTATTCAGAAAGGAAGATTGAAGAAGTCTCTTCCTCCACAGGGAGTAGTATATTACAAGGCTTCCTGGGATGACCTCAGACCCCGTGAACTGACTATAGATTCTCTGGAGAGCATTCTCTCTCCAAAACTGTTACCTGTTTCTTGGTTCAACTGTTGCCTTCCTTATTATTTGCTTAGCCCATGGTTTTTCTTGACCTCTTTGTGATGCCCCTCCTCTGGTTTCACTTTCCTCTCTGTTGATATCAAAAGATGGAGTAACCTCAGGACTCAAAATCTGAAAGTAAAAGTCTTTTATGGGATTAGTCCTAGGGAGAGTCTCTTTTGTCTTAGAAAGTAGGGTATTAATGTTGTCTATTTTGTAATGTTTTATGTAATATTTTGGATTAACTCCTTTGATTAATGAAGTCTGCTTTTGCTCTAATAGTTATGATTGCTTTGATATTTTTTAGATAAATATGCTCTAAATTTCTAAGAAAATCAGCTCTAATTCACTTGCTCTAAGCAATAAAACATGCTTTGTTTGCTCTATGACTTAATAAGAAAATTGTGCTAATCACTGAAATTCTGCTTTGCAAATCCTTTAAAGCTCTGATCTTCTTAAAAGTATAGGGTCTGATATTTTCTAAGTATTTTGATACATGATCTCTTTTATATAAATGGTCTAAAACTTAATATCTCTCGAATAGATGTTCTGATGCCATATAAAACCTTGGTAATATTGCTTTGATGCTATGATATCCTCTAGCTAATCTGCTCTGATTATCTTGGACTTTATTTAAATATAAGAATTAATATTTGCTATCAACAAATAGGGAGAGATTTTGAGACCAAGTCTAGCTTGAAAAAGGAGTTTGGTAATAACCATTGACCAGACCCCAAGTTGCATTAACATAACCAGACCCTAAGATTTGTTACTAACAGGTATCAAGGCATTTAATTAAATGAAGTCTGCCCATGTGTGATCTAATCTATTCAAACTAAGTGTTAAATTGTTAGTACACAGGTTACAAAAGAAAAGGGGGAGTCCATCAGAACAAAAGTCTGATTCAACAAAAGTTTGATTCTAGACTTTGCTTGAAAAGAGTCTATTACAAGGACTTTCAGACATTTGGATCACCAATCAGACCTCGGACTTTTAAAACAACAAGATCATGCTACAAGAACGTCACTTCAAGTACTCTTCATGCAACGTTTTAAATCCTTTTTAATGATGTTTCGAGTCAAGCTCCTATCAAGGATAATTATGCTTATCATCAAAGAAGATAAGGGGTAAAATAGGGGAGCAACCAAAGCTCACTTGTAAAGAAACCAATGTATCTACCCTTGGCATTTTAGAAAAGCTTATTAAAGTTAGCTCTTGTGTCAGGAAGTTTCAGAAGATCTTCAGTAACGTGCTCTACGTGTTATTCAGAAGAAGAAAGGCAACAACTAATCTTTATGCTCTGAAGATCTCAAGGAACTCCTTTTCCATGCAAGCTTCAAAGTTTCTTGTTACCAAACCTTTTGGCATCTCATCATCTTCTCAAGGTTTGGTGCTTATAATCAAGCAAAAACTCCTTCAAAGAATTTTCAACCTCTATATCTCCTCACTAGATTATCAAACGGTCATCTTGAGTGACCTATAAATATGAAGAGATTCAAATTCACACATATACAGAAGAGACAAACTCTATGATCTTTAAGCAAAACTCTTATAATCTCTTTTTAGTTTTCTTAAATGAAGGCCTTCTTTGTTGTTTTGCCTCTAATAGACCTTGATCTTTTTTGCCTATCTTACTTAGTGTATCTGTTCATTCTTTACATAGAGCTGAGTTAACGGGTCCGTGGCCGCGGGTCGGCCCATTTAGTCACTCCTTATGCGGGTTACGGGTCAAAAAAATTAGACCATTTAAAAAGCAGGCTCACAGGTTGGGACCATGTAACCTGCGGGTTGAAATGGGTTTGGCCCGCGAGTTCGCAGGCTAACCCGCGGGCTAGGTAAAAATAAAAAATATATTAAAAATAAATTAAAAATAAAACTAAAAACTAAAAACTCTGACCCTTACTTAAACTCATGTAATTGTATTTGGAGTTTTTAAGACATGGATGATGTTATTAATTACTATCATGCATTTGAAACCTATTTGTCATGTTTAAGGTTTATATTTGGATGAAAAAATATTAAATTTAAAATTTCATGAGCTTATTTCATGAATCATAATTGGATTTTTTAGATTTTGGATAATTAAATATGTTGAAGTACATATGTTTTTGGTTTCATAAAAAAATAATTTAAGTCCAACAAATTCAAAGAAATAAAAGAGAAGCAAAAAAAATATCTCATAGGCGGGTTAGCCCGCGGGTTTATGGGCCTGTTGCGGGCCTAAAAAATCGACCCAATAAGAAAGCAGGTTCTACGGGCTAGCCCGTTGCAAGGCGGATTGGCCTGTATACCCAACTCTGCTTTTTATACACTAAGTTCTCAAAATGACCTTACACAATCTATCATTGTAAACCTATTGTTGTGTAAAAGTATAGTGTGTTGCCAGCCTTTAGTTTCTATGGAAAATAGTTTGTGGCCTGAAGAGACTTTTTTAAAGAATACTTAGGTTTAAGCCATGAGTGGCTTGTTGAAAGAATACTTGGAAATAAACCATGAGTGGCTGCAATAAAAAATACTTGTGACACAAGTCTGGTGTTGTTATTGTAAAGGATATTTTACAATAGTGGAAATCCTTCAAGTTGGAAGGGACTGGACGTAGCTTCTCTATTGGAAGTGAACCAGTATAAATCTCTTGCGTTCATTCTTCTTTTTCCTTTCTCTTTAAAAGTCTACTTTTACAAGTCTGATTATTTGTGTTTTAAAGGTTCATATTCCGCAAAAGAGTCTAAGATTTATTCAACCCCTCTTCTAAGTCTGATTTTGAACCATCAACAACAATCATCAATATTCATTATTAACATCATTCACATCACTATTCGTTCATAATTCATACACTTAAAATATAATGCTCCCCGCATACCTGGAATTGAAGATTTTAACTCGAATTCACGTTCCGCTCTCGTTTCGGTCTCGTTCCGACAATGAACCTACAAATAGAAACATACACCTTAATTTCATCTAATTTAATTAAATTCTAACTACTTGGGAATCCAAAACCTTACTAGCAAAACCAATTTAACAAAAGCGAAAGAGTTCAGAAGTTTCGACTTACCAAACATTCGTCAACGAGGGTTCTGGAAGTGGTTTCAAGGTTCTAATGTAACCCACAACTTCAAAACGCTTCCTACAACCATAAATTCGAAGAATTTGAGATAGGTTCCAATAATTATAGTAATTACCCAAAGGGTTCTTGATTTGGTACCTGGATAATGGTGGAATTTAAAGAAAGTTTGAAAGTGGAAGCTCTTACTCTTCAAGCTTCAAGGACGAAAGAAGAGAAGGAAGTGAAAAGCTTTGCTTTGCCTTGAAAGGAAGAAGAAAAGGAATGATGGGAGTGAATAAGGAACATGACATGACAATAAGGAGAAGAGAATGTGAAATTTTTGCTTTTCTGTATTTGAGAAGAAAGAGAATGTGAAAATAAAGTGAATAGAGAGTGGAAATAAAGAAAAATTAATTAGTTTAGGTTGGTTAGAGGTGGTTCGGTCCTTTTACTCGTTTGGTTAGCTTTCAAAACCAACCGCCCCTTAATTTAAATTCTAATTTAAACAAATCTAACCTCATAATTTAATGGGTCATATTTAACTTCAAGTATTTAACATCCCAATTATTAATTAATTAATAATAATCATCCCTTAATTTTAATTTAAGATGTTATAGTCTCTATCAAAAAGGATACACATGACGATATATGAGAGATTAATTTCATGTAATTTCAATTCTTCCAACACTAAACTAATGGTTTTGAAGTTAGCAAACCTAAACCAAAAATGGTAACTATTTTAAATTATTATCTAATTAGTTTCTTCCAAAGAAAAAAAATTCTTCCAAAAGAATCATCTAATTAGTTGAAATAAAAAAAATAGACTTTTATTTTAAATTACTCTTTTGATGTTATATATAAATATATGAAAAAAAGAAGAAAATGGCATCCCATCATAATTTTAGTCACTCGAAGTTTATGTGAAAAGTGTAAGGGAAAAAAAGGATATTAATATAACAATGATTAGAATGTTGCTATTTTAGTTTTATTTGATAATATTAAAAAGATAAAAGGCTTTTAACACTATTTTTTAATTGAAGATTTAGGTTTTCCTTAATAAAAATTTAATTAAATATATTGACGATATAAATAAATAAATAAACAAACAAATATTTTGAATAGTTGTTCATGATTGACATGCAAGTGAAAATTGTCGATTTATATAGCATAGATATTCAAAAACCCTAAAGAACTACTCTAGGAAAATACGATTCTTTACTCAAAATGTCATTTGAATTATAAGGAGGCTTTGAGGCCTTATTTATACAATGGGTAAAAGAGGGGCCCTGAATTTGGCTCAACTATTAAGGGATAATCATCATTTGCTAAAATCAAGGGGAATTAGAATATCCCTCTACGATATTTTCTTAAAAAGTAAGGGGACCCCCTCCGACTCAGGGGCAACAGGAGCCCTCCAGTCACGAGTCCTCGGCAAGAGGCCAAGTCAAATGACCAAGTGTTTGGTTGTGGTGTTTTCAAGCAAGTTGATATCACATGACTTTCTTCCAAGTAAGGGACTTTGAATGGCTCTCTTCCGAGTGAGTAATTCTGAATGGCTTTCTCCCAAGTGAGAAATTTTGAGTGGCTCTATTCTGAGTGGTTTTCTTTCGAGTGAGGAATTTTGAGCGACTAACAATCTTTTTTGCCATGGGCAAAGGTTATGTGAAACTTGCAGAATTTTTCCCCATCTCAGCCCTTCGCCTTTTCTCTAGGTGGGAGGAGTTTGAGTAGCCCGATGTTGTAGACTTCATGCATGATTCTGTCGCTTGCTGTTCAGATTGATGAATGTGTCATACTTTGGGTTGGGATAAGCTGTCTGATTATGTTCTTTATTCGGTCTAAGGCTCTTCTTTTGTGACTTCACTCTCGTAATCCCCTGCTCGGAATTTCCCACCCAATCGACTTCTCGTTCTTCCATGTTAATATATTGGATTGCATGCTGCCTGAAATCATCCATGTTAAGAGAGGGTTTCTTGGCTAAGGGGTCAAAAAATTTACCTGGGTGTAACCCTGTCTAGATTGCATGAAGGGCCACTTTTAAGCTTAGATCTCGGATTTGAATGGCTTGTTCGTTAAAGCGAGCCATGAACTGCTTGAATGTCTCTTCTTTGCCTTGCTTCAGATTGACTAAACTGTGCGAGGTTTGTTGCACCGATCGGCTAGAGGCAAATTGGGTCAGGAACTTTTGTTATTTCTACAAAGCAAGACACACTCCTTGGAGGAATGTGTGAAAACCAACAGAGAACGAATTTGGTGAGGGTTGTGGGGAATTTTCTTCAGAGTAGGGCGTCAGGTGCCCCCGAAATGAACAGGTTGGTGGTAAACAAAATTAGTTGCTCTTTCGGATCACCTCTTCCGTCGTACTTTTCCATCTTTGGGGGTTTGTAGTGTGTTGGTGTTAGGACCGCCATTATGTCTTCCATGAACGTGTGTGTAGCATAAGGGACTAAGGATTCAACTTTATATGCCTTTTGTCTTATGGTATGAGTGTTTTGATAACTGAAGGCCTCCATTTTCTCTGATTGATGATTTCTCAAATCCTTATTCTTCTTCTTTAGTTCTTCCACAGTGCGTTGCAATGTTTTGACGAGAGTCAAAACCCCTTCTAGTTGATTGTCCTTGTCTTGTTGCCCTCTTTGATTCTCCTTATGATTTCCATCATCTTTACGGCTGGAATTGTTACATGTGGTCACCATCTTCTTTTTCCTTGGAACTAGTCATTCTTTTTGTGATATGGGAATCGTTTTATCGGACCCCATGGTGGGTGCCAAAATATTTACTTTGAGTGTGTAAATGCTAAAACCTTAAAAGAGAGGACTTGAATTCGGCTTAACCCCTAAGAGATAATCATCGTTTGCTAAAATCAAAAGGAATCACAACATCCCTCTACGATATTTTCCCAAAGAGTAGAAGAGAGACATGTCCTAAGAATCCCCTCTCATATGAGGAGGACACAATTTTAGTTTTATTTAATTTTTTAGTCTTTTATTTTTTTATCTTTGTCCTTTTCTTTCTAATTGTAACCAAAGAAAAGATGAGAGAGTTAAATAAATGGACAAGAAGTCCAATCAACCTTTACCGAGGAATCCCTTTCATTTTTGCCTTCAACGCGTCACTTCAGCTCGTCAAATTTAGTCTTGCATCGTACTTGCTCTGGAATATGCGACGCTTGAATTGAGACCACAAGTAACATAGAACTGAAAAAACCCCGCCAAAAAGTTGCGTAAATAGTTAAACTTACTTTAGCTCATCTCGAAGTTGAGTTTATTATCAGAAGTGGAGAGGTTTCTTGAATATTTTTTTGGCTTTTTTTTTATATACGTTGTTCGGATTCAAACAAATTCATTATGAATTGTAAATCCTTTTATATTAAGTTTGAATGAAAATAGAACATCTGAACCTTGAATTTAAAACTACGTGTTAAGTTAAAATAGTTTCTAGATTTACTTTGTATTACACGACAGGAAAATTTTAAGTGGATCGGGCTTTTAATGCAGTTTTGGTCAACAATTCACTTGCAAGAGTGTCTAGTAACGTGTACTTTCCATCTAAGGTATGGTTTATCTTAATTGACTTTTGTGATTTCTTTCCTTAAAGTTCTACAAAGTAAGGTAGATTTCTCTTATTTGGATTGATTATTTTTTAGATAAAATATTATTGTGATTCATTTTAATTAAAATGTATAACAATATATGATTTGATACGATAAAATCTGATTAAATAAGGTTTATATTAGATTTGTTTGTTCTATTTTATATTAATTATATTTTCACAAAATCATGTATAGATAATATAACCACTTTAAAAAATTTTAACATAATAAAAACAATCATAAGTAAATACCTACCGTCTTTAATGTTTAATATATATAATTTAATAAAATAATATAAATTAAGAGTAATATATTGATGGTTATGTTTCAATTGAGTTTGGTTTGAGTTTTAGAGATAAATCCAAAATCTAACATAAATCATATACATAATATGATTTTTCTTTTATAATTTTAGTTAAATTAATTTTCAATTATTTTAAATTAATTAAATTAAATAATAAAATACCCCTATCCAAAAAGGGAAGTAGCAGGGTGAAGAAGCAAAGAGACAAGCGTGATTTATTAACAGAAATGAGAAAAGATTGTGAGAATGAATTTTAGATACGTGACGTGCTTGAATTGGATATGCTTTCAGTGCTGTTTGTGTTGTTTTTATTCCATGTCAAGCTCCATTACATGTGGGAATTTTAATTATTCTAGCTTTTTAATGCTTGTTTTTTAGAATTTTTATTTTCTGAAATAGTTAGAAAAATTTTTGAATTTTTTTTTATTTTTTAGTTTTTTTGAAAAACTTCTTTGAAGACTTTTTTATTTTTCTTAAAAAAATAAAAAACCCAGCTTTCAGTTTTTTATAAATTTTCTTTGAATATTTTGTAAACAAACATTTTTTCTATTTTTTTAACTTTTTCAATAATAGTTTTTTATTTTTCTTAGAAAACTTCCGAAGTAACCACTATCTAAGCGTCTCCTTTAATTTGGGGAGAATGTGAATGGATCTCGTTAAGGAGAAATTATTATAAGTATATCTGATAATTTAGGTCTTCTAGTTCTATTTGAGTTTTTAGTTGAGGATCGGGTAAAACTTTTATTTGTTTATTATTCGGAACTTAAAATTAAAAATCATCCTATACAGTTACGAGTTTGTCATTTGTGACAACCCCTTTCTTATTATTTTTCAATATTATTTATTTATAAATACAAAATTACTCTTACCGAATAAGTGAACCACTTGGGAAATTAGGTCTTTAACTTTTTTAAAAAAATTAATTAATATTATAAATTAAGCAAAAATATGGGATACCCATAATTAATGTGTTAATTTTTTCTTTCATAATTCGTCATCTAAAAAATTTTAGTAAAATTTTATGATTTGTTAATATAAGTAAAATTATATTTTTTCAATGTTATTAAATGTTTGTCTTTAAATATATTTTCTTAATATATATTTTAGAGATAACTAATTCTTTGTGGAATAAATAATACTAAACATATTTTAGGAAATTAAATCAAATATTTAATAACATTGATCCACATAATTGTTTCCCATACTTATTCTTATTATATATTAAATTAGTTATTTTTATTTATATTTAGAATTAGAAGTGGTATATTATTGTCATTGGTCACTGATATGCTCGCAAGTGTACAAGTATATCATTTAGAAACGATTATCGTTTCCTTAGGAAAGTATACTCAAGTACTATTGAATGTGATTTTAGTTATCTAAACTAACAAAACTAAAATGGAATTGCTTAAAATTGAAATTAACACAATTAAAGCATGCAAAGAAATTATTTTTGAGAAATCAGATATGCAAGTCTCGGGACTTAAGGAAGTGAGATTAATATGTGTTAAGAAATTTAGGTTCCTCTTATTAATAAATCCTATGATTTTAAGGTAAATTTTCTTAGATTAGTTAATTTCTTCCTTTCAGAATTTCATTAATGTATCCAATTTTCAAAGAACCGCATTCAATTTGTAGATTATGCCTTCTAACGTTATGTGAAATTTCAAAATTCCTCAAAAGACTATATGCTACTCTCGTAATCCTAGTCTTAGGTTCAATTTGTGTAATTCAAATAATTAAGTTCTTTTTTTAGTTCTTCCTTGATTATTTGATATCACCTAAGTCTATCTCTAGGTCAGAAGACGCATTAAACACAACACAAATTGAATGAAATCGTAAAATTTATTAATAAAAATGGAATTAATGATAACAACACATCTCAATCTACCCCTTAAATCCCAAGGATTTGAGTTTAGCTACTCATGAAAAGAAAAACCAAGCCACATATATCGATTGTTCAAAAATTACACAAGAGAATACAAAAAAATCTAGACCAACTAATGGAAAGAATGTTTTTGGTAAGTCTTCCTACGACAATGCTCTTATTCCCTTCAATCCCTTGTAAATCTTTCTCTCAAAAACACTTTCCCTTTATTCTTCAATGGTGTTTTGGGCATCCAAATTTATCGAACCCCCTATTTTGGAGCAACTTTTGCCTTAAATACTAATGCAGAGTGCAAAAACAAGGTTTCTGAGGTGGCCACAATCCACAACCATGGTGGCTACCACAGCCTGGCCATGGAATGTAGTGACTTGAGGGTGGAAATTTGGCTTAAAGGAACCACGACTAGTGGTTTAAACCATGACCCAACTATGGTTGTCAAGACATGTATCCTTAAATTTTTCTTCTTTTGGTTGTGGTAATTGTGCTTTGGGTCTTGTTCTTCATATCATCATCATAAAAAGGTCTTGAAACCTTATGTTTGTTGTTCAAGTGGCCTCAATACTCAAGAGGGGGGGTGAATTGAGTTTTTTAAAACTTTGATTGGAATTCCTTGGAACTTGATTTTTATATCCAATTTTTCAAGAATATGCAAGTGAAATCAAGTTAAAGGTAGTATGCAATGCACCGCAAGAATAAATATAGTTGAAGCAATTTAACAAACACTTGGTGGGCAGTATATGAAATATATCAAATTGAATAAGCTCAAGTATGCAATTCATAATCAATCAGCACAAATCACCCAATTGCAATATATAAAGGTAAAATAGTAAGGGAGAAGAGCTTGCAAACCGATATAATGAGTTCCACCAACACCGGTGTACGTCTCGCCTCTAAACAACCCACTTAGAGGATTTCCACTATTGAAGTTTAGAGATACAAGCTATGAGCAATTACAACTTCCTAGTGTCCCACACTCAAGAACTCAATCCTCACTAGCAAAGGGTAACCCACCCAATCTCTCAAACTCTCAATACCCAAAGGTTGAACCCCAACCTTTGTGACCACTCAATCCTAGAGTGAAAAACCTTTGTGTTTGTTGAAGTGTTTACAAGGAAATGACTCTCTTAATAGAGTAGATGTACAAGTGAAAGATCTCACAAATTCTAACTCTCAAGATGAGAGGATTTATAAGTTTAAACTCAGAGTGTACAAGAAAGATGGCTTACTAAGCACAAGAATAAGAGAAGAATGATAGCTTCTTGTTGTGTATGTTGTGCTTGAGTTCCTCTTGAATTTATAGAGCCATTTGAGGGCTTGAGGAGTGCCTTTCTTCTTCCTAGCCGTTGCAAGATAGTGGTTCCAGCTTGTCTTTGCGTATATGAGATTGGGTTGTTGGTTCCCACTTTAATCTGTCTTTTTAGTGGTGTTTCCCACTTCTTGAATCGATTTGTAGTCCCTTGAATCGATTCAGAGCATTCTGACTTGTGCAATTTAGAGTTCCAGATTCGCATGAATCGATTCGAGCTTTGTTTGAATCGATTCAGAGCATTCTGTTTGCAATTTTATTGACTTCCAGGTGTTTGAATCGATTCAGGGTCATGGTGAATCGATTCAACCCATTCTGTATCTTATTTTGATGACTTCCAGGGCTGTGAATCAATTCGTTCGTGGTTGAATCGATTTAGGCTTTGCAGTTTGATGTTTTTCCATGCCTGTGGGTCTTCCATTGATATGTAGTGATCCATGGTTGCTTTCCTTTGTCTTGGTTTATTGGTTTCTTGATTTCTTGAACCTGTGAAATCGTTTTCTTGATTTTATGTATAGCGCCTTTGTTTGGTTTCTATTGTTTTTGATCCATGAAGAGTTTGTAATGCTTGTTCTCTTGTCATTATCAAAACCTGTTATCAATCATGCAAATACAATGTTTTCCTATAAAACTAGCAAAGAGAAATTATGGGAAGAAACCAAATAACTATGAAATTTAGGGGGAAAGATGCATTCGCACACAAAAATCTTAGAAAATAAGTCCTAAAAAATGTGTTCTAGTGACACATCAAAATACCTCAAACTAAAACATTGCTTGTTATCAAGCAATCACTATATTCACTAGACAGACAACCATGAGCAAGAATTTTAGCATATTAGGGAACCCAAACAAAGATAAAACTTTTCAATTCAAAATCAGGGATAAAAATACGAATGCCAAACATTTTTATATATTCATCTAAACATAATGTCAAAGATCCAACAAGGTCACTTTCTCATCAATTCTCTCTAAGTGTTTAAAGGTATGAAGCATATGTTTCTTTCAAATCACAACAATATGAACACTACTATAGGCTTGGCAAGTGACCCTAATTCCACAGTACTAAAAAAACATGCCCAAGTCAAAAGGTCTTTCTTAAGGTTGTAATGGGGCCATGGGATTTTATTTAAGGTATATATGGAAACCAAGAAAAATGGTATCACAAAGGGCTAAAACATAATAGATGAAAGGTTCTTAAAATTTTATAGAAACTAAAAGGAGTAAAGTTTCAAGCTTCTAACAATTCTAGGGACCCATTTCCCCCTATATTTCTCTTTTTTTCAATTCTTTTTAAGTTCCCTACTTTTCCGCTTAGTTGCTCTCCTAGTTCCTTGTTTATGCGCTTAACCTCAAAACACCTTAATATAAATGGTTTCAAAGAAAATCATTTTAATATTTTGCCTCAAATGGGGCAACTAATGGATAACAAAATTTGTTCAAAATTTCAGGGGTTTTAAGAAAGCCTAAGTGCCTTTCTCATCCTAGGATATGCAATCAAACACTATTTCACAAAGGTCATAAGCCAAGTTCTAGATTGCTCTATAAAGTATGAACCATTCAATCAAGAAAGACAGGGTTTGTAAATTTTTAATGTAAACACCCTTTTTAAGCTCAAAAGCTCACCATGCAATGTCAAATTAGAGAAAGTATGGAAAAATTCTCAGCATTTGTTTAGAAAACACAAAGTTACCCTATACTCATCTATGTAAAGATCATTATTGAGAAAAAAAAAGGTTCCTAAGATGCTATATGATTCTATGCTCACAATCATTAACTAAGCAAACTTAAGCAATCACAAAAAGACACTCAATATTTATCTTATCACACAAAACAAAACAAAAACAAATTCACACACAAACTAAAATGACAATCAAACAAATAAAGAAAAGGGAAGTCATATATTCATACCACCCCAAACTAAGGATGGACATTGTCCCCAATGTGTATGCAAGATGAAAAGGAATTGATGAATTACCTGGAGAGATGATTATTCAGAAGGAGGTGGGAAGTGGCCTTGCTGGATATGCCACTCATACATTGCATTAATCCGGGCTCCCTATCTCAGTTGCTCAGCTCACATGTCTTGCAGCAAAGAGTGTAATTGAGCAAATGAGAATCTGCCTTCTCGAGGTGGAAAAGCATAGTGATATGGTTCATTGTGAACTAGAATCTCCCTGTCCAGAGGAACATCTTTAGAATCTTCACCTGCAAAAACAAAACTAACCTTGCCTTCCACACTTATAAGAGTTGGGTTGGGCAATGGATGAGGTACCCATCTTCTAGGAATAACTAAACAATGCATATCATGTTATTTGATAATCATACCCATATTGACCAGTTCATGTATATCAACTTTCTTGGGTGCACTTAAACTCAGGACAAAGTCTGTAACTAGATTCACACTCTCAGTTCTTCGCATAAAAACACTTGCAAAACACATGGAAAACAAATCAAGCATAATGTATATTTTATGATTTTTATAAGAAGGAAAACAAATTAAATAACAAAAATAATAATAAGTCTATTCTAACCAAACCATAAATAATTAATATTGAGGAGAAACATAATCCCCAACTGTAACATCCCAAATTTTCAAATAATTATAAATTTCAGATTAAGGTTATGGATTGATGGAATTAATGGTTAATTAAGGATTAATTGCCAATTAGGCAAATTATTGAGTGATAATAATAACTTGAATAAAAATAATAGTAATGCCTTGGTGGCATTAGAGAGAGTTTCGGTTCTCTCTTCCCTCTCTTCCGTGTGGTCCCCACGTGATGGCTGATGGCTTTAATTGGATGGACTATTGATGGGACTTGCATTAAATACGAAGGTGATGGCTGTGGCAGAGCAGCGTGATGATGGGTTGAATGGGAGTGTATGTGTGTGTGTTGATAAGGCTTCAGCTTTGGTTTTCCTCCACACTCTCTTTATTTTCCTTGTGGGTGTATGTTATGGAGGAGAGAAATGCTCCTCCTTCTCTCTAGAATTCATTGGAGCTCCTGCTTCATCTTCTTCCTCTCCTTTATCTTCTTCTTACACTCAACGCTGTGTTGAACCCGAGTGGAGCTGCATGGTGATGGTGAACAGCGTGGCTGTGTGTAACCATGTGGGGCAACATGGTGCTGTGTTTTGGAGGTTAGTTCCTCCTCTTCATCCTCTTGTTGATGGAGCTGTTTGCGTGAAGAAGGCAGAGATGGATGAAGACATGCATGCAGGTTGCATGGAAGCTGGTGGTTCTCCATGGTGGGGAGAATGGTGCTGTTCAAGTGTAGAACAGCTTTGTACTAAGCTTTGGAGGTTGCTGCTCGAGTAAATAGCATGGATTCTTCTATGGCTATGAGCAGAGTGGAGCTTGGAGTGTTGATACTCATGTGTTACGTTCAGATGGGCTACTGGGTGTATCTCGCTCAAGCGAGAATGGTCACGCTTGAGCGAGCCAGTGAAGAAATGGTCACTGGACCATTTTCGCTCAAGCGAGTGAATGTGTGGCTTGAGCGAAAGGCTGAAGACTGATGCTGGTTGGTAGGGAAGCTGTGTGGCCCTTCCTACGTTGGAATGCCGAGCAGAAGCTGCTATGGCTGGGTCGAGTGGCCCATGTGACTCCTGGAAGCTTCATCCAGGTAAAGGGGGCTTTGCATCTCAAATGCATGGATTTCTGGACGGGTTTCCGGGTGAAATTATCACTGTGTTGTGTTTTAATGTGTATGGTATGCTGTAGTTGAGTAAATAGCCCGGATTATTGATGCTTATTATTTATGTAATGTATGATACCCATTCATATGATGTGTGATGTTTGTTGATGATGTTTATGTTAAGATGTATGAGATGCACATGATGAATGTTGTGTTCTATGTGTGATCCTCTATTTGTCCCTGGGTATGTTGTACATTTGAATGCATGTGATGCTTGTTGATGCATATGCTTGTGATGAATGAATGAATAGGGACTGTTATGATGAATGCCGAGTAGGCTTTATGGAGGAAAGCATGAAAGGCTTACTAGAAAGGATAAATCCAAGTGGATAGATGATAATCCGAGTGGATGACATAGGATTGCTGAGTGGATGTGGTATAAGCCGAGTCATTTGATTGTTGTTGAATTGCCGTGTGCATATAATGCTGAATGCTAAATACCGAGTGGGCAATCGAATGAATATGCGTTTAATGAAATTGATTGTGTTGATGTGATATAAGACCCGGGTTGGACTCGGGCAGTGCCTAGAGCACAAAGCGTTGGACGCTATTGAGGATTCTGAGATTAATCCTAAAAGACCTCCGAGTTGGACTCGAGGCCATGCTTGGAGCATGAGCATTTGATGCTTAATGGAAGTCCTTGGGTTGGACCCAAGGCAGATGCCGAGTGCATTGGAGTTGGACTCCGAGTGAATGTGACCATATGCATCCGATTCGCCACTGGAATGCTTGTAGCATGTATATATACCGATCGGCAATCAGATGATGAGATATGTGAGAATGTGATTAAGTCCTGGAGCTGGGCTCAGGCACACTCCTTGAGCAGGGCTCAGAGTTGAGTGAAATCCGAGTGGATCAATATACTTGTAGAAGAGTGAGTTGAGCATTATAGCCGAGTAAAATGGGTGAAATCCCGATCGAAAGATGTTTGTGATTGCTTATGTTGAATGACAGTGTATGTTGAATGATTGATGATATATATGTATAATTGTAATGCGGATTCCATGATTAATCTGAGCCAATATCTGTCATTTAATATGTAATGCTCACCCCTACACCATTTTTCAGTATATGCAGGTCGGATTGGATGATGTGATGGCCTTAACCCAAGTGTTGGGTATTTATTGATGAGGCTGTGTACATAATGTAATGTACCGAGTGTCTTTTATTGTTTTAAAGCCTTGGCCGGCTTATAACAATGTTGTATCATGAATATGAAATATATATATGTACTGGAATCCGAATGCATGTTAATATACATATACTTCGAGTGGATGGTATTATATGCATACCGACTGATTGTGTTGGTGATGGAAAGTATAAAGATAATAAGTATCCGAGTGTATGCGTATGTGTATATACATATATGTTATGTTGATAACATGGTTGTGAATCGGTGGAAGTGTACTGCTATATTGGTAGTCGGACTTAGAATTAGAGAATATGTTTATATAAGTGATTTATGTTGATTTGATGCTTCATACCGACTAGGAAATGATGTTGTATGAATATTCCTAAGTTAATGAATCCTGAGTGAAATGTAAGTGGCTTAGTTGCTTTTCCGAGTGAGTCTTATGTATATGACTCCATATCTGAGTGTGACTCATCTGTATGTTAGTAGCTCTTGTGGATTCCGAGTGAAAAATATATAGTGAACCCCGAGTGGGAAATGATTTTGTATAAACCCGAGTGGAAGTCCGAGTGACCCTCTCCGAGGGGAGAAAGGTTATGATGGATTAGATTGGGCATATTCTAAGTGTTTTATTTATATGATCTGGGTGAAGTTATGCATGTATTCCGAGTGAGCATGGGTACCTATTCCGAGTGAATAAGGTAATATGTATTCTGAGTGTGTAAGTGTGGAATGAGTCCGAGTGAATTACTTGGGTAATTCCTCTGAGTGTTGAGGAGTTTGGATCATTCTGAGTGGAATTGATTTTGTAGGCTATTTCTGAGTAATAAGTGGTTAAGGTATTATCCGAGAGTGAATAGGCATGAATGCCGAGTGTGTGGCCGAATGAGTATTGGTCGGTAATGATACTAGTTACCGACTGGAATACCACTCTGATGATGAGTTGGTTTATGAATGATTAGACCGAGTGATTTATGGCCGAGAGGAAGCCTATGTATTCTCTGAGTGATAGAGTTCAAATATGCCGAGTAACTCGAGGTTGAATTATACCGAGTGGTGTTTGGTTGGGTAATAACCCGAGTGTGAGGGGTTTGATAGAATCCGAGTGGAATCACCTTCATTTCCCGAGTGGATCCTTATGTTGGCTCTGTGAATAAAATTGAGAGACTAAGTTATGGGTTGCTGAGTGAGGTAATTGTTGGGGTGGTTCCCGAGTGATTGGAAATCCCTTATACCGAGTGGACTAAGTCATTACCGAATGAATGGTTGTCTCGAATACCGAGTGATGGGAATACCGAGTGTGGCTTCTCGCTTCAGCGAGTGAGTTCTCGCTCCAGCGAGTGTGTGTTGTTGGAAGGCTTGGGGTCGGATTCGCTTAAGCGAATGGTGGTTCGCCCGAGCGAGTTGTGCGGTCTCGCTCAAGCAGAGTCGGATCTCGCTTGAGCTAGTGGGCGCTGTATTGTGGGCTTCGCTCAGGCGCTGTGTGTCCTTCGCTGGGCTTTATGCTCGGTTTTATTCTTCCTTACCCTTTTTCCCATTTTGTATTTCCCTTATTTGAATGGCACTTTGCCTTTCTGCCTTGCGCTGCTTGTCTTCTTGATCGGTCATTGGACCTAGCTCTCATATCTTCATATATGGGAGTGGCTTTTGATTATTGATCTAGGTATTTTCTAAATGATTGACCCGGCTCTTCATGATTTATTTTGGAAAAAAAAATTTCCTTGTCCCGGGTTTGTTTTATTTCAAAATTAGGATGTCACACCAACAATGACGCCAAAAACTTGATATGCTCGCAAGTGTACGAGTATATCACTTAGTATAATAGATTATCGTTTCCTCAAGGACTATGTGCTCAAGTACTATTGAATGTGATTTCAATTATCTAGACTAACAAAATCAAGATGAAATTGCTTAAAATTGAAATTAACATAATTAAAGCATGCAAAGAAATTATTATTGAGAAATCAAATATGAAAGTCTTAGGACTTAGGGAAGTGAGATTAATTTGTGTTAAGAAATTTAGGTTCCTCTTATCAATAAATCCTATGATTTCAAGATAAATTTTCTTAGATTAATTAATTTCTTCCTCTCAGAATTCCATTAATGTACCCAATTTTTAAAGAACTACGTTTAATTTGTAGATTACGCCCTTTAACGTTCTGTGAAAATTCAAAATTCCTCAAAAGACTATGCTACTTTTGTAATCCCAGTCTTAGATTCAATTTGTGTAATTTGAATAATTAAGTTCTCTTTTTTAGTTCTTCCTTAATTATTTGATATCACCTAAGCCTACCTATAGGTCAGAAGACGCATTAAACACAACACAAATTGAATAATCGTAGAATTTATTAATAAAAATAGAATTAATGATAACAACACATCTCAATCCAACCCTAAATCTGAAGGATTTGATTTTAGCTACCCTTGAAAAGAAAAGTCAAGCTACACATATGATTATTCAAAGATTACAAAAGAGATTACAAGAAAATCTAGACCAACCAATGGAAAGAATGCTTTTGGCAAGTCTTCCTACAATAATGCTTTTATTCCCTTAAATCCCTTGTGAATCCTTCTATAAAAAACGCTTCCCCATTATTCTTCAATAGTGTTTTGTGCATCCAAATTCATCGAACCCCTGTTTTGGAGCAGTTTTGCTTTAAATATTAATGCAGAGTGCAAAATTAGGGTTTCTAGGATGGCTACGATCCACAACCGTAGTGGCTGCCATGACCTGGCCGTGGAATGCACTAACTTTAGGCTAGAAATTTGGCTTAAAGGAACAATGGCTAGTGGTTCAAACCACAGTTTGGCTGTGGTTGTCAAGACATGTATCATCAAATTTTTCTTCTTTTGGCAATGGTACCAGTGATTTGGGTCTTGTTCTTCATGTCATCATCATAAAAAGGTATTGAAACCTCATCTTTCCTGCAAAACTAGCAAACCCAATATCAATTGCAAGAAGAAATCAAACAACTATGAAATTTAAAGGGAAAAGATGCATTCACACACACAAAAATCCTAAAACCTAAAAAGATGTGCTCTAATGACACATCGGTCAAACATGCCACACGGGCCAACCACACTCGGCCGATGTTTATGCGAACTTTTCTATGTCCAGGCAAAAAAGGTCTGTTTTATTCAAGCCTTTAATGCCTTTAATTTTAGAGCCAAATTACTATATTTTTATGGGTATATTTAAGTCACCCTAACAAGCCAACCTATTTTTTAGCTTTACCACCGTGTCACCTTATAGTCCACCTAATAATTACTTAAAATGTACCAAATTTGTCAATATGGTAGGTAGCTTATATTTATTTACTATTTTTATGCTAGTTGTTTCAATAACTTTTGTAAAAAATGATGTTTTGTATATTTTTTTGTTGGTTATTTCAATAACCAATGTAAAATATTATTTTATATTCAGCTACCTTGGTCTTTTCTCTTTTTAAAACATGACCTCTCTCTATATATATGCATAAATTTCTCTAAATCACAAGCATTTATCAATCAACACAATAACAACATCACCATCAATCATACATATCCTGCCCATGGAAATACAATTCGCTTAATGCATTGGCTCAATGCTAATTTACACCATATTCATAGGGCCTAGGGATGTCAAAGAGGGTCGAGCATGGTGGACCGGCCCGCCAACTCACCTAAAATGAGGCGAGGCGAATTGACAAAATTTAGTCCGTAGTGGGTTCAAAATTGGTCCGCCCCACCCCATATTTTTGCGGGTTTTTGGCGGGGAGGGTGGGTTGACCCAACGGGTTATATAATATTTTATTTTAAAAATAATAATATAATATTAATAATATCCTATAAAAAATTTAATTTTTTCATAGCATATTACTTTGATTAGTATTTGAGTTAGAAATATTAATATAATTATATTTAAATTTTTTATTTTAGTTGTATACTACTTTATTTTTTTAATTTAATTAACTTTTTCTTATTAAAATAATAAGTTAATTAATTTTTATAAATTTCTATTAATTTATATTTTTAAGCGGACCAACATTAACCAACCTTCCATTAAATTTTTTTTTTCAAATACTAAAAATAATTTTAATTTTGTAAAGGTTGGCAGGCTATCCCCCCCTCCGCCTCGCCTTGCCATCAAAACGTGGCGAGCCAAAAATTTCAACCCGCCTCTAGTAGGGGGCCAAATCCGCTCCACCCCTTATTTTAGTGGGTTAATGGTAGGGTGGGGGCGGGTAACCTGCATTGACATCCCTAACAAGGCCTGGGTATAACACACATATAATTCATTATCATTATCTACTTAGCCCAATGCCATCTATAAGCAAACCATTCACACACTCATAGCAGTACCTGCCTATAATCACACAATATTAAAAGATACAATGGCTTCGTGCCATCTAAAGCAATATATACACACATCAGGAAACACATGTCTATCTCCATTATCATCTACTATTACCAATACAACATAAAATACCAAAATATAAATACTCAAACAATATACTTATAGGTTCCATCATTCCTTGGCATCTCTGACTCATTTGGTGCTTGCCTTCGCGGTATCCATGGCATCCCTGTCATTGGTTACTAAAAAAAAATAACCACAGAAAGGGTGAATGTCGAACATACTAATCAATATAAAAACTCTAAACTAAAAAAGGCATAACATTAGCCTTAATGGTCCATACTCATATATAGTCATATTCACTCCATATTTCATCCTTATTCTCTAACTTTTATAATTCCATTATAACACCGGTAATCATATTTAATCATCCATATATTTTCCACTTAGGATTCTCAATACCACGCAATCGCATCAGTTACTATTCCGAACATCTCAAGCCACTCAGGCTACTAATAGCAACGTTTATACATTTATATATACATATATCAATTCATCTTTAATTACTTTAAACATTTAAAATATCATATGCCACTCAGGTTGTACAAAGCAACACATGCATATCATTATTCATATTATCAAACACACAATGCATGATTGACTGATTTAGGGTCTAACTAGACTCGCTAGTATCCGAATACTAAAAATAGATCGGCCTCCAGTTGGGGTTCTACTTGACATCCCGTGAACCTTACTTAGTCCACCAAGCCCTACTTGGCTCTCCACCTCAACCACTAGATCCTTTTTGACTGCTGGGTAGCCCAATGAGATCCTACTTGACCACTGGAGTCAAAATTGAGGGGAAAATATACCGTACAATCATCCAAACCACACAGAATCATATATATTCAATTTTAATCACTTCCATTTAATTAATTAATTGATTCCCTTTAATAATTTGGCACTAATGGCCATAAAACCACTCAAGCCATCACAAGCATTCAAATTTCTCAACTTAGCTACTCAGGCATTCAATTTCTCAATCTAATAACTCAGGCATTCAATTTCTCAATCTAACAACTCAGGCATTCAATTTCAATCAAATGACAGCTACTCAGGCACATACCACTTCTCAATTCTCTATTCATCATCATTAAATTTCACATTAATCAAAAGCCACTCATGCACAACAATATTTCACCAACATTATAATAACCACTCAGGTACAAACATTTATCAATATAATTTCAATCACTTAGATACAAATTCATGCAAATTCATACATATACTCAGATGTAATTTAATTTACAACTTCTTATACAATATCAAGGTCATCATCACGTATTTGAAAACTTATTCTATATATACTCTTATATCATCTACTCAATTTTGATAGAAACTAATTATCAATTTCATCATTTCATTACTATACAAGATTTATGCATAATAATTCGTATTTTCCTATTCTCGACATTACTAATCTTACATCTGGTCATAATTCCTACTTAGAAAATTATATCGATCATACCATAATTAAAATAAGCATTTAATGCTAATTATACTCATTTTTCCTAATGCAAATGGACGTCGAATAATATTTCTAATTAATTAATACTTTGAATACCCCCTTACCTCGATTCTAAGCTTCCGACACTTGCCTTCAATGTTGGGTACGCTCAATATCTAAAATTCAAAGGTTTAGGAAATGGGTTAGCACTTTGACCTCTGAAATCAAAACTCATATTACCGAAACAACTTTAAATACACTTTTAGGGCTTCCGAAGCTTACCTCGATTACTTTCGCTCTTGGTTCCAAGTCTCTGTTCGATAACACCTCACTGATGCTCGGTCCTCCACCTAAGAGTATCGAAATAAAAACCTGTCAATAAATTATCAATACTCATCCTCCAATACTTCCATTTACAAGCTTAAAGTGTAAAATTGAAATGAAATTTAAATCCCCTTTACTGTGGGTATAATTCAGTTTTGAGAAAGAATTATCGAAACTAGAATTGAAGCTATTGATGTACTTACATTGTTATTAGGTCCCAAAGTCGGGATCAATTTTAAGTTTCATCACGAAATAGAGCTTCAATCAAGCTTGGTGACACACGGTTATGAAGGATGGAAGGAAGCTTCTGCTTCTTGTCTAAATGGTACGCGTGAGGATAATGAAGAAGAAAGAAAATTAAGTTTTTAACCTTAGGGGCAATTCAATCATTTCATTGTTTATTTCCTATTTTCTTTATTTCTTTTAATAAAAACTTACCTTTACCTCATGGTAAATTATAATTTACCACTACAATTTAATTCAACTCTAAATCCTTTAAAATAATCACGAAAATTAATTACTCTAATTTGATTACTTCCTTAACAATTCTTAATTAATGTGTAATAACTTAGAAAAAAATTCTTAATTAATCCAAATTAATTTAATTTAATCCGAATAAACTCTTATGCAGCTGATCCGGTCTGGATACCGGCCCCCATTCTTGTGACGTCAGAGTGACCTCATATAAGGAAAACCGGTGTCCTGGTTCAACGTTACCACACCGGATATCCGATGTCTGGCCGTCCGTCCTCACCATACGATTGCCCCACTTATATATTCTATAACGGTTCTATGTTCATTTTTACAGGGACATTTGTATGACTGTTGGCTTTTCAGTCACAGCAAGATAAGAGCCCCTAATAACTTATCAGCGAAGACACTGTTTGTAGCAAAATACGTCACGTCAATGGCCTCAGAAAGCAAGTGGATGTGTCAGCAGATTATGCGGAAAAGGTGATTATCCTCTCCTCTTCCTAGAGGATCGTACTCTGATAATTGACCTACCCTCCTGACACATTCTGAAAGTTGAGCCACCCTGATTGACATAATATACACGCTATCAGAACTAAGGGACCCACCTGCATCCAACGACTCATTTTCTCACGTACAACTTTAAGTAGCACATTTCAATACACATGCATGGTATCGTTGTTCTATCTCACACTTTACTGTTACTTCGCTTAAGCATTCATTGAGTTCTTACACTCTTCTAACTTGAGCATCGGAGAATCTTCGCAGGTGGCATCACCTTTCGCCCCCCTACAACGCGAAACGTTGGTGTGAAGGATCTCCAGGACAACAAGAACGGCCTCTCCCACTGAGAGACCGGATTACAACATCGGATATACACAGTTCCGGTGTGCAAACCCTAAAAACACCTGCATTCTTGTGGCTGGTCCCACACCGGATCCTAGACCCCGGTCCAGACCAGTTCATTGGCACGCCCAGTGGGACTCGTTAGAGTTATTCCCATTTTCGCAGAAGTTTAGTTGTCACGATGGAAGGCGATGGGAGAGATTTCGTGGAAGGTCACGTGGAGGATGTGACCCATCAACAGGCTGGAAGGAGACTCGTCTTCGAGTCCCCTGTAACTCAAACCCGGAGGATGGTGTAAGTGCAGACGCCTGACCCTCGCGATGAGGTTATCAGGCAACTCAGGGAGGAGCTGATGGAGTTGAAGCGGGAGAGAGGAGGAGCTGGGGACAGAGTAGCATCTCATGCAGAGGATGCTCATCATGCATCAGTGAGGGATAGATCTACAACCCTCCAGTATTCGAAGATCCCCACGTATGAAGAGAGGGAGCAGACGCAGGACTCTGGTGATAGAGTCAGTACCAGGAGAAGGGAGCAGGCGATGGTGATTTCAGGGACGTACAAGCTCAGTGTCCCTTTCTCAAGAAGGCTGATGAGCATTACCATCCCAAAACATTTGCAAACAACTCAGCCACTGTCGATCGGGAAGTATAATGGAGAGACTGACCCCACTAAGCATTTGGATGCTTATGTTTATGAAGCTATGTATTTGGGAGCAGACGAAGATGTTATGTGCAGAATGTTCCCAAGAACGTTGACGGAGGAGGCTCTCAGCTGGTTTAAAAGCTTACCTTCAGGATCTATAGACTCTTGTGAGGAAATGGCTGCTGCATTCGAAAGCCATTTTGTCATCTCTAGGGATATCCCAAGAACTTCTCACACCCTGGCCCAGATAAGGCAGGGAGAAACTGAAACTCTTAAGGAGTTTCTGAAAAGGTTTTATAAGGAGGCTGCCTCGGTCCCCAACCTCACGGAGGCCATACAACTCCATATTGTAGTGGAAGCTCTCCAGCCTGGTTCAGCCTTTGCCCTATCTTTGGCAAAGAGCCCCCCTACAACCTTCGAGGAGTTTCGAAGGAAAGCTTCCAAGTATGTGGGCATAGAAATGCATCTGGAGGCAACTGCGACAAGGATGAAGCCTTCAGGACCCACTCAGCAGCCACGGAGAGAATAGGAGAGAGTGAGGCCTGAGAAACATGCCTTTAGAGAAGACTTTGTGAACGCTCGTCCGCATCCACGAGATAGGCGTGTATCATCGTTTGACAACTATGCTCCGTTGAATACCAGACATTCACAAATCATGAGGGAGGTTGGTTGGCCAACGCTGAACGTCTTTGGTATAAGGAAGCCAGCCCCAGTCAAGAGGGGTGGTAACCCGCGTAAGTACTGCACTTTCCATGAACAGACAGGGCACAACACTGATGAGTGCAAGGCGTTGAAAAATACGGTGGAAACTCTTCTTCGGGAAGGAAAGCTGAAGCAGTATTTGTTTAAGGAGAAATCTTTGGACGAGCCTCAGAGGATGGAGAAAAGGAATAGAGATCCTGATGACGAGGATGATAATACACGTAACCCAGCAAGGAAGTTCACTGCAGCTGAGAAGCAGAAGGGAGTAGTGATTGCTGAAGGTGCCCAACAAAGTAACATGCCCCAGCAGCAGAGGGAGGGCAGATGAGAAGTGATTGAGATGATAGCTGGAGGATTTGCGGGAGGAGGAACATCAATCACAGCACGGAAGAATCACCACAGGATGATTCTGTCTGTCCAGGGCAAACCAAGGGATAACCGCCCTTTCAGGGACGGTATGACAGCCCCGACGGTGTCATTTACTGATGATGACTTTGGCCCAACAATTCCAGGGGGTGATGATGCGGTAGTTATCGTGGCAGTCATAGCCAACAAGGATGTCAAGAGGATCCTCGTCGATCAGGGAAGTTCTTGTGACGTTATCTTTTATAATTGTTTCAAACGAATGGGTTTTAATGATGCAGATTTACAACCCTACACACAAGAACTCACAGCGTTTAATGGAGCCAAGCAACCCACCAAGGGGTATCTTGACACTTTGATTTCTTTTGAAGGAGAGCCCGGTGCAAGAACGGTCAAGTCAAGAATCCTGGTGATTGACGTGGAATCCCCATACAACAGTATCATAGGCCGTCCAACACTGAATACGATGGAAGCAATTGTTTCCACTCCTCACCTCTTGATCAAATTCATTGACAAGGACAACGGTATGTCCTCTCTCCGTGGTGATCAGGAGATGGCTCGATATTGTTATAACCTGAGCCTCAACATGGTTAAGTTGGAAGCGTTCAACAAGAAGAGGAAGCCGAATGATGGAGGAACAGCGGCAGGGTCTGTCAGTCTTATTGATCTGGACCCCAGAGCGGAATTGAAGATTGATCCACTCAATCCCTCTAAGCCCACACCGAATGGTGGTTCCAGGGACGTCGTATTAGGAGATTCCCCAGAGAAGGTCACGCACATCAACGATAAGCTAGAGTTTGCTATGGAGCAACGCTTATTAGCCCTTTTGCAGGAGTTCAAAGACCTTTTCGCATGGACAGCAGCAGACATGCCTGGAATGGACCCTGATTTCTGTTGCCACAAGCTTGCAGTATACCCCGAAACAAGACCGGTGGCCCAGAAGAAGAGGAGGTTGGGACCGGAGAAGCAGAGGGCGGCTTGTGAGCAGACAGAGGAGTTGTTGAAAGCAGGTTTTATAAGGGAGATACGCTATTCGTCTTGGCTTTCTAATGTGGTCATGGTGCAGAAGGCTAATGGCAAATGGAGAATGTGTACAGATTATGTGGATCTTAACCGTTGCTGCCCTAAAGATCCATATCCCCTGCCTAACATCGATCGCATGGTGGATGATTCATCTGGTTACCAATACCTCAGTTTCATGGATGCCTATTTGGGGTATAACCAGATTCCGATGTGGGAGGGAGACCAGGAGAAAACTGCCTTCATCAATGACCGTGGTGTTTTTTGCTACACCGTCATGCCTTTTGGATTGAAGAACGCCGGCGCTACCTATCAACGCATGATTAATAAAGTCTTTGAAGGGATGCATACAAGGTTGGTCGAAGTTTATATTGATGATATTATCGCCAAAACACCCGCTGGAGGAGACCACATTGAAGATCTGCGACAAGTTTTCACTAGGCTTCGGCAGTACAACATGAGGTTAAATCCTTTAAAATGCACCTTTGCCGTTCCAGCTGGGAAATTCTTGGGATTCATGTTGACCCAACGAGGCATCGAGGCTAATCCTGGGAAATGTCAAGCAATCCTGGACATGCAGAGCCCTAAGAGTCTGAGGGAGGTTCAATCGTTGAATGGGAAAGTGGCCGCTCTAGCTCGTTTCATGCCTAAGATGGCACACAGGTCCCTCCCCTTGTATAAGGCGTTGAAGAAACACAAGAGTTTTGAGTGGGGAGAGGAGCAAGAGCAAGCTTTCCAGCAGCTCAAGGCCGTTCTCTCGAGTCCACCAATTCTGGTTAAGCCTGACCCTGGTGAGATTTTGATCCTGTACTTAGCAATCTCTGATGAAGCCCTAGGTGTGGCCTTGGTTAAAGAAACCCCCGACGGGCAGAGGCCGGTGTACTTTACTAGTAAGACGTTTCAGGGGGCGGAAGGAAGGTATCAGAAGATTGAGAAAGCTGCTTTAGCAGTCGTATGGGCGTCACGACGGTTGAGGCCCTATTTCCACGCGCACCCAGTACTGGTGAGAACGGATTTGCCTCTCCGTTCAGTGCTTAGCAAACCCGACCTTGCCGGGAGGATGATAAAATGGTCTATCGAGCTGTCTGAGTTTGAAATTTCATATGAGCCTCGAGGAGCCATCAAGGCGCAAGTGTTGGCCGATTTTGTTGTGGAAATGACTGGGGCGGACCCGGCCACCCCTCGAGCGCATTGGACCATTTACATTGATGGCTCGTCGAACAGCAAAGGTTGTGGAGCAGGTGTGGTGGTAGAAAGTGATGATGGTGTGCACCTAGAAATTTCCCTCCGATTCAATTTCAAAACCTCCAACAACCAAGCTGAATACGAAGCATGCTTGGCCGGTCTCCGTGCGGCGATTGACATCGGAGCATCAGCAGTTACACTCTGCAGTGATTCCCAACTGGTGATTTCGCAGATCCAGGGGGAGTACCAGGCGAAGGAACCACAACTTCAATTGTACTTGAATTGTGTTAATGAGTTGAAGGGAAGATTTGAAGTTTTAGAGTTCAAGCATGTGCCCAGGGAAGAAAACACCAGAGCGGACATCTTGTCAAGATTGGCAAGTACAAAGCAGCCTGGCAGCACAACAACGGTGGTTCAAAGCACTTTGACATCGCCCAGCATACCTCTGTATCCTTCTCTGAATGCTGTCATGGTGAGCTATCCATATGAGGATTCTTGGGTCATTCCCTATATTCGCTATCTGGCTGATGGTCAACTTCCCACTGATGAGAAGGAAAGGAGACGAGTGAAGAGGGAGCTGCCATATTTTACTATGGTCGATGGTGTTCTCTACAAAAGGGGATTCTTTGTCCCATATCTTTCATGTTTAAGAGAAGACGAAGTTCAAGCGGTTTTGGAGGAGGTGCACGAGGGGCAATGTGGGCACCATGCTGGAGGCCGAAGCCTAATGAGAAAAGTCCTCAGGGCTGGATATTGGTGGCCCACTGTGAAGCAGGATTCCGCAGATTTCGTGAGGAAGTGCGATGCTTGTCAAAAATTCTCCAACCTTCACCATACACCGGCCCAAGAGCTATCTTCATCTGCTGTGCCTTGGCCGTTCTACCAGTGGGGCCTTGATATTTTGGGTCCATTCCCCACTGCACCAGGAGGTATCAAATATTTGATCGTGGGGGTAGACTACTTCACCAAGTGGATCGAGGCAGAACCAGTAGTGCATATCACTTCTGCACGAACAAGACGTTTCGTGTACGAAAATATCATAGCTCGGTTCGGGGTGCCAGGACGGATTGTGACCGACAACGGCACCCAATTTACAGACAAAAAATTCACGGATTTACTTGAAGGACTGGGGATAATCCAGATATTCTCATTTGTTGAACACCCCCAAACCAATGGGCAAGCAGAGGTAGCTAACCGAGAAGTGCTAAAGGGGTTGAAGAAGCGTCTGGGAGAAGCGAAGGGAGGATGGACTGACCAGCTATGTCATGTTTTATGGGCATACCGCACTACGCCTCATTCTTCAACTAACGAATCCCCATACCGGCTGACGTACGGGGTTGAGGCGATGATTCCAGTGGAGTTACAAACAAGATCGGCTCGTGTGGAGTATTTTTCAGCTGAAGATAACAACGCCAACTTGGCATCAGAACTGGACGTCCTCCAGGAGCTAAGGGAAAAGGCTTTCGTCAGAGATCAGGAAATAAAAGCAAAGGCAGCACTCCGGTATAATAAACGTGTCCAGTACAGAGCTTTTAACACCGGAGACCTCGTTCTGAGAAAGGCAAGTGTGGGGAATAAGTTCGCCCACCAAGGAAAGCTAGCACCGACATGGGAAGGTCCTTATAGAGTTTCTGAGGTGACTGGAAGAGGGTCATACCGGTTGGAAGAACTTGATAGAACTCCAATCCGCAACAAATGGAACACTCAGAACTTACGAGTTTATTACAGCTAGTTGGTAAGACGGCGTGTACTCTTTTTCCTTACTTGAGTTTTTTCCCATTGGGTTTTCTCAAGAAGGTTTTAACGAGGCATGGCCCCAACTACGCTCTTCATATAATGTACTTTCAATTTTAATGAGAATACATCTTAACCGCCCTATCATTCTCACTTTTCTTATGTGTTGTGATTTATAGCCGTAGTTTAATACGCATACACCTCAGGACGGATGAACTCAACTACTAATCCTGTAGTTGACGATATAATTCCTCGAGGAACGGATGAAGACCCCTCAGGACGAATGACCTCAATCACACATCGTGTGTTTTGACGATGTAATTCCTTGAGGTGGAATGGGTTGTAGGGCTGGTCCTTTTTCAAGGCCACAAACCGAACCCCATTCGAAGATTACATGGGTTGTAGGGCTGGTCCTTTTTCAAGGCCACAAACCGAACCCCATTCAAAGATTACATGGGTTGTAGGGCTGGTCCTTTTTCAAGGCCACAAACCAAACCCCATTCGAAGATTACATGGGTTGTAGGGCTGGTCCTTTTTCAAGGCCACAAACCGAATCCCATTCGAAGATTACATGGGTTGTAGGGCTTGTCCTTTTTCAAGGCCACAAACCGAACCCCATTCGAAGACTACATGGGTTGTAGGGCTGGTCCTTTTTCAAGGCCACAAACCGAACCCCATTCGAAGACTACATGGGTTGTAGGGCTGGTCCTTTTTCAAGGCCACAAACCGAACCCCATTCGAAGACTACATGGGTTGTAGGGCTGGTCCTTTTTCAAGGCCACAAACCGAACCCCATGCGAAGGCTTGGGCGCAGTAGGCCGGTTCATACAGAAAACCGTGCTGAACCCCAAGTAACAGGCGCAGTAGGTTCAGGATTAGCCCTGATCTGAACCCCGTGTTGAAGGCTTGGATTGTAGGATTGCACCAAACTCCAAGTACGGTTAGTAGGATCGAACCGAACACCGTGTGAAGACTTGAGGAGTAAAACCAAACCGAGCCTCAAGAGAAAGGCGTAAAAGCTTACCCTTGTCAAAGCTATACTAAAATTCAAAGGCAATGTCCGTCCTCAGTTGTGGAACATCCACCCCGGAGCGGTTGAACGCTAACATACCCGCTCTACATCTTCGAGGATAGATAAGCATTTCTATCTTTTTAAGAAGTTAAAAAGTAATCCTTGAGATAAACTTTCCCTTCCCAATGTACTTACACTTGGGGACAGGGCATGCTTTAACTTAATTATCAATTATTCGTTACAATTTGTTATCTTAATCCGGTGTGATAAGTACGCTCTAAGCAGCTAGGTAACCACGCAGAACGGATTCGCAAAGCATTGAAGACAATAAAGTGTTTTGTATAACACTAAGTTATTCAACAATCACACATTCGACGCAAGCAGTTGAAGAAAAGCAATAGTGAATTTTATTTTCAAAAATAAGAAAATGTGCAGGTTACAAAGTGTTTTAAAGCTGGAGCCGATCCCAGAACACGGCTATGAATGAAAGCATAAAATTAAGAGGCCGGTGCTTGATCCTCCGCAGTGGGCACTCCTGCCTTCTCTGTTTTGTCCTCCACTCCAGTTTGGGCACCTTCTTGTGCTTCGGCTCCAGAGGCAGCGGTGGACGTTGTGGGTTCCATACTCTGACCTTCTGGAAGGGGAGGCAATTCATACAGAGATGCATGGGGTTCATGGTGCGAGCCGTCCTTATGAACTTCGACAAGTCTTCCCCCATGGAATTCGAAGAACGGATCTAATCCGTACAAATTCAGTTTCACTCCAGGGTTACGATAGTAGACTTGACGAAGGGCCAGGCCGAAGGATTCATACGCCACATTTTTGCATATCTCCAAGGCTTTGGCAGCCTTGGCCTTTGCAGCAGCTAATCTCCTTTGAACCTTGGCATAATCCTCTTCTGAAGGCCCAGCACTCGCACCACCCTTCTTGAGTTCATCAATTTGGGCTTGCATCTCCTTCCGAACGGCCTCCCACTCCCCAAGGTCTTTGTTGCGACCGTCCTCCATAACTTTGAGATCGTCAGCAAGCTTAGCCGATCTCTTCTTCTCCAGTTGTAATTCTTCTTCAAGGAGGGGTATGGATTTATTCTTATTCTGGAGGTCGGCAACTTCCCGCTCTAGGGCCTTGTTCGCAAAATGAACTTGGCTTGCCTCTTCAGTTTTCCTCTGGAGCGTTTCTTTAGTTTTCTTCAATTCAGACTCGACGCCCCTATGAACTTCAGCTTGCTTGGTCGCCCATTTCTCCTTCACCGCGAGTTCGGTCTCAAGTTTTTCAACTTGATCCATATAATCAGCTTTCTCGCTCAGGGACTCAAGTAGGCTAGACAGTTCATCAAGCTGCCAACGCCCAGCCTTGCAAGAACCTCGGACCCCAGAAGCGTCGAGGGAAGGGCGGAGGCAATACCGTGCCTTCGGGAGAGTGGGAGGCATGGATCCCTGAAACCACAAATAGGGGGAGAGGAAGGAGTCACGCGGAGGCTCAAACGCCGGAGGAGGACCATTCCCAGAGTCCGGCTCTGAAGCATTCTGTGAGGAAGGGGCGGAGGGTTCAGGAACGGGTTTCTTTCCCTTGTCCTTCTTCAATCCAGTCTCTTCGGCCGTCCTCTGACGCTTCTTCACAGGGTCACCAGAGGAGGGCTTTTCCTGATCTGCCTTCTTGACCAAGTGCCTCTTTTTCTTCTTCTCTGGGACGGTCTCCTCGTCGCCCGCTCCAGTGGCTTCAGGTTGTTGTTCTGTTTCTTCCTCGTCAAACAGAGGAACTTCTTCACCTACAGCAGAGGTCAAGGGAATGAGTGGAGTCTTGGTGGCGTTTCTCTTCGCCTGGATTTCATTTTCCTCAGAGGAAGAGTCGTCGTCAGCCATCATGGTCCTTAACGACAACATCTCTGGGCAGGCTTTTTCGATTTGTTCTGCAAAACAAGAAAGGTTGAATAAGCATACAAGAAGAAAAAATAACCAGAGCGGAATAACTATACAACAGAAAGAGATTAAGAGCGGATATTACGGAGGTAGGCATTTTTGATGCCATCCTCGGCCAAAAGGAGCCTGCTGGAAAATCCCTTGAGGGTCTTAGAGGCCGTCTGCATGGCACTCAAGACCTCAACCAAGTGAGGGGAGAGTTCGCTCTCATCTGTATAATAAGCACGACTCATAAGGAGAAAATGCTCGTGCGTCCAGCTGAGGGGAAACTTGGTAAACCCCTCCTTGTTCCGCCAGAAGACCGGCTTATTTGGTTGAATCCGGACTCGCGTATAGTAGTGTTTGAAGGAGCGTCCATCCACCTTCGCGGATTCCGTATAAGACTTGAAATTTACAACCCTTGAGTCACTACGGAGAGTAATGAACCCAAGGCCGCCCTTCTTGTTAGCACGGCGGACCACCTGGCAGTAATAAAATAACTTGGCCACGGTGGCGGAGAAGTTGAAATGCTCCCCCAGAACTTCCAGAGCCTGGACAAGACCCCAACCATTGGGATGCAGTTGTGAGGGGGCGCAGTCTAGGAAACGCAGGACGGTCATCTGGAACTCCGTCAGGGGGAAGCGTACTCCCAGTTTCAGGAAGACGAAGTCGTACATGTAGACCGACCTCACATCAGGGACGCTGTGGCATATTCTCTCAGACGGATGTGGTGCCATCACAGCGTATCGTGCCTTGTACTTTTTATCCGAATATATCTTGCAGCGGAAAAAAACCGTGCACTCCTCTTCACTTGCATGGTGCGAAGGGATCTCTAGGAATTCCTCCTCCACCCAGCAATAAGGTTTTTCCCTGTTGAGTTTCTCCCAGTCAAGCCGGTGTGCCACAACGTTGACACACCCTTCAGCAGAGCGGAGAACCGGTGTTTTTCCGCGTCCTGGAAGGTCCATGGTTGTGCAGGCACGGTGGAATGCGTATGTACTGTGGTAAAAAGCAACATCGTCAGAGAGGTAACCTTCAGCACTTGACCCCTCGTCAGAGCGGCTGGTAGCCCTCGATTCAAGGGGAGCCTCAGAGCGACGTTGGGAAGAAGATGCTCGTGAGGAAGAGGCTTCGACTCTCTCTGAGCGACGGGGCCCAGCCACAGGAGGATTCGCTGGAATCCTCCCACCACGGTGGCTAAGGGGGGCGCGAGAGCCAAAACTCCCCCTATTTGAAGGACCGGCGTGGCCTGCTCTAGATCGCATGGTGGAAATTGAATGACAAAAATTGCAAGGAGTTGAAGGAAAGGGAGGTTACCTAAAGGAAGAAGATCTTTGAGATGTTTGAAGACGACAGAGAAATTCTAGAGAAATTTGAGCAGAGTTTTACTAAGCTTGAAAACAAGAGTGGATTCCAAAATCTGCTAAGAGCTCCTTTTATAGGTAACGAAGAAGCACAGTGTTTCGTCGAAGGTCACAAGGCTTGCATCAAAACGCAACCACTTCAAATTGAAACGACTCCGTCATTTCGTCACGCACGGGCGTGAAAATGGTAACGTTTCAGTAAACATTTTGGCAAAATGGGCCCCTATTCAGTTTGAATCCAGGCCCAATAAGCCCAATCGACGGTTACACTCTTGGGCAATGATGGCTCGTGCGTAAAAAACGCATTTACTGTCTAATCATACCATGCGCATTTAATGCATCTCAACCACCTTTCAAATACCAAGGGTTTCGATTCTCAAAGACTCTTGGGATTTCCATCGTTTATTTTATGCTGTCTGAATCCGTTGTACTCAACGCGAGAAGAGCGGTCACCCGTTTATTAGAGCGGACGCCACAGAGCTCCAGAGACCTTCCAGAATGTACTACCGGCATCCAGACTTCTCTAGAGTTGTGTAGCTCATATGAGCAACTTAACAGTCCCTCATACAAGCTAGGGGACAGATGATCCGGTCTGGATACCGGCCCCCATTCTTGTGACGTTAGAGTGACCTCATATAAGGAAAACCGGTGTCCTGGTTCAACGTTACCACACCGGATATCCGATGTCTGGTCGTCCGTCCTCACCACACGATTGCCCCACTTATATATTCTATAACGGTTCTATGTTCATTTTCACAGGGACATTTGTATGACTGTTGGCTTTTCAGTCACAGCAAGATAAGAGCCCCTAATAACTTATCAGCGAAGACACTGTTTGTAGTAAAATACGTCACGTCAATGGCCTCAGAAAGCAAGTAGATGTGTCAGCAGATTATGCGGAAAAGGTGATTATCCTCTCCTCTTCCTAGAGGATCATACTCTGATAATTGACCTACCCTCCTGACACATTCTGAAAGTTGAGCCACCCTGATTGACATAATATACACACTATCAGAACTAAGGGACCCACCTGCATCCAACGACTTATTTTTTCACGTACAACTATAAGTAGCACATTTCAATACACATGCATGGTATCGTTGTTCTATCTCACACTTTACTGTTACTTCGCTTAAGCATTTATTGAGTTCTTACACTCTTCTAACTTGAGCGTCGGAGAATCTTCGCAGGTGGCATCACCTTTCGCCCCCCTACAACGCGAAACGTTGGTGTGAAGGATCTCCAGGACAACAAGAACGGCCTCTCCCACTGAGAGACCGGATTACAACATCGGATATACACAGTTCCGGTGTGCAAAAATTAATTTAATTTAATCCGAATAAACTCTTATGCAGCAAAATAAATTAAATTTCGACATGAGGGAATATCAATGACACTCTAATTCGCTCTACAACATGAAACACCGGTGGTTGATGAACTTAATCACATCGAGACATAGACTTAAGGATAGAATATCAGATTCCCACTTAACTAGTGTAATACATAAGAACCTGCATAATCAATATTTGTACTAAAGTTTGTCCTTTCATACCAGATAAAACACTAACCTTTTTTATTATTTAAGTGTAATGGATGGTAATAACTCTATATAGAAATAATCTCTATAATAATAAGAAAATAAAATCTTTTAGTGCTTTATATTCAACAAATTTAATTAATGAAAATTTTGGGTGCTTTATAATCCTTTGTCATCAGGAAAATGTATAATTTTGTGCTTTTTTTTATAATTTGGAAAACAATAACTAGATGCTTTATATGATCATAAATTGATTTTTGGGGTGGGTTTTAATATGACCTTGATTTTGGATGGTATGCTTGAAAAGATTTAATTTTGTATTTTTAAAAATGTTATTTTGAATTTTTTATCCGATTAAGATTTGATATTTTAATAATATAAAACAATAAAGATAGCTACATGAGTTTTAAATATTTGGAGCTAATCTAATCTTAAATTCAATCTAATGGTTGATATCAATTTTCTTATTTCTCATAATAATACTTTTTCTCACTAGAGCCATTATATATATATATATATATATATATATATATATATATATATGATTCGGGCCAGATACCAGCCTCAACCCAAAGGTATAACATTGGCTACCCAATAGGCAATATGACACCGATGTAGATGGTAACCGGTATGTCCCTTAAAGTACATTAGCACACACCCTCCTCATTCAGGTCATTTATCACCGATGTTTAGAGAGAAACTCCGAAAGTGCTAAGGACATATCAAACCTAGAAGTTGTAAGTAAGTCAGATAGGACTGAGCCTATGACGATATTTCTGTACTGAATAGACATATGGTGATATATGTCATATCATAGTTAGCCCTCAACCAATGCCTATAAATATATTGAATTATTTACTAACTTAAGTTTTAAAGTGTTATTGCAGGTAACATCTAAATTCTCCTATCAATGCGAATTTTGGAGACCACGTCGAAGCGGGACCAGAAGGCTTTGAGTTTCCAATGAACTCAAAGATATAATATCGGATCCCTACTAAACTAGTATAATACTAAGAGAAAGAGAGAGACATTCAATATTGATTCTTAACTCAATGGACCTGTCCTCACACCGGACAATTCAATATATATATATATATATATATATATATATATATATATATATATATATATATATAATGTTATGTATCTTTAATGTGTAGAGACTTAGAGGTAAAACCATAGAACTATTATGTGAGGATGAGATAAAAACGTATAAAAGACTTTTGGGTAGTATTTGATTGAAGTGGCTAATTATGATTTAGATGTAGTTATGTTTTTTTTGGATAGTTAATTTTAAGTCTTTATATCATTTTAATTATGTATAAACTTCACATATTTAATAAATTTCTAGATTTTGCATGTTTGACTCCGGTTAATATTTAAATTAATATGAATATTCATATTCTAGTTTAAATTTACATTTTGAAAAGATTGCAGGAAATAATTTTTAAAAAATTATTTATAGAATTTTAACATCATAGATATAATGCATTAGGTGTTAAAAATGAGAGAATTAACAACCGTTACAAAAAAGAAACAAGTGTTAAAAGAAACATTTGACATTGAGTCTTACAAAACATCAGGTGTAAAGAGTTGTAATTAATATCAACGGTGGAAAAACGCCATGTGTGAAAATGATATTTAACATAAGTTCAATAACCGGGTTAAAGAATAGTTACTTTTGACACCCCTCATTTTAACACCCACAGGATAGCCAATGTTAAAAGCTCATTTTAACTAGTGTTAAAAACTTTTTTTTATTATAGTAAGTAATGGGGTTGAAGTAAATATTTGTAATGTAACCTTTGGATCCTGGTTGGTTTATTTCAATATATCTCTTTTATTTATGCAATTGAATGAGTCTTCTTGATTTGATTCTAGATTAGGACTTAATCAACCTAACTTTTATCATCATTAACTACTTAATAGACAATTGTACCATTGATTAAATGATGGAATTAGGAGATAAATTTGGTCTTTAGAGGAAGGTAGGAGTATTCATTTTAACCTCTTCGCACTTCCAATCACTAGTTGAGTGTAAACTCAATGAGATCTTAATGCATTCTTTAGTATAATTATCTTACATGACCATTGAGGTGGTTTACAAAAGGGTAGTATGTTGTTGTAGCAATGATCATTTGATAATAATAATTTTGGCTGGTGACTTATGAAAGAAACATATGAACACAAGGTTAATTTGGTAACCTTTTCACAATATATTAAACTTCAAACATTTTAAGGTAGTTGTCTAAGTTTTGATGGATATATAATTTAAAAAACAAGTTTAGCATATTAGAGAGCCTTCCAACAGGAGTTAAGATCGGAAAAAAATGCACAAGAGAATGCAATGAGGCCCTACATCACTTCGTGCCAGTCAAGTTATTTGTGGGAGTATTTAACTAGAAAGAAGAAAATGTGCTGCGTTAGAGATAGTAGGAATCTAATACGTGTTAAAGATTTACAATAATTTATATACTCAATTTAAACAAATAGAATGTGTGTTTGAAAGAATATAAGAAAAAAATTTCAAGTGATTAGAAAAATAGAGAATATTAAAGGAAATCACCATCATATAGCCGATGCGGAGTCATACTCAAATCTTTGATATTAAAAGAAGACAAGACCCTGTTTGATAAAAGTTAGCTTTAGCTAATCAAGTTTCGTTCCAATATCCATACATTACCAAAAAAAAAATATCCATATATATGCAAAGCATTAAGGTTTCAAAGAATTTTATCCAAGATTGGGATGTTGAGTACAAATAGACCTGACAAAAAGCAAAATGATTAAAGAGAAGCAAAAGCAGAAATATAAAAATGATGGCAACTGAGACCCGTCACCGTTTCCCTCGACTTTGCTTTCTCTTTTTCCCGTACATTGCGTTTATCGCGTTCTTCGTCCTTTCGTCGGTCATATCTTCCCTTAAAAATAAATTGAGTCAAGTCCAACTTATTTTAATTCAGTTTGATTTACAAAAAATATTCTAATTGAACTTAATTCATTTTTCATGAATCAAAATTTTTAACTCAAGTTTAATTTATTTAAAATTTACCAACTATTTAATTTAGCTCACTAGATAAATTGTCAAATTTTTATTTACTTTTTTTAGAAAATAAAAAAAGATAAGTTAAAAAAAATTTTGGAAAATTATTTATATAAATTAAAATTAAAATTTTATAATATTTATGAATTGAAAATTTTAAAATAGTTGAAATTTGTATAAAATTATATATTTATCTATTTCTTTATTTATTGAGCTAGCTCATGAATTAAATGAGGGTTGAATTATATTTGAGTTAAATTCAACTTATTTAGTCAAGGAACATTCTTTGATCAAATTCAACTTCTTTGGTTTATGAACTAAATTTATCAAGCCAATTAATAAATCTAGTGTTAAATGTTTACCAAATTGATTTGATTTATTGTCAGCTTCACATATTCTACGATGCATCTTATGTTAATCAATGTTTGATGCATCTTTTGTTAATCAATGTTTAAGGTTAGATCAATTCACATTTTCTCTTCTCCCTCACTTGTTTAGACTCTAGTTTGCTACTTCCATATGTTGAACTAGTCTAAAACTTCACAAAAAAAAATAAAACCAGCCTAAAACCGTCTAAATTGACATTAAAAAAAAACTGGCCAGTTAATCGAATTAACCATACAAGGGGTCTTTGGGTGAATCTAAAGGTGTTGGAAGTCAAAGATGAATTCATTTGAGATATAGAGAACACTAAAGTATAACTTGTTTAGCCAAGTGGATCTTTGCTAACCTATTTTAAATGTGTATAAATTAAAATTTTTATCAAACTAAGAATTGAACTCGTTACTATTAATATAAGAAGTTTTGTTCGTTTGAAATGTATACTGGGATCTGATTTGATCAAATATAATTCAGATTGAATCGGTTTGTTTGATATTATATTAATTATATTTTTTTACAAAATCAAGAATAAGGCATATAATTCCAACATAATAAAATCAATGATAACTACTTCAAATTATGAATTGTGTTCATAGTTTGGATCAGTTTAGTTTTTAGATAAAATATCATTTGATCTAATCATATTATTAGGTAAGGGAAGCCATCTAGTGAGCATGAAGGCCTCATAGTCATCAAGTAAGATGAGGGAAACATCCTTTAAGTAATCATTCTCCAAACCAACCACCCTATTTAATACAACTCAGCTTCATACTTACCTTTAGTCAACAATTTAATACAACTCCCAACCTCATTAATCAAGAAATTCAACCATGTAAAAGAACTAAGCCTAAGCCGAACCTCTCGTGCATAGAGATGGTCTTGTAAGGAATAGATAGTAATTTCATAAGTGTAAGAACAACGTTGGCAAGATGGGCTATTATCCATGCAATGATTTGGCATTTTGGGCCAATCTCATATGTGCATGAGCCTATAACCTTTCTTGCTTGTTCATTAGCCCAAACACACATGTTTTAATATATACCCTTTCAACTTTCTCAAGTCAAGCAATGTGGGACTTCTTTTGAAATTCACACAACAATTACAAGTATCATTCAACAATCAAGGTGAGATATTATGAATTCAAGACACTCATTGGGAGTAAATGAGGGTTATGATCACAATTATATTATAACCCATGCCACCAATCAAGTCACAAACTTGAAGTGCAATATCCAAAATATGGATGAAAGGAGCCAAGGTGCCCAACAAACCCAATCTTATCCAATTAAAACTTTAAACTGGAACTTTACCACCTATCACAATATACTTTCATCCATTGCGCAACTTTCTATAGCCTTCATAATTCCATGCCATAGATAAGAGTAGTGAATTTTAGGCATGTGGGAAGATAACAAAGATAGTCACAAATAACGATGAGATAACGCATCAACCTAAAGATTTTCTTCCTTGTTGAAAATACTTGAAGCTAGCTTGCTAAGGAAGGCAATACTCATATCTCTAGAGCATAAGAGTCCTGAACCTTCTACATCCTTAGGGCAAGTAAAATCCCCCCGCCACACCAAACTTAACAATCCGTGCCTATACCAGTAACCATAATAGTTGCTTGGGTAGAGTGGGATGGTAGAAACCACTAATTTCGCAGGACACAACCTACCCGCTTTGTTCAAAAGTATTGTTTTCCAAGATGTAATTCTTGTCCCCACTTTATAAATAAAGAGTTTAAACAAAGATCTAGTAACTCTTTCATGCACCAATGAAAACCCTAGATAACTACTAGGATCACTCATTATCTTGTTGAAGGAGGCCCATGAAAGAACAATGTGACATTGATGAAGTATACACTTAGAGCATATAACCATTGACTTTTCCGTATTAACAACCAAGCTCGACGCTTTCCCAAAAAAATCCAAGATACTCGTAAGCTTCACCACTTAGGTTCATAAGGCTTTGCTAAATGAGATTATATCATCTGCATAATAATAATAATAATAATAATAATAATAATAATAATAATAATAATAATAATAATAATAATAATAATAATAATAATAATAATAAATGACTAAAGGGAGGTCCATATCTCAAAAGTCTAATGGTATTCAAAGACCCTTTATTAACTTGAATCTAAATAAGGATAACAATTATTTCTACGCATAAAACAAACAAGTAAGGAGACATTGGATCTCCTTGTCGAAGCATTCATCTAGGATCAAACCCTTCAACCCTTTCTCCATTCCAAAGAATAGAAAGATGAGAAGAGCGAACTCACCACATAATTAACAAAATCAACCTCCCAAGAAACCTAAAGAAATCAACATCTCTTGTATTATATGCATAGCCTCTTAAGAAAATCAAAGACCTTATTATAAGTTTTTCCCAAATCAACTTCAAAGGCCATTATCCCCTCTTTCACTTTTGAGTTGTGCGTTATATTCATAGCCTCTTAAAAAATAATAGTATTATCAATTGTACCTCTTCACGGAGTGAAACTACTATGGTATAGCCTTACTATGTCATTAATAAACGAGTGAAGATGGTTCATAATAATGTTTGTCAGAATCTTATAAATGACATACACAAGCTAATAAGGCAAAAATTCTTCATCATATTAGGATTTTCAATCATTAGGATGAGGACGATAAGAATATCCACCATAGCCTTATATGCATACCTCTTCATGAAGACCATTGCATATAACTTTCTACACAATATTTGAAATGATATGCTAATAATTTAAAAAACAAATACGGCTGAAAACCATCAGGTCCCAAAGCTTTAAAGGACCTCACAAACATCAGAGCCCTTCGAACCTCTTCCTTACTCACTAGAGTAGACAAATAACAACATGCCTCATTAGAGAGAGTTGAGCACGCATCCTGAAGAAGGTTGGGTATGACCCCTACTCTTTTTAAAAGAGGTCCTAGTAATAGCGTCAAGCTTCCTGTTTTAACAACTCTTTATTAGTACATCAAACCCATCTATTTGAAGCCCATGGATCTTAGTATGCTTCTTCTAAATCATCATCTAATAATGAAAAAACTTGGTATTCCTATCACCCACTTCTCGTGAGATTTTTTATACCAACATATCTCCTCTTGCCTGAGGATCTCCTGTACTCCTTTTAAATAGAGTTTTCTAATTACTCTAAAGCATGAGAAAGGTGAATTTTAGTTACTTTCAAACCCTGTCAATCCTTCTCTCAAATTGTTTTTTTTTTTGGGAAAAATATCAGCAAAGACTTTCTTATTGAATTCGAAAATTAACCCGTACCTTCCTAAAAGAATGCAAAACTCCTCCTTCCACCTGCCAAACACTCCTAACCACCCTTTCATATGACATGTGATGAGCCCAAATAACTTAAGACCTTAATGGCTTATTTTGAGATTTTCTCACCTTTATGAAATAATGGAGGATCAATCGATGATAATCCAAGTGAGCCCGCTGAACCACCTCAATAAAAGCTTCAAGAAATGCATGCCTTAAATTTAAATCCACTAGTACTCTATCAAGTTGCTTAGACAAAGTAACCACACCATTGGTTTTGTAGACCCAAGTGAACCTAAATCCTGATAACCAAGATCCACAAGCCCACAAGAGTCAATCATATCACTGAACTTCATAGTCCTACTTTAACAAACTCCCCCCAAACCTTCGACAGCCGAAGAACTTCATTGAAACCCCTGCTAAGAGCTAAGGAATGAGAACATTAATCTCATGAAACTAAGATGGCTCCATAAAGTATTACTATTGGTTGAGGTAGGGCTTATGTAAACGAAGTTGCAAGCCTGCTTTAAATTACCCTTTTACGATCTCCATAATGACAACTTAGTTATTAACATCCAAGCATGTAACAACGGCCGAACAACCTACAGATTTTAGAACCCAAGTTCCACCTAAGTGCCTTATAGCCTCGACAATCTCCACCACTTCAAATTCGTCCAGAACTTCATTGTTTTTGAAAAAACACAATGGGATTCCGCCAACACCACAATCTCAGGTTGATGTCTCCTAAATAAGTCAGTCAAGAATCTACAACCTGCTCTACTTTTCTCCCCCTTGACATACCAAAAAAGTAAATTTTGTTCAATCACCATTAGACAGAGAGGTATGGATGCTCCAAACTTAGAACATTGGAATATCCTCAAAACCTCTATCCCTAAGATTAGGGTTCAAACACCCCAGGTTCTCCTTCTTAAACTTATCTATCGAATCATTGTTCTCTCTAAAGCTGAATTGAATCGATGACACCTACTAGAGAGGGGTCGTAGGTTACATTTTGTCCTTTGTTACATAAATGGGTATTGATCCTTGCATGAAAGAGGAAGCCACATGTATTAGTTGAGCATCCATGTTGGTCCCTTCTCCCCTGCCACACTAGCCTCGACATGGAATAGTGTGTTTGTCATTTCTACGGGCTTCAAAATTGAAGCATTAATATCCCTCTATACATGCTTCTTACTGGGTCTAGTATTACCACTCACATGGGGAGTGTGAGATTCAACAGGCCTTACTGAGTCAACATTTCCACCAACAACCTCATTGCTCTTAAAAGTAGGACCTTGTATGTACTTTGATTTCTATTTATTATTAGCCCTATTATTCTTTCTGATTTTCATTGCACTAGGATCCAATCCCCATGATTATCGATCTTGATGTTTTCCAACAAATTCGAATTTATCTCATTTGTATCCTTTTTCAAGATACTAAGATTAAGGTTTGGTGTAAAAATTGAATTTGAATTTGAAGCTCCCTGACCATTATCTTTATTCTTCGACTCTTTTATAGCTTGGCCATTCATGCCCTTTGAACTACCTTGTGGTTTGGCCATACAAGGACAAGTTCTCTTTAGATGTTCATAATGACCACAAAAAGAATAAAAATATGTAACTGATACGAATTCATTAGATGAATACTTTATCAAATTCACAAATCATTTAAAAGTAGTATACTCAATATTGTTCCTATAGGGATTGTGTTAAGTACCATAAACCTAGGTAGTTACTAGCTGAATCTTCAAGTGCAAGTAAGACATTTATTTGTAGTTTTTCTAAATAAGATTTGTATTTTTTATTTTCTTGTAATAATATAGAAATCAAAGTATTGAATGAAATAAGAGATATAATAACAACATATTGGTATTGGAGTTATCTGTAATTTCACTCAATTTCGCACAATTGTTGCACTGGATTTAGTTGATGCAATGTTCAATCTACACAGTTGGATAATTCCTAATTCCTTGGACAATTATCACTAATTCAACATAAATCAATCTTAATTCCTTAGGTATCAATTTATACTGAATTGAATTGTGAAAATCAAAAGAACTCTAGTTATTCAACCTTAATTCCTTAGGTATAAAAGAACTAAGTTAGCAAATTCAAATCTGAGGCATTCACCATGATTCCTCTCTAATGAACACCTTTGAATTAGGTCTAATGAAGTCCACTTGCATAGGACTTGTGGACCATAACCATGTTGGAGAGCTAATAAGAATACCAGATTTCCTTGATAAAACCCGCCTTCGACAACTATTCAGTTTGCTCACGAGCAACCTTTTGCTTCTCAGGATACACAATATCTATGACAATAAAAATTTGGATCCATACTAGGCATGTTAGCCGAGGTCCAAGCAAAGAGGTCTTTGAATTCCTTGAGTAACACCAGCAATCGTTGCTCTATCTCGGGGTCAAGTTTCTCATTGATGTGAGTCACCTTTTCCGTGGTATCCCCTAAGACAACCGCCTTGGATCCTTCATCTGATGTAGGCTTTGATGGGTTGAGTGGATCAATCTTCAACTCCATCCTCAGGTCCAGGTCAACTAAATTAACAGAAGCTGTGGCTGCTCCTCCTTCATTCAACTTACACTTCTTGTTGATGTTCTCTAACTTCGGCATATTAAGACTGAGGTTATAACAATACCTTGCCATTTCCTGGTAAACCCATACTGAGGACACTCTATTGTCCTTGTCAATGAACTTAATAAGGAGGTGCGAGGTTGACACGATAGCCATCATGGCATTCAAAGTTGGACGGCCTATGATGCCGTTATATGGGGATTGGACATCGATCACTAGGATTTTTGTCCTAACCGTCCTAGCTTTGGGTTAACCATTGAAAGTGATACGTGTGTCCAAGTAACCCTTGGTGGGTTGTTTTGCCCCATTGAAAGTAGTCAAGTCTTGCATATAATGCTACAAGTCAGTGTTAGTGAGACCCATTCTCTTAAAACAATCATAAAGGAGAATGTTGCAAGAACTTCCTTGATCTACCAATATCCATTTAACATCCATATTGGTAATGGTTGCTACTATTACCATTACATCATTGCTTCCTGGGATCATAAGGTCGAAATCATCATCAGAGAATGAGATGAGTGGGGTCTGCAAGCCATCTCAAAATGGACAATTATCTTATTTCCTGCCTTAGACAGACAAGATTATTCAATGATGGTTTTTACATGCCGTAATTGACACGCCTCCTCTAGTAAACCCCCTAGCAATCATATCAATGACCTTGCACCTACCCCATTGAGGAGGGGACGACATGCGCTCCTTCTCCTGAACAGCTTCCACAATCAAGCCCTTCCGCTCTCAGCTACAAAAAACCTTTTAGGACCCCAGTTATTGTTAGGGTCAGGAGAACGGTCTTGGTGCCTCTTCTTCATACAATTAGGCTCATCCAAAGACTTGTTCTTAAAGGGGTACTGTTTATGCTTCCTGTAACACCCCGGTTTTCCAGACTCGAATCCCGATGTGATCGTCATAATTAATAAAATTATGAATAAAATTTTCGCATTTCAAATAATATCGGTGTCACACCGAAACTCGAATCACAGAAAACCGAAGCGTATAATTAAATAAACTAAAACTGGATCGATAGAATACTGGCCCATAATGGTATACGAAAATAATAAAGTTTACAGCGGAAGAATATGTATACCGGGCACACGCCTAGTCCCATATATGACGATATGAGAAAAGGCTATGCTAGCACGCAATGGCATATCATGAGCCTATTAGACAATCATCAACATTTTACAATTAATTCCACAAGCATGCAAAGTCTAAGGTATAACTAGCTTATGTACATTCAGGAATATGCCCCCGACTATCTCAATCATCAGCTTACATCGATCCCTTCCAATTTTTATAATACACACTTAATCATCTAGTACATACTGTATTTGCGTCCCCAATTCATAGTTCCAAAGGGGATATCTTATACATATTCAAATTCATTAAAACATCTATATCATCGTAAATAACTTATACATTCCATAATACCAATACATAATAATTCATAAATGATGCAGGCCAAGGCATGTCCTCTACCACTACTTACCTTCACCAAAGCTTGATTTTTAAATCCACACTCATCCTATGGCAGCCTGTTAGGAATCCTATTAGGGTCAGGCAGCGGAAACACAAAGGATTCCCAAGAAAGAATTGCAAACATGTATGTCTCAAAGCATTATGCTATATTAAAATTTTAATTAGGGTTTACCTCTTGTAGACGCAGAACAAGATCCTCGATCGAAGCAATTGTAGCTTCGCCCTTAGGAGTCCACACGACCACTCCCACCAGAAAACTAACGATCTGAATGCTAGTACGGAATTTTAGTGTAATCTAATTTCTGAGCACCAGCCTATGAGCATCTCATGCTCTATATATAGGCCTAGGTCTTAACCTGAGCTCTCATTAAACATTGGGCTCCTGACTCATTCTAAATGAGTTAGACCCAAATAGTTTTATTTTCAGTCCAACTAAAATAAAACTATCCTCTGGTGGGCTTACTCTATGTGTGTGACCCTATAGGTAAAATATTCGGTTATATTAATAATAAACTATTTTATTATTAATATAAAATAAGAGCGGTATCTAGCAATACATCATTTTGTCCGAATATTATTTATCATCGACATGACCTATAAGTGATAATTATTTTATATATCTATTCCTTTTGTCACGATATCTAATTGGGCCCAAGGCATGGTCGTCGTCATCCTTGTATGGCCCAATTCATTTTACTTGATACCAGAGTAGACTTTATAGAATAAATATCTAATATTTATTCGTCCTAGCATGGCCATGCATTTCATTAGTCTCACTCCATCAAGTGGCCCATAGATATCACTCCTGTCACATAGGAGAGACAAATTCCATCTACATCACCCACATCCCTCTGCATAATTTATCTATTGCCTAATTACAATCTTTATGGTCATCTTATTACAGATAACGTTTGATTGTATTAAAACAATAAACTCCTAATGTAGGAATCCTAGTGACTTCAGGTCGAAGGACTACATACCATTATCACATTGAGAACCGTTTATGACACTCATGTAACGATCTATGCAACGTTCTCATGGTGGGTCTGTCCAGTACAACATTACTCTTAATGTGTACCCGTGTAAAGACTTGATATCATATATCCATGATTTGTGAGATCAAATCATCAGTACATTCACACACTAATCTTAATGTATTTACATGTCCCCATGTAAATACTTGATTAGGGACGTTTTAGGAATAATTCTCATATGACCTATTATTCCAGGATAAATAGCATTTGTCTAAAACTGAAAATACTAATTTTATTAATAAGTTAAAATTGATACATTAATAGCTCGTAGTGCATACACCAACACAGCCTGCATCACAATGCTAAAAAGGAGACCACGTGGGAGAGTGAGTTATACATTCAAAATGACGAATAACATATATATTGTGATCATGTGTATATGCATACAAACATCATGAGTGCTTTGCTATCAAAACATCAAATTATCATTTATTTATCATCCCATCATAATAATAGGCATACAAGCCTCATGAATCGTAATTCATATCATAAATAAACACAACATATTCACGGTCACAAATACCATCATTTTACCACTTATCAACAAGGGCATTCCTAATCTTTACCTTCATCAATTTATTAAGGTTTTACTTATACACCTCCTCGCAAGGGGGTTTCTCATCATTCGTGGTCATCCTATCTCAAATATACAATTAATCCGATTCTATATCAACGGATGATCACAACCACCATACTATTCATTTCACAATAATTCTAATAATAATATCATTACTCAGGGATTCACCCTTCGTGGCACCCCGCAAGGTGAATTATTCATCAATCGAACTATCATCATCACTTCGGGTCATACCCGTTGTGGCACCCCGCAAGGTGAATTATTTCCATATATATATCCATGTCATCATCACTCAGGGCTACGCCCTTCGTGGCACCCCGCAAGGTGTTTCATTTCATAATAAATAACATAATACCGTCATCACTCAGGGATACACCCTTCGTGGCACCCCGCAAGGTGTTTCATTTCATAATAAATAACATAATACATCATCACTCAGGGATACCCCCTTCGTGGCACCCCGCAAGGTGTTTCATTTCATAATAAATACATAATACCATCATCACTCAGGGATACACCCTTCGTGGCACCCCGCAAGGTGATTTAATTCACAATAATTCAATATCAATAGGACCACATCCTCTTCACTCTGGGATATACCCTCAGTGGTACCCCACAAGGTGGTACATTTTACAATAATTATCTCAATACTATCATTACTCGGGGATACACCCCTCGTGGCACCCCGCAAGGTGATATATTCTATATTATTCAACAACAGTAGGACAACGTCCTCTTCACTCAGGGTTTTACCCTTCATGGCACCCCGTAAGGTGATTCATTTCAACATCATTCAATAACAATGCATAACAATACCATGCTATGCCATAAACGCAACCATGCAATAATGCATGTGCTCAACAATCTCACAAGGATTTCTCACCCTCTTAATTAGGGTATATTATTTGGCATCTTAATAATTATTCATAATCATTTTCAAAGCCCCTCTAGGCACATCGTTCATATCGGTGGCATCTCAATGGCCACAAACATCATTCTTAAAAATCCACACATGGTTATCAAACAGCATAGCAATCATTAAAATATTATTCTACATTTGGAATTATCCAAGACATGGTCATCATTCATATATGGCATTCATACTTATGCCCAGCATAATCATGTTCCTTACTTTGCATCTCAACACAAATACATTTTTATATTTCACATCATATAATGGATCAATATCCATATTCAACTCCAATGGTTTTTAATACAAAATCAACAATAATACGATCATCCTTTACGCAAGGAAATGATCCGAAACATTATTCGTTTTTGCCCATTATCATTGCATCTTTGATTTATCAGTTATTAACAACGCCTCATCATATATTCGTTCCCACAATGGGTTTGTATCACCCAAGGGTACATTTTATAACTCGTCGTCAAACCTTAACAATATCCTCACACGTTTCATTCTTGGTGGTTAAGATTTATATTTCTCATTATATGTATTATAGCATAATCAAGTCATCTCTATAATTTAATCATTATACAACACCAAGATATAATTGTCTTAATTATATATTCCTTTTCATTCCCTCAAGCATCTCATATTATAAGGGAAGAAGGCCCAAAATCATCAAATTAGGAAAAGGAAATAAAATTTCCATTAGGGGCCACTCGCTCAAGCGAGACCCCCACTCGCTAGAGCGAGATTAACACAGCTCGCTTGGGTGAGCTTCCTCGCGTAGGCGAAAACCATCCAGCAGCATTTTCACGCCCGCTCGCTTGAGCGAGCCATACCCTTGCCTGAGTGAGATTAAAGTGGGTCGCTTGAGCACCCACAAATTCTCCTTGAGCGAAGAAGTCTAGAGCATCAGGTCATTATCTCGCTTGAGCGAGTCACTCTCGCTCAAGCGGAATTCTTCCAGTACCAATTTCCACCAACACTCGCTTGAGCGAGGTCCTAGCTCGCTTAAGCGAGATTCAGCCAGAAGCCCTCCCTTCATTCCACGCACGTCTCGCTTGAGCGAGACTTGCCAGAACCAGCCGCTCGCTTGAGCGAGTATCACCCAGCATCAGACCCCTCTCACTCGCTCAAGTGTCTCACACTCGCTTGAGCGAAAGACATCCAGTGTCAAATTCCTCTCTCGCTCGCTCAAGCGCGGCCACTCCCGCTTGAGCGAGATTCATCCAGTGCCTCACCTGTTCGCTTCCCACTCGACTCGCTTGAGCGAGTAGTTCACTCGCCTGGGCGAGATTAAACCAGAAACCAAATTTCTGATACAAGGGATTCTCGCTTGAGCGAGAATCCATCTCGCTTGAGCGAGATTGTCAGGACTTGTGCAGCAAACGAAAATTCTCACAACTCACCTTATGAAATCTCATTCTAAATCAAATTGATTACATCCAACACATTAGAAACATCACATAAGGCACATAAAACTTGCTCTAATCATTCTTACTCAGAAGTTCTCATTCTATCTTATTAATCACACCTTAAATTCATATTTATCATCCTCATATAAACATAACCATACAATCCTCTCATTGTTACACCTACCATCCTTGGGAATCATTAAACTTCCAATCATATTTTCTCAATAATTGCATTAAACTTTAAACTTATCTTCATCACCCATGTAGGCATACATTTCAATAACAATCACCACCTATTCTCACATATCATCCATATAGTCAACCATTGCCATTCTCATTAATTCAATATATATATATATATATATATATATATATATATATACATGGCAAAGCAAGCATGAGTGTAGAACATACAACAATCACTATAAATCTACTCATGCAATTTGAATATATAACTCCTCTCCTACCTCGAGGGAAGAGCCGAAACGATTCCAATGCTCCGAATACACGCTCCGAAAGCTCCGCTACATAATTCCAGAACGAATTCTCTCATCCAAGCTTTAGCTCCACAACAAAAAATGAAGTAAAGGAAGAAGGAGAGAGCCAAGCCTTCCTCCAAAGTCCATTCTTGCCTTAAGAATCCATGATGTGAAATTAATTTTGAATGGGTGAGGAGATGGGGAAGGTGACCACGGTTAAACAAGAAAAGAGGAGAAGGAAGATGAATGAAATGAAGAAGGGGAAAGAAGAAAGAAGCTAACGAGAATATGGAGAAAGGTGGAGGAGATTTTAATTTTAACTTAATCCATCATCAGTGCTTCTCTGTTTTATAACCAACAGGTTCACTGTTCGGGCTCAAAACATTATCCAAAAATTATTCCGAATATAGATTCGGATTCCCAATAATATTTTTAACAGCCCTGACCAACGACATCTCAATCAGAGATACTTGGTCCGACACTCATATTCTAACCGGGTATAATTTTAACTTTTTAAGTCCCAATAAATTATGATTTTTCCCAAAATAATTCCCAATTTAATCGTTCCAATATTTTTGGGACACAAATTAACTCACATTAAATTATTTATTATTTATTCTCATCAATTATTCATTTTATAAAATTCGGGATGTTACACTTCCCTTCTCAAATCAGGACCTTAATTGTGTCCTTGAGCTGCCTACACTCATTTGTTGAATACCCATTTTGTTCATGGAAGTCATAGTACTTCCTAGGGTTACCAGACCTCTTGACTGAAGTGGGCTTCCTTACTCCATACACATTAAACGACGTCCAGCCCACTTCTCTCAGGATCTACAAAGGCTTGGTGTTGACAGGAGCATAATGACTAAACGCTGTAATGCATTTGTATTATTGTGGTTGATGATCTCTACCTCAATCTTTCTATGGCGTTCTGTCACCTTTGGGCTTATCCTTCTCTTTCTCCACATGTGGTGAAGAAGCTAATGGCTTGCTCCTAGTCACGTAGCCTCAAGATGCATCTCTATACCCATAAATTTTGACGCCTTGCGCCTAAACTCCTCAAAGGTTGTGGGTGGTTCCATTGCCAAGGATAAGGCAAAAGGAGACTTGGGTTGTAAGGCTTCGATTACTATGTGCAGCTCGATAACTTCTATTAGATATGGGACCATAACTGTTTCCTTGTAAAATCTTTTTAGGAAGTCATTCCAAGACTTCGTTTCACCTTGTTTGATTTGTGCTAGGGTATAGGACATCTTAGGTACATCCCTAGAGATCACAAAGTGTTCTCCAAAAGCTTCAGTCATCTTCTCCCAGGAGTCTATAGATCCAAAGGGGAGCCCTTTGAACCAGCTTAGGGCTTCCCCTGTCAACGTGCGCGGGAACATGCGACACATGACGTCAGCCTTAGCTCCAAGAATTATGGCCTCATATACGTAAGCATCAAGATGCTTACATGGATTTATCTCTCCTGAATACTTACCGATAGAGAGAGGTTGGGTAGTTTGAAGGTGTCGTGGGATAGGTACACTTATGAGCCTCCTTGAGAAAGGGATGCTCAACCTATACCCTAAGGGATGAGTACCAGAAGGACTACCTTTTCTCCTATGGTTTTGCTACTCTGCTTATGATTGGGCTTGTTGCTTTTCATCATACGTAATAATCTTGGAGTAATGAGGTGTATGAGACACCTCAAGCTTTGACACCTCAGGTTGGTGAAGTCCAAGCTGACTCACCCTTTCTGCAGGCATTGAACGCTCACGCCTAAGCTCAACAAGCTCTTCTCTAAGATGCCTAATGATTTCATCCCTGGGATCAGAGGTCACCACATGTACAACTCGTTTGGTAAACATACTTGTATTATCAAAAGCCAAACGCCTTGGCTCTAAGTACGTAGGATCCTTAACATGACCATCAAGTACTCTTTCCTCCATGACGACTTAACTTTGCCTGCAAACGTGAGACTAAAAGTTTATAGGTCCTATTGGGCGTGCCAATGAACTGGTCGTGGCCGGGGGCTAAGGGTCGGCCTCAAGAATAGTCCTTAAAGTGTATTGTTCTCTCAGATTTTACATCGGTCCAATAGGGATCCAATATTATAACCTCTATTTCAATGGGGAAATAAAGGTCTTGGAGTGATTCCCCGTACCAAATCACCAGCCTTACACGTTGTGGGGTGAAAGAGGGTGTCACCTGTAAGGACACTTCGACGCTCAAGTTAGTGAATATTCAAGGGGAATATCAAAGCTCTAGTTCAAGTATGTAAAGTCTACCTTTCATTCTTTATGCGTGGGTATTTATACCTGGAGGTAACGAAATAATCGTTTTGAGTAGGTGGACGTAGCGTACAAGGTGTCAATGTGATTCTAATCATTTGTAGAAAGGCTGACAAACAACAATGACTTTACCTACCAACTGTACCTTTCCATCAGTCGCTTTACAAGTTGCTTCCCCAACACTTGATTGTATAAGTTAACTTTGACCATCAGGTGTTGAGAGAATAACTCACACCAGGTTCATGTCGTGGGTCTCATACACGGTGTTAGGAACCAGTGTTAAACTCTAATGCTTTCAACAAGGTCAGTCTTGCATAACGGCTTTTAGGTCAAATGACCTTTCTGTCCAGGAGCCGGTATCGAGACTAGATCAACTTAAAGATGCATTTTTAAAAGCCTAGGCCTTACCTTCTAACTCATTTCTATCCCTACCCACAACCCAATTTTCTTATAGTAAAGTAGAAAGTAAATTTAAATTAAGGATTTTACTTACCAGAGCCAATCATCGACATGTACATGGTGCCTTTGAAGGAGAGAAAAAATGAATGGAAATAAATCTAGAAAAAGGAAAATAGGGAAAATGATTTATTTTTTATTTAAATAAAAAATATAGAAAAATTGACTTTTGTGAAAAGAAAAAATTAAAATTTTATCTCCATTTATTTTTACTTCCATTGTTAAGATTTTTCAGCACCTATTTTCTTTCCCCTCTTGGATACTTATGCACCAAGTGACAAGAGTGTATCAGTAATTCTATAATAGGATCTGATTCTCTCCAACCCACTTTTTTATTATTTTTCTCCATCACATTTTTTACGGTGGATATGAGAATAATTGATATAAAAAGTATTATTTTTATGTCAAATTTAAAAATAACCGTTACGATATATTTTTATGTTAATTTATAACACCGCTTATTTGCAATGATGTAAAAAATTAGATTAAATAGTAAATCAACGTTCACCATTGACACAGAAATTAAAGGACCAGCCCTGCTCCCAACTATATGGGGGAGCACTATATGTAAACTCAAAAAAGAAAAAAGCCTAGCCGAAATTCTCCAAAGGGTGAAGGAACAAGGTGACGCCGTACTTGGCATTTATCAATAGCAAAAAGGCGACACACAATAAAATAAGACAAAAAATACACGTAGCGTGTGAGTGAAGTGATGAAGAGAGAAAAGAAACCCCTGAGAATAGAACCGCCGCAAGACCTCCGATGCCGGCGGAGTGACGGCAGGGGGTGGCAGTGCTACCACTGGAGGATTCATGACCAGAGCTACTGCGAGGAGCATTACCTTTCCTACAAAGCCAGGTCCTTGCACGTCACCCACTCCCAACCCAAGAAACCTAAACCTTCTATTTCAGCTTCAACCGAAAGAGACACTAACAAGAACAAGAATTCCAAGAGGACTCAACAAGAAGTGGAACCGAGTGTTCCGGCCAGAACCAAGAACAAGAAGATCAAAATCGAAGCGGAACCAGAATCGCCGAATCACGAAACGGCGTTGCTAACTGATAGAAAAGCGAGGAGCAGAGAGAATATCAAAAGATCGATTCGTCAATTGTACGGTGATTTCGACGACGATGAAAAACCGATCACAATGAAAAGTACCAAGGGTTCTTCTTCTTCGAACACGAACAGCGTTGCGAAGCCGAGTGTCTCTTCCCCTTTCTCTCAGTCTCGGATGTGTCATCAATGTCAGAAGAACGACAGGACCGTTGTTCGCTGTCGGAAATGTCGCGCCAAACGCTTTTGCATCCCTTGCATTCGGAGATGGTATCGCTTCGAATTCATTACGTTTCTTGAAACTTCATTTATCTTTTTCCTTCTGTTTATGGCATCTGCGGCTACTTGAAAGCTTGAAATTAAATTGTGTTTCGCTGTTTAAGCGACTTATGGTGTGTTATTCCTATGGAGATTGTGAAGTATGTTGATAGGATGTATCGTGCATGCTTCTATGGTTGGCATTGTTTACTTTGAATGTGCGCTGTTTTAAACCACTAAACTGTAAACAGTGTCTGTCTGAACTAAGTATGATAGAATAGAAGATGGCGTGGGTTTATTTCAGCCGAGATACCAATTTAAACGACTAAAATGTATGGTTTGGCATTTTCTCACTTGACGTGTATTGTGAGGAAGTGTGTCAGAAGTTTATAGAGGTTTAAATCTGGGCTGGTGTTTTACGTTACGAGTATGTTAATCTTGATTTTTATTTCTCATTGAAAATTTTCTAACTGAAAAGATAGCAGTATCTTTTTCATTCCTCTTTGTATAATTTTCCTCTTCCAATGAATATAGGTATCCTCGAATGTCTGACAAGGCAATAGCAAAATCTTGTCCATGTTGTCGCAGAAACTGTAATTGCAAGGCATGTTTACGTAGAAAAGATGTAATTGAGGTTAGTACTACTTGCAAAGTGTAAAAGCTGTTTCTCCATTTCATGCTTTCTCTTATGCAAGCAACAACTATAATGTGATTGACTGACCATATACCCTAGGATTCTGGAGGTTTTGGAGTTCCTCAAAATGAAGATGAAAAGATTCAGCATTTGAAGCATGTGGTGCTAGCATTGTATCCTTTCCTGGAACAATTTAATCATGAGCAGCGGCTAGAAATGGAGATGGAGGCAAAAATTAAAGGTAATCAGTAGTTATTTATGATTCTAGCTTGAATGCAATAAAAACATGGTGATCTTAGCCTGTGTTCCAAAGAATGTGTGTTTCTATTTGATAATGCTTGAAACATCGGTATTTTGATTTTATGTTGGCAAGAGGGGCATCAGTTACTTGCGTTAAAGTTTGGTCATATTATGATCATTGATCATTGACGATTGTTTCTCTATTTTTTGGGGAGTGGTGAGGAGTTTTGGATAGTGAGGTATTTTTGTCTATTCAGTGTATGTCAAGTACAAATTTCCACTAGTCTCATAACTCCATATTTCTTGCAAAATGTGACTAGCCAACATGTATGTCTGTAGAGGTTGGGGATGGGGAGTTAGGATGTGTACACACACAAGCATATTTTGTAGTTTTTTAAAATTTAACCTGATGAAATGTAGCTGATTGTTATTTTAAATGCAATTTCTTTATCTTGTTTAAGCTGTTGCTTTAATGGCAGGGTTATTACTTTCAGATGTAGAAGTAGAGCAAATTGTTTGTTCTAAACATGAACGTATTTATTGGTTAGTTTCTTTCCAAAATCATTTTATTTTACTTTTCATGATTTGTTGTGTCTTGATGTCTGTCAATTACCCAATGCTGTTGGCTATCATATGCAGCAACAATTGCAAAACCTCTATAATTGATTTTCATAGGAGCTGCCCAAAATGTTCTTATGACCTTTGCCTTACTTGTTGCCGGGAAATTCGTGACAATTTATCACAAGAAGAAATAGTGAAGCACGTTTCTAATGCTCACTTGCATAGTGATGAACCTTCAGATCTTCACTCATGCAAGAAAGAATCATCAGACATTGATATTGAGAGCTCCAAGAACTCTGGTAGACTAAAGAATGTGTGGAGGGCAATGGAAAATGGTGCCATCTCCTGTTTGTCAAAGGATAATGGTGGTTGTGGATATGAATATCTTGAGCTTAAGTGTGTGTTTAAAGAAAATAAGGTTTCAAAGTTATGGGAAAAAGTGAAAAGATTAGTTGAAGTACATGGACTAAAAGACATGCGCATAGTTTCCTCACAGTGTAATTCCTGCTTCAAATCACATGATGAAATTGACTTCAACAATTTGCGAAAAGCTGCCTCTCGAGAAGGCTCAAGTGACAACTATTTGTATTGTCCATCAGCAAATGATGTTAAATGTGGGGATCTGAAACATTTTCAGGGTCATTGGATTAAGGGAGAACCAATTATTGTTAGAAATGCTCTTGAGTTAACCTCTGGCTTGAGCTGGGAGCCAATGGTAATGTGGCGTGCAATGCGTGAATTGGCTTATCATGGTTCCAAACATTTGAAAGTGAAAGCAATCGACTGCCTAGATTGGTGTGAGGTAAGTCATACTGTTAATTTTAATAAAGCTGTCTTCATTTGGATGGGTACTTAGATGTTTGGTTATGGGGTTTATTTCAAAGTAAAATTTTAAATTGAGGCTCTTAATTTTATACTCTTGTTTAATGTTGGTGCTACTCTCATATTGCGTAAGGAATTTATATATGCAAGGCAAGGCTTGTTTTATTTTGCCGTGGTTTTTTTGTTTGATATGGAAAGGAATTTAAAAGTGCCCATGTGCATAAACATTTCTCCTCCCCCTTTTGTGCTCCTGCCTTATTTTTTTGGCTTAAGAACTCTTAATTTTTGTTGCTGGCTCAAGAAAAATATTGTATCCTTTTATCATTTTATTTTTCCTCTGCTAATAAACTGTAGGTTTTTCCATTCACTATTTACTTCTAGATTTAAACAGTTCCTTCCAAAAGATCCGTGCTGTCTTTGATTATCTGTGAAGTTACAAATAGATGATATTGAAGTTAGGTCGGTTGTCATTCTTTCCAGCCTGTAAATATCATGGGTTTGAAAATTCTAATTTCCCTGTATTTTATGTGAATATCAGCTGGGATTCTGTGTATTAGGTACTTTTCCTTCTTCTCCAGTTAGCTTTTTAGGGAGGATTTTTGGGTCTCTCCCTCCCTTAGTTGATTTTTGAAGATGGTTAGTTTTTTGGGCTTGTTAGCCCCATTTATGATAAAAAAATATTATTTTTTAGCGATTCCTACCATATTGAGCTTCTTGAGATATATAGTATGCATTATGTATATTTACTCATCATTATAATTTTAACTGGTGCTGTGGAATATTCTCATTGAGCCATATTACAGGTTGAAATAAATATCCATCAATTTTTCAAAGGATACTCGGAGGGTCGTGCCCATCGTGATTCCTGGCCTGAGATGCTCAAGCTCAAAGATTGGCCTCCGTCTAATCTATTTGAGCAGAGGTTACCACGTCATGGTATGGAGTTTATCAGTGCCTTACCCTATAAAGAGTATACACATCCTCGCTATGGTTTTCTTAACATGGCAACAAAGCTGCCAAAAAAATCTTTGAAACCTGACTTGGGGCCAAAGACGTATATAGCATATGGCTTTGCTGAAGAGCTTGGATATGGAGATTCTGTGACCAAGCTTCATTGTGACATGTCAGATGCGGTATGCAAAATTTATATAATGTAGCTCTAGTTAGAAAATAATTTATTGTTTTATGAAAAAATTATTAGAAAATTGACCAGGCGTGACTTCCCCCAAAAGCTAGCTCAACTGCTCAAGATAGAAAGGCTGTCATAAACCGTATATGGAGTATTTTGTCCATATTCCTAACCAATGTGGTACATCTTAACATCGACAAATTAACCAAAAACTGAAGTTGTGCGCAGCCTTAATTTAGTTATTTTTTTATACACTAATTAAGTGTAGTTATTTTTAACAAAGAAACTTGCCTTTAGCCAAGAAATTTTAGTGAATGAAGACTCATCATTTATTGAATACGAGTCTAGCTGGAGGAGCATCATTTTTAGTTTAGAGGTGAAAATTGGAGACCATACAGCATCATGAGTGACTTAGTTTAAGTATCTCGCATAAATTGTAGGACTTAAGCATGGTGGAAGAAATGGAGCCCTTTGGATGTTAGTTGTGACAGAAAGGTACCACCCAAGCTTAAGGGAAATTTTACTACGTATATTGACTTGTGATGATAGCATTGAATATTGGGTGGTAAAATTTGAAGGAAATAACTGGGGGAATGAGAATGTTGCACAGTGGACATACTCAACAAGAGAATTATTAATAAAATTATTAGAGAAGTTTTAGGTAGTGACCACTGTAGAAAAGATGATATTGTGGGTGGTTTGAGCATGTATGGAAGAGACCGTAGAACAGTAGACACTTTAGATCAAACCCTATTGTTAGAGGCTGAGGGGGACTGAGGAAAATGATAGGAAAGACCGTCGAAAGGGATTTAGATGTTTATAGACATGATTTATGATAGAAAATTTATGTTGTTTCATCATGAAGCTGACACTACCTAGTGTTAAAATCTCTGTTGAAGATTCCTCTCTTAATCTTAGTCAATGTGATATTGTGATTATTAAATCAAGAGGAAGAAAAAGCAGAACAAATCTCTCTCCATTCCAAGATGTTCCTCTTCCTTTTCTGAGACAATAAGGATCTCCAACAAGCTATCAATTGCTGATTTAGCTTTATACTTACCTATGACTAGCGCAAGTTCCTCTTCTCCTGTGCTCACCCTTATTCCTTTCTGCTATACATCTTCTTAATTCTGGTTCTGCTATACCTCTTCCTTCATCTTTTGACTTATCTGTTCCTGTGTTTCTTGTGTGTGCAAGCAAATGAATGACATTCTTATGCAAATATGAAGGAAGAGGTACCAGGGCAGGCTGCCCATATGCAAATATTGAAAGAAGAATGATCAATTATGTATTCAATGGAGCTTTTTGATGACAAACCCACTTAAGGTAGTGTCATATATTTTACGTTGCAACGTGATGGTCGACAATTTGTTGTCTTGAATCAAAAGGCTTTCATCATCCGTTTTAGTATGCCTCTATCGAAAATTTGAAATAATATGGGGGTTCGATGGAAAATAAAGAATAGGGAAACCTTGTCACTAGTTAAATTTTTATGTACCAAAAGAAAAAAAGAAAGTGTAAATACCTACTATTTTCCTTGAGATTGTATGGGTCATTTAATTTTATCCCCAACTTTGATTATCATCAATTAATAAACATTGATTAATGATCATCAAAGTTTGGAACTAAACTTATATTTTTAAAAAGGAACGAAATTTATTGTCAATCATCAAAGTTGGGGTGTGCATTGATATTTCTAAAAACTTGCAAGATGAAATTGAGTGACCCTTACAATCTCAGTCGGAAGTGAGTATTTACCCAAAAATGAAAGAAAAAGGGATTAGATGAATGACACTCATATTATGAATGTGATACACTGTGTGATATATGTGTTGTCAGTTACTAACCTTTTAATATGTCCACCGGTTTTCTGAATAGGCCATGTACTGTAGTACAAACATAGTCATTTGGATAATATTGTCAGTGGAAATCCACCTGAATAGTGGCTACAACGCTTTGGTCACAGGAAGAATAGATAGGGATGGTCTTGAATAGAGAAGGTAAAGCGTAGGAAATGAGTTATGGCTTTTTTTTTAAACTTTTTTGAAAAGACGAGAAAATTTTTGTTAGGCACCTACTATTGGTAGTCATTTTAGTTTATAGTCAGTTACTGCAATTAGTTAAAGGGTTAGTTAGTTAGTTACATAATTCGTGAATTGTTAATTGTTGTTAGTTTGTGGGCTGAGATATTGCAGAAATAAGACATGTTACTTATAAATAAGAGAGAGGGGTTAATAGTTTAGACATGTTACTTATAAATAAGGTAGAGGAATATGGTAATAGTTTGTTGAAAAAGCTGTTCAGCTTGGCACAGAATGCATAGAGCATCTGTCAGGGAGCCATAGGCTTTAGGCTGGTTAGAGAGCATCTCTGCCAGAGAATTCCTTCTGTAATCCATCATTAATTAGTACAATTCCCTTTTATTTTGCCCTGAATAGTCTCAGGTTCTATCAATTGGTCCAATCTTCCGGATCCCCGTTCCCCACCCATGGTGTCCTTCAATCTAGATTTTCAAATCATCAACTAGAATATTTTACAAAGGTGAATGAACCTGATGCCGATTATGAACATGAAATTGCCTCCATCAAGCTTCAAGTTGCTGCCAAAGAATATGAATGTGCAATTGCCTCAGTGAAGTTTCAAATTACAGCTATTGCATCTTTCTCCTGCAATCTCGACAACTGTAACAAGACCTTTGGTTTGATGGCTCATGCTGGAAAAACCAAAATACAGAAAAAGAAGCTGATTCTGGAAAAGAAAAGGCAGAGGAGCAAGAAACTGAGTCAAGGAAGGAAAAACTGGATGAGAAACCAGAAGTGTGTGTTCAAGAAGAAAATGAATGGGAAGCCTTAAAGACCAAGAACTAAGGTGGCAGAGAAGAGAAGAAGCTCCATGAAATAGAAGCAGAACAAATTAGAGATCAAGAACCACAATCTTGTCGGTGGATTAGAGATCAAGAATCAACTTGGCACAGAATGCATAGAGCATCTCTGTTAGGGAGCCATAGGCTCTGGGTGGTTAGACAGTATCTCTGCTAGATAATTCCTTTTGTAATCTATCAATAATATGTATTGTTCCCTTTTATTCCCCTCTTAATTGTTTCAGGCTTCTATCAATTTTTCCATTAAAAAGCCCTAAAATGAGATTTTATCCTCAGTTTATTTTTTTGCTGAGCTATACCATCACACATGCTGCTTTTGAGCCGCATGAGTGGATGTGACAGCATCCAAAATAAAGTAAAGTGCTCCATCACTGACGTTTTGCAGAGGCCAACAGCCACTCTGCCCCATCCTACTGCACACATGTGCTACTGTAACTATGAGTGCAACGAACTACATCACACTCAATGATATTATTGAAGTGATGATAGATACATGAAATACTCATAAAATATTAACATAATATACATTTTTCTATGATATATTATTAGTGAATACACCAAGGTAGTTAAAATCGAGATCCTATCTAGGATCGGAAAGTCTACGAATACACGTAAAATGTGTAATCATAAGACGGATCGTAAGATCCTACCTAAACATATAAAATAATATTTAAATGCATATATATGCAGAAAAATAAGATAAATAAGCCAAAATAACTTCAATTTCATTCATAATAGCTACAAACATGTATTGTCAAGGCAAATACAAGGATTGTCAACTCAAAAACTGTAAGGCCATATGTCCATGTAGCAAAAGGCAGTATATATGCTGTGAAGGCAAACAAAAAGATATAAGAGACAGCATATGTAGTGACAACTATCAAATCCTAGCCCTACTACCAAGAGATAATACATGTACTATCAAGTGTCAACTTGCTAAATAGTGTAACATAGTCATATTTTCTCTATCTATTCTAGCAAACAATTCAAGTTAGAGTCATAATAATCATCTTCTATTGGATCTTCTTCTCCTACTCCAATATCATCTAAGTTAGGAATCTCCAAGCCATCTAGATTGATAGGACTAGTTGGAGCACCACCACCACTAGCATCCTCTTCCTCTCTAACTTGATTCAAGTTGACTTCATCCAATTCCACCTCCTCCGCATTAGATGAACTTTCATTAACATCCATAATCCATTCATCACTAGAATCTAGATCATAGTTCATAGCTTTCCTAACTTGCTTCTTCTTGGCCAATTTTGAGTTAGCCATCACAAAAACAACATCATTCATTGTTTGTTGTTTCAAACGATTGCGTCGCTTTGTGTGGACCTAGATCAGAAAAATACAAATGCAACAAATTATAAACAATTACAAGTTGCAAGTAGTATTGTCTACTAGTAAGTAATACTAATAGCTTAAATATAAAAAAACTTACCAACTCAAAGGCACTCCAATTATGTTCACATCCCGAGGAGCTACAAGTTAAGCTCAATACACTGATAGCAAATTTTTGGAGCTCCATCTCCAAAAGACTCCCACCATTGTGGTGGAGTTTTATTTGCAAGTGAAAGCATTGCCATTTTGCTGCCGAAGTTCCCTTTTTTTGCTTTGAAATCTTCAAGTTGAAGATCAACCTTAGCCATTTCTGCATCCGTCGCTAGCATCCTTTCAATGCAATCATACAGCCCCTTTTTAACTTCAAGATCAGCCTTAAATGAAGGGCTATAATGCAGTTGAGGGTTCAAGTAGTAGCCTGCAGCATGCAATGGCCTATGTAGTTGTTTATCCCACCTTTCATCAATGATGTCCCATATAGGCATCACTTTACATGAGAAAAAACTGAATTAGTTTACAAATAGGTGCAAATGAATTTTAAATTTAGATTCAGGTAATGACAATGGTTTACCTCTTTAGCTTGGTCCATTTCCTCATAAATAAAGCCCATAGCAGGCTTTTGGTCTGAATCAACCAATCGGAGAACTTTAATGAGAGGGTAAGCACCCCTTAAGCAATTCACAACGCCCTTCCAAAAAGTGTTATCTATTACCACATCTTCAATAAATTTTCCATCCGTTGTCTTTGAAAACCGGCTGTCCTTCCATTGGTTAGAAGTAAACATCCTAACCAATGCTCCCTTGTTCTCTTCAAGGCACCCTAAAGTGAGATAAGAAGTGGCAAATCGTGTCATGGCTGGTCTCACCAAATCTTTACCTTTGGTGAAGAATTGTAGCAAAGTAATGAGAATAAGTCTTTGTATAGATGTAAGTAGTAATTTTTTTTACCCTTGGAGATTGTCTCTTGATGAATGGCAGCTTCTTCTCAAAATCCTCTAACATTAAGTCAATGCAATGGGCAGCACATGGCGTCCAATAAATCCTTTTTCTTTTCTTCATCAACAAATCTCCTGCAGCCTTGTAGTTAGCTGCATTATCTGTCACAATTTGGATGGCATTTTCTTCACCAACCTCCTCCACAATATCATCTATCATCTTGAACAATTTGTCAGCTGTTTTTGATATATGAGATGCATCTATTGACTTTAAAAACACAGTACCTATGGGGCTGTTCACTAGGAAGTTTATTATGGTTCTCCTCCTTTTGTCGGTCCATCCATCTGTCATTATTGTGCATCCTACTTTCTTCCATTCTTCCTTGTGTGTTTCAATAGCCTTCTTGGTATGATGTTTCAAATACTTGACTCTAATTTTGTTAGAATATTGTAAATTGATTAGGATTGATTGTATATGATTGTATTATGATCCTGTATTTATTATTTCATTATTATAAATATGCTAACCCGTTGTGTATTCAAACATACGGAATTCATCCAATGCCTCTAGGTTTCCTCATTCTTGACATGGTATCTAGAGCCTAACTAGAGGCAACCCTAATCCGTGTTTATCCAGTGGGCCCACTGCTCACTGTGAAATTTTTTTTTTTTGAAACCTGTGCCTATATTCTAGGTTTCTCCGCTTTCTTCTTCCCATCGGTCGTGTCCATCTCTCCGACCACCTGTTCGGTATCCCAAAACCGCCTCTGCCGGCCGCCGCCCCCCTTTTCCGACGACTTTTCCGGCCACCACCCCCGGGATCGGAACTGCCCCCCCAGATCGGCTAAACCCCAGAAGCCCACCCTCTCCGGCCGCCGCACGCGCTCCCACGCGCGGCATCTTTGTTGCGGGTTTCTCTCTCCTGGCCGCATCTCCACCGGCGCATGGCGGCGCGTGGTAACTCCGTTCCGGCTCCGGCTGGCACCGATCAACTCGCCTCTCTCTCTCCTTTCAGATTCTGCCCTTATTTGTCAGTTTCGGACATCGTTTAACGCTGTTCCAGTCCGTTTTGCCCCGCTGTGTGTGACTTTCTCTCTCCTCTGATGGCTACCCCTGCCGCAGCGAAGACTGATCCTCCAATAGGCGGTTCTCTTAGTGTTCTCAATACCTTACACGTTGAAAAATTTGATGGCACCAACTATGCTACATGGGCGTCCGACGTTAAACTTTGGTTTAAGGGCCATGGTTATCTTGATCACCTTACTACCAAAGAAGACACTATTGCTGCCACTGACCGTCTCAAATGGAGCACTCTCGATGCCCAACTTTGCAGCATTCTGCGATCCACTCTATCCCCCACTCAGAAACAGATATTTCGCCCTTACGACACCTGTGAATCTCTTTGGGCGCAGGCCAAGCTTCTTCATACCAATGATACTCAGCGGTTATATGGCGTTTGCGACGCTCTTATGCAGCTTCTCACTCCTCAGCAGATCACTGGTCCTATCTCTGATAATTTAGGCCGCGTCAGTGGCGTTCTTCATGATCTGAATGAAGTTCTTCCCTTGGCTGACAATCCGTCCACATATCTTGAGAACCGTCGCAAACTGTTTATGGCGTTAGCCTTACATGGTCTTCCTCCTGAATATGCGGTTGTTCGTGAGCAAATTCTTGGCTCTCCTGTGGTCCCTACCATGGACTTCACTTGGTCCACTCTAATCCGAGCCAAGGCCAAGTCTACCACTACTCCGCCCGCTCCTTCGGTGCCCGTTCCTATTGAGGCTGACTTCTCTGCTCTACTTGCTCAGGACCGCAACAACAATCATCGTTTTGGCAGACCCCGCCCCAAGTGTAAGCATTGTCATAAGCTTGGCCACACTATTGATCGATGTTTTTTATTACATGGTCGTCCCCCCAGGATGGCGAATGTTGTGCAGGTACCTTCTGAACCTGAACCACCTATCTTCGTCTCTTCTGGACCGCTGCCTGTGCCCACACCTACTTATGAAGACTTTCTCCGATGGTCTGAGGAGCGTAAGGTTTCAGGTTCCACAGCTTCTGTAGTACACACGGGTAATTCTTTTGTTGGTGTCTCTCACTCTCTTGGTCCTTGGGTCCTTGACTCTGGGGCCACCGATCATATTACCGGTAACAAGTCCTTGTTCTCTACTCTTTCTAGCTCTAGTTTTTTACCTTCTATTACGATGGCTAATGGTTCCCAAACCCAATCTCAAGGACTTGGTATTGTTCATCCTCTCCCTTCTTTATCTATCGACCATGTTCTATATGTGCCTGGGTCTCCTTTTAATTTATTATCCATTAGTCGTTTGACCCGTTCTCTTGATTGCATTGTGTCCTTTACTAAAGACTCTGTTTTCATTCAGGACCGGAGTTCGGGACGGATGATTGGCACCGGATGTGAGTCACATGGGCTTTATCAACTTCAACCTTCTGCACATGTTGGGTCCGCGGTGGATTCTAGGCTTCTTCATGTCATCCAAGTCTTCACAAATTACAAATAATGGTGCCTACCCTGTCCAAGTTATCTACGTTATCTTGTGAGTCTTGTCAGTTAGGTAAACATAGTCGTTCATCTTTTAATAATCGAGTCTCTGGTCGAGCTGCGTCTCCCTTTACTTTAGTCCACTCTGATATTTGGGGTCCGTGTCGTACTGTGTCTACTTTAGGATATCAATATTTTGTATCCTTTATTGATGATTACTTTAGATGCACCTGGTTATTTTTAATGAAAAATCGTTCTGAGTTATTTTCAATATTTAAAAATTTTTGCAATGAAATTCAAACTCAGTTTGGTGTTCCTATACGTACCTTACGTAGTGATAATGCCCGCGAGTATTTATCTAATTCATTTCAAACTTTTATGACCTCTCATGGGATTTTACATCAAACATCTTGTGCTCATACTCCTCAACAGAATGGCATTGCAGAGAGAAGAAACCGCCATCTTGTCGAAACAACTCGAACACTTCTTTTACATGGTAATGTTCCTCATCGGTTTTGGGGGGATGCTGTTCTTACTGCTTGTTATTTAATTAATCGCATGCCCTCATCTGTTCTTGATAATCAGGTACCTCATTCCATCTTGTTTCCTCATCAATCTTTATATTCTTTACCCCCTCGTGTTTTTGGTTCTACTTGTTTTGTCCACAATCTTGGCCAGGGCAATGATAAACTTTCTGCCCGGGCTACTAAATGTGTGTTTTTTGGTTATACAAGGTCTCAAAAAGGATACAAATGTTACTCTCCTAGTCTTCATCGTTATTTTGTTTCTACTGATGTTACCTTTTTTGAGTCTTGTCCCTATTTTACAGACCCCACCGGGGACAACTCTGCGTCTCGTCCTGTTTCTCCTGTTCCTGCTTCTGTTTCTCCCTTGCAGGTTATACTTCAGTCTCCTGAGCTCACCGATGTTCCCACTGATCCACCTCGTCCTCTTCAGGTATACCACCGTCGGCCCCATCCTCCTTTGTAGGTTCCTCCCGATGAAGTCCCATCTGACTTACTGTTGGAGCCAATTCTTCCGTCTCCTCCAGGTCCGTCCTCCGATAGTGATATTCCTATTGCTCTTCGCAAAGGTATTCGTTCCACTCGTAATCCTTCTCCTCACTATGTTACTTTGTCTTATCATCGTTTGTCCCCTTCCCATTATATAGGTGTGTCTTCTTTGTCTTCTGTTGCCATTCCTAAAACTGTAGGTGAAGCTTTATCTCATCCTGGATGGCGGCAGGCCATGCTTGAGGAAATGAGTGCACTACAAAGCAGTGGAACTTGAGATCTGGTTCCTCTTCCCTCTGGTAAGACAGTGGTCGGATGCAGGTGGGTCTACACAGTTAAAATCGGCCCAGATGGTTCTGTTGATCGGTTGAAGGCTCGCTTAGTGGCCAAAGGCTATACTCAGATCTTTGGCCTTGATTATGGTGATACTTTCTCCTCGGTGGCTAAGATGGCCTCTGTTCGCCTATTTCTCTCCATCGCTGCTATTCGTCATTGGCCCCTCTACTAGTTAGATATCAAGAATGCCTTCCTCCATGGTGATCTAACTGAAGAAGTATATATGGAGCAACCACCTGGTTTTGTTGCTCAGGGGGAGTGTTCAGGATCAGTTTGCCGACTTCGGAAGTCTCTTTATGGTCTTAAACAATCCCCAAGAGCATGGTTTGGCAGATTCAGCACCGTGGTAAAAGAATTTGGCATGACTCGGAGTGAGGCGGATCATTCTGTTTTTTATCGACATTCTACCTCTGGGTGTGTTTACTTGATTGTGTATGTTGACGACATTGTTATCACAGGCAACGATCACACTGACATTACTCTCTTAAAACAACATTTACATCATTACTTCCAGACAAAAGATCTTGGAAGACTTCACTACTTCTTGGGGATAGAGGTGGCATAATCTAGATCAGGAATTGTGATTTCTCAACGAAAGTATGCAATGGATATTTTGGAGGAAACCGGCTTGATGGGGGCCAAACCGGTAGATACTTCTATGGATCCCAACATTAAGCTTATGCCAGAACAGGGGGAGCCTTTCTTTGATCCAGAGAGATATAGAAGACTAGTTGGAAAGCTAAATTATCTTACTGTCACACGTCCTGACATTTCCTTTGCCGTTAGTGTAGTAAGTCAGTTTCTCAACTCTCCTTGTGAAGGTCACTGGGATGCAATCGTCCGCATCTTAAAATATATCAAAGGAGCACCAGGAAAAGGGCTCTTGTATGAAGACAAGGGTCATATGAGAATAACTGGATATTCAGATGCTGACTGGGTAGGATCTCCTATTGACAGAAGGTCTACTTCGGGCTATTGTGTCTTCCTTGGCGATAACTTGGTTTCTTGGAAAAGTAAGAAGCAAAGTGTTGTAGCCCGATCAAGTGCAGAAGCAGAGTACCGAGCCATGGCTTTGGCTACATGTGAGCTCATATGGCTCAAACAGTTGCTTGAAGAACTAAAATTTGGGGAAACTACGCCAATGACACTCATTTGTGATAATCAAGCAGCATTGCACATCTCTTCTAATCCAGTGTTTCATGAGAGGACCAAACACATTGAAGTAGATTGCAATTTCATCAGAGAAAAGATTGTATCAGGGGACATCGTTACAAAATTTGCAAATTCCAATGATCAATTGGCAGATGTTCTCACAAAGTCTCTTAGGGGTCCTCGTATTAAGTACATATGTGACAAGCTTGGTGCATATGATTTATATGCTCCAGCTTGAGGGGGAGTGTTAGAATATTGTAAATTGATTAGGATTGATTGTATATGATTGTATTATGATCCTGTATTTATTATATCATTATTATAAATATGCTAACCCGTTGTGTATTCAAACACACGGAATTCATCCAATGCCTCTAGGTTTCCTCATTCTTAACAAATTTCATGGTAGGATGGTGGCTTGAATCCATTTCCATGCTTTGCTACTGATTCTAACATTTTATGAAACTCTTCACTCCTAGCCACATTGAAAGGAATAGCATTGTTGTAGAAAAAGATGCTATATCTTGACAAGCTTCCTCCCTTAAATTCTTGTTGAATATGTTGTTGAGAGTAGTTTGACTACTTACTCCCCTTTTTTCGAAAATGTTTTCAGTACTCTTCTCAACTTCTTTCTCCTTTCTTTTTTCACCAACACCCACTTCTACATTGTAGCTATTTGTCTTCTTTATTAATTTCTCTTGTAGGGAGGACACCACTCCCCACATCTCTTTCTTCACTTCATCACTAACAGAAGTGCAAGCAGCCACATCTTTTTGTGTTCCTGCCAAATGGTGTTTTAACCGATAAACCCCATCTGTTATAGTCTTCTTACCGTGCTTGCATTGTATCTTGCGTTTATCTCCCCCTATTGGTATACCATGCTTCCATGCTATATCACTTTTGTTTCCTTGAGCATTCTTCCGCATTGTTGAACCACTGGCAGCAACATTAGGTTGATTACTTTCACCTCTTACTTCAGTTCTTTCTGGTCTTTGCCCACTAGAAGACATGATAAAAGTAGGACAAAAACTCAGAAAAATAAAAGCATAAATGAGAGTGGAAAATGCTGTTTGCAGAACCTCTGTTTTTAGAACAAAAAACAGGGGCAAACAGAGGAGAATGGAGAAGAGGAACAATGATGAGGAAAGTTGAACTGAGAAGAGGGGACGAAAGCTTCATCCATGGTGTAGAGAAGAAGAGATGAAAGCTTAGAGAAGCAAGAAAAACGCTGTTACAGATGCTCTGTTTGTTGAACAGAAAACAAGGGCAAACAGAGGACAACAAAATAGATGAGCAGACACAAATGGAGTTGAACTGGGAAGAAAGGATGAAAGCTTCAATCACCCATGGTGCATAGAAGGAGCAACTGCAGGTTTAGAGAAGCTAGAATGAGCAGAAATGGTTTCCTGAAACTTAGGAAATACCTTGGGAGAAGAAGAAATCGTGTTTAAGAAGTTGGGTCATGAACCGGGTCAAACGAAAATGGGTCAAATGACATTTTTTATTCTTTTTTTGCTTGCTTTCAAACTCGGGAGGGATCATTCGATCCCAGGATTCCACGTGAAAGATCGTTCGATCCCAACGATTTCAGCGTGCCGAGTCAGAAACGTGGATCGAGCTCGCTGCCCCTTGCACGGATCGTAGGATTGTACGATCCTACGAGTTAACTCGCGATTTTGACTACAATGGAATACACCTCTAGGTCTCATACCAGTGTAGTACAAATAGCTAAGTCTAACATAATAACATTCTTGAAAGATTGGAGATTATTATACTCTAATACTCCTTTTACTGAAATGTACTTAAGTTTGTGAAAAGTGACTAGGTCTAGATAACCCAAAGAAATAATGTGTTACTTGGATTGTAGTGCAAAATTCAAGCCTTATTTTCAGCCAGGCTAATTTAATTTAGCTTGAAATCAGGGTGGCCAGCCACTAGTTACCCCTTGAGATAATATCACCATTTTTTGTTTAAAGAATTGGAGCCTATTGGGCAATATGGCTAGCTCCCTAAGTAGGGTATGTTCTCGGTATGCTTTGTTGTTGCTGCTGGAACGGCATGGTTGCACCACCACAAATCATAGCCAATCATGGCCGAGTCAACACCATCACTTGAAACTGCATAACATTACTTGTTTTTAAGGGTATTTTTGGTTTTTTCTCTTTCTCTTCTCCCCCTCTTCATCAGGGAACCGTTTCTTCTCCAGCTGTGACCAATTGCATCCGAGGCAACCAACTCCCAGCTAGCTGAATCTTCGAGATCACCTGGTCCCATCCCTCTCACTTCTTGGACAGTCATTGTCTTTGACAGCCAGTGTTTTCTAGTATCTCACTGTATTTTTTACCTTATCCCGGCCTCTACCCAATCTGTTGACCATTGTTTTTGTTTTCTTTTTGTTGAAAGTGAGAAAATGAGAGCACGAATGAATTCTGTGTGTATTTGATCACAGTGGAGCTATTGTATTTATAGGAAATTGCACATGATTACAGATAAGATAATACAAATATCTAACAAGATAAAAAAAACAAACTAATCTAATCTAATTAATTAGAGATAACTCTATCTTTAATTTTAACACTCCCCTTTAAGCTGGAGCATATAGATCATATGCACCAAGCTTGTTACATATGTAATCAATTCGGGGGTCCCTTTGAGATTTAGTGAGAATATCTGCTAACTGATCATTAGAGTTCACAAAATTGGTTGATATTTCACCAGACATTACTTTTTCCTTGATAAAGTGACAGTCAAGTTCAATGTGCTTTGTCTTCTCATGGAAAACTAGATTTGAGGCGATATGCATGGCAGCTTAATTATCACAGATAAGTGACATTTGTGTATCCTCTTCGAACTCAAGTTCCTGAAGCAACTGTTGGCTATAGCCATAGCACGGTACTCTGCCTCCAGACTGAACCTGGCTACAACATTTTGCTTCTTGCTATTCCAAGAGACAAGATTACCTCAGACAAAAATACAGTATCCGGAAGTGGACCTTCTATCAGTATTAGAGTATCCCACAACTTGAGTGTCCCCTCTATCTTCATATAACAAGCCTTTTCCAGGATCTTTCTTGACATATCGAACAATACGGGTCACTGCATTCCAATGTTCCTTACAAGGAGAGTTTACGATCTGACTTACCACACTAACTGTAAATGAGATATCTAGGGTGAGTGACCATGAGATAGTTCAATTTTTCAACTAAATTTTGTATCTTTATGTTAAAGGTTCTATCCCAAAACCAATTGGTAATGGTTGGAGTGGCCCAACATGTATTTAAACCATGCGAAATATTATGAGGCAGGCGATGTGGGACTTCCAACACGCCCCTTCCAACGAAGCCTGCCAGACCAGACAAAGGTAACTTTTTGACCAGTGTTATCAATGGCGGATGGCGGTTCGCCAAAAAAATGCCATAAAAGTTATGGCGGATGCCATGGCGGTCATGATAAATGCAGAAATATACATTATAAAAGATTGCAAAATGAAAAAATAAAGCAAAACTAACATAAAAACTCAATTAAGTTATATCATAACAATGTAAAACATTGCATAACTAATTGATAAAAGGTTCAAAACATAATATTAATAATCATCAACAGCTGCGAGTAAAATGTTTAAAAACAAACAAGGCATAGACTAAATAGAAACTAATCTTCCTCCTCAACCCTAACATAATCATTATCTTCATTCCCATGGTCATCTTCAAAGAGAAATCCCTCATCATTCTCATCTTCTGAATCCTCCAAATTCAACTCAATTTCATTGTCCTCCTCACTTTCACTATCGTCCTCAAATTTAGGTTCTTCTTCAATTAATATCCCTTTTCCCTTGGATGATGAAGTTGAAGCCACCTTCTTCTTCTTGTTAGACTTGATAGCAATAACAACACTTCAAGGTTAGGTTCCGTCCTCTTCTTAGTTTTTTGCCTGGTGTATACCCTAGGCTCTCCAACTCCTGAAGCTGCATAAACAGTTCCCCAATCCAATGTATTGTCATCCTCAAAGACCAAATCAGCTGCACCATCATTGTTGTCATCATCCATTTCCCCAACAAGCCATTCATTACACTCATCTATGTCATTGAGTGAGATTGGATCAATCTCATCTCTAATGCTGTATCTCTTTGCAAGAGTTTGGTTGTATTTGACATAAACCAAGTTATGCAACTTCTTGTGATCCAACCTGTTTCTTTTCTTTGAATGGATCTACATATAATCAAAATTATTATAATTAGTAAACGTCTAAAGTTTAAAGATAGATGAGATAAGAGTTGAGTCAATTACTTGCTCAAACACACTCCAATTGCGCTCACACCCAGATGCGCTGCATGTCAAACTAAGTATCTTGATGGCAAGTTGTTGCAAGTTTGGTGCTGTATGTCCATACATCCGCCACCATTGAGCTACAAAATCAGTATTTGGGAAGAGATTTAGAAGTGAAAATTTAAATATAATTTACTAGAAAAGTAAATTAGTAATTAGATTTTTCACCAGGAGCAATGGTTTTCCTTTGTTTCCGTGCAAACTCGCATCCAAACAAACCACTACCGTCCTTATAAATTGGAAGCTCAGTGAGGATCTTTTGCTGCACATCTTGACTTCGCACCAACCTCTTGATGCAATCATACAACCCGGTTGTAACCTCTAAATCATATTCAATTCCTGGGTTGGAATAATAAAACTTCGGATTCAGATAATGACCAGCTGCATGCAATGGTTAGTGAAGTTGGCAACTCCATCTACGATCAATAATTTCAAACACATCCTTGTATTTGTTTTCATCTTTGTTAAAGGCTTTCATGATGGCCTCCTTTGCCTTATCCATTGCCTCATAGATGTATCCCATGGCTGGTTTCCTTTCCCCATCCACAAGTCGAAGTACTCGAACAAGAGGTGCCATAACTTTAAGGGTAAAGACAACATTCTTCCAAAAATTAGGCATTAGAACAACCTGTGTTGCTTGCTTCTCTTTGGCTTCCTTACTCAACTTGTTCTTCATCCATTCATCAGAGGTAAACATCTTCCTCAAGTTCCCTTTTTGTTGATTAAGCCTTTCTAATGAAAGAAAGGAGGTGGCAAATCTAGTGACTGCATGTCTCACTAACTCCTTTCCTTCAGTGAAATGCCTCAATAAACTAAGGGTACTAGAATGGGCATAGATAAAACCAACAACAGCTATTCCCCTTTGAATTGTCTTCTTGACCAATGGAAGCTTTCCAATATCTTCAAGCATCAAATCTATGCAGTGTGCAGCGCAAGGGGTCCAATAAAGGTGTGGCCTCTTGTCTTGTAACTTCTTCCCGGCTGAAACATAGTTTGAACCATTATCTGTGATTATTTGCACAACCTTGTTCTCTTCCATCTCCTCCACTATAGAGTCAAGCAATTCAAACAGTTTGTCACCAGTCTTCACAAACGGTGATCCATCAACAGACTTCATAAACATAGTCCCAGCAGGTGAATTAACCAAAAAATTAATCAGACAACGTTGCTTCCTATCAGTCCATGCATCTGACATTATAGAACAACCGTGCTTTGCCCATTGCTCCTTGTGGTCTTTCAAAAGATTATTGGTGTGCTCCAACTCTTTGTTTAGCAACTTAACTCACATGTCATGGTAACTAGGAGCTTTTAAATTTTTTCCATAGGCACCAACAACATCAAACATGTCTTGGAAGGCGGAAGATTTGATTAGGTTGAATGACAACCCGGATGTGTACCAAAATCGGGCTATCATTTGGTGAACCCTTTCCTTCGCCTCCTTGTCACAATGATCTCGGATACTAGCTTGCCTTAACCTTTCCTTCTTTCTCCTGTCAATGGCAAGTTCAGGTTTCTCACAAAAAAGGTCCATTGGCCCCTTCTTAGCAATCTTCTTTGAAGCACTTGAAGTGCCTGAAGAAGGGAGCAAATCTTGATTTTCTCCTTCCTCCTCACTTTCAGCATATCCAGTGTTTTCAAGATCTAGATCTCTCATATTGAAACTTTCAGTAGCTTCACCCCTAGCTTTCTCTTCTGCATATTTAAGAAGTTCTTATTTCACTTCCGGTGGACATTTTGTACAAGCTTTAACATTTCCCTTCTTTCTGGTTAGATGTTGCTTGGCTCGGGTTATCCCTCCTTTCATAATCTTCCCGTAGAAATTACAAAGAGTGGTGTTGGTGTCCGTTTCCGTAAGGGTACGTACATATTTCCAACCGGGATCACTTCTGTTTTTTGAGGATTGTGTTGATCCGGATTCAGTGGCCATTGTCAACAACTGAAAAAGGAGGACAGCAGCAAAACAGAGAGGACAACTGAAATAAAAAATTGTCAAGGAGAGAACTGAAAAAATTTATTTAGAGATTAATATTAAAATTATAACTGAAACAAAGTTTATATTTGATCTAAAAAAAAGAGAGAGAGGACAGCAATGAAACAGAGAGAGAGGACAACTGAAATAAAAAATTGTCAAGAAGAGAACTGAAGAAATTTATTTACAGATTAATATTCAACTTAAAACTGAAAAAAAATTTACATTTGTTCTAAAAAAGCAGAGAGGACAGCAGCACAACAACTGAAATAGAAAATTGCAACGAGAACTGAAAAAAATAATTTACAGATTAATATTAAAACTTAAAACTGAAAAAAGTTTATATTTGTTCTAAAACAGAGAGGACAGCAGCAAAACAACTGAAATAAAAAATTGCAAGGAGAGAGAGAACTGAAAAAATAAGGGAAAAAAATTAAAAACAGAAACAGAGAGATAAAATTTGTTCTAAAATAAGAGAGGACAGCAGCAGAAACGGCCAAGCATTCAGCTTAGAGGAGAGAAGAAATAAAAACAAAGAGAGAAGAGAAGAGAGAGAAGACAACAGAGAAAGGGACCAACCAACCTGAAGAAAAACAGAGGAAACCAGCACGCCGGAGAAGACAACCAGCACGCCGGAGAAGAAGACCCGAGCGCCGGAGACGGTGAAATCGCGCTGGAGAAGAAGACCCAAGCGCCGTAAAGGAGGAAATCTCACCGGAGAAGAAGACCCAAGCGCCGGAGGGTGCTAAAACGCCTTGGAAACCGCCGGAACGAATCGGAAATGGAGGGAGAACTGGGAAACGGAAGTGGCTTTGCTGTTTTAGGGTTTTCTTCTTCATTTTCGAGGTTCAATGGGAAACCCGAAAGGTTTGGGCTCCCGGGTCAGAAACTGGGTTGACGGCCCAAAACGTTTTTTTTTTGTTTTCTCTCCCATTTCCGCCATGGCTGGCCATGAACCGATATTGCGCCTTGCCCATGGTGGCGCCATGAAAAACCGCAACGCCATGACCCTTTCATATCGGGCCATTCATTTTCTGCCACGCCATAGCGGCGCCATAACCGCTTTTTGGCAACACTGTTTTTGACCCATAACGAAAAGGCAACTCTTGGCCCATAACAACCGAAAAGAATGCTCTAACTCTGATACCATGTTGAGAGTGAGAAAACGAGGGAGCACGTATGAATTCTGTGTGTCATAGCGGAGCTATTGTATTTATAGGAAATTGTACATGATTACAGATAAGATAATACAAATATCCAACCAGATAAAAAAACAAACTAATCTAATCTAATTGATTAGAGATAACTCTATCTTTAATTTTAACATAATCTAATTAATTAGAGATAATTTTATCTTTAATTTTAACTCTTTTCTCTTTTCCAAAAGCCACTATATTTACTGTTTTCTTTTCCGGCGGGAAGCCCCATTAGTTCTGCTGTTTTCTTTTGCAGCAGCCACTGTCTTATTTTATTTTCTTTGTGGCAGCCACTGTTGCCTTAGATGGATTTTTGTTTGTTCCTTTCCATTGTTTCTTTCTATGGACAATTAACCATGTGTTTAATGAATGTTTTTAATTATGAATTATGAATTTGGATGAGTTTAATTATTATTAGAAAATGGCGGGCCTAACTTAACCCAAAAGCTACTTCAAAAGTTAAGAGTTGCCGCAAACCTTATAAGTTGGATATTGACCATATTCCTAGCTGATGTTGGAATTATCTCAACATCTTAACACACCCCCTCACACTTGGGATTGGACATCCATGGGTGGCCCAATATTCAAGGTGAGTCAGACTCTAACAGCAAATTAGAAAATGGTAGGCCTAACTCAATACAAAAGCTAGCTCAAAAGTTAAGAATTTGAACCATTCTTAAATTCTATTCGCTGATCCAAACATGGAAGGTGGAAAATTAGAAAACCTAATCAAGATGGAGACTGGTACACTCCTTAGTGTTAGCTCTATTGAAGGCTTCTCTATACCTATCATCAGCCACAATATGAACAGCCGAAACTTCATCTAATCGTCTTAATCTGTTTGTATCTTCCTCTAATGACAAGGAAAAAGAAAGGAAGGATACCGTACAAATGTAGAAATTAATCAGTACAGCAATAGTAGCACGAAAAGGTAATTTTCTAACTGCTCTGAAAGCTTGCAAAGGGGAAACACAACCATGAATTGTAGATTCAGGGGCTTCAGATCATATGACTGGAGACCACTCAACCGTCCGGATAGCAGATGGAACTCTCTCAAAGGTCATTGGTAAAGGTTCAGTTATTATTAATTTATTTCAAAGAATATAACCGAGTTTAGTACTTTATATTCCCAAACTCGACTGTAATTTGCTGTCCATTAGTAAATTAACAAAAGACTTGAATTGTGTCTCCAAGTTCTCTCCTAACCTGTGTGAATTTCAGATTTGAAGATTAGCAATGCTAAAGAGTGGGCAGGACTTTATCTCCTTTCAAGTTGAAGATTCCGAAAGTAAACCTAAAGCCAATTCATGTGCAGTAGTTCATCCAAATGGGGAAAAGCTCTATAATGTTGTGGCACCATTGACTAGGTCACCCTAATTTTGCATACATGGAATAGAACGAATGTTTCCCTCACCATTCAATAAAACCAAAGGAATTTGCTGTGTGAAGTCTGCCAGTTATGTAAGCAAACTCGCAATACTTACCTAGTCCAACCATACAAGCCCTCTTAACCATTTTCATTGATCCATAGTGATGTGTGGGGATCATCTAGGGTCAACAACATTACTGGCTCTAGATGGTTTGTTACATTGATGATCACACAAGGATCACATGGGTGTTTCTTATGAAAAAGGAATTGGAAGTAAGAGGAATATTTGAAACTTTCCATCAATATGGTGCAAACACAATTCCAAACTAGCATCAAGGTTCTTAGGACAGATAATGGCCATTAATACTTCCATTCAATGCTGAATTATTACCTTCAAAAGCATGGAATCCTACATCAAAGCTCGTGTGTGGATACCCCACAACAGAATGGAGTAGCAGAAAGAAAAAATAGACACCTTTTGGATGTAGCCAAATCACTCATGATAGCCTTAAATGTACCAAAACAATTTTGGGGAGAAGCTGGACTTTCAGCAACCTACCTTGTAAAACAGAATGCCTTCTCATGTTCTCAGTCTTACCACCCCTCTCTCCACTCTCCAAACAATTTACCCTACCAAAAGAATTCTCACCTCAATACCCTTGAAAATATTTGGATGTTCGGCCTTTGTTCATAACCTAAGTCCTCACCGCAATAAATTTGACCCAAAATCCATCAAATGCATTTTCCTTGGATACTCACCTCACCAAAAAGGACAAGTGCTACTCCACTACAACCAAGAGAATCTACCACACAATGGACGTGACCTTCTTTGAAAACCAACCTGATTTCCCCAACCTTGAAATTCAAGGGGAGAAGACAACAATGCTAACTAAAATGATAGAATTCCAACTTTTGGGAAAAGAAAGAGGTTTGAGAAAAAGAAAAAGAGGTGATTGGACTTGGACCTAAGGGAATTACTGCTCCAACAAAACCTATAGAAATTGTTGAAGCTTCCCCGACAATCCTAGGAGCACCAATAGAAATAGCTATAATTGCCTCAGCAGTCCCAGGTGCACCAACAAAAATTGCTGAAACTTCCCTAGCAGTCATAGAAGCGGCAAGAGAGGTCCAAGAAGCAGAACCAAGGGAAACAAACAAACGTCAACAAGGTCTTACTGCACAAGAAAACATGAGGGTTTACTTTAGGAAAAATAAAAAAGAAAAAAAAATCCAAACACATCTCAAATGCAAAGTCATGAATCTAACCGGGCTTTGGAAAATGAAATTCCCCCAGGTAATCCAATTCCTAACTCTGAACCTATTTGTATTAGCATTGCTGAACTTGATATTCCTATTGCCTTACGAAAAAGAGTGAGAAATTGCACTCAACACCCCATTGAAAAATATGTATCCTATGGAAAGCCGCCATAGGGGTGTAGGACCTTTATAGCGTCATTTGACAGCACCCAAATCCCAAGGAATGTACAAGAAGCATTGCAACATCTTGAGTGGACAGCAGATTTGACAAAAGAGATTCAAGCCTTGGTTAAAACCAGCACTTGGGAGCTGACTACACTGCCAAAAGGGAAGAAATCGGTGGGACGCAAATGGATTTTTCCCGTCAAATACAATGGAGATGGGAGTATAAACCGATACAAAGCCCGGTTAGTGGCAAGAGGGTTCACTTAGTCAACTGGTGTTGACTATGAAGAAACATTTGAACCAGTGGCCAAATTTAGTTCAGTTCATGTCATCCTTTCATTGGCTTCAAATTTGGATTGGCCCTTACACCAGTTTGACACTAAAAATGGCTTCCAAAATGGAGTTAAAAGAGGAAGTAAATTCCCTCGGGACTTCAATCTCCTGACACTTAAGAAAAAGTGTACAAGCTCCAAAAAACTTTGTATGGCCTTAAGCAATCCCCAAGAACTTAGTTTGGATAGGTTGACTCAAGTTGTCAAGGAAGATGGACTCACTCAACCACACCATGTTTGTTAAGCACTCCTTGAAAGGAAAGATAGCGTTGTTCATTGTCTATGTCGATGACATTATCATCACAGGAGATGATCATGATTAAATTAGACACCTAAAAAAGCTCTTGGTGAATGAATTTAAAGTTAAGAGGACTTGGATCAATTGAAGTACTTCCTTGAAATGGAAGTTACCCAGACAAAGGATGGAATTTATGTGTCTTAAAGGAAGTACATCTTGGACCTTCTTCAAGAAACCGGGATGCTTGGGTGTAAGGTAGCTCATGCGCCTATAGAATCAGCAAATAAGAGTAACTTTGAAGTTGAAAGGCCCCTAGCAAATAAAGATCGATACCAAAGCCTAGTTGGAAAATTGATCTATTTGACACACACTAGGTTTGACATAGGATTTGTTGTAAGCATGGCAAGTCGTGACATGACCAATCCAACTTTGATCTGTATTAACTTGTATTTTATTACCATAATTAGGTGATTGATTTGTACATATTTTATTGCCTTAATTAGGAGGATAGTAATCTATATATATATGTATCATACAAATCTTGTAAATGACAATTCAAAATATAAAATATTTTTCTTCAAGTTGGTATTAGAGCTCCCAATCCATGGGGCCCTGCTTCCGCACCTTTTTCTAGGCTGCCTTCATTGCAGCATTACACAGTCACTACTACCACCGGCCATCATCAGTCACCGATTTCAACCGGAAAACCCACTATACCGGGATTCGATGTTCTGCTCTAAATAGGTTTTGTTGGTGATTAATTTATTACTTCTATCACTATGTCAGCCTCTACTTTGGGTCCGAATGATCTACAGGTGTTACAAGGCTCATATCGTCTCGATGGACGCAACATACTACAATGGAAGCAGTTGGTTTGCACTACCCTCAAGGGATGAAAGAAGTTGAATCACATTGAAGGGAACCCTCCTGCCAAAACTGACACCAAGTATGAAGTCTGGGATGATTAGGACTCTCTTATCATGAACTGGCTATGGCACTCTATGAAATTAGCCGGAATTGTATGTTCCTCTTATTTGTTAAGGATATATGGGAGCACCTTAGTAAGACATACTCTATGCAAAATGATACTGCAGCATGTTATGAGATAGAGAGTAAAATTTTCAATACCAAGCAAGGAAGCCTTTCAGTGACAGACTACTATGGGATGATGAATGGTTTATGCATGGAGCTAGATCAGTATTAGAATTTGAAAATGACATGCACTGTCGGGTCCAGATTTTGGGTAAGGACAAACTCCCATCTCTCTCAGAAGTATTTTACATTGTACGAGGAGAAGAAACTCGAAGGTCAGTAATGTTGGAGTCTGCTGATGGTTCAGCTTTGACTACTGGCAAGAGTCTTGCAAAAGACTCATCTGCATTTGGAAAGTCTCCCAAGGATAACCGTGATGATCATTGGTGCAGTTATTGTAGGAGGACAGGTCATACTAGGGAGATATGTTTTAAACTTCATGGCAAACAGAAGGTACTTGAACGCACTGGAGGATTCAAAGGTGCTTCACAAAGGCGTGCTAATCACACATCTTACTTTGAAGGTGGAGAAGACTCACTGTCTCACATCACATGCTGAAAAAGAGATCCCAGCTCTCGGCAGAGAGGAGTTGAAACATCTACGAGCCCTTATGGACTCCCTTAGTAAGCCATCTAGCTCATGTTCCTTAACCATGACTGGTAAGAATTCTAGTTTTTTATGCTTTAATGCTTCTAGTACTGAGAATATCTGCTGCAACTAATCATATGACACCTCATTCCTCCTATTTCTCCTCCTACACCACCCCACCTATTATCATATGTCGCTAATGGCTCCCATACCCCTGTTATCAGTTGTGGTAACATCCAACTACAGCATTCCCTTCATTTAAAAAATGCTCTTCATGTTCCGAAACTATCTAATAACCTCTTGTCTATCCATAAAATTACCCAAGACTTAAACTGTGCAGTGACTTTTTTCCAATCCCATTGTGTTTTTCAGGATCTTGCCATGGGAGTATAAATAGGTCAAGATTAATTGTACAGATCTGCTTATTAATTGTACAGATCTGATTTCTTTCCTATTTATACTCCTTCATTGTACTAATTAGATGTATGAAAAATATAATTCTTTTCTGCAGTTATCAATTTGGATGTGTTTAACTTTTTTATTTTATTCTATTTTCCAGTATATATATGTGTAGATAATCTGGTTTGAATTATATTTAATTATCCCGTGGTTGGGCAGAACTTCAGCCATTGTGCCTCTGCAATCCTGGTCTTGAGGTTGGCCGTGATGATCATGATTCAGGATTGACTACTATGTCGCTAATGTATTTGTCACTAGTGAAAAGAAAAATGCTAGCAATACCAAAGGAGGAGTTCTCACGTCATTTACCAGGTCTCCCATGATTTTCGCCCAATAGTAAAGATGTTGAAAAGTGATTAGAGTATGTTGTTAGCATTCACTGTCAAAACCATTTCCAAGTACTTGAATTCTCGTATGATTTAAACTTAAGATCGACTCATTGAATTTTACCCTGAAAAAGTGAGCTGGTTGGCTGGCCCGCAAAACCTACAGTGTGCTTAGAGTTGGACTGTGCTAAATTTTTTGGATACAAACATGTCTAATCCAGTCCAGCCTCAAATGGTCCCACCCATCTTGTTTGGCAGCTCTACCTACCTCACATTTGTTAACAAATACAGAACACATCTAACAAAAAATAAAATTAGTAGTAGGCTCTATAAATTGTACATCTAAAAGATTTCTGGAGACATCTCATGGCCACATGTGCACTTCTAGAAAGATAGCTCAACTACACGACTGGAATGATGTATGGCATAAGACTTGGTTTATGCTATATCGCCATTAAAGAAGCTTTGGTAGAAAGATGCTTTATGGGAACTGGAAAGACACCACTGGAAGAAGATACAAGAGTAGTATAGTATAATGTTGCCACCAGGAATATGGACTTGAAAAACTCACCAGGGACGCAACCCTGTGTAATAACAAAATCCTACACACTCCAATGAATTAAAACGGAACTTGGAAGCTTAAACAGCAAAAACCACTATAAGAATTCCAAAAACCTTGTAATATGTCTACTTATTGTTAGGACTCGGAGTAGGTTTTGTTGTCAGGTCAAGTATACATCTATTGAGTGAGACTTCTAAATAATTGGTTTTGATTATCATTTTGTGACTAGTAGATTAAATTCCAGCTGCATATCTGATTGGTTTTATTATTTTATTATTTAGGTAAATATCTTGACACATACTGAGGAGGTGACCTTCACTACTCAACATCTTACCAAAATAGAGATGTTGAGACAAAAATATGCCACTGAAGACCCAAGTAAAAAATATGAGGTTTTGCAGGATGATGATTCTGTGGTAAAGTGCAAATCAACTTCACAAGAAAATATTTCAGTGCAGGAAGTAGTTAATTTGTCAGTTCCTCGAGAGCCTTCCCTTATTCATGTGTCAAAAATGAAAAATGACAGGCCTTGCAGTAAGCATGTAACCGCTGAATTACCAAATGAAGGCATTCTTAAGGAAAACGATGTGGCTGTGCCTTCAGATTTGGAACCAAATTCTTCTACACCTGATGTTGAAGGGCTAGGAGGTGTTGATACTCAAGTATTGTATGAGAATACCGACATAAATTCCTCAAGTGCTGTACCTGCTACTAGTGAGGAAGATCTTATGAAGGAAGATGAGAAGGAGCTCAGCAAGTGTGATGTTAACTTGGTAGGCCTTGAAGCTATGGAGAAAAGGAGCTTCCTAATGAATATTAAAGTTGCAGAAGATAAGGAGGGCTTTATCTCTTTGGCTAGTAGGAGAATAAATGATAATGTGAAGGATGACATTATCAACAAAACAGGAGCAAATTCAAGAGTTTCATTGGAAAAGGAAAATGGTGAAACAATGAAGTCTGAAGAAAGGAATGTAATTATTGAGAAGGAAAGGTTTGTCAAATCTTCAAATGATTTAGATATGAAATCAGAATTATGTGCTGTGAGTACTGAGTCTCAAATAGAAAAAGAGGACTTGGAAGAGGAAAATTTTGGGGGTACAAAAAAAGCTAATCCTGTTTTCTCTAACATGCCTACTTCGATAAATGAGGCATTGCAGCAGGATTTGGGATATATTAGTCACTCTTTGGATTCTGGAAGTATGCATAGTGGACAGGAATTAGCCAATGGAGGTGCTGTCTGGGATATTTTTCGGAGACAAGATGTGCACAAGCTTGAGGAGTACCTTAGGAAGCATTGCAGGGAATTCAGGCATCTTCATTGTTCTCAAGTAGAGAAGGTAATACATAAGTTTTGAAAATAATTTAGGTCAGGTTTTGATTCTTTTGCTTATGAATAACTCTTTCCATTCCTTTGGAATCGTGCTACAAAACAAGATTCTGTTCTTTCCTTTGCTCTTAATTTTTTTAATTAATAATTGACAATATCTCTCAATACTAGTAATTTTTTTTGTTTTCACAAAATATATTTAAAATTGTTTTTCGTGAATAATTTTGTCATCAAATGTGAGTCTTTCTTAATTCTTAATTTTAGGGTTGAATTCAAATGTTAGTTTTATTTGATTATTTTCACAATTTATAGATGGATGTTTTGATTGTTAAATATTTGTCTGATGGAATAGGTTTTTCACCCCATTCATGATCAAGTTTTTTATCTGACTTCTCATCATAAAAGGAAGCTCAAGGAAGAATTTGGTTAGTACTTTATATGTTTATTTATCTTTTTGCCTTGATAGAATTTTATCATCTTACCATTTATGCATTTGATGGCCATGTTGCAGGGATTGAACCATGGACTTTTGTACAAAACCTTGGTGAGGCTGTTTTTATACCTGCCGGGTGTCCTCATCAAGTTAGAAACTTAAAGGTGTGTTAATTATAAATATAATATTGATTTATGTCTTGATCCAGTTTTTTGTTGCGATTTGCCACTAATTTATGCGTTTTTCAAATCATGGCTATCCCTATTCTACAGTAAATTGCCTGCTTGTCTGCCTTCTTCCATGATAATTGTCTTTTGGTTGTAATTTGTTCACTCTAATGTTTTTGTTGATGTTTTTGGTAGTCATGCATAAAGGTCGCCGTAGATTTTGTCTCTCCTGAAAATGTCCAGGAGTGTATTCGTCTGACTGAGGAATTTCGTACTCTTCCTCCAACCCATAAAGCAAAGGAAGATAAACTTGGGGTATGGCCTCTTGTAACTTTCCGGACTTGTCATGTCTTGCATTTTTATCAACTGCACCCTTTTAGCCTTTTCTTTTTGTTAGTGTATCCTCATGATGTGCCATGGATGGTGCTTCTGCTATTTTGTTTGTGGAATTTGAGTCTATTACTTGGTTACTGAGGTGAATTTAGACCATTTATTTGGCTACTTAAACTACGATTGTAATTAGTGGGATAGTATAAATATGTTTTCTGGGTGCCATGAGTCAAACTTGATGTAAGGATAGCTGGATTTGATAGGTTTAATAGAGCATGTGTAACATAATAAAGCCATGAGGATTGGGAGCATCTGTTAAATGGCGCATGAGTTGTGATCTTTTATTTGGTCACGATCATCAATTCTTGCAATGTAGCTGTTAGTAAATACCAACCGGTTTGGTCCTGTTACCTTGATTTTAATTTACACATTCAAGAATGAAATCAACAAATGAGAGTACCTGTGAATGGTCCAAGTACTGGCATTGTTGGCATTATTAACAAAGGTTGAGTATTGTGCTGTTAATGCAACTAATGTGTGTCAGGTCATGTACATTACCAGGTTGATTTAACTATTAATGAACATGTAGCATTTGTAGTAACTCTTGCTTGCATAATGTAGGCGTGTCTTTTGCAGACTAATTATCTTGTTTACATTGTGTATATGATCTCTCTCTCTCTCTCTCTATTTATTTATCTGTTCCTTGTCACGGTAATGGCATCTAATATTGGCTTTTCCTTCTAAATTATTTATTTAATATAGGTGAAGAAAATGTGTTTCTATGCATTATGCCAGGCTGCAAATGCTTTGGAGGAGCTCGTAGGATTAGAGTAACAGTTGACTTATAATTCAGCAGCACATGTACATAATCAGGCTGATGTATATCTTATATTCTTGCATTTTGATTCTTAAACTTCTTACTTGTTAAGAGAGTCTGGGCACGAGAAATGCATTTTGGTCTTTAAAAAGAAGGCGTAATTTCAGATTCTCATTTGTCTTGGTCGGTGATAGTAGTTAATTACATACGAATTATGAATATTCTCGTAGGCTGCACGGATAATCAAGCATGGGTACCCGGTGCTTTTTACTGTTCTCAAAGGATCTCGATATTTGAATCTAGTGAGTAGAGTTGGGTATATGGGTTTGAGCCTGTGGATTAATCTGTTTAACCCATTTTTACATGGGTTGTGGGTTAAAAAAAGAGGATCATTTAAAATACGGGTTTATGGGTTGAGCCCATTTAACCCGCGGGTTAAACCGGTTTAACTTATTTTAAATAAATTTTTTTTTATACTATTTCATCTTTCACACCACTTTTTTTTTTTTTTAAAGAAAGAATTTCTAATCTAAAATGATGTTATATCATTGTTTCTTATATTGAAATATGAGGAAGTTAATATTTAAATTTTATTAGTTATTAATTTATTGAAAATTAGTTGTGAAAGTTTTCGATTTTGGATAAATAAATGTTTTGAATTATGTGGCTTGAGTTTCATAAAAAGTGTTTTTATCAAAATTCTAATAATTTTAAAACAAAAAGTAAACAAAGATATATATGTGGGCTAACTTGTAGGCTAACTTGTGGGCTTGTGATCTTTACATGGTTTTGAAAAAACTGATCCATTTAAAATATGGGTTCATACGGGTTGGCCTGTTACAGAGTGAGCTTATGCGAGTTGGCCTGTTGTGAGGTGGGTTTTATCCATGAAAATTTTTCTCATCATGTATAGAAACTTTTCAAACACAACATTTTTAAATATTCATTTTCCTTCTCATTATTTTCTTTCCTGTGTTTTTCTTATGAAACAAACATGCCATAAGTGTGTGAATGGTTTTATTGCCATTAGTCATGGACTCTTAAAGTTGAAAAATGTTATCCTACAAAAACACTACCAAGGGTAACAAGCAATTCTTTAATTGGAATTTTATGATATATTTTGGAGTCTGTTTTTTTTTGTAGCTATTTAATTGTTGTGTCTCCGTAGTTTATTTTTTACACTGGTTTAAAAATTACTTTTTGAATTCATTTAAAAACTACACGGTGTTAAAAGATCTAAAAATCGGCTATTTAGGAACACTACACAACAGAAATATCCAACTCTATATTTCAACAAATGTTTTGATAGATTGGAATAGAAGCTGTCTTGGAAAGCAATACTCCTTTTCCTTTTGCCTTTTTTAAAAAAATTACATCAAATGCCTTGTTAATGACATGATTATTTTTCATTTTATTTCAAACTTTTAAGATGGACCTCCAAGGGGAGCAGTAAGGTATGTTTTATGTCGGCTTTACTTAGGACTGTTGACATATTATATAATGTTCGTGGATGGTTTTGATCGAGGCATAAAAGAAAGGTGGGAAAACCATTTACGGTATTCAGGATACTGTGGTAGTGTCACGTAAAGTGGAGTGGTTTGTAGTTCAATTACGGGAAAAGGAAAGAAGAAAGAAAATTGGTCCTTATTGATTACCCACAACGGAGGAAGGTGAAATCGTGGGAAAATGCTCTTGATGACATCAAAGGATGCCCGGGTGGCTTCAAGGAAACAATTTTAGCTAGCCATATGCGTTCTGCCAAAGCACAACCTGCCTACAAGAGATGTCAATCCGTGTCCTTCAAGGAAACAATTTTAGCATAGCCATGATTATTAATATTTATTATTTTATTAAATATACTCAAATATTTAGGTTTTATTATTTTATAATTTTATAATGAGATGAAACAATTACTATTTTTTCTTGATAATACTTTTTGTTCTGTCCTAAAACAGAGGTCAAGAGTTGACCTGTTTTGATTGGTGTCTAGAGTAACCTCTTATGCACTTAGTTTTACACCGCCTTAGTGGAGTATAGTATTATACATCGAGGTCTAGTGGGGAGCCTAAGTTCTTCACGTTAGGATATAAATTTGATGCTCAATCCATACCGAAGTCGATGGGACACACCAGAGGTGTACCTGCAAAAGATTCTCCGATGCTTAAGTCAGTACGGGTATTACAGAAATGCTAATAATACAGAGGGTTACTCTCTGATTTGTTCAGATCCTTTTACAGTAATAAATGAGTTGTATTTATAAGAGTTATTTGAGTAGGAGAAATGATTTGACCCTTCTCCTAACTTATTATAACAACAGTGTTTGCAGGGACAGGTTGCCCATACCGATTCTGACTTATTGCTCGCTGTCAGAGAATGACTGGAGTCCTCGTTATAGGTCCGTGTTGGTTTTGATTCTGGACCCCAGTTGAGATGATTAGTTAAGAGTTCCTCATACTTTTGGGGACGTGGCCTTAGTTTAGAAGCACCCCAGCCATGGTCTTTGGAGTCTGGTACACTCCTTGGATCATTTGCCCCCTAGTTTGTTGTTGTGATGATGTTGCAATAATGAGCTATTCTGGATGCAGTTGAAAAACTCATCTTGGAATTCTTACTCTTAGGTTTGCTAGATTTTTGACTGATATCATAACGTCGCCGATGTGTGGATTTGTCCGGACTGGCATGTTCAATGGGTTAGGGGGAGCATTTAATGCGCGCCGCCTAAAAAAACTACGTGCCATCAGATGACATCATTAAAAGGCGAAGCGACGCCTGTTTATGGGCTGCGTCGTTTCGGTTTCCACTTCGTCCATGGGCCGCGACGGTTGAACTTCGGCCCATGGAACTTCGACGCCTATATAAAGGAGGATCTTTATCATTTTCTCACTTTGCAACTTTTGTCTAAACACTCTGTCCATCCGTAGTCTTCGATTCTTCGCGACCCCGTCCTGACCCGTACTAGAAGAACAATTCGCACCTTCCACACAGGTAGCCTTTTCCTTCAACCATTTTCTTAAAACATGTCTGCTTTTTCTACTAACAATGGGCAGGACCAAGACAGTTTTGTTGAAATAATTTCAAACCCTTCTGTCTCTTGGCCGTCTGAGGTCCTTCGTCATGGTCCTCGATTTACTCAGACAGATATCCGTAGGTGGGAGAAGACGGAGCGTCGGGGTGGCCAAGCTAGGGATTTGGCAACCTCGGCCGTTTTATCCTCAAATCTAAAATCACCCCCTTCGAATTCCCTAAACCTAGGTCATCTTTACCGCCCTTGTCTCTGGACCGGGATACGGATTCCAGCGTAGTGCACTACTATACTGATGATACTGACTTTTATTCAACTGTTTCATTTTTAGAACACGTTGTTACCATGGGCGTTGCTGGATCATCCGTTCTAAGGAATGACCCCGATGATAGCTTCATGATCGCTGATAAAGTGAATTGGCTAGCTCAGAAAGCTGAAGATCTGTACTTCTGGGTGGCTCAAGATGTACTGGCTGTTTACAGCCGTCATGCCAAGCCTACTAACGATGTAAAGCTTGAAGCTGAACAGTTCTAGCGTACCAAGAAGTATGCTGGTTTCGATTCTAGACCCCGGTTGAGATGATTAGTTAAGGGTTCCTCATACTTTTGGTGACGTGGCCTTAGTTTAGAAGCACCCCGACCATGGTCTTTGGAGTCCGAGTCACACCCCGGAACACTTTTTATGTTTGAAGTTGTAATATATTACACTATTAATTTATAATATACCATAATAAAATAATATTATATTTAATACATTATATTATTTTTTATTAATTATTATTATTTTCAATAAATATTAAATATTGGTAAATACTCATAGGTATTCATTCCTTTACCTGTAAGTACTCATCACCCGTCTCAAACCCACGTATGGGTAGCAGTAACATACTATCCGTACTCACCCCGCCCTGTTGCTAACTCACTGGACTTGTCACCTCAGTTAAAGTGTGTCTAACTCAATTATCTTTTCCAATTCTTCCTCTCTCCCCTCTTCCACCATGTTCCTACTACCAACCATCCCCCACCCCTATAATATCCCTACCCTTTTTTCTCCATCTTCATCTTAATTAAAGTGAGCTCTAATTTTTGTTTGGTTTTATTTCCTTTTTTGGTGGGGTGAGAGATTGGAGTGGTTTAGTGGAGGGAGAATATTGTGATTATGGTTTGTTGTTTTAATGATGGAATATGGTGGGAGATAAAGGTGGGTTGTGGCCAAGATGATGAGTAGGATGATATTCTATATGGAGGTGTTTTATTTTATGAAGAATGAGATGGTTTGGGTTCTATTTCTTTGGTTGAGAAATAGAGTTTGTGAAATGATTTATTTTTTATTATTGGTGATGAGGAGATAATTGAGATTTGGAGGTGGTTTAGTCACAATGGAGTTGGTAGACTAAGATGGAGAACAGCCCCAATGGTAGGGAGAAGAATGACTATCCTTTATACATCATATAGGTTGTAATGCTTGATGTCATGTCAACTTGAATATAGTGATGCAAATAAAAATTTAACGAAAAAGACTTGTTTGACACACTTGAGATTAAAGACCTATTTGAAACAAAAAAAGACTTATAGGACTAACTTAAAACAAACCAAAGAGATAAAAGACCAAAGTAGTGATTTATCCAATTTGAAAAACTGATATAGTAGTCTTCACCTTCTTTCTCCACTATAAATACAATATTCATAATCATTTTAAGATGATTTCCATAAGTGTCAATTGACAATTGGCCACCCTTGAATGCCACTTTTCCTAAGCACTTTGTTGTATCAAGAGAAGCATCATGGACTTCTCACACCTTGTCTTAAGTAAAACAAGAAGGAGAGCAACTCCATGATTTCTTGGATCACTTTTATAACAAGGGCAATTTTGTTCATGGCCTCACGTTGTAACACCCTGAATTTTAAAATAAAGAATTAATTTAGGGAGATAAATATTAAATAATTATATTTGAGTTATTTAATGTTCCAAAATATTGGGAATAAATAAATTAAGATTTTTGGGAACTGTTTATAATTTATTGGAACCGAATAAGCTGAAAATGAGCCTGGTTGAAATATGGGTGTCAGGCCAAGTATCTCTGGTTAAGATGATATTGGTCAGGGCTGTTAAGGATATTATTGAGAATCCGAATATGTATTTGGAATAATTTTTGGATAAGGTATTGAGCCCAAACAAAGATCGTGTTTGTCATAAAACGATGAATCTTTAATGAGGGATTAAAAATAAAGCCAAATGGCCCATTTTTTCACTTCTTAATCCCATCAACTCCTGGATTCCTCTTAATAAACACTTTGCTTCTTCTTCTTCTCTACTCTTCTCTTTCATTTCCTCTTCCACTTCTCTTCAAAAACCCTAAGCAAAAGGGTAGTGGCTCTCTTCTCCTCTCCCATTTCCGTTCTTGAAGGAGCTCGGAAAAGTTTGGAACTTGAAGTCTCACTCTTCTTTCCCCTCATTTTCATGTGGCTTTTCCCTCTCTTGGAAAACTCTCTCATTCCTTCTCTTGAGGTAAGCTCTTGCTGTTTCTCAAGAGTATGAACTATGGGTTTTCATGTTGGGAAAGTGATTTAATGAGTGTTGTTGGGTTTTAGAGAAACCCTAACCCTATGATTTTAGGGAAATACAAAATATGAGTGGAGAAACATTTATTGTGTTAAATAATTATTATTGGTGAGGTGAAATGATGTTATTAATGGTGAATGGCCATTAATGAGGCTTAATAACTGATGATGGTTGTTAGGAACCATCAATGTGAGAACCCATTAATGGGTTTGACATTAAATGTGCATAATAATAAGTGTAGATGCCTGAACCGAGGTGGTTGAATAGAAAATAATTGTGTGATATATTGTGATGTAGGAAATAACCCCATCGACGAGGTGGAACCATCTGACCGCGGTGATTGCTACTTTTCTTGAGATAAGAGGGGGTAACTATTTTAAATGCATGATTTCATCCATTGATGATGTGAAAATATGTGTATATGATTGTGCTTAATGATTTCTTGTGTGAACGATGTAATGATTTCATGATTTGAGTGTATTTGAAATGACTGATGTTATGTGGCATGTATTTGGAATGATGAATATGAAATTAAACTGGTCTGAGCTGGAGTCAATGATCTGGTATGGGACCAACCACAAGAGTTAATTGATGGCTGAGGTTTTATACCAGTGCCGTATGTATCCGGTATGATTATCCAGTATCCTAATGAGAGGAGACCGATCTTCATGTCCGATGTTTTACTTGCTGAGTCTGTATTGTATACAGAACGGATAAAGTGATATCTGTATTCTGGTACCGGTATCGAGACTGGATCCGATATTATGTTAAATATGTTGATGAAATATGTTATGATGGTTTGAGACCATGTTTTGAATTCAAATCAATGATGTGAAATATCCCATATATATATATATATGAATTGATAAATTTGATTTCCACTAACTACCAATGTGTATGAGTTCCAACGAGAATTGGTAAAGATTGAGAATACTGAAATCCACTAAATGGTAGCTATAAATGGATGATTGATTGAGTGGCATTTAGGATGCACAGTATGAGAATGTATTGATTGGCATTTGCATCCATGACATATTATTCGCTGCTTATATGGAATGTTAGGGGTTCCAGTAGGCAGGCCCAGTGGGAGGACGGCCTAGTGCACGCGTATACTGTTACTGCTCCCTAACGATTCGGGGAATCACGAAGCTGCCCTTAGTTCAGTGACGGGGCACCCTATATGGCAGGCCCTGTGGGAGGGCGGCTCTGTGATGAGTAATTTACCTCGGTGTCCGACGTGGCACGACTCCCTTGATGTGTGTTCAGGGGAGGCCCGTAGCACTTTGGCAAGTACGACCATAATGATGATCCACAGTCACGGGGTGACTAGTGCTACAGATGGACGGGAGCGGTTTGGTACCAGTAAAATATGATGTGTAGCATGCATGAAATTGGATATAAGTGTACACATTTTACTATTGCAGTAGGGGCATAGTAGCACACCTATGCTTGTCCCACATATGATATGTTGTTGTTTTCCCATAGTCGGATCCGCACTTGGAAATAATTCCGTTGTGCATATGCATTAGCTTTAAGAGCATTTGCATATAGCCGGAGATATGCCTAGTTGATAGCCCGTGGTGGCGATGGATGATTTTTAAATAGAGAGAAAGTAAGCCAAGGTACTAACATTAAAAGTGTGATGATTATTAAGAATGTTAAGGATATATTATGTGTGATATTGCCTTGTGAATATACTTAATTGGACATGTATTATGCTCAGATGGAATGATGTATCATGTGTGTGGAGCTTGTGATGTTTTCTTGAAAAACGAATATAATGCACACATCTATAAATATCATCATAATGTATGACTTTGATACATTTGGATTATCTTACTCACCTCCCTGTGGCCATTTTTTTAAAGCTTGATATAGGTGTGATGTAGAACCCTACTCTTTTGGAGGTCGAGGATTGATGAAGGTAAATATGAAAGGAATATGGGTGAGCCTTAGCTGGCATATATGTATTCATTTTGTATAGCATATGATGTGTATATGCTTACTTAGAAATTAATTAGATAACAGTTGATTTTGGAGGTCATGTAGGAAAATTAGACCTTATATGTATGGCTAATTTTCATTAATGACCTTGATAATGTATGAATGATATTATTATTATGAAATTATATTTCTATTGCTTAACAAATCGATGAGGCATCTTTCATCCTCTTTTTGGTATATATTTTAATAACTCTTAAAATTATTTACATTTTTCGCTTTTCCCTTGGGACGACCTCAAGCCCGGTCGTCCGAGGTGCACTCTGATACCTTTCTCATATCTTCATATATGAGATCGGTTATTAATGATCTAGGGTGTTTACTCGGCATTATATATGTGGAATTTCTTATACTTTTAATTATTTTAAATCGCAAAAAATTTACCCCTGTTTTTGGGCCCGGGTGTTACAGCCTGGTATCAGAGCATTGATTGCTTATTAAAGAATTATATGAGTTAAATGTTGTTAAAGAGTGATTTTCACTTAATGTTGACATGTTATAGGTATAGTTAAGCATTATTGGAGCTTAAATTGCTCACTGCTTTATATTGTGGTTGATATTAAGCCCGGCCAGGCATTTCCTTCCTCATATTTACCTTCAAATTATGAATATATTATGATGATATTTGTATTAATGATAGTTGATGATGATTAGTATATGTTGAGGAAAGAAACACAAGGTTTCTGATTATGTTTGTGTTGTGTGTATTGAGTGATTGATGGCGTATTGACACAGCCGCTATGGCTGAAGCCTTCAATCGGTTTGTCGATATCCTAGAATGGCAACAACAACCTGCTGGTCAGCCAAATCATGGTCTTGACCGATTTCTCAATCAGAAGCCTTTCGAATTTCATGGGGGCTATAGACCAGAGGACGCTTATGTTTGGATCCGTGACTTAGAACGGATATTTGATAGTATGGAATGTACTGAAGTTCAAAAATTCAAATACACGGTGTTTATGGTTCGAGATGGAGCTGAATCTTAGTGGATTCTCACTCGTGGGCGTATGATTGCAGCTCACACTCCTTTAGATTGGGAGAACTTTAAGGTGGAGTTCCTTATGAAGTACTTTCCTGAGAGCTACAAGAACAAGAAAGAGCTTGAGTTTATGGAGCTAAAATAAGGAAGCATGTCAGTGGAGGAATATGCCTTGAAGTTTGAAGAGCTATATGTGTTTTACCCTCCTTTTCAACAGGAAGGTACCAAAGCTTCAAAATATGTTAAGTTTGAGAACGGATTGCGCTAAGAGATTAAGAAGGCAATTTATCACCAAGAGATTAGGAGTTTCCCTACCCTTGTGAACAAGTGTAGAATTTTTGAAGAGAATGATGTGGCTCCCAAGAGTTATGCTGGGCATGATCAAATATTGAAGGGTCAATCCCCTAACTTCAAGAAGAAGGGAAACTTTAAGAGTAATAGACAATTTGTAAATGGGTCCTCTTCTTTTAGAGATGGGCGAGGCGGTGGAAGGCATGGTACAAATGGTGGCCGAGGTAATAGCCAAGGACTCCGATGTTTCCGGTGTGGCGGAAACCATTTGGCCCGTGATTGTGGTAATGAAGAGACGGTGGTGTGCTATCGATGCAACCAACAGGGACACATTCGTCCCAATTGTCCTTTAAATGCTACGAATGTAGTGGCTCGCAATGATGGTAACCGGGGTGGCTATGGTGCTTTTAGAGGCCGTGGTCGTGGAACCGGTAATGGTGGCCGCAATGGTGGTCGAAATGGTAATGGCAATGGAAATGGTGGCAACGGTCGTGGAAATAGGAACGGCCGAGGTAATGGTAATGGTGGCGGGAATGGTCACAATCATGGTGCTAATCAACAAACTGCTGGAAGAGTATTCACTATGACCGATGAAGAAGCATCTCGAGCCGATAACCTAGTTGAAAGTAAGTGTGAAATACTCAGAAATTTTATACATGTCATTTATGATTCGGGTGCGACCCATTCTTTCATATCTAAGGATTGTGTACGGCGGTTGATAGTGCCAGTGTACTTAATGAAAAATGCTCTTGTGGTTACTACCCCAACTGGTGCTTATCTCAGATCGGTTAACCGATGTGATAACATTGATATGCTCCTAGAAGGGAGGAAGTTTATTACTTTCTTCATTTTCCTACCTATGAAGGGCTTGAATATCATTCTTGGTATGGATTGGCTCTCCGCCAATAAAGTCTTGGTTGACTGTTAATAACAGACTGTCATTTTCCCTTCTTCAGATGTGGGGAAATTCGATGTGTAAGGTATAGCTCAACTTTGCATACTATTATCTCTTGCTGATGGGACAAATGATCCCGATCCCTTAAATATTTCTGTTGTGTCTGAATTTCCAGATGTATTTCCTGATGAGGTACCTGGTTTACCTCCTCCACGAGAAGTGGAGTTTTCTATTGATCTTGTTCCGGGAGCGGAACTTGTTTACCGAGTGCCATATCAGATGTCTCCTATGGAATTAACCGAGTTGAAGAGACAAGTTGAAGAGTTGTTAGAACGAGAGTTTATTCGCCCAAGTGTATCCCCTTGGGGTGCGCCTGTTTTATTGGCGAGAAAGAAGGATGGAAGTATGAGGCTATGTGCGGACTATCGACAACTTAACAAGTTGACTACTAAAAACTGATATCCCCTACCTCGCATTGACGATCTTTTGGATCAATTGAAGGATGTCGTTGTATTCTCAAAAATTGACTTGCGTTCCGGATATCACCAAATTCGGCTAAAGACCGGGGACATTCCTAAAACTGCCTTCCGAACTCGATATGGGCACTATGAGTATGTAGTGATGCCATTCGGAGTGACAAATGCTCCTGTGATATTCATGGATTACATGAATCGCATCTTTCATGAGTATCTTGACTGGTTCATGGTGGTGTTTATTGATGACATTCTTGTTTATTCCAAGAGCCATGAGAAACATGAAGAACATCTTTGTCTTGTATTGAACGTCCTTCGCGAGAAGGAGTTGTATGTGCAGCTTTCCAAGTGTGAATTTTGGTTATCCGAGGTCTAATTTCTTGGACACATTATCTCTAAAGATGGTGTTGCTGTTGATCCATCTAAGATCGAAGCCGTGCTAGCTTGGGAAAGACCGACGTTTATGACTGATGTGAGAAGTTTTCTTGGTCTTGCTGGTTACTACCGAAGATTCAATGAAGGATTTTCCCGATTGGCCTTGCCTTTGACGAAGCTGACCTGTAAGAATCAGCCATTTGTATGGAGTCTTGATTATGAAAGGAGTTTCCAAGAGTTAAAAGTTAGACTCACTTCTGCTCCTGTGTTGGCTTTGCCAGACTTATTGGATGATTTTGTGGTGTACTGTGACACCTATAAGCTTGGTCTTGGTTGCGTATTGATGCAAAAAGAGCGTGTAATAGCCTATGCGTCGAGACAGTTGCGACCGCATAAGGTTAAATACCCCACACACGATCTTGAATTGGCAGCGGTGGTGTTTGCCTTGAAGTTATGGAGGCACTATTTGTATGGCTCTAAGTTTGTGGTCTTTAGTGATCATAAGAGTCTCAAATATCTATTTGATCAGAAGGAGCTTAATATGCACCAACGAAGATCGATAAAGTTTCTGAAAGATTATGAGTTCGAATTGAGATACCATCCCGGAAAGGCAAATATGGTTGTCAATGCCTTAAGTCGGAAGTCGTTGCATGTTTCTGCTATGATGGTGAAAGAGATGGAGCTCATTGAGCAATTTCAGAATTTGAACGTGGGTGTAGAGATATATACCCCGAAAAAGATGTCCCTTGAGGTGTTGACGGTAGCAAATGTATTCCTTGAGACCGTGAAGTTGCAACAACCGAAAGATGAGTACTTGATTGAGATAAAGGAAGCTCAAGCTAATAGAAAAAAATCATTTTTTATGGAAGGCCATGATGGCATTTGGCGTGTGAAAGACCAAATTTATGTTCCATCTGGTGGTGATCTAAGAAGATTGGTACTTGAAGAAGCTCACAAGAGTGTGTTGAGCATACATCCTGGTGCCATGAAAATGTATCAAGATCTGAAGAAGAATTTCTGGTGTCCCGGTATGAAGCGGGATGTGGCTAATTGTGTAGCCTCTTGCATTATTTGTCAAAAGGTGAAGATTGAACATCAAAAACCATCTGGTTATCTGAGACCCCTTGATATTCTGGTGTGGAAGTGGGACGACATTGCTATGGACTTTGTTTCTGGATTACCCAGAAGACGTGCTAGAAATGATGCTACATGGGTGATTGTAGATCGGTTGATGAAGTGTGCTCATTTCTTGCCCATGAATATAAAGAGTTCATTGGAGAAATTAACCCGGATGTACATAAAGGAGATTGTTAGGCTACATGGTGTGCTTTTGAGTATTGTGTCAGATCGCGACCCACGATTCACTTCCCGATTTTGGGGAAGCTTGCACGAGACAATGAGTTCCAAGTTAAAGCTTAGTTCGGCGTATCATCCACAAACGGATGGACAATCCGAGCGGATAATTCAAAGCCTTGAAGATTTGTTGTGGGCTTGTGTATTGGAGCACGGTGGTTGTTGGGAAAGATTCCTACCACTAATTGAATTTTCATACAATAATAGTTATCATAGTTCTATTGGTATGGCTCCCTATGAAGCATTATATGGACAAAAATGTAGAACTCCATTGTGTTGGCTTGAAACTGGAGAGAGTTTAGCTTTGGTGTCGGAGTTGATTATGGAGACAAATGAACAAATCAAGATGATACAAGAAAAGATAAAAATTGCCCAAGATCGTCAGAAGAGCTATTATGATAAAAGGAAAAAGCCACTTGAGTTTCAAGTTGGCAATCACATGTTTTTAAGAGTATCAAGAGATAAGGGTATTAGAAGGGCGTTGAAAAGTGGAAAGTTAAGCCCTAGCTTTATTGGACCTTATGAGGTCTTGGAGCGGATTGGCGACGTAGCATATCGGATTGCACTCCCTCCACATCTTGCTAATCTACATAATGTATTCCATGTATCCCAGTTGAGAAAATATGTTCATGATACTCTACATGTAATTCCTATGGACGATGTTGAAGTACGAGATGATTTGTCCATTTTTCTTGTTTCTGTTCGTATTGTTGAACGCTCCGTGAAGAAGCTACGGAACAAATTGGTACCTTTAGTGAAAGTTACATGGAAGCACGGAAATACAGAGACGTTCACATAGGAACGTGAGGATGATGTAAGAGCACGGTACCCTGATGTGTTCAAATCCGGTATGTTAAATTTCGGGGACGAAATTTCTTTTTAGGTGGGGTGGATTGTAACACCCTAAATTTTAAAATAAAGAATTAATTTAGGGAGATAAATATTAAATAATTATATTTGAGTTATTTAATATTCCAAAATATTGGGAATAAATAAATTAAGATTTTTAGGAACTGTTTATAATTTATTGGAGCTAGATAAGCTGAAAATGAGCCCGGTTGAAATATAGGTGTTGGGCCAAGTATCTCTGATTGAGATGATATTGGTCAGAGCTGTTAAGGATATTATTGGAAATTCGAATATGTATTCGGAATAATTTTTGGATAAGGTATTGAGCCCAAACAAAGATCCTGTTTGTCATAAAACGATGAATCTTTAATGAGAGATTAAAAATAAAGCCAAATGGCCCATTTTTTCACTTCTTAATCCGTCAACTCCTTGGATTCCTCTTAACAAACACTTTGCTTCTTCTTCTTCTCTACTTTTCTCTTTCATTTCCTCTTCTACTTCTCTTCAAAAACCCTAAGCAAAAGGGTGGTGGCTCTCTGCTCCTCTCCCATTTTCGTTCTTGAAGGAGCTTGGAAGAGTTTGGAACTTGAAGTCTCACCCTTCTTTCCCCTCATTTTCATATGGCTTTTCCCTCTCTTGGAAAACTCTCTCATTCCTTCTCTTGAGGTAAGCTCTTGCTGTTTCACAAGAGTATGAACTATGGGTTTTTGGGTTTCGATGTAGGGAAAGTGATTTAATGAGTGTTGTCGGGTTTTAGAGAAACCCTAATCCTATGATTTAGGGGAAATGCAAAATATGAGTGGAGAAGCATTTATTGTGTTAAATAATTATTATTGGTGAGGTGAAATGATGTTATTAATGGTGAATGGCCATTAATGAGGCTTAATAACTGATGATGGTTGTTAGGAACCATCAATGTGGGAACCCATTAATGGGTTTGGCATTAAATATGCATAATAATAAGCGTAGATGCCTGGACTGAGGTAGTTGAATAGAAAATAATTGTGTGATATATTGTGATGTAGGAAATAATGCCATCGACAAGGCGGAACCATCTGACCGCGGTGATTACTACTTCTTTTGAGGTAGGAGGGAGTAACTATTCTAAATTCATGATTTCATCCGTTGATGATGTGAAAATATGTGTATATGATTGTGCTTAATGATTGCTTGTGTGAAAGATGTAATGATTTCATAATTTGAGTGTATTTAGAAATGACTGATGTTATATGGCATGTATTTGGAATGATGAATATGAAATTGAATTGGTCTGAGCCGGAGTCAATGATCCGGTATGGGACCAGCCATGAGAGTCAATTGATGGCTGAGATTTTATACCGGTGCTGTATGTATCCGGTATGATTATCCATTATCCTAATGAGAGGAGACGGATCTTAATGTCTGATGTTTTACTTGCTGAGTCTGTATTGTATATAGAACAGATGAAGTGATATCCGTATTCTGGTACCGGTATCGAGACTGGATCCGATATTATGTTGAATATGTTGATGAAATATGTTATGATGGTTTGAGACCATGTTTTGAATTCAAATCAATGATGTGAAATATCCCAAATATATATATATATATATATATATATATGAATTGATAAATTTGATTGCCACTAACTACCAATGTGTATGAGTTCCAACGAGAATTGGTAAAGATTGAGAATACTGAAATCCACTAAGTGGTAGCTATAAATGGATGATTGATTGAGTGGCATTTAGGATGCACAGTGTGAGAATGCATTGAATGGAATTTGCATCCATGACATATCATTCGCTGCTTATATGGAATGTTAGGGGTTCTAGTAAGCAGGCCCAGTGGGAGGGCGGCCCAATGCACGAGTATACTGTTACTGCTCCCTAGTGATTCAGAGAATCACGAAGCTACCCTTAGTTCGGTGACGAGGCACCCTATGTGGCAGGCCATGTGGGAGGGCGACTTTGTGATGAGTAATTTACCTTGGTGTCCGACATGGCACGGCTCCCTTGATGTGTGTTCAGGGGAGGCCCGTAGCACTTTGGCAAGTACGACTATAATGATGATCCGTAGTGACGGGGTGACTAGTGCTACAGATGGGTGAGAGCGGTTTGGTACCAGTAAAATATAATGTTGATCATGCATGAAATTGGATATTAGTGTACACATTTTACTACTGCAGTAGGGGCATAGTAGCACACCTATGCTTGTCCCACATTTGATATGTTGTTGTTTTCCCACAGTCGGATCCACACTTGAAAATAATTCCGTTGTGCATATGCATTAGCTTTAAGAGCATTTGCATATAGCCAGAGATATGCCTAGTTGATAGCCCGTGGTGGCGATGGATGATTGTTAAATAGAGAGAAAGTAAGCCGAGGTACTAACATTAAAAGTGTGATGCTTATTGAGAATGTTAAGGATATATTATGTGTGATATTGCCTTGTGAATATACTTAATTGGGCATGTATTGTGCTGAGATGGAATGATGTATCATGTGTGTAGAGCTTGTGATGTTTTCTTGAAAAACGAATATAATGAACACATCTATAAATATCATCATAATGTATAACTTTGATACATTTGGATTATGTTACTCACCTCCCTGTGGCCATTTTTTTTAAGCTTGATGTAGGTGTGATGTAGAATCCTACTCTTTTGGAGGTCGAGGATTGATGAAGGTAAATATGAAAGGAATGTGGGTGAGCCCTGGCTGACATATATGTATTCATTTTGTATAGCATATGATGTGTATATGCTTACTTTGAAATTAATTAGATAACGGTTGATTTTGGAGGTCATGTAGGAAAATTAGACCTTATATGTATGGCTAATTTTCATTAATGACCCTGATAATGTATGAATGATATTATTATTATGAAATTATATTTCTATTGCTTAACAAATCGATGAGGCATCTTTCATCCTATTTTTGGTATATATTTTAATAACTCTTAAAATTATTTACATCTTCCGCTTTTCCCTTGGGACGTCCTCAAGCCCGGTCGTCCGAGGTGCACTTTGATACCTTTCTCATATCTTCATATATAAGATCGGTTATTAATGATCCGGGGTGTTTACTTGGCATTATATATATTGAATTTCTTCTACTTTTAATTATTTTAAATCGCGAAAAATTTACTCCTGTTTTCGGGCCGAGATGTTACACACGTTGCACATCGTCATTAAAGCCATTAGGTCGGGATCTCTTTTGGCCTTGTTACTAGCCAAAAGCCAACCAAAAGATTTTATCATAAAAATATTCTTTAGTATAATTTAAATTCTTATCATATTAGTCTTGTTTACTTTTGTTTAGGAAATTGTTAATAGAGACACAGATCAAGTTAACTAGTTAATAGAAAGATTAACATGGTGAACATTATGATCATTATTAGATAATGTACTTGGTGGCCAAAATTTTTCAAGGCTTAATTGGAGGATATTTTCATCATTTCAAAACCTTTTTGATGGTCAGAAGTCAATGACCTAGTCAATAACCACCTTATCTTTAGAGGACTAAATTCACAATTTTCTCTTTTATTTTCATAAGAATAAAATAGTTTTAAACTAAAAAAATATCAACAAAAGTTGATGTAAAGGGGAGATCAGAGATAAGGTATAAAATGGATTGATTGCATTGTAAACAGGAAAAATGAATTTACTGATTATTTGAATAGGTGAGTGTAATACAAGGGAAATTAGAATAACTTATATATAGAAGAGTTCCTAACAATCTAAAACAGAAATCCTAACAAACTAAACCAGATCATAACAAACTCTTAACAATTTAGAAGGTATGATAGAAGGAAGGGATATAAAAGGTGATTCAAAATCATATTGTTTGATAAAGAAATTTGGAATAGTCTAAAGGGGAAAAGTAAGTTCAACAAATTTGATATGTCTGGAGATATATAATCTTCCAGAGGATGAGAGGCACTTATAGCCTTTATGAGGTGTAGAATAGCCAACAAATATACAAGGTTGGGATCGATAATCAAGTTTATGCCTGTTGTAGGACCTTAAGTGAGGATAGCATAAACAACCAAAAGGTTTTAAGAGGCTGTAATTGTAACACCCTCGGTTAGATAAGACAAACCCTTCTGTAGGTTCATCCTATTTAACGGAGAGTGTTAACAGCTTTTAGAAAAAGTGAATATATATTTTTTTAATAAATAAGTGGCATATCAGTGGAAGCAAATAGTATGTAATTCACATAGTCATTCACAAACTGTAAGTAATTGTTCTCATAACAGAACGGGGCACGCAGGCACCCTTAATATTTATACAGTCATCCATGGTCTTATTATTCAAGTACAGATATCCTACTTTTAATGAGTACTCTCAGTTGGTTCAGCGTATTGCTGTTCTTCGTATTCTGGTTCTTGATTTCCTAATTCCTCTAAAAATATTCAACAGTAAGGGTGAGTATAACCCAAGACCCTGAAGGTCACCCGGTACGGACATAATCCAGTTAACAGATATAACACATAAATCATACAATTAACATAATTACAAATATAACAAACCAGGATGTTATCAAGGAATGCATGAGTTTGGTTTATTATGATATATCTTGATTAATTCTCATGATGCATGAGGGCCCAATAAATCAATTCATCTTCATCTCATTCTTTGGAATTTCTCCATTCCATTCTAGAGCGATCAGGGTCCGCCCAAGCTAACATTTTCATAAGGTACAAATGAACTCATCGGTTCTCATCATTGATTAATATATTTTTGGGACTTGGATCCCTACGATCATAGTTACACTCCGTCATTTAGTCAAAGTACACCAGAATTGCATCGTCTCACCCAGCTATCAGGCGCGACACTGATGCCATTGGGTTTCCATTCTGGTTATACTCCCAAGATTCTTCATGGAGATCGAACATGAGTGTCCTCCAGCGTACCAGGTGTATGCTCTAGATAATTTTTTTTTCTCCGTCAAAATATTTTCATGATGCGAAATGTATTCTTTTCATCATTTGATCCTTGGGTATCTTATGTGTTTCCAGTCTCTTAATATTTATTCACAAATTCTTGGCTAAAATAATGCTTCGTTTAAAGAGTAAGTAATATGTTTCTTATTCCATTACTCATAATCAAAACAATAATAATATCAATAACAATAGTAATAGTTAATAATAATAATAAGAAGAATAACAATAATAGTGGTAATAGTAACAGAAATAAGAATAATAATGATAATTGTAACATCCCAATTCTTATGATTTTTATAAAAATAATTCAAAAAGGATTAAAGAAAAGTTTCTAAATAAAATCCGAGTGAAAAATGTCAAAAATCATATTTTCCGAGTGCAATGAGCTGATTCCGAGTGAAAATGTTAAAAACCAGATTTTTCTAAGTAAAATAAGTTTGATACCGAGTGAAATGAGTTTTCCGAGTAAAATAAGTCTGTTTCCGAGTGAAAATGAATTTTCTGAGTAAAATGAGTTAGATACCGAGTGTAATCAATAGGATTCCGAGTAGGATTCCAAGTAAAATCAGGCTGAGATGAGTTTCTGGGTAAAATGAATATGAATCCGAGTGCAATCAGACTAAAAGAGTTTTCTCAGTGAAGTTAAAAATGTTTTCCGAGTGAAATATGATTGAGAAAGAGTTTTCTGAGTGAAATTACTATAATTCCGAGTGAAATCAAACTGAAAAGAGTTTTCTGAGTGAAATAACTGATTTCTGAGTGGAGTCAAACTATGTTTTCTGAGTGAAATCCTTTCAAGTGGAATGATCCGGTCGGTTTATGTAAAACAGCTGAGTGAAATTATGTATTTTTAGATGGTCCGGTCGGTTTATACAAAACCGAGCTTGTTATTCATTGAATCCATCTTCTGTTTTATAATTCTTCACTGGAATTCACATAGACACCCATGATTCTTAGTATTTTCACAGTCCAATACAGTTCATATCTATTCACAATTCAACACTGAGTATATCCACTTAGCAGCAAATATATATATATATACAAATAGTAACAATTAAAGTATTTAATTCACAACAACACCGAATTTGTCCTGGAAAGGTGAGGACCAAAGGTACCTTAACCCTTTCCTTTCACTCGAATTTCCCCAGAATACCCGAGAATATACCCCCCTTACCTTAATGAAGTTGAGGAAGCTTCCCCTCACTGTCCTTGCTTCAGCTCCGAGTAAAAGAAAATGGGAAATGAGAGAGGAAGAAACTTGTTCATAGAAGAAGGAAAAGAGAGCTTTGTTAATCTCCGTTGGTTCTGAAAGTTCGTAGAAGAAGGAAGAGGGCTTTTGTTTATTTTTCCCTTTGGTTCTGCAAGTGTGGTGTCGATTTAATAAGAAGGAGACAAGTGGGAGACAATACTTTCTCGAGAGTGAGGTTAGGTGAGGATAATGGAAACTTTCGGCCATTTCCCAGTCAGCTTTGCATGATGGAAGGGAATATATATTAAGATATATAAAAGGTGCTTTGATTGATGCAACTTTCCCTGCAGTTGACCCGTTTATGACAATCCTTTTTGGATTTATGTGGCTAGTGGACCTGTCAGCGAAAGGAAATAGAGCTACAGTGTCATCTCGCTCAAGCGAACTCCGACTCGCTTGAGCGAGTCATGCTGTCCTCGCTTGGGCGTAGTGAAGAAAACTAAGTGAAATAAAGGATTTACGCATCAAGGTTGCTTCTCGCTCAAGCGAAATCCGACTCGCTTGAGTGAGGCACAAGGATCGCTTGGGCGAAGTAGAGAAAAGGCTGATTGAAAGGAGGGATTATGCATCAGGGGGTCCATCTCGCTCAAGCGAAGTCCGACTCGCTTGAGCGAAGCCAACCAAAAAAAGCCTTCCAGCAACACACACTCGCTGGAGCGGATACCTCATTCGCTGAGGCGAGTGACACACTCGGTAATTCTCATCACTCGGAATCTGGGGTTCCATTCACTCGGGATTGACCCAACATATTATACTTAGGCATTTATTTTTATCCACAAGGGTCACATAAACAATTCACTCGGCAAATAAGGTTATTCCACTCGGAATCCATAAACCTTCCTCACTCGGGTTATTTTCCAATCAAACACTGCTCGGTGTATATAACTTCAACATAATCGGTAATGTACTTCACATTCATCGCTCGACATAAACTTACATCTCCCACTTGGAAAACACATAGAGCTTCCTTCACTCAGAAGGGGTCTCTACAATCCTACTTCACTCAGAATATTCCAGCCAGATTCACTCGGCATATGATATCTTACTCACTCGGGGAAACCATTAAGTTAAGTCCCACTCGGACTCACTCAGATCATACTACTCGGGATATAAAATCTCGTTCACTTGGAATTATACATGGATCACACACTTAGAATATATTCCAATCTCAACCACTACAACAACTCATACCTCAGAAGAGGATCACTCAGATTTACCACTCGGGAATACCCAAACTCTACCCAACTCGGGTTTACTCATATTTCTCACTCGGTAATATTTAGGCCCATGATCACTCGGGAAATTCTCCCATCAAAGCCTACACAGTATTTATTCATCTAAAGGGATTTCTCTCAGAATCCATTTAAGTGTTCTTCACTCAAAAAAGAAGGCCAAACACTATAGCCTCACTCGGAATCATTAACTTAACACTATTTCATCCATCAACACTTCTCACATAATTCAACAACACATTCCAGTCGGTAAGAAGCATCAAATCAACATAAAACACTTATACCTATATATATTTTCACATAAATGTAAACTTGTCCACAAATCCAATCAAGATTACTCAACCTCCTCAACACTCGGAGAAATTCACCAAGTCAATACTTAGTCACTCAGGATACATACTTTATTATTCATTCAGACAGGTACCCACAATCCACTTGATATGTATATAATACCATTCACTCGAAATATATATATAGCACGTTTCACTCGGATTCCTTTAAGGCTTTCACCACTCTGAAAAGGAGTCATAAACATAAGCCTTACTCAAAAATTGACTCTAAGCCTTATATATATTCTACTCGGAATGGGCTCCCATTACTATATTCCACTCGACATTTCATATTCGGGGCATGCCTCTCAGGACAGGTTACACTGGGCTCAGATATGCCCCTACTCGGAACTCCACTGCCCAAAATACCACACTTGGAGATCTTTCTACCTGGAATGCTATCCCCTTCCTCGCTAGGGAGGTCCTGATTTGGACAAACTCACTCGGATTGCACTCGGAAATTCACCTCATCTTAGATTTCTTTCAAAACTACCCACTCGGACAGAATTCGTCCAGGATCTCACCTGATCCTCATCATACTCAATTTTGGAAATGCCACTCGGATATATCCTTGACTGAGTCCCTTTACTCGAAATACTGCAATCAGAGAAATTTCATTCGGAAAAGGAAGCACTTGGCAAGGTTTGACTCGGAAATAAGTTATTCAAGGGTGTTTTGACTCGGAATTTTCACCCAGAAGTGGTTCTCTTGAACACACTTCACTCCAAATGTCTCCGAAGCCAGGATTCCACTCGGTAATAACCCTCTCGGTCATATGTTACTCGGACAACATAACCTTACACTCGGAATTTCATCCTTAAGTCGGAATTTCTAATCCTTCACTTAGAATTTCTCTCTGTCACTCGGAACAGAGCTTTTTTCACTCGGAATTTGCATAATACCATTAATGGTCTATATAATTTCCATAATCACACACAAAAATTAAATTCTTGTGATATTACAGATCATCTACAGAGTATTTATTTACCAATTCTCACTTACAGACCTTCCATACTTCAAAATTTACCAAATGAGACTGCTACTAAAAACAGGGATGTTACACTCTCCTCCCCTTTTGGGAATTTCGTCCCAAAATTCAAGGTTGGAATAATTGAGGGTACAATTCTCTAATCTTTTCCTTAATTTCCCAAGTAGCATCCCCATCATCTGACTGACTCAAAACTACTTTGACCAAAGAGATTTCCTTGCCTCTTAACTGTTTCAGACGTCGGTCAACAATCTTAACCGGTGATGCTTCAAAGGTAAGATTTTCCTTCAGAATAAACTGATCAGGATTCAGAACATGATCAGGGCTTGGTACATATTTGCGGAGTTGATAGACATGAAAGACATATGAAGGTTTGTTAACTCGGGTGGCAGAGCAATACGGTACGGATTGGTTCCTATCTTTTGCAGAATCTGATAGGGTCCTACGTATCTGGGACTATTTTCTTGGCCTTTAGAGCTCCTCCTATACCAGTAGTAGGGGTATCTTTGAGAAATACATGCTATTAATATACCATCATAAGGCATCATTCCCCAAAACTCATTGTCCAGTCCTAGACTTGTCTAAGTCCAATTTACACGCTCGTATTAGGCTTCAGGAATTCTTTTCCCATAACCAAGATTCTTTAAATCTTAAAGGGCTAACCATACCTAACAACAACAATACTATGGTTCCTTAGCCTTAAGACGTCCAAATCATCACATGAATCATTCAATCATCACCAAAATTTATTCAAACTCATTATAAACCTCTTGGTTTCATCTAAGATCATTACTAATTTAACTATTTCAAAATGGCATACCTATTCATTAACTCAAGTATCTTAATCTACTATCAATGGCTTGCAACCATTTTTAACATCATCATAAACATCAACAATCTAAATTAGTTCCTCAATACTCATATACACTCCTCTCCCAATCCTTAATAATTGATAAGTGCTTTATAATACAATAAATTAGGTCTAAATTGCTTAAGATTTTAGTCATTATCCACTGTATTTCCTTTATTTATTACGATTTTTGCTTTCTTTCCACTCTAGTCTACTTGGGTATGTTATTTTGCAGGAATTAAGGTAATAAAGGGTCAAAAACAAGAGAAAAACGACCATAAAATGATAAAGAAACAAGAAGAACAAGCCCAAAGTAGAAAGAACTATCTTTTTATGCTGAATTCCGACTCAGAATGCTGAAATCCGACTCAAAATGTTAAAATCCAACTCAGAAATGCTGAATTCTGACTCAAAATGACCAAATCCGAGTGGGATGACTGAGAAAGGACCAAATCCGAGTAGAATTACTCAGAATGGAGCAATTCCGAGTGGAATACTACACTGTTGAAGGTAAATCCGATTGGAATGGCTCAGAATGGAGCCTTTCCGAGTGGAACGATTCAGAATGGAGCATTGCCGAGTGGAATACTTCACTGTTGGAGCCAAATCCGAGTGGAAAGTTCCCTGTCAAAGCCATTCCGAGTGATAAATGGCTGACTAGAGTGAAGGATCAATGCTAAAAAGGAATAAGTCTAGGTTTTAGGAAAATCCGATTGGAAGCTGTCCGAATGCAATAATTCCGAGTGAAAAAAGGAACTGAGCTTTAATAAATGCTACCCAAAGGTATTTTCAGAGTGAAAGGATTGCTGATTGAAGTGAATCCGAGTGGGAATTTGCTGATTGAAGTAAATCCGAGTGAAGAATGCTGACTGAAGCAGGTCTGACTAAAGAACAAGTGCTTTTCTGGGCAAAAAGCTGATTCCGAGTGAATTGATTCCGAGCAGAAGGAATGCCATTGAATGAATAAATGCTGACTAAGGAGAATCCGAGTAGTTTCATTCGGAGAACAAGGCATTTCCGAGTGGTGTCTTAATCGGACAAGGAAAAATCCGACCAGAAATGAATCACACTCGGGCAGACTCTCAAGTTTCACACTGAGCCCGAGTGAGAAGTCTCCAAGGAAAGGCCATTCCGAGTGAGTTGGGTCAGAAAGATGCATTTCCGAGCAAAGCAAGGCTCGGACATAAGAAGAAATTCAATCAGTCAAATGCCAAACCCTTCAAGTGCAAGTGAAGGCCATTTCGAGTGAGTTGATTGACGACTGAAGGCCATTCCGAGTAAAAAGCATGAAGGCCGACTGAAATATTTCAAAGCAAATCCGAGTGAATTCCAAAGCAAAGCTTTAACCGAGTGGTCCAAATTCAGAGACAGCCGAATGAAAATGATTGGGAATCGATTGAATCTGAACCAAGTGAGTCTTCAAGCCGAGTGAATGGTTTCAGTCGGATCCGAGTCCCTCTTCAGTCAATTCTGAGCAACACAAGCAAATCCAAGCAAGGATTCTCCGAGTGAAACAGTGAAAAAGAGAACCTCTCGCTTGAGCGAACCTTTATCCGCTTGAGCGAGACGGTTTCCTTCAACAAATGCGTAAGCGAGAAACTCTCGCTCAAGCAAAACTGACCGGTTTTCTTAAATACCGACCCTTCAACTCAACACCGAGTGAAGATTTCACTCGGTTTTATGTGCGAACAGTACCATTTTTTACTCGGTTTTGAGCACAGAAGGCACCCTTTCACTCGGATTTTGCAGAAAAGATGAAAACCGACCCACTTTTCCACTCGGAATTTGCCCAGCTGAATAAATCCAAGCACCGAATTATTGGAAGTGTTAAAATAATGCAAATTGGCACAGCTGGAACTCACATGCACCGAAAGTTTTCTCCCACTTGACACCATCCAGGCTGTCTCCAAGCTGTGATGGTGGAGCGGCTGAGAAGAAGACAATTTTAACACGTTTTCTTAGCTGGATTCATTCATCCATTCGCCTATAAAAGGGAAAGCACCAATCAATCATCTCTTCCCATCAATTACCATCAGATTTATTTTCTTTTCTTTTCTTCGTTACTTTCTCTCTTTTTCTCTTTAGTTTTCTTCTTTTCCATTTTTCTTTCTCTGTTCGTCTTTCTTCTCTTTCTTTTTATTTTCTTTTCTTTCTTTTATTTTGTAAGAGTGTGAGGGCTGTAAAAGTGAGAATTTAAATTTGTAATTGGTGGAGAAATTATTGCAACAAGGAATTACAGTGGTAAATTATTCTGAGCTTTTGGAGAAACCCGTAAGTCTTTATTTTTACCATGTCTTGTATGTTTTATTTTTCCATTATTTATATGAATTTGAATTATTTCATGAGTAGCTAAATTAATTATCTTGGGATAAAGGGGGTATGATAATATTTTATTTTAATGTTATTTTGACTTGGAATTAAATAAATTTTTGTTTTCCATTTAGTTCAATTATGCTTAATGCTTTTAGTAATTCCTAACAAGAACCTAAATGATAAAACTGTATACTTACGGGTATATTAGTAAGTTTAGGTAATAAATAGAATCGAGAGATTTATTTTTACCGGAAAGCTTTGAACTAAACCTAAGATTTTTGAGATGCTTTTTGTGACCTCGGTAAAACCGTGAAAGTAATCAAAATTCTTTTGAGGAAATAAAAGGGATTTTCATAAAACGATAATGGGCCTTTCTGAGGATTAAGCAGCGCTTTCCATAGGTTAGGTACATTAATAGGATTCCGAGAGGAACATATTAATTAGCTTTTGGAAAATTCGCCTTGGAAAACTTAATTCGATTCTTATTTATGAAAAGTTAAAATTCATTAACATAAAATAGAGTCTTAATCCCCCGAAATCCCAAGATATTCTCAACTCTGATTTTTAAGTGTCAAGTAAATTTTATTTTTATATTTATTCGTATTCTGTGCAATTTTAATTTGTGCTTTATTTTATAAAAATCTTAAAAATAAATTGTGTGGATAATTAAATTTCAATATGCTGGTACTTTGAACACAGTCCCTGTGGAGAACGATAATCTTTTATATTACGCGACATAACCCGTGCGCTTGCGGTCCCTGTCAAGTTTTTGGCGCCGTTGCCGGGGACTGTTGTCCCTCAAATATCGGCAATATTGAAATTCGATTAGATCATACTTGTTAATATTTTTATTGTTATTTTTATTTTTATTTTTATTTTGGTTGTAATTTTGTATTTTGTTCTTTATTTTCTCAAATATCGGCAATATTGAAATTCGATTAGATCATACTTGTTAATATTTTTATTGTTATTTTTTTTTTATTTTTATTTTGGTTGTAATTTTGTATTTTGTTCTTTATTTTGTGTATCTGTTGTTGTTTTATTTTGTGATAATTTGTTTTAGTTGTCATTTATTTTATGCGACGAAGCTGTAGTGTCGATCTAAACTTAGGATTTGACCCTGAGATAGAACGTACCCTTAGAGCTTTGAGAAAACAACAAAAACAACAAAAAGAAGAAAAAGAAAAACAAATGACAGACCAACATAGACCCTTAAGAGATTTTGCCGCTCCAAGTACAAATGGAAGAGGATCTAGCATCCTCAGACCCACAGTGGAGGCTAACAATTTTGAATTGAAGCCTTCACTACTCTCAATGGTTCAACAGAACCAATTCGGAGGATTACCCTCCGAAGATCCAAATCTTCACCTTCAAATCTTTCTTGAATACTGTGACACCCTGAAGATGAACGGAGCCACCAATGATGCCATTCGCTTAAGACTCTTCCCTTTTTCTTTAAGAGATAAAGCGAGGGCGTGGTTATACTCTCTTCCTGAAGGATCCATCACGACTTGGGAACAATTGTCCAGTGCTTTTATCAATAAATGGTACCCAAGGAACAAGACTGATGTGCTGAGAAAACAAATCATAAATTTTTCACAAAAAGATGATGAATCCTTATATGAAGCCTGGGAGAGATACAGAGAGTTGCTAAGAGAATGTCCTCACCATGGGATAGAAAGGTGGTTGACAATCCATATTTTCTATAATGGACTAACTTCTACACAAAAGATCTCTTTAGATGATGCACCTGGAGGAGCCTTCATGAGTAAAAATGTTGATAAAGCTGAGAACCTGATTGAGGAAATAGCTCAAAACACTCACCAGTGGAACTCTGAGAGAGGATTACCTTCTAAAACACCAGGTAAGTATTCTGTTGATGCTCTTTCCTTACTTTTTGCCAAATTTGAAGCATTAACATTAAAACTTGATAAAATAGGGTCAACATGTGCTACTAATATTGTTTGTGAAGTTTATGGTGTTTCAGGACATGGAGCTACAAACCGCCATTTAGCAATGACCCCTAATCAAGAACAAGAAATGCATCAGGTGGACGCTATTGGAAACTATGGTGGAAACTATCAAGGTAACTATAGACCTCCACAAGGTCCACCTGGCTTCCAAAATAGGCCACCTCAATTCCAAAGTAACTACAAACCTCAACAAGGAACCTATATTCCACAAAAATCAAAGCTAGAATCCTTGATGGAGACATTTGTAGCTACTCAACTTAAACAAAATGATGAATTCTCTGATGCAATAAAAAACTTGGCTTCAAAAGTGGACTCTCTTGCCACTCACAACAAAATACTGGAAAATCAAATAGCCCAACAAGCCTCTTATTCTCAAAGAGCACCAGGAACATTTCCTGGAAAACCAGAGGCTGGACCATCCAACCAAACCATGGCTGTCACTCTTAGGAGTGGTACTCAATACGATGGGCCAGTTGACAAGACAGCAAAGGAGGAAAAGAAAGTCGATGAATCTTCATCTCATCCAGTAATTGAAGAAGAGAAACCACAAGAAAAGAAGGAGGAGGTTAAGCCATATCAACCCCCCATTCCATTTCCTCAGCGCTTAGCCAAAGCAAAGTTGGACAAACAATTTGGTAAGTTCCTTGATGTTTTAAAGAAATTGTATATTAATATTCCCTTTACAGATGCTTTGCAGCAAATGCCCACATATGCAAAGTTCCTGAAGGACATTTTGTCCAACAAAAGAAGACTGGAGGAAGATGGTACAGTTGCACTTACTGAAGAGTGCAGTGCTCTAATTCAAAAGAAACTTCCACCCAAGCTCCAAGATCCAGGTAGTTTCTCTATTCCTTGCATGATTGGTGACATGAATATAGATAAAGCATTGTGTGATTTAGGAGCAAGTGTGAGTTTAATGCCATTATCTATTGCTGAAAAATTAGGATTGGGTGAGTTAAAACCTACTAGGATGTCTTTACAATTGGCTGATAAATCTGTAAAATATCCTGTAGGAATTTTAGAGGATGTTCCTATTAAGATAGGAAAATTTTTTATACCTGCTGACTTTATTGTGCTTGAAATGGACGAAGATTCTTTGATTCCTATTATTTTAGGCAGACCATTTTTAGCAACTGCAGGTGCTGTGATCGATGTCAAGAATGGTAAGTTGTCTCTGACTGTTGGAGACCAAAAGGTTGACTTCAACTTGAAAAATGTTTTAGAAAAACCTTATAATGATGTTTGCTGTACTGTGGATTTTGTCGAACAAGTGGTAAAGGAAGCAACCCTTCCTAATGACCCACTTGAAACTGTTTTCATGATTGAGCTGACAGAAACATCTGATTGCTCTGAGGCCCCACATGATACTGAGGTCATGTGCGACAAAGTGGTAAGCCCCAATGTGGAATTAAAACCTTTACCAGCTTCTTTAAGGTATGAGTTTCTTGGCCCTAATTCCACATATCCTGTGATTATTAATGCTGAATTGAATCCATCTGAAACTGAAAAACTTTTGAAACAACTTAGGTTGTACAGAAAGGTAATAGGTTATACAATGGATGATATCAAAGGGATTAGCCCTTCTCTTTGTATGCACAGGATTACTGTAGAAGATGAAAGTAGGCCCACAGTAGAACCACTTAGGAGATTAAATCCTAAAATGCAAGAAGTGGTTAAAAAGGAAATTTTGAAATTGCTTGATGCTGGAGTCATATATCCTGTTGATAGTAGTAAATGGGTAAGTCCTGTCCATGTGGTGCCTAAAAAGGGGGGAATAACTGTGATTGAAAATGATAAACATAACTTGATTCCTACTAGGATTGTCTCTGGTTGGCGCATGTGCATTGATTATAGAAAGTTAAATAGCGCCACGAAAAAAGATCATTTTCCCCTCCCTTTTATTAATCAGATACTTGAAAGACTTGCGAAACACTCTTATTTCTGTTATTTGGATGGGTATTCAGGTTTTCATCAAATTTCCATTCATCCATCTGATCAAGAAAAGACTACCTTCACTTGCCCTTATGGGACTTATGCTTACAGACGTATGCCTTTTGGTTTATGTAATGCACCTGCGACTTTTCAAAGGTGTATGCAAGCAATTTTTTCTGATCTTATTGAAAATGTGATGGAAGTCTTTATGGATGATTTTTTAGTGCATGGTTTGGATTTTGATAATTGTTTAACAAATTTGTGCCAAGTCTTGCAGCGTTGTGAAGAAACCAATTTGGTTCTAAATTGGGAAAAATGCCATTTTATGGTAAGAGAAGGCATAGTTCTTGGACACCTGGTGTCTGAAAGAGGTATAGAAGTTGATAAGGCTAAAGTGGAAGTAATTGAAAAATTGCCTCCACCCACAAATGTGAAAGGTATTCGGAGTTTTCTTGGACATGCAGGGTTTTATCGCAGGTTCATTAAAGATTTCTCCAAGATCACAAAGCCTCTTACAACTCTTCTGGGTAAGGATGTGCCTTTCAATTTTGATTCATCTTGTATGGAAGCTTTTTGCAGGATTAAGCAAGTTCTAATCTCTGCACCCATCGTACAACCACCTGATTGGAAACTCCCATTTAAGCTAATGTGCGATGCGAGTGATTACGCAGTGGGGGCTGTGTTGGGGCAAAGAAAGGATAAAAAGCTCCATGCAATTCATTATGCCAGCCGAACGCTAGATGATGCTCAGGTAAATTATGCCACAACTGAAAAAGAACTGTTAGCTATTGTCTTTGCTTTTGATAAATTTAGGTCTTATTTGGTAGGTTCACATGTTACTGTTTACACTGACCACTCTGCCATTAAGTATCTATGAATAAAAAGGAAGCAAAGCCTAGATTAATTAGGTGGATTCTAATATTGCAAGAATTTGACTTGGAAATTAAGGACAAGAAGGGTACCGAGAACTTGGTCGCTGACCACCTATCTAGGTTGACATCTAAAAAAGAAGAAACAGATAATATTCCCATCAATGAATCTTTTCCAGATGAACAACTCTTGAATCTTAGTATCCAACGTGTTCCTTGGTATGCTGATTTTGTAAATTTTCTTGCATGTGGTATCTTACCTCCTGATCTTAGCTTTCAGCAAAGAAAAAAGTTTTATGCAGATGTCAAGCATTATTATTGGGATGAACCACTCCTTTTCAAGCAATATGCAGATGGTATGATTCGGAGATGTGTTTCACAAGATGATGTCCATGCTATCTTGGATCATTGCCATTCTCTTTCCTGTGGAGGACACATGAGCACCTCTAAAACAGCCACTAAAGTATTGCAAGCTGGGTTCTATTGGCCAAATATTTTTAAGGATGTACGTAAGTATGTTCTAACTTGTGATGCTTGCCAGAGAACAGGTAACATTGGTAAGAGACAAGAAATGCCAATGAATACAATTTTAGAAGTTGAACTGTTTGATGTATGGGGTGTTGATTTTATGGGACCTTTTCCTTCCTCTTTTGGAAATCAGTTCATATTAGTAGCAGTTGACTATGTGTCAAAATGGGTGGAAGCCATTGCTTCACCCCATTCCGATGCTAAAACTATTATTAAACTTTTCAAGAAAATAATATTTCCAAGGTTTGGGGTCCCAAAATGTGTTATAAGTGATGGAGGGTCTCATTTTATTGAGAAAACTTTTCAGACCCTTCTAAAGAAATATGGAGTTAGGCATAAGGTTGCTACACCTTATCACCCACAAACTAGTGGACAAGTTGAGGTATCCAATCGGGAAATTAAAAATATTCTTCAAAAAGTGGTGAATACATCACGTAAGGATTGGTCTATTAAGTTAGATGATTCCTTATGGGCGTATCGAACCGCATATAAAACTCCCATTGGAACCACACCTTTTAAGCTAGTATATGGGAAGCCCTGTCATTTACCTGTTGAGCTAGAATATAAATCTTTTTGGGCTGTTAAAACTCTTAACTTTGATCATAAGGCTGCAGGTGAACAAAGATTGTTGGAATTAAATGAGCTTGAAGAACTCCGTCTAGATGCATACGAAAATGCCAGAATTTATAAAGAAAAAACCAAACAATGGCATGATCGTCACATCCAACGGAGAACATTTAATCCAGGTGATATGGTTTTACTGTTTAATTCCAGATTGAAGCTTTTTCCAAGTAAACTTAGATCCCGATGGTCGGGACCATTCAAGGTGACAAAAGTCTTTCCCTTCGGAGCTGTCGAACTATGAAGCGAGAAATCTGGTACATTTAGAGTAAATGGACAGAGAGTAAAGCACTATCTGACAGGTCAACCAATACAACAAGCAAGTGACTTGGACCTGTTTGATGCTCCTGATGAGTAAATCCAAACGGTGAGAAGTCTGGCTGAAGACTTAAAACTTAGCACTGATAGGGAGGTAACCCTATAAAAAGTTGTTGTTTTATTTTAAGCTTTTATTCTATAAAAAAAAAACCAACTATGTCAGATGCCGGTTTGGGGTTACTACAAGTAAGTTTTCTTATACTTTTATCATCCATTTTAACATTGAGGACAATGTCAAATTATGGTTTGGGGTGGTAGGTAAGAAAACTTAACTGTTTTGTTTACGTTGTGTGATTATTATTTTATTTTGCATGTGTGTTTTCCTTGTTTGTAATCTTGTAATTTACCATTATTGCATGATAAAGCTACTTTGAACACAAGGCTAAAGTATCTAAGGACCCCAAAATTTTGAGTAAAATTTTCAAAATTTGATTGTTTAAATGCCAAATAAATGCTTAAATGAACCTTATGTGATTAAAATTTTCTTTGAAAAGACTTTCCATGATTAGACTTGAGCCAAAATGGGTTATTTATCAAACAAATTTTCAAAACCCATATTTTCTTGATTGAGTGAATCTCATAGTCATTAATATTCTAGAACTTGTTTTTCAACCGATTCAAAATGGTTTTCGATTATATGTCTTAGGATGATAAATGCACAATTAGGTCTTATTCTTAAGCCTCAGAATTTTGTATAATTTGACCCCTAGTTGCCCCTTTTGAGCCTAAAAGTGAAAATTTTTCATTGAAACCTTTCATTGACTGATCTTCTCTTATTGGTGAAAAAGTTGGAAATTTAGTGAAGCAAAGAAATAAAAAAGGACTTAAGAAAAATATGTATTGGATGCAAAGAAAAGCAAGAAAAAGAAAAGAAAATCAAAAGGATGATATTGAATGAATGAAAAAGTCCATAAAAGTTCAAAAATTTGCTCTGTTAAATTTATAATGGTGATTTGAATCATTCATGACTCTTAAAGCCCTTTTGTATTCCATTTTTTTGAAATTCCTACCTTGACAATACAACCCAAGGCCACGTTACAACCTTTGAAAGACCTTTAGACTTTGACATATTTTCTATCTAAACTGTGGAGTTTCTGGTTTATTAACAAGCTTATGGTAATATTTTTTGACTATGATGATTTGAGAGATACACAAACCTTGAAGAGTATCTCAAGTCTTGACATTGAAAATTGATTCACATAAGAAAAATAAAACTGGCATTTGAATAAATCTGTTTATCTGTTTTGGATTCCTTAGTTTATTAAGTTTAGTGTTTTCTGTATTTTATCTTGTGAATATGGTGATTACTTGAGGACAAGCAATGTTTTGGTTTGGGGTATTTTGATAAGTGCTTTATAATACAATAAATTAGGTCTAAATTGCTTAAGATTTTAGTCATTATCCACTGTATTTCCTTTATTTATTACGATTTTTGCTTTCTTTCCACTCTAGTCTACTTGGGTATGTTATTTTGCAGGAATTAAGGTAATAAAGGGTCAAAAACAAGAGAAAAACGACCATAAAATGATAAAGAAACAAGAAGAACAAGCCCAAAGTAGAAAGAACTCTCTTTTTATGCTAAATTCCGACTCAGAATGCTGAAATCCGACTCAAAATGTTAAAATCCGACTCAGAAATGCTGAATTCTGACTCAAAATGACCAAATCCGAGTGGGATGACTGAGAAAGGACCAAATCCGAGTAGAATTACTCAGAATAGAGCAATTCCGAGTGGAATACTACACTGTTAAAGGTAAATCCGATTGGAATGGCTCAGAATGGAGCCTTTCCGAGTGGAACGATTCAGAATGGAGCATTGCCGAGTGGAATACTTCACTGTTGGAGCCAAATCCGAGTGGAAAGTTCCCTGTCAAAGCCATTCCGAGTGATAAATGGCTGACTCGAGTGAAGGATCAATGCTAAAAAGGAATAAGTCTAGGTTTTAGGAAAATCCGATTGGAAGCTGTCCGAATGCAACAATTCCGAGTGAAAAAAGGAACTGAGCTTTAATAAATGCTACCCAAAGGTATTTTCAGAGTGAAAGGATTGCTGATTGAAGTGAATCCGAGTGGGAATTTGCTGATTGAAGTAAATCCGAGTGAAGAATGTTGACTGAAGCAGGTCTGACCAAAGAACAAGTGCTTTTCTGGGCAAAAAGCTGATTCCGAGTGAATTGATTCCGAGCAGAAGGAATGCCATTGAATGAATAAATGCTGACTAAGGAGAATCCGAGTAGTTTCATTCGGAGAACAAGGCATTTTCGAGTGGTGTCTTAATCGGACAAGGAAAAATCCGACCAGAAATGAATCACACTCGGGCAGACTCTCAAGTTTCACACTGAGCCCGAGTGAGAAGTCTCCAAGGAAAGGCCATTCCGAGTGAGTTGGGTCAGAAAGATGCATTTCCGAGCAAAGCAAGGCTCAGACATAAGAAGAAATTCAATCAGTCAAATTCCAACCCTTCAAGTGCAAGTGAAGGCCATTCCGAGTGAGTTGATTGACGACTGAAGGCCATTCCGAGTAAAAAGCATGAAGGCCGACTAAAATATTTCAAAGCAAATCCGAGTGAATTCCAAAGCAAAGCTTTAACCGAGTGGTCCAAATTCAGAGACAGCCGAATGAAAATGATTGGGAACCGATTGAATCTGAACCAAGTGAGTCTTCAATCAGTTCTGAATGAACTTCATGAACCTGAGCCGAGTGAATGGTTTCAGTCGGATCCGAGTCCCTCTTCAGTCAATTCTGAGCAACACAAGCAAATCCGAGCAAGGATTCTCCGAGTGAAACAGTGAAAAAGAGAACCCCTCGCTTGAGCGAACCTTTATCCGCTTGAGCGAGACGGTTTCCTTCAACAAATGCGTAAGCGAGAAACTCTCGCTCAAGCGAAACCGACCGATTTTCTTAAATACCGACCCTTCAACTCAATACCGAGTGAAGATTTCACTCGGTTTTATGTGCGAACAGTACCATTTTTTACTCGGTTTTGAGCACAGAAGGCACCCTTTCACTCGGATTTTGCAGAAAAGATGAAAACCGACCCACTTTTCCACTCGGAATTTGCCCAGCTGAATAAATCCAAGCACCGAATTATTGGAAGTATTAAAATAATGCAAATTGGCACAGCTAGAACTCACATGCACCGAAAGTTTTCTCCCACTTGACACCATCCAGGCTGTCTCCAAGCTGTGATGGTGGGGCGGCTGAGAAGAAGACAATTTTAACGCGTTTTCTTAGCTGGATTCATTCATCCATTCGCCTATAAAAGGGAGAGCACCAATCAATCATCTCTTCCCATCAATTACCATCAGATTTATTTTCTTTTCTTTTCTGCGTTACTTTCTCTCTTTTTCTCTTTAGTTTTCTTCTTTTCCATTTTTCTTTCTCTGTTCGTTTTTCTTCTCTTTCTTTTTATTTTCTTTTCTTTCTTTTATTTTGTAAGAGTGTGAGGGCTGTAAAAGTGAGAATTTAAATTTGTAATTGGTGGAGAAATTATTGCAACAAGGAATTACAGTGGTAAATTATTCTGAGCTTTTGGAGAAACCCGTAAGTCTTTATTTTTACCATGTCTTGTATGTTTTATTTTTCCATTATTTATATGAATTTGAATTATTTCATGAGTAGCTAAATTAATTATCTTGGGATAAAGGGGGTATGATAATATTTTATTTTAATGTTATTTTGACTTGGAATTAAATAAATTTCTGTTTTCCATTTAGTTCAATTATGCTTAATGCTTTTAGTAATTCCTAACAAGAACCTAAATGATAAAACTGTATACTTACGGGTATATTAGTAAGTTTAGGTAATAAATAGAATCGAGAGATTTATTTTTACCGGAAAGCTTTGAACTAAACCTAAGATTTTTGAGATGCTTTTTGTGACCTCGGTAAAACCGTGAAAGTAATCAAAATTCTTTTGAGGAAATAAAAGGGATTTTCATAAAACGATAATGGGCCTTTCTGAGGATTAAGCAGCGCTTTCCATAGGTTAGGTACATTAATAGGATTCCGAGAGGAACATATTAATTAGCTTTTGGAAAATTCGCCTTGGAAAACTTAATTCGATTCTTATTTATGAAAAGTTAAAATTCATTAACATAAAATAGAGTCTTAATCCCCCGAAATCCCAAGATATTCTCAACTCTGATTTTTAAGTGTCAAGTAAATTTTATTTTTATATTTATTCATATTCTGTGCAATTTTAATTTGTGCTTTATTTTATAAAAATCTTAAAAATCAATTGTGTGGATAATTAAATTTCAATATGCTGGTACTTTGAACACAGTCCCTGTGGAGAACGATAATCTTTTATATTACGCGACATAACCCGTGCGCTTGCGGTCCCTGTCAATAATCAACACCTAATGCTTCAAACATTCATATAATCATTCTAGAGTATTCAAAGTCATCAAAATCACCAACTTAGTCAAAATCCCTCAAATCACTATACTTAGGGTTTTTCATCAAAATTCAATAATCATTTCTAATAACCATCAATCTCCATCATTAACAACACCTACATACACATTATCATGGGTTTTCGCTAAAAATTATCTCTCATGACATTATTATTCATTTCCCTTAAATCCTAAAATTAAAGTTCCACTAGAATCAAACAATCACCATTAACAATCATCATCTTCCATCTCTAATCTTGAAATTTTCATATATCACTTCACATCCATCCTAAAACACACATAAGTACATCCCATCTTTGGGTTTTGCATGAAAACGGTTCCTATTCCTAAGCCCATTCATAAGGCACTCTCCTAACCATATAGAAATCAAAACCTAGGGCCAAAAACATCAAAAGAGTAGAGAAATTTACCTCAAGCTCCAAGCTATCTCAAGTCCTAGCATGTACATGAAAATGAAGGGAGAATAGGGAAATAAATTATATATTAGTCCATCATTAAAACGTTATATAGATTCGGATTCCCAGTCATATTCTTAATAGCCCTGACCAATGGTATCTCAATCGGAGATACTTGGTCTGACACCCAGATTCTAATCGAGTCTTATTTTAACTCTTAAAGTCCTAATAATATTTGACGGATTTCCTGTCGTAGCCCTCCTTTGAATTGTGTAAGATCATTCCGCTGAAAGTTAGCTAGTCCTTGGCTCTGCCTAGTAGAAGTATGAGGTAATTCTTATTGTTCTATCGTCTCCACGATTTGAGTACGAAGTTCCTCCATATCATGATCATTGTTTCGGCGAGTCATTAGGAAATTGTTGATGGAATATCAACAAAAGATTCAGGGTATATGTTATATGGAGAATTCCACATAGGAAATCTAGTCTTAGGTGTTTTATGGACTGTTCAATATTTCTATCAGAGTACGTGGAAACCTAATGGTCCACTCCCCAAGCTTAATGAATCGACTATGCTCTGATACCACCAATGTAACACCCTCAACTAGATAAGACAAACCCTTCTGTAGGTTCATCCTATTTAACAAAGAGTGTTAACAGTTTTTAGAAAAAGTGAATATATATTTTTTTTTAATAAATAAGTGGCATATCAGTGGAAGCAAATAGTATGTAATTCACATAGTCATTCACAAACTGTAAGTAATTGTACTCATAATAGAACGGGGCACGCAGGCACCCTTAATATTTATACAGTCATCCATGGTCTTATTATTCAAGTACAGATATCCTACTTTTAATGAGTACTCTCAGTTGGTTCAGCGTATTGCTGTTCTTCGTATTCTGGTTCTTGATTTCCTAATTCCTCTGAAAATATTCAATAGTAAGGGTGAGTATAACCCAAGACCCTGAAGGTCACCCGGTGCGGACATAATCCAGTTAACAGATATAACACATAAATCATACAATTAACATAATTACAAATATAACAAACCAGGATGTTATCAAGGAATGCATGAGTTTGGTTTATTATGATATATCTTGATTAATTCTCATGATGCATGAGGGCCCAATAAATCAATTCATCTTCATCTCATTCTTTGGAATTTCTCCATTCCATTCTAGAGCGATCAGGGTCCGCCCAAGCTCCCATTTTCATAAGGTACAAATGAATTCATCGGTTCTCATCATTGATTAATATATTTTTGGGACTTGGATCCCTACGATCATAGTTACACTCCGTCATTTAGTCAAAGTACACCAGAATTGCATTGTCTCACCCGGCTATCAGGCGTGACACTGATGCCATTGGGTTTCCGTTCCGGTTGTACTCCCAAGATTCTTCATGGAGATCGAACGTGAGTGTCCTCCAGCATACCATGTGTATGCTCTAGATAATTTTTTTTTCTCCGTCAAAATATTTTCATGATGCGAAATGCATTATTTTCATCATTTGATCCTTGGGTATCTTATGTGTTTCCAGTCTCTTAATATTTATTCACAAATTCTTGGCTAAAATAATGCTTCGTTTAAAGAGTAAGTAATATGTTTCTTATTCCATTACTCATAATCAAAACAATAATAATATCAATAACAATAGCAATAGTTAAGAATAATAATAATAATAACAATAATAGTGGTAATAGTAATAGAAGTAAGAATAATAATGATAATTGTAACATCCCAATTCTTATGATTTTTATAAAAATAATTCAAAAAGGATTAAAGAAAAGTTTCTAAATAAAATCCGAGTGAAAAATGTCAAAAATCATATTTTTCGAGTGCAATGAGCTGATTCCGAGTGAAAATGTTAAAAACCAGATTTTTCCGAGTAAAATAAGTTTGGTACCGAGTGAAATCAATAGGATTCCGAGTAGGATTCCAAGTAAAATCAGGCTGAGATGAGTTTCTGGGTAAAATGAATATGAATCCGAGTGCAATCAGACTAAAAGAGTTTTCTCAGTGAAGTTAAAAATGTTTTCCGAGTGAAATATGATTGAGAAAGAGTTTTCTGAGTGAAATTACTATAATTCCGAGTGAAATCAAACTGAAAAGAGTTTTCTGAGTGAAATAACTGATTTCCGAGTGGAGTCAAACTATGTTTTCTGAGTGAAATCCTTTCAAGTGGAATGATCCGGTCGGTTTATGTAAAACAGCTGAGTGAAATTATGTATTTTTAGATGGTCCGGTCGGTTTATATAAAACCGAGCTTGTTATTCATTGAATCCATCTTCTGTTTTATAATTCTTCACTGGAATTCACATAGACACCCATGATTCTTAGTATTTTCACAGTCCAATACAATTCATATCTATTCACAATTCAACACTGAGTATATCCACTTAGCAGCAAATATATATATACAAATAGTAACAATTAAAGCATTTAATTCACAACAACACCGAATCTGTCCTGGAAAGGTGAGGACCAAAGGTACCTTAACCCTTTCCTTTCACTCGAATTTCCCCAGAATACCCGAGAATATACCCCCCTTACCTTAATGAAGTTGAGGAAGCTTCCCCTCACTGTCCTTGCTTCAGCTCCGAGTAAAAGAAAATGGGAAATGAGAGAGGAAGAAACTTGTTCATAGAAGAAGGAAGAGAGAGCTTTGTTAATCTCCGTTGGTTCTGAAAGTTCGTAGAAGAAGGAAGAGAGCTTTTGTTTATTTTTCCCTTTGGTTCTGCAAGTGTGGTATCGATTTAATAAGGAGGAGACAAGTGGGAGACAATACTTTCTCGTGAGTGAGGTTAGGTGAGGATAATGGAAACTTTCGGCCATTTCCCAGTCAGCTTTGCATAATGGAAGGGAATATATATTAAGATATATAAAAGCTGCTTTGATTGATACAACTTTCCCTGTAGTTGACCCGTTTGTGACAATCCTTTTTGGATTTATGTGGCTAGTGGACCTGTCAGCGAAAGGAAATAGATCTGCAGGGTCATCTCGCTCAAGCAAACTCCGACTCGCTTGAGCGAGTCATGCTGTCCTCGCTTGGGCGTAGTGAAGAAAACTAAGTGAAATAAAGGATTTACGCATCAGGGGTGCTTCTCGCTCAAGCGAAATCTGACTCGCTTGAGCGAGGCACAAGGCTCGCTTGGGCGAAGTAGAGAAAAGGCTGATTGAAAGGAGGGATTATGCATCAGGGGGTCCATCTCGCTCAAGCGAAGTCTGACTCGCTTGAGCGAAGCCAACCAAAAAAAGCCTTCCAGCAACACACACTCGCTGGAGCGGATACCTCATTCGCTGAGGCGAGTGACACACTCGGTAATTCTCATCACTCGGAATCTGGGGTTCCATTCACTCGGGATTGACCCAACATATTATACTTAGGCATTTATTTTTATCCACAAGGGTCACATAAACAATTCACTCGGCAAATAAGGTTATTCCACTCGGAATCCATAAACCTTCCTCACTCGGGTTATTTTCCAATCAAACACTGCTCGGTGTATATAACTTCAACACAATCGGTAATGTACTTCACATTCATCGCTCGACATAAACTTACATCTCCCACTCGAAAAACACATAGACCTTCCTTCACTCAGAAGGGGTCTCTACAATCCTACTCCACTCGGAATATTCCAGCCAGATTCACTCGGCATATGATATCTTACTCACTCGGGGAAACCATTAAGTTAAGTCCCGCTCAGACTCACTCAGATCATACTACTCGGGATATAAAATCTCGTTCACTCGGAATTATACATGGATCACACACTTAGAATATATTCCAATCTCAACCACTACAATAACTCATACTCAGAAGAGGATCACTCGGATTTACGACTCGGGAATACCCAAACTCTACCCCACTCGGGTTTACTCATATTTCTCACTCGGTAATATTTAGGCCCATGATCACTCGGGAAATTCTCCCATCAAAGCCTACACAGTATTTATTCATCTAAAAGGATTTCTCTCAGAATCCATTTAAGTGTTCTTCACTCGAAAAAGAAGGCCAAACACTATAGCCTCACTCGGAATCATTAACTTAACACTATTTCATCCATCAACACTTCTCACATAATTCAACAACACATTCCAGTCGGTGAGAAGCATCAAATCAACATAAAACACTTATACCTATATATATTTTCACATAAATGTAAACTTGTCCACAAATCCAATCAAGATTACTCAACCTCCTCAACACTCGGAGAAATTCACCAAGTCAATACTTAGTCACTCAGTATACATACTTTATTATTCATTCAGACAGGTACCCACAATCCACTCGATATGTATATAATACCATTCACTCGAAATATTTCACTCGGATTCCTTTAAGGCTTTCACCACTCGGAAAAGGAGTCATAAACATAAGCCTTACTCAAAAATTGACTCTAAGCCTTATATATATTCTACTCGGAATGGGCTCCCATTATTATATTCCACTCAGCATTTCATATTCAGGGCATGCCTCTCAGGACAGGTTACACTGGGCTCAGATATGCCCCTACTCGGAACTCCACTGCCCAAAATACCACACTTGGAGATCTTTCTACCCGGAATGCTATCCCCTTCCTCGCTAGGGAGGTCCTGATTTGGACAAACTCACTCGGATTGCACTCAGAAATTCACCTCATCTTAGATTTCTTTCAAAACTACCCATTCAGACAGAATTCATCCAGGATCTTACCTGATCCTCATCATACTCAATTTTGGAAATGCCACTCGGATATATCCCTGACTGAGTCCCTTTACTCGGAATACTGCAATCAGAGAAATTTCATTCAGAAAAGGAAGCACTTGGCAAGGTTTGACTCAGAAATAAGTCATTCAAGGGTGTTTTGACTCAGAATTTTCACCCAGAAGTGGTTCTCTTGAACACACTTCACTCCAAATGTCTCTGAAGCCAGGATTCCACTCGGTAATAACCCTCTCGGTCATATGTTACTCGGACAACATAACCTTACACTCGGAATTTCATCCTTAAGTCGGAATTTCTAATCCTTCACTCGGAATTTCTCTCTGTCACTCAGAACAAAGCCCTTTTCACTCGGAATTTGCATAATACCATTAATGGTCTATATAATTTCCATAATCACACACAAAAATTAAATTCTTGTGATATTACAGATCATCTACAGAGTATTTATTTACCAATTCTCACTTACAGACCTTCCATACTTCAAAATTTACCAAATAAGACTGCTACTAAAAACAGGGATGTTATAGTAATCAGGAAGTTTATGAAATAGGAGTTCATATGGAGATTTGAAATTGGTATTGGGTGAAGGTAACCTATTGATTACAAGGTAGCTGTGGTGAAAGCTTCTGGCCAAAAATCCATAGAAAGATTGGAATTAGCTAAAAGAGTGAGACCGATTTCAGTGGTGTGTCTATATTTTATGTCCGAGGTGCCATTTTGCTTATATGTATGTGGACAATTCAATCGATACAGAATACCTTGTTCAACTAGGAAATTTTTGAAAGCGGTATACTCCTTTCCAGAGTCAGTTTGAAGAGCTTTGATCTTACTATTGAATTGCTTTTCCACCATACTCTTGAATTGAATAAAAGTGCTTATTGCTTCTACCCTAGTATGCAAAGGATAAATCCAAGTAAATTTGCTATAAGTATCAATAAAAACTATATAATATTGATATCCTTTAGGTGATGGTTTTGGGGAAGGTCCCTAGATATCTGAGTGAATTAATTGAAGAGGGGAATTGTATTGAGTAATAGAAGAAGAAAAAGGTAAATTATGAGACTTGCCAACGTAACACAACTACAAGTAGAAAGTTTATTAAATCTAGGTACAGGAACATTACAACATTGCATGACTTTTGATACAATTCGGAAAGAAGCATGGGCTAACCTATTATGCTACAAATTGTAAGTATTATTCAAAACACTGGTATTATGAGCACTTATGCCATTGGTACTGTTAGATGACAACAAATCCAACTTTTCAAACATGTAGAGTCCCTCTTTAAGTTTGCCTTGTAGAAGGATTTTCTTGGATACCTGACATTTAACAAGATAAACATGAGGGTAGAAGTCAAAGAAAACTTTATTATCCTTGGCAAATTGGGATACACTTATCAGATTTTTCAATATATGTGGGACATGCAAAAGATTTCTTAAATGAAAACTATGATCAGTATTGTGAATGTAAATTTTGAAGGGTATTACCATTTGCAACCTGAACTTTCTCAGGGCCAGTGTAGTCCATCCGAATCAACAAATTGTTAAAATCATTTATAAGATGATTTGTTGCTCTGTGTCAGGGTACTAAGAGTCATCACCTTGATTTGAAGTATTTGAAGCAGTGACCATGGTTGAAATAAGATGGTCTTGAGAGGTTGGATAATTTGTGTTTATATTTGGATTGACAACTTGATCATCGTATCTTGACCATTAGTGATAAGCAGAGTGACCGAACTTACCACACACTTGGCACTTATTACTGGTTCCATAGCCTTGAGTAATCTGATGGGAGAAAAATTTGCTGCCTCGGGACCTTCCACGATTTATGCCTCTGCCTTGACCACGACCTTTAGGTGTAAAACATCCTAACTTTTAAAATAAGGTTTCTAAAACCCAAATAAATTTTTTGAATTACTTTCAATTTCAAAATAGGATTTTGGAACAGTACAATAACATTGTCATCACTACATCAACCTTTTAATGTGCAATTCATTATTATACACACTAATCAACTCATCACATGACCTACCCATTTATGCAATGCAACAGTTTCATGGATATATCAAATATCACACACACATATATATATATATATGGTGGGACCAACCAGGGTCTCCACAATCCATCATCATCATCCACCACAACAAGCATATGCTCAAAATAGATCTAAGTTTCTAGCTGAAGCCACCAATTACCTATTCAACTAATCATTTATATATACACATATATGTACACACAGCAAAACAGGTATACACAGGAGCCGACCAAGGCTACTACAAAACTACTATATACATTATATACAATATATATAATTAGGGAGGTCAGTAATATCCGCGCCCGCGGGTACCCGCGGATAAAAACCCGTCACAGGTATAAAAACCCGCGGGTATGGGTACCCGTGGAGGAAGGGGGCGGGTTTTATACTACCCTTTAAGAAACGGGTACGGGTACGGATATAATGATATCTGTACCCGCGGGTACCCGTATATATAAAATTATATTAATACCCTTTATTACTATTAATATATAGTTATATTTTATGGGCTTTTTTGTAATTTCTTATGGGTCTTAAAAAAACCTAGACCATTCTAAGAAAGAAAAGAATCCTTTAATCGTTTGCGCCTCTCCTCTACTCCAGTCCGTCTTCTCCGTCGCGGTGGTCCAGTGCCTCTTCATCCCTGCAGTGGTCGTCTTCTCCGTCCCTCGTGGTGGTCATCTTCTCCGTCCCTCGCGGTGGTCGTTTTCTTCGTCCCCCACTGTGGTCGTCGTGAAGCTCCTCCCTCGCGGTTGTGATCTTGAAGCTTCTCCATCTTCCATTCACAGAAACTTGATTCAGCATATACAAGGTCAGGTTTATTTCCCTTTTTTCCCTTATTTCTTTTGTTGAATCGGAATAAATAAAAATTGATTTTACAATTAAATAGCTCTGTAAAATTGATTTTACAATAAAATAGCCCTGTAAAATTGATTTAAACTAAATTGAATAATCATCACTGTCAAATATTTGTGACTATGGAATCGAAACTCTGAGCTGAAAAATTTTAATCTTTCATTATAGTATTTGTTATGCTATTTGTTCTGTCATTTGATGCTTCTTTTCTACCCAAAAGCTATTTAGTTATGTGCTTCAACCGGCTTCTAGTCTCGTGAGTTTTGCTTGGTTTCTTTGAGAACCTTTGAAATCTGTTTTTATGGATATGGTCCTTCGAAGGAAAATATTTTGTTATATAGATAATCAAATGGGATAGCTAAAAGTTTATTCTCTTTGATTTGGAATATATTTTCTAAAGTTTATTCCATAGCTGTTACTGGAAAATTTTTTATGAAGCATGTGATAAGTATATCTTTTATACTCTAATTTTCTTGATGTTTAATTATTTAATTGTGTCACTTAATTATGCTTTTGATTTCAAATACTGGAACAGATGATCATATGGTCCTACTGTTTGTGTTGGTATGAATTATGGAATGTTGGGTTATGTTGTGATAAATGGATAGACTTGATAGAGGTATGTGAAAGTAATTGCATTAGAAGATGATAGTTACTAAATTATATATTTTCATTTTGCTTTTGACTTTGATTTTTCATAATGAGTTTCAATATGATAATTAGGATGTCAAACTAGAACGCACCTATTGCGTTGGGTTCACAAGGGGTGGAGGACCAAGTTAAAGAGCATATCCCATCAACTAACAGAGGGGATTCCAATGTGGTTGCATCAAACAATGTTTCTAAAAATATTGAGATTGAGATGACCTCAACCCAAAATGAAACTGAAAGCACACAACCAAGTAAAAGAAAGCACACTTCAGATGTTTGGAACCATTTCAAGAAGAGAACCATTGATGGAAAATTGAAAGCTGTTTGCAATTATTGTGGTTCAAAACTCCTAGGGGATCCAAGGCAAGGAACATCACACTTAAGAAGTCATTTTAATTCTTGCAAGCTCTGAACAACTCGTGATATCAAACAGGTATTTCTTAAAACAGAAAAAAAAGGCGCTGACACATTACTTACGGGTTCTTTAACATTTAACCAAGAGGTAGGAAGGTGTGCACTTGCAAAGATGATAGTTTCACATGAGTATCCGTTAACCATGGTGAATCATTATTTCTTCAGAGATTTTATTGGTACTGTGGCACCTTTATTTAAGGTGGTTACTCGTAATACTATCAGGAGTGATATCATCAAGATTTATAATGAGGAAAAAGAGAAAACAAAGAAGTTGTTGGCAAAGAATCAAAGTCGAATTGCAATCACCACTGATATGTGGACATCCAGCAATCAAAACTTAGGTTATATGGCAGTGACAACACATTACATTGATGATTCATGGACTCTTCAAAGTCGACTTGTAAGGTATAATCTCTATTTTAACATGACTATGAGTCTTTAATTATGTTATGTTGTTTATTGTATTTTATTAAAAAATGAATCATTTTTTGTTATTAGGTTTATTTATGTGCCTGCACCTCATACTAGTCAAGCTCTTGGTGATGTTCTGATACAATGTTTGATGGATTGGAGTTTGGATAGGAAAATTTCAACTTTGACTGTTGATAATTGCTCTACTAATGATGCTATGATTGAATATTTGTTGGAGAAACTTCCACGTTGGAACCTTATTTTAGGTGGTAGGTTGCTACATATGCGTTGTTGTGCTCATATATTGAATTTGATTGTCAAAGATGGGTTGTCTATGATTTCTGATGCCATAGAAAAGGTTAGGGCTAGTGTTAATTTTTGGACTAGTACACCTAAAAGGGAGGAGAAGTTCAAAGAAACATGTGAGCAACTAACCATTTCATATGATAAAAAACTTGTTCTTGATTGTAAAACTAGGTGGAATTCTACTTTCTTGATGCTTAAGGTTGCAATTGAGTATAAAGATGTGTTTGAACGATTGTCACAGCGAAGTAATCAATACAAAACTTTGCCTAGTGATGATGAGTGGGATATGGCAAGTCAAATTTGTGAGAAGTTGCAATTATTTTATGATGTAACAAACTTGTTTTCTGGAACCTCATATCCAACTGTAAATGTTTTATTTCCAAAAGTGTGCCAAATTAAATTAGCATTGGTTGAGTGGATTGGTAGTGCTAGTCATGTTATTCGTCAAATGGCTTCATCCATGATAACTAAATTTAAAAAGTATTGGGGTACAATTAATGAGGTGATGGCTGTTGGCACTGTGTTGGATCCAAGGTTCAAGATTGGTTTATTGTCACGTTATTTTTTCCCTCGGATTTATGGAGAAATAGCTGAATTTGAAATTAACCAGGTAAAGGACATTTTGCATGACTTGGTGAAAGACTATGAGATTAAATTGAAGGGGAAGGATACCATTTTTGAAAATCTAAATCCTGTTAGAGTTGTTACAGTCAATGTGAGTTCAGATGCTTGGTTTACGGATTTTGAAAGATCCAAGAGGGTGGAACAATATTCTACAAACTGTCGTAGGACAGATTTAGATTTGTATTTAGATGAGCCTGCCATACTTGATTCAGAAAAGTTTAATTTGTTGACTTGGTGGATGAGTAATTCTTCAAAGTATCCGATATTGGTATTGATTGCAAGGGATTTTTATTCAATTCCTGTTTCCACTGTGGCATCGGAGTCTTCATTCAGTACTAGTGGTCGGATTATTACTCCTTATCATAGTAATTTGCTTCCTGAGACTTTAGAAGCAATGATATGTCTCCAAAATTGGATATGGATTGATGTCAAGGGTAACAATTTATATTTTATTACTAAATATAGTTGATTAAATTTTATTTATTGTAATTAGTTTTGAATTTATTCAGGTTTCTAATTTCAGGTTCTTTAAGAAAAGAGGCAAATGAGAATATGGAATTTGCAAATACAATATTGGATGACATTGATGACAAAATTGTTAGTATATTTGCTTATTGTATTTAATGAAAATTCAAGATAATTTTGTAAATACATTCTTATGTGATGGCTTGTTTTATTTTATAGGAATCATCTGAGCAAGTTAATGTTATTGAGGAGCTTGAAGATGAAGTGGATTGTTAGAGTCTTCCATTGATGAATTAGTTGATCAAATGCTCTTGAATGTTTTTTTTATTTTATAATGCTTTTAGGACTATGTTAATCAAATACTTGTTATGTTTGTTGAATTGAATTTAGTTTATTTTGTTTTGTAATTTGTGATGCTAGATATTTAATTTGTAACTTAGTTTAATATTTTTATATTTTTATTTTTAAATTTTTTGTTTTAATTAGGTACCCGTGGATATCCGTGGATACCCGCGGGTAGTAACTACCCAAAAAAAACCCGCAAAACGGGTACCCGTGCGGGTAACGGGCGGGCACGGGTTTTATTTTTATCCGCGGGCACGGGTAGCGGGGAAGAGGTACCTGTGCCCGCCCCGCCCCGTTGACATCCCTATATATAATGCTCCAAGCTCGATCTTAGTGACCTCTCACCAATCTCCGTCACGTCCTAAGTCCACTGTAAATATATCCACAAATAGGGGTGAACAATATACACAATAAACGACAGCTATAGCATCAATCCAATTGTCCATTTCTTTAACATACAATGAAACAACATAATTAAACCATAATCATATTATTCATTAATTCTCATCATCATTCTATATCATCATCCTATTCTCAATGGTATACATATGTGCATGTGAAATTCTTATATAATTGGATCCATTTATTCATCATGAAACTTTTTGTTACAACACTGGCTCTCAACCATATACCCAGCTCTCAGTTGATCCGGCCGTTTTACTGGTACTAAACCGTTTGCCCTTTCACGTAACACAGTCACTCTCAGCGACAACGGTAGTATTACGGGCTAACCTCGAGCCTCGCTCAAGAGGTTTGCCTTGAGCTCCACCCAAGGTCTTTGTGGAATCCTCGAAACCACATCATATAGAAATCACACATTTCATATTATATCTTTTTACAAGGCATCTCATGCTATAGATGACAATAAATAATTCATTCAAGTGCATCTCATGCAATATATCAAATTCATATAAAAATGACACACAACATAAGCATCTAGTCCATAAAACACATAATTCACAATTCAATACATTATCATACCTCGAATTTGCCTATAACTATGCATTTAATTATGTAAAAGCTCCCCCTACCTGGAATCCTTGATTTCAAAACTCGAACGCTCCCCGAACGATCTGAGTCAATCGCCAATTTCTTAATTAAATAAGAGGACCAGTGTGTGGAGGTGCAGTAAGGACAGAAGAAAGATGAAATAAAGAAGGGGTTTATGGTGTAGAAAGAAAAGAAAAGAAAAGAAAGGGTCTGATGGTTTTAGAGAGAAAAAGTCAAAGAGAGCAATTTGAGATAAAACCAACTTTGTGTGTGTGTCAGAGAGATATAGAAGTGTGATGTGATAATTATTATGTAATTGATTTGAAGAAATGAAATTGCACGTAGTGAAGTTGAAAGTGGCACATGTGAAGCAACGTTTAGCATAAGGTGACAATTTATAATCTTGAAGTGGCATGACAATAGAGCATGCATTTGCTAGGTGGCACATGATGGAGACAATGTAGTAGAGAAGAATGATCATGAAGCTGTCGAGAATGATGAAAAAAACAAATGAAGGGATGAGTTTGATAGTATTAAAATATTAAGTGATGGGCTAGTGCAAGGATATAGGTATATAATATTATGTGAAGTGGCTATTATTTAATGAAGTAGCTACATGCAATCTGAGTGAAATAGGGGGTCCAATAAGGGTTGGGCACATGGCAAGGTGTAAGATTATTTTTAATTAAGGATTTAAAATCTGATGGGCATTATGTATAAGTAGGGCTGATACTTATACGAAATTTTAAATTGTGATACGTTCGGAATTAGAGAAATATCATAACACAAAAGTTGTAGATCTTATTTTTTCCTTCGATTTGATATATCATTTGTGACGATCCGATACCTGTAGCCTGAGATATGGTCAAAATATGACAGGATACTCTAATCATCTTTGAATCAAGTATATGCTCAGAAATAAATTCACCAAGAATTCTCCTTTGAGAATTGGGTTTCGTTCCCTTCATAACAATTGTATATAATTTTGATACAAATCTATACCAAAAAGAACGAAGTGATTTGAGTTCTGGACGAGGAAGATATGCAATTTTTTCTACAAACAGTCAGTATCAAAATGAAACAGTCCAGGGGTTCTATATTTTCATTAAACTATACCAATCTAGCAAAAATCAGCTTTCAAGGTCTTCACAAAAAATGTGGATAATTTCGTTACGAAAATTTTGACACCAAGTTTGCAAGAAACGGAGGTCGTATGAGAGAGTTATGAATTTTTGAACGAACCATGCGCAGGATAAAAAGTGAATAATGATGGTTCTAAGATGGATTTACTTAATTCTTGAGTTTGAGCATGACAGAGTGAGAATTTAGGATAGAGCCCAGAAATAGAGATTGAAGATCTCTTTGAAACAAAGTGAGCGAGACTGGAATTATTTCAATCAAGCATTATTTGAGAAAATTAGACCCGAAATGCCAAAGGCACGCAGGAAAAGAATAAGTCACCGAGCCTTAATGAGTTATTTTCTAAAATTTTCAAATTTAGGATGTTACAAGGTGTCCCTTGAAAAGGTTTCTTTCCTTGATTCTGGACAAGATTTTCTTGTAGAGTTGGAACTTCTTTAAATTTGTGCTTTTTAATTCTTTCTTTCTAATGCATCAATAGAGCCTCGATTTATGCCACTGATAAGGTTCTGCGTGAGTCATACAGGAAGTAATGAAGTTATCAAAAATCACGTCAATGTGTTCATCGTTTGATAGAGGAAAGCCAATTGCTGCAAGTGTTTCAACCATATGTTTGATTCGAACAAGATAGTCTCTAATTGGACCAGTTTTCTTAATGTTATGGAGCTGAATCTTGATTTGCTTAACTCTGACTCTCGTCTGTGATGTAAAGTAAGTTTTGAGAATTGGCCAAATTTGGAACGACCATTAACAGCCAACCATACGAATCTTGAACTACATGTCCATGGATTCAAGAAGCCAAGATTTGAGCAAGTTATCTTGTTGTTCATAATTTTCAAATTCTACATTAATTTCACCTTTTTCTTGTGAGCTCTCATCGATAAATTTCTTAGGAATAGAATCTGCTCTAGTGATGTATTTCGTCAAGAGAAACCCTTTGATTGTGGACTCAACATGTTGCATCCACGTAAGATAATTGTCTTCTGTGAGTTTTGTTGAGATGGGAGAAGAAAAGGTGTGAGGGATAAACGTGGAAGCGGAGGCCATGTGAGGATCAAACAGGGATGATACCATGAAAAGGAGAGATTAGAGAGAAGGTATATAATGGATTGATTGCATTGTAAAGAGGAAAAATGAATTTAATGATTATGTGAATAGGTAAGTGTAATACAAGGGTAATAGGAATAGCTTATATATAGAAGAGTTCCTAACAAACTAAAACAGAAATCCTAACAAACTAAACCAAATCATAACAAACTCAACAATCCCTTATCTCAAGAAGGTTTCCTAACAGTTGAAATTAATGTTTTTATAATTAGACTAATCAAATTGTAGTTGAACTATGACTAAATTGGTATTAATAAAATAATATTTTTCATAAATACTTACATATATATAAAATAATATCAATAAAAGAACCTAATACCATAGGTTCAAAAAATATTTTCTTGATAAAACTTACACTATAGAATAATATATTTTTATTAAAATAATAGTTGTAAAAAAAAAATTAGAAAAACTTGTTTAATAGTTGAATCACACAAAATTAACAAACCACTAATTTTTACGGATTTGACATATTCAATTAATTACCGGCCAGTTTTGTAGTTTAAGTGAGAGCTGTACAAAACAGCATCGGATCCTTTAGGCGCACAATGACAAAGCGGTATAAAATATTAAATCTATTATGAATATTTGTGGATGTCCCCCCCAAAGTTTTGATATTTATAAATGTCCCCCTCTCACCTCCTATAAATACCCCCCTCACTCATTAATACATACACACTTCTTCTCTTCAATTTTACTACTCTTTCTTTACTCTCATTACTCTGCTTCCTTTATCTTCAAGTCCATTTTCTTCTCTAATTTCATAACACGTTATCAGCACGAGGTTCTGACCAACTGAATTTAAGGTAACATAGAATTTTAATTTATTTTCATAATTTCATTTCAATTTATATTATATGTATATATATATATATATATATATTATAATAAGTTCCCGAAGAACTTATATTCCACACATCCCAGCAGGATGTATAAAATATTAATAAGTTCCTGAAGAACTTATATTTCAAAAATCCCTATGGGATTTAAAAGAATTCCTGAAGAATTCTTGAAAATATTTACTGATAGTTCTTGAAGAACTAGAAATCAAATAATTTAGAATTCTTGAAGAATTCTTGAAAATATTTATGGTTCCTGAAGAACTATAACCACCTAAGAAATTTAAGAATAAAATAAAATCATAATGTTTAATTATTTTATATTAATTTATTTAATACTTTATGCTTTACTATAGCTTCACAAGTATGCTTTACTATAGCTTCACAAGCATGCTTTACTATAGCTTCATAAGTTGATTATTGGTTTTGCATTCCATGTCACTAACTTCACAAGCTAATTATTCGTTTTGCATTCCATGTCCTGTGTGATTATTGGTTTTGCATTTTAATATACTCTAACTAATTTTGTACTGTAGCACTGCGTGAGTTATTTTATATTACTTTGTTTTATAACATATAATCATTTTATATTATTAAATAATTAACTTTTAGACTCATAATTGGTATTTATAATTAATATATATTTTATTTTATATAAATTTGTTAATCAACAAGATAGTATTAATAAGAAATCGAACTTAGGTTTATACCTATGATAAGTTATTACCACTTGACCACTAATACTTGAATGATATTTTATGAAAATTTTAAATTTTTACTACCGAATCATTTATGTGAAATTTCATTTAAAATGATTTATTTACTCTATTAAAAAAACTGATATTACTCTTATAATTTAATAAAATATAAAAGTATTATAATTATTATTGACTTGTTATGATTATTGTTATTACCATCATTATAATGATAATTATAGCTAATATATTTATTGAAGTATTATCTAACTTATTATTTGTAATTTCTTGCATAGAAATACATATGGCAAATATTACCAACCTTGAGTTTGTGGCCCTTGATATTACTGGCAAGAACTATTTATCATAGACATTGGATGCTGAAATCTATTTAGATGCAAAAGATCTTGGGAAAACAATTAAAGATGGAAATAATGCATCTAGTCAGAACAAAGCTAAAGCCATGATCTTTTTACGCCACCATATCCATGAAGGGTTAAAAAATGAATATTTAACAGTTAAAGACCCCTTATTTTGTGGAATAATTTAAAAGAGAGGTACGACCATCAAAAGATATAATTCTTCCAAAAGCCCGTTATGAATGGATGCATTTGCGTTTACAAGATTTTAAATCTGTAAATGAATATAATTCTGCAATGTTTAGAATTACTTCAAGATTGAAGTTGTGTGGAGAAAAGGTCACTGAAAGTGATATGTTAGAAAATACATTCTCCACTTTTCATGCATCTAATATGCTCCTGCAGCAACAATATCGTCAAAAGGGCTTTACTAAATACTCAGAATTGATTACTTGTCTCCTTGTGGCTGAGCAAAATAATGAATTACTTATGCAAAATCATGAATCTCGTCCAACTGGAACTGCTCCATTCCCAGAAGTGAATGTAGCAACACACGATCATCATACTCATGGTCGTGGTCGTGGCCGTAGTCGCGGTCGTGGACGAGGTAATGCTCAGGGACATGGTATTGGTCGTAGTCGTGGATATGTTTGTGGTCGTGGTCATGGTAGAAATGATAAGAAATCATCATTCACATGGAAAAATAAAGAACATATGAAAAAAGGGACAGATGCTCAAAATAGCGAACAAACTAAAAATATCTGCTATCGTTGTGGTAGCAAGGGACACTGGTCTCAAGTTTGTCGCACACCAAAGCATCTCATAGATCTATACCAAAAATCCCTTAAAAATAAAGGGAAAATAATAGAGACAAATTTTACTGGTATAGATGATGATTTCTCTGATTTTAGTATTGATGATTTTCTTACTCTTCCTGAAGAAGACATTGACCACTCGATTGGAGAAGGGAGTGCCCCTAAATAAATTATTTTAATGTTTCATGTAATTTGTTTTGTTGTAAATTTTGTCTTTATCAATAAAATTTTGTTAAACATTATTGTTAATTATATTTTCACTCATGATTTATTTTTATTTATTTAATGAAGAATGAATGCTCATGTGAATGGCGAAGATATATGTCTCGCAGACAGTGCAACAACTCATACCATTCTCAAGAATGAGAAATATTTCTACCATATAGTAAAACAAGAAGCAAATGTTAATACAATATCTGGTAGTATAAATATAATTGAAGGCTCCGGCAGAGCCAGTATTTTGTTACCTGGAGGAACAAAATTGCACATTGAAAGTGCATTATATTCTAAGAAGTCTCAAAGAAATTTGTTGAGTTTTAAGGATATCCGCAGAAATGGATACCATATTGAGACCACAAATAAAGGAAATGATGAATATCTATACATTACAAAGTTAATTTCTGATAAGAAATGTATACTGGAAAGATTGCCTTCATTTTCCTCCGGTTTGTGCTACACATATATTAGTATAGTTGAAACAAATGTTATTGTAAACCAGAAGTTTACAAATAAGAATAACTTTGTTATTTGGCATGAACGGTTAGGCCATCCTGGAACAATAATGATGCAAAAAATAGTTGAGAATTCAAATGGTCATTGCTTGTCCAGTAGACAAATTCTCCAAACTAATAATTTCTCATGTGCTGCTTGCTCTCAAGGGAAATTAATTACTCGACCATCACCAATGAAAATTGGAAGTGAATCACTCACATTTTTAGAGCGTATACAAGGTGATATTTATGGGCCAATACACCCTTCATGTGGACCATTTAGATATTTTATGGTTTTAATTGATGCATCAACTAGATGGTCACATGTTTGCTTATTATCAACTTGTAACCAGGCGTTTGCGAGATTACTAGCTCAATTAATTCGTTTAAGAGCTCATTTTCCTGATTATCCAATTAAGAAAATACGCCTTGATAACGCTGGTGAATTCACATCTCAATCATTTAATGATTATTGTATGTCCATTGGAATTGATGTTGAACATCCTGTAGCACATGTTCATACACAAAATGGACTTGCTGAATCATTGATTAAACGTTTGAAATTGATAGCAAGACCATTGTTAATGAGATCAAAACTCCCAATTTCAACTTGGGGACATGCAATCTTGCATGCGGCAGCACTTATTCGCATCAGGCCTACAAGTAATCATGAATATTCCCTTTTACAATTGGTTCATGGTAAAGAACCAAATATTTCCCATCTAAGAATCTTTGGAAGTGCGGTATATGTTCCTATTTCTCCTCCACAACGTACTAAGATGGGACCTCAAAGAAGGTTAGGAATATATGTTGGATATGAAAGTCCATCAATAATAAAATATCTTGAACCTTTAACAGGTGATTTATTTACAGCTCGTTTCGTTGATTGTCATTTTGATGAATCTGTTTTCCTACCATTAGGGGGAGAAAATAAACAGTTGGATAAAAGGATCAGTTGGAATGAGATATCTCTCTCACATCTTGATCCTCGAACAAAGCAATCTGAACTAGAAGTTCAGAAAATAATTAATTTGCAAAATTTGGCAAACCAATTACCTAATGCATTTGCTGATCCAAAAAGAGTGACTAAGTCACACATACCAGCTGTTAATACTCCAATAAAGATTGATATCCCTGAAGGACAATCTAAATTTGCAAATGAGTCTGAAACCAAAATAAAACGTGGTAGACCTGTTGGTTCTAAAGATAAAAATCCTCGAAAAAGAAAAGTAAATAAAGAGGATGGTCGAATCGAGGATATAAAGACTCCAGTAGAGTCTCCTGACATAATCAAGGTTTCAAATCTAGAAGAAACCAAGGTACCTGAAATTGATACAAATAAAGAGATCTCAATAAATTATATCATGGATAGAATACAATGGAATCGACCCGAAGTCGATATTGATGAAATTTTTGCATTCAAGGTAGCTCTTGATATCATAAATGATGATAAAGATCATGAGCCAAAATCAGTTAAAGAATGTGCACAGAGAAATGATTGGCCAAAGTGGAAAGATGCAGTGCAAGAAGAATTAAACTCACTTGCAAAACGTAAAGTTTTTGGGCCTGTAGTCCAAACACCCAAAGGTGTAAAACCAGTTGGGTACAAATGGGTCTTTACGAGAAAAAGAAATGAAAATGGTGAAATTGTGCGATACAAAGCAAGACTTGTTGCACAAGGATTCTCACAAAGACCTGGTATTGATTTCGAAGAAGCATATTCACCAGTGATGGATGCCACTACTTTTCGATACTTGATAAGTTTGGCAATCCGTGAAAGGCTTGACTTACGCCTTATGGATGTTGTTGCAGCATATTTATATGGATCACTTGAAAATGACATATATATGAAACTCCCTGAAGGATTTAATTTGCCTGAAGCATACAAGACAAATCCTCTAGAAAATTATTCAATTAAATTGAATAAATCTCTTTACGGACTGAAACAATCTGGACGTATGTGGTATAATTGCCTCAGTGAATATCTGTTGAAAGAAGGGTATAAAAATGACCCGATTTGTCCATGTGTTTTTATGAAAAGATTAGGAAAAGAGTTTGTTATAATTGCAATTTATGTAGATGATTTAAACATCATCGGAACTCCTGAAGAGCTCTCAAAGGCTGTAAATTGTTTGAAAAGGGAATTCGAGATGAAAGACTTGGGAAAAACAAAGTTTTGTCTCGGATTACAATTAGAATATTTAAAGGAAGGAATTTTGATGCACCAAAAGACTTATACAGAAAAGGTGCTAAAGAGGTTCTATATGGACAAATCACACCCATTGAGCAGTCCAATGGTTGTAAGGTCACTTGAAGTGAGCAAAGATCCTTTTCGACCTCAAGAGAAAAATGAAGAACTACTTGGTCCTGAAGTACCATATCTCAGTGCAATTGGTGCACTAATGTATCTTGCTAGTCATACACGACCTGATATATCATTCGCTGTCAATTTGTTAGCAAGACATAGTTCTTTACCCACAAAAAGACATTGGAACGGGATTAAGCACATATTCCGCTACCTTAGGGGTACAATGGACATGGGTTTATTTTTCCCATATGTATCTAAGGCAAACCTAATTGGTTATGCTGATGCGGGATATTTGTCTGATCCTCATAATGGTCGATCACAAACAGGATATTTGTTCACATGAAGTGAGCAAAGATCCTTTTCGACCTCAAGAGAAAAATGAAGAACTACTTGGTCCTGAAGTACCATATCTCAGTGCAATTGGTGCACTAATGTATCTTGCTAGTCATACACGACCTGATATATCATTCGCTGTCAATTTGTTAGCAAGACATAGTTCTTTACCCACAAAAAGACATTGGAACGGGATTAAGCACATATTCCGCTACCTTAGGGGTACAATGGACATGGGTTTATTTTTCCCATATGTATCTAAGGCAAACCTAATTGGTTATGCTGATGCGGGATATTTGTCTGATCCTCATAATGGTCGATCACAAACAGGATATTTGTTCACATGTGGTGGTACAGCAATTTCATGGAGATCCAAAAAACAAACAATCACAGCAACATCATCTAATCATGCTGAAATTCTAGCATTACATGAAGCGAGTCGAGAATGTGTATGGTTGAGGTCTATGATTCAACATATTCAAGGAACTTGTGGCTTAAATGATGAAAAATTACCACCAACAATCTTATGTGAAGACAATGCAGCTTGTATCTCTCAGTTAAAGGAGGGTTATATTAAAGGAGATAGGACAAAGCATATTTCACCAAAATTTTTCTTTACTCATGATCTTATAAAGAATAGTGAAATAAATGTCCAGCAAGTCCGATCATGCGAGAATCTAGCAGATATCTTTACAAAATCATTACCAACCAAAGTCTTCGAGCAACTAGTATAGAAGATTGGTCTTCGACGTTTACATAAGTGTTCTGATGAGGGGGAAAATTAAATATTTGTAATTTAATTATTTTTCATGAATATACTTTGTAAAGAATGTTGTACTCTTTTTCCTTCACTAGGTTTTTATCTCACTGGGTTTTTCCTAGTAAGGTTTTAACGAGGCACATTCTAAATATGGACATCCAAGGGGGAGTAGTATGAATATTTGTGGATGTCCCCCCAAAGTTTTGATATTTATAAATGTCCCCATCTCACCTCCTATAAATACCCCCCCTCACTCATTAATACATACACACTTCTTCTCTTCAATTTTACTACTCTTTCTTTACTCTCATTACTCTCCTTCCTTCATCTTCAAGTCCATTTTCTTCTCTAATTTCCTCTCTAATTTCATAACAAAATCGGCATTTTATACTTTTTAGAAATTATCGTGATGTATTTTTCCCATCGATTTACAAGGTGGCATATTTATATAGTGGTAATGAAAGATATATACTTTAATATATTATTTTTAATATACATAATATTAGATGAGATTAATCTTGATTAAATGAAATTACTTTTCATGTCTACAAAAGTTAATTTTAAAATCTAATCTAATTTTAAAAGCAAAACTGACAATCATATCCAACTAGTTGACTCTAAAAATCACAATAACTCTGTTGTGACCGTCTAGAGAGCAATTTCTGAAATAAACCCAAAATCCCCAAAACAGAATGCTTCGATTGGCGACGTCGTAGTGCCCTGGTTCTGTAATGTGTGTGTGGTCGCCAAACACAATTTCATAGCATGCAACATGCTGCATAATATATTGAACAAACCACATTTTTCAATTGCCACAATCCAAATCCAAAAACCAAACAACAGCTTCAGGATCTACAAGCATAAACGTAAATTAGTGTGGTTGGAGCTGCCTTTAACACATACTCCAAAGCACATTAAGGCATAGACTAAGTTAAAGCTTCTCAATAGATGTGATCTTGAGATACATCAACCTAATTCTATATATTTTGAACCTGAAACCAAACATGCTATAAAAACCTAATTTTGAGAACCAAAGGAAACGCAAAGATGAAACCATTAACTTCTTAAATAAAAATCTAATTCCAAGAAATTAAAAAATTCAGCTACAAAACATGTTTGATCATTCATTGTTCGATCAATCCTTCAATGTGATACTATGCATATAATCAATTATTATTATTTTAGCTTTCTTGTAACATCTATTCTTCGAAGCAATGCAAAATTTGTTGCAATGATTCATTTTCAGTTGCAACAATGACAACAACTGAATTGCAGATTGGCGTGCTACTTCTTGCGCAAGTATAAGAAACCAATAACCACCGAGATACCAACTACAGCAACCGGAACAGCCCAATATTGCTTTGTCAGCTGCATGAGCTTTTCAGAATACGGTTTGTTCTTGGAAATTGGAGATGTGTCAAGCTCACCAATATAATACTGCTCCATAAGTTCTCTAGCACTTTTGCTGTGGCCAGCATCTTCAAACTCATCTGTTGCATCTTTCCCTTCATAAAAGATAAAATACAAATGTGCATTCAGATTTGAATTTTCCCATGTTAAGTAGTGTAATAAAAAATAGGAAGCATGAGGAAGTACCAGTTGCGGCAAGGATTACATCATCTCCACCAGGATGATCATCCAAGTATTGTGTCACATCATACACCTGCATTGGCAAATACAAAACATAGGTTAACAAATAGAGAAGCAAAGGATGAGAGAATCAGAAAAGACAATCGTGGAAAGCGCTTGGAAGCTTGAAGCAGCAAGAACAACCACAAGCCTAAAATGAGAAAAATAGAAGCTGACTCTAAGGGGGCTTGAGGGTGGAAAAGAATATAGCATAGTGAGAACCAAATGATACCAAACACGGCAGGGGAAGTAGAGCCTAATAGGGCATAAACACAGAAATTCACTGAGAAATAAGCTAATACAAGCCCAAGCTAAAATTTGATAATTATAGTAAAAATGGGTAAAAAAATATAGTAACCTACATATGAACAAGACCAAACAGCTACATCACATGATATGAAGATCATAAGAACCAAGACCAAGGGAGTGAGCTCAACAACAACAAAGTCTTATCCCACTAAGTAGGGTCAGCCACATGGATCATACAACGCCATTGTGCCCTGTCATGTACTAAATCCTTCAAAATTCCATTTATTGAAAGGTCCCTGTCAATAACTTCTTTAAGTGGCATTTTCAGTCTTCCCTACCTCTCTTCACAAGGCTTCTACACATCTGCTAAACTCTCTGGATAGACATTTCCAAAGGTCTCCTTTGCATATGCGCATACCACCTTAGACGATTTTCAACCAATTTCGCTTTAATAGGTGCCACACCAACACAACTTGAATACTATCATTACGAATTCGGTTTTACTTGTGTGGTCACACATCCACCTCAACATCCTTATCCCAGTTGCTTCCATTTGATGTTTGTGTTGTCCTTTCATTACCCAACATTCACTCCCATATAACATTGTTGGTCTTATGGAAGTTCAATATTTCCTTAAAGTTTTTCTAGTACTTTTCAATCAACCACGGCCCTTGAAGTTTTTCTCCATCTCAACTACCCAACCCTATCCTATGAAAAACATCTCCATTAATTTCATTGTCATCTTGTATTATTGAATCCAGATACTGGAACCTTGACACTTGATGACTTGATTTCCATTTTTCACCTCCAATTCTAAAAGTGATAAAAGTTGGGGCAAGCCCAAGAATCGAACACGGATGTGGCAGCAACACACATCTGACACACCTGAAGATGTGTATTAAAAATTAATTTAGTCCAGTTAGGATGTGGCGTAAATACAGCGTTGAAGAAGTCTAACCTTGCTCCACCGAGTAAGTGAAGCTATCATTCCTTTTTAATCAGAGAAGAACAAATTTTGGTTTAAAAAATTAGATTACTTGGAAGGAAAGAGTTTTGAAGCTATCTTCCTTCCTTTTCTTTTACCGTATGCACTAGAATGCTAGACTCATCTCGTCTTTGTCTCTTCATCCTCCACTGAACTTAGATAGGTGTTGGTTCCCTTCTTCCCTCAATATCCTTTCGTGTCTCGTTATCTTTCTCTGCTTTCCTTCTGTAATCTCAGTCTCTATTCTCCTTTAGTCTTGTTCCACAAGTTGTTCTGCAACGCCAGTTTGTGACTGCTAGGTTCTAGGAGTCGGGTTTTGTCTTTGTTCCGTTTCATCTTCGTCCCACAACTGCAAGTTCTTTTAATTCGTGAATGTATTTCAAAATAGAACTTATTGAAAAAAAAAATTGAGCTAAGATTAAGTCTCATAGTGAAACTGTTTGATGATGATGTCTAAACTTCGATGATATTTGTTTGGATTAATTTTTTGATGATGTGTGTTTGGATTATTTTCTGAATATTGTTTAATGATGACTTGTTTGGATAGTTTTCTGAATATTTTGTCTGAAAATCAAAATACTGTATAAGATAAGTACTAGTCAAGCCAAAGAACAAGATGCCGAGGCAAAACCTCTATGGTAATGATCTATATAATATAACTCTCAATCGCTCTTGCATTAGAGAGACAGCACACTTGTTGAAAATTAGTGGAAAAGGGGTTTAGAGTTTGTAAAAAAAAGTAACTTCTTCAAGATTTGTTGATTTATTTTTTTCAGTGGTGCCCCTGTGTTCCTTATTTTGGAAATTAATGGTGTTGCCGTGTTTGCTCTATTGTCTATTTCAGAGTCCATATTACTTTCTTAAAGACACCTGATGTGGACACGGGACACAACATGGATACTGACATGACGACACTGCTAATTTCCAAAATAGAGGACATGGAACACCCTTGAAAGAAATATATATTTATATCAACAAGTCTTGAAGGAGTTACTTTTTTACCAGTTCTAACCCTTTTTCTACTCATTTTCAACAAGTGTGTCCTCACTCCAGTGCAAGACCCATTGAAAGTTATATCACACACATTACATTTAACTAGGAATAGTGGCAGAAAAAACATTGACAGTACATATGGACAGAAAACAACTCCAAACAGTCACAGAAAAATAGGACAATATCATACCTGATTATTTTTTATTAGCATTTTGAAATGTCAGGACAGAAGTAAAGAGCTGCTACAAAAACTAATTGACAGGTACCAGAAAAAATAACAGAACAGAGCTGAAATATTCACTGAATTAACACTGAACTTCATGCTTGTATCAAGGTGATATCAGGTCCTAGATTCTAATTCTATAAAACCGAGAATGGTATACAAGGAATGAAACAAAAGGAACAATGAGGCAAATTCGAGAATGCCCCAATCTCTCCCAATTCCCAAGTCCCAAGTCCCAAAAGGGTCATAACAAATTTCTCCCTCTCCATCACATTTTCTCGCTTTATACCCATACTCGGCAGTTAGTTACAATGCTCTCTCAATCTAGGCTGTTTTTTTTTTTCAGTTAGAGTTTGGGCCTAATCATTTTGGGTTCCTATCATATACATTTCTGACAGGGTTTCTTCACCCTAAGTCCAAGATAATAAGGTTCTATGAGACTCGTTTCTATAAGAAATCAGGAATATAAGTCCTTTTCAAACAACTTCATATTGGAACATTTTTACAAGCTGCTACAAAAGTAGACAAACAAATGCTACATGCTACTAAAGCAAGTACTCATGCATGTTAGTTAGAAGTTAGAACTTACAACATCTGTTCCATAATGAACGTAGGCACATTCATCCCTCTACCCCTGCTATTATTACATTACTAATTTAGTATTCTTCCTTGTTTATATGATTTTACCTCAAGAATTTATAGAAAACTCATGTAATTGCAACAATTTTTAGTGGCAAAATTTCCAAAATTCCAGTAATGAGATTGAAGAGACTCTAAAAAAAATCCAAAAGTAGGAGGGAAGAAGCTCCCATCTAGGGTTATGGTTATGACCTCTGCCTGACTAGCTTATTTAACCTACCTGTATGTATTGATTACAATGTAAAATTAATATGCGGGCTTAATACGTTAAAACTACTTAAATCATAAGTTTAAGCCTGCATGTCAAACCTGATAATAGGTAACACTCAAAATCAGGAAAAAGTAAAGTAGCTAGAATATGACAAGCTCAACTACGAATCTGCATGCACCGCTTATAAAATGGCCCTTTACTGTTGCAGGCCAAACCAACACCAAAACCCATACTAATGTAATCCCAAAACTTCCAGATCAAACATGCAATGTTCCAACAAAAAATTCAAATCTCACAACCCACCGCACTTTGCCAAACCTGTCCACAGCACTAAACCCAACTCTTCTCAAAATTTCTCCACTCACTTGTGCAAGGAATTCAAAATAAACCCATGAAATTTCAACAAACAATAACTTCATTCAGATATAAATTCCTATAGGATGGTAAATAAGTGATATCACTAGACAACTCAGAAATAATGAAATCCATTCAGAAAGTCGGGTAAATAGAAAGACAAACATAGTAATGAACTGCACTAATCCAGTAATAATAACAAACACAAGGATATATATTCTAAATCCCAAACATTAGTTATTTAAAGTAAAGGCTGTGAACTAAACATTTTCCAGAAGTTTGACTTTGACCATTGAATAAAGAAGCTATTCTGTTATCATCTCATCTCATCCCATCTAGACAAAGCTCATGCCTTTGAAAACTTCATCCAGCCCCCAATGTAGTTTATTCATAGAAGAAAACAAAAATCATATCTCCAATCATGTCAAAAGGGTCACAAGTGCAGACAGAAACAAAAAAGCAAACAGAAAGCTTGAACCATATCCAAAAGAGGCAAGCAAGAGAGCGATACTAAAAGACCCAGATGGAGAAATTGAGAGAGAACGAAGTGGTTGGTGAAAATGGTGGCACCTTTCCATGAACAACGATCCAGCAATCGTCTTTGGTACTGTGGTGAGATGCATCTTGCAGTGTGTAGAAATTGGAGAGGGTTGGCATGTTGGGAAGAGGCGGAGAATCGGAGACTGAAAATTTTGACTTTTTTGAAGTTGGGTTCGTTTGATTTTTTTTTGAGTTAGGGCGGGTTTGATTTGTGATTTATGTTGTATATTTGAATTTTTTAATTAGTTAGTACCATAATATTTATTTTACATGTTATGTATAGCAAGAAAAATATTAATATTAAATATGTTTATGAGATGAACATTATAATAAATATTTTTATTTAATTAAATAGAATATGAAAAAAAATTACAAATAAAAAAATATTTTTTGTTTTATTTTTGTTTCAATTTTTAAATTTTATTTTATATATTTTTAAGAAAAAACAAATTAATTAAAAAATTTAATAAAATTGAAATAAATAAAGTTATTGACCAATATTAAGTTTAATAAATAGGCATATAAAATAAATATTAATATGTAAATAATTTAAAATATATACATTGTAAAAGGAAAAAAATAAATAGATAATCTTTATCATGATATTAGATATGTACAAACTAAAATTAAAAGGTTGGCCTAATGGTTGCAAAATGAGTTGAAAATAGAAGGAAAAAAGTGTTGAAGGTTCAAATCCCTCTATTGGTATTTTAAAATTATTTCAATGTTTTTCTGAAAAATCAAATGACTTTAATTATATTAATCAATTTTACTTGGAAATTATAATTAATTAATTAATATGTTTTTATATTAAGGAACGTGAGTAGTATTATTGTAGTAATTGGAATGCAGTTGGTAACTAATTTGATCTCTAACTACAAATTTTGAGTTTTGTTAACCTCTTTAAAATATCAAAACACTGGATATTCAATAAATACTAGTATTACATTGTGTTTGTAATTTAACAAAAAAGTGCTAAGAAAATTTAATTTTGTATGATTTGTCTACCATTGATTTAACAAAGTCGAAAGGTATAATATTTCTTGAAATATTCACTTGTGATTGGTCATATAATAAAGTGTACTCAAATAAGTGTAACTTATAATTGAATGGAACTTTTATAGAAAGGAACCATTGTAGCACTTTATGCTTATAACTCTCAAGAAATAAAAAATATTATATAAATCAATATAACTCTTAATGAAATGGTGGAACTTCTTTAATCTTTCCACTCTTTTTATAAATTCATGTTCTCATAAATTTTGTGTGTTAATGAATTAACACCGTTAAATCTCATCAATTCTAACAGAGGAAATGAAGATTCTATCTTATAATTCAAGATATTCATAGATAAATAAGGAATTAAAAAGTAAGAATAAACCACAACATGTATCCAAACTATATTTTTTACTATTGTATCTTTTTTTAAAAGAAATATTGTTTGTATCTTAAATATACGTAACTTAATTAGATTCAAGTATGATTATTCAAGGGTTAATTTCTTTCACATTGTTTAATAAATTTTAACATATGGTACAAAAACCTTAGTTTCATTTTTAGGACCTAATATTTGAATAAAAATATACACACATGGATATATTAGCATTAGTCAAGGAGGGCTAGTTCACTTGGTTGAGCATGGTGCGTTAGTTGTTATTGTAAGTTGTAGTTTTAGGCATTTATGATTCCATTAATTGTTACTACACATCATAAGGATCTTAGAATTTATGATTCTCATATATTTTTCAGTAGCAAGAGAAACTTACCTTTATCCATGAGAGACCCAATAAGAATGATTTTTTCTGTCTCCTTTCTCAATCTGCCTCTTGGCCCTTCTTTTCTTACTACACTCTTTCTTAATGGGTAATTGTGAGTAACCTTTATGGCAGAGACAGAACCCTTTTATTTCTCTTATTAACCAACTTCCATCAAGTTGGTTACCCTCAGTTTAATATTTAATATTATAAAATTAACTTCTCATACTAACCAATAGGTCTCTTTAATTTATTAAATCATCCTATAACCATAATTCACATGAGTCACATAATTTAACTTAATTAATTAATTTATTTCCAACATTCTCCCACTTGGCTCATGTGATGCTATAACACTTCATGATTTAATAAATACATAAATCATAATACGCATTGGAAGACCTTAAAATAATTGGTTTTGTTATTAATCATAACTAAAGATATGAAATAATAAGAGTCATGGCGGTTATATGTCATTTAATCAACATATTCCCTTCCATGTACTACTATATTATCCTTCTCGTTAATATGATTGTACAATGTGAAGGCCATAATGGGTTCAAACATAAGGTCATTTTCATGAGCAATAACATACTTTGTTTCCCACATCATAATTTGCATGCATATACATAAAGTAGAAAACAAGACTTTAAGAAACTTGTACATCAATGAGTTTAGAGTGTCAAACAGGCACTAATACCAACATTAACATTCAACATTCACTAGTAGACATAATGCCCATATTCTCTACATGGCCAGTAAATACTTTGGGCGATAACGCTTTTGTTAAAGGGTCAGCAATCATAAGATCAGTGCTAATATGTTCTATTGACACTTTATGTTTCTGAACTTCTTCTTTAACGACAAAGTATTTCAATTCCATATGCTTAGCACCTTTGGAATACTTGTCATTTTTAGAAAAGAAAACAGCTGCAGAATTATCACAATAAATTTTCAGCAGCCTGGCAATACTGTCAACAACCCCAAGTCCTAAAATAAAATTCTGCAACCAATTAGCCTGAATGTGGCCTCAAAGCATGCCACAAATTCAGCCTCCATGGTGGATGCAGCAATGACTGACTACTTTGCACTTTTCCATGAAATCACTCCTCCGGCTAAAAGATACACGTAACCAAATGTAAAATTTCTTGTATCTATACAGCCAGCAAAATCAGAATCTGTATATCCAATCACCTCAAGATGATTAGATTTCCTATAAGTAAGCATGTGATTCTTTGTCCTTTGTAAGTATCTTAAAACTTTCTTTGCAGCTTTCCAATGATCCAATCCTGGATTACTCTGATATCTTCCAAGCATACCAACTGCAAAGCTAATATCTGGCCTTGTACATGTTTGAGCATACATTAAACTCCCAACAACAGATGCATAAGGGATGTTTTCCATCTGTTTCCGTTCTAAATCATTCTTTGGACATTATATAAGACCAAATTTGTCTCCTTTCTGTATTGGAACAAGAGATGCTGAACATTTATCCATTCTAAATCTCTCTAAAACTTTATTAATATATGCTTTCTGAGACAAGCCTAACAATCCTTGTGATCTATCATGAAATATTTTTATTCCTATCACATAGCCTGCCTCACCAATATCTTTCATTTCAAAGTTGTTTGAGAGATAATTCTTAGTCTCACTTAATAGACCAAGATCATTAGTTGCAAGCAAGATATCATCAACATACAGAATTAGAAATATAAACTTGCTCCCGTTAACCTTTAGATATATACACTGATCAACAATGTTTTCCTTAAATCCAAAGGACATAATAGTATCATTGAACTTAAGATACCATTGCCGGGAAGCCTGTTTAAGTCCATATATTGATTTCTTAAGTTTACACACCATGTGTTCCTTTCCTTCTTCAATGAACCCCACTGGTTGGTCCATATAAACATCCTCTACTAATGTTCCATTCAGAAAGGCAGTTTTAACATCCATTTGATGCAACTCAAGATCATAATGAGCTACTAAAGCCATGATAATTCTGAAAGAATCTTTCTTAGAAACTGGAGAAAATGTTTCCTTATAGTCAATGCCATCCTTTTGAGTAAAATCTTTGGCAACAAGTCGAGCCTTGTAACGTTCAATATTGCCATGAGAGTCACGCTTAATCTTAAAGACCCATTTACACCTAACTTTCTTGCATCCTTCTGGCAATTCCACAAGGTTCCATACATCATTTTGTGCCATTGATTTAATCTCATCTTTCATGGCATCTAACCACTTATCAGAATTATCATCATTAATGGCTTCTGAAAATAAGACTGGATCATTATCAATGCCTAAGTCATTTTCTGACTCTTGTAGATAAACCACATAATCATTCAAAATAGCAGATTTCCTTTCTCTTTGGGATCTTCTTAACACTACTTCTTGTGGTTATTCTATTATAGGTTCATTGTTAACCTCGGGATCATTAATTTGTTATTCTCCTTGATTGTTATGTAATTCAACATAAGGAACAACAATTCCTGAAGTAGAGATACTAGTTAAAGGAACTTGTACTCTAACTTCCTTAATCTCCACATTTCATGAAGTTTCACTCCCACTGGTTTCACCATTCTCAATGAATCTGGCATGTCCTGTTTCAACAATTCTTGTACTATGGGTAGGACAATAAAACATATACCCCTTTGATTTTATTGGATAACCAATGAAATATCCACTGATTGTTCTTGCATCCAGTTTCTTTTCTTGCGGATTGTATATTCTAACTTCTGCCTGACAACCCCAAACATGCAGGTGTCTCAAACTGGGTTTCCTACCTGTCCACAGTTCAAAAGGTGTCTTTTGAACTACGTTACTAGGAACCCTGTTTAACAAATACATGGCAGTTTTTAAGGCATACATCCACAATGATACAGGTAAAGATGAATTACTTAACATGCTCCTAACCATATCCATTAAGGTTCGATTACACCTTTCTGACACACCATTTTGTTTTGGTGTACCTGGCATTGTGTATTGAGCACAAATACCACGTTTCTCAAGAAACTTAGCAAATAGACCAGGATCTTGTCCACTTTCATCATATCTTCCATAATACTCACCACCTCTATCTGACCTGACAATTTTCACTTTTTTGTCTAATTGCCTTTCCACTTCATTTATAAAAATTTCCAAGGCATTAACTGCTTGAGATTTCTCATGCAATAAATAGACATACCCATAACGTGAAAAGTCATCAATAAAAGTGATAAAGTACCTTTATTTATTAAAAGAATTTACATCAAAAGGTCCACATATATCAGTGTGTATAATTTCAAGAAGTTGGGTGCTTCTTGTGGCTCCTTTCTTTGTGTGTTTTGTTTGGTTTCCTTTAATACAATCCACACATACATTTAGATTAGTAAAATCTAAATCTGGAAGGATTTCACTCTTTACTAATCTTTGCATCGTTTCTTTGGAAATATGTCCTAAACGTTTATGCCACAAGTAAGCAGAGCATTCGTTCACTAAACTATGTTTAGTGCCAATATTATGATGGAAGGTCATAAGAGTTTCAATATATAAATTATCAAGATTTAATTTATATAAACCATCATAAAGTGTACCAGATCCTATCATGCAAGTACACTTATATAAATTGAAACAACTATTACTGAACCTAAAAGAGTATCCAACAACATCAAGTTTAGACAAAGAATCTAAATTGTAACACCCCAATTTTCTGAACTCGAATCTCGGTGTAATCAAGAAAACTAAATAACAAAAATGCGAGTAAATTTTTCACATTTGAAATATTTCCAAAACACCGCCATAACTACATCAAGACTCGACCCACAGAAAACCAAAGGTGAGATTTAATAATCAATAACTGAATCGGTAGATAGTTTGCCCATAACGGTATACAAAATAATAGAGTTTACAGCGGAAGAAGGATGTGTATACTGGGCATACGCCTAGTCCCATATATGAAGATATGGAAAAAGGCTCAGCAAGGCATGCAAATATACAACACAAGCCCATTAGGCCACCCCAATCTTACACATAAATCATAAAAATACAATGCCTTAAAAATATCTATACATATCCATCCATATAGTCATGCGACACACATCTCCAATGTTTACATTCTATAATTGACCATAATCAATTCAATCCTCTAAGTCATATATCATCAACTCATATACATTCCCATAATTTATAATTGACCATATTTGATTCATCCATAGAGTCATACATTATCAACACTTATACATTATTCGCATTACATCCACTAATAACAGTAGTTATCAACAACCTCATATTTGTTTATTCATAATGAAATAGTCCACAAATGCTACCGGCCAAGGCATTCCATTAACACTATTTTACCTTCGCAAAAGCTTTACTTTAAAAATGTTCTCTTCCCATGACATCCCTGCATCAATACTAAAAAGTAGACCACATGGGAGAGTGAGTTATACATTTCAAATGACGATATGAATACAATTGAAATTATGTGCATATGCATATCAACATCATGTATGCTTTGCTAAACACATTAATGATCATCATAATTTGTTAATTCAACAACATATACGTATTTCATATTCATTAACCAAGTCATAGCAAAGCTAGCATATGCACATCTATCACAACACCATAATGGGCCAACATCATCAACATTGATCATACATAAATATGCCCTTCATCATATTGGGCCATCACATACATATCGTCATATTCGATATCGTTTCATTGTATTCATATCTTTTATCACTTTTATGTGGTCTTTTAGGTACTCAATTACCCATCTCATCACCACCATACCATAATCTCAATCATCATCAATCATCATCACCATCTGGCATATCTCTATGCTATATGCAAATGCTCTTATGGCTAATGCATATGCACAATAGAATATCATCAACAAATGCGGATCCGACTGTGGGAAAATACACCAAATTATGGGTCAAGCATGATCACATACCATGCCCCTACTGCAGTAGTAAAATATGTACACATATATTCATAATGCATGCATAATCACCAAATTTTACTGGTACCAAACTACATTGCCCATAATGCAACACCTGGCCATTTTCACCATGACCGCAGTAAACAACATAATAAATATATGGTGTTACGGGCCGGCCATATCTCATGTCATGGCGGTTGTGATCCAATGGACCACTGGGGTCACCTGCTCATCAAGAGCCACCCCCCACAAGGGTCGGCCACATGTAGCTCTTCGTAGCAATACATGGGCGGCTTCGTGACTTACACACTAGTCATAGGGGAAACAACAAATTGCTTGTGTACTGAGCCACCCTCCCACTGGGTCGGCCGAGGGAACTCCCCTAATGTTCCAACATCAGTGGCTATGATATGCCATGGATGCAATGCAATGCAAATCAAATGCATTCTCACTCTGTGCATCCTAAATGCCACTCATCAATCATCATCATCATAATCACTAACACCACTATACATACCTTAGTGGATTTTATCATTGTTGGTTATAGCCATTGTTTTCAAATTTTATATGTAGCATTACATCTCAATATATTTCATATATATATTTCATTCCATACATGCAAGTCAATACTTGCAATCAACCATAACGGCATCACATCATCACAACTCATCATTAATGTTTATTACTCTTTCCTCAATGCCACTACATAATCGTATAATGGATTCTTATTTCATTCATCGTTACTGTTGTTTCATAACAAGCATGGCAATACAACAATTAATCAATATAATTTTAAACCACACATACAAGTTCACGCTTGCATCATAATTTCAATGGCATTCAACAATTATCATTAATAACATTCACCTTTTTATTCAAGGGATGATCACAACATCATTTATTATAACACGATACAATATCATCTCTGATTTATCGGTTTATAACAACCACCTTGTCATTTAATCATTCTCTCATTGGTTTAGTAACCACTTTAGGGTGTATGGGATTGAAAAGACGTCTACTAATGTCCCATTTAACTATTAAAATGGCCTAAGTAACCAAGGAATACGAGATAAGTACTCAAGAGTAGTAAGAATGCCATTTCCAAGCTGATCTAATCAATTAAACAAGTGATAATCAATTATAGAGAATAAGGTAATCGATTACTATGCTTCTGTAAGTGGTATAATACATCAAGTGTTCAGCCTAATCGATTACAAGGCTAGGATAATCGATTACCTTGGCTCTGTTTGTTACATAATCGATTATAATACTAATCGATTACCTGGGTTATGTTTAGTACATAATCGATTACGACCTTGAACGTAATCGATTATAGTGCTATGTACAGGGTTGGAGTCGATTAAGCTAAATGATTACTATCGAAACAGAATCCTTGTAATCGATTAAGCTGAGGAGATAATCGATTACAGCCTATCAGAATGCAGAGATTATGCAAGAAAATACAAGATTTTGGACTTCCAATCCCTCTAACTCTTTCATGTCAACTCCAAATGTTACCAAATTTAAACACCAACTATATTACACCATTTATGATGCGTGGCCACCGGTCTTACTCAAAAATTCCTTAAAATGAATGACTTATGCATATAATTACGTCTTACCCATTTTAAGCCGCTTTATGGTAACTCAAGGGCCATTTCTTACTTAAATTGACCCATTCGAATTTCCATAAGTTTTAATTCATACATGGAAGCTATTGGAACTACCCTATGCCATCAAAACCATATAAAGCTCTATTTGACCCCTTCACTTTCATGATTATGCATAAAAATGTACTTTATAGTTAACAACCAAGATCAAAACTATTTAAACCACATCATTCATGTTCTAAACCAATGTCAACAATATTAAAATGTATAATGGAGGTTATGCATCCTATTTCCGTGCCTTATAACCTTTTGGATCAAAAGATGACCCATCCACTTGCTCAATATCATACAAATCAATATCATATACAAAACATATCATTATGTTCCTCCTACACACAATTGCTAATTATAACATTCCTCACATTATCAACCATATCATCATTCCATATACGGCAAGGCAAGCATGATCATATTCATATACATCAAATCATCAACCATTCACTCATGCAATTGAAATGTAAACTCCTCTCCTACCTCGAGAGAAGAACCACAATCCAAACGTTCCGATTGCCTCGATCGTTCCGCATCATCGTCTGGAACACAATCCTATCAACAAACACATATACATACATGCCATTAATAAGCCATCATAAGGCATCATCTCTTAAAACCCATTATCAAGTCCTAGACTTATCTAAACTCCAAATTCATGTGCTTGTGTTAGGCTTCAGGAATTCCTTTCCCAAAACCAAGATCCTCTAGATATCAAAGAGGTTAAGCAAACCTAACAATAATAACAACATGGCCCTTATCCATAAGGCATCCAATATCTCATAAATCATCTAATTATCATCATAACTCCTTTTAGTTTCTTTTAAGACCATCATAAATCAACCATCTCAAGGGGCACATATTATAGCCTAAGGCCTTACCAAATCCTGATCAATGTTAAAATCCCCAACTATCAATTCTTAAGGATTTCATACAAATTTCCAATCCTCAATTCTATCAATTCTAACATATCATTACAAATATTGTATCATCATCAAAGTGCCAATCAATTATAAACAACACACCATTTTCCCAATGGTCATCTACCCTATGGTTTGGGTTTCACATGCATAGACCATCATTCAAATAACATCCACTTAGCTCAAAATTCATCAACATCAATAATCAAGTCCAATACTTATAAAATTTTATTTTCCTCATATAAATTATTCTAGAGCATCCAAACCACCAAAATCATCATTTAGGCCAAAACCCTCAAATCATCACACTTAGGGTTTTACCAAAATCACCCAACAATAACTTCAACCCATTTCTAAAGTCCATATGCAAACCATAAATTATATCCATTCCTATCACCAAACCAAAATCAAGAATCATATTCCTAAACCATTCAACCTAGGGTTTCACATTCCCATCAACAACAATAATACCCAATGCCAATATTCCAAGCTTAAGGATCATAAAAACCATAAATAAAGCAAGGTGGGTTCAAAACCTTACCTTAATTCCATGCTTCATACCCAAAATTAAAAAAGAGAGGAGGAAGGAGGAGATGCCCCAAGTTTTACCTCCATGCCCAATATAAGCTTCATAAAACCATGGAAATCAAAAATTTGAGTGGAGAATGGTTATGGAGGGAGCTTGTGACACCCCAAAAATAGGGGTAAATTTTTCGCAATTCAATGTATTTAATTCATGATAATTGCAAGAGATAAGACTACACAATTATTAATTTATTTATTCATTTCCCCGGACCTATCAGAGACCTATCTCATATGTGAAGATATAAGAAGGTAAGTCAAGAGGAGCAACAAGGCATAAGTGCCCCAATTTAGAACAGCGGAAGGATTTAGAACAAGATAATGCTATGTGATTGAAATTAAGGAGAACAACCATTAATAAATTTAATAAAACATATTTTTCCGACCAACATAATCTAGAAACAGTGTGGGAACAGGTTTTAATGAAAAGTGGAGAGAAAATATTTCGATCACAGTGTTTGGGGATAACAGGGGTCCCCCTCGCACAAGCAAAGTCCTTACTCGCTTGAGCGAGTACTACATAATGCACATGGGCGAGGCAGAAGAGAGCTGAACGAAAGAGGAAGAAAGTATCAGGGGGAGAGCTTCGCTCAAGCGGATCCGACTCGCTTGAGCGAGATACACAATCCTCGCTTGGGCGGAGCCAGTGAGCCTGGGCGAAAATCGTCGAGAAATAATTCCCATACCAGCTCGCTTGGGCGAGCAACTCAACTAAGGCAATTCGCTTGAGCGGAAATGGTTCCAATGCTAGGCGAATACTTACTCAGACAACTAGGCTTCTCAACACTGGATTTTCAATCAGCAAAGTCCCTCTAACACCGACTCCCATCACTCGGGTTTCCATTGGGCAGGATCCCTCCAAAACCGACTACTAGCATTCGGGTCTTCCACTCGGCAAAACAACTCTGACTGACCCATCACTCACTCAGTCTTTGCTCGGCAAAATCAGTTCAGACCGAGTCCTCTCTTCCCCAGTCTTATACTCAGTAAAACCTTCTAGAACCCGACTCACCTATGTTTGGTCATTCACTCAGAATTTTGTTCCAAGACCGACTCATTACCTGACTAGCTTTCACTTGGCATTTTATCACAATTCCGACTACCTCTCTTTTCCACTCGAGGAGAGTTATTCTAAGGAAAATTCTGGATGAACACACACCGAGTATCACCAATCGGTGTTCTCCCACTCGGAGATTACAAAATTGGGACACACCACTTGGAACAAGTACACTGGACTCAGAAATTCCCCTTTGAGACTCCACTGCCCAGATCATCACACTCAAGAGCCTTCTCACTCGGATTATCTACACTTCCTCACTCGGAAAGTCATGACTCGGGCTTGGATCACTCGGAATTCACTCAAAAGTTTCACCCTCTCTTAGTTTATTTTCAAACTCTCACTTGGGTAGGATACATTCATGAACTCACCCCCTCACCATTAATGATCTCGCCTGGGCGAATGCCATTCCTTAGGCCCTTCGCTTGAGCGGATTTCTTCCAGTAGCCAATCCCCCAATTCTCCTAGCATTTACGCTTGAGCGAATTAGCCATTCGCCTGAGCGAAATCAGGCCAATAGTTAATTCCCTTCGCCTTCGCTCGGGCGAGACTCCATTCGCCTGGGCGAAATTCCTCCAGAGAGCAAACACTGATACTTGCGAATTTCTTCCAGAGAGCAAACACTGATACTGGGGCAAGTTCGCTTGAGCGAGATTCACTCTCGCCTAAGCGAGAATTGCCCAGTAGCTAATTTTCATCCAGAAGGGACTCTCGCTTGGGCGAGGACCCATCTCGCTCGGGCGAATCTATCAGAACCAACAGAACACACGATTTTATAATACATCCAGCCAGAATTTCATTTCAACATTTTCTGCCTAATTCATTATATCAATTCCAATCAACTAACTAAGTAAAACTTACTTCCAAATGAACCTACTTAAATATTCATGTCGTATTTCATTATAGCCTTACAAAATTGTTCCAATACCTGCTCCACTTCACAAAACCACTACTAAGAAACACTTTTTCATTCATTCATCAAAATGTAGGAAAGTTTTCATTGAAATTCATCTCATATACATTTATAGGGTCATAAGCAAAAATGAGCCATACAAGCAAGCACTCATTTTTCTTCATGACCCTTAGAACTTCCATAACATATATATAAATTCTTATCATCCATACGATTATCTTATCAATTCAAATCTGATCAACATATACAAAATGTTAGCCCCTTATAACTATTCCCATTACCCATACAATTTTCCTGACAATTCAAATCTATTCAATATATACATAACATCAACACCTTACAACTATTTCCACGATTACAAAATCATATATTGCCGGCCAAGGCATTCTTTACCAAAAAGTGAGGCTTCCTTCACACTTCTCCTCCACAAAATTGCTCCAAGCAAGTCCTACAACATAGGAGCTAAAAAGATATACCACAGGGAGAGTGAGTATACTTTCTCAATGATGAAAATCCAACAAATAAGACGATATATGCATGAATGCAATACAAACATCTCCTCTTCAAGAGGAGTTCCATCAATATTAAATCATTCAACCATCAAATGTCATTCAATCACAATATTCATTAAATTTCTCAGAATCATATCAGCCAAGTTCACAATCATAACCAGTAATTTTTTAAAAGGGGACGTCCACCCACACCTCACTCAACCTCATCATTAGAGTATCACTCTATGCCATGCTTTAAGGCTGTTGCACATGCTAATGTTTACAATGCATATGCACGAATCCGGTTTCATTTCTTTGGGTGATCGTAACCACCATAATCATACAATCATTCTCAATGGTTTCCCGCCTCGCAAGGGGTACTCCCGCCTCATGATCGCAACCATGGGCATTCAATCTCAATGGTCCCGCAGGGCCTTTCATTTCAAACACCGGGTGATCGCAACCACCGGTCCAATAATCACAGGAACTCGCAAGCCCTTTTATATTTCCAACATCAAGTCATCGCAACCACTTATCAACATCATCATGATATACATGCCATGCCATGTATGCAATGCTCATGCATGCCTCAACCTCATATGGCTATCTCACCCTCTCATCTAGGGTAAATCCATACTCAATCACACAGTTATTCGCAATTCAATCATAATCAACATTCCTTATGTTCAAGAAACATTCCAACCAAAGATTTAGAGTACTCATCACACCATTCATGAAATCAAATACACATCAAATCAAGACAGCATGCCATATTACATTAATACATACATTATCATCATAATTCTCATACATTTAGAAAATACACTCCTCTCCTACCTTAGGAGAAGTACACCTCCGGGTTTGACGTTCCCGCTTCACCAGAGTTATCAAGTCCTACACCAATCATTATAGGACCACATCAATTATTCATTCAAAGGCCATTTTAATACACATATACATATCTATGTACATATGGTTCTCATCATGTGGAAGCTATCTTAAGTTTATTCATTTGCTTACTTAGGTTTCGGGAATTCCTTCCCTTAACTCACCCTTCATTATTATTAAAGTAGCAACCTATATTGTTAGGTTGTCCATTTACCAAACTTACATTTAATCCCATTTCATGTGGTTTCCATTTATATATTCCAACTACCATCTCTAATCATCATTAAATATCAATGCTTCTACATTTATTACATTTCCCTCATCAATAAATGTTAACCCTTTCATTATTATACATTTCCCCCAAATTCCATAAGTTAGAGTTTCCACTAAACTCACCATCCATCATAGGTGCTCATCATTCATCAACCCCAACCTCACATACTCATTTATTACTCATAAATACCCTTATTTATTTCACCCACCCTTTAGGGTTCATGCATTTTAATGCTTCTTTCCTTTACCCACAACATTTAATACTCCTCCCAAGTTACCATTCTCTATTTTCTAGACTCCAAATACAAAAGTGATGGTAAAGAGCTTACCTTGCTCTAAAACGAAAATAGAGTTCAAGAGGGAGAAGAAGAATGACAAAAATGAAGAGGAGGAGAGGAGAAGCTTCAAGCCACCATGCCTCCCTTCAAGCCTTAAGGATGGACGAAAAGGAGAAGGAAAAGAGCACCCGGTTGTTCAAACTCTTGGGAAGAAGAAGAAGATATGACGAAGGGAAAAATGAGGGAAGAAGAAGAAGTGTGTCTACTGCCAAGAACAAGATAAGTCACGGAAGTGAGAGTGAAAAGAGTGAGAGTTTTTATTTATATTTTAACTCTTCACTAAACTCTTCCGTTTTTTCATTAAACAGGCTCTCAGTTTGGGCTCGATACGTATTCTAAAAATTTTTCCGAATACATATTTGGATTCCCAATATCATTATCTACAGCCCTGACCAATGGTATCTCAATCGGAGATACTTGGTCTGACACCCATATTCTATCTGGGTCAGTTTTCAACTTATCCGGTCACAACAATTCACCAACAGCCTCAGAGATTCTTAATTAAATTATTTCTAGTATTTTAGAACATTAGTTAGTCCATATCTAATTATTCAATGTTTATTCTCTTAATTTAACTTCCTACTTTAAAAATTCGGGGTGTTACAATCCACCCCTCCTAAAAGAAATTTCATCCTCGAAATTAAACATACCAGATTCGAATACGTGAGGATACCACTCACGAATATCGTCCTCGCGTTCCCAGGTGAGTGTCTCAACGTCTCTATGCTTCCACGCTACTTTCACCAATGGTACCATCTTATTCCGTAGTCTCTTCATGCAATATTCAATAATACGAACCAAAACGGGGGGAATAGACAAGTCATCCCACACCTCAACATCATCAATAGAGATTACGTGCAAAGGATCATGTATATACTTTCTTAACTGCGATACATGGAACACATCATGTAAGTTTGCCAACTGTGGAGGGAGCGCAATCCGATAAGCGACATCACCAATCCGCTCCAATATCTCATAAGGTCCAATGAATTTAGGGCTTAGCTTTCTGCTCTTCAAAGCCCTTCCAATACCCTTATCACGCGAGACTCGCAAGAACACTTGGTCACCGACTTGAAATTCAAGTGGCTTCCTCCTTTTGTCATAATAGCTCTTCTGTCGGTCTTGAGCAATTTTCATCTTCTCTCGGATCATCTTGATCTGCTCGGTAGTTTCCTCAACAATCTCAGGCCCTAAGGCTAAGTTCTCACCAACCTCAAACCAGCATAAAGGGGTTCGACACCTCCTTCCATATAATGCCTCGTATGGTGCCATACCAATACTAGAATGAAAACTATTGTTGTAGGTGAATTCGATCAGAGGCAAATATTTCTCCCACGAACCGTCGTGTTCTAAAACACAAGCACGTAGTAAGTCCTCAAGACTCTGAATAGTCCTCTCAGACTGTCCGTCAGTCTGAGGATGGTACGCCGAACTTAGCTTCAGTTTTGAACCCATCGCCTCATGTAAGCTTCCCCAGAATCGAGAAGTGAATCGGGGGTCACGATCAGAAACAATGCTTGATGGCACACCATGTAATCTCACAATCTCCCGAATGTACAACTGTGCTAAATCCTGCAAGGAGCTCTCCATACTGATTGGTAGAAAATGTGCACTCTTTGTCAAACGATCCACAATCACCCATATTCCGTCACATCTAGACCTCATTCTTGGTAATCCGGACACAAAATCCATGGCAATCGCGTCCCACTTCCAAACGGGGATATCAAGTGGCCTCAAAGTACCCGAAGGTCTTTGGTTTTCCACCTTCGCCTTCTGACAAGTAAGGCACAACGCCACAAAGTTGGCAACGTCATGCTTCATTCCGGGCCACCAAAAATTCTTCTTTACATCTTGATACATCTTGGTTGCACAAGGATGAATGCTAAAAATGCTTTTATGTGCTTCCTCTAGTACCGTGTGCCTTAAATCTCCGAATGAAGGTATATACACACGACCTTTTACTCGCCATAAACCATCAACGCCTTCCACAAGAAATAAATTCTTCCCATTATCCTGAGATCTTCTCACCTCTCATAAATAATCATCATCTTTTTGTTTCTCTTTTACAAGCTCCAAAAACTCATTACATATCTTCAAGGTAGCAAAACATAGCTTCTTGGAGGATTGAATTTCGGTTCCAACATTCAAATTCCGAAATTCCTCGATCAATTCGAACTCTTTGACCATCATGGCCGACACATGTAAGGATTTCTGACTAAGAGCATCGGCAACAACATTGGCTTTTCCCAGATGATACATCAATTTAAAATCGTAATCCTTCACGAACTCCATCCATCTCCTCTGACACATATTCAATTCCTTTTGGTCAAAAAGGTATTTCAAACTTTTGTGGTCACTAAAAACCACAAATCTTGAACCATACAAGTAATGACACCAAATCTTCAAGGCAAACACAACCGCAGCCAACTCCAAATCATGAGTTAGGTAATTAACTTCATGGGGTCGCAACTGGTGTGAAGCATAAGCTATTACACGTTCCTTCTGCATTAGCACACATCCAAGTCCATGCTTGGAAGCATCACAATACACCACAAACTCTTCTTATAAATCAGGCAACGCCAAGATAGGAGCAGAAGTCAGCCTCATCTTTAACTCTTCGAAGCATCTTTCACATTCAACCGTCCATACAAAAGGTTGGTTCTTCCTTGTCAAGTTCGTCAAAGGTCTAGCAAGACGAGAAAAACCTTCGATGAACCTCCGATAATAACCGGCAAGTCCAAGGAAACTTTAGATTTTTGTAACCGACGTAGGTCTAGGCCATGCCATAACGGCTTCAACCTTAGAAGGATCAACCGAAATACCATCCTCGGATATCACATGTCCAAGAAATTGGATGCTCGCCAACCAGAATTCACATTTAGAGAGCTTGGCGTACAACTGGTTCTCTCTAAGAATGTTCAGCACCACCCTCAAATGTTCTTCGTGTTCCTCACGGCTCTTGGAATACACAAGGATATCATCAATGAACACCACAACAAAACGATCTAGGTATTCATGAAAGATGTGGTTCATGTAACTCATGAACACCGCTGGAGCATTAGTCACTCCAAATGGCATCACAACATACTCGTAATGGCCATATCGCGTCCTAAATGCCGTCTTCGGAATATCTTCGGTTCTCACCCGAATTTGATGATAACCAGAACGTAAATCAATCTTTGAAAATACCACAGCACCTCTTAATTGATCCAACAGATCATCAATGCGAGGTAAAGGATATCTATTCTTTATCGTCAGCTTGTTCAATTGGCGGTAGTCTACACACAACCGTATGGTTCCATCCTTCTTTTTAACCAATAACACAGGAGCTCCCCAGGGTGACACACTGGGTCGAACAAACTCCTTCTCAAGTAGCTCTTCAACTTGCTTCTTTAGTTCAACTAACTCCATAGGAGACATTCTATAAGGAGCAATAGACACTGGTTCAGCACCAGGTACAAGGTCAATAGCAAACTCAACCTCCCTTGGAGGTGGTAAGCTAGGTATCTCTTCGGGAAACACATCCAAAAAGTCAGACACCACAGGGATATTAATGGGATCGAGACCACTCGTCCCATCGGTAAGAGATAGTAATATGCAAAGTTCAGCTATACATTGCACATCAAACTGTCCCATATCAGAAGAAGGGAAAATAACGGTCCGTTGTTGACAATCAACCATAACTTTGTTGGTGGAGAGCCAATCCATACCTAGTATGATCTCCAATCTCTTCATAGGTAAGCAAATAAAAGACACCACAAATCTTCTCCCATCTAGGAGCATATCAACATTATCACACCGGTTAACCGATCTGAGACAAGTACCGGTTGGGGTGGTAACCACAAGAGCATTTTTCATTAAACATATCGGCAATCTCAATCGCCGAACACAATCCTAGGATATAAAAGAGTGGGTCTCACCCGAATCATAAATGACATGAACTGAGTGTCCAAGAATTTCACACTTACTTTCAACCAGATTTTCTGCTTGTGCTGCTTCCTCACCGGTCACAGCAAATACTCTTCCGGCATTGGGTTAAAGATTTCCACCATCCCTATTTCCACCACGAGCACCATTGTCATTTCCTCGACCGTTGCCATGCCTTCCACCATTATAGCCACCTCGACCGCCACATTGACCACCATTATTTCCATTACCACGGCCCCGACCACCATTATGGCCTCCGCGGTTCACATGAGCAGGTGCATTAGCACGGTTGGGAACATTAGCTTGTACCGGAGCCGGTCTTGCAAGCATGGGACATGCAGGACGGATATGTCCCACCTGATCACAATTAAAGCACACAACATCTTCACGGTGCACACATTCCCGAACATAGTGCGGTCCACCACACCTATAACATCTCGGCCCATTAGTATTTACATTACCCCAGCCAAAAGTATTACCACGTCCACCGCCTCTAGCTTGGACATTAGAGTGGGCACCCCTCAGAAAGCATCCTCTTCTGAAATTTCCCTGCCTCTTGAAACTAGATGATTGACCCTTCAACTTAGAGTTGAATTTAGAATGTTGAGAGGGAGCATGTTCTTCATAAATATGGCACTTATTCACAAGCACCGTGAAACTTCGGATTTCCTGATGGCAAATGGCCCTTTGAATATCAGGACGTAGACCATTCTCAAATTTCACACATTTTGACACTTCAATTCCCTCTTGTTGATAAGGAGGGTAGAATTCACAAAGTTCTTCAAATTTGGAAGCATACTCTTCCAACGTCATCGTGCCTTGCCTGAGTTCCATGAACTCGAGTTCCTTCTTGCTCTTGTAACTTTCGGGCATATATTTCCTCATGAGTTCAATTTTAAAATTTTCCCAAGTTAAGGGAATAGCAGCAACATTCATTCTACTCTTGGTGAATCTCCACCAAGTCTCCGCTTCATCTCTTAGCATAAAAATAGCATACTCCACTTTCTAGAGCTCATTGCACTCGAAACTATCAAAGATCCGCTCACAAATCCAAGCATAGGCTTGTTCAAGCCTAAATCCACCATGAAACTCAAAGGGTTTCCGCTTCAAAAACATGTCAAGGCCTTGAGTACCTTGAACAATAAGAGCAGGTTATCTTTCTGCCTCATGTCTTTCACGGTTTTATGTATCAAGGAGATCCGCAAAACGGTTCAAGGCTCTAGCTATAGCGTCATCATTATCTTGACGACGATGGGCCATCTCGATATCTAAAATCATAACAAATATTCATCTAACATTAGTAATCTCATTCATAAAAATTCCCCTATAATCTCACACTATAGCACTTTATCATAAAAATTCAGTTATGGCTCTCCATCATGGAGTCCAATATCAACCAATACATATTCAAGCTCATACAAGAATATTATTATATCATAATGTAGTATGCATTCACAATTCATCGGATTCATCATTGAGGGAGGATAGTGTGAAGAAAGCTTGGCTGGACTTATAACAATTACTTTTAATTCACAATCAGTTCATACTTAACCAAACAATAAGGACAATCATCCCTCAATTTCATATCATATTCTAGTAATAACAGCAGCTGATCACAGTAATTCAGAGCTAATAATGCTCTGATACCAGGTTGTGACACCCCAAAAATAGGGGTAAATTTTTTGCGATTCAATGTATTTAATTCATGATAATTGTAAGAGATAAGACTACATAATTATTAATTTATTTATTCATTTCCCCGGACCTATCAGAGACCTATCTCATATGTGAAGATATAAGAAGGTAAGTCAAGAGGAGCAACAAGGCATAAGTGCCCCAATTTAGAACAGCGGAAGGATTTAGAACAAGATAATGCTATGTGATTGAAATTAAGGAGAACAACCATTAATAAATTTAATAAAACAGATTTTTCTGACCAACATAATCCAGAAACAGTGTGGGAACAGGTTTTAATGAAAAGAGGAGAGAAAATAATTCGATCACAGTTTTTGGGGATAACAGGGGTCCCCCTCGCTCAAGCGAAGTCCTTACTCGCTTGAGCGAGTACTACATAATGCACATGGGCGAGGCAGAAGAGAGCTAAGCGAAAGAGGAAGAAAGTATCAGGGGGAGAGCTTCGCTCAAGCGGATCCGACTCGCTTGAGCGAGACACACAATCCTCACTTGGGCGGAGCCAGCGAGCCTGGGCGAAAATCGTCCAGAAACAATTCCCATACCAGCTCGCTTGGGCGAGCAACTCAACTAAGGCAATTCGCTTGAGCGGAAATGGTTCCAGTGCTAGGCGAATACTCACTCAGACAACTAGGCTTCTCAACACAGGATTTTCAATCAGGAAAGTCCCTCTAACACCGACTCCCATCACTCGGGTTTCCATTGGGCAGGATCCCTCCAAAACCGACTACTAGCATTCGGGTCTTCCACTCGGCAAAATAACTCTGACCGACCCATCACTCACTCAGTCTTTGCTTGGCAAAATTAGTTCAGACCGAGTCCTCTCTCACCCAGTCTTATACTCGGTAAAACCTTCTAGAACCTGACTCACCTATGTTTGGTCATTCACTCAGAATTTCGTTCCGAGACCGACTCATTACCTGACTAGCTTTCACTCGGCATTTTATCACAATTCCGACTACCTCTCTTTTCCACTTGAGGAGAGTTATTCCAAGGAAAATTCTGGACGAACACACACCGAGTATCACCAATCGGTGTTCTCCCACTCAGAGATTACAAAATCGGGACACACCACTCGGAACAAGTACACTGGACTCGGAAATTCCCCTTCGAGACTCCACTGCCCAGATCATCACACTCAAGAGCCTTCTCACTCGGATTATCTATACTTCCTCACTCGGAAAGTCATGACTCGGGCTTGGATCACTCAGAATTTACTCAGAAGTTTCACCCTCTCTTAGTTTATTTTCAAACTCTCACTTGGGTAGGATACATTCATGAACTCACCCCCTCACCATTAATGATCTCGCCTGGGCGAGTGCCATTCCTTAGGCCCTTCGCTTGAGCGGATTTCTTCCAGTAGCCAATCCCCCAATTCTCCTAGCATTTACGCATGAGCGAATTAGCCATTCGCTGAGCGAAATCAGGCCAGTAGCTAATTCCCTTCTCCTTCGCTCGGGCGAGACTCCATTCGCCTGGGCGAAATTCCTCCAGAGAGCAAACACTGATACTTGCAAATTTCTTCCAGAGAGCAAACACTGATACTGGGGCAAGTTCGCTTGAGCGAGATTCACTCTCGCCTAAGCGAGAATTGCCCAGTAGCTAATTTTCATCCAGAAGGGACTCTCGCTTGGGCGAGGACCCATCTGGCTCGGGCGAATCTATCAGAACTAACAGAACACACGATTTTACAACACAGCCAGCCAGAATTTCATTCCAACATTTTCTACCTAATTCATTATATCAAGTCCAATCAACTAACTAAGTAAAACTTACTTCCAAATGAACCTACTCAAATATTCATGTCGTATTTCATTATAGCCTTACAAAATTATTCCAATACCTGTTCCACTTCACAAAACCACTACTAAGAAACACTTTTTCATTCATTCATCAAAATGTAGTAAAGTTTTCATTGAAATTCATCTCATATACATTTATAGGGTCATAAACAAAAATGAGCCATACACCCAAGCACTCATTTTTCTTCATGACCCTTAGAACTTCCATAACATATATATAAATTCTTATCATCCATATGATTATCTTATCAATTCAAATCTGATCAACATATACAAAATGTCATCCCCTTATAACTATTCCCATTACCCATACAATTTTTCTGACAATTCAAATCTATTCAATATATACATAACATCAACACCTTACAACTATTTCCACGATTACAAAATCATATATTGCCGGCCAAGGCATTCTTTACCAAAAAGTGAGGCTTCCTTCACACTTCTCCTCCATAAAATTGCTCCAAGCAAGTCCTACAACACAGGAGCTAAAAAGATATACCACAGGGAGAGTGAGTATACTTTCTCAATGATGAAAATCCAACAAATAAGATGATATATGCATGAATGCAATACAAACATCTCCTCTTCAAGAAGAGTTCCATCAATATTAAATCATTCAACCATCAAATGTCATTCAATCACAATATTCATTAAATTTCTCAGAATCATATCAGCCAAGTTCACAATCATAAACAGTAATTTTTTAAAAGGGAATGTCCACCCACACCTCACTCAACCTCATCATTAGAGTATCACTCTATGCCATGCTTTAAGGCTGTTGCACATGCTAATGTTTACAATGCATATGCACGGATCCGGTTTCATTTCTTTAGGTGATCGCAACCACCATAATCATACAATCATTCTCAATGGTTTCCCGCCTCGCAAGGGGTACTCCCGCCTCATGATCGCAACCATGGGCATTCAATCTCAATGGTCCCGCAGGGCCTTTCATTTCAAACACTGGGTGATCGCAACCACCGGTCCAATAATCACAGGAACTCGCAAGCCCTTTTATATTTCCAACATTAAGTGATCGCAACCACTTATCAACATCATCATGATATGCATGCCATGCCATCTATGCAATGCTCATGCATGCCTCAACCTCATATGGCTATCTCACCCTCTCATCTAGGGTAAATCCATACTCAATCACACAGTTATTCACAATTCAAACATAATCAACATTCCTTATGTTCAAGAAACATTCCAACCAAAGATTTAGAGTACTCATCATACCATTCATGAAATCAAATACACATCAAATCAAGACAGCATGCCATATTACATTAATACATACATTATCATCACAATTCTCATACATTCAGAAAATACACCCCTCTCCTACCTTAGGAGAAGTACACCTCCGGGTTTGACGTTCCCGCTTCACCAGAGTTATCAAGTCCTACACCAATCATTATAGGACAACATCAATTATTCATTCAAAGGCCATTTTAATACACATATACATATCTATGTACATATGGTTCTCATCATGTGGAAGCTATCTTAAGTTTATTCATTTGCTTACTTAGGTTTTGGGAATTCCTTCCCTTAACTCACCCTTCATTATTATTAAAGTAGCAACCTATATTGTTAGGTTGTCCATTTACCAAACTTACATTTAATCCCATTTCATGTGGTTTCCATTTATATATTCCAACTACCATCTCTAATCATCATTAAATATCAATGTTTCTATATTTATTACATTTCCCTCATCAATAAATGTTAACCCTTTCATTATTATACATTTCCCCCAAATTCCATAAGTTAGAGTTTCCACTAAACTCACCATCCATCATAGGTGCTCATTATTCATCAACCCCAACCTCATATACTCATTTATTACTCATAAATACCCTTATTTATTTCACCCACCCTTTAGGGTTCATGCATTTTAATGCTTCTTTCCTTTACCCACAACATTTAATACTCCTCCCAAGTTACCATTCTCTATTTTCTAGACTCCAAATACAAAAGTGATGCTAAAGAGCTTACCTTGCTCTAAAACAAAAATAGAGTTCAAGAGGGAGAAGAAGAATGACGAAAATAAAGAGGAGGAGAGGAGAAGCTTTAAGCCACCATGCCTCCCTTCAAGCCTTAAGGATGGACGAAAAGGAGAAGGAAAAGAGCACCCGGTTGTTCAAACTCTTGGGAAGAAGAAGAAGATATGACGAAGGGAAAAATAAGGGAAGAAGAAGAAGTGTGTCTGCTGCCAAGAACAAGATAAGTCATGGAAGTGAGAGTGAAAAGAGTGAGAGTTTTTATTTACATTTTAACTCTTCACTAAACTCTTCCGTTTTTCCATTAAACAGGCTCTCAGTTCAGGCTCGATACGTATTCTAAAAATTTTTCCGAATACATATTTGGATTCCCAATATCATTATCTACAGCCCTGACCAATGGCATCTCAATCGGAGATACTTGGTCCGACACCCATATTCTATCCGGGTCAGTTTTCAACTTATCCGGTCACAACAATTCACCAACAGCCTCAGAGATTCTTAATTAAATTATTTCTAGTATTTTAGAACATTAGTTGGTCCACATCTAATTATTCAATGTTTATTCTCTTAATTTAACTTCCTACTTTAAAAATTTGGGGTGCTATAGAGGTGGTCACGGTTTTGAAGAGGAGAAGGGAGAAGGGAGAAGGAGCAGAAACAAATGGAGAATGGTGAAGAGAGAGAGGTTCCAACAAAAATATGAGGAAGGAGGGAGAGAGAAAGTGTAAAAATTGGGTTTTTACCCAAGGGTTAATGTCCTAACTTTTTGCTTTTGCTATTTGGTCCACAACTCCCTTTGTCCATGGATTAATAGAGATTAGATAAAGGAAGGGAGAAAGCCATAGTCAAATGAAGAGAGGGAGGTGGATTTTACAATTTATTTTAATTCCAATTGCCTCGTATTTTCTCCATTTAATATTATACGCCATGTCCAATTAATTATCTCCTTAGCACTAAACATTATCTCAACTATACCGCCTCAACCCCAATGATTTTCTAAACATTCTAGACCCATTAATTATTTAATTTGACTAAGTGGGTCCCACATCACCCGTTAAATCACCTGGTTCCGGTAAATCTTAACTTACCGATAATTCACCTTTAACGTCTAACAAAATCTCCCATAATTATTGGACCATAAATAATTAATTATCATTATTCGATAAATTGTTTTCTTTAAAATTTAGAATGTTATATAAATTCCTAGAAATACTAGGTACATAAAAAGTATCAAACAAGTCTAAATGAAATCCAGTGTCAAGGATTAAACGATAAGTCCCGACAGCTTCCACTGGAACCTTCACTCTATTCCCCATAAAGACAAACTTCTCAATTGGGTTTATGGTTCGGGTTGAAAGGAATCCCTGCATCATATTAGAAACATGAGTTGTACATCCAGAGTCAATCCACCAAGTATTATGGGGAACTTCAGTTAAATTTGATTCGAAATATACATAAGCATTATGCTCACCTTTCTTTTCGAACCAAGCTTTATGTTTTGGGCAGTTCTTCTGGAAATGTCCAGAGTTCCCATAGAAATGACATTTGTCAACTTTTTTCTAGATTTTAGTAGAGGACTCGCCAATCTTTAATGGTCCTTTGCCCTTTCCATGTTTCTTAACAACTTTCTTTCCACCTCCTTGATTATTCAGATAATGAGGAGTGATTCCCCTGATTCTTTAGTCTGGTTTCCTCTTGAACTAACATACTGTGCAATTTATACACATTCCATTTGTCTTTCATGGTATTATAGTTCATTTGAAAAGGACCATACTCAGACAGTAACAAGTTCAAAATGAATTGCACAAGGAAATTCTCATCCACTTCCATTCCTAGAGACTTAAATCTTGCTGCAATATTAGTCATCTCAATAACATGTTGCATAACACGAGAACCATCAAACTTCATGGTGGTTAAAGTACTTATTAATGTCCCAGCAAGAAACTTATCAGCAGTTTGGGAGCACTCTTCCATAAATTTCATAAATTCTTTTGCACTTTCAGTTTTGGGAAGAGCGGACTTAATGTTATTTGCTATGCTCATTCGCATAAACATCAAGCTAAGTTTATTTGACTTTTCCCAAGCTTTATAATGGATTTTTTCTTCATTGCTACTAGCAGCAATAATAGCAGCAGGTTTCTTAACTTGAAAAGCTAAATCAAGATCCAACACACCTAAGTGAAATTGGACTTGTTCGCTCCAATCAGAGAAATTTAATCCATTAAAGATTGGAATAGACATAGCATGCGAATGTAAAGATACAGGAACAAATCCTACAATTAACATATGCTTAACATTAATGCTTTGAGTCATAAATTTAACATACAAATAGATTCAAACAACAAACAAGCATTTTATGTATACCAATGTTCTTCTTTGGGTGATACATTAATACACACACAAAAAATAATGCTAATAACATTAACATTATTTGGTAAGACATATGCACTAATTAGAAATAATTATTATCTTTGGATATATAAATAAAACTAATAATGCATACTGACTACCAACAATTATATCCATTAATTATAAGAACAACTAATCAACCTTTGGGTGATCCATAAATGCCTTATAATAATGAACTTTTAATTAACCCATTAACCAATAATTTATAATTTAGCATCCATTCTATGGGTAATTGAAATAAAATTATCACTTATTTGGAATTAAATAAAACATTAGGATTTGATCACTTTGGTGATTACAAATCTATCCTACATTTAATCCCAATACAAATCATAATAATTAAATATTATTTTCAACTATAAAATCTAGTTGTTTCACAAGACTAACAACATGCATATGTTAAATTTGAATTTTAATCCATATCACCATTCAAATTCAATCATTAGGATTATCAAGTTGGAAATTTCATTTGATTCTGGAATAATTAGGATAGTACTTTCATCTTAAGTGGCTATAATGGATGACATGAATGGATCCTTTACAATACATGTACATGATCTTTTATATTAATTTCCAATTTGAGTTATGCTTGATACTTGCCATTTATAATTACAAATTGAAATTGACATGATAGGAAAAGCATTTGTAATCATGTTCTTATCTTAAATAAACTTTTAGAATTTCAATTTGCAATCAGTTCATAATATACGGCGGAATGAAAAGTAACAACCTTTATCACAATACAAAATTCCACCATTCACAATTTCTTAATATTAATATTAGGGTTCATACAAATTGGGAAAAAATCATTCATGGAGAAACATAAATTCAATAACGGCGCTCTGATACTACATGTAAGTTGTAGTTTTAGGCATTTGTGATTCCATTAATTGCTACTACACATCATAAGGATCTTAGAATTTATGATTCTCATATGTTTTTCACTAGTAAGAGAAACTTACCTTATCCATGAGAGATCCAATAAGAATGCGTTTTTCTGTCTCCTTTCTCTATCTGCCTCTTGGCCCTTCTTTTCTTACTACACTCTGTCTTGATGGGTAATTGTGAGTAACCTTTATGGCAGAGACAGAACCCTTTTATTTCCCTTATTAACCAACTTCCATCAAGTTAGTTACCATCAGTTTAATATTTAATATTATAAAATTAACTTCCTATACTAACCAATAGGTCCCTTTAATTTATTAAATCATCCTATAACCATAATTCACATGAGTCACATAATTTAACTTTATTTATTTATTTATTTCCAACAGTTATGAGTCCTAACAAGTTTAATTCCTAGTGAAACTAAAATATTACCATGAGTTAAAGATTTCTTTTCATGTATGACTTTTTTTCTTTTTTTCATTTTAGTTGTATAGCATGTGGTGGTGGTGATAGTTTGTGAGAAAGAAGAAACTAACGAATGGCCCATTTTAGATTTGATTGCCATAAAACTTTGCGGGCTATATGTTTTTCCCATTCCAAAACTATTGACGTTGTTTGTTCGTCAAAATTCCAATGTATGCTTAACTTATGCATAAAAATGCATTTAAATCAAAACAATGTAAATGTGTGCACCAAACTAACCAATTAACCTTCAAACTTCGCAAGACCTATATGCACGACTCACGAATGATGTAGGGAACCTATCGGTCCCTTCTGAGGGTCCGAAAACCCGTCGGATCTCAAAATCGCCTCTCCAGTTCCTAAATTCCATATCTTTACCTATTTTCACAATTATGCAAAACATACATTAAATCATCACCACATCAACCATTCAATTCACAATCACACTCAATATATCATTCACATGTATTACAAGACCTGCCCATTTCAATCATTCATACAATGGTCTTGTGCCATACAACCACACATACATGATAATAATATCACCCTACATCACCATATATTACAAAGCCTAACCCAAACATCATAATCACGTAAACATTCAACATCATCAACATACCAATCACATACACATATAATTATTTAATCAATTATCCAAGTAGCTCCATGCCACTCGGTGTTGCCACACCTATGAACACTAAGTAAATTTGCATACACGACATTAACCAATTAATAGAATTCTACATTCCTATAAATTAATAAATATATATACATATATAACCATAATTCTTATTTTCCACTCCGCCCTGGCCTCATTTAGCGCTTGCCTCCATGATGTCCATCAACAACCTACTAGCAGTCACTAAAATCACAACAGAAGAGGGTGAGTAACTAGGATTAAGAATCAATGTAGAAATAAATAATCAAATATTAGGAAAAGTGCAATGTAGCTACCTTCCTATTTAAAAGCACCGTTCATTATTACTTTTCTATATATCCAATACCAGTTCAATTACGTCAACCTTAGGCTCGTCATATAAACAACTAACATTATTTCATCATCAAATCACCATGCATAATCTCATTACTATTCAATTAATATTACTAGATCATAACATCAATCAAACCATATCATTTCATACCTTCACCCGCCACACTAACTCCAACATATATATATATATATCATCCAACCAATATATCAATCAATCATATTAAAATCATTGACATCCTCCCTTACCACATATTCATTTCATTCCTTTCAATAATATAAATCCTCACACAAGCAATAATAGAGATATCATCACAAGTCAAGGCATGTAAAACACAACTAACTCTCAAATAGATAATATGATGCCCAATTCAGATATTAAAAGGATCGACCTTTAGTTGGGGGTCCTACTTGACACCCCATGAACCCTTCTTGGTCCATCGAGCCCTACTTGGCTCCCCCTCAACCACTAGGTCCTACTTGACCACTAGGTAGCTCAACTGGGTCTAACTTGATCACGGAAGCCAAAAGCGAGGGTAACATATATCGTTGGTCATCCTCAACCACATAAATCACATAAACAATCATTTCTTACTCAAATGGTGTAAAAGCCTCACCTTTTCAATTATTTAGGGCGGCCACAAAGATCAGGCCCCAAATATAATATCATATATCACCAGGTATCATCTCACTAATAATCAATCATAATCATGAATCTCAATCATCAGATATAACAATGTACTCCACGCCACTTGCTACACAATTTCAAAGTATACCTATTATACACTTGAAATCAAAATCATGTCATCACACCACACATGCATATATCAACCTCATCAATAACATACTATCAGTCCATTATTAATCATCAACATAAATCATCATTATCTTTAATTCACCAACACATTCTAACAAAATCATTATTAATCAAGACCATGCTCATGATATCCATATACATGTACATATATAACATTACTATCATTATTAGCAATATGTCATTTATTCTATCTTTGCTCGTTAACTTAAAATCCGTCCTTACTTTGAATTTAACATTAACTCATGGCATTTATCATAATTTACAATCACACTATTTTATTATAAACTTCCTCCACATTAATTCCTTATCAAAACCGTTCATTATAAATTTTATGACTTCATGTTTACTCACATAATCTTACTATCACGCTAATATCATTTATGCATTATCAATTACAAATCATTATATTTCTCATTATTTGTTTTATACTCTCCCACCTCGCATTTATATATATTTTTATGAATGTGTATAACCCACTTAAACTCACCATCTAATTTATGAACTACCATATATATATATATATATATATATATATACACACACACTTTAATCTTCTTAGTATCATAACATCATTATACCACTCAATCATTTACCAATCTATTAATTATTTTGTCTTATTTACTTTAATAATTCCATTCACCTCTATTTTACATAATTTTGCAATTTGTCATAAATTATTTAAATTAATTTAAAACAACTAAAAGCGGCTATAATATACTCTTTTCCTATACGCTACTGGCGCAATCACATTTCTATATTAACCTTAACCCAGCACACCCACTTACCTCGATTTTGAGCTTTCCAATTCTTCAAATCAATTATCGGGTTCTTCTGAAATCCACCAAACTCTGAGATTAAAATTAAAGAAGTTCCAATTAATATCATAATCACCAAAACAATAACCCGCAACCTTGGAATAATTCCAAACCTCAATCCAAGGTTATTAAAACTTACCATTTCCATTTTTGACTCTTGTTTTCAAGCCCCACTGTATCGAATGACCTTCTGACTCCTAATTTGAAACCTACAATTGTTGAAATATGAAATCTATTAGCTTTTCTTTGTACCCATCGTCCTATGAGTAATATGCAAGTCTTCCTTTGCCACAAAATGCAAAATCAAAGCTTCCCTATCACCATGCAATTTATAGGTAGAAAGAGAAAAGAAAATGGGGAAAGAAGAAACTTGAAATTGAGAACGCATGTGAATGTACCTCGCTCCCTCGATGCCAAAAACATAGTTAATTTGGAGATTCCACCAAGGTTTGGCTTGAATTAGGTCCTAGTGCTTGACGAAGAAAGAGAAAGCCCTAAATTTCTATTTTTGTTTTCTGTTTTGTGTCACTATCACTGAATGTTATAACTCTAATCGTGACGTTAACACTACGCGTTAACTCCAAAATTTTACCCTGACCCTATGTGTCAGCTGGGCGCTACACGTCAAACAAACTCCATAAACCCCCCTTTTAATTCATATTTAAATTACAGAAATGTCATATATCCTTGATTATTATACTTTATACTCATTTACATATTTATTATCCTTTTTAAATATAAAACCATGCGGGATGTTACAAGTAGAGACCAAAAAGCAACGATGGTGAAAATAATAACCAATTTAGAGACCAAGGACAAATTTACAAAGGTAAGTCACTAAATTAATCACTAAAAATATGAATATTATTTTAAAAATTAAACATTAGGCATTCAAGTTAGCGACTGAGTTTAGCGATGGATGTTGAATTAACACTTAGCAACAAATATAATTTGGTCATAGTTGGATATGTTAGTGATAGTCTACGAAGGTGGACACCAAACAAGTAAGCCATTTTGGTGACCAATGTTAATCTGATCATTGTTTTGTAATTATTTTTTACCATATTAAGTGAAACGGTAGATAACTCATGCAATGCACGAGTTTGTTTAAATAATAATTCCAAAGGGGCAAGTATTCTTTGGATAAGTATAAGAATGTTTGAATGAAGGTACCAATTAATGATTTTTTAGAGCTTATTTATACTAGTTACTTTGGGAAAATCCCATGGAATAGAAAAGCCCAGGCAATAAGAATTTATATGTAGATAGCAAGCACAATGATCACATCTACAAAATCTAACTTTAATTGCCCCAAACATAAAACACTTAACTAGTAGTCAAACAAGAAGAAATAGTTGAAATGAGTGTTGGAAATAGATGGCCTAATCTATTAGTATTTTTTTGTCCAAAATATGTGTAAGTTATTTGACTAGATTATTTGGTCAATGCAGTTACGCTAGTCAATGAAAATGGGGTAGACTAGAAATATTTGATAAGTTGAGTTTATTATAATAACTTCAAAATGTTCAAGGTACTTTTTAATTTAGCCTAGATTAAAATGAATCACACTCTCACATCCCGTCCATGGTTTCATTATCACGTAAATTCATGTAGAAACAAAAAAACAACATCATGTAATATTCATGTAGAAAGAAAACGCATCAAAACAAAAATCAATATCACATAATATTCCTACCTTTATTCTTAACTTAGTATAACCTAATATCACATATAACAATTTTAATAGGATCTATACTAGAATTTGGAACATCTAACATTGAAGATTTAATGGGAAAATATCTATCTTTTGAGGATTTAATGGGAAAATGTCTATCTTTTGAGGTCATTCTCAATCATTATAATATTTATCCACATTCAAATATGCATGTCAATAACATAGTTTTCCATTTTTACTATCATAACCTTCACTTCATGAGACTATTAGTGGTGAGAGTAAAAATAGATATGGGCTTATCCAAAATGAGTGAAGTGAGGATCTTGCCCTCATCATATATCCCATATAACCAACTATCCCTTCATCATGGATATTAGACCTATTAGGCTCTACATAAACTCACATACATATGAACACATTGTTTTTCTCTAAACCCATAAAGAATCACAAACTATGAGGGTCTACAAACACAAATATATATGATTTCTCAAAATTAATAATGGACCGTAGAATTATATAAGTCCCCACACACACATATGAGATTTATTCCCACATACCAAAACTTTTATTTTCACCATTCTCCTATTTTCTTATAGGGGAAAGTCTAAAACATCCGCCTACTAAATTACTTTTTTCCCTTTCCTTTTTCTTTCCCTATGTATGGTAATTTTCATCTTTGAACCTTTTGTTCCCCCTTTCTTTCATGCCTTTACTTTGGCATAAGTTCCTCTCATCCTTGGCTCCATTATCATGTTTTTGTTATCATTGCAACGTATTCACTTTTATTAAGTTAGTTACCTATACAATAATTTTTACATTATACATGTGTGTGATTATTGTTGTTTAAGGGAATTGTGTATTGTTGTGAGACATATATAATTATTAAATATTTACCTTCTCAATCATCAAAACTAGCTAGCATTACCTCTGATTCTAAATATAAACAAAAGTAACTAATTTCACACATAATAAGAATAATGGTTAAAAATAGTTATTTGTGTTAATATTGTCAAATATTTGATACACTCCCCTGTTACCTTTTAAAAGCCCTTATTTTCAAAGGCACATAGTTTTAGGAGAGTAATTATTATTTTAAGTTTATAAAAAACAATTTTATATTTCTAATTGTATCCTTATTTAAAGTCAAATTTCACCATCTTATATTAATTATACATGTTTGAAAGCATTAAATTCTTAAGGGTAAATTAGGAAAAACATAAGAAATGCTTTTAATTTCTTTTGTAGGGGCTTATAAAAAGTAACATAACTTTTTTATTTTATGGGCTTATAAAAGGTAATGGAGGGAATAGTTTCCTAAAATACCCATAAGGAGGATATATTTAATAGAAAAATATAAGATTAAAAAATTATATTAAAATTTACTCATGTTTAAAATCAGGGGTATATAGTACATAAATATCATTCATCAATTAAATAAATGGTCTTATGTTAGCATTGTGGTTATGCTTTGGTTAAGGGTTATGTTGGATTGTCAGAGATTGCTTAACTTAGTCGGTGGGTCATGGCTCTATGTTTTGGTCTTCATTTTTGTAAGCCTCGTGGTTTTTTAACGGATACAGGTGTAGGATTATGTAGTAGAAATTATGTGTTCTTGCTTTATGGATTACATCTTGTACCTAGTTTCAAATTTATTTATATTTGGCTTTTTTCTAAAAGAAATAAAATAAGTCGATCATTTCTTGTTAATTAACGCCAACTGCATCTGTTTTGGAAGAGTTATCTATGAATTAAACATGTGTTATTTTAGTATTGACACTAAACTTGATATATGTTTTTGCGTGTTCAATTGTGTATGGATGTGTGATTACAAGAATGAATAGATGCTTATGTTCATTTGAATTCACTAGTAAATTAAAGTATCTTCGCCCATTTGATTAAACTTATTTTTAAGTGTTATTTAAAAAATATTTTATATAAGTATTTTTTTAATAAGTAAATCAGAGTTGCTTCTTAAAATAAGCAGAAATCTATTTATTTTTTGCTTCTGTTTATTTTAAAAACCTTACATAAACACATAAAAAATTTAAAATAAGTATTTTTTTAATTAAATAATATTTATCTCTTAAAATAAGTTTAAACAAATGAATTTTATATATGTTTACCTTCTATTGAATGTTGTCGTGAATCCAATTAATAACAAGCCTATCAATTATATGAATATTAGTGAAACAAATTTTTTCTTATTTATGATTATTGGCATTTCAATTGTACTTTTCAACAGTTTACTATCCTGGATGATTAGAAATAGAGAATTAAAGGAGGAAAACATGGAGAGTAACATAGGCACAAAGGAGAGAAATGTAGATTGAAACAAAGGCTCTAAATGAGAAAGAATACAAATGATAGGGTGATCAAAAGGTTCAGGGATAAAAACTACTACACCAAAAAAGAACATAATGATGAAGATAATAAAAGGAATAAATTAATTTAATAAGGGGTGTTTTGTACTTTTTATGTCAAAAATAGAAGATTAATGAGATTAAAAGTTTTGATGTGTCTAAATAAAAATTCTCTGTACATGGTGATTCGCGAAACCCATAATGGATCACAAAATCATATATAGCCGTCTATATGCATTGTAACATCCTATGTGTTTTTATGTTTAAAAATATCAATAAATGTGTAAATAAGTTAAAATTATAATAATATGGGAATATGTCGCATTTTACGCGATTTAGGAATTAAATAAAGGGAATTTAAGGTTTCTGCCTGATGTGTAGCGTTCAACTGACGCGTAGCATCAGGGTGGAATTTTAAAGCTGACGTGTAGCGTCAACGTCGTGGGCAGAGTTAAAACATTACAGTGACTGAAACATGAATCACATGCAAAATAGAGGCAAAAACATCATTTTCTCTCTTTTCTTCTTTTCTTGCAATTTGGAACTTCAATTCAAGCTAGTTTTGGTGAGATCTTGAGAATCAATCATGTTTTTTCTCTGGGGAGCTAAGGTATACCAATGGGACCTTTTCATTTCCAAGTTTTCTTCCTCCCCTTTCTCCTTCTCTCTCTACTCGTGGTTGCATGTGTGATGGGAGGTTATGATTTCACATTTTAATGGCAGTGTGAAGCTTGGGTGTTGCTTCTAAGGTCATGGGTTCAATAAAAAGCTAATGAGTTTTGTGTTTCAGTGTTCGTATGTTCCAGAACGAGTGTCGAAGGACCGTTAAGTGAAGCGGGTGTTGGAACCGGAGGTGAACCCGCGAGTGATTTGATGTGGGACATAACCGACACCGGGAACAAATTATCAAAGCTTGGAATCTTGGTGAGGGGGTGTTTAGGTCATAATTAATTAAAATTGGTAATATATAATTAGAAATTAAGAAGTATACAATGTTTGTGATAAGTAGAAAGATTTAAAAATATGTTAAAATGGTAAATAGATATATGCATGTTGATGAGAGTGAGTGATTGGTTGGTAAATGTATTGTAGGGGTGATGTATAATTATTTTGAGAATTATGGATGTATGATTATGTATGTTAAATTGGTTTCTAAATGCTTGAATATATGTGTATGAGATTGCATTTGATTGGTTGGGTTTGAATTATGAATTTACTGAATGTATGTTGATGAATTTGATGAATAATGATGGAATAACATGCATGAAGATAAGATAATTAAGAGACGGGTCTGTGTGGTTGCCGTATGTGATGGCAGATTATTGATTATTTCTAGTGTATATGTGATTTGAGATACATGTATGTGATTATGTGGTGTGGGATGGCTGACGGTATATATTATCCCTCGTTTTTGACTCCCATGGTCCTTTGAAGCCTAGTTGAGCTACCTAGTGCTCAAGTAAGACCCAATGATTGAGGTGGAGAGCCAAGTTAGGCTCGGTGAACCAATTCGAGTTAACGGGGTGTCAAGTCGGACCCCAAGCTGAAGGTCGATCCTTTAGTATCTAGATACTAGGAGTCATATTGCATGATGAGAGTCAGTGGTGTTATATTTATATGACTGTGATGGTGCATGAGTTAGTAAATCTAATGTTCATGATGATTGGTGATGATACAATAGTTGTATGGACTAGTGATTGGTAAATTATTTGAGAATATGATATAAATTGGTGCTTGTTATGAGATGATGCGTATTTAAAAATATGATTTATTAGTAGTTTGCTATGATGTAATGACTAGATGAGCTTGTAGGGAATTTAGAAGTTAAACGGTAATTACGGTAAAATATTTACATTGCTATTCTAGTGTTAAGTTTATTGTTTTATATTAATTATGATTTTTGTTTCCAAGCATTCACCCTTACTTTGGTTTTCCATTTCTTTTAGTAACCAATGATAGGAAAGATGTAGATGCCCCAGAAACAAGTGCCAAGTGAGGAGCCGTATTTGAATCATGTGTAATAACTTAGTATTGAATTGCTTTATAGTTAATTTCTGTGTGTTGTGATACATGGTGCTTATACTTGTGATTTTGAGACTTGCGACGTCTTGGATTATTTGTGGTGTGATGATGAGATTTATGATGTAGAATGTAACATCCTCGATTAACTAGGACAAACCCTTCTGCTGGGTTATCCTACTTAACTAAAAGGTTACAAGTTTTTAGAAAAAGTGGGAATTTTTTTTTTGTATAAGTAAAACAGTGGCAGATCAGTGGAAGCAAGCATTAGATAATTTACATAGTCATTCATAAACTGTTAGTGATTGTACTCTTAAACAAAATGGGGCACGCAGGCACCCTAAAATATGTACAGTCATCCTTAGTCTTGTTACTTGATTAGCTATATTTATTTAACTATACAATCCTATGTTCGTCAAGCGCTCCCAGCTGGTCCCACTTACAGCTGCTTCTCGTGTTCTGGTTCCTGATTTCCAGCTCTTTTGTTATTAATAAGTAGAAAGGGGTGAGTATATACTCCGCACCCTAAGGGTTCCCAACAGATAGTATAATTTAATTAATTCAAACAACACATGTACAATCTATGGCAATTAATAATGTTGCAATGAGATGCATGAGTTAGGTTTATTATGAATTATCTGATGTTTAAGTCTCATGATGCATGTGGGCCTAATAAACAAATCCATCATCATCATCATCATCATTCTCATTATCTTATCCATTGGAAGCTATCCTGCTCAGGTTGTCCCTGGGCACAATGTTTCCAGACTAGAGCGATCGGAGCCCACCAAGTCCCTTACACATCATATCTTATCACTAGGTACGAATAGACTCACAAGTCCTACTCATAAACATGGATCCATCTTATCTTCTCATTCATATCTCATAATAATGGGACTTGACTCTACAAGATCATAGTTACACTCTGTCTTTCGTCGAATTACATTAGGCTTACCACAGACCGTTCGACATTGGGCGCGAATCCAAGCCATTGGATGCCCAACCCAATTGTACTCCTAAGATCCTTCATGGGGATGTGAATGTTCTCTAGCGTACCCCGGTGTATGCTTTAGTTTTCACAAGAGTCCTTTTCATGATGCAATATACACATTTTAGTTCTCTTATTTCTTTTGACCCTATGTGTTTCTTACTTCGAGATATTTGTCCTTAAGTTGTTAGGTCCCACCTATTTTTTGGATATTGTAGTTCATTCATATTTTGTTTAGAAAACATACCGACTATATCTTGGCCAAAATAACATTCAGGTTGATGAGTAAATAATGTGTTTCTTATATTAATAATAATAGTAAGAAAATAATATTAATAATAAGGCGGTAGGCCCGACCATTATAATACAGAAATATAAAGGACAAAATTTTAAATAAAGAAAATTGTGAAGGATAAGGCAGTAGAGCCGACCATTATATCCATTAATATAATGACAGAAAATAAAAAATAAATTAATAAATAAAATTATAAGAGCGGCGGCAGAGTCAGCGATTATGCTCAATAATATAAATGATAGAATTTAAATAAAGAAAATATTTAGAGTGGCGGCAGAGTCGACCATTGTACTCAATAATAGAAGTAACAGGAAATTAAATAGGATAAACTATTAAGAGCGGCGGCAAAGCCGACCATTATGCTCGATAGTAATTAATATAATAATAATAATTATAATAATAAAATTAACAATAATAGTCATATTAGTAGTAATGAGATATTTGGTGGCAATATTATTCCTTGATTTCATTTTCTTTAGGAATCGGGGTTAACGTGTTGAGGAAAAATATAACGATATGGGTAGTAGTATACACTTCTCAATGATTATTACAACTATGGACATAACATGAATTTACATAATAAAGGCCATGTGCCCGTCCATCCTTATATCCTCATTTATCACGTTTTTCAAAACTTATTTACTGGAGTCCACATTGACACCCATGGTCCTTAATATTTTCATAATTCAGTACCTAACTTGTCCACTTACTCATCATGGTTAGTAATAGCTAACACAACCAATTAATCACATACACGACAATAAAATATTAATAAAGATTTAAGTGACTTAATTTAACAACAGGAAAATATCTTAATTTTTAACAACAGTTCCTGAACCTGCCTTCGGATAGGTAAGGACCAAAAGTTCCTTAACTTATTCGAACACTCGGTTCACCGCAGGGTACCTAAGAATATACGCCCTTACTTGAGGTGTCGTATTTTTCAAATACTAGATGGAGGGGTGAAAACTCAACTTTCAAACCATAGCTCTGATCGACGATCTGTCTCAGTGATGATCAGAGCTCAGAATGGCCAACATGCAAATAATCGGCCAAGAAGGGAGGAAGATAGCGTCAATGGTTGCCCATGGTAGTGGAGGGTGGTTCGCGGTGACAAGAATTGAAACTGATCGGTAGAAATGAAAAGAAATGAAGATCGAAGGTCGTAGGAAGGAAGAACAGTGAAAACGGAGGTCATGGGGGTCGTAGGTGGTGTTTGGGTCATGTGTTTGGGGGTTGTTTCAATGGTGAAGATGGTGGGTCTGTTGTGGCTTTGGGTGGAGGAAATAGTAGAGGAAGAAGAAAGGTGGAGGTTTACGATGGTCGGAGGTGGTTTTGGCGAAGAACGGAGGTGATTTCGGAGGTTGGTTTTGAGCGTCAATGGAGGAGAGGGAGTGGGAGAGGCAACATGGAGAACAAGAAGAGTGGTGTAGTTTTGAGGAGGGGTGACATCTATTTATAGGAAAATTAGACCGTCGGGTATAGATTTAATCGGTACCGGATGAAACCTTAGTTCCGATTTTTAATACTGAACTTGGAGAGAAAAAGTTAATTTTTTCTATGGCCAAAATCTGAAAAGGTTCTTACAATAAAAGTTGTAGATATTATTTTTCTCTTCGAAACGATACTTGGTACGTGAAAATCTGACACCCAGAGCAAGAGTTATGCTTGAAACAAGGAAAACTACTTTCTAGGACTCTGAAATTATTTTAACTTGTAAAGATTCACCATGAAATATCCTTTGAGAATTAGCTCTTGTGATTTGCATCAAAGTTGTACGGTTGTTAGATACAAGGCCAATAAAAAAAGAACTAAGTGATTTCGACATTGTATGAGCGAGATATTCACGTTTTACCGTGGCTGGGTCACTAAGTTACGAAAATGAAACTTCCTTAAGAAGCTTGGCTTTTTGGGGACGATCAGGCACGAACTAGCTTTTGAGTTCTTCATAAGAATTGTAGAGGGGTTCGATACAAGGGTAAAGAAATTACAATGAACTGATTCTAAGCTCATAGGAGAGAGTTATGAGTTTTCTCGTCATTTAATGAAATTTAACGAGATTAAATAACGGGTTTTTGGAGTACAAATCCTTGGTTCTTCAAGTTGGTGATGATAGGTTACGAATTTGGGTTTGAGACTAGAAATAGAGATTGTTAGGTTTTTCATAATGAGGGAATCAAGACAAAAATTTCTTGATTCTGATACTATATGAGAAAGTTAGGCTTAAAAGACTAAAAGCGTTAGAGCCGAACTTAGATGTTCTGATTTAATTGGGTAGTTTTCTCAAGAAACGGGGTTGATAGGGTCCGAATTAGAGTTTGGGCTCTTTAGGATTCGTGTTTGAATTACCAAAACGGTTTATTAAGGATTTCCTATACTGGAATCAGACATCCTGAAGTGTATAAACGAACAACCGAGTGCCCCTTTTCAGTATAAAACAGGTATGTAGGAACTGACATTCTTTCTCGTTTTATGTAAATGATGGTACTATTCTAAATAGATTATTATCTAAGTACTAGATTTAGGATTGGATAGTCAATTGTTGACTGCCCGTGAGGTCCCTTATTTACTCTCCCTAATATTTATCGTTAAGTATAACCCGTATTATTATTATTATACACAATTAGTATCTCTTTTTATCGAGTTTTCTTAACTCGATTACATTTTTCTTCTTATAAAAGGGTCTCTACCCTGATTATCACTTAAGAATTCTTGTGACTGAAAATCTACAAGGTTAAGGCTGCTTACTAAAAATAAGGATGTTACATGGTATGTGTGATGGAGTATTGATGATTGGAAATAACATTGGTAATGTACAATGGCTAACGTGTGGCATTGGCCATGTTCATGGCATTATGTTATTATGTGTAATTGTATGGCACAGAGCCATTGGATGATTATGTAAAATGGGCAGGTTCTGTGTTGTATGTGTAACTTTTATGTTATGTGTGATTGTGAATTGAGTGGTGAATATGATGATGAAATAGATTATGTTTTGCATATTAGTGAAATAGTTGGGAATGTGAAGATTTAGGAACTGGAGAGGTGATTTTAAGATCCGATGGGTTTTCGGACCCTCGGAAGAACCGATAGGTTCCCTACCTTATTTGTGACTTGTGCATATAGGTCTTGCCTAGTTTGAAGCTTATTTGATAGGTTTGGTGCATGCATTTACCTTAATTTGATTTAAATACATTTTACACATAACTCACGCATATGATGGAATTTTGGCAAATGGATGACGCCAACAGTTCTGAAATGGGGAAAACATGTGGCTTGTGAAGTTTTATGGTAATCAGACCTGATACGGGGCATTTGGGTAGGTCAAGTGGGTTAAATAACCTAAAATCTATGATAGCAACATTTCTATTACTGTCATGCTCACGCGTAGTGGGGGGTGGCGCCCAACACCAGGTGCAAACAGGGGAGCTCACGCGCGTCAGGCCCCTGTTCCTGTTATGCATGTTTTGTTGTTTGTAAATGAACCCTAGGCTTAGGGGTAGCCATATAGATGTTGTTTGGGACTCATTTGACTTCTTAGGAGATTTGATTAATTATTAATTAATTATTTTGCAAAAAAATTATTAGGGTTTTAATTAAACAGATTAAAAACAATTAAAAATATTCTAACAGGTGGTATCAGAGCGGTTCCTTTTAGAACTGAATAGGGTATGGGAAATGTGGTAAATAGAGGAAATTAATTTAGTCAAAATGTCAAATGTATATTGAATGAATTGTAAATTATGTGTCGTATAGGGACATGTGCTTGTATTTTATTTATGTTGTTGTAGGGTAACTTGGCATCGTTCTCTTGGCACTTCGGTGGTATAGTATTTGTGTATATGAGGAAATTATTCTATTCCCTAGTGGGTCATTAGTTACTAATGGTGATGTGTTTGATTTTTTAGAACCGAAACATGGCTGAGGGATCTAGCTTTGGTGGAGGGAATGATTTCTTCTCCAAATTCTCTCAGATGATGAGGAGGGCTGAATCTGGCCCGAGTCTTGATAAATTCTTGAAGTGGGCTCGTCCTACCAACAAAGGAGGCCATGATTATGATGGAGCACGTGTGTGGATGCGAGATATTGAATGAACTTTTGAATATTTTGAGTATGCGAGATATAGAAGGTCCAATTTACTACTTATCAGCTAAAAGATGAGGCTAAAGTATGATGGTGAAGAACTAAAATGCAAATGAATATAGCTGGTGAACCATTGGTTTGGGCGAATTTCTGTAGGAGGTTTCTTGCGAAGTATTTTCCTGATAGCTATAAAATTTACAAAGAAATGGAATTCTTAAAGTTAGAACAAGAGAGAGTATTTATGGCAGAATGTCAAGGAATCCCTAGTACATGAGCAGCGGAAATACAAGGATTCCCATAGGATTTGCAAAGCGTCGTGTTTCAAAGCATAAGATAAACACACACAAAAAAATTGTTTTTAGGATTACCTCTTGAAGAACACCGAAGCAGTCGTAGCCTCGTCCTTTAGGAGTCCACACGAGCACTCCCTCCAGAATCGCAACACTTGCCAACTGCTAGTTTGACGGCGTGTAGCTCTTGCAACTTTTGCGTATTTGTGTCTCTTTTTTTAGTGGACGGTCTATGAGCATCTTATGCTCTATTTATAGGCTTAGGTTTGACCTAATGTGTTCTCTCTAAAGAGTGGGCTCCTTACTCATTCTAAATGAGTTAGGCCCAATAGCTTTATTTTAGTCCAACTAAAATAAAATATTTTCTGACGGGCTTACACTATGTGTGACCCTATAGGTAAAATACTCGGTCATATTAATAATAAATTATTTTATTATTAATATAAAATAAGAGCCGCATCTAGCAATGCATCATTATGTCCGAATATCATTTAATATCAACATAACCTATAAGATATAATTATTTTATATGTTTGTTCCTTTTGTCATGATATCCTAATTGGGCCCAAGGCATGGTCGTATCATCCTTGTATGACCCACTTTATTTTACTTGATACCGGAGTAGACTTGATCTGAGTAAATATATAATATTTATTCTTTCTAGCATGGTCATGCGTTTCCTTAGTCTCACTCCATCAAGTGGCCTACAGATATCACTCCTATCATATAGAAGAGACAAATCCCATCTATATCACTCACATCCCTCTGCATACTTTGTTCATTGCCTAATCACAACCTTTATAGTCCTCTTGTTACAGAAGACATTTGATTGTATTAAAACAACAAACTCCTCATGTAGGAATCGTAGTGACTTCAGGTCGAAGGACTACATATACCATTATCACATTGAGAGTCGTTTATGACATTCATGTAACGATCCATACAACGTTCTCATGGTGGGTCTGTCCAATACATCATTATTCTTAATGTGTACCCATGTGAAGACTTGATAGCATCTATATCTATGATTTGTGAGATCAAGTCATCAGTATACTCACACACTAGTCTTAATGTATTTACATATCCCCATGTAAATACTTGACTAGGGACATTTTAGGAATAACTTTCATATGACCTATTACTCCAAGGATAAATACATTTTAAAACAATTTTAAACTGAAATGCTTATTTTATTAATAAGTAGAAAAATGATACAAATGAAAAAGCAGAAAAGATCATAGTGCATACACCAACACAGAATACACTACAAAATTTGTTGAGTTGTGTGACTTCTATCATCCTTTCTCTTTGGAAGGAACTAAGGAAAATAAACGTGCTAAGTATGAAGCGGGGTTACTGATTGAGCTTTGAAGTGTGATTGTGCCCTTGGAGATCGTGACTATCCATCCCTAATGAATAAAGCCAGGTTGATTGAGGAAGTCTAATTGCAGAGGGTAGCTCAAGCAAAGGATAAGAAACCATTGAAGATAAAGGGATTTGACTTCAAGAGAATAGGGCAATTCTTCTGGGGTGACAAGTCATCCGTCTCTTCTTCATCTTCTTCTTTGGGGCGTGGTTTTAGTGGCCATTCTAGAGTCTTGCTTGCTATAATTATGGCCAAGAGGGTCACCTGGCTTGGCATTGTGAAGCTAGCCAGCTGGTTTGCTACCAATGTGGGCAACCAGGGCATCAAAGGTCTGATTGTCCATAAGGACAACACTTCTATAGCTCATGGGGTAACTTGCAATGTGGGGAACAAAACGACGGTGGCCATGGAGGTCAACATCCATAGAGGTCAGATGTACAAGCTAGGAGAGCACAGAATGCCATGGTCGGGTGTGTTTTTGCCTTTTGATACTTATGAGGTGGCTAGGAATGATAATCTGGTGTAGGATAAGTGTGTTATCTATGGTTACAGTGTAAATGTTATTTATGATTCTGGTGCCACACACTCTTTTATCTTAGAGAGTTATGTTTGGCGTTTGGGGTTACCCGTGGTATTGATGGGAAATGCTCTTAATGTCTCTACTCCTACCGGATTTACATTCTGAGCGACTGCTATATGTGAGAAGCTAGCAATGATTATCAAAAATTTCCTTTTTATTATAAATTTAATATGCATGTCTTTGAAGAATCTTGATGTCATTTTGGGTTTATCTGCTAACCATGTCTTGGTGGATTGTTATCGAAAGACGGTGGTCTTTTCATAGGAACATGATTCTAGTCATGTGGTGAATGATGTTTCCGTAACTTATGCCATTTTATTTGCTACAGAGCGACGATATAATCTTATGCCTAGTGATATTCTGATGATGTGTGAATTTCTTGATGTGTTTCTAGAAGATATTTTAAAGCTGCCTCCCTACAGAGTGATTGATTTTACTATTGATTTGATTCCTGGGGTCGAGCCTATATCCCATGCACCATATAGAATATCCTCGGTGGAATTGGCAGAAGTTAAGAAACAGGTGAATGGGTTTCTTGATAAGGGATTCATTCGGCCAAGTGCCTCACCTTGGGGCACTCCGGTCTTGCTAGTGAAAAAGAAGGACGATAGTATGCGGATGTGTATTGACTATCGACAATTGAACAAACTGACAATTAAGAACAAATACCCCTTACCGCGGATTAACAATTTACTGGATCAGTTGCAAGGCGCTGTGATATTTTTCAAAATTGATTTAAGGTTCGGGTATCACCAAATTAGGGTGAAACCGGAGGATGTTTCAAAGACCGCGTTTCGTACCCGTTACCGTTATTTTGAGTACATCGTGATGGCTTTTGGAGTGATGAATGTTCAAGCCATCTTTATAGAATACATGAACCGAATTTTTTAGTTTTACTTGGACTAATTTGTGGTGGTATTTATCGATGACAGCTTGATGTACTTCAAGTCTCTTGATGAGCATGTTCAGTACCTTCGCATTGTCTTGCAGGTGTTGCGTGAGAAGTGCTTGTACGCTAAACTGTCAAAGTGTGATTTCTGGGAGCAAAGCATACAATTTCTGGGGCATGTGATTTCCCACGATGGTGCATCTATTGATCCATCTAATATTGAAACAATTATAGCATAGGAGAGACCTAAATCTGTGACTGAAATCAGGAGTTTCTTGGGATTTCTTGGCTATTATTGCCATTTTATCTAGGGATTCTCACGTATTGTGCTTCCCTTGACCCAGTGATAAGTCTTGAAAAGACTTAATCATTTCACCTTTTATTTAACATAATTTATTAATTATTGTTTAGTTTGGCGTCATTATTTAATAAATAGTTAACAATTCGTATTTTATTTATTTATTTTAAAAGTGCTTTATTTATGTAAGAAAATGATTAAAAAACATTAATTAGTTAAGAGTTTATGATTATTTATAATTTCACTAAGCAGCCAGCGTACAAATGCTAGGCAGTTATGTGTTTATTGGTGCAGGAACAGGGCACGCTCAAGCTAAGAAGGAAAATCCGAGTGAAATTCCAAAAAGTCGAGTGAGATTTCACAAATCCGAGTCAAACTCCAAAAGTCCGACTGGGAAATGCTTCAAGATACTAAAAAAGGGAATAGAATACCGTATGAAGAACCCGAGCGAGACTTTAAAAGCACCGATTGAAAAATACGTCAACTTCAGAATGCTGATTGAATAATCCATAACGCTCAAGTGAGCAAACTCACGCTCAAGCGTGACTCCAAAATATCACCCTCGCCCAAGCTTCTCCATCACGCTTAAGCAAGAAAGCGATACTGCAGTGCATATTTCGAGCTTGCTCAAGCGAGAGCCTTTTACGCTCAAGCGAGAACCCTTCACGCTCAAGCGTGAAGGCAAGTTATTTAAACACTGACTGTTCCCTCCAAAAACATACTCGGCACCAGTGTTGTTTCCACTGTCTTCTTTCCTACTTTTGTACCTTAGTAATTTGTTAAGTGCTGAGTTGTAATTAGTTAGTTATTCCGTAATTATGTAATTAGTTAGTTAGTTTAATTATTAACTCAGCTTTCTTAATGATTAGTTAAGTTAGTTAGTTAGTTAAATGCCTATATATACTTGTACATACTCTATAACAAAAAAACACAACAGAGAACAGAGTACATAGAATACAATTCATTTTCCATTTCCAACCTCTCTCTAATTCCTTTCGCTCTCTAAACTCCCTCATCCATGTCTTTCCAAATTCCTTCGATAGAACCAATGTCGATGGATTTCTAAATTCCTAAGGTTGGGATTGTGAAGGTTTGCAATGGAATCTTGAAGGTGTATTGAGGAAGTTGACTTCTAGATCCTGAGGAGAACGAGCTGAGGAGTGGATCTGCTTTGCTGGATTGACAAATCCAGATCTGATGAAGAACTTCACCAGTGAGGAATCATGGTTGAAGCTTAGGTAACTTCCAGCTTTCTAACTAATTCAGGCCTAGCAATTAGGTGAATAGTTAAAGTTCAACGTCCAATTTCGCATTAGATTCGTATGTTAATTGAGCACTTAAGGGATTAAGGTTTGATGCATAGGAATTAGCATTTTTCACCTAAGGAATTAGGGAATAACCACTTGCAGATTGTCCTCTTGATGTTTGAAGCTCGATTGAATCTCAATTGCATATTCTTGATGAAGTTGTAAACTGAAGCAATCCTAACCTATCTTCTATCAATCATATTTCATCCTTAACACTGTCTCTGAAAAATATAAAAACTTAGAAAGTATAAAATCAATAAAAACCGAATGAATCTTTTGATCATTGTTTTGGTTCAGCTTGTATCTGTCCAAGATTGAGGTACTTACCACAATCCCTGTGGGACGATCAAATATAATACAATTTTAACAATTGGTGCACTTGCCAAAGAATAAATCCTATGAGAATTACACACCAAGTTAATGACTCAGAGATTTAGCATCAAGTTAATGGCGCCGTTGCCGGGGATTGTTGAGTAATATCAACAATCCTTGGACCGGTACTAGACTGAACCGTTTACTTTTGTTTGCATTTAGTACGTAGTTTGATTCTTGTTTTTAGTATAAGTAGTAGTAGTTGTTTGTTGTTGTGTAGCAGTAGCTTTGAATTGCTTTTGTGTTTAACATTTGGTGTATGCAGTCAAGGAACAGAGGAGAGCCTTTCTTCTTTGATCCTGATATCGATTTGTTAGAGCGTACGCTGAGAAAAGAGAAAAAGCAAAAGGAGCAAAAAGAAATGGAACAGAGGAGAGTTACACTGGGTGACTACTCCAGGCCGACTGAAGAAGGATCGCAATCTAGCATCCTTAGGCCTCCGATTTCAGCAAATAATTTTGAACTTAAACCGGCGTTACTGCAGTTGGTTAGAAATGATCAATTCGGAGGAAGTGAGGTTGAGGATCCAAATTTGTATATAGCAACCTTCCTCTAAATTTGTGATACTGTTAAAATGAATGGAGTCCCTAAAGATGCCATTAGACTGAGGTTATTTCCTTTTTCTTTAAGGGACCGAGCAAAAGCCTGGTTGCAGAGCCAACCGAGAGGTAGTATTTCTACTTGGGAGGATTTACAAAGAAAGTTTTTGATTAAGTATTTCCCTCCTTCCAAGTATGCTAAGCTGCGCAATGAAATTACGTGTTTCCAACAAAGAGAAGGTGAATCTTTAATGGAAGCATGGGATAGGTATAAAGAGAATTTGAAGAAATGTCCTCATCATCAAATCTCTGATGTGCAGTAAGTTACTATTTTTTATAATGGTGTAAGACCAGCTACCAGGGTCTTAATTGATGCCTCAGCTGGAGGTTCATTAACGACCAAAATTGTAGAAGAAGCTATAGAGCTGATTGATGTTATGGCTTCTAATGAGTGTCTGGTTAGTGAAAGGAGCCAAATCCCTAAGAGAGGGATACTAGAATTGGAAGCACAGGATGCTTATTTGGCTCAGAGTAAATTGATGACTCAGGCGTTAGAGAAATTAAGTGTACAGATTTCAGAACTCCAAAAGCCGAGTCAAGTTTGTATGGTAAGTTGTGATTTTTATGGTGGAGATCATGAAAATGGAATGTGTGATCCAAATGTGCCTTCCGAGCAAGTGAATTATATGGGGCAGCAACAATTCCAAAGGAATTATCCCTCTAATTCCTTTAATCCTAATTATAGGAATCACCCCAATTTTTCATGGTAGAAAGGTCCACATTTGAATCAGAACATGCCACAAAATCAACCCACAAATAGACCACAACAATCCATTCCCCCTCCTGTTAAAGAGAAGTCAGAACTTGAGAATGTGCTTTCTCAGTTCATTCAGGCCACTCAGGCCAGTTTTAAAAATCAAGAGGCGTCCATAAGAAATTTAGAAAACCAAGTTGGACAGTTGTTGAAACAATTAGCTGAAAGACAAGCAGGCAATTTCCCTGGAGATACCGAGGTAAATCCAAGGGAACATTGCAAAGCTATAACTCCTTGGAGTGGAAAAATTTTGTTTCCATCTCAGAGTCAGGAAGTGACCTTAGAAAAAGAAAAAGAAAAAGAGAAGGAAACCGAGCAAGTTGATAATGAAATTGAAAATAATAGTGAAATAGAAAAAGAAAAAGAAAATCAAGTCCACCAAAAGAAAAAAAAGAAGGTTGATTTGATTTTGGAGGAAGCTTCTAAGCTAACTCCTGAGAAATTAAAAAATGCCCCATTTCCACATAGATTTAGAAAACAAATAGAAGAGCAAAAGTTTTCTAAGTTTCTAGATGTGTTTAAGAAACTTCACATAAATATTCCCTTTGCCGAGGCATTGCAGGAGATGCCATCCTATGCTAAGTTTTTAAAAGAACTTTTTTCGAAGAAGAGGAAGCTTAAGGGGGATGAAATATGTAACACCTTAAATTCGATTAGTGAATAAACCAAGACCAGGAATTTTTTTTCCAAAATCAAGGGTGTTCAAAGGCAAAATGAGTAGTTAAGGATTAAGGAAAAGTAGGACCAGAACAAGAAGGAAGGAAGGAGAGCAAACCATCCACAAGACAACAGCGGAAGATGCAAGACATGAGTGAACATAACAGCGCCTACTCGCTCAGGCGAGATTCAATACCGCTCGAGCGAGACAACCCAATACGCTTGGGCGAAGTTCGCATAGCTTAAGCGTAACCCATCAGGGACCTTCTTTTCGCTCACACTCGCTGGAGCGAGCACTTAGCCGCTGAGGCGAGTAACACACTCGGTAATTCCTATCACTCGGTTTCAGAATCTAAGTTCACTCGGAAAGTCTTTACTCACGATTCATTCAGATTAACCCCCCTACGCCCACAAGCTCCTTTCGGGAGTTTACCACATACCTCGTAACTTCATTCTTCCAAGCCACAGATGTTGACCACTTGGGAAGTGATTCCCATAGTCATTTCACTCGGATTCCACACGTACGTTTCACTCGGAATATTCTTCACGGTCTTCTATCACTCGGGTATTTCACTCGTTCTTCACTCGGCACATACAATCCTTCTTACTCAAGTTCCCTCACCAAATCAAGCCTCACCTAAGGATCTTTTAACTTCCAATAAGTTTACTATAACGAATTTCACTCAGAACCTTATAGGTCACTCTTCAGTCGGAAAACACTCACTCGGAAACATCTAACCTTTCTCGGGGTAAAGTCACTATCTCGCTTCACACAACAATAACTTAGTTCCATTTTTACCTAAGGTCATACTACCTCTTGCGCTCGGAAAACACATATATATATATCACTCAGATTTCATGCACAGTATAGAATAAACATACAGTATGTTATATATATATATATAGGAATGTATATAAATAATTACAAGCACATTGTCATACTCTCAACCCGAGAGAGTTCAATTTCTGATTTAAAGAAACTAAGATTAAAATACGAGCCGGCCAAGGCTTAACCAAAACCTTATACACAGTATCTACATGTATACATATATTTCCATAAGGCACAAACGTTCTACTCGGCATGCAGCTCCACCCTCATTCATTGTTCTGAGAGACATTCACTGTAAAATATAGCCACAGTAGGGGGTGAGTATCTTAGATATTAAATAATAGATACTGACTCAGATTATTCCTCAGTTAAGCAACAATACAAATGTACACAGCAACTATCAGAATATACACAATACCAATTAATCAAAACACGCATAAAAATATTTTCCGATCAGAATCTATTCAATTATCATTCGGCTATATACACATATCATGCCCAATAACCTTACACATGTGCATGCAATCAGGTCACAATCAACATCAACTGTACAAGTACACGGAATTCAATCACTCAGATCCGTATTTGTGTGTAATCAGTTTTCATTCGTTGTAACGTAGGCTCCCAGCCTTTTATTCAGCTCCAAGCTGCTTGGCCGTTTTACTGGTACTAAACCGTTTGCCCACAAGGTGACACCAACGCTTTCAGCACCAACTGTGGTGTTCACGGGCAGCCTGAGTCTCACTCAAAGGCTACCTTGAGTCTCACTCAAAAGGATTTCACAACGTCTCACGCTTAAATAACCGATGGTAGTGTCCCATACTACATGCTCTCAGCATTAACGCATCCCATGCGCCACACGCGGATTCAACACACAGCACAGATTTCATACATAACTTTCATTCGGCAATACATGAATCACATGCAATCGGCACAATATATTATCAGCCTCATTAAGTCAACATCTTTCTCCACATGCAGACGATAATCAAAGTCATATTAACATGCATGACACAATCACACGGTAATTTTCACAGTAACTTAGCACATTCTTTTCATGCAACCATTCAACACTTCTCAAAACTACTAACATGCAATCCATGGACGGAACTAAACATGCAACACTCGATTCATAAACATCATGCATCCGGGTATCACACACTCTTCATGCAAGCATAACACACCAAACAGAACACAGAAATGGTAATCATCAACACCCAGAACCCGTCCATAACCCATGTATTTAAGATATAAGATACCCCCTACCAACAAGATACTCCGAGAGGTTCCCCTGTTTTGACATTGGTCGTCTACCTGTTTGCTTCGTCCATAGCTCATACTCGTTTAGGCTTCCTTGAACGTAGTCGCACCGGGGGACAGGAAGCTGTTCGTCTTCCACTCCGATGATCGTCCTTCACCGGTAGAAGGAAGCTCTGAGTCTTCTGCAGTACCGTCGTCATGCGTTTCCAGAAACGGAGAACAGTGAATAGGGGAGAAGAAGAAGACGAAGAACAAGGAAGAGAAGAGAAGAGAGAACGAAGCAGTAGAGGAAGAGGAAGTCTGAAGGAAAAGGAATAATAATAGTGACTATTGGCGTATATATATACGTGCATGAAGAAAAGAAGAGTGGGGTGGGAAAGCGTGAATCGGCAGTTCCACTAAGCCACACGCACCAATCACAATCAACCGGTCATCACCATTAATCATAATTAATCAGCCATTAATTTCTTAAGTTAGATTAATTAAGTTAATTATAATTAACATGTAATTTTCCACTTTGCAATTATTATTTTAATGGCTTAATTCCGTTCGGTAATTAATTTTTAAATCGGGATGTTACAAAATGATTGCTCTCACTCAAGAGTGCAGTGCAATTATTCAAAAGAAACTCCCTCAAAAGCTGGAAGATCCTGGGTCTTTTACAATACCGTGTGCAATAGGGGATGTTCATGTGGGAAGTGCTTTATGTGATCTGGGAGCTAGTATAAACTTGATGCCTCTATCTTTGATGAAAAAATTAGGAATTAATGACCTGCAACCGACTCGCATGTCTTTGCAGTTGGCTGACAGGTCCATTAAATATCCGCATGGGATGCAATCGGGATAAGTGAGTCGGTAACGCTATTCGGTATGCCATGGAACCGACTCGTTCCAATATCTCGTAAGGCCCAGTGTATCCGGGGTTCAACTTCCCTCTTTTCAAGGCTCGCCCGACTCCTTTACTCGGTGAAATCTTTAGAAACACCCTATCTCCGACTAAAAACTCCAGTGGTTTGGTTCATTTATCATGGTAGCTTTTCTACCTGTCCTGAGACGCCTTCATCTTTTCCTTTATTACTTGGATTTGTTCTGAGGTTTGTCTCACAATTTCCGGCCCCAATAGTAAGCTTTCACCCGTTTCCGACCAACAGAGAGGGGTTCGGTATTTTCGTCCATACAAGGCTTCATAAGGTGCCATACCAATACTGCTGTGGTGGCTATTGTTGTACGTAAATTCGATTAAGGGAAGGTACTGCTCCCAACACCCACCATGCTCCAACACATACGCCCTCAGTAAGTCTTCTAAGCTTTGTATCGTTCGCTCGGATTGTCCATCTGATTGGGGGTGGTAGGCGGAACTTAGCCAAAGTTTCGTACCTAAATCCTGGTGCAGGATGGTCCAAAATCGTGACGTGAATCTAGGGTCCCTATCCGATACAATAGAAGTTGGCATGCCATGGAGTCGAACAATTTCGCGAATATAAATCTGAGCTAACTTATGTAATGGGTATCTCATGTTCACAGGTAAGAAGTATGCACTTTTCGTCAATCGGTCAACAATGACCCAAATCGCATCACAACCCGCTTGGGTTTTTGGTAATCCCATGACAAAGTCCATAGCAATTGAGTCCTATTTCCATACGGGGATCTCCAGGGGTTACAATGCACCATACGGCTTCTGGTGCTCGACCTTCGATTTCTGACAGGTAATACACCGAGCTACATATTCCGTTACATTTCTCTTTAATCCGGGCCACCAGAATTGTAGTCTTAGATCATGGTACATCTTAGTGGCACCCGGGTGAATACTTAGCAGGCTCTTATGGGCTTCATCAAGCACCATCCTTCTTAATTCTCCTTTACCCGGTACGTATATCCTATTCTTTTCTCGAAAAATTCCATCCAATCCCTCGGTCAAGAACAAGTCCTTACCCTTGGCCTGAGTCTTCTTCATCTTAGTTAAGTAGGGGTCTGACTTCTGCTGCTCGAACACCAATTTCAGGAACTCATTGGCAATCTTTAACGTACCGATCATTATCTTTCGAGATGAAGGGACGTCAACATGTAAATTTTTGTCTCGGAATTGCTCCAATAACTCCACCTCTTTCACCATCATCACAGCCACATGGAGGGATTTCCGACTCAACGCATCAGCAACAACGTTCGCCTTACCCGGATGATACTTCAGCTCGAAGTCATAATCTTTTAAAAATTCCATCCATCTCCTCTGTCTCATGTTCAGTTCCTTCTAGTCGAATAAATATTTGAGGCTCTTGTGGTCACTGTACACCTCGAATCTGGATCTGTACAAGTAATGTCTCCATATCTTTAACGCGAAAACCACAGCTGCTAATTCCAAGTTATGGGTCGGATAATGCTGTTCGTGAGGCCTCAATTGCCGAGAGGCATAAGCTATCACTCGGTCCTTCTGCATTAGTCATCACCATTAATCATAATTAATCAGCCATTAATTTCTTAAGTTAGATTAATTAAGTTAATTATAATTAACAAGTAATTTTCCACTTTACAATTATTATTTTAATGGCTTAATTCCATTCGGTAATTAATTTTTAAATCGGGATATTACAAAATGATTGCTCTCACTCAAGAGTGCAGTGCAATTATTCAAAAGAAACTCCCTCAAAAGCTGGAAGATCCTGGGTCTTTTACAATACCGTGTGCAATAGGGGATGTTCATGTGGGAAGTGCTTTATGTGATCTGGGAGCTAGTATAAACTTGATGCCTCTATCTTTGATGAAAAAATTAGGAATTAATGACCTGCAACCGACTCGTATGTCTTTGCAGTTGGCTGACAGGTCCATTAAATATCCGCATGGGATGCTGGAAGATCTTTTAGTTAAGGTAGATAAGTTTATCTTCCCAGAAGACTTTGTAGTTTTGGATATGGAGGCCGACAGAGAGATTCCTTTGATTTTAGGATGACCCTTCTTAGCTACAGGCAGAGCTTTAATTGATGTAGAAAAAGATGAACTAATGCTGAGAGTCCAGGAGGAGCAAGTGATTTTTAATGTCTTAAATTCTATGAAACATCCAGCTGAGAGGATGGATTGTTTAATAATTGAGGAAATTAAAAATTATAAGACTCCGATGCTGTTAAAAACCGAAGAAGAGGTCTTACAAGCCTTTTTGGAGGATGATTTTGACTCGGATACTGAAGAGTTAATTGACTCTCCTTCGAAATTGCTGAACCTACTGGAAGTATGTGAAGTAGGTGATTGTGAAAATGAAAAGAATGAAAAATTGAATAAAACTGAACTTGAGAAAGGAAAGGAAGTGTCTGTAGAAGAACATGAATTAAAACCTTTACCTTCTCATTTGAAATATATTTTCCTGAGAAAGGATGAAACACACCCGGTAATTATTAATGTTGAGTTTAAAGATGAGGAAGTAGAGAAATTAATAGGGGTTTTGAAGAAATATGAGTCGACTATTGGCCGAAACATCTATGATTTGAAGGGAATTAGTCCATCATTTTGTATGCATAAGATTTTGATGGAAGATGACTATTCCCCTGTTGTTCAGCCATAAAGAAGACTAAACCCCATTATGAAAGAGGCTGTGAGAAAAGAGTGGTTAAACTCCTTGATGCAGGAATCATCTATCCTATCTCGGACAGCGCTTGGATCAGTCCAGTCCAAGTGGTGCCCAAGAAAGGAGGGATGGCGACTGTTAAAAATGAAAAAGGTGAAGTCATTGCCACTAGACCGACCACAGGTTGGAGGATGTGTATAGACTATAGAAGACTGAATGACTTCACTAGGAAAGACCACTTTCCCTTGCCATTCGTTGACCAAATGCTTGAGAGGCTGTCGGGTCATGAGTACTACTATTTTCTTGATGGATATTCGGGTTATAACCAGATTGTGGTTGACCCAAAAGATCAAGAAAAGATAACATTTACCTGCCCTTATGGAATATTTGCTTACAGGCACATGTCGTTCGGTTTGTGCAATGCTCCAGCAACCTTTCAAAGGTGTATGCTGGCCATTTTTGGGGATATGGTAGAAAAATTCATTGAAGTATTCATGGACGATTTCTCGGTGTTTGGTAGTAGTTTTGATACATGCCTCAGCAACCTGTCTAAGGTACTGGTGAGATGCCAAGAGGCTAACCTTGTCCTTAACTGGGAAAAGTGTCATTTCATGGTTAAGGGAGGGATAGTCCTTGGCCACAAAATCTCTGCTGAGGGCATTCAAGTGGATAGAGCCAAGATAGAAATCATTGAAAAACTTCCTCCTTCGATCAATGTGAAAGGAGTAAGGAGTTTCTTAGGATGTGCTGGCTTCTATAGAAGATTTATAAAAGATTTTTCAAAAATAGCTAAGCCTTTGACTGACTTGCTTGTAAAAGATCATGTCTTTGCATTTGATGAAAACTGTGTCAAGGCTTTTGAAAATTTAAAACAGAGATTGACTTCAGCTCCAATCCTTGCAGCACCCGATTGGTCTTTACCATTTGAATTAATGTGTGATGCAAGTGACTTTGCAGTCGGAGCTGTGCTGGGTCAGAAAAAAGAAAAATTAACTCATGTAATTTATTACGCTAGTAAAGTGTTGAACGAAAATCAAATAAATTACACCACTACTGAAAAAGAAATGCTTGTTGTGGTGTATGTATTTGATAAATTTCGTGCTTACTTGATTGGTGCTAAGGTCATTGTATATACAGATCACTCGGCAATCAAGTACTTGCTAGCCAAAAAAGAATCTAAGCCAAGGCTGATCAGGTGGGTTCTTTTACTCCAAGAGTTTGACTTAGAAATAAGAGACAAAAAGGGAGTAGAGAACTCAGTTGCCGATCAACTGTCTCGTCTGAAAGGTGAATCAGATTCTGTTTTAATAAAAGAAGAATTTCCAGACGAGAGGTTAATGGCAATTATCACCGGGCCATGGTATGCTGATATGGCCAACTTCAAAAGTGCCTCGGTGGTACCTGACGGCTGGACATCCCAAATGAAGAAAAAATTCTTTCATGATAGTAAAACCTTTCTTTGGGATGATCCATTTCTGTATAAAATAGGAGTAGATGGAGTGATCAGGAGATGTGTGCCTGAATCCGAGTAGGAAAGGCTCTTATGGCATTGCCATGACTCCTATTATGGAGGACACCATGGTGCCTCCCGAACAGCAGCAAAGGTTTTACAGAGTGGCTTTTATTGGCTGACTATTTTTCAGGATGCTAAAGTGTATGTGCAAAGGTGTGATAAATGTAAAAGGAGCGGAGGTCTCTCTGCTAAAGCTGGCATGCCTTTGACAAACATTTTAGTTATGGAATTATTTGATGTTTGGGGTATCAACTTTATGGGACCATTTCCAAAGTTGTTCTCCAATGAATATATACTTGTTGCTGTAGATTATGTCTCCAAGTGGGTGGAGGCAATCCCGACCAGAACCAATGATGCACATGTGGTGCTTAGGTTCATAAAGAAGAACATTTTCTCTAGGTTTGGAGTTCCGAGAGTCCTCATTAGTGATGGGGGATCATATTTTTGTAATAAAATAATGGAAAAAGCCCTGAGGCACTATGAGGTTTTGCATAAGGTATCTACTCCATACCATCCACAAACTTGTGGACAAGTTGAGCTTTCAAATAGAGAAATTAAAAGAATTTTAGAGAAAGTGGTCGGGAAATCCAGGAAAGATTGGTTGGTTAAATTAGATGATGCATTGTGGGCCTATAGGACAGCATTTAAAACTCCGATTGGCATGTCCCCGTATCAGTTAGTTTATGGTAAGGCTTGCCATCTCCCTGTGGAGTTAGAACATAAAGCATGGTGGGCCACAAAGCTATTAAATCTGGATTTCGACCAATCTCAGGAGGAAAGAGTTCTGAAACTCCATGAACTTGAGGAGTTCCGACTCAAAGCTTATCAGAGTGCCTCCATTTATAAAGAGAAAACTAAGAGGTGGCATATAAGTGGATAAATAAAAAAGAGTTTCAAAAGAGTTTCAAAAGGGCGATAAAGTCTTGTTGTTCAATTCCCGATTAAGACTCTTTCCTGGAAAGCTTAGATCTAAGTGGTCGGGACCTTTTATTGTAAATGAGGTCTTTCCTCATGGTGCAATCGAATTGAAAGACCCGACCACCGAGAGAACTTTTAAAGTGAATGGCCAACGACTCAAACTCTACTTTAGAGGAGAGTTTGATAGGCAGAAAACCTCCATACTGCTGCAGGCATCTTCTTAGATGCCAGAAGGTCAAGCTAGTGACCTTAAAGAAGCGCTCTAGGGAGGCAGCCCTACGTTCCGAGTGTTATATTCTGTAAATTTGGAGTCGAAAAATATATATATATATATATATATATATATATGAATAATGTTTGAATAAAATTTGTGAAGTTTTAAATAAGGGTTCGGTGATCAGATTTCATCCATTCCTTGGTTCGAATTAGAATCAGTATTTGGTTCTCTTGAGCGAATTTACTTACGCTCAAGCGTAATTCTTTCTCGGTTAAACATGAATGGAGTCCGATTCGGATTCTTCCATTCCGCTCAGGCGAAACATTTTTAGCTTAGGCGAGAAGCTTCTGCTATTGATTCACGCTTAAGCGGTTACTTAATGAGCTTGAGCGAGAGTGGCATACTCGGGTCACTGTTACTCATTCTTAACCCTTTTCCTGACTGAAAACTCTTTACTCGTCATTCTTCAATAAACCCCCAATTTTGATGTTGAATAAAAAGGGAGACTTTAATAAATGAATTCTGATCGTTGATTTAATGAACGGGTCAGATGGTGAAGGGTGACTTGTTCCAGTCGGCCCTTTTATCACTCGGTCCCTCATTTCATTCACTCGGTCAGTCATTCAATCTTTCACTCAATTCCCTCACTCCGCACTTGGTCTGTCAGCTTCTTTGTCCGACCCCTGTCTCATCCCTTTCACTCGGTCACGCTTCCATTCGTTCCCTCATACACTTTCATTGTCCCTCGATCCATCATCCAATTGTTATCTCTTCCACTCGTTCTTTCATACACTCTTCCAATCGTTGTTTATTTTACTTGTGTGTTCTTCCACTCATTCTTTCTTTCACTCGGCCTTACTTTCATTCGTTCTTTCTCCCACTCGCTTTTCTGTTCACTCGTATCTCACTGCAGTTGTTCACTCGTCCATTCATTGTCACACTCGTCTCTCATGCACTCTACTTCATTCATTCATTCTTTCACTCGTTCTTGTATCCATTCGTCCTTCATTCACTTAGGATCAATTCCATTCAGTATTTTATTCACTCGTTTTTTCAATTTACCTGATTTCTTATTTTTTTTCGTTCCTTCACCCATCTCTCCGAAATTTTCCCATTCACTCGTTTTTCACCCACTCGGTGTTCCCATCAGTCATTTCCTTTTATTTTTCAGTTTCTCGTATGATTCTGTCATTCTCTCATCTACTCGGCCGACCTCTTTCTCGATTTTGGTTCACTCGGGATCTTGTTCATTCATTCACGTGTCGTTATTCCATTTGTTCTTCCACTCACTCTTGTATTTACTCATGCCCTTCATCCGGTCGGTATATCTTTCACTTGTCCCATTTACTCAGAATTTGTTTTCATTCGTTCTTTTTTTCATTTGTTCTTTCTTCCACTCGTTCTTTTTCATCCATCCTCATTGTCACTCGTCTTTCTTATAGCCACTCGGTCACTCTTTCACCATTTCATTCCCGCACTCTATCTTTATTTCATTCGTCCTTGCACTCGATGTTTTGTTCATTCAACACTTGGTATTTCTTTCTTAGTCTTACTCAGTTTTTCATCTATTCATTATATGAGCCGAGCAAGTGTGCTTTATTGAATACCATATTTCCTTAAAAAGTAAATAAATAATATATATAAAAAAATAATAAAAATAAAATAAAATAATAATAAATAATATTTAAATAAAAAAAATAAAACAAAATGAAATAACAATAAATAAAAATAATAAAGGAAAATGGAGCGTTGGCACGCCAACAATTCAGCATACTTACGCGTTTCTCAGGTAGTGAATTCGACACTATAAATACCCCCTCAGTGTACAAACCCTAATTCCTACGCTGAAACTTGGGTTCTTGAAGACGAAAAGGCACATTTGTAATTCCTGAGAAAGGTACCATCTTTTCTTTTAACTCTTTCAATTTTTAGTTAAATAATTCGTGTTGTATTGTTTCATTGTAAAAATTTCTTCCATTGTTCATAGCCATTTGTCTTACATTTTTTTCGTTTGCTGTGATTTTTGGTTTTTGTTACTTGTATTCATTTAGGCTGTTTATTACCATCATTTTAAAATCATTCACTATGAAAAGGAGATCTCAAAGATTTCTGCAGAAACCTACACAGAGCTCTGCAGAGGGAAATGAGATGAAAAACAAAAGAGGAAAAGAAAAAGAAGTGGTGACGGTTGAAATTCCTGATTCTCCATCTCATGAATCAAGCCCAAGTCCAGCTGCGAGGACAGAATCTCCGGTGAACAGATGTTATGATGGGCTTAGGTTTCGAGGTGCGAAGGCTGCCCAGGAATATGAAAAGAAATCCAAAACCAGGGGAGTCATAAGGGACAGAGCTCTTGTCCTTGAAGGAGACAAATGTGCTGATGATGCTGTCCAAGCTGCCATGATTCAAAGAGGCTGGCAGTTTTTCAACGAAAATTTAGGCCATGGATACCAGGAACTCACCCGAGAGTTCTATGCTAACCTCAGAACCCACTCAAGAGAAGACGACTTTCCTTTTTCTTCCTTCCTGAGAGGAGTCAACATTCCTTTAACTGGTGACATCCTGAACAAGCTTCTGAAAGTACCAATTCTGGAGGAGGAAGGATGCCAGTACACGTGAAAAGTTGATATTTTTCATCGGGCAGAGAATGCAAATTTGAGGAAAGATATATTAAAAGAATGTTGTCAACAAGGCGCTGCTTATCTGACAAGGGCTGATGGTCGACCAAAGAGTGTCAAGAAGAATTCTCTGAACCATCTTCCACTGTTGTGGTGCCATTATATCCTCTCATCTCTACAACCAGTGATGCATGCAACAGAAATCACCATTAAAAGGTTGGTATTGATTTTCTGCCTGATGAAGGGTTGGCATGTGAATCTCGGTGAGCTGATCTTAGAAGAAATGATGAAAAACCTGGACAAGAATCTTCAACTGCCATATTGCTCGGTTATCACCTTGCTAGCTCAAAGGTATCAGGCTAAGGTCAACTATGCTGAGTTGACGAAGGTCAAGCCTGAAAGAGTGATGGATAAGCAGTGGGTGATAAGCCATGTTGATAATTTTGTGCCCAAAGAGCCCAAGCGTCCCAGGCAATCAGCAGGAGCCGGTTCTTCTTCTTCTTCTGACATTTCTATGGTGTTGCAGGAATTACAGGTCATGAAGAAGATGCAACTTGGAATCTATGATCGGGTCTTGAACCACGATCTCATGCTCAGGAAGATTGCCACCAGATTGAGGGTAAAACACACAGCAGAAATAGGAGCCCCACCTGACAGAGATGCATGGTTGGCCTCCATTGGATTCACTATTCCCTCTGAGGACGTACCCCTGGCAGCTGACCTCCCACCATCTTCGGAGCAGAACGAAGAGAATGAAGATCAGGATGATTGATTTATTGCTCTGTATTTTTATTATGCTATTTTTATGTAATGACTTGACTTTATTTTAAAATTTTTCTGAACAATGAATATTTTCTTGTGGTTGTAATGAAATTTTATGTCTTTATTAATTTGTTGTTAGTATTTAGTTTTTTATTTTTGTTTCTTCTCAATTGTATCGGTAAATCCATGCATGCCAGTCCGAGTAATTGCTTTCCAGGCACTGCCCGTCAGGTAAAAGGGAAGTATTTTATTACTCCGACTCCTTAATTGATATTCTGACTTATTAATTGATAAAATATGTTTATTGTGTTTAATTTCAAATCCATCTTAATAATTTAAAGTTTGCTGATTCTTAGGCTTTAGTCGGATAAATTAATTGATCGGCTTTGCTTGATTCATGATCTCTGCCCATAACTATTTTTCATCATTAATTAATTGTCTAGTCGGTATGCTAGTGAGCAATCTGACTTATAATCTTGCATTAAGTTTGGGGACATGACTGACTGATTGCATATTAATTCTTAGCTTTTGAGCCTGTATTATTCTTTTCCGAGTGAGCCTGTATGCTAGTTAGTGAGACAGAATTTGCTTCAGTGCTTGCTAATTGACTGTATGCCAGCCAATCGGAAATGATGAAGGCCTTCTTTGTTAAATTAGCCAGGGCCAAAAATTAGCCATCCTAATATTATTAAATTATCCTTTGACCCAATAATTATGTTTGAGCATGAGACCCTTTTATTCTGTTTATTCACCTAACATTACAAGCCTAAATATCTAAGAAAAACCGACTGAATTTACCCCTGGATGTTCCACTGATGAATTGCTCAGTCTTACTTATTGCTAGGGACTAGCAAGTTCTAAGTTTGGGGATGAAGAGTGTGCCTAACAGCAATTAAAGACACACTCCGACCTTGGTTATAGATGAATAACTAGAGAAATGAAGGGAGAAATAGAAAAGCCGAGAAGAAAAATGAAAAAAAAATCAGCAAGGAAAAAAGAAGGTGCAAAGCACCGCAAGTTGTTAAGTTATCATTCACTCGGAAAATAAGGGAGCTTGCTAAGTAGAGGCAATTAAGTTAAAATTGAGGCAAGGCATCAGTGGATACATCTTGTAACCCGTCACTGACTCGGAAAAACAATAATAGAGCCTGTAGCCCAGCCTCATTATAAGCTTAAAAAGCCCTTACTGATCCGAAATTGCTGGCATATGTCATGATGTTTAGAACTGTTGCAAGTCTATGTTAATCTAACAAAGATGCAGGTGATGAGTGCATATTGCTTAACCTATACACCGAGAGAAGAGTGAAACACCAATCCAGTGAGGAAAGTATCACCATCTTGTTTCCCAAAGGAGGTGTAAGTTATTATATTTTCAGAAATTGCGAAAAGAAAGCATGGTCGGTATTCAATAATTATAGTATGAATTAAGTTAGGGAAAGGTTGATTGTTTTGAATAACAGCTTGTTAGTTAATTAATCTGAGTATTTGCTTGAGGACAAGCAAGTTTTAAGTTTGGGGATGTGATAAGTCTTGAAAAGACTTAATTATTTGACCTTTTATTTAACATAATTCATTAATTATTGTTTAGTTTGGCGTCATTATTTAATAAATAGTTAACAATTCATATTTTATTTATTTATTTTAAAAGTGCTTTATTTATGTAAGAAAATGATTAAAAAATATTAATTAGTTAAGAGTTTATGATTATTTATAATTTCACTAAGCAGCCAGCGTACAAATGTTAGGCAGTTATGTGTTTATTGGTGCAGGAACAGGGCACGCTCAAGCTAAGAAGGAAAATCCGAGTGAAATTCCAAAAAGCCGAGTGAGATTTCACAAATTCGAGTGAAACTCCAAAAGTCCGACTGGGAAATGCTTCAAGACACCGACTAAAAAAGGGAATAGAATACCATATGAAGAACCTGAGCGAGACTTTAAAAGCACCGATTGAAAAATACGTCAACTTCAGAATGCTGATTGAATAATCCATAACGCTCAAGCGAGCAAACTCACGCTCAAGCGTGACTCCAAAATATCACCCTCGCCCAAGCTTCTCCATCACGCTTAAGCAAGAAAGCGATACTGCAGTGCATATTTCGAGCTCGCTCAAGCGAGAGCCTTTTACACTCAAGCGAGAACCCTTCACGCTCAAGCGTGAAGGCAAGTTATTTAAACACTGACTGTTCCCTCCAAAAACATACTCGGCACCAGTGTTGTTTCCGCTGTCTTCTTTCCTACTTTTGTACCTTAGTAAGTTGTTAAGTGCTGAGCTGTGATTAGCTAATGCTGAACTGTAATTTGTTAAGTGCTGAGCTGTAATTAGTTAGTTATTCCGTAATTATGTAACTAGTTAGTTAGTTTAATTATTAACTCAGCTTTCTTAATGATTAGTTAAGTTAGTTAGTTAGTTAGATGCCTATATATACTTGTACATACTCTATAACAAAAAAACACAACAGAGAACAGAGTACATAGAATACAATTCATTTTCCATTTCCAACCTCTCTCTAATTCCTTTCGCTCTCTAAACTCCCTCATCCATGTCTTTCCAAATTCCTTTGATAGAACCAATGTCGATGGATTTCTAAATTCCTAAGGTTGGGATTGCGAAGGTTTGCAATGGAATCTTGAAGGTGTATTGAGGAAGTTGACTTCTAGATCCTGAGGAGAACGAGCTGAGGAGTGGATCTGCTTTGCTGGATTGACAAATCCAGATCTGATGAAGAACTTCACCAGTGAGGAATCATGGTTGAAGCTTAGGTAACTTCCAGCTTTCTAACTAATTCAGGCCTAGCAATTAGGTGAATAGTTAAAGTTCAACCTCCAATTTCGCATTAGTTTCTTATGTTAATTGAGCACTTAAGGGATTAAGGTTTGATGCATAGGAATTAGTGTTTTTCACCTAAGGAATTAGGGAATAACCACTTGCGGATTGTCCTCTTGATGTTTGAAGCTTGATTGAATCTCAATTGCATATTCTTGATGAAGTTGTAAACTGAATCAATCCTAACCTATCTTCTATCAATCGTATTTTATCCTTAACACTGTCTCTGAAAAATATAAAAACTTAGAAAGTATAAAATCAACAAAAACCGAATGAATCTTTTGATCATTCTTTTGGTTCAGCTTGTATCTGTCCAAGATTGAGGTACTTACCACAATCCCTGTGGGACGATCAAATATAATACAATTTTAACGACTGGTGCGCTTGCCAAAGAATAAATCCTCTGAGAATTACACACCAAGTTAATGACTCGGAGATTTAGCATCACCTAACTGACTAAGAAGGAGTATCAGTTTGTGTGGACCGAGGTGTGCAAATTAAGCTTTCAAACTCTGAAATGGTGTTTGACTACTACATTAGTACTTACATTACCAAATATAACCAGAGAATTTGTGGTGTATTGTGATGCATCAAAATTTGGCTTAGGATGTGTATTGATGTAGGATGATAAAGTGATTGCTTATGCTTCAAGACAATTGAGACCATACGAGCAAACTTACCCAACACATGACCTTAAACTTGCGGTGGTGGTGTTTGCATTGAAGATATGGCATCATTATTTGTATGGTTCCCGTTTTATAGTATTCAGTGACCATAAAAGTTTGAAATACTTGTTAGATCAAAAGGAATTGAATATGAGGCAAAGAAGATGGGTTGAGTACTTGAAAGATTAAGATTTTGATTTGAGATATCATCCTGACAAGGCAAATTTTGTTGTTGATGCCTTGAGTAGGAAAGTTTTGCATGTAGCCTCTTTGATGGTGAAGGAGCAAGAATTGTTAGAAGATTTCCGTGATATAAACATCGGGGTTATTATGAAAGCTCTGGATCAGATGGTTGTGGGAATGTTGAAAATTTCAAATGAATTCCTGGAATCATTGGTGGCGGCCCAAGAACATGATGAAGAGTTATTGAGGTTACTTGATACCTAAGCTAGGGGCAAAAAGATGAATTTAGCAAAGGGACGTGATGGTATCTGGCGATTTAAAAATCGTGTTATTGTGCCTACTGATGGTGAGTTCAGGCAATTGGTATTGTCGAAAGCACATAAGAGTTCTTTGAGTATTCATCATGGTATTATGAAGATGTATCATGATTTGAAGAATGAGTTTTGGTGGCCAGGTATGAAGAAGGCGATTACTGAATATGTAGCTTCATGTGTAGTGTGCCAGAAGTGTAAGGTTGAACACTAGAGACCCCTTGGATTGCTCTAACCACCTGAGATTTCAATAGGAAATAGGAGAACATTACGATGGATTTTGCATCTGGGTTGCCTTAAATATGTTTTGGTTGTAATGCTATATGGGTTATTGTTGACCGTTTGATTAAAAGTAAACATTTTGACTATGAACATGAAGTGGTCGTTGAAAAGATTGGCTAGATTGTATATAGTGGAGATTGTGAGGCTTCATAGTGTGTCTTCAAGCATTATCTCAGATCGTGATCCTCGATTTACTTCTAGGTTTTGGGGAAGTTTGCACCAGGAATTGGGTTCCAAATTAAGGCTAAGCTCAGCCTATCACCCACAGACCGATGGTCAATCAAAACCTATTATTCAGACCTTGGAAGATATGCTTTGTGCTTGTGTTTTGGAGTAAGGTGGTTCTTGGGAATGTTATCTGTCGTTGGTTGAGTTTGCATATAACAATAACTACCACAACAGTATTGGCATGACACCTTATGAGGCTTTGTATGGCAGGAGGTGTCGCACCCCTCTCTGTTGGAATGAAAATGGTGATGTTGTCCATTTGGGGCCTGAGTTGATTCAGAAAATGAACGATTAGGTTGCCATGATCTGTGAAAAGATGAAGATTGTTCAAGATCGCCAAAAAAGTTATTATGATAATCGGCATAGGCCGTTTTGAATTTCAAGTTAGAGATTGGGTATTTTTGAGGGTTTCACCTACCAAGGGTATAGGTCGTGTGCTGAAAGGTCGTAAGCTTGATCCGAGGTATATTGGGCCCTATAAGATTATTGAGCGAATTGGGAATCTGGTGTATCGATTGGATTTACCTTTGACCAACATTCACAATGTGTTTCATGTATCACAATTAAGGGCTTATATTCTATATGACACGATGATTGTTCCTGAAGATTCCATAGAGTTGGAGGAAAACTTAACTATGGAAATGGTTCCTATTTGTATTGAAGAATATCAGACCAAGCATTTAAGGAGTAAGGATGTACCCATGGTGAGAGTCAAGTGGCAAGACTTTAACGGAATATCTTGTACGTGGGAGTTAGAATCCAAAGTGAAGCGGTTATATCCCGATTTATTATGATAAGTTACGTTGATTTCGGGGGTGAAATCCTTTTTTAGGTGGAGTGGATGTAACATCCCATGTGTTTTTATGTTTAAAAGAATAAATAAATGTGTAAATAAGTTAAAAATATAATAATATGAGAATATGTGGCATTTTGCGTGATTTAGGAATAAAATTAAAGGGAATTTAAGGTTTCTGCCTAATGCGTAGCGTCCAACTGACACGTAGCATCAGGTTGGAATTTTAAAGCTGATGTGGGACACCCCAAAAATCACAGTAAATTTTTCGCGTTTTTAGAAAATACCTGGATCTATAATAAGCCACTCTCATATATGAAGATATGAGAGGGTAAATTTAAAAGGATTAATTTTAAGAAAAGTTCCTCAATTAATTCAACGGAAGAAAAATTGCGTATGTTTATAATTTATGAATGAGTTTAAGAAATCAACTATTTTGGGATTAATACGATCAGTTTTTATATCCCATAGCATTTACAATTTATTATGGAATAAAATCACAGTGTGGAAGAGAAGAAGAAACTGATAAATAACGTGTACAGGACCATCAGAGTCCCTCTCACTCAAGCGGACCCCGACTCGCTTGAGCGAGACACTCAAGCCTCGCTCGGGCGGAACCAGCGAGCGTTGAGCGAAAAACCCCCAGAATCGAATTTAGTAAAACTCGCCTGGGCGAGACATTCCCGCTTGAGCGAGAAACTTCTAGTGCCCAGCCTAAATCCATTCGTTCAATAAGGCTTTCTACACTTAAGTTTTCTCTCAGCAAAGCCCCCCAAATCCGACTCCCAACACTCAGGTTGTCACTCGGCATAATTCTCCAAAAACCGACTCGAAGCACTCAGGTTCTTACTCAGTAAGGTCATCCTGACTGATCTGTCATTCACTCAATCCTCTACTCGGTAAAGTTAGTACAGGCCGAGTCCTCCCTCACACAACGTTCACTCGGTAAATCCACTTCTGGTCCGAGACTTCACCCACTCGGTGTTTCACTCGGGAAACTTTCCAAAAACCGACTCACCCCAGTTTGACCTTTCACTCGGAATTACATTCTAAGACCAACCCATTGTCCGCTCGGCTTTCACTCAGTATTTTGTTACCAATCCGACTTCCTCTCTTTCTCACTCAAGTGAAATTATTCCAGGGAATTCCTGGGCAACTCACACCGAGTAACACCAATCGGTGTTCTCCCACTCAGAGATTACACAATCAGGACACACCACTCGGAACAAGAACACTGGACTCGGAGATTCCCCATTCGGGACTCCTCAGCCCAAACCATCCCACTCAAGAACCTTCTCACTCGGGTTATGTACACTTCCTCACTCGGAAAGTTATGACTCAGACCTGGGTCACTCGGAATTCACTCGGAAAATGCACCTCAACCTGACTTATTTACTTAGATTATTTTTAGAACTTAAATTCAGGCAATACCTATCCAAGACCTCACCTATTCTCCGTTCACTCATCTCGCTTGAGCGAATTTTAATTCCAAGACCCTTCGCTTAAGCGGATTTTGTCCAGTATCTAAACACTGATTCTATTGACATGCTCGCTTGAGCGAAATGGCCATTCGCTTGGGCGAAATCAATCCAGTAGCTAATTCCCTCGCCCTCGCCCGGGCGAGTCTCCATTCGCCTGAGCGAATTCCCTCCAGTGTCTAAACACTGATACTGGGAGAATCTGGCCTAAGCGAAATCCACTTTCGCCTGAGCGAACATTGCCCAGAGACTAATTTCCCAACAGGTGTGGCTCTCGCTCGGGCGAGAATCTAATTCGCCTGAGCGAAACCACCAGGCATTATGCAGACTTCGAATTTTACCTAACACAACCCACAAAAATTGAACTACCTCTTATTCCATCAGCATGTAGTACATCTAAATTATCATTTAGGTCACTTAAGATTGATACTACACCTACATATACTTAAATTCCATTCAACTCTTTAAAATTATACATATGAATCAATTCTTCTTTTCTTCAGCTTTATAAAAGAAATAATCAAATATAGTGCTTCATTCATTCATCAACATATAGAAACATTCTAATATCAACAAATCCTTCCTACATACTGGGGTCACAAATGAAAATGAGATCCACATACAATTTCCCATTTTCCTCCATGACCCTCCAAAATCATCTATCATTTAAACTTCCCAAAATACACATTCATCCCATCTCCTGCTACACAAAATAGATATGTTTACATATGATGCCGGCCAAGGCGCTCCCTATACACTAATTACCTCCACAGCCATAAGTATACTGCAAAATGCTTATTCTTCCCATGAATGCCCTGCATCACAAGTCTAAAATTGACAACATGGGAGAGTGAGTCTACATCCCAAAAGGAATGAATATGATTACCAAGTGATCATGTAAATAAGTATCAACACATGTATACTTTGCACACCAAGACATTCATCATAACACAATTTTACAGAAAGCACACAAGTATATACATAATCACAACAACTTACAAATGGTATTCATACTTTTATGTTGTCTTAAATATATTTGTACCACCTCTCACAATCACCATCACCACCTTGGCATACTACCTTCTATATGCAAATGCTATTAACTAATGCATATGCACAAAGGATTATTTCAACAATTGCAGATCTGACTGTGGAAATTTCAACATCAACTGTGGGATTCAAGTGTGATCTTTTAACCACACCCCTACTGCAGTAGTAAAATGTGTACACATATTCTTTAAATTGCATGCATTCACCAATTGTTTTACTGGTACCGAACCGCATCGCCCATCTTGCAACACCTGGCCATTTTCACCATGACCGCGGTACAAAACATATCAACGTATGGTGTTGCGGGCCGGCCAGATATCAAATCATGGCGGCTGTGATCATAAAGACCACCGGGGTCACCTGCTCATCAAGAGCCACCCCCCACAAGGGTCGGCCACATGCAGCTCCCCGAAGCACTACATGGGCGGCTTCGTGACTTTACACTAAGTCACAGGGGAAAAGTACAACTTGCTCGTGCACCGAGCCACCCTCCCACTAGGTCGGCCGAGGGAACTCCCCTAATGTTCCACAACGGCGGCTATGCAGTATGCCATGGATGCAAATGCAGATCGTATGCATTTCTCACTCTATGCATCCTACACATGCCACTCATCATCCAACATCATCACACCATTATCAACAACACCACAAGCTTTTATTAACATCGATTGTTCACAATAGTTTTAATCTTTAGGTAGCATTCTTCCTATTCTCAATCTCAACAAACAACATCAACAATCATATCACATTCATGGTAATACAACTTAACATAACACACCATGAATATTCTAAATGCACAAAAGCATGTTGCCACACATATTTATCTACATCACACCACAAGTCATTATTTCTTACAACATTCAAGCAAGGCTAACATGCATAACACCATATACCACAATCAACTAACATTCACATTCGTGTATTTAGAATTTAGACTCCTCTCCTACCTCAAGAGAAGAATTCCGATGGATAAGACAATCCCGTCTCGTCGTTCGGAATAGGTCCTACATTCACATTCATGTAAAAACCTTAATCAATCAACTACTCAAATTATCAATTCAATTCTATTTAGTCACAATCATATTTATAATGTCACAACATGTGTTAAACATGTTGTGGATATCATTTTATTCTCTATTAGGCTTCGGGAATTCCTTCCCATTAAGCCACCATCATTAAATTTAAGGATTATAAGACAACCCTATCCCCCAAGCTTCACCAAATTCCTTCCACCATCATTCATATCTTTTAATATCATACATTTCTCCATAAAACACATTCTCAAACTAACTTTAACTATTTTCCCCAAACTCCAAGGTTAGGGTTTTCTCCAAAACCCATCCACCTTCATTAATACATCATAAAACTTCACTTCTCACCATCATTAATGCACCAACAACCCTTTTCCTCCCATAAATACTTGTATTTATGATATCCCATTCTAGGGCATGAGCATTAAATGCTCTAATAAACACCCATGCACATGCATCTCCTTCCCAAAATCATAATACCCATAATATCAACATAAACCTATCCAAAAATGGTGGGAGAAGCTTACCTCACACCCAAAATGAATTGGGTTCAAGAAAGGAAGGGAGGCAGCACGAAAATAAGAGGAAGGAGAAGGAAGAACCCCAAGCTTCCAAGTCCTCTTCAACGAAAAATAGAGAGGAAAAGAGTCACCACACAAACTCAAGGTTTTTGGGAGAAGAAGAGAGAAGAATGGAGGAAGATAAAGAGAAGAAGAAGTAAAGTATATTTGCTCAAAGCTTCAGCGGTTTACACGTGAATAGAAGAAGAAAAGCTTGGGCTTTTGGGTTTATTTTAATTCCATCTATTAGAATTCATCATTTTTCTACAAACAGGTTCTTCGTTTGGGCTCAATCCTTCATCCTAAAATTATTCCGAATGTATATTCGGATTCCCAATATTATTCTCTACAGCCCTGACCAATATTATCTCATTCCGAGATACTTGGTCTGACACCCATATTTCAACCGGCTCACATTCAGCTTAACCGGTCTCCATAAATTACCAATAATTCCCAAAAATCTTAATTTAGATAAATTCAATTTATTGGGACCTTAAACAATTCATATTCAACCTGTCAATATTTATTTCCCTTAATTAATCTTCTATTTTAAAATTCGGGATGTTACATTCCACCCCTCCAAAAAGAAAATTTCGTCCTTGAAATTTAACTTACCGGATTCGAATGCATCGGGATACCGTTCTCTGATGTCATCTTCGCGTTCCCATGTGAACGTTTCAGTATTTCCATGTTTCTAAGCGACCTCCACCAAAGGTACCAACTTGTTTCGCAATTTCTTCACGGAATGTCCGACAATGCAAATGGAAACAGGAGGAATAGATAGATCCTCACGCACCTCAATCTCATCCACAGGAATCACGTGTAGAGGATCATAAACATATTTTCTCAACTGTGACACGTGAAACACGTTGTGTAGATTAGCAAGATGCGGAGGGAGTGCTATTCGATAAGCAACCTCACCAATCCGCTCCAACACCTCGTAAGGTCCAATAAACCTAGGGCTCAACTTCCCACTCTTCAACGCCCTTCCAATTCCCTTATCACGTGAGACCTTTAAAAACACATAGTCACCCACTTGAAACTCAAGGGGTTTATGTCTCTTGTCATAATAGCTCTTCTGTCTATCCTGAGCAATCTTTATATTCTCTTGTATCTTCTTAATTTGCTTCGTAGGTTCTTGAATAATCTCCGGCCCTAAAGCCAAGTTTTCTCCAACTTCAAGCCAACATAAGGGAGTTCTACACTTCCTTCCATACAATGCCTCATAAGGTGCCATGCCAATACTGGAATGGAAGCTGTTATTGTATGTAAATTCGATCAATGGGAGGAATCTCTCCCAACATCCATCGTGTTCAAGAACACAAGCTCTCAACAAATCCTCCAAACTTTGTATAGTTCTCTCCGATTGTCCATCGGTTTGAGGGTGATAAGCGAAACTAAGCTTCAACTTAGAACCCAACTCATCATGCAAGCGTCCCCAAAAACGAGAAGTGAATCGAGGATCACAGTCGGATATGATGCTGGACGGAACACCATGCAGCCTAACAATCTCCTTGATGTATATTTGTGCTAACTTCTCCAAGGAACTCTTCATATTAATGGGCAGAAAGTGGGCATATTTTGTCAACCGGTCAACAATCATCCATATAGCATCATTTCCAGCACGGGTTCTGGGTAGTCCAGAAATAAAATCCATAGCTATGCTATCCCATTTCCAAACCAGGATCTCCAATGGTCTCAAATATCCAGCTGGTCTCTGATGCTCAACCTTCGCCTTTTGACAAACAAGGCAAGATGCTACAAAATTCGCCACATCACGCTTCATACCGGGCCACCAGAAATTCTTCTTCAAATCCTAATACATCTTGGTGGAACCAGGGTGAATACTCAATATGCTTTTGTGGGCTTCCTCAAGTACACGTTTCCTCACATCATCGCTTGAGGGAACATAAATTCGACCCTTCACACGCCAAATGCCATCTTGACCTTCTACTAAGAAGAAATTCTTCCCTTTTTCTTGGGTTTTCTTCATCTCAATCAAATATTCATCATTGGGTTGTTACGCCTTCACACATTCAAGAAATTCATTTGCAACTTTCAACATTTCCAACACCATTTTCTTGGAAGTGTAAGTCTCCACGCCCACATTCAAATCTCTAAATTGTTCTATCAACTCCATTTCCTTTGCCATCATCATGGAAACATGAAATAATTTCCGGCTCAATGCATCGACAACTACATTCGCCTTACCGGGGTGATACTTCAATTCAAACTCATAGTCTTTTAGGAACTCCATCCACCGTCTTTGGTGCATATTTAACTCCTTCTGGTCAAACAAATACTTAAGGCTCTTATGATCACTAAAGACCACAAACTTGGAGCCATACAAATAGTGTCGCCACAACTTCAATACAAACACCACTGCCGCCAATTCAAGATCATGTATGGGATAATTAACCTCATGCGGTCGCAACTGCCTTGACGCATAGGCTATCACACGTTCCTTTTGCATTAACACACATCCAAGACCAAGCTTAGACGCATCACAATATACCACAAATTCATTCGTCAAATCGGGCAATGCTAACACCGGTGCGATAGTAAGCCTCAACTTCAACTCTTGGAAACTCTCTTCATATTCACGGGTCCATACAAAAGAGTGATTTTTCCGAGTCAACTTCGTTAGTGGTAAAGCCAAACGGGAAAACCCTTCAATGAATCTCCGGTAGTAACCAGCAAGACCAAGAAAACTTCTTATCTCCGTCACTGACGTTGGTCTTTCCCAAGCCATCACGGCTTCAACCTTCGACTTATCAACCGCAACTCCATCATTTGAAATAACATGTCCAAGGAATTAGACCTCAGATAGCCAAAATTCACACTTAGAGAGCTTCGCATACAATTCCTTCTCGCGTAGAATAGTCAATACAAGACGAAGATGTCTTTCATGCTCTTCATGACTCTTGGAGTACACCAAAATATCATCAATAAACACCACGACGAATTGGTCAAGATATTCATGGAAGATGTGATTCATGTAGCTCATGAAAATCGCAGGGGCATTCGTCACCCCAAATGGCATCACCACGTACTCATAATGTCCATACCGTGTTCGGAAAGCAGTTTTCGGAATATCTTCGGCCTTCACCCGAATTTGGTGATATCCAGAACGCAAATCAATCTTTGAAAACACAATAGCACCCTTCAATTGATCCAAAAGATCGTCAATACGTGGAAGAGGGTATTTATTCTTAATGGTTAGTTTGTTGAGCTGGCGATAATCAACGCACAATCTCATACTCCCATCTTTCTTCTTCACTAACAACATAAGAGCACCCCAAGGAGACACACTTGGGCGAATAAACTCCCGTTCAAGTAATTCTTCCACTTGCTTTTTCAACTCAACTAACTCCATAGGAGACATCCTATAAGGAGCTCGGGAAACAGGTTCTGCACCCGGAATAAGATCAATAGCAAATTCCACTTCTCGCGGAGGAGGTAATCTAGGAATTTCTTCTAAAAACACATCGGGAAACTCCGAAACAATAGGAACCATCCCCATCAACCAAGCAGAACATCATAAGAAGTTGGGAGATACCTTGTACATTAAAATCTTCAGCATTCGAAGTCGGGAAGATCACCGTCTTGCTATGACAATCCACTAAGACTTTGTTAGCAGATAACTAATCCATGCCTAGAATAATATCCAGATCCTTCATAGGCAAGCATACGAGGGATGCAACAAATTTCCTACCCCCAAGGTTTATCTCGACGTCCTCACATCGAGTTACCGATCTTAAGCAAGCACCAATCGGTGTAGTCACTAATATAGAACCTTTCATTATGCAGACAGGCACCCGCAAGCGCCTCACGCAATCTTCAGAAATAAACGAGTGCGTAGCACCAGAATCATAAATAATATGCACCGGAGTGCCAAGGATTTCACACTCACCACGGATAAGATCTTCAGCCTGAGCCGTTTCTTCACCAGTAACTGCAAATACTCCTCCCGTAGCTTGTACTTGATCACCACCATTTCAGTTTCCCTATCTTCCACCACGGCCGATACCTCGACCATTTCTTCCACCGTTGTGATTGCCACCACGGCCACCATTCCGGCCATCATTTTGGCCACCACCATTTCCACGTCCACGGCCACCAAAACCTCCACGGTTAGCACCATAGTTCATGCGGTTAGGAGCATCGACATTAGCACCTCTTGCATTCATTGGACAATTTGGGCGAATATGCTCAGGTTGGTTGCATTGGAAGCACACAATGTCATCATGAGGGCAATCACGTGCCAAATGGTTGGCACCACATTTGAAACAAGTTATGCCTTGGACATTTCCGCGACCTTGGTTACCACCACCATAACCGCCTCTAGGAGCACCTCATCCCCTTCGGAAAGAAGAAGAACCACATACAAATTGTCTATTATTTTTAAAATTGCCTTTCTTCTTGAAGCTAGAAGATTGGCCCTTCAACTTGTAATCATGCCCCGAATAGCTCCTTAGAGCAACATCATTCTCTTCAAAAATTCTGCACTTGTCCACAAGAGTAGGAAAACTCCTAATCTCTTGATGACAAATCGCCTTCTTGATTTCTTGTGTTAACCAAGTGGCCTCAATTACTCAAGAGGGGGGGTGAATTGAGTATTAAAAAATTTTCTTTGGAATGCTCTTGAAATTGATTCTTTTGTCACTATGTATATTTAAGATAATAAATTAGATAACAAGAAGCAACAAATTATACACAAGACAAACTAATAACTACTTAAAGAGTTTGAATAAAGAATCAATTTAGTTACAAAGCAATTTATAGGACTTTTAGAAAGATTGATTCAAAAGAAGTGCTTAAGTTCAAGTTCAACAATGTTTATAAAAAAAGGTTTTCAACTTAATGTATCATGCACTTAGTCAAATTAATAAAGCAAGGAATTAACCAAACAAATTAAGTGCACAAATTAAATGAGTTTAGGGAAGAAAGATTTGCAAACCGATGTATACGAGTTCCACCACGCCGGTGTACGTCTCGCCTCTAAGCAACCCACTTAGAGGATTTCCACTATTGTAGATTAGAGATACACTTTGAGCAATTGCAACTTCCTAGTGTCCCACACTCAAGAATCCAATCCTCACAAGTACAAGGGCACCCCACCCAATCTCTCAATCTCACAATTACAAGGTTGAAACCCAACCCAAAGCTTCTATGAAGTTTAGTGTTTAAGTGTACAAGGAAACTCTCTCACTAGAGTGGATATACAAGTTTAAAGCTTACACAAGATAGTAACTCTCAAAGAGAGGATATGCAAGTTAAGTACACAAATATAATCTTCCCACAAATTAACTCTCAAGAATTATACCAATCAAAGAATAAAGAGAGTAAGTAGAAGAGCAAGAGAATGGAGGAGGAAGAAAGCAAATGGAAATGCTTCAAATGCTTGGTGCAAGTTTTGCCTTCAACTCCTTCTCTATTTATAGGCTCCATGAGGCATGGCATGTGTAATATTTAATTCCTTGGGAGCTTGAAGTGTTAGGCATGTGTGTCTCCATTCAACTTGGCATTCCAATTCCAATAAACCTTTTAGTGTCTCCAAGAGAATATTGCATGTGCATCAAGAAGCATGTTTGTCCAATATTTAATTTAATTGCATTTTCAATGTAACACATGCATGTGGAGAGGAACAAAGCATCAAGCATTGTCTTGGGTCTTCTAAATTGATCCAACCGAAGGGAAACATTCATTCTGCGCATGACTTTATGCTCTGACAGCAACAAGAATCGATTCACATGATTAAACTAGAGAAAAGAATCGATTCATTTTGTTAAGAAAGCATATCCTGGGCCACTGTCTTCGTGTGAATCGATTCATACATGTAATGAATCGATTCATGCTGGCAAAAATGCATTCCTGGGTCCTAAAAACCGTATGAATCGATTCATTCTCCTTTGCCTTGCATAATGAATCGATTCATGCACCTGTTGCATGAAATTGGACACTTTGTTTTATCCTTTTTGATATTTGATGAGTCTTGGCTCCAATCCTTTGATTCTTGGCACATTTGTTGATCATTTGCACTTGTGTTAAGCTTCTTTAAATCCCTTTAACATAAGTCCTTGATTGTTCATCAAAATTAAACATCAACCAATTTAAATTCCACATCAAACATAATTAATTGCTTGATAACATCCTTGATACTTCTCCATTTGTTGTGTCATTATCAAAACCTACATCAACATAAAAATACATTCTCCCCCTTTTTGATGATGACAACAAATGTTTGTCTCTTGGGATGTTAGTATCATAACAATTCATATATATTTCAAGAAAGACTCCCCCTTTGACATGCAATTTGTTATCATTATGTTTATGACTTTAGAGGCACAAGTTATAAAGAGAATATTTAATATAAAAGGTCTCTCTCCCCCTTAATAAGGTCTCTCCCCCTTAATATATTCTTTCCCTCTTAATCATATATTTCTCTCCCCCTTTAAATGTATGTATTTCTCTCCCCCTTTGGCATCATCAAAAAGATTTCCTTATTTGATAAACATATACAACTTAAAGGTAGATGCATACATTTTGAAGTAAGATGACAATGCAACATACATCATGAAATCATTCAAAGCATATAGGCACATAATGTCTCATGGGAATCGATTCATCTAGCTATTTTTACGCGAGTTTGAAGAATCATGTTACTAGACGGTTGTTTTGTGAGGGATATATACAATGATTTAAATTTTGCAAGTTGCCAATGATTTTGTTGCACTAGAAAGTCAAGAAAATCAAAGGTCATTTGCCATTTATTTTTGAGAACCATGTTGTATATAGGAGATTATCTTTGTGTCAAAATATGTTTGAAATAAATGGGGACTCCACGGAGTCTTTAAATAAGACAAGAGATTTGTAGAGCATTAAGTTGATTATTGGAAATGTAAGTATAAATTTTTCTTAAAAAAATTTGTATGTATATCATAAAGTAAGGTATTATGTTCAAGAAAATGAAAATTTTATGAAAAAGATGAGTTTGAAATCTTCAAGTTAAAGATTTACAAAATTTTGTTCAAAAAATAAGAAAGTGTGATAAAATAAATCAATTAGGAAATTTCCAAAATTCCTAACTCCCTTCTAATATTTATAAATTGGTCTTTTGGAAGGGGTTTTGTAAAAATGTCCGCCAATTGTTTTGAAGTTTCAACATATTCAAGTACACAATCTCCTTTCAAAACATGGTCTCTTATGAAGTGATGTCTTATTTCAATGTGTTTGGTCCTAGAATGCATGACCAGATTCTTAGATATATTTATTGCACTAGTGTTATCACATTTAATGGGGACTTTATCCAAGGTAATACCAAAATCAAGAAGTTGTTGTCTCATCCAAAGAATTTGAGCACAACAACTACCGGCTGCTACATATTCTGCCTCAGCCGTTGACAATGCAACACTTGCTTGTTTCTTGCTATGCCAAGAAACAAGGGAACTACCAAGTAAATGACATGTGCCACTAGTACTTTTTCTATCAAGCTTACAACCCGCAAAGTCGGAATCAGAATATCCTAAAAGATTACATTCAACGCCTTTGGGATACCATAAACCAACATTTTGAGTACCCACAAGATATTTCAAAATTCTTTTTACAGCGGTGAGATGTGATTCTTTAGGACAAGCTTGATATCTAGCACACATGCATACGGCAAACATAATATCGGGTCTACTAGAAGTTAAATAAAGTAAGGATCCTATCATTCCTCGATACTTAGTTATTTCAACGTCCTTACCCTTTTCATCTTTATCTAGATAGCAAGATGTGCTCATTGGTGTTGCTATTTCATTTGCCTTATTCATTTCAAAACGTTTGAGTAATTCTTTACAATATTTTGTTTGACTAATAAAAGTTCCTTCATTTGTTTGTTTAATTTGTAATCCTAAGAAAAAGGTGAGTTCTCCCATCATAGACATTTCAAATTCTTTTTGCATGAATTTAGCAAACTCTTGACAAAGGCTTTCATTTGTAGCACCAAAAATTATGTCATCAACATAAACTTGTACCAAAAGAATGTCATGATTTTTACGCCTTATAAATAGTGTAGTGTCAACCTTTCCTCTTTTGAAATTATTTTCTAAAAGAAATTTGCTAAGTCTTTCATACCAAGCTCTTGGAGCTTGTTTCAAACCGTATAAGGCTTTTCTCAATTTAAAAACATGATTTGGAAATTTATGATTTTCAAAACCGGGAGGTTGATCTACATAAACTTCTTCTTGAATATAGCCATTTAAAAAAGCGCTTTTGACATCCATTTGATAAAGTTTAAAATCCATACAACAAGCAAAAGCTAATAGTAATCTAATGGCTTCTAACCTAGCTACGGGAGCATACGTTTCTTCATAGTCTATTCCTTCTTCTTGATTATACCCCTTAGCAACTAGCCTAGCTTTGTTTCTAGTTATTATTCCATTTTCATCTAGTTTGTTCCTAAAAACCCATTTGGTGCCTATTATTTGATGGTCATTGGGTCTTGGCACAAGTTCCCAAACTTCATTTCTTTCAAATTGGTTTAATTCTTCTTGCATAGCCAACATCCAATGTTCATCAATAATGGCTTCATCAATATTTTTGGGTTCAATTTGAGATACAAAGGCTAAGTGATTGCATGCATTCTTAATGGCATTTCGAGTACTTACCCCTTTGGTTATTTCTCCAATGATTTTGTCCAAGGGATGGTCCTTTAAGGTTACCCAATCTTGTTGTTTGTCAAGTTGTGTTGCACCTCCTTCATTATTGGCTTCTTCTTTGTCTTCTAAGTTCATTTCTTGGAAGGTACCTACAAGATCATCAACTTCCTTTCTCGGAGGATTTTGGTTAAGTTCATCAAATTTAACATGTATGGACTCTTCAATTGTATAGGTTCGTTTGTTAAAGAGTCTATATGCTTTACTAGTAGATGAATAACCTAGAAAAATTGCTTCATCAGATTTTGCATCAAATTTGCCAAGATTTTCCTTTCCATTGTTTAAGACAAAGCATTTGCATCCAAAAATGTGAAAGTAAGAAATATTTGGTTTACGTCCTTTGTAAAGTTCATAGGGGGTTTTCTTTAGTATAGGCCTTATTAAACAACGATTCATAACATGACAAGCGGTGTTCACCGCATCGGCCCAAAAATGTTTTGAAATATTCGCTTCATTCAACATAGTTCTTGCAAGCTCCGCTAAAGATCGATTTTTCCTCTCAACTACTCCATTTTGTTGTGGAGTTCTTGGAGCCGAAAAATTATGTTCAATGCCAAACTTTTCACAAAATTTTTCAAAAGATTGATTTTCAAATTCTCCCCCATGATCCGTTCGAATGGATGCTATTTTTAAATTTTGTTCGTTTTGGATAACCTTGGCAAGTTTCTTGAATGCATGATATGCTTCATTTTTATGAGTAAGAAACAATGTCCATGTATATCTAGAGTAATCATCCACAATCACAAGACCATAATAGTTTCCACTAAAACTTTTGATTTTCGAAGGTCCAAATAAATCCATATGTAAAAGTTGTAAAGGTCTTGTTGTTGAAATAATATTTTTTGCTTGAAAAGAAGCCTTTACTTGTTTTCCTTTTTGACAAGCGTCACAAAATTTATTTTCAAATTTTAATTTTGGTAAACCGATAACTAAATCTTTTGAAACAAGTTTATTTAAATGGTCTATATGAATGTGAGCGATTCTTCTATGCCAAAGCCATGATTCATCCTCTTTAGTTATGAAACATTGTACATCATTTGAAGCAAGGCAATCTAGATTAATCATGTAAATGTTATCTACTCTTTGACCAACAAACTTTATCTCCTTGTTTAGTTTATTTTCAATTATGCAACCATTTGATTCAAAAACGATTTTATAGCCTTTATCACATAATTGACTAATACTAAGCAAGTTGTGTTTTAGACCTTCAACATATAACACATCATTTATGGAGGTGGAAGAATTTTTACCAACATTTCCGATTCCGAGTATTCTTCCCTTTGTGTTATCTCCATAAGTAACAAATCCTTTATTTCGTGGAGTAAGAGATATAAACTTACTTTTGTCTCCCGTCATATGTTTAGAACACCCACTATCCAAGTACCAATGGGTGTTACTTGCCTTAAAACATACCTACAAAACAATTCAAGTTAGAGAGCTTGGTACCCATTTTATGTTGGGTCCTTGTAGGTTAGTTTGTGAAAAAGTTCCTTTAGGAACCCATACTTTTCTCACTGCTTTTGGTCCTAATCTTCTAACTTTGCAATTATAAGAGTTATGACCTTTAAGACCACAATGATTGCATTTTATAAAAGGTGAGGAGGATTTGCTTGGAGGTACAAAGAAGTTTTTATAGTGTTTTTCCATTTTGTGATTGCTATGTTCTTGGTCATATCCCAAACCGGTTTTACTAAACATGCATTTTTGTTGCCCAAGTAGGATATTCAAATTATCTCTTCCATTAGTGAACTTTTCTACTGTCCTATTTAGGTCTATAACCTTGGTTTCTAATATAATGCATCTTTTTGCAAAATCACATGGTTTAACCTTAGAGCATGCTTGATCATTTATATTGTTTCTATCATTTGTAAGTTTTTCAAGAGTTTTATTCAAGTCCAAAACCTTAGTTTCTAGCATATCACATTTCTTTAAAAACTCACAAGGTTTGGTTCTAGAGCATGTTTGAACATTTGCTAACTCTTCTTTTAAAGATTCATTCTCTTTACATACTTCCATGAGATGCATTTCTAGAGTATTACTAGTTTTTCTAGATAATTTAAGCTTATTAGAAACTTTGGTGAATTTATCATACAAATCATCAAGAACATCAAGTAATTCATCCTTTTCTAAGTCATGAAAGTTTACCTCATTTTCTTCATCTTGTTGATTGGCCATGAGACAAAGGTTTGCTTCTTCATTTTCGGATTCGTCCGAACTACTCACCTCATTTTCATCCCATGCTATGTATGCTCTCCTTTTTCCTTTTTGATCCTTGTGTTTCTTTTTGAGATTTGGACAATCCACTTTGAAATGTCCTTCCTTTCCACATTCAAAACAAGTTGGTGAAATAGAATTTTCTTTAGGTATAGATTTCTTACCTTGTGATTTGAAGTTCCTTTGAAAGCGTTTATTCTTCATGAGCTTTCCAAACCTTCTTACAAATAGGCTTAACTCTTCATCTTCGTCAAGATCACTCTCGGTTTCATCTTCAACTATTGAAGTAGCTTTGAGAGCTAGTCTTTTCTTTTTGGAGACTTTCTCTTCTTCTTCCGCCATCTTCAATTCTTTTAGCTCTTGTTCTTGTTCTTGCAACTTACCAAATAGTGTAGCAAGAGACATTTCATTGATGCTAGGCGATTGTTTGATGGCCGTGACTAATGGTTGCCATTCCCTATTAAGACTTTTCAACACTTTGTGAATAAGCTCTTTATTAGTATAAGTCTTTCCAAGTGTAATGAGTTGATTTATAATGAGTGTAAAACGTTTTTGCATATCAATAATTGATTCATTTGAATTTAGCCTAAAGCACTCATATTGACTAGTTAATGTACTAATCTTAGAATCTTTGACATCACTAGTTCCTTCATGAGTTATTTGAAGGGTATCCCACATTTCTTTAGCCGTTTTACATGTTATTACTCTAAAGAATTCATCGGGACCTAAGGCCGAAGTAATAAGATTTTTTGCCTTATAACCATATTGCACTTTCTTTTCTTCTTCACTAGACCAAATGTCCATAGGCTTTTCAACTTGTTTATCATCCACAATATGCATAGGTATAAAGGGACCATTTTCAATAGCATTCCATACTCTTAAATCTATTGATTGTACAAAAATTTTCATTCTTGCTTTCCAAAAAGCATAACCCTCACCATTAAAAGCGGGAGGTCGATTTGTAGCACCACCCTCGGGAAACATGTTATATGAGGTTGAGGCCATTTGTTCTCTTGAAGCCGTTAAGCTTGATTTTCCAAGAGTCAAGCTCTGATACCACTTGTTAACCAAGTGGCCTCAATTACTCAAGAGGGGGGGTGAATTGAGTATTAAAAAATTTTCTTTGGAATGCTCTTGAAATTGATTCTTTTGTCACTATGTATATTTAAGATAATAAATTAGATAACAAGAAGCAACAAATTATACACAATACAAACTAATAACTACTTAAAGAGTTTGAATAAAGAATCAATTTAGTTACAAAGCAATTTATAGGACTTTTAGAAAGATTGATTCAAAAGAAGTGCTTAAGTTCAAGTTCAACAATGTTTATAAAAAAAGGTTTTCAACTTAATGTATCATGCACTTAGTCAAATTAATAAAGCAAGGAATTAACCAAACAAATTAAGTGCACAAATTAAATGAGTTTAGGGAAGAAAGATTTGCAAACCGATGTATACGAGTTCCACCACGCCGGTGTACGTCTCGCCTCTAAGCAACCCACTTAGAGGATTTCCACTATTGTAGATTAGAGATACACTTTGAGCAATTGCAACTTCCTAGTGTCCCACACTCAAGAATCCAATCCTCACAAGTACAAGGGCACCCCACCCAATCTCTCAATCTCACAATTACAAGGTTGAAACCTAACCCAAAGCTTCTATGAAGTTTAGTGTTTAAGTGTACAAGGAAACTCTCTCACTAGAGTGGATATACAAGTTTAAAGCTTACACAAGATAGTAACTCTCAAAGAGAGGATATGCAAGTTAAGTACACAAATATAATCTTCCCACAAATTAACTCTCAAGAATTATACCAATCAAAGAATAAAGAGAGTAAGTAGAAGAGCAAGAGAATGGAGGAGGAAGAAAGCAAATGGAAATGCTTCAAATGCTTGGTGCAAGTTTTGCCTTCAACTCCTTCTCTATTTATAGGCTCCATGAGGCATGGCATGTGTAATATTTAATTCCTTGGGAGCTTGAAGTGTTAGGCATGTGTGTCTCCATTCAACTTGGCATTCCAATTCCAATAAACCTTTTAGTGTCTCCAAGAGAATATTGCATGTGCATCAAGAAGCATGTTTGTCCAATATTTAATTTAATTGCATTTTCAATGTAACACATGCATGTGGAGAGGAACAAAGCATCAAGCATTGTCTTGGGTCTTCCAAATTGATTCAACCGAAGGGAAACATTCATTCTGTGCATGACTTTATGCTCTGACAGCAACAAGAATCGATTCACATGATTAAACTAGAGAAAAGAATCGATTCATTTTGTTAAGAAAGCATATCCTGGGCCACTGTCTTCGTGTGAATCGATTCACACATGTAATGAATCGATTCATGCTGGCAAAAATGCATTCCTGGGTCCTAAAAACCGTATGAATCGATTCATTCTCCTTTGCCTTGCATAATGAATCGATTCATGCACCTGTTGCATGAAATTGGACACTTTGTTTTATCCTTTTTGATATTTGATGAGTCTTGGCTCCAATCCTTTGATTCTTGGCACATTTGTTGATCATTTGCACTTGTGTTAAGCTTCTTTAAATGCCTTTAACATAAGTCCTTGATTGTTCATCAAAATTAAACATCAACCAATTTAAATTCCACATCAAACATAATTAATTGCTTGATAACATCCTTGATACTTCTCCATTTGTTGTGTCATTATCAAAACCTACATCAACATAAAAATACATCTTGGTGCAGTCCATTTTCAAATTTAACACACTTCGAAGCTTCAGTGCCTTCTTGTTGATAGGGTGGATAAAATGCACTTAATGCTTCAAATTTGGAGGCATACTCCTCCACCGTCATACTTCCTTGCCTAAGCTCCATAAATTCAAGCTCTTTCTTGCTCCTATAGCTGTCCAGAAAGTATTTCTTCAAAAATTCCAACCTAAAATTTTTCCAAATCAAGGGAACATCAGCAGCTATCATACGTCCTCTAGTAAGACGCCACCATGCTTCAGCCTCATCGCGGAGCATAAAGACTGCATACTCCACCTTTTGCGCTTTTGAACATTCAAAGCTTGCATATATCCTTTCCAAGTCATTTATCCACGCATACACATCTTCGGGTTTAAATCCTCCATGAAACTCCGAAGGATGCCTCTTGAGAAATAAGTCAAGACCTTGGGAACCTTGTCCCACATTCAGCTGGCCTTGCCTTTCCAAGAAATCAGTGAATCGGTTCAAGGCGTTTTCCATGGCAGCAGCCTCACGATTCTGTCTACCAGCCATATCTTATGCCTATACATCAAAACATGGCTCACACATAAGTACACTAGGCCAAACATTAGCTTTTCGACTTATAAATTCTGGAATTTCAGTAATCATAAGCCTATCATATATCACATCACATAACCACATTATTTTCAATACATGATCACAACATATTCATAAATAGAGGTAATTAGAGTAAGGACTCTTGGCCGGACTTAACAACTCCATACAGCAATACAGCAATATCAATTCAAGGTCAACCATCATATTTTAGTCAAGTAATTTCATAAATCAGTCTTGCACAGTCAATAATCACATATACATCTTTAATCATAGTTGTATCAAGAGCAATCACTGCTCTGATACCAAGTTGGGACACCCCAAAAATCACAGTAAATTTTTCGCGTTTTTAGAAAATACCTGGATCTATAATAAGCCACTCTCATATATGAAGATATGATAGGGTAAATTTAAAAGGATTAATTTTAAGAAAAGTTCCTCAATTAAATCAGCGGAAGAAAAATTGCGTATGTTTATAATTTATGAATGAGTTTAAGAAATCAACCATTTTGGGATTAATGCGTTCAGTTTTTATATCCCATAGCATTTACAATTTATTATGGAATAAAATCACAGTGTGGAAGAGAAGAAGAAACTGATAAATAACGTGTATAGGACCATCAGAGTCCCTCTCGCTCAAGCGAGTCGGGGTCCGGTTGAGCGAGACACTCAAGCCTTGCTCGGGCGGAACCAGCAAGCGTTGAGCCAAAAACCCCTAGAATCGAATTTAGTAAAACTCGCCTGGGCAAGACATTCCCGCTTGAGCGAGAGACTTCTAGTGCCCAGCCTAAATCCACTCGTTCAATAAGGCTTTCTACACTTAAGTTTTCTCTCAACAAAGCCCCCTAAATCCGACTCCCAACACTCAGGTTGTCACTCGGCATAATTCTCCAAAAACCGACTCGAAGCACTCGGGTTCTCACTCAGCAAGGTCATCCTGACTGATCCGTCATTCACTCAATCCTCTACTCGGTAAAGTCAGTACAGGCCGAGTCCTCCCTCACACAACGTTCACTCGGTAAATCCACTTCTGGTCTGAGACTTCACCTACTCGGTGTTTCACTCAGGAAACTTTCCAGAAACCGACTCACCCCAGTTTGACCTTTCACTTGGAATTTCATTCCAAGACCAACCCATTGTCCGCTCGGCTTTCACTTAGTATTTTGTTACCAATCCGACTTCCTGTCTTTCTCACTCAAGTGAAATTATTCCAGGGAATTCATGGGCAACTCACACTGAGTAACACCAATCGGTGTTCTCCCACTCGGAGATTACACAATCAGGACACACCACTCGGAACAAGAACACTGGACTCGGAGATTCCCCATTCGGGACTCCTCAGCCCAAACCATCCCACTCAAGAACCTTCTCACTTGGGTTATGTACACTTCCTCACTCGGAAAGTTATGACTCGGACCTGGGTCACTCGGAATTCACTCGGAAAATGCACCTCAACCTGACTTATTTACTTAGATTATTTTTAGAACTTAAATTCAGGCAATACCTATCCAAGACCTCACCTATTCTCCATTCACTCATCTCGATTGAGCGAATTTTAATTCCAAGACCCTTCGCTCGAGCGGATTTTGTCCAGTATCTAAACATTGATTCTATTGACATGCTCGCTTGAGTGAAATGGCCATTCGCTTGGGCGAAATCAGTCCAGTAGCTAATTCCCTCGCCCTCGCTCGGGCGAGTCTCCATTCGCCTGAGCGAATTCCCTCCAGTGTCTAAACACTGATACTGGGAGAATCTGGCCTGAGCGAAATCCACTTTCGCCTGAGCAAACATTGCCCAGAGACCAATTTCCCAACAGGTGTGGCTCTCACTCAGGCGAGAATCTAATTCGCCTGAGCGAAACCACCAGGCATTATGCAGACTTCGAATTTTACCCAACACAACCCATAAAAATTGAACTACCTCTTATTCCATCAGCATGTAGTACTTCTAAATTATCATTTAGGTCATTTAAGATTAATACTACATCTACATATACTTAAATTCCATTCAACTCTTTAAAATCATACATATGAATCAATTCTTCTTTTCTTCAGCTTTAGAAAAGAAATAATCAAATATAGTGCTTCATTTATTCATCAGCATATAGAAACATTCTAATATCAACAAATCCTTCCTACATACTGGGGTCACAAATGAAAATGAGATCCACATACAATTTCCTATTTTCCTCCATGACCCTCCAAAATCATCTATCATTTAAACTTCCCAAAATACACATTCATCCCATCTCCTGCTACACAAAATAGATATGTTTACATATGACGCCGGCCAAGGCGCTCCCTATACACTAATTACCTCCACAACCATAAGTATACTGCAAAATGCTTATTCTTCCCATGAATGCCCTGCATCACAAGTCTAAAATTGACAACATGGGAGAGTGAGTCTATATCCCAAAGGAATGAATATGATTACCAAGTGATCATGTAAATAAGTATCAACACATGTATACTTTGCACACCAAGACATTCATCATAACATAATTTTACACAAAGCACACAAGTATATACATAATCACAACAACTTACAAATGGTATTCATACTTTTATGTTGTCTTAAATATATTTGTACCACCTCTCACAATCACCATCACCACCTTGGGATACTACCTTCTATATGCAAATGCTCTTAACTAATGCATATGCACAAAGGATTATTTCAACAATTGCAGATCTGACTATGGGAATTTCAACATCAACTGTGGGATTCAAGTGTGATCTTTTAACCACACCCCTACTGCAGTAGTAAAATATGTACATGATAAGTACTTTATAATACAATAAATTAGGTCTAAATTGCTTAGGATTTTAGTCATTATCCAGTGTATTTCCTTTATTTATTGCGATTTTTGCTTTCTTTCCACTCTATTCTACTTGGGTATGTTATTTTGCAAGAATTAAGGTAACAAAGGGTCAAAAACAAGAGAAAAGCGACCATAAAATGATAAAGAAACAAGAAGAACAAGCCCACAGTGGAAAGAATTCTCTTTTTAAAGCTAAAATCCGACTCGGAGCAATGAAATCCGACTCAAAATAGGCCAAATCCGAGTGGGATAACTCAAAATAGGCCAAATCCGAGTGGGATAACTTAGAAATGACCAAATCCGAGTGGTGTCTTAATCGGACAAGGTGAAATCCGACCAGGAGTGAATCACACTCAGACTGACTTTTAAGTTTCGCATTAAATCCGAGTGAAAAGTCTCCAAGGAAGACATCCGAGTAAGTTAAGGCAGAAAGCTACACTTCCGAGCAAAACAAGGCTCAGACATAAACTTCTACCAGCCAGCTTCCAGAGTCCTTCAAGTGCAAGTTCTGAGTGAAAAATAAGAAGGTACTTCCGAGTGAATTCCAAAGCAAAGCTTTAACCGAGTGGTCCAAATTCAGAGACAGCCGAGTGAAAATGATTGGGAACCGATTGAATCTGGACCAAGTAAGTCTTCAATCAGTTCCGAATGAACTCCATGAACCCGAGCCGAGTGAATGGTTTCAGTCGGATCCGAGTCCCTCTTCAGTCAATTCCGAGCAACACAAGCCAATCCGAGCAAGGATTCTCTGAGTGAAACAGTGAAAAAGAGAACCTCTCGCTTGAGCGAACCTTTATCCGCTTGAGCGAGACGGTTTCCTTCAACAAACGCTTAAGCGAGAAACTCTCGCTCAAGCGAAACCGACCGGTTTTCTTAAATACCGACCCCTCAACTCAACACCGAGTGAAGATTTCACTCGGTTTTATGTGCGAACAGTACCATTTTTTACTCGGTTTTGAGCACAGAAGGCACCCTTTCACTCGGATTTTGCAGAAAAGATGAAAACCGACCCACTTTTCCACTCGGAATTTGCCCAGCTGAATAAATCCAAGCACCGAATTATTGGAAGTATTAAAATAATGCAAATTGGCACAGCTGGAACTCACATGCACCGAAAGTTTTCTCCCACTTGACACCATCCAGGCTGTCTCCAAGCTGTGATGATGGGGCGGCTGAGAAGAAGACAATTTTAACGCGTTTTCTTAGCTGGATTCATTCATCCATTCGCCTATAAAAGGGAGAGCACCAATCAACAACTTCTTGGCATCAATTACCATCAGATTCATTTTCCTTTCTTCGTTACTTTCTCTCTTTTTCTCTTTAGTTTTCTTCTTTTCCATTTTTCTTTCTCTGTTCGTTTTTCTTCTCTTTCTTTTATTTTGTAAGAGTGTGAGGGCTGTAAAAGTGAGAATTTAAATTTGTAATTGGTGGAGAAATTATTGCAACAAGGAATTACAGTGGTAAATTATTCTGAGCTTTTGGAGAAACCCGTAAGTCTTTATTTTTACCATGTCTTGTATGTTTTATTTTTCCATTATTTATATGAATTTGAATTATTTCATGAGTAGCTAAATTAATTATCTTGGGATAAAGGGGGTATGATAATATTTTATTTTAATGTTATTTTGACTTGGAATTAAATAAATTTCTGTTTTCCATTTAGTTCAATTATGCTTAATGCTTTTAGTAATTCCTAACAAGAACCTAAATGATAAAACTGTATACTTACGGTATATTAGTAAGTTTAGGTAATAAATAGAATCGAGAGATTTATTTTTACCGGAAAGCTTTGAACTAAACCTAAGATTTTTGAGATGCTTTTTGTGACCTCGGTAAAACCGTGAAAGTAATCAAAATTCTTTTGAGGAAATAAAAGGGATTTTCATAAAACGATAATGGGCCTTTCTGAGGATTAAGCAGCGCTTTCCATAGGTTAGGTACATTAATAGGATTCCGAGAGGAACATATTAATTAGCTTTTGGAAAATTCGCCTTGGAAAACTTAATTCGATTCTTATTTATGAAAAGTTAAAATTCATTAACATAAAATAGAGTCTTAATCCCCCGAAATCCCAAAATATTCTCAACTCTGATTTTTAAGTGTCAAGTAAATTTTATTTTTATATTTATTCGTATTCTGTGCAATTTTAATTTGTGCTTTATTTTATAAAAATCTTAAAAATCAATTGTGTGGATAATTAAATTTCAATATGCTGGTACTTTGAACACAGTCCCTGTGGAGAACGATAATCTTTTATATTACGCGACATAACCCATGCGCTTGCGGGCCCTGTCAAGTTTTTGCCGCCGTTGCCGGGGACTGTTGTCCCTTAAATATCGGCAATATTAAAATTCGATTAGATCATACTTGTTAATATTTTTATTTTGTTTTATTTCTAGTTATTTATTTTTATTTTTATTTTCAAAGATCAAATTTGATCTTTGTTATGGAATTCTTAACAGGTGCTACTGACTTTTATTGTTGTATTTGTGGTGATTCAGGACATGTTGCTACAAATTGCTATTTTGCAATATCCTTAAACCACCATGAACAAGAATTTTATCAGTTGGATGCTATTGGGAACTATAACCATAGCAGTGATTTTAGAAGTTTACCATTATTCCAAAACTATCCTCCACAAAAATCCAAACTTGAAATACTGATGGAAAATTTTATGAGCACCCAAGAAAAACAAAATGAAGAGTTCTCAAATGCCATAAAAACCTTAGCTTCAAAGGTGGACTCTCTAGCCACCCATAACAAAATTTTGGAAAATCAAATTGTCCAACAGACCTTTTTATCTATAAGAACACCAGAAACATTTCCTGTAAAACCTGAGGTGGAACCATCTAACCACACCATGGACATCACTCTTGGGAGTGGTACTCATTATGATGATCCGGTTGGCATAACTAAAGAAGAAGCTAAGGAAGAGAAGAAATTTGATGAGTCTCTATCTCATCTGATAATTGAGGAGAGCAATACACTGATCCAAAAGAAGATACTGCCCAAGCTTAAGGATCCAGGTATTCTAGAGGTTATTCCTATCAAGGTAGGAAAATTTTACATACCTGTTAACTTTGCTGTGCTTGAAATAGATTTTATTGACCAAGTGGTAAAGAAAGAGGCAATCCAAAACCTCCCTCTTGATCCACTTGAATCTGTTTTATCTTATGACTTTTCAGGCATTTCAAAAACACACTTATGTGATTTTTTGGCTAAAAGAGAACTGATCCCTAAAGTGGAATTCAGACCACTAAAACCTGTGTTCAGGTATGAATTGTATAGTTGAAGCAGGTTCAGAAAAGTCTGGCTGAAGACTTAAAACTTAGCACTTGTGGGGAGGTAACCCCATGTCTTTAATAAATAAATAAATAAATAAATAAATAAACAAAACAAAAAAAAACAAAAACAAAAAAACAAAAAAACAAAAAAAACAAAAAACAAAAAAACAAAAAAAACAAAAAACCAACTATGTCAGATGCTGGTTTGGGGTTACTCCAGGTAAGTTTTCTTATCCTTTTATCATCCATTTTAACATTGAGGACAATGTCAAATTCTGGTTTGGGGTGGTAGGTAAGAAAACTTAACTGTTTTGTTTACGTTGTGTGATTGTTATTTTATTTTGCATGTTTGTTTTCTTTATTTTGTTTGTAATCTTGTAATTTACCATGATTGCATGATAAAGTTACTTTGAACACAAGGCTAAAGTATCTAAGGATCCCAAAATTTTGAGTAAAATTTTCAAAATTTGATTGTTTAAATGCCAAATAAATGCTTAAATGAACCTTATGTGATTAAAATTTTCTTTGAAAAGACTTTCCATGATTAGACTTGAGCCAAAATGGGTTATTTATCAAACAAATTTTCAAAACCCATATTTTCTTGATTGAGTGAATCTCATAGTCATTAATATTCTAGAACTTGTTTTTCAACCGATTCAAAATGGTTTTTGATTATATGTCTTAGGATGATAAAGGCACAATTAGGTCTTATTCTTAAGCCTCGGAATTTTGTATAATTTGACCCCTAGTTGCCCCTTTTGAGCCTAAAAGCGAAAATTTTTCATTGAAACCTTTCATTGACTGATCTTCTCTTATTGGTGAAAAAGTTGGAAATTTAGTGAAGCAAAGAAATAAAAAAGGACTTAAGAAAAATATGTATTGGATGCAAAGAAAAGCAAGAAAAAGAAAAAGAAAATCAAAAGGATGATATTGAATGAATTCCAAAAAGTCCATAAAAATTCAAAAATTTGCTCTGTTAAATTTATGATGATAATTTGAATCATTCATGACTGTTAAAGCCCTTTTGTATTCTATTTTTCTTGAATTTCCTACCTTGACAATACAACCCAAGGCCACGTTACAACCTTTGAAAGACCTTTAGACTTTGATATATTTTCTATCTAAACTGTGGAGTTTCTGGTTTATTAACAAGCTTATGGTAATATTTTTTGACTATGATGATTTGAGAGATACACAAACCTTGAAACACTTGAGTGAAAATTGTGAGAAGAGTATCTCAAATCTTGACATTGAAAATTGATTCACATAAGAAAAATAAAACTGGCATTTGAATAAATCTGTTTCTCTATTTTTGATTCCTTAGTTTATTAAGCTTAGTGTTTTCTGTATTTTATCTTGCAAATATGGTGATTGCTTGAGGACAAGCAATGTTTTGGTTTGGGGTATTTTGATAAGTACTTTATAATACAATAAATTAGGTCTAAATTGCTTAGGATTTTAGTCATTATCCACTGTATTTCCTTTATTTATTGTAATTTTTGTTTTCTTTCCACTCTATTCTACTTGGGTATGTTATTTTGCAAGAATTAAGGTAACAAAGGGTCAAAAACAAGAGAAAAGCGACCATAAAATGATAAAGAAACAAGAAGAACAAGCCCAAAGTGGAAAGAATTCTCTTTTTAAAGCTGAAATCTGACTCAGAGCAATGAAATCCGACTCAAAATAGGCCAAATCCGAGTGGGATAACTCAAAATAGGCCAAATCTGAGTGGGATAACTCAGAAATGACCAAATCCGAGTGGTGTCTTAATCGGACAAGGTGAAATCCGACCAGGAGTGAATCACACTCGGACTGACTTTTAAGTTTCGCATTAAATCCGAGTGAAAAGTCTCCAAGGAAGACATCCGAGTAAGCTAAGACAGAAAGCTACACTTCCGAGCAAAACAAGGCTCAGACATAAACTTCTACCAGCCAGCTTCCAGAGTCCTTCAAGTGCAAGTTCTGAGTGAAAAATAAGAAGGTACTTCCGAGTGAATTCCAAAGCAAAGCTTTAACCGAGTGGTCCAAATTCAGAGACAGCCGAGTGAAAATGATTGGGAACCGATTGAATCTGGACCAAGTAAGTCTTCAATCAGTTCCGAATGAACTCCATGAACCTGAGCCGAGTGAATGGTTTCAGTCGGATCCGATTCCCTCTTCAGTCAATTCCGAGCAACACAAGCAAATCCGAGCAAGGATTCTCCGAGTGAAACAGTGAAAAAGAGAACCTCTCGCTTGAGCGAACCTTTATCTGCTTGAGCGAGACGGTTTCCTTCAATAAACGCTTAAGCGAGAAACTCTCGCTCAAGCGAAACCGACCGGTTTTCTTAAATACCGACCCCTCAACTCAACACCGAGTGAAGATTTCACTCGGTTTTATGTGCGAACAGTACCATTTTTTACTCGGTTTTGAGCACAGAAGGCACCCTTTCACTCGGATTTTGCAGAAAAGATGAAAACCGACCCACTTTTCCACTCGGAATTTGCCCAGCTGAATAAGTCCAAGCACCGAATTATTGGAAGTATTAAAATAATGCAAATTGGCACAGCTGGAACTCACATGCACCGAAAGTTTTCTCCCACTTGACACCATCCAGGCTGCCTCCAAGCTGTGATGGTGGGGCGGCTGAGAAGAAGACAATTTTAACGCGTTTTCTTAGCTGGATTCATTCATCCATTCGTCTATAAAAGGGAGAGCACCAATCAACAACTTCTTGGCATCAATTACCATCAGATTCATTTTCCTTTCTTCGTTACTTTCTCTCTTTTTCTCTTTAGTTTTCTTCTTTTCCATTTTTCTTTCTCTGTTCGTTTTTCTTCTCTTTCTTTTATTTTGTAAGAGTGTGAGGGCTGTAAAAGTGAGAATTTAAATTTGTAATTGGTGGAGAAATTATTGCAACAAGGAATTACAGTGGTAAATTATTCTGAGCTTTTGGAGAAACCCGTAAGTCTTTATTTTTACCATGTCTTGTATGTTTTATTTTTCCATTATTTATATGAATTTGAATTATTTCATGAGTAGCTAAATTAATTATCTTGGGATAAAGGGGGTATGATAATATTTTATTTTAATGTTATTTTGACTTGGAATTAAATAAATTTCTGTTTTCCATTTAGTTCAATTATGCTTAATGCTTTTAGTAATTCCTAACAAGAACCTAAATGATAAAACTGTATACTTACGGTATATTAGTAAGTTTAGGTAATAAATAGAATCGAGAGATTTATTTTTACCGGAAAGCTTTGAACTAAACCTAAGATTTTTGAGATGCTTTTTGTGACCTCGGTAAAACCGTGAAAGTAATCAAAATTCTTTTGAGGAAATAAAAGGGATTTTCATAAAACGATAATGGGCCTTTCTGAGGATTAAGCAGCGCTTTCCATAGGTTAGGTACATTAATAGGATTCCGAGAGGAACATATTAATTAGCTTTTGAAAAATTCGCCTTGGAAAACTTAATTCGATTCTTATTTATGAAAAGTTAAAATTCATTAACATAAAATATAGTCTTAATCCCCCGAAATCCCAAGATATTCTCAACTCTGATTTTTAAGTGTCAAGTAAATTTTATTTTTATATTTATTCGTATTCTGTGCAATTTTAATTTGTGCTTTATTTTATAAAAATCTTAAAAATCAATTGTGTGGATAATTAAATTTCAATATGCTGGTACTTTGAACACAGTCCCTGTGGAGAACGATAATCTTTTATATTACACGACATAACCCGTGCGCTTGCGGGCCCTGTCAGTACACATATTCTTTAAATTGCATGCATTCACCAATTGTTTTACTGGTACCGAACCGCATCGCCCATCTTGCAACACCTGGCCATTTTCACCATGACCGCGGTACAAAACATATCAACGTATGGTGTTGCGGGCCGGCCAGATATCAAATCATGGCGGCTGTGATCATAAAGACCACCGGGGTCACCTGCTCATCAAGAGCCACCCCCCACAAGGGTCGGCCACATGCAGCTCCCCGAAGCACTACATGGGCGGCTTCGTGACTTTACACTAAGTTACAGGGGAAAAGTACAACTTGCTCGTGCACCGAGCCACCCTCCCACTGGGTCGGCCGAGGGAACTCCCCTAATGTTCCACAACGGTGGCTATGCAGTATGCCATGGATGCAAATGCAGATCGTATGCATTTCTCACTCTATGCATCCTACACATGCCACTCATCATCCAACATCATCACACCATTAGCAACAACACCACAAGCTTTTATTAACATCGATTGTTCATAATAGTTTTAATCTTTAGGTGGTATTCTTCCTATTCTCAATCTCAACAAACAACATCAACAATCATATCACATTCATGGTAATACAACTTAACATAACACACCATGAATATTCTAAATGCACAAAAGCATGTTGCCACATATATTTATCTATATCACACCACAAGTCATTATTTCTTACAACATTCAAGCAAGACTAACATGCATAACACCATATACCACAATCAACTAACATTCATATTCGTGCATTTAGAATTTAGACTCCTCTCCTACCTCAAGAGAAGAATTCCGATGGATAAGACGATCCCGCCTCGTCGTTCGGAATAGGTCCTACATTCACATTCATGTAAAAACCTTAATCAATCAACTACTCAAATCATCAATTCAATTCTATTTAGTCACAATCATATTTATAATGTCACAACATGTGTTAAACATGTTGTGGATATCATTTTATTCTCTATTAGGCTTCAGGAATTCCTTCTCATTAAGCCACCATCATTAAATTTAAGGATTATAAGACAACCCTATCCCCCAAGCTTCACCAAATTCCTTCCACCATCATTCATATCTTTTAATATCATACATTTCTCCATAAAACACATTCTCAAACTAACTTTCACTATTTTCCCCAAACTCCAAGGTTAGGGTTTTCTCCAAAACCCATCCACCTTCATTAATACATCATAAACCTTCACTTCTCACCATCATTAATGCACCAACAACCATTTTCCTCCCATAAATACTTGTATTTATGATATCCCATTCTAGGGCATGAGCATTAAATGCTCTAATAAACACCCATGCACATGCATCTCCTTCCCAAAATCATAATACCCATAATATCAACATAAACCTATCCAAAAATGGTGGGAGAAGCTTACCTCACACCCAAAACGAATTGGGTTCAAGAAAGGAAGGGAGGCAGCACGAAAATAAGAGGAAGGAGAAGGAAGAACCTCAAGCTTCCAAGCCCTCTTCAATGAAAAATAGAGAGGAAAAGAGTCACCACACAAACTCAAGGTTTTTGGGAGAAGAAGAGAGAAGAATGGAGGAAGATGAAGAGAAGAAGAAGTAAAGTATATTTGCTCAAAGCTTCAGCGGTTTACACGTGAATAGAAGAAGGAAAGTTTGGGCTTTTGGGTTTATTTTAATTCCATCTATTAGAATTCATCATTTTTCTACAAATAGGTTCTTCGTTTGGGCTCAATCCTTCATCCTAAAATTATTCCGAATGTATATTCAGATTCCCAATATTATTCTCTACAGCCCTGACCAATATTATCTCATTCCGAGATACTTGGTCTGACACCCATATTTCAACCGGCTCACATTCAGCTTAACTGGTCTCCATAAATTACCAATAATTCCCAAAAATCTTAATTTAGATAAATTCAATTTATTGGGACCTTAAACAATTCATATTCAACCAGTCAATATTTATTTCCCTTAATTAATCTTCTATTTTAAAATTCGGGATGTTACATGATGCGTAATGCCAAAGTGCGTGTAGTGTCCGCATTGTGGGGAGAGTTAAAACATTTTAATGACTAAAACATAAAACCGGATGCAAAACAGAGGCAAAAGCACTATTTTCTCTCCTTTCTTCTTCTCTTGCAATTTGGAACTTCAATCCAAGCTAGTTGTGGTGAGATCTTGAGAATCAATCACATTTTTTGCTTCGGGAAGCTAAGGTATTGTTAGGGAATCCCATTAGGGTCAGGCAGCGGAAACACAAAGGATTCCTAAAAGAATTGCAAACACAAATGTCTCAAGGCGTTATGCTAAATTAAATATTCAATTAGGGTTTACCTCTTGTAGACGCAGAATGAGTTCCTCGATCGAAGCAATTGTAGCTTCGCCCTTAGGAGTCCACACGAGCACTCCGACCAGAAAACAGAGCACCGAATGCTAGTACGGAATTTTGTTTATGGTCTAATTTCTGAGCAGCAGCCTATGAGCATCTCATGCTCTATATATAGGCTTAAGTCTTGACCTGAGCTCTCATTAAACATTGGGCTCCTAACTCATTCTAAATGAGTTAGGCCCAAATAGTTTTATTTTCAGTCCAACTAAAATAAAACTATCCTCTAGTGGGCTTACTCTATGTGTGTGACCCTATAGGTAAAATATTCGGTTATATTAATAATAAACTATTTTATTATTAATATAAAATAAGAGCGGTATCTAGCAATACATCATTATGTCTGAATATTATTTATCATTGACATGACCTATAAGTGATAATTATTTTATATATTTATTCCTTTTGTCACGATATCTAGTTGGGCCCAAGGCATGGTCGTCGTCATCCTTGTATGGCCCAATTCATTTTACTTGATACCAGAGTAGACTTTACAGAATAAATATCTAATATTTATTCGTCCCAACGTGGCCATGCATTTCATTAGTCTCACTCCATCAAGTGGCCCATAGATATCACTCCTGTCATATAGGAGAGACAAATTCCATCTACATCACTCACATCCCTTTGTATATTTATCTATTGCCTAATCACAATCTTTATGGTCATCTTATTACAGATAACGTTTGATTGTATTAAAACAATAAACTCCTTATGTAGGAATTGTAGTGACTTCAGGTCGAAGGACTATATACCATTATCACATTGAGAACCGTTTATGACACTCATGTAACGATCCATACAACGTTCTCATGGTGGGTCTGCCCAGTACAACATTACTCTTAATGTGTACCCGTGTAAAGACTTGATATCATATATCCATGATTTGTGAGATCAAATCATCAGTACATTCACACACTAATCTTAATGTATTTACATGTCCCCATGTAAATACTTGATTAGGGACGTTTTAGGAATAATTCTCATATGACCTATTATTCCAGGATAAATAACATTAGTCTAAAACTGAAAATACTAATTTTATTGATAAGTTAAAATTGATACATTAATAGCTCGTAGTGCATACACCAACAATCTCCCACGTGCACTAGAGCCAATTAGACATTTGCCTAATGCCTAATGATCTAGTGTGTCCCTCATGCTTTTGATGTGCAAGAGGTTTGGTGAGTGGGTCAGCAATGTTCTCATCGGTGTGCACTTTACATATCTTAACATCTCCTCGTTCAAGTATTTCTCGGATGAGATGATAACGCCTAAGTATATGCTTGGATCACTGATGTGATCTAGGTTCCTTAGCTTGTGCAATTGCTCCACTATTGTCACAGTAGAGACTTATAGGGTCCACAATGCTAGGAACTACCTTAAGATCTGTTATGAACTTCTTGATCCATACTGCCACTTTTGCAGCATTTGAGGCAGCAATATACTCAGATTCTGTAGTAGAATCAGCAACTGTCTCTTGCTTTGAACTTTTCCAGCTTATAGCGCCACCATTTAAACAAAACACATACCCTGATTGCGATCTTGAGTCATCCTTATCAGTTTAGAAGCTAGCATTAGTGTAACCCTTTACAATGAGCTCTTCTTCCCCTCCATATATCAAGAATGAATCTTTAGTTTTTCTCAAGTACTTTAGGATATTCTTGACAGCAGTCCAGTGACTTTCACCGGGATCAGACTGGTATCTACTCGTCATGCTTAAAGCATACGAGACATCTGGTCGGGTACATATCATGGCATACATGATTGATCCAATAGCAGATGCATATGGAATCTTATTCATCCGTTCTCTCTCTTCTTTAGTGGAAGGAGATTGAGCCTTTGATAGGCTTATGCCATGAGCCATAGGCAAAGTTCCTTTTTTGGAATCTTGCATGATAAACCTTTTTAACACTTTGTCTATGTATGTATTCTGACTTAGGCCGAGAAGTTTTCTTGATCTATCTCTATAGATCTTAATCCCCAACATGTAGGTTGCTTCACCTAAGTCCTTCATAGAAAAGCAGCTTCCCAACCAAGTCTTCACAGACTGAAGGGTAGGAATGTCATTTCCAATGAGTAGTATGTCACCAACATATAGGACCAGAAAAATAATTGTGTAGTCACTAACCTCCTTGTAGACATAAGGTTCATCCTCATTTTTAGTAAAGCCAAATTGTTTAACGGCTTCATCAAAACGAAGATTCCAGCTTGCTTAAGTCCATATATTGAACGTTGTAGTTTACACACCTTCCTGGATGCTTCAGGCTTAACAAAGCCTTCGGGTTGTGTCATGTACACTTCCTCAAGAAGATTTCCATTAAGGAAAGCAATCTTGACATCCATTTGCCATATCTCATAATCATGGTATGCAGCAATAGTAAGCAGAATCCGAACAGACTTTAGCATAGCGACTGGAGAAAAGGTTTCATCATAGTCTATACCATGAATTTGCTTGAAACCTTTCGCTACCAATCTTGCCTTATAGGTACTTATATTTCCATTCATGTCAGTTTTCTTTTTGAAAACCCACTTGCATCCTATAGATTTTACCCCTTCGGGTGCATCAACCAAAGACCAAACTTGATTAGTGTACATGGAGTCCATTTTGGATTCCATGGCTTCAAGCCATTTCTCAGATTCTGGACTTGCAATGGCCTCTTCATAAGATGTTGGCTCTTTTTGATCCATTAGCAACACATCTCCTTCCTGAGTTACAAGAAATCCATATCTTTCAGGTTGTTGACGTATTCTACCTGATCTACACAAGTCTTGTTCTACTGGAGTTAGAGTTATCATAACATTTTGTGGTTCCGGCTCCATTTCCACCATTGGCTCTTCAATGCCTTGTAGGTCTTGAACTTCTTCAAGTTTTACTTTCCTCCCACTAATTCTTTTAGAGATGAATTCCCTTTCTAAGAATACAGCATTTCGAGCGACAAACACTTTGCCCTCGGTAGGATTGTAGAAGTAATAACCCTTAGTTTCCTTTGGGTATCCCACAAAAAGATATTTATCTGATTTGGGTCCAAGTTTGTCAGAAATCTGACGCTTCACATAAGCTTCACAGCCCCAAATCTTAAGAAAAGACATACTAGGTCATTTCCCAGTCCATATCTCATATGGTGTCTTTATGACAGCCTTAGATGGAACACGGTTAAGTGTGAAAGCTGTTGTCATCAAAGCATGTCCCCAGAAAGAGTTAGGGAGGTCAATTTGACTTATCATTGATTGAACCATGTCTAACAAGGTTCTATTTCTCCGCTCAGAAACACCATTCCATTGTGGTGTTCTAGGAGGAGTGAGTTGAGAGACAATCCCACATTTTTTAAGATATTCATTAAACTCCAGGCTTAAGTATTCGCCACCTCGATCAGATCGAAGTACTTTTATTTTCTTGCCAAGTTGGTTCTCTACTTCATGTTTGAATTCTTTGAACTTTTCAAAGGATTCTGATTTATGCTTCATTAGAAACACAAATCTATATCTAATGAAATCATCAGTAAAGGTGATAAAGTAGCTAAAACCTCCCCTAGCCATTGTCCCTATTGGCCCACATACATCACTATGTATCAAGCTTAGAAGATCACTCGCCCTTTCACCCATTCCAGTAAATGGGGTCTTAGTCATCTTCCCTAATAAACAAGATTCATATGTATCTATTGATTCAAAATCAAAAGAGTCTAAATATCCATCTTTATGGAGTTTAGAAATACGTTTCTCATTTATATGTCCTAGGAGACAATGCCAAAGATAAGTTGGGTTTAAATCATTTGGTTTAACCCTTTTAGTATTAACGTTATAGATAGGGATTTCGAGATCAAGAATATAAAGTCCATTACTCAAATTTGCACAACAATAAAACATGTCATTCAAATAAACAGAACAACTATTGTTCTTTATTATAAAGGAAAACCCTTTCCTATCTAGACAAGAAAAAGAAATAATGTTTCTTCTTATTGCCGGAACATAAAAACAATTTTCTAATTCAAGAACAAGCCCTGAGGGCAAGGATAAAAAATAAGTCCCTACAGCTAATGCAGCAACTCTTGCTCCATTTCCAACGCGTAGGTCCACCTCGCCCTTCATCAACTGCCTACTCCTTTTTAGATCCTGCACATTAAGACAAATGTGAGATCCACATCCAGTATCTAATACCCATGATGTTGAAGTTGACAAGTTAATTTCTATAACAAAAATACCTGAAGTGGAAGTCTCACTTCCCTTCTTCTTAAGCTCTTCCAAGTACTTTGGACAGTTTCTCTTCCAGTGTCCCTTGTGTCCACAATGGTGACAATTTCCTTCCTTAGCCACCCCACCCACAGGTTTTAAGGCTGATGTACTTGGGTTATCCTTGCCTTTCCAAATTGTCTTGCCTTTTCCCATAACAACCTTTCCTTTGCCTTTATACATGCCCTTTCCTTTACCTTTTCCAGAATTGACCATCATTATGGCCTTGCCCTTTCCTTTAGAAATATTGGGCTCAGCAGTCCTCAACATATTGAGTAGCTCTGGCAATGTTTTATCCAATGTATTCATGTTATAATTCATAATGACTGGCTTAAAACTATCAGGTAATGACTTCAAAATGAGATCAGTAGCTAACTTTTAAGGGAAGGGGAATCCTAGCCTAGCTAGATTCTCCAGGTACCCAATCATTTTAAGCACATGAGGTCCTACAGAACCTCCCTCTTTAAGTCTGCAGCTAAATAGGGCTGAAGAAACTTCATATCTTTCTTGGTCAGCTTGACCTTGATATAGTTTCCTTAGGTTTTCGATCATATCGAAAGCCTCTATATGCTCATGTTGCTTCTAAAGCTCAGGAGACATGGTTGCAAACATAAGGCATTGGACATCTAAAGCGTCATCCTGATGCTTCTTGTAAGCATCCTTGTCAGCTTTAGAGGCATTGTTCGGGGGTGGTTCCAGAATCGGATCTTCCAGGACATACTGCTTTTTCTCTTGTTTGAGGACAATCCTCAAATTCCTATACCAGTCTAGAAAGTTGGGTCCAGACAATTTTTCTTTGTCTAGGATCGATCGCAATGAAAGGTTTGAAGGCGTGTTTGATGTCATGGTTATCTAAAACAGAAAGATATGTAGTAAGTATTAATTAAAAAAACATATTTAATTTTTGGTCTTAAAATTAAACACGTCTCCCACTATTTTGATTCAAAATAAAATCACCCTCTACGAATCAGAAAATCCCGTTGGAAGATTTTCTAGTGGGCAAAGATCCATATTTGGCCTAATGTTAAGTCAGCTTTGGCTGATCACTTAACATTTGGTTATTTAGGTAGGAAACTCCTTTCCAATTATATCTTATACAACTCTTAGACATTGGGTTAGGTAACCATTACCGATCATTCATCTTATGAAAGTTTGCCCAATGTATACGCCTCTAAGTTTATTCAATCCAATTGATAACTTAGTAAGTTAAAACCCAATAAAACATTTTGGACATTACAATTATCCCATCTCGTCTTACTAATATAAATGATAGTACCCTGCTTTGGCAGACCCACTATTCATTGACATTAGTATTAACGAGTGTACTTATTGGAAGACGTTTGTAACTTAATATTATTTTGAGGGATTTTAATTTATTTTAAATTATCGTCTTTGTTAAACGCTTTAACGCAATAAAATTATCCCCAAAGCATGCAAACGAAATTGTGAGATGGTTATGGTCTTCCTAGAAGAATAAATAAATAAATAAATAAACCTAAAGGAACTATATGCCAAGGCTTCATGAAGTCCTACTTCTTGAACCCACCATCCTCTTGGAGTCACCACTCCTTGGTTCCTTTTAAAGACAAAAGCGCTTAGAGTCACCACTCTAGTTTACTTCTAGGTCTCTACTTTGTTGCCTCGATCATGATTATAAGATTTTAAAGAAACTCGCTTTACATACGAGTGAAGGGTTGAGAAAAGAAATACAACAGAATGAAGAGAGGCACAGCACGCAGGCTGTATTTAAATAAAATAACTAAGACCATAACCATTCACCATGCAACGTGTTAATTAATTAATTATAACCCATTTGAAAGCATTAAAAAAATAATTTTTAAATGGGCCATTAAACACGTGGGTTGGTAATAAGGCGCTACGCAGAGAATGTACGGGGGTCCCGCTACCCGGTTAGCGGGCGGGGGTCAAGGGGGGCCGCCTCTTACGGTGTACAGGGCAGTAGTCAGGTTGGTTCCCAGGAAAGAGAGGTAGGTCCGGTGTGACCGCTTAAGTACCAAGTCTTTCCTAGCCAGAATGTCCCACTGACCATTAACAGCTTTAAAATTTCGGCTAGGGTTTCAACCACTTTAAAACCCTAGTTCCTTATTGCGAACACTTTACAACGCAATCGTCAAGGCACATGTAGGCAATGCCGTCTAGGGTTTCAAAACCTAGAATTCAAATTGTACCTTTCTCATGACGGCTACCTAGGTTTCAACGTTTGAACCCTAGGTTAAGGAAAGGCCAAGGTTTAACACTTAAACCTTATCACTTGACGCCCCACAACACGAACTTTTCATGCTTGGAGATGAACGCATTATCAAAACACAGTTTGTATGACAACAAAGAATATTAACGAATTCAACACATGTATCACATACGAAAATTGAAAACGCAAATATCATACAAGCCTCTAAAATAACAGAAACACATACTTCAAATGAGAAAGCCTATAAACAGTATCTCATACAATTTACAGAAAACATATGAGCATACGAATCATGATATTATTTCATACATAACATGCTTGAATGTTTTTCAAAACAAGTTTCACAAACAATTTCGCAAAACAGAACATAAAGCTTATAACAAGAAAACGATTTCATAAATTGAAATTTTAAAAGCTTTTGCAGAATGAAAAATATGCCATCATGAAACGTAAACAAATGCCCAAAACATAGCTTTACAAACTGGCTTTGATACCACTGTTAGGGAATCCCATTAGGGTCAGGCAGCGGAAATACAAAGGATTCCCAAAAGAATTGCAAACACAAATGTCTCAAGGCGTTATACTAAATTAAAATTTCAATTAGGGTTTACCTCTTGTAGACGCAGAATGAGTTCCTCGATCGAAGCAATTGTAGCTTCGCCCTTAGGAGTCCACATGAGCAATCCCACCAGAAAACAGAGCACCAAATGCTAGTACGGAATTTTGTTTATGGTCTAATTTCTGAGCAGCAGCCTATGAGCATCTCATGCTCTATATATAGGCTTAGGTCTTGACCTGAGCTCTCATTAAACATTGGGTTCCTAACTCATTCTAAATGAGTTAGGCCCAAATAGTTTTATTTTTAGTCCAACTAAAATAAAACTATCCTCTGGTGGGCTTACTCTATGTGTGTGACCCTATAGGTAAAATATTCGGTTATATTAATAATAAACTATTTTATTATTAATATAAAATAAGAGAGGTATCTAGCAATACATCATTATGTCTGAATATTATTTATCATCGACATGACCTATAAGTGATAATTATTTTATATATTTATTCCTTTTGTCACGATATCTAGTTGGGCCCAAGGCATGGTCGTCATCATCCTTGTATGGCCTAATTCATTTTACTTGATACCGGAGTAGACTTTACAGAATAAATATCTAATATTTATTCGTCCCAGCATGGCCATGCATTTCATTAGTCTCACTCCATCAAGTGGCCCATAGATATCACTCCTGTCACATAGGAGAGACAAATTCCATCTACATCACTCACATCCCTCTGCATAATTTATCTATTGCCTAATCACAATTTTTATGGTCATTTTATTATAGATAACGTTTGATTGTATTAAAACAATAAACTCCTTATGTAGGAATTGTAGTGACTTCAGGTCGAAGGACTATATACCATTATCACATTGAGAACCGTTTATGACACTCATGTAACGATCCATGCAACGTTCTCATGGTGGGTCTGTCCAGTACAACATTACTCTTAATGTGTACCTGTGTAAAGACTTGATATCATATATCCATAATTTGTGAGATCAAATCATCAGTACATTCACACACTAATCTTAATGTATTTACATGTCCCCATGTAAATACTTGATTAGGGACATTTTAGGAATAATTCTCATATGACCTATTATTCCAGGATAAATAACATTAGTCTAAAACTGAAAATACTAATTTTATTGATAAGTTAAAATTGATACATTAATAGCTCGTAGTGCATACACCAACAGGTATATCAATAGGACCCTTCCAATTCCAAGTTTTCTTCCCCCCCTTTCTCTTTCTCTCTCTACCCGTGGTTGCATGTGTGATGGGAGGTTATGATTTTGCATTTTATGGCAATGTGAAGCTTGGGTATTGCTTTTAAGGTGATGAGTTCAATAAAAAGCTAATGATTCTGCGTTTCGGTGTTTGTAGGTACTAGAACGAGTGTCAGAAAACCGTTTGGTGAAGCGAGTGTTAGAACCAGAGGTGAAGCCGCGAGTGATTTGATTATGGGATGTAACCGACACCAGGAACAAATTATCGAAGCTTGGAATCTAGGTAAGGGAGTGTTTGGGTCATAATTAATTAAAATTGGTAATATGTAAGAAGTATATAATGTTTGTGATAAGTATAAAAATTTAGAAATATGTTAAAATGGTAAATAGATATATGCATGTTGATGAGAGTGAGTGATTGGTTGGTAAATGAATTGTAGGGGTGATGTATAATTATTTTGAGAATCATGGATGTATGATTATGTATGTTAAATTGGTTTCTAAATGTTTGAATATATATGTATGAGATTGCATTTGATTGGTTGGGTTTGAATTATGAATTTACTAAATGTATGTTGATGAATTTGATGAATAATGATGGAATAACATGCATGAAGATAAGATAATTAAGGGCCGGGTCTGTGTGGTTACCGTATGTGATGGCAAATTATTGATTATTGCTAGTGTATATGTGATTTGAGATGCATGTATGTGATTATGTGGTGTGGGACGGCTGGCGGTATATGTTATCCCTCGTTTTTGACTCCCATGGTCCTTTGAAGCCTAGTTGAGCTACCTAGTGCTCAAGTAAGACCCAATGATTGAGGTGGAGAGCCAAGTTAGGCTCGGTGAACCAATTCGAGTTCACGGGGTGTCAAGTTGGACCCCCAGCTGAAGGTCGATCCTTTAGTATCTGGATACTAGGAGTCATATTGTCTAATGAAAGTCAGTGGTGCTATATTTATATGACTGTGATGATGCATGAGTTAGTGAATCTAATGTCCATGATAATTGGTGATGATACAATAATTGTATAGACTAGTGATTGGTAAATTATTTAAGAATATGATGTAAATTGGTGCTTGTTATGAGATGATGCGTATTTAAAAATATGATTTATTAGTAGTTTGCTATGATGTAACAATTGCATGAGCTTGTAAGGAATTCAGAAGTTAAATGGTAATAATGGTAAAATATTTACATTGCTATTCTAGTGTTAAGTTTACTGTTTTATATTAATTATGATTTTTGTTTCCAAGCATTCACCCTTGCTGTGGTTTTCCATTTCTTTTAGTAACCAATGATAGGGAAGATACGGACACCCTGGAAGCAAGTGCCAAGTGAGGAGTTGCCAAGGAAACCTATGGAATTTGAATCATGTGTAATAGCTTAGTATTGAATTGCTTTAAGGTTAATTTCTATGTGTTGTGATACATGGTGCTTATACTTGTGATTTTGTGAGACTTGCGACCTCTTGGATTATTTGTGGTGTGATGATGAGATTTATGGTGTGGTATGTGTGATGGAGTATTGATGATTAGAAATATCATTGGTAATGTACAATGGTTAATGTGTGGTATTGGCCATGTTCATGGCATTATTTTATTATGTGTAATTGTATGGCACGGAGCCATTGCATGATTGTGTGAAATGGGCAAGTTCTGTGTTGTATGTGTAACTTTTATGTTGTGTGTGATTGTGAATTAAGTGGTGAATGTGATGATGAAATAGATTATGTGTTGCATATTAGTGAAATAGTTGGGAATGTGAAGATTTAGGAACCAGAGAGGTGATTTTGAGATCCGATGGGTTTTCGGACCCTCGGAAGGACCGATAGTTTTCCTACCTTATTTGTGACTTGTGCATATAGGCCTTGCCTAGTTTGAAGCTTATTTGATAGGTTTGGTGCATGCATTTACCTTAATTTGATTTAAATACATTTTTACACATAACTCACGCATACGATGGAATTTTGGCAAATGGACGACGCCAACAGTTTTGAAATGGGGAAAACATGTGGCTTGTGAAGTTTTATGGCAATCGGACCTGATACGGGGCATTTGGGTAGGTCAAGTTGGTCAAATAACCTAAAATCTATGATAGCAACATTGCTGTTACTGTCATGCTCACGCGTAGTGGGGGCTGGCGCCCAACGCCAGGTGCGAACAGGGGAGCTCATGTGCGTCAGGCCCCTGTTCCTGTTATGCATGTTTTGCTGTTTGTAAATGAACCATAGGCTTAGGGGGAGCCATATAGATGTTGTTTGGGAGTCATTTGACTTCTTACGAGGTTTAATTAATTATTAATTTATTATTTTGCAAAAAAATATTAGGATTTTAATTAAACGGATTAAAAATAATAGAAATTAAAGGTAGGATCTCACATGCACAATGTTTCTTAAAATCCACATGTAGCCCAATTTTATAAAATAAATTATTGCTTAGATTCGTTATCTCTTTGGTTTGTTTCAAGTTAATCTTATAAGTTTTTTTATATTTCAAATTGGTTCTTTATCTTTCAAAAGTATGCCAAACAAGTCATGTTCATTAAATATGTTTTTGAACTACCTTATTGAAGTTGACGTGACATCAAAAGTTATAATATGGACTTGTCACCTCAATCAAAATGTGTCTAACTCAATATCTTCCATAACTCTCTCTCTCTCTCTCTCTCTCTCTCTCTCTCTCTCTCTCTCTCTCTCTCTTATCTTTTTTACCCTTTCTTCTACCATTCTCCTTTACCAACCATCCCTACACCCATCACCTCCCTTCCGTTCTTCCTTCATCTTAATCTCAACTAAACAAAGCCACCATCAATCATGTCCACCACTCTTTCTCAACAACCAAACCAATAACCTCAAAATAGAGTTACATTATCATAATAATCTAAGCTTCTCAATAGAAAAATAAACATTATTAACAATAAAGAAGCAAAACTTTATTCTTAAAAAAAAAACAATAATCACCCACCCCATGAACTTTTTAGCACCAACACAAGCACTTTCCGTAACAATCATTTATGTCACTTTACCCTCAGTAACTGTGTCCTTTCTGTCTCCATCACTAGACCCTCCTGAACTCAAATCTCTTTTATCCAAACTATGTCCTTGAAACCACTACACCCTTCCCTCATCTCATCCACTCTCCTCCGTAAATAAGATACGTGTGTTCTTGCCTTAATGTCATGATTGGAGGATGCGACAAGGACTATCAAACTTGACGATGCGATCAGAGGATCCATAAAGACACCATTACAAATGAAGATGTTCAAATAAGGATGATGGTTTGACTTCTATTTATTTAGTGGTGGTGGCGAGGTGAGGAGAGGCATATTATGGTTTTGTTGCAAGTACAAGCAGTATGCTGACTCTATAGACTTGGTGTAGTAGTGTTAGAAGAGCTCTAATTTTTGTTTGGTTGTATTTCCCTTTTTGGTGGGGTAAGGTCGAGGTGCTTTGTTTTGTGAAGAATGAGATGGCTTGAGTTTTATTTCTTTAGCTGAGAAAGCGTTTGGAAAATAAGTTATTTGTGATTGTTGGTGATGAAGGGATGGTGGTGGTTGGGTGATGGTTTGGTCATAATGGTGCTAAGAGACCAAGATAGAGAGTTGCTCCACGACATAAAGAAGAAAGATCTCCAATGATCCATTCCACATCATTTGAGGTGACATGTTTAAACTATAATCTTGATTGTCAAGTTAACTTTAACTAGAATAGTGTGAAAAGAAATTTAACAAAAATAATTTTTTTGACCTGCCATTGAAAAATAATAGACCTATTTGAAATAAAAATAAAATTATAGGACTAATTTAAAACAAATAAAAAAGATAAAACGGTTTCACTTCAAATAAATAATAAATTATTGTGACACCCTTGATTAACTAGGACAAATTCCCACACTAGAACGTCCTATTTAATTAAGGAGTCACTAAAAATAGGAGTATTTTTTTATTAGTGATCATCAGTACACAATTTAAAATAAATATATTACATAGATCAATTTTTTTAAACGTGAGAGTATTTAAAAAAGTATGGAGCTCACAGGCTCCCAACAACCTGTAAAATAAAAACATAACAGATATGTCAAGTCTATAATGATCTCGACCCAAACAAATGGCGCTTCCAAACTGGCGTTCTCTACTGCAGGTATTCCAAGTCCTGCCCATGCTCGCCTTGTCCTTTAGCTGATGATCACAGAAAAGGAGAAACAACACACAATAACAAAGGGGTGAGTACGAAGCTCTCAACCCATAACATATACATACAAGGGTGGATTAATGTTTTAAACTATAGAAAAATTATACACAACATATCTTAGAATAGACATATAAAACTTTGCATACACAATTATCAACAACAATCAGAGGGTTAGTCATATAATGATGGCATGCTATGCATGTGTTAGATTCATTTACTACAAGACATAATTCATTACCAATATGCAATGGGGCCTAACTTCCATTCCTCAATCTCATATATCAATAATCATGTGCACAATCCGCCACCCTTATCTCCCCTGCCCAACTAGAGTGACTAGAGCTCTCCTTATTCTGGTTTTCACAAATGGGTAAGGACTCACAGTCTCGATCATCAAATGACCAATCACACATATTACACATCACCATAGAACGGGCACTCCACAGTCATAGAAAATCCCACCTCTTGCCGAAGTATACCAGAGTTTGCTTTGGGTTGTCCGGCAATGGGCACGAATCCGATGCCACTTAGAATTCCCGCCTTCAGGTATACTCCTTAGACTTCCCTTAGGTATCAAGGCACGGCAAATTCTTCAGTGTTCCCATCACTGTATGCTCTAGGGGATTATTCCAACATCCCTCCTCAACTCCAAATGCAAAATGCCATGTATTGTCTCAATTACTAGGGTGCCCGAAGTCTAGACGAAACCTAACTCACATAGCGTATTTGTCTTCAAAGCGTGTAAAATATCTAAGCCATAAAACTTTTCACGTTGTAGAGGCTAAGTCTCAAAGATTCGATACTACCCAAAATTCTTTTCATTAGAATATCAAGGTTATTTTCTAAACGAATCTTATAAGAAATTCTCTAGTATAAAATATTTAATTTATTGATATAATATATATCTAAGTAAAAAAAAGTAACATTATTTCAATTATATCTCTTGAATTGTGAACTTAAGAAAATCTAAGCTTTTAAAAAGACAAGTATAATGTTTTTAATTTAATTACTTACTAAGGTCGTTTCCTTGTAAACAAGAATTTAATTGATTTTTACTTTTTAAGATTTCTCGTAAATCTTTAGATAAAATATATTATTATGGTAAGTGATTTCTCCTAAATTTCTATTGAAGATAAAAGAATTCTCTTTTTCTAAAATAAGATACAAAGTAGTACAATTTTTATCTCTTTGTCTAAAACATTGTTTTCGTTGTGTTTTATCTAGAAAATTCCAATTTGAGTGATTTCAAAGCCAAGAGTGTTTAATTTTGAAAATAATAATTAAATATAGTAAATTTAAAAATGAATATTGTCCAGAAAATAGCCCCTACATGAAAAGTACCTTAATGCCAAATTTTATCGTTTCTAACGTTCGTAAAAATGCATTTAAGGATAAATCGCGCGTCAAAAAATTTCCCAACTAATTTTTCTTCTTTAGGTATTTTTCTTATACTCAAAATATTCCTCCAAAATAGTTTCACCAATTTCCTCCATTTGCCCACAAAAATACGTTTTTTTTACCGTTTCTAATGTTTCGTTTGCGCCTAAACTCGGGTCCCTTTTTAATTCTTTTAGTATTTACCTCATTCATAACATTTTCATGATCATAAATATTTCTCAAATATATAATTATACAGCAGCACCAATAATCCCAAATATTCATCAAGAAATACTTTCTAAAACTCTTGTAAATCACTTAAAGTCATAAACATTATTTAATTTATACAACTAAAAGTCATTTGTGATTATTTTTATAAAAATTCCAGAATTGAAGTTTTATGTTAAAATTTATTTTTATCATATAATTTTTAGAGATTAAGTCATGCTACAAAATTTTAACCATAAAATCATTTTTTTAAAGTTTATACGTTAGGATCTAAAATTTTTAAGTTGTTTAACTAACCATTAAAAATTTCTAACAGCAACAAGAATCCATTATTAGATATAAAACTCATTTTAAGAGATTTTATATTTTCTAAAAATTTCACTAACACCACAAGCCACCAATCAAGCCAAACAACACATAAATTAACAAGTTATCCCATGCATATAGAATTATAACCAAAAATCTGCAGTAATAAAATTCAAGTTTTAGTAATCTTCATAATTAAACTTAAAAATTTACGGGACGTAACAAAGACCATGGTGCAGCCATAATGCTCCTTAAAGATCTCATTTTTTCCAAGGATCTTCAAGATTAAACCATAAGAATTTAAGATCTTTAAGGGAGCATCAAGATATAAGTGCTAAGGAACACTTATATCTCACCATGCATGCATTAATTTATGGATCTTAAACAAGCAAAGTACTCCCCTTACCACCAAAAGTTTCATCCTTCAAGAGAAAGGTGGCAAAGACTTCAAGTACTTTCTCCTAGGACTCCATTATATGCTTTATCAAGAAAACAAAAATGGGTGCATGGATGGTAAGGATTGATGTGAATTTGATCGTGAAAAGAGAAGAAAAATATTGCTGTTGGAAAAATTCAAGGAGAAAATATAATGTTTAGAAGTGGTGTTACTTGCATGGAGGCTAGGAGGGGTGGTGTGGTGATTTAGGATCGATGATGATAGGTGTATGATGATAATTTAGATGAATGGAACATGAGCAAATGAAGAAAAAGGTTGCTAGAAATTTTGCTAAGTTGGAAGAAGGAAGAAGAACAAAGCAAGAGAATAATGAAAGGAAAAATTTACATGTGGTGTCTTGCTTCCCCTAGGAGTCACACGACCATGCAAGTGAGTGGGAGAGGTGTCAAGCTTGTTTCATGCACTTGCTAGGTGTCCATTACAGCTGGTGATGAGGTGGTGAAGAGTTTTGCATGGCTGGGACAAGTGGCTAAGTGATAGAGGGATTTAATTGGTTCATGGTGCATGCAAGCTTAGGTTTTAAGTGCAAGGGCAACAACTTGCTCGTAGGTTTAAGGGATCTTCTGTGTCGATTTCGGAAATAGGATAAACATAAAAGTTATGGAACTTTTTGTTTTCTTTAATTTGATATATAGTACAAAAATATCCATTAATAATTGAGAAAGTTATGACCCAAATACAAAAGGGGTGTAGGGCTGTGATGAGATTTTTATTCCCTGCATAGATTATTTTTCTAGGCCAAATGAGTAGGAATTTGGGCTTTGTATTCTTAATTAAAGTTATGGATAATTGAGTTAAGAAAACTTTTGTGAAGGCTTCATTCAATTTCATGGCCATATGTGAGAGATGTGTGGAAAATACTACACCTAGTGCAAGCTGTTGCTGGAAAAACATGAATTTATGTAGTGTTTTAATTTCTGGGATTTATGGGATGCTAATTGGCATTTGTGGTCAACATAAAAGTTATAGATAAATTTGATATGGAGATTTTGGGATAAGAACGACCCGGATCCAATATCGAGAGAGAAAATTAAGCCCAAAATACATACAGACGCGCATTTTGGCTTACCCGGGTAATTCAAAATCAATGTTTTTAGGCTTGGTTGGTTAGAAATGGATATTGGGCTCTTTATAAAAGTTGTTAGGAATTAGACAAGGGATGTTTCAGGATAAAAATAATTAACTCAAGTCCCATGGATAATTTCTGAGCCAGAACCGGAGAGTTACACAGTTTTACTAACTTAAAATAAGTACTTAGATATTTATATTAAATCACCTAATGTTTTATTTTATAAATCTTTGTTATTACAAATGTTATTAGACACATTATTATTGTTATCCTAATTATCTTAATTACTCACAAAATTGAAACCAGAATCTTTGCCTCTTACATACAAAATCTCTTTAAAACAGACATATAAGCAAATCAGTCGTAGCTCAATCATTAATACACATAAAATTATCATGAAATACAGACAACTGGTCTCAAGGACCTAACACAAAAACTGTTACAATTATTATTATAAATAAACTAAAATTATGAGAATATGGAAAAAGAAGAATGGGGAGGAGAATTTGCAAAAAGTGATGAGAGAAGAGAATTGAAGTTGTGTATTATAAAAAATGATATAAGTTCTATTTATAGAACTTAAATGAGGGATATCCATATTAAAAAATATTCATAATACTCCCTGTGAACACTTGTCCCCCCACTTCCTATTTATTATTATCATTATTTTAATAAAGTAAACGAACCCATTCCCCTTGACTCCCACGCTTGCTTCACCAAAGACCAAAACAAAAGTAGAATAATGGAACCCATGCTGGACAATTTTCAAGGAGAAGGATCAAATAAAAGAAAAGCTAACAGATTTAAGAGGGGGTCCTCTTCAGGAATTCGAAATGAAAAAATCCATCACCAACATACAGGGCTTCATCAAATCAAAAAATAAAAAGAGAACACGACCCAACCTCCCTCATCATCATTCTTCCACCAAAGATTTTTCTTTAAAACAGAGAAACCATTACCAGTAACATATCATCTTCCTTATCAAAACCAAACCAAAAATCCTAACCAGAACCATTCTATCACCACTATCGCCAACCACCACCATTGACCAACCGGAACCAACTCACCCAGGACTGACCCTTCTTCACTGGTCGTCTTCCCCAAGAGCCTCGATTTATGAACCAGAACCAGAACTGCCTCACCATACTCCTCTGTGTCTGACAGGTTCGCTCGTCTCCACCGCGGCGTCTTCCTCCGTTGACCGAGGCCTCCCCTCAACGCCGCTCACTCGCCCAGACCCCTCCACCCTAAGAACCGGCTCCGCCCAACCCACGTCGACCAGAACCAGTCTTCCCCTGACTCCAATCGAGCGGAACTCCTTCCAAGGCCGTCTTCTTCCTCGCGCGACTGACGCCACCAGTTCAGTCGTCTTCCTCTCTCCTTCGACCTCCTCCGTCTGAGACCGAACAGACCCACCTCCCACGTCGCCGGCCTCAGGCCTGCAAACCGCCACCTCCGGTCTTCTCCCTCTCGGTCTTCTTCTTCTCTCACACTCTCGCCTCTCTCTCTCCCTTAAGCGTTCAAATGCCTCCCCCTGATGCATTTTCTAACTTTTTTTTCAAAATAAAAACCCTAAGGGGTTCATTAGTTTGTTTGGGTGACTTAGCTAATGGGCTTCAGTTTTGCTGGAGCCCAACGTGCCAAGGAGTCTTTTTTTTTTCTTTTTTTCAAAAAAACAAAATAAGGCATTAAAGTTATTATTATTACCAAAATTAATTTTTATTATTAGAGTTCTTTCTTGAGTAGGTAAATAAATTTTATCTCATTTTGTTATTATCATTATTTTTATCACTTTAGAGTTATTGGTGGATGTCCTTTAAGAGAATAAATAGTTCCTTCATTAAATCTAGAAATAAGATGTTTTTTTATTTTAGGAATAAAAATGAGTATTTTAATAAGAATGTTAAAACCCGAATAGCTTTTAGGAATAAAGATCACTAGCCTTCCTATTTATGTTAAATTTGAAAAATAAAAATATATAAAAATTAAAGGTCCTTTTTTTAGAATGAAACTAATTGGTTCCTATTTTACATCAAAATATTAAGTGTATGTTTCTTTTAGAGTAAATTGTTTCAGGATCTTATGAGCAATGTCGTGCAAAATTACTTTTGCCTACATTCGCGATATAAGACTTCGAAGGTTTATGCACGTGAGGATTACTTCGCCTTGTATTTCTCCTTCCTCATAAATTTTCCTTCATTACTAAAAGTCAAATCAATTAAAAATAATTTTAAATATTTTCTGAAAATTAATTTCAGAAAGAACTACGTACTCCTGATTTCTCGAAAGCTCGAGAATACGTAGGAGTAGGAATCAGTTCCTGTCGGGCCCACTTTCTTTTGTTTAATTTATGTGCCTCTGTCATTATCTCAATTTATTTTATCTATTTAATATTTTATTTTAAATAGTAATTTGTTTAAAACGAGGTTAATTTAGACGCGACGTCTTATTAATCTCATATTTTTAGTATTTTATTTAAAAATGGTAATCTGTTTAAAACGGGGTTAATTTAGACGTGACGTCTTGTTAATCTCACGTTTTTAACACTTCATTTAAAATAGTAATTTCTTTGAAATGAGGTTAATTTAGACGCGACGTCTTGTTAATCTCATATTTTTAATATTTAAAATAGTAATTTCTTTAAAATGAGGTTAATTTAGATGCGACGTCTTGTTAATCTTATATTTTTAATATATTATTTAAAATGGTGTTTTCTTTAAAATAATGTTAATTTAGACGTGACGTCTTGTTAACCTCATATTTTTTAATATTTTATTTAAAATGGTATTTTCTTTAAAATGAGGTTAATTTAGACGTGACGTCTTGTTAATCTCGTGTTTTAATAATTTATTTAAAATAGTATTTCCTTAAAAATGAGTTTAATTTGGACGAGACGTCCTGTTAATCTTCAGTTTTGTTAATCAACTTTATTCTACTCCATCTTATTTAATTTTATTTTAATCTTTGAATCGTTTATGTAAAAATTAAGGTTAATTTGGACGTGACGTCCTGTTAATCTTTCTTACTGTCACTGTTTGGTCAAATTTCTTACTGTCACTGTTTGGTCTGTTTTGTCTATTTGTGTCTGCTTGGTCGTTTTGTGTGTTTCATTTTCTAAAAGAAGTTTAAAAAATAACTTCCAGGTTACTTATAATACGGGCTATCAATTTAGGATAACCGTTTTATAACGGACAGTTGTGAGATGCTAATACTTTCCTCACCTATAATTCAACTCTCGAACTTAGAATTTTACTTTTATAATCAGTGCTTTAACAAAAGGTTTCCCTGGTATTTTATCCTTAAAAATATTGGTGGCGACTCCCTATTTTATTTTCGAAAGGGTTTCGAAACACGTTTTGTTTTTTCGAGGGTCGGTCATCCCGCTGCGATCCCGGTCACGACAGATGGCGACTCCACTAGGGACTTTGAGAGTCAAGCCAATCAAATTGATAACGCATGTTTTTTTTAATAGCCTGTTAATTATTTAACTTCTTCCTTCATTTTATTTTCTGTCAATATTTGTATGTGGTTTCTGTTTATTTGTATTTTGTCATTTATGTTTTGTTAATGTCTGTATATTATCGACCCCTAGGGTAGACGACTTTGTTTTGTTGTTCTGTGTTTGTTCTTTGTGAAGGATTGGTAAGGTAAAGGTATTAGACGCCCCTTTCACACATCACAGTCACAATTTGCACACACTTTCGAGTGGGACCCTGTACCCGGGCCCGAATAAAACTTAAGATTAGGGGAGGTTGGTAGCGGTGTCATTTGGGATGTACTTCCTGTCTAGCTATCGTGAGAACCTCAGCTAGAGTTTGACTTATTCATGATGCCCATACCTAGTAGACTTCCTACTGTTGTGGTCAATATCATGAATAGGATCTTGGCTCTAGTGACCTTTAGACAGTAGTGCAAGCCACCTCGTGTGAGATATCACTGTTAGACAGACCTTGAAACTGATAAGAGGCCTTCAGAAAAACTCGACTTAGGGCATAAAAGGGCAGACTTTTCCTCTACCTTTCCTTATTCTTATTTTCCCTTTTAATCCAAATTGGTGGACTACTTGCCCGTTTAGCGGATTACTTTTTTTTAAAAAAATGACACACTTTTTAACCAGTGATCCTTTAACGGGCAAGTATTCCTCTTATTTTATACGCGTTCACTTAAGTTTTTGGGTTCTGGGTTACAGATCTTTCCAAATCGTCAAACAAAAATATCAAGGAAAACATTGATGATAATTAGAAGGTCTGTAACCCACGTGACTCTCGATTTGTCACGAGTATTGTCAATTGCTACTTCCCCAAGTATAAAAATGTTTCCTAAGAAAGTTACTAGGGAAGTAACGATTTATGGGGCACGTCAGACTCCGATGACTAATTTTTTTTTCCACTCTTGCCGAAAGTTATCCGGGACTTAGCGAGTGCCTTCATAAGAGAATGTGGAAAATAACATGGGATCAAATTTGTGGGACGAGGGCCATGGTTACCCGAGCCAGGAATGGATAAACGTAAGGCTCTTGTCATATCTTAGAATGAAGGATTTTCCTATCTTCATAACTATCCCATATTAATTTCCATGTTTACCCTACTTAGTACTTTTGAATGAGACGTTCTGAGGAACAGTCAAAGGACACTTGTTAAGACCTGTGATTGCTTCACGCGCCATTTTATTTCAATGTATTTTATAGTCTTACTATTTTGTTTCCTTTTATTTACACCTGACACTTGTGCTTTTCCAAAAGACATTATGAGGAAACGCCCCTATGGAACCCAACTTCAGAAGAGACTCATGGCTGAAATATAATAAGAAAATCAAAACCTCCGGGATGAGGTCAACCAGCTAAAGGAGCAAGTGGCAGAAATGGCCAAACTTTTAGAGAAGAGAATCACAAAAGGGGACTCTTCTGCAGGTAATGAGAAGACCCAACAACAACCGCTAACCCCACTACAGCCCACGGGCCTTGGTCTGACAGAGGCTCAAGCTACTCACCCTATGACCACTCATTTCACTGTCAACACTGGGGAAGTAAAGCAAACGGTTAACCCCTAACTACCTCGTAGCATGCCCTACAGTTATACGTCATAGCACACATTCATTGGCCCAGATGGTAATCCTGTACCTTTCCCACCTTATGGAATACCCCCAGGATACTCTCCCTCATTCCCTAACCAACAAGATGGCCATGATCTTCAAATGATGAATCCCGATGTTTCAAACCCTGCCCAGCTGACGACCTCCTCTACTAACCCTCAACCAAACCCACAAATCCCTGAACCATAATCCGCCCAAGCTCAAGCTATCCAGATGGCCCAACTAAGACCAATTGTAACATCCCAAAAATTCTATTCTCATGTATAATATTTTTGATATAGACCATTAATGATATTGTCCATTTTATCTCAACTTTCTACATAAATTTGGTTAGGAAAACATTTGTGTACACTTCTTTTGGTTCGGCCTAAATACCAAAGATTTAATGCCAAGCTTGAGCTCGAGTGCATCAAGCTTAAGTTGGAGAATTCAAGCTTAAATGACCCCACTTGGCAGCTCAAGTGGTAAAAAGCATGTGAGGGTCACCTAAATTAGTAGGGTTCGAGCCCTGCCTCCCTTTTTCCCCCTCCCCAGATTGCTTAAATCAAGGATCCGTGGAGTTTTTTTTAAAAGCGCCAGACATCCGTTGCCCAAATCAGGGATCGGTGAAGAATTCCCGAGTCTGACTTAGGACGAGTGCTTTTCTCTGAAAGGAATATTCCTGATCGGTCTTGCACCAGGGTCAAGAGATCTGGTTTCGGGCCGGTCACAGAAGTTGAAGATCGAGTGATGCTGAAGACCGGCTTTGTGAGTATCCGATCTGTGTATCTGGTGTCTCAGACATTACCTCAAATGACCAGTGTAGGAGAGATTTGCATCATATAGTTACAGGCCGGGTCAGTATCCTATGATACCGGTTGACCTCTAGGATGGCTAAGATGACCTCTTAACCTTAGGGCCAGTATCCAGACCAGATCATGTGTCCCCTGTATGAGGGACTTATAAAGTTGACTCATATGAGCTGTACAACCTGCGAGAGGTCTGGATGCTGGTATAGACTTCAATGGTGTTTGGTTTAGTCCTATAATCTGAGTCTTCATTCAGGTGGGAAGTTTCTAAGTGTAACTTTCCCGAGTGGAGTATCTCTGAATGCGACACTTCCAATTGGGATTGCACTGAGTGATACATATCGAGTGAGATCTTTCTGGGTGAGGTATGACCGAGAGAACTTCCGAGTGAAGGAAGGTTAAGATGTTTCCGAGTGAGTCATGATCGAGAGAACCACTTCCGAGTAAAGGGAGTCCTAGCCTCGGAGACATTTCTGAGTAAAGCGTGTCTGAAGGAATCATTTCTAAGTGAAAGGGGTTCTGACTTCGAATGAGCACCTTTCGGGTAAAGACGCTTCCAAGTTCCATATTTCCGAGTGAAACGTCTCCGAGTGACTTGTTTCTGAATGAAATGTCTCCGAGTGAAACGTTTCCGAACGAAACGTCTCCGAGTGAAACGTCTCCAAGTGACTTGTTTCCGAATGAATCGTCTACGAGTGACTCGTTTCCGAATGAAACATCTTCAAGTGAAACGTTTCCGAGTGAAACGTCTCCGAGTAAAACGTTTTTGAGTGAAATGTACCCAAGTGAAACGTTTCCGAGAGAAGTACTTCTGAGCAAACAAAAGCTTTGATTTCGAATGAGTACTTCTTGGGCTGAGATATTCCCGAGTTGGGTATCTCCGACTTAAATACAACTTTCGCGAGTGGGGTGTCCCCGAGTGTGACACTTCCGTGTGGGATGGTACTAAGTAAGACATTTCCAAGTGGATGACACCAAATGAGACCTTTCCGATTCCCGCATGATATGTCACCGATTGAGACTATCGAGTGAGTCATTTCCAGGGGAACTACTTCTGGAATAGAGAAAGACTGACTTCGAATGAATATGTTTCCAAGTGAAAAAGTTTCCGAGGAAAACAAATATCTGAGTGGTGAACCCCTTCATTCTATTCGTGCTCGGGTGTCATAAAGGTTTCCTAGAGCCTGTGCTTGGGCCATATTCAAAGTTGCCGAGAGCTTATGCTCGGGTTCGTCTTCGAGATTGCCTTCGACTCCGAGTGATATTCCCAAGTGGAACGATTTCTGAGAGGACTGAACTTCGACTCCGAATAATCCTTTCAGTTGTAAGATTTCCGAGTGACGCACTTCCGAGAGAAGTATTTTCGAGTGAAGACTGACTGACTTTGAATAAGTACTTTTCGGGCAGAGATATATCTGAGTGGATAGTTCCCGAGTGAATCAATTCTGAATGAAAAGTAGCTCTGACTTTGAAAGAACACTTTTCGGGCAGAGATATCTGAGTGAGATATTTCTGAATGAGGTGTCTCCGGGTGAGATATTTCCGAGTGAGTCACTTCCGAGGAAGGAAAAGCTATGACCGAGTGTTTCAAGCAAAAACAATTCTGAGCAAATCCCCTCCGAGTGAAGTAATTCTGAATAAAAAAGGCTCTGATGAATTCTTCTCAGAAAGAGATATACCCAAAATACCGAACCAGTGTCAGAATTACTATTTTACTCCAATCATATCATCTTATACATATTTTAATATATTTACTTCAATCATACAAGCTCCAGTATGTAGGCGGCGGAAATGGTCAACAATACAGCTCATTTTCTTATCTAAAACCTCCATTATCACCGTAATTAATGCACTACAATCCAATTACGAAAAAAGCTTGTCCCCCACTTGTCTTTTGCATTATTAAATTGACATTACATCTCGTTCCCAAGTCTGAATTCTTAGAACAAACGAAAATTTGTAAAGTCTCACTCTCATTTTCCTTTTCTCCGTTAAGTCACCTTTGATCTGAAGCTAGGACAGTAAGAAGAGAACATTTTTCAAATCTAAGATCCTCCATCAAAGTAAGAGGGGATAGGGTTGTGAATAAATATGGAATGGGTAGAATTATATGCTGTTCTAAGATTTCCAAATTTATTTTCGTAGCTTGTTACTTAATTTTGAAGCTGAAAATATATAAATTTGACTTTGACTTCTTCATCAAAGTTTTAGATCTTTTAGTTATGTGAATTTTGAGACTTGAACCAACTGATTTGGATATGTATAGCATGAGTTATAGTCAAAATACTATAGTATGTCTGTTTTTGAACATGTACCTTCTATTTTGTGTAAACATTAATATTCTGGGAATTATACCTACATATTTAGACTTTGATGCCTACATAAAAGTTGTAGATATTTATGTTATGGATCTATAGAAAGTGGAATTGCTTAAAAGGATTTGATTTGCTCACGTTATGGTCGTTTTACTAATGTATGTTGCTGTTGTAAATTTCTGAAATTACCTATGATGATTATTATGGATGAAAATGATATTTTCCATGTGGGTAATGATTTATTTTTGAATTATTGAGGGATTATTGATTATTATAGATGTTATTGAATGTCCTATGAATGTCATACAGTATGTTTATCTTTGTGATGAATAATTATAAATGACTAAATTAATGTATGCATGAATGCCTTGTGGTTTATTGAAATATGTTGTTGAATTGTAAATCCATGATTTTGAGAATTAATATATGTGATGTGTCCTTTGAGGACTTGTGGTTTTCCAAGTGATTATGAAAGTATTTATATCATGGTATGTTAAATCGATAAAGAGAATTAAAGACATTCATGCATCATAAGCATTTGGACGCACCATGGAATTTAGGGGTTCCATGATTGCCGGCCCTGGTGGGGGGTTACTCTATGATGAGTTAAAGCCCTATTTTCGCTAAGAGCCATGGAGTGTAAGGATTCATGGCTTATGCTAATTCCTACTTGTGTACTTTGGTACTTGAGAGCCATGAAGTGTAGGGATTCATGGTTTATGCTAATTCCTACTTGAGTGCCATGAAGGGTAGGGATTCATGGTAGATATTAATTCCTACTTGTGTCTCTATGAGACTTTTTACTGCAGTATTCCCACCAAACGAAAATGGATCCAACATGACATCATTTGACTAAATTAAAGATTATTAAATGTAAATGACCTTGTTTGACATATTCATCATATCTTTGTGGTTTGTTGATTATGTTTGTGTAATTTTACTTATTTTATATTTATTCTATATTCTATCTCACTCTTACATTAGTTTTACAGTGCATGCTTCACAGAATGAAGAGTGGTGCAATTAATGAAGCTTTTATGATTTATTGCTTGGACTTTGACTTCATTTGAATTTTAATGGGTTGTAATAATATTATGTACCATGTACTGTAATCTTCTCTATCGTTTCTGCTATATAAATGTATTATGTTTTATTTGTTCACGACTAGTATGCATGATAATATTCCGCAATTATCAATTTTTACGTGACCTTAGAATTTAAATTACGAATTTCAAAATGATTCTTTAAACGCAAAAAACTTTATTCCAAAATTTGGGCGTCACACCAATTGCCCCTACTTCCTTTCAGCCTACCAATCTTCATGCATTTTATCTGCATATGGCTGCCACCGCCCACAACCAAAACTCTTATCCTATCCTACTACAATCCCACTTCCATCCACGTATCAGTCAAACACCTATTCATTTCCATTTGCCCGTTATCAGACCCCCTCATCCACAGTATATGTCGTACTGTTCCCCACGGCAGTGGACTCAACCTCCTAACTCCAACAAAAACACAAGAAGACACGTCAATAATCGAACACCAGTTCAATTCGACCTCATTCCTATAACCTACACAGAGCTTTTACCTCACCTTATCCGTAACTCCCTTGCGGTACCCTGTCCATTGAAACCAGTATTTCCCCTTACCCTAAAGGGTATAATCCTAATGCCTGATGTGATTACCATGCTGGAGCCCCGGGACATTCTACTGAGGATTGTCAGGCCCTAAAATGTAAAGTAAGGGATCTGATCAAAGCCAATTGGCTAAATTTCCAAGAAGGAAGTCCCAATGTGACTGTAAACCCCTTGCCTAACCATGGGAGTTCTGGGGATAATGCAATAAAAGAGGGTTAGGAGTATGGAAGGGATGTCGTCACCACTGAAGATAGCCCCACGATGATGTAAACTTTACGATTACCCGCCAGGCGGAGAGCTTTGTGACTAGGAGACTATCAAACTCCATACGACTTTAAATTTTCAATCGGAGAGATGTTTTAATGACTTTCCAACCCAATTGCTATGCCTAAGGCTTTGGGATGTTTATGTAATAAGGGCAAAAACATGTTTTATCATTCCAAGTTTCTCACAATAAATGCGTGTCAAATTTCAAAATACATTTTCTTATTTTCCTTATCTCTGCCTTGAATTCTTTTCCCTCTGTTTGCTTCTTTTTTCATTCACCATGATAAACCAAATAAATGCAGATCTGAAAAAAATTCTCCTAAGAACAGTGAAGTCACGATCCAATTTCACGACCTCAACTACCTGGTTGATCGCACCGACGAAGAGGGTAGGGAAACCTGTGAGCTGGTGCCCGAGTTAAAGAGGTTTATCCCTTTCAAGAGGTAATCAAGATCATCAAATGAAGAGGATAAAAAGGTCAAGATGGGTATCCCCCTGAGTCAAGAACAACTGAAGGAATCGATTAAGTTATTAGTGTCCTTTAGTTTGATAAACATAGGGCAATCTATCAGAGGGCGTTAGTAACCTTGTTTCAGGACGTGATAGGAGTCTATGTGAACGACAACACGGCCAAGTCCCAAAATGGATAGGGGCGTGCCAATCATTTAAGGAAGTTTCAGCAGTCACCAATCGTTTAAGAAATTGTTGATGCCTATAAATGCAGACACAATCAAGGGAGACTCTGCCGACAAAAAAAAAGAAAAATAGAAAAATAGAAGAATGAAAAAATGAAAAAAATAGAATCAAGCTTGGAGTCCTATGCACATACCAAATGGGGCAAGCTGATTACGTCCAAATCATCAAGCAAGTTGTCATCTTCTGTATGAGAGGCACGAATGTCATTAGGCCAAGAACCTGAAGAAAATAATATTTCATTCTTGTCGTCATCAACACCTCAACCTTAAAGGGGGCGCCACTCCTCATGCCCATGTAACCAAGAAAATAGTCTATCATATCGAGTCATTGCATCATCAAGGGGATAAAAAAACAAAACAAAAAAAAACAAAAAAGGCAAACAAGAGGAACACAGAAAAATAAAAAAATGAAAAAAGAGAAATCCAGAAAGTGAAAAAAAATAATAATAAGAAAACAAAAGCCAAAATGATGACTCAGAGTAATCCCCTTTCATTGACGCCAAAAGACTCACCCCTATTTTCTTGGGTACATGGCATTGGAGTAGAGTCTCCTATTGGAAGTGACATTAATTCCCTAAAGGATCAAGCTAAACCTGGAAAAAACTGAGCAGGCTCAACTGGAATATAATTAGCTTCAATCCTTTGTTGTGAAGGATACAACCTATGAAAAGAGATAAAAAGAAAAACATGTCATAAAAAAAGAAGAAAAGCTCGCTAGGCTGAAAACCTGAAAGGGCGGCCTAGGCAAAAGTTAGAGCAACCCGGTGAGTCAAAAACCTGAAAAGGCGGCTCAGGTAAAAATTAAGGTCAAGATTGCCACAGAGTAACTAAAGTCTCCCAACGCAAAACATACGAGTCTAAACTGGGGCACGTGGACCATGGTCAAACTATCTTCTTAGAGGCAAAGACAAAAAGAACATGTCGTGAGTGAGAAGAGCTCGCTGGGCTGAAAACCTGAAAGGGCAGCCTAGACAAAAGTTAGAGTGACTTGGTGAGTCAAAAACCTAGAAAAGGTGGCTCAGGCAAGAAATTAGGGTCTAAATTCTGACAATATGTCTGAAACCTCTAACACAAAGTGTACAACTCCAAACTGGGGCACGTGGACCATGGTCCAACTACCTTCCCAGAGGCAGAGTTGAACGGTGTACTCGAGGTCGTGACGTGGGATTGAGATATGCACTGTTCTCAGAAATTCACTAGAAGATCTGTAAAACCCTTTTTGTTCCACCCAATTATCAATCTTTCCTATTTAACCACGCTTTTTTCTTTTGCTTTCCATGCTTTCCTCCCTCTATACTTATCCAACTCAAATAAAATGTTACCTTTTTCAATACTATTCATGTTGTGAGTCTCATTGATATGATGGATGTATGTCTTCTCTTGATACATAAAATGAGAAAGTAATGACCATTTAAAGTCGTGAGGATAAAACGCACCTGTTACTTAATCTTTCCCGTAAGCAATCATTATGAAGACAGGGCCAGACACGCCTCCTGAAGCTGAGGTTACCTTATTCAACCTGGCCAGGTCCGCTTCCCAAAGCTAGGGTTACCTCATCCATTTTGTTTCAGTCATAAGTCGCCTTAAGTCTGATCATGGTTCTATAGGGGGTCTCCTTAGACTCCAATTGGTTTTGTCTTTGCACTACTTACTTTTTTCTGCAAGTTGTTGTAGCAGACGGACGTGTCAAGTCTTGACACCTTAATCAAGTTCTTTTCCCCAATGGAATCATAATCGCCAAAGTAGACGCTTCTCAAAGTCTCCTCCTTAATCGCCAAAGTTGGCACTTCTCAAAGACTTGTCCTCAATCGCCAAAAACTGGCACCTCTTAAAATCTCCCCCTCAATCGCCAAAGTTGACACTTCTCAAAATCTCTCCTTCAACCGCCAAAATAGGCATTTCTTAGAATCCCCTCCTTAAATTGCCAAAGATGGCACTTCTCAAAGTCTTTCCCTCAATTGCCAAAGTTGGCACTTCTCAAAGTCTCTTCCTCGATGGCCAAAGCTGGCACTTCTCAAAGTCTCTTCATTAATCGCCAAAGTTGGCACCTTTTAGAATCCCCTCCTCAAATCACCAAAGATGGAACTTCTCAAAGTCTTTCCCTCAATTGCCAAAGTTGGCATTTCTCAAAGTCTCTTCCTCGATTGCCAAAGTGGGCACTTCCTAAACCCTCCTCCTCAGTCACCAAAATTGGCTTTTCTCAAGTTTCTTTTCATAAATCACCAAAGTTGGCGTCTTTCAAGTTTCTTTCCCTAAAATTGGCATCTCATAATGTCCAGTCGCCAAACGAGGCACCATCTAATTTCCTATTGTCGAACGAGGCACCCTACCACTTTCTAGTTGCCAAATGAGGCACCCTTTTATCTTTCAGTCCTCGATTGAGACACCTTTTACTTTTCTATCGCCGAACACGGCATCCTTCCAAGTTTCCACAGTGCCAAATTGGCACCCCTTTAAACTTCATTGTACTTTGAGATTTCCAAAATCGATAACTCTTTAAACTTTCACTACACTTTTAATAAAGTTGGCACTTCTTCAAGTTTCCATGGCCCTTTCAAGTTTTCCTCATTGCCAGAGTTGGCACCTTTTTAAACTTTTACCACCAAGGATTGGCCTTCTCATGTTTTCTCATTGTCGGAGTTAGCACCTTCTCAAGATTTTTGCTTCGTTCATGAGTCATCTTAAGGGTCACGGTTCTAAGGAATCTACCCGAATTTTATTTTATCTCTACACTGCTTACCTTTTTTTCTACAAGGTTGTTGAAGCGTACAGGCATGTCAAGTCTCGACGTCTCATCAAATCCTTTCCTCAGCAGAACAACAATCCAGAGACAGACTTCGATCAGCTTCTCTTCCCCAATAAAACCATAATCCAAAAATGGGCTTCGATCAACTCCTTCTCCCAAGTGGAACCACGAAGTAGAAATAGATGTTCACCAAACTCTCTCCCTAGTGAGCCTATAATTCAGATTAGGTCTTTTCCCCAGTAAGACTATAATCCAGAAATAAGCTTCAACTAGTTCTAGGTCTCTCTCCTAGTGTAGCCATAATCTTAATCAGGATTAGGATAAGTCTATTCCCTAAGTGGAACTGTAATCTAGGGATAAAGACTTCAATTGAACCTCTTTTCTTTGGTTGAGCTTCAACTTAGAAAACTCCACCAAGCTCCTCCTCCCCAGTGGAACCACGATTACCAAAAAACTAGCACCAATCAAGACCTCTTCCCTAGTGGAACCATAACCCTGAAGCGGACTCCTACCAGCTCCTCCTCCCCGGTGGAATCACAATCAAGAAACAGACTCCGAACAGCTTCTCTTCCCCAATAGAGCTGCAATTCGAAAATTGACTCCAATTAAAATCCTTTCCCTAATAGAATCACAACTACTGAAACTTGTACTCCTCAAGCCATCCTTTCCGGTTGCCACACTACACACCTTTCCTTTTCAGTTGCCATACTAGGCACTTTTCCTTTTCGGTTACCACACTAGACACCTTTCTGTTCATTACCAATGATAGGCGCCCTTTTCTTTCCTATTTCTGAACCAGGCACCCTTTTCTTTCCTGATGCCATTCCAGGGGCATCCCCACAAATCATTTATTTTCTATCAAATAGCTTTAGGTACACCGCCCTAGGCTATTTCATTTCTTAGTTTATTCCAGGGGCATCCCCCAAATCATTTATTTTCTGTCAAATAGCTTCAGGTACACCGCCCTAGGCTATTCCATTTCTTAATGTATTCCAGGGGCATCACCCAAGTTATTCATTTTGTCAAATAGCTTCAGGTACACTGCCCTAGGCTATTCCATTCCTCAATTTACTCCAGGGGCATCCCCCCAAGTCATTTATTTTCTGTCAAAATAGCTTCAGGTACACCGCCCTAGGCTATTCCATTTCTCAGTTTATTCCAGGGGCATCCCCCAAGTCATTTATTCTCTGTCAAATAGCTTCAGGTACACCACCCTAAGCTATTTCTTTCGAGCCAGGGGCATCCACCGAATCATTTATTTTCTGTCAAATAGCTTCAGGTACACCGCCCTAGGCTATTCCATTTCTTAGTTTATTCCCGGGGCATCCCCCATGTCATTTATTCTCTGTCAAATAGCTTCAGGTACACCGCCCTAAGCTATTCCATTTCTCAGTTTATTCTAGGGGCATGCCTGTGACGACCCATGTCAATTTACCATTTAATTACACCCGGTTAATCATTTTTCGTAATAATTTTTGGCGTTTAAAGAAAATTAATTAGGTCTTAATATAAAATAATATTTACTTTTCTTAAGCATACTCAAAATAATAACTGATCAGAAATAGATCCATTAATAAAATGGGATTGATTAGAATCAGCGGAAGGAGAAAGATGAAGACAGGGGTCACTCGCTTGAGCGAGACCCTGATTCGCTTAGGAGAAACCCGAGAAGGTCGCTTAGGCGAGTTCCGACTCGCTTGAGCGAATCCTACATTTTAAACCTGAGTGAAACACGAGACATGCAAGGAAAATTAACAAATCGGTTTTTACTCGGAAATGGGCCCACTCGGTCATATCTCACTCAGGAACCCCTTAACCTTCACGCAGAAAAGGGTTCTCTCGGTCATGTATCACTCAGAAAACACCCTAACCTCACTTCACTCGGAAGAGGTTCTCTCGGCCATACCTCACTCGGAAATATCCTAATCTTCACTCGGATGCACTCTAATCTCCACTCGGAAACATTCTAATATTCACTCAGAAGCATTCTAATCTTCACTCGGAAGAGGACGAGGGATACTCACTTGAGTGAAATAGGCACCAAATCATCCGGCCCTCGCTCGGACAAGATGAATCCGCTCAGTGAGATTCACCCGGTAATCGACTTTACTACAGCAAATTCAAATTCACTCATGAAAATCAATACCAATCACATAGCAACATAATTCATATGCACATTAGTCAACATACACAAGAAACACATTGTAGCATCACATACTCGGAAAACTCATTCTACATATTACACATAATCCATTTCAAAATCACTCGGTTCTTTGGCATCAATCCTTTGCTTGGCGCACCTCCAGGGCTCCGACCTCTTCCCTGTCACTGGTTACTAAATTAAAAACCACAACAAGGGTGAGTGTTTGGCATCATAATTAATCCAGAATGGAAATTAACAAATTACATGTATATAAACTTCGTCCGACTGCATTAGCATCATATTGCAAATCACACTCGGCAATTATAACAAATCACACTCGGCAAATATAACAAATTGCACTCGGTAAATATAACAAATTACACTCGGCTAATATAACAAATTGCACTCGGCAAATATAGCAAATCATACTCATCACAATACTAAATTCATCAATTATCACCACTGACTCTCAGACAAAATTAACGCCTAGTATCCGGATACTAAAAGGATCGACCTTCAGCTGGGGGTCCAACTTGACACCCCGTGAACCCGACTTGGTTCACCGAACCCGACTTGGCTCCCCCTCAACCACTGGGTCATAGACCTCTGGGTAGCTTAACTGGGTCCGACTTGACCACGGAAGCCAAAAACGAGAGTAACACATACCATCGGTCGTCCTCTACCACATAATCACATTCAATTATATAAACATAGGCATATCATTATGATCATTATTTACAACTGTCTGAAACTGACATGTGCTCACAACGTAGGGCGACCGACTTGTCAGGCCCATCAATATAATGTCCTCGCACATAGCAAATACTTATCATACATATATAATTCATATTTCTCATCATATCACGAGTGGCCATCATCAACACATACTCATCAAACGGGTGACCTGCTTGTCAAGCCCGGCATCACATTGCCACTACACTTTGATTATCACAACAAGTATTTCAAACTCAATCATCATAAGCCATACACGATCCTAAACCGATCAATGTCCATGTTCATACAAGCATACACATACAACTCATCCACATACAACTATCATTCAGCAATATCTCTTACCGTGTTCATAACTGGTTCGATGACCCAGAATCAAAATATTTACCTATTCTAATTAATTATAACCCGAACACCCCCTTACCTCGGTTCCAAGCTTCAGCGATCTGCTCTTGGTGCCGATTACCTCCTCTAAGCGCTGGGTTCACGATTCCACCTTCGAATCCAGCACTAGCTTCGTCAATCAGTCCTCCGATGTTCGTGTTGCTACCAGAGGAGTGGAAAACAGAACCTTGAAACCACGGTCACGAAAATAGGGTTCACTCGAAGTTCTGACACGGAACAAGCCTTCCCCTAGAACATGCAACTCGGCAGTGAGGGAGGAGAAGAAAGAGAAGACGAAGAAACAGAAGAAGAAGAAGAAACAGACGAAGAAGTAGTCGCATGGATAATGAGGAAGGGAGAAAGGAACCTTCTTTAGTTAAAGCTCAGGGGTAAACTGGTCATTTCCCCATTTCTTTTATAATTTCATTAAAAGTTTTAATTAAACTTTTCTCTTCTTCTAATCACACCTCATTTAACCTTTTTAAAATTAATCAATCAAATAAATTTTATTTATTTCCACAATAGTAAATTATTCATAATTGCCTTTATTTTCATAATAATTCATAAAAATACCCAATAAATCTCTAAAACATTTATTAATATTTCCACTCATCATAATTTTTTTCTAAAATATCCGGGATGTTACAATCCCCCAAGTCATTTATTCTTTGTCAAATCATTTCAGGTACACCGCCCTAGGCTATTTTATTTCTCAGTTTATTCCAGGGGCATCCCCCCAAGTCATTTATTCTCTGTTAAATAGCTTTAGGTACATCGCCCTAGGCTATTCCATTTCTTAGTCTATTCCAGGGGCGTCCCCCTGAGTCATTTATTCTCTGTCAAATAGCTTCAGGTACACCGCCCTACGCTATTCCATTTCTCAGTCTATTCCAGGGGCATCCCCCCTGACTCATTTATTTTCTATCAAATAGCTTTAGGTACACCGCCCTAGGCTATTCTATTTCTCAGTTTATTCCCAGGGCATCCCCCCAAGTCATTTATTCTCTGTCAAATAGCTTCAGGTACACCACCCTAGGCTATTCCATTTCTCAGTTTATTTCGGGGGCATCCCCCAAGTCATTTATTCTCTATCAAATCGCTTCAGGTACACCGCCCTAGGCTATTCCATTTCTCAGTTTATTCCAGGGGCATCCCCCCAAGTCATTTATTCTCCGTCAAATAGCTTCAGGTACACCGCCCTAGGCTATTCCATTTCTCAGTCTATTCCAGGGGCATCCCCCCGAGTTATTTATTTTCTGTCAAATAGCTTCAGGTACACCGCCCTAGGCTATTCCATTTCTCAGTTTATTGGGGCATCCCCTAAGTCATTTATTCTTTGTTAAATAGCTTCAGGTACACCGCTCTAGGCTATTCTATTTCTCAATTTATTCTAGGGGCATCCCCCCAAGTCATTTACTTTCTATCAAAAGCTTCAGGAACACACTCCTAGGCTATCCTATTTCTCAATTAGAACTAGGGGCATCCCCCAAGTCACTCATTTTCTGCCAAGAAAGCTTCAGGTGCCCATTCCTAGGCGGTGTCCTTCGACCCAAAAGCGTCGGGACGATTCCTTGTGTCGCTTATTTTTGTTCGAAGCTTCCCTCTCTAAGCTACCTCATTATTGATATCAAGGAAAATACCCTCTGATTTGAGCAAGGCTTCAACTTCAACACTCTAAGTTATTCTCACCAAGGATTGGCCCTTTATATCTTCTGTTCGCTAAGTTTGGCACCTCTTCAAGTCAATGTCGGCACTCTTAGATACCTCGTATTACCAAGGTTGGCATTGTCTGACTTTCCCCCAATTGCCGAAGTTGGCACTCTTAACTCTTTCCGAGGATATCAACATTTGAACCCTCTGTCTGCCAAACTTGGTACTTTTTCAAGCTTTCATTATCAAAGTTGGTACTTCTAAGTCTTTCCCATTATCAAGACCCATGTTGCTTAAGCCTTCCACTTGTTAAAGTTAACATTGTTTTGGTTTTCTACTTGCCAAAACCGGCACCCTTTTTAATTCGTCGTTGTCAAGGTCTTCCCCGAGGAGGTGGTGTTCACGTCTTTACTTCCTTTTCGTAATATGAATGAATCATTCATATTTTCACGAAAAAAAAGTAAAGAGGGGCAACTGTGAACACCAGCTTTTGTCCCTCCACTTCCTATTTATTATTATCATTATTTTAATAAAGTAAAAGAACCCATCCCCCCTTGACTCCCACGCTTGTTTCACCACAGACCAAAACAAAAGTAGAATAATGGAACCCATGCTGGACAATTTTCAAGAAGAAGGATCAAATAAAAGAAAAGCTAACAGATTTAAGAAGGGGTCTTCTTCAGGAATTCGAAATGAAAAAATCCATCACCAACATACAGGGCTTCATCAAATCAAAAAACAAAAATAGAGAACAGGACCCAACCTCCCTCATCATTATTCTTCCACTAAAGATTTTCCTTTAAAACAGAGAAACCATTACCAGTAACATATCATCTTCCTTATCAAAACCAAACCAAAAATCCTAACCAGAACAATTCTATCACCACTATCGCCAACCACCACCATTGACCAACCGGAACCAACTCACCCAGGACTGACCCTTCTTCACTGGTCGTCTTCCCCAAGAGCCTCGATTTGTGAACCAGAACCAGAACCGCCTCACCATACTCCTCTGCGTGTGAAAGGTTCACTCGTCTCTACCGTGGCATCATCCTCCATTGACCGAGGCCTCCCCTCAACGCCGTTCACTCGCCCAGACCCCTCCACCCCAAGAACCGGCTCCGCCCAACCCACGTCAACCAGAACCAGTCTCCCCCTGACTCCGATTGAGCGGAACTCCCTCCAAGGCCGTCTTCTTCCTCGCGCGACCGACGCTACCAGTCCGGTCGTCTTCCTCCTCTCCTCCGACCCCCTTCGTCTAAGACCGAACAGACCCACCTCCCAAGTCGCCAGCCTTGGGCCTGCAAACTGCCACCTCTGGTCTTCTCCCTCTCGGTCTTCTTCTTCTCTCACACTCTCGCCTTTCTCTCTCCCTTAAGCGTTCAAATGCCTCCCCCTGATGCATTTTCTAACTTTTTTTTTTCAAAATAAAAACCCTAAGGGGTTCATTAGTTTGTTTGGGTGACTTAGCTAATGGGCTTTAGTTTTGCTAGAGCCCAATGTACCAAGGAGTCTTTTTTTTTCTTTTTTTCAAAAAAACAAAATAAGGCATTAAATTTATTATTATTACCAAAATTAATTTTTATTATTAGAGTTCTTTTTTTAGTAGGTAAATAAATTTTATCTCATTTTATTATTATCATTATTTTTATCACTTTAGAGTTATTAGTGGATGTCCTTTAAGAGAATAAATAGTTCCTTCATTAAATCTAGAAATAATATGTTTTTTTATTTTAGGAATAAAAATAAGTATTTTAATAAGAATGTTAAAACCCAAATAGCTTTTAGGAATAAAGATCACTAGCCTTCCTATTTATGTTAAATTTGAAAAATAAAAATATATAACAATTAAAGGTCCTTTTTCTAGAATGAAACTAATTGGTTCCTATTTTACATCAAAATATTAAGTGTATGTTTCTTTTAGAGTAAATTGTTTCAAGATCTTATGAGCAATGTCGTGCAAAATTACTTTTTCCTACATTCGCGATATAAGACTTCGAAGGTTTATGCACGTGTGGATTACTTCGCCTTATATTTCTCCTTCCTCATAAATTTTCCTTCATTACTAAAAATCAAATCAATTAAAAATAATTTTAAATATTTTCTCAAAATTAATTTCAGAAAGAACTACGTAACCCTGATTTCTCGAAAGCTTGAGAATACGTAGGAGCGGGAATCAGTTCTTATCGGGCCCACTTTCTTTTGTTTAATTTATGTGCCTCTGTTATTATCTTAATTTATTTTATCTATTTAATATTTTATTTTAAATAGTAGTTTGTTTAAAATGAGGTTAATGTAGACGCGACGTCTTGTTAATTTCGTATTTTTAGTATTTTATTTAAAAATGGTAATCTGTTTAAAACAGGGTTAATTTAGACGTGACATCTTGTTAATCTCACATTTTTAACATTTCATTTAAAATAGTAATTTCTTTGAAATGAGGTTAATTTAGACGCGACGTCTTGTTATTATCATATTTTTAATATTTAAAATAGTAATTTCTTTAAAATAAGGTCAATTTAGAGGTGACTTCTTGTTAATCTCATATTTTTAATATTTTATTTAAAATGGTGTTTTCTTTAAAATAATGTTAATTTAGACGTGATGTCTTGTTAACCTCATATTTTTTAATATTTTATTTAAAATTGTATTTTCTTTAAAATGAGGTTAATTTAGACGTGACGTCTTGTTAATCTCGTGTTTTAATATTTTATTTAAAATAATATTTCCTTAAAAATGAGTTTAATTTGGACAAGACATCCTTTTAATCTTTAGTTTTGTTAATCAACTTTATTCTACTCCATCTTATTTAATTTTATTTTAATCTTTGAATCGTTTATGTAAAAATTAAGGTTAATTTAGACGTGACGTCCTGTTAATCTTTCTTACTGTCACTATTTGGTCAAATTTCTTACTGTCACTATTTGGTCTGTTTTGTCTGTTTGTGTCTGCTTGGTCGTTTTGTGTGTTTCATTTTCTAAAAGAAGTTCAAAAAATAATTTCCAGGTTACTTATAATGCGCGCTATCAATTTGGGGTAACTGTTTTATAACGGACAGTTGTGAGGTGCTAATACCTTCCTCACCTGTAATTCGTTTCCCGAACTTAGAATTTTACTTTTATAACCAGTGCTTTAACAAAAGGTTTTCCCGGTATTTTATCCTTAAAAATATTGGTGGCGACTCCCGATTTTATTTTCGAAAGGGTTTTGAAACACGTTTTGTTTTTTTGACGGTCGGTCGTCTTGCCGCGATCCTGGTTGCGACACTCCCCTTACAAAGTAAAACCTTACTAGGAAAAACCCAATGGGATAAAAACCTAATGAAGGAAAAAGAGTACAACATTCTTCACATAAGATTGTTGGTGGTAATTTTTCAGTTTTCTTGAATATGTTGAATCATAGACCTCAACCAAACACATTCTCGACTTGCTTCATGTAATGCTAGAATTTCAGCATTGATCCGGTCTCAATACCGGTATCCGTTCTACAAGATATATTTCAATGTCTTTATCAGTTCTCTGACGTGTTACCAGTGTCGTTGGTATATATCCGGACTCTAAATCCATATCAGACATTCTCCCTATATCGGTTGTCCAGGATAATGCCATGCACATCGGATAACACATACGTCACCATATGAAAGGCAAAAGGCATTGTTATAGGGACAAGGACAAACATTTCATTTTCCACGCTACGAGCCATAATCTTCTCCTGGAAATAATCAACTTGTTCCCTAAGTCTAGCCCTATTTTCCCTATGCTCAATATAAAATAGCTACTTGACTCAATCATACTTTCAAGTGCATATAAAATAATAATTTATAATATTAATGGAGGTTAGTGGTTCCCCACTAACAAGTCCTCGTATATCGAGCCAATCAGGTATAAGAACTCTCTTCATTTATGGAGAGAGGGACTTCTTCTTCTCTACGTACAATTACTATCTGAAACATTCCTCACTTGGAATACTATTACTGACTTGAGCATCGGAGAACCTTCGTAGGTGACACCACCTTGCACTCACATCAACCTGTGAGGACGGTGTGAAGGACCTCCAGGACTCTTAGACCACTCTCTTCATATTGGAACTCCGGATATACAGACCGGATACTAGCATAACCGATCTTCAATCCTATTCAATCATAGACTTTTGTGACTGGCCCCACACTGAATCTCTTGACCCCGGTTAAGGACAGATCATTGGCACGCCTAGTGGGACACGATAAAGTTATTCCCACATCCTACGAAAGAACAGTGATTATCCATGGAAGGCGAAGCACATGACTTTGTGGAAAATCCTGAAGGCAGAACCAACACAAACGCCTTTAGAAAGCTTAACTTTGAATCTCAAGGGGGCAGCTCAAAGAAGATGGTACCAATGTCTAACCCCGACCCTCGTGATGAGTTGATCAGTCAACTCCAAAAAGAACTAGCAGAATTACGAAGAGAAAGAAGGCAGAGTGAGGACAAGGAGTCATCTCGCACAAGAGACACTCCCTATACAGCTGAAGGAGAAAAATCCATAACCCTCCAATATTCAAACATCCCACATTTGAGGGGAAAGAACAAACCCATGATTCTAATGATAGAGCTACTAAAGGGAGGAGGGAGCTAATGACAGCATCCCCGGTAACTTATAAGCTCAAAGTTCCTTTTTCAAGGAGGCTTATGAGCATACACATCCCTAAGCATCTGCAAACCACTCAGCCACTCTCCATTGGAAAATACAATCGTGAAACTGATCCTACTAAGCATCTTGATGCTTACGTATTTGAAGCCATGTACTTAGGGGCTGACGAAGATGTTATATGTCGGATGTTCCCATGAACATTGTCAGAAGAGGCCCTCAGCTGGTTCAAAGGTTTATCTTCAGGATCAATAGATTCCTGGGCTGAAATGGCAGCTGTCTTCGAAACTCACTTTGTCATCTCTAGAGATGTTCCCAGGACATCTCATACTTTAGCCCAAATCAAGCACGGCAAAAATGAAACTTTAAAGGATTTTTTGAGGAGATTTTACAAGAAAGCATCTCTGGTTCCTAACCTCACAGAGTCCATTAAACTGCATATCGTTATCGAGGCATTGCAGCCAGGATCAGCCTTCGCCCTCTCACTAGCAAAAAGCCCACCAACAATATTTGAGGAGTTCAGGAAGAAAGCCTCAAAATATATGGGTATAGAGATGCACTTAGAGGCTATGGCTGCAAAGAAAAAACCACCAGCACCATCTTCACAACCGTGGAGAGATAAGGACAGGATGAGGTCAGAACGCATGGAGAGGTCGTTCAACAACCCCAAAGTTAACAACTCCTCTCCTCGACATTGAGAAAGACGTGTTAATTCCTTTAGCCATTATGCACCTCTGACAGCCAGACCATCTCAGATTTTGAGAGAGGTAGGATGGCCAGCATTCAGTATTTATGGCATTAGGAGGCTGGCCCCTATGAAAAGACCAGGGAATCCCCGAAAGTACTGTGATTTTCATGAACAAACAGGACATTCCACCGATGAATGCCAAGCTCTAAAGAATGCAGTCAAAACGTTAACTAGAGAAGGCAAACTAAAGCAATACCTGTTCAAAGAAAAGTCCTTTGACAGGGTAGACCGGACTGAGAAAAGAGAAAGAGATCAAGACGACGGAGATGATAATAGCCATAATCTGGTTAAGAAGTTCTCCGCAGCAGAAAAATAAAAAGGTGCAATGACTGATGACATAGCTCATAGAGACGAAATCCCCAGCAACAGCGTCAAGGTCGGCGTGAAGTCATTGATATGATCGCTGGAGGGTTCGCTGGGGGAGGAGATTTGATTACAGCCCATAAGAATCATCATAGAATGATTCTGTCGGTACAAGGAAAACATAGAGACAATCGTCCTTACAGAGAGGGGGTTGAAGCTCCAGTAATTTCATTCTCTAATGAGGATTTCGGTCCTACCGTTTCGGGTGGAGACGATGTTGTAGTCATTGTTGCAGTGATAGCCAACAAGGATGTCTAAAGAATCCTCGTCGACCAGGGAAGTTCCTGTGATGTTATTTTTTATAATTGCTTTAAAAGAATGGGTTTCAATGACTCAGGCTTACAGCCTTACACACAGGAACTAACAGCTTTTAATGGTGCAAAGCAACCAACAAAAGGGTACCTTGACACCCTTATCTCTTTTGAAGGTGAACCAGGGGCCAGAATGGTTAAATCTAGAGTGTTGGTAATCGATGTTGAATCACCATTCAACGGCATCATAGGCCGCCCTACCTTGAATGCTATGGAGGTAATCGTTTCAACTCCACACCTCCTTATCAAGTTTATCGATAAGGACAATGCTGTTTCTTCCATCCGAGGTGACCAAGAGATGGCCAGGTACTATTATAACCTGAGCCTAACCCTAGGTCAGATCAAAAGATCGACTCTTTCAATCCTTCTAAACCTACACCGGATGGAGGCTCAAGGGATGTAATACTAGGAGACTCACCTGAAAAGGTCACACATATCAATGACAAGTTAGATTCAGTTATAGAGGAGCGTCTACTTAACCTCCTTAAAGAATTCAAAGACCTTTTTGCATGGACCGCAGCCGATATGCCTGGCATAGATCCTACTTTTTGCTATCACAAATTATCCGTCTACCTAGAGATGAGACTGGTTGCCCAAAAGAAGAGAAGATTAGGACCAGAGAAACAGAAAGCAGCTTGCCAACAAACTGAGGAATTACTGAAAGTCGGATTTATCAAGGAAATCCATTATTCCTCTTTGCCTCAAATGTAGTAATAGTCCGGAAAGCTAATGGTAAATGGAGAATGTGTATTGATTATGTGGACCTCAACCGTTGCTGTCCAAAAGATCCTTACCCTCTTCCTAACATAGATCAGATGGTAGATGATTCCTCTGGTTATCAGTACCTGAGCTTCATGGATGCGTACTCAGGATACAACCAAATTCCGATGTGCGAAGAGGATCAAGAAAAGACTGCTTTTATCAATGATCGTGGTGTTTTCTGTTATACCGTCATGCCCTTCAGTTTAAAAAATGCTGGAGCTACTTATCAGCGGATGATTAACAAGGTGTTTGAGGGCATGCATACCAAACTTGTTGAGGTGTACATTGACGATATCATAGCCAAGACGCCGGTTGGAAGTGATCATATTAAAGACCTGCGCCAAGTGTTCATCCGCTTGAGAGAATATAACATGAGACTAAACCCATTGAAATACACTTTCACTATCCCAGCTGGGAAGTTTTTGGGTTTCATGTTAACTCAACGCGGTATCGAGGCTAATCCAGGGAAATGCCAAACGATTCTCAACATGCAGAGTCTGAAAAATCTGAGGGAAGTCCAATCCCTGAATGGCAAAGTAGCAGCCTTAGCACGGTTCATGCCAAAAATGGCTCACAGGTCACTTCCTCTGTATAAAGTGCTAAAAAAGTCCAAAAATTTTGAGTGGGGACAGGAAAAAGAACAAGCATTTCAAGAGCTTAAGGAGGTGTTGTCCAAACCTCCTATTCTAATGAAACCTGACCCCGGGGACACGCTCATCTTATACTTGGCTATTTCAGATGAAGCTTTGGGGGTAGCCTTAGTATAGGAAACTCCTGATGGACAGAGGCCAGTATACTTCACTAGCAAAACATTACAAGGCGTTGAGATTCGGTATCAAAAAATTGAAAAGGCCGCTCTCGCTGTTGTTTGGGCCTCTCGACGGTTGCGTCCATATTTTCACGCTCATCCAATCATGGTAAGAACGAACCTACCACTCCGCTCTGTGTTAATCAAACCTGACCTCACTGGTAGGATGATCAAATGGTCCATTAAACTCTCAGAGTTTGATATATCTTATGAACCTCGAGGCATTATCAAGGCTCAGGTCCTGGCTGATTTTATTGTGGAAATGACAGGGACAGATCCAGCTACACCTCGTGTTCATTGGACTATCTATGTAGATGGTTCATCGAATCAAAAGGGCTCTGGAGTAGGTATAGTCCTTGAAAGTGATGACGATGTACACTTGGAGATCTCCCTTCACTTTAATTTCAAAACTTCTAACAACCAAGCTGAATACGAAGCCTGTTTGGCTAGGCTTCGAGCTGTGATTGACATCGGAGCTTCTGAAGCGACGCTCTGCAGTGATTCACAACTCATGATTTTATAGATCTTGGGAGATTATCAAGCTCGTGAGCCTCAACTCCAGTTATACTTAAACTGTGTCAAGGAGTTGAGAGAGAAATTCTCAAAAATAGAATTTAAACATGTTCCACGTGAAGAGTATACCAGAGCGGATATACTTTCCAGATTGGCAAGCACCAAACGGCCAGGCAGCACCACAACGTTGATCCAGAGCACACTGATGTCACCCAGTATTCCTCTTTTCCCCTCTCTAAATGTCATAATGACCAATTCCCCTTATGGAAACTCATGGATGGCCCCTTATATCCGTTATCTAGCCGATGGACAGCTACCTATGGACGAAAATGAAAGAAAAATGATAAGGAGGGAGTTGCCATATTTCACCATGATCGATGGTAACCTCTATAGAAGGGCCTTTTCAGTACCTTATCTGGTTTGCTTAGAGGAAAACGAGGTACAAGGAATAATGGAGGAGGTGCATGAGGGCCAATATGGACATCATGCCGGAGGTAGAAGCCTGATGAGAAAAATTCTTAGAGCCGGATATTGGTGGCCTACGATGAAGTAAGATTCTATTGACTTCGTCAAAAGGTGTGACGCCTGCCAAAGGTTTTCCAACCTTCACCATACACCAGCTGAAGAATTATTTACATCAGCTGTGCCCTGGCCGTTCTACCAATGGGGTCTGGACATCTTAGGACCATTCCCAACTGCACCTAGGGGGATTAAATACTTAATTCTGAGAGTTGATTATTTTACAAAGTGGATTGAGGCAGAGCCAGTGGTCCATATCACTTCATCCCGAACTCGTCATTTCATGTATGAAAACATCATAACACGATTCGGGGTCCCAGAGTGGATAGTTACAGACAACGGCACTCAATTCACAGACAAGAAGTTCACATATTTGCTTGAAGGATTAGGAATAACCTAAATATTCTCATCTGTCGAACACCCATAGACTAATGGTCAAGCTAAAGTGGCTAACAGAGAGGTGTTGAAAGGACTGAAGAAACGTCTTGGGGAAGCCAAAGACGGATGGACAGACTAGTTGTGCCACATCCTTTGGGCATCGGACAACGCCTTATTCATCCACCAACGAATCCCCATATCGTTTGACTTATGGAGTAGAAGCAATGATACCTGTGGAATTACAAACCGCCTCTGTAAGGGTCAAGCACTTCTCTGAAGAACACAACATCGCCAACTTAGCGTCAGAGTTGGATGTAATTCAAGAGCTCAGAGAGGAAGCATTCATTAGAGATCAGGCCATCAAAGCCAAAGCCGCCCTTCTGTACAACAAACGAGTCCAATCCAGGACTTTCAACATTGGGGATTTGGTTTTGAGGAAAGCAAGTGTAGGAAACAAATTTGCTCATCAAGGTAAATTAGCCCCGAACTAGGAGGGCCCATACAGGGTATTCGAGGTCACCAGTAAAGGCTCTTACCGCCTAGAAAACCTTGATGGCACACTAATCCGAAACAAATGGAATACCCAGAACTTGTGTATCTATTATAGCTAGCTGCTGGAGTGACATGCACACTCTTATCCTCACTTGAGATTGTCCAACGAAGAATTCATTATAGCATGATCCGAGCTACGCTTTTATTGTAATTCTTATTTTTGTTCAATGAAAATCTCATACATCAACTTAACTCTTTTGAGTTTTTCTTTATGCTGTGATTTTCAGTCTTTCTGACGTGCACAAATATATCTAGGACGGATGATCTCAGCTACCTATTCTGTAGTTGACGATGTAACTCCTCGAATATGTGTGAATGATTGAAGACCTGGGCATAGTAGGATTGGTCCTCCTGTAAAGACCATACCGAACCCTAGGAAAAGGGCGCAGTAGGATCAGACCTTTCCATAAGGCTGTACCGAACCCCATTCGAAGGCTTGGATTGTAGGATTAGACCAAACTCCAAGTACGGTTAGTAGGGTTGGCCGAACACCGGTGAAGGCTTGGGCGCAGTAAGCTGGTTCTTCTTCAAGACCACACTGAACCCCAAGTAACGGGCGCAGTAGATTCAGGATTAGCCCTTATCTGAACCCCGTGTCGAAGGCTCAAATTGTAGGAATAACCGAACTCCGAGTATGACTAGTAGGATTGGCAGAACGTCGGTGAAGAATGGTGAATGGGTAAAATCCAACACCAGTAAAGGCTTGGGCGCAGTAAGCTGGTTCTTTTTTAAGACCACGTTGAACCCCGAGTAGATTGAAGATGAACGGTGAATGGGTAAAATCCAACACCAATTTAGGAACGGTTAGTAGGATTGAACTGAACGCCATTGAAGACATGGGTTGTAGGATCAAATTGAACCCTAATTGAAGGCTTGGATTATAGGATTGAACTAAACTCCAAGTACGACTAGTAAGTTTTTCTGAACATTACAGAAGAATCAATCGTCATTCTTATTATTGAAGTCGCCCAGAAGTACTTCCCCTAGGAATTCTTCACTCGGTAATACTATCTCTTGGAATTCCTTATTCGGAAACACTTTAACTTCAAAGTCAGGCCCGTGAATTCTTTAGTCAACAATGTCTCACTGAAGTCCGACTCATGAATTCTTTAAATTGAAAATGTTACTTTGAGGTTGCAATCAGGAATTATTTACTAGGAAATGTCTCTACCCGAGACGTACTCATTCGAAGTCAAAGTCTTTATCTGTCCAGAAGCGTTTCACCCGGAAAATGCTCCACTCAGTACCATACCATGCAGGAATCGGAGATATTTCACTCGGTGCTATCCCACTCAGAAATGTTTCACTCGATGATATCCCGCTCAGAAATGTTTCACTCGGGGCTATCCTATTCAGAAATGTTTTACTCGGTACAATCCTATTCAGAAATTTTTCACTCAGTGTAATCCCACACGGAAGTGTCACACTCGGAGATACCCCACTCGGGAAAGTTGCACTCAACTCGTAGACACACCCACTCAGGAAAGTTGCACTCAAAAACTTCCAACCCGAATGAAGACTCGGATTATAGGACTAAACCGAACTCCGAGTATGGTTGGTACAATTAAACCGAGCGCCATCGAAGGATCACTCAAAACCTTCCACCCAGAAAGGATCAATCTGAGAGCTTCCACTCGGAAGTATTACTCGGAAAAGCTTCTACTCGAAAGTATCACTCGGAATTTTTTCAAGACAAAGCACGCGTCCTCGACATAAAAATAAGGCTCGGATAACGTGTACATATTTTTACCCAACAGCACGAGAAGGTTACAGGTAATGGAACGTCCCAGGTGACATGGCCAGAACCAACCTCACTCAGAGTCGCTCATTCAAAGTCAATTGCCAATTCAGAGTCTCTCACTCGGAACTGATCACTCGATAACGCACGGGGACAATATTCAACGGTTAACGAGTATTGCGAAGGATAAACACTTATTAAACATCGTCACGATTAATTCCCCTTAGGACTAATACTGCAAACCATCCTCATGCTAACGACGTGTTTCCCCACGAGTGCAACCCCCTTTATGGTACTTATAATCGAAAGCCTAATCATCAAAGATTAAGGTACTCTTCTTACTAAGCTTGTATATCCCAAATGTGTCACACTACAATTTCAATACAATACAAGATGGATAAGTTCTCTCTTTTCTACCAAACCAAAGATAACATTCCATATAACGAGTCTTTGATACTAAAGTACCCACACATGGGGACAGTAATTCTATGTTACTATCCATTTTAGATTCTACGTATCTAAATTCAGACTGATTCATTACACATACAACGATTCTATTTAGATTATTTTCAATAAACAGATGTATAAAGGAAGTTGCCATTTCATTGATAAAATCTTGAAGTACATAAATGATTCACTAAAATCTGGAGCTGATCCTGGAACACAGCAGAATTGATTCAATAAAAGCAATAAAACAAGAAAGCCTCTACTTCTTTTGGCTTATCCCTCCTCCCTTTTCCTTGCCTTTACCTCCGACCTCACTCCCCTCCATCACCAGCAGCTTTATCTACATCAGCACTAGCACTTGTTCCTTCACTCCTAGGCTGCTTGGCGATAGGGACCAGGAGAGAAGGCCCCATTGACTGGCCTTAGGGGAGAGGAGGCAGCTCGTACTTGGTGTTGGGCAGATCCTCTTAATGATCGTCAACAATGGCTACGAGTTTCCCTCCGTGAAACTCATAGAACGGATTGATACCGCTCAAATTAAGTTCCATTTTGGGATTGTGGTGGAGAATCTGACGCACCGCCAACCCGAAAGACTCCTCGACTGCTTGGACACAAATATCCACAGCCTCTTCCACTCTAGCGTTAGCAGCAGCCAGATCCGCTTTCAGAGCTATGACGTCGTCATTCAGACTCGCCAACTTTGAGTTTTTAATCTCCAAGAGCAGCTCCTTTTCCCAACGAGACCAGTCTTCAGCCCCTTTGGAGTAGCTGTACTTGTTTGCTTTCAACTCCTCTCCTAGCTTGGCAGAATGCTCCTTCTCTGTGTAGAGGCTGGCATTGAGGTCAGAATTGGCCTTTTTCTCATCAAGCAATTGGGCCTCCAGCTCTTTAATAAGCAATCTCTGCCTGGAGATTTCTTCATCCTTTTGTTCCCCGTCCTCCTTGGAAGCCTTCAATCGACTCTCCAACCGCTGAATATTCGCTCTATCCTTGGCAAACGCAACGATAAGGTCATTAACTTTACCCGTCAGTCTGCCCACTTCTATGCCGTCGTCCGCCAGCCTACGGAGCAACTTTAGAAGACCGGACAACTCTTCCAACTGCCACTGTCCAGCATCGTAAGCTTGCTTTATTTCTTCAGGCTCCAGAGTGGTTTTTAATTTGTAGTGTGGATCGGGGATGCACTGAGGCACTGGACCCTCATACACTAGGTATGGGGCAAGATTGGAGTTGCTTGGAGGGGGCAAGAGACCTTGGGCGCATAATAAGTGGTTATTGGTTTGGCGCCGGAGGTAACAACGTTGCTTGGGGCATTCAGTTTGGGCCCTTCTACCTTCTTTCCTTTAGGAGCCCAGAATCAGCTCCTCCTTCGGAAGTTTTTGGTTTTTTAGGGGGAGGTTATGACTCCGCTTGCTTGGAGGAGTCATTTTTTGCATTTCTCCTTTTCTCTCCGGCCTTCTTATCCTCAACACCGGAGGTCGACTTTTCAGATCCGCCCTCTAGTAAGGGAATATCGTCACCAGCGGATGAAGTAAGGATTATGGTTTCAACAGTAGTCTTCTTGGAATTCCGTTTTGGCTAAATACTGTTCTCAGCCGCAACGAATTTCCCTCCAGCTTTGAGCGCCTTTAACTTCTACATATCCGGTGACTCAGCCTCAATTTCAACTGCATAATCAAATAAGAAGACTATTAATAATAGAAGATTTCAAGACATAAAAAGAAAGACAACAACGAGAAATGACAGGAAATTACGCAAATATTCCTCACGGGTAGATTTTGATCCTAACAAACGCCGACAGGAAAAGGATTTGTGTGCGGCGGTGTATGCCTCAAGAGCAAAGAGAACGGCTACAGAAGTGGATGATAATTCACCCTCCTCAGTATAATATGCTTGGGAGGTCAATAAAAAATGATCGTGGGTCCAGGCCATGGGAAATTCATTTATTCCTTCTTTATTTAGCCAAAAGATTGGATCCTCAGGCTTAATGCGTATCCTGGTAAAGTATGATTTGAAGGAACGCCCATCAACTTTAGCAGAGTCAGTGTAGGACTCAAAATTGACAAGCTTGGAGTGAGTATGGAGAGTGACTAGACTTACTCCTCTGCTTTGTTTATTCACACGACGGACCACCTGTGTAAAATAAAAGAGCATGGCGACCGTCAGGGTAAAGTTAAAGTGCTTCCCAAGCACTTCTAGAGAACGGATCAACCCCTATCCGTTAGGATGAAGCTAAGAGGGGGCGCAGTCCAAGAATCTCAAGACCCCTATTTGGAACTTTGTCAGAGGAAAGCGTACACCTAAGTTTAAGAAGAGGAAGTCATACATATAGATTGACCTCTCATCCGGCGTGTAGCATATCCGCTCTGAGGGAAGGGGAGCCAACACCATAAAACGCTCTTTGTGTTGTTCCTTTTTGAAGACTGTGAAGCGAGTTTCCAACCTTGCTCTGTCCTCTCTTGCGTGGATAGACGGTGTGTCATGGAATTCATCGGCCACCCAGTAGTACAAACGCATCTTTTGGAGCTTTACCCAGTCAATCCGGTGTGTAACTACATTACACAGTCCAGAAGCTGTCTTCAGGATATACTGTTGAGACGGTGCTCCACTACTAGAGGTGCTTTCTCCGGTCATCTTCCGTAGAGCTAACTTAAAAATCTTCACACTGCGGTAAAAACTCACATCATCAGAGAGGTATAAATCAGCGCTCTCTCCACTCTCGCTAGAAGAGGATTTTAAAGAGGGTATAATCACCCTCCGCCTTGTATAGGGCGACGCCTTCCTCTCTGAATGAAGTGGCCAGGCGCTTGAGGAGATCACAGGGATCCTCCCACCTCGACACGCAGGAGTTCGAGACAAGGCTCTTCCTCCTCTTACTCTAGGGCCAACATGGCTCGAGCTAGTATAACCTCTCCCAGACATTCACAAAACTTAGGAAAAATTTACGAGGAGATGAAGGAGATGGTTGCCTAAGGGAGAAGAAGATGGTGAAGCAAGTAGAAATGCCTTCTTGAAATTTTTGTAGAGTTTCGTCAGCAAAGCAAGATTAAGTGATTTCTGAATTCACTAAGTACTCCTTTTATAAAGGGTCAAGAGACTTAATTACCGGTTCAAAGGTTATGTCGTTTACCACCAAACGACATCTTTTCCTAAATACAAGGCTGTCGTTTCAAACCCTAAGGCACAAAAGCAGTGTTGATTCGTCAAAAAGCCTCTCAAATGGGCCTCAAAATTCGAATTTCAGGCCCATAAAGCTCCTGAGTGACGGTTACAAAGACATGCGCGTTTAAAGCAACAATGGCTCGCCCACGTGCTTAAAGGCATTAAATGTCCAATCATGAGAAACGTTGCAACTGTTACTCGAATACTAAGGGTTGCAAGTTTCAAAAACTTTTGGGATTCTCGCACAAAGAATCTTTGTCCGGATCCGTCGTAAGGAGCGCCATGACAATGAAGCCTTCGTTCCAAGGACGGATATTTACGTGACAACGTAATGCCAAAACCCAGCATACATTAAATAAATATTTTACCGACATATATGAACCGGTATCCAGACCTACTGTAAACGACGTAGCTTATATGAGAAACTTTACTAGTCCCTCACACAAGCTAGGGGACAAGTAGAGTGATGATCTTGTCTTGATACCGGATTTGATGATGAAATTCAAGACTCAATCCGTAATCTTACGATTGAGATTTATTTCCCCAGGACGGATGATCTCAATCACCCATTCTGTGATTTGATGATGTAACTCCTGGCGCTGATAACTCCCATCATCATCCTTATAATGGAAGTTTTTGAAGACTCAATCCTTACTCTTATGATTGAGATGTATTTCCCCAGGACGGATGATCTCAGTCACCTATTCTGTGATTTGATGATGTAACTCCTGGCGTGGACAATTCCCATCATCATCCTTATGATAGAAGACCCAACCATCATCTTTATGTATTTTTGTAGTTTCCTAAGCTCGGAACAATACTCTCACAATGGACGACGTTTTTCCCTCCAGTGAGAACAATACGAATTAATACCAGTCATCCGTCTTGTGACACCGCTATTATGAACAACGGATCGACTTCTTCTCTCCCTAAAAGAATTAAGGGTAATGCCCTATGACAGGTACCTATTCCTTAACATACTTATACTTGGGGACAGTATTCATGTATATAATTATGTGTTCTAAAACTTATCTATTTTGAATGAATTGATTAATTTTCTGAGGCAATTATTTCAATCCGACCTCAAGATTAATCACACTAACGGATTATTGAATACTAAAACGGTAAAAGTATAACAAATACATCTAAGTTATACTATTCTTCATGAAGTATTGAAAACAATGCTTGAGAGGAATTCTATTCTTTCATTAAAGGAAAATTACATGTGTATTCTTCAAAATTAATCAAAACTAGAGCTGATCCTGGAACACAACTTTACATATGCAAAACAACAAGACTACGGAAGGGGAATCTGCTCTTGGGGCTCTTTCTGTCCCTCTCCTTCTCTGAAGTCTTGTGTCCCTTCTTTAGGGATTTCTTTCGGAGCTTTCTCTTCAGGTGCCTTCGCACCTCCTTCAGATGAGATGCCCTCCGGCGTAGGAATAGCAGAATCTGATCCCATACTTTGACCATCGGGAAGAGGGGGCAAGCCATACAAGGACTCCAGAGGATCTTCATGACGATCTTCAACCACTGCGACTAGCTTCCCTCCATCAAATTCATAAAATTGATTTATACCATAAAGGTTTAGCTTCGCAGTGGGGTTATGGTAGAAAATTTCGCGTATAGCCAGGCCGAAGGATTCTTCAGCAACTTTGTTGCATATATCGATGGCTTCTTTCGCCTTAGCTTTGGCTACAGCCAATTCTTCCCGTAACCTCAAAAGTTCTTCCTCTGTTCCTTGGGATTCTGTGCTCCCAGCCTTCAGTCCCTCAATCTCAAGGAGGAACTTCTTCTCCTTTTGGAACCACTCCTCTGCTTGTTTAAAATAATCTTCCGCAGCAGCTTTGCTTTTATCTTCAAGTTCAGCTTGTTTAGCCTGACTGCTATGGAGTTCTTCTTTTAGCTTATCAAACATCTCTTCCTTCTCTGCCAACTGGCCCTCTAAGTCTTTAACCGTGCTTTTAAGCTTAAGATTCTCCTTGCTCATGAGATCTTTGTACTCCTTAGACTTGGTCAGGTGATCCTCAGCTAATTTCAAAGCAACCTTATCTTTCTCTGCTGAGAGATTGAGTTGTTCTACTTTATCACTCAGCGTATCTACCTCAGCAGCATCATCAGCTAACAGGCTGAGCGAATCGAGCAGCCCTGTGAGTTCTGCTAGCTGCCATTTACCAGCCTCACATGCCTCTTTGATCTCTTTCGGTTCAAGTGCGGGCTAGAGTTTATAGAGCGGCTGAGGAAGGATTGCTAGAGTTGACCCCTGGTATGAGAGGAATGGAGTCAGGAATGAAGCAGTTGGGGAAGAGATCGGACTTGATCCAAAGACTTCGGAAAGAATACCCTTGTGGAGTCTGGAAGAAACTCTAGCTGTATCCAATGTCTCTACAGCTTTACCTTTGAAGGCCCTTGTTCTTTCCAGACTCATTAAAGGTTTGTGTTTCTTCGGTGGAGGAGAGGATATTCCTGAAGGGTCATTCTTGATCTTCCTCCTCCTCTCTGTTATTTTGGGTTGATCCATAGTTACACTAACACCAGCTGAATCTCCCTCCACCAACAGAATCTCCCTTTCTGCTTCTGAGGTCAGAATGATCGACTCAGAATGGAATTTCATAGAATTCCTCTTTGGTTGAATTTCATTCTCACCAGCCATAGATTTCCCTCCTGCTTTCAAGAATTTTAGCTTATGCATGTTTGGAGATTTTTGCTCTATTTCACCTGTATGCATAAATAAAACGCATTAGCAACAAAGAAATGCTCAATGCAATTAACAAAGGAGGAAAAGAGAAATAAAACAAGAATTACGTAAATATTCATCTCGAACTTCACTCGAACTACTCAAAAGACGTCTACAAAAAAATGCTTTGAAGCGTGTAGTGTAAGCTTCAAGGGCAAATAACACTATCGCAAATTCATAGGATAGTTTAGATTGATGAGTGTAGTACGCTTGGGAGGTCAGAAGAAAGTTCTCGTGAGTCCAGCTTAGAGGAAATTTATTAAAACCCTCTTCATTCTTCCAGAAAACGGGCTTATTCTTTTTAATCGATATTCGGGTAAAGAAAGACTTGAAAGACTTCCCATCAACTTTAGCCGAATCGGTGTAAGATTCAAAGTTCACGAAGGAACACAGAGTTCGGAGTGTGTGTAACATCCTAGGTCAATTTCCCTTTTTATTTATATACGGTAGATTATTTTCACAATATCTTTTTTGCGTTGAATAAAATATGTATCATAGTATAAATTAGTATTTACTTCTTTTAACTCTTAACCCACTCGGTCTTGATAAATACTAGTATTCAAGTAAATGCAATCAAAATCATAATAAGGGTACACGTAGAATAATATCTGCTCAGTAAGATGGAGTTGGAACGGCGGGGAAAGAAGAGAGAACAGAGAAGGAAAAGAGGACAGGGGTCACTCGCTTGAGCGAGACCCTAACATTTCTAGGTAAAACCCGAGAGTCGCTTAGGCGAGTACCGACTCGCTTGAGCGATTGCCACTCAGAAATCTAAGCGAACCAGACGCCCAGGCGAACTCACTTGGGGATTCACTCGGTAAATGGTTTACTTAGCAACAGGGTTTCACTCGGAAAACACTCCACTTTCCCTCACTCGGGCATTCCACACTCGACTCATTACTACCCCTCACTCAGGAAGCTTAACTCGGCCACAACTCTTTTGGAAGAGGCTCAGATTTCCCCTTTGGACACATTTAACTCCTCTTCACTCGGAATCATGATACACCTTCCTCACTCAGAATCTTCACGCACTTTCTTCCCTCCGAACTCTCTCCCAACCAATCCCACTCGGAACATTCTAACCTTTCACCCGGAAGGGGGTCTCTCGGTTATCCCCCACTCGGGAATGGATCCGCTAGCTAATGGGCTGACACAGCAAACAAGAAAACATAAAGATTCATGTAATTTAAAATGTAAATTTGCATCTGATCCAAATTAAGTTGGCACACAAATAATATTAAGCACTCGGAAACTCCTTATACATATATTCCCTACACAATCACTCAAAATCTCTCGGGCCTTGGCATCGATCTCCCCCTTGACGCGACTCTATGGCTCCGGCTTCCTCCCTGTCACTGGTCACTAAATTAAAATAACAGCAAGGGTGAGTGTTTGGCATCATAATTAATATAAAGCGAAAATTAACAGATTAAATATATATATATATATATATATGTATGTCTCATTCGGAAATCGTAATAGTTCACTCAGCAAGCCCACGACAGCATTCGGTAGAGATAACAATTCATACCCATCAAATATATTAAATTTTCACTCGGAGATTTATCAAGTCACACTCAGAAATTATAGCACATTACACGCAATGAACACATCCACTTAACTTAGCACATATATCAAATTCATCTATGATCACCACTGACTCTCATGCAATCTGACTCCTAGTATCCAGATACTAAAGGATCGGCCTTCAACTGGGGGTCCTACTTGACACCCCGTGAACCCTGCTTGGTTCACCGAGTCCTGCTTGACTCTCCACCTCGACCATTGGGTCCTACTTGAACACTGGGTACTCAACTGGCATAAAAACCATGGGAGCCGGAAATGAGGGGCTAAAATATACCGTCGGCCGTCCCACACCACATAGTTATACATACAATTCACATTTCCCATATCAAACTTGGCCATCAACATCACTTTCTCATCACTCGGGTGACCTGCTTGTCAAGCCCAGATTCACATTATAACACCGATTATCCCAACATTGAATATTTCAAACTTATTTCATAATCAACTCAGTTACACATACCCGATCCTTAACTAATCGGTGTACATGGTCACACATACACAAACATAGGCACACAACAATCATGCAATAACATTTTCTTACCCTGTTCGTGTCATTCAACGGCTCGGATAGGAGGTAGATCCTACTCTAATTAATCATAACCCAAACACCCCCTTACCTCGATTCCATGCTTCGATGATCTGTTCTTGGTGTCGGTCCCTTCCTCTGGGCACGGGAGTCGTAGTCTCAGCTCCGTCACTTAGCCTTTCGTTGCTTAACCTACCACCTACGGGTCAGAATGTAAAACCCGTTAACCTAATGTTCTCAGCTCATAGGCCACTCTTGAGCTCACACTCACTAAAGGAGTGGAGAACAGACTCGAATACAGCCATGCATGGCCCTTGGCTACCAGAGAAATGAAAGGGAACAAGGAGCCACAATAAAACAGATCAGTGGACTCACCTTGAGGCCACGATCGCAGGAATGAGGTTCAATTGAAGCCTTAATACAAACGGGGTCCTCCCCCAGCGCATGCAACTTAGTAACAAGCGAGGAGAATGAAGAAGAAGAAACAGATCAAAAGAAGAAGAAGTTCGTAAATAATGAAGAAGGGAGAGAGAGAATTTCCTTTTATATAGAACTTAGGGGCAAAACAGCCTTTTCCCTCATTTCATTTACATTTTCATTAAAAGTTTTTTAATCAATTTCATCACATTGGGATCCTACGCTGATTTGCTTTCACAATGCCTAATTATTCGAAATTGTCTAACACTCCACAAGAGTATCGATCTGAGCTGGATACCGGACAACCGGTGTCCAGGTGTAGTGTCCACACATCGGTAATCTGAGCTAACGCTTGAGAGGTCGGATACTTCATCCGTCCTTACATTTTTCTTATGCATATCTGATTGTTTCAGCCATTACGAGAGGTTGACCCGGACTATGATTCCAAGTCAGGCGTTTCTGCACACACCGGTTAGTCCAAGACCACCCTAGGCACACCGGATAAGCATCAGTCACAAGACAGCACGTCTTTGACCATTCTTCTCTGCACAATCGATCTTCAACACCGTTTGACCCTCACATTTAAGACCAGCCTGACACCGGATTCCCTGACCCCGGTTCAGGCAGATCAAATATTAAATAAATCTCTAAAACATTTACTAATATCTGATTCTAATTCCCAAGTGTAGTTTATCCAGTTCAAATTCTACCATTTCACCTTTACCAACAGCACCTCCTTGCTCCTTAACCGTTTCGTTTGATACTCCTCAATACCGATCGGCACAGCTTCCATTGTTAGGTTTTCTTTCAATTCAATGGAGTCACTTGGTACAATCATTGTGTCACACGGAATGTAAGCTCGGAGCTATGATACGTGAAACACGTTGTGGATGTTAGTCAACGACTGGGGAAGATCCAGTCGGTAAGCAACTTCACCAATCCGTTCCAGTATTTGGTAGGGTCCTATGCATTTCGGATTAAGCTTTTGGCTCTTCAAAATCCGACCTACACCTTTAGTCGGTGAAATCCTCAAGAACACCCAATCGCCCACTTGAAACTCAAGCGACCTATGCCGATTGTCGTAATAGCTCTTTTGTCGGTCTTGGGCAATTTTTATCTTCTCCCGGATTAAAGCAACTTGTTCGTTCATCTCTTGAATCAGCTCGGGCCCCAGATGAATGACATCGCTATTCTCATTCCAACATAATGGAGTACAACATTTTCGACTGTAAAGGGCTTCATATGGAGCCATCCCAATGCTGCTATGATAACTGTTATTATATGCAAACTCCACCAGAGGCAAGTATTTCTCCCATGATCCGCCCTGCTTTAACACACATGCCCTTAGCATATCCTCGAGAGTCTGTATTATCCGCTCCGACTGGACATCGGTCTGGGGATGGTATGCCGAGCTCAGCCTGAGCTCAGTACCTAGTTCTTGTTGCAAGCTCCCCCAAAATCTTAAAGTGAATCGGGGATCCCGATCAGAAATAATGCCTGAGGGTACACCGTGCAGTCGCACAATCTCAGCAACATACAACCTAGCCAAACGGTTTAGTGACCATTTCATATTCATCGCCAGGAAGTGGGCGCTCTTGGTTAGTCGGTCAACAATTACCCAAATCGCGTTGCACCCGGTTCGGGTGTGGGGTAGCCCGGATACGAAGTCCATGGTGATGCTTTCCCACTTCCAGATTGGAATTTCTGGGGGCTGAAGCAAACCTGGGGGTCGTTGATGTTTGACTTTGCACTTTTGGCATATTACACAGGACCTCACGTATTCAGTTATTACCTTCTTCATGCCCGGCCACCAGAATTCCTTCTTCAAGTCATGATACATTTTCGTTACACCGAGATGAATACTCAGAGAGCTCCTGTGTGCCTCAGCTAGCATAGCTTGCCTGAAATCTCCATGCGCAGGCACCACCACTCGGTCCCAGAATCTCCATATTCCATCATTACCCCGAGTTAACTCCATATCCTTGCCTCGAGTCTGAGTGTCAATCAGTTTCAGCAATTCCTCATCATCTTTCTGAGCAGCAACAATAGACTCCAGAAATTCATTGGAGATCTTCAACATTCCGACCGTCATTCGGTTTAGAGCGTCCATAACATCTCCAATGTTCATATCCCTAAAGCTCTCCAGCAATTCCTGCTCTCTGCCCATCAAATAAGCTGCATGCAACACCTTCCTACTCAGTGCATCGGCAACAATGTTCGCTTTACCCGGGTGGTACCTCAAGTCGAAGTCATAATCTTTCAAGTACTCCACCCACCTTCTCTGCCTCATATTTAGCTACTTTTGGTCGAACAAATATTTCAAACTTTTGTGGTCACTGAACACCATAAAACGGGACCTATATAGATAATGACGCTAAATCTTTAATGCATACACTACTGCTGCCAATTCCAGATCATGGGTCGGATAAATCGATTCATGAGGCCTCAATTGCCTGGAAGCATAGGCAATCACTCAGTCGGATTGTATCAGCATGCATCCCAAACCAAACTTGGATGCATCACAATACACCATAAATTCCCGTGTTACATCGGGCAATGCAAGCACCGGGGCAGTCGTCAAACACCGTTTGAGAGTCTGAAAACTCAGCTCGTACTTTTCCGACCACACAAAAGAACTCTCTTTCCTTGTCAACCGAGTCAGAGGAAGTGCTATCCGAGAGAACCCTTCAATAAAACGTCGATAGTATCTAGCTAACCCGAGGAAACTTCTGATTTCAGTTACCGACCTCGGCCTCTCCCAAGCCATAACCACCTCATTTTTTGTCGGATCAACCGAGACGCCCTCTCGGGAAATTACATGTCCTAAGAATTGCATAATACTCTCCCAGAAATCACACTTGGATAGTTTAGCATACAGCTTCTTCTCTCGGAGTATCTGCAGAACGGTCTGAAGGTGTTGAGCATGCTCTTTAACCGACCTCGAATATACCAGGATGTCATCAATGAATACCTCCACAAACTGGTCCAGGTATGGTTAAAAGATCCGATTCATATAGTCCATGAAGATGGCGGGGGCATTCGTCACTCCAAAGGGCATTACAATGTACTCGAAGTGCCCATACCGAGTCCGAAATGCCGTCTTCGGAATATCTTCCGACTTTACCCGGATCTGGTGGTATCCCGACCTCAAGTCGATCTTAGAAAACACGACAGCGACCCTCAGTTGGTCCAATAAGTCATCAATCCGAGGCAATGGGTATTTATTTTTAATCGTCAGTTTATTCAGCTGTCGATAATCGATGCACATTCGCATGCTACCGTCCTGCTTCTTTACCAGCAACACCGGAGCACCCCACGGTGAAGCACTTGGTCGGATAAAGCCTTTTTCCAGCAGCTCATTTACTTGCTTCTTTACCTCGGCCAATTCCACTGAGGACATTCTATATGGCACTCGGGACAGAGGCTCCGCCCCGGGAATTAAGTCAATAGAAAAATCAATCTCCCGACTGGGAGGCAACTCTGGAATTTCTTCCAGAAAAACATCAGGAAATTCGCAAATAATTGGAATATCACTCGGCATGAGGTTGTACCAACCCTCCGAAGCAAATAAAATAAAATACGTGGCTGAGACACCACTCACCACATCCTTCGTGTCGAGCTCCTGAGAGAAAATAATACTCTTCCGATAGCAGTCAACCATCACATGATTAGCAGCTAGCCAATCTAGACCTAGAATGACATCTAAGTTCCTCAACGGCATACAGATAAAGTTCACTCAGAAAGTACGGTCTTCAATTTGCATCGGCATATCTCTGCACACGGTGGTCACACGAAAAGTGGAACCGGTTGGAGTGGAAACCATAAGGGCGTTCTCCATTAAACCGATCGGCAAACTAAGCCGTCGTAGACAACTCTCGGAAATAAATGAATGGGTCACGCCCGAATCATAAATTACATCAACAAGATAGCCACAGATAAGGCACTTACCCTGCACCAAGTTGTCATTCCTCGTGGCTTTCGAGGCATCAAATGCGAACACCCGCCTGGTCATGGCATTCTGAGCACCACTGGACTAGGCATCAGATCTTCCCAATTGTTGGCCTCCCCGACCAGCACCATGCCTGCCTCCTCTCTAAAAATTGGAACCCCGAGTTCCAGAAGGGTTAGGTCGGTTGCCCTGTCTGCCTGGTTGCTGCCTCTGGGGGCAATCGGGCCTGAGGTGCCCTGGCTGTCCACACAGGAAGCACACAATTTGATTGGCTTGACAGTATTTGGCAATGTGACCCTCCTGGCCACAATTGTAGCATGCGCAACTATCAGACGGATTACCCAATCGGCCAGTAGAACCCCGACCGGAAGAGGATGAAGAAGTGGCGGAAGACTTGCCGCCCCGAAAGAATTGGCCCATCCTCTTGAAGCTGAACCCCTTTGCTTTCAGTGGCTTCTTGTCTCTCGGCTGAGACGTCCTTTGTAACTGCACCTCTTCGGCCAGTCTAGCTTTGTTCACTAGAGTCGGGTAATCCCGAATCTCCATCGGTACAATTACACTACAGAGTTCAATCCATAGTCCAGCCTCATATTTAGTACACTTACTGCCCTCAGTCCCTTCCAGTGAAAAAGGGTGGTAAAAATCACACAGCTCGTCGAACTTACTGGTGTACTCGGCCACAGACAGTCGGCCTTGCTCCAACTTTAGGAATTCCATTTCCTTCCGGATTTTGTAGTTATCCGGGAAGTACTTAACAAGGAATCTCCTTCGGAAATTTGCCCATACTAGCGGCTCATTTGCCGTGTTCATCTGCACCTTCACCCGAGACCACCATACTCTAGCCTCGTCCTTTAATTGATAGGTAGCAGACAAAACCTTTTGCTCCTCCGAGCACTCAAAGTATTCAAAGACCTGCTCGATGTCCCTGATCCAAATATATGCCCCGTTATAATCGTGCCCTCCCCTGTAGACCGGGGGATTCCTTTTTAGGAATTTATCCAGAGTGGGACCAGACTCGATCCTACTCATTAACTGGGTAAATTTGGAGAAGAAATTGTCTCCTCCACCGGAACTGGTTCCTTCGGCCATATTGTAATTCTACAATGAGCAAACACGTCACCATTAGTAACCAATGTCAACCAGGGAGTCGGAAATTTACCTTATACACATAAAATGCCACGCCAATGGAGTGCCAAGGAAACGATGCCAAGCTGCACAAGCAAAACACAACACAATTGAATGCAACCAGCCCCCCCCCCCACCGGACTCATACAATCACTGAATTGACCCATGCACCCGGCTCTGGAAAGAACCGCTCTGATACCAACTGTAACATCCTAGGTCAATTTCCCTTTTTATTTATATACGGCAGATTATTTTCATAATATCTTTTTTGTGTTGAATAAAATATGTATCATAGTATAAATTAGTATTTACTTCTTTTAACTCTTAACCCACTCGGTCTTGATAAATACTAGTATTCACGTAAATGCAATCAAAATCATAATAAGGGTACACGTAGAATAATATCCGCTCGATAAGATAGAGTTGGAACGGCGGGGGAAGAAGAGAGAACAGAGAAGGAGAAGAGGACAGGGATCACTCGCTTGAGCGAGACCCCAACATTTCTAGGTAAAACCCGAGAGTCGCTTAGGCGAGTACCGACTCGCTTGAGTGAATACCACTCAGAAATCTAAGCAAACCAGACGCCCAGGCGAACTCACTTGGGGGATTCACTCGGTAAATGGTTTACTCAACAATAGGGTTTCACTCGGAAAACACTCACTTTCCCTCACTCGGGCATTCTACACTCAACTCATTACTACCCCTCACTCAGGAAGCTTAACTCGGCCACAACTCCTTCGAAAGAGGCTCAGATTTCCCCTTCGGACACATTAACTCCTCTTCACTCGGAATCATGATACACCTTCCTCACTCAGAATCTTCACACACTTTCTTCCCTCCGAACTCTCTCCCAACCAATCCCACTCGGAACATTCTAACCTTTCACCCGGAAGGGGGTCTCTCGGTTATCCCCCACTCGGGAATGGATCCGCTAGCTAATGGGTGACACAGCAAACGAGAAAACATAAAGATTCATGTAATTTAAAATGTAAATTTGCATCTGATCCAAATTAAGTTGGCACACAAATAATAATAAGCACTCGGAAACTCCTTATACACATATGCCCTACACAATCACTCAAAATCTCTCGGGCCTTGGCATCGATCTCCCCCTTGACGCGACTCCATGGCTCCGGCTTCCTCCCTGTCACTGGTCACTAAATTAAAATAACAGCAAGGGAGAGTGTTTGGCATCATAATTAATGTAAAGCGGAAATTAGCAGATTAAATATTTATATATATATATGTCTTATTCGGAAATTAGAATAGTTCACTCAACAAGCCCACGACAGCATTCGGTAGAGATAACAATTCATACCCATCAAATATATTAAATTTTCACTCGGAGATTTATCAAGTCACACTCGGAAATTATAGCACACTACACGCAATGAACATATCCACTTAACTTAGCACATATATCAAATTCATCTATGATCACCACTGACTCTCATGCAATCTGACTTCTAGTATCCGGATACTAAAGGATCGGCCTTCAGCTGGGGGTCCTACTTGACACCCCGTGAACCCTGCTTGGTTCACCGAGTCCTGCTTAACTCTCCACCTCGACCACTGGGTCCTACTTGAACACTGGGTACTCAACTGGCATAAAAACCATGGGAGCCGGAAATGAGGGGCTAAAATATACCGTCGGCCGTCCCACACCACATAGTTATACATACAATTCACATTTCCCATATCAAACTTGGCCATCAACATCACTTTCTCATCACACGGGTGACCTGCTTGTCAAGCCCGGATTCACATTATAACACCGATTATCCCAACATTGAATATTTCAAACTCATTTCATAATCAACTCAGTTACACACACCCGATCCTCAACTGATCGGTGTACATGGTCACACATACACAAACATAGGGACACAACAATCATGTAATAACATTTTCTTACCCTGTTCGCGCCATTCAACGGCTCGGATAGGAGGTAGATCCTACTCTAATTAATCATAACCCAAACACCCCCTTACCTCGATTCCACACTTCGATGATCTGCTCTGGGTGTCGGTCTCTTCCTCTGGGCATGGGAGTCGCAGTCTCAGCTTCGTCACTCAGCCTTTTGTTGCTTAACCTACCACCTACGGGTCAGAATGTAAAACCCGTTAACCCAATGTTCTCAGCTCATACGCCACTCTTGAGCTCACACTCACTAAAGGAGTGGAGAACAGACTCGAATACAGCCATGCATGGCCCTTGGCTACCAGAGAAATGAAAGGGAACAAGGAGCCACAATAAAATGGATCAGTGGACTCACCTTGAGGCCATGATCGCAGGAATGAGGTTCAATTGAAGCCTTAACACAAACGGGGTCCTCCCCCAGCGCATGCAACTTAGCGACAAGCGAGGAGAACGAAGAAGAAGGAACAGATCAAAAGAAGAAGAAGTTTGTAAATAATGAAGAGGGGAGAGAGAGAATTTCTTTTTATATAGAACTTAGGGGCAAAACAGCCTTTTCCCCCATTTCATTTATATTTTCATTAAAAGTTTTTTAATCAATTTCATCACATTGGGATCCTACGCTGATTTGCTTTCACAATGCCTAATTATTCGAAATTGTCTAACACTCCACAAGAGTATTGATCCAAGCTGGATACCGGACAACCGGTGTCCAGGCGTAGTGTCCACACATCGGTAATCCAAGCTAACGCTTGAGAGGTCGGATACTTCATCCGTCCTTACATTTTTCTTATGCATATCTGATTGTTTCAGCCATTACGAGAGGTTAACCCAAACTATGATTCCAAGTCAGGCGTTTCTACACACACCGGTTAGTCCAAGACCACCCCAGGCACACCGGATAAGCGTCAGTCACAAGACAGCACGTCTTTGACTGTTCTTCTCTACACAACCGATCTTCAACACCGTTTGACCCTCACATTTGAGACCGGCCCAACATCGGATTCCCTGACCCCGGTTCAGGCAGATCAAATATTAAATAAATCTCTAAAACATTTGCTAATATTTTCCACTCTCCAAAAGAAATTTTTATTAAAATACCAGGAATGTTACAGTGTGACTAGACTTACACTGCCTTTTTTGTTAGCCCTCCAAACTACCTGTGTATAATAGAACAGCATCGCCATGGTAGGAGTGAAGTTGAAATAGTCACCCAATACTTCTAGAGCATGGATAAGTCCCCAACCATTGGGATGAAGTTGAGAGGGTGCACAATCTAAGAACCTTAATACACCCATCTGAAATTCGGTTAAGGGGAAACAGACTCTGAGGTAATGAAATACAAAATCATGCATGTACACAGAACGTTCATCTGGGACCACATGGCAAATCCGCTTTGTAAGCAGCGGTGCAAACACCCTGAACCATTTTTTCATCTCCTTCTCTGCATGAACTGTGAACCTTGGCTGAATTTGAGATCCTTCCTCATTCGCATGATGAGAAATTAAGTTTTTAAACTTATCAGCTACCCAGCAGAAGGGCCACTTGGCCTGAAGTTCTTCCCAGTTTAGCCGATGGGCAACAATATTGCACAAGCCTTCTGCCGTTCCCAGAACAATTTGATCTCCAAAAGTTCCTTTTCCAATCATCATCCGAATCACGTGGACAAAAATCTTTGCTCTACGATAAAAAGTCACATCGTCAGAAGGGTAACAGTCATTACTCACCTCACTGTCTGAAGAGCGACTACAATCAGAGGACGACTCTGAGGAGGGAAAAGTCACTCTCCGCCATGAGTAAGATCCCCATTCCGAGCGACGTGACTCAGCCCTCAGAAGAATCACAAGGATTCTTCCCCCACAGTGGTTAAGGTTGTGAGAGGCTAATCTCTCCCTCCTAGGGCACATTTATTCAAGAAAAACAGAGAAATAGAAGATGAAACTAACAGAGGAAAGAAAATGGTTACCTAAGATAATAAGGAAAGTGAAGATAGAAAGAACTTCGCAAAACAAGCAGCAGGCATCCTTATGAAATGTTTTGCAGAGTGTTGCTAAGGAATCAGGAGCAAGTGATTCCCAGATTTCACTAAGTGTTTCTTTTATAAGAAACGAAGAGTTTCGGTTACCAACTCTTGGGGTCGTGTCATACACAACTAAACGCATCGATTTACAATTCAAACGACATAGTCGTTTCAAATTCATGGGCGCCAAAACAACATCGATTCACCAAAGGGCCTCTCCAATGGGCCTAGAAGTATTAAAAATTATAAGCCCATTAAGCCCCAGGCGATGGTTATTAAAATACACGGATCCAACGTAATAATTACTCGCACATGTGTTTAAAGGCATTTAATGCCTAATCATGCGACGTAATTTATGCCTTACAGCCACTACTCGAATTTTAAGAGTCTCAAGTTTCAAAAAACTTTTGGGATTCTCATACAACGAATCTTTGTCTAGATCCATTGTAATGACATTATGACAACAGATTTTTCATCTGAAGAACGGTTCCTTATGACATAATAATGCTGAACAATACACATGTAGGTAAACATTTTCCCCATAAGTATACCGGCATCCAGACCTCTCGCAGGTTGTATAGCTTATGTGAACAACTACACAGTCCCTCACACAAGCTAGGGGACATATGATCCAGTCTCAATACCGGCATCCATTCTACAAGTTATATTTCAACGTCTTTATCAGTTCTCCGATGTGTTACCGATGTCGTTGGTATATATCCGAACTCTAAATCCATATCAGGCATTCTCCCTATATCGGTTATCCAGGATAATGCCATGCACATTGGATAACATATACGTCACCATACGAAAGACAAAAGGCATTGCTACAGGGACAAGGACAAAGATTTCATTTTCCACGCTACGAGCCATAATCTGCTCCTGGAAATAATCAACTTGTTCCCTAAGTCTAGCCCTATTTTCCCTACACTCAATATAAAATAGCCACTTGACTCAATCATACTGGCAAGTGCATATAAAATAATAATTTATAATATTAATGGAGGTTAGTGGTTCCCTAGTGACAAGTCCTCGTATATCGATCCAATCAGGTATAAGAACTCTCTTCATTTATGGAGAGAAGGACTTCTTCTTCTCTACTTACAATTACTATCTGAAAAATATTCCTCACTTGGAATACTATTACTGACTTGAGCATCAGAGAATCTTCACAGGTGACACCACCTTTCGCCACATCAACGTGTGAGGACGGTGTGAAGGACCTTCAGGACTCCTAGACCGCTCTCTTCATATTGGAACTCCGGATATACAGACCGGATACCAGCATAACCGGTCTTTAATCCTATTCAATCTTAGACTTTTATGACTGGCCCCACACCGGATCTCTTGACCCCGGTTAAGGACAGATCAAGCATGATTATATGATGTTATTGTAATCGTTTGTTTTATGGATTTCCATGAAATTATTGTACTACCACATGTGAACAAATATCCTATTTGTGATCGATCATTGTGAGAATCAGACAAATAACCTGCATTTACATAACCAATTAGGTTTGTCTTAGATATGTATAGGAAAAATAAACCCATGTCATTAATACCTATAAGGTAGCAAAATATGTGTTAATCTCATTCCAATGTCATTTGTGGGTAAAAGAACTGTCTTGCTAACAAATTAACAACAAATGATATATCGGGTCTTGTATGACTAGCAAGATACACTAGTGCATTAATTGCACTAAGATATGATACTTCAGGACCAAGTAGTTCTTCATTTTTTCTTGTGGTCGAAAATGATCTTTGTTCACTTCAAGTAACCTTACAACCATCGGACTGCTCAATGGGTGTGATTTGTCCATATAGAACTGCTTTAACACCTTTTCTGTATAAGTCTTTTGGTGCATTAAAATTCCTTTCTTTAAATATTCTAATTGTAATCCAAGACAAAACTTTATTTTTCCCAAGTCTTTCATCTCAAATTCCTTTTTCAAGCAATTTACATCCTTTGAAAGCTTTTTAGGAGTTCTGATGATGTTTAAATGATCTTCATAAATAGAAATTATAACAAATTTTGAATCTTTTCATAAAAACACATGGATAAATTTGGTCATTTTTATACCCTTCTTTCAACAAATATTCAGAGACAATTGTACCACATACGTCCAGATTGTTTTAGTCCGTAAAGGGATTTATTCAATTTAATTAAATAACTTTCTCGAGGATTTGTTTTATATTCTTCAGGCAAATTAAATCCTTCGGGAAGTTTCATGTCGATATCTTTTTCAAGTGAGTAATATAAATATGTTGCAACAACGTCCATTAGGCGTAAATCAAGTTTTTCATGAATTTTCAAACTAATCAAGTATCGAAAAGTACTTGCATCCATCGCTGGTGAATATGTTTCTTTGAAATCAATACCAGGTCTTTGTGAAAAACCTTGTGCAATAAGTCTTGCTTTATATCATATAATTCCACCATTTTCATTTCTTTTTCTCATAAAAACCCATTTGTATCCAACTAGTTTTACACCTTTGGGTGTTTGGATTATAGGCCCAAAAACTTTCCATTTTGCAAGTGAGTTTAACTCTTCTTGCATTGCATCTTTCCACTTGGACCAATTATTTCTTTATGCACATTCATTAACCGATTTTGGCTCATGATCCTTATTATCATTTATAACATAAAGAGCTACTTTAAATGTAAAAATTTCATCAATATCGACTTCATGTTGATTCCATTGTATTCTATCCATGACATAATTTATAGAGATCTCTTTATTCTTATCAATTTCAGGTACCTTAGTTTCTTCTGGGTTTGAAACTTTGATTATGTCTGGAAACTCTTCTCGAGTCTTTATATCCTCAATTCGACCATCTTCTTTATTTATTTTCCTTTTTTGAGGATTTTTATCTTTAAAATCAACAGGTCTGCCACGTTTTCTTTTGGCTTCAGACTCATTTGCAATTTTAGATTGTCCTACAGGGATATCAATCTTTATAGGGTTATTAACAACTGGTATGTGTGACTTAGTCACTTTTTTTGTATTTATTAACAATGATCTCGCTATCAATTTTAAATGTTTAATTAATGATTCAGCAAGTCCATTTTATGTATGATTGATGGTTCAGAACAAACTTAGAAGAGGGGTTGAATAAGTCTGTTCACTTTTTCAAACCAAAAAGTAATATTCAAGCGCAACGGTGTTTTACACAGTGGACCAGACTTTTGCTTATATGGAGAGCGTGATACTTGATTGAGCGAGCGTAATTTTACCAGACTTTTACTATCAAGTATAACAATAATAATGCACCAGACTTTTGATAGTAAATAGTAAAACAGAAAGAGACAATACATAAGCAATTTATACTGGTTCACCTTCAATCCGGGCTACATCCAATACCTTCAAATCTGAAGGATTTCCACTATGTAAAAATCATTTACATTAGATGTTGAGTATTATTGACTCCAGCCACTCCTGGCTTAATCACAGCTTGTGCTTTTGAGTATTCTTGAATCCAGTTACTCCTGGCTTGAGCACAACTCATGCTCTAAGTATTCTTGACTCCAGCCACTCCTAGCTTAAGCACAACCCGTGCTTCAACACACCAGACCCCTATGGATTGCTATGATATTATTTTACAGCACCCACTCCTGAGGCAGACCCAAGTATTCTTTCATAAGCTACTCCTGGCTTAAACCCTGGGTGTTCTTTCAAAATCCTCTCTAGGCCAACAATGTTTCCCATACTAATAGAGTCTGGCAACACACCAGACCTGTACTACCAAAGGATTGGAAGAATTATTTCAAATACAATAAGCTCCTTGACTTAGCAAAGCTAAGTGATAAACCACGAAAATGAGTTCATGAAGAAAGAAAAGACTTATTTTTCCATAGGGCCCAGTACATTGATAAAGTGAAAGATGATTGGAAAATGTACTAGCCAGAAAGCATGACTTGGGATAGTATGCTATTAAGCACACAAAGGCATATCCCAAGTTACTATGGCATCTAAGTAGGAAGATGATTGCACATAGCGAGCTTTCTTTGTCTTCATCACAGATCTTCCAGGTATAGTTACTCGTTGTTAAGTATACTACCATTTCTTCAATTCTCATGAGCTTTAGTACACAAACGCCTGGTGTTCGTTCATGATCTTTTCTTTTTCCTTCATCACACTTCAATTAGTGTGTTCTAGCTCATATTCTTCTTTTCACAAACTCTCTCTCTCTTTTTCATTTTTCTTTTTATGCTCTATGGTATTTCTTTTTAACCTCAGCTCTTGGTAATAGATTTTGCTCTCCTCATGCTTTCTTTTATGTTTTTCAAGAGGCTGCTCTAGAGAAGAGATTGATTCTATTTATATAGAATCATCTTGTTGAGCTCAGGAAGAGACTGTTAATTATATTACCGTTGAGAGAGAGTTGTTGTATAGGGGACAAAAGCCTTCTTGTTGAAGTTACACAAAGAGAAAAAGCTTTTGTTGTTAGAGAGATACGTTTTGTACACGCAATATAAATTTGAGAGCTTTGAGATGTGTGTAGTTGTAGGTGAAGTATAGGTATCATAAGTTTCACGAAGAGGAAAAGCGTTGATTCAGGAAATCTCTGAATGCGTGAGATAAACGTGAGACTTAGATGTTTTTCAGACTAGATTAGAATCCACCTTGTTTAGTCAATGTTTCTCTCAAGAATCTTTTCTTTAAGCTTCGATGAAGATGACTTGTGACCGTTGATGCTTTATGTATTAGACCGCTTCTAAAAATATTTGAAGGGAGAAGACATGGTCTGATGCTTTTATATTTTCTGAAGCTTGAATGATGTTTTTCAAGTTTGGGTCTAGTGAGTTACTCATGAAAGAGAATTACTTTTGAAGCAAATGGACCTTTTGATTCTTCTTTTGTCTTAGATTGTAGAGTTCATGTTACGATTAAGTCTTCCAGACTTTTGATGTATAGGCTCCACCTTTCTTTTATAGCTTAAGCTTTATGTTTCCTGAAACTCTTAAACACCCGCATCAAGTGATAATAGACGACTTTATTTAAGTTAGGATTCATAATGTTAGTTATCAAAAAATTTCATGAAATCTGATTTAAAAGTCTAGTTTAAATGATTCGACTTCGACCAGACTTTTCTTCAACAAATATGTGCTACAAGATGTTCAACATCAATTCCAATTGACATACAATAATCATTAAAATATTGAGATGTAAATTCACCAGCATTATCAAGGCGTATTTTCTTAATTGGATAATCAGGAAAATGAGCTCTTAAATGAATTAATTGAGCTAGTAATCTCACAAACACCTGGTTACGAGTTGACAATAAGCAAACACGTATGCATCAATTAAAACCATAAAATATCTAAATGGTCCACATGAAGGGTGTATTGATCCACAAATATCACCTTGTAGAATTTGTTTATTGTTCAAGCAATGGCCATTTGAATTTTTAATTACTTTTTGCATCATAATTGATCCAGGATGGCCTAATCGTTCATGCCAGATAACAAAGTCATTCTTATTTGTAAACTTTTGATTTACAAAACATTTTTTCAATTGTACTAATATAGGTGTAGTACAAAGCGGAGGAAAATGAAGGTAATTTTTCCAATATACATTTTCTTATCAGAAATTAACTTTGTGATATAAAGATACTCAACCTTTCCTTCATTTGTGGTCTCAATATGGTATCCATTTATGCAGATATTCTTAAAACTCAATAAATTTCTTTGGCACTTGGTAGAATATAATGCACTATCAATGTGCAATTTTGTTCCTCCAAGTAACAAAATACTAGCTCTATCGAAGCCTTCAATTATATTTATACTACCAAATATAGTATTAACATTGGCGTCTTGTTTTACTATATGGTAGAAATATTTCTCAGTCTTGAGAATAGTAAGTTGTACTACTGTCTGCGAGACATATATCTTCATCATTCATGTAAGCATTCATTCTTCATTAAATAAAAAAATCATGAGTGAAAAATATAATTAACAACAATAAATTTTTAATATAAAATTTTATTGATAGAAAATTCATAACAAAAATAAATTACATAAAATATAAAATAATTTATTTAGGAGCACCCCCCTCTCTAATCAAGTGGTCAATGTCTTCTTTACGAAGAGTAAGGAAATCATCAACATCAAAGTGAGTAAGATCATCATCCATACTAGTAAAATTTATTTCTGTTGTTTTCCTTTTATTTTTAAGGGATTTTTGATATAGATCAATAAGATGCTTTAGTGTACAACAAACACGAGACCAGTGACCTTGACTACCACAACGATAGCAAATATTTTTAGTTTGTTTGCTACTTTGAGCTTCTTTTTCTTTTTCCATACGTTCTTTCCATGTAAATGATTTATTATCATTTCGACCACGACCACAACCATATCTGTTAACCCGGCGATAGCGTCTCAACAGTTCGTTTCCACCACCGGGTTGTTAATTGGCAAGCGCACCAATCGTTTGTAGTTTTCAAAATTTAGATATCGTTCCACTGGGATTGAAAGTCCAATAACAACAGTAATTTTCTATTTACTATGGTAAATGTGAAGAAAGTTATAGACAAAAGAATGATTTATATACAATTTATACAATATTCACAGGATAGCATGATTGAGTGGTTCATAAGATAAAAAGAAAATAAAAATCTATCTAAAAAGTTGAGTTGCAATCTATAATAGGTAAGATACTTGAGATAAACACAGATAAACAAATTATGTTGGAAATTAGATCCCTAATCTAGAATAACAATGAGGAACTCAAGACATGCATATTTAATCATCAAGTTTCATGTCATTGCAGCTTAAAATCATTATAACCGATCCCTCATGATATAAATTCTAAGAATTCACCGTAAAGTCCGATCCCTCGTGAGCTTTCTCAGTAAAAACTTGTATTAAGAACTGGCCTTATGGCAACAATGGTTAACAACCCCTATAGAATTGAGATACCAAGGGTATTCCAACTTTTACTTTCATCAAAACAAGTTTCAATACGGCATGAATAATCATTCTCCCGTTTGACATCCATACTAATAAAACAAGTTTCAATACACATGAAAATCATTCTCCTGTTTGACGTTCATATTAATAAAAGGTTGAAATACTAACATGGACTTGAATCATAAACATGCAGAGGTCAAATTCACAACATTATACTCAATAGATTAGTTCACCAATTCCAACATAAACAAATTAGTTACACATGGTGAAAGTAAAAACAACACTTACAGAGTTTGACATTACGAAGACGATGGGAACTTCACGATACAATGATCACAATACACCAAAACACACTCAAGTATCTAGAAAACTATTCTAGAACTACAACTCACAAAAGAAGTACTCAAAGTCGAGCACAAAGAGAGAAAAGAAGAGAATGGGATGCTATGGGATGATTGGAATGGTGTTGGATGGCCCTATTAAACACTTAACTACGCGTCACACCCCTGACTCAGCCTCCATTAAACACTTGATTATGGCCACTTCAAATTATTAAATTTGATCATGTCTGGCCACATGAACATGTTTCCACCGAGTTTTGGTCTTTCATGCTGAGTGGGATGCCCATTGGTGCTGAGTGGAGTGCCCATTATTGGGTTCAAGTGGAGTGGTTGGCCAAAGTGGAGGTGGAGACCACGCAGCACTGACGCTACGCGTGGCTGTGACGCGTAGCATCAGCATCAAAAATAGCTGTTGATGCTACGCGTGGGATGAGGCTATGCGTCAGCTCCTCCAGTGTAATTTTCTCTTGATTTCTTAACTTTTTCACTGCAAAACTTAGAGAAAATTGATCAAGGGCAGATTATTTCCAACAACATCCATTTATTGAATTTAAATTCTAATTTTCTAACAAATTAAACTAATTTTTATAATTTTTATGAAATTTTTATTAAAGCTTTTATTGAAAATTTGAGGACTAACAAATACCCCCAACTTGAGACATTGCTCGTCCTCAAGCAAGAGAGAAAAATAAGAAAAATAAAAATTTAGAATCAAATTTTTGAGTTAGTCCGAGAATTTACAACAAAAAGTAATTTTCACAATTTAACTAATTTTGTAATGATCAAAAATTGGTATCAAGTATAACAAAGGTTTAATGATAAAATTTTACAATATTCTATTAACAATCAAGCAGAATTTCAGGCTTACCACACAGGTGTTTATCTCTATATAATAGGTAACCTGTTTCACTCAATCAATCATAAGATCAAACGAATTTAACTTTGTTTGTCATCTAATCAATGGTTATTTATACAGAATTAGTTCAGAAATCACAAGGTCTTTTCACGGGTTGTAATGAGGCTTGGCTTACAAGAATCAATGGTTTTTCTTGGAATTCAAAAACCTGAAATCATAAAAGAGCATTTTATAATTTTTTAGGCTTTCTCTTGACCCAAACTCTCATTTCTTTTGTTGATGAAAAATAAATACCCCCAACTTGATTCTTTTCACTATTTTTGACTTTTTTTTTCCATAATTTATTTTTTTCTTTTTTTTTAAAAGAATCAAGTTGCTTATTTTCACTCCCCATTTTTGTGAGAACATTCAAAATAATTTTTCATTTATTTCAACTGCTCTTTTAATCAATCAAGTATAGGGAATGGTAAAAACAGATTTAAGTTTAAGGGTACCAAGGAATTTTATTTTAGGCTCAAATTGGCTTGCAAAGGATAAAATAATTTTTACCAAGGTAAGCTGTTTGGCCTAAGGTTTTTTTCACCAAAAATGTGCCTTGATCATTTTCCTGAATTTTCTGTACAACAACACAAATCAGAGATTAAAGCAAAATCAATTCGAATTGAAAATATGTCGATTAAACCCTCAAGTATATAAAAAGATATCTCTCTGCTCACCGGGCTATCGAAATTTGCTTGATGGTTAATAAACCTATTGTAATTAAATTTATCAACATTCCTAAGTTATAAAGAACTAATAATTGATTTTACAAAATTAAGTTTCATTGTGTAAAAACTCTAAGTGTATAAATTAACTTACTAACAAAAATTTGATTGATTTATTAAAAGATAAATTTTATATATATATATATATATATATTTTATTTTATTTTATTTTTAAAAAAAAATTAAAATAAACAAATAACAAAATGGGTTGCCTCCCATTGAGCGCTAGGTTTAGTGTCTCTAGCCTGACATTCCTGCATTTCAAGGGTCAGTTAAAAGATAACTGGTGGAGATTTTATTAATTTCACCACCCAAATATAGTTTCAACCTTTGCCCATTTACCATCCAACTTCTTTTGGAAGTTGGATCTTCAATTTCCACTGCTCCATATGATTTGACTTCTTTAATCAAAAACGGGCCTGACCATTTTGATTTCAATTTTCCAGGAAACAATTTTAATCTTGAGTTGAACAATAAAACTTGCTGACCTGGTGTGAAGTGTCTTTTCTTTAACTTTTTATCATGGTAAGCTTTCACCTTACTTTTGTAGCATCTAGATGATTCATAGGCATTGTTCTTCATTTCCTCTAACTCGAGTAGCTGTAACTTTCGTTTGTCTGCTGCTACATTTTAATCAAAATTGAGGAATTTTAAAGCCCAATATGCTTTATGTTCCATTTCAACTGGAAGGTGACATGATTTTCCATAAACCATCTGGAAAGGAGAAAGACCAATTGGTGTTTTAAATGCAGTTCTGTATGCCCAGAGTGCATCATCAAGTTTTTGTGACCAATCCTTTCTAGAAGATGACACAGTTTTCTCCAGAATTCTTTTCACTTCACGATTTGAAATCTTTGCTTGCCCGTTGGTCTGTGGATGATATGCTGTGGCTACCTTATGCTTTACTCCATAATGTTGTAATACTTTTTGAAGAATTTTATTACAAAAATGTGAACCACCATCACTGATTAAAGTTCTTGGTGTCCCAAATCTGCAAAAAATATTTTTCTTCAAAAAATTCACAACAGTTTTAGTGTCAGCATTAGGGGTAGCAATTGCTTCCACCCACTTTGAAACATAATCAACTGCCAAAAGAATGTATTGATTTGAGTATGAGTTAGGAAAAGGTCTCATGAAGTCAATTCCCCAACAATCAAATACCTCAACTTCTTGTATATTTGTGAGAGACATTTCTTGCCTTCTTCCAACATTACCTGTTCTTAGGCAGTTATCACAAGATTGAACAAATAAGTGAGCATCTTTAAAAAGAGAGGGCCAGTATAAACCTGATTGGAGAACTTTTGCAGTTGTTCTTTCATCATTAAAGTGTCCTCTATATGGTGATTTATGACAATGCCACAACATATCTTTTACTTCCCAGTCAGGCACACAACGTCGTAACAAATTATCCGCTCCAATTTTGAATAAATGAGGGTCATCCCAAACAAAATATCTTGCATCTCTAAAGAATTTTTTTCTTTGTTGCCAAGTCAAATCATTTAGAAGAACTCCTGCTGCTTTGAAATTGGCCATGTCAGCAAACCATGGCCGTTGTGTTATTTTGAAAAGTTTTTCATCGGGAAATTCTTCCAAAATTTCTTTTTCTTTGGCAGTAACCTCATTATTCATTAATCTAGAAAGATGGTCAGCTACCATATTTTCACTACCCTTTTTATCTTTGATTTCAAGATCATATTCTTGAAGGAGCAAAATCCATCTGATTAACTGAGGTTTTGAATCAGATTTAGTTAAAAGATACTTGATTGCAGCATGATCAGTAAAAACAATTATTTTTGAGCCAATCAAGTAAGATCGAAATTTTTCTAAAGCATATACTATGGCTAGTAATTCTTTCTCAGTAGTTGCATAATTTATTTGATTTTCATTCAAAACTTTACTAGCATAATGTATGACTTTAAAAACTTTTTCGTATTTTTGACCTAAAACTGCTCCAACAGCATAATCACTTGCATCGCACATAAGTTCAAAGGGTAGATTCCAATTAGGAGCAACAATTACAGGGGCAGAAACCAATTTTTCTTTCAAGGAATTAAAAGCTTTAAGACATGCTTCATCAAATTTGAATTCAACATCTTTATTTTGAAGGTTTGATAAAGGTTTTGCAATTTTTGAAAAATCTTGAATAAACCTCCTATAAAATCCAGCATGTCCTAAAAAGCTTCTAATACCTTTTACATTTACAGGAGGTGGGAGTTTAGAAATTACCTCTATTTTGGCTTGGTCAACTTCAATGCCTCTAGAAGAAATTTTATGACCAAGTACAATTCCTTCTTTCACCATGAAGTGACATTTCTCCCAATTAAGCACCAAATTTGTCTCAATACACCGCTTCAGTACGGTGTCCAAGTTGGATAGACATGTTTCAAATGAATTCCCAAAAACTGAGAAGTCATCCATGAAAATCTCAATGCTCTTTTCAATTAAATCTGCAAAAATAGCAAACATGCATCTTTGAAAAGTAGCAGGTGCGTTACATAATCCAAATGGCATTTTTCTGTAAGCAAATATGCCAAAAGGACATGTAAAGGCAGTTTTCTCCTGATCAAGAGGGTCAACAGCAATTTGATTATATCCAGAATAACCATCAAGGAAGCAATAATATTTTTGTCCAGATAATCTTTCAAGCATTTGATCCATAAAAGACAATGGAAAATGATCTTTTCTTGTTGCTTGATTTAATTTTCTATAATCAATGCACATTCTCCAACTGGTGATAGTTCTTGTAGGAATTAGTTCATTTTTTTCATTAACAATTACTGTCATACCACCTTTTTTTGGAACAACTTGAACAGGACTTACCCATGCACTATCAAAAATAGGATAAATAGTACCTGCTTTCAGTAATTTCAGAACCTCCTTTTTGGTTACCTCTTTCAAAGTTGGGTTGAGGCGTCTTTGAGGTTGAGCAATAGGTTTGAAATTATCTTCCAACAAGATTTTATGCATGCAGTATGATGGATTTATACCTTTCAAATCTTCAAGTGTCCACCCAATTGCTTCTTGATTCTTCTTCAATACTTCCACCAGTTTTTCTTCCTCTATTTCACTTAACAGATTACTAATGATTACTGGTTTTAAATTACCTTCTTTCAAAAAGATGTATTTCAGATTGGAAGGTAACACTTTTAGTTCAGGTTTCTGGATTTCTTCAACAGGTGATTCTTGAATTTCTTCAATCTTTCTTGATTTAAAGGAAATTTCTTTCCCTTGATCGAATTCTTCAAGATACCTTTCAATCTATTTCTCCTCTTCTTCATTCAAAAATTCAACAGAGTTAGTTAATAACTTATTTAATGGGTCAGAAATAGTCATACCTTTTGATAAGGAAAGATAAGTTTCATCAAAGATGTCCACTTTGAAATAGTCTTGCTTCGGGCTAGGATGTTTCATTGCCTTGAAGACATCGAAATTCACTTCCTCATCATGCACTCTTACTGCTAGCTTCCCATTGTCTACATCAATCAGTACTCGAGCAGTTTTCATGAATGGTCTTCCAAGAATTAGAGGAATATCAGCATCTTCTTCCATGTCTAAGATCACAAAATCAACAGGGAAGTAGAATTTGTCAACCTTTACAAGCACATCTTCTACAATCCCATAAGGTCTCTTGATGGATTTATCAGCTAATTGCAGAGTCATCCTTGTCTGCTGTGGATCAAGGTCACCAATACGCTTCATCATACTTAGGGGCATTAGATTGATGCTAGCCCCTAAATCTAATAAAGCCTTACCGATATTTACTCCACCAATAGAGACAGGAATAGTGAATTTGCCAGGATCTTTGGATTTTTCTGGCATCTTGTATTGTAAAATAGCGCTGTAACTTGCTTCAAGTTCTACGATCTCTTCATTATACTTCCTTTTCTTTGTAAGCAGTTCTTTCATAAACTTAGCATATGTAGGCATCTATTCTAATGCCTTAGAAAAAGGAATGTTTATGTGTAACTGCTTAAAGATTTCAAGGAATCTCTTGTATTCCTTTTCTTTATCTTTTCTTGATGGTGGATGAGGATAAGGTAAATCCTGGACAGGAGGTGTCTATCCAAGATATTGATTTTTTTGATTTTTTTCTTTTATTTCATCTTTTTCTTTATTTTCTTCACTTTCTTCTTCTTTTTTTCTTTTTCTTTTTCTTTTTCTTTTTCACAGTTTATACCTACAGTTTTACCACTTCTTGTAAAAATAGCATTACATTGTTCTTTCGCTTTGAATTCCTTGATGTCGGCTACTTCTTTTACTAGCTGACTTAACTATTGATCTGATGCTTTACGTGCAGCTTTAATTGTCTCCATGTATTGCATCAATTGTTGAATATTTTCTTCAGCCTTTGTCAATCTAGTATTGTAATCACCTTGATTATTGAAGGGTCTAGCATGTTGCTTCCAACCATAGTTTTGGTTTTGCCTTCCCTGCAGGTAATTGTTAGAAAAAGAATTTACAAGAGGATTTAGAGAATTACCTGTAGGTAACCTTTGATGAATCAAGGAATTAACTTGTTCTTGTTTATTCTTGTCAAGAGCACAGTAACCACATGGTTGTTCGCTCATACAATACTCACATTGTTTTAATTGAGCAGAAAGTTGTGGTGGTACATGGGTAACTTGAAGTTTTCCAAGTTGTTTACTCATTGCCTCAATTTGTTGTATCAACAATTTTTGTTGAATTAACATTGTATCATTTACTCCTTGTTCAAGTATACCTTGTACATTACCTCTTTCTGGTTTAGCTTGATGGTCACTAATGGACATTGATTCCAATATCTCAATAGCTTCCTCCACTTGAACTGAGGCAATAAACCATGGTAAACGATTCTTACCTTTTCGGCATCATTCAGGTTGTGGTTTGGACACTTTCTCAAAAGTGCCTTGAATCGTTCCCATGTCTCTCCTAGTGATTCATCATTATTTTGAGAAAAAGAGTGTATGGCTGTCATTGCTTCAAAATATTTCAAAGGAAAATAAAATCTTTCCAAAAATTTTCTTTCAACATCGGACTAGTTTGTAAAACTACCCAGTGGACAAGATTTAAACCATTCTTTTGCTTTACCAATCAATGAAAAAGGAAAAAGCCTCATGTAAACAGACTCTTCTTGATTGGGTTCAAAACCAATTGTGCTGCATAACTCAAAAAAAATAGTTAAATGTTCATAAGGTTCTTCATGATTTAAACCAGCAAATTGATTGTTTTGAATAATATTTAAAGTAGCAGGTTTAATCTCCACTGGTACAACAGGTCCTTGAAACATTCCCGAAACTCGGGGTGGACCATTAATAGCAGCAAACTGTCCCAATGTTCTCCTTTCAGCAGCCATATTTGAATTTTCAAAATTTTTAGAAGTAGAAGAAGATTTACTTTGTGTTTTAGATTTCAAAGACTTGATTTTCTTTACAAACTTTTCTATCTCAGGATCAAAATAAATTTTACCTGCAGTAGATCGAGTTTGCATACACAAACTAGACAAAGAAAGTTAGTGTAACAATAAGTAAAAATAAATAAAAAAATTTTAACTAAGGTAAAAAAATATTTACCACGGTAATTAAAAATTTACTGTTTTACTGAAACAATTCAATCCCCGGCGACAGCGCCAGAAAACTTGTTAACCCAGCGATAGCGTCTTAACAGTTCGTTTCCACCACCGGGTTGTTAATTGGCAAACGCACCAATCGTTTGTAGTTTTCAAAATTTAGATATCGTTCCACTGGGATTGAAAATCCAATAACAACAGTAATTTTCTATTTACTATGGTAAATGTGAAGAAAGTTATAGACAAAAGAATGATTTATATACAATTTATACAATATTCACAGGATAGCATGATTGAGTGGTTCATAAGATAAAAAGAAAATAAAAATCTATCTAAAAAGTTAAGTTGCAATCTATAATAGGTAAGATACTTGAGATAAACACAGATAAACAAATTATGTTGGAAATTGGATCCCTAATCTAGAATAACAATGAGGAACTCAAGACATGCATATTTAATCATCAAGTTTCATGTCATTGCAGCTTAAAATCATTATAACCGATCCCTCGTGATATAAATTCTAAGAATTCACCGTAAAGTCCGATCCCTCGTGAGCTTTCTCAGTAAAAACTTGCATTAAGAACTGGCCTTATGGCAACAATGGTTAACAACCCCTATAGAATTGAGATACCAAGGGTATTCCAACTTTTATTTTCGTCAAAACAAGTTTCAATACGGCATGAATAATCATTCTCCCGTTTGACATTCATACTAATAAAACAAGTTTCAATACACATGAAAATCATTCTCCCGTTTGACGTTCATATTAATAAAAGGTTGAAATACTAACATGGACTTGAATCATAAACATGTAGAGGTCGAATTCACAACATTATACTCAATAGATTAGTTCACTAATTCCAACATAAACAAATTAGTTACACATGATGAAAGTAAAAACAACACTTATTTGACATTACGAAGACGATGGGAACTTCATGATACAACGATCACAATACACCAAAACACACTCAAGTATCTAGAAAACTATTCTAGAACTACAACTCACAAAAGAAGTACTCAAAGTCGAGCACAAAGAGAGAAAAGAAGAGAATGGGATGCTATGGGATGATTGGAATGGTGTTGGATGGCCCTATTTATAGGGCTGAGCAAGGGTGCTGACGCTACGCGTTAGTGTGGCGCTACGCGTCACACCCCTGACTCAGCCTCCATTAAACACTTGATAATGGCCACTTCAAATTATTAAATTTGATCATGCCTGGCCACATGAACATGTTTCCACCGAGTTTTGGTCTTTCATGCTGAGTGGGATGCCCATCGGTGCTGAGTGTAGTACCCATTATTGGGTTCAAGTGGAGTGGTTGGCCAAAGTGGAGGTGGAGACCACGCAGCACTGACGCTACGCGTGGCTGTGACGCGTAGCGTCAGCATCAAAAATAGTTGTTGATGCTACGCGTGGGATGAGGCTACGCGTCAGCTCCTCCAGTGTAATTTTCTCTTGATTTCTTAACTTTTTCACTACAAAACTTAGAGAAAATTGATCAAGGGCAGATTATTTCTAACAACATCCATTTATTAAATTTAAATCCTAATTTTCTAACAAATTAAACTAATTTTTATAATTTTTATAAAATTTTTATTAAAGCTTTTATTGAAAATTTGAGGACTAACAATATCCACGACCAATAACATGTCCCTGACCATTACCTCGTCCACGACCGTGACTAAGACCACGACCATGACCATGACTATAATGATCATGTATTGCTACACTTACTTCTGGGAATGGAGCAGTTCCGGTTGGATAAGACTCATGGTTTTGCATAAGTAATTCATTATTTTGTTTAGCCACAAAGAGACAAGTAATCAATTCTGAGTATTTTGTAAAACCCTTTTGACGATATTGCTGGAGCATATTAGATGCATGAAAAGTGAAGAATGTCTTTTCTTACATGTCACTTTCAGTGATTTTTTCTCCACATAATTTCAATCTTGAAGTAATTCAAAATAGCGCAGAATTATATTCATTTACAGATTTAAAATCTTGAAAGCGCAAATGCATCCATTCATAACGGGCTTTTGGAAGAATTATATCTTTCTGATGGTCGTATCTGTCTTTTAAATTATTCCAGAAAATAAGAGTGTCTTTAATTATTAAATACTCATTCTTTAAACCTTCATGAATATGGTGGCATAAGAATATCATGACTTTAGCCTTGTTTTGACTAGATGCATCATTTCCATATTTAATTGTATCTTCAAGACCTTTTGCATCTAAATGAATTTCAACATCTAGTGTCCATGATAAATAATTTTTTCTGGTGATATCATGAGCCACGAACTCAAGGTTGGTAATATTCGACATAGTTATTTCTATACAAGAAATTACAAATAAGTTAGTAATAAAACAAGTCAATAATTAAAATATTTATTTTTATTTTATTATAAGAGTAATGTTGGTAAAAAAATAGATAGAGTAACTTATAAAATAACTAAACAAGTTAAAATTTCACATGTAACATTCCTAGTATTTTAATAAAAATTTCTTTTGGAGAGTGGAAAATATTAGCAAATGTTTTAGAGATTTATTTAATATTTGATCTGCCTGAACCGGGGTCAGGGAATTCGATGTCGGGCCGGTCTCAAATGTGAGGGTCAAACGGTGTTGAAGATCGGTTGTGTAGAGAAGAACGGTCAAAGACGTGTTGTCTTGTGACTGACGCTTATCCGGTGTGCCTGGGGTGGTCTTGGACTAACCGGTGTGTGTAGAAACGCCTGACTTGGAATCATAGTCCGGGTCAACCTCTCGTAATGGCTGAAACAATCGGATATGCATAAGAAAAATGTAAGGACGGATGTAGTATCCGACCTCTCAAGCGTTAGCTTGGATTACCGATGTGTGGACACTACGCCTGGACACCGGTTGTCCGGTATCCAGCTCGGATCGATACTCTTGTGGAGTGTTAGACAATTTCGAATAATTAGGCATTGTGAAAGCAAATCAGCGTAGGATCCCAATGTGATGAAATTGATTAAAAAACTTTTAATGAAAATGTAAATGAAATAGGGGAAAAGGCTGTTTTTCCCCTAAGTTCTATATAAAAGGAAATTCTCTCTCTCCCCTCTTCATTATTTACGAACTTCTTCTTCTTTTGATCTGTTCCTTCTTCTTCGTTCTCCTCGCTTGTCGCTAAGTTGCATGCACTGGGGGAGGACCTCGTTTGTGTTAAGGCTTCAATTGAACCTCATTCCTACGATCGTGGCCTCAAGGTGAGTCCACTGATCCGTTTTATTGTGGCTCCTTGTTCCCTTTCTTTTCTCTGGTAGCCAAGGGCCATGCATGGCTGTACTCGAGTCTGTTCTCCACTCCTTTAGTGAGTGTGAGCTCAATAGTGGCCTATGAGCTGAGAACATTGGGTTAACGGGTTTTACATTCTGACCCGTAGGTGGTAGGTTAAGCAACGAAAGGCTGAGTGACGGAGCTGAGGCTGAGTGACGGAGCTGAGACTGCGACTCCCGTGCCCAGAGGAAGGGACCGACACCGAGAGCAGATCATCGAAGCGTGGAATCGAGGTAAGGGGGTGTTTGGGTTATGATTAATTAGAGTAGGATCTACCTCCTATCCGAGCCGTTGAATGGCGCGAACAGGGTAAGAAAATGTTATTGCATGATTGTTGTGTGCCTATGTTTGTGTATGTGTGACCATGTACACCGATCAGTTGAGGATCGGGTGTGTGTAACTGAGTTGATTATGAAATGAGTTTGAAATATTCAATGTTGGGATAATCGGTGTTATAATGTGAATCCGGGCTTGTCAAGCAGGTCACCCGAGTGATGAGAAAGTGATGTTGATGGCCAAGTTTGATATGGGAAATGTGAACTGTATGTATAACTATGTGGTGTGGGACGGCCGACGGTATATTTTAGCCCCTCATTTCCGATTCCCGTGGTTTTTGTGCCCAGTTGAGCTACCCAGTAGTCAAGTAGGACCCAATGGTCGAGGTGGAGAGTCAAGCAGGACTCGGTGAACCAAGCAGGGTTCACGGGGTGTCAAGTAGGACCCCCAGCTGAAGGCCGATCCTTTAGTATCCGGATACTAGGAGTCAGATTGCATGAGAGTCAGTGGTATCAGAGCCTAGCCTCTCCTAGTACGGTATGGTTCGAGGACGAACCAGGCGGAAGCTGGTGGGCATGTGACATCCCGGCGCTGTTGAGGGTGGGGAGTGATCGTCGGTGCATGGGCACGGACAAGGGGCGGCTCCTGGCAGGCTTCCAGTGGGAGGGACACATGAATGAATCGAATACATACCGGAATGAGAGGGATCCAAAGACTGTATAGGTATGGGACTATACAGTCAAGGATAGCTTAAAGAAATGAATTCGTACTACCTATACTAACAAATGCATTAGCCTTTTCGGTAGCCTATCACTTAAGAACTCCAAAGTTAAGCGTGCTTAACTTGGAGTAATTCTGGGATGGGTGACCTCCTGGGAAGTTCTCAGGAAATGTGTGAGTGAGGACAAAAGCACATCGGAAAGGTCTCGTGTTGGTCTGTGGGGCGAGTCGTTCATTCCTGAAAAGCGCCCGGGGCGTTACATCACATAAGCAACCCAATAGTAAAAAATTTAAAAGTTCTCATAAAATTTTAATCAAGCATTGGTGGTTTACTAGTATAACAGTAACTTATACTACGATATTGACTTGGATTCAATTCTTTATTAATGCAATTTTTTTTCTTCCTTCTAAAATCATTAATTCCTTTATATAATAAAATATATTATATTTAATTATGAACACTAATTATTAACTCATGACAGCAAAGTTATAAATGAATAATTATATAAAACCAAATGTGAAGCTACAGCATGTATGCGTGAGGCGGGAAATCAAACGTGAAGCTATAGTATTAGCACATCATGTAGGCTAGCATATAAAATATAAAATGTAAAAGCATGTAGTCGTAAGGCATATAAAATTAACAGCAATATAATTTTTTTAATTTAATGCAATCCGTGAAGTAATATTTAATTTAATAAAATGCAACAGCAGGGGTAATAAGCAATGGAAAAAGCAAACAATATTTAACTTAATAAGATAATATAGCATCCCGTGATTGCAGCACAAAGCAATAATAATGTATAAAGCGCAATATTTAACAAGGAATTAATAATGGAGGAAGGAATTGCAGTAGGTATCACAATAATGTATAAAACGCAATATCAATAATGTAAAATATGCAGTAGGCACAGTACTTAGCAATTTCAATGGACTAAAGTAATATAAAATAATACAGCATATAATATCAAATAATTAAATGTATGATTTATTTATTTTAATTTTTTAGATTATTATAGTTCTTCAGGAACTATCAATAAATATTTTTAAGAATTCTTCAAAAATTTTAAACTATTTGACTATTAATTTTATATATCCTGTAAGGATATTTATAAATAAGTTCTTCAGAAACTTTTTTTTCATGATATATATACAATCTTATATATTCTTCTGTAATGTTTAAAATATAATTTCATTAGGAACTTTTATAATATATTCATAAATAACATAAGGTATATAAATTTAAATTATCAATAATAATAATGATAATAATCATGTATTACATTTTGTAGACTTTACTAGATACTAATTATTCAAAACTTTTTTACCACTTAACTATATGGTGGGTCTTTTTATTATAAAATTTTTGTATGAATGTAATTATGTAAGGGCGCGGACCTTTTCAATTAATAACGGCGTGAATTTTGTTGGACGGAAAGGTTTTTAATTTTTAGTAAGCGGGCCTGCTCCTCAGTGGCCCATTGTTTGGCTTGGGCTTCGGCTCTTTTCTTCTTTTGAAATTCTGTATCTTACTGCCAAAAACACAATGAAATGTTTTCACTTTTATTTCCTTATCTGAATTGGTAATATTTATAGCTTGATTTTTGGCTCATAACAAGCCTCGCAGTACAAAAGGTATTAACCACCCCATTATGCCATCCTATTTCTTGGTACTAATTTGGATCTAAATTCTTTATGGGAAATATATCAAATTTAAATATCTAAAAGCATCTCCAATAGAGCACCCCATATACATGGGTGCTGTTTCAGAATAAAATATTGCTATTCATATTTTCTTGATAAATCATCTTTCATATTTTTATTAATTCAACCATTTCCCTCTCTAACTTAGAAGCTGTTTGGGCACTTCGTTAAGTTGAAAGTAATAGAGGTGAGGTAAAGTAAATATTTGATCTTACGGTTAAATAGAGTTTTAATTATCTTAAATGATATGAAGGATCAATATATTTTCCCAACTGCAAACCAAACATCCCCTTAATAAAGTTTTTTAAATGGAACTTCAATTCATCCACTCATATATTTTATTATGGATATTAATTAATTTTAAAAATATGTAAATTTGTAAGAATAAATTAATACATACACTTGAATAAAAATTTATTAGAAACATATCCTAAAATATTATTGAATAATTTTTTTATAATAATATAATAATAATTAGAATATTATAAGTATATTTACATATTATATTATAATGATTAAAAAAGTATTATATTATAATATATTAAATTTAGTTTATTATAATATAGTAATTATATTATTAATTAATATAATATATTAAATATTAATATAATATTATTTGTTTGAAAAACCTGCTGCAGCAGCAGGTAGCAACTTAATTTGCTGCAAATTAATCTCTCCAAACAACGGATCTTTCTTTAAGCCACTCTGAAAATTCGGCGTTGGAGTTATTTTATGATTAAGAAGATGTTTGGTATGATGGTGTTGCCAACGAAACGGAGGTTTTGAGATAGAAATAACTCATCATGCGCTTAAATGGAGTGTGTCTCAAACAGCATAAAGAATTAATATCAACTTTTAGATTTTTTTATTTCTTCAACTATAACTAATCATTTCCTAATTCTTGACAGCACTGCGTATGTAAGTTTATTCCCGAATAAGTATGCTAACAAAAGTTACCATAGTTAAAATAAAAATTGAACGTGATCTCTAAGGATTTATATTATATTTTAAGTTTATAAATGCTCATTAAATTTGGAGATCTAATAAGTCTTACTCCCTAGAATTCAATTCCCCTAAACTTTAACTCGTCTATGGAAAATAAAAAAAATCCTAAATGACTATTTCGATATTTTTATATACAGGAAAAGAGAAAAATCATTTTCATCAACTTCTAGCTAATTTTGTATATATCCATTATTTATCTCTAATTGTTGATACGTTGAGTGATTGCTCGAAAAATCAAATGAAGCTTTCGGGTTCACATCTAAGACATCTAAATACGCATGGACTTTTTGTACTATTGTCATATATGTGTTGTGTTGGCACATTTTATTAAAATCAACTATGCTCATTTTATAAATCAACTCTGTACTTTAAATCAAGATTTTACTATTTTGCTGCTTTTCGATTGAAAAAACTCTAGTGGAATGATCATTATAATTTAATATTAGGCTTAAATACCTGTTTCATTTCATATATTTAATGTTTTTGTTATGAGGTTCTTTGTGTTTAAAAAAAATTTTAGTAAGATTCTTTTATCAATTTTGGCTAAATTTATGTATCATAAATTCTAATAACGTGACTATTAAATCTGCTAAAGTGACGACCTTATGTATCATATAAGTAGAAAAACATTGGATGAGATTTGAACCTTGACTAAATGGACCAACTACTCAAGTACTAAACTATATCTCCAATTTATTGTTAGTTTATATACAAAATTGATGAGGTGAATGAATATGATAAAATATAAATATTAATTTATTTAATACTTAAAATTCATAATGTGATCTATTTGAAAAATATATAATTATATTTAAATTTCAATAAATATATTATTAATAAATATATATTCAATAAATATATTTTTAAAAAAATATGTAACATCTGATGTATTTTTTATAGTATTAAAAATACGTGTTTATTAAATATTTTTAAATAATATATTTATTATATATTTTAAAAATATAATTGCTAAAAATATTTTTAGTAATATTTATTATTAAACATACTGTTATGAAAATATATTTAAAGGTATTATGATTATTATATTTAACAATAAATATTATTAATTTTATATTTAATAAATAAAATTTTTAATGTATAATATGATATGTTATTTTTATCATATTTTTATTAAAATATATCATACAAAAATATAAATAAATTAAATTTATATTTTATCATGGATACCCACTTTTATGATTAACTAACACTACAAAATATAAATTCTTATCCTTTAGATGTTGCGGTTTATTAGTTAAGTAAATGTCTCTTTTAAGTAATAGAACATGAGTTTAAACTTCATCCAATACTTTTTTTTTTCAATTTTTACTCTATTTGACACATGTATCTAACTTGACAGTATGCTTAAAATAAGCATTAATATTACATATTTTTATACACTAGAGTACACATTTATATATGTTACTTTTATCAACGTACATATCCAAAACAATTATATTTTTAATCAAATCAGATCACTTTACTTTCAACTTTCCTTCAACCAAACTAATTTTATAAATATTCAAGATCACCTGAATCAAATCTATTAACACTCATGCATCCATACACGCACTTAAGTATGTCATAAGAAAACGCTTCATGACATATTACGAGTATATTTGGTCTTGCGAAAATAAACATTTTAAGATAACAATATAAAATAACATGTACATATTGTGAATCCACGTTAGCTCCTAATTTGATGTGTTTTCAAACATGTACTGTGTGCTGGGACATATCCACGTTTATCACACAACATGCACTAGCATAATTTCATGATATTGCCATTACTTTTGGTCATGTTTTGTCGATCATCAGTATCATTGTCTCATTGACCCTTCAGATTGTGTGGCTGAACAAAAGTACGTATGAGACAATCTTCGTCCATGTTTATGAGAGAGGAAGAGGCGAAGAAGTTGTGTTGTCTTAATTTCCCGATATAGATAACAAGTTTGTGTAACAATAGATCAAATGATTGTGCCCAAATAAGTTAATGAACAGAACTAAACGTAGGAACATGATGTGAAAGCTAGGGGGCCGTGTGGTATAGGGAACCAACCATCACAATATTATTTTATTTATCATCGTAAATATGCATATGATTTCAGAAAAGACAAAGGAATCTCTAGGGCAAGAAGTCTCAATATGCAGTTGGTTGAATATATAAGGTCCCATTTTGGTTTTTAGTTGGAGTTTTTACCTGAATTAGTCAAAGATATTTATAAATTTGTCAGTCTAAATTAAGTTTGACTAACATTAGATGATGTGAAAAATTAATATTAATTACTAGATAATTTTAATTGTCAAATTTTATATTCACAACTTGTTACCAAACAAATATATATTCATTCTTTGGTAACCTAGTTACATATTAGAAATTTGGTCAATGAGATTATTCGATAATTAGTTATGATCTAATATGTTGTTGGTGACATCTTTTAACTTTGTTTGATAAGTAGTTAAAAATTTAATTCTAGTCAACTTCAATTAGAGTAATTTCAATTGAGAATCAAATAAGTATTGGTATACGTTTAGTAACCCAGTTACACCTATAAAATTCTGTAAACCACGTTATCCAAAAATTAATGTTGATCTAATATGTCGTTAAGGAGACATCTTTATTCTTTGATATTTTGATGAATACACATCTTCATTCATTTGATTAATGAAAAAAAAATTACTTTTAATGAAGAGAAATTAAAAATTGGCACAAGGTTGAAATTGAAAATTATTTATGTGGCAGAAGAAGAGAGGTAGAATGAGTGGTGATTCATTCATGGGACTAGAGAAAAGGGGAGGAGTTAGATATAGTCAATGACAAAAATTAAGGTGTGAGCCCTAGGGAAAGTGGGATTTATATGAACAAAGAAAGGTAGGGGCCTTAAGAGAGGAGATAGATTTGTTTCTAGGTATGGAAAATGTGGAATCGTCCCATCACAAAAGGACACCACAAACCCCATCTCCTGCCCCCCTTTGTAAGTCTCATTTTTCTTCTGCCATGACCTTGACATGTGACTCTACCACATGTCACTCTCACATTTCCTCTTCAAGAGTTGCACCCACAAAAAGTGGGATTCAATAACAGGGTCCATTCTCTTCACTATCTTTTCTCTCTTACCTTTCCTCTCTTCAATTCAACTTCCCCTGACTCATGTCATGCTTTCTACCTTGCTATTTGCTTCATTTTATGTCTTCTTGTTCGGTCTAGCTAACTAATACCTTAAGGTCCTGTTTTGTATCAATACTATTTCTTTCTCAATTCAAAATTACTTTTGTTTACAATATGAAAATTGCTGGATTATTATTTAAACTTTTCAGAAAATAAAATAGTTGTAGTTAATCATGGAAGTAGGAAATTTTAATTTACATTTAACCCCAAATTATCATTTCAAAGGTTAAAATAATATTCCTTTGTATCGAGTGATGTGAGATCATGGAGCATTAATTTGAGCACATAGATAAACAAATATGAAATTATTCTAATTTGATGGACTAGTGATATTCAAGTAAATCATGAGAATGTAGTTACATTAAAACTCAATAGAAAAAATTTTGTGATTCATAATAATTTTATTCACCTCTTGTCTGAATATGACATACATATAGAAATGCTAGTTGTACTTCAATATAATTTGAAAATGTATGCGATGGTTTTTATACTTTTACTATAGAGAAGTGCTAGTTGTACTTTAATTTTCGTATGAATCCTCCATAAAAGAGATGTAAGAATTAAGAAGAATTAAGAAGCATTGAAGGTGATTGAAAAAGTTAGAAAAAATATATATGTGTGAATGACATAGCTACTAGATTCATTTGCATACATTGCATATGTAGTAGTGCAAGTGTCTATATTATAATTAACATGTAGTAAAGTCCATTATAGTTGATAAATAATTGTTATCTAAGTATATTATTAGATGTTTTAATGTTCTTATATGTATAGAATAAAGCTTGGTTACAGTTCGTATATATGCAGCTCAATGGTTGTTACAAAAGATATATAGACAGTCTGTCTCTTTCGTTTCCCCTTCTCTCTTTTTACCATTCCAGCTAAGAAAACAATATAATAAAAAAACTTTGTCATAAATTTTGGTCATCTCTAAGGTGCGATAAGTTAGAAATAAATTAAGTGTGTATTTAATATATAGTTAGGGAAACAAAAATTAGAAAAAAGAGAAATCTAATTTCATACCGTTTAAAACAATCAAAATTCTTTTTAATATTAAAAAACCCCTATCAAAAACTCACAGGCTCTAACCTATGTATAAAAGGCTCAAAATTTTCGCTATTTATATTATCTATCAAGATGGATAAAATTAAGAAATTTGACGATTTTATTTGATAAAATTGTACCCATTCTGGATCGTGGCTGTGTGTATTGAATTAAAGTTGACTTCTTTGGATTCGTTCATAACCCACGGCATTAATTCAGTTTGGAGTTTTGGAAGTTTTCTCATAGATTTTTCTTGTGATATGCTATGGCATGGATTTCATTGAGGGTTCCCATATTTACAGGGTGGGCTTCTAATTCCGATGATGTTTATTACTACCACCACCCACTTTAATAGTTGGTGCAATCACTGCATCCGAATGGGATCTGGGAAGCAACTTGAATAAGCAACAACGCATTTATAATAATTGGACAATCCATACATATCCTTTCTTTTTCCTTATTTGAAAGTTTAAAAGCATTATGGGTTGCAATTTGTGGGAAAAATAATGAATAAGGTCCAGAAAGTTACTTTGGAACTGTTGAATTGTTTGGGTTACTTATGAAGTTTGTGGGGTGAAAAAGAGGGGCCAATATGCAAGTTTAGGGTTAGCCTCCAAAGTCATGATATGCCTCTACTTCACTTTATGAAGTGAGAACCGTTTAGGTGTTACCAAAATGTGAAACGTCTGTTACTATATGTTAAATGTGTACCGCAGTTTCTGTTACGTGAGTTATTTATGTCCTCTACTTTATTCACATTAATGTTAGGATCCTCTTAACCATTATTTTAGGGTCCTTGTTATATAATCAAAGCCGGAAACTTTATTCTAAAAAATCATACAAGGAAAATATTATCTCCTGTTCCATTAGTTGAATGTTTGGTCATTTGTGTTATTTTAAATCTCAATTCAATCTCAAATAATTTTTTTTTGTCTCAATTGTGAAATGTTTTTAAAATAGTTATTTTTGTTAAACAAAACTCAAATAAACATTTGATCTCATACATTATTTTAAGTCACGATTTAGTATCAAATATTTTTTTGTCTTAATTTGGTTCCATACATTTATAAATAAAATCAAAGTTTTCTTTCTAGTTAACTTCATTCAAAGAAACTAACATAATTAATGATGTGACAATTAAAGTGACATATGTCTACCATGGTAGCCCTAAGTATGATCAAGGTGGGCGACCACCCACAACCCATTTTTAGAGAGACACCAAAATTATAATTATAATTACAATTATATAAATTTCTTATTATAAAATAATTACTAAGATACTTATCATACAAAAAGAAGACACCAATATATAATCAATAAAAAGACATTAACTATTTTTTTTACAAAGAAGAGGCAATATTTAAATGATCAGGGGCATTAAAAATTTCAGAGAGACGGCTTAGCTTAAATTGACTTATATATATATCACTATTTGATTGATTGAGATGTGAAATTAGAAATTAAAAATATATTGCCCCACAAGAATTCAAACTTAACCTTACAAGTTACATGAAACTTGTTTTGTCACCAAAGCAAAGCACATTTTAAATGCTTATAGGAGAATAATTATATATATCACATACACCTCACTAATAATATTATAGGTTGTAATAAATATATTTACTAAATATATTATTTATAATAATTATATATTTATAATATTATTAAATATCTTATTTATAATAACTATATATTTATAATATTATTAATATATTATTTAATATTATCTTTGGTTCTAAATATTAATAAATTTTACTGAAATTTTTTATCTCTTAATATAAGCAAAAGTATACTTTCTCAATATCATTAAATGTTTATTTCAAATATGTCCTTCTTGTATATACTTATAAGACGACTATTTTTTTGTGTAATATATGATACTAAGGGTATTTTAAGAAACCAAATCAAATATGTGATAACGTCAATGTAAATAACCAATTTTAATCATTATTCTTAATGTCATGAAATTAGTTACTTTTACTTATATTTAAAAGTAGATGTAGCATTATTTAACATTTACTAAATATATTTAATATTAGATATTAGATATATTATTAGTTGTAATAAGTATATTTGACCACGAGATATTGAACATATAAGCGAGATACTCCATACTGAAATCTACTCCTTCATATTAAACAGATCAATAAATACATTAATATATTATTTATAGTATATTTAATAAATATATTTTTTTAACTAATAATATTATACATACAGTTAAGTTAGGTGTATGTGATATATTGTATAAAAATTATCTCATATGTAATGAAAGTGTGCTTTGGTTCCTCGGTAAGATAAGCCTTTTATCACTTGGTAGGTGTGGGTTTGAATCCTAGGTGGATCAATTTGTTTTTAAATTTTAAGTTAGCATCCCAACAAATCAAAAGAATTAAACACTTGTATTTCTAAATCAATTTAAAAATGCTTTTTTTAATATCTTTTTAGGAGTTTAAGAAATGATTTATAAGTTTTGTTCGTATTATACACTTCCTCTTAAAATAAATGACTATAATTAAGATGTAGAATAAATCAAGGGAGAAAGAAGTATAATGGTAAACTAGCAAACTATATGATGATTAGAAATATGCATATCCCAAGTCATTTAATTAATAATTTTATTAATATGTATGTTTCTCAAAATTATGTATGATAAAAAGAAACAAATAGTTTCCTAGTTTACACTTGTACTCCTCTCTCTTCATATTTGTTTTGCATCTTATAGGCATTTATTTAAAGAACAAGGACATAATAGGAAAAAATAATAAATATTTTCTTAAACTCTTAAAGTGAAAATTAAAAAGGAACAAAATATTTCAAAATCACATAAGATAAAAAGGAATAGAGAGAGTAATAGATATTAGTTCTATACTTTAATTAATACTTTTTCCAGTTTTTGTCATAAGAGCCTATTATAGATAATTTTTAATTATTTTTTTACAAGATCTTTCAATTTACAATGTGTATTTATTTATTTTTATAATATATATACCCTTATTAATTATACTTTTCCTCTCTTGATATCAATGAATTTTAGACAAAAAATTTCTCTCTCTTCATTAATATGAAAGGTAATTTTGGAAGTATAATGAGAATAATTAATAAATTTAACGTATTTACCTATAAAATGACTGGATTTCTTCATATTGTCAAATGATGTAATAAGGTCATATGAAAAGAACTAAGGGGAGTATATCATCATTTAAACGGTTAAATATGTTATCGATCCTTATATTTTTTATTAATTTTTTGTTTTGATCTTTATGTTATTGAATATATTAAAATTGGTCTTTAAAAACGTTGAGGGAGAAGAAGATAGAGTTCATATTGAGAAGTTAACAAGTGGAATAAGTTAGAGATACATAATAAGAGACATATGACATAATAACTAAATCTAGGCTAGATAGTCCGTTGCTAGCTAATTGCCACAGGCTTAGCAATGGCTTAAGATTAGGAACCATAATAGGTCTGAGGTAGGAACTAATGATAGATTTAGCGACGGATTTGGTGATGAAGATTGATCTTGTAGGATACCCATCGCTAAATCCGTTGAAAAATGTTATTTGTGACACAAATAGTGATGGATCTAATACCTTGGCTAAATTAGGGATTTGAAAACACCCCTAGATACTTTTTGGCGATGGTTATGGACCTTTGTCGCTAACTAAAACTTTTGGCTCCAACCTTGGAGAATGAACGTTAAAATGAAACCTTAGTGGCGACAAGATAACATATCTGTCGCCATAGTTAGGATCTGAAAATGTTTCAACAATGGAATTGGTGATGAATAGTCTTATTTTGTTGCTATGTAAAACTTTTGTCTCCAACCTTGGAGAATGAACATGAAAATGAAACCTCTTTAGTGATAGAATGAGCCTAGTCGTTGCCATAGTAGAGAACTGAAAAGGTTTTAACATTGTCTTGGCAACGAGTATGTATTATTTGTTGCCAAATACTAAACCACGTCACACTCAAACACGAAGTTGATGATGAGTATGTTAGTGTCGTCACCAAGATAGAAACAATATGGTGACAAAATGCTAGGCCCGTCATGGAAATAGAGAACTGAAATGGTTTTTAAGAGTGATTTGGCAATGGGTGATGTCACCCTTCATGAAGTGTTGAATGACGTGTCAGTGTAAATTATAACATAGCGACAGAAGATGTAGAGGCTGTCACTAAATAAACTCCATGTGGATATTAGACACGAATATGGCAACAGCTTGATACCCTGTCACCAATATTTAAATCCCTAAATTAACGACGAGTCCTTCTTCTTCCTAATTTGTTGTCAGCCTCTCTATCTTACTAGTGAACCATACTTTTCCCTCCTCTTCTCATTCATGGTCCCTTCCCCCATCCCACTTCACGTTCTTTTTTCACCCTCCCCTTTTCCTTTGACTGACTGACTTATTCACAGAGCCATTGTCACCTTCCTCATCCTCCTTTGATGAGCTCTACTCCTTTGGCCACCATGTAAGTCTTTCTTCTATACATTTGCCATTTCCCATGCTTCCTCTCACTAACTGACTCATTCACTTAATCCCCCTCAGAGACCATTGTCAGCTTCTTTCTCTGGTGACAACGATAGGAAGCCTTCTCCAATAACCACCATTGTAAGTCTCCCTTTCCCTTTTGCTCTCACTCACTCTTTGAGTTTTAAGGTTTTACAAAAAATAGTTGTCCATTAGTTGAGTTTTGATGGATTTGGTTTTTTAAGATGGATTTGGAAAAACAAAGTGAAATTCATAACTTTCAATTAAAAAAATGATTAAAGTTGTAATAATTTCATAATTTTTATTATGCATAAAAGTTTATGATGGTTCTGAGCCAGACTTAGAAGGGGGTTGAATAAGTCTTAGACTCTTTTTAAAGAAATTGAACCTTTAAACCGCAAGCAATTAGACTTGATAAAAAGCTAAAAGGGAAAGGAATAAACACCAGAGATTTATACTGGTTCGCTTCTAACACAGAAGTTACGTCCAATCCCTTCTAACTTGAAGGATTTTCACTATTATAAAATCTCCTTTATAATAACAGCACCAGACATATGCCAAAGTATTCTTGACTCCAGCTACTCTTGGCTTAATACTCAAGTATTCTTTCAACAAGCCACTCCTGGCTTAAAAAGCAAGTATTCTTTCAAAAGCCTCTTCAGGCCATAACTGTTTTCCAATGAAACTAAGGTTGGAAACACACCAGACTTTTACACAATAACTGATTTGTAAGAATTGAGTGTAAAAGTATTTCACATAACTTAGTGTATGAAGGATATACAAAGATGAACAAATACACTAAGTTAAGAGAGACAAAAGACCAAGGTATGTTAGACGCAGAACAACAAAAAAGACCTTTGTCTAAGTAAAGCTAAGAAGAGATTAAGAGAATTTTAATCACAGAGAATGATACTTCTTGATAGGCTTCTCTACTTCAAAAATGAATCTTTTCAAATATATATAGGTCACTCTAGATGACTGTTTGATAATCTAGTGAGGAGATATGATCGTTGAAAATCTTTTGAAAGAGTTTTGCTTAATCACAAGCACCATACCTTTGATAAACTGATGAGATGCCAAAAGATCAGGTGTCAAAGAATTTTAACACTTGCATGAATATAGTGTTCCTTGAGGTCTTCAGTGCATAAAGCAAATTGTTAGCTTTCTTTCTTTTAGCAAATGCACAGAGAGTAATGTTGTTATCCTTCTGCAACATTCTGATACATAAGCTGACTTGATTCAGCTTTTTTGAATTGTGCAGAGTAGTTATGTTGATTTTTTCAAAAAAAATTTGGTTGATCCATTGATTTGTCTCTTACCTTTTTTGATGATAAGCACAGTTTTCTTAATAAGGGCTTAATTTCCAAAGCATCATCAAAATGTTTTAAAATGTTGCATAGTTGGTACTTCAAAGTAATGTTTACGTTGTATGTTCTTGTTGTATAAAAAGTCTGAGATGTGATTTATTGGTCCATAAGTCTGGAAGATCTTAAATCAGACTCTTTTGAGTGAAGTCTAGAATCAGACTTTTGATGTATCATACTTTTGATTTGATGAACTCTCTATTTCTTTTATAACCTGTGTACTTATTATATGTTTCCTGAAACACTTACATAAACAAGTTAGATCAAACAAGGGCAAACTTCATTTAATTTGAATGCATTGATGTGTGCTATTAATAAATCCTAGGGTTTGGTTATAATGACACAGCTTGGGGTCTAGACATAGAATATTACCATCAAAAGTGATAGGTGTTGTAACATCCTGTGCGTTTTTATATTTAAAAATAATAAATAAATGTGTAAATGAATTTAAATTATGACAATTTGAGAATATATGACATTTGTGTGATTTCAGAATGAAATAAAAGGGGAAATTATAATTTTTACCTAACACGTAGCATTCGGTTAGCACGTAGCGCTAGGGTGAAAATTTTGACCTCACGTGTAGCGTCAGAGTCATGATCAGAATTAAAAGGTTGCAAAGGCAACAACGCAAAACATAAGAAAAATATAGTTTCTTAGGTCTTTTCTCTCGTCCCCTAAAGCTTAAGTTCATGATTTAAGTCAATATGTGGGTAAATTTCAAAATTAATCACGGATTAAAAGTGGAAATCACAAGGTTATGAACAAAATGTTGAAGGCTCAACGGAGTTGGGGTTTCTTAAAATAATCGACAGTTTTGGTTACGGTAAACTTATAAAGCTTTAAGAATTGATTTTCAAGTGCTTTCTTAAGCTAAGTTAAGATTTCGATGGTTAATTCTTAAACCCCTTTCATAATCTTTGCATTTTTAGTGCTTTAGCGCACCGATGTTTGCGAGTTAGTTAAAGAGTATTGGAAATAAGGTAAGGGAAGTATGGTATTATGTACTTAGTTAAAGTTTTATGGAATTTTATATTGTAATATGAAATTGTTTATGTATGTGAGTATTTTATTTAAGAATATATATAGTTTGAATTATGTTAATGGTGGTAAAATGAAATTGATAAATTATGATTGGTGTATTAATGAAGACTATAATTGAGAAAGTAAAGATTTTAATGAGAAAGTAATGAATTGTAATAAAAATTAGGTTTATGAGATGATATGATGAGATATATGTATATGATGCATTTATGAGTAAATGATGATAATTAATGTGATTGATTTACATATTGAAATTTAATTTGTGAATTTGAAACTTAATTTGTGATGGTAATTATAAGAGATTATAAATATGTTATGATGTTGTAAGAAAAGGATCAATGGATATATATATGTATATATGCTTGGTTTTGGCATATTATGTCCCAGGAGATGGTTTTTGTGTCGAGACGGAGCTGTAATGAATTTGAGATGATTATATTAATGATATATGTTGTATATGCATGTTATGTGGTGTGGACAGTCATTCGATATGTATTACCCTCATTTTTGGCTCCTGTGTAGAGGCTCAGTTGAGCTACCCAAAAGTCTATGACTTAGTGGTTGAGGTGAGGAGTCGATGTGTGGCTTGGTGGACCGGAGGGTTTGTGGGATATCAGTGTGTGAATCCCACTCCAGTTCATGGGATGTTAGTGTGTGACTCCCAACTGGTGGCCGCTTCTTTAGTATCCGGATACTAGGTGTCATTTATATGATGTGACTTGAGAGTCAGTTATGATTGAATTATGATTTTGAGATTCAATTTATGATGATGATTGGTTTATGATATCATGACTGAATTATGATGATGATGATTATTTTATGATATCATAATTGATTTATGATGATGATGATTGATTTATGATATTAGAATTGATTTGTGTTGATGATAGTGGATTTATGAAATTATGATTGATTTATGATTGATGATATTAAGTGATATACTATAAATATTTTGAAATAATTATGAATAATGATGATTTTAATGAGTTTTGAGCATATGGGAAAGTAAGGATTGTCAAGCGAGGGAGGTGTGTGAGCTCCTCCAAGTGATATTGTTCCCATTTCATTTAATTGCATTATATTATAATGTTAGATACTCACCCTTACATTTATTTTTACAGAAAATGGAAAAAGGGACAATTACGGATGCTACAAAGACTAGTACAAGTGAGCATCGGAGCAATGCCAGGATATTTGTGATAATGCGATGTAATTATTTATGACGTTATATGTTGTGTTGGTGGATATATATATATATATATATATATATATATATATATAAATTCATGTGTGGGTGTGACTTTATTATGTGCTTGATGTTATGCATGCTTAGGTGATATCTGTGTGGTTATGAGTGTGAATTGTAGTGTGATAACTAATGGCACCGAATCATTAGTAATGATATCTGTGATGTAGTTAGGTTTGATCTTATAATGGATGTGATATGGCATTAAGCCAACAAGTAGTCTTTCATGCATAATAACCAGAGATTGCTATATAAATATGATTATGGTACAGAGTCATAAGATATCTGTTATCATGCATTATGGGCAGGATTTGTATTGTTTAGAATGTTATGTGATTGAGTAGGAAGTATCATAAGAATGAAGTATGAAGGTTAAGATTGGAATCAAGGAGTTGAGATGTTGGAATTAATGAATTTGAAAGTGAAATTAAAGAACTGAATAGGTGGAATGGAAATTCGGTGGGATTCAGTATCCCTGAAATTATTCAATAGGTCATTATGGGCATTTGAAATTTGTTTGTATATTTATTTGGTGTTATAAATGGTATTAAGGTGATTTAAGGTGATGTTATGGCCATAAATTTGCCTAAAAGCATTTTTATATATATATCTTATTATTGGATTGAAATTTTGAAAAAATGGACTGCGCCAGCATCTTCAGAATGGGGGTAATATAGTGCCCATAAATTTTGATGAAATTTGGAGTTGAATCGGGCAAGATAAGACTTTAGGAAGTTAATAAAGTAGTTTAAAAGTACTTGACAGCAACATTGCTGCTACTGTCAGCTTACACGTAGCGTCAGGAGTGAATTTGGGGTCTCACATGTAGCGTCAGGCCCCTGTTTTACCAAAATGGTTTTTGTTGTTTGTAATTGAAATCTTAGCACTAGAGATGCTATACTAAATTGGTTTTCTAGGTTTTTAGGAGTAAATAATTATTTTGAGGATGAATGAATTACTAATTAATTATTTTGTGAAAATTATTGAGATTTTTATTTGAATGCTTAAAATTAAAGATAAATAAGTGAGGGATTTCACATGTGTGGCCAAGTAACCCTTGGTGGGTTGCTTTACCCTGTTGAAAGCAGTTAAGTCTTGCGTGTAAGGCTGCAAGTCAGTGTTAGTAAGACTCATTCTCTTAAAATAATCATAAAAGAGAATATCACAAGAACTTCCTTGATCTACCATCCAATTAACATCCATGATGGCAATAACTACTACTATTACCATTGCATCATCACCACCTGGGATTACCAGGTTAAAGTCATCATCAGAGAAGGAGATGAAAGGTCATCACACCGTCCCTACAAAGACAATTATCTTGCTTCTTGCCTTGAACATACAAGATTACTTGATGATGATTTTTGTGCGCCGTATTTGACACGCCACCCTCAGAAAAGCTACTTGCGATCATATGGATGACTTCACGCCTACCCTGTTAAGGAGGGGATGTCATGCGCTCCTTTTCCTTAACTTCTTCCACTACCAAGCCCTTCTACTTCTCAGCTACGAAAAACCTCTTTGGACCCCGGTTGTCATCAGGTTCAAGAGAACGGTCTTTGTGCCTCTTCTCTATACGATCAGGCTCCTTGTAGAACCTTTTCAAGAAGTCCTTTAAAGACTTCATCTCACCCTTCTTGATCTGAGCCAGGGTATAGGATGTTTTGGGTATATCCCTAGAGATCACAAAGTGCTCTCCAAAAGCCTCAACCATGTCCTCTCAGGAGTTTATAGATCCAAAGGGGAACCCTTTGAACTAACTTAGAGCTTCTCCAGTCAACGTGCGTGGGAACATGCAACACATGACGTCAACCTCAGCTCCAAGAAACATAGTCTCGTATACGTAAGCACCAAGATGGTTGCATGGATCGGTCTCTCCTGAATACTTACTGATAAAGAGAGGTTGGGTAGTTTAAAGGTATCATGGGATAAGGAGACTCATTAGGCTCCTTGAGAAAGGGATGCTCAACTTGTACCCTGAAGGAGGAGTGCTAGAAGGAATACCCTTTCTCTTAGGGTTCTGCTGCTCTGCTTGTGACTTAGCTTACTGCTCCTCATCATATGTACCAATCATCGAGTAATGAGGTGTATGAGATACTTCAGGCTTTGACACCTCAGGTTGGTGAAGTCCAAGAGGGCTCACCCTTACTACAGGCATCGAGCGCTCGCGCCTAAGCTCAACAAGCTCTTTTCTAAGTTGCTTGATGATTTCATCCCTGGGATCAAAATTCACAGGTACGACTCGTTTGGCAGACGCACTTGTATTATTAAAAGCCAAACGCCTTGGCTCCAAGTACATGAGATAGCGTGCCCATCAGGGACTTTTTCCTCCATAACAACTTAACTTTGTTTGTGAACATAGGACTAAAAGTTTACAGGTCCCACAAGGCGTGTCAATGAATTGGTTGTGGTCGGGGTCCAAGGGCCGACCTCAAGACTAGTCCTCAAAGTGTATTGTTCTCTCAGATTTTATACTGGTCCAGTGGGGATCCGGTATTATAATAACTTATATTCTAGTGGCGAAATAAAGATCTTGGAGTGATTTGTCATACCAAATCACCAGTCTTACGCATTTGTGGGGGGAAAGGGGATGTCAACTGTAAGGACACTCTGACGCTCAAGTCAGTGAATATTCAAGAAAAATATCAGACTCAAGCATAAGTTCAAGTATGTAAAGTGTACCTCTCATTCTTTGTATGTGTCGTTTCGAGTGGGTGAGCTTACCATACAAGGTGTCAGCATGATTCTGATCATTTGTAGAAAGACTAACACGCAACAGTGACCTTACCTACCAACTGCTCATTTCCATCAGTCACTTTGCAGATTGCTTCCTCAACACGCGATTGTATAAGTCAACTTAGACTATTCGGTGTTGAGAGAATAACTCACACCGTGGTCATTTCATGAGTCTCATACGCAGTGTTGGGAACCAGTGTTAAACTTCAATGCTTTCAGCGATGCCGGTCTTGCAATAAGACGACTTTCAGGTCAAATGAACTTTCTACATGGGGATCGGTTTTGAGACCAAATTATAAATATTTTTTCATATTGTATCATTAATTAAAAGTATTATTGAAAAATGGGATATATATGTATACACACATGCTAACCAATTTCCTAAGTGCATTAATTAAAAAATAATAAATAATAAATTTTTCATTCAAAATCATCATTAATACTCCCTTATTATTTATAAGAAATCTCATCCCAATTATCAACATAAATTTTTTCACTCTCAATTTCTTAAACTCTGCACTTGAGAAAATATCTAAAAGTTTGTATATTATAAATAACACAAGTTAACTTATACCGGGTTAACATATATAGTGGTTGAGTTTTAGTATAGTTAACTTGAAGTTGTAAGTTCTCAAACTTAAAGTTCTTTGATATAAGAAAACGAATTTTGTTTAATTTTTTTTGTTTTTATATTTAATTATAAAATCGACATATTATAATTTTCTGTTTTAAAAGATTTGTATAAAAAATACTTAAAATATTTCTTTTTCTATTTTCACTATATTCCATATAAACTTTGAAAGAAAACAAAGAAAATGACATACAATTTTATAATTAAAAATGAAAACAAAACATTTTCATAAACTATTTAAATGAGCCCTTAGCTTTCGTGATAATGAATGTCCTACATGCATTCATTAATAAATTAAAATTTTAAAAAATTGTTCAAAATTATCATAAATACAATTTACCTTGATTTCCAGATACACATAGGACCCAAAATTAAAACATCGAAAATTGGGAAATATAAATGTATTATCACTGTTTTTTTATTTGTGTTCTTACACAAGTTAATGAATATAATTAACATTCTTTGTACTCAGGTTTAGTTTTATAAGGAATATGTTAATTAATTAGTGCCATAAGACATTAGTTAATCAACCAGAAATAATTTTTTAATTTAAAATCACATTAATAATCATTGCTTGATTTCTAAATAGCTCCAACACAATCTATACCCTTATAACACATACTAACAACATACTTTTTCTAATATACTCATTTTTCTTTCTTAAAATAGTACTAGTTAATATTTAGAAGAGAATTTAAACACGGCCTTGGAACTTTAAAAAGGACATATATATATAAATTAAATTCCTGAAAAGAAACATAAAAAATAGAGAAAGTAAATGTGATTTCTAATAAATATTTGTAACACACTAACAGCTGTATTGTCGCATTTTGTCTTCGTATGTTTGACTGGAACTAAAAAAATCCTTATTATAGAAGCATGGAAAACTATTTCTTATAGATAGCCTTGCCAACGGCACTAACAATCAACCTAAAAAATGGACCTGTTAAACGTCAAACAACCTCCCTTAATATAACATGTTAATCTATATAGATTTTTTTCTTCAAAAAATGCTATATATAGGACAGAAAAACAAAATATAAAAACATATCCACATTTATATATAAAAGAATAAACATATTAGTTGGTCCCTCATTTTCCCACAATTAGATTAATAGGTCCCTCAAATAATAAAATTCACGTGTGATCACCTTTTACCTCCATCAATGTAATAGGTCTCTGCTGTTAATTTTTTCAAACATCTATTAACTTTTACTAATCTGGCACCTTTATGTGTACCTCATTAGTGACACATAATTTCCATGTGTCAATTTTTTTAAAAATGACATAACATTGTTTACAATTTAAAATTATAACAGTTGACAATAGTCATCACCATTTTAATCACCCAACTAATCAATTCAGCTCCAACAAAGCCATCATATCAACTAGGGATGTCAACAGAGCGGGACCACTACAACAGAAATTGAGAAAGAAAACGCTATTATTGTCTGCGGTTGGGCGGAACCGCAGACATTAGTGCACAAGAAGCTTCTATTGTATGCGGTTAAGGGTGTAAACGCAGACAATACTATTGTCTGCGGTTAGAAGTGTGAACCGCAGACTATAGTCCTAAAATTCCTCTCGCCCGCGCGTTGCTGATCCCATAGCTGCGTGAGTTAAAAAATTAATTTATTGAAAGGACAAAACGCTGATCCAATGTTGCATAACATAATATTATTTTATTGAAAGGACAAAAGCAAGCTAACGTTTCTTTTCTCCCTCCGTGCGTGCCTTTTTCCTTTATGCTTCTAGACTTGTTCCAACTTTCACTCCCCTGCGTTAAACTCCTGTACTGTTGGAAGAACAAAAAAATTTTGTGGTCCCTCTTCTTGGTCCTTCTTCTTGGTGCGTTAGTGTTGCTGTTGGTGGAAAAAATTTTGTGGTCCCTCTTCTTCATGCGTTACTGTTGCTGTTGGTGGAGAAAAATTTGTGGTCCCTCTTCTTGGTCCCTTTCTTTATGCGTTAGTGCATCCCCTATTGGGTGATTCTCTTCAAGGTATTTTTTTATTTTCTTTATCTCTCTCTGTTTTAGCTTTTCTGCAAATGCTGAAGCTTGCTTATTGTAACACCCTCGGTTAGATAAGACAAATCCTTTTGTAGGTTCATCCTATTTAACTGAGTGTGTTAATAGTTTTCAGAAAAAGTGAATATTTTTTTTTTAATAAATAAGTAAGTGGCAGATTAGCGGAAGTAATATTGTATATATCACATAGTCATTCACAAACTGTAAGCAATTGTACTCTTAACAGAATGGGGCACGCAGGCACCTTTAGATATTATACAGTCATCCGGTGTCTAAATATTCTATCCTTAATGATTATCCTTAATGGGTTCAGTGTATTGCTGATCTTCATACTCGGGTTCTTGAGTTTCTAATTTCTCTGAAAAATGTTCAACAGTAAGGGTGAGTATAACCCAAGACCCTGATTGGTTCCTCCGGTGCGAACATAACCCAGTTAACATACAATGTCACATAGATAATACATTTAGCATATTTATAACAATCAAGCATGTTGTCATCATATAATCATATATTTAGCATGTTCACAATTATAACAATCAAGCATATTACTATGAAATAAATCATACATATAACATATTCACAATCATAACAGTCAAATATGATGTAATGAATGCATGAGTTCGGATCCATTATGATTTATCTTTGATTAAGTCTCATGATGCATGTGGGCCCAAGAAATTATTTCTTCTTCTCTGGAATATCACCATTCTAATTCTCTAGAGCGATCAGGGTCCGCCCAAGCTCTGGTACAAATGAACTCATTGATTCTTATCGTTGATTTATAAATATATTTGAGACTTGGATCCCTACGATCATGGTCACACTCCGTCATTTAGTCGAAGTACACCAGAATTACTCATCTCACCCGGCTATCAGGGCGCGACTCTGATGCCATTGGGTTGCCGTTCCAGTTGTACTCCCAAGATTCTTCATGGAGATCGAACGTGAGTGTCCTTCACTGTACTAAGTGTATGCTCTAGAGGTTTTTCTTCTTCAAAAATATTTTCATGATGCGAAATGCATTTATCTTATCAATTGATTCATTGGGTATCTTATGTATTTCCAGTCTCATCATATAATTCTCAAGTTCTTTGAAATTCCTCAATCATTTAGACCTTGTAAGATATTCGTTTATTAATTAAAGAAATATATCTATTATATATATTCTTTCATAAAGAGTAAAATAATATATTCTTTATGTAATTACTTATAATATCAATGTATAATAATAATAAAACTAATAATAATGATAACAACATTAAGTTGACAGTAAATAATAATAATAATAGAATAAGAATAATATTTATAACTTACCAATAACTTAAAAAGTAGTGAAGATTAGTTTTCAATTGAAAAACACTAAAAACTGCGTTTTTCCGAGTGGAACAGGGGCAAATCCGAGTGAAATGGGTATGATTCCGAGTGGAATCATACAGAGAAAGGTTTTTCCAAGCGATCTGGCTAAAAATCTGAGTGACATAACACTGGAAAGACTGTTTTCCGACTGAAATAGGTTTAAATCCGAGTGAAATGAAGTGGAATGCTGTTTTCCGACTGGAACAGGTTGAATCCGAGTGAAAAATAAGTTTTTCCGACTGAAATAAATTATATCCGAGTGGAAATGTTGATATATAAGCTTTCTGAGTAAAATAGGTGTAATACTGAGTGAGAAATTGAGTTTGCCGAGTGAAATAAGTTGAATACCGAGTGAAAATAATTCTTTGCTGAGTGAAATTCAAACTGAGGAGTTTTCTGAGTAAAGATAATACGTTTTCCGAGTGAAACAAAATGATGAAACATTTTTCTGAGTGAAGTAAAATTGGATTCCGAGTGGAATTAGTTTGAAAGGAGTTTTCTGAGTAAAAATAAGGTAAGTTCCGAGTGAAACAGAGGCTGAAAGTAATTTCCTTAACTAAATATCTTAAAACCGTGTGAGGTCAATAGGAAAAATGGTTTCCTAAGTAGCATGGTTTGTAAATCCGAGTGAAAATCATTCTGCTGACTGGAATACATTCAAGTAAAGTAAATCCGAGTGAAATAATTCCTGATTCCGAGTGGAATCAGGTTAATACACTTTTCTGAGTGAGAATAAAATGATTTCTGAGTGAAATAAAGTCAAATTCCGAGTAAAATAGTATAAGAAGAAATTTTTCGAATGAAACAAGACTTGTAGGATGCTGTCTGAGAGAAATAGAGTGTTTGCCGAGTGAAATACTATGTTTTCCGAGTACAATATAATGTTTTCCGAGTGAAATCAGCTAAAACCGAGTAAAATAAGTGTAAAACTGGTCGGATTATCATAAAACCGAGTAAAATAACCTATTATCATATTTATTTCACTGGAAATCACACGGTACCCATGTTTTCTTAGTAATTTCAGTCCAATATATACATATCATATCATAATTCATCACTCGATAACAGATATATATAAACATGCATATACAATGATAATTTCAAGCATTTCAAACACACTGAATCAATCCTCACTCGGTTTTCCCACAAGGCACCCAAGAATATACCCCCTACCTCGAATGAAGCTCCTGGAGGTGAAGAAAGAGACTCCCTTTACTGTCCTGCCTGGAATCCGAGTGAAACAGAGGGGAAAGAAGAGGGAAAGAACTTGTTGGGAAGAGAGTGATGAAGTGTTTGGTTCGTGTGTGTGGTGTGAGGTCTGAGGACCTTGAATTCGTTTAAATAGGGAGGAAGTGAGTGGGGAGACAGGTGGGAGACAGTCTTTTCAGAGTGGCTGCTGAGTCAGTGCCCATTTCTGAGTGGTATGCTGACTCAGTGCCCACTTCCGAGTGGTATGCTGACTCAGTGCCCATTTTCAAGTGGTATGTTGAGTCAGAAAGGGTTAGTGGAGATTAAACAATTGTATAGGCTGAGTCAGCGTCCATTCCTGGTCGTCCACCATCCCTAATGCGCACGATTGGATTAAAATATCATGAAAAGACAAAATTGAAGTCAAAACGCACTTCTGTTAGTGAATGCCGACTGGAATATTTGAATACCGAGTGAAATTACACTCGGTTATCACTTCTGCCAGTGAATACCGAGTGAAATTACACTCGGTTAACACTTCTAGCAGTGAATTCCGACTGGATTTCCCACTTCCGAGTCTAAATTGCAACTCTTCACTCGGAATTCCCACTTCTAGGCACTCGGATTTCTTCCAAAACTGACTCAACACTTGCTTTCTCACTCGGTTTCACCTCTTCAGACCAAGTTCTCTCTTTCTTAGTGAATTTTCACTTGGAAACCGAATCTTCCTCACTCAATTTACTCGGTTTAGACCATTACCTCTCGGACCAATACCACTCGTACTTCTCTCACTCGGTTTTTGGTCCAGTGGAGTGTATCTCACTCGGAATTGACTTCCTCCACCATTTCCACTCGGTTTCCTAAGCAATTACATAAGAAACCGTTCGGAATACTTCCATATAACACGTTCTACTCGGTAAGAAGCATCAAATCAACATAAACTTGAGTGCTTAAGCTTTCTTTCACTCGGAATACTTCAACCAGTGTAGTCTCCTTCGGAATAGGAAGCATTCAACTCGGAATTCATTCAAACTCTCACCAATTTATATCTTAGAAAGGAATCAATCGGATTTACCTCTCGGAAATACTCAAACTTTACTCACTCGGTTTATTCATATTTCTCTCTCGGTTTTTAACCAAATTCTTCAACTACAATTCCAATCAGAACATATTAAGGCCCTCACTTCATACAAGTCTTCACTCGGAATCTCTAATCCTTCACTCGGAATTTTCATCCTCCACTCGGTTTCTCTAATCCTTCACTCGGAATTTCACTCTGTCACTTGGATCAGGGCCTATTTCACTCGGAATTCCACTTTGTCACTCGGATCAGTGCCTATCTCACTCGGAATTTGCATAATTTCACTAATGGTCCATATAAATTCCATTATTATGAACAAAAATGATATTTCTGAGATACCACAGACTATCAACAGGGTGTATATTCACTTATTACCACTTACAGACCTTCTAAACTTCAATTTTTACTAAATAAGATTGCTACTAAAAACAGGGATGTTACATTCTCCTCCCCTTTTAGGAATTTCGTCCCGAAATTCATGGTTGGAATAATTGAGAGTACAATCCTCTAATCTTTTCCTTAACTTTCCAAGTAGCGTCTCTATCATTCAACTGACTCCAACTACTTTGACCGAAGAGATTTCCTTTCCCCTTAACTATTTTCGACATCGATTAACAATCTTAATCGGTGATGCTTCAAGGGTAAGGTTTTCTTTTCAGAACAAATTGATCGGGACTCCGAATATGATCAAGGCCTAGTACATAGGTGTGGACATCATGAAGGTTTGGAAGGGCTATACGGTACACATTGGTTTCTATCTTTTGCAGAATTTGATAGGTTCTATGTATTTGAGACTTAACTTCTTGGTCTTTATAGCTCTGTCTATTCCAATGGTAAGGGCAACTTGAGAAATACTTGCTACTAATATACCATTATAAGGCATTATTCCCTCATAACTCGTTGTCAAATCCTAGACTTGTCTAAATCCAATTTACACGTTTGTATTAGACTTCGGAAATTCTTCTCCCAAAACCAAGATTCTTTAAATCTTAAAATGCTAACCACACCTAACGATAACAATACTATGATTCCTTAGCCTTAAGACTTACAAATCATCACATGAATCATTTAATCATTACTAAAATTTAGTCAAACTCATTATAAGTCTCCTGGTTTCATGTAAGATCTTCACCAATTCATCTTATTTCAAAATGACATGCCTATTTCAAATATCTTAATCCACTATCAATCGATTCCTTAATCTACTATCATAACATTAATAGTCTAAATTAATTACTCTAATTACATACACTTCTTTACCAATCCTCACCTAATGCCTCAGATATTCATTTCCTTATATGTAATCATTCTAGGGTATTTAAAGTCATCAAGATTCATCAACTTAGTTAAAATCCTCAAATCACTACACTTAGGGTTTTTCATCAAAATTCAATGATCATTTCTAATAATCACCAATTTCCATTAACAATACCTACATACACATTATCGGGGTTTTTCGCTAAAAATCATCTCTCATGACATTATTATTCACTTCTCTTAAATCCTTTTTTAGGGTTCCACTAGAATCAGACAATCGCCATTAACAACCAACATCTTCTGTCTCAAATCTTGAAATTTTTGTATACCACTTCACATCCATCCTAAAACACACATAAGGGTATTCTACCTTTGGGTTTTGCATGAATATGACTTCCATTCCTAAAACCCATTCACAAATGCTCTTAATCACATAGAAATTCAAAACCTAGAAACAAAGATTAGAGAATTTTACCTTAAACTCCAGGGTATCCCAAGTCCTAGTATATACACGAAAATGAAGGGAGAATAAGGAAATAGGTCATCTCTTGTTTCTCGAACAGGATCTCAGTTTGGGCTTAATACTAACTTCAAAAATTCCACTAATATCCTTAATAGTCCTAACCAATAATATCTCAATCGGAGCTACTTGGTCCTATACTCAGATTTCTAATCGATTCTTATTTTTATCTCTTCAAGTTCCAATAATGTTTGACGGATTTCCTGTCGTAGCTCTCCTTCGAATCGTGTAAGATCATTCCGCTGAAAGTTAGCTGGTCCTTGGCTCTGCTTAGTAGAGATATGGAGTAATTCTTGTTGTTCTATCATCTCCATGATTTGAGTAAGAAGTTTCTCCAGGTCATGATCATCGTTTAAGTGTATCGCTTAGGAATTTGTTGATAGAATATCAACAAAGAGGTTCTGTGTATATGTTATGTGGAGAATTCCACATAGGAAATCTAGTCTTAGGTGTTTTATGGACTGTTTAATATTTCTATCAGAGTACATGGAAACCTAATGGTCCACTCCACAAGCTTAATGAATCGACTATGCTCTGATACCACCTTGTAACACCCTCGGTTAGATAAGACAAATCCTTTTGTAGGTTCATCCTATTTAACTGAGTGTGTTAATAGTTTTCAGAAAAAGTGAATATATATTTTTTTTAATAAATAAGTAAGTGGCAGATTAGCGGAAGTAATATTGTATATATCACATAGTCATTCACAAACTGTAAGCAATTGTACTCTTAACAGAATGGGGCACGCAGGCACCTTTAGATATTATACAGTCATCCGGTGTCTAAATATTCTATCCTTAATGATTATCCTTAATGGGTTCAGTGTATTGCTGATCTTCATACTCAGGTTCTTGAGTTTCTAATTTCTCTGAAAAATGTTCAACAGTAAGGGTGAGTATAACCCAAGACCCTGATTGGTTCCTCCAGTGCGAACATAACCCAGTTAACATACAATGTCACATAGATAATACATTTAGCATATTTATAACAATCAAGCATGTTGTCATCATATAATCGTATATTTAGCATGTTCACAATTATAACAATCAAGCATATTACTATGAAATAAATCATACATATAACATATTCACAATCATAACAGTCAAATATGATGTAATGAATGCATGAGTTCGGATCCATTATGATTTATCTTTGATTAAGTCTCATGATGCATGTGGGCCCAAGAAATTATTTCTTCTTCTCTGGAATATCACCATTCCAATTCTCTAGAGCGATCAGGGTCCGCCCAAGCTCTGGTACAAATGAACTCATTGATTCTTATCGTTGATTTATAAATATATTTGAGACTTGGATCCCTACGATCATGGTCACACTCCGTCATTTAGTCGAAGTACACCAGAATTACTCGTCTCACCCGGCTATCAGGGCGCGACTCTGATGCCATTGGGTTGCCGTTCCAGTTGTACTCCCAAGATTCTTCATGGAGATCGAACGTGAGTGTCCTTCACTGTACCAAGTGTATGCTCTAGAGGTTTTTCTTCTTCAAAAATATTTTCATGATGCGAAATGCATTTATCTTATCAATTGATTCATTGGGTATCTTATGTATTTCCAGTCTCATCATATAATTCTCAAGTTCTTTGAAATTCCTCAATCATTTAGACCTTGTAAGATATTCGTTTATTAATTAAAGAAATATATCTATTATATATATTCTTTCATAAAGAGTAAAATAATATATTCTTTATGTAATTACTCATAATATCAATGTATAATAATAATAAAACTAATAATAATGATAACAACATTAAGTTGACAGTAAATAATAATAATAATAGAATAAGAATAATATTTATAACTTACCAATAACTTAAAAAGTAGTGAAGATTAGTTTTCAATTGAAAAACACTAAAAACTGCGTTTTTCCGAGTGGAACAGGGGCAAATCCGAGTGAAATGGGTATGATTCCGAGTGGAATCATACAGAGAAAGGTTTTTCCAAGCGATCTGGCTAAAAATCCGAGTGACATAACACTGGAAAGACTGTTTTCCGACTGAAATAGGTTTAAATCCGAGTGAAATGAAGTGGAATGTTGTTTTCCGACTGGAACAGGTTGAATCCGAGTGAAAAATAAGTTTTTCCGACTGAAATAAATTATATCCGATTGGAAATGTTGATATATAAGCTTTCTGAGTAAAATAGGTGTAATACTGAGTGAGAAATTGAGTTTGTCGAGTGAAATGAGTTGAATACCGAGTGAAAATAATTCTTTGCTGAGTGAAATTCAAACTGAGGAGTTTTCTGAGTAAAGATAATACGTTTTCCGAGTGAAACAAAATGATGAAACATTTTTCTGAGTGAAGTAAAATTGGATTCCGAGTGGAATTAGTTTGAAAGGAGTTTTCTGAGTAAAAATAAGGTAAGTTCCGAGTGAAACAGAGGCTGAAAGTAATTTCCTTAACTAAATATCTTAAAACCGTGTGAGGTCAATAGGAAAAATGGTTTCCTAAGTAGCATGGTTTGTAAATCCGAGTGAAAATCATTCTGCTGACTGGAATACATTCAAGTAAAGTAAATCCGAGTGAAATAATTCCTGATTCCGAGTGGAATCAGGTTAATACACTTTTCTGAGTGAGAATAAAATGATTTCTGAGTGAAATAAAGTCAAATTCCGAGTTAAATAGTATAAGAAGAAATTTTCCGAATGAAACAAGACTTGTAGGATGCTGTCTAAGAGAAATAGAGTGTTTACCGAGTGAAATACTATGTTTTCCGAGTGCAATATAATGTTTTCCGAGTGAAATCAGCTAAAACCGAGTAAAATAAGTGTAAAACCGGTCGGATTATCATAAAACCGAGTAAAATAACCTATTATCATATTTATTTCACTGGAAATCACACGGTACCCATGTTTTCTTAGTAATTTCAGTCCAATATATACATATCATATCATAATTCATCACTCGATAACAGATATATATAAACATGCATATACAATGATAATTTCAAGCATTTCAAACACACTGAATCAATCCTCACTCAGTTTTCCCACAAGGCACCCAAGAATATACCCCCTACCTCGAATGAAGCTCCTGGAGGTGAAGAAAGAGACTCCCTTTACTGTCCTGCCTGGAATCCGAGTGAAACAGAGGGGAAAGAAGAGGGAAAGAACTTGCTGGGAAGAGAGTGATGAAGTGTTTGGTTCGTGTGTGTGGTGTGAGGTCTGAGGACATTGAATTCGTTTAAATAGGGAGGAAGTGAGTGGGGAGACAGGTGGGAGACAGTCTTTTCAGAGTGGCTGCTGAGTCAGTGCCCATTTCTGAGTGGTATGCTGACTCAGTGCCCACTTCCGAGTGGTATGCTGACTCAGTGCCCATTTTCAAGTGGTATGCTGAGTCAGAAAGGGTTAGTGGAGATTAAACAATTGTATAGGCTGAGTCAGCGTCCATTCCTGGTCGTCCACCATCCCTAATGCGCACGATTAGATTAAAATATCATGAAAAGACAAAATTGAAGTCAAAACGCACTTCTGTTAGTGAATGCCGACTGGAATATTTGAATACCGAGTGAAATTACACTCGGTTATCACTTCTGCCAGTGAATACCGAGTGAAATTACACTCGGTTAATACTTCTAGCAGTGAATTCCGACTGGATTTCCCACTTCCGAGTCTAAATTGCAACTCTTCACTCGGAATTCCCACTTCTAGGCACTCGGATTTCTTCCAAAACTGACTCAACACTTGCTTTCTCACTCGGTTTCACCTCTTCAGACCAAGTTCTCTCTTTCTTAGTGAATTTTCACTCGGAAACCGAATCTTCCTCACTCAATTCACTCGGTTTAGACCATTACCTCTCGGACCAATACCACTCGTACTTCTCTCACTCGGTTTTTGGTCCAGTGGAGTGTATCTCACTCGGAATTGACTTCCTCCACCATTTCCACTCGGTTTCCTAAGCAATTACATAAGAAACCGTTCGGAATACTTCCATATAACACGTTCCACTCGGTAAGAAGCATCAAATCAACATAAACTTGAGTGTTTAAGCTTTCTTTCACTCGGAATACTTCAACCAGTGTAGTCTCCTTCAGAATAGGAAGCATTCAACTCGGAATTCATTCAAACTCTCACCAATTCATATCTTAGAAAGGAATCAATCGGATTTACCTCTCGGAAATACTCAAACTTTACTCACTCGGTTTATTCATATTTCTCTCTCGGTTTTTAACCAAATTCTTCAACTATAATTCCAATCAGAACATATTAAGGCCCTCACTTCATACAAGTCTTCACTCGGAATCTCTAATCCTTCACTCGGAATTTTCATCCTCCACTCGATTTCTCTAATCCTTCACTCGGAATTTCACTCTGTCACTCAGATCAGGGCCTATTTCACTCGGAATTCCACTTTGTCACTCGGATCAGTGCCTATCTCACTCAGAATTTGCATAATTTCACTAATGGTCCATATAAATTCCATTATTATGCACAAAAATGATATTTCTGAGATACTACAGACTATCAATAGGGTGTATATTCACTTATTACCACTTACAGACCTTCTAAAGTTCAATTTTTACTAAATAAGATTGCTACTAAAAACAGGGATGTTACACTTATTATATATGAGTGTTAGTTATTGTAAATGCTGAAGCTTGCTTGATTTTCCATCAAATATAATTAATCAAACATGTTTAGGTTCACAATATTTTGATCTATGCTTAAGCAACATGCTTTTTCATGCTGAAAATAATTATTATTCATTTCACTGTGTGTTAGAGTTCTCTTGCAGCTTCATCTAAAATTAGTGATATTTGGAAATTTGGTGGTTTAGTGATTTTCCTGTTGTAAGAATAAATTAACAAAACTGGAGCTTTAATGTTCAGTAATTAGTTGAGAAAATAAAAGTATGAAAATAAAAAAATTAATAATTAATAAAATTAGTAAAATAGAAAAATTAATAATATTAATTCTTTCCATAATTTAAAATAATTAAAATTTTATTGACAAATTTTTTTTTAACTTTCTCCAATCTATGCTTACTTCAACAAACAATTAGAGGTGTAAAAATTTAATGGTATTCCTTCGGTTTGAAAGAAAAAAAGAACAAATAAATAAAGTGTATAAAATCCGTAATGGTCATAATCCTAATTACATTTATTAGTTCCCATAAAATTAGGTAAAAAAATTATAGAGAATTATTTTTATATTGATTATTAAAATAATAAATGTAAATTGATCAACTATTAATTAACTTAACTATGTAATATAAAATTGAATGTGTAATGATTTAGCTTTCCCTTTCAAGTTTCATAGATTTTATTTATTGCAGTTGGATATGGTAATAACTAGTAAATACAATGTTTATTCTATATTAAGTTAATTGTACATAAATTATTGATTAGTTTTTCCTTGTATTTACTAAGAATGGATAGGCGTTGGGTGTATGCTAATCGTTTGTCTAAAGAGTATGAGGATGGAGTGAAGGAATTCATTATCTTTGTAATTAAACATGCCAAAGACCTCAACCGTATTCCTTGCCCATGCTGGTGTTGTTCGAATGTGAGGCGGGTTAATGTTAATGAATTAAAAGATCATCTTATGTGTAACAGAATTGCTACAAGTTATACATGTTGGACAAAGCATGGTGAGCTAAGAGCTGGGTGTAGTGAAAGTTTAGGAAGTACTATGAACTTGACAGCCATGGATACTGACACAAATAACATGTACATGGGCGATAATGTTGAAGAGATTGCAAAGGTTCTTGAGGATGATCTTCGAGATTGTCCTGAGATGTTTGACAGTTTAAGAAATGATGCAAAGAAGCCATTGTATGCTAGTTGCTTGAAATTCACAAGGCTGTCAGCGGTGTTAAAGTTATATAACTTGAAAGCAGGAAATGGTTGGAGTGATAAAAGTTTCACAGCTCTGCTTTCTCTTTTGAAAGATATGCTTCCAGATGATAATGTGCTCCCAGGAAGAGCTTATGAGGCAAAACAAATGTTATGCTCTATCGGGTTGAGTTACCAGATACATGCATGTCCCAATGATTGCATTTTGTTTTGAAATGAATATGCATCATACTCCAGCTGCCCTAAATGTGATTCCTTGCGATATAAAAAGGAAAATTATTCTCCTGCTAAAGTTGTATGGAATTTTCCTATAATACCGAGATTCAGGCGCATGTTTCATGATGTAGAAGATGCAAGACACTTGACATGGCATGCTAATGAAAGGATTAGGGACGGGAAACTTAGGCATCCTGCAGATTCTCCTCAATGGAGAAAAATTGATGATGACTACCCAGAATTTGGCAATGAACCCAGAAACCTACGACTTGCATTATCAACTGATGGAATCAATCCACATGGAGTTCAAAGCAGCACCCATAGTACATGGCCAGTGATTTTAATGATTTATAATCTACCTCCATGGTTATGTATGAAGCGAAAATATTTAATGTTGTCGATGCTAATTTCTGGACCTAAACAACCTGGAAATGATATTGGTGTGTATCTGGCCCCTTTAGTTGAAGATTTAAAAATGTTATGGGACCATGTTGTTAAGGTGTACGATGAATATCGAGGTGAGAGTTTTACTCTACGAGCAATGTTGTTTGGTACAATCAATGATTTTCCTGCCTATGGCAATCTATCTGGGTATAGCATAAAAGGCCAATGTGGATGTCCTATATGTGAAGAAGATACAGATTACATCCGACTGAGTCATTGTATGAAGAATGTATTTCTTGGGCACCGTAGATTCTTACCATTGGGACATTGTTACCGAGGATGGAGAAAGGCATTTAATGGCAACATAGAAGAACGTAGAGCCCCTTTAGGCTTAACAGGTGATCAAGTATTTGACAAGGTGAAAGATTTACAAGCTAATTTTGGTAAACCTTTTGCCAAGAACCTTCCTACTAGTGGGTGGAAGAAAAGGTCTATATTGTTTGACTTGCCTTATTGGAAATCATTATATGTGAGACATTTTCTTGATGTGATGCATATTGAAAAGAATGTTTGTGAAAGTATCATTGGTACACTTCTGAACATTCCAGGAAAGACCAAAGATGGCATCAAAGCAAGACTTGACATGGTATGTATGGGAATAAGAAAAGAATTGAGGCCACAAAAAAAGGGAAAGCGAACGTATCTACCCCCAGCAGCATATACACTATCTCGAAAGGAGAAAATAACATTTCTCCAATTTCTTAGTGCGGTTAAAGTTCCAGAAGGGTACTCTTCAAATATCAAGAGTCTTGTATCAATGAAGGATCTCAAGTTAAAAGGTCTAAAATCCCATGATTGTCATATTCTAATGGAGAGTTTGATCCTGATAGCTATACGCTCGGTTTTGCCTGAAAAGGTTCGTGGTGCAATAACAAAGTTATGTTTCTTCTTCAAGGCGATTTGTAGCAAGGTGGTTGACCCTGGGACATTACCGACTCTACAGAATAAAATTGTTACAACATTATGTGAGTTAGAAATGTATTTTCCACCCTCTTTTTTTGATGTCATGATTCATCTAACGGTTCATTTGGTTAGAGAGACACAATTATGTGGCCCGGCTTACATGAGATGGATGTATCCCATTGAACGTTACATGAAGATTTTGAAAGGATATGTAAAGAATCGAAGTCGGCCAGAAGGTTGTATTGTTGAACGATATATAGTTGAGGAGGCAGTTGAGTTTTGCACATCTTACTTGTCTAATGTTGATTTCATAGGGGTACCAAGGTCTCGTCACACAGGAAGGTTAAATGGTCATGGTTTGACTGGGGCACAAATCATAGATGTTCCAATAATAGAATGGGAACAAGCACATTTATATATTCTGCATAACTCTACAGAGGTTGATCCATATGTTGAAATGCACAAGGAGATTCTCAAATCTAGGTATCCAAGTAGGAATGAAAATTGGATATTAAAACAACACAATCAAACTTTTGTACCATGGTTTAAAGATCATATTTCAATGGAATTGGGAGAAAGAGATGCTTCAGTATCAGAGAGAATCAGATGGATATCTAAAGGACCATAAATACAGGCCTTTTCATATAGTTCTTACATGATTAATGGGTATACATTTTATACAAAGGAGCATGATGAACGGAGTACACAACAAAATAGTGGCGTGAGTCTTGTTGCTCAATCATTGCATATCTCAAGTGCTAAAGACAAAAATCTAATATATGTAAGAATGTCATACTTTGGGGTTATTGAACACATATGGGAGTTGGATTATGTAATGTTTAAAGAGGTGGTCTTTTGTTGTAAGTGGGTTGACAACAACCATGGTGTTCGAGTGGACGGATCGGGCTTCATACAAGTTGATCTAAATAAAGAAGGATACAAAGATGATCGATTTATTTTGGCATCACAAGCTAAACAGGTGTTCTATGTCCCAGACCCTTCAGACAAAAGGTGTTCAATTGTTCTTTTATCAAAGGAAAACATGAATAAAAATGTTGAAGAAGGTGCCTTAAATAATGATGTTGAGGATAATCCTTTCTTGGGAATGTCACAATCACAAGGCAGTGATCCAATGGTAGAAGATAACATGTATTTAAGAAATGATCATACAGATGGAATATGGATAAATATATTACATCATGGTACAAGGAAAAGAAAGAGGATAACCTAAATGTGTATGACTTTTTCTTTCATTATGTTCATGTTTAGTATCTCCATTTATTATATTTATGTAAACATAACTCACCATGTGTATGTATGATTTTACAGATCCATGGCATCTAACACTGAGGATGCAAATAAAGATGCTAGTAAAAACAAGAAAATAGGACGTGGATGTAGCATGTTGAAGAACATTATGAAGGCTACAAAGGAAGGAAAAAAACTATCGGTAACAACAAATTACTTGGTTTTATTTTTTACACTTGAAATACACTTACTTACTTGTCTTGTTTGTAGGTTGGATGGAATCTTAAGGGCCAGCCTATAAATCCCAACAAAGCTAGTTTTGTAAATTACATTGGCCATGTCACCCGGAATAATGTGCCGATCTCATATGATAAATGGGAAAATGTACCTGATGAAATCAAGAGAACTATTTAGGATTCAGTGAGGGTAAGCTTATCATGTCTTGGATTTTTGAACACTATCTAACCCCTTAACTTCATTTAATATCATTTGTTTCCAGCAAGCCTTTGATGTGGGTGAGGAAAAAAGGAAATTTGTACTTTCTAAGGCCGCTCAAGCGGCTAGATCATTTAGAACAAAAGTAAAGAAACATGCAGTTCATGAAGATGGTTAGCTTAGTTCAGAAATTCCAGAAAAATATTCTAGAATGATAGATGAGGATGTTTGGAATGATTTTATGACTCATTGTGAAACTGAAGAATTCAAGGTAATAAAAGTTATGTTCCTTTCCATTTACTTTCTTCAAATTCAAGATACCTAGTCTAACATGTTAATAAAATTACATTGTGTTTAATTAGAAACTAAGTAAAGAAAATGCTGAAAGAGCGAGGTCAATGCAATATAGGTTCAGAAAATCTGCTAAAGGATATGCTATTTTGGAACAAGAGATGGTATGTATGACTGATTAGTATTTTGTTAGCAATAACTTTTGTAACCTTAAATTATATGATAGTACATTACAAATAATGTTTGTAGTTAGCTGAGTCAAGTTCAGACGGGACTACTTCTATACCTCGTCATTTATTATGGAAAGCTGGCCGAGTTAACAAAGGTGGCATAATTGATGATGAGAGTGTTCTGAAAGTATGGGAAGAATGTGTAAGTGTCATAATTGACTAGCTATATTTTTGTTAGGTTTTGTATTCTATTTGGATAATTTTGATGTTAATTACAGGAGAAGCTCTCACAATCGGCTGAATCACAATGTGAATCTCGTGATGATATTCTGGCTAAAGCCTTAAATGTACCAGAGCACCCTGGCCGTGTTAGGGGTATTGGTTTTGGTGTTTGTCAAAGAGATTTATTTGGACCTAAAAAGCAAACTCATTATAACAACTATGAAGAGCAACTAAAGATACAAATGGAGAAACTAACACAGATTGTTGCACATTTTGTAAACACACAAGCACATCCATCTCATATGCCAGAAATGGTGAGACCAGATCCACTTATACCATCCTTTGGGTAACCTACTAGGCTATCAAGTGGAAAAGGTAGTTGCACACCAATACCAGTTTCGGGCAAACCACCTCCATCGAGTGGTAAGGATAGTTGGACACCAATTTCAATGTCAAAGTTACCTAAGGTATAATGTATGTATTATTATCTAACTATTGTGTATAAGCATGACCTTAAAGTTTATTAATAATTATTCTTACTTGATTTTAGGGTGAACATAAATGTTTATTACATTTGTCAACTCCATGCCATCGAATGGTTGCTAAAGGTAAAGTGTATAATTTGTCGAGAGAGACTCTCCATAATAACACAATGTTGGAAAATCGTGCAAGAGTGTCAATTGACATAGTGGAAGAAGTTGAACATCATACTACACTTCCTGTGCCTAATGAAAATGATTGTTTGGTAACTCTGACTGATGCATTAGGTACTTTTGTGTCTTGGCCTATTCATCTTATATAGATACTTAATCAGGTATCCTTTAATTGTTAAATTTTACTTTGATAGTTTATTTTGTTTAGTGTAATTTAGCTAATTCATTATGTTCACATGGAAATTTTAGACACCAACAGCATCCAAGAATAAGGGAAAAAACATAAGCCATGTAGCAAAATCAGTAACTTCCCCATTGAAACAATTGTCTCCCAGTCCACTAGTTTCCAGCAATAGTGCCAAAGCAGTTCCTTACTACAAAGTTCTAGAGTTTTATGTGAAACCCATCCAGAGGGGGTCCAATTTTCTCTTCACATGCCTATTGAAATATTCAATGTTGAATTCGAAGACCAAATTGGCACTGAATGCATTAAGGAGATTCTTGATCATGATTTGTTGAGTGCTACTAGTATTTGTGTTTATATGAGGTATTTAATAATTGTAACAATTACTTTACTATTGCCTTGTTATGTTTTAAAAAACTTACTTTGGTTTTTGTGTTTATATCAGGTTTCTATATGATCAGTACTTGCATGGAAATTCAACAACAAAGTTTTATTTTCTATCTCCACACATGTTGTCTCAATACAACAAAGACCGCCCTTTTCAATATATAGCTGATGCTCTTTGTTCATTTCGTGAGCAAGATAAATTGATTATTGCACCATATAATACAGGGTGAGGTCATCATCACTTGTTGACAATAACCTTTCTTAATGATTTGTCTTAACTAATATATACTTGTTGGAAAAACATACAGGGGACATTGGGTATTGATTGCCATTAACGTGTTGGAGGAAACTGTGTATTATTTGGATAGTCTTCATGGTAATTTCAATGAATACCCAGAAATGAGAGACTTGTTTAATGCGTGAGTATATTATTTATCTAGTGGAGATTTTCATGAGTGTATCTAATGATAGAATTTATTAACATATGTTTTTTGTTCTAATAAATTTTGTTAGAGGTATATGTATTTATCGTGCATTTCGAGGAATCCCGATACCTAAATTCAAGACTCAAATGAAATGGTGCAAGGTGGAGGTATATGTTTTCATCTTTTACCTTTTACAGTTCATCAATCCAATAAGTGCTTTTAATGGGATAATTTTTTCTAAGTGCAGTGCCCTCGTCAAAAGAATAATATAGACTGTGGATATTATGTAATGAGGTTCATGAAAGAGATTATGCAAATAAGACAAACAAAGATTCCAAAGACAGTATGACTCTAACCATGTGTATTATACTCCCATTATAATTTCATTTTCTTGATGTCTATGTGTATGTGTAATTTAATTTTAATCTCCACAACTGCTTAAATGTTTGCACTTGCAGTATTTTGATGAGTATCAGTGTACCAGCTACAACATTGAACAATTGGATGAAGTAAAGGAGGATTGGTCTTCATATGTTTTCAACACATTTTTAAATTAGGTTAATTTCTAAATTTCATAATTTATTAGTTCCTTTGTTCATATTTGCTAATTTTACCTTATATGTATTAATCTGTTTATGTTTTTGTCAATTAGGAAACAAAGTAACTCATCCTTTGCAGTCAAAGTCCTACATGAACAATGCCAGCAATAGATAGTACCACCATGTGTTTTTGGGTTGTACATGTTATATGAATCATGCAAACAGTTGATTGTACTCACTTATTTTTTGGACAGCACATGTCGCATGAATCATGCTAGTAGTAGATATATAGAACTCACACTTAACATGCTATATTTTGGTGTAGGATAATGCTAGATCTATGCGTTAGTCATTGGTATTGCTAACTAATGATGGTTGACAATTTACTATGATATCATGTGCAGGAATTAAAATTATTTTTAGATTAGAATACACTATAATGATAGATGTGGGCTTGATCAAATTTATAAGTGGATGTATTCCTTTTTAGGTATTAATATTGTTATATTTCATTTTTGAGAAATAATGATGGAAATTAGTATATATTTGTATTTAATATAGGTGTCTGAAACTATAAATATTAGTTGGTGAATTATGTTTTAGGTATCACTTAATGTTACAATGTTCATTGGTAATTATCATGTGCAAGAATTAGTATAGAAGTATGTAATTAATATAGGTACATGAAGCTAAAACCATTTTAAAAAATTGTTGGTTGATGTTTTACTTTTTTAGGTATTGTTGTATCTATAATTTTAAAAATGTTAGAGTAAAAATTAGTTTATTAATTAATACAGGTTTAGTAAATTAAAAATTAAAAATTAAAAATTAAAAAAAAAGCAACTATTGTCTGCGGTTATAGAAATAAAAGCAGACATTGTGAGAGTATAGACTATTGTCTGCGGTTCAGCGTCACAACCGCAGACAATGTTTTCTTACAAATTGTGTATTGTCTGCGGTTCATCGTACCAACCGCTGACATTGTTTGCTTATTCTCTGCGGTTCCTTATTCCAACCGCTGACATTGTTTGACTATTGTCAGCGGTTCCGCGTTACAACCGCTGACAATAGATAACTAATGTCAGCGGTTTAAGCGCTGACGTTGTTTTTTGTGCTATTAATAGCGCCATTATTTTCTGCGTTTGTGCCACTGACAATAGCTATTACGGAACCGCTGACAAAGGCCTTTTTTGTAGTAGTGGACGGACACGGATACCCCTTCTCCACTACTCGTACTTGTGGGTGATTATTAAACTCGCACCTGCCTGTTACCCACATGGGTACCCATTTTCACGAGTAACCACTATCTGCGAGTATCCATTATTTGTAGGTATCCACGGTACCTAATTGAAAAAAATTATGTAAAATGAAAATTAACAAACATTAAACTGAAAAAGATATATTCTGTGCAAAAAAATATTAGGAAGTGAACCATCATCTTTATAAAGCAATGCAATGAAAAAAATATATATTTGGAAGTGATGTGACTAATTTGACATTTGAATGGCTTGTCCATTAGATGTTTCATTATATGTTCAAGTTAGAAATCTCAGCATAAAATGAGCATGAATGATAAAATATAAACTTTGAAATCTCAAGAAAAACTACAGGATATAGAACGGAGCACACGACGGTGGTTCCTCCTTACAAGCATGTGGCGGCTACGTGAAAGGATTTGAAGAAAGATTGGAAAGTATATGCAACAACAGTAGGGTTTTCTATTTCTTTAAGGCCTATGAAATTTAAAAAACCATTGAAAGTAATTGAATATTGATAATAAGTTAGGATATAAATATAGTTACACATATTCTAGTACCCCCGGACATAGATACTACTATATTCGTACCCGTGCCTATTTATTAATGGGTAGTTAAAAATCCACCCTCTGCTTCCACGGGTACCCGTGCTTGTGGGCTTTTGTATTCATTACAAGTTTTTATTTGTGAGTATCCGTGGGTATGGATATTTTTGACCACCCTAATCTCAACCACACCCTATCCTTCATCAACACTTTCAAATCAACAAACCCATCATCATCATCCCCTCTAAATCAAACCCTTTATCCCTCGTGAAAAAAATAAGCAATCCTTAACTAACAATAAATGGAAAAAACCTAGAAATATTTAAGGTAATAACACCATTACATTTGAGAAACATAAATTCAAATCCTTAAATCTCATCTATAATCTAATCCACATGATACTAGCCTATCATTTCGTTATTACTCCTCTCCATATTTTCCAACGACGACACTCCATCTAACCCTACCACCAACCCCACCATTAGTGTTAGGAAAACCAACTTTTCTACGACATGGCACGCATGGGCGACAATGGTCGGCGTGAACGGCTTATTGAATGAGGTTAATGGAAGATGTGTTTTGTTCACGTTGTGAAGCAGGTTTAAAGGTTGAGGGTTGCCAATGGTTTGTGTAGGTGGATGTGGTGGTTTGTGTAGTAATAATTCGAGGTACAGGACTAGATTTTGAGGGTTTCAAGTTTGTCGGTGGTAAGAGGTTTTTGGTGATAGTTATTCTGCTTAATTCTTATTTATAAAGAGGGTATGAGTTTGACTTGGTTCTAACTATTTAGGAATAAATGATTTTATTGTGAAGGAAAGGTTGTGGTGGCTTTAGTTCATTGAACAAGTTCCCTTGAAGGGGCTGCTTAGTGAAGAAGAGGTGTAAAATGAAGAAAAAAAAGGTAAAAATAGGGTTAAAAATTTAAGTATAAATGTAATTAAAAATTGAACTCATTCCATTAAGCAAAATACAAGTGTTTTAATATATTTCACCGGCAAAAGTAAAATGTGAAGGATCATACTTGAATTTTTAATATTTGAAAGACCTATTAGTTCAATCATGTAAAAATAAAAGACTAAATAATGTGTTTACTCAAACACTCAACAATTTATTCAAAAAGATTTTTTCTTAATCTATTCTTGATAAAAAAATACACGAGTATTAAAGAAGTGCTTTAATTTTGAGAGATAAATTTAAAATTAAACAAAGTATTTTAATTACAATAACTTATCAATTCCAAAGTATTATCGAGAACAATAGTACGAGTTAGTGTAGTTTGGGAGTTTAGGGCAACGATAACACGGTCCAAAAAGGAAGTGCTAGCATATATGAATGGGTTAGGTTGTAATATTAAGTATATTATTCTTGGTTTTCGAGTTAAGTAACACATTATACATGTGAGTCAGATTAATATATATGAAGCTCAAGACCAGTAGTGCAATACCTCAGACGAATGTTGTGACAAGTAGTTTTGAAATTTGTCGTGGGAAAGCATATATATGCTACATAGTCATATATAAATCATCATAATTAAACTGTTTGAGTACCATACCAGTTAAAGTGATTAAAAGTAATAGTTTGAACTCCTAAATTCAAAGTTCGATTCACAAGAGTTATATGCTTGATTTAGCATTTATTATCTTCTTGTTTCCGTAAATTATATATAGTAATATAGGTATTAGTAGTTAACGTTGTCTTTAATTACATCAAAGCCAAAAAAGTTCTTAAACTTAATGGAATTTTATTTTATATTTCAAATTAGTCAACAGTTGCAAACTTGATGACACCAAGTACATATGTACCCCCATAAATTACTTAAAATTAATTAAAGCATATTCTCAGCAGCAAAAATGTCAGTGATAAACAGAAGTGCTGTTAATTAAATCTGTAATTGAAAACATAGGTCACGTTGGAGATGGATCATGGTTCTGATTGAATATACACATAGATGTAAATACATGCGTGCGATAAAGTAACGATATTTTGGGCATTGTGGATGGTTAATTAGTGTCAGTGGTCATGTCTGCAAAGAAAGCATGCAATATAATGCTGCAGCAAAATTGTACTATAAGACCAAGTGGTAAAACTATAGCTCTTCTTTTTGACGTTACCCTACAACTCCTATATATCCCCTCACCCACTCACTTCAAATTGCCATCATAAACCCTACAACTCAAACATTTTCAATAGCCCTTTTGTTTTTCCTTCCAAATATGAACCACGACGACAAACTCACCATGGACCTCGTTCCACCTTCTGAACACCTCTGCTACGTTCGTTGCAACTTCTGCAACACTGTGCTCGCGGTATAAACAACATCATCGATCTCCTTTAACACACTACTAGCTAAAATATAGTATATATCATAAATATATATGTAATACAAAAGTTATATCTGTTGAAAAATGGTTCATATATAAGTGATGTTACCAAAAGTTAATTAGTATGGTCATCTTGTTGTTTGTGTAGGTGGGTATCCCATGCAAGAGGCTGTTAGACACTGTGACAGTGAAGTGTGGTCACTGCAGCAACCTCTCCTTTCTCAGCACAAGACCCCCAAATTCTCAAAATCAAAGCATTGATCACACCCTCAGTCTCCAGGTGGTGTAATGTTTTTATATGAACATGCAAACTATATTATCTATTGCTTCTGTGTTTTTAGTTTTTTATTTTTTCTATCCATCTTTATGTTGGATATCTATGTGTAGAATCATACTTTTATACAATATATTATAACAAATTTCTTTCTCTTGGTTTCCTATCTCCTTGATGTGAAATTAAGTTACACTTCAAGAGAATTTACTTTTTATAACTATTGTATCATAATCATAAATACTAAAATTTTCATCACAAATATAATAATAACAAATTATAATTGTTGGGATAATCGTCAAGGAAAAATATATTTTTTGTGTGTGTGAATATATGGCATCCCTTTGTACATGTATTGCATCTTTTCTTTGAGATCAATAGTGTGTATAGTGATGGTTTTGTTAGAAAAGTAAGAGTTTATAAGCATTTTTTTTTTGTTTCTAGCAGGGATTTTACAGTAATGTCAAAAAGGGGCATGCATCATCTTCATCTTCCTCACCAACTACATCTAACGAGTCAGTGTCACCAAAAGCAGCACCATTTGTTGTGAAACGTACGTATAGTTACTACACATCCAGCACACCCCTTTTCAGAATACAACTAAATATATTGAGACTTACAAAATCATATGAGGCATTTTTCTTAACCCAAACCATATATGTGTCCTTATTTATTCTTTTGATTTCTTTTCAGCACCTGAGAAAAAGCACCGTCTCCCTTCTGCTTACAACCGTTTCATGAAGTAAGTGCAAAAGAGCATAATTTTTTTGTCCTTTACTCTCTCTACACAACGCCACTACAATTGAAAAAGGAAAATCATATTGTTTTAATCGGCATTGTTTGGTACATATAGATAATACTTTCTTTTTGTGAATCACTTTAATGATACGCAGAAAAAGTTTATATTTCAAAAGTGATTTTGAATGTACATCATTCGAATCCAAACAGAAAATAATTGTGAAATTACTTACTTACAATTTCATTAATATAAAATATTGATATATTCATATTATTAATATAGTGTATGATATAATTGATGCAGACTCTTATGAGTAAGTAGATGATTTAGCTAACATTTTTTTTTTGGGGGGGGGGGGTGGGGGGGGTGGGGGGTAGAACTTAGAACATAGCATTTTTTTAATGCATGGTGCATACATTCTATTTACCTTATTTGTGAGAAACTATATAATAATATGCACAAATTAAATGTTTGCATGTCAGGGAAGAGATACAGCGCATCAAAGCAGCGAACCCAGAGATCCCACATCGAGAAGCTTTCAGCGCTGCAGCTAAAAATGTAAAATTCTTTTCACCTTCAATGTATAGGCTTTAGGGTTAGCACTTTCTTGAAACTCTCACAATATCACTGTTCTAACTTTTGCATCCCAACTAAATCACAGTGGGCTAGGTTCATCCCAAATTCGCCAACCAGTTCAGTTTCTGCAAGTAAAGTTAATGTAAGAATTTGTTATCATTATTATTATTATTGAATTATATATATATATATATATATATATGCTTCTGAAACAGTTATTATTGGTTAACTTTTATTGGCTTTGTGTATGCAGGACGATTGATAGAGCTGTGGCATGGATGATTTGGAGAGAAATGGAGCAAGTCAACTTAGGTGTCACATAGTTTTAATAAATTATATGTGTGTTGCCTTTTTCCTTTTTCTATCTTTTAATTAAATTCCTTCAGTGTGGAGATGGACTTTATATATATGCCAGCATGTAGATTTGAGACCTGTTTAATCAAAGGCGAAACTTTGCCTATATATATATAGCTAGCTAGAGAGAGATTTAGTTAGTACCTAATTTTGTTATTATTTTTATAAAAAACGCTGGTAGTTAAACTCGTGATGACTTTATGCAAATTACCCCAACTTACTATATATATACCTCATCAATTAGTAGAACCGCAATGATTCACTTAATATTGTTCATCTAAAATAATAGTTATGCAAATTAAAGAACATAGAGAATTTCTTAATTTTGATCGATCAGGATTTTAGGAGACTTGCATGAGTTGAATGCCATCAATTCCAATCTAGAATCGTTGTTAGTCTTTTGACAACACAAGTACTTCAGATCATATATGTAAGTGGTGGCCGGTAGAATATTATGATGTAATTTGCATGGAATGTACTGATCATATATCAGATTTGGATTCACTTCTAATTTTAAGTAATCAATGGGGTATCATGTTTGGAGAGGAAAAGATATAATTTTTTTAATATAATTAATCAGTCATAAATAATATACTTATCAGGCTCAATTCAGGTTAAATATTTTCATGAAATAATTTGGTTTAGACTTTTTTTTAAGAGCCTGTTTAGCTAAAAATGTTTGGTAGGAAGACATTCAAAAAGCACTAGAATAACCTTTAAATAAATGTAAATTGCTTTTATATTGATATTTCCTATAATATTTTGATATCATATATATTTATTAACATGCTAAGGTATATGTTTAGTGTTTTATGTCTCGATTTAGTTTTGTATTTATATTTTTGGTCAATTTAACCATCACATTTTGAAAAGTTTTCATATTTCCTTCTGTTAACTCAGTGCAAAAGAAAGTGGCACTTTCTTTCGGTTTAATACTTGCGGTCACAGATAACCTTCATAGTTACTGGTTCATGTAGTCGTCCGTGAAACTGCCACAATCCATTACATTTCTAATGCAATGAGGACCTAATTTATTTATCAGTTCTAATTTCTTTATAGTTTAACATTTACATTTAATGGATTTTTCGCTACTCAGAATCTAGGTCTCATTTTCCCATTTACTATCAAAATCAATAAGAAGAACAAATCTCCCACCCTTCTGTTTTCCTACACTTAACCTAATTCTTCTTCTTCTTTACTCGCATTTTAACATTCCAAATCCCGTTGCAGAACCCTAGACTTTTTTTTATCTCTCAGTGACGATCTCGTCGAGGTTCGTTCCCCTTTCGCCGTGTTTTTCGTAGATATACATTTTGTATTTCTCCCTCTACATAGTGCCCTAATCTTCAGCATCAAGAACTTTGAATTTTCAATGTAGTTTTTTAATTAGGCTTTTAGGAAGCGATAAAATGCTCGTCAAATAGCGGATTCTTCTTCTCAATTAGCATTCAATGATGAAGAAGCTGAAGAACGGCAAGATCGTGAGCTCAAAGATGGTCTTTACCCCCTAAAGGTTTCTTTGTCTCCTCTTTCTTCCATTTTTATAATCGAATTGTTTAAACAATGAGAAAAACCTCACGCTCCATCGAAGGTGCTAACATCATGCTCGACAAGTTCCTTGCACTGCACCTTAGCCCATGTTGGTCTGTTAAACTTGGTGATTGAAAAAAAAGTCCCACATTGCTTGGTTTTGAAATGGGGGATGAAGGCTTATGCTATATATAGGCCTTAAGGTCCTTTGTAATAAATGCACCAAGTGTTCAAATACCCATAATTATAAATGAGTGTACTAGGGGTCTTAAACACCAGTCGAAATATCCTGAAACACTTTAAGTCTTTTTTTTTCTCTTTGTGAGAAGTGAGCTTTAAGAGTATGGGTGCACTTGGGGTTGTTAAGGTGTATGAGAGTGAGGTTTATGTGATGTATAAATTGTTCACGTAATATTATTCTCTAGTTGTCGGTTTTGACAACGGCCGTGGTTTTTCTCTAGGTTTTGGAGTTTTCCACGTTAAATTTTTGTGTGTTGATTGTGTTATTTCCTAATCTTATTTCTCTGTTTCTTAAGAAAATTTTCTGATGGAAATGGATCTAATTTCCTAACAGTGGTATCAGAGCTTCATGGTTCAGAGGGATATGAATTCTTAGCATGCTCTGTGGTTGCAACTTTGTCTGATCTTCCACATCAGAAAAGATTTATTCCCTGTGGGGTTGAGAACTTCCTTGGTTATTGAAAGTGTGGTACTGTAAGTGCTAGTTTGGAAAGGTTCTGGCTAAGGAAAGACTTGGTATTTAAGCGTGTCCGTTGTGACCCACCTCTCTTTCCTGGGAACTAATCCTGTGCACGGTTGTTCTAACGCCCCGGCCGTTTTTCAAGAATGAACGACTAGCCCCACAGACCAACACGAGACCTTTCCAATGTGCTTTTGTCCTCACTCACACATTTCCTGAGAACTTCCCAGGAGGTCACCCATCCCAGAATTACGCCAAGTTAAGCACGCTTAACTTTGGAGTTCTTAAGTGATAGGCCACCGAAAAGGCTAATGCATTTGTTGGTATAGGTAGTATGAATTCATTTCTTTAAGCTATCCTCGACTGTATAGTCCCATACCTATACAGTCTTTGGATTCCTCTCATTCTGGTATGTATTCGGTTCGTTCATGTGTCCCTCCCACTGGAAGCCTGCCAGGAGCCGCTCCTTGTCCATGCCTATGCACCGGCGATCACTCCCCGCCCTCAACAGCGCCGGGATGTCACAGTTGCAGTGTTGAACACACGGTCACAATGTCAAACTATTCAAGTGTAGTGAAGTTTGATGTGGAGAAATTTGATGGAAGAATTAATTTTTGGCTTGTGGCAACGACAAGACAAGGATATATTGATACAATCAGAATTACACAAGGCATTGAAAGAAAGACCTTCTGGTATGGAAGATGAGAAATGGGAGGAATTAGATTTGAGAGCTGTAAGTACGATCCGCCTGTGTTTGACAAGAATGTTCTTGCAAATGTACAGAATATTTCAACAGCCAAAGATCTCTGGGAGAAACTCGAAGGGTTATATTAGGCCAAGGGCATCTCAAATCGATTGTTGTTGAAGGAACAATTCCATAATTTACGCATGGAAGATGATATGAAAATTTCAGATCATTTAAGTTCCCTTAATGGTATTGTCTCTAAATTGGAGGCTATTGGGGTCAAAGTTGATGATGAAGATAAGGCGTTACGGCTCATATGGTCTCTTCCGTCTTCCTATGAACACATCAAACCTGTTTTGATGTATGGGAAGGAAACTTTGAGTTTTGAAGAAGTTGCTGGTAAGATCACCTCTAAAGAAAGAAGAATAAAGAATGAAAATAGCTCTTCGTCAAACTCGGCATTGGTGGCTAGTAATGGGCCTTACGTGAAGAAAAGAAATTTGGTATGCTGGAAATGTGGAAGGACTGGGCATGTAAAGAAAAATTGTCCAAGAGGATCAACAACAGAAAGGGACTCTGAGTCAGGTGCTAGCAATGTTTCCCTTGTTTTTAGGGAAAGTGATGTTCTATAAAGATGAAATATGTATCCTTGTGGCATGTCTGTGTTGCCATGGAAAAGGATAAGTTATTACTAGCGCATCCACAATTGCACATAGGCATTGGTTGGCAGTATTGATGCAAGGTGTGTGGTGGAGTTTTGTCGATGGCTGAAGAACTTCCGGAGGAAGCCAACATGGAAGTTGCACCATAAATTGTCAGCAAAGTTTCGACATGTGCCAGAAAAGAAATTCTTGGGATATCCCAGTCCCAAGTGGGGATACTCTTTATGGTGGAGTATGATTGTTCATTTGAACAATGTTTGTCGGTGAAGACGATGGTTGTCGGTATAGACAATGAAAGCAAGTGACTGTCGGTGTAGGCAATTGAAGCAGATGTTGTACTTTTTTAATCATGGTAGAGGTTGTTAAACTTGGTGATTGAAAAAACAAGTTCTACATTGCTTGGTTTTGGAAAGGGGGATGAAGGCTTATGCTATATATAGGCCTTAAGGTCCTTTGTAATAGATGCACCAAGTGTTCAAATACCCATAATTATAAATGGGTGTACTGGGGTCTTAAACACAGTGGGAAATACCCTGAAATACTTTTAAGTTTTTTTTTTTCTCTGTTGTAATGCTCTTGTGTTAGAATGTTATGAGAAATGAGCTTTGAGAGTGTGGGTGCACTTGGGGTTGTTAAGATGTATGAGAGTGAGGTTTTAGAGTGTTGTGAGAAGTGAGCTTTGAGAGTGTGGGTGCACTTGGGGTTGTTAAAGTATATGAGAGTGAAGTTTATGTGATGTATAAATTGTTCACATAATATTATCCTCTAGTTGTCGGTTTTGACAACGGCCGTGGTTTTTCTCCGGGTTTTGGAGTTTTCCACGTTAAATTCTTGTGTGTTGATTGTGTTCTTTCCTAACCTTATTTCTCTGTTTTTTAAGGAAATTCTCTGATGGAAATGGATCTAATTTCCTAACATGGTCATCATGGAGGAGCAGTCGCTGCTGGAAAATGTTGTGGCTCAAAGGGTTGTTAAGTGGACGGAAGAAAGAGACCGGTGGTGGTGGATGCAAGACGAAGCTTCTGGAGAGTTTCGATGCTCCCCCTGTCCCCAAATTTGAGTACAAGTAATTTTTGTTAAGGAATTGAATTTGTTGATGATGATGGTTCATCATACCTTAATTTTGTTTCCTATTTCTTAATATTTTTAGTCACAATAATGCATAATGTAAGTGCAGTGGTAGGGCTTGATTGATAACTACATGTTTTTTAATTTTGACTTGGGTATTTGAAAGTTTATTGTTAGTGTAATTAGTGGAAGAATTTGGTTTATTTTGAACTTTTAAATGTCTCATTTCACGAAATAGAATGTTATGCAGAAGAATTATCAGGCTATGACGAGGCTCCTGTTTTGTGGTGTTGATTTGATTTGTTAATTGGTTGTCTAGGTTCTCTGTTTTTCCAGCCATTTTCTTTTGGAAATTACATCATGGAAATTTTGATTACTTAACAAGATGCAGGCAGGCCAAATGATAGGAGACTCTGGTTCACTCTCGGTAATGATTTTAAACCCAACAACACTAATGAAAAGCAAAAGCGAGATTAGTGGTTGAAAGGTGTATAGAAAGTGAAGCAATACACAAGACAAATATACTCACCATGAACACTATATAACTATTGTTTTCTTAATTAAAAATAAAAACACTTCCATAGTCCTGAGTTGTTTTCTTTCAATGGCAGGAAGGCTTGACAGTTCATGGAATCCATCTTCCCGAGATCAGAAAGTTAAGGTAAAGAGACAGTTGGCTATTTTTTTTTTCTATGGTTTAATATAGAAAAGTGATATGGACTAGCCTTGAACTATGTGGTTTGTCAATTAGATTCATAGCTTGCATAGGTGGAATATGAAGTTATTTTTTCTTGAAAGTTAGCAAGCAAGGTTATATCTGCCTTGTTGAATTAGCAGGTGAATTTCAACAGATTCAATCCATATGCACTTCAGAAGATCTTGCTTGAAAAATGTAGCTCTTTTATTTCACTATTCAATCCATTTGCACTTCAGCGAAGTTATTTTTTGTGGTTTAATTGATACTGCTCTCAGCTAGCGTCTAATGATGCAGGATGGCATTTGGAGAGGTACAAATAAACCATGATCTTGATTGATCATCCAAATGTTTTATGTGCACGTTGCCCTTTTACCACTGAACAGAAAGTATGGGTTGTGAATTGTGATGCCCTATATAATGAAATCTTCCTGTCCTGAGGGTTTTGAAGAGCCTGTTATTGCTACTTTATTGCGTGAAGTTCTTAAATCTCTTGTCTATCTTCATGCCGTTGGTCACATACATAGAGATGTTAAGGTATTGTGCATCTTCACAAATATCTACCCTCTTCTGTTTTAAAAGCTATGCACCCCTTTTGATATTGAAAATTGAGAATCTTGCAGCTAAAACTCTTATCATAAACTAAATGGCATTGTGTGATTGAATCTGTCATTGTGATAAAGCTTAGTTTTTTTGTGTGATGCTTGTAAAGATGTATCTGAACCTAGCAATTTATTTCTTTTATATGTTAATGAATTGTTCTCTCCTTTACTCGACATGTTTGATTTTCAAGTCTTCTCCTTTTCTACTCTTTTTATCATTTACAACTATGCAGGCTGGGAGTATCTTGCTTGATTCTAATGGTGCAGTCAAACTGGTTGATTTTGGAGTGTCAACTTGTATTTCAAATCAACAGAATACAACGGTGATAAATCCTTTAACTTTTAGTAATAATGCAACATGGCAAATGTGCATCGGCCTATTTCGCTAGAACCTACAGTTGCTGATACATGTTAACATCCATATGTAATGTTTGTTTTGCAGGGTCAAATAGGGTTAATCTCTACATTAGAGAGTGTGTAGCAAACAATGGAAAGGGGTCAAACATGTGGAACTTCTCGGCAAGGAGAACAAACAAATGCTTGATCACAGGGGACATATTCTCAATATCGCTATAGTGCCATTCTAGTAGGGTTTTATGCATCTCAGGGGTAGAACATATTTCATGAGAGACCTAGTCAGCCTGAGTGCCAATTCTACATGAAGACAGGAGACTAAGTTTGGTTCAGTTTATCGATTTCACCACCCACGTGTAAGGCTAGTTCTTGCTCCTGCCTGTGTCTCGAGTCATGGGCCTTCCTTTACATCCTGTGAGTTGAGTTCTTGCTATGGTGCTCTGTCTACCAAGTTGATTTTTCACAGGCTTAGATTTTTTTGTTATTTATGAATTTATCTCATTATAATCCTCTTAAGTTTTGAGTTTGGTAAGGGTTTAACAAAGAATTAGTCTCCTTAATGTAAGACTAATCAAGATACAAATCATATGGCCTTGCTATTAGGAAGTGGATCCAAATCAAGAATCCTATGGTAAAGAGATAATGTATTGTAGAAGTAGCTTAAGGCACAACAAATAAACTAGTAACTGTCAAGGTATTTCTATGATAAACACTACTGTTGGACACAATGGTTGTGTTAACTTCTGGTTAGTATTTCAATTGCTTCCTTCTTTCCCCTGTTTGTGGCCATGTATTTTTTACATGCTGAACTTAGTCCCGTTTACTTCACCAGGAAAAACCAGATTGAGGAGGTACTAACAATTTTGATTTCTTCACTAAGTTTCTCAAGATGTGTACATCCCATTTATCTGTTGAGCAGGTATGAAAAGGGGAGAATCACATTGATTCTCTGATAGCAGAAATTGGCTCTTGGGGATAGTGAGTGGGTCTTAATTTCAGTTCACAGTAGACTATGCTTTGTTGACAATTCAACTTTAGAACAATCTTATATCTTAAATTATTGTTGTGATAATGATATGAATACAGTGAGGTGGTTTAGGAATATATATATATAGTTTCAACTTTTAAATCAGGAAACAAACGCAAAATAGCCACAGGTGAATGATTTGTTTCCTTTTCAACCACCATAATGCTGCAATCACATAGAGGAATTAGTGTTAAAGCATTGAATCAATTATCCACATGTTTAAATACTAGGTTTATATTCGTTTACTTTTTAAAAGCGAAGAACTGTATTAGCCCAGTACCAGAGAATTTATGCAGCAAAATTATGTTTCTGGATGGCTGCCAAAATCCATCATATATGCCCTGTAACTTGATTATATGTAAGTAAATGCTTGTTCTAGTAAGATTTAAAAAGATTGTGTTGTTTCCTTTATAGGCAGTATTATGCTACTATCTTTTGGTTCATAGTGTGGTTTGATGTTTCAATATACGTTGTACTACTTTTTATGCGTCTTGTGTATAAGGGCTGATCATACCCTGTGCTAATCTGCAATTAGAATTTCTTGATGTTGGCACTTGAAAACTGCACCAAACATTACCCAAAAGAAATGCTTTTTTTTAATTAAATCAATTAATAATTTAATGATTCGCTCATAAACTATTGACAATATATTAGTATTTTTGCAAATTTATTATTGACTATTATGATTGGTTTCTGGGAACCCCTAAAACTCAACTCAGAAAAACCATTATAATTAGCTTTCTTACTCTAGAACCTTTCATTTCCTCTCTTTCTAGTTTTCAATTTCAATACAAATTAGGCGGCTGGTGACTTTATATGCAATTATTGGTTGCCGTTATAAGCACGTAGAAGTATGAGGGCGAAGAAATTGATGAGGTATAGTAAAAGATAGTTGAGGGACTGGAATGCAAATTGCGGTAAATTGTGGAAAAAGGACCCTGGATGCATATTATGATACAAATAATTTTCTAAATATCATAATAAAGACTAGAATAAAAAAGGAATCATTTTCTTAGAATTTTATTATTTTTTCATATTATATGAATATTATAGGAATAAAATTATGAAAATTATCAACAAAAATAAAGTCTTAAAATATTTTTCAGAATTTTCTTAATATTTAATAAATAGGTGAGACTAGAAATTCATTTTGGACAATTGAACTTTCTCATTGTTTTTCTTAAGAACCAAAAAAAAATTGTGCCAAAATAATGGACCGATTTGAAGATTCTGTCTTCTAATCAATCCATTTCTGGGGGTCAAGAACTTCAAATGTTTTCGTCATTTGCAGCAGTCACGTGAGTGATCATATGAAACGACCACAAAGAGATAACGGTCCTACGCCGTAGACATTTTACTTCTGTCGAAATAGCCATGAATAATTACTTTTTTGTCATGGCTAATACATATTTGTATATCAGTTTCTACTGTGAAGTGATGTGAAACATATGTAAAATATGCACTTTACATTTGTTCTTCAGTTTATAATCGATATAAAAATTCCTTCAATTGAGTTAACAAAATAGAACACTTTGAGAATGCTTCAAAATTATAAAGGACTAAATTAACACAAAAAACGTAAAGGATTATACTGTAACATTTTAAAAAAATATAAGCTACCAAATATATATTTAGCCTCCATTAACATATGTAAGGTGCACAATATGTTGATGCAACAACGTTTTGCTCCAGGGGGTCGTAGTTTAAATTTGTATGGGAAGCAGGAGAGGGTTTGATTAGTGGGAGGGGGACTGGGAACGCCCGTCTCATGAAGCGTTAGCGCTATTCAGTCTAGTCAGCGAAGTAGAGTCTGCCAGGTCTATTTGATTAGCGTAGTAGGGGCTCCCCTATCCCTCTCCTGTAGCTCCGAAGTTGCTTTGAAATTTTGCTCTTCCGCTTGGTAAGCCTTCCTTCCAATAAGGGTAAGGTTTGGAATGCTTACGAAATGGGAAAAAGGACTAGACGGCTTACGGGATATGGGGTTTTGAGTTGGATGTTCGAGCAATACAACTCTTTTTTGTTTGCTTAGTCTTAACAGGCCTTCTCCCTCTACTCGAGTTTGTTTTTAGGCTAAAACCCCTTTTTACCCCTCTTAATGTTTAGGGATTAGGAAAAAGCCCCTCAAAAAAAAACCCTTAGGTTTTGGCCCTTATTAAATTTTAGGGTTTACGAATTTAAGGATGATGCCCTGAACTGATGAGGTGGCATGAGTTTGGGCCACCTCATCAGTCACACCTGGCAAAAATAATATTATTTTAATGAAGATAGTGCTTACGTGGGATTAATTACCCTAAACCCCAAATTACGTGGGATTAATTACCTTAAACCCCAAATTAAGAAACCCCCAAATTAAAAACCCTAATTAAGGAATGTCTTCAACATTTGGACCAGATAGTGCTTGCGTTGGCCTGCGTCTTCAACCTCTGAAGGTGAACTCAAAAAGACATGACAACATCAAATGTGTCAACTGGGTGTTCCTCATCCATAAAGAATGAACACGTTCGATGTAGATGTGGGGAGCATCCCGTTCTTCTTGTTTCAAAAACAAAGAAGAACAATGGAAGGACCTTCTGGAGGTGTCCATTTTTCTTGGTAAGTGGCCATCGTTTCATTGAGGTTCGTTGTAGTTGGGTTTTGTTTTTATGGGTTGTACTCTCTTGTCCTAGAGGAATGAAGACTGTGGGTTTTTCAAATGGGCTCATACTGCTGATACCACTCAGCTTCAACAGAGTGAAAGTGAGGGTTGTACCTGCAAGTGGGATCTTGAAAAGCTGCGTGAGGAATTCCAGCTCAAGAATACGAAAATGAAGTCTAAGTTGGTGGCTGAGAAAAGCAAATCCTCAATGTTATTGACAGTTACAATTGTATCCTGGGCCATAACTTTGATGATGATCATGTTGTATGTAGCAACAAAGCATTGAGGGTTGTGCTGTGGTGCTTCATGTTTAAAAGGGGTTAAGAAGAAGACCTTTCAATGAATAGGGTTTAGGAAAAAGCCCTTACAACTCTAAAGAGGGTTTAGGAAAAAGCCCTTACAACTGTAAAGAGGGTTTAGGAAAAAGCCCTTACAACTGTAAAGAGGGTTTAGGAAAATTGTCCATATAGCATGTAAGCATGTAAGGTTTAAGGACTTGTTGAATGTAAGGTTTAAGGACTTGTTGAATGTAAGGTTTGTTATCCTGTTTAGGTTTGTAATGAACAAGTATTGTAATGGAATTATGTAGTTTGTTATTTCTGTGTTTATTCTAGTTTCAGTGAAGTTACTGTGGTTTCAGTGAAGTTATTCTGGTTTCAATTAAGGGACACCATGCACACAATAAGTTGTTCTTTGTGTGTCCTTTATCTCTGTTTTTGTTTAGGGACACCATGCACACAATAAGTCATCCAACCCTGGAACTCAATACACAATAATTAAGTAAAACCCATTAAATTAAAGGACCTGTTGGTCATTCTTTGTTAAAATATACATATAATTGAATGACCTATTGGTCAGGTTCCAAGGCAATACATTCATTTCATACAGTAGAGAATAAGGTAAATTCATTTGTTGACACTTTGTTGGGTTCCTAGGAAGTCATAACATTCAGTTGTAGTCTCTGCCATTGTCCCAGACCGTGTGGCCCTCCTTGCTCCCCTCCCTCCCTTTCCCCTTGGCCTTCCTCTGGGTCTTCCCCTCACAGATGGTGTTGCTGTGGCATCAGGTGGTGCATGAGACTGTCCATCAGGTTGGCCATCAGTTGCATTAGGTTGCTCATCAGGTTGGCCTCCATCATGTGTAGTATCATCAACTTCACCATTTGCAGGTGCAACCTGAAAAAAAATATCACATTGTCATACTGTAGGTAAGTGATTCAGTTAAATGGACATGTTAGATACTGTACAGGTTCTATTTTGGCTTACATTTGGACATGTAGTTTTATTATGCCCAGTCCCATCACATTTGGTGCAATGATACTTGCCCACAAATCTTGGCCTTTTGGGATGATTGTCTTCTTCATAGGGGTCCCTCCTCCTAAGTTTTTTGGGTCTGCCAGGTCCCCTCTTATATGAGGGAGGGAGGACATGTGGTGCATCAACATGGGGCCACATGGTCTGGCCATTAATTGGTTGTATAATCCCTGCATAACACTTGGCATATGTGCTTTTGGAGTACCAGGGTAACACAAATTGCTCAGGTGTGTCACCTCTGTATTTCATAGCAGATATTGCATGTCTACAGGGAATTCCATTCAGTTCCCACCAATTACAACTGCAATGTGTTTTAGCTAAATCAACAACAAACATGTGGTTTGAGTTGGTGTGTTTAACCTCAAAAAGCAAGTCTCCAGCCCAGACTGGAACCCATTCCCCACTGAACTCAACTTCTCTTTGAAGTCTCTTAGTTGGTCTTGGCATAAGATCTCCTTCAATTCTCCACACCTTTGATCTCAGTTTAGCAAACCTACCCAATAAATATTGTCTGATCCACTCCAACATTGTAATAATTGGCTTGTCCCTACAAGGTAGTATGACTGAGTTGAAGGCCTCACATGTGTTGTTCATGATTACATCACAGCAAGGGTAATGTGAAAAAGCATGTCTGCACCAGGTCTCTTTTGGAATTGCAATTAGCCAATCATATGCCCTCTGATCAAGCTCCTTTATCTGTTGCATTTTAGTCTCCCATCCATGAACATAAGTTGCTTTACTTGCACTGAGCATAAGATTTTTGAGTAAGGCACCCCCGCCATACCTTTTCTTCAAGTTTGTGTACAAGTGTCTTACACAATACCTGTGTTCCACACCATCCAACAACTCCTCAAAAACTTGTAACAAACCCTGAAAGTACAATTCAGTCAAGTAAATATCAAATCAAACAGAAAGCCTACATATCAAATTAAATAAGCCTTAAATCAATACCTTTTGTTGGTCAGAAATAAAAACATATCTATTGGTACTCATATCACCAATATCCTCCAGCAGCAGGGTCAAAAACCATCTCCAGCTTTGTTTATTTTCAACCTCAACCACAGCAACTGCAAGTGGGAAATATTGGTCATTCGCATCCCTTCCAACTGCAGTTAAAAGTTGACCTCCATATTTGTTTTTCAGATGGCACCCATCCACTCCAATAAAGGGCCTGCAACCACTCAAAAAACCTTGCTTGCAGGCATCCAAACACATATAAAATGCACCAAATCGAGGCTGTAAATCTCCACCCGGATCCTCCAACTGTAGCTTACATCTGTTACCATTGGATACACGTTTTAACTCTGCACTGTAGCTCCACAACATGCTGTACTGCTTGCTACATTCACCATCTAACATATCACGTGCAAGTCTTCTCCCATTGTAGGCAGACCAATCAGTCAACTGAACAACATGTTGAGATCTAAAAATCTCTATGATTTCAGGTATTGTAAGCTTAGAGTTCACCCTTAAGTGCTTCAACAGAATCTTGGCAACCCATTTAGAATTCTGGTTTTTGTTGTCAAATACCCTGGGACAGGTGTGTTGAGGTCCAAAAGCCTTCAACATAATCACATTTGTTCTCCCTACTTTGCTACCAAAAGCCATCCAGCCACAGTCACTATTTGTACATTTCATACGACACCTCTCAGGTTCATTTTTTACAAACTTCCCCTCTCTACCCTTGTACAAGTTATACTCCTTGATGGCCTGCCTAAATTGCACCATTGTCTGGAACTCTATTCCAACCTTTAACTCATACTTCTCCCCCATCTTTTCTTCATCAAAGGCCTCATGCTGAACTCTGGCTTCCTCGTCTGTCTCAACATCAGTGTGAACTTCTTCAGTATCATACCCTGATTCGATGTCTCCGTAGTCCTCATCAGCAAGACCATGTAGGTCTTCATCCCTAAAGTAAGTCCTCTGATCAACCTGCTCACTACTGTTGGGTCCAACATTTTCCCCTGAAAACTCAGAATTCACTCCTGAATTGGGTTCACTCCTTGGCTCAGGTTCAGTCCTTGATTCAGGAGCAGGCTGCTCATCTATGTCTGGAACTTCTTCCTGCTCAGTGTTGAGACAACAACCAAAACTTTCACCTGATAAATTCCCTCCACTAGCCACCTCAGTTGGCCCATAAGTTGGGAACTCAGTTGACTCTATAGTTGGCTCCATAGTTGGCCCATAAGTGGACCTCAAACTCCTCAGTCGACTCTTGTAAATTTTTTTTCTGGTCACTACTTTATTGGGAGTTACATAAGGGCTAGACTTTACTCTCCTATTTCTGTTACCATATTGGGCTTCTTGGACCACATCTTCATGGCCCAGTTCCTTTCCAACACCTTGATGACCCATATCTCCTTGGACCACATCTTCATGGCCCACACTCACTGCCCCACCCAAACAAACAACCTCCTCAGTCTCTGTTACACAGTGTTCCACATACAAGTCAACCTCACAATTCTCATTAACTGCATACTCACCCATTTCCAGTGCATGTGTGTCCCATGTCAAACTCTTGTACTCAGACTCACTTGATTTCTTCCACCACAGCTTAAATTCCCCTCTATAACCAAGGTCTTCCACTAGTGACCTAGCCTCAAAATATGACCATCTATCCAAGTCTACATTATGAATGGCATGTATTTCTTTATCAACATACAACACTGGTGGGCCCTCATCAAACTTCCCCTTATGGTGTATCACAACACTAAAACTCATACCTACATACAATATACACACATACACAAAATTATGCTTTATTAATCGTAAAAGTACAACACACGCATAAACGACAACAACAAACATGTGGTCCCTCAACCCCAAACCCCAACTTCATCCCAAAGCATATTAAATTAACAGTGTTTAAAATATACCTGCGCAGTATTAAAAATGCCCTCTTTTAGCTGTTGTCCGCTCACAGCTTTCCACAGCCACGCAACAGTAGAGCTTGCACGATACTGACACTCGAGTAGGAATCAGACACTGAACGATGAACGTGGATGGTGAACGATTTTCAGAGACGGTGAACGACAACAGAAGATACGACAGAGGGAGGGAAGGAGGGAGGGAACAGGTGATTTTCAGGGACGGTGAGGGAGAACAAAAGACACGACGGAGGGAAGGAAGGAGGAAGGGTCATTTCTCAGTAAGAGACCTTCAACTTTCCAAAACGCAGCGTTGTGGAAAAAAAAAATAACCTTGCTTAATTACCTTACTAATTACCTAAGCAATTTAATTACCTTACTTAGGGTAATTAATCCCACGTAAGCACTATCTTCATTAAAATAATATTATTTTTGCCAGGTGTGACTGATGAGGTGGCCCAAACTCATGCCACCTCATCAGTTCAGGGCATCATCCTTAAATTCGTAAACCCTAAAATTTAATAAGGGCCAAAACCTAAGGGTTTTTTTTTGAGGGGCTTTTTCCTAATCCCTAAACATTAAGAGGGGTAAAAAGGGGTTAATAATTTTTTTTAGTAATACATCTATAACTTTATTTAAGGTGAATTTGGAAGATTTTATAACTTACTTATAAAAATACTTTATGACTCTCATAAGTTCCTTTTAACTTATTTAACAAGTTACTTGATGTAACTTTTTAAAATAATTTTTAACTTATTTTAATAAGTTTTATAATAAAATTTATAGTATAAATTCTCATTTAAAAATAACTTACTATATAAACTCTTAATTAAGTATCTAAACACACCATTAATGAGTCTTCCTGAAGAATAGAATTTTAAACAAATTTTCATAACAATTTAAAACCAGATTATCAGACTTAAGATTTTAAAAACCCAATTCAAGCTAGGCTAAACACCCACTCCAAATTCACCTCAAGTTTAAGTCGAATTTAAATCAGTTTAACTTTACTATTTATGAAGAATGGGTAATAATAATAATGAATCGTTGTGGCTCCTATTGGGACGTTGATTGACATTGACGAGGATACACAACTAATGAGAAAATTGGATTATGCAAGGTTCGCTAGTAACGACATCAAAACCTGAGCTGATTCAATTTAACAAAAAAATTTATAATGATTTAATTTGTTCATTTGGGCATGATGAAAAAGATATATACTACTACACTAAATAATTGTGTCATAAGCATGCTTTGGTTGATTCAGAGTTCTAGAGTATGGTGAATGGAGGGCAAAGGTGAGTGCAGGTTATGAATCAAATTAAAAGTTAAAAATTTGAATTTATTAAGGGGGTGTTTGGTTCCTAGTTTGAGAAATAGAGTTGGAAAAATGAAAAAATTTAAAAGTTGATATTGACCCTTCACATCGTTCAACACAGTCAAAACTCTGTTTGACCGTAGGATGAAATTTCTCCCCCCAACCAACAGAGCTTTGTTGGCAAAACTCTGTTTGCCCTGTTGTATCAAACGTGCTTTAAAGGTGACAGTTGACAGGAAATTATGGGAATGTTAGGGGCTTGGAAGCCATAGATAGTTTGAGCATTGTTATCAAAATTGAATTGAACAATTGATCCAACCAATTGAACCGTGAATCAGTTAAATGACCAGTTTGAATTAATTTTTTATTATTATCGATTCAACTATGATTTATTTCCTGGTTTGATCACGGTCCACTTAAATCTTAAATCGATACCTTTACTGGATTAATGATCAGTCTCATTCTAAAAATATTGGTTTGAAGTAACAAATAACTGAAGAAGGGCCGCCTTGTAGTTCTCATCCAAATGCACGTATGGGAGAAGATAGTGTAAGTAGATATCAAAGTGAAATTGACAACGCTGAAATGGGTTTTGTAAATTGACAACCCCTATTATCTATTTCAACGCGTAAAAGACTCCGCTTTTAGAACCTCTCACCTCTCCACCTCTTTCCCCACACTCTCTCTTCTCTTTTGGGTGAATACACTACCCCTTTCTATGACCCCTGCTGGTGTCGATCACGACATCGACGACTAAAAATAGATGCTTGGACTTGGTTCCTAGAATCTTGATGAGAATACTAGCAATCTAGCATACTCCATTCTAAAAGCAAATAACAATATCAGTGACTACGTATGCTCCAATTAGTACATTTGAGATCCCATTCCCAGAATCTATAAATAAGCCTTTGTGCACTTTTGGTAATATCTCTACTATATTATGATTATATACTTGACACCTCACTATGAACTCTTTTCTACAGCAGCCTTTAACTTCTCTACTGCGGTCAGAAGAGAGGAATTTCCCTCACAGGCCTCAACCAATAAATCAAATCTGGACTCTAACCAACTCTTTTCATTCAGCTGCTCACTCGTGTTGGATGTTGGTGGCTTGTTATGGTTGATGAGGTTCAGTACCATTCCCTGTAACAGAAGTCCCATTAGTAAATGATTGTGTATAGCCTATGTTTAGCTACACTATCACAAATTCACAATGTATGTAATTGTAAAAACAGCTGCAACATTGCAAATTAAATTAAGAAACAAAACAATACGACAAAATCTTATGTTCTACTTCATCCATGGCCTCACTACAACTAGGACTTATCGACAGTGATGTCTCATTGCAGTTTCACTTGGTATGCCCTAGTTCATAAGTTCCAAACAGTTTGATGAGAAAACATGCATGTGCGTGCACACCAGTATTCACATGAAATTTCCATAATCAGATAGGCAAGAACTAATCACAGTGTGGATGGCAGCACAAATTCTGAATGGATGTTTGTCTAAGCTATTATTTATCCATCAAATTAAAAAAAGCTTTTGAAACTTTGCTAACCTCGTGTTGCGGTTTCCCAGCATAATCTCGCAAGAGAGACCTAGCAAGTCTGTTCCGGAGTAATAACTTCTCCATGGGACAGGCATGGAATAGAAAGGCAGAAAGATGATGGACAACCAGTGTATATGCAACTGATCCTCGCAGTGCAGCTCTGTCAAGAGAGTCAGAAACCCATGACTTGGTATAAGCCTCCAAAATCCCTTCATTATCCTGCAGAGATGCACTGCACCATTAATGTTGACTGAAATACATTACTGACCAAAATACAAGTCAATACATTGAGCGAATGACTGCCCCACTTACTCATTATATTCAAATTGTTGCTAATGACAAATTAAAGATAATTTTAACAGAAAAATGAAAGCAACTTTTAGATAAGGAAGTATGAAGAACAACCCACGTTCCTCGCAAAAGTAAATCTTCCATGATAGTCATCATGTTAGTTTATAATTTCAATGAACTAAAGATACTACTACCTCTGTCCCGATATATAAACAAAAAATTTTCTTGTCCATGAATACAAGGAAATCTAGCTAACTCAAGTCCATTAAACACAAAATTATTACTAAAATACCATTATTTAATACACACTTTAATTTTCAATGGAGAGAGACTAAGCCCTCATAACAAGCTCCTATAAAGGGCATTATAGTAAATATACTTTTCTTAGATGAAATCAGTGATATTAATGAGGTCAACTACTTTTCTTAAAAAATGTAAGGTGGCTATTAGTTACTTATATTTTGGGACAAAGATAGTACCTTACTTTCTTCCCCTACTCAAGACAAGTTTTGAAACAACCCATTGTAAGAAATATGTGCACGTTTGATGCAAAACACCTGTACTATAGATTGGTGGATCTAACCACTTCTTAAAAATTTTATAAATTATAATAAAATACAATGTTCCATAGCAAAAAGGCTAATAGTTAATGATTATGTTTTACCTCATTAGGTTCAAGGTATCCTTTTGCGTCGGAAAAGCATTTCTCTATAGGTGGCAAAAGCTCAAGAGCATGAGCATTTGACAGTGTATTCCAGGCAGCAAGTCGAATGGAAGTTTCAACACATCGGTGTAGATAAAGTGAAACTTGCCGGCTAAAAATCAAATCGCCATAAGATATAGCAGAAAACTGCTCTACAAGGTTTTCAATAAAAATTGAATAACTTTCATGAATCTCAGATTGGAATCTCAGAAACTCTAAATGTGTTTTATCATCCGATATAACTTCTTTGCTCTGGTTAAGCCTTGTCTTATCAAGAAGCTCGCCATACAGATCCTGCAAAGCTTCAAAGGTTTCCCTGTCCTTATCTTGTTCAAGTATTTCCATTCCAACAAGGAAATTAACAGATAAAGAATGTAACTTCCATGTCAATGATACATGAAGAATAGGAGAAGGAAAGTCAGTGGCTTGAAAATTGGACATCGCTTCAACACCCAAGACAAAGAAAAGTCCACATTTGGCAACTTCAAGCAAATTAGTGGGATCATGCAAGCTATGTACACCATCAACTTTTTGAGTACCAGCTCGCTTGCCATGGAAAATTGTCGAGATTGGACTAAGGAAAAAGTGAAGAGGAAGTGGTAGTCTTTGGTGAGCCCATTCAACTGATAAGGAAGTATAGCATGGACTTGTCAAGGAAGACATGTCTGAGTCCTCATATATGGTATCCAAACGACCAAGCTTTGGAGAGGTCTTAATGCCAGATGAACTATTGCCATCCACATTAAACTTCGCTTTTACAGATAACCATCTGCTCCTGAAATGAGAAGATAACATTCTACTGAAGTGCATGTAATCCTCTTCTTCATGCTGCCAGCTAAAGGTTTTACCCCTCCTTTTATGAAGAAAATTCTGTATACAGAGGTCAAGGTACTTCAAAACAGAGACATGGAACAATAGATCCAATGTCTTCTCTATAACAACCTTATCTCTAGGTCCTGCAGTTAAACACAATCCCAAGCTAGCATTAACCCTTTGCATGGTGAAGGTTGCTTCTTCAGTCACTAGAACATCTTTAGGAGCATTTCCAAAAATTTCCAGCAAATAGACGAGAAATCCTGCATCAGTCTGCACCAATAAAACTGTTTTTGACCAAAATCCTCCACCTGCGGCACCCCATCCAATTCCTGCTCCTGGAGCCGGACCTCCTCTGCCGAATGACCCGATGGACTGTATGTGTTGCCACCCTGAAGAAACCGATAATATGAAAACATCAAGCATATACCTTAATTCAACCAAACAGCCATTAACAATACCATCCTCAAGCAACTTTGCTTCTTTTGACAGACTTTGTTCTCGGCATGGGAAACTACAGATACCATTCTTGGCAGACTGTATTAGATTATCTATTGTAGTAATAATCTTGACCATTCCATTTAGACAACAGGTGGAAGCTAAAGCCATTTCAATATCATTCTTCTGCCTCAAACAAATTAGTTCCTTCATAAAAGAGTCACCTTCTTCATCAGAATCTCTTCCACATTTTGTCCCAAAGGATACTGAAAAGCTCAACAGCCAATACTTGATCAACTCAAGTCCAATCTTAGGGACAAATTCTGGAAGCCATGGCACATGCCCTTCAGTTTCCTGAGGGCTTGTAGTATCCCCCCATGTCACCCTTTCAAGCACTCTGAAAAGCATGTGAGTCACTGCAGCATAAACCCACAACAAAGGAGTTGCAGAAAGATCTCGAAAAGTAGAGTCATGTCTCCGTTCCTCTTGTCCCTCAAACAAGTTACATACTTCTGGATTGCATCTGGTTGCAATCCACTTTATGGCTAAGTCAACCATTGGACCAACATAACTCCAAGACCAGACCTCTGTGTCACCAGTAGACTCAGGGAGTTGATTGTTTAGACATTGCTGTGAATATATATCTGGAAGTCTTCCAGCCAGAGCCTCCAGAACAAGGTATGCCTCCCTAGAGATGGAAGTAGATTCATATAGAACATTGCTTTCAACAAGTTTTTCAAATGAAGGTGGATTCAACCAAAAACACAAGGCAGGGAACATTTCTGAGAAGTAAGACACACAATATCCATATCGAATGCAGACCCTCCAAAAACGCAATTGTTCCACAATCAGAGCAGACCCAAGTTTACATTTTTCCTTCCCTAACTTCAGCCAGTGATCAATTGAGGAAGGGTATTGATATAAATTCCAAATCATGGTCTGGAAATACCCATTCTTTAAGAACTCTACGCAAGTTTTCAGGTCCAACCGAGCTAAGACCTTTTCCATAATCAAATGAAACATTACTAATGATTCTCTAGCTGCTAATGCAGACATAACTTAAAAATTAAAATACATAACACAGGAAAATAGAATATGACGCAAGCAACCTATAAAATAAAATTGAAAATTACCACTCACCTTCAAGAGCTTTACAGATTTTATCATCGAGGATCGAATTTCTAAATTGTCAACAGTGAATCTATTTACAATTGTTTGAACAAGTCTTTCGCAATTCAGTACAGCATTTGCACATGTAGGTGAATGCCTTGCTATCGCAATCAGTATAGAAATAATAGATTCATCCAAAGCCATTGCAGTATCTGTCTGCGATCATTAGAGAATAATTAATTTGACAATGAAGTTCATAAACTGTAAACCAGAAAAATATTCTTATTTCTTAATCTTTCTACACAAAAGATCATGACATCAAATGATTCATTAATTTTATACCTCCAAAAGATAACGAAGTCTAGGAAGGATTCCCATGCGAACTAAACCTACAGTAAAATCTTGCCCAGCAACCACTACGTCATCTTGAATTGTATGTTTCCCTTCAGTCTCATCATCCATTGAATCCTCACTAAAAGGAAGAACATTAGAAGGTTTAGCACTGTACTTCCAGAACCCCCCTTGAAGGAAGCCAACATCAATATCCGGCCTGCTCCTGAAAACCGGTGCTGTGCAAATATCCTTGTCACAAGTTGCTATTTTCTGGAAGTAAAATATTACAGATGAATCTAATTTTAAACACAATAATAGTATTAGACTAAAAGATAGTAAATATAAACAAGATTTGCAGTTACCTCTGACATATCAAAGTAGTTCTCATTCACATCACAACCCAATACACATTGAACAACTTTTACACAGGCTAGAACTACAGAGTTGTGGTTATCATCAAGACACATCCTATGAAAAAAGAGAGAGAGCATAACTATCAACACAAAATGCCTATAATGGGGGAAAATTAAGTACATGCCACATGGATACCACTTTGAGTAAATAAAAAGAAAAGGAGAGAACAAGCTCCAATTAATAGAGTTTTATATTCCAATATGGTGGTGTAATGATATGTTACTGAAGACATAGCACTAACCCTCACATCTAAATATGCTAATACAGGGCTCCATCCTATTAAATATGGAAAGAAATCATGAAATACAATTAAATATGGAAACCCAACCAAAGAGATTGTCTAAGATACTCTAAAATACTCTTTAGATATAATAACAATCAATTTGTATCCTAATGATCAACTACATTATATAAACTACAACTTGGACCTAAAATAAGATTCACCTTAGTGACAACACAAGCTCAGGTTCTGGACCTAGTGCAAAAGCCCAAAAAGCCTCCCAGTCAATTGATTTGTCAACTTTGTTCTCACTTTTCTCCATATTCCTTGTCCTGTCTTCGCTAATATAGTGTAGTGCCTTATCAAGCACGGATGAAAGGAGATGCAATGCAATGGCCCTTTGTCCAGGAATCTGAAAAATAACATTTGGCAGATGCTGTGTTACTTAAGTGGAAAACACTATCATTTTTCTTCTTTTACATTCATAAATGAGAAGTCATTCAAACTGTTCCAGGTCCAGGCATCTAATGTAAAGCTGCATCCAACCCTAAACATTAACATACCACACTTCTAGTGAGTGTCACGGCTTCTTTAATTGTATAACCGGAAGCACCAGGATCTCCCTCAGTCCGCAGATAGTCCCGTTCAGTGACATTATCTGTATCATGAGTCGTGACAATGAGAAAGAATTTCCACATATTTAAACCTACATCTTATCCCAGATTCCAGAATAAACAGATATCGATACATATAGTATGGGTTTGGGCACATAGTTTAAATAAGAACTTATGCAACAAGCTACATAAGGGCTTTTGCTAGAAATTTGACCATGAAACTTATTGAAATAAGTCAAGAAGAGCTTATGAGACTCATAATTTTTCATAAGTTCCTTCAAATACATCCATAGTAATACAGTAATAAATAATAATGTAATATACCACAAAAGATAACATTTCTAAGAGAAGAAAGAGACAAGAGAGAAAGAAACTGAGAGATAGAGAGAACTCATGCTGAATGAGTATTGTATTGCTCTGAAAATGATTTACAGCTTGATGAATTTTCTTAGCTATTACATTTGAGCTAACTGAACTTATAGGAAGAGACAGCTGGCTTGAATGATATGACAGCTCAACAGCTAACTAACTTTGTCACACTAGTCATGTGTGACTGGGGATAGTAATCCCCTGTGGCAGGGACTAGCCCGAGCCACCAATCTAGCTAGGTTCCTTAGTTTGAGTGTATACACTCATGACATTTGATGGATATTAAGGCCCCGTTTAGATTACGAAAACATTTCCTGTTTTCATCTTCTATTTTTTAGTTTTAATTACAAAACTGTCATCCTGTTTTCTGTTCCTAAAATTTTATAAAGGAAACACTTTTTTCAATACAAATTTTTAAAAATAGAAAACATGATGACAGTTTTGTAATTATAACAAAAAACAAGAAACGTTTTCATAATCCAAATGGGGCATAGCATTTAACGCCAACAGAAAATCAGGAATAATCAGTTATATCGATGAATATTCAAATTTATACATTCTCTTTTATAGAAATGCTAACATCTAAAGTGCTTAATATTGAACAGTAACCATCAAATCAGTCTAGGCAAGAACCAGAGCAATACTCTAATTGCAGGTCTAACGCACAAAAGGGAGGTTGGGGGGCCAGAATCTGGTCGCTGCTCTCAGACAGACCATAATTTAGCAATGGCACTGATTTTCACCATTCCTGTATGTATTTACATGCAATGTATTGCCTACAAGATTCACAAAGAAATGCTAATAGCGTGTGCAGTAAAGATTAAATTTGGATAAATAATCAATTATTTTTCAAGCACTCTCTCAAGAATCTGAAAAATTGAGCAATTATTTCTCAAAATAAGTTGAAATAAACACACTAAGAATTTTCAGTTTATGCGCATTTAGAAGTTTAGACAAGTAAAAGAGGGCCATCATGGATTGTTGGAAACAAAATTAATATTAATATTAAATACAAGTCACAATCTATAAGTAATGCTTGGTGTTTCATGAAGAAAAGAATCCAAAGATTAATATGTACACTGTCTCTAGCTGGGCTGACCTTTGATTTACCACATACCCAAAAAAGATCAAACACACAAGAGCATATATCTATATTAGGAACACATGTTATCACTAGCAAAGCACCATATATTCAAAAGGCTAAAAAGAGACCATATCTGTAAGACAACAGATACACATGCAAGGATCATGCAAGCATCAGATTGATATTAGAGAATAATAAATAAGGCATACCATGCACTGATACTTGTTTAGAATCAACAACGTCCCCAGACAATGAAAATCGTAACTCTCCAACAGCCTCAACTCTATTGCTCCAAGCATTCCATGAGCTACTGTTAGTGGTGGTTGGAGTCTTTGTGCTAGTTTTCTCATCTTCTACCTTCTTTTTGGATGAAGGTGACATCACTGTATGAGACATGCCATCCTCTGTATGCAGGCATTTTACATCTTGAGCACTCTGAACTTGTTGATTCACTGATTCTGAACCAGTACCCACTTCTGATTTTAAATTATTGCCATGTTTCTTCAATTTCTCCTGCCCCCTCCTCTGAAGTACTTTTAGTAATGCAGGGTTGATCTTATCCATTATCTCAGCCCTGGCTTCCTCAATCTCCTCAGCAGACATTTGCTTGATCCTAGCTTGATTCTCAGCATCAATTTCACTCTCAAAAGACTTGGACATGTGTTCATTGAAGGAACCAGAACTAGACAGCACTGAAGTTTGCTCTAACCTTGGCACATCTTGGGGTTCAAAATTGTAATCAAGCATTCTATTGGAATAAAATTGGCCCAGTTCAGGCACAGATTCATTTTCTTTCTTTTCATAATTGATCCTAGCGTATTTAGCATTTTCCTGGTGTTCTACTTTATTGGGTGTATCTAGTTCCATAGTTGTGGCTGAATTGTTAACCCCACTGTCTAAATTATGCAACCAGGTTTTGGCATCCACTTCCATAGAAGCAAAGATGTTATCACTGGAAGAAGATGAGGTCTTCTTGTCTGCACTCTTGACATCATTTTCATTCTTTTGTTCCCCTGCATTTCGGCTAGGGTTTGACGCATCCTCTTCAGATTCCTTTCCCAAGGAATTATCATCATCTTGAGCAAACTCTTTCCACTTACTAAAATCCAAACGCTTTTTTCTCCTCCTTTCTACCGGCTTAGCAAAGGGTGCGACTTTTTCAAACTCTGTTAAAATTTTATCTTCTTCATCCTCAAAATTATAGTCACCACCATCCTCCTCCTCCTCATTATCCCCTCCACTACTCAAAGGACCCCAATGCTGTAAAATCACCAGAACCAGAGTATCAGTACACAAAACTCACTAACCCCATCACACGAACTACATTCACAAAAAAACTAAAATGAGACAATTAAGCACACGGACTTCCAACAACAACGACCTGTAAGGCTCAACAAATTCAGTGAGCAATTCAACGGTTAGTTCTACATTGCTCTTGCAAAACCGATCCATGCTTCAAAAGCAAGCACTTTATGAGAAATCCAAAAAAAAAACTCTCATGAGTTCACTAAAAAAGTCAAAACAATAAGAAGAAAACGCAATAAGAAGAAAGCAACGAACCCCACCAAAGGACAAACAGAGAAAAACGAGGAGTATCACGTATGTCTCTAATTAAAATTCATGAAATCCGAAGTCAATGCTTTCTAACTTGCCCTCCTCGGCTAAACTCATTATAATCCTAGAAAACACAAAAGACTAGTTTTTTTCCATATATAATACACTATAAAAAGGCTTCATATTCATTAAAGCATAACACAACATAATACAAGAAGATTAAGGCTTTGCAAGTAAAAGGGTAGTGAAAGGGCAACAGGGGTCACTTACAGGGCCATGTGAACGATGGCGTGCAACGGGGAAAGGAAGAACAGTGGGTTTTGGGAAAAAGTGGAAGGGTGTGGTTTTGTTTTGTGAATCAGAGATACCCTTTTCAACGATGGAACCAACCAAGCTAGAAGTAACACCTTCGTTTATTTGGAGTGCGCTCGTGTTGAATACCTTTACCTTCCTGGGTCCTCCTACTTTCCCCTTCTGATTCTCCATACCACACACAAAATGGACAGAGTTACACGGAATGAGAAAGGATTCACTCTGGGCTAGGCTTTCTTTGGAGTTTGGGAGCTTCTACAAAACCTGTTTTTCAATGGAAATCTATACTTAATACCAAAAAAAAATAAATATGGAAATCTATACTTTATACTTATCTAATTATATATCTTAATCTTAATCATCATCTCTATATCTATTATATACATCTACTAGCTATGTACCCGTGCGGACGCACGGGTTATGACCTTTGATTAAAATTATTAACTAATATGTTATATTAATTGTTGTAATATTTGTAACATAATATAATATACTATGTAATATACAAAAAATAAAATATAGAATGTCATATATATAGGATGGATATCATATATTAATTCCGACTCGGATTCAGCATATTTCGAGTGTCCCACTCTCCATGTGGTCCATCTTTTTAGCTCTTGTGTTATAGGGCTTGCCCATGGAGCTCTGGTGTGTAGAAATGGTGTGAAGGAAGTTCATTTTGGGTAAAGAATGCCTTGGCCGGCAAATGTTTGATTTTATGGCTAGGCTTTTGTAATGTATGTAGATATAATGACATTTTGTATAGCTACGAATTAATATGGATAATTGGTGTGGATGATGAATATATGATGATGATTTTTGAAGGTCATGTATGGAAAATGAGACCCTAGTACTTATGGCTCATTTTCATTAGTGACCTTAACTTTGATTAGATAATGAAAATTATGTATGATGCAATTAGAATTAATGAATGAATAAAGGTTTCTATAAGAATTGTACTTTATAGAACATATATAGTAATAAGCTTAATTAGAACATGATTCATGAGTTGGAATGAAAATTTATAGGTATGATGGTTTGGAATGCGTTTTAAAGGCTTAACATGATGTATGTGAGGTGATGAATTTAACCAATTTGACTTGAATTGAGTTTTGGTATGTTCAGTTGTTTAATTCCCCTGTTATCTGTGTTTTTACTGGTATTCTCGCTCAGGCGAGAATCCCCTGTGTTGGTATATAGCCACTGGCCAATTCTCGCTCAGGCGAGAGTGGGTCTCGCTCAGGCGAGAGTAGGTCTCGCTCAAGCGAGATTGCCCACGCATCTGATGTTACCCACTAGAGAAAAATCGCTTAGGCGAGTAGGGTCTCGCCCGAGCGTGAGTGAGGTATTTTGCCACTGGACCATTTTCACTTGAGCAAAAGGCCTTTGGATGTGGCACTCGCTCAAGCGAGTGAACATATGTTAGATTCTGGACGAATTTCGCTTACGCTCGCTTGCTTCGCCCAAGCGAACTCTGAGAATCTCGCTCCAGCGAGTTGGGGCTCGCTCAAGCGAGACGACCCCTGATACTCTTCTTCTTCTTTTCGCTCAGCGTGTGGCATAGCTCGCCCAAGCGCCCCACTCGGTCTCGCTCAAGCGAGTGTGACTACTTGAGCGAGTTATGCTCTGATTCTCCAAATTTCATTGTTTAATTATTTCCCTAAATCCAAAACCCTACTGGAAAGACTCTCAGAATGTCATCTCACTCGGAAGTGTCCCACTCAGAGGCACTTCATTCGGAAAACCATCAGTCCAGATAGACTCCACTCGGAGATGTTTCTGTTTTACTCGGATTTTACCTCACTCGAACGTGTCTCAATTGGACACAAAGTTTCTTCACTCTGGAATGATTCTTGTAATGATGTTTCACTCGGAAACATCTTCACTTTACATGGAATTGATCTTCTCATCCCTATCTCACTCGGAATTGAATAACTATCATTCGGATAATCATAATTCACTCGATATCGTATACATTCTCACTCAGAAACTGAAGACCAATTCGAGCAGGAATTAAATGGAATTTATCAATCGGATATTTATTCTTCTCGGAATCATTCACTCAGGAAACATAATCAATCAGAGTTCAAGTCTTTGTCCAGAAGCATTCTTTCTGGAAAGACTCACTCAGAATGTCATCTCACTCGGAAGTGTCCCACTCAGAGGCACTTCACTGGGAAAACCATCCATCCAGATAGACTCCACTCGGAGATGTTTCTGTTTCACTCAAATTTTACCTCACTCGAACGTGTCTCAATTGGACACAAAGTTTCTTCACTCTGGAATGATTCTTGTAATGATGTTTCACACGGAAACATCTTCACTTTACATGGAATTGATCTTCTCAGCCCTATTTCACTCGGAATTGAATAACTATCATTCGGATAATCATAATTCACTCGGCATCGTATACATTCTCACTCGGAAACTTCTGTCTTAACATAATTCACTCGGAATCGTGTATATTTACACTCGGAAAATCTTGTCTTTAACATTTTTCACTCGGAAATTCATTCTGAATTTCTTCTTTAATCTTTTTAAATTATTTTTCTATAAATCACAAAAATTGGGATGTTACAAACATGCTCAATTAACAACCCTAAAATAAAGGATAGGAGCACTAACATAAGGCATCCCGAATTGAATCCTATCACCATTTTTCAACATGTACTTCACACAAAACTGAGGCCAACCGGAGCCAAGGTGAACTTCCCAAGGCCTTCGCCCGGTCTAATGAACCTCAAGGGATAACACGTCTTCAAATCCTTCCATCTTGGCGAGTACTTTTGTTGGCCTGTGAGGGAAAATCAGGGGAACTAAACTCGACGGTAGATCCTGAAAAACAAACAACAACATCACTAAGGTATAGAGGACAAAATTGACATGAAAAAGGTTTAAGGTATAGAGGACAAAATTGACAACAGATATTGTTGAACCATTTACAATGTCACTCTTATTCAATGGTCTGCATCTGTAAAAAACTCTGATATTCCCCTTGAGTTCAATCACTTCATTGTAAAGCTGCCTACGCTCAAAAGACTCCTTCAGGTACTTTCTTTTCAACACTTCATATTCAACACCTAATGAGCGACAGAAAGATCAAAACCTAGTATAAACTTATCTTTAAGAGCCAGAAACTATTATTCAAATTTATGTTAATGTTAGAGCCTTACCAAGAAACTGAATAGACTTCAAAACATCCTGGCCTGGGAAGGACTCAAATGTTAGCTTCACTTGATTAGACGGGGCCACATGTTCTTTCTTCAAAGTCTGATACATGAAGCATAGAAACCAACATTAAGAAAAGCAATATTTGGAATGATTCATATTCTTTTATGTGATCATCAAACCATAAAAAGTACCTGAACTTTGGCACTTAAGAAGTCAATAAATTTCTTCAATATTGTGAGCGTATGACCCTGATATGGAGAACTTACACGGGCTTCATCACTGGTCATACTATGCTTAACGATGATGTCCGCTGTTTCATCCAATTGCGTTGCATTATCTAACGATATGTAAAAACCAGACAGCAGAAGCAAAATCAAAACTGGTTTCTTGATATAATAATATTTTTCACTTTCTTTCTTAATATTTTTCAGATAAAACAATTCTCAATCCCAAATCATGTTGTTTTTCTTTCCTAACACCACTAAATTACTCGTAATATATACAATCCTGAAATGGTTATTTATTTATTTTTTTAAAAAAAGATGAGAAATAGGAGAAACCTATGTTGGAAGGTTTATCTAAGGAGGCGTCAGAATTACAGTGAATGAAAAATCGATTAAACTTTTCAGTGAGAATGTCAATGATTTGATCTGCAAGAAGTGAGAGATTTGTTAAATTGGTGAAAGAGAAAGCGAAAGAATGAAAGTAGAGGAAAGAGATAGGAGCGTTACCAACCATAGCCATAGAAGATCATTGATGTGAGCTTCGAAGGTTTCTTTGCTTGCTGTTCAGTGGTTGGTTGGTTGGAGCACAGAGAGAGAGAGATTTGAATTTTGGGATCGGAACGTGTCTGTTTGAAAATTGCAACAGCCAGAAACAACAAAATTACGATGGAGATTCCCTTGACATGGCTTTCACCTTGTAACAGTGATCAGAGAAAATAGAGGAAAGAGCTTCTGAGAGAGAGACAGACGCGTGAGGAATTTGGAGAGACAAAGAAAAGTGAGAAAAGAGAATTAAAGAATTAGGGAAAGGAAAAAATGTTTTGAAACTCTGAACCATTAAATGCAATTTTATGGAAAATTTTAAATCTGAATTTCAAACGGAAGATGAAGGAGTTAATGCACATAGGGAACCTTGGAAACTGAAACCAATGGACATTAAGTGGAAGAGAGAGAAAGAGATAAGTAGTTAAAATCAGAGGAGAAGGTTTTTGGAGGGAATAAGGATTAACCACGGATTGACACCTGTTAGATTCCACTTTCTATCAAGTGTCTTTTATATTAGATATAGATTACATCTATTATATACATCTATAAGGCTTTTTATGACACGTGTCAGCATCTAATGAAATCTCATTTATTTTATTTTTAAATTTAAAATAAAAATAAATTAGTTTATTTGTTTTTATTTTTAAAACTGATTTTTCAAAATTAATAGTAGATAACAACTTATCAAATCAATCTTTTTAAAATAAAAATAAATTAGTTTGTTTATTTTTTATTTTTAAAATCTATTTTTAAAAATTAATACTAGATAACAACTTATTAAATAATTTTTTTAAAAAAATAAATTTGTTTGTTTGTTTTTTATTTATAAAACCTATTTTTCAAAATTAACAAATAGATAACAACTTATCAAATCAATTTTTTAAAATAAAATAAATTATTTATTGATTTTTTATTTTTAAAACCTGTTTTTCAAAATTAATAACTAGATAACAACATATCAAATCAATTTTTTTAAAATAAAAATAAATTTGTTTGTTTGTTATTTTAAAACCTATTTTTCAAAATTAATAGATAAATAACAACTTATCAAATCAGTTTTTTTAAAATAAAAATAAATTTATTTTTTTATTTCTAAAACCTGTTTTCCAAAATTAATAGTAGATAACAACTTATCAAATCAATTTTTTAAAATAATACCCTTAATTATCTATAATGTCAAACTTATAAATTTATAATTTTTTAAGTATTTTATGTGTCTTCTCTCTTCATCTTACTCTGCCACTATCGACGTTCATGTTCACCCCCACCATTTATCAAATTTGATTCACTCCTCACTTCTATTGTTGTTAGGATGAATCTCACCTACTCTCTTTTTGCTAACATTAAAATTGTAACGGTTAATTGGAAGTTCTATGTTAGAGTCATCAATTTACGGAGGAAAGAAGATTTTAGTGACACTAAAATTCTCAATACATTGGAGATGGTTCTGGTTGATCAAAAGGTAAATTATAGGTGTGATCAAACCTACAGATCATGAGTTCAAAATTAGTTTTAACGATAATACTATTTTCAAATCATTTGAGTATAATGACATCCAAATGATATTTTAAATTTTTTTTATTTATTGATATTTTAAACGATAACATATTCTAATGTAATAATAGGTATTGTTCAATATAATTGCTTTATTTTATTTATATACAATTAATATAAATTTATATAATATTGCGTGAAATTTTTCCTAGATATAATTGGACATATGGTACAAAGAGATGGCCTTATTGAACAAGTAAAGGGTGAGAGGACTTCAAAACGAATTGAGATAATACTTGAAGATTTATAGTAAATTATGTTTATCTCAATTATATACATTTGTAAAGTTTTTTATGGCATGTGTCAGCGTCTTATAAAGCCCCATTTATTTTATTTTTTAAATTTAAAATAAGAATAAATTAGTTAGTTTGTTTTTTATTTTAAAATTGATTTTTCAAAATTAATAGTAGATAACAACTTATCAAATCAATCTTTTTAAAATAAAAATAAATTTGTTTGTTTGTTTTTTATTTTAAAACCTATTTTTCAAATTTAATACTGCATAACAACTTATCAAATAATTTTTTTAAGAGAAAATAAATTAGTTTGTTTATTTTTTATTTTTAAAACTTGTTTTTCAAAATTAATAAATAGATAACAACTTATCAAATCAATTTTTTTAAAATAAAATAAATTTGTATGTTGATTTTTTATTTTTAAAACTTGTTTTTCAAAATTAATAACTAGATAATAACATATCAAATCAATTTTTTAAAATAAAAATAAATTCGTTTATTTGTTATTTTAAAACCTATTTTTCAAAATTAATAGATAGATAACAACTTATCAAATCAATTTTTTAAATTAAAAATAATTTTTTATTTTTAAAACCTGTTTTCCAAAATTAATAGTAGATAAGAACTTATCAAATCAATTTTTAAAATAATACTCTTAATTATATATAATGTCAAACTTATAAATTAATATAATTTTTTAAAGCACTTTACGTGTCTTGTCTCTTCATCTTACTCTGCCACCATCGACGTTCATGTTCACCCCCCACCATTTATCGAATCTGATTCACTTCTCACTTCTATTGTTGTTAGGATTCACATACTTTCTTTTTTCTAACATTAAAGTTGTTACCCAAGTGGCCTCTAGGAAACTCAAGAGGAGGATGAATTAAGTTGTTGAGGGGCTTTCCTAGAATAAGATTTTCTTCTAAAATCTTATAGTAAAAAATCAAACCTTATGAAATCAAATAGAATACTCAAGTAAATTAAATATTAAAGCCAGAAATATAAGGAGTTTAAGGTAAAGAAAATTACAAACAGTGATTTTATACTAGTTCAGCCAACCCTGCCTACGTCCAGTCCTCAAGCAACCCTTGAGATTTCCACTATACTTTCAAACATGTTTTTACAAGATACAACCTGCTTCCACACCTTGGGAACCCCCCTCCCCCCCTGTGGTAAAGCCTTTTATAACTCAAGAGATCCTTCTCTTGAACACCTTTTTCCCTTGGAAAATAATTTCCAAGTTACACTCTTAAGAACTCAAAAAAGATCTTCATAAAGTTAACACTCTCTTCTAAAGTATATGAAACAAATTGAAGCACTAAAATGAATAATAGGAGAATATGGCCTTAAGAACTTAATTCAAGAAAGAGTGGGAAGAATTGAGTGATTTTCACAAATGATTTGCATCTCTATTTATAGTAGAAGAAAGGGTATCATTGAAGGGTAATAAATTGTGAAAAGAAACCTTTTCAATTGATCCTTAAATGGTTGTGACATTTGGAGTTCAAAACCCTAAGAGATGCAATGGTTCATGCGTTCTGGGCACGTGGTAATCGATTACAATATTATGGTAATCGATTACTTAATTTAAATTTTAAATTATTTTTCTAACATTAAACTTGGTAATCGATTACTGGAATTAGGTAATCGATTACTTGCATTTAACTTATGCTAAAAAAATCATGTTTTTAATTTTCAAAAACATTTTCTTAATGGTAATCGATTACGTGCATAGTGTAATCGATTACATCCTATCAGAATGCATATTTTCAAAAGCTTAGTAGTTTATGTCATGAGTTTTCTTATTAATTCTTACATTGTTTTCCTAAAGTTCCTTGCTTGATTTGCCCAACACATTTTTGTCATTATCAAAACACATCTTGGTCTTCATTCTCCCCATTTTGATGATGACAACTCCTTTCTGAAAATCAAGAAAAATGTGTGCATCTAGGAAAATATATATTTTTGGGTACTCCCCCTTTGTTTTTCAATCTAACCAATTCTTTAAGTATTTTTCTTAAAAGAAATTTGTATTTAAAAGTAATTTTCAATCACGCGTCTAGTAATTATAACAATTATTTAATTGCATGTGGTAACTATAGCAAGTAGGAAAGTTGATTTTTATTGATTGTATTATTCTCCCCCTTTGTCATTATCAAAATTAGAGAAGCATAAATTAGAAAGGATAGAACGGAGAAAAGACAATATTATTATTATAGCAAAGGAAAGGAAACACCCAAAGCAAACAACAAAATAAGACAAAAAAAACTTAAAACATTAAACATTTAAAACAAAACTTAAAACAAAGTCTTATAATAATTAAAAAAAGGAAATTATTCTAGGTGGGGTCCAGTGGTGGAAAGCGGTAGAGGATGGTATTCATGGTGGTGTCAACATGATCAAAATGATCCTTGACATAGGACCGAAGAGATTGAAGCTCGATTGCGAGGTCGGTCATGGAAAGGGAACCGGTAATGGGATCAGGATCGGATTGAGGAACAGTGACCTTTGGAACCCAATCGCCATCTTCATTTTATTTGTAGCCAAATGAAGATAAGGTGGTCCTACCAATTATGAATGAATGTTGGGGCTTGATGCAAAGGTCCTTGGTGATAGGCATATCAAAGTGGCAGAGAATACGTGTGATCAATCTAGCATTAGGGAGCGGAGCATTGGCTTTCAAAGCCTTTTTCATACGGTACCAGACAAGAGCACCCCAATTGAGAGGATTCATGGTCATGAGAGACCATATCATAACTAAGTCCGCTTTAGTGACTTGCTCAAGGTTGGTGGTGCGAGGCATGAGAATGTGAGCGATAACATAGTGCATGACTCAACATTCGAAAGAGAGGGAACCAACCAACAGTCGTCCTCCAATATCAGCACCTTCATGACACACCAAACATCGAGTATCAAGACTGTTATATTCATCAGCCCAAGCATCCAAGATGGTTCCTTCAAAAATCTCATTGAATGAAGTAAGTTTAGAAAGTTCAGAGAACATATCTTCATTGGTGTAGATGAGAACCTTCTTGAGTTTGAAAACAATGCACCCATTGTAAAATTTCATATTTCTACAAAACAATCGAACTAAGTCAGGAAAGTGATTTTCTTTCAAGGTGAGGAAGAGGATGAGATCTTGGTATTCAAAGAATTGACAGCAGTCAAGAGATTTGATACATTGCTCATCAATGTACTTGGGGTCATTGATATCATGAGTGGAACAAAGAGTAGTAGCATTCTTGCTGTTCAGGATATGAGAAAAATTCAACATACGTATGAAGGGAAGGATTACGAGGAATGGGATCAAATGAGGAAAAAGGGGTGGTTCTTTTCTTCTTGGATGCATGAGAGGGAGAGGGGGAAACCATTGGGGATGTTTGGTTTGCAGTTGGGAAAACGGAGTTGAGTTGAATTGAAAAATTTAAGAGTTGATATTAATTCTTCACGTCGTTCGAGATAATCAAAACTCCGTTGACCCGTAGGATCAAAAACCTCCCAGTGGCCAACGGAGGTTTTCTCCGTTTGAAAGGGTTTCCAAACGTCCTCATTCTGTAAGAGAAAAAAAGTGCAAAAGGAAATAAATTTGAGTTTGTGAGTTATGACGTTAAAATATAGTGTCTGGTTTATGGTTGATAATCGATTACATGGGGCATAATCGATTACAGGGCAAGCGAACAGACTCTAGACATGAGCAGTTGAGAAAACATATGGTCAGTGCATTAAGGCAACTGACACACGCGACCAGACGTGGGGAAGTGGATTGGCATGGGAAAACGCATTTTGAAAAGCCATAAACGGTTTTAAATGAATAAACAATGGAAATTAATTGAAGAAAATCAAGAGATTGATGAGAGAGAAGATCGTGGCATGAGTAACGAACAATCAGACCCTTCAAAACATCGCGGTAATCAATTACGGGAGTAGTTTTTTGAGACTATAAAGGATGACAGGTGAAGTGGGAAGTGTGAAAGGTTGGGATTATGGGGAAACGAAAAGACAAGTTACTTTATTCAAAATTTAAAAAGTTATGATAAGAAATAATAAAATAAATAATGAAAACTATATATGGAATGAAAGGGTCAAACGTACCTTTATGTTGCTCTGACAGCGTCCATTAATAGGCTTGGTAATAGATTATGAATATTCTATAATCAATTACATTATTATGATTTTTGAATTTAGAATTCTTTAAAGAGGCATGTGTGCATATCTCTGTTTTGGTAATCGATTACCATATTGTGTAATCGATTACATGCTGAAGAAAAATTTCTAGCATGTTGTATTGATTTTAGTTGGGATTAATTAGGGTTTTTGACCCATTTGGGTCTCTTTTTTTTAAAAAATTATACTTTTGGGCCTGTTTTAAAATTATTTAGCGGTCTGGGTGTGTGTTTTGTCTGGTAGAAGGACGAATTTGGAAATTCGACGAAATTGTAGGGAACAGGACACGTGTCAACACCCCCTAAATTCGCAATTCGACGAAATTGTAGGGAACAGGACACGTGTCAACACCCCCTAAATTCGCCTGCGGGGCGAATTCGCCACATATCAGGCAGGGGAAAATGATTAACAAAATCGTCCACACTAGGAGTCGAACCTATCACCTACGAGTCATGGTTTGATACCACAACCACTAAGACAACTGACTCTTTGAGGCAAATAAGAAATATTATTAAATATACTACTTTCTATTCTTACTCACATATAACATATTAAATATATATTTTATAACATATTCAATATATATTAATGTATATTCTATTATATATAAAAATATTTTAAATATATATATTAAAATATAATAAATATATATTTAATTTATAAATGATATATTATAATATAAAATATATATTTATATTTAATATTTAATATCTATTATTAAATACATATGTTAATATATTTTATATATTCTATTATAATATTATTATAATATTAACATTGATAACATTAATAGAATATATAAAATATATTAATATACATATTTAAAATATAAATATATAAAATATATTAATATACATACGTATTTAATAATAGATATTAAATATTAAATATAAATATATATTTTATATTATAATATATCATTTATAAATTAAATATATATTTATTATATTTTAATATATATATTTAAAATATTTTTATATATAATAGAATATACATTAATATATATTTAATATGTTATAAAATATATATTTAATATGTTATATGTGAGTAAGAATAGAAAGTAGTATATTTAATAATATTTCTTATTTACCTCAAAGAGTCAGTTGTCTTAGTGGTTGTGATATCAGACCATGACTCGTAGGTGACAGGTTTGACTCCTGGTGTGGGCGATTTTGTTAATTATTTTCCCCTGCCTGACACGTGTCTTGTTCCCTGTAATTTCGTCTTTCCAGTAGACGAAGACGAATTCAAATATTGATGTGACTGAAACACACCTAGACCGTTGAATAATTTTAAAACAGGCCCAAAAGTATAATTTTTTTAAAAAAGAGACCCAAATGGGTCAAAAACCCGATTAATTATTCCTAATTTTGTTCTAATATGGAAAAATTGGTCTTTTGGCAATGGTTTCATGAATATATCTGCTAACTGTTTTGAGGTTTCTATGAATTCTAGAATGCAATCTCTCTTTTATACGCGATCTCTAAGGAAATGATGTCGTATTTTGATATGCTTAGTTCTGGAGTGTTGAATAGAATTTTTGGAGAGATTGATGGCACTAGTATTATCATATTTGATGGAATGTTTTCTAGGGTTATACCATAGTCATGTAGTTGTTGCTTCATCCATAAGATTTGGGCATAAATACTACTGCAGCAACATATTCTGCTTCGATAGTGGATAAGGCAACACTGTTTTGCTTTTTACTATTCCAGGATACTAAGACAGAACCTATCAGATGACATGTACCACTAGTACTTTTCTTGTTGGTTTTACACCCAGCAAAGTCTAAATCAGAGTAACCTATTAGGCTGCATGAAGATCCTCTTGGATACCATAGTCCTAATTCTATAGTTCCTAATATCTCATTATTCTTTTTACAGCCTTAAGGTGTGATTCTTTGGGATTTACTTGATATCTAGCACATAAGCATATAGAGAACATGATATCAGGTCTACTAGCAGAGAGATAAAGGAGGGATCTGATCATACCTCTATATTGCTTTATATCCATGAATTTTCCACTTTCATCTTTATCCAAGTAGCAAGCTGTGCTCATCCGTGCTGCTATAGAATTTGCATTGCTCATTCCAAATTTTGTTAAAAGTTCTTTGCAATACTTGGCTTGATTGATGAAGATCCCTTCATTTGTTTGCTTTATTTGTAGGCCAAGGAAGAAATTTAATTCTCCCATCATGGACATTTCAAATTCTCTTTTCACGATGGTTGAGAACTCGCTACACAAGGATTCATTAGTGGCACCAAAGATAATATCATCTACGTATATTTAAACTACTAGGATGCCATGTTTGTTCCTTTTAATGAATAATGTAGTGTCAACCTTTCCTCTTGTGAATTTGTTATCCAAAAGGTATGTACTTAGCCGTTCATACCATGCCCTAAGTGCTTATTTCAGACCATACAGGGCCTTTTTCAATTTGAACACATGATTGGGCAATTTTGGATCTTCAAATCCAGGGGGTTAATGTACATATACTTTCTCTTGAATATATCCATTTAGGAAGGCACTTTTAACATCCATCTAATAAAGCTTAAAGTTCATTATAGAAGCAAAGGCAAGTAGCATTCTAATAGCTTCTAATCGGGCTACTGGGGCATATGTTTCCTCATAATCAATTCCCTCTTCTTGGTTATACCCTTTAGCCACTAGTCTTGCTTTGTTACGTACTACTATTCCATTTTCATCTAATTTATTTTTGAATACCCATTTAGTTCCTATAATTGGATGATTCCTAGGTTTAGCTACTAATTCCCAGACTTCATTTCTCTCGAATTGGTTCAGTTCTTCTTGCATGGCAATTATCCAATGTTCATCAATGATAGCTTCATCTATATTTTTAGGTTCTATTAATGAAACAAGGCCATATTACTACATGTATTTCTGAGAGAGTTTTGAGTAGTTACCCCTTTAGAGATATCTTCAATGATGTTGTCAATGGGGTGATTCTTTGAAAATCTTTATTCCTTTAGAAGTTCATTGGGATGTGTATCTTCCTTGGGTTCATCTTCTTTGGCTTGATCTTTACTTTGGATGTTGGTTTTCTCCATTAGGTCTATAACATCATTAATGGTTTCTTCTCTAGAATTTGGAGAGTTAGTTTCATCAAAAGCAATATGTATAGATTCTTCTATATTCATGGTTCTCTTGTTGTATACTCTAAATGCTTTACTATTTAAGGAATATCCTAGAAAAATCCCTTCATCTGATCTGGCATCAAATTTCCCTAGACTTTCCTTACCATTATTTAGAATAAAACATTTGCATCCAAAGATATACAGATGAGCGATGTTTGGTTTTCTTTCTTTATATAGCTCATAAGGTGTCTTCTTTAAAATGGGTCAAATCAATGCTCTATTCATAATATAGCAGGCAGTATTCACAACATCAGCTCAGAAATATTTAGGGATATTTAAATCGTTTAACATTGTTCTAGCTAGCTCTGTGAGAGACCTATTTTTCCTTTCTACAACCCTATTTTGTTATGGGGTTCTAGGAGCAGAAAAATTATGACTTATTCCATGTTTCACACAATATTTGCTAAATGATTCATTTTCAAACTCACCACCATGATCACTTCTAATAGAGACAATGCTTTCACTTTTCTCATTTTGAATCATCTTAGCAAGTTTCTTAAAAGCATGAAATGCATCATTTTTGTGAGTAATGAATAATGTCCAAGTATATCTAGAATAATCATCAACAATTACTAGTGCATAGTAATTTCCCCCAAAACTCTTTGTTCTAGAGGGGCCAAAGAGATCCATATGCAATAGTTGTAAAGGTTTGGAGGATGATATAACCCTTTTAGCCTTAAAAGACACTTTGACTTGTTTGCCTTTTTGACATGCATTACATAACTTATCTTTTTCAAATTTAAGATTAGGTAAGCCTATTACTAGATCTTTAGACACTAACTTCTTAAGATGATCCATGTGTATATGTGTTATTCTTCTATGCCAAAGCCATGAGTTATCTTCTTTGCTAAGAAGACAATATGGGTTAGTTGATTTTTCCAAGGTAATCATGTACACATTGTTGACTCTATGACCAATTAGTTTTATTTGTCTATTATTTTTATTTTCTATCATGCAATGATGTAAGTCAAAAGTAATTATATATCCTTTGTCACATAATTGATTGACACTTAATAGGCTATGCTTAAGACCATCAATAAGTAAAACATTATCAATTAAGGTATAAGGTTCAGTACCGATTTTTTTGATTCTGAGAATTTTTCATTTGGTGTTGTCTCCATATGTAACGTGTCCACTTTTCTTGGGAGTGATTTGTGTAAACTTGGAAGCTTCTCCCGTCATATGTTTGAGCAACCACTATCTATGTACCATCCTTTAATTAGGAGGTCCTGCAACAAAATTAAAATTTACTTTTAGGTACCCAAATTTGCTTGGGTCCTTGTGTTGTTAGATTTGGGTTTGGTACCCTTAACAACCCATATCATTTTTGTATAGCCATTTTTCCTTATATGGCACGTTAATGCACTATGTGCTTTTCTTCCATAATGAAAACATGTCAAGAAAGGTGAACTAGTTTTTGTTGAATAGGCAAAGAAGTTTTTGTATAACTTTTGTTGTTTACTTGAGTTATAGCCTAATCCTGCTTTGTCAAAGACACACATTTGTTTTCCTAATAAAATGTCTAAGTTGTTCTTGCCAAGAGTGAATTTAGATAAATCATTTCTTAGGACAATTAATTCTTTTTCAAACTTTTGACATGGGGGACATTTAGACTTTAGGCTATTTTAAAGACTTAGTTTTTCTATTTTCATTGCTTCTAATTCTTGTCTTAGACTAAGATTGTCTTTTTCTAAATCCGTAATGACTTTCTTAGAGGATTTAGCTATTTTTACTAGTCTAATGCACTCCTTATGCAATTTATTAAATGCATCTTGCAGTTCATCAAATGTGGGTTCACAGTTTGAGTTGTTTACCTCGTTGTCGCTTTCGTTTTCTTTGGCTATGACACAAAGACTTACTTCTTCTCTTTTTGAATCACTAGAAGAATCAATGTCATTGTCCTCCCAAGTAATGTATGCCTTCTTTGGCTTTTTGTCCTTGAGTTCTTTCCTTCCAAACTTTTTTGTCTTCTTTTTATATATCGGGCAGTCCATCTTTATATGTCCAGGTTTATTGCATTCAAAACATCTAGGGACATTGGAGCTTTCATCGTTTCTTTTGAAGTTTCTCTTTAGAGTGAAGTTTGATTTTCTTCCTCTCTTTTTAAGAAACCTGTTGAATTTCTTGACAAACATGCCTAATTCATCATCATTTAGGCTTTCTTCATCATCGTTTTCTTCATTAAGTGAGGATGCTGCCTTAAGCGTTATCCCCCTTTTCTTTTTGTCATTCTCCTTATGTTGATTTAATCTAGATAGCTCCATCTCATGTTTTTACAATTTTCCAAAGAGGGAGGCTAGTGTTAGACTTGAAAGATCCTTTAATTTAACTATAGCCGTTACTTTGGGTTACCACTGTCTGTTCAAGCATCTTAGTACCTTGTTGATTAAATCTTCATTTGAGATAACTTTTCCAAGAGATGCAAGATGATTTACAATGTGTGTAAACCATTTTCGTATATCCTGAATATTCTCATTTGCATTCATTCTGAAAAGCTCGTACTCTTGTGTGAGAGTATTGATTCTTGATCTTTTGACTTCATTAATTCCTTCATGAGTGACTTCTAACGTATCCTACATTTCCTTTGCGGTTTGGCAATTAGAGATCCTGAAATATTCATCCATGCCCAGAGCAGAAGCGATAATATTTTTGGCTTTTAGGTTATGTTGTACCTTTCTCTTTTCTTCAACACTCCATTCTGTTTTTGGCTTTTCTATCATCCTATTGTCCAACATCTTGGTGGGAATGAAAGGGCCATTTTCAATAGCGTCCCATATATCCAAATCAATAACTTCTATGAATATCTTCATGTGAGTCTTCCAGTACTAGTATCCTACCCCATTGAATACAGGTGGCCCGTTAATGGAGTTTCCTTCAGGGAAGATGGAATTCAGAGAGGCTATAGGATCTTCTTAAGGTCTAAACCTTGCACAAGAACTTAACTTTGATACCACTTGTTACCCAAGTGGCCTCTAGGAAACTCAAGAGGGGGGGGGTGAATTGAGTTATCGAGGGACTTTCCAAGAATAAAAATTTCTTCTAAAATCTTATAGTAATAAATCAAGCCTTATGAAATCAAATAGAATACTCAAGTAAATTAAATATTAAAGCAGAAATATAAGGAGTTTATGGTAAAGAAAATTGCAAACAATGATTTTATACTGGTTCGGCCAACCCTGCCTACGTCCAGTCCTCAAGCAACCCTTGAGATTTCCATTATACTTTCAAACACCTCTTTACAAGAGACAACCTACTTCCACACCTTGGGAATCCTCCCCCAATGGTGAAGCCTTTTACAACTTAAGAGATTCTTCTCTTGAACACTTTTTCCCTTGGAAAATAATTTCCAAGTTACACTCTTAAGAACTCAGAAGAGATCTTCATAAAGTTAACACTCTCTTCTAAAGTATATGAAACAAATTGAAGCACTAAAATGAATAATAGGAGAATATGGCCTTAAGAACTTAATTTAAGAAAGAATGGGAAGAATTGAGTGATTTTCACAAATGATTTGCATCTCCATTTATAGTAGAAGAAAGGGTATCATTGAAGGGTCATAAATTATGAAAAGAGACCTTTTCAATTGATCCTTAAAGGGTTGTGACATTTGGAGTTTGAAACCCTAAGAGATGCAATGGTTCATGCGTTTTGGGCATGTGTTAATCGATTACAGTATTATGGTAATCGATTACTTAATTTAAATTTCAAATTATTTTCTAACGTTAAACTTGGTAATCAATTACTGGAATTAGGTAATCGATTACTTGCATTTAACTTATGCTAAAAAATCATGTTTTTAATTTTCAAAAACATTTTCTTAACGGTAATCGATTACGTGCATAGTGTAATCGATTACTTCCTATCAGAATGCATATTTTCAAAAGCTTAGTACTTTAGGCTATGAGTTCTCTTATTAATTCTTACATTGTTTTCCTAAAGTTCCTTTCTTGATTTGCCCAACATATTTTTGTCATTATCAAAACACATCTTGGTCTTCAAAAGCTATAACGGTTAATTGGAAGTTCTATGCTAGAGTTATCAATTTATGGAGGGGAGCAAATTTTAGTGACACTAAAATTCTCAATACATTGAAGATGGTTCTAGTTGATCAAAAGGTAAATTATAAATGTGATCAAACCCATAGATCATGAGTTCAAAATTAGTTTTATCGACAACACTATTTTCAAATCATTTAAGTGTAATAACATCCAAATGATATTTTAAAATTTTTCCCGTTTATTGATATTTTAAACGATAACACATTCTAATGTAATGATAGGTATTGTTCAATATAATTGCTTTATTTTATTTATATACAATTAATATAAATTTATATAATATTGTGTTAATTTGGTTCCTACATATAATTGGACATGTGGTACAAAGAGATGATCTTATTGAACAAGTAAAGGGTGAGAGGACTTCAAAGCGGATTAAGATAATACTTGAAGATTTAGAGTAAATTATGTTTATTTATTGATCCGGTCTGGATACCGGCCCCGATCTTGTGACGTCAGAGTGACCTCATATAAGGAAAACCGGTGTCCTGGTTCAACATTACCACACCGGATATCCGATGTCTGGCCTTTCGTTCTCATCTCACAACCGCCCCGCTTATTTTCTCTATAGCGGATCATTGTTCATTTTCACAGAACACTTATACAACTGTTAGTTTCTCAGTCACAGCGAGATAAGAGCCCCTAATAACTTATCAGCGAAGATACTGAATGTAGCAAAATATGTCACGTCAATGGCCTCAGAAAGCAAGTACATATGTCAGTAGATTATGCGGAAAGGTGATTATCCTCTCTTCTTCCTATGGGGTCGTACTCTGATAATTGACCTACCCCCCTGACACACTCTGAGTACTGAGCCACTTTGATTGACACACTTCACACGCTATCAGAACCAAGGGGCCCACTTGCACCCAACGATTCATTTCCTACGTTCAACTATAAATAGCTCATTTCAAGACACATGCAAGGTGATGTTGTTCTAACTTACACTTTACTATTACCTTGCTTGAGCATTCACTGAGTTCTTACACTCTTTTAACTTGAGCGTCGGAGAATCTTCGCAGGTGGCACCACCTTTCGCCCCCTGCAACGCGAAACGTTGGTGTGAAGGATCTCCAGGACAACAAGACCGGCTTCTCCCACTGAGAGACCGGATTAATACACCGGATACTCACTGTTCCGGTGTGCAAACCCTAAAAACACCTATATTCTTGTAGCTGGTCCCACACCGGATCCTAGATCCCGGTTCAGACCAGTTCATTTATAAACTTCTTTACAATTGAGTATGATTTTTTTTTATATACATATACATGACTATTTTTTTGTATTAACATGACAATATAGGAAAAGACAATTGACTTACACTCTTTAGGGGAGAGTTTGCCAAATTATATGGGATTCGATTCATCCATTAAACCTGTTGTATCTTATTAAAAATAATATTTTAGTAAAGAAAATATTGTAACATGTGTTTACAAGCATAAAAAATCTCATTAACGATTTTAATTACCAATTTTTATGAATTAATTTTGAATTATAACCAATATTAGTAATATCCTTAAAAATTTAAATGTCATAAGATATTGACATGTGTTAAAATTACCTAAAAAATTTAATTTAAATTGAAATTAAAATTTAATAGTTATAAATTTAATCTAATTTAAATTGAAATTTGAATTTTTTATTATTTTAAAATTTAGAAATATTAGTCAAAATATTTAAATTTTTATGTTTCAATTTTAAATTCAATTGATGTTTTTAGTAATATCAAATTTGAAATTTTACTTTTTATATATTATATTAAAATTTCAAAATTTTAATAATAAAAGAATTTAATTTCTAGTACATTTTAAAATTTTTTATTATATTAAAATATTTATATTTAAATTTTAAATTCAATTGATCATTCACTTTTATATTTGTTCAAATTTAAATAGTAGTTAATTTTTTTAATAAAGTAATATTAGGAAATTAACCAATTTAAAAAATGCTCAATTCTCTTATGTAGTCCAACAGTCCCAATAGTAGTTATTTACTTACATTTTAAAAAGTTTATTTGTTAATAATTTATATAGTATCAAATAATTTTGAACAATTATATGGAATTTAGTAGACTTTATCTATGAGAACTTTAAATTTAATGGTTGAATTGATAAAATTCACTTTTGAAAGAAAGTTATTTGAAGGTGTTATTTTACTGAGTTTGACATTGTATAGGTTAAGGTAGTACAAAATTACAAATAACCATTAAAATGTTTATTATTTTTAAGCTTGTTTACTACAACCAAACCAAGTCTGAACAACCAGAAGAAAATTTTAGCAAATCAAATTTGATTTTCTTTGGGTAAATAAAGCCAAGAAATCATTTTACAAACGGGCATTTAGCAAAGTTTTCTTAAATCAAAAGCATTTGAGTGACATCTATTGTGATAAATATGGTCATGTTATCAAAGGAGCAAAGTCAATAAATATTGTACATAACCAATTTTTAATAACTATTTTAGTTAACCAATTTAAAAATGACTTTTGCACATAACTAAAGTTAATAAATATTTCTATTTTTGTTAAATGTATATCAATTTTAAATATAAAAAACATAAATTCTAACAAGTCTATAATTATATTATAATAAAATTGTAACAACCTTAATTTTTGAGAATAGGAAACTAGACCCTCAGGACTCGTGAGCATACTTTATTGAGCTTTTAGTAAGAAGCTTGAGGTTTTGGCCTGTTCACCAAGCAGTTCAGTATAAGAAAAATAGTGAAAAGTAGAACTAGTTAAGATATTCAAAATGAAGTATAAGAATACTGAGAGAGCATAACGAATGAGAGAAACAATGGCAAGAAAATAATAATAGCAATGTCCGACAGTAATGTTTCATGATACGTTAATAACGATTATTTTGTTAAACTGAGTACTAATTTATTTATAATTATATTACTTGATAATCAATTCCTGCCTAAAATATTTAGTAGATAATACTTCATCTTGATAATTAATACCTAGTTCCAACCAATAATTAGTTATTTTGGAAATATATTAAAAGTCTAATTATTTAATTTTAAGTGTTAAATATTTATTTATTTATTATATTTAAAATTTTATATTATTTAATAATAATAATTTATTTAAAGATGATTATTTTAATTGAGTATTAATTAATTGATAATTATTTAGTTGATAATTATTTAGTTAGTAATTATTCTCTGCTAATAATATTTAGTTTAACATGTAATAATAAAATATTGTCAAGTTCCTCGGTATTGAACTGTGGGACCCAGCCTAAGGTTGGACTCTGACCATTCAACCCAAGACTAGTGATCCAATAAGGAAACTAGTCCTGTTAGGATCCCTCCGTGAAGATCAAGGGTGTCTAACTTGGCCTAACCGGCCCAATCAGAACCTTTAACGTCTCTTACGTTTGACCGTTCATATGCTGCAGGATATTCGATGAAGGTACGGTCAGTCTCTGGTGACTTATTTCGATGTTTTAGGAACTTTTCCTTAAAGGACTGAAGCTTGATTCGAACCCTATCATCCTTGTTTTCCCATAAATTGGTTCCCTCAGAAATCGCTTTAAAGCTCGACCCAAGCACCTTCAGTGTTTTGAACCCAACTTTAGAATACAACCTTATAATCAAATGATTTTGGTCTCAATCTCTTCCTTTTGAAAAGATCTTTAATCTTCATTTCTAGCCCCAAATTCTGATTCCTACTCTGTCAACCTCAAAATTGAAGATTAAGTATGTTCGCCTCAAAATTCCACCGTTTGGACATTTTTCCCTGCGTATGGTTTAGACAAAAATTCATAACTCTTTCGTACAACCTTCGATTTGCGAAAACTTGGTGTCAAAATCTCCATAACAAAATTATCTATGTTTTTTATGAACACCTTAAAGGCTAAATCCTTCTATGTTGGTACAGTTTAATAGATCTTTACAACCCTTTAGCCATTTTGTCATCATGTTGGCAATCTTCATTAAAATTCATGTATCTTTATTGTCCGGTGCTTGAATCGCTTTGTTCTTTTTGATATAGATCCTTATTAAAGATATCTACAATTTTTATGAAGGGCATGAAACCAAATTCTCAAAGGAGAATTAACAATGAATTTATTTCCAAAGTCATAACTGATTTGGGAAGCTTCTGGAGCACCTTGTCGTAAATTAGGTATATCTCAGGCTACCAATCTCAGATTATTGCAAATGATATATAAAATTAAAGATAAAAGGAAGATCTACAAACTTTATGAAGGGCTTGAAAGCCAATTCTTGCTCTATAAATCCCAGAATTTAAAATACCATACTAATTCAAATTTCCTAGTGGTAGCTTACACTATATTCAGTATTTTTCACGTTTCTCACTCGTATGACCATGAAATCAAATGATTCTTTCATCTAAATTTTCTAAACTCAATTCCTTACAACTTTAATGAAAGGAACAAAGTCAAAATCCTCACCAATTGTGCCTAGAAAATTCATCTTTGCAAGAAACATCAATCCCATCATAGCCTTACACTATTTTAGTAAATGGCCATATCTCATTCGTTTTTCAGTGAAAAGTTTTATACCATATATCAATTTAAAGATAAGAAAAAGGCCTACAATTCTTATGTTGAGTCCTTTTCCTAATTCGGCCCGAATTATCCCTTAAAATCCCAAACAAGTGGACGTCCCTGGTTGTGCCACATCAGCCCTCCATGCAACATGAACCAATCACCTCCTACCACCCATGGGACATTTGTCTAGCCCTAAAAACTCCTCCCTCCATGCATCACCACCTCTTGCCACCTCCCCTAAGAGGTGTCACCACCAAGCCACTCCCCTTCACTTAGCCTTTCCACCTCCTATCTCTACCAATCACAATTCATGCAAGTAAACTACCTATTCTATCATATTGATTCACCATCATTCATCCAACTCCATACTCCACTCATATCAATATCCAGCCCATTCACTCTCTATTTTAATTCTTCATCTTGTAACCACCATTCTCCTCCTACTTAGCCATCACAATCACCTCTCCATTCACGGCCACACCACCACTCATCACTTCCAACCATTCAAAATTTCTACTCCCTTCTCCTCCTTCCTTTTTGTCATGGTCTAGCCACCACCAAAAAAACCCTCCTCTTCTAGTTTTTCTTTGATGCAATGGTCTCAAAAAGTTGATCTCATCCTCTTGTGCAAGGAGTCCCAAAACTGTTAGCCATCCAAGCCATTTAAGGTGAAATTTTGGTGTTCTTCCTCTTAAATTTTGTTGTTGGTTTTCGTGATTTGTGAACAGCCCTTATTTCATGATATTTCCCTTGTTGTTTGGTAACCAAAATTGTGACCCTCTTGTCCAAGTTTGGTGTGCATGTTTCTTTTCCTTAGGATCGGTGATGAACAGTGGCGATCGACGATGAACGGTGGAAAGTACGAAGTAAAACGATGAATTTTTGGTAAATGATCTTTTGATTTTGGATGATTACATGGCTGTTTTGTGACTCCCCATTGTCGTCCATGACCTTTAATGGTTTGAAAAATTCTTGCATGTCGATTTTAGAGGATCCGAGAGCGATTGATGAGCGTTCAGAGCGTTTGACGAATTTTTAGCGAGCACACCATTTTTCTTCCTCTGGGCAGCGATTTTCCATCAAGGTAAGGGGTCTCACCTCACTTGATTTCACTTTTGACCGCTTCATAATATTGCCTTAGTATTCGGGAACCTCTATTTTAGATTTCGTCACGATCCAACGGTTAGATTTTAAACCACAAAATTTTTTGTAACCGGCGGTTAACATTGTCACATTTTTAAAATAAAAGAGGTATTTTATAAATTTAATTGACATAACTTGACATTTATGTTTTTGAGAGGATTTTATTGCGATCAAAGTCGTAACGAGAAATTTGGAAATTTTGGTTTAGGCAGGCTTGGTTTTATTCGATGTGGTTGTATTATTTAAATTTAAATTTTAGTGATCTTGTGTAATTTATGGTTATTTTATCCCGGTAAGCCCCGCTTTAGGAAATTAAATTTTCATTGTATGCCACCGGAGTTATTTGAAGAGATCACGTGTTTCGAGGAAAATTACCAACCAAACGGTTATGACGCGTTATTTTATCAAGCGCTAAAAATGGCATTGTTTTAAGTTACTATAAGACTTTATAGAAGGTTACTAAATAAATAAATGAATTCTTTTTAACAAGCAAAAAGTCTTACTTAAAAAGCTTTACTAATAATTAACTTGGTTTAGGTCTAAATAAATTATGTCGATTAAGAAAAAGAAATGGAAATAAAGGGACCTTTTTAGTACAATGAATATTAGAATTTAGAAAGAATTTTTGTGACCATTTTCGTGACCACTTGAGGTGGGATAAAAAAAGAGACTTTAGGAACTTGATAAAATGAAATGAATTTGGAAAAAGAAATTTGATTAGGAAATAAAATCTTGGGGTTTAAATACTTTAATGGACTAAGTTGACTAAGAATGAAAAGAAATGAATGGCTAGTTAGAGTTTAATTTGAAGTAAGAAATAGAAAAAGGGATCCCAATAAATTAATTAGGATAAGAGTTAGGTACTTGAATGAAATAGATATAGTTTTAGGAATTCGAATAAAGAAATAATTGTTGAGAGTTAAATTTTTAGTAATCAATAAAGTAAGTGAAAAGAAACTTAGAGAATATTTTTATAGTGCATGGCATAAATAATTGACTAAGAAGGCATAATTTTAGGACATGACATACATGAAATAAATATTTAAGTTACAGAGTATTAATCCCTTGTAAAGATAAAGAATGTAGGAAGGAATTAAAATTTGGAGTTGAACTAGTTAATGAAAAAAAGTAGATAGATTTATATATTAAATAGTAAATTCTAATAATTAAGTAATGTTGGACTAAGTTCATAATAATAGAATGGATTCTAGGACTCTAAAGAAATAAATTGACCTCATAATGACTGAACTTTGGTTAACTAAAAAAATGCAATTAAGGAAATAAATCTATGAATATAATTGGAAATAGGGGGATTAAGCAAAAGCACTAAGAGTTAGTAGCTAGAAATTTCAAAGGAACATTACTAAATTGACAATTGTACATAAAGAATTAGTAAACCATTTAGTGACCAAGGAAATAAGACATTCAACTAATAAAGCATAATTGGATCAGTAAAAGAAAATCAACAGTGAGACCGTTTGGTAATGACTAAAGAATTCATAACTGGATATTAGAAAATTAAATGAAATAAGAAAGTTTAACAAGTTAAAGTAAAGGAAGAAACATCGACGTCAACATTATTTGGCAGGACCTAAGCACCAGCTTAAATAACGTACGAATAAATCAATGATGAATTAAGCTAGTAGTAGTAAGTAAGAAACAATGAAAGGCATTTAGACATTTTAAATAGATCAGATGGGCACTTTAGAGGAATAAGTATAACTACACTATAATATTTAGATAAAGTACATCTTTAGTAAGTTACAATCACTTAGATGATGTACTAGTAGTTATAAGATCACTTAGTACCTAGGGATAATTTATGAAGAAAAGCATACTAGTAATGCGACCTCATTAGTAATAAGATTGATTGGTTAGGATTGATAATCGAGATAAATAGCCTGATAAGAAACGAGTAAGAAACCAAAATTAAAACACTTATAAAAAGATATCTGTGAGTATACCTTATGCGTGATTCCCTCATTATAATGATATGTATAATAATTGTTGTATAATACTTGTATGATGAATGTTGTGTTTGGCGACTGCTATGTAATTGTATACATGAATGAATATGTGTTAATTATACGTGATGAGTATGTGTGATGAATTGTATGATGAGCATGGTATGATGACATGTGTATGGACTATGCTGTTGTACTTATATGATGCATTGAGTAAGTATGTTGAAATAAACGAGAAAAGAATGAATGAAGAAGTATATCGGTAGGGATCCTGAGATGAATGAATTGTGAAAATGATGTGGCAAAATTAAATCAGATCCGTTGTGATGATGGGCATTGTAACGCCAATGTACCCATGATTTCTGGAAAATACGAGATCTCGTTTCATTTCTAAGCATCGGGTGAGACCGATATGAATTGAGGAATTTTCGAGAAAGCAAGGAAAACAATTAATTGAAATTTAATGATCAGAAAGTAGCCCAACGTTAGAAATGAAATGGAGTCATTAAAAGGACCCTACCGATGACTAGTAAAAAGAAATTGTGTGTTGTGTGCATCATACATCAAGGATAAGGTTGATGGACGAGAAACTCCCTAGAGCTACACTAAAGAAACAATAGGCATCTCGATCCCCTGATGGTGGTCTTGGGAGTATATCGGGGACGGACATCCAATGGCTTGGATTCGCGCCCGACGTCGGACAGCCTATAGCAAACGCTGATATACTTCGACGAGAGGCAGGGGTTTCTATGATGATCCGGTCTAGATACCGGCCCCCATACTTGTGACGTCAGACTGATCTCATATAAGGAAAACCGGTGTCCAGGTTCAACGTTACCACACCGGATATCCGTTGTCTGGTCATCCGCCCTCACTCCATGACAGCATCATTCATTTTCGCTGTAACGGTTCTGTGTTCATTGATACAGGATATTTATATAATTGTTAGCTTTTCCCTCATAGCAAGAGAAGAGCCTTTTGATAACTTATCAACGAAGACACTGTTTGTAGCAAAATACGTCACATCAATGGCTTCAGAAAGTAAGTGGGCGGGTCAGCAGATTATGCGGAAAAGGTGATTATCCTCTCCTCTCTCTAGAGGATTGTACTCTGATAATTGACCTACCCTCCTGACACATTCTGAAAGTCGAGCCACTTTGATTGACACAATATACACGCAATCAAAGATAAGGGACCCACCTGCATCCAACGTCTCATTTTTTCTCTTACGTTCAACTATAAGAAGCCATATCAACACACATGCATGGCATCGTTATTCTATCTCACACTTTACTGTTACTACGCTTGAGTATTCATTCAGTTCATACACTCTTCTAACTTGAGCGTCGGAGAATCTTCGCAGGTGACACCACCTTTCGCCCCCCTACAACGCGAATCGTTGGTGTAAAGGATCTCCAGGACAACAAGATCGGCCTCTCCCACTGAGAGACCGGATTAATACATCGGATATACACAGTTCCGGTGTGCAAACCCTAAAAACACCTGCATCCTTGTGGCTGGTCCCACACCGGATCCTAGACCCCGGTCCAGACCAGTTCATATGACCATTGAGTGAAAACCAGAACGAGGAGAGCTCTGGTCACTCTAGTGGACAAGGAGGATAAGGCGGGACTATGATATGTATTATGTTGGGAATGATAAGGAGAAGATGGGCCCACATGCATCATGATGACTAATAAAAGATTGGAAATAACAAAATGAACTCATGCATTGCATCATTGTACTGAGATTGTGATTGCTCGTTGTTTGAGTATGATGGTATAGATCTTACAAATCCTGAGAGGTGAATGGGAAAATGGGAATGGTCAGCTAAGATAAGAGTGGTGAGATAACTTAGAATGCATCTTATAAGCTGAATCAAATACATAAAGTTCAAGTTTTGTCCTAAATCTGTTTGTTGGCTGTGTAGGTGCATTTATAAATTATTGATCAGTTTTTAATTTTATACGCAGGGAGATATTGAAACACTAAAGAAGTATTGGAGCCTTGAGTTGATTGAATGTTGTAAAGTAGAGCATAATGCTTATCAAAGTCATGGTATCTTCTTTGATAACAAGGTGAGATTGCCAATTATTTGAGCTTTTGTTATTGCGTTTTGTTTGATTAAGTTTTGAATATGATGTTGACATGTTAAAGTTTTTGCCTATCTTTAGTCTTGACTCCTTGAAAAAGTGTTTCTTTTAACTCAACCTATAGTATATTTGATATAGCATAATGAAATAACCTTAATGTCTTTGCTTGAACCAAGATTCAGTCCTGGTTATCATGATAAATTGCCAATCTATCTTATCCTAATTACTACCAAGCAAATACATCTGAGTACCTGTACCTTTTTTTAAAAGCAATTTTCATGTTGACTCTCATTAGTTTCTTAGGATTAAAATTGATCGGATAGGTTGATGGTAAAATAATTCTCAACACCATTTCTAACAACATGTTAAACACACCCCCACTATAGCTTGTCCTATTTCAACTTGGAAAAGTATAAAACTTTACCTACAAAAGGATCCAAAAAGAAAATGTTAATAATAAATTATATAACCTTCAAACTGAGTAATATGATAAATGGTAAAGAAAACATAAATGAGAGAAAAGATAATAAGTTTAACTTATTGTGAGAAACTGAAACAATGAAATATATATCCAATCACTGTGACATTTTGCATTTCAAGGAAGAGTGAAAAAGAAAACGAATCCAATTCCATAAGACCATAAGAAGATAAAAACTTTCTCAATTAAAAATAGAAAAAAATAAAAAATAAACATAAGAAAAAGGAAAAATGAAAAGTAATCCTAATTAAAACTCAAATTACTTTTTGGATTGTGATTATTAAGTGATTGAATAGATTAACATTTTTAAACTAATGAGAAAGGTTGTAATATTAATAAATCTGAATGTGGTGTTAAGTAATTTATTCATCCTAATTTCTAATAAAAAAGTCTTTTATTAAACACTATGCTAGAATAATCACGCATGGATAAAAAGTTAGAAATAATTGTTTTTTATTTTATTTTATAAATTTTTGGAATTATACTTGATTTCCTTGTTGCTCGGTCCAGGATGTTCACAGTGCTGCTTGGAGCTTATCATCTTGTGTGATAGCATGCATCGTTGGTGGATCAACATGAAATTGCCACATAGCTGGGTGCAGACTTGTCTTGTTTCACTATGTTATTACTATTATTATGATTATATTTTCTTTTTATTTCAGTTTCAATCATAGTATAAAAATAGTTTTAATAATTTATTATCATGATTCATCTATTATTTTAGTGTAGTGTTTGGAAGTTGAATGTAATCTTCCAGATAAGTTGGAATATACAAGACACTAAAATGTCAAGGTGTCACATTTTGTTTTGGCAGTTTATATATTTGATTCAGATATGCTTTCTGTTTCTCATTTTATTTTTCTTTGTCAATAATTCTGACTATAGATTCATACAACAAAGAATTCATTAATTCTATTCAAAAGTAACAACTTATTCAATAAAAGAGAGGGTGTTGTGTGGTTGGAAAGTTTTATTTCACTAATGACTTTAGTTAGGCTTGCCATTATATATAAACAATTGAGTGTTGTCATAGGCACCACTAAACCTTTTTTTCTTTCGTCAAAAATACCTATTAGTGTGGTTACAATAGGAACAACACTAATAGAGTCACATTTGTTACAGTGTTTTAAAATGCATGGAAATGTTGTAAAAGAGTCACATTTGTTACAACGTTTTAAAAACACTATAAATTGTATATCCTTTTTACAACATTTTTGTTTTTTTAAAACGTTATAATAGGACTGTCTACCTATTACTACACCTAAAACAATGACGTTTAAAAATGCTGTTAAATATGGTGTGGAAACGCTGTAAAAGACCATTTTTGGCATTGGGAGGGACTCGATCTTGGATTGTTTGTGTTGTGTGTGGGGCAGGTGTCGATGAGGCACCTTCCTGATTATTGTGGAGGTAGAGACTCACCCTTACGCTAAATTATTCCAGACTTCGCGGGAATAGACACATATTTCGCATCAAGGATCAACTAGACTCTTCTTGGACCAAGGACGAATAAAACAGGTTGATTTTATTTTCATTTATGGGAGCCTGTGTGCCCCTTTACTTTCAGTATGTACAGTTACTATTACGACCATATATTGTATATGACTACATAGTGTATTTATTCCACCAAGTTTTCTTATACAAACAAAAACTTCCATATTTTTCTAGAACTCGTAACCTCTTAGTTGACCAGGATAATTTAGTGGAAAGGATTGTCCTAGTTAACCGAGGGTGTTACAAAAATGACATTGTAGAGTTTACAAAATAAATAGTTAAAAGATTATAAAACTTTTGAAAATTTATATTTAGAAGTTCATTTGTAAAAAGAAATAAAATATGAAATACCACTGGTTTGTAAATCTTCACCTTATATTTTATATTTTTTAATTTTTACCTATTCCCAATAAATATTTGTTCTTTTTAATTAAATTTCAATATTTGACACACGTCAACGTCTCGTGAAGTGTGACTCTATTTATTTTACTTTTTCAAATTTGCAATAAAAATAATTTTCAAATCAAATTAAAATATCAATTATCATCACAATCAAATATTTATCAAAATTCTTATATATATTATTGTAACTATGAAATTTAAAATTAAATAATCCATTTTAAAATCAAATTAAAATATTGATTGTCATCATCATCTAATATCTATTTAGACATATTCTATTAGGAATCAAATCCTAATATATGTTACCACAATTAAGAAAAATATAAAAGTAAACAATTTGAATATAATATATGTTACCATAATTTAAAAAGTCATACTTAAATAGGGATTCAATTAATTATATAATATACTATTTGAGAAGAAATTTATATCAATTAGAAATTAAATCCCTATATAAGTTAACACAATTAAAAAATATAAAATTAAATAATTTGATTATAATATTATGATTTAATTTGAATTATAATTTTACTAATTATAATCTCGAATTGATGATGACCAAATCAAATAAATTAGTTGATTATTAAATACTTTGATTTAAATCATATTAATAATTAATTTAAAAATATTTTATTTAATGAATTAAAATTATTTTCAATAATTAAAAAATAAAAAAGTTATTAAATTTGATAATAAATTATTTCAAAAATATATTTTATAGATATATTAAATAAATAAAATGTTTTTATTAAAAGGTGTGAATCAGATTTCATTAATTACCAAATTTATTATGATTTAATTTTGAATTATAATTTTTCTAAATTCTAATCCTAAATTGATGACCAAATCAAATAAATTAGTTGGTGATTAAATATAGAATGTGTCTTCAAATTTTGGTGGTGGGTTTAGAAGTCATTAGGTTTTGAGGTTGAAGAAGTTGAAAATTTAGGAAAAATAGGTGTTGTCAGAAAATACTTTTAACATTTGTTATTTCTCTTTTTTACACTGGTTATGCGTCTGGTGTAAAAGTCCCCTTGATTTCCCTGTTTTAGTTTATTTTTATATATTTAATTCTTTAATTATTTTATGTAATTATTATTCATATTTTTAACATTACTTTTAAAATGTGATATTTAATAAAATAATTTCATATTTTATTTAATGTGAAAATTATATTATTACTTTTAAATACTTTAATTGTTTTTATTGTTATATTATTTTATTGTTTTATCATTTATTGAGATTTTTAAATGGTTAATTTAAATCCCAAAAACGTAAAAAATTTATTCTGAAATTTTTAACTTTATTGTTACATATTATACCTAAATTTTGATTAAATATAAATTCACATTAAGTATTATAATTAGTATGACTTTCCTATAAAAAATCAATATGTATTTCTTTTTAAAATACTTATTTTGATATTGTATTAATTTAACAATAGTTATTAACAAAATATTTAGTATTCGAAATATTTCTTCTTAAAATTTATTTTCATAATATTAAGGTAAATATTTTTATTAAAATTATTTGGTTTATGTCATTTGTATAATTTATTATATTTTATATGTTTTAACTAAATTATTATTATTATAAATTACACCCCTTGGTATGTTCTCATACACCCCTTCAATGATTTTCCCCTTCATTCATATACGACTTCCTATGTCGTAATGTAATTTCCTTTATGGCGAAGCGTATCCCTCTTTCAAGAGACCTTCCATTTGAAGACGATTCCTTTCTGGTACCTGTTTTTCACAAAGTGTGGCAACCCTAAACCCCGAAACCTTTTTTTGTTTGTTGTTTTTTTTTACTTTTTTACAAATTCTCTAGACCCTCAGCCCCAAATTGTTTTGTTTACCTTTCAAATGAGGTTTCTCTGTGAGCATGCTAATTTTTTTTATACATGTTTATGTTTTTATATCTTGACATTCAACATCAACCCTTTGTACTGCCTAGTCAAGAAGCGTGTATGCATTTTTAATAAAATTTGTGTTTGCATGCTATTTATGTTTTTTTGTAAATGTTTAGGGTTTGGTGTATGTGGTGTTTTTTGTTACATTTTTAGAAGTAAAATCCTTTTAGAATGTTTTTTCCTCCCACTATGAGGAATCATCCTTGGAGCATTGCTTTCCAAATTTAAAGGTTATATAGGTAACTTGATGACTTCTTAGTTGTTGAGTCCCTCATGGGCACACCAGATCCATCTTATGATTGGAGGTAGTAACAATTTTTACAACAGTTGTCACGCCCTTGATTTCCTAGACCCGAATCCCGATATAATAATATAATTAAATCAACGAAAGTAAGAGTAAATTTTTCACGTTTTAAAAGAAGTCTAAACATCCGATATTACATCGATATTCGAACCACGGAAAACTGAATAGTGAGATTTGAGAATTTACAAACTGGATCGATAAATAGATAGCCTAACGCGTATAAAAAATAACCGAGTCTACAATAGAAAAGAATCATGTATACAGGTATATGCCTAATCCCATATATGAGGATATGAGAAAAGGCCCAAAAATGAGGAAGGAAGTGAAGAAATTAAAATTAGGTCAATTCACTTAAGCGAGACCACGAGCACTTGCTTGAACGTGCACAAAATTACTTAAGCGAAACACATCATACAATCAGACCCAATAGTTTCGCAGGCGATACCTGCCTGAGCAAAAATTGTCCAATAACCAATACCCATTTAATTCTCTTAAGTGAGATATGTTCGCTCAGGTAGTCCAGTGACCAAATATAACCAATTCGCTTAAGCGAGGAACAACCCGCTTGAGCAAAAATAGGACAAAATCAATTCCTTATGAATTCGCTTGAGCGAGGCCTAGCTTGCCTGAACGAAAAAGTGACATAATCATTTTCGAAGGAATTCCCTTGAGTAGAGGTTCACCGCTTAGGCAAAATCCCCAGAATCCGCTTAGGCAACTAACTCACTTAGGCGAAACAGTTTCGAAAAACACACTACTAATACGAGGCAAATCTCGCTTGAGGGAAATTCCACTCGCTTGAGTGAGTTTTTCAGAAAATGTATTCTAACTTAATTAATTCAAGTTATTGTTGGAAATATGCACTAAGAGCCTATATATGATGCATTATTTTGAATAAGACATTTTTGTTAAATAGTTTAACAGCCTTTATTTATCCTTGGAGTAATAGGTCATATAAGAGTTATTCCTAAAATGTCCCTAGTCAAGTATTTACGTTGGGACATGTAAATACATTAAGACTAGTATGCGAGTGTACTGATGATATGATCTCACAGATCATGGATATAGATGATATCAAGTCTTCACACGGGGACACATTAAGAGTAATGATGTACTGGACAGACCCATCATGAGAATGTTGCATGGATCGTTACATGAATGTCATAAACTATTCTTAATGTGATAATGGTATATGTAGTCCTTCGACCTGAAGTCACTACGATTCCTACATAAGGAGTTCGCTATTTTAATATAATCAAACGTCTTCTTCTGTAACAAGAGGACTATAAAGGTTGCAATTAGGAAATAAACAAATTATGCAGAGGATGTGAGTGATGTACTCTCTCCTATGTGACAGGAGTGATATCTATAGGCCACTTGATGGAGTGAGACTAAGGAAATGCATGGCCATGCTAGAAAGAATAAATATTGGATATTTATTCAGATAAAGTCTACTCTGGTATCAAGTAAAATGAATTGGACCGTACAAGGATGACGCGACCATGCCTTGGGCCCAATTAGGATATCATGACAAAAGGAACAAACATATAAAATAATTATCACTTATAGGTTATGTTGATAATAAATAATTTTTGGATATAATGATGCATTGCTAGATGCCTCTCTTATTTTATATTAATAATAAAATAATTTATTATTAATATGACCGAGTATTTTACCCATAAGGTCACACACATAGAGTAATCCCATAAGAAAATATTTTGTTTTATTTTATTTTAGTTGGACTAAAGTAAAGCTATTGGGCCTAACTCATTTAGAATGAGTGAGGAGCCCACTATTTAAAGAGAACAAATTAGGTCAAACCTAAGCCTATAAATATAGCATAAGATGCTTATAGGCGGTTCACCTAAAAAGAGACACAAAATATGCAAAAGTTACAAAAGCTACACGCCGTCAAACTAGCATTTGGAAGGTGTAGCATTTCTGGTGGGAGTACTCGTGTGAACTTCTAAAGGATGAGGCTACAATTGCTTTGATAATCTTCAAGAGGTAATCCTAAAATGCAATATTTTTTTATGTTTGTCTTATGCTTTGAAACACGACGCTTTGCAAATCGTATGAGAATCCTTGTATTTCCGCTGCTCATGCACTAAGGATCCCCTAGCAGTTATAAGGTATGCTAAAAAACATTATATGTAAAATTGGTCCTAACCATCATTTGACACACGTTTAGACACCTAATTAGGTCTTGCTCTAATAAGTCCCGCCAGCTCTAGATTATCACATACGTAAATGACATTTTAGGCATAATTTGAACTAACTAACCATGCCAATTTGGATTATAGGTCTATTTGGCCATAACCACACATACACACAAATCATACACAAGCATTATGGGTTATAGGTGCCCTCTACAAGAGGTATTAGTCATCCCATGGGAAAATGACCTATCACTTCCCAATTATGCATAAATAAGACATACTATCACCTTTGCAACTAATGATTGTGCTATATTCACATTTCATTTTTATCATCAATCAACTTAAATCATTCATTTTTATCACCAATTTCTCGGCATATCCTTGGCTATATGCAAATGCTCTTAAAGCTAATGCATATGCATAAATGTTATAGTATCAAATGCAGATCTGACTATGGGAAATATCATTATATATTATATGGGTCAAGCATAGATGTGCTACTATGCCCCTACCGCAGTAGTAAATGTGTACACTTATCTTATGATTTTCATGCATAACAACATCTTTCACTGGTACTAAACCGCTGACGCCCCCTTATAGCACTAGTTACCCCATGACATGCAGATTCAACAACATGGCTATAATTGCCACAAGTGCTATGGGCCCCTCCCAAACATACATCAAGAGAGTCATTTTCCCTTAGAAACATCAAGGATACTCGCTTATCATAGAGCCGCCACCCACTGGGCCACCACTAAGGGTGCCTTGTCACCAAATTATGGACAACTTCATGATCCCATTGGATCACTAGGGAACAATACAATTTTACCTGTGTACTGGGTCGTCGCTTCCCTAGGCCCGCCTATTGGAACCTCTAATATTCCACATAGATAGCTTATGATATGTCATGGATGCAATACCAATTAATGCATTTCTTACACTATGCATCCTAAATCCTGGTCCAAAATTAACCACTCACCACCATCACTTAGTGGGTTTCAACATCATTATCATTCTCAATCATCAATTATCATTGGATTTCATTCACGTCAATTGTTAGTGGCAACCAATGTTCATCAATTTCTTTAACACACATATCATTGGATGTTCACACATTTATATCCAATCCAATTGCAATTATGACATTAAAATCAAACAAATCACAAGCCATATATCAATTAATATTAGAGTCATCATCCCAAATGTTTATCACATAACACAAATTATTCCAAATGCATTTCAAACCATTCATAGCATTCAATCATTCACCCAAATCAAAACAAGGTATCACACCCATACATATATACATCAACAATGGATGAAATCATGCATTTAGATAATGTTACCCTCTCCTACTTGTAGAGAAATAGTATTCAGTGTGGTCTGAAGGTTCCGCTTCACTGATAGGGTCGGTTCCTACATCACACAACATACCATATAATTATTTTCTATCTCAAACACCAAGATTTAAACATTCTTAGTTAACCACTTAGTGTTTATACCATTTTAAATCTCAAATCACTTTCATTTCATTTAACCCACCTTAACCATTATGGGTTCCTACATGCATGCCCATTTTCCATCATTATTAGCATTTCTCATCATTAATGTCACTCTTTCAACCTCAATAAGTGCTCCCATACTTATATTTCATATTTCCCCTAAATTCAAAGGTTAGGATTTCATTAAGAACCTAACAACCACCATTAATACCCATAATCTTCCATCATATTTAATCTTATTTTCGTGTACCCATTAATACCCTCATAAAACTTGCATTAAATGTACCCCACCTTAGGGTTTTACATCATTAATGGTTTCCATCAACAACCTACTTGCATTTAACACTCTTCCATCAAATAAAATCATAAGCTAAGGCTCATTGTAACACCCCGATTTTCTGGACTCGACTTCTGATGTAATCTAAATAATTAAACAATAAAAATACGAATAAATTTTTCACGTTCGAAATAATTTCAAAACACCACCACGACTACATCAGGACTCGAACCACAGAAAACCAAAGGGTGAGATTTGATAATCAATAACTAGATCGTTAAATAGTTTACCTATAACGGTATACAAAATACAAAGTTTACAGCGGAAGAAGAATGTGTATACTGGGCATACGCCTAGTCCCATATATGAGGATATGAGAAAAGGCTCGGCAAGGCATACAGAGGCATATCATAAGCCTAATAGATAACCATCATCATTTCACCTAATCTTATGAACATGCAATGCCTAAGATATATATATATATATATATATATATATATATATATAGTGTATACATCTATATGGTCATGCATCATACATCTATAATATCCGTATCCCATAATTGATCGTGTCCGATTCAACCTCAAAGACATATGTCATCAACACCTATGCATTCCCAAAATGATTACATAATCAACATCTTTATATTCATCAAATAGATATGAATTCCGATACCTCCAATATTAATACATCACCACTTATAACATTATCCACAATACATCCATCAATATCAATAGTTATCAACAATCTTATATACATTTATTCATAATGAAATAATTTATAATGCTGCCGGCCAAGACATTCCATTACCACTATTTTACCTTCACAAAAGCTTTACTTTAAAATTATCCTCTTCCCATGACATTCCTGCATCAATACTAAAAAGTAGATCATATAGGAGAGTGAGTTATACATTTCAAATGACGATATGAATACAATTGAAATTATATGCATATACATATCAACATCATGTATGCTTTTCTAAACACATCATCAATCATCATAATCTATTCATTTCACAATATACATATCATGTATTCACCCATCAATTCATAGCAAAGCAAGCATATACACATCTATTCCAACGCCCAACGGGCCAACATCATCAGAATCGACCATTCAGGTCTCAAAGCCACCACGGGCTAACATCATTATCGTCAATCATAAATAATTATGCCCTTCATCACATTGGGCCATAACATACACATAGTCATGTTCAATATCGTTTTGTTGTATTCTTATCATTTATTAATTTTTTATGTGGTCTTTTAGGTACTCAATTACCCATCTCATCACACCATACCACAATCTTAATCATCATCAATCACCATCATCATCTGGCATATCTCCATGCTATATACAAATGCTCTTATAGCTAATGCATATACACAATAGAATAGACAACAAATACAGATCCGACTGTGGGAATAACACCAAGTGTGGGTTGAGCATAGGTGTGCTATTATGCCCCTATTGCAATAGAAAAATGTGTACACATATCTCAAAGCATGCATGCATATCAACAACATCTTTTACTGGTACCAAACCGCTATCGCCCATCTGTAGCACTAGTTACCCCGTGAATTACGGATCAACAACATGGCCTCAATTGCCAAAAGTGCTACATGCCCCTCCCAAACACACATCGAGAGAGCCGTGTCCCGTCGGACACCGAGGTACTTGCTAATCATAGAGCTGCCCGCCCACTGGGCCAACCACATAGGGTACCTTATCACCAAACTAAGGGCAGCTTCGTGACTCACACACCGAGTCACAAAGGAAACAACAAGTATGCTCGTGCATTGAGCCGCCCTCCCACTAGGCCAACTGGGGGAACCCCCTAATATTCCTTACCGACAGCGTATGATATGCCATGGATGCAATGCAATGCAAATCAAATGCATTTCTCACATTGTGCATCCTAAATGCCACTCATCAATCGTCATCATTATAATCACTAACACCACTACACTTATTTTAATGGATTTTATCATTGTTAGTTTCTTAGCCATTGTTTCAAGTTTTATATGTGGCATTTCATTTTGATATATTTCATATATATATGTATCTCATATTGTATATGCAAGATAATACTTGCAATCAACCACAATGGCATCACATAAATTATTAACATTTATCCATTATTCATCAATATCACCACATAATCAATTAGTGGATTTTCATCTTATTATTCATCACCATTACTTCATCTATTTATATTGGTGTGGCATCCACAACATTTCATTAATATAATTCAAGCCACACATGCAAGATCATATTTGTATCACACACAATGGTATACGACAATTTATTAATAATAACGATCATCCTTTACTCAAGGAAATGATCCACAACATCATTCATCATTACACTATACAATTATCATCTCCGATTCATCGGTTTTTAACAAATACTACGTCTTTTAACTATTCTCTCATTTGTTTCATAATCACTCTAGGGTGTATCTCATAACCCCATCATCAAATCCTCATTATCATTCTTTCATATCCATCCTTGATGGTAAAAGTATCATAAATAATTCATCCCAAGTGTATCAAGTAATTCCAATCACCACCATGTCATGTCATCACTAAATACCCCATAAACATTTCCTCCAATATCTCACAATGTAGAGAAATGGGGTTTAATATCAAGAGTAAGGGAAAGGAACAAGATTCCAAGAGTTGGGTAACTCGCTCGAGCAGAGACCCACACTCGCTTGAGCGAGATTAGCACAGCTCGCTTGGGCGAGATCTTTCGCGTAAGTGAAATGCCCCCCAGTATCGTTTCCACGCTCACTCGCTTGAGCGAGACTCCTTACACCAGGTCACTCGCTTGAGAGAGATAACATAAAGCATCAGACCTCTCATGCACTCAAGTGACTCATGCTCGCTCGGGCGAAAATCGTCCAGTATCATATGTTAGGCTCGCTCGCTTGAGCGAGATTCACTAGCCTCTTCACTTGCTTAAGCGAGATCTGTCCAGAACCATTTTCCATCTCGCTCGCTCAAGCGATTCGTCCAGTAGCCTACCCACCTATTCCACACACGCCTCGCCTGAGCGACACTCCTACTCGCCTAAGCGAAATTGGGCCAGAGGCCACCCCTCTGATGCAGGGGACTCTCGCTTGAGCGAGATCGTCATTACACACCTATAACTTAGGTTTTTCACTCTACTTCACCTGCCCATATTCTTCTTATACAAAATTTGCCTCAATTCAACATCAAACATAAATAATTCATACCCTTAGGCCTATTCCAACAAGCTATACCTCTCCATTTCATTTTCTAATTTATCAACTACGTAAGAGGGGTTTCTAACCATATTATTTCACAGCCATACGTATCATTATGCACAATTATCATAAACACTACCTTACAATTCAAGTAATTCATCTATTCATAGATTTTCATCAACAAATCATTCATGTCCAACAAAATGACAACCCAACACTTATCATCATCATATATATATATTTTTCATAACATTCAACATAGGCCAAGCCATCATTCACCACATCATCAATTCAAACATTTAACACATTCATGGCAAGGCACTGCATGAGTTCATACATATACATAATTAACAATTATTCACTCATGCAATTTGAAATGTAAACTCCTTTCCTACCTTGAGAGAAGAACCGCAATCCAAATGCTCTGATTGCTCCGCATCATCATCCGAAACATAATTCCCTATCAACAAACACATATATATATACATGCCATTAATAAGCCATCATAAGGCATTATCTCTTAAAACTCATTATCAAGTCCTAGACTTGTCTAAACCCCAATTCATACGCTTATGTTAGGCTTCGGGAATTCCTTTCCCAAGATCAAGATTCTCTAAATCTTAAGGGCTAAATAAGTCCAACAACATCAACATCATGGCCCATATCCATAAGGCTTCCAAATCATCTTATGAATTACTTAACCATCATTACAATTTATTCTAACTCATTATAAGCCTCTTAGAGTTCAATGTAAGCTATCTTAGCTTCCTTAACCATCATTAATTTAATAATTTCCAAATGGCACATATCATGACCTAGGGCCTCTTTAAATACTCAACAATGAATATTATATACTTATCCTCAAAATCAATTCCAATATTCCAAAAATTCATTTCCTTTATATAGTTCATTCTTGGGCATTCATAATCATTAAAATCATCAATTTAGTCAAAAACCCCTAAATCTCCATACTTAGGGTTTCCTCAAAATCACTAACCAACATCAATTTTCACCATCTTCTTAAAACATTTCAACCACAATAACATTCATCCTCATTGGGTACCATCCCATATCCAAGAATCACATTCTCCAAGCCATCCAAGCCTAGGAATTCTATTTCCATCAACATCCATAAAACCCAACACCAACATTTCAAGCTTAATAACATCAAAACTATAAATAGGACATTAAAGAGGCAAGAAACCTTACCTCACATCCATGCTCATAGCCAAACGAAAATAGGGAGAGAGGAAGAAGAAGATGGTCCAAGCAAGCTCCCAAGCTCCATAAATGCTTCACATTTCCATGCTCAAGTTTTAATTTTTAGCAAGAATAAAGGTGGAGAAGGTGGGGTTCGGTTGGTGGAGAAGAAGAAGAAGAAAAGTGAAGATGAGAGGAGAAAGAAGAAGGCTCCACGGTTTTGGAAAGGAGAAAGGGGAAAAGATGACCATTTTGGTGAATGTCCAAAGGTTAAAAGAGTACACCATCACTACTTTTTCCCAATGGTTAATAATTCTCAATTACTCAATGGATACAAGGGCCAATTAAGAGAGGGAAGATACACATGGTTAAGTGAAGAGAAAAATAGGAAATTTACATTTTACTTTAATCCCATTTGGTTCGTATTTTCCCTGATTAATATCACACGTCGTGTCCAATTAATTATTTCCTTAGCACTAAAAATTATTTCGACTATACCATCATAACCATAATAACTTTCTAAATATTCCAGGCCCATCAAATATCTAATTTGACCAAGTGGGTCCCACATCATTTGTTAAATCATCCAATTTCGGTAAATCTCAATTTACCGATAATTCACCTCTAGTGTCTAATAAAATCTCCCATAATTATTGACCATACATAATTAATCACCATTATTCCATAAATTATTTTCTTTAAAATTTGGGGTGCTATAATCCTGTAACGCCCTGGCCGCTTTTCAGAAATGGATGACTCTCCCCACAAACCAACACGAAACCTTTCCAGTGTGCTTTTGTCCTCACTTACACACTTCTCGACAACTTCCCAAGAGGTCACCCATCCCAGAATTACTGAAAGTTAAGCACGCTTAACTTTGGAGTCCTTAAGTAATAGGCCACCAAAAAGACTAATGCATTTGTTGGTATAGGTAGTACGAATTCATTCTTTTAAACTATCCTCAACTGTATAGTCCCATACCTATACAGTCTTTGGATCCCTCTCATTTTGGTATGTATTCGGTTCGTTCATGTGTCCCTCCCACTGGAAGCCTTCCAGGAGCCGCTCCTTGTCTGTGCCTATGCACCAACGATCACTCCCCGTTCTCAACAGTGCCCGAGATATCACATTCCCCGCTGGAAGCCTGCTAGGAGCCGCTCTTTGTCTATGCCCATGCATCGATGATCACTCTTCGCCCTCAACAGTGCTGAGATGTTCCATGCCCACCAGCTTCCGCCTGGTTCGTCCCCGAACCATACCGTACTAGGAGAGGCTAGGCTTTGATACCACTGTAACGCCCCGACCACTTTTCAGAAATGAATAACTCTCCCCACAAACTAACATGAAACCTTTCTAGTGTACTTTTGTCCTCACTTACACACTTCCCAAGAACTTCCCAAGAGGTCACCCATCCCAAAATTACTCCAAGTTAAGCACGCTTAACTTTGGAGTCCTTAAGTGATAGGCCCCCAAAAAGACTAATGTATTTGTTGGTATAGGTAGTACGAATTCATTCCTTTATGCTATCCCCGACTGTATAGTCCCATACCTATACAGTCTTTTGATCCCTCTCATTCTGGTATGTATTCGGTTAGTTCATGTGTCCCTCCCACTAGAAGCCTGCCAGAAGCCGCTCCTTGTCCGTGCCTATGCACTGGCGATCACTCCCCGCCCTCAACAGTGCCCGGGATATCACATTCCCCGCTGGAAGCCTGCTAGGAGCCGCTCCTTGTCCGTGCCCATGCACCAGAGATCACTCTCCACCCTTAACAGTACCAGGATGTCACACTCATAACATCAAAAGAATGGAAGAACTTACCTCAAGCTCTAAGTAATCCCAAGACCTAGCACAACTACAAAATTTGGAGAGGAGAGGAGGGCTTCCAAGCACCAAAAACACCTTCTAGAGTGGAGGAGAAGTGCAAAAATGGATGGGTATGCAATAAGGTTTACAAATTTAAGGTGTTTGGTGAAGAAGAAGTGAAAATGAAAGGGTTTGTGTGAGAGGGAAAGAAGGTGACAAAAATTGGAGGAGAAGGGAGAGTGGAAGAAGCAAATGTGAAGTGTGAGGGAAAATTGAGAGTAAATGACATGGCCATCACCTAGGAGGAAGTCACAGACCCTTCACAAACTTTGGAGGTTTCCTTGGATAGTTTTAGGGGCCCTATGACTAGGTCAAGGGCCAAGAAAGCTAGAGAGGCACTCCAAAACTATTTGGCTTCTTCTATGGATACCATGAGTGGGCCCAAGCCCAAGGAGGAGTACTTGAAGACCCTTACCCTTTCCTCTTGCTCTATAGAAGGGTAATGGACTTACTTTTATAGTTTAGGCCTCCTTTGGGCCTCTTTATGGGGCAAGACCATTGTTATACATATTTTCCATTCTAATATTTTTAGAAGTATATTAGGATAATATTTTAGGATTAGAAATTAAGACTTAGTTTTGGGCCTTGCATGGTCATATTTTCCATTTTGGGCCACTTTTAGGCCTTGTATAGGTGTTAGGTTACTTTGGGCTCCTTTTGGGCCATGTATTTTGAGTTTTTGGACCTTGGGTGAAGCTTTTTCAAGCCCACCCAAGCCAATTCCGAAAATGTAGTTCCTAGGAGGTATAAATACCCTTCTTCTTTGTAATTAGCTCATAATTGGAATGCCATTGAATTTTAGAGTGAGAAACTCTCTTTTCTCTCTAGAAAGTAGAAACATTAGCTTCTTTCTCTTAAGTCTTATCCTTTGGACTCTCTCCCAAAGGTGGTGACTTCACTCACCTTATCTCTCTAACCTCTAGAGAGTGGCGATTTTACATCTCACACTCTCCTCTCCATTTCCTTCCATTTCTACTAAAATCCTTAACTAGATCTAGGTTCTTTCACCACAATTCCTTCATGTCCAAGCCAAAATTCATTTTGGTTTCCTCCATCTCCATATAAAATCATGTGCTTTTAGTTCTCCTTGGAAGGCTTGCTAAGATCTATGGAGTGCTAAAAGAGGAAGATCCACCTGTTGTAAAATATAAGACTGAGGCGTGTGAGAAGCACACTAGGCTTAAGGGTTTGTTCGTGTAGTGCATGACCCCCCAGGATACAACAGTCTGTCTATTGAGAACAGGAGCAGAACTAGCACAAGGTTAGAGAGAGGAATAATGTGTAAATACGGAAAACACTTCTGTTCACAAAACGTGTACGATTTATTTTTAATATCATAAACATAACATTTAAAACATTAATCAAATAATTAGACCGATTAATTCCGTGTTAATGAGACGTTACAAAATTAAAATATTAATCATACTCATTAACCGGAAATTAATCAGATTAGAATAAACCTGGTAAGATATTCCCTTTTAAAAACAAATGGTAACGTTCCAAAATTAAACGCCCTAATAAATGGCTTTCTCAGATAGGCTTTTCAAATTCAAAATTCAAATTAAAGAAAAAGAATTTAAGTGATAAAAAGGAACGGCGCATATCATCGTGTGCGCAGGGGGGGCAAATCATCAGATTTACACACGAAATAGATATTTCGGCCCAAACTAACTTGCGCGTGAACCCACTTCCTTTCTATCTTGTTTACCACCATAAATTCTCTTCTATATATAAAGCCTTAAGAGAAATGTTGTCCAAGCAATGTGGGACTAGAAACTTTTGAAATAAGTAAATTTTCCAATAATCCCCCACATATTTCAAAAGTTTCTTTTTTATAAAAATATATATCCATTTTATATCATGGTGCAAATGCATCAGATCTGGTGTCTTCAGGATTATGAACCAGACCCTAAACAGATAAACTTAAGTTACAGTAAATTGGTGAAGCGAAGCTTCTATGAACCAAAATCACTTTAATGTAAGATAGCGGTCTACCTATCATATTTCACTTCTCGACTCTTTTTGTTGTTTTCACTGTTTTGCGTGAATAGGCCATGCGCGTGCCTCGTAATTCATGAGTGCTCTAGAGATTTGCCTAAATCTCATGCAAGCGGCCTTACTTGACACTCATATAGGTGACTTCATCAAGTGTATCCTACATTTTCTACACCACCCATAAGGGATATGAAAATCATTAAAATTTAATAATTAACCTCTCATTCTTTGTAGCCTAGCACTTCACACATCATAGGAATGGAGGAAGAAATAGTGCTAGAGGATTAACAATGACTTGTTATTACCCATATAAACCTTCTTCATGGGATCTCCAATCACAAAGGTTGGGTTCCTATCATTGTTAATTTTATTGTAGGCTCAAGTCCCATTCCCCTCGATGTTTCATAAACAACCTTTCTTCCTAAAGGTTTTGTCAGAGGATCGACCAAATTCACTTCTGACTTTACATACCCTATGGAAATTATTCCATTATTTAGCAGCTGCTTTACCACATCGTGTCTCAAACGGATGTGTTTGTTCTTACCGTTGTAAGATTTATTTTTAGCAATGGCTATTGCCGATTGACTATCATAATGCATAGATATTGAAGGTGTTGGTTTTATTCCTAATGGAATATCTGCTAAGAAGTTTCTTAACCACTCAGCCTCATTACCAGCCAATTCTAGAGCAATAAACTCTGACTCTATAGTAGATCTTGCAATAATATTTTGTTTGACTGATCTCCAAGTAACAGCACCACCACCTAGTGTAAACACATAACCACTAGTGGATTTTGTCTCATCTAAATTTGAGATCCAGTCGGCATCACAGTATCCTTCTAATACTGCAGGATATCCATTATATAATATACCATAATTTATGGTACCTCTCAAATATTTCATTAATCTTGCTAATGCAACCCAATGCTTATTATTAGGATTATGAGTATATCTACTCAATCTGCCCACAACATATGCTATGTCAGGTCTCGAATAATTCATTAAATGTAATAGGCTCCCAATAATTTGAGCATATTTGGATTGAGACACAGGTTCTCCTCTATTTTTCTTTAATTGAGTGTTGCCATCATAAGGAGTACTCACTGGTTTTGACTCAAAATATTCAAACTTCTGAAGAAGTTTCTCAATATAATGTTCTTGAGAGAGCATTATATTATTATCCTTCCTTATGATTTTAACACCCAAGATAACACTTGCCTCACCCATGTCTTTCATATCAAAATTGTTAGCAAGAAATTGTTTCGTATTAATTACAATATCATCATTTGTACCAAAAATAAGCATGTCATCCACGTATAAGCATACAATCACACATTCACCATTTTCTACTTTTGTATATACACACTTGTCAACTTCTGAATAAGAGAACCCATTTCTAGTTAATACACTATCAAATTTTTCATGCCATTATTTTGGTGCTTGTTTTAATCCATATAAATATTTAAGAAGTTTACAAACTTTAGTTTCTTGACCAGAAACCACACAACCTTCTGGTTGAACCATATAAATTTCTTCTTCTAAATCACCATTTAAAAAAGCAGTTTTTACATCCATTTGATGAATAACAAGTTTATAGATGGATGCTAAAGCGATTAAAACTCTTATCAAAGCAATCCTGGTTACGGGAGCAAAAATATCAAAATAATCAATATTTTGTTTTTAAGTAAAACCTTTAGCTACTAAACGGGCTTTATATTTATCAACTGATCCATCAGGAAAATATTTTCTTTTAAAAATCTATTTACAGCCAATAGGTTTGGCTCCCGAAGGTAAATCTACTAAAGTCCAGGTTTTATTTTTTAAAATAGAGTCTAATTCAATTTTAATCACTTCTTTCCAAAATACAGCATCAGGAGAAGAAATTGCTTCATTAAAATTTAATGGTTCATTGTTAACCAGATATGTATAAAAATCATTTCCAAAAGGTGTTTCTTTTCTTTGTCTCTTACTTCTTCTCAAATCTTCATATGGTTTTTCAGAGGCATCACACAAAGGTTCACTAGAAATATTAATAAGTTCATTCATTTGTGAACTAGAAATATTTTCAATATCAACAACAGGTTCACAAGAAACACGATCAATATACATAGGAAATATATGCTCAAAAAACTCAGTATTTTTAGTCTCAATGATAGAATTGCATGAAATAATGTCGCTTTTCACAACTAAAAAATGATAGGCAGTGCTATTTTGAGCATAACTAATAAACATACAATCACGTGTCTTAGAACCTATCTTTCTCTTTTTAGGATCAGGCAACATTACTTTAGCTAAACACCCCCACACTTTTAGATAATCTAAATTAGGCTTATAACCTTTCCATAATTCATAAGGTGTTTTACCAGAATGTTTATAAGGGATCCTATTTTGTATATGACATGCAGACAATATAGCTTCTCCCCAAGGATTATTAGGTGCAGATGAAGAGACAAGCAAAACATTCATCATTTCTTTTAGAGTCCTATTTTTTCTTTCAGCTACACCATTAGACTCAGGTGAATATGGTGGAGTTATTTCATGTATTATCCCTTCTTTTTCACAAAAATCATTAAAAAGAATATATTCACCTCCTCTATCAGACCTTACCCTTTAATTTTTTTATTTAATTGATTTTCCACTTCGGCTTTATAAATTAAAAACATATCAAATGCTTCGTCTTTATTTTTAATTAAATAAACCTTAGTGTATCTTGAAAAATCATCAATAAAAGTCACATAATATTTTTTACCACCTCTAGTTACAGATTGTTTTAAATTACCTAATCGGAATGAATTAACAAAAGTAACTTAGATTCACGGTTCACAGGAAAACATGATTTTTTCGTAATTTTTAATTCAACACATATATCATATTTGTTTAAATTCGTATTTTGAAACCTGGAGATCATACCATTATCACGCAATTTTTTCAAATATTTAAAACTAACATGTCCTAGTCTAGCATGCCACAAATCATACGAATCAACAATATACGCAGAAGATGGAACATTATTATTATCAGTAGAAATGTTCAAAACAAAGAGTCCATGATCACAATACCCTTTTCCAACAAAAACATTATTTTTGGTCATGATAATCTTATCAGACTCAAAAGAAAACTTAATTCCCACTTTTCCCAAAAGAGCAATAGAAATTAAATTTACTCTAATACAAGGTACATGAAGCATATCATTAAGTGCCAAGGTCTTTCCAGATATAAGTTTGAGAAAAAATTTCCCTTTACCAAGGACATCGGCCTTTCAAAAATCACCGAGATACACAAATTCTTCTCCTTCCCCCACAATTTTGTAGGAGGTAAACATATCACGGTTCACATATATGTGCTTGGTAGCCCCAGAGTCTACCACCCATTTACTCACATTGGCCACAATCAAGGCTTGAGAAACAACCGCAACAATAACATCATTATCATCTCCTTAAGCTAAATTAACTCTTGGCTTAGGAGGAATATCGTTTCTCTTCTTGTATCTACATGCCGGAGCATGGTGACCTGGCTTACCACACACAAAGCAAAAACCTTCTTTTTGAAGGCAGTGGGATTAGCAGAATTAAGTTGTCTATCAGGAAAATGATCAAAGGACTTTTTGTTATCATACCTCTTATTTTTGTTCTTGGCCTGCACCATATTTGTTCTTGCAGCCAATGCTCGACCCCTCACCGCCTTTTCTTCTTTACCATTGGTGTCCTCAATTATTATGTGGGTAATCAATTCTAAAACAGAGAGCTTACTTAGTTTGTGCTTGAATTGTTGTTTGTAATCCTTCCACGACTCTGGTAATTTTTCAATCAAAAAACCTACAACTAATTCATCCTGCATGGTAATATTTTCAGACTTGAGGTCCTCCAACAGCTTATGGTATTCGTTAATTTGGACATTTATGTCCTTGTTGTCAGTTATTTCCCAGCAGTAAAAATTTCCAACCAAAAAATTTTGTTTCCCAACATCCTTAGTGGTGTATTTTAATTTAATGGACTCCTAAATCGATTTCGCTTCCTTGTAAGAACAATAGACATCGAAAAGCTCGTTAGACAATGTACTATGAATAGTATGATGGCATACCTTGTTAGCATCGACCCATAATTCAAGAGCGTTAGGATCAGTTGGCTTGTCATCAGTGATGGCAAACCCGACCCCGTGTATGTCGAGAACAGAGAAGACCTGTTCCTGCCAACGGCGGTAGCTTTGGCCTCCGAAGACTTCGATTTTGGATATGTCAGGAAAAGGTTTAGCAAAGGTGACAGGGGCAGGAGGCAATGGTGGCGGAACAATGTTGGCGTTGTTCCCATTGTCGTTCACAGCTTCAGCCATAGTCAAACCCTTAAGATTGTTGTAAAATATAAGACTGAGGTGTGTGAGAAGCACACTGGGCTTAAGGGTTTGTTCGTGTAGTGCGTGACCCCCAAGGATACAATAGTCCGCCTGTTGAGAACAAGAGCAGAACTAGCAAAAGGTTAGAGAGAGGAATAGTGTGTAAAGCCGAAAACACTTCTGTTCATAAAACGTGTACGATTTGTTTTTAATATCATAAACATAACGTTTAAAACATTAATCGAATAATTAGACCGATTAATTCCGTGTGAGACGTTACAAAATTCAAATATTAATCATACTCATTAATCGGAAATTAATCAGATTAGAATAAACCTGGTAAGATATTCCCTTTTAAAAACAAATTGTAACGTTCCAAAATTAAACGCCCTAATAAATGGCTTTCTCAGATAGGCTTTTCAAATTCAAAATTCAAATTAAAGAAAAAGAATTTAAGTGATAAAAAGGAACGGCGCATATCATCGTGCGCACAGGGGGGCAAATCATCAAATTTGCACACAAAACAGATATTTCGACCCAAACTAACTTGCGCGTGAGCCCACTTCCTTTCTATCTTGTTTACCACCATAAATTCTCTTTCTATATATAAAGCCTTAAGAGAAATGTTGTCCAAGCAATGTGGGACTAGAAACTTTTGAAATAAGCAAAATTTCCAACACCACCTCCATGCTTCAAGGAAGGCACATAAGCCTACAACATTTGGTATCATGAGTCTTCTCCTCTTTTAGCATTTTCATAGATCTGTTTTTATGCTGTATTTTTCCTGCAATTCTGGTTCCATAATTGAATTCCTCTCATTCTCTACATAAATTTTCATATATCATATGCTTAAAAACTCCAAAAATTGTAAAAGTTATGCTTACTTGAAGTTTTAGATCTACACCTTTTGGATTGGAATTTTGAGGAGTGTCTTCATAAATTTTTCTACTGTATATATGTGTGACATAATCTCAAAGTTTCATAAAAAATGGAGCAAAATTCTTTTTAAGTCAACATGTTGACTTTAGGTGCTGTACACTTTAAGTAACTTGCATAACCTTGTGTTTTCTTGCTTTTTCCTTGCATTTTGAGTTGTGTTTGTGTCAATTCTTTAGTTCTTGTTAAAATTCCAGATCTGTACCTTGTGATTTGTGTGTGGAATTTTGTAGCCTAGTAGGTGTTTAATCCATTGCTGAAGTGTTCATTAGTTTCCTTAGTTAATGTCTTAAGTGTGGAGCTTTGTTTCCTTTGTCTTCTAGGCCTTTTGCTTTGATTTTGCTTTGAAGTGTTGTGACTGGATTCTTAGGCATTTTAAAATTATCATTTAAAGTTCTTAACAAGCTCCTAAAATTGTTAAGTTCACCTCAGTTTAAGGTGACTTTATGCCTTGCAAATTGTAGGATTGTTAGTTTCCTTTTAGGTGTGTTTTTCTAGCTTAATTTCCATTTTCCAGCAGCTGTATCTCACTATTTTCATACATTTTTTGTGTTTTATTTGATGTCTTTTGATGCATTTTAATTTTCCTTCCATTGCCTCTTTGATGTGGAAGTAGATGCTTACTTTGCACCTTTTATAATTTTCCATTGTATGCCTCTTTTGTGCATTACTTGAGAGCTATATCAATTCAGTTTTTGCTGCAGTACTTTCTTAAAAAAGTAGAGCAAAAAATGTAGAAAAACAAGTGAAAAAATTTTGAAAAGCTAAAGAGTTCATTGGCCATACCTTCTATAATTGTTTAGGCCATTTGCTAGCAAAAAAAAGTGTGAAAAAAGAGCTTGAAAAACATTGAATAAAAAAGTTCCAGTAGCTGTATTTTGATTATTGCAGTACCTTATAGTGTTCTTTGAGTGCTTATTTGAGCCATTCTTAGAGGAAAAATCATTTGGAAAACTATACAAAAAGTTTGTGAAGTTTTAAGCATTCTAGAGTGCCTAGTTTACCTTTTGTGTGCTTACTTTTTGTTCTTGCATTTAATTTCTTATTTTTCACTTATTGTATTCCAAGTTACTCTCCTCTCTATCTCTTTCCATTTCTACTAAAATCCTAAACTAGATCTAGGTTCTTTCACTACAATTCCTTCACCTCCAAGCCAAAATTCATTTCGGTTTTCTCCATCTCCATACAAAACCGTGTGCTTTTAGTTGTTCTTAGAAGGCTTGCTAAGATCTATGGAGTGCTAAAGAGGAAGATCCACCTCCATGCTTCGTGGAAGGCACCTAAGCCTACAATATTAAGTGTCTTGTTTTAGACCCTTACTTAATATTTTCTCCGTTTTGTAACAAACAGGATCACTGTACGGGCTCAATACTTATCCAAAAATTATTCCAAAGGTATATTCGGAGTCACAATAATATTTTCAACAGCCCTGACCAACAGTACCTTAATCGGAGATACTTGGTCTGACACTCATATTTTAATCGGATATTATTTTCAGCTCTTTAAGCCACAATAAATTATGAATAATCATAATAATTCCCAATTTAATTATTTCTAAATTTTTTGGACATTAATTGGCTTATATGTAATTATTCACTATTTATTTTACTCAATTAAGTATTTATCTAATTTTTAGGATGTTACAATCCACCCTACCTTAAAAGAAATTTCATCCCTAAACTTTACCAACCTGATTCAAATATTTCAGGACGTCGTTCACGTATATCGACCTTACGTTCCCATGTGGCCGCAACCACATCCCGGTGCTTCCAACATACTTTCACCAAGGGAATCAGCTTGTTTTGTAATTTCTTGACAGAACCTTCATAATAGTAGTGGACATCGGAGAAATGGATAAATTCTCATTGATCTCAACATCATCATGGGTAACCACATGCGTAGGGTCATGTACATACTTCCGCAATTGTGATACATGGAACACATCATGCAAATTGGACAAATATGGAGGAAGGGCAATCCTATATGCCAACTCGTCAATCCTTTTAAGGATCTCAAAAGGTCTAATAAATTTCAGACTAAACTTCTTGCTCTTCAAAACTCATCCAATGCCCTTGTCTCTTGACACCTTCAAGAGCACATAATTGTCAACTTGAAATTCAAGTGGCTTCTGCCTCTTATCATAGTAGCTCTTTTGACAATCTTGGGTAACTTTCATTTTCTCTTGTATCATTTTGATTTGTTCATTGGTTTCCACAATCAACTCCGACCCTAACGCTAAATTTTCACCAATTTCGAGCTAACATAAAGGAGTTCTACACTTTTGACCATACAATGCTTCATACGAAGCCATACCAATAATACTATGATAACTATTATTGTATGTGAATTCAATCAATGGTAGGAATCTTTCCCAACAACCTCCATGCTCCAATACACAAGCTCTCAACAAATCCTTAAGACTTTGAATCGTTCTCTATCCGTTTGCGGATGATAAGCCGAACTAAGCTTGAGCTTAGAACCTAGTTCTTCATGTAAGCTTCCTTAAAATTGGGAAATGAATCACGGGTTATGATCCGATATAATGCTCGAAGGCATGCCATGAAGCCTAACAATTTCCTTAATGCATATTTATGCCAATTTCTCCAATGGACTTTTCATATTCATGGGCAAGAAGTAAGCACACTTCGTCAATATATCAACAATCACCCATATTGTATCATTTCTAGCACGTGTTCTGGGTAATCCAAAAACAAAATCCATAGCTATGTCATCCCATTTCCAAATAAGGATATCAAGAGGTCTAAGCATACCAGATGACTTCTGATGTTCAACCTTAGCCTTTTGACAAACAATGCAAGAAGCAACATAGTTAGCCATATCCCGTTTCATTCTGGGCCACCAAAAATTCTTCTTCAAATCTTAATACATCTTAGTAGCACCAGAGTGTACACTGAATACACTTTTATGAGCTTCTTTTAACACAATTTTGCTCATATCACCAATGAATGGGACTTAAATGCTATCTTTTACACACTAAATACCATCAGAACCTTCCGATAAAAACAAATTCTTTCCATTAGTTTGTGATTCTTTCATCTCTATCAAATACTCATCATTCGGCTATTGCGTCTTTACCCATTCAAGAAATACATTCCCAATTTTTAATGTCTCAAGAGAAATCTTCTTCAGGGTATGAACTTTCATACCAGCATTCAAGTTTATAAACTTTTCAATTAATTCTATCTCCTTCACTAGAGCTAGGTATACGGGCTAACCCGCCCTACAACGGGCTGGCCCATAGAACCCGCTTTCTAAATAGGCTGATTTTTTGGGTCTGTAACAGGCCGATGAACCCACGGGCTAACCTGCCTATAAGATTGTTTTTTTGCTTCTCTTTTATTCCTTTGAAATTGTTGGGTCTAAATCATATTTTATGAAACCAAAATCATGTGTAATTTAACATATTTAATTGTTCAAAATCTAAAAAATTCAATCATGATTCATGAAATAAACTTATGAAATTTTAAATTTAATAGTTTTTTAATCCAAATATAAACCTTAAACATGACAAATAGGTTCCAAATGCATGATAATAGTTAATAACATCACCAATGTCTTAAAAAATCCAAATATAATTACATGAGTTTAAGTTAGGGTTATAGTTTTTAGTTTTTTTTATTTCTATTTTTAATTTATTTTTAATATATTTTTTATTTTTACTTGGCCCGCGGGTTGGCCTGTGAACCCACGGGCTAGACCCGTTTTAACCCGCGGGTTACGCGGTCCCAACCCGTGAACCCGTTTTTTAAATGGTCTATCTTTTTGACTCACAACCCGTATAAGGAGTGACTAAAAGGGCCAGCCCACGAGCCTAGACCCATTTACCTACCTCTATCCTTCACCATCATAGTGGAAACATGACACGATTTCTGGCTCAAAGCATCAACAACTATATCTGCTTTTCCAGGATGGTATCTCAAATCAAATTCATATTCTTTCAAAAATTTCATCCATCTTCATTGACGTATATTAAGCTCTTTCTAATCAAACAGGTATTTGAGGCTTTTGTGATCACTGAAGACCATAAACTTCAAGCCATACAAATAATGCCGCCATAATTTCAAAGCAAAAATAATCGCCGCCAATTCTAGATCGTGTATGAGGTAGTTAATCTCATGCGGTCGTAACTGCCTCGATGCATAAACTATCACACCCTCATTCTACACCAGCGTGCAACCCTGACCAAACTTGGAAGCATCACAGTACACCATGAATTCATCCAGTAAGTCAGGTAAAGCCAACACTGGGGAAAAAGTGAGTCTTACTTTCAACTCTTGGAAACTTTTCTTGCGGTCAAGATTCCATACAAATGGTTGGTTTTTACGAGTTAGTTTCATTAATGGCAAAGCCAAATGAGAAAAACCTTCAATGAATCTACAGTAATAATCAGCTAGAACAAACTCTTTATTTCAGTCACAAACGTTGGTCTTTCCCAAGCCATCACGGCTTCCATCTTTGATGGGTCTACCGTAACTATCCTTAGAGATAACATGTCCTAGGAATTGGACCTCAGATAACCAAAATTCGCATTTAAAGAGCTTTGCATACAACTCTTTCTCTAAGAGAATATTCAAAACAAGGTGAAGTTATTCTTCATGTTCCTCACGACTTCTCGAATAAAAAAGAATATCATCGATGAATACCACCATAAATCGGTCAAGTCATTCGTGGAAATATGATTCATGTAGTCCATGAAAATCGCAGAGGCATTTGTTACGCCAAAAGGCATCACTACATATTCATAGTGGCCATATCGAGTACGAAAAGCAATTTTTGGAATGTCATCGGTCTTCACCCTTATTTGGTGATATCCAGAACGTAGATCACTCTTAGAAAACTCTATAATATCCTTCAACTAATCCAAAAGGTCATCAATGCGAGGTAAGGGATATTGATTTTATATGGTTAACTTGTTGAGTTGTCAATAATCCACGCATAACCTCATACTTTCATCCTTCTTCTTTACCAATAACACAGGTGCACCCCAGGGGATACACTTGGGTGAATGAACTCTCATTCTAACAATTCTTCAACTTGCTTTTTCAACTCGGCTAACTCCATAGGAGACATTCAATAAGGATCTCGAGAAATAGGTTCTGCACCCGAAATAAGATCAATAGAAAATTCCACCTCTTGTGGAAGAGGCAACCTAGGTACCTCGTCAGGAAATTCATCTAGAAATTTAGATACAATGGGAATATCACAGGATTGAATAACTTTTTCTCCATCCACCATGCATAATGTAACCATAAATTAAGATATACCTTACATGCTAAAGCGCTCGATATTCGAAGAAGGAAAGACAATACTTTGATTTTGACAATCCACCATGACCTTGTTAGAAGATAACCAATTCATTCCTAGAAGAACTTCTAAGTCCCTCATGGGGAAACAAATGAGAGATATGATGAATCTTCTATCCTCAAAAGTCAACTTAACGTCATCATATCGAGTAATCATCTGTAAATAAGTATCGGTCGATGTGGACACCATTATAGAACCCTTCATGATACTCACCGGTAACTTCAGTCGCTTCACATATTCTTCCAAAATGAAAGAATGCGTTGCACCCAAATTGAATAATATATCAACAGAATGACCAAGGATTTGGCACTTACTTTAAACTAAATCACCAGCTTGTGTTGCTTCCTCACCGGTCACGGTAAAGACTCTTCCCACAGTTGGTTGATTAGCTTAATTATTATGACCATTCCGACCACCATTTCCATTTCCATGCCCATGACCATTACCATTACCATGATCGTTGCCACCGTTGTCGTTCCCATTACCACTACGACCATCATTTCAGCCGCCATTACCGTTTTCATGACCACAGCCTCTAAAAGCACCATAGCCTCCATGGTTTGCATCGTTACGCACCACCATATCAGTTGCATTCAAAGGAAAATTAGGAAGAATATGCCCCGATTAGTTGCATGTATAGCACACAACTATATTCTCATGATCATACTCACGAGCTAAATGGTTTCTGCCAATCAGAAACATCAAAGACTTTGGCCATTACCACAACCATCATTTGCACCATGCCTTCCACCACCACGTCTACCTCTAAGTGAAGAGGCACCACGCACAAAGCTTTGGTTCTTCTTAAAGTTGCCTTTCTTCTTAAAGCTAGAAGATTGACCCTTTAACTTATAATCATGCCTCGAATAGCTATTGGGCAACACATCATCCTCTTAAAAAATTCTACACTTATTCACAAGGGTAGGAAAGCTTCTAATCTCTTGGTGATATATCGCCTTCTTGATCTCTTGACACAAGCCATTCTCAAACATAACGCACTTTGAAGCTTCAGTTCCCTCTTGACAGAAAGAAGGGTAGAAAACATATATCTCTTTAAATTTGGAGGCATATTCCTCCACCGTCATGCTTCCTTGTTTGAGCTCCATGAATTCAAGCTCTTTCTTACTCTTATAACTTTTAGGAAAGTACTTCCTTAAAAAATCCACTTTGAAATTCTCCCAAGTCAAAGGAATGTGAGCCGTAACCTGTAACAGCCCTTGTTTTTGTGTTAGGTCCTTGAGATCTGTTGTCTGAATTCTGTGATAATTTTTATGTGTACTGATGAATGGGCTACAACTGACTTGTTTGTATGTCTGTTTGAAAGAAATTTTGTGAGTATGAGGCAAAAATTCTAATTTCAAATTTTGTGAGTAATTGAAATAATTAGGATAACAATAACATTTGTAATAACAAAAATTTATAAAATAAGACATTAAGTGAATTAATATAAATATTTAAGTAATTATTTTAAGTTAATAAAACTATATAACTCCCCGGTTTGAGCCCAGAAATTATCCAAGGGACTTGAGTCAATTATTTTTATCCCGAAACGTCCCTCATATCATTCCTAACAACTTATGTGAAGAGCCCAATACCTCATTTTAAACAATCAAGCTTAAAAATGTTGATTTTGGGTGTAATTTCTTCTCCCAATATTGGATTCGAGTCGTTCTTATCCCAAAATCTCTGTATCAAATTTATCTACAACTTTTATGTTGACCACTAAGACCAGTTCTCATTCCATAAATTCTAGAAATTAAAACACTACACAATTTATGTTTTTCTAGCAACAGTTTGCACTAGGTACAATATTTTCCACATAACTCCCTCATATGGCCATGAAATTGAATGAGGCCTTCACTAAATTTTTACTAACTCAATTATACAAAACTTTGATTAAGGACCCAAAGCCCAAATCCCTACTCATTTGGCCCAGAAAAATAATCTATGTAGGGAAAAATAATCCCGTCGTAGCCCTACACCCCTTTTGTATTTGGGGCATAACTTTCTCAATTCTCAATGGATGTTTTTGTGCTTTGTATAACTTTTGTGTTTAGCCCATTTTCAAAATCGGTTCATAAGCCTACTCAAACCCACGAGCAAGCTTCTGCCCTGCACCTGACACCTAAGCTTGCATGCACCATGAACCGATTAAATTGCTCCACCACTTGGCCACTTGTCCCAACCATGCATAACTCTTCACCACCTCACTACCAATAGAAATGGACACCTAATAAGTGCATGAAACAAGCTTGACACTTGCCCTACCTGTAACATCCCGAATTTTAAAATAGAGAATTAATTACCGGAATAAATATTAGAAATTGGAATAGGGAGTATTTAATGTTCCAAACTATTGAGAATAATTAAATTAAGATTTTGGGAATTTTTGGTAATTTTTGGAGACCGGTTAAACTGAAATTAAGCCCGGTTGAGATATGGGTGTCGGACCAAGTATCTCGGAATGAGATGATTTTGGTCAGGGCTATAGAGAATATTATTGAGAATCCGAATATGTATTCGGAATAATTATCAGATGATGTATTGAGCCCAAACAGAGAGCCTGTTTACAAGAAAACGATGAAGCTTTAATGAATAGAATTAAAATAAACCCAAAACCCTAATTTTTCCCTTCTACTTCACGATGTCTTCTTCTTTTGTGAAGACACTTCATTCTTCTTCCCCTTACTTTCCTTCTTCTCTTCATATCTCCATCTTCCTCTAAAGGATTCAAGCAAGGTGATAACTCTCCTCCTTTTTCATTTTGTTGGGTGAAGGCTTGGAAGGAGACCATTGAAGCTTGAAGTTTTCTCCTTCTCTTCCTCTCTATTTCGTGTGGCACATTCCCTTTTCCTTGAACCCATTTTGTTTTCATGTGAGGTAAGAAATACTCACTAGTTACTTGGGTTTTTGCCATAGTTATATGATAATATGAGTTTTGGGAACCAAGCATGTGAATGGATGTTCATTTAAGGCATTTAATACAAGAGTTTAATGTGGGTTTCTATGAGAGTAAGGTTTCTTTGAGAAGTAATAAAGTGGATGCATTTATGGTTGAAAAGAGAAGAATATTTATGAAGGTGGTTGGAAATTTTATGAAACCCTAACTTCATAAATTTGGGGGAAAATGTATATGGAGGTTGATGAACATTTATTGTGAATAATAAATGTGAGTTGTGATGCATAAGAGTCATTGGTGATGGTATTTTGTTGGTGGAAGTCATTAATAGAGAAACCCATGAAAGGGTTGGTTGTTGAGTACATAATAATAAATGGTGGCACCTAACCCATGGTGGTTATGGTGAATAAAATGAAATAAAAGAGTTTTGAGAGTTATAATAATAAAAACAGCAAGTATTTATTGATATATAAGTATTCAAGTCTTAATGAGTAAGTAGGAAATTGACTGTATAATGTATTGTGATGTAGGAAGTGACCCCATTGACGAAGCGGGACCATCAAACCGCGTTGATCACTACTTCACTTGAGGTAGGAGGGGGTAACTTTTCTAAATGCATGATTTCATCCATTGGTGATGTGAAAATATGTATATATATGATTATTTTGATGATTGTTGAATGGATGATGTGAAAATGTTATGATTTGAATGCATTTAGAATGATGATTGTTGTGTGGCATTGTGTTTGGGATAAACTTAATGATGTGGTAATATTATGTTAATGAAGTATGATGATGGTTTGTAACCATATGTGGATTGAGATTGTGATGTGAATATCCCAGATATGTGTGTATGAGTTATGGAATGTGTATGCCACTAACTATGGATGTGAATGAGTTCAAAGAAAATTGGGATTGGTTAAGAATGATGAGAATATTGAAATCCACCAAGTGGTGGTGGTAAATGATTAAATGTGGAGTGGCATCTAGGATGCATAGTGTGAGGATGCATTTGATTTGCATTTGCATTGCATCCATGGCATATCATAGCTGTCTATGTGGAATTTTAGGGGGATTCCACTAGGCGGGCCCAGTGGGAGGGCGGCTCAGTGCACGAGCGTATTGTGATTTTCCCCTGTGACTCGGTGTATGAGTCACGAAGCTGTCCATAGTTTGGTGACGAGGCACCCTATGTGGCGGGCCCAGTGGGCGGGCGGCTCAATGGTGAGCGAGTTTACCTTGGTGTCCGACGGGACACGGCTCTCTCGATGTGTGTTCGGGAGGGGCCCGTAGCACTTGTGGTATTTGAGGCCACGATGTTGATCCGCAAGTCACAGTGTGACTAGTGCTACAGATGGGCGAGAGCGGTTTGGTACTAGTAAAATTATGAAGATATAAGCATGCTTGAATTGAGATATATGTGTACACAATTTTTCTACTGCAGTAGGGGCATAGTAGCACACCTATGCTTGTCCCACAATTGATTTAATGATATATTTTCCCATAGTCGGATCCGCATTGTTTGATAAGAAATTCTTGTGCATATGCATTAGCTTTAAGAGCATTTGCATATAGCTGGAGATATGCCTAGTTGAAAGCCCATGGTGGCAACGGATAAATGAGAATTGATAAGGGAAAGAGGGGAATACTAACCCTACGTGTGATTGGCAATCCAAATGATTGATATTGTGAATGTATACTTGAAACTATAATATGTATTGTGTATAATGTATGATGTGGTGTAATGATGGCTAATTGTGCAAGTATACATGTATTTCATCATAATGTATGACTTTAATTCATTTGGATTATGTTACTCACCTCCCCGTTGCCATTTTTAAGGTTGATGTAGGTGTGACTTAAATCCTACAGCTTTTGGAGGCTTGAGTATGGAAAGAGGTAAATATGGATAGGAATATGTAAGCCTTGGCCGGCATAAATTCTGTTTTGTAGAGTATATGGTGTTTATATACTCGTTTTTGTAATGGTTTATAATTTTGGAGGTCATGGGAGAAAATTGGACATGTGTGTGTAAGGCCAATTTTCATTCATGACCTAAATGATGTAAAGGACAAAGTCATGAGGCTTGATGATGTTGAATTTGATGTATGGATGATGAAAATTTATGAGTTATAGCTCCTTTGTGATATGTGCTTTGAGAGGCCAATTTTTGGGTGATGAACTCAATATTGGTTGATATTGATATGGATATGTTGATTCAGCTTACCATATTGAGGAATGAATATTAATTATGAAATTGCTTGGCCAATTGATGACAATAGTGTGCATGATGTTTGATTGATTGATTAATTTGTAGAGCTCTCATATGGAGTTCATGCATAATTGAGCAACCAATAGGGTCAAGATGAGTTTTATGAGTTTTGGATAGTGTGTGGTGGTTCCAATAGCTTAAATACATGAATTGTGACTTATAGGAACTGGAGCGGGTCAATTCCATTGAGAATAGACCCCTATGTTACTCAAAAAGGCTCAAGAATGGACAAAACGCATTTTATTGCATAACTTTCTCATTTTTGAGAATTTTTGGGTGAGACCGGTGGCCACACGTCACAATTGGTGTATTTTAGTTGGTGTCAAAATTTGGTAGCGTTTGGAGTTGATATGAAAAAGTTAGGGGGGTTAGAAGTCCAAAAATAAGGCTTTTTCTGCATAAAACAGCAACTGTGCTGTCTCGAATCGATTCGAGGATCTCTGAATCGATTCGAGCGCTGCTGTTTTCACTGTTTTTGGTTCCAGGAAGGCCTGAATCGATTCATACGATCTTGAATCGATTCTAGGACCTCTGTTTGTATAAATTTGAGTTCCAGAAGCATCTGAATCGATTCATACAAGCTTGAATCGATTCAAGGGGTCCTGTTTTCACTGTTTTGCACTCCAGAATCATTCGAATCGATTCATGGGGTGTTTGAATCGATTCATGGCCCTGTTTTCACACCTTTTCCTCTGTTTTGGGGTATCATTGGTATTGTTTGACTATAATATGATGGTACCATGACCTACACACATAATTAATACATTCTATCAATTCAATAGACCATCCTTCGACTTCCTACTACTCCCTTTCATTTTCTTAATGTAATTGTACACTTCCGCTACTTCTTGTTGATGATCATGAGATTGATCATCCAAGATTCACTCTTTGACTTAATTGTTCACCTTCTCATATCTTCATATATGAGATAGGTTATTAAAATAGGTCCAGGGGTTTGGTGAAAAATACTTCACCACTTTAATTATTTGATTTATTAATATTTTCAAAGACGCGAAAAATTTTCCCCTATTTTAATTGGGGGTTCGGGGCGTCTCAACCTGGTATCAGAGCATTCATTGCTCTTGATATGATTATGAATGATGTTGTCTATGTATATATTGCTTATGGCTGATTGATTTGTGAATTATATGGATGAGTTATGAAGGTAGTTATTGAAATGAGATTATTAAATGATTGTTGTTAAGCCCGGCCAGGCAATTCCTTTCTCATATTTATCTTCGGATTGTGAAATACATTATGATGATACTTATGTCAATGAGGTTAATGATGAATGATATGTATGCACACTGAGTGAAGGAACCTTAAGTTTCTAATTATGTCTATGTTGTTGTATATAGATTGAGTGATGGCGTATAGGCGCAATCCTGATACAATTGCTATGATTGAGGCCTTCAATCGCTTTGCTGACATACTTGCACAGCAACAACAACCTGTTGGTCAACCGAATCAAGGCCTTGACCAATTTCTTAAGCGGAAGCCTTCTGAATTTCATGGAGGCTATAAACCAGAAGATGCTCATGTCTGGATCCGTGACTTGGAGCGGATATTCGCTAGTATGGAGTGCACCGAAACTCAGAAAGTAGAGTATGCGGTGTTTATGGTTCGGAATGAGGCCGAATCTTGGTGGATCCTTACCCGTGGGCGTATGACTGCTGCCCACACTCCTTTGACTTGGGAGAATTTCAAAGCTGAATTTCTTAAGAAATATTTTCCTGCAAGTTACAAAAACAAGAAAGAGCTTGAATTCATGGAACTCAAGCAAGGTGGCATGTCGGTTGAGGAGTATGCTCTGAAATTTGAAGAGCTATGTGTGTTTTATCCTCCCTTTCAGCAAGAGGGCACTGAAACTTCGAAATGTGTTAAGTTTGAAAATGGACTACGCCAAGAAATCAAGAAGGCAATTTGTCACCAAGAGATTAGGAGCTTCCCTACTCTTGTGGATAAGTGTAGAATTTTCGAAGAGAATGATATTGCTCCAAGGAGTTACTCGGGGCATGATTACAAGCTGAAAGGCCAATCTTCTAGCTTCAAGAAGAAAGGCAACTTTAAGAACAATAGACGATTTGTGCGTGGGTCCTCTTCTTTTAGAGGTGGACGAGGTGGTGGAAGGCATGGTGCAGTTGGTGGCCGAGGTGATGGCCAAGGACTTCGTTGTTTCAAATGTGGTGGAAATCATTTGGCTAGAGATTGCAATCATGAAGAAACAGTGGTGTGCTATAGATGCAACCAACCGGGGCATATCCGCCCTGATTGTCCTTTGAATGTTGCAGATGTTGTGCCACGTGATAATGCAAACCGTGGAGGCTATGGTGCTTTTAGAGGCCGTGGTCGTGGAAACGGTAATGGTGGAAGAAATGGAAACCGAAATGGTGGTAACGGCCGTGGTAATGGAAACGGCCGAGGTAATGCTAATGGTGGTCGGAATGGCCCAAATCGTGGTGTTAATCAACAAATGGCTGGAAGAGTCTTTGCCATGACCGGTGAAGAAGCTGCACAAGCTGAAGACCTTGTCCAAAGTGAGTGCCAAATATATGGTAATGTTGTTAATGTGATATTTGATTCGGGTGCTACGCACTCTTTTATTTCTGAAGAATATGTGAGGCGCCTGCGAGTGCCTGTGAGTATGATGAAAGGTGCAATATTGGTGACTACACCGACTGGTGCTTGCTTAAGATCGGTGACTCGATGTGATAATGTCGAGATGGACTTGAAGGGTAGAAAATTTGTTGTATCCTTCGTGTGTTTACCTATGAAAGACCTGGATGTTATTCTAGGCATGGATTGGTTGTCCGCTAACAAGGTTTTGGTGGATTGTCATAGCAAGACAGTGATTTTCCCAACCTCTAATACTGAAGGCTTTAATGCGCGAGGTATCTCTCAACTTCTCGTGATGTTCTGTTTGGTTGATGGGAATGGTGTTTCCCAATCTGGTGGAATTCCTATTGTTTCAGAATTTCCCGATGTGTTTCCGGAAGAAATTCCCGGATTACCTCCTCCACGAGAAGTGGAATTTGCTATTGATCTTATTCCGGGTGCAGAACCTGTTTCCCGAGCACCTTATCGAATGTCTCCTGTAGAGTTAACAGAATTGAAGAAGCAAGTGGAAGAATTACTTGAACGGGAGTTCATTCGCCCAAGTGTGTCTCCTTGGGGTGCTCCCGTATTGCTAGTGAAGAAGAAAGATGGGAGCATGAGATTGTGCGTTGATTATCGCCAACTCAACAAACTGACCATTAAAAATAAATACCCTCTTCCGCGTATTGACGATCTTTTGGATCAATTGAAGGGTGCTGTTGTGTTTTCGAAGATTGATTTGCGTTCTGGATATCATCAAATTCGGGTGAAGGCCGAAGATATTCCCAAAACTGCTTTTCGAACGCGATATGGACACTATGAGTACGTAGTGATGCCATTTGGTGTGACGAATGCCCCTGTGATTTTCATGAGCTACATGAATCGCATCTTCCATGAATATCTCGATCAATTCGTCGTGGTGTTTATTGATGATATTTTGGTGTATTCAAGGAGTCATGAAGAGCATGAAAGACATCTTCGTTTGGTGTTGACGATCCTTCGCGAAAAGGAGTTGTATGCGAAGCTCTCTAAGTGTGAATTTTGGCTGTCTGAGGTCCAATTTCTTGGACATGTTATTTCAAATGATGGAGTCGCGGTGGATAGATCTAAAGTTGAAGCTGTGATGGCTTGGGAAAGACCAACGTCCGTGACGGAGATAAGGAGTTTTCTTGGTCTTGCCGGTTACTACCGGAGATTTATTGAAGGGTTTTCCCGTTTGGCTTTACCATTAACAAAGTTGACTCGGAAGAATCACTCTTTTGTGTGGACCCGTGAATGTGAAGAGAGTTTCCAAGAGTTGAAGTTAAGGCTTACTACCGCCCCGGTGTTGGCATTGCCCGACTTAATGGATGAATTTGTGGTATATTGCGATGCATCTAAGCTTGGTCTTGGGTGTGTATTGATGCAAAAGGAGCGTGTGATAGCCTATGCATCGAGGCAGTTGCGACCGCATGAGGTTAATTACCCCACACATGATCTTGAATTGGCGGCGGTGGTTTTTGCATTGAAGTTGTGGCGACACTACTTGTATGGCTCCAAGTTTGTAGTCTTTAGTGATCATAAGAGCCTTAAGTACTTATTTGACCAGAAGGAATTGAATATGCGCCAAAGGCGGTGGATGGAGTTCCTAAAAGACTATGAATTTGAATTGAAGTATCACCCCGGTAAGGCAAATGTAGTTGCTGATGCATTGAGCAGGAAGTCATTGCATGTTTCCATGATGATGGCAAAAGAAATGGAATTGATAGAACGATTTAGAGATTTGAATGTGGGCGTGGAGACTTACACTTCCAAGAAAATGGTGTTGGAAATGTTGAAGGTTGCAAATAAATTTCTTGAATATGTGAAGACGCAACAACCCAATGATGAGTATTTGATTGAGATGAAAAAGACCCAAGAAAAAGGGAAGAATTTGTTCATAGAAGAAGGTCGAGATGGCATTTGGCGTGTTAGAGGCCGAATTTATGTTCCCTCAAGCGATGATATAAGGAAACGTGTACTTGAGGAAGCTCACAAAAGCATATTGAGTATTCATCCAGGTTCCACTAAGATGTATCAAGATTTGAAGAAGAATTTCTGGTGGCCTGGTATGAAACGTGATGTGGCGAATTTTGTAGCATCTTGCCTTGTGTGTCAAAAGGCTAAGGTCGAGCATCAGAGACCATCTGGTTATTTGAGACCGTTGGAGATCCCTGTCTGGAAATGGGATAGTATAGCTATGGACTTTGTTTCTGGACTACCCAGAACTCGTGCTGGGAACGATGCTATATGGGTGATTGTAGATCGGTTGACAAAATGTGCTCACTTCTTACCCATTAATATGAAGAGTCCTTTGGAGAAATTGGCACAAATATACATCAAGGAGATTGTTAAACTACATGGTGTTCCGTCCAGCATTATATCCGACCGTGATCCTCGTTTTACTTCTCGGTTTTGGGGACGTTTGCATGATGAGTTCGGTTCTAAGTTGAAGCTTAGTTCCGCTTATCACCCTCAAACTGATGGGCAATCGGAGAGAACTATACAAAGCTTGGAGGATCTATTGAGAGCTTGTGTTCTTGAGCACGGTGGATGTTGGGAGAGATTCCTCCCATTGATTGAATTTACGTACAATAACAGCTTCCATTCCAGTATTGGTATGGCACCTTATGAGGCGTTGTATGGAAGGAAGTGTAGAACTCCCTTGTGTTGGCTGGAAGTTGGAGAAAACTTGGCTTTAGGGCCGGAGATCATTCAGGAAACTACAGAGCAAATTAAGAAGATACAAGAGAATATGAAGATTGCTCAAGATAGGCAGAAAAGTTATTATGACAAGAGACATAAACCCCTGGAGTTTTAAGTGGGTGACCATGTATTTTTAAAGGTCTCGCGTGAAAAAGGCATTGGAAGGGCGTTGAAGAGTGGGAAATTGAGCCCTAGATTTATCGGACCTTACGAGGTGTTAGAGCGGATTGGTGAGGTTGCTTATAGGATAGCACTCCCTCCGCATCTTGCTAATCTACACAACGTGTTTCATGTATCACAGTTGAGAAGGTATGTTTATGATCCACTGCACGTGGTCCCTATGGATGAGATTGAGGTGCGAGATGACCTATCTGTTTCTCCAGTTTCTGTTCGCATTGTCGGACATTCCGTGAAGAAATTGCGGAACAAGTTGGTACCTTTGGTGGAGGTCGCTTGGAAACATGGAAATACTGAAACGTTCACATGGGAACGTGAAGATGACATCAGAGAACGGTATCCCGATGCATTCGAATCCGGTAAGTTAAATTTCGAGGGCGAAATTTTCTTTTTGGTGGGGTGGATTGTAACATCCCGAATTTTAAAATAGAGAATTAATTACCGGAATAAATATTAGAAATTGGAATAGGGAGTATTTAATGTTCCAAACTATTGAGAATAATTAAATTAAGATTTTGGGAATTTTTGGTAATTTTTAGAGACCGGTTAAACTGAAATTAAGCCCGGTTGAGATATGGGTGTCGGACCAAGTATCTCGGAATGAGATGATTTTGGTCAGGGCTATAGAGAATATTATTGAGAATCCGAATATGTATTCGGAATAATTATCAGATGATGTATTGAGCCCAAACAGAGAGCCTGTTTACAAGAAAACGATGAAGCTTTAATGAATAGAATTAAAATAAACCCAAAACCCTAATTTTTCCCTTCTACTTCACGATGTCTTCTTCTTTTGTGAAGACACTTCATTCTTCTTCCCCTTACTTTCCTTCTTCTCTTCATATCTCCATCTTCCTCTAAAGGATTCAAGCAAGGTGATAACTCTCCTCCTTTTTCATTTTGTTGGGTGAAGGCTTGGAAGGAGACCATTGAAGCTTGAAGTTTTCTCCTTCTCTTCCTCTCTATTTCGTGTGGCACATTCCCTTTTCCTTGAACCCATTTTGTTTTCATGTGAGGTAAGAAATACTCACTAGTTACTTGGGTTTTTGCCATAGTTATATGATAATATGAGTTTTGGGAACCAAGCATGTGAATGGATGTTCATTTAAGGCATTTAATACAAGAGTTTAATGTGGGTTTCTATGAGAGTAAGGTTTCTTTGAGAAGTAATAAAGTGGATGCATTTATGGTTGAAAAGAGAAGAATATTTATGAAGGTGGTTGGAAATTTTATGAAACCCTAACTTCATAAATTTGGGGGAAAATGTATATGGAGGTTGATGAACATTTATTGTGAATAATAAATGTGAGTTGTGATGCATAAGAGTCATTGGTGATGGTATTTTGTTGGTGGAAGTCATTAATAGAGAAACCCATGAAAGGGTTGGTTGTTGAGTACATAATAATAAATGGTGGCACCTAACCCATGGTGGTTATGGTGAATAAAATGAAATAAAAGAGTTTTGAGAGTTATAATAATAAAAACAACAAGTATTTATTGATATATAAGTATTCAAGTCTTAATGAGTAAGTAGGAAATTGACTGTATAATGTATTGTGATGTAGGAAGTGACCCCATTGACGAAGCGGGACCATCAAACCGCGTTGATCACTACTTCACTTGAGGTAGGAGGGGTAACTTTTCTAAATGCATGATTTCATCCATTGGTGATGTGAAAATATGTATATATATGATTATTTTGATGATTGTTGAATGGATGATGTGAAAATGTTATGATTTGAATGCATTTAGAATGATGATTGTTGTGTGGCATTGTGTTTGGGATAAACTTAATGATGTGGTAATATTATGTTAATGAAGTATGATGATGGTTTGTAACCATATGTGGATTGAGATTGTGATGTGAATATCCCAGATATGTGTGTATGAGTTATGGAATGTGTATGCCACTAACTATGGATGTGAATGAGTTCAAAGAAAATTGGGATTGGTTAAGAATGATGAGAATATTGAAATCCACCAAGTGGTGGTGGTAAATGATTAAATGTGGAGTGGCATCTAGGATGCATAGTGTGAGGATGCATTTGATTTGCATTTGCATTGCATCCATGGCATATCATAGCTGTCTATGTGGAATTTTAGGGGGATTCCACTAGGCGGGCCCAGTGGGAGGGCGGCTCAGTGCACGAGCGTATTGTGATTTTCCCCTGTGACTCGGTGTATGAGTCACGAAGCTGTCCATAGTTTGGTGACGAGGCACCCTATGTGGCGGGCCCAGTGGGCGGGCGGCTCAATGGTGAGTGAGTTTACCTTGGTGTCCGACGGGACACGGCTCTCTTGATGTGTGTTCTGGAGGGGCCCGTAGCACTTGTGGTATTTGAGGCCACGATGTTGATCCGCAAGTCACAGTGTGACTAGTGCTACAGATGGGCGAGAGCGGTTTGGTACTAGTAAAATTATGAAGATATAAGCATGCTTGAATTGAGATATATGTGTACACAATTTTTCTACTGCAGTAGGGGCATAGTAGCACACCTATGCTTGTCCCACAATTGATTTAATGATATATTTTCCCATAGTCGAATCCGCATTGTTTGATAAGAAATTCTTGTGCATATGCATTAGCTTTAAGAGCATTTGCATATAGCTGGAGATATGCCTAGTTGAAAGCCCATGGTGGCAACGGATAAATGAGAATTGATAAGGGAAAGAGGGGAATACTAACCCTACGTGTGATTGGCAATCCAAATGATTGATATTGTGAATGTATACTTGAAACTATAATATGTATTGTGTATAATGTATGATGTGGTGTAATGATGGCTAATTGTGCAAGTATACATGTATTTCATCATAATGTATGACTTTAATTCATTTGGATTATGTTACTCACCTCCCCGTTGCCATTTTTAAGGTTGATGTAGGTGTGACTTAAATCCTACAGCTTTTGGAGGCTTGAGTATGGAAAGAGGTAAATATGGATAGGAATATGTAAGCCTTGGCCGGCATAAATTCTATTTTGTAGAGTATATGGTGTTTATATACTCGTTTTTGTAATGGTTTATAATTTTGGAGGTCATGGGAGAAAATTAGACATGTGTGTGTAAGGCCAATTTTCATTCATGACCTAAATGATGTAAAGGACAAAGTCATGAGGCTTGATGATGTTGAATTTGATGTATGGATGATGAAAATTTATGAGTTATAGCTCCTTTGTGATATGTGCTTTGAGAGGCCAATTTTTGGGTGATGAACTCAATATTGGTTGATATTGATATGGATATGTTGATTCAGCTTACCATATTGAGGAATGAATATTAATTATGAAATTTCTTGGCCAATTGATGACAATAGTGTGCATGATGTTTGATTGATTGATTAATTTGTAGAGCTCTCATATGGAGTTCATGCATAATTGAGCAACCAATAGGGTCAAGATGAGTTTTATGAGTTTTGGATAGTGTGTGGTGGTTCCAATAGCTTAAATACATGAATTGTGACTTATAGGAACTGGAGCGGGTCAATTCCATTGAGAATAGACCCCTATGTTACTCAAAAAGGCTCAAGAATGGACAAAACACATTTTATTGCATAACTTTCTCATTTTTGAGAATTTTTGGGTGAGACCGGTGGCCACACGTCACAATTGGTGTATTTTAGTTGGTGTCAAAATTTGGTAGCGTTTGGAGTTGATATGAAAAAGTTAGGGGGGTTAGAAGTCCAAAAATAAGGCTTTTTCTGCATAAAACAGCAACTGTGCTGTCTCGAATCGATTCGAGGATCTCTGAATCGATTCGAGCGCTGCTGTTTTCACTGTTTTTGGTTCCAGGAAGGCCTGAATCGATTCATATGATCTTGAATCGATTCTAGGACCTCTGTTTGTATAAATTTGAGTTCCAGAAGCATCTGAATCGATTCATACAAGCTTGAATCGATTCAAGGGGTCCTGTTTTCACTGTTTTGCACTCCAGAATCATTCGAATCGATTCATGGGGTGTTTGAATCGATTCATGGCCCTGTTTTCACACCTTTTCCTCTGTTTTGGGGTATCATTGGTATTGTTTGACTATAATATGATGGTACCATGACCTACACACATAATTAATACATTCTATCAATTCAATAGACCATCCTTCGACTTCCTACTACTCCCTTTCATTTTCTTAATGTAATTGTACACTTCCGCTACTTCTTGTTGATGATCATGAGATTGATCATCCAAGATTCACTCTTTGACTTAATTGTTCACCTTCTCATATCTTCATATATGAGATAGGTTATTAAAATAGGTCCAGGGGTTTGGTGAAAAATACTTCACCACTTTAATTATTTGATTTATTAATATTTTCAAAGACGCGAAAAATTTTCCCCTATTTTAATTGGGGGTTCGGGGCGTCTCACTACCCACTTGCATGACAATGGGAACACCTAGGGAGCAAAGCATTGCATGCAAAATTTCTCTTCTACCAAAAACATGCTTTGTTCTCTTGTTTTCTCCATTCTCTTTGTAACTTAGAAAAAATTCCAGCAGCTTTCTTCTTCATTTTCTCATGCTTATCTCCATCTAAATCATCACCACACACCTATTATCATCCATCCTAAATCACTACACCACACCACAACTTCAAGATACTACTTTCTAAAATCAAAATTTTTTCTTCTCCTCCACCAAAAACAGCAACGTTTTCTTCATTATTCGACCACTAAATTCATGTGATCCACCATCCTTCAAGGCATCCATTTCCTTCCTCTTTGATGAAGCAATCCATGATGGCCAAGGAGAAAATTTTTGGAGTCTTTACCACCTTTCTTGGGCACAAAATTTTAATGGTAAGGGGGAGTACCTTGGTTGTTTAAAATCCATGAATAAGTACATGCATGGTGGGATATAAGTGTTCCTTAACACTTATATCCTAATGCTATCTTAAAGATCTAACTTTTATAGTTTAATCTTGAAAATCCTTGTAAGAAAATTAAGATCTTTAAGAAGTATTATGGCTGCTCCATGGTTTTTGTTAAATCTTTTAAATTCTAAAGTTTTAATTATGATGGTCACTAACTTGAATTTTATTTTACAGATTTTTTGTTGTAACTCCATGCATGTGATAAATTGTTTAAATTATGTGCTACTTGGTTTAATTTGTGATTTGTGGTGTGGTTGATATTTTAGGAAAAATGAAATCCTTAAAAATGAATTTTATAATAACTAGAAAACTAATATTGCTGCTAGAAATCTTTAATGTTTAGTAAACAACTCAATAAATTTTAGATCCTAACTATAAACTTAAAAAGAAATGATTTTGTGGTTAAACATTGGTAACATGACTTGATCTTGGAAATTTTGTGATAAAAATAAATTTTAGTATAAGATCTTAATTCAGGAATTTTTATTAAAAATAAAAACAAGTTATTTTAGTGATGGTAATTAAATGATATATTATGACGCTAAGAAAACAATTTATGAGAATTTTAGAAAGAAATTCTTGATGAATATTTTGGATTATTGATGTTGCTATATGTTTATACATTTGATAATTATTTTTGATCATAAAAATGTTATGAATGTTGTAAATAATAAAAGAATTAAAAAGAGACCCGAGTTAGGCGCGAACAAAACATTGGAAATGGTATAAAATGTATTTTTGTGGGCAAATGAAAGAAATTGGTAAAACTATTTTGGAGGAGTGTTTTATGGTATGAAAGATGAATTTTGAGCATAAGAAAAATACCCAAAGAAGAAAAATTGGTTGGAAGAATTTTTGACGCGTGATTTGTCCTTAAAACGTATTTTTATGAATGTTGAAACGATGAACTTTGGTAATTGGTGAATTTTTGTGTAGGGGCTATTTTCTGGATAGAATTTACTTTTAATTTTACTATATTTAATTATTATTTTTAAAGTTAAACACTTTTGGCTTCGGAATCATTCAAATCAGAATTTTCTAGATAAAAATACGACGAAGACATTGTTTTGGACCAAGAAACGAAAATTTTACTATCTTGTATCTTATTTTAGAAAAAGGGGAGCCTTTTATTTTCAATATAGAATTAGGAGGATTACCTTATAATAATGAAGTATTTTATCTATTATTTTAGAAAGACAAATTCAAATAGATTAATTCATTATAAGAAAATACGACGAAAATGATTTTAGCAACCGAAAAATTAAGATTTTATACCTTATCCTTAAAATCCTTTTTAATAGAAAAGCTTAGATTTTCTTAAGATTGAATTTCCAAGAAACATATTTGAAATTATGTTACTCTTTTTTACTAAGATATATATATATATATATATATATATATATATATTATAAACTTGTAAATAAATTGAATATCTTACAATAGAGGATTTTCTTATAAAAATTGCTTAGGAAATAACCTTGGTATTTCTAATGAAATGAATTCTTATTTGAATCGATGAGATTTGTTACCTAATACATGAAGAATTTTATGGCTTAGATACTTTACATGTTTTAAGGACAAATGCGCTATGCGAGTTAGGTTCCGTCTAGACTCTGGGCACCCTAAGTAATTGAGATACGTACATGGCATTTTGCATTTGGAGTTGAGGAGGGATGTTGGGATAATCCCCTAGAGCATACAGTGATGGGTACACTGAAGAATCTGCCAGTGCCTCGATACCTGAGGGCAGTCTGGGAGTATAGCCGGAGGCAAGAATTCCAAGTGGCATCAAATTTGCGCCTGTCGCCGGACAGCCTGTAACAAACTCTGGTATACTTTGACAAGAGGTGGGATTTTCTATGACCGTGGAGTGCCCGTTCTGTGGTGATGTGTGATATGTGTGATTGGACATTTTGATGTTGGGACTAAGAGTCCTTACCTATTTATAAAAACCAAAATGAGGAGAGCTCTGGTCGCTCTAGTTGGGTAGGGGAGATAAGGGTGGCAGATTGTGCACATGATTATTGATATATGAGATTGAGGAATGGAAGTTGGGCCTCATTGCATATTGGTAACGAATTATGACTCATAGTAATTGAATCTAACATATGCATAACATGCCATCATTATATGACTAACCCTCTGATTGTTGTTGATATTTATGTATGTGAAGTTTTATATGTCTATGCTAAGGTATGCTGTATGTAAATCCTCTATAGTTTAAAATACTAAGCCACCCTTGTATGTAAATGTTATGGGTTGAGAGCTTTGTACCACCCCTTTTTTGTTGTTGTGTGTTATTTTTCCTTTTCTGTGATCGTCAGCTGAAGGACAAGGTGAGCGTGGGCAGGACTTTGAATACCTACAGTAGGAGACGCCAGTTTGAAAGCATCATCTATGTATATTTTCTATTTACGTCGAGATCGTTATAGACTTGACATTTTATTTCTGTTATGTTGTTATTTACAGTAGTTGTCAGGAGCCGGTGAGCTCCGCACTATTTTAAATACTCTCATGTTAAAAGAATCGATCTATATAATGTATTTATTTTAAATTGTGAGTTGATGGTCACTAATAAAAAAATACTCCTACTCCTATTTTTAGTGACTCCTTAATTAAGTAGGACGTTCCAGTATGGGAAATCGTCCTAGTTAATCGAGGGTGTCACGCAACCATACACCCACGAGTTAAGATCCACCAAGACTCATCTTCTCCGTGGATCATAAACAGATCATACTCAACCTTTTGTGCCTTTGAACACTCTATACTAGCAAATATCTGCTCTAAGTCGCGAATCTAAACATATGCATCCTCCAACTTGAAACCCCCATGAAATTCAGATGGTTTCCGTTTAAGGAAACAATCAAGGCCATGATTTGTTTAACCTTCAGGTTGTTGTTGTCGTTCAAGTATATTGGAAAATAGATTAAAAGCTTTAGCTATAGTGGCCGTATCTATGTTACGCCTATTTACCATCAATCAATCTAGACACATGGTATAAACAACACTTAGTAATCATATATTTCCATTCCTCAAGAATTCATAAGTCAATGACAATTATAGTCAACATAAATTATCACAATGTAACTTAATATCAGAAGGTAAATAATGGAAGGAATTGCCTAGCCGGGCTAAGTAAACAGTTATATAATCATTAACATCTTTTACCAATAACCAACAATCTAACTCATTCATATAGTTTCCCTATAAGAGATCACAATTTAATAAAAAGTAACTAATACTTTGATACCAAGTTGTCACGCCGTTGATTCTTGGGCCCGAAACCCTATATAATAATATAACTAGATCAATGAAAGTGCAAGTAAATTTTTCACGTTTTAAAAGAAGTCTAAACATCCGATATTACACCGAGACCCGAACCACGAAAAATCAAAGAGTGAGATTTAAGAATTTACAAACTGGATCGATATATAGATAGCCCTAACGCGTATATAAAATAATCGAGTCTACAGTGGAAAAGAATCATGTATACAGGGCATACGCCTAATCCCATATATGGGGATATGGGAAAAGATCCAGAAATGAGGAAGGAAGTGAAGAAATCAAAATCAGGTCAATTCGCTTAAGCGAGACCACGAGCACTCACTTGAGCACGCATATAATTACTTGAGCGAAACACATCATACTATCAGACCCAACGGTTTCGCTTGAGCAGACCATACCCGCCTAAGCAAAAATTGTCCAATAACCAATACCCATTTAATTCGCTTGAGCGAGATATGTTCGCTCTAGTGAAATTAGTTCAATGACCAAATATAACCAATTTGCTTAAGCGAGGAATAACTCGCTTGAGCAAAAATAGGACATAATCAATTCCTTATGAATTCGCTTGAGCGAGACCTAGCCCGCATAAGCGAAAAAGTGACAGAATCATTTTTGAAAGAATTTGCTTGAGCGAAGGTTCACCGCTTGGGCAAAATCCCCAGAATTTGCTTAGGTGACCAACTCACTTAGGCGAAATAGTTCTAGAAAACACACTACTAATACGAGGCAAATCTCGCTTGAGCGAAATTCCACTCGCTTGAGTGAGTTTATCAGAAAATACATTTTAACTTAAGTAATTCAAGTTACAAGGTATGCAAAAACACATTATATGCAAAATTGGCCCCAACCATCATTTGTCACACGTTTAGACACCTAATTAGGACTTACTCCAACAAGTCCCGCCTCATGATTTTGGCTCTAGATTATCACATACGTAAATGACATTTTAGGCATATTTTGAATCAACTAACCATGCCAATTTGAATTATAGGCCTATTTGGCCATAACCATACATACACACAAATCATACACAAGCATTATGGGTTAGGTGCCCTATGCAAGACGTATTAGTCATCCCATGGGAAAATGACCTATCCACTTCCCAATTATGCATACATAAGGCATACTATCACCTTTGCAACTAATGATCATGCTATATTCACATTTCATTTTTATCACCAATCAACTTAAATCATTTATTTTTATCACCAATTTCTCGGCATATCCTTAGCTATATGCAAATGCTCTTGAAGCTAATGCATATGCACAAATGTCACAGTATCAAATATGGATTCGACTGTGGGAAATATCATTATATATTATATGGGTCAAGCATAGGTGTGCTACTATGCCCCTACTGTATTAGTAAATATGTACACTTATCTCGTGATTTGCATGCATAACCATATCTTTCAGTTGTACCAAACCGCTAGCGCCCCCTTGTAGCATTAGTCACCCCGTGACATGTAGATTCAACAACATGGTTATAATTGCCACAAGTGCTATGGGCCTCTCCCAAACACATATTGAGAGAGTCATTTCCCCTTAGAAACACCGACAATACTCACTCATCACAGAGCCCGCCCATCCACTGGGCCTGCCACATAGGGTGCCTCGTCACCAAACTATTGGCAACTTCGTGATCCTATTGGATCATTAGGGAACATTGTAATTTTACCCATGCATTGGGTCGCTCTCCCACTGGGCTCACCTATTGGAACCTTTAATATTCCACATAGATAGCTTATGATATGTCATGGATACAATACTAATCAATGCATTTCTCACACTATGCATCCTAAATGCCGCTCCAAAATTAACAACTCACCACTATCACTTAGTGGGTTTCAACATCATTATCATTCTCAACCATCAATCATCATTAGATTTCATTCACGTCAATTGTTAGTGGCAACCAATGTTCATCAATTTCTTCAACACATATCATAGGATGTTCACACATTTATATCTAATCCAATTGCAATTATGGCATTAAACTTAAACAAATCACAAGCTATATATCAATTAACATCAGAGTCATCATCCCAAATGTTTACCACATAACACAAATTATTCCAAATGCATTTCAAACCATTCAAAACATTCAATCATTCACCCAAATTAAAATAAGGGATCATACTCATACATATATACATCAACAATGGATGAAATCATGCATTTAGATAATGTTACTCCCTTCTACCTCAAGAAAAGTAGTATTCAATACGGTTCAAAGGTTCCGCTTCACCGATGGGGATGGTTCCTACATCACACAACATATCATATAATTATTTTCTATCTCAAACACCAAGATTTAAACATTCTTAGTTAACCACTTGGTGTTTATACCATTTTAAACCTTAAATCATTTTCATTTCATTTAACCCACCTTAACCATTATGGGCTCCCACATGCATGTCCATCTTCCATCATTAATAGTATTTTTCATCATTAATGTCATTCCTCCACCTTAATAAATGCTCCCATACTTATATTTCATATTTCCCCTAAATTCAAAGGTTAGAGTTTCATTAAAAACCCAATAACCACCATTAATACCCATTATCTTCCATCACATTAATAGGTGTCCAATTTACATAGATTTTGTGATGTAATTGATCAAAAGTTGGACATAAAGTGCAGTGCTTATCATTTTGTAAGCTAAATATAACATAATTTAGGATCCAAGCATTGTACATGTTTGATTGGTTAATAAGTATTATCAAATCCCAAATTTTGATGTAATTTTAGGTAAAATGAAGAAGAAAGAAGAAGGGAAAAAGAAAAGAACGAGTTTTACCAAAAATGTTCAAGTTAAAAGCAATGATGATCAAGATCGCTCAAGCGAAGGTCTATTTCCCTTGAGTGAATCAAGTCGCTATGGCCAATTAAAGTCTCGCTTGAGCAAGCAAGGCATTCCAAAGATGCAAGCAACAAGGCATCCATCGCTTAAGCGAATAACTAATTCGCCTAATGCTGATTATTTTTCGTGGAATGATGCACAAAATACTCAGATGATCAATTTTAATTTGACTCGTGGCAAGTGGACCACTATTGATGTAGTATATATTTTAAAAAAACAAATGTTGTTCCCACTACGGATCGTGATAAATCGATTCCAAACTATTACGGTAGATAAGGGTTATTGTTTTCATGATGGTGAATTAAAGAAATATTCTAAGAAATGTATGAAAGTAATACACGTAATATAGCTAAAATAACAGAGTTTAGAAACTGGGATTTGGATTCACCTTTCTCACCTTCCGATACACAGTCAATATTCATATAAATGACTTTTGTAATATGATTCTTTACGTCACAATCCAAGTCATTCTTATCGATTCCTCAACTACGAAATTCATAAGAATAGCTTTGATAACGTCAATCCCTTGATCGTTTTAAATCCATTCCAGCATTAAGTATGATTGTTTAGACGTTCACTGTGTTAAATACCATCCCTGGTTATCTACTCACAATGAGCATTTCATTTAGATCTGTTTTTCGCAAGTTTATTTCCAACAACAAACATAAACTTAAATCAAGAAAATGTTGATCAAGCATATTCAAGCAATGGGCATGAAATGAAACACCAAGAATCATAAAATAAATTCATCGATTACATGAATACCAAACACATGTTCATCCGGATTGATTGGTTACCTCCAATCCTAATGAGAGAATTAGCTACTCATGGTAGCCATGTTCATACAACAAAATATGAAGAAGAAGAAAAACCTAAGCTAAGAGCACTCTATTAAAATTTTGTGGCCGCCTTTCCAGTTCCCTCTTAACTTAACTAACTACGAATAATTGTTTTCCTTTTATAATGCTTCACTCGTGCAAGGGAGTTTAAATCTCGCTCAAGCGAGAAGAATTCTTTAGCTTGAAGGAGTTTCACATCCTGCTTATCCTGCATGCTTAACTCACTCAAGTGAGAACTTTCACTTGAGCGAGACTCAAGTTGATTATCCCCTGTTCAGCATTTGCTTAAGCCATGGCCTATCTACTATAGCGAATTCTTTACATTTTGGTACTGGACGAATTTTGATTAAGCGAATATATCTCGCTTAAGCGACATCATTATTGGACTTCACTGGTTACTTTTCACTGATAGGTTTTACTGGGCACGCTTGAGCGAAGACCATATCTTTGCTTTCTGGATCAATTTTACTCAGGCGAAACCACTTCGCTTAAGCGACTTCTTCAATAATCCTCACTGGTCCATTTTCGCTTAGGTGAATTGGTTATTCGCTCAAGCGATGGATGCCTTGTTGCTTGCATCTTTGGAATGCCTTGCTCGTTCAAGTGAGACTTCAATTGGCCATAGCGACTTGATTTGCTCAAGCAAAATAGACCTTCGCTTGAGCGATCTTGATCATCATTGCTTTTAACTTGAGCATTTTTAGTGAAACTCGTTCTTTTTGGTTTCCCTTCTTCTTTTTTCTTTATTTTACTTGAAATTACATCAAAATTTGGGATTTGATAATACTTATTATCCAATCAAACATGTACAATGCTTGGATCCTAAATTATGTTATATTTAGCTTACAAAATGATAAGCACTGCACTTTATGTCCAACTTTTGATCAATTTACATCACACAATCTATGTAAGTTGGACACCTATCACCTATGCGAAAATGGACCAGTGAGTATTATTGAAGAAGTCGCTCAAGTGAAGTGGTTTCGCCTGAGGGAAATTGATCCAGAAAGCAAAGATGTGGGCTTTGCTCAAGCGTGCCCAGTAAAACCCATCAGCGAAAAGCAACCAGTGAAGTCCAATGATGACGTCGCTTGAGCGAGATATATTCGCTCAAGCGAAATTCGTCCAGAACCAAAATGTAAAGAATTCGCTGTAGTAGATGGGCCATGGCTTAAGCGAATGCTAAACAGAGGATCATCAACTTGAGTCTCGCTCAAGCGAAAGTTCTCGCTTGAGTAAGTTAAGCATGCAGGTAAAGCAGGACGTGAAACTCCTTCAAGCTAAAGAATTCTTCTCGCTTGAGCGAGATTTAAACTCGCTTGAGCGAGTAAAGCATTATAAAAGGAAAATAATTATTCGTAGTTAGTTAAGTTAAGAGGCAGCTGGAAAGGCGGCCACAAAATTTCAATAGAGTGCTCTTAGCTTAGGTTTTTCTTCTTCTTCACATTTTGTTGTATGAACATGGCTACCATGAGTAGCTAATTCTCTCATTGGGATTGGAGGTAACCAATCAAACGGATGAATATGTGTTTGGTATTCATGTAATCGATGAATTTGTTTTATGATTCTTGGTGTTTCATTTCATGCCCATTGCTTGAATATGCTTGATCAATTTTTTTTGATTTAAGTTTACGTTTGTTGTTGGAAAATAACTTGTGAAAATGGATCTAAATGAAATGCTCATTGTGAGTAGACAACCAGGGATGGTATTTAACACAATGAACGTCTAAACAATCATACTTAATGCTGGAATGAATTTGAAACGATCAAGGGATTGACGTTATCAAATCTATTCTTATAAATTTCATAGTCCAGGAATCAATACGAATGACATGGATTATGACGTAAAGAATCATATTACAAAAGTCGTTTATATGAATATTGACTATGTATCGGAAGGTGAGAAAGGTGAATCCAAATCCCAGTTTCTAAACTCTGTTATTTCAGTTATATTACTTGTATTACTTTCATACCTTTCTTAGATTGTTTCTTTAATTCACCATCATGAAAATAATAACCCTTATCTGCCGTAATAGTTTGGAATCGATTTATCACGATCCGTAGTGGGAACGACATTTATTTTTTTAAAACATATACTATATCGACAGTGGTCCACTTGCCACGAGTCAAATTAAAACTAACCATCTGAGTATTTTGTGCATCATTCCATGAAAAATAATCAGCAAGTTTTTGGCGCCGTCCGCCGTAGATCGAACTGAAATTGATTTTAACTATTTCGATTTGTGGATATAGTAGTTGTTAATAACTTTATACTTTTATATCTTTTTCTTCGTGAACCTTTTTGTTTGTTAGTTTTGCTTATGATATTAAGAAGTCAGGGATCCAAGGAACAAGTTGAACTAGACATTGAAATAGAGAAGACTTTAAAGAAAAAGTAAAGGAACAACAAAAAGAGGAAGGACAATCTTCTGGACAATCTTCTTCTCCAACTTCAACACCAATATCAACTCCAAAATCTAAAAAAGAAAACATGGAAAGACAACATCAACCACCACCAAGGTGTACTTTGGGAGACTATGCAAATCAACAAGGACCACGGTACTTCTCAAGTATTGTGATGCCACAAACAAGAGATTTAGAGATGAAACTAGCTTTTCTGAGTTTGATTAGTGCACATTAATTCACTGGAATGTCGAATGAAGATCCATATACTCATTTGGTAATATTCTATGAATTAGTTGGTACTATAGGTTTTGGTCAGGAGGATATGGAATCTGCATACCTTCGCTTATTCCCATTTTCATTGGCTAGTAAAGCTATGGAGTGGTTGCAATCATATCCAAATCAGGGTTTGACTAGTTGGTCTAATGTGGAAGAAAAATTTTTGGCTCGTTTTTTCCTCCATCAAGGTTCATAAAAGCTAAATTTGATATTTCAACATTCCATCAAGGACCTGAAGAACCATTTTGTGAAGCATGGGACCATTTCAAATCACTGCTTTGTAAATGTCCTAATCATGGTTTTGAACACATTACACAACCGAACATTTTTTATAATGGACTTCGACCTGATACAAAGATGACTTTAGATGCTACAGCTGGTGGCACAATGATGTCAGTTGATGTTGATCAGGCAACAAGAATCATAGAGGCTTTATCCTTAACGGATTATCAAGCCCAACATGATCATCAACAAGTCCAGAGAAAAGGAGTTCTAGATTTGAGCACCTTGGATGCTATCTTGGCTCAGAACAAAATTTTGACCCAACAAATTGAAGTTCTAACTCAACAAATGGCCAAAGTCCCACAACAATTGCATTCAGTGCATTCTTCATAACCAATACAGCAACAAATTGCAAGATGTGGTTTTTGTGGAGGTGATCACCCGAATGGTTATTGCAGAGCACAAGAAGAGGCCGTCCACTACCTGAATAATCAAGGTAAACCAAACAATTTCAATTCTAATTATCCTAACCAACAATTTCAAGGATGGAGGAGTAATCAAGATCAAGGACAGGGATGGAAACAAGAACCAAGTTCTTCAAATAGACCATACCAAAGTAATTATCCTTCCTTGATGGAGAAGACTTCAAGATTAGAGGAAACCTTGGAGAAGTTCATGCAGGCTTCTTTAACAAACCAGAAAAATACTGAGGCGTCGATAAAGAATTTGGAAACTCAAGTGGGACAACTGGCCCGACAGATTGCTGAAAATCAACGACCTCAGTATGGAGCAAATACTGAGCCAAATCCAAAGAAGCATTGCAAAGTTGTCACAACAAAGAGTGGTAGACAAATTGGAGTTGAGTTAGGATCAAAAGAAGAAGAAGAAGAAGAGATTTTGAAAGAAAGAAAAGAAAAAGAAAGAGAGTGTCAAAAAGAAAAAGAAAAAGAAATGAAAGAAAGTGAAAAAGAAATAAAAGAAAATGTAAATAAAGAAAATGAAAAAGAGAAAAACAAAAAGAGTGAGCTTGAAAAGGGCAAAGGCAAGGTTGATGAAGAATTGCCTCAATTAAAAAGAATGCCTTACCCAAAGAATCCTTTGAAGCGTGATAAGGAGAGACAATTTGCAAGGTTCATGGACATCTTTAAAAGACTTCAAATTAATGTCCCATTCATAGAAGCCATGGAACAAATGCCAACCTCTGCAAAGTTTATGAAGGATTTGTTAACTAAGAAAAGAAGGTTTTTAGAAAAGACAATTGAATTGGAAGTTGGATGCAGTGCCATTATCCAAAAGGCATTACTGCCTAAGACCAAAGATCCGGGGAGTTTCACAATTCCTGTTATTATTGGTCATATGCCGGTGGGAAAAGCATTGCTAGATTTAGGAGCAAGTATAAACTTAATGCCACTCTCAATGCTTAAAAGGATCAGAGATCTTGAAATAAGGCCAACAAAAATGACATTACAATTGGCTGACAGATCAATGAAGTTTCCTTATGGTGTGGCGGAAGATGTTTTGGTAAGAATGGAGAAATTTCTGTTCCCAATGGATTTTGTTATAATGGACATGGAAGAGGACACTGAAGTACTATTGATTTTAGGGAGACCGTTTATGAAAACTGCTAAAGTAATCATAGACGTGGACGATGGAAAATTGAAGGTACGAGTTCAGGATGAAGAAGTAAATTTTAATGTTTTTGAAGCAATGAAATATCCAGCAGATAAACAAAGTTGTTTTAAAATTGACGTGGAAAAGGAAGTTATTGAAAGACAGTTCAACAAAGTACAAAATTCAAGTCCTCTTGAAAAGGCTTTAGTTAGTGCTGTAGGAAGTCTTGATGATTTCGAAGCTGAAGAAGTGAGGGAGATTTTGCAAAGATTAGACGCAGGAAAAGCAAGTACTAGCAAAGAAGAAACAATAGAGACTCTTCTAGAAAAACAAGTTCCTGAAGTTCAAAAGTTAGAGCTGAAAGAGTTGCCTTCACATTTGAAATACATCTTTTTAGATACTGAAGAAGAAAAACCAGTGATAATTAGCAACAACTTGTTGAAGGAGGAAGAGGAAAAATTAACTGAGATCCTGAAGAAGAATGAAGAGGCAATTGGATAAAAGTTGAGCGATTTAAAAGGAATTAGCCCTTTATACTGTATACACCATATTTTATGGAGCAAGAGTACAAACCTGTAGCACAACCACAGAGAAGATTAAATCCAACAATGAAAGAAGTTGTTAAAAAGGAAGTCATCAAATTGTTGGAAGACGGAATAATTTATCCTATCTCTGATAGTGCTTGGGTGAGTCCTGTACAAGTTGTACCAAAAAAAGGTGGTATGACGATGGTAAAGAATGAAAATAATGAGCTGATTCCTACCCGAACAGTAACCGAGTGGAGGATGTGTATAGATTACAGGAAGCTCAATCAAGCCACAAGAAAGGATCATTTTCCATTGCCCTTCATGGACCAGATGTTGGAAAGATTAGCTGGACAAGTATATTATTATTTTCTGGATGGTTATACAGGATATAATCAGATAGCTATAGCACCAGAAGACCAAGAAAAAATAGCATTCACTTGTCCCTATGGTGTTTTTGCTTATAAAAAAATGCCTTTTGGACTCTGTAATGCCCCAGCCACTTTTTAAAGGTGCATGCTCTCAATCTTTGCTGATCTTGTAGAGAAATGTATAGAAATTTTTATGGATGATTTTTCAGTCTTTAGTAAATCATTTGAATTATGCTTGGAAAATCTTGACACTGTGCTTAAAAGATGTGTAGAGACTAACTTAGTGCTAAATTGGGAAAAATGCCATTTTATGATATCCAAAGGCATTGTGTTAGGCCACACAATATCAAATAAAGGCATTGAAGTGGATCGTGCCAAAGTAGAAGTTATTGAAAAATTACCTCCACCAATCAATGTCAAAGGTGTTAGGAGTTTCCTTGAGCATGCTGGCTTTTACTGAAGGTTTATAAAGGATTTTTCAAAAATGGCAAAACCTTTGAGTAATTTGCTACAAAAGACATCCCCTTTCATTTTGATGAAGCTTGTTTATCAGCTTTTTAACTGTTGAAACAAAAGTTGATCACTGCTCCTATCATAGTTGCCCCTGATTGGTCACTTGATTTTTAATTAATGTGTGGCGCAAGTGATTATGCCATAGGTGCAGTGCTCGGACAAAGAAAATATAAATTGTCCCACCCTATATATTACACTAGTAAAGTTTTAAATGAGGCATAAATTAATTATGCCACAAATGAAAAAGAATTACTAGCAGTAGTATATGGATTGACAAATTTAGATCTTATTTAATTGGTTTAAAAGTTATTTATTTTACAGATCATGCTGCAATTAAGTATCTATTAAACAAACAAGATTCCAAGCCTAGATTGATTAGATGGATCCTGCTTTTGCAAGAATTTGATTTGACTATTCATGATAAGAAAGGTAGTGAAAATCATATAGTTGATCATCTATCTTGACTAATCAACAATGAAGTCACTACATTATAGCCTGAGGTTCAAGAAGAATTTCCAGATGAAAAGCTGTTGTTAATTCAAGAGAAGCCATGGTTTGCAGACATGGCAAATTTCAAAGCTGCCGGAGTACTTCCAGAAGACTTTACCTGGTAACAAAGAAATTTTTTTTGAAGGATTCATAACAATATGTATGGGAAGATCTATACTTATTTAAGCTTGGATCTGATAATATATTGAGAAGATGTGTATCCCAACAGGAGGCCAGGAGTATTCTATGGCATTATCACAGTTCAACATATGGAGGCCATTTTAATAGAGAAAGGACAGTAGCTAAAGTCCTTCAATCAGGTTTTTTCTGGCCTTCTTTGTTTAAAGATGCTAACTTATTTATGCAAAATTGTGATATGTGTCAAAGAATAGGAAGTATAATAAGAAGAAATGAAATGCCAGTGACAGCCATTTTGGAAGTAGAAGTCTTCGACTGTTGGGGCATAGATTTTGTTGGACCCTTACCATCCTCACTTTCCAATGAATATATTCTAGTCGTTGTTGACTATGTTTCAAAGTGGGTTGAGGCAACGGCCTGTATAAGGGCAGATGCCAAAACTATGATAAAATTTTTAAAGAAAAATATTTTCAGCAGATTCAGTACTCCCCGAGTATTGATAAGTGATGGAGGATCCCACTTTTGCAATGCACAACTTCAAAAGTGTTTAGAATATTATGGTGTAAGGTATAAAGTGACTTCTCCATACCATCCACAGGCCAATGGACAAGTGGAAGTGTTTAACCACGAAATCAAAAGAATTTTAGAAAAGACAGTTTCTCAGAGCAGGAAGGATTGGTCTCTGAAGCTAGCTGATACTCTATGGGCTTATAGAACAACTTTTAAAGCTCCAACAGGATTTTCACCTTATTAATTGGTTTATGGAAAAAGTTTTCATTTACCTGTAGAGCTGGAACACAAAGCGTATTGGGCAATGAAATTGCTCAATTTTGATCTAGAAGCATTAGCCCAGGAGAGAAAGATTCAACTTGAAAAACTAGGAGAATGGAGGCTGAAAGCATATGAGTCTTCAAAAATCTACAAAGATAGAATGAAGGCTTATCATGATAAAAAGATTTTGAAAAAGAGCTTCTACCCAGGTCAGTCTGTGCTTTTATTTAATTCAAAGTTGAAACTTTTTCCAGGAAAACTGCAACTGAAATGGTCAGGACCTTTCCTAGTCAAAGAGGTCAAGTCATATGGCGCAGTTGAGGTTAAAGATCCAGAATCTAAGAGAACTTGGATTGTTAATGGGAAGCAACTCAAACCCTACATGGGAGGAGGTGTGGAGAAGCTGGACATGTTTCTCTACTTTTATAAAACTTAAAAAAGTAAATCAGGCGTCGAGCTAATGACGTTAAACAATCGTTAACTGGGAGGCAACCCAATGTGTTTGATCTTTTACAGGTTTTGTCCTTGTGTGGATTTTCTTGTTTGTGATATGTTTTCTTAATGTACATATTGAGTAAGTGTTAAAATCCAAGAGACTGAAGAAATAGAATGATGGAATTTAATTAAGAGAAGGAATTCAACTAAGGGAATTCAAAATTTGAACATAAGTTATTTCGCTCAAGCGACATCCAGTTTGCTCAAGCGAGAAGTACTTTCATACACCTTCGCTTGAAGCAATTGCAAGTCGCTTAAGCGTAAAACCATCATTTAGGTACTGGAGGAAATTCGCTTAAGCGAATTAGAATTCGCCAAAGCGAATGGGACTTTCACTTGAAGCTATTGAGCTTCGCTCGGGATAATAACAAGAAAGAAGTCACTGGAGAAAATCCGCTCAAGCGAAGTCTACTCGCTCAAGCGAATGTTGTAGAAAAATTACAAAAAGTTTAAGTTTTCAAGCTTCTGCAAGATTCGCTCAAGCGAATTAAATGTCGTCCAAACGAGTCACAACAATTTAGACACTGGAGTAAAATCGCTTAAATGATAAAAAGTCACTCAAGCGAAATACCTCTAGAATGAAAATTCCAATTGCTTGCTCAGGCGCCGTTTATTCGCCTAAGCTAATTTCACCCAGAATTGATATTGTTAATGTTTCGCCTAAACGAAACCCCAAATAGCTTGAGCGAACAAATTTTTGAAGCATCGGGTACCTTTCCCACTATATTTTGTTGTAGTGAACTTCCCTCACTCAAACAAAATAAGAGACCTTTCCATTCTTGAATGTAAAATTCATTGCAGTGACTGAAGCTTGCTCAAGAAAATTTAAGCGGTTGAGGTTTTAAAAGGGTTTTAAACACAATCGGCAGTTATAAAACTTCTTCTCTCTTAAAAACCTCTCGCTCAAAAGTTTCTTTCCATTTCTATTCTCGGTTTTAAAGGTTGAACACCATCTTTTCTTCTCTTTTCTGTTTGTAGGTCTCAGATTTTCAATACCTTCTGGTAAGCATTCAAAGACTTCATCTTCTCTACTCTATTTTTCTCTCTAAATCTCTCATATGTCATGCTTTCACTTTTATATGCTGGTACATATTTAAGACATGTATTTTACCCTAAGGATTGGATTTTGTTATCTTAGTTTGGATGTATTATGCATGCTTTGTTTGATTGACTCCATGCCCTAAGTTGATGTATTAATTTAGATGGATTATGCATGCTCTGTTTTTAGATAAAATTAATGTTGATACATGCAATTACGAATTGGAAGTTGAATTGATAGGTAATATTACAAGTTGTGACTAGATATTCTATCCCAGAGATAAACTTATGAATGAAACATTATTTTCGAGGAATTTTCATGTCTTTTGTGATATGCTCTGCTCTTTCGAATACTCTAGTGTATAATATTGTGAATGATGCTCTGCTACTGTGATTGAATTTTGTTTTAGATTCTGAAATGTGTTTTGGTTCCTAAAAATTTAAAATGATATATGTATGTTTTCAAGACATGGCTCGCACCAAGAACGCACGAGAAATACAAAGAGGCCAGGAAAGGGTTGCTGAACACAGGGATAGAGGAAAAAGAAAGTGCACATCTGAGTCTTCCCCTCCACCTCACCAAAAGTTCAAAAATAAGAAGACCGAGAAGAGATTCACCAATATTCAGCACTGGACTATCCTTTCGGAATGAAGTGTCGTCTTACGAGAAGGCGAATACGATGAATTTATGAACATGATCAGAAGAAGGAAGTAGCTAAGAGTTTCAAATCCTCAAGTTAAATATGATCCAGATATAGTGAAGGAGTTTTATGTCAATGCTTGGTGGACTGAGGGTGCGATGGACAAAAAATCCTGGGTTCGAGGTCATTGGGTTTCTTATGACAGAGACACCATTAATGATCACCTCGGAGAGATCATGCAATTAGAAGAAGGTGAACTGTGTACCTACGGCAGATTGAAGAAGGAACGTTATGTCTACTCTATTCTTGAATTAGAATCTGTCTTATGCCTTCCAGAACACCATTTTCAGAGAGGTGCCAACCAACATCCAACTAGATTGCTTAGGAAAGACATGAAAATGCTGACGAGGGTTTGGACAGCATTTCTTCTAGCCAATGTTGTTCCAAATGCTTACGTTTCTGACCTTCCCTTGCCTAAGTGTGAACTTCTCTTATGCATCTTGGACCCGCGTATCACAGTGGACATAACTCAAATCCTGTCTGACGAGATCTTCTGTTTTGCTCAGCAAAATCCCAAAACCACACTAGCTGATGCAAAACCCAAAGGAACTCTTGGTTTTCCTATTTTCATCACAGAATTATGTACAGCCCAAGGTGTTGATGTTGAACCTACCGCCCCTATCCGACCTTCTATTGATAAAAGGTTTATCGATCAAAACTGCCAGATTGAGACAACATCATTAGCAGGACAGCCATCGTCTGTACCACCCCTAGTTTTATCAAAACCTTTGACTACATCATCTCCACCACGCCTTGAAGCTCTATCTTCCTCAATCACACCTCCGCCTCCTACTACCAACCCTATTCTCCTCGTTCATCTCACTCACATCCAACAACAGCAGGTAGCTCTTAATAGAGCTATCACCTATTTCTACCGTGCCAGCTACTGGAGTCATCCTACAGGTCCATTCATGCATCCAGATGAATTTATTGCTAAAGTTGCTTGGCCTAGGGACAGTCCAGTCTTCCCGGAGGAGGAGAGGCCAGCAGCTACAGCTAAAGCTGAGCCGGTAGCAACAACACCATCACCACCACCATCAGCACCATCATCTGAACCAGCAGAGATACTAATCCTAGCATCTTCTTTAGCACCAGAGTCATAACCAGCTGTTATACAAACTCAGGAGGAGCATGATGCTGAGGATAGAGAGTTCAAGGAGTAGCTCCATCGAGTAGTCACCGACATCTTGATGTCGCGTAATTGATCGGCCTCTGTGGTTTACTTTATTTTGTTCAGTTTATTTATGTTATTGCTACTTTTACATTCAGCAGTTGCTTCAGTACTTTTACTTTGCAGTATTTCAGTTTAGTTTATAGTTTGATTCATATGTTTAACTGAGTTTTGTTGCATACACTAGTGATTATAATTAGGTGAGATTCTCTATTAATGTATGCAATGTTTTGAAAAAGTGAAGAAAGATGTGAATTAATCTTAGGTTATATAAAAGGAAGGACAACCATTTTTTAAAATATGATAGTTCCTGATAAATGTTGAATACAATCTTTCTAAATTTTGAGTTAGGAACTAGCTCACAATGTTTGAACCCTTTTTTGTGAAGATAAAGAAATCAAGATGATTAACCCAGTAAGCGAGTGTAACCTTAAACACTGAGAGTTCATTGACTCTTGTGTAATCGTTCATTGCATGAATTTCTAGCAAGGATCATTGCTTAGCCAAACATGGACAAGATAGAGGCAAAATTTATGTAGAATGGGCAAACTAGTGCCAAAAAGCCAACCCATGATAATAATCAATCCAATTTTTCATAACCCCATTGAGTTAAAAAGTTTTTCTATAACCTTATAACATGCTTGTATGTAAGGCCCAACCCTGATGCATGCTAAGGACAAGAAAAATTTTGTAAGAAGGCTATATGGATAAGTCGGTTATGCCTATGAAGGAATTAAAAATTAGAAAAGAACAAAATAGAAAAAGGAAATAAAATCCTCCAAATGAAAACTAGAAATGTTCAAAAAGTTGGACAAAAATTGGGAGGAATAATAAAAATTCAATGGCTCAGGTGAAGAAAGGATGGGACTATAAAATTAAGGTAGCCAAGGCTAAGGTAGATGATGTATTTAATTGTCCTTAGTATGTTCTTTGAATTCCAAAGAAAAACCAGAAGTTCCTTGTTAACCTGGCCAAATTACAACCTATCAAGACCTCTTGATCCATGCTTGTATGAGTAGTTGTCTTATGCAATGAAATGAAATGCAATGATTGAATAACACTTGAGCAGTGATTGAATGAGTAAACACTCACCTGGAAGGTATGGATAGAGAGGATCTTTTATTTTTACAGCAAAGTGGTTGCTTGAAATTGTAAAGTACATTTCAAACTTGGAATCTAGCTAGATGTGTTGAAGCATGATACAGGAACTATCAATTGTAAATATTAAGAAGTTATCCTTCATTTTATATGTAGTTGTGATTAATTAAGATCTTTGTTTCACTTTCCTGTTCCTGACCATTTGCTTGAGGGCAAGGAAAGTTCTAGGTCTGGGAGAGTTGATAGGTGTCCAATTTACATAGATTTTGTGATGTAAATTGATCAAAAGTTGGACATAAAGTGCAATGCTTATCATTTTGTAAGCTAAATATAACGTAATTTAGGATCCAAGCATTGTACATGTTTGATTGGTTAATAAGTATTATCAAATCCCAAATTTTGATGTAATTTCAAGTAAAATGAAGAAGAAAGAAGAAGAGAAAAAGAAAAGAATGAGTTTCACCAAAAATGTTCAAGTTAAAAGCAATGATGATCAAGATCGCTCAAACGAAGGTCTATTTCGCTTGAGCGAATCAAGTCGCTATGGCCAATTGAAGTCTCGCTTCAGCGAGCAAGGCATTCCAAAGATGCAAGCAACAAGGCATCCATTGCTTGAGTGAATAACCAATTCGCCTAAGCGGAAATGGACCAGTGAGGATTATTGAAGAAGTCACTCAAGCGAAGTGGTTTTGCCTGAGTAAAATTGATCCAGAAAGCAAAGATGTAGGCTTCGCTCAAGCGTGCCCAGTAAAACCCATCAGCGAAAAGCAACCAGTGAAGTCCAATAATGACGTCGCTTGAGCGAGATATATTCGCTCAAGCGAAATTCGTCTAGAACCAAAATGTAAAGAATTCGCTACAGCAGATGGGCCATGGCTTAAGCGAATGCTGAACAGGGGATCATCAAATTGAGTCTCGCTCAAGCGAAAGTTCTCACTTGAGCGAGTTAAGCATGCAGGTGAAGCAGGACGTGAAACTCCTTCAAGCTGAAGAATTCTTCTCGCTTGAGCGAGATTTAAACTTGCTTGAGCGAGTGAAGCATTATAAAAGGAAAACAATTATTCGTAGTTAGTTAAGTTAAGAGGGAGCTGGAAAGGCGGCCACAAAATTTCAATAGAGTGCTCTTAGCTTAGGTTTTTCTTCTTCTTCATATTTGTTGTATGAACATGGCTACCATGAGTAGCTAATTCTCTCATTGGGATTGGAGGTAACCAATCAATCCGGATGAACATGTGTTTGGTATTCATGTAATTGATGAATTTGTTTTATGATTCTTGGTGTTTCATTTCATGCCCATTGCTTGAATATGCTTGATCAACATTTTCTTGATTTAAGTTTACGTTTGTTGTTGGAAAATAAATTGCGAAAACGGATCTAAATGAAATGCTCATTGTGAGTAGATAACCAGGGATGGTATTTAACACAGTGAACGTCTAAACAATCGTACTTAATGCTTGAATGGATTTGAAATGATCAAGGGATTGACGTTATCAAATCTATTCTTATGAATTTTGTAGTCGAGGAATCGATACGAATGACTTGGATTGTGACGTAAAGAATCATATTACAAAAGTCGTTTATATGAATATTGACTGTGTATCGGAAGGTGAGAAAGGTGAATCCAAATCCCAGTTTCTAAACTTTGTTATTTCAGCTATATTACTTGTATTACTTTCATACCTTCCTTAGATTGTTTCTTTAATTCACCATCATGAAAACAATAACCCTTATCTGTCGTAATAGTTTAGAATCGATTTATCATGATCCATAGTGGGAATGACATTTGTTTTTTTAAAACATATACTACATTGACAGTGGTCCACTTGCCACGAGTCAAATTAAAATTGAGCATCTGAGTATTTTGTGCATCATTCCATGAAAAATAATCAACACACATTCAATGTTATTTTCAAGTACCATTAATACCCTCATAAAACTTACATTAAATACACTCTACCTTAGGGTTTTACATCATTAATGGCTTCCATCAACAACCCACTTGTATTTAACACTCTCCTATCAAATAAAATTATAACCTAGGGCTCATAACATCAAAAGAATAGAAGAACTTACCTCAAGCTCCAAGCAATCCCAAGTCTTGGCACAACTATGAAATTTGGAGAGGGGGAGGAGAGCTTCCATGCACTTAAAACAGCTTCTAGAGTGAAGGAGAGGTGTAAAAATGGATGGGTATGTAATGGGGTTCACAAATTTGAGGTGTTTGATGGAGAAGAAGTGGAAATGATAAGGTTTATGTGAGAAGGAAAGAAGGTGATGAAAATTAGAGGAGAAGGGAGAGTGGAAGAAGCAAACGTGAAGTGTGAGGGAAAATTGAGTGTCTTGTTTTAGACACCCACTTAATGTTTTCTCCGTTTTGTAACAAGCAAGATCACAGTACGGGCTCAATACTTATACAAAAATTATTCCGAAGACATTCTCGGAGTCATAATAATATTCTCAACAGCCCTGACCAACAGTACCTCATTCGGAGATACTTAGTCTGACACCCATATTTTAATTGGGTATTATTTCTAGCTCTTTAAACCACAATAAATTATGAATAATCATAATAATTCCTAATTTAATTATTTCTAAATTTTTAGGACATTAATTGGCTTCTATGTAATTATTCTCTATTTATTTCACTCAACTAAGTATTTATATAAATTTTGGGATGTTACAATAGTAGCCACTTGATCCCTTTGTACTACCCTTTTTATTCAACAAATCTCCTTTTTAGCTCTTCGTTTGTCTTTCTTATGACATACATTACTTACGCATGTTAATTTTTTTATTTTTTAAGGAGAGGAAGATGCACATAAGACAAAATAAAAAGGATGCATTTTCATTTTTTTGTTTTTTTGAAATGGTGTGATGCATGATGGTTGAAAAAGATTTTTTAAAAATAAATGCAAAAATGTGAGTGTTCATCCAAAGATTTCATTTGATTTCTTGAAAGTGTTTTCATTAAAAAAAGCCCCAGATTCTGTTGAATGTATGGCATAAATTCTGCATATTTAATTGAAAATTTTTAATTGGCACACTAGAGGTTATTTTTCAATGATTTTCAATTTAGAAGTTTACAATGTTTAATTCCTTTTTTCATATATAGAAAATATCAATGTAATGATCATGCAATTTTGAGAATTTGATTGAAAGGGAGAAGAACTTTGATTAAATTAACAGATGAGTCAAGTGACTTGTATTTATGGAGCAAAGATGGACATTTATTGATCGAGAGTGAGAAATAATTTTTCTTCTAATGCAACAAGATCAATGTGGAGCTTGAAAATCATTTTCCCTATTATTTTGTTTGTTTTCTTCAAATGAAAACATACCTCAAGCAACTTAAGCCTTAATAAGGTCTTTTAGAGCTTGTAATGTGGCTAAGTTAAAGGGTTTCCAAAAAAATAGAAAAAAAGGTTAAAAATTAATTGTCATCCCTCCTCACCTTACTTCAATTCTTCTTTATTCCTATTTTCAATAAGTCTTATTTTACAGGCAAATGATGAATAGGATTATAAGGGTTGTAACGGGGTCATGAGATCAAAATTATGACTTATGAAAAAAAGATATAAAAGGTCAAAAAACTATGTTGTGTTTTAATGGAAAATTTTTATTTGATTTTTTGGGTTAGTGTTTCCATAGTTCAATAGAATTGCAATCAAATTTTTATTACGTTCATTCCACATTTCCTTTGGAATTTTCATTGCACTTTTTTACACTTTTCTATCCTTTTTTTCTTTGTAGGGGAATTGTTTTTTTGTTATTCTAGTATTCTTTTTTTCAACTTAAACTTTGACTTGCATGTAATAAGCATTAGGAAACAATAACTACTTATTTTGGTTTGAAATTTTTATTGAAACTCAGGTATTATTTTGTGGGGTAAAAGAAAGAAAAACTTTTGCCTTTTTTTTGCTCAAAGAAGCTTACAAGGGAAAAAATTATTTGAGATAAAATAATGAAAAATAATCCTTTTTGATATTTGACTGCAAAACAAAACATGTTGAAATCCTACCCTTTCCCAGATTAAATTTTATTAAGAGTGAATTCACAAAACACCGTTACTCCTAGGTTCATTGGGTTAACAAGAGATAACTCTTTACTGTTTGGGTAGTCAAACAATGTCTTTTATCATTGTTAGAATTTCCTTGAGAACGTGTTTTCATTTATTATTTTATTATTTTTTTTAAAAAGGACCTGTTATCATTCTCCAAGCATTATCTTGCTGAGACCATTTAAAATAAAAAATTATGTAGCACCTAGTGCAATCTTACTTTTGGTATAAGAGGAAAGAAAACTAGATAGGTTGATATAGATGAGACAGAGAAATCACATAACTCTTTATTCTTTTTATTTTTATTTTTGAGTTTTTTCCAATGAAAGAGAGAAGATGAAAGACATGATGATAATTATATTGATCATTTCATTAATATTTCTTTTGAAAAATTTACTATAATATCCTAGTCTCAAACATTTATCAATGAAAAACATGATTTATTTCAAAGCCAAGTGACAAGCAAGTGTGTCATATACCACCATTTTATTACATGAGTATCATTATTTTGAAAACTTTGGATGAACAAACAGATCACATTTTATTTGGAGGGGAAAAGGAGAAAAAATGCAAAGGGGATGCATAAAAAATGCCTAGAAGTATATGATGCAAGTAGAAAAAAAAATGTATGATTTTATTTGTTGGATGAAAATACAAACGAGACATTTTTTGTTTATCATTTTTGAGATGTGAAAATATAGATGCAAAAAGTTTTTGATGTGATTTTTTTTATGAAATGCAAGAATTTTTTTGCTTCATGTGTGATTTTATTTATTGGATGAAAATGTAAATGAGACATTTTTTGTTTATCATTTTGGGATGCGAAAATATGGATGCCAAAAAAATTTGATGTAATTTTTTTTATAAAATGCAAGATTTTTTTTGCTTAATGGATGCGACTATTAATTCCCTAAGTGTATCTTATCCTTTTCATTTGTTCCAAATCAATTGGACACTTAGAGAATCAATAACCTGCTCAAACTAACATGTGTAATTATGGGATCATGCAAATTATTAGCCTTTATTTTATTTCTTTTCAAAATTTAGCAAGATCCAACTTAAAAGGCTAATAATTTCCATGATGATGTGTAAAAACAAAAATATAAAGGCAGAGTATGTCCCCTTTATGTGTCATGGTTACTTATGGGGTACTAATCCTATGGTAAGTGAACTAACGACTTTGACGTTTACCACAATAGTAGGTGAACTACGAATCATGGTACAAATCATGGAAATGTTAATCCTAAGCAAGGCCATTAGAGCTCACGACCTAACTTTGACGTTTACCACAATAGTAGCTGAACTACAAATCATGGTACACCTTAGAAAAGCAACACTCTAGCTGGAGCTCTCACGGGAGCCAACAAGAAGTACATCCCAATCAGCATCTTCAATCACCCCTCTATCCTATGGTAAACTCAGACTCGAGTACAAAGCCACTCTCAAAGTGTGTGCACCAAGTGTTAGTATAGTGTGTGCTAAGGGACACATAAATCTGTTACATTTGATGAAAACTCACCTGCATCACAAATATAGATAAAAGAAGTGCTTCCTAATCATTGTTATCTCCCCTAGGATGAATAAATATTTCAACAAACAACTAATATTCAATTTAATGTCATATATTTTAAGGTGAACAAATATTTTATATAACAACAAAAAATTAAACATTAAATAACAAAATTCAAACACATCATAATATAAATACAAGAAAGGGTCAAAATAAAATTATCACAAAAATTACATGATCTAATTCAAACGAGGCCTAACTCTCTAATGGTCCTTAGTGGAGTTGCCATCTGTCACAACGTGATGAAATAGCGATCCTGAAAAAATCATATAGAGGTTAAGAATTTAAAAATGTGGAGTCACCATTAAAATTTTGTTTTATTTTTAAAAGGGTAAAATATTGGAAAAACCTTTTAGAGTTATGAGTTCGAGAGTTAGTTATAAATAGGGAAGATATGAGCACCCCTATTTGACTGTTCCTGATCCGGTCCCAACACCGGCCCCCAAGAGCATGGCTTTAATACTTTGCCAGATCAGCATTTCGAACAAGAGAAGTACGCTTCAAATATATTATAATTGTTTCTATACGGAGTACATACGACCAGGGCAAGTAACTCCGCCAAGGCACGTTACTCCGCCTAGGCATGTTACCGTGCCAAGGGTCATAACTCCGCCTAGGCATGTTACCCTGCCAAGGGTCATAACTCCGCCAAGGCATGTTACCCTGCCAAGGGTCATAACTCCGCCAAGGCATGTAACGCCGCCAGAATGCATATTACTCCGCCAAGCCATAGGCTCAACACAGGCGGAATATTGAACTTCCTATACTGTGTAGCGAGCCCATACTTAAAACCCCGGCACGAGATTGACTCTGTCTTGAGAGGTTGAAAATGGGAATCACGCTGTCACGCATTAAAAGTAAAAAACAAATAAAATAATAAAGCATTCACGCTTCCCAAGTAAGTGGAAATACCTACTACAATAACGGTGCTCGTGAACGACACAGGGACCCATTGCCTTTCTTGCTTTATGCCAGAAAACAAGGAACGGGCCCTACCAATAATGGAGCACCAATGACAGGTATATAAACCTCAGCAAAAAGGTATAGGGGGGGATCCCCAATTCTAAACCTTACACTCTCTTACTTGCATAATTCTCTCAGATTTGCTTTCTAAGTCTTTAAGTATTCTGAAATACTGACTTGAGCGTCGGAGAACGATTGCAGGTACCACCCCCAATCGGGTCAAGGCAAAGAAGATCCCGTCAGGCGGACTCCACACCGCCTTCGTATTTCACTCCGCCTCAACATACAAAGACACTACGTATCTATACATTTACGCACATTGCTTTGTATCAGATTGACATTTTATGTACGTTTTGAATTGTTCAACGAACATACTTCTACACCCCCTGTAAAGAACAGTTCATTGGCACGCCCAGTGGGACCTGTAAATTTGGTATTCCCACAATCTTTGATCAATCTTCATCATTAATGGAGGGACAAAGACCAGAGGTGCAGAACGAGGATTCTCCTCCACGCAATCCCAGACGTCTTAACTTCGATAATGATGCTCAGAAAAAAGCAACGCAAGCTGATTCTCCAGATCCAAGAGATGACATGATTCGAATGTTGAGAGAAGAACTTGCAGAATTTCGTCGTGAAAAAGCGAACCCAGTGCATGAGAAAGCTGGTCCCGCAAGACAGCTACATCATGAACTACACATGCAGGAGGAATCAAGTACTCCTAACTACTCTCGTATTCCTACATACATGGAGGAGCAACGAAGCCTCCCACTGGTGAATGCTCAGCATCAAGAAGGAAGGAGAGCAGGCTCAAACGCATCCCCCTCAGGATATAAGATGAGTATCCTATTTTCTAAAAGGCTCATGAATGCACATGTACCCAAACATTTGCAAACTATGCAGCCCATTTCTATAGGGAAATACACTGGGGAAACAGATCCCTCTAAGCATTTAGATGCTTATATCTACGAGGCCATGTTTCTAGGAGCTGAGAAGGATGTCATGTGTAGAATGTTCCCCAGAACCCTTACAGGCGAAGCTCTTAGTTGGTTCAAGAGCTTACCTTCAGGTTCCATTGATTCGTGGGAGGAGCTGGCCTCAGCTTTTGGAAGCCACTTCGTGATCTCCAGGGATGCACCCAGAACCTCTCATACCTTGGCTCAGATCAAACAAGGCGACAAAGAATCTCTGAAGGATTTCCTTAAGAGATTTTACAAGGAGGCAGCCATGGACCCTGATCTAACAGAGGCGATCCAATTGCATATTCTCATAGAAGCTATGCAACCAAAATCACCTTTCGCTTTGTCATTGGCAAAGGGACCTCCAACCACGATGGAGGAATTTCGCAGGAAGGCGTCCAAGTACGTGGGTATTGAGATGCATTTGGAAGCCACTGCATCTCGCAGTAAACCACCCCCTGCAACTCCACCTCATGACAAAGGGAAAGAGAAGTCATCGAAGAATGACAAGTCCCACCAGAGGGACAAAGTAGGGGACCAACCTTTCAAACAGCAAGACAGACGCGTGTTTAATTTTGCTCACTATGCACCACTGAACACATCATACGAGCAAATCTTGCGTGAAATAGGATGGACTACCCTCAATGTTTATGGAATTCAACGTCCACCCCCAATCAGGCGTGGTGGAAACCCAAAGAAGTATTGTGAATTCCATGAGTCAGTTGGCCACACCACAGAAGAATGTAAGCAACTCAAAAATACCATTGAGGTGCTCATTCGTGAAGGTAAACTGAAACACTACCTGTTCAAAGGCAAATCTCATGATGAGCCTGAAAAGTTTGAAAAGCAACATCGTGATCGTTCTCCGGATCCTGATAGTACTCGGGAACCAAAACGTACGGCGGTATCAGAGAAATAAAAAGGCGTTGTTCTGGAGTCCGCCCAACGAGAACCGAGCCCTGAACCTAGATCACGGAGTAAAAGGCAGGTGGTAGACATGATTGCTGGAGGCTTCGCAGGAGGCGGACCCTCAAACACCGCCCGGAAAAATCATCATCGTATGATCTTATCTGTGCAGGGCAAGAACAAAGGATATCGCCCATTCAGGGACGGAGTTCAGACTCCACCTATAACCTTCACAGATGATGATTTTGGCCCAACCATTCCTGAGGGAGATGACGCAGTAGTGATCATTGCGGTGATCGCTAATATGGATGTAAAACGCATCCTAGTTGATCAGGGAAGTTCCTGCGACGTTATCTTTTATGACTGTTTTAAACGCATGGGACTGACTGACGCTGATTTGCAGCCTTACACACAGGACCTTACAGCTTTTAATGGCGCCAAACAGCCTACTAAAGGCTACTTGGATACAAGGATTACCTTCGATGGTGAACCTGGAGCAAGGACTGTGAAATCCAGGGTTCTTGTCATTGATGTTAAATCCCTATACAATGGCATCATTGGGCGGCCTACTCTGAATGCCATGGAAGCCATCGTTTCAACCCCCCACTTGTTAATCAAGTTCATCGATAAAGATAATCAAGTCTCATCTGTCAGGGGTGACCAGGAGATGGCTCGTTATTGTTACAATTTAAGTCTTAACATGGTGAAGCTTGAAACCATGTCTAAGAATAGAAAATTGAATGAAGGAAATAGTGCGGCGGCATCCGTCAACTTGGTGGATCTTGATCCCAGGGCGGAGTCTTCTATAGACCCACTAAATCCTTTGAAACCAACTCCTGATGGTGGTTCCAAGTCTATTGTTTTGGGCAGCACCCCGGAGCAAATTACTAACATCAATGACAAACTGGAGCCTAACATGGAAGCAAGACTGATTGCACTCCTCCATGAGTACAAGGAAATTTTTGCCTGGACAGCTGCAGACATGCCTGGTATGGATCCTAACTTTTGTTGCCACCGCCTGGCGGTGTATCCTGAAACCAAGCCAGTGGCACAAAAGAAACGGCGTATGGGTCCTGCTAAGCAAAAGGCTGCTTGTGAACAAACTGAAGAACTCCTTAAGGCGGGGTTCATCAGGGAACTCCGTTACTCTTCCTGGCTGTCCAACGTGGTTATGGTACAAAAAGCCAATGGCAAATGGCGCATGTGCATAGACTACGTTGATCTGAATAAATGTTGTCCCAAAGATCCTTATCCTCTCCCCAACATTGACAGACTGGTTGACGACTCATCGGGATACAAGTATCTATCCTTCATGGATGCTTACTCCGGATACAACCAAATTCCAATGTGTGAGGATGATCAGGAAAAAATAGCATTTATCAATGACAAAGGGGTCTTTTGCTACAATGTCATGCCATTTGGGCTGAAGAACGCTGGGGCCACCTACCAGCGCATGATCAACAAAGTCTTTGAGGGCATGCACACAAAGCTGGTGGAGGTTTATATTGATGATATCATCGCCAAGACTCCAGAGGGAGGAGACCATGTTGAAGACCTACGCCTCATTTTTCAACGCCTGCGGCAATACAACATGAGACTCAACCCACTAAAATGCACGTTTGCTATGCCTGGGGGGAGATTTTTGGGTTTCATATTAACACAAAGAGGCATAGAAGCTAATCCTGACAAGTGTCGTGTGATACAAGAGTTGCAGAGCCCCAAAACATTGAAAGAGGTACAATCCCTCAATGGCAAAATCGCTGCTCTAGCACGATTCATGCCAAAAATGGCTCATCGCTCTCTCCCCTTGTACAAGATGTTGAAGAAGGATAAAAAATTCAATTGGGGCCCAGAGCAAGAGGCGGCCTTCCAAAGCTTGAAAAATGTCTTAGCCAGCCCTCCAATCCTGGTAAAACCAAGTCCAGGTGAGCAACTCATTGTTTATTTGTCTGTTTCAGATGAAGCGCTGGCAGTGGCCCTGGTCAAGGAAACAGTTGAAGGCCAACGACCGGTGTACTTCAGTGGTAAAACATTGCATGGTGCGGAGTGCCGTTATCAGAAGATTGAAAAGGCAGCACTTGCAGTTGTTTGGGCCTCACGACGCCTAAGACCATATTTCCATACACATCCCATCCTGATTCGCACAGACTTGCCACTCCGTACTATATTGTTCAAGCCAGACTTGGCAGGAAGGATGATCAAATGGACCATAGAACTCTTTGAATTTGACATATCCTACGAACCGAGAACTGCTATCAAGGCACAAGTCCTAGTAGATTTCGTAGTTGAATTAACAGGCTCTAGCCCAGATGCAGATCATTCACATTGGACAATATATGTCGATGGGTCTTCGAACAGCAAAGGATGTGGGGCAGGAATCGTTATAGAAAGTGATGACGGGGTACATCTTAAAATTTCATTGCACTTCACCTTCACTACGTCTAACAATCAGGCGGAGTATGAAGCCTGCTTAGCCAGACTCAGAGCAGCACAAGATATTGGGGCCAAAACTGTTACTCTATGCAGTGATTCTCAACTAGTCATCTCACAAATTCTTGGTGAGTATCAGGCTAAAGAACCTCTGCTGCAACAATATCTGGACTGCGTCAATGAGTTAAAACAGCGCTTCAATGAAGTAACTTTCAAACATGTACCTCGCGAAGAAAATACACGTGCTGATATCCTGTCCAGGTTAGCCAGCACAAAGAAGGCGGGATGCACAACTACGGTTGTACAGAGTACTTTGGCGGAGCCAAGTATTTCCCTTCCCTCCTCAATACATATGATTAAAAGCCGCCCCGTTGATGACAACTCCTGGATAGCTCCAATAGTTCGTTACCTGGTTAATGGACAATTACCCACGGATGATCTTGAGCGAAAGAAACTAAAGAAAGAGGCACCCTATTACACACTCCTGGATGGACAGCTATACCGCCGAGGAATTTTTGTTCCTTATTTAATTTGTATAAATGAAAATGAGGTGCAAGCTGTTTTGGAAGAAGTCCATGAAGGGCAGTGTGGACATCATCCAGGGGCACGGAGTCTAATGAGAAAAATACTCAGGGCGGGGTATTGGTGGCCCACTCTGAAGCATGACTCCGCCTCATATGTTCAAAAATACGATCAATGTCAACGATTCGCAAATCTTCACCATACTCCGGCCGAGGAAATGTCATCATCAATAATGCCCTGGCCTTTTTATCAATGGGGCATGGATATTCTAGGTCCATTCCCAACTGCGCCCGGCGGTATCAAATACTTGATAGTTGGTGTTGACTATTTCACCAAATGGATTGAGGCAGAGGCAGTGGTGCACATAACGTCAGCCAGGACCCGAAGATTTGTTTATGAGAATATCATTGCGCGTTTCGGAGTCCCTGGACGTATAGTCACTGATAATGGCACCCAGTTCACAGATCGCAAGTTCACTGAACTCCTAGAAAATCTCAGCATTACGCAGATTTTCTCTTCTGTAGAACACCCTCAAACCAATGGACAAGCAGAGGTCGCCAACAGAGAAATCTTGAAGGGCCTCAAGAAACGCCTCGGTGAGGCGAAGGGAGATTGGGCAAATCAATTGTGCCACGTTTTGTGGGCATATAGAACTACCCCACATTCCACCATGAATGAATCTCCGTATCGGCTGACATATGGAGTCGAGGCTGTCATTCCTATTGAATTGACAGCCCCATCAGCTCGAGTCCTCCATTTCAACGAGGAAGCCAATCAACAGAACCTCGCACACGAATTGGAGGTTTTGGCAGAGTTGAGAGAGGAAGCCTTTGTGAGAGACCAAGCTGTCAAAGCAAAGGCCGCCAAACGGTATAATGCACGTATTTTTGAACGCCGTTTCAAAGAGGGAGATTTGGTCTTGAGAAGGGCCAACATTGGCAACAAATTTACGCACCAAGGCAAATTGGCACCAACTTGGGAAGGTCCATACCGAGTCATCGAGGTTTTGGGCAAGGGTACATACCGCCTGGAAAACTTGGATGGCACTCCGGTCAGAAATAAATGGAACATTTTAAATTTACGCATATATTACAGTTAGTTGGGTAATACGGTATGATCTTTTCTTCCTAACTCAAGGATCTTCCTATGTATGCTTTCCTTGAAAGGGTTTCGAAAAGATATCCCAACTCAATCCTTTATGTAGTTCCATTCTCAATGAAATGCCTTCCTGCATTTAATCTTCACTCTAACTTTGAATTGATTATCCATGGCAGAATTTGTTCCCATGCAGATAAAACGACGACTCTAAAACTGAAGCACAAACGCATAACTCTTTATTCCATAAAGATCAACCAACATGCAATGCCGCTTCACAAACGGAGTCAACAAAAACTCCTTGGGGAATTGGTGTCTCAGCTATATGCTGCACCATACTGACCCTAAGGTACAGAAAACTCCTTGGGGGGAAAGGATTGGTGTCCCAGCTATATGCTGCACCATACCGACCCTAAGGTACAGAAAACTCCTTGGGGGGAAAGGATTGGTGTCTCAGCTATATGCTGCACCATACCGACCCTAAGGTACAGAAAACTCCTTGGGGGAAAGGATTGGTGTCTCAGCTATATGCTGCACCATACCGACCCTAAGGTCCTACAGGCCGCCTATGGGAGGAACTAGTGTCACAGCTATATGCTGCACTAATTCGCCCCCAAGGTCCTGTAGGCTTCTTGTGGATGAGCTGGTGTCACAGCTATATGCTGCACCACGCTAACCCCAAAATCCAACCAATTTCTTGCAGGATGAATTGGTGTCACAGCTATATGCTGCACCATACCGCCTCAAAGGTTCAACCAATTTCTTGCAGAATGAATTGGTGTCACAGCTATATGCTGCACCATACCGCCTCAAAGGTTCAACCAATTTCTTGCAGGATGAATTGGTGTCACAGCTATATGCTGCACCATACTATCTCAAGGGTAAGAACCAACAAAATTCTCACAGGAAGAATTGGTGTCACAAGCTATATGCTGCACCATAGCCATCCTGGATTCAACAATTCTCATTTGATCAGGAGTTACACTCCGGTCCAAGTTCAAAAGGATGAACACTCCATCCAAAACTTGACTCCGCCTAACTACCAATGTTTTACGGAGTACATGAGCAACAAACTCAAGCACTACCCAACAAGTTCAAGTAAGTTCAACACTTGTAAAATTGTGCTTCTTTGAAATTCCTAAGAGGCTACTCCGCCTCCTTACGGAATCCTACTTCTTTGAAGTTCCTAAGAGGCTACTCCGCCTCATTGTTGAATTTACTTCTTTGAAATTCCTAAGAGGCTACTCCGCCTCCTTACGGAATCCTACTTCTTTGAAGTTCCTAAGAGGCTACTCCGCCTCATTGTTGAATTTACTTCAATGAAATTCCTGAGGCTACTCCGCCTCCTTACGGAATCCTACTTCTTTGAAGTTCCTAAGAGGCTACTCCGCCTCATTGTTGAATTTACTTCTTTGAAATTCCTAAGAGGCTACTCCGTCTCCTTACGGAATCCTACTTCTTTGAAGTTCCTAAGAGGCTACTCCGCCTCATTGTTGAATTTACTTCTTTGAAATTCCTAAGAGGCTACTCCGCCTCCTTACGGAATCCTACTTCTTTGAAATTCCTAAGAGGCTACTCCGCCTCCTTACGGAATCCTACTTCTTTAAAGTTCCTAAGAGGCTACTCCGCCTCATTGTTGAATTTACTTCAATGAAATTCCTGAGGATACTCCGCCTTCTTACGAAATCCAACTTCATTGAAATTCCTAAGAGGCTACTCCGCCTCCTTACGGAATCCAACTTCATTGAAATTCCTAAGAGGCTACTCCGCCTCCTTATGGAATCCAACTCCATTGAAATTCCTAAGAGGCTACTACGCCTCCTTACGAAATCCTATTTCATTAAGTTCCTAAGAGGCTACTCTGCCTTCTTACGGAATCCAACTCCATTGAAATTCCTAAGAAGCTACTCCGCCTCCTTACGGAATCATATTTCGTTAAATTCCTAAGAGGCTACTCCTCCTTCTTACGGAATCCAACTTCGTTGAAATTCCTAAGAGGCTACTTCGCCTCCCTACTAAATTTTACTTCACCAGAATTTCAAAAAGGCTATTCTGCCTCGTTATACTTACTCATATTTCATTAAGTCCTCAGATGAATATTCCGCCTTCTTAATATCATTTTACAAGGCATAAATACGACGGACTCAAACACTGCTTATATGAACAAGTATACATTTGCAGAAAATATATTTTTTATTGAATATTGCCAATATTGATAAGAATCCAGAGCCTATCCTGGAACAAGGCGATATCATTGAAATGCGAATAAAAACAAAAGCTTGCAAAGGGTTTCAGGAGCTGGTCTTCAAGGGTCGGATGGCATCCCTTCTTGTTGGGCAGAGGTGGCCTGACCTTCGCCAGGTTTGATTAAACTTTGGGAGGGAGGCAAGTCCGCCAGGATATATTCAACATTGGGCGCAGGAGCGTGACCCCCCTGAACAGGCACCATCAATTCTCCATTGATGAATTCGTAGTAAGGATGAATGCCTGTGGTGGAGAGAGCAACGCCTGGATTGCGATAACGGAGTTGGCGAACAGCCATGCTGAAAGCATCATCAATCGCTGCCTCAGCTGCATCTAACGCGGATTGTAACTCCTTGTCAAGCCTTTCACTGGCGGCATCTGAGGTAGCTTTTTCAGCTCGCAACCCTTCAACCTGTTTTTCAAGGTTATTATATGCAGTAGCTGCTTGGTCCAACTCCGCCACCCAGGCGTCTTCAGCAGTGGTTTTATTAAGTTCAAGGGAAACCAACTTCAGCTGAAGCTCACTCACATCCTCGCCCAATTTATGTTTCTGCTGAGTCAGATCCAAAACTTGTTGTTTCAGCAGATCATTGTCAGCCTTCACCTGGGACAGTCCACTCACCTCCTCGCCCAACTTTGTATTCTGCTCTCTTAAGCCGGAAACTTGCTTTTCCAGCAAAGCTTTGTCAGCTCTCACCCGAGCCAGCTCATCCTCCAGCTTCTTGATATCAGCATCGGCGGTGTCAAGGTGTTTGTCCTTGGCCTTAATCACCTCCGACAGCTGCTCATTATCATGTTCCAAGCTACGAATCTTTTCAGCGGACTCATGAAAAGACGCTTGAAACATGTTGGCCTCAGCAGCAACATCAGCTATACGGGGTACAGAGGCCAAGAAGCCATCTATTTCTGCAAGGTGCCACCTCGCAGCTGCAGCGGCGTCCGGAATCTCCTCAAAGTTGAGGTCGGGGCGGAGGATGAACTCTGGATCACGCCTCTCCGACTGGCGGGATCCCATATTTGCAAAGTACAAAAAGGGGTTCAATCGAGACCCCGCCAAAGGCAGAGAGACGGATCGCCTGGATGACTCCCCTGGAACATCAATGAAGAAAACTGGTGTCCTTTGGGTAGTCAGTTCCAGGGTGGGGTTCTCAACTTGGTGGCCTGAAGAGGCTTCAGTCCTCTCTGCCTCATCCTCCACAACATGGATTGGAGTTTGAATTCCCTCCGTTTCCTCCACCACAACGTCTTCTTCGAGGGCGCCCTCAACACCGCCCATATCAGCAGAAGTACTCACAACAGGTACCTCCTGAGTTTCCTCCAAGTCAATGGCGGCATCAATTGATGTTCCTTCCTCAACCCTCTTCTTGCCTTTGGTCCTCCTTTTTTGCAAGGGCTGGAGATCTACTTCTTCTTCTTCCTCCTCAGCAGCTTCTGGTTCTTGGCGTTTTTTAGAAAGCCTCTCTGTAGCAGCTGCTGAGGATCCTGCACCACCTTCCAAATTTATTATATTAGTGGATGCAGGGAAAGGAAGAGTTTTTGTCAGAGCAACAGTCAGACTCCTTCTGGGCTGCACATTATTCTCCGCATTAATCTCCGTGCGGCTCATACGAATCTGCTTAATACGTTCCATCCCAGGGAATGCAGCAATTTCTCCTACAAAATAACATACATGAATATGATTAGAAGCTGCGGGAAACAACAGGAGTAATATTCAAGCAAAAAGTCTTAACGTATTACTTAAATATCCCTGAGCATCCCACCCAAGCAGCCTTCGACATAAAATCAGCTTGTGGACGGAGTTGTACTCCTTCAACGTCCGAAGTACTTCCACAGAAGCAGCTGATAAAGCAGTTTCCTCAACTTCATATGCTCGCTTAGTCAGGAGGAAGTGCTCATGTGTCCACGTAACTGGAAATTTATCAATTCCCTCCCTACTCCGCCAGAAGATGGGCTTGTCCTTCTTAACAGAAACCTTCACAAAGCTTTTCCTAAAGTGAAGTCCGCCTTCCTTGGCGGAGTCAGCAAACGCTTTGAAATTCAAAATCTTCGGCTCCGACCGAAGAGTTACAAAGCTCATGCTGCCCGTTTTTACATTTACTCTCCTCATAATGCGGCAGAAAGAAAAGAACAACGCCACAGTAGGCGTAAAGTCTAGATACTCAGCTATCACTTCAAAGCTACGAACTATTCCCCAACCATTGGGATGCAGTTGAGAAGGGGCGCAATCCAGGAACCTCAGTACGCCCATCTGAAATTTATTCAATGGGAAGCGCACCCCCAGCTGAGTAAATAGAATATCATACATATATATTGTGCGAACATTCTCAGGGCGATGGCATATCCGTTCAAACGTCTTGGGAGAACGAACGGTAAACCTCTCTTCATATCGTTCATTTCTCCAAATTGGCACTGACAACTCCACCACACCTCCACTAGTTGTCGCATGACGAGAGGAAGTACCCTTAACATCTTCCTCAACCCAACAGTAGGGGTCAATCTCAAGCGTCTTCTCCCAGTCCAATCCATGTAATACAACATTCTGACACTCTGCCATCGTCAGCACTTGTGTGTGGGAAACACCTCCTGACACAAACGAATGTACAGCATTACTAAAATACTCCACGCTGCTGTAAAACGTCGAGTCCCTCCCAGTATAGAAAGCCTCATCTTCACTCTCAATGTCAGAAAACATAGGACGAACAGAAACCCTAGAGCAAGACTCTGACCTTTTTCCTCTCATCTTCGTTTTAATGAACACACAGAAAGAAAAAACAACCAACCCAATGAAAATGAAGACAGAAAGCATAGGAAGAAGCAAGTTACCTTAAGCTTCTGAAAAAACTGAAGAACTCCAGCACCAATAAACTCGCGAGAAAATAGCAAAAACAGTTCCAGCAAACAAATGCGAAGTGGAAGATGGAGCAAAACATTTCCCTCCTAAGAGTTTACCTATTTATAGGCATGGCTTGGGGGGAAATAAGCGAAATTTCAAAGATGTGTTTGCAGCCGTTGGATAAATCTCATCAACGGTTCTAAAATTCAAACACACATTTACAACCGTTGGATGAATCTCACTGACGGTTCCTTTTTTGATGCTGAAACCAATAGATGAATCTAAGGGCGGATTTCCTGGGCCGCATTTTCAAAATCCAAGGCCCACGGTGGTAACCTCGAAAATGTTTCTCAACTGCCATCCCACGCATTTATGTCCCATCATTGGAATGGCAATCGTTACGAGGGCATACGTGGCAGTGGGAGATTGAAGAGGCAAAAACGTGGTCTCGAGGCGCATTAATGACAGGCGTGACGAGTAATAATGAAAGCATTAAATGCACGAAAACACTTGTCCGAAAAATCCTGCTCTAGCAAACACCGCCTAAACCCATGCCTATAAAAGCTAAAACTTAAGTGTTGTAGCTCATTAAAGTGACTCCGCCAGTCACTATAACAAGCTAGGGGGCATATGATCCGGTCCCAACACCAGCCCCCAAGAGCATGGCTTTAATACTTTGCCAGATCAGCATTTCGAACAAGAGAAGTACGCTTCAAATATATTATAATTGTTTCTATACGGAGTACATACGACCAGGGCAAGTAACTCCGCCAAGGCACGTTACTCCGCCTAGGCATGTTACCGTGCCAAGGGTCATAACTCCGCCTAGGCATGTTACCCTGCCAAGGGTCATAACTCCGCCAAGGCATGTTACTCCGCCAAGGCATGTTACCCTGCCAAGGCATGTAACGCCGCCATAATGCATATTACTCCGCCAAGCCATAGGCTCAACACAGGCGGAATATTGAACTTCCTATACTGCGTAGCGAGCCCATACTTGAAACCCCGGCACGAGATTGACTCTGTCTTGAGAGGTTGAAAATGGGAATCACGCTGTCACGCATTAAAAAGAAAAAACAAATAAAATAATAAAGCATTCACGCTTCCCAAGTAAGTGGAAATACCTACTACAATAACGGTGCTTGTGAACGACACAGGGACCCACTGCCTTTCTTGCTTTATGCCAGAAAACAAGGAACGGGCCCTACCAATAATGGAGCACCAATGACAGGTATATAAACCTCAGCAAAAAGGTATAGGGGGGATCCCCAATTCTAAACCTTACACTCTCTTACTTGCATAATTCTCTCAGATTTGCTTTCTAAGTCTTTAAGTATTCTGAAATACTGACTTGAGCGTCGGAGAACGATTGCAGGTACCACCCCCAATCGGGTCAAGGCAAAGAAGATCCCGTCAGGCGGACTCCACACCGCCTTCGTATTTCACTCCGCCTCAACATACAAAGACACTACGTATCTATACATTTACGCACATTGCTTTGTATCAGATTGACATTTTATGTACGTTTTGAATTGTTCAACGAACATACTTCTACACCTCCTGTAAAGAACAGTTCAGTTCCTAAGAACAGTACCTTGAATTAAATCATGTAATTTTAAACATAACTTTGGAATTGACCCAAGAAACAAATAACAATAAAAGCATTATTTATTAAATAAAAATATTTTCTAAAAATATATTTTAAAAACTTTCAATGCTGAAGAAAAGTTTGAGATAGAGTAATCTATACAGTTATTTTACTTCATAATTCTATAGCATTGATGTAGATGAAGTTCATCATATGACATCACTATAAAATTAATGCATTGTTTATTAAATAAAAATATTTTATTTTTAAAATATATTTTAAAAAATTCAATGCCAAAGAAAAGTGCAAGATACAGTAACCTATACACTTACTTTCCTTTATAATTTTATAGCATTGATGTAGATGAAGTTCATCAAACTGCTATAAAATTATTGCATTTTTTATTAAATAAAAATATTTTTTATTTTTAAAATATATTAGATATGAGATAAAATAATCTGTACACTTACCTTCCTTCATAATTTTATAGTATTGGTGTAGATGACATACATCACGACACTGCTATAAAAATATTACATAGTTTTATTAAATAAATAATTTTTTTTATTTAAGAGGAATAGTTCTTGAATAAACATTCCTAAACCAATTTTATTTTTTAAATGCTTGAAAATAGATTTTGTCAATCTTATTCATAAAAATATTTTTTTACAAAGGTAAATCTCAAACAAATGTTATTAATCAAAATTTAAATTAAAACACCATAAACATTTTTTATATTTTCTTTAATTTCTTAAGAGGAAAATAGACAATAAAATTAAAATAAGACATAAAGCTTAAACACACATAAAAGAGAACAAGGACTTATTATTATTTTTTGTTTTTTAATATTAGGATAAGAAAAAAGCAATAAATAAATAATAATAAATAAATAATAAAAGACTAATAATAATAATAAAAGTTAGGTGAGTGTAGAGGTAATAGTGGTTGCTAATGTTGATGGAGCTTGATGGATGGTTGGGTTTGTGGTGTTGGTTGGTGGTGGTGATGAGGGTTGCTTAGTGGTGGTGGTGTTTTTAGGTTGTTGGTTGGTGATAGTGAAAGGAGAACAAAATCAAACAACTGACAAAAAACAACAAAACAAAAAAGAAACAAAACCTAAAAACTTGATGTTCTTGATTTTATGGGGACCAAACCTTCTAATTTTAATGGTGATCCTTTTCTTAATTTAATGGTGACTAGTTCCTGAGTTTTGCATTGACTCCCTCTAAATTGAACTCTTGACTCCCAAAAAACTCTTGGGATTCCTATTGCGGTATTTATAAGAAAGTTTTGAACCTTCTAGAACTCTCAAAAACCACTAATCCACTCACTCTCCCCTTTCAAAAAGTAACTACCCACTCTCCCCTTTCATTCACATATAACAAGCAATGAGCATTAACAAATGCTCTGATACCAGGTAAAAACACCCCAAAAATTAGGGGCAAATTTTTCACGATTTAAAAATAATTATAAGTAGAAGAAAATCAATATAAATAATACCAAGTAATTACCCCGGATCATTTAATAACCTATCTCATATATGAAGATATGAGAAGGTATCAGAACGCTAGCGGAAGATATAATTAAATTTAAGAGTTATTAAATTATATACATAAAAAGGGGATGAAAGATGCCTCATCAATTTGTTAAACATTAGAAATGTGATTTCATAATAGTAATATCATTTCTATGGTATATAGGTTCCAAAACAAGCAAGAAAATTAAGCAAAGAAGCAAAAATGAAGAAACTGGGAACAGGGAAACTCGCTTGAGCGAGTCCCTGTCTCGCTTGAGCGAGAACCACATGGGTCGCTTTGGCGAGGCCAGCGAGCGTGAGCGAAAATGCTCCAGAACCGATACCACGCTCGTTCGCTTAAGCGATGCACGCTCGCTTGAGCGAGAAAGGGACATAACCTCACTGTCCTCATTTCGCTCAAGCAAGGCCAGGCCCTCCTGAGCGAATTCCACCCAGTACCTCCTACCTGATTCATAAGCGTCTCACCTGGGCGAGACACCAGTTTGCCTGAGTGAACCTTGTACAGAAACAATTCCATACAAGACTCGCTTAAGCGAGCACCCACCAAAGACCATTTTGCTTGAGCGACAATGGTCTAGGACCATTCTGTCACGATTTCGCTAAGGCGAGGCGAAGGCTGCCTGAGCGAATCATATCCAGAAAGTATCCACCTGATACCCACACACCTCGCTCGAGCGAGGCACTAGCTCACCTGAGCGAGATTAGGCCAGAGGCCATCTCACTGATACAGGGGATTCTCGCTTGAGCGAGAATCTATCTTGCTTGAGCGAGATTATCAGCACATGTGCAGAAAACATGTAAATTTCACAACCTAACATATGAAAATCCATCCCAAGCAAAATTGATCAAAATTAATATATCACATACATCATATAAGCATTTAGAACTTGTTTCAAGTAATCATATTCAACAATTCCCATTCCAATTCATTAATCATATCAAAATCAAGCTTATCATCTTATATGCTTTATAAAACCCAAAATATAGATAAATATCCATTCATTCATCAATTCTAACAACATACCACATCATTTTTATCATCCAAACATTGTCAAGGTCACTAATGAAAATAAGTCATAAATACAAGGGTCTTATTTTCCTAAAAGACCTCTAAAATCATCATTCATCATATCAATTTACAAAATTGAGCATATGTACATCATATACTCTACAAAATGACAATATGCCGGCCAAGGCGCACCCACTTTCCTTCCACATTTACCTTTATCAATACTCGACCTCGAAAAGAGTAGGATTTACATTACACCTACATCAAACTTAAAATGGCAACTAGGAGGTGAGTCACATAATCTAAATGTATCAAAGTCATACATTATAATGATACCCATACATGCTCACATATGATATACTTCACAAGAAACATTATAGCTTCATTCACATACTATATCATTTCATAGAAACAAGTTACATACTCAAAGAAATACATCCACAACACACCTATTCAAATTATTGGTATTCTCAATAACATCATCATACATATAGTGTTAGTACCACATTTCTTCCCTCTTTATATCTCAATCATCCGTCGCCACCTTTCAACTAGGCATATCTCCGGCTATATGCAAATGCTCTTATAGTTAATGTATATGCATAAAGGAATTATTATCAAATGTGGATCCGACTGTGGGAAACAACAACATACTAAATGTGGGACAAGCATAGGTGTGCTACTATACCCCTACTGTAGTAGAAAAATATGTACACATATACTTTAATTCATGCATGCTCAACAACATACTTTTACTAGTACCAAACCCCTCTCGCCCCTATGTAGCACTAGTCACCCCGTGACTTACGGATCAACATTATGGCCTTACTTGCCAAAGTGCTACGGGCCCCTCCCGAACACACATCAAGAGAGCCGTGTCCCGTCAGACACCGAGGTAACTTGCTCATCATAGAGCCACCCGCCCACTAGGCCCACCACATAGGGTGCCTCGTCACCAAACTATGGACAGCTTCGTGATTCCCAGAATCACTAGGGAAATACAACAATATACACATGCACTGGGTCGCCCTCCCACTGGGCCCGCCTACTGGAACCGCTAACATTCCACATAGATAGCGTATGATATACCATGGATGCAAATGCCAATCAATGCATTCTCACTCTATGCATCCTATCATGCCACTCCACATTCAACAATTCATCACAACCACTTAGTGGATTTTGTATACTCATCATTTTCAACCATCACCAATTCTTATTTGATTTCATATACATCAATAGTTAGTGGCAATCATTCTTTATCAATTCACACATCATGGGATGTTCAATAACATATCAATCAATACAACCATGATCATCAAGCCATTCATAACAATTCTCATCAACATGAGCCAAGTTTCATCACAAACAACATCCCAAAACACAAGCCATATAGCATCAATTACTCTAATACATTTTAATCATATAATCATTAAATCATCCATTCAAGCTAACCATCAATACACAATCATACACATATCCTTAATGGATGAAATCATGCATTTAGAATAGTTACCCCCTCCTACCTCAAGAGAAGTAGTAATCAACATGGTCCAATGGTCCCGCCTCATCAATGGGGTTGTTTTCTACATTATACAATATATCACACAATTATTTTCTATTCAAACCACCAAGATTCAAATGGTCATATTTAATAACTTGGTGTTTATGCCATTTTAATTATCAACTCCTTTTATTTCATTTTATCCACCATAACCACCATAGGTTAGGTGCCTTCATTCTTTATTATGCATCTTTAATATTAAACCCATTATTAGGTTCCCACATTAATGGTTCCCAAAAACCATTATTAATCATCAAACTTCATTAATGGTCATCCACCATTGATAACATCACTTTACCTTATTAATAACATTTATCTAACACAATAAATGTTTCTCTACTCATATTTTACATTTTCCCTAAATCATAGTTAGGGTTTCTCTAAAACCCAATAACCATAATCAATGCCCATCCTTTTCCATTATCTTTCTTGCTATATACACCCACTCATAAATACTCATTTATAACTCTCATCAATGTCACCCTACCTAAGGGTTTTCCATCATAAATGCATCATCCCATTATTATCCCTATATACATTCCATCATCTTCCCAACATCAAAACCCAAAACCTATAGTTCATACTCTTGAGAAATGACAAGAACATACCTTATGAGGAGTATAGAGTGGGCTTTCTAGAAGAGAGAATGATGAGCATGAAAATGAGAGGAGAGGAATAATAGACTTCAAGTTTCAAGCTCTCCTTGCAAGCTTCAAGAAACGAAAATGGGAGGATGGGGATGGGTTTCAAATCTTTGTTTAGGGTTTGAAGAGAGGGAGATGAAGAGGAAAATGAGAAGTAGAAGAAAATGAGGGTGTTCCACCTTTGAGAGAGTAGGCAACGAAAATTAGGAGTGGAAAAAGGAGGGTTTACATTTTATTTTAACTCCTTATTTAAAATTTCATTGTTTTATAATAAACAGGATCTCAGTTTGCGCTCGATACTTTATCTAAAAATTATTCCGAATACATATTCAGATTCCTAATAATATTCCTAACAGCCCTGACCAATATCATCCCAATCGGAGATATTTGGTCCGACACCTATATTTTAATCGGGTATTATTTTAGCTCATACAGCCTCAGTAAATTACAAATAATCCTCAAAATCTAAGTTTAATTATTTTCAATATTTTAGGACATTTATTAATCTCACATATAATTATTCAATATTTATTCTCCTCATTTAATTATTTATATAAAATCTGGGATGTTACAATCCACCCCACTTAAAAGAAATTTCATCCCCGAAATTTAACATACCAGATTTGAACGCATCAAGGTATCGTGCTCTTATGTCGTCTTCACGTTCCTATGTGAATGTCTCCATATTTCCATGCTTCCATGCAACTTTCACCAAAGTTACCAATTTGTTCTATAGCTTCTTCACGGAGTGTTCAACAATACAAACAGAAACAGGAGGGATGTCAAGTCATCTCGCACATCAACATTATCAATTGGGATTACATGCGAGGGATAAGGAACATATACTTCCTCAACTACGACACATGAAACACATTGTGCAGATTCACAAGGTGTAGAAGAAGTGCAATCCGATAAGCCACATCACCAATTCGTTCAAGAATCTCATAAGGTCCAATAAACTTAGGACTTAATTTCTTGCTCTTCAAAGCTCTTCCAATGCCCTTATCTCTTGATACTCTCAAAAACACGTGTTCACCAACTTGAAACTTAAGTGGCTTCTACCTCTTATCATAATAACTCTTCTGACGATCTTGAGAAATTTTTATTTTTTCTTGTATCATCTTAATCTGTTCATTTGTCTCCGTAATCAATTTCAGCCCTAAAGCCAAACTCTTGCCAGTTTCAAGCCAACACAACAGAGTTCTACATTTCCAACCATATAACGCTTCATAGGGAGCCATACCAATAGAACTATGATAACTATTGTTGTATGTAAATTCAATTAGTGGTAGGAATCTTTCCCAACAACCACCATGTTCCAATACACAAGCCCGCAACAAATCTTCAAGGCTTTGAATTGTTCGTTCGGATTGTCGGTTTGTTTGTGGATGATACGCTGAACTAAGCTTCAACTTGGAACCCATTTCCTCATGCAAGCTTCCCCAAAATCGGGAAGTGGACTGCGGGTCCAACACAATACTCAAAGATACACCATGTAGCCTAACGATCTCCTTAATGTATAATAGTGCCAATTTCTCCAAAGAACTCTTCATGTTCATGGGCAAGAAGTGAGCACACTTTGTCAATTGATCCACAATTACCCATATAGCATTATTTCTAGTACGTGTCCTGGGCAACCCAGAAACAAAGTCCATAACGATGTCATCCCACTTCCAAACAGGGATATCAAGAGGTCTCAAGTAACTAGATGGTTTTTGATGCTCAACCTTAACCTGTTGACAAATAATGCAAGATGCTACACAATTTGCCATATCACACTTCATATCGGGCCACCATAAATTCTTCTTCAAATCCTGATACATTTTTTTGGAACCAGGGTGTATGCTCAACACACTCTTGTGAGCTTCTTCAAGTACCAACCTTCTTAAATCACCACCAGATGGAACATAAATTCGGCCCTTCACACGCCAAATGCCATCACGACCTTCTGTCAAAAATAAATTCTTCCCATTAGCTTGAGCTTCCTTCATCTCAATCAAGTACTCATCCTTTAGTTATTGCAATTTCACAGTTTCAAGGAATATATTTGCTACCGTCAACACCTCAAGAGATATCTTCTTCGGGGTATATATTTCTACACCCATGTTCAAGTTTCTAAATTGCTCAGTTAGCTCTATTTCTTTCACCATCATAGCAGAAACATGCAACGATTTCCAACTCAAGGCATCGGCAACCATATTTGCTTTCCTGGGGTGGTATCTCAAATCAAACTCATAATCTTTCAAAAATTCCATCCATCTTCGTTGGCGCATATTAAGCTCCTTTTGGTCAAATAGATATTTGAGACTCTTATGATCACTAAAGACCACAAACTTTGAGCCATACAAATAGTGCCGCTATAACTTCAAGGCAAAAACTACTGCCACCAATTCAAGATCATGTGTGGGGTAGTTAACCTCATGCGGTCGCAATTATCTCGATGTATAGGCTATTACACGTTTATTCTACATCAATACACAACCAAGACCAAGCTTGGAAGCATCGCAATACACCACGAAGTCATCCAATAAGTCGAGCAAGACTAACATAGGAGCAGAAGTGAGTCCTATCTTCAAATCTTGGAAACTCTTCTCACAGTCGAGATTCCACACAAATGGTTGATTCTTACGAGTTAGCTTCATCAACGGTAAAGCCAAACGGGAAAATCCTTCAATAAATCTTCGGTAATAACCGGCAAGACCAAGAAAACTCCTTATTTCAGTCACGGACGTCGGTCTTTTCCAAGCCATCACAACTTTAATCTTAGATGGATCAACGACAACACCATCTTTAGAGATAACATGTCCAAGAAATTGGACCTCAGATAACCAAAATTCACACTTAGAGAGCTTCGCATATAACTCTTTCTCGCGAAGAACACTCAACACAAGACGAAGATGTTCTTCATATTCCTCATGGTTCTTGGAATAGACAAGGATGTCATCGATAAACACCACCACAAACTTGTCAAGATATTCATAGAAGATACGATTCATATAATCCATGAAGATCGCAGGTGTGTTCGTCACACCAAATGGCATCATCACATATTCATAGTGGCCATATCATATTTGAAAAGCAGTTTTAGGAATATCTTCAGTCTTCATTCAGATTTGGTGATATCCAGAACACAAATCAATCTTTGAGAACACCACTGCATCCTTCAATTGATCCAGAAGATCATCAATTCGAGGTAAGGGATATCGATTCTTAATGGTCAACTTGTTAAGTTGGCAATAATCCACACATAACCTCATACTCCCATCCTTCTTTCTCACCAATAAAACAGGTGCACCCTAAGGAGACACATTTGGGCGAATAAACTCTCGCTCTAACAACTCTTCAACTTGCCTTTTCAACTTGGTTAATTCTATTGGAGACATCCGATACAGCGCTCGAGAGACAGGTTCCGCTCCCGGGACAAGATCAATGGAAAACTCCACTTCTTGTGGAAGAGGTAAACCAGGTACCTCATCAAGAAATACATCCAGAAATTTAGACATAATAGGAATATCAAGGGATTGAGTAGTATTTTCTCCATCCACTATGCATAGAATAATAAGAATTTGGGATATACCTTGCACATCAAAGCGCTCGGTATTCGGGGAAGGAAGAACGATGCTCCAATTCTGACAATCCACCAAGACCTTGTTGGCAGATAACCAATCCATTCCCAAGATAATTTCTAAGTCCTTCAAGGGCAAGTAAATAAGGGATACAACGAATCTTCGATCCTCAAGAATCATTTCAATATCATCACACCGAGTGACCACTCGTAAACAACTACCAGTCGGTGTAGACACCATGATAGAACCTTTTATCATACTTATTGGCAATTTTAATCGCCTCACACAATCTTCCAAAATAAAGGAGTTTGTCGCACCCGAATCAAACAATACATCAACACAATTACCATGTATTTAGTACTTACTTTAGACAAGATCCCCAGCCTGTGCAGCTTCTTCACCGGTCACGACAAAGACTCTTCCAGCAGTTTGTTGGTTAGCACCATGATTGTGACCGTTCCGGCCACCATTACCATTACCTTGGTCATTCCCATTGCCACGACCGTTGCCACCATTTCCATTTTGACCACCATTATGGCCGCCATTACCGTTTCCATGACCATGACCTCTAAAAGCACCATAGCCTCCACAGTTTGCACCATTACGTACCACCACGTCCATGGCATTCAAGGGACAATCGGGACGAATGTGCCCCGGTTGGTTGTATCTATAATATACCACCATCTCCTCATGATTACATTCGCGAGCCAAGTGGTTTCCGCCACACCAGAAACAACAAAGACCTTGGTCATTACCTCGGCCACCATTAGTACCATGTCTTCCACCACCGCGTCCACCTCTAAATAAAGAGGAACCATGCACAAATTGTCTATTCTTCTTGAAATCACCCCTCTTCTTGAAGCTAAAGGATTGGCCCTTCAATCTATGATCATGCCCAGCATAAATCTTAGAAGCCACATCATTTTCTTTAAAAATTTGACATTTGTTCACAAGAGTAGGAAAGCTCCTAATCTCTTGGTGACAAATCACCTTCTTGATCTCCTAACGCAACCCATTCTCAAACTTGACGCACTTCGAAGCTTTGGTACCTTCCTGTTGGAAAGGAGGGTAGAACACACATAGCTCTTCAAATTTTGAGGCATATTCCTCCATCGACATGCTTCCTTGTTTGAGTTCCATAAACTCAAGTTCCTTCTTGTTCTTGTAACTCTCAGGAAAGTATTTCCTAAGGAATTCCACCTTAAAGTTCTCCCAATTCAAAGGAGTGTGAGCAGCAATCATACGCCCACGAGTGAGAATCCACCAAGATTCAGCTTCATCTCAGACCATAAATACCGCATACTCAACTTTTTGAGCTTCCGTATACTCTATACTAGTAAATATCTGCTCCAAGTCACGGATCCAAACATAAGCTTCTTTCGGTTTATAGCCCCCATGAAATTAGGAAGGCTTCCATTTGAGGAATTGGTCAAGACCATGATTTGGTTGACCAACAGGTTGTGGTTGCCATTCAAGGATATCAACAAACTGATTAAAAGCTTCAGCCATAGCGGCTGGGTCAACATTACGCCTATTCGCCATCAATCAATCTAGACACACAACACAAACATAATTAGAAACCTTGTGTTTCTTTCCTCAATATATACCAATCATCATCAATTATCATTAATACATGTATCATCATAATATATTCACAACTTGAAGGAAAATATGGGAAAGGAAATGCCTGACCGGGCTTAATAATGATCACACAATCATTTCCATTCATAATATGAATTAATGGACAATCTATGCCCCAACAATGCTTATCCATAATAACAACATCCTAACATTAAGCAACTAGTGCTTTCATGAGGCATAAAAATGGTTCAATGACAATCAACAACATTTCAATGTCAGACGATCTCAATTCAACAAGAGAGTCACTCAACCTTGGTATTTCATTCACATATAACAAGCAATGAGCATTAACAAATGCTCTGATACTAGGTTGAAACACCCTGAAAATTAAGGGTAAATTTTTCGTGATTTAAAAATAATTATAAGTAGAAGAAAATCAATATAAATAATACCAAGTAATTACCCCAGATCATTTAATAACCTATCTCATATATGAAGATATGAAAAGGTATCAGAGCGCTCCTTAGACGATCGCACTCGAGATCGTCACAAGGGAAAAGCGGAAGATATAATTAAATTTAAGAGTTATCAAATTATATACATGAAAAAGGGTTGAAAGATGCCTCGCCAATTTGTTGAACATTAGAAATGTGATTTCATAATAGTAATATCATTTCTATGGTATATAGGTTCCAAAACAAGCAAGAAAATTAAGCAAAGAAGCAAAAATAAAGAAACTGGGAACAGGGAAACTCACTTGAGCGAGTCCCTGTCTCGCTTGAGCGAGACCCAGATGGGTCGCTTGGGCGAGGCCAGCGAGCGTGAGTGAAAACGCTCCAGAACCGATACTACACTCGTTCGCTTGAGCGAGGCACGCTCACTTAAGCGAGAAAGGGACAGAACCTCACTGCCCTCATTTCGCTCAACTGAGGCCAGGCCTGCCTGAGCGAATTCCATCTAGTAGCTCCTACCAGATTCATAAGTGTCTCGCCCAGTTCACCTGAGTGAACCTCATCCAGAAACAATTCCACACAACACTCGCTTGAGCGAGCACCCACCAAAGACCATTTTTCTTGAGCGAAAATGGTCCAGGACCAATTTGTCATGATTTCGCTCGGGCGGGGTGAAGGCCGCCTAAGCGAATCACATCCAGAAAGTATCCACCTGATACCCACGCACCTCGCTCGAGCAAGGCACCAACTCGCCTGAGCGAGATTGGGCCAGAGGCCATCCCACTGATACAGGGGATTCTCGCTTGAGTGAGAATCTATCTCGCTTGAGTGAGATTATCAACACATGCGCAGAAAACATGTAAATTTTATAACCTAGCATATGAAAATCCATCCTAAGCAAAATTGATCAAAATTAATATATCACATACATCATATTAAGCATTTAGAACTTGTTTCAAGTAATCATATTCACCAATTCCCATTCCAATTCATTAATCATATCAAAATCAAGCTTATCATCTTATTTGCTTTATAAAACCCAAAATATAGATAAATATCCATTCATTCATCAATTCTAACAGCATACCACATCATTTTTATCATCCAAACATTGTTAAGGTCACTAATGAAAATAAGCCATAAATACAAGGGTCTTATTTTCCTACATGACCTCCAAAATCATCATTCATCATATCAATTTATAAAATTGAGCATATGTATATCATATACTCTACAAAATGACAATATGCCGGCCAAGGCGCACCCACTTTCCTTCCACATTTACCTTCATCAATACTCGACCTCCAAAAGAGTAGGATTTACATCATACCTACATCAAACTTAAAATGGCAACTAGGAGGTGAGTAACATAATCCAAATGTATCAAACTCATACATTATGATGATACCCATACATGCTCACATATGATACACTTCACAAGAAACATCATAGTTTCATTCACATACTATATCATTTGATAGCAACAAGTTACATACTCAAAGAAATACATCCACAACACACCTATTTAAATTATTGGTAGTCTCAATAACATCATCATACACATAGTGTTAGTACCATATTTCTTCCATCTTATTATCTCAATCATCCGTCCCCACCTTTCAACTAGGCATATCTCCGGCTATATGCAAATGCTCTTATAGTTAATGCATATGCATAAAGGAATTATTATCAAATATGGATCCGACTGTGGGAAACAACAATATACTAAATGTGGGACAAGCATAGGTGTGCTACTATACCCCTACTGTAGTAGAAAAATATGTACACATATACTTCAATTCATGCATGCTCAACAACATACTTTTACTAGTACCAAACCCCTCTCGCCCCTATGTAGCACTAGTCACCCCGTGACTTACGGATCAACATTATGGCCTTACTTGCCAAAGTGCTACGGGCCCCTCCCGAACACACATCAAGAGAGCCGTGTCCCGTCAGACACCGAGGTAACTTGCTTATCACAGAGCCACCCGCCCACTAGGCCCACCACATAGGGTGCCTCGTCACCAAACTATGGACAGCTTCGTGATTCCCAGAATCACTAGGGAAATACAACAATATACACATGCATTGGGTCGCCCTCCCACTGGGCCCGCCTAGTGGAACCACTAACATTCCACATAGATAGCGTATGATATACCATGGATGCAAATGCCAATCAATGCATTCTCACTCTATGCATCCTATCATGCCACTCCACATTCAACAATTCATCACAACCACTTAGTGGATTTTGTATACTCATCATTTTCAACCATCACCAATTCTTATTTGATTTCATATACATCAATAGTTAGTGGCAATCATTCTTTATCAATTCACACATCATGGGATGTTCAATAACATATCAATCAATACAACCATGATCATCAAGCCATTCATAACAATTCTCATCAACATGAGCCAAGTTTCATCACAAACAACATCCCAAAACACAAGCCATATAGCATCAATTACTCTAATACATTTTAATCATATAATCATTAAATCATCCATTCAAGCTAACCATCAATACACAATCATACACATATCCTTAATGGATGAAATCATGCATTTAGAATAGTTACCCCCTCCTACCTCAAGAGAAGTAGTAATCAACGCGGTCCGATGGTCCCGTCTCATCAATGAGGTTGTTTCCTACATTATACAATATATCACACAATTATTTTCTATTCAAACCACCAAGATTCAAATGGTCATATTTAATAACTTGGTGTTTATGCCATTTTAATTATCAACTCTTTTTATTTCATTCTATCCACCATAACCACCATAGGTTAGGTGCCTCCATTCTTTATTATGCATCTTTAATATTAAACCCATTATTAGGTTCCAACATTAATGGTTCCCAACAACCATCATTAATCATCAAACTTCATTAATGGTCATCCACCATTGATAACATCACTTTACCTCATTAATAACATTTATCTAACACAATAAATGCTTCTCTACTCATAGTTTATATTTTCCCCAAATCATAGAGTTAGGGTTTCTCTAAAACCCAACAACCATAATCAATGCCCATCCTTTTCCATCCTCTTTCTTACTATATACACCCACTCATAAATACCAATTTATAACTCTCATCAATGTCACCCCACCTAAGGGTTTTCCATCATAAATGCATCCTATTATTATCCCTATATACATTCCATCATCTTCCCAACATCAAAACCCAAAACCCATAGTTCATACTCTTGAGAAATGACAAGAACATACCTTATAAGGAGTAAAGAGTGGGCTTTCTAGAAGAGAGAATGATGAGCACGAAAATAAGAGGAGAGGAATAATAGACTTAAAGTTTCAAGCTCTCCTTGCAAGCTTCAAGAAACGAAAATGGGAGGATGGGGATAGGTTTCAAATCTTTGTTTAGGGTTTGAAGAGAGGGAGATGAAGAGGAAAATGAGAAGTAGAAGAAAATGAGGGTGTTCCATCTTTGAGAGAGTAGGAAACGAAAATTAGGAGAGGAAAAAGGAGGGTTTACATTTGATTTTAACTCCTCATTTAAAATTTCATTGTTTTATAATAAACAGGATCTCAGTTTGGGCTCGATACTTTATCTAAAAATTATTCCAAATACATATTCGGATTCCCAATAATATTCCTAACAGCCCTGACCAATATCATCCCAATTGGAGATATTTGGTCCGACACCCATATTTTAATTGTGTATTATTTTAGCTCATATAACCTCAGTAAATTATAAATAATCCTCAAAATCTGAGTTTAATTATTTCTAATATTTTGGGATATTTATTAATCTCACATATAATTATTCAATATTTACTCTCCTCATTTAATTATTATATAAAATCTAGGATGTTACACAAATAAAATAAATAAATACATAAAGATAAAAACAAAAATGGTAAAAGCAGAAAAAATAAAATAAAAAGAATTATAAAAGAAAAAAACAGTCAGAAACCAAAAAAGAAAATAAAACAAAGCAAATAAATTTTAATAAAATAAAATAATAAAAAATAAGAAATAAAAATAAAAGTAAAATAAAAAAGCAAAAAAATTTCTCTATGTAAAATGTTATATGGTTGAATGGAATTATGGTAATGGTAGAATAAGTGGAATTGTGGTAATGGTAGAGTGAGTGAGTAAATTGTAATGTGAATGAATTTGTGAGTAGGAAAGATAAAAAAATAAAATATTTTTATATATTTTTTAAAATTTGATAGTAAGAAGATATTTTTTGAAATTTGATTTTAGTGAAGAAATAAAGAAAATGACATTTAAATTTTTCAAAAAAAACTAAAATCAACCCAAATTACTTGTATTTTTTTAGAAAATTTTCTTATTTTTAATAAAAAAATGGTGCCTAGACAAAAGTTAGTGTCAACACTCTCCACTATAATAAGGATATGGAATACAACCTTTATGTCACCCAATAATCATAGAAGAGACAAATTACCTAGTGAATATCTTATCTTTTTGTTATTTTTATTTTAGAAAAATATTATTCATTAGTAGGGGTATTGTAGTAAAAAGATAATCAATGACATAAAAATTCAAAAGAAGATTTGATAAAAAGGACAATTTTTCTAAAAAAAATGATCCTATATTAACAAGATAGTAGTATTTTTATTTTTATATATAATAAAAGAGGGTTTTATAGAATTTCATTACATTCAAATTTGCCACGAGTCAACCTCTCCTTTCTTTTGTATTATTTATTTTTTAATTCCTTTTATTATCTAAATAATATAAGAATTGATTTGTTTAAAAACAAGGATGATATTAAAGTGATCTTATTATTAAAAGGTCTTCTTCTTAACCAACAAAATTATCACATCTAAATTTAAATAGAGATTGACTTGTTTTTAATTCCTTTAATTATCAATAACTGGCAAAATTCTAAAATCAAAGAAATATAATGGGGTAACAAACAAATAAAATCATTAAAATCAATTACTATGAATATATTTTATAAGTTTTATATTATATACACTTAAGAAACATTTCAAAAGTTATTTTAGGCAATTTTTGCCACATGTTAACTTATGGTAAAATATTAATTTTATCTCACAATAATGTCATATCAAGTTACTAAAATCAGTTAATATAATATGAGATTCCATTATTTGTATATGATTGATTTATTATATATACATACATATATATAGATATATATGTGTGTGTGTGTATGTGTATATGTGTGTGATCACTTATAAGTTATTATGTTATTTAAGAAAAAAACTAGCAAATATTCACACTACAACTTTTTTATTTCCCATATTTTCTCTGTATGATACTTCTAGATAAATCTCTTTCATTTTCTTCTCATTTCGGTTAATATCAAATTCTTAATCCTTTCTCATTTGGTAATGACTTTCCTCTTTTTATTTTTACTTATTCTTTACAAATTGTTCTCTTATTCACAATATTTTAAATGTATTAGAACTTGAGTAACAATGATATGTTATTAAATTTATAAACATGTAATTTAGTTTTATCCTCTAATGAGTTTTTGTTAATTATTTCATTCTTCTACTTACTAAAATCCTAATAATTGTTCCCGGAACAAATAGAAATATGGATAGTTTTTTTTAAGTGCTAATCCGATCTAGATATGGTCCATGGGCTAGAGTGTAATTTCACTCGCCTTCAGCCATATACTGGTGTCGTAGGTGGAACCTCGGACTCGCACAGGGTATAAGTTACTCTCTCTATACCGGGAAGTCCAAGTCATCGTCATCGCACACTGAAAAGTAACTTACATATTCGACAAATAGTACAAGGTACAGCCATTGGGGGAAACGTTCGTTAGAGACGCGGAGGCGCCCACATTATGTGTCAGCTTTTTACAGAGTCGTATTGACACATGGTACGAAATGTCCCCTAACCCTAAAGGACTCTTACATTCCTTGCATGCATATAAATACCAAAGATTTCACTACAATGGTAAATTTTTCTCATTCTTTAACTTATGCTCGAGCACTATTTTCTAATATATTTTGCTAACTTGAGCGTTAGAGTGCCTTTGCAGGTGGCACCACCTTTCACCCCTACAACGTGAAAGGTTGGTGTGTTGGATCTCTAGAACTCCAAGTCCTCTATTTCCCCACTAGAATAGGGGCTACAATACCAGATCCCTACTGTACCGGGGTATAAATATATAGAGAGAAGAACATTTGTGGCTGGTCCCACACCGGATTACTAACCCCAATTAAGGCTAGTTCATTGGCACACCCCGTGGGACTCGCTAAATTGATTCCCATTTTCATAAAAGTTCACAAGTACCTATGGGAGGGCGACATGAGAGTTCCCCCGGAGGGTCATGTCGAGGATGTCACGCACTTGGAGAACAGGCATTTAGTCTTTGACTCCCTTGGAGTAAGTTCCAGAAGAATGGTAGTGGCGGGGGCTCCAGACCCTCGTGACGATATTATCTAGCAACTTAAGGAGGAGTAAGCTGAGCTGAAGCCTGATCGTAGGAAAGTAGAGGAGAAAGTTAGTTTCTAGGAGGAAGGGACCTATAAAGAGTTTAAGAGGGAGAAATTTGAGCCTATTCAGTACTCGAAGATCCCCACATACTAAGAGACGGAGTAGTCTCAAGACTCTGGTAACCAAGCAAGGGTCAGAAGGAAGGACCCAACAGAAGGGGGGATAGGAGCATATAGACTCAATGTCTCATTCTCTCGAAGGCTAATGAGCGTGCCTATTCCTAGGCACTTGTAGACGACCTAACCTCTTCCAATAAAGAAGTATTCAGGAGAAACTAACCTGAGTAAACATCTGGGCACCTATGCTTATGAGGCGATGTTCTTATTGAGAAACAGAAAGGCGTGGTAATTACTGAAGTCACGCAGGAGGACAAGGCACCCACACAGCAGCAGCGTGTCCAGTGTGAGGTCATCGAGATGATTGCTGAAGGTTTCACGAGAAGCGGTATGTCGATCCGGGCTTGTAGGAACCATTACCGATAATCCTTTTTGTCCAGGGCAAGCCTCAAGATAATCACCCATTTCACGGTGGCGTATAGGTTCCTTCGATATCTTTCTCAAACGACGATTTTGGTCCTACCATCCCTAGAGGAGACTATGTAGTTGTGATCATTATTGTTATCATTAATAAGGACGTCAAGCGAATCCTCGTCTATCAGGGGAGTTCATGTGATGTTATTTTTTTAACTACTTTAAAAAATAGGCTTTAATGACTCTAATCTGTAGCCTTACATGCAGGAGTTGACAAAATTTAATGAGGCCAATTAGCCTACAAAAGGTTATTTGGATACCTTTGTGTCTTTTGAAGGAGAGCCTAGAGTGTGGACAGTGAAATCCAAAGTCTTGGTAATTGATGTTGAGTCACCATACAATGGTATCATAGGTCGACCCACCCTAAATGCCATGGAAGCCATTGTCTCAAAAACGTATCTGCTTATCAAGTTCATAGAAAAGGTAATAAAGTTTCTTAAGCCCGTGGTGGCCAAGAAATGGCTTGTTACTGGTACAACCTGAGCCTCAACATGGTAAAGTTAGAGGCTATAAATAAGAAGAGGAAATTGAATGACAAAGGGGCTACACCAGGACCAGTTAACTTGATTGACCTCAATCCCAAGGTTAAACTCAAAATTGATACTCTTAATCCATCCAAGCACACGCCGGATAGAGGCTTTAGGGAAGTCATATTGGAAGACACCCCAGTAAAAGTCACATACATCAATGACAATCTAGAGGCTGCCATGGAGCAGCGCTTGCTTGCGTTGCTGAAAGAGTTTAAAGACCTTTTCACATGGATTGCTGTTGTTATGCCAGGGATGGATCCCAATTTCTGTTGTCATACGCTCTCTGTGTACTGAGAAACTAAGTTGGTGGCCTAGAAGAAAAGAATATTGGGCTTTGAGAAGCAGAAGGCTATATGTGAGAAGACAAAGGAACTTCTAAAGGCTGGATTTATTAGAGAAATCTGGTATTCTTCTTGGCTCTCCAATGTCATGATGGTGTAGAAGGCCAACGGGAAATGGAAAATGTGCATAAATTATGTTGACTTAAACCGTTGTTGCCCAAAGGACCCTTATCCTTTACCCAACATAGACAAAATAATGGATGACTCATCTAGTTACCAATACTTGTCTTTCATGGACGCTTATTCAGGGTATAACCAGATCCCGATGTGGGAAGAAGACCAAAAGAATAGGCTTTCATCAATGACAAGGGTGTATTTTGTTACACCGTCATGCCCTTTGGCTTGAGGAACGCTAGCTCCATATACCAGTACATGATCAATAAGGTGTTTGAAGACATGCACACTAAGCTGGTGGAGGTGTACATTGATGATAACATTGCGAAGACTCCAGCAGAAGGAGATCATATGGAAGATTTACATAAAGTTTTCTTGTGTCTGAGGCAATATAACATACGCTTAAACCCCCTAAAGTGCACTTTTGCTATACTCACTGAGAGATTCTTGGGTTTTATGTTGACTCAGCGTGGCATCAAGGCTAACCCGGATAAGTGCCAAGTGATTCAGGATCTGCAGAGTTCAAAAAATCTTTGAGAGGTCCAGTCACTGAATGGGAAGGTAGCAGCCTTGACGCGATTCATGTCTAAGATGGCTCATCGATCGCTTCCCCTAAATAAAATTTTAAAGAAAGCTAAGAAGTTTGAGTAGGGGCAGGTGCAGGAGCAAGCTTTTCAAGACCTTAAGGATGTGTTATCCAAACCTCCTATTTTGGTGAAACCTGACCCTGGAGATAGCCTCATTTTATACCTGGCTGTTTCAGATGATGCCTTAGGAGTGGCCTTGGTGAAGGAGACTCCTGAGGGTCAGAGGCCGGTGTACTTTACTGGCAAGATGTTGCAAAGAGCCGAGGGCTAGTATCAAAAAATAGAAAAGGTCACCCTGTCTATCATAAGGTTTTCTCGACGCCTCAGGCTATATTTTCATACACATCCATTATGGTAAGGATGAATCTCCCATTTTGCTCTGTTCTGAGCAAAGCGGACCTTACAGGAAGGATTATTAAATGGTTAATGGAGCTTTCAGAATTTAAAAAGGATGAATCTCCCATTTCTACTCAGCCATTACTATTCATGCCTTCAATGAAGATTCGTGGGTTATCCTTTTTGTTCGGTACATGGTCAATAGACAACTACCCACAAATGATGCTAAGAAGAAGAGAGCCTGGCACGAGCTACCATTCTTCATAATGGTAGACAGGGTCCTATTAGATGAGGCCTATCTGTGCCATACCTCCGCTGTCTAAATGAAAACAAAGTTCAAGAGGTCATGGAAGAAGTTCATAAAGGTCAATATGGGCACCATTCCGGATGTAGGAGCTTAATGAGAAAGATTCTAAGAGCAGGATATTGGTGGCCCACGATGAAGAAGGACACTGCGGAGTACTTGAAGAAATGTGACTCGTACCAGAAGTTTTCCAACCTTTACCATACTCTAGTAGAGGAGTTATCCACATCCGTTGTACCTTGGCCCTTCCACCAATGGGGATTGGATATCATGGGTCCTTTCTTAATAGCTCCTGGAGGCATCAAGTACCTCATTGTGGGAGTGGATTACTTCACGAAGTGGATAGAAGCAGAACCAGTGATGTATATTACTTCAACCAGGACCAGATATTTTGTTTATGAAAACATTATAGCAAGGTCCGAGGTACCAGCACGAATCATAACAAACAACGACACTCAATTCACTGACAGGAAGTTCACAGAGCTGCTAGAGGGGCTGGGCATAATGCAAGTCTTCTCTTTTGTTGAACACCCCCAGACCAATGGCCAAGCCGAGATTGCAAATAGAGAGGTGTAACACCCTAATTTTCTAGACTCAAATCCTGATGTAATCTAAATAATTAAACAATAAAAATACAAAAAAAAATTTTGCGTTCGAAATAATTTCAAAACACCAAAGGGTGAGATTTGATTATCTATAACTGGATTGGTAAATAGTTTGCCCATAACGGTATACAGAAATAACAGAGTTTACAGCGGAAGAAGAATGTGTATACCGGACATACGCCTAGTCCCATATATGAGGATATGAGAAAAGGCTCGGCAAGGCATACAAAGACATAACTTACACCTAATAGGCAACCATTGTCTTTTCACATAATTTCATGAATATAAAATGCTTAAGGTATATGCAAATACATATCTATTTGGTCATACATCATGCCCTCTCCAATATTCACATTTTATATATGACCATATTCAATTCAACCTTCAAATCATGTATGTCCTTTACTATTTCATGCCTAAGAAGATTACTTAATCATCATTTTACATCCCTCAGATGGGTAGAAATTCATTATCCCAAATATTATTACATCACCAATATATACATATAATTCATAATTCATCCATCAATATCAGTAAGTAACAATATTATAATATCCATTTTATACACAACTCTATAAATTACAAACGCTGTCGGTCAAGGCATTCCGTTACCACTATTTACCTTCCCAAAAACTTTACTTTATAAACATCCTCATCCCATGATATTCCTACATCAATACTAAAAAGGAGACCACATGAGAGAGTGAGTTATACATTTCAAATGACTATATGAATACAATTGAAATTATGTGTATATGCATATCAACATCATGTATGCTTTGCTAAACACATCAATGATCATCATGAATTATAAATTCAACAACATATACATATCTCATGTTTATTAATCAAGTCATGCCAAAAAGAACATATACATATCTATTGCAACACCACAATGGGCCAACGCCATCAATATCGACCATTCAGGTCTTTTCTCAAAGCCACCACGGGCTATCATTATTATCATCAATCATAATTAATTATGACCTATATTATAATGGACCATAACACATATATCGTCATATTCGATATCTTTTTATTGTACTCATATCATTTATAAATTTTTATGTGGTTTTTTAGGTACTCAATTACCCATCTCATCCACACCATACCATAATCTCAATCATCATTAATCATCATCACTTTCTGGCATATCCCCATACTATATGCAAATGCTCTTATGGCTAATGCATATGCACAATGGAGTAGACAACAAATGCGGATCCGACTGTGGGAATAAACACCAATTTGTGGGTCAAGCATGATCACATACCATGCCCCTACTGTAGTAGTATAATGTGTACACATATCTCATAATGCATGCATAATCAACATATTTTTACTAGTACCAAACCGCATCGCCCATAATGCAGCACCTGGCCATTTTCACCATGACCGCGGTAAACAACATAATTAGTATATAGTGTTACGGGCTGGCCATATCTCATATCATGGCAGCTGTGATCCAATAGACCACCAGAGTCACCTGCTTATCAAGAGCCATCCTTCACAAGGGTCAGCCACATGTAGCTCCCCGTAGCAATACATGGGTGGCTTCGTGACTTACACACCGAGTCATAGGGGAAATAACAGATTGCTCGTGCACTGAGCCACCCTCCCACTGGGTCGGCCAAGGGAACTCCCCTAACGTTCCAACATTGACAGCTATGATATGTCATGGATGCAATGCAATGTAAATCAAATGCATTTCTCACACTGTGCATCCTAAATGCCACTCATCAACCATCATCATCATCACCAACACCACCATACATTTCTTAGTGGACTTTATCATCGTTGGTTTTAGTTGTTGTTTTTCAAGTTTTATATGTGGCATTTTCATTTCAACATATTTCATATATATTTCATATCATACACGCAAGTCAATACTTGCAATCAACCATAATGGCATTGCAAACATCACAAATCATCATTAACATTCATTAGTCTTTCATCAATATCACCACATAATCAGTTAGTGGATTTTTCATATCATTATTCTTTACCATTGTTTCATATCTAGTGTGGCAATGCAACAACTCATCAATACAATTTTAAATCACACCTACAAGATCACACTTGTATAAAATAGAATGATATTTTACAATTCATCAATAATAAAAATCATCCTCAATATCAATGATCCTTTATAGAGGGAAATAGTTCACATCATCATCCATCATTATTCAATATCAATGTCATCTCCAATTTATCGATTTATAACACATATTATGTCATTTAGTTATTCTCTTATTAGTTTAATAATCACTCTAGGGTGTATCTTATAACCCCATCATCAAACTCTTATTATCATCCTTTCCTATCCCATTCTTGGTGGTAAATATATCACAAATAAATCACCCCAAATATATCAATCAATTCCAAATTACCACCATGTCATGCCATCATTAAATCCCCCATGCATATTCCCTCAAGTATCTCATGGTGTAAAGAAATGGGGTTCAACATAAGCCCAAAACAAAGGAAATGAAATAAAATTCCATTTTGGGCAACTCGCTTGAACGAGGCCCTGCTCGCTTGAGCGAGATCATCGCCACCCGCTTAAGCCAGCCACGCTTGCCTGGGCGAAATTCCTCTAGTGTCATTTTCTCACACACTCGCTTGAGCGAGGCTTCCCAAGGCCAGCTACTCGCTCGGGTTAAAATACTCCAGTATCAATCCCCTGCTCGCTCGCGTGAGCGATACTCCACATGCTTCAGCACTCGCTTAAGCGATATTCATCCAGAACCATTTTTCCATCTCACTCGCTCAAGCGCGGCAACACCCGCTTGAGCTAGATTCATCCAGTAAGCCTCCCCCTATTACGCACGCGTCTCGCTTGAGTGAGACCTCTTCTCGCCTGAGCGAAATTGGGCCAGAGGCCACCCCTCTAATATAAGGGACTCTCGCTTGAGCGAGATCCCAACTCGCTTGAGCAAGTTAACCATCACACGCTCAACACTTAAGTTTTTCACTCCACTTTATATGCCTATATCCTTCTCATATATAGTTGGCCTAATTTAACGCCTTACATATATTTAATCATGTATTTAGGCCTATCCCAACAAGTCATGCCTCTCTATTTTTTAATTCTAATTCATCAATTACATAAGGGAGGTTTTAAAACACTTCTTACCACTACCCCACTTATCTTTCTGCATAATTATCACAAACAATACTTTACACCTCAAATAATTATCTATTCATAGATTTTCATCAACAATCAATTCATGTCCAACCAAGGGACAATCAAGCACTCATCTTCATTTCACATCTATATATATACATATACAATTCCTGAGTAATCAACAAAAGCCAAACCATCATTCATCACGTCATCAATTCAACATTTAACACATTTATGGCAAGGCAATGCATGAGTTCATACATATACATAATTAACAGTTATTCACTCATGCAATTTGAAATGCAAACTCTTCTCCTACCTCGAGAGAAGAAGCGCAATCTAAACACTCCGATTATTCCGCATCATAGTTCGGAATACAATCCTATCAATAAACATATATATATATATATATATATATATATATATATATATATACACATGAAGTTAATAAGCCATCATAAGGCAACATTTCGTAAAACTCATTATCAAGTCCTAGACTTATCTAAACTCTAATTCACATGCTTGTATTAGGCTTTGGGAATTCCTTTCCCAAAACTATGATTCTCTAGATCTTAAAGGGCTAACTAACTTAATAACATCCTTTACTCATAACTCTTCCAAATCACCATGTGACTTACCTACCCATCTTCACAATTCATTCAAATTCATTATAAGCCTCTTGGCACCATTAAAGACCATCACCAATCAATAAACTCTTATAGTATTTATCATGGCCTAATTACTCATCAACTCAAGTATCTATTTCCTTAATCCACTATCAATGGTTTGCAACCATTATTAACATTATCATAAATATTAACACTCAAGATCAATTCCTTTAATCACATACATACTCACATGCATACATCTCCCAAACCTCAAGAATCAATACCAATATTTCAAACACTCATTTCCTCATATAAAATCATTATAAGGCATTATAATCATTTAACTCATTAATTTGGCCAAAACCTCAAAACTATCAACACTTAGGGTTTTATCAAAATCACCTAATCAACAACTTCAACCCATTCTTTAAATCCATATGAATACCATAATCCTTATTTTCATATACTCACAAAACCATAATCAAAATCATTTCTTAAGCCATCATGCCTAGGGTTTACATCATCTTCTTTAACACCCATAACTCCTAACATTACCATTTCAACTTAAATAACTCAAAAACCATAAATGAAATAGCAAGGAGGCAAGAAATTCTTACCTCACATCCATGCTTCTTCAAAACAAAAATAGGGGAGGAGGAAGAAAAAGATGCTTCAACATTGGCCCCAATGTTCCATATTTACATCATGAATTCATGTTTAGATGTTGATTTTGGTGAAAAATGGGTACACCATGAGGGGGCCACGGCTTTGTGCAAGAAGAGGTGAAGAAAGAGAAGAAAATAATGAATAAAGTGAAGAGGAAGAATGATGCACAGTTGGGAGGAGAAAGAGAGAGTAGTTTAGTGTAAATTGGGTATTAACCATTGGATAAAGCAATGCCACATTTTACTTTTACCATTGACTCATCATTTCCATTACCTTTTGTGTAAAAGAAAGTATGAAATGTGTAGAATGGGTACACGGTTATGAGAAAAGGAGAAGGAGGAATTTTTATTTTCTTTTAATTCTATTTGGCTCGTATTTTCCCCGTTTAATATTATACGTCGTGTCCAAATAATTATCTTCTTAATATCAAAAATTATTTTAACTATACCATCATAACCATAATAATTTTTTAAATATTCTAGACCCATCAAATATTTAATTTGACTTAGTGGGTCCTACACCATTCGTCACATCATCTGATTCCAACAAATCTTAATTTACCGATAATTCACCTCTAGTGTCTAATTAATTTTCTCATAGTTATTGAACCTTAAATAATCACTTATCATCATCTAATAGATTTTTTTTCTTTAAAATCCGGAATCTTACAAGAGGTACTAAAGGGCCTCAAGAAATATTTGGGAGATGCTAAGGGTGATTGGACTAATCAATTATGCCATGTCTTGTGGGCTTACCGCATAACTCTTTACTCTACCACGAATGAGTCCCCATACCGTCTCAGTACAGCATCGAGGCCATGATACCGGTGGAGCTTCAAATATCTTCATCAAGGGTATAACACTTCTCTGAATAGGATAACGATTCTCGTTTGACATCAGAGTTGGATGTGATCCAGGAGCTCAGAGAGAAAGCTTATGTACGAGATAAGGCTGTGAAAGCTAAAGCCACTCTCCGATATAATAAAAGTGTCTTGCATAGAGCTTTTAGGGTCATAGATCTTGTGCTGCGAAAGGCTAGCATAGGGAATAAGCTTACACATCAAGGTAAAATAGCACCCATATGGGAAGGTCCCTATTGTGTTTCTGAGGTCGCCAGCAAGGGGTCATATCAGCTCAAAAATCTGGATGACACACTGATTCATAACAATTGGAATGCGTAAAACCTACAAGTGTATTACAGCTAGTTGGTAGACAGGCATGTAATCTTTTTCCTAACTTGAGGTTTTTTTTACTATGGGGTTTTCCTCAAGAAAGTTTTAACGAGGCATGTCCTAACTCAGCCCCCTATGTACAAAAATAATTGTCTCTGTTACTCTCATTTATGCATATTACTTGACCTTACGAACGATGTGGAAATAGCCCTGACAAGTGGTAAGGATTGGTCCTTTTAAAGGCTATACTGAACCCTAATGAGCGACACGCCAATTACCCATTCTGTAATTGGCTACTTGGCCCCAATGAGTGGCGAGGTTGGTCCTTTCTTAAAGACCACACCAGACCCCGATAAGCGGTGCAAGTAAAGACTTAGTCTCAATTACCCATTCTGTAATTGATGACATAGCCCAACGAGTGGCACCTTAATCACCCATTCTGTAATTGGCTACTTAGCCCCAATGAGTGGCAAGGTTGGTTCTTTCTTAAAGACCACACCAGACCCCGACGTACGGTGTAAGTAGAGACTTAGTCTCAATTACCTATTTTGTAATTGGCGATATAGCCTAACGAATGACACCCTAAATCACCTACTCTGTGAGTGGGACCAGACGAATGGCCAGGGGGGATCTTTTTCAAGATCATACCAAACCTAGTAAAATGGTGCAAATAACAGCTAAGCCTAAGGTAAAGGAAAGCTTAAAAGCATACAACATAAGAAATAGAAAAAACTTATGTACTGAATGAAGTTATAAGTTGATCGAAGCCCAAATCAAGAATGACTTATAGGGCTTGAGACTTCATCAATTCAACACACGAAGTATGAAGAGGTGCATAAACGCATGAAAGCATATTTTTAGCAACACAAATATAAATTAATTAAAAGGCAGTCAACACCAAAGCCTATCCCGGCATAAGGCTTTATTGATTCAACACCAAAGATGATCCTAGAACACAGCAAATGAAAAGAAGTTAAAAATCCTAAGCTGGAAGAGCATCTTTTACATCTTTCTTCTGGTCTTTATCACTATGCGTCATCATGGGCTCATCGGCTTCACAGGCTCTTGGGTCTCTTCACTGTCCTTCTCTAGTTCTTTTTCTTCAGGGGGCACTTGTCTGGGCATGAGACTTTGCCCTTCAGGTAAAGGAGCTAGATCATAGGGAGCGTCTGCCGGCTCCTCATACCTGCTGTCAACAATAGAGAATAATCTACCACTGCGAAACTCATAGAAAGGGTGAATTCCCCATAGATTGAGCTCCACGTCAAAGTTATAGTGCTTTATTTGTCGGACCACCCCACTGAATGCTTCATGAACCAAATAAGTGTGAATCCCCAGAGCCTTGTTGTACTGAGCCTCTATACTGGAAATGTCCTTCATTAGCTGTTGATTCTGTTTCTTGAGAAAATAGGCCTCATCATTGTCCTTCTCCAATTCATCTATTTGTTTATTTAAATCTTTCCTCAGGATGGCCCACTCCTCCACTTGTTGGGCTGATTATCCTCATAAAGTTTCAAATCTTTAGCCAGCATGGAGGACCTTTCTTTTTCCTTCTGGGCTTCCTCCTTCGGTTTGGAGTGTTTTTCTTTCAACTTAGATTTTTCCTCCTCCATCTTTTTCATCCTTACTGTCCAGCCACATATTTCCACAAGACGCTTATCCCCTGTAACACCCCAGTTTTCCGGACTCAGATCCTGATGTAATCAAGATAATAATTAATAAAAATATAGTTAAATTTTTCGTGTTTGAAGTATTTCTAAACACCTCGACGATTATATCAAGACCCAAATCACAGAAAATCGAAGCGTACGATTTAATAAAATATAACTGGATCGATAACTAATTCGCTCATAATGGTATACAAAAATAGTGGAGTTTACAGCGGAAGAAGAATGTGTATACCGGGCTAACGCCTAGTCCCATATATGACGATATGAGAAAAGGCTCGGCAAGCATGCAAATACCTAACATCGACCTAGTAGATCATAACCCATTTATCCACTTACCACATACACATGCATTGCCTAAGATAAATATATATATATATATATATACATATATATCCGGGGACATGCCCCAACTATTACCACTGCCCGTAACTCATATGTACCTATTTATTCACCTAGTGGCATTAATACAAGCATCACCATTGTCAATATACATTATTCAAATTTCAATTCCTCTAGTACTCATCAATCATCTCTTACATGCTAAATATATATATTCACCATTAATGAATACGAAAGATTATCTTACACACATCCAAAATCACTAAATCATCAATATCATTATATATAATTTATTTAATACATTAAAATTCACAATTGATGCTGGCCAAGGCATTTCCACTACCACTATTTACCTTCACCAAAACGTCAATGTAAAATCCAAACGCATCCCAAGGCAACCTGCATCACAATGCTAAAAAGGAGACCACATGGGAGAGTGAGTTATATATATATTGTGATTAAGTGTACATGCATTCTTTCATCATGTGTGTTTTGCTGTAAAACCATCAATTCATCATTCAATCATCATCACATTGATATAATAGGTATACAAGCCTCATAAAACACAATTCACAATATAAGCAAGCACAAGCACATACACAATCACATTGCCACTTATCAACAAGAGCATTCACAATCGTCATCATCAATTTATTAAATCTTTATTCAATTCCTCCTCGCAAGGGGTTTTTCATCTCTCGTGGTCATCTCATCTCAAATGCCATGCACCTATGGCTAATGCATATGTCAACTGTTTAATAATGCATATGCATGGATCCGATTTTATTTCATCAGGACTGTATCATTCATTCACCTGGGTTTCCCACCTCGCAAGGGGTACTCCCTTTAGCAGCCTCGCAAGGTGCTTTCTTGTGATCGCAACCACGTTCAACAATTCATAATGGTTTCCCGCCTCGTAAGGGGTACTCCCGCCTCGTGATCGCAACCACGGGCATCATAGGAACTCGCAAGCCCTTTTTCATTTCAATAACCAAGTGATCGCAACCACTGGCTCAATATTATATCATCATCAAGTTGGTTTCCCGCCTCACAAGGGGTACTCCCTTCATAGAATCCTGCAGGATCTTTCATCATTGTGATCGCAACCATATTTCAATGTTATGCCAAGCCATGAATAATTTAGCATATACCAAACAATCTCGCAATAATGCATATACCAAACAATCTCGCAAGGATATCTCACCCTCTCACATAGGGATATAATTTAATTTAGCATTTTTAATAATTTTATACAACCATTTACAAATCCCCTCAAGGCACATCATTTATATACTTGGCATTTCAATGGCCACAACATCATTTCATGACAATCCACATATGGAAATCAAAAGGCATAACAAACATCATAATATTAATCCACGCCTAGAATCATTAGAGGCATATTCATCATTCCACATATATGACAATTATACTTATGCCCAACATAATCGCGTCCTTGGCATTACGTAACATATCATATATATATTAAATATCATATGGCAAGTCAAAACTTGCAATCAACTAGAACGGTATTATACATAATCTTCATTCATTAAATTTTTATCATTATTACCACATAATCAACTTGTGGATTTTCACAATATTATTCATTGCCATTGCTTCATCTATACATATATTGGTGTGGCATCAATGATATTTCATTATTACATTCAAACCACACATACAAGATCACACTTGCTTTACACACACAAGGGTATATCACGATTCATAAGAATAATATTCATCTTTTTTCTCAAGGGGGATACTCACAACATCATTCATTGCCACACCTTACCGATATCATCTCTGATTCATCGGTTTATAGCAAACACCTCCTCATTTAATCCTTCTCTTATTGGGTTCATAATTACCAGGGTGTATCTCATAACCCCATTATCAAACTCTCATTATCATTCTTCATACCCCACTCTCGGTGACAAATATATCATAATCGTTTCATCCTCCAGGGTATTAATTAGTCCCAACTCTCACCATGTTAAGCCATCATCAAACACCCCCTTATACATTTCCTTAAATATCCATAATATACAAGAATGGGGTTGGGCATCGAGATTTGAGGGAACAAATAAAATTTCAAGTCTGGGTTAACTCACTCAAGCGGAATCCACCTTCACTTGAGCAAGATGGGGATAGTTCGCTTGGGCACCCCAAATTTTCCTGAGCGAGAAGGTGTTAGGCATCAGACAAGAATCTCGCTTGAGCGAGCCTATCTCGATTGAGCGAGATTCCATTAGTATGGTTTTCTATACTTGCTCGCTCGGGCGAGGCTTCCCAAGGCCAGCCACTCGCTCGAGCGAAAATACTCCAGTGCCCAATTCCACATACACTCGCTTGAGCGAGACTCACTACAACGGGCCACTCGCTCGGGCAAAATTGTTCTAGTAACCATTTCCACATGCATTCGCTCGAGCGAGGCTCCCTTCAACTAGCCACTCGCTCGAGCGAGAATTGCCCAGTACCTCACTAAGGTTGGCCCGCTTGAGCGAGGTCCAGTTTGCCTCGTCATTCGCTTAAGCGAAAAACCTCCAGAACCAATTCCTCTCTCGCTCGCTCAAGCGCGGCCAAGCCCGCTCGAGCGAGATTCATCCAGTGTCTCTTCTCCTCGACCCATACACGTCTCGCTTGAGCGGGACGCTCACTCGCCTGGGTGAGACTGGGCCAGAGGCCATAATACTGGTATAGGGGATTCTCGCTTGAGCGAGATTATCAGGACTTATGCAGCAAACATAAATCCTCATAACCTAACGTATGAAATCCCATTCTGGGCCAACTAGATCACATCCAACATATCATATACATTATATGAGACATATAAAACTTGCTCACACATTCATACCCATAATTTCTCATTCCAACTCATTAACCATATTAAAATATACTTATGATCATCAACATATACACGTATATACTTTCATAACAATCATCATATACTCTCACACACCATTCACAATAATCATCAAATTGCCATTCATATTATCTCCTTAACTACATGGTAAGGCAAGCATGAGTACTAAACACATACAACAATCACTATCAATCTACTCATGCAATTTGAATGTAAACTTCTCTCCTACCTCGAGGGAAGAGCCAAAATCTGAATGCTCTGATCATTTCGTACCATCATCCAGAACATAATCTATATATCACATACATATGCATTCATAGAATCAATAACCATCTCAAGGCATTCCTCATAAATTCTAAATAATGAATTACACATTGTAAAGTTTATGAACAAGTTCTAAACTTGTCAAAACACCAATTTATGCAATTGTGTTAGGCTTCAGGAATTCCTTTCCCAAAACCAAGATCCTCTAGATCTTAAAGGGCCAACAACAATGACTCATATCCTCCAATAACCATAATTGATGAATCAAATTTAGATGGCACACCAAAAATGGTCTAGAACCTTATCAAGTCACAATCTTATCATACCATTCCCTCACATCCCATATTTATAATGACATCTATCTATAGGTTTCACCATCAATGACCCCCTATCATTTTTAAATAACCTTCCACCTTAAATATCATCTATCCACATTCAATTAACCTCCCAAGCTACAATATATCCACTTTCCCCAAATTCTTAGGGCTAGGGTTTCATGAGAACCTAACAACCATTATCAATATTTATCAACCATCATCAATGGCTATCTCTCATCATTAAAATTATTCCCTAACATCATTAAACATATATTCTACTCACATTTTACACTTCCCTCAATTTATTAAAGTTAGCATTTTCACTAGAACCCATCACCATCATAAATGCTTATTAATTTCCCATCACCTTTCAACATTAATCTTAAGTACCACATTAAATGCTCATAAAAGCTTACATTTAAGCCATCCCACCTTAGGGTTTCCATACCTAATGTTTCTCCCAATAACCCTCATGCAATAAATACTCCCCCAAATACCAAAAACCCAAAACCTAGGGCATAAAGCTCATGAAAAATGATGAGGGGCTTACCTCAACCAAGAGACAACCATGAGCTTCCAAGAGAGGGAGAGGGTCACACAAAAATAGTGGAGAAGAGGGGAAAGTTCCAGCTACAAGCTTCTCCTTCAAGCTCCCAAGAAGATAAAAATAGTGGAGGAGGAGAGGGCCATCATTAGCTTAGGGTTTTAAAGAAGAAGAAGAAGAAGAGGAGGAGAAGGAGAAGAGATGAAGAGAAGAGAATAGAAAGAAGGAGAAGAAGTGGCGTGAAAACAAAAGAGAGTGAGGAGAGTTTATTTTTAAGTTTTTACCTCTCATTAAAATTTTACCGTTTTATAATGTACAGGACCTTTGTTCGGGCTCAATACCATATTTAAAAAGTATTCCGAATATATATTTAGATTCCTAATAATATTATTTACATCCCTGACCAACGGCATCTCAATCGGAGATACTTGGTCCGACACCCATATTTTAACCGGGTGAAATTTTATCTTATTTAGTCTCAATAAATTGCAAATAATCCTTATAAATCTCAATTTAATTATTCCAATATTTCAGGGACACTTATTAACCCATTTATAATTATTTAATATTTATTTCACATATTTACTCATTTTTATAAAAATTCAGGATGTTACAATCCACCCCACCTAAAAGAAATTTCGTGCTTGAAATTTAACCTCGACATGTATCGTAAGGCCATACTTCAGGCCGCGCACCATCAGAGTTCACTGGTACCATGACGTAACATCGGACTTCCCGAAGTCCATTAAGACACGTTTACCATCATCTCATCATTCTTAACATAAAATTTCCACATCAAAGCGTGTCATACGTCATCGATCATAACTCGTCCATCAGACCACACATGTTCATACTCAGTATGACCAGATAGGTGCAGTACATTCACCATAAGCAGTTACAATCCCTACACCTGCCCGGCCTACGTGTTGCTGCATCCAACATACAGGAAGGCGTCCCAATCCCGTAGTGGTTACCATAAACACATAAAGTCGGTGCATAAGTGCATATTGCCATAATGCCTATGGCATGTAAGGCCATATCGGGGCCAGTAAGTCGTATTAAGTTATCGGTGACGTTGGAAAATTTTTAATATAAAGCTTAGTGACATTAAGTCGGAATTATTTTACTAAATACATTTAGCTCAATTATTTCATGATATACTAGCCGATTCATTTCCCCTAAATCTAGTGGGACTTATCGAATAACTATACAAATTACATCAAGTTACAAATAAATATATTTATATACAACCATATCTAATAATTTTACCGTGCCCACATCGCTTTCTAACATTCAACAAATTTACGTAAAAATTTTATTTTAACAATTTTCTCTTAGTGAGTCGACAATCTTTCTACGCCTTTTTCGAAAGTTATCGGACCGAGTAATTGCACGAAATATAATTAAAAAAATTTCAACAGTAATAAAAATCGCGTAACTCCTAATCTAACCGTTGGATCGCAACGAAACTCAAAATAACGACTTTTGAATATCTAAGGATTAATACAATGGAATTAAAATTGAACCAAATAAAGGTGGAACCCCTCATTATCTCATGGTTTTGCTCATGGATAGAGAGAGAAAAAAGGAGTGGCTTGCCCAAAAAGTTTCCCGATCCTTAAACTCTTCGTCGATCGTTGCGGGTCGTCCCTACGCTGCTAAAATATGACATGCAAGAATTTTAGTCACTTAGAGGGGTCATGGACAGTCACCAAACAGCCAAGGAATGATCTAAATTAAGGGGATCATTTTACCATTTTACTTTCCATTTGCCTTCGAATCCTTTGCCGCTTCGATGCCAATTTCTATCGATCGCTTCGCAGAACCTAAGATAAACCATGCAACCCCAAAAAAGTCATAGGGAGCATAATTTTTGGACCCAAAACAGAGAAAAGAAAGGCTCAAGTTTACATGCATGGCTGCTAGAAAATTGAAGAAAAGCAAGAAACAAGAAATGAAGGGTTAAGTACAAAGATCCTACCTTCTTGGTTCAAGAGAGTTCCACGGCTAGAAGATGAGACCAAGGAGGATCAAGTTCCTAGAATGTGTTCTTAGATGATGAGAAAAAGAAAAGAAATAATGTTGCATGAAGGGGTGTTTTCACGTTAGCCAAGGGAAAAGAAGAGAAGCTGAAAAATGAGATGAAATAGCGGGTTTTAAGAGAATAAATACTTGGCTCTCAATTTTGAGGGTGACAAAGAAAGAATTTGAGCTTAGGGCCAGAGATAAAGATCGTAGATCTTTTTACAATGAAGAATTTGGGACCAAAATCATTCGATTCCAAGTTCATACGCAAAAGTTAGGCCCAAAACACCAAAGGTGTCTAGAATGAGATTTTAAATCTAACTTGAATTAATCGTTTCTTTGACAAACAAAGTTGAGGAGGTCTGAGTTGGGATTGGTTTCTTCGCGATAAATTTTATTTTATTGTAATAAGTATTGCTAGGACTGACTGTGTCATTATCAGGCATCCCGAAATATACCCGCAACCAAGCGTAAGGAACGATTAAGGTTTAGACCAGGCCAGTTGAGCTTGGTCTAACATCTCCTGATTCATACAAAAAGGCTCAGACAGAATTAATCTGTCTATTAGATTGTTAATCTAAGACTAACAATACCAGGGTCGAATGATTTGCTAGGCCCCACAATCTATATCGGGGGCCCCGTTAATATTAATTTTTTCTTTAATTTGACTAGAAATTATGTACTAATAAATTAGAAAACTGATAAACCAGAAATTTTAAAGGATTAAATAAATAAACATCTACCAAGTAGTTTTTGATTAATTAATCGTTTATAAAATAATTAATTATAGGATGATTATTAGTCAAATAGTTAATATTTAAGCAATTTTTCACCATGCAGTAATTAATTAATAATCAAATGATTACTAATAACAACTAAACAATCGATCCAATAATTTTCTAAGTATTCCTAATCATCAGACAACTAAATGTTCGTGGATGTTTATGCACCTATATATATATAAGATTAATCATCTTTCAAATCAAGCCACACAAATATTTAAGAAGATGTAAATCAAAAACTTAAACAAATCATCACTCAGTTCATGCTTCAATCACCATAAATCATCACTGTCCACTTTTAATCATAATTATTAGAAGTAGAAGATAATACCAGTCATTCATACTAGATCTAAATAACCTCCTCTCTCTTATCAATTTATCTTGGTTCCTTTTTTTATCACTGACACATCCTTTATCCTTCTTCTAGTCCTCAATATTTTCTTATACTAAGTTTCTCTTCATAACCTCCTAATGTTTCCATATCTACTATTAGGGAACGTGCCAAAAGCCTCAAGCATTCTATTAAAAGCTAATCAAAATACTCCCAGGAACTTTGAGAGTCTGTCATCCTACTCTTAAAAACTGAGGCTGTTATAGATATGCCCTAATGGTTACTGTTGGTATTTTGGCAAATGCACCAATTTATCATTGTAGTTTTCAAAAGATTAGATATCGGTCTTTCAAGAATTGATTGGTTTCAGTGAGTGGCAGTAATTTTTATTTACCATAAACAAATTTGGACAATATTAATAGATATAGAGATTGATTTATACATTGAGCAAAAGATAATGTAAAATAAATTATGAAACTATCTAGAAAATAACTTATAAAAATAACACCTTAGAACAATTCCAATACTTGAGATTCAAACAAAGAATGACAAACTATGTTGGAATTAGGATTCCCGTACTAGAATATAACATAGTAATTACAAACATGCATATTTGATCATCAAGTTTATGTCATTGCAGCTTAAAATCATTACACGGATCCATCGATGAGTAAATTCTAAATAGTTACCATAAAATCTGATCTCTTAGATGCCTTCTCAGTAAAAATTTACTTTAAGTGCTGGCCTTATCACAACAATAATTACTAATTTCATCCATAGTAATTGGTATATTAAGGGTATTTCAACTTTTACTTCCGTTAAAGTAGTTTTAACACGCAATTCATACTAATAAAAGGTTGAAATACTAATATGAAACTTGAATCATAAACATGCACAATTCATAATTACAACATTATATTCATAGGTTGGTTCACCAATTCCAACATAAATAGATTAGTTACATATGGTAAAAGTAAAAACACAACTTACAAATGGAGACATGATGAACATTGAACTGAACTTGACACATTGAACTGAACTTGACATAGAACTTCACAACATGAAAGGAAAATAGACCTAAAACAATAATCTCAAGTATATGGAAGCTATTTTTGCAACTTAGAACTCAAGATGCTCTAAATTGGATGCTTAAGGGATAGGAAAGGGATGTTGAAACACTTGGCAAATGGTCCTATTTGTAGTGGAGAAGTTTGGACCTGACGCTATGTGTGGGTGTGGCATTACGCGTCAGGCCTCTTACCCAGACTCTATTAATCTTCCTGATTTTCAGCCATTAATCCTTAATTATGCTTCAATAATACACAAACAAGCTTCAATCTTTGTTCCCCACCGCGTTTATGCCTTTGGTGTCAAAGCCTTACTAAAATCCTAGTAATTATTCTCGGAACAAATAGAAATATGGGACTTTTTTTTGTGCTAGCAACTCTGGTAACAAATATTATAAATATAAGCAATAACTAAATATAAATAGGTCCATAATTTAAAATAAAATAAATGACTAAAATATATAAAGAAAGTTAGACTTCTCATTATTTGAAATTTAGTAGCAATGAAATTATGAATATTAATGAATGTTAATGTTGACAATAACAATCAGGATAATAATGGATTATTATTATTGTTATTATTATTATTATTATTATTATTATTATTATTATTCATTAATTTATTTATTTTTACTTTTATTTATTATATATATATGTCATGTTACAGGATGCCATTGCGCGAAGCTTGGGAACATCAGGTGGTGTCTGGACGCCCACCAAGCGTGATTACGCGCGGCTACAAGAGGCCTAACGCATGGCTTACACGCACGGCCTGGGAATCAGCGTGACAGGGAGTGGAGCACCATGGACCAGCAATACAGCTAACGTGGTAGCGTGTGGACCCAAGTTGATCGGTCCAATCTGAGGGTCAGGGAATTCCACATGGTTCAATTTCTGCCTAACACAGTGTCACACTCTCACACGTGTGGCATGGCCCAAGACGCAACAGAGGGGCTACAAATTTCAGTGTGAGCACGCCCCCATTTTAGCGTCAAGACGTGCGAGTCAGGGAAAGGGACAGGACCATTAAATAGCTAGGAGCAAACATGGACTAAGGCCAAAAATCAATTCTATAGTTATGTGTATATAGTCAAGACCCCACCAGAAATTCATAAATATATATATATATATATATATATATATATATATGTTAGTGTATGCACTATGAGCTTTATATTTTTTTATTTGTATCATTTTTTTGTTTATCAATAAAATAAGTATTTCAGTTTAAAATTGTTTTAGAACGTATTTATCCTTAGAGTAATAGGTCATATGAAAGTTATTCCTAAAATGTCCCTAGTCAAGTATTTACATGGGGACATGTAATTACATTGAGACTAGTGTGTGAGTGTACTGATGACCTGATCTCACAGATCATAGATATAGATGATATCAAGTCTTCACACGGGTACACATTAAGAGTAATGATGTACTGGACAGACCCACCATGAGAACGTTGCATGGATCGTTACATGAATGTCATAAACGATTCTCAATGTGATAATGGTATATGTAGTCCTTCGACCTGAAGTCACTACGATTCCTACATGAGGAGTCTATTGTTTTAATACAATTAAACGTCTTCTGTAACAAGAGGACTATAAAGGTTGTGATTAGGCAATGAACAAATTATGCAGAGAGATGTGAGTGATGTAGATGAGATTTGTCTCTCCTATGTGACAGGAGTGATATCTATAGGCTACTTGATGGAGTAAGACTAAGAAAACGCATGACCATGTTAGAAAGAATAAATATTAGATATTTATTCGGATCAAGTCTACTTCGGTATCAAGTAAAATAAATTGGGCCGTACAAGGATGACGCGACCATGCCTTGGGCCCAATTAGGATATCGTGACAAAAGGAACAAACATATTAAATAATTATCACTTATAGGTTATAATGATATTAAATAATATTCGGACATAATGATGCATTGCTAGATGCCGCTCTTATTTTATATTAATAATAAAATAATTTATTATTAATATGACCGGGTATTTTACCTATAGGGTCACACACATAGAGTAAGCCCATCAGAAAATGTTTTGTTTTATTTTAGTTGGACTAAAATAAAACTATTGGGCCTAACTCATTTAGAATGAGTAAGGAGCCCACTCTTTAGAGAGAACAAATTAGGTTAAACCTAAGCCTATAAATAGAGCATAAGATGCTCATAGGCCGTTCACTAAAGTGAGACACAAATTCGTAAAAGTTGCAAGAGCTACACGCCGTCAAACTAGCAGTTGGCAAGTGTTACGATTCTGGTGGGAGTGCTCGTGTGGACTCCTAAAGGACGAGGCTACGACTGCTTCGGTGTTCTTCAAGAAGTAATCCAAAATGTTTTTTTTGTGTGTTTGTTTTGTGCTTTGAAACACGGCACTTTGCAAATCCTATGGAATCCCTGCTTTTTCCGCTGCTCATGTTCTAGGGATTCCCTAACAAAATATATATATATATATATATATATATATATATATATATATATGTTCATGATTCCGAACTAATTCATAATCTATTAGCACTTTGGCCTCCATTCTCTGTTCATATATTATTTCATTTCTTGTAGTATAGTTTAGAGAGTTTTAGTCAATACTTAGAGCATGTAACAGATCCCTTAGCTTGCACTACAACAGCTATTATAAATAACTTTATTCTATGTAATCATGTAAGATTTCCTTAATGAATAATAGAAACTAAATTGATGTGCTGTAGATCTTCACTTGTTCTGTTGATCCTCTCTGGCCTTCACACAATTTTTATTAAACCCAAATTATTATCCCTACACTAATTAAATGGATTGAAAGAGAAAAGAAAAAATTAGTCACACTAAATGAGAAGATGTAGACTAGTAAAACCACATTAATTGATCTGTCAACTAACCAATGTGCAAAGTTGATACACAATTTCTAGCAAGAAAATTACAAATCTTATTCCAGCTTCGAGAGTCACTACTAATTTTCCCTACTAAAAAGGAAGAGCATTTAATAAGCACCTTAAAGAACAACATATATTTGTGTATCCATTTACCAAAGACCATGCCACAATACCCAAAATCACTCACTTAATACCCAGGACCTGTCCATCCTTTGGAAATTTTAGAAAGGAGTACATTTATAGATTAGTGATGAAACTTAATCAGGGGCAACTGCACCACTATGCAAACGTCCCACTCTATACTATTCTACCTTATTACATACTCCTATATCGTACAGCCACAAGATTCAAGACAAGGATTTGACATCTATCTATGATATATCTAGTACCGCATTATAAATGGCACGACATTAATTCTCATGCACACCATAACATATATATATATATATATATATATAACAGTAACAGCCCCATAATCTTGACCTGTATATATATATATATACATTTCTATTTAAATATATATATATATATATATATATATAGTTTGCAACAGCTAGGGAATTGGCTCAATGACAAGTACTTCTCTATTCCTCAAGTCATAGTATCCATTATGTCTCACACCAGTCGAATCATATGTAACTACATTCCAACTACAACCAAAAAATATATATATACACATGCATATATAAATTCAGACCTCCACACCTTAAAACAGATACGTGCATATATGTAATTATATTATCTACACAAAACATACACATTGCAATCTAAGTCATCAAAACAATCAGCTATAGTATCGCACTCTACACAAAATGTGAGTAATCAACCAGCATCCTCTATGGCCATACTATGCGTGTCCACATCCAGATCTTTGAACTATATCATCATCTTGCAACCTCACTGTAATATCCACAATTTAAGAGGGTAAGTGCTATTCTAGGTAATAGATGACAATTAAATTCAAGATTCGCCTATAGTTCTCCATAATTCTGCAGCACATATGATTTTATATAGTATAAAAATACCTATATATATATATATATCAATACACCACACTACAACAATGCTATGCCATGGCTTTTTGCAAAAATAATTTCTTTTAAATGCGCATAAAAACAATGTGATGCAAATCCGATTTAGTGATACTGGGCAAGTGTCAGGACAACCCGCTCAGTGAATCTCTGCACTATAATTGAGGGGTGTCTGGGTAGCCATGCGGTGAATCTTAGCACTATTAGTGGTGGCACCCAAGGTGTACCAGTGAATCTCAACACTATTAACAGCAACCTCATAAGCAACGAGCCATAGACCATGCCGGAAATGCAATATGATATTATGAAATGTAATTCAATGTACAAGATGCGAATCATAGCACGATAGAATCCATTGACATCATCTTTATTTAACTTTTGACTAGCCATAGTTTTATTCTATTACCATTTTTCACCCAAGGTGGAGAATTTATCATCCATCGGGATTAACATACATCACTCATCGTCATAAATATAAGAAGTTGTCACATTATTTAATTAAAACATCGTATCACATCAAGCTACAATATCAATTCACTCAATTTATTTTCAACCACAATACACATACGGTAAAATAATACAATATAGGCGGTTTACCATATAATAAACACTTGGGTTGGTTCTTAACATCACAATTCAGTTTCTATTCATCTAAAGGCTTATCCTAAATTTAATTTCCCTTTATCCCAAGAATAGAAAACCCCTCATACGTAGAGAACGTACGTGAAAGCGGTCTGTTACCTAATTAAGTTCTCGATCGTTTATCCGACAATAGCAAAGATCCTAAAATCATATACTCAACATTTAAGAATACATTTCAAAACTCCTAAACACTGACACTATAACTTATAGAATTTGTAATATAGTTTCAGGTCACCAGAATTTACTGAAATCGAATGAATGGGCGGTTTCTCACTCTGATCGCTTTTCGACACACCAAACGGCAACCGATCGTTTCCAAAATAATTTTTTTGACTTTGTACACTTGCACACACCCAAGGATTCAACAACTACACAAATGGAAAAGTTTGTGTTGCTAAAATTTAAAGGGGCGAGGGACCTCTCGTACCTTACCACCTCTGAATAGCCTCAATATTCAGAACCTCACTTTGATTCACTTCGAAACAAATGTCTTGCTGCTGTTTTTAATTACGCAACACAAATTAAGGAATTCACAACTATGAGTGTTGGCGTAATCTTTATCATGAAGTGCTAGGAGAAAGGGGAATGCATTCCTACCTTTTTGAAGCTTCAACTTTTGAACCCCAACACTTCATAACCTCACACATGCTCCGATGGCAGTCAATCTGAAAAGGAGTTGAAGTCGTAATTTAGGCTTGGCAAGGAATCTGAACTTAGGGGGAAATGGGGGAAAAGAGGATTAGAGAGTTGCATGCACAAACCTTTCAGAATAGAAATTGTAGACCACTTGAACAAGGACAACATGCAACAAATTGTTGATTGGGTTGGGTTACTATGATAATGGGTGGAAGAGAATGAAGGAACTCTGTTTTTGCTCAAGGAGAAATGTTACATGCCTAAGGAGAGAAGATTTGAAATTAAATTTTGTTTTAGAATAGTGTTTTAGGGATTAGAAGGAAATTGGGTTTAGACAATAATTATTTGGCTTAGGGGTGTCAAATGGATGGTTTAGATAAGATTTGAGTTAAATTTTATTGGATGGATAAAATCCATCCATTAATCCATTTATGATTCATTTAAAAAATCTTGAAATATCCATCCAATCCATAACCTTAATTAACTAAATCCACCCAATCCATCCATTAACATCTTTTTTATGGATGGATATCCAACCATCCATTTAAAAAATAATGTTATTTTTTTAATTTCTTTTCTTATTTTTCCACTTTATATTTTATACTCTTACACTTTAGTTTTTTTCTAAACTTTTTCTTTTAATTTCTCTCTGTATTTTTATTTAATTTTTTTACTCTCCAAATTTTTTCTTTTAATTCTTTTTTTATTTTCTTGCTTCATATTCTTACATTTTAATTTATCTTTTTTTACTCTTCAATTTTTTCTTTTAATTTTTTATTTTATCACTTTATATTCTTACAGTTTAATTTTTATTTTTCTCCTCTCTAAATTTTTCTTTTAATTTCTCTCCATATTTTTTTCATTTAATTTCTTTTTTTACCCTCCAAATTTTTCTTTTTATTTTTTTTATTTTCTCACTTTATATTCTTAATCCTTAGGCATAATTTGTTTTAGTGCATGTTTTTTTCTTTAACTTCTACTTTAAATGTTTTCTTTAAACAAAAATTTAAAGAAATATTAAAATTAGTTACAACGGTTGCAATCTTTACTTTTATTAATGAACTCTAGTCTTGGAGAGAGAAAATTGAACTTTCATGCAAATTAACTTGATGTAAAGATAATCAAATTTTCGCATAATCAGACTTTTTTTTTTAATTTTATAACTCAATGATAAAATAAAGTTTTTGTTATCGTATTTTATTATGATAAAGTAACATTCACTTTTAAGTTTGTCCATGATTTCTAATAATCACAGTTAATTGACTTAGTGTTAAGAGAAATGTTGAGTAGATATATAACAATAATTAACTATGTTGTTAATGATGTTACCAAAAAAACAGAGGAAGGCAACTCAATTTTATTTCATACAGAAAGTTTGATAAGCATTTTTTTTTGGTTCGGGTTTGATAAATTTTTAATTGACGATATGACATAAATCAACAATTAATTAAATTTTTAAATTAAGTAATTTTACAAATTTGATAAAGAAATAAATAAATAGAAAAATCATAAATAAATTCATAATAAAAGAGCATATGTGATAAGGTTGACGGAATGAATTGTCTTTAAAATAAATGGTACTGAAAATAAAAACTATAGAGAAGTTTAGAATACGATATATTGATAATCAAAAAAGGTTAGTATTTCGTGATGAATAACTACTGATAATATCCTACTTTTATCTTAGGAAACTATGCGCCAATGACGTAAGATTTTTGGTTAATATTGATAGGTAGGTTTGGTTATGAAAATTTTACCGGTTTTTGACCAATTCAATGCATAATCAGTTTTTCCATGTTTCCGGTCTAGACAAGGCATCGGTTCCCAGTTGAACTAGTCTGACTGGCCGGTCCGGTCCGATCGGCCATCCCAGTCCATTTCTGATAACACTGTATGAGATTGAAATTAATTTTTTTAATTTGAAAATCTAATTGATTTTAATAAAAAAACAAAAGTAAAATCCAATGGATTTTAATAAAAAAACAAAAGTAAAATCCAATGGATTAAAATTGTGATGGATCCATCCATATCCATCCAATAAATAAACGGGATCCAATCTATTAAATCCATCATATTTTTATTTTATAAATGGATGGATTGGATGGATTATGTGTGGATGGATTGGATACTTAATGGATAGATGGATTAAATTGACACCCCTTCTTCATACTCACTTATCTTAAATTATACTTATAAATATTATTTGTTTCCAAGTGATAGAGTTTTGAGAATTTAGAAAAAAATATTTGGTTTAATTAAAATTAGTCATTTGAATTTTTTTGTCTATATACAATAATTAATTAAATCCTTAACTTCCCCATTTTATTTTTCAAAATCTTAAAGTTAGGATGTTACATTTGGTCTGTAGTGGATTGGCCATTTATGCAATGATTTGGCCCTTTTTTCTAAGTGAAATTCCATCTATTTACATACGTAGCGTCAGGGTCAAAATCCTAATGCTGAGTATGGGGTTAATGTTACACATCAACCTTTTGTCTTGCATGAATTTCCCACTTTTATCTTTATATTTTCACTGCAAAAATGGGAACAATGGGTCATGCTAAGTTAATTTTAATAACCTCCATTTATTTACAATAAAACCTAATTTTATCTCTATTTAAACTAATTTTTTATTTAGTTTCTCTCATTTTTTATTATGAAAACAATGATAAATTGAGGACTAACAAACTACTCCCAACTTAGGAATTTGCTCGTCCTCGAGCAAAAAAAAACTAAAACTATGAACCAATCTTTTGAAAACAATTTTTGAAAAATTTGAAACTTACCACAAGAAGTAATTCATAACTTACCATTTGAAATAATCAACATTGATAACTTGTGTGAAAGAAGCTTAGAGATAAAACTATCATAGTGTCATGTCAATAAATCAAGCTTATTTCAAGGCTTACCTCACAAGTGTTTCTCTTTGTAAAAAGGTAACCTGTTTAACTCAATCAATCATAAAATCAACAAATTTAATTTTGATTTTCATCTTACCAATTGTCATTCATACAGAATCAAACAAGAATCATGAGGTCTTTTCAAGGGTTGTAATGAGGTTTGGTTACAAGAAGTCATGGTTTTTCTTGGAAAGCAAACACCTAAAATCATAAAAGAGCATTTCATATAAAATTAGGGTGTTTCTCTTAGTCTAAAACTTACTTCCCTCTTTGATAAAGACACACAACTTAGTTCTTTTATTTCTTTTTCTAAATTTTCATATATTTCTTCTTTTTTTTATATTTTTCATATATATGCGTGACTGATATAATTTTTATAAAAAGAACTAAGTTCATAATTTCACTCCCTATTTTGTAAGAATACTCAAAAGTATTTTTCTTTTTATTGTAATGCTCTTTTACTTAATCAGATGAAAGGGAATGGTTGAAAAATATTTATGGTTGAGGGGTGCCAAAAAAGAATATTTTTAAGGCTCAAAATTGGCTAATAAAAGATAAATACTTTTTACCATGGTAAGCTTTTTGGCCCTAGTTCATGTGTTTACCAATAATGTGCCTTGATCATGTTCTTGGATCCTCTATATGACAATAAAGATCAAAGAATTAATCGAAATCAATTTGAAAGAAATTATGTCAATACCCACAAAGTTTTTAAAAAATTCTGAGCTCACCGGGTTTTCGAAATTAGCTTGATTATTAATAAGAACATTGTAATTTGTTTTATAAAGATGCCTTAGTTGCATAAGAATCAATACTTGATTATTTAAAATGGCTTATTGTGTAAAACTTCAAGCGCGTAAAATTTTCAATTTTGACAAAAGTTTTGATTTATTTTTGTTTTTATTTTATTTAAGAAAATTGCACTTTATTTTTGTTTTTATTTAATTAAGAAAATCACACTACTCCTAATAAAATATCACACAAAAACATCATACTATACCAGATAAAAGTATCAAATCATACCAAAAATACCAAATTAAATAACTAAAATCACAAAGTAACTAATGTAATAATGTAAAATGCAAGAATGTAAAAATAGTCATAAAAATGCAAGAAATAAATATGGCCCTCAGTCGTCCTCCTCCTGTATCTAATCATCATTAGCCTCCTCCTCAGCAGTGTCACCCTCTTTGTCAGCCTGAGCACCAGATGTGCTACCTCCCTCAGGATATGTCGGCCGGTCTCCTGGAAAAGCCACATGAGATGCAAACTCAACAAGCGTCAAAAATGGTGCATCTGCTCCCTGAACCCTGTAGCACAGCATCACTAGAAGTCGCCTGAGGTTGCCTCGGTCTGATGTTCTATCATACTTCAAGTTTGCATGTGCTGATGGTCTATCATACTTCGAGTCAGCTCCTAGAGGACAGCATCACTAGAAGTCGCCTGAGGTTGCCTCGGTCTGGGCTAGGCCTTCTCCTCAATAGGTGGGATCTCGTAGTGCTGAACAAAGTAAATCCTGTTCACTAGAACATTAGGTAGGTAAGGCAGAAATGATAAGTGGAAATGGCACTAGGCGATTCATCTTATATCCAAGGGCATACTAGTGAATCTGCTTAGAAATAAGCACAACAATATCAATATATGTCCCTACAGAATAGAAAATAATAAATAGCATCTGTCGACTAGCAAGCTAATATGCTTTTGTCCTCACTCGCACATTTCTCGAGAACTTCCCAAGAGGTCACCCATCCCAGAATTACTCCAAGTTAAACACACTTAACTTTGGAGTCCTTAAGTGATAGGCCACCGAAAAGGCTAATGCATTTGTTCATATAGGTAGTACAAATTTATTCCTTTAAGCTATCCTCGACTGTATAATCCCATACCTATACAATCTTTGGATCCTTTTCATTCTGGTATGTATTCGGTTCGTTCATGTGTCCCTCCCACTGGAAGCCTGCCACAAGTTGTGATGCCCCGGCCGCTATTCAGGAATGAACGACTCGCCCACAGACTAATACGAGACCTTACCAATGTGCTTTTGTCCTCACTCACACACTTCCTGAGAACTTCCTAGGAGGTCACCCATCCCAGAATTACTCCAAGTTAACTTTGGAGTCCTTAAGTGATAGGCCACCAAAAAGGCTAATGCATTTGTTGATATAGGTAGTACGAATTCATTCCTTTAAGCTATCCTCGACTGTATAGTCCCATACCTATACAATCTTTGGATCCCTCTCATTTTGGTATGTATTCGGTTCGTTCATGTGTCCCTCCCACTGAAAGCCTGCCACGAGCCGCTCCTTGTCCGTGACTATGCACCGACGATCACTCCCCACCCTCAATAGTGCCCGGGATGTCATATTCCCCGTTGGAAGCCTGCCAGGAGCCACTCCTTGTTTGTGCCCATGCACCGACGATCACTCCCCGCCTTCAACAATGCCGGGATGTCACAACTGGCATGATGTTGTGGAGCATCAAGTGCATTCATGCCTGGGCGATCAGTATCATCTGTGTCTTCAGCAAGTTAGAAGGTGCTCTATTATTCCTGCTAAGGTTAAAATAGATCTCTTTCTTTCTCAAAAAATGAGCAACCTGCTCTAGGTCAAAACCTAGATCACTATCCTCAGTCGCAATCTTATTTCTATTCTCCTACCAGAAACAAGTATCATCCTCGGGAGTGGGCTCCCAAGGATTACCCAAGAGGGTACTAATCATATCACGGTTGTAGGTTATATAAGACAACCCGACTTAATAAACCCAAAACCGAGACCAGGGAAATTTTTTCCAAAATTTAGAATGTTCCAAACGTTCACAATCATCCCAAATTAAGCGTCGGGGTAAATTGAAACAGAATAAAGGCAAGGGAAACAAAAGCCGATCAGAGTAAAGGAGAGACCGAGTCATGATACCACACGAAGACAAGACTCAGTTTTGGTCAAACAGACCAGCGAAAGATGCAGCGCTTGAGCGAACCCTTATCTCGCTGGAGTGAATCCTCATTCACTGAAGCGGACCCATCCACTCGGATGTTCCGTCACTTGGAATTGGGCTTAAGTTGACTCGGGAATTGGCCCCACTCGGGTTATACTTCACCCGCTGAATCCATACTTAGCCAAATCATAGTTATAAACCACACGGGCGTATTTCACTCAGAAAGTCGTTACATGACACTCGGGAAATGATTCCCTCGATTACTCCACTCGGAGTCCATAAGCTTCCCTCACCCGGATTATTTTCCCAGTCCAATACCACTTGGTATAATTCAACCACAGTTCACTCGGAATACATTATCCATTCCGTACTCAGCATAATTCGATCTTCCTCACTCGAAGATCACATAACCTTCATTCCTTCGGAAGGAGTCTCCATAATCAAACTCCAATCAGAATTATTCTGACCTCTCATCACTCGGAGGAATTCACCAAGTTAAGTCACTCGGACTTATTTAATACTTATCCACTCGGAATATATAACATTCACTTGGAATATATGTAGCCTTATTCACTCGGAAGAGAATTCCTAGAATACATCTCAATCAAACCATCACAATTACTCTTCCCTCGGAAGAGGTTCACTCGGGAATATTTAAACCCTTCCCCACTCGGGGTTTACTCATACTTTTCACTCGGTAACGTATGAGCTAGTCTTCCCTTAGAAGTAGCCCACTCGAGTACATCTTACTCGGAATCATTCTAAGCCTTCGTCACTCAGACACGCTAAGCTTCACTCGGACACGGCTCTCCCATCAATATTCCTCTCGGAATTCATTAACTTAGCATTATTCTCTCAACACCACATAATGAACAATTTTGGGTAACTTCATAACAATGTAAAATATATATATATATATATACACACACAATGTATACTTGTCCACAAAACCTGATAGTCAACCCATATAATTAAATCTGTTCGGATAACAAGAGAGCCGGCCAAGGCTTAACATATCTATTTACAATATATATATTATATGTGCAATTCAACAATCTGAGTGCCCATCACTCGGACTTGAGGCCATCTCCTCATTTCCAGTCCAACCTGCATATACTGAAAAATATAGCCACAGTAGGGGTGAGCTTTTACATATTGAATGACAGTTATTGACTCGGATTAATCTTCGAATCCTCAACCATACAATAACATATCTCAATCAACAATAATGCACACTGCCATTCAATATGAGCCCTACAACGACTTCATCCACTCGGGATTCATGCAATTCAACCAAGACTGAGTAATTCACAACATTCACAATCATATATTCACAACCATAACATCACCTTACACTCGGCAACAGTACCAATGTACATATATTCACTCAGTCGAAATTCACACCAATTAATCATGGCTATATAATTCATATTCATCACAACATGTAACACAACCATAACATCATATTGCACTCGGCAAATATACCAGTATACATGCATTAATCCAATCGGATTCACCCCAATCAAGTCATATCCACATATTCAACAATTCACATTGAGCTCAATGATAATTATAAGTGTGCACACATTCATTTCACCCGGATCCGGTTATTTATTATCCATTTTTATTGTTGCAACATAGGATCCAAGCCTTTTCTCAGCTCCAAGCTGATTTGGCCATTTTACTGGTACCAAACCGTTTGCCCTTACATGTAACACAGTCACTCCAAGTGACAACGGAAGTGTTACGGGCAGCCCCGAGTCCAACCCGGTAGGCTTGCCTTGAGTCCAACCCAAGGTCTTTAAGCGTCTAATGCTTAGTGCACTCGGCACTGCCTCGAGTCCAACCTGAGGTCTTTTATCATATTTAACTCGTATTCATCTGATTGCCGATCGGTATTAAGCGTCCAACGCTATATGCTCCAAGCATTTCCAGTGGCGAATCAGATGCATACGGTCTCATTCATCAGGCGTCCAACGTCAATGCACTCGGCATTGCCTTGAGCCCAACCCAAGGTCTTTCAATATGTTTTCCACACACATGCACTCGGCATTCAAATATCAATAACATGCATCCAATGCATTTCATCATTATTATTCATCAACAGGGATCGGCATAGCAATAACACAATACATGCACTCGGCAATCACATGCACTTGGCAAATCACATGCTTTTTAATATAAAATCCCAAACGGGAATTAACATAACCAATCCACATCTCATGCACTCAGCAATCATAATGCCATCCACTCAGAATTTATCCTTTACAACAAGCATCACATGCTATTTCATATAATATCCACTCGGGATTAACACAACAGTCCCCCATCTTATGCACTCAGCATTCGCATATTCAATGACAAGCATCACATGCATTTAAACACAAAATCACACACGGGGATCAGTACAATAAACTCATATACTCGGCTTTCTCATTAACAGCCATAACATATCATACATTCACTCGGCATACTCATTAAAGCCAACATTCCATGCATTCACTCAGCATTTCATATTTATCATCATACATCTCATGGACAGAATCATGACAACATCACACAGACCACAATGATCACAAATCCGGGTGTTTCATACACCAATACTCAACTACAGCATATCAATCAACATATTTTAAACATGACACAACACATTAAAGCAAACCACCCGGAACCCGTCCATAAACCATCCATTTGAGATGTAAATTAGCCCCCCTACCTGGAATGAAGATCCCAGCAGCTCCCTGAGCTTGCAGCACCGACTGAACGTTCTTCAGTCACCCGTTCACAACAGAACGATCCAACTTCCAGCCGTTCAGTACAGGAATCTCTTTTGGAGGAACACTGAGCCACTCGAACACACGAACAGCTCTGCCTCTAAGACACTCCATGCCAAGCCTCCAAGGCACAACATGGTCCTCCCACGCTCAAGCAGTCCAGTCCTCACCAACAATGGAGGACTCCATGCATATAAGCACCCATCATCGTTTTGGCAGAACAGAGGAGGATCCTAGCCTCCAAGACACTCAACACCACACAGATCTCTCTCACAGCCACGCTGTTCCACTTCGTGTTCCACTTCCCACTCGGGCTCTACTCAGCGTGCGAGTGGAAGAAGAAGAAGAAGAAGGAGACGAAGATAAAGAACCAGCGAAGAAGAAGAAGAGTCTCCAGGAACTCGAGAGAGAAAGGAGGAGTGGTTCATCTTGTGCCAAAGTGTAATGAGCAGGGAGTGGGAAATGTGCAGCTCTTATCCCTTCACTGCCGTGACAGCCCACTCCCATCAGCCATCACATCCCATCAGCTCCCATCCCATCAGCGTGGGAATCACGAGGGAGAGAGAGAGAGGACCGAAGCTCATTTTCACCCACCAAGGGCATCAATGTCATTTCCTGACATTATTATTATTATTATTATCCAATCAATAATTCTTAATCCTCTAATTAACCTTAATCAAAACCAGGATGTTACATTATATGTCTACGTCTAACCTAGCTGCTCCTCCCCTACCCAATATTCGATGAATCCTGTCATGTCCTGTAAACGTTGGCATAGAACTCCATCACCAAGATGGGATCTCCTGCAATATATAGAGAAAATAATGATCCCTATCCTCTCCTCTGAATCTCATCCTGAAGCTCAGGATAGTCACCGGGTCCCAAATCAAGTTCTTTTTCCCAGACTAGTTTATAGCCTTTGATATGATGAAACCTGGTTTATTTCACATCTGTCTTGAACCTGTTAATATCCTGAGGTCCAAGCTGCTCCTCTTGCTCTTCCTGTATATTTGGGTCCTCAGAGGAAGTAGTGTCAGTCCTCTTCCTCCTCTTTGGACTAGTAGCAGGGATGAACTTCTTCGGTGCCAGCTGCAAAATAATTTGAAATTAAAACAATATAAATAATTTAAACGAACATTTTGACAATCTAACATGCATATCAAAACACACAACAAACATACATGTAATTAAAATTTAGAAAACAATCATTCATAAAAACAAGTTTGAAATCCTAAAAATAATATTCAAAATACAAAAATTAAAACACAAATTACAAAATGTTAATTTGACAATTAAAAGACTACAATTAATAATAAAACACACATTATTAACAAAAATTAAAATAACAATAATAATAAAACACATAAAATAAACACACAAAATAAAAATAAAACCTAACATATAAAATTAAAATCTAAACAAAACACATATTTTATTATATTAAAAATTAAAATCCAACTAACAAAACATTAAAATATAAAACACATATTAATAATTAAAACCAGAAAAAGAAACATAAAAACACAAAAAGTAAAAATCTGAGAACAGGGGTCTGACGCGTAGCATCAGCCCTGTTTCCTCATGCTGCGCGTCAGGGTGACGCTACGCGTGAGTGCACAGTGACAACATTCTCAATTTTTTTGCAACCCCCTTTCAAACAACAATACCTAATCATCATTATACAACCTAAGGGTTTCTAATTAACCTAATCTATCCTAACATCATGCTTTCTAAGAATTGAAAACAAAAATTGAAAGAGAAGAGATAAAGAAACTTACTTGGATTTGAATGCAGACAGAATGTGGGATAAGAAGGCTTGAAGTTTTTAGGTTTTTTTAGAATTTGGGAAAGAATGAGGCACAAAGAGGGAAAAATTTAGGTTTTAAAATTTTTAGAATGGGCCTCCATTCTAAAATAGGTCCTTTTTCTTAAAAAAAACTAAACGTAGGACCTGACACGTAGCGTCAAGTTTAAAATTTTAACCCCACGCTACGCGTGGCTTGGACGCTAGGCGCCAGGTTTAAATTTCCCATTTTCTTAATTTTCAATTTTAAAAACCTATTTTAAGCCTTTTTAAACCCTTTTTCTTCCTAAAATTATTAATTTAATCAAAACAAACCATTATTATTATTATTAGTTTTTTATTTTTTATTATTTTATTTTATTATTATTTTTTTGTTTAAATTTAATTTAATTTAAACTTAAAAACAACCAATATGGAAAAATAATGGGTTGTCTCCCATTGAGCATTTGATTTACTGTCTCTAGCTTGACATCACCTGTAAATCATAAATCAATTAAGTAACAAATAGTGATGAGCCTCTTAATCTCACCACCCAAATAGGGCTTCAACCTGTGTCCATTAACGATCCAACTTCTTTTGGAAGTTGGATCTTCAATTTTAACTGCTCCGTATGGTTTAACCTCTTTGATAAAAAATGGGCTTGACCATTTAGATTTCAATTTACCAAAAAATAATTTTAATCTTGAATTAAACAATAAGACCTACGACTTGGTGTGAAGTTTTTTTCTTTAATTTCTTATGATGGTAAGCTTTCACCTTGTTCTTGTAGCATCTAGATGATTCATAAGCATTATTTCGTATTTCTTCCAACTTAAATAATTGCAACTTCCTTTTGTCAGCTACTACATTTTGATCGAAGTTGAGGAATTTCAATGCCCAATATGCTTTATGTTCCATTTCTACTAGGAGATGACAAACTTTTCCATAAACCATCTGAAAAGGGCAAAAGCCAATGGCTGTTTTAAATATAGTTTTGTATGCCCAGAGTGCATCATCAAGTTTGTGACCAATCCTTTCTTGAAGAAGACATAGTCTTTTCCAAGATTCTCTTCACTTCTCGATTTGAAATCTCAGCTTCACCATTAGTTTGTGGATGATATGATGTGGCCACATTGTGTCTTACACCATAATGCTGTAACACCTTTTGAAGAACTTTGTTACAAAAATGTGAACCTTCATCATTAATCAAAGTCCTTGGTGTTCCAAACCTGTAAAAAATATTTTTTAAGAAATTCACCACAGTTTTGGAATTAGCATTAGGTGAAGCAATTGCTTCCACCCATTTGGAGACATAATCAACTACCAAAAGAATAAATTAATTAGACTGAGAGTTAGGAAAGGGTCCCATTAAGTCAATTCCCCAACAATCAAATACCTCAACCTCTTGTATGTTTGTGATAGGCATTTCTCGCCTCCTAGTTATATTCCCTATTCTTTAGCAATTGTCATAAGATTGTACAAATGAATGAGCATATTTAGATATAGAAGGCCAATACAAACTTGATTGGAGGATCTTTGCAATAGTTCTCTCTCCATTAAAATGGCCTCCATAAGGGGATTTGTGGCAATGCCACAACACATCATTTATTTCCTATTCAGGCACACAACGTCATAACTAATTACCCACACCAATTTTAAATAGATGAGGGTCATCCCAGACAAAATATTTAGCATCTGTGAAAAAAAATTTTCTCTGCTGCTAAGTTAAATCATTGGGAAGAATTCCTGCTGCTTTAAAATTAGCCATGTCAACAAACCATGGCCTTTTTACTATTTCAAATAATTTCTCGTCAAGAAATTCTTCTGCAATTTCATTTTCTTTGGTAGTGACCTTATTGTTTATTAATCTGGATAAATGGTCAGCGACCACATTTTCACAACCCTTTTTATCTTTAATTTCAAGGTTATATTCTTGTAAGAGTAAAATCCATCAGATTAACCGAGGCCTAGAGTCTGTTTTAGTCAAAAGATATTTGATGGTTGCATAGTCAGTAAAAACAACTATTTTTGAGCCTATCAACTATAATCTTAATTTTTCTAAGGCATACACTATGGCTAGTAATTCTTTCTCAGTAGTTGCATAGTTTACTTGATTATCATTTAAAACTTTACTAGCATAATGTATAACCCTAAAAATCTTTTCAAGACTTTGACCTAAACAGCTCTTACAACATAATCACTAGCATCACACATAAGTTCAAAGAGCAGACTCCAATTAAGAGCAATAATAACCAGAGCAAAAATCTATTTCTCTTTCAAAAAATTAAAAGCTTTAAGACATGCATCATCAAAATTGAATTCAACATCATTGTTCAAAAGGTTTGTCAAAGGTTTAGCAATTTTTGAAAAATCCTTAATGAACCTTCGATAAAACCGAACATGTCCTAAAAAACTTCTAATCCCTTTAACATTCACAGCGGGTGGGAGTTTTGAGATTACCTCAATTTTTGCTTGGTCTACTTTAATACCTTTTGCAGAGATTTTATGACCAAGTATAATTCCTTCTATCACTATGAAGTGACATTTCTCCCAGTTCAAAACCAGATTTGTATCAATACACCCCATCAGTATGGTGTCCAAGTTGGATAGACATGTATTAAAGGAGTTCCCAAACACGGAGAAGTCATCCATGAAATTTTTTTGCTCTTTTCAACTAAATCTGCAAAAATAGTAAACATACATCTTTGAAAAGTAGCAGGTGCATTGCATAATCCAAATGACATTTTTCTGTAAGCAAAGATACCAAAAAGCATGTAAGAGCAGTATTTTCCTAGTCAAGAGGATCTACAGCAATTTGGTTATATCCAGAATAACCATCAAGAAAGCAGTAGTAAGCCTGTCCAGACAATCTTTCAAGCATTTAGTCCATAAAGGGGAGGGGAAAATGATATTTTCTAGTTGCTTGGTTTAGTTTCCTATAGTCTATACATATTCTCCAGCTGGTGACAGTTCTTGTTGGAATTAATTCATTTTTATCATTCACAATTACTGTCATACCTCCATTTTTTGGTACCACTTGGACCAAGCTTACCTATGCATTATTAGAAATAAGATAGATGATACCTACTTTCAGCAATTTCAGAACCTCCTTCTTTGCTACCTCTTTCATTATGGGATTAAGGCATCTTTGAGGTTGAGCTACAGGCTTGAAATCATCTTCTAATAAAATCCTGTGCGTGCAATAAGATGGGCTTATACCCTTCAGATCTTCTAGTATCCATCCAATGGCTTCTTGATTATCCTTTAATACCTCCACCAGTCTTGCCTCTTCTGTTTTGGTTAGTAAACTACTAATAATGACTAGTTTAAGATTACCTTCCTTTAGAAAGATATACTTGAGGTGTGAAGGCAACACTTTCAATTCAGGTTTCTGGATCTCTTCAATAGGTGTCTCTTGGAGTTCCTTTATCTTCTTAGTTTCAGGGGAAACTTCTTTCCCTTTCTCCTGCTCTTCCAAGCACCTATTTATTTGTCTTTCCTCTTCTTCTTTTAAACAATCAATAGAGCAATCAATAATTTATTGAGGGGATCAGAATAAGACATACCTTTTGATACGGAGAAGTAAACTTCATCAAGGGCATCCACTCTAAAACAATCTTGTTTTGGGTTAGGATGTTTGAGAGCTTTGAAAACATCAAAATTTACCTCTTTATCATGCACTCTGACCCTAAGTTTTCCATTGTCCATATCAATCAACACTCTAGCAGTCTTCATGAATGGTCTTCCAAGAATTAAGAGGACTTCAGTATCCTCCTCCATGTCTAATACCACGAAATCAACAGGAAAATAGAACTTGTCCAACTTCACAAGTACATCTTCCACTATTCCATAAGGTCTTTTGATTGAGTGGTCTACTAGTTGTATAGTCATCTTTGTCCTTTTTGGATCAATATCACCAATGCACTTTATCGTACTTAGGGGCAATAAATTAATGCTAGCCCTTAGGTCTAATAAAGTCTTCCCAATATTTACACTTCCAATAGAAACAGGAATGGTAAAACTTCTGGGGTTCTTTGACTTTTCCTCATGTTATATTGTAATATTACGCTACAACTGCTTCGAGCTCCACAATTTCTTCATTATACCTCTTTTTCTTTATGAGCAGTTCCTTCATAAACTTTGCACATGTTGGTATTTGTTCCAATGCCTCTGAGAAATGAATGTCTATTTGTAACTGCTTAAAAATCTCAAGGAATCTTTTAGACCTTTTTTCCTTACCCTTTCTTGAAGGTGCATTAGGATAAGGTAGATCCTTGACTAGAGGTGTCTGACCCAAATACTTATTTTTTCTTTTTTATTTGTTTGATTTTTTGTTTTTGTTTTTGTTTTTCTTCTTCTTTTTCTTATTTTTCTGTTATTTCTTTTTCTTTATTCTCTTTTTCTTTCTTTTCTTCTTCTTTCTTTTCTTTTTCATTCTCTTTACAACTTTCTTTACAATCAGTTCCTATAATTTTACCACTCCTAGTGAAAATAGCTTTACATTGTTCCCTTGGGTTTTGGGTATTGGTAGAAAAATCAAAACTTTTCATTTCAACTATTTCCTTTGCTAGGTATCCCAATTGTAATTCTGACAGTTTTTGTGTGGCTTCATTCGTTTGCATATATTGCAGCAATTGTTGGATAGAATCTTTTATCCTTGTCAGCCTACCATTCTGATCATGAAGTGGTTGTTGTGGAAACTGATTGTTGGGAGGACTGTTGGAAGGTCCAGCATCTTGTTTCTAGCCAAAATTTTGATTTTTCCATCCTTGTGGATAATTGTTAGGGAAAGGATTGACAATATTGAAAGGAAAATTACCTACAGGTAATCTTTAGTCATTCATAAAATTGACTTGCTCATGTTTAATTCCATCGGGTGCACAATAACCACAAGTTTGTTTACCCAATGCAATGTACGTATTGTTTTAACTGAGCAGGGGGTTGTGATGACACTTGAGCAATCTGTAGCTTCTGTAATTTCTTGCTCATTACTTTAATTTGTTATGTCAATAATTTTTGTTAAGATAGGACCGCATTATTTACTCCTAACTCTAACATACCTGGCTTCCAGAAAACATTACCTCTTTCATGTTTTGCTTGTCTATCACTAGTAAACATGGACTCCATTATAGCTATTATCTCCTCTGCTGTCTTGTTCATTAATGAACCACCTGCACGGGTATCTAACATTATCTTAAATTGAGTCACTAAACCATGATAGACGATTCTTACCTTTCCACCATCATCCAAATTATGGTTTGAACACTTTCTCAACAATGCTTTGAATTCTTCCCATGCTTCTCCTAATGACTCATCATGATTTTTTAAAAATGAGTGAATGGTTGTCATAGCTTCAAAATATTTAGAAGGGGAATAGAACATTTCCAAAAAATTTCTTTTAACATCGAACCAGTTTGTAAAACTACCAGGAGGACAAGATTTAAACCATTCTTTTGCCTTCCTAACCAAAGAAAAAAGAAATAGTCTCATGTACACAGATTCTTCTTGATTGGGTTCAAAATCAATTGTGCTGTATAATTCATAAAAATAGTTAGATGTTCATACGGTTCTTTATGATTTAAACCAACAAACTGATTGTTTTGAATTATATTCAATGTAGCAGGTTTAATTTCCACCGCTGCAGCAGGTCCTTGAAACATTCTTGATACACGAGGTGGTCCATGAATGGCAGTAAACTATCCCAAAGTCTGTCTTGGTTATTCTCCAGCCCTTTTAAAATTTTCAAAATTATGAAAAGAAGATGGAGTTGAAGAAGAAGAAGAAGAAGTGGTTTGTGTTTTGGATTTCAAAGATCTAAGTTTTTTTTACAAATTTCTCGATCTTAGGATCAAAGAAGAGTCTTCCTACAGAAGATCGAGTTTGCATGCACAAACTAAACAGAAAAAGTTATTGTAATAAGAATAGTTAAAGAAGTAAAAAAGAGTAAATAATTGTATGAGTAAAAAGTAAAAATAAAAATTTACCTAAGTTAAAAAGTAAAGAAATTTTACCATAGTAATTTAAAATTTATTGTTTACTGAAAATCGAATAAATCCCCTACGATGGCGCTAGAAAAGTTGTTGGTATTTTGGCAAGCACACCAATTTATCATTGTAGTTTTCAAAAGATTAGATATCGTTCCCTCAAGGATTGATTAGTTTTAGTGAGTGGCAGTAATTTTTATTTACTATGGTAAAAGTATCAAAACTTATTAACAAAAGAATGTTTCATATAGAAATTTGTACAATATTCACATATTTAGAGATTAATTTATACATTGAGCAAAAGATAGTGTAAAATAAATTATGAAACTATCAAGAAAATGACTTATAAAAATAAAACCTTAGAACAATTCTAATACTTGAGATTCAAACAAAGAATGACAAACTATGTTGGAATTAGGATTCCCGCACTAGAATATAACATAGTAATTATAAATATGCATATTTAATCATCAAGTTTATGTCATTGTAGCTTAAAATCATTACACCTGATCCCGATGAGTAAATTCTAAATAGTTACTGTAAAGTCTGATCACTTAGATGCTTTCTTAGTAAAAAAATTGCTTTCAATGTTAGCCTTATCACAACAATAATTACCAATTTTATCCCTAGTAATTGGTATATTAAGGGTATTTCAATTTTTACTTCCATTCAAGTAGTTTTAACACACATGAAAATCATTCTCACTTTTGAAATTCATACTAATAAAAGGTTGAAATACTAACATGAAAATTGAATCATAAACATGCACAATTCATAATCACAACATCATATTCATAGATTGGTTCACCAATTCCAACATAAACAGATTAGTTACTCATGGTAAAAGTAAAAACACAACTTACAAGTGGAGACATGATGAGCACTGAACTGAACTTGACACAACTTCACAACATGAAAGGAAAATAGACCTAAAACAATAATCTCAAGTATATGGAAGCTATTTTCGCAACTCAGAACTCAAGATGCTCTGAATTGGATGCTTAAGGGATGGGAAAGGGATGTTGAAACCCTTGGCAAATGGTCCTATGTATAGTGGAGAGGTTTAGACCTGACGCTATGCGTGGATCTACGCGTCAGACCTCTGACTTAGACTCCATTAATCTTCCTAATTTTCAGCTATTAATCCTTAATTATGCTTCAATAATGCGCAGACAAGCTTTAATCCTTGTTCCCCACTGTATTTATGCCTTTGGTCTATAGTGGATTGGCCATTTATGCAATGATTTGGCCCCTTTTTCTAAGTGAAATTCCACTTATTTAGTGGGGTACACATAGCACGTGACGCTACGCGGTCAAAATCCTAATGTTGAGTATGAGGATGATGCTACGTGTCAGCCTTCTGTCTTGGATGAATTTCCCACTTTTATCTTTATATTTTCACTACAAAAATGGGAACAATGGGTCAAGCTAAGTTAATTTTAATAACTTCTATTTATTTACAATAAAACCTAATTTTATCTCTATTTAAACTAATTTTTATTTAATTTTTCCCACTTTTTATTATGAAAACAACGATAAATTGAGGACTAATAGTTACCCATAAATTTTCTAAATAGACAGCTACGAATATTATACTGCTCGCCCCGTGAATACCTACATAACTTTCATGTTGATTTTTTATTAAATATATTCAAATAGTAAGGTATTTTATTATTTTTTAATGAGATACAAAAATAAATTGTTCTATGATAATATTTTAATATATTAATTTGTAATCATATTAAACAATATTAATTTATATTATACTATGATGAAATAATATTATATTTAGTACATTATAAGATATTTTCTATATTATTATTCTTATTGTTAAAAATATTAAACATAAACAAATACTTACAGGTACATGTTGTTCTACTCGCGGATACTCGTACCTGTTTTTCTACCCGCAAGTATGAGTATCATGTTACTCACACTCGCCCCGCCTTATTTACATCCTTACTATACACAAAAGAATTCGTTTAGTGGCAATTATCATAGTGATTATCGCTATGGCCGTGGAGGTCACTTCAGCAGCTCACATGGAGGTCTTAGATCCATAAAATACCAAATTTTCTACAAGTTGGGACATGATGCCCTGCCCTGTTATGATTGTTACTACTCAATGTATAATTCGTAGGGACAAGGATTAACCTATGTCAGGCCAGCAAGTATTACCCATCTTTCTCGCCCTTTTTCAAGCACGTGTATCCTAACCTTCCTAGGGCTATCACACTTAACTTATTCCCCATAGGTTTATCATACTCAATTTGTCATTGATAATTCTACCTAGTGTTTAGTTGAAACCTATACTCAAGCAAAACAGTGGTATAATGATTCTGGTGGTAATCACCATATGATAACTGATCCCCAACATCTTTAGATACAAACTCCAACTCAGGGTAATGAAAGAGTATTTCTTGGAAATAATGATAATCTTTCTATTTAATTTATTAGTTCAACAACGCTTTACTCACTTACATAAGTACACATTCACTTTTCACTTAAGGATATGCTTTTGTTCCTTCCATCCCTAAGAATTTTCCTAATGTAAGTTAATTTGCATGGGATAATGGTGTGTACTTTGAATTTCATCCTCATAAATGTTTATCAAATCTTAGGATTCCTACCTTACATTGCTTAAAGGTTCGACTAGCAATGAAGGACTCTATGTAGTCTCAGTGATTCTAACTACTTCAAGTGTATTTATTCCAACCAGAGAAGAATATTCATTGTCTTTATCTATGGCTACTCCCACTTTACTCAACATTGTCACTGGCACAGCTATTGTAACTACATCCACATACACTTCCTTCATACTTCAGCAATATAGACTTGATAATCCCTACTTAAACGTACTTAATGAAGTTCTTTAGTTGTGTAATAGATCTATTATCAATAAAGTTAGTACTTTATTTTGTTTGCATGGGTAAAGCTCATAGAGAATCTTCTTCTATTTCCACCACTGTATATTTTGAACATTTGGCTATCATTTATAGTGACCTTAGTGTCCAACTCCAATGGTCACTACTAATGGTTATTTATATTATGTTTCATTTATTGTTACATATAGTAGATTGGCATGGATCTACTTCTTAATGTCAAGTCAGAAACATGTATTGTGTTCAACCATTTCAATCTCATGGTTGAATTACAATTGAACTACAAGATCAAATCTATCCAAACAGATTGGAGTCATGAGTACTGCCCATTCATAAAGTTCCTCTATGAATATGGAATTGTTCATCATCTTACATTCCCACATACCTATCATAAGAATGAGGTTGTAGAATGAAAGCACAAACATGTAGTGGAAATTGGACTTACCTTGCTATAACAAGCAAGCTTGCCAATGTAGTTATGGGATCACATTTTCAAATTACAGTAGTATTCATTAAATTCTTACCTCTAGCCTAGCACCGCCTTCAAGTGCCATTCACCACTTTGTTTTGTAAGCAGCCTGATTATGGCTCTTGTTGTGTCGTCCATACTCTAGCTCTTACTCAAAGATGGCCTGCATATCAAGTTAGGGTAAATAATGCATTTTAAATGGGAACCTTGATGAAGAAGTTTACATGACTCAACTATATGGGTTTGAGTCCCAAGATCGTTCTCTTGTTTGTAAACTTAATAAAGCCATCTATGGGATTAAGTAAGCCCCTCAGGTTTAATTCGAAAGTCTCCCTCAAGTATGTTTACAACTTTGTTTTTCTTTTAGCAAATTTGATCCTTCCCTTTTTATTTTTCAAAATTACTCATACGCAATCTATGTGTTAGTATATGTTAATGGCATTATTATTACGGGCTCCATTTTGGCTTACATTCAATAGCTTATTTAATCGTTGTATTCTAAATTCCCTTTAAAGAATCTTGGTACCTTAGACCACTTCTTAGGAATTAAAGTAAAGTCTACTCCTATAGGGTTATTGGTCTTAACTCAGTCTAAATACTTCTTAGGAATAGCTACACATATGCCTAGAACCTATAAACTCTCCCAATATTCAGGTGAACCTATGAATGGTCCATAATTATACAAGTCCATTATAGGCTTGCTACAATACATCACTATTATGAGACTTGAATTAGGTTTCAACGTTAACAAATTCTACCAATTCAAGGTAGAACCTCTCTTAGAACAGTAACAAATTGTCAAAAGGATACTTAGGTACCTTAAAGGAACTATTAACTTTGGTTTACATCTTCAGTCAACCCTCATTAGTTGTTACTTTGATTTATTTACTTATTGTGATGTTATTTGAGCATTAAATATGGATGACTATCAATCTACATCTAGTTCCTCCATCATTTTTAGACCCAATTTCATCTTATGGTGGTCCAAGAAGTAATCCTTAATAGTAAAGTCTAGCGTAGAAGCTAAGTATCGCAACCTTACCATGATTGCCTAAGAAGTTCTTTGACTGCAATCATTACTAATGCATTTATTTAGATATATTCTTAATATAAAAACTATAACATCCCAATTTAAATTTACTGGTTAATTATTGATAACTGAATAATTAATCAGGACTAATTAAGTTAATAAATAGGGGTAAGTTATTTAATGAATTGATATAGTTAAGTTTTGGGTGACTTAAAGTTACTAGATTAGTTTCAAGAATTAACTAACCATGTCAAATGACCGAAATACATCTAAAATCTTAATTAACCATTTGTTTTACTTTTATCTCTTCCTAAACGACTTAAGAAAGAAAAGAAGAATGAACGCTTTTTCTACCTATAGCCGTGCATCACCACTCCACCACCTTCATTCTAATTTGATTCAATCCTCCATTATTAGGCAAGGATCAAGCTCTCATCAACTTTAATTTATCAATTCTCTTCTCACGTGTACAAGCGATCTTTGAGGGCTCGTTTCCCCTTCCAACTTTTAAGTAACCTAAGGTATGTCCTCTCACATATACTAGTTCACTTCCAACACAAAAGCTATGTCTAGTCCCTTCAAACTTGAAGGATTTTCACTATTATAAAAACTCCTTTTACAATTTTAGCACCAGACTGTGCCGCAAGTATTCTTTACTCTAGTCACTTCTGACTTAAACCTAAGTATTGTTTCAACAAGCCACTTCTTATTCAATCCTAAGTATTCTTTCAAAAACCTCTTCAGGCCACAAACTATTTCCTAATAGAAACTAAAGGTTGGCAACACACCAGACTTTTACACAAATATAAATTTGAATGATAGATTGTGTTTGGTGTTTCTAAGAACTTAATGTATGAATATATATAATGCTATGAATAGATACATTAAGTAAGTAAGCCAAAGACCAAGGTCTACTTAATGCAGACTTACAAAGAAGGTCTTTGCTTAAGATAAAAACTAAGAGTGAAGAAGAGTGCTTTGTAAACTGATTACAAATGATTTCTTTAAGGGTATCAAGTTCCTCTTTAAATTTTTGAATCTCTTCATATTTATAGTTTACTTCAAAGTGACCATTTAATGATTTGATGAAGAGACATAGCTGTTATGACTCTATTGAGAAAGTTTAGACATTGAGAGCACCAAACCTTAAGGAGTGAAGAGAGAACAAAGGTTTACTGTGAAGGAACATCAAAGCTTTGTACTGAAATGGTGTTCCTTGAGAATCTCAGAACAAAAGTCCTTTTGTAAGCTTTCTTCTTTCAACATAAAACTGTACAGAGCAAAAAAAAATGACCTTCTGAAAGCATTCTGATGTGCAAACTGAAATTCTAAAAATGTGCAAAATAGCTTCATTGGTTTCTTCCTATAAGAACTTTGGCTTTTGCACTATTTTGTCTCCTTTCCTCTTTTGATGATAAGAGTAATTTTCTCTTGATACGTACATATTTCAGAGCATTATTAAATTAGGCTTTGATCTTTTTGTTGTAAGCTTTAGTTCTTAAGTAAATGTTTGTATTTTTATATCCTTTAATGATATGAGCAGCCTTCACAGAGAGAGATCAGTTCTGAACCTTCTTCAAAGCAAATTTGTTAATATTTGATATAAAGACAAGAATAACATCTTTATATATTTGGAACTCTTGATTCTGAAGTCTGAAGACAATAAAACATGTTCTGTATAAGACAAGGCTTTATAGATCATACCCTGATAGTGCAACTGGGGTAAGACTTCTCTTGAATTTTTTCTTTAATCCCTTATAGACTTGTTCATCAAAATCAGGCTTTTTGTGATAAGCTCTCCCTTTCATTTATAGCTTATGCTATATAAACTTTTGACCTGAAACACTTAATTAGAAGATCAGATAACATGTAGTTAGACTTTATTTAATCAAATGCCTTAATGTATGTTATTAACAAATCTTAGGATAAGAACCATCAACATCAGAATCTTTATAAAATAGACTTGGTTCTAACACTCCGAATTCATCTCAATTCCTTATAATTCTATGGTCGTAAGTGACGTTTGAATCTACAGGTAACATTAGGAGTTTGGGATACTCTGAGAAATCATCGTCGATGAGTATTCAATAGGTTAAAACTATTAAAACTTCTCCCTTTTGTTAAATTGGTTACCTTTGTTGGTGTAGGCACTATAAGCTTTTATGCTTTTTTATTTGTATCATTTTTTTGCTTATCAATAAAATAAGTATTTCAGTTTAAAATTGGTTTAAAATGTATTTATCCTTAGAGTAATAGGTCATATAAAAGTTATTCCTAAAATGTCCCTAGTCAAGTATTTATGTGGGGACATGTAAATACATTGAGACTAGTGTATGAGTGTACTGATGACCTGATCTCACAGATCATAGATATAGATGATATCAAGTCTTCACACGAGTACGCATTAAGAGCAATGATGTACTGGATAGACCCACCATGAGAATGTTGCATGGATCGTTACATGAATGTCATAAACGATTCTTAATGTGATAATGGTATATGTAGTCCTTCGACCTGAAGTCACTATGATTCCTACATGAGGCGTTTGTTGTTTTAATACAATCAAATGTCTTCTGTAATAAGAGGACTATAAAGGTTATGATTAGGCAATAAACAAATTATGCAGAGGGATGTAGGTGATGTAGATGAGATTTATCTCTCCTATATGACAGGAGTGATATCTGTAGGCCACTTGATAGAGTGAGACTAAAGAAATACATGGTCATACTAGAAAGAATAAATATTAGATATTGATTGAGATCAAGTCTACTCCGGTATCAAGTAAAATAAATTGGGTCGTACAAGGATGACGCGACCATGCCTTGGGCCCACTTAGGATATCGTGACAAAAGGAACAAACATATAAAATAATTATCACTTATAGGTTATGTTGATATTAAATAATATTCAGACATAATGATGCATTGCTAGATGCCGCTCTTATTTTATTTATTATTAATATGACTGAGTATTTTACCTATGGGATCACTCACATAGAGTAAGCTTATCAGAAAATGTTTTGTTTTATTTTAGGTGGACTAAAATAAAGCTATTAGGCCTAATCATTCAGAATGAATAAGGAGCCCACTCTTTAGAGAGAACAAATTGGGTCAAACCTAAGTCTATAAATAAAGTATAAGATGCTTATAGGCCGTTCAACCTAAAGAGACACAAATATGCAAAAGTTGTAAGAGCTACACACCATCAAACTAGCAGTTGCCAGGTGTAGCAATTCTGGTGGGAGTACTCGTGTGGACTCCTAAAGGATGAGGCTATGATGTTGGTGTATGCACTACGGGCTATTAATGTATCAATTTTAACTTATCAATAAAATTAGTATTTTCAGTTTTAGACTAATTTTAATGCTATTTATCTTGGAATAATAGGTCATATGAGAATTATTCCTGAAACGTCCCTAATCAAGTATTTACATGGAGACATGTAAATACATTAAGATTAGTGTGTGAATGTACTGATGATTTGATCTCACAAATCATGGATATATGATATCAAGTCTTTACACGGGTACATATTAAGAGTAATGTTGTACTGGACAGACCCACCATGAGAACGTTACATGGATCATTACATGAGTGTCATAAATGGTTCTCAATCTGATAATGGTATATAGTCCTTCGACCTGAAGTCACTACGATTCCTACATAAGGAGTTTATTATTTTAATACAATCAAACATTATCTATAATAAGATGACCATAAAGATTGTGATTAGGCAACAGACAAATTATACAGAGGGATGTGAGTGATGTAGATGGAATTTATCTCTCCTATGTGAAAGGAATGATATCTATGGGCCACTTGATAGAGTGAGACTAACGAAATGCATGGCCATGCTAGGACGAATAAATATTAGATATTTATTTTGTAAAGTCTACTCTGGTATCAAGTAAAATGAATTGGGCTATACAAGGATGACGACGACCATGCCTTGGGCCCAATTAGATATCGTGACAAAAGGAATAAATATATAAAATAATTATCACTTATAGGTCATATCGATGATAAATAATATTCAGATATAATGATGTATTGCTAGATACCGCTCTTATTTTATATAATAATAAAATAGTTTATTATTAATATAACCGAATATTTTACCTATAGGGTCACACAAATAGAGTAAGCCCACCAGAGGATAGTTTTATTTTAGTTGGACTAAAATAAAACTATTTGGGCCTAACTCATTTAGAATGAGTCAGGAGCCCAATGTTTAATAAGAGCTCAGGTCAAGACCTAAGCCTATATATAGAGCATGAGATGCTCATAGGCTGCTGCTCAGAAATTAGATTACACTAAAATTTCATACTAGCATTCGGATCTTTGGTTTTCTGGTGGGAGTGCTCATGTGGACTCTTAAGGGCGAAGCTACAATTGCTTTGATTGAGGAACTCGTTGTGCGTTTACAAGAGATAATCCCTAGATTAAAACTTTAATTACATAATGCTTTGAGACATTTGCATTTGCAATCCTTATTTTTGGGAATCCTTTATGTTTCCACTGCCTAACCCTCATGGGATTCCCTAATATATGACTGTTTCGATATTCATCAAGAGGTAATCCTAAAAATGTAATTTTTTTTGTGTGTTTGTCTTATGCTTTGAAACATAGCGCTTTGCAAACCTATGGGAATTCTTATATTTTCTCTGCTCATGTACTAGGTATTCCCTAACAGTGGTATCAGAGCTAGGTTGCAAAACCGTGTTTTGGGCATTTGTCTGTGTTTCATGATGATATGTTTTTGTTTGTAAAAGCTTTTAGAAAATATGATTTGCGAAATCATCTCTTGTTTGAAGCTTTACGTTTTTGTTTTACTAAAATGTTTTATGAAACTAGGATTTGGAAATGAACAAGCATGATTATGTTGCTATTTTGGGTTATCGTATGTGATGCATATTCTTACAATGATTAATCGTGTATATGGTATGATCTCTGTTTTGGCTTGATATATATGTTTTAAGTTATTCTTTATAAATTGTATATGATGCATGTTATAGAGTTTCTCAATTTTAGTATGCATGTTGTTGCCATTAAATTTGTATGATGTATGAGTTTATGCAATTTTCGTATTTGATACATGTGTTTTTACTCATATTATGGTCATCGTATAAATTATGAATCAATTGGGTTGATCTTCGAACATGAATGGTTCATGTTATGGGGCGTTGAGTGATAGGGTTTAAGTGTTAAACCTTGGCCGTTCCTTAATCTAGGGTTCAAGAGTTAAAACCTTGACGGCCGTCATGGAAAGACATTGCATGTTGGCATAGGCACAAATTGAATTCTAGGTTTTGAAACCCTAGATGGCACTGCCTCCATGTGCCTTGACGACTACGTTGTGAAGCGTTCGCAATAAGGAATTAGGGTTTCAAAGTGGTTGAAACCCTAACCGAAATTTTAGAGCTATTAATGGTCATAGGGATGTTATGGCTAGGAAAGACTTGGTACTTAAGCGGTCACACTAGACCCACCTCTCTTTCTTGAGAACCAACCTGACTACAGTACTAATTTTCGGGTCGGGGTGCTGCCCTGCGACCTGACCTCGTATATTCTCTACGTAGTGCCTTATTACCGACCCCACATGTTTAATTGCCCGTTAATTACTATTTTAATGCTTTTAAATAGGTTATAATCAATTAATTAACATGTTTCATGGTAAATGGTTATGGTCTTAGTTATTTTATTTAAATACAACCTGCGTGCTGTGCCTCTCTCTATTCTGTTGTACTTCTTTTCTCAACCCTTTACTCGTATGTAAAGCAAGTTTCTCGTTAATCATGTAATCTTGATCGGGCCAACAAAGTAGAGACCTAGAAGAAAACCAAGGAGTGGTGACTCTAAGAGTATGGTGTTATTCAAGAAGTAGGACTTCATAAAGCCATGGCAACATAGTTCCTCTAGGTTTATTTATTTATTTATTTTTCTTCTAGGAAGACCATAACTGTCTCACAATTTCATTTGCATGCTTTGGGGGTAATTTTATTGCGTTAAAGCGTTTAACAAAGATGGTAATTTTAAAATAAATTAAAATCCCTCAAAATAATATTAAGTTACAAACATCTTCCAATAAGTACACTCGTTAATACTAATGTCAATAAATAGTGGGTCTGCCAAAGCAGGGTACTATCATTTATATTAGTAAGATGCGATAGGATAATGGTAATATCCAAACTATTTTATTGGGTTTTAACTTAACTAAGTTTTCAATTGGATTGAATATAACTTAAAGGCATAAACATTAGGCTAAATATTCATAAGATGAATAATCGGTAATGGTTACTTAACCCAATGACTAAGAGTTGTATAAAGATATAATTAAAAAGGAGTTTCCTACCTAAAGAACCAAGTATTAGGTGATTAGCCAAAGCTGACTTAACACTTGGCAAAATATGGATCTTAGCCCACTAGAAAATCTTCCAACGGGATATTCTGATTGGTGGAGGATATTTTGTTTTGAATCAAAATAGTGGAAGCATATTTAACTTAAATGACCATAATTTAAATATGTTTTGAAAATGATACTTACTATATATTTTCTGTTTTAGATAACCATGACGTCAAACATACCTTCAAACCTTTTATTGTGATTAATCCTAGACAAGGAAAAATTGTCTGGGTCCAACTTCCTTGACTAGTATAGAAACTTGAGGATTGTCCTCAAACAAGAGAAAAAGCAGTATGTCTTGGAAAGTCCAGTTTCAGAACCACCCGCTGCAAACACCTCTAGAGCTGACAAGGATACTTATAAGAAGCATCAGGATGATGCTTTAGATGTCCAATGCCTTATGTTGGCTACCATGTCTCCTGAGCTTCAGAAGTAACATGAGCACATGGAGGCTTTCGATATGATCAAAAACCTAAGGAAGCTATACGAAGGTCAAGCTGACCAGGAAAAATATAAAGTTTCCTCAGCCATATTTAATTGTAGACTTGAAGAGGGAGGTTCTGTAGAACCTCATGTGCTCAAAATGATTGGGTACTTGGAGAATCTAGCTAGGCTAGGATTCCCCTTCCCTCAGAACTTAGCTATCAATCTCATTTTGAAATCATTACCTGACAGTTCTAAGCCAGTCATCATGAATTATAACATGGAAGTATTGGACAAAAAATTCCAAAGCTACTCAAAATATTAAGGACTGCTGAGCCTAATATTTCTAAAGGAAAGGGCAAGGCTATAATGATGGTTAATTCTGGAAAAGGTAAAGGAAAATGCGTATATAAAGGCAAAGGAAAGGCTGTTACAAGAAATGGTAAGAAAATTTGGAAAGGCAAGGATAAGCCAAGTACATCAGCCTTAAACCTATGGGCGGGGTGGCTAAGGAAGGTAAATGTCACCATTGTGGACAAAAGGGACACTGGAAGAGAAACTATCCAAAGTACCTAGAAGAGCTTAAGAATAAGGGAAGTGAGACTTCCATTTTAGGTATTTTTGTTATAGAAATTAACATGTCAACTTCAACATCATGGGTATTAGATACTAGATGTGGATCTCACATTTGTCTTAATGTGTAGAATTTAAGAAGGAGTAGGCAGTTGATGAAGGGCGAGGTAGACCTACACGTTAGAAATGGAGCAAGAGTTGTTACATTAGCTGTAGGGACTTACTTTTTATCCTTGCCCTCAGGGTTAGTCCTTGAATTGGACAATTGTTATTTTGTTCTGACAATAAGGAGAAGCAGTATTTCTGTTTCTTGTTTTGATAAGAAAGGGTTTTCCTTTATAATAAAGAACAATAGTTGTTATGTTTATTTAAATGACATATTTTATTGTTGTGTAAATTTGAGTAATGAACTTTATGTTCTAGATCTCGAAACCTTTATCTATAACTTTAATACTAAAAGGGTTAAAACAAATGATTTAAACCCAATTTATCTTTGGCATTGTTGCCTAGGACATATAAATGAGAAACGCATTTCTAAACTCCATTAAGATGGATATTTAGAATCTTTTGATTTTGAATCAATAGATACATGCAAATCTTGTTTATTGGGGAACATGACTAAGACCCCATTTACCGGGAAAGGTGAAAGGGCGAGTGATTTTCTTGGCTTGATACATAGTGATGTATGTGGGCCCATAGGGACAATGGCTAGGGGAGGTTTTAGTTACTTCATCATTTTTACTGATGATTTTAATAGATATGGATTTATGTTTCTGATGAAACATAAATCAGAATCCTTTAAAAAGTTCAAGGAGTTTAAGCATGAAATAGAGAGCCAACTTGGCAAGACAATTAAAGCACTTCGATCCGATCGAGGTGGTGAATATTTAAGCCTAGAGTTTGATGAATATCTTAAAGACTATGGGATTATATTTCAACTTACTCCCCCTGGAACACCAGAATGGAATGAGGTTTCTAAGCGGAGGAATAGAACCTTGTTGGACATGGTTCGATCAATGATGAGTCAAACTAACCTCCCTAACTCCTTCTGGGGACATGCTTTGTTGACAGCAACTTTTACACTTAACCGTGTTCCATCAAAGGTTGTCATGAAGACACCATATAAGATATATAACTTTTCTTAAGATTTGGGGTTGTGAAGCTTATGTTAAGCGTCAAATTTATGATAAACTCAGGCCCAAGTCAGATAAATATCTTTTTGTGGGATATCCAAAAGAAACTAAGGGTTATTATTTTTACAATCCTACTAAGGACAAAGTGTTTGTTGCTCAAAATGTTGTATTCTTAGAAAGGGAATTCATCTCTACAAGAATCAGTGGGAGGAAAGTAGAACTTGAAGAAATTCAAGACTCACAAGGCATTGAAGAGCCAATGGTGGAAATGGAGCAAGACCCATAAAATGTTGTGATAACACTAGCTCTAGTAGTACAAGACTTGCGTAGATCAAGTAGAATATGTCAACAACTTGAAAGGTATGGATTTCTTGTAACTCAGGAAGGAGACGTATTACTAATGGATCAAAATAAGACAACATCTTATGAAGAAGCCATTGCAAGTCCAGAATCTAAGAAATGGCTAAAAGCCATGGAATCTGAAATGGACTCCATGTACACTAATCAAGTTTGGAACTTGGTTGATGCACCTGAAGGGGTAAAACCAATAGGATTCAAGTGGGTTTTCAAAAAGAAAACTGATATGGATAGTAATATAAGTACCTTTAAAGCAAGGTTGGTGGCTAAAGGTTTCAAGCAAATACATGGTATAGACTATGATGAAACTTTTTCCCCAGTTGCTATACTAAAGTCTGTTCAGATTCTGCTTGTTATTGTTGTATACCATAATTATGAGATATGGCAAATGGATGTCAAGACTGCTTTCCTTGATGGAAATCTTCTTGACGAAGTGTACATGACACAACTCGAAGGCTTTGTTAAGCCTGAAGCATCCAAGAAGGTGGGCAAACTACAACATTCCATATATGGATTTAAGCAAGCTTCCAGAAGCTGGAATCTTTATTTTGATGAAGTTGTTAACCAATTTGGCTTTACTAAAAATGAGGATGAACCTTGTGTCTACAAGAAGGTTAGTGACTGCACAATTATTTTTCTGGTCCTGTATGTTGATGACATACTACTTATTAGAAATGACCTTCTTACCCTTCTGTCTGTGAAGACTTGGTTAGGAAGCTATTTTTCTATGAAAGACTTAGGTGAAGCAACCTACATGTTGGGAATTAAGATCTATAGAGATGGATTGAGAAAACTTCTTAGCCTAAGTCAAAATACATACATAGAAAAAGTGTTAAAAAGGTTTAACATGCAAGATTCCAAGAAAGGAACTTCGCCTATGGCTCATGGCATAAGCTTATCAAAAGCTCAATCTCCTTCCACTAAAGAAAAGAGAGAACAAATGAATAAGATTCCATATGCATCTATTATTGGATCAATCATGTATGCCATGATATGTACCCAACCAGATGTCACATACGCTTTAAGCATGACGAGCAGATACAAGTCTGATCCTGGTGAAAGTCACTGGATTGTTGTCAAGAATATCCTAAAGTACTTAAGAAAAACTAAGGATTCATTCTTGATATATGGAGGGGAATAAGAGCTCATTATAAAAGGTTACACTGATGCTAGCTTCCAAACTGATAAGGATAACTCAAGATCATAATCTGGGTACGTGTTTTGTCTAAATGGTGGTGTTGTAAGTTAAAAAAGTTCAAAGCAAGAGACAGTTGCTGATTTCTACAACAAAGCTTGAGTATATTACTGCCCCAAATGCTATAAAAGAGGCAGTATGGATCAAGAAGTTCATAATAGAACTTGGGATTGTTCCTAGCATTGTGGACCCTATAAGTCTATACTGTGACAATAATAGAGCAATTACATTGTAACATCCTTGATGTTTTAATATTAGAAAATAAATGAAAAATAAATAAAAGTATTATTTAGATTAAAATTATAATAGTATATGGAAAATTAAGTGGAAAATAGAATTTTATGGGAGATGGAATCAGGACCCTGACGCGTAGCGTGGCTGGGACGCGTAGCGTCAGGTACGAATTAATGAGGTGACGCGTAGCACCAGTGTGACGCGTAGCATCAGCGTCGCGATCAGTTTTAAATAAAGGCATGCAGCACAAATCTCGTAAGCTTTTCTCTCATTTTCTTCTCCCTCTCTGATGTTATTTAAACTAGAGCTTGGAGGAGGCTTTGATTTTCAAGGGTTTTAGGCAATTGGAGGCTAAGGTAAGTGATAGGGAACCTTCAATCGCATGATCCTCTTCATTTTCTTCCTTTTCCTTCAAGAGCTAAATCATGCATGTGATGTAGAAAGCTGTGATTTTGATTTTTAGTGACTTGAGAAGCTTAAATGGTGAGTTTGGAAGTGTAAGGGAGCTAATGTATTAACCGGTTCTATGTTTCGGTAACCATAGGTGCCGGAACGAGCATTGGACGAGTGAGCGGCGAAGCGGGCATCGGATTCGGAAGTGGAGCGGTGAATCAAGTGGTCAAAGGACGCAACCGACACCAAGAACAAATTTTAGAAGCTTGGAATCGAGCTAAGGGGAGTGTTCAGGTTGTAATTAATTAGGATTTGATAGATGATAGCTTCAGGGAGTTTATAATTACTTAGAAAAATAGTAGTGACAATGCATGATGGCTAATTATCATTAATATAATTTTACAAATATGTTTGAGTATGATTAGAATATTGTTTGATGAGAATTACATTGATTTAAGAGAAATTGAGTTAAAAGTAAGTGACGTTAAAGGTATAAATTATATATGAATGATCCTGAATAAATTGTGGGGTGTAATAAATGTCAGTAAAGTGTGAGGGGATATCTATTGATTTTAATATATGTGATTTAATGAAAATGATGAGGTTCATGGAATAATAATAATGTGTATGGCATGATGTAAAAGGTGTATATGAATAACATGGCTTGTGATGTAGGCTTGAGAAGTCGGTCGCCCTGTGTTGTGGATATAAGTCAGTTTCTGACTATATATGTATATGTGATATAATTGTGATATGCCATGTATGCCATGTTTGATGTGATTATGTGGTGTGGGACGACCAACGATATGTATACCCCTCGTTTTCTGGCTTCCATGGCCTTTGTGCCCAGTTGAGCTACCCAGTGGTCAAGTCGGACCTATTGGTTGAGGTGGAGAGCCAAGTCGGGCTTGGTGAACCAAGTCAGGTTCACAGGATGTCAAGTCAGACTCCCAGCTGAATGTCGATCCTTAGATATCCGGATACTAAAGACTCAGATGCATGTGAGTCAGTTATGAATTATGTGAACTGATAATTGACGCGTGATTGGTAATGGATATATGGTATGACATGTGCATTTGATGTATACAAGATATTATATTGACTATGTGAACTCTGTGATATTAATTGAATTGAAAATAACTACATATGAACGGCACTAGTGTGGAAATTATGAAAGAGTGCGATATACAGTTGGATATGTGATAATGTAGGAAGCTCGAGAAATTAAGTAATGCAAGCTGTAGGTATTGATAGATTTGTTATTTCATTCTATATTAATTATGATATTCCAAACACTCACCCTTGCTGTTGTTTAATTTTAGTGTCCAGTGACAGGGAGAATGCTAATGCTGCGGAGATGTGCCAAGCAGAAGAATGAATGAATGTAATATATATAATGTATAATTATACGTGTGATAGATAACCAATCATGTGTGATGAACTTATTATGGTTATGTTTGATGTGATGTGATAAATTGTTGATGATGATGATGAATTATGGCACGGAACCAATGATGTGTGAATGATGAATGATATGGGCAAGGTCTGTTATATGCATGAATGATGTGTGTGCTATATGATTGATGTTTGGATTGATTTAGGAATGTTATATATATAGCTAATTTATGGATGTAAGGAACTGGATAGGTGAAATTGAGACCCGGTGGGTTTCGGGACCCCCAAATGGTACCAATAGGTCCCCTAGGGCATTTAGGATCTGTGTGTAATGGCCTTGGGCCAATTGGAACCCATTTAGGGTGTTTGGTGCAAGGGTTTTGTATCAAAATGAGTTAAACTGAATTTTGGGCATAACTTACACATACTTTGGAATTTTGGCAAACGGATGGCGCCAACAGTTCCGGAATGGGGAAAACATGTGGCCTATGAAGTTTCGTAGTAATCAGACTTGAAACGGGCCAATGGTGTAGGTTAGAAGTTGGTCGAATGGCCTAAATCGTGTAACAACATCAGGTCTGCTACTGTCATGCTCATGCTATGCGTGAGGCTGACGCGTAGCGTGAGGTGCGCAGTACAGGGCTGACGCTGCGCCAGCCCCCTGTTTCAGGTTTTTGAATTCTTTTCAATTTAAATGATTCTGAAACTTCTAAATGGATCAATTAATTTATATTATTAAAATGACATGTTTTCTAAGTACGATATAATCTAATTATTTAAAAGTCAAAAAATTTATTGTGAAAATTAATAAAGCGAGTAGAAATAAATGTAAAAGGACAGAGGACATCACAGGTGGTATTAGAGCGGTTCTTTCTAGAGTCGAGGAAATGGATAGATTTAGTGGATTGTTTGAGTTCTATACCGGACTATTTCTGCATTTTATTACAATTGTTTGTGTGTTGTTTAAATTATAACAGGTTAACTTGGCATCATTCTCTTGGCACTCCGGGTAGCATCTAATTAAATGTGTATGTGTGAGGTAAATATTTTACTCCCTGGTCTGTTTTTGGTTATTAATGGTGATGTGTTTAGATAAGGAACCAGTTCAAGGGGGAATGATGACTTCTTTGTAAGGTTCTCACAAAGGATGAGTAGGGCTAAATTTGGCCTGACTCTTGATAAATTTCTAAAAAGGAATCCACTCACTTACAAAGAAGGACATGATTATGATGGTGCGCATATATGGCTGCATGATACTGAGCAAGCCTTTGAATACTATGAATGCTCTGAATAACAGAAGGTGTAGTTTACTACTTATCAATGGAAGGATGAAGCCCGTGTATGGTGGTCAAGGACCAAAGTTCAAATGAATGTTGTGGGTGAACCTTTAATATGGATGAATTTCCAACGGAGATTTCTTGTCAAATATTTTCTGAATAACTATAAAATTCGCAAGGAGATGGAATTCCTGAAACTTGAACAAGGCAGAATGTCTGTAGCTGAATACATAACAAAGTTTGATAAGTTGTGTGACTTTTACCATCCTTTCTCTCTTGAAGGAACTGAGGGCAGTAAATGTGCAAAATATGAAGCTGGATTAAGGATTGAGCTGCGAAGCGTAATTATTCCTATGGAGATTCGTGATTACCCTACTCTGGTAAACAAGACTAGGCTTGCTGAGGAAGTACAGTTGCAGAGAGCATCTCAATCGAGGGATAAGAAACCATTGAATACAAAGGGATTTAGTTTTAAGAAGATGGGTCAGTTCTTCTGTGGTGGCAAGTCTTCTACTTTATCATTATCTTCTTTTGGTCGAGGCTCTACCGGTCGTTCTAGTGGTCGTTCTGGTAACCGTGCATGTTATAATTATGGTCAGGAGGGACACCTTTCTAGGCTTTGTCCTGCTAATCAAACTGTTTTCTTCCAATGTTGACAACTTGGGCATCTTAGGTCTGATTGCCCACAGAGGCAGCAACAGGGTGGGCATGGTAATAGGGCTAATGCTTCTATGGTCCGTGGTGGTAATCTTCAGCGTGGAGACTGAGGCGGCGGTGGCCATGGAGGCCAATACCCTAGGCGGTCTGATGCTCAGTCCAGTGGTGCTCAGAATGTTATGGCTGGACGCGTGTTTACTTTTGATGCCTCTGAAGTTGCAAGGAATGATAATTTGGTACAGGGTAAGTGTCTTATTCATGGCTAGTTGATAAATGTTATTTATGATTTTGGTGCAATGCATTCTTTTATTTTTGCAAGTTGTGTTCGGCGGCTTGGCTTACCGGTGGTGTTGATGGAGAATGCTCTTAGTATCTCCACTCCTATTGGTTCTACATTCCATGCAACTACTATGTGTGGGGAATTGCCAATGCAAATTGAAGACTGTTCCTTCTTGGTGAATTTAATTTGTATGCCATTGAAGAACTTGGATGTTATTTTGGGTCTTGATTGGCTAGCTGCTAGCCACATTATGGTGAACTGTTACCGCAAGATCATAATCTTCTCCCAGGAACTTGATACTAAGAATATGGTGAGTGATGTCTCCACAGATTATGCTATTTTGTTTGTTGCTAAGGGGATGTATAAACTTAAACCTAGTGATATTCTGGTAGTGTGTGACTGCCCTGATGTGTTCCCGGAAGATATTCCAAAATTGCCTCCTAACAGAGAGATTGATTTTGCTATTGCCTTGATTCCTGGGGTAGGACCTGTGTCCCGTACACCCTAACGAATAAGTTTTGTGGAGTTGGCTGAAGTAAAGAAACAAGTAAATGAGTTATTAGACAAGGGGTTTATCTGACTGAGTGCTTCACCTTGGGGTGCCCCGGTTTGGTGAAAAAGAAAGCTGGCAGTATGAGGATGTGCATTGACTACCGGCAGTTGAATAAATTGACAATTAAAAATAAATATCCCTTACCACGAATTGATGATTTGTTGGATCAACTCTGAGGTGTCATGGTATTTTTCAAGATTGACTTAAGGTCTGGATATCATCAGATAAGGGTGAAGTTGGAGGATATTCCGAAGACGGTGTTTAGGACGTGGTATGGACATTTTGAATATGTTATGATGACTTTTGGAGTAACCAATGCTCCTGCTATCTTCATGGATTACATGAATTAGATTTTCCAATCTTACTTGGATCGGTTCGTTGTGGTGTTTATTGACGACATTTTAGTGTATTTCAGGTCTATTGAGGAGCATGCACAACACCTTCAAATTATTTTGCAGGTGTTATGTGAAAAGAAGTTGTATGCTAAACTATCAAAATGTGATTTCTGGGAAGCAAGTATGCAATTCTTGGGGCACGTGATCTCTCATGATGGTGTGCCTATTTGTATGTTGAAATAGGTTTTGATGAATGACAAACAATTGAAGGATCAAGAAATTTAAAGGATGTTGTACAAGAAATTAATCAAAAATCATGAAGATCAAGAATGATTCGAGTCAAGAAATTAAAATGCATAAAAATTGTTAAAGTCTAAAGAAATGATTCAAGGCATTCTTAGAAGTTTAAAACAAGAGAAATAATTATTCAAGTGCCAAGGAATCAAGAACCATGAGCTATATTGTCCAAAACACATCAAAATACATCAAAAATACAAGGAAACAGGTCCAGGATTGCAAGGAATCGATTCACCATACCAAAGGAATCGATTCATACCTATTAAAAGCTCCAAGAATCGATTCACAAGCAAAGGAATCGATTCACAGCATCAAGGAATCGATTCACAGCTGTAGGAATCGATTCATCACAGTGAAATACCCCAGGAATCGATTCAATGACTGAAGGAATCGATTCATGCTATTAGGACTTGATTCCCTTTGCTAGGAATCGATTCATTCGGTGTTTTTGATGGAAAAATAGCCTAGAGGAATCGATTCTTCACTGGAATCATGCGCTGAATCATGGAAAATATCAGTACGTATTTTCAGAAACTCAACTCCGCTGATTCCTTTCTCGAAGACTCAAATTGAACAACGATTCCATTAATTAAGGCAGACAATTGCACTTCTCAAGTCAGGAAACATGGATTGCTGGCGGATGAAGGCTTCCAATGCATAAATTAAGGAACCGGTGGAAATAAATTTTTGGCAGCAAGTCCCTTGAAGCGCCTATAAAAGGAGAAGAAGTGAAGAGGCAGAAGCATACCTTGCAGTAATGAAAAATTATCTTGCTTCCTTTCCTTCTCTCTTTGCTCAAGATATTTACTCTCTGTTTCTTGTCTTTGCAGTATTAAGTTTTAAGAGTTATAGTGTGAAAAATATTTTTGAGTGTTAAATTTACATATTCTTTTTAAGAGAAGAAAAATATTTTTCAAGTGATTAAAATTTGTATATCTACTCTATTGAGAGAGTCACACTTATAAAATCACATTCACAAATTGTGAGATATTTTTGGGTTGGGTTTCAACCTTGTAATTGAGAGATTGTGAGATTGGGTGGGTTGTCCTTTTGCTTGTGAGAATTAAGTTCTTGAGTATGGGACACTAAGAAGCTGTAATTGCTCAAAGCGTGTATCTCAAATTCTCAATAGTGAAAATCCTCTAAGTGGGTTACTTGGAGGTGAGACGTACACCGGTGTGGTAGAACTCGTATATATTGGTTTGCAAATTTTCTCTTCCCTAATCTCTTTAAATTTGTGCACTTAAATTGCTTACTTAATTTGTTACGTTTGATAACTATATTATTTAAACTTCTCTATTATTCAAATTAATTTGCTAGATTAAATTAAGTGCATATTTTCTTTACTTGATATAAAATTGTTAATTACTTAGATTAAATTGTTAAAACTTTTATTCTTGAATTAATTGAGTTTAATTTAGTCATTATCTTCCTAAGTGCTTTAAATAGTGTGGTGATTAATATTATTATTAATTAGTCTCTTCAATATTTCTTTAACTCTTTAAGTATATTTACTTGCCATATACTTAGTGTTTGTTATTTTGTCTTGTGAATAATTTGTTACTTCTCAAGATTAAGTTTATCATCTTCACTAAGTATATTTGTTAAAGAATCAATTTCAAAAGCTTTTCAACAAAAAATTTTAATACTCAATTCACCCCCCTCTTGAGTAATTGAGGCCACTTGGTTAACATGCCTGCTGATCCATCCAAGGTTGAGGCGGTTATGGCTTGGGAAAGGCCTAAATCGATGACCAAAATCAGGAGCTTTCTTGGATTGGCTGGTTACTATCGTCGTTTTATTGAAGGATTTTCACGCATTGTACTTCCATTGACACGATTGACAAGAAAGGAGAACTCGTTTGTATGGACAGAAAAATGTGAATTAAGTTTTCAGACCTTAAAGCAATGCTTAACTTCGGTGTCGGTACTTGTATTACTAGATGTGACAAAGGAGTTTATGGTGTATTATGACGCTTCCAAGTATGGTTTGGGATGTGTATTGATGCAAGATGACAGGGTCATTGCTTATGCTTCTAGGCATTTGAGGCCGCATGAGCAGAATTACCCCACCCATGATCTGGAACTTGCTGCTGTGGTATTTGCATTGAAGATTTGGGGGCACTATTTGTATGGTTCCCGTTTTGTGGTATTTAGTGACCACAAAAGTTTGAAGTATCTGTTTGATCAGAAGGAATTGAATATGAGGCAACGGCGATGGGTGGAATATCTGAAGGATTATGATTTTGATTTGAGATACCACCCTGGTAAAGCGAATGTTGTGGCTGATGCCTTAAGCAGAAAAGTATTACATGTAGCCTTCTTGATAGGCAAGGAATAAGAATTGTTGGAAGACTTCCGTGATATGAATATTGGGGTGATTATACAGGCCCTAAATCAGATGGTAATTGGGATGCTGAAGATCTCCAATGAATTTTTGGAATCTTTAGCTGTGGCTCAAAAGGATGATGAAGAGTTGTTGGAATTGCTTGACGCTCAAGCAAGAGGTTAAGATATAGGATTGACCAGAGGAAATGATGGAATTTGGTGGTTCATAGACCTAGTTGTTGTACCTGCAAAAGGTGATTTCAGGTAAGTTGTGATAGCTAAAGCATATAAAAGTTCTTTAAGTATTCATCCTGGTATCACTAAGATGTACCATGATTTGAAGAAAGAATTCTGGTGGCCAGGAATGAAGAAAGCAATAATTGAATATGTGAGATCTTGTGTGATATGTCAAAAGTGTAAGGTTGAACACTAGAGACCTCCTGGTTTACTTCAACCTCCGGAGATTCCAATATGAAAATAGGAAAGCATTACCATGGATTTTGTATCCGGGTTACCTCGTACCCGTTCTGGATGTAATACAATCTGGGTAATTATGGATAGATTGACCAAGAGTGCTCACTTCTTGGCTATGAACATAAAATGGTCATTGGACCGGTTGGCTAGATTGTACATTACTGAGATTGTAAGGTTACATGGTGTGCCTTCAAGTATTATTTCGGACCGCGACCCCCGATTCACTTCTAGATTTTAGGGAAGCTTGCAGCAGGAGTTGGGTACTGAGTTGAGATTGAGTTCAGCTTATCATCCTCAAACTGATGGTCAATCTGAGTGAACTATACAAACACTGGAAGATATGCTTAGGGCTTGTGTATTAGAGCAAGGTGGCTCATGGGAGAGGTATCTATCATTGGTGGAAATTGCTTATAACAACAGCTATCATAGCAGCATTGGGATGGCTCCTTATGAAGCCTTATATGGTAGGTGTTGGTTACGCCTTTGTGTTGGAATAAAAATGAAGATGCAATCCATCTAGGACCTGAATTAATCTAGGAAATGAATGATCAGGTAGCACTGATTCGTGAAAAGATAAAGATTGCTCAGGATCGTCAGAAGAGTTACTATGACAATCGTCATAGGCCACTTGAGTTTCAGGTGGGAGATTGGGTATTTCTAAGGGTTTCACCTACCAAAGGTATAGCTTGGATACTGAAGAGTCATAAGCTTAATCCGAGATACATTGGGCCATACCAGATTTTGGAAAGGATTGGTGATGTCGCTTACCGATTGGATCTACCCCAATCATTAACCAATATCCACAATGTGTTTCATGTTTCCCAATTGAGGGCATATAGTCCTTGTGATTCCATGATTGTGCCTAAAGATTCCATTGAGTTGAAGGAAGATTTAACTGTGGAGGTGACGCCTATTTGTATTGAAGAATATCAGGCCAAATGATTGAGAAGCAAGGAAGTTTCCTTGGTAAAAGTGAAGTGGCAGAATGTCAACGGAGTAACCTATACATGGGAGTTGGAGTCTGATATGAGGCAGTTGTATCCAAATCTTTTTCAATAAGGTACGTTGATTTCGGGGATGAAATCTATTTTAGGGGGAGTGGATGTAACATCCTTGATGTTTTAATATTAGAAAATAAATGAGAAATAAATAAAAGTATTATTTGGATTAAAATTATAATAGTATATGGAAAATTAAATGGAAAATCGAATTTTATGGGAGATGGAATTAGGACCCTGACACGTAGCGTCAGGTATGAAATAATGAGCTAGTGGGACGCATAGCGTCAACGTCGTGATCAGTTTTAAATAAAGGCATGCAGAACAGAACCCGCAAGCTTTTCTCTCATTTTCTTCTCCTTCTCTAATGTGATTTCAACTAGGGCTTGGAGGAGGCTTTGATTTTCAAGGGTTTTAGGCAATTGGAGGCTAAGGTAAGTAATGGGGAACCTTCAATTGCATGATCCTCTTCTTTTTCTTCCTTTTCCTGCAAGAGCTAAATCATGCATGTGATGTAGGAAGCTTTGATTTTGAGTTTCAGTGACTTGAGAAGCTTAAATGGTGAGTTTGGAAGTGTGAGGGATCTAATGTATTAACCGGTTCTATGTTTCAGTAACCGTAGGTACCGGAACGAGCGTTGGACGAGTGAGCGGCAAAGCGGGCATCAGATTCGGAAGTGGAGCGGTGAATCAAGTGGTCAGAGGACGCAACCGACACCAAGAATAAATTTTAGAAGCTTGGAATCGAGGTAAGGGGAGTGTTTGGGTTGTAATTAATTAGGATTTGATAGATGATAGCTTCGAGGAGTTTATAATTACTTAGAAAAATAGTAGTGACGATGCATGATGGCTAATTATCATTAATATAATTTTACAAATATGTTTGAGTATGATTAGAATATTGTTTGATAAGAATTACATTGATTTAAGAGAAATTGAGTTAAAAGTAAGTGACGTTAGAGGTATAAATTATATATGAATGATCCTGAATAAATTGTGGGGTGTATTGGATTTTAGTAAAGTGTAAGGGGATATCTATTGATTTTAATATATGTGATTTAATGAAAATGATGAGGTTCATGTAATAATAATAATGTGTATGGCATGATGTAAAAGGTGTATATGAATAACATGGCTTGTGATGTGGGCTTGAGAAGTCGGTCGCCCTGTGTTGTGGATATAAGTCAGTTTCTGACTATATATGTATGTGTGATATGATTGTGATATGCCATGTATGCCATGTTTAATGTGATTATGTGGTGTGGGACGGCCAACGATATGTATATCCCTCGTTTTCTGGCTTCCGTGGCCTTTGTGCCCAGTTGAGCTACCCAGTGGTCAAGTTGGACCCATTGGTTGAGGTGGAGAGCCAAGTCAGGCTTGGTGAACCAAGTCGGGTTCACAGGATGTCAAGTAGGACTCCCAGCTGAATGTCGATCCTTAGATGTCTGGATACTAGAGAGTCACATGCATGTGAGTCGGTTATGAATTATGTGAACTGATAATTGACGCGTGATTGGTAATGGATATATGGTATGACATGTGCATTTAATGTGTACAAGATATTATGTTGACTATGTGAACTCTGTGTTATTAATTGAATTGAAAATAAATGCATATGACTGGCGCTAGTATGGAAATTGTGAAAGAGTGCGATATATAGTTGGATATGTTATAATGCAGGAAGCTCGAGAAATTAAGCAATGCAGGCTTTTTGTGATAAGCTCCACCTTTCATTTATAGCTTATGCCATATAGACTTTTGACCTGAAACACTTAATTAGAAGATCAGATAACATGTAGCTAGACTTTATTTAATCAAATGCCTTAATGTGTGTTATTAACAAATCTTAGGATAAAAACCATCAACATCAGAATCTTTATAAAATAGACTTGGTTCTAACACTTCAAATTCATCTCAATTCCCTATAATTCTATGGTCGTAGGTGACGTTTGAATCTACAGGTAACATTAGGAGTTTAGGTTACTCCGAGAAACCATCATCGACGAGTATTCGATAGGTTAAAACTATTGAAACTTCTCCCTTTTGTTAAATTGGTTACCTTTGTTGGTGTATGCACTATGAGCTTTTATGCTTTTTCATTTGTATCATTTTTTTGCTTATCTCACAGATCATAGATATAGATGATATCAAGTCTTCACACGGGTACACATTAAGAGTAATGATGTACTGGATAGACTCACCATGATCGTTACATGAATGTCATAAATAATTCTCAATGTGATAATGGTATATGTAGTCCTTCGAGCTCAAGTCCTTACGATTCCTACATGAGAAGTTTGTCTTTTATATACAATCAAAGGTCTTCTATAATAAGAGGACTATAAAGGTTGTGATTAGGCAATGAACAAATTATGTAAAGGGATATGCATGATGTAGATGAGATTTGTCTCTCCTATGTGACAGGAATGATATCTGTAGGCCACTTGATGGAGTGAGACTAAGGAAATGCATGATCATTCTAGAAAGAATAAATATTAGATATTTATTCAAATCAAGTCTACTTCAGTATCAAGTAAAATAAATTGGGTCGTACAAGGATGACGCGACCATGCCTTAGGCCCAATTAGGATATCATGACAAAAGGAACAAACATATAAAATAATTATCACTTATAGGTTATGTTGATATTAAATAATATTTCGACATAATGATGCATTGCTAGATACTGCTCTTATTTTATATTAATAATAAAATAATTTATTATTAATATGACCGAGTATTTTACTTGTAGGGTCACACACATAGAGTAAGCTCATCAGAAAATGTTTTGTTTTATTTTAGTTGGACTAAAATAAAGCTATTGGGCCTAACTTATTCAGAATGAGTAAGGAGCCCACTCTTTAGAGAGAATAAATTAGGTCAAACCTAAATCTATAAATAAAGCATAAGATGCTCATAGACCCTTCACCCTAAAGAGACACAAATACGCAAAAGTTGTAAGAGCTACACGCTGTCAAACTAGTAGTTGAAAGGTGTAGTGATTCTAGTGCGAATGCTCATGTGGACTCCTAAAGGACGAGGCTATGAATGCTTCGATATTCTTTAAGAGGTAATCCTAAAACGCTATATTTTTATGTGTGTTTGTCTTATGCTTTGAAACACGACGCTTTACAAATCCTATGGGAATCCTTATATTTCCACTGCTCATGTACTAGGGATTCCCTAACAGCCTTAAGGTGTTTTGGGTTTCCGAGTAGTTGATATTAAGTTAAATTGGATGAATTTAGGGTGTAGTTAATTAATCAATAAGGGCCAGTGTGTTTTGTGTTGTAGGTCAGATTCCGAAATTGAACTGGAACATGTAAATACTAGGGAATTCTCAATTCCAAGTAGGTAAGGGTGATATATCTTAAATGTATGAATTATGAAAGAATGTTTAGATATTTTTGTTAATAAAGGACAATGAATATTATTATTATTGAAAATAATAGAGATGTTAATGTTAACGATTCCTAGTAAACTATGTTGTTAAACTAGATGGAATAATGTGGATGATAAGTATGATGTTGTAAATGATTAATATGAATTGTAAGAATGGTATAAATGATGAATGATTGTTCATAAATAACATAATGATTGTTGAGAAAAAGTCTGGACAAAAAATATAAGTCTTAAGTATTGTTGGACCAGACCCCGGACTTTATTATTGGTTTATATCGATCATCAAGTATTTTTCGCTAAAAGAATAAAGTCTGAACTGCTCATAACATTTTCTATTAAGTGCAAAAGTAAATTTCAGAATACGAAGATCAAGTTGTAAAAACTAAGGGGAAGCAAACGCATTCTTTAAGAAGTTTGGTAGAATAACAAAAGTCTGATGAAAGCATCTTGCATAAAGAACTCTTTGTCAAAGTTTGAAATTCTATTTTGGTGATGCTTCGAAAGAAATGATCATATTACATTTATGTGCTTATCATCAAAGAACAAAAAGAACAAAATCAACAGAAGCAACAGATGTTAGCGTACCAACTTCTGCAAACTCTAATCGCAAGTTAGACACCTCACCAGGACATCTCTAAAAGCAACCCCTCGCTCAATCTAGAATACACTCACAAAAAGTTTTGTGCATGGAAATACATAAGAAACTCTTTTCATGAAAATATCAAAATATGATTCAGACCTCTCTCAAGCTTGGATTCAACGTCGAGGTCTGATCTTCAGAAGCCTATGGCAAAATACCTTCAAAGGATCTCCAAAGTATATATCTCCTCTCAAGAAGCGTCAACGACTATTACCTCCAAGCCTCTATAAATGTCAAGGAAGTTTGAACATTTAAAGATAATGAAATATCCGAGAAGAGAGATCTTCAATTCATTATTCAATCTTAGTTTAGTTTCTTGTAAAAAGATAAAGACCCTCATTATTCTCTAGCTCTACTTCTAGCAGACTCTGGTCTTGTGTCAAAAATACTTAGTGTTCGATCTCAAAATTTGTCTATCATTTTTGTACACTAAGTTCTTAGGACATCTTCTTTTTACTGAATGTATAAGTCTGATAAGTTACCAAGACTAGTTTGAGTGTTTGGAAACACATTGGCCTGAAGAGGCTTTCAAAAGAATATTTGGGTTAAGCCAGGAGTGGCTTGTTGAAAGAATACTTGGGTTAAGCTAGAAGTGGCTTGTTGAAAAAGAATACTTGAGTTAAGCCAAAAGTGGCTTGGTGAAAGAATACTCGAAGCACAAGTCTAGTGCTATCATTGTAAATGAGATTTTACAATAGTGGAAATCCTTCAAGTTGGAAGGGACTGGACGTAGCTTCTATGTTAGAAGTGAACAAGTATAAACTCTGCATGTCTTATTTGCTTTCCTTATCATTTAATTACTTACATTTGTTTTGATTTGAGAATTTATGAAAAAAAAAGTCTAAGACTTATTCAACCCCCCTTCTAAGTCTGACTCTAAACCATTAATTGGTATCAAAGCTTGTCCTTTAGGTTGATCACTCCCTCGAGTGAAAAGGATCAAGATCCATGGCAGTTTCTCAAAGTAATCAATTGATCATAGAAGGATCCTCCATCAACAGACCCCCAGCCTTCTTTGGGGAAGATTATCCTTACTAGAAGGATATAATTGAAATGTTCATAAAATCCACTCAATACAATCTCTGGGTGGTCATCATTAATGGAGACTATGGCTCTCCTATAAATGGTCAAGGACAACCTAAAACTGAAAATGAATAGAGCTCTGATGAAATAAAAAAAGGAGATAAATGTCAAAATCAGATTTCTTCTCACATGCGCTCTCAGTAAGTTTGAATACAACAAGGTATTCAGTTACAAAATAGCGAAAGAAGTCTGGGATGCTCTACAACGCAACTACAAAGGAATGTCGAATGTCAAAAGATATAAGAAGATATTGTTAACTAAACAATATGACAACTTCAAAATGGAGGAACATGAGTTAGTAGATTAAATATTTGGAAGATTTCAAACTCTTCTAAATGGTTTGAAAAATCTTAGAACTACTCCCTCTATAGAAGACATAAATGTCAAGCTTCTCGGATGCCTTCCTAAAAGGTTCGATGCTAACTGCTCTGCCTTGGAAGAAGCTAAGAATTTGAGTACCTTCTCTCTAGATGAGTTGCTTGGAGTTCTTAGAGTTCATGAGCTAAAGCTGAAGCAGAAAGTGACCAGCAAATCTGCTTCTACTAAAAGCATCGCCTTGAAATCTGATGACATGAAAAAAGCCAAGGGTCTGAAAATTGAAGAGTCATCTAGTTCTAAACCAAACTCTGGTGACTCAGATGATGACATCGATGAAGAATTATCTCTTGTAACCAAGAGATTTCATAAGTTACTAAGGAAGAAGAAGCTCAAATTTTTAGAAGAAAGACTACAAAAGTAAAAGTCAATTTAAATTTAAAACTAACAAAACTGTCTTAGAATATTTTAATTGTAGAAAGCCAAGACACATATAAGCAGAATATCCTCTTCTAAACAAAGATAGAAGGGACAAAAGAGATAGAACAAAATTTGCAAAGAAACAAAAAGGTATGATTATGTGGGATGATAAAGGATCATCCAGCTCAAAAGAGTCTGATGAAGAAAGTGAGTCAACCCAAATCTGTCTCATGACGAGCAAAGAAATAGACTCAGACGCAAGCCTCAGCGACTCAGACTCTAAAGAAGTAAGTTACTCAGAACTTAAACAAAATTATGATGTGTTATTTAATGATTTTTCTAAATTGTTAAAAAGCTTCAAGAAACTTAAATTAAAGTATGTTGATATGATAACTGATTTTGAAAATCAAATTTCATTGTTGAAAGAAAAAAACATAACACAAACATTTTAAGAGAAAATGAAATGAATCTTGAAGAATTAAATAAAATTAGGAAAGAAAATATCTCACTAAAAAAGGACTTTGAAAAATCTAAAACCTATTGTGTCTTTCAAAAAAAATTATTAGGTTAAAAAATCGTGTCAGCTCTCTTACTACAAATTTGGGAAAATTTGTTACTAGCACTAAAAACTTGAATGCTCTTTTAGGAACATCCAAAGGAAATCAAAAAGGGCTTGGTCTAGGTTTTGTGAATAAGAAAAATGTTTCCAAATCTAAAGCTCTTAAACATCCTTCAGCTCCTACATTTGTTCTAGAAAAATAAAGAATTATTAAGTGCAATTATTGTAAACATCATGGTTATTCTATAAATGAGTGCAGGAAAAGAAAGAGAAGAAATGAAAAATATACTAACCATCTAGGACCCTGAAGAATATGGGTATCAAAATCATTAATCATTCCTTTTATAGATATGTTTGAAATCAAAAATAAAAACTCTACACTAGTATTTGGATAGTAGATGCTTGCATCACATGACAGGAAAAAGGTCTATGTTCCTAGACCGGGAGAAATTTAAGGGAGGATCTGTCACTTTTAGAGGAAACCAGACTGGAAGAATCATTGGGTCTGGTAAAGTCGGTAAATTTCCCTCACCTGTCATTGAAAATGTATTTCTTGTTGAAGGTATGAAACATAACCTACTGAGCATCAGTCAATTTTGTGACAGTGGGTACCAAGTTTCTTTTGACAAGAATAAGTGTATGATTATCAATCATGATGGAACCATACTCTTTAGTGCAAACAGACACAATAATCTTTATAAGGTAGACTTTAGCGAACTAAAAGATCAAAATGTAAAATGTCTATTTTCAAATTCTGAAGAAAGATGGATCTGGCATAAAAAGCTTGGACATATAAGTTTCAAACTTATCTCAAAACTTCACAGAAAGGATCTTGTCAAAGGATTACCAAAAATTTCCTTTAACATCTTCCTACCATGTAAAGCATGCCAGAGTGGGAAATAACACAAAACTTCATTTAAAAACAAAGATGTTGTTTCTACATCCAGACCTTTAGAATTATTACATCTAAATCTATTTAGTCCCTCTCAAATACAAAGTCTGGCAGGAAACAAATATAGATATGTTATTATTGATGATTACACCAGATTAACCTGGGTATACTTCCTAACCCACAAGGACGAGTCTATAAAAATATTTAAAATCTTTTGCAAGAAAGTTCAAAATGAGAAAGGATATTGTATTGGTACAATAAGAAGTGATCATGGTAGAGAGTTTAAAAATGAAATTTTTGAAAAGTTCTACAATGAGTCTGGAATAACTCAGTTTTTCCTTACCAAGAACTCCTTAACAAAATGGAGTTGTGGAAAGGAAAAACAGATCTTTGCAGGAAATGGCCAGAACCATGCTTTATGAAAACGATCTTCCAATATATTTTTGGGCAGAAGCTGTGAGCACTTCTTGTTAACAGAGTTTTTATCATACCAATACTTAATAAGACTCTTTATGAATTATGGAAGGGTAGAAAACCTAACATTTCTTATTTTCATCCTTTTGAGTGTACTTGTTACATTCTGAATTGTAACACCCTAATTTTTAATTAAATGAATAAATAAAATCAGCAGGGAAATTTTTCAGATTTTAAAGTTAATGAACCGTACATAATCTGTTCAATTAACAACCGGGTCCAACGAGGAAGGAGGGGAAGGGGACAAGGAAAGAATTCATGCACAGCGAAGGAAGAAAACGCTTAAGCGATGCTACACTCGGCATTCTGACATTCCACTCGGTTTTTATTGTATGGTTCACTCGGTAAATTATAACGCTCGGCCTTCACTTGGGAAGGTTCACTTCCTAATCCACTCGGGCTAACCTTAACACTCGCCAGTTTCACCCTGACAGCATATCACACTCAACTGCTCCACTCGAACGACTTACATGCGTATACGTATCAGCAATCCGAGAATGATTCCCCAAGCCGCTCACTCGGAAACTATGAAGACTTCTCACTCGGGGTAACTTTTAAGTCCATCACGCCACTCGGGATATTCTACTCACTTTTCACTCAGCAACCATGATATTTCCTACACCAATTTTCCTACTGAATCAAGACTCGCTCGGGTTCTCTAACTACTCACTAATTTGTTACAATAAATCCACTTAGAGTCTCAGGCGTCATTCCCCAGTCGGTGAACTCTTACTCGGCGGATTCTCACTCGGAATCGTTAATTATTCTCTTCTCAGAAAGCCTCACAATTATCTCTCACATGATTCACACCAACACCTACTCCAGACTATGCGACCTCGATCACTCGGGCAATTCAACCTCTCATCTCTCGGGATGACTTGCCATCTCGCTTTTCCCCAACAACAACTTAGCTCCACTTCTACTCATAGTCATACTGGCCTCCTATGCTGGGAAGTATACTCATACATCCATGTTCATCGCTCGGACATCACCTACAGCATAAACTAAACACACAATATATACATAGAGAAGTATTTTAAATAGTTACAACGCATTAACATGTTCCTTCTACCCGAAAGTGTTCAAGTTCTGATATAAGGGCTGAAGTCAAAATACGGGCCGGCCAAGGCTTGACAAGACCTTATACACAGTATGTACATATTCACATATATTCCATAGCGCTCGGTTTCTCTGCTCCGCACTCGGCTCCTCCTTCATCTTTCATTCCGAGGGATATTCACTGAAATGTAGCCACAGTAGGGGTGAGCTTTTCATAGAAAATGACAGTCAAGGACTCGGTATCAGTGTCAGTACGCACACTTATATTCACTCGGTCGTATTCAGATTAAGTTAAGGCCATGCAAATTAGAATAATATCAATAACATACACTCACATACATACTACTTAAAGTTCGTCTTTATTCACACATGCACATGCATCCACACACTCGGAATTCATTCATAACACCCAACTCATGCCACGCGTACTATCCTACTCAACATCATATCTACATGCATGCCTGCGGATCCGACTTGAGTAATGACTTTCAGTTACAGTTCCCCCCTTACTGGCCTCTCGTCCATCAGCTCTTTTCGTGTGGTACCGGCCTCCCATTGGCGTCTCGATACTCCTCTCTAGCTCCTACGGCTACCACGAGCTCTCTCAAGATCTAGCCATGGTCTGTAGCTGAAAGTCATTCCCTCGGGGCTCATGACCTTCCACGGGTCACCCCATTCCTACATATGCAACTTATGCGTTTAACCAACAAGCAACATTACTTAACCGATACCTCCCTCATAATCCTCAAGGTAGAAGCATATTCAACACGGTCTCTATTTTTACTTCGTTAATCACACCAACATGCACAGTGATCGAACAACCAAGGTAATAACATCGGACGAATCAACTAACAGTCACACATTCATATTCTCACAGCATTAACAGAGGTAAAACCATGCATCTCACTTGGCTATATCAGAAAGGCTAACAGACTACATTACCACTATCTTGTTTACATGCAATTATTATCTAACTACTTATCATACACATGGAATCCAAGATCAACAATCATACATAATATACAATCGTGACAGGCACATGCATACACTTAAGCAGTACATTCATCTGGTACCGTTCGTGGACCATGCATTTGACATGCAAGCGCCCCCTACCTACTGAAGGAAGTTCAAGGGGTTCCTCTGTTTCCCGACGATGGTCTGATTGCCTCCTCGCCCAGGCTCACACTCGCTCGGCCTCCTTGGTCGTAGTCGCACCGTAAAACAGGGGCTGTTCGTCTTTCACCCTGACGATCGTCCCTTACCAGCCGAAGGAACTCCAAGTCTTCTGCAGTATCGTCGCCGCACGTTCTTAGGAGCAGAACGGTGAACAGGGAAAGGAAGACAAAGGGCAAGAAGGAAGAGAGTACAAGAAGGAAAAAGAAGAGAAGAGAAGGAGAGGGAGTCTGAAGGAGATGCGTAACTTCAGTGACCAAAGGCACATATATAAACATATGCGTGCACGAGGGAGAGTGGGATGGGAAAACGTGAATTGCAGTCCCACTCACGTGGCTCCCAATCGGAAGCAGCCACCTCCTACCAACCAAGCTTAATTAATTTGTCACTATTTCTTAGATTAAGTTGATTATGATTAATAATTAATTTTCCTTGTTAGCAATCAGAATCTTAATGGTTTATTTTCATTCGGTATTAATCCTCAAAATTAGGATGTTACAGTTCTCCCCCTCACAAAAGAATTTCATCCCCGAAATTCACTCGGCGACTCACCTTAGCAAATAACTCGGGGTACTGCTGCCTCATGGCGTCTTCGCGTTCCCAGGTACAAGAGGTAGTACCGCCTTGCTGCCATTCTACTTCAACCAGTTGTACGTCTTTGCTCCTCAAACACTTTACCGATCGGCCCACGATTCTAATCAGTATAGTCACAGTGGTCAGGTTTTCCTTGATTTCTACTTCATCATCAGGCATTGTGTGGTTGGGGTCATGTAGATATTTCCTTAATTGAGACACATGAAACACGTTATGCAATCGGGATAAGTGGGGCGGTAATGCGATTCGGTACGCCATGGAGCTGACTTGCTCCAACACCTCATAGGGTCCAATGTATCGGGGGCTCAACTTTCCACCTTTCAAGGCTCGCCCGACTCCTTTACTCGGTGAAGTCTTCAAAAACACTTTGTCTCCGACTGAAAACTCTAATGGTTTGGTTCGTTTGTCATGGTAGCTCTTCTGCCTATCCTGAGACGCCTTCATTCTTTCCCTTATCACTCAGATCTGCTCTGACGTTTGCCTTACAATTTCTGGTCCCAATAGTAGACTCTCACCCGTTTCCGACCAGCAGAGTGGGGTTCGGCATCTTCGACCATAAAGTGCTTCGTAGGGTGCCATACCGATACTGTTGTGGTGACTATTGTTGTATGTAAACTCGATCAGGGGAAGATACTGCTCCCAATTCCCATCGTGCTCCAACACACACGCCCTTAGCAAGTCTTCCAGGCTTTGAATAGTCCGTTCGGATTGTCTATCCGATTGGGGGTGGTAAGCGGAACTTAGCCAAAGCTTCGTACCCAATTCCTGGTGCAGGCTGGTCCAAAACCAGGACGTGAACCTAGGATCCCTATCTGATACGATAGAAGTCGGTATACCATGCAGTCAGACAATCTCGTGAATGTAAATCCGAGCTAACTTATGCAACGGGTACTTCATGTTCCCAGGTAAGAAGTGTGCACTCTTCGTCAGTCGGTCAATAATGACCCAAATCATATTGTGGCCCGCTCGGTTTTTTGGTAATCCCAAGATGAAGTCCATGGCAATCGAGTCCCATTTCCACATGGGAATCTCCAGGGGTTGCAATGCACCATACGGCTTCTGGTGCTCGACTTTCGATTTCTGACAGGTAATACACCGGGCCACGTACTCCGCCACATTCCTTTTTAATCTGGGCCACCAGAATTGTGTTCTTAGATCCTGGTACATCTTCGTGGTACCCGGGTGAATATTGAGTAGGCTCTTGTAGGCTTCATCAAGCACCATTCTTCTCAATTCTCCTCTGTTGTTCAAGTGGCCTCAATACTCAATAGGGGGGGTGAATTGAGTTTTAAAACTTTTGATTTGAATGCCTTTGAACTTGATTTTTATATCCAAGTTTATAAGAATATGCAAGTGAAAGCAAGTTAAAGATAGTATGTAATGCACCACAAGGATAAATAATGCTGAAGCAATTTAACAAACACTTGGTGGGCAGTATTAGAAATGTAACAATTTAGGCAAGATCAAGTATGCACTTCATAAGCAATCAATACCAATCAACCAAATGCAATTATGTGAAAGTAAAAGAGTAAGGAAGAGAAGCTTACAAACCGATATAACGAGTTCCACCAACACCGGTGTACGTCTCGCCTCTAAGCAACCCACTTAGAGGATTTCCACTATTGAAGTTTAGAGATACAAGCTATGAGCAATTGCAGCTTCCTAGTGTCCCACACTCAAGAACTCAATCCTCACTAGCACAAGGGCAACCCACCCAATCTCTCAAACTCTCAATACCCAAAGGTTGAACCCCAACCTTTGTGACCACTCAACCTAGAGTGAAAATCTTTTGTGTTTGTTGAAGTGTTTACAAGGAAATGACTCTCTCAATAGAGTAGATATACAAGTGAAAGATCAACCAATTTCTAATTCTCAAGATGAGAGGATATACAAATGAATTTCAAGATGTACAAGAATAGGGCTTACAAAGCACAAGATTAAGCAAAGGAATTGTAGCTTCTTGGTGTGTCTTTGTGCTTGTGTTCCTCTTTAATTTATAGAGCCATTTGAGAGCTTGAGGAGTACCTTTGCCTTTTCTAGCCGTTGCACATAGTAGGATTCTGAAAAATGGTGGAGACATATGCTGGTTTCCCACTTAAAAGTGTTTTCCCACTAGCGTAATCGATTACACCCTCGAGCTGTAATCGATTATCTTCAAGTCAGAGAGCAACTAATCGATTACATCTTGGCCTATAATCGATTAGCAACTGTACCTGATGCATTTAATTTGGCTTCGTAGCTTCCTAATCGATTAGTTTGTCTGGTAATCAATTAGCTTAATTCCAGTAGCCTCCTAATCGATTATTCTGATTGCTGTAATCGATTAGATTGTGACCTGATGCAATTTCTTCCAAAACAGAATAATCCTAATCGATTAGCCCTGTCTCCCTAATAGATTAGCTTTGCTGTATTTCAGGGTCTGTTTCCATGTCTTTGTTTTTGCAAGGATTTCTTCAAGAGTGTTTTTGTCATTATCAAAATTCTTGAACCTGTTTGCACATTCAAACACATTCTCCCCCTTTTTGATGATGACAACTATGTTCATCTCTTGAGGGTTGTTAGTGTAAACAATCAATCTTTATCTCTAATTTTATCTGCAAAAACCATTTGAATTTATCTTATCTCTAAAGAGATTATCTCTTATACAATTAAATCTCTTATCTCTTAAAAGATATTCTCTACAGTTTTTATCTCTTTAAAAGGTTATCCCTTACAGCTTTGAAACAACTAAGAAATCTTAAGTCTCCCCCTATTTTTTGGAATTTATTAATCTCTTTACAAAATATTAATCATTTGGCAATCTATTTCAGATTCAACAAGATATGAACAATGGATTCTTCTCCCCCTTTGGAATCATCAAAAATACTAAACAAGTATAGCATATAAGGAAAGACATATTTTTATTCAATGTAATGAAAGGGAGTACACCAAGGAAAGATTAATAACTTATGCAGAAAGGAAAAACAGAAAGCACAACAAAACTCTAGTTATCAGGATTAAAAAATTGAAGCTCGGAGATTTGGTGGGAGAGTTCTTCATAGCGCTGTTGCATCATCTCAAAGTGTTGCTGCTCAGTCATTGAGAACTCTTGAAGAGAGTTTTCAATACAGTCGAAGCGGCGATCAAGATGAGCATAGAGTGATGCTAAGGGGTCAGCAGGAGCGGATGAAGAGGCTTGAGGTGCAGCTTGTTGTTGAGGAGGAGGAGGAACGGGTTCATCTTCAGCAGGAGCTTCGAAGGGAATGTTGGCATCAATGCCTTCCATTCGTGAGTACCATGCTCCGTGTAGAAAAACAAGACCCATCTTAGTGAGGTGATGGGTGCCAATGCAAGCTCTTGGAGGCACTTTTTCTGATAATTCTCCAGCCAAGTCTACTCCACAGTATTTGAAAATTTTGGTAAGGAGAATACCATATGGAAGTTTTTGTTGGTCTTTTGCGTGGCGCATGTGAAACTTGACCAATTGAACCCAGTTAATTGCCTTGTGGTTCAGCATCGCCCACATCAAGAGGACATCATCCTCTTCCACCAAGGCATAGTTCCCACCACGAGGAACTATCATTTTGACCAAGAAAAAGTGTAGGAGACGGTTGTTCATGGTCAAGTGTCCTACCAGTTTATGGTTTCTCCTGGGGTGGTCAGCTTTCCACAAGGATTGACGAGCAGTTAGAGCATTGAAGCCCCATTCATCTTCCGGTTCTCCTCCATCGAAATCAGCATTGTTGAGTGGCAGTTGGGAAAGTTCTGCAAATTGGGCGTTTGTGAGCTTGATGGTCACATTCTTCACTTTGGATTCAACCATCCCATTGACAAGTCGGAGGTTGCAGTAGAACACCCTTATGAGTTCAGGATAATATTCTTCTTCCTTGAGGGTGAGGAAGGGAAAGAGGTTGTAGTGGTGGAGGTATTGGGTGAAGGTGAGGCTGTGGTTATCGAAGGTTTCCGCAATGGTGAAGTGGGGAGTCATTATTTCTTTCTCAGAAACATTTTTGACAAAGTTTTGGAGGTCTCTAGGGGAGGAAAAGAACCTTGAAAAGTCAAGGGGGTTATTGGCCTGAGCCATGGAGGACCTTGCTCTTTTAACTGTGCGGGAGGAAGACATGGTGAGGAAGAGAAGCAGAGAGGAAAATGAGAAGGAGAAGGAGTTCTTTGGAACTTTTGAGAGTGAGGAAGAGGAAGGAGGTAGTGTGAGTTGAAAGGGTGAAGAGAGGGGTATTTATAGCCAAGGATTAGGTTTAGAAGGTAGAGGATTTGGTTTAGAAAGAGGTGAGATGAGTTAAGAGGGGGGGAATTCGAGCAGGCCTTGGAAACAGTGTTTTTGACTCTGCAGAATCGATGCTAATCGATTACAGAGCATAGGTAATCGATTAGCTAACTATTTCTGGGGAATTTCAAACGTTTCGTACAGAGTGTAATCGATTATTGATTTGGCATAATCGATTAGGGAAGAAACAGAAACGTCTTAATCGATTGGAGCAATATGGTAATCGATTATTGAGAAGATGAAACGTTTTATACCTGAAACAGAGGCTGTGTAATCGATTATGGATTAGAAGGTAATCGATTGCGCATAAAACAGAAGCAGTGTAATCGATTAGATATCATAGGGTAATCGATTATCAACAAAACAGAAACATGTTAATCGATTATGAGGAGCTGTGTAATCGATTATTTAGTTCAAAAACTTGAGGTTTTCACACAGGAGAGTTGCAAACATGAAATGTAATATTAATGAATCATACCATTTATCCAATCATGCCATTCAACACAGTTTTTATCAAAATACTTCAAACATAGTTGGTCATGTCAAGAATTCCTAATTCTCTTCTAATATGGATGAATTACTCCCTAGCTAAAGGTTTGGTGAAAATATCTGCTAGTTGCCTAGAAGTTTCAACATGCTCAAGTACACAATCTCCTTTTAATACATGGTCTCTAATGAAGTGATGCCTAATCTCAATATGTTTGGTTCTAGAATGCATTACAGGATTCTTTGAGATATTAATAGCACTAGTATTATCACATTTAAGAGGCACATGGTCCAATACAACTCCAAAGTCTAGAAGTTGTTGTCTTATCCAAAGGATTTGAGCACAACAACTACCAGCTGCAACATATTCTGCCTCAGCTGTTGATAGCGCAACACCTACTTGTTTCTTGCTATGCCAAGAAACAAGTGAACTACCAAGCAAGTGACATGTTCTGCTAGTGCTTTTTTTGTCAAGTTTACATCCTGCAAAGTCTGAATCAGAGTAACCAACTAAAATACATTCAGCCCCTTTGGGGTACCATAAACCAACATTTTGAGTCCCAACTAAATACTTCATTATCCTTTTTACTGCAGTGAGATGTGATTCCTTAGGACAAGCCTGGTATCTAGCACACATACACACAGCAAACATGATATCCGGTCTACTAGCGGTTAAGTAAAGTAAGGATCCTATCATACCTCTGTATTTGTGAGTTCAACATCCTTACCTTTCTCATCCTTGTCCAAATAGCATGAAGTGCCCATGGGTGTGGCTATATCATTTGCTTTATCCATATTGAATTTTCTGAGTAGTTCTTTGCAGTACTTGGATTGATTGATGAATGTGCCTTCATTGGTTTGCTTGATTTGAAATCCAAGGAAGAAAGTGAGTTCCCCCATCATGGACATTTCAAATTCTTCCTGCATTAGCTTAGAAAACTCCTTGCACATTGAATCATTAGTGGCACCAAATATTATATCATCAACATAAACTTGTACTAATAGTATGTTATTTTTCTTGTGCTTTATAAATAGAGTTGTATCAACCTTTCCTCTTTCAAACTGATTTTCTAAAAGAAATTTGCTCAACCTTTCATACCAAGCTCTTGGAGCTTGTCTCAAACCGTACAAAGCTTTCTTTAATTTGAAAACATGTTTTGGAAATTGATGGTTTTCAAAACCTGGAGGTTGATCAACATATACTTCCTCTTGAATGTATCCATTCAAGAAAGCACTTTTAACATCCATTTGGTACAATTTGAAATCCCTACAGCATGCGAAGGCTAATAGTAATCTAATTGCTTCTAATCTAGCTACGGGTGCATACGTTTCTTCATAATCAATACCTTCTTCTTGATTATACCCTTTAGCTACAAGCCTAGCTTTGTTTCTAGTAATTATACCATTTTCATCCATTTTATTCCTAAAAACCCATTTAGTTCCTATTATTTGGTGATCATTGGGTCTTGGCACAAGCTCCCAAACTTCATTTCTTTCAAATTGATTTAGATCTTCTTGCATGGCCAACATCCAATGTTCATCAATAATAGCTTCATTTATGTTCTTGGGTTCTATTTGAGATACAAAGGCTAAATGATTGCATGTATTTCTAATTGTATTACGAGTAATTACACCTTTAGTCATTTCGCCTATGACTTTGTCTAAAGGATGATCCTTCAATGTGGTCCATTGTTGTGGTTCCTCTTGTTGTGTTGTGTTTGTGTCCTTGATTTCTCCATCCTTGTCATCTATGGTCAATTCTTGAAGAGTACCTATAAGATCATCAACATCTTCCTTTCTCGGAGGGTTATGGCTATTTTCATCAAATTTAACATGAATAGACTCTTCAATGGTGTTTGTTTGTTTGTTGAAGATTTGATAAGATTTACTAGATTGAGAGTATCCTGGGAATATTGCCTCATCAGATTTGGCATCAAACTTTCCTAGATTATCCTTTCCATTATTGAGCACAAAACATTTACATCCAAAAATGTGAAAGTGTGCAATGTTGGGTTTCCTACCCTTGTAAAGTTCATAGGGGGTTTTCTTCAAAATAGGCCTTATTAAACATCTATTCATAACATAACAAGCGGTGTTTACCGCATCGGCCCAGAAATATTTGGCAATATGGTTTTCATTTAACATGGTTCTTGCAAGCTCTACTAGGGATCTATTTTTCCTTTCAACTACTCCATTTTGTTGTCGAGTTCTAGGAGCTGAAAAATTGTGATTAATACCATGTTTTTCGCAAAATTTTTCAAAAAAGTGATTTTCAAACTCTCCCCCATGATCGGTTCTAATGGATGAAATTTTAGAATTTTGCTCATTTTGGATAATCTTTGCAAGTTTCTTGAATGCATGATATGCTTCATTTTTATGAGCAAGAAACAATGTCAATGTATATCTAGAATAGTCATCTACTATAACTAGACCATAGAAATTACCTCCAAAGCTTTTGATTTTGGATGGTCCAAATAAGTCCATGTGCAAAAGTTGTAAAGGCCTTTGTGTAGACACAATGTTTTTGGATTGAAAAGATGCCTTTACTTGTTTTCCCTTTTGACATGCATCACAAAATCTATTTTCAAACTTAAGCTTTGGTAGACCAATTACTAATTCTTTGGAAACAAGTTTGTTCAAATGGTCTACATGTATATGAGCTATTCTCCTATGCCATAGCCAAGTTTCATCCTCTTTTAAAATGAAGCATTGTTCATCATTTGTAGACAAACTATCCACATCAATCATGTAAATGTTATCAATCCTTTTTCCAACAAATTTGACCTCTTTGTTTAGCTTATTCTCAATTATACAACAATTGGATTCAAATAAAACTCTATATCCTTTGTCACATAATTGACTTATGCTAAGTAGATTATGTTTAAGGCCCTCAACATACAACACGTCACTTATGGACGTGGAAGAATTCTTACCAATATTTCCTATGCCTAGAATCCTTCCTTTGGTGTTGTCTCCGTAGGTGACACTTCCTTTTCTTTTGGGAGTGAATGATGTAAACTTGCTTAGGTCTCCCGTCATATGCTTTGAACACCCACTATCCAAGTACCAATGGGTGTTGCTTGCCTTGAAGCATACCTACAAAACAAGATTAGTTTAGAGAACTAGGTACCCATTTTATGTTGGGTCCTTTTAGGTTAGTTTGTGGTAATGTTCCTTTGGGAACCCACACCTTTTTCATAACCTTTGGCCCTAGTTTTCTAACACTGCACTTATAAGCACTATGTCCTTTGAAACCACAATGATTGCATTTCATAAAAGGTGAAGATGATTTGCTTGGTGGTACAAAGAAATTTTTATAGTGTTTTTCCATTTTGTGATTGATATGTTCTTGGTCATATCCTAACCCGGTTTTACTAAACATGCATTTTTGTTGGCCAAGTAAGATATTCAAATTGTTTCGTCCATTAGTGAATTTTTCTAATGTCTTATTTAGATCTACAACCTTTGTTTCTAACATAATGCATCTTTTTGCAAAGTCACATGGTTTATCCTTAGAGCATGCTTGAACATTCTCTAATTCTTCTTTTAAGCTTTCATTTTCTTTACATACCTCCATAAGATGCGTTTCAAGGGTATCACTAGTTTTCCTAGATAACTTAAGCCTATTAGAGACTTTTATAAACTTATCATATAATTCCTCAAATGCATCTAGTAGTTCATTCTTGTCTAAGTCAAGAAGATTTACCTCATTGTCTTCTTCTTGGTGATTGGTCATTAAGCAAAGATTTGCTTCCTCATTTTCCGAATCGTCGGAGCTACTTACATCGTTCTCATCCCAAGCGATGTAAGCTCTTCTTCTTCCTCGTTTATCCTTGCCCTTCTTTTTAAGATTTGGGCAATCGGCCTTGAAGTGCCCTTCCTTGCCACATTCGAAACAACTAGGTGAAGAAGAAATTTCATTTGAAGTTGGCTTTTTACCTTGGGGCTTGAAGCTCTTTTGGAATCTTTTGTTCTTCATGAATCTTCCAAATCGTTTTACAAACAGCCCAAATTCCTCTTCTTCATCCATGTCACTGCATGATTCTTCTTCATGCATAGAGGTGGCTTTGAGGGCTAACCCTTTCTTCTTGGAAGATTTTTCTTCTTCCTCTGCTAGCTTCAATGCTTTTAGTTCTTGCTCTTGCTCTTGTAATTTTCCAAAGAGTGTTGCAAGAGACATCTCATTGAGCTTAGAGATTGTTTTATGGCTGTGACAAGTGGTTGCCATTCCCTGCTAAGACTTTTTAACACTTTATGCACAAGTTCTTTGTTAGTGTAAACTTTTCCAAGAGTAATGAGATGATTAATAATAAGAGTAAATCTTTTCTGCATATCTACAATGGTTTCTCCTGAGTTAATTCTAAAGCTTTCATATTGACTTGTCAAGGTACTAATCTTGGAGTCCTTTACATCGTTAGTACCTTCGTGAGTTACTTGTAGAATATCCCACATTTCCTTAGCAGTTTGACAAGTCATTATTCTAAAGAATTCATCTTGACCTAAAGCCATAGTAATTAGATTCTTGGCCTTGTAGCCATATTGTACTTTCTTTTCTTCCTCACTTGTCCATTCATCAATAGGCTTTTCTACATTTTTACTATCAACAGTATGCATAGGTATATAAGGACCATTTTCAATGGCATTCCAAATTCTCAAATCAATGGATTGAATGAAGATTTTCATTCTTTCTTTCCAAAATGCATAGCCTTCCCCATTGAAAGCGGGAGGTCTGTTTATGGCACCACCCTCGGGAAAAATGTTAAGAGAACTTGAGGCCATCTTGTCTCTTGAAGCTGTTAAGCTTGATCTACCAAGAGTCAAGCTCTGATACCACTTGTTGTTCAAGTGGCCTCAATACTCAAGAGGGGAGTGAATTGAGTTTTAAAACTTTTGATTTGAATGCCTTTGAACTTGATTTTTATATCCAAGTTTATAAGAATATGCAAGTGAAATCAAGTTAAAGATAGTATGTAATGCACCACAAGGATAAATAATGTTGAAGCAATTTAACAAACACTTGGTGGGCAGTATTAGAAATGTAACAATTTAGGCAAGATCAAGTATGCACTTCACAAGCAATCAATACCAATCAACCAAATGCAATTATGTGAAAGTAAAAGAGTAAGGAAGAGAAGCTTGCAAACCGATATAACGAGTTCCACCAACACCAGTGTACGTCTCGCCTCTAAGCAACCCACTTAGAGGATTTCCACTATTGAAGTTTAGAGATACAAGCTATGAGCAATTTCAGCTTCCTAGTGTCCCACACTCAAGAACTCAATCCTCACTAGCACAAGGGCAACCCACCCAATCTCTCAAACTCTCAATACCCAAAGGTTGAACCCCAACCTTTGTGACCACTCAACCTAGAGTGAAAATCTTTTGTGTTTGTTAAAGTGTTTACAAGGAAATGACTCTCTCAATAGAGTAGATATACAAGTGAAAGATCAACCAATTTCTAATTCTCAAGATGAGAGGATATACAAATGAATTTCAAGATGTACAAGAATAGGGCTTACAAAGCACAAGATTAAGCAAAGGAATTGTAGCTTCTTGGTGTGTCTTTGTGCTTGTGTTCCTCTTCAATTTATAGAGCCATTTGAGAGCTTGAGGAGTGCCTTTGCCTTTCCTAGCCGTTGCACATAGTGGGATTCTGAAAAATGGTGGAGACGTGTGTTGGTTTCCCACTTAAAAGTGTTTTCCCACTAGCGTAATCGATTACACCCTCGAGCTGTAATCGATTATCTTCAAGTCAGAGAGCAACTAATCGATTACATCTTGGCCTATAATCGATTAGCAACTGTACCTGATGCATTTAATTTGGCTTCGTAGCTTCCTAATCGATTAGTTTGTCTGGTAATCAATTAGCTTAATTCCAGTAGCCTCCTAATCGATTATTCTGATTGCTGTAATCGATTAGATTGTGACCTGATGCAATTTCTTCCAAAACAGAATAATCCTAATCGATTAGCCCTGTCTCCCTAATCGATTAGCTTTGCTGTATTTCAGGGTCTGTTTCCATGTCTTTGTTTTTGCAAGGATTTCTTCAAGAGTGTTTTTGTCATTATCAAAATTCTTGAACCTGTTTGCACATTCAAACACATCCTCCACTCGGCACGTATATCCTGTTTCTCACTCTGAAAATTCCATCCGATCCCTCAGTCAAGGACAAATCCTTACCCTTGGCCTGCGTCTCCATCATCTCAGCCAAGTAGGAATCCGATTGCTGCTGCTCGTACACAGATTTCAGGAATTCATTGGCGATTCTCAGTGTACCGATTGTTATTTTCCGAGAGGAGGGGATGTCAACATGTAAGTTCATGTCTCGGAATTGTTCCAATAACTCCACTTCCTTTATCATCATCACTGCTATATGAAGGGATTTCCGACTCAACGCGTCGGCAACGACGTTTGCCTTACCCGGATGGTACTTTAGCTCGAAATCATAATCCTTTAAAAATTCCATCCATCTCCTCTGTCTCATGTTCAGCTCCTTTTGGTCGAATAAGTACTTGAGGCTCTTGTGATCGCGGTATACTTCAAATCTGGCTCCAAACAAATAATGCCTCTAGATCTTCAATGCGAAGACTACGGCTGCCAGCTCCAAGTCGTGGGTCGGGTAATGCTGTTTGTGAGGCCTTAATTGCCGAGAGGCGTAAGCTATCACTCGGTCCTTCTGCATTAACACACATCCCAATCTGAGTCCTGATGCATTGTAGTAAACCACGAAGCTCTCTTGCAGGCCAGGTAATGCCAACACTGGAGCAATCGTCAATTTGTCCTTCAGCTCTCGAAAACTGCTCTCGCACTCAGAACTCCATACGAAGGGAATGTTTTTCCGAGTCAATTTAGTCAGGGGCAAAGCCAACTTAGAAAAACCTTCAATGAATCTTCTATAATAACCAGCCAGGCCCATAAAGCTCCTTATCTCCGAGACCGACTTGGGTCTCTCCCATGCCATTATAGCTGCCACTTTCGAAGGGTCCACCGAGACACCTTCTTCGGAGATCACATGTCCGAGGAAGTGGATCTTATCCATCCAGAAATCGCACTTTGAAAGCTTTGCAAACAACTGCTTTTCCTTCAACACTTGAAGTACCGCTCGGAGGTGTTCTTCATGCTCCTCAGGAGTCTTAGAATAGACTAGGATATCATCAATGAAAACGACAACAAATCGGTCTAGATATGAGTGGAAAATGCTGTTCATGTAATTCATAAAGACAGCAGGGGCGTTTGTCACACTGAACGGCATCACTACATACTCGTAGTGACTATACCGAGTCCTAAAGGCAGTCTTTGGAATATCCGAGTCCTTTACCCGGATTTGGTGGTATCCCGATCGTAGGTCGATTTTCGAGAAGACTGAGGCTCCACACAGTTGGTCAATTAGGTCATTAATTCTGGGCAATGGGTATCGATTCTTAATTGTGAGTTTGTTTAGCTGTCGGTAATCTGTACATAGTCTCATGCTGCCATCCTTCTTCTTAAAAAGCAGCACTGGCGCGCCCCATGGTGATACACTCGGTCTAATGAATTGTTTTCCGAGTAACTCATCCACCTGCTTCTTCAACTCGGCCAATTTAGTTGGGGACATTCTATAAGGTGCACTGGAGACTGGCTCGGCTCCAGGAATTAAGTCTATAGAGAATTCAACTTCTTTATTGGGAGGGACACTCGGTACATCCTCGGGAAACACCTCTGGGAATTCACAGACAGTCAGAATTTCATTTACTCGGGCTTTACTCTCACCCTCGGTTAAACAAAGCATCATAAACAGTTGAGCTATACCTTGTGCCGTGTAGCCCTCATTGTGTTGCCTCGGGAAGATTACCCTTCGGTTTCTACAATCCACTAACACCTTGTTGGCTGAAAGCCAATCCATACCGAGCATGATATCAAGGTCCTTCAAAGGCACGCACACAAGATCGAAGGTAAAACTCCGATCGTCCAACACAAACGTTACGTCCTTACACATCGTTGATGTCAGCACCTTAGGGCCAGTTGGGTTGGTTACTTCCAAAATCCGATCCATATCCACAGTCGGTAATCACAATCGTCTCACACACTCATCAGCTACGAAGGAGTGGGTGGCTCCAGAATCAAAAATTACATTGAGTGTATATTTATCGAGTAGGCACTTACTTTGTACTAAGTCTTTCGCCTGTGCAGCTTCCTCAGCACCGATGGCGTAGACTCTTCCAGCCGCGGGTTGGTCGGTGTTTCTCCTCCTGTTATTCGAGGCAAACATCATATTTCCTCTGGCTCTGTTGCCTCCGCCCCCGAGCGTTGACCATCGTTCCTACTGCTCCTCACCTGGAATCCTCCCTGACGCCCATTGGCACTTGTCTGACGGAGTTGGGGGCAGTCAGGGCGAGTGTGCCCCTTCTCCTGGCAATGGAAACACTTGACATTTGCACCATCGCAATTCTGAGTGAAGTGGTCGCCACCGCATTTAAAACACCCGCCATATTTTGGTCGTCTACTCCTCTGTCTCCCTCGGTCACTGCGATCTTGATATCTAGTAAAGGGTCCATTTCTTCCCATGTTACCTGGCCTCTTGAAGCGTGACTGTTGAGGCCTCAAGGAGGGACCTGCTCTACTGTTCTGGCCTGAGTGGGCCTTGTCATCTTCTTCGAATATTCTACACTTATTCACCAGTGTAAGGAAACTCCTGATCTCTTGATATCTACAGGCTCTCTTAATATCTGATCTCAATCCATTCTCGAATTTGAGGCATTTGGAGCTCTCAGTCCCGGGTTGTTGGAAGGGTGGGTAGAATAGACACAATTCTTTGAATCTAGTCGCATACTCTTCCACAGTTATGGAGCCCTGTTTCAACTCCATAAACTCCAACTCCTTCTGACTCCTTACTGTGTCGGGGAAGTACTTCTCTAAGAAGCATGTCTTGAAGTCGTTCCAGGTCAGCTGAGTATCATCGTCAGGAAATCGGTTTCTAGCTATTTTCCACCAGTTCTCCGCCTCGTCTCGTAGCATATACACTGCGCATTCTACCTTTTGGGCCTCGGTACAGCGAAGACCCCCAAAAATCCTTTCCAGCTCTTGAGTCCATTTAAAAGCTGCCTCCGAGTTATGTCCTCCATGAAATTCACTCGGCTTCCTCTTCAGGAAGCGGTCCAGCACTTGGCCATCCTCAGCTCTAGGCTGGCCCTGCCTCTCAAACACGTCCGCAAAGCGTTGGAATGCTGTGGCTATAGCCTTCATGCTTTGGCGATGCGTCATCCCTTATCCTCAAATTAACACCCCTTCAAGGATAAGTACACCAAGCCACTTACTACCGACCGTATCTCAGCCTAATATTCAGTAACTCAGCACATTATGCCATTTCTATAGGTTACACAATTAGTCGGATCAGGAGAGACAACCTCCTATCCACAAATCAATATCACAGCATCAATCAGGTTCAACAAATATCACAATAACGATGACCATTCGGTCATAATACACACAACCGCTCACACTCGGCAAGCATACCTTGGCCTTGGACCTTTCGGTCTGCTCTGATACCAAAATGTAACACCCTAATTTTTAATTAAATGAATAAATAAAATCAGCAGGGAAATTTTTTAGATTTTAAAGTTAATGAACCGTACATAATCTGTTCAATTAACAACGGGTCCAACGAGGAAGGAGGGGAAGGGGACAAGGAAAGAATTCATGCACAGCGAAGGAAGAAAATGCTTAAGCGATGCTACACTCGGCATTCTGACATTCCACTCGGTTTTTATTGTATGGTTTACTCGGTAAATTATCACGCTCGGCCTTCACTTGGGAAGGTTCACTTCCTAATCCACTCGGGCTAACCTTAACACTCGCCAGTTTCACCCTGACAGTATATCACACTCAACTGCTCCACTCGAACGGCTTATATGCGTATACATATCAGCAATCCGAGAATGATTCCCCAAGCCGCTCACTCGGAAACTATGAAGACTTCTCACTCGGGGTAACTTTTAAGTCCATCACGCCACTCAGGATATTCTACTCATTTTTCACTCGGCAACCATGATATTTCCTACACCAATTTTCCTACTGAATCAAGACTCGCTCGAGTTCTCTAACTACTCACTAATTTGTTACAATAAATCCACTTAGAGTCTCAGGCATCATTCCCCAGTCAGTGAACTCTTACTCGGCGGATTCTCACTCGGAATCGTTAATTATTCTCTCCTCAGAAAGCCTCACAATTATCTCTCACAGGATTCGCACCAAAACCTACTACAGACTATACGACCTCGATCACTCGGGCAATTCAACCTCTCATCTCTCGGGATGACTTGCCATCTCACTTTTCCCCAACAACAACTTAGCTCCACTTCTACTCATAGTCATACTGGCCTCCTATGCTGGGAAGTATACTCATACATCCATGTTCATCGCTCGGACATCACCTACAGCATAAACTAAACACACAATATATACATAGAGAAGTATTTTAAATAGTTACAACGCATTAACATGTTCCTTCTACCCGAAAGTGTTCAAGTTCTGATATAAGGGCTAAAGTCAAAATACGGGCCGGCCAAGGCTTGACAAGACCTTATACATAGTATGTACATATTCACATATATTCCATAGCGCTCGGTTTCTCTGGTCCGCACTCGGCTCCTCCTTCATCTTTCATTCCGAGGGATATTCACTGAAATGTAGCCACAGTAGGGGTGAGCTTTTCATAGAAAATAACAGTCAAGGACTCGGTATCAGTGTCAGTACGCACACTTATATTCACTCGGTCGTATTCAGATTAAGTTAAGGCCATGCAAATTAGAATAATATCAATAACATACACTTACATACATACTACTTAAAGTTCGTCTTTATTCACACATGCATATGCATCCACACACTCGGAATTCATTCATAACACCCAACTCATGCCACGCGTACTATCCTACTCAACATCATATCTACATGCATGCCTGCGGATTCGACTTGAGTAATGACTTTCAGTTACAGTTCCCCCCTTACTGGCCTCTTTTCCATCAGCTCTTTCCGTGTGGTACCGGTCTCCCATTGACGTCTCGAGACTCCTTTCTAGCTCCTACGGCTACCACGAGCTCTCTCAGGATCTAGCCATGGTCTGTAGCTGAAAGTCATTCCCTCGGGGCTCATGACCTTCCACGGGTCACCCCATTCCTACATATGCAACTTATGCGTTTAACCAACAAGCAACATCACTTAACCGATACCTCCCTCGTAATCCTCAAGGTAGAAGCATATTCAACACGGTCTCTATTTTTACTTCGTTAATCACACCAACATGCACAGTGATCGAACAACCAAGGTAATAACATCGGACGAATCAACTAACAGTCACACATTCATATTCTCACAGCATTAACAGAGGTAAAACCATGCATCTCACTCGGCTATATCAGAAAGGCTAACAGACTACATTACCACTATCTTGTTTACATGCAATTATTATCTAACTACTTATCATACACATGGAATCCAAGATCAACAATCATGCATAATATACAATCGTGACAGACACATGCATACACTTAAGCAGTACATTCATCCGGTACCGTTCGTGGACCATGCATTTGACATGTAAGTGCCCCCTACCTACTAAAGGAAGTTCGAGGGGTTCCTCTGTTTCCCAACGCTGGTCTGATTGCCTCCTCGCCCAGGCTCACACTCGCTCGGCCTCCTTGGTCATGGTCGCACCGTGAAACAGGGGCTGTTCGTCTTTCACCCTGATGATCGTCCCTTACCAGCCGAAGGAACTCCAAGTCTTCTGCAGTATCGTCGCCGCGTGTTCTCAGGAGTAGAACGGTGAACAGGGAAAGGAAGACGAAGGGCAAGAGGAAAGAGAGTACAAGAAGGAAAAAGAAGAGAAGAGAAGGAGAGGGAGTCTGAAGGTTTATTAATAATTAATTTTCCTTCTTAGCAATCAGAATCTTAATGGTTTATTTTCATTCGGTATTAATCCTCAAAATTGGGATGTTACATGAATACCAAGGACTATCTTGGAAAAATTGATTCAAAGTGTGACAAAGGTATATTCATGGGATATTCTACTACATCAAAATCCTACAGGGTATTTAACACTCAAACTCAAACCATAGAGGAATCTATGCATATAAGATTTGATGACCTTCAAAAGATTGATAGAAGACAGACAGATCTAGATTTTGATGATGCAGGAATACCAAAAGAAGAAAAGCAATTAAAAGATCCACCTACTAAAGATGGTCAACTAAATTTAACAAATTATGAAAAGACTGAACAAGATCCAACCCTTGAACCTGAAAAGCTAAAAGAATGGAAATTTAAGGTTCATTATCCTTCAGACCTTATTATTGGAGACCAAGCTGCTGGAGTAAGAACCAGATCCAGCCTTCACAATCAGTCAACAGTTGCTCTCATCTTAAAAATAGAACCAAAGAACGTCCAGGAAGCACTAAAAGATACATATTGGATTCTTGCCATGCAAAAAGAACTCAATCAATTTGAAAGAAGCAAAGTGTGGACACTTGTTCCAAAACCCAAAGATAAAAGTATTATTGGTACTAAGTGGGTATTCAGAAATAAGTTAGATGAATATGGAAAAGTCATTCAAAACAAATCAAGATTGGTGGCTCAGGGATATAATCAACAAGAAGGTATAGATTGTTGGTGTATGCACTATGAGCCTTTATGCTTTTTCATTTGTATCATTTTTCTACTTATCAATTGAATAAATATTTCAGTTTAAAATTGTTTTAAACATATTTATCCTTGGAGTAATAGGTCATATAAAAATTATTCCTAAAATGTCCCTAGTTAAGTATTTACATGGGGACATGTAAATACACTGAGACTAGTGTGTGAGTGTACTGATGACCTGATCTCACAGATCATAGATATAGATGATATCGAGTCTTCACACGGGTACACATTAAGAGTAATGATGTACTGGACAGACCCACCATGAGAACGTTGCATGGATCGTTACATGATTGTCATAAACGATTCTCAATGTGATAATGGTATATGTAGTCCTTCGACCTGAAGTCACTATGATTCCTACATGAGGAGTTTATTGTTTTAATACAATTAAACGTTTTCTGTAACAAGAGGACTATAAAGGTTGTGATTAGGCAATGAACAAATTATGCAGAGGGATATGAGTGATGTAGATGGGATTTGTCTCTCCTATGTGACAGGAGTGATATCCATAGGCCACTTGATGGAGTAAGACTAAGAAAACGCATGGCCATGCTAGAAAGAATAAATATTAGATATTTATTCGGATCCAGTCTACTCCGGTATCAAGGCAAAATAAATTAGGCCGTACAAGGATGACGCGACCATGCCTTGGGCCCAATTAGGATATCGTGACAAAAGGAATAAACGTATTAAATAATTATCACTTATAGGTTATGTTGATAATATTCGGACATAATGATGCATTGCTAGATGCCGCTCTTATTTTATATTAATAATAAAATAGTTTATTATTAATATGACCGGGTATTTTACCTATAGGGTCACACACATAGAGTAAGCCCATCAGAAAATGTTGTCTTATTTTAGTTGGACTAAAATAAAGCTATTGGGCCTAACTCATTTGGAATGAGTAAGGAGCCCACTTTTAGAGAGAACAAATTAGGTCAAACCTAAGCCTATAAATAGAGCATAAGATGCTCATAGGCCGTTCACTGAAGTGAGACACAAATTTGCAAAAAGTTGCAAGAGCTACACGCCGTCAACCTAGCAGTTGGCAAGTGTTGCGATTCTGGTGGGAGTGCTCGTGTGGACTCCTAAAGGACGAGGCTACGACTGCTTCGAAGTTCTTCAAGAGGTAACCTAAAATAATTTCGAAATTGTTTTTGTGCTTTGAAACACGGAACTTTGCAAATCCTATGGAATCCCTTTATTTTTTTCGCTGCTCATGCTTAGGGATTCCTAACAGTGGTATCAGAGCCTAGGTTGCAAAACCGTGTTTTGGGCATTTGTTTATATTTTATGATATGTTTTCGTTTGCAAGAGCTTTTGGAAAATATGATTTGCGAAATCGTTTCGTTGTTTAAAGCTTTGCAATTTTGTTTTGCGAAAATGTTTTGTGAAACTAGGATTCGAAAATAAACATGCATGATTATGTTGCTATTTTGAGTTATCGCATATGATGCATATTATTACAATGATTAATCATGTATATGGTATGACCTCTGTTTTGGCATGATACATATAATTTTGAGTTATTCTTTATAAATTGTATATGATGCATGTTATAAAGTTTCTTAATTTTAGTATGTATGTTGTTGCCGTTTAAATTTGTATGATGTATGAGTTTATGCAATTTTGATATGTGTTTTACTCATATGATTGTCATCGTACAAACTTTGAATTAATTGAGTTGATCTTCGAACATGAATGGTTCATGTTATGGGGCGTTAAGTGATAAGGTTTAAGTGTTAAACCATGGCCGTTCCTTAATCTAGGGTTCAAGAGTTGAAACCTAGACGGCCGTCATGGAAAGGCATTGCATGTTGGCATTAGCGCAAATTGAATTCTAGGTTTTGAAACCCTAGACGGCGCTGCCTCCATGTGCCTTGACGGCTGCGTTGTGAAGTGTTCGCAATAAGGAATTAGGGTTTCAAAGTGGTTGAAACCCTAGCCGAAATTTTAGAGCTGTTAATGGTCAGTGGGACGTTCTGGCTAGGAAAGATTTGGTACTTAAGCGGTCACACCGGACCCACCTCTCTTTCCTAGGAACCAACCTGACTACAGTACTAAAATTTATTACCGACCCACGTGTTTAATGGCCCGTTTAAAAATTTATTTTTTTTTAAATTATTTCAAATGGGTTATAATTAATTAATTAACACGTTGCATGGTGAATGGTTATGGTCTTAGTTATTTTATTTAAATACAGCCTGCGTGCTGTGCCTCTCTTCATTCTGTTGTATTTCTTTTCTCAACCCTTCACTCGTATGTAAAGCGAGTTTCTTTAAAAATCTTGTAATCTTGATCGAGGCAACAAAGTAGAGATCTAGAAGAAAACTAGAGTGGTGACTCTAAGCGCTTTTGTCTTTGAAAGGAACCAAGGAGTGGTGACTCCAAGAGGATGGTGGGTTCAAGAAGTAGGACTTCATGAAGCCTTGGCTATATAGTTCCTCTAGGTTTATTCATTTTTTTTTCTTCTAGGAAGACCATAACCATCTCACAATTTCGTTTGCATGTTTTGGGGATAATTTTATTACGTTAAAGCGTTTAACAAAGACGGTAATTTTAAAATAAATTAAAATCCCTCAAAATAATATTAAGTTATAAACGCCTTCCAATAAGTACACTCGTCAACACTAATGTCAATAAATAGTGGGTCTGCCAAAGCAGGGCACTATTATTTATATTAGTAAGACGCGATGGGATAATGGTAATATCCAAACTGTTTTATTGGGCTTTAACTTAACTAAGTTTTCAATTGGATTGAATATAACTTAGAGGCGTAAACATTGGGCTAAATATTCATAAGATGAATAATTAGTAATGGTTACTTAACCCAATGACTAAGAGTTGTATAAAGATACAATTGGAAAAAGTTTCCTACCTAAATAACCAAGTATTAGGTGATCAGCCAAAGCTGACTTAACGCTTGGCAAAATATGGATCTTAGCCCACTAGAAAATCTTCCAACGGGATTTTCTGATTCGTGGAGGGTATTTTTGTTTGAATCAAAATAGTGGGAGACATATTTAATTTAAATGACCATAATTTAAATATGTTTTGAAAATGATACTTACTACATATTTTCTGTTTTAGATAACCATGACGTCAAACACACCTTCAAACCTTTCGTTGCGATCAATCCTAGACAAAGAAAAATTGTCTGGTTCTAACTTCCTTGACTGGTATAGAAATTTGAGGATTGTCCTCAAACAAGAGAAAAAGCAGTATGTCCTGGAAGGTCCGATTCCGGAACCACCCGCGAACAATGCCTCTAAAGCTGACAAGGATGCTTACAAGAAGCATCAGGATGACGCTTTAGATGTCCAATGCCTTATGCTGGCAACCATGTCTCCTGAGCTTCAGAAGCAACATGAGCATATGGAGGCTTTCGATATGATCGAAAACCTAAGGAAACTATATCAAGGTCAAGCTGACCAAGAAAGATATGAAGTTTCTTCAGCCCTATTTAGCTGCAGACTTGAAGAGGGAGGTTCTGTAGGACCTCATGTGCTCAAAATGATTGGGTACTTGGAGAATCTAGCTAGGCTAGGATTCCCCTTCCCTTCAGAAGTTGGCTACCGATCTTATTTTGAAATCATTACCTGATAGTTTTAAGCCAGTCATCATGAATTACAACATGAATGCATTGGACAAAACATTGCCAGAGCTACTCAATATGTTAAGGACTGCTGAGCCCAATATTTCTAAAGGAAAGGGCAAGGCCATAATGATGGTCAATTCTGGCAAAGGTAAAGGAAAGGGCATGTATAAAGGCAAAGGAAAGGCTATTGTAGGAAATGGCAAGAAGATTTGGAAAGGCAAGGATAAGCCAAGTACATCAGCCTTAAAACCTGTGGGCGGGGTGGCTAAGGAAGGTAAATGTCACCATTGTGGACAAAAGGGACACTGGAAGAGAAACTGTCCAAAGTACCTAGAAGAGCTTAAGAAGAAGGGAAGTGAGACTTCCACTTCAGGTATTTTTGTTATAGAAATTAACATGTCAACTTCAACATCATGGGTATTAGATACTGGATGTGGATCTCACATTTGTCTTAATGTGCAGGATCTAAGAAGGAGTAGGCAGTTGATGAAGGGCGAGGTAGACCTACGCATTGGAAATGGAGCAAGAGTTGCTGCATTAGCTGTAGGGACTTATTTTTTATCCTTGCCCTCAGGGTTAGTCCTTGAATTGGACAATTGTTATTTTGTTCCGGCAATAAGGAGAAACATTATTTCTGTTTCTTGTCTTGATAAGAAAGGATTTTCCTTTACAATAAAGAACAATAGTTGTTCTGTTTATTTAAAAGACATGTTTTATTGTTGTGCAAATTTGAGTAATGGACTTTATGTTCTAGATCTCGAAACCCCTATCTATAACATTAATACTAAAAGGGTTAAAACAAATGATTTAAACCCAACTTATCTTTGGCATTGTCGCCTAGGACATATAAATGAGAAACGCATTTCTAAACTCCATCAAGATGGATATTTAGAATCTTTTGATTTTAAATCAATAGATACATGTGAATCTTGTTTATTAGGGAAGATGACCAAGACCCCTTTTACCGGAAAAGGTGAAAGGGCGAGTGATCTTCTTGGCTTGATACATAGTGATGTATGTGGGCCCATAGGGACAATGGCTAGGGGAGGTTTTAGTTACTTCATTACTTTTACTGATGATTTCAGTAGATATGGATTTGTGTTTCTCATGAAACATAAATCAGAATCCTTTGAAAAGTTCAAGGAGTTTAAACATGAAGTAGAGAACCAACTTGGCAAGACAATTAAAGCACTTCGATCTGATCGAGGTGGTGAATATTTGAGCCTAGAGTTTGATGAATATCTTAAAGAGTGTGGGATTATATCTCAACTTACTCCCCCTGGAACACCAGAATGGAATGGGGTTTCTGAGCGGAGAAATAGAACCTTGTTGGACATGGTTCGATCAATGATGAGTCAAACTGACCTCCCTAACTCATTCTGGGGACATGCTTTGTTGACAGCAACTTTCACACTTAACCGTGTTCCATCAAAGGCTGTCATAAAGACACCATATGAGATATGGACTGGGAAATGACCTAGTATGTCTTTTCTTAAGATTTGGGGCTGTGAAGCTTATGTTAAACGCCAAAGTTCTGATAAACTTGGGCCTAAGTCAGATAAATGTCTTTTTGTGGGATACCCAAAAGAAACTAAGGGTTATTATTTTTACAATCCTACTGAGGGCAAAATGTTTGTTGCTCGGAATGCTGTATTCTTAGAAAGGGAATTCATCTCTACAAGAATCAGTGGGAGGAAAGTAGAACTTGAAGAAATTCAAGACTCACAAGGCATTGAAGAGCCAATGGTGGAAGTGGAGCAGGACCCACAAAATGTTGTGATAACACCAGCTCCAGTAGCACAAGACTTGCGTAGATCAGGTAGAATACGTCAATAACCTGAAAGATATGGATTTCTTGTAACTCAGGAAGGAGATGTATTCCTAATGGATCAAAATGAGCCAACATCTTATGAAGAGGCCATTGCAAGTTCAGAATCTGAGAAATGGCTAGAAGCCATGGAATCTGAAATGGACTCCATGTACACTAATCAAGTTTGGAACTTGGTTGATGCACCTGAAGGGGTAAAACCTATAGGATGCAAGTGGGTTTTCAAAAAGAAAACTGACATGGATGGTAATATAAGTACCTTTAAAGCAAGGTTGGTGGCTAAAGGTTTCAAGCAAATACATGGTATAGACTATGATGAAACTTTTTCCCCAGTTGCTATGCTAAAGTCTGTTCGGATTCTGCTTGCTATTGCTGCATACCATGATTATGAGATATGGCAAATGGATGTCAAGACTGCTTTCCTTAATGGAAATCTTCTTGAGGAAGTGTACATGACACAACCTGAAGGCTTTGTTAAGCCTGAAGCATCCAGGAAGGTGTGCAAGCTACAACGTTCTATATATGGACTTAAGCAAGCTTCCAGAAGCTGGAATCTTCGTTTTGATGAAGCTGTTAAACAATTTGGCTTTACTAAAAATGAGGATGAACCTTGTGTCTACAAGAAGGTTAGTGACTGCACAATTGTTTTTCTGGTCCTGTATGTTGATGACATACTACTTATTGGAAATGACGTTCCTACTCTTCAGTCTGTGAAGAGTTGGTTGGGAAGCTGTTTTTCTATGAAAGACTTAGGTGAAGCAACCTATGTGTTGGGAATTAAGATCTATAGAGATAGATCAAGAAAACTTCTTGGCCTAAGTCAGAATACATACATAGACAAAGTGTTAAAAAGGTTTAACATGCAAGATTCCAAGAAAGGAACTTTGCCTATGGCTCATGGCATAAGCTTATCAAAAGCTCAATCTCCTTCCACTAAAGAAGAAAGAGAACGGATGAATAAGATTCCATATGCATCTGCTATTGGATCAATCATGTATGCCATGATATGTACCCGACCAGATGTCTCGTACGCTTTAAGCATGACGAGCAGATACCAGTCTGATCCCGGTGAAAGTCACTGGACTGCTGTCAAGAATATCCTGAAGTACTTAAGAAAAACTAAGGATTCATTCTTGATATATGGAGGGGAAGAAGAGCTCATTGTAAAAGGGTACACTGATGCTAGCTTCCAAACTGATAAGGATGACTCAAGATCGCAATCTGGGTACGTGTTTTGTCTAAATGGTGGCGCTGTAAGCTGGAAGAGTTCAAAGCAAGAGACAGTTGCTGATTCTACTACAGAGTCTGAGTATATTGCTGCCTCAAATGCTGCAAAAGAGGCAGTATGGATCAAGAAGTTCATAACAGAACTTGGGATTGTTCCTAGCATTGTGGACCCTATAAGTCTCTACTGTGACAATAGTAGAGCAATCGCACAAGCTAAGGAACCTAGATCACATCAACGATCCAAGCATATACCTAGGCGATTTCATCTCATTCGAGAGATCCTTGACCGAGGAGATGTAAAGATATGTAAGGTGCATACTGATGAGAATATTGCTGACCCACTCACAAAACCTCTTACACAACAAAAACATGAGGGGCACACTAGATCATTAGGCATTAGGCAAATGTCTGATTGGCTCTAGTGCAAGTGGGAGATTGTTGGTGTATGCACTATGAGCCTTTATGCTTTTTCATTTGTATCATTTTTCTACTTATCAATTGAATAAATATTTTAGTTTAAAATTGTTTTAAACATATTTATCCTTGGAGTAATAGGTCATATAAAAATTATTCCTAAAATGTCCCTAGTTAAGTATTTACATGGGGACATGTAAATACACTGAGACTAGTGTGTGAGTGTACTGATGACCTGATCTCATAGATCATAGATATAGATGATATCGAGTCTTCACACGGGTACACATTAAGAGTAATGATGTACTGGACAGACCCACCATGAGAACGTTGCATGGATCGTTACATGATTGTCATAAACGATTCTCAATGTGATAATGGTATATGTAGTCCTTCGACCTGAAGTCACTACGATTCCTACATGAGGAGTTTATTGTTTTAATACAATTAAACGTCTTCTGTAACAAGAGGACTATAAAGGTTGTGATTAGGCAATGAACAAATTATGCAGAGGGATGTGAGTGATGTAGATGGGATTTGTCTCTCCTATATGACAGGAGTGATATCCATAGGCCACTTGATGGAGTAAGACTAAGAAAACGCATGGCCATGCTAGAAAGAATAAATATTAGATATTTATTCGGATCCAGTCTACTCCGGTATCAAGGCAAAATAAATTGGGCCGTACAAGGATGACGCGACCATGCCTTGGGCCCAATTAGGATATCGTGACAAAAGGAATAAACGTATTAAATAATTATCACTTATAGGTTATGTTGATAATATTCGGACATAATGATGCATTGCTAGATGCCGCTCTTATTTTATATTAATAATAAAATAGTTTATTATTAATATGACCGGGTATTTTACCTATAGGGGCACACACATAGAGTAAGCCCATCAGAAAATGTTGTCTTATTTTAGTTGGACTAAAATAAAGCTATTGGGCCTAACTCATTTGGAATGAGTAAGGAGCCCACTTTTAGAGAGAACAAATTAGGTCAAACCTAAGCCTATAAATAGAGCATAAGATGCTCATAGGCCGTTCACTGAAGTGAGACACAAATTCGCAAAAAGTTGCAAGAGCTACACGCCGTCAACCTAGCAGTTGGCAAGTGTTGCGATTCTGGTGGGAGTGCTCGTGTGGACTCCTAAAGGACGAGGCTACGACTGCTTCGGAGTTCTTCAAGAGGTAACCTAAAATAATTTCGAAATTGTTTTTGTGCTTTGAAACACGGAACTTTGCAAATCCTATGGAATCCCTTTATTTTTCCGCTGCTCATGCTTAGGGATTCCTAACATAGACTTCACTAAAACCTTTGCTCCTGTAGCCAGACTTAAGGCTATCAGGATACTTCTTACATTTACAGGTTTTAAAGGTATTACATTATATCAGATGGATGTAAAGAGTGCTTTTCTGAATGGTTTTATTATGGAAGAAGTTTATATAAAACAGCCTCCTGGTTTTGAAGATATATCTCTTCCCAATCATGTTTTTAAACTAAGTGAAGCACTATATGGTATAAAACAAGCTCCCAGAGCTTGGTACGACAAACTCAACAAATTTCTTATTTTAAAAGGCTTTACAAAAGGACAAGTTGACACAACCCTATTAAGAAAAGGCACTAAGAATCACTTTATTATTGTACAGATCTATGTGGATGATATTGTTTTTGGTGCTATTGATGATAGTCTGTGTAAAAAATTTTCAACAATAATGCAAGCAGAATTTGAAATGAGTATGATGGGAGAACTTAAATTCTTCTTAGGCTTGCAAATTCAACAGACTATTGATGAAATTTTTATTCATCAACAAAAGTACACCAAGGAACTCCTCCAAAAATTTAAAATGGCTAATACCAAGCCCATGAGTACTCCTATGCATCCCAACTATACTATAAATAAAGATGATTCCGGTACATTAGTGGATCAGACCTTATATCGAGGAATGATTCATTCACTCTTATATCTTACATCTAGCAGACCTGACATAATGTTTAATGTATGTGTATGTGCAAGATATTAATCAGATCCCAAGGAATCACACTTGTCTATAGTGAAGAGGATTCTAAATATCTTATTTAGAATGACTAATCTAGGGCTGTTCTACAAACGAACAGACTCTTTCTCTTTTTCTGGATTTTGTGATGTAGACTTTTCAAGAGATCGACTTGATAGAAAAAGTACCAGTGGCGGATGTCACTTCTTGGGGAGCAACTAAATTTCATGGAGCAGCAAAAATCAAAACTCCATTGCACTTTCAACTACCGAAGCAGAATATATGTCTATAGCTGGATGCTACTCTCAACTTCTTTAGATCAAATATCAACTTGAGGATTACTTAATCAAAGAAAACAAAATCCTAGTCTTTTGTGATAATATAAGTGCAATAAACCTCTCCAAGAACCCAATTCAACAAAGCACATTGAAGTCAAATATCACTTCATTCGTGACTATGTTCTAAAGGGAACCTTGGATCTAAAATTCATGGACATAGATCATCAATGGGCAGGCATACTCACTAAGCCTCTAGCAGAGGTCAAGTTTAATTTCATTAAGCATAATTTAAATTTAAAAATTATTGCCTAAATAGTCTGCTCTATGTATCAATCTACTATACATTGCCTTGTTTGACTTCACACTTTGAGAGACTTACTATAGAAAATATTTTTCAGTTTTTACTTTCTAAAACGTGGTAGCAATTATCACACTTTAGTATAACCACTCTCTGAATACCTTTTCTCTCTCTTCTGGTGCAAATTTTTGTAAACGTCCCCTCACTTTTACTTTTTCCCACTGTTTTTCATCATATCTTTCTCTTCCCTTTTCAACTTCTCTTTCGAAAAATTTCTTCTCTCTTCTGAAAAACCCTCTTCTTCTCTTCTCACCAAAGAAATAGAATTCAAAGTCTCCAACATTATTGAATCCTCGGTTCTCAACCTCAAGCAGCATAAGCTACAAGGGCGTGATATCTCTGAAGAACTCGACGACATTAGCTGGACTCAGTTCTGTCTAGACCAAACTCCATATTCTCCATCAATGGTTTTCAGCTTCTAGAATTCCGTCTTAGTGAACAAGTCAAAATTTCTTGTTCTGGGTTGTCTTCACGGGAAATCCATTGAAATCTCTACGGACCTCATTGCTATTGTTACTAGATATCCCAATGTAGGGGATGTGTACGATGAGCTCTTCAAATTCAATGTGGTTTCTTCTCTAGAGATCAATGAACTGTTGTATGGAAATCAACATCCGGTCAAGTTTGCATCTAGGTCTCTCCTCCCAAAGGCCAAAATGTTACACCTTGTGATGAAGCAAATATTTTGCCCTAAAAAAAGTACGAAGGACACTATCACCAAGCTTGATTATTTTTGCATGTATCACATGCTCTTCAAAGAAAAGGTTAGCTTGCCTAACATCACCATGACATATTTAATCTCATCCATAGGGAAGAAACAGAACAAGATTCCTTATCCAGTCATCCTTATGAAAGTCTTTGAACTTGAAAATCTTCAACCAACTTTAGTATCAGACTTGGTTACCCCTTCCATGATGGTTAGTAAGTTACCTGCCTTCTCCTCTGCATATACTTCATCTTCCAGTACTACTTCAACCCTCCAAAAGAAGAAGAAAAAGGTTGTTTCTTTGAAGAAAAGAAAGTTTAATCCATCTCGCACACCAAGTACTCGCTCCACTAAGAAGCCAAGGAGGTTGGTTCTTGAAGAGTCTGATGCCCCATCTGACAAATCAGACTCACCACCTGCTCGAGCACCCGTCTCCTCTCCGATTGCACCTCCAACAACATCTAAGGGTTCTCCGGACCCTAATGATCATCTCCCCATTGGAAGGCTACAACAGCTTCCTCTTAAAAAGAAGTCTGGTAACTGTATCAAGGTTTCTGTAGTTAAAGCCCCACAGACTCAAATTCCTCTGTTTCGACCATCTTTTGAGTCCCATTTGAAGCCACTTTCTAATGAAGAAACCATGGCCATATTCACTTCTGTTTTCTCTACCTTGTATCCTGATGTCACTTTCTTAGACTGGACTCCCTCAAACTGGAAATCCAAATTCAATGAGCTTCGAACTGACTATCAAAGAGTCATGGATGACAATAATGATACATTATAAGAATGTGGCGGCTATCCTGCATATGCTCACTATCTGCGCTTCATTCGTGGATACCTGTGACACCATCCCCTCTCTGAAGTCTGTACCTGGGAACATCTTGATTGGCTCAATCAATTTTATACCTATATTGCTATCTATCTCAGTGACAAGAGTGCCTTTAGAGCTCCACTCAAGTGGAAGAGGTCTCCTTCCCTTGAGACATCTCATAAAAGGCTAAGGTCTGAACCCTTGCCTTCCCAGACTGTGCTCTCTCCTCTCCTCAGCCTATTCCTCTAGCCATTTTGCCTCCACCATTACCTCACCCCACCTCATCCCTCGCTATTGTCCTTTGTTCCCCAATCTCTATTATTGTTCACAAGTCTTGCCTTCCCCTTCTTATCAAACACTACCCCACCTTACCTTAATATTTTGATTTCAAACCTGTGCTTGACACCTTTGACCCTACCTATTCTACCCCTCAAACTCAAGTCATTGTGAATAACCCTTCCTTCAATCCATACAGACTTCATATTTACCCGTTTACCCCTAAACGTTACCCTCCTCTTCCCATTGAATGGCTTATTGGCTTCCTAGACCTGTTTTCCAATGATGACTTAGGGATGTATCATGTACTTCCAGCTGAACAGACATGTGTGGCTCGTAATCTTAAGCATGGTTTCATCACTCTTAATGATGTCTCCATCAAAAACTGCCATGTCGCTACTCCCTGGAAGAAGATTCTTTTTTAGGTTCCAAGACCTCCTCCTCCTGCTAAGTGGATCTCTTTGGGTAGACTCAAGAAGCCCATGCCTCTCAAGCCTAAGCCGATCTCCAAGCGTCTCTTTCATCCCAAGCAACTTTCTGCTGCAACTATCAAAAGTCTTTGGACCACACCCAATCCCATAGAAGCTTACGCAGATGCATTATGGTGCCATTTTCTTTGGACTCTCTAGGAAGAACCTTCCTGTTCTTATTCCTCATCTTCCTATAATCCTATCTTTTTATATCGTCCCTCTTTGATTACTTTTCATTCCTCGTATCTGTTTATTTTTCAAACTCATTTTTTCACTGTTCTTTCATCTGCTGCTTTCCCTCTTTTCACTTCTAGTCTCACTCACGATTTACTCTTTGAGTTTTGATGATGTTCACTTTTTTGTTGATTACAATAGGGGGAGTTAATGTAGAAGTTTTTTTTGTGGTTTAATGTATTGAGTGAGAATGATACATATTATATGAACTATTTTAATCAGTGAAGAATCTGCTTATTTTATTTCGCCTTTAACATTCTTATGATTCTATGTTACTCTGATGATAAAATTTTTCCCATGAAAAGACTTGATGTTTGTTATCGACAAATAGGGAGGATTGTTGAGAAAAAGTCTGGACAAAAAATATAAGTATTAAGTATTATTGGACCAGACCCCAAACTTCATGATTTGTTTATATCGATCATCAAGTATTTTCACTAAAAGAATAAAGTCTGAACTGCTCTTAACATTTTCTTTTAAGTGCAAAAGAAAATTTTAGAATACGAAGATCAAGTTGTAAAAACTAAGGGGGAGTGGACGCATTCTTTAAGAAGTCTGGTAGAACAACAAAAGTCTGATGAAAGCATCTTGCATAAAGAACTCTTCATTAACGTTTGAAAATCTATTTTGGTGATACTTCAAATGAAATGATCATATTATATTTACGTGCTTCTCATCAAAGAACAAAAGAATAAAATCAATAGAAGCAGCAGATGTTAGCGTACCTATTTCTGCAAACTCTGATCGCAAGTCAGAAACCTCACCAGGACATCTCTGAAAGAACCCCTCGCTCAATCTAGAATACACTCATGAAAAGTTTTGTGCATGGAAATACATAAGAAACTATTTTCGTGAAAATATTAAAATATGATTCAGACCTCTCTCAAGCTTGGATTCAACTTCGAGGTCTGATCTCTAGAAGCCTATGGCAAAATACCTTTAAGGATGTCCAACGTATATATCTTCTCTCAAGAAGTATCAATGGCTATTACCTCTAAGCCTCTATAAATATCAAGGAAGTTTGAACATTCAAAGATAGTGAAATATCCAAGAAAAAAGTTCTTCAATTCATTATTTAATCTTAGTTCACTTTCTTGTAAAAAGACAAAAACCCTTATTATTCTCTAGCTCTACTTCTAGTAGACTCTGGTCTTGTGTCAAAAATACTTAATGTTTGATCTCAAAATTTATCTATCATTTTTATACACTAAGTTCTTAGAACATCTTCTTTTTACTGATTGTATAAGTTTGATAAGTTACCAGGACTAGTTTGAGTGTTGGGAAACACATTGGCCTGAAGAGGCTTTCGAAAGAATACTTAGGTTAAGCCAGGAGTGGCTTGTTGAAAGAATACTTGGGTTAAGCCAAAAGTGGCTTGTTGAAAAAGAATACTTGAGTTAAGCCAGAAGTAGCTTGGTGAAAGAATACTCGAAGCACAAGTCTAGTGCTTTCATTTTAAAGGAGATTTTACAATAGTAAAAATCCTTCAAGTTGGAAGGGATTGGACGTAGCTTGTGTTGGAAGTGAACCAGTATAAACTCTGTGTGTCTTATTTTCTTTCCTTATCATTTGATTACTTATATTTGTTTTGATTTGAGAATTTATAAAGAAAAAGAGTCTAAGACTTATTCAACTCCCCTTCTAAGTTTGACTCTGAACCATCAATGATAATAATTATGATGAGATTAATGTTGATGTGAATTGGTTGAATGGTGAATAATTATTGATGTGAATACTAGTGATATTGTACATGGTGAAGGTAACTGTGTTAGGAATGCTATGTTGTTATGAAAATCTTGATGACGGTAATCAAGTAATAGTACTTAGTGATGGTAATCAAGAGGCAATGGTGATATTATTGATGTTTAATATAGCATGTGCATAAAGCTGCTCGTAAGATGCATGGGTCCTATGAAGAGGCTCAGATAGGAGGGCGACCTGATGGTAAGGCACAGACCCTATAATGGTTCCTTAGGGATTCATAGCTACTTTAGAATAAGATTCTAGAGGAGGCCTGCAACCCTAGCTGAGTTGACTTGTCTGTAATCACTTGGGGTGACAAGGTTGCAAATGGGTGGCGGTTCGATATTGGTAAAAATGATATATATATATATATATATTGATTATTAAATACTCTAGTATATCCCATCAATAAAGTTGGATTCGCATGCATATGCATTAGTATGGTAGCATTGAGCTAGGTGAACTGCAATGCAGTTGACAATGATTAATGAATGTGAGTGATTATTAATGATACCAAAATGTTAAATGATGATGCATGATGTTATATATGATGCTATGACATGAATTGATTGGATATCCTTATGGTTGTGTAATCCGATCAATATTTATCATTTAGTATATAGTTGCTCATCCCTACTATCTTTCATTACAATGAACTTCACAGATGACAAAGAATGGTGAAGTTCTAAGGAAAATAATGGTGCAAGATTGCACCTTGGGATCGTAATTAAATTATATAGCTTTTGGTTGAAAATGATAGTTGTATGCCTTGACCGATGCTGCTAGAATTGATAATTTATGTAGGTAACTATTAAGTGCCTTACTAGAGGTTGTATACAGTTAGATGATATGCATGGTTGAGTTATACCTAGTGGTGCCATGAAAGTGATCCAGGTGAATTATATATGTATATATGATGATATAGCATGTTGATTTTGCTAAAATAGGCAAGAACTGTTTAGTATACTTGATTTTATGATCACTATATGTCTAGAAACTGTTTTGTGTAATGAATTAATGAGATAGGATGTTGAATATATGAAATTGCACATTAGGCCAAGTCTAGTATATTAAATTGCATGAATAATTAATAGATGACAAAACTTGGTAGAGAAGTGAAAGTGATCACTAAGAAATGCATGGTTAAGTCCAAATTAGGCATATGATTGTATGTGTGGTGGAGATTTGGTGCTAGAGCCATCTGAATTGAATTTCACAAGTCATGTAAAATGACCATTTTTGGCCTAAATCATTCAATGTGAGTGAAATCCAATTGGAATGGAATTTTGACATGGACTTGGACCATGAGTTTAGAAATGGTATGTACTAGCTTTTGTCAAAATTTGATCTCATTTGGATGAGGTTTGGTTAGCTTAAGCAAATATGTAAATTGGATTTTTAAAAGAAAATGTCCATTTTCTGTAGCTGCTGACAACTTAATTATGACGGTTTTGCATTTTGTTATGTTGGGAACTTTCTATGCCAAATTAGTCTTCCCTTCCCGCATAAAAGTTGTAGGTATCTGAGCTACAAAGATGTACCAATTGGTTTCACCTCGATAGGTGTTTTGTAGCTCAAGTTACTCCAGCATGTCCCTATTGTAAGTTTTTACATAGTAGTTCTACATTTTGTTGCACCGGGAATTTATGGGTAGAACTGGCCTTTCCTTCCTTCACAAAAGTTGTAGGTATCTTAGCTACGAAGATGTAAGTTTCACCTTGGTAGGAATTTTGTAGCTCAAGTTATACACAAAATACTCCAGCGTGTACTTGTTGAAATTTTTTGCATCATAGTTCTATATTTTGTTGCCCTGGGAATTACATGGGCAAAATTGACCTTTCCTTCCTTCATAACAGTTGTAGATATCTAAGTTACAGAGGTGTACCAATTGGTTTCACCTCGATAGGAGTTTTACGGCTCAAAGTGATGTGTAAAACACTCCGTGTTCCAAACCATGTACAACAAAAAAATTATATTCTAAATTTTAGTAATTTTCTTTGGGTCTTTTAATTGAATTAAAATGTCACAACAACTTTTAGTTTTCTCTTTTTCTGTCTTTTTGTATCAGCTAACAACAACAATAATGTATTTTATAGAAAAAGAGTCAACAGATTGATGATTTTGTAGTTTTTTTTTGGAGGGCATATAGTTTTTATTTGGTTTTGGTGAAACTGGATTTTTATATTGTTTCAAACGCAACTTGTCATTGTTACCAAAAAAACGCGACTTGTCATTATCAAATACAAGATGATAAGAGAGGAAACAACAACATGGACATATATTATACAAATTCTACGGTAGGTATATGAAGACCGACCACACGTGAACTATGATGCTCAGAATATTTTACGATGATGATTCCATATTGCAACCAATATGTGCTTTGTAATGATGGAATCCATTACATGTAAGTGCAAGTTGGGTTTCATGCAAATTTTAAAAAATTTGTGTTGCTTCTGGGAATTTGCTTTCTTTATTCATTATTACTAGTTTTGAATGGCTGCTCTAAGTTAATTTCTTATGGGGGGTGATGAGCCTGTAAAGGGGATTCCCTAGTGCAAAAGTGAATACCACCTAGAATTATACCTAATATGGAACAATTATTTCTAATTATAGCCATTTCTTTTATTTAAAAAAACCAAAACCAAAACTTTGATCCTGTGGAGTCCCCCATTAAACTTTTGGGACCATAAAGGCAAAAACTATGGTAAAATTTGCAAAGGTGATACCCTTCTCAGGATATGAAGTATATTCTTTTTAACAAATCAATTGAAAACTACTTTCTTGAACATTCTTATCTTTTTCTCTTGGACAACCGAAGAGCCAACTACCCTAATTAAGAATTAAGAACCTTAACTTATAAAGTAGAGATAACGTCAATTATATCTACTTTAGGGTGTCCTGGTTCCATTTCGCATCTTCTCTTTGAATGCACCCCTCAAAGTCAGAACCTAACCGAGAACTTTATATGCCCCTAGGATTATTATTTTGAAACTAATTTGTGATGCATAAACTCTCTGCACTCATGTATAAGAAAAAGAATCAAGTGAAAATCATTTTAAAAAATATTTTTTTCTAATACTACAACTATATGGCTGATATTAAAATTGAATAAGCGCAACATACCAATCACTTATATATAGTTGTATGGTCAAAATTTATTTGTCTAATGAGGGCAGATTCCATGTGCTACGTCTCTATACATGCACACAAACACACATTTTGCTCCCTTACCATCTGTTGACACAAGTTGGAATTTATGTGACAAAATCAAATTTGTGCTCGCGACGGTATTATTGTTGTTGTCGTCGTCCATAAACAGCTGAATGTAACCTGAACTACACAAAAAAAACATGTTCAAAGACAATAACTTAGTGTCCTTGTAAACAACACTAAAGTGGTATCTGTGCTATACAGTTGGATTTTCTTGGCTTAATTCCTTTTCTCATCAATAAAACCTCTACTACCATGGTTAGTTAAGATATTCCTCACTCCCCTACCCATCACAAATTAATTAATTCACCGAGAAGTGAGAAAAATCTCACTCTCACTATAATATCAAGCGACATAGTTAACAATAAAATGGACATGTTAATGCACTTTAGTCTTAACATTAACAACCTTTTACACAGTTGGGAAACAGCAGTCCTCATTCTCCCACTTTACCAAAACAGAATTTCTTTGCTGCTCTACCCTCTGAAGATGTGAAGACAACTGGAACAGATCAACAGTGGCTCCTCCATGTTCGGAGGAAAGACGACGATATTTGACATTGGACAAGTCTGATGGTTGGCAGATATCATCTCTGTGAACTTGAGAAGCACAGCCAGAATCAGAGACTGTTGTAGTTGCAGATCTATTCTTGATGATTTCCTTAGAGGTTATATTACACTGAAAGGACTTATTTGGTACATATCTATCCACACAGCTTATCCTCAAAGGTGTTTCAGAAACTTGATCATCTCCGTCAGTCATGCAGATGCCGTGAAAAATTTGGGGACTAGCCAAGGGATTTCCTGCTGTGTGGTGTGATGGATTCTGTGGCTGATCTGACAGAAGAGAGAGAGCACAGCTAGATAATTCCTGAGCAAGTGTCATGGGTGCAGCGAGATGAGGACTGTAAGATGATTCCTCTTCAAGTTTGATATGTCCACTCTGAGAGATTTGATCATGCTTCCCTTGGAGAAGTATGCCACCTTGAAATATGTCTTGAAAGGCAAACTGGGGTATGTTCTGTAATGAAGACCCCAGAAACTTAGTTCCTGCTAACACAATAAATGTAAGAAACATTCTCAGATTCTTGGCAAAGGTTTGTTGGATAAAGATAGTAACAAACAGGAACACCAAACAAGCAACATAAATAACAAATTATGGAACTTTTAATTTCTCTCCTGAAGAAATAAATCTGAGAGCTGTAGTTTCAATTGTTTTCATTTTTTCTCAAGCACAAGTTATAGATTGATATTGTATGACTTTGTTTCATCTGTAACAATCCTTAGAACCTTGTTTAAGTATGCATTGAGTATTCTTAGGATTAATATAATCCAAATTCATTATTAAGTATTTGGTAACCTTGGATATATTGCACATCTTGTAAGAATACAAGTGGACTTTTCTTGAAATTTTTCAATTGAATATGAATAATACATTCTCTAAATAGCAGTTGAAATGGAAAATATTTAAGTAATATCACAATACAGACAGAAAACCAGGCTTCAACACTGGTATGTTTGAACATTGAGTATAAAAATATAATAAATACATACAAAACAAACATTTGTTAAATGGTCCACATCATTCCTTGGGACCACGATAATTAAGAGATAGAGTGATAATATAATTTAAAGAACCTATAAGTGCCTCTTTTGTCTACTATGTTTATAAAATTTATGCTGTCTTTTCTAGGCTTGTGGCTATAATTTTAGTTAATGACAAGAATTATATCATTTTTATTTTTTTTGAGAACTACCCTGCAGTTGTCAAAAAGTCATCAGACATAGAGTATATAAAAGAAGCTTTCAGTGCAGCTAATAAAGCCACATTAGCTTGAGTTGACCCAAATTCCCTATAGTATTTGCATCTTACTGTTAAAAGAAGACACATTTCACTTTCTTTAAATGACTTCATTCTCATGATTGATATTTGATAGAATATTTAAAGAATAAATTTCAGCAAAATCAAACATACATCATTAATTTAGTTATACACTACTAAACGAAGTTCTTGACATATCTACTCTTATAGTGACCTGAAAAGCATGATATCTATAGTTTATGTCTTGAGGCAACTAATAGAAAATGCCAAATCTGATTTATGATTTATACTTGTCCCTAGAGGATCAAGTAAAGACTAAAGAGATTTCAGCTATACAACCTATAAACCATTGACTCACGGGAAAATACAACAACCATGTAGAAGAGGACATAGTAAAAAAGAAATATATAAGCAAAAGAGAAAAATAATATACCTATCAATGTCATGTAATACTAAAGAAGTCAAAAACTTACACAGCTCTTCAAACTTCTATCAATAGTTAATTACAAATAAATTTATTCTATTAAAAGTCCTCCAATAAGTAGTTTTACATACAGATATTCTATTAAAAGTCCTCCAATAAGTAGTTTTACATACAGATAGACCCTATCTCCGTACAAAATCCCAAGTAATATATATGGTGGCTATGCCTTTTCTTGACATAGAAATCCTACAGGTTTAGAGCAGACAGGCATTTTCAATATGTATTTTTCTTCCTGCCCTTTCTTATCCAGTGCTATAACTTTCCCTCATTCTTTCTTCTTCAGCATACACCTACATATCTAACTCTTCGTACTAATGCATTAGTGTCTAAATATTATCAATGTCTCAACTGTCTTGAATGATTTTTCTTTTTCTAATTAAAACAATCACTTATATCTAACATCTACTACCAAAAGAAATATCTGACATCATCACTCATCCCTTTATCCTCATTCTGTAGCATACCTGATTATTAATATAATTGTATGTCCGCTAAAGAAGTTTAACATGAAAAGTTTGACATATGGACAGTGCTGAATACGTGGGTCATAAAAGCTGCTAAATGATAAGATACTCATCAAGAAATTACTAATAACAAAAAATTGCACTTGGACAAAAAGAGCTTTTAAAAGTTGAAACATTAAATGAGAATTCTGTCTTATCCATGCTAATGAAGGTACTAATGATAGATTCTTCATACCTTGATGATATGACTGAAGAATCTTGTGTTGTTTACCAGTCATATAATCAAATTGAGGTTTCCTTCGTCGTTCATTGTGTCCTGCAAGACGCCTACGACAACTGCGTTTACCATCATCAAACTCAGCTAGCAAATGGAACCTAATTCAAAAACAAAAAATCGTACAGTTCAATACATAACAGTCAAGTTCTTCAAACACTAAAATCAAATCGAAGAAGATACGTCACCTGAAATACAATAAAGAGTCAATCTACGGTTATACACATTGATTGATTTGTTTAATCAAATATGCATTGCCATTTGTCATATTAATTTGAACTAGATTGGTTGTAGGGAATGAAAACTCTTAAATCATTGTATTAATAGGACCCAACAGTAGAACCATATGAAAGTAAAAATAAGGGATGCCCCAAGGTCTGTTTATTCTAAGAAAAAGCTTAATGCTTTTATCTTCTGTTTTACTAATAATTAAAAGAATTTCACCTTATTTGCACTTTGTTTCTTGCTTTTTACCTTGCTTTATGCTTTTGCTAACAACATTTCTGGTACAACTATTTGGAAACGAGAAACAAAGTAGCATTTTTTAAATTATCAGCAAAACAGAAAATAAAACAAGAAACAGTTCTTTTTAGTAATGGTTTTTCATAGGAAATAATTTGCTCAAAGTTTATTTGTTTCTGAGCAACGGGATTGGGGGTACCTCACCAATTAAACAAATATAAGGATCTTATATAAATGTCACGAGAAGTCTAAAACATGTAATATATCTATCAAAGGACCACAGAAACACCTGCTGCACTGCTGGCAAAACCTCTGTTCAATGCCATTAACAATAACTTTAGCTGTCTTGGAGTGAACATCACAAACTTTATGCCTTTTATGGTAATCTTTTGAGGAGCTAAGATCCATGTTACAACCATGAACTTGGCAGACAGGAGCCTGTGCAGGTAAGCTGGAAGTGCGAGCTCTCTTTGCAAGCGTGGTTGATTGTATAGACGTTAAAGTGAACCCTTCTTTTACCACCTTAGCACTGCTTGCACCTTTACAATCTGCTAATCTTCCTAGGTTCAGATCAATCAGCGAAGAATCATGAGTTTTTGACTCAACTACAGAGCTTAAATGCTTCGACTCAGATTCTTCTTCCCCCAAAGATGAATCCAAAGCAATAACATGAGTGGATGAATTCCCTCTCTTGATAGAATTACTGTCTAGTTCATAGCTAGGTGTCTCTAGAAGCTGGCTACCGTGAAATGATGGCTTTTGCATCAAGTCAGGAAATCCTAAGTCCACAAATTCCATGCCGTTAACTACCCCTCTGTCTGAATTAAACCCATCTCTCTCAAAGTTTGACTTGTTGTCCCATTCAGCCAATGCTTTTCTACTTTTCATAAAAGCATCAAGTGAAAAATCCATTTCATCAGAAAACAAATACCCTTTCTCTTCAGGGCCGTAGCTCCAAGATTCCATTGGTACAACCGAATTGAAGCTGCAGATGCTATGAAATAACCAAGAAGCCTACTACAATCCAAAAGAAACACATTAATCCCTTGCTAAAATTAAAAGTTTTATACTCACTTGATCACACCAAATTTGGTAAATACATACATAAACACATACTACTACACAAGTCATAACTATTGCCATAGACAAATAAGGCACATGCACTAAATGAACACACAGGAAACACCATAAAAAGAAACAAGAATGACAACAAACATGTCAAAATATAACAAATTCCCATCAACTAGCGACAAGAAGAATTTCACCAGAAGAAGAAAAGAAGATAATCAGATCCCACTTTGTTCGATACACAAGAAAATTCATAATCCCTGAACTGTTGGTACCAGCCAAAAGTAGCATCTAAAAATCTCAACTTTTTTTTACAGGGACATTGACACTAAGACAAACCAAAGAACCAGAAACAGAAACAGAAAACTCAAAAGGGTAACCCAAATCAAACCAAGATTGCATGATTATCCATCTTCCAAGTTCCATCCAACAACTCTCATAACATTCAAGACCCCAATGAAGTTAAAATGGTGGGGGCTGCAGCAGGAGAATAAGAAGAGAGGTGGAATACAAAAGAAGCAAATGAACATGCCCACATTAGAAGAAACAAAAAGGACTCATTTTTCTTGGTAGAAAAGAGGAAACAAACCGCTAGAGGAAGAATGGAAAACGAGGGTGGTGACGGATTGAAGGAAAAAGAAAAGAAATGAATTAGCCGTATCACTGTTCCATGATTCTATTCCACACAGTTTCTCGGGAACCAAACAGCCAAAAAAGATGGTATCTTGAAATAACCTGACAGATGGGTGGCACCTTGTGAGTGGTTTAAGCACACACCAGAGTAAACAGGGAAGGAGAGAGAGAGAGAGAGAGAGAGAGAGAGAGAGAGAGAGAGAGAGAGAAGTGGTCTAGTTTTGTTTTATCAGTGTAGTGGTAACGTTGAAGCAGATGGAGCGTGAGTCAACATGATTTCTTCCTCTACTACCACCAAACCAAAAGCATGTTGAGGTCTTTTGTAGCTTTTGAGACAGCACCGCAATTCCATTTTGATACATTTGATTTGCTTCTATTTACACAGAAACAGACCAGGCACACCCATCGAATATTCTATTGTAACAAAACAATAATAACAAATTATCTTTTTGAATTAATTTATTATCATAATAAAAACTTGGTTTAGCTAAGGGTTTAATATCTATAAATTTTTCCATATAGACTCAATCCTTATAAATTTAGGATTTGATGCATAGCATTATTTTATTATCTAAATCTAATCTATTAATATATGTTGTTATTACTCTATTAAATTTAATCTATTAATCTATGTTGTCATTACTCTATTAATAGCTTTAGTTAATTCGTGTAAATATGTAATTGCCGTTATTGATATTATGTTAATTATTGAATTGACAACAAAATTAGTGAAGAAAAAAATTGAAGCAAATAATAGAATCAAGGGAGGAACCCAATCCTAATCATATTTTTATAAGGACTAAATCTAAAATTTAAAAATTTTGTAAGAATTAAAGTTAAACTTGTATTTTTTAATGAATAAATGAAAATGAAAATGAAAATGAATGAAAAGAAAAATATTGGGTGGATATAAAAGAAAAGAAGTAGACAAAGGAGTTTCTCTTCTTTAGTTTAGATATAGATGAAAAGAATATGAATAAAAATAAATAAATTATATAAGAAATAAATTAAATTTTATATATAAAAATAATTTTTATCATGACAAATTTAACATATAAATTTTCTTAAAAAGTGAATATTTATTGTGGGTATTAATATTTATTAAACAAAATTTTCATATTATTTTCTTTTATATGATAGGAAATTAATTTCTAATGTGATAATGTTTTTCTTTCATCTCTTTCTTTTATTTCTTTTTAACCTCCTTTCATTTCCTTCTGAAGACTTAAGTGAAATATAAACGAGTTTTAAATATAGATATAAGACACATATTATGAATAGAAAAAGTAAATTTTAAATAAAATACTGTTGAATTTATCTTATAAATAAAAGTAGATTGATCTTAAATTTAAATATAGGTTTTAAAATTCTTTAATGTTGTGCACTTACAACGTAGTTAAAATATTGAAAGTTATTTCAATAAAAAATAAAGAAATAAAAAATTGAAAGTTATTAAACGTAGTTAAAGTACTAGTAGTGATTAGAAATATAAACATCTTCGATTATGATGATGATTTTCCTCACCGTAAAGGCGTGAATCCCGTTTTTCAAGGCACTTTTTGTCAAAGAAAAAAAAACCTTTTATCAAAGTTGGATTGGAGGCTCTCTGCCATGAAATAAGTTTAAAAGTCATTTTTTCATAGATTTAAAATTCAATTTTTAAAAGAGTGATTGATGAAATTTGTGACTGAAGTTTCTGAATGGGATAACTTCACCTTGCAACTTATCTGCTTCCACATGAATCTCATCAGGAGATCCTCATTGTGTTTAATATTAAAATTTATTTGACTGTTTAATTCATATCTCAATCAATCTGAATTTATAGTGAAAAAATGTTTTAAGAAAATCAAAAGGGCTACTCTAGTTAACAATATACATTAACAAAACTATGTTGGAATATTTTATAGAAGATGACAATATTGTAAAAAAAATTAAACATACAAAAACAAAATTTAAAAGATCAAACAAGAAATTTAAATAAACAAAAATGATCAAACTTGTATTTCTATCATTATTTTGTAAAACTCTCTTCTAAGTCTTATTAGTTTTTTTAAAGGCTGCCTTAAATAAATTAAAATGAATATGCATCTAAGCATCTAATTTAAGAAGGTAGATATTTCTTTTGATTTTTTCTTAATATAAGTCCTTGATTGAAAATTTTTGCTGTTGCAACATATAGTATTCTTATTAGTGGTTTGTATTCCATGGAGATGCTCCACGTACACTCACCAAATAAACTCTTCTTATTAGGAGCTACCAACTTGCCGTTAACATTCACATCACTTTGCCAAAATAATGTCATTTCTCGAGGAATGCTTAACTAGCACTTAATATGTTGCCTTTTTTATCCATTAAAATAACAAACACGGGAGAATAAAAACATAAAAATTACACTAGTAGAAAAATCAATTCGCACTATATGTATTTAGTGACGACATAAAGATTTGTCATCTTTTGTTACAGATTTAACGACGGTTAAATATTAACGACTAAAATAAGGTTAATAATAGATAAGGAAACGAATTTAGCAATAGATTCTGTGGCAAAATTTATTTGCTGAAGAGTTTGGCAGCAAGTATACCATATCTATGGCCAAATATTTCATTCCGCGATCTTGTTTAAAGAGTTTGGCAATAGTTATACCATATTCATGGCCAAATATTTCATTTTGTGCCTTTGTCTGAAGCATTTGATGACAATTATACCATATCTGCTGCCAAATATGTAATTTCACGCCCTTATATGAAGACTTTGGTGACAGATAACTATAACTGTCGCTAACTGGCTTCAGGCATTGTCAGACATTAAAGATGTCAGAAGAGATTGCGATGGTTAAACGTATCCGTGGCAAAATAGATTTCAGTTTAGTGTCATTGTCTAAAGAGATTGCAACGGTTGAATGTATTTGTGTCAAATGATTGCATTTAGCAACGGTTGTGTATGTATCCGTCGCCAAAATAGAGTTTATTTTTGTTCCCTGTCTGAAGATATTAGACATGGATAACTACATTGTTGCTAAATTTGTTCAGACACTGTTAAAACTTCCTTTGGTGACGATTGAACGTATTTGTGGCCAAATAGATTTTAGTTTGACATCATTCTTTAAAGAAATTGCGATGGTTGAATGTATCCGTGGCCAAATGATTGCATTTGTTGATGGTTATATATGTATCCGTCCCCAAATATATTTCATTTTGGTGCCCTGTCTAAAGATATTAGCCACGAATAACTACACTGTCACTAAATTTGGTCAGACACTATTGAAACTTCAGATAGTTAATCAACACTTTGCGATGGATTTACGATTTCCCTCATCAAATTTTGATAGATGTGACATCTTTGCCACGGGTTTGGCGGCAGATATGAGTTCGTAACTAAATACTTAATCCTTAAATCAAGTTGGTTCCCTTCTTCCCTCCCTATTTTCACCCAACTCCCCTCTCTCTCTCTGTCTCTCTACCTTTTCCCTCTCGAGCCTTCATCACCACCTATTACTCTCTCTCTCTCTCTCGCACTCTATCTATGTTATCCCTCCCAGCACTACCACCGTTGATGTAGGAACGGAGATCTAGTTCTCCTTCTTCTTTCTCTTTGATGTGTTTCTCTTCTAGTTCAAGGATAACAATGGAAGAATATGGAGAAAACAAAAATAAGGATTGTGAAAATAAGGAAAGTGGGCAAGGTAAAGAGAAAAGGAAAAAGGCGAAATGAAGGAGAGGGTTTAGAAGGGTGAAAGGAAAAAACAACGATTAGTAAAAAAACAGAAAGTGAAGGCGCCACCTTAAGAGGATAAGCCTCAAATCTCACCACCTAAGGGGAGAAAACTCTAAGATAAGAGCTTGCCTAGGTTAAGAAACCCTAACTAAAAAGAAGGGGAAAACTCAACTCACTACTCACAAAAGAAAGAAATGTATTCTCTAATTCAAGGTGTATGTATTACAAATGAGAGCATGCCTTATATAGGCTAAGGGGTGGCACTTGCTCTAACCTATAGCCCAATAAGGCTTTCTAATCCTAATCTAAAAATTAAAAAATTGTATAAAAAATAAAAGAATTATTTTAGCTAAAAGAAGTCTCTCTAGTTGTGTCCTCATCATGCCTTTTTTCCTTAAAAGGATTTGACCTCAAATCCTATAGATCCAAAGTCAGCAGTAATTCTGTAACACCCTCGGTTAGATAAGACAAACCCTTTTTATCTAGGATCATCCTATTTAACCGAGAGGTCACAAGTTTTCAGAAAAAGTAAATATTTTTTTTAAAAAAAAGATGGCAGATCAGTGGAAGCAAATAGTATGTAATTCATATAGTCATTCACAAACTGTAAGTAATTGTACTCATAACAGAATGGGGCACGCAGGCACCCTTAATATTTATACAGTCATCCATGGTCTTATTATTCAACTACAGATATCCTACTTTTAATGAGTACTCTCAGTAAGTCCAACGTATTGCTGTTTCCTCGAACTCCGATTCTTGGTTTCCTAGTTCCTCTGTTAATATTCAATAGTAAGGGTGAGTATAACCCAAGACCCTGAAGGTTACCCGGTGCGGACATAATCCAGTTAACAGATAATATCACATCATGCAATTAACATATTTATAAATATAACAATCAAATGTGCTGTCATGGAATGTATGAGTTTGATTTATTATGATTTATCTTAATTAAGTCTCATGATGCATGTGGGCCCAATAAATCAATTCATTATCTCCTCATTCTTTCTAGAGCGATCGGAGTCCGCCCAAGCCCCCATTCATTTTCATAAGGTACGAATGAACTCATTGGTTCTCATCATTTATATATTATTTTGGGGCTTGGATCTCCGCGATCATAGTTACACTCCGTCATTTAGTTAAAGTACACCAGAATTGCATCGTCTCACCCGGCTTCGGGCGCGACTCTGATGCCATTGGTTTCCGTTCTGGTTGTACTCCCAAGATTCTTCATGGAGATCGAACGTGAGTGTCTTCCACTGTACCAAGTGTATGCTCTAGATATTTTTTTTTCTCCGTCAAAATATTTTCATGATGCAAAATGCATTCTTTTTATCATTTGATCCTTGGGTATCTTATGTGTTTCCAATCTCATAATATTTATTCACAAGCTCTTGGATCCCATCAACCATTCAAACATTGTAAGTTATTCATTCTTATTCTAGAAAATATATTGGTTATATCTTGGCTAAATAATACTTTGTTTAAAGAGTAAAATAATATATTCCTTATTTCATTACTCGTAATTAAAACAATAATAATATCTATAACAATAATAATAGTTAATAATAATAATAAGAATAACAATAATAATGATAATAATAATAGAAATAAGAACAATAATGATAATTGTAACGTCCCAATAATTTAAAAAAAGATTAAAGAAGAGTTTCTAAATGAAAATCCAAATGAAAAATGTCAAAAACCAGGTTTTCCGAGTAAAAAGAGTTGTTTCCGAGTGAAAAATGTGTTTTCCGAGTAAAATAAGTTGTTTCCGAGTGAAAATGTTGAAAACCAGATTTTTCTGAGTAAAATGAGTTTGATTCCGAGTGAAAATGAGTTTTCCGTGTGAATTAACCATGATTCCGAGTGGAATCAAACTGAAAAGAGTTTTCTGAGTGAAAATAACTATGTTTCCGTGTGAAATCACTGAAAAGAGTTTTCTGAGTGAAAATAACTATGTTTCCGAGTGAAATGTGTTTGAGGAAGAGTTTTCTGAGTAAAATATTTGATTCCGAATAAAATCAAACTGAGAAGATGCTTTCCGAGTGAAAGCAGACTGGGAAAAGTTTTCTGAGTGAAATAAGATGTTTTCCGAGTGAAATTAGTCTAAGAAGCGTTTTCTGAGTGAAATAATGAAGATACCGAGAAGAATAAACATCCAAGTAGTCCTTTCAAGCAGAATGATCGGATCGGTTTATGTATAAGTAAAGTTATGTATTTGTATATCTTAGATGATCCGGTCGGTTTGATAAAAACCGAGCTTGTTATTATAGAATCTGACTTCTGTTTATAATTCTTCACTGGAATTCACATAGACACCCATGATTCTTAGTATTTTCACAGTCCAATACAGTTCATATCTATTCACAATTCAACACTGAGTAAATCCACTTAGCAGCAAATATATATATACAAATAGTAACAATTAAAGCATTTAATTCACAACAACACCGAATCTGTCCTGGAAAGGTGAGGACCACAGGTACCTTAACCCTTTCCTTTCACTCGAATTTCCCCAGAATACCTGAGAATATACCCCCTTACCTTAATGGAGTTGAGGCAGCTTCCCTTCACTGTCCTTGCTTCAGTTCCGAGTGAGAGAGAAAAGGAAAAAGAGAGAGAGAGAGAGAAAGCTTGTACGTAGAAGAAGAAGGAGAGAGCTTTTGTAAATTTCTAATGGTTCTGAACTTGGGAATGAAGGGTGGCATTGATTAATAAAGAGAAGGTAAGTGGGAGACAATACTTTCTCGTGAGTGAGGTTAGGTGAGGATAATGGAAAATTTCGGCCATTTCCCAGTCAACTTTGCATGATGGAAGGGAATATATATTAAGATATATAAAGGTGCTTTGATTGGTGCAACTTTTCCCTGTAATTGGCTCGTTATGACAGTCCTTTTTGGATTTATGTGGACTTAGTGGACCAGTCAGCAGGAACGAAAGGAAAAATGGCTACAGGGGTCATCTCGTTCAAGCGAAATTCGACTCGCTTGAGCGAGGCATAAGGCTCGCTTGGGCGAAGTGAAAAAACTGAGCGAAATGAGTGATTATACATCAGGGGTCCTTCTCGCTCAAGCGAAATCCAACTCGCTTGAGCGAGTCATCTAGTCCTCGCTCGGAATTCCTCTAAAACCGACTCAAGTACTCGTTTTCTCACTCGGTAGAATCTGTCCAGACCGAGTTCTCTCTCACTTAGACTTTCACCGGGTAATTTGTTCTGAATCCGAGTCTTCATTCACTCGGGTTCCATTCGGTAAAACCTTCCAGAACCGACTCCCACCTAATTGGACACTCACTCAGAATTGTGTCTTCTTGAAACACTTGGTCAAATTTCTCTTCCTTGGAGGTAACTCAGTCGGAGTTGCCTCACTTGGACTCACTCAAAGTATCTCACTCGGCAGAATCTCCCTGAAACTGGCTCAAGGCACACAGGTTTTCCACTCAGCAAAATAATCCTGACCGACCCATTATTCACTCGGTAATTCACCCTCACACCGACTCATCTTGCTTGGTTTTCTACTCGGAAAAATCAATCAGAGCTGACTCGTCTCTTAATTGGCCTTTCACTCGGCAATATATTCCAAATCCGAGTCATTTCTTAATCAGTCTTTCACTCGACAACTTCACTCAAATCTGAGTCATTTCTGATGGTTCTCACTCGGTTAAATCATTCCAAACCTAGTCTTTTCTCACTCAGTAATTTACTTCAAAAACTGACTCTTTTGGACAACACATCATAAATCCCTATAGGTGCCAATCCCCACTCGGAGTTACACCCTCGGATTCCATCATCAAGTTCCATTCGGCATTACTTTGACTTCTCATCACTCGGAGGAATTCACTAAACTGTCTCACTCAGACCTAATGAAATCTTGTCCACTCAGATTTATTCAAACTCCATATCACTCGGAGGGATTCACTAAGTGAAGTCTTACTCGGACTTATTTCATACTTGGCCACTCGGAATAGGTACCCTTAATCAATCGGAATATACATATAACCTCGTTCACTCGGAATATGACTCCTAGAGTATACTTCAATCAAAACCATCACAACCTTCTTCCCTCAGAAGAGGTTCACTCGGATTTTACCACTCAGGAGCATTTAAGTCCTTCCCCACTCGGGGTTCACTTGGCTATTCATCTCTTAGCAACACAGACTATCCTTTCTCAAAATACGTTTCACTCGGAATCCTTTAAGGCCTTCACCACTCAGAAAAGGAGTCATAAACATAAGCCTCACTCAAAAATTGCCTCTAAGCCTTATATATATTCTACTCGGAATGGGCTCCCATCACTATATTCCATTTGGCATTTCATATTCGGGGCATGCCACTCAGGACAGGTTACACTGGGCTCAGATATGCCCCTACTCGAAACTCCACTGCCCAAAATATCATACTTAGAGATCTTTCTACCCAGAATGCTATCCCCTTCCTCACTAGGGAGGTCCTGACTTGGACAAACTCACTCGGATTGAACTCAGAAATTCACCTCATCTTAGATTTCTTTCAAAACTCCCCACTCGGACGGAATTCGTCCAGGATCTCACCTGATCCTCATCATACTCAATTTTGGAAATGCCACTCGGATATATCCCTGACTGAGTCCCTTTACTTAGAATACTGCAATCAGAGAAGTTTCATTCAGAAAAGGAAACACTTGGCAAGGTTTGACTCGGAAACAAGTCATTCAAGGGTGTTTTGACTCGGAATTGTCACCCGGAAGTGGTTCTCTTGAACACACTTCACTCCAAATGTCTTCGAAGCCAGGATTCCACTCGGTAGTAACCCTCTCAGTCATATATTACTTGGACATCATAAACTTACACTCGGAATTTCATCCTTCAGTCGGAATTTCTCTCTGTCACTCGGAACAGAGCCCTTTTTCACTCGGAATTTGAATAATTGCTTTATTGGTCTATATAAATTCCATAATTACACACAAAAATAAAATTCTTGTGATATTACAGATCATCTACAGAGTATTTATTTATCAATTCTCACTTACAAACCTTTCATACTTTAAAATTTACCAAATCAGACTGTTACTAAAACAGGGATGTTACAAATTCTACAAGGAAAAAGGGAACAACATGAGTCCAAAAAAGAGAAATAGAAAAATGGTGAAAAAAGGAAAAAAAATTAAGTAGGATCAAATATGAAAATTATGAAACTAGATTTAAGAATGACACAAATATCATCATAAAATGCAATAAGATAAGTCCAAAGGAATGTACATATAAAACTATGTGGTAACCCTAGAACTTTATGGAAAAACAAATATGATGTATAAGTAAAAGAGATGGCATATGAAAGAAATGCAAAATAATAAGGTTTAACAAAAGAAAAGTGCATATCATGCAAAACCATGAAGTTGGATGCCCTAGAGGATCATATTTTGTGATTTAACACAAACTAGGGACTATGATAGGTAAAGCTTGATAAGATGCAACTAACTCCTCCTATAAAACCTTATGCACATGAATGTAATGAACATATGCTCAAAATGAGTAAATGGTCCTAGAAAAGATCTAAGAGAAATGTTATGGTAAGAATAAAAGATAACCCTATATACATTTTAGAAATAAACAAAACAAAACACGAAATAACTCTTGGAAAAGTTAACTCAAAAGAAAACAATTAACTCTATATGATCCTATAGTTATGATGCATATCCTATGACTAATCCAAATGGAACTATACACTATTGATGACCAATGTTTTTCACTAGGGACATGTAAAATTGGTACGGATTCTTCTACCATATTATTGTTTTCATGAGATCTCTCACTATTATCTATAATGGGAATAAGTTGACTATGATTAAGGTGGCTTTTATTTGAAGCATTATCATTGTCTAAAGACAAGTTATTAATATGCACCTTAGATTCATTGTGTTGATTTTGATTTTTAAACTCTTTTTTCTTTAACCTATAACCTATCATATTCTTTCCAATAGTGGTGTATTTTTTTATCCATATCAACATTATGTTTTCTTCTTATTCCTTTTTTTCTTTTGTAATAAACTGATTTTCTCATTTTCAACCTTATCAAAAGCAACAATATAATCCCATGTTTTTTTATTTTACTAAAGATATCCTCAAGAACCTTTTTTATTCTTTTATTTTCTTTTCTATGGTATAATCATCCTTGGATTCATAAGAATCTAACTTAGCATAAAGGACACATATTTATTCTACTAAGAGCTCAAACAAACATGATGTAGGTATTCTATCTTTCTTACTTGTCCTAGGTGAAGACATGGTTAAAACATTCAAAGAAACAAACAAAGACAAAAGACACTTGATACAAAATTAGTCGAAGGTGTAAAAAATTAAACTAAGTCCTAGATGTACTACCCCTAATCAACTAAATAAACCAAAGTCCTTAAAGTAAATTCCCTAAAATACAAAGGCTAAAGTGTAAAGAAAAAAATTGATAATATTTTTGTATTTTCTTTCTTTTACAAGGTTTTGCTTCCAATACAAATGTCGTCAAGTCTTCAAGCTCCAAGACCACCACAGTATAAGCTTTTAGAAAACTCAAAACAAAAGTTAGCATAATTAATATAATAAAGCAAAAATATGATCACTCCATTCTAGTGTTTCACTCTCACCACTCCTCCAAATTGGTTCAAGCTCCTTAACCTTAATCAATTATCACTCTTACCTCAATGTCTCAAGTATGCTACCCCAAGATTTAAAATATAAGGCTTATCTCAAAGAATTCCAAGGCAAAGAAAACTCTATGATAAAACTTTGGAAAGAAAAGAGACAAGCAACAAAAATACAATTAAAAAAGGATAACTCCAATTAGGAAATGGTATGGTTGCCTTAGCCGAGATATTTTTTGAAAACCTCTTTTGTATATTCCCTTTGGGAAACGTATGTAAATGGCATTATTTTGTATAACCATGAAATAGCTTGAATGCCTTATTGGTATGATGTTTATTGAATATTTGATTACTTGAAATCCTAGAAGAGTAGTTGATACACTAGGATCATTGGGGGTGAACTTGTGATCATTTTGTATCACCATGCAAAGGATAATGATGATTTTAATAAATATGATCTTGATAAGGCATGTAGCATAGTGTGCATGTTTGTGTTGTTGAAATGTATACACATTAGGAAGTGGATAGGCCATATTCACAATTAATGATTAGTGCCTAAAATAGAGGTTGCCTATAACTCATATTGCTCATATGTGACTTAGGTGTAATGTTGGTTGTGGCTAAATAGGCATAAAATGTGACTTGGCATGCTTGGTTGGGCTAAAATTCCCTTAGATTTCCATTTATGCATGGATGATTTAGAGTCTGAATTATGGTATGTGGCTTGTTGGAACAAGTCTTAAATAGGTATTTAAATGTATGCCAAGTGTTAGTTTGAACCCAATTTGCATGTATTGAGTTTTGGCATACCAAGTTGTGGGAATAACCTATTATATTAAGTTTCAGGATATAAATATTAAGCATACAGGTTACAAATAAAATGGGGAGCCTATCAAACCATAAGTTTGACTTATGACATACAAGATATATCAAGAAAAGTCTGATTCCAAGCTTTGCTCAAAGAAAATCTGATTTAAGTACAATCAGACTTTTGTACCTCCAATCAGACCCTGAACTTTTGAAGCAATAAGAACTTCACTTCAAACTTATAACAACCAATGTTTAAGATCCTCTTTAAAGATGCTGAGTTGTGTTCCTATCAAGAAGAACTGTATTTATCATCAAATAAGGAAATGAGACAAAGTAGTGATGTAGCCAAAGCTTTTTATAAAGAAACCAAGGTAGTTAATCTACACAATTCAAAAAAACTAATGAAAATCAGCTCTTGTGTCAGAATACCTACAGAAGGTTAATTGGATATGTTGAACATGCTCTGACCGAAAGAAGCCAACAAAAGGACTTTTGCATAAAAAATATCATTATACTACATTTTAATGCAAGCTTCGTTGATCCCTTTGCACCAGACTTGTTGCCCTCTCATCATACCATCTAAGGTCTGATACTTTCAACAACAAAAACTCCTCTAAAGGATCTCTAACAGTTATAACTTCTTATCAGATCATCAAAAGGTCACTTAGTATGATCTATATATACAGAGATTCAAACTAAATAAGATAGAGAACTACTGAATCATTCAAAGAAAATCTCGTAGTCAGTTTTTGAAGCTCTCTTCTCTTTTAATTCTTAAGCAAAGGCCTTCTTTGTCATTCTGCATCTAGAAAACATTGGTCTCTTTGCTTTCATTAGTGTATCTATTTATCACTTGTATCTTTTATACACCAAGTCCTGAGAAACACCAAACACTATTTTTCTTTTCAGTTTGTAACTGTGTAAAAGTCTGGTGTGTTGTTAGTCTTTAGTTTCTATGGGAAATCATTTAGCCTGAAGAAAGTTTTGAAAGAATACTTGGGTTTGAGTCAGGAGTAGCTTGTTGAAAATAATACTTGGGTTGTTAAACTAGAAGTGGCTAGAGTCAAGAATACTAGTGGCATAGCCTAGTGCTGAAATTGTAAAAAGAGTTATACAATAGTGGAAATTCTTAAAGTTTGAAGGGACTAGACGTAGCTTCTGCATTAGAAGGAAACCAGTATAAATTTTGTGTGTTTTTTTCTTTTTTATCCTTGCTTCTAACAAGTCTGCTATAAAAGTCTGATTGCTCGTGCCTTAAAGTTTCATATTCCGTAAAGTGTTCAAAAAGAGTCTAAGACTTATTTAATCCATTTTCTAAGTCTGACTCTGAACCATCAAAGTTGAAATTGTTAGACGAGTACACATTAAATTTGTCTCATGACATGAGAAAAGTGAAGCTTTATGGCATGAAGAGTCATGGTTGTCATATCTTCATGCAACGATTACTTCTATCGCATTTGGTGCCTTACCCAAGAACATTTGGAAACCACCCATTGAGTTAAGTCAGCTCTTTCGGGAGTTGACATGTATAACACTATGCGAGGATCGATTATTGAAGATTAAAGAATCGATTTTGATTGTGTTGTGTAAGTTAGAGCAGATATTCCACCCAACCTTTCTTGATTCAATGGAACACCTACCAGTTCACTTGTCGTATGAAACACTAGTTAGTGGTCCAGTTTAATACTGATGGATGTATCCATTCAAAAGGTGAACATCTTATGTTGCTTTATTTAATGTTACAACAAAGTTCCTAGAACAAAATTCAATACATTAACTTGTTTAATAATTATTTTGTAATCTTATATTTCTATGCACTTTAAAAGACAAAGTTAACCACAAAGCACATGTTGAAGGATCAATATGTGTGGCTTATTTGGTGGAAGAAATGTCCATTTTTGCTTCTTTATCTATCTAACCGAGATAGACACATGAAGGATGAGAGTGTCACATAAACTTGATGTGGGTGAAAGCTCTTCGAGTGAACCATAGGTATCTATCTTTAATTATCATGGTCATGCTGTGAGGAAACCAATAGAAAGTTTCCTAAAAGATAGAGATTATGATGTAGGCCAAAGTGCCTAAGGAAGCATGATTTATGGATCTTCTTCTCAAGTCTTCTTAGATCTAAGAATCATTCTTCAAATGCCAATGGAAGCTCATAAATTTGAAGATGAAAATGAAGAAACTGAAATTGTAATATGCTAGGAGGTGGAGGAAATAGGTGAAGGAAGCTAGATCTAAGGAGGATTTAGGCTTAGAAATGGAAGAGATAGAGAGACTTGTGTGGAGAGGTTAAGCCACCACTCTCTAAGAGGTAGAGAGATAATGAGAAGTGTGTCACCGCCTTTGGGAGAATGCCAAAGGATAAGACAAAGAGAAAGGAGCCTAGAGCTTCTACTTTCTAGAAAGAAGGGAGAGTTTCTCACTATAAGATTTCTTAGCATTCAAGTTATGATGAATTTACAAAGGAGATGAACTTATATAGCTCCTTGGAATTTTGGCCAAAGCTAGCTCATTATCAGTCTTAGATTAATTCCTAAGGCCCAATCCCAAAGCCTACTCAAATTGGGCCAATACAGGCCCAAATGTAAAAAGGTACAATACACAAAGCCCAAAAGTGGCCCAATATTAATAGCTATGCAAAGCCCAAACTAATTCCTAAAATAAAATCCTAATATACCTAGAATATAAAAACATGGAAAATATCTACAAAATATGTAAGGCTCAAAGGAGGCCCAAATATGAACATCAAGCCCATTACCCTTCTATAGAGTAAGAGAAAAGGGTAAGTGTCTTCAAAAGCTCCTCCTTGGGCTTGGGCCTACTCAAGAATTCCATGGAAGAAGCTAAATGCTTTTGGAGACCTTCCTTGACTCTCTTGGCCCTTGACCTAGTCATAGGGCCCTTGAAAGCATCCAAGGCAACCTCCAAAGACTATGTAGGGTCCATGGCTTCCTCCTGGGTAATGGCCATGTCAAATTAGAAGACCACACAAAATTATGAAGAAATGGAGCCATTTCTAGAGTAAGTGGTTGCCTAAGCATAAAGGCAACATCAAAGTTATCTTTACCATAAAATGTGTTCATATAGCATTAGGAATGCACTAAACAAATACAAAGAGGAAAAGGACAATGGTTGTTGGATTTCACCTGAGGTCCTAAATAAGCTAAAAGCCAAGTAGGCTAATGACAAATGCAAGGAGAAGAGCAAACAGGGAAAAAGGAACTAAGCATCACAGTCCAATGCAACCTCTTTATACACTGGTGGCTCGGTTTTAGTTGTGTGCCACAAGGAGAGACTGGTATTTCACAAGTGTGTTTATATCATTATAAAATTTAACAAAAACGATTTAATTTTAATAACATTTGTTTGGTTTTTCATTGTAGGCTAATGAGCTTAATAGAACCCCCACCGCCTTTGACCTCTTGTAGAGGACAAAGAAGACCAAGAGCGATGGTTGGGTTACGGACCATGCAAGACAAATTATTGTATATAAGTGTTTACTTACAAGGAATTTTTTTATTAATTAAATTTCAAAATTCCTAATATTTCCAAACCCATTAATTTGTAGGAAGAGTTTGAGTGCCGAAAGGCTAGAACTGCCTCCAGTTATGCGAAGGTGAAAGGGGAGAAGAGGCATAGTGAGGACTCTGCTGTCTTCGACAACACCTTATTCATTAAGGTTATTGGAGGGAACAACAAAAAAGGATGGTTATTCGGTGTGGGATAGTTAGCTTCATAGTTTGCATCCAGACCAACGATATCCACCACCTCCACTACATCAGAGTATGTTCAGATCATCCAGGATCTGAACAAGAATTTGGCCCCCTAGGACACTATCATCAATGAGTGAAGACCAACTTTGTTGAAAAGACTGAAGAGATCCAGATTTTGAAGACTAATTATGCGGATCATGATGACATCCTCGCAGTATTTGTTGGTCTACTTGGGATCCCCCTGGACAGTCTCTACCACTCGACCTCTACGCAAGAGCAACCGCACCCCCAGCCACGCCCATAGTCTTAACAGGATAACCATAGTATATCTGACCCTTCCCATCACGTCCATGATGATTCTTGAGATTTCTATTACATTGTTTACATTATTTGACATTTTTTAGTTTGTATTTTTACGTTACTTACATTTTTAACAATATTTAAATAATTTGATTATTTACATTTTAAATTATATTTTTATTATATATATATTTCATTTATTGAATTATGATGTTTTTATGCTTCAATTGTTGGATTTATTTAGTTTATCAAACACCTCAAATCATAAAAATGATTAAATTTTAACTAGACAAAACTAAATTTAACGACAGAAACCAAACCCTCACCAAATCAGCATGCCTTAACGATGTTGTTAGCGATGAATTATGCTTTACCAATATCAAATATTGGCAATGACATTGGTGACATATATGACGAAAACAGAATTATGACGAAACTCATACCATTGCCAAATCAATATGACTTAGCAACGATTTTTATGATGGATTATTATTTGTCATAGCAAACAGTGGCGACGATATTTGCAACAGATACATTACATAACCTAAATTTTGAAATTCAAATTATGAATAACAACAAACTAATTTCATCATTGAACGATAGTAAAGTTAATTTCTTCTTCCAACTTAGCCGCGGAACTATGTTGTTGGCGACGAGTATGTTTCGTCGCTAATCATGTTTTTTCTAGTAGTATTATAATTAATTTTAACTATAGTTTTAATATTCTGTCTATATAAATACTAATTATTCTCGTGGTTTTACATGACTAGAATACATTGATATGCTATGAGTTCTAAAATTTTAAAAAGTAACTTGTAAGATATAAATAAACTATTGTTTAAACTAACACAATATTTTTAAGAAGGGAACAAGTTATGCGGTGTAACTTTAACTAATTGTTACATTTGTAATATGTTTACAATTCAATAGTTGAATTGTTAATTGTTGAGTCATGTCTATATTGGTATGGATGATATGTCAAATTTTATCAAAATCAAATAACTATAGATAATGTAATTGATCCGGTCTAGATACCGGCCCCCCTACTTGTGACGTCAGTCTGATCTCATATAAGGAAAACCGGTGTCCTGGTTCAACGTTACCACACCGGATATCCGTTGTCTGGTCATCCGCCCTCATTCCATGACAGCATCATTCATTCTCGCTGTAACGGTTCTGTGTTCATTAATACAGGATATTTATATAATTGTTAGCTTTTCCCTCATAGCAAGAGAAGAGCCTTTTGATAACTTATCAACGAAGACACTGTTTGTAGCAAAATACGTCACATCAATGGCTTCAGAAAGTAAGGGGGCGTGTCAGCAGATTATGCGGAAAAGGTGATTATCCTCTCCTCTCTCTAGAGGATTGTACTCTGATAATTGACCTACCCTCCTGACACATTCTGAAAGTCGAGCCACCTTGATTGACACAATATACACGCAATCAGAGATAAGGGACCCACCTGCATCCAACGTATCATTTTTTCTCTTACGTTCAATTATAAGAAGCCATATCAACACACATGCATGGTATCGTTATTCTATCTCATATTTTACTGTTATCACGCTTGAGTATTCATTCCGTTCATACTCTCTTCTAACTTGAGCGTCGGAGAATCTTCGCAGGTGGCACCACCTTTCGCCCTCCTACAACGCGAATCGTTGGTGTGAAGGATCTCCTGGACAACAAGACCGGCCTCTCCCACTGAGAGACCGGATTAGTACGTCGGATATACACAGTTCCGGTGTGCAAACCCTAAAAGCACCTGCATCCTTGTGGCTGGTCCCATACCGGATCCTAGACCCCGGTCCAGACCAGTTCATTGGCACGCCCGGTGGGACTCGATAGAGTTATTCCCATTTTCGCAGAAGTTAGGTTGGCACAATGGAAGGTGACGGGAGAGATTTCGTGGAAGGTCACGTGGAAGATGTGACCCATCAACAGGCTGGGAGGAGACTCGTCTTCGAATCTCCTGCAACTCAAACCCGGAGGATGGTGCAAGTGCAGACGCCTGACCCTCGCGATGAGGTTATCAGGCAACTGAAGGAGGAGCTGATGGAGCTGAGGCGAGAGAGAGGAGGAGCTGGGGACAGAGTAGTATCCCATGCAGAGGATGCTCACCATGCATCAGCGAGGGATAGATCCACCACCCTCCAGTATTCGAAGATCCCCACATATGAAGAGAGGGAGCAAACGCAGGACTCTGGTGATAGAGTTAGTATCAGGAGAAGGGAGCAGGCGGTGGTAACTTCAGGGACATACAAGCTTAGTGTCCCTTTCTCAAGGAGGTTGATGAATATTGTCATTCCAAAACATTTGCAAACAACTCAGCCATTGTCGATTGGGAAGTATAATGGAGAGACCGACCCCACTAAGCATTTGGATGCTTATGTTTATGAAGCTATGTATCTGGGAGCAGACGAAGATGTCATGTGCAGAATGTTTCCAAGGACGTTGACGGAGGAAGCTCTCAGTTGGTTTAAAAGTTTGCCTTCAGGATCTATAGACTCTTGGGAGGAAATGGCTGCTGCATTCGAAAGCCATTTCGTCATCTCCAGGGATATCCCAAGAACTTCTCACACCCTGGCCCAGATAAGACAGGGAGAAACTGAGACTCTTAAGGAGTTCCTGAAAAGGTTTTACAAGGAGGCTGCGTTGGTCCCTAACCTCACGGAGGCCATACAACTCCATATTGTAGTGGAAGCTCTTCAGCCAGGTTCAGCCTTTGCCCTATCTTTGGCAAAGAGCCCTCCTACAACCTTCGAGGAGTTTCGAAGGAAAGCTTCCAAATATGTGGGCATAGAGATGCATCTAGAGGCAACTGCAGCAAGAGTAAAGCCTTCTGTACCCGCTCAGCAGCCACGGAGAGAAAAGGAGAGAGCGAGGCCTGAGAAGCATGCCTTTAGAGAAGACTTTGTGAATGCTCGTCAGCATCCGCGAGATAGGCGCGTATCATCTTTCGATCACTATGCTCCGTTGAACACCAGGCACTCACAAATCATGAGGGAAGTTGGTTGGCCAACTCTGAACGTCTTTGGTATAAGGAAGCCAGCCCCAGCCAAGAGGGGTGGTAACCCACGTAAATACTGCACTTTCCATGAGCAGACAGGGCACAACACTGATGAGTGTAAGGCGTTAAAGAATACGGTGGAAACTCTCATTCGGGAAGGAAAGTTGAAGCAGTATTTGTTTAAGGAGAAATCTATGGATGAGCCTCATAGGATGGAGAAAAGGAATAGAGATCCTGATGATGAAGATGATAATACGCGCAACCCAGCAAGGAAGTTCACGGCGGCTGAGAAGCAGAAAGGGGTAGTGATTGCTGAAGGTGCCCAACAAAGTAATATGCCCCAGCAGCAGAGACAGGGCAGACGAGAAGTGATTGAGATGATAGCTGGAGGATTCGCGGGAGGAGGAACATCAATCACAGCACGAAAGAATCACCATAGGATGATTCTGTCAGTCCAGGGTAAACCAAGGAATAACCGCCCTTTCAGGGACGGAGTGACAGCCCCGACGGTGTCGTTTACAGATGATGATTTCGGCCCAACAATTCCAGGAGGTGATGATGCAGTAGTGATTGTGGCCGTCATAGCCAATAAAGACGTCAAGAGGATCCTCGTCGATCAGGGAAGTTCTTGTGATGTTATCTTTTATAATTGTTTCAAACGAATGGGTTTCAGTGATGCAGATTTACAACCATACACACAAGAACTCACAGCGTTTAACGGAGCCAAGCAACCTACTAAGGGATACCTTGACACTTTGATTTCTTTTGAAGGGGAGCCTGGTGCAAGAACAGTCAAGTCAAGAATTCTGGTGATTGATGTGGAATCCCCGTACAACGGTATCATAGGCTGTCCAACATTGAACGCTATGGAAGCAATTGTATCCACCCCTCATCTCCTGATCAAATTTATCGACAAGGACAATGGTGTGTCCTCACTCCGCGGAGATCAGGAGATGGCTCGATATTGTTATAACCTGAGCCTCAACATGGTTAAGTTGGATACATTTAACAAGAAGAGGAGGTTGAACGACGGAGGAACAGCGGCAGGATCTGTCAGTCTTATTGACCTAGACCCCAGAGCGGAATTGAAGATTGATCCACTCAATCCATCTAAGCCCACACCAGATGGTGGCTCCAGGGATGTCGTATTGGGAGATTCCCCAGAGAAGGTCACGCACATCAATGATAAGTTGGAGTCTGCTATGGAGCAACGCTTATTAGCACTTCTGCAGGAATTCAAAGACCTTTTCGCATGGACAGCAGCAGACATGCCGGGGATGGATCCTGATTTCTGTTGTCACAAACTTGCAGTGTATCCCGAAACCAGACCGGTGGCTCAGAAGAAGAGGAGGTTGGGACCGGAGAAGCAGAGGGCGGCTTGTGAGCAAACAGAGGAGTTGTTGAAGGCAGGTTTTATAAGGGAGATACGCTATTCATCTTGGCTTTCTAATGTGGTCATGGTGCAGAAGGCTAACGGCAAATGGAGGATGTGCACTGATTATGTGGATCTTAACCGTTGCTGCCCTAAAGATCCATATCCCCTGCCCAACATCGATCGCATGGTGGATGATTCATCTGGTTACCAATATCTCAGTTTCATGGATGCTTATTCGGGGTACAACCAGATTCCGATGTGGGAAGGAGACCAGGAGAAGACTGCCTTTATCAACGACCGCGGTGTTTTCTGCTACACCGTCATGCCTTTTGGACTGAAGAACGCAGGCGCTACCTATCAGCGCATGATTAACAAAGTCTTTGAAGGGATGCATACCAAGCTGGTCGAAGTTTATATCGATGATATCATAGCCAAAACGCCCGCTGGAGGAGACCACATTGAAGATCTACGCCAAGTTTTCACTAGGCTTCGGCAGTACAACATGAGGTTAAATCCTTTAAAGTGCACTTTCGCCGTCCCAGCAGGAAAATTCTTGGGATTTATGTTGACTCAACGAGGCATTGAAGCTAACCCCGGGAAATGTCAAGCAATCCTGGACATGCAGAGTCCTAAATGTTTGAGAGAGGTCCAGTCATTGAATGGGAAAGTGGCCGCTTTAGCTCGTTTCATGCCTAAGATGGCGCACAGGTCCCTCCCCTTGTATAAGGCGTTGAAGAAACACAAGAGTTTTGAATGGGGAGAGGAACAAGAGCAAGCCTTCCAGCAGCTCAAAGCCGTTCTCTCGAGCCCACCAATTCTTGTTAAGCCTGATCCAGGCGAAATGTTAATCTTATACTTGGCAATATCCGACGAAGCTCTAGGTGTAGCCCTGGTAAAAGAAACCCCTGAAGGGCAAAGACCGGTGTACTTTACTAGTAAAACGTTTCAGGGGGCGGAAGGAAGGTATCAGAAGATCGAGAAAGCCGCCTTGGCAGTTGTTTGGGCATCACGACGGTTGAGGCCTTATTTCCATGCGCACCCAGTATTGGTAAGAACGGATTTGCCGCTCCGTTCAGTACTCAGCAAGCCAGACCTCGCTGGAAGGATGATAAAATGGTCTATTGAGCTATCTGAATTTGAGATTTCATATGAGCCTCGAGGAGCCATCAAGGCACAAGTGTTGGCCGATTTTGTAGTGGAAATGACTGGGGCAGACCCGGCTACCCCTCGAACGCATTGGACCATCTACGTTGACGGTTCGTCAAACAGCAAAGGATGTGGAGCAGGTGTGGTGGTAGAAAGTGATGACGGCGTACACTTAGAAATTTCCCTCCGATTCAATTTCAAGACCTCCAACAATCAAGCTGAATACGAAGCATGCTTGGCCGGTCTCCGTGCGGCAATTGATATCGGAGCATCAGCAGTTACCCTCTGCAGTGATTCTCAGCTGGTGATTTCGCAAATCCAGGGAGAGTACCAGGCGAAGGAACCACAACTTCAATTGTACTTGAATTGTGTTAATGAGCTGAAGGGAAGATTTGAAGTTTTAGAGTTCAAGCATGTGCCCAGGGAAGAAAATACCAGAGCAGATATCTTGTCAAGATTGGCAAGTACAAAGCAGCCTGGTAGCACAACAACGGTGGTTCAGAGCACTTTGACATCACCCAGTATACCTATGTATCCTTCTCTGAATGCCGTCATGGTGAGTTATCCATATGAGGATTCTTGGGTCATCCCCTATATTCGTTATCTGGCTGATGGTCAACTTCCCACTGACGAGAAGGAAAGGAGACGAGTAAAGAGGGAGTTGCCATATTTTACTATGGTCGATGGTGTTCTCTACAGAAGGGGATTCTCTGTCCCATATCTTTCATGTTTAAGAGAAGACGAAGTTCAAGCGGTCTTGACTGAGGTACACGAGGGGCAATGTGGGCACCACGCTGGAGGTCGAAGCCTAATGAGAAAAGTCCTCAGGGCTGGATACTGGTGGCCCACTGTGAAGCAGGATTCCGCAGACTTCGTGAGGAAATGTGACGCTTGCCAAAAATTCTCCAATCTCCACCATACACCGGCCCAAGAGTTATCTTCATCTGCTGTGCCTTGGCCGTTCTATCAATGGGGCCTTGATATTCTGGGTCCGTTTCCCACTGCGCCAGGAGGTATCAAATACTTGATTGTGGGGGTAGATTACTTCACCAAATGGATCGAGGCAGAACCAGTAGTGCATATCACTTCTGCACGTACAAGACGTTTCATGTACGAAAATATCATTGCTCGGTTCGGGGTGCCAGGGCGGATTGTGACTGACAACGGCACCCAGTTTACAGACAAAAAGTTCACGGATTTACTTGAAGGACTGGGGATAATCCAGATATTCTCATCCGTTGAACACCCCCAGACCAATGGGCAAGCAGAGGTAGCTAATCGAGAGGTGCTAAAGGGGTTAAAGAAGCGTCTGGGAGAAGCGAAGGGAGGATGGACTGACCAGTTATGTCATGTTCTATGGGCATACCGCACCACGCCTCATTCTTCAACTAACGAATCCCCATACCGGTTGGTGTACGGGGTTGAGGCGATGATCCCAGTTGAGTTACAAACAAGATCGGCTCGTGTTGAATTTTTTTCAGCAGAAGATAACAACGCCAACTTAGCATCAGAGCTGGACGTCCTCCAAGAGTTGAGGGAAAAGGCTTTCGTCAGAGATCAGGCAATAAAAGCAAAGGCTGCACTCCGGTACAATAAACGTGTCCAGTACAAAGCTTTTAACACCGGAGACCTTGTTCTGAGAAAGGCCAGTGTGGGGAATAAGTTCGCTCACCAAGGAAAGCTAGCACCAACGTGGGAAGGACCTTATAGAGTTTCGGAGGTGACTGGAAAGGGATCATACCGATTGGAAGAACTTGATGGAACCCCAATCCGCAACAAATGGAACACTCAGAATTTACGAGTGTATTACAGCTAGTTGGTAAGACGGCGTGTACTCTTTTTCCTTACTTGAGTTTTTTCCCATTGGGTTTTCTCAAGAAGGTTTTAACGAGGCATGACCCCAACTACGCTTTTCATGTAATGTACTTTCAATTTTAATGAGAATACATTTTAACCGCCCTATCATTCTCACGTTTCTTATGTGTTGTGATTTATAGCCGTAGTTTAATACGCATACACCTCAGGACGGATGAACTCAACTACCAATTCTGTAGTTGATGATATAACTCCTCGAGGAATTGATGAAGACCCCTCAGGATGGATGATCTCAGTCACACATCGTGTGTTTTGACGATGTAACTCCTTGAGGTGGAATGGGTTGTAGGGCTGGTCCTTTCTCAAGGCCACAAACCGAACCCCATTCGAAAACTACATGGGTTGTAGGGCTGGTCCTTTCTCAAGGCCACAAACCGAACCCCATTCGAAGACTACATGGGTTGTAGGGCTGGTCCTTTCTCAAGGCCACAAACCGAACCCCATTCGAAGACTACATGGGTTGTAGGGCTGGTCCTTTCTCAAGGCCACAAACCGAACCCCATTCGAAGACTACATGGGTTGTAGGGCTGGTCCTTTCTCAAGGCCACAAACCGAACCCCATTCGAAGACAACATGGGTTGTAGGGCTGGTCCTTTTTCAAGGCCACAAACCGAACCCCATGCGAAGGCTTGGGCGCAGTAGGCCGGTTCACAGAGAAAACCGCGCTGAACCCCGAGTAACGGGCGCAGTAGGTTCAGGATTAGCCCTGATCCGAACCCCGTGTTGAAGGCTTGGATTGTAGGATTGCACCGAACTCCAAGTACGGTTAGTAGGATCGAACCGAACACCGTGTGAAGACTTGAGGTGTAGGACCAAACCGAACCTCAAGAGAAAGGCATAAAGCTTACCCTTGCTAAAGCTATACAAGATTCTAAGGCAATATCCGTCCTCAATTGTGGAATACCCATCCCAGAGCGGTTGAAAGCTAATGTACCCGCTCCACATCTTCGAGGACAGATAAGCATTTCTATCTTTCGAGAATTTAAAAGGTAATTTTGAGATAAACTCTCCTTTCCCAATGAACTTACACCTGGGGACAGGGCGTGCTTTAACTTAATTGTTATTTATTCATTATTATTTGTTGTCTTAATCTGGTGTGATAAGTACGCGTTAAGCAGCTTGGTAACCACACAGAACGGATTCGTAAAGCATTAAAAACAATAAAGTGTTTGGTACAACACTAAGTTATCCAACAATCATACATTCGAGGCAAGCAGTTGAAGAAAAGCAACAGTGAATTTTATTTCCAAGAATAAAGAAATTATTCAGGTTATAAGGTAGTTAAAACTGGAGCTGATCCCAGTACACAGCTATGAATAAAGCATAAATTAAGGGGCCGGTGCTTGATCCTCCACAGTGGGCATTCCTCCCTTCTCCGCTCTGTCCTCCATTCCAGATTGGGCACCTTCTTGTGCTTCAGCTCCAGAGGCAGCAGTGGACGTGGTAGGCTCCATACTTTGGCCTTCTGGGAGAGGAGGCAGTTCGTACAGAGATGCATGGGGTTCATGGTGCGATCCGTCCTTGTGAACTTCTACAAGTCTTCCCCCATGGAACTCAAAAAACGGATCTAATCCGTACAAATTCAGCTTTATTCCAGGGTTACGATAGTAGACTTGACGAAGGGCCAGGCCGAAAGATTCATACGCCACATTTTTGCATATATCCAAGGCTTTGGCAGCCTTGGCCTTTGCAGCAGCTAGCCTTCTTTGAACCTTGGCGTAATCCTCTTCTGAAGGCCCAGCACTCGCACCACCCTTTTTGAGTTCATCAATTTGGGCTTGCATCTCCTTCCGAATAGACTCCCACTCCCCAAGGTCCTTGTTGCGACCATCCTCCATAACTTTGAGATCGTCAGCAAGCTTAGCCGATCTCTTCTTCTCCAATTGTAATTCTTCTTCAAGGAGGGGTATGGATTTGTTCTTATTTTGGAGGTCGGCAACTTCCCGTTCTAGGGCCTTATTCGCAAAGTGAACTTTGCTTGCCTCTTCCGTTTTCCTCTGGAGTGTTTCTTTAGTTTTTTCCAATTCCGATTCCACTCCCCTGCGAGCTTCAGCTTGCTTGGCTGCCCATTTCTCCTTCACTGCGAGTTCGGTCTCAAGTTTTTCAACCTGATCCATATAGTCAGCTTTCTCGCTCAGGGACTCAAGCAGGCCAGATAGTTCATCAAGTTGCCAACGCCCAGCCTTGCAAGCACCTCGGACCCCAGCAGCGTCGAGGGAAGGGCGGAGGCAATATCGTGCCTTTGGGAGAGTAGGAGGCATAGATCCTTGAAACCACAAATAATGAGAAAGGAAGGAGTCACGCGGAGGATCGAACGCCGGAGGAGGACCGTTCCCAGAATCCGGCTCTGAAGCATTTTGAGAAGAAGGTGCAGAGAACTCAGGAGCGGGTTCCTTTCCCTTGCCCTTCTTTAATTCGGTTTCTTCGGCCGTCCTCTGACGCTTCTTCACAGGGTCGTCAGAGGAGGGCTTCTCTTGATCGGCCTTCTTTACAAGGTGCCTTTTCTTTTTCTTTTTCTCTGGGACGGCCTCCTCGCCACCCGCTCCAGCGGCTTTAGTTGCTTCTTCGGCTTCCTCCTCGTCGAAGAGAGGAACCTCATCTCCTACTGCAGAAGTCAGAGGAATGAGGGGAGTTTTGGTGGCGTTCCTCTTCGCCTGGATTTCATTTTCTTCAGAAGAGGAGTCATCGTCAGCCAGCATGGACCTTAGCGACAACATTTCTGGGCAGGCCTTTTCAATTTGTTCTGCAAAACAAAAAGATTTGAATAAGCATACAAGAAGGAAAATAACTAGAACGGTATAACCATACAACACAAGGAGATTAAGAGCGAATATTACGGAGGTAGGTGTTTTTGATGTCTTCCTCGGCCAAGAGAAGACGGCTGGAAAACCCTTTGAGGGTCTTTGAGGCCGTCTGCAGGGCGCTCAAGACTTCAACAGAATGAGGGGAAAGTTCACTCTCATCTGTATAATAAGCACGGCTCATAAGGAGAAAATGCTCGTGCGTCCAGCTAAGGGGAAACTTGGTAAACCCCTCTTTATTTCGCCAGAAGACCGGCTTATTTGGTTGAATCCGGACCCGCGTGTAGTAGTGCTTGAAGGAACGCCCATCTACCTTTGCGGACTCCGTATAAGACTTGAAATTTACAACCCTTGAGTCACTACGGAGTGTAATGAACCCAAGGCCGCCCTTCTTATTAGCTCGGCGGACCACTTGGCAATAGTAAAATAGCTTGGCCACAGTGGCGGAGAAGCCAAAATGCTCCCCCAAGACTTCCAGAGCCCGAACAAGACTCCAACCGTTGGGATGTAATTGTGAGGGGGCACAGTCCAAGAAACGCAGGACGGCCATCTGGAAATCCGTCAGTGGAAAGCGCACCCCTAGCTTTAAGAAAACGTAGTCGTACATGTAGACCGACCTCGCATCAGGGACGCTGTGGCATATTCTTTCAGAGGGATGCGGTGCTATCACAGCGTATCGCGCTTTGTACTTCTTATCCGAATATATCTTGCAGCGGAAAGAAACCGTGCGCTCCTCCTCACTTGCATGGTGCGAAGGGATCTCTAGGAACTCCTCTTCCACCCAGCAATAAGGTTTCTCCCTGTTGAGTTTCTCCCAGTCAAGCCGGTGTGCCACAACATTGACACACCCTTCAGCAGAGCGGAGAAACGGCGTTTTTCCACGTCCTGGAAGATCCATGGTTGTGCAGGCGCGGTGGAATGCGTAGGTGCTGTGATAAAAAGCAACATCGTCAGAGAGATAACCCTCAGCACTTGACCCCTCATCAGAGCGGCTGGTAGCCCTCGAACCAAGGGGAACCTCAGAGCGACGAGATGAAGAAGACGCTCGTGAGGAAGAAGCTTCGGCTCTCTCTGAGCGATGGCGCCCAGCCACAGGAGGATTCGCCGGAATCCTCCCACCACGGTGGCTAAGGGGGGCACGAGAGCCAAACCTCCCTCTATTTGAAGGACCTGCGTGTCCAGCTCTAGGGCGCATGATGGAAATAGAATGATTAAAATTGCAAGGAGTTGAAGGGAAGGAAGGTTACCTAAAGGAAGAGGATCTTTGAGAAGTTGAAGACGACAAGGAAATTCCAAGGAAATTTGAGCAGAGTTTCACTAAGTTTGAGAGCAAGGATGGATTCCTAAATCTGCTAAGAGTTCCTTTTATAGGTAACGAAGAGGCAAAGTGTTCCGTCGAAGGTCACAATGCTTGCCACAAAACGCAACCTTTCAAATCAAAACGACTCCGTCGTTTCGTCACGAATAAGCGCGAAAATGGTAACGTTTCAGTAAACGTTTTGGAAAAATGGGCCCCCCTTTCAGTTTGAATCCAGGCCCAATAAGCCCAATCGACGGTTACACTCTTGGGTAATGATGTCTCGTGCGTAAAAAATGCATTTAATGTCCAATCATGCCATGCGCATTTAATGCCTCCCAGCCACTTTTTCGAATGCCAAGGGTTTCGATTTTCGAAGACTCTTAGGATTTCCATTACTTATTTTATATTGTCTGAATCCGTTGTACACAATGCGAAGAGGGCGGTCACTCGTTTGCTAGAGCGGACGCCACTGAGTTTCCAAAGACTTACAAGAATGTATTACCGGCATCTAGACTTCTCTCGAGAATTGTGTAGCTCATATGAGCAACTGAACAGTCCCTCATACAAGCTAGGGGACAGATGATCCGGTCTAGATACCGGCCCCCCTACTTGTGACGTCAGTCTGATCTCATATAAGGAAAACCGGTGTCCTGGTTCAACGTTACCACACCGGATATCCGTTGTCTGGTCATCCGCCCTCATTCCATGACAGCATCATTCATTCTCGCTGTAACGGTTCTGTGTTCATTAATACAGGATATTTATATAATTGTTAGCTTTTCCCTCATAGCAAGAGAAGAGCCTTTTGATAACTTATCAATGAAGACACTGTTTGTAGCAAAATACGTCACATCAATGGCTTCAGAAAGTAAGGGGGCGTGTCAGCAGATTATGCGGAAAAGGTGATTATCCTCTCCTCTCTCTAGAGGATTGTACTCTGATAATTGACCTACCCTCCTGACACATTCTGAAAGTCGAGCCACCTTGATTGACACAATATACACGCAATCAGAGATAAGGGACCCACCTGCATCCAACGTATCATTTTTTCTCTTACGTTCAATTATAAGAAGCCATATCAACACACATGCATGGTATCGTTATTCTATCTCATATTTTACTGTTATCACGCTTGAGTATTCATTCCGTTCATACTCTCTTCTAACTTGAGCGTCGGAGAATCTTCGCAGGTGGCACCACCTTTCGCCCTCCTACAACGCGAATCGTTGGTGTGAAGGATCTCCTGGACAACAAGACCGGCCTCTCCCACTGAGAGACCGGATTAGTACGTCGGATATACACAGTTCCGGTGTGCAAACCCTAAAAGCACCTGCATCCTTGTGGCTGGTCCCATACCGGATCCTAGACCCCGGTCCAGACCAGTTCAGTAATCAAAGTGTACTTACTTTAATGTATTCTCAAAAACATATATTACATTAATTTTGTTATACGTGAATGGTGTATCAAATAATTTTTTTATATTGATATAAATTTGTACACATATAATGTATATATGATATGAACTTTGAATCTAATGATAGATTTTGAAAAATAATCATCCAATAAAAAATTATTAACCGATATAACGATTGGTTGAAAATACACCTGTACGGGAATAACAAGATAAAAGAGTAAATAGGAGAGCTTGATGAAATATTGTGTAGTCGGTATTACTGAAATTGATAGCTACAAAGAGAATAAAGACTAATAATAAACTTACAAAACAGAATAACCGACTAAGAGCCTAATTAGGTTTGTTCATTAACATCCCCCCTTAAACTTAATGTGGGAGATGAGCATACATTAAGTTTGTGTCAAAGATCAAGATATATAGCAAAGGGAGGAGACTCGGTGAGCAGGTCTGCTACCTGAAATCTTGAGGGTAAATGATGTATTGATATTTCTCCTTTCGCCACTTTTTCTCCTATAAACCAGAGATCCAACTCAAAATGTTTAGTTTTAGATTGGTAAATTAGATTGACAGACAACATAATGGAACCCTTATTATCACAACAAACCAAAGGAGGTTTAGTGGTGATTAACCAAAGTTTTGAAAGTAAAGATTTTGGGTATTGAATTTCTATGGTAACAGAGACTAAGCAACGAAATTCAGATTCTGCATTGGTTCTACTAACAACAGTTTGCTTCTTAGCCATCCACGAGACGATATTGTAGCCAATGAACACACAGTGACCAGAGGTGGATCGTATGTCCAATCGCTATCACAATATATTATGATGTCCAAATTAGAAGAAGGTTTGTAGAGTACCTTTAAGATGCCTAAGAAGTACTTTCACAGTTTTCCAATGGATTTCAAGCGGGTTGTGCATGAACTAGAAGAGCTTATTTACTGTGAAAGCTATGTTTGGTCTAGTGATAATTACATATTGAAGGGCACCAACTGTAGATTTGTATAAGGATGGGTCTGTTACAGAACATGTTTCATCATGAATTAATTTTGAGGAAGGATCTATTAGAGTTGTAATAGGTTTAGCATCCTGCATATTAAGCTTTGATAGGGTTCAATAATGTATGTTGTTTGATGAAGGTGAACACTACCCGTTTTGTCTTTATCAACCTACACACCTAGAAAGTGATGTAGAGTACCTAAGTCCTTAAGTGAGAAGTTGAAGGAAAGTTTTTTAATTAAGTTGTTGATGGCTAATTAGGAGTTGCTTATAATGATTATATCGTATACATACACAAGAATATAGATAATGAGAGAAGAAGTATGAAACATAAAGAGAAAGTGATCACTTTTGGTAGGACTGAAGCCAAGAGAGGATAAAGCAATGGCTAATTTATGAAACTATGCTCGAGGTGATTGTTTAAGGCCATAAATAGATCTTTTAAGTTTGAGACCAAATTGGATCGTCCTTGATGGAAGCTAGGAGGTTGCGTCATGTAGATTTCTTCTTGTAAGTCTCCATGAAGAAAAGCATTATCGATGTCTATTTGATGGATAGGCCAACCTTTGGCGATGGCTACTGCAAGGATCACTCTGATGGTAACATGTTTAAGAAATGGGCTAAATGTTTCATTGTAGTCAATACCAACTTGTTGAGAGAACCCTTTAGCCATCAATCTAGCTTTGTGCTAAGAATAGTGCCATCTATTGTAAATTTATTTCTAAATAACCATTTGTAACTGATAGCTTTTCTGTCTTGTGGTAATTAAATTAGATCTCAAGTGTGATTGTTGAGTAAAGCCTGATATTTTTCCTGCACAGCCAGGTGTCATTCAGGTATATTCATGGCCTCTGTAAAGTTAGTAGGTTATATGCTGTTGAGAAAGGATTTGGGTTTAAAAATTCAAATTTTCACTTCTAATTTTGACTCTTATGATCATAGGATGAGAATTATTTTCTTGAGGAGTAGGTAGAGAAGCTTCAGTAGGTTGGGCATTAAAGGCAGAGTAAGAGGTGCTTCTATAGATTGAATAATGATGTTAGGTTAAGGAGGAGTCATGTCTAAGATAGGTGAGTTAGATGAAGTTAGGGAGCGGGACAAAGTGGGTATAATTAGGGGTATGGTGACTGAAGAAGCTACTGTTGGTTTAGTTGATGATAGAAAGTGTGGATTAGTGTGGAGGAGGTTGTTAAATTCATTAAATTTAACATGTCAAACCATGTAGAGTCTGCCAGTGGATGAGATACATTTGTATCCTATATGAGAAGCTGAATACCCTAAGAAGATACATGGTTAGGATCTGGGTTAGGGATTATGTCTGTTATATGGACTAAGGTGTAGGTAACAAAGGCATCCAAAAGGTTTTAAGATGTTATAATCTGGAGGTTTGTAAAGAGCATTTCAAATGGCGGTTTATGGTTTGTGTTTGGGGATGGAAGTCTGTTGATGATAAAGTTGGTAGTTATGAAAGCTTATGGTCAATAATCTGTAGGGAGATGTGAACTGGACAGTAAAGTGAGGCTAGTTTCTAAAATATGCCTGTGTTTTCTTTTAGCTGCTCTATTCTACTCATGAGTGTAAGGACAACTAAGTCTGTGAATTATGTCATTTGTTGCTAGATAGGTTTTGAAAGCCAAGTACTCATTCCCTGAGTCTGTTTGTATGGCCTGTATTTTCTTGTTAAATTATCGTTCTACCATGGTTTTGAATTAGATGAATATTGAAAGAGATTCAGACCTGTTATGCAATAAGTATAACCAAGTGAATTTAGAATGAGCATCTTAAAACAAAACGTAGTATCTAAAACCTTCCTTAGATGGTGATAGAGATGGTCCCCATATATTAAAATACATCAATTATAGAGGTTGATCATAGTGAGTTTCAGATAAGGAAAATAGCAAATTATAAGGCTTTCCTATCTTGCATGAACCATAAATAGAGAATTTACTGATATTCGGTACAGAAATATTATAATGTTTCAAAACCTGCAATACAATCCTATTTGAGGCATGGGCTAATCTATTACGCCAAAGATTGAAAACTTAATTTGATAGATTTGTATGATTTACAAATATTTGATTTGTAAGGGGGAGATTGTATAAGTAGATTTTCAAACACATAGAGACCATCTTTAAGTTTTCCTTGTAGAAGCACCTTCTTGGTTACCAGACATTTTACAAGGAAAATATTAGGATGAAATTCAATGTATACACTATTGTCCTTAACGAATTGAGAAACACTTATTAGGTTCTTAGAAATATATGAAACATATAATATATTTTGGAGAGAAAAGATATGATCAGTGTTATATGTGTAACATGAAAAAGTACTTGAATGCAATATTTGTAAGGTATTACTATTTTCAACATGAACTTTGTCTGCACTAGTGTAATCAGATCTAATTATCAAGTTATTGAGATCATTGGTAATGTGATTTGTGGCCCCTGTATCTGGGTACCATAAGTCATCATGTTGTTGAGCATTGTTTAAAGAGGAGAGCATAACTGATATGGGTGATTCTTGGGAGATATGTGAATTGGTAGGACCCTGAAGGTTGGGCTCAGTAGCTTGTTCATCGTATCTATACCAATAGTGGTACGCTATATGCCTAAATTTACCACAAACCTGACATTGAGTCCTAGGTCCTCGACTTGTAGGATTTTGATGTTGATTGAATCTGCCTCCTCTAGCTATGCCATGATTTGTTGCGTGATTTTGACCATGACCACGTATATTTCTAGAGATAGGTTTCTTGGTGTAGGTTTGAGCAAGATTTGCTTGAGGGATGGTTATTTCCTTCTGTTTATAGCGTTCCAAGCATTCTTCTTGGTGCATGAGGAGAGCTTCAATTTGGGCAAACGTATATACCTGCTCTCTAGTTATACAGGAAATGACGAATCTGTCGTATTCTTTTGGTAATCCATTGAAGATGACATCTATGTGTTCTTTGGTTGAAAGAGAAGAGCCAATAGCCATAAGGGTTTCCACAATCTACTTGATTTGAACTAGGTATTCTCCAATGGAACCTATTTTCTTGACATTTTATAGTTGAATCTTGAGTTGCTTGATTCTTGCCTTGGCTTGTCAAGCAAAGTAAGTTTTGAGGGTGTGCTAGATTTCATAGGACTAGACACAGCCAATCATGCAAATCTTAAGATTGGAAACAATTAATTCAAGGAGCCAATATTTGAAGAGGTTATCTTGATGCTCGTAATTCTCAAATTTGACATTGACTTCTCTTTTCTTTTCAGCATCTTTATCAACGTATTTGTTAGGGATAGACTTGGCACCTGCTATGTATTTCTAAAGTCGAAACCCTTTGATGGTTTCCTTGGCATGCTACATCCAGGTGAGGAAGTTGTCCTCCGTGAATCTGGTAGAGATGGGTGACGAGAAGGTGTGGGGAATGAAAAATGGAGCGAAAGCCATGGACGAAGACAATAGAGATGAGGTTTTATATAGAAAAGACCCCAGACTTATAAAAAAATATTAATAACAAACTTACAAAAGAAAATAACCAACAAATAGCCTAATTAGATTTTTTCATTGGCAACACCTATATAAAAAATTATAGTTTTCTGATTACTTTACCTTTATCAGTTATCGCATATTCAATAAATAGGAAATTTATGCTTTTCCATATCATGAAGTCTATGTTACATGGTTCTCTAATATATTATTATAAAATATAAAATAGCATTTTCACTCTCTAACTTCTTATATTTATCCCTCTTCTTTTTATGTAAAGTTTAAAAAAACATTTGTTTATATGTGTCTCTACAAAGAAAATTGGGAGAAACTTCAAAAATTTAAAAACAAAATCTATTTGATTAAAGTTGTCGCGACCGGGATCGCGGCGGGAGGCCGACCCTTAAAAGATATTAAAGATAAAATGGTTTCGAAATCCTTTCAAAACACAGGGGAGTAACCACCAATATTTTTTAAGGATAAAATACCAGGAAAACCTTTGTTAAAGCACTGGTTATAAAAATGAAATTCCAAGTTTGGAAGTCTAATTACAGGTGAGGAAGGTATTAGTACCTCACACTATCTGTTACAAAACGGTTACCTCAAATTGATTGCACACATGTTAAATAGCCTAAAAATTAATGTAACTTCTAAAAAAAAAGGGAAACCAACAACACCGACAAAGAAATTTTCGAAATAAGATCAACAGGACGTCTCATCCAAATTAATCTTAAATTGAAAACTTAATTAAATAGTTACAATAAAATACCAAACAGTGACAGTAAGGGAGTAAATAGTAACGATAAGAAACCAAACAGTAACAATGAAAAACCAAACAGTAACAGTGGAAAACTAAACTATGACAGTACAAAAAACCAAACGATGACAGTAGAAGATTAAACAGTGACAGTAGAAAACCAAACAGTGACAGTAAGAATTAACAGGATGTCCATTCTAAATTAACCTTAAATTGTAATAAAGATTTAGAAATTAAGACAAAATAAAGTTGAATGGGATTAGGTTAAATGGAATGAGATGGGATAAAATAATATGAGATGGCGTGAAGTAGATTAAAACTGAACAAAAGGATCAACAGGACGTCTTGTCCAAATTAACCATTTTTTATAAGAAAACATTATTATAGATACTGTATATAAAAAAAATAAGAAGATCAACAAGACGTCTCATCTAAATTAATCTCCTCTTATAAGAAATTTATTTAAGTAACAAATATTGAAAATATGAAATTAACAAGACGTCTTGTCTAAATTAACCTCCTTGTGATAAAATAGCATTTTAAAATTAAATATTAACGATGTAGAATTAATCAAGATAATAACAGAGACATGGAAATCAAACAAAGGAAAGTGGGCCCGACAGGAATTGATTACCGCTCCTATGTATTCTCGAGCTTTCGAAAAATCAGGGCTACGTAGTTCTTAGATTCTTTTAAAAAATGTAAAATAAGTTTAAAATGTTGAAATTTAGGAAAATATGAATCAACAGGACGTCTCATCCAAATTGATCACAAATTTATTGATTTTATTATTATTATTTTTTAAAAAAAAGAAATGAAGAGCAAAAATAAATAAAATTGTCTAGCAAGAGGACAGAAACAAGGAAAAGGGTAGGTCTATGAAATAAATAACAAAAAAAGTAAAAGAAAACAAAATAAAAAATAAAAAAATAAAAAATTAAATCAAAGCATTAAAATAAATACAATAAACAACAGAAAAGACATAAATTAAAATAAATTAAAGCATAAGAAGAAAGAAAATAAAACTTAAAATAAATTAAAACAACAAAACTTACCTTCTTTTTTGAGCCATCTTCAGATTCCGTGACGTCTCTTATTTCTTCTTAACTAGGACTCCTGTGGAAGAAACCAAATCTTTTCTAATATGGAAGATCGGTAAAAACCACAATCATATTTTATACTAAGAAATAGGTTATTTCTACCACTCCCTTTTTGGTGCCCTTTCCAAGTACCACAAGGTGGTCCTTATATAGCAACACACAAGCATAGCTTCCCTAAGAGTATTCAATATGGGACTATAATCTCTCTTCTTTATTTACTTCCATTTTCTCCTTCTTTTTCTTTTTCCTCTATTTTTTTCTTCCTCTTTTTTTGCTTCCATTTTCCCTTTTTTTTTACATATACAAACAAGTGTGTTCACACTTTTTCTAAGTTATTAAATTTTTTATTTTAGAAAAGAATTTAAATGGGCCTGGACAAAATTTGGTAGCAACAACTTACCCCTATTTACTTTTCCCTTGCTGTATTGTAGTAAGGGATAAGTAAAGACTGAGCGAACCAATTTTGTCTAAGGCGTCAGCATTGGTGGCACAAAATTTAAAGGATGCCAAGTTTGGAGATTGGAAATTAAAAGTGTGCCATCTTTGGCGACTGGAAATTTAAAAGGTGTTATCTTTGGCGACTGGAAGTGTAAAAGGTGCCATCTTTAATGATAAACACAAGAAAAAGGTGCCAGTTTTGGCAATTAAGGAACAAAAACTTAAAATGAGCCAACTTGGGTAATGAAGACAATTTAAAATGTGCCACGTTCGGTGACAAGAAAGTTAAAAGGTGCCATCTTGGCGAATGGAAAGTAAAAAGATGCCATGTTCGGTGATTGGAGATTTAAAATGTGCCATCTTTGGTGACAGGAAAGTTAAAAGGTGTCATCTTTGGCAATGAGGAAATTTAAAGGGTAATGAAAATTTGAAAAGGTGCCAACTTCGACAATGAGAAAGCTTAAAAGGGCAATGGAAATTTGAAAAGGTACCAACTTCGGCAATGCAAAAATTTAAAGGTGCAATGAAATTTAAAGAGGTGCCAACTTCGGTAATGAGGAAATTTAAAGGTGTAATGAAACTTAAAGAGATGCCAACTTCAGAGATGAGAAAGCTTAAAAGTGTAGTGAAATTTAAAGAGGTGTCAACTTCGGCAATGGAAAAGCTTAAAAGGTGCCAATTTTGGCAACTAAGAAATTTGAAAGTGTCAACTTTAGGAATAAAAGTTTGAAGAGATGTCAATCCTGGCTACAAGGAAAACTTAAATGTAGCCAACTTTGGTGATAAAAAAACATAAAAGTGTCAATCCTTGGCGATAAAAGCTTGAAGAGGTGCCAACTTCGGCAATGAAGAAACTTAAAAGGTGCCAACCTTGGCAAAAAAAGAAACTTGAAAGGTGCCAGCTTTGGCGATTAAGGTATCGAGACTTAACATGACCGTTTGCTATGAAAACCTATAGAAAAGGGTGAGCAGTGCAAAGATAAAAGCAAATTAAAACTCGAGGAGATTCCCTTGAAACTGTGACTACTGAGGCGACTCACAACTGAAACAGAATGAACGAGGTAACCCTAACTTTGGAGCCCGTGCTTGGCTCAGTCTTGGTGTGGTTATTACTTTCTCATTTCATATACTAAGGGAAAACACATGTTTTATCAAATCAATGAAACTCACCACATGAACATGTATCGAAAAGGGTGAAATTTTATTCATGTATATCAAACAAGCACAGAGAAAGAAAAGCAACAAAAGTAATTGAAACAAATGGGGTCAAATAGAAAAGGTCAAGAACGGGGAAGATTCACAGATCCTTCAGTTAATCCTTGAGAATAACGAGAATCTTGATCCCTTATCATGACTTCTTGTTCACCCTTTGACTCTGCCTTTGAGAAGGTAGTTTGACCATGATCCACATGCCCCAGCTTGGACTTGTACTTCTTGTGTGGGAAGGTTTAGTCATATTACCATAATTTTGACCCTAATTTTTACCTGAGCCGTCTTTTCAGGTTTTCGACTCACCGGGTCCCTTTAACTTTTGTCTAAGCTGCCCTTTCAGTTTTTAAGCCTAGCAAGCCTTTGTGACATGTTTTTTCTAATCAAGGTTGTGTCCTTCACAATTAAAAGGTTTAAGCTGATTTCATTGAAACTGAGCCTGTTTGGCCTTCTTTGATTTAATTTCATCCTTTGGGGGGGGAACAAATGTCACTAGGAAACTTTGCTCCAACGCCATGTACCAATGAGAGGGGACCATTCTAAGTCTTCTTTCTGGCTTTTGTTTTGTTATTTTTGTTCATCCTTTCCTCTTTTTGACTTTTCTTTGTTGTTGATTTATTTTCTTCTTTTTTGTTTTTGTTTTTTTTTGTTTTGACCTTTGAACAACTCCCTTGGTACCTCTGTTATGGTCTAGCCGCTTTATTCGCCCTTAGTTAAAGTGGCGAAGAACTATAATGCTAATGGTATTGTTAGTGATAACTCATCATGGTAGAGCATTTCCTTGGTTACATTGGCATGGGAAGTAATTACACCCCCTAAGGATGGGGTGTTGATTGTGACAAGGATAACATATTGCTTTTGTCACGTTCTTGACTTGATGACATCTGTGCCCCCATGTAGAAAGGTGATGACCTGCTCTATGATCTGAACGTGCCTCGTTATAAGGATACGAGGGCATCAGCTTGCCCCAATTGGTATGTGTGTAGGGCGCCAACCTTGAGTCTTTTGTTTTTCATTTTTTTCTTTTTGTTCTTTTTTCTTTATTGTTTTTGGCAAAGTATTTCCTGATTGCGTTTGTATTTATGGGCATTGACAAGTCATCCCTCCATGTTAGTTAATATCGAAGCTTCCTTGAATGATGGATATAGCCCTACTCATCTCGGGACATGGCAATGTTATCATCCACACAAACATCTATTTTATTATGTTATCAGGGCTACCATTACCTTTTGATAAATTTCCCCAATGTTCTTTAGGGTATTAACAACTGATAGGGCTAAATTTGTTCAGCCCCTTGCCCCAATAACCTTGTTAACTCAAGCAGTGGCTCACAGATTTACTCACCCTCTTTGTTGGCGTAATCAACCGAGTGGTCAAAGTCATGAAATGGGACCGTGATCTCATTGTTCTCAGAAGGATTATTTTCGGATCAGTATTTATTCAGTATATGAGGGCGAACAAAATAGGAAACAAATAGACAAAGGGAAAAGGATTCAGAGCAAAGATAAGGACAACAAGAAAACATATTTTGAAATTTGACACGCATTCATTGATCAAAACTTGAAATGATAAAAACACGTTTTTTTGCCCTAATTAGATAAACATCCCAAAGCCTTAGGTATAGCAATGGGTTAAAAGGTCATTGAATACTTAAAGTCATATGGAGTTTGGCGGTCTCCTAGTCCCAAAGATTTTTGCCTAGCAGGAAAGCAACCACAAAGTCTGATCATCACAAGAACCATCTTCAATGGCGACGACATCCCTTACATACCCCTCGTCCTCATTGGGTTTTGGTTTTGGTTAGAAGTGGAAGGCTGGCCCCACTGTTGTGGAGGATGGTTTGGCATTGGTTGCGGATTTGGTGCTCGGGTGATAGGCAGACAGAAATGGGATTGTGGCGAGCCAGGATAAGGGGACTGGTTATGGGCGGCAGCAGCCACATATGGGTATAGTGCATAAGGAAAGAGATTGGTAAGTTGAAAAATGATAGGGGCGAATGGTCTCAGCTAGGCCCTCCTCTGGTCATAAGAAATAAAGTTGGTTTCCTTGTCTCTTTTTCTTTCATCTCCTGGCGCAGGCCTTCTTACAATAGGTGCCCCAGGTGGGCTTTGGGTGATCTTCCCTTTCCTTAGACCATTCTTGATCCTTTCCCCAATAACAACAATGTTGGAGAAATTGGATAACACACTACTAATCATCCTATCATAGAAATGAGACTGGAGTGTGCCAATAAACATTGCGACCACTTCCTTTTCTGAGAACGAGGGGTCCACGTGTGCAGCCATTTCTCACTGTCACTGGGCATATTCTTTAAACGATTCATTGTTCTTTTTCACCATATTCCGCAACTGAATTATGTCAGGTGCCATGTCCAGATTGTATCTATACTGTTTTAAGAAGGCATCTGCTAGGTCTTTCCAATAGCGAATCCGAGTTCGCTCTAGATGAGTATACTAAGTGAGAGCAGCCCCAGCTAGGTTGTCTTGGAAATAGTGTATCAACAGTTTGTCATTGGAGGCATGAGAGGCCATCTTCCGACAGTACATTGTAAGATGATTTCTTGGATAAGTCATTCCCTGGTACTTATCAAAATCTGGCATTTTGAACTTCGGCGGGATAACAACATTTGGAACCAAGCAGAGTTTGGAAGCATCAGCTAAGCCAAGACCTTCCACAATTCTTAGCCGCTCCTTCAGAATTTCCATCTTTCCTTTTTGCTGGGAAGCAGCGATTGTGCTAGGATCGGTAGTCGAGTTTGTAACATCCCAGATTTTTAAATAATTATAAATTTTAGATTAAGTCTATGGATTGATGGAATTAATTGAGTTAATGGTTGATTAAGGATTATGATTGGTTTATTTGATGGCTAATTAGATTAATTAAGGAATAATAATAATATTAGAGCTTGTAAATGACCCTTGTGCTTTGGTGGTCAATTGGGTCCGGTTCCCTCTCTCTCTGTGTCCACGTGGAGTACAATGATGGCTGTGAGAGTTAGCATTTAATGCTGATAGGATTGCATTAATGAGGATGGGATGGCTGATGGAATGTGATCTGATGGGGCTGTAAGGTGATATAGCTTCACTTTCACGTTTTTCCCCTCTCACTCTCTTCATTTCTCTTTGGTGCATGGAGAACCATTCTCCTCTTCTCTTTCGCGTCTATTCTTCTTCTTTTGCTGTTCTCCATCTTCTTCATTTCCTCTTCCACCCAAACACTGCGTAGAGCCTTGAGTGGAAGGAGAACAGCGTGGCTGTGTGTAAACAAGTGGGGCAGCATGGTGCTGTGTTTTGGAGGTTGGTTCCTCCTTTGTTTCCTTGGTGTTTCTTCTTCTTCCTCTAGTTGAGGAGGTTGTTTGTGGCTCGGTTGGGAGCCTGTGCCAGCAGTGTGGAGTGCCTTGGTTGGTGGAAGATGGTCCACTGTGTTGAGGTTGTGACGTTGTGAGGAAGGAGTCATGGTTGGGTGGAGCTTGGAAGCTTCTCCACTGACTGGGTGGCAGAGCAGAGTGGAGCATGGAGTATTGATGTTGTGAATGTGTTGCGTTCAGGGGAGCTTCTGGACGTATCTCGCTCAAGCGAGAATGGCCACGCTTGAGCGAGCCAGTGAAGAAATGGTCACTGGACCCGTTTCGCTCAAGCGAGTGCATGTGTGGCTTGAGCGACAGGGTGATGTTTGATACTTGTTTGTTGAGGAAGCGTGTTGCTGGTTGACTGGGGAGCTGTGTGGCTCTTCCCACTGCTGGAATGCCAAGCAGGGAACTGCTATGGCTGGGCCGAGTGGCCCATGTGACTGCTGGAACTCCATTCCAGGTAAGGGGAGCTATTGCATCTTAAGTGCATAGTTTATGGACGGACTTCCGGGTGACTTTATTGCATTGTGTTGTGTTTTGTTGGATGTTGTATGTTGTTGAGTTGAACCCGGATTGATGTTTATTATTTAAGTTGTGCATGATTATCCGTCCAAGAGATGCATGATGATATTTATGATGATGATTATGTTATGATGCTTGAAATGCATGTATGTTGATGCTGAGTGCATGTGTGATCCTCTATTTGTCCCTGGGTGTGTTGTACATTCGAATGCATGTGAGCTTTATTGATGTATATGCGTATGCTGAATGCATGTATGGGGACTGTTATGATGAATGCCGAGTAGGCACATAGATGAAAGCATGAAATGCTTACTGGGAAGGATAAATCCGAGTGAATAGAGGATAATCCGAGTGGATGGCATAGGATTGCCGAGTGGATGTGGTATAAGCCGAGTCATCTGATTGTTGTTGAATTGCCGTGTGCATATAATGCTGAATGCTAAATACCGAGTGGGCAATCGGATGAATATGTGTTTAATGAAATTGAATGTGTTTATATGATATAAGACCCGGGTTGGACTCGGGCAGTGCCTAGAGCACTAAGCGTTGGACGCTATTGAGGATTTTGAGATTAATCCTAAAAGACCTCTGAGTTGGACTCGAGGCCATGCTTGGAGCATGAGCATTAGATGCTTAATGAAAGTCCTTGGGTTGGACCCAAGGCAGATGCCGAGTGCATTGGAGTTGGACTCCGAGTGAATGTGACCATATGCATCCGATTCGCCACTGGAATGATTGAAGCATGTATATATATACCGATCGGCAATCAGATGATGAGATATGTGAGAATGTGATTAAGTCCTGGAGCTGGGCTCAGGCACACTCCTTGAGCAAGGCTCGGAGTTGAGTGAAATCCGAGTGGATCAGTATACTAGTTACTGAGTGAATTGAGCTTTATAGCCGAGTGGAATGGGTGAATCCTGATCGGAAGATGTTTGTGATTGTTCATATTGAATGGCAGTGTTTATTATGCTGATTGATATATATGTTATTACATGTTAAGGATTCTGTGATTAATCCGAGCCAATATCTGTCATTTAATATGTAATGCTCACCCCTACACCATTTTTCGGTATGTGCAGGTCGGATTGGATAATGTGATGGCCTTAACCCGAGTGTTGGGTGTTTATGATAAAGGTTGTGTATATAATATTATGTTCCGAGTACATTTGATGTATTAAAGCCTTGGCCGGCTCATAACAATGTTGTATCATGAATATGAAATATATATGTACTGGAATTCGAGTGCATGTTAATATATATATACTTCGAGTGAATGGTATTATATGCATACCGACTGAATGTGTTGGTGAATGGAAAGTATAAAGATATTAAGTATCTGAGTGTATGGTTATACATATATAGGTCGGTGGTCGGATTTGGGAATTAGAGAATAAATTTACATAAGTGATTTATGTTGATTTGATGCTTCATACCGACTAGGAAATGATGTTGTATGAATATTTCTAAGTTATTGAATCCTGAGTGAAATATAAGTGGCCTAGTTGCCTTTCCGAGTGAGTCTTATGCATGTGACTCCATATCCGAGTGTGACTCATCTGTGAGTCTCTTTCTGTGTGTTGATAGCCCTTGTGGATTCTGAGTGGAGAATATGGGTAAACCCTGAGTGGGGAATGATTTTGTATAAACCCGAGTGGAAATCTGAGTGAACCTCTCCGAGGGAAGAGTTGTTATGATGGATTAGATTGAACATATTCTGAGTGGTTTATATATATATGATCCGAGTGAAGTTATGCATGTATTCCGAGTGAACATGGGTACCTATTCGGAGTGAATAAGGTAATATGTATTTTGAGTGCGTAAGTGTGGAATGAGTCCGAGTGAATTACTTGATGGATGAATACCGAGTGGAATATCACTCAAAATATGAGTTGGTTATGAATGATTAGACTGAGTGATTTATGGCTGAGAGGAAGCCTATGTATTCTCTGATGTGATGGAGTTCAAATATGCCGAGTGCTAAATGGTTGAATTATACCGAGTGGTGTTGAGTGGGAAATATTCCAAGTGTGGAAGGTTTTGGGATCCCGAGAGGGATACCCCTTATTTCCGAGTGGATTATATGTGATCCTTGAGGATAGAAAAGAAATGACTAAGTATAATATGATGGAGCAATCCCGAGTGAATGGCTGTCTCGTATACCGAGTGGTGGATTGGCCGAATGTGGCTTCTCGCTTCAGCGAGTGAGATCTCGCTCCAGCGGGTATGTGATTGGAAGGGCTTTTGATTGTGGTTCCGCTTAAGCGCATGTGTGCTCACCCGAGCGTGTTGGTCGGCCTCGCTCAAGCGGAGTCGGATCTCGCTTGAGCGAGTGCACACCGTATTGTTGGGTCGCTCAGGCGCTGTTTTATTCTTCTGTTGTGAATGTTTTCCTTTATTCTGATCGGTTTTCCCAGCTTTTTCCTTCTTCTTGCCTTCCTTTCCTTTTTATTAATGGTCATTGGACCTAGCTCTCATATCTTCATATATGGGAGTGGCTTTTAATTATTGATCTAGGTATTTTCTAATTAATTGGCCCGGTTCTTCATGATTATTTTGGGAAAAATTTCCCCTGTCCCGGGTTTAACTTTAATTAATCTTTAGGGTGTTTTATTTTGGTATCAGAGCAGACTAAAAGGTCCATGGCCAAGGTTTGCCTACTGTGTGGGTGGTTGTATGCAATATGACTGAGTGTCATCATTGCTTGTGAGCTATTATTGGATTTTATGCATGCTTGTTGATCGGACTAGAACCCATAAGTGGAATTAACTGAGTGAATAATATTTCAAGAATTCCCTAGTGTGTTGAATTCGGATTATGTGGTTGGTTGTGACATTTGTAAAGATTGAATTTTATACCCTTTGGCATAAGAATCCAGTATGATATATATATATATGATAGGAGTGATTACTACAGTTTCCTAGGTATGAGAATTATAATATGTAATGATTGAATGAATGTGGAATTGGGTACTGTCTCAGTTTGCAGTGTGAAAACTGAGTGAATGAAACTGAATGTTAGCCACTAGGCATATGATCCTGTTTATTAGGCATGGATTGTTGAAACCGAGTGAAATGTTTGTGTAATATATTTTTGAGGCTTGAATTGTTGTATGAGGGCACCGTGTAGTAATGCTGAATTCTGGGTATGCTATGGTAATGAGTATGGTGATGATGGGAAATATATTGTGACCCGGAGTTACATGGCTTAGTGAGTGTAGTAAATTAATTGAATTAGGCAGAGTTATGGTCAGTAATAATGATGGCATTGAGGATTATTATCATATGAATCACACTAGAATAGGTGTAAGGGTTGCATATATGCCTTGAATGAGTCGGAAATCCATTGATAATATGCATTTTACTGTGAGAATGATTAATGTTTGCTGACTGTTGGCATGAGATGCACCACTGTTGGTGCCTAATGGTGATGTTGATTCGGATGTATTACTTATAAAATGGTAAGAATTGCCATTAATTTTCATGTAGATTGGCATTATCCGAGTGAAATTGATCGGTATGAGTGAAATAACTGTAAGGATGCTGTTACAGTGTGACTCTCCATGCCATAGGTATTGTGGCAGTGTGTAATTTGCTGTGACTTGATACAACTGTTGTGACCCTATAGGAATGAGGCATCATCCTATAAGCTGGATGCAGCAGTTCATAGGTCAGCAAGTGAGACTGTAGCTGCTTATGGAGATGGCTTGAGTCTATTGGACTGCTCCGAGCAAGGTGAGGATTTGAATCTGAATGGATGAGTATGTGGTTGAGTATTAAAATAATGGACAAGTGAAAGAAAGAGTTGCTGGGTGAAGTGGAATTGTGGATACCCGAGTGGGTGATTTCTGAGCCAATTGGTGACACTTCCAAGTGGAAGGTGTTAAGAGTGGGCTGTCTCGGAATTCCTTATGGTGTGATCGGCAAACCGTTTGAGAGGTGAAATTGTGCCGATTGGAATTGACTAGTCGGTGAATGCTTGGAAAGCATTAGTTTGTGAATTATTTTGTGTGGCATGTAGTGTTATGCCGAGTTGTTATTGAGGCAGGTTCCTGATTGAATTTCGAGGACGGAATTCCTTAAAGGTGGGGAGAGTGTAACATCCCAAATTTTTAAATAATTATAAATTTTAGATTAAGTCTATGGATTGATGGAATTAATTGAGTTAATGGTTGATTAAGGATTATGATTGGTTTATTTGATGGCTAATTAGATTAATTAAGGAATAATAATAATATTAGAGCTTGTAAATGACCCTTGTGCTTTGGTGGTCAATTGGGTCCGGTTCCATCTCTCTCTGTGTCCACGTGGAGTACAATGATGGCTATGAGAGTTAGCATTTAATGCTGATAGGATTGCATTAATGAGGATGGGATGGCTGATGGAATGTGAGCTGATGGGGCTGTAAGATGATATAGCTTCACTTTCACGTTTTTCCCCTCTCACTCTCTTCATTTCTCTTTGGGGCGTGGAGAACCATTCTCCTCTTCTCTCTCGTATCTGTTCTTCTTCTTTTGCTGTTCTCCATCTTCTTCAATTCCTCTTCCACCCAAACACTGCGTAGAGCCTTGAGTGGAAGGAGAACAGCGTGGCTGTGTGTAAACAAGTGGGGCAGCATGGTGCTGTGTTTTGGAGGTTGGTTCCTCCTTTGTTTCCTTGGTGTTTCTTCTTCTTCCTCTAGTTGAGGAGGTTTTTTGTGGCTCGGTTGGGAGCCTGTGCCAGCAGTGTGGAGTGCCTTGGTTGGTGGAAGATGGTCCACTGTGTTGAGGTTGTGACGTTGTGAGGAAGGAGTCATGGTTGGGTGGAGCTTGGAAGCTTCTCCACTGACTGGGTGGCAGAGCAGAGTGGAGCATGGAGTATTGATGTTGTGAATGTGTTGCGTTCAGGGGAGCTTCTGGACGTATCTTGTGACATCCCGGTCACTGTTGAGGGCGGGGAGTGATCGCCGGTGCATAGGCACGGACAAGGAGCGGCTCCTGGCAGGCTTCCAATGGGAGGGACACATGAACGAACTGAATACATACCAGAATAAGAGGGATCCAAAGACTGTATAGGTATGGGACTATACAGTCGAGGATAGCTTAAAGAAATGAATTCGTACTACCTATACCAACAAATGCATTAGCCTTTTCGGTGGTCTATCACATAAGGACTCCAAAGTTAAGCGTGCTTAACTTGGAGTAATTCTGGGATGGGTGACCTCCTGGGAAGTTCTCAGGAAATGTGTGAGTGAGGACAAAAGCACATTGGAAAGGTCTCGTGTTGGTCTGTGGGGCGAGTCGTTCATTCCTGAAAAGCGGCCGGGGCATTACATATCTCGCTCAAGCGAGAATGGCCACGCTTGAGCGAGCCAGTGAAGAAATGGTCACTGGACCCGTTTCGCTCAAGCGAGTGCATGTGTGGCTTGAGCGAAAGGGTGATGTTTGATACTTGTTTGTTGAGGAAGCGTGTTGCTGGTTGACTGGGGAGCTGTGTGGCTCTTCCTACTGCTGGAATGCCAAGCAGGGAACTGCTGTGGCTGGGCCGAGTGGCCCATGTGACTGCTGGAACTCCATTCCAGGTAAGGGGAGCTATTGCATCTTAAGTGCATAGTTTATGGACAGACTTCCGGGTGACTTTATTGCAATGTGTTGTGTTTTATTGGATGCTGTATGTTGTTGAGTTGAACCCGGATTGATGTTTATTATTTAAGTTATGCATGATTATCCGTCCAAGAGATGCATGATGATATTTATGATGATGATTATGTTATGATGCTTGAAATGCATGTATGTTGATGCTGAGTGCATGTGTGATCCTCTATTTATCCCTGGGTGTGTTGTACATTCGAATGCATGTGAGCTTTATTGATGTATATGCGTATGTTGAATGCATGTATGGGGACTGTTATGATGAATGCCGAGTAGGCTCATAGATGAAAGCATGAAATGCTTATTGGGAAGGATAAATCCGAGTGAATAGAGGATAATCCGAGTGGATGGCATAGGATTGCCGAGTGGATGTGGTATAAGTCGAGTCATCTGATTGTTGTTGAATTGTCGTGTGCATATAATGCTGAATGCTAAATACCGAGTGAGCAATCGGATGAATATGTGTTTAATGAAATTGAATGTGTTTATGTGATATAAGACCCGGGTTGGACTCGGGCAGTGCCTAGAGCACTAAGCGTTGGACGCTATTGAGGATTCTGAGATTAATCCTAAAAGACCTCTGAGTTGGACTCGAGGCCATGCTTGGAGCATGAGCATTAGATGCTTAATGAAAGTCCTTGGGTTGGACCCAAGGTAGATGCCGAGTGCATTGGAGTTGGACTCCGAGTGAATGTGACTATATGCATCCGATTCGCCACTGGAATGCTTGAAGCATGTATATATATATACCGATCGGCAATCAGATAATGAGATATGTGAGAATGTGATTAAGTCCTGGAGCTGGGCTCAGGCACACTCCTTGAGCAAGGCTCGGAGTTGAGTGAAATCTGAGTGGATCGGTATACTAGTTACTGAGTGAATTGAGCTTTATAGCCGAGTGGAATGGGTGAATCCCGATCGGAAGATGTTTGTGATTGTTCATATTGAATGGAAGTGTTTATTATGCTGATTGATATATATGTTATTACATGTTGAGGATTCTGTGATTAATCCGAGCCAATATCTGTCATTTAATATGTAATGCTCACCCCTACACTATTTTTAGTATGTGCAGGTCGGATTGGATAATATGATGGCCTTAACCCGGGTGTTGGGTGTTTATGATAAAGGTTGTGTATATAATATTATGTTCCGAGTACATTTGATGTATTAAAGCCTTGGCCGGCTCATAACAATGTTGTATCATGAATATGAAATATATATGTACTGGAATCCGAGTGCATGTTAATATATATATACTTCGAGTGAATGGTATTATATGCATACCGACTGAATGTGTTGGTGAATGGAAAGTATAAAGATATTAAGTATCTGAGTGTATGGTTATACATATATAGGTCGGTGGTCGGATTTGGGAATTAGAGAATAAATTTACATAAGTGATTTATGTTGATTTGATGCTTCATACCGACTAGGAAATGATGTTGTATGAATATTTCTAAGTTATTGAATCCTGAGTGAAATATAAGTGGCCTAGTTACCTTTCCGAGTGAGTCTTATACATGTGACTCCATATCCGAGTGTGACTCATCTGTGAGTCTCTTTCTGTGTGTTGATAGCCCTTATGGATTCTGAGTGGAGAATATGGGTAAACCCCGAGTGGGGAATGATTTTGTATAAACCCGAGTGGAAATCCGAGTGAACCTCTCCGAGGGAAGAGTTGTTATGATGGATTAGATTGAACATATTCAGAGTGGTTTATATATATATGATCCGAGTGAAGTTATGCATGTATTCCGAGTGAACATGGGTACCTATTCGGAGTGAATAAGGTAATATGTATTTTGAGTGCGTAAGTGTGGAATGAGTCCGAGTGAATTACTTGATGGATGAATACCGAGTGGAATATCACTCAAAAGATGAGTTGGTTATGAATGATTAGACTGAGTGATTTATGGCTGAGAGGAAGCCTATGTATTCTCTGATGTGATGGAGTTCAAATATGCCGAGTGCTAAATGGTTGAATTATACCAAGTGGTGTTGAGTGGGAAATATTCCGAGTGTGGAAGGTTTTGGGATCCCGAGAGGGATACCCCTTATTTCCGAGTGGATTATATGTGATCCTTGAGGATAGAAAAGAAATGACTAAGTATAATATGATGGAGCAATCCCGAGTGAATGGCTGTCTCGTATACCGAGTGGTGGATTGGCCGAATGTGGCTTCTCGCTTCAGCGAGTGAGATCTCGCTCCAGCGGGTATGTGATTGGAAGGGCTTTTGATTGTGGTTCCTCTTAAGCGCATGTGTGCTCGCCCGAGCGTGTTGGTCGGCCTCGCTCAAGCGGAGTCGGATCTCGCTTGAGCGAGTGCACGCCGTATTGTTGGGTCGCTCAGGCGCTGTTTTATTCTTCTATTGTGAATGTTTTCCTTTGTTCTGATTGGTTTTCCCAGCTTTTTCCTTCTTCTTGCCTTCCTTTCCTTTTTATTAATGGTCATTGGACCTAGCTCTCATATCTTCATATATGGGAGTGGCTTTTAATTATTGATCCAGGTATTTTCTAATTAATTGGCCCGATTTTTCATGATTATTTTGGGAAAAATTTCCCCTGTCCCGGGTTTAACTTTAATTAATCTTTAGGGTGTTTCAGAGTTTACCGTATGGGTCGCACCTTACGAGTTAAAAGCGTAGGGGTTCGTGTACCCATATGGTATCCATAAGGCTAGTAGAAGGGTGCAGATGCATGAGGTTGGTTCATCGGGCCAGTGTTTAGCGGGGGCCCCTGGGGTTGGGTAGTAGCTTGCGTAGTATGGACTGGCTGGGCCATCTAGGTGACTTGGGCTTAGGCGATTTGTGGCTCATAGAGTGGTGGTATTGTTGGCTAGGCAGGGTATAAGGCGTGGGGGTTCGCTGCTTGTTGTTCATTGGTGTCTTGTGGGTTAGCGAGGAGTAGAGGAAAGTATCCCGGTGGTAAGCCGTACGGCAGGAAAGGCACGGGGTTGCCGTCTAGGCTGATGAAAGTGTGTGGTGGTGCATAACCATAAGGCATTCCAAAGGATGGTAGGGGATCAGTGCTAGGTTTCCCAACGTTAATGGTGAAAGGAGCGGTCGGGGGATTCACAACTTGGGCTTGTGTTGGACCAAAACCCAGGGGATGCAATGAGGTAGTCGATTGCCTTTCATTAACCGTAGAAGAGCCCTCTTTTGTGACTCTTCTCTCCAAGAGTTTTGTTAGTTCCGCTATTTGCTCTTTAAACTAGTTCACCTCGTCCCTGAGATCCTCGTTCATATGTTCCGTTTCATCCATGAGTCTTTTCTGAAGTCGAGTTTCGTAAGGATGCCTCCCTGTGGTGACTTTTGTTAAAACAAAATGTGTCAAGCGAAAATAAAAGGCATTAAAATAGCAGGATTATAAAATACATTAAAATAAATGGTGCGTGAAGCGATCACGGGTCTTGAAGAGTGTCCTTTAACTGTTCCTTAGAACGTCTCGTTCAAAAGTACTAAGTAGAGTAAACATGGAAATTAATGTAGGATAGTTGTGGAGATGAAAGAATCCTTCATTCCGAACTCCCAAAAAAGATACATTACTGTCATAGGCGTTCATTACAACAAAGGAAAATAAATTTAGCCATTCCTGGCTCGGGCAACCATAGCCCTTATCCTATAACTTGGATCCTATGTTAATTTTTATGTCTTTCTCGAAGGCACTCACCAAACTCCGAATAGCTTCTGGCAAGAAGGAAAAGGAGAAAATCATCCATCAGAACCTAACGTGCTTCATAAATCACCACTTCCTTAATAACTTTCTTGGAAAACATTTTTATATTTGGGGAAGTAATGATTGATAAAACTCATATCGAATCGAGGGCCATGTGGGTTACGGACCTTCCGATCGTCGTCAAAGTTATTTATTTATTTATTTATTTTTTATTTTTTTGATGTTTTTGATTTTTTGTTGTTTTTTGATGATTTTTTTATTTTTTTAATTTTTGAAATTTTTTGACAACACGGAAAATCCGCAACTCAAGATCCAAAAACTTAAGTGAAAGCGTACAAAAAGAAAGGACTGCTTACCTGTTAAAGGAATCGCCAGTTAAAAAGGATATCATTTAAAAAACAATTCACTAAACGGGCAAGTGGTCCATTAATTTGAATTAAAAGGGAAAGCGATAATGAGAAAAAGGTAGAGGGAAAGTTTACCCCTTTGTGCCTTAAATTGAGTTCTGTCTAAAGGCCTTCTACCAGTTTTAAGGTTTGCTTAATAGTGATGCCTCACATTAGGTGGCTTGCACTAACTGTCTAAAGGTCACTAGAGCCAAAAATCCTACTCATGATGTTGACCACAACAGTGGGAAGTCTACTAGGTGTGGGACACCACGAATAAGTCAAAATCTAGCTGAGGTTCTCACAATAGCCAGACAGGACGTACATCCCAAATGACACCGCTACCAATCTCCCCTAATCTTAAGTTTCATTTGGGCCCGGGTATAGGGTCCCACTCGAAAGTGTGTGCAAATTATGAGTGTAGTGTGTGAAAGGGGCATCCAATACCTTTACCTTACCCATCCTTCACAAAGAACAGACACAGAACAATAAAATAAAAGCCGCTTATCCTAAGGTTCAACAGTGTACAAACATTGACAGAAAATAAGTGACAAAGATACGAATAAAACAATGGTTGCATACAAACATCAACAGAAAATAAACGGCATAAACAAAAATAAAATATGAAGAAGTTAAATAATTAAAGGCTAGATAAATATGCGCAAACAATTTAGTAGGCTTGACTCTCAAACTCCCCAGCAGAGTCCCCAGCTGTCGCGACCGGGATCGCGGTGGGAGGCTGACCCTTAAAAGATATTAAAGATAAAACGGTTTTGAAATCCTTTCGAAAATAAGGGAGTCACCATCAATATTTTTTAAGGATAAAATACCAGGAAAACCTTTGTTAAAGCACTGGTTATAAAAATGAAATTCTAAGTTCGGAAGTCTACTTACAGGTGAGGAATGTATTAGTACCTCACATTATCCGTTACAAAACGATTACCTCAAATTGATTACACACATGTTAAATGTAACACCCTAAATTTTGAAGAAAACAATTTATGGAATAATGGTAATTAATTATGTATGGTCCAATAATTGTGGGAGAATTAATTTGACATTAAAGGTGAATTATTGATAAATTAAGATTTACTAGAGTTGGATGATTTAACAGATGATGTGGGACCCACTTAGTCAAATTAAATATTTGATGGGTCTAGAATGTTTAGGAAATTATTATGATTAGGGTGATATAGCTGAAATAATTTTTAGTGTTAAGGAAATAATTAATTGGACTCAACATATATTATTAAACGAGGAAAATACGAGCCAAATGGAATTAGAAGAAAATGTAAATTTCCCTTTTCCTCTCCTCACTCAACCGTGTGCATCTTTCCTCCTCTTAATTAGTTCTTTTACCCATTGAGTAATAAGGTTTATGGACCATTGGAAAAAGTAGAAAGAAGCATAGCTTTACCCATTGGTTAAGGACCCATTTTGACACTTTTTCCTTCATCTCTCTTCTTCCACCATGCACTCTTCTTCTTCTTTCTCTATATTCACTTTTCTCTTCTTCTCCTTCATCCTTCCAACCCCTAAACCATGACCACCCTTCCCACTTCCATTTTTGCCAAAATCAAAGATTAAGCATGGATTTATGGAGCATTTATGGATATGAAGCTTATGTTGGGTCATCTCCTTCCTCCCACTCTCATTTTCGTTTTGATTTGGAGCTTGGATGAGAGGTAAGATTTTGAACCCATTTTGTCCCATTATTGATTTTTATGATGCTTTGGTTTGAAATATGGACATTAGGCTTTATGGGTGTTAAGGAAAATGGTGGAAAACCCTAGGTTGGATGGTTTGAGAATATGATTCTTAATAATTGTTTTGTGTTGTAAATAGATCTGGGTTATTGAGTTTATGAGGATTCTTGGAAAATGACAGATATTGAATGTTATTGAGTGATTTTGATAAAACCCTAAGTGTTGATAGTTTTGGGGTTTTGGCCAAATTGATGAGTTAAATAATCTAAATGCCTTAGAAGGATTTTATATGAGGAGATGAATGTTTGAAGCATTGGTGTTGATTCTTGGGGTTTGGGAGATGTGTGTAACATCCCAAATTTTTGAGAAAATAAATCTATTGGATGATGGTAAGTGATTATTTAAGGTTCAATAACTATGGGAAAATTAATTAGACACTAGAGGTGAATTATCAGTAAATTAAGATTTACTAGAATCGGATGATTTAACAAATGGTGTGGGACCCACTTGGTTAAATTAAATATTTGATGGGTATAGAATGTTTAGGAAATTATTATGGTTAGGGTGATATAGCTGTAATAATTTTTAGTATTAAGGAAATAATTAATTGGACTCGACATATGTTATTAAACGGGAAAATTACGAATCAATTGGAATTAAAAGAAAACCCAAAATCCCAATTTCTCTTCTCCTTTCCACCATTGCATTTTCCCATCTCTCTTTTGGTCTTTTACCTATTGGACAATGAGGATTCATTACCCTTTGGTAAAAGCAAAATATGACATCCTATTAACCATTGGACAATGTCCAATTTTGCCAAATTTTTCCCTTTCTCTTCCTCACTTTCGGCAGCTTCTTCTCTACCACCATTCTCCATATTTTCTCTTCTTCTCCCCTCTTCTTGTACTAACAGAACCACACCCCTCTTCCTTTCATTTTCTTACCAAAAATTAATACTTGAGCTTGGAGTTGTGAAGCATTCATAGAGCATGGGAGCTTGCATTGGTCATCTCCCTCTTCTTCACTCTTATTTTCATTTTTGGTGGAGCATGGACTTGAGGTAAAGATTTCTTACCTCCACCTTATCTCATTTGTGGTTTTATGATGCTAGGTTTGAAATGGTTTTATTAGAAGTTATGAGTGTTAAAGGAGATGATGTGAACCCTAGGCATGATGGCTTAAGAAATGATTTTGATTGTGGTTTTATGAGTATATAATGATGAGGATTATGATATTCATATGGATTTAAGGAATGGGTTGAAGTTGTTGATTGGGTGATTTTGATAAAACCCTAAGTGTTGGTAGTTTTGGGGTTTTGGCCAAATTGAGTTAAATGATTATGATGCCTTATAATGATTTTATATGGGGAAATGAGTGTTTGAAATGTTGGTATTGATTCTTGAGGTTTGGGAGATGTGTGCATGTGCGTATATATGTGATTAGAGGAATTGATCTTGAGTGTGATATTTATGATTATGTTAATGATAGTTAAAAACCATTGATGGTGGATTAAAGAAATGGATACTTGATTTGATAAATCCGTAGACCATGATAAATGTCATAAGAAATTGTTGATTGATGATGGTCTTGAATAGAGTCAAGAGGCTTTTAATAGATTTGAATGAATTATGGTGATGATTGGATGTATTATGGATGAAAGATATGATCCTGTTGTTATTGGGTGTGGTTAGCCCTTTTGAAACCTAGAGAATCTTGGTTTTGGGAAAGGAATTCCTGAAACCTAACACAATGGTATGAATTAGTGTTTAGACAAGTCTAGGACTTGATGATGAGTTTTAAGAAATGATTCTTTATGATGGCTTATTAATTTCATGTGTATATATGTGTTGTTGGTAGGATTGTATTCCGAACGATGATGCGGAATGATTGAGGAGATTGCGTAGCGGTTCTTTTCTCAAGGTAGGAGAGGAGTTTACATTTCAAATTTTACATTAGTGAATAATTGTTAATTATGTATATGTATGAACTCATGCATTGCCTTGCCATAAATATGTTAAATGTTGAATTGATGATGTGATGAATGATGGCTTGGCTTTTGTTAATTACTAAGGAATTGTATATGTATATATATATATATGTATGAAATAAAGATGAGTGCTTGATTGTCCCTTGGTTGGACGTGAATTGATTGTTGATGAAAATCTATGAATAGATAAATTATTTGAGGTGTAAAGTATTGTTTGTGATAATTTTGCAAAAAGATGAGTGGGGTAGTGGTGAGAAGTGTTTTAAAACCCCCTTTATGTAATTGAAGAATTAGGATTAAAAATAAAGAGGTATGGCTTGTTGGGATAGGTCTAAATACATGATTAAATGTGTGTAAGGTGTTAAATTAGGCCAACCATATGTATAGGATGGATTGTGACATGCAAGTAAGGTGGAAAACTTAAGTTTGTGCGTGTCCTGATGATCTTGCTCAAGTGAGTGATAAGTCTTGAAAAGACTTAATTATTCCACTGTTTATTTAACATAATTTACTAAGTATTGTCTAGTCTTGATATTATTATTTAATAATTTGTTAATAATTCATGTTTTAGTTATTTATTTCAAAAGTATGCTATTTATGTAAGAAACCGATTGAAAATATTAATTAGATAAGGAATTTTGAAGTATTTACAAATTTACTAAGCAGCCAGCGTATAAATGCTAGGCAATTGGCTATCTAATGGTGCAGGAACAGGGCGTACTTGAGAAAAGAAGACAAATCTGAGTGAAAATTACAAAAGCCGAGCGAGATTTGGAAAATCCGAGTGAAACTTCTCAATTCCGACTGAAAAGAGTCCAAAGACCGACTGAGTGAGACTTCAAAGACACTGACTCCAAAAGAGAACAAGGACTCAGAATATTGCATGAAGAACCCGAGCGCCAACTTCAGAATACCGATTGAATAATCAACTCGCTCAAGCGGGAGTTAAATTCACTCAAGCGAAAGCCAAAAATTAGCTCAAGCGTGACCCTAAAACATCACCTTTCACCCAAGCTTCGCCATAACGCTTAAGCGACCAAGCAACACTGTAGTACAATTCCCGAACTCGCCCAAGCGAGAGTTTAATCTGCTCAAGCGAAAACTCAGTAGCTGAAGCATAAAGGCAGTAATTTAAACACTGTTCCTTCCCTCCAACAACACACTTGGTGCAGTACTGTCCCGCTTCCAGTGCCTTCCTCTCTACTACTACAACCTTAAGTAACTTAAGAAGTGAGCTGTCAATTAGCTGGTGCTGAGTTGTACATTAGCTAATGATGAACTGGAATCTGCTACAAGCTGAGCTGTGATTAGTTAATTATTCTGTAATTATTCAATTAGTTAGTTTAGTTTAATTAAGAACTCAGTTTTCAGATATTAGCTAAGTTAGTTAGTTTAGTTAGATGCCTATATATATTCATGTACATACTCTGTAAAAAAAACACAGAACAGCGTACAACAAAATACACTTCATTTTTCCATTTCCAATCTCTCACTACATTTTCATCTCTCTAAATTCTCCCATCCATGTCTCTCTGTATTCCTTCGATGAATCCAACGTCGATGGAGTTCTAATCCCCTAAGGTTGGGATTGTGAAGGTCAGCAATGGAATCTTGAAGCTGTGAGCAAGTAGATCGATTTCGAAGATCCTGAGGTGAACAAGCTGAGGAGTGGAGCAGCATCGCTGGATTGACAAATCCAGAATTGATGAAGAACTTCACCAGTGAGGAATCATGGCTGAAGCTTAGGTAACTTCCAGCTTTCTAACTAGTTCAGGCCTAATCAATTTAGGTGAATAGTTAGAGTTCAACCTCCAATTTCTCATTAGATTCTTAGGTTAATCGAGCACTTAAGGAATTAAGGTTCATTGCTTAAGGATTAGTGTTTTTCACCTAAGGAATTAGGGAATAACCACCAGTGGATTGTCCTCTAGATTGTGAAGTTCGATTATTCTTATTTGCATGTTTCTTGAGGAAATTGTGAGCCGAAGCAATCCTGACCTGTTTTCTATTAATCACTTTCCACATTTCACTTTAACTCTGTTTCTGAAAATACAAAAACAACTATAAAACACTAAAACCATAAAAACCGAATGAACTTCATGTATTGTCTGTTGGTTCAGCTTGTACTAGTCCTAGATTGAGGTACTTACCACAATCCCTATGGGACGATCAAATACACTACAATTTTAACGACTGGTGCGCTTGCCAAAGTGTAAATCCGAGAGTCACATTTTATTTTACTAAGATTTTTGCACCAAATTAATGGCTCGGGATTTCAGCATCAAGTTAATGGCGCCGTTGCCGGGGATTGTTGAGTAATATCAACAATCCTTGGACCGGTACTAGACTAAACCATTTGCTTTTGTTTCTGTTTGCAGTCAATACGTATTTTTTTTTAGTAGTTATTGTTTTGTGTAGTCGTAGCTGTGAGTTGCTTTGTTGTGTAAACAATTGTTGTATGCAGTCAAGGAGCAGAGGAGAACCTTTCTTCTTTGATCCTGACATCGATTTGTTAGAACGTAAACTGAGAAAAGAGAAAAAGCAAAAAGAACAACAGGAAATGGAACAGAGGAGAGTTACACTAGGTGACTACTCCAGACCGACTGAAGAAGGATCGCAGGCTAGCATCCTTAGGCCACCAATTGCAGCTAACAATTTTGAACTTAAACCAGCTTTACTGCAGCTGGTAAGAAATGAACAATTCGGAGGAAGTGAGGTTGAGGATCCAAATTTGCATTTAGCAACCTTCCTCCAAATCTGTGATACAGTAAAAATGAATGGGGTCTCTGATGAAGCAATCTGACTAAGGTTGTTTCCATTTTCTCTAAAGGACCTAGCAAAAGCCTGGTTGCAGAGTCAACTGAGAGGTAGCATTTCCACCTGGGAGGATTTGCAAAGGAAATTTTTGATTAAATACTTCCCTCCTTCTAAATATACAAAGCTGCGCAATGAAATCACATGTTTCCAGCAAAGAGAAGGTGAGTCCTTGATGGAAGCATAGGATCGGTATAAAGAAAGCCTGAGGAGATGTCCTCATCATCAGATTTCTGATGTACAGCAGGTGACTATTTTCTATAATGGTGTCAGGCCAGCTACCAGAGTCTTGATTGATGCCTCGGCTGGAGGCTCATTAACAACTAAAACTGTAGAAGAAGCTATAGAGTTGATTGATGTGATGGCTTCTAATGAATATCTGATTAGTAAGAGGAACCAAGTCCCTAGGAGAGGAATATTAGAATTAGAAGCACAAGATGTTTATCTGGCTCAGAGCAAACTAATGACTCAGGCTTTGGAAAAATTAAGCATTCAGATTTCAGAACTCCAAAAGCCGAGTCAAGTTTCTATGATTAGTTGTGACTTTTGTGGTGGAGACCATGAAAATGGAATGTGTGATCCAGTTGTGCCTTCCGAGCAAGTGAATTATATGGGGCAGCAACAGTATCAAAGGAATTATCCTTCTAATTCCTTCAATCCTAATTACAGGAGCCACCCCAATTTTTCCTGGTAGAAAGGTCCACATTTGAATCAGAATATCCCACCGAGTCAACCCACAAATAGACCACAACAACCTTCTCACCCTCCTGTTAAAGAAAAATCCGAACTCGAGAATGTACTTTCTCAGTTTATCCAGGCCACTCAGGCCAGTTTTAAGAATCAGGAAGCATCCATAAGAAATTTAGAAAATCAAGTAGGACAGCTTTCTAAATAATTAGCTGAGAGGCAAGCAGGCAATTTCCCTGGAGATACCGAGGTAAATCCAAGGGAACATTGCAAGGCCATAATTACTAGGAGTGGAAAAATTATTTCTCCATCTCCGGGTCAAGAAATAAGTTCAGAAAAAGAAAAAGAAATAATACAAGAAACTGAGCAGGACAATAAAGATGAAGTAGAAAATAAAAATGAATCAGAAAAAGAAAAAGGAAATAAAGTCCATCAAAAGAAAAAGAAAAAGGTTGATCTGATTCTGGAGGAAGCTTCTAAGCTGACTCCTGAAAAACTGAGGAATGCTCCATTTCCGCACAGGTTTAAAAAGCAAATAGAGGAGCAGAAGTTTGCTAGGTTCTTAGAGGTCTTCAAGAAACTTCACATTAATATCCCTTTTGCTGAGGCATTGCAAGAGATGCCTTCCTATGCAAAATTTTTAAAAGAACTATTGTCTAAAAAGAGGAAGCTTAGGGGGGATGAAATGATTACTCTCACTCAAGAGTGTAGCGCAATCATTCAAAAGAAACTTCCCCAAAAGCTAGAGGATCCTGGATCTTTCATAATACCGTGTGCAATAGGGGATATTCATGTAGGAAGTGCTCTCTGTGATCTAGGAGCCAGTATAAACCTGATGCCTCTATCTTTGATGAAAAAACTGGGAATTAATGACTTGTAACCGACTCGCATGTCCTTGCAGTTGGCTGACAGGTCCATTAAATATCCCCAAGGGATGCTGGAAGACTTGTTAGTAAAAGTAGATAAATTTATCTTTCCAGCAGACTTCATAGTATTGGATATGGAAGCTGAACGAGAGATCCCTTTGATCTTAGGTAGACCCTTCCTAGCTACTGGCAGAGAATTAATTGATGTAGAAAAGAGTGAACTCATGCTGAGAGTTCAGGAGGAGCAAGTAATTTTTAATGTCTTCAATTCCATGAAACATCCGACTGAACGGATGGATTGCCTAATGATTGAAGAGGTTGAAAATTACCAGACTCCATTACTGTTAAAAACTAAGGAAGAGGCTCTACGAACTTTTTTAGAGGATGACTTTGACTCCGAGACCGAGTCAATTGACTCTCACTCGGAAATACTGGACCTACTGGAAGTTTTGGAAGTAGGTGATTTCGAAAAGAAAAATGATTTGGAAAATACTGAAGCTGAGAAAGGAAAGGAATTTTTGGAAGAAAAACATGATTTAAAACCTTTACCTTCTCATCTGAAATATGTTTTCCTGAGAGGAAATGACACTCATCCTGTCATTATTAATGTCGACTTAAAAGAAGAGGATGAGAGTAAACTAGTTGGGGTATTAAAGGCTCATGAATCTGCCATTGGCTGGAACATTTCTGACTTGAAGGGAATCAGTCCATCCTTTTGTATGCACAAAATCCTGATGGAGGATGACTATTCCCCTGTTGTACAGCCACAACGCAGACTGAACCCCATTATGAAGGAAGCAGTGAGAAAGGAAGTGGTCAAGCTCCTTGATGCGGGAATCATTTACCCGATCTCGGACAACACTTGGATTAGTCCAGTCCAAGTGGTGCCCAAAAAGGGAGGAATGACGACTGTAAGAAATGACCAGGGTGAAATCATTGCCACTCGGCCAACTACAGGCTGGAGGATATGCATTGATTACAGAAGGCTGAATAACTTTACTCGGAAAGACCATTTCCCCCTTCCGTTTGTTGATCAAATGCTCAAGAGGTTATCAGGACATGAGTACTATTGTTTTCTTGATGGGTACTCGGGTTATAACCAAATTGTGGTTGACCCGAAGGATCAAGAAAAGACTGCCTTCACATGTCCCTATGGAATTTTTGCATACAGGCGCATGCCGTTCGGCTTGTGCAACGCTCCAGCAACCTTCCAAAGGTGCATGCTGGCAATTTTTGGGGATATGGTGGAGAAATTTATTGAAGTATTCATGGATGACTTCTCGGTATTTGGGAGCAATTTTGACACATGCCTCAGCAACTTAGCTAAGGTGCTGATGAGATGCCAAGAGACCAATCTCGTTCTTAACCGGGAGAAATGCCACTTTATGGTTAAGGAAGGGATAGTCCTTGGCCATAGGATCTCTGCTGAGGGCATGCAGGTGGACTGAGCAAAAATTGAAATTATTGAAAAACTTCCTCCTTCGATCAACGTGAAAGGAGTAAGGAGTTTTATAGGATGTGCTGGGTTCTATAGAAGATTCATAAAAGATTTTTCAAAAATAGCTAAGCCTTTGACCGAATTGCTTGTGAAAGATCAGGTGTTTGCATTTAATGAAAACTGTGTCAAGGCATTTGAAAAATTGAAACAAAGTTTGACTTCAGCTCCGATCCTTGCATCACCCGACTGGTCTTTACCGTTTGAATTGATGTGTGATGCAAGTGACTTTGCAATCGGAGCTGTGCTGGGTCAGAAAAAAGGGAAATTAACTCATGTGATCTATTATGCTAGTAAAGTGTTAAATGAAAATCAAATACATTACACCATGACTGAAAAATAAATGCTTGCTGTGGTGTATGCATTTGATAAATTTCGTGCATACTTGATTGGTGCCAAAGTCATCGTATATACAGACCACTCGGCAATCAAGTATTTACTAGCTAAAAAAGAGTCTAAACCGAGATTGATTAGGTGGGTTCTGTTACTCCAAGAGTTTGACTTAGAAATACGAGACAAAAAAGGAGTAGAGAACTCAGTTGTGGACCAATTGTCTCGTCTGGAAGTTGAGTCGGATTCTGTCTTAATAAAAGAAGAATTTCCAGACGAAAAGTTGATGGCAATTATAACTGGGCCATGGTACGCTGACATGGCAAACTTTAAAAGTGCCTCAGTGGTACCTGATGGTTGGACATCCCAAATGAGAAAAAAATTCTTTCATGATAGTAAGGCTTTTCTTTGGGATGATCCATTTTTGTTTAAAATAGGCATAGATGGAGTAATCAGGCGCTGTGTGCCTGAATCCGAGCAAGAAAGGCTCTTGTGGCACTGCCACGATTCCTATTACGGAGGTCATCATGGTGCCTCCCGTACCGCAGCAAAGGTGTTGCAGAGTGGCTTTTATTGGCCAACTATCTTTCAGGATTCCAAAGAATATGTCAAAAGGTGTGATAAATGTCAAAGGAGTGGAGGTCTCTCTGCTAAAGCTGGCATGCCTTTGACAAATATTCTAATTGTGGAATTATTTGACGTTTGGGGTATCGACTTCATGGGACCCTTCCCTAAGTCGCTCTCCAACGAATATATTCTTGTTGCTGTGGACTATGTCTCCAAACGGGTGGAGGCAATTCCGACCAGAACCAATGATGCACAGATTGTGCTTAGGTTCATCAAGAAGAATATTTTCTCTAGGTTTGGAGTTCCGAGAGTAATTATTAGTGATGGGGGTTCACATTTTTGCAATAAGATAATGGAAAAAGCCCTGCGTCACTATGAGGTTTTACATAAGATATCCACTCCTTACCATCCACAGACTTGTGGACAAGTCGAACTGTCAAATAGAGAAATCAAGAGAATTTTAGAAAAAGTGGTCGGAAAATCCAGAAAAGATTGGTCGGTAAAATTAGATGATGCATTGTGGGCTTACCGAACAGCTTTCAAAACCCCGATTGGCATGTCCCCGTATCAATTGGTGTACGGTAAAGCTTGCCATCTCCCTGTGGAGTTGGAACACAAAGCGTGGTGAGCCACAAAGCTATTAAACATGGACTGTGACCAATCTCAGGAGGAAAGAGTTTTGAAACTCCATGAATTAGAGGAGTTCTGACTCAACGCTTATCAAAGTGCCTACATTTATAAGGAGAAAACAAAGAAATGGCATGATAAGCGAATTAATAAGAAAGAGTTTCAGAAGGATGACCAGGTTTTGTTATTCAATTCCCGACTGAAACTCTTCCCTGGAAAACTTAGATCTAAGTGGTCCGGGCCTTTTACTGTAAATGAGGTTTTTCCTCATGGTGCAGTCGAACTGAAAGATCCGACTACCGATCGGATTTTCAAGGTGAATGGCCAGCGACTCAAACTCTACTTTGGAGGAGAGTTTGATAGGCAGAAAACCTCCTTGTTACTGAAGCCATCTTCTTAGATACAATAAGGTCAAGCTAGTGACCTTAAAGAAGCGCTCTAGGGAGGCAGCCCTACCCTCCGATTGTTTTGTTTTGAAATTTGAGTCAGAATGAAAAAAAAAACTAAATAAATGAAGTTTGTGAAGTTGAAGAAGGAAATCCGAGCTAGATTCTTCTATTTTCGCTCAGGCGAAGCACGTGTAGCTTAGGCGAGACACTGCTGGGTGTTGTTTCACAGTTAAGCAAGAAATTACTGAGTTTTGAGTAAAAATAGTGCACTCGGATAACTGTTACTTATTTCTAATCCTTCTTCCCGGTTGAATTTCACTCGTTATTTTTCAATAAAATTTCAAATTCTGATGCGAATAAAAGGAAGACTTTGAAGGATTTCTGATCGTTGATGTAATGAACGGGTCAGATAGTGAAAAGTGACTTACTTCAGTCGGCTTTTCATCACTCGCATTCCTCACTCCTCACTCAGTTTCTTTCATTTATGTGTCACTCGGCCTTCTTTTCATATATTCTGTTGTCCACTCTCACCCGTCACTCATTTCCATATTTTATCTCTTCCTCTCAGTCGTTGATTCATTCATTCGTGCTTTTAATCCACCTGAGTTCTTCCTCGGTTTCATCACCCGATCTCTCTGCATGTGTTGGTTGTTCATCCAGCCTTTCATTCACTCATTCTTTGGTCTACCTATTTTGTCACTCAATTGTCTTCTTCTTCATCCATTCGGTATTCCGATTCACTCGGACCCCTATGCAGTCATTCTTGTATTCACTCGTTTTTCTCACTCAGTCGCTCCATATCATTCTGACTTTCGTTGTTCACCTCATTCTTCACTCTATTTCACTCATCCTTCATTCCCCCAGTTAATCTTTCACTCGTCTTCATTTTCTCATTCTTCATTCACTCAGTATTCTTTCCATTCAGTATATCATTCACTTGTTCTTTCAATTTACCTTATTTCCATTGTGTTCCTTACCCATCTCTCTGTAATTCTCTCATTAACTCGTTTTACATTCACTCGGTTTATTTCAGTCAGTCTTATCCCTTCGTTTTTCTACTCGTCTCTCTCTTTGTCTTTCGTTCACGTATGTGTAATACACATATATTGTTCACTCGGCCATTTGGTCGCTTGTTTCCCTCACCGCTTCCTTCCCCGACCTCTCACACTCAGTATTTCCAGTCACTCAATTTCCTGTCATCTCGTTTTTCATTCCCCTAGTTTCTCCATTGACTCGGCCCCTCGCTGTATTCGTTTTGTTTACTCGGCCTTTTATTTACTCGGTATTTCATTCATTCCATTTTACATTCCTGTCATTTTTGTTTTTCGCCCGAACTCTCATTGTCATTCACTCATTCTTCATATCTCAGATCTAGATCACTCGTTTTTTTTCCACTCGCTCCTTCATTTACTCATCTCTTTCATCGATCGGTATACCTTTACTCATCCCCACTCGGAATATTCTTAGTCATTTCCTAATTTATTCTTTCAATTACTTGATTTTCTCAACCACCCTCAATCTACTCGTTCCTAAATTCACTCGGGTACCATTCCACTTCTTGTTTCAATTCTTCAGCTTTACTTTCAGTTTTCCGTTCATTTGTTATTCATCAGTATTTCCATTTACGCATTCCTTCTCTGCAATTATTGTTTGTTTACTTTTCCAACTCGTTCTTCATTTCTCAGATTTTTATCACTCGGTACCTTTCTCCATTCTCACTCGGTTATCATCGTTTCACCCTTTTTACTCTTTTCGCTCATTATTCATTTACTCGGTATTCCTTCATTCGTTCATACTTATATTCGTTTCTTTTATTGTTCGCTTCTTGATTCACTCGTATTTCATTACAATGGTTCACTCGTTTCTCATACGCTCTATTTCATTTATTTAAAGTTTTCATTTGCCCATTTTGTCTTATCGTCTGTTCATTTATTCATCTTCCATTCTCCTATGTCCATTTGGCATCACATTGGTATCATCCCACTCTTCCTCGATCTTCTACCCCTCTAGTAATTGAGTATTCTAAAAAAAAATCTAATATATATATATATATATAAATAAATAAATAATAAACAACATAATAATAATAGTAGTAATACATATAATAAAGTAATAATTAAAGCTGAACACATTTACGCGTTTCTTGAAAATTGAATTCAACAATATAAAAGAGAAACCCTTTCAGCTTCCAACCTTCAGTACCTATGCTGAACTTGGGCTGAAGACGAAAAGACATTTTCTGGTTTCTAAGAAAGGTATCACCTTTCCACTTCTTTCACTGATTTCGTGCATTTGTAAGTTCATGTTTATTATCTTCTTGTTCATTGTTATTGTTTTCTGCTATTCACAAGCCATGCGTCTTATAGTTTTGGGTTGTTGTTGGATTGCTGTTCTTATTTTTTTACTTAGGTTGGTTATCATCATTATTTTAACATTAATCATGAAAAGAAGATCACAAAGACTTCTGCAGAAACCTAGACCAAATTTTGCAGAAGGAAGTGTGCGAAGGAAACAAATAGATAACGAAAGAGAAGTGGCAACCATCACTATATTTGATTCGTCTGTACATGTACCTAGTCGAAGTCAGGAGCAAAGGGATGTATCTCCTCTGGTTCGAAGGAATGTATCTCCTGCGAGTGAGGAAAATGAATCACCAGAGGTTGAAAGTGTTAAGGCTGTTGAAAACTGTGCTATGAAGTTTAAAGCCACAGAACCAGAACGTCCCAAGCAATTTGTAGGAGCTGGTTCTTCTTCTTCCTCTTCTGACATTCTTTTGGTGTTACAGGAATTACAGGTTGTGAAGAAGATGCAACTTGAAATTTATGATCGGGTTTTGAACCACGATCAGATGCTCAGGAAGATTGCCACGAAACTGAGGGTTGAACATTCAGCAGAAATGGGAGTCCCACTGGATAGAAATGCGTGGTTAGCTTCCATTGGATTCACGATTCCCTCCCAGCAGGACAAAGACGGTGAAGATCAGAATGTTTAAGCAGTTGTTCCACGTTTTTATGATGTTTCCTATGTAATTAATTTAATGTTATTGTAACTGCTTTCTGAACAGTGAACTTGTTTCTATTTTTATTATGTAATGAAAATTTTATTTTCTGTTAATTTGTTGTTTTATTCGGTTTGTCATATGTATTGGTAAAATTTATGAGTCCCAATCCGATTACGTGTTTTTCCATCCACAGCCACTCAGGTAAAAAGGGAAGTCTCTTTCCAACTTATTCTTTAATTAATATTCTTAATTATAAGTTGCAAAAGTATGCTTATTGTTTCTTTCACTCCGTCTTTATAATTTAAAAGTTGCTGATTCGTTAAGCTGTAGTCGGCTATATTAATTAATCGGTTTTTGCTTAACTCATGATCACTGCCCATAACTATTCTTCATCATTGCTTAAATTATTTACTCGGCATGCTAGTTAGCAATCTGAATGTATGAATTTTACATTAAGTTTGGGGACATGACTGGCTGATTAACTATTATATATGAGCTTTTGAGCCTGTATTATTCTTTTCCGAGTGAATCTGCATGCTGGTTAGTGAGACAAAATTTGCTTCAGTACTTACTAATTGATTGTATGCTAGCCAATCGGAAATGATGAAGGCCTTCTTTGATTATTCAGCCAGGGCCAAAAATTAGCCATCCTAATTTTATTAATCATCCTTTGACCCAATAATTATGTTTGAGCCTGAGACCTTTTCATTCGTTTTATACACCTAACGTTACAAGCCTAATTATCCAAGAAAAACCAGACTAGAGTACCCTCGATGTTCCACTGGTGTATTGCTAGGTTTTTGCTTATTGCTAGGGACTAGCAATTTCTAAGTTTGGGGATGAAGAGTGTGCCTAACAGTAATTAAGGACACACTCTGACCTTAATTATGGATAAATATGTAGAAAAATAAAAGGAAGAAAGGCAAAGCCGAGAGAAGAAAAAAAAATAAAAATGAATAAAGTCAGAAAAGAAAAAGAGGTGCAAAGCACCACAAGAAAAAAATTCGGAAAAGAAAGAAAAGGAAAGGAAAAGTCCGAAGGACTAAAAGAAAAAGAAGGTGCAAAATAGCACGAGTTATTAAGTAGCATTCAGTCGGAAAAGTTAAGAGAGTTGTTAGTAAAGGCAATTAAGTCAGAATTGAGGCAAGGCATCAGTGGATACATTGTAACCTATCTATGACTCGGAAAAACAATAATTGAGCCTGTAGTCGAGCCTCTTTATAAGCTTAAAAAGCCCTTACTGATCCGATTGAGTTGGCATATTTCATGATGTTTAGAACTGTTGCAAGCCTATGTTGATCTAACTAGTATGTAGGTGATGAGTGCATTCTAGTCACCTTACACACCGAGAGAAGAGTTAAACACCGACCAGTGAGGAAAGCATCAGCAGCTTGTCTTCCAAAGGAGGTGTAAGTATTTATACTTTTAGAAATTGCGAAAGGAAAGCATGATCGGTATTCAATAATTATAGTATGAATTAAGTTAAGGAAAGGTTGATTGTGTTGATCAAAGGCTGTTAGTTAATAAGTCTGAATATTTGCTTGAGGACAAGCAAAGTTTTAAGTTTGGGGATGTGATAAGTCTTGAAAAGACTTAATTATTCCACTGTTTATTTAACATAATTTACTAAGTATTGTCTAGTCTTGATATTATTATTTAATAATTTGTTAATAATTCATGTTTTAGTTATTTATTTCAAAAGTATGCTATTTATGTAAGAAACCGATTGAAAATATTAATTAGATAAGGAATTTTGAAGTATTTACAAATTTACTAAGCAGCTAACGTATAAATGCTAGGCAATTAGCTGTCTAATGGTGCAGGAACAGGGCGTACTTGAGAAAAGAAGACAAATCTGAGTGAAAATTACAAAAGCCGAGCGAGATTTGGAAAATCCGAGTGAAACTTCTCAATTCCGACTGAAAAGAGTCCAAAGACCGACTGAGTGAGACTTCAAAGACACTGACTCCAAAAGAGAACAAGGACTCAGAATATTGCATGAAGAACCCGAGCGCCAACTTCAGAATACCGATTGAATAATCAACTCGCTCAAGCGGGAGTTAAATTCACTCAAGCGAAAGCCAAGCGTGACCCCAAAACATCACCTTTCACCCAAGCTTCGCCATAAAGCTTAAGCGACCAAGCAACACTGTAGTACAATTCCCGAACTCGCCCAAGCGAGAGTTTAATCTGCTCAAGCGAAAACTCAGCAGCTGAAGCATAAAGGCAGTAATTTAAACACTGTTCCTTCCCTCCAACAACACACTTGGTGCAGTACTGTCCCGCTTCCAGTGCCTTCCTCTCTACTACTGCAACCTTAAGTAACTTAAGAAGTGAGCTGTCAATTAGCTGGTGCTGAGTTGTACATTAGCTAATGATGAACTAGAATCTGCTACGAGCTGAGCTGTGATTAGTTAATTATTCTGTAATTATTCAATTAGTTAGTTTAGTTTAATTAAGAACTCAGTTTTCAGATATTAGCTAAGTTAGTTAGTTTAGTTAGATGCCTATATATATTCATGTACATATTCTGTAAAAAAAACACAGAACAGCGTACAACAGAATACACTTCATTTTTCCATTTCCAATCTCTCACTACATTTTCATCTCTCTAAATTCTCCCATCCATGTCTCTCTGTATTCTTTCGATGAATCCAACATCGATGGAGTTCTAATCCCCTAAGGTTGGGATTGTGAAGGTCAGCAATGGAATCTTGAAGCTATGAGCAAGTAGATCGATTTCGAAGATCCTGAGGCGAACAAGCTGAGGAGTAGAGCAGCATCGCTGGATTGACAAATCCAGAATTGATGAAGAACTTCACCAGTGAGGAATCATGGCTGAAGCTTAGGTAACTTCCAGCTTTCTAACTAGTTCAGGCCTAATCAATTTAGGTGAATAGTTAGAGTTCAACCTCCAATTTCGTATTAGATTCTTAGGTTAATCAAGCACTTAAGGAATTAAGGTTCATTGCTTAAGGATTAGTGTTTTTCACCTAAGGAATTAGGGAATAACCACCAGTGGATTGTCCTCTAGATTGTGAAGTTCGATTATTCTTATTTGCATGTTTCTTGAGGAAATTGTGAGCCGAAGCAATCCTGACCTGTTTTCTATTAATCACTTTCCACATTTCACTTTAACTCTGTTTCTGAAAATACAAAAACAACTATAAAACACTAAAACCATAAAAACCGAATGAACTTCATGTATTGTCTGTTGGTTCAGCTTGTACTAGTCCTAGATTGAGGTACTTACCACAATCCCTATGGGACGATCAAATACACTATAATTTTAACGACTGGTGCGCTTGCCAAAGTGTAAATCCGAGAGTCACATTTTATTTTACTAAGATTTTTGCACCAAATTAATGGCTCGGGATTTCAGCATCAGTGAGAGTCCCCTGTATCAGGGGAGTGGCCTCTGGCCCAATTTCGCTCAGGCGAACATGAGTCTCGCTCAAGCGAGACGTGTACAAAATAGAAGGGCGAGCTACTGGACGAATCTCGCTCAAGTGGGAGTGACCGCGCTTGAGCGAGCGAGATGGAAAAATGGTTCTAACAGATCTCGCTTAAGCGAGAGGCGAGGTAAGTTGAATCTCGCTCAAGCGAGCGAGCCTAAAATGTGGTACTAGACAATTTTCGCCCAAGCGAGCGTGAGTCGCTTGAGCGGGCACGAGGGGTCTGATACTAAAACTCTACTCGCTTAAGCGAGCGGCCAAGTGAAGGGAAATCTCGCTCAAGCGAGCGAGCGTGGGAATGCTACTGTAAGCCTTTCGCTTATGCGTAAAGGGGTTTGACCAAGTGTGGGTCTCGCTTGAGCGAGTTCCCCAGAATGGAATTTCATTTCATTTTCCTTGTTTTGGGCTTATAAAAGACCCCTTCCCTGTATTGTAAGACATTTGAGGGAATGTATAGGGGGTATATAAGCACGATATAATATGGTGGTGTTTGATATTGATTACAACATTAGGATAATTCGTTTATGCCTATAATATGTAATGAAAAACATAATTGTTGACCACCAAAAATGGGATATAAAAGAATGGTAATGAGAATTTGATGATGGGGTTATGAGATACACCCTAAAGTGATTATGAAACCAATGAGGGAATGATTCAATGACAAGGTGTTTGTTATAAACTGATGAATCAGAGATGACATCGGTATCGTGTGATAATAAATGATGTTGTGATCATTCCTTGAATAAAAGGATGAATGTTATTATTGATAATTTGTGAGATGCCATTCTACTTTATACAAGTATGATCTTGTATGAGTGGTTTAAAATTGTATTGATGAGTTGTTGTATTGCCACACTAGTTATGAAACAATGGTGATGAATAATGATATGAAAATCCACTAAGTGAATATGCAGTGTATTGATGAAAGATTAATGAATGTATATAATGATTTGTGATGCTTGTAATGCCATTGTGATTGATTGTAAGTGTTAACATGCATGTATAATAAATGTATATTGAGATGAAAATGCCACACTTAAAACTTGAAGACAATGGCTAAAACCAACAATGATAAAATCCACTAAGGTGTGTATGGTGGTGTTGGTAATTATGATGATGATGATTGATGAGTGATATTTAGGATGCATAGTGTGAGAAATGCATTTGATTTGCATTGTATTGCATCCATGGCATATCATACGCTGCCGGTGTTGGAATATTAGGGGATTCCCCCGGTTGGCCTAGTGGGAGGGCAGCTCTATGCACGAACGATTTGTTGTTTCCCCTGTGACTCGGTGTGTAAGTCACAAAGCTGCCCATGTTGTTCTACGGGGAGCCACATGTGGTTGACCCTTGTAAGGGGTGGCTCTTGATGAGTAGGTGTCAGGTGGTCCTTAGGATCACAGCTGCCATGATATGACTCATGGTTGACCCGCAACACCATATATTGATTATGTTATTACCGCGGTCATGTTGAAAATGACTAGGTGTTGCAAAATGGACGATATGGTTTGGTACCAATAAAAGATTGGTAAAATACATGCAATTTGATGATAATTGTACACATTATACTACTGTAGTAGGGGCATAGTATGTGATCATGCTTGACCCACAATTTGGTGTTTATTCCCATAGTCGGATCCATATTTGTTGTTTATTCTATTGTGTATATACATTAGCCATAACAGCATTTGCATATAGCATGGAGATATGTCGAAAAGTGATGATGATTGAGATTGTGGTATGGTGTTGATGAGATGGGTAATTGATGTACCTAAAAGACCACATAAAATTAATAATGATATGACTACAACAAAATGTTATTGAATATGACGATGTGTATATTATGGCCCAATGTAATGAAGGGCATAATTATTATGATTGATGATAATGATGTTAGCTCATGATGGCTTGAGGGAAGACCTGAATGGTCAATGCTAATGATGTTGGCCCATTGTGGCATTGTGATAGATGTGTATATGCCTGCTTTGCTTTGACTTAATTAAAGAATATGAAATATGTATATGTTGATCGAAGTAATAATTTATTATGATTATAGATGTGTTTAGCAAAGCATACATGATGTTAATATGCATATGCATATAATCTCAATTGTATTCATATCGTCATTTGAAATGTATAACTCACTCTCCCATGCGGTCTCCTTTTTAGTATTGATGCAGGAATATCATGGGATGAGGATGTTTATGAAGTAAAGCTTTTGGGAAGGTAAATAGTGGTAATAGAATGCCTTGGCCGGCAGTGTTTGTAATTTAATGAGTTGTGTATAAAATGAATATTGTGATATTATTACTTATTGATATTGATGGATGAATTCTACATTATATGTATATAAGGGTGATGTATTAATATTTGGGATAGTGAATTTTTACCCATATGATGAGTATAAAATGATGATTAGGTAATCCTCTTAGGCATGAATAAGTAAAGGACGTGCATGATCTGAAGGTTGAATTGGATGTGGTCAATTATGGAATATGAATATTAGATATGTATGATGTATGACCATATAGATGTATAGGTGTATATATCTTAGGCTTTGTATGTTCATAAAATTATGTGAAAAGATGATGGTTGTCTATTAGCCTTAAGATATGTCGTTGCATGCCTTGTCGAGCCTTTTCTCATATCCTCATATATGGGACTAGGCGTATGCCCGATATACACATTCTTCTTCCGCTGTAAACTCTGTATTTTGTATACCGTTATGGGCAAACTATTTAATGATCCAGTTATAGATAATCAAATCTCACCCTTTGGTTTTTTGTGGTTCGAGTCTTGATGTAGTCGTGGTAGTGTTTTGAAATTATTTTGAACGTGAAAAATTTACTCGTATTTTTATTATTTAATTATCAAGATTACATCAGGATTCAAGTCCAGAAAATTTGAGGCGTCACATTAAATAGCCTAAAAATTAATTTAACTTCTCAAAAAAAGGGAAACCAACAACACTAACAAAGAAATTTTTGAAATAAGATCAATATGACGTCTCGTTCAAATTAATCTTAAATTGAAAACTTAATTAAATAGTTATAGTAAAATACCAAATAGTGACAGTAAGGGAGTAAACAGTGACGATAAGAAACCAAACATTAATAATGAAAAACCAAACAGTAACAGTAGAAGACTAAACTGTGGCAGTAAAAAAAACCAAACAATGACAGTAGAAGATTAAACAATGATAGTAGAAACCAAACAGTGACAGTAAGGATTAACAAGACGTCTCGTCCAAATTAACCTTAAATTGTAATAAAGATTTAGAAATTAAGACAAAATAAAGTTGAATGAGATTAGATTAAATGGAATAAGACGGGATAAAATAATATGAGATGGCGTGAAGTAGATTAAAACCGAACAAAAGGATCAACAGGATGCCTCGTCCAAATTAACCCTTTTATGAGAAAACATTATTATAGATACTGTATATAAAAAAATGAGAAGATCAACAAGACGTCTCATATAAATTAATCTCCTCTTATAAGAAATCTTATTTAAATAACATATATTGAAAATATAAGATTAACAAGACGTATTGTCTAAATTAACCTCCTTGTGATAAAATAGCATTTTAAAATTAAATATTAATGATGTAGAATTAGAGATAATAACAAATACATGGAAATCAAACAAATGAAAGTGAGCCCGACAGGAATTGATTACCGCTCCTACGTATTCTCGAGCTTTCGAGAAATCAGGGTTACGTAGTTCTTGAGTTCTTTTAAAAAATGTAAAATAAGTTTAAAATGTTGAAATTTAGGAAAATTTGAATCAAGAGGATGTCTCATCCAAATTGATCACAATTTTATTGATTTTATTATTATTATTATTATTTTAAAAAAGAAATAAAGAACAAAAATAAATAAAATTGTCAAGCAAGAGGACAGAAACAAGGAAAAGGGTAGGTCTATGAAATAAAGAACAAAAAAAGTAAAAGAAAATAAAATAAAAAAATAAAAAATAAAAAAAATAAAATAAATCAAAGCATTAAAATAAATACAATAAACAATAGAAAAGACATAAATTAAAATAAATTAAAGCATAAGAAGAAAGAAAATAAAACTTAAAATAAATTAAAACAACAAAACTTTTCCGAGCCATCTTCGGATTCCATGATGTCTCTTATTTCTTCTTAACTAGGACTCCCGTGAAAGAAATCAAATCTTTTCTAATATGAAAGATCGGTCAAAATCGCAACCATATTTTATACTAAGAAATTGGTTATTTCTACCACTCCCTTTTTGGTGCCCCTTCCAAGTACCACAAGGTGGTCCTTATATAGCAACACAACAAGCATAGCTTCCTAAGAGTATTTAATGTGGGACTATAATCTCTCTTCTTTCTTTACTTCCATTTTCTCCTTCTTTTTCTTTTTCCTCTATTTATTTCTTCCTCGTTTTTCTTCCATTTTTTTCTTCCCCCTATTTTTACCCATACAAACAAGTGTGTTCACACTTTTTCTAAGTTATTAAATTTTTTATTTTAGAAAAGAATTTAAATGGACCTGGACAAAATTTGGTAACAACAAAGGTAAAGAATACGTTACACAAAATTTTTTCATATTATTGGTAAAAAAATATATATGAATAAAATTTTACCTGCTTAATAAATAGATAGATAGATATTCTATGTATATTAATAAATATCGAATTTTGTATGTATAAAATTGTTTTATCAGAGTAACAACACTAAAGGACTATTTGATTTGAGAAAATATTTTATATTTTTTATTAATATTTATTTTTAATTGTAAATTAAATTCATATTATTTGCATTTTTAAAAGTTTATATAGGACATATTAGAATGAGAAAATAAAATAACAATCTAGTAACTAAAAATGAAAACAATAAATAAAAATTTAAAATATTTTCTCAAATCAAACTCTCCTTATCAAGTAATCTCTATGATCTGGAAGAATTATTCTTTGTCTGTTAACTAAAAAATACCATTGATTTAGAAAAAGAGTGATAAAATTAATAAAAAAAGAGTTGATCAATTATTTGTATTCAGTGAATAGGAAATTCTTTTTCATAATATTAAAGCCTTGTTTGTTTGTATCTCTATTTGTAAAGAAACTTGTGGGAAAAAAACATTAAAAAAAAAAAACCACCGTTTAGCGTGTTTCAGAAATCATGAAATCGATATTATATAAAAAAAAAATGAAATCGAGTTCTACGTCCGTGTGTGTAATGTAACTATGCTTGTTAGCTAATTCCTAAATAATAGTAAATATGTATCGTCTCAGTTGAAAATATCAAAACTATAATAAAAAAAATTAATGACATGTATAATTAACGTAAGGAGGACAATTTTTTAGATGAATATACTTTATTTAAACTTGACAGAAATAGAATTTACGTACATAAGAAGGTTTTTTTTATTGAGTTTTAATACAAGAAAAAAATATTTAATTAAATATTAGTAAATAATATGTGATAAATTCATGTTGTATAAATATCTTACTTTAAAAATACGTAGAATTTTTCTTTACTTTATTGGTTTAGTTTTTATTTGAAGTGCTTTATTGGTTTGTTGAGTAAGCTTTTGAGCAATTGGAAACATAAATTATTAGTACTGGTATGGAAATGGTTAGATGTTTTTGTTAGTTGTAACTCAGTTATCATGTTGACTAATCTCTTTACTAATTTATAGATATCTCAGTATGATAGTTGACCCAATATGTGATGGAAGGCTCCTTTAACCACACCTAGGTTAAAATGGGTGAATGTTAATTGAGTATTGGTTATTGATAACAACATTAATTAATAAATAAATAAGAGGTTCCGGTAATCAAAAGTTGTAGGAGTGGCTGTGGCCCCTGCTTCTGGTATGTAGGTGGCTGAGTGATTCCTTTTTACTGTTGGAAAGCATGCTTTACCATTTTCAATTTCATGTGCACGACCATTAGTACCACAATTAAGAGACTTTCCAAGTATGGCTACTTTTTGTTTTTTCAAAAAGGCTACAGTCCTTGTGAAAAGTAGTTAGACAGTGATTAGCATATACATTAATAACTTAAATTATGCGTTTTATACACAAATAATTAACTTATGCCTTGTTTTTTTTTTTTAATTTTAACATGTATGTTTTTACAGCTTGTCCAGAAAAATTAATTAACAAGGAAAAAGAAAAGTAATGGTGTTTAACCTCCCTTTTGTTAATATAATTCACCTCTTATTTGAATGAAACTCATTGCATGGTTAAAAGAATCATTAAATATTTAATATAAATATATCAAACACATATCTATTATGTTAACCAAGTTTTAATATTATTAAAAAAACAAGTTTTAATAAAATAATATTAAGGGTAAATTATACCCAGACCCCTCAAATTGAATAAAATTGCATTCAATACTCTTTCTTTCTTTTTAACCCTACACAAACCTTTCATAATTTATACAAAAACATAATATTGAGTTTTTTTTTCTCATTTACACTAACCTACTCTGTTTTTTATATACTTACACCAATGGAAAAACGATCTTTTACACCAGTTCCTTCCATGATTGGTGTGTAGATTTAACAAATGTAAAAGATAAGAATTTTTTTTACTAGCCTGCTAAAAAATATATTTTACACTAATCTTTTTTCATGTCCGATGTAAAATATCATATTTTACACTAAACTTTTTTTCATACCCGATGTAAAATATAATATTTTATAGTGGGTCTTTCTTTCATGTGGTGGTGTAAAATATCATATTTTACACTAGCCTATTTTCACACCCGACATAAAAACGCTTTTTATTTTGCTTATTTCCTTTTTTTTACTATTTTGCCTTTTTTTGCTAGCTTTATTTCCTAAATTTAAAATTAAATCAAAATTCAAGATTTAAACATAAAATAACAATAAAACTATTCAATTGAGAAATTATCATTCTACGGTTACTTAAGACAAGTCAAATACCAAGATTTACCTACTAGTCCTCACAAGGAGAAACTACATACATATCTTACATACTTAACATTAGAGCTATACAAAGATTAACATACCACATGCAACCATGGAACATTTAGAATCTAACATCCAACAACCTTAAGGAAAATGTCAAAGGGGCCGACAGAAGGTAGCTTCATGGAAAACAATTTTGGGTCCACTAATAATTAGACATGTCCACTACCATTTGCCACCTATAACAATAATAATATATATAATGTTAGAATTGCATTTAAAGGGTTGAATTTATTTAAAATAGACCTTAGTAAAGTCTAAAATAATTTGAATCAAGACAAATAAGTAGCACACTATTCACACGTTGAGTTCTTGTTATCAAAAACAAACCTTTTCAAGTGCCAAGTCACTACTACTACTATTAATATCAGCAATTGCCAGAAAAGATTTATCAGTTGCTTGGTTGTATTGGTTCTTAAAGGCTAACCAATTTGAAAGCTTTTTCCTTACAGATGTCCCAAGTGATTCACACTAACTAGCCATGGGGTTGTATGGAAGGGGGAAGTGGAAACAATTGTTCCTGCCACTTGACTAGCTACCTTTAGCGCCTGAAAACAATGGAATGGCCATTGGGCTTGTAGGACTAGGAACAGTAATCATTGATAATAAGTAAACATGCATTTCGCAATTCAACCATCCAAGCGCATTTACATTGAATGGAAAAAAAAGGCATGGAAAGAAACACTATGGAAGTATACTCATTTCCCAAACTTAATGTTGGTTCTTGGTTCACTACTAGAAAACATTGATTCAACTACAATAATTTAGCGACTAAAACTAGACTGTTGCTAATAGAGACCCATATAGCGACAACACATGCATTAACAACTATAAATATGTCCTAGGGGTCATCTGCGACGTTGGTTAGTGATAGGGTAGGGCTCGTCGCTACATTTTGATATTATGTCATTGTTGATACTGTTGTGGACATGTCATATATTTTTAAAAATTAACCCTTTAAAGAAAAGATTAAATGAGATGTTAAGTCGTCGCTACATAATGTGAGAAACCCACAACTGAGCCCATTGTAGACTTGGCAGGCTAGTGAAAAAATGGAGGGAAATTTATTAATTAGCGGTAACTATGTCAACTGTCTCTAGTAACCTCCAAGAGAGCGTTATTGTGGTCCTCACTACAGTTGGACCTGGAAAGGGAAACGTTTCCATAGCCCCACATGTTGCTAATCTAGGTGGGCCAATCTTAAAAGGTGGAGGGAAATTTAGTAAGTAGTGACAGAATCTGTCAGTCATTGCTAGTAACCTCCCAGAGAATGTTGTTGGGGCTGTCGCTAATGATGGACTTGAAAGGGAAGGGTTTTTGTACCTAAGCTTGTCGCTAAACTAGGCAAGCTAGTCTAAAAAGGTGGAGGGAAAATAATTAAGTAGCAACGACCTTCGTTAGCCATCGCCAGTAACCTCCTAGAGAACGTCGCTAGGGTCGTTGCTAACGATAGACCTAGAAAAGGAAGGGTTTCCATAGCCAAGCCCGTCAGTATGAAACTTTGCGAGGCCATCACCGGTCTCGTCACTATTTAAGTTACTAGTTAATTTGTTCCACGTGTCATGTTTATCTGGCTCAATTACGGGGATAACAACGATTTCTATTTCATCACTAAACTAAAATACTAAATCGAGCCCAGGCCTTTCCCCCTCTCATCTCCCACTCTGTCTCTCACCTACCTACTCTCTTCGGTGATGATGACCCCACACGATGAAAACCACCCTATATGCAATGCAACCCCTACCTTTTCCCCAATTTTTTGTGTAAGTTCCCTCCAATTACCTCCTTATTTCTCAGTCTGTGTAATCCCCATTTCCTTATTGTGTCTCTCCTACCTTACCCTGGCTTTTTCATTTCAGTTGATAGTGTTTGTGCCACTGGCTTCCTTAGTGAACAAGGTCCATTATTTGCCATTGTCTTCTCAGACGAACAAGGTTTTCTTTTTTATCTCTTTCACTATTTCATTGTTATTCCTTATTCTAACCTTATACCAGGTATTACTCTTTGCATCTTTTAATTTCTTACTTAAATCCATTAATTCTCTATTATCAATGAATCTGTGGTTGATCTAGTTGTTTATTCTTTAAAGTTCCCATCTCTATTTTTTATTTTCATGCTATAAAGATCATATTTTTAGATTCAATGGATGATGGGGTTGAAATGTGCACTAATCTAGTATTAATTTCACTTTGATTTTGTTATTGTTTTGAAATGTGCATTAGTTGTGTATTAGTTTCACTTTGATTTTTTCATTGTTTCGACACTGAGTATATGTTATGAATACTAGTTTTAACTCAGTTTTTGGTAGACATTTTTCATTTTAATTCCAATTGTGTATTAATGATGTTGAATTATGATATGCTGATTTGATTTGTTAACATGGTTAGTTGGTTATAATAATAATGATTCTTCGACACTACAAAATTTTTAATGATTTAAAGTTTTGAATTGAACTATACAAAACTAGTTGTAAGAATTTGTAGCATGAGTTGTAGAAATCATGATTTGTAGTTTATAGTGTGTTTGGTCTAATCAAGCCTGATAATCTTAGATTGCATATATGTTCATTTTTCATTTTCTCTCTCCATTTTACAATTTATGTTACAAAACTATGATGTTTTCTTCTTGTGGTTAGTAAGTCTATTTGTACATTGTTAGGCATCATCACATGAAATTTTATTTTCATTGGGAAAAGAATTAGAATTAGTTCTAGTTGAGTTATAAATATAGAGACCAAACAAAAATTGATTAAAAAAGCTGCCAAAGAAAAGATCTCAAAACACTAACCACACAATGGCTTTCTTTATTATTTTGTCTTTGTTTGATTTGCTTCATTATGATGATGATATATTAGTATTTTGACTCGTGGTTTGTCTTTTGTATTTGGGAAGTCAAGAATTAATATAACTTTATAATTATGATTAGAAAAGTTAAGGATTGTATTTTACTGCTTTTATTAATCCTTGTGTTATTATGTATGTAAGTTGGATTGATTGGTTCTTAAGATTCCTCTAGTTTCATCGTGATCTTGGTTTTGAGTCATAAATGTGTAGTTGGACATTGTAATCCATTGGTGCTTTAAATGACAACACATGAAATTATTCTGTCTAACTTGCATTAAGTTTTGATATTTAGAATTTATTGTTTCATTTTTTATTTATGTATTTTTTATTGTGGTAATGAGTTTTAACAAATGGTGAAATGTGCATTGGCTTTGAGCTGTTTTATTTGACTACATAATTTAAATGAAATTCACAACATAGAAAATATATGACACTCATATAATGTAAGAGTTTTGAATTTTAAATTCTTTGGTTCCTTTTGTGCATTTTCCCATCTCACTTTTTAAATCCTGTGTTGTTTATCGAATTAGAATATATAATTTTCTCATTTCTTGTATTCACTTGCCTTATCTGGGAATGAATTTATAAAGGTGGAGTTTAAATGACATTGCTAAGTTTGTTATCCAGAATCGTTTTTGGAATCTGAATTAGTTTATGATTGTGCATGGAGTTGATGGTTAATGAACGAGAGGAATATGCTTAAATTTAGTCCCTCATCACACATATTCTCATTTATAGACATATATATTCAATTTAGTCCCTGATCACACTCACTTTTTTTCATTTTGTCTTTAGTTGGTGACTTGGTGTAAGTCTGCTTGTGTGGTATTCCGTAAACATCTCTACATCTCTCACACCCTCCTTGCTGACGTGGACTCTAATACCACTAAGAGGTAAGTCCCTAATACAATTGTTTGTTGTATATAATATGTTTAGATGATTGGTTTGTTGTTTGTTAGTGGAAAAGATAACACATTAGGCACTAGTTGTGTGCTGATAATATATAAAATATGCATATGTATTGTTGTTTGTTAGTAGAGAGTAAAGCTCATTAGGTACTGGTATTGTGTGTTGATAACATGTAAATGAGGCATGTATATTGTTGTTTGTTAGTTAAAAGCACAAGTCAATAGGTTTTATTTGATTGTAGTTTTTGAATACATGTTTTATGCATAGATTGATAATTAAGTATGCCTATATTGAATTGTACTAAGAAGTTTGAGTGTAACATAGTTTGTTTTAAATTTTGGAAATGTCTAGTTTATAGGGGAGACTCTGCCAAATTTTTGGTCGGCTCCTTATAGAAACTAGTGTTTAAATAAGCAATAATCTTGGAAGTTATCATAATACACAATGACTAAGTTATAGTTAAAGACAACCTATGCTTCCTTTATTCAGTGGTGTTTACTATGAATGTGCCCTGTAGAGTTATACTCGCATTATTAGGTAAGGAAAAATGACTTACCTACCCTTTTCCATATAATATAAGTATAATTCTACTGCTAAATCTTACAGTGCACTATTGGAACCAACAATAATATTTAGGTTGTTAAGTTAATTACTTTTCATTGTTTGGACTTTAGTTCATGTAGTTAGAATGATTAACTAGTAAATAGATGCAAGTACGTATGTGTAACTAGTAGTTTTTCATTCAAGATTCAATATAATATTGAGGACAATTGTGTTGTATTAGATCTTGAATTGTCCTAGTTAGACAGTTTGGGATAAATTTGTAATCACTAGGTGTAACCTATTACAGTTTTATATATGAAACTTGTAATTTGTTATTCAATTTGAATTTAGTTACTAACATATCATATTGTCTCTAGGTGCATGTCTGGGTACGGTGTTTGAACCCATACTCCTTTTTGTGTACTTGGAGACCAATATGAAATGTTATCGAATGTCAATAAACATCAAAATACAAGTTTCATGCAAACAAGGTGATAGGTTACAAATGATTACAAAATCATCCTAAATGGGATAAGGCCTTACCAAATTTCAACACCAAAGAAAATGTATTACTAACAAGTGTGATTCGACTCTCAAAACTTAGATGTTTAATAACAGTAGTTTGAATAGAGGTACCGACTCACCGGAGGTGGATGTACAACCGACTTGATTCAACTGTTGTATGGCATAAGAGTTTGTGCTTAGATTGTGTGAGTTTATATCGTTCACTTAAATGGTGCACTTAAATGAAAAAGGATTTACGAATAATTATTATTGTTGGTAAAACCATGGTGAATAGTTCTCACCTTGGCCCTTGATGGTCTTTGTGCAATAATCTTACTACAATGTGGGGGGTAGTAGGGAGAACTACAACAACATGGAGCTGATGGTGATGGATCACGTTGGACCTTTGACTTACCGAGTTTTAGAGAATAAAAGACCTGTGCATGAGGAGGAGAACATAAAGGAGGATTCAAATCCTAAAGTTCACAATGAGTTGTCTATCTATTATTGTGTCTTATTTGATCAGGGCCCAGACCATTTGCCCCTTAGCCTATTAGAGTGACTTGGGAGTTGCTTCAATGGGCTATGTGCCATTTTGATGTTAGATCTGATTCCATCAATGATTATTTTATTTTTTGTTTTTGACCGGAGCTGGTTGTTTAAGGTCAATATGACATATCTTTTGGTATGTAAGAGTTCTAACAGGACACACGGCATCCAGAGATTGGTCATAACACTTTATTTGTTATATACCTATCAGACGGTCTATGAAATATCACGTATGTAGGTGTCATTACTTTGTCTTAATAGTTCTCGTGCCCTTTTGCTCCCTAGCCTTGTTTATAAAAAGGGGTCAATTCTCTTTAGAAATGACTTTCTTGCTTAAAGAAACATTACTGCTTCGATATCAAATATCTTCAATGTGAAGCTATTAAAGTTTGTTGGCTCATATACGAAAAACTTACTATGTCGTCCTCTCACAAGATAGCCTCATACCGTCCTTCTTTTTAAATCATTCTTGCTTTTCTTTAATTTATAAAAAAAGATATGGGGGAGGACTACATGAGTGATAAGCCAGTGAAAATACTGTTAGAGCCATTGTTATGGCTATCTATGTGATCCCAACGTGAGCCGTCAATGGGGCAAGTAGAGTTAGGTTGGATCTTAAAGACTAGAGATCATAAGGCGTTCATATAGGCGTTACCTAGACCAGCCTATCCTAATGTGTCGCATCCTTGATGAACACTTTCGCGTGAAAAGCTAGACCAGTATCTAGAAGAATTATGTCCTTCATTTGACTCATCATTAGAGCCCAACCCTATGTCCCCTATATATATTGACTCTAATTGTGAGTTTGATGTTATTGCCAAGTTTTATCATACTGATGATATGGCTTTTTACAATTATATCCCTTTTCTCCAACACAATAACTTTCATGATTGTTAAAGAACATTCTAGAATAAACTCCCCAACTTATGGCTACACACCCAATAAAGGCCAATGTCCTGGTACACCAGATAGATTAGATCACAGAGAAGGCCAAGGGACAGTATTTTTGGGTCTATGCTAATCCATTGAGCATAGCGCCAAAGTATTCAACTAATGAAGATGATATTGATTTCCCAAACTTCGTAGTGTACTTCAATGAAGAATATGAAGACTACTTCACTATAATTTCCCCTTGATCATAGATTGTAGCTATCATGGCAGGGTCATGATATTTTTTCATGTATGAAATGACATTTTTAAAATCAGAGTGAAATTTCCCTTAACGGAGTTTGAAATATACGTACTCTAGTTCTTTAACTGCACCCTAAGTCAGCTTTATCCCAACAACTAGGGCCTAATAAAAGCCTTGGAGGTAGGAAATTACTTCCACTTTGTCCCTATAATGACTATGTTTTTTTACTACCATGGAGTGATACGCTGAGGTAATAAAAATGGTGGGCTTGGCTACATTAATTTGTGATGTAATGCTAATATCATCAACTTTGAATCGCACATGAAGTCTACAAAAATTAAGGGGGTTAACTTTAAGCATTCTTTCATGAAGGTGAAGGTGAAGAAGGGGAAGCCAGTCTTTGGGGAAAATTCTAACTTTTCCTAGAAGTTCTACACTAAGAGGACCCATGAACACTTCTTGCTCACCAACAATGCCTACTTCATCAACGAGGATGAGCTTTCATCAAAGTCAAAGAAAGTAGTTAATGCTCTTGGGGAAATCTCCAAGTTTAATAAAATTTAATGCAAAGTGCTCTTAGGAGAAGCTTCCCGTTGGGATGCTTATTTAAGTAATGCTTCCTTTTTTCTCTCTATTTATTTTATTTCGATTTGCTTATGCTTGGACCGATGTATTAACCCTTTCGTCTTTGTAATATTGTAGAAGAAATGAAGAAAAACAACATTCTAGGTCAACTCCGCTAGCAAAGGGAGGTGTGAAACCCCGTCTTGCTCAGGAGAATAATGCGAGCCAAAGCAGGGGGTTTAAAATTTATCGTAATATCCCAAATATTTAATTAAATTAATTACGCTCTATTGAATTAATAAATAAATTATTTAGAGATTTTAGGAATTAAATTAAATTAATTAGGTATTTTAAATTAATAATGAAATTAAAGTAATTAATTAAGGGGGATTAATTAAAAAGATTAGTTCTAAATTAAATTATGAGGGTAAATTATTAGTTATCATGGAGTGAAAGTAAAAAGATTTATTTCCTAAGGTAAAAGTGAATTTTATAATAAGAAAGTAAAAGAAAATAGAAAATGATTTATGAAATGACCCTTCCGCCCTTACGAGTAAAATGAAAATTTCATTTCCTTTCTTTTCTTCCATTATGCATACGAGCCTCTTCTTTATATTCTTCTCCATTTCCTGGTTGTGAGGTACGGTGGTTTAATTGGTGTCCATTTCCTTGCTGGAGTTTGGAATTAAGAGTACCATTGTGATCAGGGAAGTGAGGTGAGTTAATGGGTCTACCCAATTTCTTGTTTCCTTCTCCCCCTCTCTAACCCGTGCATGTAATTGAAATAGGGTGGTTGGGTTCCTCTTAATTTTGGGAATTTAGGGCATAAAGATGTTAAACCAAGCCTTTGGAAGCTAGAAATATCACCCGACGCAAATGGGTCCTTATTTGCATGTTGTAAGGTGATGGAACGCGAGTTGAAAAGTCGTCAAGTGTAGTGGAGCTTGGAACCGAGGGTCAAACATGAAAACGGTAAGCCTCAAAAGTCTCGAAAGTATATTTAAATTCATTTTGGTGTGGCAGGTGTCGATTCCAGAAGTCGAAACACTAAACTAGTTTATGAACTTCTTACATTTAGACACTTTGGTGATTGCGACATTGAAGTGAAGGTCCTAATAGCATGGAATCGAGGTAATGGGGTTATGTGGTGTATAAATTAATGAAAATGATATTGCCGATAATTCTAACGTGTAGGGGAAAAGGATAGATTAGCTTTAAATCATTAAATCATGAATTAATACATGAGTTTGTAATTATAAATATATAAGTTATGCTTAAGGAGTTAATATTGATGAAGTGATATCGATAATTAAAGATTAAGTGAGTGGTTTGAATGAAATTGGTATAATTTTAAATTGAGTTTTGAATAATATAAATGATGATTATGATGGTGATATAAAACGAGGAAATGAAATGATGAATTTTGATTATGGAGAAGTTGAGAAATGTTGTGAATGAGATTGAGGTGCCTGAGTGGTGGGCTAGAAATCCTATTTTGATGGTCGTAGTGCCAGGATGAGTTATCTAAGACTTTAACCTGAGTTGATACATGATAAAGTTGATTTATGTGTATATTATGTGATGTGGATGAGCGATCGGTATCGTTACCCCTCATTTTGGCTCCTGTGGTCAAGCGTTGCCTAGTTGAGCCACCTAGTGGTCAGGTAGGTAGAGAGGTAGGGCTCGGTGGACCAGGTAGGGTTCGCAAGTGGTTAGGTAGGACCCCTAGTTGATGGCCGATCCAATTTAGTATTCAGATACTAGAGAGTCTTATCTTATTGACTGAGAGTTGGTTGTGAAACTATATAGATTAATTATGAGGTTTGATGAATTGAATGTGATGCTAAGAATTTGAATTACAATAGTGTAATCAATAAATTGATAATAAATGATTATATTGAATGGAATGTAACAATTAATTGAATGCAAATTGAGTCATATAATGCTTTTCCCCATTTAAAGAATTAAATTATTTGCATTGATTTATATTGCCAGTCACTTACCTTTATTGTGGTTTTTAGTGAATGAAGGCAGGGATGTTGTAAACGTTGTAGAGACTAGTGCCAGATGAGCTGGAAGCAATGCCAAAGAGATTGAACTTTGGTGTATATATGTAAATATTTATATATGTTTTGCTGTGTTTTTTTAACACATAAGATTATGATGGTGATTATTATAGATGTATATATGTATACGTGTATGTTTTGATATGATAGGATGCATACTGCCCCATGATTGATGGGTATGTTTATATTTGATAAATTGCTTGTGATGTTGAAGGCCTAGTGGATGATCATATGAATATATATAGGTAGGTGGCGGTACAATATGAAGGATGATATGAGGCTGGAAATGATAATTATGTTAATTAATGTCTAGGAATTGTATATGGTACGGAGCCATTTTTGATTGATGATAATGTATGATTATTAGCAGGTATTATGATTGTGTGTATGATGTACAAGTTATGCTTAAATTGCATAGTGATTGAAAGAATTAGTGACTGTCTTTGTTTGAGTCTGATGCTGCTTTAGCATATAAGTTTGTTGTTCTATTGATATAAGTATATTATTTTTTGCAGTAAGATTACTGCTAAGCCTGTTGCTGTTTGCAGTAGAATTGTTACTAAGTCTGGTGCTTTTGGTAGTGGGGTTATTACTAAGTCTATTGTTGTTTGTAATAGAATTAATGCTAAGTTTGTTTCTTTTGGCAGTGGAATTACTGTTAAACCTGTTGCTATTTGCAGTAGAATTATTACTACGTTTGTTGCTTTTGGCACTGAGGTTACTACTAAGTCTATTGTTGTTTGCAGTAGAATTACTACTAAGTTTGTTGCTTTTGGCAGGGGGATTACTGCTAAGTCTGTTGCTGTTTATAGTAAAATTACTACTAAGTCTGTTGATATTCACAGTAGAATTACTGCTAAGTGTGTTCCTTTTGGTAGTAGGATTACTGCTAAGTCTGTTGCTATTTATAGTAGAATTACTACTAAGTCTGTTGATTTTAGCAGTGGGATTACTACTAAGTCTATTACTCTTTGCAATAGAATTACTATTAAGTCTGTTGCTTTTGGTAGTGGGATTACTACTAAGTTTGTTGCTATTTGTAGTAGAATTATTGCTATGTCTGTTGCTGTTTGCAGTAGAATTACTACTAAGTCTGTTACTATTTACAGTAGCATTACTAATATGTCTATTGCTTTTGGTAGTAAAATTACTGCTAACTCTGTTGCTAATTGTAGTATAATTACTGCTATGTCTGTTGTTTTTGGCAGTACGAATTACTACTAAGTCTGTTACTATTTGCAATAGAATTACTGCTAAGTCTGTTACTTTTGGCAGTAGGGTTACCACTAAATTTGTTGCTATTTGTAGTAGAATTACTTCTAAGTCTGTTGCTTTTGGTAGTAGGATTATTGATAAGTCTGTTGTTGTGGCAGCTATTATGTATTATGTTTGTTGTCCTGTTCTATTTAAATCTGGTTAGTGACTCGAAATAGGCCCTCTAACCTAGGGCCAACTTCCCTTGATTGATAGTATGGTTATATTGCTAAATTGCTTGTGATGTTGAAGGCCTAATGGATGGCCATATGAATAGATATAGACAGGTGGTGATACGATATGAATGATGATATGAGGCTGGAAATGTTAATTATGTTAATTAATGTCCAGGAATTGTATATGGGATAGAGCCATTTTTGATTGATGATAATGTATGATTACTGGCAGGTATTGTGACTGTGTGTGACGTGAATATTTTTACAGTCGTGATTCTGTCAAATTAGTACATTAAAATTAATTAATGTAGTACTAGGGTGTCAACCTAGGTCGTTCTCTCAAGGATCAACACAAAAATTTAGGAAAAAAATCAAGTTTAAAATTAATTTTTACAAACAGACTTTTAACAAACATACAAACACAATTGGGGGGTTTTGATTGATTTTGTTGTGACAATTAAAACTAAAACAAAGTAATTATAGGATTTAAAACAATAAATAACAAGCGATTGATTTTCTTGGAATATTGTAAATAAATTTATCCTTGGTTCACTAAAGATAATTTGTATACTTTCATTACTGTTGATTTCTTAGCTCAATTTGAATTAATCAACTAAGCGTCTTTTTCAATTCATAATTCCTTTACTTTCATTTAAAAATGAATATTTTAATCAAGCATCCTAATTAAGCAAAAGGAGTCAAGATCGTAAAATCTAGGAATTATTGAGCATATATAAGAACATCGCCTATATACATAATCTATTCTCAAATTATGGAATTAAGCAAACCATAATTATTAAAAGTGATTATGAAAATATTCATTAAGCATGCATATTTCCTTAATCCATTTTAATTTAAAATCTTATTTTATTCCATTTGAATAATTAAACCGATTAAGCATACAAATTTAATTAAACAGAATGGAATTAAATAAGCAGAGTAAGATTATGAAGAAATAACAATAATACAAGCATACTATATTAAAAACAAGAACCTTAAAATTATATTACAATATTTTCCAAGAAAATCAATCTAGGGGTTTTAGCCCTCCATAATTAAAATAAACTAAAAATAAGAAAGACCTAACCCGGAATGGAAGAATTCCTCCAGAAGCCTTCCTCTAATGCTTAAAAGAAAGAAAAGGAACTAAGAGAAAAGTGTGAAGTGAAGTGTCTGAAGATGATCTCTGAAGCCTCTCGTTCTTCTCTATTTATAGGCAAATGAAAGGAGAAGCCAGCTAAGGAAAACGCGTTGCAAGTGGAAACTTTCGGTGCAGATGATTTCCAGCTATTTCCAAGTTGTTTCCAAGTTGCGTTTTGTTGTTTCCAATGATTCGGCGCATGATTTCACTGATGAATCGATTCCTCCAGTTCATTTTTGCGTAAAATACAGCTCATGAATCGATTCCTAGCAAGGGGAATCGATTCCTAGGCTCATGAATCGATTCCTATAGGTTGGGAATCGATTCCCAGGTGAAAAACATCAAATGAATCGATTCATGTAGGCTGGGAATCGATTCCCAAGTGCATGAATCGATTCCCATGGGCTGATTTGGTGTAGGAATCGATTCCCATCCTATTAGTGCGGTTCCTGTTACAACCGCACTAATAGATAGCGCACTAATAGCCAATTTTCATGCTTTTGTAGCTTTCTTTTCACCGGGGCTTGTTCTTCTTGTTTCTTTATCATTTGATGGTCATTTTTCTCTTGTTATTGACCCTTGGATTATCTTTGTACTTGTTCCTTAATTTTATTAATTTCTACAAAATAAAATACCCAAGTAAACAAGAGAAAACCAATATTTATTAAAAATTAATCCTTAATTCATTTTAAAATCAAATATTAAATAAAGCTCATATGATGAAAATGTGTTAAAATGCAATATATTAGACAATAAGTGATGGCAAATTATACACATTTGAAGTGAAAAACTAAAGATAAATCATGCATCATCAAATACTCCCACACTTATTCTTTTGCACTCCCGGGCAAAATTAGAATAAAAACAAGTATCACAGTTTATTGAAAACATCAAGTTAAAAAATAGTAAACACACAAAACTAGCATGTTCAATATGAAATCTTTAGGAATATACAGAGAAACAAGAGTTATTCATCATGCAAGATACAGAGCATCAAGATATGTATAAAAATCATTCAAACACTTAGGCATGTGAAAATTAAATTAAACTGGAAAGAAGATCATAAGTGACAGAATCTCACAAGACATACTTTCAACTCTCAAGTGTTTTGGGTTTGTGTATACACTCAAAATATTTCCTAAAAACAGACAGTCCCATAAATTTGGCAAATTTCTCAATTCCACAATCAACACAAATGCATGTATAGATCAACAGGGCTTTCCATGGTTGTAATGTGGCCAAGGTTAAAATGAGTGGTAAAATTTTGGAATTTGTGGCAAGTACCAAAAAGAATAAGGAGCAAATAATTTAACTGGCAAACAGTGAGGGTAAAACATTTATTGTTCCAATTTCTTTTGGTCGCAATCATCAAAATATTATTTATTTTTTTATTTTTTTATTTTTTTTTCATTCATCATCATTTTTTTATACTATTGCTTAACAATTGAAACAAGAGTTGCGACTCCTTTTTACACATCCCCATTCTTAATTGAATGCCTATTTTTGACTTGATTCTAGAGCTCCAAAATATTCCTTAAGGTAGGTATATTTTTGGTTTTTTTTCATGGCTTATTTGAGCTGCAACAAAGAAATGGTTAAATAGGCTCAAAGGGGCTAACAAAGGATGATTTATTCATGGTAGGCTTATATGGCTTAGTGGCTCAATTGAACAAAATGCCTGTGTCATTTCAAATACATTCACATGAGTTTCAAGTATCAGTAAGATATAAGACAAACATTGAGATGTAAGCATTCAGGAATACATCACTCATGAAAGAATTAAGATGGTTTAATGTGTTCCATCAAATTTTAAGGCTCAAAAATCTCATAAGGCATAATTCAATCATATATGATCATCTCTCAATTATCATGTCATTCTCAACATACCAAAAATGTTTGAGTTCAAATTATAACATATCATTAAACTCATATCAGACATGAAAGAATTTACTTGTTACCCATGCATATCTTAAAATTCCAATAAAACATGCCTTTTTAAAACAAAAACACACAAAATCTTTTATTTTTTTTTATTATTTTTTTTTTAATTTTTTTTAATTTTTTTTTTAATCACACAAAATTTAATCACACAAAAAACACACACAATAACACATAAATGATCCCACCCCCACACTTAAATCATACATTGTCCTCAATGTAAGACAGAGCATACAAAATAGACAATATAATGAAAAAGTAAAGAGATGGGTAAGAAAAAAAACTCCCTCAAGGGGGATCAAGAAGTGGTTCCCCCAAAGCATGTTCCTCCATTGTAACATCTGTAACACCTTATTATTTGCAACTAATAATTCCAAAAATATGAGGAAATTTTTCACAAAAACAGTCACGTAACATTTGATATAGAAGGGAGCAGGCAAGGGGGGAAACAAGAGCATTCACGCGCATATAGCAACCTACAGAGAAGCTAAGACTGGGGTCGGCTCAATGGGTTTATCGTAACACACCAGCACCAGGGCGGATTACACAACACCGTTTGTTCACTTAGACGGGGTCTGACACCGTCTAGGCGGAGTAAGGTAATGCAGCAGCGGATAGAGGGAATTCCACAAGGACAACTTTCCTTCGAGCAACACTGGTCACTCAATAGGAGGAAATAGATAAGGGAAAGATGTTAATACATTCACACGCGTAGCACTCGGAAGAAGGGCGGAGTTCGAATCATCCTACTTGGCTAGGCGGGGTATGTGTGTCCTGGGCGGACTCCATGGCGAAGGTGGCCTGCTCAACCTTTGTCTCACACCGCCTAAACGACGTGTGGCAATGCAACATCAGACTTGAAACTCTTCAAGTAAACCTTACACTAGCGTCTATTCGTTTCTACGGGCTGACCCTTTTTCAGAGAACGCTGGACGTTCAGCTTCAGAGGACAGGGAAGAAGAAGAGAGATATACATATGCAGGAGTAGCTTGTAAAGAAAAGAGGAAGTGATTACACCGCCGTCCAGTTTGGTAAGGCACAACAACGCCTGGACGGACTACATCACAACATTCACTTACTCAGGCGATGTCCAACACCGCCCTGCGAGACAATAATGCGACAACGGAGGAGGAAGGTACATAGGCGGAGTCTCACGTTGATATCTGCTTGCTTCAGCATGGTTCCACGCACTTGGGCGAACCGTCCTAGTTACTTGGGCGAGGTATGACACCGCCTAAGCGAGGTCAGCACAACGCCCCACAAACACAAGGGAATTTCTCAATCGGATATGGACAAGGGTTCACTCGATAAATCCTCACGCTCGCACTTCACTCAGAAAACGGGAAGTTACAATGTACATATGTGGTAGTAGGTTGTGGGGGAAGGAAGGGCCGAACCTATTCCGCCAAACTCAACTATTTATGACGACGCCTGGGCGGACTCAACCACAACGCCCAAAACAGAGGTCAACACCGGGGTCTGGATTGCATTAGCATCACAACGGATAGGAAAGGATAATGGGCGGTATCTCACCCTGATAATTACTCGCTTCAGCGCGAGTCCTCACGCTTGGGTGAATTGCTCCCATACTTCGGGCGGGGTATAACTCCGCCCAAACGTATCCGACATAAGTCTTCCTAGAGACAACTCATAATTCACTTAGACTTGGCTATAACCTGCTAAATCATGCCGTCCCTGCGTATTCATTAAAGCACAAGCATGAAACAAGGTAGCACATAGCATGTCACGCACGAAACCATACATCCATATATATATAATAAGAGCATACGTCAATATTTACAAACACAAAATTGGATTTCTCCTTGTCAATAAGGTTCTATTTATCCCAAAACACCAACATCCGACATGAACCAGTCAGGACTTAATCTAACATCATATTAATTAAGCATCAGCACTTCGCCCAACGTTCCAGCTCTGCTTCTGGTCCTCATCTCGAGAGACATTCACTGAAAAATGGCTACTGCAGGGGTGAGCATCTTAAATTTTAAATGATAGATACCGACTCAGGTTATCTGCCAATTGCACAACCATACATATACGTACAACACGATAAAAGAATCAATTTCAACAACATTAACAGTAGTAGTAATATTAACAATGATAAGCACAGAAGGTTTCACTCGGTTCCGCATCGTGTGTATCGGTCAGACGTTGCAACGTAGGCATCACAGCCTTTTTATACATAGCTCTCAGCTATCAGATCAGCTCCCCGCTGCTTGGCCGTTTTACAGGTACCCAACCGTTTGTCCACAGGTGACACCAACGCTCTCAGCGCCAACGGCGGTGTTCACAGACAGCCCGAGTCCCACTCAAGGGCTACCCCGAGTCCCACTCAAGGATTTTACAGCGTCCCACGCTGGATGACCGAAGGTAGTGTCTCACACTACGTGCTCCCAGCACAACGCATCCCATGCGCCACACGCGGATTTGACACACAACATTTATTTCATGCATGCATTCTCGCATACAAGCACATACACACACCATGCAACCAGTAGTACACATTATCCGGACTCAATATATATAGCTGCCATGCAATCAGTTATCATTCCATATTCAGATATCCATAACATTTCGTTCGATCCAGACATGCAATCAGTTTACAGCTTCATTCAACGCATGCATCATTCTAAAAATCACAAGTTCAGTCAGGCATTTCAAGTTATCACAACCTATCATGCAATCGATGTAAGACAGTGTCAAAATCCATTTAAAGAAGGCATTTCCTACATGCAAACAATTTAATAGCAGTCATATCAACATATGCATTTCCATAACCTGGGTAGCTTCAGTCAGACATTCATATCAACACAACTCAACATGCAAACTGAGATCCTGCAACACATACATCTGTGAGAAAGGTGCTAACATGCAACACTCGTCTTTCACTCATCATGCAACTGGATTGTACACATTCACATGCAACACAATACACAATCAGAGTACGGGTACAGCAAGCATTATCATTTGGAACCTGTTCATAACCCATGCACTTAAAATAGAAGATACTCCCCTTACCACTCGCAAAACTCCAAGGAAATTTTCTGCTTGAGGGGTGGTTCTGCTCCCTGCTGCGTCACTTGACGATCGTCCCTTCTCGTGTGGGGGTTCCACTCCACTATAGCACCGTCACTCGACTCTTCGAAGCAGGAATGGACTGGAGGGCAGAGAAGGAAAGAGAGGAAACAAGAGAAAAGAAGAACGAAGAAGGAAGCTCGCTGGGTTTCTGCGTGAAGAGCATGACCATCACCCGAATATATATATACTCGCGCGGAGTGCAGTATGGTGGGATGGGGAAACGCGATAATCCTGCCCATGCCACCATGCTTTCACGTTAATTATCCTGTTGCATCATAGTTAATTAAATTAAGGGAGGTGTTGACTTGTTGACTTTTTATTTAGTTCCATTGCCTATAATTAAAATGGGGATGTTACAACATCCACAAGTGAAGGATTTTCATGAAATGGCTTCAAACGTTGTCCATTAACCTTGAAGCTTTTGTTGGAGTTTTCACTTTTTATTTCCACAGCTCCATGGGGAAATACATTCGTAACAATGAAAGGTCCTTCCCATTTGGAGCGTAATTTTCCGGCCATCAGTTTCAACCGGGAATTAAATAGTAGCACTTTCTATCCAGCAGTAAAATCCTTTCTAGCTATTGAGTTATCATGGAATTTCTTTGTTTTCTCCTTATAGAACCTCGAGTTCTCATAAGCTGCCAAACGGATCTCATCAAGCTCATTCAGTTGTAATTTTCTTTCCTCACCTGCTTGATCAAGTGCTAAGTTGCAAACTTTTACAGCCCAATAAGCACGATGCTCAATCTCCACTGGAAGATGACATGCTTTACCAAAAACAATTCTATAGGGAGACATTCCTATAGGTGCCTTAAAAGCTGTTCTATGTGCCCAAAGAGCATCATCCAATTTCCTGCTCCAATCCTTTTTGTTAGGCTGTACTATCTTCTCCAGGATTCTTTTGATTTCTCTGTTAGAGACTTCTGCTTGTCCATTGGTTTGGGGGTGATATGGAGTAGAGACTCTATGAACAACTCCATACTTCCTGAGCATAGCTTGCATGGTCCTGTTGCAGAAATGTGTTCCTTGATCACTAATGATTGCTCTCGGAATGCCAAACCTGCAAAGGATTTGAGATCTAACAAAATCCACAACAACTCGAGCATCATTAGTTCTGGTGGCTTTAGCTTCCACCCACTTAGAAACATAATCAACAGCCAATAAAATGTAAGTAAAACCAAAGGATGGAGGAAATGGACCCATAAAATCAATGCCCCAAACATCAAATACTTCACAAAACAACATTGGTTGCTGAGGCATCTGTTGTCTCCATGTGGTAGCATTACTAGCTCTTTGGCATTTATCACAGGTGTTACAAATTCTCCATGCATCCTTAAAAATTGTGGGCCAATATAAATAAGAATCCAACACTTTTCTTGCTGTTCTTTGTGGACCAAAATGTCCACCAACTGGTGAAGCATGGCAGAATCGAAGAACTGATTCTATTTCATGATCGGGAATGCATCTTCGAATCACCTGATCATTACACAATTTCCACAAATACGGGTCATCCCAAATATAATACTTTGCATCACTTTTTAATTTTGAAATTTGGTTTCTGGATGCACATGGTGGAAAAACAGAAGCAACAAGATAATTTACAATGTTAGCAAACCAAGGTGAATCAAAAGAGTTAGAAATACTCATGAGGTGTTCATCGGGAAAATGGTCCCGAATAGGTGCTGAATCAGGAGCATTCTCAATTCTGCTTAAATGGTCTGCCACAAGGTTTTGTGTTCTACTTCTGTCATGAATTTCCAAGTCAAACTCTTGGAGCAAAAGCATCCAACGAATTAATCTTGGCTTGGACTCACCTTTCTTCAACAAGTACTTCAGAGCTGCATGGTCAGTAAAGACAACTACTCGAGAACCGAGTAGGTAAGATCTGAACTTATCTAATGCAAAAACAATGGCCAAGAGCTCTTTTTCAGTGGTAGTGTAATTTTCCTGAGCAGCATCTAAAGTTTTAGATGCATAGTAGATGACCCTAGGCTGCTTGTCAATCTTTTGACCAAGGACGGCTCCCAATGCATAATTAGAGGCATCACACATCAACTCAAATGGAGCTGTCCAAACAGGTGCTTGGATTATTGGGGTTGTTGTCAATGCTTGCTTGAGGCAATTAAAAGCCTCCTTACACTTTTCATCAAATTCAAATGCCACATCCTTTTGAAGCAGACTGGATAGTGGCCTAGCCTTCTTGCTGAAATCTTTTATGAATCTTCTGTAGAATCCTGCATGGCCAAGAAAAGAACGAACCTCTCGAACACAAGAGGGGTAAGGCAAATGTGATATAACTTCTACCTTAGCAGGATCTACCTCAATTCCTTTTTCAGAGATTACATGCCCTAAAACTATTCCTTGTTTTACCATAAAATGACATTTCTCATAGTTCAAGACAAGGTTAGTTTCAATACATCTGTTTAAAACTTTATCAAGACTATCAAGGCATGCATTAAATGAAGATCCATAGACAGTAAAATCATCCATAAACACCTCTATGCAATTTTCAATGAAATCATGAAAAATACTTATCATGCATCTTTGAAAAGTTCCAGGAGCATTGCATAGGCCAAATGGCATTCTCCTATAAGCAAATGTGCCAAAGGGACAGGTGAATGTGGTCTTATCTTGATCCTCAGGTGCAATGTGAATCTGAAAATATCCAGAGAATCCATCAAGAAAACAGTAGTGAGACTTACCTGCGAGACGCTCAAGCATTTGGTCAATGAAGGGTAAAGGGAAATGGTCCTTCTTTGTTACCTGGTTAAGTCTCTTGTAGTCAATACAGACTCTCCAACTATTCTGCACTCTAGTTGGGATCAATTCATCCTTTTCATTTTTCACAACTGTGATCCCTGTTTTCTTAGGAACCACTTGAATTGGACTCACCCATTGGCTATCAGAGATAGGATAAATAATTCCTGCTTGTAGAAGCTTGGTGATCTCCTTCTTAACCATATCAAGGATTACAGGGTTGAGTCTCCTCTGGGGCTGTCTTACTGCTTTAGTATTTTCCTCCAGAAATATTCTATGCATGCACATGGATGGACTAATTCCAGGAATGTCTGCCAATGTCCATCCTATAGCCTTCTTATGTCTTTTCAATACCTGCAACAATTTTTCTTCTTGATTTTCATCAAGAGAAGTGGAAATTATCACCGGGAGCTGTTCATTATCCCCTAAGTATACATACTTTAGGTTCTCAGGTAGGGGTTTCAATTCTAACTTGGGTGCCTGCAAAACAGATGGAACTAACAAAGTAGATTTTGATTCTGCTGTTTGCACCTCAAAAATTTTGTTAGAATTTTCTTGAAATCCTGAATACAGCTCCTTATGGTTAACAGGTATATCTAGAGACTCTGAATCAGAAATTATGTATTTATCAATTTCAGCACAAATATCACAACTTCCAGAATCATTGCATGTAAAACATTTGTTTGAATCATCCATGTATTCCAAATCAACTTTAGAAAAATGTTCAAAAACTAGTTCATCAATAATGTCAATTTGGAAAATAGAATGATTTTCAGATGGATATTTCATGGCATCAAGAATATTAAATTGAACTCTCGTGTCACCAAATTCCATAGAGAGAGTTCCAGAATGAACATCTATTTTGGTTCGAGCTGTTTTTAAAAATGGTCTTCCTAAAATGATAGGAACAGGAATTTAAGGCATACCTTCTTCCATGTCAAGTACAAAAAAGTCAGCAGGGAAAACAAGCTGTTCTACCTGAACCAAAACATCTTCTATAACTCCAGCAGGGTAAGCAGTGCTCCTATTGGCTAGCTGAATTACTATACCAGTAGGTTGTAAATTTCCAAGAGACAAAGATTTAAAAACAGACATAGGCATAACATTTATTGAAGCTCCTAAATCTAACATACAATTTTCAAATTTATTATTGCCTATGATACAAGGTATAGAAAACATACCTGGATCCTTGCATTTCTCAGGGATATTTTCCTTACCAAGCAGTGCAGATACATTTCTTCCCATGCTTATCCTTTCATTGCCCTTGAGTCTCCTTTTGTGAGTACATAACTCCTTTAGAAATTTGGCATACTTGGAAATTTGCTTGATTGCATCAAGAAGAGGTATATTCACTTCCACTTTCCTGAAAGTATCCAAAATTTCTTTGTCCACTTCTTCCATCTTCTTGCTTGGAATTGCTTTTGGTGGGAAAGGAAGAGGGATATGAGGTGGAATTTGGGATGGTTACATCTCAGATTTGCTTGTGCTTGAAGAGGGCACATCATTCTCAACTGTTGTGGGCACATCTGTTTGTTTTTCAGGTTCCTTAGGTATGGGTACTTCAAGGTTCTTACCTGATCTTAACTGAATTGCACTCACATTTCTTGGATTTGCGGCTGGTTGAGATGGTAATTTGTTAGAGTTTTGAGATTGTAACTGGCTTAATGATGAAGCCAATTGCCTAATTTGGTTGCTTAAACTCTGGATGGTAGCATCATTCCTCTGTTGATACTCCAAGTTCTGTGCAGCCATTTGTTTCACCAGATCCTCCAAAGAAGGGCCACTTGTGGATGGTTGAGGTGTCGGTCTTTGGAAGGTTGGTGCATTGTTTTGAAATGGAGGTTGGGGATGGGGATTTTGTTGTTGGTTTCCCCATCTCAAATTTGGATGGTTCCTCCAACCTGGATTGTATCTGTTGGTGGAAAGGTCATGGTTTTGTTGTTGTGGTGGTGGTCTATCATGGTAGATGTTAGCTGCATAGGCTTGGGGACTATTATTATCTTTTTCTTGTAGAGAAGGACAACAATCAGTGGGGTGCTCTTGTGAAGAGTAGATGCCACATACTTTAGCAGTCATTGATTTTTGATTTACTGCCAATTGTGTGACCAGAGTGGTGAGAGCATCAAGTTTGCTCTCCAATTTAATTCCAGATGAACTAGAATTGGAATCAAACATGGGTTTGAAAGAATCATTTCTCACACCAAATTGTTGAGAGTTAGATGCCATCTTCTCAATCAGATTTCTTGCTTCAGCAGCAGTCATATCTCCTAAAGCTCCTCCACTTGCCGCATCAATCATGTTGCGATCAACGTGGTGTAAACCTTCATAGAAGTACTGAAGAAGAAGTTGTTCAGAAATTTGGTGGTGAGGGCAACTTGCACAGAGTTTCTTAAATCTCTCCCAATACTCATAAAGACTTTCTCCAGAGAGTTGCCTAATGCCAGATATATCCTTACGGATTACAGTTGTTCTAGAGGCAGGAAAGAATTTTTCCAAGAACATTTTCTTTAAGTCATTCCAACTTGTGATTGATCTTGGAGCAAGGTAGTACAACCAATCCTTAGCAACACCCTCTAAAGAATGAGGAAATGCTTTAAGATAGACGTGGTCTTCTTGAACGTTTTGGGGTTTCATTGTGGAACACACAATGTGGAATTCTTTGAGGTGTTTGTGCGGATCTTCACCCGCAAGACCATGAAACTTAGGCAATAAGTGTATAAGTCCGGTCTTAAGAATAAAAGGGACATCCTCATCAGGATATTGAATACACAAACTTTCGTAAGTGAATTTAGGAGCAGCTAGTTCTCTAAGAGTTCTTTCACGAGGTTCAGCCATATCAGAAAAACTAGCAGTAGTACTTTCAACAGATTCAGAAAAAATACTATCACTATCAATATCAACAAAGTTATTATTAAATCTAGCTTCTCTAATTAACCTATGAAAAGTTCTTTCAATTTCAGGATCAAATGAATATAAATGCTCAAAAGTTCTTCTAGTCATACATAGCATACAACAAGATATTTGATCATCATGAGCAATAAATCATCAAAATCCTAAATCATGAAATAAAACAAACAAACAAACAAAAGAAGTGTTTTTTTTTAATTTAAAAAAAAATTAATTTAAAACAAGAGTTTTTCCTAAAGATCGTTGATCCCCGGCTGCGGCGCCAAAATTTGACGTGAATATTTTTACAGTCGTGATTCTGTCAAATTAGTACATTAAAATTAATTAATGTAGTACTAGGGTGTCAACCTAGGTCGTTCTCTCAAGGATCAACACAAAAATTTAGGAAAAAAATCAAGTTTAAAATTAATTTTTACAAACAGACTTTTAACAAACATACAAACACAATTGGGGGGTTTTGATTGATTTTGTTGTGACAATTAAAACTAAAACAAAGTAATTATAGGATTTAAAACAATAAATAACAAGCGATTGATTTTCTTGGAATATTGTAAATAAATTTATCCTTGGTTCACTAAAGATAATTTGTATACTTTCATTACTGTTGATTTCTTAGCTCAATTTGAATTAATCAACTAAGCGTCTTTTTCAATTCATAATTCCTTTACTTTCATTTAAAAATGAATATTTTAATCAAGCATCCTAATTAAGCAAAAGGAGTCAAGATCGTAAAATCTAGGAATTATTGAGCATATATAAGAACATCGCCTATATACATAATCTATTCTCAAATTATGGAATTAAGCAAACCATAATTATTAAAAGTGATTATGAAAATATTCATTAAGCATGCATATTTCCTTAATCCATTTTAATTTAAAATCTTATTTTATTCCATTTGAATAATTAAACCGATTAAGCATACAAATTTAATTAAACAGAATGGAATTAAATAAGCAGAGTAAGATTATGAAGAAATAACAATAATACAAGCATACTATATTAAAAACAAGAACCTCAAAATTATATTACAATATTTTCCAAGAAAATCAATCTAGGGGTTTTAGCCCTCCATAATTAAAATAAACTAAAAATAAGAAAGACCTAACCCGGAATGGAAGAATTCCTCCAGAAGCCTTCCTCTAATGCTTAAAAGAAAGAAAAGGAACTAAGAGAAAAGTGTGAAGTGAAGTGTCTGAAGATGATCTCTGAAGCCTCTCGTTCTTCTCTATTTATAGGCAAATGAAAGGAGAAGCCAGCTAAGGAAAACGCGTTGCAAGTGGAAACTTTCGGTGCAGATGATTTCCAGCTATTTCCAAGTTGTTTCCAAGTTGCGTTTTGTTGTTTCCAATGATTCGGCGCATGATTTCACTGATGAATCGATTCCTCCAGTTCATTTTTGCGTAAAATACAGCTCATGAATCGATTCCTAGCAAGGGGAATCGATTCCTAGGCTCATGAATCGATTCCTATAGGTTAGGAATCGATTCCCAGGTGAAAAACATCAAATGAATCGATTCATGTAGGCTGGGAATCGATTCCCAAGTGCATGAATCGATTCCCATAGGCTGATTTGGTGTAGGAATCGATTCCCATCCTATTAGTGCGGTTCCTGTTACAACCGCACTAATAGATAGCGCACTAATAGCCAATTTTCATGCTTTTGTAGCTTTCTTTTCACCGGGGCTTGTTCTTCTTGTTTCTTTATCATTTGATGGTCATTTTTCTCTTGTTATTGACCCTTGGATTATCTTTGTACTTGTTCCTTAATTTTATTAATTTCTGCAAAATAAAATACCCAAGTAAACAAGAGAAAACCAATATTTATTAAAAATTAATCCTTAATTCATTTTAAAATCAAATATTAAATAAAGCTCATATGATGAAAATGTGTTAAAATGCAATATATTAGACAATAAGTGATGGCAAATTATACACATTTAAAGTGAAGAACTAAAGATAAATCATGCATCATCAGTGTGTATGATGTATAAGTTATGCTTAAATTGCAATAGTGATTGAAAGACTTAGTGACTGTCTCTGTTTGAGTCTAGTGCTACTTCAGCATATAAGTCCGTTGTTTTATTTATATAAGTGTGTTACTTTTGGCAGTAAGATTACTGCTAAGTCTGTTGTTATTTGTAGTAGAATTACTGCTAAGTCTGTTGCATTTGGCAGTGGGATTACTGCTAAGTTTGTTGTTGTTTGCAATAGAATTATTGCAAAGTCTGTTGCTTTTAACAGTAGGATTACTGCTAAGTCTGTTGTTTTTGGTAGTGGGATTACTACTAAGTCTGTTGTTGTTTGTAGTAGAATTACTGCTAAGTCTGTTGCTTTTGGCAATGAGATTACTGTTAAGTCTGTTGCTGTTTGTAGTAGAATTACTGTTAAGTCTATTGCTGTTTGCAGTAAAATTACAATTAAGTTTGTTGCTTTTGGTAGTGGGACTACTGCTAAGCCCGTTGCTGTTTGTAGTAGAATTACTACTAAGTCTGTTGTTGTTTATGGTAGAATCACTGCTAAGTCTGTTCCTTTTGGTAGTAGGACTACTGCTAAGTCTGTTGTTATTTGCAGTAGAATTACTGCTAAGTCTATTGCTTTTGGTAGTAGGGTTACTACTAAGTGTGTTTCTGTTTATAGTAGAGTTAGTGTGGTCATTCCAAGGCTAACTTCATTTGGGTTGCTCGTCAGAGATTGACTAATTACACTTATATCGGGTGACTTGTTTCTTTGTTTGTAAGGTCTTTATATCCAATCATCATACAAGTGATCAGAATACTGTTCTTGGGGGATTGTTAGCTATACTCACATCAGATAGCTAACTTGGTCATTCCTGGGGTGTTTTACTTCTTGCACCACTCATTGGGGTTCAGTATGGTATCTCATAAGGGATAACCAATCCTTGTCATTCACTAGGGTAAAGTAGGCAATCACAGACGTTAGTGATTAGTGTGCCACTCTTGGGGCTTTGTTATGTATGCTCACATCGGATAACTAACTAGGTTGTTCCCGGGGTATTTTTCTACTTGCATCACTCGTTGGGGTCCCGTATAGTATCTCATAAGAGATAACTGATCCTCATCACTTGTTGGGGACAAGTAGCCAATCACTGATATTGGTGATTGGGGTGCCACTGGTTAAGATATGGTACAATACCTCATAAAAGGTAATTGATCCTCGTCACTTGTTGGGGTTATTTTCCATGTGTAGACATCGGTCATGGACATTATGAGGTCATCCTGAAAAATATGGTGACAAAGATACTTGGAATAATTTTGATTTCATTAAATGAATAATTACAAAGAATGCATACCAGAGCGTGCCTCATTAAAACCATCTTAGAAAAATGGCAACCTTAGTGACTCGAAATAGGCCCTCCAACCTAGGGAAAACTTCCCTTGATGGGTGAACTTATTCCCCACGCTTGTGCGCTATAGGATTAAGTCGCCGATGTTAAAGCGCCAAAGTTGAACTTTCTTGTTGTATCACAGAATGGCCTTATTTTGATTGGTCTCTTATAAAGGAAGTTTCACATAGTTTTTAGACATTATCCAGTTCATTTCAAAGATTTTCTTCATTACTTGACTCAAAGAAATATTGGAATCTACATGAGACTTCATGTATTTCTATCGGTATAACTACTTCAACCACATATGTGAGTCTAAAAAGAGACCCACCTATGGATGAATGAAGGGTAGTTCGATATGCCTTGTAACATCCTAAATTTTAGAAAATAAATTATAAATATGAAAATTATTAATTATTTAAATCCCAAAACACATAGGATAATTAATTAAATATTAATTATGATTTACCGGTAAAATAAAATTAACTAAATTTGAATAATTCCATTGATGATGTGGGACCCATTAAACTATTTTAGGCATTAGATGGCTTAAGATAATAAGATAATTATGGTGAGTATGGGGTTATTTTCAGATTAATTTTCAAAGTTATGAAAGGATTTATTCGAACACTGAACATAATTACAGTCGGTGAAAATACAAGCAAAAGTAGAATTAAGAAAAATGAAAAATCCTTTTTCTTTCACATGTATGTGCCATGACATGGGTGGTTCCATTTTTCTCTCTATTTTCCATTGGATAAAGACACATGATGGTTCCACTTCTATTGTTTCCATTCATTATTTTGAAAGTCTTAAAGCATGAAAATGGTGGTATTAATGTTGTTATGTTGAGAAATGGAAATGAGTATTAAAAACCCTAGGATATATGGCAATGGAAAATAGGTTTTCATGATAAGATGGCAGTACATAAAATTATAGGCTAAATTATGGTTGAAATGGTGAATGAAATTGATGGAATTTGTTGTTGATGATTTTGGTTAAAAACCCTAGGCTGGGTAAATGTTTGGGTTATGGTAAAATTTGAGAGAAATATGATTTATTGCCATAAGAATAATTGATAGGCATGGAAATGGATTTTGGAATGCATGGTATGAATTATTGGTGATGGGGACTTGTGGAACCATGACAAAAGTTAAGAGAACCATGAGAGTGTAATGGTGTCTTAAGTTATTAAATAAGGTAGAAGTTGTGTTCTTGGTAAGATTAGTATGGGCAATGATGCATTATGGAATATTAAGAACACATTATGGATGATGGGTGAAGAAAATAAGGTGAATTGGTATTTTAAGAACATTGGGTATAACTATTTAAGGGGTAGAAAACATTGATTAAGGGAAAGGAATTCCTGAAACCTAATAATATGTAAAATTGAGATCTAGAAAATATTTGAAACATGTTAGAAGTCTGGAAAATATAATGATTTGTGAATTTAAGATTGAAAATGATGATTGACTAGCAATTAATTGTGTTTAAACATGTATTGAATGTAGGGCTTAATCCGGTAGACGGGGTGGGGATATCGAATCGCTTGGATTTCTTCTCTTGAGATAGGAAAAGAGTTTTATATTCTAAATACATGAATTGAATAACTTGATGGTTGTTGTATAGTATGATAAATCATATTTTCCTAGCCATGATTGTTGTGACTTGTTGTAATGAATAGCCTTATTGTTCTCTCTTATTTGGCAAATATGTTTGATGTATTTAGAATATGTGGTATGTCTCTTGTGGTGGATGGATAAATGTTATGAAGATTGGGCAAGTATGTGCCTATGTATTATTGTGAAAATATGCCTATGTATGGTTGTGGAAATGTGCATGATCCACCGCTAGCATTAAATATTGATGATTGATGATGAAATTAGATGAATTGTTGTTGTGTGACACACCTATGAGTCATGATGAAACTTGAGAAATGTTGTTGATGCCATTGTAATTGGTACAAGTAATATGCTTGTAATGATATTGAAATTAAAGTTGTTAAAAGAGAAAGTAAATGCCAAAATTTAATATTGAAACAATTGCAAGATTATGTGTAATTTAAAATCCACTAAGGGAAGGTGGTGATGATAATGAGAATAATAAGTGATGGTTAATGAATGACATGGTAGGATGTATTAGTGTGAGAATGCATATGATTTGCATCTGCATTTGCATCCATGACATATCTATCCAACTGTCCGGTTTAGAATGTTAGGGGTTCCATATGTTAGCCTAGTGGGAGGGTGGCTTAGTGCACGAGCATATTTGTTACCCTAGTGGTTCCATGGTTGAATCATGAAACTACCCATGCTTAATCACGGGGGTTTTCATGTTGTTGACCCAATGGAGGTGGCTATTTGGGGAGTAGGATTTTCCCAGTGGTTCTGTTGAATCACGACTACCATGGTGAGGAATGATGGTTGGTCCACAGCACCATTTCTACAGCATCTTGTATTTTATTTCCCATGATCATAGTGAAATGACCGGTGTTGCATTTTGGGTGATACGGTTTGGTACTAGTAAAAATGTTGAATGATATATATATATATATATATATATATATATATATATGTGTGTGTGTGTGTGTGTGTGTGTGTGTGTATGTGTGTGTGTGTATGTATGTGTGTGTGTATATTATGTTAAGACCAAACTGCAGTATATACCCACACTAGTGATTATTCCCACAGGCGGATCTGTAATTGTTAAGTATGATTTCTTATACATATGCGTTAGCCTAAGAGCATTTACATATAGTCTAGTGACAACACTCTAAACCCCACTGGCCACGGTTCTCACTGCCACTCACTATTTCCAGCTTGCAAAAACACCTTACTTTGGTACACATGACCCATGCATCATCTAGATCACTGTGGCACACAACTCATGTAATTCTTTGCATTTTGACATGGAAACCAATCCTAATGTATCATGCTTATGACCTATCAATAATTCATCTCATCACATACATTTTGAAACTTATTATCAAGTCATGATGTAGTAAATTGGAAACTATGGTAACATACCTATACAATACATTCACCATGCCTACATTATACACAACTAGCATAACCTAATGATATATTATAATTTCTTGTCACAAATTGGTATTAAGCCAAACCATTAGAGCTAGTTCCATTTTGATCCTCATCACTTGTGCAATACTAATCCGTTAGCATGCCTAATTTTTCTCCAATTTTCTGTGGCCCTAATACATGTACAAATCTACTTTAGAAAGTCACATTTTCATCATCAATCACCATCTCAATACCATAATGGTCCACCTACACTATCAAGTCATTGCATCATAAGAACATGTCATGTACACAACTCAATATTCTACAGCAACATATATATATATATATATATATATATATATATACATGCATCATTGGTTTCATTGAATCACATTACATCAACCACACACAAATCATTACATAGTCCATAAAATATATATACATGATGATTCTTTCCATGACATTGTGCATCCAATCTGCCACCAAGCTTACCAGGCTTTCTCATTTCCCTAAAAATTCACTATAAATGATATTTGGAGAAGTGAGTACCACTTCAACTAGTAAATAACAAATGCAATAACACTTTAAATGCAATTTTATCAAAATTACATCATACATATATATCAACACATCATAATCCATAAATAGGTCATTATGCATTTGACATTTGTCAAGTTCATACATCACTAATTCTCATCCAAACTTCCAATACTTAATACATTTCCACACTCGCAATGTAATTGTTCATATGCCATGGACTTTTCAAAAACCTTATCATTTTCAATGCATAAAACATGCAGTGTGGATCCAACTTAGTGGGCGACAAACTAAAGTGCTTATTGAGGAAAATGGTCATACATAAAAAGAAAAGGAAGCAATTAGCAACCAAAGTGCTAGACAAATCAAAGTGCCCCAAAAACAAACAACCTTGATATCCATGATGAATCGAAGCACCATGAAAATGGATATCCCTGATATCTGTGACGAACCGAAGCGCTATACTCACATATATCTCAAAGCGAATCAAAGCGTTGGGCAAACCACCAAGGACAAAATTAGTTCTTAGAGATTTAAAGTTTCTCCTTTAGAGCAATCCCCCACTAAGGGCGAGCAACAAGTGACCCTATAACTCTTATGCCAAAACAGATATGCATATGATATCATGAACCAAAATGCAATATACATTAAAAGCAAATCAAAGTGCTACCCCATAGAATAGACATCATAGCCTAGTTCCACTAACCTCAATACTCATCAATTCAACATCCATCACATTACATATACCAAATCAAATTCATAGGACCATTTAACTTCACAATTAACATAATCATCAACACATTCATATGGTATCAACAACAATTCTCATCAAATATCAATAATTTTTATCAATTATCAAATATCAACACTCTAAACCCCAGGGTACTTAAAATCAAACCACCCATATAACACATTAAATCCATAACCCACAAGCTTTGACACAACCATAAAGCCTTAGTAAAACATTGGCCAAATACATCAAGCATCACAAACAACTCCCTTCTACCCGCCATATAACTACCCATATGGTTACATGGTGCCTCACGCCATTAACCCGTAAAGTTTTGTACAAACTGTGAATCCCTCCACGAACCACAACATAGTCGTAACTCCCAAGGGTAAGATAAAGATTTTGGAAGAAAGGCTACAAGCTATAGAAGGCATAGGTGGTCTCGACCTAATAGATGCTTCTAAACTTTGTTTAGTGTCTGATGTTGTGGTTCTGTTGAAATTTAAAATATCTAATTTTGACAAGTACTAGGACCACATGCCCCAAGAGCCACTTGACCATGTATTGTTAAAAGATGGCTTCTCATGCCTTTGATGATAAGTTGCCCATTCATTACTTCTAAGATAGCCTTGTAAGAGCAGCACTGACATGGTACATACACTTGGAGTATGCTTACATCCTTTGCTAGAAGGACTTAGCATATGCGTTCCTAAAGCAATATAAGTACAACCTAGACCATGGTGTCTGATAGATTACAATTATAAGATATAACTAAGAAGGATAGGGAATTGTTCAAAGAATATGTCTAATGTTGGCGAGAAATGGCTGAATAGGTTGACCCCTCCCCTCCTCCTTATTTTTGGAAAAAAAAAGTAGTAGCAATGTTCATTGACATGCTTCAATCCCCTTTCTATGATACGATGATAAAGAACCTGTCTTCTAACTTCTTTGATATTATTGTCATTGGAGAAATAGTTGAAAACAGAGTAAGAATAAGGAAGATTCCCCAAAGTTTATCTGGGGCATCTATTGTGGGAAGACGTGTAAGCGGTAGGGAAAAGAAGGAACGACGAAACTAATGTCATCACCTATGATCATGGAAAACACTACCAAAGGCCATTTAATCCTATGTATGCTGCCTTCTAGCCAACTTGCCTGGTCCCATTTGCATCAAACCCCTATGTGACTGCCATTAGCAATAACCATCCCCCTCAACCTCATCCTAACCTTTCCATTTCTGACCATCTCTTATTCAGACACCAAGTCACCAACACATGCCACTCCAACGCACTCAACAACGGATCTTTAATCCCAACCAAGGTCAAAGGAAACTTAGTAATGATCGTGTACTGATCCACTTTGATCTGATCCCTATGACGTACATGGAACTTCTACCTCACCTCCTTTGTAATTCTCTCGTTGTGCCCTACCCTTTGAAACCCATGAAACTGTTTTACCCTAAGGGGCATGACCCAAATGCCAAATATGACTATCACGCCTTTGGGCATTCTACAAAGAACTTTAGGCCTTAAAATACAGATTACGTGACCTAATCAAAGCCAAATGGTTAAATTTTCAAGACGGAAATCCAAATGTGGTCACAAGTCCCTTGCCTAACCATGGGAATTATAGGGTTAACACTGTAAAAGAAGAGGAAGAATATAAGAGGAATGTCTCTAACATCAAGACGCCTTTGATTGTGATTCATGCCAAGTTACTCAAGAGGGGGTTAGTGGAGGAACCCTTAGACCGCGATGATGTGTGTAATGATGAGCTGATTGCGAAGCTCAAGAGATTCCATGAAACCCTACAAGCATTAATGGATAGTCACATTGTGTAGATATGCAAACGTCATGACAACAACATGAATATGGTCCAAGGGCAAGCAGATACGCATGCTCTAATGCCAGTAACGACCTCCTTAATCCATGAATATAGAACCACACCAACACCGCTAGTGATTTACTATACCAAAAGCAACCCCCAAGTACTGCTCCTGTCTCTCAATCAATCACCATTCGGGCACCTACCCTCTTCACGTTTAAGGATTCTCACGTTGTAGCTTGGAAATATGGTGTAGATGTGGCAGCCAAGGACTTACAACTAGGCAACCCATCCACGTCCATCATAACCAACATTTCTAAGGTATGAGGAATCACCTAAAGCAGCCGTGTATTTTCTCTAGAAGAGTTAAGAAAAGAACTTAGCACGACAACTAAAAACGGCAGTGGCGAGAAGGCCAAGGTTGGCGAAAATAACACTGACAGTCAAAGCAAAAGGGTCGTGATTGACGAGAAGGCCTGTGAATTTTTAAAGTCCATCCAACAAAGTGAGTACCAAGTGGTAGACCCTATGAACCACACACTAAGATTTCCCTCTTATCGCTCTTGTTAAACTCAGAACCTCATCAGAGAATATTGATGAAGGTTTTGAACAAAGCTCACGTTACCCATGACATTTCCATCAATAAGTTCAAAGGCATAGTGCAACATATCACTGTTAATAACTACTTAACATTCACTAATGATGAAATACCTGTAGAGGGGACGGGGCATAATAAGGCCCTTTATATTTCAGTCAAGTGCCAAGACCACATCCTGGCCAAAGTGCTCGTTGATAATAGATCTTCCCTTAATGTCATACCCAAGTCCACACTTTTAAAGTTACCCTTTGATGAGACCCACATGAAGCCTAGCACCATGGTGATGCAAGCCTTTGACAGAACCAAAAGGGAGGTGATAGGGGAATAGAGATCCCTATCCAAATGGGCCCCAACGTTCGAAGTCCTCTTCCAAGTTATGGACATCATGTCAGTCTATAGCTACTTATTAAGACAACCATGGATCCATACCTCCAGGGTGGTCCCTCCCACCTTGCACCAGAAATTAAAGTTCGTTATAGATAACAAGTTGATTATTGTCTCAGGCGAGGAGGACCTCTTGGTCAACAAGCCTCTGTCCACCCCTTACATTGAGGCAACAAAAAAAGCTCTTGAGACTTTTTTTTAAATGCTAAAAATTGTCAATGCCACTTACGTGGGGGAAGAAGCTACAATTTTGGGAGCTTATCTGTTGAATGCATCCTTGAAGATGGTGAGGATGATGTTACACAAAAAAGGTATAAATATAAATGTTGAATCAATATAACTTGTATTACTTTAATGACTCATTAATCTCTTTGTTATGCCAAGGTTTTGGGATATTTCTATAATAAGGGTAAGACATGTTTGTTTTCTTTTCAAGTTCTCATCAATTAATGTGTATTAAATTTTAGTTTGTGTTTTTCTTACACTTTTTATCTATTTGTTGATTCCTTATTCTTTTATTAATTTCCTTTTCTTATTCTCCATGACAAACTAAATAAATTTAGATCTAAAAACGATTCACCCCAGAGTAATGAGATTACAATCTCGTTTCACAATTTTAACCACCCGGTTTACTACGTTAATGAAGAAGGTGAGGAAGCATGCAATCCTTCACCTGAGTTAGTAAGGTTATTGGAATAATAAGCCAAGGAAATTCAACTCCATCAAGAAGTGGTTGAGACCATTAATTTGGGGAGTGGGGAGGATAAAATGGAAGCCAGGATTGGCACTTCCTTGAATAAAGAACAACAAGAAAGACTAGTTAAGCTATTGATGAAATTTCATGACATCTTTGCCTAGTCCTACCAAGACATGTCTGGCCAGCATACTAGCATCGTTGAGCACAAGTTACCCTTAAAACTTAAGTGCCCCCAATAAAGCAAAAGTTATGCTGGATGAAGCCTGAAATGCTTACAAAAATCAAGGAGGAAGTCAAGAAGTAGTTCGACACTGGGTTCTTGGCCATCAAACAATACCCTCAATGGGTCACGAACATCGTCCTTGTTCCAAAGAAAGACAGAAAGCTTGAATATGTGTAGACTACTGGGACTTGAATAAAGCTAGTCTCAAAGAAGATTTCCTATTACCACATATAGATATCCTAGTTGATAACATCACCCAACATTTCATCTTCTCGTTCATGGATGGTTTATTTAGATACAACTAGATTAAGATGGCACCTGAGGACATGGAAAAGACCATATTCATCATCTTGCGGGGGACTTTCTGTTACTAAACGATGTCCTTCAATTTTAAAAAAATGCTATGGCAACCTACCAAAGGGCGATGGTGGCTTATTCCATGACATTATGCACAAGGAAATAGAAGTCTATGTGGATGACATAATCATCAAATCCAAGACTAAGGAAGGGCACATTGATGATTTGAAGAAACTTTTTGAATGGCTTGGGAAGTTTAGGCTCAGGCTGAATCCGGCCAAATGTACTTTTGGTGCAAGATCAGGCAAGTTGCTAGGATTCATGGTGAACGAAAGAGGGATAGAAGTCGATCCTAGCAAGGTCAAGGAAATCCTCAAAAATGCCTTTTCCTCAAATAGAAAGAAGGTCTAGGGATTTATTGGGAGGCCAAACTATATCGCCCAAATCATTTCAAGATTAACGACAACTTACGAACCAAGTTTTAGGTTGCTCTACAAAAACAACTAAGACAATAGGATGAAGATTGTCAAGTAGCCTTCGAGAAGATAAAGCAATACCTGTAACAACCCGTGACCCTAATGCCTCTGATCCTCGAGAGGCCACTCATTCTATACCTAACCATGTTGGATGAATCCGTGGGTTGTGTATTGGGACATGATAAGACTGGGAATAAAGAGCACGTCATTTCTTATATAAGCAAGAAGTTTACTAAATGTGAAGCAAGATACTCTGCACTGAAGGAAACTTATTGTGCATTGGCATGGCCCACCCACCGTCTAAGGCAGTACGCTATGTCACACTACTTGGCTTGTGTCTAAGATAGATCCAGTCAAATACATTTTTGAGAAACCCACCCTGACTGAAAGAATTGCTTGTTGGTGAGTTCAGCTAACTAAATATGACATAATATATGTCACCTAGATTACCGTAAAAGGTAGTGCCTTGGTAGATTATTTGGCACACCAACCTACGGACGACTGCTAGCCTATGTAGTTTGAGTTTTTGGATAAGGATATCATGGCACTATTCAATGAAGAAGATACCTAGGAAGGAAGATGTACCGTACTGTTTGATAGGGCCTCTAATGCACTAGGACATGGGATTAGAGCTATCTTGATTTCACTAGATAAGAAGTTCATCCCTATTTATGTCAAGCTATGCTTTAACTATGCCAATAACATCACTGAGTATGAGGTGTGTTCTATGAGGATCCAAGTGGCACTAGGAGCAAAAGTGAAGTCATTGGAGGTCTATGGGGATTCCACCTTGGTTATCCACCAATTGAGAGGAAAATGGGAGACCATAGATAGCAAGATAATTCCTTATCACATCAAAAAGCTAGTCAGAATTTGATGGCATCTCTTTTCACCGCATCCCCCGTGATGACAACCAGTTGGCCGATGTTTTGGCCACTCTAACGTTATGTTCAAAGTAAGCAATGGTTATGATATGCCCCTTATTGAGATAAATAAGCGCGGTAGGCCTACATACTGCAAAGTTAGAGAGGAAGAGTCAAATGAGAAACCATGGTATCATGAGATCAAGAGTTATATTTAGAGTCGGGCCTACCCCGAGGGTGCCATAGAAAATGACAAAAAAACCTTAAGGCGGTTGGTCATGGGTTTCTTCCTAAATGGCAATGTGCTTTACAAGAGGAACCATGACTTTGTCCTTCTTCAATATGTTAACGTGTCTAAGGCAAACAAGATCATGGTGGACGTTCATGAAGGCTCCTTCAAAACTCATGCAAATGGGCATGCAATGGCAAGGAAAATCCTGAGAGCCATATATTACTAGATAACCATGGAGGCTGGTTATTTTGGCTATGTTAGGAAGTGCCACAAGTGCCAAACATGCAAATAATATCCATGCACCCCTATTGTCCCTAAATGTCTTGTCAACATCATGGCTCTTTTCAATAAGACATGGACGTCATTGGACCCATCAAGCCAAAAGTGTTGAATGCCCATTGTTTCATATATTCGTCACCATCAACTATTTCAACAAATGGGTTGAAGTTGCTTCCCACACCAACGTCATGAAAGGTGTCAGTTAGATTTGTTAAGAGCTAATATGCTAATATGGCTACCAAGTCAAATCATTACTAATAATGGTATAAATCTAAACAACAAAATAATGAAAGAGCTAAGTGAGATCTTCAGAATTTGACACCTCAACTCATCCCCATATCAATCAAAGATGAATGAGGCAGTTGAAGTCGTGAATAAAGACATCAAAAAAGTTTATGTAGAAAATGGTTGTAACTAACAAAGATTGGAGTGAGATGCTCTCTTTTGCTTTGCATTGGTAACGCACTTCGATCTAAACCTCAACTAGGGCTACCTTGTTCTCTTTGGTGTACCATATGGAAACGGTTTTACCTATCGAAGGCTACCCACCCTAAGAATGATCATGGAGGTTTCCTCAAAGCCATTAAGGAGAATATAAAGGAATAATGGTAGTGATGAGAAAGATGGTATGGTAATGGTTATAGGAGTTAGGGATTTGGTGGAATGAGTGAATGATTTACAAAGGTTTGAAGAGAGGAAAACAAAGAGGGAAGAGAAAAGTGACAAGAGAAAGAGAAAGATTTAACTCAACTAGGTAACTCCATATGCAAGGCCACGAGCCCATTACAAGTTATGGCACATCACATCGAGAAGGGTGACGACTTTATGAGCATGGAAAATTCTATGGCCGGCCCATGGACCACACTACCAAAATTCCATAACAAAGCTTCAAACATCACACCTAATTATGGAGTTTGTATTATTTACCTTCATGACTGTGGGGAAATTTCACACCTTGTATGTAGAGTTCCTATCTCAGACTCTTCCAAGTTTTAATGCAACCAAAACAAACCCTAGTTCTATTATAATACATTATATCCCACTAAGAATAGGGCTCAAAAGCCCTACTCTGATACCAATAAAGTGTGTGACACCAAAAACTCAACCTAAAAATTCTAAATTTAAGGCATATACCTGTTGTACAAATCAAGGGGTCCTTAGAATGGACACACAAAGTTGGAAATGTCATTTTAAGAGAAAAAAATTAACAAAATAATCAATTAAAAAGACCAACATAATCAATAGTTATTGTATAAAAATCAATATGAGAAAACAAAGCAAAGGTAATAGATTATTATGCTTAGGTAATCGATTAACACGATTTGAATAATTGATTATTGGGATTTAAAACTTTTCCTATCCTAAACAGGAGCTTAGTAATCAATTACCACAATTTAGGTAATTGATTATTGCATGCAAATTGGCAAACTTTTTGTAGAAAATGTCTAACTATAGAATTTTGACTAACTTTCTTACCCCCATTATCCATCTTGCCTTTATCTAAACCTCTCCAAATTTGACACAAAACACATACATGCTATTTCAAAACTATTGGTTCATATCCCAAGTCAAAACACCTATCCAATTGAATTTCACATGCATCGGTAAATTTAGGCCAAATACACCTAATTTACAAGGTATGTGGTTTTTCAATTGGAATGGTTTGGCATTAAGACCTTACCACACATAGGTCAATATACCTATTTGGAACCTGCCTAACATTCTAACACCCTATTTCACCCATGCATTCCTTAATCCACACAATCGCCTAAACTATGTATACTTTAGCAATAAACAACCAACTTATTCATTGCTTTCATATTCATCTACCTATTCAAGTCATCAATTCAACAACTCTTGCTCATGATATTTAACAATCATATTAAACATATTATCATCAAGCGTTACTCCTTGTCAAGTCCAACAACCATCATTTTGCCATATATGGCCATGCATACAATTATCATTAAATATCTAACATCAACCTCATTATAACATCATGTTCATTAAACTATTATGCAATCCTCCAATAAGGTAACAAAACACTATATATATATGTGTGTGTGTGTGTATGTGTGCACAAACCACCAAAACATAGTATCTACATTAGAAACATTCAAATGGTCCAACAACTCGACTTTGTCAATCCATTCCTCCAACGATCACCAAGCATCTCCACCCTACAAACTCACTAAAAAATAGATAGAAGAGTGAGCAAATCTCAAAGTAGCAAATAATGCAATAATGTATTGACTACACCAATCACAAATCACACAATCAAACACCAATACACATATATCAACATCATAAACACCATCTTCAATTAACGACAATATACTCAATATTACCGTCAATACTTACTCATCAATACACACACAATGCATATGCCATGTTATGCTTGTCATCCCATCTCACTAATGCATAAATATGACATGCTGATCCGACTAAGGTGGGTTGCATTGTAGTACAAAAACAAATGACTCCCTTGCTCACCCATAGAGTCACCCCCTCCAAGGTCAGCAACAAGGGTCCCACTACAACGGAAAAGGCCTTTGTCAACGGTTTCACACATACCATTGTCAGCAGTATGCCTGTAGAAAACGAAGGCGCTAACAATATGCTTATTGACGCTTCATTATCTGCGGTTCAATAAAGTAACCTACTAACCGCTGACTAAAAGGATATCATTTTTTGTGTTAATTGATTTAAACCGCAAACAATAGTAATATTTTAAAAATAATTTAAAGCAATTTACATAGTTCTAAACCCCTATATATTACTTATAATTCCTAAACCCCCACAGATTACATAGTTCATCTCCCCAACCCAACCTAAACTAGTAAAACAGTGGTTTTCATAATCAATTTAAACCCACACTTTTAAATCAGTTTTAGAAAATTTTCTAATTAATATTATAAGGAAGCTAAAATTGAATCAAAAAATAATATAAAGAGAAAATTTGGGAAATATCAAAATTCAACCAAAAGCAAACACTACTCTCATCAGTCCATAACCAACGCAATAAGGAGAAAGAATTTTTGCCATGCAAATCAGAAAATAAAAAATAAACTAAGTACTTTTGGACCAAGTACACACGTCAAATACTCAAAGTGAATATGCATACAATCACATGAATGATGTAATCAATTCTTATTATTATAAAAAAAACTAACAACAGTCTCTACCATTCTCCTTTCAATTAACAAAATTAGAAGCGTTATGGAAGGGACTCTTGCTTATCAATTGTACACAGTCACATCAACCCCTTTAGCCAGCAACTCATCAACCTGAGATTTTGAACTAAAGAACATTAAATATTCCAGAAAAAAGGATAACATAATATTGAAGATATTAAAAATACTTATGAATGACCAAAATAATAAACAAAATAAATTACTCACGCCAAAGTTGTCTAGTATTCTTGCTGCTGTAGGCTGGACTAGAGGATTTTGTTTAGCACAAGGTACAATCCAAGCTAATTGTACACATGCACCAAATAAATGGAACTGCAGATCTGTCACTATAGCCACAACCACACCAATAGATACCACTGTTAATGCTAATGCTTGTAGAGTTTAAAGTCTTGTAGTAAGCATTTCAATCTAAAATGAGATAAGAATGAAATTTCTGAAATGTTGAGTCAATAAGTGAGAGAGAAACCATTTATGAATTTATGACATACTACTCCTCATGTCCCCATCACTTATTTTTGAAATATAGAATACATACGGTACAACATTGTGGCTAAAGAGTGTACTATAGGCTTCTAATTCAAGCAATGCATTTCATTGGGCAAAATATTAAAGATCATCAAAATTACACAAAATGGTAGTAAATATTAAAAACAATAATCCAAGTGACTGGACCTTTTTTTCAACTAAAATTTTGAGTTGCAATTATAGATCCCTAGAAACATACACAATGTCATGAGAGATCTCTTAAAATCTACTGAAGCATTCAGTTGGAGCAAGCAATAAAGGACAGGATGACATTCAATAGACATGCTTTACAATTTGGTCCAAGCACTTTACCTCAAAATGAAAGGCCAACATTAGCTACTTGATGTATGTTATTTTAGGTACAGATGCTTACAGGGTTCATTGAACAAAATGTGTGCATATTTCAAATGATTTAGTTTTAAAATCTCTATTACTACAAGACTCGGATCATTAAAACTTTGCAAGAGAAAATTAATAAAAAAAACACCATCCAGGCAACAAGAAATTATGAACGCTATCCATATAGGCAGCAAGAAATTAAGCATTAATTTTCACATTGATTTATTTTCGTAGGAACCAATCTGTACATAGTTAAACTATTCAATTTGAATAGTATTTCTTTTCTTCTTGATTAATTTTGATAAGTATATGTTGCAGTTTGGTCCATATCAATTTGAATAAAACATTCATTTAATTAACAGTGGTTTGACTTGAATTAATCTTGAATAAAAATATATATTATCAATCAGGAATCAGGGACATTAGTAGAAAAAGAAAATCAAATTGGAAAACTGAACCAAGCCTACGTTCTGCACAACACACACCACACAGCAAAATGGAAAACAAATTAGAAGCAAAAAAGGGCAAACATTAATTGATGGACACTAGAAACTGCATATTCAATACACCTACCCCACACGCAATGTAACAAACTTATGAAAAAAGAAAAACATGTATTAAGACTAAGAAGACAAAAATAAATAAAAAGATATCCATCAAAAAAGATTTGATTAGTGAAAAACCAATTTAGAACCATTTTCTTTTCGAAGTCTTGGAATTTGGAAAGAAGGGATAGAAGAGATTTTAAATAGCAACAATTTAAAACTAACCAAGGAAACAAATTTTAACTTAAAGGAAGCAGGTAATGAAATGAAAAATTAAATTCAGTTTGTAGTGCTCTATAGCATAAATTCATCATGCAGCTCCAAATAAACATAACGGACCAAAAAAATAAGGACATCAGATAAACATAAGACAAAAAGTCCAATAACTCTGCTAGACCAAAATTGAGAGGAAGATATAGAAAATTTGAACAACCTCAGCGTACAACTTCCTAATCTGTGGACCTGAATTTTCATCTAACCCCTGGAACAATTGCAAACAAGATTCATTAGGAACAAGCTTTTTCAAAACAAAAAGGATCTCCTAGAAAAAGCATTTAAGGCTTAAATATCTGTACATCAACAAAAGGTCATAGAGATCACAAATCTTGTCTTCCAATGCAATGTCCATACTAAAATTATTTTTAGTTATTGCTTTTCCATCAGGGCCTAATTCTTGTTCCCCAGATCCTCCAGCCTGCTGCAATTGCTGAAATACAGAGGAAACAATTAAAGTAATAACAAAAGAATCCCATATTAAACAACCAAAATATTAGTTAATTAAAAGTACAAATGTTTCCTGAAAATTTGTAATCAAGATACAGAGAAAACATCATTTAGCAACAAAACCACATTCACTGTCATAATTACAACTACTGAAATCCTTTTTCAGTTAACTATGTTTCACAAGTAAACGTGGAAAGCTAGGATTTGCATAGAAAACTCAATTGCATTGAATCCATTAAGAGAAACATCTATAAGAACATGCAATAAATTGTAATGTAACTGGTTGAACCAAAAAGAGCAACAATGAACCAGCTAAAACAAGCAAGATGAGTGAAAATATCACTCATGGAAGCCAGTTATATATACTTCATATGGAATGAAATTAGCAAGGATAGTTATAATAAACCTTGGATTCCATAGATGGAGCTTGCATCTCAATCATCTTAACAACTTCCTTCTTTATCTACTGAAACCTATCATCCTTCTCCTGCTTTGCCCACAAACCCAAGCCGCGACCACCACCACCCTTCCTTCACCACCATCACCTCATCCCCTTGGTAACCATCCTCTCCAACAAACCCACCACCTTCGACCATCTCACCCCGCGAGCTCCCACTCTCCACCTCATAACCACTTTCTCCACCACCACCTCACCCGCGCGGCCACCACCCTCTCCAATGCACCCCCCACCTTCGACCACCTCACCCAACAACCATCAAACCTCACCCAAACCCTCTCCTTCACCACCCAAAACCGCGCCTCCACCACAGCCCACGTCTTGAACCACCAAGACCTTACCTTCCTCACCGCGCCGGCGTGCCGCTGCTGCCCACCATGTGAATCCGTTCAGGTAAAGGCAACTAGGATGAATGATAGGAACGAGGGTTTCAACTTTAGTTAAGTAAATTGAGAGAGAGAGAGAGAGAGAGAGAGAGAGAGAGAGAGAAGAAAAGGCTTAGGCTCACATCACAGTAAAAACTTGATTATAAAAAATTGTAAAATATTTATTTGATGTAAATGGGCACGGGGCGTAGCGCGGGAAATTTTATCTGCTGTATGTGAACGGTTACAATATAGAACCGATGTTGTTAAAAGCAATATATGGACAAAATTAGTGTATCCTTTTTCATTTTTTTGTTGTTGTAGTGTGTAACATCTTTAATGTTAAAATTTAATTTATTTTTCTAAAGTAATTGAGAATTGATAGCGAAGTAATAAAATTTGAATAATTAATTTTGATTGATAAATTAGAAAATTTAGATTTAGATTAAATGGTGGTGGTAAAATATAAACTATCATAGGATAAAAGTAATTTTTTATTAAATGAAATAAAAGAAAATAGAAAATAAATGACAAAATAAAAAAAATGACCCTAAAGTTAAAACTTTATTTCCTTTCTCATCTTCCATGCACGTGATGTGGAAACCAAAGGCAAAGACTTCATTCTTCCATGGTCGTTCATGTAGGAGCTCGATTTCTTGGCGAAACTCGAAATTGATCGTATTTTTAGATTCGTTGGAACAAGGTAAGCACATCGGTAACTTTAATTTCTAGTTTCAGTAATCTTCTTCTGAAACCAAAATTCACCATTTTGAAGGGGGTTTCCATTCCAATGAGATTTTGCAATTTAAGCTTGTAAATGGAAATCTTGGATAATGTTGATAAATTGCTAATGGATTTTCGTTTCGGTGCCTGTAAGTTACGGACTGAGCGTCTGCGAGGCATTAGCCAAAGCGGAACTCAAAACCAAGAACAAAATTAATCAGGGTAAGCTTCAAAAGTTTTATAAGTGTATTTAGAGTTGTTTCAGTAAAATGGGTCTTGATTTCGAAGGTCGAAATGCTAACACATTTCATAAATTCCTTAAATTTTAGATTTTGAGTGTACCTATCGTAGAGAACAAGAGTCGAAAGCTTAGAATCAAGGTAAGGGGTGTTTGGAGTATTGATTAATTTAGAAATCTTATTCGACGTCAGTTGGCATTCGAAAAAGGAATTTAATTAATATTAATTATTGATTCAATTATAACGTGTAATCGACATAATTTTCTATATGAATTTGGACTAGATATGAGCTTAGAGGTATTGAGAATGGGAAATTAGGAATTATTGTATATAAATTATGTATAATAATGAATGAAGAGATGGATAACTAGTTTTATTGAAGTCGAGTAATAACATATATATATATATGTGAGTGTGTGTGTGTGTGTGAGTGCGTGTGTATGTGTATTGGAATGAGTTTCAAAAGTAGAATAATGAACTTGATGTTGTATGAGAAATGATGAATGAATTATGATATTAAGTACAAGATTAGAAATCACTCTGTGTTAAAATTGGGTATATCATATATATTGATGTATATTTGATATATAGATATATGTGTGTATCGAAATGAGTTTCTAAAGTGTTTGATGATAAAAATAATTTTGTATGAGATATTGTTGTTGAAATTACATTTATGCTTGTATGTGTGGAATGGTACATGAGTGGTTCCTATGATATTAATTGAATATTATGATGCCTGAGTGGCCTTTGGGTGATATGTAAATGAATGATGATGAGAAAAGAATTGAGAGATGGTGTGTGCCTGAGTAGCCATCATTTTAATTAATATTGAAAGCTTGAGTGACTAGCAATAAAATTAAATGCGTGTGATGGCTTGAGTTATATTTATAGCCAGTGGTGCTAAATGTAACACCCTCAGTTAACTAGAATAATCTATTCCACTAGATTATTCTATTTAGCTGAGAGGTTAGTAAGTAATGAAAAATGTGAAAGTTTTTTTTTTGTACACATAAGCATGGTGAAGTAGAAACATCATATATAGAAAATATATACATGGTCAAGTTTAATGTATGTACATCACAAAAGGTTGGGGCACACAGACTCCCATACAAATATACAAAATCATAAAAGATAGAAATAAAATTATCCTAGCCATCGTCCGTCCATGGTGACTCTAAATAGGTCACACTGGTGAAGGGCTGAGTAGGAGGGAGCTGAGTAGTAGTCTCTATAGGAGCCATACTCGTAGAGGGCTAAGCAGTAGGGGGATGAGTAATCCGGTGGAGACAGTTATGGTAGGCATCATATGCTTCAGCTAGTAAATCTCATCTTCGGTCGTCATAGTGGTGAGGTCCTTGGTCTGGCCATACATGAAACTCTAGAATATGTAGCGGAGGAAACTTTATGAATGATCCCACTGACGCCTGGCAAGGAATCTCTCCATGGGTGATTGTACCGGTGCAAGCTGACGAACCTGAACCTCTACCTCTACATCTGGAACATAGACCGCAATTGGCTCCGCCGGTAAAACCTGTTGTGGCAACACCAAGACAATAAGGGGGTTTACTACTATAATATCTACCAACTCTTCCTCAGGCTCATCGTCATTGTCTCTTCCTGGAGAAAGTGGGATATACTCGGGAGTGGGTGACCTCGGAGGACATGGGGGCTCTGGCAGTGGATAGGGTCCTAAAGGATCTGCTGCTAAGGCTGCCTCCCGTCCAACAATCTCTTCTAACTCCTCTGCTCTAAGTGGTAGTGGAGGATCTCCATAACGATGAACTAAGCTCTTAATCACCTCGATATCCTTCTCAAAAGGATGCCCTACCTCACACGGCTGACTAGTAGTAACATCATCTAGATCCTCTGCAATAACTACTAACGTGCTAGGGCCAGATCGATCTATAACTAGGGGTTTACCCTGATCTTTACAGTGGCGGGGGCATGGTTTAATCGAAGGTCTGGAATAAACCTGTAAGGGTGGGTATAATCTTCCACAACAATTAGAGAGATGTCATTTCTGACATCCCTCTTACACAACACAAATTATGAAATCATGTATCTTTTCTAGCCGTAGAACTAATTTCCCTTATCTCAACATCCTGATATGTCCTATTCACTATATACTAATTTACTACTTCCCTCATCCACTCAGCTATGTCTGACTTTCTGATCCTTTTCATCTCTCCTTCACCATTGACTGTCTTATGAAGGTATTATGTATCGTATCATTCATTACAATAATTTTATTATATACTAGTTATATAAATATCACAACAACTAGCAAACATAGACAAAATGTAAATCAATCAACAAATGAATATGTAATGTCATGCTTGAATTTGGTTTCATTATGTTCATCTTGTCTTTAAGTCATTATGATGCATATGGGCCCAATTTCTCATTATCAGTGTCATCACAATCACCAGATTTCATAGGTTGGCACTCGATAAAATGTTTTTGCACTAGAAAGATCGGAGCTCACCGAATTCCCACAACATTTGGGTACAACAGGACACATAGGTCCTCAAATTTGAAGGATCCTTCCACAATCACATTGTGATCACACGGTAACTGGAATCGGCTCTCCACAGTCATACTTATGTTTCGTCATTTAGTCGAAACACACCAGGTTTGCATTGTTTCACCCAGCCTCGGGGCGCTACCCTCAAGCCATTGGGGGTCCCAGCCCGATGTACTCCCAAGATCCTGCTTAGGGATTGAACACGAACATCCTCTAGCATACCCCAAGTGTATGTTGTAGTTTCCAGCATGGCCTTACGCCAAAATCATATGCTTATGACGCATGATCAATGTAGAATCTTTTATCTTTCATTATACTCATCGTCGGTAGGGTCTTTCCAGCAGCCCACCTTCATTCTTAATGTTAGGGTTTGTTTTATTTCATTTTACTCCTGACTGAGCATTTCAGTTATTCACTTGAGTTCTGTGACTTCCATTCTCGCTATCTTTCTCTTCTAACTTTATGGGGTTAGGGTTATCAAGGATTAGCCTAAGTTCTTTAAGATATCTTTTTAAGTGAAACTATTTGATTTGAGGTATGTTGTTTACTAAGGGTATGGGTTGTCTCAGTTCATTCATGAATGCACTTGTTTTCTTTTCTTTGACTAGGTATTAATTGGTTACCTAGGTTATCTACTTATACCTTTATTTACTCAGTAAAGGATCTAATTAATTGAGTAATATTGTAATTTCTTTCTTTAACTCGCATTCTTATGATAACTCACTAGTATTTATTCGAATTGTCTTAAGTTGTTAACCGACAATTAAGAAAAAAAGGTTATGCATCATTATCCATTATATCTTATAGTACTAACTCATGCCTCGGTGCCCCACCATCTTATCACATTATTTTCATAGCCACATCATACCAAGACCCCACCGAGACTCATCATGATTCGTCACAACATACATACACAATACATATAGCATCATTACATACACAAATACACAACTTTATATAGTTCACCCAGAAATACACACATACATCCAGGCATCGCACCGATCAATCATATATACAAGTCTATTTAGTCGGTAGAACTTTCGTAAAACAAACGTAGCATGTCTACATTAGTTCTACTTAATATAGGATTATTTTTCATTTCAATTCCTATTACTATATTTAGTTTATTTTAATACTAGACTCAGTTATGATTTATAATAAGTCTTTTTGCTTTTTATTTAAACTTTATTATTATCTCCTATCCATAAATGTTAATGAAGACTAGATCATTTAATACATGTACACATCTAGTAAAATTTATAATTGATCTTAACTTATTTACGTAGAGGTTTAATAATCCCTTAACTATTTTATACTCAAACCATAAATTCTTTATTCCAATATTACCAATGTCATTAATACTCCCTTTTAGTTAACTAATTTATTGCTCCTTAGTTTATTAATGACGTAACCTTATACAATCTAATATAATTATACTTAAAGGCCATTAAATTATATTAGTTACCTTTTTTATTATTATTATTATTATTATTATTATTATTATTATTATTATTATATAAGGTTGATAAAATATCAATTATTTTATATTTATAACTAGTTAGAACCTTAAATTTTATTGTCAATTGTATTATCATTGCCACTAACCTTTTTGTAATTAACCTATTTGAACTAGTCTAACTGGGGTTTGGGATCCGGTGTGGGACCAGCCACAAATGTTCTTTGTTTAAGTGTTTAGTACACCGGTCCAGCGGAGATCTGGTATTATAGCCCCTATTCTAGTGGGGAAGTAGGGGATTTAGAGTACTGGAGATCCTTCTCACCAAGCTTTCGCGTTGATGGGGGTGAAAGGTGGTGTCACCTATGAAGATTCTTCGACGCTCAAGTCAGTAATCAGAAAAATGGAATACAAGGTTCTCAAGCATAAGTTTTAGAATGAGTGTAACGTACCAGTGTTATGGAAATGTTGGTATTTATATGCATGCATGCGAAGAATGCAAGAGTCCTTTAGGTTGGGCGACAATTCGTACACCATCTTAGTATAATTCTACAAGGATCTGACACATGAAGTGGGTACCTCTGTGTCTCCCATAAACGTCACCCTAGCAGTTGTACCTTGTATTGTTTGTCGGGTGACACAAATGCTTTCTAGTGTCCATGGTAATGACCTGGACTTTCTGGTATAGAAGGATATCTGATACGGGTTTACAGTCCGGAGGTCTACCTGAGACACCGGTAGATGAATAAAAGTAGGTGAAATTACCTTCTTGCTCATGTACCGGTATCTAGACCGGATCATTATTATTTACTAGTCCCTTTAATTCTATGTACCTATACATGTGTTCTAATACTTTAAAAACATAAGTTGTACTTTTAACATACCGATAAGTTAAATATTCCTTTGTCTATTATGTAGTCGACTATTTATTATTTTAGACAAAACACCCTAGTTGGTCTCTGTCTCTATTACGGTTGGACACTTAGGTCCTCTGTTTAGTTAGTTAGTCTCTTTGATCCCCCACGTCCATCATCGTCAGACACTTAGGTCCCCGCTGTTAACAGTACCAAACGCCCATTAGAAGTAGGTGATATGGATCGTTAAGTGCCAACAAAGACGTCTATGTAAGCATCAAACGACGCCATTTTTGCCTATAGAAACCCTACTAAATTTCACGTCTCGCACTTCTCCTTATCCGTCTCTCCTTTCATCCTTCTCAAAATACCCATTCTCCTTCTCCCCTTTCTCCTTCCGAGACTCTTCCTTCTTCTTCTCCCCCTTCTCCTCCCAAGACTCTCTCCCTACAAGATTGCATTTTCTTCCCCTTGTCCTTCTCACTCGCGTTTTGGCTATTTCTTCTTCCTTCTCCTGATTGACATCTCCTCTGTTGTGTTTTCTCCATCTTTTCTTTATCTCTCGCATTTTGATCAGCATGGAAGGGAAGATTCAAAACCTCACCTAGGGGTCATTGTCCTCATCATCTAGCCAATCTCGATGTCGTCTCCGTTGCCATTGTGGTGACCCTCCCACGTTGCGTGTGTCCCACATAGTGAACAATTCAAATCGTTAGTTTTGGAGATGTGCACGACTCCGTGGAGGCCAATATGATTTTTTTGCTTGGGTCCAAGATGGGGATTTTGCAAGAATAGAGGAATACGCTGATGTGTAAGCTAACAGAGAAGGAGTCTGTGATGTCAAGGCAGAAATGTGATATTGATAGGGGTGTTTGTGAAGCCATGGCCCAAGTGGAATCGTTGGTCAAGAAATGGTTCATGGAAACCCAACAAGAACTGTTAAAGTTGAAGATGCTTTTAGTTACTCATTGTGTTATAGTTTTCTTTTTTGTAATGGGGTTGTTGGTTATGATGATGAAAGTGTAATGGTGTTGTTGGTTATGCTGATGAAAGTGTTATGGGGGATATTGTTATAATTATCCAATTTGTAATGAGGATCCTACTTTTAATGTACGTAAGTATCATGTTTAAGTTCTAAGTTGTCCTATATTTGAGTTTGTAGCATTGAGGTCCATTTTATCTAGCAAATATGTAAGCTGGAACTGAAAACTGGTGATGCCTAATTAATGGAATTAATAGAATTAATAGTATTAATAAAATTAATGGAATTAATAAAGTTAGTTATTATGATGAATTGGCCATCATTTTGTTCTATTAATTGTAGTCCATTGTACATGATGAATTGGCCAAATTTCTGCATGATGTTGATTTTAGTTTTTTTGGCTACTATTTTGTTCCATTAATTGTAGTCTATTGTGCTTGATGAATTGAGCAAATATGTGCACCAATTATATAATATGTAATATGAACCAGATATACAGCAACATCATAAAACCACATTTGAAACATCACAGGACCTGGAAAGTAACAATAGAAAACCACTTTTGAATCATAATTAAACATCACAGGACCTAGAAAGTAACCACTAAAAGCCACATTTGAATCACATTTAAACATCAATACATAAAATGATTGCTCAATACATAAAACTATTGTCATATTAAACAGGTCATACAACGGATGACCTGAATAAAGTAAATACATAAAAGCTTTTGTTCACAGGTCATACAACAGAGGACCTAGAAATCTCATACATCACAGGACCTAGAATTAACATAAAACCATTTCTCATAAAACTATTCTCATAACATGTGTTTTCAAGAACATGAACATAATCATTTCTTGCATTTGGCGGTTTCTATGAAAACCATGGCTCCTGGCTTTTTGAATGGCAATTTCCTCCTTAGATTATATTGGTTGTTGGGTGGTGAACTTGTGGCACTTGACTAAACAGACTGTGGAGAGCTGCCAGGAGCTGCCAACCTTGGACTCTTCCTAACAGGTGTGATGGTATTTGTCTGAGACATGGGCTGTGAAGTTGTAACTTCAAGAACTTCCTAGGTCTGTTATGGTGTGGGGTTAACTTCTTGGGTCTGTTGTTGTGTGGGGTTGGTAGCCTGGGTCTGTTGTGGTATGGGGTTGGCATCCTGTGCTTGTTTAGCATTTCTCTTATCTCTAGCTACTGGACATGAAAGCTTCTTATGTCTAACTTCACCATATTTTCCTTGTTGCAGTCTCCTTGTCATCTTTCTTTTATGGTTGTTTTCCCTGTTGTTAGTTGCATCCTTCTCTGTTGACTCCTGGGTATTCTCACCCACTTTTCTTCTCTGTTTTTTGGGCCTTCCAATGGTCCTCTAAATTGTTAGTGTAATTGGTGGGATAAACTTTGTTTTCTCCCAAAACTCTGAACTGGGTACTGATTCAATATAATGCTGATAGGTTGCATTCCAAGCTACCATCGTCAACCTAACATGGCAATGGTCTTCTGGTCTCTTCTTTATAAGCTATAGCTGCACAAGCATGCTTGCATGGCATTCCTGCAATTAACATGCAACCCATCAGTTAATAAAATATACCCCAATTAACAGATACCCTTTCAGTTAAACAATAAACCTGTAATTTACCTGTCAGTTGCCATACTCTACAGGTGCACTTCTGTGTTCCCAAATTAACAGATACCCTCTCTAGGAAGCAACTGACCTTGTACTTTTCAATCCCACCATCACCTAGTCAGGGTAATAACAAAAAGAAAAGAAAATAATTATTAAACAATAATTACATAATAATTAAATAACAATTAAACAATGATCAGATATCTGTCCAAACAACTGTCTAGTTGTTACTTACAGACTTGTGCTTCTCTAGCCTACTCTTCTAGATTGGGGTCAACATCCCAGCATATCCTGTTAACTTTAGCTTGTGGTTACCTACGGTGACCATGAGGTAGGTCCTTACCTCTTCCAACAATGGGTTTGTACCTGACATGCACAAGCTTAGAGTTCAGCACCTCACAATTGTTATTTGTGATGTTATCCACTTTGTAGTTTTCGTCAAAGAATACCTTGCTCCAAGCCTCCTTTGGAAATTTAGCCAAATACATCTAAGCCTTGTCATTCACATGCCTAATCTTCATCATATTTATTTCAAACTCGTTTGGGGTTGTTGACCTGGCTACCTGCCACAGGAGTCCCCTAAGTTCTTTTCCTCTCTATTGTTTAGAGAAATTCTGCCGTAGCTGCCACACACAGTATCTATGTGGCACACCAGGCATCACTTCTTGCAGTGCTGGTATTAATCCCTACAAAAAAAACACACAGAAAAAATACAAGCATAATTTATTAGAATGTATTACTGTTTGAAAACCACTAGAGCATGTGGGTTTAATAAAATATACCTTCTGCATGTCACTCATAAATATAAGCATCATCTCCTTGTAGTCACCTATATCTGCATGTAGCAGCTCTAGAAACCATTTCCAATTATCTTTGTTCTTAACTTGGTAAACCCCATAAGTAATAGGCTAAATATAATTGTTGGCATCCTGTCCTACAACAATCAACAATTGCCCTCTATAGTATCCTTTCAAAAAAAACCCCCATCAAGCCCCACCAGTGGTCTCTTACACTCTATAAATCCATCTCTACACCTGATAAGTGCTTTATAATACAATAAATTAGGTCTAAATTGCTTAGGATTTTAGTCATTATCCACTGTATTTCCTTTATTTATTGTGATTTTTGCTTTCTTTCCACTCTAGTCTACTTGGGTATGTTATTTTGCAGGAATTAAGGTAATAAAGGGTCAAAAACAAGAGAAAAACTACCATAAAATGATAAAGAAACAAGAAGAACAAGCCCAAAGTAGAAAGAACTCTCTTTTTATGCTGAAATCCGACTCAAAATGTTAAAATCTGACTCAGAAATGCTGAATTCCGACTCAAAATGACCAAATCCGAGTGGGATGACTGAGAAAGGACCAAATCCGAGTAGAATTACTCAGAATAGAGCAAATCCGAGTGGAATACTGCACTATTGAAGGTAAATCCGATTGGAATGGCTCAGAATGGAGCTTTTCCGAGTGGAACGATTCAGAATGGAGCATTGTCGAATGGAAAGTTCCCTGTCAAAGCCATTCCAAGTGATAAATGGCTGACTCGAGTGAAGGATCAATGCTAAAAAGGAATAAGTCTAGGTTTTAGGAAAATCCGAATGGAAAGTTCCCTGTCAAAGCCATTCCGAGTGATAAATGGCTGACTCGAGTGAAGGATCAATGCTAAAAAGGAATAAGTCTAGGTTTTAGGAAAATCCGATTGGAAGCTGTCCGAATGCAACAATTCCGAGTGAAAAAAGGAACTGAGCTTTAATAAATGCTACCCAAAGGTATTTTCCGAGTGGGAATTTGCTGATTGAAGTAAATCCGAGTGAAGAATGCTGACTGAAGCAGGTCTGACCAAAGAACAAGTGCTTTTCTGGGCAAAAAGCTGATTCTGAGTGAATTGATTCCGAGCAGAAGGAATGCCATTGAATGAATAAATGCTGACTAAGGAGAATCCGAGTGATTTCATTCGGAGAACAAGGCATTTCCGAGTGGTGTCTTAATCGGACAAGGTGAAATCCGACCAGGAGTGAATCACACTCGGACTGACTTTTAAGTTTCGCATTAAATCCGAGTGAAAAGTCTCCAAGGAAGACATCCGAGTGAGCTAAGGCAGAAAGCTGCACTTCCGAGCAAAACAAGGCTCGGACATAAACTTCTACCAGCCAGCTTCCAGAGTCCTTCAAGTGCAAGTTCTGAGTGAAAAATAAGAAGGCACTTCCGAGTGAATTCCAAAGCAAAGCTTTAACCGAGTGGTTCAAATTCAGAGACAGCCGAGTGAAAATGATTAGGAACCGATTGAATCTGAGCCGAGTGAGTCTTCAATCTGTGACGAATGAACTCCATGAACCTGAGCCGAGTGAATGGTTTCAGTCGGTTCCAAGTCCTTCTACAGTCAATTTCGACTGAATGGAAGTTGCTCTTCAGTCAATCTTCACTCGTCCTTTCATCCAGCAAACACCGACCCCCCAACAACACTGACTGGCTGTCACTCGGATCTGTGTCCAAAGTCACCTTTCACTCGGTCTTTTGCTCAAAAGGCCTCTTTTCCACTCGGATTCTAGAGAGAAAACCGACCCAATTCTCCACAATGCAACCCCGGATCACTACCTCCATCAACACCGACTCCTTCCATCTCTTCACAGGCCCAACACCGGCCACAATCAACAACATTCCTCTCCACACCGTCCCCTCTCTTTTCAAAACTGACCTACACTCCACAACTCCAAACAACGGATCACTCAACACTGCCCTGCAACCCATTCAACACAACACCGCCCAGACTCCTCTCCAACCAACACTGCCCAGCAACCCATTCAACACAACACCACCCAGACTCCTCTCCAACCAACACCGCCCAACCGTCCTCACTTCTCAACACCGTCTCATTCCCTCTTCTATCCGCTGTCCCTTTTCTCCTTTCCATCATCCACACCGCCCAGACTCCTCTCCTATCAACACCGGCTCCATCCACCACATCGTCCAGGAATTCCACTGTCCCTCATACCACCATACCTGCCACATATAAACCAACCACGCCCAGCAACCAATACCGAACAGCAAGCTTTCATTCGGTCTTGTGGAATTCCAGCACCTTTCCACTCAGAATTTGACCAACTGAATAAATCCAAGCACCGAATTATTGGAAATATTAAAATATGCAAATTGGAAACAAGTTGGCACAACTGGAATTCACATGCACCAAAAGTTTCTCCCACTTGCAAATTTTAACGCGTTTTCTTAGCTGGATTCATTCATCCACTCGCCTATAAAAGGGAGAGCAACCAGGAGCATAAAATCAAACAACTTCTTCCCATCGAATTCCATCAGCTTCATTCTATTTTCTTCGTTACTTTCTTTCTTTTTCTCTTTAGTTTTCTTCTTTTCCATTTTTCTTTCTCTGTTCGTTTTTCTTCTCTTTCTTTTTATTTTCTTTTCTTTCTTTTATTTTGTAAGAGTGTGAGGGCTGTAAAAGTGAGAATTTAAATTTGTAATTGGTGGAGAAATTATTGCAACAAAGAATTACAGTGGTAAGTTATTCTGAGCTTTTGGAGAAACCCGTAAGTCTTTATTTTTACCATGTCTTGTATGTTTTATTTTTCCATTATTTACATAAATTTGAATTATTTCATGAGTAGCTAAATTAATTATCTTGGGATAAAAGGGGGTGTGATAATATTTTATTTTAATGTTATTTTGACTTGGAATTAAATAAATTTCTGTTTTCCATTTAGTTCAATTATGCTTAATGCTTTTAGTGATTCCTAACAAGAACCTAAATGATAAAACTGTATACTTGCGGGTATATTAGTAAGTTTAGGTAATAAATAGAATCGAGAGATTTATTTTTACCGGAAAGCTTTGAACTAAACCTAAGATTTTTGAAATGCTTTTTGTGACCTCGGTAAAACCGTGAAAGTAATCAAAACTCTTTTGAGGAAATAAAAGGGGTTTTCATAAAACGATAATGGGCCTTTCTGAGGATTAAGCAGCGCTTTCCATAGGTTAGGTACATTAATAAGATTCCGAGAGGAACATATTAATTAGCTTTTGGAAAATTCACCCTGGAAAACTTAATTCGATTCTTATTTATGAAAAGTTAAAATTCATTAACATAAAATAGAGTCTTAATCCCCCGAAATCCCAAGATATTCTCAACTCTGATTTTTAAGTGTCAAGTAAATTTTATTTTTATATTAATTCGTATTCTGTGCAACTTTAATTTGTGCTTTATTTTATAAAAATCTTAAAAATCAATTATGTGGATAATTAAATTTCAATATGCTGGTACTTTGAACACAGTCCCTGTGGAGAACGATAATCTTTTATATTACGCGACATAACCCGTGCGCTTGCGGGCCCTGTCAACACCCCTTTAAACAAATGTATAACCTACTAAACACTTGGGGGCCTTCAGGTTATGGCTCACACTCCATCTTCACTGTTGACCCTGGGTTTCTCTTCAATAGTTCCCTGCAATAGTCTCATAACATGGCGAACTGCTGCTTTTCACTACCTTTAATCACTTTTCTGGACCTCTTCATTGACTTGTAAATCATCTTATCCTCCAGCTTCACTTTGTACCTGTCCCTAAACAATTCATACACCCCTGAATGTGTAATATTACAATGCCTCCTCATATACCTCACCAAGTTCCCTGTAATCCACTGCTGGTCACATGCTGAATTTTTGAAAACCCTCATACATGTATGATGGTCATTGAAGGTTTTGATCTGATATGACTGCCTAATTGGGTTAAAACTAGAAAAAATTTCCCAACCACAATGCTTATCCTTGCACCTTGCCCTGGCTCTAACCTTGTCATTCTTCACCCATTGAAACTCCCTACCTAGATGTACATTATAATCTTTCACTGTATGTTTAAAGATAACAAGTGAAGAGAACTCCATTTCACACTCAAGCACTACATGGCCAAAGGTAGTGTTCTTATTGTATTGAGGATAGATCTCTCTTTCCTCATCCTCATCATCTAAACCTTGAGGGGTCTTCAACTTCTTTGAAGTCCATGAGTCATCAAAGCCTCTATCAATGCCTTTACCACTCAACCCTTTTCCAACTACATCCTCATTATCAGTATCACTGTCAAATATGGTAGGAATAACCGACTTCCTATTCTCCTGAACCTTTCTTTTCTGTTTCTTCTTGCTACAATCCTCATCCTCATCCTCTAAACCTTTAACACTGGTCTCACATCCCCCTCAAACATCTTCTTCACTGATCCTAGAGCTGCCTCCAACATTCTCTTCCCTACTCTTAGCACTAACACCCTCAATTTCATTATCAACCCTAACCATCACCTTCACCGTATCAGCTTCAATAGGGTTTCCCTTACTAATTTTGATTGAATGATGATTTCTTTTATACAGTACATCCCCATTTAGAAAGAACCCCATAGCCAAACATCTTAGAGTTCTCTTATCATTTTCAAAAGCATTTAAAGGATACTCTTGATTTTGAATGTATATCTTGATATCATAAAACCAAGGTTTTTTATTTGGTTCATCTTCAACCACATGACAATAAGCAGGCCTGGAACGTCTTTCTACCTCAATAAGGGACATATCACATTCTCTACTTACGTTGAACATGGAAGCCAACGTGGCCAAAGCATCAACCAACTAGTTATCATCCCGAGGAATATGATGGAAAGAGACTTCATCAAACCCTTTGATTAGTTCCATGATGTGAGCTTGATAAGGAACCAATTTACTATCCCTAGTATCCCATTCTTCTTTTAACTGGTGAATCACTAAAGTAGAATCTCCATATACTTGTAGAGATTTCACCCTTGCTTCAAGTGCTGCTTGAATTCCCAAAACACAAGCTTCATATTCTGCAATATTATTGGTGCAATCAAAGCAAAGTCTAGCAGTGAATGGGAAAAATTTATCATCTGGTGAGATTAGAATGGCTCCAATCCCATACCCCAGTGCATTCGACGCCCATTCGAACATTAAAATCCAGGTCTCCTTTGAAAACTTTTTCTCTTCTGACAACATCATGATATCCTCATCAGGGAATTCAAATGACATAGGTTGGTAATCATTCAAGGGATGGTGTGCTAAGTGATCAGCCAAAGCACTCCCTCTTACAGCCTTTTGGATGACATGAATGATATCATACTCAGTCAAAAGAACCTGCCAACGAGCTATTCTTCCCGTTAGAGCTAGTTTTTCAAAGATGTACTTAATTGGGTCCACCTTAGATATCAACCAAGTAGTATAAGATAACATGTATTGCCTTAGGCGACGAGCAGCCCATGCTAATGCACAACAAGTTTATTCCATAGTGGAATATCATGCTTCACACTCAGTGAACTTTTTACTCAAATAGTAAATAACATGCTCTTTTCTCCCAGACTCATCATGTTGCCCCAGTACAGAACCCATAGATTCATCTATCACTATCAAATACAACAGGAATGGTCTTCTCGGGGTTGGAGGAACCAAGATCGATGGGGATTGTAAGTATTGCTTTATTTTGTCAAAGGCCTCCTGGCAGTCATCAATCCATTGTGATGGTTGATTTTTATGAAGCAACTTAAAGATTGGATTACATACAGCTATTAGTTGAGAAATGAAATGAGCTATGTAATTCAACCTTCCAAGGAATCCTCGTACTTCTTTTTCAGTGCTAGGAGCAGGCATTTCCATGATTGCCTTTACTTTATTAGGGTCTACCTCAATCCCTCTTTCATTGACTATGAACCCGAGTAACTTTCCAGATTTAGCACCAAAAGTGTATTTGGCCAGATTCAATCTGAGTTTAAACTTTCTAAGAAGTTCAAAAAGCTTTCTTAAGTCATTGATGTGGCCTTCCACTATTTTAGATTTAGCAATTATGTCATCCATATAAACCTCTATCTCTTTATGCATCATATCATGAAACAAGGTGACCATAGCTCTTTGATATATTGCCCCAGCATTCTTCAGACCAAAGGACATCACTTTATAACAAAAGGTTACCCATAAAGTGATAAATGTTGTTTTCTCTATGTCATCGGGTGCCATCTTAATCTGATTATATCCAAAAAAATCCATCCATGAATGAGAATATGGAGCGCTGAGCTGTGTTGTCAACCAAAATGTCAATATGTGGTAGTGGGAAATCATCTTTGGGGCTAGCCCTATTCAGATCTCGATAGTCTACATACATTCGTATTTTCCCATCTTTTTTTGGAACTGGGACAATGTTAGCTATCCATTGAGGATATTTTACAACAGCTAGGAAACCTACATCAAACTGTTTTGTAACCTCTTCTTTGATTTTTAAAAGCATCTCAGGTTTCATCCTTCTCAGCTTCTGTTTTATAGGAGGACATTCTGGTTTTAATGGCAACTTATGCTCAACAATACTAGCATCCAATCCCAGCATGTCTTGGTATGACCAAGCAAACACATCATTAAACTCAATTAACATCTCTATCAGAATCTTTCTTTGCTCGATGCTTAGAGAAGTACCGATCTTGAGTTCTCTTTTATTTTCTTCACTCCCCAAATTTATGACTTCAATGATTTCTAGATAGGGAAAAATTTCTTTATCTTCCTGATCTAGCAATCTTAATAATTCAGGTGATGGTTCATTATCTTCTTCATCCTCTCCATTTGAATATTCAAAATCATGATGTGAAAATGTAATTTTTTTATTTGTTGGGGGGTCAGTTTCAGATCTGCAATTTATTTAATGTAAAAGGGAATAAGAAAATGGTTATTAGGTTATTTGCAAGAAAATATACAAGAATCCTTAGTGTGCATTTACTTGGATCATTATAATTGATAAAGAAACTTTTTATTGAAAAGAAATGCCATAAGGCTTCAAACATAGTTAAAGGATCAAAGATTACATAGTAATAAATTACATGTAACTGATCTCGGGAAACTCAATGGCCTGCCAATTACACAGAATGGTGTCTGACAAACAAGTGTAAACATGACTTTCTTTTCCAGGAAAATCATTGCTGACTACTGCAACTTGATTAGGAGATGTCAAGCTCGCGCTTTTGAAACTCTTGTAGAGGTCACAAATGGGGGATCCTACAATTTGGGGTTCTCGATTTTCCAAACGAGCCATCTGTTTTTCCTTCTTTTCTTTAATGACCTTCATTTTCTCTACTGGAGATGGGTAGTATCCTAACCCAAATCCATCCTTGTCTTCTTAAAGGTACACAGGCTCTATTCTTCCACCCAAATTCTTTCCAAGTCCCTTTCCTGGCTCATACCCGGCCTTCATCATCATTTTTGCCATTATTAAGGATGCCTTAGGTAACTGAGCTATTGTCATCTTCTCACCTACATAGGTAGTATGGGCAATTTCTAAAGATTGGAAAGAGGTTTCCAAACTTTCTTCAGCAGCCTCTGTATAGGGAGTGGACATGGGCTTACTAATTAGGAAATCTTCTTCACCAGAGACTATAACTAACTTATTATTCGTAATGAATTTCAGTTTTTGGTGAAGAGTAGATGGAACAACTCTAGCAGTGTGGATCCAAGGTCTACCCAATAGATAACTATATGCAGGAATGATGTCCATTACTTAAAATGGGACATTAAATGTGCATGGTCCAACCTGAATAGGAATCTCGATGTCGCCTATGACCTCCCTTCTTGTACCATCAAAAGCCCTCACCACCATGGTACTAGGTTTCATATGTGTTCCGTCAAAAGGAAGCTGTGTGAGGGTTGACTCGGGCATTATGTTTAGAGAAGAGCCATTATCGATGAGCACTTTTGCTAAGATGTAATCTCAGTATTTAACAGAGATATGTAGAGATTTATTGTGACCTCTTCCCTCAAGGGGTATTTCTTCATCCGTGAAAGTTAAATAATCATTAACTGCAATGTGATTGACTATTCCCCTAAATTTCTCGGGAGAAATATCTTGAGTCACATGAGCCTTGCTTAAGACTTTCATTAACATTTCACGATGTGGCTCTGAATCAAGCAATAGGGACAGAAGAGATATCTTAGCAGGAGTATGATTTAGTTGGTCAACTATCTGGTAGTTGCTTTACTTGATGAATTTTAAAAATTCATAAGCTTCTTTATCCGTTACCCCTTGGGAAGGGTCTTGTTCTTTGTTCTTCCCTAGGTTGTTCCTCCCTGTTGTTAATTTAGGTTCTTTCCTTAATTCTTCTGGAGTAAAAATCCGACCGCTCCTAGTTGTTCCACTTACCCCAAAAATATTCGTAATCGAAGAAGATGGGTCACTAGTCAGGGGATGAGTGATCACCTCCGCTTTGTATTTCCACGAAACCGCGTGGGTATCTTTAAAACCAAAAGGAGCGGGTACCCAAACTATCACTGACTGGTGATTTACGACTGGTTTGGTCAGAGGTTTCTTGGTGTAATAGACCACCAAAGGAACGGGGGTGACTGGGCTTACTGAACCCGTACCATGCTGTCCATGGATCATGTTGACATTATCGCAAGGGCGACGATAAACTTGTACCATATGTGTGTCAAGTAATTTTTGAAGCACTTCAATAAACTTTGCATCAACGGGCATCTAATTATGAACGTCCTCATTAGAACTTTGAGTTTCAAATATTAATCCTTTCCTTAAAAGTTCCTTATAGATCCATGGGAGAAGAGTTTTGATATCTGAAACATTCTTAACACGATCACTTCCCAAATCATGTGTTATTGCATTTACCGCAGCATTTCCATGATTAGGCAAAGGATTGCTAGTCACATTTGGGGAGCCTTCTTCAAAATCCAACCACTTGGCATTTATTAAATCACGTACCTTAAACTTTAAGGCAATGTAATTTTCTGTAGAATGCCCCGGTGCCCCAACATGATAATCACATTTTACATTGGGATCATACCCCTTAGGATATGGTGGCCCTAAGGGTTTTAGGGGACATCGTACAACAAGAGAACTTTTGAGGAGTTGAGGCAAAAGTTCAGTATATGTCATGGGAATTAGATTGAATTGGACAGAAGGACGGTTATTGTTTGGCTTTTTTAGTGAAGGATTTGGGTTGGGATTTTGCATCCATTGTTGGGTAGGAGGTGGTGGTGTATTCCTGAAATTATGGACAGGTGGGGGTCTGTATGATTGAGGATAGGGAAATGGATTTCCAGAAGCAGTAGCTATATAAGGGTAAGGTCCGCATGGTGGATAATAAGGCTGGAAAGGGTAAAGGGAAGGATGGAACATTTTTTGATTATGTTGACCTTGATTTCCCATTACAGTATTTACTTGTTCACCCTTTCTTCTTCCTGCCCCTGTCATAGGTCTTCCTATTAACGATGAACTTTGGACAACTTTTCCTGTCCTCAAACTGCTTTCAATTCTTTCTCTTATTACCACCATATCAGAAAAGCTTGATGATATACTCCCAATCATCCTTTCATAGAAAGGTGCCTGAAGAGTGTCAATGAACATTACCACTATCTCTTTCTCTATCAGGGGTGTTTCAACTTATGCAACTATTTCCCTCCATCGTTGAGCATATTCTTTAAAGGACTCAGTATTCCTCTTGGTCATGTTCTAAAGTTGCAGCCGGTCTGGTGCCATGTCCATGTTGTATTTGTATTGCTTTAGGATGGCATCGGCTAGATCCTTCCAATAATGAATACGAGTTCGTTCAAGATGAATGTACCAGCTCAATGCTGCCCCAGCAAGGCTATCTTAAAAAAATGGATCAGCAACTTTTCATCGTAAGCATATGCAGCCATCTTTTAGCAATACATGGTTAAATGGTTACGAGGACAAGTAGTTCCTTTGTATTTATCAAATTCTAGCAATTTGAATTTAGGAGGAATTACCACATCTGGGACTAGGCATAATTCAGAAACATTTGTTATGCCTAAACCACTTCCTCCCTCTACTGCATGCAACCTTTCTTCTAATAGTTCCATTTACCCTTTTGACAAAGACACCGTTTGATAAGTGTTTTAAAATACTATTTTTCACTGTTTAATTTACTTAAAATTAAATGTTTACTGTATCAATTTTTTTCCAATTTTCATAACTTTATGTTTTCTTTTACTGTTTCTGTTTAAGTGTTGTATTTTGTGTGAATTAATTTAAAAGGAACGTTAAAAATTATTTTTTTTTAGAAGTGAAAAATTAATTTTGGATTAGTGTAAAACTAATTCTTTCAAGAACTTAAAATCTTAATTTTATTTCTATAAAAATTAATTTTTGAAAGTTCCATTTAAATTAATTAACTTGTTTATTTCTTTAAATAAAATGTTAATTCATCTCCTCCCTTTTATCTACTTCACGCTAATACCTCTCTTAAAAGGGATCATGTGCCAATTTTTTCATGCAATTTTAATCTATTCATTTCCCTTTGAAAAGTCAAGACAAAGCTTTGTTTCCTACCTCCTCTCTAATTCACGTTGAAAGCCACTAAAGAAAAGGGTCCCATAATTCAATTTTGACTTAGTCAAAATTGAATACAAACACAATTTCCTTCTCCTTTCTCCCATGAAGCTCACGTCAATAGCTATGCCAATAGGGTCCCATGAGCCATTATTTTAATGAACCAAAAGCTATCTCCCATTCCCATAAATATTAACGTGAAAAGCTAACAGCAAATAGCAATGGCAAAACAACAAACAGTAAGGGAGCTGACAGCAAACAACAATGACAAAACAGCAAACAACAAGGGAAAATAGACAATAATTCACGTGAATGGGCTAGTTGGTGGCAAAGTAAATGGGACAACAAAACAACAAGCATTTTAGATATTAAATGGTGACCAAATATTAACGTGAAAGACTACAAAGAATTGAGAAGAATTCACGTTTTCATGGGCTGATAGGAATTTAATACATTATTGAGAATGGGTTTCCATCTGTTTTAGCATTGCCAACGTAAAAGAGGAAACAAAGTGAGAGGGCTGGTCCCTAAGAGAAATTAATAAAAATACCACCTGAAGCATATAAAAGGAGAGGAGCGTACAACGACAAAGAGGGAGAAGGCGTTCAGCAGAGACGTTGAGCAGAGGCACAAGAAATTTGGAGGAGTTAGTGAAAATATAGAGAATAGTAAAAATATAGAGAGGGCAGAAAAATACAGCAGGAAACAGAGGAAGGATATCAGCAGATTGCGACAGAAACCGGTGACTTTTCCTCTTTATTTTGTAATGTATTCTATGCTTAATTTCACTTTTTGTATGGATATTATTTTCTGTATGAGTAACTAAATTTTTATCTTGGGATGTAGGGGGTGTGACAGTATTTTGTGTTAATGTTATTCTGACTTTGATTTAAATAAATTTCAGTTTTCCATTTAGTTTAAATTATGCTCAATGCTCTTAGTGATTCCTAACAAGAACCTAAGTGATAAAACTATATACTTGCAGGTATATTTGTAAGTTTAAGTAATTAATAGAATCGAGAGATTTATTATTACTGGAAAGCTTTTGAACTAAGCCTAAGGTTTTGAGATGCTTTTTGTGACCACGGTAAAACCGTGAAAGTAATCAAAAATCTTTTGGGGAATTAAAAAAGGGATTTTCATAAGACGATAATGGGCCTTTTGTAAGGATTAAGCAGTGCTTTCCATAGGTTAGGTACATTAATAGGATTCCGAGAGGAACATATTAATTAGCTTAAGGAAAATCCGCCTTGGAAAACTTAATCTGATTCTTATTTATGAAAAGTTAAAATTCATTAACATAAAATAGAGTCTTGATCCCCCGAAATCCCAAGATACTCTCAACTCTGATTTTTTAAGTGTCTTGAAAATTTTGTTTCTGTATTTTTTTTGTTCTGTGTAAACTTTATTTTGTGTTTTATTTTATAAAAACATTAAAAATCAATTGTGTGGATAATTAAATTTCAATATGCTGGTACTTTGAACACAGTCCCTATGGAGAACGATAATCTTTTATATTACGCGATATAACCCGTGCGCTTGTGGGCCCTGTCAAGTTTTTGGCGCCGTTGCCGGGGACTGTTGTCCCTCAAATATCTGCAATATTAAAGTTCAATTAAATCATACTTGTTAATATTTTTTTTTATTTTTGTTTTTTGTTTGTTTGTTTTCTTTATTTATTTATTTTCAAAAATACACTTGATCTTTGTTTGTTATGGAATTCTTAACAGGTGCTACTGACTTTTATTGTTGGATATGTGGTGATTCAAGACATACTGCTATAAATTGCTATTTTGTAATATCCTTAAACCACCACGAACAAGAATTTTATGATTTGGATGTTATTGGAAACTATGACCATAGCAGTGATTTCAAAAGCTTACCAGCATTCCAAAACTGCCCCCCACAAAAATCCAAACTTGAAATATTGATGGAAAATTTTGTGAGCACCCAAGAAAAACAAAATGAAGAGTTTTCGAATGCCATAAAGACCTTAGCTTCAAAGGTGGACTCTCTGACCACCCATAACAAAATGTTGGAGAATCAGATTGCCCAACAGACCTCTTTTTCTATGAGAACACCAGGAACATTTCCTGTAAAACCTGAGGTGGGACCATCTAACCACACCATGGATATCATTCTTACAAGTGGTACTCAGTATGATGATCCGGTTGGCATAACTAAAGAAGAAGCTAAGGAAGATAAGAAATTGGATGAGTCTCTATCCCATCCGGTAATTGAGGAGAGTAGTACACTGATCCAAAAGAAGGTACTGCCCAAGTTTCAAGATCCAGGCATTCTAGAGGTTATTCCTATCAAGGTAGGAAAATTTTTCATACCTGTTAACTTTGTTGTGCTTGAAATAGATTTTATTGACCAAGTGGTAGAGGAAGAGGCAATCAAAAACCTCCCCCTTGATCCACTTGAATCTGTTTTATCTTATGATTTTTCAGGCATTTCAAAAACATACTTATGTGATTCTTTGACTGAAAGAGAACTGATCCCTAAGGTAGAACTCAGACCACTAAAACCTGTATTTAGGTATGAATTGTATAGCTGAAGTAGGTTCAGAAAAGTCTGGCTGAAGACTTAAAACTTAGCACTGATAGGGAGGTAACCCTATGCTTGTTGTTTTATTTATTTAATTTTATAAAATAAAAAAAATAAAGTTTTATGTTTGAATTCTGGTTTGGGGTGACTTCAGGTAAGTTTTCTTATCCTTTTATCATCCATTTTAACATTAAGAACTGATCCGGTCTGGATACCGGTCTCTAAAGTTATAACGTCAAAATGACTTCATGAGGAGGAAACCGGTGTCACAGTTCGGGCAGCACCGCACCGGATATCCGCTCTTATCCAATCAGACGTTCTATTCGCTCTCTTTACCACGGATACTTCACTCGTTATCCCTGAACGTCTATATAGCCGTTAGTCTCTCAGTCACAGCAAGATAAGAATTCCTAATAACTTATCAGCGAAGATACTCCATGTAGCAGAATATGTCATATCAATGGCCTCAGAGAGTAAGTACATGTGTCAGCAGATTATGCGGAAAGGTGATTATCCTCCATCCTCCCCATAGGATCGTACTCTGATAATTGACCTACCCTCCTGACACATTCTGAGTGCTGAGCCACTTTGATTGACACACTTCACACGCTATCAGAGCCCAAGGGCCCACTTGCATCGAACTTCCTATGTTCAACTATAAATAGCCTGATCTAAAACACATGCAAGGTTACATTGTTCTAACTCACTTTTTACTATTGTATCGCTTGAGCATTCACGGAGTTCTTACACTCTTCTAACTTGAACGTCGGAGAATCTTTGCAGGTGGTACCACCTTTCGCCCCCTTCAACGTGAAACGCTGGTGTGAAGGATCTCCAGGACAACAAGACCGGTTTCTCCCACTGAGAGGCCAGATTTCCATATCGGATACTCATTGCTCCGGTGTGCAAACCCTAAAACACCTGCATTCTTGTGGCTGGTCCCACACCGGATCCTTGACCCCGGTTCAGACCAGTTCATTGGCACGCCCAGTGGGACTCGTTAGAGTTATTCCCATTTTCGCAGAAGTTTGGTTGTCATAATGGAAGGTGACGGACGTGATTTCGTTGATGGTCATGTGGAGGATGTAACCTACCAACAGACTGGAAGAAGACTTGTCTTCGAGTCTCCTGTTACCAACACTCGAAGGATGGTGCAAGTACCAACCCCTGATCCTCGAGATGAGGTTATCAGACAGCTCAGGGAGGAGTTTATGGAGTTGAGGCGAGAGAAAGGAGGAGTTGGGGACAGGGTAACGTCCCATGCAGAGGAGGCTCACCATATATCAGCGAGGGATAGATCTACGACCCTCCAGTATTCGAAAATCCCTACATACGAAGATAGAGAGCAGACCCAAGACTCTGGTGATAGAGTCAGTACCAGGAGAAGGGAGCAAGCAGTGGTAACTTCTGGGACCTACAAGCTCAATGTCTCTTTCTCAAGGAGACTGATGAGCGTCGCCATCCCGAAACATTTACAAACGACTCAGCCACTGTCGATCGGAAAGTATAATGGAGAAACTGATCCCACTAAGCACTTGGATGCTTATGTGTATGAAGCCATGTACTTGGGAGCTGATGAAGACGTCATGTGCAGGATGTTCCCAAGGACGTTGACGGAGGAAGCTCTTAGTTGGTTCAAGAGTTTATCCTCAGGATCCATAGATTCTTGGGAGGAAATGGCAGCAGCATTTGAAAGCCATTTTGTCATCTCCAGGGATATCCCGAGAACTTCTCACACCTTAGCACAGATAAGGCAGGGAGAGACTGAAACTCTTAAGGAGTTCTTGAAGAGGTTTTATAAGGAGGCTGCGTTGGTCCCCAACCTCACGGAGGCAATACAGCTCCATATCGTGGTGGAAGCTTTGCAACCTAGTTCTGCTTTTGCCTTATCCTTGGCAAAGAGCCCCCCAACGACCTTCGAAGAGTTTCGAAAGAAGGCTTCCAAATACGTAGGCATAGAGATGCATTTGGAGGCAACAGCAGCTAGAATGAAGCCTCCAGCACCCTCCCAACAGCCACGGAGAGAGAAGGAGAAGATGAAACTTGAGAAGCATACCTTCCGAGAGGACTTTGTAAGCGTTCGTCCACATCAACGAGATAGGCGCGTTTCGTCGTTCAATAACTATGCCCCTCTGAACGCCAGGCACTCCCAAATCATGAGGGAGGTTGGCTGGCCAACGCTTAATGTTTTTGGTATAAGGAAGCCGCTCCCACTCAAGAGAGGAGGTAACCCACGTAAGTATTGCACTTTCCACGAACAGACAGGTCACAACACTGACGAGTGCAAGGCGTTGAAGAATACGGTGGAGACTCTCATTCGGGAGGGAAAGCTGAAGCAATACTTGTTCAGGGAGAGATCTGTAGACGAACCTCAGAGAATGGACAAGAGGGGCAGAGATCCTGATGACGAGGATGATAATACACGTAACCCAGTCAGGAAGTTCACTGCAGCTGAAAAGCAGAAGGGAGTAGTGATGGCTGAAGGAGCTCAGCAGAACGACATGCCTCAGCAGCAGAGGCAGGGCAGACGTGAAGTGATTGAGATGATAGCTGGAGGATTTGCTGGAGGAGGAGCATCAATCACAGCCTGGAAGAATCACCACAGAATGATTTTATCTGTCCAGGGCAAACCACGGAGTAACCATCCTTTCAGGGACGGTGTGGCAGCTCTAATGGTGTCATTCACTGACGACGATTTTGGCCCAACGATCCCAGGAGGGGACGACGTAGTGGTGATCATCGCCGTAATTGCCAACAAGGACGTGAAAAGGATCCTCGTTGACCAGGGAAGTTCTTGTGATGTAATTTTTTATAATTGTTTCAAGAGAATGGGTTTTAATGATGCAGATCTACAGCCTTACACGCAAGAACTCACAGCGTTTAATAGAGCTAAGCAACCCACTAAGGGGTACCTCAACACTCTGATTTCTTTTGAAGGAGAGCCCGGTGCAAGAACAGTCAAGTCAAGAATTTTGGTGATTGATGTGAAATCTCCCTACAACGACATCATAGGCCGTCCTACCCTGAATGCAATGGAAGCAATTGTGTCCACCCCTCACCTCCTGATCAAATTCATTGACAAAGACAACGGTGTGTCCTCACTGCGCGGTGATCAGGAGATGGCTCGGTACTGTTACAACTTGAGCCTCAACATGGTTAAGATGGAAGCATTCAACAAGAAAAGAAAGCTGAACGACGGAGGAACAGCGGCTGGGTCTGTTAGTCTAATTGACTTGGACCCAAGAGCGGAGTTGAAGATTGACCCTCTCAATCCCTCAAAGCCCACACCGGATGGTGGTTCTAGGGACGTCGTCCTAGGGGATTCCCCGGAGAAGGTCACGCACATCAATGATAAGCTGGAGTCAGTCATGGAGCAACGCTTGTTAGCTCTCCTGCAAGAGTTTAAGGACCTTTTCGCATGGACAGCAGCAGACATGCCTGGGATGGACCCCAATTTTTGTTGCCACAAGCTTGCTGTGTATCCTGAGACGAGACCGGTGGCCTAGAAGAAGAGGAGGTTGGGACCGGAGAAGCAGAAGGCAGTATGTGAGCAGACTGAAGAATTGTTGAAAATGAGCTTTATAAGGGAGATTCGTTATTCTTCTTGGCTTTCTAATGTAGTTATGGTGCAGAAAGCTAATGGCAAGTGGAGGATGTGTACAGACTATGTGGATCTCAACCGTTGTTGCCCCAAAGATCCATATCCCCTACCAAACATTGACCGTATGGTAGATGACTCATCTGGTTATCAGTACCTCAGTTTCATGGATGCTTATTCTGGGTACAACCAGATTTCGATGTGGGAAGGAGATCAAGAGAAGACGGCTTTTGTCAACGACCACGGTGTTTTCTGCTACACCGTCATGCCATTTGGATTAAAGAACGCTGGCGCTACCTACCAGCGTATGATCAACAAAGTTTTGGAAGGGATGCACACCAGACTGGTTGAAGTGTATATTGATGATATTATAGCCAAAACGCCCGCTGTAGGAGATCACATTGAAGACCTGCGTCAAGTTTTCACTAGGCTGCGACAGTATAACATGAGGCTAAACCCCTTGAAATGCACCTTTGCCGTTCCAACAGGGAAATTCTTGGGATTCATGTTAACCCAACGAGGCATTGAGGCTAACCCTGGGAAGTGTCAAGCAATTCTGGACATGCAGAGCCCTAAGAGTCTGAGGGAGGTCCAATAATGGGAAAGTAGCTGCTCTAGCTCGTTTCATGCCTAAGATGGCACACAGATCCCTTCCCTTATATAAGGCATTGAAGAAGCACAAGAGTTTTGAATGGGGAGAAGAGCAAGAACAAGCCTTCCAACAGCTCAAGGCCGTTCTCTCAAGTCCACCAATTTTGGTTAAGCCTGACCTGGGTGAGACTTTGATCCTGTATTTAGCAATCTTTGACGAAGCTCTGAGCGTGGCTTTGGTTAAAGAAACTCCCAAAGGGTAGAGGCCGGTGTATTTTACTAGCAAGATGTTCCAGGGGCGGAAGGAAGGTATCAGAAGATTGAGAAAGCCGCCCTGGTAGTTGTGTGGGCGTCACGTCGGTTAAGGCCCTATTTTCATACGCACCCAGTATTGGTGAGAATGGATCTGCCTCTCCATTCAGTGCTCAGCAAACCAGACCTCGCGGGAAGAATGATCAAGTGGTCCATTGTGCTGTCTGAATTTGAAATATCTTACATGCCTCGAGGAGCCATTAAGGCGCAAGTATTGGCTGATTTTGTAATGGAGATGACAGGGTCGGATCCAGCCACACCTCGAGCGCATTGGACCATCTATGTTGATGGATCGTCAAATAGTAAAGGTTGTGGGGCAGGTGTTGTGGTAGAGAGTGATGATGGTGTGCACTTAGAGATTTCCCTCCGATTCAATTTTAAGACCTCCAATAACCAAGCTGAGTATGAGGCATGTTTGGCCGGCCTCCGTGCGGTGATTGACATCGGAGCGTCAGCAGTCACGTTATACAGTGACTCACAGTTGGTGATTTCACAGATCTAAGGGGAGTACCAGGTTAGGGAGCCACAACTTCAATTATACTTAAATTGCGTGAATGAATTGAAGGGGAGATTTGAAGCTCTAGAATTCAAGCATGTGCCTAGAGAGGAAAACACCAGAGCAGATATTTTGTCAAGGCTCGCGAGTACAAAGCAGCCCGGTAGCACAATGACGGTGGTTCAGAGCACTTTGACATCACCTAGCATCCCTCTGTTCCCTTCTCTGAATGCTGTAATAGTAAGCTACCCTTATGAGAGTTCTTGGGTGATCCCCTATATTCGCTACCTGGCAGATGGACAACTCCTTACTGATGAGAAGGAGAGGAGACGAGTGAAAAGGGAGCTGCCATATTTCATTATGGTTGATGGTGTTCTGTACAAAAGGGGATTCTCTGTCCCATACCTTCTCTGTTTGAGAGAAGATGAGGTCCAAGCAGTGTTGGAGGAAGTACATGAGGGACAGTGTGGGCACCATGCTGGGGGTCGGAGCTTAATGAGAAAGATCCTCAAGGCTGGATATTGGTGGCCCACTGTGAAACAAGACTCTGCAGATTTTGTGAAGAAATACGATGCTTGTCAAAGATTTTCCAACCTCCATCATACACCGGCCCAAGAGCTTTCCTCATCCGCTGTGCCTTGGCCGTTTTACTAGTGGGGCCTTGATATTCTGGGCCCGTTCCCCACTGCACCAGGAGGTATTAAATATCTGATTGTGGGGGTAGATTACTTCACCAAATGGATTGAGGCTGAGCCAGTAGTGCATATTACTTCTGCGCGGACAAGACGTTTCGTGTATGAAAATATCATAGCTCGATTTGGTGTGCCAGGGCGGATTGTGACTGACAACGGCACCCAGTTCATAGACAAAAAGTTCACAGACTTGCTCGAAAGGATTAGGGGTAATCTAGATATTTTCATCTGTCGAACACCCTCAGACGAATGGCCAAGCGGAGGTAGCCAATCGAGAAGTGCTAAAGGGGTTAAAAAAGCGTCTGGGAGAAGCAAAGGGAGGATGGACTGATCAGCTGTGTCATGTTTTATGGGTATACCGCACTACGCCTCACTCTTCCACTAATGAATCCCCATACCGGTTGACGTACGGGGTCGAGGCGATGATCCCAGTGGAGTTACAAACCAGATCGGCCCGTGTAGAGTATTTCTCAGCTGAAGATAACAATGCCAATCTGGCATCAGAACTAGACGTCCTCCACGAGTTAAGGGAAATAGCCTTTATCAGAGATCAGGCAGTGAAGGCAAAGACAGCTCTCCGGTATAAAAAACGTGTCCAGTACAGAGCTTTCAATACTGGAGATCTTGTTTTGAGGAAGGCGAGTGTGAGAAATAAATTTGCTTACCAAGGAAAGCTAGCACCGACGTGGGAAGGCCCCTACAGAGTTTCTAAAGTGACTGGAAAAGGGTCATACCGGTTGAAAGAACTTGATGGGACTCCAATCCGTAATAAATGGAACACTCAGAACTTACGTGTTTATTACAGCTAGTTGGTAAGGCGGCATGTACGCTTTTTCCTTACTTGAGTTTTTTCCCATTGGGTTTTCTCAAGAAGGTTTTAACGAGGCATGACCCCGACTATGCTCCCTTTGTAATATACTTTCAATCTTAATGAGAATGTAGTCCAATAACCTTATTACTCTCACTTTTCCTGCATGTTGTGACTTGTAGCTATAGCCTATCACGTGAATTCCTCAGGGCGGATAATCTCAATCACACATCTTGTGTATTGACGATGTAACTCCTCGAGGTGGAATGGGTTGTAGGGCTGGTCCTTTTTCAAGGCCATAAACCGAACCCCATTCGAAGATAACATGGGTTGTAGGGCTGGTCTATTTTCAAGGCCACAAACCAAACCCCATTCGAAGATAACATGGGTTGTAGGGCTGGTCCTTTTTCAAGGCCACAAACCAAACCCCATTCGAAGATAACATGGGTTGTAGGGCTGGTCCTTTTTCAAGGCCACAAACCAAACCCCATTCGAAGATAACATGGGTTGTAGGGCTGGTCCTTTTTCAAGGCCACAAACCGAACCCCATGTGAAGGCTTAGGCGCAGTAAGTTGGTCCTGTTAGGAATCCCTAAGCATGAGTAGCGGAAAAATAAAGGGATTCCATAGGATTTGCAAAGTTCCGTGTTTCAAAGCACAAAAACAATTTCGAAATTATTTTAGGTTACCTCTTGAAGAACTCCGAAGCAGTCGTAGCCTCGTCCTTTAGGAGTCCACACGAGCACTCCCACCAGAATCGCAACACTTGCCAACTGCTAGGTTGACGGCGTGTAGCTCTTGCAACTTTTTGCGAATTTGTGTCTCACTTGAGTGAACGGCCTATGAGCATCTTATGCTCTATTTATAGGCTTAGGTTTGACCTAATTTGTTCTCTCTAAAAGTGGGCTCCTTACTCATTCCAAATGAGTTAGGCCCAATAGCTTTATTTTAGTCCAACTAAAATAAGACAACATTTTCTGATGGGCTTACTCTATGTGTGTGACCCTATAGGTAAAATACCCGGTCATATTAATAATAAACTATTTTATTATTAATATAAAATAAGAGCGGCATCTAGCAATGCATCATTATGTCTGAATATTATCAACATAACCTATAAGTGATAATTATTTAATACGTTTATTCCTTTTGTCACGATATCCTAATTGGGCCCAAGGCATGGTCGCGTCATCCTTGTACGGCCCAATTTATTTTGCCTTGATACCGGAGTAGACTGGATCCGAATAAATATCTAATATTTATTCTTTCTAGCATGGCCATGCGTTTTCTTAGTCTTACTCCGTCAAGTGGCCTATGGATATCACTCCTGTCACATAGGAGAGACAAATCCCATCTACATCACTCACATCCCTCTGCATAATTTGTTCATTGCCTAATCACAACCTTTATAGTCCTCTTGTTACAGAAGACGTTTAATTGTATTAAAACAATAAACTCCTCATGTAGGAATCGTAGTGACTTCAGGTCGAAGGACTACATATACCATTATCACATTGAGAATCATTTATGACAATCATGTAACGATCCATGCAACGTTCTCATGGTGGGTCTGTCCAGTACATCATTACTCTTAATGTGTACCCGTGTGAAGACTCGATATCATCTATATCTATGATCTGTGAGATCAGGTCATCAGTACACTCACACACTAGTCTCAGTGTATTTACATGTCCCCATGTAAATACTTAACTAGGGACATTTTAGGAATAATTTTTATATGACCTATTACTCCAAGGATAAATATGTTTAAAACAATTTTAAACTGAAATATTTATTTAATTGATAAGTAGAAAAATGATACAAATGAAAAAGCATAAAGGCTCATAGTGCATACACCAACAGGTCCATCTAGAAGACCACGTTGAACCCCGAGTAACGGGCGCAGTAGGTTCAGGATTAGCCCTGATCCGAACCCCATGTCGAAGGCTTGGATTGTAGGATTGCACCGAACTCCAAGTACGGTTAGTAGGATCGAACCGAACACCGTGTGAAGACTTGAGTTGTAGGATCAAACCGAACCTCAAGAGAAAGGTGTAAAACTTACCCTTTTTTCAAGGCCGAACCAGACTTTAGAGGCAATTTCCGTCCTCAACTCTGAAATATTCATTACAGAACGGTTGAACGTTAATGTATCCGCTCTACATCTTCGAGGTCAGATGAACCTTTCAAACCTGTTAACAAGTTAAAGGTAACTCTTGTAACGAAGTTTCCCCTCTCAATGTACTTATGCTTGGGGACAGGGCATACTTTAACTTAATTGTCGCTTATTTGGTACAATTTGTTATCTTAATCCGATATGATAAGAACGCTTTCAACAGCGGTATGACTAGACAAGAGCGGCTCTGCAGAGTACAGAGAAGGTTAAAGTATTATGTATATTATTAAGTTATTTGGCAATCATATACTGAACATAAATAATAAAAGAGGAACAAGGCGAATTTTATTTCTTGAAAAAAGAAAGTGTACAAGTACCAAAGCATTAAAAGCTGGAGCTGATCCCAGAACACAGCCATAAATGAAAGCATAAAATTAAGAAGCGGGTGCTTGATCCTCCGAAGTAGGCACCTCCGTCCTCTCCCCTTCAAGTCTAGCAGCTTGGGCCTTGTCCGCTCTGGCCTCAGGATCAGTTTGGGTAGCTTCTTGTGTCTTATGCTCAGGACCAGAGGTAGGCATTGCAGGTTCCATGCTCTGACCCTCCGGAAGTAGAGACAGTTCATAGAGAGAATCGCGAGGGACCTGGTACGAGCCATCTTTCTCCACTTCGACAAGCTTCCCCTCATGGAATTCATAAAACGGATCTAGCCCGTACAGATTCAGTTTTACGTCAGGGTTGCGATAGAATACTTGACGAAGTGCCAGCCCAAAGGATTCGTAAGCTACCTGCTTGTATATTTCCAAGGCCTTGGCAGCCTTGGCCTTAGCAGCAGTTAGTTTCTTCTAGAGTTTGGCAGAATCCTCCTCCGATGGGCCAGTGCTTGTACCTCCCTTCCTTAACTCCTCAATCTGGGCCTGCATCTCCTTCCGAAGGGCCTCCCACTCCCCAAGGCTCTTGTTGTGTCCGTCCTCCATAATTTTGAAATCGTCAGCAAGCTTGGCCGATCTTTTCTTCTCCAATTGTAGCTCTTCTTCGAGGAGGGGGATGGATTTATTCTGCTGTTGAAGCTCAGTAACCTGCCGTTGTAGAGCCTTGTTGGCAAAGTGAAGCTGGCTCGTCTCTTCTGTCTTCCTCTGAAGTGTTTCCTTGGCCTTCAATTCAACCTCCACACCTCTATGAATCTCAGCTAGTTTGGTTGCCTATTTCTCCTTCACAGCGAGTTCGGTTTCGAGTTTCTCAACCTGCTCCATGTAATCTGCCTTTTCGCTCAGGGATGCAAGGAGGCCGAACAGTTCATCCAGCTACCAACGGCCGGCCTTACAAGCTCCTCGAACTTCAGCAGCCTCGAGCGAAGGGCGGAGGCAATATCTAGCCTTTGGAAGAGTGGGGGGCATGGTCCCCTGAAACCATAAGTATGGGGAGAGGAAGGAATCGCGTGGAGGGTCAAACGTCGGAGGAGGACCGTTCCCAGAGTCCGGCCCAGAAGTGTTCTGTGAAGAAGGGACAGAAGAGTCAGGAACGGGCTTCTTCCCCTTATCCTTTTTATCCCAGACTCTTCAAGTGTCTTTTGGCGCTTCTTCGCAGGGTCACCAGAAGAGGGTTTTTCCTGATCCGCTGTCTTAACTAGGTGCCTCTTTTTATTCTTCTTCTCTGGGACGGCCTCCTCGTCGCCCGTCCCAGTGGCCTCTGTTTGCTCCTCCGTTTCTTCCTCATCAAAGAGAGGAACCTCCTCACCCACTGCAGAGGTCAGGGGAATGAGTGGAGCTTTGGTGGCATTCCTCTTCGCCTGAATCTCGTTCTCCTCGGAGGAGGAATCATCATTGATAAGTGTTTTTAGAACACTATTTTCACTGTTTAATTTATCTAAATTTTCTGTTGTTACTGTATTATTTCCTCCAATTTTCATGATTTCTGCTTTAATTTCACTATCACTGTTCAACTGTTGTATTTTGCATGAATCAATGAAAATGGAACAATTAAAGAACACAATTTTGAGAATTGGAAAAATATGATGGATTGATATTTAATTGATCACTATAGAAAATATCAATTCCAAGAAATTAAATTTATCATTCCATTTCTACAAAATGTAAATTTTAAATGTTCCATTTAAATTATCAAAATACAATACTTTGTTTGTCTAATAATTTCATTGGTGAAGAAATTTTTTTTTGACCATCCATGCACCATTGTTTACCACCTTTCACTATTGGCAAATTCAAGAAATTCCACACGGTTTTTGCTTCATATAAAATGCTACATAAACTTCATTTTTTTTATTCAAAAGAATGCATTGATCTCTTTATTTTTCCTTGGTCATTCACGGCTGCAACATCCTTATCCCACATGACCACTTTGCTTGATTTGTTTAATCATATTGCCAATTCATTCATCATTTTCACGGCTGAAAACAAGAGAAAAGGCATTGCAATTATTTTATGAATTTTTGACCAATTCAAAGCTTCATTGCATGGATAGAAATTCAGCCAAGGCAAAGTGCTTCATTGTTTAATCATTCTTTGACAATTCAAAGAACAATTACGGCTAGGACAAGAAAGGAAAAGGCAATGCAAAATTTATCAATTGTTTAATGCATTCTTGGACCATTTCAAACATATCACACGGCTGCACCAAGAAGAAAGCAAGAAATTCATTATTTTATGTTCCATGGACCAAGTCCAACTTCATTCCCACGGCTGGTTTTCTTCTCCATGACAAGTGCTTTTTGCAATTTGCAATTTAATATCCTATGTTGGCAAGCACACGGCTGAATTCAAGGCTAAAACAAAGGCACATTTTCATTCTATTTTAACCATATGTGCACCGAAAATTATGAAAGGAATGTGCCACTTGAATATGTTATGCAAGTGCCATGCATGGATGCCATGTTTTAAGGAATTTGTTTGGAAAACTTAGGCTATAAAATGGGCTGAATTTTGGACATCAAGATCATCACATTTTTGCATCAGATTTTTCATCACAATTTAGACACCAAGACAACACAAAAATACAGAGAAGAGAATAAGTTTTTAGTGCTGGAAAAACAGTGAGAAACAGCAGAAACAATAGTAAAAATACAGTGAGTGCAGTAAAAAATACAGTAATGTATTCTTTGTCTTATTATACTTTCTGTATGGATATTGTATTCTGTATGAGTAACTAAATTTATTTATCTTGGGATGACGTGGGTACGATAATATTTTACGTTGATGTTATTTTAACTTGAAGTAAATGAATTTCTGTTTTCCATTTAGTTCAATTTTGCTTAATGCTTTTAGTGATTCCTAACAAGAACCTAAATGGCAAAACTATGTACTTGCGGGTATGTTAGTAAGTTTAGGTAATTAATAAAATCGAGAGATTTATTTTTACCAGAAAGCTTTGAACTAAACCTAAGATTTTTGAGACGCTTTTTGTGACCTCGGTAAATCCGTGAAAGTAATCAAGAATCTTTTGAGGAACTAAAAAGGAATTTTCATAAAACGATAATGGGTCTTTCTGAGGATTAAGCAGCGCTTTCCATAGGTTAGGTACGTTAATAGGAATCCGAGAGGAAAATATTAATTGGCTTTTGGAAAATTCGCCTTGGAAAACTTAATTTGATTCTTGTTTATGAAAAGTTAAAATTGTTAACGTAAAATAGTATCTCAAACCCCCGGAATCCCAAGATACTCTCAACTCTGTTTTTCACCCACGGTAAATTTTTATTTTTACTGTAAGGTAAAAATTTTTTACTGTTAATTTTTATTTTTCACAAATACCAAAAATTGAAAGAGAATTGTGTGGATAATCAAATTTTGATATGCCGGTATATTGAAAACAGTCCCTGTGGAGAACGATAATCTTTTATATTACGCGACATAACCCGTGCGCTTGCGGGCCCTGTCAAGTTTTTGGCGCCGTTGCCGGGGACTGTTGTCCCTCAAATATCGGTAAATATTGAAATTCGATTAGATCATACTTGTTAATATTTTTATTGCTATTTTTATTTTTATTTTCTTTGTAATTTTATATTTTGTTCTGTATTCTGTGTATCTATTGTTGTTTTATTTTCGTAATTGTTTGTTTTATTAGTCATTTATTTTTATGCGACGAAGCCGTAGTGTCGATCTAAACTTAGGATTTGACCCTGAGATAGAACGTACCCTTAGAGCTTTAAGAAAACAACAAAAACAACAAAAAGAAAAAAAAAAGAAAAACAAATGGCAGACCAACATAGACCCTTAAGAGATTTTGCCGCTCCAAGCACAAATGGAAGAGGATCTAGCATCCTCAGACCCACAGTGGAGGCTAACAATTTTGAATTGAAGCCTTCACTACTCTCTATGGTTCAACAAAACCAATTCGGAGGTTTACCCTCCGAGGATCCCAATCTTCATCTCCAAATCTTTTTGGAGTACTGTGACACACTTAAAATGAATGGAGCCACCAATGATGTCATACGCTTAAGACTTTTCCCTTTCTCCTTAAGAGATAAAGCGAGGGCGTGGTTATACTCTCTTCCTGAAGGATCCATCACGACTTGGGAACAATTGTCCAGTGCTTTTATCAATAAATGGTACCCAAGGAACAAGACTGATGTGTTGAGAAAACAAATCATAAATTTTTCACAAAAAGATGATGAATCCTTATATGAAGCATGGGAGAGATACAGAGAGTTGCTGAGAGAATGTCCTCACATGGGATAGAAAGGTGGTTGACAATCCATATTTTCTATAATAGACTAACTTCCACACAAAAGATCTCTTTAGATGCTGCAGCTGGAGGAGCCTTCGTGAGTAAAAATGTTGATGAAGCTGAGAACCTGATTGAGGAAATAGCTCAAAACACTCACCAGTGGAACTCTGAGAGAGGATTACCTGCTAAAACACCAGGTAAGTATTCTGTTGATGCTCTTTCCCTACTTTCTGCCAAAGTTGAAGCATTAACATTAAAACTTGATAAAATTGGGTCAACAGGTGCTACTAATATTGTTTGTGAAGTTTGTGGTGTTTCAGGACATGGAGCTACAAACTGCCATTTAGCAATGACCCCTAATCAAGAACAAGAAATGCATCAGGTGGATGTTATTGGAAATTATGGTGGAAATTATCAAGGTAACTACAGACCTCCACAAGGTCCACCTGGCTTCCAAAATAGGCCACCTCAATTCCAAAGTAACTACAAACCTCAACAAGGAACCTATATTCCACAAAAATCAAAGTTAGAATCCTTGATGGAGACATTTGTAGCTACTCAACTTAAACAAAATGATGAATTCTCTGATGCAATAAAAAACTTGGCTTCAAAAGTGGACTCTCTTGCCACCCATAACAAAATACTGGAAAATCAAATTGCCCAACAAGCCTCATATTCTCAAAGAGCACCAGGAACATTTCCTGGAAAACCAGAGGCTGGACCATCCAACCAAACCATGGCTGTCACTCTTAGGAGTGGTACTCAATATGATGGACCAGTTGACAAGACTGCAAAGGAGGAAAAGAAAGTGGATGAATCTTCATCTCATCCAGTGATTGAAGAAGAGAAACCACAAGAGAAGAAGGAGGAGGTTAAGCCATATCAACCTCCCATTCCATTTCCTCAGCGATTAGCTAAAGCAAAGTTGGACAAACAATTTGGTAAGTTTCTTGATGTTTTAAAGAAATTGTATATTAATATTCCTTTCACAGATGCTTTGCAGCAAATGCCCACATATGCAAAGTTCCTGAAGGACATTCTGTCCAACAAAAGAAGACTAGAGGAAGATGGTACAGTGGCACTTACTGAAGAGTGCAGTGCTCTAATTCAAAAGAAACTTCCACCCAAGCTCCAAGATCCAGGTAGTTTCTCTATTCCTTGAATGATCGGTGACATGAATATAGATAAAGCATTGTGTGATTTAGGAGCGAGTGTGAGTTTAATGCCATTATCTGTTGCTGAAAAGTTAGGATTGGGTGAACTAAAACCTACTAGGATGTCTTTACAATTGGCTGATAGATCTGTAAAATATCCTGTAGGAATTTTAGAGGATGTTCCTATTAAGATAGGAAAATTTTTTATACCTGCTGACTTTGTTGTGCTTGAAATGGACGAAGATTCTTTGATTCCTATTATTTTAGGCAGACCATTTTTAGCAACTGCAGGTGCTGTGATCGATGTCAAGAATGGTAAGTTGTCTCTAACTGTTGGAGACCAAAAGGTTGATTTTAACTTGAAAAATGTTTTAGAAAAACCTTATAATGATGTTTGCTGTACTGTGGATTTTGTCGAACAAGTGGTAAAGGAAGCAACCCTTCCTAATGACCCACTTGAAACTGTTTTCATGATTGAGCTGACAGAAACATCTGATTGCTCTGAGGCCCCACATGATACTGAGGTCATGTGTGACAAAGTGGTAAGCCCCAATGTGGAATTAAAACCTTTACCAGCTTCATTAAGGTATGAATTTCTTGGTCCTAATTCCACATATCCTGTGATTATCAATGCTGAATTAAATCCATGTGAAACTGAAAAACTTTTGAAACAACTTAGGTTATATAGAAAGGTAATAGGTTATACAATGGATGATATCAAAGGGATTAGCCCTTCTCTTTGTATGCACAGGATTACTGTAGAAAATGAAAGTAGGCCCACAGTAGAACCACTTAGGAGATTAAATCCTAAAATGCAAGAAGTGGTTAAAAAGGAAATTTTGAAATTGCTTGATGCTGGAGTCATATATCCTGTTGATAGTAGTAAATGGGTAAGTCCTGTCCATGTGTGCCTAAAAAGGGGGGAATAACTGTGATTGAAAATGATAAACATAACTTGATTCCTACTAGGATTGTCTCTGGTTGGCGCATGTACATTGACTATAGGAAGTTAAATAGCGCCACGAAAAAAGATCATTTTCCCCTCCCTTTTATTGATCAGATGCTTGAAAGACTTGCGAAACATTCTTATTTCTGTTATTTGGATGGGTATTCAGGTTTTCATCAAATTCCCATTCATCCATCTGATCAAGAAAAGACTACCTTCACTTGCCCTTATGGGACTTATGCTTACAGACGTATACCTTTTGGTTTATGTAATGCACCTGCGACTTTTCAAAGGTGTATGCAAGCAATTTTTTCTGATCTTATTGAAAATGTGATGGAAGTCTTTATGGATGATTTTTCAGTGCATGGTTTGGATTTTGATAATTGTTTAACAAATTTGTGCCAAGTCTTGCAGCATTGTGAAGAAACCAATTTGGTTCTAAATTGGGAAAAATGCCATTTTATGGTAAGAGAAGGCATAGTTCTTGGACACCTGGTGTCTGAGAGAGGTATAGAAGTTGATAAGGCTAAAGTGGAAGTAATTGAAAAATTGCCTCCACCCACAAATGTGAAAGGTATTAGGAGTTTTCTTGGACATGCAGGGTTTTATCGCAGGTTCATTAAAGATTTCTCCAAGATCACAAAGCCTCTTACAACTCTTCTGGGTAAGGATGTGCCTTTCAATTTTGATTCATCTTGTATGGAAGCTTTTTGCAGGATTAAGCAAGCTCTAATCTCTGCCCCCATCGTACAACCATCTGATTGGAAACTCCCATTTGAGCTGATGTGCGATGCGAGTGATTACGCAGTGGGGGCTGTGTTGGGGCAAAGAAAGGATAAAAAGCTCCATGTAATTCATTATGCCAGCCGGACGCTAGATGATGCTCAGGTAAATTATGCCACAACTGAAAAAGAACTGTTAGCAATTGTCTTTGCTTTTGATAAATTTAGGTCTTATTTGGTAGGTTCACATGTTACTGTTTACACTGACCACTCTGCCATTAAGTATCTATTGAATAAAAAGGAAGCAAAGCCTAGATTAATTAGGTGGATTCTAATATTACAAGAATTTGACTTGGAAATTAAGGACAAGAAGGGTACCGAGAACTTGGTCGCTGACCACCTATCTAGGTTGACATCTGAAAAGAAGAAACAGATAATATTCCCATCAATGAATCTTTTCCAGATGAACAACTCTTGAATCTTAGTATCCAACTTGTTCCTTGGTATGCTGATTTTGTAAATTTTCTTGCATGTGGTATCTTACCTCCTGATCTTAGCTTTCAGCAAAGGAAAAAGTTTTATGCAGATGTCAAGCATTATTATTGGGATGAACCACTCCTTTTCAAGCAATGTGCAGATGGTATGATTCGGAGATGTGTTTCACAAGATGATGTCCATGCTATCTTGGATCATTGCCATTCTCTTTCCTGTGGAGGGCACATGAGCACCTCCAAGACAGCTGCTAAAATATTGCAAGCTGGGTTCTATTGGCCAAATATTTTTAAGGATGTACGTAAGTATATTCTAACTTGTGATGCTTGCCAAAGAACAGGTAACATTGGTAAGAGACAAGAAATGCCATTGAATACCATTTTAGAAGTTGAATTGTTTGATGTATGGGGTGTTGATTTTATGGGACCTTTTCCTTTCTCTTTTGGAAATCAGTTCATATTAGTGGCGGTTGACTATGTGTCAAAATGGGTGGAAGCCATTGCTTCACCCCATTCCGATGCTAAAACTGTTATTAAACTTTTCAAGAAAATAATATTTCCAAGGTTTGGGGTCCCAAAATGTGTTATAAGTGATGGAGGGTCTCATTTTATTGAGAAAACTTTTCAGACCCTTCTAAAGAAATATGGAGTTAAGCATAAGGTTGCTACACCTTATCACCCACAAACTAGTGGACAAGTTGAGGTATCCAATCGGGAAATTAAAAATATTCTTTAAAAAGTGGTGAATACATCACGTAAGGATTGGTCTATTAAGTTAGATGATTCCTTATGGGCGTATCAAACCGCATACAAAACTCCCATTGGAACCACGCGTTTTAAGCTAGTATATGGGAAGCCCTGTCATTTACCTGTTGAGCTAGAATATAAATCTTTTTAGGCTGTTAAAACTCTTAACTTTGATCATAAGGCTGCAGGTGAACGTAGGTTGTTGGAATTAAATGAGCTTGAAGAACTCCGTCTAGATGCATACGAAAATGCCAGAATTTATAAAGAAAAAACCAAACAATGGCATGATCGTCACATCCAATGGAGAACATTTAATCCAGGTGATATGGTTTTACTGTTTAATTCCAGACTGAAGCTTTTTCCAAGTAAACTGAGATCCCGATGGTCGGGACCATTCAAGGTGACAAAAGTCTTTCCCTTTGGAGCTGTTGAACTATGGAGCGAGAAATCTGGTACATTTAGGGTAAATGGACAGAGAGTAAAGCACTACTTCACAGGTCAACCAATACAACAAGAAAGTGACTTGGACTTGTTTGATGCTTCTGATACATAAATCCAAATGGTGAGAAGTCTGGCTGAAGACTTAAAACTTAGCACTTATAGGGAGGTAACCCTATAAAAATTTATTGTTTCATTTTCAGTTAAAAAAAAAAAACAACCATGTCAAATCCCGGTTTGGGGTTATTCCAGGTAAGTTTTCTTATCCTTTTATCATCCATTTTAACATTGAGGACAATGTCAAATTCTGGTTTGGGGTGGTAGATAAGAAAACTTAACTGTTTTGTTTACGTTGTGTGATTGTTATTTTATTTTGCATGTGTGTTTTCCTTGCTTTGTTTGTAATCTTGTAACTTACCATGATTACATGATAAATTTACTTTAAACACAAGGCTAAAGTATCTAAGGATCCTAAAATTTTGAGTAAAATTTTCAAAATTTGATTGTTTAAATGCCAAATAAATGTCTAAATGAACCTTATGTGATTAAAATTTTCTTTGAAAAGACTTTCCATGGTTAGACTTGAGTCAAAATGGGTTATTTATCAAAAATTTTCAAAACCCATATCTTCTTGAATGAGTGAATCTCATAGTCATTAATATTCTAGAACTTGTTTTTCAACCGATTCAAAATGGTTTTTGATTATATGTCTTAGGATGATAAAGGCACAATTAGGTCTTATTCTTAAGCCTCAGAATTTTTGCACAATTTGACCCCTAGTTACCCCTTTTGAGCCTTAAAGTGAAAATTTTTCATTGAAACCTTTCATTGACTAATATTCTCTTAATGGTGAAAAAGTTGGAAATTTAGTAGAGCAAAGAAATAAAAAAGGACTTAAGAAAAATACGTATTGAATGCAAAGAGAAGCAAAAAAAAAATAAAAATAAAATAATATTGAATGAATTCCAAAAAGTCCATAAAAGTTCAAAAATTTGCTCTGTTAAATTTATGATGATAATTTAAATCATTCATGACTGTTAAAGCCCTTTTGTATTCCATTTTTCTTGAAATTCCTACCTTAACAATACAACCCAAGGCCACGTTACAACCTTTGAAAGACCTTTAGACTTTGACATATTTTCTATCTAAACTATGGAGTTTCTAGTTTATTAACAAGCCTATGGTAATATTTTTGACTATGATGATTTGAGAGATACACAAACCTTAAAACACTTGAGTGAAAATTGTGAGAAGAGTATCTCAAGTCTTGACATTGAAATTTGATTCACATAAATTAAAATTGGCATTTGAATAAATCTTTTTCTATTTTGGATTCCTTAATTTATTAAGCTTAGTGTTTTCTGTATTTTATCTTGTGAATATGGTGATTGCTTGAGGACAAGCAATGTTTTGGTTTGGGGTATTTTGATAAGTGTTTTTAGAACACTATTTTCACTGTTTAATTTATCTAAATTTTCTGTTGTTACTGTATTATTTCCTCCAATTTTCATGATTTCTGCTTTAATTTCACTATCACTGTTCAAGTGTTGTATTTTCCATGAATCAATGAAAATGGAACAATTAAAGAACACAATTTTGAGAATTGGAAAAATATGATGGATTGATATTTAATTGATCACTATAGAAAATATCAATTCCAAGAAATTAAATTTATCATTCCATTTCTACAAAATGTAAATTTTAAATGTTCCATTTAAATTATCAAAATACAATACTTTGTTTGTCTAATAATTTCATTGGTGAAGAAATTTTTTTTGACCATCCATGCACCATTGTTTACCACCTTTCACTATTGGCAAATTCAAGAAATTCCACACGGTTTTTGCTTCATATAAAATGCTACATAAACTTCATTTTTTTTATATCATTTTTTTTATTCAAAAGAATGCATTGATCTCTTTATTTTTCCTTGGTCATTCACGGCTACAACATCCTTGTCCCACATGACCACTTTGCTTGATTTGTTTAATCATATTGCCAATTCATTCATCATTTTCACAGCTGAAAACAAGAGAAAAGGCATTGCAATTATTTTATGAATTTTTGACCAATTCAAAGCTTCATTGCATGGATAGAAATTCAGCCAAGGCAAAGTGCTTCATTGTTTAATCATTCTTTGACAATTCAAAGAACAATTACGGCTAGGACAAGAAAGGAAAAGGCAATGCAAAATTTATCAATTGTTTAATGCATTCTTGGACCATTTCAAACATATCACACGGCTGCACCAAGAAGAAAGCAAGAAATTCATTATTTTATGTTCCATGGACCAAGTCCAACTTCATTCCCACGGCTGGTTTTCTTCTCCATGACAAGTGCTTTTTGCAATTTGCAATTTAATATCCTATGTTGGCAAGCACACGGCTGAATTCAAGGCTGAAACAAAGGCACATTTTCATTCTATTTTAACCATATGTGCACCGAAAATTATGAAAGGAATGTACCACTTGAATATGTTATGCAAGTGCCATGCATGGATGCCATGTTTTAAGGAATTTGTTTGGAAAACTTAGGCTATAAAATGGGCTGAATTTTGGACATCAAGATCATCACATTTTTGCATCAGATTTTTCATCACAATTTAGACACCAAGACAGCACAAAAATACAGAGAAGAGAATAAGTTTTTAGTGCTGGAAAAATAGTGAGAAACAGCAGAAACAGCAGTGGAAACAGCAGTAAAAATACAGTGAGTGCAGTAAAAAATACAGTAATGTATTCTTTGTCTTGTTATACTTTCTGTATGGATATTGTATTCTGTATGAGTAACTAAATTTATTTATCTTGGGATGACGTGGGTACGATAATATTTTACGTTGATGTTATTTTAACTTGAAGTAAATAAATTTCTGTTTTCCATTTAGTTCAATTTTGCTTAATGCTTTTAGTGATTCCTAACAAGAACCTAAATGGCAAAACTATGTACTTGCGGGTATGTTAGTAAGTTTAGGTAATTAATAAAATCGAGAGATTTATTTTTACCAGAAAGCTTTGAACTAAACCTAAGATTTTTGAGACGCTTTTTGTGACCTCGGTAAATCCGTGAAAGTAATCAAGAATCTTTTGAGGAACTAAAAAGGAATTTTCATAAAACGATAATGGGCCTTTCTGAGGATTAAGCAGCGCTTTCCATAGGTTAGGTACGTTAATAGGAATCCGAGAGGAAAATATTAATTGGCTTTTGGAAAATTCGCCTTGGAAAACTTAATTTGATTCTTGTTTATGAAAAGTTAAAATTGTTAACGTAAAATAGTATCTCAAACCCCCGGAATCCTAAGATACTCTCAACTCTGTTTTTCACCCATGGTAAATTTTTATTTTTACTGTAAGGTAAAAATTTTTTACTGTTAATTTTTATTTTTCACAAATACCAAAAATTGAAAGAGAATTGTGTGGATAATCAAATTTTGATATGCCAGTATTTTGAAAACAGTCCATGTGGAGAACGATAATCTTTTATATTACGCGACATAACCCGTGCGCTTGCGGGCCCTGTCAATCATCAGCCATCATGGTCCTTAAAGACAACATTTCTGGGCAGACTTTTTCGATTTGTTCTGCAAAACAAGGAAAGTTGAGTTAACACATGAGAAGAAAATAATCAGAACGGAATAAATGTACAACACAAATACAGTAAGAATGGATATTATAGAGATAGGAGGATCGGACGTCGTCCTCTGCCAGAAGGAGCCTGCAGGAAAATCCTTTGAGGGTCTTTGAGGCCGTTTGCATGGCGCTCAAAACCTCGACAGAATAAGAAGAGAGTTCACTCTCATCAGTGTAATAAGCACGGCTCATAAGGAGAAAATGCTCGTGCGTCCAACTGAGAGGGAACTTAGGGAATCCCTCCTTGTTACGCCAGAAGACCGGCTTATTGGGCTGAATACGGACCCGCGTGTAGAAATGTTTAAAGGAGCGCCCATCCACCTTCACGGATTCCGTGTAGGATTTGAAGTTTATAACCCTTGAGTCACAACGGAGTGTTATGAACCCAAGGCCGCCCTTCTTGTTAGCACGGCAGACTACTTGGCAATAATGGAACAGTTTGGCCACAGTGGATGTGAAGTTGAAATGCTCTCCTAGAATTTCGAGAGCCCGCACTAGACCCCAACCGTTGGGATGCAGTTGGGTAGGAGCACAGTCTAGGAAGCGCAGGACGGCCATCTGGAATTCCGTCATGTGGAAGCGCACCCCCAGCTTCAGAAACACGAAGTCGTACATATAGACCGACCTCTCATCAGGGACGATGTGGCAGACCCTCTCAGAGGGACGTGGTGCCAGCACAACATAGCATGCTTTGAACTGCTTGTCTGAGTAGATCTTGCAGCGGAGAGAGACCGTGCGTTCCACTTCACTCGCGTGATGCGAGGGGATCTCTAGGAATTCCTCTTCCACCCAGTAGTATGGCCTTTCCCTGTTGAGCTTTTCCCAGTTAAGCCGGTGTGCCACAACATTGACACACCCTTCAGTGGTACAAAGAACCAACTTTTTTCCAGACCTCGGAATCTCCATGGTCTTAGATGCACGATGGAACGCGTACGTGCTGTGGTAAAAAGCAACATCATCAGAGAGATAATCTTCATTACTTGACCCTTCATCAGAGCGGCTGGTAGCCCTCGAGTCAAGGGGAACCTCAGAGCGACGTCGAGTAGTAGACGCTCGTGAGGAAGAAGCTTCAACTCTCTCTGGGCGACGAAGCCCAGCCACAGGAGGATTCACTGGAATCCTCCCACCACGGTGGCTAAGGGGGGCGCGAGAGCTAAAATTCCCCCTGTTTGAGGTACCAGCGTTGCCTGCTCCAGGGCGTATGGTGGAAGTAGAATGGACAAAAATTGTTGGGAGATGAAGGAAAGGGAGGTTACCTAAAAGGAAGAGGATCTTTGAGAAGTTTGAAGGCAGCAAAGAAATCTCCAAGAAATTTGAGCAGAGGTTCACTAAGCTTGAGGACAAAGGTGAATCCCAAAACTTGTTAAGAGTCCCTTTTATAGGTAACGACGAGGCACAGTGCTCTGTTGAAAGCCACAACATTTGCTTCAAAACGCAACCCTTTGGATTCAAACGACTCTGTCGTTTCACCACGATCGAGCGTAAAAATGGTAACGTTTCAGCAAACATTTTTGCAAAATGGGCCCCCTTTCAGTTTGAATCCAAGCCCAATAAGCCCAATCGACGGTTATACTCTTGGGTAATGATGGCTCGTGTGTGAAGGGCGCATTTAATGTCCAATCATTCCAGACGCATTTAATGCATTTCAACCACTCTTCGAATACCAAGGGTTTTGATTCCCAAAGACTCTTGGGATTTCCCTCACTACTATACGCTGTCTGAATCTGTTGAATATAGTATGAGAGAAGCGGTCACTCAGTTGTTAGAACGGATGCTCTAGAATTTCCAGAGAATTTCCAGAACGTTCCGCCGGCATCCAGACTTCTCAAAGGCTGTATAGCTCATATGAACAACTTAACAGTCCCTCATACAAGCTAGGGGACAAATGATCCGGTCTGGATACCGGTCTCTAAAGTTATAACGTCAGAATGACTTCATGAGGAGGAAACCGGTGTCATAGTTCGGGCAGCACCACACCGGATATCCGCTCTTATCCAATCAGACGTTCTATTCGCTCTCTTTACCACGGATACTTCACTCGTTATCCCTGAACGTCTATATAGCCGTTAGTCTCTCATTCACAGCAAGATAAGAATTCCTAATAACTTATCAGCGAAAATACTCCATGTAGCAGAATATGTCATATCAATGGCCTCAGAGAGCAAGTACATATGTCAGCAGATTATGCGAAAAGGTGATTATCCTCCATCCTCCCCATAGGATCGTACTCTGATAATTGACCTACCCTCCTGACACATTCTGAGTGCTGAGCCACTTTGATTGACACACTTCACATGCTATCAGAGCCCAAGGGCCCACTTGCATCGAACGATTCATTTCCTACGTTCAACTATAAATAGCCTGATCTAAAACACATGCAAGGTTACGTTGTTCTAACTCACTTTTTACTATTGTATCGCTTGAGCATTCACGGAGTTCTTACACTCTTCTAACTTGAGCGTCGGAGAATCTTCGCAGGTGGCACCACCTTTCGCCCCCCTTCAACGCGAAACGCTGGTGTGAAGGATCTCCAGGACAACAAGACCGGTTTCTCCCACTGAGAGGCCAGATTTCCATATCGGATACTCATTGCTCCGGTGTGCAAACCCTAAAACACCTGCATTCTTGTGGCTGGTCCCACACCGGATCCTTGACCCCGGTTCAGACCAGTTCAAGAACAATGTCAAATTCTGGTTTGGGGTGGTAGATAAGAAAACTTAAATGTTTTGTTTGTATTGTGTGATTCTTATATTTTTCATGCATGTGTGTTTTTCTTGTTTTGTTTGTCATCTTGTAATTTACCATGATTGCATGATAATTAACTTTGAACACAAGGCTAAAGTATCTAAGGACCCTAAAATTTTAAGTAAAATTTTTCAAAAATTTAATTGTTTAAATGCCAAATAAATGCTTAAATGAACCTTATGTGATTAAAATTTTTTTTGAAAAGACTTTCCATGGTGAGACTTGAGCCAAAATGGGTAATTTATCAAACAAATTTTCAAACCCATATTTTCTTGATTGAGTGAATCTCATAGTCATTAATATTCTAGAACTTGTTTTTCAACCGATTCAAAATGGTTTTTGATTGTATGTATTAGGATGATAAAGGCACAATTAGGTCTTATTCTTAAGCCTCAGAATTTTTGCACAATTTGACCCTTAGTTGCCCCTTTTGAACCTGAAAGTGAAAATTTTTCTTTGATGCCTTTCATGGACTGATATTCTCTTAATGGTAAAAAAGTTAGAAATCTAGTGGAGCAAAGAAATAAAAAGGACTTAAGAAAAATATGTTATGGGATGTGAACAAAAGCAAGAAAAAGAAAAGAAAATCAAAAGGATGATATTAATGAATTACAAAAAGTCCATAAAAATTTCAAAAATTTGCTCTGTTAGTTTTTAAATTTGAATCATTCATGACTGTTTAAGCCTTTTTGTATTCCATTTTTCTTGAAATTCCTACCTTGACAATCCAACCCATGGCCACATTACAACCTTTGAAAGACCTTTAGACTTTGACATACTTTCTATCTAAACTGTGGAGTTTTTGGTTGATTAACAAGCTTATGGTAATATTTTTGACTATGATGATTTGAGTGATACACAAACCTTGAAACACTTGAGTGAAAATTGTGAGAAGAGTATCTCAAGTCTTGACATTGAAAATTGATTCACATAAGAAATTTAATTTTGGCATTTGAATAAATCTATTTTTTTGTTTTGGATTCCTTAGTTTACTGAGCTTAGTGTTCTCTGTTTCTTATCGTGTAAATATGGTGATTGCTTGAGGACAAGCAATGTTTTGGTTTGGGGTATTTTGATAAGTGTTTTAAAATACTATTTTTCACTGTTTAATTTACTTAAAATTAAATGTTTACTGTATCAATTTTTTTCCAATTTTCATAACTTTATGTTTTCTTTTACTGTTCCCGTTTAAGTGTTGTATTTTACGAAAACATTAAAAATCAATTGTGTGGATAATTAAATTTGTGTTTTATTTTACGAAAACATTAAAAATCAATTGTATGGATAATTAAATTTCAGTATGCTAGTACTTTGAACACAGTCCCTGTGGAGAACGATAATCTTTTATATTACGCGACATAACCCATGTGCTTGCGGGCCCTGTCATTGGCTGATCAGGATTTGGTGGAAGGACATGAGCTTTGTGTGACAAGTTTTATGAAACATCTACCTGTGGTATTGGGTGACCATAAGGGAAATAGTATGGGGTTGTTTGTGGGTTTGGTTGTGTGGCATCACTTGGAATCTGATGGTTTTATGGTGGAAATGTATTAGGTGGGGTGACATTGGGTGGAGCTTGAGTGTTTTGGGGAACAACTGTTGATTGGGTGAAATTTGAAGGGTTAGATATCGGGGGATTGGGAATTTGTTGAGCAGCAGAAGGATTTTCTTGATTAGGATTAGGATGCATGGTGTAATATCCTTGAGGTAGGCCATATGGAGGCCAGGCATATGCTTGCTGAACATTCCCATATTGGGAAACAAAAGGTGGCAATGGCATACCATAAGGTTGGTGTGAGATGAATGGAGTTTCAGTGATTAGAGCAAGATCACTTGGGAGTATAGTCAAAGGTATAAGGCTTCCTTCCTGAGCTTGAACCTAAGGAGTGGATGTTTGATCCCCATTTCCTGTAGAGGACCCCCCTTCTGTACCTTTTTTTTTAAGGAGCTTAAGTATTTCCGCCATCCGTTCCTTGATCTGGCCAAGTTCATTCCTCATCTCTTTAACTGAGCTTTCCGGCTTTGCTATGAGTCTTGTTTGCAGTCGAGTTTGATAAGGATACTTTGAGCCCTTTCTCCCCGTGATGTGAGTAAATACAAAGAAACCCCTTTTTTGTACAGAAACAAGTATTGTTAAATGACATAAAGAGATGTAAAGTAAATACATGATGAATTTTAAATATCGGTAAGCAAAGATAAACCTTTCTTTTAGAATGTCTTTTTCTAAAGTACTAAGTTAGGAAAAAAATGGAAATTCAACATGAGATTTATTCATTGTTTAACAGGTTCTGATACATTATTTGTTACAATAAATCAAAATCAATTCTTTCTTGCTCTAGCAATCAAGACCTTCATTTCATCCAATCGCCCCTTGCAGTATTGAATGAATGTTACAATTTCTTCCGGTGTAGAAAGTGGATTCATCATTGCTTCGGCCTTCTTCAAAAGGTAAGGAATATCTCCAAGTGTTCTATTAGCAAGACCAGCTAAGTTAGAAAAACGATTTCTCCAAGAATAGACAAGACTTTCCAACTCAACCCTCTCTAGGGTTATTAAACGTATAATCTCTTCATATCTATCTTTATCTTCCATGGCTTGCCATTTTTCCTCATTTATCTCACGCTCGCAAGCACTGACGACATCTCTGAATTGTCATTCCAGTTCATCAATTCGTGCTTGCATAAGGTTCTTTTGAACTTGAGCTTCTTCTTTTGTCTTGGCTAAAATTTCTCGTAACGGCCCTTTGTCAGCCAATATGTCATCCTTTTGCTTCTCTTTAGTTTTCAATTAGCTGTTTGCTATTTGGAGGCATTGATCCAATTGCCTCGTATGTTCTCTTTTAATTCGCTGCTTCTTACTGACATCTTCAAAGGCAATTTCTAATTCATATCTTTTTCTCTTAAGGGAAGCATTGTCTTGTTGAATCTTCATTAATTCATCCTCCAATGCTTGATTTTTCTTCGTCATTTCAGCTAGTTTTCTTTTCAGGTTTTCAATCTTTTCTCCTTCAGCGGGAAGTGTATTTTTTACATGTGCACTATAATCTTTGAAGGGTAACTTGATAATAGCTACCCTATTTGAAATCCATTGGTGGTAACTTTCCTTTACAGCATAACTTCGAACACCCAACTCTTTTCCCTTCCTATGAACCTTGGACTAATCCTCAATGACAGTTTGGATAATAGGAGCACTGTTCCCCTCTATATAGTAATGAAGGAAAGGTGTTACTGTTTCTTCTTCCGGAGGTTGAAGTATAGGATAAGCAAGCTGTCTTTTTGAAATGACAGGATTGTAGTTGATGTATCCTTGAGTTCCCATGAGAGGTACATTGGGAAATTTCCTAGAGCAGTAAATAATGGAATCCACATTCATCCACTGAGGGTATCACTGAATCATGTTTGCAGAAAAACTTGCTAGATGTCCTGCCCATTCCCTATTAGTCTTCTTAGTTAACTGAAGGAGCTTCAAATCAGAGAAAGGACATTCGATCTTGCCAACTTGATTGAATACATGAGAAGTAAGCCACAGTTACAACGCAGGTAGACAACAGACGATCTTTTTTCCATTCCGGTTGTGACAAGAATCCATTGTACAATAAGTGTCAGCTAAGACAGCGGTAATAAAACTTTCTCCTCTAAGCTTTCAAGCCAGGAAAACATCAATTGCCTTGAAATCAATGTAATTATCAAGACTGGGGAAAAGGACCATACCTTAAATGGCTAATGCCAAAGTGTCAATAAAGGCATCCCATTCCCCTTTCCCTGCCTGACTAAGGAGTTGCTGCTTAAAGAAAGTTAGTGCGAAGCCTGAAATCTGATTCCTGTTTAATTAAGCCTTTTCAAGAATCTCAGGATCTATCTTGAGAACACGAGCTACACTGAAAATAGAAGCATGATGTTTGGTCCGTCGATAAGGTTTCAAATCTTCCAATGGCAAGCCAAATATCTACTCAAATTCCTCTAGAGTAGGAGCTAATTGGAAGTCCTTGAATGTAAAACAACGGAGAGGGGAATCATAATACTGGGCTAGAGTAGTAAGGGCCCCCTCTTGCATTTCAACTTCCAAGAATTTCAAGATCTTTCCGTACTTCCTTGCAAAGGTCACTTTCTGAGTAATATCCATCCGTTTGCCCAAGGATAACAGATTGCTAGTATTTGATTTCATGATTTTGAGGTGTAACAAAATTTTCAAACCAATTACCTTCACTTCCTTATCACTTGATCTCATGTTAAATTCCATTTTTTGTGATACTTACCAATGTTTAAATTTCACCTTTAACAAAAGAAACAAATGAATCAGATTAACAAAGAAAAAGGTTTGATAAATATCATCCTCACATAACAGTGTGATAATATTTATCATGACTTAAGTATAGAAAATGTACATTTTTGATGATTTTTTTTAAGAAAAGGAAAACTTTATGCGAATGAATAGAAGATAAAAGGAATGTTTGTCCAATTGTGTCTTAGACAGGGTATCCACCTAATTGGCTCTAAGGCTCTTTAATCGTGTTTCCTCAAAAGGTGATTGTTCTAATTGGTTCTAAGAAGGTCACCGGAGCTTTGATCTTTAGCCATGAGTCTTATGCAAAAAGTAGGGAATCCTACTTAGTGCGGACATCATAACTAAGATAACACCCCGGTTGAGATTTTCACGAGAATCATGTAGGACGTATCATCCTAAATGACACCGCTATTAATCTCCCCTAGCCTATGTCTTTTATGGGGCCCGGGAATAGGGTCCCTTCTAATAGTGTGTGCATTATGGTGAATGTGAAGTGTGTGGGGCATTCATACCTGGATTTTTACCCATTCTTCATAATGAACAAACATAAGGCAAAATAAATATCACATGTTTTCTACCCTATGGTTCTAAATTAAAGCAATAAAGAAGTAAAAAAATATAAAATCTAAAATAAATAGAAGATTAGATGAACAATAAGAATAACATAATAAATAAATATGAAGGATAAAATAATTAACAATCAATAAAATATACAAGATCAATTTAACGGGCTTGACTCTCAAAATGTCCCTAGTGGAGTCGCCATCTGTCGCGACTGGGGTCCTGACGCGCGACGCGGACTGGTTAAAGACAATAAAAGAAAATTAAAACTGCATTGAAATGAGGCCCTTGGGAGGCCTATAGAAAATAAAGGGTTTAGAGAGTCACCATTAATATTTATCAAGGAGAATATCAGAAAAACCTTTAAATAGCACTAGTTTTTTAAAATGAGATTCTGTTTAGTTCGGGAGTCGAATTACAGAAGGGGAAGGTATTAGCATCCCACACTGTCCGTCCTAAAACGGTTACCCAAATTGATCATGTATAATTTTTAAAAAAATTAATTATTAAATATTTTATCCTTCATAAAAAATAATGATAAATGCTATTTACAAACAATATACATAATAACGAGGACATTTTAAAAAATATAAAACAAAATTAAATAATAAAACACATCACCTAAATTTTCATCATTTTTAGTTCAAAGAAAAAGAATAAACAAACACATGATTAAAAGAGAGTAAAATAAATAAAAATGCAATGAGACGTCTCGTCTCTATTATTCTCTAGTAAATAAAAAATAATCCATTGATTTTATTGGGAAATATATGGTTCATAAATAAATAAATAAATAAATGAAAAGGCAAAAAAAGGGAATAGACATAAAAAGGAAAAAAATGAAATTAAATACATCAATATGAAAATAAAGAAATATATACACTTAAGTAATTAAAATTAACAAATGAAACTTATTCAATTACTTTTTTGAAAAAAATAATAAAATAAAATAAAATAAAATAAATAAGATGTCTCAACTAAATTAATCTTATTTCAAACTCAATAAATAAAATAGGTAATTATGTAAAAAAAATTCAAAAATTATCAAAAATAAAAAATAAAAAAATAAAAAAATAATATGGGTAGATAAGAGAAAACTGTAAAGATAAATACAATACATAAATAATTATTTAAAACTAAAATCAAGAAATTGTATATATATGAAGCATAAAATTAAATTGTTATGTAAAAGATAATTTCAAAATTATTATAGAGTAAATAAATAAGGTAAAAAAAATAAAGGATGAAAGAATAAAGTATAGAAAAATAAAATAAAAGTGAAAAAAATGAAGATAGGAGCATAAGAAAATAAATGAACAAATAAATAACTGTAGGAAAATAAAAAAAATAAAATGCAATAAAACAAATAAATAAAAATAAAAGTGCAGAAATATAAATAAATAAAGATAAAAGTGCAGAAAAATAAATAAATAAAAATAAAAGTGTAGAAAAATAAATAAATAAAGATAAAAGTGCATAAAAATAAATAAATAAAAATAACAATGCAGAAAAATAAATAAATAAAAATAAAAGGGCAGAAAATGAATACATAAAAATAAAGGGTAGAAAAATAAATAAATAGAAATAACATGGTAGAAAAATAAATACATAAAAATAAAGAGGTGGAAAAATAAATAAATAAAAATAAAAGGGTAGTAAAATAAATATATAAAAATAAAGGGTAGAAAAATAAATAAATAGAAATAAAAGGGTAAAAAGTAAATATATGAGGGACAAAAAAATAAATAAATGAAAATAAAAGAGCAGAAAAATAAATAAATAAAAATGAAAATACAAAAAATAAGTAAATAAACTAATAATTGCATAAATATAAAGTGTGAATAAATAAAGTGCAGAAAAATAAATTAACAGAAATAAAAGTGCATAAAAGTAAATAAAGAAAAATAAAAGTGCAGAAAAGTAAATAAATATGAATAAAAGTACAAATAAATAAATAAATAAAGATAAAGATGCAGAAAAATAAATAAACAGATAAATAACTGTAGAAAGATAAAGTGCGGGAAAATAAAGTACAAGAATATAAATAAAGAAAAATAAAAGTGTAGAAAAATAAATAACAATTAAATAAAGACAAATAAATAAAGATAAATAAATATTCTTGTATTAATAAAAAATACCTTAGTATAAAAATAATTAAAGAGGAACTAGAACGGAAGTCGGGAAATCAATTTTGTGTAGATTTCCTTTGCTTTTGGCTTTGTTTAAATTCGATTCAAGGGTGTTTGGACACCGGTTACAGCACTTAGACAATATTTTGGCTCACAAAGCTCACATACTAATACATACTAAAGTAACACACTCACTCTCCTAACAATATTTCCATAACATAATTTTATGAAAGCAAAAACTTCTAAAAAATCTCACAAAAATTTAACATTCTTTCACCTCTATTTTCTTTTTCCTCTCTCAAATACCTTAATATCACCTTCTATTTATAGAAGAAAATTGGCCTTGGATTCCCTATAAAATGACATCACTTTCCTACTTTTCCAATTTGTCCAAATTTGATGTCAATTTCCCCAATTTTCTCCAATTATCCAACCAAACTGGGTCCCATCAACAATAACCACCGAACACCCCTTTTCTTTTCTTTTCTTTTTTTTAAATCTGATTTTCGTTTTTTTTGGATTTTTCAGCCCATTTTCATTTTTTTTAGATCTGATTTTTTTGGGGCCCATTTTTGTTTTTTTAGATCTGAATTTTTTTGGCTTTTTTTAAAAAAAATTTAATTTTTTTTTAATTTTGAATACAAATGAGTAATCACTTACTCTTATGGAAACATAAATTATTTATTATATATGTGGCCATAAATAAAGTATCCAATAAAGATAAATTACTACTCATGCTATAAAGAGCAAAAAGGTAGTCACAAAACATAGGTTTCCCTCCCTTATTCTTTCCTGTTGGCGTCAGCATCCATTGGCCATTGCTTGAGAAGAATTATGGAAGAAGGTTGATGAAAGGAGAGGTGTGGTAGGAAATGAAGAGAGATTGAGTATTTATAGAAATGGAGAAGAGTTACTATTCCAATAGTCACTATGCAATTTTTTTTATTTTTTTCCTTTTTTTGGAAAAAAATAAAATATGATCCGGGATGACAACCTGAAATGGACGAGGTTCTAAGCACCGCACCACGTCACCAATAAGAACTGGTAAGTCATAACCGGAGTCTAAACACTCCGTAATCATAGGGATGGCAAAACGGGCCAGGCCCGCCAAATTTGGCGGGGCGGACACGAATTTTTAGCCAGCCTCCCGCGCAGGGCGGGCCGGCCCGACGGGCCCCCACCAAAAGAAAAGATATATAAATATTACTAATTTATAGTTTATTTTATTAAAATATATACTTTAATTTTCAAAAATTAAAAAAAAGTAACATCTCTTACTATTTATACATTTCTTTTAATAATATTTTCTTTAATTTTTTTAAAAAATTATTTTTCTAATTTTTTAATCTTAATTTGACACATTTTTTTAAAAAATTATAATTTTAACTTTGGCGGGCCGGCCTGCCAGCCCGTCGGGCCCGCCTTAGGCGGGGCGGGCCTTGAATTTTGGCCCGTTTAACTTGGTGGGGCGGGGCGGGCCAGCCCGGCCAGCTTTTTGGCGGGCTTTGGCGGGGCGGGCCAGGGCCCGACGGGCCTGCCCGTTTTGCAATCCCTACGTAACCATATACTGTCTTAGTAATATACTGACTTAAGCATTGGAGAATCTTTTGCAGGTTCACCTCTGGTGTGTCTTGAAGTTCTAGTACGGATTAAGACATCAATTTTCACCTTGACTTGAACGACCTCGAATTCCCACTGAACTGAGGTACAAAAAACCGTACTCCACTAAGGCGGTGTAAAACTTAGAGTTAATGAAATAAATATACCTTTTTTCTTTTCTTTTTTCTTTTCTTTTTTTATAAATATATATATTTTAACATATATATTTTGCCAGACAAAAATAGGTGTTCACAGTTATTATAATGAATTGGCCATCATTTTATTCCATTAATTGTAGTCCATTGTACCTGATGAATTGGCCAAATTTCTACATGATGTTGATTTCAATTTTTTGGCTACTATTTTATTCCATTAATTGTAGTCTATTGTGCTTGATGAATTGAGCAAATATGTGCACCAATTATGTAATATGTAATATGAACCAGATATACGACAACATCATAAAACCACATTTAAAACATCACAAGACCTGGAAAGTAACAACAGAAAACCACTTTTGAATCATAATTAAACATCACAGGACCTAGAAAGTAACCACTAAAAGCCATATTTGAATCACATTTAAACATCAATACATAAAATGACTGCTCAATACATAAAACTATTGTCATATTAAACAGGTCATACAACGGATGACCTGAATAAAGTAAATACATAAAAGCTTTTGTTCACAGGTCATACAATAGGGGACCTGGAAATCTCATACATCAAAGGATCTAAAATTAACATAAAACCATTTCTCATAAAACTATTCTCATAACATGTGTTTTCAAGAACATGAACATAATCATTTCTTGCATCTGGGGGTTTCTATGAAAACCATGGCTCCTGGCTTTTTGAATGGCAACTTCCTCCACAGATTATATTGGTTATTGGGTGGTGAACTTGTGGCACTTGACTAAGCAAGCTGTGGAGACCTGCCAGGAGCTACCAACCTTGGACTCTTCCTAACAGGTGTGATGGTATTTGTTTGAGACATGGGCTGTGAAGCTGTAACTTCAAGAACTTCCTAGGTCTGTTATGGTGTGGGGTTAACTTCTTAGGTCAGTTGTTATGTGGGGTTGGCGGCCTGGGTCTGTTGTGGTGTAGGGTTGGCATCCTGTGCTTGTTCAGCGTTTCTCTTATCTCTAGCTACTGGACATGAAAGCTTCCCATGTCCAACTTCACCATATTTTCCTTGTTGCAGTCTCCTTGTCATCTTTCTTTTATAGTTGTTTTCCTCATTGTTAGTTGCATCCTTCTCTGTTGACTCCTGGGTATTCTCACCCATTTTTCTTCTTTATTTTTTAGGCCTGCCAATGGTCCTTTGAATTGTTAGTGTAATTAGTGGGATAAACTTTGTTTTCTCCCAAAACTCTGAAACGGGTACTGATTCAATATAATACTGATAGGTTGCATTCCAAGCTGCCATCGTCAACCCAACATGGCAATGGTCTTCTGGTCTCTCTCCTTTGTGAGCTATGGCTGCACAAGCATGCTTGCATGGCGTTCTTACAATTAACATGCAACCCATCAGTTAATAAAATATACCCCAATTAACAGATACCCTTTCAGTTAAACAATAAACCTGTAATTTACCTATCAGTTGCCATACTCTACAGGTGCACTTCTGTGTTCCCAAATTAAAAGATACCCTCTCTAGGAAGTAACTGACCTCGTACTTTTCAATCCCACCATCACCTAGTCAGGGTAATAACAAAAAGAAAATAAAATAATTACTAAACAATAATTACACAATAATTAAATAATAATTAAACAATGATCAGATATATGTCCAAACAAATGTCTAGTTATTACTTGCAGACTTGTGCTTCTCTAGCCTACTCTTCTAGATTGGGGTCAACTTCCCAGCATGTCCTGTTAACTTTAGCTTGTGGTTACCTATGGTGACCATGAGGTAGGTCCTTACCTCTTCCAACAATGGGTTTGCACCTGACATGCACAAGCTTAGAGTTCAGCACCTCACAATTATTATTTGTGATGTTATCCACTTTGTAGTTTTTGTTAAAGAATGCCTTGCTCCAAGCCTCCTTTAGAAATTTAGCCAAATACATCCAAGCCTTGTCATTCACATGCCTAATCTTCATCATATTTATTTCAAACTCATTTGGGGTTGTTGACCTGGCTGCCTGCCATAGAAGTCCCCTAAGTTCTTTTCCTCTCTATTGTTTAGAGAAATTCTGCCATAGTTGCTACATACAGTATCTATGTGGCACACCAGGCATCACTTCTTGTAGTGCTGGTATCAATCCCTACAAAAAAACACACAGAAAAAATACAAGCATTAGTTATTAGAATGTATTACTGTTTGAAAACCACTAGAGCATGGGGTTTTAATAAAATATACCTTCTGTACGTCACTCATAAATGTAAGCATCCTCTCCTTGTAGTCACCTATATCTGCATGTAGAAGCTCTAGAAACCATTGTTATTCAAGTGGCCTCAATACTCAAGAGGGGGGGGGGGTGAATTAAGTGTTTAAAAAATTTAACTTGGAATGCCCTTGAACTTGGTTCTTTATGCAATCTTAATGAGATATACAAAACTTCTCAAGCAACAACAATCAAATGCACAATAATTTATTTGATTTGAGATAAAGAGCTTCTTTGAGACAAGTGAGACTTAATAGAGAAATGAGAATCAAGAAAGAATAATGGTTTGGTAATTTTATCAAACAGTTGGTGTACAAGTAGTTTAGTAACTTCTTATGAACATAATTAATTCAAGCAATCAACTCAGGCAATTTAACAAACAGTTGGTATGCATATATAAGTAAAAAGTTCAAGGTAAGAAGAAATGCAAACCAATTTAATGAGTTCCACCAATCCGGTGTACGTCTCGCCTTCAAGCAACCCACTTGAAGGATTCCACTATTGAAGATTTGAGATACAAGCTTTGAGCAATTGTCTCCTAGTGTCGCACACTCAAGAACCCAATTCTCACAAGCAAAGGGCAACCCACCTAATCTCACAATCTCTCAATATCCCATAGGTTGAACCCCAATCTTTGTAACCACTCAACCTAGAGTGAACTTTGGTGTTTAGTGTTTGTGTTTACAAGCAATATACTCTCTCAATAGAGTGGATAAGCAAATGAAGAGCTCTCACAGTTTCTAACTCTCAACAAGAGAGGATATACAAGTTCTAAGCTCAAGGATTCAAAATATATAAAGAAAATGAACTTACTAAGCACAAATGTAAGTAAAAATTGATTGCCTCTTGTTGTGTGTTGTTGTGCTTGAGTTGGGGATCCATTTATAGAGCTTTGAAGGTCCTCCTAGCCGTTGCAAATGAGTTCCAGGTTGTCCCTTTGTGTAGTGGGTGTTTGGATCTCAGTTTCCCACTCAAAAGTTTCTTTTTAATGGTGTTTCCCACTACTTGAATCGATTCATACCTTTTCGAATCGATTCAAGACATTCTGACTTAGGTATTTTGGGCTTCCAGGAGCGTGTGAATCGATTCAGGCTTTGGTGAATCGATTCAGGGTGTTCTGGTTTGAATTCCTGGGCTGTCAGCTTCGTGTGAATCGATTCAAGCTGTTGTGAATCGATTTAGGGTGTTTTGTTTTCATATTTTTGGGACTTTCAGGCCTCTAAATCGATTCATGCGTATGTGAATTGATTCAAGCAATGCTGTTTATTGTTTTTCCATGCTTTTTGACATTTCCTTGATGTATTTTGAGTCATGGTTGCTTTCCTTGATCTTCATGCATTGTTTTCTTGATTCTTTAATCATATGGGAGCATGTTCTTCATGATTCCTTGAATCTTTGATTTGAGTACATCAATTGAATTCTTTGATTTGTTCATTTCACTTGTTTTTGATCCATGAATGATACTCTTCCTGTTCTTGTGTACTTGTCATTATCAAAATCTATCTACAACTTGTAAATACATTCTCCCCATTTTTTATGATGACAACCAATGACCATCTCTTGGGGTGTTAGTACTAATATTTAAGTAACAGTTGAGAAGGAACCACTTGTTTGAATAATTTCAAGTTTTTAGACCAGAGTGTGTCTCCCCCTTTGTTTTTCAGTTAGATATGTATATTTATCTGATTATTCCTTTAGAAAAGTATTTAATATCTAATGTCTCTCCCCCTTTGTCATTATCAAAAACAATATAAGCTTGAGGAAAGAAAAGGAGATAATCATTGCATAATAAAGGATTAATAACCAACAAGTCTGAACAACCATGAAAATTAACAACATAAAATCTAAGCAAAAATATAACAATGAGAAATGCCTCAGAAGGGCAACAAGATAACCATAAAACATAACAATGTCAAGCAAGATGTAGAAAAGAAGGGCAACTAAGGCTGAGGGAATTAGAGGCTGGAGATTTGGGTGGCAAGCTCTGTGTAGCATTCCTCTATATTTGCTTCAAGCTTATCAAGCCGAGTGTTGATATTTGCTTCCATTGTGTCGCAACCTAAACCGCGACGGCGCGGCGAGGAAGAAAAACTGTGTGTGAAACAGGGAGTCGCCACCAACGTTTTTATCCATAGGAAAAACATTGGAAAAAAACTAAGTTCAGTGAAAGCACTGGTTTAAAAATGAGATTCAAGTTTGGGAGTCGGTTACGAGTAGGGAAGGTATTAGCACCCTACATCGCCTGTCAGAAACAGTACCAAGATTGAAAGCGCAATATAAATAGCCTTAAATAAAACATGGTTTCTTCCCTTTTTTGTATTCTTATTTGAAAACGACGGAATGGAGTAAGAGAGCTGTACAAACATAGAATGTCAAAGCGAGGTCAACGGGACGTTTCATCCAAATTAAACTCGACTTTGATATGAGATAGAGAGGGGAAGAGAATGCTAATAAGACGCCACACCTAAATTAGACATCCTCGAATAAAAAAGGGACAGGGATAGGAAAGAGATAAGCAGGACGTCTCATCCTAAGTATCCTTTCCCTATGAATTGTGGCGAGGCTTGAACAAAAAAAGTAGGGGGAAATCAACAAGACGTCACGTCTAAATTGATTTTCACGGAAGTGACAAAAAGAACATTTATGAAAGAAATGCGAAAGCAAAGAAATAAAATAGCAAAAAGAAATAAGAAAGATGGGCCCGATAGGAGTTGAGGTCCTGCTCCTACGTATTCTTGAATTATCAAGAAATCAGAGTTACGTAGTTCTAAGTGTTTTTCTTTTAGGAAAAAGATTGGGAAAATGTTGGTGGGTATCATTTTGGTGAGGAACCCATACAAGACGAAGTTCTTCGCACGTGTACGGATCCTATAGAGGTTGTGTAGATGAAAGTATTTTCCGTACGACACTGACTAAAAATGATTTTTTCTTTTTTTTTGATTTTTGATTTTACTTAGATTTGAAAGAAAACACATGAAACATCCATTTCCCTTTATTATTTTTTTTTAAAAACTACGAAGCAAAGAATGGAGGGTAGCAGAAGCTACAAGAGAGAAAGAGAAATAGTAAATTCGGAAAAGAGAGGAAAAAATGAGCGAAAACCGAGTGGGAGAAGAGAAAACCGAGTGAGAAAAAGGGAAAACCGAGTAAAAATGGAAAAACTGAGTAAAAAAAGAAAACCGAGTGAAAAATGAAAATACCGAGTAAAAAATGAAAATACCGAGTGAAAAATAAAAATACCGAGTGAAAGTTGGGAGACCGAGTGATGGAGCAGGAGAGCTGGACTCCGGTGTGACGAGAGAACAGGATGCTGATCAGTGAGGTGTGAAGGGATGATGTGCTGGACGGTGTGAAGGATTTATGAGGCTGGAGGGGCTGCTGGGTGAGGAATTAGGAGATTGAGACGATGTGGTATGGATTTAGGAGGTTGAAGGGACTGTTTGGTGAGGACTCGAGGGGCTGGACAGTGTGGAGTTTAGGAGAAGATGAGGTTGATGGGTAGGAGGACGGTGTGGAGATGAGAGGGGTTGTACGGTGTGTGTGGTGTGGAGAGGGACGGTGTATGGTGTTGGTGAGGAGTTGAAGACAATGTGGGTGAGGAGAGAGGGGACGGTGTTGAGAAGGACGGTTGGGTGTTGGAGCTGTACGGTGTAGGGAGAGAGAGGACGGAGGTGTGGGAGAAGGAAGAACAATATGGTGTGAAGAGGTGCTGGACCGAGTGAAGTAATGGTTGGTATGGGAGAGAGGAGAAGGAGAACTCAGGCAGAATTTTCTTGCAGGGAGAGAAAGTCCAACCCCTTGAGCCTCTTCAGCTGGGGCATTTATAGGGGTTGAAGACATGGGCTGAGTGTCTGGGACAGCCAGAGTTTCCACTCACCTATACGCGTAGTGGTGCCACTTTGGTCACTACCTGTTTGTGGGGAGCAACGGCTCAGTGGGGCATTTTAAATTGTCCACTTCCGCCCCCTCTCTGCCACCTTCAGAAATGCGATTCCATGTCAGAGCGCATAAACATCCGAGTTCCTCATTCCGTTATCAGGTTTGTGACATCGGCCCATTAAAGACCGGTTAGATGGAATTCTAATAATTGGTCCAATGTGATCTCTTTGGACCTGAACCGGTGTCACATTTACACTAGTCAGACCTTTTCAATGTTTGGGGTACCATGGGATCGGTGTTCTTCCTCTTGGCCTGGACCTACTGCCTCAGTCAGCATCCATCCTTAGTGGGAGATAATCCGAGTGGAAAAAGTGTAAAAGACCAAGTGAGGCATTCAATCGGAACCGATTGAAACATATGTTCGAAACTGATTGAAAAGTGATTCACTCGGAGAATGATTGGGAACCGATTGAAAGGTGAGTGATTCACTCGGAACTGATGGAAGAGGTGATTCGGAACCGATTGAAACGTGAGTGATTCACTCGGAAATGAGTGATTAGGAACCGATTAAAAGGTGAGTGATTCACTCAGAACTGATTGAAGGGTGATTCGGAACCGATTGAAACGTGAGTGATTCACTTAGAAACGAGTGATTGGGAACCGATTGAAAGGTGAGTGATTCACTTGGAACTGATTGAAGAGTGATTGGGAACCGATTGAAAGGTGAGTGATTCACTCGGAACTGATTGAAGAGTGATTCGGAACCGATTAAAAAGTGAGTGAGTCTGAACTGATTAAAACGTGAGTGATTCACTCGGAACTGATTGAGAACCTGCTTCTATCACATGTGATCCACTCAGGATTAGCAAGTTTTCATTCAAATGATTCAATCGACATCCTCAAAATGTTTCACTCGACTATGTTTCTGGAATTGACCACTCAGAGAAAACTTGCTCGGATTTGTTGCTTGGGTGTAATTCAGTCGACCCTTCCTTCACTCCTTGAAGTGATCCACCCGGACACATTCACTTGAGAGTCTGACTTGCTTTTCACTCAAAAATTTAGAACTTGAGAGAGTCTGCCCAGATATTCATTCTCAGCCTTTCTGCGCTCGGAATCCGTCCACTCGAGATTATCTCACTCGGAGAAAACCTTCCCTCGGACTCAACCTACTCAGAAATGGTTGAAAGGTGTCTCACTCGGTGCTGACTGAAGAATGGTCCCTATTCACGCTTGAGCGTGTTAAACTTTGCTCGGGCGAACACATTCTAGTAGCTAATATTATGCCTCTTGCTTGAGCGAGACCCCTTCGCTTAAGCAAGATTATGGCCTCCAATGTTCTCGCTCAAGCGTAGCCAGAGTCGCTTGAGCGAAAGACCTTTGTTTAATCGGACTTTTGAGAGAGTTTACTCAGAGCCTTTTCTCTGTTCGGAGGCAACTTCCTTGGAAGCGGCTTACTCGGGAATGATTCGATCGGAGACATTCTACTCGGAAATTATCAATCAGTCCCATGGAACTTGACTCAGAGCCTTCTTTTAGTTCAAAAGTAACTCCCACACATGAAGTCCACTCGGAAACTTGTCATTCTGAGACATCCCACTTGGAAACTACACTCGGACACGACTGACTAGTATTTTTACTCGGAAACAACCCTTTTCACTCGGAAATAGCCATTTTTTCATTCAGAAATATTATAGCCAGAAGGATTAGTTAAAATTGAAGCTCAGTCCTTTCTCCGAGATGCTTTCCACTTGTGTCAGACCGAAAGAGGTGTTCACAGATGCCCCTCTTTACTTCTTTTTCATAAGAGAAACACGAAGCTTTTCGTGTTTTTGAGGTGAAAAGGAAGTAAAGATATGAACACCGATGTAGGGACCAGGAGGGACCTCTCAATAGGTATGGCGTCTGACGGTATTGGCAATCACGAGTTGTTGTGACCTTTTCCTCTTTTCCACATCTGTCTTTTTTTTTTTGAGTTCTGAATGAACTGGGAAAAATTCTTTCCGTTAATAGGAGGTGAGAAGATCGGGATTGACCCCCGGTAGACTGGAAGGTAAAGGGTGCCTGTATAGGCGACTGGAAAATAAAGGGTGCCTGAATAGGCGACTGGAAAGTAAAGGGTGCCTGAATAGGTGACTGGAAAGTAAAGGATACCTGAATAGGTGAATGGAAAGTAAAGGGTGCCTGAATAGGCGAATGGAAAGTAAAGGGTGCCTGAATAGGCGACTGGAAAGTAAAGGATGCCTGAATAGGCGAATGGAAAGTAAAGGGTGCCTGAATAGGCGAATGGAAAGTAAAAGGGTGCCTGAATAGGCGAATGGAAAGTAAAAGGGTGCCTGAATAGGCGAATGGAAAGTAAAGGGCGCCTGAATAGGCGAATGGAAAGTAAAGGGTGCCTGAATAGGCGAACGGAAAGTAAAGGGTGCCTGAATAGGCGAACGGAAAGTAAAGGGTGCCTGAATAGGTGAATGGAAAGTAAAGAGTGCCTGAATAGGCAAACGGAAAGTAAAGGGTGCCTGAATAGGCGAACGAAAAGTAAAAGGTGCCTGAATAGACGAACATAAAGTAAAGGGTGCCTGAATAGGCGAATGGAAAGTAAAGTGTGGGGTTGACCCTCGGTTGAAAGGAAATATAGAGATTGGGGGAGCTAACAGGACGTCTCGTCCAAATTAACTCACCGTTGGCAGGAAATTTAAAGGTTCGGGGTGATGCCCCAGTTTGGCATGACTGAAGGTTGTTGGGGAATTGTTCCCTGACTGAAAGAGAGTGAACCTAGGGTGATGCCCAAGTTTGACCTGATTTGAAGGAATCTTGGGGAATTGCCCCCCTTAACTGGAACAAAAGAAATCTGGGGAGATGCCCCAGTTTGAGATAGTTTGAAGGAATCTTGGAGAACTACCCCTTGACTGGAAGATAATGAACAAGGGGTGATGCCCTGGTTTGACATGACTGAAGGTTGTTGGGGAATTGCTCCCAGTTTGAGTTGTTTAGGAAATGTATTTCTACTAGGGAAGAATCGATGGTTCGGGGTATTGTCTCTTTGGGTGAAAGAGAATGAACTTGGGGTGATGCCCCAGTTTGAAGTATCTGCCTTGAAACCTTGGGGAACTGCCCCTTGAGCGGGAAGAAATAATCTTTGGTGATGCCTCAGTTTGATTTGTTTGGGAAATGTAGTTCCACTGGAGAAGGATTGATGGCTCAGGGATCACCCCTTGATTAGGAAGGGAAAATATAGGGTCCACCTGGTATGTATGGATTCACTGAGAGAAGTGTGCTGGGGCTCTTTTGGGAGAGTCCTTCTAAGCCTGATTAGAAAAGAGTTCTTATTAGGGGGAAGAAGATGATCTGAATTTTTGGCTCATCGGGAGAGAGTTTGGTGATTCTGCTGGGAGAGAGAATTTTTGCTAGAAACTATCCTTGGGCTTGGGAAGGGACACACTAGACTTGACAGAATGTATCAGGTAGATCCCTTGGAAGGGAGTTTGAAGAAGTGTCGGCTTTAGCAATTGAGGAAAAGACTTTGAGAATTGCTAACTTTGGCGATCTAAGGAAGGAGTTCTGAGAAGTGCCAACTTTGGCGGTTGAAGAAGAGATTTTGAAAAATGCCAACTTTGGCGATTTGGGGAAAGAATTCTGAGATGCGCCAACTTTGGCAGTTGAAGAAAGGATTCTGTAGAGTGCCAGCTTTGGCGGTTAAGGAGAAGACTTTGAGAATTGCCAACTTTGGTGACTTGAGGAAGGAGTTCTGAGAAGTGCCAACTTTGGCGATTAAGGAAAGGATTCTGTGGAGTGCCAGCTTTGGCAATTAAGGAGAAGACTTGAAAGGTTCTAGTTTTGACAGCTGCGGTTCCATTGAGGAAAAGGACTTGATTGAGGCGTCAATGCTCGACATGACTGTCCGTTCTAATAACCTGCAGAAAAAAGGGTAAGTAGTGCAAAGATACATTCAAAAACTGGGTAGGTCCTGTGAAACCGTAGCCCTTTGGATAACTCATGGACAGAGGAGAATCAAAGAGCCGATCATAGCTTTGAAGCGCGTGCCTGGCTGAGTCTTTGTGATGATTGTCTAAGATGAGGTCAAGTAGTGGGAGCGTCTTGTCCCTTACGACTTTAAATGTTCACCATTCTTTCATTTTATTTTTATAAAAACACAATGTTTTATCAGATCAATGCAATTCATAACACGTATCGAAAAAGGATAAATTTTATTCATGTATGTCAAACAGAATACAGAGAATGGACAACGGGAAAATAGATGGGATGAAATGAAGTTATATAGGACCGGTCAAGGCCAGGAGAAATAGGGAAGGTTCAAGGATCCTCCAGTGAATTCCTGAGACTAGTAAGAACCTTAAACCCACGTCACGACCTCAAGTACATCGTTCAACTCTGCCTTTGAGAGGGTAGTTTAACCATGGTCCACATGCCTCAGTTTGCACGTTTTGCATTGGGAACTTTAGTTACTCTGCCGAAATCTCGACCCTAATTTTTACCTGAGCCGCCTTTTCATGTTTTTGACTCACCGTGTTGCTCTAACTTTTGCCTAGGCCGCCCTTTCAGGTTTTCAGCCTAGCGAGCTTTTCATGTGTTTTTCTTTTCTTGTTCATTTCTTGGCTACATCCTTTACAGTAAAAGGTTGAAACTAATTACACTCCAGTTGAGTCTGCCCAGCCTTTCCAAATTTAGTTTGATCCTTTAGGGAACTGATGTCACTTCAAATAGGAGACTCCACTCCTATGCCATGTACCCAAGGAAATATTGGTGAGTCTTTTGGCATCAATGAGAGGGAATTACTTTTGAATCATCATTTTGGCCTTTATTTTCTTTTTCTTTTTCATTTTTTCATTTTCCATTTCTTTTTGTTTGCCTTCTTTTTTGTTTTTTGTTTTTGTTTTTATTTTTGTTTTGTTTTGTTTTGTTTTGTTTTGTTTTGTTTTGTTTTGTTTTGTTTTGTTTTGTTTTGTTTTGTTTTGTTTTGTTTTTTTAATCCCCTTAATGACGCAACGACTCAATCTGACAGACTATTTCCTTGGCTACATAGGCATGAGGAATGACGCACTCTTTAGGGTTGAGGTGTTGATGATGACAAGAATGCAAGTTCTTGGCTTGACGACATTTGTTCCCTTTATACAGAAAATGACAGCTTGCTCGAGGGTCTGGACATAACTAGCTTTCCCCGCTTGGTATGTGCATTGGACCTCAAGCTTGACTCTATTTTTCATTTTTCATTTTTTTTTGCATTTTTTTTGGCAAAGTCTCCCTTGATTGTATCTGTATTTATAGGCATCAGCAATTTGCCCCCTATCTATGTTGATGACTGTTGAATTTCCTTAAATGACTGGCCTACCACTTGTCCAATTCGGGACTTGGCCATGTTGTCATTCACATAGATTCCTACCACATCTTGAAACAAAATACTAATGCATTCTGATAGATTGCCACCGTGATTCCTTCAGGCGTCCTTGACTTAGGGGTACTCTTTAACCTCTTGTTCTAACAATCTTGCTAACTAGTATGGTGGCTCACAGGTTTCCTTACCTTCTTCGTCGGCATAGTCGACTGGGTGATTGAAATCGTGAAGCGGAATTGTGACTTCACTAGTCTCAAGAGAATCATTTTTGGATCTACAATTCAGTATGTTATGGCAAAAATAAAAAGAGGGAAAGGGAACAAGTAAATAAAGAAAATGAATCAAAGCAAGGATAATGGGATGAGAAAAAACTTTTTTTTTCGATACGCATTTATTGATTGAACGATAAAGCAAATTTTTTCGCCCTTATTACATGAAAAGTCCCAAAGCCTTAGGCATAGCCGAGGGATAAACAAGATATTTAAGGCAATGACAAATTACTTTGGTGAATCGTTTACAATCGTAAGGAGTTCGACAGCCTCCCAATTACCGAACTCTTGGTCCGGTGGGTAGGCGATCACCAAATTGGCATTATCATCAAAACCATCTTCAATATCGGCCACCACGGCATTAACTTCTGAACTTCCATGATTAGGCAGGGGATTTATGGTCACGTTAGGGCTTCCTTCTTGAAAACTAATCCAGTCGGCTTTGATCAAATCTCTCACTTTATATTTCAAAGCTAGGCAATTTTCTATGGAATGCCCCGGTGCCCCAGCGTGGTAATCACAATGAGCATTTGGGTCATACCCCCTTGGATAAGGAGGTTGCAATGGCCTCATGGGGGATGAAGCTACCAGACCTTTCTGAACAAGGATTGGAAAAAGTTCAGTATATGTTATAGGAATTGGATCGAACTGCACAGGGGTGCGCTCATTGTTGGGATTCCTTGTGTTCTGATTATGATTGGGTGGTCGAGTCACTTGCTGTGGGTGATGGTATGGCATGGGTTACGGCATTGGCGCTCTTACCATGGGCGGACGGAAATGAGGAGTATGAGCTGCCGGGCCATAAGTAGCAGCGACCACATAAGGGTTGGGAGCTTGAATCATGGTAAGGGTGAATGGTCTCGGCAGAGCTGTCTTTGGATTAGAAGAGAAGGAATTAGTTTCTCCATCCCTTCTCCCAGGCGTCGGCTTTCTTGTCATGCTTGCCCCAGATAGGCCCTGAGTGATCTTTCCTGTTCGTATTCCGTTCTCCACCATTTCCCCAATAGTCACAATGTCGGAGAAGTTGGATGAAACACTACTAATCATCTTGCCATAGAAAGGTGATGGGAGTGTGTCAATAAACATTGCGATTATCTCTTTTTCCGATAATGGGGGGTCCACTTATGCCGCTGTTTCTCTCCAGCGTTGGGCATACTCCTTAAATGTTTCACTATCCCTCTTCACCATATTTTGTAATTGAACCCTGTTGGGTGCCATATCCATATTATACTTGTATTGCCTAAGAAAGGCATCTGCCAGTCCTTCCAACAGCGAATATGGTTTTGCTCAAGGTGAGCATACCATGTAAGAGCGGCCCATGCCAAACTATCTTGGAAGTAGTGGATCAACAGTTGGTCGTTAGAAGAGTAGGATGCCATCTTTCGACAGTACATTGTGAGATGGTTCTTTGGACAAGTCATTCCCCGATACTTGTCGAAGTCAGGCATTTTGAATTTGGGCGGGAGGACAACATCTGTGACTAGGCACAGCTCAGAAGCATCTATCAGTCCAAAACCTCTAGCGCCTTCCATCATTCTCAAACGCTCTTCTAAGATTTCTATCTTTTCCTTTTGGGGAGCTGCGACCGTGTTATGACCGGCTATCGGGTTCATCATGCGGGTTGTATCTTGGAGATTGGTCATATAGGGGGTTGCGTATCCGTATGGATAGCCGAGTGACTGGTTGAAAGGAGGCAACGTATGGGACTGGTTCATTAGGCCTGTATTTGGTGAGGGACCTTGGGGTTAGGCCATAGCTTGTACGGCATAAGTCGGCTGGATCATCTGGGCTAGTGTGTTTTGGGCTTGTGCGTTGTAGGTTGGCTAGGCCATCGGGGCTTGTGTGTTTTGGGTTTGGTAGGTTTGTGGGTCATGGGCCTGTATGTTTTGGGTTTGGTAGGCTTGTGGGTCATGGGCTTGCGTGTTTTGGGTTTGGTAGAGTGGTGGCATGTTTGGCTGGGTGGGGTATGAAGCGTGAGGATTCATCACTTGCTGGTCGTGGGCGTCTTGCTGGTTAGTGAGCAGGGGATAGTACCCCGGTGGTAGGCCATAAAGTGGAAAAGGTACTGGGTTGCCGTCAGGACCGACAAATGTATGCTGTTGTGCATAAGACTGGCCGTAAGGTGGCTGGGCCTCCATGGTAGGGTTAGGTCTTCCGACATGAATGGTGAGAGGGGGTGTCGTTGTCTTAGGGAGTTGGGTTCTTGCTGGGTCAGAACCAAGGGGGGGTGGCGCGGTGGCAGGCTGCTGTTGGGCGTCCTCAATACCTACAGAGGAGCCTCCTTCTGTGAGTTTCTTTTCTAAAAGTTTAGTTAACTCCGCCACTCGCTCTTTCAACTGATCGAACTCGGTTCTAAAGTCTCCGTCAACAGCTTCTGCCTCAGCCATGAGTTTCCTTTGGAGCCGGGTCTGGTAAGGATGCCTACCCGTGATGCCTGTGTCTCTTTTTTAAAAAAAACAAAAATGTTAGGTGGAAATAGAAAGAAGAAGAATGTCGTGGGAAGCAATTACAGGCTTTGGCGAATATCCTTTGACTATTCCTTAGAACTTATCATTAAAAAGTACTAGGTATGGTAAACATGGAAATTAATATGGGATAATTGTGAAGACAGAAGAAATCTTTCATCCTGAGGTGGGAGCCCCAAGCTCAAACATTTTCTTCAGGCAACTACAGCCCTTATTTCTTAAGTTCAATCCCATGTTAATTTCCATAGATACTCAAAGGGTATTCGTTAAATTCTGAATAGCCTTCCACGAAAGTGAGGATAAAGATGAGAAATTAGTTGATGTCATGTTTTGGAACCGGTACTTCCCCATTGATTTAACATAAAGCAATTTTTCTTGGGGAAACAACGATTACCAAGGGTCCAAGTCGCAATAGTCATAAAATTTTTTTAATCGTCATCGATGCCCTCCGTTGGAGCGGAAATAAAGTTATATTTTTTTGACAATTAGGAAAATCTATGACTCAGGACTCAAAGGTACACGATCAAAAGAGGATTATCTATTCATCCGAAGAATACTGTGTGTTCCAAAACGGGTCATTATTTCAAAAACTCAGTAAATCTGTGGGTGGTAGATAATTCATTTTTTTGGATAAAAGGGAAAGCAAAAATGACGTAAGGTAAAGTAAAGTTTGCCCTTTTATGGCCTAGGTAGGGTTTTGTTGAAAGTCTTTTCTAGGCCCTATGGCTTGTTTAAAAGTGACTCTCCACACCGGGTGGCTTTCGCTAGACATCTAGAAGCTCACCAGAGCCAAGATCCTGACCATGACAAGGACGTAAACAGTAGGGAATCCACTAGGTGCGTATATCATGAGAGGTCGAACTCTGGTTGAGGTTCTCACGAACACCAGATAGGAAGTACATCCCATACGATTCCGTTACCAACCTCTCCTAACTTACCTTACCCCATTCTACACAAAGAACAAACACAGAACAAATATACAAAGTCGTCTACCCTAAGGTTCAATGATTGGGGAAAAGTAACATGGTCTTCTACCCTAGGGTTCAACAAATATACAAAACATAGACAACGAAACAAATAACAAGACACAATTAAAACAAGAACAAACATTCACAACAATCAACAGAAAATAAAACAAGAGGAAGAAATCTGAGATAACAAAGGCTATATAAAAAGAACATGCGCTTTCAATCAAACTGGCCTGACTCTCTTAAGTGTCCCAGCGGAGTCGCCATCTGTCGCAACCTGGATCGCGACGGCGCGACGAGGAAGAAAAACTGTGTATGAAACAGGGAGTTGCCACCAATGTTTTTATCCATAGGAAAAACATTGGAAAAAAACTAAGTTCAGTGAAAGCACTGGTTTAAAAATGAGATTCAAGTTCGGAAGTCGGTTATGAGTAGGGAAGGTATTAGCACCCTACATCGCCTGTTAGAAACAATACCAAGATTGAAACCGCAATATAAATAGCCTTAAATAAAACATGGTTTCTTCCCTTTTTTGTATTCTTATTTGAAAACGACGGAATGGAGTAAGAGAACTGTACAAACATAGAATGTCGAAGCGAGGTCAACGGGACGTTTCATCCAAATTAAACTCGACTTCGATATGAGACAGAGAGGGGAAGAGAATGGTAATAAGATGTTACGCCTAAATTAGACATCCTCGAATAAAAAAAGTACAGGGATGGGAAAGAGATAAGCAGGACGTCTCGTCCTAAGTATCTCTTCCCTATGAATTGTGGCGAGGCTTGAACAAAAAAACTAGGGGAAATCAACAAGACGTCACGTCTAAATTGATTTTCACAGAAGCGATAAAAAAAGAACATTTATGAAAGAAACGCGAAAGCAAAGAAATAAAATAGCAAAAAGAAATAAGAAAGATGGGCCCGACAGGAGTTGAGGTCTTGCTCCTACGTATTCTTGAATTATCAAGAAATCAGGGTTACGTAGTTCTGAGTGTTTTTCTTTTAGGAAAAAGATTGGGAAAATGTTGGTGGGTATCATTTTGGTGAGGAACCCATACAAGACGAAGTTCTTCGCACGTGTACGGATCCTATAGAGGTTGTGTAGACGGAAGTATTTTCCGTACGACACTGACTAAAAATGATTTTTTTCTTTTTTTTTGATTTTTGATTTTACTTAGATTTGAAAGAAAACACATGAAACATCCATTTCCCTTTATTATTTTTTTTAAAAACTACAAAGCAAAGGATGGAGGGTAGCAGAAGCTACAAGAGAGAAAGAGAAACAGTAAATTCGGAAAAGAGAGGGAGAAATAAGCGAAAACCGAGTGAGAAAAAGGGAAAACCGAGTAAAAATGGAAAAACAGAGTAAAAAAAGAAAACCGAGTGAAAAATGAAAATACCGAGTAAAAAATAAAAATACCGAGTGAAAAATAAAAATACCGAGTGAAAGTTGGGAGACCGAGTGATGGAGCAGGAGAGCTGGACTCCGGTGTGACGAGAGAATAGGATGCTGATCAGTAAGGTGTGAAGGGATGATGTGCTGGACGGTGTGAAGGATTTATGAGGCTGGAGGGGCTGCTAGGTGAGGAATTAGGAGATTGAGACGATGTGGTATGGATTTAGGAGGTTGAAGGGACTGTTTGGTGAGGACTCGAGGGGCTGGACAGTGTGGAGTTTAGGAGAAGACGAGGTTGATGGGTAGGAGGACGGTGTGGAGATGAGAGAGGGGTTGTACGGTGTGTGTGGTATGGAGAGGGACGGTGTATAATGTTGGTGAGGAGTTGAAGACAATGTGGGTGAGGAGAGAGGGGACTTTGTTGAGAAGGATGGTTGGGTGTTGGAGCTGTACGGTGTAGGGAGAGAGAGGATGGAGGTGTGGGAGAAGGAAGAACAATATGGTGTGAAGAGGTGCTGGATCGAGTGAAGTAATGGTTGGTATGGGAGAGAGGAGAAAGAGAACTCAGGCAGAATTTTCTTACAGGGAGAGAAAGTCCAACCCCTTGAGCCTCTTTAGCTGGGGCATTTATAGGGGTTGAAGACATGGGCTGAGTGTCTGGGATAGCCAGAGTTTCCACTCACCTATGCACGTAGTGGTGCCACTTTGGCCACTACCTGTTTGTGGGGAGCAACGGCTCAGTGGGGCATTTTAAATTGTCCACTCCCGCCCCCTGTCTGCCACCTTCAGAAATGCGATTCCACGTCAGAGCGCATAAACATCCGAGGTCCTCATTCCGTTGTCAGGTTTGTGACATCGGCCCATTAAAGACCGGTTAGATGGAATTCCAATAATTGGTCTGATGTGATCTCTTTGGAACCTGGACCGGTGTCACATTTACACTAGTCGGACCTTTTCAATGTTTGGGGTACCATGGGATCGGTGTTCTTCCTCGTGGCCCGGACCTACTGCCTCAGTCAACATCCATCCTTAGTGGGAGATAATCCGAGTGGAAAAAGTGTAAAAGACCGAGTGAGGCATTCAATCGGAACCGATTGAAACATACGTTCGAAACTGATTGAAAAGTGATTCACTCGGAACTGATTGAAGAGTGATTGGGAATCGATTGAAAGGTAAGTGATTCACTCAGAACTGATGGAAGAGGGATTCGGAACCGATTGAAACGTGAGTGATTCACTCGGAAACGAGTGATTAGGAACCGATTGAAAGGTGAGTGATTCACTAGGAACTGATTGAAGGGTGATTCGAAACCGATTGAAACGTGAGTGATTCACTCGGAAACGAGTGATTGGGAACCGATTGAAAGGTGAGTGATTCACTCAGAACTAATTGAAGAGTGATTGGGAACCGATTGAAAGGTGAGTGATTCACTCGGAACTAATTGAAGAGTGATTCGGAACCGATTGAAAAGTGAGTGAGTCTGAACCGATTGAAACGTGAGTGATTCACTCGGAACTGATTGAGAACCTGCTTCTATCACATGTGATCCACTCAGGATTAGCAAGTTTTCATTCAAATGATTCAATCGGCATCCTTAAAATGTTTCACTCGGCTATGTTTTTGGAATTGAACCACTCGGAGAAAACTTGCTCGGATTTGTTGCTTGGGAGTAATTCAGTCGACCCTTCCTTCACTCCTTGAAGTGATCCACCCGGATACATTCACTCGGGAGTCTGACTTGCTTTTCACTCAGAAATTTGGAACTTGAGAGGGTCTGCCTAGATATTCATTCTCAGCCTTTCTGCGCTCGGAATCAGTCCACTCGAGATTATCTCACTCGGAGAAAACCTTCCCTCGGACTCAACCTACTCGGAAATGGTTGAAAGGTGTCTCACTCGGTGCTGATTGAAGAATGGTCCCTATTCACGCTTGAGCGTGTTAAACTTCGCTCGGGCGAACACATTCCAGTAGCTAATATTATGCCTTTCGCTTAAGTGAGATTATGGCCTCCAATGTTCTCGCTCGAGTGTAGCCAGAGTCGCTTGAGCGAAAGACCTTTGTTTAATCGGACTTGCTTCACTCGGCGTTACTTTGTCCGGAAATGGCATTGCTTGAAGCATTCAATCGGAATTGGTTAGGTCAGAAGTAATTCAATCAGAACGACTTCAATCAGCAATTATCCATTCGGATGTACTCATTCAGGAGTCGGTCTCGAAACGGTTTCAATCAGAATTTGGAACTTTTGAGAGAGTTTACTCAGAGCCTTTTCTCTGTTCGGAGGCAACTTCCTTGGAAGCGGCTTACTCGGGAATGATTCAATCGGAGACATTCTACTCGAAAATTATCAATCAGTCCCATGGAACTTGACTCAAAGCCTTCTTTTAGTTCGAAAGTAACTCCCACACTTGAAGTCCACTCGGAAACTTGTCATTCTAAGACATCCCACTCGGAAACTACACTCGGACACGGCTGACTAGTATTTTCACTCGGAAACAACCCTTTTCACTCGGAAATAGCCATTTTCACTCGGAAATAGCCATCTTCACTCGGAAATAGCCATTTTCACTAGAAAATACCCATTTTTTCATTCAGAAATATTATAGCCAGAAGGATTAGTTAAAATTGAAGCTCAGTCCTTTCTCCGAGATGCTTTACACTTGTATGGGACGGAAAGAGGTGTTCACACATTGCTTCAAAGCGACGATCCATATGAGCAGTGAGGCGAGCAAAGAGGTCATCAGTAGGAGCGGGTGGAGGAGCAGCAGGTTCATTATCATCACGAGGACGACGGAGATATTGTCAAAATCCATGATGCTCAATAATGTTCATGGTGAGATGAGATTTGGCAATGGGTCCTTTTGGTCCGATCAGTTCTTTGACTTCGTTTTTCAGATCCACCTTGTAATGACGAAGTAGCTTGGTGATAAAAATAGCATATGGTAGGTGAGTGAGGTTTTGATCATCAAGCATGTGATGCCTCACAATGTCAATCTAGTTGATCTCCTTTTGGTGGAGAATAGCCCAAAGCAATAGAATCTGAGCCTCATTGAGTCTTGCATAATTTCCACCTAGTGGGAGAAGGATCTTGACTAGAACATAGTGCAAGAGGCGATGTTTAATGCTCAGAGTGCCAACGGTACTTGCGGGGGCAATGAGATTAAAGAAAGCTCTTGCCTCTAATGGGTTGTAGTTCCAGGAAGGAGAGGGTTCTTTGACATGGAAGTGAGCATTACTTATTGGAAGTTTTCCAACTTTGTTCATGACTTCATTGTCAAGCACAATGGTCTTGCCTTTCACTTTGGCATAATATCGATCATCTTGTAGGCGCAATGTTGAGTAGAACACACGGATCAATTTGGGGTAAATTGTAATCTCCTCAAGAGCCATGAAGTCAACAAGTTCTTATTGGTGAATAGTAGTGATGAGGGAAAGACCAGAGGATTCAAAAAAGGGAACATCAATCCAATATGGTGAGATCAATTGTTTTCAGAAAAAGTGTTTTGGTACCTTTCTAATTCTTTTTGTGTAGTGAAGAAGCGTGATAAATCTGAATGTTGAGGAATGGAAGAGCCGGCAACATTTGCTCGTTGTTTCTTCCTTGGTTGGGATGAAAGGGCCATGAGGAATAGAGGTTTGGAGGGGAGGTTTCTAGAGTGAGAGAGGTGTTTTTAGAGAGAAGGAGGAGAAAAGGAGTAAGAGAGTTTGAAGTGAAATGAAAAAATGAGCCCAATAGCGTGATATAGGCAAAATCACTCGTTTGAATCAATTCAGAGGGGCTGTGAATCGATTCAGACGTTGCTGTGTATGGGAATTAAGGGGCATCAGGGGTTTGAATCGATTCAAACTTCGCATGAACCGATTCATACCTCTCTGTTTGTAAAATTTTTTTGAAGAATCAGGTCTGTGAATGGATTCAGAGGACTGTTGAATCGATTCAATCGATTCTGTTTCCTTTTGTACTACATTTTTAAACTGCTGAATCGATTCTAGGCTCAAGGCAACACTTGTAGATCATTGAAACATCAGTTTTTATGGTTCTTTTTACCTTCTAAAGCAATCAAACATTCATAAATAATATTTAAACCAAACAATTGTTCAATGCAGCTCATGAATTATTCATTCTTGAGAATCATAATACAATCAACATTCATGATTCACAAGATAACTATCATGTCTAAGAGAATTAAGTCACATACTTATTCAATTCTCATGCTCAATGATAAGAATCATTCAATCAAAGATAGTCAAATGTTTCACCAATTTGTTTGGAATGAATGTAATTATTTCACATTAGACATCTTTAATATTCCTAATTCTCTCCTAATATTTATGAATTGTTCCTTTGCAAGAGGTTTTGTGAATATATCAGCTAATTGCTTAGAGATTTCAACATGTTCAAGCACACAATCACCCTTTAACATATGATCTCTAATGAAATGGTGTCTAACCTCAATATGTTTGGTTCTAGAATGTATCACAGGATTCTTTGAAATATTAATGGCACTTGTATTATCACATTTAATAGGCACATGGTCTAATATAACACCAAAATCTAGAAGTTGTTGCCTCATCCAAAGGATTGGAGCACAACAACTACCAGCTACAACGTATTCTGCCTCAGCTGTGGACAATGCAACACTCACTTATTTCTTGCTATGCCAAGATACAAGAGAACTACCAAGCAAGTGACAAGTAACACTAGTGCTTTTCCTAACAAGTTTACATCCTGCAAAGTCAGAATCAGAGTAACCAATGAGAGTGCATTCAACCCCTTTGGGGTACTATAAACCAACATATTGAGTTCTAACCAAGTATTTCATTATTCGTTTTATGGCAGTCAAGTGTGATTCTTTTGGATATGCTTGATATCTTGCACACATACACACGACAAACATTATGTTCGGTCTACTTGCAGTAAGATAGAGTAAAGATCCAATCATACCTCGATATTTGGTAATTTCCACATCTTTACCTTTCTCATCTTTGTCCAAGTAGCAAGATGTGCTCATAGGGGTGGCAATTTCATTTGCCTTATCCAAGTTGAATTTCCTAAGCAGTTCCTTGCAGTATTTGGATTGACTAATGAATGTGCCTTCTTTGGTTTGCTTAATTTGCAGCCCAAGGAAGAATGTAAGTTCTCCCATCATGGACATTTCAAATTCTTCCTGCATTAACTTAGCAAACTCCTTGCAAGTGGCACCAAATATAATATCATCCACATATACTTGGACCAATAGTATGTTATTCTTTTTGTGCTTGATGAATAGTGTTGTGTCAACCTTTCCTCTTTTAAAATTGTTTTCTAAAAGAAATTTGCTCAATCTTTCATACCAAGCTCTTGGAGCTTGTTTTAAACCATATAAAGCTTTTCTTAGTTTGAAAACATGATTTGGAAATTGATAATTTTCAAAGCCAGGAGGTTGATCAACGTATACTTCTTCTTGAATGTATCCATTCAAGAAAGCACTCTTGATATCCATTTGGTATAATTTGAAATCTCTACAACATGCAAAGGCTAACGATAGTCTAATAGCTTCCAACCTAACTACGGGAGCATATGTTTCTTCATAGTCTATGCCCTCTTCTTGATTGTAACCCTTAGCAACTAATCTAGCTTTGTTTCTAGTGATTATTCCATTTTCATCTAGCTTGTTCCTAAATACCCATTTGGTATCTATTATTTGGTGATCATTGGGTCTTGGCACAAGTTCCCAAACTTCATTTCTTTCAAATTGGTTTAATTCTTCTTGCATGGCCAACATCCAATGTTCATCAATAATAGCCTCATTTATATCTTTGGGTTCTATTTGTGATACAAAAGCTAAGTGATTGCATGTATTTCTAATATCGTTTCGAGTACTTACTCCTTTTGTTATATCACCTATGATATTGTCCAAGGGGTGATTCTTTACGGTGATCCACTCCTTTTGTTGAGGTTCATCATTTTGTGTTGTTTTTCCTTCATTTTTGTTTTCTCCTTCATCTTCCAAGTTCATTTCTTGGAAGGTACCTACAAGATCATCAATTTCCTTTCTCAGAGGATTTTGGTTAAGTTCATTGAATTTAACATGTATAGATTCTTCAATTATATATGTTCGTTTGTTAAAGAGTCGATATGCTTTACTAGTAGATGAATAACCTAAGAATATTACTTCATCAGATTTTGCATCAAATTTGCCGAGATTTTCCTTTCCATTGTTTAAAACAAAACATTTTCATCCAACTACATGAAAATAAGAAATATTTGGTTTTCGTCCTTTGTAAAGCTCATAGGGGGTTTTCTTTAAAATAAGCCTTATCAAACATCGGTTCATAACATGGTAAGCGGTATTTACCGCATCGGCCCAAAAATGTTTCGCAATATTACTTTCATTTAGCATAGTTCTTGCGAGCTCCGCTAAAGATCAATTTTTCCTTTCAACAACCCCATTTTGTTGTGGAGTTCTTGGAGCCGAAAAATTATGTTTGATGCCAAATGTTTCACAAAACTTTTCAAAAGATTGATTTTCAAATTCTCCCCCATGATCCGTTTGAATGGATGTTATTTTCAAGTTTTGTTCATTTTGGATGAGCTTGACAAGTTTCTTAAATGCATGATATGCTTCATGTATATGAGTAAGAAACAATGTCTATGTATACCTAGAGTAATCATCCACAATCACAAGACCATAATAGTTTCCACCAAAACTTTTGATTTTTGAGGGTCCAAATAAATCCATGTGTAAAAGTTGTAAAGGTCTAGTTGTTGAAATAGTATTTTTGGCTTGAAAAGAAACCTTTACTTGTTTTCCTTTTTGGCAAGCATCACAAAATTTGTTTTCAAATTTCAGCTTTGGTAAACCAATCACTAAATCTTTTGAAACAAGTTTATTTAGATGGTCTATATGAATGTGAGCAATTCTTCTATGCCATAGCCATGATTCATCTTCTTTAGTTAAGAAGCATTGCACACCATTTGAAGCAAGACAATCTAGATTAATCATATAGATATTATCAACTCTTTGACCAATGAACTTTACTTCCTTGTTTAATTTATTTTCAATTATGCAACAGTTTGATTCAAAAACAATTTTATAGCCCTTATCACATAATTGACTAATGCTAAGCAAGTTATGTTTAAGTCCCTCGACATATAAAACATCATTTATAGAAGTGGAAGAATTTTTACCAATATTTCTGATTCCTAGTATTCTTCCCTTTGTGTTATCTCCATAGGTGACAAATCCTTTACTTCATGGAGTAAATGATATGAACTTACTTTTATCTCCCGTCATGTGTTTTGAACACCCACTATCCAAGTACCAATGGGTGTTACTTGCTTTAAAGCATACCAACAAAACATGTTAAGTTAGAGAACTTGGTACCCATTTTATGTTGGGTCCTTATAGGTTAGTTTGAGGTAATGTTCCTTTAGGAACCTATACTTTTCTCATAACTTTTGGCCCTAGTTTTCTAACATTACAATTAGAAGCATTGTGTCCTTTAAAACCACAATAATTCCATTTAATGAAAGGTGATGCATTTTTACTAGATGGTATGAAGAAGTTCTTATAGTTCTTTTGTTTCTTATAGGCATTGAAACCTAATCCAGTTTTATCAAACATGCATCTTTGATTTCCAAGTAATATATTCAAGTTATCTCTACCATTTGTAAACTTCTCTAAGGTTTTATTTAAATCCAAAACCTTAGTTTCTAGCATGTCACATTTCTTTACAAAATTACAAGGATTATTCTTGGAGCATGCTTGAACATTTGCTAATTCCTTTTTTAAACATTCATTTTCTTTGCCAAGTTCTACAAGATGTATTTCAAGAGTATCAATAGTTTTTCTAGATAATTTATACTTGCTAGAGAGTTTAACAAATTTATCATACAATTCATCAAATGCATCAAGTATCTCATCTTTATCTAATTCATGGAGGTTTACCTCATTGTCTTCGTCTTGATGGTTGGCCATGAGACAGAGATTTGCTTCTTCATTTTCGGATTTATCTGAACTGCTCACTTTGTTGTCATCCCATGCTATGTATGCTCTCTTTTTTCCTTTTTGATCCTTGTTTTTATTTTTGAGACTTTGACAATTTGTTTTGAAATGTCCTTTCCTTCTACATTCAAAACAAGTTGGTAAGGAGTTATTATCTTTGGGGGTGAATTTCTTACCTTTAGAAGTGAAGCCCTTTTGAAATCTTTTGTTTCTCATTAGCCTTCCAAGGCGCTTCACAAATAATCCTAACTCATCATCATCATTTTCTTGGTCACTTTCAGATTTGTCTTTTTCAATAGAGGTGGCTTTAAGAGCTAGCCCCTTCTTCTTGGAAGACTTTTCTTCTTCCTCTGTTATCCTCAATTCTTTTAACTCTTGCTCCTGTTCTTGTAACTTACCAAATAGAGTAGTAAGAGATATTTCATTGATGTTAGGAGATTGTTTGATGGCGGTGACTAGAGGTTGCCATTCCCTGGTGAGACTTTTTAACACTTTATGAATAAGTTCTTTGTTAGTGTAAGTCTTGCCAAGAGTAATAAGATGATTTATAATAAGGGTGAACCTCTTTTGCATATCAACAATTGTTTCTCCAGAATTTAATCTGAAGCTTTCATATTGACTAGTTAAGGTACTAATCTTAGAGTCTTTAACATCACTTATACCTTCATGGGTTATTTATAAGGTATCCCATATATCCTTGGCGGATTTACATGTAACTACTCTAAAGAATTCATCAGGGCCTAAAGCTAAAGTGATTATATTTTTGGCTTTATAGTTATATTGGACTTTTTTTCTTCTTCGCTAGTCCAATCATCCATCAACTTTTCTACTTGCTTACCATCTACAGTATGCATTGGTACAAAAGGACCATTTTCAATAGCATTCCAAACTTTCAAGTCTATAGATTGCACAAAGATTTTCATTCTTTCTTTCCAAAAAGCGTAACCCTCACCATTGAAAGCGGGAGGTCTATTTGTGGCACCACCCTTGACAGGGCCCGTAAGCGCACGGGTTATGTCGCGTAATATAAAAGATTATCGTTCTCCATAGGGACTATTTTCAAAGTACCAGCATATTGAAATTTAATTATCCACACAATTGATTTTTAATGTTTTTGTAAAATAAAACAAATTAAAAATAAATTTAGAAACAAAATTTACTTGACACTTAAAAATCAGAGTTGAGAGTATCTTGGGATTTCGGGGGATCAAGACTCTATTTTATGTTAATGAATTTTAACTTTTCATAAATAAGAATCAAATTAAGTTTTCCAAGGCGAATTTTCCTTAAGCTAATTAATATGTTCCTCTTGGAATCCTATTAATGTACCTAACCTATGGAAAGCGTTGCTTAATCCTTAGAAAAGGCCCATTATCGTTTTGTGAAAATCCATTTTTAAAATTTCCCAAAAGATTTTGATTACTTTCACGGTTTTACCGAGGTCACAAAAAGTATTTCAAAAACTTAGGCTTAGTTCAAAAACTTTCCAGTAACAATAAATCTCTCGATTCTATTAATTACTTAAACTTACTAATATACCCGCAAGTATACAGTTTTATCACTTAGGTTCTTGTTAGGAATTACTAAGAGCATTGAGCATTTTTTTGAACTAAATGGAAAACAGAAATTTATTTAATTCCAAGTCAAAATAACATTATCATAAAATATTATCATACCCCCTTCATCCCAAGATAATTAATTTAGTTACTCATGAAATAATTCAAATTCATATATATAATGGAAAAATAAAACATACAAGACATGGTAAAAATAAAGACTTATGGGTTTCTCCAAAAGCTCAGAATAATTTTACCACTGTATTTTCTTGTTGCTATTTTCCTCCACCAATTACAAATTGGAATACTCACTTTTACAATTCACAACTCTTAAATAAAAGAAAGAAAAAGAAAATAAAAGAGAATTGGGACAGAAAAATAAAAAGAAAGAAAACGAAAGAAAGGAAATGGAACGAAGAAAGAAATAAAGAAAAGAAAGAAAAGAGGAACGGAAACAGAAACGAAAGAGAGAAAGGAAAGAAAAGAAAATGAAAAGGAACGGAAAACAAAAGAGAAAGAAAGGAAATAAAGTACAAATGAAAGGGAATTTTATACTAAGAGTCACGCTGTTAAGTAATGTCGTCCGTCCCTTGGCTTCAGACCTCCCCTCTATTTATAGAGGTCTTGGACGTTAACAATCGGTGGCAAGTGGGGCTTCTCCTTTTGTCTTGTAGTCAACCGCCCCACTAGATCAGTATTGGATACAGCCTGGATGGAGTTGGTAGGAACAGCTTGCACCTAAACAGCTATAGGGAACGGCGGCTAGTGGGTTTCTCCTTTGTCTTGTTGTCAGCCACCCCCCATAAGTTAAGGATCTACTTGGATAGTGGAAATCCAAGTCAGCATGGGCAATCGGTGGAATTATGGGTCAGTTTTCTCCTTCTGACTCGGATTTAGTGGATCGGTCAATATCTACCAATAGTGGGAAACAATCCGAGTGGAAAAGGTGCCTTTTGTACACAAGACCGAGTGAAAGCTTTGCTCGGTGTTGCTTTGCTGGATATTATGGAGAGGAGCTGGACAGTGTTGTTGCTGGACGGTGTTGAGAGGATAGAGTCGGTGTGAGTGGATGTGAAGAGAGCTGGACGAGCAAAGCAACTCTGATTGAAACATTCAATCGAAAACCGATTAAGGAACCGATTGAAACATTCATTCAGAACCGATTGAAAAGTGATTCATTCAGAACTAATTAAAAAATGGCTCGAGACCGATTGAAGGATGACTCGAAATTGACTGAAGAGGGACTCAGAACCGACTGAAAAGTGGCTCACTCAGCACATGTTCATGCCCTCCTTCTTTCTCATGTGACTGATACACTCAGACATATTCATTCGGACACATTCACTCAAAAGTCTGACTTGCTTCTCACTCGGAATTGCCTCAACCGTCAATCAGCCCATTCGGTTGTTTTCACTCAGGAGTCAGATATACCTTTCACTCAGAAATTTAAACTTGAAAGACTCTGGAATCTGGCTGATAGAAGTTCTTCCCATGTCCGAGCCTTGCTTTGCTCGGAAATGTAACTTTCTGCCCCAACTCACTCGGTAGTCTTCCCTGGAGACATCTCACTCGGGCTTTGTGTGAAACTTTGAGAGTTTTCCCGAGTCTGATTCATTCCCGGTCGGATCTTTCCTTACTTGAAGAGACATTTTTTCGAAACACTACTCGGAAAGGACCTGTTCCACTTGAGAATGCCATCTTCTCCGAATGACACCACTTGGAGACCTCCTTATTCAACAGTTTATTCATTCTGTGTCTTCTTCTGCTCGGACAATGGTCCACTCAGAGACAGTTTTTGCCTAGAAAAACACTTGTTCCCCAATCAGACGTGCTTCAGTCAGTATTCTCTCACTCGGATTAGTTGCAGTCGGGGGGCTTCCACTCGGATTCACCTCCAACTGAGACTTATTCCTTTTCAGCATTGAACCTCCAACAGGGTCAGGCATTTATCACTCGGAATGGCTTTGACAGGGAACCTTCCACATGGATTCACCTCTAACAGTGAAGTATTCCACTCGGTAACGCTCCATTCTGAGTCATTTCACTCGGATTTGATCATTTCTGAGTCATTATACTCGGATTTCATCATTCTGAGTCAGAATTCAACATAAAAGAGAGTTCTGTCCACTTTGGGCTTGTTCTTCTTGTTTCTTTATCATTTTATGGTCGTTTTTCTCTTGTTATTGACCCTTTATTACCTTAATTTCTGCAAAATAACATACCCAAGTAGAATATAGTGGAAAGAAAGCAAAAATCACAATAAATAAAGGAAATACAGTGGATAATGATTAAAATCCTAAGCAAACTAGATCTAATTTATTGTGTTATAAAGCACTTATCAACCCTCAGGAAAAAGGTTTAGAGAATTTGAGGCCATTTGTTCTCTTGAGCTGTTAAACTTGATCTACCAAGAGTCAAGCTCTGATACCACTTGTTATTCAAGTGGCCTCAATACTCAAGAGGGGGGAGGGGGCCGTGAATTGAGTGTTTAAAAAATTTAACTTGGAATACCGTTGAACTTGGTTCTTTATGCAATCTTAATGAGATATGCAAAAATTCTCAAGCAGCAATAATCAAATGCACAATAATTTGTTTGATTTGAGATAAAGAGCTTCTTTGAGAATAGTGAGACTTAACAGAGAAATGAGAATCAAGAGAGAATAATGGTTTGGTAATTTTATCAAACAGTTGGTGTGCAGGTAGTTTAGTAACTTCTTATGAACACAATTAATTCAAGCAATCAACTCAGGCAATTTAACAAAGAGTTGGTATGCATATATAAGTAAAGAGTTCAAGGTAAGAAGAAATGCAAACCAATTTAACGAGTTCCACCAATCCAGTGTACGTCTCACCTTTAAGCAACCCACTTGAAGGATTCCACTATTCAGGATTTGAGATACAAGCTTTGAGCAATTCTCTCCTAGTGTCCCATACTCAAGAACCCAATCTCACAAGCAAAGGGCAACCCACCCAGTCTCACAATCTCTTAATATCCCAAAGGTTGAACCCCAACCTTTGTAACCACTCAACCTAGAGTTAACTTTGGTGCTTGGTGTTTATGTTTACAAGCAATATACTCTCTCAATAGAGTGGATAAGCAAATGAAGAGCTCTCACTGTTTCTAACTTTCAACAAGAGAGGATATACAAGTTCTAAGCTCAAGGATTCAGAATATACAAAGAAAATGAACTCACTAAGCACAAATGTAAGTAAAAATTGATTGCCTCTTGTTGTGTGTTGTTGTGCTTGAGTTGGGGATCCATTTATAGAGCTTTGAAGGTCCTCCTAGCCGTTGCAAATGAGTTCTAGGTTGTCCCTTCATGTATTGGGTGTTTGGATCTCAGTTTCCCACTCAAAAGTGTCTTTTTAATGGTGTTTCCCATTACTTGAATCGATTCATACCTTTTCGAATCAATTCAAGACATTCTGACTTGGGCATTTTGGGCTTCTAGGAGCGTGTGAATCGATTCACGCTTTGGTGAATCGATTCAGGGTGTTCTGTTTTGAATTCCTGGGCTGTCGGCTTCGTGTGAATCAATTCAGGCTGTTGTGAATCGATTCAGGGTGTTCTGTTTTTATATTTTTGGGACTTTCAGGCCTTTGAATCGATTCATGCGTATGTGAATCGATTCAAGCAATGTTGTTTGTTGTTTTTCCATGTTTTTTGATGTTTCCTTGATGCATTTTGAGTCATGGTTCCTTTACTTGATCTTCATGCATAGTTTTCTTGATTCTTTGATCATATGGGAGCATGTTCTTCATGATTCCTTGAATCTTTGATTTGAGTACATCAATTAAATTCTTTGATTTGTTCATTTCACTTGTTTTTGATCCATGAATGATACTCTTCCTGTTCTTGTGTACTTGTCATTATCAAAATCTATCTACAACATGCAAATACAACCATTTCCAATTATCTTTATTCTTAACTTGGTAAACCCCATAAGCAATAGGCCGAATATGGTTGTTGGCATCCTGTCTTACAATAATCAACAATTTCCCCCTATAGTATCCTTTCAAAAAAACACCTATCAAGCCTCACCAGTGGTCTTTTACACTCTACAAATCCATCTCTACACCCCTTTAAACAGATGTATAACCTACTAAACACTGGGGGGCCTTCAAGGTGTGGCTCATACTCCATCTTCACTGTTGACCCTAGGTTTCTCTTTAATAGTTCCCTGTAATAGTCTCATAACATGGCGAACTACTGCTTTTCACTTCCTTTAATCACTTTTCTGGACCTTTTCATTGACTTGTAAATCATCTTATCCTCTAGCTTCACTTTGTACCTTTCCCTAAACAATTCATATACCCCTGAATGTGTAATATTACAGTGCCTCCTCATATACCTCACCAACTTCCCTGTAATCCATTGCTGGTCACATGCTGAATTTTTGAAAACCCTCATACATGTATGATGGTCATTGAAGGTTTTGATCTGATATGACTACCTAATTGGGTTCAGACTACAAAAAATTTCCCAACCACAATGCTTGTCCTTGTACCTTGCCCTGGCTCTGACCTTGTCATTCTTCACCCATATAAACTCCCTACCTAGATGTACATTATAATCTTTAACTACATGTTTAAAGATAGTAAGTGAAGAGAACTCCATTTCACACTTAAGCACTACATGGCCAAAGGTAGTTGTCTTATTGTATTGAGGATAGATCTCTCTTTCCTCATCCTCATCATCTGAACCTTAAGGGGTCTTCAACTCCTCTGAAGCCCATGATTCATCAAAGCCTTCATCAACGCCTTTACCACTCAACCTATTTCCAACTATATCCTCATTATCAGTATCACTGTCAAATATGGTAGGAATAGCTGACTTCCTATTCTCCTGAACCTTTCTTTTCTATTTCTTCTTGCTACAATCCTCATCCTCATCCTCTAAACCTTCAACACTGGTCTCATATCCCCCTCTAACATCTTCTTCACTGATCCTAGAGCTACCTTCAACATCCTCTTCCCTACTCTTAGCACTAACACCCTCATTTTCATCATCCACCCAAACCATCACCTTCACCTTATCAGCTTCAATAGGGTTCCCCTTATCTACATCCATCATTATTGTGTCATCAACTGGATGTTAAAAATATACCTCCATTACATTCTGGTTATCATTGGCATATCTAACCATGTCCAATATATCAGAGTCCCCCTCCAACACATTCAACCCTTCATTCATCTCAAATCTGGGGTCATACCAATAGATCTTCTCTATCCTAAAGTAGCCACGATTTTTAGCGAACCTAATGAAGGAAAAGAAGACTAGATAATAAAGGTCCAACTTCTCTTACTCTTCCACTTTACCCCCTTTATAGCCTTTTTTTCCATGACCATCAATCACAAACCTACCTCCAATATAAAGCCTGATCCGAATATCCTACCCCAAATTAACAACAAAATCAAGTTTATTATGTTGTTACCCTAAACCCTGAACAGATTAGAGTGCTCCCTAAATAGATTAGAAAAAACATAAAAAACTAAATAGATTGGATTTGGATGGTGTACAAGGGCCTGCCATTCAACTCCATTTCACACTAAATAGATTGGGCTTGGATGGAAAACAAGGGAACCTCATCCTTTACAAATGAACACTAAAGAAAAGGAAGTCAACCCTAAACACTAAACAAAACAACTAAACATAGCACTAACAAAATAACTAACACATAAACATTAACATCTTCATTAACACTAACAGAAGCATGACAGTAGATAGAAGCATAACAATAACAGGCATAATAATAAACATAAAATAGAGGCATAATAAAAAACACATGTTCAAAAAATAAAACAACTCAAACAACTTTAAACCCTAAGCAACAGAACTATCTTCATTAACAAATACCATAGCAACTCGAACAAATCAATACATGTTTGAAAAATAAAACATCTCAAACAACTTTAAACCCTAGGCAACAGAACCACCTTCGTTAACAGATACCACAACAACTCAAACAAATCAATAAATGTTCAAAAAATATTTTCGCATAACATTTTTGAACTTAACAAACTAAACAACCCACGAAACATGTTTGAACTCAATAAAAGGCACAAAACCCTAACATTATAAAAAACCTTAACATCATAAAAAAACATAATGGTTTAGGATTTAATAACCTTAACACTATTTCCCAACGCTTATGACAAAAATTTAACACAATAGAAAAGACAAAACTGTAACACGATCCCTCAGAAGGTCGATGAATTAGGGCTTGGGGTTTTACTTTACGTGAGACACTTAGGAAGATTGGGGAAATTAGGGTATTAGGATTCGAGAGAGAATTCAGAGAATTAGGGGATTAGGGTTCGCTAACAAGAGAGAAAGCAATATGTCCCTATGTCTCTATCTGTCGTTTACTGTGACCAAACAAAATGACGACGTTCTACTAAAGCTAAACAACATCGTTTTGATTCTATGACGCGTCAAATGGGAACAACATCGTTTGATGCTTACATGGATGTCCCAGTTGGCACTTAACGATCCATGTCACCTACTTCCAACAGACATTTGGTATCTGTTAATGGCAAGGACCTAAGTGTCCGACGATGATGGACGTGGGGGATCAAAGAGACCAACTAACTAAACAGAGGACCTAAGTGTCCGACCGTAACAGGGACAGGGACCAACTGGGGTATTTTGTCATTATTTTGTTAATATCTATTCATAATTATATATATATATATATGAAAATCCCAGAAAATGTAATTTCACCTTTAAAATATTAACCGCATCGAAATTACTATTATTATTAGTTTACTATATTTATTTAATCCTTTTTAACTTATTACTTATTTTAATCATTAAATTCATTTATAAAGTATTAAACTCGCATAGTTAATTATTTACGGTTGTCGACGTGATACGTAAAATAAACTAAAATAAATCATAATTAAGCGTGAAATTGGTAGGAATGCTCGTAACGTGTGATTTCTTCAACATATCTTTAGCAGGGCTTCTGGGAGGATAGCAGGATGCCATAAACTCTGGCAGAATGTATAGGATGGAGGAACTTATCAAAAATTATAAAAAATTAAATAAAATGTATAATTAATTACAAACCAAAATAAAAATATAACCAGGCCTGCGGTAACTTCTTATAAACTATAAATCGAGGTGGCAAGACTTCCGAAACTCAGGGAGGGGCTGGCAGAGCTCATAATCTTTGACGCACGACTCAAAAACTTACAAAAACATATAAATACACCCAAGAACATAAACAAAATTTGCTGGCAGTGGCAAAAAATAATGAAACTATCAGTAAAGTTAGCAGAATTCAACAAAAAATGGTAGGGACACTGCCGAGGGCCGTATATATAATTTAGATAAATTAAAAATGAGTTTGAGTGAAGAAAAACTCTCCTTACCTTATGGTATGGTCACATTTTTTTTAGAGAGAAAAAGGAACCAAATTCCAAAAATTCACCTATCGCTAATTACTTCACGCTAATCATTCCCGATCGTTCCCGGAACCTAGAAAACTTGACATAAAAAGACCAAAGATGAGGGAATAAGTCATGACCAAAAAAGGGGAAGAGGAACAATCATTGCAATTACTAAAATTTAAAGGAGAAAATCAAATGGAAGAAGAAATTAGAATTAAAACGAAGAAGAAAAATTCTCTGATCATTTACCGGTTATAAGGAGGTGGCCACGACCTTAAGGAGGAGGTGGTGTAGAGGCTGGAAATGATGATGGAAGCCTTCAATAAAGCTTCTCAGTGGAGGATAGAGGCCAAACGATGGTTGTTTTGGAGGGTGGTAGTCACGGTTGGTGATGGAAATTGGAAGGAAATGGTGGATTTAAGAGGTGGTGATGGCCATGGAGGGTGAGGTCGTGAGGAAGAGGAGATGATGATGGGGTTAGGGTGGCTATTGGTAGCGTGTTGGTGGTTAAGAGAGGAGAGTTTTAGTTGTTGTTTTAAGAAGAGAATAGGCAAATGGTGTTTGGTGCTGAGAGAGAGAATGATGAAAGGTGAAGTGAAGAATTATGAAGTTTAATAGAGGAAGTGGTAAATTTATTAAAGAGGGTAAATAGCCTGTGAGGCTAGGTAGGGGAGTGATGTGTCAGATGGTGGTGTAGTGTGTTGGTGCTAGAAAACGGTGGCCGAAAAAATTGCTTAATGTGTAAGGAACCGAGGGATGCCTTGGTTTTTGGTAACTGGAAATTAAAATAGTTTTTAATAAATCTATACTAAGTCCTAGGATGAGAATTAGGAAAAACTCTCAACATAAAAGTTATAGGTCTCTGTTTTTTCTTCAAGATGGTATATGCCATGCAAAAATCTAGTAACCAACGCGAGAGTTATACCTGAACCAAGGAAAAGTGCTCCTGGAGCTTTTGAATTCTTTAGGGCTGAAAAGATTAATTTACTGGAACCAGGGCTTTGGGAATTGAGCTCTGAGCTCTTCATGAAAGTTGTAGGATTTTCTTATATAAAACCATAGAGAAAGAACAAAGTGGTTTCAACATCGTATGAAGGAGATATGTGTATTTTACTAAAACTGGGTAGTGTTGTTACAAATCTAGAATAACCTTGAAACTATTGAATTAACTGCACTGATTGAGAAAGAATTAGATTTCGAGTTCTTCATAAGAATTGTAAAGGGATTTGATATGAGAATTGTGAAATTAGAACAAACTAATTTTGAGCTCGTATGAGGAAGAGATGATTTTTCGGATAAACTAGTGTGATTTAACGATATTAACAAACAAGTTTCAGGGTACGAATTTTTGATTTCTCAAATTGGGGATGATTAGTTTTGAATCAACATTCGAGGCTAGAAGTAGAGATTGTTAGGTTTTTCATAATGAAGAAACTAAGATAAGAATCGCTTGATTTTGACTTTGTATGTAAAAGTTATGCCTGAAACACTGAAGGTCCCAGGCTGAATCTGAGGGTTTCGATTTAATTAATTGTTTTCTCAAGAAATAAGGTCGATAGGGCCCGAATTAGGATTAGATCCCTTCAGGAGAAGTGTTTAGATTCTCCAAACGGTTCATTAAGGATTGACCATGCTGAAATCAAATATCCGAAAATGCTTGCAGGATCAAACGTGGGAGGTACCTGAGGCACGGGTTGGGCCTACCAGACCGAATCTATTTTTCTCGATTTACTACAAGGTTGCCCTATCAAGACTTCTTTCTCTATGGGATCACTAGTCTCCAGTCGAATCGTCGATACCTAACCATTTACTGGTTCCGAAGTTAAATTCGAGAACCTAATAATATTTTATTATTAAATATATTTATCAAATAAATAATTATTAATTAAATAAAATATCATTATTATATATACATATATATTCAAAATTAATTAATTAATTATTAATTAAATATTAAAATTAAATATTATTATACTATTATTAATTATTATTAAATAATTAAATATTATTATCATGAAAATATTATAAATATTATTAACTAATTACTACTTAACCAAACATGATTATTAACATCGAATATTGTCAACATTATTGTTATTATTATTTAATCATATTGTATTACTCTCATTGTTATTGGGTACTTACCTATACTCATTCTTTCTCGTCTCAATTTTTCCTTCACCATCATCATCACACATTCTCATTCTCTTCACAACCCTTATATTTCCTGAACTTGGTTTCTCATTACTCATACTCTCTTAAGATCCCTACATCTCACACTAATACCTCGATTTGGTTCATCTCTCATCATTTTCTTGTACTAAGGACAACTCAAAGAGTAGGTCAAAGCCTCATGCTTTCCATAGAAAGCTCAATAGGGCACCCTTAGGGTTTTTGAGGGTCTGAGATCCTACTCTAAAACCTAGGTTGTTACACTAAATATTAAAGAGAATTGATTAATTAATTCAGTAAAGGAGACTAAAGTTGAACATATGTGATTCTGTGTTGTTTGAATAACTATCTCATTTTGGTTCTAATGGTCAAACGTGGCCTAGTTGAGCTACCCATAGGTTAGGTAGGACCTAGTGGTGAGGTGAGGAGCTACGCAGTGCTCAATGGACCATGTAGGGTTCACAAATGATCTGATAAGACCCCCAACTGGCGGCTGATCTATTTTTAGTATCTGGATACTAGCGAGTCTAATTTAACCCTGTATAAGGGTCAGTGTTGCATTGTCTATTTGATAATATGAAACATGATATGCATGTTTTGCTATATACAACCTAAGTGACATGTGATGTTATAAATATCTAAGTTATTAAAGATGAATTGATATGTGTGTGCGTGTGAACATTGTTATTGGTAGACTAGGTGGCTTGAAATGTTTAAAATTGTAATTGATGTGATTAATGATTGGACAATTGCATGGTATTGAGTTTCTTGAGTGGAAAGTGTAGTGGTGATTAAATATGCTTACATGTGTTGTACTGGAATTATAAGAAGTTAGAAAATAATGATGAAGGTGGAATGAATAGGAGGAATATATAGGAGTATGGGGCATTAAGGTTAATGTTATGCCTTTTTCAATTTAAGTTTCTATATTAATTAATATGCCCGACACTCTCCCCTTTTTATTGTTGATTTATTTAAGTAACTAATGACAAAAATATCACGGACATCGTGGAGGTGAGCACCAAATGAGTCCGAGATGCCAAGGAATGATGGGTGGATTTGTATTGCTTATAATAATATAAATTATGAGTAATTTGTTAAATATTTATGTTTTGGATAGCTTATGGTGTGTATATACTATTTTGGATGACATGGGGCCATTGTCTCTTTTTGAATTGCGTGATTATATGCAGGTGCTGTTATGTGTGTGTGTGTTATGCAGATAGATGGCGTGAAGGCAAGTAGATAATGATGAGGAATTATATATGTGATGTCTAGGTATTGTGAAGATGGAATAAAATGACACTAAGCCAATATATGGGTGAAACTGTATGTTATAGGCATGATATGCTTGATACAGTTGATGACAATATTGCTATTGTATTGATTGAGAATTGTTTATGGTATTCAGAGTCCCCAGAAGGTACCAATAGGTCCCTAGGCATATTTATGACTTGTGTGTGAAGTGAAATTGCCAATTGAATGAGGATGGATAAGCCTTTAATAATGGAATAGAGAGAAAATAAGATAAATGCATTTTTTTGCATAACCCCGCGATATGAAAGAATTTTTTAGTACGGATTGTGCCAACGATTTTGAAATAAGTCCTAGATAGTACCCATAAAGTTTCGTAGCATTCAAAGTTAAAACGGGTAAATTTGGGGATACGAGAGTTGGCCCGGAGGCCATAATCTATAGAATTACTACATCTATACTAATGGTAATCAATTATAGAATTCTGGTAATCGATTACCAGCTTGTTATTGAAACTGCGTCTGACCTAGGCCAAATTAGCTCTTGCATTCTTCACAAAAGTCATAAATAATTAAGTTACAGACATTTCCATTTTGATTCACCTCAAACAGAAGTCTGTAGCTCAAGTTATGCCTAAAATACTACAAAGTGTTAATGCTAAAAATTGTATGCATAACAGTTTTATATTTTCATGAATTGGATAATCTTAGGGGCATAATTGGCCTTTGACCCCTGCATAACATTTTTAGATCATTGAATTGTGGAGGTGTACTAATTGGATTCACCTCAATCGAAGTTTTATAGCTCTTATTAGATGTAAAATACTAAACGATATGCAAGAAAAGTGCATCCTAAAAATTTTTAAAAAACTTCTTCTTGTTGTTCTTTGAATTTTTGTGTGCTACATTATTTAAAATAAAATCTACTAAATTGATGTTAAAACCTCTAATTTAAATTAAGTAAATGCGGAAGGATGTCACAAGGTGGTATCAGAGTGGTTCCATTCCGGACCGAATAATTTTATAAAAGTGTACAAGGTCAAACTACATTAAGTAAAATATGGCGATAAATCATATGACATCTGAGTGAAATGTTACATATTGAGGTGCATTAGAATTGATTTAATAGTGTGGCTGATTGAGTATCTATGTATGTATGGTCATATGATACAAGTTAGAATTATATTACTTGAATTGAGTATTGGTGTCTGTATGTGTGAAAGCAATGTTTTGAATGTTACCATGTGTTGGGTAATTTTTGTATTCCATGTGAATGAAATAATAAGTCATGATAAAGCTACTAAGAATGGCTTAGTAACACGAACTAAGGTAAATGAGAATAAGGACGTTGTGGTTAAATTAATGAGAAATATAGCCTGAGTGGCTGAATTTTGTTTTAATCTAGGGTCTAGTGCTAAGATAGTAGAGTTGGGGTTAATTGACAAGAAATATGATATATGAGTGGTTGTATATATATATATATATAGTCTATGATGAATTATTTGAATACTGTGTGTCCCTATTGGTAAGTTCCTTGGCATGGTGCTCTGTTGGTACTCCGATGGTGCGATATCCTTATACTAAGGTATTTTTCTATAACTCAAAGTAGTTTGAGTAGTTGTTGTATTATATTACTAGACGAAAGGATAAGTACCTGTATTATGTTGTTGATAAGATACAGGTGGTAGATTAAAATAACAAAATGGGCATGTTATACTTTGAATAGAATTTTATTGGTGAATAGAATATGTTAAGAACTCTCGGTGATTTGAGCTAAATGGCTTGGGTGATATTAGATATCTAATCAAAGGTATAAGAGTTATGGTGATGAATTATGTGTATTGGTCATAGATGTAATGGTTGAGGGTCGCCCCAAAATAGGTCATGAGTGACCTATACAACTTGTTTAAGGTTGCTTAGAATACTTTCTACCTCAAAAGATGCATATAGTTGCTTGCAATGCGCACAATATGGCATAGGAGATTATGATTAAGTTTGAATATCAAATTATTAAGGAGTTATTTATAAATGTATGAATGAAACCAACAAAATTAAGATTTGTCTGGAAATTCTAAGAGTTAAGCCACAATTGTACTATGGTGCAACAAATTGCATAAATGGTGGCACGTTGACTCGAGTTTTTCGAGTGTTGTGGTCAAGTGTGAATGTGAGAGAATTATTAATGGAAATAATTGGTAATGGGATGGATTGATGAGTGAAATTTTAATCAGCAGGGATATGGTATCCTTAAATATATCTTCAAATATCTGGAAGGTATATGAGGTTTGCTAGTGCAAAATATAAAAGGTGAAAAAGTTAATAGAGTGTGTTTTGAATAAGCAAAAGCTTAAAAAAGGCCTAAACGTGTTTTTATGCATATCTTCCTCATCTGGTGGAATTTTTGAATAAGACTTATGACAACAAGTCATCAATGAGGAAGAGATGTTGGTGTCCAAATTTCGTGTGGTTTGAAGGTCATTTGACCAAAAAGAGGATTCGTGTAAATTGAGAAGGAAAAATTCAATTGGTGTAGAAAATTCTACAAAATTTGGAAACAACGCAATGTTGGTTTTTCACGCGTGGTGATCGACGTGTTAGGAATTTGGCCTGACCGTCAACACGAGACACATACATAACCTTTTTATGAACGATTAGTCGCAAGTTTCACTTAAATCGAAGGTCCGACAAATGAGATACTCATAATTTTTTTGAATTCCATAGCTATTGCCAAACTGTTGTGGTAGCACTTCAGGCAGCGACTTCTGCATGATGTTGTGATTAATCAAAGTGAAATTAGCTCATCGTGTCTTCACGATAAATTTAGAGCATTAAGTTGTAGGAATTATGAAATCGAATTCATGTCGATTCGAGTCCTAGAGCAAAGATATGTATGTTTTTTTGAAAACTATTTTCTGTTGGAATTCTGTTACCCATGCAACTTTATGCAAAATCTAGGAACAAATCATAAAGAATTTATGTCGTGACCGAGATCGCGGCGGGAGGCAGACCGAAAAAGATAAACCATTTTGAAATCCTTTGAAAAAACAGGGGATCGCCACCAATATTTTTTAAAGGTAAAATACCGGGAAAACCCTTTTTAAAGCATTCATAAAAGTGAAATTCTAAGTTCGGAAGTCTAGTTACAGGTGAGGAAGGTATTAACACCTCACACTATCCATTATAAAACGGTTACCTCAAATTAATTATGCACATATTAAATAGCCTAAAAATTAATTTAACTTCTTAAGAAAAGGAACAGACAACACGGACAGGGAAATTTGGAAATAAGGTTAACAGGACGTCCCGTCCATATTAATCTTAAATTGAACAACTTTGTTAAACAGTAATAGTCATAATTAAAAATAAAACAGAACAAAATAAAGATTAACAGGACGTCACATCCAAGTTAACCTTAACTTGTAATAAAAAATTAGAGATTAAGATAAAATTAAATAAGATGAGATAAAATATAGTTAATTTAAACAAAACAAAGACTATCAATCGTCTCGTTCAAATTAACCCTTTTTTATAAGAAACACTATCATAAATAAAGGATATTATAAAGAGTGAGGGGATTAATAAGACGTCTCATCTAAATTAATATTGAAAATATGAGATTAACAAGACGACTCATCTAAATTAACCCTTTTTTATAAGAAATATTATTATTTAAATGAAATAAAAGCGGATTTAAAATTTGAGAAGATTAACAAGACGTCTCATCTAAATTAACCTTCTCGTCGTAAAATACTTTTTAAAATTAAATAATGACGATATGCAATTAATCAAGATAATAACAAAGACACATGAATTTGTGTTTGAATATGCATTTCAGGTTGAATAATTTTGATAATGACAAAAGGAATTGAAGACTCAAATCAAAAGGCTCAAACTACCATGAAAACAGAGAAAACAGCATCAGACCTGCAAAAACACGCAAGCTAATCGATTACAAGACCAGAGCTAATCGACTATGAAGCTTTTGTCTATTACATAATCGATTACAAGATCTCTCCTAATTGATTAGAGAGCTTCTGTTTGTCACCTAATCGATTGCACCAAGGAAGCCAATCGATTACCAAGCTGAGAAAATGAATTAAAAGCATCAGGTGCATCTGCTAATCGACTACAAGGCTGCCACAATCGATTACCAGTGTTCTGTAATGTCACTAAACGATTACAACTTAAGAACTATTCGATTACAGAGTTTCTGTTTGATACCCAATCGATTACACATAAGCTACAATCGATTACCATGCCGCGTAACCAAATTAAATGCATCGGGTGCCACACATAATCGACTACAAGGTAAAGAACAATCGATTAGCAAGGTTCTGTCTCTTAGCTAATCGATTACGTGGGAAATGCTAATCGGTTACAAGTCTAATTACACTGAAGAATTCAAAGTGTAATTGATTACAGCTCAAGGCCTAATCGATTACACTAGGTCCAGAATTTAGGGAAAAGTGTTTTTAAGTGGGAAACCAGCTCACTTCTCCATTGTTACTCTAATGCCCATGCTGTGTAACGGCTCTAAAGACTTTAGGGCACCTTTCTAAGGCCTATAAATGCAAGACTCCTTCAAAGCAATCAAATCCATCAAAGGGAAATCAAATCCTGAGTCTTGTGAGTTCTATTTCTTTTTTAGTTTCATTTTTTGAAACTTAGAACTTATATTTATAAATCCTCTCTTGTGAGAGTTAGAAATTATGTAAGCCTTCATTTGTTCATCTACTTTATTGAGAGAGTTTATTGATTGTAAAACCAAACATCAAAACACCAAGTTTATTCACTCTAGGTTGAGTGGTCACAAAGGTTGGGGTTCAACCTTTGGGTATTGAGAGTTTGAGAGATTGGGTGGGTTGTCCTTGTGCTAGTGAGGATTGAGTTCTTGAGTGTGGGACACTAGGAAGCTGCAACTGCTCATAGCTTGTATCTCTAAACTTCAATAGTGGAAATCCTTCAAGTGGGTTGCTTGAAGGTGAGACGTACACCGGGGTGGTGGAACTCGTTAAATTGGTTTGCAAGCTTTTCTTCCCTACTCTCTTGCATTTACTTATTGTACTTAATTGGTATATTGATTTAATTGTGATATTATTGCTTGAACTTGAGTAACTAGGCTAAGTTAAAGTGTTGCACACCAAGTGTTTGATAAATTCCCTTAGCAATATTTGCACACTTTCTCATATTGATTCTTGCTCTGCACTTGCTATTTCTTACATACAAATATACTTAGTGAAAAAGGAATCAATTTCAAAGGCATTCTAACTTAAAGTTTTAAAACTCAATTCACCCCCCCTCTTGAGTATTGAGACCACTTGAACAATAGAATTTAACAAAGGAAAGTGGGCCTGACAGGAATGATTCCCGCTCCTACATATTCTTGAGCTTTTGAGAAATCAGGGTTACGTAGTTCTTTGATTAATTTCAAGAAAATATTTAAAATTATATATAAAATTATTTTTAATTGATTTGATTTTTAATAATGAAAGAAAATTTATGAGGAAGGAGAAATACAAGGCGAAGTAATTCGAACGTGCATAAACTTTCGAAGTCTTATATCGCAAATGTAGGAAAAGGTAATTTTACACGACATTGCTCATAAGATTTTAAGACATTTATTTAAAAGAAGCATACATTTAATATTTTCATTTTTCAAATTTAACATAAAACTATTGGTTTTTATCCTTAAAAGATATTTAGATTTTTAATATTTTTTTAATTTTCTAGATTTTGACATAAATAAGAACTATCTACTTTTATTCAAAAATAGATTTAGATTTTTGATATTTTTATTATCCTAAATTTAACAAAAATAATAAACTATTGATTTTTATTCAAAAGTTTTAACACTAAATAACAACTAAGATAATAATAAATAATAGTAAACAATGACAAAAAAGTGAGGTATTTATTTTTCTATTTAAGAATTTTTATTATTTAAAACATAGTCTAATAACATTTCTATAATAACAACATTAAACATAACAAATATATTTTTGTGTTTATAGTGGTTTTTTTTAAGAAAGAAGTAACAAAAACATTTGGGCTTCTAAAGCCCAATACACCAAAAGAACAAACCCTAAGGGTTTAAATTTTAAAAAAAAGTTAAATAAGAAGAGAAGTAAGTGGCAGAAAAGAATAAGGAGGAGAAAGAAAGAGAAGAAAGGGAGAGAGAGGACCAAACGACAGCAGCTTCAGGCGGTCGCAGAGGATCTTGGTCGGCGTGGCTTGCTGTGGTTAGCGGCGAAATCAGTTTGAGCTCACATGATGGTAAGCAAGTAGAAAAATTGATGGATGATTGGACTAGTGAAGAAGAAAAGAAAGTCCAATATAACTATAAAGCCAAAAATCTAATCACGTTAGCTTTAGGCCCTGATGAATTCTTTAGAGTAGTTACATGTAAATCCGCCAAGGATATGTGGGATACCTTACAAATAACCCATGAAGGTACAAGTGATGTCAAAGACTCTAAGATTAGTACCTTAACTAGTCAGTATGAAAGCTTTAGACTAAATTCTGGAGAAACAATTGTTGATATGCAAAAGAGGTTCACACTTATTATAAATCATCTCATTACTCTTGGCAAGACTTACACTAACAAAGAACTTATTCACAAAGTGTTAAAAAGTCTCACCAGGGAATGACAACCTCTAGTCACCACAATCAAACAATCTCCTAGCATCAATGAAATGTCTCTTGCTACACTATTTGGTAAGTTACAAGAACAGGAACAAGAGTTGAAAGAATTAAGGATGGCGGAAGAGGAAGAAAAATCTTCCAAGAAGAAAGGTCTAGCTCTCAAGGCCAATTCTATCGATGAAGAAGAATCCGCTAGTGAGCTTGATGAAGAAGAAGAGTTTGGACTGTTTGTGAAGCTCTTTGGAAAGTTTATGAGAAACAAACGCTTCCAAAAGAGCTTCAAACCTCAAGGTAAGAAACCAATTTCAAATGAAAATTCTTCCTCACCAAATTGCTTCGAATGTGGTAAGGAAGGAAACTTCAAGGTGGATTGTCCAAATCTCAAGAAGAAAAACAAAGAGAAAAGAGGAAGAATAAGAGCTTACATTGCTTGGGATGAAAATGAAATAAATAGCTCAGACGAATCCGAAAATGAGGAAGCCAATCTGTGCCTCATGGCTAATCATCAAGATAAAGATGATGAGGTAAGTCTCCTTGAATTAGATAAAAATGAATTGCTAGATGCATTTAAGGAATTATATGATAAGTTTGTTAAAATCTCAAACAAATACAAGTTATCTAGGAAAACTATTGATACTCTTGAAATGCATCTTGTAGAACTTGGCAAAGAAAATGAATGTTTGAAAGAAGAATTAGCAAATGTTCAAGCACACTCTAAGAATAAACCTTGTGATTTTGTAAAGAAATGTGACATCCTAGAAACTAAGGTTTTAGACTTAAATAAAACCTTAGAAAAGTTTACAAATGGTAGAGATAATTTGAATGTATTACTTGGAAATCAAAGACGCATGTTTAGGATATAACTCTACTAAAAAGGAAAAGCATTACAAAAACTTCTTTGTGCCACCTAGAAAATATTCATCACCATTCACTAAATGCAATCATTGTGGTGCTAAAGGACATAATGCTTTAAATTGCTATATTAGAAAGCTTAGACCAAAAGTGGTAAGAAAGGTGTGGGTTCCCAAAGGGACATTACCACAAGCTAACCAAAAAGGACCCAACATAAAATGGGTACCAAGTTCTCTAAATTAATTTTGTTTTGTAGGTATGCCTCAAGGCAAGCAACACCCATTGGTACTTGGATAGTGGGTGTTCAAAGCACATGACGGGAGATATGAGCAAATTCATAACTTTCACTCCCAAAAGAAAAGGAAGCGTCACTTATGGGGATAATACCAAAGGAAGAATACTTGGCATTGGAAACATTGGTAAAAATTCTTCTACCTCAATTAGTGATGTACTATATGTTGAAGGACTCAAACATAACTTGCTTAGCATAAGTCAATTATGTGATAAAGGATATAGAGTACTGTTTGAATCTAATTGTTGCATAATTGAAAATAAGCTAAACAAGGAAGTTAAGTTTGTTGGTAAAAGAATTAATAATATTTACATGATTGATGTTGATAGTTTGTCTTCAAATAATGTGCAATGCTTCATGACTAGAGAGGATGAATCATGGTGATGGCATAGAAGAATAGCACATATACATATAGACCATTTGAACAAACTTGTTTCTAAAGAATTGGTAATTGGTTTGCCAAAGCTCAAATTTGAAAATAAATTTTGTGATGCATGTCAAAAGGGAAAACAAGTAAAGGTATCTTTTCAAGCTAAAAACGTTGTTTCTACTCAAAGGCCTTTATAACTTTTGCACATGGATTTGTTTGGACCTTTTAAAATCAAAAGCTTTGGTGGTAACTACTATGGTCTAGTAATTGTAGATGACTATTCAAGATATACATGGACCTTTGTTTCTTGATCATAAAAATGAAGCATATCATGCATTCAAGAAACTAGCCAAGATTATCCAAAATGAGCAAAATTCAAAGATTGCATCCATAAGAACCGATCATAGGTGAGAATTTGAAAATTAACTATTTAAGAAATTTTATGAAAAACATGGTATTGGTCATAATTTTTCAGCTCCTAGAACTCCATAACAAAATGAAGTAGTTGAAAAGAAAAATAGATCTTTGGTGGAGCTTGCAAGAACCATGTTAAACGAAAATAACATTGCGAAACATTTTTGGGCCGATGCGGTAAATACCTCTTGTCATGTTATGAATAGATGTTTGATTAGGCCTATTCTAAAGAAAACCCCCTATGAACTTTACAAAGGAAGAAAACCCAATATATCTTATTTTCATATATTTGGATGTAAATGCTTTATGCTTAACAATGGAAAAGATAATCTAGGAAAGTTTGATGCAAAAGCTGATGAGGCAATCTTTCTTGGATATTCATCATCAAGTAAATCTTATCGAGTATTTAACAAACAAACAAATACTATTGAGGAATCAATTCATGTGAAATTTGATGAAAATAGCCATAACCCTCCGAGAAAGGAAGATGTTGATGATCTTGTAGGTACTCTTTAAGAATTGAACTTGGATGACAAAGAAGAAGATAACAAAGAAAAAAACACAACACAAAGAGTGGAAACTCAATAAAAGGAATGGATCACCTCAAAAGACCATCCATTGGACAACATTATAGGTTATATCACAAAAGGTGTAAGTACCCGATGTTCTTTTAATACTTGCAATCATTTAACATTTGTCTCTCAAATTGAACCTAAAACCATTGATGAAGCTATTATTGATGAACATTGGACATTGGCCATGCAAGAGGAACTAAATCAATTTGAAAAAAATGAAGTTTGGGAATTAGTGCCAAGACCCAATGATCACCAAATAATAGGTACTAAATGGGTATTTAGGAACAAGCTAGATGAAAATGGAATAATCACTAGAAATAAAGCTAGGTTAGTAGCTAAGGGTTACAATCAAGAAGAGGGCATAGATTATGAAGAAACGTATGCACCCGTAGCTAGGCTAGAAGCTATTAGATTATTATTAGCCTTTGCATGTTGTAAAGATTTTAAATTATACCAAATGGATGTCAAGAGTGCTTTCTTAAATGGATACATTCAAAAAGAAGTATATGTTGATCAACCTCCTGGTTTTGAAAACCATCAATTTCCAAATCATGTTTTCAAATTAACAAAAGCATTATATGGTTTAAAACAAGCTCCAAGAGCTTGGTATGAAAGATTAAGCAAATTTCTTTTGAAAAACAATTTTGAAAGAGGAAAAGTTGATACAACATTATTCATCAAGCACAAAAAGAATGACATACTATTGGTTCAACTATACATGGATGATATTATTTTTGGTGCTACTAATGAATTACTTTGCAAGGAGTTTGCTAAGTTAATGTAGGATGAATTTGAGATGTCCATGATGGGAGAACTTACATTCTTCCTTGGGCTACAAATTAAGCAAACCCAAGAAGGTACATTCATTAGTCAATCCGAAAACTGCAAGGAGTTGCTTAGGAAATTCAACATGGACAAGGCAAATGAAATCGCCACTCCCATAAGCACATCTTGCTACTTGGACAAAGATGAGAAAGGTAAAGATGTTGAAATTACCAAATATCGAGGTATGATTGGATCTTTACTCTATTTTACTACAAGTAGACCAAACATAATCTTTGCCGTTTACATGTGTACTAGATATCAAGCATGTCTAAAAGAATCACACCTCACTGTTGTAAAACGAATAATGTACCTTGTTGACACTATAAAGGTCTTTGGTATCCTAAAGGTGTTGAATATACTCTAATAGGATATTCTGATGCTGATTTTGCTGGATGTAAACTTGATAGAAAAAGCACTAGTGGTACATGTCATTTGCTTGGTAGCTCTCTCGTTTCTTGGCATAGTAAGAAACAAGTAAGTGTTGCTTTATCAACAACTGAGGCAGAATATGTTGTAGCTGGAAGTTGCTGTGCTCAAATCCTTTGGATGAGGAAACAACTTCTTGACTTTGGTGTTATATTAGACCATGTGCCTCTTAAATGTGACAATACTAGCGCCATTAACATTTCAAAGAATCCTGTCATGCATTCAAGGACCAAGCATATAGAGATAAGACATCATTTCATTAGAGATCATGTGTTAAAGGGTGATTGCATGCTTAAACATGTTGAAACTTCTAAATAACTAGCTGATATCTTCACCAAATCTCTTGCAAAGGAACAATTTATATATATTAGAAGAGAATTAGGAATCCTAGATATTTCAAATTGTGTTTGAATATTGAATGATTTTGATAATTCCTTCCTTTATAGTATGTTTAATGAGTAAGTGATTGATTGAGGCATGATATATTGAATCTCAAGTGCCTTTGTTTGAAATCTGTATGTTTTGAGTATTTCTGGGCTTCCCTAATCGATTACTAAGCCATACCTAATCGATTAGTAACCTTCTGTTTCGTATATAATTAATTACACTTTGATAGCTAATCGATTACTAGCTCTCTGTTTCATAACAAATCGATTAGAACCTCTGTCCAATCGATTACTGATGTTTCATCTTCCTGATAATCGATTACACACTCCTCCTAATTGATTTCCAAGGTTCTGTTTTTCACACAATTGATTACACACCTTACACTAATCGATTACCCCTGTGCAAAAATGTTTTAGATTCCTCAGAAAACACACACTAATCGATTAGCCTATGAGCCTAATCGATTAGCTTCACACCATGATTGCAGAATTAAATGCTTAATCCTTGTGACAGTTTTTCACCCAACCCTAATCCATTCTCCAAACCCTAATCCATCTCCCCTAACCCTATAAATACCCCTTCCCACACCACTTCCATCTTACACCATCGTATTACCTATTCTTCAATCTCTCAAACCTCTTAAAGCTCTTCCACTCTCTCTTCTTCATCTTCAATCATGTCTTCCTCTAGAACTGTGAAGAGAGCTAGGTCCTCCATGGCCCAAACCAACAACCCCCTTGACTTCTCAAGGTTCTTCTCCATACCAAGAGACCTTCAAAATTTCATCAAGAACTTCTCTGAAAAGGACATAATCTCCCCTCATTTCATCAATGCTGAAGTATTTGACCACCCTAGCTTTACCTTCACCCAATCCCTTCATCATTATAATCTTTTTCCTTTCCTTACTCTTAAGGAAGAATTTTACTACCCCGAACTCATGAGAGTTTTCTTCTGCAACTTAAGGATAGTTGATAGGTTGCTTGAGGCAAGAGTCAAAAATGTGACTCTTAGGATTACAAATGAGCAACTGGCTAAGATAACCCAACTTCTGATCTCTGATGCTGAATTTGTTGGTGGCAATCCGGAAGATGAGTGAGAATTCAATGCCATTACTACCCATCAATCTCTTTGTGAGGCTGACCACCCCTGAAGCAATCACAAACTGGTAGGCCATCTCACTCTTAATAATCATCTTCTCCACTTCTTTTTGGTTAAGCTTCTTGTTCCTCTGGTGGCAACTATGCCTTGGTTGAGGAGGATGATGTCCTCCTAATGTGAGCTATGCACAATGAGAAGGAGATCAACTGGATTCAACTCCTTAAATTGCACATGCTCAAAGCCAAGGACCAATAAAAACTTCCCTATGCTATCCTCCTCACCAAAATCTTCAAAGCATTTGGTGTTGATCTTGCCGGGGAATTTGCTGAGAAGGTACCCCCAAAATCATGCATTAGAACCCATTATCTCACAAAGATGGGCATAATTTTTGTCAATTGGGCTTGGATGTCCAAGATGGAAGGTATTCATGCTAACATTTCTTTTGAGGCTCCAGTAAATGATCCTGTTCCTCCTCCTCCTTCCATACAAGCACCTCAAAGCGAACCCTCTGCTCCCACTAATCCCTTCACTTCACTTTATTCACATCTAGATCGACGTTTTGATAGACTTAAGAACACTCTTCAAGAGTTTTAAATGACCGAGCAACAACACTATGAACTCATGCAACAACGTTATGAAGAGCAGTCTCACCAAATTTCTGAATTTTGCTTTTTTAATCCGGATAATTAGATCCTAGTTTATCATGTTTTGTTAGGATATCTTTGATTATGTTTTTCCTTTCTGCAAATTTTCTTCATGTACCTTTCCTTTCAATGAATGCAATTTCCTTTCAATTATGTCTCTATTGTCTCATTCATTTTTGATGATTACAAAGGGAGAGAATAATTAAAGTTTATCTAAAGTAATTGAATCTATTAAAATCTGAATTTGCTAAAAACAACAAGTGGTTATCTTTATTTTTTTGGCAAAAACTCCTTTAGATAAGGGAAGATAATTTTTGAAATAACTCTAAAGATAATGATTAAGAGATAACCTTAGAGATAAATTTAGAGATAATCATTGGTGATAATTTTATTTGAACTAACACCCTCATGAGATGAACATTGTTTATCATCATCAAAAAGGGGGAGAATGTGTTTGAATATGTATTTCAGGTTGAATAATTTTGATAATGACAAAAGGAATTGAAGACTTAAAGCAAAAGGCTCAAACTACCATGAAAACAGAGAAAACAGCATCAGACTTGCAAAAACACGTAAGCTAATCGATTACAAGACTAGAGCTAATCGACTACGAAGCTTCTGTCTGTTACATAATTGATTACAAGATCTCTCCTAATCGATTAGAGAGCTTTTTTTTGTCACCTAATCGATTGCACCAAGGAAGCCAATCGATTACCAAGCTGAGAAAATGAATTAAAAGCATCAGGTGCATCTGCTAATCGAATACAAGGCTGCCACAATCGATTACCAGTGTTCTGTAATGTCACTAAACGATTACAACTTAAGAACTAATCGATTACAGAGTTTCTGTTTGATACCCAATCGATTACACATAAGCTACAATCGATTACCATGCTGCGTAACCAAATTAAATGCATCAGGTGCCACACATAATCGACTACAAGGTAAAGAACAGTCGATTAGCAAGGTTCTGTCTCTTAGCTAATCGATTACGTGGGAAATGCTAATCAATTACAAGTCCAATTACACTGAAGAATTCAAAGTGTAATCGATTACAGCTCGAGGCCTAATCGATTACCTTAGTACTAGAATTTGGGGAAAAGTGTTTTTAAGTGGGAAACCAGATCACTTCTCCATTGTTACTCCAATGCCCATGCTGTGCAACAGCTCTGAAGACTTTAGGGCACCTCTCCAAGGCCTATAAATGCAAGACTCCTTCAAGCTACTCAAAGTAATCAAATCCATCAAAGGGAAATCAAATCTTGAGTCTTGTGAGTTCTATTTCTTTGTTTAGTTTCATTGTTTGAAACTTAGAGCTTATATTTGTAAATCCTCTCTTGTGAGAGTTAGAAATTGTGTGAGCCTTCATTTGTTCATCTACTCTATTAAGAGAGTTTATTGATTATAAAACCAAACATCAAAACACCAAGTTTATTTACTCTAGGTTGAGTGGTCACAAAGGTTGGGGTTCAACCTTTGGGTATTGAGAGTTTGAGAAATTGGGTGGGTTGCCCTTGTGCTAGTGAGGATTGAGTTCTTGAGTATGGAAACTAGGAAGCTGCAATTGCTCATAGCTTGTATCTCTAAACTTCAATAGTGGAAATCCTTCAAGTGGATTGCTTGAAGGCAAGACGTACACCGGGGTGGTGGAACTCGTTAAATTGGTTTGCAAGCTTTTCTTCCCTACTCTCTTGCATTTACTTATTGTACTTAATTGGTATATTGATTTGATTGTGATATTATTGCTTGAACTTGAGTAACTAGGCTAAGTTAAAGTGTTGCACACCAAGTGTTTGATAAATTGCCTTAGCAACATTTGCACACTTTCTCATATTGATTCTTGCTCTACACTTGCCATTTCTTACATACAAATATACTTAGTGAAAAAGGAATCAATTTCAAAGGCATTCCAACTAAAAGTTTTAAAACTCAATTCACCCCCCTCTAGAGTATTGAGGCCACTTGAACAATAGAATTTAACAAAGGAAAGTGGGCCCGACAGGAATGATTCCCGCTCCTACATATTCTCGAGCTTTTGAGAAATCAGGGTTACGTAGTTCCTTGATTAATTTCAAGAAAATATTTAAAATTATATATAAAATTATTTTTAATTGATTTGATTTTTAATAATGAAAGAAAATTTATGAGGAAGGAGAAATACAAGGCGAAGTAATTCGCACGTGCATAAACCTTCGAAGTCTTATATCGCAAATGTAGGCAAAAGTAATTTTGCACGACATTGCTCATAAGATTTTAAGACATTTATTTTAAAAGAAGTATACATTTAATATTTTCGTTTTTCAAATTTAACATAAAACTATTGGTTTTTATCCTTAAAAGATATTTAGATTTTTAATATTTTTTCAATTTTCTAGATTTTGACATAAATAAGAACTATCTACTTTTATTCAAAAAGAGATTTAGATTTTTGATATTTTTATTATCCTAAATTTAACAAAAATAATAAACTATTGATTTTTATTCAAAAGTTTTAACACTAAATAACAACTAAGATAATAATAAATAATAGTAAATAATGACAGAAAAGAGAGGTATTTATTTTTCTATTTAAGAATTTTTATTATTTAAAACATAGTCTAATAACATTTCTATAATAACAACATTAAACATAACAAATATATTTTTGTGTTTATAGTGGTTTTTTAAGAAAGAAGTAACAAAAACATTTGGGCTTCTAAAGCCCAATACACCAAACCCTAAGGGTTTAAATTTTAAAAACAAGTTAAATGAGAAGAGAAATAAGCGGCAGAAAAGAATAAGGAGGAGAGAGAAAGAGAAGAAAGGGAGAGAGAGAGGACCAAACGGCGGCAGCTTCAGGCGGTCGCAGGGGATCTTGGTCGGCGTGGCTCGCTGTGGTTAGCGGCAAAATCAGTTCGAGCTCACATGGAGGGGTCTGTCGCGGGTCCGACTCCTGCTCTTCGGAGAAGAGGGGCCTGGTCGTGTTGTGGGTGGTCAGCGTTGGTGACGACGGCTTTGACGGTGGTGGCTACGGTGGCAAAGCTTCTCTGCTCTCTTCTTCTCTTTGCTGTTTCTATACTCTTCTTTTGATATTTCATGCTCTCTTTTGCTGTTTTGTGTTTGCTGAGGATAGAGAAAAGAAAAAGGAAATCTCTGATTTTTTTCGTAGAGATTATGGTTCTGTATTGTTGCCCTTAGTTCTGTTCTGGTGGTGTGTGTGTTTGCTGGGAGTATAGAGAAATAAGAGGAAGAGAGTTCTTGAATTTTTTCAGAGGTAGTTTGATTGTTCTTGCTATTGGAGTAGAGAAATTTGAGGGAGAGAGTTTTTATTTTGTTGTTGATGAGAAGAAGAAGAAGAAGAAGAAGAAGAAGAAGAAGAAGAAGAAGAAGAAGAAGAAGAAGAGATTGTCTGTTCATGATTTTTGCACTATTATATTGAAATAGAGATTGCCATTTGTGTGTATTATTTTGAGTCTTTTGGTTCCATCCACTGCAGTTTTCCATTTCTGATGCATCATTGACCTTTGTGTATGGTCTCTTTCAATCACTCAAATATGAAAAATAGGGAAGAGGGATAGAGAAATGTTAAAATTCTAAAAATATAATAATAATAATTATCAAAACAGAAACAAATATAAATAAATAAATAAAATGGGTGTTCATAGCTGCCCCGCTTTACTTTCTTTCCGTGGGAATATGAATGTTTCGTTCATATCATGAAAATGAAGTAAAGGTGTAGACACTATTTCCCTAACTACGATGCTAAAGTCTGTGTTTATGAAAGACTCAAAAGGATGTCAGATTTGGCGACAGGGAATTTAAAATGGCATTAGCTTCACAATCAAGAGATTCAAAAGGAAACTATCTTTGACAATGAGGAAATCAAAAGGAAAACCTAAATGGGGCCAACTTTGGCTTGAAAGTGCCAATCCTTGGCGATTAAAGCTTGAAAAAAATGTCAACTTTGGCTACAAGAAAGCTTAAATAGGGCCAGTTTTAGCGATAAGAAATTTGAAAATGCCAATCCTTAGCAATAAAACTTAAAGAGGTGTAACCTTCAACAATGAAAAAGCTTAAAAGGTGCGATAAAAACTTAAAGATGTGTCAACTTCGGCAATGAGAAGGTTTAAAAACTTGAAGAGGTGCCAGCTTCGACAATGAGAAAATTTGAAAGTGCCAATCCTTGGCAATAAAAGCTTGAAGAAGTGCCAACTTCGACAATAAGAAAACTTAAAAGTTGTAATGAAAACTTAAAGAGGTGCCAACTTCGGCAATGAGAAAGATTAAAAGGTGCAATGAAAACTTAAAGAGGTGTCAACTTTGGCAAGGAGAAAGCTTGAAAGGTGCGATAAAAACTTAAAGAGGTGCCAACTTTGACAATGAGAAAGCTTAGCAACCTAAAGAGGTGCCAACTTTGGCAATGAGAAAACTTAAAAGCTTAAAGAGGTGCCGACTTCGGCAATGAGAAAGTTTAAAAACTAAAAAAGGTGTCAACTTTGACAATGAGAAAGCTTAAGAACTTAAAGAGGTGCCAACTTCGGTAATGAGAAATCTTAAAAGGTGCTATGAAAACTTAAAGAGGTTCCAACTTCGGCAAGGAGAAAGCTTAAAAGGTGCGATACAAACTTAAAGAGGTGCCAACTTCGGCAAGGAGAAAGCTTAAAAGGTGCGATATAAACTTAAAAAGGTGCCAACTTCGGCAATGATAAAACTTAAAATATACAATGAAAACTTAAAGAGGTGCCAACTTCGGTAAGGAGAAAGCTTAAAAGGTGCCAGCTTTGGCAGCAGAAAAATTTGAAAGTGTCAACTTTAGGGATAAAAGTTTGAAGAGATGCCAATCCTAGCTACAAGGAAAACTTAAATGGAGCCAACTTTGGCGATAAGAAAACATAAAAGTGCCAATCCTTGGCGATAAAAGCTTTAAGAGGTGCCAACTTCGGCAATGAGAGAGCGTTAAAAACTTAGACAGGTGCCAACATCGGTAATGAGAAAGCTTAAAAGAGGCGATAAAAACTTAACGAGGTGCCAACTTTAGCAATGAGAAAATTTAAAAGGTGCGATAAAACTTAAAGAGGTATTAACTTTGGCAATGAGAAAGCTTAAAAGGTGTAATCAAAACTTAAAGAGGTGCCAACTTTGGCAATGAGAAAATTTGAAAGGTGTGATAAAACTTAAAGAGGTGCCAACTTCAGCAATGAGAAAGCTTAAAAGGTGCGATCAAAACTTAAAGAGGTACCAACTTCGGCAAGGAGAAAACTTAAAAGGTGCCAGCTTTGGCAACAGAAAAATTTGAAAGTGTCAACTTTAGGGATAAAAGTTTTAAGATGTGCCAATCCTGGATACAAGGAAAACTTAAATGGAGCCAACTTTGGCGATAAGAAAACATAAAAGTGTCAATCCTTGGCGATAAAAGCTTGAAGAGGTGCCAACTTCGGTAATGTGAAACCTAAAAGGTGCTAGCTTTAGCGATTAAGGTATCAAGACTTAACATGACTATATGCTACAAAAACCTTTAGAAATGGGTGAGCAGTGCAAAGATAAAAGAAAATTGAAATTCGAGGAGACTCCTTTTGAAACTGTGACTGCTGAGGCGACTCACGACTGAAACAGAACAAATGGGGTAGTTTTAACTTCGGAGCACGTGCTTGGCTTAGTCTTTGTGATGAAATCTTGACGCGAGATCGAGTAACAAGAGCATCTTATCTTTACGACTTTAAATGGTTATTACTTTCTGATTTTATGTATTAGGGAAAAACACATGTTTTATCACATCAATGAAACTCACAACATGAGCACGTATCGAAAAAGATGAAATTTTATTCGTGTATATCAAACAAGTATAGAGAAAGGAAAGTAGAGAAAGCAAATGAAATAAACAGAGTCAAATAGAAAGGGTTAAGAGTAGGCAAATCGGGGAAGGTTCACAGATCCTCTAATGAATCCCTAAGAACAGCGCACATCTCAATCCCATATCACGACTTTGGGTTTACCCTTTGACTCTACCTCTGAAAAAGTAATTCAACCATAATCCGTGTGCCCCAGTTTGGAGTTGTACTTCTTGTATGGGAGGTTTTAGTCATATAACCATAATTTTGACGCTAATTTTTTCCTGAGCCATCTTTTCAGGTTTTCGACTCACCGGGTCGCTTAACTTTTGCCTAGGCCACCCTTTTAGGTTTTCAGCCTAGCGAGCCTTTCTTTCTTTATGATATGTTTTTTTTCTAATCAAGGTTATGTCTTTCACAATAAAAGGTTTAAGTTAATTTCATTGAAACTAAACCTGTTTGGCCTTCCTTGATCTAATTTCATCCTTTGGGGGGAACAAATGTCAGTACGAAACTTTGCTCCAACGCCATGTACCAATGAGAGGGGACCATTCTAAGTCTTCTTTCTGGCTTTTGTTCTATTCTTTTTGTTCATCCTTTCCTTTTTTTGACTTTTCTTTGTTGTTGACTTTGTTTTCTTCTTTTTTTTTGTTTTTTACCTTTGAATGACCCCCCTTGGTACCTTTGTTATGCTCTAGCCGCTTTATTCGCCCTTAGCCGATGTGGCGAAGAACTATGACGCTAATGGTGTTGTTAATAATTACTCAACATAGTAGACCATTTCCTTGGTTACATTGGCATGGGAAGTAATTACACCCCTTTAAGGATGGGGTGTTGATTGCGACAAGGATAAAACATTGTTTTTGTCACGTTCTTGACTTGATGACATCCGTGCCCCCCATGTAGAAAGGTGACATCCTGCTCGATGATCTAAACGTGCCCCGACTTGAGAATACGAGGGCATTAGCTTGCCCTAATTAGTATGTGCGTAGGGCGCCAACCTTGATTCTTTTGTTTTTCATTTTTTTTGCTTTTTTTTGACCAGGCTACCATTGCCCCTTGATAAACTGCCCCAGTGTTCTTCAGGGTATTAACAACTGATAGGGCTGAATTTCTTCAGCCTCTTGCCCCTAATAACATTGTTAACTCGGGCGATGGCTCACAGACTTACTCACCTTCTCTGTCAGCGTGATCAACCGGGTGGTCAAAGTCATGAAATGGGACCGCGATCCCACTATTCTTAGGAGGATCATTTTTGGATCTATATTTATTCAATATATGATGACGAACGAAAAAGGAAGTAAATGAATAAAGGGAAAAGGATTCAAAGAAGAGATAAATAAAGCAAGAAAAGATATTTTGAAATTCGACACGCATTCATTGAAGGAAACTTGAAATGATAAAAACATGTTTTTACCCTTATTACAGAAACATCCGAAAGCCTTAGACAAAATAATGGGCCTAAAAAGTCATTGAATATTTAAAGTCGTAGAGAGTTCAACGGCCTCCTAGTTACAAAGCTTTCTGCCTGGCGGGAAAGCAACCACCAAGTCCGTATCATTACGGGAACTATCTTCAATGGCGATGACATCCCTTACATACCCCTCATCTTCCTTGGGTTTTGGTTTTGGTTAGAGGTGGAGGGCTGGCCCCACTGTTGTGGAGGATGGTTTGGCATTGGTTGTGGATTTGGTGCTCGGGTGATAGGCAGACCGAAATGGGATTGTGGCGGGCCAGGATAAGGGATTTGGTTATAGACGACAACAACCACATATGGGTACAGTGCATAAGGAAAGAGGTTGGCAGGTTGAAAAATGGTAAAGGCGAATGGTCTCGGTTGGGCCCTCTTTTGGTCATAAGAAATGAAGTTGGTTTCCCCATCTCTTTTTCTTTCGTCTCCTAATGTAGGCCTTCTTACAATAGGTGCCCCAGGTGGGCTTAGGTGATCTTCTCTTTCCTCAAACCATTCTGGACCCTCTCCCCAATAACAACGATGTTGGAGAAATTGGATGACACACTACCAATCATCCTACCATAGAAAGGAGACTGGAGTGTATCAATAAACATTGCGACCACTTCCTTATCCGAGAGCGGGGGGTCCACTTGTACAGCCATTTCTCGTCATCGTTGGGCATATTCTTTGAATGACTCATTGTCCTTCTTCACCATATTCTGCAACTGAATTCTGCCAAGTGCCGTGTCCAGATTGTATTTGTACTATTTTAAGAAGGTGTCTGCTAGGTTTTTCCAACATTCAAATATGAATTCGCTCTAGATGAGTATACAAAGTGAGGACGACTCCGGCCAGACTGTCTTGAAAATAGTGTATCAGTAGCTTGTCATCAGAGGCATCAGAGACCATCTTCCGATAATACATTATAAGATGATTTCATGGACAAGTCAATCCCTGGTACTTATTAAAATTCGGCACTTTGAACTTTGGCGGGATGATAACACCTGGAATGAGACAGAGTTCAGAAACGTCAGTTGAACCAAGGCCCTCCTTCACACCTTCCACAATCCTTAGTCGCTCCTCTAAAAATTTCCATCTTTCCTTTTTACTGGGAAGCTGTGACTGTGCTAGGATCGACAGCCAGGTTTACCGTCTGGGTCGCACCTTATGGGTTGGTAACATAAGAGTTCATGTACCCATATGGGTAACCGTAAGGCAGGTAGAAGGATGCAGCTGCATGAGCTTGGTTTATCGGACCAGTGTTTAGTACGGGACCCTGGGGTTGGGCCATAGCTTGGACAGTATGGACCGGATGGGCTATCTGGGTGGCTTGAGCTTGGGCGGCTTATGGCTCAGAGAGTTATGGGTTTGATTGGGTAGGGTTTGAAGCATGGAGATTCATCATTTGCTAATTATTGGTATCTTGGAGGTTGGTGACAATTGGGGGAGAGTACCCTGGGGGTAGGCCGTATGGTGGGAAAGGCACAGGATTGTCGTCTAGGCCGATGAAAGTGTGCGTGGTACATAACCATAAGGCATACCATAAGATGGTAGAGGATTGATGTTAGGTTTCCAAAAGTTGATGGTGAAAGGAGCGCCTGTAAGATTCACAGCTTGGGCTTGTGTTGGACCAAAACTTGAAGGATGCAGTGGGGTGGTCAGTTGATCCTCATTACCCACAGAGGAGCCCCTTCTGTGATTTTCTTTTCCAAGAGTTTTGTTAGTTCCGCTACTTGCTCTCTCAACTGGTTGACCTCATCCCTGAGGTCTTCGTTCGTATGTTTTGTTTCATCCATGAGTCTCTTCTAAAGTATGGTTCCATAAGGGAGCCTTCCCGTGGTGTCTTTTGTAAAAACAAAACATGTCAAATGAAAATAAGAGGAAATAAAATAGCAGAATTGTAAAATGCATTAAAATAAAATGGTGTGTGAAGCGATCACAGGTCTTGACGAGCTTCCTTAAAATGTATCGTTCAAAAGTACTAAGCAGAGTAAACATGGAAATTAATATAGGATAGTTGTGAAGACAGAAGAATCCTTTATTCTGAGATACCACAAGAGTCATTACTACCATAGGCGTTTATTATAAAAGAGGAAAATAAATTTAGCCATTCCTGGCTTAGGCAACTAGGGCCCTTATCCTATAAATTGATCCCATCTTAATTTCCATGTCTTTCTTAAAGGTACTCGCTAAGCTCCGAATAGTTCCCAGCAGGAACGGGGAGAAAACTAGTCATTGGAGTCTAACGTGCCTCGTAGATCGTTACTTTCCTAGTAACTTACTCGAAAAAACATTTTTTAAACTCGGGGAAGAAAAGATTAACAAAACTTATGACAAATCGAGAGTCATGTGGGTTATGGACCTTCCGATCATCGTCAAACTTTTTGATTATTTTTAACATTTTTTATATCTTGGATATTTTTGGCGATTTGGGAAATCTATAACTCAGGACTCAAAGACTTAAGTAAATGCATATAAAAAGAAAAGACTGTTTGCCCGTTAAAAGATCACTAGTTAAAAAAGTGTGTCATTTTTGGGAAAGAAGTAGTCCGCTAAACGGAAAAATGGTCTACCAATTTTGATTAGAAGGGAAAGTGAGAATGAGAAAAGGTAGAGGGAAAGTTTTCCCCTTTGCCCTAAGTTAGGTTTTTTTGAAGGCCTCCTATCGGTTCTAAGGTTTGTCTAACAGTGATACCTTGCAATAGGTGCCTTGCACTACTGTCTAAAGGTCAATAGAGCTAAGATCCTACTTATGATGTTGACTATAACAGTAGGAAGTCTACTAGGTATGGGACACCATGAATAAGTCGAACTCTAGCCAAGGTTCTCACGATAGCTAGACAGAACGTACATCCTAGACAACATTGCTACCAACCTCTCCTAATCTTAAGCTTCATTTGGACCCGGGTATAGGGCCCCACTCGAAAGTATGTGAAATCCGTGAGTGTAGTGTGTGAAATGGGCATACAAATACATTTACCTTACCCATCCTTCACAAAGAACAAACATAGAACAATAAAATAAAAGTCGCCTATCCTATGGTTCAACAACATTCAAACATTGATAGAAAATAAGTGACAAAGATACAAATAAAACAATGATTGCATACAAACATCGACAGAAAATAAATAGCATAAACAAAAATAAAAAATGGAGAAGTTAAATAATTAACGACTAGATAAATATGCGCAAACAATTTGGTAGGCTTGACTCTAAACGTCCCCAACAGAGTCGCCAGCTGTCGCAACGGGGATTGCGGCGGGAGGCCGACTGAAAAAGATAAACCGTTTCAAAATCCTTTCGAAAAACAAGGAATTACCACTAATATTTTTTAAAGGTAAAATACCAGAAAAACCCTTTTTAAAGCACTAGTCATAAAAGTGAAATTTTAAGTTCGGAAGTCTAATTACAGTGAGGAAGGTATTAGCACCTCACACTATCTGTTATAAAACAGTTACCTCAAATTGATTACGCACATATTAAATAGCCTAAAAATTAATTTAACTTTTTGAGAAAAGGAACGGACAACACGGACAGGACAATTTCGAAATAAGGTTAACAGGATGTCCCATCCAAAATAATCTTAAATTGAACAACTTTACTAAACAGTAACAGACATAATTAAAAATAAAATAGAACAAAATAAAGATTAACAGGACGTCTCATTCAAATTAACCTTAACTTGTAATAAAAAATTAGAGATTAAGATAAAATTAAATAGGATGATATAAAATATAGTTAATTTAAACAAAACAAAGACTATCAGGATGTCTCGTCCAAATTAACCCTTTTTAACAAGAAATATTATAAAAATATTTAAAACATGAGATTAACAAGACGTCTCGTCTAAATTAACCCCTTTTATAAGAAATATTATTATTTAAATGAAATAAGAGCGGATTTAAAATTTAAAAAGATTAACAAGACGTCTTGTCTAAATTAACCTTCTCATCGTAAAACAGTTTTTAAAATTAAATAGTGACGATATAGAATTAATCGAGATAATAACACAGACACGGAAATAAAACAAAGGAAAGTGGGCCCGACAGGAATAATTCTCACATCTACGTATTCTTGAGCTTTCGAGAAATTAGGCTTACGTAGTTCTTTGATTAATTTCAAGAAAATATATAAAATTATATATATAATTATTTTTAATTAATTTGATTTTTAATAATAAAAGAAAATTTATGAGGAAGGAGAAATACAAGGCGAAGTAGTTCACACGTGCATAAACCTTTGAAGGCTTATATCGCAAATGTAGGCAAAAGTAATTTTGCACGACATTGCTCATAAGATTTTAAGACATTTATTTTAAAAGAAGCATACATTTAATATTTTCATTTTTCAAATTTAACATAAAACTATTGGTTTTTATCCTTAAAAGATATTTAGATTTTTAATATTTTTTCAATTTTCTAGATTTTGACATGAATAAGAACTTTCTACTTTTATTCAAAAAGAGATTTAGATTTTTGATATTTTTATTATCCTAAATTTAACAAAAATAATAAACTATTGATTTTTATTCAAAAGTTTTAACACTAAATAACAACTAAGATAATAATAAATAATAGTAAACAATGACAGAAACTAGAGGTATTTATTTTTTTATTTAATAATTTTTATTATTTAAAACATAGTCTAATAACATTTCTATAATAACAACATTAAACATAACAAATATATTTTCGTGTTTATAGTGGTTTTTTTTAATAAAGAAGTAACAAAAACATTTGGGCTTCTAAAGCCCAATACACCAAAAGAACAAACCTTAAGGGTTTGAATTTTAAAAAAAAGTTAAATGAGAAGAGAAGTAGGCGGTAAAGAGGAATAGAGAGGAGAAAGAAAGAGAGAGAGAGGACCGAACGATGGCAGCTTCAGGCGGTCGCGGGGGATCTCGGTCGGCATGGCTCACGGTGGTCGGCGGTAGAATCGGTTCGAGCTCGCGTGGAGGGGTGTCTATCACGGGTCTGGGTACTACTCGTCGCAGAAGAGGGGTTTGGTCGTGTTGTGGGTGGTCGGCATCGGTGACGACGACTTCGACGGTGGTGGCTTCGGTGGCAAAGCTTCTCTGCTCTCTTCTTCTCTTTGCTATTTCTGTACTCTCCTTTTGGTATTTCATGCTCTCTTTTACTGTTTTGTGTTTGTTGAGGATAGAGAGAAGAGAAAGGAAAGCTTTGATTTTTTCATAGAGATTGTGGTTCTGTATTGTTGCCCTTGGTTCTATTTTGGTGGGGTGTGTGTTTACTAGGAGTATAAAGAAATGAGAGGAAGAGAGTTCTTGAATTTTTTTAGAGGTGGTTTGATTGTTCTTGTTGCTGGTGTAGAGAAATGAGAGGGAGAGAGTTTTTATTTTACTATTGATGAGGAGGAGGAGGAGGAGAAGAAGAAGGAGAAGAGATTGTCTGTTCATGATTTTTGCAAGAAGAAGAAGAAGAAGAAGAAGAAGAAGAAGAAGAGATTGTCTGTTCATGATTTTTGCACTGTTATATTGAAATAGAGAAGAAGAAGAAGAGGAAGAGATTGTCTGTTCATGATTTTTGCACTGTTATATTGAAATAGAGATTTCCATTTGTGTGTATTATTTTGAGTCTTTTGGTTCCATCCACTACAGTTTCCCATTTCTAATGCATCATTGACTTTGTGTATGGTCTCTTTCAATCACTCAAATATGAAAAATGGGGAAGAGGGATAGAGAAAAGGGATGGTCAGAATTCAAAAAATATAATAATAATAATTATCAAAACAAAAGCAAATAAAAATAAATAAACAAATGGGTGTTCATAATTTAGACCTTTGGTATTTTATGGAAATTGAAGATAATTATGATATTGAATTGACGGGACTAGATTCGTGCCAAAATGAGACCTGTAGTGCAAGTTATACGAGAAAAACTAGATATGTGTTTTGCTCCAGAAATCAGCAACGGGACTGAGCTGAGATTCATGCATTAGAGGCTTTTTAATTGAGAATTGATGATTCAGTTCTTCATGACAATTTTAATTTATTACGTTGTGGAACTTATGAAGCTAGATGTAAGTCAATTTAAGGTCTAGAGTGAAAATTTTATACCATTGTATAAGAGTAGTTTCAGTTAAATTCTTCCGAAAATATATCGGACTACATTTTGGGTCGCCGTGAGAAATGTATGGGAATTGGAAATTGTGGTTCCTTGTAACTTAAGAAATTAAGGCGTTGATATGAATGAATGTGCATATATGTTAATCAATAAATAGTAAGATGAGAGCATCAGTAGTATAAGTTATACCAGAAGTGAATATGTGGCATGTTCCATTTTATCATGGTTTTGTAATAAGGATGGTAGAGCAATTTAGAAATGAAATATATGATGATGATAACTTAATCATATTTACAAGATGATGTTAAACTTTGAATGAACAATAGTTAGTTTTGTATAATGCTATGAGTAAGCAAACCCTAAGTGACAATACTTGTTACGGGATGCTCTGAGTGAGCAAGTGATTAGCGAGCGTTGTTATACTACTCGAAGGTAAAAATTATTAGAAGTATATAGGTGTGATGATTATATTAAATATGGAATGGCGCTAGTAATTGTGAGTGTTAGTGGTTGGCGAGATCCCTATGGTATGTTGACTTTGGGGACGAAACCTTTTTTAAGAGGTGTGTGTGTAACATTCCTAATGTTAAAATTTAATTTATTTTTCCACACGACGTTAATTAAATATCATTAGAGATTTAATCAATTTAATAAGGATTAATTAGGAATTTTTTAAAACTATTATAATTTAATTGAAAATTATTAACAAAGTAATGATATTTGAATAATTAATTTTTAGTGATTAAATAGTAAATTTAAATTTAGATTAAATGGTGGTGGTAAAATATGAATTACCATAGGTTAAAAGTGAATTTTTATTAAATGAAATAAGTTAGAAAATAGAAAATAAATAGTTAAATGACAAAAATACCCCTAAGGTTAAAACTTTATTTTCTTTCTCGTCTTACATGCACATGAATGTGGAAACCAAAGGCAGAGACTTCATTCTTCCATGGTAGTTGACGTTGGAGCTTGATTGAAACTCAATTTCTTAGTGATATCTAACCTTTGAGTGATATCTATTTATATTGTGATATCTATTGTTTTAATAAGTGGTATCTATTAAAAGAAGGAGATCATGTGCTTAAGAAATAAACAAATGATATCAGACTTGATTAAATAGCCTAACAAGTAGTACCAAACTTGATCAAATTGGTATAATTGGTTTCACACGTTAATAAGTGATATATTTTTACAAGTGATATCAATTACAGTAGTAAGGAGGAGCATACAATGAATGATTTCACCTCTCTATGATTATGTTTGTAGCACTTATGATTATAATTTTGTTTCTACTCTCCTATATGCTTACTTAGAAAAATATTCTTGTGTATTTGATAATGCCAAAAAGGAGAAAATTATGTGCTTATTTGAAATGATATATGTGCTTAATTGGAAAGAATCATCTGATGCTTACCATACTTGTGATATTAATTACATGATTGAAAATGAGTTAGCAATCAACTTTCTGCTTACTTGATGAATGAATTATGTGGTTGATTATTGACTTTAGATATTAACATGTGGTATGTAATAAAATGGTATATATCGTTGATCATGTTTTGAGCTTTGATTTGAATTCTACTTTCTATGAAATACTTACTCTATATCTCTCTTATTCAAATAAATGAGTTTATATGTTGATGGCATAGATTATAACTAAGATGATGATCTTTTTGATGATGCCAAAGGGGGAGAGATTAGTGAAAGGATTAGTAGAGAGAATAGAATATCATATATGCCAAAAAGGAGAGAACTAATATGATAAGATTGAGAATTACTATGATTATTGTTTTATTTTTGATAATGCCAAAGGGGGAGAGATATCATGTTGCCATTAGAAAGGGGGAAAAGAATGTGAAGAATATGATATAATAACATGTTGTTTGTAACACCCTAAATTTTTACAAATAGTAATCCCAAAACAACGAGGAAATTTTATTTTTATATTTATTTTTTTTTTCACAAAAGCAGCCACGAATCATTTAACACAGAAGGGAAGAAGAAGGCGAGGGAAGTAGAAGAGCATTCACACGCATATGACAAGCAACAGGGGAATTAGGACTGAGACCAGTCTATTCGGATCGGTGTGACGCTCTAGCGTCTGGGCGGATTCCAGGACGGAAGGTGACTCACTCGGCGTACTACCATTTAATCACTCGGATTATAATTACCCTACGCTCATAAGACATACTCATACAGTCCTCTTCACCGCTCAATATCACTTACAGTACAAAAAAAAAAAACACACAACACATACATATATAAACGAAAGCATTCATATAATTACAAGAACTTCATCATGACTTCTGTTATCCAAAGCTATCAAGTTTTAGCGTAAGGACTAAAACCAAAACATGAGCCGGCCAAGGCTTAACAAAACGTTATACACAGTATTTATACATATATACATATACACATGTAGATATATGTTCCAATAGCGCTCAGATTCATTGTCCTGCACTCGGCTCCTCCTTCATCCTTCCTTCCAAGAGATGTTCACTGAAAGTGTAGCCACTGCAGGGGTGAGCTTTTACATGTAAAATGACAATCAAGGACTCGGTATCAGTGTCAGTATGCACATTCACATCCATTCAATCGTTTTCAAATTAATTAGGGTTAGGCACGGCAAAATGACATTTAAGACACACATATAACACACACAGGTACTCCCTACACTCGAAAATCATTCATAACACTCCACACACGTTATACGTACTACTTTAATCAACCTCATATCTACATGCATGCCTGCGGATCCGACTCGAGTGATGACTTTCAGTTACAGTTTTCCCCTCTCCTGGCCCCTCGTCCTTCAGCTCTTCCCGCATGGTACCGGCCTCCCATTGGCGTCTCGAGACTCTTCTCTAGCTCCTACGGCTACCACGAGCTCCTTCGGAATCTAGCCGAGGTCTGTAACTGGAAGTCATTCCCTCGGGGCTCTTGACCTTCCACGGGTCGCCCCACTCTTACACATGCAGCTAAATGCATTTACCAACAAGCGTCATCACACCACCGATACCTCCTTCGTAGCCATTAAGTAGGAACAGATTCAATGCAACCTTTATTCGCTTTATTATTTACACTAATATGTTCAACCATCAGCAATCAAGTAATAGCATCTAACCAATCAACTAACGAGCACACATTCATATTCTCACAGTGTTAACAAGAATAGAACCATGCATATCATTCGTTATTATCAATACTAACATACTACTTCACCACCATCTAGATTACAAGCATTTAATGTTTAACCACTATAAAACACACGGAATCCAGAATCTCCAATCATGCATAGGATCCAATCATCACAAACACATGAACATACACTCAAGCAGTACATTCATCCGGTACCGTTCGTGGACCATGCATTTAACATGCAAGCGCCCCCTACCTACGAAAGGGACTTCAAGAAGCGTTTCTGCTCTTCGACGTTGAATCTGACGCCCTTCTACTGATTCGTTCTGCTTTTCTCCACTCCGTCATACTCTGCACTTGGTTCGGAGTTGGGGTGTTGTTCTTCCTCTGCTTCAACGATCGTCCTTCACCTGTCGGGGCTCAGACCTTCTTCCCGCACTGTCGTCGTGATGAACAGAAATAGGGGAACAGAAAGAAGATGGAGACGAAGAAGAAAAAGAGAGAATGGAGTAGTGGGAGAAGTTTTTGCACCCACGGTGATACTGAATATGCCCCTATATACGCATGTGAGGAGAAGGAGTGGGATGGGAAAGCGTGAGTCGCAGTCCACTCACACCTTCCGCCAATCACAGACAGCCACATCCCATCAATTAAGTCCAATTAACTTGTCATTAACTCTCAGACTATATTGATTATGATTAACAACTAATTCTTTACTTTACTTTCAATTTTTCTTATTATTTAATTTTTTATTCGGTATCTAACTTCAAAACTGGGATGTTACAGTTCTCCCCCACTCAAAAGAATTTCGTCCTCGAAATTCAGTCGGTAACTCACCTTAGCAAACAACTCGGGGTACTGCTGCCTCATGGAGTTTTCGCGTTCCCAGGTACGTGAGGTAGTCTTGCCTTGTTGCCACTCCACTTCTACCAGCTGTACGTTTTTGTTTCTCAAACGCTTCACCAATCGGTCCATGATTCTGATCGGTGTAGTCACAGTGGTCAGGTCTTCCTTGATTTCCACTTCATCGTCAGGCATTGTGTGACTGGGGTCATGTAGATACTTCCTTAGTTAAGACACATGAAATACGTTGTGCAATCGGGATAAGTGGGTCGGTAATGCTATTCGGTATGCCATGGTGCCGACTCGTTCCAACACCTCATAAGGTCCAATGTATCGAGGGCTTAACTTTCCGCCTTTCAAGGCTCGTCCGACTCCTTTACTCGGAGAAGTCCTCAAAAACACTCTGTCTCCGACTGAAAATTCCAATGGTTTGGTGCGGTTGTCATGGTAACTCTTCTGCCTGTCTTGAGATGCCTTTATTTTTCCCTGTATCACTCGGATCTGCTCTGTGGTTTGCTTCACAATGTCTGGTCCCAATAGCAGACTCTCACCCGTTTCTGACCAGCAAAGTGGGGTTCGGCACCTTCGTCTATATAGTGTTTCGTAGGGTGCCATGCCAATGCTGTTATGATGGCTGTTATTGTACGTAAACTCAATCAAGGGGAGGTACTGCTCCCAATCTCCTCTGTGCTCTAACACACACGCTCTTAATAAGTCTTCTAAACTTTGAATCGTCCACTCGGATTGTCCATCTGATTGGGGGTGGTAGGCAGAACTAAGCCAAAGTTTAGTGCCCATTTCTTGATGCAGGCTGGTCCAAAACCGGGACGTGAACCTAGGATCCCTATCCGATACGATGGAAGTTGGTATACCATGCAGTCGGATAATCTCATGAACGTAAATCCGTGCCAATTTATGCATCGGGTACTTCATGTTCACAGGCAGGAAGTGTGCACTCTTCGTCAGTCGGTCAACAATGACCCAAATCGCATCATGGCCCGCTCGGTTTTTGGGCAATCCCATGACAAAGTCCATAGCAATCGAGTCCCATTTCCACATGGGAATCTCCAGGGGCTGCATTGCACCGTACGGCTTCTGGTGCTCCACTTTTGATTTCTGACAAGTAATACACCGAGCCACGTATTCTGCCACATTCCTCTTTAGTCCGAGCCACCAGAATTGTTTCTTCAGGTCATGGTACATCTTTGTGGTACCTGGGTGAATACTGAGGAGGCTCTTATGAGCGTCGTCAAGCACCATTTTCCTTAATCCTTTCTCACTCGGCACGTATATCCTGTCTTTCACTCGGAAGATCCCATCTGATCCCTCGGTCAAGGACAAATCCTTTCCCTTGGCCTGCGTCTTCTTCATCTCAGCCAAGTAAGAGTCTGACTGCTGCTGTTCGTACACGGACTTCAGGAATTCATTGGCGATTCTTAACGTACCAATTGCTATTTTCTGAGAGGAGGGGGTGTCAACATGTAAGTCCATGTCTCGGAACTGCTCCAACAACTCCACTTCTCTTGCCATCATTGTTGCCATATGGAGGGATTTCCGACTCAACGCGTCGGCAACGACATTTGCCTTACCCAGATGGTATTTCAGCTCGAAATCGTAGTCCTTTAAGAATTCTATCCATCTCCTCTGCCTCATGTTCAGCTCTTTTTGGTCAAATAGGTATTTAAGGCTCTTGTGATCACTGTATACTTCAAATCTGGACCCGTACAAATAATGCCTCCAAATTTTTAGTGCGAACACCACAACTGCCAACTCCAAATCGTGGGTCGGATAATGCTGCTCGTGAGGTCTCAATTGCCGAGAGGCATACGCTATCACTCGATCTCTCTGCATGAGCACGCATCCTAATCCGAGTCCTGATGCATCACAATAAACTACAAAGCTTTCTTGTAGGTCGGGTAATGCCAGCACTGGCGCAGTTGTCAACTTGTTCTTCAGCTCTCGGAAGCTGCTCTCGCACTCGGGACTCCACACGAAGGGAATGCTTTTCCGAGTCAATTTAGTTAGTGGTAACGCCAGCTTAGAAAAACCTTCAATGAACCTTCTATAATAACCTGCCAGGCCCATAAAACTCCTTATCTTCGAGACCGACTTGGGTCTCTCCCATGCCATTATAGCTGTCACCTTCGAAGGGTCCACCGAGACACCTTGCTCGGAAATTACATGTCCGAGGAAGTGGATCTTATTCATCCAGAATTCGCCCTTTGAAAGCTTCACGAACAACTGCTTCTCCCTTAACACTTGGAGTACCGTTCGGAGGTGTTCTTCATGCTCCTTGGAAGTCTTAGAATAGACTAGGATGTCATCAATGAAAACAACTACGAATCAGTCTAAATAGGGGTGGAATATGCTGTTCATGTAATTCATGAAGACAGCAGGGGCGTTTGTCACACCGAACGGCATCACTACATACTCGTAGTGGTCATACCGAGTCCTAAAGGCAGTTTTTGGGGTATCCGAGTCCTTCACTCAGATTTGGTGATATCCCGATCGTAAGTCGATTTTTGAGAAGACTGAGGCTCCACGCAGTTGGTCAATTAAATCATCAATTCTGGGTAGTGGATACCGATTCTTAATTGTGAGTTTGTTTAACTGTCGGTAATCTATGCAAAGTCTCATGCTGCCGTCCTTCTTCTTAACAAGTAGTACCGGTGCGCCCCATGGTGATACACTCGGTCTAATGAACTGTTTTCCGAGTAACTCATCCACTTGCTTCTTCATCTCGGCTAATTCAGTTGAGGACATTCTATAGGGTGCACTGGAGACTGGCTCGGCCCCAGGGATCAAGTCTATAGAGAATTCGACTTCCCTATTGGGAGGGACACTCGGTACGTCTTCAGGGAACAATTCTGGAAATTCACAGACAATCGGGATTTCGTTCACTCGGGTTTTACTCTCTCCCTCGGTTAGACAAAGCATCATGAATAGTTGAGTTATACCTTGTGTTGTGCAGTCCTCATGGTGCTGTCTCGGGAAAATTATCCTTCGGTTTCTGCAATCCACTAACACCTCGTTGGCTGAAAGCCAGTCTACCCCGAGTACGATATCAAGATCCTTCAAGGGTATGCACACCAAGTCGAAAGTGAAACTCCGATCGCATAATTCGAACGTCACTTCTTTGCACATTGACGAGGTTAGTACCTTAGGACCAGTCGATTGGCTACTTTCAAAATCCGATCCATTTCCACGGTCAGTAATTTCAAACGTTTTACACAATCATCAGCTATGAAGGAGTGGGTAGCTCCAGAATCAAAAACTACACTAAGTGTGTATCTACCGAGTGAGCACTTACATTGTACTAAGTCATTTGCTTGTGCGACTTCTTCTGCGTTGATGGCGTAGACTCTTCCAGTGGCTGGTTGGTCGGTGTTTCTCCTCCTGAAATTTGGGGTAACCATCATATTCCCTCTAGCTCTGTTGTTTCCGCCCCGTGAGTTTTGTCCATCATTCCTATTGCTCTTCACCTGGAACCCTCCTTGACGCACACTAGCATTTGTTTGACGGAGCTGGGGGCAGTCAGGGCGAATGTGTCGCCTATTCCCGCAGTGAAAACACTTAACATCGGTATCATTGCAACTCTGAGCAAAGTGGTCGCCACCACATTTAAAGCACTTACCGTACCTGGGTCGTCCACTCATCTGTCTCCCTCAGTCACTGCGACCCTGATATCTAGTGAAGGGTTCATTTCTTCCTACGTTCCCTGGCCTCTTGAAACGTGACTGCTGAGGCCTCAGATACTGGTTGGCTCTGCTGCTCTGGCCCGAGTGGGCCTTGTCATCTTCTTCAAATATCCTACATTTATTCACCAATGCAGGGAAACTCCGTATCTCATGGTATCTGTAGGCCCTCTTAACATCTGATCTTAATCCATTCTCAAACTTAAGGCACTTCGAGCTCTTCGTCCCAGGTTGTTGGAAGGGTGGGTAGAATAGGCACAACTCCTCGAATCTTGTCGCGTATTCTTCCACAGTCATGGAGCCTTGCTTCAACTCCATAAACTCCAGCTCCTTCCGACTCCTCACTGTGTCGGGGAAGTATTTCTCTAAGAAGCATGTCTTAAAATCGTTCCATGTCAGCTGAGCTTCATCATCAGGGAATCGGCTTCTGGCTATCTTCCACCAGTTCTCCGCTTCATCTCGCAGCATATACACTGCACATTCCACCTTTTGGGCCTCGGTACAACGAAGACCCCCAAAAATCCTCTCCAGTTCCTGAGTCCATTTAAAAGCTGCCTCCGGGTTACGTCCTCCCTGAAACTCACTCGGTTTCCTCTTCAGGAAGCGGTCCAGCACGTGGCCATCCTCAGCTCGAGTCTGGCCCTGCCTTTCAAACACGTCCGCAAAGCGTTGGAATGCTATGGCTATAGCCTCTATGCTTTGGTGATGCGTCATTCCTTATCCTAAAATCGACATTCGAGGATAAGTATACCGAGCCACTTACTACCGATCGGGTTTTCAGTCTAACATTCAATAGCTTAGCACATTATATCATTCTTCCAGGTTACACACACAATCAGACCAGGAGGAAACAACCTCCTATCCTCAAGCCAATATCAATCAGGTTCAACTATCATCACAACAATTATGACCATTTAGTCAGAAAACACACAACCGCTTACACTCGGTAAGCATACCTTGGCCTTGGACCTTTCGGTCTGCTCTGATACCAAAATGTAACACCCTAAATTTTTACAAATAGTAATCCCAAAACAACGAGGAAATTTTATTTTTATATTTATTTATTTTCTTTTTTCACAAAAGCAGCCACGAATCATTTAACACAGAAGGGAAGAAGAAGGCGAGGGAAGTAGAAGAGCATTTACACGCATATGACAAGCAACAGGGGAATTAGGACTGAGACCGGTCTATTCGGATCGGTGTGACGCTCCAGCGTCTGGGCGGATTCCAGGACGGAAGGTGACTCACTCGGCGTACTACCATTTAATCACTCGGATTATAATTACCCTACGCTCATAAGACATACTCATACAGTCCTCTTCACCGCTCAACATCACTTACAGTATAAAAAAAACACACAACACATACATATATAAACGAAAGCATTCATATAATTACAAGAACTTCATCATGACTTCTGTTATCCAAAGCTATCAAGTTTTAGCGTAAGGACTAAAACCAAAACATGAGCCGGCCAAGGCTTAACAAAACGTTATACACAGTATTTATACATATATACATATACACATGTAGATATATGTTCCAATAGCGCTCGGATTCATTGTCCTGCACTCGGCTCCTCCTTCATCCTTCCTTCCAAGAGATGTTCACTGAAAGTGTAGCCACTGCAGGGGTGAGCTTTTACATGTAAAATGACAATCAAGGAGTCGGTATCAGTGTCAGTATGCACATTCACATCCATTCAATCGTTTTCAAATTAATTAGGGTTAGGCACGGCAAAATGACATTTAAGACACACATGTAACACACACAGGTACTCCCCACACTCAAAAATCATTCATAACACTCCACACACGTTATACGTACTACTCTAATCAACCTCATATCTACATGCATGCCTGCGGATCCGACTCGAGTGATGAATTTCAGTTACAGTTTTCCCCTCTCCTGGCCCCTCGTCCTTCAGCTCTTCCCGCGTGGTACCGGCCTCCCATTGGTGTCTCGAGACTCTTCTCTAGCTCCTACGGCTACCACGAGCTCCTTCGGAATCTAGCCGAGGTCTGTAACTGGAAGTCATTCCCTCGGGGCTCTTGACCTTCCACGGGTCGCCCCACTCTTACACATGCAGCTAAATGCATTTACCAACAAGCGTCATCACACCACCGATACCTCCTTCGTAGCCATTAAGTAGGAACAGATTCAATGCAACCTTTATTCGCTTTATTATTTACACCAATATGTTCAACCATCAGCAATCAAGTAATAGCATCTAACCAATCAACTAACGAGCACACATTCATATTCTCACAGTGTTAACAAGAATAGAACCATGCATATCATTCGTTATTATCAATACTAACATACTACTTCACCACCATCTAGATTACAAGCATTTACTGTTTAACCACTATAAAACACACGGAATCCAGAATCTCCAATCATGCATAGGATCCAATCATCACAAACACATGCATATACACTCAAGCAGTACATTCATCCGGTACCGTTCGTGGACCATGCATTTAACATGCAAGCGCCCCCTACCTACGAAAGGGACTTCAAGAAGCTTTTCTGCTCTTCGACGTTGAATCTGACGCCCTTCAACTGATTCGTTCTGCTTTTCTCCACTCCGTCATACTCTGCACTTGGTTCGGAGTTGGGGTGTTGTTCTTTCTCTGCTTCAACGATCGTCCTTCACCTGCCGGGGCTCAGACCTTCTTCCCGCACTGTCGTCGTGACGAACAGAAACAGGGGAACGGAAAGAAGATGGAGACGAAGAAGAAAAAGAGAGAATGGAATAGTGGGAGAAGTTTTTGCACCCACGGTGATACTGAATATGCACCTATATACGCATGTGAGAAGAAGGAGTGGGATGGGAAAGCATGAGTCGTAGTCCACTCACACCTTCCGCCAATCACAGACAGCCACATCCCATCAATTAAGTCCAATTAACTTGTCATTAACTCTCAGGCTATATTGATTATGATTAACAACTAATTCTTTACTTTACTTTCAATTTTTCTTATTATTTAATTTTTTATTCGGTATCTAACTTCAAAACTGGGATGTTACATTGTTAAAAAGAGAAAACATCATTATTATGCTTATCATGCCTGCTTACACTGCCCGATGCTCTGAAAATTAGATGAACTATTTTATGGTATCTATTGCATGATTAAGGGAGATATTATCTTGCATGATACATTATGATCTTTGAACAAGTGATATTCAACAAAGTGGTATCTTTTTCAAGTGGTATCTTTTTCAAAATGACAATGCATGATCCTATATTAAACAAAGTGGTATAAAAATACATTTGTAAGGGGGAGTTGTTTATGCCATGAATTTGAACTGTTATGAGACTAACACCCCGAGAGATGAACATTTGTTGTCATCATCAAAAAGGGGGAGAATATGTTTATATGTTGACACAGGTTTTGATTATGACAAACAAAGTGTTCAAGGAATCAAGAAATATATCAATGTAATTGAAGAATGATGTTAAGGATCAAAAGAATAAAGAATCATGAAAAACATAATTAGAAAAGGGTCAAAATACAAGATTCATCATCGGGGTCAAAAACATGAAAAATAATATCAGGAGGCCAAAACATTATTCTGCAAGAAACAACATGAGGAATCGATTCATGGTGCAAAAATAAATGTGGGAATTGATTCATTAAGGAAGGAATCGGTTCATGCTTGTGAACTCACCTGGGAATCGATTCATTAGTGCAAGGAATCGATTCATCTACAAGGAAACACCTGGGAATTGATTCATCTGTCTAAGGAATCGATTCATGCTTATAAAAATCCCTGGGAATTGATTCACAACTAGAGGAATCGATTCATTGCCTCTGTAAACACGAAGGAATCGATTCACCAACTTAAAGAATTGATTCATATGCTGTGTCAGGACCAAAATAACACTGGGAATCCATTCAAATTAAAGATGAATCAATTCATTTATTTTAAATGATTCTGGAACATGAATTTGAAGTGTAGCCAACCTTGCATCGCATTAACGAATTAACAAATGCATTGTCCATTACGCATCAAGCTGACAAACGCTCCATTGCTCCATTATGTCCATGCTGCACCACAACGAAGGGAATTAATTAAGTGCACAAGCCATGCTGTTGAAGGCCTATAAATAGAAGAAAAAACCAAGCTTGCAATACACACTAATGGAGAAGCAGTTCCTCTATTCCTTTCTTCTTCCTATCTTTGGTGTAATTTCTCTGGGTTCATAATTTGCATATTTCTCCTTTTCAGAATTATTTGAGAGTTAGAGAGAAAAATATTTGAGTGTTCTTAAATTTGCATATCCTCTCTGTGAGAGTTATTATTATTTTATGAGAACTTCAAGTTGTATATCTACTCTAGTGAGAGAGAGAAAAATCTTATAAACCAAACACAAAACACTAAGGTTTCACTCTAGGTTGAGTGGTCACAAAGGTTGGGGTTCAACCTTTGGGTATTGAGAGTTTGAGAGATTGGGTGGGTTGCCCTTGTGTTAGTGAGGATTGAGTTCTTGAGTGTGGGACACTAGGAAGCTGCAATTGCTCATAGCTTGTATCTCTAAACTTCAATAGTGGAATCCTTCAGTGGGTTGCTTGAAGGCGAGACGTACACCGGGGTGGTAGAACTCATTATATCGATTTGTAAATTCTCTCTTCCCCTAAGCTCCTTTATTATTATGAATTTAAATTGCATGCTAAAATATTTATATCTAATTGGCATGTTAAAATTGCTTAAATTAAATCCTTGAATTAATTGACTTAAATCTTGTTGGATTTAATTATTACATAAGTGAGTTGAATATGATTGTTAATAACTTGGTAAATTAATCATGCTTAATTAATTTGTTAGAAATTGTTTAAGTTAAATTTATATTGGAATTAATTATCGCATGCCAAGTATTTCAAGAATTGCTTAAACTAATAACTTGCCTTGTTTATGAAAATCAATTCTTGAATATTGTATCTTCAACTCAAACTATCTTAGTATGATATGTGCTTCATAATTATTATCTCTTTTATATTGCATCATTTGTGTACTACTAACCGTTTTGAAAGGGATTCCGTGTGAAATTTTGCAATACTCAATTCACCCCCCTTTGAGTAATGAGGCCTTGGCTAACAAGTGGTATCAGAGTTTGACTCTTGCCACAAGGCTTAACAGCTACAGGAGATCAAGATGGCCTCTACCTCTTATGATGCATTTCCATAAAATGGTACAATAAATAGACCTCCAATCGTCAATGGCAAAGACAATGCTATTTGGAAAGAAAGGATAAAAATCTTTGTCCAATCCTATGACCTCAAGGTATGGAATGCTATTCAATTTGGTCCTTTCATTCCCAAATACATTGTTGATAATATAGAATGTATGAAGCCCATAAACTTATGGACTAAGGAAGAAGAAAGAAAGGTACAATTTAATCTAAGAGCTAAAATTCTTATCACATTAGCGTTAGGATGTAATGATGTTTCTAGACTTATTATTTGTAACAATGCTAAAGAAATATGAGAAACTCTTGAAACAATTTATGGAAATACTAATGATGATAAAGATGCAAGAATTAGTACTCTTTCTAGCAAAAATGAAGGATTCAAAATAAGTATGGAAGAAGAGGTCGATGAATCGAAAGAAGAATTTACCAACCTCTGCCTTATGACAAAGCACTCCAAAGATGATGAGGTAAGTTCTCTAAATGAATCTAGTGATGATGAAAGTGAAATTGATAAAGATGAGTTGTTAGATGCTTTTGATGAATTGCATGAAAAATTTGTTTTATTATCAAAGAAATATGCATGCTCAAAACAAACCATTTTGAAACTTGAAAATGAATTGCATGATGTTCACATAGAAAAGGAAAATCTTAGAGTTCAAAATGATGAATTAGTAGCTTCAAAATTCACTCTTAGGACTTGTAATGGAAATAAGGAATGTATGCTAGTTGATAAATGTATGCTTCTTGAAAAAGAAAATAAAGATCTAAAAGAAACACTCAGGAAGCTTACAAATGGTTTTGATGCATCTCTTGGAAATAAAAAACATACACTTGCTAGGGGTAATAGAAAAGAAATACAAGAACTCCTTTGCATCCCTTAAGGAAAAACCTATACCTATTCTAAAATGTGCAAACCATGAAAGAAAGTGTCATACAATATCCAATTGTTTTAAGAGAAGGCACATAGAATATAAAAGGAACCATTACAATCATACTATAACTTATTCTTTGGATGCAACATGTTTCTATTATGGAATATATGGTCATATATCTTCTAATTGCTTTATAAAGAAATCTCATCAAAAGTGCATGAGAAAGGTATGGATTCCAAGAACAACCTTGAAATCCTAAACTAACAAGAAACGACCCAACTCTCAAAGGGTACCATAAAACTTTAAATTTTGTATGCATACTTTAAATCGACAATTTCTCATTGACGAATGACCAAAGAATCAAGATTCATAATCTTCACTCCAAAGAACAAAGAATGAGAAAGATAAGGACGTAGGAATTATAAAATTCCAAGGTTTGATCGAATCCTTACTCTAGTAGATCAAACATCATGTTTGCTATGTGATTGTATGCTTATTTATGTTGAAACATCTATGCACTTAGCTGATAGTTTATTGAAAATTTTTTAAATGTTCTTTATAAAGCCAAACTCCATACATGTTCATAATAAATTTTTGATGATATATGAATTCTTGATGATATATGAAATCTTGATGATGTATGAATTTTTGATGATGCATGAATTCTTGATGAAATATGAATTCTTGATGATGTATTGATTATTAAACAAAAGATATTTTTGTTTAACTAATAGTATCTAAATAACAAGCATCTTCCAAACAAAATGGTATCAATTGAATCAGTAAGAGGGAGAAATCATGGGGACATAATCTTGATTATATACTTATTTTTACTACCACTATGCTTTGATAATAAATACATATATTGCGTGTACAAGTGGTATCCATGATTTGATAATTTATGCATAATTTGTTTTAACAAGTGGTATGTCATATAATTTTCTTAACAAGCAAGTATCTTCTCATAACAAGAGGCATTGACCTTCATATCAAGAAAATGTTATGACAAGTTGATTATGACAAATTTTTACAGTTGCTTTAAGTTAGGACTATGTTATGCTTCTATGACTTATCCCTATGTTTCAACAAAAAAAATGTCTATCTTATGCAAAACATTTTTATGCAATTATATGTTGTTGCCTAAAAGAAAGTATATATGCTCTATGTATGTTATAACAAGTGATTGCCTAATCTTTAATTTCATGACTAGTAACATCATAGGCATGAATAAAAGAGATTAACGTCAAATGTCTATGCATCATGAGACAATGCATGAAATGCTACATGACATGTTAAGTGATAATGCATGACATGATCTTCCTTGATACATCATGCTTAAGCAATTGGTATCTATCTTGATTGACATAATAATTCTTATCTGCGTCGTACGTTTGATGATGCATGATCTTGAATATGAAAAGAAATATGAAAATATGAATCATTGAGTTTTAAAAGAATTTTTGAACAATATTATGAAGAATGATGTATGCTTGAATGCTAACAATCTTGTGCTAAAATGCTTAAATGATAATAATTGATATCAAGAGCTTAAATTGGCAAATCCATTAAATGGTATCATACATAACCACTAGTGGAAAAAATGGATATAACAACGGGGATATATTCACGGGTAGAAGAGGATCAGTGATAAAAACATGCGCGGTGGCATTTTTGAAATTATAAGGTGAACGTTATAATCAGAGAAAACTATATATCCACGGTTAACATCATAACCGTGAATGTATCCATCAATATATATTCACGGTTGATAAGTCAACCGTGGATATATAGTAATATCGACGGTTGTGTGCACAACCGTGAATATATATTGATGGATACATTCACGGTTATGATGTTAACCGTGGATATATATAGATGTCAATATTCACGGATGTATTTCCAACCGTGGATATATAGTTCAGGTTTTAGGGTTTAATCACTGGGTACTGTATGTCCACGGTTGTTTCTATAACTGTGAATATAAATTTAATATTTATCCACGGTTGGGATAGTAACCGTGGATATATAGTTAACATTTATCCACGGTTGTTTGTTAAACCGTGAATATATGTGTAATATATTCACAGTTTCAAGGGGAACCGTGAATATACATCCTTTCTGAAACTTCAAAAGCCGCGCCTTTCATTCTTTTTTCACTTTCTCTTCTTCTTCGCGCTGGTTATCGTCTTCTTCCTTGAGTTTGTTCTTTGCTGTTCGTGTTCACTCGCTTCTTCCTTCTTTCGTTCGTGTCATCTTCGCACCATTTTCAAGTAAGTGCTTCATTACCCTACTTCTTCGCTCACTGCTGGTGTACTTCGTTATTATGCTCTGCCTTGTTTGTGGAACCTATTTCATTGTCTCTGTCTCTATGTTGTACTAGTGATTAAGTTTGGTTAAGCTTGTTTTATTGTGCCAACATTTCATTGTCTCTGTCTCTATGTTGTCAAACTGTTGAGTTAAGTTGTAAACTCCTACCAGTTTATAATGCCTAGAATCGAGTGGACATTTGGGTATATGTTTTTTTAATAAACTAGAATAAACTTGGTAAACTGTTGCACAGTGCCCTGTATAGTTAAACTTGGTAAACTGTAATCGGCAATTGACACTTGCTAGTAATCCCCTGTATAGTCAAATTTTCTGTTTAGTTTTTACTTTTTAATCTTTGGTTGATTCTATGGGTTAGAAGGGATAATATTTGAAAGATTATTTTATAGGACCAAGAAACTGAAATGGATGGCTACAATCTCTTTGCTGTTTTGTTTTGGTATCAGTAATAAAATTCAGGCTCTCCTCCAAAATAAAAATTCATGTTCTTTAAAATCTAGAATTAATTCTTACTTAGAATCTGAACTTAGTTAGACTCAATGCATCTATGTTAAAATAGCTAAAGTTGTTAAAATCTTCCCATTCTAATAACTCTACCATTTTTAACTGATTTTTTGTTTGACCATTTTTTAAACCAAACTAACAATGTTTTAACAACTTTTTTAATGATCTAAGCTTCGACCAAAAAAAAATATGATCTAAGTTAGATATATCATAAAAGATTTCATTGTAAGTTAGATATATCATATTCTCCATTAGAATAACCAAAGTCATTACCATCAAGTTTTTAATGTTACCTCACACATGATCTATACAATTTAATGTTACATTCTGAATACACAGGGCCTAATAAGGTTCAAGTTAGATATTTTTAAATGGAAAATTTTCACTTCATCATTGTTATTGCTGTTATTGTTGGTTGCTCGTATATAATGTTATTGCTGTTATTGTTGGTTGCTCGTATATAATGTTATTTCTGTCTATTGCATGCATGTGGTTTTCAATCTTGCAAACTCGTAGGCTCATACTAGTTAACTAGTTAACTAGTATGAAAGTTGTTGTGCATATGAGTGAACCGTAGTTCCCCGTTTGAGATTCGACACAAATGGTCATTAAATCAATTAATGTCATCGTTTGTGTTGAATCTTGAATTGTCCGTTTGGACAGTTTGGGATGAACAATTATTTTTTATACGTCATTGTTAGTATGTACAAGTTAGGAGTTATTTTAAAATTTGATAAAATTTCGGTAACTTGTATTTTGTGTTGTTCTCTGGGTGCATATTTGGTTGTGGTTGAATTTGATTTGACCACTCTCATTTTGTGTACTTAGAGACCAATGCGAAATGCTGCCGAAATTTCATCAAATTTTAAAATAAGTCCTAACCTGTATATATGAATGACGTATAAAAATAATTGTCATGCTGAATGGGTATAGGACCACCACCTTTGTATAAAAAGTGAGGTTGATCATAGCACCTTGTAAACAGTTGGTATGGATCGGAGTTGGATTTCTGCGTCACGCCTAAGTCTGGAGTACGAGGGGGGAGTTGAATCATTTATAGAATTCGTAGCGAGGAATGCAGTGGGGGTGAATGGAAAGTATTTTTGCCCTTGTGTTAAATGCTTCAACCTGCGTCGGGTAGACTTGGAAGAGGTGCGAGAACATCTACTGTGTGACGGTTTTCTACGTAGTTATACGCGTTGGATATGGCATGGTGAAGATGTGGTGGTGCCAAGTAACAGCTCTCAGACTAAAAATCGAAGCCCGATGCATGACAACGATGTCGACATGGATGACCGACTCGAGGATATGATCCGTGATGTAGGGGTAGAAGGTTTTAAGAAAGCTCATGTATATACAACTCTGTGTCAGGACTCTGAGCAGCCGTTGTATCCAAACTGCGTCAATTTCACGAGGTTATCAGCTGTTTTGTGGTTGTTTAATTTGAAGGCCATAAACGGGTGGACGGATAAAAGTTTCACTGACTTACTGAAGTTGTTGAAAGAAATGCTCCCAGCTGGAAACACCTTGCCGAAAAGTAACTATGAGGCCAAAAAGGTGTTGTGTCCTATGGGTTTGGAGTATGAGAAAATACATGCATGCCCAAATGATTGTGTATTATTCCGGGGTGAATTAGAAATGCTGCATCGATGTCCTAGATGTGGGGTGTCACGGTATAAGAAGAAAGAGGCGGATTCTGATGAGGTATGCACTAAAGGGTCTCCTGCAAAGGTGTTGTGGTATCTACCTATAGTTCCAAGACTAAAGCGTCTGTTTGCCAATGCAGACGATGCAAAACTTATGAGATGGCATGCTGATGAGAGGGTTGTTGATGGACTACTTAGGCATCCGGCCGATGGGTCGCAATGGAAGAAAATGGATAGGATTTTTCCAGAATTTGCCAATGAACCAAGAAATGTTAGGCTTGCACTAGCCACAGACGGCATGAACCCGTTTGGTAACCTGAGCACAAACCATAGTTCGTGGCCTGTTTTGTTGTTTGTTTACAACTTGCCGCCATGGTTGTGCATAAAGCGAAAATATGTGATGTTATCAATGATGATTTCTGGTCCACGACAACCAGGGAACGACATTGATGTATATTTAACTCCATTGGTTGAAGACCTCAAAAGGTTGTGGGAAGACAGGGTTGAACTGTTTGATGGGTTTACCGGGCGATCATTCAAATTGCGTGCCATGTTATTTTGCACAATCAATGACTTTCCAGCGTATGGTAACTTATCTGGGTACAGTGTGAAGGGTCATAAAGCTTGTCCAGTATGTGAGGAGGGGACTAGTTCTGTGCGGTTGCATCATGGCAGGAAAAATGTTTATCTTTGACATCGAAGGTTTCTTAAAGCGAATCATCCGTTTCGAAGGTTGAAGAAGTCGTTTAACGGTGCCCAAGATTTTGAAATGGCTCCTCCACCACTATCTGGTCGCCAGGCATATGAAAAGGTGAAGGACGTCAACGTGCAATTTGGTAAGTGTGAAAAACAGCACCCGACACAAAACAACTGGAAGAAAAGGTCAGTGTTTTTTGACCTGCCATATTGGAGGGAGCTTGATGTAAGACACTGCATTGATGTAATGCATGTGGAGAAGAATGTCTGCGACAGTTTAGTTGGTACACTCTTAAACATACCCGGGAAGACTAAGGATGGCCTAAACTCGCGTATGGACTTAGAGTTGATGGGTATACGTCAAGATTTGCATCCACAATCAAAGGGCAAAAGAACATATTTGCCTCCAGCATGTCATACGTTATCAAGAAAAGAAAAGCAAAGTCTGTGTGAATCGTTACGAAGTGTGAAAGTTCCGTCTGGTTATGGCTCCAACATCAAGTCTTGTGTTTCCATAAAAGATTTAAAGTTAATTGGGTTGAAGTCACACGATTGTCACATGTTGATGCAGCAGTTTCTGCCTATCGCCATTCGTGACATTCTTCCTAAAAATGTGAGAAATGTCATAACAAGGTTGTGTATGTTTTTCAATTCCATATGTTGCAAGGTAATCGTGCCCGGCGAATTGGATGTGTTGGAACAGGAAGCATCACTTATATTATGTCAGCTTGAAATGTATTTCCCGCCCTCTTTTTTTGACATAATGGTCCACTTAATCATCCATTTGGTGAGAGAGGTCCGTTGTTGTGGTCCAGTGTTCCTCCATTGGATGTATCCCGTTGAGCGATATATGAAGATATTGAAAGGGTATATGAAGAACCAACGTCGTCCCGAAGCTTCAATTGTGGAAAGATATATTGCAGAGGAAGCAATTGAGTTTTGCACTGAATACATGTCACATGCTGCAAGCATTGGTATTCCAACGACCCGTCATGAAGGGAGATTGGATGGGAAAGGAACGATTGGAAAAAAAGTGAAGAGCATGCCACGTGCTGATGTCCTTCAGGCACACTTGTATATTTTAAACAACACGGACGACGTGCAACCGTATCTAGCCACACACAAGGAGCTAGTCAAGAAAACCAACCCTAAAATGACTGAAAAGTGGTTGTTGAATGAACACAACAAGAGCTTCATGCAGTGGTTCCAAAAGACCGTCCTGAAAGATGCATCTGCATCCTCGACATTACATCGACTAGCACAGGGCCCGAACTTTGATGTCCTCACCTTTTGTGGGTATGACATAAACAACTATTCGTTTTATACAAGGACACAGGATGAAAAGAGTACAAATCAAAACAGTGGAGTGATGGTTGTGGCTCAGTCAATGCATTTCTCAACTACAAAGGACAACAACCCTGTGATGGCGGAGTCATGCTACTTTGGTGTGATTGAAGATATATGGGAAGTTGATTACGGTCCCTTCACCGTTCCTGTGTTTAAATGCAAATGGGTTGACAATAAGAACGGTGTCACAACTGATGATTTAGGAGTTACGTTGGTGGACCTCAACAAGATCGGGCATAAGGAAGAACCATTCATAATGGCAACGCAGGTGAAGCAAGTTTTTTATGTGGCTGACCCAGCTGACAAACGGTGGTCAATTGTTATCCAAGGTAGACACATTGGAGACCCCAATCTTGATATTGTGGACATTCCATCAACTACAACACGTATTCCAACATCTATCGTGGAACATGACATAGATGATGTAGTTGCCAGTCGTCATGACCACCATGAGGGCTTGTGGGAAAATATTTCATCTTAATAGGGTATTAATCTTGTTGGTGATTCATTTCATTACATGTTATATTAGTTATTCGTTGTTTTAAATGTTATATTAAATATTTGACAGTTTTTTTCCTTGTTTGGACAGATACTCATGGCTGACCAGGATGGACGATCCAGGTCCGACTCACAGGCCAGTGGTTCCTCTGCTCGGAAGAGTAGAGGTGTTACCCGGATGCCAGACATCGCACATAGGCGTCACCGGGGAGAGAGGCCAGTTGTTGACATGGATGTCAACACCGGCAGATTTAGTGGACCGCATGCCACGAAGCTTAGCAGTTATCTGGGGGTTGTCGTACGGTCGAAGGTGTCCATCATTATCCCCGACTGGGATAGTGTCGAGGAGGTGGTGAAGAACCAGCTATGGAGTGATGTTCTGGTAACTTATGTATTATTTAAGTTTTATTTTAGTGTATTATTTCATGTAACTCTTAATAAGGACTCCTTTATGGACTAACTCCTTTCATGTAGGATTCTTTTGAGATACCATCTTCCGACATAGCGAGGAGGAAGGTCCTCGGTATCATGGCTGAGTGATGGAGGTCGTTCAAATCCATACTCACCACGAGGTATATTGAACTTTAAATTCTTAATCAACTCTTCACCAAATTGTGCCAATCCTTAGTTTAAATGTACCTTTCATTGTAGGTATGTATTCGGGGACGACCAAGGAAAGTTCCCTGGAGAGAAGTATCCATTCATCGATCAGGAGACCTGGGATGCTTTTGTTACATCTAGACATTCTGCCGAGTTTCAGGTACATTGGTTTTTAGATGATTAAATAATATGTATAATTTATACAGCTAACTGTGAATATTTTTTTTCTTGTTGTAGGAGACCAGAAAGAAAGCCAAGGAGACTAGGAAGCTAAATGACTGCCCACACATACTGTCACGTGGCGGTTACCGTAGGTTGGAGGAGCGGCTGGCACAGGAGAGGCTGAGTCAGTGTCAGACTGACACTGGTATTGTGGATCCCCCTTCCCCACCTGCGCGCCACGACAAATGGAAGCGGGCTAGGATCAAGAAGAGTGGGGAATACACTTCCTCACAGGCTCAGGAGGTTGCCTCACGTATAGTAAGTATTCCCCTTTATATCAGTGTCTGTTTTTCAGTTTACGTGAAGGAAGTGAATACTAACTTGTTTGGTTTCAGGATTCCTTGGTTGAGCAATCAACCCAAGGGTCTTTCGTAGCCCATGGACGGGAGGATATATTGACTACCGCCATTGGCAGGCCAGAGCACCCAGGAAGAGTGCGTGCTATTGGTCGAGGTGTAGGTGAGTGCTAACTAACTCTATGCATTCATTTTGTTATCTGTTAAACAATTAAGGGCTAATCATTCACATTTTACAGGCCTCCACGCCTATTACGGTGCTCCCAACCCTGCCCCATCCCTTGAGCAAATAGTGGAGCAAAAGGTGGCTGTTGTGAAGGCTGAGTACCAGGAGGAGATATCTAGGCTCCACCAGGAGATGGCCCGATTCAGGGAGGAGATGAAGGCCTCACTCAGCCACCACCAGGAGACTACTACACCAGCCAGCGACCCACATGTTAGATTCTTTATTTATTTTCCTCAATTTTATTGTTTGTAATCACTTTCATTGTTGAATAACTTCTGCCTGATGTGTAAATATGTAGGTACGGAAGGTTAGCACTAAGGGGTCGTGCGCTGCAGCTGACCCTGACGATGACGGGGTCGAGCCACCAGACACCCGTCAATGTGACCTGTTCATTGACGGGTCGGAGGAGCCAGTTGCCACTGGTATGGTGCACAACTTAGGCCCTGTGGTTCACCATCAGACATTACCTGATGGTATGTCCAGGGTCTCGGTTGTGCTCGTCCTCGAGGAGGATGCTGCTGTGCCAGTGGCAACTCAGGAGGTGAAGACCGTCGGTCAGGCGTTGGGCCACTTTCTGATGTGGCCCAACAGACTTCTGGTGATTGCCCCTGGACAGGTAAAAACCCTAAACACTAACTAGCTTTATTTCCTTGTCAATTATGGTACAAAATGTGATGGTTGTCAATTGTTCAACAGGAACAGCCATTGAAGAAGCCAGACCCGGCCAAGGATCCCGTCCGGATGCTATGGCGCATCGGGTATGAGGAAGATAACGACACTGTTCAGGTCCCATGGCAGCCACTAGTGTTCGGCCATCCCAGTGATTTTCCAGTTTACGTTACAAGTTCTGACATTTGTGACATTATTACGGGGACGTCGATGCTGAACGGCTCTATCTTGCAGTTGTGGGAGCTGTAAGTATATCCTTGTGTTGTCCAATTTTTTCATTATACAAGTTATTTGTCGCTAACCATGTCTTACCTTGTTTAGGTATCTGGCAAAACTCTCAGTGGACTTGGGTTTCCAAGGAACTTACGGTTTCTTAGAGCCCTCTGTCATACAGAGGCAAGGAAACACCTCGCAGAACACCCAGACATACATCCAGAATTGGATGTTTGAGTCTGAGAAGTCTATATACATGGGCCCCTATCATAAAGGGTAATACTCTATTCCATAATTATTGTTATGATATTTTGCATTTTGAAGTCTCAGTTATCACTCGTAACTGCAGGGCTCACTGGACGCTTCTGGTGATCTGTCCGAAGGACTATCTTGCTTTGTACTTTGATAGTTTGCACAAAACAGCTCCACAAGACCTGAGAGATATAGTAGACCGGTAAGTTCATCCCTAAACAATAACCACAAATTCAATTACATCATTTTTAGAACTATACAATTCTAACTTATCTTGTGTTTTGTTTGACGCAGGGCGGTGGTTGGATACAATGTACTGATTGGAAACAAGCACAAAGGAAGAACAGTTGTATGGGTGTACCCAAAAGTAAGTCAATCGTATTCATTCAAATCTTCAGTACATGTTTTTTAAGTTCCGAATTCACTTATTCCATACTATATGTCCATTGTAGTCTTACAGGCAGAAGGGTACCTTTGAGTGTGGCTATTTCGTCATGCACACTATGCTGACCATTGTCCAACATCATTTAGTAGATGGATGGACAGAGGTAATTCTCATCACCGTGTCAATTTCTCCAATTTCATCAATTTCATGTAATAAATAAAGCTTTTGTTCTAATTGTTTTGTGCATTGTTTGCAGCACTTTAATGACCGGTCATATTTCCCAAAGGAACTTGTGGATGATGTTAGAAGGCAATGGGCCTCACACTTCCATGAACTTAGGCAAAGCTAGATATAGGATATTTATTCTTTTATATATGTATGTAGTAGGATTTAGGGTTTACTTTTATTAGATTACATTCAACTTAATTGTATATACTTTTATTTTTTAGGTTGTTATGAATTGATATAGAAAATAAATTGTTATATATATATATACATACGATTCTTTCGGCATAGTGTTTCTGTGGCATACTGTATACTGTACTGGCTTGTCTGAATGCAGGGTTGGGCAACGATAAAACAAAGTGCATATTAAAAAAAAAACCTCAGCATTTATTCACGGTTATGGCAACAACCGTGAATAAAGACAAGATTTTTCCACGGTTACTACCTTAACCGTGGATATAGATACATTTTTATCCACGGTTGTCCATCACAACCGTGAATATAAGTAGTTTGTAACTGAAACTAAACCATACTTATATTCACGGTTATGATGGGCAACCGTGGATATAGATACATTTTATCCACGGTTGTCCATCATAACCGTGAATATAAGTATGGTTAAGTTTCAGTTACAATCTACTTATATTCACGGTTTTGATGGACAACCGTGGATAAAATGTATCTATATCCACGGTTAAACCCTAAACCGTGAATATAAATAGTAAGTTATGTTCACAGTTGTTCTTAACCGTGGTTAGATGTGATTTATTACCACGGTTGTTAACCGTGGTTAAAGACCATCATCTACTACCACGGCTTCAACAACCACGGTTCTTTAACCGTGAATAAAGGCCTTTTTTAACCGTGATTATATCCTTTTTTTCCACTAGTGAACATCAAGACAACAAGTGGTATGACATATATGTTATGGCAAATTTATTACAATAAGTATATGACTTGCATCACCATAACCATGATATGATTTTGTGACTTATCTTTAAGTGCTGTAAATGATCTATGCCAAATATATTCTCTTGAACAATCACATGCTCTTAATAAATGACATATGTGCTCTAGGTAAATGCTTGACTAGACCTATATGTAACATCATAGGCATAAGTTAAGAAGAGAATATTTGAGATAAAAAGAGTCATATGTAAAATAGATATATCGGTATATGTTCTAATACAAATGCATAAGTAAGTCAAAAAGCTGTATTAATCATTCTACCTTTGCTTTGATACCTAGATATAAGTGAAATTACAACAAGTGGTATCATAGTGCATTAACAAGTGGTAAAGACAATAAACTAGAAATAGATAGGCCATGTATTGTTAAAATAAAATCTTCTCTGATACCTTGGAATGTTATAATAACTCTTTATGATAGGTGGTATCCATTTGAAAGAGAAAGATTATTATGCTTGATTAGTACCATTGCCTATGTTGTAATTAGTGTTTACTCTACCACTATGCTCTGTGAATTATATGAATTATATTAACAAGTAGTATGAATAACAAATTATACAAGCTAGATATATCACTTCATCCCTGCTCTGATACCTAGATATAAGTATACATTGTTGAAAACTCCTCTATGTTACTACTCTGATAACTAGAAATGCATTAAGCAATATTAATTAAATGATTCACAAGTGGATTCTTATATGCAAATGGTATCTAACCTTTGAGTAGTATCTATTTATATTGTGATATCTATTGTTTCAATAAGTGGTATCTATTAAAAGAAGGAGATCCTGTGCTTAAGAAATAAACAAATGATATCAGACTTGATTAAATAGCCTAACAAGTAGTACCAAACTTGATCAAATTGGTATAATTGGTTTCACACATTAATAAGTGATATATTTTTACAAGTGATATCAATTACAGTAGTAAGGGGGATCATACACATGAATAGTTTCACCTTTCTATGATTATGTTTATAGCACTTATGATTATAATTTTGTTTCTACTCTCCTATATGCTTACTTGGAAAAATATTCTTGTGCATTTGATAATGCCAAAAAGGAGAAAATTATGTGCTTATTTGAAATGATATGTGTGCTTAATTGGAAAGAATCATGTGACGCTTACCATACTTATGATATTAATTACATGATTGAAAATGAGTTAGCAATCAACTTTCTGCTTACTTGATGAATGAATTATGTGGTTGATTATTGACTCTAGATATTAACATGTGGTATGCAATAAAATGGTATATATCGTTGATCATGTTTTGAGCTTTGATTTGAATTCTACTTTCTATGAAATGCTTGCTCTAAATCTCTCTTATTCAAATAAATGCATTTATATGTTGATGGCATAGATTATAACTAAGATGATGATCTTTTTGATGATGCCAAAGGGGGAAAGATTAGTGAAAGGATTAGTAGAGAGAATAGAATATCATATATGCCAAAAAGGAGAGAACTAATATGATAAGATTGAGAATTACTATGATTATTGTTTTATTTTTGATAATGCCAAAGGGGGAGAGATATCATGTTGCCATTAGAAAGGGGGAAAAGAATGTGAAAAATATGATATAATAAGATGTTGTTAAAAAGAGAAAACATCATTATTATGCTTATCATGCCTGCTTACACTACCACGATGCTCTAAAAATTAGATGAACTATTTTGTGGTATCCATTGCATGATTAAGGGAGATATTATCTTGCATGATACATTATGATCTTTGAACAAGTGATATTCAACAAAGTGGTATCTTTTTCAAGTGGTATCTTTTTCAAAATGATTATGCATGATCTTACATTAAACAAAGTGGTATAAAAATACATTTGTAAGGGGGAGTCATTTATGCCATGAATTTGAACTGTTATAAGACTAAACACCCCGAGAGATGAACATTTGTTGTCATCATCAAAAAGGGGGAGAATGTGTTTATATGTTGACACAGGTTTTGATTATGGCAAACAAAGTGTTCAAGGAATCAAGAAACATATCAATGCAATTGAAGAATGATGTTAAGGATCAAAAGAATAAAGAATCATGAAAAACATAATTAGAAAAGGGTCAAAATGCAAGAAGATATATCATCAGGGTCAAAAACATGAAAAATAATATTAGGAGGGCCAAAACATAATTATTCTGCAAGAAACAACATGAGGAATCGATTCATGGTGAAAAAACTAACGTGGGAATCGATTCATTAAGGAAGGAATCGATTCTTGCCTGTGAACTCACCTGGGAATCGATTCATCAGTGCAAGGAATCGATTCATCTGCAAGGAAAAACCTGGGAATCGATTCATGCTGATAAAAATCCCTGGGAATTGATTCACAACTAGAGGAATTGATTCATTACTTCTGTAAACATGAAGGAATCGATTCACCAACTTAAAGAATCGATTCATACGCTGTGTTAGAACCAAAATAACGTTGGGAATCCATTCAAATTGAAGATGAATCAATTCATTTGGTTTAAATGATTCTGGAACGTGAATTTGAAGTGCAGCCAACCTTGCATCGCATTAATGAATTAACAAATGCATTGTCCATTATGCATCAAGCCGACAAACGCTCTATTGCTCTATTATGTCCATGCTGCACCACAATGAAGGGAATTAATTAAGTGCACAAGCCACGCTGTTGAAGGCCTATAAATAGAAGAAGAAACCGAGCTTGCAATACACACTAACGAAGAAGCATTTCCTCTGTTCCTTTCTTTTTCCTATCTCGTTGCAATTTCTCTTGGTTCATAATTTGCATATTTCTCCTTTTTAGAATTATTTGAGAGTTAGAGAGAAAAATATTTGAGTGTTCTTAAATTTGCATATCCTCTTTGTGAGAGTTATTATTATTTTGTGAGAACTTCAAGTTGTATATCTACTCTAGTGAGAGAGAAAAATCTTGTAAACCAAACACAAAACACTAAGGTTTCACTCTAGGTTGAGTGGTCACAAAGGTTGGGGTTCAACCTTTAGGTACTGAGAGTTTGAGAGATTGGGTGGGTTGCCCTTGTGCTAGTGAGGATTGAGTTCTTGAGTGTGGGACACTAGGAAGCTGCAATTGCTCATAGCTTGTATCTCTAAACTTCAATAGTGAAATCCTTCAAGTGGGTTGCTTGAAGGCGAGACGTACACCGGGGTGGTGGAACTCGTTATATCAATTTGCAAATTCTCTCTTCCCTTAAGCTCCTTTATTATTGTGAATTTAAATTGCATGCTAAAATATTTATATCTAATTGGTATGTTAAAATTGCTTAAATTGAATCCTTGAATTAATTGACTTAAATCTTGTTAGATTTAATTATTACATAAGTGAGTTGAATATGATTGTTAATAACTTAGCAAATCAATCATGCTTAATTAATTTGTTAGAAATTGTTTAAGTTAAATTTATATTGGAATTAATTATAGCACACCAAGTATTTCAAGAATTGCCTAAACTAATAATTTGCCTTGTTTATCAAAATCAATTCTTGAATATTGTATCTTCAACTCAAAGTATCTTAGTATGATATGTGCTTCATAATTATTATCTCTTTTATATTGCATCATTTGTGTACTACTAACCGTTTTGAAAGGGATTCCGCGTGAAAATTTGCAATACTTAATTCACCCCCCTCTAGACTCAAATGATTTGTATTGAAACTTTATAAACTCTTCCTGGGAACATGCAACTCCAACTCAGGACCCGTTGATTGAAATTCTTGAGAAATACCCTGTGTTTGGCTCAAACACTAGTTAGTGTTTTGAACGTAACTTTTCCCCAAGATACCCAAATCCAGTAATTCTTGTCTTGATTTACTCCTAATGAAAAACCTTACAACCTTACAACCCATTTGTTATCCCAGTAATTTTTGTATAGTTTACAAGAAAATTCATAACTCCCCCCATAGATGTCCAATTTGCACAATTCTTGTGCTAGAATTCTCGTAACAAAATCCTCCACAACTTTCATGAAGACTCCAAGAGCTAATTCACATCACACAGGTGCAGAAAAATACATCTTTTCACTCTTGAGTGAAAAATGCCACAACTAGACCAATTTGTGGTATTTCGTGCATAACTCTCTCTACCAATGTTAAAATTAGGCTATTCTTGTTTATATGGATTCTTATCAAAATTAACTACAACTCTTATGACAATCTTGAAAGCTAATTCCTAACAAAATTTTCCCACCAATTGTCTCTTTTCAGCCCTTGAAAATTCAGGAGCTCCCAGAGCACCTTTCCTTGGTTAGGCCATAACTTTTGCTACCGATATTGAAATTGTTCATTCTTTATCTTATTTTGAAGAGTAAAGAAAACCCTATAACTTTAATGTTAGGCATCTCTCTAAATTCTCATCCTTGAATGAATAAGGAATTTATTAAAACTTATTATGATTAAATCCATGTTTCTAATTATCGATAACTAAATACACACCAAGTTTCTTACGACTTAAGTTATCTCTCCGGTCACCATTTTCCCTCGCCACCACCACGCGCCACCTCACGCCACCTCGCCCCCCGTGTGTCACATACCTCTTTCTCCCTCTCTTCTATATATTCACGCCATCACCACGTTACTTCTTTTCCACTTTATTTTTTTAAAAAAATTCCACTTTCACTTTCTCAGTTTCTTTGTTCTCTCTCTCCCTCTCCCCCCTCTCTCTCGCTCTCTTTTTCTTTCTCGGCCCATCTCATCTCTTTTCTTTTTCTCTCTTCCACGGCCTCCTCAAACCACCATGCACTACCATACTAGCCTCTATCACCGTCCAACCACCCCCTAGACTTCACCTCACTTTTTCTTTAAAGTTTCACTTTTCTCCCTCTCAGCCTCTCTAGCTTCTTCTCGGCCTCCACCACCTTTTCTCCACTAAACCGCCACCAAACCACAACAACTAGCCACCAAGCCACTACTATAAGGTATCTCCACCACCACCACCCTTTATTTCCCCTATCCGCGACCACCACCTCAAAACCATAAGTTTCCTTTTTGATTTTCTTTTATGATTCCTTGTACAATTTCATTTTGATGGAAAGTCTTACATGGCAGCCACCATTTCACCACTGCGGTAGCCCCCTCTCCCTCCAATCAACCATGCATGTTATTTCCGGGTAGGCGTTGAGGCCCACTTTGCGGTTTGCCACACTTTTAGGTTAAGATTAAGATTTTCAGAGCACCAGATCGTCCTTCTTCCCCTGGGCAGCAGCTGAATCACGAGGTAAAAAAGGGAATTCCTCTACTCAAACTCTTTTCTATTAAGTTTAAATAATGTTTGTGGCTCCCTCTTATGTTTCTGTGAAGTTTTGTGAAATTTTGTAATTTTTGTCGGTGGTTCTGGGAGTTTCTGTCACTTTCGGTAAGCTTTGCCAATGAATCAATGAGTTTCTACAAGTTTCTGTAAGTTCCGCCATGTTGCATGTAAGCACCGCCTGAGTCTTGGAGGTCCGGCCACCATTTCCGTGAGTTTTGTCGAAAGTTTGTCGACAAAATTGCGCTTTAACAAAATCTCGCCAATATTTTCGCCAATATTTATTTTATTTTATTTTATTTATTTCAGCGACGATTGAGAAATTTTCACCGCATGATGCTTAGTAATTTTTAAAATAAATATAACAATGATAGTAAATTAAAATGAATTAGGAAAATAATAATAATAATGAGAATAATATTAATTGTGTTTATAGTTATTGATATAAAAGTAATAATAGTAATTTTTATTATAGGTTACGATAATAATAATCATAAAAATAAAAAGTTATAATTTTATTTATTTTATAGATAATAATGATAGTAACAATGATTTTGGTTGATAACGGTAAAAATAATTGAACATTTATCACTCATCTTGCAACACTTGTTACCCTTAATGATGCGGTTGATAATAAATATGGTGTTGCAGGTCAGATCTAAGATACACTGACTAAGAGCGGTCAGGTCCTTCTTGACCCATAGGGTTTTCTTGCTGATTCATAGAGCCATTATTAGGGAATCCCACATGGTCAGGCAATGGAAACACAAAGAATTCTCGTTAAAAAGAAAAACTAAGTGCTTCAAAGCATTACATACAAAATTAAAAAATTACGTTTAAAGTTACCTCTTGTAGACGTGAGATCAACTTCTTAGTCGAAGCAATTTTAGCCTTGTCCTTTAGGAGTCCACGTGAGCACTCCAACCAGATATTGAAACTCTGAGTGCTAGTGTGAAATTTCAGTGGGTGATTCTTTTCTCTTGAGTAACTGCCTATAAGCATCTCATGCTCTATATATAGGCTCTGGTCTTAACCTGATGAGCTTTCAATAAACACTGAGCTTCTGACTCATTCTAAATGAATTAGGCCCAATAGTTTTATTTTAGTTAGTTTTACTTGATACTACAGTAGACTTTACTGAATAAATATCTAATATTTATTCTTCCAGAATAGTCATGCATTTCTCTAGTCTCACTTCATCAAGTGGCCTATAGATATTAGTCCTGTCACATAGGAAAGACAAATCTCATCTACATCATTCACATATCTCTACATAATTTGTTCATTGCCTAACCACAATCTTTATGGTCATCTTATTACAGATAACGTTTAATTGTATTAAAACAACTAACTCCTCATATAGGAATCTTAGTGACTTTAGGTCGAAGGAATACATATATAATTATGACATTGAGAACCATTTATGACCCTCTTGTACCGATCCATGTAACGTTCTTATAGTGCGTTTGTCCAACACAACATTACTCTTAATGTGCACTCGCGTGAAGACTAGATATCATGTATATCCATGATCTGTTAGATCAGATCATCAGTATATTCGCACACCAGTTTTAATGTATTTACATGTTCCCATGTAAATACTTGACTAGGGACATTTTAGGAACAATTCTCATTTGACCTATTATTCCTAGGATAAATAGTTATAAAATAATTTTAAAACTTAAAAGACTTATTTTATTAATAAGTTAAAATTGATACATTAATAGCTTATAGTGTATACACCAACAGCCACCTCAATAGGGTCAGCAAGAAGGGTCCCCTACATCCCTTTATGTGGCCAAATGCATATATGATGCATGATGTAAGCATATAAACTCATTGTTATGCAACTCTTGTGCACACTTTGCCCTCCTTATCATTAACCCTCTCTAAGAGGTCATAATCTCATCAATTACATCATGATCATTATCATGCATCATAACTAACATTTTCACCATCACATTATGGATTTATAACATTGTATACATAGTTCAACACATCATGGATTTATAACACCATGCCATTAATTCTAATTATCATCTTCAAGCACAATTTCATCATAAATTAAAATTATCATTCATTATCATTGCATCACACTCATGATCACAATCATTAATATCATTAACATTCATCAATCATTATATTATACGATATCAATATATATTACTATTAACCATAATAAATTCATATCAACAATTAGTACTGTACAACTACTATATACAATACCCACGTACTGAAGTTATACCCCTTTTCCATACCTAGAATGATGTTACTAAAGAAATTGATGTCCACTCCCAATTTGATAATTAACCTTGTTGGAAATATGCACTAAAAGCCTATATAGGACACATCATTTTGAATAAGGCATTTTTTTGTTAAATAATTTAACAACCTTTATTTATCCTTGGAGTAATAGGTCATATGATTGTTATTCCTAAAATGTCCCTAGTCAAGTATTTACATGAGGACATGTAAATACATTAAGACTAGTGTGTGAGTGTACTGATGATCTAATCTTATAGATCATGGATATAGATGTTATCAAGTCTTTACACGAGTACATATTAAGAGTAATGATGCACTAGACAGACCCACCATGAGAACGTTACATAGATTGTTACATGAATGTCATAAATGATTCTCAATGTGATAATGGTATATGTAGTCCTTCGACCTAAAGTCACTATAATTCCTACATAAGGAGTTTGTTGTTTAAATACAATCAAACGTCTTCTGTAAAAGAGGACTATAAAGGTTATGATTAGGCAATGAACAAATTATGTACAGGGATGTGAGTGATATAGATGAGATTTGTCTCTCCTATGATATCTATAGGCCACTTGATGGAGTGAGACTAAGAAAATGCATGACCATGCTAGAAAGAATAAATATTGGATATTTATTTGGATAAAGTCTACTCCGATATCAAGTAAAATAAATTGGACCGTACAAGGATGACGCGACCATGCCTTGAGCCTAATTAGCATATTGTGACAAAAGTAACAAACATATAAATAATTATCACTTATAGGTTATGTTGATATTTAATAATATTCAGACATAATGACGCATTGCTAGATGTCGCTCTTATTTTATATTAATAATAAAATAGTTTATTATTAATATGACCGAGTATTTTACCTATAGGGTCACACACATAGAGTAAGGCTATCAAAAAATAGTTTTTTATTTTAGTTGGACTAAAATAAAACTATTGGGCCTAACTCATTTAGAATGAGTAAGGAGCCCACTCTTTAGAGAGAGCAAATTAGGTTAAACCTAAGCCTATAAATAGAGCATAAGATACTCATAGACGGCTAACCCAAAAAGAGACACAAAATACAAAAGTTGCAAAAGCTACATGTCGTCAAACTAGCATTTGGAAGGTGTAGCCTTTCTAGTAGGAGTACTTGTGTGGACTCCTAAAGGACGAGGCTACGACTGCTTTGATATTCTTCAAGAGGTAATCCTAAAACACAATTTTTTTTGTGTTTATCTTATGCTTTGAAACATGAGCTTTACAAATCCTATGGGAATCCTTGTATTTCCGCTGCTCATGCACTAGGGATTCCCTAATAGTGGTATAAGAGCCAGGTTACAAAACTGTGTTTTGGGCAAATGTTTGTTTAAAGAACATGTGAAAAAAAAATTTCTTTTACAAAAAGAATTGTAAAGGTTGAATCTTTTATAAAGGTTGCATCTTTTATTAAATATGATGCAAATGTTGCATTTTTTTACGAAACATGTTGCAAAGGTTGCACCTTTTTGAAAGCTAATATCAATTTATTTTTGTTTTGTGTATATTGATTGATTTTCTCAATATTTTAATTAAAGAACATGTTTTGGGATGTGCTTTATTATCAACATGTTGTATGTTGCAATGATGATTGTTTTATATGTGTGCTATTTATAAGGTATGTTTTATGTTCGTTTAATTAAATTAAAATCAAGGATTGTATGCAATGCACGTCTATATGCTTTCTCTTTCTAATATGAATTATTCATGTGAGATTATGTTTAGAAAGTTTAAGAGTTAAACCCTAGCCGTAATGAAAACTAGGATTCAAAAGCTGAAACCTAGTCATCATGGTATTTTATTTATTTGTAAATGTTACAAATAAAATATTTGATTTTAATATTATATTTTAAATTCGATTTGTAAAAGTTACAAATCAAATTTTAATTATTTGTCAATTTTAAATAATTTATTCTTATTAATTTTAATAGAATTTACATCGTTTGTGATCTTTTTAAAATTAATGTGATTTGTAAGAGTTACAAATTTAAATAATTTACTCTTATTAATTTTAATAGGATTTGCATCGTATGTGATCTTTTTAAAACTAATGTGATTTGTAGGAGTTTCAAATTGATTCATATTTATTAAATTTAATATGATTTGTAATTGTTACAAATAGAAGATAAGATCTTTATTAAATTTAATAATTTTAAAATCAAATATTTAATCCTTAATAAATTTGATAGGATTTGCAAAAGTTACAAATTAAAAATAAGATCTTTATCAAATTTAATAGGATTCAAAATAAAATATCTTGAACTCTAGAGATAAGGTCTAAAATTTAAACCTTGATCGTTCCTAAAAATAGGATGATTGTTGAGACTCTAGAGATAAGGTTTAAAAGTTAAACCTTGACTATTCTTATTTTAGGATAATTGTAATGGTCAAAAGATAAGGTTTAAAAGTTAAACCTTGACTGTTTCAAAATTTAAGATTTCAAATTGTTTGAAATCATAACTAAATATTTTGAGCTGTTAATGGTCAGTGGGACGTTCTGGCTAGGAAAGACTTGGTACTTAAGCGGTCACTCCGGACCCATCTTTCTTTCTTGGGAACTAACCTGATTACAGTACTAAATTTTTGGGTTTGAACATCACTCGGCACCCTCTAAAGGGTAGCCTCCCCTTGACCCTGTCTGTTGAATGGTCAACGGAACCGCCAAACTTTTTTGTGTAGTTTTCCTTTTATGACCCCACGTGTTTAATTATGTGTTTTAAAATCTATTAATTGATTAATTAACACGTCCATCGGTGAATGGTTATCGTCTTAGATTTTTTATTTAATTTTAAATACAGCCTACATGTTGTGCCTTTCTCTATTCTTGAATTTCTTCTCTCAACCCTTCGCTCGGATGTAAAACAAGTTTCTTTATTACATTATAATCTTGAAGAAGCCAACAAGGTGGAGACCTAGAAGAAACCTAGAGTGATGACTCTTGATAGATATGACCTTGAAAGGCACAAAGAAGTGGTAACTCCAGGAGGATGATAGTTTCAAGAAGTAGGACTTCATGATGTCAAGACACCATAGTTCCTTCAGGTTTATTTTATTTTATTTTATTTTCTAGGAAGACCATAACCATCTCACATTTTTTTATTGTATGTTTTGGGGTTTTATTTTACGTTAAAACGTTTAATGAAAGTTGGTAATGAACAATAAGAAAATTGAAATCCCTCAAGCTTGACAATCATACCTTCCAATAAGTAATAACGTCTAACTTGATATAGATAAAGTGTAGGTCACACCATAATTGGGTGCCTTTATTTATGTTTAGTAGGACGTGATTGGATAATCGGATTATCCAGGTATAACTTATTAAGTTTTATTTAAATAGACATTTTTCAGTTGGATTGGAAAAGCCTAAAGGTATGAATAGTCTAAAACTCGTTCCAATAAGTAACACTCATCAATGCTAGTTTCAATAAAGTGTAAGTTCTACCAAAGCAGGGTGCTTTTATTGATATTAGTAAAGGATGATGTATAATTGGATTATCCAACCATTTGTTATTAGACTTATCTAGGTAACTTTAATCAGATTGAAGAACCTAGAAGCATTAATATTAAGTTTAAACGCCTTCTAATAAGTAACACTCGTCGAGACTAATGTCAATAAATAGTGGGTCTGCCAAAGCATAGTGTTATCATTTATATTAGTAAAACGCATTGGGATAATTGTACTATCCAAATTGTATTTATTGGGCCTTAACTTAACTAAGTTTTTCAATTGGATTGAAAATAACTTAGAGGCTTAAGGATTGAGCTTAAATTCACAAGATGAATAAGGGTAAAGAGTTACCCACTCAATCATCCAAGAGTTGTATAAGATGCAATTGGAAATGTGTTTCCTACCTAAATAACTAAGGGTTAGGCGATCGGCCAAAGCTGACTCAACACTAGGCCAAATATGGATCTTAGCCCACTAGAAAAATCTTCCAACAGGATTTTTTATAATTCAGTGAGGGTATTTGTTTTAAATCAAAATAGTGGGAGACAATATATTTATTTAATGACTAAAAGATAAATATGTTTTAAATAGAAATGATAGATTTGCATGTAATTTGTTTTAAAATAAGCATGATAAACCAAATATTGTTTTTGTTGCAATCTGTCCTTTAGAAGGACACTATCTGGAAAAATGCCCATATAGGTATCGAGACTTGAGAATTATCTTTAATAAAGAGAAAGCAGCAGTGTGTCATGTTTGGCCTATTTCAATATCATCTATCGTTAGGTATTGAATACCCTATAAAGTCTACATAAACTCTCAGCTGTAAAAGGCAATATGAATATATGGAGATATACGATATGATCGTATACATACTTTATTAAGGCCGAGTTGGTCTGGAAGTCTAAAAGGTGATCAAGAAAGGAAATTGTTTCCAGTTTTGGCCAAATAAGACATTGAAATAATTTGTCTAATGAACTTGAAGGAGTTCAAAAGAAAGGGAAGTAAGACTTCCACTACAAGTCATGTTATAGAAGTCAAGTTATTTTACTTTACTGACATTAGTATCAGATACTAGTAGCATATCTCACATTTTGAAAGATCAAGGAAGTAGATCACTTGATAAGAGTGGAGAAATCTGTGTAAAATTGAGTAAAAGTTGCTACAATAAAGATAAGATCTTCACCTATTAGGCTAGTTAGTGAACTAGACATTGTGCATATTATTTCTTGTTGGACAAGAAAGGTTTTCTTTTATAAAAATAACTTTATTTCTTCAAAAGGATATTGATGCACAATTGAGTAATGGATTCCATATCCTAAATCTCAAAACACTCATTTATAACATAACTGTCAAAGTAGGTTAAAATAAGTGATTTTGAACCTTACTTACATGGTATTGTCTCCTAAGGCAAATAAATGAGAAACAAATTTCTAAATACCATTAATATGGTTATCTCGACTCTTTTAATTTTGGAATCAATTGAAACATGTAAATCTTATTTATTGGAGAGATAGTTGAGACATTATTCATTGAAAAGTGAAAGATGAGTAATCTATTATCTAATACATGACGATGTATATGGGCCTATTGAAACAATAACTAGATATGTTTTTCAATACTTCGACATACTAATTGAAAATTCAATGAGTATGGATTTATGTAACATAAGTTAGAAAGTTTTGAAAAGTTTAAAGAATTCATAATAAAGTGAAAAAACAAATTGGCAAGACAATTAAAGCTCTTGATTAGATCAAGATAGAAAATAATTTAAGCTACATGTTTGATAACTATCTAATAAAGTGAGAGATTACCTCTTAACTCATTCCTCATAGAATGCCATAATAGCATCTCTAGGGGGGAAAGTCAAACCTTGTTGGACACAGTTTGATTATTGATAATTATCAAACATCTCTAACTCCTTCAACGTTCTTTTATTGACAAAATTTCTAAACTTAACCATGTTCCATCTTAGACTTTCTTAAAGAAACCATATATGATATGGATTAGGAAGAAACCTAGTATGTCTTCACTAATAATTTGGAACTATGATGCTTCTATAGAGCATCCAACTCTGACAAGGTCAGATCCAAATTGGATAAATGCTTTCTATGAGATACCCAAAGAAAGCTAAGGGTTATCATTTCTACAATCCATCTGAGAACAAAAGGCTTGTTCGTTAGAATGTTGTATTCTTGAATAAGAGTACATCTCTTAAAGAATTAGTGGGAGGATAGTAGAACTTGAAGAAATTCAAGTATCACAAAGCATTCATAAGTCAAGGATGGACTTGGAGTAGAAATTACAAAGTGTTGTGACATCATTAGCTCCGGTAGCACAAGACTTGCGTAAGATCAAATAGGTTATGTCACCAAATCTAAAAGATATAGATATCTTATAAATCAGGAAGGGGGCATATTGCTAATTGACCAAGCTTCTTATGAAGAGGCCAATGCAAGTATAGATTCTAAGACATGGCATAAGACCATAGGAGTTGAAATAGGCTCCATGTATATTAACAAGGTATGAACCTTGGTTGACGCACCTAAAGGGTAAAACCTATAGGATGCAAGTGGGTTTTCAAAAGGAAAACTAAACATGGATGGTAATAAGAGTACCTTTAAAAGCAAGATTAACAAAATTCAATTAGCTTAAAAACCATTAGATCGCGCTTGTTGTAGAAGTATACCACCATTATGAGATATGGTAGATGGATGTCAAGATGGAAATCATCTTGAGGATGTGTATATGATAGAACCTAAAGGCCTTTTATGCCTAAAACATCTAGAAAAGTATGTGAACTGCAAATGTTCCATTTATAGACTAAAGCAAGCTTTTAGAAGCTAGAATCTTCATTAAAGAATGAAGATAAATCTTGTGACTATAAAAAGGTTACTAACTGCAAAATTATAGTTCTAGTATTACATGTAGAAGACATGCTTCTTCTAGAACTAATATTCTCATTCTATAGTCAAGAATATCCTTAAACACTTAAGGACTAAGGATTTGATCTTGATAAATGGAAGATGAGCTCATTGTAAAGGTTACATCGATCCCAACCTTCTGAGTAATTTGAATGACTTAAGATTGCAATCAAAATATATATGTGTTGCCAAAATGGTTGCAATGTGTCAACTCCCTTGTCATTTTATAATTATTTTTACCCAATTTACAACTTTTGTAATAAATTTTTCCACGAGTGCATAGTTTAATTAAATCCTAATTTTTAAGACATACTTATTTATATTTAAAATCAGTGAATTATGGAATATATTTAGCTAATTTAAACCTCAAAACCAGTTAAAAGGAGTAACTTAAAAACCTGAAACAAGGGGCTGACGCATGAACCCCAGCTCGCATCTCTGATGCTACGCGCCCGGTTGACGCTACGCGTGAGCTTATCAGAGAGAGCACCTGATGTTGTCACATATTTTAGGCATTTTAACCAACTTCTAACCTACCCTATCAGCCCGTTTTAAGTCTGATTGTCACGAAACTTCATGGGCCATATCTTTTCCCCATTCTGAAACTGTTGGCGCTGTCCGTTCGCTAAAATTCCAACATATATGCAAGTTACATGCGAAATGCAGTTTAACCCCTTTAAGTGTAATACTCTTGCATCAAACATTCTAAATGGGCCTCAAATGGTTTAAGGCCAATATTGGTAGTTCCTAAATATATTAGATAGCCTATGGGTATCCTCCGGGACTCTTGAAACCCGTCAGAACTCAAATTCACCTATAGAGGTCCATAACTTCCTATAAATGGCTAAAGACAAAATCCTCTAATACCTATTAATTTTATTAGCATAGCATTCCATTATGATACATAATCATTATGCAATACTTCTTCAATCATACATTCAACAGAACCTGCTTATAATGCATGATTTAATCTATTGTGGCTCCGTGCCATAACTATATCATCATGCATGTAGTCTATCTAATGGCTCAATGCCACATCATACTCAAATTGTTCAAACAATAAACATGACATACTATGTATATGTTCACACTCCTATAGAAATGTAGATAGATATACATATATATATACCAATGGCTCAGTGCCATTAGTCATCATAATCAACTACAGCTAAACATATACTATTACAAGTCTAAGAGATAATATATTCACATACAAATATATACAATATACACATCCTGATTTCTTCTAGCATTGCTCCTTGCTCACTTTGCACTGGTTTTCGTAGCATCTACAACATCCCTTGATTCATTCACTGTAAAAAAATAATGTAAGGGTGAGTATTTGTCATAAAAGCAATACAACTTGTTAAATAGAGTTGATATCACCTGGAGAATCTCATTCTCCTCCCTTGATTATTGAACATCAAATGTTCCACTTATAACATCAAACATGCAATGATCTTTCATTATCATTATAATTTCAATCTAATTATAATATAACGATTATTTCACAAAATTAAGATCAAGGACATAACTGACTCTCATGGTCATCATATATACGTATACAAATCGACACCTAGTATCCGGATACTAACGGATCAGCCACCAGCTAGGAGTCACACCGACATCCCGTGAACTCTACCTGGTTCACCGAGCCACACACTGGCTCCCCACCTCAACCACTGGGTCTCTACCTAGACCACTGGTAGCTCAACTAGGATCTCTACCTGGACCACTGGAGCCAATAACAGGGAGTACTACATACCGAATGGCTGTCCACACATTAATCATGCACATACAATATACAATCATTATATGATTTTCGGCATAAAAGCCAATTCTCGGCATAAAATCCAATTCTCTAAATATCATGCTATCACATCACATAATCGGCTATATACATAATACACTCGTACATCTTCACATAACAAATAACATCAATTTTAATTCACTATAATCACACATCGTATCTTTCATCCCTTTTCATCTTGTAAAGTCGCTTTCCATTATTATTCACCATTTCCTTATTACTAATCATTTCATTGACCATGTCCATCAAATTCATGATGCCATCGTTAACATAATGCAAAACATACATTTTCGAGTAAAACGTTCACATATCTATAATATTTCTATTTCATGATATAAAATTCCATAAAGTCTTCATTAAAGACACTTTGTACACTCCCCTTACCTTACTTTCGACCCCCCTTTAACTCGACCACTAAGATAAATACGTCGTAACCACGCTCTAAAACCAATGAGTTCTCTGAGAACCCCTTTCTCCGCTAAGTTTCCAACGGCGCGTTCACAACCTATACAAAGCAAAACTCAAATTTGTCACATAATCCTTCTCTCGAATACCATAAGGGACCCTTTAACCGGTTTAGAATCTTAAAATTTAAGACTCCCTTGTTTTTCCAAGAAATAGGTAAAGATAGGAAATCTTCATAGAATTTAAAATTGAAAGATCTTGCGCGTTTACCTTAAGCTTCTCACCTCTAATCCACGATTAATTTCGAATTCCACCCTTAATTTGACCTTGATTGAGCTTAGCAGAAGAAAAGAAAAGAGAAAAGCTCCAACGCTATTTTTAACTTCTGTTTCTCAGCTTGCCACTGTGAGGTCTTTATGCTGCCCGTGACACTGATGCTACGGGTCACCCAGACGCTACACGTCAGTTCTAAAATTTTACTCTGACGCAACGCGTCAAATGGGCGCTACGCGTCAAGCATAAATCAAAAATTCACTCTTAAATTCATATTTACATCATATAATAACCTTATATTACCAAATCTTCACAATTCTGAATATAAAACATAAGGATGTTACACTCACCCCCCTAAAATAGATTTCGTCCCCGAAATCAACATACCTCATCAAATAGCTCTGGATATTATTATCGCATCTCAAATTCTAGTTCCCACGTGTGTGAAATTCATTGAAGTTCTATCATAAGACCTTTACCGAGGGAATATTCTTGTTTCTTAATTGTTTGGTCTGATAACCTTCAATACAAAGAGGAATAGCTGACACCGTCACATCCTCCCTGACCTCAATAATATCATCAGGAACCACCATGTCATCTCGGGGAATATACTTTCAAAGCTGGGAGACATGGAAAACATCATGTAATTTGGACAAGACAGGAGGAAGTTCAAGTTTATAGGTAACATCACCTATCCGCTCCAGAATACGATAGGGTCCAATATATCTAGGACTCAACTTTTTACTACCGATAGCTCTACCTACACCCTTCGTGGGTGAGACTCTCAGAAATACCTGATCATCAACTTGAAATATCAAATGTCTATATTTAGCATCATAATAGCTTTTCTAACGATCTTGAGCAACCTTCAGTTTATCCCTGATAAGTTTAATATGTTCAGTCATCAATTGAACTATCTTAGGCCCCAATACAAGGATATCACCACCATCTGCCCAACATAAAGGAGTTTGACATTTTCTGCCATACAAAGTTTCATAGGGAGCCATACCAATGCTACTGTGGAAGCTATTGTTATAAGTAAATTCAACCAAAGGTAAATACTGCTCCCAACCTCCCCCGTGATCTAACACATATGCACGGAGTAAATCCTCCAAAGTCTGTATGGTATGTTTAGATTGCCCATTGGTTTGAGGATGATATGCGGAGCTCATTCTAAGCTCAGTACCTAATTCTTGATGCAAACTTCTCCAAAATTTAGAAGTAAAACGAGGATCACGATCTGATATTATACTAGAAGGTATGCCATGCAATCGTATAATTTATTTTACATAAACATTAGCAAGCTTTTCCACAGACCATTTCATATTAATAGCAAGGAAATGAGCACTCTTCGTTAATCGGTCGACAATAACCCATATAGCATCACATCTAACCCGAGAACGAGGTAAACCTGATACGAAGTCCATAGAAATACTGTCCCACTTCCATACCGGAATATCAAGTGGTTGTAATAACCTGGAAGATACTTGATGCTCCACTTTAGACTTCAAACACACTACACATGAAGCTACATATTCAGCTATCATTTTCTTCATTCCCGACCATCAAAACTGGCGTCGCAAGTCATGATACATTTTTGTCACAACTGGATGAATACTTAATGAACTCTTATGGGCTTCAGCCAGAATCTGCGTTCGAAATTCACCCTCAGAAGGTACCACAATACGGTTTTTAAACCGCCACCATCAATTAGGATCTCTACTTAATGGTATATCTTTGCCCCTGGCTAGGGCATTAATCAATTTTTTCAATTCAACGTCATTCTCTTGATATTCAGACAAAGACTTCAAAAACTCATTAGTAATCTTTAACATTCCAATCAGCATACAATCATGAGATCGAATCACTACACCCAGATTCATGTCACAAAAACTTTCTAATAGTTTATATTCCTCTATCATTGAAGATGCAACATGAATAGATTTCCTGCTTAAAGCGTCAGCAACCACATTCGCCTTGCCCGGATGGTATTTTAATTCAAAATCATAATCCTTCAAATATTTCATCCATCGTCTCTGTCTCATATTTAATTCTTTTTGGTCAAACAAATACTTGAACCTTTTATGATCACTAAACACAACAAAATGAGAACCGTAAAGATAATGTCTCCAAATTTTTAATACAAATACAACCGCTGCCAACTCAAGATCATGAGTAGGATAATTCTGCTCATAAAGTCTCAACTGCCTTAAAGCATAGGCTATAACTCTGCCTTCTTGCATTAACACACCTCCCAGGCCAGATTTAGAGGCTTTAACTGATTTAGAATCTTAAAATTTAAGACTCCCTTATTTTTCCAAGAAATAGGTAAAGATAGGAAATCTTCATAGAATTTAAAATTAAAAGATCCTACGCGTTTACCTTAAGCTTCTCACCTCTAATCCACGATCAATTTCAAATTCCACCCTTAATTTGACCTTGATTGAGCTTAGAAGAAGAAAAGAAAAGAGAAAAGCTCCAACGTTGTTTTTAACTTCTATTTCTCAGCTTGCCAGTGTGAGGTCTTTATGCTACCCGCGACACTGACGCTACGCGTCACCCGGACGCTACGTGTCAGGTCTAAAATTTTACTATGATGCTACGCGTCAGATGGGCGCTTGCATCAAGCATAAATCAAAAATTCACTCTTAAATTCATATTTACATCATATAATAACCTTATATTACCAAATCTTCACAATTCTGAATATAAAACATAGGGATGTTACACAATGTATGCTTGAAAGGTTCAAAGCAAAAAATAGTCGTTGGTTCTACTAACAAATCTAAATATTTTGCTATGGTAAATCACAAAAGAAGTCAATTTACATTTAATCATTATAAATGTTTTGTACCCTATAAGTTTCCATTGTGATGACAATGGAACCATAGAATAATACAAGGAAGTGGATTAATCCAAGCATATACTTAGTTTTATCTTTGGAAGATGTGAAAATATGCAATACGCATACCAACAAAATTATTAGGAACCCATTAGTAAAACCACTTGTATAGCAAAAGCATGAGGGCACTGTAGAAAGTCATTGGGCATCAACCTTATTGGCTCTAAGTGTAAATGGGAAATTGTTGGAAATATGCACTAAGAGCCTATATAGGACGCATCATTTTGAATAAAGCATTTTTTTGTTAAATAGTTTAACAACTGTGATTTATCCTTGGAGTAATAGGTCATATGAGAGTTATTCCTAAAATGTCCCTAGTCAAGTATTTATAAGGGGACTGTTGTTCAAGTGGCCTCAATACTCAAGAGGGGGGTGAATTGAGTGTTAAAAACTTTTTTTTAGAATGCCTTTGAAATTGATTCCCTTTTCACAAAACATGCTTGTATGCAAGATATAGCAAGTACAGTGCAGGAATCAATGTAAAACAATGTGCAAATGTCACTTAGGCAATATGTCAAACACTTGGTGTGCAATACTTTAACTTAGCCTAGTTACTCAAGTTCAATTAATGGAATCACAATCAAATCAATATACCAAGCAAATATAACAAGTAAATGCAAGAAAGTAGGGAAGAGAAGCTTGCAAACCAATTTAACGAGTTCTACCAACCCGGTGTACGTCTCGTCTTCAAGCAACCCACTTGAAGGATTTTCACTATTGGAGTTTAGAGATACATGCTATGACCAATTACAGCTTCCTAGTGTCCCACACTCAAGAACTCAATCCTCACTAGCACAAGGGCAACCCACCCAATCTCTCAAACTCTCAATACCCAAAGGTTGAACCCCAACCTTTGTCACCACTCAACCTAGAGTAAAAAACCTTGGTGTTTTGGTGATTGGATTTACAATCAATTGACTCTCTTAATAGAGTAGATAAGCAAATGAAAAGCTCTAACAATGATAACTCTCAACAAGAGAGGATTTACAAATTTAAGCTCTAAGTTTCAGAAATTGAAACTACACAAAGAAATAGAACTCACAAGGCACAAATGTAAGCTATGAATGATTTCCCTTTGATGTTTTTCATAGCTTGAATAGGTCTTGTATTTATAGGCCTTGGAGAGGTGCCCTAGAGACTTTATAGCCGTTGCACAGTGTAGGCATCGGATTGAAAATGGAGAAGTGAGCTGGTTTCCCACTTAAAAACACTTTTCCCCAAAATCTGGCACTATCATAATCGATTACGCCTCAAGCTGTAATTGATTACACTTCAAATTCTTTAGTGAAATTTGTCTTGTAATTGATTGTGATATCCCATGTAATCGATTAGCTAAGAGACAGAATCTTGCTAATCGATTATTCATACATTGTAATCGATTGTGAGTGGTGCCTGATGCATTTAATTCTATTACGCAGCAAGGTAATCGATTGTGACTTGGTTGCAATCGATTATGGGACAAACAGAAACTCTATAATCGATTATTTTCTATCTTGCAATCGATTAGTAACATCATAGAACATTGGTAATCGATTGTGGCTACCTTGTAGTCGATTAGAAGATGCACCTGATGCTTTTTATTCATTTTCTCAACTTGGTAATCGATTATCTTGTTTGATGCAATTGATTAGGTGACAGAACAGAACCTCAATAATCGATTAACTTTGATGAGGTAATCAATTAGTTGTTGGACAGAAGCTCTGTAATCGATTATATATGACCCTGTAATCGATTAGGCTACGTGTTTTTGTAGATCTGATGCTTTCTTCTCTGTTTTCATCCTTGCAATTATACTTTTATGAACACTTGAACTCTTTGCCATGATTCTTCAATTTGCTTTTGTTATTATCAAAATTATACAACCTGAAACACATATTCAAACACATTCTCCCCCTTTTTGATGATGACAAACAATGCTTATCTCATGAGGGTGTTAGTCCAAATAAACTTTTCTCCCCATTTCTTAAGGAGTTTGTGCATAATTTTAAGAATTGTGAAAGTGAATAATTAACTACTTAGAATTAGTCATGATCATTTGATTTTAAAACCACTTAGAGCCACTTGTTAATCATACATGATCATTTGATTTTAGAGCCAAGCTACTTGTTAACATATTTCACTTGTTATGAATCACATGTTGTTTTTAGAAGAACACTAACACTAAAACTTATATATCTTATCCTCCTTTGTAATCATCAAAAATAAATGAGGCATTATAAAACAGAGAAATAAGTAAAAGGGAAAATTCATTCATTCATTATTAAGGGAAAGATACATAATCAAAGTGCAGGAATTGAAATTGTAGAATGGGAAATAACCAAAACAAGGGGAATCTAATTATTGGGATTAAAAAAGTGCATTTCTGAAATTTTGTTTGAGAGCTCCTCATAGCGTTGCTCCATGAGCTCAAAATGCTGTTGCTCGGTCATTTGGAACTGTTGAAGAGTGTTATCAATTCTTTCAAAGTGCTGATCAAGGTAAGCATAGAGGGAGGTGAAGGGGTCAGTCAGCGCAGACGATTCGCCTTCAGGTGCAGGAGTAGGATCAGCAATGGTAGAAGCAACATGGTCTTCTTCGAAAGGACTGCTCCCATGGATGCGATTACTTTTGAATATCCATCGTCCTCTAACATTGACCATACCCATCTTGGTGAGATGATAAGTGCCAATGCAAGCTTGGGAAGATACTTTTTCAGGCAGTTCACCGGTAATATCCACCCCATATGTCTTGAAAAGTTTTGTGAAAATGATGGCATAAGGAAACTTGTGTTGTTCCTTGGCCTTGAGCATTTGGAGCTTGAGTAGTTGAATCCAATTGATTTCTTTTTAATTTAAGATGGCCCATATCAAAAGAACATCATCTTCTTCAACCAGTGCATAATTTCCACCATGAGGAACAAGGAGTTTGACTAAGAAAAAATAAAGGAGACGGTTGTTGAGAGTTAGGTGGCCTACCAGTTTATGATTACTGAGGGAACGGTTAGCTTTCTAAAGGGTTTGGCGAGCAGAAATGGCATTGAAGTCCCATTCATCTTCCAGGTATCCACTGGTAAATTCAGCAGTTGAGAGAGGGAGTTGAGTGATTTCTGCAAGCTGTTCATTGGTTATCTTAAGAGTCACATTTTTGACTCTTGCCTCAAGATGGCCATCCACTAATTTGAGAGTGTAGAAGAAAACTCGCATTACTTTCGGGTAGTAGTATTCTTCCTTGAGAGTGAGGAAGGGAAGAAGGTTGTAATGGTGAAGAAGTTAGGTGAAAGTGAAGCTTGGGTTCTCAAAGACTTCGGCATTGATGTAGTGAGGGGAGATAATATCTTTTTCAGAAAACTTCTTGATGAAATTTTGAAGATTTCTTGGATTGGTGAAGAATCTTAAGAAATCTAGAGGGTTGTTGGCTTGGGCAGCAAAGGACCTAGCTCTCTTCACTGTTCTAGAGGAAGATATGGTGAGAAAGTTAGAAGAAGAAGAAGAAGAGAAATAGAGGAGTTGGAGACTTTTGAGAGATTAAGGAATGAGAAGTATGGAAGGTGTGAGATAGAAGTGGTGAATGAGGGGTTTATATAGGATTTAGGAGGAGCTTTAAGGGGTGAGGATCGAAGTTAATGAAGGGTTAGGATTGAGTGGGAATGATGGCACTCGGATTAAGCATTTATTATTGCAATTCTGGTGCGTTTCTAATCAATTATGCTCATAGGCTAATCAATTAGGATGTGTTTCCTGGGGAATCTAGAACATTTTTGAACCGAGTAATCGATTGTGTAATCGATTGCACTAAAAACACAAACTTTGCAATCGGTTAATAAGAGTGTCTAATCGATTTGTCAAGTACACTAATCGATTAGTTAGAACACAGAGACTTACTAATCGATTATGGTCAAGACAGAATGATTCTAATCGATTTGATGAAGCTATCTAATCGATTATGACAACCCAGAAATGCTGAAAACACATGTTCTTTAATTAAGAAGCATTAAGGACTCAATTGTTATGGAATAGAACATACTTATTTTATCAATCAACTAGTTTTCACTCATCAAACACATTGTAAGTCAAAGAATCATCAATATCAATCAATATTTAAACAGAATTGGAAATGTCTAGAATTCCTAACTCTCTTTTTATATGTATGAATTGCTCCTTTGCAAATGGTTTTGTGAAGATATCAGCTAATTGCTTAGAGGTTTCAATATGTTCAAGCACACAATCACCTTTTAACAATGATCTCTAATGAAATGGTGTCTAATCTCAATAAAGCTATTAATGTATCAATTTTAACTTATCAATAAAATAAGTATTTTCAGTTTTAGACTAATTTTAATGTTATTTATCCTGGAATAATAGGTCATATGAGAATTATTCCTAAAACGTCCCTAATCAAGTATTTACATGGGGACATGTAAATACATTAAGATTAGTGTGTGAATCTACTGATGATTTGATCTCACAAATCATGGATATATGATATCAAGTCTTTACAGGGTACACATTAAGAGTAATGTTGTACTGGACAGACCCACAATGAGAATGTTGCATGGATTTGTTACATGAGTGTCATAAACGGTTCTCAATGTGATAATGGTATATAGTCCTTTGACCTGAAGTCACTACGATTCCTACATAAGGAGTTTATTGTTTTAATACAATCAAACGTTATTTGTAATAAGATGACCATAAAGATTATGATTAGGCAATAGACAAATTATGCAAAGGGATATGAGTGATGTAGATGGAATTTGTCTCTCTTATGTGACAGGAGTGTTATCTATGGGCCACTTGATGGAGTGAGACTAACGAAATGCATGGTCATGCTAGGATAAATAAATATTAGATATTTATTCTGTAAAGTCTACTCTGGTATTAAGTAAAATGAATTGGGCCATACAAGGATGACGATGACCATGCCTTGGGCCCAATTAGATATCATGACAAAAGGAATAAATATATAAAATAATTATCACTTATAGGTCATGTCGATGATAAATAATATTTAGACATAATGATGTATTGCTAGATACCACTCTTATTTTATATTAATAATAAAATAGTTTATTATTAATATAACCGAATATTTTACCTATAGGGTCACACACATAAAGTAAGCCCACCAGAGGATAGTTTTATTTTAGTTGGACTAAAAATAAAACTATTTGGGCCTAACTCATTTAGAATAAGTCAGGAGCCCAATGTTTAATGAGAGCTCAGGTCAAGACCTAAGCCTATATATAGAGCATGAGATGCTCATAGGCTGTTGCTCAAAAATTAGATTACACTAAAATTCCGTACTAGCATTCGGATCTTTAGTTTTTTGGCGGGAGTGCTCGTGTGGACTCCTAAGGGCGAAGCTACAATTGCTTCGATCAAGGAACTCGTTATGCGTCTACAAGAGGTAATCCCTAAATCAAAACTTTAATTACATAATGCTTTGAGACATTTGTATTTGCAATCCTTATTTAGGGAATCCTTTGTGTTTCCGCTGCCTGACCCTGATAGGATTCCCTAACACATAACACCAAAATCTAGATGTTGTTGTCTCATCTAAAGGATTTGAGCACAACAAATACCAGCTACAACATATTCTGCCTCAGCTGTGGATAATGCAACACTTACTTGTTTCTTGCTATGCCAAGATACAAGAGAACTACCAAGCAAGTGACAAGTACCACAAGTACTTTTTCTATCAAGTTTACATCCTGCAAAATCAAAGTCAGAATAACCAACAAGAGTGCATTCAACCCCTTTAGGGTACCATAAACCAACATCTTGAGTTCCAATCAAGTATTTCATTATTCTTTTTACAGCAGTAAGGTGAGATTCTTTTGGGCATGCTTGGTATCTTGCACATATACAAACAGCAAACATGATATCTGGTCTACTAGTGGTTAAGTAAAGTAAGGATCCAATCATACCTCTATACTTTGTAAGTTCTACATCTTTACCTTTCTCATTCTTATCCAAATAACATAAAGTGCTCATAGGTGTGGCAATTTCATTTGCCTTGTCCATGTTCAATTTCTTAAGCAGCTCCTTGCAATATTTGGATTGGCTAATGAATGTACCTTCTTTAGTTTGCTTAATTTGCAGTCCAAGGAAGAATGTAAGTTCTCCCATCATAGACATTTCAAACTCATCCTGCATTAACTTAGCAAACTCCTTAAAGAGTAATTCATTAGTAGCACCAAAAATGATATCATCCACATATATTTGTACTAAAAGTATGTCATTCTTCTTGTGCTTAATGAATAATATTGTATCAACCTTTCCTCTTTCAAAATTGTTTTCCAAAATAAATTTGCTCAATCTTTCATACCAAGCTCTTGGAGCTTGTTTTAAACCATATAATGCTTTTCTTAGTTTGAAAACATGATTTGGAAATTGATAGTTTTCAAAACCAGGAGGTTGATCAACATATACTTCTTCTTGAATGTATCCATTCAAGAAAGCACTCTTGACATCCATTTGGTACAATTTGAAATCTCTATAACATGCAAAGGCCAATAATAATCTAATAGCTTCTAATCTAGCTACGGGAGCATACGTTTCTTCAAAGTCAATTTCTTCTTCTTGATTGTAACCCTTAGCTACTAGCCTAGCTTTGTTTCTAGTTATTACTCCATTTTCATCTAGCTTGTTCCTAAATACCCATTTAGTTCCTATTATTTGGTGATCATTGGGTCTTGGCACTAGTTCTAAAACTTCATTTCTTTCAAATTGATTTAGGTCTTCTTGCATGGCCAACATCTAATGTTCATCAATAATAGCTTCATCAATGGTTTTAGGTTCAATTTGAGAGACAAACGCTAAATGATTGCAAGTATTAAAAGAGCGTCGGGTACTTACACCTTTAGTGATATCACTTATAATGTTGTCTAATGGATGGTCTTTTGGGTGATCCATTCTTTTTGTTGAATTTCCACACCTTGTGTTGTGTCTCCTTCTTTGTTGTCTTCTTCTTTGTTATCCAAGTTTAATTCTTGGAGGGTATCTACAAGATCATCAAAATCTTCATTTCTCGGAGAGTTATGGCTATTTTCATCAAATTTTACATGAATTGACTCCTCAATAGTATTTGTTTGTTTGTTAAATACTCGATAAGATTTACTTAATGATGAATATCTATCGCGACCGGGATCGCGGCGGCACGACCGACCCTCAAAACGATTTTAAGAAGATAAAAAAAAAGGGAGTCGCCACCAATATTTTTAGGATAAAATACTGGAAAAACCTTTCGTTAAAGCACTGGTTATAAAAAATGAAATTCCATGTTCGGGAGTCTAATTACAGGTGAGGAAGGTATTAGCACCTCACAACTGTCCGTTATAAAAAACGGTTACCTCAATATGATACCGCGCATTATAATTAGCCCAGTAATTATTTTAACTTCTTCATGAAAAGAAAATATACAAGATGACAAAATATACAAAAAAAAATAAATAAAAATAAACACAGAATATTTACATGAGATTAACAGGACGTCTCGTCCAAGTTAATCTCGCTCCACCATTAAAAAAATGAAATTAACAGGACGTCTCGTCCAAATTAATCTCGTTCCTCCTTTTTTAAAAAAAATAAAATATAATAAAAGTTACAATAATAATGATAATAATAATAAATGCATCTTCTATGCCAGTCCAAATAAAAGGTGTGAAACATTCACTTTTATTAATATTTGTCAATTAACAGAAATTAATCATTAATTGAAAAGGAAACAGATACATCAACCAGCAATTAATTTAACAGAAAATAAAACAAATACAAGTATTAAAAAAATAAGGGGGAGAGTAGGACCGGTGTAATGTAGGAAGAGCTGGGAGATGTGACGAGGGAAAGAGAGAGAAAGAGAACTGGGTGGTACTGTGGATTTAAGGAGGTTGGGCGGTGTGGTATGAAGGGAGGTCGGTTGATGGTTTAAGAGAGGGACAGCGTTGGGTGAGGAGTGAAGGAAGTGTTGGTGGGAATTCTGGGGGGTGTTGGACGGTATGGAGAGTGAGGGCTGTTGGTTTTTGGGTGAGGAGTTTGAGGGAGGCGAGAGAAAGATGGTTGTAGGCTGGACGGTGTAATGGTGGAAGGGGGACGTGAGGTGTGGTACGGTTTCTAGAGGGAAAGAGGAGAGGGAGAAAAGGGAATGGACAGTGAGAGGGCTGTGAAGGAGAAGGCCGTGAAGAGAGAAAGAGAAGGATGTTGGGTGATTGTATGGGAGGGGAAGGACGAGTGAGGGAGACGGTTGAAAGGTGGATGGTTGAGAGGTGGACGGTGTGGAGAAGGAGGACGGTTGGTGTTGGTGTGGGGAGCTATGGTAAGAACGGTGTGAAGTGAGGAGTGAGGGGCTGTTGTGAGGACGGCGTGGTGTGGGTTCTGTGATGTGGAGGTGAAGGACGGTGTGAAGGGACGGTGTGGAGGTGAAGGGGCTCTATGGTGAGGACGGTGTGTGGGATTTGAGGGGGTGCTGGACAGTGTTTGATGGAAGAAGGGACGGTGAGGATAAGGAGAGGGACAGTGGAGTTTTTTTTCAAAAGCTCTCTTTCTTCTCTAATACTTCCTCCTCCTTTTTTTCTTTTTTTTCTAAAAGCTTCTGGATCCCTCTATTTATGGAGGTCTTGAACGTCCTCCATCAGTGGCAAGTGGGGCCTTTCCTTTTGTCCTGAAGTCAGCCGCCCCACTTGATCAGCAAAGCCACTTGGATACAACCTGGATATTGACAATAATGAAGGCTGGTGGGAGTTTTTAATATTTTCCTCCTTCGTCTGGTAGTGAGCCGCCCCCCATAATTCAAGGATCCACTTGGATAGTGGAAATCCAAGTCAGCATGGTGGAAATCCAAATGGAAAATGATGGAAATCTGAGAGCATTGTAGAATTCCGAGTGAAAATGACTCGGATTAGCCTCTCAGTCAGTATTCATCCATAATTGGAGTCAATTCCGAGTGGAATGAAGGTTTTCCAACAGAAAACCGAGTGAAAATAGTCCTTTCCGAGTGAGAATTCTTCTGGGAGGAGCTCTTCAATGGAAGGCCAGTGGAAGTTTTGCTCGGTATTGGGTTGCTGCAAGGAGAATCCGAGTGAAAAAGTGTGCAATTGGATCGAGGGGACAAACAAGCCAATTTTGATTGGAACAATCAATCAGACCGACTAAAAATTCACTCAGAACCGATTGAAGAAGACTCGGTGTTGATTAAAAAGTGTCACTCGGAATTAATGAAAAGTGTCTCAGAATTGGTGAAAATGGGGGCTCAGAATTGGTTTGAGGAGGGATGACACGGAATTGGTTTGAAGAGGGCTTACTGACTGAAGTGTCACTCGGTTCTGACTGAAAATTGGCTCGGGAATGGATGAAAGGATAGCTCGGATTTGAGTGAGAGTACTCACTCAGGAGTGGATGAGAAAGGAATGACTCGAAAGGGTTTAAGTATAGCTCGGAAATTGGTGGAAATGGGCTCAGTGATGATTGGCTAAAAAGGGCTCGGGAATGGGTGTGAAGGATGGCTCGGAAGTGATTTAAGAATGGCTCGGTACTGACTGAAAAGGATTCACTCGGTGCTGACTAAAGATTCTTCACTCGGTGCTGACTGAAAAGAGAGTGGCTCAGGTTTGTTTGAAGATGGCCTAGATCTTGAAGCATTCACTCTGCCCTTTTGCTTGATTCACTCGGCATCTCAGAATATTTTACTCGGCAACTCAGCCCCATTCTTTCACTCGGAAACACATCACTTGCATTGAATCACTCAGAGAAATTTTTGTTCGGACACATGGGTCGGGAGTAATTTAATCACTTTCATTCATTAAGCTTGTGCATCAATCCACTCGGATGCATTTGCTCAGGAATCTCCAATTGGATGTGCTTACTCGGGATTCAGCCTATTCATTTCAATCAGAAAAGCTCCATTCAATAGCCTGTCCACTTCACTCGGATACCCAACTGGCTTCTCACTCGGCATTTCCTTCAGTCGTCAATCACTCACTCGGATATACCTTTCACTCAGAAATTTGGAATTGAACGACTCTGGAATCTGGCTGATAGAAGTTCTTTCATGGTCGAGCCTTGCTTTGCTCGGAAAAACAATTTTCTACCCCTAACTCACTCGGATGTCTTCCTTAGGGACATCACACTCGGGCTCAGTGTGAAACTGTGAGTCTGTCCGAGTGTGGTTCATTTAGTGGCTTCTTCTGCTCAGAATCCATTCACTCGGAACAGCTTTTTGCCCAGAAAAGCACTTGTTCCCTGGTCAGACCTGTTTCAGTCAGCATCTTTTCACTCAGAATTAGCTTTGGGCAGTTTTATTGGTCAAGTCCCTTTTATCACTCGGAATGGTTGCATTCGGACAGCTTCCATTCGGATTCACCTCTATCAGGGACATATTTCTTTTCAGCATTGAACTTCCAACAGGGTCAGCCATTTACCACTCGGATTGTCTAAGACAAGGAACTTTCCACTCGGATTTGATCCATTCTGAGTCATTTCACTCGGATTTGATTATTCTTTAGGTCATTTCACTCGGATTTATCTCAAAAGGGCAATATTTCACTCGGATTTAATCCATTCTGAGTCATTTCACTCGGATTTGATCCATTTTTGAACTATTCTACTCGGATTCATCTCCAACAGGGCTATATTTTACTCGAAAATGCTTCAATCTGATTCATTCTTCTCAGCAGATCATTCAGAAATGAAGTCCAGTCCTCCCAAAATTCTTTCCATTTGAGTCAGACCGAAAGAGGTGTTTACAGATGCCCCTCTTTACTTCTTTTTCGCAAGAGAAACACAAAGCTTTCTGTGTTTTTAAAGTGAAAAGGAAGTAAAGATATGAACACCGATGTAGGGACCAAGTGGGACCTCTCGATAGGTATGGTGTTAGAGTTATTGTAATCTTTTCCTCTTTTCCACATCTGTCTCTCTCTTTTTTCTTTTTTTCTTTTTTTTGTTTGTTTTTTTTTTGTTTTTTTTTGTTTTTGTTTTTGTTTTTTTTTTGAGTTCTGAATGGACCGGGAAAAATTCTTTCAGTAAGAAGATCGGGATTGACCCCCGGTAGACTGGAAAATAAAGGGTGCCTGAATAGGCGACTGGAAAGTAAATAGGTGTCAGCTTCGGCGACTGGAAAAGGTAAATGGGTGCCAGTTTCCGCGACTGGAAAAGTAAAGGGTGCCTGAATAGGCGAACGGAAAGTAAAGGGTGCCTGCATAGGCGAACGAAAAGTAAAGAGTGTCAGCTTCAGCGACTGGAAAAGGTAAATGGGTGCCAGCTTCGGCGACTGGAAAAGGTAAATGGGTGCCAGCTTCGGCGGCTGGAAAAGTAAAGGGTTCCTGAATAGGTAAACAGAAAGTAAAGGGTGCCTGCATAGGCAAACGAAAAGTAAAGAGTGCCAGCTTCGGCGACTGGAAAAGGTAAATGGGTGCCAGCTTCGGCGACTGAAAAAGTAAAGGGTGCCTACATAGGCGAACGGAAAGTAAAGGGTGCCTGAATAAGCGAACAGGAAAGTAAAGGGGTGCCTGCATAGGCGAACGGAAAGTAAAGGGTGCCTGAATAGGCGACTGAAAAGTAAAGGGTGCCTGAATAGGCAAACGATAAGTAAAGGGTGCCTGAATAGGCGACTGGAAAGTAAATGGGTGCCAGCTTCGGCGACTGGGAAAGGTAAATGGGTGCCAGCTTTGGCGACTGGAAAAGTAAAGGGTGCCTAAATAGGCAAATAGAAAGTAAAGGGTGCCTGAATAGGCGAACGGAAAGTAAAGAGTGCCAGCTTCGGCGACTGGAAAAGGTAAATGGGTGCCAGCTTCGGCGACTGGAAAAGTAAAGGGTTCCTAAATAGGCGAACGGAAAGTAAAGGATGCCTGAATAGGCGACTGGAAACTAAAGTGTGCCTGAATAGGCGATTGGAAATACAGAGATTGGAGGAGCTAACAGGACGTCTCATCCAAATTAACTCACTGGACTTAAAGGCTCTTGGCGATGCCTCAGTTTGACATGACTGAAGGAATCTTGGGGAATTGCCTTCTTGACTGAAAGAGAATGAACCTGGGGTGATGCCCCGGTTTGACATGACTGAAGGTTCTTGGGGAATTGCCCCTTGACTAGAACAGAAGAAATCTGGGGAGATGCCCCAGTTTGACATGGTTTGAAGGAACCTTGGGGAATTTCCCCCCTTGACTGAATAGATCTGGGGTGATGCCCCAGTTTGAGATAGTTTGGAGGAGCCTTGGGGAACCACCCCTTGACTGGAACAGAAGAAATCTGGGGAGATGCCCCAGTTTGAATTGTTTGGGAAATGTAGTTCCACTAGGGAAGAATTTGGTGATTCGGGGTACTGCCCCTGATTGAGAATGGAAAATTTAGGGTCCATCGGGGCAGAGATCTTGAGAAGTGCCAGCTTTGGCGATCGATTCCATTGGGGAAGAGAATTTGAGAGATGCTGATTTTAGAGTTGAGCGGGAGACTTTGAAGATTGCCAACTTTGGCGATTAAGGAGAAAGAAACTTCGAACGGTGCCTGCTTGGGCTATGGAGGAAGAAACCTTGAAAGGTGCCAGCTTTGGTAATCACGGTTCCATTGGGGAATGTTCTTCTAAGCCTGATTAGAAAAGTGTTCTTATTAGGGGGAGAAGATGATCTGAATTGTAGGCTTACTGGGGAGAGTTTGGTGACTTTGCTAGGGGAGAGAATTTTTGCTGGAAACTATCTTTGGGAAGGGAAATGCTTGACTGTCAGAATGTATCAGGTAGATTCCTTGGAAGGGAGTTTGAAGAAGTGTCAGCTTTGGCAATTGAGGAGAAGACTTTAAGAAGTGCCAACTTTGGCGATTTAGGGAAGGAGATATGAGAAGTGCCAGCTTGGGCGATTTGAGGAAGGAGTTCTGAGAAGTGCCAGCTTTGGCGATTTGAGGAAGGAGTTCTGAGAAGTGCCAGCTTTGGCGATTTGAGAAAACTTTGAGAGGTGCCATCTTTGGCAGATTAAGGAAGAGATTTTGAGCGGTGCCAACTTTGGCGATTTGGGGGAAGACTTTGAGAATTGCCAACTTTGGCAATTTGAGGAAAAGATTTTGAGCGGTGCCAACTTTGGCGATTTGGGGGAAGACTTTGAGAATTGCCAACTTTGGCGATGGAGGAAAGAATTTTGAGGAGTGCCAACTTTGGCGGTTCGAGGAAGGAACTTGAGGTGTCAACACTTGACATGACTGTCTGTTGTAATAACCTACAGAAAAAGGTTAGTAGTACAAAGTAAAATTCACAAACTGGGTAGGTCCTGTGAAACCGCGACCCTTAGGATAACTCATGAACAGAGGAGAATGAAAGATGGCGATCATAGCGTTGAAGCACGTGCCTTGGCTGAGTCCTCGTGATGATTGTCTAAGACGAGGTCGAGTAGTGGGAGCGTCTTGTTCCTTACGACTTTAAATGTTCACCATTCTTTCATTTTATTTTTATAAAAATACGATGTTTTATCAAATCAATGCAATTCATAACACGTATCGAAAAAGGATTCATGTGTGTCAAACAGAATACAGAGAATGGACAAAGGGGAAAATAGATGGGATGAAATGAAGTTACATAGGACGGGTCAAGGCCAGGAGAAATAGGGAAGGTTCAAGGATCCTCCAGTGAATTCCTGAGACTAGTGAGAACCTTAATCCCACGTCACGACCTCAAGTACATCGTTCAACTCTGCCTTCGAGAGGGTAGTTTGACCATGGTCCACATGCCTCAGTTTGCACGTTTTGCATTGGGAACTTTAGTTACTCTGCCGAGATGTTGACCCTAATTTTTACTTGAGCCGCCTTTTCAGGTTTTCAACTCACCGGGTTGCTCTAACTTTTGCCTAGGGCGCCCTTTCAAGTTTTCAGCCTAGCGAGCTTTTCTCTTTCTTTATAATGTGTTCTTGTTTATTTTGGGCTGCATCCTTTACAGTAAAAAGTTAAAACTGATCACACTCCAGTTGAGTCTGCCTATCCTTTTCCAAATTTAGTTTGATCCTTTGGGAGCTGTTGTCACTTCAAATAAGAGACTATATTCCTATGCCATGTACCCAAGAAAATATTGGTGAGACTTTTGGCATCGATGAGAGGGAATTACTTTGAATCATCATTTTGGCCTTTTTTTTTCTTTTTTTTTTTGCTTTTTGCCTTCCTTTTTTGTTTTGTTTCATTTTTTTTATCCCCTTGATTATGTAATGACTCAATCTGATAGACTATTTCCTTGGTTACATGGGCATGAGGAATGGCGTACCCTTTAAGGTTGAGGTGTTGTTGACGACAAGAATGCAAGTTCTTGGTTTAGTGACATTCATTCCCCCAATACAGAAAATGACAGCTTGCTTGATGATCTGGACGTAACCAGCTTTCCCGCTTGGTATGTGCATTCAAGCTTGACTTTGCTTTTCTTTTTTCATTTTTTTCTTTTTTTTTCTTTTTTTTTGTAAATTCTCCCTTGACTATATCTACATTTGTAGGCATTTAGTAATTTTCCCCTATTTATGCTGGTAATTATTGTGGTTTTTCTTAGTTGACTGGCCTAACACTTGTCCAATTCGGGACTTGGCAATGTTGTCATTCACATAGATTCCTTCCACGTCTTGAAACAAAATACTAATGCCTTCTGATAGATTACCACCGTGATTCCTTCAGTTGTTCTTGACTTAGGGGTATTCTTTAACCTCTTGTTCTAACAATCTTGTCAACTTGTGCGGTGGCTCACAGGTTTCCCTACCATTCTTCGTTGGCATAGTCAACTGGGTAATCGAAATCGTGAAGTGTGATTACGATTTCACTAGTCTCAAGAGAATCATTTTTGGATCTGCAATTTTGTTTGTTATGGCAAAATAAAGAAGAGAAAGGAAAAGCAAGTTAAAGAGAATGAGTCAAAAGCAAGGATAAAGGGATGAGAATTTTTTTTTGAATTTCGATACTCATTTATTGATTGACTGGTAAAACAAGTTTTTTTTCGCCCTTATTACATGAAAAATCCCAAAGCCTTAGGCATAGCAGAGGGATAAACAAGACTTTGAGGCAATGGCAAATTATTTTGGTGAATCATTTAAAATCGAAGGGAGTTTGACAGCCTCCCAGTTACTGAGCTCTTGGTCCAGCGGGCAAGCGATCACCAAATCAGTATTACCATCAAAACCATCTTCATTATTGGCCACCACGGCATTAACTTCTGAACCTCCATGATTGGGCAGGGGATTTGTGGTCACGTTAGGGCTTCCTTCCTGAAAATTAATCCAGTCGGCTTTGATCAAATCTCTCACTTTATATTTTAAAGCCATGCAATTTTCTGTAGAATGCCCTGGTGCCCCAGCATGGTAATCACAATAAGCGTTTGGGTCATACCCCTTTGGGTAAGGAGGTTGCAACGGCCCCATGGGGCATGGAGCCACCAGACCCTTCTGAACGAGGATTGGTAAAAGTTCGGTATATGTTATGGGAATTGGATCGAACTGCACAGGGGTGTGCTCATTGTTGGGATTCCTTGTGTTCTGATCATGATTGGGTGGTCGAGTCATCTGCTGCGGGTGATGGTATGTCATGGGTTATGGCATTGGCGCTCTTGCCATGGGCGGATGAAAGTGAGGAGTATAAGTTGTCGGGCCCTGAGTGACAGCGGCCACATAAGGATTGGGAGCTTAAATCATGGTAGGGGCAAATGGTCTTGGCGGAGCCGTCTTTTGATTAGAAGAGATGGAATTAGTTTCTCCATCCCTTCTCCCAGGCACCGGCTTTCTTATCATGCTTGTCCCAGATGGGCCCTGAGTGATCTTTCCTGTTCATATTCCTGTTCACAATAAGCGTTTGGGTCATACCCCCTTGGGTAAGGAGGTTGCAACGGCCCCATGGGGCATGGAGCCACCAGACCCTTCTGAACGAGGATTGGTAAAAGTTCGGTATATGTTATGGGAATTGGATCGAACTGCACAGGGGTGCGCTCATTGTTGGGATTCCTTGTGTTCTGATCATGATTGGGTGGTCGAGTCATCTGCTGCGGGTGATGGTATGTCATGGGTTATGGCATTGGCGCTCTTGCCATGGGCGGATGAAAGTGAGGAGTATAAGTTGTCGGGCCCTGAGTGACAGCGGCCACATAAGGATTGGGAGCTTAAATCATGGTAGGGGCAAATGGTCTTGGCGGAGCCGTCTTTTGATTAGAAGAGATGGAATTAGTTTCTCCATCCCTTCTCCCAGGCACCGGCTTTCTTATCATGCTTGTCCCAGATGGGCCCTGAGTGATCTTTCCTGTTCATATTCCGCTCTCCACCCTTTCCCTAATAGTCACAATGTCGGAGAAATTGGATGAAACACTACCAATCATCTTGCCATAGAAAGGTGATGGGAGTGTGTCAATAAACATTGCGATTATCTCTTTTTTCGACAATGGGGGATCCACTTGTGCCGCTGTTTCTCTCCAGCGTTGAGCATACTCCTTAAACGTCTCACTATCCCTCTTCAACATATTCTGTAACTGAACCCTGTTGGGTGCCATATCCATGTTATACTTGTATTGTCTAAGGAAGGCATCTGCCAGGTCCTTCCAACACCGAATATGGTTCCGCTGAAGGTGAGCATACCATGTAAGAGCAGCCCCCGCCAGACTATCTTGGAAGCAGTGAATCAATAGCTGGTCATTAGAAGAGTAAGATGCCATCTTTTGACAGTACATCATGAGATGGTTCTTTGGACAAGTCATTCCCCGATACTTGTTAAAGTCTGGCATCTTGAATTTGGGCGGGAGGACAACATCTGTGACTAGGCATAGTTCAAAAGCATCTATCAGTCCGAAACCTCCAGCGCCTTCCATCATTCTCAAACGCTCCTCTAGGATTTCTATCTTTACCTTTTGGGGAGCTGCGATCGTGCTATGACCGCTTACCGGGTTCATCATGCGGGTTGTATCTTGGAGATTGGTCATATAAGGAGTTGTATATCCGTATGGATAGCCGAGTGGCTGGTTGAACGGAGGCAACACATGGGACTGGTTCATTAGGCCTGTATTTGGTGAGGGTCCTTGAGGTTGGGCCATAGTTTGTACAGCATAAGTTGGCTGGGTCATCTGGGCTCGTGTATTTTGGGCTTGTGTGTTGCAAGTTGGCTGAGCCATCAGGGCTTATGTATTTTGGATTTGGTGGGTTTGTGGGTCATGGGTCTGTGTGTTTTGGGTTTGGTAAGCTTGTGGGTCATGGGCTTGCGTGTTTTGGGTTTGGTAAGCTTGTGGGACATGGGCTTGCGTGTTTTGGGTTTCTTGTTGGTTAGCGAGCGGGGGATAATACCCCGGTGGTAGGCCATAAGGTGGAAAAGGTACTAGTTGCCGTCAGGACCAATAAATGTATGCTGTTGTGCATAAGACTGGCCGTAGGGTGGCTGGGCCTCAATGGCAGGGTTAGGTCCTCCGATATGAATAGTGAAAGGGGGTGTCGTTGTGTTAGGTAGTTGGGTTCTTGCTGGGTCAGAACCAATGGGGGGTGGTGCGGTGACAGGCTGCTGTTGGCTATCCTCAACACCTGCAGAGGAGGTTCCTTCTGTGAGTTTCTTTTCTAAGAGTTTATTTAACTCCGCTACTCGCTTTTTCAGCTGATCGAACTTAGTCCTAAAGTCTCCCTCAACAGCTTCTGCCTTAGCCATGAGTTTCTTTTGAAGTCGGGTCTGGTAAGGATGCCTACCCGTGACGTCTATGTTTCAGTGTCTTTGAAAGAAAAACAAGAAATGTCAGGTGGAAATAGAAAGAAGAAGAATGTCATGGGAAGCAATTACAGGCTTTGGCGAGTATCCTTTGACCATTCCTTAGAACTTATTGTTCAAAAGTACTAGGTATGGTAAACATGGAAATTAATACGAGATAGTTATGAAGACAGAAAAATCCTTCATTCTGAAATGCAATAAGAGCCTCAAGTTTAGTTATTTCTAGCTCAGGGAACCATGACCCTTCTCTTAAAGGTTTGATCCCACGTTAATTTCCATATCTTGCTCAAGGTTAATCGTTAAGCTCTGAATAGCTTCCGGTGAGAATAGAAAGAAATGAGAGAAAGAGTCATCAGGAAATGACGTGTTTTGCAAATCGATACTCCCCTAGTAACTTTCTTGAAAACATTTTTGTATTTAGGGGGGTTACGATTTGACAAAACTTGTGTCAAGTCAAGGATCATGCGAGCTATGGATTTTCTGATCATTGTTAAAACAAAAAAGAATTGATTTTTTGATTTTTTTTTATATCTTTTTTTTTCTGTTAAAATTTTTGGCTCTTTTTTTTTTATGATTCAAAAAATTCGTAACTCAAGATCCTAAGACTTAAGCAAATATAAAAGGAAAGGACCACCTTCCCATTAAAGGATCACTGGTTAAAAGTAGGTCATTTTTTGGAAAAAGTAATCCAATAAATGGGCAAGTGGTCCCTTAATTTGGATCAGAAGGGAAAGTGAGAATGAGAAAAGGTAGAAGTAAAGTTGCCCCTTCGTCTCTTAAGGTGGGTTTTTCTGAAGGTCTCCTAATGGTTCTAAGGTTTGTCTAATCAGTGATACCTCGCTTTAGGTGGCTTATTCTAAACTTTCTAAAGGTCACTAGAGCCAAGATCCTACTCATGATGTTGACCACAAATAGTAGGAAGTCTACTAGGTGTGGGCACCATGAATAAGTCGAACTGTAGCCGAGATTCTCACGGTAACCAGACAGGAAGTACATCCCAAATGGCTCCGCTACCAACCTCCCCTAGTCTTAAGTTTCATTTGGGCCCGGGTATAGGGTCCCACTCAAAAGTGTGTGCAAATTGTGAGTGTAGTGTGTGAAAGAGGCATCCAATACCTGTACCTTACTCATCCTGCACATAGAACAAACACAGAGCAACAAAATAAAGTCGTCTAACCTAGGGTTCAATAATCACACAGATATTTATAGAACATAAATGATAAAATATAAACAGAACAGAAATCATACACAAACATTTACAGAAAATAAAATAAAGGAAGAAGTTAAATAATTAATATGCTAATTAAAACATGCGCTATCAAATTGACTGGCTTGACTCTCTAAGTCCCCAGTGGAGTCGCCATCTGTCGCGACCGGGATCGTGGCGGCACGGCCGACCCTCAAAACGATTTTAAGAAGATAAAAAAAAATAGGGAGTCGCCACCAATATTTTTAGGATAAAATACTGGAAAAACTTTTCGTTAAAGCACTGGTTATAAAAAATAAAATTCCATGTTCGGGAGTCTAATTACAGGTGAGGAAGGTATTAGCACCTCACAACTGTCCGTTATAAAAAACGGTTACCTCAATATGATAGCGCGCATTATAATTAGCCCAGTAATTATTTTAACTTCTTCATGAAAAGAAAATATACAAGATGACAAAATATACAAAAAAAATAAACAAAAATAAACACAGAATATTTACATGAGATTAACAGGACGTCTCGTCCAAGTTAATCTCGCTCCACCATTAAAAAAATGAAATTAACAAGACGTCTCGTCCAAATTAATCTCGTTCCTCCTTTTTTAAAAAAAATAAAATATAATAAAAGTTACAATAATAATGATAATAATAATAAATGCATCTTCTATGCCAGTCCAAATAAAAGGTGTGAAACATTCACTTTTATTAATATTTGTCAATTAACAGAAATTAATCATTAATTGAAAAGGAAACAGATACATCAACCAGCAATTAATTTAATAGAAAATAAAACAAATACAAGTATTAAAAAAAATAAGGGGGAGAGTAGGGCCGGTGTAATGTAGGAAGAGCTGGGAGATGTGACGAGGGAAAGAGAGAGAAAGAGAACTGGGTGGTGCTGTGGATTTAAGGAGGCTGGGCGGTGTGGTATGAAGGGAGGTCGGTTGATGGTTTAAGAGAGGGACAGCGTTGGGTGAGGAGTGAAGGAATTGTTGGTGGGAATTCTGGGGGGTGTTGGACGGTATGGAGAGTGAGGGCTGTTGGTTTTTGGGTGAGGAGTTTGAGGGAGGCGAGAGAAAGATGGTTGTAGGCTGGACGGTGTGATGGTGGAAGGGGGACGTGAGGTGTGGTACGGTTTCTAGAGGGAAAGAAGAGAGGGAGAAAAGGGAATGGACAGTGAGAGGGCTGTGAAGGAGAAGACCGTGAAGAGAGAAAGAGAAGGATGTTGGGTGATTGTATGGGAGGGAAAGGACGAGTGAGGGAGACGGTTGAAAGGTGGACGGTTGAGAGGTGGACGGTGTGGAGAAGGAGGATGGTTGGTGTTGGTGTGGGGAGCTGTGGTAAGGACGGTGTGAAGTGAGGAGTGAGGGGCTGTTGTGAGGATGGCGTGGTGTGGGTTCTGTGGTGTGGAGGTGAAGGACAGTGTGAAGGGACGGTGTGGAGGTGAAGGGGCTGTATGGTGAGGACGGTGTGTGGGATTTGAGGGGGTGTTGGATAGTGTTTGATAGAATGAGGGACAGTGAGGATGAGGAGAGGGACAGTGGAGTTTTTGCTCTCTTTCTTCTCTAATACTTCCTCCTCCTTTTTTTCTTTTTTTCTGAAAGCTTCTGGATCCCTCTATTTATAGAGGTCTTGAACGTCCTCCATCAGTGGCAAGTGGGGCCTCTCCTTTTGTCCTGAAGTCAGCCGCCCCACTTGATCAGCAAAGCCACTTGGATACAGCCTGGATCTTGACAATAATGAAGGCTGGTAGGAGTTTTTAATATTTTCCTCCTTCGTCTGGTAGTGAGCCGCCCCCCATAATTCAAGGATCCACTTGGATAGTGGAAATCCAAGTCAGCATGGTGGAAATCCGAATGGAAAATGATGGAAATCTGAGAGCATGGTAGAATTCCGAGTGAAAATGACTCGGATTAGCCTCTCAGTCAGTATTCATCCATAATTGGAGTCAATTCCGAGTGGAATGAAGGTTTTCCAACAGAAAACCGAGTGAAAATAGTCCTTTGTGAGTGAGAATTCTTCTGGGAGGAGCTCTTCAATGGAAGGCCGGGTGGAAGTTTTGCTCGGTATTGGGTTGCTGCAAGGAGAATCCGAGTGAAAAAGTGTGCAATTGGATCGAGAGGACAAACTAGGAAATTCTGATTGGAACAATCAATCAGATCGACTGAAAATTGACTCAGAACCGATTGAAGAGGACTCGGTGCTGATTGAAAAGTGTCACTCGGAATTAGTGAAAAGTGTCTCAGAATTGGTGAAAATAGGGGCTCAGAATTGGTTTGAGGAGGGATGACACGGAATTGGTTTGAAGAGGGCTTACTGACTAAAGTGTCACTCGGTTCTGACTGAAAATTGGCTCGGGAATGGATGAAAGGATAGCTCGAATTTGAGTGAGAGTACTCACTCGGGAGTGGATGAGAAAGGAATGACTCGAAAGGGTTTAAGTATGGCTTGGAAATTGGTGGAAATGGGCTCAGTGATGATTGGCTAAAAAGGGCTCGGGAATGGGTGAGAAGGATGGCTCGGAAGTGATTTAAGAATGGCTCGGTACTGACTGGAAAGGATTCACTCGGTGCTGACTGAAGATTCTTCACTCGGTGCTGACTGAAAAGAGAGTGACTCAGGTTTGTTTGAAGATGGCCTAGATCTTGAAGCATTCACTCTGCCCTTTTGCTTGATTCACTCGGCATCTCAGAATATTTTACTCGGCAACTCAGCCCCATTCTTTCACTCAAAAACACATCACTTGCATTGAATCACTCGGAGAAATTTTTGTTCGGACACATGGGTCGGGAGTAATTTAATCACTTTCATTCATCAAGCTTGTGCATCAATCCACTCGGATGCATTTGCTCAGGAATCTCCAATTGGATGTGCTTACTCGGGATTCAGCCTATTCACTTCAATCAGAAAAGCTCCATTCAATAGCCTGTCCACTTCACTCGGATACCCAACTGGCTTCTCACTCGGCATTTCCTTCAGTCGTCAATCACTGACTCGGATATACCTTTCACTCAGAAATTTGGAATTGAACGACTCTGGAATCTGGCTGATAGAAGTTCTTTCATGGCCGAGCCTTGCCTTGCTCGGAAAACAATTTTCTGCCCCTAACTCACTCGGATGTCTTCCTTGGGGACATCACACTCGGGCTCAGTGTGAAACTGTGAGTCTGTCCGAGTGTGGTTCATTTAGTGGCTTCTTCTACTCGGAATACATTCACTCGGAATAGCTTTTTGCCCAGAAAATCACTTGTTCCCTGGTCAGACCTGTTTCAGTCAGCATCTTTTCACTCGGAATTAGCTTTGGGCAGTTTTATTGGTCAAGTCCCTTTTATCACTCGGAATGGTTGCATTCGGACAGCTTCCATTCGGATTCACCTCTATCAGGGACATATTTCTTTTCAGCATTGAACTTCCAACAAGGTCAGCCATTTACCACTCGGATTGTCTAAGACAAGGAACTTTCCACTCGAATTTGATCCATTCTGAGTCATTTCACTCGGATTTGATCATTCCTTAGGTCATTTCACTCGGATTTATCTCAAAAGGGAAATATTTCACTCGGATTTAATCCATTCTGAGTCATTTCACTCGGATTTGATCTATTTTTGAACCATTCTACTCGGATTCATCTCCAACAGGGCTATATTTTACTCGAAAATGCTTCAATCTGAGTCATTCTTCTCAGCAGATCATTCAGAAATGAAGTCCAGTCCTCCCAGAATTCTTTCCATTTGAGTCGGACCGAAAGAGGTGTTCACAATATCCAAGAAAGAGTGCCTCATCAGATTTTGCATCAAACTTTCCTAGATTATCCTTTCCATTGTTAAGTACAAAGCATTTGCATCCAAATATATGAAAATAAGAAATATTTGGTTTTCTACCTTTGTAAAGTTCATAGGGGTTTTCTTTAGAATAGGCCTAATCAAACATCTATTCATAACATGACAAGCGATGTTTACCGCATCGGCCCAAAAATATTTTGCAATGGTATTTTCATTTAACATGGTTCTTGCAAGTTCCACCAAAGATCTATTTTTCCTTTCAACCATTCCATTTTGTTGTGGAGTTCTAGGAGCTGAAAAATTATGTTCAATACCATGTTTTTCACAAAACTTTTTAAATGATTGGTTTTCAAATTCTCCCCCATGATCAGTTCTTATGGATGTAATCTTTGAATTTTGTTCATTTTGGATAACCTTGGCTAGTTTCTTAAATGTATGGTATGCTTCATTTTTGTGAGCAAGAAACAAGGTCCATGTATATCTTGAATAGTCATCCACAATTACTAGACCATAGTAATTACCACCAAAGCTTTTGATTTTAGATGGTCCAAATAGATCCATGTGCAAAAGTTGTAAAGGTCTTTGAGTAGAAACAACGTTTTTAGCTTGGAAATATGCCTTTACTTGTTTTCCCTTTTGACATGCATCATAAAATTTATTTTCAAATTTGAGCTTTGGCAGACCAATTACTAATTCTTTAGAAACAAGTTTGTTTAGATGGTATATATGTATATGTGCTATTCTTCTATGCCATAACCATGATTCATCCTCTCTAGTCATGAAGGATTACACATCATTTGAAGACAAACTATCAACATTAATCATGTAAATATTATCAATTCTTTTACTAACAAACTTAACTTCCTTGTTTAGCTTATTTTCAATTATGCAACAATTAGATTCAAATAATACTTTATATCCTTTATCACATAATTGACTTATGCTAAACAACTTATGTTTGAGTCCTTCAACATATAATACATCATTAATTGTAGTAGAAGAATTTTTACTAATTTTTCCAATACCAAGTATTCTTCTTTTGGTATTATCCTCATAAGTGACGCTTCCTTTTCTTTTGGGAGTGAATGTCGTGAATTTGCTCATATCTCCCATCATGTGCTTTGAACATCCACTATCCAAGTACCAATGGGTGTTGCTTGCCTTGAAGCATACCTACAAAACAGAATTAGTTTAGAGAACTTGGTACCCATTTTATGTTAGGTCCTTTTTGGTTAGCTTGTGGTAATGTCCCTTTGGGAATCCACACCTTTCTTACCATTTTTGGTCCAAATTTTCTAATATGACAATTTGGAGTATTATGACCCTTAGTGCCACAATGATTGCATTTAGTAAATGGTGATGAAGATTTTCTAGGTAGCACAAAGAAATTCTTGTAATGCTTTTCGTTTTTGGTGGAATTATATCCTAATCCGGTTTTGTCAAACATGCATAGTTGATTTCCAAGTAAAACATTTAAATTATCTCTACCATATGTGAATTTCTCAAGAGTTGTATTTAAGTCTAGGACTTTATTTTCTAGATGATCACATTTTATAGCAAATTCACATGGTTTGGTCTTGGAACATGGTTGAGCCTTAGCTACTTTCTCTTTCAAGCATTCATTTTCTTTACTAAGCTCCATGAGATGCATTTCTAGAGTATCAATGGTTTTTCTAGACAATTTATACTTGTTTAAAAGTTTAACAAATTTTTCATACAATTCCTCAAATGCATCAAGCAATTGATCTTTATCTAAGTCAAGAAAACTTACCTCATCATCTTCATCTTGATGATTTGCCATGTGGCATATATTTGCTTCCTCATTGTCCGATTCTTCCGAGCTACTCACTTCATTTTCATCCCAAGCAATGTAAGCTCTTCTTCTTCCTCTTTTCTCTTTGTTTTTCTTCTTGAGGTTTGGACAATCTACCTTGAAGTACCCTTCCTTGCCATATTTGAAACAATTTGGTGAGGAAGAATTTTCATTAGAAATAGGTTTCTTACCCTGAGGTTTGAAACTTCTTTGGAAGCATTTGTTTTTCATGAATTTTCCGAATCGCTTCACAAATAGTCCAAACTTTTCTTCTTCATCAAGCTCACTATCAGATTCTTCTTCATTGATAGAAGTGGCCTTGAGAGCTAGTCCCTTTTTCTTGGAAGACTTTTTTTCTTCTTCTGCCATCTTCAATTCTTTCAACTCTTGTTCCTGATCTTGTAACTTACCAAACAATGTAGCAAGAGACATATCATTTATATTTGGTGATTGTTTGATAGCGGTGACAAGAGGTTGCTACTCCCTAGTAAGGTTTTTCAAAACTTTATGGATGAGCTCCATGTTACTGTAAGATTTTCCAAGAGTAATGAGGTGATTAATAATCAAGGTAAATCTCTTTTGAAGATCTAAAATAGGTTCATTGGAGTTCATTCTAAAGCTTTCATATTGACTAGTTAAGGTGCTAATCTTAGAGTCTTTAATATCACTTGTACCTTCATGGGTTATTTGTAAGGTATCCCATATATCCTTGGCAGATTTACATGTAACTACTCTAAAGAATTCATCAGGGCCTAAAGCTAAGGTGATTAGATTTTTGGCTTTGTAATTATATTGGACTTTCTTTTCTTCTTCGCTGGTCCAATCATCCATCAATTTTTCTACTTGTTTTCCATTAACAACATGCATTGGTATAAAGGGACCTTTTTCAATGGCATTCCAAATTTTTAAGTCAATTGATTGCACAAAAATTTTAATCCTTTCTTTCCAAAATGAATAGCCTTCCCTATTGAAAGCAGGAGGTCTATTTGTGGTGCCACCCTCAGGAAAGAGGTTTAGAGAATTTGAGGCCATTTGTTCTCTTGAAGTTGTTAAGCTTGATCTACCAAGACTCAAGCTCAGATACCACTTGTTGTTCAAGTGGCCTCAATACTCAAGAGGGGGTGAATTGAGTGTTAAAAACTTTTCTTTAGAATGCCTTTGAAATTGATTCCCTTTTCACAAAATATGCTTGTATGCAAGATATAGCAAGTGCAGTGCAAGAATCAATGTAAAACAATGTTTAAATATCACTTAGGCAATATGTCAAACACTTGGTGTGCAATACTTTAACTTAGCCTAGTTACTCAACTTCAATCAATGGAATCATAATCAAATCAATATACCAAGCAAATATAACAAGTAAAGGCAAGAGAGTAGGGAAGAGAAGCTTGCAAACCAATTTAACGAGTTCCACCAACCCGGTGTACGTCTCGCCTTCAAGTAACCCATTTGAAAGATTTCCACTATAGGAGTTTAGAGATACAAGCTATGAGTAATTGCAGCTTCCTAGTGTCCCACACTCAAGAACTCAATCCTCACTAGCACAAGGGCAACCCACCCAATCTCTCAAACTCTCAATACCCAAAGGTTAAACCCCAACCTTTGTGACCACTCAACCTAGAGTGAAAAACCTTGGTATTTTAGTGTTTGGATTTATAATCAATTGACTCTCTTAATAGAGTAGATAAGCAAATGAAAAGCTCTAACAATGATAACTCTCAACAAGATAGGATTTACAAATTTAAGCTCTAAGTTTCAGAAATTGAAACTACACAAAGAAATAGAACTCACAAGGCACAAATGCAAGCTATGAATGATTTCCCTTTGATGTTTTTCATAGCTTGAATGGGTCTTTCATATATAGGCCTTGGAGAGGTGCCCTAGAGTCTTCATAGCCGTTGCACAGTGTAGGCATCGGATTGAAAATGGAGAAGTGAGCTAGTTTCCTACTTAAAAACACTTTTCCCCAAAATCTGGCACTATCGTAATCGATTAGGCCTCGAGCTGTAATCGATTACACTTTGAATTCTTTAGTGAAATTTATCTTGTAATCGATTGTGATATCCCATGTAATCAATTAGCTAAGAGACAGAATCTTGCTAATCGATTGTTCATACATTGTAATCGATTGTGAGTGGTGCCTGATGCATTTAATTCTGTTACGCAGCAAGGTAATCGATTGTGACTTGGTTGCAATCGATTATGGGACAAACGGAAACTCTGTAATTGGTTATTTTCTATCTTGCAATCAATTAGTAACATCACAGAACATTGGTAATCAATTGTGGCTACCTTGTAGTCGATTAGAAGATGCACCTGATGCTTTTTATTCATTTTCTCAACTTGGTAATCGATTATCTTGTTTGATGCAATCGATTAGGTGACATAATAGAACCTCAATAATCGATTACCTTTGATGAGGTAATCGATTAGTTGTTGGACAAAAGCTCTGTAACCGATTATATATAACCCTGTAATCGATTAGGCTACGTGTTTTTGCATATCTGATTCTTTCTTCTCTGTTTTCATCCTTGCAGTTATACTTTTATGAACACTTGAACTCTTTGCCATGATTCTTCAATTTGCTTTTGTCATTATCAAAATTATACAACATGAAACACATATTCAAACACAGGGACATTAAGACTAATGTGTGAGTGTATTAATGATCTGATCTCACAGATCATGGATATAGATGTTATCAAGTCTTTACATGGGTACACATTAAGAGTAATGATGTACTGGACAGACCCACCATGAGAACATTACATGGATCATTACATGAATGTCATAGACAATTCTCAATGTTATAATGGTATATGTAGTCCTTCGACCTGAAGTCACTACGATTCCTTCATAAGGAGTTTGTTGTTTTAATACAATCAAACGTCTTCAGTAACAAGAGAACTATAAAGGTTGTGATTAGGCAATGAACAAATTATGTAGAGGGATGTAAGTGATGTAGATGAGATTTGTCTCTCCTATGTGACAGGAGTGATATCTATAGGTCACTTGATAGAGTGAGACTAAGGAAATGCATGACCATGCTAGAAAGAATAAATATTGGATATTTATTCAGATAAAGTCCACTCCGGTATCAAGTAAAATAAATTGGACCGTACAAGGATGACGCGACCATGCCTTGAGCCCAATTAGCATATCATGATAAAAGGAACAAACATATAAAATAATTATTACTTATAGGTTATGTTGATATTAAATAATATTTTGACATAATGATGCATTGCTAGATTCCGTTCTTATTTTATATTAATAATAAAATAGTTTATTATTAATATGACAAGGTATTTTACCTATAAGGTCACAATATAGAGTAAGGCCATCAAAAAATAGTTTTTTATTTTAGTTGGACTAAAATAAAACTATTGGGCCTAACTCATTTAGAACGAGTAAGGAGCCCACTCTTTAGAGAGAGCAAATTAGGTCAAACCTAAGCCTATAAATAGAGGATAAGATGCTCATAAGTGGCTAACCCAAAAATAGACACAAAATGCAAAAGTTGCAAAAGCTACACGCCGTCAAACTTGCATTTGGAAGGTGTAGCGTTTCTAGTGGGAGTACTCGTGTGGACTCCTAAAGGACGAGGCTACAACTGTTTTGATATTCTTCAAGAGGTAATCCTAAAATGCAATATTTTTTTGTGTTTGTCTTATGCTTTGAAATACGGCACTTTGCAAATCCTATGGGAATCCTTGTATTTTCGTTGCTCATGCACTAAGGATTCCCTAACAAACCTACATATTGAAAGATCACTCGATTAATCACAAATCATACCTAACCCTTGAAACCTACTAATACAACTTAATATAACCTAATCGAAGTACCATTAATTAGTAATTAGATTGTAATTGATGAACTAGGTTAGTTTCAGATAGTTTTGACTTACCGTAATGAAGTCGGACGGGGATTTTGAAGGGGGTTGAAGTTATGACGCTACCCACGAGTTCCGAACATGCCCTAGAAGCATCAATTCGAAGGAATTAGGGCTGGGATACTAAGAACTTAACAATGAAGGTTTAGGTTTAGAACCCACATACCTTAGATTATGTAAAAACTAGAACCTAGCCCTTTGCCACCTAACATGTGCGTGAGAGATGAAGAGTGGGAAGGAAATGGTTCCTTACCTTTGCTTATGAATTAAAATAGAAGGTGGTGGTGGGTGGATGGTGGATTCAGTTTAGAGGGAAGAGAAGAGGGAAGAGCTTGACCCTCATTTCCTTGAATGGGAGAATGAATAAAGAGAAGAGAAAGAAGATGGTGGCATGGTTTAGAGGAGGCAATGATGGCGAAGATGATGTTGAAAGGATGAGAAATAGAGATAAAGAGGAAGAAAAGGTTTTGGTGGTGGTGATAAGTAAAGAAAAAAGGGAAATGTTTATTTCCTTTATGAAGTAGGGAGTGGTTGAGGGGTGATTAATTAGTTGGCTAGTTTAGTTAATCCTTGAACCTACCCAGTTACCCTTGATTTAATTATAAACCTAACCAAATTTAAAATCTTATTTATTTCACCCTTCAATTCATAATTAACTAATTTCTCTTCATAATTAATTTATTATCGCTTAACCATTAATTTAAAATTTAGGATGTTACAACACCAAAAGTTAAAACTCCTCTAGGGCTAAAATTTAGAGGCAAGTAAAGAAAGGTGACAACTTAGGGACTACTCTAATTCTTCCTTATAAATTGTTTGAGTTCAAACACCAAACTGCCCTCCTATTTATAGCTAAACATGCATTGGCCTCCAAGTTAGGTTAAAGGACAAAAATGTGGGATTGCTTAAGCGAGTCATTCTTTGTTGAAATACAGAGCTATAGTTTCTAGATTTGGCTGCAGCAAGCTATTTCTCATTGAAGCGCGATTTAGGAGGTTATTTTACGTTAAAGGTTGATAGATGAGTTCTTTATCTCTAAGAAACCCATTGAAATAACCATTATTCCCCCAAGTCTTCTTCTCTGAAGTGAGGCCAATGATTTCTAGACTTATAGAATTTTGCACTTGAAAAATAAAAGTTAGTTGAAAATTTTACCCCATACTTAGTATTTGTTTATATGGCAATATTTTAGATAAAAATAAAAGGCTAATCAGTAAATTTAAGGTGGTTTAGGTGTTGAAAACATGGTAAAGTTGACAACTAACAACACACCCACACATAGTCCATGGAGTTGGTTTAGAGCTCCTTACTTGTTGTCTGACACTTCTCTAGACCTAATGAGGCTTCTTTTTTGGGCTTTTCAGACTTTGATGTTTTGACTTTTTCTTTGCAATCTTTTTTAACCCAAATTAATGGGCCTTTTTGTATTTATTTATTTGTAAAACATGAAAACAAACAAAGACGTGCCAAAATATAAAAAGGAAGAAAAACACTAAGAAAATAACATAAACCCTATTAAAACACCTAAAATTCCTAATAAAAATGGGTCTTAAAATTATGTGTTATGCATTAAAGGCCATGTTCGCATTCAAGTTTCTTGTAACTTGTGGTGTCTTATCCATCAATGCTCTTTCACTTGCTAGATCAATCATGCTTCTATACATAAGGCTTAGTCCTTCATAAAAATGTTGGATAAGTAGTTTCCCACTTATTTGATGATGAGGGTAGCTTGAACATAATCTCCCGAATGTCTCCCAATACTCAAAGTATATTTTTGTCCAACTTCCTTATACTATTTTAATTGAAGCAACATGTGAGGCGGGGATGAATTTCTCCATAAACAGTCTCTTGAAGTTATCCTAACTAGTAATGGACCTTGGCTACAAGTGGTATAACTAGTCCTCAATTGCACCAGATAGGGAGATAGGAATTCCTTAAGTTTTTGACATGTTCTTCAGGAACTCTAGGGAGCCTTACGATGAAACAAACAATATGGAAGGCTTTTAGATTCATATAAGGATCTTTTACAAGATCATTAAACTTAGGGAACATATGGATTAGTCCAGTTTTGAGCACTATACAAACTTTTACGTCAAGATACTTAATGCATAAAGTCTAATTTGTAACATCAAGTGTAGAAAGTTCCTTTAGTGTTCTCTTATTATTTTCCATTATAAGCTCAAAATTAACAATAATGTCAAAATCAACATACGCTAAAAATAAAAATGCAATTCTTGTAAAGATTAATGTGATCAATAACAAATTTATAAAGCAATTACCATAAAATAAAATGTAATGAATGCAAAAATAGCGCTAAAAGTTCCCTGAGATCATAAGATTGAAGCACAAAAAGTTTCAAAACCAAATTCTTACTCTAATTTCTTCAACTTCATTAGGTAAAATTTGAAAGTTCCTTCAATAAATCACTAAAAATAACAACAGTTATCAAAATTAGAAATTTCAAAATTTCTAGAACGAAATCCCAACACTAACCATGATCAGTGGATTGGAAATTTTCTATTCCCTGTGAAATGGTTTAGAAATAACGAAAGAAGTGTGGACACAAAAATTTAAGTTTGAAAATCAAAATAGTGACCTAGGGTGTTGCCAAGTCTATATCAATGTCACTAGTGGAGAAAGGGGCTTTAAGCACGGTTCTAGGGGACTTTTAAGCAAGGTTCTAGAACCGTCCTTGTTCCCGCCATGCTTGTAGATAGGGACTTTTAAGGACGGTTATGAACCGTGTTTGTATGTACCTTTTAAGCACCGTTATTTTTAACCGTCTTCGTAGGGGGGATTTTAAGCACGGTTCTAAGAATAACCGTCTTCGTAGGGGGACTTTTAAGCATGGTTCTGAGAATAACCATCTTCGTAGGGGGACTTTTAAGCACGGTTCTGTCAACAACCATCTTCGTAGAGGGGATTTTTAAGCACGGTTAAGAAATAACCATGCTTAAAAAGAGTGACTTTTAAAAACGGTTAACACCATAACCGTGCTTAAAACCTTATTTTTTTTAATTATTTTTTGTTTTTTATTTTTTCCCAAAACCTGCAAACAGAATATAACCAGACAGCCCAATGATGAATAATAATGAAAATGAATAAATTCCAATCAAACTATCTAAACATCAAATATGATACATAAAATGCACAATAAGTGATTAAGCTACACTAATAGGTATATAACTACACACTAATAATATAATAAACGATAGAAGTCTATTGGATTCCTTCCTTGAGTTGAAGAAGGCTGGTGGCCCATTGGTTTCTGATTTTGTCAATGTATCCTTCAGGGAACATTGAGGAGGAGTCTCGAAAGTGCTGCAAAGAAGACATAATCATTAATAGGTGAGCAACAAATTGTAATAGTAGTATGTAAAAACCAAATAAATTAAAGTAGGTAGCAAAACTTACAGTTATCCATCCGTCTACTATACCAGATTGGACAATGGTGAGCATCATCTTCATCACGAATACCCACACTCAAAGGTGTCATCCTGCCGATAAGACTACAAGGTACCATACATTGATTTCACAACTGGTTATTGTTTTTGTTACTAATTAAGGTAACTTTAAAAGTAATGCTTATTAATTGAAGTACTTACTTTTGGGAAGACCCACTCTAGTTTTTTCGGTCACTTTGTCGCGTAGTAGATGGTACCCAATTAAAGCCCTATAAGAGAATAAAACATCAGTTTAGTTAATAGAATGACTTAATCAAATATGTAAAGTTGTTTTATTTTTAAAAATCAACTTACCCGTCGAGTATTTTCATGTAGTCCGCACCAGGACTCCCAGGCAATGAACAGAAGCATGCAGCAATGCCGTCCTTCGGGAAAATGACCAACAGTTGCCAGTGAAGGCTGCAATGTACCATTGATTAGGAACAACGCAATCCATTATTAAATTAACAACAATAAGTAAATATTTATTAGACTCTTACTCTCTATGAAATGGCGCAAGGTACACAGTCTTGTTCGAGGCATGCATCCAATTCTGGATGTATGCCTGAATCTCCTCTTTGCTGTTCACATGAAGTTGTATTAGAGAGGGCTCCAGGAAACCGTAAGTGTCATCGACACCTCTCTCTATGCAAAGTCTATGTAAAAACCTAATCAAATTTGTAGACGTTTAGTTTTGTAAAAAATAACAATTTAATTGACACGATCATTGAATGAAAAACATTATACTTACAGCTCCCAACACTGAATCACAGAAATGTTCAACATCGTCTTCCCCATTAGGACCTCACACAAGTCAGGTCGTGCAATGTACACTGGCAACAAACTTGCGAGGCCAAAAACGGATTCCTCCCATGGGACCAGGATAGTGCAATTGCGTAGCCCAGCCGATATCTCCCATAATCGTTCCATCGGATCAAGGGGGCTCTGGCTTCTTTGATGGGGCAACACCCTGTTAAAATAGTTAAAAAATTAGAAGCAATTTATGATTATTGAAACCATAACTTAATATATAATTGATGCTTGGGTAAAGAGCATACCTAGGGACCAGAATCTAACACAAGTCTGGTCGGCCACATAAGGAAGTGTCCTACAGCCTGGCCGACGAGTCGTACCTCAGAAGTTGGAATGGGAACAACTGCATCTGCCTCAAGGACCTGTACAACTGAAATCCTTGACACACCATCAGGCAATTTTTGATGGTGAACCAAAGGGCCTAGGTTATACATTGAACCAATGGCAACTGGCTCTTCCACTCCATCCACAAATAGGTCACACTGACGGCAGTCTCCAAGATTTACGTCGTCATCATCACCGTTAGGTGCAGCACATGACCCCTTTGTGTTGACCCGCCTAGTTTGCATAATTACACAACATTTTAAAGTTATTCAAGAAATAATGATAACAAATCATAGGTGATTCAATTAAATAATGTACAATGTAACCTGTGGGTCCACCACCGGTGGCGTAAGTTGACATTGTTGACTGAATGACACCATTATCTCACTCCGAAACCGTACCATCTCCTCCTGAAGCAGCCTCTACATTTCCTCCTTTGCCTCTGCCTTCACTGTGGCAACCTTGTCCTCAAAGGTCTTCTCCAAATCAGATATGGATTGGGAAAGGGTGGCGGGACAGCCGTAATAGCTTTGGAGGCCTGCAGAGAAAGAATAATTAGAAATAAAAAATGTTATCATACAGGGTGCTCGTAAATGTAAACATACCATGACCTTGACCAGCTACACGTACTCGTCCAGGGTGCTCTGGTCGGCCGATGGCGGTGGTCAATATATCATCCCTACCATGTGACACAAATGACCCTTGGGTCTACTGCTCAACCAAGGAATCCTGCAACCAAAAGTCAGTGATTAGTGTTAGGGTTTGATGGACATTTAACGTTTCATAAAAAGTATTGATAAGCTTTGTACTTACAATCCTTGAGACAACCTCCTCAACATGTGATGAAGTGTACTGACCACTTTTCTTCGTCCTGGCACGCTTCCATTTTTCATGTCGTGCGGGTGGGGATGGGGGATCCACAATAGTGGCATCAGGGTGGCTACCTTGACGTTGCCTAGCTTTCTCCTCCACTATCCGATCCTCCAACAATCGGTAACTCCCACGTGACAACCTGTGAGGGCAGTCATTTTTCCCCTGAATTTCTTGTGCTTTCATACGTCTGGCCTGCATCAAAAACAATTCAAAGACATTTATACGTTATATATTCTCTGATAACTATAAAAACATAATTAGTAAAAGATACATACAATAAAGTCGTCTATGTGCCTGGATGCCACAAACGCATCCCAAGTCTACCGATCTATGGATGTGTATCTATCTTCAGGAAACTCACCCTGCTTCTTCCCGTAGACATACCTAAAATTTAAAATATTTGAATTAAGTAATTGATAACTTAAAACATGATGATTTTAAACATTTATATTTTAAAATTAAAATATACATGGAGGTCAGGTTGCTTTTGAATGTCCTCCAGCGGTCAGCGATCTCAGACATGATCTTTCTACGTAGTGTATCAACTACAGGAATATCCCAAGCATCCTACAAGTGCCAAATAAACAAGGATGAGATTATTACGCATAACAAATTACAATACGAGTAAATAAATGTACAGATAAATGTACTTACAACAACATCAGCCCAAATTGCATTCTTCACGACCTCCTCAACACTATCCCAATCAGGGATAATGATGGACACCTTCGACCGTGCCAAGACACCTAAGTAACTCTGAAACTTGGCGGTGTTGGGTCTTGAAGTCCTCCCGGTGCAAATATCAATGTCAATATGGGTCCTCTGACCCTGATGGCGCCTAAGTGCAACACTGGTCATCCGGGTAACGCCTCTCATCCTAGTTGAGGAATCTGTGCTCTAGGAGTCAGATCTCGCATGTGAATGCTGATCAGCCATAGGTATCTGTTCAAAAAAAACAAAAATATAATTTGTGAGTATAATAAACTAACTTTAGCAAACAGGAATCAGTTTATAAACATGATGAAAGATATATAACCATACCCTATGTTTCCCACAGACCCTCCTGGTGGTCATTACGAGTCGCAACTATATCATCTATGAGATCTTCCACAACGTCGGTTGGTGTACGTGTTGTTAGACAAGGTATGTCTAGGACATCAAGACATGGATCCTCAATGTTGTGTCTACCTTAGAGAACAACTGACCATCGTTTATCTGATGGGTCAACAACGTAGAAAACTTGTTTTACTTGAGCTGCCATAATGAAAGGTTCCTCCTTATGACCAACCTTGTTTAAGTCCACTAACGTAAAACCAAAATCATCTATTTTGACACCATTTTTGCTATCAACCCATTTACATTTAAAAACAGGAACTGTGAAACGACCATAATCAACTACCCATATATCTTCAATGACACCAAAATAACATAACTCAGCCATGACAGGGTTTTTGTCCTTTGAAGTGGAAAAATGCATTGATTCGGCCACAACCATAACTCCACAGTTCTGCACCGTACTCTTGTAATCTTGAATCCTTGTATAGAAAGAATAATTATTTATGTCATAGCCACAATAAGTGATTACATCAAAGTTGGGTCCTAGTGCCAGTCGATGCAATGTCTCAGAAGCAGATGTATCTTTAAGAAGGGTCGTTTTGAACCACTGCATGAACGTTTTGTTGTGTTCGTTCAATACCCACTTTTCAGCCATTCTAGGGTTGTTTCTTTTGACTATGTCTTTATGTGCTGCTAAATACGGGAGCACAGCGTCTGTGTTGTTCAAAATATAAAAGTGTGCTTGGAGTACTTCATCACGTGACATGCTTTTAATTTTTTTCCTAATGGTACCTTTCCCATCCAATCGCCCTTCGTGACGAGTCTTTGGAATACCAATACTGGCAGCCTGTGACATATAATCTGTGCAGAACTCAATTGCTTCCTCTGCAATGTACCTTTCTACTATCGATGCTTCGGGACGATGTTGGTTCTTCATATAGCCTTTCAAAATTTTCATGTATCGCTCAACAGGATACATCCACCTTAAGAACACTGGCCCACACAAACGGACCTCCCTCACTAAATGGATGATTAAATGTACCATTATGTCAAAGAATGAAGGAGGGAAATACATTTCCAACTGGGATAGTATAAGAAACCCTTCCTGTTCCAACGCTTCCAACTCATCGTGGGCGATTACTTTGGCACATATGGCATTGAAAAACAAACACACCCTTGTTATCACATGTCTGACATTTTGAGGGAGAATGCCACGAATGGCAATGGGTAGAAATTGTTGCATCAGCATATGACAATCATATGACTTCAAACCAACTAACTTTAGATCCTTCAAGGAAACACAAGTATTGATGTTGGAACCATACCCAAATGGAACTTTGACACCACACAACGATTCACACAAACTTTGCTTCTCTTTTCTAGACAAGGTATAACATGCTCCTTTACTTGTGGGTACAACTCCTCACGTATACCCAACAACTCCAAGTCTAGACGCGAATTCAAGCCATCCTTCGTTTTTCCAGGTATGTTTAACAGGGTTCCAACCAAACTATCGCACACGTTTTTCTCCATATGCATCACATCAATACAGTGCCTCACATCAAGCTCTTTCCAATATGGCAGATCGAAAAATATTGACCTTTTCTTCCATGTGTTTTTTGAGATAGACTGCTTCTCAGACTTACCAAGAACCACATTGACTTCTTTCACCTTTTCATATACTTGACGACCAGACAATGGTGGGGGAGGCATTTCAAACTCTTGTGCACCATTGAATGACTTCTTCAACCTACGAAGTGGATGATTAGGTGTCAGAAACCTACGATGTCGAAGATAAACATTTTTCCTTCCATGATGTAGTCGATTAGAACTAGTTCCCTCCTCACATACAAGACACGCTTTATGTCCTTTGACGCTATAGCCCAAGAGGTTACCATACGCTGGAAAATCATTGATCGTATAGAATAACATGGCCCTCAAATTGAATGATTGTCCTGTAAGCCCGTCAAACACATCAACCCCCTTTTCCCATAACATTTTCAAGTCTTCAACTAACGGAGATAAGTATACATCAATGTCGTTCCCTAGTTGTCGTGGACCAGAAATCATCATTGATAACATAACATATTTCTGCTTCATGCACAGCCATGGCGGCAAGTTGTAAACAAACAACAAAACAGGCCACGAACTGTGGTTTGCGCTTAGGTTCCCATATGGGTTCATGCCGTCTGTGGCTAGTGCAAGCCTAATATTTCTTGGGTCATAGGTAAAATCCAGAAACATCATATCCATTTTCTTCCACTGTAATCCATCTGCCAGATGCCTAATTTGTCCGTCAATAACCCTTTCATCAGCATGCCATCTCATAAGCTTCGCATCATCTGCATTGGCAAATAGACGCTTTAGTCTTGGAACTATGGGGAGATACCACAACACCTTCGCAGGAGATCCTTTTTTGTATAAATCATCAGAATCAACCTCTTTCTTCTTATACCGTGATACCCCACACCTAGGACATCGATGCAGCATTTCATACTCACCACAGTATAATACACAACCATTTGGGCATGCATGTATCTTTATATACTCCAAGCCCATAGGACACAACACCTTTTTAGCCTCATAGTTACGATTTGGTAAAGTGTTACCAACTGGGAGCATTTCTTTCAACAACTTAAGCAACTAAGTGAAGCTTTTATCTGTCCACCCATTTATCGCTTTCAAATTAAATAATCGTAAAACTACTGACAACCTCATGAAATTGGAGTAATTCAGATACAACGGCTTTTCTGAATCCTCACATAGACTTGCATATACGTGAGCTCTCTTAAAACTTTCTACCCCCACATCACGGATCATATCCTCAAGTCGGTCATCCATGTCCTCATCAACCTCATGCGCAAAGCTTTAGTCTTTTGTTTGAAAACTAGTACTTGGCACCTCAATATGTTCACCATGCCATATTCATCGCGTATAACTCTGAAGAAATCCATCACACAACAGATGTTCTCGCACCTCTGTCAATTCTAGTCGGCGCATGTTTAAGCATTTAACACAAGGGCAAAAATACGTTCCATTCACCTCTTCAGCATTTCGTATCACGTACTCTATGAATGTTTCGACTCCACCCTCATATTGTGGACTCATACGTGATGCAGTTATCCAACTTCGATCCATACTCACTGTTTACAATACCAGTAAATTTAACGGTGCTATGAATCTTACTTTCTTCACAAAGGTGGTGGTCCTACCCATTCAGAATAAACATTTTTCTATACATCATAACTACATACCACTTAGGAGTTATTTTAAAATTTGATAAAATTTCGGCAGCATTTTGTATTGGTCTCTAAGTACACGAAATGAAAGTGGTGACATCAAATTCAACCACAATCAAATATGCACCCAGAGAACAATATAAAATTTAACTAACCAAAACTTGATCAAATTTTAAAATTACCCCTAACTTGTACATAGCAATAATGCATAAAAATTTGTTCACCCCAAACTGTCCAAACGGACAATTCAAGATTCAACACAAATGATGAAATCAATTAATTTAATTACCATTTGTGTCGAATCTCAAACAAGAAACTATGGTTCACTTATTTACAATTTAAAAAATCACAATTCAAAGGGACTATATCAACTTATCAAAAACTAAAAATTAATCTACTACTAGTACTAGTACTGGTAATAACTACATTTAAAAAACATATTAAACTACATTCCATTTGTCTTATGTAAGAATCTTAATTTAAAAATCTAAATCTACTACTAGTACTAACTATATTCCATTTGAGACATGATAAAGTTTTTTATATTCAAAATTTAACCCAACAGCATTCAAAATTAGAAACTTTACATTATCTAAAACTAACATTATATTATCTAAAACTAGCATTATTCCAATTAATAACATTACATTCCATTTCAATTAAAACCAAAATTACAATTATTCATCAAATTATCTAAATCTAACATTACATTCTATTCTAATTAATAACTCACAAGAAACATTACATTATCTAAAACTAACATTACATTATCTAAAACTAACATTATATTTCATTCCAATTAATAACATTACATTTCATTTCAATTAAAACCAAAATTATAATTATTCATCAAATTATCTAAAACTAAGTATTTAATTTTAAGCCAAAAAATGAATCTTTGAGATATACTCGAAGAAGGAGACCAACCTGGAAACAAGCGTGCGTCGAAATGGAGAGATAGAGGAAGGAGGAGGGAAGCCGAACAGCCCCACGTCAACCATCGTGCGTTGTTCATCAGATTGGAGAACAAACAGCCCCAAGTGAAATGGAGACACAGAGGGAGGAGGAGGAGAGGAGACTAACAGCGTGCACGAAGAGAAATGGAGGGAAGATGGATAGAGAAATGGAGGGAGGGAGCTGTTTGTGTGAAAGAAAAGAAGAGGGAAGATGAAAGAAGAGAGGGAAAGTGAAAAGTTGCAATGAGGAAAAGAGAGAGGCAATGCACGAAGAGAAATAGAGGGAGAAGCGGAAAACCAAAAGCCAAAAGATGAAGTTTCATTGGAGAGCGCACAACCTTTAAGCACGGGTGACTCATAACCGTGTTGATATCCTAAAATTTAAGCACGGTTCACCACCAACCGTGTTTATAGATGGCCTATAAACACGGTTCCCCATCCAACCGTCTTTGTTTCTCCGTTTTAAATAATTTTTTTAAAAAATTATAAAAAGCTTTAAACACGAACCTAAGATAACCATGTTTGTTTCTCAATTTAATAAATTTAAAAAAAAAATAAAATGCTTTAACCACGGACCTGGAATACCCGTGTTTATAGTGTCCCTATAAACACGGTTTTCTTCTAACCGTCATTATATATTCGTTTTATAAATTTTATAAAATTCCTCATAATTACAAAATTGCCACCGCCTGGTTTCAAACACGGATTTGCTAGAACCGTGCTTATATCCCGTCATTATAGCTACTTTTTGTACTAGTGTGTAGACTAAGTTAGTGGGGTGACCCTAATAATTCATTATAAAAGAAAAGAAGTGTGGACACAAAAAATCCAAATTCAACCCCCGACTATATGATCCACAATGGCAGATTGGCAAAAATACTAGAAATTGGAAAAAATTAATTAAGAGGAAGGAATTTGAGAAAATTTCACCAAGGATGACATAATGTTGCTCAAAATGGTGAAAACCTTTAGAAAATGATTGTCTCACTAAAATTTGACTAGAGTGTGAATCATAATATCCTGAGTGTCACAATGCGCCTAAAAGTGTCAAGACCTGTCAAAATAGAGAAAGACTTGCACCAAACATAATTGTTGCACCAAACACGTTAGAAACTAAAATGGAAATGTGAATTTTTGAATTATTTTATTTTACTTTATTAAAATCTATTTTATTAAATTCTGATCTGGTCTAATTTAATCTAGTCTTGATTACAAAAATAACACTAATCCTAGTTACATAGAAATTGTAATCCAAATTTAATAGTAGAACTAACTTTCCCGAGCAATGACGTCAATTTAAATGATGTTGTAAGTGGTCAAAATAAAGTGTAATGCACTAAAGCTAGGTGACTACCCTAGAGCATTCTCTTAAGGACCTTAATTGTAAATGCCAAAACAAAAGAAAGAAAAATAAGGATTTTGGATGCAATTAAGAAACATAATTAAGAAATTAAAACAAATGAAATTCAATATACCAAAAAATGCACCGACCTATGATTTTTCCTCTACAAACAAATTTGGTGCCAATCATAATTTCCAATCCAATTCATGAATTTGAATGAAGGAATGAGTATCTTTAATATGAATTCCTTGAATGATTATTGACAACGTGTATCTTTAGTCGATTTGATACGATTTTTCTCAATTTGATCTTGAAACTCTAAACTATGTGAATGGATTTTTTAAGATCGCATTAGTACTAAATTTGATAAGCACGAATTATCTAGAATCGTATCGACACGTTCCAAGATCCAATTAAAACTAAGCATTGTGGAATTGAAAAGTTAAGAAAAATGTTTTAAATTGGCTTGGAATAGAAAATGTTACTCAACTTTACGGGTTTGAAATTATAGACCGATCTATGAATTAAATTACACCTCCATCATAATTGCAAACACAAACAAGGGTTTAAAGACAATCATTTTGGAAGAAACCAAAATAAAATTGAAGAAGCCAGAAATAAAATTGGAACTCAAATTAAACTCAGACAAAATTAGCAAAACATAAGAGGAAGAAATGTCAAAATTTCTTCGACTACATCTATTTATATGGAGGTTAACCCTAAACTAAACCTAAGTTGAAAAATCATAAAGTAAATGGGTCTAAAAATAGCCTAATAATGTCTAAATCCTAATTACAAATTACTAATGGATACTTAACTCTCATAATTCTCATAATAGTATATTGAAGCCAACTTCAAATACTCGTAAGGATAAGGTGGAAAAATAATATTTTATCATGTACGAAAGAGTAATCACATGCAAAAAAAAATTATATATTTATTTTGTTGGCTGCAGAAGCTTGTGGTCAATTAATTCTGTAGAAACGGCCAATCATTATTAACTAAACATAAATTCTTATCTAATAATGCAAGCTACATGAACTTCAGGTTACGCAGGACGCTCCTTCTATAAATTGTCAATCGGGGGGAAGGATTTATTAAGGGAATACTTTCAAAGAAATCCAATAAATAGTTTTAATGTTACTACTACATCTTGGAAGTTTTTAGAAAAACTTACAACAACCACATGTTTCATCTTCCACAAAGTTGTATGATGGAACAATGTTGACGGTTGTTTTCAGCATGGATTTTGCATTTAATTTGATACTCAAGTGCTCAATTGATATAAAATTAGTCCTAATTTTGTTGTATTTGAAGCAACATCTTAATTGGAAACATACAAGCTAAATTTGATGATTTTTGGATAGGTTTTGCTGCTTAAAATAGGCTTTTAACAAAAAGTGAATAAGTGTTAAGGCCTTGGCACCCCAGCACTAGCCTCAACTTTTTGGTCTGGCATTCCAACGTCAACTTACTAGCACAACATGACAAAGGTTTATTTAAAAGTCCCAAAACATATTTTTTTTTATCTTTGCCACAGGGGAAAGAAGTTACACGGTTTTGGGAGCATCTTGCCGCCATTCAAGGATATTGGAGCTTGGTTTTAGGTTTTTTTCTTTTTTTTTTGGTCACACACACACCACACACACTAGCATTTCATTTCTTTAAAACGCGATAAAGATTTATGTGTGTTTGGGTCTCCCAAAGAATTTATAGGTGAAATGCCCATTGTATTTTTTTGTCTAGGAATAAAATTGTTTATAATAATTGTTAAAGTTTATTCTTAATGCGAATCTTAGTATTGAATACTCAATGAATTGATATTTGATGTTAGGGTTTTGAATTTTTCTTTAAAAAATTAAGTTTAATGAATTTTATGTCACATTAATATGATTAAATATGTAACTATGTATATTAAAGTCTCAAATGATTTAAGAAAAATAGAAAGAGTCTGATCTTAACGTCTTTATTTATCGTCTACCTCATTTTATTGATTTCCACCTTTGAAATCAATCAATTTTAACCAACTTATGAATAAATCTTTAAATATAATTATATGCTTTATGATTTATAAGTAATTATAGTATTATTGTTGAATATCACATAAATCCTCATAAATACGATAACCCTAAATATTTATAGAAACTACAACAAATTTAGTATTAAAAGTCATACAATGGATGATTGAAATAAAAAAATTTTAAAGTCGCTTAAAAGGTCACATGACTTTTTTAAAAACTCATATGATTAATCTTAACCATCCATTGTATGGTTGTATGACTCAAATTCTTTCTTCTCCCACCTTTCTTATATGATACATACATATATATATATATATATATATATATATATATATATATATATACTGATTTTGTTTCTGTTTAATTATTTAGATAAAAAAATTACATAAACCAACAAATATAATTATATGTTTTAATTTCATATTAAAGTTTTTATTTACCTTTGATTTATGACAATATATTAAACGTGTTATTTAACATTTTTTTCTCTTATTTAAATATTATTAAAAAATAATAAATGTTTTAAAATTATAACTAGACAATTAAATAGAACCAATATTTATCTTCTTTTTAAATAATTAAATAGTAACAGACCTCATGACGATAAACAAACATATTATAAACAAAACTCACCTCATACAAGATAAGGTCATATATGCGATTCTTTAACCAAGCAATATAATTACAGGGACTCGCATATAGAAACAGATATTTTTTAAAAAAAACAAAAAAAACCTTGAAGCTCATTAACTTTTGATGTTATTTATGCTCTACGGTTACATAATGTACATGTATAAATACACCAATTTTTTTTTTCTGTATATCTTTTGCCAGTGGAGTGTGACACACAACACTCTAAAGTGTCATTTATGTGTGTTTGATGACCCTACTATTTGTCAAATCGAAGTATGAAGGATAGAAGCGAGTGCTTGGGTGGGAAATTATTGGAAATTCTGACCTTATCGCTATACCTAGCTTGCTTGATTTTCCTTTTCGATTTCAAAATTTCAATGCAAGCTAGCCAAAAGCCATCAAGCCATATATGCCCTAGAGAAAGTCTTCGTCAAATTATATTCGAAGTCCCAATAAAAAAAATTGGTTTTAATTCTTAGAAAAATAAAACTTTTCATTTTCATCAAATTTATTGGATGTTACCTTAAAAAAAATAATCTATTGGACATTTAGGTTTTTGGTGCTAACCTAAAAGTTCAATAATTAAATGTTGATATGACTAACATGTCAACATTTACATGTGGTGATGACGTTACTACATAGGGACTAAAACAAAATTTCACTAGTGCAGAAAAGTGATTTAATCACGGTTAAAATTGGTTTTTAATCACGGTTCATGAATCGTGGTTGTTATAGCCGTGGTAATAGATTAGAGCTTTTAATTACGGTTCACAACCGTGGTTATAGATCATATTTAATCACGGTTGTTTTAAACCGTGATTAAATAAGACCCTATTTAATCATGGTTGTCAACCACAACCGTGATTTGACAACTGTGATTAAAAGTGCTCATAAAATTACTAGTTATAATCACGGTTATGGGAACCCCAACATCGACCTTCAAAACAGAAAACCTCCATTATAGGAACAAACATAAACAAAACGTAGAGAACAGAAACAAACAGAATAATAAATAGAAACTTGTAAAACCTTCATTATAATCGAAAGAAACAGAAAAGAAAAGAGGTACAAAAAAGAAGCCTTACATGCTTAAACGAGAAAAAAAGAGAAGGGTCGTGTAGTGGTCGAAAATGGCGCACAATGGGAATAGCAAAAAAAAAACCTGCAAAATATACACAGAGAACCACGTTAGATCTAGAACACAAACAAATACAAACGTCAATGGCAATGAGAAAACAGAGAAGAGAAATCTTAGAGAGAAAGATGGGAGAAAGCTAACAGAGAAAGATGGGAGGGAAGGGGACTTTCGTGAGACTCAAAAATTTTAAATTTTGAAAACACCTATAACAAAGGTTCCTGTAAAACCGTGATTATAGATACATTATAATCACGGTTTACTCTCAACCGTGATTGTAGGTACATTTTTTTAAAATATAAAAATTAAAATAGGGAGGACCTACAATCACGACTTCTCGTAAAACCGTGATTATAGATACACTATAATCATGGTTTCCTTTTAACCGTGATTGTAGGTATATTTTTTTAAAATATAAAAATTAAAATTAAAAATCCTGGTTCCTACGAACACGGTTACACCAGAACCGTGATTAAAAAACTTCCTTATATTTACAAAAATACCACCGCGTATTTTTCAAACACGGTTTTCCGTGGACCCTGATCATATCCTGTCATCGTAGTTATTTTTTGCACTAGTGTTTACATATTTTACAATGATAAAAACAAATTTTGAATATTTCGTACCAATGAAAAGCACACTAATTATAAAGCCAAAACTTTATATATAAAATATATTTTCACTATTCTTTTTCAACTCATCATCTTTCCCCAAACTCTTGTAACTTTCCTCTAAAGTATTAAAAGTCATGTATGCCTTCTTACGACCACAATCGCTATATCTTTTGCCCCATTTTTCTTTTCTCAACTTTCTCCATGTAAAGCTTTCTAATGATCAACATAGATTACAGACTAAAGGAATAAACCATAACCATACTTTAGCAAACTGTTAAGTTATTGTATGATAGAAGAACCAATCTTCGCTCTAGTATCGAGCGTTCGTAAGAAGAACTTATTTGCCAAGAACATAAGCACACCTGTTGAACTGTTGATGTATGAATTAAGTGATATGGAAGATTGTAAAATTTTTTCCACTATGATTCTCTAGAAGGATTGTCATAAAGAAATGTGTTTTCATGAGTTCAAATTATAAATGACAAAACATTGAATAAATCATACACTTACGTTCAAAGATACGGTTTTGACAAAGTCAATGTTCCACGTTGTTGAAGATAAGTCTACTTGAAAAAGAAGTCAATGTTATTACTAGACCAGACCCCAAACTACGTTACTATTTAAAGACCTCAGGATTTGTTAATAACATACATCAAGATACTTACATTGAATGAAGTCTGCTTTTATGTGATCTAATCTGCTCATTTTAAGTGTTTCAGGTTTTATATGCTAAATGCACAAGCTAAAACTGATAGGGGGAGTTCATAAAATCAAAAGTCTAATCCTTCAAAAGATAAAACTTAGCCTTTAACCAAAAGTCTAGTTCAAGAGTTCTCAACCTTATGATTCAATAGAATCAGACCTCAGACTTTTAGGCATCCAAAATCAACAATAAGAACATTACTTCAAAGAATAAATTACAACGTTCTAAAAATAAAGTGACAATGTATTGGAAGTCAAGCTTTTATCAAGAAGAATGTGCTTATCATCAAAGAGGATAAGAGATAAATCAGCAGAGCAGCCAATACAGTTTATGTGTCAGATACAATCAGAAGAATTATAGTGTTGATTTTTGTAAACAAAGACAACAAATAGCTTTATTCTTGGAAGTTATCAAGGAACACATTATTCATGCAAATGTTGAAGTTCCTTGCTACTAGACTTTTGGACATCCTTTCAGATCATCAAAAGTCTGGTACCTGCGCTCAAAGCAAACTCCTTCAAAGGATTTCCAACATTCATACCTCCATTCCAAATCAGTAACGGTCATCTCATATCACCTATATATTCTTGGAGATGATCTGATTCAAATAATAGAGAAGAGAAGCTTATCAAGAATACTTAGTCTTTGTGATCAAAATCTTTTTAATCTCTTCTTAGTTCTTTAAAGACAAAGACCTTCTTTATTTTTCTGCTTCTAGTAGACCTTGGTCTTTTGTCTTTCTCAACTTAGTGTATTCATTTCTTATTGTACCCTTAGAATTTTCAAGACATTTTTTTAGGTGACCTATCTTGTTACAGGTATGACATATGTATTGAAAAGTTTGTTCAACAGACTTTGACTTCTGAAAGGATTTCTTTCCCTTCTTACTTTTCCATTTCTTCTTTTTCTTTAGACACGTTCAAACTTTCACCATTTCCTTCTAACTTAGATTCTTGTTGTCTTTGCAACTCTTTGGATCTAATTGAGGTCAGAACCTCCTCTAGAGTTATGGTCTGTTACTTGCCATATAGTATAACATCTTTAAAGTGTTAATAGCTTTTAGGGAGAGAATTTAGAAGCAAAATGGCTTTATCTTCATCGTCCAGTTTTACCTCAATATTTTCAACATCGTTCATAGGATTTTGTTAAAGTCTACGATCTATACAAAGAAATGTATTGCCTTATTCATCTTAAAGGAGTATAATTGTTGTTTCGGACACATTTTGTTTGCAAGGGACTTTGTCATGTATAATGACTCTAGCTTCACCCACATTGATGCAACTGCCTTCTCCCTTGCAACCTCCCTCAACGCCTTATCTCAAGGCATATTCTTGTCTTTTCAATCATTTCTCCCTTCTCTCTTGGAGACAAAGAGGTACACATTTTATCAGCCCCTTTTATAGCTTTTGCGCAGCCTTGTTGTATCAAGATTCCCTTCATCTTCATTTTCCATAGACCAAAATTGTTTTTCCTTGAGAACTTCTCAATGTTGAATTTCATGGAACCTATTCTTTGATTTCCCACAGACGATGTCACTTGTTGATTCTTTAATAAGAGTCTGATCACAAGAAATACAAAAGAATACTACAAAACGCAAATGCAAAACAAAGGAAGAACTTGAACAAAAAAATAGGGTGAAACAAAGCATAAACCAATAGGCACAAACTTAAAACAATTAAACATAAAAGAGAGATAGAAAGGAAGAAGAACACCAAGAAATTACATGGTTTAGCAATGATAGCCTACACCTATGGGAAGAGCAATAAAATTGATTAAGATTATGTTGTTATACAGTTACAATCATTAACCAACACTTAGCCAACAATCCAACAACTTTCTAGCCATTACATAAGCACCTAAGGGCCCTATTTATAGAAAACAATGCCTAACACTATCTATGAACCAAGACAGTTACATAGGAATTGAAACATAACATAATCAGGCTAAGTCTGCTAACAAACTTAGGCAAAGTTTACGAACAGACTTTACAACATGTTGAGTCTGTTGTCATGGGACCAACAAACTTTGGAACATGCAACAAACTTAGACCTTGCAGCAGTCTTTAGAGTCATAATTCTTCACAATTCTAGATAATGACCAATCTTACTTGTCCACCACTAAACATGTTTTCTTTTCTTTTCAGGTTAACTTTCAACATTTGGTTCCTATGACATTGTAATAAGACATAAACCTTAATATTTTTAACACTCTTGATTCTCGCCCTATCTCCAAGACGATGCAAATAATGGCTTTTACAAAGCTCGAGTAAACACGTGAACTCTATCATCACTGCGTGCTGCCATATTCTTTACGTTGCACCGGAGCACCTTGCCATTACCATGGCTCCGGAGTTGGAGATTGTTAGAATTGAGAGAACAAAGGAATAAGGTTGTTGAAGATTAAGAGAAAAATAAGACCTTAAAACGACAATGTTTTTCATTTTTGAAGGTTTTTTTTAAAGAAATTATTTGGCAATTTAACTAGGTATCAATTTCTTAGTGGGCCTTAATGCCAAGTGTATGATACATAGACAAACAGTTATTAAATAGGTTAACATGTTTGATCAAAAGAACCTAGCTAAGCTAATTTTTAAAACATTGGAGACTTTTTTAAATCAAACAAAACTTAAGGGACCAACTAACTAGAACCAAGTCTTAATCCTAAGAGCCAAAAAGTATAATTTGCCAGACCTTCTCAATTGTAGTTGTTACCTTTTTACGAATATTTCTAACAAGAAAAAAAGGTCTCACTTATTAGAGATGATGCAAATTGAAAGAAAAAAAATGATTAGGTATTAAGAGAGAATATTCTTTGGAAAGAAATAAATAATTGAAAAAAATCATATCTAAGATGATTTTTAATTGATCGGAAATGAAATAAATAAATTCAGCATTCGAGGACACCTTTCTAGAATGGGTTCACATGTCCAAACGAAGAAAAACCCAAAAACTTTGTAACTATACAGAGGTTAGATAACCTTTTTTTTTTGTTAATAGACCCTTAAGTTGATCAAAACATTATACAAGGCAAAGGTGATAGGTTAAATATTAGAAGAATATTGTTTGACCAAAAAATATATTTTAGAAGACTATTTAAACGAACAAATAATGAAAAAAAATCATTTTGGGTAGATATAGTAATACAACATCTCGTCTTAAATAAATGGTTGGGGTTTTATTCTTAAATTTTATGAATGGAAAGGACGGACTGAGTTAATTAGTCCTGTGGTTACCCATTGTGAAGCTACATCATAAGACAAACATAAAAGAATAAAACATAAAGAAAGAGGAATAGACAAGGATATAAAAAAAATATATTTGATTAGATAAAAGAGAGAATCTATCATATAAAGTTAGAAATCCTAATTCCAAAAGCCTATGTAGCAAGTCCATCATCGCCTTTATTAAATTCATTGCCACTTTGTTCCCAAAAGCAAAGGTTGTTGATTTGGATCAATATGCACCCCCTATGGCTTTATAAAAAATCTATTATTTGTAAATGCTTGATTTACCATCGTGTAGTCTCCTAGACGTACGTGTAGTTTATTTTTGAATTATTTAGGCAATATTTTTGTAAATGTGTGAGACTAATTTTAGAAACTAAAACAATCCGAGAGGGTTGGTACTCACTCAAATATTCTTGGGGATCTTAAGTCAAGTTCTTGTAAGAACGGTAGCAGAGAATAAACTTCTCAGATAGAGCAATAGAAGAAGATACAAAAATGCAAGAAAACCAAAATTTAAAGACAAATAAAAAAAGTAAAGAAAATTGCAAGTAAATGATCACACACATTCCAAATTTGCATTTAAATGAGACAAATTTGATCACATTGATGGAAGATCGTATCAGCTTTTACAAATGATGTTTTAGAGTAATTAAGCGTGACAAATGTTTGAAAAGCCAAACCAGGCAGTGAGTAATTCAACTGGTAAAGTCATTAGGTTATTGTTGGTAGGTTTAATAACAATTGAACAACTATTGAACTAATAATGATAAAATATATGTTTTTAATATCATATATATAATATATTTTATAATATATTAATAATAAATTATATAAAAATTAAGTTTTTTATCAGATATAAAAATTAAGTTAAGTGAAAGTTAAACATAATATAAAAAGGTCATATTATATGTATTATAAGATGAATAATTCCTAATAAATATAAAAATAATAAAATTGTATATAAATATTATATGAAACTTTTATTTATTTAAAAATATTTTATATAAAAATGAATATATTTTTAAAATGGACTGGTTAAATCTTTATTTTTTTTTGATAAATTTTTAATCGATTTTAATGTTTTGAATCCATTAGATGAACAGTCTTGATTCAACTAATTAGAGTCTAATTTTTTTACAACCATAAATAGATAAAAACACCAATTTATAAACGCCAATTTATAGACATTTCAAACCTAATTAACTATTAGTCAAAGGGAGTTCACAGGCCAAACATATATCCACATTCCAAGACAGTAACCATTATTATTATTAATTAACGGTTATTTTAACACATGTGTAAATATCTATTTAATATTATGTTGTTTAAGGTATTTTTAATTTTTTTTAATTAATAAATAATAAATTTAGGCCGCCACTTGTATCAAGAAACGTTTTCTGAATCTTCCGCCCGTACATACAACCATATACTGTAACGCCTCGGCCGCTTTTCAGGAATGAACGACTCGCCCCACAGACCAACACGAGACCTTTTCCAATGTGCTTTTGTCCTCACTCACACACTTCCCGAGAACTTCCCAGGAGGTCACCCATCCCAGAATTACTCCAAGTTAAGCACGCTTAACTTTGGAGTTCTTAAGTGATAGGCCACCGAAAAGGCTAATGCATTTGTTGGTATAGGTAGTACGAATTCATTTCTTTAAGTTATCCTCGACTATATAGTCCCATACCTATACAGTCTTTGGATCCCTCTTATTCCGGTATGTATTCGGTTCGTTCATGTGTCCCTCCCACTGGAAGCCTGCCAGGAGCCGCTCCTTGTCCGTGCCTATGCACCGGCGATCACTCCCCGCCCTCAACAGTGCCCGGGATGTCACATTCCCCGCTGGAAGCCTGCCAGGAGCCGCTCCTTGTCCGTGCCCATGCACCGGCGATCACTCCCCGCCCTCAACAGCGCCGGGATGTCACATATACAATCCTCCTTTGTTTCTTCTTGCACATTCGATAATTGCTCATCTGTAGAGGTTGACAAAGTTAGAGAAGAAGTTTGATCCTCTCCGCGTTGGCTGGCTTGATGGTTGTTCCTCCTTTGGTGCTATAGAACACACATTGCAATGGAGACCAACATTGCACAATTTAATGTTCGGAGATTTCGGTTCAGACATGGAGGAAGGAGAAAAGATGTCGGCGAAGGTGGAGGAGTTACCGACATAGCCAACCTCTGAAAATATCATTGTATCGTCTGAAAGGGGGAAAAGTGTAGGATAAACTGACGGAGTATCTAATGAAGCCATATATTCTTCTTCCATTACAACCGTCAAGAAGAAGGCTATTGGAAGACTCACGATTGATGTTGTCACCGTCATGAAAGATAATGCTACTATGTTTGATGTTTCTCCTTTTTTAGCCCTCTACCTAGATGTCAGTACAAGCTCGGTGGCCATAGGTTCTTAATTCACTATTTTCATCCATTCACACAATGTTCAACAGGAAGACACCCTCTAACTGTTTAATGAATTGCCTATGAAGAAAGCTTTGACAACTCTCCTTACACCTTTGGCAACCAACCATTCCACAATGAATTTATTGACAGTTCTCATTTGTAAAGTTTTCAAATTGCATTCATTTTGTATTCCTTTGATCAAATTCATTTGTAACTTGATGTTTCAAGCTAATAATTGGTAATTATTAGCTTAAGGGGATGTTAGAATTGTTAGCCTATTAGTTGATTTGTTAGATAGTTTGTTAATTGATCAGTTAGTTTATTATAATTAGCTAATTTCTTCTAATCTCTCTAGAAGCCTATAAATAAGTGTAATCTCCTCTTGTAAAAATATCTTTTTTAATATGAATTTACACAACTATGTATTTAGGTCTTTACCCATTTTCTCTCATATTCAGAATTTCAACACCAGTTCAAACCAAAGCGGAACTTAGACAACAATGCCAACTATCAATACCATTACACTTATGTTTTCTTACCATTCGACTAGCTTGTCTTTCTTCAAGGTGTTATCCTTTGACAGAACCTATGTTGTCTGCTGTATTTGACCAATAGCTTAATTAGCATTGGCTCATAATACACTTCTTTGACTGTACAAGCTGCAAGCCCTTATCTTTCTTTGCTTCTTTGACCACTGAACTGGGGTTGCACTTGAACTTTCACTTTCATGGTGTTTCAACCTTCTTGTGAGATTTGTTTCTCCAATTGCTCTTCAACCTCCTTTGTACCTCATCTTTGATCTCATCTAATTCTCATGCTATTTTAGATATATCATTAAATTAACTTGGTCTTACTAGACTTTAGCCCCATATATCTCATTATGACTAAAGTTCTCACTATATCTAAGAGAATCGAACCTTATTCGAATACTACTCAACCTATTTTTTTAATTTTCTTACCAACACAATCCTTATGGCATTTATATTTTATTATACACTTACTGACTATAAGTATGAATGTAATTTTCAATGATTTTTTTATGAGAAATTTCATTCGTCATTTTTTTTATTTTTTCAAGATAATTATGAGACTAATTACTCATTCAATAATAGACCCATGTTACACAATATGGGTCCACCCTTACTCATCCTGTCACTCAATGTAATAAGCAATAGTAGACTTGTCATGAAGTCTTTTTCATTTATAAGAATAAGATATCAAACTTCTTATTACTTATAAAGGGTGAGATGCTGAACTATTACACCAACCCATTTAATTTTTTTTCATCTTTTTCAATAGATTTTGAGCCCACATATATAATTTGAAATTTAGAAAACCTTTGAGACATTAAAGAAAAGTTTGAAAGCATATGATGGTTGTTTTTAAAATAATAGTTAATTTCTAAGTTTTTTAAGTAAAGATAATCAAACCTACCATCTTCTCTCGTCTTTACCACTACAACAAAACGACCCTAGCTATGATGGATATGCATTTTCTCGCATTAGGAAATAAGATGGAATTGGTATTTGGTATGTTTCTTAGGCTCGGTCCTGTAATTTCATGGGCCCTGGGCAACCCTGGGCGACACAACACATAAAAGTCCCCTAGTATATTTTTTAAAAGAAAAAATTATTGAATATATAATTCTTTTAGTTATATTATCTATTATTATCCGTTATATTGTAGCCTCAGTGTTGTCTGTTGGTATTACTGGAATCGAACTAGAGACCCTCATGTAAAAAATTTGTATAACTTTACCATTAAACCATTTAGATTGTATCAAAAGTTATTGATTTTTTTTACATTAACTAAATATTATCTTTTTAGGCCCCTATTGATAATGGGCTCTAGGCCATTGTCCTTGTTACTAAGGTCAGAGCTCACCCTGGCGTTTATAAATATAATGCTTGGTCTTACTGTAATTATTTTGTAAATTACTCTTTAATAACACATAAATATTGCCATATATTAATTGCTTACCTGCTTACAAGATACAAGTTTAATCTCCCTTTTCGTCGAAAATACTGAATGAAAAAATACATTAAAAGATATTTGGCTAAATTTTTTGATTTATAATCTTAAACCATTTTGCTTTAGATGGTTTTTTTTAACAGATAGCTTTAATTTGATGGTTGGGGAGAAAATATTATATGGTGACATCATTTAAAATTATATATTTAATACAATGAGTATTTGACAAATATATGAATCGATAAAGATTTAGAAAAGATAAAACTATTATATTATATTTATTGACACATGTCATTGTATGATTGATTGAGACCAATGGTTAAAAACCAATATAATATTTTCTCATTATTTGGATTTATTTCATTTACAAATCACTCCTAACATGTTACTAAAATGTTTGGTATTCGCAAAATCTTTTCTAATGGAAAATATTGGACTTTTCTCTGTGTCATTCATCTTAATTAGATATTTATTTAACATATGTAATTTTGTAGAAATTAATGAATTAAAAAATTAATTTAAAAATATTATTAAAGTCCACTCATCCACTTTGATTTCTAAGTAATTTCTGTATAGTTTTTAATTTAAGAAAATCATATATGTTAACTTTTTATCTATGTAATGTTATGTTAAACAAACCTTAATTATGTTCATAAATAATGTAAAAGGTTAAAAATAATATAATAAGACTTCACCAGGGAGCAGTAACCATTAATTGAGTTTTATGTAAAGACAAATTACGACCTTCTCAGGTACAAATAATGAAAGTGATTACAATGATTCATTATAATCCATCATCATAAAGGATTTTATGGGAAACAGATCTAGATTTTAAAGTTTAATTTAAAGGTGATTAGCATGACATACGTGCAGATAAACATTTGATGAAGTGATTGCTGCTATTTTTATGAGTTAGCTTGAATAATTTTGCACATGGTTAAAAATCAAAAGGGAAAATATATATTGAAAATTTACTGTGTTGGATCTATTTAAGAAATCACATAATATTATGTTAATGTTAATTTAAAATATTTCTTATGTTATGTAAATTTATACTATATTTACATTTATTAGTTTAACTTTTACCAAAAATCAAAAAGAAAAAGAAAAAGGATGAGCATATATGTTTCTCTCTCTTACTCTGTATCACATTCTTTGTTCCTATCCCTTTCCCTTAGGCCTCCCTCTACTCTATTGCATAGCAAAAGGCTAAGGGCCCTCCACTGGCCACTCTGGTTCCTCATGCATCATTAGTTTGCATCATTCTTTCAAAAGGCCACCCAATTAGTCCATCATTTAACTCCTTCATAGTCTCCAACTGTAACCCATAAAGAGAATATGCTGGCTAGATCATACCTCCACCCAACCCAGTTTGCAACAAGCAACTCACTTATCCAAAATTTTCATTTCTTTTTTTGACCTTTGCATTGTTAATTTTGTCTTTAATACATTCAGTTCAGTTTATCTTTTTTAAAAAATATTCACTTATTTGTTTTTATCATTTTATGTGTCCTTTTCGAGATTAAGTCAAGTACAATTATTAGCAACAATCAAATTCTCCTTATTGAATGTTTCAAATATTAGCTGCACTTTTAAGATTGTTCATGGCTTACTCTTTTTTTTTTGTCAGTTTGAAGAAATTAAGCTTTCGAAAAATAAGCTATTATTTTTTAATAAGGGTTTTTGTCAGTTTGAAGAAATTAAGCTTTCGAAAAATAAGCTATTATTTTTTAATAAGGGATTATGAGCTCGTTTGTTTAAACTTATTTTAAGAGATTGAAAAACTACTTATTTTAAATTTTGATGTGTTTTGTTTAAAGTTTTAAAAATAAACAGAAACTAAAAATAAATTAATTTTAACTTATTTTAAAAAATAATTCTGATCTGTTTATTAAAAAAACACTTATAAAAAAAATACTTTTTAAAAAACACTTAAAAATAAATTTAAAAAATGGCCCTCTATCTAAGGTATAAGTAAGTCAGCTCTAGCTGAAGGTGAAAAACCTGTAATTAGTGAACATTAAAAAATTGGTTAAGAAATTGATCAAGTGTGAATTTATTTTTGCTTCACATTTCGTAAGATGTCTCTCTTTCATATATTACATTTTGTTTCAACTCTTATATATTCATGCTTTACTTTCTCACATATTCATTTGACATCTTCCTTATTTTTTCTTTTATCTCTCTACTCTTTAAATTAAATCATTTATCTTACCTTTTATTTATTCTCTTTTTTATTATTTTCTTCCTTTCTTCTCCAAACCGCACCCATCAAAGTAAATTTTAAATTTTGTTTTTAGCTTATAAAAAGATGTGCTTGAAATATTGCACGGTGAATTTTGATGTTTGTCTTGGTTGTGTCTCCAACACCAAGAATATTTATATACTAGATTAGATTAAGAAAATGATTTCCATGACTTTCTACGTTTGATCATTTGATAGGACATATTTCGTTACGCATATATCAAGCTCCTAATTATTGAATTAACAATAAGCTAAGATAGGAACTGTACAAACCAAGAATTGTACGGAATAATGACTTGTTGTCGTGCTTCTTTTTTTAATCTTCATGAGGGTTCTCATTTGATCCACCATTAACGGAACACTGCCTAACGTGTAACATTGATTATGTCACATCATCCATATTAGTTTAAAGCGATAAAAGATCATTCCCCTAATCAATAAACACTTCCATTCCATGAACATTTCAATGTGGCACAGGAATAATTTAATTAAACATATTGGTATATTGTCTCAACCTAACTCAATCAGATTTCATCGTACAACTTTAACACAAAACCAAAGCTCCAGATCATAAACTGAAAACAAACTACTCCCTCCAGCTCTTCTACAAGAAAAATTAATCAAATTATTATAATTAATATAAATAATTAATATTAAAAAATGAAACAGATATTATTGGCATAAAAAAATTATAATGATACCTAATACCTCTTAATATTTCTCACACTACTGGATGCTTAAAATATACACTTGTTATAGTAACTTACACTATCAAACACTCACCTCTTTATACTTACACTTACTAACTACTCATTCTTGCATTCACTTAATTTTGCTCATAAGAATTGCTTACTCACTTGTGTGTTCTTGCAAGTACCACGCATATCTTACTTAATTTATACTATTTAAGAAAAGTGGTAGATGATTACTAGATGTTTCTCTAGTAATTTCCCCATGGTGCAATATTTCACCATAATTTTAGAGAATTTTAATAATATATTATAATTGTCATGGTTTCTAGATAGAAATAATAATTGTATTCTTAACTAGTTAAATTTATTGGTTTATTAAAAAGTAATATAACATTTCAAGTTTCACCCCATAAACTTAACTAATACATTTGACAATAATGAAAATATTAACATCTCTTCTTTTTTAATTGATTGGTTTATATAATCATCACCATAAATAATTTATTACTTCTTGTAATTAATAAATGTAAATAAAGAAACATCAATAAATACATTATAAAAACTATAATTATGCCTTATAAAAGGACTAAAAAAAACTTTAAAACTATACTTTATAAAAAGGACCAACGGTGAGTATGACACGTGAAAAAAAATTATAATAAAAAACAACACCTCCCCAACATACGAATATTATTAATAGGAATATAAGTCAAGACTGAGATAAAATTTCATATAAATTATAGTCGGTTTGAAATAATATTTAATTAATAATTTAATTTTTGATAAAATTAAACCTGTCATCTAAATCATCTGTAAATATTCGATCTGTAAAATTCATGTACACACGAGGCTAACTCAAACTAGTTTTTGATTGAATTGAAACGTTATTTTCTAATAAATATGGATAATGCAAGATTGAGAGAGATAGATATAAACCCATTTATTTGGGTTTTAGCCCATTTCCGATTAAAATAAAAATAAAAATGAAAAGCTTGAACCACATTAAATTGAGGCATGGAAGCAACGGGTTCCTTTGAAGGCTAATTTTTGCTGAGTATGACTGTTAATTAGTTCCATCTCAAAGGTCAACAAGGTTGATAATTGCAGCCAACATGAAAGTTTTGAGTGTTGATTACACAGTTAAAACCTAAAATCACGGGGCCAGAATCTTCTCAAGCTACTATAATGGTGTACATTTATTTTATTTTTGTGTTTGTTTTTGCACTCTGAAACAAAAGGTCCAAAACCAAAGGACAGAAGATTAAACTAGATAAGACAAGCAAACATTCCAAACTGTACACACAGAGAAAAGAGTGTTGAAAGAAGTTGAAATGAAACCAAGAGGGAAACAGGCAAAATCTAGGAGATTTTTCCTTTTCATAGCTTCTCTGACATGCTAGCTAGTTCAACAAGAACCAATATTAATTAACAAGGATAAAATAATATACACAATCACAAAGGTCCATTGGAAATTGGTGCTCCTCTCTTGATGTTATCCATGTTGGTGGTTTCATACACGGGTAGACCACTTGAATAGTAACCCAAGTCATAGTTTTGCAATTCAAACAAATCAGAACTTGAATCACTCTCTGCACCATCATCAAGCTCATTGAACTTGTTCACTTCCTTTTCCTCTGCTGAGTACTTGTCCTGCCATTCACTACCCCAGTTCCTATGTTTCTCTGACAACAAAACATTAGTACTATGTTTGTAGTTATCATCCAAACAATTTGGTTCCCTTTTTTTCTTGTCATCCCAGAAGAACTCATTTTGCAAGGTGGTTGATGATCTCACATGTGATCCATTGTTGTACTTTCCTGGTAAGGGAAGTGCATGCTTGTGGTCTGATGAGAAGGTTCTGAATTCCTTGCAGCTCTTTGTTGGTGTTTGAACAATATAAGGAGGGGTTCTGAAGCCAGTAGTTAAAGATTTTGAATCTGAAGTGGTGGATGAACTTCTGAAATGGCTAATGCTGCTTCTCCTTCTTCTCCTGCCACCACCAGGGCTCTCATGATGATCTTGATCATCCTTCATGGACTGTGAGCTGGATTTTGATTTCTTCTTCTTTGATGCTGATTGGCTGAAGAGGGAGTTCAAGAAGCTTGCAAGCCTGCCACCTGGTGAGCTAGGTTGCTTGTGATTGTTGTGTTTCTTGTTGTTGTTCTCCTTCATTTGTTTCTCCATGCCATGGTGGAATTGTTGAGGGAGCAAGGTTCTCATTGGCATGTCCAAGCTGATTCTGCCTCTGTGCTGTCCATGCCTAATTTGATCTTCTCTGATGATCTTCTGAGTAAATGTGGTGGTGGAACCAGCGAGAACTTCATTGTACCCTGAGAAGTACCTTGCTGCTTCAAACACATCAAGCTCACCAGAGTCATTTCTTCTGTGGAAGGACTTCTTGTGGTTCATTTCTTGGTCTATAAGCCCTGCTGCTATGGACATGGTGCAAGTTTGGGGACTTTTGTCTCAAGTTGTGCAAGAGATGTTGTTGCTGAAACAAGGTGTGGTTTCGTGGGTGATCAAATTGTTATTATGGATAGCAATGAAGAGGGGGCTATATTGAGGATGCAAAGAGATCAAAGGGTTTGAAATGATTGAGAGTAGTGGGGAGGGTCAGTTTAGAATAATCAACAAACTCAATAGCCATAATTTTATATGATGAGGGAGTTTTGGAGGTTTTTGTGTTAGGCCCCACATGTGTGTATTGGCAATATAAAGATGGGATTGGGGTATAAGTGGGAAACAGTGCTCTTTATCACCCTCATGCTGTTAAAACCAGAGATTTTTGTTAGGGATTGTGGGGAGCAAAGAGTTGTGTTTCCTTGGATTCTATATGCTTCTATTGGTTTGAGTGGGAGTTTGAATGTTATGTGGTTGTTGGCTATGGTGGATATATATCCTAGCTATGGCCATGAGCATGCACATTATATGATAATACTATCTAAGTAATCTTGTGTGCTTATTCCATTTATACAGATTGGCAATAATTATTATGCAGATCCCACCATTATTTTGAGAACTTAAAAGTCACACAAATTCATTAAAAGTAATTGCTTGGCAAGTAATTTCTTTTGACTATATGATAGATTTACTATGGCCCATTAATATCTCACTGCCTCCTCTTTAGGTTGTTTTCATAACAAGGACTTTTTCATCACGGTGAGTCTAGTCCGTTTGTGGGTAATTCAATTTCCAACCACTGGCAGGTTCAAATAGATAGAGTATAATCTAGGACAATAGAAAAACTTCAATTTTGTCTTTTATCTTCTGCATAAAACTTAACCATTTAGATATGATTTTATTCTCTATAAATATAACTAAATGAGAAATGATATTTGAATAACATCATGTATGAAGAGAGAGATAAAGAGAAAATGATAAAAGAAATATGAGATGAAATTGATAATGTGGTGCACATAGATAAAGACAAAAAATGATGTGTATTATTGTATACATATTTGTTCTAGGATTACTAACTAAATTTATTTTTGATTTGTTGCATTTAATCTCTAAAAAATTTAAAATTTATTAGTTGGGACTGTAAATGACCATTATAAGGTAATATGTTACATTACATATCCAAATATCAAAAAATGATTCTAGACACAAAATTTAAACTTTTTGATTTTTTTGTGGTAATAATATGTATCTTTTTTTGGTAATAATTATACTCAGAGCCTTGTTAACCCCTTATGAACGATGAGAAATAATAAAATGTTAATAGAATAAAACCAAAATTAAGCCTATAAACCTATTTTATCCTACTTACTATAAAATTCACAGAACTTTCATGCATAGTTCAACAGTGGAGATGTAATAATATAAGTCCCACCAAAGGAGCAAAGAATGATAGTGGGGGGGCTTTTTTTCCGTTGCAAAAGAACTTTAAGAACTACACATGCATACTTAGTATAATCAACTTTAATCTTCTTTTCTAGATACCGATGTTAGTCAATAGATCATATTTGGCCCATCAAACCCAATGCCCATTTCTTGGTGTCGGATTATAGTGGTCACCACAGTCCTTATATATGTGTGAGCACTAACACAAGAGTACGTGTAACAACATATTAACCAAAAGAGACACAATAACGGATGTACATTAAAGCCATAATGGGACTACCAAATATTGTTGTACTACGTATAAGTCAAGGCCACTCGAGAGAGATGACCATGACAGTTCCATTAAGATCATCTCAAGACTAGTCAATTTTTTCTTCATATTTATCACCATAGCAAGTTAATGGTCCTCCTTTCTTGTGTAGCAACCACAATTATGTAGTACCTACAAAAGTATTTCTTTTGGGGTTTAGATATGATTTTTATGGTCCAAGAATCCAAGTATATTATATTCTCACATCAAGTATACATAAGTTAGTTTATAAGAACAAGAATTTATATGCCTATTGTCTTATGGTTTTAAGTTATATTATGGTGTCCACTCATCAAGTTATCGTGTAAAAAATTATTTTTTTTATTTTAATTATTTTAATAATTAATGTAAATTTTTTTACACCGATTATTAAGACAACCGATGTAAACATATAAAAATACATAAATCGCAGCTTTAATCCAAAAAAATGTAACATATGTTAAGCTAAATGAACAAAATCTAACATATGTTGAGTTGATGTGTATAATAATTTATTGTAAAGAGAGTCCTCCTTTCTTACCACCGGTTTAGAAGTGGAAAAAACACATTTTGTTGCATGGACACTTTCAGTTATGTGAAATCATATATGCTAGGGCCGGCCTACTGGAAACCAGTGGTTGTGGTTCCTGCAAAGCACTCGATTGTGATAGATCAATATGAGTAACTATCACCATCCTTGGCAAGTATGCTTTAGATTGGATCATTAGGGCCACACTCAAAGAACAAGACTCATAGTAAAGGACATGGAAGTAAAACATAGAAAGCTATAAAATTTAACATCTTCCCAAAATTGTGTGCATTGGATGCCCCTTGTTGCCGGCATTTTGGAATGTGTTAGGTTATTTTCTTTGCTATAAGCTTCAATAACACTTGAGGCCAAGGTTATTATAGTACGCAGATTTTGTTACTCTATTATTGGTGAAGCTCAATGCAAGGCCACAAAAACACATGGGAAAAAAATATTCATAAATCATCAATTATAACTAACTTGGTTTATATCTTATGCCTCATATCTTATGAATGGCCTACATCAAATAAAAAACGTGAACTCGATTGGACAATGGCCACAAATATGTGGCCTTATCAATGAAGATGGATCTAATCCAACGCTATAGGGTAAGATGGATCTTCATCCTCATCTTGAACAGAAAAATATTTCTAAAATCTTGGAAGATACACATGTTTGGTTGCTTTCTTTTAATATACACCATGCATTCTAAAAGTCGTCTTTAATGGACAAGGTTGCCCCAAGAGTCTAACATCTTTTAATGCTACATTAGGTATGCTTTTTAATTTCTTGTGACCCTTTTCACCAAAACGACATTGGATCAAAAATTCATCATTGAAGGGTGGAGTTTTGATGATGGGTTTGAGATTTATTATAGACCCAGTGAAAGTCCCGGTTTAGATGTTATCAAGGCTTTTTTTAAGAGCTTGTAATGGTGACCCAACACATTACATGAATTCTACTCATTTTAGGCCCATCAAGGGCTTTGAAGTGCCACACAAAGGTCCATTTGTTGTCCCTACCAGAAAAAACATTGTTATTGGCTTCAGGGACAGGGTGGGACTTCATAAACATTGAAATGCTCTTAAATCTTAGCCTAAAGTGTAATTCTACCTTGATTGCTGGAATGTATTCTCCAATGGGATGCTCCCAATATGTGTTACCCCTCAATAATAAGAGAATAAAAAGATAAGATAAGGAAGTAAAAGAGGTTTGCATATTTGGGTACAAGAGAATGTGCAAGGAACATGAAACTTAACAATCTGAAGACTGAAATAAATCTAAACCAATGAGCATCGATCATGTAAATGGATGTCACACAGTTGGATTATGCATAAACAATGTTCTTAGACATTTTTTCATTATGCAACTTTCATGGTGTTCAATACACGTGGCCACACTAGCTTCATATATAGTGCCGTTTCACACTTGGTCCAAGACCCTTTATCTTTAAAGCCATTGATAATAAAATATCTATTTTCAAACTCCAAAGAGTTCTGAAAAAATATTTGTATGCAAAAATCTTAATCAGCCTGGTTGCCCCAAGCCAGATGTGACATGTACGTACGCTCTTATCAACTATAGGTCCTATGTCTTATGTCTCCCTTAGCTTCATTTCAATTAATTCAGGGCAATTCTCTTCATTCCTTGGAGAAATATCAATTTTGGGTGATATTTTTTTCAACAAAGATTACGTTAACAGAATGGCAGATGACAAATGACACTTACATCAAATGGAAGTAAAATCCAAAATAAAATAAAAAAATATAGCTTAAATACGTCTGTTTAAAATAATATAATTAAAAACATCCAAGTCTATATATAATAGAAAAGATATATTAGGAAATCTACTTCATACATCTTCCATGCTTAGTGATCTGGGTATAATACCGGTCCTGATCCCAAGATATAACACTGTTACCCATCCGGTGAAATGACACTTGAGCTTGCTAATCTGAATCTCCCCCTATCAAGGTCATTTACGGTTGATGTCAAAGTGAGGAGTCTAAGATTGATAGGGACATACCGGGTTTAAAAGTTACAAACATGGTAGAAAGGATTGAATATGACAGCCTTTCCATATCAAGAAGACTAGCATCAACAGACGTCACATCAGGGTTTGTCTTCCCAACACATGTCTATAGATACTTACATTCAATACACACAAGGTACAATATTTAATCCCCATAATGCTTCGGTATTAAACCTTTATCGACTTAAGCTTTAGAGTGTTCTTGCAAGTAACACCAACATTCGCCCAAGAACATGAACCTAGAAGATCAGACTAGAGAGAAAAACGAAGACTTTAAGCCGCGCACTGGACTCAAAGGTACATAATACTGAATCCCACTAGATCGATGTAAAATTAAGAGTTAGAGAGACCTGGGAGACTAGACCTTGACCGGAACATATTGTCCTCCTATACCAGACAGTTCATTGGCATGTCCGGTGGGACTCGGTAAATAAATTCCCACTACACGCATTCATAATTTAATCATGGACGCTATTCGAGCCCCAACACTCCTGAGGGTTATGTTTAGGATGTTACAAGGATGGAGGAACGAATGCTAGTTTATAATACCAACATTATAGAGACCCCGGGTTCAACGCAACCCATATCAGGACCAGGTATGGTGGTAAGTCATCCCAACCCATCAAATGAGCTGATTAGGAAATTGCGGTAGAGTTGCAAGAGTTTAGGCAAGAAAAGGCTATGAAGGCTGAGGAGAGAATGGCTAATTAGGCCAAAATATCTCCAACTAAAGCACAACTATAGCCATTGCTATGAGATATGTCAACATCACTCGATTACTCAAAAGTCCCGACCTACAAAGACAACCAGGAGTCCACATAGTGGGTGGAATGTCATAATCCTCAGAGTCATAATCTACAGACTGCTGGTGGATCAGAAGAATATACGTTCAGCATACCGTTTACACGATGTCTGATAAGCATAACTATTCCCATCTACAAACCCCCAACCATTATCAATAGGAAAATACACAAAAGAGATTGACCTCGATAAATATTTAGATGTATACACTAACGAGTCTCTATTTCTGGGGGTAGAAGGAGATGTCATGTGTCGTATATTCCCTAGAACCTTAGTAGTAGAAGCCTTGAGGATGAATGAAATGTTAAGGGATTTCCTAAAGCGATTCTATAAAGAAGCCGCACTCATGTCGAGATTAATAGAGCAAATCCAATTGCACATTGCAATAGAAGCATTATAACCGAGGTTGCCTTTTGCCTTGTTTTTGGCAAAAGGAACGCCATAATCTTTTGAAGAATTCTGAAAAAAGGTGGCAAAATATATCGGTAGAGAAATGCATCTCGCTGCTATAGAGGCCGAGACGGTGACAACGACATCTACACTAATACTAGCATAAAATGATAAATCAAAAGGGGATAAGTAATCCCAGAGAGATAAGGACCGCAAAAGTACACTCCACCAAAAGAAGAAGAAAGTACTCAACTTCTGTCATTACACCCCCTCAGCATTAGACCAAGTCAAATTCTTTGAGATTTAGTTCTCTCAGGATTAACTATATATGAGGTTAGAAAACTGACAATGATGAAAAGACCTAGAAACTCCAACAAGTATTGTGAATTCCAAGAGCAGACCTGTCACACCATCAATGAATGTTCATAGCTAAAGGACGCCATCGAGATCCTCATGAGAGAAGGAAAGTTAAAACAATACCTACTCCAAGACAAGTCTTTTAATGAGCCCAACTGGGATAGATCTCCTAACAGTGAGGGGAGAGAGGTCCCAAAAAGGCCATTGCGGCAGAAAAAATAAAATCAGTGGTAGAAGTAATCAATGACAAGGATGACATGGAAATGCCACCGTCCAAAGGAAAAAAGAAAGTGATTGACATGATTGTTGGGAGATTTGCCGGAGGCAGTACATCAAACACCACCAAGAAGAATCATTTGTGCATGATAATGTTAGTCTAAACCAGGGTGGACAATAGACCATTCTGGAATGAGATTCAAACCCTGCCAATCACCTTTTTAGATGATGATTACGGTTCAATGATTCCAAGAGGAGATGATACCTAATAAATGTCCATTGTGATAAAAATTTAATGTTATATATGGACAATTTTAATATGGTTATGTTGATTTGGATATAAATTATGTTGTAATTAGGTAATATTTTGCATCTGAATGAATATGCCTAGATCTTGTTAAATTAAAAATAATTAATCCCTATTTTTGTGTAAATTATAGGTAATGAAGGAAGAAATAAAGAAAAGCATGAAGAAGCTGCAAAGGTTGGAAGAAATACCTTGGAAGATGCAGAATTTCATGTTTGAAGCCTCTTGCTTGAACGAGGCCTTTGCTCACTTAAGCGATAGTGAAACAAGGGAAGAGATCAATTAGAAGACTTTTCGCTTGATCGAGATTATTCTCGCTTAAGCAAAAATGTTCCAGAGAGGAAAGATCCAATTTTTTATAATCTAGCTTGAGGGAGAAAATTCTTGCTTGAGTGAGACCATGAAGACTGAAGCAAAGGCAAAGGTTTCTTCAGGATGAAGAATTTTCTCTTGCTTAAGCAAGACCCCATATATAAAAGAAGAAAAATCAGATTTTGAAAACACGTACTCCTATCTTCGAGGAATCGAGGTTAAAGACCATGGAAACTGTTTTCTTTTTCCTTTTCTAATCTCTATTGGATTGTAATGGCTACCATGAGTAGTTAAACACTTTTTGAGATTGAATGTAGTCAAATCAAACCCGACATACCTTAGGTGTTATATATATATATATGGTATTTTCATTCTGTTCTTAATGCTTGATTCTATCTGATCAATAGTTTCTTGATTTCGTTTATCTTGAGTTATTTGAAAATGATTCTTGAAAACCGATCTGAATGGAATACTCAATACGTTGTGTTGTTAGGAATAGCTTCCAATGTATTGAACGCATATAACATTTGATCTTAATGTTGGAAAGTTCCTTTAAATGATTAAGGAATCAACGTTTAGGAGGTTTTCTTAAGGATTTTATATTCGAGGAATTGACATAAATGACTAATGAATGTTGCATTGAGTAAGTAGTTTCAAGAGCTATATATATGTATATGCAGGGTACGACTGAGGGAGATAGATGAAATTCAATCCCAACTTGATCTATTGATTTTCTTAATACATTGTTTATTGTCTTTTTATTTACATTTGTCATCAGTTACTTTTAATTCCATTTATCCTGAACATGCTTTATTTCATTGTAAATACGCCTAATCGGTTATAAATTAATAGTTTTGATTTACAACAACCCTTAGTGGAATGACACTCAAATTAATTTTTTTATACTACAATTGGTAGTGGTACACTTGCCACGGACCATCAACAATTTTTTGGCGCCGCTGCCGGGTGGCGGTGTTAATTTGGAACTTTTAGTTTAAGCATTATGAATAGTTTGCAAGTTTTTGTTCTTTTTTGATTTCATTTAAATTTTTTTATCTTGTACTAATCCTTACTTGAAGTTTGATTGATTTATGCTCTTGAGAGGCTAGGTTCCCAAAGATAAATTGATATTTGATCCTGAAATCAAAAAGATAGCCAAGAAAAATAGAAGCAAAGCTAAGAAGAAAAATCAAGGTTTAGAAGTAGGAGAATCTTCTATCATAGTTATTCCTGAAAGTCCAACAAGATTAGAACCTGAAGAGATGACAGGTCAACAAACCAATCCACCTAGGAGGACGCTTGGTAATTATACTATGCAGCAGGGACCGAGACATTTCTCAAGCATAGCCATACCAAACAACACTAAAGCGTTGGAAATGAATCCAACCTTCCTTAGCCATATTAGTGCACACCAATTCACTGGAATGACGAATAAAGATCCATATACTTATCTTTTGACATTCTATGAATTGGTTGGCATCATGGGGTATGAACTAGTTGATATTGAATATGCTTATTTGTGTTTATTTCCTTTTTCCTTAACAGGTAAAGCAAAGGAATGGTTACAATCTCATCCCAACCAAAGTTTGAGTAATTAGAGTGGCATGGAGTAAGAATTCTCGTATAGATTCTTTCCACTATCTCGTTTCATTAAAGCTAAATCAGACATCTCTACATTTAGGAAAGGACCAGAAGAACCATTTTCTGAAGCCTGAGAAAGATTCAAATCTCTTCTAAAGAAATATCCTAACCATAAATTTGAAGATATTGTGCAGCTGAACATCTTTTACAATAGTCTGAGGCCTGATACAAAAATGATTTTAGATGCTGCAGTAGGTGGAACTACGATGACGATGGATGCAGATCAGGCCACCAAAATTATAGAAGCATTATCTTCTAAAGACTACCAAGCTCAACATGATAGACATGTAGTTCAGAGGAAGGTAGTGTTGGATTTGAATATCATAGATGCTATTCTAGCTCAAAATAAAATCCTGGCACAATAAATTGAAGCTTTAACACAGTATATGGCAAAGTTGCCTTAACAATTACATGGTGTGCACTATTCTTCTGCTCAACATCAGTAGCCACCTTTTAGATGTGATTTTTATGATAGAGAACATCCAAATGGCCATTGTTCTTATCAGAGCCGTCAAACTAAAGAATCTATTCATTATTTGAATAATCAAGGATGGCCAAGTAATTTCAATAATAATTATTCTAACCAATTTTTACAGGGATAAAAGAGTAATCAACAATAAAATCCTGGATGGAAGTAGGAAGCAGGACCATCTAATAGACCACCTCTTTATTAACAGCATTATCCTTCTTTATATGAAAAGACTTTAAAATTGGAAGATACACTGGAGAAATTCATGCAGGCTTCTCTAACCAACTAAAAGAATACTAAAGCATCTATTAGAAATTTAGAGACATAAGTTAGACAGCTAGCTCGTTAGATAGCAGAGCAGTAAGGAAGCCAATTCTCAGCCAACACACAAACTAACCCCAATGAGCACTATAAAGCAATCACTACTAGAAGTTGGAGGATAGTGGGGAAAAGAGTTGGTGAGAATGAAAGAATGAAGGGAGATGTGTTGAATGAGAAAGAAAAAAGAGGTGCTGGAAAATACAGAAAAAAGAGAGAGAATAAAAATAGAGTAAGGAAAAATTAAGTGAAAAGAAGAGGGAGAAGAATGAAGTAAAGATTCCTCAGTTAAAGAATCTACCTACCCTCAAAATCCTTCAAAAAGAGATAAGGAGAGGCAATTTGCAAGGTTTATGGACATTTTCAAGAGGTTACAGATTAATATTCCTTTTGTAAAAGCCATGGAACAAATGCCTACCTATGTAAAGTTTATGAAGGAAAACCTCACCAAAAAGAGAAGATTTTCTGAAGAAAAGGTGGAACTATAAGTAGGGTGCAGTGTTATCATTCAGAGAGCATTGCCACATAAGTCTAAGGATCCAGGCAGTTTTACTATACCGGTAACCATTGGTACATTGCCATTGGGGAAGGCTCTACTTGATCTAAGAGCCAATGTCAATCTAATGCCATTGTCTATGCTTAAAAGGATAGGAGATCTGGAGGTTCGACCGACTAGGATGACATTATAGTTGGCCGATAGATCAATGAAGTATCCTTATGGAGTAGCTGAAAATGTCTTAGTGATGGTTGATAAATTTATGTTCCTAGTTGATTTTATGGTTATGGATATTGAAGAGGATACTGAGGTTCCTCTAATTCTAGGCAGAGCCTTCATGAAGATTGTAAAGGTGATCATTAATATGGATGATGGCAATTTGAAAGTGAGGGTGCGGGATGACGAAGTGAACTTAATTTTTTTGAAGCCATGCAACACCCTTCTAATAAACAACATTGTTTTAAAATTGATGTTAAAGATGAATTAATTATGGCTGAAAAAAAGGAGTTGACCCCATCTAGCATGATGGAGAAAGCATTGACTTATGCTTGTGATGATTTGAGTGAGGATGAAGTAGAAGAATAGGACGAATTGCTGAAGAACCTTGATTCAGGAAAAATTATTCCACCAAACTTAGCATTAGTTGAAAAGTTACCTAAGAAGGTTGAAGTTGATAACCAGAAGCTGGAATTGAAAGCTTTGCCTTTATATTTGAAATATGTTTTTCTTGAAGATAGAGGTCAGAAGCCTGTGGTAATCAGCAACAACCTATCCAAGTCTGAAGAAGACCGATTAATTTCTATTTTTAAAAAGAATGCAGGTGCAATAAAGTGGACCATTGAAGATCTAAAAGGTATAAGTCCTTCTTACTGTATGCATAAAATTCACATGGAATAGGAATATAAGTCAGTAGCACAACCATAGTGGAGGTTGAATCCATCTGTGGAGGAAGTGGTGAAGAAGGAAGTGGTGAAGCTACTTGAAGCATGGATGATTACCCTTTTTCTGATAGTTCTTGGGTAAGTCCAGTTCAAGTAGTTCCTAAGAAAGGTGGCATGATTGTTGTTTGCAATAAGTAGAATGAATTGATTCCTACTCGGATAGTCAATGATTGGAGGATGTGCATAGACTACAAGAAATTAAACCAGGCTATCAGGAAGGACCATTTTCCTTTACCATTCATGGATCAAATGCTTAAAAGATTGGCAGGCCAAGCTTTTTATTGCTTTCTGGATGGTTATTTAGGCTATGATCAAATTACAGTCACTGTAGAGGATCAGGAGAAAATTGCTTTTACTTACCCATTTGGTGCTTTTACTTATAGAAAAATGCCTTTTGGACTTTGTAATGTACTAGCAACCTTTCAGAGATGTATGTTAGCCATTTTCTCAAACTTAGTGGAAAATTGCATTGAGGTTTTCATGGATGATTTCTCTATTTTAGGATCTTTATTTGACCAATGCTTGGAAAACTTGAACACTGTACTGAAGCGGTATGTTGAAACAAATCTTGTACTCAATTGGGAGAAATGTCATTTCATGGTAACTAAAGGCATGATACTTAGGCATAAGATATCATCAAAAGGAATTGAAGTGGATCGAGCTAAAGTGGTGATTATTAAGAAGCTTCCACCACCAGTTAATGTTAAGAGAATTAGGAGCTTTCTCGGCCATGCTAGTTTCTATAGACAATTCATCAAAGAATTCTCCAAAATTGCTAAGCCATTGACAATTTTCTCAATAACTGTTAGTCCTCAAATTTTCAATAAAAGCTTAAATAAAAATTTCATAAAAATCATAAAAATTAGTTTAATTTGTTAGAAAATTAGGATTTAAATTCAATAAATGAGTGTTGTTGGAAATAATCTGCCCTTGATCAATTTTCTCTAGTTTTGCAGTGAAAAAGTTAAGAAATCAAGAGAAAATTACACTGGAGAATCTGACGCGTAGCCTCACCCCACGCGTAGCATCAACTGCTATTTTTGAGTCTGACGCTACGCATCACAGCCACGCGTAGCGTCAGTGCTGCGTGAACAACCACTCCACTTTGGCCAACCACTCCACTTGGACTCAATAATGGGCACCCCACTCAGCCCAAGGGCCACCCCAATCAGCATAAATGGCCAAAAACTCGTGGAAACATGTCCAAGTGGCCAGGCATGATCAAGATTAATTATTGAAAGTGGCCATTATCAAGTGTTTAATGGAGGCTGAGTCAGGGGTCTGACGCGTAGCGTCACAGGGACGCGTAGCGTCAGCACCCTTGCTCAGCCCTATAAATAGGGCCATCCAACACCATTCATAGCATCCCATTCCATACACTTCTCTTCTCTTCTCTCTTGTACTCGACTCTGAGTACTTTCTTTTGTGAGTTGTAGTTCTAGAATAGTTTTCTAGATACTTGAGTGTGTTTCGGTGTATTGTGATCGTTGTATCGTGAAGTTTCCATCGTCTTCTTCGTAATGTCAAACTCTGTAAGTGTTGTTTTTACTTTTACCATGTGTAACTAATTTGTTTATGTTGGAATTGGTGAACTAATCTATTGAGTATAATGTTGTGAATTCGACCTCTGCATGTTTATGATTCAAGTCCATGTTAGTATTTCAACCTTTTATTAATATGAACGTCAAACGGGAGAATGATTTTCATGTGTATCGAAACTGGTTTTATTAGTATAAATGTCAAACGGGAGAATGATTATTTATGCCGTATTGAAACTTGTTTTGACGAAAGTAAAAAGTTGGAATACCCTTGGTATCTCAATTCTATAGGGGTTGTTAACCATTGTTGCCATAAGGCCAGGTCTTAATGCAAGTTTTTACTGAGAAAGCTCACGAGGGATCGGACTTTACGGTGAATTCTTAGAATTTATATCACGAGGGATCGGTTATAATGATTTTAAGCTGCAATGACATGAAACTTGATGATTAAATATGCATGTCTTGAGTTCCTCATTGTTATTCTAGATTAGGGATCCAATTTCCAACATAATTTTTTTATCTGTGTTTATCTCAAGTATCTTACCTATTCTAGATTGCAACTCAACTTTTTAGATAGATTTTATTTTCTTTTTATCTCATGAATTACTCAACCATGCTATCTTGTGAATATTGTATAAACTGTATATAAATCATTCTTTTGTTTATAATTTCCTTCATATTTACCATAGTAAGTAGAAAATTACTGTTGTTATTGGACTTTCAATCCCAGTGGAACGATATCTAAATTTTGAAAACTACAAACGAATTGGTGCGCTTGCCAATTGACAAAAAGTCTGGCGGTGGGAAAGAACCGCTGAGTCACCGTCGGGCCCAACAAGTTTTCTGGCGCCGTCGCCGGGGATTGAATTGTTTCAGTAAAATAGTAAATTTTTAATTACCGTGGTAAATATTTTTTTACTTTAGATAATTTTTTTTTATTTATTTCTTATTGTTATTACACTAACTTTCTTTGTCTAGTTTGTGTATGCAAACTCGATCTACCGCAGGTAAAATTTATTTTGATCCTGAGATAGAAAAGTTTGTAAAGAAAATCAAGTCTTTGAAATCAAAAACACAAACTAATTCTTCTTCTACTTCAAAAATTTTTGAAAATTCAAATATGGCTGCTGAAAGGAGAACATTGGGACAGTTTGCTGCTATAAATGGTCCACCCCGAGTTTCGGGAATGTTTCAAGGACCAGTTTTACCAGTGGAAATTAAACCTGCCACTTTAAACATAATTCAAAACAATCAATTTGCTGGTTTAAATCATGAAGAACCATATGAACATTTAACTGTTTTTTATGAGTTATGCAGCACAATTGGTTTTGAACCCAATCAAGAAGAGTCTGTTTACATGAGACTCTTTCCTTTTTCATTGATTGGGAAAGCAAAAGAATGGTTTAAATCTTGTCCACCGGGTAGTTTTGCAAACTGGTCCGATGTTGAAAGAAAATTTTTGGAAAGATTTTATTCTCCTTCAAAATATTTTGAAGCAATGACAGCCATACACTCTTTTTCCCAAAATAATGATGAATCATTAGGAGAGACATGGGAACGATTCAAGGCACTCTTGAGAAAATGCCCAAACCACAACCTGAATGATGCCGAAAAGGTAAGAATCGTTTACCATGGTTTATTGCCTCAGTTCAAGATGATGTTAGATGCTTGTGCAGGTGGTTCTTTAATGAACAAGACCGTGGAGGAAGCTATTGGAATATTGGAATCAATGTCCATTAGTGACCATCAAGCTAAACCAGAAAGAGGTAATAAACAAGGTATAGTTGAACAAGGAGTAAACGATACAGTGTTAATTCAACAAAAATTGTTGATGCAACAAATTGAGGCCATGAGTAAACAACTTGGAAAATTGCAAGTTACCTATATACCACCACAACTCCCTGCTCAATTAAAACAATGTGAGTATTGTATGGGCGAACAACCATGTGGTTACTGTGGAAATGAGCAAGAACAAGTTAATTCCTTGATTCATCAGAGATTACCCATAGGTAATTCCCTAAATCCTCTTGTAAATTCTTTTTCTAACAATTACTTACAGGAAAGGCAAAACTATGGCTGGAAACAAAATGCTAGACCCTTCAACAATCAAGGAGATTACAATGATAGGTTGACAAAGGCTGAAGAAAGTATTCAACAACTGATGCAATACATGGAGACAATTAATGTCGCACGTAAAGCATCAGATCAACAGTTAAACCAGCTAGTAAAAGAAGTAGCCGACATCAAAGAATTCAAAGCGAAAGAACAATGTAAGGCTATTTTTACAAGAAGTGGTAAGGCCGTAGGTATGAATCAAGAAAAAGAAAAAGAAGAAGAGAATGAAAAAGAAAAAGAGAAAGAAAAGGAAGAAGAAAAAGAGAGTGAAGAAAAGAAAGAAAAAAATGAAAAAAATCAAAAAAATCAGTATCTTGGACAGACACCCCCTGTCCAAGATTTACCATATCCTCATCCACCATCAAGAAAAGATAAAGAGAAGGAATACAAAAGATTCCTTGAAATCTTTAAGCAGTTACACATAAACATTCCTTTTTCTGAGGCATTAGAACAAATGCCTACATATGCTAAATTTATGAAAGAACTGCTTACAAAGAAAAGGAAGTATGATGAAGAGATTGTAGAACTTGAAGCAAGCTGCAACGCTATTCTACAATACAAGATGCCAGAAAAATCCAAAGATCCTGGTAAATTCACTATTCCTGTCTCTATTGGGGGAGTAAATATCGGTAAAGCTTTATTAGATTTAGGGGCTAGCATCAATCTAATGCCCCTAAGTATGATGAAGCGTATCGGTGATCTTGATCCACAGCAGACAAAGATGACTCTGCAATTAGCTGATAAATCCATCAAGAGACCTTATGGGATTGTAGAAGATGTGCTTGTAAAGGTTGACAAGTTCTACTTTCCTGTGGATTTTGTGATCCTAGACATGGAAGAGGATGCTGATGTTCCTCTAATTCTTGGAAGACCATTCATGAAAACTGCTCGAGTACTAATTGATGTGGACAATGGGAAGTTAGCAGTAAGAGTGTATGATGAGGAAGTAAATTTTGATGTCTTCAAGGCAATGAAACATCCCAACCCAAAGCAAGATTGTTTCAAAGTGGACGTCCTTGATGAAACTTATCTCTCCTTATCAAAAGGTATGATTATTTCTGACCCATTAAATAAGTTATTGACTAACTCAGTTGAATTTTTGGATGAAGAAGAGGAAAAACAGATTGAAAGATATCTTGAAGAATTTGATCACGGGAAAGAAATTTCCTTTGAATCAAGAAAGATTGAAGAAATTCAAGAATCACCTACTGAAGAGATCCAGAAACCTGAATTAAAAGTGTTGCCTTCCAATTTGAAATACATCTTTTTGAAAGAAGGTAATTTGAAACCAGTTATTATTAGTAATTTGTTGAGTGAAACAGAGGAAGAAAAACTGGTGGAAGTATTAAAGAGCAATCAAGAAGCAATAGGGTGGACGCTTGAGGATTTGAAAGGTATCAGTCCATCATACTGCATGCACAAAATTTTGTTGGAAGATAATTTCAAACCTATTGCTCAACCTCAAAGACGCCTCAATCCAACTTTGAAAGAGGTAACCAAAAAGGAGGTTTTGAAATTGTTGAAAGCAGGTATTATCTATTCAATTTCTGATAGCACATGGGTAAGTCCTGTTCAAGTTGTTCCAAAAAAAGGTGGTATGACAGTAATTGTTAATGAAAAAAATGAACTAATTCCTACAAGAACTGTCACCAGTTGGAGAATGTGTATTGATTATAGAAAATTAAATCAAGCAACAAGAAAAGATCATTTTCCATTACCTTTTATGGATCAAATGCTTGAAAGACTATCTGGACAAGAATATTACTGCTTTCTTGATGGTTATTCTGGATATAATCAAATTGCTGTTGACCCTCTTGATCAGGAAAAAACTGCCTTTACATGTCCTTTTGGCATATTCGCTTACAGAAAAATGCCATTTGGATTATGTAATGCACCTGCTACTTTTCAAAGATGTATGTTTGCTATTTTTGCAGATTTAATTGAAAAGAGCATTGAACTTTCATGGATGACTTCTCAGTCTTTGGAAATTCATTTGAAACATGTCTATCCAACCTGGACACCGTACTGAAGCGGTGTATTGAGACAAATTTAGTGCTTAATTGGGAGAAATGTCACTTCATGGTGAAAGAAGGAATTGTACTTGGTCATAAAATTTCTTCTAGAGGCATTGAAGTTGACCAAGCCAAAATAGAGGTAATTTCTAAACTCCCTCCTCCTGTAAATATAAAAGGTATTAGAAGTTTTTTAGGACATGCTGGATTTTATAGAAGGTTTATTCAAGATTTTCCAAAATTGCAAAACCCTTATCAAACCTTCTAAATAAAGATGTTGAATTTAAATTTGATGAAGCATGTCTTAAAGCTTTTAATTCCTTGAAAGAAAAATTGGTTACTGCTCCTGTAATTGTTGCTCCTAATTGGAATCTACCCTTTGAACTTATGTGTGATGCAAGTGATTATGCTGTTGGAGCAGTTTTAGGTCAAAGATACGAGAAAGTTTTTAAAGTCATACATTATGCTAGTAAAGTCTTGAATGAAAATCAAATAAATTATGCAACTACAGAAAAAGAATTACTAGCCATAGTGTATGCTCTAGAAAAATTTCGATCTTACTTGATTGGCTCAAAAATAATCATTTTTACTGATCATGCTGCAATCAAGTATCTTTTAACTAAACCTGATTCAAAACCTCGGTTGATCAGATGGATTTTGCTCCTTCAAGAATATGATCTTGAAATCAAAGATAAAAAGGGTAGTGAAAATATGGTAGCTGACCATCTTTCTAGATTAGTGAATAATGAGGTTACTGTTAAAGAAAGAGAAATTTTGGAAGAATTCCCAGATGAAAAACTTTTCAAAATAACACAACGGCCATGGTTTGCTGACATGGCCAATTTCAAAGCAACAGGAGTTCTTCCAAATGATTTGACTTGGCAACAAAGAAAAATTTTTTTTAGAGATGCTAGATATTTTGTTTGGGATGACCCTCATTTATTCAAAATTGGAGCGGATAATTTGTTACGACGTTGTGTGCCTGACTGGGAAGTAAAAGATGTGTTGTGGCATTGTCATAAATCACCATACGGAGGACATTTTAATGATGAAAGAACATCTGCAAAAGTTCTCCAATCAGGTTTGTACTGGCCCTCTCTTTTTAAAGATGCTCACTTATTTGTTCAATCTTGTGATAACTGCCAAAGAACAGGTAATGTTGGAAGAAGGCAAGAAATGCCTCTTACAAATATACAAGAAGTTGAGGTATTTGATTGTTGGGGAATTGACTTCATGGGACCTTTTCCTAACTCATACTCAAATCAATACATTCTTTTGGCAGTAGATTATGTTTCAAAGTGGGTGGAAGCAATATCTACTCCCAATGCTGATACTAAAACTGTTGTGAATTTCTTGAAGAAAAATATTTTTTGCAGATTTGGGACACCAAGAACTTTAATCAGTGATGGTGGTTCACACTTTTGCAATAAAGTTCTTCAGAAAGTATTACAACATTATGGAGTAAAGCATAAGGTAGCCACAGCATATCATCCACAAACCAATGGGCAAGCAGAGATTTCAAATCGGGAAGTGAAAAGGATTCTGGAAAAAACTGTATCATCTTCTAGAAAGGATTGGTCACAAAAACTTGATGATGCACTCTGGGCATACAGAACTGCATTTAAAACACCAATTGGTCTTTCTCCTTTTCAGATGGTTTATGGAAAATCATGTCACCTTCTAGTTGAAATGGAGCATAAAGCATATTGGGCTTTAAAATTTCTCAATTTTGATCAAAATGCAGCAGCAGATAAAAGAAAGCTACAGCTTCTTGAGTTAGAAGAAATGAGGAACAATGCCTATGAATCATCCAGATGCTACAAAAGTAAGGTGAAAGCTTACCATGATAAAAAGTTAAAGAAAAGACACTTCACACCAGGTCAGCAAGTTTTATTGTTCAATTCAAGATTAAAATTGTTTCCTGGAAAATTGAAATCAAAATGGTCAGGCCCGTTTTTGATTAAAGAAGTCAAACCATATGGAGCAGTGGAAATTGAAGATCCAACTTTCAAAAGAAGTTGGATGGTAAATGGCCAAAGGTTGAAACTATATTTGGGTGGTGAAATTAACAAAATTACCACCAGTTATCTTTTAACTGACCCTTGAAATGCAGGAATGTCTGGCTAGAGACATTAAATCTAGCACTCAATGGGAGGCAACCCATTCTTTTCTTGTTTTTATTTGATATATATAAAAAAAAAATTGTTAGTAAGTTAGTTTATACACTTAGAGTTTTTACACAATAAAACCAATTTTGTTAAAATCAATTTTTGATTCTTTATAACTTAGGAATTTTGATAAATTTAATTACAATAAGTTTATTAACCATCAAGCAGATTTCAATAACCCGGTGAGTTGAGAGATCTTTTTAAACACTTGAGGGTTTAATCGACATATTTTCAATTCGAATTGATTTTGCTTTAATCTGTGATTTGTGTTGTTGTACAGAGAATTCGGGAAAATGATCAAGGCACATTTATTGGTGAAACGAAACCTTGGGCCAAACAGCTTACCTTGGTAAAAAGTCTTTTATCCCTTGCAAGCCAATTTGAGCCTAAAATAAAATTCTTTGGTACCCTTAAAACCTAAATTTGTTTTTATCATTCCCTATACTTGATTGATTAAAAGAGCAGTTGAAATAAATGAAAAATATTTTGAGTGTTCTTACAAAAATAGGGAGTGAAAATGAGCAACTTGATTCTTTTCAAAAAAATAGAATATGGAAAAGAAAAGTCAAAAATAGTGAAAAGAATCAAGTTGGGGGTATTTATTTTTCATCAATAAAAATAAATGAGAGTTTGGATCAAGAGAAAAGCCTAAAAATTATGAAAATGCTCTTTTATGATTTCAGGTTTTTGAAATCCAAGAAAAACCATTGATTCTTGTAAACCAAGCCTCATTACAACCCGTGAAAAGACCTTGTGATTTTTGAATTAACTCTGTATAAATAACCATTGATTAGATGACAAACAAAGTTAAATTCGTTTGATTTTATGATTGAGTGAGAGAAACAGGTTACCAATTGCATAGAGATAAACACTTGTGAGGTAAGCCTGAAATTTTGCTTGGTTGTTAATAGAATATTGTAAACAATTTTATCATTAAATCTTTGTTATATTTGATATTAGTTTTTGATTATTACAAAATAGTTGAAATTGTGTAATTATTTTTTGTGGTAAATTTTCGGACTAACTTAAAAATTTGATTTCAAATTTTTATTTTCTTATTTTTCTCTCTTGCTCGAGGACGAGCAATGTCTCAAGTTGGGGGTATTTGTTAGTCCTTAAATTTTCAATAAAAGCTTAAATAAAAATTTCATAAAAATCATAAAAATTAGTTTAATTTGTTAGAAAATTAGGATTTAAATTCAATAAATGAGTGTTGTTGGAAATAATCTGCCCTTGATCAATTTTCTCTAGTTTTGCAGTGAAAAAGTTAAGAAATCAAGAGAAAATTACACTGGAGAATCTGACGCGTAGCCTCACCCCACGCGTAGCATCAACTGCTATTTTTGAGTCTGACGCTACGCATCACAGCCACGCGTAGCGTCAGTGCTGCGTGAACAACCACTCCACTTTGGCCAACCACTCCACTTGGACTCAATAATGGGCACCCCACTCAGCCCAAGGGCCACCCCAATCAGCATAAATAGCCAAAAACTCGTGGAAACATGTCCAAGTGGCCAGGCATGATCAAGATTAATTATTGAAAGTGGCCATTATCAAGTGTTTAATGGAGGCTGAGTCAGGGGTCTGACGCGTAGCGTCACAGGGACGCGTAGCGTCAGCACCCTTGCTCAGCCCTATAAATAGGGCCATCCAACACCATTCATAGCATCCCATTCCATACACTTCTCTTCTCTTCTCTCTTGTACTCGACTCTGAGTACTTTCTTTTGTGAGTTGTAGTTCTAGAATAGTTTTCTAGATACTTGAGTGTGTTTCGGTGTATTGTGATCGTTGTATCGTGAAGTTTCCATCGTCTTCTTCATAATGTCAAACTCTGTAAGTGTTGTTTTTACTTTTACCATGTGTAACTAATTTGTTTATGTTGGAATTGGTGAACTAATCTATTGAGTATAATGTTGTGAATTCGACCTCTGCATGTTTATGATTCAAGTCCATGTTAGTATTTCAACCTTTTATTAATATGAACGTCAAACGGGAGAATGATTTTCATGTGTATCGAAACTGGTTTTATTAGTATAAATGTCAAACGGGAGAATGATTATTTATGCCGTATTGAAACTTGTTTTGACGAAAGTAAAAAGTTGGAATACCCTTGGTATCTCAATTCTATAGGGGTTGTTAACCATTGTTGCCATAAGGCCAGGTCTTAATGCAAGTTTTTACTGAGAAAGCTCACGAGGGATCAGACTTTACGGTGAATTCTTAGAATTTATATCACGAGGGATCGGTTATAATGATTTTAAGCTGCAATGACATGAAACTTGATGATTACATATGCATGTCTTGAGTTCCTCATTGTTATTCTAGATTAGGGATCCAATTTCCAACATAATTTGTTTATCTGTGTTTATCTCAAGTATCTTACCTATTCTAGATTGCAACTCAACTTTTTAGATAGATTTTATTTTCTTTTTATCTCATGAATTACTCAACCATGCTATCTTGTGAATATTGTATAAACTGTATATAAATCATTCTTTTGTTTATAATTTCCTTCATATTTACCATAGTAAGTAGAAAATTACTGTTGTTATTGGACTTTCAATCCCAGTGGAACGATATCTAAATTTTGAAAACTACAAACGAATTGGTGCGCTTGCCAATTGACAAAAAGTCCGGCGGTGGGAAAGAACCGCTGAGTCGCCGTCGGGCCCAACAATAACGATACTCCTTTCCACTTTGATAATGATTGTTTAAATGCATTTTAATTGTTGAAACAAAAATTAATTTATGCTTCTATCATAGTTGCTTATAATTGGAACTTAGATTTTGAACTGATGTGTGATACGAGTGACATGCTATCAGAGCTGTTTTAGGACAAAGAAAATCTAAAGTTTTCCATGTTATAAATTATGCCAGTAAAATTCTTAACAAAGCTCAAATTAACTATGCTACAACTAGAAAAGAATTGTTGGCTGTAGTGTATGGTTTGGAAAAATTTAGATCCTATCTAATTGGTTCCACTGTTATTGTTTTTACCGATCATGCCACACTTAAATATCTTTTGAATAAATCTAACTCAAAGCCAAGGTTAATTCATTGGATTCTCTTATTGTAGGAATTTGATATGATAATCAAGGATAAAAAAGGCAGTGAGAATTACATAGCCAATTATTTGTCAAGACTCATCAATAAAGAAGTTACTAATGCCCAACTTGAAGTTGATGAAGAATTTCAAGATGGAAAGTTATTGATGGTGTAGGAAAGACCATGACTTGTTCCTTAAAAATGCACAATAATATGTATGGCATGACCCATACTTGTTCATGATAGGTTTAAACCACATATTAAAAAGATGTGTCTCAAAGGAAGAAGCAAAAAACATTCTATGGAACTATCACAGTTCTGCTTATGGTGGGCATTTTAATGGAGAGAGGACTACTGCTAAGGTTCTCAAAACTAGATTATATTGTCCTACCTTATTCAAGGATGCATATTCTTATGTTTAGCATTGTGATAATTGTCAGAGAACTGGAAGCATCTTAAAACATTATGAAATGCCATTGAATACTATCCTGGAAGTTGAGGTTTTTGATTGCTGGGGAATTGATTTTTTAGGACCCCTACCATCCTCATTTTCTAATGAATATATCCTGGTGGCAGTTGATTATGTTTCAGAATGGGTTGAGGTGTTTGCAAGTCATAAAGCTGATGCCAAAATCGTGATTAAATTCTTGAAAAAGAATATTTTCTGCAGGTTTGGTGCTCCCCAAATTTTAATCAGTGATGAAGGATCTTACTTTTGCAATGCTCAGCTTCAAAAGAGTTTGGAGCATTATGGAGTTAGGCATAAGGTTCACCTTACCATCCATAATCAAATGGACAAGCTGAAGTATCCAACTGAGAAATCAAGCGTATCTTGGAGAAGATAATGTCACCTTGCAAGAAGGATTGGTCAATAAAACTAGATGATGCATTGTGGGCCTATAAAATAACTTTTAAATCTCCTACAGGCCTTTCTCCTTATCAGCCGGTCTATGGTAAGGCATGCCACTAGCCTGTGGAGTTAGAGCAAAAGGCATTTTGGGCTTTAAAGTTTTTAAATTTTGATCTTCAAGTTGTTGGGGAGAAAAGAAAGCTATAATTGCAAGAACTAGAGGAAATGAGATTGAATGCTTATGAATCGTCCAAATTGTATAAGGAAAAGATGAAATCTTATCATGATAAGAAGATTCTAAAGAAAAAATTTTATCTTGGGAAATCAGTGCTTTTATTTAATTCCAGATTGAAGCTTTTTCTAGGGAAGTTAAAATCTAAATGGTCAGGTCCATTCCTTGTGAAGCAGGTCAAATCATATAGTGGGGTTAAATAAGAGGACCCATAATCCAAAAGAAACTAGGTAATTAATGGACAGAGATTGAAGTCATATTTAGGTGGTGATTTCAGAGGCTCACCACTATCATTCATTTTCATGATCCATGAGAAAACAGGCGTCAAACTTAGTAATGTTAAACAAATGCTTCCTAGGAGGCAATCCAGAGTTCCTAGATTTTGTTATCTTCTTGATGTTTGATTGTGTATTTTTCTTTTAAGTATGTGTGGTAGTGAACTAGCTTTGAATAAGGTTCTTTAGGCAAGGTGATATGTGACTTGGTTATTGTCTGACTTGGTCATTGTGTGCAATTTAGTAGTTTTATTGTTTACAATTTGGTTTGTGTCAATATGGACTCTTGATGTACAATTCTTGGCATTGTTATATGATTGATATAACAATGCATAAGACTTGTTTTAAAATGATATAATTGTGTGAATTTTGGTCATGCATAGTAAAAAACATTAAATTAAGTTTTTCTATAGCTTGATTAAAATTGTGCTTGATGCAAAGTGATTCTTTTATGAAACAATTATACCAAGAATGCTTGCATTTGTCCTCTATGAATGGTCATGGTAAATGTTTGAAATATGAAAATGGAATTTTGAGCATACAACATAAGTGTCTTGAAGTTTACAAGTCAATTTGCATATTCTCGCTTAAGCGAGAATTACAAATAAAGCATTAAATGCGTTTTTGGTATTCTCATTCAAGTGAGAAATCCTCGCTTAAGTGAGATATTGTTCAATTAGACATTGTGTAAAATTTGCTCAAGCGAGCCCTTGCTTGTTCAAGCGAAAAATGTTAGAATTGTTTCTATCAAAAAGTCGCTCAAGGAGCCACTACCCGCTCAAGCGAGAATTGGTAAATTGCATTCTGTGTGAATTTTTCTCAAACGAGCCAGTGCTCACTCAAGTGAAAACTCTTAAAGGAATTAGATTTTGATCCAGGGTAGATTTGCTTAAGTGAGAATCCTCAGATTTGCTTAAGTGAGAATCCTCTCTCTTAAGCAAAAAAGGGACCATATAGATTCTGTGATAATTACGCTCAAGCGAGAACTGGTGTAAAATAGGGGTGCTCTCTGGATAAATTTCACTCAAGTGAAAATTAAACAATTAGATTCTATGAAAAACTCGCTCAAGTGAGCCACTGTTCGCTTAAGCGAGATTTTAATATGGAACAAGGGTGTCTGTTTGAATTCTCTCGCTTAAGCGAGGTTTGCCTCGCTCAAGCGAAAATGGTACCTTTGGTTTCTGGATAAAACTTGCTTAAGCGAGGTTTATCTCGCTTAAGCAAGCCTGTGAGTATCAAGTTTTGGGACTCTCTTGAAGAATCTCGCTTAAGCAAAAATTGCTTCACTTAAGCAAAAAGGGCTTCGCTTAAGCGAAAATGGCTTAGTGAGGTTCTGTGTAATTCTCGCTGAAACGAGAATTCATAATCGTCAATTTTAAAAGCCCATTATGCACAAAAGTGAGGAGTTATAATTTAAACACCCTTAAATATTCTCAACTCTTATTTTTCTCTCATCTCCCTCATCATTGCATTTCCCCTTCATCCATTTTCAAGAGCACATGCATTTTCCTTTCTTTTTTAAGACACCAAGTAAGTATTCCATCTTTCTCTTTTAGGTGTCCATCTTTTGCTTGGTAGCTTTTGGAAATGGTATCCCCTTTTGTGTAATGTTGCCCTAGCTTGTAAATATGTTATCTTGAATGCTTTCCTAGGTTATAGATGTTTGTATCATTGTTTGGGCATCAATTTCTTTTGGACTCTTAAAATTTAGGACCTTTGCTATTATTATACACTTGGACTCCTATATGCTACAATTGAGTAATTTTTTTAGTCCTACATGTTATGACTTTTTGTCCCAAATCCATTGTTCTTTCACACTTATTGTTCCATTGACGTGTCTCTAAAACACATCATTTTAGGGTACATTTATCAGGCATATTAAGGTGAATTTGAATAAGAATCCCTAAATTCCATGGTTATTTTATTCTTTCCCTCATTTGCTACTCTGTTTGCTAGTTTTATATGAATATTTAGGTTTGAAGACTTTATTTGGAGTCAACATTTGAAGTTAGTTCATATCAAAGCAATTGTATGTCAAAAGCCAAGAAAAACAAAGAGATTTGGTGGCCCAAACAGTAGGATCCATGGCTAGGCCATGTTTTTGGCCATGGCCATGGAGCTTGTTGTCAAAACTTAAAGCTGGAGGAAAATGCATGATCCACGGCCAGGCCGTGGAATTTACCACCACTATGGTTCATGTCTAGCAGCCTTTATTTCATGTTTTTTGGTGTATAAATTACAAAAGATGGATCAATTTTGAGGCTAAAGGCACTATGTATAGGCAAATGAGGTAATCTGGGAAGGTTCCTTTCAAGGATTCTCAATGCCAAAACGAATGAGAGACATTGGAAGATTCAAGGGAACTGAACATCTTATGTCATAGGGTCTTTGGTATTTTTAATTTGTTTTACTTGTAATCCTTGTTTTCTAGAGCACCAATGTTTTCAATCTTGGCATTGTTTTATACCTTACCATGAGTGGCTAGGATTCCTTTTTTGGGATTTAAGGGGTGATTTATAATGTGTTGCATGTAATCTTTACTGAGTTATCAATAAAATTATGTTTTCCTTTAATTCTTGATGTCTTTATTTACTCAATGATATAAAGATAAGCTTTGGGTAATCTTTAATTAATTGGAAATGACTGAGAAATGAACCACTTTAATCAATTTAAGAATTAAACCTAAGATTGAATCTAGAAGGGTCTAAGAAGTGAACCTTTTTGATTTTTATGAGAACTTAAAATTTTTATAGCGCTTAATAACTCTGGTTTCAAATTAAACATTGCGGTTTGAATTCTTGAGCACTTTAGTGGAGCCTTGAGAAAAGAAAACTAAAACCTTAGGAAAATTGTCCTGGTTAGCATAAGAGTAAAAGATAACGCAATATCTTTAAACATCAAGACGAAGCAATTCACCACCTAAAGATCCTAAGATGCATTTTAATTGATTTCTTTCCTAGAAAAATTTTTATTGCGATTTCTATTTGGTTTGTTTTAATTTCTTTAAACAAAGTTTCTCTCAATTGGCTATTTAGGTAAGTAGGATTGAAATTCTAAGTACCTGAGAACACAGGCCATGTAGAGACGATATTTTTTTATTATTACACGATAAACCTATGCACTTGCGAGCGCTTTCAACCATGTCCTTGTGTTCTCACTTCTTGTGTCTAATTCATGAGCTATGTATTAATCATGCTTGCTTGATGTGATATTGGTGCTAATAATTCATGCTTGGTTCCATACTCCTATAGTGATGACGTGGTTGCTGAATTTTGAGTTTTTGATTTAAGTTTCCATTTTCTTTTTTTTTTGTTTCAGGATGGCTCACACTAAATCTGTTGCTCCTCCTGAATCCGTTCATCCCACTAACAGAGCAACCTCCCTAACACCATTTTAGGGACAAGGATAGAGAAAACCGTTATGAGGAGATCAAAAACTAGACATTCATCCCCAAGCGTTGAGTTGACTTATGGGAGGGTGATTGTGATGAGTTTTTAGAATTTTCTTTACAGAATAATTGGCATAAATTAGCCAACCCGTTGCCCAAGTTTGATTCATAGAATGTGAAAGAGTTTTATGCAAATGCTTGGCCAAAGGAAGAGTTTGGTAACATGAGATCAATGGCGCGCGGGAAATGGATTGCATATGATCGGGACATTGTAAGTGCTTATCTTGACCATCCACTAGACCTACCTGAGGATGATATATGTAATTATACTGATAGGCGCCAGAGGGGTTATATATACTACAACTGAGGTGGCAGAAGAATTGTGCCTTCTTGGTTGTTCTTTTCAGCTTGGACATGGTGGTAACCCTCTTCGCATCTTAATAAGGATATGAAAACCCTTATGCAAGTATGGATGTCATTTTTATTGGCTAATGTTGTGCCTATTAGTCATGTCTCTAATTTGAATATCCCTAGGTGTCATTTGCTTTTTTGTATTTTATAACCAAAGCTAACAGTTGATTTGGCTCAGGTTATCTCTAATGAAATTCATAAGTTTATCAGGATGGAAGTAAAGGTGACAACATCTGGTCACAAGGCGAAGGGTAGCCTAGGTTTTCCTACCTTCATTACTGCTCTTTGTGTTGCCAGTGAGGTGAATATTCATCCTTCAGTGCTAATCTGACCACCTATTGGCAAAAGATTCATTAAGCAGAATTATGAACCCAGATGAGCATCACATAGAGGATCAGCCTCATCCCCCATTACCTTTTTCTCCTACCCAGCCTTAACCACCTACTATGGAGTCCCGTATTTCAGATGAACTTTCTCATCTCTGCCTTTTCATGGAGCATGTCCACCTGCAGCAGAGTGCCAACCACCAGGGTCTTCTTTATCTTTATCATGGCCTTTATCATGGTGTCTCGGAGGTTCAGTTTAATCCATGGATGGACCCAACTTCTTCAGCCTTGTATTTATCTTGGCCTGGGGATAGGCCCATCTTTCTTAAAAGAGGTGGAGCAGTAGTAGGAGAGGGCACGTATGAGGTAGGTAGATCTTTAGGAGCATCAATAACACTAGACATGCAAGATGATGAGTTCCTGTCTAATTTGGATCAAGTCATGAGAGGAGACTGACTTGCCTTCATGAACTCGGAGACCGGTTTCATTATTTATTTATCGCTTAGTTTATGGTTTTAGTTTACAGTTGTAGTTTACTATTTTGATAATTAGTACTTTGTTGGTTTAGTCAGACTTTATATTTGTTTTATAGTTGTTTTGTTGGCGTATTTTCATTGTTTATATCACATTTCCTTTTGCATTATATCGATATCACTTCTGTTTTGATATATATAGCTTTTATTCTTGTACATACAGTTAGTTAAAAACTTTTTGATAATATAATATCAGTATTTTTTTAAGAATACTTAAAATTAAAATCTTTTTAAGCAAAATTTTTGAAAATCAACAGGTTTTAATTGGTTGTAAATGAATCAATAATTGTTCAAAGTAAAGTCAGCTGAATTGTTTGTGAAAATATAAATACTATGGTTAAATCCATAATTTAAAGACAATTGAACCTTTTACTGTTTGAGTAAATGAATCAAACCTATTTAAATCAGGTGAGAAAGTGAATCTTGAAATAGTGAGAGTTTCATTGATTATTGTTTAGTCATTCTTGCTCATTTTTTTTTGTCAAATTGCATCATGTAGATAAGTATGGAAAGGACTAAGGAAATTTTGTGTAGTTATAAGGAAAAGCCAAGAGCCAAAAAGCTAACTTGTACATAATTGAAATCCTTTTTGTTCATAACCCATTTGAGTTAAACTTTTGTTCATGTCACCTTAACCTTATCTTAATAAATGTATTCATTTTTCTTACCTTTATTGCATGCTCAAAGAATAAACAGGATAGGTGCATACTTTTTATATGAGTTAAAAGTTAGCTAGTTTGAATGGTTGTAAATTTTGTAAATTAAAATAATGATGTAGTACAATAGAAGATGGTTTCATTTTTCAAAGAAAAGAAAAAGAGAATAAGTATTCTTTATTGAAAGGAAAAAATAGAAGAAAAAGAAAGAAAAGAGAAGAAAGGGGCATGAGGAAAAGAATAAGAATGACAGATCAATTGTAAATTAGGGAATTTCAGGTTTATTAAGTGTATGTTGGTGAAGTGATGTTAAAAATGTAGTTATCTTATTTTCTCTTTATAGTGTGCATATTGAATCTTGGAAAAACCAATATATCTTTGAAGCCCAGCCCCAATACAACCTTTTGAAAGACCTTAGGATCCATGTTATTTATATGTTTGTAGATTAATTGGAAATGACAGGTAATTTTGATCTGGGCATAATCAATGAAGTTGAGAGAAACACTGGCCTGTGAGATTTTGAGAATATTCCTTGTTCTTACAGTTTATGGTTACTTTTAGTTTGTTTTGTGCATTGCTTCCATCTGTATCCATTCTTATTTGATTAAGAAGGCACCATGTATTTAGTATGCATTTGAACTTTTATGAAAGTTATTTCTTTACCTTGGCATACATGGTTGATTCCGAACAACTTTGTTTTGATCCTGTTGCTTGGGATTTAATTGATTGATTAAGGACAATCAAGAATCTAGGTTATGGAGAGTTGATAATGTCCATTGTGATAAAAATTTAATGTTATATATGGACAATTTTGCATCTAAATGAATATGCCTAGATCTTGTTAAATTGAAAGCAATTGATCCCTATTTTTTTATGTAAATTATAGGTAATGAAGGAAGAAATAAAGAAAAGCATGAAGAAGCTACAAAGGTTAGAAGAAATACCTTGGAAGATGAAGAATTTCATGTTTGAAGCTTCTCACTTAAGCAAGGCCTTTGATCGCTTAAGCGAGAATAAAACAAAGGAATAACTTAGTTAGAAGACTTTTTGCTTAAGCGAGATATTCTCACTTAAGTGAAAAATGATCCAGAGAGAAAGGATCCCATTTTATGTAGTCTCGCTTGAGTGAGACCACAAAGACTGAAGCAAAGGCAAAGGTTCCTTTAGAATAAAGAATGCTTTTTCACTTGAGCAAGATCTTGGCTTGCTCAAGCGAGACCCCGTATATAAAAGAAGAAAAATTAGATTTTGAAACACACGCACTCTTCTAGAGAGAGAAAATGCATTCCCATCTTCGAGGAATCAAGGCTGAAGACTATTTTCTTCTTCCTTTGCTTATTTCTATTGGATTTTAATGGCTACCATTAGTAGCTAAACACTTTTAGGATTAAATGTAGTCGAATCAAACCCGACGTACCTTGGGTGTTTATATGGTATTTTCATTCTATTGAGCTTTCGTATTTCATTCTGTTCTTAATGCTTTATTCTATCTGATCAATAGTTTCTTAATTTCTTTTATCTTGAGTTATTGGAAAATGATTCTTGAAAATGGATCTGAATGGAATACTTAACACGTTGTGTTGTTAGGAATAACTTCCAATGTATTGAACGTATATAACATTTGATCTTAATGTTGGAAAGTTTCTTTAAATGATTGAGGAATCAACATTTGAGAGGTTTTTATAAGGATTTTATATTCGAGGAATCGATATAAATGACTAATGAATGTTGCGTCAAGTAAGTAATTTTGAAAGACACACATATATATATATATGTATGCAGGGTATAGCCAGGGGAAATAGATGAAATTCATTCCCAGCTCGCTCCATTGATTTTCTTAATACATAGTTCATTGTCTTTTTATTTACATTTGTTATCAGTTACTTTTAATTCCATTGATCATGAACTTGCTTTATTTCATCGTAAATATGTTTAATTAGTTGTAAATTGATAGTTCTGATTTATAGTAATCCCCAGTGGAACGACACTTAAATTAATTTTCTTATACTACAATTGGTAGTGGTACACTTGCCATGGACCATCAGTAATGCTGTAGTCATAGAGGCTGTCGTGGCTAACAAAAGTGTCTGACGCTTACTAGTAGACCAGGGCAGCTCATGTGACGTAATTTTTTATAAATGTTTCAAGAAAATGATTTTACTAATGTGGATCTTAAACAGTACACACAAGACCTAATTACTTTTAATGGGACAAAATAACCCATAAAAGGCTAATTGGAACTAGGCTATCGTTTGAAGGAGAACCAGAGGGCAAAACAGTCAGGACCTAGATTTTGGTAATTGACATAAAATCTCCTTTCAATGGGATCTTGGGAAGGCCTGCCCTTAACCTTATGGAGTCAATTGTGTCTATGCCTTATTTATTGATCGAGTTTATTAACAAGGGTAACTGGGTGTCCTTTGTACGAAATGACCAACAAATGGGCCGATATTGCTATAACCAAAGTTTGAAAATTGTGAAGGATGAATTCATTATGAAGAAACAAAAGTTAGATAATGGAGGTCTTGGGGGTAGGCTTTGTAGACCTAGACCATAGAGAGGACTTAAGAATTAATCCCTTTAATCCTTTAAAGACCATACCAGATGGGGGGTCCAAAGTCATGGTCATAGGGGACAGCGCCAAAAAGTGATGAATATTATTGACAAATTAACAGAAGACATAGGGCAACGACTAGTAAAACTTCTTCAAGAATATAAGCATCTCTTTGCCTACACTGCAACCGACATACCAGGAACCGATCCTAACTTCTGCTGCGATATGTTAGCGGTGTATTTATAGACTAGACCGATGGGCCAAAAGAAAAGACAATTAGGAACAGAAAAACAACATGTGACATGTGAGTAAGTTGAGGCTCTCTTGAAAGCTAGATTCATCTATGAAATATGGTATTCTACCTAGGTCTCGAATGTAGTAATGATCAAGAAGGACAAGGGAAAATGGCAGATTTGCACAGATTACACTAACCACAATTAATGTTGTTCGAAGGATCCTTATCCTCTACCAAGCATAGATCAAATGATGGATGACTCGTCAGGGTAATGAATTCTTCTTGTTCATGAATGGCTACTTCAATTACTACCAAAGACCGATACGAGAGGAGGATAAGAAAAGGACCTTTTTTTCAATGACAAAGAAATCTTTTGCTACATCATTATGCCTTTTGGATTAAAAAATGTTAGGGAAACTTACCAACAAATGATGAACAAAGTGTTTGAAAGAATGCACACTAGGTTATTGAAGTTTACATGGGCAACATAGCTAAATCTCCAGTAGGAGGGGTCCATGTCGATGACCTTAAGATGGTGTTTGAAAAGCTTTAGATGAACAATATCAGGCTAAACCCATATAAATGCACTATTGTCATACCGACTTGAAGATTCTTGAGTTTCATGCTAACTCAGAGAGATAGCAAGGTAAACCCAGATAATTACATGAACTTTAAAGCTCAAAAAACTTAAGAGAAGTATAATCATTGAACAGTAAGATAGTGGCCTTATCATGATTCATGCCTTAAATGACATATCAGTCCTTACTCTTGTATAAGATCTTAAAAAAAAAGAAAGAAATGTAAAGGAGGAGAAGAATAGGAAATGACCTTCCAAAGTTTAAAGGATGTACTATCCTAACTACCACTATTGGCAAAGCTAAACCCCGGTGAGAAACTTTTCCTTTACTTGTCCATTTTAGATGAAGCTTTAGGCATTGTCCTAGTCAAGGAAACGCTCGAAGAAAGAAATTGGTGTACTTTAGACCCTGCAAAGAGCCAAACTACGTTATTATAAGATAGAAAAGTCACTATGGTGGTCATTTGGGCGTCCTAACGCTTGTGTCAATACTTTTTTATGTACTTAATTGTATTGTTTGAATCAACCTTTCCTTAAGGACAATGCTACATAAGCTAGGCCTGGTGGGGCAAATGATAAAATAGGCCATTGAATTATTAGAGTTCAATATCATATATAAGCCTAGACCATAAATTAAAGCTCGGGTATTGGTTGATTTTGTTGCTGAGTTAAACGATGAAAGCCTAGAACTATAATAAACTCATTAAACAATAAGAAATTTGTGGAACTTCTCCAGGGCCTCAACATTTAACAAGTTTTTTCTTCCATCGAGCATCCTCAAACCAATGGACAAGCTGAGGTTTCAAATTGGGAAACCTTTAAATGACTTAAGGAAAGACTATCTGAGGTAAAAGGCGAATGGACCAACCAATTATGCCACATACTGTAGGCCTACCAAACTACTCCATACTCCTCTATGAGAGAATCACCATTCTAGTTGACATATAGAGTAGGCGCTGTCATTCCCATAGAGGTTAGCCACCCATCGATAAGGGTTCAATAGTTTCCCAACATGACAATAAGGCCCGATTACAAAAGAAACTTGATGGACTTCATGAGTTAAGGGAGATGAAATTTATCTGGGATCAAGCCATTAAGGCCAAAGTGGATTTTTGAGAACAAAAAGGTCCAACTCCAATTCTTCAATGTTAAAGATCTACTTTTCCAAACCTTACCAATTTTAGCTTAAATTTCCTTGGTTTTTCTTCGAAGATGCCCTTTCTTGAACAAGTTTATCTTATAGTCAAACAATCCTGATGTCGGCTTCCTGAATATACGATAAAGCCACACACTTAAAGATTTCTTGTAATGCCTATTACATTTCAGAAGCCTTTCCCAAGGGTTCTCTCTTGTTAGGGATTTATTCCAACCTTCATTAATGACCTTGAGTTCATCTCAAAAGACTTCAAACTTGAAGCACATGTTGCTAGTTCTGGCTGGTTAGAGGTCCACAATCAAAGGGGTATTCATAATGAAAATGAACTCATAGATAAGAAGAGAGAAAACAAGAGCAACATAAAAGGAAGAGGTAAACAAGATGTATATTGCCTCAATCGAAAAAGAAGCCAACAACACCAAAGTTTATATACAGGAGAGAGAGAAAATAAAAACTTAACCAAATTTAACTAATTACTATTTAGGGAAAAACTAATTATAAAATATAGTAACTAATCTTGTTACCCCCCGCAAGCTGGTAAAAGGGAGAAAGATGTTCATCATGCCCAGCTTGGACACCAAAGAATGAAAAGCCGCAGGATAAGAAGCTTTGGCAAACAAATCTGCTACTTAGTCTTCAGTGGAAATAGAAAGGAGCTTGAACAAGTCAAGGGGAAGGCGCTCACGAACAATGTGACAGTCAATGTCGAGATGCTCGATGCATGCATGAAAAACAAGAATAAAGGAAATATGGATGGCATTATAATTGTCACAGAAAGGAGCTAGAGGCTTAGAAAAAACCACACGAAGATCTTTGAAGAGATACAAAAGCCATTATAGCTCACAAGAGGTAAAACTAAGGGCCTTGTATTCAACTTCAGAGGAAAAGTGAGCAACAGTGGTTTTCTTCTTGGAATGCCAGGAAATGAGAAAGTGCCTGAGAAAAAATTAGTGAGCGGAAATAGAACAACGAGAAAGGAAGCATGACCCCTAGTCAACACCAGAGAACCTATGAAGTTAAAGAAGAGAATTGGCAGGGAAGAGCAAACCGTTACCTGGGTAACGTTTAAAGTACCAAACTACATAGAGAGCAGTAGAGAAGTGTTTGTCCTAGGGATTATTGAGATGCTGACTCAATTGATGTACCACGAAGGTAATGTTAGGATGAGTGATGGTAAGGTTAATGAGCTTACCTATAAGACGATGAAAATTAGGGACCAACACAACACTGTTGATGTCCCCTGACCTTGGCCACCATGTCTTCAAATTAGGACCAACACAACACTGTTGAGTTTCTATGGTACACTATGAAATTCTGTGCTTCTTTGATTCATCACTTGTGTTAATCCTACTCAACCATGTGGCAACAATTACAACATCCTATGGTCTCTAAACTACTTTACATCTCATATGACCTTTGGAACATTCACTACTCGTGACCCAAAAACTATCGTGCCACCGCAAGTCGTCATGATTTTAATGAAGAACTCTTAACCACTGAACAAAATCATTGTTTTCCTACATTCTAAATTGTAATTGTTTTCATTTCCCCTATTTTTTACATATCACTTTTTGCACCTTTCTCTATTCACACATGGTTTCTCATTCTTTTCCTCTGAAACCTTTTTTATGTGTTTGTTTCGTGCTTGGTGATAGTGATGGATGGGGAGAAAAATGAAAGGAAGAAAGAAGGAAAAGTGGGGAGTGGGCATACTCTATGTTGGTTGATATGGTTTTGGGTTTAGAGAGTGATGAGAGAGAGTGAATTGAGGGATGAAGATGATGAGTTAGAATTTTATTTTATCTTTATATTTAAAGAATGATATATGGCACGATGTGTCAATACAGAGGTGACTTCATATTAGGTATCTCAACCCTTGATAGACTAAACTAATGACAGGGCTTTTTTTTTTATTATTCTAACATTTCATAGCTAGAAAGTGGTCAAATTATTTTATAGAGGTTTTTTTAAACCCTTAATTTTATGGGGAGTTAATTTAGGTTTGGACCTTTTTTTAATAAGCATCTCACTATTTTATTTGTCATAATCATTTTTTTTATGAAATTTAAGTTTCTTTTCTTGTCTTTAAAAAAAATGATTCTTTTACTTATTCTAATAAATTAAATATAAAATTAAACACATAAAATAACCAAAATTTTCTAAAACTTTAAAATACTCCAAGGTTTGGAATTATTGATTCTAACTAATTACAAAATAAAACATGTTAATAAATATATAATTATATCTTTTATATCTCCTGAATTTGTATCAATGAATTATATTTATCCAATATTCATTGAATAAAACCATAAATAATATGATACGAGAGCATATGATATTTTCAATAGAAGCCACCAAAACAAAGACTAAAACAGTGTGCTATTGATCATTATTGAAGTTAAATGAATTTTATTCGAAAAATTATTTGTATTTCGCATACCAATCCCATATTAATTAGTTTGAGGTTTTATTTTCCTTTGTTTTCTAGAAAAATATTGGTCTGGGATTTATTTGGTAATAGAAAAAGTACCAAAAGAAACTACAAGCTAGACTTCAGATTAATACATTAATTAGATGTGTCATGCAATATCTCAAAAGAAACTAGTTCAAGAACTCTAGATAATGAAACAAAAAGAAAAAGTACATAAGTTTTGGGTTCACATACTTTCCCGTTGGAATTCATTGAAAAACACAAGCACTTTCATCTAGTTTGCTCCGGTTAAGATTGTAACAGCCCTAGTTTTTAGAATAAGGGCCTAGACACTCAGGATCTTTGAGAGTATTCTAATTAGTCTTTTAGTGGAACTTGAGACTTCGGCTTGATCCCGAGTGACTATGAGAAATTAGACATGATGAGGAAAAAAGTGCTCAAGATACTAGCAATAACTAAGTATGAGTAAGAGGAAAAGTGTAGTAGGATAATAGAGATTTATGAGAAAAGTAAAGAGTACCAGAGAAAGAGAAATATGAGAATGAATAATAGAGTAGAGTAAGAAATGAGTGAGTGTGAGTGTCAGTAAAATATTGTAGATGTTAGTAATTGATTGTTTGTAATTAATTTTATCTTAACTAATTGATTAGATGATTCATTTAGTAAACTATATGCAGATTAATTGGTTAATTAGTAGTAATTAGTGAAGGTATAATTAAAATACATAATTATCATAAATATTTATAATTATTCAAAAATATATAAATATATATAATATTAAAATAATATTTTAATGAATTTTAAATTAAATTATAATGAAAAATAATATTTTAGTAATAAAATATTAAGGGTTTTCCCGGTATTATATTGTGGGGCCCAGTTGTCGAACTTTTCTGATAACTTGATTTGAGACTAATGACTTCACAAAGGAGGTTAGTCACAGTAGGGTTTCCTTATAACAGATTAAAGATAACTGATTGGGTTTGATTGGACCAATCAGAACCTTCGATGTCGCCTACGTTTGATCGTGCATTTTGTTAGTAAAATATTGTAGATGTTGATAATTGATTGTTTATAATTAATTTTATCTTGATTAATTGATTAGATTATTCATTTAGTAAACTATATGCAGATTAATTGGTTAATTAGGAGTAATTAGTAAAGGTATAATTAAAATACATAATTCTAATAAACATTTATAATTATTCAAAAATAGATAAATACATATATAATATTAAAATAATATTTTAATGAATTTTAAATTAAATTATAATGAAAAATAATATTTTAATAATAAAATATTAAGGGTTTTCCCAGTATTATACTGTGGGGCCTAATTGTCGAACTTTTCTGGTAACTTGATCTGAGACTAATGACTTCGTAAAGGAGGTTAGTCACAGTAGGGTTTCCTTATAATGGATTAAAGATAACTTATTGGGTTTGATTGAACAAATCAGAACCTTCGATGTCGCCTATGTTTGATCGTGCATATACCTCGGGGTATTCGGTGGTGGCACGGTTAGTCCCTGGCGGCTCGTTTTGACATTTTAGGAATGTTTCCTGAAGAGGTCGAGACTTGATTTAAACTTTATTAACCTCATTTCCATGCTACCTCGTTTCTCCAAAAATTCAATCTGCGCGTCTTTGGCAATTCGGACCTAACTTTCTAAAACAATGCTTGATTGGGGTGATTCTGGTCTTGTTCACTTTGTCTCAAAGAGATCTTCAATCCCTATTTTGGGTCTTGATCCCAAATCCTTACTCTATCATGCTCAAATTCAAGGATTATGTAAATCCATCTTAAAACCATGTTATTCACTTTTTACTCTGCGCATGATTCATTCAAAAATTCATAACTTTCTCAAAAAACCTTCAATTCATGCAAACTTGGTGTCAACATCTCTGTAACAAAATTATATACATTTTCCATGAAGACCTTGAAAACCAAATTCTCCTAGATTGGTACATTTTTTAGAATCTTTACCAATCTTTGTTCATCATGTCACTATGCTTACTTGTTCTAGAAAAATAGGCATATCACCCTCTTTCGTTATTAGAATTGCTTTGTTCTTTTTGTTGTGGATCTGTATCGAGGATATCTACAAGTCTTATAAAGGTCACAAAGCCTAATTCTTAGAGGAAAAATTTCTACAAATTTATCTTTACAACCCTATCTGATTCAGGGACAAATAGAGCATCTTGTCTTGTTTCGTTCATATCTCAGGCTACGGATATTGGATCATCGCAAATGATATATCAAATCAAAGGAAAAAAGAAGATCTATAAGTTTTGTGTTGGGTATTTGTCGAGATACATCCTCTAAAAATTACTCTATATTTATTTTTAACACCTTTCATTTCCGGTCCCTAAAAATCCTGCACACCTAAAATCATCAGGTTACAATTTAATTTTTTGGCCACTGATTTCTGGCAACACCATAACCATCCGACACCTCGGAGGTGAGTTGTCACCACTATAGAACACTAGCCCACTCAAATATCTTTTCTTTTCACGCTACTTCTTTAGCAAGGAGAAATGCTACATGATGTCATGCCATCATATAAGCCATCATGCCATTCTATATAAATGTAACATTTGTTCTGCCTAAAATTCAGCTCACATTCACGTTCCATCTCTCCAAAATTTAGAACCATAAATCTCATCTCTTTTTCAAATACATATGCTTATACAAACTCAAATTGATATTTTAATTTCATTAATCTTTCCTTCATTCTCGGCAGAACCCAAAGCCAAGCTTCCTAATCTCTCTTCTTTCATCTAATCACCAACATCTCCTTTCTCTTGAACTTCCAAATCAGCAAAAAAAAATAGTCACCCCTCTTCCCTTAATTCATGTCACACCACCATAATACACCTCCAACCATTTAAATTTTGATATCTCTTCTCCTTACTTCTTAAAACCATCATAAACCCATCACTAAACAACCCTCCATTTCTAGATTATCCTTACATGCAATGGCTCTTGAAAACTCAACTTCACCTTCTTGCTTCCTATTCTCCAAACCGTGAGCTCATCCAAGCTCTAAGGGTAAGGATGTTGCAATTTCTTTTCTCCTTGATGGTGTTCTTGTTTTCTTGACTCAAACTTTAACTTGCATATTGAAATTAATTGATACCTTTCCTTGCTATTTGGAAACCAAACCGTGGCTGCCCTTCCCCTTTGTAACCATGCATGTTAATTATTTTAGGAACGGGAATTATTGGCGTTTATCGATAGACGATCGAGAGTTTTTAGCAAGTTTTCGGCGAGCCTCTTCCCTTCTCCTTCTAAAACTGAACCTGTCCATGAGGTAAGGGGAGTTCCTCTTTAGTTAATTGTGTCTTAGAATATCCTTGTCACGTTAGTCTAGTATCTGGCGATTATAGTTTTAAGTTTCAGCAATATCCAACGATCGGATTTCAAATTATATAATTTTTGGTAACCGATAACTATTTTATTATATTAAAAATGGGTATAGATTAAAATGAGTATTTTATAAAACCTCGTAAAACGTGCCTTAAGGATTAAGAATTTAAGTAAAGATTTTTAGTATTAGTAGATCCCAACAAATGACAATAGCGATAAACTATTAAGTAGATCTAGGAGTAAACTTAGTATAAACGAAATTGATGAGGATGGATGGACTTAACAAAATATCCAGGATGAGTTTCTAAGTACATTTTAAGTCAAAATACACTATTCAATTAGTAAGTAGGCCTTTAAGTAGTAACTAGACAATAAAGTATGAAAAAGGAAGATATGATTCATATAAAGAACAATAAGTAACCAGGATAATTAGTTAATAAAGAAAGGGAATAGTCTAAGCATGATAGCTAAAGATGTAGATTTTAATAATTATTCTTGAGTACAACGAACTGAACTTAGAATAATTGGTTATTGGGAATAGTAATAAATTAAGAATAAGGTAATTAAGAACAAACAAACTTGATGAGACAAAATCTTAAGTGTAATCAAAGTTAGGTACCCACACTAGCCCTTTAAAACACGAACTGGAACACCTAAAGTTAGAAGCTAAAGAGAGTAGTGATATACCTAAATAATAACTAGGTACTTGATGAATAGGTTGGGCTAGGTAGGCTTAAACTAATAAAAATAAATACATCAATAAAACCTATATAAGATCGGTATATCAAAAAGGACCAATAACAAGGGCAATAACTTAATTTATGGTAATAATTAGATGTATAATAACTAGTAAGTATGCTTATAAACATAATCTATAAATATAGTCTGACTACACAAAAGATTATACTCGGATCTCTAGATAATCATGGTTGTTATATACTATATATATATATATATATGTAAAACAAATTCATAATAATATTCTTAAGTGTGGAGGTGGTGGTTATAGAAAATAATAATACTTTATGATTAGTCTTAAGAGAATAAATCGTAATATAGGATCAATTAGATAAAGTAATCTGTATCTGTTTGATGGATGAATTGCTTGATTGACTCATGTGAATTACTTATTGGTTGTGATATGAATGCTTGTATAAAACATGATGAGTTGAATAAGCACGGTCAGATGTATGGTTGATAAATGTGTTCATTGAATGAGTGATATGTGCTTGATTAATTAACATGAATGATTATAAGGATTACGTGTTCTTGTTGGTATAATAAATGATATGTGTGTGATGAAATATATGATGAATGGAATGAATCTTGCATAATGCATTGATAAAATGTTATATAAAAGGATAAAAAAGGAGAAGATGTCTCGGTAGGGATCCTGATATGATATGACGATGAGATGATGATAGAATGGATTTGATGAGATGGTAATGCGTTGAGACGCAAGTTTGTACCCCTAGAAACGATAAACATCTATACTTAACCCCACTTTCATTTTTAATTATCAAAGGGATGTATTGCTTCTATAATAACAACTAAAGGTAATATGGGCAGTTAAATTAGATAGTTAGCCAATAACCAGTAGGATTACACCTATATCATCAGTATAACCCATATCCTTAGAATAGTCCTACCGAATGTTGTCATCACCAGTGACTTAAGATAATTCCCTGACCAAACTCACTTCCTCTAAAAGATAATTGAAGAAGATTTAAGGGACAGTATGAAATAAACTTGATGTTAAGAATGAAAGTGGTTGTTGAGGGGACCCTACCGATGACGAGTATAATGGAAAATGAAAGAATATGTATAAAGCATGCATCATTTGCATATGATATGTGGAAACTAGAGCATACACCATGGGTACGCTGGAGGACATTCACGTTCGGTCTCCGAGAAGAACCTTTGGAGTACAATTGTGACAGAAACCCAATGGCAACAGAGTCGTGCCTAAGCTGGGTGAGATGATCCAAGCCTGGTGTATTTTGACTAAATGATGGAATGAAACTATGACCGTGGAACAGCCAAGTCCTCTTTTATGATATGATATGGATCCCTGATGATAAATAGGACCTGAGAGTCCTTCGTACCTTATGATGTGAGGGACTTGGTGGGCTCCGGTTGCTCTAGTACAGAAACATTGTGTTCAGGGGCAGCCTGAACAGGATGGATTCTAATGATGATGATAAGTATGAGATTGATGAGATGGAATTGAGCCTACATGCATTTATGATAAACAATGAAAAAGATTAACTAAAAGTAATAGAACCCATGCATTGCATTACATGACCTTGATATATTGTACGTGATTGTGATGGTTATTTAATATGTGAAATATTTTGTAATTATTAGTGTAAAATATGAGAGAAGAAGGAAGGAAAATGATAGGTAGGATTGAATGGAGGCAGATAACTTAGAGAAATTAGGAACCTGAAACGAGGAAGGATTATGTGAATACTTGTTTGGATGTTGTTGGGGGACGTCAGACATGACAACCCTCCGACTATATGGAAGAGAGGCTCACCCTTATAGTTATTTTTATAGACCTCTAATTGGACCATGCACTCAACACTGGAGAGATCAGCACAGACTTCGCATTAAGGGATAGCTAGTCATTTCTTGGACTGAGGCCGATTATCATAGTTGATTTTCTTTTCCTGTTGAATGGGAGCCTGCATGCCCCTGATTTTTAGTATGTACAATATGTTGAATATGACCATGTATAGTATATGACTAAGGCATATATAAGGCATCCGTTCCACCAAATTTATTGTACAAAAAAATTCCATATTTTTTTAAAACTCGTAACCTCTCAGTTAAGTATAATAATCTAGTGGAAGAGATTGTTCTAGTTAACCGAGGGTGCTACAAATATCATTTGAATACAATATATAATATAATCTATAATACCTTTAATTGAGACTCTTATTATAGGTTATTATCGATAAATGACATGTATTATCTCATGCAATATAGTTTTTTCATACTAAATGCATAAATTTTCTCTTATAGAAATTATATAACCAAAAATAAAATGTATTTTGATAAAATCCTAAGAATTGAACTCATGACCTTTAGATAACTATCCAAAGTCTCTCGCACTAGGCTAATAAATTTGTCTAGTATACATGATAGAACTTCTAATATAGTTACTAGGTATATCTCTCTCTATGTATTACATTAGTCTAGTGAGGATTTAGTATTATCTCCCTAAGTCTAGTGGGGATCAAAGAGTTTTGTTATGATTCCGTCCAGCTAACACACTAGTGTTTCGTGTTGAAGGGAGAAATAGGATGTCACTTGCAAAAACACTCTAACGTTCAAGTCAATATTGGGTAAATATTACTAGAGCTCATGCGATAAACTAGTGAAGGTACCTTAGGCTATAGTAAATGTAAGGTATTTATAAAATTGAGTGATGATTCAGTCTTACTAGCTTGTGTTAGTACTTTTCCCTAAAGCACGAGGAAAACTGACATTGGTACAGACATTTTTGACACCCTTTGAAGGTTGTTTTGCCAGTATTCCCCTAGCTATCCCATGACTTCCACCCAACAATGAATTAGTTGGATTCTAGTGTTGGGGTCCTTACTATACCACTTTATTGGTGATGAAGTATACTTGTTGATCCTTGAGAATCTGGGCCAGTATCAGACCTAGGTCATTTGCCTCTTAGCGTGTTAAAGTGACTTGGAGGTTGCTTTAATAGGTTGATATACTTATTACCGTAATGGTTTCTTTTGAACCAGTGTGCTTTAAAATTTTAGTACCGAGGTAAGGTCTCCATATGTAGTGGGAAGTTTGACAAATGTGATGTTTCATGCTACAATTGGTAGTCATATTTCAATATCCATGTTATAGTTATTTGAATTTGAAATGACACGTGTGGTGTGCGTAATCATTATGTCATAATATCTCGCGTCTCTTAGCCATCCAGGTTTCTTCTGTAAAGATGGGGCTCACTTCAAGCATTTCTCACTTTGCTCTTGAAACTATATTTGTACTCTGATATTGTCTCTTCACATCGGTTTCCCTGACTCATACAAAGCATACAACTTATATCATTCACCCAGGTATCTTCCCTCTCCTATATTTTTAAACTTTATATTTTTCTAGTAGTTTCTTTAAATTTTGGGATATAAGGGACGACCATACAAGTGACAAGTCGGGTGAAATCCTCTCTAAGCCATCATTATGACCATCTGTGAAATCCCGACATAATCCATAGGTTTCACAAGTAGATATACGTAGGTTTCTCAAAATGGATACGAGGGATTGTATAGCGACCTTGCCAAATCCTTCATCCTTTGAGATGCCTTCATCCTCTAGGATGTAGAGGCTTTCTAGTGAGGCCCTACACTAGTACATACATACCTTGATTTCTTCAAGTGAGTCTATTTCTTCTTCTAACCGTATTTGTGAGCCAAATCCTAAATTCCCTATACTATCCAAATCCCCTTTCCCAGGGATATAGACTCAAGTTTTCCCTATTACCATTTTGACGACATTCCTTTTTACTAGTATGTCCTTTTTCTTTAACACATGGTTCAACCAATGGTGTCTGAGGGATCTCACCAATCCAAGGCTGAAAGTAAGCAAATCATGACTAATATGGTGAATACAAACATAATAGCAAACATAATAGACTAGATTGCTGAAAGAGATAACAATCAGTACTTCTGGGTTCATTAGAAATCAATGTCTATACCATCCCAGTATGCTGAAAAACATGATGGTGTAAAACTAGATGAGGACCCCATTCATTCCTCCTCGAGACATAAGGAAGATTTTGCCATAGTGGCCTCTACCCTAACTGACCGGATCTACCATATGTCAGGATCATGATATGTGTATAAGTATGAGATTTTATTTACGAAAGAAGCTGTGAAATTTCTTTTAAATGAGTTTGAAATATAAGTGTTGCAATTTTTAGATATCACCCCTATTAACACCACCCAGATGATTGGGGGTTTATGCTTTCTCTTAAAATCTTAGGAAAACACTTCCATGTTGAACCCACCATTACAATGTTTTTCCAATATGCTCACAGATTGAGATGAGGCAATCCATATAGTGGATTATGCTTTGTCAACCTCTAGTGTTAGAGTGACATCATCAATTTTGAGTAAGTGCACCAATTGTTTAAGAGTATTATACTCAGTATCGTTCCCATAGGAATTGTGTTAAGTACCACAAACCTAGGTAGTCACTAGCTGAATCTTCAAATGCAAGTAAGACATTTATGTGTAATTTTTTGAATAAGATTTATATTTTTGTATTTTCTTGCAATAATATGGAAATCAAAGTATTGAATGAAATCGGATATACTAACAAAATATTAGAATTGGTGTCATCTGTAATTTCACTTAAATTCATATTATTATGGCACTGGACTCAGTTAATGCAATGTTCAATCTTCACATATGCTTGCTCTATTTTTGTTTGTGTTTTTACAGGTAATTTTATACGAAGGACCAAGAGCGCTAATCCTGATTTCAATTTTGATTTAGAGATTGAGCACACCTTCCTAGCTAGAAAGAGAACTCAGAGGCAACTGTTTGCTGAAGAAGAACCTGAAAACATGGCTAAAGACAATTGAGCTTTGAGAGATTTTGCTGCTCCCAACACCATGGTAAAAGGGCCAAGTATAACAAGGCCTATCATTGAGGCCAATAATTTTGAATTGAAACCATCCCTCCTTTCCATGGTGCAACAGAATTAGTTTGAGGTCTACCTTCTAAAAACCCCAATCTACACTTACAAGTTTTTCTAGAGTACTATGACACACTGAAGATAAATGGAGCTTTAAGCGATACAATCAGACTCAAGCTTTTTCCTTTCTCTTTGAGGGAAAGCACATGTTTGGCTTTACTCTTTTCCTAAAGGGTCCATCTCTACCTAGATAAAACTTTCAACTACTTTCCTTAACAAGTACTACCCAAGAAGTAAAACTAATTAGTTGAGGAAACAAATCATTTCTTTTGTACAGAAAGATAATGAAACTTTGTATGATGCCTGGGAGCATTACAAGAAACTTCTTAGAGAGTGTCCCCACCATAGGATACAATGATGGCTCATAGTTCATATCTTTTATAATGGACTCGCCATGAGCCATCATGTTACTTTAGATATCGTAGCTGGTGGTGCCTTCATGAGTAAAAACATGGAGGAGGGGTATAATCTGATTGAAGAGGTTGCTTAGAATTCTTATCAATGGTTATCTAAAAGGAATGTTCCCCCCAAAGCTCCAAGTAAGTATTATGTTGATGCCATACCTCTTTTGACTGCTAAGGTAGAGGCACTTTCTGTAAAATTTGATAAACTTAGTATAGGTGCTACTAATATTGTTTATAAGCTTTGTGGCAATACAGGACATGTTACTAGTGTGTGCCAGTTAGGACTTCCTTAGAATCAAGAAACAAAGATATAACTTATGGGCGCTATAGGGAATTTTTAGAATGGTTTTGGTAATAATTTAGGGGTCCACCTAGATTCCAAAAAAGACCATTCAGCCAAGGTGGGCAAGGCAACTTTAGACCTTCCCAAGGACCGTTTACTCCATAAACTCCTTTTGTACCTCAAAAATCAAGATTGGAGTCCTTTATGGAAACTTCCATTGGCAACTAGATGAAACAAAATGAGGAGTTCTATGAAGCTATCAAGAACTTATCAACCAAAGTGGACGCTATAGTTGTTCATAGCAAGATGTTAGAGACTCGGATAGCTCAACAGGCTTCTCAAGCTACTAGAGCTCCCAGTACCTTCATAGAAAGCTAGAAGAGGAACCTAGAAGCCATATTTTGGCAATTGAAGAGAAAAAGGAAGAAGTGTTTGAGGAATCTCTGCCTATATCTATTGAAGGGACCATAGCTGATGCGTTGGATATAAATTCTATGTCCGACACAAAAAATGAGAAGAAAGAAGAAGTAAGGCCATACCAACCTCCAATTCCATATCCTCAAAGCTTGGCTAGAGCTAAGGTAGATCAGTAATTCAGTAAGCTTCTTGACTACCTTAAGAAATTATATGTTGATTTCATTTTATTGATGCATTACAACATATGCCTAGTTTTAAAAAATTTCTTAAGGAAATACTTTCTGAAAAGAGGAAACTGAATTTGTTGATAATATTGCACTTACTGAGGAGTGCAACTCTAATAACAATAAAAAGTTACCCCCTAAGCTTCAGGATCCGAGCGGCTTTTCTGTGAAATGCCTGATAAGAGGTGTAAATTTTAATAAATCTCTTTGTGATTTAGGAGCATGTTGTAGTATAATGCCTTATTCTGTTTTAAGAAACTTAATTTAGGTGCTCTAAAACTTGTTAGGATGACCTTACAATTTGCTAATAGATCTGTAAAACATCCTATAGGTAAAATTGAAGATGTTCCTATTAAAATTGGAGACTTACTCATGTCTATTGATTTATTATTTTAGATATTGATGAATATGTTGAGGTCCCTATTATTTTAGGGAGATTGTTTCTTGCCACTACAGGAACGTGTATGGATATGAGAAATAGGTAATTATTTTTAAATGTATGGAATAGAAACGTTAAGGTTAACCTTGAGCTAGTAATTGGATATTCTGTGGTTAATATAAACTATTTTGACTCTGACCCAGTGGTAAAAGATGATGCTCTTAAAGCTCATATAATGATCCATAAAATTCTACTGTGCTCTCCTATACTAATTTTATAGGTAATTTACCTGAGATGGGTAATGAGGAACTTATACCTAGAGAGCAGAAAAGGGCCTAAGTGAAGCTCAAGAGAGCCTTAAAAGAATAAAGAAGAAATTTTGTCATTACTCAAAAGATGCCTTGAAAAGAATGAACCAGCAGGTCAAAGAACCTGGTTGATGAGTAAAAGCCTTAGTAAAGTCTTGCTAAAGACTTTAAACTTAACGCTTATGGGGAGGCAACCCCAATATAAAGATTTAAAAAATCAGAGAGATGCTTAATCTGGTGGATTGGAGAACGTATAAAAAGAAAAGCAATGGAGTTTTTAAGGAACCAATTTGGGGTGGCAAAAAAAACTCCTAAAATTCAAAATTTTTGGAGGGAAATTCAAATTTCAAAATTTGAATTTCAAATTTTATATTTTTTTAAAAAAAATTAATTTCAAATTTTAGAGGGAAAATTTTGAGGGGAAAGTTTAAATTTTAAAATTCAAAATTCAATTTTGAATTTCAAATTAAAAAAAGGGCTAACTCTTACGAGTATAGAGGGTAAGGATTATTTTATTTTTGTAGGTGATAGCATAGAGGAAGAGGAGAACAAACCTCTAAACCATAAGATACCACCACAGTCAGTATAATAACCCTTCAACCCTCCACCTCATGAACACAGGTTCATATTTGCTCAAATATACTCTCTGCTCCATGATATATGAGATGAGAAAATAAGACAAGGAGAAAACAAATAAGAAAGGGGGAACGGATTGATGTCATGTATGATTGGCACATCCAGCCACTTCCCTCCACCACCTTCTAATTAAGGCGTCTCTTAAGTAAGTTGTCGATCATTTTTTCTGAGTTAAAACATTGCAGATAATGTCCATCTTAGTTTGGAGTGATAGGATAGGTAACTTATAATTATCTGTATGTTTCCACTTTTATTTGTTTTTATTTTATTTTTAGAATATTGTTTTCTACTTTAATTAGCTTGTTTCTCTTTCTGTTGCCGCATTCTAGGATCAGACTTTGATTATTTTCTTATAATGATTATATAAGTTGAGTTATTGATTATGAATACTTGAACATAAAACATCCTTGGAACCCCATAAAAAATTTCTTAATGATCTTAACATACTTTATAGGATGATTTTATTTTGGCAAATAAATGATGAAATTTTTTATTATGTTTCTCTTGACTTAATATTGCCTTGGTAAGCTTTTGAGCCTTTTAAGATGGTATATTATTATCACAAATTTTAAAACCCTTATTTATTCTATATTAAGTGATTGTCATATCCCTCTTAGTATTCTAGAACTTGGTTTGTGACTTAGGCAAAATAGTGTTTGAATTATGAAAATCCCTATTTCAATTAATTCCTCAAAATATTTGGATTAGTTTCATTATCTCGACCTTAGATTCAATTCAAAAGCTTTCAAACATTAGTTTATCTCTGAATCAATCCTAATTATTTAAGATCACCTAGGTTTATCTCTAAATCACTAGGCGTAATGAGCAAAAATCAAATTGAATAGCAAATAAAAATTTATTAAATCGAAAGCCAATGTAAATCATACAAGCATTGTTACACCTCTTTCATCCTAAGAAAAAAGGGTTTAGTTACCCATGATACAATAACACTCCAAACTAAGATTCAAGAAAAGATGAATAATAGACAATATTACCCTTATAGATGAACAACTCTAGATCAAGTATAGAAGGGCTTTTATGTTCCTCCTTGATTAATCCTTGTTCTTCCTTTATTTTTCCTGTTTCTTTCCTTTATACTCTATCCTTTCAATTGTCACCTCGTTGTAAAAAATTTAGAACTTTTTCAAGTTCCTAGGGTTATAGAATTTAAGTTATCTACGTAGCGAACCATGCTCGTGGTAGGTTCCACTACTAGGCCGTGGTTCTCTCTAGATACGCAAAAGTTTGGTAGCTTCAAGGCAATGCAAACCATATACTTGGGACATTGAGATAAGAGTCACAATTGCTTGAGGTTAAGGAACTTGAACCAATTTAGAAGAGTGGTGAAAGTGGAACACTAGAGTGGAGTGACCATATTTTTGCTTTATTATATTAATGGGCTAACTTTTGTACTGAGTTTTCTTAAGCTTATGCCATGTTGGCCTTGGAGCTTGAAGACTTAAAGACAATTGCATTGGAAGCAAAGCCTTGTAAAAGAAAGAAAATACAAAATATTATAAATTTTTGCACTTTCGCCCTTGTATTCTAGGGCATTTACTTTAAGGAAATTGTACTTTTTGGACTTTGATTTATTTAGTTGATTAGGAGTATTGCATTTAAATATTAGTTTACTTTTGTGCACCACGACTAGTTTTGCTTTATTTGCTTTTGCTATTTTTTTTCCTTTTTCTTACTTTGCTACTTGTCATTCTCATCTCTTTCATTGTACCATGTCTTCTTCTAGGCAAGATAGAACACCTAACATGTTTGAGGTTTTAATTAAACAACTAGGTGTCCTTAATTTTAAATTAGATTCTTATGAGGTTAAGAATAATTTTACCATAGAAAAAATAATAAAAAGATAAAAAAAGGTTCCTCAGGAAGTTCATAAGAAGTTAAAAGAAATTTAGGATCATAATTTAGAATATGATACCAATGGAAATAAGAAAATAGGTTTGTGTCAAAATGAAAAAAAAATATCAAAGTTAAGGCAAAAACATAAAACATATATGGATAAGAAAGTGAAACTTTATTGGAATGTGTATGATAGGTATAAGAAAAAGAAAAAAGCAGTCAAAGGTGAAAATAAAAATAGAGAACATAAGGGCTTGTCTTTAAACAACCTTAGTGTTTCAACAAAGAGACACCTTGATCATAGTTTCCCTACTCCTATGATCAATAATAGTTTGTCCATCTCAATCATTAGTGATAGTCTTCCTGTCATTAGCGATAGTTTACCTCTCTCAAACATTATTTCTAAACCTCAGGAAGACCATAAAATGGTAGAAAAATCCTTTCACATTTCACCCGTTCCTAGTAAAAAAAGTGGTCAGTCGTAGTTTATAGTCGTCTTAGGGTTAGTTCTAGGATGTATATAATCATAATAGGATCTTATAAAATTATCATGTCTTTACTCTTTTAAATTGTCATTCCCAAGAGTCATTTCATATGTTATCATGCTGCATAGTAGGATTTTTATAGGATTAACTTTTTGTCCATCTTATCACGTGTCTATTTTATTGCATTTTTAACCACATTTTATTTATGATCATGTTGATCTTATTCATTTTTATAAAGGATTATATCATAAACTAGTTGCTTCTATGAACGTGTTGCTATAAATAGCTCCTAGTTTATATTCCATTATATACTATGATCCTTTTAGGGCATCATTTTCATTCATGATTTATGATCTGCCTTTCTTTCAAATAGTATCACGTGATCATACCTTCATATTATCTTCCACATCTCTCATGCATTGCATCAATAAGCTTATTATTAGGATGTTTGGCATACCCCATACTTTTGCATGTGCATTTTTATAATAATATCTCATTGCATTTTATGATGATCATTTTGTTTTGACCATGTCTCAAATAAAAAGGTTAGTTTTTGACCCTAGTTGAATACTTCCTAAAATTCTTTATTTTTTTAATTTTTTTAATTTTCCCTCTCTTTTATCATAAGTGGTCTCATTACTCTCTTTCTTTTTATCGATTCTTATGTCTTAGATTTAAGGATAAATCATTTTTAAGAAGGGGAGCATGATGAGGACACAATCCAAGTAAATCATTTCTTTGATTTCTCTCAATAAAGGAAGCTCGAAAAACCCTTACAAAGTTTACAAGTTAACAAAAAGGGCTTCTTAAAAAATTCTTTGGGCCTGCTTGGTCTTAATTCCTTTATATGTACAAAATTATTTTTAGCTTAGAAATAGTTTGGAAATATTAGAAATAGGTTAGAAAAGCTCAATAGGCCATAGGTTTGGGCTTAAATAGCCACTTTTGCTTAATGGGTCACTTTTGGGCCTTCTATTTTGGCCACCATTTCTTAGTTTTCCTTAGTTTTAATGCTTTAGAGTTTAGGAGAGAGTGAAGCCCATTAGGTTAGAAAAAGTGTCACCCCCTAGCTTATAAATAGCATGCTCTCCTTTGTAATATGGACATCTTGAATTTGGAGAATACATTTGAGTATTTGTAAAGCGAGTTTAATTTTCCTTCTTTGTTTTAGCTAGGCGATAAGTCTTGAAAAGACTTAATTAATTGGAAATAATTGACTTTATTTTATTTAATTATCAAGTTTGGAAGTAATTAGGAAGTATTCATTCATTTATGCAATTATACTATTCAATAATTATGTTAGCTTTTATTAAGAAAAACTATGAAAAAAGAATACATAAGTAATAAATTGAGAAAAGTTATTTCTTAGGTTATAAGTTATTTGAGTGTACTAACGCTAGCTGCCAGCGTACCTATGCTAGGCTTTTAATTATGTTTATTTTCAGGTTCCAGAACCTCAACGTACTTACGCTGCTCATTATCGTACATACGATGGACTAATTAAGGATTCAATATACCTACGTTGTATTGATGTTTCCTGTTACGCTTAGACTTTGGAGCAAATCAAAGGAGCAGCGTACTCACGCCACAAAAAGCGTGCCTATGCTGAAGATATAAGAAATTCCAAAATCTCGACGTACCCATGCCACACTTACTCTTATAATTACGCTTGAATTAATTGCATCAGGTATGGGTCCAGAAGGTCAGCATGCTTACACTAGAGAGCTGCGTACCTACACGCAAGGGAATGACAAAGACCCATAATTTAATCAGAAGGTCAACATGCTTACGCTGACCCAGAGCATAGTAACACACAAACAAAGCTTCAAAGGGAAACTCTAGGGAGAAGGCCAGCGTACTTATACTGGTGAGGAGTGTAATTACGTGTAACTACGAGGGAATCAGAATAACTTTTGAAATTCAATTGTATTTATGTTAATTTAAGTTTGCCTATTTATTCGTAAGTCCCTTAGGGAAAAATCCAGAATTATTTCATTTAGTAGTTGTTAGTTATTTTTAATTGATATAAATAGTTTTAGTAATGTAATTAACATATACAAGATTTTAGATATAGATTTATTCTTAAAATTTCAACTTCTCCCTATAATTTTCTCTCTAAACTCTCTACATTACATTATATCTTCAACCTTCATTATCATATTTTCTCCTGCCATGGATTGCTAAACCCATAAGGTTGGAGCTTGTTGAAGCTTCAATGGAGGTTTCACTCTGTGGTTGAGGCAATTCCTATGTTGGAGCATGTCAGAACAAAGCAAGGAGTGGTGTTTCAGCTCTGATTTGGAAGATTCAGACCTAATTTTGAGTTTCTCTCCAAAGAGGAATCATGGCTAAGAGCTCTGGTATATTCCTTGCAACCTAATTACTTCAGACCTAAGAATTTAGGTGAATAATTAGGGTTTATTTCTCTAATTTCACATTAGGTTTCAGTGTGCATGATCACCTAAGGGATTAGGGTTTATACACAGTGAAATTAGCATTAATCACCTAAGAAATTAGGGATTAGTCATCTGTGAAATTCCACATGCCTGTAACTAGGAATTTGCACCTCATTCATGTGAGTCTTGATTGAAATTGAAAGCTGAAGCCAATTCCAAGCTAATCTTAATTTTGTGTTTCGCATTAGTACTTTTATTGCATGTTAATTACTGAACTTGCATATTAAAAAACAAAAATATTAAATCAGCAATACATAAAAAGAAATATCATGAATTGTTCAGATTTACTATTTGGTTTAGATAGTATCAGTCCTTGGTTGTGGTAATTGCTGCAATCCCCGCGGAATGATACAAATATTCTACTTTTTAAAGATTAGTGTGCTTGTAAAAAATTTCATCATTTGATAAGAAAGCATCAAGTTAATGGTGCCGTTGTCGGGGATTGTTGAGTAATATCAACAATCCTTGGACCGGTACTAGACTGAACCACTTTATGTTTTTTATTGTTAGTTTAGTTGCAATTATGTTTGTTAGTTAGTTGTAATACTAGGCAGTATTAGCAGTAGTGTAGAGTATATCTAGTTTCTTGTGTGAATTTAGTATATGCAGGCTAGGGATAAAGAGGAACCATTCTTCTTTGATCCTGATATCAATTTTCTTGAAAGAAGGTTGATTAAAGAAAAGAAACAAAAAGATCAAGCTAAGATGGAAAACAGGAGAGTTACATTAAGTGACTACTTTAGGCCAACTGATGAGGGGATGCAATCTAGCATTCTCAGGCCACCAATTGCAGCAAATAATTTTGAATTAAAATCAACACTATTACAATTGGTAAGGAATGATCAGTTTAGAGAAAGTGAAGTTGAGGATCCTAATCTATATTTAACTAGTTTCCTCTAAATCTATGATACAGTTAAATGAATGGTGTTCTCAATAAAGCAATTCGGCTAAGATTGTTTCTTTTTTCTCTTCTGGATAGGGCTAAGGCTTGGTTACAAAGCCAACCAAGGGGTAGTATCTCTACCTGGGAGGATTTGACTTGAAAGTTTTTAATTAAATATTTTCCTCCTTCTAAGTATGCTAGGCTGCATAATAAAATCACATGTTTCCAACAGAGAAAAGATAAGTCTTTGTTAAAGGCATCGGATAGGTATAAGGAGAGTTTGAGGAAATTTCCTTATCATCAAATACCTAACATGCAACAGGTTAATATTTTTTACAATGGAGTCAAACCAACAACTAGAGTGTTAATTGATGCCTCAGCTAGAGGTTCTTTGACTACCAAAATAGTAGATGAGGCTATTGAACTAATAGATGTGATGGCCTCAAATGAATGCTTAATTAGTGAAAGAAACAATATGCTCAAGAAGGGACTTATGGAGTTAGATATACAGGATGCTTACTTAGCACAAAGTAAGTTGATTACTCGGCATTAGAAAAATTGAGTGTGCAAATTTTTGAGATTCAAAAGCCTAGTCAAGTGTGCATGATGAGTTGTGATTTTTGTGGTGGTGACCATGAAAATGGATTGTGTGATTCCAATGGTCAGGCTGAACAAGTGAATTACATAGGTCAACAAAGGAGTTACCCATCTAATTGATTTAATCCTAACTATAGGAATCACCCAAACTTTTCTTGGTAAAGAGGGCCTCATTTAAATCAAAATATGAATCAAAATAAGGCCCAAGGTCATCCATCACAATAGCCAATAAATATATCACAACCTCAATCCCCACCTACTAAAGAGAAATCTGAATTAGAGAGTGTCTTGTCTCAGTTCATTCAGGCTACTCAAACTAGCTTTAAGAAACAAGAAGCATCCATCCAAAATTTAAGAAATCAGGTTAGACAATTATCAAAATAATTGGTTGAGAGGCAAGTTGGAAACTTTCCAGCAGACACTAAAATTAACCCAAAAGAACAATGTAAAGCTATCATGACAAGGAGTGGGAAAACTCTAGTTGACCCTACTCCAATTCAAAGCAAGTGTGAGAAAGAAAAAGAAGAGAGCCAAGAAAAAGAGGCAATAGAAAAACTAAATGAAACTGAAAAAGAAAAAAAAGAAACTAAAAAAGAAAAAAATGATATTGAAATAGAAGAGGCAACTAAAATAGCTCCTGAAAAATTGAAGCATGCTCCTTTTTCTTAAAGATTTAAAAAACAAATCGAGGAGAAAAAGTTTTCCAAGTTCTTAGATGTCTTTAAGAAACTCCACATAAACATTCCATTTACAAAGGCATTGTAAGAGATGCCTTCTTAGGCAAAGTTTATGAAAGAGCTTTTATCTAAAAAAAGGAAATTGAAAGGTGATGAAACAATTGCCCCCACTCAAGAGTGTAATGCAATTATTCAGAAAAACATTACCTCAAAAACTTGAAGATCTAGGCTCTTTCACTATACCTTGTGCAATTGGTGATGTGCATGTAGGGAGTGCCTTATATGACTTAGGAGCTAGCATAAACTTCTTTAATGAGAAAATTAGTAATAAATGATCTTTAACCAACATGAATGTCCTTGCCGTTAGCTGATAAATCAATTAAACATCCTTATGGCATATTGGAAGATCTGTTAGTAAAGGTTGATAAATTCATATTTCCAACAGACTTTGCAGTGAGATACCATTAATCATAGGAAAACCATTCTTAGCAACAGGTAGAGCTTTAATTGATGTAGAAAAAGATGAATTAATGCTAAGAGTTCAAGAGAAGCAAGTGGTCTTCAATGTGTTTAATACTATGAAGCATCCACTTGAGACATTGGATTGCTTTATGATTGAGGAAATCTCTAATTATAAAACTCCTATGTTATTGAAAGCTAAAGAGGAAGCTTTGAAAGCTTTCCTTGAGGATGATTTTGACTCTGAAAGTAAGGAGTTAAATGAAGATGAAATTGAGATGTTGTATCTACTTGATAAAGAAGAAGTAATGCAAAAGAGGGATGAAATGAAGGAGGAATTAAATGAGAAGCCTAGGGAGGTAGTAGAAGGAAAAACATGAATTAAAGCCTCTACCTTCTCATTTAAAGTATGCTTTCTTAGGGGAAAATGAGTCGTATCTAGAGATTATAAGTGTTGAACTTAGTAATAAGGATGTTGACAAATTAATGAGGTATTTGTTAAAACATAAATTTGCTATAGGTTAGAAAATTTTAGATTTGAAGGGGATTAGTCCATATTTTTGTATGCAAAAAATTTTAATGGAATAGGATTATTCCTTAGTTGTCCAACCACAGCGGAGGCTAAACCTTGTAATGAAAGAAGCTGTGCAAAAAGAAGTGGTTAAGCTGTAAGATGCAGGGGTCATATATCCTATCTCGGATAGTGCTTGGATCAGCCTGGTTCAAGTAGTACCCAAGAAAAGAGGTATGACCATCATAAAAAATAAGTAGGGAGAAGTCATTTCAACTAGGCTTACAACAGGATAGAGAATGTGTATAGATTATAGGTGGTTGAATGATGCTACTAGGAAAGATCACTTCCCTTTGCCATTTGTGGACCAAATGTTAGAAAGGCTATGTGGCCACAAATATTATTACTTCCTAGATGGGTATTCTGGGTACAACCAAATTGTAGTTAACCTAAAAGATCAAGAAAAAACTGCTTTTACTTACCCATATAGGATCTTTGCTTATAGGCGCATGCCTTTTGGATTATGTAATGCACCAGCTACATTTCAAAGGTGCATGTTGGCAACATTTGGGGATATAGTTGAGAAGTTCATCAAAGTTTTTAGGGATGACTTCTCAGTTTTTGGAGTTGACTATGATATATGCCTTGGCAACTTGGCAAAAGTGCTAATGAGATGCCAAGATACTAACCTTGTTCTCAACTAGGAGAAATGCCATTTTATGGTGAGAGGAGGGATAGTTCTTGGCCATAAAATCTCTGCTGAAGGCATAGCGGTAGACCGTGCTAAGATTGAAATGATAGAAAAACTTCTTTCTCTTATTAATGTTAAAGGGGTGAGGAATTTTTTAGGTTGTGCAGGGTTCTATCGTAGGTTCATTAAGGATTTCTCTAGGATTTCAAAGCCCTTGACTGATATATTAGTAAAAGATGCTCCACTTGTGTTTAGCGAGCATTGTTCCATGGCTTTTACAAGTTTGAAAGAAAAACTAGTTTTAGCCCCTATCCTTGCAGCACCAGATTGGTCTTTATCTTTTGAACTTGTGTAATTCAAGTGATTTTGCTGTGGGGGTTATGTTGGGTCAAAAGAAAGATAAGCTGACCCATGTCATTTATTATACAAGTAAGGTGTTGAATGAGGCACAAGTTAATTACACCACTACTGAGAAAGAAATGCTTATTGTGGTGTATGCTTTTGACAAATTCAAATTATATCTGATTGGTGTAAAAGTAATTGTTTATACAGACCAATCAACACTTAAGTATTTGCTTGCTAAAAAGGAGTCAAAGTCAAGGTTCATCAGATGAGTTCTTTTATTACAAGAGTTTGATTTAGAAATTATAGATAAAAGAGGAAAAGAGAACTCTATAGCTGATCAGCTATCTCGTTTGGAAGGTGATGCTAAAATTATTCCGATTAAGGAAGAATTTCTAGATGAGAGTTTGATGAGAATAGAGCAAAGTCCATGGTATGCTGACATGGCAAACTTTAAGATTGCAGCAATGGTGCCAGAGGGATGGACATCCCAAATGAGAAAAAAATTCTTTCATGACAATAAGAGCTTTTTATGGGATGATCCATTCTTGTATAAGATTGGTGTAGATGGTGTAATCAAGCGATGTGTGCCTGAGACTAAACAAGAGAGAATTCTTTGGCACTACTATGATCCTCAATATGGAGGGCACCATGGTTCTTCAGGAACCGCTGCCAAGGTGTTACAATGTGGCTTCTACTGGTCAACCATCTTTCAGATGCCAAGAATTATGTCCAGAGGTGTGATAAATGCCAAAGGAGTGGAGGACTCTCTGCTAAAATTAGCATGCCTCTGACAAATATCTTGGTAGTGGAGCTTTTTGATGTTTGGGGAATAGACTTCATGGGACCTTTCCTATAGTCTTTCTCCAATGAATACATTTTAGTGGCAGTGGATTATGTGTCAAAGTGGGTGGAAGCAATTCCCACTAGAACTAATGATGTACATGTGGTGCTGCGGTTTATTAAGAAAAACATTTTCTCAAGGTATGGGGTACCAAGAGTAATCATCAGTGATAGAGGGTCTTACTTTTGTAATAAATTAATGGAAAAAGGCCCTAAAACATTATAAGGTACTCCATAAAGTTTCCACTCCCTTTCATCCATAAACTTATGGACAAGTGGAATTATCCAATAGGGAAATAAAAAGGATCCTTCAGAAGGTAGTAGGTAAATCCAGGAAGGACTGGTCTGGGAAGTTAGATGATGCTTTGTGGGCTCACCATATAGCTTTTAAGACTCTAATTGACATGTCTCCTTATCATCTAGTGTATGGTAAGGCCTGCCATCTTCCTATAGAGTTAGAACGTAGAGTTTGGTGGGCCATAAAGTTGTTGAACATGGATTTTGCCCAATCTTAGGAGGAAAAAGTCCTGAAACTCCATGAACTTGATGAATTCAGGTTGATTGCTTATCATATTGCCTCTCTGTACAAAGAGAAAACCAAAAGATGGCATGATAGGAGGCTAGAAAAGAAAAAGTTTCAAGAGGAGGATCAGGTTCTATTATTCGACTCTAGGTTGAGACTCTTTCTAGGAAAATTAAAATTAAAATGGTCTGGTTCGTTCATTGTCAAGGAAGTATATCCTTATGGTGCCATTGAGGTAAGAGAACTAGATTCAGGTAGAACCTTTAAGGTTAATGGCCAAAGACTCAAACTCTATTTTAGAGAAGAGTTTGAGAGGCAAAAGATCTCCATTGAATTGCATGCACTTGCTCAGGTGTCATACTAGTGACGTTAAAGAAGTGCTCCAAGGAGGCATCCTTGAGTTCTATTCTTCTCTAAAATTTTTATGATTCAATTTGAAAACAATATATATATAAACAAAAACAAAAACAAAGAACAAGGAAAAATAAGTAAATATTAGTATGAATACTGAAAACAAGAAAAAAATATGTTGTCAGAAAAACTTCACTACTTGAATAGTGTAATATTTTCAATTAGGGAAAATAGAATAAAATTTGAGTGTAACCACGTAAATAAAAGGGTCCCTTACGCTTAAATCAATTTTCTAGAACCAGAGTCTGCGTGTGCTAACGCTGTCTGGGAGCATGCTTACGCGCGGTGAAGATAGTGGTCAAAAAGCACTATTCCTACTGACAGCGTGCCTACACTCAGTAACAACGTATTTACGCTGCTCATTTGTTTGAATTAGGGACTTTATCAAGTTGTGAGCATGCTCACGCTTCTTGTCAGTGTGCTTACACTGCAACCCTGTTCAACTAAAAGAAGTGTCAAGCTATTGCGCGTGTTTACATTCGGAGATTAGCGCTCTTACACTACGATTCTGTTTAGAGGCAAGGAAGTTCATTAAGTGTTGAGTGTACCTACGCTTACATCTAGCTTTTTACGCTAAACTTCTGTAGAGGAATTAGTTCATCAGCATTTGCATGTACCTATGCTTACACCTAATGTTCCTACATTATGTTGCTATTTAAATGTTGAAATTAGAAATAGAATGTGAGCATACCTATGCTCACTTTAAGCATTTCTACGCTGAGTCACTGTCTTAAACTGTTGATTTCATTAGGTGGTGAGCATTTCTATGCTCATCTATGGCATGCCTACACCATAAATCTGTCCAAGCATCAGAGTTTGAGCATGCCTATGATCAATCTTAGTGTTCTTACGCTGATATACTGATTAGAGTGCTAAGTTGTAAAATTTTGCATGTAATTACGCTACACTCCAGCGTCTCTACGCTGAGATTCTAGTTGTATCAGTTAGATGTCAGGGGATAAGTGTATCTACGCTTATATACAACGTGCTTATGTTGAAACTCTGTTTGTCATCCAAAGATTTTAAGAGATGAGCGCGCTTATTCTACGTCTGTGCGTTCGTACGCTTAGTTTCTATTGAGCCCTGATTAGAATTAGTGTTGAGCGTGTTTACACCCATCTCCAGCATCTCTGCATTGAGGCTTTGTTCAATTAAAAGTGTCAGTATATGCACGTACTTACGCATAAAGCAGCGTGTTTACATTGAGTTTATGTTTGTGTATTCAAAAGTCTCAAGAAATAAGCATACCTACACTATGTCTAAGCGTGCTTACGCAAGATCTCTATTTCAAATTAAGAAAAATTAGAATGAGTGAACGTTCCTACACTCAACTCAGCGTACTCACGTGTACTTCATGTTTTTGTATCAGTGTTTGAGCATTTTGATGCTCATGTGTAGCGTACGTGTAATTGGGATTGCCTTATTAATATTCCAAGCGTACTTACGTAGTTAGGAGCGTGCTTATGCTGGTCTTTTACCTATAAATACAAGATGCCAGTGTAGGAACCCTAATTTGAAAAGCTGTTATGCGTGTCTTTGCCCCATTTTGGATTCCAGCAGCCATATCTCTTTAGTCTTTCCATTGGTAACGTTTTATGCATTATTTTGTCATTAATTCCATAAAACCATTAGTTTTCCTCTCACCTTTTCAACCTTTCCTTTTCGTTTTGAACCTTTCCTATACCCTTTCACTTTCTATAAATTCCAACCATTTCAATTGCAATAGCCACAAGACCATCATGTTCCATTCAAAAATTGAAAAATTGTTGGAAATGGAGCAAGCCAAAGTTTCCCGTAAAGAGAAAGGCAAGGGATTTGCTACTTCTTGCACTCCCACTTCTACCCCACCCACTAAAAAGAGCAAGAAAGACCAGGGGAGAAGCGTTCTAAGCGCCAGGAAGATTTTGATTGGAAGAGGTTTAGGGATGCCAAGGCTGCCCAAGATTATGAAAAGAAGTTCAAAGAAAAGGGAGTGGTCAAAGATAGGGTGATGCAATTAGCGGAAGAGGGTTATCCTAACCCAACCATTTGGGCTGTAATGCTTGCAAGGGGTTGGCAGAACTTTAATAAAATTTTAGGCCATGGTTACTGTCGCGACCGGGGTCCCGGCGCGCGACGCGGACTGGTTAAAGACAAATAAAAGAAAATTGAAACGGTATTGAAATGAGGCTCTTGAGAAGCCTAAAGAAAATAAAGGGTTCAAGGAGTCACCACAAATATTTATTAAGGAAAATATTAGGAAAACCTTTAAACAGCACTGGTTTTTTTTTAAAAAAAAATGAGATTCTGTTTAGTCCGGGAGTCGAATTACAGGAGGGGAAGGTATTAGCACCCCACACTGTCCGTAAAAAGAACGGTTATCCAAATTGATCATGCATAATTTCAAAAATGATTATCAAATATTTCATCCTTCATAAAACAATCATAAATAATATACACAATAAAAAATATATATAAATATGAATAAAACAAAGATAATAATAAAATACATCTCCTAAGTTTGTTGTTTTTGGTTCTAAAAAAATAAATAAGCAAATGATTAAAAGACCATAAAAATAAAAAAGATTAAAAAAAACAATAAGACTTCTTGTCTTACTTATTTTCTAATAAAAAATTGATTTTATTGAGAAATATAAAGTTTAAAACAAACAAACAAATAAATAAATAAAGATAAAAGGAAAAAAATAGAATTAAACACATCAACTTGAAGATAAAGAAATATAATACACTTCATTAATCAAAATTGACAAGGAATATTATTTAATTATCTTTTAGAAAAAATAAGATTAATAAGATGTCTCATCTAAATTAATCTCATCTTAAATTTTAAAAAAATGAATGAATAAATAACACACTACTTATTAGTCTTGATTTTTTAGTTTTTTTTTATTTTTTTATGAAAGTGATTTTTTTCTTAATTATCAAAAAGTTACTAAGAGAAAATAATAGGAAATCATGACCATAATAAAAATAGATAATTATGTATATATACATATTTATAAACTATTAAAATGGTCAAACGTAAATAAATAAATAGAAAGTGTAGAAAAATAAATAAATAAATAAAAAGGCAAAAAGATAAATAACCAAAAATAGAAGTACAGAGAATAAATAATAATAATAAAATAAAGATACAGAAATATAAATAAAAGTTAAAAAAACATAATAAAAATAAATAGACATAACAATAAATACATAAAAATAAAAGAGCAAAAAAATAAATACATAAAATAAAGGGCAGAAAAATAAATAATAAAAAATAAAGGAGCAAAAATGTAAATAACAAAAATAAAGGGATAGGAAAGTAAATACATGAAAATAAAGGGGCAAAAATGTAAATAATAAAAATAAAGGGACAGAAAAGTAAATACATGAAAATAAAGGGGTAGAAAAGTAAATAGCAAAAATAAAGGGGCAGGAAAGTAAATACATGGAAATAAAGGGGCAGAAATATAAATAACAAAAATAAAAGGGCAGAAAAGTAAATACATGAAAATAAAGGGCAGAAAAGTAAATGACAAAAATAAAGGGGCAGAAAAGTAAATATATGAAAATAAAGGGGCAGAAAAGTAAATGAAAAATAAAGGGACAGGAAAGTAAATAAATAAAATAAAAGGGCATAAAAATAAATAAAAAAATAAAAAAAAATAAAGAAAATAAACTAATAACTACAGAATATAAAGTGCGGATAAATAAAGTACAGAAAAATAAATTAACAATAATAAAAGTGCAGAAAAGTAAATAAAGAGAAATAAAGGTGTAAAAAAAATAAATAAAGAAAAATAAAGGTACAAATAAATAAATAAAGATGGAGATGTATAAAAATAAATAAACATATAAATAACTGCAGAAAATTAAAGTGCGGGAAAATAAAGTGCTTGAATATAAATAAAGAAAAATAAAAGTGCAGAAAATAAATAACAATTAAATAAAGACGAATAAATAAATGTAAATAAACAACCTTGTATTAATAAAAAATACCTTGGTACAAGATCAATTACAGAGAAACTAGAACGGAAGTCGGGAAATCAATTTTGTGTAGATTTCCTTCATTTTTGGTTTTGTTTGGACTCGATTTGAAGGTATTTGGACACCGGTTACAACACTTGGACGGTATTTTGGCTCACAAAAACTCACATACTAAGACAAACAAGAGTGATGCACTCATTTTCCTAACTAGGATTACACAATATAATTTTTAAAAACCAAAACTTCTAAAAATTCTCACAAAAATTTAACACTCTTTCCCCTCTTTTTCTTCTTCTTTTTTCAAAATGCTTCAATATCACCTTCTATTTATAGAAGAAATTTGACATTGGATCCTCCATAAATGACATCAATTTTCTACTTTTTCAATTTGTCCAAATTTGATGTGAATTTCCCCAATTTTCTCCAATTATCCAACCAAACCGGGGCCCACCACTAATAAACCACCGATCTTTCCTTTTTCTTTTCTTTTCTTTTTTTTTTGAATTTCGTTTTTTTCAGATTTTTTTTGGAACTTTTTTTTTGGGCCCATATTTATTTTGGGCCTCTTTTTTTTAGATTTTTTTCTTTTTTTTTGTTTGGGCCCATTTTTGGCCTTTTTTTTATTTATTTTTTTATTTTCATTTTTATTTATTTTTTTTGGTTTTTTTTGTTTGCCCATTTATTATTTTATTTTTTCTTTTTTTCCTTTTTTTTTATTATTTTTTTTTTGGGCCTTTTATTTAAAAATACAAATGGAAGCATAAATTATTTATTACATATATAGAAATATATAAAATATCCAATAAATATAAATTACTACCCACACTATAAGGAGTAAAAAGGTAGTCACAAAACATCGTCTTCCCTCCCTTATTCTTTCCTCTTGGCTTCGGCATCCATCAGTCATTGCTTGAGAGAAATGAAGAGAATTGATGAAATGAAAGGTGTGGTAGGAAATGAAGAGGGATTGGGTATTTATAGAAATGGGGAAGGGTTACTATTTCAACGGTCACTATGCAATTTTTAATAATATTTTTTTTAAATATGATCCGGGGTGGCAATCTGGACTGGACGAGGTTCTAAGCACTATACCGCGTCATCAATGAGAACTGGTAAGTCATAACCGGGGTCTGAAATCATTGGTCAACTATGGACATTTCTCTTCACCTCGGTTAAATATTAAGCATTAGGGAATCTCCTGCAGGTTTACCTCCGGTGTGTCTTGAAGTTCAAGTACGGATTAACACATCAGTTTTAACTTGAAGAACCTCGGATTCCCACCAAACTGAGGTGTAAAATACCGTACTCTACTGAGGCTGAACGAGCTTAGAACTAATGAGGTAACACCAAACATGAGACCGTGCTAGGACCCCGGTTAATGCAGTCAACATTGACTCCGGATTCTAGGACAAATAAACTCTCTTTTTTTTTCTTTTTTTTTTACTCTTTTTTTTTCTACATGTCTTAATATATATTTTGCCGGACAAAAATAGGTGTTCACAGATGCCCCTCTTTACTTCTTTTCATGAAAGAATATGAGACATATTCATATTATTGATGTGAAAAGAAAGTAAAGACGTGAACACCACTAAGAATACTCGACAACTTTTGGCGAGAAGTAAATAGCCGAATGGTGTTGTCCCAATGCTAGACAGTTTAAGGAGAGGCACCTGGAACATGACAGGAAGATAAATGACATAACCTAGGGGTTAATACCTGAAGCTTTGGAAAAATATGAAGTTGCCTTGACATTTCGAAGAGCCTAAGAATGGGTATTTGAGGCTTCGACACAAAATAGATGACAGGGGGATGCCCTTGAATGATTTTGATTGAGATAGCCTAGGGAAGGATACCTGAGGCTTTGTCATGAGAATAAATGACTAGGGGGATGCCCTGATTTGATTTTGATTGAGATAGCCTAGGGAAGGATACCTGAAGCTTTGACATGAAACTAAATGACTGGGGGGATGCCCCTGATTTAATTTTGATTGAGATAGCCTAGGGATGGATACCCGAGGCTTTGACATGAAAATAAATGACTGGGGGGATGCCCCTGATTTGATTTTGATTGAGATAGCCTAGGATGGATACCCGAGGCTTTGACATGAAAATAAATGACTGGGGAAATGCCCCTGATTTGATTTGAGTAGCCTAGGAATGGATATCTAAGGCTTGGACATGAAGTAAGACTTAAAGGAAATACCTCTACCATAATGACTTATGGTGGAGAATTATATGAGATTTATGCTCAAGAAGAATGTGTCTGAGATTGACTTTTCTGACTTAGTGTGGGTTCCGAGTGAATACAAGGATTGCATTTTCACATCTTAGTAAACCATCCCGACTGGAGTTAGGTGATAGGCTGAAACTGTTGATCTCGACTCTTCATGGGGAATATTTGTCCTTGTTGTAACCTCAACCCTGCATAGAAGAAATAATCAAGTGGAAAACCAAAGGTTAAAGATCTTGTTTCCTCCAAGTGACTACCACAATCCTTATGGGACTTGTTATTACTCATGGCAGAGCGGAATATCCTGATTACCAAGGTCTGTGTAATTGGGAAGTATCAAGCTTGTTTGAGATTAAAAATATGCCTTTCATGATTTTTAGTATTTTTCACAAAATGCATGCAAATGAAACCTGACAAGACAAGGATTGGAACTGAAATTGAGAATTCCATATATTTACTTGGGAAAATTACAAGTTTACATCATAATTTTTAATCCAAACTTTTAGAGGACATAAAGACTACCCTATCCCTTTAGAGTATGCTCAAGCATAATACTTCTTGACTACATCTGAATTGACCGGGAAAGATAACTCCTCACCATCCATGTTCGTCAAAATCAAAGCTCCTCCAGAAAAGGCTCTCTTTACGACGAATGGTCCTTCATAATTTGGCCTCCATTTGCCTCTGTGATCATTTTGATTCGGCAAGATTTTCTTCAATACCAAATCACCTTCATGAAATTGACGAGGTCGCACTTTCTTTTCGTATGCCTTCTTCATACGCTTTTGGTATAACTGCCCATGACAGAGAGCGGTTAACCTTTTCCCGTCAATTAAATTTAATTGATCATACCAGGACCGAACCCACTCAGCTTCTTCTAATTTGGCATCCATGATTACTTTTAAAGATGAAATTTCCACTTCTATTGGTAAAAAGCTTCCATACCATACACCAATGAGAAGGGTGTTGCCCCTGTTGAAGTTCGTACAGAGGTACGATACCCATGTAAAGCAAAAGGAAGCAACTCACTCCAGTCTTCGTAGGTTTCAACCATCTTTTGTATGATTTTCTTTATATTTTTGTTAGCAGCTTCCACTGCTCCATTCATCTTAGGTCTGTATAGAGATGAATTAAGGTGTTTGATTTTGAATTCCTCATAGAGTTCATCCATTATTTTATTATTCAGGTTTGTGCCATTATCAGTGATGATCTGATTTGGTAAACCATATCTACAAATCAATTCTCTCTTGATGAATTTGATCACAACATTTTTAGTCACATTGGTGTAGGAAGCTGCTTCAACCCACTTAGTGAAGTAATCAATGGCCACCAAAATAAAGCGATGCCCATTCGATGCTTTTGGTTCAATGGGACCAATAACATCTATGCCCCACATAGCAAAAGGCCAAGGCATTGTTAGAACGTGCAAAGAAGATGGTGGTGCATGAATGTTGTCTGTATAGGTTTGACACTTGTGACATTTCTTGGCATAGTTATGATAATCATTTTCCATCGTCATCCAATAATATCCAGATCTGAGAATTTTTCTTGCCATCGAGTGCCCATTTGCATGTGTTCCGAAAGGCCCTTCATGAACATCCTTCATGATTTTTTTAGCTTCCCTTGCGTCTACGCAACGAAGGAGAACAAAATCATAATTTCTCTTATAAAGTGTATTCCCAGTCATAAAGAAATTCATGGCTAGGCACCTGAGGGTTCTTTTATCATCTTCTGAGATACCAGGGGGATATTCTTGATTTTGAATATAATTTTTGATGTCATGAAACCATGGTTCCCATCGGGCTCTTCTTCTATCTCATGACAATATGCAGGTTCAAGACGCCTTTCAATCTCGATGAAGGGCATGTGACACTCCCTACTTATGTTGAACATGGAGGCCAACGTGGCCAAAGCATCGGCTAATTGGTTATCATCCCGAGAAATATGATGGAAAGAGACTTCATCAAACCCTTTGATTAGTTCCATGATGTGAGCTTGATAAGGAATCAATTTGCCATCTCTAGTACCCCATTCTTCTTTCAGTTGATGAATCACCAAGGCAGAATCTCCGTATATTTGTAGAGATTTCACCTTTGCTTCAAGTGCCGCCTGAATCCCCAAAGCACAAGCTTCATATTCTGCAATATTATTGGTACAATCAAAACAAAGTCTAGCAGTGAATGGGAAAAACTTGTTATCTGGTGAGATTAGGATGGCTCCAATCCCATGCCCCAGTGTATTTGACGCCCCATCGAACATCAAAATCCAAGTTCTATTAGGACAATCTTTTTCTTCTGACAACATCATAATATTTTCGTCAGGAAATTCGAATGACATTGGTTGGTATTCTTTTAGGGGATGGTGGGCCAAATGATCAGCTAAAGCACTCCCTCTTACAGCTTTTTAGGTGACATGAATGATATCATACTCAGTCAAAAGAACCTGCCAACGAGCTATTCTTCCCGTCAGAGCCGGTTTTTCAAAGATGTACTTAATTGGGTCCATCTTAGATATCAACCAAGTAGTATAAGATAACATGTATTGCCTTAGGCGACGAGCAGCCCATGCTAATGCACAACAAGTTCGTTCCACAGTGGAATATCGTGCTTCGTACTCAGTGAACTTCTTGCTCAAATAGTAAATAGCATGCTCTTTTCTCCCAAACTCATTATGCTGCCCCAGTACAGAGCCCATAGACTCATCTATCACTGTCAAATACAACAGGAGTGGTCTTCCCGGGGTTGGGGGAACCGAGATCGGTGGGGATTGCAAGTATTGCTTTATTTGGTCAAAGGCCTCCTGACAATCATCATTCCATTGTGATGGTTGATTTTTATGAAGCAACTTAAAGATTGGATTACATACAGCTGTTAGTTGAGAAATGAAACGAGCTATGTAATTCAACCTTCCAAGGAATCCTCGTACTTCTTTTTCAGTGCTAGGAGCAGGCATTTCCATGATTGCCTTTACTTTATCAGGATCCACTTCGATACCTTTCTCACTGACAATGAAACTAAGCAACCTTCCAGAACTAGCCCCAAAAGTGCATTTAGCCGGATTTAATCTGAGTTTGAATTTTCTCAGGCGTTCAAAGAGCTTTCGTAAGTCAATCAAGTGACCTTCAACGGATTTGGATTTGGCAATAATATCATCCACATAAACCTCTATCTCTTTATGCATCATGTCATGAAATAGAGTTACCATCTCTCTTTGGTAAGTGGCACCAGCATTTTTCAATCCAAAAGACATCACCTTGTAGCAGAAGGTTCCCCACAAAGTAATGAAAGTGGTTTTTTCCATGTCTTTGGGTGCCATCCTGATTTGGTTGTACCCAGAAAATCCATCCATGAATGAAAAAATAGAATGTTAGGCCGTGGTATCAACAAGAACATCAATATGTGGTAATGGAAAGTCATCTTTTGGGCTAGCTCTATTCAAATCCCGGTAATCAACACACATTCGTACCTTCCCATCCTTCTTCGGGACCGGAACAATGTTGGCCACCCATTCAGGGTATTTGGAGACAGCCAAGAACCCAACATCCAACTGTTTGGTTATCTCTTTTTTAATCTTTAAGAGCATTTCTGGCTTCATCCTTCTCAACTTCTGCTTTATGGGGATGCAACCGGGTTTCAATGGCAACTTGTGTTCAACGATGCAGTTATCCAATCCCGGCATATCCTGATACAACCAAGCAAACACATCGCTAAACTCGACCAACAATTCTATTAATTCCCTCTTATGTTCTCTACTCAAAGAGGTGCCGATCTTGACTTCTTGTTTGTTTTCTTCACTCCCCAAATTTATGACTTCAACAATTTCTAGATAGGGAGAAATTTCTTTATCTTCCTGATCTAGCAGCCTTAGTAATTTAGGGGAAGGTTCATCGGACTCTTCATCCTCTTCGCTTGTTGGATTAAAATCATGATAGGAGAAAGCAATCTTATTATTTTGGAATTCAATTTCAGATTTGCAATTTATTTAATATAAAAAAGGCAAAATAAGGAAAATGATAATTGAACTTAACTTTTATTTATTTGAAATGATAAAGGAAACATGTTTTGCCCTTATTAAAACTCATCCTAAGGCTTTAGGCATAGCCAAAGGATTTAAACAAAAACCTACAAAGTGAACAATTACTTTAAAATGATCTCTGGAAGCTCAACGGCTTCCCAATTACACAGTTCAGTATCTGAAGGACAAGGGTAAATCAAGTTTTCTCCTCTCTTGGACTCATCATCGACGACCGCCACTTGGCCTGGAGATGTCAAGCCTGCACTCCTGAAGCTTTGGTAAAGGTCACAGATAGGGATCTTCGCAGTTAGGGGTTCTCGATTTTCTAACCGTGCAAGTCGTTTTTCTCTTTTATCTGCGAAAACCTTCGCTCTTTTCATTGGAGATGGATGATATCCTAGACCAAAGCTGTTCTTATTCTTCTTAACCAATAATGGTCTTACTTCTCCATCAAGCATCTTCCCAAGCCCTTTCCCTGGCTGGAATCCAGATTTCATCATTACTTTAGCCACCATCATAGAAGCTTTGGAAGGACGAGCTAGTTGTAACCCTTCGCTCACATAAGTGGTGTGAGCAATTTCCAATGATTGGAAAGAAGTCTCAAGACTTTCTTCAGCCGCTTCTATATATGGAGTTGATATGGGCTTGCTGATAAGGAAATCTCCCTCACCAGAAACAATGACTAGCTTGTTGTTTACCACAAATTTGAGCTTTTGATGAAGGGTAGATGGCACCACACCGACAGAATGTATCCAAGGCCTCCCCAATAGACAGCTATAAGTAGGATTGATATCCATCACTTGAAATAATACGTTGAAGGTGCATGGGCCCACTTGGATGGGGATCTCAATATCTTCAATGACCTCTCTCCGAGTATTGTCAAAAGCTCTTACCACCATTGTGCTTGGCTTCATATGTGACCCATCAAAAGGTAGTTGATTTAAAGTGGACTTTGGCATGATATTCAGAGAGGATCCATTGTCAACTAGGACCTTGGCTAAGATATGATCCTGACACTTGACAGAGATATGTAATGCCTTATTATGACCTCTCCCTTCAGCAGGTATCTCTTCATCGGTGAAAGTTAAGTAGTCATTTGAGGCAATATGCCCCACTATCCCTTCAAACTTTTCTGGCGAAATATCTTTCGCAACATGTGCTTTATTCAAGACTTTCAATAACCTTCCACGATGTGGTTCTGAGTCCAATAAGAGAGATAACAAGGATATTTTTGTAGGAGTGCGATTTAACTGGTCGAGGACCTGGTATTCGCTTTGCTTAATGAATTTCAAAAATTCACAAGCATCTTCATCTGTTATTCCTTGGGGAGGGTCTTGTTCTTTACCACGACTTTCTTTTTCACTTACAGGTGCATCCTCCTTTCTCAAGTTTTCAGGAGCATAAACTCGTCCGCTCCTAGTCATTCCACTTGTCTCGGAAATATTAGTCACCGAGGATGATGATCCCTTTAGGAGTTGAGGGATTACATCCACTTCATACTTCCAAGGTACTGCATGGGTATCTTTGTATGAAAATGGAGATGGGGTTCTAATTGTCAAGGACGGATGGTTTATGACTGGTTCGGTCAAAGGTTTCTTGGTGTAATAGACCACCAAAGGAACGAGGGTGACTGGGCTTACTGAGCTTGTACAATTTTGCCCATGGATCATGTTGACATCATTACAAGGGTGACGATAAACTTGTACCAGATGTGTGTCGAGTAATTTTTGAAGTATTTCAGGCATCTGATTATGAATGTCCTCATTAGAACTTTGAGTTTCAGATATTAATCCTTTCCTCAAAAGTTCATTATAGATCCATGGGAGAGGAATTTTGATATCTGAAACATTCCTAACATGATCACTTCCCAAGTCATGTGTTATTGTATTTACCCCAGCATTTCCACAATTAGGCAAAGGATTTCTAATCACATTTGGGGAGCCTTCTTCAAAATCCAACCACTTGGCATTTATCAAATCACGTACCTTAAACTTTAAGGCAATGCAATTTTTTGTAGAATGCCCCGGTGCCCCAGCATGATAATCACACTTCACATTAGGATCGTACCCCTTAGGATAGGGTGGCCCTACGAGTTTTAATGGACATCGTACAACAAGAGAACTTTTGAGAAGTTGAGGCAAAAGTTCAGTATATGTCATGGGAATTGGATCGAATTGGACAGAAGGGCGGTCATTGTTTGGCTTTTTTTTATGGAAGATTTGGGTTGGGATTTTGCATCCATTGTTGGGGAGGAGGTGGTGGTGTATTCTTGAAATTATGGACGGGTGAGGGTCTATATGATTGAGGATGGGGAAATGGATTTCCAGAAGCAGCAGCTACATAAGGGTAAGGTCCGTACGGTGGATAATGAGGTGGGAAAGGGAAAGGGGAAGGTTGAAACATTTTTTGATTATGTTGACCTTGATTTCCCATTACAGCATTTGCTTCCTCACCCTTTCTTCTTCCTACCCCTGTCATAGGTCTTCCTATTGACGGGGAACTTTGGACAACTTTTCCTGTTCTCAAACCACTTTCAATTCTTTCCCCTATTACCACCATATCAGAAAAGCTTGATGATACACTCCCAAGCATCCTTTCATAGAACGGTGGCTGAAGAGTGTCAATGAACATTGCCACTATCTCTTTCTCTATCAGGGGTGGTTCAACTTGTGCAGCCATTTCCCTCCATCGTTGAGCATATTCTTTGAAGGACTCAGTATTCCTTTTGGTCATATTTTGAAGTTGTAGCTGGTCTGGTGCCATGTCCATGTTGTATTTATACTGCTTTAGAAAGGCATCGGCTAGATCCTTCCAACAACGAATACGAGTTCGTTCAAGGTAAGTGTACCAGCTCAATGCTGCCCCAGCAAGGCTATCTTGAAAAAAAATGGATCAGCAACTTTTCATCATAAGCATATCCAGCCATCTTTCGGCAGTACATGGTTAAATGGTTACGAGGACAAGTTGTTCCTTTGTATTTATCAAATTTCGGCAATTTGAATTTGGGAGGAATTACCACATCTGGAACTAGGCATAATTCAGAAACATTTGTTACGCCTAACCCACTTACTCCCTCTACTGCACGCAACCTTTCTTCCAATATTTCCATTTGCCCTTTTGACAAAGACGCTGCTGGCTGATCAGGATTTGGTGGAGGGACCTGAGCTTTGTGTGACAAGGTTTGGGAAACACCTGTCTGTGGTATTGGGCAACCATAAGGGAAATAATATGGCACTGCTTGTGGGTTTGGTTGTGTGGCATCATTTGGAGTCTGGTGATTTTGTGGTGGAATTGTATTAGGTGGAGTGACATTGGGTGGAGCCTGAGTGTTTTGGGGAACAACTGTTGATTGGTTGAAATTTGGAGGGTTAGATACCAGGGGATTGGGAATTTGTTGAGCAGCAGGAGGATTTTCTTGATTAGGATTAGGGTGCATGGTGTAATATCCTTGAGGTAAGCCATATGGAGGCCAAGCATATACTTGCTGAACATTCTCGTCTTGGGAAACAAAAGATGGTAATGGCATACCATAAGGTTGGTGTGAGATGAATGGAGTTTCAGTGACTGGAGCAGGATCATTTAAAGGTATAGGGTTCCCCTCTTGAGCTTGAACTTGAGGAGTGGATGTTTGTTCCCCATTTCCTATAGAAGATCCCCTTTCTGTACCTCTTTTTTCAAGGAGCTTAAGTATTTCTGCCATTTGTTCCTTGATCTGGCCAACTTTATTCCTCAATTCTTCAACTGAGTTTTCCGGCTTTGCCATGAGTCTTGTTTGCAGTCGGGTTTGATAAGGATGCTTTGAGCCCTTCCTCCCCGTGATGAGAGTAAATACAAAGAAACCTCCTTTGGTACAAGAACAAGTATTGTTAAATGACATAAAGAGATGTAAAGTAAATTCATGATGAATTTTAAATATCGGTAAGCAAAGATAAACCTTTCTTTTAGAATGTCTTTTTCTAAAGTACTAAGTTAGAAGAAAAATGGAAATTCAACATGAGATTTATTCATTGATCAACAAGTTCTGATACATTATTTGTTACAACAAATCAAAATCAATTCTCTCTCGCTCTAGCAATCCAGACCTTCATTTCATCCAATCGCCCCTTGCAGTATTGGATGAATGTTGCAATTTCCTCCGGTGTAGAAAGCGGATTCATCATTGCTTCAGCCTTCTTCAACAGGTGAGGAATATCTCTAAGTGTTCCATTAGCAAGACCGGCTAGATTAGAAAAACGGTCTCTCCAAGAATAGACAAGACTTTCCAACTCAACCCTTTCTAGGGTCATTAAACGTATAATCTCTTCATATATATCCTTGTCTTCCATGGCTTGCCATTTTTCTTCATTTATTTCACGCTCGCAAGCACTGGCGACATCTCTGACTTGTTGTTCCAGTTCATCAATTCGTGCTTGCATAAGGTTCTTTTCAACTTGAGCTTCTTCTTTTGTCTTGGCTAGAATTCCTCGTAACCGCCCTTTGTCAGCCAATATTTCATCCTTTTGTTTCTCTTTGGTCTTCAATTGGTTGTTCGCTGTTTGGAGGCATTGATCCAATTGCATCATATGTTCTCTTTCAATTCGCCGCTTCTTACCCATGTCTTCAAAGGCATTTTCTAATTCACACCTTTTTCTCTTAAGGGAAGCATTGTCTTGTTGAATTTTGATTAAATCATCCTCCAAAGCTTGATTTTTCTTTGTCATTTCAGCCAACTTACTCCTCAAGTTTTCAATCTCTTTGCTTTCATCGGGAGCTGGATTTCTCACATGAGCACCGTGATCTTTGAAGGGTAATTTGACAATGGCTACCCTATTTGAAATCCACTGGTGGTAACTTTCTTTTGCAGCATAACTTCAGACACCCAATTCTTTTCCTTTCCTATGGACCTTGCCCCAAGCATCAATGACAGTTTGAATAACAGGAGTACTATTTCCCTCAATATAATAATGAAGAAAAGGTGTTACTGTTTCTTCTTCGGGAGGCTGTATCATAGGATAAGCAAGTTGTCTTTTCGCAATGCTAGGATTGTAATTGATGCATCCTTGAGTTCCTAGGAGAGGCACATTCAGAAATTTCCCACAGCAGTAAATAATGGAATCCACGTTCATCCACTGAGGGTACCACCGAATCATGCTAGCAGATAATCCTGCCAGATGTCCTGCCCACTCCCTATTAGTCTTCTTAGTTAACCTAAGGAGCTTCAAATCAGAGATAGGACATTCAACCTTGCCAACTTGATTGAAGACATGAGAAGTAAGCCATAGATACAAGGCGGGTAGACAACAGACGATCTTCTTCCTATTTCGGTTGTGACAGGAATCCATTGTACAATAGATATCAACTAAGACAGCAATCATAGAACTTTCACCTCTAAGCTTTCTAGCTAGGAAAACATCAATTGCCTTGAAATTAATATAATTATCAAGGCTTGGGAAAAGGATCACACCATAAATGGCCAACGCCAAAATGTCAACAAACACGTCCCATTCTCCTTTCCCTGCCTGACTGAGGAGTTGCTGCTCAAAGAAGCTTAGTGTGAATCCTGAAATTTGGTTCCTGTTTAATTGAGCCTTCTTAAGCATTTCAGGATCCATCTTGAGAATGCAAGCTACACTGAAGATTGAAACATGATGTTTAGTTCGACGATAAGGTTTTAAATCTTCTAATGACAAGCCAAATATCTGTTCAAACTCCTCCAAAGTAGGAGAGAAGGATCATAAAATTGAGCTAGAGCAGTAAAGGCCCCTTCTTGCACTTTGACCTCTAAGAATTTTAGGATCTTTCCATACTTCCTTGTAAAGGTCATTTTCTGAGTAATATCCATCCTTTTGCTTAAGGACAACAGATTGCTAGTATTTGATCTGATGACTTTGAGGTGTAACAAATTTTTTAAACCAGTTGCCTTCACTTCTTGATCACTTGATCTCATGTTAAATTCCATTTTTTAGTGATACTTACCGATGTTTAAATTTCACCTTTAACAAAAGAAATAAATGAATCAGATTAACAAAGAAAATAGTTTGATAAATATCCTCACATAAGAGTGTGATAATATTTATCATGACTTAAGTATAGAAAATATACATTTTTGATTTTTTTTTAAAAAACTTTATGCAAATGAATAAAAGATAAAAGGAATGTTTGCCCAATTGTGTCTTAGACAAGGTAACCACCTAATTGGCTCTAAGGCTATTTAACCGTGTTTCTTTAAAAGGTGATTGTTCTAATTTGTTCTAAGAAGGTCACCGGAGCTCTGATCTTGAGCTATGAGTCTTATGCAAAAAGTAGGGAATCCTACTTAGTGCGGACATCATAACTAAGATAACACCCCGGCTAAGATTTTCACGCGAATCATGGTAGGACGTCTCGTCCTAAATGACACCGTTAATAATCTCCCCTAGCCTATGTCTTTTGCGGGGCCCGGGAATAGGGTCCCTTCTAATAATGTGTGCATTATGATAAATGTGAAGTGTGTGGGGCATTCATACCTGGACTTTTACTCATTCTTCACAATGAACAAACATAAGACAAAATAAATATCACATGTCTTCTACCCTATGGTTCTAAATTAAGGCAATAAAGAAGTAAAAAAATATAAAATCTAAAATTAATGGAAGATTAGATGAACAACGAGAATAACATAACAAATAAATATAAAGGATGAAATAATTAACAATCAACAAAACACACAAGATCAATTTAACGGGCTTGACTCTCAAAATGTCCCCAGCGGAGTAGCCATCTGTCGCGACCGGGGTCCCGGCGCGCGACGCGGACACGCGGACTGGTTAAAGACAAATAAAAGAAAATTGAAACGGTATTGAAATGAGGCTCTTGAGAAGCCTAAAGAAAATAAAGGGTTGAAGGAGTCGCCACTAATATTTATTAAGGAAAATATTAGGAAAACCTTTAAACAGCACTGGTTTTTTTTTTAAAAAAAATGAGATTCTGTTTAGTCCGGGAGTCAAATTACAGGAGGGGAAGGTATTAGCACCCCACACTGTCCGTAAAAAGAACGGTTACCCAAATTGATCATACATAATTTCAAAAATGATTATCAAATATTTCATCCTTCATAAAACAATCATAAATAATATACACAATAAAAAATATATATAAATATGAATAAAACAAAGATAATAATAAAATACATCTCCTAAGTTTATTGTTTTTCGTTCTAAAAAAAATAAATAAGTAAATGATTAAAAGACCATAAAAATAAAAAAGATTAAAAAAACAATAAGACGTCTTGTCTTACTTATTTTCTAATAAAAAATTGATTTTATTGAGAAATATAAAGTTTAAAACAAACAAATAAATAAATAAATAAAGATAAAAGGAAAAAAATAGAATTAAACACATCAACATGAAGATAAAGAAATATAATACACTTCATTAATCAAAATTGACAAGGAATATTATTTAATTATCTTTTAGAAAAAATAAGATTAATAAGATGTCTCATCTAAATTAATCTCATCTAAAATTTTAAAAAAAAATGAATGAATAAATAACACACTACTTATTAGTCTTGATTTTTTAGTTTTTTTTTATGAAAGTAATTTTTTTCTTAATTATCAAAAAGTTACTAAGAGAAAATAATAGGAAATCATGATCATAATAAAAATAGATAATTATGTATATATATACATATTTATAAACTATTAAAATAGTCAAACGTAAATAAATAAATAGAAAGTGTAGAAAAATAAATAAATAAATAAAAAGGCAAAAAGATAAATAACCAAAAATAGAAGTACAGAGAATAAATAATAATAATAAAATAAAGATATAGAAAAATAAATAAAAGTTCAAAAAAAAACATAATAAAAATAAATAGACATAACAATAAATACATAAAAATAAAAGAGCAGAAAAATAAATACATAAAATAAAGGGCAGAAAAATAAATAATAAAAAATAAAGGAGCAGAAATGTAAATAACAAAAATAAAGGGATAGGAAAGTAAATACATGAAAATAAAGGGGCAGAAATGTAAATAACAAAAATAAAGGGGTAGAAAAGTAAATACATGAAAATAAAGGGGCGGAAAAGTAAATAGCAAAAATAAAGAGGCAGAAAAGTAAATACATGAAAATAAATAGGCAGAAATATAAATAACAAAAATAAAAGGGCAAAAAAGTAAATATATAAAAATAAAGGGGTAAAAAAGTAAATGACAAAAATAAAGGGGCAGAAAAGTAAATACATGAAAATAAAGGGGCAGAAAAGTAAATGACAAAAATAAAGGGGCGGGAAAGTAAATAAATAAAATAAAAGGGCATAAAAATAAATAAAAAAATGTAAAAAAATAAATAAAAAATAAAAAAATAAAAAAATAAACTAATAACTACAGAATATAAAGTGCGGATAAATAAAGTGTAGAAAAATAAATTAACAATAATAAAAGTGTAAAAAAATAAATAAAGAGAAATAAAGGTGTAAAAAAAATAAATAAAGAAAAATAAAGGTACAAATAAATAAATAAAGATGGAGATGCATAAAAATAAATAAACATATAAATAACTACAGAAAATTAAAGTGCGGGAAAATAAAGTGTTTGAATATAAATAAAGAAAAATAAAAGTGCAGAAAAATAAATAACAATTAAATAAAGACGAATAAATAAATGTAAATAAACAACCTTGTATTAATAAAAAATACCTTGGTACAAGATCAATTACAGAGAAACTAGAACAGAAGTTGGAAAATCAATTTTGTGTAGATTTCCTTTGTTTTTGGCTTTGTTTGGACTCGATTTGAAGGTATTTGGATACCGGTTACAACACTTGGACGGTATTTTGGCTCACAAAAACTCACATACTAAGACAAATAAGAGTGATGCACTCATTTTCCTAACTAGGATTACACAACATAATTTTTGAAAACCAAAACTTCTAAAAATTCTCACAAAAATTTAACACTATTTCCCCTCTTTTTCTTCTTCTTTTTTCAATATGCCTCAATATCACCTTCTATTTATAGAAGAAATTTGGCATTGGATCATCCATAAATGACATCACTTTTCTACTTTTTCAATTTGTCCAAATTTGATGTCAATTTCCCCAATTTTTTCCAATTATCCAACCAAACCAGGGCCCACCACTAATAAACCACCGATCTTTCCTTTTTCTTTTCTTTTCTTTTTTTTTGAATTTCATTTTTTATCAGATTTTTTTTGAAACTTTTTTTTGGGCCCATATTTATTTTGGGCCTCTTTTTTTAGATTTTTTTGTTTTTTTTGTTTTTTTGTTTGGGCCCATTTTTGGCCCTTTTTTATTTTTTTTTTGTTTTTTTTGGTTTTTTTGGCCCATTTATTATTTTATTTTTTTCCTTTTTTAATTATTTTTTTGATTTTTTTTTGGGGCCTTTTATTTAAAAATACAAATAGAAGCATAAATTATTTATTACATATATGGAAATATATAAAATATCCAATAAATATAAATTACTACCCACACTATAAGGAGTAAAAAGGTAGTCACAAAATATCGTCTTCCCTCCCTTATTCTTTCCTCTTGGCTTCGGCATCCATCAGTCATTACTTGAGAGAAATGAAGAGAATTGATGAAATGAAAGGTGTGGTAGGAAATGAAGAGGGATTGGGTATTTATAGAAATGGGGAAGGGTTACTATTCCAATGGTCACTATACAATTTTTAATAATATTTTTTTAAAATATGATCCGGGGTGGCAATCTGGACTGGACAAGGTTCTAAGCACTGTACCGCGTCATCAATGAGAACTGGTAAGTCATAACCGGGGTCTGAAATCATTGGTCAACTATGGACATTTCTCTTCACCTCGGTTAAATATTAAGCATTAGGGAATCTCCTGCAGGTTTACCTCCGGTGTGTCTTGAAGTTCAAGTACGGATTAACACATTAGTTTTAACTTGAAGAACCTCGGATTCCCACCGAACTGAGGTGTAAAATACCGTACTCTACTGAGGCTGAACGAGCTTAGAACTAATGAGGTAACACCGGTCATGAGACCGTGCTAGGACCCCGGTTAATGCAGTCAACATTGACTCTGGATTCTAGGACAAATAAACTCTCTTTTTTTTTCTACATGTCTTAATATATATTTTGCTGGACAAAAATAGGTGTTCACATGGTTACCAAGAACTCACCTAGGAGTTCTATGCCAACCTGAGGGCCAATGATGATGATGATGATGATGCTCCATACTCTTCTTATCTGAGGGGTGTCATCATTCCTCTGTCAAGAGAAATTATTAGTAAGGCATTAAGATTGCCTATGGTGGAGGATGCTGAGTGCCAGTACACCAAGATTTTGAATAGGTTCAATAGGGAGGAAAATGATGATATGGTGAAGTAAGTTTTGGAAGTGTGTTGTACGAAAGGGACTACCTTTGAAACTACTAATGGTGGAGCACCAAAATTTTTAAGGAAAAACACTCTTCTTGATCTTCTTATGATTTGGTGCCAATATCCTTTCCTCACTACAACCTGTGGCACATGCCACTGAGGTTGTAGTGAAACAGTTGGTTTTAATTTACTACTTGATGAAAGAACTTTATGTGGATTTGGGTAATCTAATATTTTTTGAGATGGTGAAAGCTAATGATAAACATGCTCAATTACCATATTGCTATGTTGTTTCACTGCTTGCAAAGAAAAATTTTGTGAGACTTCATGAAGATGGCTTCACCAAGGTAAAAGTTAAGAAGGCCCTGGACCATGTGTGGGTGAGGGACAGAATTGATCACTACATTTCCAAAGAGTTAAGGCATCCCAAACCCAAGCCTTCTAAACCATCTTAAAAAAACCAACAATCGACTCTAATCTTAACCATTATTTTGAGTGAACTCCAGGCAATCAAGAAAATGCAGCTTGAGACCTATGACTTAGTTATGAACAATGATACGATGCTAAGAAAGATGGCTACTACCATGCATTTGGATCCTACTGAGGAAATGGGGGTCCTAAGTAACAAAGATCAATGGTTGGCTTCCATAGGATTCACCATTCCTTGCATTGGCACACCTTTGAGCACTAAATTTCTACCTCATGCAGATCAACTTATGAATGAAGCACGGGATGTTGATGCCACTACTGATGAAGTGATGGATGATGCTGCTGATGAAGGAGAGGAAGATGCTGAGTAGTTTGGGAGTTTCACTATGTTTCTTTGTTGTTTAGCTTTCAAATTTTGTTGTTTTTCTTTTTGGTGGGATGTATTTTTTAGACTTTGTTACTTTTATTCTATACTGTCATTTCTTTGAAACAAGATTAGAGGTTCTCACTTTATGTTCTTTTTTGGTGTATTTTGTTCTTTTCTTTATTTCCTTGTAATTACTCAATCATTGACACTACACTTCATTTAGAATCATCCGTGCACAGGTAAAAAGGGAAGTTTCTTTATCCTTTCTTTCTGGACAAATTGAAACTAAAAAATATAGATGTTTGTAAAATAAGAAACTATTAGAAGAAAAATAAGGCTTTATATCCCAAAAATTGAGACACTTGTCCTAGGCAATTGCTTGAACATACCATATTTTTATGTGTTGAGTTTTTTAGAATCATTGCACCATGCCTATCATGTTTTGATTATTAGTGCATACTTGATAGCCTAGGATGAAAATTTGATACTATTGTAATATCTTAAGTTTGGGGATGTGATGCTTGATGCTTACCCTACTATATTATGAGAATTATGCCTTTATTTTTTTTAGTGTTCTTGCTTAATAACAATATGGCAAAAGTTTCTTCTTTCCTTGCTTGTACATATTGGTAAGTGGTACATGGAAATAATAAAGGCTCTGTTTCTCATGACTAGCTAGAGCTAAATAAGCCTACCTTATATATTTATCCGTTGACCTTAAATATTGAGCGTGAGCCTTTTGTTCTATTAATTATACTTGACATTACAAGCCCTAATTTCCAGAGAAAAACCATTCATTCACCTTTGATATGTCATTGATGGCTTGTGTTGTCTTGATGGGTTGCTAGGGACTAGCAACATTTAAGTTTGGGGATAGGGAGTGTGCCAACAGCAAGAAAAAGGCACACTCTATTATTCTGATAATTGAGATTCTGAAAATTAGGAAACTTCAAAAAAATTGAAGAAAAGAGAAAAAGGTTCAATAAAGAGGTACACATATTTGAAAAAAAAGTCCAAAGGACAAGAGAGAAAGAAAAAGAGCAAAGCTTTGAAAAGTGTTTAAAGAAAAAGCTGAGAAAGTTAAAAAAATAGAGAAGTGATATAGTTGGAACTTATGGAAGGAAAAATAAGGTCAAGGCAAGGCAAAAATCAATGAACACACTCATCACCCTTACATTGACTAGAAAAACAAAAATTAAGCCTGTAACTAACCTCATTACAAGCCAAACAAAGTCCTTATTGATCCTTATGCATTTGCTTATATGTGTGATTGCCTAGGGAAGTTGCAAGTCTATGCTTATATGTTGCTTTGCAAGTGAGTGCACACATTTATTACAATATACACTTGAGTGTAGAGAGTGATACACTTAACTTGTGAGATTAAAAGCATCATTATCATGTCTTGCATTCTAAACTATTACATTCAAATTATTGAGGATCAATTGAAAGGCTTTTCATTTATATGCTGCAGTTGAATTTGTTCAAGTTTGGCTTGATGAGGAAAATAGATTCAATGTATTAATTTGATTGAATTGAGTCCTTGCTTGAGGACAAACAAGTTTTAAATTTGGGATATGATAAGTCTTGAAAAGACTTAATTAATTGGCAATAATTTACTTTATTTTATTTAATTATCAAGTTTGGAAGTAATTAGGAAGTATTCATTCATTTCTGCAATTATACTATTTAATCATTATGTTAGCTTTTATTAAGAAAAACTATGTAAAAAGAATACATAAATAATAAATTGAGAAAAGTTGTTTCTTTGGTTATAAGTTATCTGAGCGTACTAATGCTAGCTACCAACGTACCTACGCTAGGCTTTTAACTGTGTTTATTTTCAGGTTCCAGAAGCTCAACATACTTATGCTGCTCAATACCGCACCTACGCTGGGCTAATTAAAGATTAAACGTACCTACGTTGTATTGATGCTGCCTGTTACGCTCAAACTTAGGAGTAAATAAGAAGATTTGCGTACTCACACCACAAAATAACGTGCCTGTTAACCAAGTGGCCTCAATTACTCAAGAGGGGGGTGAATTGAGTATTAAAAAATTTTCTTGAAATGCTTGTGAAATTGGTTCTTTGACAAATATATATAGAGAAGATGATAAACTTAATCTTAAATGAGAATAATAAAGAAGGTTAAATAACAAAGTTATTAAATGTAACAAATTAAGCAAGCAATTTAAATGCACAAATTTAAATAGATTAGGGAAGAGAAGATTTGCAAACCGATATATACGAGTTCCACCACACTGGTGTACGTCTCGCCTCTAAGTAACCCACTTAGAGGATTTCCACTATTGAGAATTTGAGATACACGCTTTGAGCAATTACAGCTTCTTAGTGTCCCACACTCAAGAACTTAATCCTCACAAGCAAAAGGGTAACCCACCCAATTTCACAATCTCTCAATTACAAGGTTGAATCCCAACCTAAAATCTCTCAGAATTTGTGAATGTGATTTTACAAGTGTGACTCTATCAATAGAGTGGATATACAAATTTAAGCACTTGAGAAATATTTTATTTTAAAAGAATATACAAATTTTATCACTCAAGAAAATATTTTTCTCACAATATAACTCTCAAAAATAATTGCAAAGAAAAAATAAGTCAGAGAGTTAATAGACAAGGAATTTAGAGAGAACAAAGGAGAAAGCAAGGAATGCGTTTGCTATCTGTGTGGTGTATTCTGCCTCTTCAGTTTCCTTTCTATTTATAGGCAAAGGAAGGTACATGCTGCCAAAACTTAATTGCAATCGGTTCCTTAATCAATGCATTGGAAGACTTAATTTGCCAGCGATCCATGTTTCCTGACTTGAGAAGTGCAATTGTCTGCCTCAATAAATGTAACGTCGTTTCAATTAGAGAGTCTCGAGAGAGGAATCAGCGGAGTTGAGTTTCTGAAAATGCGTACTGATAATTTCCATGATTCAGCGCATGATTCCAGCTATGAATCGATTCTTCCAGGTCATTTTTGCACTAAAAACATCACATGAATCGATTCCTAGCAAGGGGAATCGATTCCCAACAGCATGAATCGATTCCCGCAGTCCTTGAATCGATTCCTTGAGACATTTTTGAGCATGAATCGATTCCTAAAGTCTTTGAATCGATTCCTTGAGGCAATTTTGAGCATGAATCGATTCCTAAAGTCTTTGAATCGATTCCTTGAGGCAATTTTGAGCATGAATCGATTCCTGAGGTCATTGAATCGATTCCTTAAGGCATTTCACCATGATGAATCGATTCCTGTAGTGGTGAATCAATTCCTTGATGCTGTGAATCGATTCCTCTGCTTGTGAATCGATTCCTAGAGCTTTTCAATGGGTGTGAATCGATTCCTTGCAATCATGGACCTGTTTCTTTGCATTTTTGATATATTTTCATGCGTTTTGGATGGTTCTTGATTCCTTGGCACTTGAATAATTATTTCTTGTCCCAAATCCTTCATGATATTTTTGATTAATTACTTGTACAACATCCTTTAGATATCTTGATCCTTCAATTGTTTGTCATTCATCAAAACCTGTTTCAACATACAAATACAGTGCCTACACTGAAGTTATCAGAAATTCTAGAATTCCAACGTACATACGCCACACTTATGCTCATAATTACACTTGAATTAATTGCATCAGGTATGGGTCCAAAAGGTTAGCATGCTTACGCTGGAGAGCTGCAGTACCTACACGTAAGGGAAGGACAAAGACCCTTCATTCAATCAGAAGGTTAGTGTGTTTACACTGACCCAGAGTATAGTTATGCACAAACAAAGCTTCAGAGGGAAACTCCAGGCAGAAGGCCAGCGTACTTACGTTGGTGAGGAGCGTAACTACGCGCAACTACGAGGGAATCAGAATAACTTTGGAAATTTAATTGTATTTCTGTTAATTTAAGTTTGCCTATTTATTTGTAAGTTCCTTAGGGGAAGATCCAGAATTATTTCATTTGGTAGTTGTTAGTTATTTTTAATTGATATAAATAGTTTTAGTAATGTAATTAACATATACAAGATTTTAGATATAGATTCGTTCTTCGGATTTTAACTTCTCTCTATAATTTTCTCTCTCTAAAATCTCTACATTACATTATATCTTCAACCTCCATTATCATATCTTCTCCTGCCATGGATTGCTAAATCCATAAGGTTAGAGCTTGTTGAAGCTTCAAAGGAGGTTTCACTCTGTGGTTGAGGCAATTCCTATGTTGGAGCATGTCAGAACATAGCAAGGAGTGGTGTTTTAACTTTGAATTGGAAGATTCAGACCTAATTTCGAGTTTCTCTCCAGAGAGGAATCATGGCTAAGAGCTCTGGTATATTCCTTGCAACCTAATTACTTCAGACCTAAGAATTTAGGTGAATAATTAGGGTTCATTTCTCTAATTTCGCATTAGGTTTCAGTGTGCATGATCACCTAAAGGATTATGGTTTATACACAATAAAATTAGCATTAATCACCTAAGGAATTAGGGATTAGCCATCTGTAAAATTCCACATGCTTTTAACTAGGAGTTTGCACCTCATTCTCCAAGGTGGCGAGATTGAGGCTTATCCTCTCTAGGTGGTGCCTTCTGCTTTCCTTTTTTACATAATCCTAGTTTTGTCTTCCACATTCCATAACCTTTTCCCTTCTTTCCCATTTTCCCTTATTTTTCCCAAAACCCTAATCCTTATTTTCTTTTTTCTTACTCATATTCCTTAATTTCCTAAATCCTTATTTTCATTTTCTCCTTATCTCCCTTACTTTCATTATCATCATTGAACAAGAGAGAAAAATAACATCAAAAGAGAAAGAAGAAGAAGAACTAGATCATTCTTCCTACATCAGCTCTTCACTAATAAACAACAATATACATGCATATTTTATGTTATCAGCACACAACCAGTCCTTAATGTACTATCTTCTCTATTAACAAACAAACAATAAACCAATCATCTAAACATATTATATATAACAAATAATAGTTTTGAGGACTTACCTCTCAGTAGTAGTAGTAGTAGTAGTAGTAGTAGTAGTAGAATGCACGTCAATAAGAGAGATATCCACAGAACACCACATAAACAAATCTACACCAAGTCACCAACTAGAGACAAAATGAAAAAAACGAATGTGTGTGGTCAAAGACTAAATTGAACTATACCCCTCTTATTTATTAACCATTAACTCCATGCACAATCATGAACTAATTCATATTCTGAAAACAATTTTGGATAACAAACTTAGGAATGTAGTTTGTCTTGTATGATTTACGACTTGGCGGTGGTCATTTAAATTAAGATTAACAATGTACTTTGAAACTAAGCTCTGCATCCACCCCTAGATTATCTCAATTAAGCATATATAATTAGACATATTTGATTTATCTCATCCTATTATGTGTATTCATTTATCTCATCCTAATACTCTATCCCATATACTTACCTCTAATTATATATTTCAGGGGCTTATTGCCTTATTCGACTCCTAGTATTTCACCCTTCACATTTTGTCTCTTAATTAGGTAATTGTACAATAACAAAATTTCCTATGCATTTATTAACTTTTTTTATGAACAAAATAGCCTTTAAGATCTTATTTTAGTTCAATATCTTTATAATTTGAAATATAATTATAAAATAATTTTATTATAAAATTATCTTTTTTTTCTAAAAAGTATTTAACTTACTTAAATCAATAAAGTAATTAATAAAATATGTGGAATCCAATGGAAAGTGACATATTTCTTTAACACTTTCTTTGCTAGCGAACAAGAAAAATGCTTTCTCTCTGCTCATTTTCCTACACCAGTCACTTTATACTCTATACTTTCTTTACAACCAAAGCTTACCTTGGTAAATGCATAATAATTGGTTATAGTTATAGTAGTATAACTTGATCTCTCCTTTTATATATAATTCTAAAAATATTTTATAATCTAAATTAAAATGCATGAGTTATCAATCGACAAATTGAACAAAATATTGATCATTACATGCAAATCTTCTTTTTGTCTTTCTCTTAATGTACTCAAATTTGACAAGGTTTGTTGTTAGAAGAAAACTTATGTGTTTCCCGATATATTCTTCTTATATTAGGAGATAAAATATTCTTCTTATATTAGTAGATTTGTAACAAAATAAAAGTTTTTATAAAAATATTTTACCAAATAACTTTTAAGACCAAATAATTTTAAAGAATATTAAATAATTTCTCTTTTATTTTAAAAAATTCTTATCTTTAGCTATAGTTTATAAGTAATTCTTAAGCTAAAAATATGTTGAGCCAATCAACAAGGCTGTTAAACACTATACCAAAAAAATTAACATTTTTGAAAAGCTCAAATTCAATAGTTAATTGATCGACATGCATTTAGTTAATGATAGAAAACAAAATTGGTTACTATTGAACGTTGAAGCCACGAGTACTTGTTTCATCTAGGATGCATATCCTGCAGTAGGGCAATTTCTTCTACACCACCACCACTTTTTTTTTTTTTTGTTTTTACCCATCTAAATATTAGAATCTGAATACTTATCTCAACAGGATTGTAGATTGTGAATTTAATTTTTATGTAATGTAGGAAATATGGTTTATATATTTATCTTGGTATAACTCAGATTTATAACAGGAGATAATTCTACTCGAGGTTTAATCATAAAATCTTTGTGCTTCTTAAAGGCTGAAACCTTATGTTTGGTAAACAATAAAACATAGTAACATATTATATTGATCTATATATTTTAATAAATAAAATAAATTAAAAAAGTACAAGAAATATCTTAATACATATAACATATAGTAAACTTTTCATCCTACACATATAACTCTTAAACATACTTCTTCTTTATCCTGTTACAAACCAATCACTGACAACTAATTGGTGGCCAACCTATAGAATAGAGATGGGCAGGGATTGGTGGTCTACTTGTAGAATAAAGAGGAAGAGGATTTAAATTCAAAAATTCAAACAAAGAGTGCGGGAGGAGGGGGAGGAGACACTTACAGGGAAGGGAAGCTCAATGATGACGTTGTTCGACAGTGGTGTGGTCGTTGGGAGAGGGCGAGGAGAGAGGAAAAAAGCTCATCCATTCGATGGTGGTGGATGGGGACGTTGGAAAACAAGTGAGGGTTTGGAGAGTGAGATAGTGTAAGAAAGTGAGAGGGGAGGGGCTTTGCTCAAGATTATGTTTTAATTTAGCGACAGCCTAAAGCTCATCGTCGCCCCCATAACCAAAACAAAAAATTTGACACATGAAACAAATTAATTGGTAACTTAAAACAACAACGGGCCCAGCAACAACATTTAGGAGGTTACTAGCGATAACCAAATATGCCTATTGCTAAATAAATTTCCCTCTATTTTTTCAGGTTGGCCCGCCAACCTTAGTGATGAATTAAGCTACGGAAACCTTTTCCTTTTCCAAGTCTAACTATAGCGACGAGCCTAGTGACACTCTTAAGGAGGTTAATACACGCATGGGCCATCACTGAACAATAAATTTTCCTTTACCTATTTAGCTTAGGCGCCAACCTTAGTGACAGATTGGGCTAGGAAAACTTTTTCCCTTTCTAGGTCCACTAGTCATGACAAGGCCAAGACGCCCTTGAGGAGGTTACTAGCAACGGAAGGATGAGCCCATCGCTACATGATTACTTTCCTTATAGCCTTTGAAGTTTGCGTTGGGCATAGTTATGGGTTTCTCACATTACATGGCAACAACGACCCAACCGTCACTAAAAGCTTTTCTTTTATTAAAAATGTATCTAAAAAATACATGGTCATTTTAGCAACTACCACGGTGACGAGTTAGTAATAGAATATAGCAACGAGATCTTATTAGGTCACTGAAGTGCGTCGTAAAGAACCCTAGGAGACAGTTTCAAGTTGTTAATGCTTGTGGTGTCGTTATATGTGTCGCTATTAGACAACGACTGTGTTTTGGTCGCTAAATTATTGTAGCTAAAATAATATTTTCTAGTTGTGGTTGCTTTCACCATCATCATCGTTACCTCTATCATTACTATCATTGTTGCCAATCTCTTCCCCAAAATACCCTTAGATTAAAAGATAACAATTGTAGGGACTAGCATGATGCACTAGAAGGAGGAAATCATTTATATTTTAGATTTTCTAAGAAAATATGGTATCAAAAGATAATTGAATTAAATAAATTTATAGGCAAAGTTGCCTATATAAATTATTAAGCACAAAACTAAGATATTAACATATTGCAATATGCATATTAAAGAATATCAATATCATAAGAATGATAAAAGGATTTGGGAGAATATTAAATATCAAACAAATTGGCAATTGAATTTAATTAAATATTAAATATATCAATTAAAAAATATTTTTAATTCATACCTACCTTGACCACAAAAATGTCTTAGGAATTCACAAAAGGTTCAATGTTTTAAAGGTTATTAATTAAATACTAATAAAAAATAGCTTTAATTAATACATACCTCAACACCAAAAATAGCTTAGAAAATCACAAAAGCCTTCAATATATTAAAAACTATCAATTAAACAATATCAATATCAGAAGAATAATAAAAGGTTTTAGGGGAATATCAAACACCAAAAAATTTTCAGTTGAATTGAATTATACATTAAGTATATTATTAAAAAAAGGTCTTTAATCACACTTACCTTGACGCTAAAAAAGACTTAGGAAATTACAAAACTCTTTGATGTATTAAAAACTATCAAATAAAGACTAATAAAATAGGCTAAATACACCTTTTGGTCCCCTATCTCTTAAGTTATTTTCAGATTGGTCCTTTATTATTTTTTATTTCAAAATAGTCCCTTAACTTTCTAAAAATGTGTCAATTTGGTCCTTTTTAAAAAAGTTAGGGGACCATTTTGAATCAAAAAAAGGACCAAACTGATACCTTTTTAAAAAGTTAGAGGACCATTTTGAATTAAAAAATAATAGGGGATCAATATGAAAATAACTTAAGAGATAGAGGACCAAAAGGTGTATTTAGCCAATAAAATATAGCTATAATACCTACATTGACACTAAAAATACCTTTAATTAAAGGCTAGTAACAAATGGCTTAGGGAATCATAAAAGTTTTCAATAGATTAAAGACTACCAATTAAAAAATATCAATATCAAAAGAATAAGAGAATGTTTTTGGGCAATATAAAATATCAAATACCAAAAAATTGTCTATTAAATTTAATTAAATAATAAACATATCAATTAAATTTAATAGTTATTAATTAATATTATAATTTTAAAATTTGAATGGAATATGTTGAATAGATAAATAGATAAGTAAATTAATTACTTAGGAATTTTTTTTACAAATAATTAAATTAATTAATTAATATTGAAAACTCAATACCTAGATCCAATTTGTGAAATACCAAATAATTATAAACAGATTTAAGAAATGAATTAAATTAAATTTCAAGCCGTGAGAATAAAGAAAACTTATCTGTTGGGACTTAAAAAGGGTCGGGGATGTGTGGATAGAAAAATGAAGCTTTTATTTGTATACAACAACGACATGTAGCTTTATCCGTTAAAGACATTAGTAAAGTCTAGTAAAATCAATCACAAACTTGTTTATTTTCTAATGGACAACAAAATTAAATGAATATTTATAAACATCATTTATTTGATATGAAATCAATCACAAAAGAAAGATTGTAAAAAAATAAAATAATTAAGATTTATGAATATGAATGATTGAATCGGTTAACATCAAAAGATTTTCAGAAGCAAACCCTAGCGAGAAGCAAAATTTGGAATCATAGGTGAGAATGTATATCTTTAATCACAATAACAATGAAAGATCCTGATCCTTTAAAAGAAAACCTAGTGTTTCACACGAGAAAATCTAGAACCGTGGTCAATACCACTAAGATCTAACTTTGACATCAGGAATGTTGGGAAAGAAATCACAAGCTTTTATTCATTTAAAAAATTAGAAGAAATTTCACAAGCTAGACCCAAGTATGAAGGAAGGACTAACTAATAAGGAGAAAATAAGAAAAAAAAATGAAAAGTCATTATCAAAGGGAAATGAGGAATGTTGTGAGATCAGAATAATGGAAAACAAAATTGAAATAAACGAGCATAGGTTAATGAAGACAACTTAATTGGGAGGGGAAAAAAGAAGAGGTGGGAAGCAACCGAGTTTTATAGAAAAGGAAAATGAAAAAGTTAAAGAGATAGAAAGAAAAATTGGATGCTTAAAACAAAAAAAAAAATCATATCAAAAAGGTGTAATATGTAAAAAGCTTTTTAGAAGAAAACTTAAAATTACGGGTTGACATATGATATTTTTTACTATCTTATATTTAAAAAAGAAAACATAGATAATATTTACAAAATTAATCCTTAAATTAAATGTTTGATAATATTAAAATATTTTACTAAATAACTTTTAATTTAAAAATATTATTTCATTAAAAATGTTTAACAAGTATCAAGCAATTTATTTTTAAAACTCATATTTTAAACTTTAAATTTAATTATAACTGTGCTTACAAGATTTTTAAAAAGAAAAAAGATGAAGAAAGTGAAATTAAATAGTAAAAAATCAATTTTGGTTCGAGTGTGGACAGCAGCACAGTGTAGATAAGCACAACAGTGTTATGTCTGCTCTAAAGGAATTGAAGTGAAATGCAAGCAATGAGAAATAGACAAGTAGCACCTGAATGTCTGTCCCCAACTTAATTAATAATGCCCCTTCCTGGGACACTGCCACCCCTACAACTCCTTTTCACTTTTTACTTACTACCTTCCAAATCACACGTCATTCTTTTATTTATAAAAAAATATCCATGAATTATATTATTGTAAATAAAGAAATAAGCAGAGACATTATTAATTTAACCCTATACTTGTACACAGTTATAACTTTATCACATCACAATTTTAATGTGGTATTCATTAATGACCTTAGTTGAGGACTTTCAACAATATCAAATAGTTAACGTATTCTCGAACTAGAATGGAAAGTTTGATTATTCTCTCAGTTAACTGATTATTTGGAAGATTTAGGTTTTATCACAAAAACAGGATAATTATTTTCAATCATTTAAAACATGTCAAAAATTATTTTTTTTTGTCATTGGATTATTAATTGGTTTACTAAGTTACGTGAGTTATTTTGAGTACTGACTCATGTTTGATTATTGATGAAATTAAAAATAAATTAAATTTTTTTAAGGGAAAATGTATTTTCTTTTATTTAGTTAAAAAATAAAGGAAAAATAAGAAGAAAATTGATCTTTTATAGATAAATTTTTAAAGTTTTATCTTTTTTCATTTTTTCATCAATTCAAATTTTGATATAAAAGTTAGGAAATGGTCCTATAACTATTAAATATATTTGTACCATATTCCATATTTTGATATATAAGTGACTTTTATTTTTATTTTTATTTTTTGATCGGCAAACAAATTCATTCATAGGGACATGAAGGGTGCTGCAACCAATGATACATAATCTTGTACTTGCTACCAACTTCACACTTTGTAAACATATGAACAGTTCCGTACACCAATCATAGAATGATGCACAAAAATCAATCAAGTGGAAAATCCATGCTCTTATTTTAATGAGTTGGAAAATCAATTCAACGCACACAATTTCATTTCTAAAAATTACATTATTCCTTTGTAACCAAATAGTCTATATCGTGGCAAACCATAGTGCATACCATGTCTTTTTCTATGGCTTACTAAAGAACCAGAGCCCATGTTGGAGGTAATGTTATTGGACATGCTTATGGAAAGGTCCTTAGATGTTGAGCCAGCCATAGAACCTTGACTATACTTCATGCGTTGTTTTGCATTTAAAGAAGTGGCCAACTATCTCATCTTCCATGTTACACATTGGGCATGTGGTGTTGTTGGATTAAGGATGATCTTCCTTCTTTTAAGTTGTTTAACTAGTTGACTATAGAGAGCAATTCTCCAAGATATCAGAGTGACTTTTGGTGGGATGAGGTTTGATTCTTCATATCCTCAGGTTGGGTTTCTACAACATTGTTGTTTAGTAGAGTATAAGTGTTTTTTTACCGTGAAGAGTCCTTCATTTGAAATTTTCCATCTTTAAGAGTTATGTTTGTTTGAACTAGATTTGCGCTTTCTAGTACCTGCATAAAATCATCAATCAAGCTTTTTTTCCCAGGTGAAGGCAACCTTCATCCATTGTATATCCCATTTCCAAATCCATTTTCCACACTCCCTAATCAGCATCCCTTTATTATTTGACATTGAGAAAATTCTACCAAATTTGTTTTCGGTGTACCCTAAACTAACCATTTATCTTCCTACAGTTTGGTACTCAACCTATTACCTAGAGACACCACAAGGTTATTTAAGAATCATTATCCCTTACTTTCACAACCTCTACTTTTCCTAGATCACTCCACCACAATGATCCTTCTTTGAATCTGTCGTTCCCATTTTTCAAATGTCAAGCCACACATTTAGATTCAATTACTTTGCACCATAGGCTATCCTTCTCTATTAACATTCGACATTTCCATTTGGCAATTAGTGTAGAATTAAAATCACTTATATTTTCTTAACCCAAGTGCACTTTCTTCTTTGTTTTTATACACTCATTCCCATCTAACCCATGTTGTTTTTTTAACTTGCTCATTCCCTCCCCATACAAAGGTCCTTTATAAAGAAATTAATTTCTAACACACATAGTTAGGTGTAAGGTAAAAGGATAAACAGTAAGGAATAGGGAGGAAATTACCGACCTAAGGAGGCAAAGTCAACTAAGGTGGTGGTGATCACGACGATGACAATGGTAGGGTGGTGGCAATGATTGTGGGGGTGGTGGTCACAATAGTAGTTATGTTGGTGGTGATAGTAGTGGCGGCTAAGGAAAGGGTGGCAATAACAGTGATAGTGGTTTTGGGGGATAGTGGTAGCAGTGACAATAGTAACAGTGATAGTGGTGATGGCAATGGCGATAAAGAAGGGTTGGTGGAAACGGTAGTGGTGGGGATTGTGGTGATGTTGGCGAGGATTGTGGGGGTAGTGGTGACAATGGTAATGGCGACTCAACAATGGTGGTAGTAATAATGGTGATGGTGATAGTAGTGGCGAGGAAATGCTAATGGTAGAGGTGTTGGCGGTGCCGATGGCAATTGTGGCAACAAGGAGGGTGGTGCAACCATGGTATGCATAGAGATTATGGTTGTGGTGGTGGCGACGATAATGATTATGGTGACAATTATGGTGGAAATTTTTATGACGACGACGATGATAGCAGTGGTGGCAACGAGGGGCGTTGGCGGCAGAGGTGGTGGCGCCTTTGGTGTCTACGATAGTGGTAGGGGTGATGATAATGGTGATAAAGGTGGTGGCGATTGTGTGGATGGTAACTAGTGTGGAGGTGGTAGAGATGGTGGTGACGGCGGCAACAACAATGATAATGATGGTGATGGTGCCTGCGACAAGGGGTGGCAGCAACAATTCCGATGGTAGGGGTGGCGATGGTGGATGGGAAAATTTAGATTTCTCTCTTTTTTGGTAGAATTTTAAATTCCTCATTTTAGTTATATTAGAATTTCTTTAAAAATTTTATATAATAAATATAAATATACATTTTTAACTATATTTCTTATCAGCAAACAAAAATAAATAACTACAAAACCACTTGTTAAGAAAATCAGCGTGTTGCGGAAGCACTGGATCAAATCAATTAGAAATAAAGAGAAGCAAGTATAAGGGCAAGAAAATAAACACACAATATTTCCGTAGAAAGCCTCCAAGATTGGAGAAAACGAACACTGATGATCACGAGCAAAATAGTTTCACTATGTAAGAAGGAGAGTACAAGAAGTTCTCAAAAAGAAAAGAGAACAAAGAGATAATAGCCCTATAAGTCACAGGGACAAAAATAAAATTATCTCTCTAATTTTCTGACTAGAGTACTCTCTCAGGTGAAACTAAAAATATATACTCGCAACTAAAAATTCTCTCAGGATTACACTAGGAGAGAACTTGACCATGATTGCAAATATAGTACCTTGAATCCTTTTATAGGCAATTCTAAGGAATATAATAATATTTCCTTAACCAGAAGACAAAACCAAATTGAATTGGTTTTGTGAAGAAGTAAAATTCAATTTGAATTTGTATTTGAAGAAGTAGAATTTAAATTCAATTTGTATTCTGAAGAAGTAAAATTCAAATTAAATTTGTATTGTGAAGAAGTAGAATTCAAATTGAATTTATATTCTAAAGAAGTAGAATTCAGTTTGAATTGCTATTCTAAAGAAGTAAAAACCAAATTGAATTGGTATTATGAAGAAACAAAATTCAATTTGAATTGTTCATAGTAAATAAAGTACCACATTAACAAAATTTGAGACATGTATTTAAAAATTTTATAGTTATTTTATTTTTGTTTGCTGATAAGAAATATAATTAAAAATGTATATTTATATTTATTATATAAAATGGTTACTAAAAGGAGCGTATTATAATTGAAATATCACCATGAATCACTAAGCAACTAATTAACATGATGCAAGGATAGCATAATTTAAATCTAATGGTTATTATGGCCGGGAAACCTTTCTAACACTATCGGTTTGAATAACAACGTTTTCCATAAACTAATTTGATACTTTATTTTTATTAACTACCCTTCAAGTCGCAATTAACTATTAGCTTATGACATGCAATAAGCTACCTTTCGCATTTTTGTCCATAGCGTCTCTTATTTTATAAGTTTTATTTGAATTTTTTTAATTAGTGAACTATATTTACTATAACTTCACTAGTGCAAAAATTGGATATAATAACGGGATATATTCATGGGTTGTAGTGGATCAGTGATAAAAACATGCGCGGTGGCATTTTTGAAATTATAAGGTGAATGATATAATCAGAGAAAACTATATATCCACGGTTAACATCATAACCGTCATTGTACATGTCAATATATATTCACGGTTGAGAAGTCAACCGTGGAAATATAGTACCTGAAATATATATCCACGGTTGTACGCACAACCGTGGATATATATTCATGGTATGATCAGGGTTATGATGTTAACCGTGGATATATATTGATGTCTATAATGACGGTTGTATTTTTAACCGTGGATATATACTTTAGGTTTTAGGGTTTAATTATTGGGTACTATATGTCCACGGTTGTATATATAACTGTGAATATAGATTTAATATTTATCCACGGTTGGGGTCGTAACCGTGGATAAATAGTTAACATTTATCCACAGTTCTTTGTTCAACCGTGAATATATGTGTAATATATTTACGGTTTCAAGGGGAACCGTGAATATACATCCTTCTGAAACTTCAAAAGTCGCGCCTTTCACTCTTTTTTCACTTTCTCCTTACTTTCGCGCTGGTTATCGTCTTCTTCCTCGTCCTCCTCTTTGCTGGTCGAAGGCTTCTGGGTTCCCTTTCTTCTTCTTTCACGTGCCCTTCTTCTTCTTCGTTCACCATTGTCAGGTAAGTGCTTCGTTGCCCTTCTTCTTTCATTCACAGAGAAAGCTTCGTTGTCTGAGAGTTTATGTTTTTATATTCAACGTGAACTTTGTCTCTGGTATTTTGACACTGCCTGTGACACTGTGTGTGTAACAATGTTGTATGCCTGTGACATTGTCTCTGTTAAAGCTTGTATCTGTGTCTCTGTTCCTTTTACACTTGCTGGTAATATTTTTGGGTCACTTTTATTTTTGTTTAATGAAGGTTGGATTAAAGATTGGTGTTGGTTGCTGAGGTAGACATTCAATTTTTATTAGACATTCAATTTTTATTGGTGTTGGATGAGGGACTTGTTGAAAAAGTTGAGGTGTATAAGTTGATTTTGTGTCAGTTTCATAATCAGTTGGGGAAACATGGTTGTGAAAATGGAGAGATGTACTTGATATATTTTGATGGGATGTTGGCTGCATAGGCAGATTTATAGGGACTATATTGGTCTGGTTCTATGTTGGTTACTGATATTCTAAGAGCTGTGATGCATGAGATAAATTAAAATATGAATAGAGATGGATGCTAAATTACTAATGGATATACTTGCTGAAATTTGGTGAACTATGAAGCATGAGGTGAATCATAATATTAATAGAGAATAAATGCTAAATTATTAATAGATTATGGATGAGTTAGGGGTTGAGTCGGATATATATAATTAAACCAAATTCCTAAAGAACGCTTGTTTCGCCCAGGAACACAACCGACTGAAAAATCACAGAAACAACCAATTGAATACAGAATTCTAATACGTCATGCATGCACCACGCTTGACCCGATTTCTTTATTAGAGTTTAGCAACAACATCAAGTATCAACCTTGTGTGCAAGTTCAACCTTCATTTACTTTTATTGCTGTTCTTGTTGGTTGCTCGTATATAATGTTATTTCTGTCTATTGTATGTATGTGGTTTTGCAATCTTGCAAACTCGTAGGCTCATACTAGTTAACTAGTTAACTAGTATGGAAATTGTTGTGCATATGAGTGAACCGTAGTTCCCCGTTTGAGATTCAATACAAATGGTCATTAAATTAATTAATGTCATCGTTTGTGTTGAATCTTGAATTGTCCGTTTAGATGATTAAATTAATTAATTAATATCATCGTTTGTGTTGCATCTAGACACTCTGCCTCGTTTCAGGTACATTGGTTTTTAGATGATTAAATTATGTATAATTTAAACGGCTAACTCTGAATTTTATTTTTTCTTGTTGTAGGAGACCAGAAAGAAAGCCCAGGAGACTAGGAAGCTAAATGACTACCCACACACACTGTCACGTGGGGGTTACCGTTGGTTGGAGGAGTGGCTGGCACAGGAGAGGCTGAGTCAGTGTCAGACTGACACTGGTATTGTGGATCCCCCTTCCCCACCTACACGCCACGACAAATGGAAGCGGGCTAGGATCAAGAAGAGTGGGGAATACACTTCCTCACAAGCTCAGGAGGTTGCCTCACGGATAGTAAGTATTCCCCTTTGTATCAGTGTCTGTTTTTTGGTTTACGTGAAAGAAGTGAATACTAACTTGTTTGGTTTCAGGATTCCTTGGTTGAGCAATCAACCCAAGGGTCTTTCGTAGCCCATGGACGGGAGGACATTTTGACTACCGCCATCGGCAGGCTAGAGCACCCAGGAAGAGTGCGTGCTATTGGTCGAGGTGTAGGTAAGTGGTAAATAACTCTATGCTTTCATTTTGTTATCTGTTAAACAATTATGGGCTAATCATTCACATTTCACAGGCCTCCGCTCCTATTACGGTGCTTCCGACCCTGCCCCTTCCCTTGAGAAAATGGTGGAGCAGAAGGTGGCTGTTGTGAAGGCTGAGTACCAGGAGGAGATATCTAGGCTCCACCAGGAGATGGCCCGATTCAGGGAGGAGATGAAGGCCTCACTCAGCCACCACCAGGAGACTACTACACCCGCTAGCAGCCCACAAGTTAGATTCTTTATTTAATTTCCTCGGTTTTATTGTTTGTAATCACTTTATTTCATTGTTGAATAACTTCTGCTTGATGTGTAAATATGTAGATACGGAAGGTTAGCACTAAGGGGTCGTGCGCTGCGGCTGACCCTGACGATGATGGAGTCGAGCCACCAGACACCCGTCAATATGACCTGTTCGTTAACGGGTCGGAGGAGCCAGTTGCCACTGGTATGGTGTACAACTTAGGCCCTGTGGTTCACCATCAGACATTACCTGATGGTATGTCCAGGGTCTCTGTTGTGCTCGTCCTCGAGGAGGATGCTGCTGTGTCAGTGACAACTCCGGAGGTGAATACCGTCGGTCAGGCGGTGGGCCACTTTCTGATGTGGCCCGACAGACTTCTGGTGATTGCCCCTGGACAGGTAAAAACCCTAAACACTAACTAATTTTGTTATATTGTTAATTATGGTACAAAATGTGATGGTTGTCAATTGTTCAACAGGAACAGACATTGAAGAAGCCAGACCCGGCCAAGGATCCCATCCGGATGCTATGGCACATCGGGTATGAGCAAGGAGAGGACACTGTTCAGGTCCCATGGCAGCCACTAGTGTTCGGCCGTCCAAGTGATCTTCCACTTTACGTCACACATTCTGACATGTGTGACATTATTTCGAGGACGTCGATGCTGAACGCCTCCATCATTTAGTTGTGGGAGCTGTAAGTATATCATTTTTTGTCCAATTTTTTCATTATACAAGTTATTTGTCGCTAACCATGTCTTAACTTGTTTATGTTTCTGGCAAAACTCTGTGTGGACTTGGGTTTCCAAGGAACTTATGGTTTCTTAGAGCCCTCGCTCATACAGAAGCAAGGAAACACCCCGCAGGACACCCAGGCATACATCCAGAATTGGATGTTTGAGTCTGGGAAGCCTGTATACATGGGCCCCTATCATTAAGGGTAATATTCTATTCCATAATTATTGTCATGAATTTTTGCATTTTGAAGTCTCACTTATCACTGGTAACTGCAGGGCTCACTGGACGCTTGTGGTGATCTGTTCGAAGGACTATCTTGCTCTGCATTTTGATACTTTGCATCGGACAGTTCCATAAGACCTGAAAGATATAGTAGACCGGTAAGTTAATCCCTAAAAAATAAGTACAAATTCGATTACATCATTTTTAGAACTATACGATTCTAACTTATCTTGTGTTTTGTTTGACGTAGGGCGGTGGTTGGATACAATCTACTGATTGAAAACAAGTCCAACGGTAGAAAAGTTGCATGGGTGCACCCAAAAGTAAGTCAATCGTATTCATTCAAATCTTCAATACATATTTTTTAAGTTGCGAATTCACTTATTCTATACCATACGTTCATTGTAGTTTTATAGGCAGAAGGGTACCTTCGAGTGTGGCTATTTCATCATGCACACTATGCTGACCATTGTCCAACAACATTTAGTAGATGGATGGACAGATGTAAGTCTCATCATTTGGACTACTTTTCTACCAATTTCATCAATTTCATGTAATAAATAAAGCTTTTGTTCTAATTGTTTTGTGCATTGTTTGCAGTACTTTAAGGACCGGTCATATTTCCCAAAGGCACTTGTAGATGATGTTAGACAGCAATGGGCCTCACACTTCATTGAAGTTAGGCGAAGCTAGATATAGGATCTTTATTCTTTTATATATGTATCCAGTAGGATTTAGGGTTTACTTTTATTAGATTATATTCAACTTAATTGTATATACTTTCATTTTTTAGGTTATTATGAATTGATATAGAAAATAAGAAGTTATATACATACCATTCTTTTTATATAGTGTTGCTGTGACATACTGTATACTGTACTGGTTGTCTGAATGCAGGTTTGGGAAACGATAAAATAGAAACCATATTAAAAAAAAACCTCAGTATTTATTCACGGTTATGGTAACAACCGTGTATATAGACTATATTTATCCACGGTTATTACCATAACCGTGAATATAGATTATATTTATCCACGGTTGTCCATCATAACCGTGAATATAAGTACTAAAAGGTTTCAATTACAAACTACTTATATTCACGGTTATGATGGACAACCATGGATATAGATACATTTTATCCACGGTTAGTAGCATAACCGTGAATATAAGTGGTTTGTAACTGAAACCTTTTAGTACTTATATTCACGGTTATGATGGACAACCGTGGATAAATAGAATCTATATTCATGGTTATACTGGACAACCGTGAATATAGATACTCTTTATCCACGGTTATTAGCATAACGGTGAATATAAGTAGTTTGTAACTGAAACCTTTTAGTTCTTATATTCACGATTGTGCTCGATAACCGAGTAAGTTATATTCACGGTTGTTCTTAACCGTGGTCAGATGTGATTTATTACCACGGTTGTTAACTGTGGTTAAAGGCCCTCATCTACTACCACGGCTGCAACAACCACGGTTCTTTAACCGTGAATAAAGGCCATTTTTAACCATGATTATTTCTATTTTTTCCACTAGTGCTTACTGGTGAAACATAATTACATAATACAATTTCTAAAACAAATTTTAATTGTACACTTGACAAACTACAAAGAAGGTACCACATTGTAAGGGCATTTCTAATGTAACGTCCAGTGATTTTTTTTTCCGGAGGTAATAAGAAACAGATACTTATATATAAAAGCTCATTCTTATTATTATTTTGTGAACTTATATTTTAAACCTTAATAACTACATGGGAATGTCTAATTATAATTGTAAGTCTGGTACTACATATATGTAGGCCTCGAGCTCATAAAATAAAATCCATGAATAGGCATGATATAAGTGTCCTAGCCTAACAAAAATCATGACACGCATGGATTGAATAACTGTTTCAGCTGCCATAGAATAAAATTATACCCCCATATTGTTAATTGACATATTCAATCCACATACCCACGTTTATAATACCAAACAAATCCATCTAAGATATGAAATCTAAATTCAAATAATAAATCTTGAAAATTATTAAATTGTAAGATAATTGTACATGGTTTAATATTTTGATGATAACTTCAGCTACAAAAATCATTTTGAGGTGAAACAAATTTGTAAATTTTTTTAGTTTAGATATCTATAACCTTTATGAAAACAAGAAATGCTAATTTGGCACATATAAGTACTAGTTTACCAAAGTGTAAAGCTGTTATGCAGAAAATTTCTAGTAGGGACATGCTAAAGTATTTTATGTATAACCTGTGTTACAAAATTCCTATCGAGGTGAAACTAATTGGTAAATTTTTGTAGCCCAGATATTTACAACTTTTATGAAAGAGAGAAATGCTAATTTAGGCCATATAAGTACCAGTTTTGTAGAACTGTTATGCAAAAAATTTTCAGTAGGGACACACTAGAGTGTTTTGCATATAACTTGAGCTTTAAAACTCATATTAAGGTGAAACTAATTGGTCAATTTCCATAGTTTAGATATCTACAACTTTTATGAAGAAAAAAAATGCTAATTCGATCCACACAAGTACTAGTTTATGCATAACTGTTATGTAGAACATTTCCAGTAAAGACACACTAGAGTGTTTTACGTATAACTAGAGCTACAAAACTTCTATTAAGGTGAAATCAATTGGTCAATTTTCATAGCTCAGATATCTATAACTTTTATGAGAGAAAGAAATGTTAATTCGATCCATATAAGTACCAGTTTAACAAAGTGTAGAGTTGTTATGCAAAATATTTTTAATAGTGACATACTAAAGTGTTTTACATATGATTTGAGCTACAAAACTCCTATTGAGGTCAAACCAATTGGTAAATTTCTATAGCTCAAATATATACAAATTTTATGAAGGATAGAAATGCTAATCCATCCCATATAAGTACCAATTTAACAAAGTGCAAAACTATTATGTAAAAAATTTCTAGCAGGAACATACTAAAGTGTTTTATGCATAATTTGAGATACAAAATTTCTATCAAGGTGAAACCAATTAATAATTTTTTTAACTTATATATTTATAACTTTTATTAAGACAAGTAATTCTAATTCGACAAAGATAATTCCCAATTTCACAAAATGCAGAGCTTTTATACAGAAGCTTTTAGTAACAATAGAAAATACATATTTTAAAAACAAAATCAAATTTACACACATGTTGACACTAACCAAACCTCATCTAAATGAAACCAAATTTTACCATAAGTTAGTACATGCCATAATCTAGCTAATGGCTCAAGTTCCATGCCAAAATTCCGTTCCAATTGGATTTTACACGCATCAAAAGTTTTAGACAAAACTACTAGTTTTACAAGACACACGAACTTTCATTTTGGTAGTCTATAATTTCTTCTCATATATACACTAGCATACCAATATGGGACTTGCATTCCCATTCATAAATCCAATTCATCGACATACAAATCAATTGGCATAATTGCACCAGTACACCCACTTTCAACCTAATGTGAGGATATTTCATATGTATTACATACAATTTAACATTTCAACTAGTATATCAATAATTCCTACCCATGATGATATTGATATTCATCTCTAAATTCAGAGTGTGATTATTCATAACACACATGCGATCCTTTGGCCCATATATACAACATCTCTTCACTTCCATGTAGGGTTATATGTAAAATAGTCTAATTACAACATGACTAGTATAACCCTACCTAAACAGTTCTACCACCCAAAAAACATTTATATTTATATATAAGTTTGAAAATACAATAATTCTAAACAAAGATCATTCACAAAAGGGATCTCATGGCTTGGTATTACAACCACCCCTCCTTGGAGCTCACCATGCAACATCATCCAGCAAACTCACTAAACATATGTGGAAGAGTGAGCATAATTCTAGTAGCAAATATTATAATAATGTACAAGGTGAAACAATCACTTATGCATATTCACAATTCAAACACATCACCTATCATGATTTAATTTCCAATACAACAATGTTCATAATCAATTCTCTTCATCTATTACATATACAATGCACACACGATGATATGCTTTTCATCTCACTCTAAATAAATGCATAATCATGCCATGTGGATCCAACTAAGGTGTGTAGTACTGCAATACAAAAGAATGGTCTTATACCAATATTTACTTACTGGATATCTATATTCCCACCCTTCTTGCAACACTTGTCGACCCCCCATGACATGACTCAATAATAACAATGGTGTTGCAGATCGGATTTAGGATACACTAACCTAAAGTGTTCAAACCTTTTTTAGTCCATAAGGCTTCTTGATCCCTTGACGGAGTCACCCCCACCAGAGTCAACAACATGGGTCCCCTACATCCCCTTATGTGTCACTGCATATGATGGATGATTCACAACACATAATCATGTAAAATGCAACCCATGTTCATAAAGTGCCCTCTTTAGCATAATTCCTCATCATCCATGTTAAAATCAATTCCATCATCATCATATATTATTAATCATAAATCTCATCATCATATATTATTAATCATAAATCTCATCACCATTGTTATTAATTTAAATTAAATTCATTTTCATTCTTATTTACAATCACAATCATCATACATTTAAAACGTAATCATATAAGTATTATATTCAATATTCATGTACTATAATTATACCACTCTTTCATACCTTAATTGATGACACAAGAAAAATGATGCTCACATCCAATTCCATTCACAACCTACATATCGTAATATTTTTGATTTCTCGACAATTACAATTGATATTGGAACTCCCTAACTTAGTTTAATCTAAGATACTCAAAGCATAATTCATTAAGAATTAAGTCGAATTGACGAAAAGTTTAGGTTTTGAAGGTTTTCAACTTTTAGATTACACATCAATGAAGTTTCAAAAATGAATTGAACCCTCAACGGTACCCGTATGCTTAGAACACTTCCTATGAGCCCAGATTCAAAGAATTTAAGATTTTAAAGAAAATACCCAAAGTGGGTTCTTTGGAACATACCTTGATCAATGGTGGAATCAGAAAAGAAGGCTTGCAATCTAAGCTCCCTAGCTCGTGGTGAAGGAAAAGCTAAAGAAAAGCCTTGGTTCTTACTTTGGATTAGAGAAGAAGAAGAATGTTGGAGGATGGTGATAAAGTGGAGATGTACAACCAAGGGAGGAAGAGAATAAAGTGAAATTTCTTTTCTTTTACTTAGTGTAACTTAGGAGAAGAAGGGAGTGGAATTAAGTTTAAGGGTTTAGGGGTGTTATGGTCATTTCACACATTTAATTAATTTTAGGAACTAATCTGATAACTTTAAGTTACCTAAACTTAACTAGACTAGACCTTATGGTCATTTTATGCGTTTACTTATTATATGGTTTTTAATAATTAACCAATAAATTTAATTCGAGATGTTACATAAGACATTTCTTAACCCTTTATATACCTAAACACCCTTTTTTGGTATAACCTTAGCAACTGAGGTATTGTACCAATATCAACATATGTAGACACCTTCAAAACTACTCTAGAACTTTTGCCATGTTATTGACAGAATCTCATTAAATTTGAAAGAATTGTCACATTCAATCATTAGTTCTATACATGTCACCTATAAATAAAATATTATTGATGTCTTATACCTAGACTTATTTGATCCACTTTTACTGAGTTGAATGTCATAGACGTCTTAAAGGACATACCCTCATTTCATTCCATTAACATTTTTATAGATAACCTAGATACATGAATTATATATGGAGAGCTTATATCAAATTTTTTCATGTCACCGGTTCATGACCGATCAATATAATAAATCTCAACCAGCTACCTATGGCTACCATTCATATTACCTTTCTTTCTTTTCTCGTCTAAGAACGTAATGTTGAAGTAATTATTAGGTGGTTCGAAACTACTACTCAACAAATATATGATCGATTGATAAGAATTTGAAAGAAAGAACATGTTTAATTATGAGATTAGGTAATGTTTTATTGTAATTTTGGACTACAATAAACAATGTGTTTCAATTAATTAATATGTTTTGGTCAAGTTATATTTGGATAATATTTAAACAAGTCATTATAATTATAATCATTTATGTTATATGTTTTAACGTGTTTGGAGTAAATTCCTTTCAAAATAAATTATTTTGTTCGAATTGTTTAAAATAATATTTTTAGAAAATTATAAAAAATGGTACGAAATTATTTATATTTAGTTGAATATGTTTTCATATTAATTGACTAATAATAATATAATGAGAAAATAAAATTAATTAATAGAAAATAATTTTGTAATAATAATCTCCAAATTTTATTATGTATAAGTGTATTCAATTTTTATAATTATTATCAAATAAAACAAATTCATATTATAATTTGAAAAGATAATCTATACCAAATAATTAATTATAAGAACACGCAGTAACGAATGAAAAAAATGAGAGCATCTTGTTCCAATACTATCTGTAGATATCTTTAATTATAATTAAATTACCAAAACAAATATTGAAACATGTTAAGTGACAAAATTTTAAGATAATTTATTTTATGCAAATTATAAATAAATAAATAATTTATTTCTGAGATATTCTATAACAAAAAATGAAGTCATTTGTAATACTTAATTTCATATTTAGAAAAACGTCACGAGTATATTCTTTAGTATTGGCTAACATCTTCAGAGTCTTGCAAAATGGGAAGTGCATGGATCCCAGTGTAATTGAGACTGCGACTTACAGATATAATTTGACTAATCATTTATCAATTAATATACGTAATTATGTATGTATGTTGAATACCACCTCTCCTACATCGGATTCAAATGAGTCAACTGAAGAATTTATAAGTATTTTGAAAGAAGTAAGGTTAAGTTTATTGGGTGGGAATTACTTAATCCATAAAACCTTAAAATATTAATACCAGTGACTCTAATCTTTATAAAGTTTTTTTTATTTGAAATATAACTCTTGTAATTAACTTATCAAGAAAGGTGAGCCGTCAAAAGTAAGAAAAAAGTTGGAAAGCGAAATATTAGTGAAAGAATTTTAATTAAAATCTTTTCTGTTTGTGACAATGTTTTATGGGAATCACAAATTTCTTGTATAATTGAAAAGGAAATAAACTTTGATTAAGACCCGAGCAATGTAATGCATTGGTTAAAAAAGAGAATATGTGGTCACTAGATAAACCATAAATACGTTGCATAAATATCTTCCCTATAGATTTCATGAAAAAGAGATTCGAAAGCAAATTATGCTAAGGCATGGACATCACTTGGAGCTAAAATGAAAGTAAACACCATGTGGTTATAATTAATCAAGTAGTGTTTAAAGTCATAGTCTTAATAATGCAAAACAATAGGTCATGCCATTTTCAACACACTTTAGCACACTCATTCTTGTTTAGCTTTAAAAAGATAACATTGACTACTTTCTTATAATGGTTCTTTGGTTGATATAGCATTGAAGCAAGTTGATGCATCAAAACAGTCCCCTATCACCATGCCTCTATTTACAAAAGAAAAAGTTGAGGAAATGAGAAGTTGAATAAAAAGCAAATTGAGAAGAAAAAGGAAAAGAAGTTAAAGGTGTTGGGGCTGTGAAAGTGAATGAACTCCCTATCTCCACGGTTTATACTTTATATATACACAGTCCATCAATCTATTCACACTCAACTCATTCTCTTTAGACAACTTATTTTAATATAGAAGCACAAGAGGCAGAAAAAAGTGTCAGGGGTACATTGGCAAAGTTTAATTTGTTTGATTTTTATTGGAAATTTGAGTTTGACTATATATGTTGCAATATTACTTTAGTTAACATTGTACATGGGTATAAAAAGAATATGAAAGACACTAACATAAAATTATTTATGATTGAAAATTATAAATAGAAAAGATCTCATTTTCCATATTAAATTATTTATTTTGAGTACAACTTCTTATAATATAGTATAAATATTTACTCTCTTATATTAAGATTTGACTTTTTTTTGGAAACAAACCAGTAGTAGTATTTATTTACCACTTGATGAGATGTAGAGTAATCTTTTTTTTAGATAGATGTATAGAGTAGTTTGTCTTGGATAACATTGATCTTGAAAAAAAAATTAATAATGATATTTCTTAAAGTAATTGGTAAAAAATTGTTTGCCTTTTATAGATGAAAAAGTATATTTACTTTTGAAGTGTAAATATAAATATAATCTGTATTCGTACATCTTTTAGAAAAATCAAAAAGTTTCTCGAAGAATTTTACCAAACTAACTTTGAAAATAATCAAATAGTCAGCGTAGAACCCCATTTCATTAATTAAAAATGTGGTCAACCCAAATAGGTTACTTACGTGTGTGTATATATATATATAAAAGTGAGTGAAGTGAATTTGTGCTATATAAAATAATTAAGATTAAAAGTTTTTAAAGTCATATAATTATTTAAAAGGTCATATCACTTTTTAAAAAACTCACATGATTAATCTCAATGATTCATTATATAGTTGTACGTTACAGATTCGTTCATCTTACTCTTACAAAATTAATATATATATATATTAATTATGTGTTTATGTAGTGATATTGTTTATAACTTCAATAAAGATGTTTGAAATTTATCAAAAGTTGTACGTAACTTCAATCTCCTCACGTGTTCGGGGTCAAACAGTTCTTTGGTTCTTTTTCAGTTAATTCTAGAGAAAGAAAACCCATGAATTATTGGAGAATACAAACCTATCGGTTTGTCGAGTGCATGTACAGTCCTGACAAACAGGTTGGTGAGGGTGTTGAGAATCACCTACCCAATTTGCCTGTGGAAGACAGACACATTTTGAATGACATCTTTATTGCTAACGACATAGTGGATGATGCTATAAGAAAAAGGGTACAAGGAGATTTTGAGAACGTTTATGATATAGTGAGTTAGAATTTATTGGATTATATTGTAAAGCGGCTGTGTTTTTGAGGAAATGGAGAATGTGGGTTCAAGATTGTCTTAGATCAGCAACTATTTCAATTTTAGAAATGGGATTCTCATAAAGGAGTTTGAGGCTGCCTTAGCTTAGTAATTTAGCAAAGCTGAGTGTAGGGTTGTTCAGAGAGGTGTCTATGGAGTCTGTGTAGTGTTTCATTTACAGTACTTTGATGATACTATAGATTTTTGGTGAGGTTGACTTTGGAAATATAGTGAAGGTGAAGAGATTGACGCAACTTTTCTACATATGTTCAAGCCTTATAAGGTGAATTATGCAAAGGGCTTTGTAGTTGGTAGAAATGTATCTCGAGAATGGTTAGCGATAATGGCTCACATTTTAAGGTATAAATTTGAGTCTTTCCCAATAAAATACTTGGGTTGGCTGGGGACATCTGTGGACTGAAAAAGATGTGGGATCCTATGTAAAATTCATTTTTTAACATTCTAAAATACGAAATCAATAATTAAATAATTGTAGATTACAATTAAGTAAGGACGATGTGTCAATTAAATTTTAAATAAATATTTAGCTAAAACAATCAAAGTAAGTAGTTAAAAATGTTTTACCTTTAGTTAGTTTCTAGTGGCCAAATGGTATATCCGGGGAACCATCAAAAATTAAACTCCCAATTTTCTTTTAATCATCACTCTCATCTCATACCTCCTTTTCTCATTTCTCATTTCTCACTTTCCTCACTGTGGCAAAAACAAAACGAAAGAAAAAAAAGGTGGTGCTTGATCCTCTCACCCTTCATCTCCCTCACCGTGGGTAATCATCTTCTTCCTTCCATCATCACCATTTACTCTTATCTTTTCCCTCACCGTGGCAAGCTTTTTCTCACTCAACATCATCATTTACTTCAAATTTCATCAAGGCAAAGTGAGGGCAAGTTTCTTTCTCCTTCCTATTTTTCTCCATTATATAGGTGTACTTGATCATAGGGACAAGTTTCTTCTTCACTTTTCAATTAAAAACTTAGCAAAACAAAAGAAAGGAAAGGTGCAATGAGCCAATTCTATCATACCCATTATCTTTCTTTTAACTTAAGGCAAGATGAGTTTTTCTAAACTTAACCTCCAATTATGAGTTTTGAAGTTCCAAACTTAATTCCTATTTGATTCCATGGTTGTAGGTGTGCTTCAGATTCATATTAGTTGAACCAAAGCTCAAACCCTCGATTCCTCATCCTTCGAATTTGGTTTAGTAAGTCGAAACCTTTGAAACCTAACTCTTTTTGTCAATTCAATTTAATTCCTGTAGTTAATTATACTTCGAGTAACTTAGGTTAAGTTAAATTGGTGAGTTTTGAGATCAATTGAGATCAATTAGTAATTATAGAGTAGTTGGGATGCATTTTGATATTTAGGTTAGTAAGAGGAATTGGATGTAAACATCATTTTCCTTAGTGTCGTCAATTAAGGTATGGAAGAAAGGTGTAATTTAAGTATGTGGATATTGAATATATTACCTATATGTTATTGTTGTAAATATGATATGAGTTATTGTATAAGTGATGGTAGTTATATATTGTGATTGAACAGTACGGTAAATGATGATAACGTGAAGTTGTGTATGAGATAGGTGATAATAATGATGAGAATTGTATTCTATAATGATGCAATAATAAATGGCGATGATGATTGTGATCATGACAGAGAATGATGATAATTTATATTGCAAATCGAAGACCATGATGATGAGAATTGTATTTTTGTGATATATAATGATAATAATGGTATAAAAAATGTTTAATATGATCTGACAATGAGAATTAATGCCAAGTAGGGAAAGCAATGCACAATGAGTTGCATTGAGTTATGAATATGTGTTGACAACATTTATCATATACATTTAGCCACATAAAGGGATGTAGGAAACCCTTGTTATTGACCCTGGTAAGGGTTGGCTCTATGAGGGGGCCAAGGAGGGCCTAGCTGCTCAAGGTTAACGTATCCTAAAGTTGACCCATAACACCATTGTTTATTATGGAGTCGTGTCACTGGGGGTGTTGCAAGATAGGTGGCAGTACGAATATCTAGTAAAAAATTGTTGATATATGGCCAATCTTTTAGTACCATGGTATTACTCACCTTAATTCAGATTCACATGTCATATTTATGCATTAGTTGAGATGGGACGAGAATGGTGTATACATTTGTATATAGCAGTAGATGATGAGTATTGATTGTGATGTTTGTTTGCATTGGATTTGGTTAATGATAGAGAATGGTGCGTTAGTGTGTGTTTGATGTGCAATCATATAATATGTTTGATTGATACATTATTGCAATATTTGCTACTTGAGTTATGCTCACTCTTCCACCCATTTTTTAGTGAGTTTGCACAATGATATCTCTTAGTGAGCTCCAAAAGGGTGGGACTTGTAATACCAAGTTAAGGAATCTTCCTTGATAGGCTTCATTTGGAAAATATCATATTTTGAGGTCTTGTATATAAATATTCTTTAAGATGTAGGATTACTTGTATGATGATAATAATAATGTATGAGATTATGTTATTTCATGGAATGACCTCATGTGGTAAGATGGGAATGCTTACTAAGAAATGTGTATATAATCACATAGTGGATGTTGGAACTTGACATGGTGTCAAGTTAGTTGATGATATAATCATGTTGGATGAGATGGGAAAGTATTGTATAGTGATGGATATGTAAATTTGATATATGATATAGTATGCATATGTATGGTTGAACTATTGTGTGTTATAAGTTGAATTTGAAATGAGTATGATGATATGGTTGAGAATTGATAGTTGAGATAAGTAGTTTTGTTGTTGGAAAGTGGTAGATTTGGCTAATTATGGGTTTATGTGGGAAAAACATGGATTCGGTAATGATGAGTGTCTTAGAATAGTCCATTGATTGTCATTTCATTTGGATTTTAGGTCATGATGCATTGCATTTTCTCTATTTTCCTAAGATATTTGTTTCCTTCCACTTGTACATGCTCCACAACCTCCACCTATACATGAACAACATTGAAGTACCCAACCTCTATCTACACCTTAATCGAGTACTCAACCCTCACCTATTCATGCACCACAGTCCTTACACTTACATGTACCAATAAAGAATGAGGAAATAGAGTCTCCGGTGAAACCTTTACAACCTGCAGCATGTAAGAGAGCTTGGCTTGTTGATGTAGTTGGTATGTTAAATTTTAGCACAAAGTAATATTCTGCATCACTTTTAATTTACATCACAGAAACTTGACAAATGCATAATATATTTTTAAAGAAAAGTTATTCAAATCAATCAATTGATTTTAAGCATTTTAAAAGGTAAATTTTAAGCATTTAAAGAAAACTAATGTTTATAAAATTAAAATTTTAAATTATTATTTTCATGTACTATGTTGATATTTTTCTTTTTTCATGTACTATATATGCTGATTTTTTATCTTTCTTTTTTCATGTACTATGCTGATTTTTATCTATATTTTTTATGTACTAAATATTTATTCATAGGTGATGATGGCACAAGAAAGACAAAACAACTAACATTTGGTCCCTTCCTTCTAATGAAAGGATTATCCTACATTGGAACGATGAAACCCAACCGACTGTAGATGGGGAAAGATTATTGACTAGGTTCTTAATTAGGTCCAATTGCAAGGGATTTTGAAATATTCCCTATATGTTATCCTAGTTAGAGTAAAGTTCTAAAAGATTACAAAGAATATATATTCAAGAACACTATTCATGCCAGAATTTTATTTGCTTAAATTAAGCCTTATTTTAAACTAATTGGATATTTTGTTTCGTCCTACACTTCTAAGGCTTCTTGGTTCTTAATTTTCTTCATTTTGGTCACTTGGAACATGTGTTATGGCTGTTTTTTATTTTGGATTTATGTAATTAGATATGATGAAAAATTCCAGTTGCTATATCGGCTTGGATTCATTCCTTTATGGCTTCATCTTTGACTATTCTGAATTTACCATAAAAAAATAGATAAATTTTGTTTGTTTTAAAATAGTGATAATGGACTTTCTTTTGTCTTCTTAAGGAATTTTTGAGAATGCTCTATATTTATACATATCCTCACTCTGAAAAGATAATTTTTTGGAAGTTTTGATGAAATTGACTTGTGAATTCTGCAAAATTAAAGTTTTTTATTTATTATATTTTTGAATTTTGAAAGATGGACCTATGATTCTAATCTAGGTTAAGCATAATTGATTAACTTATTTTTGACCTACTTGCGTATTAAACTTATTGAATTGGTTTTCATATTTGAGGAAAGGCCATGAAAAATATTTACCGCACCTATGGAATCATGTTTTTCCTTTTTAACAAACTCAAAGTTTTGTAATTAATTTATTTTGTATTAAGTTAGTTTTAAAATTATTTTCCTAATAAAGTGGTGTCATTGCAGTTGGCATGAAACACTACTATTTCTATTGGCCTTAAAAGTCAAAGCTTTTCCTCCATCCTTTCAAAAAATATTTGGGATCTAAGACATATTGAATTTGTGTTGAAGTTGAATACATGGCTACTTGGTTTATTTATAACCCGACTTGCACCATTGGCTCTTTCTCTCTCTTAAGTATTTGTGTATGTGTATGTATATATGTTTATTTATTTAAATGGTGCAAGAAGGCTATAAATGAAACCGGTGTAGAGATGCTTTATGTGATTAAGATTTAGTTGTAAGATCTGAGGGCGTTGCATTATTTTTGAGTGTATGTTAATGCTATTATAGTTTCTATTTTAGTTCTTTGACACTACTTTTAATTGGATTTTTGATTTTGTGTGCTTTGATAAATACACAATGGTAAATTGTAGATTCTTCATTGTAGATTTTAGGCATTTGTTAATCTTTTCAATTATTTTCTAACTTGTATCCTTTATAATTTAAAGGCAAAGTTTACAATTAATTCTGGCCTCCAAAAGAGTTATGTCTTCAAATCCTTGAACTCAAAATAGAGAGACTATAGACAAGAGTTATGGCAAGCAAGGGATGACAACACACATAATAGAGATTAGTTACTTGCGATGGTCCCGCAATGAGTAAATAGAGACCGTTGGTCTTCTTTTGTTGACCATCATCTAAGTTTGAAAGCTAAGGTAAAATTAATTATTTTACCTTTAGTTTTTGTTTTAGTTGGACCAATGAATTGTTTTTTGTAAATGATTAGAAGAAGTCCCAAAAAAATAAAGATAATAGGAAGTAGTAAACAATTCCCCACACTGACGGATCTAAAAGCCTTGCATGCAAAAGGGAAGATATGGTAAACTTAAAAGTATCACTTATGAAATCACACTTTTTCTAAAGAAATTTTTTTAATCATTTTCTTAACTTTATAGGAACAAGAGTTAGGTTAGAAGGTTAGTAGGGGAGAGGTATGGACAGTAACACATAAACATGTTGATGGGGCATATGTGAATGCTAAAGCTAGAGAAATTAGTGTAAGTTTTGGTCATATCAATTGATGTATTTATTAAAATGAAAAAGGTTTCCTTGGCGTATTCCTTCCTTGGCTATAAATTTATGAACAAATATTTGAATAATGTGAAAACTACAAAGTTTAACTATAAAGCTAAAAATTAAAATTTAATTCATGTTAACATAATGTTTATTTTTCTAGGAAAAAGTTCATTCATATGGATCAAGTGGGACATCTATTTCAAAAGGAATATCAAGTCAAGATTCCTTACCTCATGCACTAGGAAGCTGTTAGTCCTCAAATTTACAATAAAATCTTTAATAAAAATTTTATAAAAATAATAATAATTAATTTAAATTGTTAGAAAATTAGGTTTTAAATTCAATAAATAGAAGTTGTTGGAAATAATCTGCCCTTGATCAATTTTCTCTAGTTTTGCAGTGAAAAAGTGAAGAATTTAAAGAGAAAATTGAAGATCAGGAAAATCTGACGCGTAGCATCAACCCCACGCGTAGCGTGGAGACTTTTGATGCTGACGCTACGCGTTGGACAAGCACTCAGCTAGTGACCCATTACTGGCCACTTCACTCTGCACAAGTGTCCAAGCCGAACTGGGGGACAGATCCAAATGGCAAAGCATGATTGAATAAATAATTCCTTAGTGGCCATTTCCAGCTGCGTTTAATGGAGGCTGACTCAGGGAACTGACGCGTAGCGTCAGGACCCTTCCTCAGCCCTATAAATAGGGCCATTTCCAATACTTCTAGGCATCCCATTCTGAGTATCTCACTCTTATCTTCTCTTATACACTCGAGTTTGAGTGTTTCTTTTATGAGTTTGTAGCTCTAGAATAGTTTTCTAGATACTTGAGAGTGTTGTGTAGTATTGTGATCGTTGTATCGTAAAGTTTCCATCATTGCCTTTGTAATGTCAATGACTGTAAGTGTTGTTTTTACTTTCACCATGTGTAACTAATCTGTTTATGTTGAAATTGGTGAACTAATCTATTGAGTATGATGTTGTGAATTCGACCTCTGCATGTTTATGATTCAAGTCCATGTTAGTATTTCAATCTTTTATTAATATGAACGTCAAACGGGAGAATGATTTTCATGTGTATTGAAACTTGTTTTATTAGTGTGAATGTCAAACGGGAGAATGATTATTCATGCCTTATTAAAACTTGATTTAGTAAAAGTAAAAGTTGGAATACCCTTAATATACCAATTACTAGGGATAAAATTGGTAATTATTGTTGCTATAAAGCCAGGACTTAATGCAAGTTTTTACTGAGAAAGCTCACGAGGGATCGGACTTTACGGTAAATACTTAGAATTTATATCACGAGGGATCGGTTATAATGATTTTAAGCTGAAATGATATGAACTTAATGATTAAATATGCATGACTTGAGTTCCTCCATTATTATTCTAGATTAGGGATCCAAATTCCAACATAATTTGTTTATCTGTGTTTTATCTTCAAGTATCTTAGTTATTCTAAAATTGCAACTCAACTTCTTAGATAGATTGTTATTCTCTTTTTACCACATGAACAACTCAACTATGCCATCTTATAAATATTGTATAAATTGTATATAAATTATTCTTTTGTCTATAAGTTTTGATAAATTTACCATAGTAACTAGAAAATTACTGTAACTATTGGACTTTCAATCCCAGTGGAACGATATCTAAATTTTGAAAACTACAAACGATTGGTGCGCTTGCCAATTAATAGACCCAACAATAAAACAAAGTAACAAGTTTTCTGCAACATTATATTTTTCGGGTTTAACAGAAGCCAAGAACATTATGGTCGTGTTCGAGGATTAGGATTGGGTCCTTGCCCATCCCAAGTATTTAGATATCCTTTTCGGTCCTATAGTGGGATCTCTTTAGTTTTTCCTTCTTATTAGGAGTTGTAGAGTCAAGTTACCGAATTGAAGTCTTAAAGAACTAAGCAAAATAAAAAGTTTGATGAATTTTTAAGTTTTTTATGTAGAACTTTCAATATAATTTGCCTCCTGACTTGATATGTTTCAACCTTCATCGATAAAATTTATTAGTTGAATTATTATTTTGATATCATTTAATTTGTGTCTAATTGTCTTGCATAAATTTTAGGTGTCTGACCAAGGAAGTGTCAAACCTACTAATGTTACTGACCATTCTCCAACAAATTCAAAACATGAAAAACAATTTGTTTAGAGATGAGAATCATGTTTGGTTGATAAAAAACTTATACATTATGCATGTTTAGGTATCAATTTCTATACTTAATTTGTTTTTACAAATTCTAGATATGGATGATTGACAATTCAAGAATGTGACTGAGTTGATGTTTGTTTATAGCTGAACTATAGTTTGGGCTTTATGTTGATGGCCCATTTAAATTTTGTTTGATATGGAACCAAATAAACTTGATATGGATGATAATTGTTTGATAAATTTTCACTTATAGTAGCAATTTGTATTTCCTTCTTTATTTACTTTGGTTTTTTTAATGTGAATATATTAATTATTTATGTATTTTCAATTTTGAATTGAAACTATGAAAATTGGAGATAGTGTTCAATGAATTCTTTAATATATTGAGCAAGTTTTTCTCATATCCAACTGTTCAAGAATGGCAATAATTATTGTTGGTTACTGAATATCACCTCTCCATATAGAACTGATCTAGTGCCACTTGAGTGCTGATGAGCAACACCATGGATAATGGTGTTCTAATTTTTAATACAACACCTCTCATACAGTGTTCTAATTTACAAACGCACGTGAATGCAAGAATTTCCAATTGCAGCAAATCCGTTCACACCACTAAGGAGTAGGTGAACACTGAACAGAGAAGTGAAAGAAGGATGGGTGGTGCAAATGCAATTTGAACGCTAACTATGAGATATCTATCTTTAACCCATCATTATATGAATTGCATAATTAAGTGGCACTGTGAATATTTAACATCTCGAATAGCACAACACGAAAGTTCCAACAAATACTCCTTCACTTTCTTTTCATTTGATGTAATTTTTTTATCCATCAATTTATTTACGAGTTTTAAAAAATTTATTATTATTTTTATCATATTTTGTATTACTTGGGGTTATCAACCATGGATAATGGTGCTACTCAAGGTTATAGTCATGAAACTAACAAGGGTTTCAACTATAGGTAAATTTTGCATTACTTGAGGTTATCAACCATGGATAATGGCATTACCCAAGGTTAATTAAAACCATAGTCAATCTATTTGTGACGAAAGGAGTCCCTATGGTTTTAGTAACTATGGGTAATGGTTTTAGGAGAGGTTTTAACCCCCGTTATTACTAAAAAAAGCATTTGTAAAAATAATTTTTTAGTAGTGATAATATAGATAATATAAATTTAATATAGTTAGTGAATTTAAAATAGATTTATATTTCATTAAATTTTATAAGGATATACTTGTATACAATTAATAAAATAGGGAATAATGAGTTTATTACAAAAAGGGTATCAATAATAACAATAATGTTAAAAATAAGAAATTTATAGCTCTATTAAGAAAATAATCAAATAAAGGTTTTACGGGTTTTGTAAATAAATATTATAAGATAAGCTTGTAATTTTATTGATTTTATATAATGCTAGTAGTTTTATTATAATGGCACCAAAAGAGAATATAATTTTTGTCAATAATGATAATATTAATATAACTGGTAAAATAAAGAATTGTATTATAAGTCACGCTCATAATAACTTAAGGGGTAAAGAGTTATGATTATTTAGTTATATAAAATAATCACGAATAGGCAACAAAAAAAAGGCAAACGTGGAGGTAGATAACTAGGGATTTTACCAATGTTTAACAAGTAGTAATAAATAATAATAACATTAAGTTAGAAGCTACAACGACACTTAGTTACGACCTTATATTGAATTATAGTCAATAATGGCAAAGAGATAATAAGGAGGTGTGATTCCATTAGGTTAGTAATATAATAACTATAACTTCTCAATTTACGACTAGGGATAACAATAAGGAATTTAACAAAAAGAGATATTTTATAACTAATAGACTAAGGTAAGTAATAGGAACTACTCTAAGTAAAATTAATAGGAGCACGATGCTCACGCTTCACGAGAACCACAGTAACTAAATAAACCTATGTTACAAGTATTTGTGGCGCTAAGGTAAATTAGATACAAGAACAAAGTATAAGAACCCGACCATTATGTGTGGTTGACTAACAAAATGCTTGGACATGTGTGTGTCTGTGTTGGTTATGTATATGTGTATGTATGCCAAATTCCCTAGGTGAATTTGTGTAACTATGTTCCTCTTATGTGTATGATATGATCGTATGGATTTGTGGTGTGTGAACTATATACGTATATGTCGCGATAAGACGTGTTGTGAAACATAAATCAAGAATGAGTCTCGGTGGGATCCTGGTGTGATGTAATGGTGATATACGATGAAGTGATGTGATGAGATGGTGATGCACCGAGGAGTGGGATAGTGATGTGAAATGTGATGAATAATAATGTGCGACCCCTTTGTCCTTAATCGCCAACTAAGTAATTTAAGATAATTCAAACAAATACCCAGTAGTAATAATAAGAATCCGAGCTAATAAAGGAATAGAAGTACCATTTAATTACCTACACTGAGGAGAAACTTATCCGATTTCATCAAACTGTTAAAGGCTAGAAACCAACCTCAACTAAATTAAACTAAACCTACCCCTAAACATGATCAATCCTCTATTAGGCAGGTAACAAAATAAATAAAATAATAATTTAGTAACTAGTCGACAACTAAGTTCACTCATAAGTAATAACTCCCGAATTAAGATAACCCATACCCTAAGTAAATAAGAATACACAACCAATTTAATTAGTCTTACTCACTGACACAAAATCAATGTTATAAGGAACTTAGGGTAATCCCAGACAAATCCCAAGCCCATAAAGTCAGAAGAAAGAGATAGTGAGAACAGAGGTAACAGAGTTCAAGTGAATGACTGAGATACTCAGTCGAGAGTAAGATTGAATAAAATGATCCCTGGCGTAAAGGACAAAGCTGGGCCGTGGGAAGGACCCTACTGATGACGAGTATAATGAAAGATAAAAGCTTATGCATTGAGCATGCATTATGTGCATATGGTATCGGTAGAAGGCCGTGATGATGACTAGAGCATACAACAAGGTGTACGCTGGAGAATATTCGTATCCAGTCCATGAGAAGGACCTATGAAGTACAACTAGGTCGGAACCCTAATGACCCCAGAGTCGTGCTTGGAAACGGGCATTTCGATGCAAGCCTAGTGTACTTCTACAAAGGCGGAGTGTAAGTATGGCCCTAGAGAACTAAGTCCCATTATTGAGTAGCCACAAATAGTGGTGTGAAGATCCTTGTTGATTGAGGACATACGTGTCCTAATTACCCCTATGTTATGGAGGACTTGGTGGGCTCCAATTGCTCTAGTACGGAAACGTTATGCCCAATATCAGACTAAGCAGAACAGTTCTGATGGATGTGATGATGAGATTTTAGGCGCACATGCATTGCATTCACAAGGATAAAGGAAGAATAAATAATGGAACTCGTGCATTCATGCATTACAATATGTTTGATTAGTTCTGGTATGATGTATGATGTATGATGTGTGTAATATTAATGTGATGATAAACATAAAACCATTGAGGAATGACTACACGATCCCCTTAAGATGAACTAGAAATAGATGAGAGGTAAGGTAAGGCTAAGTGAGGTGAGCTAAGTAAGGGCAACGTTATATGAGAATAAGAAATAACAGATGGCGTGGGGCTGAGGCCTGATCCTTAGACGTAGTTTGAATTAAGATCTGTACATTAGATTGGAGAGAGGTCAGAAATGACGATTCTTCATTGTTTATGAGTAGGGGGATATTCCTTGCCCTTTACAACTATTTTTTAGATTAGAGGAAAGACCCGTGTAGTGGACAGCGTTCACCAGAGGAGATTACCCATAATAGATAGAGTCATTAGAAGAATGCGATAGAGTGGATAATGACAACAGGGAAGCGCTATAACACCCTTGATTTTCTGTACTCAAATCCCGATGTGATCGTCATAATTAATAAAAATGCGAGTAAATTTTTCGCGTTTGAAAATATTTCCAAGACACCACCATGATCACATCAAGACCCAAATCACAGAAAACCAAAGAGTGAGATTATATAACCTAAAGCTGGATCGATAGATAAATGCCCATAACGGTATACGAAAATAATAGAATTTACAACGGAAGAATGTGTATACCGGGCACACGCCTAGTCCCATATATGACGATATGAGAAAAGGCTCGGCAAAGCATGCAATGGCATATCATAAGCCTAATAGACAACCATCATCATTTTACATAATTACATAAGCATGCAATACCTAAGATATAGTTATATATATATATATATATATATATATACATCCGGGAATCTTCTCCCGACTATCACAATAATCAATATTCATCATTCAATTTCAATCCTTCCAGTACATATTAAATCATCTCTTACTTACTACAATTATGTCCACAATTCACAACTCCGAAGGATCATCCTATACATACCCAAATTCATTAAATCGTCTATATCATTATAAACAACTTATTCATTATACAAGAATCCATAAATGATGCTGGCCAAGGCACTTCCTCTACCACTATTTACCTTCACCCAAGCTTCAATTTAAAATCCGAACTCGTCCCATGGCAACCTGCATCACAATGCTAAAAAGGAGACCACATGGGAGAGTGAGTTATACATTCAAAATGACGAATAATATATATTGTGATCATGTGTATATGCATACAACATCATGTGTGCTTTGCTATAAAATCATTAGATTATCATTCATTCATCATTTCATTATTATAATAGGCATACAAGCCTCATGAACCGCAATTCATATCATAAACAAGCACAACATATACATAATCACATACACCATCACTTTGCCACTTATCAACAAGGGCATTCACAAATTATCATCATCATTTCATTAATTCATGTCTTTTCTTACTTTTATGTGGTCTTCCGGTATATTAATTTCTCATCTCATCAACACCATACCACCATCTCATTCATCATCAATCATCATTATATTCTGGCATATCACCATGCTATATGCAAATGCTCTTATGGCTAATGCATATGCACAATGGAATAGACAACAAATACAGATCCGACTGTGGGAAATAACATCAATTATGGGTTCAAGCATGATCACGTACCATGCCCCTACTGTAGTAGTAAAATATGTACACATATATCATAATGCATGCATATTCACCATATTTTTACTGGTACCAAACCGCATCGCCCATCATGCAACACCTGGTCATTTTCACCATGACCGCGGTATACAACATATTCAACATATGGTGTTACGGGCCGGCCAGATATCAAATCATGGCGGCTGTGATCCCAAGGACCACCGGGGTCACCTGCTCATCAAGAGCCATCCCCCACAAGGGTCGGCCACATGTAGCTCCCCGTAGCAATACATGGGCAGCTTCGTGACTCACACCGAGTCACAGGGGATACAACAAATTGCTCGTGCACTGAGCCACCCTCCCACTGGGTCGGCCGAGGGAACTCCCCTAATGTTCCAACATCGGCGGCTATGATATGCCATGGATGCAATGCAATGCAAATGCATTCTCACTCTGTGCATCCTAAATGCCACTCATCAAACATCATCATCATAATCACCAACACCACCATACACCTTAGTGGATTTCAACATTGTTGGTTTCTTAGTCATTGTTTTCAAGTTTTTAATGTGGCATTTTCAATAACCATAAAATTATGTACTAGCCTTTCAAGGCACATCATTCATATAATTGGCATTCAATGGCCACAACATCATTCATAACAATCCACACATGGATATCAAAGGGCATAAGAATCACTAGAATATTATTCTACACTTGGAGTTATCCAAGACATATTCATTATTCACATATATAGCCAACACACATATGTCCATCATAATCATATTTTTGACCTTGCATCTCAACACAACACATTTTTATATTTCACATCATATAGTGAATTCAATATCCATATTCAACCACAATGGTTTTGTCACAGAATCATTAATAATAATGATCATCCCTTATTTAAGGAAATGATCCACAACTTCATTCGTTATTACCCATTATGATTGTCATCTCAATATTTTATTCGTTATCCATCACCACCATATTATTTCGTAGGCATATATATGTCTTTATACATTCCCTCAAGTATCAAATAATATAAGGGAAAAAGGCCTAAAGCCATTAGGACCGAGAAAAGAAAGGTCATTACACTCAGAACCGAGAGAAAAGAAGGGAAAATTCCATTAGGGGGGTCACTCGCTCAAGCGAGGCCCATATTCGCTTGAGCGAGACAGCCCATTTTGCTTGGGCGCCACAGCTCGCTCGGGTGAAAACAAGCCAGCATCTAATTTCCAGGTTGCTCACTTGGGCTAGACACCACACACCCGACCACTCGCTCGGGCGAAACTGTTCCAGTAAGGAATCCCACTATATTCGCTTGAACGAGGCACCCACTCGCTTAAGCGAAATCCGACCAGAGGTCGTCCTTCCCATCACTCGGTTTTGCACTCGGGGAAGTTATTCCAGAACTGATTCCTCTCATTCGGTCCCTCACTCGGCAATTTACATTAAAACCGACTTATCACTCGATCGATCATTCACTCGGTAATTCATCCTCACACCGACTCATCTTGCTTGGTTTTCTACTCGGCAAAATCAATCAAAGCCAACTCGTCTCTCACTTGGCCTTTCACTCGACAATATATTCCAAATCCGAGTTATCTCTCAATCAGTCTTTCACTCGGCAACTTCACTCCAAGTCCGAACCATCTCTGATGGTCCTCACTCGGTTAAATCATTCCAGACCGACCTCACACTCGCTCGGTCTTCCACTCGGTAATTTATTTCAAAAACTGACTTCCTTTTCATTTTCTCACGAGTGAAGTTATTCCAGAATACTTCTGGATAAACACACCATGTATCCCCAATCGGTGCCATCCTCACTCGAAATTACACACACGGAGGGACTCCACTCGGAACGAGTTACTTTAAACTCAGAAATTTCCACTCGGAACTCCACTACCCAGGGTATCATATTGGGAGACCCTTCACTCGGAATTATACGCACTTCCTTACTCGGACATAGCCCACTCGGAATTTCACTCGAAAATTCACTACATCATAGAATTATTTTCTAAGGTTCCCACTCAAGTGGAATTTCGTCCAGAGTCCCACTTACTCACCATACACTCGTCACACTCGGTCAAAACATAACCATACTAGTCACACACTTGAGTGAGCACCATCCCAGCATCAGACTTCACACTTTCGCTCAGGCCACTTACACACGCTTGGGCAAAAAATGTCCAGTGACCATTTCCTTACTAGCTCGCTCAAGCGCGGCCATGCCCGCTTGAGCGAGATTCGTCCAGTAACTCCCCTGATTGCATAATATACAGCTCGCTTGAGCGGAAACCTCACCCGCCTGGGCGAAATTGGCCCAGTGGCCATAATACTGATACAGAGGGTCCTTGCCTGAGCGAAATCCCATCTCGTTTGAGCGAGAATATCAGCACTTAGGCAGAAACGAAAGTTCTCACAGCTAAACACATGAAATTAAATCTAAGGCCAATTCACTCACTTCCGACACATCATATATAACATGTGAGGCATATACAACTTATTCTATGCATTCTCACTCGGAAATCCTCATCATAAGCCAAATTTGGACATATCCAACGTTTCTTACACATCATAAAAGGCATATACAACCTGTTCACACATTCATACTTATAGATTTCCATTCCAAACTTATTATACACATTAAAATCATGCTTATCATTTTTAACAAACATATTCTCATACATTATCTGCAATAATCATCAACATGCCATTCCAAACATCTCAATAACTATATGGCAGGGCAGGCATGAGTATTTTTAACACATACATCAAATCACTCTCAATTTACTCATGCAATTTGAATGTTAACTCCTCTCCTACCTCGAGGGAAGAGCCGAACCGATTCCAATGCTCCGAATGCTCCATTGCATCACCCAAAATACGATCTACATACCATATGCAAGTATATTCACATAATTAATAACCATCATGACTTTAAATACTTGCTAGCTTATCATAAAGCTTAACCCCAAGTCCTAGACTTGCTAAACACCAAGTTATGTAATTGTATTAGGCTTCGGGAATTCCTTTCCCAAAGCCAAGATCCTCTAGATCTTAAAAGGCCAACTAAACCCAACAACATCATCATCACCTCATCCATTACATGATGTATTCCCAATTCACCTCAACTCTTCAAATATCCTCATTATCATTTAAAGCTCACATAATTCATCCTTGCTTCTCTTAAACCATCTTTAGTCATAAAACTCTAATGACACAATTCACGGCTAATCAATTCACCAACCAATATACACATTCCATTTATTCTACCATTGAGGGTTATCTCCAATGTTCACCATTATTCATCATTATAATCAACAACACACATATTAAATATCACCCATTGCATTCAATTTAACCTCCCAAACTACATTATATCCATTTTCCCCAAATTCTTAGGGCTACGGTTTTCATCAAAACCCAACAACATCTACCCATGCTCATTAATCACCACCAATGGTCATTTTTCATCATTAATATCACTCACCAATATCATTAAACCTACATTCTACTCATATTTCACATTTTCCACAATTTACTAAAGTTAGGGTTTCACTAAAACCCAACAACACCATAAATGCTCATTTATTTTCCACTCATCCAAGTATTAATTCCATGCATCTATAACAACTCACCATTAATGCCATAATAACAACACCCCACCTTAGGGTTTCCTCATATAAAGCTTCTCCCAACAACCCATATGCAATAAATACTCCCCCAAATACCAAGAACCCAAGATCTAAGGCATAAACTCATAAAGAATGGTGGGGAACTTACCTCACCCAAGAGCCAACATTGAGCTTCCAATGGAGGGAGAGAGAACACGAAAATAGAGAAGAAGAAGGGAGAGGAATTCCAGCCACAAGCTTCTCCTTCAAGCTCCCATGGAAACGTAAATGGTGGAGGAGAAGAAGACTCCACACGGCTTAGGTGTTTGGAGAGAAGAAAAAGAGGAAAAGGAGAAGGAGAATAAGAGAAGAAGAAGAAGAAGTGTCCTTTTCCAAATGAGGGCAAGAACCCAACGAAAATAGGAAGAGAAGAATGGGCTTTTTGGGTTTTAATTTTTTAATTCTCCACTAAAGGTTCATCGTTTTATAACAAACAGGCTCTTAGTTCGGGCTCAATACCATATCCAAAAATTATTCTGAATATAGATTCGGATTCCCAATAATATTCTTAACAGCCCTGTCCAGTGGCATCTCAATCGGAGATACTGGGTCCGACACCCATATTCTATTCGGGTATAATTGCATCTCACATAAGCTCAATAAATTATAAATATCCCCCAATAAATCCCAAATTAATTATTCCAATATCATTAGGACACGAATCCAGTCATATACAATTATTTATTATTTGCTCTCCTCAATTTATTATTTTTATAAAATTCAAGATGTTACAATCCACCCCACCTAAAAAGAATTTCGTCCTCGAAATTCAACATCGATATACACGTCACAAGGCCATACATCAACAAAGTTCAATGACACCACAGAAAAGCATTGAACTTACCAAAGTTCATCAAGTCATGTTCATCATCACATTATCATCCTCAACATAAAATTTCCTTTCCAATCGTGTCATATGTCATCAATTATAACTCACCCAACAGAGCTCACATGTTCATACTCAGTATGACCAGATAGGCTCAATACATTCACCATAAGCAGTTACAATCCCTACACCTGCCCGACCTATGTGTTGCTGCATCCGACGTACAGGAAGGCATCCCATTCCTGTAGTGGTTACCACAAACACATAAAGTCGGCGCATAAGTGCATGTTGCCACAATGCCTATGGCATGTAAGACCATATCGGGACCCATACTTCGTATTCCCATTGCTCATATCGGTCACACATATTCAAGTGATACCAGTCTATATAAGACTTGGTGACAATCCTCACCAGTCCACGACTAAACTACTCATATTTCATTGTCATTCTACAATTAATTTGGCATCCATCATGCCATACCAATCGTCAATCTTAATCAAATTCACCTTAAATTTATGTACCAACCATGAATTTTTATTCATCACAAAATAAATACCCTAACTTCAGGCTTCATCCATCCAAATCCATGCTCAAATAGCCTAAAATTCTTGTCTCACTTACATATTTGTTGGCTATAAATCAATTCGAGCCTTAAAAGATTTACCAAATTCTTATCAAGTAGGCTACTTAATCGAATAATGAACTTTTACATTAGGAATTTTCCTCTTAGATCACAACTAAAATCCATGAATTGGATCTATACCTCATATAATACAACATCACTATGTGCTTCCCATCATCAATATAGCACCCTTCAAATAAAATAGAGGGGTAATGACATGGTTAAATTTCTATTTACCAACTCATAATCACACATGTCATCTCTCAATCATATTGTCATCCATAAGGGTTCCAATGACCATAATCTCCAAGGCACATCATTTAGCCCAAGATCACTCCGTAAAATCATATACTATAATCAATTTCAATTATACCCCAAATTCAACATTATTATCCATCATTCATCAGGGGTTACCTAGCACCCATTGTGGAATTCTCACATACCACACAATCATCATTGGATATGGCTCACAAAGCAACATAAAGCCTAGACCGCCATAGGGTCTATTAAGTCAATTCTCTACAATGACTGATCATACAAGATCATACCAAGTCAATCTAGGTCATTACACCTAGTGAGTCAGAATCAAATCAATTGTCCACTCGGTCTCCACACATCAAAACCGAGACACAACCCCAATCTAACATGTATCCAATTTCATATTTAATCACTTATCACATATTCAGTCTCCCAATCTAGGGAAATACAACAAATCACTTGTATCATTCCATATATAAGGCTCTTGTGCCAAAGGATATAAAATTCATCCTTCACAAATGGTACAACCAATCAGTTAGATTAAAATATACCCATACTAGGGAATTATTCAATATCATCCATCTAATCAACTCAAACATATGAGTTCCATTTTCATTTAACAAGCACTCCTTGGCTAGACGCCATAGGCATAATGCATATAAGAGACCTAACCAACACTTTATATTCAAGGTGTACATGCACATCAAGGTCTCAACCGGTATGGTCTACTACCATATCCATTCACCCTTATTACCTCCTATCCGTAATCAACATACGACATAGGTCGATCATTAAATCAATACATAACTAACATATCTTATCCATGATCACACATGGTACAAATTCATCATCATATCGATTCACACTTCATATTTCACATTCATCAATTCGCTTTTCATATCTTATATTTCATATTCATAAACTCAATATTTCATTTTCATGATTAACATCCAACATGGATCTATCATCAACTCAATTTGCATGATATATATCAACATCAATACACAATAATAATATATTCGTCATTTGAAGGTAATAAGGTAAGGAACTTGGCCGGTCTTACACAATAAATACATCCATCACATATTGAGAAAATCCATTCACTCATATTCAATCTCATAATTCATTCATGATTATCAATGAGCAACTATGCTCCATAAGTGCATCATACAACCCCAGGGATAAAGGGTATACTCCCAATAAACAACAACCACATCTTATGAATCACAATCTCATAAAAGTCCTCAAATAGCATCACTCACAACTCAATATTAATGATTCACAATAATTCCTCAATGAACAATAATGCCCTTATAATCAATTCATAATCCTTAGACAACTAGTCATTCACATTTCCATATAGGGCAATCAATACCTTAACATATCATCATTCTCTAGATAATTATCATTCTTACTCTATACAAAACAACCATATTCCAATGATCACCAAAATGTTTCAATATCGAGCTATCATGCTCCAAACATCTTGTAATATCAATTCAATGCAGAAGCAACTAGGCTTCGATAATATCCAATAACTCTAATTCAGAGCAAAATACGCTCTGATACCAAAATGAAACAACCTGACTTAATAAACCCAAAAATGAGACCAGGGAAATTTTTTTTTTCCAAATTTAGAACGTTCCAAACGTTCACAATCATTCCCAATTAGGCGTCGGGGTAAATTAAAACAAAATAAAGAAAGGGAAAGCAAGAACCGATCAGAGTAAGGGGAGACCAAATCAAAAAGCCACATATGGGTGAGACTCAACTTCGGTCAAACAGACCAGCAGAAGTTGTAGCGCTTGAGCGAGCCCTTTACTCGCTGGAGCGAGTCCTCATTCGCTGAAGCGAACCCATCCACTCGGATATTCCGACACTCGAAATTGGGACCACGTTCACTCGGGAACGGTCCCTACATACATGATCCACCCGGTAAATTCTTACTTAGCCAAATCACAATTACAAACACACTGGCGTATTTTCACTCGGGAAATGATTCCCTCGGATACTCCACTCGGAGTCCATAAGCTTCCCTCACCCGGAGTATTTCCCCAGTCCAATACCACTCGGTATAATTCGACCACAATTTACTCAGAATACATTATCCATTCTGCACTCGACATAATTTGATCTTCCTCACTCGGAGATCACCTTAACCTCTCGGCTATAAATCACTCGGTCACATCTTAACCATTCATCACTCGGGTAATACATTAACCCATTCCCACTAGGAGGAATTCACCAAGTTAGTCTCACTTGGACTTATTTAACACTTAGCCACTCGGGAATATTCAGACCCTTTCCCCCTTGGGGTTTACTCATATTATCACTCGATAACATATGGACTAGTCTTGGAAGTAGCCCACTCGAGTACATTTTACTCGGAACCATTATATGCCTTTATCACTCGAAAAAGGCCAATACACTAAGGCCTCACACGGACACGGCTCTCCCATCAATATTCCACTCGGAATTCATTAACTTAGCATTATTCTCTCAACATCACATCTCAGTCGGTATAAACAACATCATATCAACATAATATATATGTATTTATATAAATGTATACTTGTTCACAATCCCGATAGACAACCCATATAATTAAATTCGTTCAGATTACAAGAGAGCCGCCAAGGCTTTAACATATCTATTTACAATGTATATATATATACTATATATGCACTTCAACAATCAGAGTGTCATCACTCGGACTTGAGGCTATCTCCTCATTCCAGTCCGACCTGCATATACTGAAAAATATAGTAGGGGTGAGCTTTTACATATTAAATGACAGTTATTGACTCGGATTAAGCTTAGAATCCACAACCATACAATAACATATCCCAATCAGCAATAACACCGTCATTTAATATGAATATTCACACAACATCCAATCGAAATTCATTCAACTCAATCAGGGCTATATAATTCCCTTCATTCACCCTAAACATATATCATAACCATATTATCATCTTGCACTCGGCAACAGCATCAACATGCATATATTCCAATCGGGATTAATCAATTTATACATGGCTATATAACTCATATTATTCACCACAGCATGTATCACAACCACAACATCACATCGCACTCGGCAATAACATCAGTATACATGCATTCATCCAATCGGATTCCACTCAAGTCATTCAAGACTATATCAATCATGTTATTCCAAATAACATTCCACATATTCATACAATTCACATTGAGCTCAATGACAATCATAAGTGTGCACACATTCATTTCACCCGGGTCCGGTTATTTATTACCAATTTTTATTGTTGCAACATAGGCTCCAAGCCTTTTCTCAGCTCCAAGCTGATTCGGCCGTTTTACAGGTACCAAACCGTTTGCCCTCACATGTAACACAGTCACTCCAAGCGACAACGGAAGTGTTACGGGCAGCCCCGAGTCCAACCCGGTAGGCTTGCCTTGAGTCCAACCCAAGGTCTTTAAGCGTCCAACGCTTAGTGCACTCGGCACTGCCTCGAGTCCAACACGAGGTCTTTCATTATATTTCACTCCTATTCATCTGATTGCCGATTCAATATTAAGCGTCCAACGCTATATGCACTCAGCATTTCCAATGGCGAATCAGATGCATACGGTTTATTCATCAGGCGTCCAATGCCAATGCCCCCGGCATTGCCTTGAGTCCAACCCAAGGTCTTTCAACATGTTTTCCACACACATGTACTCGGCATTCAATATCAATAACATGCATCCAATGCATTTCATCATTATTATTCATAAACAGGGATCAGCATAGCAATAACACAATACATGCACTCGGCAATCCCGTGCACTTGGCAAATCACATGCTTTTTAACATAAAATCCCAAACGGGAGTTAATCATGACCGACCCACATCTCATGCACTCGGCAACCACAATGCCATCCACTCGAAATTATCATTTACGACAAGCATCACATGCTATTTCATATAATATCCACTCGGGATTAACACAACAGTCCCCCATCTTATGTACTCAGCATTCGCATGTTCAATGACAGCATCACATGCATTTAAACACAAAATCACACACGGGGATAAGTAAAATAAACTCATATACTCGGCTTTCTCATTAACAGCCACAACATATCATACATTCACTCGGCATACTCATTTAAGCCAACATTTCCATGCATACACTCAGCATTCACATGCTCAACAACACACATCTCATGGACGGGACCACCAAACCCCTAGACAGATCATAAATATCACCACTATCCCGGCGTTGCATGTACTACAACATATCAATCAACATGTTCAAACATATCACAACATATTTAAGCAAAACCACCCGGAACCCGTCCATAAACCATACATTTGAGATGTAAATGAGCCCCCTACCTGGAATGAAGATTCCAGCAGCTCCTTGAGCTTCCAACACCGACTGAACGTTCTTCAGTCACTCATTCTCAACAGAACGACCCAGCTTCCAGCTATTCACATAGCACTCTGCTCTCAGCCTTGGAAGAACCAACAGCTGCTTCCTCACAAGCAGATCAGCCACCAAGACACTCCATGCCAGGCCTCCAAGGCACACGCAGTCCTCACACTCGGTCTAGTGGAGGATTCCATGGTTGTTTCCCCCACTCGAACAGCTCGATCCTTCCAACAATGAAGGACCCCAAGGTTTCCAGGCACCCAACGCTGTTAGGCAAAATAGGGGAGGATCTCTGCCTTCAAACACACAGCACCATGCTGTTTCTTAACCACCACACAGATCTCTCTCTCAACCACGCTGTTCCTCTTCGTGTTCCACTTCCCACTCGGGCTCTACTCAGCGTGCGAGTGAAAGAAGAAAATGAAGAAGACAAAGATGGAGACAGCAAGAAGAAGAAGAGTCACCAGGGAGTTTAAGAGAGAATGAAGAGTGTTTGCAACATAAACTAGATAAAAATGGGCAGAGAATGAATATAAAACGTGAAGCTAAAGCTTCCATCATCACACTGCCCAGCGTCCACTCCATCAGCCATCACATCCCATCCTCATTTAATGCAATCCCATCAGCCATCATTAATCACATTCAGCATGAATAAAGAGAGATGGAGAGAGAGAACCGAAGTTCTCATTACACCACCAAGGGCACCAATGTCATTTCCTAGCCACATATTATTATTATTATTATTATTATTCAATCAATAAATCTTAATTATATAATTAACCTTAATTGGTAATTAATTCAAAACCAGGATGTTACAAGCGCCCTCAATGGGATTGTGTCCTTTGTGTCCAGTTATGGGAGCCTGCGTGCCCCTGATCTTTAGAGTGTGTATAGTTTGTTGACGACCATGTATTTTATAACAATGTTGTATATAATGTTTCTGTTCCACCAAGTTTTCATGTACAAAAAAAAACTTCTATATTTTTCTAAAACTCGTAACCTCTCAATTAAGTTGGATGGTCTAGTGGAAAGGATTGTCCCAGTTCACCAAGAGTGTTACATATATCATTAAGTTTACATCCTCATCAGATTATATCAACATCAACATTACTATCAGGAATATTCAAGCATCAAGACATATTTCAATAAATAGTAATCTAATAATTAATTCATTTCCTAGCATCACAATTTACCATTAATTATATTTTCCTCACTACCATTCAATTAAACTCATTTATACTACGCCATTATTTTCCATAGCTCGATACGTATAAATATAAGAATTTTACATTGCATAACTATGTTACCTTTTTTCCTCAATCGCTAAACGACTTCGAATGATATTTCTATTAATATACATCCGGTACACCCGCTTACCTCAACTCTGAGGTTTTGAAACTTTGAATCTGACAAAAGAAGAAGAAGTTTAATACTACGCCATTATTTTCCATACCTCGATACGTATAAATATAAGAATTTTACATTGCATAATTATGCTACCTTTTTTCCTCAATCGCTAAACGACTTCGAATGATATTTCTATTAATATACATCCGGTACACCCTCTTACCTCAACTTTGAGCTTCTGAAGAAGAAGAAAAAGACGTATAAATATAAGAATTTTACATTGCATAATTATGCTACCTTTTTTCCTCAATCGCTAAACGACTTCGAATGATATTTCTATTAATATACATCTGGTACACCCTCTTACCTCAACTTTAAGAAGAAGAAGAAGAAGAAGAAGAAGAAGAAGAAGAATTGAAGCTCTGAAGCTCTGAAGCTCACGATAATGGCTTTTATGTTTTCTCGAATGTTCTCTGGTTCTTTTCTCTCTTTTCGCGCTCTTTGCCAAGATTCAAGAAAAGAAGAAGAAGAAGAAGAAGAAGAAGAAGAAGAAGAAGCTCACGATAATGGCTTTTATGTTTTCTCGAATGTTCTCTGGTTCTTTTCTCTCTTTTCGCGCTCTTTGCCAAGATTCAAGAAAAGAAGAAGAAGAAGAAGAAGAAGAAGAAGAAGAAGAAGAAGAAGAAGAAGAAGAAGAAGAAGAAGAAGAAGAAGAAGAAGAAGAAGAATTGAAGCTCTGAAGCTCTGAAGCTCATGATAATGGCTTTTATGTTTTCTCGAATGTTCTCTGGTTCTTTTCTCTCTTTTCGCGCTCTTTGCCAAGATTCAAGAAACGCGCTCAATTTTAAGTTCCGCCAATAATTAGTCCTTCAATTGAAGCTTTGAAGCTCACGACAATGGCTTTTATGTTTTCTCGAATGTTCTCTGGTTCTTTTCTCTCTTTTCGTGCTCTTTGCCAAGATTCAAGAAACGCGCTCAATTTTAAGTTCCGCCAATAATTAGTCCTTCAATTGAAGCTTTGAAGCTTATGACAATGGCTTTTATGTTTTCTCGAATGTTCTCTGGTTCTTTTCTCTCTTTTCGCACATGAATGGCAATGGGAAATATGATAAAATGATGATTTTTTAAGCTAAGGGCAAAAATGGAATTCCTATGCGTTTCTCTTTTATTTTATAATTTCTTTCCCCTCTCTCTTATTCTCTAATAATAATAATAATAATAATTCTATTTTACTTCTACCACCCGATAATTAATAATTTACCATTCCAATTATAACTTAAAATTAATCTCTCAATCATCCACTTTTAAGTTAATTAAATAAATTTACTCTTATTCCAATTAAATTCTCCAATCGTCAATAATTTATATTTTAGTTCTATATTGCACCATTAATTAACTTAATTAACTGGGATGTTGTTGCGACCGAGATCGTGATGGGAGACCGACCATAAAAGAAAAGTAGGTTCCTGGATTCCTTCCGGAAACCGTTGAGTCACCACCAATATTTTTAAGGTAAAACATCAGACAAACTCTCAATGTAAAAGGTATTGGTCATAAATTGAGATTTTAAGTTTGGGAGTCTGATTATAGGTGGGGAAGGTATTAGTTTGAAATTTAAACCTCTTAGGGATGTCTTGTGGATTTTTTGTCGACTTAATAATTAAAGTTATAATTTTGGTGATTAACAGGACATCTAAATTAATTGGGTCGTCACTAAAATCAGTTATGGTTTTATTTTTATAAACTAGTGGGATATATTTATTTTTTAAATTTTGGGTCCGACAGGATTAATTACTCCCACTCCTATGTACTCCCCAAGCGTGAGGGTAAATCAAGGTTACGTAGTTCTTTCATTTTATTATTTTAAAAAAGTAAGATAAGTTAAAAACATGGAGATTTAGGAAAACGTGAATTAACAGAAAGTCTCGTCCAAATTGATCTCAAATATTATATATAAAAGAGAACCTTGGGTTTATTGATTTTATTATTTTATAGGGAGAAAAAAAGGGTTGAATGGTCTAAATTAATTTTGGGATAAAAAATTTATATAATTTGAAAACCTAGATCAACATGACGTCTCGTCCAAATTCATCTCTAATATAAATATTTTAATTTTTGTCATATATCAATATTATTAAAAAAATTAACTTAAAACTTAGATTAACAAGACGTCTCGTCCAAATTAATATCTAACATAAAGATTTTAATTTTTGTTACATGTCAACATTACTAAAAATATTCTTATGGCCTAAATTAAAAAAACTAAAACCTAGATTAACAGGATGTACAACCAAATTAATCTCTAACATAAAAATCTTAATTTTTGTTACATGCCAATATCAATTTTATTTTTTAATCTGTAGTACTCTAACTCGGTTAGTAATAAATATCAAAAGAAATTTTATGTTACTAAGTATTAAATCTTCCTAGATGGGAAGAGATTTCATACATCTAATCATGCATATATCATAATTCGTTAGGAAACGAAGATGAAAGACAATCACAACAAAAAATTGAAGAAAGAATTACCTCTCCTTCTTGTGTAACAGCGTAATTATATATCTAACCCCTTTGTACTCTTCCATTTATTTTTAGCGCGTCAATTGTTAGCATACACTATCTGATGCTTCCCTTTTTTTTTTGCGTGAACCTCTTTTATATATATATATATATATATATATATATATATATATATATATATATATATATATATATATATATATATATATATATATGATCTCGCGTGCCTCGCTCTTGAATTCTTTTACCTGAACCCCCTCCCTCTCTGCCGCGTGAATAACTTATTATATATATAATTATAACTCTTTTTCCTCTCTTAATTGATCAGCATTTTCTTTATATTTTCTCTTAGCCTAATATATTATTATAACTCCTCCAGGCTTATTTAATATATAAAAAACTGATTTTCCTTATCCCATTTGCGTGAACAGCTGCACATGAATTACATAATATATTTTTTTCTTTAACTTATATAATACACACACATATATATATATATATTAAAAATAATTGATTTCGTTCTAATTAATATATATATATATATTTAAAAAGTTCTATCTCATTCTAATATATATATATTAAAAAACTTTATCTCAATCCTCTCATCATTTTTTTCTAATCATAAAATTTTGATCCCTCCTATTTGAATTTTAAAATTTCTCTAAAATTAGATTCCAAAAATTCAAAATTTATGGTTGAGGATTTAAAAATTTTAAAGATCGAAGTCCGGATCAACAATTTAAAATTTAAACAAGTCCACAAGTACACTTTTTTTCTTAAAAATTAAATCCTATGTTAGATAGATTTTATTTATTTATTTTATTTATTATTATTATATTTTTATTTTTATATTTTTTAAAAAAGAAAGAGTTTAAATGGGTCTTTACAAAATTGGAAAGCAACAACTTGCCCCTCTTTACTTTTCCCTTACTGCAATACAGTAAGGGATAAGTATAGACTAGGCAAACCAATTTTGTCTAGGGCGCCAACTTTAATGACATGGAAATTCAAAGGATGCCATGTTTGGTGACAAGTAAATTTAAAGGGTTCCCTTTTCGGCGATGGGGAATTTAAAGGATGTCATGTTCACGATAAGAAAATTTAAAAGGTGCCCTTTTTAGCGATAATAAATTTAAAGGATGCCATGTATGGCGGCAGGAAATTTAAACGGTGCCCTTTTGGGCAACAGGAAATTTAAAGGATGCCATGTTCGGGACATAAAATTTAAATGGTGCCCTTTTCAACGATAAGATATTTAAATGATGCCCTTTTCGGCACCACAAAATTTAAATGGTGTCCTTTTCGGTGATAGAAAATTTAAATGGTGCCTTTTTTGGCAATAAGAAATTTAAATAGTTCCCTTTTTGGCGATCGAAAATTTAAAGGGTGCCATTTTCAGTGACAAAATTTAAATGGTACCCTTTTCAGCGACAAGAAATTTAAAGGGTGCCCTTTTCGACGACAAGAAACTTAAATGGTGCCCTTTTCAGTGACAAGAAATTTAAATGGTGCATTTTGGGTGACGGGAAATTTAAATGGTGCCCTTTTCAGCGGCAGAAAATTTAAAGGATGTCATGTTTGGTGACAAGAAATTTAAATGGTGCCCTTTTCGGCGACAGAAAATTTAAAAGGTTCCCTTTTCGGTGACAAGAAATTTAAAGGATGTAATGTTTAGTGACAAGAAATTTAAATGGTGCCCTTTTCAACAGCAGGAAATTTAAATGGTGCCATGTTCGAGGACATGCAATTTAAAAGCAAGTTTAAATCTGGGGAGAGACCTTTAGAACTGCAATCTTTATAGATTTTAGGGTTATACTCATGGATGAAATGGAAAGAACGAGACGACTCTATTTTCAGAGTATGTATGTGGCTCAATCCCTATGATGCTTGTCTGAGGTGCTAATAGAAGTGTCTGGCTCCCATAACCCCCATATTTTAAAAAATAATTGTTATTGCCTTATTTTTTTTGTTAAAGCACATGTTTTGTCGCATCAATGAAACTCATGTATAAATGTATATTGAAAATGTAGCAATTTTGTTCATGTGGGTCAATCACGTATGGGGAAAAGGAAAGGGAAAATTAGATGCAAGAAAAAAGGAAACAAGTGTGGTTAAAAGCTTGGTATTGGGTGAAGTAAGGAGGGTTTGCAGAACATCTAGGGAATCCTTGAGAACAACAAGAATCTTGATCCAATATCACGACAACAAGTTTATCCTTCGATCTTGCTTTTGAGAAAGTAATTCAACTATAGTCCTTGTGCCCGAGTCTGGTCCTGATCTGCTTGCACGGGGAATTTTAGTTGCTTTGTCAAAATCTTGACCCTAATTTTTTCCTGAGTTTCCCTTTTAGGTTTTTGACTCACTGGGTTACTCTAATTTTTTCCTAGACTGCCCTTTCAGGTTTTCAGCCTAATGAACATAATTTCTTTGTGGCATATTTTTTTAATCAAGGTTATGTCCTGCACAACAAAAGGTTTAAGCTGATTATACTGAAACCGAGCCCGCTTGACCTTTTTTAGTTTCATCCTTTGGGGGAACAGATGTCACTTTGAATAGGCAACTTTGCCCCAACGCCATGTGCCAAAGGGAATAGGGTAAGCCTTTTGGCACCAATGAGAGAGGATAATTCGAGTCTTTTTTTTGGCTTTTGTTTTGTTCTTTCTATTCATTCTCTCCTCCTTTTTTGATATTTTCCTTTGTTGTTTTTTCTTTTTTTCTTTTCCTTCTCCTTTTTTTGATGTTAGAATGATCCCCTTGGTACCTTTGTTTTTCTCTAGCCGCTTTATTCACCCTTAGCCAATATGGCGAAGAACTATAATGCTAATGGTATTATTAGCAATGACTCAGCATGGTAGACCATTTTCTTGTTTATATTGGCATGATAAGTAGTTATACCCCCTTAAGGTTGAGGTGTTGATTACAATAAGCATGAAATATTATTTTTGTTGTATTCTTGGCTTGATGACATTTGTGGCCCCCATATAGAAAGGTGACCGGCTACTTAATGATCTGGACCTGCCCCAACATGACAATGCAAAGGCATCTGCTTGCCCCAATTGGTATGTGCATAGCCAAGTATGTGCATAGCTAACTTTGATTCTTTTGTTTTTTTGTCTTTTTTTTACTTTTTATTTTTATTTTTTGTCTTTTTTCTTTTTTTTTGGCAAAGTATCTCTTGATTGCATCTGCATTTAGAGGCATCGACAAGTCATCCCCATCCATGTTGGTCAATACCGAAGTTTCCTTAAACGATAGATATACCCCTATTCATTTCAGGACTTGGTAATGATGTCATCCACGTAGACTTCTATCACTTTGCGTCATGAAACAAGGTTACTATCGCCCTCTGATAAATTGCCCCAACATTTTCCAAACCAAAGGACATCACTTTGTAGCAGAAGGTTCCCCACAAGGTGATAAACGTAGTTTTTTATGTCCTCGGCATTAATTTAATTTGGTTATACCTAGAGAAACCATCCATGAATGAGAAGATAAAATTTTGAGTTGTATTATCTATCAAGAAATCAATCTGTGGCAAGGGAAAATCATCATTTGGACTAGCTCTATTTACGTCCCGATAATCCATAATTCACATTTTCCTATCTTTCTTTGAAACCGAGACAATGTTAGCCACCCATTGTGACATAGGCCTCACTTAGGCCTCATTTGGGATATGTTTTTCACTTTATAAATAATTTTGTTAGGAATATTATTTCTTTTAGGAATTATTTAGTTTTAGAATATTTTTAGTTTTAGGTCTTAGATGGCCATATTTTTTCTTTTGGGCCATTTTTGGGCCTTGTATAGGTGTTTGATTGCTTGGGCTCCTTTTGGGCCATCTAGTTTTAGATTTTGGACCATTTAGTTTTAGTTTTTGGGCCTTGGGTGAAGCTTTTTCAAGACCACGTAAGCCAAATCCAAATTTTAGCTTTCAAGAAGGTATAAATACCTCTCTCCTTTGTAATTCTCTCATAAATTGAATGTTAAGCATTTTTAGAGTGAGAATCTCTCCCTTCTCTCTAGAAAGTAGAAGCTCTAGGCTCCTTTCTCTAGTCTTATCCTTTGGACTCTCTCCTAAAGGTGGTGACAAACACTTCCTTATCTCTCTAACTCCTAGAGAGTGACGACACCATACTCCATACTTTCCTCTCCATCCTTCTCCACCTTCTCTCTTAGGTTCTTAGCTCTTAGCCTTAAGATTTCCTCTACACAATCCTCCATTTTCCTTACTTGAAGCTATCAGTCTCTATCTCATCTTCTCAATTCCGTGAGCTTCTCTACACATTAAAGTAAGGAATGCTTGGATCTAAGGAAGCTTGAGAAGAAGATCCATATCTACATGCTTCCTAAGGCACTTTAGCCTACAACAATTGGTATCACCAAAAATCTCCATTACTTCACCATATATGTCATGACCTGCACCATATCCACATGAGTTCAGAATTTATTCATCAAATTGAAGTCTTCTTGCCTTGGATCTAAAGAATAGAGAGGAGAAAGATTCATCCTTCTTAAGGATTTGAAGAAATTCCTATAATATTTGGTATCACGAGTCTCAACTTCTTTAGCTTTTGTTAGATCTGAATTTTTACAGTTTTTATTATGCATTTTAAGTACTAGATCTGAATTCCTCTCATTCTCTACATCAATTTTCATATATTATATGCAAAAAAACTCCAAAAATTGTAGAAATTATGGTTACTTGAATTTTTAGATCTACACACTTTGACTTAGAATTTTGAAAAGTGCTTTCACAAAAGCTGTTACTGCATATATCCTTGTCATAACCTTAAAGTTTCATAAAAAATTGAGCAAAAAAAATTTTAGGTTAACATTTTGACCTTAGGTGCCTTACACTTCAAGTAACCTTTCTTTTCTTGTGTTTTCTTGTCATTTCTTTGCATATTGTGTTTTGATTGTGTCATTTACATGTTTTAAGGTAGAATTTCAGTTATGGACTGCACCTAAACCGTGTGAATTTTTCATGCTTCTTAGGTGTTTGTTTGATTGTTTAAGTGATTAGTAGTTTCCTTAGAATTGTCATAGGCAATAGAGCTTGTTTTCTCTTTTTTCTAGGCCTTTTGCTTTGGTTTTGCTTATATGTGTTGTTGCTAGAATCTAAGGTACTTTAGAGTCATCATTTAAAGTGCCTAACAAGCTCCTAAAGTCTTGTGGTTCACCTCATTTTAAGGTGACCTTGTGCCTTGCTTTTGCAGGATTGTTAGTTTCCTTTTTAGGTATATGTTCTAGCTTATTTTGTAATTTTTCCAGCAGCTGTATCTTACTCTTTTCATACTATTTTTGTGTTTTATTTGATGTCAATTGTTGCATTTTAAGTTTCCTTCCATTGCCTCTTTGATGTGGAAGTAGATGCTTACTTTGCACTTTTAATAGTTTTCCATTTTATGCTACTCTTGTGCACTTTTTGAGTGCATATTTGACCCCTTGTTTGAGGAAAAATCATTTGGGAAACTATACAAAAAATTTGTGAAGATTTAAGCATTCTAGAGTTTCTATTTTGTATCCTTTTCGTGTGCTTGCTTATTTCTTGCATTTAATTTCTTGATTATCTTCTTTGCATTCTAACTTTGTCACATTAATTCCTACTGTTGTTTACCTTTATTCCTTTTCTCTTTTATTGCTTATCAAGTTCTTGTTTGTCACATTCCATTTCCCTTTGGTTTAGCTTCCTAATTTGCTTTTTCTTGCTTGCCTTTTTCTCTCTAGTTTATCATTTGAGTATTTCTCTTTATTGGCATTCTTGAGATTAAGGATTAGTGAGTTCATTATTATTTGGGTAACATATTGAAGGGATTGAGATTTGGCTACAAGATTTGATCTAGAGCATTCTACAACTTTAGAGAGAAGTGGACACTTGAGTGACATTATTTGAGAGATTAGAGTGCAAACACCTTCTTCATTTCTTTCTCTTATTTTTATGCTAACCATTACTTTGAGTTTCCAAGTATTTCTGTTGTAGCTTGGTGGGCCTTTGCGGTGGACTTAAAGAACCTTGGAAGCCATTTGTATTGGAGAGCATATTTTGTAATAATTAGGAATTAATTTTTGTGATTTGTATTTTCTTTTCCATTGTATTTTTGGAATTTCTTTTAAATAGTTTGTTTAAGTCCTTGTTTTTGGATTTTAGAGACAAAAGACTTTGGACTTTAATTTTTTTAATTAGTTGATTAGGAGTAATTGGGCTTAGGACTTAGTTTATTTTTTTCTTGCACCTGACTAGTGTAAGTGTAATTTTGCATGCTAGGTCTAGTTTACATTCTTGCACCAACTGACTAGTTTGCTTTACTTGCTTTCTAGTTAGTGTAAGTACGCTTTTGCATGCTAGGTGTGAACACCTCTTTTGGTCCGGCCCAAGTGGAAATAATTCTAAGAGGACTGGACTTCGTCTCCGAATGATCATTTCTGAGTAGAATAACTCAGAATGATAATTTCCGAGTGGAATGTCTCCTAGTGAGTCATTTGCGAGTGGAATGACTCAGAATGATAATTTCCGAGTGGAATATCTCCTAGTGAGTCATTTTCGAGTGGTTGTCTCCGAGTAAGATGTTACCGAGTGGAATGTCTCCGATTGAGTCGTTTCCGAGTGAGCTGTTTCCAAGGGAGTTGCCTCCGAGCAAAGAAATTCTGACTTTGGACGAGTGCTTTTTCTAGTTGGTGGATAATTGCCGATTGGATCCATTTCGAATGGAAAACATTTGACTCCAGATGAATACAACCGAATGGTGAATTCCCAAATGAAGAGTTCCTGACTGAAGTACCTCCGAGCAAAGAAATTCTAACTTTGGATGAGTGCTTTCAGAAGGAACAATCCTCGAGTGCATCAACACAAATGGCTGATTCCAGGGGCTTTTCGGGAAAGGATGTTTCCGAGGGGTGTGTTTCAGAAAAGATGTATTTCCGAGCAAAAGAAGCCCCTGACTATGAATGAACACTTGTCAGGCAAGGATGTCTCCGAGTGGTGTGTTGCCGAGAGATGTATTTCCGAGTGCAGAAAATCTTTGATCTCGAATGAGCCTCTTTTGGGCAGCATCTCTTTCAAGGCATTTCCGAGTGGGCTTCAAGTGTGGGAGTTACTTCCAAATGAAGAAAAGGTTCTGACTATAAGTAAATACCTCTCGGGTAAAGACTCTTTTAATTCCCATGTGTCCGAATGATGATTTCCAAGTGGGCTGCTTCTGAGGGAGTTATTTCCGAACGAGAAAAGGCTCTAGATGGTCATATCCAAGTAGGATGTCTCCGACTGACAGGTTTCCGAGTGGGCTGCTTCTAAGGGAGTTGTTTCCAAATGAGAAAAAGGCTCTGGATGGTCATATCCAAGTAGGATGTCTCTGACTGACAGGTTTCCGAGTAGGCTGCTTCTGAGGGAGTTGTTTCCGAACGAGAAAAAAGGGCTCTGAATGGTCATGCCCGAGTAGGATGTCTCCGACTGACAGATGTCCGAGTAGGATGTCTCTAACCGACACGTCTCCGAGTGGGTTGTTTCCGGTTAAAGCCACTACAAGTGAAAAATGGCTGACCTTGAACGAATACTTTCCAGTTGGAAATAAATCCGAGTGGAAGATTCTCGGTTGCAGCCACTCTGAGTGAAAAAGGAACTGAATTTGAATAAATACCGCCCAAAGATATACGTCCGAGTGAAGGATTACCGATTGAAGCAGGGACTGGATTTGGGGACAAGTGCCTTTTTCTAGACAAAATTGTTTCTGAAAGGAAGATTCCCAAGTGAGTTGATTCCGAATAAAAAACACTCTGAACTTCGGAAGAGCATTTGTTGAGTAAGGGTGTCTCCGAGTGAATAAACACTTGTCAGGCAAGGCTGTTTCTGAATGGTTTGCTGCCGAGAGATATATTTCCGAGCAATGAAAAGCACCTGACTAGGAATGAATACTTTTCGAGCAAAGATATGTATATCTGAGTAAGGTTTCTCTGAGTGGTTCAATTCTAGTGATGTGCTTCCGGGTGAAGCTTACTTCCCGATTAAATCAATTTTAAGTCAAAGAAAAAAATAGTTCTGACTTGTCGGCCAGGGATATAGCCGAGTAAAATATTTTTGAGGCGTCAATTAAATCAATTTTAAATAAGACTTCCCGAATAAAAAGTTCCTGAGTGGGTCAAGCAGAGGGATCGATTGAGTGCTTCAAGGAGTGACGAGTTCCGAGCAAAGCCCCTCCGATTGAAGCAATTCCGGTTCAAGCAGTGGTCCACTTCCAAGCAAAGCACCTCCGATTGAAGAAATTCTGGTTGATTGCTTCAAGCAGTGACACTTCTGAGTAAAGCACCTCCGATTGGAGCAATTCCAAATGAATGCTTCAAGCAATGACATTTCCGGACAAAGCGATTCCGAGTGAATCAATTCGGAATGAAAAGAGGCCCTGATGAATACTTCTCGAAAAGGGATTTCCGAGTCGATAATCTGTGATTCAAGCCTTCACACCGAGTGCCAAAGGTCGAATCGGATCTATGAATTCAAGCTTTCACTCGGTCTTTTATATACAAGAACATCTGTTCCGCTCGGATTAATTCCCACTGAGGATGGGTACTGGCTGAGACACTAATCCGAGTCATAAGAAGAACGCTGGTTCCATATTTCCACCGTTTGCCCATGCTGACTTGGATTCCCACTATCCAAGTGGATCCTTGAATTATAAGGGGGCGGCTGGCAACAGACAAAAGAGAAAATAATAAAGAAGTCCCACTAGCCATCGTTCTCCATGATCGTCAATGTCCAGGCTATTTCCCCAAAGCACCACCCAAGTTGATTTTTTAATCTTGTGGGGCGGCTGGCAACAGACAAAAGAGGAAATAATAAAGAAGTCCCACTAGTCGTCGTTCCCCCATGATTATCGACGTCCAGATTTCTATAAATACCTCAATGAAAGAGGGAAAAAGGGAGGATTCTGGAGCTTTCATTTGAGAAGAATTCTGTCATTCCTTTACTCCGTCCACTCAACAAAGTCACATACCAGCTCCATAATTCAACAGCTGCTCCGACGCCGGCGCCCAGTTCTCCCTCGTCACACCGTCACCCACCTGTTCTCCCTTCACACCAGCGCCCAGTTCTCCCTCGTCACACCGGTCACCATTTGTTCCTCATTTTCAATGCTTGTATTTATTTATTTTCCTGCCAAATTAATTGTTGTTCGATGGGACCATTCCCTTTTCAATTAGTAATTAATTTCTATTGATTGGATTAATTCCCCACCAGGATCTGTTCCTCATTTTCAATACTTGTATTATTTATTTTTCTATGTCAAATTAATTGTTATTTGACGGATCCATTTCCTTTTCAATTATTATTAATTTCTATTAATTGAACTAATCCCCCACCTTTCCCATTTTATTCCTACTTTTATTTTCTTTATTTTTCCTTTGTGACTCCCTTTTTTATCACTTCCATTAAAAATCAATTTAGACGTGACGTCTTGTTGATTTTCCCCTATTCTCGGTAGACCATCACCATGATTCATAAGGAACGGGATACTTGAGACGAGACGTCCCATTTATCCCCTTCCCGTTTCCAACCCCGCATTTCGATTAAATCCCATGAAAATCAATTTAGACGTGACGTCTTGTTGATTTTCCCCTATTTTTGGTAAACCATTACCACGATTCATAAGGAACAGGATACTTGAGATAAGACGTCCCGTTGATCCCCTTCCCGTTTCTAACCCCGTATTTTAATTAAAGGATAACTAATTTAGACGCGACGTCTTGTTAGCATCCTTCTCTTTTCCTGTTTTATACCAAAGCCAAGGTTAATTTGGACGCGACGTCCTGTTGATCTACACTCCATGTTGTTCAGTTTGTTCCTTCCGTTTCTTTACAAAGTACAACAATAAAAGGGGAGATACATAACATCTTTTGTAAGGCTATTTATATTGCGCATTTTCAATCTTGGTACTATTTTTGACAGGCGATGTAGGGTGCTAATACCTTCCCTACTCGTAACCGACTCCTGAACTTGAATCTCATTTTTAAACTAATGCTTTACTGAACTTAGTTTTTTCCCAATGTTTTTCCTATGGATAAAAACGTTGGTGGCGACTCCCTATTTGTTTGTTCGTTTCATCTATTTCGAGAGGGTCGGCCGCGCCGTCGCGATCCAGGTTGCGACACTAGGCTTAGTTTACTTTCTTGTACCCAACTAGTTCTTCTTACTAGCTTTCCTTTTATCTTTTTTGGTTGCTTTGTGTGTTATTTTTCCTTTCCCGGGTTAAAATCAATTGAGTGACCTGACTAGTATCTCATCATTATCATTTTCCATTATAACATATCTTCATCTAGTGAGAAAGGTAGAAAGTCAACCCTTCCACACAAGGTTAATTTTAGATAAACTTAATAACATGTCCACTAGGTTAGAAACCTAGAAAATAGGGAGGGTAGAGAAAGAACCATTAGGCATCATAGACATAGACAACATGATGACACTAGTGAGGTTGATCATAGGCATCAAAGACATATACAACATGATGACCATAGTGAAGTTGAACATAGGCATCATAAGAGACATAACAGGTCCCATGAGGAGGGTGGCTTGAGAGAGGTCAAGCTAGAGGTCTCACCCTTACATGGCAAAAGTGATGTTGAAGCCTATCTTGATTGGGAGATAAAAGTTGAATAACTCTTTACCTCCCATGAAACAAAAAATAAAAAAAGGTTAGGATTACCACCTTTAGCTTTCAAAACTATGCATTCGTTTGGTGGACCCAAATCCTTAAGGAAAGAAAAAAAGACCATCTTCCATCCATTGATGAATAGGATGATCTTAAAGCCTTACTTAGGAAGTGATATGTGTCCTCCTATTATAGGGGTGAGTTATTGGCCAAGCTCAATAGACTCACCCAAGGGTCCAAAAGTGTGGAGGTCTATTATAAGGCTTTAGAGATGGCTATGATTAGGGCCAATGTTGAGGAGGATGAAGAAACCCTCATGCATAGATTTTTACATGGCCTTAATCATAATATTAAGAAGAGTGAAACTTCTACCTCATGTGGACATTGAGGAGCTTTCCCATCAATGCACAAGAGTAGAAGCTCAGCTCATGGATAAAGCTTCCTATTATAATAGGGATTCTAAACCATATAGGCCTAGGTGGAAGGGCAAGGAAGACTCCATCCCTAAAGAGGGTAGTAGTGGAAAGGGTAAGGAGCATGAAGTGGGCACTTCATCTCCTAGGATTAAAAGTGAGGTTCATAGGAATCATCCCCCTACACAACCTTTAAAACACACCTTTTCTAGGAATACCAACTCTTAATCCCAACCTAACTCTTCAAAAATAAGTTCAATTAAATGTTTTAAGTGTTTAGGAAGAGGTCACATTGCCTCTCAATGTCTCACCAAGAAAACTATGATTTTAAGGGGCATTGATCACTATTCAAGCTATGAGGAAACTTCCTCTTTACACTTTAGTGATAGCTCAAATAGTGATTCTTGTGAAAGTGAACATGTTCTTGGAGATGAGGGTGAGCTATTCATGATTAGAAGGCTTCTTGGAAGCCATATAAGGGATGATGACACTATACAACGAGAGAACATCTTTTACACAAGATGTGACATTAAAGAAAAACTTTGTTCTCTCATTATGGATAGTGAAAGTTGTGCAAATATGGCTAGCCAAAGGCTAATTCACAAACTTGGTTATGCTCTAATAGATCTCCCTAGACCTTACAAATTGCAATGGCTTAATAAAAAGGGTGAGATGTTAATGAATAAGCAAGTTCTTCTTTCTTTGTCCATTGGCACATACCATGATCAAGTTCGGTGTGATGTTGTGCCTATGGAAGCAATTCATGTCTTGTTGAGTAGATCATTGTCTCCCAAACAAGTTTTGGATGACCAACTTCAAATGAAGTTGAAAAGGGATAGGGAGGTTAGGCTTTCCACCTTCTCTCTAAAACATCAAAACCAAAAAAAAATAAAAAAATGCTTAAACAAACAAGATAAGGGTAAAGGGATTCTCACTCTTGATGATCCCATAAGGCATTCTTCTTTTCTTGTCTCTAAACTTGATGTGAAGAGAGCCTTGCTCCTTCACCAACCTCTACATGTTTCATGATATATACACTTCTAGCACCTCTTTGTGCTTTATGGGCCCCTCTCATTCTTTGCCTATTAAAGTGTTTTATCCTTTAGAGGCTTGCTTTCCAACCTCTCATAGTTACTATATGATGGATGGATCTTTATGTGTACATAGTTTGATTAGGATTACTTGTAGCATGTATATACTAACTATAGGTTCTTTTAGGATAGAGATATGTCTTTATTCTTTTGTGTTAAGTTTTCCTCATGTCTTGTCTTATGTGATTCTACTTGTATCTAGGATTTTCATAGGTTTACCATTTGTTTCATTTTCTAACCTTTTCTGTTCATACCCATATCATATACATAAGCATGTTTCTACTATTGATTTTCATAGGGGATTATATAGAGGGTTAGTATCATCTTTTCATGTCATGCATGATTTAGTCTCTAGTTTAGACGCCATCACACATTATGATCCCCTTAGGGCAGTTTATTCTACTGTTTCGCATCATATGCCCTTATTTACTACTATTACAGATGATCATCTATCTCCACCTCATCTCATCCTCTTTGAGCATCATTTTATTCATACCATCTCTAGGATACATGAGGGATTCCATTGGTTACTTTGTGCCTTCTTAAGGAATATTTGTTTTCTATTCTTTTACGCTATCTTTTCTTTTATTTTCACAAAGGTAAAAAGGTTAGTATTTGACCCTGGTGGCACATCTCGTGACTTTGCTTCTTTTACCTTTGTTTTTCTTTTTGTTTTCCTTTTCATTATTTTTAGCAACTCACTTTGCTTTTCCTTTATCTTGTAGGTTTGTCATTACTTTGAGCATGGCCTTAAGGGTTTTTCAAGATTTGAGGACAAATCCTCTTGAAGAAGGGGAGCATGACATAGGCCTTACTTGGACCTCATTTGAGATATGTTTTTCACTTTATAAATAATTTTTTAGGAATTATTTAGTTTTAGAATATTTTTAGTTTTAGGCCTTGGATGGCCATATTTTTCATTTTGGGCCACTTTTGGGCCTTATATAGGTGTTAGGTTGCTTTGGGCTCCTTTTGGGCCATCTAGTTTTAGCTTTTGGGCCCCGAGTGAAGCTTTTTCAAGCCCACCCAAGCCAAATCCGAATTTTAGCTTTCAAGGAGGTATAAATACCTCCCTTCTTTGTAATTCTCTTAAAAGTTGAATGTTAAGCATTTTTAGAGTGAGAAACTCTCCCTTCTCTCTCGAAGGTAGAAGCTCTAGGCTCTTTTCTCTAGTCTTATCCTTTGGACTCTCTCCTAAAGGTGGTGACAAACACATCCTTATCTCTCTAACTCCTAGAGAGTGGTGGCACTATACTCCATACTTTCCTCTCCATCCTCCTCCACCTTCTCTCTTAGGTTCTTAGCTCTTAGCCTTAGGATTTCCTCTACACAATCCTCCATTTTCCTTACTTGAAGCTCTCGGTCTCTCCATCTTATCTTCTTAATTCCATGAGCTCCTTTACACATTGAAGCAAGGAATGCTTGGATCTAAGGAAGCTTGAGAAGAAGATCCACATCTACATGCTTCCTAAGGCACTTTAGCCTACAACACATTGAGGGTATTTTGTAACAGCCAAAAATCTGGCATCGTATTGTTTTTTAACCTTATCCTTAATCTTGGCTTCATCCGACAAAGTTTCTGTTTAACCGGGAGGCAGTCGGGTTTTAAGGGTAATTTGTATTCTACGATGTTGTTATCCAATCAAGGCATATCTTGGTAGGACTAAGCAAAGATGCCACGGAACTCTATCAACAACTTTATCAACTTTCCTTGTTGTTCTTGACTAAGGGAAATGCCAATCTTGACCTTTTTTTATCCTCTTTATTCCTCAAGTTATTGGTCCCAATTCCCTCCTGATAGAGCTTACTTTCTTTAGTGTTTTATTCCACCTTCCTGGTTAATTCGGGTGAGGGACCATAGTCTTTCTCACCCTCTTCGTCAGCGCAATCAACCAAATACTCAAAGTTGTGAAATGGGATCATGACCTTACTATTTTTGAGTGGATCATTTTCGGATCTACATTTGAGTGAATAATAGAAACGGTTGAATAAAGGATAAAGGGAAAAGGAATCAGTAAAGGGTGCAAAGAAAGAGATATTGAAATTCAAATACGTATTTATTAATGGAAAATTTGTAAACATGACAAAACATGCTTCTCCCTTATTATAAAAAGAAAAGGCCCCAAAGCTCTGGGCATAACAATGGGAATATCGAGTCATTAAGAAAATTACAAATTACTTTGAATCAGAAATTAAAGTTGTGGAGAGCTCAACAGCCTCCCAGTTACAAAGTTCTGTTCCCGGTGGACGCACAAAGCTTGCAGCATCATAGGAATCGTCTTCAATAGCAGTCACTTGATCTGGATATATTACAGTCTCGAAATTCGTCTCAACCATGAGTCCTGCCTGAAGCTGAGTTTTGTAAGGGTGCCTTGTAACATCCTGATTTTTAATTAATTACCGAGTGAGGTTAAATTCAGGATTAAGGATTATGATTGGTTTAGTTAATGGTTAATCAGGGTTTAATGGTTAATTAGATTAATTATTGAATAATGATAATAATAATAATAGTGGTGCCTTGGTGGCCTTAGTGAACTTCGGTCCTCTCTCCCCCCTCTTTCTTTTCATTCACATTGAGTGTGATTTGATGGATGATGGAAATGCATTAAATGATGTGGGACCAGAATTAATGGTGTTGTGATGGCTGATGGAGAATGAGACCTTTGATGGGAACAGACGCTGGCTGTGTGGTAATAAGGCTTCAGCTCCACGTTTTCTCCTCATTTTCCTTCATTTTCCCTTGGTGGCTATTCGGAGGAGAGAAATGCTCCTCCTTCTCTCTAGAATCCATGAGGTTTTCTGCCTCTTTGCCTCCTCCTTCGTCTTCTCTTCCATTCACGCATGGTGTAGGACTGAGTGGAATATGCTGGGAATCAACGTATTGCTGTGAGGAACAGCATGGAGGAGTGCAACAGCATGGTGCGGGGTGTGGAGGCTGGGTTCAGGATTCCTCCTTTGTCCTCCTGGTTGTGCTTCTTCTTCCTCTCCTTCTTCCTCCATGTGATGGGTTGTATGAGGCTCAGTTTGGGAGCCTTCAGCTGTGTGAGTGCCTCGGTTGTGGATGATGGTCCACTGTTTTTGAGGCTGTGCTGTTGAGAAGAAGAAGGCATGCATGGATGGTGCTGTTCGAATGGAGAACAGCTTTGTACTAAGCCTTGGAGGTTGCTGCTCAAGTAAACAGCATGGATTCTTCCATGGCTGTGAGCAGAGTGGAATTTGGGTGTTGATGGCTTGAGGACTTGAGTGGAAATAGTGGCTGGTTCTCCAAGCTGAGAACGTTGCTGGGACAAGTGGAAGCCATGATGGCTCTTCTCACTGTTGGAATGCCGAGCAGAAGCTGCTATGGCTGGGCCGAGTGGCCCATGTGACTCCTGGAAGCTTCATCCAGGTAAGGGGGGCTTTGCATCTCAAATGCATGGCTTATGGACGGATTTCCAGGTGACATAATTGCATTGTGTTGTGTTTGATGTGTATTGTATACTGTTGTTGAGTTGAACCCGGATGTATGTTATTTATTACTGCATGGTATACGATTATCCTTCCATGATAAGTATGATGCTTGTTGATGATGTTCATGCTAGAATGTATGAGATGCATATGATGAATAAATGCTTGAGATGCATATTATGTTAATGTCGAGTGCATTGTATGGTTATATATAGGTCCCCGTGTGAAATTGTGTGTTTGAAATGCATGTGATGCTTGATATTGAATTTGTGTATGCTGAGTGCATAGAAAGGGGACTGTTGTGCTAATGTCGAGTGGAATATTTGGTGTAAAAGCATGGGATGTTTATTGAGGCTAGATTCTGAGTGGAATTCTATGTGAATTTGTAAGTGAGGCTTAGAAATACTAAGGCCGAATAGATCCCATGAAATAGCCTGTGAGGCTTATGGTAGATGATGAAAATCTGAGTGAATGGCATAGTGATTGCCGAGTGAATGACATAGTGATTGCCGAGTGAATGGCATAGTGATCGCCGTGTGGATGTGATACTGTCTGAGTCATTTGATTATTGTTGAATTGCCCTGTGCATATAATGCTGAATGCTATATACCGAGTGGGCAATCGGATAAATATGTGTTTAATGAACTTGATTGTGTTGATGTGATATAAGACCTGGGTTGGACTCGGGCAGTGCCTAGAGCACTAAGCGTGGGACGCTATTGAGGATTCTGAGATTAATCCTAAAAGACCTCCGAGTTGGACTCGAGGCCATGCTTGGAGCATGAGCATTTGATGCTTAATAGAAGTCCTTGGGTTGGACCCAAGGCAGATGCCGAGTGCATTGGAGTTGGACTCCGAGTGAATGTGACCATATGCATCCGATTCGCCACTGGAATGCTTGTAGCATGTATATATACCGATCGGCAATCAGATGATGAGATATGTGAGAATGTGATTAAGTCCTGGAGCTGGGCTCAGGCACACTCCTCGAGCAGGGCTCGGAGTTGAGTGAAATCTGAGTGGATCAGTATACTGGTAGAAGAGTGAGTTGAGCATTATAGCCGAGTGAAATGGGTGAAATCCCGATCAAAAGATGTTTGTGATTGCTTATGTTGAATGGCAGTGTATGTTGAATGATTGATGATATATATGTATAATTGTAATGCGGACTCCATGATTAATCCGAGCCAATATCTGTCATTTAATATGTAATGCTCACCCCTACACCATTTTTCAGTGTATGCAGGTCGGTTTGGATGAACATAATCATGAATATGAAATATATGTACTGGAATCTGAGTGCATGTTAATATATATATACTTCGAGTGAATGGTATTATATGCATTACCGACTGATTGTGTTGATGATGGAAAGTATCAAGATAATAAGTATCTGAGTGTATGCGTATGTATATACATATATGTTATGTTGATAACATGGTTATGAATCGGTGGAAGTGTATTGCTGTAGTGGTAGTCGGACTTGGAATTAGAGAATATATATATATAAGTGATTTATGTTGATTTGATGCTTCATACTGACTCGAAAATAATGTTGTATGAATATTCCTAAGTTAATGAATCCTGAGTGAAATGTAAGTGGCTTAGTTGCTTTTCCGAGTGAGTCTTATGTATGTGATCATATATCCAAGTGTGACTCATCTGTGAGTCTCTTTCTGTGTATTGATAGCCCTTGTGGATTCTGAGTGGAGAATATGGGTAAACCCCGAGTGGGGAATGATTCGGGTAATCCGAGTTAAAATCCGAGTGATCATCTTCTGAGAGGAGAGTTGTTGTAATGACTCAGATTGATTATATTCTAAGTGTATGAATTATGAATGTATCCCGAGTGAATATGGGAACCTATTTCGAGTGAATAAGGTAATATGTGTTCTGAGTGTGTAAGAGTGGAATGAGTCCGAGTGAATTACTTGGGTAATTCCTCTGAGTGTTGAGGAGTTTGGATCTTTTCGAATGGAATTGATTTTGTAGGCTATTTCTGAGTAATGAGTGGTTAAGGTATTATCCGAGAGTGAGAATAGGCATGAATGCCGAGTGTGTGGCCGAATGAGTATTGGTCGGCAATGATATTAGTTACCGAGTGGAATACCACTCTGATGATGAGTTGGTTTATGAATGATTAGACCGAGTGATTTATGGCCGAGAGGAAGCCTATATGTATTCTCTGAGTGATAGAGTTCAAATATGCCGAGTGACTCGAGGTTGAATTATACCGAGTGGTGTTTGGTTGGGTAATAACCCGAGTGTGAGGGGTTTGATAGAATCCGAGTGGGATAACCCTCATCTCCCGAGTGGATCATTATGTTGACTCTGTGGATAGAATTGAGAGACTAAGTTATGGGTTGCCGAGTGAGGCAATTGTTGGGGTAGTTCCCGAGTGATTGGAAACCCCATATACCGAGTGGACTAAGTCATTACCGAGTGAATGGCTGTCTCGTATACCGAGTGGTGGATTAGCCAAGTGTGGCTTCTCGCTTCAACGAGTGAGATCTCGCTCCAACGAGTATGTTCTTTGGGAAGGCTTTTGATTGTGGTTCCGCTTAAGCGAACGTGTCCACGCCCGAGCGTGTTGGGCTGCCTCGCTCAAGCAGAGTCGGATCTCGCTTGAGCGAGTGAACATTTTATGGCTTGTTCACGCTGTGTTTTCTGCTGGCCTTCTTGTGAATGTTTTTCCTTTGTTCTGATCGGTTTTCCGAGCTTCTGGTCAGCTTTTTGCCTTCCTTTGCATTTGTGTAATTTTACCCGGTTGCTGGGTTGATTTTTGGGGAAAAATGCATATGTGCTCGCCCGAGCGAGTTGGTCGGCCTCGCTCAAGCGGAGTCGGATCTCGCTTGAGCGAGTGCACGCTGTATTGTGGTTCGCTCAGGCACTGTCGGTGCTTCCGTGTGAATGGTTTTAATTCCCTTGCCTTCCCTGTCTTTTTCTTCTTGGCCATGGGGCCAGCTCTCTTATCTTCATATAAGGGAGTGTTTTTATTATGGATCCAGGTTATTTTCTAATTAATTCGAGAAAATTTTTCCCTAAAAATTAGGATGTCATATTTTGGTATCAGAGCAGACCAAAAGGTCCATGGCCAAGGTATGCTTACCGAGTGTAAGCGGTTGTGTGCAATATGACCAAGTGTCATCATTGCTTGTGAATTACTATTGAATTTGACGTATGCTTAGGCATGATTATGTGATTGTATATGCTATCTGTTGGTTGAGGACAGTAGTGAAAGGTACTACTGTTGTGATGTTGATTTGAGGGTAGAAGAGTTATTGCTACCCTGACCTGGTTGCCTATGAAATGCTTAGGGTAATTCTAAGCTTGAGTCAGCTGTGAGGGAATAGGATAATGAATGTTGTGACCCTTGTATAGGTTGGTTATTGGGTCTTTTGTGTAAGCCGAGCTAGTGGCTTATGGCCAAGGAATGTATGTTGAATAGAATAGAACCCATATATTGAGTCGATTAAGTAATAATATTTCAGAGATTCCCCAATGCGATGAATTTAAATTCTGTGTGTGGTAGTGCCATTTGAGATGGATGTTTTGTACCCTGGCACGTGAACCCTGTGTGACATATATATATGATATAAGTGATTGAATGTGAACCCTGGTGCAGATTAGATTATGGTAGAGTCTCAGTTTCTGGTTCGTGAAAACCGAGTGAATGGTTGATGGATGTTAGGCCACTAGGCATGTGACCCTGTTGATTCGGCATGATCAAGTAGGACTGGAAAACTGGGTGAGAATAGATATGGTTGGGTACCTGTTTGATTTGGTTACTGTCTCGGTTTTGTGGTTGAAAACCGAGTGAGTGTTGATTGAATTGTTACCCGGAGTTGTATATCTCGGTGTGTGTAGTGAATTATTAGGCTTAAATCCGAATTGTGGCCAATGAATTGTGATAAATAAGATTAAATAAGAGATGAATACTCGGTTTGAACTGGAAACCGACTGCTTTTATGTCATTTTATGATGTGTATGACTGGCATTTGAGGATTATTATCATGAGATTTACACTAGAATATGTGTATGGATGGTATATATGTCTTATGTGGGTCGGATGTATGCTGTTAGTATACCATTTTATAGTTATGATGACTGATAATTACCGACTGTTGGCATGTGATACACCATTGTTGGTGGCTAATGGTGATGCTGATTCAGATGTGTTGCTTATGGATTGGTAAAAATTGTCATTAATTTTTTCATATAGATTAGTATTATTTGAGTAACTTTGGTCGGTATAAGTGAAAAGATTGTGAGGATGCTGTTTCGGTATGACTCTACATGCCATAGGTATTGTGGCAGTGTACATTTTGCATTGACTTTATGTAATTGTGGTGACCTTATAGGAATGAGGCATCATCCTATAAGTTGGATGCAGCAGTTCATAGGTCGGGCAAGTGAGACTGTAGCTGCTTATGGGTATGGTTTGAGTCTATCGGACTGCTCCAAACAAAGATGAGAGTGTGTTGGGTGTGTAGTAAATATTTGTGTATCGAATGAGGATGTGTGAATGAGAGGAATGTAATTCCGAGTGAAATAATTACTGAGTGAAGTTTTTTTTTAGGAACGGATGGAAGCCTTGAAATTGGTGTATTGCTCGATTTGGAATGTTTCCGAGCAGTGGATACCCAAATGGGTGATTTCTGAGTCGGATGTGACATTTCCGAGTGGAAGGTGTTATGTGTGATGTCTCAGAATTTCTTGTGGTGTGATCGGCAAACCGCTTGAGAGGTGAGATTGTGCCGACTGACTGGTCGGTGAATGCTTAGAAAGTAGTGGTATGTAAGTTATTTTGTGTGGCATGCAATGATATGCCGAGCTGTTTATTAAGGTATGTTATGTTTAAATTTCAAGGACAAAATTCTTTAAAGGTGGGGAGAAATGTAACATCCCGATTTTTAATTAATTACCGAGTGAGGTTAAATTCAGGATTAAGGATTATGATTGGTTTAGTTAATGGTTAATCGTGGTTTAATGGTTAATTAGATTAATTATTGAATAATGATAATAATAATAATAATAGTGGTGCCTTGGTGGCCTTAGTGAACTTCGGTCCTCTCTCCCCCCTCTCTCTTTTCATTCACGTTGAGTGTGATTTGATGGATGATGGAAATGCATTAAATGATGTGGGACCAGAATTAATGGTGTTGTGATGGTTGATGGAGAATGAGACCTTTGATGGGAACAGACGCTGGCTGTGTGGTAATAAGGCTTCAGCTCCACGTTTTCTCCTCATTTTCCTTCATTTTCCCTTGGTGGCTATTCGGAGGAGAGAAATGCTCCTCCTTCTCTCTAGAATCCATGAGGCTTTCTGCCTCTTTGCCTCCTCCTTCGTCTTCTCCTCCACTCATACATGGTGTAGGACCGAGTGGAATATGCTGGGAATCAACGTATTGCTGTGAGGAACAACATGGAGAAGTGCAACAGCATGGTGCGGTGTGTGGAGGCTGGGTTCAGGATTCCTCCTTTGTCCTCCTGGTTGTGCTTCTTCTTCCTCTCCTTCTTCCTCCATGTGATGGGTTGTATGAGGCTCAGTTTGGGAGCCTTCAGCTGTGTGAGTGCCTCGGTTATGGATGATGGTCCACTGTTTTTGAGGCTGTGCTGTTGAGAAGAAGAAGGTATGCATGGATGGTGCTGTTCGAATGGAGAACAGCTTTGTACTAAGCCTTGGAGGTTGCTGCTCGAGTAAACAGCATGGATTCTTCCATGGCTGTGAGCAGAGTGGAATTTGGGTGTTGATGGGTTGAGGACTTGAGTGGAAATGGTGGCTGGTTCTCTAAGCTGAGAACGTTGCTGGGACGAGTGGAAGCCATGATGGCTCTTCTCACTGTTGGAATGCCGAGCAGAAGCTGCTATGGCTGGGCCGAGTAGCCCATGTGACTCCTGGAAGCTTCATCCAGGTAAGGGGGCTTTGCATCTCAAATGCATGGCTTATGGACGGATTTCCGGGTGACATAATTGCATTGTGTTGTGTTTGATGTGTATTGTATACTGTTGTTGAGTTGAACCCGGATGTATGTTATTTATTACTGCATGGTATACGATTATCCTTCCATGATAAGTATGATGCTTGTTGATGATGTTCATGCTAGAATGTATGAGATGCATATGATGAATAAATGCTTGAGATGCATATTATGTTAATGCCGAGTGCATTGTATGGTTATGTATAGGTCCCCGTGTGAAATTGTGTGTTTGAAATGCATGTGATGCTTGATATTGAATTTGTGTATGCTGAGTGCATAGAAAGGGGACTGTTGTGCTAATGCCGAGTAGAATATTTGGTGTAAAAGCATGGGATGTTTATTGAGGCTAGATTCCGAGTGGAATTCTATGTGAATTTGTAAGTGAGGCTTAGAAATGCTAAGGCCGAATGGATCCTATGAAATAGCCTGTGAGGCTTATGGTAGATGATGAAAATCCGAGTGAATGGCATAATGATTACCGAGTGAATGACATAGTGATTGCCGAGTGAATGGCATAGTGATCGCCGTGTGGATGTGATACTGGCTGAGTCATCTGATTATTGTTGAATTGCCGTGTGCATATAATGCTGAATGCTATATACCGAGTGGGCAATCGGATGAATATGTGTTTAATGAACTTGATTGTGTTGATGTGATATAAGACCTGGGTTGGACTCGGGCAGTGCCTAGAGCACTAAGCGTGGGACGCTATTGAGGATTCTGAGATTAATCCTAAAAGACCTCCGAGTTGGACTCGAGGCCATGCTTGGAGCATGAGCATTTGATGCTTAATGGAAGTCCTTGGGTTGGACCCAAGGCAGATGCCGAGTGCATTGGAGTTGGACTCCGAGTGAATGTGACCATATGCATCTGATTCGCCACTGGAATGCTTGTAGCATGTATATATACCGATCGGCAATCAGATGATGAGATATATGAGAATGTGATTAAGTCCTGGAGCTGGGCTCAGGCACACTCCTCGAGCAGGGCTCGGAGTTGAGTGAAATCCGAGTGGATCAGTATACTGGTAGAAGAGTGAGTTGAGCATTATAGCCGAGTGAAATGGGTGAAATCCCGATCAAAAGATGTTTGTGATTGCTTATGTTGAATGGCAGTGTATGCTGAATGATTGATGATATATATGTATAATTGTAATGCGGACTCCATGATTAATCCGAGCCAATATCTGTCATTTAATATGTAATGCTCACCCCTACACCATTTTTCAGTGTATGCAGGTCGGTTTGGATGAACATAATCATGAATATGAAATATATGTACTGGAATCTGAGTGCATGTTAATATATATATACTTCGAGTGAATGGTATTATATGCATTACCGACTGATTGTGTTGATGATGAAAGTATCAAGATAATAAGTATCCGAGTGTATGCGTATGTATATACATATATGTTATGTTGATAACATGGTTATGAATCGGTGGAAGTGTATTGCTGTAGTGTAGTCGGACTTGGAATTAGAGAATATATATATATATATAAGTGATTTATGTTGATTTGATGCTTCATACTGACTCAGAAATGATGTTGTATGAATATTCCTAAGTTAATGAATCCTGAGTGAAATGTAAGTGGCTTAGTTGCTTTTCCGAGTGAGTCTTATGTATGTGATCACATATCCGAGTATGACTCATCTGTGAGTCTCTTTCTGTGTATTGATAGCCCTTGTGGATTCTGAGTGGAGAATATGGGTAAACCCCGAGTGGGGAATGATTCGGGTAATCCGAGTTGAAATTCGAGTGATCCTCTTCTGAGAGGAGAGTTGTTGTAATGACTCAGATTGATTATATTCTAAGTGTATGAATTATGAATGTATCCCGAGTGAATATGGGAACCTATTCCGAGTAAATAAGGTAATATGTGTTCTGAGTGTGTAAGAGTGGAATGAGTCCGAGTGAATTACTTGGGTAATTCCTCTGAGTGTTGAGGAGTTTGGATCTTTTCGAATGGAATTGATTTTGTAGGCTATTTCTGAGTAATGAGTGGTTAAGGTATTATCCGAGAGTGAGAATAGGCATGAATGCCGAGTGTGTGGCCGAATGAGTATTGGTCGGCAATGATATTAGTTACCGAGTGGAATACCACTCTGATGATGAGTTGGTTTATGAATGATTAGACCGAGTGATTTATGGCCGAGAGGAAGCCTATATGTATTCTCTGAGTGATAGAGTTCAAATATGCCGAGTGACTCGAGGTTGAATTATACCGAGTGGTGTTTGGTTGGGTAATAACCCGAGTGTGAGGGGTTTGATAGAATCCGAGTGGGATAACCCTCATCTCCCGAGTGGATCATTATGTTGACTCTGTGGATAGAATTGAGAGACTAAGTTATGGGTTGCCGAGTGAGGCAATTGTTGGGGTAGTTCCCGAGTGATTGGAAACCCCATATACCGAGTGGACTAAGTCATTACCGAGTGAATGGTTGTCTCGTATACCGAGTGGTGGATTATCCGAGTGTGGCTGAGATCTCGCTCCAGCAAGTATGTTCTTTGGGAAGGCTTTTGATTGTGGTTCCACTTAAGCGAACGTGTCCACGCCCGAGCGTGTTGGGCTGCCTCGCTCAAGCGGAGTCGGATCTCGCTTGAGCGAGTGAACGTTTTATGGCTTGTTCACGCTGTGTTTTCCGCTGGCCTTCTTGTGAATGTTTTTCCTTTGTTCTGATCGGTTTTTCGAGCTTCTGGTCAGCTTTTTGCCTTCCTTTGCATTTGTGTAATTTTACCTGGTTGCTGGGTTGATTTTTGGGGAAAAATGCATGTGTGCTCGCCCGAGCGAGTTGTTCGGCCTCGCTCAAGCGGAGTCGGATCTCGCTTGAGCGAGTGCACGCTGTATTGTGGTTCGCTCAGGCGCTATCGGTGCTTCCGTGTGAATGGTTTTAATTCCCTTGCCTTCCCTATCTTTTTCTTCTTGGCCATGGGGCCAACTCTCTTATCTTCATATAAGGGAGTATTTTTATTATGGATCCAGGTTATTTTCTAATTAATTCGAGAAAATTTTTCCCTAAAAATTAGAATGTCACATGCCTCCCCATGATTTTTCTTCTTTTTATCTTCTTTTTTTTCAAAACAATGTGTTAGTGAAAAGGAAAAGAAAAGAAGGAGACAACAAAGAAAAAGAGGGAAAACAAGAAAAAGAAAAAAAGAAAAAAAGTCAACTTGTGGACTTGTCATGCCTCGTTAATCATTATTTCCTAAAAATATTTTCCATATATATAGAGAATGATGATTAATGAAACTTAAGAGTAAGTTACAAACTTCTCAGATCGTCTGATTTTTAGGGGAAAAGAAACTTTGCATAAGGAAAATTTATAATCTAAAGAGCCTATAACTAAAAGAATAAAATCAAACAAGCTTGAGGACAATTTTCCCCATGAAGGATTATTGGGCTTCTTTTTTTTAAAAGAAAAGATGTGTTAGTGAAAAAGAAAAGAAAAAGAAAAAAGGGAAACAAAAAAAAGAAAAGAAAAAGTCAACTTGTGTACTTGTCATGCCTCGTTAATCACTATTTCCTAAAAATATTTTCTGTATCTATAGGGAATAATGATTAACGAAGAATAAGTTACAGACCTCTCGAATCATTTGATTTTTTTGGGAAAACTTCACATAAAAATTTATAATCCAAGGAGCCTATAACCTAAAGAATGAAATTAAACGAACTTAAGAACCATTTGTCCCCTGACGAATCATTGGGCCTCCTTTTTTTAAAAAAAAACATTTGTTAGGGAAAGAAAAAATCTTTTAATTTTAAAAATGAATGGTAAAAGGAATGGTTCCCCTTTGTGCCTTACACAAGGTTTGTTTGAAGGTCTCCTATTAGTTCTAGGGCTCTTCTAATAGTGTCCTCTCACATTGGGTTGTTATTTTAAATTACTAAAGGCCACTAGTGCTCAGGCTCCACCCATGATATTGACCACAATGCTAGGAAGCCTACTAGGTGTGGGCACCATAAGGAAGTCACGCTCTAACCGAGGCTTTCACGATGTCAGAAGAAGACGAATGTCCCAAATGACACCGCTACACAACCTCCCCTAAACTTAATGATTTATTTAGACCCTTAGGTGTAGGGTCCCGCTCGAAATGTGTATGAAAAGTGTAAGTGTAGTGTGTGGAGGGGCATACATATCTGTATCTTACCCTCCCTATACAAGGAACAAATACATAACAATAGAAATAAAGTCATCCATCCTAGGGTTTGATGACAAAACAACATGATGTCTTCTGCCCCAAGGTTCCATAATAACATATATTGACAAAAACACATGGCTGACTTATAATTTTAGTGATTAACAGGACGTCTCGTCCAAATTAATCGGGTCGTCGTTAAAATACATTATGGTTTTATTTTTATAAACTAGTGGGATATATTTATTTTTTAAATTTTGGGTCTTACAAGATTAATTACTCCTGCTCCTGCGTATTCCCCAAGCGTGAGGGGAAATTAGAGTTACGTAGTTCTTTCATTTTATTATTTTAAAAATGTAAGATAAGTTAAAAACATCGAGATTTAAGAAAACATGAATCAACAGGATGTCTTGTCCAAATTGATCTCAAATATTATATATAAAAGGGAACCTTAGGTTTATTGATTTTATTATTTTTTAGAGAGAAAAAAGGGCTTAATGGTCTAAATTAATTTTGGGATAAAAAATTTATATAATTTGAAAACCTAGATCAACAGGACGTCTCGTCCAATTTGATCTCTGATATAAATATTTTAATTTTCGTCATATATCAATATTATTAAAAAAATTAACTTAAAGCTGACGTCTCATCCAAATTAATCTCTAACATAAAGAATTTAATTTTTGTTACATGTCAACATTACTAAAAAAATATTCTTATGGCTTAAATTAAAAAATTAAAACCTAAATGAACAGGACGTCCCGTCTAAATTAATAACATAAATATCTTATTTTTGTTACATGTCAATATCAATTTTTTTTTTTTAATCTTACGAACGTAGTACTCTAACTCAGTTAGTAATAGATGTCAAAAGAAATTCTATGTTACTAAGTATTAAATCTTCCAAGATGAGAAGAGATTTCATATATTTAATCATACATATATCATAATTCGCTAGAAGACCACGATCATAGACAATCACAACAAAGAATTAAAGAAAGAAAAAGAAACTTTTAGAAACTTACTTCTCCTTCTTGTGTAACAGGGTAATTATATATATAACCCCTTTGTACTCCTCCTTTTTCGGAGCGTCCATTGTTAGCATACACGTATGTGATGCTTCTCTTCTTTTATTTGCGCGAACCTCTTTTATATAGATATGGTCCTGCGTGCCTCGCTCTTGAATTCTTTGACCTGAACCTCCTCCCTCTCTGCCGCGTGAATAACTTATTATATATATAATTATAACTTTTTTCCTCTCTCAATTGATCAGCGTTTTCTTTATATTTTCTCTTAGCCTATTATTATTATTATTATTATTATTATTATTATTATTATTATTATTATTATTATTATTATTATTATTATTATAACTCCTCCAAGCTTATCAATATATAGAAAAAACTAATTTTCCTTATCCCGTTTACGTGAGCGGCTGCACATGAATTACATAATATATATTTAAAAAGTTCTATCTCATTCTACAAAATATATATATATATACATATATATTTAAAAAACTTTATCTCATTCTAATATATATATATATATATATATATATATTCAAAAAAAACTTTATCTCAATCCTCTCATCATTTTTCTCTAATCATAAAAATTTGATCCCTCCTATTTAAATTTTAAAATTTCTCTAAGATTAGATTTCAGAAACTAAAAATTTATGGTTCTGATGAGGATTTAAAAATTTTAAAGATCGAAGTACGGATCAACAATTCAAAATTCAAACAAGCTCACATGTACATTTTTTTCTTAAAAATTAAATCCTATGTTCAATTATTTATTTATTTATTATTATTATTATTATTATTATTATTATTTTATTTTTTATTTTTTATTTTTTAAAAAAGAAATAATTTAAATGGGACGGGACAAAATTGGGTAGCAACAGATGTTACAGCTAAAACTGTTGCTAACGTTAGACCTCCAAAGTAAAAGGGTTTTCATAACTAAGTTTGTCGCTAAGCTTGGTAGGCCAACCTAAAAAGTTAGAGGGAAATTTGATTAGCGACAGGCTCATCCTATCGTCATTACAAGCCTCCCGAGTAACATCAATAGGCTCGTTGCTGACGTTAGAATTGGAAAAGGAAAGGGTTTTCGTAGCCAAGCCCATCACTAAGCTTGGCGAGAAAACCTTAAGAGTTAGAGGGAAATTTTTTGATCAACGACAGGTTCATATAGTTGTCGCTACAAACCTCCCAACTGAGATCGCTGGGCCGGTCACTAACGTTGGACTTGGAAAAGGAAAAGGTTTTCGTACCCAAGCCCGTCGCTAAGCTTGGTGGGCCAACCTAAAAAGTTAGAGGGAAATTTATTCAACAGCGATGGGCATAGTCCTTCGTAGCTAGTAACCTCCCAAAGTACCTTGTTGGATGGTTGCTAATGTGAAATTGAAGACAAGAAATGATAAACGGAGAAGTCAAGAAGAAATAAAAAATAATTTTAGTTCAATTTAATTTAGGTTACATGTTTCAAGAAGAGGATCCATTATCTCCATGGCCTAAAAAAGAGAATAATCATTATTGGATGAGGTTCAAACAAGGTTATAAAAACTAGACCGGATCGGCCGGTTCGATCGGTTGGACTATAAACCGGTCAGAGTATTGGTCTGGTCAAGGAAAAAAATTAGAGGATTCAGAACCGGTCAAAATCGACCAAAACCGGTTGAAAACTGGTATTGAAAACCAGTTGACCTGGTCAGAGTTTTAAATTTTATGTTTTGTTATTTTTATTTTTTGGCTATTTTGTTAAAAAATTCCATTAGAAAATATCATTAAATAAAATAAAAACTGTTTGAATATAATTTATTATTAATATATCAATAATTATATCATATTATATTAATATATATATATATATATATTGAACTAGCCTGAACCGGGGTCTAGGATCCGGTGTGGGACCAGCCACAAGAGTGCAGGTGTTTTAGGGTTTGTACACCGGTACAGTGGGTATCCGGTATTGTAATCCGGCCTCTCAGTGGGAGAAACCGGTCTTGTTGTCCTGGAGATCCTTCACACCAACGTTTCGCGTTGAGAGAGGGCGAAAGGTAGTGTCACCTGTGAAGATTCTCCGACGCTCAAGTTAGAAAAGTGTATGAACTCAATGAGTACTCAAGTAATGCAATAGTAAGAATATGAGATAGAACGACGTCCCCTTGCATGTGTATTGAAATGAGCTATTTATAGTCGAACGTAAGAAATGAATCGTTGGATGCAGGTGGGTCCCTTGGCTCTGATAGCGTGTTGAATATGTCAATCAATATGGCTCAGTGCTCAGAGTGTGTCAGAAGGGTAGGTCAATTATCAGCGTACGATCCTATAATAGGGATGAAGGATAATCACCTTTCTGTATATTTCGCTGACAATTGTACTTGCTCTCTGAGATAATTGACATTGACACATTCCGCTATGCAGGGTGTCTTCGCTGATAAGTTATAAAGAACTCTTATCTCACAGTGACCCTGGGGCAAACGGTTATTCACGTCGTGGAGATAAGGTCGGATAAAGCGTCCATCGTAGCGAGGACGGATGGAGCATTTGATGTGGTAAGAACGGATGAGATGAGGACGGATAACCGGTGTAGCTTTGTCTTCTTATGATACTGGTTGCTCCTCTAATATGTCATTCTGACGTCATAACTTTGGGGACCGGTATCCAGACCGGATATTATCACCAGTTCGACCACCGTTAAACTAATAAACTGTGAACCAGTGCGTTCACCGGTTTGAATACCGGTCCGATTTTTAAAACATTGAGTTCAAATGATGAATGGCTCCTTGTTGATTATGATGATGATGATGATAATGAAGAACCAACAGGTGAGAATAATTCATCAAGTCCAGATGGTAACGGTGGTTTGTCTCCACCAAATAACAATAGTAGTAGTGATCACGGTCGGGTGGTGAGTGGTGACATAGCATAGGTGGAAAAAATGTTTTAAACTCGGTTAAAAACACTTTTAAACTCGGTTCCACAACCGAGTTTGTTTCCGTCATGGTAATAGGTATGACTTTTAAACTTGGTTATGTATCATGTTTAAATCTTACATTTAAACTCAGTTATTTTAATAGTGTTTAAATCTCATATTTAAACTCGGTTATTTTAACCGAGTTTAAATGTACTATTAGCGGCGGTTTAAACCGCCGTTAAGAAACCACCACTAGTAATATATTAATTATATTATTATCATAACTACTATTACTACTTTAGTTCCTCGATTAAGATGTTCCTTAACATTTAAATCAATTAACTATTAAGAATAACATTTAAATCAAACAAACTTCTAGATAGCAATAGCGTATTGTAAATTGTATTCAATTTTTGCACCAATGATAAATCGTAAAAGGTATATCTAGTAGTAACAATAAGACAGTACCAGCTACACCTAGGCATATAAAAACCTTTTATACAAAATATCTTTGTTTTAAATTATATCATTCTAGAGTATTGATGAATATCCAAATAAATATTTAAGAATACAATATTTCAACCATTGATTTAATTATCAAACCATGAGCAACATTTTTTGTTCTACTTCTACAATGGAATCAATTTTTTAAGCAACCATTTTAATGTTTGAAGACTACTAAGTTTTGTATTCAATTATATTTAACAATAAGATGTGATATATGAATTTATTATCTAAATTTAGTTTATATTATAGTTTTGCTAATTGAATGGTTATGCCTATAACATTATGTAATGTAAATTTACTTTTGTTTCAATTTTATTTATCACTAATTTATAGTACTAATGAAGGGTTTTTTGAATTACTACAAAGGTATATTATTCTTGATAAATTAGGAGTTAAATATAAGATTTCTATATAGATGTTTAGCGACAACTAATTACACATTAATCTTCTTGTTCATTATACATATCATTAAAGAATGGGTAGCATATTCATTATCATAGCATAAATTTCTTCAAAAGCCTGGTTAGTGAATCAAAAACATAATAAGTAAGGATAATCAATATTAAAATATTCAAACACAAATTTTCAAACATATTTTCCCTTTCATTATTAAATTTGCTTACCTCCAAAACTTGTTGCTCCACAGAGCGTCCTTCAATTGCTGCTCTCCCTCCCAAATAGGCAAGATAGTTCATAAGCAGTGACATAGTGGAGAATGACAAAAGAGGTAGTCGTGGTGCGGAACAGTGAGAGAAGAAGGAGAACAAAGGAAGGATGGTGGAAGAGGGAGGCACACAATAAAGGGAGAATGGACAATAGGTTTTCAAAAATGAAAGAGAGTTTGAGAGAGAGGCCATGAAAAAGAGAAGATGGAAAAGAGAATGAGGAGAAAAATGAAAGGGGGATTTAGGGATTTAGGGGAGGGAATAAAGACCACATGAGGAGTGCATGTTTTCTTTAGTGACATTCTAACTCGGTTATTCTTAAACTGAGTTTATATGTGACATTCTAATTCGGTTGAAAAAATAATCGAGTTTATATGTGTGCCAAAATATATAAATAAAAATTTAGGAACTCTACAAACTCGATTATAAATATAATCACGTTATATTTAACCGTGTTATATATTAGCTCGGTTGGAAAAATAACCGAGTTTATATTTGTACCAAAATAAATAAATAAAAATTCAGGAACTTTATAAACTCGGCTGTAAATATAACTGAGTTTCTATCTTCGTGTTAAACTCGGTTCCCATATAATCAAGGTCAAAACTTTTGTTTAAAATTTCAAAAATGTCACCATGTTATATATTAACTCGGTTCCTTTTTAATTGAGTTGATATCTCATGCTTATATCCAGGTTTTGTACTAGTGTAGACCAAGCATAACGAAGATGTGAATAGTCATTTGATTCAATTCAACAACAATATATCACAAGTGATCAAAATCTTATACTTGATATGACACAACATATAGGATGAATGAAGTTCCTTCTGATCATAACTCTAGTGGTAGCAGTAGTAGGAGCTAGACCTAAGAAAAGTAAAAGATAAGTGTTATGATGGATGATTTTTCCTCATCTAGTGTAGTAAAATCTTTTGGTGATTTTAGTGTTGGTGTATCGTCAAGGTAATCAATGCAATCATTGCAACTATACTATCAACACTTTCTTTATGTGCCACATGACTATTATCAATTGTATAACCAACATTCTACAAATTATCCAAAATCTAGTGATCCATCATCAAATATATATCCAAGAAGCTCATGATTTTTTTATTTCTTTGATCAAACTAGATTTAATAATGATCAAGTGATGATGGCAGTTAGCACAACATTCTTCAATATTTTGATTGATGAAGCAAAAGAGTTTACAAAAATTGGAAGTTTTTAATGAATTATATATTTATTTATGTCAAACTTATCAATTATGTATGAGTTAGTGTATAATATTTTATGTTATGGTATTTATGAAATTATGGACGCTTGTTAATTAGTAATATTATATATGTTTGTATTGTGTGGTAGATTTTTTTTATATTTAATGTTGTTTAATAAGTAATTTTTACTTTGGGAAACACACTTTTTTCTAAAAGAAAATATATAATATAAGTTATATAATGTTGCAAATGATTTATTATAATTTGAAACTATGATCCATATTGCAACATCTACAACACCCATAATTGTAAGATTCAGAGTGCGACTGCAACCGCAACTACAATTTAAAGCCTTGGAGCTGATAAGTGATTTACAATTTTCTCTTGGATGCTTGTTATATGGCTTGCCTTTGCTTTGTAACAATGTGACTATGTTGGTGGTGCTGTGGTGTAGGGAAGCACAACTTGTGTTGTTTTACCAATAATATATTTAATTTTCACTTCTTAAAAAAAAAAACAAACCATTTATTTGCGGCGATTGTGATATCATGGGAAGAGAAATATTGGTTTTATTTTTTAAAAATGAATGTAAGTTTTTTGCAGTTTTAAACTCAAGAAATTTACATTTAAAATATTATTAGTGTTCACTTAACTTAATATGTCAGTAGAAATCAGCAGTTTTCTAATAATTGTTATTACCGGCTCAAAACATTATTCATACATTAAAAATATTTTTTAAAACAGTACATTTTTTTTACTAAACTTTTAAAAATGGACGGTTATTAATTTAATCAGTTCAACCGATTTAATATCAATTTGATTATAAATCAGTTTATTAATTTAAATGACTTGAATTATTATCTGGTTCATTAATTTTTTGGTTTACCTGACAGATTTGAAATCCTTTGGTTACAAATGGAGATTATCTAAATGGAGTTTGGTTGTAGAAAAAAAAATCATTATACATTAAATAGAGTTTTTACTGTTTTAAATGACGTAAAAAATAAATATTAATTTTTAAATTTTTCTTTTTTTAAAACTTCATTTCTCTAACTACTAACCAAATGAACAGCGATCCAATTTTTAATATATGGTTTAAAGTGTAAGTGTATATTTAAATTATTTAAAATTTGATTATTTTCTTGAAAGACTCATGCCTAGCAATCATGAATCAAGCTATAATATTTTATGTATGGTGTCAGGTCAGCTACCAACAAACTTAAAGTTCCGACATGATATGAAACGATGTCTTTTGTACATACACTGATTTTATGAAATGGGATCTTTATCGTAGGGTAGTCCTCATATCTCATTTATCCTGCAACAGGCTGGCCTTCTTGACACCTAGCAACTGTAAACTGCTTTTCGTTTCCAAACACATTTTATAAATGGCAATTAATTGGAAGGACATTACAGACCTTCAAATGAGGTATTCTTGCATATCGAGAAAATTCTAAAAAAAGTGTTAAAATAGGAAATTACAAAAACAATAAGTTAATGTGAAATCTGATATTATTTTTCTTTGTTGTTTGTTTTATTAGAAAAATACAAAAAAATAAATATAAAAATTGGTAGAGTTAAAATGTCAAAATGGTTAAGATAAATGAATTTTAAGAAAATTTTCACAGTTCTATGAGAAAATAATCACATATGGATCATGTTATAAAAAATTTTCTAACATGAAACAAAAAGTTATCAAACCGAAAAAAATAATCACATACAAGATTTTATTCCAATAATATATATTGTTATTACAAATCTGACTATTGATATTAAATTAATTAATACACTTTATTCTGAATGAGTCCTCAAGTATAAAAGAAAAGTTAATTATAATTAAACACACTTTACTCTAAAAGTAACATTTTTGTATACACTTTACTTATAAAATAACTTAATGTGTGTGTTAGAAACTTCGTTCAATAGATCCATTTCAATTATTTCATGAATATGCCTCAAAATACTATTGGCACTAAAGAAATAACAAATTTGCCTTTGGGATTACAATAAAAGTTATGAGGTTTCTTCAAGCTCACTACCTAAAAATTTCATCATTAAGCTAAGTCGAGAGGACTATTCCAAATATCAAAATTAAATAATTAAATAACATTAATAATTATTTTGGTAAAGTTGAATTTAATCAATTTAACTATATTTAAATGTATCAAGAGCCCAGAGAGAATCAAAAGAGAAAGTGCACGGAAACAAGGAATCAAGAGAGTATTGTGATTACCGTTGATGTTAAACTAACCGAACAGTTTAGGGTTTAAGGTATAAGCTCTCAACAAACTGACCAATCTCCTGATAGCTAGAAATTAATAACAGTAAAAGGAACTAACTAACTAAGAAAAAATTATCTAAAATAGCTTAGTTAATCTTTACATTCTCACTCAAACTCAAAGGTGATCACTTTGAGGTTGAACTTAGATACATTAAAACATATGTTGCCTTAGTCAGGACATTTGCAATTTCAGTTGTTGCAGGAATATGTTGCACCTTGAGTTGATTGGTTATGACTTTGTCCCTGACAAAATGAAGGTTTAACACATACTGGGAGGTGTAGGACTTTTAGTGTTAAGGCCACTTTAGAGAGATTGGTTCCAAATGAGCTCCATCATAGCAGTTGTCAGGCTCTTGTATTTGGCGTCAATGTTGGATCTGGAGACAACATGTTGCTTCCTTGAGGACCAAGAGATGAGATTGGATCCAAGATGTATACAAAATCCTTATGTTAACTCCTTGTCATCGAGATCTAAACCCCAATTAAAATCATAGAATGTTGTTAACTACAAATTAAAGGACTTAGTAAGAGTGAGTCCATGAGTGATGCACGAATGCTATGTTGAAATAAGTTTTGATGATGTTAGAGGATTTTGATGTAATGTTTAACCCCTTTTCATAATCCCGATTATTGCATTCATTTTTTTCGAACACTACAATTTGTCAGAGTCAAAGTGGACACATTGTTTGAAGGATAAAACAATTTTTCAAGTACTGTTTATTTTTTCCTATTTCCCTCCTATAATAAATACTTGTGTCTCCTTCTGCTTCTCATTATGACCAACAATTGAGAGACATGAAAAAGAGAGACACTATTTTTTCACTAATTTAACCATAAAATTTAAATAAGGTTGCATTTGGATGGAGTATTTAAAAATTCCTTGGAATTTAAAAATTTAAGGAATTCAAATCCTATTAATTCAATTTCTATTATTATTGAAATTATTTTCTTAGATAAAGTATTTTAAATCCTTTCATTTAGAAAATCACCTATTTGAATTAAGTATTTAAAATATTTTAAAATTTAAAATGTTTTGTTGGTGGTGGAGGTAATGGTGACAATGGCAATACGAGTAATGTTGGCGGTGGTAGTGGTAGTGGGGGTGATCGTGACAGCAGTAGTAGCAGAGGTAGTTGTAATACGACAATGATAGAGGTGGTGGCAATTAAGGCAATAGTAGCAGTGGGAGTGATAATGGTGTCAACAATGACGATAGGGTAATGGTGGTGGCGTGATGACGATGGTGGAGTAGTGACAATGGTGGAAGTGATGGGGGGATGGTGGTGGTGGTGGAAATGGTAGTGGTGATGGTTTTGGTGTTTGTGGTGATGAGGAATGAGTGGTAAATGTGGTGACCATGGTGGCAGTGGTGTTGGCAAGGATAGTGGCAGTAATGGCGACTTTGGTAATAGTAATGATGTTGTGATCGTGACGAGAAAGTCACAGTGGTGATGGTTGGCGATCATGGTGATGGTGCTGATGGTAATGAGGGATATTGGTGGTGGCGGCGATGGTGCTAGTGGTGGCAACAATGATAATGACAATGATGATGACAACTTTGGTAGTGGTGGTGGTGGCAATGGTGATGGAAGTGGCAACGGGGATGATGATGGGAGTGGAAGTGACATAAGGGCTAGTGGCGAAGGTGATGGTGGTGGTGGTGGTGGAAATAGTGGCAACAACAAGGTGGTGGTAGTTGCATTGGTGTGAGTAGTGATCATGGTGGCAATAGGGATTGTGGCAATGGCTTTGGTGGTTGCAGTGGTGATGGTACGCGGTAGAGGTGTTGGAGGTGGTCCTAATGAGGGGGTGCTTTGTGGCGGGGTTATAGTGGTGATAAAGATAGTGAAGAGATAGTGGTGGCAGTTTGTATGGGTGACGGCCATAATGGTAATAGCGATAATAAAGATGGTAGCGAGAGTGATAATAATGGTGGTGTTGGAGATACGGGTGGTGGTGGTGGTAATAGTAGTGACTGTGATAGTGCTGATGGTGGTGGTGGTGGTGCAAATATTTCGGTGGTGAGGGTAACAATGGTAGAGGAGAGAATTTAGATTTCTCTTTTTTTGTAGAATTTTAAATTTATTATTTTTTATTATATTAGAAATCCATTAAAATTTTATGAATTTAAAATTGTAACGATTTTGATATCCAAACAATATATTATAATTACTACTACTTAAAATCATTTGTTAAAATGAATTCCTCTGTTATATTTCTTTATCCAAACACAAGGTAAAAATATTGATGGTTCAAAGTTAGACTTAGAAAGAGGGTTAAATAAGTCTTATACTCTTTTTGTGGAATAATGAACCAAAGAAAGCCAAGTAATCAGACTATGCAAAATGGACTTTAAAGAGCAAGGAAGGAAAACAACACCAAGAGTTTATACGAGTTCACTTCCAACATAGAAGCTACGTCCAGTCCCTTCTAACTTGAAGGATTTTTACTATTATAAATTCTCCTTTACAATAACAATATCAGACTAGTACCACATGTATTCTTGACTCCAACCACTCCTGACTCATACCCAAGTATTCTTTCAAAAGTCTCTTCAAGCCAACAGTGTTTCCCACACTCACTAAGGCTAGCAACACACCTAACTTTACATAATATAGATGTATGAAAAAAAGTATTTGGTAACTCACATGACTTAGTGTATAAGGATATACAATGAAGAGTGTATACACTAAGTTAAGAAAGACAATAGACCAAGGTCTGCTAGAAGCAGAACAAACAAAGAAGGTCTTTGTCTTTGAAAAAAAAGAATTGAGCACAAGATAAAGAGTATATGCTAATTTTTGAGTGAATTCTCTATGTTGAGTCAGTCTTCTTCAATATTTATAGGTGCTGAAAATGTGACCGTTGCTGGTTCTTGAAAGGAGATATAGACATTGGAAATCCTGTGGAGGAGTTTGCTTTGAGCGTTGAGTACCAGGCTTTTGTTTATATTAAGGAAGCATAGAGTCTGGTAGTTGGGCACTCTTGTTCTTACATGAAATAGGAATTCTATGCATCCTCAATAGAGAAAGCTACCTATTGGCCTTATCAAATTGAGTATATGAGTAGAAGTCAATGTTGTTATCCTTCTGATTGTAGCTGACACACCTGCTGACTTATTTTAGTTTTATCTAACATTACATAGTATTGTGCAGTTGATGCTGAATTTTGGCTGCTTTGCTTATTTGTCTCTCATTCTTTTTGGTGATAAGCATATATGTTTTGATAAGAGCATGAGTCCCAAGGCATCACACAAATATATTTTAGAACTTTGCCCTTGAGTTTCTGGAATAATGTTCTTCTTTTGATGCCTATAAGTTATGAGGTCTGATTGTGTGACTAATGTAACTTCCAACAGACCTTTGGTTACCCTCCAAAGAGTTTAAGCTTCAGATTTTATGGACCCCCCTTAATTTTTACAACCTATGCCTTAAAAGTCTTGAAACACTCAAATATACATATTAGATTACACAATTACAAACTTCATTTACTTTCAATCTCTTGATGTATATTATTAACAAATCCAGGGTCTGAAGATAGCAGTGTAATCTGGGGTCTGGTCCAATAATAGCTTATTATTGTTTTTCCAACCAGACTTTTCTTCAACAATCTCTCCCTCTTTGTTGATAGCAAACTTTAAGTTTTTTTCATAAATGAAGTCCATGATGCAAAGAGAATGTATATATTCATATATTAGAACATTTCTTAAAGCATATGCCATAGCAGGAATTGATTTATAATCAGAGTTTTTAACTAATAATCAAAGCTTCTTGATACATATTTTTCACAAAAATAGTTCATATGTTTAGCAAAAAAACCAGACTTATTGTGCAGCTCAAAATTAGCAATTAGATAAATTTATTAGAGCATAAAAGCTATCAATCATATATATATATATATATATGTTAGAGAATTATATATTAGAGCAAAACAATTTTTCATTAAGCGTAGATAATCAGTACAAAAAGTTTAATCATACTTAAAAAAATACTGATAGACATAAATACTTAAAACTTCTAAGCCTGTACCCACTTAAAAAGACTTCTAGATATCTCCCCTTTTTGATATCAACAAAAGATAGGCATCATAGAGAGCCAAGATTCAAAGGATGGGTTTGAATGGAGACAGTGAGGAGAGAAGCTACAGTGGAAACAAGAATGAAATATTTGGTTTAATGAATAATCATGATAGATGAATGAAAGCAAATAAAAGATGGGTAGTAAAGAAACAGAGGATTATCAGGAAAGAAGTGAGAGGAGTAAAATCATTCTTCTTTGATGATCCATAAGTAATGACATCAGAGAGCATTTGCATGAGCTTCTGTGGGATTGAAAGCAGAGAGGATACTTCTCAAGTTAGCTTTAAGGAGCTAACAAGGTCTGAGAGGACCTTTATAGTGAGGCTTGGACTTAGGAGGCATAAGCTTTTTCAATCTACCTTGGTTGATCTAAATAGCTGCAGTCTGTTGTCTGTCACGAGCAATCAAAATCTTCTTCCTTGGAGTCATCATAACATGAAATTTGGGGTGTGGCAGATCAAATTTTATATCTTTTACAACACTAATCTGTTTAGCTCGCAAGGCTTGATAGAAAGTAGTATCTTTTGGTGAAAGAAGGTAGGGGTAAGGTATAAGTCTTTCCAAGGGCACGAGAGGTACATATCTTGGAACAGTGTCTAGGATACGAAGTCTGCGACTATCAAAGTCAGGATGACCAACAATGGCTAAATTATTGCAGCTTCTGTATCCTAGGTTAGTGGGATCAAGTGTAGGTTTATAAAATTTAAACATGGAGACACCAAGGTTGACAAAATGAAATGGAAGGAATTGAGGAAAGTCCATAGTGAAGGGTCTGGAAGTGGGACAATGGCAAGGCTATTGTCAAGGTGAGGTCTGGGTTAAGGGGTTAGGGTGAGGTATAACAGAAAGAGGGTTGGCTAAGAGAATGACTCGGGCTGAGAGGTTTTAGAGAGAAGGGAGGAGAAAAGGTCTAGGCTACTTACAGAATTAGTCCTTGCTTTCTTTGAACTAGGCCCAGATTCAGAGGCTTTTCCCTTTATTTTTCCAGCTAAAGGGGATCTAAAGTTAGTCTCATCACTCTAAAATTCACCAAGTACTTCATAGAACTTATTCAACTAGTCAAAGTGATTCCACTTCAGCACATCACACTCAGGAAAGCTCTTGAGATAAACTTCATGTATTTTGAAAAGCTATAGGATAGCCACCACACTTCATAAGTTCCTCTTTATTTTCCCTTACAACCTTCAGATAATCTGCCCTTAACTTATTTTATTTAGTTTTCCATGTGTTACCAGTCCAACAATGCACACTGACTGAGGGATGAATAGAAATGTAGATATAGATAAACCGCTATTGTGCTTCTTCAATAAGAAAAGGAAAGGTCTGTTGTTGTTATGATGGTTGCTCAATGTGTTGTGGTTAAGACTGTTATGGAGATTAAGATTGAGATTGCTGGTGCTGCTGAGGAGGTTGTTGATGTTATGGTTGCTATTGTGCAAATTGGGAGGCGTGCTTTTTTTTAAAGCTGACTGAGAGTAAGTTCATCATTAGAATCTAATGACTCTTTGTCATCTACAAGCATAAATCCCATCAGTTCAGCAGGGTCAGACTTCTCAGATGGAGAAGAATGAGGGATTATTTTGCAAGGTTTCATATCCAAGGCTAAATCTGAACCCTCAGATTCATCAAAAAATTCTAGAACCATCTCTCTAGTCTTTTTGGCAAGATACTTCACTCTGCCACTTCTCTTCTTGGGGGCTGGCTTTGCTGGATTAGCCTTTTATTTCCTCATGTTTGTAAGGGCAGACCTCTTCTTGAAAGGAGTAGGAAGAGACCTTTCCATGGTCTGATTAATCAAGGGTGAGAAGACAGAGAGCTTACTCATTAAGGAGGTAGACTTCACTAAGTCAATGACAGTTTGAGTTTGCATGTTCTCCAATGTAAAAACCTTCACCAAAACTATTAGGTAGGGTATCTTATTTTACTTCTTCCCAATTAAGGAAATCAGGTAGGTCAAGATAACATTTGGTAGACTAACATTCTCCTTCATCAGTATATGATACATGTAGAATCTATCCAGCTTACTCACTGTGTCCTTGGAACCCTTGCGAGGATAAAATACTTACTTCATTACCAGGTGAAACATCTTTACTTTGGGAAGCAGATTCCCAGATACTACCTTTGTAGGATGAGAAACACCATACAACATCTCATTTATCTCTAGACCAGAGATAACTTCATACTTAAAATCTTTTATGAAAACTTCCAACAACAGGGAAACCTGTCACTATTGCCAAAACATCTTCAAAAATTTCAACGACTTTCCCTTTTAGCTTTCCTAACACATTGAACTTGGATTTGTCCACTGTTACTGTTCTCCAAAATTCTAAAACTAGAGAAAGGGTAGGGTTCTCTATCCAAGTAGAACTTAGTCCAACTAATACCACTTATCTTTTTAGAAATAGCTTTATCATTCATCTTGCGTTGCCCAGGGTGGAAGTACGAAGACTCCACAATGTTGGAAACTTTGAATGCCTTTACATATGCTCAAGAAAGAAGAAGAGAAGTTTAGGGTTTTAAGAATGAAGAGTTTTTCAAAAAGATGAGTTGAAGGGTTTAAGCAAAAGGTAGAAATGAAAAGTAATGAAAAGTCATATATTTAAAAAGCTAATAACTGTCCACTAGTGAGGAGAGAGAGAGCAAGACACAGGTGATAGATACCTAAAAAGGTATTAATTGTTGTCATGTTATACGTTTCAAAATAAAGACGAATGAATCATGAAACGTTTGTCAGTTAACATAAATTCCAAAAGGCTTAAAACATTTTTCTCTCTCAGAAATATTATAAGAATATAAGTGTGGGATCAGACTTATGAAGCAACAATTAAATAGCACTAGACTTATTCTTAGCATGCATCAGACCTTCAAAGAAAATGTAACAGACTTATTTAAGCAATATTTCTTAAATTTAAATTATGCTTGATGAAAATAAACCTGGTCTCAACCAGAGGCTTTGTAAAAATATCTACCCATTGATGGTTTATGTCAATAAACTTTATGTCCAGAATCCCTTTTTGTACATAGTCTTTGATGAAATGATATTTTACTTCTATATGCTTTGCCTTTGAATGCTGAATGAGGTTCTTTGACGAATTTATTATACTTGTGTTATCACAAAACACAAGAATCTCTTCTTCTTTGATTGAGTAATCTTCAAGTTGATGTTTTATCCAAAGAAGTTGAGAACAATAGCCTGTTGTAGACATATACTCAGCTTCTGTTGTTGAAAGTGCAATTGAATTTTTACTTTTTACTTCCTCATGATATTAGACTTTTGCCTAGAAAATGACATCCACCACTTGTACTTTTTCTGTCCACTCTATCACCTGTAAAATCTGCATCACAATATCCAGATAGAGAGAAAGAGTCTGTTCTTTTATAGAACAATCCAAGGTTAGTTATGCCAACAAGATATCTTAGAATCCCCTTCACTGTAGATAGATATGATTCCTTGGGGTCTAGTTGATATCTTGCACACATACAGATACTAAACATTATATCTGGTTTTCTGGATATGAGGTACAAAATTGAACCTATCATTCCTCTGTACAAGGTCTGATCCATTAATGTACTAGACTCATCCTTATTAATTTTGTAGTTTAGATGCATAGGAGTGCTCATGGGCTTGGCATCAGCCAATCTAAACTTTTTAAGAAACTCCTTGGTGTACTTTTGTTGATGGATGAAAATACCATTATAACACCCTTGATTAACTAGGACAATCTCTTCCACTAAATTATCCTAGTCAACTGAGAGGTTATGAGTTTTAGAAAAATGTGGATGTTTTTTTGTACAAGAAAACTTGATGGAACAGATATATCTTATATACACCATAATCATATATAATACACATATATAATAGTAACTATACATACTGAAAGTAAAGGGGCACGCAGGCTCCCATAAACGAAAATAAAATCAACCTATTTTATTTGTCCTTGGTCCAAGAAGAGCTCGGTTGATCCTTGATACAAAATCAATGTCCATCCCCGTGATGTCTGTAAAAATTTAACATAAGGATGAGTCTCTACCTTCACAACAATCGGGCAGGTACACAAACAAACTAGTATCGAGTCCTTCCCACTCCCTTTGGGGTCCTTAAGATACATTCTGAGTTATCTCACCCCTCTTGGTCTCAGCTGACCATCCCTATTTTCCTATTCATTTCTCAGAATTACTAAGATCTATACAGTCATATTCAAGCAACAAGCAGCCACAATCTAAATACAATGATGTAATGCATGAGTTCATTTTGTTATTTTCTAATCTTTTATTAGTCATCATGATGTATCTGGGCCTATCTCCTTCTCCTCAATCCCAATTAGTACCAATCCCTCCTTATCCTTCCTGTCCACTAGAGCGACCAAAGTTTGCCTCGTTCTGTTTTCACAAAGGGTAAGGACTCACAGTCCCATCAATAATGGATCCAAACATATCTCATCAGAACAGGCACTACACGACCATAGAAACCCTTGCCCAGAGTCAAAGTATACCAGAGTTACTAGGCTGTCTAGTCTCAGACGTAAATCTGAGCCATTAGAGGTCTGCTACGGTATACTCCCAAGATCTCCCTCGGGGGATTGAGATGCCGCAGTTTTTCAATGTACCCCTCATTGTTATGCTCTAGGGAGTTGCTGGTCCATCATCCTTATCCTCCATGTATGATGCACATAACACACAATTTCTTTTCACTAGTCATTGGTAAGGTCCTTTTGTAACATCCTGTTTTTAATAATAGCTCTATTTTGTAAATTTTGAAGTATGGAAGATCTGTTAGTATTAATCAATGAATAAAACACTTTATGGATGGTTTACAATACTCCAAAAATTCCATTTTTGGGTATAATTATAGAAATTACATAGACCTATAATGTTAAGATCCATTTTCCGATTAAAATATGCCTTAGAAAGAACTTTCCAAGTGAAAAAGGGGCTCTGTTCCGAGTGACCAAGAAAAATTCTGAGTGAAGGATGAAATTCCAAGTGAAAGACTGAAATTCCGAGTGAAAGGTTAAAATTCCGAGTGAAGGTTGTGTTTTCCGAGTGGAACATGGCCGAGAGGGTTTCTACCGAGTGGAATCCCTGTCAGAGACATTCCTGAGTGAAGTGGGACCGATAGAACCACTTCTGAGTTCAAGAATCCGAGTGAGACTCGTATGTATGGGTTTTTTTTCGAGTGATAATGACCCTGATGGACTCTGAATGAAACGTAGTTGAAGAAGTTGATCTGATCTCGGCTAAGTAATGATTAACCGAGTGAAACCCAAGTAGGAAATACTTCTATATTCATAAGTGTTGATATCCGAGTGAAAGATATTTCGAGTGAACCCATGTAACCCGTATTCTGAGTGACTATGTATGGTGTAAGTCCGAGTGGGGCTTGACTTGGTCAATTTTTCCAAGTTATGAGGAGTGGAATAATTCCGAGTGGAACCTGATTGGGGAGTTTATTCTGAAGAAGGATTAGTTAAGGCATTATCCGAGTGAAATGGAGGTATGAATACCGAGTGTGGGACCAAATGGATATTGGTCAGTCTTGGAGTTGTGTACCGAGTGAAAAACCAATAGAGTGATGGGTCGGTTTTAGTGTAATTGCCGAGTGGAAGGCTGAGCAAGAGATGACTCAGAATTGGAATGAAATTACCGAGTGAAAGACTAATTGAGATGACTCGGTTTCATGAGAATATGCCAACTGAGTCACCTCCAAGGAAGAGAAATCAGACCGAATGTTTCAAGAGGAATCAATTCCGAGTGAGTAATAGATGAAGACTCGGTTTCAGGAGGTTCTACCGAGTGGATTAATATGTTAAAGTGGAAACCGAGTGAATGAAGGATCGGTTTTGGGGAGGGAGAGTGTCTAGCTCAAGCGAGTCGGTATTCGCTTGAGCGAAACTCACACTCGCTCAAGCGAGTCGGTTTTCGCTTGAGCGAAACCCCTCTGCCAGTGCATTGTATGGAACTCGCTCAAGCGAGTCGGTATCCGCTTGAGCGAGAGGGACTCGGATTTCCCTCTTTTCATGTTACCGACCATTTCCAGTCGGTATATACATTGACCAGGTAGAATTCCAGTCGGCCAAGAGGCTGACCGAGTGAAATTTCACTCAGAATTCAGTGTCAAGTTGACGTTTTGACTTTAGTTTTGTCCCTTTATGCATATTTTAATAAATCTTCGTCAATCATGCATACTCTAGTGGGTAGGCTGCAGAAGTGGAGCTTACTTTCAATCTAAACCACTCTTAATTTCCACTAACAGCCCACTAGAAACCCACTCATGGAAAGTTGTCTCCCACCTTGCATTATTAAACACACACACTGATTCTGAAACTCCCAATTCCTCTTCTCCATCAATACACCTTCGATCTGAACCAGGACAGCCAGGGGACTTCTTGTCAGTCAGCCAAAGATCATCAATCCAAGTAAGAGGGGACAGGGTTGTGAATAACTATGAAATGGGTAGAATTGTATGCTGTTCTAGGATTCCAGAATTAACTTTGTAACTTGTTGCTTATTTTTGAAATTGAAAACGTGTGAATTTGACTCTGACTTCTTCATGAAAGTTGTAGATCTTTTTGTTATCTAAATTTTGAGACCTGAATCAATTAATTTGAATATGTATAGTAAACGTTATAGCCAAAATACTACAGCATGTTCGTGTGGAAGATTTATCCTATGTTTTGTGTATATATTAATATGATGGGACTTGTATGTGCATAATCAGCCTTTGATGTTTTCATAAAAGTTGTATATATTAATGTCATGGATCCATAGAAAGTAGTTTCAAGTCAAAAAGATTTTTGTAGCTCGAGATATGCCTAAAATACTGAAGTATGTCCAAGCTGTAAATCTGTTAACTTGAGATACGAACTTTATTTTTAAAACTGGGAATTTTGTGGTGAGCATTAGTGATCAATGTCTGCATGAAAGTTATAGATCTTTTTATTATATGAATTTTAAGACCTGAACCAACTGATTTGAGTATGTGTAGCAAAATTTATAGCCAAAATACTACAGCATGTCTGAGTGGAATATTTATCCCATGTTTTGTGTATATATTAATATGCTGGGACTTGTACGTACATAATCAGCCTTTGATGTCTTCATGAAAGTTGTAGGTATTTATGTTATGGATCTATAGAAAGTGTTTTCAAGTCAAAATGATTTTTGTAGCTTGAGTTATGCCTAAAATACTGAAGTATGTACAAGCTGTAATTCTGTTAATTTGAAATCCGAATCTTATTTTTAAAACTGAGAATTGTGTAGTGAGAATTAGTAGTTGGTGCCTTCATGAAAGTTGTAGATACTTGTGTTAAGGATAATTTAGAACTGGTTTCATGCCAAAATCATTTTTGTAGCTCTAGAAACGTTCAAATTACTAATATATGTACGTTTTGGAAAACTCACCTTGAGGCAGTGTGGTATTTCATGAATAAGTGGTAATTCTGTTTGGAATTTGAAATTGTGTTCTCCATGAAAGTTGTAGATAATTGTATTATTAAGCTATAGAAAATGGAATCACATGAAAAGGTTATGATTTTCTCATGTTATGATTGTTTTACTAGAGTATGTTGCTGTTGGAAATGCTGAAAGTTAATTATAATGGTTATTATGAATGAAAATGATATTTTCTCTATGAGTAACAATTTATTATTAAACTCTTGAGTGATTATGATTTATTATTGATGTTGTTACGTTTTAATGAGTATCATACAGTTGTATATTTTGGTGGTGAATAATTATGAATGACATAATTAATATATATGTACATGAATGCCTTGTGGTTATTGTTACATGTGGTTGAAATAGTAAATCCATGATTCTGAAAATTATTATATGTGATGTGTCCTTTGAGGACTTGTGGTTTTTCAAGTGGTTTTGGAAATATTAATATCATGGTATGTTAAATGATAAAGAGAATTAAAGGCATTCATGCATCATAAGCATTTGGACGCACCATGGAATTTTAGGGGTTTCATGATTGCCTACCCTGGTGGGGGGTTACTCTATGATAAGTTAAAGCCCTATTTTTGCGATGTGTTGGTCATGGGGCTGTAGGGATCCATGACTGTATAAATTCCTACCGATGTGTTGGTCATGGGGCTGTAGGGATCCATGACTGTATTAATTCCTACCGATGTCTCTATGAGACCTTTTATTGCAGTATTCCCACTAAACCAAAGGGATCCAACATGACATCATTTGACTAATTAAAGACTTAATAATTATAAATGAACTTGTTTGGCATATTCATCATATCATTATGTTTCGTTGATTGTGTTTATGCAATTTTATTTATTTTGTACTTATTCTATATTCTGTCTCACTCTTACATTAAATTTTACAGCGAATGCTACGCAGAATGAAGAGTGATGCCCTGATTGATGCCTATATGAATTACTACTTGGACTTTGATTTTTATTTATAATGGGTTGTAATAAATATAACGTATCATGTACTGTTATCATTCTAAATCGTTTCCGCTATGCAAATATTTCATGAATTTTATTAATCACCACTATTATGCATGATAATATTCCGCAATTATCGAATTTTATGTGAACTCTGAGTTTAATTTATGAATTTTAAATTGATCTTTCAAAAACGCGAAAAATTTATTTGGAAAATTACACGGGGCGTCACATTGGTGGTATCAGAGCATTTTTAAAAATTCAGGACCAATTGCTATGACATGTACTGTTTCTCGATATAATATGTGAAATGTTTGATTCCTTACTTGATAACATGTTAAGTGTGTACTATATGACTTGTGCCTGACTGATTAATTGCAAAAAGATTTATTTGATTACTGCTTGATAATATGATAAATGTGTTATATGATTTATTGCTTAACTGATAAACTGTAGAATAATGATAGTTATGTAGTATTTAAATACGATATATTATCCCTTAGAATTAGTATAAACCAAACTACGAATGTAGGATGGCAAGAAACAACAACAACAACAACAACAACAACGATATGGCAGCAGCTTTCAGCCGCTTAGCTGAAGCCATAGAACGACAAAACCAACCAAGGAGCACTGGAGGACAGCATGGGTTAGATCACTTCCTGAAAAGAAAACCTTCACAATTCAAAGGGGGTTATAATCCAGAAGGAGCGTATCTCTGGGCCAAGGAAATAGAGCGCATCTTTCGAGCATTGCCCTGCACAGAATGCGAAAAGGTGGAGTATGCCACCTATATGCTGGTGGAAGAGGCAGAAAACTGGTGGATTCATGCTAGAATCCGTTTGATCGAGGCTGACAGACCCTTGAACTGGGTCAACTTCAAAGACTGTTTCCTAGAGAAATATTTTCCAGCAAGTGTGAAAAGCCGTAAAGAGTTGGAATTTATGGAGCTGAAACAAGGTTCAATGTCTGTTGGAGAATATACTGTAAAGTTTGAAGAACTATCTCTCTTTTACCCTCCTTTTCAACAGGCTGGTGCCGAAGAATCAAAATGTGTTAAATTTGAGAACGGGCTGAATCTGGAAATCAAAGAGGCGATAGGGTACCAAGAAATTCAGAGTTTTCCTATTCTGATCAACAAATGCCGAATTTTTGAAGAAAATCACCAAGCCAGACTGGCACAAGAAAAGGCCAATAGACAACTGAAACCTCAGTCAGTTGATTTCAAAAGGAGAGGGACGCACTATCCAAATCGTTTCAAGGGAGGATCATCATCTTTTCAAAGACGCAGCAATCATACGAATATCAGGTGTCATAATTGCGGAGGTAATCATCATATACGCGATTGCACCCGACACCTAGGAGATGTTACTTGCTATCGTTGTAATCAGAAAGGACACATCAGTCCAAATTATCTGCAAAACCGTCAAAACAACGACAGTAACACTATGAATAATCAGAGAGGCTCTAACTATCAGGGAGGTCATGGAGGAAACACGCGTGCTACTCAACCTCCAAGACAGAACAGGGAGTCAACAGACCAGAGGTTACAACCAACAACTGGAAGAGTCTTTGCCATCAGCGGTTCAGAGGCAGACCAAGCTGATGACCTCGTACAAAGTAAGTGTGAGATCAATGGTACAATCTTATCTGTGTTATTTGATTCTGGTGCTACACATTCATTTATTTCTGATGAGTGTGTTGGACGTCTTCAATTACCTGTGAATCCTATGAGATATGATCTGATTGATTCCACTCCCACCGGTACACAACTTAGGACTACTAAGGTGTGTAACGAATGTTCTATGCTCATAGAAGGTAAAAACTTTCTAGTAGATCTTGTTTGTTTACCTTTGAAGGATCTGGAAGTAATCCTAGGGATGGACTGGTTATCGGCAAATCGAGTCTTGGTGGACTGTCATAACAAAACTGTGATATTTCCATCAGAAGAAAATCTTACTTCCGACAATCTTAAACTCTTTGCTTTACAAGGTGAAAGCCAATTATTTGCCTTGTTTACTCTTCCACAAGGAGATGATGAATCTAAAGCAATCGAAATGCCAGTTGTTTCTGAATTCCCTGAAGTATTTCCCGAGGATGTCTCAAGTTTACCTCCAGAACACGAGATAGAATTCTCAATTGATTTAATTCCAGGAGCAGAACTAGTATCTAAGGCCCCATATCATATGTCACCTATTGAACTGGCAGAACTGAAGAAGCAAATTGAGGAGTTGTTGGAGAAACATTTCATCAGGCCTAGTGTGTCGCCATGGGGAGCGCCAGTATTACTTGTCAAGAAGAAAGATGGAAGCATGAGATTATGTGTAGATTATCGTCAGTTGAACAAATTGACGGTGAAGAATAGATATCCTTTGCCCAGAATTGATGATTTGATAGATCAATTGAGAGGTGCTACTGTATTTTCCAAGATTGATCTACGATCGGGATACCATCAGATTCGTGTCAAGTCCAAGGATATTCCAAAGACAACTTTTAGAACACGCTATGGCCATTACGAGTATCTTGTGATGCCCTTCGGAGTAACCAATGCCCTAGCTGTATTCATGGATTACATGAATCGAGTGTTCCATTCATACTTAGATCAGTTTGTTATTATCTTTATTGATGACATTCTGATTTATTCTACGATGTGGGAGGAACATGAAAAGCATCTTCGAGTGGTATTACAGATTCTGAAAGAGAAGCAGTTGTATGCCAAGTTGTCTAAATGTGAATTCTGGTTGAAGGAGGTAAAGTTTCTAGGTCATGTAATCTCAAGCGAAGGAGTGTCTGTGGACCCTTCTAAAATTGAAGCTGTAACGAACTGGGAGAGACCTACTTCAGTCACTGAGATACGAAGCTTCCTGGGATTAGCTGGTTATTATCGAAGATTCATTGAGGGGTTTTCTCAAATTGCCCTACCAATGACTCGTCTAACCCGGAAGAATCAACCTTTTGATTGGACGCCAGAATGTGAGAGAAGTTTCCAGGAACTAAAAATGAAGCTTACATCTGCTCCAGTCTTAACCTTGCCTGACCCACAAGAAGACTTTGTGGTTTATTGTGGTGCTTCTAAGATGGGCTTAGGTTGTGTCTTGATGCAGCAACGAAGAGTGGTTGCCCATGCTTCTAGGCAGTTGAGACCACATGAAATGAACTATCCAACACATGATCTAGAATTGGCAGCAGTGGTATTTACTCTGAAAATCTGGAGACACCATTTGTATGGAGTCAAGTTTGAAGTGTTCAGTGACCACAAGAGCTTGAAGTATTTGTTCGATCAAAAGGAATTGAACATGAGGCAGCGAAGATGGATGGAGTTTCTTAAAGATTATGATTTTGATTTGAAGTACCATCCAGGAAAAGCAAATGTGGTGGCAGATGCACTTAGCCGAAAGTCCATTCATATGGCATCTTTGATGGTAAAAGAGATGGAGATGATAGAACAGTTCAGAGATATGAACTTGGGTGTGGAGTTGAAATCTTCAAAAAGTATGACTTTGGGAACTTTGAAAATAACCAATGATTTTCTGAAGCTGATAGGTGAAATACAGAAAGAAGACTTGCCATTACAAGAGTTAAGAGAGTTACAGGCAAAGGGAAAAGATATGGGATTACAAGAAGGATCAGATGGAATTTGGAGAATCAGAAGCAGAAATTGTGTACCAGATGATGTTGGTCTGAGAAGAACAATCCTAGAAGAAGCGCATAAAAGTATACTGAGCATTTATCCTGGATCAACTAAGATGTATCAAGACCTGAAGAAAAGCTTTTGGTGGCCAAGGATGAAGAAAGAAATAGCTGAATATGTGTCTTCATGTCTGGTGTGTCAAAAAGCCAAAGTGAAACATCAGAAGCCATCTGGTGAACCACAACCATTAGAGATTCCTGTCTGGAAATAGGATGATATTTCAATGGATTTTGTGTCAGGATTACCAAGGACTCGTTCAGGAAATGATGCAATCTGGGTTATTGTAGACAGATTGACTAAGTCTGTTCACTTCCTCCCAATGAATATGAAGAATTCTCTCCAGAAGTTGGCACAATTATATGTGAAAGAGATCGTGAGACTTCATGGTGTACCATCTAGTATTGTGTCAGATAGAGATCCAAGGTTCACTTCTCGATTCTGGGGAAGCTTGCATCAGGAATTGGGTTCAAAGCTTCGATTAAGTTCAGCTTATCATCCCCAAACAGATGGGCAGTCAGAGCGTACCATACAAAGTTTGGAAGACTTACTGTGATCTTGTGTGCTTGAACATGGTGGTAGTTGGGAGCAGTTTCTTCCACTGATAGAATTCACATATAACAATAGCTACCATAGCAGTATTGGTATGGCTCCATTTGAGGCATTGTATGGTAGAAAGTGTCGAACGCCCCTTTGTTGGTTAGAAACTGGTGAAAGTTTGGCGTTAGGACCCGAAATTATGCAACAGACTACTGAACAAATAGAAATAATCAGAGAAAAGATAAAGGCATCCCAAGATAGACAGAAGTATTATTACAATAAGAGGAGGAAACCACTTGAATTCCAAGTCGGTGAGCATGTATTTTTGAAGGTTTCACCTCACAAGGGGATTGGCCGAGCATTGAAGAGTAAGAAGTTGAGTCCGAGGTTCATTGGACCATATGAGATCCTAAAGAGGATTGGTACAGTGGCGTATCAGATTGCACTTCCTCCTCACCTGGCAAATTTGCACAATGTGTTTCATGTATCACAGCTGAGGAAGTATGTACAAGACCCCACTCATGTGATTGATGCTGATGATGTTGAAGTTAGAGAAAATCTAACCATCTCTACAGAACCCACACAGATCATGGAAAGGTCGATTAAACGCCTGAGAAACAAGAATGTACCACTAGTAAAGGTTGCATGGAAACAAGGAAATGATGTAACTCTGACTTGGGAGCGTGAAGATGCTATGAGGACATAGTATCCAGAATTGTTTAACTGAGAAGTGCGTTATGTTAAATTTTGAGGATGAAATTTTTATTAGGGTGGGAGAAATGTAACATCCTGTTTTTAATAATAGCTCTATTTTGTAAATTTTGAAGTATGGAAGATCTGTTAGTATTAATCAATGAATAAAACACTTTATGGATGGTTTACAATACTCCAAAAATTCCATTTTTGGGTATAATTATAGAAATTACATAGACCTGTAATGATAAGATCCATTTTCCGAGTAAAATATGCCTTAGAAAGAACTTTCCGAGTGAAAAAGGGGCTCTGTTCTGAGTGACCAAGAGAAATTCTGAGTGAAGGATGAAATTCCGAGTGAAAGATTGAAATTCCGAGTGAAAGGTTAAAATTCCGAGTGAAGGTTGTGTTTTCTGAGTGGAACATGTCCGAGAGGGTTTCTGCCGAGTGGAATCCCTGTCAGAGACACTCCTGAGTGAAGTGGGACCGATAGAACCACTTCTGAGTTCAAGAATCCGAGTGAGACTCGTATGTATGGGTTTTTTTTTTCCGAGTGATAATGACCCTGATGGACTCTGAATGAAACGTAGTTGAAGAAGTTGATCTGATCTCGGCTAAGTAATGATTAACCGAGTGAAACCCAAGTGGGAAATACTTCTATATTCATAAGTGTTGATATCCGAGTGAAAGATATTCCGAGTGAACCCATGTAACCTGTATTCTGAGTGACTATGTATGGTGTAAGTCCGAGTGGGGCTTGACTTGGTGAATTTTTCCAAGTGATGAGGAGTGGAATAATTCCGAGTGGAACCTGATTGGGGAGTTTATTCTGAAGAAGGATTAGTTAAGGCATTATCCGAGTGAAATGGAGGTATGAATACCGAGTGTGGGACCAAATGGATATTGGTCGGTCTTGGAGTTGTGTACCGAGTGAAAAACCAATAGAGTGATGGGTCGGTTTTAGTGTAATTGCCGAGTGGAAGGCTGACCAAGAGATGACTCAGAATTGGAATAAAATTACCGAGTGAAAGACTAATTGAGATGACTCGGTTTCAGGAGAATATGCCAACTGAGTCACCTCCAAGGAAGAGAAATCAGACCGAATGTTTCAAGAGGAATCAATTCTGAGTGAGTAATAGGTGAAGACTCGGTTTCAGGAGGTTCCACCGAGTGGATTAATATGTTGAAGTGGAAACCGAGTGAATGAAGGATCGGTTTTGGGGAGGGAGAGTGTCTGGCTCAAGCGAGTCGGTTTTCGCTTGAGCGAAACCCCTCTGCCAGTGCATTGTATGGAACTCGCTTAAGCGAGTCGGTATCTGCTTGAGCGAGAGGGACTCGAATTTCCCTCTTTTCACGTTACCGACCATTTCCAATCGGTATATACATTGACCAGGTAGAATTCCAGTCGACCAAGAGGCTGACCGAGTGAAATTTCACTCGGAATTCACTGTCAGGTTGACATTTTAACTTTAGTTTTGTCCCTTTATGCATATTTTAATAAATCTTCATCAATCATGCACACTCTAGTGGGTAGGCTGCAGAAGTGGAGCTTACTTTCAATCTAAACCACTCTTAATTTCCACTAACAACCCACTAGAAACCCACTCATGGAAAGTTGTCTCCCACCTTGCATTATTAAACACACACACTGATTTTGAAACTCCCAATTCCTCTTCTCCATCAATACACCTTCGATCTGAACCAGGACAGCTAGGGGACTTCTTTTCAGTCAGCCAAAGATCATCAATCCAAGTAAGAGGGGACAGGGTTGTGAATAACTATGAAATGGGCAGAATTGTATGCTGTTCTAGGATTCCAGAATCAACTTTGTAAATTGTTGCTCATTTTTGAAATTGAAAACTTGTGAATTTGACTCTGACTTCTTCATGAAAGTTGTAGATCTTTTTGTTATCTGAATTTTGGGACCTGAATCAATTAATTTGAATATGTATAGCAAAAGTTAGAGCCAAAATACTACAGCATGTTCGTGTGGAAGATTTATCCTATGTTTTGTGTATATATTAATATGCTGGGACTTTTATGTGCATAATCAGCCTTTGATGTCTTCATGAACGTTGTGGATATTAATGTTATGGATCTATAAAAAGTGGTTTCAAGTCAAAAATATTTTTGTAGCTCGAGATATGCCTAAAATACTGAAGTATGTCCAAGCTATAAATCTGTTAACTTGAGATACGAATTTTTATTTTTAAAACTCGGAATTTTGTGGTGAGAATTAGTAATCAGTGTCTTCTTTAAAGTTATGGATCTTTTTATTATGTGAATTTTGAGACCTGAACCGACTGATTTGAGTATGTGTAGCAAAAGTTATAGCCAAAATACTACAGCATATCCGAGTGGAATATTTATCCCATGTTTTGTGTATATATTAATATGCTGGGACTTGTACGTACATAATCAGCCTTTGATATCTTCATGAAAGTTGTAGGTATTTATGTTATGGATCTACAGAAAGTGGTTTCAAGTCAAAAGGATTTTTGTATCTTGAGTTATACCTAAAATACTGAAGTATGTACAAGCTTTAATTCTGTTAATTTGAAATCCGAATCTTATTTTTAAAACTGGGAATTGTGTAGTGAGAATTAGTGGTTGGTGCCTTCATGAAAGTTGTAGATATTTGTGTTAAAGATAATTTAGAACTAGTTTCATGCCAAAATCATTTTTGTATCTCCGAAAACGTTCAAATTACTAATATATGTACGTTTTGGAAAACTCACCTTGAGGCAGTGTGGTATTTCATGAATAAGTGGTAATTCTGTTTGGAATTTGAAATTGTGTTCTGCATGAAAGTTGTAGATAATTGTATTATTAAGCTATAGAAAGTGGAATCACATGAAAAAGTTATGATTTTCTCATGTTATGATTGTTTTACTAGAGTATGTTGCTGTTGGAAATGCTGAAAGTTAATTATAATGGTTATTATGAATGAAAATGATATTTTCTCTATGAGTAACAATTTATTATTAAACTCTTGAGTGATTATGATTTATTATTGATGTTGTTAAGTTTTAATGAGTATCATACAGTTGTATATTTTGGTGGTGAATAATTATGAATGACATAATTAATATATATGTACATGAATGCCTTGTGGTTATTGTTACATGTGGTTGAAACAATAAATCCATGATTCTGAAAATTATTATATGTGATGTGTCCTTTGAGGACTTGTGGTTTTTCAAGTGGTTTTGGAAATATTAATATCATGGTATGTTAAATGATAAAGAGAATTAAAGGCATTCATGCATCATAAGCATTTGGACGCACCATGGAATTTTAGGGATTCCATGATTGCCTACCCTGGTGGGGGTTACTCTATGATGAGTTAAAGCCCTATTTTTGCGATGTGTTGGTCATGGGGCTGTAGGGATCCATGACTGTATAAATTCCTACTGATGTGTTGGTCATGGGGCTGTAGGGATCCATGACTGTATTAATTCCTACCGATGTCTCTATGAGACCTTTTACTGCAGTATTCCCACTAAACCAAATGGATCCAACATGACATCATTTGACTAATTAAAGACTTAATAATTATAAATGAACTTGTTTGACATATTCATCATATCATTATGTTTTGTTGATTGTGTTTGTGCAATTTTATTTATTTTGTATTTATTCTATATTCTGTCTCACTCTTACATTAAATTTTACAGCGAATGCTACGCAGAATGAAGAGTGATGCCCTGATTGATGCCTATATGAATTACTACTTGGACTTTGATTTTTATTTATAATGGGTTGTAATAAATATAACGTATCATGTATTGTTATCATTCTAAATCGTTTCCGCTATGCAAATATTTCATGAATTTTATTAATCACGACTCGTATGTATGATAATATTCCGCAATTATCGAATTTTATGTGAACTCTGAGTTTAATTTATGAATTTTAAATTAATCTTTCAAAAACGTGAAAAATTTATTCGGAAAATTACACGGGGCGTCACACCTTTCAATGACTCCATTTCATTTCTAACGTGGGCTTCTTTCTTTTCGTTAAATTTCAATTAATTCTTTCCTTGTTTTCTCAAAATTCCTTAATTCATAACAGTCTCACCCAACTCTTAGAAATGAATCAAGATATCATATTTTCCAGAAATCATGGGTACATTGGCACTACAACACCCATCATCACATCGGATCTGATTTAATTTCGTCACATGATTTTCACAATTCATTCACCTTAGGATCCCTACCGATACACTTATTCATTCATTCTTTTCTTGTTTATTTCAATATGCTTACTCAATGCATTATACAAGTGTCGTTCATCACATAATTCATTTTGTTAACTCACATCACAGTCCATACACATGTCATCATACCATACTTATATACATTTCATCACACATACTCATCACATATAATTAACATATATTCATTTATGCACACAATTACATAGCAGTCACTAAACACAACATTCGTCATACAAGTATTATACAATAATCATTATACATATTATTATAATGAGAGAATCACGCATACGGGTATACTCATGGATATATCTTTATAAGTGTTTTAATTTTGGTTTCTTACTCATATCTTATCAGACTATTTATCTCAATTATCAATCCTAACCAATCAATCTTATTACTAATGAGGTCATATTCCTAGTGTGCTTTTCTTCATCCATAAATTATCCTAGGTACTAAGTGATCTTGTAACTACTAAGTACGTCATCTAGGCGAATTTAGCTTATTAAAGATATACTTTATCTACTTTAACCTTTAAATATTATAGCATAGTCATACTTATTCCTCTAAAGTGCCCATCCGATTTATTTAAGATGTCCAAATGCCTTTCATTGTTTCTTACTTACTACTACCGGTTTAATTCATCCTTGATTTATTCGTATATTATTTAAGCTGGTTCTTAATTCCTGCCAAATAATGTTGACATCGGTGTTTCTAAATTTGTTAAACTTCCTTAGTGTTTATTACCCTATTATCAATTTCTACTCTTCACTAATTTCTAATATTTGTAATATATGTATTTGACTCATCATTTTTTTGTATGTTGTTAAGTCATTCGTCTCTTTATTTATTTAATCATGTGTGATTACTTCCTTATTTCCTTGGTCAAGAAATGGGTTACTAATTTTTTATGTATAATTAGTACTATTCTTTCTAAATTTCTAGTTACTAACTTTTGTACCTATCCTTTACTCCTACTATCTCTAATTATATTAACGGATTGGTTTCCTTAATTGCATTCTTTTAGTCAACTAGAGCTTACTTTCTCCATGACATCAAATTATTGCTTAGAGACCTAGAATCTACTCCAATATTAAGAACTTAGTCAAATATTATTTAGCCACTAAAATTACTATTTAATTCACAAGTCATTTCTACTTCTTTTCATTACTTAGTTCAAGCCCAAATTCTAGATTCCTTTCTATATTCTTTATCTTTATTAGTGAATAATGCTCTATAACTTAAATATTTATTTCATGTATATCTTGTCCTAAAATCATGCCTACTTGGTTAATTATTTATGTCATACACCGTATAAACATTTTCAAAGTTTCTTTTCACATATCTTATTGATTACTAAAGGTTTTTAGTTCTCAACACTTACTTCTTTATTTGAACACCTAAGAATCTCATTGATGCCCTTAGGGCACCTTTCTCTTATCCCAACTTGTTAAAGTCCTCTTTACAATTCATTTCAATTAGTCACTAGAATTGGTTACTAAAATTAGTCACAAAATTTTTTAAGTTCTAGTATCCATCTCATTATGTTCTAAAAATTTCTTTATCTTAGGTTACCAAAACTTAATGGGCCTAACTTTGTCATTTGTTGATAAAACCCTTTTCATATAAAATTTTCCACTTTTTAAAACTTAGTAAGATAAAGGTTGCAACCGCTTGGTCGGTAAATTTTCTTAGAAAGCGTAATGTCATCAAAATACTCCCGACGATACGTGGTGATAAATTAATTCCTATTAGCGGGGCTTACCGGAAACAAATTACAAACTTCATATTAACACTATAAAACTTTTAAAAAAATAATACAACCATATCAAATCAATCGTGCCCGCCTAACGCTAATTTCTGTAAGTTTTTCGTTCTAACACCAATCGCAATAAAACTTTCTTCTGAATACAACATTATCAAGATACGCTTATTAAATTTATTAAAAATTATTTTTAGCGACATATTTCATTAAAGTTAACCATCGTTGACGACAAAGTATGTAACTCAGAATCTAATCATTGGATCGTGGTGAAATTTAAAACAGAGGTTCCCGGGTATACAAGCAATATTATGGAACAGTTAAAAACAAGTTTAAATGAGGTAAGACCCCCTTTACCTTGCTGGACAGCCGCTGCCTAGAGGAAGAAAATAGCGAACTCGTCGAAAATTCTTTGAACGCTCCAAAATGTTTACCGATCGCTTCTGGGTCTCTAGAACTAACATGCATGAATCTTTTTTAAGCCATTAAGGGCCAAGGACAGTCAAGGAAGAATCAAAATAGTCATGAAATTGTTCAAATTAAGAAGATCTTTTACCAAAATTTGTCATTTACTTTGGACTTTTCGTCGTTTCATCATTGATCGTCATCAATCGCTCTGTGGTGCCTAAGCATAAGCCATGCAACCTCACAAGCACAAAGATGAGTCACGGTTTAGTGTCTAAAATAGAGGAGGGAATGGCCAAGAACACATGAGTGTGGCTAGAAAATCAAATGGAAATAAGAAAGTAAGATTCCAAGTGCTAAAATTTAGAGTTTCACCTTACTTTGTCAAGGAGGATTCATATCCAAAAAGGAAGTGAGACCAAGGTAATGCATTGGCTAGAATCTTGTCCTTCGATGGTGAAGAAATGAATGAAATAAAGCCTAGGTAAAGGGAGGGCTCACGACTTACAAGGAAAAATAAAAGGAGTTTGTATTATGGATTTTTGGGTGGTAGGTTCCATGCTTAAGGAGTAGGATGATGATGGATTGGGACGTGAGGTGGGTGGCTAGAGGAAAGAGAGATTGGCTATTGGATAAAGAAGAAATTAAGGGGCTGTGATGGGAATAGTGCAGCCGAAGAAGAGAAGAGATAAGTGGAATGTTGTGGTAATGCCAAGAGAGATAAGGAAATGTAAGTGAAGTGTGGTTGGAATTAATTAAAATATGGTGGAAGGAATTTATGAATTTACATGAGAAAGGCATAATTGAAATTGGTTTTTTCTGACTTGTAAATGATGCATGTGAGGATGAATTGAATGGGCTAGATTATGACAACATATATGTGGGCAATGACATAGTCATGATGGTATAACATATCATGTCATCACTTCTCCTTGTTAGAGAAGGAGTTAATCATGGGTTAACATATAAGAGGGTAAGTGGCAGGTTTAATTGGAGCTAACATGTGTTCCTTGGGTAGAGAGGTTTAATTGGCCATATTTGCATCAAAGCTGATGTGTCAAAGTTCTAGGGCATCAACGTGTCATGCATTTTTGAATAGATTATGGTGATAATTTGCAAAAACTCAAAACATGAAAGTTGTAGATCATTGTTTTCTCTTTAAAACTAGCTAAAATACACAAACATCTAATATCAGACGAGGGAGATATGCCTAAAATACAAATCCCTTCAATGAAGGTTGTAGGTCTTATTTTTCTATTTAATATGATATATCATTTGCAATAATCCAAGATTGGTAGCTCCAGATATACCCGATTTACAATAGGGTTCTCTAGAAGCTCCTGGATCAGCTATGACTTTGGAAATAAATTCACCATTAATTCTTCTTTGAGAATTTGGTTTTCTGCCTTTCATGAAAATTTTAGATCATTTTGATATGGATCCATATCAACAAGAATGAAGCAATTCAAGCACAGGACAAAGGAGATATGTGAATTTTAATGAAGGTTGCCAGCATGGTGACGAAACAGTTAAAGGGTTGTAAAGATCTATTAAACTATACTGATCTAGAGGGATTTAGCCTTCAATGTCTTTACAGAAAACATATATAATTTCATTATGGATATTTTGACACCAAGTTTATTCAAATCAAAGGTCGTATGAAAGAGTTATGAATTTTTTTTACTGAATCATGCGCAGGATGAAACGTCGAAACAATGGAATTCTGAGGCGAACATACTTAATCTTTGATTTCGAGGCTGACAAGGTGGGAATTGGAGTTCGGGGCTAGAAACAGAGATTGAAGATCTTTTCAAAGCAAAGAGATTGAGACCAAATTTGTTCGATTCCAAGATCATATCCAAAATTTGGGTCCAAAACACCGAAGGTGCTCGGGTCAAGCTTTAAAGCGATTTTTAAAGAAATTGATTTATAGAGGAACAGGGATGTTCGGCCTCTTCAAGAAAAGTTCCTAAAACATCAAAATAAGTCACCAGAGACTAACTGTGCCGCCATCAGATATCCCAAAGCATATGAACGGTCAAACATAGGGGATGTTAAGGGTTCTGATTGGGCCGGCTAGACCAAGTCAGACAGTCTTGATGCTTTATGGAAGGATCCTAACAGGATTAGTTTCTCTACTGAATTACTAGTCTCAGGTCAAATGGTCAAGATCCATCCTCTAGCTGGGTCCCATAGTTCAAATCCGAGGAACCAAGCGATATTTATTATTAAAATATTAATAATAACTAATTAATCTTTTAACTAAACCCATTATAAACAAGCTTTTATATTTTAAACTTATTATTAACAACATTAGGCATCAAAATAAATATTATCTAGTCATTTTATTTTACCTTTTATTAATTAAAATTATTTATAGTAAAACCCATTAACCGGTTAATACCAAAATAAGATACTAGCTACTAATCAACTTTATTGAAGGGGTTAATTATTGTCTTATGAAATCTTGGGCTCTAATAACTTCTTGACTTTAAAAAGAAACTTGACATTAAAATGAATTCTAAATATCCTTAATCAGCTATAGCTAAACTCAACAGACAGTTATCTAAAAATTATTTACTAGAATTAAACACCATTCATCAATCATGTTTTTATCAGTCTAACATCAGCAATCAATAATACACATATTTATCTCCTCAATAGTCTCAAGGTCGAAGTAAACATAATTATCTTCTCAATTAAACTACTACCAAGTTAATAGATTCTCTAAGCACAATCTCTCTTACTCGCTTAGTTCACCTAACCGAGCTGTTCACTACTCACATCCTTTCAAATCTCACTTTCTCACATTCTTATAGTGATCTAGGGATCAGGCCTAAGCCTCAACTCTCCTAAAATACTCAGTAAGGAGCTCTTAGAGGTCCCGAGATCTTGGGCTCCTATTCTAGAAAATCAGGGCTATTACAACCATCATTAGTCTATTTAATCTACAAGCCTAGGAAGAATTTAAGTTCTCTCATCATACTCATTTCAAATTCTGCTTGCATCATTTTAGAAAAATCTTTACACAGATTTTCATCAGTAGCACCAAAAACAATATCATCCACATAAATATACACAATGATAAAGTGTTTCTAAGAGCTTTTTCTAAACAGAGTTGTGTCTACTTTTCCTTTAATAAAGCCTTTTGAAATCAGAAACAAACTGAGTCTGTTATACCAAAGGTGGCAGAACCACCTTTAAACTGCTCTAGGTCTAGAAACATAGACCTTTATGTCATATGATAAGAGCATCCATTGTCCAGATACCAGTGTAGAGGCTTTGTCTTTGTCTTTAAGCATATCTGCAATTGGAGTAATTAATGACTTTGGTACCCATATTTTTTTGGGTCCTGCATTGTTAGTAATTTTCTCATTTATCCTTTTCCTTTTTCTATAATCATTAATTAAATGACCATGCTTTTTACAATAATTACATTTTATACGTTTTTGATTCATTGGAACAAATGTAGGAGGTGAAAGTTGCTTAAAATCATTATCCTCTACATATCCCAAACCTGGTCTTTTATGATTACCATGGGATTTTCCTAAAAGTATGTTCAAATTTTCAGTACTGTTCACAAACTTGTTTAGGTCTGAGGTAAGAGAGCTAACTTGCTTTTGCAACTTAATGATTTCTTTATTTTGAGAGTTACAACTAACTTTGGAGTTTTCAAAATTTGTTTTCAACATAACATTTTCCTTTTAAAGTCTACTTAACTCTTCTAAGTGTATCTTTTCATTCTCTTCTATTTCTTTTAAAGTATTTTTGTCAAGATTTTCTTCCTTTAATTTTAAAATTTGATTTTCAAAATCAGTAACCATGTCAACATGTTTTATTTTTAGCTTTTTCAAAATTTTCAAGAGTTTAAAAAAATCACTTAACAATAAATCATAATTTTGTTTTAGTTCAGAATAACTTACATCCTCAGATTTTGAGTCACCTGAGCTTGCTTCAGAGTCTGGTTCCACATTTACCATGAGATAAATTTAGGCAACCTTTGTCTCCTCATCAGACTCTTTAGAACTAGATAATCCTTCATCATCGCATGTGATCAATCTTTTTTGTTTCTTAGAGAACTTTCTCTTTTCTCTTCTATCCTTCACGTCTTTGTTCAGAAGAGGGTATTCTACTTTCCTATGTCCTAGTTTTCTACAGTTAAAACATTTTAGAACAGATTTGTCAGTTTTAAACTTGAATTGATTTTTACCTTTGTGGTCCTTCTTTTAAAATTTGTCAAGTCTAAACTTCTTCTTTGATAACAACCTGTGAAATCTCTTAGTTACAAGTGTCAATTCTTCATCTGTATCAACTTCTAATTCTTCAAAGTGCAGGTCAGAACTGATGGATTCTTTAGCTTTCAATGCCTTAGACTTTTTACCTGATTCATCAAACTTTAAGGCAATGTTGAAGAGGAAGGTTTGCTGACTTCCTTCTGCTTCAACTTTAATTCATGCACTTTTAAGTACACCAAGTAGTTCATCCAAGGAGAATGTACTTAGGTCCTTAGCTTCATCAAGAGCTGAGAATTTGGCACCAAACCTTTTTGGTAACTTCTAAGAAGCTTTACATTGATATCTTCTGTAGAAGACGTAGTTCCAAGAGCTTTGAGCTCATTTAACAAAGTCTAGAATCTTCAAAACATTTGATCCACAATTTCATGTTCCTTAATCTTGAATGTATCATACTATTTGGTTAACAGTATTTTCTTGGACCTTTTGACATTGAAGATGCCTTCATAATTGCATTGAAGAGCATTCCAAACTTCTTTAGCTGATTTGTAACTGAATACTTAATTGTACTTTGATTTAATAAGAGCACAGGTAACTAAGAATCTGGCCTTGGCATTTATCTATATCTTTTTGACATCCATTGATGGATTTAAGCTTTCCTTCTTCATCAATAGGAACTGTATAGTTAGCATTTACAATGACTGCCCATAAGCTATACTGTGTGGATTTTATAAACATTTTCATTTTATCCTTTCAGTATGGGTAGTCTTTTCCAAAGAAAGATGAAGGTCTATTAATTGATAAACCTTTTACAATCAGTTGATTACTCTGAGGAGCTTTCATAAATCTTTATCCTTTTTACTCAAGGGAGTGATCAACCCAAAGGACAAGCTCTAATATCAATTGATGGTTCAGAGTTAGACTTAGAAGGGGGGTTGAATAAGTCTTAGACTAATTTTGCGGAATAATAAACCAAAGAAATCCAAGTAATAAGACTATGCAAAATGGACTTTAAAGAGCAAGGAAAGAAAGTAACACCAAGAGTTTATATTGGTTCACTTCCAACACAGAAGCTACGTCCAGTCTCTTCTAACTTGAAGGATTTCCACAATTGTAAATTCTCCTTTACAATAACAGCACCAAACCAGGGCCACAAGTATTCTTGACTTGAGCTACTCCTGACTTATACCCAAGTATTCTTTTAAAACAAGTCACTCCTAGCTTAACAACCTAAGTATTTTTTTCAAAAGCCTCTTCAGGCCAACAATGTTTCCCACACTCACTAAGGCTGGAAACACACCCGACTTTACACAATACGGATGTATGAAAAATAGTGTTTGGTAACTCACAGGACATAGGGTATAAGGATATACAATGAAGAGTGTATACACTAATTTATGAAAGATAATAAACCAAGGTCTGCTAGAAGCAGAACAAACAAAAGAAGGTCATTGTCTTTGAAAAAGAAGAATTGAGCACAAGACAGAGTATATGATAGTTTTTGAGTGAATTCTCTATATGTGTTGAGTCAATCTTCTTCAATATTTATAGGTGCTGAAAATGTCATCATTGTTGGTTCTTGAAAGGAGATATAGACATTGAAAATCCTATGAAGGAGTTTGCTTTGAGCTTTGAGTACTAGACTTTTGTTTATATGAAGGATGTCAAAGAGTCTGATACATGGTCACTCCTGTTCTTGCATGAAACAAGAATTCTATGCATCCTCAATAGATAAAGCTACCTGTTGGTCTTATCAGATCAGGTATACAAGCAGAAGTCAAAGATGTTATCCTTCTAATTGTAGCTAACACACCTGCTGACTTATTTCAGCTTTCTCTGACATTTCCTAGTATTGTGTAGTTGATGCTAAATTTTGGTTGCTTTGCTTATTTGTGAAACACCCTGACGATTTTCCAGACCTGAATCCCGATGTAATCAAGATAATTAATTAATGAAAATGCGAATAAATTTTTCACGTTTAAAATTATTTCAAAACGCACCGATTACATCAAGACTCAAACCACAGAAAATTGAAGAGTGAGATTTGATTTATAACTGGATCGCAAGATAAATCACCTATAATTGTATACAAAAATAAAAGAGTTTACAGCGGAAGAAAAATATGTATACTGGGCACACGCCTAGTCCTATATATGAAGATATGAGGAAAGGCTCAGTAAAGCATGCAAGCATACATTACAAGCCTATTAGGCCACAACTAATCTTACACATAAATCATAAACATGCAATGCCTAAAATATATATACATGGTCATGCAACATTCATCGCCAATGTCTATATTCCACAATTGACCACATTCAATTCAATCTTAATATCATATATCATCAACGCTTATACATTCCTAAAATGGGCTACATAACCAACATCATTTCGTTCCTCAATGGGTATAAATTCCATTACCCAAAATATCAATATATCATTTATTTATATCATCATTTACAATACATCCAACAACATCAATGATTATTAACACTATCATGCACTATATTCAGAATACAATAAATTACTATCACTGTCGGCCAAGACATTCTAGTACCACTATTTACCTTCCCAAAAGCTCTACCTTAAAATATCCTCATCCCGTGATATTCCTGCATCAATGCTAAAAATGGACAACATGGGAGAGTGAGTTATACATTTCAAATGACGAATATGAATATAATTGAGATTATGTGCATATGTATATTAACATCATATATGCTTTGCTAAATCATCAACAATCATCATAAATTCACATTTCAACCATATACATGTAACATATTCAACCATCAATTCATAGCAAAACAAGCACTTATACACATCTCTCATCGATGCCACAATGGGCCAACAACATTGTCATCATCCATAGATGTAACGTCCTAGGTTATTTTTGTATTTATTTTTATTCAATTGATTAAATCTTATGATAAATTTTTCCTTTTCTTGAAAATTAATCGAGGTTTAGTGAAATAGCATTTAGTTTTACTGACTTATTCAAGTGACAACAGTCGCAGTCAAATTAAATAAATGAGATCTAGAAAGAAGAACAAGTTAATCTAAGCACAACGGATAGGGAAAAAAGGGAATCAGGACCTCCCGCTTGAGCGGGGTCCCTACTCGTCTGAGCGAGATTTCGGACTCTCGCTTGAACGAGGTTTCTATTCGCTTGAGCGAATACCTTTCGCACATCGGATTGGGCAAAACATGCAAACGGACTCCCGAAAAATCTCACCCTAAAAATGATTCTGTTAACCAAAGAGTAGTCATAGCTACCATGACAGCATATGTAAATGACAGTGATGTATTTTAAAATATAGATTTGTATCCGGTCCGGTCTTGGTTAACACATAGCTAATAATAACGCCCGAAGGTTCTCATACACACATATAACTCTATAGAGTCACTCAAAGTCACTCAGACCCTGGCACCGATCTCCCCCTTGGCGTGACTCCATGGCTCCTTCCCCCTCCCTGTCATTGGTTACTAAAAAAAAAGGCAAGGGTAACTGTTTGGCATTGTAATTAATATAGAATGGAACTTAACAAATACACATACATAATTATATATATACATCAACCATCATTCGAAAGTAAGCACAGTTTACTCAACAAGTGTATTACATACGAAAACTATATTAACCCAACCAAGCAATTCCATCACATTCATCACAATCACCACTGACTCTCATTCAATCTGACTCCTAGTATCCGGATACTAAAGGATTGGCCTTCAGCTGGGGGTCCTACTTGACACCCCGTGAACCCTGCTTGGTTCACCGAGTCCTGCTTGACTCTCCACCTCGACCACTGGGTCCTACTTGACCACTGGGTAGCTCAACTGGGCACGAAAACCACGGGAGCCAAAAATGAGGGGCTATCATATACCGTCGGCCATCCCACACCACATAGTCATTCAACAATTTACCTTTCACATAATAATATCAATTCTTCATCACTCGGGTAGCCTGCTTGCTAACCCGGCGTCACATAACACTGATCATTTCAACATTAGATATCACAAGATCATAACATGATAAACTCAACCACACACCCGATCCTCAACTAATTAATGTACACAGTCACGCATGCACAAGCATAAACACACAACTATGTTTAGTAATATTTTCCTTAACCTGCTTGCACCATCTCAATGACCTATATAAAAAGCGAGTCCTATTCTAATTAATTATAACCCGAACACCCCCTTACTTTGGTTCCACGCTTCGATAATCTGCTCTCTGTGTCGATTCCTTCCTCTGAGCACTGGTTTCGCAGTCTCAGCTCCGTCACTCAGTCTTCCGTTGCTTAACCTACTACCTACGGATCATAAAGTACAGCTCGTCACTTCTACGCCCTTAGTTCATGGACCGTATTTGGGCTCACACTCACCAGAGGAGTGGAGAACAGCATCGAATATAGCCATGCATGGCCCTTGACCGCCAAAGAATAAAAGGGATAAGGGAATCACAATTAGAACGGATCAGTAGACTCACCTTGATGCCTCGATCACAGGAATGGGGTTCAATTGAAGTTCAGACACAAATGGAGTCCCTCTCCAGCGCATGCAACTCAGTGTTAAGAGAGGAGAAAATGAAAGAGAAGGGACAGACCAGCAGCAGAGGTAACTCGCAAATAATGAAGAGGGAAGGAAGAGAATCTTCTTATATATATATAAAGCTCATGGGCAAGATCGTCTTTTACTTTATTTTATTTGTATTCTCACTAAATTTTAATCAATTTCACCATATTAAACTATTTCATAGTTATCAAATCAATTACACTTATTTATTCCCTCAACGTTTAATTATTCACAATTCTCTAATACTTCGCAAGAGTATAGGCCCAGTATGAATACCGGCCCCCCGGCGTCCTAGCTTAGTGTTCATACCTCAGAAATCCGAGCTACAACCTGAGAGGTCGGATATCTCATCCGTGCTTGCCTCTTTGTTACCTACACCCGTTGTTTCAGTCATTATGACGTTGATCCGGGATATGACCCCGAGTGAGGCGCTCTCCTCACATCAGTTTGGACCAAACCACCTGGCCCTGTCCGCTCTTCTCTTACACTCCCGATCTTCAACTCCGCGTGCCCGCTCATCTGAGACCGATCTCGACACCGGCTTTCCCGTCTCTGGCTCAGACAGAACAAATATTAAATAAAACTTCTAAAACATTTACTAACATTTCCCATTTCTTATAATTCTCATTAAAACATCAGGGATGTTACATCCACCCCCCCTAAAAGAAGATTTCGTCCCCGAAATCAGTGTTCTGGTTGGAAAAGATGAGGGTACATTCGCCTCATATCAGATTCTAACTCCCAAGTGTAGTTCATCCAATGTAAATTCTGCCACTTCACCTTCACCAGCGGTACCTCCTTATTCCTTAACCTTTTGGTTTGATGCTCTTCAATGCTGATCGGTATAGCCTCCATCGTCAGGTTCTCCTTCACTTCAATGTAGTCACTCGGTACAATCATGGTATCACACGGGATGTAGGCTCGAAGTTGTGATACGTGGAACACGTTGTGAATGTCAGTCAACGATTGGGGAAGATCCAGTCGATAAGCGACTTCACCAATCCGTTCTAGTATTTGGTATGGTCCAATATACTTCGGATTAAGCTTTTGGCTCTTCAAAATTCGACCTACATCCTTAGTCGGTGAAATCCTTAGGAACACCCAATCACCCACTTGGAATTCAAGGGGTCTATACCGATTGTCATAATAGCTCTTTTGCCGGTCTTGGGCAATTTTTTATCTTCTCTCGGATTAAAGCGATTTGTTCGTTCATCTCTTGAATCATCTCAGGCCCCAGATGAAGGGCATCGCCGTTCTCATTCCAACATAATGGAGTACGACATTTCCGACCATAAAGAGCTTCGTATGGAGCCATCCCAATACTGCTATGGTAACTGTTATTATATGCAGACTCTACCAAGGGCAAGTATTTCTCCCATGATCTGCCCTGTTCCAGCACACATGCACTTAACATATCTTCAAGAGTTTGTATAGTCCGTTCTGATTGGCCATCGGTCTGGGGATGGTAGGCTGAGCTCAGTTTGAGCTCAGTACCCAGTTGTTGTTGCAAACTCCTCCAAAACCTTGAAGTGAATCGGGGATCCCGATCGGAGATAATGCTTGAGGGCACACCATGCAGTCGTACAACTTCCGCAACATACAACTTAGCTAATCGATCTAGCGACCACTTCATATTTATTGCCAGGAAATGAGCACTTTTGGTTAGTCGATCAACAATCACCCAAATCGCGTTGTATCCGATTCGAGTGCGAGGCAGTCCGGATACAAAGTCCATGGTGACACCTTCCCACTTCCAGATCGGAATTTCTGGAGGTCGAAGCAAACCTGGAGGTCGTTGGTGCTCAACTTTGCACTTCTGGCATATCACACAGGATTTCACATACTCGATTATTGCCTTCTTCATGCTTGGCCACCAGAATTCCTTTTTTAAGTCATGATACATTTTTGTCACTCCCGGATGTATACTCAGAGAGCTCTTGTGTGCTTCTGCTAGCACCGCCTGCCTGAAGCCTCCATGTGCAGGCACCACCACTCGGTTCCTGAATCTCCATATACCATCGTTACCCCGAGTTATCTCCATATTTTTACCTTGGGTCTGAGTATCAATCAGCCTCAGTAACTCTTCATCGTCTTTCTGTGCAGCTACCATAGACTCCAAAAATTCGTTGGAGATTTTTAACATTCCGATTGTCATTCGGTTTGGCGTGTCCATAACAATTCCAACATTTATATCCCTAAAGCTTTCCAGCAATTCCTGTTCTCTACCCATCAGGTAAGCCACGTGTAATACCTTCCTGCTTAGTGCATCTGCCACAACATTCGCTTTGCCCGGGTGATACTTTAAATCGAAGTCGTAATCCTTCAAATACTCCACCCATCGCCTCTGTCTCATATTTAGCTCCTTTTGATCAAATAAGTACTTTAAACTCTTGTGATCACTGAATACTACAAAGCGAGCTCCATATAGATAATGGCGCCAAATCTTCAGTGCGTACACCACTGCTGCAAGTTCCAGATCATGAGTCGGGTAATTCTCCTCATGTGGCCTCAATTGCCTTGAAGCGTAGGCAATTTCCCGATCAGCTTGCATCAACACACACCCCAATCCAAATTTGGATGCATCACAATATACTTCAAATTCCTGCGTTACATCGGGCAGTGCAAGCACAGGGGCAGTCGTTAAACATCGCTTGAGAGTTTGGAAGCTTAATTCACACTTTTCCGACCACACGAAGGGGTTTCCTTTCCTCGTTAACCGAGTCAGAGGGAGTGCTATCCGAGAGAACCCCTCAATGAAGCGTCGATTATATCCAGCTAATCCGAGGAAACTCCTGATTTCAGTTACTGACTTCGGCCTCTCCCAAGCCATAACCGCCTCAATTTTTGTCGGATCAACAGAGATTCCCTCTCGGGAAATTACATGCCCCAAGAATTGTACACTACTCCCCCAGAAATCACACTTAGATAGTTTAGCGTACAACTTCTTCTCTCGGAGTACTTGTAAAACAAATCGAAGATGTTGAGCATGCTCCTCGTCCGACCTCGAATATACCAAAATATCATCAATGAATACCACCACAAACTGGTCCAAGTACGGTTGAAAGGTCCGATTCATATAGTCCATAAAAATGGCAGGAGCGTTCGTTACTCCAAAGGGCATTACTACGTACTCGAAGTGCCCATACCGAGTCCAAAATGCTGTTTTTAGGGTATCCTCCGACCTCACTCGGATTTGGTGGTACCCCGACCTCAAGTCGATCTTAGAGAACACAACGGCGCCTCGCAACTGGTCCAGTAAATCGTCAATCCGAGGTAGTGGATATTTATTTTTGATCGTCAGTTTGTTCAGCTGTCGGTAATCAATGCACATTCGCATACTACCGTCCTTCTTCTTTACCAGTAACACCGGAGCGCCCCAGGGTGAGGCACTGGGTCGGATAAAGCCCTTTTCTAGTAATTCGTTTACTTGTTTCTTCACTTCGGTCAATTCCACCGAAGATATTCTATATGGCGCTCGGGACACAGGTTCTGCCCTGGGAATCAAGTCAATAGAGAAATCAATCTCCCGACTGGGAGGTAGCTCCGGAATTTCTTCTGGAACGTCAGGAAATTCACAAACAATTGGAATATCGCTCGGCAGGAGGTTATGCCTACCCTCTGAAGCGAATAAAACAACATACGTGGTTAGGACATCGCTCACCCCGTCCTTCATGTCAAGTTCCTGAGAGAAAACAATATTCTTCCGATAACAATCGACCAACACATGATTAGCAGCAAGCCAATCGAGACCTAGAATAACATCTAAGTCCTTCAATGGCATACAGATAAAATTCACTCGAAAAGTACGGGCTTCGATTTGCATCGGCAGTTCTTTACATACTGTAGTCGCACGGAAAGTGGAACCAGTTGGAGTGGAAACAATAAGAGCGTTCTCATTAAACCAATCGGCAGACCAAGCCGTCGCACACAACTTTCCGAAATAAAGGAATGGGTGGCACCCGAATCATAAATTACATCAACCAGATAGCCACAGATGAGGCACTTACCCTGTACCAAATTGTCATTCCTCGTAGCTTCCGAAGCATCAAACGCAAACACTCGTCCGGTCATGGCGTTCTGGGCACCGCTAGATTGGGCATCATATCTTCTCGATTGTTGGTTCCCTCTACCAGCTCCATTCCGGCCTCCCCTCGGAAAGTTGGAACCCCGGGTCCTAGAAGAATTAGTTCGGTTGTCCTGCCTGCCCTGCGGCTGCCTCTGAGGGAAATCGGGCCTGAGGTGCCCTGGTTGTCCGCACTGGTAGCACACAATTTGGTTGGCTTGGCAATGTTTGGCAATGTGACCTTCCTGACCATAATTGTAGCATGCACGGCTACCAGAAGGATTACCCGATCGACCAGTGGAACCCCGACCGGAAGAGGATAAGGAGGTAGCAGAAGACTTGCCACCCCGGAAGAATTGACTCATCCTCTTGAAGTTGAATCCTTTCGCCTTCAGTGGCTTTTTATCTCTCGGCTGGGACGTCCTTTGTAACTGCACCTCTTCAGTCAGTCTTGCTTTGTTCACTAGGGTTGGGTAGTCCCTAATCTCCATCGGTACGATTACACTACGGAGTTCAATCCGTAGTCCATCTTCGTATTTGGCACATTTGCTACCCTCAGTCCCTTCTAACGAGAAAGGGTGGTAAAAATCACACAGCTCGTCAAACTTGCTGGTGTACTCGGCCACAGACAGCCGGTCTTGCTCCAACTTTAGGAATTCCATTTCCTTCCGGATTTTGTAGTTATCCGGGAAGTATTTAACAAGGAACCTCCTTCGGAAATTCGCCCATACCAACGGCTTATTTGCTGCGTTCATCTGCACCTTCACTCGGGACCACCATACTCTAGCCTCTTCTTTTAGTTGGTAAGTAGCAAATAAAACCTTTTGCTCTTCTGAGCACTCAAAATATTCAAAAACCTACTCGATATCCATGATCCAAATGTATGCCCCGTCATAATCGTGTCCCCCTTTGTAGATCGGAGGATTCCTTTTCAGGAATTTATCCAGAGTGGGACGGGACTCGGTCCTACTCATCAGCTGAGTAAATCTAGAGAAGAAATCATCTCCTCCCCTAGAACTAGTTTCTTCGGCCATTTAGTAATTCTACAATGAGCAAACACATCACCATTAATAACCAAGGTCAGCCAAGGAATCAGAAATTTACCTTATATACATAGAATACTACGCCAGTGGAGTGCCAAGGGAACGATGCCAGACCACACACACAATCATGGTACAACGAAATACAATCAACCTTCATAAGACTAACACAATCACTAGACCGACCCATACACCGGCTCTAGAAAGAACCGCTCTGATACCAAGTGTAACGTCCTAGGTTATTTTTGCATTTATTTTTATTCAATTGATTAAACCTTATGATAAATTTTTCCTTTTCTTGAAAATTAATCGAGGTTTAGTGAAATAGCATTTAGTTTTACTGACTTATTCAAGTGACAACAGTCGCAGTCAAATTAAATAAATGAGATCTAGAAAGAAGAACAAGTTAATCTAAGCACAACGGATGGGGAAAAAAGGGAATCAGGACCTCCCGCTTGAGCGGGGTCCCTACTCGTCTGAGCGAGATTTCGGACTCTCGCTTGAACGAGGTTTCTATTCGCTTGAGCGAATACCTTTCGCACATCGGATTGGGCAAAACATGCAAACGGACTCCCGAAAAATCTCACCCTAAAAATGATTCTGTTAACCAAAGAGTTGTCATAGCTACCATGAGAGCATATGTAAATGACAGTGATGTATTTTAAAATATAGATTTGTATCCGATCCGGTCTTGGTTAACACACAGCTAATAATAACGCCCGAAGGTTCTCATACACACATATAACTCTATAGAGTCACTCAAAGTCACTCGGACCCTGGCACCGATCTCCCCCTTGGCGCGACTCCATGGCTCCTTCCCCCTCCCTGTCATTGGTTACTAAAAAAAAAGGCAAGGGTAACTGTTTGGCATTGTAATTAATATAGAATGGAACTTAACAAATACACATACATAATTATATATATACATCAAGCATCATTCGAAAGTAAGCACAGTTTACTCAACAAGTGTATTACATATGAAAACTATATTAACCCAACCAAGCAATTCCATCACATTCATCACAATCACCACTGACTCTCATTCAATCTGACTCCTAGTATCCAGATACTAAAGGATTGGCCTTCAGCTGGGGGTCCTACTTGACACCCCGTGAACCCTGCTTGGTTCACCGAGTCCTGCTTGACTCTCCACCTCGACCACTGGGTCCTACTTGACCACTGGGTAGCTCAACTGGGCACGAAAACCACGGGAGCCGGAAATGAGGGGCTATCATATACCGTCGGCCATCCCACACCACATAGTCATTCAACAATTTACCTTTCACATAATAATATCAATTCTTCATCACTCGGGTAGCCTGCTTGCTAACCCGGCATCACATAACACTGATCATTTCAACATTAGATATCACAAGATCATAACATGATAAACTCAACCACACACCCGATCCTCAACTAATTAATGTACACAGTCACGCATGCACAAGCATAAACACACAATTACGTTTAGTAATATTTTCCTTAACCTTCTTGCACCATCTCAATGACCTGTATAAGAAGCGAGTCCTATTCTAATTAATTATAACCCGAACACCCCCTTACTTTGGTTCCACGCTTCGATAATCTGCTCTCTGTGTCGATTCCTTCCTCTGAGCACTGGTTTCGCAGTCTCAGCTCCGTCACTCAGTCTTCCGTTGCTTAACCTACTACCTACGGATCATAAAGTATAGCTCGTCACTTCTACGCCCTTAGTTCATGGACCGCATTTGGGCTTACACTCACCAGAGGAGTGGAGAACAGCATCGAATATAGCCATGCATGGCCCTTGACCGCCAAAGAATAAAAGGGATAAGGGAATCACAATTAGAACGGATCAGTAGACTCACCTTGACGCCTCGATCACAGGAATGAGGTTCAATTGAAGTTCAGACACAAATGGAGTCCCTCTCCAGCGCATGCAACTCAATGTTAAGAGAGAAGAAAATGAAAGAGAAGGGACAGACCAGCAGCAGAGGTAACTCACAAATAATGAAGAGGGAAGGAAGAGAATCTTCTTATATATATATAAAGCTCATGGGCAAGATCGTCTTTTCCTTTATTTTATTTGTATTCTCACTAAATTTTAATCAATTTCACCATATTAAACTATTTCATAGTTATCAAATCAATTACACTTATTTATTCCCTCAACGTTTAATTATTCACAATTCTCTAATACTTCGCAAGAGTATAGGCCCAGTATGAATACCGGCCCCCCGGCGTCCTAGCTTAGTGTTCATACTTCAGAAATCCGAGCTACAACCTGAGAGGTCGGATATCTCATCCGTGCTCGCCTCTTGGTTACCTACACCCGTTGTTTCAGTCATTATGACGTTGATCCGGGATATGATCCCGAGTGAGGCGCTCTCCTTACATCGGTTTGGACCAAACCACCTGGCCCTGTCCGCTCTTCTCTTACACTCCCGATCTTCAACTCCGCCTGCCCGCTCATCTGAGACCGATCTCGACACCGGCTTTCCCGTCTCTGGCTCAGACAGAACAAATATTAAATAAAACTTCTAAAACATTTACTAACATTTCCCATTTCTTATAATCCTTATTAAAACATCAGGGATGTTACAATAGACAGAGAAGCCTTTCATTACATTAGGCCATCACATATAATATCACCATATTCAATATCTTTTCATTGTATTCATATTTTACATGTTGTCTTTTAGGTATTTATTTACCCATCTCATCATCATCACCATATCTCAATCTCAATCCTCATCAATCATTATCACCTTTTGGCATATCTCCATGTTATATGCAAATGCTCTTAGGCTAATACATATACACAATGAAATTAACAATAAATGCGGATCCGACTGTGCAAATAAACACCAAGTGTGGGTTCAAGCATGATCACATATCATGCCCCTACTATAGTAGTATAATGTGTATACATATCTCATAACGCATGCATAATCACCAATTTTTACTAGTACCAAACCGCATCGCCCATTATGCAACACCTGGCCATTTTCACCATGACCGCGGTAAACAACATGATCAATAATATAAGGTGTTACGGGCCGGCCATCATTCATACCATGGCGGTTATGATCCAAAGGACCACTGGGGACACCTGCTCATCAAGAGCCACACCCCACAGGGTTGGCCACATCAGCTCCCCATAGCTATACATGGGCGGCTTCGTGACTTACACTCCGAGTCACAGGGGAAAATAAGTATACTCGTGCACTGAGTCACCCTCACACTGGGCTGGCCGGGGGAATCCCCTAACATTCCAATACCGGCGGCTATGATATGCCATGGATGCAGATGCCAATCAATGCATTCTCACACTATGCATCCTATCATGCCACTCATCAATCATCATCATCAACACCAACACCACCATACAATCTTTAGTGGATTTTATCATTGTTGGTTTTAGCCATTGTTTTCAAGTTTTAAGTGTGGTATTTCATTTCAACATACTTATATCATACACACAGGTCAATACTTGCAACATTCACAATGGCATCACGACATCAACAACATTCCACAATCTTTCATCAATATTAAAGGAATGCCTAGCATCTGTACTCATCTTTATTCATCAACATCACCACATAATTCTTAGTGGATTTTTATCTCATTTAATCATTACCATTATTTCATATAATAGTGTGTTATTACAATAATTCATTAATATAATTTTAAACCACACATACAAGATCATACTTGTATTAAACATAATGGTATTCAACCATTCACCAATAATAACAATCATCCTTTTATCTAAGGAAAGATCAATAATATCATCCATTATTATCCATTATCGATATCATCTCGGATTGATCGATTTACAACAAATACATTGTCATGCAGTCATCCCCTCATTGATTTCATCATGATGCAAGGGTGTGTCATACAACTATACAATTTACTTTTCATTATCATCTCATCAAGTCATATTATTAGTGGTGGAATATTCATGTCTTTCATGACATATATTAGGCACACACACATTTTACCAATTTACAACTCAATCTCAAAACACCACTAAACACACCACAATCACATATCTTTAACATATTCACATCTCATTGCATGATGAACAAAATTAGGATGCTAACAAGCTCAATTCATTTTCAATACCAAGGTATGTGAGGGACATGATAATGCCATCGCGTTTCGATTGCTAAAACATATTGAAAATATGTGCAATCGAATGTATAAACATGTCATGGCTCAACCATATCAAACAACATCAAAACAGAGTGCAAATGAGCCAAAAATATAGCATGAATCATTTCAGGAAGGTCCTTGAATCAATTCATGTGATTTTAGAGCACCAACCAACAAAACAGGGGTCCTTGAATCGATTCAAACCCCGTATGAATCGATTCAAGCATTGTGAAATTGATGAATAGTAATTCCAGTGAGTCTTGAATCGATTCAAAGCTTCGTATGAATTGATTCAATCTCATCCAGTAGCCTCTAAATCAATTCAAGCAAACATGTGAATCGATTCAAAGCCCTGGAAATCCTTATTTTTGGAAACAGAATGCATTGAATCGATTCAAGTCCTGGCATGGATCGATTCATGCATTCCCAACAGCCTTTTCACTCTAAAAAACACCATCCTATGGCCCCATTCATCAAATCCAACATCCATTATGCTTAAACACATCCTCACATAGGGTTTTAACTCAATAGATCATACATCTATATACTCATATATATATATATATTCATATCATTTTCAAGGCCAATAAATTGCCAATTTTTTCATTCAACAACGATTACTTAACTTATCATATTTATGCAATAATGGCAAGGAAAGCATGAGTATAAATCATATACATTCATCATCACATACTCAATTCATGCAATTAAAATGTAAACTCCTCTCCTACCTTGAGAGAAGAATCACAACTCGAATGCTCCGATTGTTCCGCCTCATTACCCAGAATACAATCTACACACACATACATACATTCAATCAATGAGCCATCATAAGGCATCATCACAATTCTAATAAACTGTTAACATCATATAGGGCTTGTAACAAGTCTTAGGCTTGCTAAAACACCAATTCATATACTTGTGTTAGGCTTCGGGAATTCCTTTCCCAAAACCAAGATTTTCTAAGCCTTAAAGGGTCAACCAAACCCAACAACAACAATATCACATCCCTCTTCAATATGGCATCTAAGTCATCATATAAATCATCCATTTGCCATCATTGTCACTCAAATTCATTATAAGCCATCTTAGTTTCATTCAAGGCCATCAACAATTCACAAATTTCAAGTGACATATATCATGGCCTAAGGTCTCATCAAATCCTCATCTTAACTCATCTATTCATCATCAATGGTTATCCACCATCATCATTATCATTTTTCCTCATAAATAACAACATCCAACTACAATATCACATAACCATTCTCAACTCAATTCCTGTATTTTTCTCATATGCATCATTCCAAATATCTCTCAAACTTTAAGATTGGGACCTCATCAAAACCCATTAACTTCAACATCTATTACTAGTCATTCACATGGCAATCTAACCACCAATTCCTTAAACTTATCAAAAGCCCCAAATCATCAATGTCTTAAGGATTCCTTACAAATGGACCAATATCAATTCTAACCATTTTCACATATCATCACAAGCATGTTATCATCATCAAAGTGCCAATCATTCATAAACAACAATCAATTGTCCCAATGGTTATCTACCCTATGGTTTGGGTTTCACATGCATATATTATCATTCACATAACTTTAACTAAGCTCAAAAATTCATCAACATCAATAATTAATCCCAATACTTCTAAAATTCATCTCTTCATATTAAATCATTCTAAGACATCCAAAATCATTAAATTTATTAATTTTTCCAAAACCCCCAAAATTCAACACTTAGGGTTTTCTCTAAACTTTTCTAACAACATTCAACAATCCACCATTTTCCATGATTCATCATAAACATAATAATCTCACATCTATTTACATCATCCAACCAAAATTAAAATCATCTCCCAATCCATTCAAGCCTAGGGTTTCATATTCCCATTAATACCCAAAGTGCTTAATATCACCATTTCAAGCCCAACAAAATCAAAACCATAAATATAACATTAAAGAGGCAAGAAACATTACCTCACCACCCAAGCCAAGCCAAAACAAAATGGAGAAGAGGGGGAGGAAGATGGTCCAACCATGGCCCCAAGGTGCCTTCCATGCCTCATGAACCCATGAAAACCAAGAAATTTAAGTAGGAAATGGTCATAGGGGACTGTGGTTCAGTTTTTTATGAAGAATAAGAGAAGAAAAAGAAAAAAATAAGAGTGTATGGAGAAGAAAGAAAGCCAACAATGATAAGGAGAGAAGGAGGAAAAGATGACCAAAATTGGTCATTAACCATTAGACAAAAGGGTGCCCCACAATGCTTTTCCCATTGGTCAATATTTCTCTTTGTCCAATGGACAAAAGAGAGTAAAAAAATGGAGAATAAGTCACATGGTCAAGAGAAGGGAGAAAAGGGAAATTTTTATTTTCTTTTAATTCCATTTAGCTCGTATTTTCTCTCCTTAATAGTATACGCCGTGTCCAATTAATTATCTCCTCAACACTAAACATTATTTTAACTATACCTTGTAACCAAAACAATTTTCTAAGTATTATAGACCCATCAAATATCCAATTTGACCAAGTAGATCCCACACCGTCTGTTAAATCATCTAGTTCCGGTAAATCTTAATTTACCGATAATTTACTTCTAGTGTCTAATTAATTTTCCCATAATTATTGGACCATACATAATCATTTATTTTTATTCAATAAATTTATTTTCTTCAAAATTTGGGATGTTACAATTTGTCTCTTATTTTTTTGGTGATAAGCATATATGTTTTGATAAGAGAATGAGTCCCAAGCCATCACACAAATAGATTTCAGAATGTTGCTCCTGAGTTTTTGGAATAACGTTTTTATTTTGATGCCTATAAGTTTGAGGTTTGATTGTGTGACTGATGCAACTTCCAACAAACCTTTGGTTATATACCAAAGATTTTAAGCTTCAGATTTTATGGACTCCCCCTTAGTTTTTACAACTTGTGCCTTAAAAGTCCTAAAACACTTAAATATGCATATTAGATTACACAATTGCAGACTTCATTTACTTCCAATCTCTTGATGTTTGTTATTAACAAATCCTGGGTCGGATGATAGCAATGTAATATGAGGTCTAGTTCAATAATAGCTTATTATTGTTTTTCCAACCAAACTTTTCTTTAACAAGTATTTTGGTCCAAATTTCATCAAATAATTATACAAGTGATAATTTGTTAATATGTATGAAATAACCTTAAACAACTATAGATAATGGGACAGAGGGAATATGTCAAATTTATGTTAATTTGTTTATCATTTATGTCATTGAGTTATTCCTAATTAACAATAAATAAGAATATATATATATATACGCATTTAAGTAACTTTTTTATATAAAATTTAAAATACTAGTTGTTCTCTTAATTCTTAATAAATGCTGAAGTATTAAAAAATTAGAGTAAGTAATAAGTTATTCTAGAGACTATTTTAAAATCTACAAAAGCTAAAAGCAATAAAAAAATTGTATTGGTCAAAAAGAACAATAAGGATAATACATAGACCTTCCTTATGGTTAGTGTTAATTAAACTTAAACCTTACTTGGTTTAAAAATTATATTTACCTTTCTTGTGCTTCCAGTCTTTGTTACTTTTTAATGCACAAAGTTATGATTCAATAAAGGAAGTATAAGTAATTCCCTTAAAATAAATAGGGTCATTTTTTAAGAATAATATATTTTTCATCCATTCTTTTATCAGATTTTGGTTTTAATCTCTAGTAAATAATGTATAGTTTTACTCCTTCATCAAAATTTTATTATAGTTTCATCCAGTCCATAATGTTGATTGATGACATGTATCAATGAAAATACATATGGGCACTATCATATGGAAATTTTTATATCAATTATCATCTAATATTCATAAAAAATAATTTATCTCTCTCCTTATCTCTTTTTGTCTCCTTAACTTTACCCTTCTTTTCCTTTTCCCTTTATCTCTTCTCACCACCATCACTGGCCACTACCACCTACCATTACTCAACCACCATCACCATAACAAAAAAAACATTTGAAACCTAAGAAGGCATTTCATGATCATCAGTATGCTTCATGATACAAATCATTCATAAATAAGTTTTTCAATTTTTACCATTACATTAGCCTCATAAGTCATAAAATCAGTTGCCTATATTTCCAAAGGGTTCAAAAAAAATTATTTACAAATAATTTTACCATTACTTACTCTTCTTCACTCATCTTTACATTAGTGTTGGTTTTTCCTCAAGTTTTAATATCCATCACCCAAATCAAATAAACCTTACCAACTAATTTATGAAACACCTAATTTTACACTGACAAAAAAATACAAAATTATCAAAAATCAATATGGAGAGAAAACGTATTTTCCATTCATTATAGAAGGTGTTTAATTTCCAAACCAAATTACAACCCAGAAAGAATGAGCAAATTAGCATGTGTTGAACTTGTTGGATCTTACAAAATATAATTATATAAGTTGGAATGTGCCCAAAAAGAGAGAATGATGGGTTTTTAGAAATAGAAGATTAGCTAGGATCACATAAGGATGATGGAATTTGTGGTTGTTGTAGGGAAAGAAGGTAGGCTTAGTAAGGATTGAGGAGAGAGAAAAATATAAGAGAATACAGAAAAGGGTGTGAGGAAGGAAAATGAGTTGGAATTTTTGTATTTTATATTTTTTATGATTTTTACACATGTTATTATAGGCCAATAAACACATGACAAGTGTCATATGAAATCAATTAACTTTTTCACATCTGAATGCTTAGGTGAAGTTGTGTTAGATCTAACAAGAACCTAATGGATCTACCATTTAATTTTGATGAAAGACTAAAACCTAAAAAAATTTAATCATAAACTAAAATTAAAATCTAGTAAAAGATCATGGATGAAAAACATATTTAATAATAAATAAACTAAGTAGTGGTAAGTGTAATTTTTGAATCAAGAAAGGTGGTCTAAGTATAATCATCATATGCCTTAGAAGCTGGGTGTTCAAAAACCAAATCAAATTGAGACATAAACTGCAAAATGAAATGAACTTAAACCAAAGATTGGTAGAATTGCTAACTACCTAATTAAACTTAAACTGTAAAAATCACTCATTTTAATATGGTTCAATTTGATATGTTTTTCCCATGAACAAAATTGAATCGAACTACATATAGATATATTTTAAGTTTCTAAAGTGCACCACATGTTGGGTCCAAACACGTTAGTGTATCACAAACCAAATTTATAAATATAGAAAAAATATCATATGTAAAGATCCTTTAAAAATGAGAGTAAGATAAATAAATCTTAACCATTAAAATTTAACTTTAGGGAGTTAAATTAAAATATAAATCCACATGATAAATTTAATTAGCCATGTGATTATTAAATATTTTTTAATCTTGACATTCCATGTATGATTATATCATATTAATTGACTCTCCTCATACACTTTACAGGGCCCGCAAGCGTACGGGTTATGTCGTGTGATATAAAAGATTATTATCTCCATAGAGACTGTTTCAAAGTACCAGTGTATTAAAATTTAATTATCCAGATAAACGATTTTAAAGTTTGCACACATAATTTATATTTAAAACAAAACAAAATATACAATAAAAAATAATTTTTTTACCTTATAGTAAATATTTTTTTACCTTATAGCAAAAAATTATTTACCTCAACTTACAGTAAATATTTTTTACCTCACAGTAAAAAATAATTACCTTACAGTAAAAGTTATTTACCTTGTAGTAAAAAAATATTTTTTACCTTACAATAAAAAATTATTTACTATACAGTAAAAAATATTAACCTTGGGTTAAAAACAGAGTTGAGAGTATCTTAGGATTCTAGGGGTTTAAGATGTTATTTTATGTTAACAATTTTAACTTTTAATTAACCAGAATCAAATTAAGTTTTCCAAGGTAGATTTTCATTCAGTTAATTAATATGTTTCGGTCAGAACTCTATTAATGTACCTAACGTATGGAGAACCGCGTTTAATCCCTAAGAAAGGCTTATTATCGTTTTGTGAAAATCCATTTTTAATTCCTCAAAAGAATTTTGATTACTTTCTCAGATTTTTACCAGGGTCATAAAAAGTATTTCAAAATCTTAGGATTAATTCAAAAGATTTCTAGTAATTAATGAATCGGTCAATCCTATTAATTACTTAATCTTACTAATATACCGCAAGTATATAGTTTTATCACTTAGATTCTTTGTCAGAATTACTAAGAGCATTGAGTAAAATTTGAATTAATTGGGAAATAGAAATTTATTAACTTTAAAGTTAAAACAACATTAACACAAAATATTATCACACCCCCGTCATCCCAAGATAATTAATTTGGTTATCCAGGAAGTAACTCAAATGCATACACATAGTGAAAGGATAACAAAGCATAAAACACATGACACAGTAAAAGAAAGACCTACGGGTTTTCCAAAACGCCCAGAGGTAATTCCTCCACTGCTTTTCCCATTGTATTTTCTATTGTTTCCCCACTATATTTTGAACGTAAAAATTCAGATTTATGCCTCTAAAATCAAGAACTACCTAAGATGTTCTTGGTGTAAAATGGTGTGTCTAAACCCTTAGAATTAAGGCCTATTTATAGTGTTTTAAAAGGAAAATTCTGCATCAAAAAATTCAGCATTATGAAAGCTAATTAATCATGCATAATTAAAGCATAATGGACCACTTTCTTGGTGTAATTCACGTTGGCATTTTGCATTGTCCCTTGGCTGAATTTTGTACACTTTAAATGCATCAAATGGAGTCCCAATTCAGCATGTTATTGCCATGAGAATGCTTGCCAAATTGATGCATTATTGCTGAATTTTTTAAAGCAAAAATCCTTTCAAAGTGGAGTGGTTGTAGCCATGAATTCCATTTGTATTTTGGAAGTGTTGTTGTCATAAAAATAATGGTAGGACATGTTCTTGGATAATGGAAGACCTTATGGACCAAGTTGAACAACCTTGCATTAAAATAATGAAAGCAATTCATGCATTTTAGGATAGCAAAACCGTGAGCACCATTTACCTTTGGAAAAATTACTTGTCATGAAAGGTAATGGTGGGACATGGTCTAGAAAAAATGGTTGAAAAAATTCTACACTTGTAGACCATGTTTAATTAATAAATTAAAGCAATTTCCTTGCCTTTGGAGAAGCCAAAACCATGAGAACACTTAGGCAAAGTGGAACTAAAGTTGTCATGAAACTATTTGGAATAAAAAATTGAAAACTTGGCATTTCCCTTATTGCATGACCATGGGCTCCTTTTAAATTTCTAATTTTACATATTAAATTTTTACAAATGGAGATTTCAAAGCTTACATACTAAAAATTTTTGGTAAACCTTTCAAGCTTTGAAGTTAATGTAAAAATGGGTTTAAAATTGCTTTTCCAAATTTGTAAAAATTTAATAGCATGAAACCATTCTGAATTTTTGGCATCCATTTTTCCTTAAATGTATTTGCACCAAAAATATGTCCTCTCAATTGTATCAAATCCTGCAAAATAAAAATACCCGAGTAGAATATAGTGGAAAGAAAGCATAAATCAAGAAAATTGGGAATTAAATCTTATTTATTGTGTTTTAAAACACTCATCAACACTCATTCTCATACATATATCAACGTCATCTCTATTGAAGTATTTATTCTCTCATATACGTGTGTGTGTGTGTGTCATTACAACAAAATGGCTTTTCTTAACAGTTATTTTTAGCCTTTCTTAACGGTTATGAATAGCTAAGTCATCGCTCGCTAAGAAAGCCTTTTCTTAGCAGTTGCAGTCCCTCAGAACCGTTAAGAAAAATATACCTTTCTTAGTAGTTTTTAGCTAAAAACCGTTAAGATAAGATTAAGAAATCTTGATTCATATCTTTTTAATTAGCTTTATTTGTAGACCTTTCTTAACAATTTTTAGCTAAAAATTGTTAAAATAACATCTTATCTTAGAAATTTATTAATAGAAAGAGCTTAGAATCCTTAGCTATTCATATTTTTTAGCTTTATTTAAAGACCTTTCTTAGTGGTTTTTTAAAAACAACAAAGATAGCATCTTGCTTAGTGGTTTATTAATAAAAACTGCTAAAAATGGCCTATTTTTGTGTGTTGTTGTTTGATTATTTTCTCTATTTATTTTCCTTTTTCTTGGTTTATATAAATATATCGATACGTAAAATCTTTTCTCACATAATTCAACCACAATCAAATATGAAAACAACTGATTTTATTAATGACTGAACTAGTCTAGGTCGGGGTGTAGAGTTTGATGTGGCTACCAACCCTCGAATGATGTTTTTTCTATGTGTTTTACACTGGTCTAGTGGGAAAATGGTATTATAACTCCTAAAACAATGGGGTGATAAGAGTCTTGGAGTGGTCTCCTGATCAATATCACCAACCTCACACGTTGTAGGGCGAAAAAGGGTGTCACCTACAAGGACACTCTAATGCTCAAGTCAGTGGATATTTAGAGAGAATAAAAGTAATTGAGCATAAGTTTATAGTAAGAATGTTCTACCTTTAATTCATTGATCCGTAAGTTTATATACCTTAGAGTAGTGGAAGAGTCATTTTGGGTGGGTGAGTTTATCGTATGAAATGCCAGCGTGATTCTGATCATTTGTAGAAAGGATGACACGTAATAATAACCCTACCTACTAGCTGTAGTTTTCCATCAGTCACTTTCTAGGTTACTTCCTTAGCACGCGATTGCATAAGTCAACTCTGACCTTCCGGTATTAAGAGAATGACTTATATCGATGTTTAGTCATTAGTCCTATACGCGGTGTTAGAAACCGATGCCTAATTTAATACCTGATGCAATGCCGGTTTTACATGACAACTTTTAGGTCGAATAACCTTTCTACCCATAGGTTAGTATCGAGACCGGATCATTTAACCCTGGCTTATTTAAGGGACCATACCGGTTACTCAAATAAGTTATACTGTTTGTTTCATTCACCTTTTGCATGCGTGGGTAAGAGAAGAGGATTTCTTAACTTAGAAATTTTTTGATTTGCACCATTTTATGCCTTTGATTCCTCTCCCAAATATTGTACATTTACTTCCTATATGCCAAAATATGGCGTTGCGCATAATATAAGTCACATCAATCACTGTGACGATTACACTTTGATCAACGTGACGGTTTCATTTCAATGATTATATGGCAGTTAGATTTTTGAATATGGGCCTTAACAACTGAAATGATGCGACCCAAATAATTTGAATTGAAATATTCCTATCTTTGCCCCAACCATGCCTATAAATAGGTATCTAGAAGGGCTTCAAAACTTGTCATTTATATGCTAAAACTCTACTAAAATTTCTTGAGAGCCTCCACAAACCCTAAAATTTTCCTAAACTTTACTATTTTCCTTACTCACCGTGTATGAAGACCTGCCTTTAGAGACCCTCAAAGCTCTTCAAACAACTCGGGTAGCCATCCCTACCCTTCTTTTTCTTTTCCCACTTATATATTTTTACCGATTCTCATGAGTAAAAAATGATGACTAAGGGAAGACAAAAAGATGGTTACGAGGGATGAATCTCTGTTAGGGATCGAGGGTCTAGGTCACAAGTTCCAGGGATAGGAATGGTGAGACAAAGGCAAAGAATGTCTTTCGAGCCCCGTCGTATTACTTGGGTTACTGGGGCCTCAAATGAGGAAGATAGTGTTGAGATGTATGTTTCTGATGACACATAACTTTACAACAATGTAGGCGGTTTCAAGCACATCATAGCTAAAATGGTCGTTGAAGAATGAAAGAACAAGGTCATGAAAATAGTACAAAGGATGGATAGAAACCCCTGTGTGCGGGTCCAAAGGGAGATTGTAGAAATCTCCTCCTGACATGCTCGAGCAAATAAAAGATGGATGGAAATGAGATGCCCGGTCTACTCCAAAGAGAAGTACAAGAAATAGTACACTATTCTGGCACCCTGGATGTTAGACCACATTTTTTATGCCCCGAGAGAAATGACGATCTTCATGTATGAGATGTTGTTCACCTAGCTCGAGGCATGCTTCCCTTTGATGGAGTTTACGATGAGGGTGCTCTATTTCCTAGACTGTGCCCCAACTCAACTTCATCCAATGAGTGGGGACTGGTAAGGAGCTAGGAAGTGTTGTGAGATAATTTTAACTTTATCCCTATCGTCTCCATGTTTTTTTACTATTGTCATGTCCTTCGGAGGGTGAACACATATGGCGGGCTGAGCCTCGTCATACTCCGGTGTGACTCAAAGGTCATCAACTTTGAGGCCTTTATAGAGTTAGCTAAAATTGATGGCGGCTCCTTCAAAAAATCTTTCATCAAAGTTTGGGTGAGCCCGAACAAACCTATCTTCTAGGAAAGCAAAGATGGAATAGATAAATTCTTGGTTTCATAGACCTACAAGCACTTCTTGTTAACTAGGGCGGCATACATTACCAAGGAGAACGAGTGATCCCCTGCCTCCGTTGAAGTAATCAATGCGATGTGTGAGTACTGTCTTTCTAAGAAGATCTTATGCAAGCATTTGTTGGGCTTCTAGTCTCAATGACAAGCCTATCTACGTAATACACTTAGGAGAGTTCTTTAACTTTGGCTTTACATACATTTCTATTTTCTGATGTCTTCCTTTTTCTTTGTAGAGAAAATTGAAACCTGTGAAGCCACGAACTAGCTAAAGAAACTATAGGCCGAGATAGCTGTTACCAGTGTAGAGAATCTTATACAATCAAAACAAAACACTCACAAGGCTGTCATAGACACCATCCCATTCCGTCTTGAGTATGCCAATTAAATTCCTCTTAAAGACGTTGCCAACTAAGAACAAGCAATAGAGGTTCCTGAGAGAAAAAGAAAGAAAAAGAATGATCCTGGTACAGAAAAGAGTTCTCCATCTACCCTCAAGAAACAAAAGCAGAAATAAAAGGAATTTAAGAAGAATCCATTCAAAAGGAAACACCGATGGAAATGGAATCGTCCCGAGGTGAGTCCACAGCTACCGCGACTAGCGTCGAGATTACCACACTGGGTGAAAAGTCACCCACCCATTATTATTCTCCTACCCTGGATCTCGATTAAGCCCATACATCATTTATTGAGGTAGAGTTTGACTAAAGCCAAATAAGGCCACCACTATATAACCTTCATCCCGGCTTAGAGCTCCCGAAGATGAAAGTCGTCATTAAAGCTACCTATTAGCAGTTATCTAAACTTGATAGAGTTTTAAACTCCTTTAATAAAGTTGTTGAGGGCATGAAAGAGCTCTTTATGTATTACCAACTTCACTTTAACGTTGATAAAGACCTAAGGGTGGCCCGCAAGGAGATCAAGAACCTTAAAGAAGTAATCAAGGAGAACAACAAGCTCTAGGATGACAAGGACCTAGAGATTTTCACTTTAAAGAAGGAGGTGGAAAAACTCCAATCTGAAAAACAAGAGCTTGAGCCACTGAAGAGGGAGAATTATCAGCTGAAGGTGGATAATGAAAAATGGAAAAAGGTGTGTAAAGACCTCTAAGTTGAGATAGTCTGCCAAATTGATGTTTACATCACAACTGAGACGAACTAAGTCAGGGAGAAGAATAAATTGTCAATCGAGGTGGTAGAACTTAACAAGATACTTTCACAGGCTACATCCCTTCATGAACAACATGAGAAACTTCAAGAGGAAGCGACAATGAACCACAACAGGGCGGTGGAGGCACTCCAACTATGTGATACCATAGTTAGAGAATCATTCAATACAGTCTTAAGGCAGGTTCAGTACAAGAACCCTGATGTTAACCTTAACTGAATTAACCCCTACCATGAGTTCCATGGCGGGAACTTATTCGTCGTGGTTAATGACGAGGTTAGGAAGCTTGAGGATGTCCCTTATGTGCTAATGGAATTTCCAAAATCGCAAAGCATGACCGTTTAGCCTGGCTCTCCTGCAAGCACAGATCAAGTTTCCCCTTTAGGTGAGGACACTATTCCAACTCTAGAAGACACCATTCTATATCAGAAAGAAGACGTCGTTCCAACTTCACATGAAGATGTCGTTCCACCCTTTTAAGTTTGTTTATTGTTTTCTTTTGAAAATCTTTAAGTGTTTATTGTGAAGCCTTGTTCTAGGATGGGCTCCAGTTTTTTACTTTTTCTTCTTTAATAAAAAACTATTTTCTATTATTTATGATGAGTCATGATCTTTCTTTTTTGTTATGCAACACTTTCTCGCTAAGATTTAAAATATTGTCCTCATCACTCATTGGAGTTGTGAACTTTTTTCACTTTATAATAAAAACTCTAAGTTAAAATTGGAGTGCCACTCTTTTGAAGTTTAGGACATTTGTCCTTTATCCAGGAAATCGGTCCCATCTCCATATCAGGGCTAGATGCAATTAACTTTTAATCTGAGCGATAACTTGATGAGGTTTGAACAAAGAGTAAACTTCGTTAACTTAGTTTATAAGAATCTACTTGCACTGCTCATCAAGGTATGGTATGGTCTCGAAAGAGAACCAACCCCCGCCATTGATTGGGGTCAAGTAGCCAATCTCTTAAAATATTAGGGTGCCACTCATAAGGATCCAGTATGGCCTCATCCAAGGTCTAATCCTTGCCATTCATTGGGGCTAGTTATTCTACTTGCACCGCTCGTTAGGGTCTGGTATGGCCTTTAGAAAGGTCCAATCCTTGCCACTTGTTGGAGCGAAGTAGCCAATCCTTTTTAAAGTGACTAGGGTGCCTCTTGTTGGGGTGCAGTATAGCCTCATACGAGGTTCAATCCTCACCGCTTGTTGGGGCAATTTCTTAACTCAGGTAGAAATATTACAAATAATGGAATAATTTTAACATCAAATAATTTTATTAAATATTGGATATACATCAAAGTTATGCCAGGACATGCCTTGTTAAAACCTTCTAGAGGAAAACTCAATGGGAAAAAACCTCAAGTTAGGAAAAGAAAGTACGTGCTTGTTGTTCCAGCTAGCTATAGTACACTCTCATATTTTGTACATTCCACTTGTTCCTTATAGAAGTTCCATCCAATATCTTTCAGCGGTAAGTGCCTTTACCTATTACCTTGGATACACGGTAGGTTCCCTTCCATGTCCGAGCAAGCTTATCTTGATGAGTGAATTTATTCCCAATGCTGGTATGGTGTAGCACCAAACCCCTGACATCAAAATGTCTCTAAGAGACTTTCTTATTGTAGTGTAAAGTGTCCTTGGCTTTTATAGCCTGATCTCAAACTAAAGCTTTCTCTCTGAGCTCTCCAATTACATCTAGCTCATTCAAGAGTTGCTCATCGTTATTGGAGGCTGAAAAATGTTGTATCTAGGTGGAAGACGTTTAAAGCTCAACCACTATTAAGGCTTCGACCCCGTAAGTTAGCCGAAAGGGAGACTCATTGTTAGATGAATGGGGAGTAGTCCTGTAGTCCCATAATACATGACAAAGTTGGTTGGTCGAGTCCCCATTTGCCTCACCTAAACATTTCTTCAACCCTTTAATGATCTTGTGATTGGCCACTTCTACCTTGTTGCCGGTTTAGGTGTGCTCGATGGAAGAAAAAACTTGCATAATCTTTAACCCCTCAAACAACTTTGTAAACTTGCGATCAGTGAACTAAGTGTTGTTGTCTATAACAATGCTTCCAGGAACCCTGAACCCGATAATGATATTCTCGTAAACAAAATGTCGGGTCCTTATAGAAGTAATGTGTATAAATGAATTAGCCTTAATCCACTTGGTGAAATAATCTACTCTGACAATTTAATACTTAATGCCCCCAGGTGCCTTAGGAAAGGACCTAGGATGTCCAGTCCCCATTGGTGAAATGACCAAAGAACTACGAAGGTTGACAACTCTTCTATCAGTGTGTATGATGCAAATTAATGAACTTCTGGCAAGAATCACACCTTTGGACGTATTATGTAGTGTCCTTTTTCATAGTGGGCCATCAAAAACCAGCCTAGAGAATCTTCCTCATCAAGCTTCGAGACCCGGTGTGGTGCCTGCACTGCCCCTCGTGGACCTCTTCAATAACTCCCTGGATCTCATTCTTATTCAAGCACAAGAGGTAGAGGACTGTGAAACTTTATCGAAATAGCTTGCCATCGACCATGGTAAAGAAGGGTAACTTATTTTTTGCTTGCTTTATTTTAGAATCATCAGTAAGGAGCTATCCATTCACCAGATATCTTACAAAAGGAACAACTGAAGAATCTTCATTAAAAGCATGGACGTGGATGGCATAGAGGGAGGGAGATTGACTAATGCTAGGCTCCATCAGAGTATTCTAAATAACTAAAGTGGTCCTCCTAGCCTTCTTTATGCTAGCCAACCTTCAAAGGATGTGAACTCGTGTATTCTCCTCCCTTAAGACATGCTTGAAGGTGATGGTTTGAAACTTCTTCTTCAACTATTCACACAAGCCAAGTATTACTGCAACAGGGGCTCTTTAGCTTGGTACTCTCCAAGAATCTGAGAGATCACCAGCTAAGAATCACTGCATATAGTCACCGTCCTTGCAACAATATCAAGGGTGGCTCTAAGCCCCGTAAGACAGAATTTGTATTATGTTTGATTGTTGGAAGTGGTAAAGTTGAAGTGTAATGGGATCTCAAGGTGGACCCTATCATCATTCTCCACTACAACTTTGGCCCTACATCCCTTATTATTGGATGATCCATCAATATATACTATCCAATGGGAGTGGGATTCTTCAATGTATGAATCAGAGAGCTCCACAATAAAGTCAGCCAGCACCTGGGCTTTGATTTCACTCCAGGGCTTATAAGTGATGTCAAACTCAGATAACTCCATAGCCTATTTAATCATTCTACCAGCCAGGTCAGGCTTGGACAAGATTGCGTGAAGAAGGAGATCTGTTTGTACCATTATTGGATGGGCATAAAAATATAACCTCAATTAATGAGATACCCAGATAACCACTAAGGTCTCCTTTTCAATCTTTTAATAGCAGTATTCCGCCCTACAATGTCTTGCCTGTGAAATACACCAGCCTTTGTCCTTTTTAGGTCTTTTTCACCAAAGAGACTCCCAAGGCTTCATCTAAAATGAACAAATAAAGGATCAAACGTTCATCAGGGTCAGGTCTTACCAAAATAGAAGGTTTAGACATAACTTCCTTTAGCCTTTGGAATGTTGCCTCCTGCTCTGGCCCTTACTCATACTTCTTGTTTTTCTTCAGAATCTTATAGGGGGGAGTGACCGGTGGGCCATCTTTGGCATGAATCGTGCCAACATCATTATTTTTCTATTGAGATACTATATCTTTTGCAAGTTTTTAGGATTCTGGAGCTTCTAAATTACTTTACACTTGTTGGGGTTGGCCTCAATGCCTTTTTGAGTCAACATAAACCCTAGAAATCTCCTACCAAGGACAACAAAAGTGCATTTCAAAGGATTTAAGCGCATGATATAGTGCCGGAGGCGTTGAAAGATCTTGTGAAGATCCTCGGTGTGATCTCCTCCAGTGTAACGTCCCAAATTTTAGAGACTAATTATGGTTCAATATACATGGAGAAATGAATTAGACACTAATTATGATTTATCGGTCAATTAAAATTTACTAAAACCGACAACTTAATAGTTAGTGTGGGACCCACTAAACAATTTTAGACATTTGAAGGGTCTAGAATCATGAGGAATTTATTTTGGTTATAGAGGTATGATCAAAATAATTTTTAGTGTTGAGGAGATATTTATATAGACGCGATGTATGTTAATAAATAGCGAAAATACGAACGGAATAGAATTTAAAGAAATTGTTAATTCCCTATTCTTCCTCTCTATATCACCGTGCATTTTTTCACTTTCTCTAATCTCTATTAACAAAAGGATAAAGGGAATTTATGACCAATGGTAAAAGAAAAAAGAGGCAACGCATTAACCCTTGGGTAATATCCAATTTTACACTTTTCTCTCTCCTCCCATCTCTTAATTTTTGTTGCATTCCTCTTCTCCTTCCTCCATTCATTTTGTTTCTTCATCTTTTACTCCTTGTGAAGTAAAACTGTGACCACCCTCTTTTATGCCTATTATTCATTAAAATCAATACTTCAACTTGGATTTGTGAAGCACATATTGAACATTGGGGCCAAGCTTGACTCATCTTCCTCTTCTTCCTCTCATTTTCATTTTCTATTGGGGCTTGGTGAAGAGGTAAGTATTTTTGGTATCTAATGGCTTATCTTAGTGGTTTTGAGGTTGTTGAAGCTTTATAATAGAAGTTTAAGTGTTGTTTTGATGAAAAATTACATGTGGAACTCAAACCCTAGGGTAGATGACCATTGAGAACTTTGTTGTTGTTGATGATGATGTGAATATAGTGTTATTGTCTTGAAGATGCCTAAATAATGCAAAGAAATAGTTGGAATTGATATTTACTAATTTAAGTGAAAACTCTAAGATTGGTGAATTTGAGGCTTTTGGTAAAACTTTGAAGAGAATGTGATTAATTACCATTTAAGTGATTTTGGATAAGGAAATGAATTTTTGGAATGATTGACATTAATTATTGATGCTGGGAATTGAGAAAATCAAGGAAATATGGAAGGCACTAAGTTGGTAAAGTTAATAGATGAGGTACTTGGTGTGTGTGATGGTGACTTGGGAGTTTGTGTTTTATCCATTTAATTATAGAAAATTTTGATTCATGGTAAGGAATTCCCAAAACCTAACAAAATGAGAAAAATTGGTGTTTATAACATGTTTAAGATATGTTAAGAATTTTAAATATGATGGTGAATATTTAGAACTGAAATTAATGCCTTGATAGGCCAATTGATTGAAATTTGTATACATGTTAATGTAGGACCTATTCCAAACGATGAGGCGAGATCGTCAAACTGTTCGAACTATTTCTCTTGAGGTAGAAGAGGAGTTTATATTCTAAATGCATGATTTGAATAATTGATGATTAATGTATATGATGTTGCTCATGGTTTCCTTGCTATAGCTATGTTGAAATGATGTGATGATTGATATTGTGATGATGATGTGCTTGGAAAATATATGATTATTTTAGAATATATTTATGTTGTGTGTCCTTGGTGGTGATTGATAGTGACTTTAGATTTTGGCAAAATTGTGTCGATGTCATATTATGAAAAACCATGTATATATCACCACTATTGATGAGATATGATATTTGATGATGAGAATTGAATGATGTGGTCTTGTGATACACCCACGAGTGACGATGAAAATATTGAGACAATGATTGAATGTCATTATGTTTGTTTCTAATTAGTGGATTGGAAATGATGTTGAAAAATTAAGATGATTAAAGAGATTGTGAATGTCACACTAAAACTTGAAGTAGTGGCAAGATAATTGAAATTAAAATCCACTAAGAATTGTGTGTTGACAATGTATATGTTGGTGATTACTTATATATTGTCTTGAAAGGATGTGCTACTTCTATTGTGAAGTTGTATGAAATTGAATCTTGTTGAGGGTTTAATTTTAGATTGCAAAATATATTGATGTTATACATTTGAAGTATACTTGTTGATATTCCTTTTGGGGTGGATTGATATTAATGAGACTCCTTGGCTATTACATTGTGAACAATGTGAATTGATACCTTAGAGATTATGTAACAAAGTATATGCCTTGGAGAGTACTATAATTGGTTGCATGCCATTAATTTGCAATGTTAAGTGCAAAATGTACCCCTAAATGAGAGGGTGAGAGATTCTTATGAAGCTGAGGCTAGCATATGCATTCTTGCATTCATGACATGCATGACATATCATATTATATGTGATTGTGATCACTTGACATGTTAAAATGATAGAGATCTTGCAGGATCTTGTGAAAAGGATCCTTGCGGAGGGACAAATATTTAAATGATTATACATGGTTGCGATCACATGACATGTTGAAAGGATTGAGATCTTGCGGGATCTTGTGAAAAAAATCCTTGCGCGGGGGACAAATATTTAAATGATTGTGATCATATGACATGTTGAAAGGATTAAGATCTTGTGGGATTTTGTGAAAAGGACCATTGTAAGGGGGACAAATATTAAATGATCATATGTGGTTGCGATCACTTGACATGTGGAAATAATTAAGGTCTTGCAGAATCTTGTGAAAAGGACCCTTGCGGGGGAACCAATATTTAAGTGACTATGCATGGTTGTGAATAATTGATAAATCATGTACACATGTGTTATGAATGATTGTTTCAAATTGGATCCGTTTCATATGCATTTCATGGTTATGACATATGCATTAGCCATTGAAACATGGTATTTGAGTTGGAAATGGCCAAGAAAAATGGTAACCTACTAACAGTGTGAATCGATGAAAGATGTAAAAACTTGATATTGATACTTGTGACAGCCCATAATGATAAAGGGCAATGTGAATATGTATGTGTATCTTCTTGCTATGAGTTGTAAATAATGAGACTTGTATGCTTATGATGATATCTTGATGAAGCCTTGGTGATAAATTGATGATTATATTGCAAAGCGCACATGTTGTTTATATGCATGTACACATGATCATAATGTATTCAAATTCGTCATTTTGAATGTATAACTCACTCTTCTATGTTGTCTCTTTTTAGCATTTTAATACAGGATTTTCATGGGATGAGATTATGTTTCGAATTAAAGCTTTTGGAAAAGGTAATTAGTTGTAAAGGAATGTCTTGGCCAGCAATATTGATGATTAGTAACTTTGTGGATATGTAAATGATAATGTAAATGAATGACGTTGATATTACCTTGAGGATCACATCTCTATTCGTTTGGTAATGTGTATTGACCATTCTTTTATATCTAACACTATATGATGCTTAGAACAATGTGAATTTGGTAGCCATTATGATGGCAATGATGTTGTGATAATGGTAAACCTAAATGTTTATGAGTTGATGAGACATTAAATTGATAAGTTGTGACTTAATATTGATGTGTGGTTCATTCAGGGGTGGTAATCTATTAGCGTAATTTATTAGGACCATTCTGGTTGAGCGGTAATCTGTTAGCTAATCGATTAGGACCATTCTGAATGTGGCGTAATCGATTAGCGTAATCAATTACGGACATTTTGAATGGTGGTAATTAATTAGTTTGTCAGCGTAACAGATTAGCTATACAATTTAGCACCTTGTTAATAGATTAGCTAATCGATTAGGCTAGTTCCGAAATTGCGATTTCACTATTTTTGGGTACTTACCTTGGGCTTTTCTTGTGATTCTTGTCATAGTCTTGTACTCTTTGATTCTTTATGTCTTCTTCAATTCTTTATCCTTGACTTGTTGTACACTTCTTTGAAATGCTTTCTTTAATCAAATGAATATACTTCAAATCATGGGATGTTTGTATAGAAGGATGTATATATTTTTATCAAATTTTAGCAATCACCTTTTGCTTAGTTGGATTATTTCTCATATCCATTCTTACTCTTGAATTAACTTATATGTTCCCTAAATACGTGTATGGTTTTTATGTAATTGATTACTCTAAGTAGATGTTTGCTTAAACTACTTACCTTCTCATATCGTCATATATGAGATAAGTCCTTAAAAAGGTTTGGGGTTAATTGTTAAAGTTTTTATTTATGGTGTTCTTTTTCTAACAATTGTTTAAATCATGAAAAAAAATTTATCTTCATTTTCAATATTAACGATATTATTATCGTTAATATTATTTATCGAATTAAGGGAGCCATACCCAGCAGGGGTTTTAGCGATGATATCATCGATATATACCTCTACCATCTTTGTATGTATACCCTCGAACACCTTGTTAAACATACACTAGTATGTGGCCTCAGCGTTCTTCAAGCCAAACGACATAACTGTGTAATAAAATACACCCTTGTCATTCACAAAGGCCATCTTTTATTAATCTCCCCCCACATCGGAATTTGGTTATACTCAATAAGTGTCCATGAAGGACAAAAACTATTAACTAGAAGAATGGTCAACCATCCTGTTGATGTTAGGTAAGGGGTATGGATCCTTGGGGAAGCAATTATTCAAATCCACATAATCAGTGCACATCCACCACTTTCCATTAAAGACTAGAGCATCACAATGTTTACGAGCCAGGAAGAATAACAGATTTCCTTGATAAATTTGCCTTTGAGAAACTCTTCTGTCTACTCATAAACAACCTTCTATTTTTTATACCTAGGCACCTCTTCTTTTGGGCTACAGGTCTGGTCTCAGGACACACAGACAACCTGTGGCAGTAGAAATCTAGGTTCATGCCTGGCATATCAGCAGCTGTCCAGGTAAACAAGTCCTTATACTCCTTGAGAAGGGCTAGCAATTGTTGCTCCATCCTAGCTTTAAGCATGCCGTTAATACGAGTCACTTTATCCAAGGTATCCCCCTAAGATGATCACCTTAGACCCTTCATCCAGGGTTGGTTTGGATGGGTTGAGGGGTTTATCTTCAACTCAGCCCTTGGCTCAAGGTCAACAAGATATACAGACCCAGCCGTAGTTCCCCCATCGTTCAATTTATGCTTTTTGTTGATGGCTTCAAGCTTCACCATATTCAAGTTGAGGTCGTAACAATACCCTATCATCTCTTGATCATCCCGGATAGAGGACAAATGACACCCTTTTATCCTTGTCGATAAACTTGATGAGGAGCTATGGAGTGGATACGATGGCTTCCATGGCATTCAGTGTGGGACGGCCTATGATGTCGTTATACGGGGACTATGCATCGATGACCAAGATTCTCGACTCAACCGTCCTGGCCCCTGGCTCACCATCAAACATGACATGAGTATCTAGATACCCATTGGTAGGCTACTTTGCTCCATTGAAGGCTATCAAGTCCTATGTATATGGCTATAAATCTGCATTAGTAAAGACCCGTCCTCTTGAAACAATCATAAAGAAGATGTTACAAGAGCTCCCCTAATCTACAAAGATCCTCTTCACACCCATGTTGGCAATCACTCCCAGGATAGTTGATCTAAAGTCATCATTAGAGAAAGAGATTGGAGGAGTTTGCACATTATCTCTAAACGGGCGGTTATCTTGTTTCTTGCCTTGAACAGATAAAATCATACGGTGATGAGTTTTCTGTATGGTAATGGACACACCTTCTCTTGTGAAACCTTTTACGATCATGTCAATCACTTCTCGCCTACCCTGTTACGGAGGTAGAGGTAGCTCTTCCTTCTGAACTACCTCTATAAGCAATCTCTTTTGCTTCTCATGTTTCTGCCTCTCCTATTTCTTCTCCACCTAAGGCTGTTGTGCATGGGGCTTGCTTCGCGCAGCCGTGGCTTCCAAATGCATCTCTATACCAATATTCTTAGAAGCTTTACGTCTGAACTCTTCAAACGTAGTTGGTGGTCTCTTTGCCAGAGATAGGGAAAAAGGAGATTTAGGCTGCAAAGCCTCAATCATGATATGTAGTTGAATAGCCTTCGTAATGTCTGGGACCATCGTTATCTCCTTGTAGAACTTCTTCAAGAAATCTTTCAAAGATTTTGTTTCACCCTGTTTAATCTGAGGCAAAGTGTGGGATGTCTTAGGTACATCCCTAGAGATCACGAAGTGCTCTCTAAACGCTTCAGTTATCTCCTCCTAAGAGTCTATAGACCTAGAAGGAAGTCCCTTGAACTAACTTAGGGCTTCTCTAGTTAGAGTGCGAGGAAATATACAACACATAATGTCAGCTTCAGCTCCAAGAAACATAGCTTCATAACATATGCTTCAAGATGCTTTAAGGGATCTGTTTCTCCTGTGTACTGGCCGATGAAGAGAGGCTAGGTGGTTTGCAAGTGCTTTAGGATAGAAACACTCATCAACCTTCTAGAGAAGGGAATACTCAATGATGAGGACCTTGCCCTTTGGGCCTTATTTGAGCCTCTTTTGGGCGCTGCTTCCCAATTTGTAAATATTTTTATTAGAAGTATTAATTTTAGGAATTAATTAGGTTTAGAAAATAACTTTTAGTTTGGGTCTTGCATGGTCATAATTTTCATTTTGGGCCTTGTATAGATATATACTTCCTTTAGGCCACTTTTAGGCCATGTATTTTTAGATTTTGGGCCATAGGTGAAGCTTTTATAAGGCCACCCAAGCCAATTATGAATTTTACATGGAGTATATAAGACTCTATATGTTTAAAAATCATTAGCTAAGATTCATTTGAAAGATTTTTAGTGAGAATGATTGAATTTCCGCTATCTAAACTCCCTTGAGTTCTTAGCTCTCTGTTTCTAGTTTCTTGTCCTTTGGACTCCTTCCAAATATGGTGAAACATCATTTTCCTTATCTCTCACTTTTGTAGAGTGGCAGCACCACTTCCCTTTCATGCCTTTCCATCAATTCCATTTCTTCTCCTTAGCTTCTTAGGTTCATTTCCTCTAATTTCCACCACAAAAGCTATGATTTCCACACCATACACATCTCGACCAACACATTCAATACACAATTTTAGCATATATTCTTCAAGAACTAGAAGTCTCTTACATAGATCTTGAAGGAATTAAAAGGAAGATTTGCCTCTCCTTAAAGAATTCAAGAGAGTTCCTACATCACTCAATCTCCACCCAGATAGAGGAGTTTCAGCAGGAGGTTCTTCCTTCATGAAGTCTGAGGTTTTGCATGGGATTGTGATTGTTGTTCCTTGTCATAAGTCACGATCCTTAGATAATGAGGTGCTTAAGACACCTCCTATCTCGAAACATCAGACTGGTGACATCCAACACAACTCACCCTCTCCACATTCATCAAGCATTCACGCCTTAACTTAGCTATCTCCTCCCTAAGTTGCCTGATAACTTCATCCCTAGGGTCAGGAGCTGCCTCTGGCACCATACACTTTGCAGATGAATCAATAGTTTCAAAGGCTAGTCACCTTGGCTCTAAAAATGTCAAAAATTTGACATGACCCTTGGGAACATTTGTGTTATCCTCAATGATGATTTTCTTACTCATATAAATGTAGGAATCAATTTACAGAGTCTTATCGGGCGTGCCAATGAACTAGTCTAGGTTGGAGTGTAGAGTTTGGCGTAGCTACTAGTCCTTGAATGATGTTTTTCCTATGTGTTTTACATCGGTCCAGTGAGGATCCGGTATTATAACTTCTATACCAATGGGGTGATAAAAGTCTTGGAGTGATCCCTCAATCAATATCATCAACCTCACATGTTATGGGGTAAAAGGGGGTGTCACCTACAAGGACATTCTGACACTCAAGTTAGTGGATACTTAAAGAGAATAAAAGTGCTCGAGCGTAAGTTTATAGTAAGAATGTCCTACCTTTCTTTTGTTGATTCGTAAGTTTATATACCTTAAGTAGTGGAAGGGTCATTTCAGGTGCGTGAGTTTACCTTATGAAATGTCAACGTGATTCTGATCATTTGCAGAAAAGATGACACACAATAGTGACTCTACCTACTGGCTATAGTTTTCCATTAGTCACTTTGCAAGTTACTTCCTCAACACACGACTACATAAGTCAAGTGTGACCTTCTAGTATTAAGAGAATGGCTTATACCAGTGTTAAGTCTTGAGTCTCAGGCGTTGCGTTAGGAGCTGATGTCTAATTTCAATACCTCATGCGATGACGATCTTACATGACGGCTTTTAGGTCGAAGGACCTTTCTACCCATAGGCCGGTATCGAGACCAGATCAATAACCATATATGTCTCATAAATATGCAAACAAAATATAAATTAGTGACTCAAATGAAATTTTTCTCATTTCATTATGAAGAGTGATTAAATTAAAAAAATAAAATTGATCATTACAAAGATTCATTAAAATCAAAAAATAAAATAAACTAACAAACTAATACCGGAAATAATATATAGTTTAAGGGATCCCTGTTATCTTATTCCAATCACATGCCATGTAGCATCATGGCCTTAATCTGTAACCTGAGCTACTTTCTCTTCATATCAAACATCACAATGCAAGGAAAGCCCAAAGTTTGATAACTACAAAAGTAGATAGGGAAGAAATAAAAAAGAAAATAAGTTGACTAGCAAGACATTAGAAACTATTTTTAACATATCAAAGATAAAGCATAAACTTATATCAGAATTTAGCACGTTAACCTTCTTTATTTGGGATCCATAGTCACTCTTCATGGCTTTAGAATCAACCAAGTCAGAATGTTATTTTAGTGTTTCGTTTACATACTCAAAGTCAAGCCATAAGATTTTAACTTTATTGATTAGGCACTATGTTCATTCACATGTAAATGCTATAACTCAATGTAAATATAGTTTAACTTTGAATGAAATCTTATCCAAAATTCGATGACAAAGAAGCAATGCAAGGAAACATGTAGGACAATTACCAGTTCTTATTGCAATTGTTGTTTTTGTATGGCAGCTATATCCTTTTCTTTTCTCAAATGCTACAAAGTTTGGCTCTTCAAACAAGAAAAACTTCAATTTAAGCATGCAATGTTTTTTCTATTTCATTTCTCAAGCTTTTCTGTTTCAAACATGCAAAGTTTCATCGTAGAGGGACCCTAGCTATATAGGGATTCCAGCTTGACACATAAGACACAATACATGGCGCTATCATTAATGGAGAAAAATATTTTAAAGTCGGTTAAAAAAACACTTTTAAACTCGATTCCACAACCAAGTTTGTTCCCGTAGTGGTAATAGGTATGGACTTTTGAACTCGGTTATGAACCAAGTTTAAATCTCACATTTAAACTTGGTTATTTTAACTGAGTTTAAATGTACTGTTAGCGGCGATTTAAACCACCATTACAAAATTGCCACTAATAATATATTACCTCTACCCTTTATTATAAAAACTTTTTGAGAGATTTCTTTGGTCCTTAATATAAGAACCTCATCAAAAAATCAATAGCATAAATTATTTTTTTACCAAAATACCCTTATTAGTTATTAACAAAATAAGCATTAATTAAATATAAAGATAGTAAAATTTATGAGTGTCAATAGAAGTAAGAAAGTACTTTTGAAAAACTAGTATAATTTATAGATAGATTAAATGACTTTAACTACACTAACTAACTTTTCTTAAAAACTAGAATTAGTTAAAAGGTTTTCATATTAAGGGACAAATGTAATATTAATTATATAAATACTTGAGAATGGGAAATTTTCTCATCAACTAGGCACATAAATAGCATCCTTGTTAAGGGATTAAGTTATTTCCATTGTCCAGATATAGTTTAAGTCAACTATTATAAGGTAGACTAAAAATTTCTTATTTTCTTTTAAAAGTTGTTTATGTGAATTTGAAATCTTTGTAGAGCCATTGAACATATGTAGCTAAACTAAGATACGGGTAAATTTACATATTTTTTCAAAGTCCAAATAAGGACTAGAAATAACTTATAACTGGATAGTAGGGAAACTAAGATATATGTATCTAAGACAATGTATGAAATTAGATAACAAGACATACCACATAATAAAAGTAATTTAAGAGACTCTGTCAAGAAGATTCCTAATTTCTTGCTTTTTCTAGATATTGTACTATCAGGAATGACCAAAATATATTCAGTCAGTGAAATTGGAAACAGTATCACCATGGCTGTATGTCTAATTGAAAACAGTAAACTTGATGATTAATATGAAAGGAGATCAAAGAAAATTTAAAAAACTGTCTAGATAAAATATTCTCAACCAAGTCATGAAATCAAGATAAAGACTTTAATGCATGTGATCCAAGAGAATGTGATGTATATGTTTATAGAAATAGCTATATTTTCTCATGATGTCATATAAGCAATGCTAACATATTCTTAAGCTCATCCCACTTATTGTTTCAATAAAAAAACCTCAAACTTGCATGATCAATTCCTTAAGGCATTATATATTTAATATATCATGTATACTACATTATGAGAAAATCACGACATTAATCCTTAAAATAATCAGATGACAAGGTCTGTTAACAATAGCATTATCTCTATTAAAAAAAGGTAATGTCGCTACCAAGTCTTCCGCAGAAAATAACAAATGAAATAGACATGAAATTAAACATGGTTCGACCTTACAGCAAACTAGAGGCATATTTTCTAGAACTAGTGAACTAAATTGATTAAAACATGAAATACTAGAGAACCTTGTCTTTGATACAAGAGTACAACACTTAAAAGTTTCCTTTGAATCTTTTGCTTGGCCATTAAATAACCTAGATTTGACTATTAAACAGACAGACCTATAATTAACATTAAACAAATTTTTATAGGTTTATCATCTGTACTTTTCTATTCACATATTATATAATTAGCAAAGTTTCAAACTGTGAACCTTTACTAGTCCTGATGCTAGAAGATTTAGAAATAAAGAAAACAACTATATCCAAACAGTTTTATATTTAGTTTAAATGTTTTCTCTAATTTCTATAACTTTTACTTTTTGATTATTTTTCTGTCATTGGATCGAGTGTCTAATTTATCTGAACAACCTTCAATTAATCAAGAATGTAATAAATTATTTAAATGAGCAAAAAATATATACTTGGTCTTATGGTCTCATTGTTCTAATGTTTATGCAAAATATTAGTAAAAAAGTCAGCAATAATTTTGTGATAACAACAAAAAGCAAGATAGAAACCAGTCCAAGAATAAACCTGTCATCAGCATGTCATCAACTTGTCAACCAATCCAAGATTAAGGAAAATACCATTAATAACTATGAAAGAAAAAAAGAGTATATAGATCATAAATGTAACACCCCTTACTTATGGTAGGCAATTGTGGACCCTGAAAGACTCGGGGTATAAGGTTTCTATGAATAACAATTCGGGTAGAGGCTATTTCATCAAAATACTAAATGCATTTGGGTCACTAAGATCTGATAAAAGAGGTAGCAGGTAAATATTATATATATAATAGTAATAATATTAAAATAGTATTTAGAAACAATAGTAATAGAATGTTAGGAAGAGTAAATAGGGGACCCCGCGGGTAGTCAAGAATTGACTATCCGATCCTATATCTTGTACCCTTATAATAACCTAGTTAAACTAGTGCCATCGTTCTTGTAAATCGAGGAAAAATCGAATCAGTTCCCGCACACCAAATTTATACTGAAAATGAGCCCCTGGTTATCTGTGCATACACTTCCAGATATCCAATTCCAACACAGACAGTCTCTAATGAACCGTTTCAATATTCTAAACATTTCTCCTGAAGGGACCCAACTCTAATTCGGATCCTATTGACCTCGTTTCTTAAAAAGTCGATCAAGGTAAATTGGAACCCTTGAGTCCAGCTTAAACACCTTTAGTGTTTTGACCGTAACTTATTCATATGATATCGAAATCAAGTGATTCTTGTCTTGGTTTCTTCATCATGAAAAAGCTAACAATCTTTATTTCTAGCCTCGAACCTCGATTCACAACCTATCATCCCTAATTTGAGGAACCAAGAATTCATACCCCGAAAACTTGTTTATTAATTCTGTCAATTTGTACTAGTTTATGAGAAAAATGTATCTTCCTCATAAGAGCTTAGAATCAGTTTATTTCAATTTTATAATTCTTATATTGAAGCCCTCTACAATTCTTATGAAGAACTTGAAAGCCAACTCTTTCTCAAATTATCCATAAATTCGTAACAGCCCAGCCCAGATTTAGAAAAACATGTATATCTCCCTCATAAAATGTCGAAACCACTTTGTTCTTTTTCTATGGTTTTGTATCAAAAACCTTAGAACTTTATGAAGAGCTCAAAAGCTGATTCTCAAAGCATTCCTTGTAGCAAATATATCTTTTCATCTTTTGTAATTTCAAGAGCTCCAAAGGGCCCTTTTCCTTAGTTCAAGCATAACTCTTGCTTTGATTACCTGATTTTCATGTGCCATATATCATTTCAAAGTGAAAAATAAGATCTACAATTTTCATGTTGACTACTTTCTGAATCCAATCATAACTATCAGTTTTATATTTCTCTAAGTTACCCGTTAAAAACTGTAACGAAGGTTCCACCCAGTACTAATTAATTCTCGACCCGTCGAGTCGATTTCCCCTATAAATAAGCATACCCTTTACTTTACTTCTTCCTCACTCAGACCTACGATCTCTCTCTCTAAAACTCTTCCCCTCTCTCACAGCCAATCACCCAAAACCATCACCATTTTCCATCGAAACCACCTTCGATCTTCCCTATTTTCCTTCCTCTACCATTTCCACCACCCAAAACCACTTCTAAACATCATCTTCTTCCTTTAGAAAACACCCTCACCTACAGTCATAACCACCACCCATGACTTCCACGACCTCTGATTTCCACCGTTCTTCATCACGACGACCACTAATCATCGTTTTCTTTTATTTCCACTACACCACTGTAATTATCATCATCTTTAGCCACTATTCACCACTGTGGATAACCACCACACGGTCTGCCTCCACCTTGCTCGTATTCTTTACATGTCACTAGATTCGGGTCCCGATCATTGCGTAGATTCCAACGACACAGATGAATTGTTGATCAGAGTTACAGATTGAAAGTTGAGTTTACGCTCTGGTATCTTGGGGCAAACCGCGGGCTCGGGTCGGTTAAGATTCCTTTTGGGCCCTTACCCTTCTTAGGCCAAGTTCAAGATGTATTTGGTAAATTAAGTTATTTTAACATATATTAATATTTTATTACCATGATTATGAATGTTTGATTATGATTGTTTTCTACTAACCTTGGTGATTGTATGAGTTAAGTAGGTGTCAGACTAATTAAACACTAAAAAGGACACTAGGTGTCAATGTGGGTACCGATTCTCGAAAAATATGCTATCAAGGGTATAAGGACGGACGGGCACATTGTCTTTATTATGTAATTTGAATCCTGCCCAATTGTTTGTAATAATGGTATTGAAGTGTGGATTGTTTGATATACTACTATATTTATCCTCAATCACAATAGTACGAAAGTTTATGACACGAAATAAATATTTAACTAATTATACTAAAGTTATTATAACAAATAAAATTAACTATATCATTATTATTATTACTCTTTATTATTATTATTATTACTATTATTATTGTTACTATTATTGTTACTATTATTATTATTACTATTATTGTTGTCGTTATTGTTATTATTATTATTGTTGTTATTGTTGTTGTTAAATAATAATCATTATAAACATTTGGAATAAGAATATTTTAATAAATATATTTTCAACTATGATTTTCTTTAGATCGAATAAAATAAGGCTTAGAATCGATATCCACGACTAAGCCCCATTTTTATTAAATCGGTAAAAGGAACCGAAAATATTGTATTACGCGTTAAGTCTAGTTAGATTTACTCAGTACACATATAAAGTGTCAAATTCCATTTTATCCTCAAATGCTCCATGAATATAAATTCAAGGAAACATACCGATAAAGGCAACGGTTAAATATTTTTGCAAATCATAAAATTTATCTAAATCTCTTCTTGATGAGTAATTAATTTCTAGAATTATAGTCATTAAATTATGAGTAGATATATATATATATATCATTTAAAAAGAGGTTAATAAACTGAAATATAGCCCGTATATCTCTCGAATAAAATAAAAAATATTTTATTAAGTCTAAAATACAGGTGGGACCTAACAACTTGAGGATAAATATCATAATATAGGTAACACACGGACACCCAGGGGTCAAAAGTAATAAAGAAAATTAAATATGCATGTTGCATCATGACATGATTTTTGAAAACTAGAGCATACATTAGGGTACGCTGAAGAACATTCGTGTTTGATCCCCAGGTAGAATCTTAGGAGTACGATTGGGTCGGGCATCCAATGGCTCGGAGTCGCGCCCAATGCCAGACGGTTCATGGCAAGCCCGTTGTACTTCGACTAAAGACAAAGTGTAACTATAATCATGTAGAGTCAAGTCTCATTATGATTGATATGAATGTTGATATGAGATATATCCATATTTATGTAAGACCTGAGAGTCCTTATTACCCATTGATGTGATGTTGGAGGACTTGGTGAGTTTTGATCACTCTAGTATGAAAACATTATGCCCAGTAACAGACTAAGCAAGACAATTCTATTGGCTAAGATGATGATGATGGATTGATTTCTTAGGCTCATATGCATCATGAGACTTAAACTTTTACATAAATCATAATAAACCTAACTCATGAACCCCATGACACCATCATTGACTGTTGTATGATCTGATTGTATTGTCTGTATTACCTTATAATATGCTACTCGTTGACTAGGTATGCGCTCATTGGGAACCCTCGGGGTCTGGACTGTATACTTACCCCTTTAAGAAAGAGCATAATCATTTATATTACAAAAGTATAAATAATATTAATTTTGGTGGCATTCTTGGCGGAACTTTTCCTTACCGCTAAGAATGGTGGCATCTTTCTTAGTTGTTTGTCTAATAACTGCTAAGAAAGATCCTCTTGCAGTGATATCCAAAGAATTGTTAAGAAAAAGCTGCTAAAAAAGGTCATTTTGTTGTAATATGCATATATGAGTAATTTTCCCATATATGTGCCAAAAAATATTCAACCTATGATGCAAACACATGGTTTATGTTATGTATCATCGTATAACTAGAAACAATCATACTAAGGACTTAGTCACAATTAAGAATATTAAAACAAAGTATATGGCCTACATCAAGGCAGCCCAATCTTGATAATGAGCTTGCAAGCCAAGCCTAAAATGCCCATGTTAAAATTTGGGTAAAAAAATGATTAAATGCATGACAAAGCCCATGATGCTTAATTTTAGTGGACTTTTAGCCTATTTTTGCATTTATAACCTACATTGGGTTTCATTGGGTGTGGGCCAAAAGGCCTAAGAAAAATTCACATTTTCAATTGTTATATTGAAGTCACCCAATTTATGGGTTGCGTTCAGCTAGCCCATCAGACTCAACATATTTTGATAGATATAATCAAATTTAAGTCTTTTTACATATCTAAAAATTGTTTAGTAAGAATTAAATCAAAAACTCTTCTCATATTTTCAATCTATGTTGTCAATTGAGAAATAACTCATGGATAATTAACTAGTTAGTTTATATTAAGAATATAAAAAATGGAACCATATATAGGCTTTTTTGCTAAACTGGACGATTTTTTAAAAAAATTGTGCTTTTGGGGTCTGACCAAAAGAAATTACCTGTCTGGGGTAAAAGCTGTCCCATCGGATTTGGGTTTCGTTAACTGGGTTAGCGAAATGCGTGAGTGTGTGACACGTGGAGTCTACTGCACGCATGCCAACCGGGGACAAGATTTGACGAGACTGCGTCAGGTTGCTGCAGCCGAGGTCTGAAAAGGAGCTACTGATTTCGCACCTTGACCAACGAAATACGTGGGGATTTGACAAGTGGCGGGCATGCATGATTTTGCCAAGTAGGTTGACGAAATGGCCCTGGATTTCGTCCAGTGGGTAGGCGAAATGCACAGGGAATTGACACATGGCAAGTGAGAAAAAATCAATGTCTGGTGATCTTCCCCTTTAAAATCTGAAAAGCATGAAGTTGAGCTTCAAATTTGTTGTTTCCTTCATAGTTGCTGGTGATCTTCACCTTCTCCATTTGTTGTTGCTTCATTGTCTCCCTTTGCTTCACTCTCTCTCATTTCCATCTGCATTTGATATAAGGTTAGTCCAATAATTATTTTTACGCTTAAAATGTTTAATGGTGTAATTGTTAATAGTCATTAGGTGTAATTTGTGAAGGTTATCTTGTAAAATTTGATATTATCAATTTCTTTTGATGTTTATCCATAAGATTAGTTTTAGTTTAGGGTATTTTAGTTGTAATTTTTTATAATTAATTTTTTTGTGAAGTTGTATTAGTGTGGTGTAATGGTATGATGTTATGTTATGTTAATTATTTATTTAGTTGTGTTATGTTATTTTAATTAATTATTTAGTTGTGTTAATTATTTATATGTACAAACCAACCTTTAAACAAGTTATGTTATTTTAGTTATTTGTTTAGGGGTGTTATGTTATGTTAATTATTTATTTAGTTGTGTTAATTATTTATATGTACAAACCAACTTTTAAACAAGTTATGTACAATATAACTAAAGATATAAATGTTGAAAATGTTAAACTTAATGAATAAAATATTTAACTGTAACAAAGTTGAGGGTTGGATAAAATAGGTTAGTAATATTTAGTTGGTTGGTTAAGTGTTTGAATTTAAGTTTAATATTTATTTAGTTGGATAAAGTGTTTGAAATTTAAGTTTCGTAAATTTTATTAATTTTGTTTTTTTGTGAAAATAACAATAATATTTTATAATCAAAGTCAGTGAAATTTTTAACATTTCTCGTTGTAGGATGAATTGTTTGTCTTCATCAAGTTCTAGGTCAGGTCAAGTGGATCCTGGTCCGGAAGATCCTTCATTATTAAAATTTTAAAGTGTGCATGTATCGGAATGTGTTTGGAATGGATGACCAGATAGGATTCTAAAATGTAGACGTGCTTCGCTTTTCCGTAGAACAGGTGTCCCGCAACAAATTGTACCACTTTTGCAACGGGCGTGATTTCTTGGTGTTGCACAACTACAGTTTTTTTCGGTTGAGACCGCCCTAATATCTGCCCTTGTTGAAAGATGGAGGCCAGAGACTCATACGTTCCATATGCCACCCGGTGAGTGTACAGTCACCCTTCAAGACATTGCGATCCAGGTTGGACTACGTGTGGATGGTGTGCCGGTCATAACAAACACATCTCCTTGTGATTGGAAAGCATTGATCCAGAACCTCTTTGGCATTTACCCACCAGATGATGCATTTCATGTTGGTTGCCTTAAGATGAAGTGGTTGTCAGATAACTTTGCCAATGTTGAGGATCACTTGGAAAGTGAAGTGCAACTTTTGAGGTACACAAGGGCATACATAATACGATTGATTGGTGGTGTTGTTTTTCCCGATCTATCTAGTAGCAGAGTTTCATTGAAGTATTTGCCTTTGGTTGAAGACATTGATGTGTGTGGCCAATATAGCTGGGGATCTGCTGCACTTAGCTATTTGTATCGTGAGTTGTGTCTAGCGACCAAGTATGAGCGTGTCTCAATGTCTGGTCTTTTGTTGTTAGTGCAATGCTGGGCATGGGATAGGTTTCCTGGGATTGCTCCGACTCCCTCACAAAATGCAAGACAACCGGGTGCACCATATGCTGCAAGGTTTATAACTTGAGTTGTGCCATAAGTTTATCATAAGTTTAGAATGTAATGTTTAGTTATATATTTATCATAATTTGTATCTATTTTAGGTGGTTGGGTAGTAACACCTTCAAGGCAGTCAGACAAGACATAGACTTCTATCGTAGGGCATTTGATCAAATGAAACGTACTGATGTAAGTTGTCTTATGTACCATTCTATCATTAATTCGGATAAGTTGGTTAAATTGTTATTTGTGGTATCTAACAATACTGATATTGGTTACAAACAGATTGTTTGGACTCCTTATAGTGAGCACGTGTTGCAAACATTGCCGGCTATATGTCTACAAGGACAAGAAGGGTGGAGAGCTGTAGTTCCACTATTATGTACAAACATAGTGGAATGGCATCAACCTGACCGTGTTATAAGACAATTTGGTATGCAACAGCATATACCATTACCCCCTCGTCAGCCTGAACATTTACATGGGTTAACTCAAAAAGGTAAACAAGGGGAAAATTGGGCTCAGATATATATACCACTAGTTGCCATGTGGAAAGTCGTGCAAATTTTGTACAAACAAATGGTCCACAAGAGGGTTTATTGAGCGTAAATTCTGATTACATGCATTGGTATAACCTCCATACACGACGGTGGATCTCAAGAAAGAATGTGATCATAGGTCACTCGGTATGTTTCTCGCACTAAGTAATATCCAACACTATCTCCAATTGTTACATTGTGTATGTTTGATCATGGTATCCACAACTTATTTTGTGTTAAAATGTTTTTTTAGGTTGATGCAGTGGAAAGTATCCATTATCTGGCCACGGAGGACGCACAGGTCCCATCGCAATCACCTACATTGGTATTTGATCAGATTAGATAGCAATCCTTGAATGTGATTCAAATATGGGGACAAGAGTCAAGGATTTTAGAAGCTAGACATGTGTTTGAATATGTATACAGGTTCAAGGATGTTCAAAGATTTTGATAATAACAAAACACTCTTGAAGAAACCTATGCAAAAACAAAGATATGGAATCAGGTGCTAAGTAACAGCGAAGATAATCGATTAGGTCACTTATGCTAATCGATTAGGAGCTTTCTGTTTTGGAAGAAACTGCATCAGGATTGAAGCTAATCGATTATGGGAATGAAAATAATCGATTATTAAGTCACTGGAATTAAGATAATTGATTACACACTTGTAATAATCGATTATGAACTCACTGGAATTAAGATAATCGATTATACACTTGAAGCTAATCGATTACAATTATCAAAAATGGGATTAAATGCATCAGGTATGATGTCTAATCGATTAAGGAAGCTATACAATCGATTAGGAAGCCACTGGAATTAAGGTAATCGATTACAAGACATGCTAATCGATTAGGAAGCTGCGAAACCAAATTAAATGCATCAGGTATAGATGCTAATCGATTACAGGAATTGAAATAATCGATTAGTGACTCTCTGACTTGAAGCTAATCGATTACAACGCGAGGGTGTAATCGATTACGATAGTGGAAAAACACATTTAAGTGGGAAACCAGCTCATGTCTCCACCATTCTTCCAAATTCCACTAAGTGCAACGGCTATGAAGAACGAAGGGCATACCTCAACAGCTATTTTGGCTCTATAAATTGAAGAGGAACACAAGCACAAAGGCACAACAAGAAGCTACAAATCCTTTACTCTATCTTGTGCTTTGTAAGCCCTATTTCTTGTATCTTGAAATACATTTGTATATCCTCTCATCTTGAGAGTTAGAATTGGTTAGAACTTTCATTTGTGTATCTACTCTATTAAGAGAGTGTATTGATTGTAAACACAACACCAAACACAAGGGATTCACTCTAGGTTGAGTGGTTGTTCACTCTAGGTTGAGTGGTCACAAAGGTTGAGGTTCAACCTTTGGGTATTGAGAGATTGTGAGATTGGGTGGGTTGCCCTTTGCTTGTGAGGATTGAGTTCTTGAGTGTGGGACACTAGGAAGCTGCAATTGCTCAAAGCTTGTATCTCAAATCTTCAATAGTGAAATCCTCTAAGTGGGTTGCTTAGAGGCGAGATGTACACCGGATTGGGTGGAACTCGTTATATCGGTTTACAAGCTTCTCTTCCCTACTCCTTACTTTCATATACTGCTTGCTAATTGATTGTTGTTGATTGTTTGTGAAGAGCATACTTGAACTTGCTTAATTTGTTACTCTTCAAATACTGCCCACCAGGTGTTTGGGAAATTGCTTCAGCAATACTTCTCATTATAGTGCTTTGCATATTATCCTCTTCTTAATTTCACTGGCATATTCTCATTAACTTGGTTATAAAAATCAATTTCAAAGGCATTCCAATCAAAAGTTTTAAAACTCAATTCACCCCCCCTCTTGAGTATTGAGGCCACTTGAACAACAAGTGGTATCAGAGCTTGACTCTTGGTAGATCGAGCTTAACAGCTTCAAGAGACTAGATGGCCTCAAGTTCTCAAAATGTTTTTCCCGAGGGTGGTGCGATAAACAGACCTCCCGCTTTCAATGGGGAAGGGTATACCTTTTGGAAAGAGAGAATGAAAATCTTCATTCAATCAATTGACTTGAGAATTTGGAATGCCATTGAAAATGGCCCTTTTATACCAATGCATACTGTAGACAGTAAAAATATTGAAAACCCCATAGATGAATGGACAAGCGAGGAAGAAAAGAAAGTTCAATGTGGCTACAAGGCCAAAAATCTTATTACTATGGCTTTAGGTCAAGATGAATTTTTTAGAATAATGACTTGCCAAACTGCTAAAGAGATGTGGGATACTCTACGAGTAACTCACGAAGGCACTAACGATGTAAAGGACTCTAAGATTAGTACTCTTACGAGTCAATATGAGTGCTTTAGATTAAACTCTCATGAATCAATTGTTGATATGCAAAAAAGATTCACTCTCATCATTAATCAACTCATTACACTTGGAAAGACTTACACTAACAAAGAGCTCATTCATAAAGTGTTGAAAAGTCTTAACAGAGAATGGCAACCGCTAGTTACAGCCATCAAATAATCTCCTAGCATAAACGAAATGTCTCTTGCCACTCTATTTGGTAAGTTGCAGGAACAGGAACAAGAGCTGAAAGAATTAAAGATGGCGGAAGAGGGAGAAAAATCTTCCAAGAAAAAGGGTCTTGCTCTCAAGGCTACTTCCATAAATGAAGAAGAAGAATCCGAAAGTGAACTTGATGAAGAAGAAGAATTTGGACTATTTGTGAAACGCTTCGGGAAATTCATGAAAGGCAAACGCCTTCAAAGAAGCTTCAAAAACCCAAGTAAGAAACCTATCACTAAAGAAAATTCTTCCTCACCCAATTGTTTTGAATGTGGCAAGGAAGGGCACTTCAAAGCGGATTGCCCAAATCTTAAGAAGAAGGGAAAAGAGAAAAGAGGAAGAAGGAGAGCATATATAGCATGGGATGAAAATGAGATAAGCAGCTCGGATGAGTCAGAAAATGAAGTAGCAAACCTTTGCCTCATGGCCAATCACCAAGAAGAAGATGATGAGGTAAACTTCCATGACTTAGATAAGGATGAATTACTTGATGCTCTAGAGGAATTGTATGATAAATTTACAAAAGTCTCCAATAGACTTAAGTTGTCTAGAAAAACTAGTGACACTCTAGAGATGCACCTTATGGAGGTTTGCAAAGAGAATGAATGTTTAAAAGAAGAATTGGATAACGCTCAAACATGTTCCAAAAGTAAACCTTGTGATTTTGCTAAGAAATGTGTTGATCTAGAAAATAAAGTCCTAGATCTAAACAAAACCTTAGAGAGGTTTACAAATGGTAGAGATAATCTGAATGTACTACTTGGAAATCAAAGATGCATGTTTGACAAAACTGGTTTAGGGTACAATTCTGTTAAAAAGGAAAAGCATTACAAAAACTTCTTTGTACCCCCTATGAGATCATCTTCGCCCTTTATGAAATGCAATCATTGTGGATTCAAAGGTCATAACTCTTCAAATTGCAATGTTAGAAAGTTAGGACCAAAGGTTATAAGAAAGGTGTGGATTCCCAAAGGGACATTACCACAAACTAACCTTAAAGGACCCAACATAAAATGGGTACCTAGTTCTCTAAACTGATTTTGTTTTGTAGGTATGCTTCAAGGCAAGCAACACCCATTGGTACTTGGATAGTGGGTGTTCAAAGCATATGACGGGAGACATAAGCAAATTTACATCATTCACTCCCAAACGAAAAGGAAGCGTTATGGAGACAACACTAAAGGAAGAATCCTAGGCATTGGAAATATTGGTAAGAATTCTTCCACATCCATAAATTACGTATTGTATGTTGAAGGCCTCAAGCATAATCTACTTAGCATAAGTCAATTATGTGACAAAGGATATAGATATAGAGTCTTATTTGAATCCGATTGTTGCATAATTGAGAATAAGCTAAATAAAGAGGTCAAATTTGTTGGAAAAAGAATTGATAACATTTACATGATAGATGTGGATAGTTTGTCTACAAATGATGAACAATGCTTTATTTCAAAAGAGGATGAAACTTGGCTATGGCATAGAAGAATAGCTCATATACATGTAGACCACTTGAACAAACTTGTTTCTAAAGATTTAGTAATTGGGTTACCAAAGCTTAAGTTTGAAAATAGATTTTATGATGCATGTCAAAAGGGAAAACAAGTAAAGGCATCTTTTCAATCCAAAAACATTGTTTCTACTCAAAGACCTTTACAACTTTTGCACATGGATTTATTTGGACCATCCAAAATCAAAAGCTTTGGAGGAAATTACTATGGTCTAGTTATAGTAGATGACTATTCTAGATATACATGGACATTGTTTCTTGCTCATAAAAATGAAGCATATCATGCATTCAAGAAACTTGCAAAGATTATCCAAAATGAGCAAAACTCAAAAATTGCATCCATTAGAACCGATCATGGGGGAGAGTTTGAAAATCAATCTTTCGAAAAGTTTTACGACAAACATGGTATCAATCACAATTTTTCAGCTCCTAGAACTCCACAACAAAATGGAGTGGTTGAAAGGAAAAATAGATCTTTAGTGAAGCTTGCTAGAACCATGCTAAATGAAAACAATATTGCAAAACATTTTTGGGCCGATGTGGTAAACACCGCGTGTTATGTAATGAACAGATGTTTGATAAGGCCTATTTTAAAGAAAACCCCCTATGAGCTTTACAAGGGTAGAAAACCCAACATTGCATACTTTCATATTTTTGGATGTAAGTGTTTTGTGCTCAACAATGGAAAGGATAATCTAGGAAAGTTTGATGCAAAATCTGATGAGGCAATATTCCTAGGATATTCACAATCAAATAAATCTTATAGAATTTTCAACAAACAAACAAATACCATTGAAGAATCTATTCATGTTAAGTTTGATGAAAATAGCCATAACCCTCCGAGAAAGGAAGATGTTGATGATCTTGTAGGTACTTTCCAAGAAATGAACTTGGAAGACAAAGAAGAAGTCAACAATGATGGAGGTGCAACACAAATTGAGAGACAACAAGATTGGGTAACTTTGAAGGATCATCCCTTGGACAAAATCATTGGAGAAATAACCAAAGGGGTAAGTACTCGAAACGCCATTAGAAATGCATGCAATCACTTGGCTTTTGTATCCCAAATTGAACCCAAAAATATTGATGAAGCCATTATTGATGAGCATTGGATGTTGGCCATGCAAGAAGAGTTAAACCAATTTGAAAGAAATGAAGTTTGGGAACTTGTGCCAAGACCCAATGACCATCTAATAATAGGCACCAAATGGGTTTTTAGAAATAAGTTAGATGAAAATGGCATAATAACAAGAAACAAAGCTAGACTAGTTGCAAAGGGATACAATCAAGAAGAGGGAATAGATTATGAAGAAACGTATCCTCCCGTAGCTAGGTTAGAAGCCATTAGGTTATTGCTAGCTTTTGCATGTTGTATGGATTTCAAACTTTATCAAATGGATGTCAAAAGTGCATTTTTAAACGGCTTCATTCAAGAAGAAGTTTATGTAGATCAACCTCCCGGTTTTGAAAATCATAAATTTCCAAACCATGTCTTTAAATTGAGAAAAGCTTTATATGGTTTGAAACAAGCCCCAAGAGCTTGGTATGAAAGACTAAGCAAATTCCTTTTAGAACACAATTTTGAAAGAGGAAAGGTTGATACTATACTGTTTATAAAACGCAAAAATAATGACATTCTTTTGGTACAAATTTATGTGGATGACATAATATTTGGTGCTACTAATGAAAATCTTTGTCAAGAGTTTGCCAAGATTATGCAGAATGAGTTTGAAATGTCCTTGATGGGAGAACTCACCTTCTTTCTTGGATTGCAAATAAGACAAGCAAATGATGGAACGTTCATTAGCCAAACTAAGTATTGTAAGGAACTACTTAAAAGGTTTGGAATGGACAAGGCAAACGAGATAGCTACACCCATGAGCACATCCTGCTATCTAGATAAAGATGAAAAGGGTAAGGACATTGAAATCACCAAATATCGAGGTATGATTGGATCCTTATTGTATTTAACTGCTAGTAGACCCGATATTATGTTTGCGGTATGCATGTGTGCTAGATATCAAGCATGTCCTAAAGAATCACATTTAACTGCCGTAAAAAGAATTTTGAAATATCTTGTGGGTACTCAAAATGTTGGTTTGTGGTATCCCAAAGGTGTTGAATGTAATCTTTTAGGATATTCCGACTCTGACTTTGCTGGCTGTAAACTTGATAGAAAAAGCACTAGTGGCACATGTCATTTACTTGGTAGCTCCCTTGTTTCTTGGCATAGCAAGAAGCAAGCAAGTGTTGCATTATCGACGGCTGAAGCAGAGTATGTAGCCGCCGGTAGTTGTTGTGCTCAAATTCTTTGGATGAGACAACAACTTCTTGATTTTGGCATTGTTTTAAACAAAGTACCCATCAAATGTGATAATACTAGTGCCATTAACATCTCAAAGAATCCAGTAATGCACTCTAGAACCAAGCACATTGAGATTAGGCATCACTTTATTAGAGATCATGTGTTAAAAGGGGATTGTGTACTTGAACATGTTGAAACTTCTAGGCAACTAGCAGATATTTTCACAAAACCCTTGGCTAGAGAACAATTCATTCACATTAGAAGAGAATTAGGCATTCTTGATATGTCAAATTGTGTTTGAATGATGGAATATTTTGATAAGAACTATGTTGTATGGCATGATGAATGGTATATGTTACATTTCATGTTTGGAACCTTGCTGTATGAAAAACTTGAAGTTTTTGAATCAATAATCGATTACATGACTGCTCACAATCGATTACTATGCTTCTGTTTCCATTATAATCGATTAATCCAAACCCCTAATCGATTACAATCATTATGTTTCTAAAATAATCGATTACCATTGATCCACAATCGATTACAAAGCTTCTGTTTCAGGTACAAAACGTTTCCTCTTCTCCATAATCGATTACCACCTTGCTCCAATCGATTAGAACGGTTCTGTTTCTTAAATAATCGATTAGTCAAAGGCTATAATCGATTACGCTCTGCACGAAACGTTTGGAATTCCCCAGAAACAGTGAGCTAATCGATTACCCCCTGCCTCGTAATCGATTAGCCTCGGTTCTGAAGAGTCAATATTGCAACTTCCAAGGCATACTCGAACCACTCCCTCTCTTAACTCACTTCACTCCTTTCTAAACCTACTTCCCTCATTCCTAAACCTAATTCTCACCTATAAATACCCCTCCCTTCACCTTCTCATCTCACACTACCTCCTTCCTCTCAAACCTCTCTAAAACTCTCAAGCACTCTTCTCTCTTCATCATCTTCTTTGCCTTCTCCACCATGTCTACATCTAGAAATGTCAAGAGAGCAAGGTCCTCTGTAGCTTAAGCCCATAACCCCCTTGATTTTTCAAGGTTCTTTACTTCTCCTAGAGACCTCCAAAATTTCATGAAAAACTTCTCTGAAAAGGAGATAATGACCCCCCACTACACCATTGCCGACACTTTCGACAACCCCAGCCTAACTTTCACCCAAAGCCTTCACCATTACAACCTCTTTCCCTTCCTCTCCCTCAAGGAAGAAGAGTACTACCCTGAACTAATAAGGGTATTTTACTGCAATCTCCGCCTTGTGAATGGCATGGTTGAGTCCAAAGTGAAGAACACAACCATCAAGCTTTCCAACGCCCAATTCGCGGAAATTTCTAAGCTGCCCCTTAATGATGCTGACTTTGACGGAGGAGAACCCGAGGACGAATGGGGTTTTAATCCTATCACTGCCCGTCGCTCTTTGTGGAAAGCGAATCCTCCTATGAGCAACCACAAGCTGGTAGGCCACTTGACCATGAACAACCGCCTGCTTCATTTTTTCTCGGTCAAGATGATTGTTCCCCGTGGTGGGAACTATGCTTTGGTTGAAGAGGATGACGTCCTCTTGATGTGGGCAATGCTGACCTCTAAGGAGATCAACTGGATTCAGTTGGTCAAATTTCACATGCGCCATGTGAAGGACCAGCAAAAGCTCCCCTATGGCATCCTTCTCACTAAAATCTTTAAATACTGTGGAGTTGATTTGGCAGGAGAACTCTCTGAGAAAGTGCCCCCAAGAGCATGCATTGGCATTCCCCACCTCAACAAAATGGGCATGATTTGCATCGCTGGAATTTGGATTCTCAGGAGTGACCGAGAACATGGTGCCAATCCATTTGCTGAACCTGCTGCTCCTCCTCCACCTCCTCCTTAACCACAAGTTGCACCATCAGCCTCTTCATCTGCACCCCAAGCTGACCCATTTGCATCTCTTTACGCCCATCTTGACCGCCGCTTCGATCGCCTTGAAAACTCCATTCAAGAGTTTTCAATGACCGAGCAGCAACACTTCGAGATGATGCAACAACGCTATGAAGAGCTGTCTCACCAAATCGCTGAAATTCACTTTTTCAATCCGGATAATTAGATCCTTAGTCATGCTTTTGTTTAGGGTGCTTATGTTATTGTCTTTTTCAATTCTGAATATTGTCTCTTGGTTTACTTAATGTGATTCCCATCCGTTTTTCAATTCAATAAAATTATCTCGTTTCAGTTCATATTATATCTCTTTAATTGCACAAATTATTTTTGATGATTACAAAGGGGGAGAAGAATATCTGTTCATATCTTGTTTATCTCTTATTTAAAATATGGAGAAGAATATCTGTTCATATCTTGTTTAATATCTGTTCATATCTTGTTTATCTCTTGTTTAAAATATGGAGAAGAATATCTGTTCATATCTTGTTTAATATCTGTTCATATCTTGTTTATCTCTTGTTTAAAATATGGAGAAGAATATCTGTTCATCCTGTTTAAAATCTGAAAAAGATAGGATTAATAAATTCCTTTTGATAGGAGGAGATTTAGCAAGAGATAAGAGATAAGAGATAAAAAGAGATAAGATATTTGCTGCTGAATGTGATAATGATTCTGACTTTTGAACTTGGTAAATAGATAATATAATCTGCTATTTTAAAAAACTAATAATGCAGCAGAGATGTTTTTGCAAAGAGATAAAATTAGAGATAAGTTTAAATTGTTTAAACTAACAATCCTCAAGAGATGAACATAGTTGTCATCATCAAAAAGGGGGAGAATGTGTTTGAATATGTATACAGGTTCAAGGATGTTCAAAGATTTTGATAATGACAAAACACTCTTGAAGAAACCTATGCAAAAACAAAGATATGGAATCAGGTGCTAAGTAACAGCGAAGATAATCGATTAGGTCACTTATGCTAATCGATTAGGAGCTTTCTGTTTTGGAAGAAACTGCATCAGGATTGAAGCTAATCGATTATGGGAATGAAAATAATCGATTATTAAGTCACTGGAATTAAGATAATCGATTACACACTTGTAATAATCGATTATGAACTCACTGGAATTAAGATAATCGATTATACACTTGAAGCTAATCGATTACAATTATCAAAAATGGGATTAAATGCATCAGGTATGATGTCTAATCGATTAAGGAAGCTATACAATCGATTAGGAAGCCACTGGAATTAAGGTAATCGATTACAAGACATGCTAATCGATTAGGAAGCTGCGAAACCAAATTAAATGCATCAGGTATAGATGCTAATCGATTACAGGAATTGAAATAATCGATTAGTGACTCTCTGACTTGAAGCTAATCGATTACAACGCGAGGGTGTAATCGATTACGATAGTGGAAAAACACATTTAAGTGGGAAACCAGCTCATGTCTCCACCATTCTTCCAAATTCCACTAAGTGCAACGGCTATGAAGAACGAAGGGCACACCTCAACAGCTATTTTGGCTCTATAAATTGAAGAGGAACACAAGCACAAAGGCACAACAAGAAGCTACAAATCCTTTACTCTATCTTGTGCTTTGTAAGCCCTATTTCTTGTATCTTGAAATACATTTGTATATCCTCTCATCTTGAGAGTTAGAATTGGTTAGAACTTTCATTTGTGTATCTACTCTATTAAGAGAGTGTATTGATTGTAAACACAACACCAAACACAAGGGATTCACTCTAGGTTGAGTGGTTGTTCACTCTAGGTTGAGTGGTCACAAAGGTTGAGGTTCAACCTTTGGGTATTGAGAGATTGTGAGATTGGGTGGGTTGCCCTTTGCTTGTGAGGATTGAGTTCTTGAGTGTGGGACACTAGGAAGCTGCAATTGCTCAAAGCTTGTATCTCAAATCTTCAATAGTGAAATCCTCTAAGTGGGTTGCTTAGAGGCGAGACGTACACCGGATTGGGTGGAACTCGTTATATCGGTTTGCAAGCTTCTCTTCCCTACTCCTTAATTTCATATACTGCTTGCTAATTGATTGTTGTTGATTGTTTGTGAAGAGCATACTTGAACTTGCTTAATTTGTTACTCTTCAAATACTGCCCACCAGGTGTTTGGGAAATTGCTTCAGCAATACTTCTCATTATAGTGCTTTGCATATTATCCTCTTCTTAATTTCACTGGCATATTCTCATTAACTTGGTTATAAAAATCAATTTCAAAGGCATTCCAATCAAAAGTTTTAAAACTCAATTCACCCCCCCTCTTGAGTATTGAGGCCACTTGAACAACAAGACAGACCCCACCCGTGCCCATGCAGGAACCACCTCAGATTGAAGTTGACATTAATATGCCAGGTACACGTAGTGAACGTCAGGGGATTGTGAGAGGAAGGACAGTTGAAGAGCGTCAGGTTTACAACCTATCCATAATGCCACCGAGAGAACATGGTTCATATTGGGTTCCCTCCCAATGTGGGACATTTTCTCAATGGTCAACGTATGAGTTTCCTTCTCAGGGTGATGGCACAAGTCAACAATTGATTATAGCCCTCATGGTGAACCGTTTTTTGGAACACAAGGACCACATACAGCAGGGGAGAGTAGTCATTATGTTCCATCAGCACCACAATCACCAAACGTCTTCATGACAGAATTGGAAACTCTTAACGCACCTCTTGTCACACACAGAAGGGAAGAGTCTTCCCACCCTATTGGGCAAGGTTTAGACCTTAATAGGGATTTACTTGCAGCTGCTGAGGATAACCCTGACGTGCAAGCAAGAAGGAACCCACACCGTGGTGCAAGGGATTGGATAAGTCCGTGTATTTTTTCACCTCAACCTCACCCTCAAAACCCCCATAGGGGCTAATTTATGCATCTCATAATTTGTGCCTGTTGTGTTTATTTTGTATGAACAAGACGTGTAATATTTAGATAATGATTTGATATGATAAAACTTAATTTTAGATTAAACTGCAGAAATCATTACATTGCAACATGTTTAATTATCAGCATGAGAACTGCTCTGTCCAACATTGTTTGGGCAAGAACGACGGTTATGGCCAGTCTGCTTGCACTGTTTACATATAACATTTTTCTTCTGTGACTGACCCCAATCCATTTCATTTCGGATGCGGGACGATTTTGGGCGACCCTTTGGTCGTAAGCGCAATGGATCAGGTGTAAGTATCCATCCGTCATTGGTTATAGGTATATCTTCATCATTCCCGATTGGGTACCACTGAGCAGAGTATGCATTCAGAATCCATTCTTGTGTATACACCAGATGGATAAACTGAAAGTAGTCCACACTTACGACTTGACAAGCCGCAATAACATGTAAACAAGGATACTTTAAGGACTGAAATCTCCCACAATCACAATGAGGATTAGTGGACAATGTCACCGAGTACTTACAACCACCTCTCTGTTGCACAGGGTCGAAACTTTCCTGCACCTCAAACCGACTGCCTTGAACATCATATCTACGAACTTGATGTGTGCAAGCAGTTGCCTGGTTCTTTGACAACATCTCCACCAATTTTTTTGTGTACCTCATTCCGTCACCAAACTCCGCCCTGGCCCTGCCTCCTCGTTGTACAAAATACTCAACCATACGTGAGTATGTGCACTTAACTAGTGTGGTGATTGGTATGTTTCTCGCACCCTTAAGTATTTTGTTAACACACTCGGACAAGTTTATGGTCATATGTCCAAATCTACGTCCCCCAACATTATATGCCATACTCCATTGTTCTTTAGGGATTGCATCAATCCATGCTGCAATTTCTGGCTTTGTTTCACGAAATTTCTCCAACTTCCTATCGAACACTGATTTGCACGTAGTATATCCTGTGATTGAAACAAAATTACTAATTTGTTGTGGCAACAATTAATCAACCCTAAACATAAAACTAAATAAAAGAACTACATACCAAGTTTCAGCAGATCCTCTTTCCATGCAGCATTTTTAAACTTGTTATTAAAATTACTTGCAATGTGTCTGATGCAAAATACATGGTGTGCGTTCGGTGGTTGCCACCCAGTTTGTGGGTTACCAACAGCAGACTTAATGGATTGGTGTCAATCAGATATAAGACATATGCCTGTCTTTTGTGTTACATTAATTCGAATCTGAAGTAAGAACCAACTCCATGCTTGTAAAGACTCGCCTTCAACAATTGCAAATGCAACTGGCAATACATTATTATTTCCATCCTGCGTTGTCGCAATAAGCAGTGTATGTCTATACTTTCCATACAAGAATGTGCCATCCACCTGTAGAAGTGGCTTGCAGTATGGAAACGCATCAACACATTATTTAAAAGTCCAGAACACACGTTTGAAGGTGCGGAACCTCTGGTCAACATCAGTGCCTACAATACACTCTGTGGTTACAATTTCGTATGCAGATCCAGGTGAAATCTGACGCATACGATTAAGCCATCGAGGCAAAAAAGCATAAGATTCATCCCAATCACCAAATACATGGACGATTGCCTTTTGCTTCGCCTTCCATGCCTTACTGTAAGACACTTTGAACCCAAATTGACTCATTATTCGCTCTTGTATCAACGCAATAGTCACTGACGGATCTTGGTTAACCATACCTATTTAAAAGAAAGTATCATTTGAAATGAATTTGTCACATAAACAATATGTTAACCCTAAACCCCAAACATGACACTTAATTAACACATACACATACACTAACCTATAATACACGAGCAGATGAATTGTGAATCCAATTTTGCATGATCTTGAGAGAGACTCGCATTCACACAATTATGGCTCCCTCCCCACTTACTTACCATCCACACATTCTTTTTTTTAGATAACATAGCCCTCATCTTCCAAGGACAGCCGTCAAAGTGATTTGGGCACCTTGCAGTAAAAAAGGTTGGTTTCGATTCAACCACGACATAAGTCTGATGCATCTTCATTGAATACTGTTTCAACGCAGCTTGAACTGCACTTTTTGATTGAAATTTCAACCCCGTATAAAGTTCATCTCCAATGCGCCATTCCCTTTCATCATCAAACCCAGTATAATTTTCTTCCTCAGATGGGTGGTCCAAGTCAACCTCACTGTAAAATGGGGACTGGGTCCAAAATGGCACGCCTCCGTCCCCTACATTTCAAAAACACCATTAAGTATCCATTACCATATTTAACATTAAACTTCATACTCATTACATTATAAAGATAACTAACCATGAACAACAGTGCCAACATTTGAATTTGCAATAGTTGAAGAATTTGGTATTTGATCAAAGTCACCTTCAACATCTGTGTCCATGTCAGTGTCATTGGGAATATAAGCTTCATTTGCTCCTTCATCGTCACTGCTTTCACACTCCAGTTGAATATTATTATCCGCGTCTGTCGCGACCGGGATCGCGGCGACGCGGCCGACCCTCGAAACGGTTTTAAATAATAAACAGGGAGTCGCCACCAATATTTTTTTTAGGATAAAATAGTGGAAAAACCTTTTGTTAAAGCACTGGTTATAAAAATGAGATTCCATGATTCGGGAGTCTGATTACAGGTGAGGAAGGTATTAGCACCTCACAACTGTCCGTTATAAAAAACGGTTACCTCAATTTGATAGCGCGCATTATAATTAACACATTAATTATTTTAATTTCTTCATAAAAAAGAAAAATGTACGGAATGACAAAATAAACAAAAAAAATAAACAAAGATCAACACAAAATATTTACATGAGATTAACAGGACGTCTCGTCCAAATTAATCTCGCTCCGCCTTTTTAAAGAGATATAAAAAATATGAGATTAACAGGACGTCTCATCCAAATTAATCTCGCTCCTCCTTTTTAAAGAGATATTAAAAATATGAGATTAACAGGACGTCTCGTCCAAATTAATCTCGCTCCTCCTTTTGATAGCAAGACAAAAAGGAAACTCTAAAAATTAAATAAAGAAAGGTGGGCCCGACAGGAACTGTTTCCCGCTCCTACGTATTCTCGAGCTTTCGAGAAATTAGGGTCACGTAGTTCTTTAAAATGTTTTTTTTTTAGGAAAAGATTAGGAAAATATTGATGGGCATCATTCTAGCGACGAATCCATACAAGGCGAAGTGCTTCGCACGTGCACGGATCTTATAAAGGCTGTGTAGACGGAAGTATTTTGCATACAACACTGATTAAGAAAAATGAATATATAAAAAATAAAAAAAACAAAGTGGGAGAGGAAAACGAGTGCAAAAAAAATGAAGAAAACCGAGTGAAGAACAAGAAAACCGAGTGAAAAATAAGAAAACCGAGTGAAACTATGAAAACCGAGTGAAACTATGAAAAATCCGAGTGAAAACAGAGAAAACTGAGTGAAACAGTGACAATCTGAGTGGAATTAGTGAAAATCTGAGTGAAAATAAGGGAAACCAAGTGAAACAGTGACAATATGAGTGAAACAGTGAAAATCTGAGTGGAAGTAGTGAAAATCTGAGTGAAACAGTGAAGATCTGAGTGAAAATAAGGGAAAACCGAGTGAAACAGTGACAATATGAGTGAGACAGTGAAAATCTGAGTGAAAATAAGGGAAAACCGAGTGAAACAGTGACAATATGAGTGAAACAGTGAAAATCTGAGTGAAAATAAGGGAAAACCGAGTGAAACAGTGAGAATCCGAGTGGAAAGAGGCTTACCGGGTGAAATTTGAGCAGAGAAGAACGATTGGGACAAGAATTGCAAGTCCGAGAGGGAAAAGGGAGCCGGAAGGAGTGCTGTTGAGTGAGAGTGTAGAGGATGTTGGGGTAAAGAGAGTTTGAAAGGTGAGGGGTGAGTGAAGTGAGAGGGAGAGAAGACTAGGCGTGAGAGAGAGAGAGAACAGAGGTTTGGCAGAATTTCCTCGTCTGAAATGCCTTTTCTCTTCAGCTGCCCTTCCCCTTCCATTTATAGGCTGGTTTGAGTGGAAGGCCAGCTCAGGCTTCCACTTCCGAGTGGAATGCCAGCTCAGGCCTCCACTCAGAGTGAAGTGGGGGACAACGGCTGGGTGGGAATTTTTAATTCCCCCCACTTCCACCCCTGTTTGCCACTTGTCTGCCACCCCCAAGATTCCTGGATCCACTTGGGTGGTGGAATCCAAGTCAGCACGGTCTAACAGGGGGACCTGGTGGGAATCCGAGTGAGAATGGAAGAATTCCGAGTGAGAATTATGGAAATCCGAGTGAAAATGTTGGAAATCCGAGTGAAAATGGTGGAATTCCGAGTGAGGATAGTGGAATTCCGAGTGAGGATATTGAAATCCGAGTCAGAATGGTGAAATCCTAGTGATAACGGCTCGGATCAACCTCCCAATCAGTATTCATCTACACTGGGAGTCAATTCCGAGTGGAATGAGGCATTCCCCATAGAAGGCCGAGTGAGAATACTCATTTCCGAGTGGTTTTACTCGGTTTGCGGTTGCTGTGAGACATTCAATCGGAAAGGAGTGAAAGAGCCTCGGAGCTGATTGAAAATTGAGGAGAACGACTTGAAATTGACTCGGATCTTGTTTGAAGAAGCAAACTGACTGAATTGCCAGTCGGTTCCGACTGGAAATTGATGGAAATGGGTTAGGGAAAGGTTTGAACGAGGACTCGGAACCGATTGAAATGGCTCGGGTTTGAGTGGGAGTACTCACTCGGTGTTGACTGAAAATGCTTCAGTTGGTTCTGACTGAAGAACAACACTCGGAATTCCTTCAGCCGGGATTATTCACTCAGAATTTCTTCAAAAGTGACACAAAAACTTCAACGCTTGAAGGATTTACTCGGATCCTTCTTTTTTTGCACTCGGAAATTGGATTTTTGGCCATTTGCACTCGGAATGGCTTGACAGAGAGCCTTCCACTCGGATTCACCTTCGATAAGGAAGCATTTTACTCTGAATTGACTCATCCTGAGTCATTTCACTCGGATTCTCTTTAACATGGCATAATCCACTCGGATTTGGTTTTATTCTGAGTCATCCCACTCGGATTCCCCAAACAGGATCCTATTCTACTCGGAAATGCTTCATTTTCACTCGGTTTTGACCATTTCTGAGTCATCTTACTCGGATTTCTCTTCAACAGGGGCATTTTCTACTCGGATTTGGTACTTTTTGGGCCATTCCACTTGGATTTTTGTTCAACAGGGGCATTTTCTACTCGGATTTGATCCTTTTTGAGTCATTTCACTCGGATTTGCCTCCAACAGGTCTATATTCCACTCGGAAATGCTTCCATCATAGTCATCTTGCTCGGATCTGACCATTTTTGAGTTATTCTATTCAAATCTGACCATTCTTAAGTATAAAAAGAATCATTCCACTTGGACCGGACCAAAAGAGGTGTTCACAGATGCCCCTCTTTACTTCTTTTTCACAAAAGAAACACGAAGCTTCTGTGTTTTTGAAGTGAAAAGGAAGTAAAGATATGAACACCGATGTAGGGGGGCCAAGTGGGACCTCTTGATCGGTATGGCAACTGATGGTATGGGCAATCACGAATCTGTGTGACCTCTTTTTGTTAAAACGAGCATTCTCCACTTCTGTTTCTCTTCTTCTCTTCTTCTTCTTCTTCTTCTTTTTTTTTGTTGTTTTTTTTTTTGAATGGACAGGAAAAAATTGTCTTTTAGTTAACAGGAGGTAATGAGATCAGGATTGACTCCCAGTAGACTGGAAAGTAAAGGTTGCCCTCGTGGGCGACTGAAAAGTAAAGGGTACCTCGATAGGTGGCTGGGAAATAAAGGATGCCTTGATAGGCGGCTGGAAAGTAAAGGATGCCATGATAGGCGGCTGGAAGATAAAGAATGCCTTGATAGGCGGCTGGAAGATAAAGCATGCCTTGATAGGCGGCTGGAAAGGTAAAGGATGCCTTGATAGGTGACTGGAAAGGTAAAGGATGCCTCGATAGGCGACTGGAAAGGTAAAGGATGCCTCGATAGGCGGCTGGAAAGATAAAGGATGCCTTGATAGGCGGCTGGAAAGATAAAGGATGCCTTGATAGGCGGCTGGAAAGATAAAGGATACCTTGATAGGCGGCTGGAAAGATAAAGGATGCCTTGATAGGCGGCTGGAAAGATAAAGGATGCCTTGATAGGCGGCTGGAAAGATAAAGGATGCCTTGATAGGCGGCTGGAAAGATAAAGAATGCCTCGATAGGCGGCTGGAAAGATAAAGGATGCCTTGATAGGCGGCTGGAAAGATAAAGGATGCCTTGATAGGCGGCTGGAAAGATAAAGGATGCCTTGATAGGCGGCTGGAAGATAACGGATGCCTTGATAGGTGACTGGAAAGAATAAAGGATGCCTTGATAGGCGGCTGGAAAGATAAAGGATGCCTTGATAGGCGGCTAGAAGATAACGGATGCCTTGATAGGCGGCTGGAAGATAAAGGATGCCTTGATAGGCGGCTGAAAGATAAAGGATGCCTCGATAGGCGGCTGAAAGATAAAGGATGCCTTGATAGGCGGCTGAAAGATAAAGGATGCCTTGATAGGCGGCTGAAAGATAAAGGATGCCTCGATAGGCGGCTGAAAGATAAAGGATGCCTCGATAGGCGGCTGGAAAGGTAAAGGATGCCTTGATAGGCGGCTGGAAAGATAAAGGATGCCTTGATAGGCGGCTGGAAAATAAAGGATGCTTTGATAGGCGGCTGGAAAGATAAAGGATGCCTTGATAGGCGGCTGGAAAGATAAAGGATGCCTCGATAGGCGGCTGGAAAGATAAAGGATGCCTCGATAGGCGGCTGAAAAGATAAAGGATGCCTTGATAGGCGGCTGGAAAGATAAAGGATGCCTTGATAGGCGGCTGGAAAGATAAAGGATGCCTTGATAGGCAGCTGGAAAGATAAAGGATGCCTTGATAGGCGGCTGAAAGATAAAGGATGCCTCGATAGGCGGCTGAAAGATAAAGGATGCCTCGATAGGCGGCTGGAAAGGTAAAGGATGCCTTGATAGGCGGCTGGAAAGATAAAGGATGCCTTGATAGGCGGCTGGAAAATAAAGGATGGGGTTAACCCTCAATTGACAGAAAATACAAAGATTGGGGGGAGCTAACAGGACGTCTCGTCCAAATTAACTCACTGGTCCTAAAGGCTCAGGGTGATGCCCCAGTTTGACATGACTGAAAGAATTACTCTTTGACCGAAAGAGAGTGATCCTGGGGAGATGCCCTAATTTGACATGATTGAAGGAATCTTGGGGAATTGCTTTCTAAATGAAAGAGGGTGATCCTGGGGTGATGCCCCAGTTTGACATGATTGAAGAAATCTTAGGGAATTGCCTCTTGACTGAAATAGAAGAAATCTAGGGGATATGCCCCAGTTAGGAAGATTGAAGGGATCTCGGGGAACTACTTCTTGACTGGAAGGAAAAATCTGGGGTCCACTGGGGATGTATAGTGGGCTTACTAAAAGAAAGAAATCTGGGGATGATCCAATTCAAGCTGTCTTGGATGATTTGGGGAACTGCTCCTTGATCGGAAGGAAAAGGAATGGGGAAAAATCTAGCTGAAGGAGCTAGGGATACTGTCCCTCGAACGGAGGGAAGATTTGGGGTGATACCCCAAATTTTGGAAAGATTAGAAGATTTAGGGATACTACCTCAAGGTTGGGGGAAGGGTATGGGGTAACGCCCCACTTAGGGCGGTTGAAGAAGCTTGGGGGTACGTTCCCTTTTGACGGAGTGAGACCCGAGGTGATGTCCCAGTTCAAACTTCCCAGGAGCATGGGGTACCGCCCTTGGGTTGACAAAAGATAACCACCTGGGGAAGATGCCCCAGTTTGACATGACCTAAAAGAGCTTTGGAGGAAACTAGGGAGATGCCTCAGTTTAATTTGTCTGGGAAGTGTAGTTCTACTTGGGGAAGAAATTGAGAGATAACGACTTTAACAGTTAAGGATGAGACTTTGAAGGCACCTGATGGAAGAAGAAACCTTGAAAGGCGCTGGCTTTGGCGATTATGGTTCCATTGAGGAATGGATGGCAGGCCCGTCGGAGGAAAAAATCTGATGGATGTCCCAGTTTAGGATATTTTAGTGAGGGTAACTTCGCTGGGGAAAGTGTTTTCCTCTTGGGAAAGGAATGCGTGGCCTTTGATCTCTGTGGTTCTGTCGGAAAGGTAATTCTGTTGGGTATAAACAGATTTTCCTAAATCTGACTAGGAGCCCATTTGGTGTTTTTTTTTTTTAAGAAGAATTCTCAGTATGTATTCCTTTTGGGGATGAATGGTAGGTCCACCAGAGGAGAGAAATCCGGGGGATGCCCCAATTTGAGTCGCTTGGGAGTTCAGAGTATTGTCTCTTTAGGGAAGAGAAACCTGGGGAGATGCCCCGGTTAAAGTATGATTGAAAGGATTTTTGGAGAACTGCCCTTTGGCTGAAAGAAGGGAGACCTAGGGTAATGCCCATGTTCAGAAAATTTTCCTGAAGGAATTAGGGGTGCTTCTCCTTGACAGAAAGAGAATAGAGACGTGGGGAGATGCCCCAATTTTGGAAAGATTGGAAATTTTTAGGTGTACTACCCCTGATCTGAAAGAGAGAAGTCCTGGGGTATGTCCCAGTTTGACAAGATTGAAAGAGTCCTAGGGAAAACTACTCCTTGGCCAGGACAGATGAAATCTAGGGGGATGCCTTAGTTCAAACCTTCAGGACACTACCCCGTGGCCAACAAAAATCCGGAGGTGAGGAATGACAGACTTGGGAGGTAAAGTCCTAGGTTTGAAAGATTCGGGGGTTAATAGGGCATCCCGTCCAAATTAACCAGGTTCTAGAATATACCAAGTTGATCTCTTGGAGATGTGACCCCTAACATGCCTCATGAACAAGACAGAAACCTTGAGAGGATGCCGGCTTCGACTACAAGGTATTGATGGACTTCATGGAAATCTCAAAGCAAAATGGAAACTCAGAAAGGTGTCATGTTTGGCCATAGAAGGGTGTTTTGTCTAATGATTTGGGTGGGTTACGAGAAGAAACTCGTGGATGACCTACTTCAATGAGTAAAGGCAAGAGTGAGCTTCGGAGACTGATGGACATACACCTGGAAAGTGCCAGTTTTGGCGGTTGAAGCTTGACACATCTACTTATTACAACATCCTGCAAGAAAGGTTAGCGGTGCAAAACAAATTGGAACTTGAAAAGACTTACCGTAAAAACACAATCCTTAGAGATCCGAAGTGACTCATGACTGAAACAGAGTAGATGAAGCAACCCTAGCTTTGGAAACATGTCAGGCCCAGTCTTCATAATGATTGCTTGAGGCGAAATCAAGTAACAGGAACATCTTGTTCTCATGACTTTAAATTTTCATTACCTTCTCATTTTTATATATTAAGGGAAAATATATGTATTATCAAATCATGGAAAATCACAATAAATACGTGTCAAAAATAGGTGAGATTGTATTTACAAGTCGAGTAAGTGTGGAAAAAGGGAAACCAAAAAGCAAGTGAAGATGTATGGGAAATATTAATAATTGGGTAGAGTGGGAATGATTTTACAGATCTTCCAGTGAACTGTTGAGAACAAAGCATATCTTAATCCCACATCATGACTCTGAATTCACCACTTGACTCTGCTTCTGAAAAGGTAGTCGGACTATGATTACTTGGCCAAAATCTTGATCCCAATTGATTGCCTGAGCCACCTATTCAGGTTTTCATTTTACCAGGTCGCTCTAACTTTTGCCTAGGCTGCCCTTCCAGGTTTTCAGCCTAGCGAGCTTCTCTCTCCATGTGATGTCTCTCTTTTTTCTTTTTCTTTTTCTTTTTTTTTCTTTTTTTTCTTTTTAAGGTTGTGTCCCTCACGACAAAGGTTTAAACTGATTGCCAATGAGCTTATTTGATCTTCCTCAATTTGATCTCATCCTGTGGGGGAGTAGTTGTTATTTCAGATGAAAAAATTTGCCCCTAACACCATGTATCCAAAGAAACAAAGGCGTGCCCTTTTCAGTACCAATGAGGGGGCTCGTTTTGAGTCTTTATTTCCTTGTTCATTTTTCATCTATTTTTTTTTTTGCATTTTTTTTGTTTTTTTTTGTTTTTTTTCCTTTTTTTTGTTGTTTTTTTTTTGAATGACCCCTTAGGTACCTTTGTTATGGTCTAGCTATTTTATCCCCTAACCAATGTGGTAAAGAAAATATGATATTAATGGTATCACAGTAGACCAATCCCTTGGTTACACGGGTGTGGGAATAGTTATACTCCATTAAAGTTGGGGTGTTGATTGCGACACAGATGAAACATTGTTTCTGTCGTGTTCTTAGCTTGATAACATTTATGCCCCCATATGGAAAAGTGATAATTTGATCTATGAATCAGCTCGCCTTAATTGGTATTTACGTAAGGCACCAACCTTGACTTTTTTTATATCATTTTTTTTAGAGTATTTCTTGACCATCCACGTTGATCAATGCTAACATTTCTTTGAAGGGTAGATACGCCATTTATGGAATCTGGCACTATCTTCGTTTTGAGCTTGTAACGTCTTCAGTTGTTTGTGAATCTTCTTCATTCTGTGTGCTGACCTTGCCTTTGGGTAGAACTAGGTGACTTTTATCCAAACATCCTACACAATTCGGCCAAGGAACTTTCATTTTTTCTACCCTTTTCGTCAGCGTAATCAACTGGGTGGTCAAAGTTATGAAATGGAATCATGATCTCATTGTTCTCAAAAGGATCATTTTTAGTCCTGTATTTTTTGGTTTTTTCATGGTAAAATGAGAGAAAAAAAAAGTAGATAAAGGGAAAAGGATTCAAGGTGGCAATAAGGAAAGCAAGAAAAGGCATTTTGACACATATTTATTGAGAGAAACTTAAAATGATAAAAACATGTTTTTGCCCTTATTACATAACAATACCCCAAAGCCTTAGGCATAGCGTTTGGGTTGAAACAGAAGTTTAAAGTCATAAGGAACTAAGTGGTCTCCTGGTCATGAACCTCTCCAGTTGGCGTGTGATTCACAAAATCTTGCATGCATCCTCTTTATCACACTGACCCCAGAGGTCTCATGGTTAGACCTGGGGTTTATAATTATATTGGGACTCCCTTCCTGGAAATCTAGCCACTTAGCTTTAATCAAATCCCTTACTTTGAATTTCAAGGTATGACAGTCCTTAGTAGAGTGCCCCGAGGCTCCAGCATGGTATTCACATCGGGCATTGGGATTATAGCCTTTGGGGTAAGGAGGAACCACTGGTTTCAGTGGGCAGGGTACTGCAAGGAAATTACGAAAAAGGTGAGGTAAAAGTTCTGTGTAGGTTATAGGAATGGGGTCGAACCGGGCTGGTGTTCGATTATTGATGGGTTTTATTGTGCTTTGGTCTGGATTAGGTGGCTGAGTTTGTACTAGTGGGGAATGATAGGGTTGTGGAAGGGTAGACCTAATAGCAGGCAAATGAGAATAGGAAGGTATTTGAGGGATATACGGACGAAAGTAGAGTTGGAATGGGAAAAAATTAGAGCTCTGGTTAGGGGTGGTGGTGGCCATGTAAGGTGTAGGGAGATTGGCAGGTTGAAAGGGAGTATGTGTTATTGATCTGGGTTGGGCCCTTTTTTGGTTACGGGCAGTGGAATTAGCATCCCCTTTTCTCTTCCCCTTATCTCCCGATGCAGACATTCTTGTGATAGGAGCCCCAGGCGACCGGGAGGACTGTGAAATATGGGGATTCATCATTTGTAAATCATGATCCTCTTGTTGATTATGGAATGGGGGAATTTGGTCTTTTGTCAATCCAGGAAGGTGGAGTGGGGTGGTTGCCAAATGTTGATCATTCTTGACACCCGCAGAGGGTTCCTCTTCTATGATCTTCTTCTCTAAAAGTCTGGCCATCTTCGCCATTTGCTTCCTTAGCTGGTTAACTTCGTTTTTGAGGTTTTCAATTTCTTGCTCTCTTTCAGCCATGAGTCTCCTTTGAAAGTCTAACAACGGTGTTGTTCGGTGTCGTTGAAAGAAGAAAAAGAAATGTCAGGTGGAAACAGAAGGAAAGAGGATATCGTGGGAAGCAATCACAGACCTTGACAAACATCCTTTAACCATTCCTTAGAACGTATCGTTCAAAAGTACTAGGTAATACGGGATAGTTGTGAAGACAGAAAAATCCTTCATTCTGAAATGCAATAAGAGTCTCAAATTTAGCTATTTCTAGCTCGGGGAACCATGATCCGTCTCTTAAAGGTTTGATCCCACATTAATTTCCACGTCTTGGTCAAGGGTACTTGGTTAAGCTCTAAATAGCCTCCGGTGAGAATAAAAAGAAAGGAGAGAAAGAGCCATTGGGAATTAACGTGCTTTGCAAATCGATACTCCCCTAGTAATTTCTTAAAAACATTTTTGTATTTAGGGGGGTACAACTTGCTAAAACTTATGTCAAATCAAGGGTTATGTGAGCTACGAATTTTCTGATCATCGACAATACAAAGAAAATTGATTTTTCTTTTGATTTCTTTTCTTTTTATATGTATTTTCTATGATTCAAAAGATCTGTAACTCAAGGCCCAAAGACTTGTACACAAAGAGAAAGAACTATTTGCCCATTAAAGGATCACTAGTTAAAAGTATGTCATTTTTTGAAAAAAGTAATCCACTAAATGGTCAAGTAGTCCTCTATTTTGGATCATAAGGAAAAGTGAGAATGAGAAAAGGTAGAAGTAAAGTTTGCCCCTTTGTGCCTTAAAGTGGGTTTTTTCTGGAGGTCTCCTAATGGCTCTAAGGTTTGTCTAACAGTGATATCTCGCATTAGGTGGCTTGTTCTAAAACTTCTAAAGGTCACTAGAGCCAAGATCCTACTCATGATGTTGACCACAAATAGTAGGAAGTATACTAAGTGTGGGCACCATGAATAAGTCAAACTCTAGCTGAGATTCTCACGGTAACCAGACAGGAAGTACATCCCAAATGGCTCCGCTATCAACCTCCCCTAATCTTAAGTTTTATTTGGGCCCGGGTATAGGGTCCCACTCAAAAGTGTGTGCAAATTGTGAGTGTAGTGTGTGAAAGAGGCATTCAATACCTGTACCTTACTTACCCTATACATAGAACAAACACAGAGCAACAAAATAAAGTCGACTACCCTAGGGTTCAATGATCACACAGATATCATAAATAATTGAATACAAACAAAACAGAAACTAAACATTGACAAGGGAATAAAATAAAGGAAGAAGTTAAATAATTAATATGCAAATTAAAACATGCGCTATCAAATTGACTGGCTTGACTCTCTAATACATCCCCAGTGGAGTCGCCATCTGTCGCGACCGGGATCGCGGCGGCGCGGCCGACCCTCGAAACGGTTTTAAATAATAAACAGGGAGTCGCCACCAATATTTTTTTAGGATAAAATAGTGGAAAAACCTTTTGTTCAAGCACTGGTTATAAAAATGAGATTCCATGATTCGGGAGTCTGATTACAGGTGAGGAAGGTATTAGCACCTCACAACTGTCCGTTATAAAAAACGGTTACCTCAATTTGATAGCGCGCATTATAATTAACCCATTAATTATTTTAATTTCTTCATAAAAAAGAAAAATGTACGGATTGACAAAATAAACAAAAAAAATAAACAAAGATCAACACAAAATATTTACATGAGATTAACAGGACGTCTCGTCCAAATTAATCTCGCTCCGCCTTTTTAAAGAGATATAAAAAATATGAGATTAACAGGACGTCTCATCCAAATTAATCTCGCTCCTCCTTTTTAAAGAGATATTAAAAATATGAGATTAACAGGACGTCTCGTCCAAATTAATCTCGCTCCTCCTTTTGATAGCAAGACAAAAAGGAAACTCTAAAAATTAAATAAAGAAAGGTGGGCCCGACAGGAACTGTTTCCCGCTCCTACGTATTCTCGAGCTTTCGAGAAATCAGGGTCACGTAGTTCTTTAAAATGTTTTTTTTTTTAGGAAAAGATTAGGAAAATATTGATGGGCTTCATTCTAGCGACGAATCCATACAAGGCGAAGTGCTTCGCACGTGCACGGATCCTATAAAGGCTGTGTAGACGGAAGTATTTTCCGTACGACACTGATTAAGAAAAATGAATATATAAAAAATAAAAAAACTGAGTGGGAGAGGAAAACGAGTGCAAAAAAAATGAAGAAAACCGAGTGAAGAACAAGAAAATCGAGTGAAAAATAAGAAAACCGAGTGAAACTATGAAAACCGAGTGAAACTATGAAAAATCCGAGTGAAAACAGAGAAAACCGAGTGAAACAGTGACAATCTGAGTGGAATTAGTGAAAATCTGAGTGAAAATAAGGGAAACCGTGTGAAACAGTGGCAATATAAGTGAAACAGTGAAAATCTGAGTGGAAGTAGTGAAAATCTGAGTGAAACAGTGAAGATCTGAGTGAAAATAAGGGAAAACCGAGTGAAACAGTGACAATATGAGTGAGACAGTGAAAATATGAGTGAAAATAAGGGAAAACCGAGTGAAACAGTGACAATATGAGTGAAACAGTGAAAATCTGAGTGAAAATAAGGGAAAACCGAGTGAAACAGTGAGAATCCGAGTGGAAAGAGGCTTACCGGGTGAAATTTGAGCAGAGAAGAACGATTGGGACAAGAATTGCAAGTCTGAGAGGGAAAAGGGAGCCGGAAGGAGTGCTGTTGAGTGAGAGTGTAGAGGATGTTGGGGTAAAGAGAGTTTGAAAGGTGAGGGGTGAGTGAAGTGAGAGGGAGAGAAGACTAGGCATGAGAGAGAGAGAGAACAGAGGTTTGGCAGAATTTCCTCGTCTGAAATGCCTTTTCTCTTCAGCTGCCCTTCCCCTTCCATTTATAGGCTGGTTTGAGTGGAAGGTCAGCTCAGGCTTCCACTTCCGAGTGGAATGCCAGCTCAGGCCTCCACTCAGAGTGAAGTGGGGGACAACGGCTGGGTGGGAATTTTTAATTCCCCCCACTTCCACCCCTGTTTGCCACTTGTCTGCCACCCCCAGGATTCCTGGATCCACTTGGGTGGTGGAATCCAAGTCAGGACGGTCTAACAGGGGGACCTGGTGGGAATCCGAGTGAGAATGGAAGAATTCCGAGTGAGAATTATGGAAATCCGAGTGAAAATGTTGGAAATCCGAGTGAAAATGGTGGAATTCCGAGTGAGGATAGTGGAATTCCGAGTGAGGATATTGAAATCCGAGTCAGAATGGTGAAATCCGAGTGATAACGGCTCGGATCAACCTCCCAATCAGTATTCATCTACACTGGGAGTCAATTCCGAGTGGAATGAGGCATTCCCCATAGAAGGCCGAGTGAGAATACTCTTTTCCGAGTGGTTTTACTCGGTTTGTGGTTGCTGTGAGACATTCAATTGGAAAGGAGTGAAAGAGCCTCGGAGCCGATTGAAAATTGAGGAGAACGACTTGAAATTGACTCGGATCTTGTTTGAAGAAGCAAACTGACTGAATTGCCAGTCGGTTCCGACTGGAAATTGATGGAAATGGGTTCAGGAAAGGTTTGAACGAGGACTCGGAACCGATTGAAATGGCTCGGGTTTGAGTGGGAGTACTCACTCGATGTTGACTGAAAATGCTTCAGTTGGTTCTGACTGAAGAACAACATTCGGAATTCCTTCAGCCGGGATTATTCACTCAGAATTTCTTCAAAAGTGACACAGAAACTTCAACGCTTGAAGGATTTACTCGGATCCTTCTTTTTTTGCACTCAGAAATTGGATTTTTGGCCATTTGCACTCGGAATGGCTTGACAGAGAGCCTTCCACTCGGATTCACCTTCGATAAGGAAGCATTTTACTCGGAATTGACTCATCCTGAGTCATTTCACTCGGATTCTCTTTAACATGGCATAATCCACTCGGATTTGGTTTTATTCTGAGTCATCCCACTCGGATTCCCCAAACAGGATCCTATTCTACTCGGAAATGCTTCATTTTCACTCGGTTTTGACCATTTCTGAGTCATCTTACTCGGATTTCTCTTTAACAGGGGCATTTTCTACTCGGATTTGGTACTTTTTGGGCCATTCCACTCGGATTTTTGTTCAACAGGGGAATTTTCTACTCGGATTTGATCCTTTTTGAGTCATTTCACTCGGATTTGCCTCCAACGGGTCTATATTCCACTCGGAAATGCTGCCATCATAGTCATTTTGCTCGGATCTGACCATTTTTGAGTTATTCTATTCAAATCTGACCATTCTTAAGTATAAAAAGAATCATTCCACTTGGACCGGACCAAAAGAGGTGTTCACAGCGTCTTCATCATCTTCTAAACTAACATCGATTTCATCTTCCAGCAACAACGCATAAAATTTTTATTACAATCATATTTAAACACCGTTAGTTCAACTAAACTTCCATAATATATACAAAGCCAACTTTACTTACTTCCAGTTTGAGTCATACATTGAGAAGCATTGCCTTGTGTATGGTGCAATGAAGACCCTAAAACTTCAACCTCAACAAATATCTCTACATAGGACATGCTCGGTTGTTTCTCATAAAATTTTAACACTAAATCGATCTCTTCATCATTGTTTATTTGAAAACCTAAAAATTTCTTTTTTCTTTTATCAATTATTAGCCTGGTAGTTAATTTCAATATGACCTGAATTGCATCGAGATTCAACTTGTTGGTAATCCCCTCTTTAAGTACCACAACTGTAATTCCATGTTTGATCTGCATCAAACTAGTCTCACCCTCAAATGAAATACCATCAGGGCCATCAAATTTTCGCCCATTGGTATATAGAATCACCAACACCTCAGACCCCATTGCAGTAATAAAATATCTGACCATAAAAAATTAAGCGTAAAATGTTAGCCAAGGCCTCAACGCTCAAGAGGGGGGGTGAATTGAGTGTTTCAAATTTTCGCGCGGAATCCCTTGGAAATGGTTAGTAATATACAAATGATGCAATGATGAAGAGACAACAACTTTTATGCACATATCACACTATGACACACTTGATATGCAATGACAATATTTAGCTTTAAGTGTGATAAACAAGGAAAGTTATTGGTTTAAACAATTTATCAATCAGTTAGAGTGCATAGATTTATTTCACAAATAATGTGATGTTTCCTATAAGGGTTCAGCTCATTCAATATATCAAACAGCTTGTGTGCATGAAATAAGTGAAGGCAATTAAGTAAGTATCACACAAGAGTTGATAGAAAACAATGATCTAGATACTTGGCAAGTTAAAACAAATTTCATTTTTTAAGAACTTTACCAAATATTGATTCAAGCAAATTATCAAACACTTGGCATGCAGAGTTAGTTTTCTACTTGAACAACAACTTTGATTCACACATTCAGCTCAAGCATTTCAACAAACAATTTATATGCGCAGTTGTATAAAGAGTTCAAGGTAGAGAGAAATACAAACCAATTTAACGAGTTCCACCAACCCGGTGTACGTCTCGCCTTCAAGCAACCCACTTGAAGGATTCCACTATTGAAGATTTGAGATACAAGCTTTGAGCAATTGCAACTTCCTAGTGTCCCACACTCAAGAACTCAATCCTCACAAGCAAAGGGCAACCCACCCAATCTCACAATCTCTCAATACCCAAAGGTTGAACCCCAACTTTTATAACCACTCAACCTAGAGTGAAAAACCTTGGTGTTTTGGTGTTTGGTTTACAAGAAATTAATTCTCTCAATAGAGTAGATACACAAATGAAAGCTCTCACCAATTCTAACTCTCAACAAGAGAGGATATGCAAATTAAAACTCACAATCTAACAACTCTTAAGCAATATGCAAGTTTAGAAACAAGAGTTGTAGAATATACAAGAGAAATCTAGTAAGAAGACCTTAAGAAGAGAAATGTTTGTTGCCTTATGTTGTGCCTTGGTCTCCCCCTTGGTGCTTCCCTCTCTTGCTTGAATCCATGCTTCATTTATAGTCATTTTTAGGGTTTCCAGCCGTTGCATAGTGTCTCCAATGGATACCTTAGCATGGGCATAAAGTGGGACTGAAGAAATGAGCTAGAGTTCCACTTAAAAACACTTTTCCCACGTTCTGATACTATGGTAATCGATTAGCCTTCGAGCTGTAATCGATTAGCTTTTGAAATCTTCAGTATTATGCATCAGGTAATCGATTAGCATTTCTACTGTAATCGATTATCTATGAAACAGAACCCTTCTAATCGATTATGCCTTTCCTTGTAATCGATTATGAATGGTACCTGATGCTCTTAATTGTGTCTTGCAGCAAGGTAATCGATTAGGCCTTCATGTAATCGATTAAGGACAAAACAGAACTTACGTAATCGATTATGCTTGACTTGGTAATCGATTATGGTGAATACCTGATGCTCAGTCTTTAAACTTTCAACTGGTAATCGATTAGCCTTTTATCTGTAATCGATTATGTTCATTCCAGAACCTATGTAATCGATTGTCCTTCTTATTGTAATCGATTGTACCATAAATAGAGTTATGGTAATCGATTATTCCATTGTGGTAATCGATTATTACATGTACCTGATACAATTCTTCAAGGTCTTTGATATGTTCTTGATATGTATTGACTCATGACTTATTCCTTTGATCCTCATGCTTTGTTTCCTTGATTATTCTTCAACTTATGACTTGTTCATCATGATTTAGTTCATGTCATCAACCTTGTCTTCCATAGCTCATGTTTCTTTAACTCTTTGTGAGGCATCTTCATCTTTTTATTCTTGGCCATTGTCTTTGTGCTTGAACCTTCTTGTTTCTGAACCTTTGCCATTCCATCATCATCATGAATACTTTGTCATTCATCAAAACTACTTTGCATACTTACATATGCAACTTCATAAAAAACATACACCAAAAAAAATATACCAAAGTGAGCATTAAAAAAATATACTCAATAAATAACATTAACACAATATAATTAACTATAATCATCTTCTAATTTTTTTAACACAACTCTAACATATACACAAAAAAAGTTCCCATAAAAAAATTAAGCATATAATGTTAAAAATATAACAAATTTAGCATTTAAAGATATACTCAAAACATAACATTAACACAATATAAGTAAAAATAACCACATCTAATTTTTTAAACAAAACTCTAACACAATATAACAAAGGAATCATAAAAAAAATATACCAAAAACATACCTCCAAAGGACTCTCTGCTTTCTCACTGAAGAGTAGAGTTTGGTATGTAAATGAATCGTAACAACATGCCTTATATAGGAGAAAAATATCTGATTTTTGATTTTTCTTAAAATCATTTCGCACAACCAGATAACGAAAGCAACACGTGTCACTCCCCCCTTATTTCGCTAACTCACTTTGCGAAATACAGATTGATTGTGACATCTGACATTTCACGTTCTCTGTCTGCGAAAACAGAACTGCATTTCTTCAACTCAGTATGCGAAATACACTATCTATTGACAAGTGTCTTCATCTCCTCGTTGCTGACATTTCGTCAAATGGGTATACGAATTGTAAGAGGGATGGGACCTTTTTTACCCCAGACAGGTAATTTCGTTTGGTCAGACCCCAAAAGCACAATTTTTTAAAAAAATTGCCCCATTTTAGCAAAAAAACCCCATATATAATCATATCCGTAAGTATATCATGTATATTTATCATCATTTTATATTTTAAATTAAGAATTTAACAGAAATACATAATCAATGTAAAGGCTTTTTGGAATATTAAATGTAAGGCAAATTTGATGACTTTCATGTTAATTATATAAAATGTAAAGACTTTCATCTTTATAAATAATAAAATAATTTTATTTATTATTCATATTTCTTATAATAATATTGAATATCATCCTGTCCAACTCTTCTTATTAGTTTTCCTCATCAAGTCGTCTTCACCAAATTGGGTCACTTATGCTACGGCAAATATCTCTACCCACACCGTACCAGGTGGTGGCTGGTGAGGACCATAAACAGTAAATGTTAACATAGTAAAAGGACCTAAAGTTTGGCATAAGAATAACAGAATAAAGAAAAGACTATTCTTAAGTAGTCAGTTGGAAAACAGTATAATAGGCGCAACATTTCTCCTTTTCTGATATCATTTATATCTCACCTGTCAACATTCTTTATTTATTTTGCATTAATTTATGGTTGTGTTCGCTTATTACTATCGATGATGCAATTTTGTAAACTATTTATGTTTTTAGGGATGTTTTAAAACTATTGTTGGCTTTTAAATATTGATAATTCACTCTCTTGAACTTTATCTTATATATCCTAGTCAATTCTTTTTGGTATTTTGGATAAAAAAAATTAATGGACAAGATCTCTAATTAGTCGTATCACATAGGCGGGTTGGATAGGGTGGGTTGGGTCATTAGATCAGAAAAAAAAACATTTTGTCACACGATTTTGTTATACTTAGCCATGATTGTCTTACTCATTTTGTTTTTGTCAGTTATAAAAAAGGACCATCAGCCAACATTGTTAGATATAATTATGTTATATAAAATCAAGGGTAACTAGTGGCATATATTGATATTGTTTTACATATATTGCTTGGCGGTTAGGCCTGTTTCCGTTGGATAATTATATTTTTTTTATTTGACTAATGTCACGGATTCATTAATCGAGAGGCAAACGGAAATATTCAGTTGACGGAAATCATTTCAATTTATGAATATTTATTCTAATTGATTTTATTTGCAATCTCATGCAAACAGTTGAATGCTTCGATTTCTATATATAGTTAGCCTTCTTTTATTAATAGAGATATAAAAGTGGATATATGTCATGTTTGAAATTATACTCAAGTACATTTGGGTTTTTATCATTGTATTTCAATATCAATTTTATATTAATAAACATCTGAATGTTGTTTTTAAGTGAAGAATCTAAGTTAATACTCCATCAATAAATATAGTTTTAGAAATGGTAAGTTAATACTTCATAGAAGCATTGGGAAGAGAATAGAAAAAATATTGAACATTCAGATTTTAGAATGTGAATTTATTATTTTTTTTTGGGATGTCAATGTTGGTAAATTGAACAAATTCTACATAATTTAAAAATGTGTGAGTTTCAATTTTCTTGTGATTCAATTTTGTGATTACAACCGTTGAATTATTGGATTGCAATCCCACTATTAGTTCTTATAGGCGGGGGATCATTGTTTATACGCTAAATAAAATGTGATTGCGAATTTACAAGAATGGTGAATGATAATGTTAAATATAGACCGGAAATAAAAGGTTAAGGTCTAACATACGTGGTGAATATAATTTTATTTCTTAAAAGATTTTTTTAAAAAAAAGGAAATATATTCTAAATGTACATTATATCCTTAATAAGATCCTTCATAATCATCTGTTGATTTTCTTGTAGGTAATAGACCTATAGTTAGTATGTTTTTTTAAGAAAAGATCTGACTTGGTTGGTCAATTGAAAATTTTGAAGTTAGATTGGTAATCAATGGTTTTGCTCAAAATATAAAATAGGCTCTTTTCATAGTTATTCACTAGTCACTAAAATTCATTAATTAGATGGAAGTAAAATCAACATTTTTTAAATGGCGATTTCAATGAGAAAATTTATATGAATAAGCAACTAGACGGTTTGGTCAATAACACAAGATTTACAAACTTAACAAATTTTTGTATGATTTGTCACAAACACCAAAATAGTGATATGAAAAGTTTAACAATGTTCTAGTTGAACAATCTTTTATTGTCAATTCTTTTGATACGTGTGTATAAACAAAATTGTTTGAATCAGGTTGTGTGACGAGATATGTTGACTCTTGGAACTAATTAATTTGGATGTGATTAACCAAATAAAATTGTTTTATGTTTCAAAATTTGAAATGAAAGATTTGGGAGAAATTGATTTTATCTTGAAAGTAAAGATAAAGAAAATAGAAAACAGTTTTTCTCTAAATCAATCACACTAAGTTGAAAAGCTTTTAAAAAAAAGATTCAACCATTTTTGTGTTACACCAGTTAGATAGTGTGTCTCAATCTGAATATGCAAAAATTATTGGAAGTGTTCTGTTCTTAATGATTTACACTTGACTCAATATTGCATATGTTGTAAGTAGATTGAGTTCCTATATTCATAATTTGGATGGTGAACAATAAAATGCTTAGTATCATCTGTTTAAATATTTAAAAGGTACTATGGATTGGAATTTGTATTTTTTCAATATTTCTTTCGGTATTGAAAGGTTATTATGATGCAAACTGAGTTTCACACAAAGAAAACATAAGCTCCACTGGTGGATATGAGTTCACTTTGGGTAAAGGCATTATTCTAGGATGAATGCAAAATATGTATTGCACGTTATTGGGGTTCAACTCATTATAGTAGGAAGCTATTTGCCACGTTGTTGTTTTCACAATAAATGACATCTCTAGAGACTGTTTGGGAGAAATGTTGACAATATTTAAGTGATGATATTCTTCACAAACAAAGAACAATAAAGCTTGGACTAGGTAATATGATGATCCTTTATCGTTTACACTAGAAATTCAAATAAGAAAAGAATGTATATCCCCATAATGAAACACTTCTTTCATATGACATTTGATTTAGTGGTCAAACTAAGGGTAGTCGCTAAATTTTTGTGATGTTAGCAACCTACAGGTGGTCATCAAATTTCAACTTTGTATATATTTTATAAATATTTTTTATGTTTTAGTAATAGGTTTAGTAACCTAAATTTGTTGGTCACTAAATAATGTTTGATCGATGTATTATGATTAGGGATGCAAATAGGTCAAGGCAGGCCGGGCTTTGTAAGGCCTAAGCCTGCCTGGTTCATAATTGTATGGCCTAAGCCTGGCCTTTTTGACATAGGTCAAAATTATAGGCCTGGCCTGAACTGTTTAAAATCCTATATAGGCCTATTAGTTTATATAAGGGCTTGATTTTATGAAGACCAATAAATAGGCTGATAGGCTTAATTGAAATAGGGCATACAGACTTATTTTAAATAGGCCAACAGGCCTATATGTTCTAAATAGGCCCTCTTTTAAATAGGCTGGCGAGCCTATCTTTTAAATAGGCTAAGTAGAATGTAAAAAGATGCAATTTGTATGTAACAATGGCAGCAAAACGGAACACGTAGTTACCAACTAACAAAGATAAAAATAATTTGTACAAGATTTAATATTCAAGTGGTTACAAATACAATCATAATCTCAATTAGTACCATAAATCATAATATTAATAATTGATCCGGTCTGGATACCGGTCCATAATTAGTGACATCAGCATGACTATTTAGAGGGACGACCGGTATCTCAGGGCAGTATTCTCACACCGGTTTATCCGGCCTCACACATTCCACTCTTACCTATCCGGATACTTCATTCGTCCTCACTCCCCCCGTCCCGTATAACCGTTTGCCACAGTGTCACAATGAGATAAGGGGGTTATAACTTATCAGCTTGGATACTCTGCACAGCGGAATGCGTCACTGTCACTCGCAGAAAGGAGTAGGTACGATTGTAGGCGTGGCGTACGGAAAAAGTGATTATCCTCCATCCCTGTGTCAGAATCGTACACTGATAATTGACCTACCCCCCTACTACGCTCTGATTACTGAGCCATTCTGATTGACACTCTATTCACGTTATCAGAGCCTATGGGCCCACCTGCATCTAACGATTCATTTTCCACGACCAACTATAAATAGCAGATTCTAATATACATGCAAGGTTACGTTGTTTGATCTCACATCTTACTATTGCATCGCTTAAACCTTCATTGAGTTCACTTACACTCTTCTAACTTGAGCGTCGGAGAATCTTCGCAGGTGACACCACCTTTCACCCACTCCAACGCGAAACTTTGGTGTGAAGGATCTCCAGGACAACGAGACTGGTTTCTCCCACTGAGAGGTCGGATTACAATACCGGATACCCACTGTACCGGTGTACAAACACTGAAAAATACATACTTTTATGGCTGGTCTCACGCCGGATCCTAGACCCCGGTCCAGACCAGTTCAATAATTATTATAGGTATCAAATTGTCTAAAAGCCAATGTTTAATATATAAAACACCTTAAGCCTAAATTACCCAACAAACATAATAAATTCATCAAGTCTAAAACATTCCAAAAGACAATATCCAAATCCCAACACATAGAAAATGCATCAAGCCTAAATTACTAAACAAAACATAATTGTTTTCTAAACCCTCCCCCCTACCCACAACATTGTAGTATTGAAGAAAACCACATGGAACAAGTCATCAATCCACAAGAGTTGAATCATGCATCAAATTTTTAAGAAGATCTCATCAATTTGTCCATTCACCTTCAAAAATAAAGGGAAAATGTATTAGAATATAAAGATAAACCTTTTAGTAATAAATATCATTAATAATTAAATAGAAACAATGAAATAAAAAATAACTATAGAACAAACCTTTGCCTTTTTCTTTAAACCATATTTATGATAGAGCCAATCTCCATCACAAATAAACACATGGATTCCTCACTCAACCTAGATCAATAGTCATCAATAACTCGACCTTCAACACTAAATGTAGACAAGTCACAATAGAGATAGGAATTGCTAGTATATCAGTAGCCATCTTTGATAAGATCTTATATTTTAAACTATTGTTCCTCCACCATTCCAAACAATTAAAAGAGTTAGTTTCATCAGGAACGTAAACACTTTCATCAAGTTAAGCATGTAATTCTGATTTCATGGTTGGAACTCCTTCCTTTTGGCGCTCAATATTCATGATATAATCAAATCCAGTAAGTAATAAAGATTGTTTTGAAACAAAAGATGAAGAGTTATTACCATTGTTGTTAGCATCATCTCTAACAATGGATGACTCTTTTGCATTTATAGCTAATGCTTTTTATATAACTCTTCTAAGGAAATCCTCACCTTCTTTATATTCTCTTCAGCAATTTCATTTGGTTGATAAATCATAGGAAAACATATATCTATAATATGAAATTTAAACCTAGGATCCAAGACACTAGCAATGGCCATCAAGAGATTACACTGCCCCTAATATTTATCAAATTTTGCTTTCATTGGAGCTGTCATCTCTCTCATGAAAAGGTCTTCATCCTCTGCTGCCTTATCAGTTACCTATAAAAAAAGGTTTATTATGATATTTAGTACTTTATATTTGTTAATATAAGGTTTATTATGATATTTAGTACTTTATATTTGCTAATATAAGGTTTATTATGATATTTATTAATAAAAGGTTCATCAATTACCTGTTTAACCCTCCAAACTTCAGCAAGGTACATATTAGCAGTGGGATACTCACTACCTGAGATCACACGAGTGGCTAGATTGAACACTTCCAAGACTTGACAAACTTTCTCAACTTTGTCCTAATCTTGAGTTGAAGGTTCATAGTTATAATGAGGCTTTCTTTCTTTATAAGCTGCAAAAACAATCTTGAATTTTGAAGTAAGTGACAACATCTGATAAGTAGAATTCCATCTTGTCACACAATCAATGATAAGCTTCAAAAATCCTTCAACCTTGCATCATTATGGTTAACATATTTCACACTTTCACGGATATTATGAATTATATCCTTAATCCTACTCATGCCATCTTGCACTAATAAGATTTAGTATATGTGCACAACACTTAACATGAAATAGGGCACCCCTAAGAAACAACTTACTATTTAATGATAAGTTATCCTTCAAATTTTTAATGCAACTATCATTATAGGAAACATTGTCCACTGAAACAGAAAACACTTTATTTTCAATACCCCAAAGCTTCAAGCACTTGAAAATTGCATCAACCACATCACACCTTGGTGTTGGAACTTTTATAAAACTCAGAACTCTTTTTTGGAGATTTCATCCCGCATCAATAAAGTGTCCAGTGATAACCATGTACTCAACTATTTGGTAGCTGGATTTCCACATATCTGTAGTTAAACTAATTTTGGTCATATCTTTTAGCAATGTCTTCAATTGCTTTTTCTCCGCCTCATATATTGATAAACAATCACTTCTAGCAGTTTTGTGATTGACTTTCTGGAAATCAGGGTTTGTATATTGAAAGGCCCACATCCAAGCCTCATCCTCAACTATAGTAAATGGCTTCTCATGCACCATAATAACTATGGTAATGATTTCTCTTATCCTCTCATTTGAGTACCTCACCCCAGGAATGATAAATGGATTGGTAGAATTTGAAGGTTGAAATGGAATAACAGCTTGCTTCTTTTCAGTGGCCAATTTCAACCTCCTTTGCATGCAATTGTTTGTGTCTCCTCAAATGGCTTGTGCTAGCTCCTTTACCTCTAGTAGAAAATTTTTCCTTGCAATGTTTTCAAATAGCTTTCATCACACCTTGACTAATCTCGACTTCATCAGAATCATTCCTTACAAATGAAGTTTTTTGCCTTTTCCTCTTAATGACACAATGATCATGTGTTTCATCCTTGCTATTCTTATAGGTTCTTGACTAGAAGGAGAAGCCATATGAAAGGCCTATAAAGGAAAGTAAATAAAACAAAGTAAATAAACATGTAGGATGACAACTAGTAAGTTAAACATAAACATAAACTACAATGGCTATATAGCTAACATTAACCTACTATATATGACAACAAATAAACTTAATTAAAAACATATTACACATGACATGCTTGATTTTTAAATAAAAATAAAAATAAAATAAAAATATTAATTACTATATAGTTCAACAAACAAGTGAATATTTAAATGTCTTACTATTTATTATTTATGTTTAGTATAGCATGTGAATGATATTAAAACATGAATAACTAAGTATATAATAGAAACATGAATTAAATCAAATCTTATAAAAAGATGAATAAGTATATACTAAAATATTAGTATTAGACTATATTAATTCAAAATGCTATTTTTTAGAAAGCTAAAAAAAATACAATGCAAAAATGCTATATTAATCTTATAATATATTACACCAAATTCAATAAAAAAAATAATTTCCAAACACAAAAAATGCCATAACATGTTCCACCAAATTCATGATTTCAATTGAATGATTCAATATGATTTCCAATGCATTGCTACTATAACAGGGGTTTATATTACTATAACATTATACGCTACTCTATAGGGGTTTATACTTCTATAACGGGGATTTATACTACTATAATATTATACGCTGCTCTATAAGGGTTTATACTACTATAATCGGGATTTATCTAGTATAAATTGCAGAATAGGTAAAGCACGTGGATCACATTATACGCTGCTATATTATATGAAATTTATACTACTATGCGAATATGCTTTTGTAATGCAAAACAAAACTCGATAATATAGAATCATAGTCTATAATCAAGAATGAATGAAAAACATACCAATTCTCAACGTGCCGACGTCCTTTCAGCGGTAACAAATTTGAGAGAATGAGATAGGGATTACATTTACGTATAAGAATTGGGAGGGAGTTTCTAAAGTGTGACTTTTGAATTTTAGGGTTTACTATTACAATAATTTAAAATTAATAAAATAAAATATTAAAATTATAAAATATAAATATATTTTAATTTATCACATATTATATTTTAATATAACATAATTTATAAATGTGATTTTATTTTACAAAATTAATATATAAACTAAATATAAAATTTTATATAAGGATGTATAAATAGGCGAGCCTGACAAACATAAAAGGTTTTTTTAAAAGCTTAAGTCTGGTCTTTTAAATTAAAAAGGCTTTTAAGAAGTTTGAATCTGACCTTTTTATTAAATAGGTCATGCCAGGCTTAAATAGGTCAGGCCATAGGCCCCTATCAGTCGGTTCGGCCTATTCTCATGCCTAATTATGATGATCATTTAGGTTTCTTAACTAATCATTTAGATTTATTTATTATTTACACTAGAGATACAAATCATTTAAAAAATACATGTCTTCATCACTAAAGTTGTGTGACCTTAATTAGTGATTGACAGATTAGGTGGTCATTAAATTTCAACTTTGTATATATTTTATAGACATATTTTATGTTTTATTAATAGGTTTAGTAACCTAATCTTTTTGTTCACTAAATTATAAATGCAAACTCAATTTTATATATGTATGGTTAAAGTAACTTTATATCTTTCATGTTAGATGTATTTACGGACGGTCTTACGTCAAGTGTAAAAAAATATTGAATAGCCTATATTAAATGTATTATTTATTACACACATATATACACACATACATACTTATTGTAGTTCAATCATATATTTAAAAATTGTTAATGTGGATTGTAAATTCCAACATAATCTGTCAATCTCATGTTTTTAAAGTGACGTGTGGATGATAACTACATCCTTTTTCTTATTTGGGATAAAATACTATTTTGGTTGTTTGTGTTTTACCTTAATTTTAATTTGGTTGTTTAAATTTTCACATTTTCAATTTGGTCGCTAAGCTTATTTAAAGATTTTAATTTAGTCATTTAAATTATTAAAATGTTTTTGATCCGGTCTAGATACCGGCCCAAGACAGGGGTGATGTGTCATCCGATCTGGCAATGCTACCGATTCCGCAGGTAAGATATCGGACCAACAGAACCGTCTGGGCGTTATCCCAAGACCGGCGAGTCCATGTTGACACCTCCCATATCGGATAAAGCATGCCCTCTACATCGGATCACCAACAAACAATTACAAGTGGCTTTGGGAACAGTGTAGCGATTTCAGTCTCCCATGACGAATCCATCCAACAAGGGGCACGTGTTTTGCCATCTAACCCATACTTGTCTCCCTCGATAGATTAAATATATATATATATATATATATATATATATATATATATATATTCCATGCTCCGACAGGACAAGATGGACACTCCTCTTTTCTCGATTCTTTATAGTCGAGGAACAGAACTTTGTCCCTTGACCTAATCAGGCCTATACTAACGCACGCTTATAAATATTTGAACCGTGCATACTATTACTCTCTCTTGCTTGCATTGCAATTTTACATTCATATACTGCTTACACACTGTCGCTAACTTGATCGTCGGAGAGTCTTTGCAGGTGGCACCTCCCTTCGTCCCCCCTTTAGCGCGAAGGCTTGGTGTGCAGGATCTCCAGGACAGCAAGACCGGTCTACTCCCACTAAGAGATCGGATTATAATACCGGATACCCACTATACTGTTGTATAAATACATAATCCTTTGACTTTTTGAGGCTGGCCCCACACCGGATCTCCTGACCCCGGTTCAGGCCAGGTCAGTTTCTATGTCATCCTTAAAATTATGACCAAATTAAAACATTTGAATAACTTAAAGGACCAAATTAAAACCATAAAAATTTAAATGACAAAATTTAAATCACGATTAAACATAAAAAATGTAAATAGTATTTAAACCTCTGATAAAAATATCAACAATTATTTAAAGAAATGTCCATACATGATGAATTCAAGGTAATATCTCGCAATTCAATTTAAGGGTACCAATTATTTTATGGGAAAGTCTTATTTTTAATATATGTCCAAATAAATCTTCTATCACTTTCATATTAAGGGTTGGTTCAATTTGCGTTTGAGAATTAAATAACACTAATAAAAATCCAATTAAATAATTTAATTTGATATTTAATTAGTTAGAATGGAACCGAAATAGAAAAATTCATAACAAAAGAATCAGATTTTGTTTATGCTATTGCATATTCGTATTTCATATAGTATTAATGGTGTTCACGTTTTGTTCGTTTGCTAGATAACATGTTTAGATTTCTCATCACTACAGGCTAATGTGTTTTTTCTCTTAATTAGTTAAGGATTAGTCAAATCAACATCACACTGAAAAGAATAACATCAGATATTTTATTGGAATTAAATTGTATAACTATTTTATTTTCTATCCAATTTGTGTGTTTTGTAAAGATTTACTAAATTGTTCACTCATTTGAATTATGAATGTAAAATCAATTTTATATAGGATGTACTACTCTAAAGGATCATAATGAGTAATAGCATTCTAACTTGGAATTAGAGTAGGCATGACATATAAAGATGTCATTAGTTCCTTATATAACCCCTTATGAAAGTGAATAATATGAACATGATCATATTACTAAGTGGGCCTAGATGCAATGAGATAGACATGTTTTTTTTTTTTCCATAACTTTATTATGTTTTCTTTTTAATTTTTCTCTTTCTTTTCTATTTTCTTTACATGCCTAAATTTTTTCATTTCCTTTAATATCAAACTCTAAAATATTTTCCCATAATTGTTTCACTTTGCTACGGATTTCCTCAAGGACCCTCTTTGCTCTTCTCTTTCTCTCACGACCCTTATTTATTGCACTCCCACCCTTTGACTCGTATGAGTCCATTCTAGCATGAAGGGCACATAATTGTTGTATTAGGGCCTCAAATTGGGGAGGAATAGAGTCCCCATAATGCTTACCACCACTTTCCATATTTGTTTATTTAGCGTAGAACTAGCAAAGCAATAAAAAACAAGTAAACTATCCCTAAAAGCAAGTGAAAAACAAGATACAAATCGTTGTGCACAAAGTAAACTAAACCTAAGTGCATTACCCTAATCAACTAATTAAACCAAAGTTCAAATTCTAAAGTTTAAAGTCCAATGGTCCCAAAATATAAGGGCCAAGAAATATGAATTAAAAGAATTATGCTTTTTTTTACACACTCCCAAAATTCAAGAAGAAAAAGGAATACACAAAATATTTAATATTTATTACAAAAGTGTGCGCTCAAAGTCCACCAAGCTAACAAGGGAAACCTTTGAAAACAAAAAAAAAGTGATTAGCACAAAATAATATCCAAAAGACAAAGACACTCTCAAACTCACAAGTGTATGTATTCAACTTCTCTCTATCAATCTTTAAATGCTTAGAGCAATCCCTAAAGTCAAATCTCAATAACCTCAAGATGCTACCAAGAGTGATGGCACACTTCAACTAATATCAAGAATGTCAACAAAGGAAATACTCTAATAACGAAACAAGAGATCAAAAAAGATAAACAAGAAAAACTCAATTAGGAAGCACAAACCAAATCAAGAATGTAACAAACAAGAATGCAAGACAAGCAATAAAGAGGCAAAAGAAGAAAGGTACACACGATAATGAAATTATTATTTGACAACTTTAGAATCAAAAAGACAAACTAAAAACAAATGTAAGAAGAAAGTAAGCACACAAATGACAATCTAGAACTCTAGAATGCAAGTTTAATTATTAAGTCGACAATAAATCCACAGGATATCTCTAACAGGTTTAAATTACAAATTATTAGGATTATTCAAAACTTAAACAATTTAGGGTAACCTTTTAAAATGGACAGTGTACCTTCTCCGCCTGTAAACAGATTCATGAACTTAAAATCTCAACTCAGGACCAATATCCTGATGTTTTACCTTAAAAACATTAGTAGTGACTCCACGGTTTTCAAAAGGAATTCGGAAACCTATTATCTTTTTAAGGTCAGCCTCCCACCACTATCTTGATCGCGACAATGAATAAACATTGAATAGGATTGTAAAATAAGGAAACAAATATTACCGTCAGGGAAACAAAATAGAATATGCTTAAATTTAGATACCACCACAATACATTCTCAAATGTTAGCAAAAATATAAACTAATTCCATTCAAATCATAAAAAACAAAACGTATAATCTAAATAAAACCTTCACATACCTTAAAAGAGACAAGTTTGACAAGGACAACACTAATTCAAAACCACAATTTCTTCACTTAATAAACAAGACGAAAGAAATACAAAACTCATTATTACATTTCATATTTATATGTATGACAGTTTAAATTCAATTCATTTTATATTACTATTTATATATGTTACCATATGAAAGTGATGTTTTAATCTAAATTTTTATAATAATAGAAAATTTAATTTGTATTAACAGTTACTTTGAAAAATCTTTACATAATTCACAAATATTTCATTTAATTATCTTAAAAATTAATATAAAAACAAACCATTAATTTCCCTAGCTTAGCGTTAAAGATATTGAATTCAATAAAAACATTAATTAGCCGTTACAATAACATTAAACGGAAATCAGTTAAATGATTTTATTTTCATTTTCACTCATTTGTTACTTTTTCATCTTTCTATGGTTCTTTCCTTATATTTTTCTTTGTCCAATTAATTTAATAGGGATAAAAACATATTTTAAAATGATTTAACAAAATTAATTTTTATAATTAATATGGATTTTCTTCTTATGTGTAGTTTAATCTTTATATTTTACATTCTACATTACAATTATCTTTTTCTAAAATACTATTCTTAATTATTAAAAAACAATTCTGCTCTCATTTATGTTTCCAGAAAATAAACTTTTATATAAAAAAATAACACTATTTTAAAAATAGATATTATTAATGTATATTTTATACGGTGTTAAATAAAAAATCCTGATTTCTCCCGTTCAAAGCATGAAAAACGTAAAAAAAAAAGATATAACCCCATGTAAATGCATAGGTAAATTACTAGTAATATATATATATATATATATATATATATATATATATATATAATATTTGTGAAATTTTTAAAATTTTAAAACATGAATAATTGTTTGGTAATTGGGGGTGTTATAAAAAGGTGAAGGAGGAGGTCGAATTTGTTGTATGATTAATCTTAACCATTCATTATATTGTACGGTCCAAATTCACTCCCGAAAGAAGGTCGAATCCGTTCGACACACATGCGAAGGCAAACTCCACAGTCCGTCTGAAGGAAGGAAAAAGCCAGGGATTGAGTGAAAACAGAGCTAACCAACGTTAAGAATTTGAATATTTTGTAATAAAAATAATAAGCTTTATTTGTAAATGACAGATTTGAGCGATTAGTGAAGAATGTTAAAGGAAGCGTTCATTAGTTGTTGAAAGTCTAGTGGGTATAAGATGAAAAATTAAATAATAAAAATGATATTGATTTGCATCAACCTCAACAAAGAAGGTAGGGTATAATACGCACGATTACGAACAAGTCATGACAATATCTCTCATCCACAAATTTTCGCAACTCTCTGCGTGAAGTTCATCAGGTGAGTGAAATACTACATACTTGCACCACATTAAAAGGGTCACACTATTTTTCTTTTTGTACTATTCATATGAAAAAAGAACACAAAGTGTGTGTTTATTTTAAAAGAAATAATTAAAAAGACCTAGCTTGTAAGTTGTAATTAAAATAGTCTGCAACTATTGCATGAAAATTGTGAAAACAAAGATAAATAAAAGAAAAAATAAATAATATAACAATTGCTTACGAATTAAAATTTGTTTTTATCATTGAAGTTCTAGATCAGCCGACAGAGACATATACTAGTTTAGCCTATATTGTTGAGTTTAAATATTAGAAAATAAAATTGCAGTAAATTTTTTATAGGAATGCTTTTCATCTTTCACTCTCGTAACATGAAATACTATTTAATCATAAGATTTTTTCCGATCTGTATAATCTTGCCAAATTAATAGTAAAATTTTTACATTGAAAATTATATGAATATCACTTAAAGTTTAAGATAAGTGAATATTAATAATATTTTTAAATAAAAAATTATATTTTTGACTTTTTATCAGTTTTTATTCTATACTGGTTGATAAACCCTAATTATAAATATGGTTTTGCGGATTTAGTTTATAAAATAAACTATTAATTATAGTTGGCTTTTTTATAATATAGGTTTGAGATTATGATAAAAGTATTTTGTTTTCTCATATTAAATATATATTGAGAAAAACAAAAAAAAACATGTAACCAAGATGACACAAATGCAATCACTAGTGATAATTATGAGATAACATATGATGTAACACAATTTAAAAATTTCAATAAGATTGAAAAATTAATAAAAGATTTTATTTGCTAATTAACGAATAAATTTATATTCATGAGAACACTTGTTTAAATATCCTATATGAAAAGATCTTAGTTATGAGTGTTTAAATCCTGCTTTAAATACTCATCAAACCGAGACATACATATGTTCTAACCTAATGAGCTATTGCTGAAAAAAAAGAAACTAAAAGTGATATATTTAAGCCAAATATTTATTAACAAAGAGATAATAGTACTAACCTTATGAATAGAGGAAGATCTAAACCTAGAAAACAAATGGAAAGAGTTACTGTGTCATTAGATGAGATCTAGGAACTGCGTTATAAATGCTGTGGTTACTTTCTACTTGCTGCTTTATAAAAGAGTACTCATATTCTCATCTTCCCTTGAGCATCCTAGCCATAGGTATACCATACCTACTAAAAAACGCAGCAGGGACAGATCATATCATGTGATATATAAGCATATATTTACACAAAGCAAGAGGTAGAAGAAGTGAGAAATTTTGCAGAAAATAGCTGAATATTAAAACTTAATCTACAATTATGCCTTTTCACCTGGTATTCTGAAAAAGCAAAAATTGTGTATTTTGTGGAAAAAGAGAGAGATATAAAGTGGTTATAATGGGTAGGGGAAAGGTGGAGCTGAAGAGGATTGAGAACAAGATTAATCGTCAAGTGACATTTGCAAAGAGAAGGAATGGGTTGCTCAAGAAAGCTTATGAACTCTCTGTGCTCTGTGATGCCGAGGTTGCCCTCATTATCTTCTCCAACCGTGGGAAGCTCTACGAGTTCTGCAGTGGTTCTAGGTACCTATATTCTTATAGATTTTTTTTTTTATTTGTGTGTGTTCCCTTGAGTGTGAAATAAGAACCTGTGGTTTTTTGGGGGATCTTGTTTTCTGGGTCTGCATTGATTTTCTTTTCTTGTTTCATTGAATACTTAAAGTTTACATCTTGCTGCTGCTGATAAAGTGGGTTGTGCTTGTATTTTTCATTAGGGGTTTGAGTCTTGTGAACTTTTTTTTGGGGAATTCCTTTGCTTTGTCTTCGGTTTTCTGTCTGATTTGTAGGGCTTGATGAAGGTGTTGCTTGTTTTTTCATTTTCTAGGTCTCTCTTAGAATCTTGATTTCTTTGTTGTTTAAATATCCCATGTTTTTAAAGAATTATTGTTGGATCCTAGCTACAGCTTGTAGATCATTTTTCTTCAAAATCTTAACTTGAGAATCCAAGCTCATACACAGAGGTTGTCTTCAGTTTTTTTTTTCTTCTGGTCTTTTAACCTTTTTTTTTTCTTATGGTTCAATTTCAGTTGATGGCTTAATGAATTTAATAATGAAATTGAACAATATTTTATTAGTGTGTAATATCACAGTAATATCGGTCTAAAACAACCCTTTTTGTTTTATGCAAAATCTAAACTGGGATTATACTTTTGCTGTTATTCTACGATTATAATAATCCTATTTTATTAGTGTGTCTCGCTAGCTTTCGGAACTTTCTCTTCTTAAAGAGTTTGGACGAAACTTAAAAGGGGGGGAAACCGCTGGGAATGTTGGGGTGTGGTCTCCTTCTATGGAGCGGCAGAAGTTTCTTTCAATAGTATTAAACATTTCATATGAAATTACTCATGTATTTTCCCTTAAACCCTACTGGGATTCGGAATTGTTTGTTGATAACTCTGACCAAGGGATTTAGAGTGCAGTCCTTGATATCCTCATTTCCTTAATAAAATAAGGAAATTTATTAAATCCTTGATGTTTAAAATATATGCTCAGCATCTGTGAGGATTAAACTATTCTTTTATTATTTATAAAAGATTATTTACAAAAAGATATTGTTAATCTAATTGATGCTTTTTTCCTTTTATTCAAAAGGAATTATCTTCTGTGAAGCTGTTATTTGTGCTTGAGGATATAGTATACTAATAATTATTGATTTAATAGTTATTAAAATACTTTGAAAAGTTAAACTTTTCCATTTGTTTTAGTGGGTCCAATTTTTCTAAAGCGATCATGAACACTTGTATTAATTCTTTGCGGTAGGGTAAGATAGGGTATCTATTGCCGATTCCGGTGAACAATTTCTTTACGGATTTGTAGGCGCTTCCATGAGTGGGACACTTGCATTAACAATCATTGATTTGGACATCAATTTAAAATTATGATAATATATAAGAAAACTTTTAAAATGTTCATATATAAGAAGATTTATAACAAACATTTTAAATTATTATCCTAATAACGTGAATACGTGAGTGATGTGTACATAATTTATTGAACTTTAAAACAATTCATCTAAACTTGTTGTTTGTCATTTTTCTTCTCTTTTCTTTTTAAAAAGTGTTACAATCTTAACCATTACATTTCCTATTAATTAACAAATAACAACTACTAATATTTTTTCTTTCAAACAATAATGACTTCACTTTAGAGGAGTGAATTCCCTTTACTCTTAAGCGAGAATTGTTAATGCGCTTTTCTTATGAAGTCTAGCCCTTACTTTGTAGGAGAACCGGATCCTATATTTTTGAATGTCCAAATCTCAATGTTTATTTTGCGTTAGCTTAATAAGTTTGTTAGTTCCTGCTGAGTGTAAGTTACTTGCGTTGAATAAAAGAAGGAATTGAATATTTACCTTCCTACAAATTGCCATTGAAAAGTGTTGTTTTTGGCCTTGATAATCGCGCAAAGTCACTTGTTTCTTGTACTGTAAAACAACCAAAGCTGTTCGTTGATTTACACCAATCATAATGCAACATTATAACGACCAATCTTCATTTTAGGACCCTTAAATCATTGTGTATTATATGATAACAAACTCTGGCATTCTGGACCTTTTGATAACTATATTTACTACCCCAAGATTCTCTTTGTGGCTGTATACTTGGTTCTGATTAGACACTCACCCATATGTCAGAACGCATCAAAAGAAAGAGAAGATGAAAAATTTTGCATTTGCATTCAATGCAAAAGATAACATTTGGGTACAATGTCATACTTTAAATATAAAATAACTAGAAAGACAAATACTTAAATTAATATATGGTAATCTTGTGCTGAATATGTATGTATATTACTTCTGTAAGTTTATATATATATATATATATATATATATATATATATATATATATTTATATATATTTATATTTATGTGTTTCTTTGTGTGTATGTATATTACTTCTGTCAGTGCCATTAAGTAACTTCTCTCTTGGGTTAGATACAAGGGCTTCCTTACTATTATATATTCTCCAGTGAATTTTTGTGACTTTGTAATTGAAAATATAAGTATACCACTCTAATTTGGTATTTTTCAATGTTTGAGGAGATAGATGAAGTGAAAATAAATAAAATAAGAGAAGAAATAAAAACGTGATAGATGATATATAGATAGAATAAGAAGAGAGAGATAATATAAAAAGTAATATGAAATGGTGTATGATATATAATTGGTGTATAAATATATCATTGATGCTTATAAGCTCCCAGCACGTGTTATTATTTGGGATCCTATTGGCATGCATCATAACATAATAATTATAGCATAATCACCATATAATGTAGTTTTTTACTGTTTTTTGGCTAATTAAACATCACACAATTCACCATCTGAAGGGGTGCATGCAGCTTATCTGTATGTGTAGAGAGGCGATGCATGATACCACATTGTTGGTTCTGTGAAGAATATGTGATTCTAACTTCTAGAAGTTAATCATGAAGACAAACCCTGCGTATGTTTTGCTATGCATTGCAATCCTTTGATCCGTGTATCATTTAGTTAGTTGAACGGATTATATTGTTACAAGTGTTGCCCTGTAATCCTATTATAGATATTATCTTTGGCTGGTAAAAAAAATCTATATCTATCCCATGCCCTGTATTAAACTTTAATGATAGAGATGAATATTAGTTGCTGGTACATATGCAGACATGTAGGCAATTTTCCCTCTGGTTTTGGTGTTTTTTTCAAATACAATAAGAAAAAAGAGATTAAAATAAACGAAGTTTTTATAGCTAAAATGGCTATGAGTGAGAATCAACTATCTCGTATAACACTGCAGCAGATTATTATTTATTTACTTTTATCAAGATTTACTCTTTTCAACTTTCATGCTTGATATATAGCTTTATGTTTACTCTTATGGCTTGTCGAGGCTACAAGTACATGGGAATAGTAGTTAGTTCGGACTTAGTCTTGTCAGTTGTTTGTGGAGCTTTGCAGCGGCCACTTTGACTCCTTTCTGACGATTATTGACCTTTTTTTTCTTTTTCAGACATCTTGTGTTTTAAGATTAAGTGTGAGTTTGATGTCCTACGTTAACTCAGTAATTTTAGTTAACTAATAAAAAAATTGGACTAGTTGTAGTTACTGATTTTTTAATAATTTCCAATTAAGTGAATAAAAAAATTGTCCAACTTGTAGCTTAACCAGCAAAAGACTGTTGTTCAACTGATGAGGTTGAGTTTGAAATTCTACTTGTTTAAATATGGTCGAGGAGAGAGTCTTGTTGATATAAATTCTATATGTTGTGCACTGTATGTAGTATAGATATAAACTCTTCAATTTCCACACAGGAGTGTATATTGTACTTGAATTCTTGGACAAGTCAGAATAATGTATACAAATAAAAGTTATAGAAAAAAATAATTTTATTGTGGAAAGCCAGAGGACTATTTTCATTAAATGTATTATAGAATCTGAACTGTTTTGCCTTTATATTTTGTTTCTCCGGGTTTAGAGGGGTCTCACTACGTCCCATCTCCCTTCTATCTTGTCAAAAATAAAAAGAATAAAGGAGATTCTGATTCCTCTTAATCTTGGCGAGATGTAATTACACACACATTATTTGGGCCTAGGCCGAAGGTCTTCTTTTTCTCTTTTTCCCTGTCACTGTAATATAAATATAACCCATAAGTTCTGTAATTTAAGTGATATTTTTGAGTAATAAAACTCTGATTTACTTAGATTAATTCTCTATGATTTTTGTGTGTTACTATTGGTTTCAGCATGGCCAAGACACTTGAACGGTATCACAGATGCAGTTATGGAGCCCTGGAAGTAAACCACCAACCTGAAATAGAGACACAGGTGCTCAGTCCTGTTTTGATTTAATAATTATTTTGGTAATTGCTTAAATAATTTTTTAATCGGATAGAGGGTAGAAAATGCATAAAGTGGGATATTGTTTGGCTTTCCATGTAAGCAACTACCTATGATTTTTATAATTGTTACTTTAAAAGTGTAATTTAGAACCATTTTTAATTAGTTCATGGTGTAAAACTCTTTACATTAATACTATTTTTCAATTCAACTCTAAAAATAAAGTTGTTTTGTCAAGCTAATCCCTTGAGTTATGTACTACCCTATTACAGATCTTTAATTTATATGGATTCTTTATTAAATAAGAGGTTGATTCCCTTTTTCTTTTGCAGTTGTGTTTTTATACTCATGTTCATTTCCTTTCTGAATGCATATGTATCACTTATGTCCCTGATAGAAAATGTAATCTGTGCTAGTCCATTTACCTGGATTAGTGAATTTGGGCAAAGTCTAACACATATAAACCACCTTGTGCAGAGGCGCTACCAAGAATACCTGAAGCTAAAATCAAAAGTTGAGGCACTACAGCAAACACAAAGGTAAATGCTAGTGCAATTATCGGAATCCTGTACAGACAGGGTATTTCTGTTTGAAAAAGTATATAATATATTTGTAATATATATATAGCACCTTCTATATTTTTCTGTGTTTTATCCCTACAAAATTTATAGTTTTTAATTCATAATCACTTTAACTAATTAATGATAAGTTACACATTTATACATATGTCATGTATTATATGTCACAAAAAAATTTAAAATATTAAGCAGATTAAAATTAAATTTTATTATACTTATAAAGACTAAGAATTAAGCTGTAATAATTATATTCTTGTTATCAATATATAGAAATTGAAAAAATAATACTTTTATTTTATTTTTGTTTCAAATGTTTGTATATGAGAAAAAATTGTTCTCACCGGCATTGTACAAATTTCAATAACAAGAAACATAATAAAAATAAAATGATGTTCTTGTGATTATAATTTATAACAATATGAACATTAAAATTGAAAAATAAAAATGAATCACTGAATCCCAATGCTGGTAAAATCTAAGACAAAAGTATGAATGAAAACCAAATTTTCATGTATGTAGAAACCTCCTTGGGGAAGAACTGGAGCACTTAGATATTAAGGAGCTTGAGCAGCTTGAACGTCAACTGGACTCTTCCTTGAAGCAAATAAGATCCAACAAGGTATGCAAATTTGACATTGAGTGTGATATTAAACTAACTTATATATATCATTTTCACGTTATAGAATATTTTTTGTCTTGTTTATTGTATGAATATTATTGTTGTTATTTTTGTTGGAAAGATGGGTTTTGGTTATAGATGCCTAGTGCCGCATACAATTCTTGCAATTTGAAAGTCATACACTAAGTAGGGTGGAAACTGGTCAACAGGAACCTACAGCCTAGCCTATATTAAACCTAAGTCAAGATAACTAATTAATTTGATAAATGATTTAGATTGAAGATTTTTTAAAGTTTATTTAGTTAAATTGATTAGGTTTTAAGTTGATTAAAAGGTTTTTTAAATTTGGCAAATCAACCAATTTAAATAAAAGTACATGATATAATATTAAGGTATTATTATAATTATTTTTATATAAACATATATATAATATTTTGATATTATATATTCATTAGTTCACCCTTTGTTTTATATATATAAGATTATGTTTATTAATATATTTAAATGTGTTTTTATAGATTTATTTGATACACATTATTTTAAATAAACTTTCAAATACGTATTAAGGTCGAGTTAAACTTTTGGAAAGGGTAAGTCAGATCTCAAAATGAGACACATATCCGATAACAAGTGACGCTCATACTTTTACTATCAAGAAGTAAATCAGGTAAAAAGTAGTTTGGTCTAACCTATTATCAACTCTAATACTAATTAAGATAAAAATTAGTTATGATCATTGTAGTCAAAATCTTAATTTAAATCTTAAAAATATCATGATTTAACAATTTTTTAAAGGTTTTATGATTTAAATAGGTTGAAAAATCTTAGTATAACCAAATTTTACCTAAATCCCCATTATAAGTTTTGAAATGTTCGATTTGAACATCTAACCTATTTTGATCTCAAACTCATAACTAAAAGACTTAACATTTCCAAAATCAATGTTGCTTAGCCCAAGAACCATCTCCGTCAACCAAGTTTTAAGCATCTAAAGTTGTCTTCGAACAAATTCCAAACATCTAAAGTCATCGTCTAGGTTGTTTTGTGTGGTTGTTTTTGAACTTGGAGACTTGTAGTTGTTAACTTTCTAATTTATTACTATTTAATGAGTATTATGCTTTAAATGTTAATAAAGTTGCAAAGGAAAGAAAGAAACACAAGGGATGGGAAACAATTGAATTGATTCACATTAACACATAACATAAAGAAGGGTGGTTTATATAGACATAACAAAGCATAAGAGAAACTAACAAACTCTCTAAAACTAACTAACAGCCTTTCAAAATAGAAAAACAGAAAAGAGGGCTAAGAAATTATTTTCCTTTAACATCCCCCCTCAAACTCATGTTGCCAAAGGAGGTAACCATGAGTTTGGATCGAAAATCAGTAAAAGCAGACCCTGACATAGGTTTAGTGAACATATCTGCAACTTGAAAATGAGTTGGAAGATGGAAGATCTGTTTATCCTTTTGAAGAACCTTGTCTCTCACAAAATATAGATCAAGTTTAAAATGCTTTGTCCTGGAGTGTATGACAGGATTGACAACTAGAAGAACAACCCCTAGATTATCATAGTAGATTTTTGGTGAAGGCACAAAAATGTGAAGCTCATGAAGAAGAGATTTTATCCATATTAGATTAGATGTTACAACTACAATGCTTCTCTACTCGGCTTCAGTTGAACTCCTGGATACAACATGTTGCTTTTTGGATGACCATGAGACTAGATTTTTTCCTATATATACACAATAACCAGATGTGGATTTTCTGTCATCTAAGTCAGAACCCCAGTTAGAGTCACAAAAGGCTAGAAGGTCCATGTTAGGTGATGGTTGAAGTTGTAAACCATGATGAATTGTGCCTTGAAGGTACCTGAGAATTCTCTTGACAGTCTTCCAATGATGATCTTGAGGAGCATGCATGTACTGACATACCTTATTAACAGCATAGGACAGTTCAAGTCTTGTTACAGTTATATATTGTAGTCTTCCCACTATAGACCTGTAAAAGGTAGGATCATGGAAGGAAGAGGATCCATTAGCAGTGAATTTAAGATTAGTGATCATAGGTGTTTGTTAAGGCTTGGAGTCATGCATTGAGGCTTTATGAAGAATATCTCTGATATATTTTGCCTGGGAAAGGAAAAGGATATTATTTGGTTGATAGATGGCTTCAATGCCTAGGAAATAATGAAGAGTTCCCAGATCTTTGAGTTTAAATAGGGTGTTAAGATGAGAAATCAGGGTCTGAATTTCTATTTGGGAGCTTCCTGTGATAAGAACATCATCAACATAAACTAATATAAGTATGGTGGATTTTAGTGTTATTTTGATAAACAATGAAGTATCAGTCTTGGCAGTTGAGAAGCCTAGTTGGTCTAGAACGTTTCTTAGTTTTTAGAACCATGATCTTGGGGCTTGTTTGAGACCATATATGGTTTTCTTCAGTTTGCAGACTTTTCCTTTATTATGAGTTAAATCCTGGTGGCTGTTGCATGTAGATAGTTTCTTGAAGGTCATTATTTAGGAAGACATTGTTGATATCTATTTGGTGAACATGCCAAGCTTTTGAGATAGCAAAAGTAAGAACAATTCAAACTGTGGCTGGTTTAATGACAGGGCTGAAAGTGTCTGTGAAGTCAAAACCCTCTCTTTGGCGAAAACCTTTAGCTACCAAGCTGGCCTTGTGTTTTTGAAAAGTTTCATCAGCATTATACTTAGGGGGTGGATCCACAAGAGTCCAAGTATTTGTTGAGAAGAGCATTATATTCTATTTTCATAGCTTGACACCATTCAGGTTTGGATTGTGCTTCTTTTACTGATGTAGGTTCTATAGTATGATCATAACTAGGAGTAGTTACAGCTGTTGCATAAGTTTTTGGCTTGAATATACCAGCCTTGGCCCTTGTTATCATATGGTAAGTATTGGTTGAAAGGTTCTCAGGTAAGTATGTGGATTTCAACAGAACCTGCAGAAGATACTGGACTAGTAGATTGAGTGTTAGTAGCATGGGAATTATGAAGTATATGATCTGGAGGAGTGTTAGGGATAGGATTAGGTTCTTAAGGTGTCACCAGTTGAATATAATTAGGTATATATTCTGGTTCAGAAGTAGTATTATTTGAGGCAACAAAAGGATTAGGATACAATTTATAAAACATTTTCTTCAAACTTAACATGTCTAGAAATGTATAATTTTCTTGTAGGGGATAAGCATTTATATCCTTTATGTTGATTGCTATAGCCCAGAAAAATACACATATGAGTTCTGAAATCCAGTTTATGTTGGTTGTAAGGTCTTAAGAAAGGATAACATGCACAATCAAATATTTTTAAAGAATTATAGTTAGGACTTCTATGAAACAACTTTTGATATGGATTAATATTATTGAGACCTTCAGTTGGTAAGTAATTAATCAATATTACGACAATTAGAAATGCTTCTCCCTAATATCCTAAAGGTAAAAAAGCTTCAGCTAGGAGGGAAAGACCAGTATCAACTATGTGCCTATGTTTTCTTTCAAGTGATCCATTTTGTTCATGTGTGTGAGGACCTTGAGTGATTAAGTAATTGCTAAATTTTAGAAACTCCTTTGCATTATCAGTTTGTAAAGCTTTTAGTTTAGTATCAAGTTTTAATTTAGCTAAGGCTTTAAACTGTTAAAAGGCTTCAAAAGCCTGGGATTTGGAATGTAATAAGAAAATCCATGTGAACTTAATTAGAGAAAGCATCTAAAAATATTATGTAGTATCTTGCACCATTAGAAGTAGGAATAGGACTAGGTCCTCATATATCACTGAAAACAAGTTCCAAAGGTTTAGTATACATGGATATAGAATCAGTGAAGGGTAGCTGGTGAGCCTTACCCATACAACATGAATTACAAATATTGACAAAATTCATAGAATTACAAGGAATTTGGTTTTACCTAAGAACAATTTTAACAGTATTGAAAGCAGGATGTCCAAGTCTTGAGTGCCATGTTTGAAAAGTAGTAGTAGTCACATTATTGGCATGGAATTTTGCAGGATCATTATCAATATTATGATGTAGCAAATGGGAAACACATAGAGACCATTTTTAACTTGACCCTGCAAGAGTATTTCCTTGGTTTCCTGATTTTTGACAGTACAATAGTTAGGAAAAAAAATTTAAAATATACTCTATTATCATGTAAAAACTAAGAGACACTTAGCAGATTCTTTGTTATATCAGGAACATGAAACAAATTATTTAAAATCATAGTTTTAGAATTCATAGGTGATTTAATAAATGCATTTCCAAAGTGTTTAATAGCCAAACCTGTGCCATTACCTATATGAACTCCTTCTAATCTTATTGTGTAAGAGTTCTTAGTAGGCATGTTCTTGTCATCATGGGTTATGTGATGAGAGGCCCCTTAATCCGGATAGCATAATGGATCAAGAACAGTGGATGGTGTAGCTATCTAAGGTGAATCTTGAGAGCTGTAAAAGTCATACTGTGACATGTTTACTTGAGGTAGATTTGGTGTTTATTGTTGGTACCTGTGCCAACAATCAGATGCAGAGTGGCCATTTTTTCCATAAATTTGACATATTAGTCGATTTTGATTTTGATTCCACGAAGATCTTCCTTTTCCAAAATTAGATCTCCCTTTGCCTTAATTATAAAAACCACTATTGTTGGTTTTGCCTCCTCTATAACCACCTCTGTGGGTGAAAATTTGTTGATCTCTGCTAGGATTTGAATTTGTTGATGGACCTGTTATTTGATGTGCATGTGCCAGAGGAAGGAGTTGTTTCTTGTATCTATCCAATCTTTCTTCTTGGGCAAAAAGAGCCTATATGGAGTCAACCAAGTAAGGTTCAAGTCTGGAATGTATAGATGTGACAAAGGCTTCAAATTCTTTAGGTAAGCCATCAAGAATTACAGCTATATGATATTCATTTGAAACTGCATATCCTATGGCTGCAAGAGAATCAGTGACTCTTTTTATTGCAAGGAGATAATTGTTGATTGTGGAATCTTTCTTGATTATTCTGAGATGGACCTTCAACTTTATTACCTTGGCTCGTGTTTGAGTTGTTAGTAATTTATGAGTCTCGCCTAGATTTAGTGTGAAGTGTGTAGGCCAACCATTTTTGTCAAGATTGAGGGAGTCATGGAAGCTAGAAGCCAAGCCATCAGAATCTGGTCTTGTTCATAATTGGTATATTCTTGATTCAAGACTTGTGTGGTTGAATTTGTCTGTTGAAGAAACTTTTGAGGGATCTCATTCCTATCGATAAACTTTTGAAGCTTGACACCTTTGATGGTGGCAAGAACTTGTTGCTACCACAGTAGGAAATTTTCATCATCTAGTTTGATGGATATGGGAGTGGTAAATGTTTGTGGGGAGAAGAAAGCACCGAAAGTCATGGTGTGAGAGAAACGAGAAAAAAAAGAGCTCTATGATACCATGTTAACAAAGCTGCAGAGGAAGAAAAGAAACACAAGGGATGGGAAAGAATTGAATTGATTCACATTAACATAGAACATAAAGAAAGGTGGTTTATATAGACATAACAAAGCAGAAGAGAAACTAACAAACTCTCTAAAACTAACTAACAACCTTTCAAAATAGAAAAACAGAAAAGAGGGCTAAGTAATTATTTTCCTTTAACATTAAACAAGTTTATTTAAATTTTTTAGATGATAAATTATGAGTTTATATGCATCTATAAGAATATAAACATATAAACAAGTGTATATGAAACTTGTAAAAATCTTGAGTTATGATTTTATTAGTTATGATTTTTGAAAACTCTCTTCAATTCAAATTAAAATTTCAATTTTGATTTTGGTTATAATTATGAATGATGTGATGATATTTAAACACCTAATAGTTTTTTCATAAGTGGCTTTATGTTGAATTTCCCTTTTGGATTCACTTATATTCAAATTTATAGGAATGAAATAGGTAGTAATTACAAACAACATGCATAGTCCAAATCTACCCTAATTTATCAACAATATGTTGGTAGCAATCAAGGTATTTGTATATGACAATTTATTTTAAAAAAATAACATATTGTTTGCTTTCCTTTAAAAGTATATGAAAAAGATCTGTTGGAAAGAAAATTTCACTTTCTCTTTTGAACTTGACTTGACGAGAAAAAATATATTGTATGAGACTGAAGGTACATGAGCAATAGATGGAGAAGGAAAGAAAAGGAATATAAAGCATAAGCAAGTAATTGAAAAAATAGAAGCTATAAAGAGAAACTTTTTTGGTTCATAAATATAAAACTCTTTTATTGAATTTATGTGTATTATAAAAATTTGTTAGTTAAATTAAAATCATTAAATTTGTTTAAAATTTATTATAGTTTTCTAAAATTGTCTTTAGGGTGATTATAACTCATTATTCAATTTTCTCCTCTTGTTTTTAATCTACTTACTACTCAATTATCATAAAAAGATAAATAATGTAATTAATATATCTCATTTATTATTATACTGATTCAAAAAAAAAGTTATACATTAATAAAAATATTTTGTTAAAAAAATAATTAATAGCATAAAAGTTTAAAAAAGAATCTTACATATTTATAAATGAAAGTAATGTTTTCATTGATCAAATTAAACCGTGATACACCGGCCATAAATATAGAAAAGCAAGCTAACAATAAAATAACTGAACTGTTCTTTACAGGGGGTGTAAAGGTGTGATTGTCGAACAATTCAAAATGTACATGAAACGTAAAATCTGGTACAAGGAGGTGCTTATACAGATACAAATACGGAGTGCTCTTGTACGCTGGGCGTGGTATAGGGCACTCTATGGCGGTGTTGCAGTCCGCCTGGATTAGCTTCTTTTGCCTTGACACAATTGGTGGTTGTACCTGCAGTTATTCTCCGACGCTCAAGTCAGTATCTTGGAATACTGTTAGACTTAGAAAGCAAATCAGAGAGAATTATGCAAGTTAGAGTGTAAGGTTCAGAATTGGGGGGATCCCTTATACCTTTTTGATGAGGTTTATATACCTGTTACTGGTGCTCCATTATTGGTAGGACTCGTTCCTTGTTTTCTGGCATAATGCAAGAAAGGTAGTGGGTCCCTGTGTCGTTCACGAGCACCATCGCTGTAGTGGGTATTTCCACTTGCTTGGAAAGCGTTAATGCTTTATTATTTTATTCATTGTTCCCTTTTATGCGTGACAGCGTGATTCCCATTTTCAACCTCTCAAGACAGAGTCAATCTCGTGCCGGGGTTATAAGTATGGGCTCGCTACGCAGTATAGGAAATTCAATATTCCGCCTATGGCTTGGCGGAGTAGTATGCATTGGAAATACTTTATGCATGTGTATAAGATATTCAATATTTTCCACCTTGGCGGAGTAATAAGCTTAGGCGGAGTAACATGCCTTGGCGGAGTTATATGCCATGGCGGAGTAACGTGCCTTGGCGGAGTTACGTGCCCTGGCGGTATGTACTCCGTATAAAAGTAATTATAAGGTATTTGAAACGTACTTCTCCTGTTCAAAATGCTGATCTGGCAAAGCATTAAAACCATGCTCTTGGGGGCCGGTGTTGGGACCGGATCAATAACTAACTATAGTTGTAAAAACAGAATTAACGAACTTCTAACCATACTTATTATCTCTGTAAAGCTTTCACACATAATATTAGGGGTGTCTATCGGTCGGGTTCGATCGGATTCGGTTACTTTTGAGTCCACCCGTTGTTATCCATAAAACACAAACAATAACCCATTTTCACCCAATACTACGGTCGGTTTGGTCAGGTTCAGTTAATTGCGGTTCTTGATTTTTTCGGTCGGGTTTTTCAGTTAAGTTTCTTAGGAAAATTTAATTTTTATTTTTTGCCAAACACCTTTTACGTATAAAATAATTTTAGCAAAAACTTGCATATAAAAATGATGTATTTCATGTTTTAGAACCAACGTCTATTGGAATATGAAAGTGACATAACATTGAAGCAGTAGGAATTAATTCTATTAGATTATTTTTTTCTAATTATAGATTGTACTAGTATTAGAAAAGAACTTAAAAGTTATTAAGTGTTCAGATCTAACACATGCATTTAGAATATAATGATTTGATGATAAACTCATGTATGACTTCAAGTTGACCACACAAAGACCAATCTTAAAAAAAGTATTGTCAATATATGTAGAAATCAGTAAAGAGAAATAACTGCATGATATCCTAGTAACAGTCCGTCAGGTATGGGTATCTTCAGGTTTTATTTTTTTAAACCGAACCTGCCCGTTCTTAGTCACAATAAACCACTTAAATGACATGTTTTTACCCAAAAACCCGTTACAAACCGACCCGTTTTTATCTTTAAAATCAGATAGCTCGGGTTCGCACGGATAACGTCGAAATTGGACACCCCTACATAATATGGTGTGAAAAGTTGTATACACTATACAATTGGATGCATGAGTGAAAATTCCTGTTTACCCTCCATCTATTTTCAAGTTGCTACAGTTTGCCAACCCTATTGCTTAGGTTTTGGATTGCTGCAGCTGCAATGCTTGCTGCTTCTACGCAAACAAAAAACAGTTGAAATTCTTATGACGTATATCCATATTGTGGAAGTGTTTGACAAGGAAAAAACATGTATAAATATGAGTATGAGATGTTAAAAAAAACAAAATATATATGAAAATAACCTTGAAACATTGCATGAGATTTTTTCACTATTTTCTCTTAAATAAACTACTATAAATAAATGTTTCCATATATTATTTTCTTCTAAAGAAAATTATAACAACAAAAATCTTATTTTTCTTACTATTTTTTTCACATTATTTTTTCCAACTCTTTTAAACATATGGCTAAGTTACGACACCGCTCGTAAAAAGATATAAAGTTGTGGGTGTATTTTACTTTGACCCGAAGCCAATATCAAACTTGGATGATGATATCAAACAATTCTTTCTCGTTGAAAACTAAATCAATGAATATCATATCCAATTCTCAAGAACGAAATCTGTCTTGGACAATGTTCAAGATGAATAATTTATTGGGATGAGAAGTGTTAATCTCATGTTAGATAAAAATATGTTAGTGAGATGATATATAAGTATAAGAATTTATAAATTTAATACCATAAACTTTTAAGTTGTTAGTGTATTGTTTACATATGGATTCCCTTAACCGATTTTCTATCAGTATGATGTAATGGATCTTTCAAATGGTGTAACTCGTTTCGATTCCTATACACCTAGTTCTCAAGATAAATTCATTGAACAATTTGTTTTTTTATTTAAATTTGCACTTAAGTCCCATATAGAATTAATTACCTTTTTAAATGGATACATCATATTATTTTGGAAAACATGCAACATATTTAAATGCATGATACATTACTCACATTTTAAAAGAATTTAAAAGTTATACAAGCTAAAACAAACAAAATATTTTTTTTTGAGAAAATAGTTATATTTAAACAGAAGTATAATTATCCGGTTAAGATACACACTGTTTGAAGAATATTTGTCTTAGAAACATGCATGCAGCGTTGAAAGTGGGAATTGTACATGTGTACTTATTATCTATGATACTTGTGTACTATTAACTGTTTCCGTACTGGTCAAGATTTGTTAGTACTAGATTAGTAGTCCTGTGCAAAAGCAATGTGAAGAGTAAAGGCAGAGATTGACATTTGTCTTAATATATGCTATCGAGATAGTTGTGTTGTCAGCCAGAGATTAGATTATAGATACTGTTTGGTGTCCTTGCAGGTAATCTAGTTCTGCCCCACAATTAGGGGTGGTCAAATACCGAGCAGACCGATTTTAGCCAAAAAAACCGTAAAAGAAAATAGTCATTTGGGTAAGCCAAATTCGGTTTTCGGAACAAAAATACATAAAACTTGGTTAAATATGATTATTCTCGGACGGCCACGGTAGGAATTATTATTTTTTTGGAAACTGAAGTTACCCAACTATACTTTTGGTCAGTTCAAAAAGATACCCATCCAAAACAAACTCTAACTTCAGCCCATAATCCATTGTTTAGCACTACCGTTTCAGATTCTCATCTTATCCCCTCCCTGTCTCTAGTCTCTCACATCACAGGGGTTTCTTGTTCCTTTTCTTTTATGCCGTTTTCTTGTTGGTTTGTATGCTTCTCTGCACTAGTTTTCCTCTTCAAAAGCGTTCTGCATGTACGGGAACCATCTGTCCAGAAGGTAGAGGCATCACGCCATGATGGAAGATGGTGATGCTGTTGCGCCATCGACTTGGGACAACTGTGCATTCTTCAAATTCCTTCTCAGTTTGAAAAATCAATCTATTAGATGTCTCCCTTCCTATGATTTGTGTTCTTTTCTTTAGTTTATTTTTTAATATTTTTTCTGAGTTTTTGTGAGTATTAAAATGGATGAGGCTCTTGAGGTAGTATAAATTTGATTTCTAAAACCGAAATTAGCCAAGCGCTTACCCCGAAAAACAGATATGCCTGAAACCGATAAATCCGAAGCAGACTTTCGGACGGAACCGGGGCTTAATTTTTGCTATTTTCCCAGTACTTTGTGAATTACGGTTAGGCCGAAGCCGGCCGAACCCGTCCATGCCCCACCCCTACCCACAATACACCAGCTAGCTTTTGAAAATCTGGATTCCCCATTATTTGTCCTGTCTAATTTTAAAGTAGTTGCATGATTTTTAATCTTTTTTAATAATTCTTTTGGCTTTTATTCATTTGTAAATTATACATGGTTAGAAAATTAGAGAAATGATTAATTAATAATATATAATGTAAGTGTTTTTATTTTATGAATCTAGTTTTTTAGTTGATAGATAAGTCATTTATTAATAGGAAATTAGAACTTGGTTAGTCTTAAATATTGGACCATCAATAAATGTTTATTCTTATACATATAGCTAGTCAAAAATATCTTTCTTTTTAGCCTTTTAATACTATTTTTAAAGGCATTTTTGACATATCTCCCTAAGAAAACTACTTATACAACTAAAAAGTGGAAGGCAATCGGTGACCATTTAATTGTACGCATATATCTCCACCCAAGTTCATTCCTATTTTCAGAGGATTTTTTTTAACTAATTCAGTGGCCATTTAAGACTAGGAGTGACTATTACAACAAGCTGATGTGTTACTAAAATGATAATATCAAAATTGAAAATCTGGAAAAACTAAAAATCAAAATAGAAATAGCTACCGCCCAAAAAACAAACTTAGAACTATAAAAAAATTTAAAGTTAAAACTGAATTAAAGAATAAAAACAGAGCAATAATCAAAGCTGAAATAGAAAGAACCAAGAAAATAAAATAGGAATTTGAAAGTAAAATAGAAAGAAAAGTAAAAATTTAAGACTAAAAAATGAACACAATGCTTGAAAGGATCTTGGTTTCTCGAAACACAATGCTTGATGATTAGGTAAAACATGGAAAAATGAATAATGCTCTTGCACAACTATTTGGTAAAATGCCAACTAAAGATTTTGCTAATTTGTTTTCAATGTTATCAAATTTTTTTCCCATTTATTTTGGTATAATTGGTTGTAATTTCTTTGGTGTTTCAAACCAATAATTAGTATTCATTTATTGGTTTGAGGAGGATGTTAGAGTTGATAATTGGTTACTATTTGATTAGTTGGTTGAGTTTGTTGCTTAGTTTGTTAAAAATTAGTTGAGTTATTTTGATTGATTAGTTTTCTCTTCTCTCATTTTGATTTTATAAATACCCATGTAATAATAATTGAAATCATTTTTTAAATAATAAATTTACACAACCGTGTTTGAGTCTTACCCATTTTCACTCCAATTTGAGTTGTGCTAATACAAACTAATATTTTACTTTAGTAGTTAAGAAGAGAATAATGATGATGAAGATTTTGAAAATGGAGATAATGATTCTATTTGAAAGCTTTCTTATAGATATATGATTATTTTAACTGTTTATCATTGTCTAATTAACATTAGTATTATGTTATTTAGATGCTTGAGCCTTATAGACTTGTAGTATATATGGATGTTAATTAGACAATGAATATTTGCATTTTTTATTTATTTTGATGTTTGGGCATTAGAAGCTTAAACTTGATATATATGATTATGAAACTCAGTACAAGACTTTTATGTGTAATGATGAGTTTTAATCATGGCTTATAATTATCTATTTAATTTGTGTTTATTTTTCAATTTTTAGCATTTGCAAGTGTATAATATATATACTACTTATTAATTTCCTACTCTAAAGGGTAACTATGCCAGTCATCCTGCTATCCGCTATCTCACTATAGTGGTTTTGGCTATTATCTGCTATTGACTACATAGGTGAAAAATCTCACATTAGTAGAGATATTATGAATTAATAATATATATGTGGAGAGGTTATCTTTATCCTTTAAACTAGCTTTTTAGTTTAGTTAGGTCCATTATTTCTACTATAGTATTAGGTTCTGATCAACCTTGATTGTTTGAACATTTATAGATGTTCAATCCTACAAACTTTACACATCAAATGTTTGTTATGTTTAAAAGAAAGATTTGTTAGAAAATAAAGTATGAATAAATCATTCTTATAAATTCATTTGAACTTTTGTTCTTTTGGCGATTGATTGAAATTTTTGGTGTTAATTATGGATATCTTTTTCTCGAGACAGTTTTATTCAAGGCTTTTTTATATTAAGGCTCTTCATCCATCTCGAGAAGTGTATTTAATGAGATCAAACTTGATATTCTTTCCAAAATCTTAGCTTGCTTTGTCAATTGAGTTTATAGTTGAATTTTTTTGTACAAATGATTATCTAATTAAGTCATCAACAGAAATCATGGTGATTAATAGTTGAAAATGAGAATTAACATTTTGATGAAATTACATGCTACTTCTCCTTCCTGCATGATTTCTTCAGAAATCTTTCATATTAATGACATTCCGTTATTTCATATCCAATAAACATCTTGAAAAGATTATACACAATAAAAGATACCCAAGTTGAAGTTGTGATAAAATGTATTGGAAAAGAAAGGGATAAAAAAAAAAGGTAAAGATAAGACAAAAACACAAAATAAATCGTAATTGTTATCAATATAAAGATACGAATAATGCTATAATATGATAAGAACATAATGTTATTTTATAAGCAATTGTTGACGTGGTTTTAAGGAAAAAAATAAAGCTGAACTGAATGACTTATACCATATACCTAGGTCCGGCTCAGCTCAAAAACATTAGCCGATAACATCTCTATTACATAAGGCCTAACGAGTGATGTTTAGTTTAATGTTTTAGTTTATATGATTTTAGATTTTAAAAAGTTGTTAAACTTTTATAATTATAATCAAAATTATTTTATTTATAAACAACAATAATATATATAATAATATTAATAGTAAAAATAAATCTTTTACAATAATGGATGTGGTAATGGTAGAGGTGGAAGTGGTGGTGGCAATTGTAGCAACAATGGTGATCGTGGCAGCGAAAATAATGGTAATGAAGTAATGGTTGTCATAATGGTGGGGTGGCAGAGGAAGAGGCGACTACAATGATGGTGAGGTAGCAATAGTGATGATGATAGTGACAATAACGATGGAGGTGGGGATGATTGCGATGGTGGTGGTGGAGGGGATGCTTGCAATGGCAATGATAATGATGGTGAAAGTCATTGTCGTTGTGACAATGGTGAGAACATTTGTGTCAACAACGATGGTGATGGTGAATATGATGATGGTGGTGATGGTTGTAGCTACGGCGAAAGTGGTGGTTGTGGCGGCGGCGCGGTGGTGATAGTTGTAATGGTAAGGATGGTGATAATAGTGGTAGGCGCGACAGTGATTGTGGTAGTGGTAGAGGTAGAGAGTATGGTGTTGGTGGGAATGATGGTGGTGATTATAATGGTGGCAGTGATGATGGTGGTTACAGTGGTGACAATGGTGATGGGGTGTGGTGATTATGGGAACGATAGTAGTAGTGACAGAAGTTGCTGTGGTGGTAACGAAGTGGTGGTTAGTGGTGACGATGGTGGGGATCATGGCAGTTGAGGTGATGGTGGTGACGGGGGAGGAGGTATGGTGATGGTGGTTGAGGCGGCGGTGGCGGTGGTAGAGTGGTGATGGTTATAACAATGATGACGGTGGGAGTGACAGGGACAATAGTGATACTGGGAGTAGTGCGGTGGTGATGATGGTGGACAATGATGACTAAAAGTTTGTAAAACTAAAAACGAAAATGAATTTTTTTATTTTTAGTTTTTAAAAAATGACTCAATACTGTTTTAAAAATGGGTAAAAACTTATAACACTCTTTTTACCAAACATGTTTTACTTTCAAAACCTTAAAAGCAAAAAATTAAAAACTCACAGCTCCATACGGGATATTAATTAATGATTAACAATATCTATAATGTTTTACTGCCTATAATAATTAAATGCAGAGACTTTTACAACTAGCAATGAACATTTAATTGATCATTTGTTACGTAACAAACTATTGTACCATAAGTTCAGAGGAAATGTTCCAAGCATAACATATAATTTTGCTATTAGTACTTGACATCATAATCTTAGGATTATACAACAGATTATTGTTATGATGCATCTAATTGACAACATGTTCTTCTTTATACCTGTTCCTCAAATCCAGACACAACAGATGCTTGATCAACTCTCTGATTTGCAAAGAAAGGTAACATTTGCTTACACCTTTTAATTTATATATTCATCTCTTTAGAATATAGCATTTACTTATAGGCTGACCAATAACTCTGTTTTTGATGGACACACAGGAAGAGATGCTACTGGAAACTAATAATATCCTGAGGAGCAAGGTACAATAAGAAACAATTTTCAAATATGATGCGGTAGCTGAATCTGATCTTGTCAAATCCTTGTGGTATTAAAAAACAAAGATTAACAAATCAAATTATTTATTGTTTAAAAGGACTCATTATATCATTCCCATTTGATAATGAAGTACTATTTGGGATTATTTTGTTGTGGACTGTGGCATAAAACTTGTAAGACTTCTGATTGTTATTCATATAACTTGGCATCAATTACATGATGAATCACATTAAACTTAGGACTTGCATTGTTTACTATTCATGTGCCACCCCATTTGAAGAACAGTCCAAATTGGTCTTGTTTTACAGTTGGAGGAGATTAACATAACCCTTCAATCAACATGGGATGCTAGGGAGCAAAATGCTCCGTACAATTGCCACCCTCCCCAATCAGAGGGATACTATCATGAGACAGCACATTGCAACAGTACATTGAGAATTGGGTAGTGTTCTTCTCTCTAAATGCACAATATGTAAAGTAGATATTAGCCCAGTTTGAATAAACATCTCCTTAGTTGAGTACTTATTATAAGAGAGAAAAATAAAATAAAACTTTTCTCATAAGTTAAGTTAAAATACTTGCACACCTCAAATTTTGCCAAAGTTGAAATGAGGAAACTCTTTGGAAAAATTTGAAGTGTTTAAATTGATTTTAACTTATGAAAGAAGTTTGATGCATTTTATTTTATCAATTTATATATATTCTTTTTCTCTTCATCTATAAGTGCTTCCAGAAAAGTTTATCCAAACAGAGTCATTAGTCCTGCTAAAAGCTGAATCATGATTTTCCATTGCAGCTATGATTCTTCAGTGTTAAATGAAGTAGGAGGAGCTGCAGGAACCTCAGCCCAAAATGCCACCGCATTCATGCATGGATGGATGGAATGAATTAATTAATTTCTGATTTAGTTTAATATTCACGATTATCAGAAGAAAATATATAACAGGTGTTACGCAGCATAAAACATGCTATGCTATGCTTTATATAATTGCAATAAGATATGTTTCTTGGATGAATCATGAATTTCAAAATCAGCAATCCTCCCAAATTCCATTCATCCTAGCCATTTGTATGTAATTGATCCAATTGAGGGTTCTTTGATACTTAATGGCATGTGTAAGTTGAAGTTATACTAAATAAGTGATGGAATTAGTTAAGCTTAACACTCTTGACAATGGATTAAAGCTAATTTTGTTGGTGTTAATTGATTTCTAGTGTTGATTGGCAACTTAAATCCTTTATTATCTTATGCTGATCATTATCATCGGCCATAGAAACTTCGTTTGACGCTAATCTTTTTCTTTGATCAGGAAAAAGGGAAACCTAAGTACGTGTGATGCATGGTTGCATTTTGATTTCCTAGTTATTTTATTTTATTTTATTTTGTTAGACTTCTTAAAAAATTTGTTGAAAAAATTAGGGAGAAAATGAGAAGTCATTGAAAAGTTAATCTGAATAGATTTTCATTAAAGGTGACTTTATAAATTTTTTTTAACTACAAGTATCCTTTTCAGAAACAATACGTTATTGTTAAGGTTTAAATATATATATTTTTTAAAAGAAGAATTTTTCTTTTAAAAAAAAGAGGGTTTAGTTTCTATTGTTTTGATTTTAGTCTATGAAAAAACGTATAATAAGGACTGAATTAAAAAGAAAAAGTAAAGTAGGGATTACAAATAATGAGGACAAAAAGGAAAATATGGAGATTAAATGTAAAATAAAAAATAAACTTTTTTGTTTTCTTTTCTCAACAGTTTTTGTCCATGGAAGGAGGATAAAGGTAAGTAGCTAACGAGTGGTGTTAAAAGCAGTTTCGAATTGATCCGTAGATATGGTGAGGCAGCCTTTGTGTGAAAAGTATCGCATCTCTCATGACTCATATAGCAATAGCTACAGGTGTTCGCCAATGGCACGTACATATTATCATTATTTATTAAAATCGAATCGGTTTGATCTGATCGATTCGATCGATTGAACTATGAATCAGTTAGATGATTGGTCTGGAACAATTCTTTAATATTACCGGTTTAATTACAGTTCGATTCTGGTTTGATTACGATTTACTTGAATTGGTATATTCACCGGTTCAATTATAACCGATCTGTTCTAAAAACATTACATATTATACATTCACATTCTCATATCTCAAACTAAATATAATTGATCTGAAGAATGTTAGGGGCCGTATTTTAGCATAAACTAAAACATAAGATCAGAAGCTCTAAACAGATATAAAAATAAAATACTCATTTAAAAGTTTTTGATCCAACAATAATTAAACACACACAAATTGTGAAATTGTGAACCATTATGAATATTGTTTAATTTGAGAAAATGTTTTTTAATTCCATTTTAAATTATAAAATTTTTATCTTATTTTTATCCTTAAAATATTTATATAAGAAATATTGAAAATGTTTTTATTTTTATTTTCATTGTTTATGATATAAGCTTTTGAAAATACAAAATGAAGTGATAAATTTATACTTAAAATTAAAAATAGAAAATGTCTCAAAATATCAATATTTTCCAACTTCGTTCGAATTGTGTTTTTCTCCTACAGTTGGGAATTACTTCTATCTCAATTCTTTCAGAAACATAACTAAATATGTAAATTAGTTGCAAGACATTATTCTAATTTAACCTATAATCGCAAATTGAAGTGAACACAATTGTGTTCGATTTGAGTAAGGAGAGATTTGTTGTGCATAGTGATTATGTGTAAAACCCAAATATATACCTTTGTTAGATATTTATTGCAACGCCAAATTCCTTGCTGTGCTCTTCCGTGTGCGCTTCACAAGGAAACCCCTTGAGGGGAAATGGTTTGTACATGTAAATGACTCTAAGGCTCAAGTCAACAAGAGGTTAAAGAACACTATAAAAAATTTTGATAGTCTTTTTCTTGCTAAAAATGGCATTTACATTGGATTAACGTCAACCTCTAGGCATTGCAAATTAGTTGGAGGCTAATTTAGCCTCCACATGTAGCCAACATCACTTAGCATGAGCTACAAGTTAATTGACACTTATTCTTAGTCTTTAGCATAACATCGATCGAGTTAATGATAAATTCTTAAAATGTATAGTTTTAGGGTCTTTTTACATTAGGATATTTAGGATTATTCAGTGTTTTTATTTCTTTTTGTATTTGGATGTTTATGCGTGACTTTCGTGTTTTGTGAGAAAATAGATATAAAATGTTTAATTTGGATCCAAAAAAAGAGTGTAAATCAAAAGTCAAAGCATCTCGTAGTCAAATAAAGCTAAGAGAGAAGAGCCTTATTAGGTTAGGAGAAGTGTTAGAGGGCAAGTGAGAGCTCCAAACCACAACTTGGGTGTCAAATCTCAAGAATCGAGAGTGTTCCATTCTAGAGCTTAAGTGTGACTTTATCCAAGGTGAAAGTCTCTTGTCCAAACTCTATTGGAATGAAACCCTTAACAAGACCTCATCAAACACAAGCCAAAAAATTCCTTCTAAAAGGTAATTTCAAACTAGGAAATATTCCTTAATTTTGAGGTACTACAAAGCCTAAATAGACTACTTTATAAAGAATATTGAATTAGTTTAAAGTCTATAGAGGTTATTAAGTAAAGAATACTGATTTGTGAGTTTGAAGAGGTTAGATGATAATACTTATTCTATTATTGATAATGGTCATGTATATTGCCTAAACATTTCAGGATGAAGTAGGATACATATTGTGTCTTTTAATCTTTAATGTTTACAACGATTAACATCTTTTGAATTGAATTATAATTAAACTTTTTATAACTCATTCAAAAAGGTGCTTGAATAAATGATCTAAACATGTTCTTTATAAAGCATTGTTTCAACACTTAAGGGTGCTTCAAAAACTTTACTTAAAATTATCATTTTTAAAAATAAGGACGTTGTGGGCCCCACCATTATTATAAAACATGAGAAATTATGATGATAACGGTGTGTGGCCATAGAGAGTTATACGACACAGTACAGTACAGAACCAATGAGGCGTCGACAACGCACGTGAAGTAAACCACTTCACCTTTCCTAAACCAGGAACCAAAAACCACTGGTCACCAAACCCCAATCTCATGAATCATTTTTCATTATTTAACCCTTTTTTAGATAACACAGTATAGCAAGCACTCACTGGCTTTCCCATGACACATTATCCAGAAGGAGAAATATCCATGAACTAGCATTCCCACGCTCGCTTCGCTATATTTGCCACTTCATTTCTTTGGTTATTTTGTTCCTTTTTCCTTGTTTGGGAGAAAAAACAAAGGGGAAAGAAAGAACTAATTGGTTTTATAATAAATATATAGTAAGTAATTATTATTAATTAAAGAAGATATGGGAAGGGGTAGGGTTGAGCTGAAGAGGATAGAGAACAAGATCAATCGGCAGGTAACTTTCTCAAAAAGAAGAGCTGGGTTACACAAGAAAGCTCATGAGATCTCTGTGCTTTGTGATGCTGAGGTTGCTTTGATTGTCTTCTCCCACAAAGGAAAGCTCTTTGAGTATGCCACTGATTCATGGTAATATTGCAAATTCATTAATGCTCTTATTCTTATTCCAATATATATATACAAGTAACAAACATATTTAATTATGTATTTTCTGTAGTTTTTAGGGTGATATAAAAATATATAAATAGTGCTTGCATTCAATAACAATAATTTTTGTTGCTCTAATCACTCACCAAGGTTAGAAAATATCTCAAGATCTGATAAGTAATAGCAGTCATTTATCAACTGCTTTTTTTAGAAAAAAGAAAGATTTTTTTTTTCTGTTTTGCCATATATATAGGTCTTGCCGATGAGAAGGGTTTAGGGTTTTACAAGAAAAACAAATTAAGAAAAAAGTGCTCCATTTATTTTTTTTTCATCTTTTATTTTGTTCAGATCAAGCTTTCGTTGATGATGTGTATATATTTGATTGTGGACACTTGAAGCCAAACTAATTCATTAATTTGTATTTATTTATTTGAAACAGAGAAGAGAGATTTGCCGAAGATAATTTGCTCAAACTTGACAAGAAATTACAGACACACATTTCTTTAAGAATTTGTTTTAGATTTTTCAGTTACATCACGCGTAAATGATTTATCTAGTTCTTGCTATGATTATAAGTGCATATGTGTGTGTATGTTTCTCTTATATCAGAAAAAAATGTTATCCGAATGAGAGATTCTATATCCTATATAAGAACCCTATCTATGTCTTTTTTTTCTTTTCATTGTTTTTTTGAATTCCTCGAAGAGGTGGTGAATCTCTTGCAATGAAAACGGCCATGAGCTAGGGGGTTGTGACAGTCTTTACTCTTGTTCTTTCTTCTCTCATGTCCTTTCTGTTGTGGCCTCAAACAAGATTTCTAGCTAGCTAGCCCTTCTTTTATTTCAAAATTTTGTATCTTCCCTTCTTCCTTTAAAATGTTAATTAATTTCAAGCACAAGTACCTTTTTATGCACGGAAGCAAGAATGTTGCCAGCTGCTCTTTTTTTTTCTTACCCTAAACTATCCAAAATTTTATACAAAAGCAGTATATAATTTGATAGTTAAATTGATTGAAATTATGAAATTATTAAAGATTGGTGCAGTCCCCTCCTACCTGGTAGGTGCAGTCCCCTAGATAAATCATGTTTTGTAGTTAAATTGCTTGAAATTATTAAAGATTGTCCAATATGCCATAATTTGTCATTAAATACTTTTATTTTTATAGCAGGAATTTAATTTTAACTGCTACAACATAAAGTATACCCCCATTCTATAATTATACTCCACTACTCTTTATATGTATAGATTAAAAAAGTATCAATTGAAAAAATTAAATCGTGTAAATGAGTTTAGGCTTTAGGGTTTCTTTGTTCAATGTATGGATGTGATATGGAACCATTGATTTGTCCATCTACTTTGTGATGATGTAAAAAATTAAATCGTGTAAATGAGTTTCAGTACCATTGGTACTCATTTATAAAACTACTTTTTTATTTATAAAAAAAATAAAAAATACATTTGTTTAGTGTAAAATGAAAACACACTAGGATATGAATCTAAAGATCTTGTCTGAATCTCTACCAAGAGACGACTCCAGTGGGTTCACACACATTCATATATATATATATATATATATATATATATATATATATATTTTGATTAAATCACTTTTATATTTTATTTACTCTATTTAATCCATTGAGTATATAGTTAAAATAATTTTAAATGAATTAATTTTTTATTTATTTAAAAGTAGTGCCTGATATATGTGTAGTGCTTACTATATATTTATTTATTTTACACGTGAACAATATTGTTTGAGAACTCTAGCTGTTAATCCACATTATTATTTAATTTCTTTCAATACGTAATCATTGAACAGCATGGAGAAGATACTGGAACGCCATGAAAGGTATGCCTATACTGAGAAGCAGTTAGAAGGAAATGACCCTGAGACTCAGGTTTGTCATAATCAAATATACTCATGCATCCAATCCAAATATATATATATATATATATATATATATATATATATATAAAAGATGTATTATATGAAAAAGATTCTTTTATGTGAGAGTGAGAAGTGAGAAGAGCGAATACAATCATACAATGGATGATTGAGATTAATCATATGAGTTTTTAAATAAATTATGTGACCTTTTAAGTATTTATATGACTTTGAAAAACTTTTAATTTCAACTATTTATTATATGGTTATACAGCCCAAACCCTTATAATAAAACAATCTTTCTCATAAAATACATTATATATATATATATATATATATATATATATATATCATCAAATTTCCCAATGCAAATATTTATTCATGTGCAAACAGGCACATGTAGGATTTTTAGTCTAAGCCGTAGAAACTAAGCCATGCATATGGGATTTCAATGACGTAAGAAACAAAAAAAAAATATAATGATGGTAAGATAAGCTGTGCATCATGATGTTAATTTAAATGTACATTAACTGTGCAGGGAAACTGGACCATTGAATATAGTAGGCTCAAGGCAAAGATTGACCTGTTGCAGAGAAATTATAGGTAAATATTACTGATGACCCTATGTGGAAGTCTATATCTGTATTCATGCTTTCAATCAATTCCCGTTATTGTTTGATTTGATCATTCACTCATATGTGACACGTGTCGCAGTGTCACCAAATTCAGTATACACGTTTTTATCAAGATATATAGGAATTAATGAAAAGGGAGTACACCAGTATAAATATTACTAAACTCTTAGCCCATATAATCACTGGTTAGGCATAATGGTGGAGCATTTTGATAATTAATTTGAGATATCCTAGGTCAATTGAAACCTCTTTGTTGCATTAATTTATGAGAAAAGAAACCCTCTTACCCCATGCATGAGTTTAATGAAAGAGATGCATTAAAACAATAGCAGAGAAAGATCAGAATAAAAGAGATATAGGTGATAAATTAGATATACAATATAATGCGGCAAGAAGAATGTAGAATAGATGTGATATAAAATAGAGTTGGAGTTTGATTAGTATATATAATAAATAAATAAATAATACTAACAATAATATGGAACCCTTTGTTCAGGCACTATATGGGAGAAGATTTGGCTTCAATGAGCCTCAAAGAGCTTCAGAGTCTAGAGCAGCAGTTAGATACTTCTCTCAAAAACATCCGCACGCGAAGGGTATACATATAATCAATTTCCATTTTGATACATTAATAATATAAAAATATTTATACTAGAAATTAAATAAAAAATCACATGGATAACTTTTAAATTACTTTTTACACTAATAATGACCTTCAATGATTGGTAGATATATAGTATAAAATAATTTTATAATGCAAGCTAGTCTATTCCAGTATGCTAGCTCCTGGGTTATTTTGTACTGATAATTGAAATTAATGTGTTATATGTTTAACAGAACGATCTGGTGTGTGAGTCCATTTCTGCGCTTCAGAAAAAGGTAATGTCTTTAATTCCAAGTTTATATATCTTGGCTTTTATTTTCAGCTTTCTGTCCTAAAAATGAAAAAGATTATATATATATATATATATATATATATATATATATATATATATATATCACTGCATGTGAACACACAATGATTATATGTGTCTCTGGGAAAAAAGAAACTGATATGGAGATTTGTGCTCCCATTATTCTGAATGCATGACAGGAGAAAGTGATAGAAGAGCACAATAACATGCTTGCAAAGAAGGTAACCAAAATCGGCCTTTACAATTTGTTTGCTGCTAACTGAACTTCATTTTACAGCAATAAATTAATGCCTTTTAAGCTTTATCATTGATGGTTATATGCTTTTAGCAGTATTTTATGGATGCCTAATTACATGCTTTATTATTGATAGCCAATATCTCTCAACATTTTCTGTGTCATGAATAATTGATTAATTAGATCAAGGAGAAAGAGCAGGCTTCTCAATGGAAGCAGCCAAACTACAGAGTTGATACATCTTTCATGCTACAACAACCAGTTCCCAGTTTGAACATAGGGTAGGATAACATCATTTTATGCTGCTTTTGCAATTTTACATCATTTTTATTTTATTTTATGTTCCCAATTTTAACTTCAGGTAGGGTAACACTATTTTACGTTATTGCAAATTTTACACCATTTTCACCCAATCCTATGTTCCCACTTTAAACATGAGGTAGCCCTGCCCAATATATTCCAGTCTCATGACACCATTTTATGTTATTGCAGTTTAACATCAACTTTTCCCTTTAATTAGTGGATTTCACACTTTCATATTTGTTTTTTGTTATAAGATTAAAAAAGATACAAACAATACCTTAATCCAAATACATTATTGTATTACAAGCATAAACAAAGCATCAAACCCCAATGAAACTCATTCATTCTACAAGCAAAAAGTAGGAGTAACACCAATTGTGCAAGGAATGGACAAAATCTTTGACGTTTACCGTTCACTAACACCAAACTCTAATTATTACCAATTCAAAAAAGCTTCTATGAGGCAGATATTTCCTATTAAAAGCATCTATAGTTTCATTCCACCATAAATACCAAATAATCTCATGCCTTATTACTTTGCACAAAGACAGTTGGTAAACCAATTATGTTGGAGGAAATGTGTCACACCACCAACCGGAAGCGTTGTGTATACGTCTACCCATTTGTAGCATTGGTTAAACACTTCTAGGGCAAAGTTATGCCAAGAAACAAATGTTCATTGGTTTTAATATCATTACTACACATAATACATGTTAGATGTTGCACCGAGATATCTCTAGTAACCAAATTTTGTTTGGTCCGAATCCTTCTTATTTGTTCATCGTTTAGAAAGCAAATTCCTTTAATCTCCAATTATTTTTTTTGGTAAGTGCCAGGATCTAATTAACGCAACACCATGTGTGTAATTTTGCCAGGGGCAATTATGACCAGGAAGCACCAGAGCAAGGGAGAAATGAGCTTGACCTGACCCTGGAACCACTGTATTCTTGCCACCTTGGGTGCTTTTGAAAACTTGGAACAGCTGGATAATATTATATATATGTATGTATGTACGATTACTGGTATATATGAATAACTATTAGCAGTGGTATTTGAATGCTTTACATATATTTTGGCTCTATATGTCTTTTCCTACTTTGAAGACATTAGTTTGAATCGCTTCTGTTGCAGACATATTGTATTTGGATTCTAATTGTGTATTTATGGAAAATTATGCAATGTACTTTCTTTGAGGATATTAATTTAATGAATTAAATACAATTAGCTCGTCTATATTTTTAGTTTCGCTTTTAGTTTTACCAAAATCCCTTTTAACATATGGTCTATATATAAATGAACACGATAGCAAACAGTGCTTTTTAGATGTTTAAATATATCATATGTTATGGATTATTTAAAAATAATTATATTTATAACGACTAAAAACACATATTTTACCAAAAAAAACTATATGGAATTAAAGCCATTTTAAATAATTTTGTTCTAAGCATAATATATGAATTTCAAATGAGACAGTATCGTCCTCGCAATGTTTCCCAGTAGATGAATATGTAAATTCGTGTTAAAAGGTGTATTGGTTAATCAGTCACTTTAATTAGTTGTTTTGTATACTGTAAACCAAGTTTACTTTTTCATAAAGTATAAACAATCCGAGTATGAGTGGGGTGGGCAGAATAGCTTCATAGGTTTCTCTGTGCAAACTAATATACACGTCCATCTCTTGTAACCTCAATACTTCAAATGATTGGTGTTCTTTATGGGAATAGGTTCAGGGAGGCATCTAAAGTTAAGGCTCTACTACAAGACAAAAGACGAAAGTAGTAGCTAGCTTGAAAGAGGCAAAACAAAAAACATTTAATTAACAAATTCTTCTCATACGGTAGAAAGACATGGTCACTGCAGAAGAAGAATTGGGAGCAATTGAGGGAGAGAGAAATCACAAATGGAGAGAATGAGAAAACTGATTGTCATTATTGCCTAGAAAAAATTGAGGGAAGTCAATATATATATATAAGCTAATTCCCAAAGGAAAAAACTAACCAACTCAATAGAAAAGTTGAAAAGAAAAACTAACTATTCTAATATTCAACTAACTTGACTAAACTAGATAACTAATAAATAAATGAGAGATTATATTTAGTAACCCTCTCACCCGGCCCCTTTAAAGGTGTAGATTCAGCATTCCAAATTTGTCAATAAGTTGTTGAAAGGGGTCACAATGGAAGGACTTGGTCAAGATGTCTGCTAGTGACTCTTTGGTGGAGATAGACATGAAATGAATAAAACTTAAGTGAACTTGGTTTTGGATGGTATGGTAGTTGATTTAAATATACTTGGTGCGTTCATGAAATACAAGATTGTTGGCAATATGCATGGCAAATTGATTGTCACGGTAAAGGACCATAGGAGTGGTGACTTAAATGTCAAAATCATGAAGTAAGGAGACCAACCATTAAGCTTCATAGGTGGAGAGGATCGTGGATCTGTATTTGGCTTCAACAGAGAATCGTGCTATTACAGATTGCTTCTTACTTTCTAACTAATAAGAGCACTTCCAAGGAAGAAACAGAAGCAAGCAACAGACCTTCATGTATCATGGCAAGTGCCCCAATCTACATTAGCAAAGCCATTAAGTTAAAGATCATTCTGAGCAAGGAAGAATACTCCTAAGGCTGAACAACCTTTGATGTATCTCAGGATTCTTAGAGTTTCTTGGTAGTGAATGATGGATGGTTTGACAAGGAATTGCTTGGGTCTACCAAGAACATAGGCTATGGTTGGCCTAGTGTTAGCCAAGTAAATGAGCCTACCTAGAAGTCTTCTATAACTTGTCACATTTGCGAAAAGAGAACAAGAGTCTCTTGGAATCTTGTTCTCCATATATAGGGCTTTTACAGAGGGTTTACTAGTGAGCAAGCTTGCATCTCCAATAAGTTCCAAGGCATATTTTATTTGGTACAAACAAATTCCTTGTTTGGATCTTACAACCTCAAAGCCTAAGAAGAACTTGAGGCCACCTAAGTCCTTGATGCTAAATAGTTAAAGTTGTAGTTATTTTACTAAGGAGATTTCTGCTTTATCATCTCCAACAATGACTAGATCATCTACATAAGTGAGGATGACAGTGAAACCTCTTAAAGATTTCTTAATGAAGAGTGGGTGATATCTGCCAATATCGGCCTAGATACCTAAGAACCATATCGGTATATGCATAGAAGCATATCCAGTATAGCTCAACGTACAAACAATAAAGTAATCCAATAACGACATCATCCACACACAATAACTCTCGCATAAAGCCCCAATATCGAGATCATAATGATCTGGTATCAGGCAGAGGCTAGGGGCATGTTGGGGCATACAAAACAAACACCTACAAAGGTGTCAGAAATGTCTATGTTTGTGCCATCTTTCCCCACTCTTATAGACACAAGGTAAGGCAAGGATGATCCTAACTCAACTTCTATAAATGTCACTCATTTACTACAGTATAATGTACTTTTACCAACCCATTATTTGAATTCCAATATTAGTTGTCCGATATTGACTTAAGTGTCAGAGTGTCTTCGCAGGTGACACGCTATTTCACATTGGTGGTTGTTAGACAAGATCAGACTAAGACCTTAAGATCATCATTGGACTTAAGGATATGATATCAGATCCTCATCAGACCATTGTAAGAGATAATAATCGAAATACCTAATACCCATACAAGAAATCTGTCCCGCCATATTGAACAATATAATGAGTAATCAGATTTAGATTAATTAAAACCATAGGTCAACAGGGTGGAAGTGAGCTTATGTTCCACTACTTGCCAACTTGCTAATTCATAAAGAGATTTTGTGATCTTGCACATTAGTGAAGGCTCTGAGATGAAGCTTAGGGGATGGATCTGTAAAGATCTCCTCATCTAGATCATCATGCAGGAATGCAATGTTAACAACTAATTACTAGAGGAACCAGATCTTAATTGAAGTTATGGAGAGGAATGCCCTTATTGTGGTCATTTTAACATCTGGACTAAAAGTGTTCAGATAATCAATCCTAGTTTGTGTTTATCCCTTTGCAACTAGCCTGGCCTTATGCCTTTGCACACTGCTATCTACATGTAGTTTTTTTTAAGATCCACCTGCATTTGATTGATCTTTTACCACAAGGAAGAGGACAAAGAACCCAAGTTTTATTCTCACTTAAAGTTTAGAATTCCTTATCAATGGAATCTTTCCAATAATCATGTGAAACTACATCTTTAAGAGTTTGAGGTTCTTGCATGGAGGAGAGTATGAAAAAGTATTACTAATGAAAGTTAGAAAAAGACCCATTTGAGAGTGTTTGAGAGAGGGGATACCTGATAGTGGAAGTTGATGAGCTGTGAAGCGGCTAGTGTATCATCCTGATTTTTAATTAATTACCGAGTGTGGTAAATTTCAGGATTAAGGTTATGGATTGATTAATTTAACGGTTGATTAAGATTAATTGCCAATTAGGCAAATTGTTGAATAATAATAATAATAATAATAATAATAATGCCAGGAAATTTACATTGGTGCCCTTGGTGGTTTTGAGAGCTTCGGTTCTCTCGCTCCCTCTCTCCCTCGTGATTCCCACGCTGATGGTGATTTGATGGCTGATGGTGAGGGAGTGCAGGCTAGGCAGTGAATTGTGATTGAAATATACCGAGTGATATTGGACTGGGGAAATAATCTGAGGGGAAGCTTGTGGACTCTGAGTAGAGTATCCGGGGGAATCATTTCCCGAGTGAAATACGCCCATGTGTTTTATAATTGTAATTGGGCTAAGTATGAAATTGCTGAGTGGAGCATAGCCTTATGGGGACAGTTCCCGAGTGGACGTGGTCCCGAATCCGAGTGATGGAATTTACCGAGTGTGGGTGTTCGCTTCAGCGAACAAGGTATTCGCTCCAGCGAGTGGGAATGGATGGAAGGTTTCGGGTTGGTTCGCTTAAGTGAATGGTGTTTCGCCCGAGCGAGATGGGCTGTCTCACTCAAGCGGATTTGGGTCTCGCTTGAGCGAGTGAACACTGATTGGGTTCGCTCAAGCTTTGTTCTTCCGCTGTCGGTTTTGCCTTCCCTTGCCTACGTTGATTTATTTACCCCGACTGCTTGGTGTAATTTTGGAAAAATTTTCCCTGGTCTTTCGGTTTGGGTTTAATTATGTCGGGTTGTTTCATTTTTATATCAAGCATTCTTAAAAGAATTAAGGATGTTTCATTTTGGTATCAAAGCATTCTTAAAAGAATTAAGGATGTTTAATTTTGGTATCAGAGCGGACTTAAAAGGTCCATGGCCAAGGTATGCTTACTGATTGTAGGCGGTTGTGTGCAATATGACCGGTTGTCATCATTGCTTATGGTATCCTGTTGGATTTGATATATGTTTAACCATGATTTGTGTGATGTACCCTAGGTAGTGCATGATGATGATGTTGATGTAAATGTATTGTTTATATATGTGTATGAATTGTCATTAACTTTTATATGGGTAGTCCTATTTGGGTGAGTGCAGTCGGTGTGAGCGAAAGGAGTGTGATGTATGTTGTTCCGGGATGACTCTTCATACCATAGGTATTGTGGCAGCGTACACTTTTGCAGTGACTCTATGCAATTGTTGTGACCCTATAGGAATGAGGCATCATCCTATAAGTTGGATGCAGTAATTCATAAGTCGGGTAGGTGAGGTTGTAGCTGCTTGTGGTGATGGTGAGTCTATCGGACTGTTCTGAGTGGAAATGAGAACTGTATTGAGTGGAAAATAATTGTTACTGTATCAAAATGAGGATAGAAGGTTTGTTTAAACTTGATGTGTTTACCTCCAACAGGATCAGAGGTTATTGGGTATGAATTGGCTATTAAAATAATGATTGATTATTGAAATAGATGGGTGATCAGTAAGGTGAGCATTTGCTCGGGAAAGATTAGTATATTCCGAGTGTGAGAAAGTGGAGATAATTCTAAGTGAAATCTTTCTGAGAGAAAGAACTACTGAGTGGAGTTATGATGTCCCGAGTGAAACATCATTTTGTGGGAGTCATGACTAAGTTAAGGAATTGTGTCCAGATGACACATTTGTGTTAGGCGAATTCTGGGTGCAATATCCGAGTCGTGTGACTTTTGGGTGGAGTCCGAATCTGGCACTCCTGAGTGTAGGGAAAAATCTGAGTGAAATGCCTCTGGTTGTGACACTTCTGTGTGGAATGGTACCAAGTGGGACTTGGGATAGGTAAATTTCTGAGTGAATGGCTCCCGAGGGGAGTAGATACCCGAGAGGTAAATTTATTCATATTTATGTTTGGGTTTATTTAATCGGGTTGTTTTCATTTGGTATCAAAGCATTCTTAAAAGAATTAAGGATGTTTAAGCTAGTGTGTAATGGTAGTCTTGCAGATAGGAAGGTGACGTCTGTGCTCTCTAAAAGTATATCTGTAGTTGGGAAAGTTTTGCTTGTTCCTCTATAGAAGCAAAATCTTTGATATTCGAAACATGGTTGATTGAAAGGTGTTTAGTGATTGTGTTTGTGCTTAGTGGTTGTGTTTCAAGGTAATCATCAAGGATAGGCTTGTGCGTAACATTTTTAGGTGGTGGTGACGTGTTCTGTGTGTTGGACTAATTTGGTTTAGTCATGGGAAAAGTGTATTCATAGAACAACACATCCCTAGAGATGGAAGTTTCTCTGCTTTTTAGATCAAACACAATGAATCCTTTGGTTCTTATTTTGTAGCCTAAAAAGACACACCTCCTAAACCTAGCATTTAACTTTATTCTATTGGAGGGTAGGGATGATAGAAAATAAAGACAACCAAAGACTTTGAGATTATTTAGGTCAGTTTAAGAATTGTGGAGGATTTCAAAGGGTGATTTGTTTTGGAAGGTTTCAAGTGGAAACTTGCTTATTAGATACACTACATGTGAGAGAATTCAAAGTTCCAAAAAGTTTTAGAAAGCTTAGATTGAAAAAGTAAGTTTCTTACAACCTTCAAGATGTTTGTGCTTTCTCTCTACAGTGCCATTTTTTTATGGCCTTTGCACACAAGTAGTCTGATGAATCATACCTTTAGAAGTGTACCAATTAGTTGTTTAAAATTCTTTTCCATTGTTTGACCTTAAATACTTTATTTTCTTATTAAAAGGGTTTTCAACAAGGTTTACAAAGGATTTAAGGAGTTATGCAATTTTAGATTTTTGTTTCATCAAGTAAATCTAAGTTTGTTTAGACTTTTCTTAAATAATTGTTAGAAAGTACAAGTGACAAAACATTGAAGGAATGGTAATCTTTTTTATTTTGTAGAATGGCAAACTTCACATGACTTATTACATTTTAAGCACTGTTGGACCAGACCCCATATTTGTTTATATCAATCATCAAGTATTTTTGATGAAAGAATATAGTTTAAACTACTCATAACATTTTCTTTTAGTAAGAAACTTTCAGGATATAAAGATCAAGTTGTAAAAACTAAGGGGGAACAGGTGTATGCTCTAAAAAGTCTGGTAGATCAACAAAAGTCTGATGGAAGCATCTTGTACAAAGAACTCTTTGTCAATGGTCAAAAATCTATTTTGGTGATTCTTCAAAAGAAATGATCATATCATATTTGCGTGTTTATCATCAAATAACAAGAAGAACAAAATTAACATGAGCAGCAGCTGTCAATGTACCTACTCTTGTGAACTCTAATCGCAATTCAGAAACCTCACCAGGACATCTCTGAAAGCAACCCCTCACTCAATCATGTATTAAAAGGTGATTGTATACTTGAGCATGTTGAAACCTCTAAGCAATTAGCAGATATCTTCACAAAACCCTTGGCTAGAGAACAATTCATTCACATTAGAAGAGAATTAGGAATCCTTGACATGAACAATTGTGTTTGAATGATTAGTATTTTGATAAACTCTTATTTTTAGCATGTCTTGAATGAGTTTATGTTCAATTGTGATATGATCCATTAAAACTCCAACACTCTTGGGAAAATCTGACAAAACTGGACATTTTTACAGCATATAATCGATTACACAGAGTATCATAATCGATTGCTAAGCTCCTGTCTCAAAAGTAATCGATTACACAGCATCACTTAATCGATTACTTAGCTTCTGTCTAATGGACAATCGATTAGAAACCTTCCATAATCGATTATAATCGTTCCAACTTCTTCCTAATCAATTGCAAACACACCTAATCGATTATCATGATTCTGTTTTGAAACCTAATCGATTACCTGTTGACCGTAATCGATTACTCATGCGCGAAACGTTCCAAATTCCTCAGAAATCAGTGAGCTAATCGATTACCTATGCCTCGTAATCGATTAGCCTCGGTATTGAGCAGTCAAATGCAGAGTTCCGAGGCACACCAGCGGCCTAATCTCCTTTTCTCCTCATTTACTCTCTTCTCTTCACCCAACACTCACCTTTTCCCTATAAATAAACCCCTCACTATCACTCTCACCTCACACCACCTCCTTCTCTTCCTAAATCTCTCAAAGCTTCAAGAAGCTCACTCTTCTTCTCATTCTCCTCTTTGCCCTTCTATCACCATGTCTTCCTCCCGCTCTGTCAAGAGGGCAAGGTCCTCCAAACCCCAAGCCAACAACCCCCTAGACTTCTCTAGGTTCTTCACCTCACCAAGAGACCTCCAAAACTTCATAAAGAAGTTTTCAGAAAAAGACATCATCACACCCCATTTTATTGATACTCCAACCTTTGAGAACCCCTATTTTTCCTTCACTCAACTCCTCCACCATTACAATCTTTTTCCATTCCTAACTCTCAAGGAAGAGTTTTATTACCATGAACTCATAAGGGTATTTTTCTACAATGTGAAACTAGTTGATGGCACATTGGAAGCTAGAGTCAAAAATGTGACTCAAAATCACCAACCAGCACCTCTCTGAAATCACACAAATTCCCCTCTCCACTGCTGAATTTGCCGGGGGTCATCCGGAAGATGAATGGGACTTCAATCCTATCCCTGCTCGTCAATCTCTTTGGAAGGCTAACCGTCCTCTCAGCAATCACAAATTGGTAGGCCACTTAACTCTTAACAACCGTCTCCTCAACTTCTTTATGGTCAAAATGCTTATTCCTCGAGGTGGAAATTATACTTTGGTTGAGGAAGATGATGTTCTACTCATGTGGGCAATCATCAATCACAAAGACATCAACTAGATTCAACTCCTCAAGCTCTACATTCTGAAATCCAAGGAGCAACACAAACTGCCTTATGTTATCTCGCTCACAAAAATCTTTAAGGCTAATGGAGTAGACTTGGATAGGGAACTTGCTGAAAAAGTGCCCTCTCAAGCTTACATCAGCACTCACCATCTCAACAAAATGGGTATGGTCTGTATAGCTGGAAGGTGGATCCTCAAGAGTGACAAAATTCATGGCAGCAGCCCATTTGAGGAAGATCATCCCCCTGTTACTTCTACTCCTGCACCTCAAGCCTCTTCATCTGTCCCTGCTGACCCATTTGCATCGCTCTATGCTCATCTTGACTGCCGCTTAGATCGCCTAGAAAACGCCCTTCAAGAGTTTTCAATGACCGAGCAACAACATTTTGAGATGATGCAACAACGCTATGAGGAGCTCTCTCACTAAATTTCTGAACTCTATTTCTTCAATCCGGATAATTAGATCCATTTTCATGCTTTGGTTTAACATGCTCTGATACCAAATGTGTTTGAACTCCGTTTTTTAACATGCTCTGATACCAAATGTGTTTGAATATGATTTCAGGATCAAGGATTTTGATAATGACAAAGGAACTCTTGAAGAAACTCTTGGAAAACAAAGAAACAGCATCAGACTACAAAAACCACGAAGCTAATCGATTACACAAGGAAGTCTAATCGATTATGAAGCCTCTGTTTGTTAAGATAATCGATTACACAACACATATAATCGATTACGAAGTCTCTATTTTACAAGATAATCGATTATGAACCCAGGGCTAATTGATTAGACAGCCACTGTTTTGTTAACTAATCGATTGTAACATCAAGTAATCAATTACCAATTGTAAAATTGAATGAAGAGAATCAGGTGTTCAAGCTAATCGATTATGGGACATGAAATAATCGATTACTAAGCCACTGGAATTTGGATAATCGATTACAATGAAGCAGTAAGCGACTACACAGCTGCGTGACCAAATTAAATGCATCAGGTATCATCCCTAATCGATTATAGGCCAAGAAATAATCGATTAGAATCCCTCTGACTTGAATATAATCGATTACACATAAAGGACTAATCGATTACGTAGCTGCGAAGCAAATTAAAATGCATCAGGTATCATCACTAATCGATTACAGGCAAAAATATAATCGATTAGTTTCGCTCTGACTTGGTGATAATCGATTACCATGGAGTGGCTAATCGATTACCGCACGATCTGGAATGAAAAATTCAAGTTGTAATAGATTACACCCAAAGGGATAATCGATTATCATAGTGGAAAAACATACATTAGTGGGAAACCAGCACATGTCTCCACCATTTTTCAGATCCCCACTATGTGCAACGGCTAGGAAGAAGAAAGGCACTCCTCAAGCTCTCAAATGGCTCTATAAATTCAAGAGGAACTCAAGCACAAAACACATAACAAGAAGCTACATTTCTCTACTTACTCTTGTGCTTTGTAAGCCCTCATTCTTGTATATTTTGAGATTTCATTTGCATATCCTCTCTTTTTGAGAGTTATAGATTTAAGAGAATCTTCACTTGTACATCTACTCTATTGAAAGAGTTACTTGCTTGTAAAACACCAAACACCAAAGTTCACTCTAGATTGAGTGGTTGTTCACTCTAGGTTGAGTGGTTACAAAGGTTGGGGTTCAACCTTTGGGATATTGTGAGATTGAGAGATTGGGTGGGGTGCCCTTATACTTGTGAGGATTGGGTTCTTGAGTGTGGGACACTAGGAAGCCGCAATTGCTCAAAGTTGTATCTCTAGTCTACAATAGTGGAAATCCTCTAAGTGGGTTGCTTAGAGGCGAGACGTACACCGGATTGGTGGAACTCGTTAAATCGATTTGCAAGCTTCTCTTCCCTACTCTTTTACTTTCATATACTGTGTTAAATTAGCTTGTGTTGATTGATTGTGGCGTGCACACTTAAACTTGTCTATTTTGATAAACCTTGAATACTGCACACCAAGTGTTTGTTAAATTGTCTCTACTATATTTACCTTTGTTTTGCCTTGCACATTTCATTAAACTTGATTTCACTTGCATAAACTTGTATACTTGAACATAAGAATCAAGTTCAAAGGCTTTCCAACAAAAAGTTTAAAAACTCAATTCACCCCCCCTCTTGAGTATTGAGGCCACTTGAACAACAAGTGGTATCAGAGCTTGACTCTTGGTAGATCAAGCTTAACTGCTTCAAGAGACTAGATGGCCTCAAGTTCTCATAACCTTTTTCCTATAAACAGACCTCCCGCTTTCAATGGGGAAGGCTATGCGTTTTGGAAAGAAAGAATGAAAATCTTCATTCAATCTATTGATTTAAGAGTTTGGAATGCCATTGAAAATGGTCCTTATATACCAATGCATACCATTGATAGTAAAAATGTTGAAAAACCAATAGATGAATGGACTAATGATGAAGAAAAGAAAGTGCAATATGGTTATAAGGCTAAAAATCTTATCACTATGGCATTAGGTCCAGATGAATTCTTTAGAATAATGACTTGCCAATCCGCTAAGGAAATGTGGGATACTTTACAAGTTACTCGCGAAGGTACTAATGATGTAAAGGATTCCAAGATTAGTACCTTGACAAGCCAATATGAATGTTTTAGAATAAACTCAGGGGAAACTATAGTAGAAATGCAAAAGAGGTTCACTCTTATTATAAATCATCTCATTACTCTTGGTAAAGTTTACACTAACAAAGAACTTGTGCATAAAGTCTTGAAAAGTCTTAGCAGGGAATGGCAACCACTTGTCACAGCCTTAAAACAATCTCCAAGCATCAATGAGATGTCTCTTGCAACACTCTTTGGGAAATTACAAGAGCAAGAGCAAGAACTAAAAGTCTTGAAGCTAGCGGAGGAAGAAGAAAAATCCTCCAAGAAGAAAGGCTTAGCTCTCAAAGCCACCTCTATACATGAAGAAGAATCATGCAGTGACATGGATGAAGAAGAGGAATTTGGGCTTTTTGTAAAACGATTTGGAAGATTCATGAAGAACAAAAGATTCCAAAAGAACTTCAAGCCCCAAGGTAAAAAGCCAACTTCAAATGAAATTTCTTCTTCACCTAGTTGTTTCGAATGTGGCAAGGAAGGGCACTTCAAGGTGGATTGCCCAAATCTTAAAAAGAAAGGTAAGGATAAACGAGGAAGAAGAAGAGCTTACATCGCTTGGGATGAGAACGATGTAAGTAGTTCCGACGATTCGAACAATGAGGAAGCAAATCTTTGCTTAATGGCCAATCACCAAGAAGAAGATAATGAGGTAAACCTTCTTGACTTAGATAAAAATGAACTTCTAGATGCTTTTGAAGAGTTATATGATAAATTTATAAAAGTCTCTAATAGGCTTAAGTCATCTAGGAAAACTAATGATACCCTTGAAATGCATCTTATGGAAGTATGCAAAGAAAATGAAAGCTTAAAAGAAGAATTAGAAAATGCTCAAGCATGTTCTAAGGATAAAACATGTGACTTTGCAAAAAGATGGGTTATGTTAGAAACCAAGGTTGTAGACCTAAATAGGACATTAAAAAAGTTTACTAATGGACGAGACAATTTGAATATTTTGCTTGGCCAACAAAGATGCATGTTTGATAAAACCGGGTTAGGATATGATCAAGAACATAGCAATCACAAAAGGGAAAAATACTATAAAAATTTCTTTGTACCACCAAGCAAATCATCTTCACCCTTTATGAAATGCAATCACTGTGGATTCAAAGGTCATAACTCTTCAAATTGCAATGTTAGAAAACTAGGGCCAAAGGTCATAAGAAAGGTGTGGGTTCCCAAAAGAACATTACCATAAGCTAACCTTAAAGGACCCAACATAAAATAGGTACCTAGTTCTCTAAACTGATTTTGTTTTGTAGGTATGCTTCAAGGCAAGCAACACCCATTGGTATTTGGATAGTGGGTGTTCAAAGCATATGACGGGAGACATAAGCAAATTTACATCATTTACTCCCAAAAGAAAAGGAAGTGTCACTTATGGAGACAACACCAAGGGTAAAATACTTGGTATCAGAAATATCGGTAAAAATTCCCCTACCTCCATTAGTGATGTGTTGTATGTTGAAGGACTCAAACATAACTTGCTTAGCATAAGTCAATTATGTGACAAAGGATATAGAGTTTTATTTGAATCCAATTGTTGTATAATTGAGAATAAGCTAAACAAAGAGGTCAAATTTGTTGGAAAAAAGATTGATAACATTTACATGATTGATGTGGATAGTTTGTCTACAAATGATGAACAATGCTTCATTACAAAAGAGGATGAAACTTGGCTATGGCATAAGAGAATAGCTCATATACATGTAGACCACTTAAACAAACTTGTTTCCAAAGAATTAGTAATTGGTTTACCAAAGCTTAAGTTTGAAAATAGATTTTGTGATGCATGTCAAAAGGGAAAACAAGTAAAGGCATCCTTTCAATCCAAAAATATTGTTTCCACACAAAGGCCTTTACAACTTTTGCACATGGACTTATTTGGACCATCCAAAATCAAAAGCTTTGGAGGTAATTACTATGGTCTAGTTATTGTAGATGACTATTCTAGATATACATGGACATTGTTTCTTGCTCATAAAAATGAAGCATATCATGCATTCAAGAAACTTGCTAAGATTATCCAAGTTGAGCAAAATTCAAAAATTGCATCCATTAGAACCGATCATGGGGGAGAGTTTGAAAATCACTATTTTGAAAAATTCTGCGAAAACATGGTATCAATCACAATTTTTCAGCTCCTAGAACTCCACAACAAAATGGAGTTGTTGAGAGGAAAAATAGATCCTTGGTAGAACTTGCTAGAACCATGTTAAGTGAAAATAATATTGCGAAACACTTTTGGGCCGATACGGTTAACACCGCTTGTCATGTCATGAATAGATGTTTAATAAGGCCTATTCTAAAGAAAACCCCCTATGAACTCTATAAGGGGAGAAAACCCAACATTTCATATTTTCATATATTTGGATGTAAATGTTTTATGCTCAATAATTGAAAAGATAATCTAGGGAAGTTTGATGCTAAAGCTGATGAGGCAGTCTTCCTAGGATATTCACAATCTAGTAAATCTTATCGAATCTTCAACAAACAAACAAACACCATTGAAGAGTCCATTCATGTAAAGTTTGATGAAAATAGCCATAACCCTCCGAGAAAGGAAGATGTCGATGATCTTGTAGGTACTCTTCAAGAATTGACCTTAGATGACAAGGAAGGAGAAATCAAAGAGACAAATGCAGCCAAACATGAGGAACCACAACAATGGATCACTTTGAAGGATCATCCTCTAGACAAAGTCATAGGTGAAATGACAAAAGGTGTAAGTACTCGTAATGCAATTAGAAATACATGCAATCATTTAGCCTTTGTATCACAAATAGAACCCAAATGCATAAATGAAGCTATTATTGATGAACATTGGATGTTGACTATGCAAGAAGAGCTAAATCAATTTGAAAGAAATGAAGTTTGGGAGCTTGTGCCAAGACCCAATGATCACCAAATAATAGGAACCAAATGGGTATTTAGGAATAAACTGGATGAAAATGGTATTATTACTAGGAACAAAGCTAGGCTAGTAGCTAAAGGCTATAATCAAGAAGAAGGCATTGATTATGAAGAGACGTATGCACCCGTAGCTAGATTAGAAGCAATTAGACTACTATTAGCCTTCGCATGCTGTAGGGACTTCAAATTGTACCAAATAGATGTTAAAAGTGCTTTCTTGAATGGATACATTCAAGAGGAAGTATATGTTGATCAACCTCCAGGTTTTGAAAACCATCTATTTCCAAATCATGTTTTCAAATTAAAGAAAGCTCTATATGGTTTAAAACAAGCTCCAAGAGCTTGGTATGAAAGGTTGAGCAAATTTCTTTTAGAAAATCATTTTGAAAGAGGAAAGGTTGATACAACTTTATTCATAAAGCACAAAAAGAATAACATACTATTGGTACACGTTTATGTTGATGATATAATATTTGGTGCCACTAATGAGTCAATGTGCAAGGAGTTTGCTAAGTTAATGAAGGAAGAACTTGAAATGTCCATGATGAGGGAACTCACTTTCTTCCTTGGACTTCAAATCAAGCAAACCAATGAAGGCACATTCATTAATCAATCCAAGTATTGCAAAGAACTACTCAAAAAATTCAACATGGACAAAGCAAATGATATTGCCACACCCATGGGCACTTCATGCTATTTGGACAAGGATGAAAAAGGTAAGGATGTTGAACTCACAAAATATAGAGGTATGATAGGATCCTTACTTTACTTAACCACTAGTAGATCGGATATCATGTTTGCTATGTGTATGTGTGCTAGATACCAGGCTTGTCCTAAAGAATCACATCTCACTGCAGTGAAAAGGATAATGAAATATTTAGTTGGAACTCAAAATGTTGGTTTATGGTACCCCAAAGGGGCTGAATACACTTTAGTTGGTTACTCTGATTCAGATTTTGCAGGATGTAAACTTGACAGAAAAAGCACTAGCGGAACATGTCACTTTCTTGGTAGTTCTCTTGTTTCTTGGCATAGCAAGAAACAAGTAAGTGTTGCGCTATCAACAGCTGAGGCAGAATATGTTGCAGCTGGTAGTTGTTGTGCTCAAATCCTTTGGATGAGACAACAACTTCTAGACTTTGGAGTTGTATTGGACCATGTACCTCTTAAGTGTGATAATACTAGTGCTATCAATATCTCAAAGAATCCTGTAATGCATTCTAGAACCAAACATATTGAGATTAGACATCATTTCATTAGAGACCATGTATTAAAAGGTGATTGTATACTTGAGCATGTTGAAACCTCTAAGCAATTAGCAGATATCTTCACAAAACCCTTGGCTAGAGAACAATTCATTCACATTAGAAGAGAATTAGGAATCCTTGACATGAACAATTGTGTTTGAATGATTAGTATTTTGATAAACTCTTATTTTTAACATGTCTTGAATGAGTTTATGTTCAATTGTGATATGATCCATTAAAACTCCAACACTCTTGGGAAAATCTGACAAAACTGGACATTTTTACAGCATATAATCGATTACATAGAGTATCATAATCGATTGCTAAGCTCCTGTCTCGAAAGTAATCGATTACACAGCATCATTTAATCGATTACTTAGCTTCTGTCTAATGGACAATCGATTAGAAACCTTCCATAATCGATTATAATCGTTCCAACTTCTTCCTAATCGATTGCAAACACACCTAATTGATTATCATGATTCTGTTTTGAAACCTAATCGATTACCTGTTGACCGTAATCGATTACTCATGCGCGAAACGTTCCAAATTCCTCAGAAATCAGTGAGCTAATCGATTACCTATGCCTCGTAATCGATTAGCCTCGGTATTGAGTAGTCAAATGCAGAGTTCCGAGGCACACCAGTGGCCCAATCTCCTTTTCCCCTCATTTACTCTCTTCTCTTCACCCAACACTCACCTTTTCCCTATAAATAAACCCCTCACTATCACTCTCACCTCACACCACCTCCTTCTCTTCCTAAATCTCTCAAAGCTTCAAGAAGCTCACTCTTCTTCTCATTCTCCTCTTTGCCCTTCTATCACCATGTTTTCCTCCCGCTCTGTCAAGAGGGTAAGGTCCTCCATACCCCAAGCAAACAACCCCCTAGACTTCTCTAGGTTCTTCACCTCACCAAGAGACCTCCAAAACTTCATAAAGAAGTTTTCAGAAAAAGACATCATCACACCCCATTTTATTGATGCTCCAACCTTTGAGAACCCCTATTTTTCCTTCACTCAACTCCTCTACCATTACAATCTTTTTCCATTCCTAACTCTCAAGGAAGAGTTTTATTACCCTGAACTCATAAGGGTATTTTTCTGCAATGTGAAACTAGTTGATGGCACATTGGAAGCTAGAGTAAAAAATGTGACTCAAAATCACCAACCAGCACCTCTCTGAAATCACACAAATTCCCCTCTCCACTGCTGAATTTGCCGGGGGTCATCCGGAAGATGAATGAGACTTCAATCCTATCCCTGCTCGTCAATCTCTTTGGAAGGCTAACCGTCCTCTCAGCAATCACAAATTGGTAGGCCACTTAACTCTTAACAACCGTCTCCTCCACTTCTTTATGGTCAAAATGCTTATTCCTCGAGGTGGAAATTATGCCTTGGTTGAGGAAGATGATGTTCTACTCATGTGGGTAATCATCAATCACAAAGACATCAACTGGATTCAACTCCTCAAGCTCCACATTCTGAAATCCAAGGAGCAACACAAACTGCCTTATGGCATCTTGCTCACAAAAATCTTTAAGGCTAATGGAGTAGACTTGGCTGGGGAACTTGCTGAAAAAGTGCCCTCTCAAGCTTGCATCAGCACTCACCATCTCAATAAAATGGGTATGGTCTGTAAAGCTAGAAGGTGGATCCTCAAGAGTGACAGAATTCATGGCAGCAGCCCATTTGAGGAAGATCATCCCCCTGTTACTCCTACTCCTGCACCTCAAGCCTCTTCATCTGCCCCTACTGACCCATTTGCATCGCTCTATGCTCATCTTGACCGCCACTTCGATCGCCTAGAAAACTCCCTTCAAGAGTTTTTAATGACCGAGCAACAACATTTTGAGATGATGCAACAACGCTGTGAGGAGCTCTCTCACCAAATTTCTGAACTCCGTTTCTTCAATCCGGATAATTAGATCCATTTTCATGCTTTGGTTTAAGTCGTTCCATTTTTTTTTAATTATGTAAATTTCCCTTCATGTAATTTCCTGCTTTTTGCAATTTCATAAAATGTTCATTCTGTGATATCTATCTCTTTACTTGCATTTATTATTTTTAATGATTCCAAAGGAGGAGAAAAAGGGAGAAAAGATAGAAAAATGTTCATCTGTTAAAAACTGGCTGATTAATAACAAATGGATTAGTTATCTCTAAAGGCTAAGCATGCATTCTTTGTGATAGGGGGGATTTGTTAATGCTAAAAGATAAGAGATAATGATATTGTTAAGAGATAAAGATGCTGAATATTTGAAAATCTGGTTAAAGAAATTCTGCTATTTGAAACTGTAATTAAGAGATAATGCAGCAGATATGTTTTTGCAAGAGATAAAATTAGAGATAAGTCTTTTGTTTAAAACTAACAACCCTCAAGAGATGAACATGGTTGTCATCATCAAAAAGGGGGAGAATGTGTTTGAATATGATTTCAGGATCAAGGATTTTGATAATGACAAAGGAACTCTTGAAGAAACTCTTGGAAAACAAAGAAACAGCATCAGACTGCAAAAACCACGAAGCTAATCGATTACACAAGGAAGTCTAATCGATTATGAAGCCCCTGTTTGTTAAGATAATCGATTACGCAACACATATAATCGATTACGAAGTCTCTGTTTTACAAGATAATCGATTATGAACCCAGGGCTAATCGATTAGACAGCCACTGTTTTGTTAACTAATCGATTGTAACATCAAGTAATCGATTACCAATTATAAAATTGAATGAAGAGAATCAGGTGTTCAAGCTAATCGATTATGGGACATGAAATAATCGATTACCAAGCCACTGGAATTTGGATAATCGATTACAATGAAGCAGTAATCGACTACACAGCTGCGTGACCAAATTAAATGCATTAGGTATCATCCCTAATCGATTACAGGCTAAGAAATAATCGATTAGAATCCCTCTGAGTTGAATATAATCGATTACATATAAAGGACTAATCGATTATGTAGCTGCGAAGCAAATTAAAATGCATCAGGTATCATCACTAATCGATTACAGGTAAAAATATAATCAATTAGTTTCGCTCTGACTTGGTGATAATCGATTACCATGGAGTGGCTAATCGATTACCGCACGATCTGGAATGAAAAATTCAAGTTGTAATCGATTACACCCAAAGGGATAATCGATTATCATAGTGGAAAAACATACATTAGTGGGAAACCAGCACATGTCTCCACCATTTTTCAGATCCCCACTATGTGCAACGGCTAGGAAGAAGAAAGGCACTCCTCAAGCTCTCAAATGGCTATATAAATTCAAGAGGAACTCAAGCATAAAACACATAACAAGAAGCTACATTTCTTTACTTACTCTTGTGCTTTGTAAGCCCTTATTCTTGTATATTTTGAGATTTCATTTGCATATCCTCTCTTCTTGAGAGTTATAGATTTAAGAGAACCTTCACTTGTACATCTACTCTATTGAGAGAGTTACTTGCTTGTAAAACACCAAACACCAAAGTTCACTCTAGATTGAGTGGTTGTTCACTCTAGGTTGAGTGGTTACAAAGGTTGGGGTTCAACCTTTGGGATATTGTGAGATTGAGAGATTGGGTGGGGTGCCCTTATACTTGTGAGGATTGGGTTCTTGAGTGTGGGACACTAGGAAGCCGCAATTGCTCAAAGTTGTATCTCTAGTCTACAATAGTGGAAATCCTCTAAGTGGGTTGCTTAGAGGCGAGACGTACACTGGATTGGTGGAACTCATTAAATCAGTTTGCAAGCTTCTCTTCCCTACTCTTTTACTTTCATATACTGTGTTAAATTAGCTTGTGTTGATTGATTGTGGCGTGCACACTTAAACTTGTCTATTTTGATAAACCTTGAATACTGCACACCAAGTGTTTGTTAAATTGTCTTTACTATATTTACCTTTGTTTTACCTTGCACATTTCATTAAACTTGATTTCACTTGCATAAACTTGTATACTTGAACATAAGAATCAAGTTCAAAGGCTTTCCAACAAAAAGTTTAAAAACTCAATTCACCCCTCCTCTTGAGTATTGAGGCCACTTGAACAACAAGAATTGCCTTGAAATCTAATGAAATAAGAAAAGGCAAGGGTCTGAAAATAGAAGAAACGTCTAGTTCTGAACCAGACTCTAGTGAATCAGATGATGACACCAATGAAGAGTTAGCTCTTGTAAACAAAAGGTTTCATAAGCTACTAAGAAAGAAGAAGTTTACACCAGAAACCTTCCAAAAGAAAGACTACAAAGGTAAAAGTCAACTCAAGTTTAAAACTGACAAATCTGTCTTAGAAGGTTTTAATTGCAGAAAGTAGAACACATAAAAATAGAATGTCCTATTCTAAACAAAGAAAGAAGGGACAAAAGGGAAAGAAGGAAGTTTCCAAAGAAACAAAAAGGTCTGATTACTTAGGATGATGAAGGATCATCCAGTTTAGAAGAGTCTAATGAAGAAAATGAGTCAGCTTAAATTTGTCTCATGGCGATCAAAGAAATAGACTTAGACGATAACCTCAGCGACTCTGAAGAAGTAAGTTACTCAAAACTCAAACAAAACTATGACTTACTATTTAATGATTTCTTTAAACTATTAATGAATTTCAAAAAACTGAAATTAAAGCATGTTGATATGATCACTAATTTTGAAAATCAAATCTTGTCATTAAAAGAAGAAAAACACAGCACAAATAATTTAGAAGAAAAATTAAATCTTGATGAATTAAGTAAAATAAGAAAAGAAAATATTTCTTTAAAAAAGGATTTTGAAAAATCTCAGAACCACTGCAACTTTCAAGAAAAAGAAATTGTTAAACTAAGAAATCTTGTCAACTATCTTACCTCAGATTTAAGTAAGTTTGTTACTAGTACTAAAAACCTGAATGCTTTACTAGGAACATCTAAAGGAAATCGAAAGAGACTTGGTCTAGGTTTTGTGAATAAGAGAAATGTTTTAAAATCTAAAGCTCTTAAGCACCTTCAGCTCCTATGTTTGTTCTAGAAAAATGAAGAATCATTAAGTGAAATTACTGGAAAAATCATGGTCATGCTATAAATGAGTGCGGGAAAAGAAAGAGGAAGAATGAAAGATTCACTAACGATCTAGGACCCAGAAGAATATGGGTACCAAAATCATTAATCATTCCTTTTGCAGATATGTTTGAAATCAAGAACAAAAACTCTGTAATGGTATCTAGACAGTGGATGCTCGTATCACATGATAGGAAAAAAGCCTATGTTCCTAGACCTAGAGAAATTTAAAGGAGGATCTGTCATATTTGGAGGGAACCAGACTGGAAGAATCATTAGGTCGGGTAAATTCGGTAGATTTTCCTTACCTGTTATTGAAAATGTATTCCTTGTTGATGGTCTGAAACATAACCTACTGAGCATCAGTCAATTTTGTGACAGTGGGTACCAAGTTTCTTTTGACAAGAATAAGTGTACGATTATCAATCATGACGGAACCATACTTTTTAATGTAAATAGACACAATAACCTCTATAAGGTAGACTTAAGTGAACTAAATGATCAGAATGTAAAATGTCTATTTTCAAATTCTGAAGAAAGATGGATCTGGCATAAAAAGCTTGGACATGTAAGTCCCAAACTTATTTTAAAACTTCACAGAAATGATCTTGTCAAAGGATTACCAAAAATTTCCTTTAATAGCTCCCTACCATATGAAGCATGCCAAAGTGGAAAACAACACAAAACTTCTTTTAAAAACAAAGATGTTATTTCTCCATCCAGACCTTTAGAATTATTACATTTAGATCTATTTGTCCCTCTTAAGTACAAAGTCTGGCAGGAAAGAAATATGGATTTGTTATTATTGATGACTACACCAGATTAACATGGGTATACTTCCTAGCTCACAAGGATGAGTCCATAAAAGTATTTAAAATCTTTTGCAAGTTTAAAATGAGAAAGGATACTGTATTGTTATAATAAGAAGTGATCATGGGAGAGAATTTAAAAATGAAAATTTTGAAAAATTCTACAACGAGTCTGGGATAACTCATAATTTTTCCTCACCAAGAACTCTACAATAAAAAGGAGTTATGGAATGGAAAAACAGATCTCTGCAGGAAATTGCCAGAACCATGTTTTGTGAATATGATCTTCCAAAATATTTTTAGGCGTCCAAGCAATTTCCTGCTGCATCTCTCAAGAGTCTTTGGACTGCGCCCAATCCCATTAAAGCTCACGCGGATGCATTATGGTGCCATTAACTTTGGACTCCCCAGGAAGAACTTTCTTGTTCTTATTCCTTGTCTTCTCATAATCCTATCTTTTTATATTGTCCCTCTTTGATCACTTTCTTTTTATCTGTTTGTGTTTCAAACTCATTTTTTCACTGTTCTTTCATCTGCTGCTTTTCCTTTTTTTACTTCCAGTCTCACTCGCAATTTGCTTTTCGAGTCTCGGTTCTTTCTCTTTTTGATTACAAAAGGCGGAGTTAGTGTAGAAGTCTTTTTATGGATCAATGTAATGACTGAGAATGATACATATTGTATGCATTATTTTGATCAATGAAGAATCCACTTATTTTACTTCACTTTTGTCATTCTTATGATTCTATGTTATTCTGATAATAAATTTTTCCAATGAAAAGACTTGATGTTTCATTATCAACAAACAGGGGGAGATTGTTGAGAAATAGTCTGGTCAAAAATATAAGTTTTAAGCATTGTTGGACTAGACCCCAAACTTAATGATTTGTTATATCAATCATCAAGTATTTTCAATGAAAGAATGTAGTCTGAACTACTCATAACATTTTCTTTTAGTAATCAATTTTAAAGATATGAAGATCAAGTTGTAAAAACTAAGGGGGAGCGGATAACAAAAGTCTGATGGAAGCATCTTGTATAAAGAACTCTTCATTAACGTCCAAAAATCTATTTTGGTGATGCTCCAAAAGAAATGATCATACCATATTTGCGTGCTTATCATCAAAGAACAAAAAGAACAAAATCAACATGAGCAGCAACTGTCAGCGTACCTACTCCTACGAACTCTAATCGCAAGTCAGAAACCTTACTAGGACATCTCTGAAAACAACCCCTCACTCAATCAAGAATACACTCACGAAAAGTTTTATGCATGGAAATACATAAGAAACTATTTTCGTGAAAATATTGAAACATGATTCAGACCTCCCTCAAGCTTGAATTCAACTTCGAGGTCTGACCTCCAGAAGCCTATGGCAAAATACCTTCAAAGGATTTTCAACATATATATCTCCTTTCAAGAAGTATCAACGGCTATAACCTTCAAGCCTCTATAAATATCAAGAAAGTTTGAACATTCAAAGTGCAGAGAAATATCTGAGAAGAAAGTTATTCAATTCATCATTCAATCTTAGTTCACTTTCTTGTAAAAAGACAAAGACCCTCATTATTCTCTAGCTTTGCTTCTAGCAGACTTTAGTCTTGTGTCAAAAATACTTAGTGTTCAATCTCAAAATTTGTCTCATTTTTTGTACACTAAGTTCTTAGAACATCTTCTTTTTACTGACTATATAAGTCTCGTAAGTTACCAAAACTAGTTTAAGTTTTGGGAAACACTTTGGCCTGAAGAGGCTTTTGAAAGAATACTTGGGTTGAGCTAGGAGTGGCTTATTGAAAGAATACTTGGGTTGAGGCAGAAGTGGCTTGTTGAAAGAATACTTGGAGCACAAGTCTGGTACTGATATTGTAAAGGAGTTTTTACAATAGTGGAAATCCTTCAAGTTAGAAAGGATTGGACGTAGCTTCTGTGTTGGAAGTGAACCAGTATAAACTTTGTGTTTATTTCTTTCTTCTCTTTATCACTTGATTACTTGCATTTGTCTTTGGTTCGAAATTTACTCAAAAAGAGTCTAAGACTTATTCAAGCCCCCTTCTAAGTCTGACACTAAACCATCAGATCTGATTAGCCTAGAGACTAAGATGAGATTGAATTTAAATTAAGGAATATAGAGTACATTTGTCAAGTATAGATCATTAAAGAAAAAGACTATGCCTGGAATGCTTACACAGATTTGGTTACCATCAGGTAATTTTATACAAATAGGATTAATTTTCTTGTAAGATTGAAAAAAATTAAAGAACTACATACATGATCATTTGCACCATTATTAATTACCCAAAGGTAAGGGTTTCAGAAACTAATTGTTGATGGGCAATTAGATGGCTTAATGTTTGAAGATAAGGTAGGGTGAGAAGAAATCTAATTTATTGTGCGATTGGATTAATTATTTGACTACTGGATTAATATCATGATGGCCTTTTATAACTTTAGACAGGGAGAAAAACCTTGGTTTTCATTCACTTCCATATGAGAGATCAAGCTTCTACTACCATTAACATCCTCATCCTTTTGGAAATTACCACAATTATTTATTGTTGCATTTTTCTTGAGGTGTGGAGGATATCCATGCTTCTTAAAGCATGTGTCTACTATTTGACCAAGCTTTCCACTAAAGAGATATACCTTAGTTCCACGACCTCTTCCATAACCTTTATCACCGGTGTTAGGACCTTGAGCCTCTAGAGATTCCTTTACCTTTCTGAAAATTAGAATTATTATTCACACTGGCCAAAGCCCTTATAAATTATTCCAATTTGTCTTTCTTGCTAACTAGTAGAGAGAAAACTTTGTTTATTGTTAGAAGAGGATCCATCAACATAATTTGTGATCTAACACTTGAGTATTGCTCATTCAACCCCTTTCAAAATTGAAAGTCATTTTCCCCGTAGGACTTCACAGTTGGTGTTAATTGACAAGCACACTAAACTTGGTAAGTGCACCTAGGTATTGGGAGAAAATTTTCAAGTTCTTGCCAAAGAATCTTGAGCTTAGTAAAATATGTTGTAATTGAAAATTTTACTTGCTTTAAGCCATATAGTTCTTCCTTTAACTCAAAGATTCAAAAGTTATCTCCTTGGTAATACCTTTCCTTCAAATCATTACACACATCTATAGCACTTTCTATCCATAAAATGCTTTGTTCGATCGATGAATCCAAGGAGTGTGTGATCCAAGATAAGACCATCATATTACATCAATCCCCCATGGCATACATCGGATCATTAGGATTAGGCTTCAACAAACTTCCATCCATGAATTGTACCTTATTTTTCGATTCAATGCCATAGCCAAGGATCTTGACCATTCGTGATAATTTGATCCTGTAAGAGAAGTCCTTAATATTGAAATCGTAGGGATTTCACTCACATGTAAGTGATAAGGATTTGAAGGATCCATAATATGATTTGCCATAGACATACTAAGATGAGGCAAAGAAGATGAATGTTGAAAAGCAATCAAGATTCAAGAAATACCTCAACAAAGAAGAGGAGAGGCCAAGCAAACAAAAAGCAAAGATTACATGAATCAGAGTGGCATAATAAAGCCTCTAAGAAAAAGGCTCTGATACCATGCAAAAATATATGATCATCATAGGAGAAGAAAAGTTCACAATGATAACAATGACAATTTGGGGCAATTGAGGGAGAGAGAAATCACAAATCGAGAGATGAGAAAACTAATTTTCATCATTACATAGAAAAAAGAAAGCCAATATATACAAGCTAGTCCCAAAATGGTTAACTAACTAGATAGGGAAATTAACTAACTCAAAACAAAAAAGCTGAAAAGAAGAACTAATTGTTAACTAAATCTGGTATAAAAGTTATATTTTACATTGGTTCTATTTAACAACCATTGTAAGGCTACTATTTTTATACAAAATTACCACCGCATTTATTTTTTACACAAGATGCATTTCAATCAGTGTAAAAAGGCCTATGTGAAATGTTATTTTTGCCCTAGTAAAATTCAAAAGGTGTATAGTTATGAAAGCTTACATCAGAGTTATCTAGCATAATGACCAATGGCCCAAATCTAGTATTAATTACTAGATGAAGTGCCTAGGTTTAAAAGTTGGTTACACGAGCTAACTATTACGTTGGACCATGTGTCCACGTCATACCTCATGTCAGATGCTACATATATATATATATATATAAGAAGCCTTTAGATAACAACCCTAGAGTTAATGATTACGAATATTTAGGCCTAAATGGACGTGAAATACAGGTTTTTGCCGATAATTACTCTATAAGAATTATGCCTACATTTTATAAAGCTAGAAATAGATAGGTAGCAACTAAGCCTTTATATAAGCTGAGAACAGATCTAAGACAACAAGTAGGTGAAGCTAAGATGAATATAAACGATATAGAAAAAGATGTGTTTGCTCACATAGCTAGACCTGCTTTACATGAGAATCTTAAGGCAATATATACTCTAAAACGAAGATTAGTTTTACTATCTCATGTTTAGAAATGATTGCGATAAAAGAATTAAAAAATATTATAAAAGGAACTAATCAAGAAATCAAAAGGTTGGAACAACAACTTAAAGGGCCAGTCTCGATTAAAGAATATAGAGTTTACTCAAGACGGCTGTATCTGTTAAAATCGTTAAATCAAGATAACCAAAAACAATTAGATAAAACTTTTACTAATAATTATTCTTCACTTTTATTTTAGATAAAGAGAGCTTAGATACTTTTTAGGCTATCTATTTGAATCTTTAGAAAAGTTCTGCGAGTATTTGTGGTCCCGATAGTAAAACCTAGTGAGGTCGTGAGTCCGTTGGTCAGCAAAGAAGTGAACATTCTAGAGATCTAAAATGGCTAGTTTATTAAGAACTTTGAGCGATCTAAATCTAAAGAAAAAGGATAGGATAGTTATTAGAGAAAGTAAAGATCGACCTAGTTCTTCAACTTTGGCTACTTATAATAATATTACTACAAAAGAGCTTGAGATAGCTAAAATGATAAACTCATTTCAAAACTGGTCAATTCCATTAATAAAAAAGGATCAAGTCTATAGACGACAAAATTTATGGAATTTTAATCCTAATGAAGAAATACATATGTTAGAATATAGTTATCCTGGCACAGAGGCAAACTTAGAGCGAAACATTTTAGAAAAGGAAATGATTGATAAACACATAAGTAAAGGATTTAATTTCATTCATCTAGGATTAATCCAAGTAGCGGCAAAACCAAATTACATGTTAGGGATTGACTCCCCGGTCTTAATAATGTTAATAAATGAAAGAATAAAAAGGATTAAAGATTCATTAATGGCAGTATTAGAAACTAATCTTTATGATGGACCTGCCTTCTTTAATTATTACCCTAACTTCTCAATGGATGTAAGAAATGAATATACTTCAAATGCTATAAAACTATATATAAAGTCTTCGGATGTAGTAAAAGAAGATACTAATCCATATAATGTAATATATAGAGTGTATTATAAAATTTCTAAAATTAATTATAACTTTAAATCCTTAAAATCCACTAATAAAAGCGAAACTATTTTAATTGAAGCAAACCTAAGAAAATCTCAAATAATTACGCCACCTAAAAGAATAACTCATAAAGATATTATTAATAATCTACCAGAAGAATGGAAAATTGAAAACATATTAAAACTAGAAAAGGTAAAAAAATACATTAATTAGAGAAATAGTAAAAAGAGGGTCTGACATACGAATAAGAATGAATCGGTCATTAACCCTTAAAACAAATCGTCAGGTTCTTAGGATAGAATCTTCTAGGCACTCTATAGATGGATCTACCATAAATTTAGACATAAGAGGAATAATGCATGACTCTCCTAATGTAGTAAAACCTATATATCAGGATTCGACGAAATCAGATTCTCCAAACTATTCGCTTACTAGATCACAAGTGTTAAATACTTTAGAAAGAAAGAATAAATTTGTTATAGATAAAGATTGGATAAAAGAAGACTTTAATGCAGAATATAATAAACCATTAAGAGATTGGTATTTTTCCACATTTTATACACAACAAACAATATCTTTTAGAGAATTGTTTTATAAAGAATTAGAAGAAACTGAAATAAATAGATATTTCTTTGATTGGTTCTTTACTCACTATAACAAGAGTAAAAAGGATCAAATATGCCCCATAACTAAGCTAACTACCTCCTGGAAAACAATAAATAACACTCATATAGAGTCAGAATATCCTCCTCTAGAAGGAATTAAGATCCTGAAATCAACTGGGTTAGAAGTAGAAGGAATTCCCTTCAAGTAAGTTAAAAATGAGAATGCCTCTATAGATAAAAAAGATATTAAAAAGATACATCAACAGTTAAATTTCTCGAATACAGTTTTAAATACTATGAGTAAACAATTAACTAGGATAGAAACAGGTATAAATGGTACATCTACCTCGTCATTAAAAAATCCGATACATAAATATGATACATTACCATTAAATTCAGTAAGAATTAAAAGTATAACTGATATAGAAATAGAAAAACTCAAAGAACAAATTAAGAATCTCAATGTAAATACAATAGAAAAGGACCATATGATAGTTAATAAAATACGAATGGGACACCAATCTAGAACCTACCCTACCTTAAGAAATTACTATCCTCAGCCAACCTACGTCGATGTTCAATTCGAAGAAAGGGCAGAACTAACTAATATGAACTATAGTGGAACGGATTTAGTAGAGTGGAATATAGATGGACTAAGTGAGCAAACTATTCTAGATATGATAAATAATATGGCCATGTGTTGCACGGCTTATAAGTCTAAAGGAATACCACCAAAAGAAGCCACTATGTTAATAGTTCAAGGATTTACAGGAATGTTAAAAGGATGGTGGGATAACTTATTGTCTCAAGAAGATAGAACCTTGAAATTAGAAAGTATAAAATCAGAAACTGGAGAGTCAAATTCAATGACTACTTTAGCTTATTCCATATTAAACGGATTTATAGGAGATCCACATAAGTTTAAAGAAAGAGTGTCGACTCAATTATTAAATCTTAGATGTCCAACTATGTCAGATTATAGATGGTATAAAGATACCTTTTCATCTAAGATAACATTAAGAGAAGATGGAGGGGCAAGTATATGGAAAGAAAAATTTATATCTGGTCTCCCTCGTCTATTTTTAAAAAAAGTTAAAATGACTATAAAAAGAGATTTTGGAGAAATGGATTATAAATTTTTATCTTATGGACAATTACATAATTGTATAATAGATACAGGGATACAAGTATGCACTGATTTTAAATTACAAAATAAAATTAAGAAAGAGAGTGCTATAGATAAAAGAGAAGTAGGAACCTTCTATTCACAGTATGGAATAAAGCCTATTTTAGCGCCTAGCGCCTAAAGAAAAAGGACAAAAAGAAAAGAATCAAAAAGAGTAGCGACTCAACATCCTCGAACTAACTTAAATAGGTCTAAGAACTTTAGAAAACCCTATAAAACACCTAAAGTAAAAAGAGAACAACCAACTTCTGCTAATAACTCTAATATGTCAAGGGAATTTAATCACTCGGAGAAACTTGTTCGGATTTCCTTGGGAGTCATTCGGTCGACTCTTTCTTCACTCCACAAGGACACATTCATTCGGAAATCCGACTGGCTTCTCACTCGGAATTGCCTTCAGTCGTCAATCATTCCATTCGATTGTTTTCACTCGGGAATCGGCCTTACCTTTCACTCAAAAAATTGGAGTTTGAGAGAATCTGGCCGATAGAGGTTCTTCCCAGGTCCGAGCCTTGCTTTGCTCAGAAATACAGCTCTCTGCCCCAACTCACTCGGATGTGCTTTCCTTGGAATCTCACTCGGGCTTAGTTTGAAACATTGAGAGAGTCTGCCTCAAGGTGATTCATTCAGTGGCTTCTTCTGCTCGGAACCAACTCACTCGGGAGTAAGCCTCATGCTCCAATCAGAATTTAAAACTCAGCTTCAACAATCCTTCGGGTGCATTCACTTGGAAGCCGACTTTCTTCTCACTCAGGACTTGGAACTTGAGAATCTAACCACCCGGATATATTCACTCGGAACCAGCCTTCTTTTCAATCAGAATTTGGATTTTGAGAATCTGACCACTCGGATATATTCACTCGGAGCCGGCCTTCTTTCCAATCAAAATTTGGATTTTGAGAATCTGACCACTCGGATATATTCACTCGGATGCATTCATCTGAAATCAGACTTGCTTTTTATTTAGACTAGCTTCAATCGGGAATCCTTCACTCAGATGTATCCAATCGGTAAGTATTCATTCAAAGACAATCCCCTTTTCATTCAGTGGTTTCAATCGGGAATCCTCCACTCGGAAACACCCCACCCAGAGACAATTCACTCGGTAATGTCTCACTCGGAGACATGTTACTCAAAACGCCTAAGCGAAGGAAAGGAATATGCATCAGGTATCAATCTCGCTCGGGCGAGACATGTCTCGCTTAAGCGAAATTGTTCCAGTATATAAAACTTTTCCCTTTCGCTTGAGCGCTCACTTCTCCGCTTGAGCGAGATTCCCACTCGCTTGAGCGAGAACAGGCCAGTGGCCAAATTCTTGATTCAACACAATCTCACTTGGGCGAAACCACCTCCCGCTCGGGCGAAAATAGGCCAGAGGCCAAATTCTTGATTCAACACAATCTTGCTTGGGTGAAACCACCTCCCGCTCGGGCGAAAACAGGCCAGAGGCCAAATTCTTGATTCACCACAATCTCGCTCGAGCGAGATTCCCACTCGCTTGAGCGAGATATGCATCATATCACATCACCATACATCAGCATACCACTCGGCCATGTCTCACTCGGAGACTCCTTACTCGGAAATGATTATTCCGAGTCATCTTACTCGGAAATGATCATTTCCGAGTCAGAATTCTTTTTTTTTATTTTTTTAATTCTTTTCACTTGTGGATATTAATCGGAGCCTAAGACAGTCCTAAAGATGAGCACAAATAGAAAGAAGGGATTCCAAGTGACGAAAATTCCCTATTCTTGGTGAAAATTAACTGGACCAAAATAGGTGTTCACAGATGCCCCTCTTTACTTCTTTTCCATGAGGAAAGCATGAAGTTTCTTCTTGCTTTTGAAATGGAAAGGGAGTAAAGAAGTGAACACCATCGTTGAAGTCATGCAGAATCCAATAACCAAGAAGGTCAGTATCGTTCCATTGAAGAATGAAGCAAGGCGTGGAAACCTAGGATTTGGCACTTGAAATTCTTGCTTTCTCTCTCTTTTTTATTCTCTCTTTTCTTTTTTTCTTTTTTTATTTTTTTAAGTCCTAAATCTGGAAAAAAGAAGTGGGGCGGTGCTCCAGTTTTTAGCAGGAAGTGGTTAACTGGGATTTATCCTTTGAATGACATGAAGCGGAAGGATTGTCTTTCAGTTAACAGGAGGTGAGAAGACCGGGGTTAACCCCCGATAGACTAGAAGGTAAAGGTTGCCTTGTTAAGCGAATGGGAAAAAAAATGGGTGCCTTTATAGGCGACTGGAAAGTAAAGGGTGCCTTCATAGGCGACTGGAAAGGTAAAGGGTGCCTGCATAGGCGACTGAAAAGTAAAGGGTGTCTGCATAGGTGACTAGAAAGTAAAGGGTGCCTGCATAGGCGATTGGAAAGTAAAGGGTGCCTGCATAGGCGAATGGAAAGTAAAGGGTGCCTGCATAGGCGACTGGAAAGTAAAGGGTGCCTGCATAGGCGACTGGAAAGTAAAGGGTGCCTGCATAGGCGAATGGAAATAAAGGGTGCCTGCATAGGTGACTGGAAAGTAAAGGGTGCCTGCATAGGCGATTGGAAAGTAAAGGGTGCCTGCATAGGCGAATGGAAAGTAAAGGGTGCCTGCATAGGCGACTGGAAGGCTGTCAAACTCCCTACAATTTTAAATGATTCACCAAAGTAATTTGTCATTGCCTTAATATCCCTCTGCTATGCCTAAGGCTTTGGGGATTTTCATGTAATAAAGGCGAAAAAAAACTTGTTTTACCATTCAATCAATAAATACGTATCAAAATTCAAAAATTTTTCTCATCCCTTTATCCTTGCTTTTGACTCATTCTCTTTAACTTGCTTTTCCTTTCTCTTCTTTATTTTGCCATAACACATTAAACTGCAAATCCAAAAATGATCCTCTTGAGACTAGTGAAATCACAATCCCGCTTCACGATTTCGATCACCTAGTCGACTATGCCGACGAAGAAGGTAGGGAAGCTTGTGAGCCACCACCCGAGTTTTATCCCTTTTAAGAGGCAGTTAAGATTGTCAAATGGAAAGGAGAAAAGACCAAGATGGGTATACCCCTGAGTCAAGAACAACTGAAGGAATCACGGGGGCAATCTATCAGAAGGCATTAGTATTTTGTTTTAAGACATGGCAGGAATCCCGTGACGTCTGTGTTTTCGGTCGCGACACCTAGGAACCCCTTTTTGACTCTGCTCTATCCTTTTAAGGTTACTGAGGTAGGACTAGTCTCTACTGCATTAGGAAGAGAAATATGTTTTGAGTTTATAAGACCTCCAAAAGTTAGGGAACTAAATATTTTACAAGAAAAGGTTGTTAAAGAAATTAATCTAATAACTAGAAAAACGAAGCAAATACAAAAGCTTAATAAAGAAATAAAATATAAACGAATGGAGAATCAGTTAAAGAATCAAAAAATAAAAGAAATTATTAACAACATACAAAAAATTATAGAAAAAGAAATTTGTGAAGTAAATCCTATAGCTTTTTGGAACAGAAAAAGGTATGAAATTACACTTCCATATATAGACGGGTTTGATGAAACCAAGATACCTACTAAAGCAAGAGCAATAAACATGAATTAGCAATACTTAGGATATTGTAAAAAGGAAATACAAGAATATCTAGACAAAGGACTAGTAAGGCCTTCTAAGTCTCCCTGGAGTTGTTCAGGATTTTATGTTATGAACGCCTCTGAACAAGAAAGAGGGACGCCCAGATTAGTAATAAATTATAAACCATTAAATAAGGTTTTAAAATGGATACAATATCCATTACCTAATAAAATTGATTTAATCAAAAAATTAAATAAGGCAATGATATTTTCAAAGTTCAATATGAAATCTGGATATTATCAAATATCAATAAAAGAAGAAGATAAATATAAAACAGCTTTTGTAGTACCTTTCGGGCATTATGAATGGAATGTTACACCTCAAGGATTAAAAAATACCCCAAGTAAGTTTCAAAATATTATGAATGATATATTTTACCCCTATATGGAATTCTCCATAGTATATTTAGATGATGTGCTAATATTTTCAAAAACTATAAACCAACATATTCAACATTTAGAAAAATTTATCGAGATTATAAAAGAAAATGGATTGGTTGTGTTAGCTAAGAAGGTTAAGCTTTTCCAAACAAAAATTAGATTTTTAGGATATGAGATATACCAAGAAACTATCATACCAATTCAAAGGTCATTAGAATTTGCAGATAAATTTCCTGAAGAAATCAAAGATGAAAAATAGCTTCAAAGATTTTTAGGTTGCCTAAATTATATAGCAGAAGTTTTACCCAATATTCGTACTATCTGTGCACCTTTATATAGACGGCTAAGAAAGGATGCCCTATTATGGAATGACGAAATAACTCAGATAATTAAAAAGGTTAAAATCTTAGTACGAAAAATACCATGTTTAGGAATACCAAACCAAGAAGCAGAACTCATTTTAGAAACAGATGCTTTTGAGGAAGGATATGGGGGGTACTAAAACAAAGACTTCCTGGATCTTCTAAAGAACAAATTGTAAGATATCACTCAGGAATATGGCATTCAGCTCAACAAAAATATTCAACCGTTAAAAAAGAAATTCTGTCTATCGTTTTATGTACATTAAAGTTTCAAGATGATTTATTTTTAAAAAGATTTTTAATAAGAACTAATTGCAAATCTGCATCTTCAGTATTTGAAAAGGATGTTCAAAATATGATTTCTAAACATATTTTTGCCAGATGGCAGTCTTTGCTTTCCTGTTTTGATTTTACCATTGAACATATTAAGGGAGAAAAGAACTCACTACCCGATTACTTAACCCGAGAATTTCTTCAGGAACCTCATCATGACTGACAAAGGAAAAGGAAAAGTTGTAGCCTTAACTAGTGACAATTATAGCTCTCCTAAAAGAGTATTACCTCTCTCATTCTCTATTTTTCAGATAACCTTAAGTCCATAAACCCCAGTAAATACCTCAACACAAATCGTTAAAAGCTCTCTGTTAGGTATACGACCTTCACTTCAAAACTCCACATTGATAAGACCTTCTGATCTTGTTAAAAAAGGACCATTTATAAATCATAATGAATATTTAGAAAAACCCATTAAACTTCCTATTCTTTTACCAGAAAAGGAAGAACTTAGATTAAGTCCAAAAGAAATGGCCAGGGCCAATCTTTATCCACATCATTTTATTCTTGAATCATAAGAGAAAAAGCGAGCCTTTTATGAGTTCATCTTAGTAGATACTAAATCTATTGAGTTAGAACATCATTTTGATAAAGAGCAAGAAACTCTAATCTCTTTCTAAGTTTAAAATTTGTAAAGTAATGTCTAAAAAGGATTGGGGAAAGCATCCCACAGAACACCAGGAGTTTTCAAGAGACTTCTTACCAAAAAGTTTCAATTACCATGATTATGTCAAAGCCTGATATAATCTCTTTTGGATTAGGCCAAACACTCACTCTTGGTTTGTATGGTTTAAGAAAGGAATCTCTCTAAAGTTCCCACGATGGTTTCTAAAATGGTTCTATGAATTAGGACCAATGATTCAAAATTTCCCTCCAGAAGTGCTAGAAGTTATCAGTATTTTAAAGAAAACACCACCTTTGTTGAAGCATACCAACTAATTTCCTTTGTGGCCAGCCAAGGAATTACGTGGATATTATTATGGGAATACTCTACTATGACTACTGAAGAATTGTTTAAACTACAGATTTTAAGTAGAACTGTTAAAACTAAATGGTGGACGAAATTTAACACGGCACTAGTATCTCAAGAAAGGGTAAAAGAATGGATAAAGTTATGTCAAGTTAATACTCCAATCCCCCTCTCTCCAGCCATAGAGGCAGGACCGACTTCCAGTTTCTTGGCAGAAAAACAAAAAATTATGGCAAAGCTAGCAGCAGCTTCATCTGTAGAGGAATGGCAACGAACGTTGGGGAAGGCAAAAACTTCTTCCTCGGGGTCTTCAACTCCTCTAATAGATGAAGAGTTATTTTCACAAAATGAGCTCCAGGAAAACAAAGATATATGTTATGGAATGTATGAATAAGTTAAATCTCTATGAACAATATTAATATAAAAAAATAATTATTTACAATACTGATAAAGATGTAAAATTAAGTCTCTTACCACAATACTTTTAAGCCAATCAGAAGTGTCGGCAGAAAACGACAACAACAATACTTTTAAAGCCAATCAGAAGTGTCGGCAGAAGGTGGCAACAAACAGTAAAAAGAAGCTCCCGCCAATAAAAAGTGTCGGCAAAAGAATAGTCACAGTAAAAGATAAGGATTAGTATGAGATCTCCCATTATTAAGATTCCCTATTCTGTATTATAAATAAGGAGGAAAGGAAGGGGCAGAGCATTGCCTCCCATCTTCTTTTCTCTCTTTGTGTTCTTTGTAAAAAATTTCCTAGTCCTCTCTTGTCTCAAAACTTATATTCCACTTGCTATCGTTGTACTCTTTTCTCCAGAAATATTGTAAGTAACTTCCTTTTTAAAGTTCTTATATTTTATTTAAATTTTCATTATTTTTTAATTTCTATAACTTCTAAATGAATAACTTTAATAATTTTCCTAATATTGATGATCATCCTGAAGCATTTCATAATGAGTTTCCAGAATTTTATAGAAAACCTCTACATGAATTTAAATTTGAACGTATAGTTAGTTACCTATGCCAAACTTATCAATAAAACTAACTTACAAGCCCATAACTTATCTAATGACTTTAAGATTTAAATCCATAGATAGGTTATCTACCTCTAAGCTCCAAAAACTGGTATTAAAGCTTGTCCATAAGTGTGTGGGGGTGGGGGGGGGAGAAGCCTTTAGATAACAACCCTAGAGTTAACGATTACGAATATATATATATATATATATATATATATATATATATATATATATATATGCACGTCAGTTCACCACCTTCATTTCCCGGTTCTCTTCATATCTTTTCCAAACTTTCATCTTAATCTTGTTTTTCTTGTTTGGAGTGTAAAGGAAACTGTTTCTTGCCTTGTTGGGTGCATTGTGTTCATGATGCAAGAATGAACATTTTAGACTGAATGGAATTTGCTTTAAGTTCAAAGTTAATGACCTTTTTGATTCCTTTAGTTTTATGTTTTAATGCTTATTAGAATACTTGTAAGAATTTTAGGTTAGATGAATATTATACTTTAGAAAATGTTGATATTTAAACTTTTTAACGGTAACGTCAACTTCCGTTTCACTCTACAACGTCCGATTCTTGTGATTCTTGATATGCAAAGGGGGATGTTTTGTTCGTCTTGGATTGACATTTGTGAGTAGGGATAAGGAATCACATGCTAAAATTTATAGGTTCTGGTGTGAAGATGAGTACTATATTATCCATCTCTTTCTTGCACTTCTTTAATATACCTATATTTTTTTTATTTGTTTACATACCTTATTATACCAACAATTTTTCTAATGTGTATCCCAAAACACATATTAAATAATACCAAAGAAGAAATATTTTATTAAAAGTTGTACATAATATAGCTCTCAACTGATTTCAATGTAAGTCCAACACAATTTTCAATAAAACATTTATATTGTTATAATGTTTTAAAGGTGTCTTAGGGAACATACTAAAAAAATATTGTACGAATATATATATATATATATATATATATATAACTTTAATTCTAAATTAAAAAATAAAACAATAGAACTAATATATTATTAATATAGCAATATTTTTATGTTACAATAAATTCCTAAAATTTTTATTTTATAATCTACAAGCTAAGAATTAATACTTAATAATCTATATAATATACTAATTAATTAAATAATTAATATTCTACATACTACTCTATTACAAAACATCACTGGATTAATTAATAGATATTAGTGTTTTATTTTGGCTATCAAAAATAGATGGGTTTTATCATTTGATTATTTGTTTAACAATTCACGACTCATGAATTTTCATGTTATCGAGACAATGATGTCTGTGATAAGAAATTATTTCACTTGATATGTTTACAATAATGATTTTATTTAATTAAAGCACAAGTAGCATGTGCGGATATGAAAACTTATCCACGATCGTAGAAATTGAAGTTATTACCCATGTTGATTTGAGAGTAATATAAAAACAACCCGTTAAATACAAAACTGTTGGTATTATGAAAGTGCCAACTAAAATATATATGATTGAATTGAAATAAAATTAAAAGATAGAAAACCTCAAATTGTGATTTAGCTTGTTTTTCTTCCTTTTGTAAGAATGGATGCTTCTGATGTGGTCTGAAAAGACGCTAGTTCTCCCTTAACAAGCACTGATTTTAGTTTAACATTAAAAAAATGATTAGATTCAAGGCTATGGAATCTCAACGTGATAGAAGCAACAATCAAAAAATGGAAAAGAAAAAAAAAAAAAAAGAAACTACCATTACAAACGACTTAAAATAATTTGCCTATAAATTTCGTTGTTGCTAAATGTTAACGTTTACTGGCTGACTACAGGCATTTACAAGAGTCTTTATTCTTGTGACTAGCGTCAAGCTACTTCTTGAAATTCCATAACCTGCAAGGTCAATCCATAAAAATAAATACACCATTTTTCTTGTGTTAGGACCTATTACAAAATTAAAAGCTAATTTGTTTTATTAAAATTGAACTTATCTTGGAAATCACAAGGGTTATATATTAATATTAAACTTTTTGATTCTTTTAATATGTTCCTTATAACACATTAGAAAAATGAAAAAAAAGTAATTATACAGGAAAAAAAATATAAGGACAAAAACTATCACCACCACTACAGAAACTAACCAAACGATCAATAAACTCATTAGAAGGTTTTCACTTTTCAGATACACATTACAAAGATTTCAAATTAATATAACATTAATGGTTAATTTTAAAGAAACCAATAATTGTATTGAAGCAAATTGGTTACTTTCACTCTTCGTATTATAAATATTCTCTGTACAGAATTGTCTTCAGCTAAAAAAGAAAAAATACACGTTTGAAAAGAAAAAGAAAGTTTACAATAAGTACTCAACTGGTCTAATAGATTACATGGTTGTTCAATTCAGTTCCAGTTTCTGCTTCTTAAAACTTGTTTGTAAAATAAATTTAAAAGTTAGTTTTGAAATTAAAACATAATGATTCTAATTGGTAACACTATTTAAAAAACACTTTTAAAAATAAAAAAAATGTTACGTGATTTAAAAAAGAAAAACAAACTGAAAAACACATCTCAAAGTTCTATAATTTCATACTTATAGAAATATTTATTTTTATTATTATTTGATGAAAAAAAAAATCAAACATTTATTTTGTTATCTAAAATAGAAATCTGATTATCAAATCTGATTATCTAAAATATATTCGAACTTAATTAGATTATCTATATTAAATGATATACGTGGTTATTAAACTAGAAGTTAAACATATTCAACATCTTTGAAATCTAAAAAAAATAACTCATCAATTATTTTGGAGATTAATTTATGAAAGAAATTTGCTCAAGCCTACATTATAAATGTAATTTGCATTGCAAAACGAAATGAAAGTTTATATATTTGGTACCTTTGCACAGGTTGGACAAGTTTCACTTCTCTCCAGCCAGTCATATATACAACTAAGGTGGTAATGGTGACGGCACTTTGCTATAATCTTAGGATTTTGATCAGTATATTCTGACATTAAAAAAATACACATTAATTAACACTAACACTAGGTAGCTAACTATAAATACAATTGTGATATCCAAATTAAAATTACAGATTTACAGGCTCTTTCTGTCTGTATACGTATACATATAAGGATATTTTGTGTGTGTATATACACACATATACACATACACATTTCTTGTATCATATATATCTTTTTGTTTCATTATTTATAGCTTGTTTTATTCTACCACAGTTTCAAATATAAGTAAAAATATTTAATTTTACTCATATCAAGAATAATAGTTAGAAATAGTTAATTGTATTAATATTCTTATATATTTAATTTAGTTTCCAAAAATACTCTTAATATCATTTATTACTTATCGAATTAGTCGTCTTAGAAATATATACAATGGGATATATTTGGTAAATAAACATTTAATGATATTAGAAAAGTATAATTTTACTCATATTAAGAGACTAAAAAATTTATTAAAAATTGCTTATATTGAAACTAGAGGTATTATTACTCTTTTTTTTAACGATGGATTTTCTCTATCCCATAATTAAAGGTTAATTTCTTTTAGATAATAGATGAATAAAATGAATTTTCTTATTCTAAATAAAGCCTTTTCAATGCATATGAGTAATTGAAATAGCTAACATGTTTAAGACTTAAGCATTTATCAACTGTGTCATGTTTTATTGACTAAATCTCATTGGATAAGTCTAGGATTCCTTATACTTAAATCTGGCTTTTCTTCCAAAAAATGAGATATCATCTTGGCCTCCGAATCTAATGAAATTCAAAGAAGCCTCATTTCGATTAGGGTTTAAAGAAATCTCATTTTAATATGGACCCAACTTTTAAAGAATAAGATAAGTTTTAAGAGTACATGTATCTAACCTTAGATTCACTCGAATATAATAATTTGAACAACTTTAATTAAAGTAATAGTTAAACAATTGTTTAAAATATAATGTAATCGTTATCTTTTGCGATTGTCAAATTCAATTTTCATATATTATTTTAATTAGAATGTATTTATTATATATATAAGTTATTTAACAGAATGATGTTGGGAGACAAAAACTCACCCCTAACCTCCCGTGTTGCCATGGAGATTTTTGTTTATTTTTTTAAAAGAAAATCTAAATTTTGGCAATAAAATCATAGCAAAAAAAAAAATCTTATTTAAATGGGTAAATCGATGACATATACAACAAAAGGGTTAACTTGTAGAGTGAGAAAAATGGCCTAGCTAACTAGGTTAGTCACTTGTCAAATAAAAATATAGCGATTCAAGTATACATTTGAAACCCAAATTAAATTTGCATTTTTAAACATTTTTCAATGAAATCCAATACACATTAACCATATTGAACCCGGTAAAAACTCATTGTTGGGCTTGACTGAACAACACTTTTAAAACATAAATTAAATAAGGGTTCGTTTAAAACCTTGTTGCATATTAGTCAATCTAATATGGATTAGGTAATCCATTTTAAAAGCTATACTAACTCAATATAGAACAAAAATACAAATAGCCCATTTTAAAAATTATACTAACTTGATATAAAACAAAAATACAAACTAAGCCAAATAACATTAAAAGCTATATATTTATCTGTTTATCTTGCTTCTTCTTTTAGTGTATATATCTTATGAGGTGTCAGATTTTCTATTTTTCAAATATTGTGTTATATATTTGTAACCATTTTGTTTTTAAAAAAGACTTTCCAACAACTTCAACCTTAGCTACATGTTTAAGCTAATACTACCCCGTTTCTTAATATAAATTTTTTATCTAATTTTAATTTTTAAGAATAATATAATTGAAGTTACTTATTTATTTATAAATTATATTAGTTTTTAAAAGTATTTTTATGATTATTGAGGCTTATGAATCTTCTATTCTTTCTAATTTTTAAATGAACATTTCTTTTTTTAATAACATAAGAGTATTTTAATAAAAAAAATGAATTAAAGTTAATGTTTTTTGATAAGACTCTTATACTTGAAACTTAAAAAATCTATTGAAAATTGTGATATTAAAAGAAGGGATGAGACAGTAGTGTATTAAGTTATGATAAAATAAGTTGACTTTGTAGGGAAAAAAGTGATAAAAAATAGGATATGATATTTAAAATCACCTCCAAAACATGTAGGACAAACTTCCTCATCGGTTGATTTTGAATCACCAGAGTCATTACGTTTGAAGGCAGACCTGGCTGATTCAGCTGCACCTTTATTTCCTGTATTCTGTATCACTTGTGAGATCCATATTTCAATAACATCAACACACATTTCACCACTTTCTACCCTATTTCTCATGCCCTTCATGATTAATTCTCAATTCACTTTATACTATGGAATTTGAAAATTCTCTATTCTTTGTTATTCCAAAATACTGAATCCCATTTAAAACTGCTTTATCCCCTTCTAATGCGAGAATCAGAACAGAAAACCACAACCATGATATAAAATAATAATAATAATAATATGACAAGAATATACTGTTGTTTACAGATTTCTATGACTTTATAGACTAGAAGCTGCTCTGATCACAAGTCAATTAGTTTTCTATACTGTTGTATATATGTGGACAAAAACACTAACGATGGTATAGTCAAATTCCCAGCGACGTTACATTTTGCGTCTAAAATATTGTTTGATATCCATTTATGTAAGCTGAATTTAATCAATTGAGTTATCTAATAATTAATGTTAATTCATATATTATTTAATATATTTTTAAATTTTATTTAATCAACAAATTAAAAATTTATTTTTGACTAATCTTAATTAAGCTTTTTTAAAGTTAAAAGTATAGTTATCAAGACGGAACCGGTTCGGCCAGTCCGATCGGTTGAACCGTGATCCGATTAAGTGACCGGTTCGAGTCAATTTTTTAATACTAACAGTACAATCACAATTAGATCCCGATTTGATTATAATTTACTTGATCGATGTCTTCACCAGTTTAATGACCGGTTCGATTTTGAAAACATTGTTTAAAGTAAACAAGCCTATCCCAATTAACTTTACACTTGAGAACTAGTTATATTGAATAAAATATCGAGAGAGAGAGAGAGAGAGAGAGATAGATAGATATCTTTAATAAAATATTCAGAGAGAAAGAGAGAAATAGTTACATCGAAGAGAATCGAAAAATGTCCATGATCACTCCCAGCATCGTCGGCAGAATCATCTTCAGGGTGACTTCTCCTTAAACAAGAACAAAGGCAACCCATATATACCGTGGCAGAGAGGGAAATAGGGGAAATGTTTAAGGAGCTAATAATGTGGCCATGGTCTCTTTATATATTTTATATAGAGTACCATTGAATTACGATACAAATTTTTGGATTCTCTCTACCCTAATTAATAGATTTTTGTTGTGATTAGAACCGATAGAGAGTAAAACCATATCTTTATTTTTTACGGATATTAAATTCAAATTTGAAATAAAATCTAAGTGATTGAGCGAAAGATGTTAAATCTTCATAAAGTGTTTTAAAATAATGGTCAATTATCTTAGTTTCTTTTCAGTTGGTTTTTAGTTTTAAAATTTTTAAAATTAAAATTTGTGTTTGGGTTTTAGTTTAATGTCTTAGATTATATGATTTTGAATTTTAAAAAGTTGTTGTAAAATTTGTATAATGATGTTCAAAACTAACTTACATATAAACAACAACAATAATATAATAATATTAATAGTAATAATAAATCTTTTATAATGATGGTGGTGACAACGGTTAGGATGGTGGTAGTTGTTATGGTGATTGTGGCAATGATTGAAATGACGACAATGACCCAGCGACCATACGCATTTTATCATTAAAAAGCTCGTTGCTAACACCTCAGCAATGGAAATCTTGGCCTGGACGTCGTCGTTATTTCCGTTGCTGGGGTCACACAGCAATGGTTCCCTTTTTCATCAAGTCTGTCGCTATTTTAGGAGCACGATATCAATGGAATAGGGGACGTAGCTATAGGAATGTTGAGTCTTCGTCACTAAGCCCGTCGTTATTTTGTAACCAACTAGGGATGGAAATGGGTCACACTGTCCATCAGGGGCCTATGGCTCGACTCGTTTAAAGCCTACATAGGCCAGACTTGTCATGTTAGAAGGCCAGACTTAAGCTTTTAAAAATGCCTTTTTAACTAAACAGGCCATGGACTTTCTAAAAAGCTTTTGAAACCCAATAGGCCAACCTATTTAATTAAATTAATTATTAATTAGTTATATATATAATATATTTATAACATAAAATAATATATATATTACATATTTACATTTATATAATATAAATTAAGAATACAAGTTTACAATTAAAAAATAGGAGGGAATTAAACACAAATTTTTTTTAGCTTGGTTTTGGCCTTTTAAAAGTCTCACTATAAACAGGCCTTTTAAACGGGCCAGACCTTCAAACAGGTCAGACCAAGCCTTAAAAAAAGCCTATGACAGGCTAATAGGCCAAACTCACACCTTGAAATTTTGATGTAGGCCAGGCTCAGGCCTTAAAATTTTGATGTAGGCCAGGCTCAGGCCTTTCAAAGCCCGGCTTGGCCTGACACATTTCCATCCCTATAACCAACATAGACACATGACATAGTTATGTGATTGATGATGAGGCATCACCAAGGCTGTCGCTAACAGACAACCAAGGTACCGACGGACAGATTTGCGTAGCTATAGGGGTGATGAAATGATGTCGTTGATCCCATCACTTTTGGAGAATCACATTAGCAATGGACTAACACCATAGCTATGTGGTTGCTAAATGTCACTACTACAAAAAAGGCTATTGTCAGCGGTTCCGCTACTGCTATTGTCAGCGGTACAAGTGCAGAAAATAAAGGCGCTGATAATAGCACTAAAAACAACGTCAGCGCTTAAACCGCTAACATTGGCCACTAATTGTCAGCGGTTGTAGTGCGGAACCGCTGACAATAGTTAAACAATGTCAGCGGTTGTAGTGCAAAACCGCTGACAATAGTCAAACAATGTCACCGGTTGTAGTGCGGAACCACTGACAATAGTTAAAACATTGTCTGCGCTTATAGATGGGAACCGCTGACAATAGTTTATTTTGTTTTTAATTTCAATTTTTTTAGTTTACTAACCCCTGTATTAAATATTTTAATAAACAGTTTTAAAATTATTGATATAGCAATATGAATACCTAAAAAAAAGTAAAACACCAACTACCAATTTTTTAAAATTGGTTTAGTTTCATATACTTATATTACACATTACAATACTAATTCATACTAATTCCTACATATAATAATTACCAATGAACATTGTAGCACCAAGTGATACCAAAAACAATTCATGAACTAATATTTACAGTATCATATACCTATATTAAATACAAATATTATTAATTTCCATCATTATTTCTCAAAAATGAAATATAACAATATTATTAGCGTAACATGAATACATCCACTAATAAATTTGATCAAGCCAAAGTATACACATATGTCATTATAGTATATTCTAGTCTAAAAATAATTTTAATTCCTGCACATGATAATTGATCAATGAAGATTGTTTCAATAAGACATACATTGTATCGTAATGAATCTTCAACTATCATTAATTAACAATACTAATGACTAATGCACGAAGTTTGCATGATTCATATAACATAAGTCAGTATCCATGGCTGTCAAGTTCACAGTACTTCCTAAACTTTCACTACACCCAGCTCTTAGCTCACCATGCTTTGTCCAACATGTATAACTTGTAGCAATTTCGTTACACGTAAGCTGACTTTTAATTCATAAACATTAACCTGCCTCACATTCGAACAACACCAGCATGGGCAAGGAATGCGGTTGGGGTCTTTGGCATGTTCAATTGCAAAGCTAATGAATTCTTTCACTTCATTCTCATACTCTTGAGACAAACGATTAACATACACTCAACACCGATCCATTCTTAGTAAATGCAAAGAAAAACTAATAATTAATTTATGTACAATTAACTCAATATTGAATAAACATTTATATATAAGTTACTACCATATCCAACTACAATAGAAAAAATCTATGAAACTTGAAAGGGAAAGCTAAATCATTACGCTTATTCGATTTCATATCACATAGTTAAGTTAATTATTAGTTAATTAATTTACATCGATTATATTAAATATCAAATTCAACAATTTGGAGTCAAATCCAAATAACACCAAAGTTTATAATAAAAAGGTTATATAGTACAGTTAAAGACACTTGCTCTACTAAACAACCAAAGTTTATAATAAAAAAAAAAGTAGTAAACATAAAGGTACATGTTGTATGAAGACTTAGTCAAAGACACCAAATAATATACAAAGATTAAGAAACCAAGATATATATATATATATATATAATTAAATTATAGAAATAATTAAATAATATGGTAGTACATGGAAGTTATTAATTCGTTTAGCTGAATAATATGTCCCTTTTTCTAGTATTTATTATATTATTATTATTCTTATTCTTATTATTGTGATATCCTACAATAATTATTATTAATAAGATTATTAACAAGATTACCCATGTACATTATTAATAAGAATAATTACTATTTTTTTAGGAACTTTGAGTAAGAAAGTAACAAAAGATACACATTGTATGAATTTTTATACGTTTTAGATTTGACCGGTTTTTAACTATTTTAAATCAATTGAGTGATTTAAATTAGTCTGAATTAGATAATGAATACTCATGCTATCTGGCTCGTCAACTCATCAATTTTAAGTGTACAAGATAAGCCAACTTGTGAGATTTTGACTATACTAGAGTTTATGCAAAATCATGTTAAAATATGTCATTTAGTGTTAAAAAATTATTTTAATATATTATTTTTTGTTGTTTTTCACTAATTTAACAAGCATTTTCTAAAAAATTAAGTGAATTAATTCTTATTTATTATTCTTAAGTATATTTTTATTTTTTATGTATAAATTTTTTAAATTATTAATTTCGATGATTTTTTTTATTTTTTAAGGTGGATTAACCAACTGCTAATTGTCATAAAAAAAAGAATAGACTATACATTACACTTGGACAAGGAACCACACGACTTGTAAGTAAGAAAATTAAAATTGACTAAAAACTCTATTTTCTTAGAATTATAATTTTCAAAATTGTAACCTGTAGATTGTATGATTTTTAAATTATAATCTCTTTTTACTAAAAGTTAAAAACAACGGTCATTTTATAATCTACAAATCAGTAAATCACAATCTAATGTTTTAAACACTCTGGGGCATAGCTATAAAAAATTATATTATTTTTTAATATATGGATCAAAACGAAAATTAATATTATAAGTAAGAACTATAATAAAAAAATTTATATTTATACGAAGGGGTGAAAAGAACGGGTACTTTTTTCTTGTATTTGGACCAAAATGAATAAAAAAGGTATCAAATATACAGGAGCTTAACATTGCACGTTTTTAGCCATTATTTAAACATGGAAAACAAAATTTGTAACAGGAATCAATGGAGACAAGGTAAAGCAACGTGGAAAATCAATGGACAACAGGCACTACTAAAAAAACACCTGTTAGCGACGGAAGGAATTGGTCGCTAATCCATGCCAAGACCGTCGTTAAAACCATTAGCGACGGCATCTCAGACGGGACAGAGGACGTCGCTAAAACCCTCGTTGAAAACACATCAGCGACCACATACATGCCGTCGCTACCATATTGATGGCGTAAGGCCGTCGCTAAAATCGTCTCTGCCCCAATAACTCCAGCCGTCGCTAAGTGTTGCCCTACAACGACCTCAAAACCCCGTCGCTACAAGCAGCCACCACCGACCACCATAAGCCGTCGCTATGGGTACTCATGTAGCGACCACTTAGGTCCGTCGCTGTCTTTAACAATACAGCGACCACGATATGCCGTCGCTGTTTCTGACAATACAGCGACCACTTGGCTCCGTCGCTATTTTTAACAATACAGCGACCACGATATTCCGTCGCTGTTTCTTACAATACAGCGACCACTGTATTCCGTCGCTGTTGTAAACAATACAGCGACCAATATATTTCGTCGCTGTTTCTTACAATACAGCGACCACTCTAATCCGTCGCTGTTTTTAACAATACAGCGACCATCTTTTTCCGTCGCTAATGGGAAACTTTTTTTTAAAAAAATTGATTTTAATATTTATATAGGTTTTGTTAAATATTTTATATTTTGTATTGGCTGATAAAATTTTATAATTAAATTTAAATAATTTTTTTAAAATATTAAATTATTATTAAAAACAAAATAATAGATTAAATTAATTTATCAAATAGGTTGAATTATTAATGATAGGTACAATAAGGCTTTTTGATTTGAATGTCATTACCAATAAATATTGACATAATAAATAAAGAATGACAAAATAAATACTGAATGAAATATAACATAACTAAAAATCAAATATACAATGTGTATAAATAATAAAAATACAATCATGGTGGTGGGGGATCCTGGGGTGGTGGTGGGGGCGCCTGGGAAGTGGGGGGAGGTAGCCTCGCCATCAACTGCATCAGTAGCTCCTGCTGCTGAGCAAGTTGCCGACGAGTCTCCGTGTGCTGCTCCTCGGCCTGTTGTCGGTCCGCCTCGGCTTTCTGTCGGTCCGCCTCGGCCCGCTCCAACAACAACTGCCTCTGACGTCGCTCCTCCTGTAGCTCATCGTTCAGGTTTTGAATTACCTGAACGACCTCAGTCGGAAGACCAGAGGAAGATGAAGAGGAAGGGGTCTTCCCCTTTTTCGCCAGCTGCGTGCCGACGCCACCCAATCTAAATACCCTTCCTTTCTTGTTCACACCGCCAACAGCCTCCATATAGATGGCGTTGTCGTCAGAACAAGATAGGGTGGGAGGAACCTCCCCTTCAGGAGTGGAAGCCACCAGGTCTGCCTCCTTCTCAGCCCTCCTGGCCTGATACGCCTCCTGTAAATTCTAAAATAATGATAGGATTAGTAAGCTGATTTGTAAAGTATAAGCATGTGTCAGTTAAAAGTAAATACCGCTAGATCCGTAGTCTTCTAGTTTACCCATGCACCGGCTTTGTTCTTCTTGGTCATTTGCATGACCTCAAACAAAGAAGGCTCCCGGTGCTCCCTCTGCTCCTGTGGTGGACAAAAAACATTGAGATTATTATTTGTACACATGTAAGACGAATCATAATAGAAATGTTTAACATAAATATACTTACAAATCTTTTCTTGTGCTCGAGGGTTGAAATGCTACCCCTAGTGTAAACCGAGGCTGCAGCATCGGCGGCTCTGTTGGCCCTGTTCCGAGCACTCGCCTGCTGGAACGGGACCCCGCCCCACTTCTGGACCATCCCGTCCCAATGGTCCTCCAGGATCCAACGAGGGTGCTCACCCTTGTCCCTCACCTTCCAAAGGGTACTCTTGATGATTTTGGAGGTCTTTGTGGCAAAGACCTTCCTAATCTCATCAATCATACCCTCCGCCCACTGGTAATCACGCTGTAAAATAAAATGAGAAATCAAAATTAATAACAGGTCCATTTTACAAATCAAGTCACAACAAATGAGCTAGGAACTTACCGAGAAGGTGTCAAACCACCTATCTTGCACAACCTTCCTAGCATCTGTCCAAGATATATATGGACCATCCCACTGGGCCTTCAAAACCTTAGTAATCGCTTTGGTAGTGCGACTACTATCAACAAAGCTGTAATGACAATAATTATGTTAGGAGTAAAACAACACACAATCTAGGGAGACCCCCAAAATTTCGGCAGAGTCTCCCCTGTAAATGTAACATTTCCAAGTTTAAATAGTTACCCAGTTACAAACAGAAGAGTGCCCAATACAATTCAATCTATACAAGTACTAATTAAAGTAACATCCAATAAACTAACAAGTCTTTCCACTAAAGTTTAATATAAAGTATCATACAAATAACATAAAAGTATTTGAGGTTTAGTCACTTACTCGTCTCCGGCCGGCACGGGTACCAACATGGGCAGAGAGGATGCCGGAGGTGGGGTCGCCTGATGGCCATGGTCCTCCAAGCCACCAGCTCCAGGACTCTGCTCTGGGGTGGTCAGTCGGGGTGATGGGGTGGTCTGCAGTGGTGGTGGTGGTGGTAGAGTGGTCTGCTCTGGTGGTGGTGGTGGTGGTGATGGAGTGCTCTGCTGTAGTGGTAATGGAGTAGTCTGCTGTCCTGGGGTGGGAGTCCCCTGCCGGGATGTCGGGGTCCTGGACCCACCACCCCTACTGAAGGGCAGTCGACGTCCCGTCATCTATGGATAAAATCATGAAAAGAAAGGTTAGTCTCAGGATATATATAAACCTATGTAACATTTAGTTTAACGACTACATACTCTGTGTCTGTTTCAGTTTCAAATTCCCCCTCAGTTTCAGTGTCACTGTAGTTATCTGTTTGAACAAGTTCATCAGTATCCAAATCAGCCCTAGACCATTTTGATCGAGAGACAAGGTCTTTATCAATGTGTTCACCCCCCGTAGTGGCGAGTGTCTCATCCATTATGACTGGATCAATGTTGAACAACAAATCGGCATCGTTGAGCTCGTGTGGTGCAAGCTGATAAGCGTCATCGACCTCCTCTGAGACATTGTCAGTGATCTGACTTTGGGCCTTGGCCTTGATTACTGCATACCAGTCCCGATGTCCTCCCGGGAAGTCGGTGTAATAAACCTGCTCAGCTTGTTGGGCAAAAATGAATGGATCAAACCCTTTATATCTACCATTCTTCTTGACCTCAACTAAGCCGTAGTTGTTGTCAACCTTTGTTCCAACACCGATTGTGTTGTCGAACCAATCACATTTGAATAGAACAATATCTCTTCTTAGTCGTCCAGAGAATGAAACTTCAACAATCTCCGTCAGCACTCCATAAAAGTCTTCTTCCAACTGACCGGCGGTGCCTTTAACACAAACCCCGTAGTTATGGGTGCGCATCCCTTCACTCCATTGAAGAATATTAAACTTGTAGCCATTTACGTAGTAAATAGGCCATTTTTTAACAGTTTTCACCGGCCCCCAAGAAAGGGCTTGGAGTAAAGAATCTTCAATATGGTTGTTAGGGTCTTGTATCTATGTACAACATAAGAAGTAGGTCATCATTAGATAACGGGAGTTAGAAGCAAATAGGCTTAAAAACACTTGGTATACGGGTCTTACATGTTGCGCGAACCAACCAACGAACTTGGATGACACCTCACTATGAATTTGGTCATCAGTTAAATCATTTTGCTCAAGTTTTAGCATATCTGTGTATAAGCTATTGAAAGGAAACAAATAAGTTTAATATAAAAGCTACGTTAAGAATGTATAATATAACTTCTATGACTTACTCAATAAAGGGTTCCACTTCTGGGCAATTTAGAAGAATGTACAAGTGAGCCGCCTTTCGATCTTTCTCATCAATGTAACATTTTGTGAGCCTGCCCCCCGGGTGACCAGGATAGTTGAAAATCGATGTTTGTTCATCAAACCCTGTGCGGCTGGCTACCCCAAGATTGCGGGGAATTCTACTCATTCTAGTTTCTATCTCCGTCGGAAAATAGAAAGAAGCAAAGGTTGTCATTTCTTCGACTAAGTATGCCTCACAAATTGATGCTTCAACGCAGGCTTTGTTCGACACTTTATCTTTTAAAGAGCGTAAGAATCTTTAACATCATTAACAAGATAGTGTTAAGTTAGAAAATACTATTATAAGAAGTGTTTGCAAGGAAATTAAAGAGTTCACCAAGCATTCACCTTTCGAATGGATACATCCAACGATACTGCACTGGGCCACCAACCAAGGCCTCGTACGGTAGATGGATAGGCAAATGCTCCATGGAGTCAAAAAAACTTGGTGGGAAAATCTGCTCCAACTTACAAATCAATACCGGGATAGTTTCTTCCATCTTCACAAGTTTCTCCACAGTCAACGAAGTAGCCGTCAACTCCTTAAAGAAGTGACTCAACTCCACCAACAGTTTCCAAATAGGCTTCGGTAAGGCATGAAACGCGTACGGGAGTAGTTGTTGCATAAACACATGGCAATCATGACTTTTCATGCCAAACACCCTGCCCTCCTTCACGTCGACACATCTACTCAAGTTAGAAGCGAATCCGTCAGGCAGGGTCAACCCATTCATCCAAATACACACAGCAATCTGTTGTGGTTTAGTTAAAGCATATTTTGCATGGGGTTTAAACATTCTTCCACGTCCCGCATCCCTCAACTCCAACTCCTTCCTGGAACACCAAATCGGAAGGTTTAGACGACTCTTCTCGTTGTCCTTTGTTCTCCCTTTGATGTCCATAACAGTGTCAAAAATATTCATGAAAACGTTACGTTCAGTGTGCATGACATCAATGTTGTGTCTTAACAACAAGTCTTTCCAATATGGCAAATCCCACAAGACACTCTGCTTCACCCAGTGGTGTTCCTTACCGTAACCCGCAAACTCCTTAACACTCTTGTCCCAGATGTAAGGATACTCTTCGACCCTCTGCCAAACCCGTGCACCAGATAACCTACGGGGTGGAGGTTCATTAACAACCTTGTTCTTCTTAAAAGCGGTTTTGTTCCTCCTAAACGGGTGATCCAACGGTAGAAACTTTCTATGACAGTCAAAGAAACTTGTCTTGCCACTAACAGGGAGTGATTCCCCCCCGGTATGTTCCATGCATGCAGGGCAAGCAAGCTTCCCAGACGTGGACCATCCAGAAAGCATACCATAGGCCGGGAAGTCGTTAATAGTCCACATCAAAACAGCACGCATCATAAAGTTGTTCTTCAAAGACGCATCGTATGTCATTACCCCGACATCCCATAATTGTGATAACTCTTCAACCAACGGTTGCAAAAACACGTCTATGTTCGCCTTTGGATTTTTGGGTCCTGGAACCAGTATAGATAGAAACATGACCTCCCTCTTCATACACATATCAGGCGGCAGATTGTATGGGGTCAGGATGACTGGCCAACAAGAGTAAGCTCTTCCGTATTGACCGAACGGGTTAAACCCATCAGTACATAAGCCAAGTCTTACATTGCGCGGCTCGCCGGAAAAGTCCGGATATAGCTCATCCAAACACTTCCATGCTTTCCTGTCGGAAGGATGGCAAAGAAACCCCTCTTGTGTTCGGTTCAGAGCATGCCAATGCATGTGTTTTTCCGTGGACAATGAGGCATACAGGCGTTGAAGACGCGGTGTTATAGGGAAGTACCACATTTTCTTCCTGGCCGTCCGGGTTACCTTCCCTCTCCTTTTAACGGTCTTGTAGCGTTCCTCATTACAATGCAGACATTTTGTGACACTCTTGTCTGTAAACTCATTTCTGAACAGCATACATCCACCAACACAACACTCTATCTTCACATAACCCAACCCCAAGTTTGCCACTTGTTTCTTAGCACGGTACAGGTTTGCTGGCATTCTGTGATTACTAGGCATGGTGGAACCCATCAGATTGACCATCCTATTAAAACAACCTCCAGAAAGATTATAATCTGCCTTTAGGCTTAAAGCAGCTAGGGAAGCGGATAACTCAGTGTGACTGTTGCACCCGTCCCACAATGGAGTCTGAGCCACCGCTAACAAATCATAAAATCTCTTCACCTCCGGATTAGGATCCTCCTCTACATTGTCAGAGTCCCCATGACCTGCTTGGTCATTATGTTCCAGCATACGCCCGGTGGAGGGTCCAACATGATCCATCACCATTTGTTCTATGTTGTTGTACGTATCCCTGTTTCCTCCAACCTCGTAGTAAGACTGTTGCACGGTTACGTCTGATGGTCTACGCGGTAACTGCTCACCATGGTTGTACCAGCAGTGGTATGTTTCCATGAACCCTTTCTCAGTTAGGTGGCACATAACATCATCCGCGTATTCAAAACTCATGCATTTACACCTTGAGCACGGACAACGGATCTTCTGAGTCACTTCAAATCCAGGCGTGTTTGCCATAGCGAACGGAATGAACTCCAATAGCCCCATCATAAACTCCTCAGTCACTCGCCGATTGCGATCTAGTCAGTTGTACATCCATCACCGATTTGCCGGTACCTCCATTTATAATATCTAACAAGCACGATTTCTGTTACGTTACACGTTTAAATTATTATTTAACTATCGGTTGTGAATCACTCTATCTCTTTGATGTTGCAAATTGGTGGGGCCCTATCCCATTCGGGATGAATATGCAACCATCCGTAACCCATCCCATAATTGTATGTGGTCTATCTTGAGTTGAATGAATGTTCATTTGAAATTTCGGCAGCATTTCGCATTGGTCCCCGAGTACACAGAGATACGTACGGTATGAAACACCACACGCAGACATGCACCCTGGGGACACCGCGAAACACCATAACCAAAATTTCAAATGAACATTCATTCAACTTCTCAAGATAGACCACATACAACATTGATGGGTTACGCCCTACAGGTTACAAATTCATACCAAACTGTCCAACCGGGACAATTCAAGCTCCAACACAACACGATACATCAACCGGTTGTTTTGAAACTTGAACGGGAATCTAATGGGTACACACACGACTAAACCCTACATTATTAAAGTTGAGTTTCATTTTTTAAGTTCCCTAAGAAAGGGAGTCTGCCGAAATTTTGGCGGAGTCTCCCCTGTAAACTAGACATTTCCCAAATTTACAAACGGCCTGTTATATATAGAAAACTGCCCAGTATAGATAAATAAACATTTCATTCGCATTGTATATGATATTCAGAGTTATGAACACCAAATCATGTTATCAATATATAAAATCAATGCCTAATGAGCTCTGCTCTCCACTAACAAACAACATTACACATGCATCGTAAATCATGTTATCAGCACACAAAACCAATGCCTAATGAGCTCTGCTCTCCACTAACAAACAACAATCAACATACATACACTTCAAAAGATACAACACATATAGCCAGAAAGTTAGCGTTAGGGGATTACCTGGGAAAGAGAGATAGCGATGAAGACAAAGCTGATGAGGGCCGAACACGAACCACGCGTAAGGTGTCTTGGTCTGCATGACAAAGTCTAGTTAGAATGGCAATTGAGTAATCAAAAGAAAAAGTTTTATTGGCCTTCGCTAATCATACATTTTCAATGTTACCAAGCAAGGTTGTCAGACTCGAGAGTCTACCAATATATAACATACTAAAATAGTTAAAAAATAAATAAACGCTTCTACCAGCGGGTATGAGTAACATATTACCTACACACGTCACGTTGCATTGCTATTAAACTAGTCACTAAATTCTGGTGGAGACCAAAGAGTGTAGAGAAACAATTGAGGAAACAAGGAGTTAGAGGCAATTCATACAAGCTTTTGTATTTTAAAAGAGTTATTTTTTATACAGTGACTCAGATACCATTCCTTTCCAAAAAATTATTGAGGAGGAGGATGATCATGGCCCGTGGGGAGTATTATAAATCAATATCATTTAACACTTTAACATGTGAAAAAGAAATGAGCCATGAATTTTGACAACGAATCACTCATGTTTGAACACAATTTATGAACATCTTGAAACCTCTTAGGAGAGAGTTTCCAGGGTATCCTCTTTTTTTTTTTTAGTATATGTTTATGTAATTATATCACTATTGTTAGTGTATCACCATTAGGCCTATTCTTAGGTCCTAAAGAGTATTATAATGATCAAATAAATATTTGGAGAACTTACTTAATAGCTCACTATATTTTTGAAGTAACAAAATGATTAAGGGTAAATACATGTCATAATTTGATAGAATGATATATAACGTTAAAAATAAAAAATTTGTCTTAACTAAAAATCAAACCCGTAACCTAGATTATACATGAAGACTAGTGTGACTACTAGAAGTCTTTAATTTTTAGTTATATATATCATCCAATCAAGAGGAATAATAAAAATAATTTTTAGTTTCAGAAATGGTGAAAAAGAGGACATAGATAATAGAAAATTGAATGTAAAAAAAAAGAATGGAGAAAGACGATGGAGCAATTTAGGACAGTGGATGAGTGAGTGAAGAAGGTGGAGAAGCAACAGGAACAGGAGAGTCGATGAGGAAACTAAGATGGGTAATGGATGGAGGAGGGTTTTGGGATTTGGACATTTCCACTCCTAAGACGCTTGATGGGTTGGCATGTCCTGTTCCTGGAGACCCTCTCCCTTTGGGTTTGTCCCGTGGCACAAAGCTTTCCAGACCCCGACAGCTCCATTTCATGCACCGTTTCATGCACGCCCCTCTCATTCCTTCCTACTCCATTCTCCATGGTCTCTCTCTCCACCGTGTCCTCTCCCTCCCCCTCCTCCATGACTGGCAAGTCTTTCCCTTCCATCTTCTTACCTCTGCTTTTGTTGCCTGACCATGTGTCTGCTCTGAAACTTTTTCAGGTTTCTGTTTTTAAATGGTCAGTTCAATTTGTAGAGGTTTGTTTCCTTTGTTAAGACTGCAGAGGAAAAGCCTAAGGGCCTTTCCTCTTGGTTAAAAACCATTGGGAGACATCTGCAGAAGAAATCACTGTATGCCCTCGGCTTCTTCTCTGAGTTACAGTTGACGGCGGATGATATTTTACTTTTAGGCTTAGATGCATATGGCTATAGTGATCAGCGTCCTGTAAAAGCAGTCTTACATTATAAGGCAAGTGTCAATATGTATCCTCTTATGAATTTCTAAGTTTTACGACCCTGCAGGTTAGATTTTGTGGACTAGTAACACTTGAAAGGAGGGATATATATACCTACAAACAATCTAGTGAACTCATGTTTTATGTGGAATTTATGATTAATTTTAGGTTACCCTTTAGCCTTAGTTGTCAGATTCAAGGGGCAAGGAAAGTAATCTGCAGCAGATTGGTTTAGAACCTAGAGGGCTATAGATCCAAAATTCTGCATAACCATTTAAAATGAAGATGACATTGTAATTTCAATCACAAGACTAACTAGAAGGGCAGATAATGTAGAATGAAACAGAACTGAAAAACTCTTGGATTTAATCGGTTATTATTTACTGAGATTTGGCTGGTGACATGCTGTAATTTAACGTTACTGTGAAGTGTTATGGCAATTACCGTCAGTTTGACTCATTTAAACATGTAAGTACCTGGTTGTGTATTGACTGTTACATTTAAATTATGTTGCTTTGAAATTCCTTGAGCCTATTCCCCTTTGATCAAATCCTCAAGCCAAACTAATAATTATCTGGAGGTCAGTATTTGAGTAGGAGACAAAGTTTTCTTCCCTTCTTCAAACACATCCATATCTATGTTATATTTTAATCAGTTCCTAAATTTACAATATTTTTGTAACTGTTCTTAATAACTTGGAATATTAAGCTTGAAAATCCACTCCAAACCTCTATTCTTTGTTATTGGTTTCCTTAAAAGAGATATTAACATGGCTACTTATCAATTTTCATACAAGTATTTTCTACCATGGTTTTTCTTTTATACCCCCCTGTATCTAAACTCTTTTGACCATCTAAACATTGCACTAAATGGTTTAACTACTTCATAAAAAGGAAGTCCCAAAAAGTTTTGACTTTAAAGGAGTTGATTGTCAACATAGATTATTGACCTAATGGCTTTAATTCCATGACTTTGACTATTATCCAAAAACCTTTATCTATTTTTGTGTGAAATGTAGAGAAACCTCTTACTCTCCTTCTTTGTCATGTGTGTGCGCATGAGTGAATTGAGAGGAAAAATTGACCTTGTTTTCAAGGGTATGGATATAAGCAAACAAGCATTTTTTTGCATTTTATTATCCTGGAATTCACTATTACCGCCAACTCAAATAATAGTGGGCAGCTGCTAAATATTCAATTTGGAGAGCTATAATTCCACACTAAGGCAGTAGCACATTGCAGAACTAGGTTAACTGACACATGCTGCTCCAAGTTTTTGTTGCCAGTGGTTCCTAGTTCACTTCACATTGCAGAATTAGCTTAACACATTGCAGAACAGCTACTGTTTTTTAATAGAGGTAGAACAAATTAGCTATGATAAGAGCATACAATTTATGGTAATGCCTTTTAACAGCCATTAACCATTTTCCAAGTCTCTTGGAATTGAAAGATATATTATTGGTATTTTTTAAATATTAGGAGGTTTGTGGATTTTCACATTGGATTCTAACTTGTAAGCACAACGGGTAAGACAACCTTCATGTTAGAGGGATAGGAAAAGCAAAAGTTAATCAACAAATAAACAATGGTTTATTATAGTTATATTATAGTAACATCTACGGAGAAGCATGTTAATGAGATGAGGTGGACTGTCATTTTTTCAAACCTCAAGGGCGTGAGTGTTATTTCCCCTCAAATCAAATATTAAATTTCTTACTTCGGTTATAAGTTAGAGAATATTCTGATAGCATATTCTTGGCCAAGGGTGGAGTGTAATATTAAGATGAGAATGAGGCTGAGTGTCATTTTATTAAACCTCAAAGAGTGAGTGTTGTTTATCCCGAATTCCACATTAGCTATCCAACTGGTCATGGACTATAGAATCCAGATCAGATTAACTATCTACTTTCTTTTGTTCTATGGTCACTTTTTTAACTTGAATTGAACTAAAATTTGAATTTTTACTTGTACAAAATTTTAATGGTATGTGGTTGTAGTTTCCGCATCATGATCTTACAGTGGAAGCAGTTTATCCTGGTCTTTTTGTTGATAAGACTGGAAATTACTGGGATTTCCCATTATCAATGGCCATTAGACATATATTTTTTCGTTGCACATATTTTTTTCCCCTAATTATTCTTCTTTACCAGCTTTAACTTTAGGTACTCATCATATATACCTAGATAAGATAATTATTAGGGAATTTTAGTTTTTTGTGTACCTACAAAATGAAGGGTCCAAATAATCAATACCCTTTAAAATAGTTTCAAAGCTTTTCAGTGTTCAGCTCCACTTTGCTCAGATTCTTACCTATATCCTTCTATTGGGGTTTGGTCTAACCATTGGAATCATCATAAGTTTTTATCTTAAAGATTGCTCTTTTAGCCTACAATTCACTCAATTGTCACTCTCTGCCTTACCCAGAACAACACCCTTGAGTGGTACCAATTGACTTACCTTGTTCTCATGATCACAAGGGTGCCCTCAATTTCAAGTTTCATTGTCAAATGGACCTCTGATTTAGGTCATTAAAGCTATGGTTATGGATGAAGAAACGAAAATTGCATGCACTGCCTCTTTCTCTCACCACGTGAAACATGAAGAATTAAGATGAGAATTTTGTCTTAAAGCCACAAGGCAATATTGTCATTTTTCATTTCTATTTCCATTTCTATTTCTTTTCTTTTCTTTTCTTTTCTTAAATAAAGACATTACTTTTACCATTTGGTAAATCATAAATTTACCATCACCTCTTTATTTCATATTTTATATTTACAATTTACCACTCCATTAATTTATTTAATTTATCACCTCTAAATAATTATTAATTAATTTATAATAATTTTAGAAAAACCAAATTAAATTCAAAAAATTTATTTATTATTTTTCATCTATCATCAATAATTAAATTAAATACTCAAGATGTTACACATGCCACCTCAACAGTGTCACGCAATTGACATGTGGGAACTTTGGATAATACTATTTATGGTTTAAAATTATAACCACTAACAATAACCTTAAACCCATAACTCGGCCCAAAATTAAACTTGATATGCGAGTCCCTCACTTCTCTTCCCTCCCCCTACACCTTTTATCTTCCCTAACCTTAGTCCCTAGCCACCTCTGCTCTTTATTGCTCTTTCTCTTTATCTTGGTGCGTTCTTCACTAAGTTGTTCACTCTCTTCACTATGTTACTTCACTTTTTTCACACTACAACAAAAAATGGAAAAGGATATACTACTTTCGGCCTCCGTTGCACCTATTATACTATTCCTATTCCACTTCATTTGTGTCTTCTTTCTCCTTCGGAATTCGAGGGATATCATATCACTTCCCAGTCTTAGATCCAAATCTAATACCCCTACTTTTTCTTCACTCCACTAGTGAGTTTCTTTTCTTTTCCTTCTTAATTACTCATGCCCCTTTCCATTTTTCCATCTTCTGTTTACTCTAACCTATGAAAATTTATACCCTTTTGGTTTTGCTCTCTAATTACACTATTGTTCTACTTTGGTGATATTGGGCTAAAGCAAAGGTTTCATTTTCATCTTTTTTATTTTTTGGGTTCTCAGATTTCATAAATCAAGAAACCCTACTATATCTCTCTGTTTTTTCCCTCTTTCTATGATTTTGACATGGGTTGTAGACAATTGATGTAGTTTTTTATTGGAAAAAGTTACAAGAAATGGAAGCCACGGTTGTTGATGGAAATAGGACTGAAACAGGATATATAATTGTTACTACCATTGGTGGTAAACATGGCCAGCCTAAATAGGTTTGCCTTTGATTTCTCGTCACTGATAATTAGACAACAATACAGTTTTTGAAATTTACATAGTTGGTTTCTAAAAATTTTAGATCATAAGCTACATGGTTGAGCATGTTGTCGGACATGGATCTTTTGGTGTAGTTTTCCAGGTTAGCCATTTATGTACTACTATAAATTGGGTAGGTTTGTTGAAGTCTTGTTGTATACTAATGTTTATTTGTTATTCTGTTATGTAAGCAAAGGTGCTTAGAGACTGGTGAAACTGTGGCTATAAAAAAGGTCCTTCAAGACAACAGGTACAAGAATAGGGAATTACAAACCATGCACCTTCTGGACCATCCAAATGTTGTATCTTTGAAACATTGTTTCTTTTCAACAACAAAAAAGATAAGCTTTATCTGAACTTGGTACTTGAGTATGTTCTTGAAACCGTCAACCATGTTATCAGGCAACTACAACAAAATGAATCAAAGAATGCCTTTGATGTATATGAAACTTTATTCATACCAGGTGTGTTGCTAAGTACCATATCAATAGTTTTTTCATCTTTATTATTCTTCCTTTCTTTTAAGATTTCAGTAGATGTTATGAAAGTTTATAAATGTACCACACTTTGTTGGTTCTTATAATCTTTTCTCTTTCTTAATTTATAGATGTTGTAGGGCACTTGCTTATATTCACAACAGTATTGGAGTATGTCACAAGGATATCAAACCTCAAAATTTACTGATAGGTTCACATGGAAATTCTTTCGAAAAACAAAAAAAGAAAAGAAATTGTTTAAGGACAGTAGGCAAGTTACAATTATTGTAGGCAATCATATTGATATAGCATTTTCCTCTTCACTTGCTTGTTTCATTTACCTTTATTGTTAATTATGGAAATGATTATTGCTTTTGGATAATTGAAATGAATCATATTATAGGGTATAGTCTTATATAAACTGTCTTGTTATATGATTATGTTTGTAGCTATACAAATAATAGAAAGAGTAAATAAAGGAAAAAACAATCAAGAGGGAAACGCGGAGAAGAAAATTGACCATATAATTGCTTCATATTGCTAGAATTGTTAGGGGAAAAGGATCGGCTACAATTTTTTTTCTTTTCGATTTCTGGTTCAGCTAGAATGATAATTTTATTTTTAATAATGTATTATGTCTTGACTATTTTAAGAAATCAAATTTGCAAATTTGAATTACAAAGTTTAGAATCGGAATATAAATTATTCACTAACACGCTATTTCTCTTACAAAAATATTTGGAAACCTGATTATATGAGGGATAATCTTTATCATGCAGTTGAAATAAAATAGATTATGATTTAAATTTCTTTCAAACCTGGTTGGAAAGTTGAAAACTCACCGGAAAAGCTGCAAGGGTGGTCGCCGGAGACTCCTCGCCACTTGTCGTAACTCTGCCTGGCCGGAGATGGTCGCCTGAGGCAACGGCACACGGAGCTTCGACGGAGGAAGAAAGGGAGCTGAGAGAGGCAGGCAGAGAGAGGGGTTCGGAGAGAGGGGTTCGGAGGAGGAGAGTGGGGGTTCGGAGAGAGGGGTTCGGAGGAGGAGAGGGGGACGGCGGCTGAGAGAGGCAGGCAGACGAATGGTTTTGATGTTGAGGGAGGACGTCCGATGAAGGGAGGGAGGAGAGGGAGGAGAGGGAGGAGGCGCTGAAAGAGGAAGGGGAAGTTAGGGCAAGTGGCAGGGAAAGTGGTTGCTGTCGAGTTAGATTAAATATTTAGCGACGGCTACCCCCCGTCGCTACCAACGTCACTACAATTAAAAGGATTAGCGACGGTCGAAACACACCGTCACTAAACGCCTGAATATTAGTGACGGCTCAACATCGCCGTCCCTAACCTCCTTAGACTTAGCGACGGTATAATAATGTCGTCACTAACCTCCTAAAATGTAGCGACCGTTTCACCTCACCGTCACTTACTTAAAGAAAATTATGGAGGGAAGGGGAAAACCATAGCGACGGTGAAGTTATTCCATCACTAACCTCATGAACATTAGCGACGGTGTCAGCGCGCCGTCACTACCTTCCATTATTAAAAAGAAAATTATGGAGGGAAGGCGAAAACCATAGCGACGGTGAAGTTATTCCGTCACTAACCTCATGAACATTAGCGACGGTGTCAGCGCGCCGTCACTACCTTCCATTATTAAAAAGAAAATTATGGAGGGAAGGCAAAAACCATAGCGACGGTGAAGTTATTCCGTCACTAACCTCATGAACATTAGCGACGGTGTCAGCGCGCCGTCACTACCTTCCATTATTAAAAAGAAAAATATGGAGGGAAGGCGAAAATCATAGCGACGGCACAGAATGTCCATCACTAAGTTGACCAAACAATTAGCCACGACGGACGCTTCCGTCACTAGTACAAACCATAGCGACGCGGGTTCCCCGTCGCTGGAGAAGAGGGAACGTTAGCGACGGTATCTACCGTCGCTACTATTTAGCGCCAACAAAAAATCCTGGCGGGAAACTGAAACAAGGTGGAGCTAAAAAATAGCGACCGTACTAGCGACGGTTTTCACAATTGGTAGCGACCGCTAGAGGACTCGGTCGCTAAATAAGTCGCTAACATATTTTTGGTCCCTTTTTGTATAAAGCGGTCGCTAAGTCGGTGGCAAATTAGCGACGGTGTTCGGTGGTCGCTAATTTCAGGTAGCTGTTTAAGGTTTTTTTAGTTGTGAGGTACAGCAACGTGGAAAATTAACGCAGCTTTGAGAAAGAAAAGAGAGTAGCTCACGTACTGGACAGCAGGTACAGCAACAAAATCAATGGACAGGAAAACGCATAAGAGGATAACGTACAGATGCTAAAATGAAGCCTTCTACTGGAGAAATAAAACGCAGCAAGGATGGACCACAAAGAGGACAACACGATGGAACACAAGAGCAATAATGTAACTCTTAGCTGAAAGGAGAAAGGGAATACAAAAAGTCATGTATGGTCTTGGAATGAGAAACAAACAAAGTTAGTTTCGTAAAGTTAAAGCCAGCTAATAAAAATAATAATAAAAAAGTAATATAACAAAACATTACCTTTTAGCTACTATCTGTGAAGCGCGCAATTTGAAATTATGGACACTAATGTCAGCGGTTGGCTCAGGAACCACATATAAAAACATTGTCAGCGTTTACACCTCTAACCGCATACTTTACTATGGAAATTGAATCAATGTCTGCGGTTGGACGGAACCGGTGACAAAAGTGGCACTACTTTTTGCAAATTCTGTTGTAGTGTGCGCGTCGCTAATTTTGTCGCTACTGGACAACCTCATTAGTGATGACCTCTATGTTGTAGCTGTAACATCCCAATTTCTACTCAAATAGAAAATAGAAATTAATATATCTTTAATGAGAAATACTTACTATTAGTTAGTTTATTATTATTTTTTATACACTACTAGAAAAATGTCTGATAGCTACTCAAAATTAGTGATGGAAGACCACCGTCGCTATATAGCGACCGTGTTAGCGACCGTAACTTGAAAAGGACCCTGGGGAAATATTAGTAACCACATCAGCGACCAACATTACACCATCGCTGAAATTTCTTTGAAACCCGTCGCTAAATCCGTCTCTAAGTCATTCCCATTAATTAGAGATGGGTGGTTGAAGGTCGCTAAGTTTGGCGCCAAAAAAATAATTGGAGTGAATATATTGGCGACGGATATTATCCACCGCTACATATGGCACCAAACTTGCAGCAGTGGTATTTGAAAGGTAGCGACGGATATTGTCGTCGCTATTGAGCTACGGATGGGTGTCCGTCGCTAAGCAAAGCCCAGTTAGCGACGAGGTGAAGACCGTCTCTAGTTGTGCCACCGTAGCGACGATTGTAAGCGACCGGATCTCTTGTGTCGTCGCTATATCTGCTAGTTGGCATTATTAGTGACTGTTTTAGTGATGGTATTTTGTCCGTCGCTAAGTTTTTAATCTAACTCGACAGTGGCTTTCCCTCCCCCCAAATCATTTCCCCTAACCCTAATTTTATTTCTCTCTCAGTCTCAGCCCTTCCCTCTCTCTTGCGTCGCACTCCAGCATCATCGAACCGCCTAGCACCGTTGCGCCTTGCACCGCCTCGCACCGTCGCGTCTCTCATTTTATCTTTCACTTTCTCATTTTGTAAGTTTCTCATCCTTCCCAATCTCTCTGTTTGGCTATTTTAGGGCATGTTGTTTCTTTCTCTAGTTACCTCTTAATGGAGGTCACTGAGCTCCACCATTTCGTTTAGGTTGGCCTAGGTAGCTTCTTTCTTCTCTCTTAATTTCTACCCTAGTGTTAAGAGTCATTTTCCATATGTTTCTTTTAAAAAAATTATCAACACTCACAAACGAAATGCATTTTCTCTAGGTATTTTCTTAAGAAGACAGTGAGGTTAATGTATATTCTCAAGAAGTCACATATAAAAGGGTTATCATGTTGGCCTTGCTGTCTTTATCTCTCTTTGGCTGAACCTAAACAAGAGGAATAAACCTTAGCAACTTCTAGTTCTCTTTTTCTTAATTCCTATTTATTTACCTTATTTTTCTTTTCTCAAATTTCATATTCATTCATCCATTACACTTAACTGCCTCTACTTGTTCTTTTGTACACAAATTATTATCCACACCTTCTAAATCAATTTCTAAACACTATTTTAAGTTTCATTACCTTAAACTAAACAAACAAAAAAAGTTCTAGTGTTTTGTTATTATAGTATTATATAATATTATGTTATGAAGTAGTGATATATCTTGCTGCTATTCTCTCCCATGTGCAATGAACAAGTTGAACTAGCTACTTAACTTTTGGTTCTATATTTCTTATTAGTTTTATTTATTTAGTATTTTAAAACCAAGTTATTTAGCATTCAAGATAGAAGAAATAATATATTTAGATGTATGATATTAGCAAGTTGAAATAGAATATTGTCTCTCTATTTTATATTGTTATATGGCTTTTCCTAATTGCTTCAACTATTATCTTAATGTTTTTGGTTAATGCACATAAGCATAGATTCTCTCTATGTGTGAGTTTGGAGGAGTGAGCCCTGTGTCCTTGTTGTGTGACATAGAAATAGATGAATATGCTTTATTCAAGTATGGAGTTTGAGTCTTTCTCTTTGTCCAGAGCAAAGAGCCCTTTCTCTTAGTCCTTGTCATGTAACTAATGTAAGCATGGAATTTGAGTCTTTCTAAATGAAATTATTGTACTGAATTTTTACTTTCATGAGATAAATATTGTGGGTGGGAATCTTACTATTTTGTAAGTTTGTTACCCTATCCAATTGATGTAAAATGAAAATATTTATTTTATTTAAAGTTTCAATGTTCAGTTCTTATGGAAGTGGATAAATGGCTACAAAATGTGTTTATTAAGTTATTCCTACTTCTACATGGCAATGCCGGTCCGTAAGGTTACATGGATTAAAAGACAAAAGTGTAATTGAAAGAGTGTTTAACATTTCTTAATTCTGTAGCTGGCCATTATTAATCAAAGAAGATGAAACAAAGTTGGTAACATTCAAGGAAGTAACTTTCATTAAAAAGTTTTGGTCTTAATTTTTGTAACAGCAATGGTACTAATGGAAAAAGTTAACAATATAGTAATTGGTCCTGTCAAAACATTAATTATGAGATTTTTGTATTAGCAAGAAGATAAAAAAATGATCTTAGACTTCGAGAACTACCTGGTGATTAAGAGTTAATTTAAAAGCTTTAAAGTCTTGAGGTGCCTCTATGGGCTGAACTTGCACCTTCAATCTAGTTGGAAGAATTGGATCTTTAAGGTGAACATTAAAATTTATAAATATGGTTAAAACTGCCCTTCTAACATTTAAATTCTAGGTGAACTCAACTTCTAACATTTTTTAAATGTATATTATTGTTTTTAATTATTTAACTAGTACCTTTTATACACTGTTTAGCATTTGTCTTAATCTGTTGAATTTGATCATGCACAAGAACAGTGACTTAATGACAATAAATATGGTCTTAATTGACTGTTGAAATTTCACTCTTCTACTTGCTCCTAACTTGCTTTTAGATAATCAAGCACTTTTACATCCACAAACCAGGAATGGGGATTTCTTGCCTAAAATTCTAAGAATATTTTCTTTGCTGCTGTTTTTGTTTCCAAATTATTTACCGCTGCTAATTGTTTCCAAATTTGTGATTATTATCCATTTCAAATTGTTTTCTGCTGCCAATTAATTATAAACTGGAAATGCATAATGATGGGTTAGTAAATTAATGGTTGCGGTTGTTGGTAATTTGATATTATGATGATATCCATAATTTTAATGGTTACTGAATTTTAATGGTTGCATAGTGGTGGGTTAGTAAATTAATGGTTGCTAAATTTTAATATTATGATGATATCTATAATTTTTGCTGTTGGTAATTTGATGATGTTGGCAGGCTGAGTTAAATTGAATTTTTGTTCATTGTTCTTGCCTATAGTAATGAAATTATATGTAATATTTTTATAATTTTGGCGATGCTTCCATGACATTTCCGTTTCTTGATTTTTTGGGTTTCAAGTTTCCCCATCCCCATTTCCGTCCCCGTTTCCATTTTCGTTTCCGTACCCGTGCTACCTAGTTTTTGTTTGTTTTATTGATAATCATCATATCATATCATTTGTATTTTTTTGAAAATCATGTATTGATAATACTTAGTGTAATGTGTAATATATGCTACTTTTTATGATGCTTCGTAAATGATATACATAGGGGTAAATATTCTCAAATCCTAAAATTTGTTACCTTGTTCAGCTCTTCTAGTTTGGCAATATATACACCTTTAGTTTCATCTTCACCATCCTCATATACTCACAAGATTTTAATTGGGTTTCCTTTTCATGGAGCATTGCCTTGAGATTAGAGAGCTCTTCACAAATTTATTGTCTATGTTGATTTGATGCTTAAACCTTTTTTTGTTTTCCATGCAGCTCTACACGCTGTGTGGTCTGTGTTTGTGAGTCTTCAGCTTCATCTCTATTGTTGTATCACTTTTCCAGGTAATCCCTAAACCTAATTTCCTTGTGATCTGTAACCTATTATGATTACGTATGCATGTTGATTGTTGTTTGTTAGTGGAGAGCAGAGCTCATTAGGCATTGCGTATGTGTGCTGATAACATATGTTAAAACTATGCATGTGTATGTTATTTGTTAGTGGAGAGCAGAGCTCATTAGGTATTGGTTTTGTGTGCTGATAACATGATTTTTTATGCATGTGTAATGTTGTTTATTAGTGGATAGCAGAGCTCATTAGACATTGGTTTTATGTACTGATAACATGATTTGGTGTTCATAACTGTCAATATCATATACAATGCGTAGCATATATATTTATCTATATTGGGGAGTTTTCTGTATGTAACAAGCCATTTCTAAATTTTGGAAATGTCTAGTTTACAGGGGAGACTCGGCCAAAATTTTGGCAGGCTCCCTTTCTTAGGGAACTTAAAAAATGAAACTCAACTTTAATAATGTAGGGTTTAGTCATGTGTGTGCCCATTAGATTCCCGTTCAAGTTTCAAAATAACCGGCTGATGTACCATGTTGTGTTAGATCTTGAATTGTCCCGGTTGGACAGTTTGGTATGAATTTGTAACTCGTAGGGCGTAACCCATCAATGTTGTATGTGGTCTATCTTGAGACGTTGAATGTTTGTTTGAAATTTCAGTTATGGTGTTTCGTATTGTCTCCAGGGTGCATGTCTGTGTGCGGTGTTTCATACCGTACGTATCTCTGTGTACTCGGGTACCAATGTGAAATGCTGCTGAAATTTCAAATGAACATCAACGACACAAGATAGACCACATACAACATCAATGGGTTACGGATGGTTGCATATTCATCCCCAATGGGATAGGGCCCCACCAATTTGCAACATCAAAGAGATAGAGAGTGATTCATAACTGATAGTCGAATAAAATTTAAGCTAATTTAAAGTAACAGAAATTGTGCTTGTTAGATATTGTAAATGGAGGTACCGGCAAATCGGTGATGGATGTACAACCGAATGGATCGCAGTCGGTGAGTGACTGAGGAGTTTATGATGGGGCTATTAGAGTTCATTCTGTTCGCTACGGCAAACACGCCTGGATTTAAAATGACTCAGAAGATTCGTTGTCCGTGCTCAAGGTGCAAATGCATAAGTTTTGAATACGCAGATGATGTCATGTGCCACCTGTCGCAACCGGGGTCGCGACGACGCGGCGGAAAGAGAGACTGGACCGACCGTGGGGGGACGGAAATAGGGAGTCGCCACCAACGTTTTTATTCTCAGGAAAAACATTAGGAAAAAACTATGGTTCAGTAAAGCACTGGTGAAGGAATGTGAGATTCGAGTTCGGGAGTCGGTTACGAGTAGGGAAGGTATTAGCACCCTACATCGCCTGTTAGAAACAGTACCGGGATTGAAAATGCGCAACATGAATAACCTTATTTAAAAATGTTATTTCTTCCTCTTTTGTATTTTTTTAGAATAGAATGGAAAGAACAAGTTGCACGAACATAGAGTGTCGGAATGAGGTCAACAGGACGTCTCGTCCGAACTAACCTCGACTTCGATGTAAGACAGAGAAGGGAAAGAATGCTAACAAGACGTCACGTCTAAATTAGTCATTCTTTGGTTAAAACACGGGATCAAAAATAGGAAGAGAATAAACAGGACGTCTCGTCCTAAGTATTTCCCTCCTTATGAATCATGGTGATGGTCAAATGAAAAACTAAGGGGAAATCAACAAGACGTCACGTCTAAATTGATTTTCACGGGAGTGACAGAAAGGACAATTGTAAAGGAAACGTAAAAAATAAAAATAGGAATAAAATGGGAAAAGTGGGCCCGACAGGATTTGAAGTCCTGCTCCTATGTATTCTTGAGTTACCAAGAAATCAGGGTTACGTGGTTCTTGGTGGTGTTTTTTTAAGAAAAGACTAGGTAGTTGATGGTATATGATGTCTTTGAGGAAAACTCATACAAAGCGAAGTTCTTCGCACGTGTACGGGTTCTGAAGAGATTATGTAGACGGAAGTACTCCCGTACGACACTGGCTAAAAACAATTTTATGCTAATCATAATAAAACGTGTGAAATACTCATTTTTTACTAATTATTATGAACCTAGGTGGGAGAAAAAAAAAGAAAAAAAATAACAGAAATTTATTTAAGTGGGGAAGTAGATTCGACAAACAGTAACAAATTTGACAGAAAAATAAGTAATGAAAAAGCAGGGAAAATAAGAAACAGAATGTAACCGGTGTGACAGGGATGCCGAGAGCCGGTGTGGATTTGAACAATAGGAACTGAAGTGACGCTGGTGTGGCTGTGGATTATGGGGGACCAGTGTACAGTTTAGTGAAGGGACAGTGTGAGGGTTTGGTGTAAGGGCAGGTGTGAAATTGATGAGGGTGATTTAAGGGATCTGGACGGTATCTGGGAAACGGGGAAGTTCACTGAAGATTAGGTCTGATCCGGTGTCCTGGTAATGACTTAGGGTCCAGAACAATTTGTGAGGTTCGAGATGTGTTTGAATATGACTATAGGTTCAAGGATTTTGATAATGACAAAGGACTCTTGAAGAAATTCTTGCAAAAACAAAGACTTAGAATCAGACCTAGAAAAACTACGTAGCTAATCGATTAGGGAGTATAAGCTAATCAATTAGATAGCTTCTGTTTCACATACAATCGATTACAAGACCTCAGGCAATCGATTACAGAGCTTCTGACTTACAACTAATCGATTACACCAACATTCTAATCGATTACCAATATCAAAAATTGAATTAAATGTATCAAGAATACGTGCTAATCGATTACAGGACTTCAACCAATCGATTACCAAGCTACTGGAACGATAATAATCGATTACACATGTGTCCTAATCGATAACACATGTGTGCTAATCGATTACACATGTGTGCTAATCGATTACCAAGATTAAGAACTGAATTAAATGCATCAGGGGTTATAGCTAATCCATTACAGGCCAAGATCTAATCGATTACAAGCATTCTGACTTGAAACTAATCGATTACACAGAAAGGGCTAATCGATTACAACACGAACTGGACTGAAAAATTCAAAGTGTAATCGATTACAGCTCGATGAGTAATCGATTACGATAGTGGGAAAACACTTTTTAGTGGGAAACCAGCTCACATTTCCATCACTTCTCAGATGCGCACTAACTTACAACCGCTAGGGACTTCACCAAGCTCTGAAATGGCTCTATAAATGCAAGAGGAACTCAAGCACAACAGACAACTATAAGAGGCAATCAATCCTTCATTCTTTTCTTGTGCTTAGTGTGTTATCACTCTTGTATATTCTGAGATTTCATTTGTATATCCTATCTTGTTGAGAGTTAGAATTTATGTGAGCTATCATTTGCTTATCCACTCTATTAAGAGAGTTACTTGCTTGTAAACACTACATCAATCACAAAGGTTTTCACTCTAGGTTGAGTGGTCACAAAGGTTGGGGTTCAACCTTTGGGTATTGAGAGTTTGAGAGATTGGGCGGGTTGCCCTTGTGCTAGTGAGGATTAAGTTCTTGAGTGTGGGATACTAGGAAGCTGCAATTGCTCATAGCTTGTAATCTCTAAACTTCAATAGTGGAAATCCTTCAAGTGGGTTGCTTGAAGGTGAGACGTACACCGGGGTTGGTGGAACTCGTTAAATTGGTTTGCAAGCTCTTCTCCCTTACTCTTTTACATTTATATACTGCACTTAATTGATTTGGATTGATTGATTGTGATTTGGATACTTGAGTTTGCTTGATTTAGTTAACCTTGAACATTACATACCAAGTGTTTGATAAATTGTCTCAGCTATATCTATCTCTTGTTTTGCATTGTCTTTTGCATTATACTTGACTTCACTTGCATAATTTCTAAACTTGTGATAAAATAACTAAGTTCAAAGGCATTCCAAGCAAAGTTTTAAAAACTCAATTCACCCCCCCTTCTTGAGTATTGAGGCCACTTGAATAACAAGTGGTATCAGAGCTTGACTCTTGGTAGATCAAGCTTAACAGCTTTAAGAGATAAAAATGGCCTCAAGTTCTCTAAACCTTTTTTCCGAGGGTGGCGCCATAAATAGACCTCCTGCTTTCAATGGGGAAGGCTATGCTTTTTGGAAGGAAAGAATGAAAATCTTCATTCAATCTATTGATTTAAGAATTTGGAATGCAATTGAAAATGGTCCTTACACACCAATGTATACTGTTGATAATAAAAATGTTGAAAAACCTATGCATGAATGGACTAGTGATGAGGAGAAGAAAGTGCAATACGGCTATAAAGCTAAAAATCTCATCACTATGGCATTAGGTCCCGATGAATATTTTAGAATAATGACTTGTAATTCTGCCAAGGAAATATGGGATACCCTTCAAGTAACTCATGAAGGAACTAGCGATGTTAAGGACTCTAAGATTAGTACTTTAACCAGTCAATATGAAAGTTTTAGGATGAACTCCAATGAAACTATTTTAGAACTTCAAAAGAGATTTACTTTGATTATTAATCATCTTATTACACTTGGTAAATCTTATACTAACAAGGAACTTATCCACAAAGTTCTAAAAAGTCTTACTAGGGAATGGCAACCTCTTGTTACGGCCATTAAGCAATCTCCCAATATAAATGTTATGTCTCTTGCCACTTTGTTTGGTAAACTCCAAGAACAAGAACAGGAATTGAAAGACTTGAAACAAGCGGAGGAAGAAGAAAAAGTCTCTAAGAAGAAAGGCCTAGCTCTCAAGGTCACCTCCACTCATGAAGAAGAATCTTGTAGTGACCTTGATGATGAGGAGGAATTTGGATTGTTTATGAAAAGATTCGGAAAGTTCATGAAAAACAAATGATTCCAAAAGAACTTCAAACCTCAAGGTAAGAGACCTATTCCCAATGAATCATCTTCTTCACCCAATTGTTTCGAATGTGGCAAGGAAGGGCACTTCAAGGCGGATTGCCCAAATCTCAAGAAGAAAAGCAAGGAGAAAAGAGGAAGAAGAAGAGCTTACATTGCATGGGATGAAAATGATGTAAGTAGCTCCGATGATTCAGACAATGAAGAAGCAAATCTCTATTTAATGGCCAACCACTCTGAAGAGGAAAAAGAGGTAAGTCTCCATGACCTAGATAAAGAAGAATTGTTTGATGCCTTTAAGAAATTGTATGATAAATTTACAAAAGTCTCTAATAGGCTTAAATTGTCTAGAAAAATAAGTGATACTCTACAAATGCATCTTATGGAAGTTTGCAAAGAAAATGAATATTTAAAAGAAAAGTTAGAAAATGTCCAAGCATGCTCTAAGAGTAAACCTTGTGAATTTTCTAAGAAATGCATTGATCTAGAAGAGAAGGTCCTAGACTTAAACAAAACCTTAGAGAGATTCACTAATGGTAGGGAAAATTTAGATGCACTTCTTGGAAAACAACGTTGCATGTTTAATAAAACCGGATTAGGATATAATCAAGGATCACATGCTAGCATGAAAGAAAAACATTACAAAAATTTCTTTGTACCACCTAGTAAATCATCTACACCTTTCATGAAATGTAACTATTGTGGCTTCAAAGGACATAATGCATCTAATTGTAATGTTAGAAAGCTAGGACCAAAGGTTGTGAGAAAAGTATGGGTTCCTAAAGGAACATTACCACAAGCTAACATTAAAGGACCCAACATACAATGGGTACCTAGTTCTCTAAATTAATCTTATTTTGTAGGTATGCTTCAAGGCAAGCAACACCAATTGGTATTTGGATAGTGGGTGTTCAAAACACATGACGGGAGACAAAAGCAAGTTCATGTCATTCACTCCACGAAATAAGGGATTCGTTACTTATGGAGACAACACGAAGGGAAGAATACTAGGAATCAGAAATGTCGGTAAAAACTCTTCCACTTCTATAAACGATGTATTATATGTTGAAGGACTTAAACATAACTTGCTTAGTATTAGTCAATTAAGTGACAAAGGATATAAAATTGTTTTTGAATCAAATGGTTGCATAATTGAAAATAAGCTAAACAAGGAAATAAAATTCATTGGTCAAAGAGTTGATAATATTTATATGATTAATCTTGATTGCCTTGCTTCAAATGATGTGCAATGCTTCATAACTAAAGAAGATGAATCATGGCTATGATATAGAAGAATTGCTCATATTCACATGGACCATTTGAATAAACTCGTTTGAAAAGATTTAGTAATTGGTTTACCAAAATTGAAGTTCGAAAATAAATTCTGTGACGCATGTCAAAAGGGAAAACAAGTAAAGGTTTCTTTTCAAGAGAAAAATGTTGTTTCAACAAATAGACCTTTACAGCTTTTACATATGGATTTATTTGGACCTTCAAAAATTAAAAGTTTTGGTGGAAATTATTATGGTCTTGTGATTGTGGATGATTATTCTAGATATACATGGACTCTGTTTCTTACTCATAAACATGAAGCATATCATGCATTTAAGAAACTTGCCAAGATCATCCAAAACGAACAAAATTTGAAAATAGCATCCATTCGAACTGATCATGGGGGAGAATTTGAAAACCAATTTTTTGAAAAGTTTTGTGAAAAATTTGGCATTGATCATAATTTTTCGGCTCCAAGAACTCGACAACAAAATGGAGTAGTTGAAAGGAAAAATCGATCTTTAGTGGAGCTCGTAAGAACTATGATAAGTGAAAGTAACATTTCAAAATATTTTTGGGCCGATGCGGTAAATACTGCATGCCATATTATGAACCGATGTTTGATAAGGCCTATATTAAAGAAAACCCCCTATGAACTTTATAAAGGAAGAAAACCAAATATTTTTTATTTTCACATATTTGGATGCAAATGCTTTGTTTTAAACAATGGAAAGGAAAATCTCGGCAAATTTGATGCAAAATCTGATGAAGCAATATTCTTAGGTTATTCATCTACTAGTAAAGCATATCGACTCTTTAACAAACGAACATGTACAATTGAAGAATCTATACATGTCAAATTTGATGAACTTAACCAAAATTCTCCGAGAAAGGAAATTGATGATCTTGTAGGTACCTTCCAAGAAATGAACTTGGAAGATGAAGAAGGAAATAAAGATGAAGGAGATACAACACAAAATGAAGAACCTCAACAAAAGGAATGGATCACCTTAAAGAATCACCCCTTGGATAATATCATAGGTGAAATAACAAAAGGTGTAAGTACTCAAAATGCTATTAGAAATGCATGTAATCATTCAGCCTTTGTATCACAAATAGAATCCAAATGCATTGATGAAGCTATTATTGATGAACATTGAATATTGGCCATGCAAGAAGAATTAAATCAATTTGAAAGAAATGAAGTTTGGGAATTAGTGCCAAGACCCAATGATCACCAAATAATAGGAACAAAATGGGTGTTTAGGAATAAATTAGATGAGAATGGCATAATTACTAGGAATAAACCTAGGCTAGTAGCTAAAGGTTATAATCAAGAAGAAGGCATTGATTATGAAGAAACATATGCACCCGTAGCTGGGTTAGAAGCCATTAGACTATTATTAGCCTTTGCATGCTGTAGGGACTTTAAATTGTACCAAATGGATGTCAAGAGTGCTTTCTTGAATAGCTATATTCAAGAGGAAGTGTATGTTGATCAACCTCCAGGTTTTGAAAATTATCAATTTCCAAATCATGTTTTCAAACTAAAGAAAGCCTTGTATGGTTTAAAACAAGCTCCAAGAGCTTGGTATGAAAGATTGAGCAAATTCCTTTTAGAAAACAACTTTGAAAGAGGCAAGGTTGACACAACATTATTCATAAAGCACAAAAAGAATGACATACTATTGGTGCAAGTATATGTTGATGATATAATTTTTGGTGCTACTAATGAGTCAATGTGCAAGGAGTTTGCTAAGTTAATGTAGGAAGAATTTGAGATGTCCATGATGGGGGAACTTACTTTCTTCCTTGGACTAAAAATCAAGCAAACTAATGAAGGCACATTCATTAGTCAATCAAAGTACTGCAAGGAATTACTTAAGAAATTCAACATGGACAAGGCAAATGATATTGCCACACCTATGGGCACTTCATGCTACTTGGACAAGGATGAGAAGGATAAGGATGTTGAACTTACAAAATATAGAGGTATAATCGGATCCTTACTTTACTTAACTGCAAGTAGGCTGGACATCATGTTTTCTGTTTGTATATGTGCAAGATACCAAGCATGTCCAAAAGAATCACACCTAACTGCAGTGAAAAGAATAATGAAATATCTTGTTGGAACTCAAAATGTTGGTCTATGGTACCCCAAAGGGGTTGAATGCACTTTAGTAGGATATTCTGATTCTGATTTTGTAAGATGTAAACTTGCACTAGTGGAAAAAAAGGATATAATCACGGTTAAAAAAGGCCTTTATTCACGGTTAAAGAACCGTGGTTGTTGCAGCCGTGGTAGTAGATGATGGTCTTTAACCACAGTTAACAACCGTGGTAATAAATCACATCTAACCACGGTTAAGAACAACTGTGAATATAACTTACTATTTATATTCACGGTTATCGAGCATAACCGTGAATATAAGAACTGAAAGATGTCAGTTACATCCACTTATATTCACGGTTATGATGGACCACCGTGGATATAGATACATTTTATCCACGGTTGTCCATCACAACCATGAATATAAGTATGGATTGGTTTCAGTTACAAACTACTTATATTCACGGTTGTGATGGACAACCGTGAATAAAATGTATCTATATCCACGGTTATGGTAGTAACCGTGGATAAATATAGTCTATATTCACGGTTGTTGCCATAACCGTGAATAAATACTGAGGTTTTTTTTTTAATATGGATTCTGTTTTATCGTTTCCCAACCTGCATTCAGACAAACCAGTACAGTATACAGTATGCCACAGCAACACTATGCCGAAAGAATGGTATGTATATATATAACAATTTATTTTCTATATCAATTCATAACAACCTAAAAAATGAAAGTATATACAATTAAGTTGAATGTAATCTAATAAAAGTAAACCCTAAATCCTACTAGATACATATATAAAAGAATAAAGATCCTATATCTAGCTTTGCCTAAGTTCAATGAAGTGTGAGGCCCATTGCCTTCTAACATCATCCACAAGTTCCTTTGGGAAAAATGACCGGTCATTAAAGTACTGCAAACAATGCACAAAACAATTAGAACAAAAGCTTTATTTATTACATGAAATTGATGAAATTGGAGAAAAGTAGTCCAAATGATGAGAATTACCTCTGTCCATCCATCTACTAAATGATGTTGGACAATGGTCAGCATAGTGTGCATGACGAAATAGCCACACTCAATGGTACCCATCAACACTAAGTCCATACGCGAGTTTAGGCCATCCTTAGTCTTCCCGGGTATGTTTAAGAGTGTACCAACTAAACTGTTGCACACATTCTTCTCCACATGCATTACATCAATGCAGTGTCTTACATCAAGCTCCCTCCAATATGGCAGCTCAAAAAACACTGACCTTTTCTTCCAGTTGTTTTGTGTCGGGTGCTGTTTTTCACACTTACCAAATTGCATGTTGACGTCCTTCACCTTTTTATATGCCTGGCGACCAGATAGTGGTGGAGGAGCCATTTCAAAATCTTGGGCACCGTTAAACGACTTCTTCAACCTTCGAAACGGATGATTCGCTTTAAGAAACCTTCGATGTCGAAGATAAACATTTTTCCTGCCATGATGCAACCGCACAGAACTAGTCCCCTCCTCACATACTGGACAAGCTTTATGACCCTTCACACTGTACCCAGATAAGTTACCATACGCTGGAAAGTCATTGATTGTGCAAAATAACATGGCACGCAATTTAAATGATCGCCCGGTAAACCCATCAAACACTTCAACCCCGTCTTCCCACAACCTTTTGAGGTCTTCAACCAATGGAGTTAAATATACATCAATGTCGTTCCCTGGTTGTCGTGGACCAGAAATCATCATTGATAACATCACATATTTTCGCTTCATGCACAACTATGGCGGCAAGTTGTAAACAAACAACAAAACAGGCCACGAACTATGGTTTGTGCTCAGGTTCCCAAACGGGTTCATGCCGTCTGTGGCTAGTGCAAGCCTAACATTTCTTGGTTTATTGGCAAATTCTGGAAAAATCCTATCCATTTTCTTCCATTGCGACCCATCGGCCGAATGCCTAAGTAGTCCATCAACAACCCTCTCATCAGCATGCCATCTCATAAGTTTTGCATCATCTGCATTGGCAAACAGACGCTTTAGTCTTAGAACTATAGGTAGATACCATAACACCTTTGCAGGAGACCCTTTAGTGCATACCTCATCAGAATCCGCCTCTTTCTTCTTATACCGTGACACCCCACATCTAGGACATCGATGCAGCATTTCTAACTCACCCCGGAATAATACACAATCATTTGGGCATGCATGTATTTTCTCATACTCCAAACCCATAGGACACAACACCTTTTTGGCCTCATAGTTACTTTTCGGCAAGGTGTTTCCAGCTGGGAGCATTTCTTTCAACAACTTCAGTAAGTCAGTGAAACTTTTATCCGTCTACCCGTTTATGGCCTTCAAATTAAACAACCGCAAAACAGCTGATAACCTCATGAAATTGAGGCAGTTTGGATACAACGGCTGCTCAGAGTCCTGACACAGAGTTGTATATACATGAGCTTTCTTAAAACCTTCTACCCCTACATCACGGATCATATCCTCGAGTCGGTCATCCATGTCGACATCGTTGTCATGCATCGAGCTTCGATTTTTAGTCTGAGAGCTGTTACTTGGCACCACCACATCTTCACCATGACATATCCAACGCGTATAACTACGTAGAAAACCGTCACACAGTAGATGTTCTCGCACCTCTTCCAAGTCTACCCGACGCAGGTTGAAGCATTTAACACAAGGGCAAAAATACTTTCCATTCACCCCCACTGCATTCCTCGCTACGAATTCTATAAATGATTTAACTCCCCCCTCGTACTCCAGACTTAGGCGTGACACAGAAATCCAACTCCGATCCATACCAACTTTTTACAAGGTGCTATGATCAACCTCACTTTTTATACAAAGGTGGTGGTCCTATACCCATTCAGCATGACAATTATTTTTATACGTCATTCATATATACAGGTTAGGACTTATTTTAAAATTTGATGAAATTTCGGCAGCATTTCGCATTGGTCTCTAAGTACACAAAATGAGAGTGGTCAAATCAAATTCAACCACAACCAAATATGCACCCAGAGAACAACACAAAATACAAGTTACTGAAATTTTATCAAATTTTAAAATAACTCCTACTTGTACATACTAACAATGACGTATAAAAAATAATTGTTCATCCCAAACTGTCCAAACGGATAATTCAAGATTCAACACAAACGATGACATTAATTGATTTAATGACCATTTGTGTCGAATCTCAAACGGGGAACTACGGTTCACTCATATGCACAACAACTTTCATACTAGTTAACAACCACATACATACAACAGCAATAAACATAACATATAAGAGCAACCAACAATAACAGAAATAAAATGGATAATAATTTAGTTAACTTTTTTCCTAAAATAGTATGATGTTTTTAATTTATGTTATTTTGAAGTAGAAGTATGGTGTTGGAGTATGGATTATGGATTATGGATTATGATGTTGGTTTATAATGCATGTTCAAACTTTAGACTTTTATTTAGTAATTAATATGATATTTTTAAATTCTATTATTTTCAACTAGAACTATGGTGTTAGATGATGGATTATGGATTATGAGAATTTTTAGATTTGAACTTTTATTTTATGGATTACGGCTTATGGACATGGTGGTTGGTGAACATGGTTGCTGGAGCCAAATAGAAATGGTGGAAAACGTAGTTGCTGAATGGAGTTAGGGTCTGTTTGGTTAAAAGTTGGAGTAAGGTTTGTGAAACGGGGTTTGGAAAAGTGAGGTTTTAAAAACGTGGTTGGGAAAATTGAGGTTTTGAAGATAGTGATTTGTGTTTGGATAGTTTGTTGTAAAAGTGAGTTGGAAAGTAGTAAGTGTGATTGGTTGGAAAATATTTTGGTAACCTTGGTTTAGAAAAATGGAATTTGAGGGTAAAATTACTAAAAAGGACATTAATTAAAAAAAAGTAGTAAAGTAGTATATTTTTGTAAATAATATTAACAATTACACATTAAAATATTTCATTTATAATTTAATTAACAAAATATATTTATTAATAAAAATTAATAATAAATATATATTATTATAAATATATGTATTGCAACTAAAATTTAATATTATTAATATATATTAAATATATCAATAAATTCACATTTTTTGGTAATTTTACAACATACCATTATCATACAAAATTATAAAAAAAAAACCAACACCTTAAAAAATATATAAAAAGTTATTTAAATAGAAAAAGTTAACATGGTCAACATTTTTCAGTCCACACCCATGCACCCTAAATCCAATGTAATCTAAACCCTTAATTCCGTCAGCCTTTAAGGTACACCCTAGTACATGAAGCACACCCATGGTGCACCATCCAAACCAATCATCCACCATTAAACCACTCAATTTTTACAGTATATCTCACCCCCCATACACACCCATGCACCACCACCATAAACCAATCACCATCTCAGATCTTCCAACATTTATGGTACACCAAGCCAAGAATCTCCACCAGTGCTCCATCTTCTCCAACAGGCAGAAGGGCAAAACCGTCCACAACACACAGAAATACAAACGGAGATTCGGATGGTGCATAAACAGAGTTTAAACATAAACAGGCATATAAACAGAGTTTAAACAGAGGGTACCGAGGCTAAAAAATGCATATAACCAAACAAAGTTTAAACGGATGGTGCATAAACAGAGTTCTAAAAAATGCATATAACCAAACAGGCACATAAACAGAGTTTAAACAGAGTTTATAACTTAAGCTTTTGAACCAGTAACTATCGTGTCAGGAAACAAGGAATACCAACAGAGAAAGAATCAATATATTATGACAAACACGCATGACAATGGGGGTTCAGGGAACCTACCTGAATGAAGAAAGGAAGAAGATGCTGAACAGAGAGAAGGGCACGAAGCTCACAGATAATGGAGAAGACGACAACCAACGCGCAGAAGAAGAGAAACTGAAAAAAGAGTGAAAGGCGCGGCTTTTAAAGTTTCAGAAAGGATGTATATTCACGGTTCCCCTTGAAACCGTGAATATATTACACATATATTCACGGTTTAACAAACAACCGTGGATAAATGTTAACTATATATCCACGGTTACGATACCAACCGTAGATAAATATTAAATCTATATTCACAGTTATAGAAACAACCGTGGACATAGAGTACCCAGTGATTAAACCCTAAAACCTGAACTATATATCCACGGTTGGAAATACAACCGTGAATATTGACATCTATATATATCCACGGTTAACATCATAACCGTGAACGTACCCATCAATATATATTCACGGTTGTGATTAAAAGTCGATATATATTTCAGGTACTATATATCCACGGTTGACTCCTCAACCGTGAATATATATTGATGGTTACGTTCACGGTTATGATGTTAACCGTAGATATATAGTTTTCTCTGATTAAAACGTTCACCTTATAATTTCAAAAATGCCACCGCGCATGTTTTTATCACTGATCCTCTTCTACTCGTGAATAATATCCCGTTGTTATATCCATTTTTTCCACTAGTGTTGATAGAAAAAGCACTAGTGGAATATGTCACTTGCTTGGTAGTTCTCTTGTTTCTTGGCATAGCAAGAAACAAGTAAGTGTTGCACTATCCACAGTTGAGGCAGAATATGTTACAGCTGGTAGTTGTTGTGCTCAAATCCTTTGGATGAGACAACAATTTCTAGACTTTGGAGTTATGTTAGATCATGTGCCTCTTAAATGCGATAATACTAGTGCTATCAATATTTCAAAGAATCCTGTAATGCATTCAAGAACTAAACATATTGAGATTCGGCATCATTTCATTAGGGATCATGTATTAAAGGGTGATTGTATGCTTGAACATGTTGAAACCTCTAAGCAATTAGCATATATATTCACCAAACCCTTGGCTAAAGACCAATTCATTCACATTAGAAGAGAGTTAGGAATTCTTGATATAACCAATTATGTTTGAATGATGAATGATTTTGATAAATTTCTTGATTCTGATTATGTTTCATTAAGTTAGTAATATTCTAAGGAATAACTCATTAGACTTCCAGCCCTCTGAAACAAAAACTGTAAAATCTGAGCACTTTTAAGCCAACTAATCGATTACCATTTGACATCTAATCGATTAGCAAGCTTCTGTTGTATGAATAATCAATTACCTCTTGGCCCATAATCGATTACAAAGCCTCTGTTTCAGGTCCAAAACGTTTCATCTTTCCACTAATCGATTAGATGCCTCTCTTAATCGATTAGGACGATTCTGTTTCTTCACTAATCGATTATTCAACTTCCTTAATCGATTACCCAGTGTACGAAATGATTCAAATTCCCCAGAAACAGTGAGCTAATCGATTACCTATGCCTCGTAATCGATTAGCATCGGTTCTGCAACAGTCAAATGCGGGTTCCTAAGGTCCGCTCGACTTCCTCCCTCATTAAGCTCACTTCACTCCTTTCTAAACCTACTTTTTTTCCTATATAAACCCACCTACTCACTCTCTCATCTCACACTACCTTCTTCTCCTTCAACTCTCTCAAAAGTTCTCAAGAACTCTCTCATTCTCCTCTCATCTTCTTTGCCTCTCTTCTCTCCTTTACCATGTCTTCCTCCCGCACTGTCAAAAGAGTAAGGTCCTCCATGGCCCAAGCTAACAACCCCCTAGACTTCTCTAGGTTCTTTTCTTCTCCTAGAGACCTCCAAAAGTTTGTCAAAAATTTTTCTGAGAAGGACATAATCTCTCCCCACTTCATCAATGAGGAAATCTTCAACCACCCAAGCTTCACCTTTACCCAAATCCTCCACCACTATGAGCTTTTGCCTTTTCTAACCCTCAAGGAAGAGTTGTACTATCCTGATCTTGTTCGAGTCTTCTATTGCAACCTAAGGTTGGTTAATGAGTTGCTTGAGTCCAAACTCAAGAATGTGACCATAAAACTCACAGATGCTCAATTGGCACATATTTCCCTTCTTCCACTAAATGATGCTGAGTTTGCTGGAGAAGAACCCGAGGATGAATGGGCATTCAATCCCATTGCCGCACGTCAATCGCTATGGAATGCTAACCGCCCAAGGAGGAACCACAAATTGGTAGGTCACCTTACCATGAACAACCGTCTTCTTCACTTTTTCCTAGTGAAAATTTTGTTTCCTCACGGTGGGAATTATGCGTTGGTAGAAGAGGATGATGTTCTCCTAATGTGGGCAATGCACAACCACAAGGAGATTAACTGGGTTCAAATGCTCAAGCTTCACATGCGCCAAGCCAAAAACCAACAAAAGCTCCCCTATGCCATCTTGCTTACCAAACTTTTCAAAGATGTAGGAGTTGATTTGGCTGGTGAGTTATATGAAAAAGTGCCTCCCAAGGCCTGCATTGGCACTCATCACCTCACCAAAATGGGCATCATTTTTCTAAACAGATCATGGTATTCAAGGATGGAAGGCTATCATGCCAACATTCCCTTTGAAGCTCCTGCTGCTGATGAGCCAGTCCCTCCTCCTCCTGAACCACAAGCTGCACCGGAAGCCCCCGCTGATCCATTCGCATCTCTCTACGCTCACCTTGACCGCTGCTTCGACCACATTGAGAACTCTCTTCAAGAGTTTTCAATGACTGAGCAACAGCATTATGAGATGATGCAATAACGCTGTGATGATCTGTCTCACCAAATTTCCGAGCTTAGATTTTTCAATCTAGATAACTAGATCCGTTTTTCATGTTTTGATTAATGTGCTTTCTGCTTTTCTTTAATTCTGCATAAGTTTTAATATTTCCTTTGATGTACTTCCCTTCGTTTGAATTGAATAAAAATTTGTCTTTCATTACATGCCTTATTTACTTTATTATTTTTGATGATTCCAAAGGGGGAAAAGAAATATTTGTTCATATAATTGTTCATCTGTTTTGACTGTTAAAAATAGTTATGCTAAATGATTAATTATCTCTAAGCGGTTAAATTTTTTTTAAAGTGGTTAATAGATTCCTAAAGACAGGGGGAGATTTATTTGCTTAAGAGATAAAAGAGATAATGTTTAAATGCAAAATCTGATAACATTTTAGAGATAACATGCATATTCTGAAAATCTGGTTAAGAGATAAGAGATCATGCAGAATTCAAATGTTTTTACAGAGATAAAATTAGAGATAATCTTGTTATTTAAACTAACAACCCTCAAGAGATGAACATGGTTGTCATCATCAAAAAGGGGGAGAATGTGTTTGAATATGACTACAGGTTCAAGGATTTTGATAATGACAAAAGACTCTTGAAGAAATTCTTGCAAAAACAAAGACTTAGAATCAGACCCAGAAAAACTACGTAGCTAATCGATTAGGGAGTATAAGCTAATCGATTAGATAGCTTCTATTTCACATACAATCGATTACAAGACCTCGGGCAATCGATTATAGAGCTTCTGACTTGCAACTAATCGATTACACCAACATTCTAATCGACTACCAATATCAAAAATTGAATTAAATGTATCAGGAATACATGCTAATCGATTATAGGACTTCAGCCAATTGATTACCAAGCTACTGGAACGACAATAATCAATTACACATGTGTGCTAATCGATTACCAAGATCAAGAACTGAATTAAATGCATGAGGGGTTATAGCTAATCCATTACAGGCCAAGATCTAATCGATTACAAGCATTCTGACTTGAAACTAATCGATTACACAGAAAGGGCTAATCGATTACAGCATGAACTGGACTGAAAAATTCAAAGTGTAATCGATTACAGCTCGATCAGTAATCGATTACGATAGTGGGAAAAAACTTTTTAGTGGGAAACTAGCTCACATTTCCATCACTTCTCAGATGCGCACTAACTTGCAACGGCTAGGGACTCCACCAAGCTCTGAAATGCCTCTATAAATGCAAGAGGAACTCAAGCATAACAAACAACTATAAGAGGCAATCAATCCTTCATTCTTTTCTTGTGCTTAGTGTGTTATCACTCTTGTATATTCTGAGATTTCATTTGTATATCCTATCTTGTTGAGAGTTAGAATTTGTGTGAGCTATCATTTGCTTATCCACTCTATTAAGAGAGTTACTTGCTTGTAAACACTACATCAAACACAAAGGTTTTCACTCTAGGTTGAGTGGTCACAAAGGTTGGCGTTCAACCTTTGGGTATTGAGAGTTTGAGAGATTGAGCGGGTTGCCCTTGTGCTAGTGAGGATTGAGTTCTTGAGTGTGGGACACTAGGAAGCTGCAATTGCTCATAGCTTGTAATCTCTAAACTTCAATAGTGGAAATCCTTCAAGTGGGTTACTTGAAGGCGAGACGTACACCGGGGTTGGTGGAACTCGTTAAATTGGTTTGCAAGCTCTTCTCCCTTACTCTTTTACATTTATATACTGCACTTAATTGATTTGGATTGATTGATTGTGATTTGGATACTTGAGTTTGCTTGATTTAGTTAACCTTGAACATTGCATACCAAGTGTTTGATAAATTGTCTCAGCTATATCTATCTCTTGTTTTGCATTGTCTTTTGCATTATACTTGACTTCACTTGCATAATTTCTAAACTTGTGATAAAAGAACTAAGTTCAAAGGCATTCCAAGCAAAGTTTTAAAAACTCAATTCACCCCCCTCTTAAGTTTTGAGGCCATTTGAATAACACGAGAGACTAAGATTCTGGCTTTGAACACCAGAGAAAACTTCAAGAGCTTTTGGGTCAAGAGATTTTTGGAGATCGGAGCAATTTTTAGGGAAGTGTATACAGAGTATTGATTTAGAAAATGACTAAATTTTTCCAACCCTCCGTGCCACTTCCGATGAGGCATTTATAGAGGTTCTGGGGGCTGGTTGAGTGCTTGGACAGCTCAAGCCTCCACTCACAGTGGAGGCAGCCAAGCCACTAATAGGTTGTGGGGGGCAGCGGCTGGTGGGGAATTTTTAATTATTTCTACTTCCGCCCCCTCTCTGCCACTTCTAGAATTCATGGATCGACTTGGGTGGTGCGATTCCAAGTCACAGCATGGGCAATCAGACTCCTCGATCGGTACCACATGGGTCTATTATCAAGTTCATGAAAGTGTCTTCCCACATCGGGTAAGAGAGGACACTGGTCTCACTTAGACGGTTTCGGGGAAACGATGGCTCCTTCGTTGGCTCAAGATCGGTATCCCTCAGATCCAGACCAGTGTTCTTCTTATGTCCCGAACTGTTGTGTCAGTATCCATTCTTGGTTGAAAATGGTCAGATCGAAACAGGTGTTCACATATATGAAAAGCCCGAATGCAGAATCGATCCTTCGACACTCGGTGTGAAGGTCTGAATTCATTCAAGTAACACCGGATCCCTTTTTCGTCCAGAGTTAATTCACTTGGGAATTATCCACTCAGATATACCTCTGCCCGAGAGGTATTCATTCAGAGTCAGACTTACTCGGGAATATCTCTTTCTGAGAAGTTTTCATCAAAGCCTCTTTTCATTCAGAATCACTTCACTCGGGAATTCTTTACTCGAATGTGTCTCCGCCCGAGAGATACTCATTTGAAATCAAATCCTTTCATCGCTCGGAAGTACTTCTCTTAGAATTGACCCACTTGGAAGTGTCTCTGCAAGAAAAGTGCTCCTTCGAAGTTCAGAGCCTTTTTCGTTTGGAATTGATCCACCCGGGAACTATACACTCGGAAATATCTGCACCCGAGAAATACACATTCAAAGCCTTTCTTTGGTCGGAAGTAATTCCCTTGAAATGACCCACTCGGAAATTCGTCAGTCAGAGACATCCCACTCGGAAGTATAGAATTTGAGAGAGTCTGCCCGAAAAAGGCTCATTCGAGATCAGAGCTTTTCTTCGCTCGGAAATACATCTCTCAGAAGTAACCCACTCGGAAATGCCTTACTCGGAGACACGTCACTCGGATGTATGGAACTTGGAAGAGTGTCTGTCCGAAATGTACTCCTTTGAAGTTTAGAGCCTTTCTTTACTCCGAAGTAATTCCCTTGAGATGACCCACTCGGAAATGGCTCACTCGGAGACACGTCGCTCGGATGTATGGAACTTGAAAGTGAAAAGTGCTCCTTTGAAATCAAAGTGTTTCTCGCTCGGAAGTACATCTCCTGAGAATGACCCACTCAGAAATGGCTCACTCAGAGGCACCTCACTCGGAAGTATGAAACTTGGAAATGTCTCTGCCCGAAAAGTGCTCCTTTGAAGTTTAGAGCCCTTTTTGTTCAGAATCAATTCACTCGGGAATTCTCCACTCGAAAACATCTCTACCTAGGAAAAGCACTCATCCGAAGGTAGACTCACTTTTCTTTCAGAATGACTTCAACCGGGAATTCTTCACTCGGATGTATCTCCCTCGGAATCAACCCTACTCAGAAATATCACACTCGGAGACACCACACTCGGATATACCTTTGCTTGAAAAGTGCTCCTTTGAAGTCAGCTTTTTCTCGTTCAGAATTACTTCCCTCGAAAGTGACCCACTCAGAAATATCTCTACCCGAGAAGGACCCATTCAAAGTCAGAGCCTTTCTTCACTCGAAAGTACTTCCCTCAGTGGTGACCCACTCAGAAATATCTCACTCGGAGACATCCCACTCGGAAGTATGGAACTTGAGAGAGTCTACTCGAAAGGTATTCATTCATAGTCAGAGCCTTTCTTCGTTCGGAAGTAAATCCCTTGGAAACAGCCCACTCGAAAATTCCTCACTCGGAGACATCCCACTCGGTAACGTCTCACTCGGAAACACCCTACTCGGAAATGATCATTCAGAGTTATCCTACTCGAAAATGATAATTCGGAGTCACCCTACTCGAAAATGATCATTTGGAGTCGAAGTTCAGTCCTCTCAATTCTTTCCACTTGGGAATATTCCTTTCCGAGAAAAACACTCATCCGAAGTCAGACTCAGAAATTCTTCAATGACCCTCGGTTGACAGGAAATGTAAAGATTGGGGTATCTAAGGATTAATAGGACGTCACATCCTGATTAACCTAGACCTAAAGGCTCAGGGTGATCCCTCGGTTTGATATGACTAAAGGTTCTTGGGGAACTGCCCCTTGAATGAAAGAGAATAGACCTGGGGTGATGCCTCAGTCTGACATGATTTGACGGAATCTTAGGGAACTGCCCCTTTGACTGAGAGAGAATAGATCTGGGGTGATGCCCCAGTTTGACATGATTTGAAGGAATCTTGGGGAACTGCCCTTTGACTGAAAGAGAATAAACCTGGGGTGATGCCCCAGTTTGACATGATTTGAAGGAATCTTGGGGAACTGCCCCAGTTTGAGATGGTTTGAAGGAATCTTGGGGAACTGCCCCTTGACTAAAAGAGAATAATCCTGGGGTGATGCCCCAATTTGATGTGATTTGAAGAAATCTTGGGGGGACTGCTCCTTGACTGGAACAAAAGAAATCTGGGGAGATGCCCTAGTTTGAGTTGTTTAGGAAGTGTAATTCTATTGGGGAAGGATTTGGTGATTCAGGGTACTGTCTTTTTGGGTGAAAGAGAATGAACCTGGGGTGCTGCCCCAGTTTGAACTATCTGCCTCGGAACCTTAGGGGACTGCCCCTTGAGCGAGAAGAAATGAACCTAGGGTGATGCCCCAGTTTGATTTGTTTGGGAAGTATAGTTCCACTGGGGAAGGATTTGGTGATTTGGGGTACTGTCTCTTTGGATGAAAGAGAATGAACCTGGGGTCCACTGGGGATATGTGGGGGGTCTGCTTGGTCCGGTAATGATAAACTTATTGAGAAAAGTGTACTAGGGTTCAATAGGGAATGTATGGTAGGTTCGCTAGTCTGGTAGCGATGAACTAAATGGGAAAGGTGTAGTTGGGGTCCACTAGGAATGTGCCATGGGTTTGCTTGGTCTAGTAATGATTGAGAAAAATGTACTGGGGTTCAATGGGGAATGTATGGTAGGTTCGCTAGTCTGGTAGCGATGAACTAAATGGGAAAAGTGTAGTTGGGGTCCACTGGGAATGTGCCATTGGTTTGCTTGGTCTAGTAATGATTGAGAAAAGTGTACTCGGGTTCATTGGGGAATGTATGGCAGGCGCGCCGAAGGAGAAAAATCTGGGGGATGTCCCAGTTTGGGACATTTTAATGAGGGTAACTCCACTAGGGAAAGTGTTTTCCTATTGGGGAAGGAAGGTGTGGCTAGCCTTTGATCACTGTGGTTCTGTCGGAAAGGTGATTCCACTGAGGATAACTAACTTTCCCAAATTTGATTAGGAAGTACTCTAGTTAGGGGAGCTGAGTCCATTTTGTGGTTCCCCTAGGGAGGAACCCTCAGTCGGGGTTCCCCTCGGGGATGAATGGTGGGTCTGCTGGGGAGAGTTTTGGGAAACTACACGTCTTGGGGTCATGGGTCCTTGCCACCGTGGAACAAATTAAAACTTACAGGTGAACTCCCTTGGCGACTGGCTTTGAAGTAACTCATGGCCAAAATAACTGTTATTTCTGACTTCATTAAGGCTGCCTAGCGGAGTTGGTTTTGCTTGTCTGAGGTAAGGTCCGGCAATGGTATACACTTTGTTCCCCAAAACTTTGTGTTTTGTCATTTTCAAATTCAAAAATTTTCTTAAGGCAAAACTTGTTTATTCATTTTAGTCATGAACACATGTAAGAAGAAGGAAACATTTTATTTATGATCATCAGGTATGTACAGGTGATGAAAACAATGCAAAAGATATGATATAGCAAGGTGCAAGGAATTGATGGTAAGGGTGAAAGGGAAGGCTTTTTAGATCCTCCATCGATTTCCTGAGGGCGACGAGATTCTGGGTTTTTCTCATGATTTCCTGTTTATCCTCTGATTTTGCTTCCGAGAACGTGGTTTGACAATGGCTTCGAAACCCTAGGCTGACCTCCTCGTCTATGACTTGAAAAGTCGACGTTGCAGTGTTGAATCTACAGGCCTTGACTTTGTCTGAGCCGCCCTCTTGGGTTTTCGGCCCAACCAATCGCTCTAACTTTTGCCTAGGTCGTCTTTTCAGGTTTTCAACCTAGCGAGCCTTTTTTTTTTACGCGTAGTATCTTTTCACTGCATCCGCATTTATAGGCATCGGTAAATCTTCCCCATCCATGTTGGTGAGTGTGAGAGCACCTCCGGAAAAAGCTTTCTTCACGACGTAAGGCCCTTCGTAGCTAGGAGTCCATTTGCTCCGGCTGTCTTTCTGAATCGGTAAAACCTTTTTGAGCACCAAGTCTCCTTCTTGGAACTGTCGGGGTCGCACCTTCTTTTCAAATGCTCATTTCATACACCTTTGATACAACTGACCATGACAGAGGGCAGTCAGTCTTTTACCATCAATCAGATTTAGTTGGTCATGTCGAGCCTGGATCCATTCAGCTTCACCCAGTTTGGCTTCCATGATCAGTCGGAGGGAAGGGATCTCTACTTCGAAAGACAGGACTGCTTCCATGCCATAAACCAAAGAGAAAGGGGTTGCCCCAGTTGAGGTTTGGACTGAGGTACGATACCCATGTAGAGCAAAAGGGAGCATCTCACTCCAATCTCTGTAGGTTATTACCATCTTCTGCACTATTTTCTTGATGTTTTTATTGGCTGCCTCGGCTGCTCCATTCATTCTTGGGCGGTACAGAGAGGAGTTGTGGTGGGAGATTTTAAAGCTCTCGCAAAGCTCTTTCATTATTTTGTTGTTCAGATTTGTACCATTGTCTGTGATGATTTGGCTCGGTAGACCGTACCGGCATATCAATTCTCGTTTGATAAACTTAACGACGACATTCTTTGTCACATTGGTGTATGAAGCAGCCTCTACCCACTTTGTGAAATAATCAATGGCGACCAAGATGAAATGATGGCCGTTTGAAGCCTTCAGTTTGATGGGACCAATGACATCCATGCCCCACATCGAGAAGGGCCACGGTTCTGACTAAACATTCAAAAATGACAGGGGTGCGTGAATATGATCAACATATATTTGACACTTATGACATCTCCGAGCATAGGCAAAGCAGTATGTTTCTATGGTCATCCAGTAATAACCAGCCCTCAAGATCTTTCTTGACATGGCGTGCCCATTAGAGTGGGTTCCAAAAGATCCTTCGTGAACATCTCGCATGATTTTGTTTGCCTCAGTGGTGTCAACACAATGAAGGAGGACAGAGTCATAGTTTCTTTTGTAAAGCATATCACCATTCAAGAAGAAACCCATGGCAAGCCGTCGTAGGGTTCTCTTATCGTTCTCCATAGCATCGTTGGGATATTCTTGACTCTGGATATTGTTAACCCAGCAATAGCATCTCAACCGTTCGTTTCTACCACCGGGTTGTTAATTGGCAAGCGCTCCAATCGTTTGTAGTTTTCAAAATTTAGATATCGTTCCACTGGGATTGAAAGTCCATTAACAACAGTAATTTTCTATTCACTATGGTAAATGTGAAGAAAGTTATAGACAAAAGAATGATTTATATACAATTTATACAGTATTCACAGGATAGCATGATTGAGTAGTTCATGAGCTAAAAAGAAAATAAAAATCTATCTAAAAAAAGTTGAGTTGCAATCTAGAATAGGTAAGATACTTGAGATAAACACAGATAAACAAATTATGTTGGAAATTAGATCCCTAATCTAGAATAACAATGAGGAACTCAAGACATGCATATTTAATCATCAAGTTTCATGTCATTGCAGCTTAAAATCATTATAACCGATCCCTCGTGATATAAATTCTAAGAATTCACCGTAAAGTCCGATCCTTCGTGAGCTTTCTCAGTAAAAACTTGCATTAAGACCTGGCCTTATGGCAACAATGGTTAACAACCCCTATAGAATTGAGATACCAAGGGTATTCCAACTTTTACTTTCGTCAAAACAAGTTTCAATACAGCATGAATAATCATTCTCCCGTTTGACATTCATACTAATAAAACAAGTTTCAATACACATGAAAATCATTCTCCCGTTTGACGTTCATATTAATAAAAGGTTGAAATACTAACATGGACTTGAATCATAAACATGCAGAGGTCGAATTCACAACATTATACTCAATAGATTAGTTCACCAATTCCAACATAAACAAATTAGGTACACATGGTAAAAGTAGAAACAACACTTACAGAGTTTGACATTACGAAGACGATGGAAACTTCACGATACAACGATCACAATACACCGCAACACTCTCAAGTATCTAGAAAACTATTTTAGAACTACAAACTCTAAAAGAAATACTCAAAACTCGAGTATAGAAGAGAGGAAAGAACTCTGAAAATAGAGAATAGGATATCATGAATGGTGCTGGATGGCCCTATTTATAGGGCTGAGCAAGGGTGCTGACGCTACGCGTCAGGCCCCTGACTCAGCTTCCATTAAATAATTGATAATGGCCATTTCAAATTATTAAATTTGATCATGCTTGGCCACTTGGACGTTTTTCCACTGTATTTTGGCCATTTATGCTTAGTGGGGTAGCCCTTAGTACTGAGTGGAGTACCCATTATTGGGTCCAAGTGGAGTGGTTGGCCAAGTTGGAGGTGGAGACCATGCAGCACTGACGCTACGCGTGGCTGTGACGCGTAGTGTCAACATCAAAAATAGCTGTTCATGCTATGCGTGGGGTGAGGCTACGCATCAGCTCCTCTAGTGTAATTTTCTCTTGATTTCTTAACTTTTTCACTGCAAAACTAGAGAAAATCTATCAAGGGCAGACTATTTCCAACAACATCCATTTATTGAATTTAAAGCCTAATTTTCTAACAAATTAAACTAATTTTTATAATTTTTATGAAATTTTTATTAAAGCTTTTATTGAAAATTTGAGGACTAACAGATATACCTCTTAATGTCGTGGTACCAAGGTTTTCCATCTGATTCTTTTTAACCACTTGGCAGTATGCGGGCTCACAATGATTCTCTATCTCGATAAGAGGCATGTCGTAATCATTACTCACTTTGAACATTGAAGCAAGAGTGGCCAAAACGTCAGCCATTTGGTTGTCTTCCCGAAGAACATGGTGAAAGGAGATCTCATCAAAGTCCTTGATCATTTCTTTGATGTGGGAGTGATAGGGAACCAACTTGTTGTCCATAGTTTCCCATTCACCTTTCAACTGGTGGATAACCAAAGCGGAGTCCCTGTAGACTTCTAACGACCTTACTTTCGCATCTCGTGCCACTTGGATTCCCAGAGAACATGCCTCATACTTAGCAACGTTGTTGGTACAATCGAAACATAGCCTGGCGCAGATAGGGATGAACTCTTTTTCTAGTGAAATCAAAATGGCTCCGATTCTATGTCCCAAAGCATTAGAAGCTCCATCAAATCTCAAAATCCACTTGTCTTTACTGCCGCCTTCTTCATCAGACAATGCTAGGATATCCTCATCCCGGAAGTCAAATGGCATTGGTTGGTAGTCACTTATGGGTTGATGGGCTAAGTAGTCTGCCAAAGCGCCCCCTTTTATGGCTTTCTGAGTGACATATGTTATGTCGTACTCAGTTAATAGCACTTGCCATCGAGCAATCCTTCCGGTCAGAGCTGGCCTTTCAAAGATGTACTTAATGGGATCCATCTTGGAAACTAGCCAGGTGGTATGACTCAATATATACTACCTTAGGCGCTTCGTGGCCCACGCTAATGCACAACAAGTCCGTTCTAAAGTAAAGTATCGCATCTCGCAATTAGTGAACTTCTTGCTCAAGTAGTAGATAACATGTTCCTTCTTCCCAGTTTCATCATGCAGACCTAACACGCAGCCCACAGACTCATTTAGTACCGTCAGATATAAGATCAGTGGCCTCCCAGGGGTTGGTGGTACCAATATCGGTGGTTCTCGCAGGTACTGCTTAATTTTCTCAAAAGCTGTTTGGCAGTCCCTATTCCATTGTCCTGGTTGGTTCTTGCGGAGTAGCTTGAAGATCGGTTCGCAGGTCGATGTCAACTGTGAGATAAACCGAGCAATGTAGTTTAACCTTCCCAGGAATCCTCTGACTTCTTTTTCTGTACAAGGAGGTGGCATTTCTAGGATTGCCTTGACCTTGTCGGGATCTACTTCGATTCCTTTCTTGCTTACAATGAAACCCAACAGTTTGCTTGACCTTGCGCCAAATGTGCATTTGGTAGGGTTCAACCTGAGCTTAAACTTCCTCAACCGCTCAAACAGCTTCCTTAAGTCGCCGACGTGATCTTTCTCAGTTCTAGATTTTGCAATGATATCATCCACGTAGACTTCTATCTCCTTATGCATCATATCATGGAATAAAGTGACCATTGCTCTCTGATAGGTTACCCCAGCGTTTTTCAAACTGAAAGACATTACTTTGTAGCAGAAAGTGCCCCACAGAATGATAAACATGGTTTTTTCCATGTCTTCTGGCGCCATTTTAATCTGATTGTACCCGGAGAAACCATCCATGAACGAGAAGATGGAGTGTTGGGCTGTGTTATCGACTAAAACGTCAATCTACGATAGAGGAAAATCGTCTTTAGGGCTGGCTCTGTTTAGATCTCGATAATCCACACACATCCGCACTTTTCCATCCTTCTTCGGGATAGGAACTATGTTGGCTACCCATTGTGGGTATTTAGCTACGGCCAAGAAGCCGGCATCGAATTGTTTCTTGACCTCTTCCTTGATCTTGAGGAGCATTTCCGGCTTCATTCTCCGTAGCTTTTGCTTGATTGGTGGATATTCTGGTTTCAGAGGCAACTTATGTTCCACGATGCCGTTATCCAACCCTGGCATATCCTGATATGACTAAGCAAACACATCCTGAAATTCCTGAAGCAGTTTAATCAATTCATCCTGCCGTTCTTTGCTTAGGAAGGTGCCTATCTTGACCATTTTAACCTCCCCTTCATTCCCCAGGTTAATAGTTTTGATTTCCTCCTAATGAGGTCGAATCTCTTTATCCTCTTGTTCCAACAATCTTGTCAATTCAGGAGAGGGTCCAAAGTCTTCCTCACTTTCCTCATAGGCGCAATCATTTGGATAATCAGAGTCATGAAACAAAACTGAGTTCTCATCGCTCTCAGGGGGATCATTTTCGGATCTACATTTGGGTTATATTATAACAAATAAAAAGATAAACAAGCAGGCGAAAGGTTTAAGAGACAGAGATTGCACAAAGATGAGGTAATGAGAGTTGGAATGTGTTCATTAATTTTAAAATAAACAAGTTTTGCCCTTATTACAAAATGGGTCCCGAAGCCTTAGGCATAGCAAGGGGACCGCCAAGTTATGAAATAACAGTGATTACTCTGACAGAATGTTAACGGTTGTAGGGAATTCCATGACTTCCCAGTTGCTCAGTTCTCGATCCGGGTAGCAAGGTACCCATATTTTCTTGGGTCCTTGGATATTAGTTGCAGGCAAGGTTCCCTTTTTAATCCAAATTTTGGTTCCATTTTTTCTTATATTCCATGTGGATGCAATGTGTCCCTTTTTTCCACAATGATAACACTTTACAAATGGACTAGTAGAGGTCTTTTAAGAAATAAAGAAATTCTTATACAACTCTTGTTGTTTGGAAGTGTCGCGACCGGGATCGCGGCGGCGCGGCCGACCCTTGAAACGGTTTTAAATAATAAACAGGGAGTCGCCACCAATGTTTTTTAGGATAAAACAGTGGAAAAACCTTTTGTTAAAAGCACTGGTTATAAAAAATGAAATTCCAAATTCGGGAGTCTGATTACAGGTGAGGAAGGTATTAGCACCTCACAACTGTTTGTTATAAAAACGGTTACCTCAATTTGATAGCGCGCATTATAATTAACCCAATAATTATTTTAACTTCTTCATGAAAAGAAAAATGTACGGAATGACAAAATAAACAAAAAAAATAAACAAAAAAAATAAAACTTCGTCCAAATTAACCTCGCTCCTCCTTTTAAAGAAATATATAAAAAAAATATTAGATTAATAATACGTCTCGTCCAAATTAACCTCGCTCCTCTTTTTAAAAGAGATAAAAAAAAGATATGAGATTAACAGGACGTCTCGTCCAAATTAACCTCGCTCCTCCTTTTAACAGCAAGATGAAAATGGAAAAACTCCAAAAATTGAATAAAGAAAGATGGGCCCGACAGGAACTGTTTCCCGCTCCTACGTATTCTCGAGCTTTCGAGAAATCAGGGTCACGTAGTTCTTTAAAAGTTTTTTTTTATTTAGGAAAAAAGATTAAGGAAATATTGATGGGAATCATTATGGTGAAGACCCATACAAGGCGAAGTTCTTCGTACGTGTACGAATCCTATAAAAGTGGTGTAGACGGAAGTATTTTTCGTACGACACTGACTAAGAATGATTTATTTTGATTTTTTATTTAAACTAGAAAGAAAACATAGGAAACATTTATTTCCTTTATCATATTTTTAGTACAAAGCAAAAAAAAAATGAGTGAAAACTGAGTGTAAAAAAATGAAAGAAACGCGTGAAAAATAAGAAAACCGAGTGAAAAATAAGAAAACCGAGTGAAACTATGAAAGTCCGAGTGAAACTATGAAAATCCGAATGAAAACAGTGAGAATCTGAGTGAAACAGTGAAAATCTGAGTGAAACAGTAAAAATCCGAGTGAAACAGTGAGAATCTGAGTGAAACAGTGAGAAACTGAGTGAAACAGTAAAAATCCGAGTGAAACAGTGAGAATCTGAGTGAAACAGTGAGAAACTGAGTGAAACAGTGAAAATCTGAGTGAAACAGTGAAAATCTGAGTGAAACAGTGAGAATCCGAGTGGAAATAAGGGAAACCGAGTGCAAAATAGTAAATCCGAGTGATAAGAGGAATGCCGGGTGAAGGTTGAGTGAAAACCGAGTGATGATGGAGTAGGAGTGCTGGTCCGAGAGGGGAAAAGGGAATTACAGGGAATGGGAAAAGGCTGAGAAAGGTGGTGTTGAGTGGGAGTGAGGACGGTGTTGGAGTAGGAGAGGGGTGGAGGATGGAAGGATTGTGGCAATATGGTGAGGGATGATGGAAGGAGAAGAAGAGAAGAATTGGTGTCAGAGAGAGAGAGAGCGAAGGTTCTTTTGACAGAGTTTTTCTCCTCTAATGAATGCCCCCCCTCCGCAGCTGCCCTCCCCCTTGCCTATTTATAGGCTGGCCTGAGTGGAATGCCAGCTCAGGCTTCCACTTCCGAGTGGAATGCCAGCTCAGGCTTCCACTCGGTTTTGGTAGTGGGGGGACAACGGCTGGTGGGAATTTTTAATTCCCTCCACTTCCGCCCCTATCTGCCAGCCACCTCCAGGATTCCTGGATCCACTTAGGTGGTGGAATCCAAGTCAGCACGGCCAAACAGGAGGAAACTGGTGGAAATCTGAGAGATAATGATGGAATCCGATTGAGAATGTTGGAAATCCGAGTGGAGATAAGGGAAACCGAGTGCAAAATAGTAAATCCGAGAGAAGAGGGTGGGATTCCGAGTGAAAATCGTGGAATTCCGAGTGAGGATATTGAAATCCGAGAGAGGAGGTTGGGATTCCGATTGAGAATATTGGAAATCTGAGTGAGAATGTTGTAAATCCGAGTGAAAGTGACTCGGATCACCCTCTCAGTCAGCATTCCTCCACATTGGGAGTCAAATCCGAGTGGAAAAGGGGTCGGCCTTCACTTTGCCTCCTAAATCCGAGTGTAAAAAGCCCCCTTCACTCGGTACTGACTGAGAATTGGCCCGGACTTCACTTCCTCTCCACAATCCGAGTGACCAATGACTCGGAACCGACTGAAATGTGTCAAATTGTGACTCAGAAATGTGTGAAAAAAGGAGGGGTGAGAGGGAGAAGGCAAACTGACTGAATTGCCAGTCGGTTCCGACTGAAAATAGGCTCGGAAATTGGATGAAATGACTCACTCGGTATTGGTTGGCTAAAAGGGCTCAATGATGGTTTGAAGTACGGCTCAGAGATTGGTGGGAGAGGGTGAGAAAAGCATGACACGGAAAGGATTGAAATGGCTCGAAAATTGGAATTTTGGCCATTTTCACTCGGAAATAGGCTTCTTTTCACTCAGAATTGGAATTTTTGAATTTCTTCACTCGGAATGGCTCTGACAGGGAAGCATTTCACTCGGAACTGACTCATTTTGAGTGATCCCACTCGGATTTGATCATTTTTGAGTCATTCCACTCGAATTTGATCATTTTTGAGTCATTCCACTCGGAAATTCTTCATTTTGACTCAGATTTGATCATTTTTGAGTTATTCCACTCGATTTTGATCATTTCTGAGTTATTCTACTCAGATTTCTCTTCAACAGTGGCATATTCCACTCGGATTTGATCTGTTCCGAGTCCTTCCACTCGGAAATGATCATTTCCGAGTCCCTTTTTTTTTAAAAAAATTTTTTTTTTTTTAAAAAAAATTTTCTTTTCATTTGCGGATGGGCTGAAATAGGTGTTCACAGATGCCCCTCTTTACTTCTTTTCCATGAGAAAAGCATGAAGTTTCTTCTTGCTTTTGAAATGGAAAGGGAGTAAAGACGTGAACACCTTTGTCAAAGTATTAGATGAAGGGGAAAAACCCAGGAATTGACACTTGAGCCTTTCAGTTAACAGGAGGTGAGAAGATCGGGGTTGACTCCCGGTAGAAAGGAAAGTAAAGGGTGCCTGAATAGGCGAACAGGAAGTAAAGGATGTGCCTGAATAGGCGGACAGGAAGTAAAGGATGCCTGAATAGGCGGAAGGAAAGTGAATGGTGCCTGAATAGGCGGCTGGAAAGTAAAGGGTGCCTGGATAGGCGGACAGGAAGGATGCCTGAATAGGCGGACGGGAAGTAAAGGATGCCTGAATAGGCGGATGGAAAGTAAAGGATGCCTGAATAGGCGGACGGGAAGTAAAGGATGCCTGAATAGGCGGAAGGAAAGTGAAGGATGCCTGAATAGGCGGACAAGAAAGTAAATGGTGCCTGAATAGGCGGCTGGAAAGTAAAGGGTGCCTGGATAGGCGGACAGGAAGGATGCCTGAATAGGCGGACGGGAAGTAAAGGATGCCTGAATAGGCGGAAGGAAAGTGAAGGATGCCTGAATAGGCAGACAAGAAAGTAAATGGTGCCTGAATAGGCGGCTGGAAAGTAAAGGGTGCCTGAATAGGCGAACGGGAAGGATGCCTAAATAGGCGGATAGGAAATAAATGGTGCCTGAATAGGCGGATGGGAAGTAAAGGATGTGCCTGAATAGGCGGACAGAAAGTAAAGGATGTGCCTGAATAGGCGGACAGGAAGTAAAGGATGGGGCTGACCCTCAGTTTTGACAGGAAACGCAGAGATTGGGGAAGCTAACAGGACAATCTCTTCCGAATTAGCTCACTGGTCCTATGGGCTGGTGGTGATGCCTCATTTTGACAAGACTGAAAGGATTTCTCTTTGATTGAAAGACAGTAATTCCGGGGAGATGCCTCAGTTTTGACAGGTTGGAAGGAAGTTTAGAGATACGCCTCATGACTGGAAAGGAAGAAATCCGGGAAGATGCCCCAGTTTGACATGACTAAAGGATTCTTGGAGAATGGTTATAACACAAGAAATTCGGGAAGATGCCCCAGTTGAGTTTGCTTGGGAAGCGTAGTTTCACTGGGGAAGAATTTCAATAGGTACGGACTTTAATAATCGAGGATAAGACTTTGAAGGTGCCTGCTTAGGCGATGAAAGAGTAAAACATTGAAAGGTGTCAAACCTGGCGATTTAAGGAAGGAGTTTTGAGAAGTGCCAACTCAGGCGATTCAAGGAAGGGATTTGAAGGACTTGATTGGGGTGTTAGTGCCTGGCATGACTATCTGTGAGATAACCTGCAGAAAATGGTAAGTAGTGCAAAGATAAGTTTCAAAATCAGGTAAGTCCTGTGAAACCGCGACTCTTACGATAACTCATGGATGAAGTAGAACGAATGAGGCAACCATAGCTTTGGAGCGCGTGCCTGGCCAAGTCCCTGTGATGATTACCTATGATGAGGTCGAGTAGCAGGAGCATCTTGTCCCTTGTGACTTTAAATGTTTACCATTCTTCCATTTTATTTTGTTAAAATACATGTTTTTATCAGATCAACTAAATTCATAACACGTATCGAAGAGGGTGAATTTTATTCATGCATGTTAAACAAATACAGAGAAAGAAAAAATAAGGAAGGTAGATGAAATGAATGAGATCACATAGAACAGGTCAAAGGATAGGCGAAAACTGGGAAGATTCATGGATCCTCTAGTGAATCTCTGAGACTGATGAGAGCCTTAACCCCCAACACGACTTCATGTTCACCCTTCGACCTTGCTTTTGGAAAGGTAACTTCAACAGTGATTCACGTGCCTGAGCTTGGACTCGTACTTCTTTGAGCCAGAGGTCTTATTCGCATTGCCAAAAATTTGACCCTAACTTTTGCCTGAGCCGCCCTTTTCGGGTTTTCGACTCACCGGGTCACTCTAACTTTTGCCTAAGCCGCCTTTTCAGGTTTTCAGCTTAGCGAGCATTAATTTTATTTTCCTTTTTTTTTTGTTTTTTTATTTTTTTGTTTTTTTTTGTTTTTTTTGGTTTGTTTTTTTTGTTTTTTTGTTTTTTTTTTGTTCTGACATTTCCTCCCTAAGCATAGTATTTTTTTACTGCATCCGTGTTTACAGGCATTGGCAAATCTTGCCATCTATATTAGTGAGTATTAAGGCTCCTCCAGAAAAAGCCCTCTTCACGACATATGGTCCTTCATAATTAGGAGTCCATTTGCCTCGATTGTCCTTTTGAATTGGTAAAATTTTCTTGAGTACCAGGTCTCCTTCTTGAAACTGTCGAGGCCGCACTTTCTTCTCGAATGCTTGTTTCATGCGCCTCTGGTACAACTGACCATGACAGAGGGCAGTCAATCTTTTTCCATCAATCAAGTTTAATTGATCATGTCGAGCTTGAACCCACTCAGCTTCTTCTAATTTTGCTTCCATCATTACCCGAAGGGACGGGATTTCTACTTCAAAAGGCAAGACCGCTTCCATTCCATATACGAGAGAAAACGGGGTTGCCCCTGTTGAGGTTCGGACCGAGGTGCGATACCCATGCAGAGCGAAAGGGAGCATCTCACTCCAATCCCTGTAAGTGACTACCATCTTCTGCACTATCTTCTTGATGTTCTTATTGGCCGCCTCAACCGCCCCATTCATTTTAGGCCGATAAGGAGAGGAATTGTAATGGTGAATTTTGAAACTTTCATAGAGTTCCTTCATCATTTTGTTGTTCAAATTCGTACCATTGTCAGTAATGATCTGACTTGGTAGGCCATATCGGCATATCAGTTCTCGCTTGATGAATTTGACCATAATACCCCTTGTTACACTGGTATATGAAGCTGCTTCTACCCATTTGGTGAAATAATCGATGGCGACCAAGATGAAACGATGACCGTTTGAGGCTTTTGGCTCGATGGGTCTAATGACATCCATGCCCCACATTGAGAAGGGCCATGGTGCCGTCAAGACATTTAGAGATAACGGAGGTGCATGAATATGGTCGGCATATATCTGACATTTGTGACATTTTTGGACATAAGCGAAGCAGTCTGCTTCCATAGTCATCCAGTAATAACTAGCCCTCAAGATCTTTCTAGACATAGCATGTCCATTAGCATGAGTCCCAAAAGATCCTTCATGAACATCCTTCATGATTTCGTTTGTCTCATCATCATCAACACAGTGAAGAAGGACAGAGTCATAGTTTCTTTTGTAAAGCACATCCCTATTTAAGAAGAAACCCATGGCGAGTCATCTTAGGGTCTTCTTATCATTTTCTGTAGCACCTTCAGGGTATTCTTGACTCTGGATATATCTCTTGATATCATGGTACCAAGGTTTCCCATCAGACTCCTTTTCCATCATTTGACAGTATACAGGCTCACAATGCTTCTTTACTTCGATGAGAGGCATATCGTAGTAACTACTTACTTCGAACATTGAGGCAAGGGTAGCCAATGCATCAGCCATTTGATTGTCATCCCGGAGAACGTGATGAAAAGAGATCTTGTCAAACTCTTTGATCATTTCCTTGATATAGTCATAATAAGGAATCAACTTACTGTCCCTAGTCTCCCACTCGCCTTTCAATTGGTGGATAACCAAAGCAGAGTCCCCATAAACTTCCAACAACTTTACTTTTGCATCCAACGCTGCTTGGATTCCTAATGAGCATGCCTCATATTCAGCAATATTATTGGTACAATCAAAACACAATCTGGCGCAGATAGGGATAAATTCCTTATTGGGCGAAATCAAGATAGCCCCAATTCTGTGCCCCAATGCATTAGAAGCTCCGTCAAATCTCAGGGTCCATTTCTCTTTCTGACCACCTTCTTCATTGAATAGTGTCATGATATCCCCATCCGGGAAGTTAAATTGCATCGGCTGATAATCATTGATGGGTTGGTGTGCTAAGTAATCAGCCAGGGCACTTTCTCTTATGGCCTTTTGAGTGACATATATTATGTCGTACTCAGTTAATAGCACTTGCCAACGAGCGACCCTTCCGGTCAGAGCAGGTTTTTCAAAAATGTACTTGACGGGGTCCATTTTAGAAACTAGCCAAGTGGTGTGACTCAACATGTACTGCCTTAGGCGCTTAGCGGCCCATGCTAACGCACAACAAGTCCGCTCTAAAGAGGAGTACCTCATTTCACAATCAGTGAACTTCTTGCTTAAGTAGTAGATAGCATGTTCCTTCTTTCCAGTTTCATCGTGCTGTCCCAACACACAACCCATGGATTCATTCAATACAGTCAGATACAATATAAGTGGCCTTCCTGGGGTTGGGGGCACTAAAATTGGTGGTTCTTGTAAGTACTACTTAATCTTTTTGAAAGCTGCTTGACAGTTCTCATCCCATCGCCCCGGTTGATTTTTGCGGAGTAACTTGAAGATGGGTTCGCAAGTTGCTGTCAATTGTGAAATAAATCGGGCGATATAATTGAGCCTTCCCAAGAACCCTCGGACCTCTTTTTCTGTACGGGGAGGAGGCATCTCGAGAATCGCCTTGACTTTGTCGGGATCAACCTCTATTCCCCTTTCACTTACTATAAACCCTAGCAGCTTACCTGACCTTGCACCGAACGTGCACTTGGCAGGGTTCAATCTTAGCTTGAACTTCCTTAATCGTTCAAAAAGCTTCCTTAGATCGCTAATGTGCCCTTCAACTGTTCTAGACTTGGCAATGATGTCATCCACATAGACTTCTATTTCCTTGTGCATCATATCATGGAAAAGAGTCACCATTGCTCTCTGATAAGTTGCCCCAGCATTCTTCAACCCGAAGGACATCACCTTATAGCAAAATGTGCCCTATAAAGTGATAAACGTGGTCTTCTCCATGTCTTCAGGTGCCATTTTAATTTGATTATACCCCGAGAAACCGTCCATGAATGAGAAGATAGAATGCTGAGCTGTATTATCAACCAAAACATCGATCTATGGTAGGGGAAAATCATCCTTGGGACTAGCCCTATTCAAATCTCGGTAGTCTACACACATCCATACCTTTCCATCCTTTTTTGGGACAGGGACAATGTTAGCTACCCACTGAGGATATTTTGCCACAGCTAGGAACCCGGCATCAAACTGCTTCTTAACCTCTTCTTTAATCTTTAAGAGCATTTCTGGCTTCATTCCGCGTAATTTCTGCTTTATTGGAGGGCACTCAGGTTTCAAGGGCAGTCTATGCTCGACAATGTTAGCATCTATCCCAGGCATATCTTGATAAGACCAGGCAAAGACATCACAAAATTCCATCAACAACTTGATTAAATCTTCTCTTTGTTCTCTGCTTAGGGTAGTGCCGATCTTGACTTCCTTCCTATTTTCTTTATTCCCCAAATTAATGACCTCAACTATGTCTAGGTAGGGTTGAATCCCTTCATCCTCTTGCTCTAACAACCTTGTTAGCTCAGGCGATGGCTCACAATCTTCCCCACCTTCCTCATCAGCGTAATCAACTGGGTGATCGAAGTCGGGAAACAGGATTGCGACCTCACTTTCCTCAAGAGAGTCATTTTCGGATCTGCAATTTAGTGTGATATGGAAAATAAAAAGAAAGAACAAGCGAGCAAAAAGAAGGGTTTAAAACAAGGATAGGGGATACACGAAGAGTTTTTTTTTTTGAATTACGATACGCGTTTATTGATGAAAATGATAAAAACAAGTTTTTTTTCGCCTTTATTACATGGAAGGATCCCAAAGCTTTAGGCAGAGCAGAGGGATGAATAAGTACTTAAAGCATAAACAAATTACTTTGGCAAAACATTCAAAGTCGTGGGGAGCTCGATGGCCTCCCAGTTATGAAGTTCTTGGCCTGGTGAACAAACAATCACAAAATCAACACTATCACAAGGACTTTTTTCAATGACAGCTACTTGGTCTGGAGGCATCAGTCCGGCGCTCCGAAAGCTCTGGTAGAGATCACAGATGGGGACTCTTACAGTATGAGGATCTCTGCCGGTAAGACGAGCAACCCTTTTTTTCTCTCTTCTCTTCCTCTACCCTTTTTATGTCGGCAGCCGTGGGCCGGTATCCTAATCCAAAACCATTTCTGTTATCAAGCAGGCATATAGGTTCTACTTCTCCATTCAAAGAACGTCCTAACCCTCTTCCAGGTTTATACCCTCCACGCAGCATAATCTTTGCCATCATTAAAGATGCATTAGGCGTGTAAGCTTTTGCCATTGTGGCTCCTTCCCCTACATAGGTAGCGTTTGCTATCTCTAATGCTTGGAAAGAAGTTTCAAGGGCCTCTTCTGCTGCCTCAATGTAAGGGGTTGACAGAGGTTTGCTGACCAGAAGGTCCTCCTCACCAAAAACAATTATCAGTTTGTTGTCAATTATGAATTTTAGTTTTTGGTGCAAGGTAGAGGGTACCACTCCAGCAGAATGAATCCATGGCCTACCTAATAAACAGCTGTAGGCCGGCGAGATATCCATGACTTGAAAAAGAACCTGGAATGTGCATGGCCCAACCTGTATGGGCAGCTCAATCTCACCCATGACCTCTCTCCGAGTTCCATCGAAAGCTCGTACTATCGTGGCACTTGGCTTTATATAAGTCCCATCAAATGGTAACTTGGCCAATGTAGACTTTGGCATGACGTTGAGGGATGACCCATTGTCAATAAGTACTTTTGCTAAGATGTAGTCTCGGCACTTTACAGAGATATGGAGAGCTTTGTGTTGCCCAATCCCCTCTGTTGGTATTTTATCGTCAGTGAAGGTCAGATAGTTATCTGCAATAATATGCCCCACTATTCCTTGAAATTTATCAACGGGAATGTCATGACTGACATGGGCCTCGTTAAGGACCTTCATCAATATCTTCCGATGTGGTTCAGAGCTCATCAACAATGATAACAAAGAGATTTTTGCAGGAGTATGGGTCAGTTGGTCAAGCACTTGATATTCGCTCTGGCAAATAAACTTTAAGAATTCATGGACCTCTTCATCAGTCACGGCCCTTTTGATTTCACCATTGGCCCCTTCTTTGTCCACCTTGGCATTTCCGGTAACCTGATCCTTCTTCGGCTCTGGAGGGGCGTATACTCTTCCACTTCGGGTTATACCTCCTACCCCAACAATATTTGTGACGGATGAAGGAGACGGGTCACTTGTTGCCGAGCTTGCAACGATCACATCTGCGTTGTACTTCCAAGGGACAGCCCGAGAATCTTTGAACGCAAACGGGGTGGGTGCTTGAATAGTGATGGTTGGTTGTACAGAAACAGGAGCTGCTTGGGGGTTTCTGGTGTAAAAAATTGTCAAGGGCTTAGGGATCCGTGCCCCTGTTTGTTCCTCGATCATGTCGACCTCATCTCCACGGCGTTTACAGACCTGCACAATATGGCTGTCCATAAGGCTTTGAAGGACCTCACAGAAACCTTGGTGTTCGGCAGTCTGTTCGCAATCATGTTCCACACTCCAGGTTCCTTCAATTAATCCCCTTTCAAGCAAAAGGGAATGAACTACCCTTAATGGCATTCTTATGTCAGCAACATTCTTAACGCACTCCTCATCATTTTCCAAGGCGTTGACCTCTGAATTTCCATGGTTGGGCAGGGGATTTGTGGCAACATTTGGGCTACCTTCCTTAAAGTTAATCCAGTCGGCTTTGATCAAATCCCTTACTTTATACTTTAAAGCCAGGCAATTTTCTGTGGAATGCCCTGGTGCCCCAGCATGGTAATCACAATGAGCGTTTGGGTCATATCCCCTTGGGTAAGGAGGTTGCAACGGCCTCATAGGGGATGGAGCTACCAGACCTTTCTGAACGAGGATTGGAAAAAGTTCAGTATATATTATAGGAATTGGATCGAACTGCACAGGGGAGCGCTCATTGTTGGAATTCCTCGTGTTCTGATTATGATTGGGTGGTCGAGTCACTTGTTGCGGGTGATGGTATGGCACGGGTTGTGGCACTGGTGCTCTTACCATGGGTGGACGGAAGTGGGGAGTATAAGCTGTCGGGCTCTGAGTGGTAGCGGCCACATAAGGATTGGGAGCTTGAATCATAGTAGAAAAGAATGGTCTTGGCGAAGGCGTCTTTTGATTAGAAGAGATGGAATTAGTTTCTCCATCCCTTTTCCCAGGCGTCGGCCTTCTTGTCATGCTTGCCCCAGATGAGCCCTGAATGATCTTTCCTGTTCGTATTCCGCTTTCCACTCTTTCTCCAATAGTCACAATGTCGGAGAAGTTGGACGAAACACTACCAATTATCTTGCCGTAGAAAGGTGATGGGAGCGTATCGATAAATATCGTGACTATTTCTTTTTCCGACAATGGGGGATCCACTTGCGCCGCTGTCTCTCTCCATCGTTGGGCATATTCTTTGAATGTTTCACTGTCCTTCTTCACCATATTTTGTAAATGAACCCTGTTGGGTGCCATATCCATGTTATACTTGTACTGTCTAAGGAAGGCATCTGCCAGGTCCTTCCAACAACGGATATGGTTCCGATCAAGATGAGCATACCATGTAAGAACAGCTCCTGCTAGACTATCTTGGAAGCAGTGGATCAATAGTTGGTCATTAGAAGAGTAAGATGCCATCTTTCGACAGTACATCGTGATATGGTTCTTTGGATAAGTCATTCCCCGATACTTGTCAAAGTCTGGCATCTTGAATTTGGGTGGGAGGACAACATCTGTGACTAAACATAGCTCCGAAGTATTTATTAGTCCAAAACCTCCAGAGCCTTCCATCATCCTCAAACGCTCTTCTAAGATTTCTATCTTTTCTTTTCGAGGAGCTGCGACCATGCGGGTTGCATCTTGGAGATTGGTCCCATAGGGGGTTCCGTATCCATACAGATAACCGAGTGGCTGGTTGAACAGAGGCAAAGCATGGGACTGGTTTGTTAGGCCTGTATTTGGTGAAGGACCTTGGGGTTGGGCCATAGTCTGTACAACATAATTCGGTTGGGTCATCTGGGCTCGTGTGTTTTGGGCTTGTGCGTTGTAGGTTGGCTGGGTCATAGGGGCTTGTATATTTTGAGTTTGGTGAGTTTGTGGGTCATGGGCTTGCGTGTTTTGGGTTTGGCAAATTTGTGGGTCATGGGCTTGCATGTTTTGGGTTTGGTGGAGTGATGGTATATTTGGCTGGTATGAAGCTTGAAGATTCACCGCTTGCTGGTCATGGGTTTCTTGTTGGTTGGCGAGGGGAGGAAAGTATCCTGGTGGCAAGCCATAAAGCGGAAAAGGCATTGGGTTGCCGTCAGGACCAACGAATGTATGTTGTGCATAAGACTGGCTGTAAGGTAGCTGGGTCTCAATGGCAGGGTTAGGTCTTCCAACATGAATGGTGACAGGGGGTGTCATTGTGTTAGGTAATTAGGTTCTTGCTGGGTCGGAACCAAGAGGGGGTGGTACAGTGGCAGGCTGCTGTTGGGTGTTCTTAATACCTGCAGAGGAGTCCCCTTCTGTGATTCTCCTTTCCAAAAGCTTGGTCAACTCGGCTACCTGTTCCTTCAGCTGATTGAACTCGTTTCTGAAATCTTCATCCCTGATTTCGGTTATACAGTAACCATACAAGGAAATGAGCATTTGCCCGCTGGAACTTAGTGGCGGTTATACAGTAAACCGCCGCCGCTGACAATGTGCCGGCGGTTTTACCGGCGTTTTGTGTAACCCCCGCTATTTGCTTTCCAATAGGAGCGGGGTACTACCTTTAAGGGCGGTTACCCATTTGTTAAAAAAATAAAAAATTAAATGTAAAATTTTTTTTAAGAACCCTAAAAGTTCTCACTCTTTTTCCTCTCATTCGTTTCCCCCTCTTTCTTTTCCCTCTCTTTATTTTCCCTTTCAGTAACCATTCAATCTCTGTAACCTAATCTTCTAAATCCCTTATCAATTAACACCAAACTCTGTAAAAATATGACGGTTTAATGACAATGACAACGGGGAAGACGGCTTCTAACGTTGACGATCGTCAGAGAGGGGCTTGGTTATGGTGTTTGTTTGATTTAGGGCTAAGCGGTGTATGGTAAGTTGGTCATGGTGGATCGATGGATTGGCGGTGGCTTATGATTAGAGAAGGGTTTCTAAAACCTAAATCCCAAATCAAACCCAGGCCCTTGGCATAACAGATTTCAAGCTTCAGGTATGAACCCTAACCTAAAATCCTTCTAATATTTTGGATAGTTTATTGAAATTTTTCTTATTTGGAAGTGGAAGGGATATCTGGTGAAAGTCCGAAAAACCACAACATACGGCTATAATTGATGTTACAAACAAACATAGAGCCTTAATATCATAACTTCACTATGGTTTTCCCTCTCTGCTATGATTCTCCTTTAAGGGGTTGATCTAGTTTCAATACCTTTCTTAGTGATATAGAGAGTGCTACTCATAACCTAACCCCTAAAAAAAGATTAAGGGGAAAATAGAAACTTCAGTTTTGTTTTTCGTGGCTTGTAACTCTCATTCGACATGTCTGAGAGGTATTATAATTTGAAGAAGACTGATGATATTTGTGATGATGTGGGCTAAGGTTTTAATGAGTTTCTGGGTTTTGTTGGCAATGCAAAATAAAAAGTTAAGTAATAATGATGTTTTTTCCTGCATCATTTATTTTGTATGTCTTATTATATTAGAAATCTAGTTTAACTTTTTTTTTATTGTTTTTTAGTGCTTCTCTGGGAGTTTTTGGATTGAAGAATATAATTTCCCCTCTTAATTTATAAGTGTAGTGTGTTAATTAATTAATCTGTATATTGTTGTTTCGAAGTTACGGTTCATGGGTTTATGGTTAGATTGATAGGCATTTAAGCATCCATGTTTTGTAGAATGAAAGTGGTGTTGAGCTCTGTTTTATGCATCTACCATTTTGAATTACAGTTTCTGGAAATTTTAAGAAGAGAGAGACAAGAAGGAATTAAGCCAGACCCTGAGATTGACGCATTCATGAAGGCTTGTAGCATTGTCAGGTCAAAAGACCAATTTAGTAACAGATTATATTCTTAAGGTTTGTGTTCATCTCAACTTCAAATTATTAACATTACCTTAATTCTTCAGTTTGTATATAACCTGCAATCTATTCACTATGATATTTCAACAGATACTTGGGATGGATATTTGTGCTGACATTGTGGTTGGTGATGAAATGAGAAAGGGCATCTCCGAGGGAGAAAAGAAAAGAGTAACAAGAGGTTAATTTTATTTTTTATTAGCAATAGATATAAGCATTGAAAATTTATCCGAGTTATTCTAGTTCCAAGTAATGCCATCACCCCTGCATCATTACTCTCATTAGATTGTCACTAGAGTTTGCTTACCTTATTCGATTATTGGAACAGCCTCACTAACTCTTGGTTCAAGATATTAAAAAGTGGAGTAATGGAACACTAATTGATAAGTTGATTAAATAAAATACAGAATAGAGAAATCAATCTAAGAAGTAAATAGTTATGTGCATCATTCTTCATATATCCATCCTCTGCGTTCTCATAAATAAATGACTCATATATCATTTCATCACTAAATATTTTAGGAGATTCTACTTTATCATTGACTTTTGGTTGTATTAGAATGTTGAAGTCTGATTCATTCATATTTTATGATTCATATTTGATGATGCAAAATACCCTCTCATAATAATTATGATATCTCTTTTGATATCTAATCTGTTAGTAAATGAAAATAATCCCAAAATATGAGTAATGAGATCTGAACTGGTCTGGACCGGGGTCTAGGATCCGGTGTGGGACCAGCCACAAGGATGCAGGTGTTTTTAGGGTTTGCACACCGGAACTGTGTATATCCGATGTATTAATCCGGTCTCTCAGTGGGAGAGGCCGATCTTGTTGTCCTGGAGATCCTTTACACCAACGATTCGCGTTGTAGGGGGCGAAAGGTGGTGCCACCTGCGAAGATTCTCCGACGCTCAAGTTAGAAGAGTGTATGAACTGAATGAATACTCAAGCGTAGTAACAGTAAAGTGTGAGATAGAATAACGATACCCCTGCATGTGTGTTGAAATATGCTACTTATAGTTGTACGTGAGAAAATGAGTCGTTGAATACAGGTGGGTCCCTCAGCTCTGATAGCGTGTATATTGTGTCAATCAAAGTGGCTCGACTTTCAGAATGTGTCAAGAGGGTAGGTCAATTATCAGAGTACGATCCTCTAGGGAGAGGAGAGGATAATCACCTTTTCCGCATAATCTGCTGACACACCCACTTACTTTCTGAAGCCATTGATGTGACGTATTTTGCTACAAATAGTGTCTTCGTTGATAAGTTATCAAAGGCTCTTCTCTTGCTATGAGGGAAAAGCTAACAATTATATTAATATCCTGTATCAATGAACATAGAACCGTTACAGCGAAAATGAATGATGCTGTCGTGGAGTGAGGGCAGATGACCAGACAACGGATATCCGGTGTGGTAACGTTGAACCTGGACACCGGTTTCCTTATATGAGATCAGTCTGACGTCACAAGTATGGGGGCCGGTATCTAGACCGGATCATCTGTCCCCTAGCTTGTATGAGGGACTGTTAAGTTGCTCATATGAGCTACACAACTCTTAAGAGAAGTCTAGATGCCGGTAGTACATTCTTGTAAGTCTCTGGAAACTCGGTGGCGTCCGCTCTAGCAAACGAGTGACCACCTTTCTCGCGTTGCGTACAACGGATTCAGACAGCATAAAAATAAGCAGCGGAAATCCCAAGAGTCTTTGAAAATCGAAACTCTTGGTATTCGAAAAGTGGTTGGTAGGCATTAAATGCACACAGCATGATTAGACAATAAATGCGTTTTTTATGCGAGAGCCATCATTGCCCAAGTATGTAACCGTCGATTGGGCTTATTGGGCCTGGATTCAAACTGTGTGGGGGCCCATATTGCCAAAACGTTTACTAAAACGTTACTTTTTTCGTGCCCGTTTGTAATGAAACGACGGAGTCGTTTCAATTTGAAAGGGTTGCGTTTTGAGGCAAGCCTTGTGACCTTCGATGAAACACTGTGTTTCTTCGTTACCTGTAAAAGGAACTCTTAGCAGATTTAGGAATCCATCCTTGCTCTCAAACTTAGTGAAACTCTGCTCAAATTTCCTTGGAATTTCCTTGTCGTCTTCAACTTCTCAAAGATCCTCTTCCTTTAGGTAACCTTCCTTCCCTTCAACTCCTTGCAATTTTAATCATTCTATTTCCATCATGCGCCCTAGAGCTGGACACGCTGGTCCTTCAAATAGAGGGAGGTTTGGCTCTCGTGCCCCCCTTAGCCACCATGGTGGGAGGATTCCAGCGAATCCTCCTGTGGCTGGGCGCCATCGCTCAGAGAGAGCCGAAGCTTCTTCCTCACGAGCGTCTTCTTCATCTCGTCGCTCTGAGGTTCCCCTTGGTTCGAGGGCTACCAGCCGCTCTGATGAGGGGTCAAGTGCTGAGGGTTATCTCTCTGACGATGTTGCTTTTTATCACAGCACCTACGCATTCCACCGCGCCTGCACAACCATGGATCTTCCAGGACGTGGAAAAACGCCGTTTCTCCGCTCTGCTGAAGGGTGTGTCAATGTTGTGGCACACCGGCTTGATTGGGAGAAACTCAACAGGGAAAAACCTTATTGCTGGGTGGAAGAGGAGTTCTTAGAGATCCCTTCGCACCATGCAAGTGAGGAGGAGCGGACGGTTTCTTTCCGCTGTAAGATATACTCGGATAAGAAGTACAAAGCACGATACGCTGTGATGGCTCCGCATCCTTCTGAAAGAATATGCCACAACGTCCCTGACGCGAGGTCGGTCTACATGTACGACTTCGTTTTCTTAAAGCTGGGGGTGCGCTTTCCACTGACGGATTTCCAGATGGCCGTCCTGCGTTTCTTAGACTGTGCCCCCTCACAATTACATCCCAACGGTTGGAGTCTTGTCCGGGCTCTGGAAGTCTTGGGGGAGCATTTTGGCTTCTCCGCCACTGTGGCCAAGCTATTTTACTATTGCCAAGTGGTCCGCCGAGCTAATAAGAAGGGCGGCCTTGGGTTCATTACACTCCGTAGTGACTCAAGGGTTGTAAATTTCAAGTCTTATACGGAATCCGCAAAGGTAGATGGGCGCTCCTTCAAGCACTACTACACGCGGGTCCGGATTCAACCAAATAAGCCGGTCTTCTGGCGAAATAAAGAGGGGTTTACCAAGTTTCCCCTTAGCTGGACGCACGAGCATTTTCTCCTTATGAGCCGTGCTTATTATACAGATGAGAGTGAACTTTCCCCTCATTCTGTTGAGGTCTTGAGCGCCCTGCAGACGGCCTCAAAGACCCTCAAAGGGTTTTCCAGCCGTCTTCTCTTGGCCGAGGAAGACATCAAAAACACCTACCTCCGTAATATTCGCTCTTATTCTCCTTGTGTTGTATGGTTATACCGTTCTAGTTATTTTCCTTCTTGTATGCTTATTCAACTCTTTTTGTTTTGCAGAACAAATTGAAAAGGCCTGCCCAGAAATGTTGTCGCTAAGGTCCATGATGGCTGACGATGACTCCTCTTCTGAAGAAAATGAAATCCAGGCGAAGAGGAACGCCACCAAAACTCCCCTCATTCCTCTGACTTCTGCAGTAGGAGATGAGGTTCCTCTCTTCGAGGAGGAGGAGACCGAAGAAGCATCTGAGGCCGCTGGAGCGGGTGGCGAAGAGGCCGTCCCAGAGAAAAAGAGGAAGAAGAGGCATCTTGTAAAGAAGGCCAATCAAGAGAAGCCCTCCTCTGATGACCCTGCGAAGAAGCGTCAGAGGACGGCCGAAGACGCTGAATTGAAGAAGGACAAGGGAAAGAAACCCGTTCCTGAGTCTTCTGCCCCTTCTTCTCATAATGCTTCGGAACCGGACTCTGGGAATGGTCCTCCTCCAGCATTCGATCCTCCACGTGACTCCTTCCTTTCTCCTTACTTGTGGTTTCAAGGATCCATGCCTCCTACTCTCCCAAAAGCATGGTATTGCCTCCGCCCTTCCCTCGACGCTGCTGGAGTCCGAGGTGCTTGTAAGGCTGGCCGTTGGCAACTTGATGAACTGTCCGGCCTGCTTGAGTCCCTGAGCGAGAAAGCTGACTATATGGATCAGGTTGAAAAACTTGAGACCGAACTCGCAGTGAAAGAGAAATGGGCGGCCAAGCAAGCTGAAGTTCGCAGGGGAGTGGAATCGGAATTGGAAAAAACTAAAGAAACACTCCAGAGGAAAACTGAAGAGGCAAGCAAAGTTCATTTTGCGAATAAGGCCCTAGAACGGGAAGTTGCCGACCTCCAAAATAAGAACAAATCCATACCCCTCCTTGAAGAAGAATTACAACTGGAGAAGAAGAGATCGGCTAAGCTTGCTGACGATCTCAAAGTTATGGAGGATGGTCGCAACAAGGACCTTGGGGAGTGGGAGTCTATTCGGAAGGAGATGCAAGCCCAAATTGATGAACTCAAAAAGGGTGGTGCGAGTGCTGGGCCTTCAGAAGAGGATTACGCCAAGGTTCAAAGAAGGCTAGCTGCTGCAAAGGCCAAGGCTGCCAAAGCCTTGGATATATGCAAAAATGTGGCGTATGAATCTTTCGGCCTGGCCCTTCGTCAAGTCTACTATCGTAACCCTGGAATAAAGCTGAATTTGTACGGATTAGATCCGTTCTTTGAGTTCCATGGGGGAAGACTTGTAGAAGTTCACAAGGACGGATCGCACCATGAACCCAATGCATCTCTATACGAACTGCCTCCCCTCCCAGAAGGTCAAAGTATGGAGCCTACATCGTCCACTGCTGCCTCTGGAGCTAAAGCACAAGAAGGTGCCCAAACTGGGGCGGAGGACCAAACGGAGAAGGCGGGAGTATCCACTGTGGAGGATCAAGCACCGGCCTCTTAATTTTATGCTTTCACTCATAGCCGTGTTCTGGGATCGGCTCCAGCTTTAAAACATTTTGTAACCTGCATATTTCCTTATTTTTGAAAATAAGATTCATTATTACTTTTCCTCAACTGTTTGCATCGAATGTGTGAGTGCTGAATAACTTGGTGTTATACAAAACACTTTATTATTTCCAATGCTTTGCGAATCCGTTCTGCGTGGTTACTTAGTTACTTAAAGCGTGCTCATCACACTGGATTAAGATAACAAATTGTAATGAATAAATAACAATTAAGTTAAAGCACGCCCTGTCCCCAAGTGTAAGTTCATTGGGAAGGGAGAGTTTATCTCAAAGATTACCTTTTAAATTCTCAAAAGATAGAAATGCTTATCTGTCCTCGAAGATGTAGAGCGGGTACATTAGCTTTCAACCACTCTGGGATGGATATTCCACAATTAAGGACGGATATTGCCTTTGAATTTTGTATAGCTTTGGCAAGGGTAAGCTTTATGCCTTTCTCTTGAGGTTCGGTTTGGTCCTACACCTCAAGTCTTCACACGGTGTTCGGTTCGATCCTACTAACCGTACTTGGAGTTCGGTGCAATCCTACAATCCAAGCCTTCAACACGGGGTTCGGATCAGGGCTAATCCTGAACCTACTGCGCCCGTTACTCGGGGTTCAGCGCGGTTTTCTCTGTGAACCGGCCTACTGCGCCCAAGCCTTCGCATGGGGTTCGGTTTGTGGCCTTGAAAAAGGACCAGCCCTACAACCCATGTTGTCTTCGAATGGGGTTCGGTTTGTGGCCTTGAGAAAGGACCAGCCCTACAACCCATGTATTCTTCGAATGGGGTTCGGTTTGTGGCCTTGAGAAAGGACCAGCCCTACAACCCATGTAGTCTTCGAATGGGGTTCGGTTTGTGGCCTTGAGAAAGGACCAGCCCTACAACCCATGTAGTCTTCGAATGGGGTTCGGTTTGTGGCCTTGAGAAAGGACCAGCCCTACAACCCATGTAGTCTTCGAATGGGGTTCGGTTTGTGGCCTTGAGAAAGGACCAGCCCTACAACCCATGTAGTCTTCGAATGGGGTTCGGTTTGTGGCCTTGAAAAAAGGACCAGCCCTACAACCCATGTAGTCTTCGAATGGGGTTCGGTTTGTGGCCTTGAAAAAGGACCAGCCCTACAACCCATTCCACCTCAAGGAATTACATCGTCTGACTTGGGGGGTCTCCCTCCGTTCTTCGAGGAATTATCTCATCAACTACAAAATAGGTAGTTGCGTTCATCCGTCCTGAGGTGTATGCGTATTAAATCACGGCTTTAAATCATAACACATAAGAAAAGTGAGAATGATAGGGCGGTGAAAGTGTATTCTTATTAAAATTGAATATAGATTATACAAAGAGCATCGTTGGGGCCATGCCTCGTTAAAACCTTCTTGAGAAAACCCAGTGGGAAAAAACTCAAGTAAGGAAAAAGAGTACACGCCGTCTTACCAACTAGCTGTAATACACTCGTAAATTCTGAGTGTTCCATTTGTTGCGGATTGGGGTTCCATCAAGTTCTTCCAATCGGTATGATCCCTTTCCAGTCACCTCCGAAATTCTATAAGGTCTTTCCCACGTTGGTGCTAGCTTTCCTTGGTGAGCGAACTTATTCCCCACACTGGCCTTTCTCAGAACAAGGTCTCCGGTGTTAAAAGCTCTGTACTGGACACGTTTATTGTACCGGAGTGCAGCCTTTGCTTTTATTGCCTGATCTCTGACGAAAGCCTTTTCCCTCAACTCTTGGAGGACATCCAGCTCTGATGCTAAGTTGGCGTTGTTATCTTCTGCTGAAAAATACTCAACACGAGCCGATCTTGTTTGTAACTCAACTGGGATCATCGCCTCAACCCCGTACACCAACCGGTATGGGGATTCGTTAGTTGAAGAATGAGGCGTAGTGCGGTATGCCCATAAAACATGACATAACTGGTCAGTCCATCCTCCCTTCGCTTCTCCCAGACGCTTCTTTAACTCCTTTAGCACCTCTCGATTAGCTACCTCTGCTTGCCCATTGGTCTGGGGGTGTTCAACAGATGAAAATATCTGGACTATCCCCAGTCCTTCAAGTAAATCCGTGAACTTTTTGTCTGTAAACTGGGTGCCGTTGTCAGTCACAATCCGCCCTGGCACCCCAAACCGAGCAATGATATTTTCGTACATGAAACGTCTTGTACGTGCAGAAGTGATATGCACTACTGGTTCTGCCTCGATCCATTTGGTGAAGTAGTCTACCCCCACAATCAAGTATTTGATACCTCCTGGCGCAGTGGGAAACGGACCCAGAATATCAAGGCCCCATTGGTAGAACGGCCAAGGCACAGCAGATGAAGATAACTCTTGGGCCGATGTATGGTGGAGATTGGAGAATTTTTGGCAAGCGTCGCACTTCCTCACGAAGTCTGCGGAATCCTGCTTCACAGTGGGCCACCAGTATCCAGCCCTGAGGACTTTTCTCATTAGGCTTCGGCCTCCAGCGTGGTGCCCACATTGCCCCTCGTGTACCTCAGTTAAGACCGCTTGAACTTCGTCCTCTCTTAAACATGAAAGATACGGGACAGAGAATCCCCTTCTGTAGAGAACACCATCGACCATAGTAAAATATGGCAACTCCTTCTTTACTCGTCTCCTTTCCTTCTCGTCAGTGGGAAGTTGACCATCAGCCAGATAACGAATATAGGGGATGACCCAAGAATCCTCATATGGATAGCTCACCATGACAGCATTCAGAGAAGGATACAGAGGTATACTGGGTGATGTCAAAGTGCTTTGAACCACCGTTGTTGTGCTACCAGGCTGCTTTGTACTTGCCAATCTTGACAAGATGTCCGCTCTGGTATTTTCTTCCCTGGGCACATGCTTGAACTCTAAAACTTCAAATCTGCCCTTCAACTCATTAACACAATTCAAGTACAATTGAAGTTGTGGTTCCTTCGCCTGGTACTCTCCCTGGATTTGCGAAATCACCAGCTGGGAATCACTGCAGAGTGTAACTGCTGATGCTCCGATGTCAATCGCCACACGGAGGCCTGCCAAACATGCTTCGTATTCAGCTTGATTGTTGGAGGTCTTGAAATTGAATCGGAGGGAAATTTCTAAGTGTACGCCGTCATCACTTTCTACCACCACACCTGCTCCACAACCTTTGCTGTTCGACGAACCGTCGACGTAGATGGTCCAATGCGCTCGAGGGGTGGCCGGGTCTGCCCCAGTCATTTCCACTATAAAATCAGCCAACACTTGCGCCTTGATGGCTCCTCGAGGCTCATATGAAATTTCAAATTCAGATAGCTCAATAGACCATTTTATCATCCTTCCAGCGAGGTCCGGTTTGCTGAGCACTGAACGGAGTGGCAAATCCGTTCTCACCAATACTGGGTGCGCATGGAAATAAGGCCTCAGCCGTCGTGACGCCCACACAACTGCCAGGGCGGCTTTCTCAATCTTCTGATACCTTCCTTCCGCCCCCTGAAACGTTTTACTAGTAAAGTACACCGGTCTCTGCCCTTCAGGGGTTTCTTTCACCAAGGCTACACCTAGAGCTTCGTCGGATATTGCCAAGTATAAGATTAACGTTTCGCCTGGATCAGGCTTAACAAGAATTGGTGGGCTCGAGAGAACGGCTTTGAGCTGCTGGAAGGCTTGCTCTTGTTCCTCTCCCCATTCAAAACTCTTGTGTTTCTTCAACGCCTTATACAAGGGGAGGGACCTGTGCGCCATCTTAGGCATGAAACGAGCTAAAGCGGCCACTTTCCCATTCAATGACTGGACCTCCCTCAAACATTTAGGACTCTGCATGTCTAGGATTGCTTGACATTTCCCGGGGTTAGCTTCAATGCCTCGTTGAGTCAACATGAATCCCAAGAATTTTCCTGCTGGAACGGCGAAAGTGCACTTTAAAGGATTTAACCTCATGTTGTACTGCCGAAGCCTAGTGAAAACTTGGCGTAGATCTTCAATGTGGTCTCCTCCAGCGGGCGTTTTGGCTATGATATCATCGATATAAACTTCGACCAGCTTTGTATGCATCCCTTCAAAGACTTTGTTAATCATGCGCTGATAGGTAGCGTCGGCGTTCTTCAGTCCAAAAGGCATGACGGTGTAGCAGAAAACACTGCGGTCGTTGATAAAGGCAGTCTTCTCCTGGTCTCCCTCCCACATCGGAATCTGGTTGTACCCCGAATAAGCATCCATGAAACTGAGATATTGGTAACCAGATGAATCATCCACCATGCGATCGATATTGGGCAGGGGATATGGATCTTTAGGGCAGCAACGGTTAAGATCCACATAATCTGTACACATCCTCCATTTGCCGTTAGCCTTCTGCACCATGACTACATTAGAAAGCCAAGATGAATAATGTATCTCCCTTATAAAACCTGCTTTCAACAACTCCTCTGTTTGCTCACAAGCTGCCCTCTGCTTCTCCGGTCCCAACCTCCTCTTCTTCTGAGCCACCGGTCTGGTTTCAGGATACACTGCAAGTTTGTGACAACAGAAATCAGGATCCATCCCCGGCATGTCTGCTGCTGTCCATGCGAAAAGGTCTTTGAATTCCTGCAAAAGGGTTAATAAGCGTTGCTCCATAGCAGACTCCAACTTATCGTTGATGTGCGTGACCTTCTCTGGGGAATCTCCCAATACGACATCCCTGGAACCACCATCTGGTGTGGGCTTAGATGGATTGAGTGGATCAATCTTCAATTCCGCTCTGGGGTCTAGGTCAATAAGACTGACAGACCCTGCCGCTGTTCCTCCGTCGTTCAACTTCCTCTTCTTGTTGAATACATCCAACTTAACCATGTTGAGGCTCAGATTATAACAATATCGAGCCATCTCCTGATCTCCGCGGAGTGAGGACACAGCGTTGTCCTTGTCGATAAATTTGATCAAGAGATGAGGGGTGGATACAATTGCTTCCATAGCGTTCAATGTTGGACGGCCTATGATACCGTTGTACGGGGATTCCACATCAATCACCAGAATTCTTGACTTGACTGTTCTTGCACCGGGCTCCCCTTCAAAAGAAATCAAAGTGTCGAGGTATCCCTTAGTGGGTTGCTTGGCTCCGTTAAACGCTGTGAGTTCTTGTGTGTATGGTTGTAAATCTGCATCACTAAAACCCATTCGTTTGAAACAATTATAAAAGATAACATCACAAGAACTTCCCTGATCGACGAGGATCCTCTTGACGTCTTTATTGGCTATGACGGCCACAATCACTACTGCATCATCACCTCCTGGAATTGTTGGGCCGAAGTCATCATCTGTAAACGACACCGTCGGGGCTGTCACTCCGTCCCTGAAAGGGCGGTTATCCCTCGGTTTACCCTGGACTGACAGAATCATCCTATGGTGGTTCTTTCGTGCTGTGATTGATGTTCCTCCTCCCGCAAATCCTTCAGCTATCATCTCAATCACTTCTCGTCTGCCCTGTCTCTGCTGCTGGGGCATATTACTTTGTTGGGCACCTTCAGCAATCACTACCCCTTTCTGCTTCTCAGCCGCAGTGAACTTCCTTGCTGGGTTGCGTGTATTATCATCCTCATCATCAGGATCTCTATTCCTTTCTCCATCCTGTGAGGCTCATCTATAGATTTCTCCTTAAACAAATACTGCTTCAGCTTTCCTTCCCGAATGAGAGTTTCCACCGTATTCTTTAACGCCTTACACTCATCAGTGTTGTGCCCTGTCTGCTCATGGAAAGTGCAGTATTTACGCGGGTTACCACCCCTCTTGGCTGGGGCTGGCTTCCTTATACCAAAGACGTTCAGAGTTGGCCAACCAACCTCCCTCATGATTTGTGAGTGCCTGGTGTTCAACGGAGCATAGTGATCGAACGATGATACGCGCCTATCTCGTGGATGCTGACGAGCATTCACAAAGTCTTCTCTAAAGGCATGCTTCTCGGGCCTCGCTCTCTCCTTTTCTCTCCGTGGCTGCTGAGCGGGTGCAGAAGGCTTTACTCTTGCTGCAGTTGCCTCTAGATGCATCTCTATGCCCACATATTTGGAAGCTTTCCTTCGAAACTCCTCGAAGGTTGTAGGTGGGCTCTTTACCAAAGATAGGGCAAAGGCTGAACCTGGCTGAAGAGCTTCCACTACAATATGGAGTTGTATGGCCTCCGTGAGGTTAGGGACCAACGCAGCCTCCTTGTAAAACCTTTTCAGGAACTCCTTAAGAGTCTCAATTTCTCCCTGTCTTATCTGGGCCAGGGTGTGAGAAGTTCTTGGGATATCCCTGGAGATGACGAAATGGCTTTCGAATGCAGCAGCCATTTCCTCCCAAGAGTCTATAGATCCTGAAGGCAAACTTTTAAACCAGCTGAGAGCTTCCTCCGTCAACGTCCTTGGGAACATTCTGCACATGACATCTTCGTCTGCTCCCAGATACATAGCTTCATAAACATAAGCATCCAAATGCTTAGTGGGGTCGGTCTCTCCATTATACTTCCCAATCGACAATGGCTGAGTTGTTTGCAAATGTTTTGGAATGACAATACTCATCAACCTTCTTGAGAAAGGGACACTAAGCTTGTATGTCCCTGAAGTTACCACCGCCTGCTCCCTTCTCCTGATACTAACTCTATCACCAGAGTCCTGCGTCTGCTCCCTCTCTTCATATGTGGGGATCTTCGAATACTGGAGGGTGGTAGATCTATCCGTCGCTGATGCATGGTGAGCCTCCTCTGCATGAGACACTACTCTGTCCCCAGCTCCTCCTCTCTCTCGCCTCAGCTCCATCAGCTCCTCCTTCAGTTGCCTGATAACCTCATCGCGAGGGTCAGGCGTCTGCACTTGCACCATCCTCCGGGTTTGAGTTGCAGGGGATTCGAAGATGAGTCTCCTCCCAGCCTGTTGATGGGTCATATCCTCCACGTGACCTTCCACGAAATCTCTCCCATCCCCTTCCATTGTGACAACCTAACTTCTGCGAAAATGGGAATAACTCTATCGAGTCCCACCGGGCGTGCCAATGAACTGGTCTGGACCGGGGTCTAGGATCCGGTGTGGGACCAGCCACAAGGATGCAGGTGTTTTTAGGGTTTGCACACCGGAACTGTGTATATCCGATGTATTAATCCGGTCTCTCAGTGGGAGAGGCCGATCTTGTTGTCCTGGAGATCCTTTACACCAACGATTCGCGTTGTAGGGGGGCGAAAGGTGGTGCCACCTGCGAAGATTCTCCGACGCTCAAGTTAGAAGAGTGTATGAACTGAATGAATACTCAAGCGTAGTAACAGTAAAGTGTGAGATAGAATAACGATACCCCTGCATGTGTGTTGAAATATGCTACTTATAGTTGTACGTAAGAAAATGAGTCGTTGAATACAGGTGGGTCCCTCAGCTCTGATAGCGTGTATATTGTGTCAATCAAAGTGGCTCGACTTTTAGAATGTGTCAAGAGGGTAGGTCAATTATCAGAGTACGATCCTCTAGGGAGAGGAGAGGATAATCACCTTTTCCGCATAATCTGCTGACACACCCACTTACTTTCTGAAGCCATTGATGTGACGTATTTTGCTACAAATAGTGTCTCCGTTGATAAGTTATCAAAGGCTCTTCTCTTGCTATGAGGGAAAAGCTAACAATTATATTAATATCCTGTATCAATGAACATAGAACCGTTACAGCGAAAATGAATGATGCTGTCGTGGAGTGAGGGCGGATGACCAGACAACGGATATCCGGTGTGGTAACGTTGAACCTGGACACCGGTTTCCTTATATGAGATCAGTCTGACGTCACAAGTATGGGGGCCGGTATCTAGACCGGATCAAGATCAATATTTTCAAACCATTATAAATTCAGTTACATATCTCAAATGTTACAGGGAGTCACTCTTAGACAAATGAGAATATTGGTTTACTTGTATAATATAATACCTTTATTGAAGAATAATGCTTTATGGTGTCATTTGCTTATCATTGAATTAAAACTGCAGGCAAGAGATACTTCTATTGGATAATGAAATATCCTTCAATGAGGCCATGATTGAAGAAAGAGAACAGGGAATTAGAGAGGTGGAAGAGCAAATAGGACAAGCAAATGAAATATTGAAGGACCTAGCTATTCTAGTTCATGATCAGGGTGTTGTTATTGGTAAAATAGATAAGACTGTACCATTTTGCAGAATGGAAATTTACAGGAAAATCCAGAACCTTATTTTTAATTAGTTATTCATTTCATTCATGTTATTTGTGGCACTCTGGCAGATGACATTCATTTAAATATCAGTACTTCTGCTGGTGCTACCGTCCAAGCTAAGGTCAAACTAGCCAAGGCTTCCAAAAGTGTAAAATCCAGAACCTCTTGGGTGAGCCTTAAAGATCTTATCATACTAAATAAGCTCTAATAATAGTTAACCACAATAGAATAGATATTTGGCTTCCCTTTGTAATGGAGCAAGTGAGCTTCATAGACATCATTATTGGAATATAATAATGCCTTCATTTTCATCTGTACATTTGATATTTATTAGAGTATGATATATTATGATATATTTGTCTGATTCTTACCCCAAACACTATTTGCACACTACCCTTACATGTTAACATTTGCATGTAACTGATTGGCTTCTTATATATAGAAAAATATTCCAAAGTTGGAAGTAGTGCAAGACAAGTTTGCAACATTATTTTAGTTATTAGTAATACATTTTTATGATATATGACCTCATTTATTTTTTCTTACTCTACAGTGTTGGTGGTTGCTAGTAATTTATATATTTACTTAACTTTTATTACTTTACACGCGATTATCAAAAGTTTAAAATTAACAATACTTAGTAGTGTATTACTTTTTGTCCACCTTCAAATATTTATGACATGTGTCTTGCATGACAAAAGAATTAAAAGAAATGGATACCATTTTTTTTTAGAAAATAAAACATGAAAAAATTGTAACAATTTACGCATTTTAATTTATAAAAGAATAATTAACATTGAAATTACTATTTTTTATCATTAAGATATTTTGGCTTTTAGAAAAAAAATATTAAAATAGCTATTTAATACTCTTTTAGACAGGTATATATAGAACTATAAAATAAGACTATACTACTTATTAAAAAACAATAATATAAATATCTAAAACATTAATATATAAAATATAATATATAATTGCCGCATTAAAAACATTAATGGGTATAAAAAATAATTTGTTATAATTAAGGAAAATCTGACTTTTTAAAAATAGTTATAATTAAGGAATTTTTTTAAAAAAATGAAACTTTTAGTGGCGGTTTAAGCTGCTTTTAAATGGCTTGTATTTTTTCCTTTTTGCAGCGGTTCTAACCGTAGATAACATCATTACGGCGGTTATCTTTGCGGTTAAACTATTAGCGGCGGTTATTCCAGCGGTTAACAAAAACCGCCGTTAAATGCCTAGCGGCGGAGCATTTAGCGGCGGTTTGAGAACCGCCACAGATGTCATTTAGTGGCGGTTTAAACCGCTGCTAGGTTCCAAAATAACCGCCGCTAAATTCCCTTTTTGTTGTAGTGAGAGCAGCTCCTGCTAGACTATCTTGGAAGCAGTGGATCAACAGTTGGTCATTAGAAGAGTAAGATGCCATCTTTCGACAGTACATCGTGAGATAGTTCTTTGGACAAGTCATTCCCCGATACTTGTCAAAGTCTGGCATCTTGAATTTGGGTGGGAGGACAACATCTGTGACTAAACATAGCTCCGAAGCATCTATTAGTCCAAAACCTCCAGAGCCTTCCATCATCCTCAAACGCTCTTCTAAGATTTCTATCTTTTTTTTTTCGAGGAGCTGCAACCATGCGGGTTGCATCTTGGAGATTGGTCCCATAGGGGGTTCCGTATCCATACGGATAACCGAGTGGCTGGTTGAACGGAGGCAAAGCATGGGACTGGTTTGTTAGGCCTGTATTTGGTGAAGGACCTTGGGGTTGGGCCATAGTCTGTACAACATAATTCGGTTGGGTCATCTGGGCTCGTGTGTTTTGGGCTTGTGCGTTGTAGGTCGGCTGGGTCATAGGGGCTTGTATATTTTGAGTTTGGTGAGTTTGTGGGTCATGGGCTTGCGTGTTTTGGGTTTGGCAAATTTGTGGGTCATGGGCTTGCATGTTTTGGGTTTGGGGGAGTGATGGTATATTTGGCTGGTATGAAGCTTGAGGATTCACCGCTTGCTGGTCATGGGTTTCTTGTTGGTTGGCGAGGGGAGGAAAGTATCCTGGTGGCAAGCCATAAAGCGGAAAAGGCATTGGGTTGCCGTCAGGACCGACGAATGTATGCTGTGCATAAGACTGGCCGTAAGGTAGCTGGGTCTCAATGGCAGGGTTAGGTCTTCCAACATGAATGGTGACAGGGGGTGTCATTGTGTTAGGTAATTGGGTTCTTGCTGGGTCGGAACCAAGAGGGGGTGGTACAGTGGCAGGCTGCTGTTGGGTGTTCTCAATACCTGCAGAGGAGTCCCCTTTTGTGATTCTCCTTTCCAAAAGCTTGGTCAACTCGGCTACTTGTTCCTTTAGCTGATTGAACTCGTTTCTGAAATCTTCATCCCTGATTTCGGCTTCGGCCATAAGTCTCGTTTGAAGTCGGGTCGGATAAGGATGTTTACCCGTAATGTCTAATGTAAGTCAAAACACAAAATTGTTAAAAAAGAAAGTATTTAAATAAAAGTGGTAAAAGAAAAACCATTAGTATGGTGCATGAAGCTATCGTGGAACTCGGCCAGTATCCTCCAACCATTTCTCAGAACGTCATATTCAAGAATAATAAGTATGTGATAAATGGAAATTAACATGAGATAGTTGTGGAGACAAAAGAATCCTTTTTTCTAAATTTCAAAGTACATTACTGCTGCCAATCCTTTTTTTTTATGCAGGAAAAGTAAATCAGCCATTCCTAGCTCGGGCAATCGTGGCCCTCATTTTACAAATCCTTTCTCTACAGTAATCAAGGAAGGTTACAATTTCTTTTGGGGTACTAAGAGGGTTAACCATCCCTTCAGCTTGCTTAAGCAGGAGCGGGAGGTCTTCCAGAACTCCATTAGCCAAATGTGCCAAGTGGGCGAAGCGGTTCATCCATGAATGAATAACTTCATCTTGTTGTGTTATTTCAGTTTTCAAAATACGGATAGCCTCACAACATTCTTGCTCAGTATCTATCGTGTGCTGTCGCTCGCCGTTTATCTCTTGCTGGCAAGCTTCTACCACCTCATTAAGCTGATGTTCTAATTGACCAACTTGCAATTGTAGGAGCTCTTTTTGCACTAAGGCAATTTGCTCGTTCTCTTTGGCTTTTTCCAACATATCTCTCAAGAGTTGCTTGTCAGCCAACATAGTATCCCTTTGCTTGCTTTTCATCCTCAGTTGGGTATTAGCTGTTCAAAGGCATTGACTTTGCTTCCTCAAGTAATCCCTTTTAATTTTCCGTTTTTTTCCAATCTCCTTGATGGTTTGCTTGCTTTCTAAGTTCTCCCTTTTTTGAAGAGCGCATTCTTGTTGAGACTTTAGCAAATCTTTCTCTAGCTTCTTATTTTTTGCAATTAACTCCTTTATCTTGGCTTCCATGGCTTCCTCTTCAAGGGTAGGTGAGGGAACAGGTGCTCTTGTCGGGAGATAGGAGGGACTTCTGAAAGGCATCTTGATAATGGAAACCCTATTCAGGATCCATTAGTAGTATTCGTCCTTCACGGCATGGCTTTGAGCTCCTAGTTCTTTTCCTTGCCTGTGGATCATCTTCCATGCGTTTGCTACATCTCGAATAACCGAGGTACAATCTCCTTTTGAGTAGTGAAGGACAAAAGGAGTAAGTGACTCTTTATCTGGCGGCCCGAGCAATGGATAAGCTAGCTGACGTTTGGCTATGACAGGGTTGTAGTTAATGCATCCTTGTGTGCCTATAAGAGGAACGTTCGGGTAGCTTCCACAATGATGAATAATGGTGTCAACCTTCAACCATTATGGATACCACCTTACTTTGTCAGCTGTGAGCCCCATCAGGTGATTGGCCCATTCACGCCCGTTCTTTGTTACTAACTGGCATAACTTTAGATCAGAAATAGGACATTCAACTTTGCCAACTTGGTGGAAAACATGTGACGTGAGCCACACATACAGAGCAGGTAGACAACAAATGATTCTCTTTCCACCTTGTGTACAGCAGAAGTCCATGGTGCAGTATATATTTGCCAAGATAGCAGTGACAGGATTTTCAGACTTGAATTTACGGGCAAGGAACATGCCAATGGCATCATAGTCTATGTAATTGTCAATGTTGGGGAACAAGATAACACCGTAAATGGTTAGAGCCAAGGTATCCATGAAGGCTTCCCAATCTCCTTTCTCAGCCAGCAAGTGCATGTGCCTCTCAAAATATTCCCGATCAAACCCCAGGACTTGATTTCTATTTAGCTGCTTACTTCTTAAGACTTCTGAATTAATCCTTAGGATATCAGCGATGGTAACAACATTCGCATGGCGTCTAAGGTGGCGGTAAGGCATTTGTCCCTCTAGTGGCATCCCCAGAATCTGTTCGAACTCCTCAACAGACGGAGCTAATTGAAAGTCTTAGAAAGTGAAACAACAAAGAGGTGGGTCATAGAACTGAATCAAAGCAGTAATTGCCTCAACTTGTACCTCCACTTCTAGCAATTTTAGGATCCTCCCATATTTCCTTGAAAAAACCATTTTCTGATTCATGTCCAATTTCTTGCCTAATGCTTGCAAGCTGGTTGTATCAACTTTCCTAGCCTTAACATGCAGTAATTTTTTTAACCCGGGTATATTTGTACCATAACTATCTGATCTCATGTTAATTTCCATACTTTCACTCAGAGGTATTGGCTAAGCTCTTGATAGCTTCCTGCGAGAACATGAGAAATGAGAAAATTAGTCACTAGAACTGACGTGTTTTGCAAATCGATACTCCCCTAGTAACTTTGAAAATATTTTGTATTCAGGGAAGTTTCGATTTGACAAAACTTATGACAAATCAAGGGTCATGTGAGCTACGGATTTTCTGATCATTGTTAATAAAAAAAATTGATTTTTTTTGATTTTTTTTTATACCTTTTTTTTTTATTCAAAACATCCGTAACTCAAATCCCAAAGACTTGTGCATAAAAGGAAAGGACTACTTGCCCATTAAAGGATCACGGGTTAAAAATATGTTATTTTTGGAAGAAGTAATCCACTAAATGGGTAAGCGGTCCTCTCTAATTTGGATCATAAAAGAAAGCGAGAATGAGGAAAGGTATAAGTAAAGTTTGCCCCTTTGTGTCTTAAGTCAGGTTTTTCTGGAGGTCTCCTAATGGTTCTAAAGTTCATCTATCAGTGATACCTCGCATTAGATGGCTTGTTCTAAAACTTCTAAAGGTCACTAGAGCCAAGATCCTATTCATGATGTTGATCACAAATAGTAAGAAGTATACTAAGTGTGAGCACCATGAATAAGTCGAACTCTAGCTGAGGTTCTCACAGTAACCAGACAGGAAGTACATCCCAAATGGCTCCGCTATCAACCTCTCCTAATCTTAAGCTTATTTGGGCCCGGGTATAGGGTCCCAATCAAAAGTGTGTGCAAATTGTGAGTGTAGTGTGTGAAAGAGGCATTCAATACCTGTACCTTACTCATCCTACACATAGAACAAACACAGAGCAACAAAATAAAGTCGACTACCCTAGGGTTCAATGATCATACAGAACATATATGATAGAATATAAACAAAACAGGAACTAAACATTGACAAGGAAATAAAATAAAAGAAGAAGTTAAATAATTAATATGCTAATTAAAACATGCACTATCAAATTGACTGGCTTGACTCTCTAAGTCCCCAGTGGAGTCGCCATCTGTCGCGACCGGGATCGCGGCGGCGCAGCCGACCCTTGAAACGGTTTTAAATAATAAACAGGGAGTCGCCACCAATGTTTTTTAGGATAAAACAGTGGAAAAACCTTTTGTTAAAAGCACTGGTTATAAAAAATGAAATTCCAAATTCGGGAGTCTGATTACAGGTGAGGAAGGTATTAGCACCTCACAACTGTCCGTTATAAAAACGGTTACCTCAATTTGATAGCGCGCATTATAATTAACCCAATAATTATTTTAACTTCTTCATGAAAAGAAAAATGTACGGAACGACAAAATAAACAAAAAAAATAAACAAAAAAAATAAACAAAGATCAACACAAAATATTTACATGAGATTAACAGGACGTCTCGTCCAAATTAATCTCGCTCCGCCTTTTTAAAAAAAAATATTAGATTAATAGGACGTCTCGTCCAAATTAACCTCGCTCCTCCTTTTAAAGAAATATATAAAAAAAATAAAAATATTAGATTAATAGGACGTCTCGTCCAAATTAACCTCGCTCCTCCTTTTAAAAGAGATAAAAAAAAGATATGAGATTAACAGGACGTCTCGTCCAAATTAACCTCGCTCCTCCTTTTAACAGCAAGATGAAAATGGAAAAACTCCAAAAATTGAATAAAGAAAGATGGGCCCGACAGGAACTGTTTCCCGCTCCTACGTATTCTCGAGCTTTCGAGAAATCAGGGTCACGTAGTTCTTTAAAAGTTTTTTTTTATTTAGGAAAAAAGATTAAGGAAATGTTGATGGGAATCATTATGGTGAAGAACCCATACAAGGCGAAGTTCTTCGCACGTGTACGAATCCTATAAAAGTGGTGTAGACGGAAGTATTTTCTGTACGACACTGACTAAGAATGATTTATTTTGATTTTTTATTTAAACTAGAAAGAAAACATAGGAAACATTTATTTCCTTTATCATATTTTTAGTACAAAGCAAAAAAAAATGAGTGAAAACTGAGTGTAAAAAAATGAAAGAAACGTGTTAAAAATAAGAAAACCGAGTGAAAAATAAGAAAACCGAGTGAAACTATGAAAGTCCGAGTGAAACTATGAAAATCCGAATGAAAACAGTGAGAATCTGAGTGAAACAGTGAAAATCTGAGTGAAACAGTAAAAATCCGAGTGAAACAGTGAGAATCTGAGTGAAACAGTGAGAAACTGAGTGAAACAGTAAAAATCTGAGTGAAACAGTGAGAATCTGAGTGAAACGGTGAGAAACTGAGTGAAACAGTGAAAATCTGAGTGAAACAGTGAAAATCTGAGTGAAACAGTGAGAATCCGAGTAGAAATAAGGGAAACCGAGTGCAAAATAGTAAATCCGAGTGATAAGAGGAATACCGGGTGAAGGTTGAGCGAAAACCGAGTGATGATGGAGTAGGAGTGCTGGTCCGAGAGGGGAAAAGGGAATTACAGGGAATGGGAAAAGGCTGAGAAAGGTGGTGTTAAGTGGGAGTGAGGACGGTGTTGGAGTAGGAGAGGGGTGGAGGATGGAAGGATTGTGGCAATATGGTGAGGGATGATGGAAGGAGAAGAAGAGAAGAATTGGTGTCAGAGAGAGAGAGAGCGAAGGTTTTTTTGACAGAGTTTTTCTCCTCTAATGAATGCCCCCCCTCCGCAGCTGCCCTCCCCCTTGCCTATTTATAGGCTGGCCTGAGTGGAATGCCAGCTCAGGCTTCCACTTCTGAGTGGAATGCCAGCTCAGGCTTCCACTCGGTTTTGGTAGTGGGGGGACAACGGCTGGTGGGAATTTTTAATTCCCTCCACTTCCGCCCTTGTCTGCCAGCCACCTCCAAGATTCCTGGATCCACTTAGGTGGTGGAATCCAAGTCAGCACGGCCAAACGGGAGGAAACTGGTGGAAATCCGAGAGATAATGATGGAATCCGATTGAGAATGTTGGAAATCCGAGTGGAGATAAGGGAAACCGAGTGCAAAATAGTAAATCCGAGAGAGGAGGGTGGGATTCCGAGTGAAAATCGTGGAATTCCGAGTGAGGATATTGAAATCCGAGAGAGGAGGTTGGGATTCTGATTGAGAATGTTGGAAATCCGAGTGAGAATGTTGTAAATCCGAGTGAAAGTGACTCGGATCACCCTCTCAGTCAGCATTCCTCCACATTGGGAGTCAAATCCGAGTGGAAAAGGGGTCGGCCTTCACTTTGCCTCCTAAATCTGAGTGTAAAAAGCCCCCTTCACTCGGTACTGACTGAGAATTGGCCCGGACTTCACTTCCTCTCCACAATCCGAGTGACCAATGACTCGGAACCGACTGAAACGTGTCAAATTGTGACTCGGAAATGCGTGAAAAAAGGAGGGGTGAGAGGGAGAAGGCAAACTGACTGAATTGCCAGTCGGTTCCGACTGAAAATAGGCTCGGAAATTGGGTGAAATGACTCACTCGGTATTGGTTGGCTAAAAGGGCTCGGTGATGGTTTGAAGTACGGCTCAGAGATTGGTGGGAGAGGGTGAGAAAAGCATGACACGGAAAGGACTGAAATGGCTCGAAAATTGGAATTTTGGCCATTTTCACTCGGAAATAGGCTTCTTTTCACTCAGAATTGGAATTTTTGAATTTCTTCACTCGGAATGGCTCTGACAGGGAAGCATTTCACTCGGAACTGACTCATTTTGAGTGATCCCACTCGGATTTGATCATTTTTGAGTCATTCCACTCAAATTTGATCATTTTTGAGTCATTCCACTCGAAAATTCTTCATTTTGACTCGGATTTGATCATTTTTGAGTTATTCCACTCGGTTTTGATCATTTCTGAGTTATTCTACTCGGATTTCTCTTCAACAGTGGCATATTCCACTCGGATTTGATCTGTTCCGAGTCCTTCCACTCGGAAATGATCATTTCCGAGTCCCCCTTTTTTTTTAAAATTTTTTTTTAAAAAAATTTTGTTTTTTCATTTGCGGATGGGCTGAAATAGGTGTTCACAGGAAGGATAAAAACCAAGTATGGTTTTGTTAAAGTGATATCCTTGTTTTCCTAATAATATATTTAGATTATTTCTTCCAAATGTGGACTTTGATAAGATATTTTTCAAATCTTCAATTTCTTGACTTGAGGTTTTACAAGACATGCATGATGAATTGTATTGATACTATACTTTGTTTCTAGAGCTTCTTTTTCTATTTTAACATGGTTTAATTCATTGCTAAACCCTAAACCCTAAACCCCTAGTGTAACATCCCAAAAATTTCATTCTCATGTATAATCATTTTATTTAGACCATTAATGATATTATCCATTTTATCTCAACTTTCTACATAAATTTGGTTAGGAAAACATTTTTGTGAACACCTCTTTTGGTCCGGCCCAAATATCTTCTTTGATACTAACTTCTGGAAGCGCTCTGATTGGGACATTACCGAGTAAAACATTATTGAGCAAGAAATTTCCGAGTGAATCATGTCTGAGATAAGACTGTCTGAGTGAAGAAAGGAATCTGATTTCGAGTGAGATCTTTCTGAGTGAGGTATGACCGAGAGAACTTCCAAGTGAAAGATGTTTCTGAGTGAGTCATGACCGAGAGAACCACTTCCGAGTGAAGGGAGTCCTGGCCTTGGAGACATTTCTGAGTGAAGCGTGTCCGAGAGAACCACTTCTGAGTGAAAGGGGCTCTGACTTTGAATGAGCACCTTTTGGGCAAAGACACTTCCAAGTTCTATACTTCCGGGTGGAGTATCTCCGAGTGACTCATTTCTGAATGAAACGTCTCCGAGTGACTCGTTTCCGAATGAAACGTCTCCGAGTGAAACGTCTCCGAGTGACTCATTTCCGAATGAAACATCTCCGAGTGAAACGTTTCCGAGAAAAGTACTTCCGAACAAAGAAAAGCTTTGATTTCGAATGAGTACTTCTCGGGCCGAGATATTTCCGAGTAGTGAATTCCTGAGTGGGGTATCTCCGAGTTGAGTGCAACTTTCCCAAATGGGGTGTCTCCGAGTGCCGACACTTCCATGTGGGATGGCACCGAGTGAGACATTTCCAAATGGGATAACACCAAGTGAGACATTTTCGATTTCCACGTGGTATGGCACCGATTGAGATATACCGAGTGAGTCATTTTCAGGGGAAGTACTTCTGGACAGAGAAAGGTTTTGATTTCGAATAAGTACGTTTCCGAGTGAATAATTCCTGGGGGAAGTAAATATCCGAGTGGTGAACCCCTTTATTCTATTCGTGCTCGGGTGTCTTAAAGATTTCCTAGAGCCTGTGCTCGGGTCCATATTCAAAGTTGCCGAGAGCTTGTGCTCGGGTTCGTCTTCGAGATTGCCTTCGACTCCGAGTGATATTCCCAAGTGGAATGATTTCTGAGAGAGGACAGAACTTTGACTCCGAATGATCCTTTCGGTTGTAAGATTTCTAAGTGACGCACTTTCGAGAGATTTTCGAGTGAAGAAAGACTTTGACTTTGAATAAGTACTTTTTGGGCAGAGATATATCCGAGTGGAGAATTCCCGAGTGAATCAATTTTGAACGAAAAGTGGCTTTGACTTTGAAAGAACACTTTTCAGGCAGAGATATATCCGAGTGAGATATTTCTGAATGAGGTGTCTCCGGGTGAGACATTTCTGAGTGAGTCACTTCCGAGGAAGGAAAATCTATGACCGAGTGTTTCAAGCAAAAACATTTCCGAGTGAATTCCCTCCGAGTGAAGCAATTCTGAACGAAAAGAGGCTCTGATGAATCCTTCTCGAAAAGAGATATTCCTGAGTATTTTCAATTTAATCTTTTACCATATAGGTGCCAAACCTTCCCGTCAATGTGAGCTCTTGGAGAAGATCAGCCTGTTATCCCTAGAGTAACTTTTATCCGTTGAGCGACGGCCCTTCCACTTGGCATCGTCGGATCACTAAGTTATTAATTTCTTAGGCTCTTCCAATTCCTCTCGTCAAATTACCACTCAAAATACGTCATCCTGTACATATTTTAATTGTTAGTTAGAGTTCGAATTTGGACATATGGTCAACTACAAAGTTATTCCTCGTTGTCTTAGCTTTCCAACAAGACCAAATTTATTAAAATCCATTAAGATATGAGAGAGATATGTCCAAAATACCTAAACAGTGTCAGAATTAATATTTTACTTCAATCATGCAAGCTCCATTATGTAAGCTACGGAAATGGTCAACAATACAGCTCATTTTCTTATCTAAAACCTCCATTATTACCACAATTAACACACCTAACATCCCACTACAATATTATTATGAAAAGCTTGTCCCCCACTTGTCGTTGCATCACTAAATCAACACTACATCTTGTTCCCAAGTCTGAATTCATAGAATAAGCTAAAGTTAGTGAAGTCTCTCTCTTATTTCCTTTCATTTTCTCTATCAAAGTCACTCTTGATTTGAAGCTAGGACAGTAAGAGAACATTTTCAACCACTCTAGGATCCTCCATCAAGGTAAGAGGGGATAGGGTTGTGAATAAATATGGAATGGGTAGAATTGTATGCTGTTCTAGGATTTTCAGATTTATTTTTGTAGCTTGTTACTTAATTTTGAAGCTGAAAATGTGTGAATTTGACTCTGACTTCTTCATTAGATATTTTTGTTATGTGAATTTTGAGACTTGAACTGACTGATTTGGATATGTATAGCATGAGTTATAGTCAAAATACTACAGTATGTCTGTTATGGAATATGTACCTTCTATGTTGTGTAAATATTAATATTCTGGGAATTATACGTATATATTTAGACTTTGATGTCTTCATAAAAGTTGTAGATATTTATCTTATGGATCTATAGAAAGTGGAATTGCTTAAAAAGGATTTGATTTGCTCATGTTATGGTCGTTTTACTAATGTATGTTGCTGTTGTAAGTTTCTAAAATTACCTATGATGATTATTATAGATGAAAATGATATTTTCCATGTGGGTAATGATTTATTTTTTAATATTATTGAGGGATTATTGATTATTATGGATGTCATTGAGTGTCCTATGAATGTCATACAATATGTTTATCTTTGTGATGAATAATTATGAATGACTAAATTAATGTATATATGAATGCCTTGTGGTTTATTGAGATATGTTGTTGAACTGTAAATCCATGATTTTGAGAATTAATATATGAGATGTGTCCTTTAAGGACTTGTGGTTTTCCAAGTGATTATGGAAGTATTGATATCATGGTATGTTAAATCGATAAAGAGAATTAAAGGCATTCATGCATCATAGCATTTAGACGCACCATGGAATTTAGGGGTTCCATGATTGCCGGCCCTGGTGGGGGGTTACTCTATGATGAGTTAAAGCCCTATTTTCGTTGAGCGCCATGAAGTGTAGGGATTCATGGTTTATGCTAAGTCCTACTTATGTACTTCGGTACTTGAGCGCCATGAAGTGTAGGGATTCATGGCATTACGCTAAGTCCTACTTGTGTCTCTATGAGACTTTTTACTGCAGTATTCCCACCAAATCAAAATGGATCCAACATGACATCATTTGACTAAATTAAAGATTATTAAATGTAAATGACCTTGTTTGGCATATTCATCATATCATTATAGTTTGTTGATTGTGTTTGTGCAATTTTACTTATTTTATATTTATTCTATATTCTGTCTCACTCTTACATTAATTTTACAGTGCATGCTACACAGAATGACGAGTGGTGCAATTAATGAAGCTTTTATGATTTATTGCTTGGACTTTGACTTCATTTGAATTTTAATGGGTTGTAATAATATTATGTACCATGTACTGTAATCTTCTCTATTATTTTCGCTATATAAATGTATTATGTTTTATTTGTTCACGACTAGTATGCATGATAATATTCTGCATTTATCAATTTTTACCTGACCTCAGAATTTAAATTACGAATTTCAAAATGATTCTTTAAACGTGAAAAATTTATTTCAAAAATTTGGGTTAATTAATTAGAATTTGTAATTTGGGTTCTGGGTGTCATACCTAGGGTCTGTTTGGATCCAAACTTAGTTAGTTAAACCCCCAAAAAATATATCCTACGGTCAAACAAAGTTTTGACTGTCTCGAACAGGGTGAAAGATCAATATCAACTCTTAAATTTTTCCATTTCCCCAACTGGAAACCAAATGGACCCTAAGTCTTGAAATATTTTCTTCTAGAAAGAAGTTATTATTTGTAACTCTAGTGAATTTCTTTGCATGCTTTTGATATTCACTATGTAATTCTTTAAAAGCATCTTGTAACTCATCAAAGCTAGGGTTAAAAAGGTCTAGATCATGTACCTCATCGGTGTTAGCCATAAGGCAAAGGTTGGCTTTTTTGTGCTTGGATTCCTTCGACGAACTCAAATCGTTGTCTTCCCAAGCTATGTAGGCTCTTCTTTTGTTTTTGGGATACTTCTTTTCATGCTTCTTTATCTTTTTGTTGTGGGTTGGGTATTCCATCTTCATGTGTCCAATCTTTCCACACTCATAACATTTTAGACCTTGAGAAGATTCTTCATTTTTCTTGAAAGTCTTTTTGAAATTAGGTTTCCTTTGCCCTTCCTTCTTCTTTAGAAACTTGTTGAATATTTTAACAAATAAACCAAATTCATCAGTTTCATCCATACCTTTTTGATCATCAATGGTGTCTTCATCGCTATCATTAAGAATTGGTGAAGAGACTGAGTATGATTCCTTTCTTCTTTTTGTCACTTTCTTCATGTTGATTTAATCTTATAAGTTCCAATTCATATTCTTGCAGCTTTCCAAATAGAGTGGCAAGAGACATATTTTCTAAATCTCTTGATTTAGATATAGTAGTTACTTCGGGCTGCCATTCCCTATTCAAACATCTTAAAACTTTGTCAATCAAATCTTCATTTAACAAGTTTTTCCTAAACATGCAAGATGATAAACAATATGTGTGAACCTTTGTTGCATTTCTTGGATATTTTCATTACTATTCATGTGAAATAGTTCATATTCTCAAGTTAAGGTGTTTACTCTATATCTCTTAACCTTACTTGTTCCTTCACGAGTAACTTCTAGGGTGCCCCACATTTCTTCCGCACTCTTACAATTTGAAATTCTAAAATATTCTTTCATTCCTAAAGCCGAAGTAATTATGTTTTTAGCCTTACGGTTGTATTAAACCCTTTTTTTCTCTTCTTCACTCCGCTTATTTCTAGGTTTGTTTATGGTTCTATTGTCAATTGTCTTAGTGGGAACAAAAGGACCATTTTCTATGTCATCCCATATGTATAGGTCAATGACTTCTATGAAAATTTACATGCGGATCTCCCAATATTAGTAACCTACTCCATTAAACACAGGTGCTCTATTTATGGAGTTTCCCTCAGGGAAATGGGGTTAAGAGAGGCCATAAGATTTTCTTGAAGTTTTTAAACTTTATGATGGTTCAGAGAACAGACTTAGAAGGGGGGTTGAATAAGTGTGTTCACTTTTTCAAACCAAAAAGTGATATTTAAATGTTATCGCATTATGCACAACGGACCAGACTTTTGTGAGACGGATAATGTAATACTTTCGTTGAGCGAGTGTATTTTTGCCAAACTTTTACTATCGAGTATAACAATAATAATGCACCAGACATTTGATAGTAAAAAGTAAGAGAGAAAGAGATAACACAAGTGATTTACACTAGTTCATCTTCAACTCGGAGACTACATCCAGTACCTTCAAATCTGAAGGATTTCTACTATGTAAAAACATTTTACATCAGATGTTAAGTATTATTGATTCCAACCACTCTTGGCTTAAGCACAACCCATGCTTTAAGTATTCTTGACACCAGCCACTCTTGGCCCCAAGTATTCTTAACATTGGCCACTTCTGGCCCTAAGTACTCTTGACTCCGGTCACTCCTGACCTGAGCATAACTCATGCTCTGAGTATTCCTGATTCCAGTCACTCTTGGCTTAAGCACAGCCCATGCTTTAACACATCAGACCTCTCTGGATTCCTATGAGTATTATTTTGCAGCACCCAACCCTGGGGCAGACCCAAGTATTCTTTCATAAGTCACTCATGGATTGAACCCTGAGTATTCTTTCAAAAGTCTTTCCAGACCAATAGTGTTTCCCACACTAACAGAGTCTGGCAACACACCAGACCTGTACTACTAGAGATAGAAAGAATTATACAAGATAAGCCTTCTTCTTTGAACGGCTTATAAACAACTGGAGCTTGTGTGTGTTCTTTTCGTTTCATTACATTATCTTTGTGTGATGGGCTCATTTAACTCACAAGCTCTTTCTCTTTCTCTTTTTTTTTATATGACTCTTCATTCTTCTTTTGTAATTTCTTTTCTTTTCTTCTGAGTCATATGATGCTCACTATTATGCATACAAGCTCATATTACTGTGTCTTGTATTTTTCTCCTTTTTCATTATGTGAGCTATCCTTCTTAGTCTCTTGTGTTCCTTGATCTGCTCATACTCTTCATAAATATTTTCCTTTCTTCTACTATTTCTTTTGTTCTTTTGGAGAGCTAATAGTGATGAAGAGTTTGATTTTGCTTATATAGGATCATCTTGTTTAGCTCAGGAAGAGGCTTGCTAACTATATAACCGTTGAGAGAGTTATTGTATAAAGGACAAAAGTCTTTCCTAATGGAGTTACACAAAGGGTAAGAGCTTTTGTTGTAAGAAAGAGACGACTTGTACATGCAACATAGATATGAGAGCTTTGAGGAGTGTGCAGTCATAGGTGGAGTAGATGTAACATTAGTTTCACCAAGAAGGAAAACTTTGATTCAGGGAATCTCTGAATGCGTGAGAAAGAGGTGAAACTTATTTGCTTTTTCAGACTATATTAGAAATCTGACCTATTTAATCAAACTTTCTTTCAAGATCTTTTCTTCATGCTTCGATAGAGATGACTCATGACAGTTGATGCTTCATGTATCAGACCGCTTAAAGGTTTGAAGGGAGATAACAAGGTATGATGCTTTCGTATTTTTTGAAGCTTGAAATGGTGTTATTCGAGTCTGGGTCTGGTAAGTTACTCTGATGAGAGAATTGCTTTTGAAGTATAATGCCAGATCTTTAGATTCTTTGTTGGTCTTGGATTTAAGAGTTCATGTTACGATTAAGTCTTCCAGACTTTTTGATGTATGAGCTTTCTATGAGTAGGCTCCCCTTTTCTTTTGTAGCTTAGGCCCTTTTTCTGAAACACTAAAACACCCGCATCAAGTGATAACAAACGTCTTCATTTAAGTTAGAATTCTTAATGTTAGTTATCAACAAATCTTGTGAGTTTTGGTTTAAATGATTCGACATTTTCCAGACTTTTCTTCAACAATCTCCCCTTATTTGTTGATAGCAAACATCAATTCTTTTTAACTTAAATGAAGTTCTGTGATTTAATGTATTGACTCCCCCTAAGCTAAATAGACGTAATAGCTCAGAAAGCAATAACAACATAAGGATGCCAAAATAAAAATAGTTAAACTTTATTAATGCTTAAAAAAAATTTAAAACGACTAAAAAGCTTGTTGTGCTAAGATTTTTGACTTTTAATTTTCTGATTTTCTCTCCCTTTTGATATCAACAAATCAAGAGGGTAAAGAGATGTCATTTCTGTTCTGAATTCTTAGAGCAGGATCCAGCTTCCCCCTTTCTTGTCATGCTTATGGTTATTCTTCAAAGGGAACTAAACTCTTACAGTTCTGATGAGGAGCTTACACCAGTTTTTGCCTTCTTCCTCTGGGGACCAGATGAAGATTGATCTTAATATGAGGAATTATCACTTGAAGATTCCTATTCATCCTTTAGAGAGATACCAAGTTGATCTTGTTGAGGAACTTCTAGAGGGGTGATAATTTTGGAGAAGGTGGGGACTTTGGTGACCAGGCCACCACACATCTTCAGATCAGGAGAATGTCAAACCGCTATCCTATACCGTTCAAAGATTTTGGAAAGAACACCGGGATAGGGGATCTTCTTTTGTCTTTCTCAAATTGAAGTTATTAGATAGTACATGATTACATCCGACAGACTAGTTTCCTCTCGCTTCATTATCTTCACCATATAAAATTTATCCAACTTTGTTACCATATCATGTGCACTCTTTCTGGGATAGAAGACCTACCTCATTAAGGTATGAAGGAACTTTGCCTTAGGGAGCAGACCCTTGACCAGAAGGGTTGGGGGTGACTCAGACCCATATAAGTAGAGATTAGCTTCTTCTTCAGAAATGAAGAAGCCAATGTGATCTTCAGAGAACATGGTTCCTTTATCAGGACAGCCACATGCAACTACAATGTGGGCAGTGGTTATAGTGAACTATCTTCCTTGAACAGTGCCAGTTACTATAAAGTCTTCCTTACTGGCAGAGACAGAGGTCTAGAACTTGATTATCATGGAGGGTGAGTACGTAGAGATAGTTGAGCAAAAATGGAGCCATTCAATGCCTTCCAGTTCAGAGACAACATCTCTTCCTTCATTTTTGAATTGAATGGGAGAGAAATATGAAGATTTAAAGATATCATTTACTGAGAAAGCAGCCATTGAAGAGATTTTGAGAGAAATAGAAAAATTGAGTAAAGAAAGTCTAGGGTTTGGAGATTCGCAAAGAAGTTTATTTAATGAGAAGAGTGTGAAAATAAAGAAAGGTTTAAATAGAAGGACATAGAAGTTAGAAAGTTTTTCGAAATAATTTAATAAATTCAAAGTAATACATTATTTTGAAAATTTCAAAAATATACGCCATTTCTAATAATTAGGAACGAGTTTCTATAGATTTGAAATAAATGCTTGAGATGTATATTAATAAATTTGTATAAAGAAGCAATTAGTTTTATTAAAAAATTTGAAAAAGGCTATATCAGTTTTGTCAAACTTTTTAATAAGATATAATTCATAAGAAAGTTTTAAAGAGATAATGAATGAAATAATTTTGAGATAGGGAGAGAGATAATTAAAACCTATTTGATTTTTACTTTTCTTTGTCAGTCTGTTTGATGTCTTCTAAGACTTGATCTCCCTTCACCAGACTTTGGGTTCTTGTGATCATCCAATGTGGAGAAGCTTGTTGATGCATTTGATATCTTCCATTCTTCGTGCTTGGATCCTCTTTCTTCATAAGCTTGTCTTTTTCTTGAGCTCTTGATCGTCTTTAGACTTTTGAATTCTTAAGTGTTTGAGCAACTTCTTCTTCTTGATTCTTCCTTTTAGTCTTCATTAGAGTGAGTTTCTTCATGGATCATTCTTCCTCCACACTCGTTAGAGTGTTCAACCCCAAGAGGCCACGCTCTGATACCAATTGGTGGTTCGGAGAATAGACTTCGAAGGGGGGTTGAATAAGTCTGTTTACTTTTTCAAAACAAAAAGTGATATTTAAACATTATCACGTTATGCACAACGGACCATACTTTTGTGAGATGGATAGCGTAATACATTGATTGAGCGAGCGTATTTTTGCTAGACTTTTACTATCGAGTATAACAATAATGATGCACTAGACTTTTGATAGTAAAAAGTAAAAGAGAAAGAGACAACACATAAGCGATTTATACTGGTTCACCTCCAATTCGGAGACTACATCTAATACCTTCAAATCTGAAGGATTTCCACTATGTAAAAACATTTTACATTAGATGTTGAGTATTATTGATTCCAGCCACTCTTGGCTTAAGCATAACCCATGCTTCGAGTATTCTTGACGCCGGCCACTCCTGACCCCAAGTATTCTTGACACTGGCCACTTCTGGAGTACTCTTGACTCCGGTCACTCCTGAGCTGAGCACAACTCATTCCCTGAGTATTCCTGATTTCATTCACTCCTGGCTTAAGCACAACCTGTGCTTTAACACACCAGACCTCTCTAGATTTCTATGAGTATTATTTTACAGCACCCACCCCTGGGGCAGACCCAAGTATTCTTTCATGAGTCACTCCTGGATTGAACCCCGAGTATTCTTTCAAAAGTCTTTCCAGGCCAATAGTGTTTGCCACACTAACAGAGTCTGGCAACACACCAGACCTGTACGACTAGAGATGGAAAGAATTAATACAAGATAAGCCTTCTTTTTTGAACGACTTATAAACAACTGGAGCTTGTGTATGTGTTCTTTTCTTTTCATCACACTATCTTTGTGTGATGGGCTCATTTAACTCACAAGCTCTTTCTCTTTCTCTTCTCTTTTTATATGACTCTTCATTCTTCTTTTATAATTTTTTTCTTTTCTTCTGAGTCATATGATGCTCACTATTATGTATACAAGCTCATATTACCCTGTCTTGTATTTTTCTCCTTTTTGATTATGTGAGTTATCCTTCTTACTCTCTTATATTCCTTGATCTGCTCGAGCTCTTCATAAATATTTTCCTCTCTTTTACTATTTCTTTTGTTCTTCTGGAGACCTGTTACTGATGAAGAGTTTGATTTTACTTATATAGGATCATCTTGTTTAGCTCAGGAAGAGGCTTGCTAACTATATAACCGTTGAGAGAGTTGTTGTATAAGGGACAAAAGTCTTTCTTGATGGAGTTACACAAAGGGTAAGAGCTTTTGTTGTGAGAAAGAGACGTTTTGTACAGGTAACATAGATATGAGAGCTTTGAGGAGTATGTAGTCGTAGGTGGAGTAGATATAGCACTAGTTTCACTAAGAAGGAAAGCTTTGATTCAAGGAATCTCTGAATGCGTGAGAAAGATATGAAACTTATATATTATTCAGACTAGATTAGAAATTCGACCTATTTAATCAAACTTTATTTCAAGAGTATTTTCTTTGTGCTTTGATAGAGATGACTTATGACTGTTGATGCTTCATGTATCAGACTGCTTAAAGGTTTAAAGGGAGATAACAGGGTCTGATGCTTTCGTATTTTTTGAAGCTTGAAATAGTGTTATTCGAGTTTGTGTTTGGTAAGTTACTCTGATAAGAGAATTGCTTTTGAAGCGTAATGCGAAAGCTTTAGATTCTTCCTTTATCTTGGATTGAAGAGATCATGTTACGATTAAGTCTTCCAAACTTTTTAATGCGTGAGCTTTCTATGCGTAGGTCCCCCTTTCTTTTGTAGCTTAGGCCCTTTTCCTGAAACAGTAAATCATCTGCATTAAGTGATAACAAACATCTTCATTTAAGTTAGAATTCCTAATGTTAGTTATCAACAAATCTCATGAGTTTTGGTTTAAATGATTCGACATTTTCTAGACTTTTCTTCAACACTTTACACAGTAAGCTAGCTCTGATACCACTTGTTATTCAAGTGGCCTCTAATTAACTCAAGAAGGGGGTTAATTGAGTTTATAAAATTTTTAAAACTAAGTGATATTACTAAATTTCCTTAATATACAAATGATAAAATCCAAAAATAATGACAAGATAAATGTATGTAAAGAAAAGGATAAGAGATTGCAAACACATATTTTATATTAGTTAACCAACCACTACCTACATGCAGTCTTCTCAAGTAATTCCTTAAGGTTTCCACTTCTATTAGATTCTTTTACTAAGTACTGAGCCCTTCCTACAGCTTGGGATGCCTCACCCTTATGGGAAGTCTCCAAGGTACAAGAGATGCCTCAGTCTTGTACTACCATAACTTGGGATGCCTCACCCAAGTTACAACAAAATCAAACTTAAGCAATAAAGAACTTAATAATGATCTCTTTCTTTTAGAGCATATGAACAAATTGAAGTGCTAATTGACTTAATAGAGATAATATAGCCTTGATTGCTTTTTAGTGAAAGATGGAAGGAATTGATGTGTTTATGCAAATGATTTTATGCTCTATTTATAAATGGGAAAAAGTCTTGAAAGGATGCAATTAAATGGTCATGAATCATGAAAAGATACTATTTAAAAGGATGCAATGATTCATGAAGAAGCATGACTTTTCATTCAAGAAAAAATAAAGAGATGTAATTTTCCAACCATTTTGACTTGTTTGTAATCAATTACTTAAATGCTGTAATCAATTACATTGATTTTAAAACTTAAAATGATTTCAACATTTTTGTAATCGATTACATTAAAGAGGTAATCGATTACATCTTTAAAATAAGTACTAAAACGTTATGACTTTTCATATTTTAAATAATTCTAATTTTTAAAGTGGTAATCGATTACAATGAGATGGTAATTGATTACTTGGTTAGAATTATGAATTCTTTTCGAAACGTGGTAGTTGTAATAATGCATGATTTTTTTTTGTTTTATCAATTCTTTTGGGCCATATTAACTTTATTAAATCTTATATGATATTCTTAGGCCTTGATCTTGATTCTTCATGCCTTAAACTTGAGTTACTTTGTCATTATCAAAATACTATCATCTTGGATCTTCATTATTTTCTTTAATCATATAGTTTCTAAAAGTAGAAACATTTACTTTAATATAAAAGTATTAAATAATAATTTCAATGTTATTAAATATATGTGGCAATATATTTTAAAAACTATACTTTAATAATTATTATATCATTGATAATTTATTTTACTCATATTACTTAATGGTATAATTAAATAAAACTATTGAGTAGTATAATTAAAAACAAATTATTAGTGAAATATAATAATATAGTCAATAATATCTTATATATTTTTTAACACTATATTCAATTTTATTTATATAGTTAATATATTATTAAAATATATTGTTAAATAAAATATATTTAAATAATATACTATTAAAAATATAATGTTTAAATATATTTTTAATAATATTATTATATAGTATTAAAAATATATTTAAATATATTATTTTATAATATTTAAATAATAAATTTTAAAAATATTTTATAATGATAAATATCATTACAATAGATTTTTAAATACTAAAAATTATTTTAAATATATTATTAACTAATATATTGAATTAAAAATATATTATTAATAAAATAAATTATCAATGATATATAATATATCATGAAAACTAGTTTTAAAAATATATTATTAAGTATTATAACTAAAATAAATTCTTAACAACAATTATTTTTAAATATTTTATATTAAATATATTATTGATAATATATTAATTATAATTAATAATATTAAGCATATATTCAAGTGTTATATATATATATATATATATATATATATATATATATTCTTTCAAGTATATTACAAATGTGATAGAGCAAACTTTATTTCTTTTATTTGTCACTAGTTTCAATCGTGGCAAATTCTATTTGTTGTTTAAACAAAGTTGATGAAAAGTTAAACTTTAACATCATTTGTAAACATATGTGACCAAAAAAATGTTTGAGATAAAATCAACAACATTTGTAAGGACTAAATATATATTTTTATCTAAATTTTTTCTAAAACTAAAAATAATATGAGACAAAAGGTGATGCAATGTATGGCAATTTAAACGCGAAACATCTTAAAATATGTGAAATAGCTTTGTGTTGTTAATTAAGGACTAATATTTTCAAATATAAAAAGGTAGGAATTATGTTTTGATGTATTGTGAGTAAGAAAAATTGATCATTGGCTAAATATATGATTGATTTTATTCTATAATAATAATCTTATATGAGAATAAAGTACCGATATGTCTCCATGTATACAATATATTAAATTAAGTATTTATTAGTTCATCTTACATAATTTAAAAGAATTCTTAACACAATTTTAAAAATATTCGACCAAGTCATGAGACTTTTGGTTTCATCATAAATGGGATTATAACCCACAAAAATATATAAAAAAAAATATGAAAGTTCTGGTTTGAGACTGCCAACTTGTCTATATTTAGCCATTAAAAGTTGCCAAATTGTTGACTTTGCAAATAATGTTACGGGAAATGATTAACGTATATTTTTCCTAAAGAATTTAGAAGATTAAGCTGGATGAAATAAAAATGAAAGAATCAAATTCTAACTTATAAGCTTTCATATAAATTGTTTCGGTGGTGGGGAACGATTTTGATAGTTTAACTCGAAATTTTATAAGCTTTCAATCTAATGGGGGGAAAAACTTATAAGACTAAAATACTAATTTAACTTATTTTAAAAACTACGAGGTTGTTATAAATTATAATGAAGGTGAATCAACCAAAGTAAATTGCAACCGTGGGTTTACAACTAAATACATATCTTGCTCCTTGCATGTGTCGGGTTATAAAGTTTTTGAGAAATAAAAATTCAAATATTTGTTTCTATCAATCCAGTAGGTCCTTCTCTGTTAGGGACGTTAGTAACCTATTAAAATAAATAAGTTTTTAGCGGTTAGAAACGGTTACGTACAAACAAACTTTTACAAGATTTTACGCACGTTATTAACCTTTGTTTCATAGGCATTTTTACAAACACTTCACAAATTGTAAAAAATATGTAAACGTGTCACTCATCAGCGCAAGTTAACGGATTGCTAACACTCTCCAAGGAGGATGGAAACAAATGTTAAGCACTACAGTGAGCTTTCAATACATGATAGACTATACTATGGAGAGTAAAGTAGGATTAAGTTTTAAAGGTGTATTATGATGATGTTTTATTTGAAATCTTGTCCGTTTAAATTGAAATTAAAGAATATTATAATTCTATAACGTTTTTTAATTTTAAAAAGTTTATATTCTAGTCTTAACAAATAGAGAAAACAATAGTTAATTGATTTGAGATAAAAAGTTATAACCTATTTTAATTTCAAAATTAACAACTAAAATTTTAAATAAAATATAATTATCATAAATGTTCACAAAGTTATTAGGTGAGTATAAAGTGTATATTTTACTTGTGGCCCTTCAATACCATGATAGACCTCAGGTTTTTAGCAACAGAGAAAAAACCGAGTTAAAGAATCATGGACCATAACTGTGTCTATGGGCTTAGCTTTTGAATGTCCCTTTTCAATGTGTGCCTCCTAATCTGTTCAAGAGAATCATCTTAGTATTATCCAAAAAAAAAAAAAAGAGAATCATCTTAGCATTCCTAAATTATAAAACACGGCAAATAGTTACTTTTTTCAATTTGACTTATAATTGTTGTTTAGCACAAAAGCACACTTGAAAAATAATTAAAATAAGTTAGAGGTATTAGATGTGATGCCATAACTGTAATGATGATTAGAAACTAGAAGAAGCCTTACCAGGTTTTACTCCCATCTTGTTTACAATGGGAGAATCTTCTTTTTTTTGCCCTTCATATCAATTGAAGTTTCTCATCTTTTGGTGGAGAGTCAAAATTAGAAGTTAGAATGTAGCCATCATGTGCTTCCTTTTTCTCTTTAATGTTGGTGTTTAAAGGAGCAGGGCCTACATTAATTCTCAAATTAAGTGGTATTTGCTTGGAAACAAAAAAAATTAATCTTTTAATTATGATACTTTGTATGTGCATCACGTGTTCAGAATTCATTTGCATCTTCTTCTTTTTTTTCGAACAAGTTTCATTTTCATCTTGTTGATTGCAAATAACCAAAAAACTGAAACATTTTCACGTAGGATGCCAAACTTAACTGTTGAAAATTTTACAAGTCATAATTGGAAATAATATTGGATAAATATAGGTTGAAGGATTTTTTAATGTTTTAAAAATTTAGGTTGTATTATGATTTTCTATACTTATATTTTTATTCTTTGTTGTTGAATGAACCGTAGTCCATGTGGAAGAAAACTCTAAGAAATTTTAAAACTATATTAGTATAATGTTAAAAAATTGGAGTCACCTTTGGTAATACTTATGTTGTGTGGGAATAATTGGATTGGTAAATGTTAGGGGTGGTACCATTTACAGAATATAAAGGTCCCAACAATGCTTAATTTGTCATTTTGGTATGAAATGTCATTCTCAGAATATTTGACCCTTGTGTATACAGTTGTATATTATTCAGAAAGTGTGAGACTTCAGCATTAGATAAGGCCAGCTAGAGTTGAGGGAAGATCGTTTTTAAAAAAATTCTTAGTTGTCACAACCTTTGAAGCTCTCTTTCTTTTTCTTCAATAGAAAAGTCCTCGACATTATTTTAACATTGCAAATGCACATTATGAAACAAAAGCTTTTATGATATTAATCATTCTTTTCCTTATGGGGCACATCATTGTATTATTAAGCTGAGGTTCAATTAGTGTCTTCAAAATCATAAGCTTGTAGCGTAGGAAGAAAGTCATTTGATAAACTAAGGAACTAGTGACATGTTACCCATCATAGTTCATCACATTAGTTTACAATGTTTTTCAGCAGAGGAAATTCCACATGATTTTCTCAAGTGTTACATTCCTAATTCGGATAAGGGTATAATGAGTTCCACCTGCTTCATTAGAAAGCTATAACTAGAGTGACGGGTACACAGTTTATAAATAAAGGACTTGCACAAATCACACCAATAAAAATGTTAAAGCTGCAAAGCATATCCTTTTTGTTTAGTTGGGTGCTAGTAAAACCACAAACAGCTTTATTTATTTATTCATTTGTTTTTTTGGTTCACATGCTTTGTTGTTGATCTGAACCTAACAGGCCTTCCTTCATATCCCTTAACAAATAAAGGGAGAAAAGCAAAAGGGGGAGGAAAAAGAAGCATATCATATCCTATAATGATATGAAATGAGGCTTTGCAAATTGCAATCAATCAGAGAAAACAAGCCTCCAATGAGTGGTTAGGAGGAGAAACAAAGTGGTCTAATAATGAGATTGATTTTTTTTAACCATGTTTGAGGGACAATGGGCCTACATTTTGATGAGAAGCATGTTCATGTGGAACAATATAAGGCCCCTCCATAAAGGGGAGGAAGAAAAACAATAACTTGGAAACAAATAATGATAATCAGAAAAGTAAAAGAGAAAGCAAAGCAGAAAATGAACCATGTCCCAGGAAAACATGTTACAAAATGTGCTCAGCCCCAGCAAGTATTATTGTTGCTCTTTCTCCCTTATAATAATAATTGGTGTCTTCTCCTACTGTGTTCCAAGACATGGGAAAGAGAGGAACAAGGTTACCAGGTTTCTGCCTCAACAGAATTAGGCCTCATGCAAGGGTGCGTTCTCCACCTGCACAAGCCAAGCATGACACAACAAGTGCCACAAAAGTGGATGAGAAAACTGAGAATGTTTGTGAGGAGAAATCTGATGATGGTGTGAAACAAGGGTGTGTTATTGGTAGGAAGATCATGATTGTGGTTGATTCTAGCCTTGAGGCCAAAGCTGCAGTGCAATGGGCACTCACTCACACAGTTCAGAACCAGGACACTATAGTTCTTCTGCATGTGATGAAGCCTTCTAAACAAGGTGCAGATTAAACTCATTATTCCATTATGGCTTTCTTCATTTAATTTTGTTATGAATGAAATTAAATGATTAAGAATGGTTCATACAATGTGGCAGCCACTGATGATGAGTCAAGTAAAGAGATAGCTCCAAGGGCTTATGAATTGGCTTCCTCCTTCAAGAACATGTGTCATGTAAAGAGGCCTGAGGTGAGTTTAGCTATATGCCATTGCCAACAATAACATTGCCTTAGTCCTATTAACACCTTGATTTCTGACGTGGCTCAAAATGTTAAAACTAATAAAAAGTAGGGGAACCTTGTAAATAAGTTGAATTTCTTCTTTGGATTATCAATTAAGAATAGATGCTTTCAATTATGATGTTAGAAAAGCATCCACGCTAATCAGTGAGACTGGCATGCCTATGTATTAAGTCCTATATTAATGACAAAATTGTACTTGATGTAAAGAGTAAAGTTAAAATTTAGTCTCTTTGCAATTTTAAAAGCTTAACATTAGTCATTATCTTGATAAAAAAGTTATTTATTTTAATCTGTCTACGTGTTATATTTTCATTGTTGTTGGATACTTAAAATGATCAAAATGAATATCATTTTACAAAGTTAGACACTAACAACAGATTTTTAAAACCTATGACTAAAATGTTGACTTATACATTCCTCGAAACTAAATTTTAGATTTGTTTGCCATATAAATCCATGATTAATTAATTGACCCGGTAAAAACATTTACACTTTGACTGCATTTTAATTAAATGTGAAAAATAATTATATGGTTCTGATAGGTACAAATTGAGATTTCAGTAATAGAAGGAAAGGAAAAGGGCCCAAAAATAGTGGAGGAAGCAAAAAAACAAGGAGTGGCACTTCTGGTTTTGGGGCAGAAGAAGAGGTCCACAACATGGCGTCTTCTAATGATGTGGGCAGGTCACAGAGCGAGTGGTGGGGTGGTAGAGCACTGCATCCAGAATGCACATTGCATGGCAATTGCTGTCAGAAGAAAAAGCAAGAAGAGTGGAGGCTACATGATTACTACTAAACGCCACAAAGATTTCTGGCTCCTAGCTTAATCCTATGTAGTATATGGATGTTTTCTGCTTCAAGATTCTACACAAAAGTCATTACAAATCATGTTTATTGTGTCTGTAATCCACAATGTTTGTACATAATAAAGTGTGCAGATAATGAAAAAATAAGAAAGAATTGGAACTACGAATGGAAAGTAGCAAAGTGTCATTATGTGGACCATTGGCCATAATGGCCAAGGAAGAGACACTGTGGTGGCCTTTGAACCCTTTTGGTTCCTCATCAATGCTACAGGGGACAGAATCATAGCACATGGTGAGTGAACTACTTGGTACCACAAGACAAACGTCTAGAATTGAACTAATGCGGTAAATTCAACCACGAAATTATTAGTACTAATGTATTTAATCTACGATAGTATAAAAAAAGAAGTAAATTTGGTTCCTAACTAAGCTAATTAGTTTAGTCAATTTAATATCTAAATTTGACAACTATGTTAAATTGATTTCTAAATTTGATGAGTAAAAATCAATTACGTCCCTAATGTTATGGATAAAATTGACTAATGTGCAACATTAACAAAACTAACTTAACACCAAATCCTTAGTAAGGTGTGATGATGAATGTGACACCCTCGATTAATTAAGACAAATTCTCGTACTGGAACGTCTTACTTAATTAAGGAGTCACTAGTTATTTAGAAAAGTATTAGTTTTTTTTGTTCGGTGATCATCAACACATAGTTCGAAATAGCATAACCATAACATAGTTCAATTCTTCATAACAATAGTGTACTCAAAAGATACGAGACTCGTAGGCTCCCAACAAAATAACTACATAACAATATAACATAAAACTAAATATGAGGACCTATAACGGTCTCGATGTCAGAAGGGAAGCCCAAGTACTTCACGTCCACGAACTGATGTCCACTACTGTAGGTAATTCAGGTCCTGCCCACGCTCATCTTGTCCTTCGGTTGATGATCACAATTAAAGAAAACAATACACAACACAAGAAGGGTAAGTATAAGCTCTCAACCCACATGATTCATATGCAAGGGTAGCCGCAAATATCATACAAACGTACATATATTAAACAGAGATAAAGAACTCATACAACACTTACCAACACAACCACACAGTGGTCCGAGATGTATACAGAGGCAATACAAATCAATAGAGTTAGTCACATAACTATGGCATACTATGCATGTGTTAGATTCATTATAATTTATCTTGATTAAATACCAGTATGCAATGGGACCCAACTCCCGCTCATCAATCTCCTACATATCAATATCCACTGTGTACATCAATCCCGCCTTATCCCCCTGCCCAACTAGAGCGACCGGAGCTCGCCTCATTCTGGTTTTCACAAATGGGTAAGGACACGCAGCCTTATCATCAACAATGACCAATCACATCTTAGCAAAATAGGCACTCCATGGTCCCGGTAACACGCTCGGAATCAAAGTATACTAGAGTTGCCACGGGCTATCTGGTCTCGGGTGCGACTTTGAACTATTGGACGTCCACTCCGATATACTCCCGAGACCTCCCGCAAGGTCGGAACGTCGTTGTTCCCCAGTGTACCTATCACTGTATGCTCTAGGGGATCACTTTATCATCCCTCTTCATACTCTACACGTAAATATTCAATCTATTCATCTTATCACAATAGTGTCCAAGTGTTAGACGGAACCTTACTCATCTGATGTACTTGTCCTTAAAGCATTCAAAACCAATGATTATGAATCCTTTTAACAAGTAAACTTTACGTGCCAAAGCCTAGGTGCTACCTAATAATCTCTCTTAGGAGCATTGAGGCTAGGCCTTTAAATAAGCCTCTATACGAAAATTTTCTAAGATCTTAATCATCTAATGATTTCTAAATCCTTTTAAGGAAATAATGTAAAAATATTCATTTAGTAATGTTATGAAATACATCTCTAACTTCATTTTAATTTGACTTCTAAAAATAAGTTTTTACATATTAAAATATTAAGCTTTCTTTAAAGAAAGTGTACACAGAATATCTAGTGTTTCTTACGACATCTCGGGCCATTTAATGATATATCATCCCGTCGTATTAACTTATGACGAAACTTAATATATTGGCCTTAAATTTTAAAAATTTACTAAAACCTATAATTAAAATGTTTTGTCATAGCTATAAAAATTCCTTCTAGACTTTAATAAGAAAATAAATTTTCTTCAAACCAATAAAAGTCATAAAATTGTTATTTCTTGTCGTTTTGTCGAAAACTTTATTTTTGTCGTATTTTATATAGAAAACTCCAAATTGAGTGATTCCAAAGCCAAAATTGCTTAACTTTTTAAATACTAACTAAATAAAACAAAATTTAGAGTCAATTCTGCCCAGAAAATGGTCCTACATGAAAATGCACCAAAAGCTATATTTCGTCATTTTATCGTTCGTAAAAATCACGTTTAAGGACAAATATCACGTAGGGGCATCTCAAATCAACCCTACTCGTTTGGGTACTTTCTCATACTTAAAATTTCACATTATTCATCATGGAATTTCATGCCCAAATAGATTACCCAATTTTTTCATCTTTAACTCACGAATCTTACGTTTCTAACCATTTCCGACCGTCGTTGGCGCCTACACTCGGGACTCTTTTAATTCTCGTTAAAAATATTATTTTATGCACATTCCCATCATAAATTTCAGAATTACAAAATGCATAATACCACAACTACACCACGACATTTTAAGGGCCATAATTTACGCATTTTTATAAGCCATTTCTATTAAATCAAGCATGCAAAGTGATTATCATACAATAAATATTAAATCACCTTAATTCACAAAAATTTCAGAATTAATAATTGAACTTATAATTCATCTCATCACCAAGAAATGAAGAATTTACCATGCACACCATCCATACTTGCCTAAGTTACTAAAAATCAAAACTTTCAAACAACATTGGATTTATAACTATTACATAAAAAGATACTAACAACAACATTACCCATCAAAATACATCTCAAAAATCAGATTTTTGACCATATTATTTTGGAAAATTCCAAGGAAAAATGGAGGCACATTTTATGGCTACTAAATTAAAGAGTAAAAATTCAATTTCCTTAACTTTTTCACAACATTCATGTAATATTTTATAAAATATTAATTATCTCCAGATTTTAAAATTAATTATTATTAATGAAATATTATGTTCTAATTGTTTAAATTTTGCATAAAATCATGGGGCTTGTCACGTTAATTCTTGGCTATGAGGAAACAAGATTTTGTTAAGTACTAGCTAGCAAAATGAACATGCATGTGCCCTCCATGGAACCTAAGTTTATACAACAATCAAAACGTTAGAAGATTAATTCATTACAACTTAAACTTGACAAGAATCAAGAGAAAAAGTTAAGCATAATGCAGCCATGGTCACTCCCAAAATAAGTACTGTTTTTAACAAGTTCTTTTGATGATTAAAAACTTAATTGGTCATATTTTGGGAATGGTACCAAGGTGTGAATCTTAAGGGGATTCACACAACACCATGCATATAAAATCAAGGGTCAAAATGAAAGTATACCCCATACCTTAATGAGGATCATGACTAAGAGAAAGGAAAATGCATGGATCAAGTTCCTTGCTTCAAGTCCACTTTGAGGGTAGCACCAAGAACAAGGAAATGAAGGCTCTTTTTGAGGAGTTATGGGCATGATTTGAAGAGAAGAAAAGGAGGTGGAAGTGTTGTTTTTGGGAAGATGGGAGGAATTTGTGAAGTGTTTAAGAGATGATCATTTCTTTGCATGAGAATTAAAGGGACAAGTAAGTATTTTAGGCCATCTTGAATGGTTATTCACGTGAGGTGAAAGAAGAAGGAGGAAGGGGTGATTTTGATCTTGGTAACTTAGGAAAAATATGGAAGTGTTTTGAGGGAACAAGATTATTTTGCATGCTATGTTTGGAGCTATGGTGGTTCAGGCTACATGGAGGGGAAGATGAGTAACACAAGTTCAAGGGCATGTCCACCAAGTATCCCTCTAGCTATTCTAAGTTCAAGGCAAGGAGTTTGAGAGAATGGAACAAGTGTCCCATGGGTGGTGCAATGTGATTCGACCATTTTTTGCATGGGCTGTGTTGGTATGTTTTTGGGGCGTCAACTTGTCATTTGTTTTTGAAGGGGTTACAGTGCAAATTTTGAAAAACATAACATAAAAATTGTGGATTTATGTCTCTTCTTTAAAACGAGGTATGGTACATGAAAATCTTACATTAGAAGAGGGAGATATGCCCTAGATACAAAAACTATTCCAAGCTATGATGGGAATTAAATTTGTGATCAAAAATAATTTTCTAGGACTAATGGATAGGGAATTTGCTTTCGTGCCCTTCACCAAAGTTGTAGAGAAATGAGTATAGAAAATTTTGTCAAAATAATCATTCAATTTCATGGTCATATGAGTAAGAAAAGTAGAAATTACTGAACATAGTGCAAGCTTTAACAGTGAACACGTGGAGCAGTGTGCTATTTTAAATTCTGGGACCAAACAGGCAAGAATAGGCTTTCATGGTCAACATAAAAGTTGTAGAAAATTTTGATATAAAATTTTTGAGACAAGAACGATTCAATTCCATTAATGGGAGAGAGATTTATGTTTAAAATACAAACAAGTGTGCAGAATGTCTTTAGCAAATAACTCAATTTTATTGAAATAAAATCTTGGAAGGTCAAGCGATGACAAATAGGCTTCTGGCCCTTCACGAAAATTGTCGAGCACGACAATACAGATACTCTACGACAAAAATGACTCAACTCAGATACTTCAGGGGTTGCTTGGCCAGAATTGGTAAAATACGTACAAAGTTAATAATTAAAATAACCTAGTTTACATACTACTGTTAAATACTATTTTTTTTTCTTCAACCAATTATTGATTCTTTTTACTTAATTATTTAACTACTAAATTTTTGTCAACTAATTAATTATTCTTTTATCCAATTAAATCACAAATAATTATTCTAGTCTTTTAGATCCTTCTAATGATATTAATCACAAGCATATAAATCAAATCGGCGTCAGCCCAAATATCATTGCACATAAAATCAACACAAAAATAAATGCCTTAGCTCAGGGATCAATTACACAAAAATGAGAGACATTACAATGAAATGAGTGACGGTACTCAAATGAAGTAGAAATTGCACAGTTTGTACAAATAACAAAACAAAAAACTCAAAACCTTTTAAAATTAATATTTGACTTTAAATTTATGATGTATAAATACAATATATGTATCAAATATGATATATATTCGATGTCGCAACACAATTATTCTTAAAATATACATGATACGATATACATGGAATATGTATGTAAATATACATAAATTTTCATAAAAATATAATGAATTTAAAGTTGTAATCGTTAGAACTCTCCAAGAAATTGAATGAACCACATAGCCACAATCTCTTAAGCTCCATAACCAAACCTGCCATGGCACAAATAGAGAGCAGAGAAAGCGTGATTGAAAAAGAGAAGGAGCAGAAAGAGAGAAGAAGAAATAAAGAATATTGTGATTCATTCATACTTTGGGAAAAAAAAGAATGAGTTAAATACAGGCTCACCAATAGAAAACTAACTCTAACCATCCACTAACTAATCTAAAGTTGTACACTAATGAAATAATTAAGTATTAATTACATACTGACAGCCCCCCTCAAGCTGGAATGTGAACATCAAATATTCTAGGCTTGAAAATGAGAAAAGAGAAAGGACCAATAAAAAGTGGTTTGGTAAGTACATCCGCCAATTGTTCCTTGGAAGGAATAGGGAGAAGATGGATTTTACCAGCCAGGATTTGATCCCTTATAGTATGGCAATACAGCTCAATGTGTTTTGTACGTTCATGAAATACTAGATTAGATGCAATATGTGTAGTTGATTGATTATCATAGATTAGAGTGATAGCCCAATCAAAGTTTGAGTACCCGGTTAATTTGAAATCAGAGGAAGAAGGGAAAAAGAGGCCCTTTGTCAGAGATTGCTTGAGGTATCGAAGAACCTTCGAGGCAACCTGATAATGAGCCGTGGTAGGATGAGATAAGAACTGGCTAAGTTTGCTCTTAAAAAATGATAAATCTGGTCGAGTGTTGGTGAGATAAACCAGTTTTCCTATAAGCTTCCTGTAAGATGTGGGATCAGGGAGAGGAGATCCTGATTGAAGTCCAAGTGTGAGTCTGGAGTCCATGGGAATATTACTGGGTTTAGAAGCAAGCAGCCATGTCTCTTAGAGTAGTTCCAAAGTATACTTTCTTTGGTAAATCAAAATTCTAGATTGTGACCTTGCAACCTCAAAGCCTAAGAAAAACCTGAGGGAACCAAGATCCTTAATGCCAAATTTACCATGCAACAACTATTTCATGTAAGTTATTTCAGTGAGATCTTGGCCTGCAAGAACTAAGTCATCCACATATGTTAAAATAATAGTGAAACCTTATGGAGACTGCTTGTTGAAGAGAGAGTAATCTTCCTTAGACTGTGTATAACCAGAAGAGAGCAACACCTCAGTTAGTTTTAGGTTCCACTGCCTACTTACTTGTCTAAGTCCATAAATCGGCTTAGTAAGGTTACAGACCAGACTAGGTTCTAGCAAAGATAAACCCTGTGGAGGTTCCATGTACACATCTTCATCCAATGAGCTATAAAGGAAAGCTTTATAAATCCAGTTGATGAAGATGCCAACTTTATACAGATGCAAGGGAGAGGAGAAGCCTAATGGTAGTCATCTTATCAATCGGGCTAAATGTCTCCAAGAAATCAAGTCCCTCAGTTTGTGTAAATCCCTTGGCAACAAACTTGGCCTTGTGCCTTTCAATGGAGCTATCTGTATTGAGTTTGGTCTTAAAGACCCATTTACACTTAATCAGTTTCTGTCCTGTAAGAAGAGGAGAAAACTACCAAGTATGGTTAGACTCCAAAGCTTACAACTTAACATTAATTGCATTTTGCCAACAGACCTCTTTAATGGCTTCAAAATAAATAGTAGGCTCTCAAATAGTAGAAAATGTTAGAGAAAAATGCTTATGAGAAGGATTCAAAGAATCATAAGAAAGGAATGAAGATATGGGATACCTTGCATCATGATGATTGGATGAGATGCCTAAAGTTGCTAATGTATGATGAAAGTCTTGAAGATATGAGGGAAGATGTCTCTCTCTGTTGGACCTTCTAGGTTGGGTTGTAGGTGCAGGTGAGTAATGGTCAGGTATGGTATGTTGTTAAAGTAGACTATCAATAGGTGAAAGAGTGTTTGGTATGTGATCTTAGTGGATAGGAGCAGTAGGTGTGATGTAAGATGGGTCATCATCATAAGCAATAAGGTGGTTAAAATAAGTCAAAGGTGAATTATTGTGTTGAGGAGTAGGTATAGAAGGTGTCATGGGAAATACATTTTCATGAAAAGAAACATTCCTAGACAAAAAAATTTCTTTGGATTTTAAATCATAAAGGAGATAACCTTTTATACCTTGTTTATAGCCTAGAAATATACATTTTCTTAACCTGGAATCAAGCTCTGTTCAATGTGAAACTAATGTAGATGCAAAAGCCAAACAACCAAAAACCTTCAAGGTTGAAATGTTAGGTATTTTACCATTGTGCAAGACAGTGTAAGGTGTTTTATTTTCTAAGAATCTGGTTGGAAGTCTATTAATTAAATATACAACATGGGCTATAACATGATTCTAGAAAGTTTTTGGAACATATGATTGAAACATTAATGTCCTAGCTATACCTAAAATATGCTGGTGCATTCTTTCCATAATTCCATTTTTAATTTGTTCCACTACACCTTCAATGAATACTCTAACTGCAAACCTATCCCAACTGGCTTTACCCGAGTAGGCAAGGCTTTTTCCCATATCAATGGATTGGGATGACATTCTTAGTATACTATAATCAACCACAAAAAATATCAATTTTTTAATTTTTTTCAAACAACTTTACTTTTTTATATATTTATATTCTTATTATCCATTACCATGGTTAATTAAAAAACCCCAATATTTATATTCTTAAGGACTATGCGCACCCTTACTCCCTATAAATATATATATATATATATATATATATATATATATGTTATATTCCCTTAAACGCTAAACCATAATTATGTATGTATAGCATTGATTCTCTTAATAATAATGTAAACCCTTAATGCAAAAGCCCTACTTATGTTATTATTCCCCCTAAACCCTCAACATTAATCAACTTATGCATCATATTCTTTAACCCATTTTTTGCTTCTATATTTTTATTGTAAATTAATATAAATATCCCTTATTTTATTACTCATGATTTATGTATATTTTTAATGCATTTTATATATACATAATTAACGTTTGAATGAATGTGATGCATTCTTAACAACGTGCCGCTATAAATTAAAAAAGTTATCCGATGTTAATGTATCTAAATGCTAAACCCTAATCGAATTTGTATCTAAACGTTTTTCGATTCCAATTACAACATATAAACAATTCTCATACTAATTTTTAACTTCATATACAAAATTACAAAAAAACACCACAATAACATTAAAAATGTTAAAAAAATATATTTTTTATTTAAATATAAGCAGAGTTAACATGCTCCATAATTTTGGTCCACACTCATGCACCCTAAATCCAAACCAATCAGAACCATTAATTCCCATGCTCCACCATCCAAACCAATCATCCATATCAAATTACTCTAATTTTACCATACACCGCACACCCTCATTTACACCCATGCACTACCACCCAAACAAATCATCCACCATCAATCCCTTCAACTTTACGCTATACCTCGAGAACTTATCCCTACCCGTGCTCCACTATCCCTAACATCACCACACCCATGTGCCACAACGGAGATGAAGCTCCTTCTTCACAGCCAAACGCACACTCGCAGGGGGAAGAGTTTGGAAACTGGTGTTTAGAAAATGAAACGGAGGCTAAACACTAAGGAAAATAGGTTGAAGTAGGTTAAAAAATATGTAATTAATACCGAGTATAAAAAATTATGAAAAATAGCTAGTGTTAAAATTTAAAAAGTAATAATGATTTCAATTTTTAATACCAACTAGTGTTATTAAAATGTATAAAAACGGGTAAAAAATCAATAAGTGTCATCTTTTTAACATTATATTTCAAAGTAACTAGTGTTAATTACAAGTGCTAAATCCTCTTTGTGTAGTACTGATGGGTGTAGTCTAGAGAAGGGTAGTTTCTATATCGATAAAGATTGTGGTATTTCCACTGTAGGGAACCAAGAAATAAACGACATAGGGACAAATGAACACGAACAACATGTCATCCATAATAGAGTAACATTGCACAAGACACAAATAAAAAAGATAGGATGAAGGTAGACATTGAGGAACTTTAACTTCTTCTTCTTCTCTATCTCTTTCTTTTCTTTCTTTTTTTAATTCTTCATATGTTGGACAAGCCCCATTCTGAAAGAATTTTTCATAGAAAGGAGGAATAAGTTCCTGATGCCACGATTTTGAAGCGGGATCATAATGTTCAAATAAGAAATTATAATATTTTTGTTTAGTTAGTAAACTTTTGGATTAAGGACCTCTCCAGTAGTGAAGAACATAAGTTGTACCTTTAAGATTGGTGACAATTACATGTTTGGGGTGGTTGAGAGAGGAGGCAGGCCTTATGATGCAGTTGAAAGGGACATCATCAGTGGGATCAATCTCGTAGACATCCTTGGAGGGGGAGATGTTCATATGAGGATCACGATTATCACCTCTTGTTTTTGGGTTAACCTCAAAATTAAAACCGCCAGCAAGATAAATTTTACCTTCCAATTTGAAGGGCGTCATGCAGAAAGGAAATCGCTGATCATGTTTCACATGGTAATTTATGGACAAAAATGGTGGTTGTGGTGAAAACTTGTTGTTAGGGTTCCACAGAATCTATTTATTCAAATCGATGGCCATCAACTCATCTTTCATTTGCAAAAATTGGAAATCATGTTTTTTTAAACAAAATGCCCCCGCCTCCACTTGGATACAATCAGAAATCCTTTTACTTTCAACTCTTCCATCTCTTTGGTGCACCTCTCTTCCTCTATTTATCCAATGATAACCAAACAACCAAACTAAGGTTCCTTCCTTAGTGTCTGTTTGGTATATAGTTGGATAAACAGAGTTATGAAAATGAAAAATCATAAGGTTAATATCGGGGTTGGTTAAAACTGAGGATCTGTTTTTAACCATAGGATCTTCTTTTGGGGTTGGTTAAACCGAGGTTTGACTAACCCCAACATTTAACCAAACAAGGGCTTATACTTCTCTTCTCATGCAGGGCATGTTGGTGGGCCTTAAATGCATTTTATTAATGGGCCTCAAATGTTTTTAACATAATTTTCATACAAAAATAATTAAAATATTCTAACCATTTCCTTAATTGATTAATTTGATTTAAATGATTTTGCCTCCTACTTACATATACTTTTCACTAAAATAACAAAAAATTAAGACCACTTTAATCTTTTTCTTTTAAACCAATGTGTCTATTCTCTCTTACTCATCATTTTTATTTCTCCTAGCTTTTCCCTTGCTGACTCTTCATTTTTCACAAGATTTTCACTTATTCTTGCTCGTGCTCAATTTCATTACTGATTCTCACTCACTCACTTAAGCTTATAAATCCAACATCATCGATTTGTTCTAATTTTATTGTTAGGTTTAGACTTCATGCTCCACTTTGAATATGCTTTTTATGCTTTATATAATTTCTCATATTTTCTTCTACATCATTCGATAGACCTTTATCATTGATAGGTTCAAGTTTCATTCTCTCTTAAGTTTCTCTCTAATAGTTATTAATTTTGATTATTCATTTTAATTTAATAGATGATAGCTTATGATTTCATACCCCACACCTTGTGTCTTAACAATGTTGATAGCTTTTGAGCCTTTAAAGTTGTGGACATGATTTAATGGGTAAATATTTTTTCTAATGAAGATTGCATTAAATAAGTAATTATGCTTTTTGTTTGTGTTTGTTTTGTTTCTACGACTGGATATTCCTATTCCTTTGGGTGAATAAAAGTTTTATGAACCAAAGAACAATGAAATCGTGGGAAAATAAATTAAAATTTAGATAGGCATAAGCAAATATTGTCGTTATTGGTTGCAACATCCCCTTAATGATTCCTAAAATTTACTTCAGAATCTGACTAAAATCAGAGGAAATTTTTTTCACTTTTAACTTTCCCGGCAATACATAGTAGAAATCTAAGGCCACGTTATGAAATGATGCCAAAATCTCAAGTTTTTGATCCTGGTAATCGATTACCAAAACCTTGGTAATTGATTACCAGAGACCAATTGTACAGAGAATTAATTTTTGTTTCTGATAGTTGATTATCAAACCATGGTAATCAATTACCATCAACACAATATCATTAATTATGTAGAAATTTACATGTTTGCCAACTTCTGGCCTACCTAATTTGTCATTTTAACTCTAAACACTACAAAACTTCATAGGCATTATGTTTTCTCTATTCCAAAACTGTTGGCACAGTCCATTCGCCAAAATTCCTATGTACAACCAAGATATGCGCTAAAATGCATTTCTTCTAAAACCTCATCAACACAATGCCTAAAGCTCTTCAAATGGTCTCTAAATTTGGGAATAAGCATAAGTTCTAAATAACATAAGGAGCCTATTTACACTCTCTGGGGGTTCTAGTTCCCACGGATCACAAAATCACCCTTCCAGTTGCTAATTTAACCTATTATTCACCTAATATGCAATGTCTCATTTCATCAATCACAAACTTATCAATTCTCTATCAATGATCGATTCCTACACTATGTTTGATATAACCACACCTTTATATCAATACACACAAGCAAACACAATTCACCTGCCCATATGATCTCATCATCAAACAAAAATGGCTCTGTGCCAAATATACACGCGTAAGCATTAAATATACTACTTTCACCTCATCAAGTTCCAAATCCTAAATCACCATCATTAATCTTTCACACGTAAACACTAAAAATCATTATCACAAACTAAGTCAAGACATACCAAAAATATCATCATTCATCATCGCCATAGTTTTAACTCAACACATAACACACATAATTAACTTCAAGGTTTTACACACTACAACTAAATTATAAAATTCATCAAGGTTCACCACTACAACAAATTACATAATCTCAAATTCCTTTCCTAGCATCCGCTTTCTACTTGGTCCTTCCCCCCGGGGCATCAGAAACCTCCCTGTCATTGATTACTAAAAAGAAAATAAACCACAACAAGGATGAATGTTGGAAATCATAATTAATAAAGAACTCCCAAATAGTGAATAGGGTAAAAACTTAACCTTAATATTCATCATTGCATCAAAATCACCACCAACCTATCGGGCCATCCAAAATCTAACATATACACCAATAATTTCATTCACTTTTCAAATGCTTAGTACTCTAATTACATACTCACCAAACATACTATCATATTAGCATTATAACAAGCCCACCGACTATCAAAGGTATACGCCAATATAGATTTCTTTTTATTTCATTATTTCAATCAACAAAGTTATTGGTTCGGAGAACAGACTTAGAAGGGGGGATTGAATAAGTCTGTTCCCTTTTTTCAAACCAAAAGTTGATATTTAATCGTAATAATATTTTGCATAGCGGACCAGACTTTTGCGAGATAGCGAGCGTGATTCTTTGGTTGAGTGAGCGTTATTTTCCAGACTCTTACTATCAAAGATAGTAATGATAATGCACTAGACTTTTGATAGTTAAGAGTAGAGAGAAAGATACAATACACAAGCAATTTATACTGGTTCACTCCTAATATAAAAGCTACATCTAGTACCTTCAAATCTGAAGGATTTTCACTATGTAAAAATATTTCCTTTTACATAATCAACTCAAACTGAGCTTATGAGACTCCAGCCACTCCTGGCTTAAGCACACCCAGTGCTTCTGAGTATTCTTGAATCCAGTCACTCCTAGCTTAAGCATAATTCGTGCATCTGAGTATTGTTTTGCAAGCACCCACTCCTGGGGTAAACCCAAGTATTCTTTCATGAGACACTCCTGGCTCAAACCCAGGTGAAATTTATACTCATTAATTATATAGGATTGTTAGTTTTCCTATAGCTGTTTGTATCTAGTTTAATTTCACTTTTTCTAGTAAGTTTAGGTCAATCTTTACATGTTATTTTTGTGTTCATTTTGATGTCTTTTGTGTCATAGAACCCTACCTTCCATTTCCTTACAGTTGTGGAAGAAGATGCTTGCATTTACCTAGTTGTAGTTTCCTAGTTTTGTACCTTTTGTGCACTATTTTGGAGCAATTTGTAATTCTATTTTTACTATAGTTTTTTGAATAAAAAATAAGTGAAAAAAGTGTGAAAAGAAAAGATCTTGAAAGGTCCATTGTTTATGCATTTATTTGGTCCTTTTATTGGCAAAAAGTGTAAAAAAATTCATTAAAACCTCATACAATTAATTTAAAAAATTCTAGCAGCTGTAATTGTTCTTGTGCAGTACTTTAATTTATCTTTTTGTTTTGCATTGTGCACTTGTGTTGAGGGAAAAAGGCTTTGGAAACTATATAAGGAGGTGTTGGTCTTGTAAGCATTCTAGAGTTTCTAGTTTGCCTTTGTGTGCCTTCTTTCTTTGTTTGTATCTTAGTTTGTCACATTAATTTTCCACTTATGTACACATTTGTTCTTTAAACTTTTGTTGCTTGTTAAGTTCTTGTTTGTCATATCAATTTCCTTTTGGTTTAACTTACTAATTTTCCTTTTCTTGATTGTCTTTTTCTCTCTAACTTTTGTCATTTGAGTATTTCTCTTTCTGACATTCTTGAGATTAAGGATTGGTAAGGACGTCATTGTTTGGGTAGCATATTGGAAGGTTTGAGATTTGACTTGAGAAATTGACCTAAGGCAAACTACAAGTATAGAGAGCATACACTTTGTGAGGCTAAGAGAGTAAATAATTTGAGTTTCTTTTTCCTTTTTCCTCTTACTTGTGCTAACCATTACTTTGAGTTCCCAAGTGCTTTCTTTGTAGCTTGGTGGACTACGTTGGTGTTAGAACCAAGTCTGGGGTCAAGACTAAGAAGTCTGAACCCTTGAGATTTGTTAATAATACCCATCAAGGCTTCCAGTTAAAATAAAGTATGTATGTATGGTTTGTTTAACTATTTTGTTTAGTGTGACAGAAAATTTTGTAATGCTCTAGTCGCAAAAAAGGGGGGGAGTCCATAAATTCAAAATCACTCCTGTAGTAAAGAGTCTGTACTCATCAGAGGATTCAAAGAATTGAGTCTCATTGAAGCTACAGACCCTGGATAACTACTCTTGTCTCGACTAAAAACGTTTGAAAAGAATAATCTTTCTTTTTTGTATAAGGAACTACAAGGACTTTCATATATCAACTCTATATTTATCACTAAAAAGGAAACAAATGGAAAAGCTGAAGGATTGCTTGCTTCTATCAAGAAAACTATCTCATATCCCAAAATGTCAGTAAAAACTGAACCTGAGCAAATCAAAAATCCTAAAGGTCAATGACTATAAAGATGTACCCAATTGCTTAAAATGGATAAGCAAAAAGTCACCTTTGATAAAGACTATTGTAACACCCCTATTTTTATTTTTATATTATAATTTTGAAGGAATTAAATTATGGTTCTTTAGAACTTTTTAATCTACGTATTATTTATGATTTTTTGGAATTTTTTGGAATTTTGGAATTTTTTAATAAAAATAATATTTTTTAAATAATTTTAAATTCATATAAGTGACTTAAATTAAAAATATTTATAAGAAAGTGAATTTAAATTATAAGAAAATTTTCTAAAATCCATTTCAAGTAGACTTATTTAAAAATTATCAGTTTGAGAAAAATCTTGATTTTTTCCAATCGTTAAAAAATTTGAAACGTATCAATAAATTTTTATTAACAGAAAATTTTAGATTTTTAAAATTTCAGCTTTATATTACTTATTATAAAATTAGTGAGGACTGATATAATATCGCTAAATTTCAAAAAGGACTCTTTTTGAATATTTAAAATATACCGAGTGAAGGGTTACTATTTGACTTAATAATTTTGCCGACAATTACTATGCAAATCACTGTGCATGTATGAAATTTTCAAAAGATGCACAGTAACCTGGAATAAAAAATTCAAAAATGCATAGTACTTTTATATTAAAATAATGGAATACATAGTAAATTTTTTTCCTATAAATATCGAAGGATTTCTTCTTTAGAATTCACAATTTCAGATTAAGTTTTCTTAATATAGTAGTGCTAGTGAGATAGTGGTGGAAGTGAGAGAGAGAAGAAAAGTTTTTGGAGAGAAGGTTCTGCCAAAATCCTAAGGTAAGAATACTTCTCTTTTATATTTTTTTAGGTTATTTTTATATCGTTTTTAGAAATCTGTTATTATACTGGAAATAATATTATTTTAAGTTACTATTCTGCATAGTAAATACTATTTCAATAGTAAATTACTATTTCAATAGTAAATTACTATTCAAATAGTAAATTACTATTTACTGTTACTATTTACCGTTACTATTCACAATTTACTATTTACTATTACTATTCAAGTTTTACTATTTACTGTTACTATTCACGTTTTACTATTTACTGTTACTATTCATGATTTACTATTCACTATTCACTATTCACTATTCACTATTCACTATTCACTATTCAAAATTTATCATTTCTGTTTTAAGTAGTAATCTTAATCTTCGTCTTATGCTTATACTGAAATAAGATTGGTATTAATATTTCTAGAAATCGGAGGCGCAAAGCAAATCCATTTTGAGTAACAATTCAAGGTAAGGGGGAGTGAGATAAGAGTATAATATGAAAAGACATAAGAATAATGGGAGGAGTCCCCTACTCCTTTTAAATTTGATAATATTATTATTTAAAATATTAACTTTTTAACTTAAAATTTATAATAAATTTTAAATTAAATATCCGGTTTAACTAACTCTAACATACCTATGCAAGGACTTGGACCATTATGACCTATATGGACTGGACTATACCTATGCAAGGACTTGGACCATTATGACCCATATGGACTGAACTATACCTATGCAAGGACTGGATTATATGGACTTACATATACCTATGCGAGGAATTGACCAAAAGGACTAAAATTGACTATATTAATAATCATTAAATTTTGTATTATGATATGTATTAATGATATTTAATTGATTTGATTATGATTTGATTATGATTGATTGATTGATGATATTTAGTTATGATTGATATTGTTTGATTTTGATTGATGATATTGTAATGTGAAGTTTGAGCATATAGCGAGCATGACGGAAAGCTAAAATTCAGTAAGAATTTCTTACCTTACTCTTTAAATTTTATTATCTTTTATTTCTTCTTAGAAATTATTTTTATTAACTTTATTTTCAATATTTAGAATAAAAAAAAATTAGTATTTATTTTAGAAAGAAAATATTTTATGAGAATTTATTTAATTAAATCTTGAGTTAAAGAAAACTTTTAAAATTTTAAGTATTTTTGGTTAATAATTACTCTCTTTTAATAAAACAAAATTTTTTAAAAGAAAATTATTTTATTTTTTCCAACTTAATAACTAAAAATATTTGGAAATAATTGAGATTCCTAAATTTGATTTTGTTCAGATTTAATTTGAGAAAGATTATGTAAAGTTTTATATGATAAAGTTTTTAGATATTTAAGGCTTAGAAACTCAATTTCAGTAAGATTTGAAAACTGTACCAAATATATTTCTGTGGGACAGAAATTCAGAGAATTAAGAAAATGTACAGTTTATTGAAATGATATTGTAAACCTTTAAGGGATTTAATAATTGAGTTTCTAAAAGCCTTAACCAACTCAATACGCGAGTAGTTCATGCATCATGAATCATTAAAGTGAAATGAAATAATATTGTCTGGGGACGGATTATAGAAACCGAGGATACATTAGAGGAGGCTTAATTACGAGCCTTGGGATGAGAGGGTATGAAAGGGTGCTTCAGGGGACCTGGGGTAGCTCCCTAGTGTCGGGTACTTTCACAATAAAAACTTTCTCAATCTGACTAGTCTCTAAGTGTTTCCATGCCAGTTGAGCTGTTCATATTATTATTATCCGGACTTATGGAACAGTGTAAACTCCTGGTTGGCCCAGTGCAAACTAAAATTTAAGGGCCCACATATATAGGTAAGTTATGATGAAGATATTGCATAACATTCATGCATTCATAATTGATTGTGTATGTGATTGTGATTGATATTATTATGTAATGTTTGTGAAAACCCTTTGTTGCTTATGTCTTATTCGAGAATATTATATTCTGTTTCTCACTCTTTTCTCCGTGTTTTTGTTTCACATGTTTTAAATTGATGGTTCAGAGGGAAGGATTGAAGAATATCGGCAGTAAATATAGCACGTTCTAGAAAGGGAGCTTGGTATGAATACCGTGGTCTAATGAATAAATAATGTTAATAAGTAACTGCTTCTGGGCCATGGAGTTTCCTCTCTTTCTTATAATGTTTAATATTTATTTCCGTTGGATGAATGTAAAATTACTTTATAAAGTTTTAATAATATTTGTGAGGTATTTCAGAAATAATGTATATAATTTATTCCGATAGTTTCTTTTTAACAATCATATCCTTAAAAAAAAAATTTACAAGTTTTTCTAGAATTTATTAAGGTGTAACAGAGGGTGTTACAAAGTGGTATCAGAGCAGTTAATCCAATAGGCCTGGGGAAAAGGTCTATCTTGCTTTGTCTGTAAACTCTGTATAGGTAGAATATCTGACTTGGTAGTAACTGTGATTGATGTGACAAATCTCAGTTACTGTGAAACAGGAAACTAATGGCTGGAAACGATCTTGCTGGAGTTGTAGAACGCTTAATCAATGCAATGGGAGCACGTGAAGGTCAAGGTAACGATGCCTTGAGAAGGCTGGACCTATTCAAAAAACGCAATCCACCTCGTTTCAAGGGAGGATATAACCCTGATGGAGCACAAATCTGGATTCGAGAGATAGAGAAGATCTTTCGAGCATTGCAATGTAATGAAGCTGATAAGGTAGTCTTCGCTACTTATGCCTTATCTGAGGATGCCGAACATTGGTGGGATAGCATGCGTAGACAATTCGAAGTCAATGACGTGGAGATCACTTGGGATTATTTCAAGGATATGTTTCTGGAGAAATACTTTCCAGCTGATGTTAAAGAGAAAAGACAATTCGAATTCCTGTCGCTGACCCAAGGAAATATGACCGTTGGAGAGTACGCATCCAGGTTTGAAGAGCTATCTCGTTTTCATTCTCATTATAATGATGCTACTAATGAAAGAGATCGGTGTGCAAAGTTTGTAAATGGACTGCGACCAGAAATTAAGGAAGCTATACGAATGCAGGAAATCTGTGAATTTTCTGTATTGGTAAATCGCTGCAGGATCTTTGAAGAAGACCATAAGGATAGAATAACCAAAAGTCGTGAGCCCATTCACAAGGCAGAAGAAATAAGAAGTGGAGGACCTCACCATCACCAAAGAAGAGATTTCAGAAGGAATAAGCCTTACCAAGCACCATTTCGCTGGTTTGGAGCAGCATCTGTTCCTAACAGACCCCAAGCTTCAACTGGAAGCTATTACCCAACATCTGCACCAAATTTTAAATGTTTTATCTGTGGAGGACCCCATTTGAAAAGGGATTGTCCTAAAAACACTTATGTTTGCTTTAAGTGTAACAAACCAGGTCATCACATCAAGGATTGCCCAGAGATGAAGAGAGAAAACCCTGAAGGTGCAAGTACAAGCATAAATACTCAAGGAGGCGCGCACAGTGCAGTCGGAAGGCCGAAAGCAAAAGGAAAGGTTTTTGCAATCACTGGAGAAGAAGCATCTCATGCTGATTCCATGGTAGAAGGTAAGTGTATCATTAATAAGATTTCTTTAACTGTTATGTATGACTCAGGTGCATCGCATTCCTTTATTGCCAATGACTGTGTAGAAAAACTAAAATTACCTGTGATAGAACTACCATTTGACTTATCTGTACATACTCCTAGAAACAATCCTATTGTCACTTCTAAAGCCTGTTGGAAATGCCCTATTGTCATAGATGGTAGGGACTTTAAGGCCAATCTTTTCTGTTTACCCCTTTCTGGCTTAGAAGTTATTATTGGGCTAGATTGGTTGTCTGACAATCATGTTCTAATAGATTGTCATAATAAAACCATAATGTTTAAAGAACCAATGAATTTGAATCCTGAGGATTCGAGATTTCTAACCGCCAACCAAGTGAGTGCCTCTTTAAAAGGAGGGGCTCAAGGATTCATGCTATTGCTTTCAACGAAAGGAGAGCAAGAATCAAAAATCAAAAATCTGCCGGTTGTGTGTGAATTTCCTGACGTTTTTCCTGAAGATATCCCTGGTTTACCCCCAGAAAGAGATGTGGAATTTGCCATTGATCTAGTACCTGGAGTTGGACCCATTTCAATTGCACCATACCGAATGTCACCTCTAGAATTAGCAGAGTTGAAGAAACAACTTGAAGAGATGATAGAGAAGCAGTTTATACGACCCAGTGTATCCCCCTGGGGTGCACCAGTGTTGTTGGTTAAGAAAAAGGATGGTAGCATGAGATTGTGTGTAGATTATCGGCATCTGAACAAGGTGACGATCAAGAACAGATACCCTCTGCCAAGAATTGACGACTTGATGGATCAGCTGCGTGGTGCCACGGTGTTCTCCAAAATTGATTTGAGGTCTGGATACCATCAAATAAGGGTGAAGAAAGAAGATGTATCGAAAACTGCTTTTAGAACACGCTATGGCCATTACGAATATCTAGTAATGCCTTTTGGTGTAACTAATACACCAGCCGTATTCATGGATTACATGAATAGGATTTTTCATCCATATCTAGATAAATTTGTAGTGGTGTTCATTGATGATATATTAGTGTACTCTAAAAGCAGAGAAGAACATGTTGAACATTTGAAGGTCGTGTTGGAAATCTTGAAAAAGAAACAACTGTATGCAAAGCTGTCGAAGTGTGAATTCTGGTTGGAAGAAGTGAACTTTTTAGGACATGTAATTAGTCAAGGAGGAATAGCTGTAGACCCTTCCAAGGTGGAGGCAGTTATAAAATGGGAGAGACCAACCACGATCACTGAGATTAGAAGTTTCTTGGGCTTGGCTGGATACTATAGGAGATTCATTGAAGGATTTTCAAAGCTAGGATACCCATTGACCAAGTTAACACGGAAAGGACAACCTTTTGTGTGGACGACACAATGCGAGAATAGTTTCCAAGAGCTGAAAGATCGATTTACTTCTGCGCCGGTGTTAGTACTCCCTGATCCACATCGAAGTTTTGAAGTTTACTGTGATGCGTCTAAACAAGGACTAGGAAGTGTACTCATGCAAGACAAGAAGGTTGTAGCCTATGCGTCGCGCCAATTAAGGCAACATGAGATTAACTACCCTACCCATGACTTAGAGTTAGCCGCTGTAGTTTTTGCCTTAAAGATTTGGAGGCATTATCTATACGGTGCAACATTCGATGTGTTTAGTGATCATAAGAGTCTTAAGTATTTATTCGACCAAAAGGAGTTGAACATGAGGCAACGGAGATGGATGGAGTTCTTAAAGGACTACGACTTTGAGTTGCAATACCATCCTGGAAAAGCGAACGTAGTAGCTGATGCTTTAAGTCGAAAGTCTCTACATGCGTCCACAATGATGATTAAAGAGCTGGAATTAATAAAAAACTTCAGAGATCTTAACTTAGCAGTAAAGGTTAATGCTAACAGTTACAGATTAGGAGCGTTGCAAGTGACAAGTGAATTCCTGAGGCAAGTTTTAGAGGCTCAAAGAGATGATGAATTCCTACAAGAAAAGAAAGAACTCTTGAAACAAGGAAAAGAAGTCGAGTTCAATGTAAGAAGTGACCAATTACTGAGGTATAAGGATCGAGTGTGTATCCCTAATCAAGAGGAGTTGAGGAAAGCAATTCTGGAAGAAGGCCATAAAAGTTATATGAGCATTCATCCCGGAGCTACTAAAATGTATCAAGATTTGAAGAAGTTATTTTGGTGGCCTGGAATGAAGAAAGCAGTGGCAGAGTACGTGGCTGCATGTCTAATTTGCCAAAAGGTTAAAGTGGAACACCAAAAACCCCCTGGAATGCTACAATCAATGGAAATACCGGAATGGAAATGGGATAGCATTACCATGGATTTTGTGACTTCTTTACCCAAAACTCCATTAGGACATGATTCGATATGGGTAATAGTTGATAGACTAACAAAGTCTACCCACTTTATTCCCATCAACATTCGTTACTCTATGGAGAAGCTGGCAAAATTATACATCAAGGAGATTGTGAGATTGCATGGAATTCCTTCAAGTATCATTTCTGATCGGGACCCTCGTTTTACATCACAATTCTGGAAGAGCTTGCACAAGGCTTTGGGAACAAGACTACGTCTAAGTTCAGCATATCATCCTCAGACGGATGGACAATCAGAAAGAACAATCCAATCTCTAGAGGACTTGTTATGAGCTTGTGTGTTAGAGCATAAAGGAAGTTGGAATTAATTCTTACCATATGTGGAGTTTACCTACAACAACAGTTTCCATGCTAGCATTGGCATGGCACCTTTTGAAGCATTATATGGAAGAAAATATAGGACCCCGCTATGTTGGTTTGAGACTGGTGAAAACTTGATGCTAGGACCAGAGTTGGTACAACAAACCACGGATAAAATCAAAATAGTTCAGGAAAAGATGAAGGTAACACAGAGCAGGCAGAAAAGTTACTATAACAAAAGAAGAAAGCCGCTCGAATTTCAAGAAGGCGATCATGTATTCTTGAAAGTCACACCTATGACTGGGGTCGGTCGGGCAATGAAATCTCGAAAACTAACTCCTAGATTTATCGGTCCATACCAAATAATTCATAAAGTTAGTCCCATTGCCTACCAAATAGCATTACCACCTTTTCTTTCTAATATCCATAATGTTTTTCATGTGTCAAACTTGCGAAAGTATATATCTGATCCTTCACATGTTATTGAACCTGATGTCATACAAGTTAAAGATAATCTTACATATGATGCACCACCTGTTAGAATAGGTGACAGAAGAATAAAACAATTAAGAGACAAGACAATTCCGCTTGTAAAGGTTATTTGGAGTGAAACGAGAGGAGAAGATGCTACATGGGAACTAGAAACTGAGATGAAAGAGTCTCATCCTCATTTGTTTTACTGATTAATATAAATTTCGAGGACGAAATTTTCTAAGGGGAGTAGAGTTGTAACACCCCTATTTTTATTTTTATATTATAATTTTGAAGGAATTAAATTATGGTTCTTTAGAACTTTTTAATCTACGTATTATTTATGATTTTTTGGAATTTTTTGGAATTTTGGAATTTTTTAATAAAAATAATATTTTTTAAATAATTTTAAATTCATATAAGTGACTTAAATTAAAAATATTTATAAGAAAGTGAATTTAAATTATAAGAAAATTTTCTAAAATCCGTTTCAAGTAGACTTATCTAAAAATTATCGGTTTGAGAAAAATCTTGATTTTTTCCAATCGTTAAAAAATTTGAAACGTATCAATAAATTTTTATTAACAGAAAATTTTAGATTTTTAAAATTTCAGCTTTATATTACTTATTATAAAATTAGTGAGGACTGATATAATATCGCTAAATTTCAAAAAGGACTCTTTTTGAATATTTAAAATATACCGAGTGAAGGGTTACTATTTGACTTAATAATTTTGCCGACAATTACTATGCAAATCACTGTGCATGTATGAAATTTTCAAAAGATGCACAGTAACCTGGAATAAAATATTCAAAAATACATAGTACTTTTATATTAAAATAATGGAATACATAGTAAATTTTTTTCCTATAAATATCGAAGGATTTCTTCTTTAGAATTCACAATTTCAGATTAAGTTTTCTTAATATAGTAGTGCTAGTGAGATAGTGGTGGAAGTGAGAGAGAGAAGAAAAGTTTTTGGAGAGAAGGTTCTGCTAAAATCCTAAGGTAAGAATACTTCTCTTTTATATTTTTTTAGGTTATTTTTATATCGTTTTTAGAAATCTGTTATTATACTGGAAATAATATTATTTTAAGTTACTATTCTGCATAGTAAATACTATTTCAATAGTAAATTACTATTTCAATAGTAAATTACTATTTAAATAGTAAATTACTATTTACTGTTACTATTTACCGTTACTATTCACGATTTACTATTTACTATTACTATTTACGTTTTACGATTTACTGTTACTATTCACGTTTTACTATTTACTGTTACTATTCACGATTTACTATTCACTATTTACTATTCACTATTTACTATTCACTATTCACTATTCACTATTCACTATTCAAAATTTATCATTTCTGTTTTAAGTAGTAATCTTAATCTTCGTCTTATGCTTATACTGAAATAAGATTGGTATTAATATTTCTAGAAATTGGAGGCGCAAAGCAAATCCATTTTGAGTAACAATTCAAGGTAAGGGGGAGTGAGATAAGAGTATAATATGAAAAGACATAAGAATAATGGGAGGAGTCCCCTACTCCTTTTAAATCTGATAATATTATTATTTAAAATATTAACTTTTTAACTTAAAATTTATAATAAATTTTAAATTAAATATCCGGTTTAACTAACTCTAACATACCTATGCAAGGACTTGGACCATTATGACCTATATGGACTGGACTATACCTATGCAAGGACTTGGACCATTATGACCCATATGGACTGAACTATACCTATGCAAGGACTGGATTATATGGACTTACATATACCTATGCGAGGAATTGACCAAAAGGACTAAAATTGACTATATTAATAATCATTAAATTTTGTATTATGATATGTATTAATGATATTTAATTGATTTGATTATGATTTGATTATGATTGATTGATTGATGATATTTAGTTATGATTGATATTGTTTGATTTTGATTGATGATATTGTAATGTGAAGTTTGAACATATAGTGAGCATGACGGAAAGCTAAAATTCAGTAAGAATTTCTTACCTTACTCTTTAGATTTTATTATCTTTTATTTCTTCTTAGAAATTATTTTTATTAACTTTATTTTCAATATTTAGAATAAAAAAAATTAGTATTTATTTTAGAAAGAAAATATTTTATGAGAATTTATTTAATTAAATCTTGAGTTAAAGAAAACTTTTGAAATTTTAAGTATTTTTGGTTAATAATTACTCTCTTTTAATAAAACAAAATTTTTTGAAAGAAAATTATTTTATTTTTTCCAACTTAATAACTAAAAATATTTGGAAATAATTGAGATTCCTAAATTTGATTTTGTTCAGATTTAATTTGAGAAAGATTATGTAAAGTTTTATATGATAAAGTTTTTAGATATTTAAGGCTTAGAAACTCAATTTCAGTAAGATTTGAAAACTGTACCAAATTTATTTCTGTGGGACAGAAATTCAGAGAATTGAGAAAATGTACAGTTTATTGAAATGATATTGTAAACCTTTAAGGGATTTAATAATTGAGTTTCTAAAAGCCTTAACCAACTCAATACGCGAGTAGTTCATGCATCATGAATCATTAAAGTGAAATGAAATAATATTGTCTGGGGACGGATTATAGAAACCGAGGATACATTAGAGGAGACTTAATTACGAGCCTTGGGATGAGAGGGTGTGAAAGGGTGCTTCAGGGGACTTGGGGTAGCTCCCTAGTGTCGGGTACTTTCACAATAAAAACTTTCTCAATCTGACTAGTCTCTAAGTGTTTCCATGCCAGTTGAGCTGTTCATATTATTATTATCCGGACTTATGGAACAGTGTAAACTCCTGGTTGGCCCAGTGCAAACTAAAATTTAAGGGCCCACATATATAGGTAAGTTATGATGAAGATATTGCATAACATTCATGCATTCATAATTGATTGTGTATGTGATTGTGATTGATATTATTATGTAATGTTTGTGAAAACCCTTTGTTGCTTATGTCTTATTCGAGAATATTATATTCTGTTTCTCACTCCTTTCTCTGTGTTTTTGTTTCACATGTTTTAAATTGATGGTTCAGAGGGAAGGATTGAAGAATATCGGCAGTAAATATAGCACGTTCTAGAAAGGGAGCTCGGTATGAATACCGTGGTCCAATGAATAAATAATGTTAATAAGTAACTGCTTCTGGGCCATGGAGTTTCCTCTCTTTCTTATAATGTTTAATATTTATTTCCGTTGGATGAATGTAAAATTACTTTATAAAGTTTTAATAATATTTGTGAGGTATTTCAGAAATAATGTATATAATTTATTCCGATAGTTTCTTTTTAACAATCATATCCTTAAAAAAAAAAATTTACAAGTTTTTCTAGAATTTATTAAGGTGTAACAGAGGGTGTTACAACTATCAAGGCAAAGTATTTTGATGTATATCCCTAAAGCTCGACAGATTCAAGCCCTTACAAATGCATGGTTATCCTGTCCTTGAATCAGTGGCTAAATCAACGGCTATCTCAAGGAAGTATATAAATACAAGAAGATTTCAAAATGTATGTGAGTTGTTGTTGTTAAAAAGGTTTTGAACATTCTCTGATCTCTTACAAGAACAAAAGTCTGAAAGACTTTCTATGTAAAAGTTTCTAACTTCTTGTATCTTGTGTAAGTCTTCTTTGTAGTTCTGCTTCTAGTAGACCTTGACTTATCGCAGTCTGTAACTTATAATACCTATCTTCATATTTCATATTTTTGTACGTTGAGTTATCAGTTGTATAACAAAAACTCTTTATCACTCATCTCTGTGTTCTGTGTCCAGTGTTGCTCACCAGCTCGTAGTCTAAGTTGGAAACACTTTGTGGCGTGAAAAAGCTTTTGAAAGAATACTTGGGTGTTTTGAGCCAGAAGTGGCTTGTTGAAAAAATACTTGAGTTTAAGTCAGAAGTAGCTGGAGTCAAGAATACTTATAGCACTGGTCTGGTGCTGTTGTTGTAAAAGGTGTTTTTGTAAAAGTGAAAATCCTTCAAGTCTGAAGGTATTAGACATAGCTTCTGCTATGGAAGTGAACCAATATAAATTGCTTTGTGATTCTCTCTTCACTCTCAAGGTTTGTTCATAAATATTAACTATTTAGAGTCCGTAAAATCGTGTAAAATGAGTTAAGACTTATTCAACCCCCCTTCTAAGTTTGACTCTAAACCATCACTTGGCATTAGAGGAAGTCTTAGGAGACCATTGTATTGGAGAGCCATTTTTTGTAATAGTTTAGGAAATTATGTTTCATTTTTATTTTCTTTTCCCTTGTATTTTGTGACTTTATTTTTAAGTACTTTTCTTAAGCCCTTGTATTTGGACACTAAGGACTTTGGACTTTGGACTTTGATTTTTAATTAGTTGATTAGGAGTAATTGCGCTTAGGACTTAGTTTATTTTTGTGCACCTGACTAGTTTGTGTTAGTTTAGTGTAAGTGCGGTTTTTGCATGCTAGGCCTAATTTAAATTTTTGCACCACCAACTAGTTTGCTTTACTTGCTTTCTAGTTAGTATAAGTGCATTTTTGCATGCTAGGTTTAGTTTAAATTTTGCACCCCGACTAGTTTTATCTACTTGTTTTCTTTGTTGTATTTTCTTGCTTTGTCTTTGTGTTATTTTCTTTTTAGGTCTTAGAACACTTTGAGTGACCCGACTAGTATCTCATCTCTTGCATCTTGCATTATAATGTGTCATCATATAGTGAGAGAGAGATCCAACCCCCCTCACATGAGAATAATCTTAGAAAAATTAAATAACATGTCTACTAGGTTAAATAACCTAGAAAATATAGAGGATAGAGAAAGAACCACTAGACATAGTAGGCGTAATAGACATAGACATAATGATGAAACTAATGAGGTCAAGGATAGGCATCATAGGAGGCACCATAGGCCTTATAAGGAGGATGGTTTGAGAGAGGTCAAGTTAGAGGTCCTACCCTTCCATGGAAAAAGTGATGTAGAAGCCTACCTTGATTGGGAGATGAAAGTTGAGCAACTTTTCACCTCCCACCAAACCAAAAATGAAAAAAAGGTTAGGATTGCCACCCTAAGTTTCCAAAACTATGCATTAGTGTGGTGGACCCAAATCCTTAAAGATAGGAAGAGAGACCATTTCCCAGCCATTGATGAATGGGATGATTTAAAGGCTTTACTTAGGAAGCGTTATATTCCCTCCTATTATAGGGGTGAGTTATTGGCTAAGCTCAATAAACTCACCCAAGGTTCCAAAAATATGGAGGATTACTATAAAGCCTTAGAAATGGCTATGATTAGGGCCAATGTTGAGGAGGATGAAGAAATCCTCATGAATAGATTTTTACATGGCCTTAATCATAATATTAGGAAAAGAGTGGAACTTCCACCTCATGTGGACATTGAGGAGCTTCTCCATCAATACACACGAGTAGAAGCTCAACTCATGGATGAAGCTTCTTAATATAAAGGGGATTCCAAACCCTTTAGGCCTAAGTGGAAAGGCAAAGAAGACCTTATCCTACAAAAAGAGGGTAGTTAGAGAAAGGGCAGGGAGCATGATGTGGGCACTTCATCTCTTAGGCTTAAGAGTGAGGTTCATAGGGATCATCCTCTTACATAACCTTCTAAACACACCCTTTCTAAGAATGTCAACTCTTCATCCCAACCGTCTTCTTCAAAAACAAGTTCTATTAAATGTTTTAAGTGTTTGGGAAGGGGTCACATTGCCTCCCAATGCCCAACCATGAAAACCATGATTTTAAGAGGCATTGATCACTATTCTAGCTATGAGGAATCTTCCTTTTCACACTCTAGTGATAGCTCAAATAGTGATTCCTATGATAGTGAACATGTTCTTGGAGATAAAGGTGAGCTCTTTATGATAAGAAGGCTTCTTGGAAGCCACATTATTGATGATGACACTACACAAAGAGAGAACATCTTTTATATAAGATGTTACATTAAAGAAAAACTTTGTTCTCAGTATGGATAGTGGTAGTTGCATAAATATGGCTAGCCAAATACTGGTTCACAAACTTGGTTGTGCTCTAATTGATCACCCAAAACTTTATAAATTACATGGCTTAATGAAATGGGTGAGATGTTAGTGAACAAACAAGTTCTTCTTTCTCTTTCCATTGGCATATACCATGATCAAGTTTGGTGTAATGTTGTGCCTATGAAGCATACACATGCCTTGTTGGGTAGACCTTGGCAATATGACAAGAATGTTACCCATGAGGGTTTCACCAACACCCTCATCTTTGTCCATAATAATAAAAAGTTTGTCTTGCATCCCTTGTCTTATAAACAAGTTTTGGAAGACCAACTTCAAATAAAATTGAAGAGGGATAGGGAGGTTGGGCCTTCCACCTCCCCTCCAAAACCTCTAAAACAAAAAAAATAAAAAACAACAAAACCATAAAGATAAGGGTAAAGGGATTCTCACTCTTGATGATCCCATGAGGCATTCTTCTCTTTTTCCCTCCAAACTTCATGTGAAGAGAGCCTTGCTCCTTCACCAATCCTTCTACATGCTTCATGATATATACACTTCTAGCACCTTTTTATGCTTTATGGGCCCCTTTTTTTCTTTGCCCATTAAAGTGTTTTATCCTTTAGAGGTTTGCTTTCCAACCTCTCGTAGTTACTATATGATGGATGGATCTTTGTGTGTACATAGTTTGATTAAGATTACTTGTAGCATGTATATAGTCACCATATGATCTTTTAGGATAGGAATATGTCTATACTCTTTTGAGTTGACCTTCCCAAGAGTTTTGTCTTTTCATATTTTCCTTATATCTAGGATATTTATAGGTTTACCATTTTGTTCATTGCTTAATAATTTATGTCTCCAACCTCTGTACATATGATCATATTGTTACTATTCATTTTCATAGGGGATTATATGAGGGGTTAGTGTTATCTTTATGTGCCATGCATGATCTACTCCCTAATTCAAATGCCATTACGCATTATGATCCCTTTAGGACAGTTCATTTTACTCTTTTGCTTCATATGCCCTTGATTACTTCTACTATACATGATTATTTCTCTATACCTCATTTTATCCTCATTGAGCATTATATCATTCATAATATCTCTAGGATACATGAGGGATTCCATTGGTTACTTTATGACTTCATGAGGGATGTTTATTTTCTATTCTTTTATAATATCTTTTCTTTTATTTTCATACAAGTAAAAAGGTTAGTATTTGACCTTGATGACACGTCTCGTGTCTTTCCTTTCTTTTGCCTTTGTTTTTTTTCTGTCACTTTTTGTTTTCTTTTCCTTATTAGCAACTCACTTTGTTCTTCCTTCATCTTGTAAGTTTGTCAGTACTTTGAGCATTGCCTTGAGGACTTTCAGGATTTGAGGACAAATCCTCTCAAAAAGGGGGAAAATGACACATGCCTTACTTGTTCCTTATTTGAGCCTCTTTATTGGGTTTGGTTATCATTTGTATATAATTTATTTTTATGTTATTAGTTTTAGAAATATTTTAGGATTAGAAATTAAGACCTAGTTTTGGGCCTTGCATGGCCAAAATTTTCATTTTAGGCCACTTTTGGGCCTTGTATAGGTGTTAGCTTGCTTTGGGCTTCTTTTGAGCCATATATCTTTAGTTGTTGGGCCTTGGGTGAAGCTTTTTCAAGCCTACCCAAGCCAATTCTAAAAATTCAGTTTTCAAGGAGGTATAAATACCTTATTTCCTTTGTAATGCTTCATAATTCAAGTTTTAGTGAGTTTTAGAGTGAGATACTTCTCCTTCTCTTTATAAAGTAAAAGCCTTGGCTGCTTTTCTAGGTTCTTATCCTTTGGCTCCCTCCCAAAGGTGGTAAATAACCTTCTCCTTATTTGTCTAGCCTTAGAGAGTGGTGGAAATTACTTCTCCCACTCTAGTCTTCCATTCTTCTCCATTTCTCTTGCAATTGCAATTCCTATCTTAGATCTAGGTTTTTCTTCACCAAAAGTCTTCATTACTTCACCATATATGTCATGACCTACACCATATCCACATGAATTCAAAATTTGTTCATCAAATTGAAGTCTCCTTGCCTTGGATCTAAAGAATAGGGAAGACGAAGATCCATCCTCCTTAAGGAATTGAAGAAATTCCTACAACAGGTGGTGAGTTACCTGGTCAATGCATGAAGTTTCCTGAACTTAAATCCATATATAGACTAGAAAAGGTTCGACCAAGGGGATGGTTATTCATTATTGTGTTGTGTAGTTATGTACCAAATTCAAGCAAACACGACATGCCTATTTGTCTACTTCTTCTCAAGTATCTAAGAAATAAAAATTTAAATCTTTTTATTTGGAATACCATATCATTTAAAATAAATAAGACACTACCAACTTCCAAGAATTGCATAGAATTTTGTTACTACACTCTATGAAGTTTTGCCATGAATAGTAATACCAGAAAAATTCTTATACAAATTTCCATGTATCAACTATTATATTTAAAAACTAATAGCTGCAAATTAAACATATAAGAACAGTTCACATTATTAGACCTCTTTTAAACAGAAAGAAAACAATAAACATTTTATTTTTTAACATCAATAACTCAATAAAAGTTCCCCTACCATGATTCAAGTTTAGAGCCAAAATGTACAAAAATAAGAATGCAGGGCTTCAACGAAATTGGAGAACCACTCCAAAGTTAGCTTTAATCTTCTTGTCATTGTATATAAATAACTGAGTATTTTTTGTTAGCTAGTTATTATGTTTGTTACAATTGGTTTCTATTAGGGGCCTTTATCAGTTAGTAGTGGTTAGTTGTTATTTTCTGCAATTAAGTATATAAGTTTGGCCTCTACATAAATAGTTGTTTTCTCTTACAACATTAAGAATACTGAATCATTCTCTCAATCAAAAGGCTTTCATTCTCTATAGTCTATTCTCATTTTTTATTATATTGTACTGAAGGAAAACATCTAACAAGGATTGAATCAACTAAGAAAAGCAAAGTCAGCAGACAATAATTTATGTCATCCAATTACAGCAACACAGTAATCTTGCTTACTAACGAACCTTGGATACCTGGTAAGACATAAGTACAATATGTCATGAACACAATACTGCATAGATACGATAACATGGATTTTTATATAAAAATAAATTCCGCATAAATGCACAATGTTAATATTTGTAAAGAGGAAGCAATCATCTTTAATACATACCAACGCCAGTGAATAATGATCACATGTTACTCATAAAAACCCATAGTTGCATATATTTCCGTTCCTGACATTAAGATTTTATGTTGTCCCCTATAAACCTGTTACAAAGTTAAATATTTTTCTCTAATCCATGTCAAAGACGACTTTTTATAAGTACCTACTAATTATCATATCTTCAATAATATAAAGGAAAGACAGAGACATATGTAATTTTAGTCATGTTTAAGGTATCAAAGCCATACCCTAAACATATCGGTCAATAAAATTTTAAAAATAAAGGATGATGCTCCTTGGATGTGTATCTGAGTATTGCATCCATATTGGCAAGGGATACTAATATGAAATACTTTTCCAGTTTTGTAGTACTTGGGCTTCATAGCTTCCTTATCAAGTAAATGCACGGAAATCAAATCTTTAGCATATAATCTCTTACACACATAAAACTCAAATAAAGCATCTACCTCTAACAGGCCTAGAGAACAATTCCACTAATAGTTAAGTCAAAGGAAAGTATATGTCAAAATATTAACATAATTTCCCTTCTAACTCATAATTATTTATTGATCTTTTAGGCTCAACATTGCTTTTGTCAATCTACAAACATCAGAAATTCACAATCCTGCTAAAAAATCTGACTAACAAATTTGACATATATCAAAGTAACTATACTAGCATTTCCAATTAAGAAACTCAACATTGCAGGTCACGTCACTTTCATTCATTCATTTTAAAGCATAGATTATACTAAATGAATAGTCGTTCTAGTGACCATACTTTGGAAAAACAGAAAGGACCCAAATCAAGAAAACATATGCTTCAACATTGATATACTCATGTGCTTTTAGTTTCACACAATTAATATATCAGATATTATTGAATTGAATTTGAGTTTCCCTCCACACTAGGCAAGTGGCAACAAAAAATTAATCTGACCGAGAAAACATAAAATGAGGGAAGGGTAGGGAAACTCACAACAGAGAAAGCCTTCCAAAGTTTAGCATTCTCAGTTTGAGTTTGAGCAGAGAGGTTAGAAGATGACATTGAAAAAACTCCAAGAGATGGCTCTTCAAGGAGCTTAAACTAAGCATCCCAATCTTGTTTCACACCATCATCAGGTTCTTCCACATCTTCATGTGGAAAATAAAAAAACTCACTCATATCATCAAGAACCCCATCCAACACACCTCTTAAATTCTTATAAAATAAGCACTCATCATTCATATTAACAATACACCTAAAAAACCAACACAACAAAACTAATAATCCATTATTAGTCAAGAAATTAAAAAGTTTTGTTCCAAAAAAATGATAGACATTTAAGCAAAAGCTAACTTATTTGACATACGACCATTGTGATAGACCCCATATGTTGTATAAGTATTCTCATCTTATTATATTTACAACACTAATTAGACATCAAACGAAGGTACAAGATTGGTTAAGTGATTAGAGAAGGACAAAGGGAGGGAGGAGAGGTCTTTGGAATCAAATTTCCTGCTAATATTTATAACAAGAACTAACTAAAATAGACAGACATATAGATCCATACACCCACCAAATGTCAAAGGGGACTAACTCATAAGAAGGTGTCTGAGTTGTTATGATTACATAAACAAAAAGTACCAATTGTACTGTATGGCACATTTTACACATTACTTTCTGTGAAGGTCTGTGACTCTAAAGGTCTAGTCTGTTGCTTCCGCAAGGTCTGGACCCTTGGGTTTGCACGCAGACTTAGCTTGATTCAGTTGCATTTTAGTTTCTATGTAACTACCTTGGTTCATAAAGGTTGTTAGGAATTGTTTCCTATAAATATGGTCCTTGGATTGATTGTGTAAAGTGTTGGAAAATCTCTAAGTCTTGAGTATTGGTTAACTTTGTAACCGTGTAAAATCTCTTCATCATAATTCAATTTTACTGCTTTTCCCATGGATGTAGGCTCATTTTGGCTGAACCATGTTAAACTGTTCGTGTTTATCTTCTTCCCTTTTATCTCTTATGTTTAATTGCTATCTCTACATTGGTATTTTAGAGTACTCTGTTTTACTCCGTTTTTAGTTCCAGATATTCTTTCTTTGGTATTTCTTTGTTCTTGTGTTTTCTTTGTGTTTCTTGTGATCAGATTATTCCATTAGAACTAACAAGTGGTGTCGTCTGTGGGAATGCCTGAAACATCAAGAAATCAAAGAATGAGTTCCACAAGATTTGATATAGAGAAGTTCGCTGGTGAAAATGACTTTGGCCTGTGGAAGATTAAAATGGAAGCCATCTTCATCCAGCAAAGCTGTGCAGAAGCAATCAAAGGAGCAGAGAAGATGGATACATGCTTGACTCCTAAAGAGAAGAAAATATGATTGAAAAGGCAAGATCTATGATTATCTTGTGTCTTGGTGACAAGGCATTAAGGGAAGTAGTAGAGAGACAAGACAACTGCATCAATATGGGTGAAACTGGAGTCTTTGTACATGACGAAATCTCTTGCGAATAGGCTCTGCTTAAAACAGCAGCTATATTCCTCCAAGATGAACAAGGCAAGAAGTGTCTCTTAGCAGATAGTAGATTTTAACAAGATCCTTGATGATCTTGACAATATTGAAGTAAAATTAGATGATGAAGACAAAGTCATCTTGCTGTTAAACTCTCTCCGCAAAAGTTATAAGCATTTCAAAGACGTAATCCTTTATGGAAAGGAACAGACCATTAGTCTTGAAAAGGTTATGACCTCAATCAAAGAGCTACAGAGACAATAGGAGTCCAAAACAGAGGGCAATGGTGAGAATCTTAAGGTCTCAAAAGGAAAGAAAGAAAAAAATGGAAAGGCAAGAAAGGAAAAAAGCCATTTCAGAAGGCTAAGTCTGGGGGTCATACTTTTCAGTATAGGTGTTATATCTGTAACAAGACTGGACATCTTAGGAAGAACTGTCCTGAGAACGCCAAGGGTCCCAAAGGCAACTCTAAAGTAGTAGATTTTGCAGTTGTATCAGATGGATATGAGAGTATTGGAGTTCTTGTTGCATCATCTTCGTAGACTCAAAAAGACTGGGTCATGGACTATGGATTCTCCTATCATATGTGCCCAAAGAAAGATTATTTTAAGACCTTGGATTTTAAAGAATGTGGAACAGTTTTTCTTGGGGATAATCATCCCTGCAAGATACATGGCATTGGAACCATCAGATTAAAGATGTTTGACAATAGGGAGTTTCTTCTCAAAGAAGTAAGGTACGTTCCTGATTTAAAATGCAATCTCATTTCAATAAGCATGTTTGATAATCTTGGTTTTTCAACAAGAATTCAACATGGTGTGTTAAACATTTCAAATGGGTCTTTAATAGTTGAAAAAGACTTTAAAGATAAATGTAATGGTTTGTTTATCTTAAATGGTTCTACTGTAATTGCTCACGCATATGTTGTTAGCAAAGAATGTCAGGATAAAACAAAATTATGGCATCTCAAACTTGGGCATGTTAGTGAAAAAAGGTTATTTGAATTGGAAAAATAGGATGTGCTTAATGGGGATAAAATAAATAAATTAGATTTTTGTGAAAATTGTGTGCTTGGTAAATCTCTTAGAGTAAAATTTGGGGTTAGGCATGCATATTTCTTCCAAACCTTTTGAATATGTCCATTCTAATTTGTAAGGGCCTTCTAGAGTTAAGACTCTAGGTGGAGGCTCTTATTTTCTGTTAATTATGGATGATTTTTCAAGAAGGGTCTGGTTATTTGTGCTTAAAAATAAGTTTGAAACATTTTCAAGATTTTAGCAATGGCACACACTGATTCAAAATCAGTTAGGCACTAGACTCAAGGTTCTAAGAACTGACAATGGCTTGGAATTTCTTTCAAAGCAGTTTGATGAGTTTTGCAGGAAACAAGGAATTAAAAGACATAGGTCTGTACCCAGAACACCCCAGCAAAATGGTTTGGCTGAAAGAATGAACAAAATAATCTTGGAACGTGTAAGATGCATGCTTCTTGGAGCTTGTCTACCTAAATGCTTTTGGGGAGAAGCTGCTGCCACTACTGTTCACCTAATTAATAGGTTCCTATCCTCAGCTTTAAATTTTAAGACACCAATGGAAGCTTAGACTGGAAGACCTACAGATTATTCTAATTTACGTGTGTTTGGATCTCTAGACTATGCTCATATCAAGGAGAGAAAGTTAGAACCAAGGGTAGTCAAGTGCATTTTTTGGGGATATCCTGAAGGTGTGAAAGGCTACAGACTCTAGAGATTGGAGTAGGTAGAGGCAAGTGCATCATTAGTAGAGATGTGATTTTTGATGAGTCAAGAATGGGTATATTGGAGGATTAGACTCTGCAGGAAAATACCTCAGGAAGTGAACAGACTCAGATTAAGGGGGAGCACTCATCAAAAGAGAAATAGACTCAGATTGTGGAGGATCAGTTTTTACAGTCAACAGACCCAGACCCAAGCAATACTGCAGGGGAACCTATTTTTTAGGAAACTAACAGCTCAGGTGGAGCTACTGATTTACATAATGTCCCTGATTATCAACTGACCAGAGACAGAGGGAAGAGAATTCTTAAGCCGCCAAATAGATATGGGTATGCATACATGATTTGTTATGTTTTAAGTGTGGCTGATGAAGTCCAGAGCATAGAACCACAGTCATTTGAGGAGGCCATGAAGTGTTCTGAAGCACAACATTGGAGTACGGCTATTCATTAAGAAATGGAGTGATTAAATAAAAATTAGACCTGGAAACTTATGGATTTGCCTATAAGGCAAAGGATTATTAGAAGCAAGTGGATCTTTAAAAGAAGTGATTAAATAAAAATTAGCCCACGGTCATTTTTTGGTTGAAGCACAAAGGTTTAAAGCTAGGCTTGTGGTTAAAGGCTTCACATAGATTTATGGAGTGGATTACAATGAAATTTTTTTACCTATTGTAAAACATTGTTCTATTAGAGTTCTGCTAAGCCTGGTAAATCAGTTTAACTTGGAGCTAGAACAAATGGATGTCAAAACAAAATTTCTTCATGGTGACTTAGAGGAAACCATCTTTATGCAGCAACCAAAAGGTTTTTCAAAAGATGGGAGCAAAGTTTGTTTGCTCAAGAAATCTCTCTATGGTCTGAAACAAAGCCCAGGATATGGTATAAGAAGTTTGATATTTTTCTGATTAAATATGGATTTTACAGATGCAGCTATGACAGTTGTGTTTACATTTTGAAAAGGGATAATATTTGTGTGCTATATCTTCTCCTCTATGTGGATGATATTTTGCTGGTAAGCTCAAGTAATGATGAGCTAATTTTGTTTAAAAGAATTTGGAAGTTTGAATTCAAGTTGAAGGATTTGGGACATGCTAGGAAGATATGGGGAATTGACATCATTAGGAACAGGAAACAAGGAAAACTCTTCTTATCTCAACAAGGATACTTGAAGAAAGTTGTTGAAAGATTTAGAACGCATCAATCTAAATCTGTTGAAACACCTCTAGGCTCTCTGACCAAGATTTTATCCTTACAGTCCCTTGTTACAGAGGAAGAAAAATTAAAGATGTCTTGTCTTGTATGTTAGTGGTGCTGACAGTCTCATGTATGGAATGGTCTGTACTAGATCCGATCTTGCTTATGTTGTAAGTTTGATCAACAGATTCATGGCAAATCCTGGCCATGATCACTAGAATACTTTAAAATAGGTCATGAGATATTTGAATAGATCAACAGATTTTGGTCTGAAATTTAAAAGGGTGTCTCAAGAAAGCAATCCTGTTACAGGCTATGTAGATGCATATTTTGCAAGCTATGTAGATACTAAAAAAATCTCTTACTAGTTATGTTTTCACTCTCTTTGGCGATGTAGTATCCTGAAAGGACTAGTGGGAGACCTTGGTATCCTCAACTACCGAGTCTAAGTACATTGCTTTAGCAGAAGGAGTGAAGGAAGGTCTGTGGCTAAAAGGTCTGGTGGGAGAACTTGGTATTAACCAAGATAGTGTTCCCATTTTTTATGATAGCCAAAGTGCCACTCACTTGGCTAATCATCCAACCTATCATGAAAGAACAAAACACATCAACATAAAATTCAATTTTATTAGAGAAATGGTTGATTCTAGGAAGGTTCAAGTTGAGAAGATTTCCACTAAAGAAAATCCTGTAGATATGCTCACTAAATCTCTTCCTAGAGTAAAGTTCAAACATTGTATGGACTTAATTAATATTACAAAATGGTGATTGATGCATAAGTGGAGAGTAGCTATGAAAACAAGTGTTTTTGAATCAAGGTCTGTTAGAGTCAAGGTAGAAAATTGTGAAGGTCTGTGACTCTAAAAGTCTGGTATGTTGCTTCTGCAAGGTCTGGTCCCTTGGGTCTGTACGCAGACTTAGCTTGATTTGGTTGCGTTTTAGTTTCTATGTAACTACCTTGGTTCATAAAGGTTGTTAGGCATTGTTTCCTATAAATATGGACCTTGTGTGATTGTGTAAAGTGTTGGAAAATTTAAGTCTTGAATATTAGTTAACTTTGTAACCGTGTGTAATCTCTTCATCATAATTCAATTTTGCTGCTCTTCCCGTGGATGTAGACTTATTTTGGTTGAACCACATTGAATTGTTTATATTCATCTTCTTCCCCTTTATCTCTTATTTTAATTACTATCTCCGCATTGGTATTTTAGAGTACTCTATTTTACTCTATTTTTAGTTCCAGATATTCTTTCTCTGGTATTTCTTTGTTCTTATGTTTTCTTTGTGTTTCTTGTCATCAGATTATCCCATTAGAACTAATATTTTCTATTGTTTATCTCTTTTCTTTTTTTGTCACAACATATGTCATTCTTTCTCTATTTGTTTTTTCCTTTTATTTCTTTTCTTACACACACACACACACACACACACACACACACACACATATATATATATATATAACCAAATAAATAATGTGTGCCATACATTCTTCTCATATTTACATGTATACAAAACATGAAGCATAAATAACATTATAATATATAAAAGAATATATGGTGGCCAAGTACCAATGGTCAAGCCAAGGGAGATAAGAAATAGGAGAAGGGATGAGGGAAAGAGATGATCAGCTTTAACCCCCCTCTAATATTTCTAACAATTAACTAACAATAATTGGAAAAGAACATTGAAATATATAGTCAATATTTAGTGTTGTAAAAAGAAATGTGAAATGCATGGGAAGTAGAGGTGCGTGTGGCAGTGAAGAGTGAGAGTGCCGAAAAACATAAACATAAAACATTACAGTGAGAAAGGAAGTGAAGTCTTTGTTTTTCTTTTTAACTGTAGTGGGACAACCCCTTATCTACACTTTTTTGTCTTCTTTGTCGTAGCTGTTAAATAAATAAATGAGTCATTTTTTCATTTTGTTTCCTCAAGATTAGCTAAGGTCCCCTCTTTCCCCTTTATTTTAAGACATTATCTCATCACCTCAATTCTAGGAAATTATCTTTATCCCTTATCTTAGGAAATTTTCCCTATCTTTGATGTATAAATATGCCCTCAAAGCCCTCTTTGTAATTCAAGTTACATTTTGAGCAATAGAACCCTAATTTTCCTAGAGTAATTCTCCAGGGTTTTGTGTTTTACGTAGTCAAGGTGAACATTTTGGCACCCATCATAGGGCCGGTAAAATGGTTCCCACATCACATAGAGGACTAGCTTAAAGAAAGAAGAAGATGGTGACTACACGTAGCAACCCTAGCCATAGAGAAAAAAGAGACACTCGAGGAAATCAGGCAGGACATCAGGGTAGTGACAGTCAATTGGATAAGGCTTTAGCTTTCGTTAAAACACTGCAATGTACCATGGAGAAGTTAAGAAAAGAAAACGAAGACCTAAGGAATCACCGATCGGAGGAGAGGGAGATCTCTAGTTATCAGAATACGTAAGCTAAAAAACCAAAAGAAGATAGACTAAAACATTTAGTCCCCTATTCGACACATCCATTCATAAAAGTCGTAATGATGGTCCCCATACCATTACATTATAAGTTTCCTACGATGGAAAAGTATGATGGAAGAAGCGACCTAGAAGAACATCTCACCATGTTCATAACCAATCTCTCATCTCTAGGGCGTCTGATGCCCTCCTATGCAGAACCCTCCCTACCATCCTCACTAAATGCACTCTACTCTAGTTCTCACATATTCCCCCCAAAACGTATCATGTTTCACCGAGCTCACGAAAAAATTCCTCACCCAATTCGCCTCTAGCTGAGCGGTTTATAGACTTCCCATAGCCTAGTCAATCTCAAGCAGGGACGAAGGGAGACACTTAAGCAGTTTATGGCACGCTTCAACTAGCAAGCCATACGAATCAAAGACCCAAGCCCGGAGGTGGCCTTCCATGTAATACGGACGAGATTGCACCCGGGTAAGTTTTTTGAATCTTTGGCTAAAAAGCCCCCGAGTAATATGGATGATTTCAAGAAGAAGGCAACACGTTTCATGAATATGGAAGAACGTGAAGTCAATCGGGTTGGGAGCTCTGAAAACAACGAGGCAAAAGCAGAACCACCAAGTAACACCATGTAATCATTCATGAAGGCATTCTTTTTCCTACTTGAGGGGTTTTTTCTCACTGTGTTTCCCCTGAGAGGTTTTAATGAGGCCCGACAAAATATCAATTATACAAGAACTAGTTGGCTTAATAATTCTTTACAAATTATATGATTTAACAATGTTCTTTAAATTGTGATTGCAATAAGATCTAAAACTCCGAGTGACGACTTGAGGGGTAATAACAAATTATTACTACATTAAGTCCTAAAACTTCGAGTGATGGCTCGGGGGTAAATTTCCAAGTGTCAACCATAAAACACTATTTTTAGCCCCACCTACGGAGCAGATGTAATGATTTTTATGAAATTAGGAGAGCCCTCTCTAAGAAAACATCCTACGACGAAGAAGAAAATGACACAAAAAAAGAGATAAGAAGACCCGAATCTTAATTTGGAAGAACAAGACATAGCCTACATCAAGATACAAGCAGCCTCTAAATAGAAATCCACTTAGAAATGGAACACACTGCTTAGGCCACGATCTTTTCGAAAAGGAGATATAATACTAAGAGTAGCTGACAACTATAACACTCCTGATTTTCTGTACTCGAATCCCGATGTGATCGACATAATTAATAAAAATGCGAGTAAATTTTTCGTGTTAGAAAACATTTCCGAAACACCACCATGACCACATCAAGACTCAAATCACAGAAAACCAAAGAGCGAGATTTCAAAACTTATAACTGGATCGATAAATAGTTGCCCATGCGGTATACAAAATAACAGAGCTTACAGCGGAAGAAAAATGTGTATACCGGGCACACGCCTAGTCCCATATATGAAGATATGAGAAAAGGCTCGGCAAAGCACGCAATGGCATAACATAGGCCTAGTAGACAACCGCCACCATTTTGCACAATCTGATAAGCATGCAATACCTAATATATAAACATGTAATCATCCATATGGTCATGCATCATACATGATTAAAATTCTTATTCATAAAAGCCCATAATCAGCCCAACTTCAATTCCTATATATCCACTATTAGTACATCAACCAAACGTATAACTATACTCACAATTCGTTCATCCATATCAATGATTACAACATCATATTATCCATCATATACATAACACATTACGTTATAAAGCTGCCGGCCAAGGCATTCCTCTACAACTATTTACCTTCCCAAAACTTCACTTCATAAACGTCCTCTCACCATGGTTTTCCTGCATCAATACTAAAAAGTAGACCACATGGGAGAGTGAGTTTACATTTTAAATGACGATATGAATACAATTGAAATTATGTGCATATGCATATCAACATTATGTATGCTTTGCTAAACGCATCAACAATCATCATAAATTATTAATTCAACAATATATATTCATTTCATGCTTATTTATCAAATCATAGCAAAGCAAGCATATACACATCTACAACACCGCCTCAATGGCCAACACATATCTATCATATCGCCCCAATGGGCCAACTCATCAATATAGACCATCTTGGTCTTTCATCAAGCCACTATGGGCTAAAATCATCATTTCCAATCATAATTAAATACGCCCTTCATTATATTGGGCCATATCATACATATCGTCATATTCAACGTCATTTCATATGTTCATATCATTTATTACTTTTATGTGGTCTTTCATCATATTAACTTCGCATCTCATCGACACCAATATTAACATCTCAATCATCATCAATCATTATCATATTCTGGCATATCTCCATACTATATGAATTTGACAACCAATGCAGATCCGACTGTGGGAATAAACACCAAGTTGTGGGTCAAGCATAGGTGTGCTACTATGCCCCTACTGCAGTAGTAAAATGTGTACACATATCTCAAAGCATGCATGCATCTCAACAACATGTTTTACTGGTACCAAACCGCGATCGCCCATCTGTAGCACTAGTCACCTTGTGACTTGCGGATCAACATCGTGGCCTTAACTACCACAAGTGCTACGGGCCCCTCCCGAACACACATCGAGAGAGCTGTGCCCCATCGGACACCGAGGTAAACTCGCTCACCATAGAGCCGCCCGCCCACTGGGCCTGCCACATAGGGTGCCTCGTCACCAAACTATGGACAGCTTCGTGACTCATACACCGAGTCACAGGGGAAAGTCATAATACGCTCGTGCACTGAGCCGCCCTCCCACTGGGCCTGCCTAGTGGAACCCCCTAATATTCCACATAGACAGCTATCAATATGCCAGTCATCATCATCATCATTATACTCACCAACATCTCCATGTACTCCTTAGTGGGCCTTCTCATTATTTATTTCTTGACCATGGGTTTCAGGTTTTATATGTGGCCTTTTCATCACAACATATTTCATAATTATTTCATCTCATACACGCAAGATAACACTTGCAAACAGCCACCATAGCATTTCAACGTCTCATATTATTCATCAATATCATCACACTTCATTTAGTGGATTTTCATCTCATTATTCATTACCATTGCTCAAGTATACTCATATAAGTATATATATATATATAAAATTGTATGGCATTCACAACATTATCAATTTCATATTTCATACCACACATACAAGACCATGCTTGTATCACACACAATGGTAAACGACAATTCATCAATATAAATTTACACCTCTTTGTGCAAGAGAATGTTCAACACCATCATCTAACATTATTTAATATCATATTCCCTCTAATTCATCCATTTATAATTCACACAATGTCGTTTGTTTATCCCTTCATACATTTCAAATCCATCCTAAGGATATATCTCATAATTCTATCATTGGGCTCTCAATATCATCCTTGCATTACTCCATCCTTAGAGGTAATTATATTATAATTAATTAGTCCCCATGTACTAATCATTCCCTTAATTATCTCATCTTATGAGGAAAAAGGGGTCCAACATAAACCCAGCACAAGGAAAAATGAAACAGATTTCATTTCTGGGCAACTCGCTCAAGCGAGATTCACCACCGCTTGAGCGAGATCAACATTACTCGCTTGGGCGAGTCCTTTCGCGTAGGCGAAATACTTCCAGTAGCGTTTTCACGCCCGCTCGCTTGAGCGAGCCACACCCTCGCCCGGGCGAGATTGAGGTGGGTCGCTCGAGCGCCTAAAAATCTCCTTGAGCGAAGAAGTATTAGAGCATCAGGTCACCATCTCGCTTGAGCGAGTCACTCTCGCTCAAGCGGAAATCTTCCAGTATCCAATTTCGTACTCGCTCGCTTGAGCGAGACTCAACATGCCACGCCTCTCGCCTAAGCGAGATTCACCCAGTGTCACTTTTCCATCATGCTCGCTCAAGCGTGGCCACTCCCGCTTGAGCGAGATTCGTCCAGTATCTCCCAACCTCAATCGCACGCACCTCGCTTGAGCGGAACGCCATCTCGCTTGAGCGAGATGGAGCCAGAAACCATAATACTGGTCCAGGGGATTCTCGCTTGAGCGAGAATCCATCCCGCCTGAGCGAGAATACCAGTACACGTTTAGAAACTAAGTCTTTCCCTCTTCTTCTCACATCAACTCCTTTATATATATAAGTTTGGCCTAGATTAATCTTTCTTACTCCTCTCTTTATGCACTTAGAACCTGGTTCGACCATTCATACATCTCAATTTCAAATATCAATTCATTAACTATGAAAAAGAGTTATATAACCACCCCTCATCATCATTCCACTTTATCACAACATAATCTTCAATACTCTGTTCAATTCATCTATTCATTGATTATTACCAAACATTTGATTCATGTCAATTCAAAGGGATATCAAGTATTTATCATCAACATTATATATTCATACAATTTCCACAACAATCCCATAAGCCAAGCCTTCATTCACTATTTCAACAATTCAAACATACAATTAGTTCTTGGCAAGGCAACGCATGAGTTCACACATAACATAATTATCAATTAATCACTCATGCACTTGAAATGCAAACTCCTCTCCTACCTCAAGAGAAGATCCACAATTCCAATGCTCCAAATGCCTCGATCGCTCCGCATCATCGTCGGGGATGCAATCCTATCACAACAAATATACATACAATTGCCATTATTATTCTATCACAAAGCATCATCTTAGGCATCATCACCTAACCCATGATCAAATCCTAGACTTGTCTAATACTCCAAATTCATATGCTTGTATTAGGCTTCGGGAATTCCTTTCCCCAAAGCTAAGATTTCTAGATTTCAAAGGGCTAAACAACCCAACATCAACAACACCATGGCCTATAACAAGACCAAGGCTTCATCAATTTAAACATCCATTCTCTTAGTCTAATATTAATGGTTCGCAATCATTGTCAACATCATAAATATCAACACTTACTAATCCCTCAAATCAACATACCTATATACATGCATATATCATTATTTGCAACTCATGACTTAGATCCCCATTTTATCAACATCAATACTCAACCCATATCCTACAAAAATCCATTTCCATGTATAAAATCATCCTAAGATACCAAAAATCATCAAGATCATCAAGTGGGTTAAAATCCCCAACTCATTAGCACTTAGGGTTTCCCATCTAAAATCAATTAACAATATTCTCAATCAATCTCCTAAAATTTTTATGGTTACTATAACTTTCTCTCCATCCCACAACATCAAACCATGTTCAATTTCACACCTCCATTATTCATACTTAAAGTTTCACTCTAGGTTTACCAACACAATCAACACCCATCCACATGCAAGGCTTCTAATATTATCATCTTCAACCCAATATCACAAAACCATAATAAAATGATGTGGAGGTAAGAAATCTTTACCTTAAGTCCAAACTCTACCAAAACGAAAATGAGGGTGAAGAAGAAGGGGAGAAGACCAATGCATGCTCCCATGCTCCATAGATGCCTCACATATCCAAGCTCAAGTTCATATTTTTGCCAAGAATAGGGGTAGAGAGAAGTGGGTTTCAGTTTGCCCATTATAGAGGGAGGAAGAGGTAGAAAAAATGAAGGAGAAGGTGAGAGGGAGAAGCTGCCGAAAGTATGAAGGAGAAGGGGGAGAGAAAGTGTAAAAATCTAGGTTCTTGCACAATGGTTAATGTCCTAACTTTTGTGTTTGCCATTTTGTCCATTGGTCAATAGAAATTAGAAAAGGGGAGGAGAAGCCATGGTGAAATGGAGAGAAGAAAGTGGATTTTGCAATTTATTTTAATTCCAATCCCCTCGTATTTTCCCCATTTCTTATCATACGTCGAGTCCAATTAATTATCTCCTTAGCACTAAAAATTATTCTAACTACACCATCTTAATCACCATAATATTCCAAACATTCTAGACCCATCAAACACTTAATTCGATTAAGTGGGTCCCACATCATCTGTTAATTCATTCATTTTCGGTAAATCTTAATTTACCAATAATTCACCTCTAATGTCTAACAACATCTCCCATAATTATTTGACCATGAATAATTAATTATCATCATCCAATAAATTTATTTTCTCAAAAATCTGGGACGTTACAACAACAGTAGAGGACGGTAAGCTAGTAGCCAACTAGGAAGGCCCACACCGGGTAAGAGAACTCATCAGTAAAGGAGTATACAGACTTAAAGAATTAAAAGGAAGAAACATTTACATTTAAAGGTGTATTATAGTTGAATGTAATAAAGGTACTTTTTTCCTACTTGAGGGGTTTTTTCCAACTGGGTTTTTCTCCCGAGAGGTTTTAACGAGGCCCACTAGAATAGCAATAAGACAAGTACAACTCAGCTCATCAAATTACGTTAAATCTTGAAATCCCAACTGGAGGAACAACAAAGCTCATGACTAGAAATCACATGGCATATAAACCGCTCGGTGTATGAACGCTTGACATACAACCACTCAGTACATAGTTATTCGGTCCGCCAATGACCGAGAGCTCGTGACTGGGGGGCTCCTGTTCCCTTTGGATTAGCTAAGGTCCTATTTATCCCCTTATTTTAGGATATTATCTTTATCTTTTTAATTCTAGGAAGTTATCTTTATCCCCTATCTTAGGAAATTATCCCTATTTCTTAGATATCGAGTTGAGATCATGGCCCTTCTTTGATGTATAAATATGGTCTTAGAGCCCCCTCTGTAATTCAAGTGACATTTTGAGCATTAGAACCCTAATTGTTTTAGAGTAATTTTCTAGGGTTTTGTGTTTTACATACTCAGCATGAACACATTCCACTCCCTTTATTTTTAATTTATTCCCATATGATACGTCTCTTTTTTCTTCTTTATTCCATTAATATCTATCTATTCAAAGAACATTTTATTTTTCCCTTCCATTATGCATTATTCATTTCTATTTTAGGTTGGCATGTTGAATCAAATTTTGTAAGAATACCTATAAAGTTTTATCTAATAACATAAAATATACTTTCACTATTTTTATTTTATTCTTCTCATGCCTTTTGTATATATTTATATATAGGATGTGTTTCCCAAGGTCATAATAGTGAACTTTCACTATTGCATTGAAGTTAGTTTTTAGCTTATTTTACTATCTTTAAAATTTGTTAGAAAAAATAACATGTTTGATAAATCAGTTTATTTTAGTCATTTGTAACTTTTATATTTTATATCATTTTATATTTAATAGTAAGATTTACTAAACATAATTTAATTTAATTAATTAGATTGTAAACTTTTAGCTAAGTTATTAGTTTTAAGGCAACTTATTAACTTTCAGCTAGCTTATCCACTATTGCATTGAATTAGAAAAAAAACTGATAAGGATATACTCTACTAAAGTTTAAATAAGAATAACTAGCCACTAGACCCATGCGTGATGAAGAAGAATTATCATCAAATAATATTTATGTTAAATATGATATCTATATAAAAATATCAATAGAGTAGAGAAAGAAGAAGAAAATTAACATACAAAATAAGATAGATTACTCAAGCCATTTTATTTCATGAATGAGTAGAAGAATTTATTAATTTTAAAATTTTATAAAAGATAAGAATACAAAACAAAGCTTATCACATATTCAGTCATTAATCCAATGAAAAGGAAGAAGAAACACAACATTATAAGAATTACAAACTAATATATAAATAACGATACTTATTTTCTTATAAGAAGGAAAACTCAATGTATAAATTATTATAAAATAATGATAATAACTTTGTTATTATATAGCGTATCATTTTGTTATTTTTTAGCACTTATCCTAAATGTTATATGTTCTCATAGTAATATAAATAAATAAATAAATAATCATTTTAAAGTTATCACATGCATTTGTCTTTATTTTGTTGTCTCTTAATTCACAAATTAAAATTAGAAATTTAATCATTCTATCTAAATTCTCTTTCATGTTGAATGATTTTGTATTTTTTTAGATGTTACTTATTATATAATTATTTTTCTTTATCATGGAATCTCTCACCAGTATCAGCATGTTAAACATCCTAAAGGACTCTCGTCACCAATCTCCTTGAGCCTAGCCAATCTTTACTCCAAAAAGAAGAGTTACCAGCGCCTAATCGAACCTAAAATCCATCACTTAGCTCATCACAAGCATACATAATACTCTTCCAGGTATACGAAACCTTAACCTTGAGAGTGCAAGCTCGTTTGGTCCAAATATTTGTGTGATAGAACCTGTAAACAAATCATTGATAGCTTTGCCAAGCATTCTTATATTGCTCATTCCTGCACATCAGAGTCCAAGCCCATTGTATCTCTTAGGTTGAGTGATGACACGCCAAGTGTGGCACCCTTAATCTGGTAATTAATAATGATATTAAAGATAATACTAATTTGATATAAGAGTAAGGGCAAATTTTTTGTGATTCCAAAGACACACAACAATGGATAAAGAACACCACAAATAAAATTTTAACAATAAACCCCAGACCATTTTTAAAGACCTATCTCATATATGACGATATAAGAAGGTAGATGTTTTATAGAGATATTGTCATTGGGTGATCGCTTGCACAATCACCATGCAAGAGTTTAACAGAAATGTATGTTAATTCGTAACAAGAATGTGTATGAGGTATAACCCAAGAAAAACAAGCACGAAGGGCAAGAAAACAAAGCCATGCGTTAATACGCCTCAAACAAGCATCAAACTTATGAAAAATTAATGAAGAACAGGCATGAATCAATTCGAGCACTTCATGAATCAATTCATGTGTGTTTGAAATTCAAAATAGTGAAAATAGAACCTCCTGAATCGATTCAAGACTCGTGTGAATCGATTTAGGTAAATTGGAAGTTGTGAATAATGAAAACAAAACCTCTTGAATCGATTCAATACTCGTGTGAATCAATTCAAGTCATTTTAGTAGCTCCTAAATCAATTCAAGGGGTTATGTGAATCGATTCAAGCCATTCTAGGGGCTCATGAATCGATTCAAGGGACTCATGAATCGATTCATGACAGCAAATCTGCTGCATAATGCAGAAAATGCATAATTTTTCAACTTTCAACTACCCTAACTTTTTCATATCAAATCCAAACTCCACCAAATTTTGACACCACTAATTATACACCATTTATAACGTGTAGCAACAGGCCATACTCAAAAATTCCCAAAAATAAGAGACTTATGCGTAGAAATGTATTTAGCCCATTTTAGGGCATTTTTATGCAACTCAAGGGTCAATTCTTAATGGAATTGGCCCGTTCCAGTTTGTACAAGTTCTAAATCATGCATAGGCACCATTGGAACTATTCCGTGGCATCTAATCATACTAAAACTCAATATAGCCCTATTAGTTCCTTAATTATGCATAAACATCATGGATATGACTTCATATTTTGAACGATTCATCCATCCATAAATTTCCATTAACATAAGTATCAATATTCATGCATCGATATAACATGTAAATCATTGTATCATAATTAACCATAACCATTGTTAAGGTCACTACCAAAAATTAGCCTTCCAAAACACATAAGGCTTAATTTTCACAAGTGACCTTCAAAATGAATACTTATCATCATTCAGTATTCTTGAAACAAAAGAGGCATCTACACATCTCATGTACTTTACAAACTTTCCTTCCATATTTACCTCCACCATTGCTCAACCTCCAAAAATAGTAGGTTATCCAACATACCTACATCAACCTTTAAAAATGACAATTAGGAGGTGAGTAACATATACTAAATGAATCAAAGTCATACATTATGATGATACATATATACATGTGCACAACATACATTTCTTAAGATCATCATATGCTCCTTTCACATATCATATTATTTCATTTCTACATAGCACATATTCCAATCAATACATACATAACATATGTATCAAATCATTGGCAATCTCATCAAACACCATCACATATTTAAGGTTAGCACCACCATTTCTTTCTCTTTACTTATCAATCATCCATCACCACCACGGGCTACCAACTCGGCATATCTCTGGCTATATGTAAATGCTCTTATGGCTAATGCATATGCACAAAGGAATCATTATCAAATCGTGGATCTGACTGTGGGAAACAACATCATATAAAATGTGGGTCAAGCATAGGTATGCTACTATGCCCCTACTATAGTAGTAAATGTGTACACTTATCTCATTAATTGTATGCATAATATCACTCTTTTACTAGTACCAAACTGCCATCGCCCATATGTAGCACTAGTCACCCCTTGATTTACGGATCAACAACTTGACCTCACTTGCCAAAAGTGCTATAGGCCCCTCCCGAATACACATCGAGAGAGCCATTCCCTATAGGGACACCGAGGTCACTTGGTCATCACAGAGCCACTCACCCACTGGGCCGGCCACATAGGGTGCATCGCCATAAAACTATGGCAGCTTCATGATTCCAAGAATCACTAGGGAACAACATATAATTTCACCCGTGCATTGGGTCGCCCTCACACTGGGCCCGCCTATTGGAACCCCTAACATTCCACATAGACAACATATGATATGCCATGCATATAAATACCAATCAATGCCTTTCTCACACTATGCATCCTATAATGCCACTCCACAATCAACAATTCACCACCAACACTTAGTGAAACTGCATATACTCATCATTATCAACCATCAACAATTGTCATTGGATTTCATACACATCAATAGTTAGTGGCAACCATTATTTATCTAATCACATATCATGGGATGTTCAACATCATTACAATTAACTCAATTATGGTCTCAATGCTATTCACAACAAGTCTCATTAACATGAGTCAAATTCAACATCATAATCAATATCCCCACAACATATGCCACATAACACCCTTCATTCTAAATGCATTCCAATCACATAAGCATCAAGACATTCATCAAGCCAAATTAGCATAACACATTAATACATACACATCAATAATGGATGAAATCATGCATTTAGAAATGTTACCCCCTCCCACCTCAAGAAAAGTAGTACTCGTTGCGGTTCGAAGGTCCCGCTCCATCAATGGGGTCGTTTCCTACATCACACAATGTACCATACAATTATTTTCTACTCAAACCACCAAGATTCAAGTGCTCTTAATTAACTACTTGGTGTTTATACCATTTTAAATCTTAAACCTCATTTATTTCATTTAATCCACCATAACCACCATGGGTTTGGTGCTTACTTTCATTTATTATGCATTTAATGACCATACCACCTATAGGTTTCCATATTAATGGTTTCCATCCACCATTATTAATTACCTAACCTCATTAATGGCTATCCACCATCAATGTTACCATCACCCATCATTAATAACATTCTCTTAACATTAATAAATACTCATCCACTCACATCTTACATTCCCCCAAATTATAGGGTTAGGGTTTCATTAAAAACCCAACAACCAACATCAATGTCCATCTTCTTCCATTACAATCAATGCCATTTTCATGTACCCATAAATTCCCTTATAAAACTCATATTAAATGCACCCCACCTTAGGATTTTGCATCATAAATGGCTTCCCAACATCTACCCATACACAATACACTCTTAAAAATCATAATAACCTATAACCTAGGGCTAGAGCTCAAGAAAATAGAGAGGAAACTTACCTCAAGACAAAAGTGAAGAGAGCTCCAATAGTGAGAGTAGGAAAATAAAATTAGAGAGGGAAAAGGATAGCTTCCAAGCACCACAAGATTCTCCTCCCAAGCAAGAAGGAATGAAAATGGAGAGGAGTAAGGCACACAACCACACTAGGGTTTTGGAGAATGGAAGAAAGAGATGAAGAAGAAAAGAATATGAAAGGAGAAGAAAGAAGTGTTTGCCTTTGGGGAGAGAAAAGCCAACGTGAATAAGGAGAAGAGAAGAGGGATTTTAATTTTAAAATTTAACCCTTCATTAAGGCTTCTTTGTTTTATTACAAACAGGATCTCTGTTTGGGCTCAATACTTTAATCAAAAATTATTCTGAATATATATTCGAATCCATAATAATATCCTTGACAGCCCTGACCAAAGGTATCTCAATCAGAGATATGGTTCGACACTCATATTTTAATCGGGTATTATTTTCAGCTCTTTAAGCCACAATAAATTATGAATAATCATAAAAATTTCCAATTTAATTATTTCTAAATTTTGGTACATTGAATAACTCATATGTAAATCATTAATTATTCCTCTCAATTAATCATTTAAATAAATTTTGGGATGTTACACCAAGTAACTTGATGCCAGCCTTATTGGAGGTTCCATTTGACCTTTTTATCGATGAATAGACACAACAAAAAAAACTTATTAGTGACCACCAATACCCGTCGCTAAATCATGATTTTTCATCGCTAACACTATTAGCGACAGAACTTATGACGGACAAGAACTCATCGTTATTTGCATCGTTGCTTACACCACAGTGATGACAACAAACACCATCGTAGACTTTTTGATGGCGTCACACCATCGCTAAACAGGTCCCTATAGTGGTGACGCATTTCGTTGCTATTACTGGCCTAGTAGTGACCACCACCGGCCGTCGCTAGTACTGGCATCGTAGCAACCACCACAGGTCGTCGCTATTACTGGCATAGTAGTTACCATAACACGTCGTCACTATTATTGGTTCTTAGCAACCATGGACGTTCCATCGCTAACATATGTTTTTCTTTTTTTAAAAATTATATTTTTTAAATTTAATTTTTTGGGTTTATTATTTTTTAATTAAATCGATTAAGAATATTGTGATTCTTCATTGAGCGAGTGAATCGTAAATATCAAATATTGAATGACATAAAACAAGAAAAAGATAATGATAATAATAAAGACTGAAATAAGGTATATATGATATAAAGTATAAATCAATGTATCCAATATATAAACAAATGAAGCATAAAAAAGTAAAATCATAGTAGAGGGGGATCCTGTGGTGGCGGTTGGGAAGTAGGAGGAGGTAGCCTCACCATCAACTGCATCAGTAGCTCCTGTTGCACAGCAAGCTGTCAACGAGTCTCGGCCTGCTGCTCCTTGGTCTGTCGTCGGTCCTCCTCTACTCGTCGTCGGTTCGCCTCGGCTCGCTCCTCCAACAGCTGTCTCTGGTGTCGCTCCTCCTGTAGCTTGTTGTTTAGGTTTTGAATGACATGAAACAACACCTGCCAGAAGGTCAAAGGAGGAAGAGGAGGAGGTATTCCCCTTTTTCGCCAGCTGCGCACCCACGCTGCCCAATCCAAAGATCCTCAATTTCTTGTTCACGCCGCCAACAGCCTCCATATAGATGGCATTATCGTCTAAACAAGAAAGGGTGAAAGGTACCTCCCCCTTAGGTGTAGAGGCCACCAACTCCGTCTCCTTCTCAGCCCTTGTGGCAAGATAACTCTTCTACAAATATAAAATGATGATAAAATTTAGAAATATATAATTTGTAAGTTTAAGTATGCGTAAGTTAAATTAAATTACTGTCACGTCTGTGGATTTCTGGTTAACCCAAGCACTGACTTTGGCTTTCTTGGTCATTTGCATGACCTCAAACAGTAATGGCTCCCAATGCTCTTTCTGCTCCTGTTGTTCACAATAAAATTAAAATTGTTAATAGAAAACATATTAAGTCATTCATAAAAAATAGAAAAATGTATACTTACAAATCTCTTTTTGTGCTTAAGGATTGAAATACTGCCCCCAGTGTAGATAGAGGCTGCAGCATCAGCCGCTCTATTTGCCTTTTCTAAGCACTCGTTTGCTAGAATAAGACACCCCTCCACTTCTGGACCATCCCATCCCAGTGGTCCTTGGGGATCCAACAAGGGCGCTCGCCTTTGTCCCTTACCTTGCAAAGAGTACTCTTAATGATTTTGGAGGTCTTTATGGCAAAGACCTCCGAATCTCATCAATCATACCTGTTGCGACCATGGTACCGACGCGCAACGCGGACTGGTTAAAGACAAATAAAAGAAAATTGAAACTGCATTGAAATGAGGCCCTTGGGAAGCCTAAAGAAAATAAAGGGTTCAAGGAGTCGCCACTAATATTTATTAAGAAAAATATTAGAAAAACCTTTAAATAGCACTATTTTTTTTAAAAAAAATATGAGATTCTGTTTAGTCCGGAAGTCGAATTACAGGAGGGGAAGGTATTAGCACCCCACACTGTCCGTAAAAAAAACAGTTACCCAAATTGATCATGCATAATTTCAAAAAAATGATTATCAAATATTTTATCCTTCATAAAAACAATGATAAATAATATACATAAAAATAAAAAATTATATATAAATAAGAATAAAACTAAAATAATAATAAAATATATCTCCTAAGTTTTTTATTTTTTAGTTCTTAAGAAAATAAACAAATAAATAATTAAAAGACCATAAAAATAAAAACAATGAGACGTCTTGTCTTAATTATTTTCTAGTTAAAAAAATCTATTGATTTTATTGAGAAATATAAAGTTCAAAACAAATAAATAAATGAAAAAAAAGTTAAAAAAAACATAAGAAAAAAAATAGAATTTAACACGTCAACATGAAAATAAAGAAATATATATACACTTAACTAATTAAAATTGACAAATGAATCTTATTTAATTATTTTTTTTAGAAAAAATAAGATTAATAAGATATCTCATCTAAATTAATCTCATTTTAAATTTAAGAAGAAGATAAATGAGTAAATAACACATTATTTATTTGTCTTGGTTTTTGTCATTTTTTATGATAATGATTTTTCTTAATTATCAAAAGCTTACTAAGAGAAAATAATAGGAAATCATGACCATAATAAAATGGATAATTATGTATGCATATATTTATAAACTATTTAAAAATGGTAAAAAATAAATAAATAAATAGAAAGTATAGAAAAATAAATAAATAAAAAAAGAGTGCAGAAAGATAAATAACTAAAAATAAAAGCGTAGAAAGATAAAGATACAGAATAAATAAAAATGAAAGTACAAAAAAAAATAAAAATAAAAAGGTAGAAAAATAAATACAAAAAATAAAGGGGCAGAAAAATAAATACATAAAATAAAGGGGCAGAAAAATAAATACATAAAATAAAGGGGTAGAAAAGTAAATACATAAAAATAAAGGGGCAGTAAAGTAAATAATAAAAATAAAGGGGCAGAAAAGTAAATACATGAAAATAAAGAGGCAGAAAAGTAAATAACAAAAATAAAGGGACAGGAAAGTAAATACATGAAAATAAAGGGGTGAAAAGGTAAATAATAAAAATAAAGAGGCAAAAAAAGTAAATAAATAGAAATAAAAGGGCATAAAAATAAATAAATAAAAAATAATCATGCAGAAATTAAATAAATAACCTAATAATTACAAAAATGTAAAGTGTGGATAAATAAAGTGCGGAAAAATAAATTAACAATAAAAAAAGTGTAGAAAAGTAAATAAAGAAAAATAAAAGTGTAGAAAAATAAATAAAGAAAAATAAAGGTACAAATAAATAAATAAGTGTAAAAAATAAATAACAATTAAATAAAGATGAATAAATAAATGTAAATAAACATCCTTGTATTAATAAAAAATACCTTGGTATAAGAACAATTAAAGAGGAACTAGAACGGAAGTCGGGAAATCAATTTTGTGTTGATTTCCTTTACTTTTGACTTTGTTTGGACTCAATTCGAGGGTGTTTGGACACCGGTTACAACACTTATACAGTATTTTGGCTCACAAAACTCACATACTAAGACATACTAGAATGATGCACTTATTTTCCTAACTAGGATTACACAACATAATTTTAAGAAACAAAATTTTTTAAAAAATCTCTAAAAAAATTAACACTCTTTCCCCTCTTTTCCTTCTTCTCCCCCAAATACCTCAACATCATCTTCTATTTATAGAAGAAAATTAGTATTGGATCCTCCATAAATGACATTACTTTCCTGCTTTTCCAATTTATCCAAATTTGATGTCAATTTCCCCAATTTTCTCTAATTATCCAACCAAACTGGGTCCCACCTCCAATTACCACCGAACACCACTTTTCTTTTTTCTTTTTTCTTTTTTCTTTTTTTGATTTTCATTTTTTTTGGGCCCATTTTTTTGGACTTTTTTTAGGCCTATTTTTATTTTTTTAGATCTGATTTATTTTTTGGGCCCTTTGTTTTTAAAAAAAAAAAATTTGAAATTTTTTTTGATTTCTTTTATACAAATGAGTAATCACTTACTCTTATGGAAATATAAATTATTTATTACACATGTGGCCATAAATAAAGTATCCAATAAAGATAAATTACTATCCACGCTATAAGGAGCAAGAAGGTAGTCACAAAACATCGTTTTCCCTCCCTTATTCTTTCCTCTTGGCTTCGGCATCCATCGGCCATTGCTTGAGAGAAATGAAGAAAGTTGATGAAATGAGAGGTGTGGTAGGAAATGAAGAGGAATTGAGTATTTATAGAAATGGGAAAGAGTTACTATTCCAACGGTCACAATGCAATTTTTATTATTATTTTTTAATAAAATATGATCCAGGGTGGCAACCTGGAATGGAGGAGGTTCTAAGTACCGCACCACGTCACCAATAAGAACTGGTAAGTCATAACCGGGGTCTGAAATCATCGGTCAACTATGGACATTTCTCTCCACCCGGTCGAAAATTAAGCATTGGAGAATCTTCTGCAGGTTCACCTCCGGTGTGTCTTGAAGTTCGAGTACGGATCAGTTTTCACTAACTTGAAGAACCTCGGTTTCCCACCGATCTGAGGTATAAAATACCGTACTCCACTGAGGCTGTGCAAACTTAGAGTTGGTGAGGTAACACCGGCAGGAGACCATGCTAGGACTCCGGTTAATGCAGTCAACGTTGACTCCGGATTCTATACTCTTTTTTTCTTTCTCTTTCTTCTTTTTTTTACTTCTATATTTTAATATGTATATTTTGCCAGACAAAAATAGGTGTTCACAGATGCCCCTCTTTACTTCTTTTCATGAAAGAATATGAGATATATTCATATTATTGATGTGAAAAGAAAATAAAGACGTGAACACCACTAAGAATACTCGACAACTTTTGGCGAGAAGTAAACAGTCGAATGGAGTTGTCCCAAAACCAGACAATTTAAGGAGAAGCATATGGAACATGGCAGGAAGATAAACGACATAACCTAGTAGTTGATACCTGAAGCTTTGAAAGAAAATAAATGATATATGAGGTTGCCTTGACATTTAAAGGAGCCTAAGAATGGGTATCTGAGGCTCTGACACAAAATAGATGACAGGGGATACCCCTGACTGAATTTGATTGAAGTAGCCTAGGGAGGGATACCTGAGGCTTTAACATGAAATAAATGACTGGGGGGATGCCCCTGGCTGATTTTGATCAAAATAGCCTAGGGAAGGATACCTGAGGCTTTGACATGAAAATAAATGACTGGGGAGATGCCCCTGACTTGATTTTGATTGAGATAGCCTAGGGAAGGATACCTGAGGCTTTGACATGAAAATAAATGACTGGGGGATGCCCCTGACTTGATTTTGATTGAGATAGCCTAGGGAAGAATACCTGAGGCTTTGACATGAAAATAAATGACTGGGGGGATGCCCCTAACTTGATTTTGATTGAGATAGCCTAGGAAAGAATACCTGAGGCTTTGACATGAAAATAAACGACTGGGGGATGCCCCTGACTTGATTTTGATTGAGATAGCCTAGGGAAGAATACCTGAGACTTTGACATGAAATAAATGACTGGGGGGATGCCCCTGACTTGATTTTAATTGAGATAGCCTAGGGAAGAACACCTGAGGCTTTGACATGAAAATAAATGACTGGGGGGATGCCCCTGACTTGTTTGACTGGACGACATAGGTTAGGAATGGGTACCTGAAGCTTTTGAAGAAAAATAAATGACTGGGGGAACGCCCCGACATGGTTTGAGTAGCCTAGGGATGGATACCTGAGGCTTGGACATGAAGTAAGACGTAAGGGAGATATCTCTGCCACTGTGACTTACGGTAGAGGATAAAATTTTGACATTTATAAGAGGAAATTAAATTATATGAAACATGAGATTTATACTCACGAAGAATGTGTTTGAGGTTGAGACTTTTGAAATACTGAGATTTAAATGAAACTGACTTTTTGGTCATATGACTTCACTGAAGGTTCTGAGTGAATACAAGGATTCCCTTTTGTATATCTTAGTAAATCACCTTTCCTGGGGTTAGGTGATGGACCGAAACTGTTGATCTTGACTTTTCATGGGGAACATTTGTCCTTGTTGTAACCTTAACCCTGCATGGAAGAAATAGTCAAGTGGAAAATCAAAGATTAATGATCTCGTCTCCTGGGTGACAACCATAATCCTTGTGGGACTCGTCACACTAGTGGAAAAATGACCTTTCTCACCAGGCTTTTTACACCGGTTGTAATATGACCGGTGTAAAAAATGACACGGTGGCAATTTTGTAAATACTTTGAAAGTTTACACCGGTCCGCATTTTAGACCGGTAAAAAATAATAAAGTTTGTACCGGTTTTCATTTGGACCGGTGAGAAATTGTGAAGTTTGTACCGGTCTTAATATTTGACCGGTGAGAAATGTCCTTCATTATTTTCGATTCGAGCCTTACCCCTCTCCAAACCCTTCTCTTCTTGAAGCCCTTCCCCTTCTCCAAACCCTTTCCCTCTCAAACGCTATCTTTTACACTCAAACGCCTCCTTCTCGAAGCCCTCCCCGTCGTCTCCCTCTCGATCGCTCGCTCGTTTTCTTCAACCCAAAGTATTATCATCTTTGGGTTTCCACTTAGGGTTTCCACTCCCCTCCCATCTAACTAGCGCCACTTCACATGGAGACATCTTTGATTCTGCACAAAGGAAGGAGCTTTGCCAGTGGTCATACCACGGAAACGCCAACGGAGCTTCGGAGGGTCTATCTCACAGGTAATCCCTTTGCATGTTTAGTATTGTGTTGTGTGGGTTTGTGGTCTGTTTTGGGTCTCTTCTTCCTCTTGCATGTCTGATTTTCTTATCTCTGGTTTTGTTGGTGTCTGTTCTGGTTTGTGGGTTTCTGGGGAGGGGTTTGGGTTTATGGGTTTTAGGTTATGGATGGTGGGTTTAGGGAGGGGATATCCAACGAGTGGTGGTTAGGCCGTGGGGAGGGGTTTCGTCGGAGGTTGGTGGTGGGTGGGGGGAGAGGTATCGGGCTGGGGTTGTGAGGGTGTGGGTTGGGTTTAGGATGGTGGGTGTGGGAGGGGTATGGGTCGGGGTTGGTTAGCAAGTGAAGAGGGGGTTTGGTCAAAGGTTGGTGGTAGGCGTGGGGAGGGGTATCGGGTTGTTAGGCCGTGGGAGGGGATTTCGGGGTTGATGGGTGGTGGGTGTTTGGAGGGCTGTCGGTGATGGTGATGGGTGTGGGTGTTTGAGTTTAGGTGGGGGTGAGTGGACAGTGATCTTTGGCTTGAGAATTCTAGAAGGTTCCATTTAGATAGTAAAAACCTCCATCCTCGCTTAGGGTTTATCCTTTCACACTTTTGATAAGGTACATCCATACACTGTTTCTACTTCTGAGCTATTGTTTGTTTCTCAGGAAATTTTGAGTTTTTTCAAACTTAGTGCAGCTTAAATGGCAACCACTCAGCTCACTGCATCATCGAGGAACTTTCCCGCATTTGAAAGCTTTCGCCCTTCGCCGCCTCAATTTCCTTCTGTCAGAATTGCCACTTTCACACCAAGATCCTTCCCCTCTCTTGTTGTCAATGCCGCCACCGTTGTCGCCCCCAAGGTACCTTATTTATACAACTTTAGAAAGAAGCTATATGTATATACTTTTTCTATTCCAACTTCATAGTATCTTGGGTGAGGTTGACTGGGAATATAATTTGAATGCTATGATTTTAGGTGGCCTTTGTAGTTGATTGTTGATATGTAAGTCTTGGTCACTGGGATTGTTTATAGTATTTTGGTTTTCACGTGTATGTTTTTCAATCACATGTTTACACTTGTGCCTGATTGATGTTTCTTTTATGCAGCAGACTTCTGTTAAGCCTTTGGGTGGTAGAGTACTTGTGAAAATTAAGGATGTAGAGGAGAAGACTGAAGGTGGGATTTTACTGCCAGCAACTACTCAAACAAAGCCTCAAGGGGGTGAGGTGGTTGCCGTTGGAGACGGAAAGTCAGTTGGGAAGAGCAAGGTGGACATTGGTGTTTCTTTATGAAAATTGAGTCTGTTAAACCAGAATGTATACAGAAATTGAGTTTCTAAACCCTACACAAGGATATATTTATACTATTATGGTATGGCATAAAGTAAAGTCAGTATTAGAATAGTAATCAACTCCTAATATTTCTTAATTGAAGCGGTAATTGACTGTTGATGTTTATGCTAAAATATAATATATTTCTAATAGTTCCTTTTATCACTGTGCAAAAAGCTCAGTGCTGTAAGAAAGAAAATGACTCTGTTGATCTGAAGGTTTTATTCTTGCCTTTATAATAATTTTATTTTATTTTCTCTCAAATTGTGATGTGTGACCACTTATTTCTTTTCTTGGATTGCAGCTAAGAAATACCCTTGATGAGTTACAGGAATGCAGGCACAACTTAAATTATTACCTGGAGGAGAATGCAAAACTTAGTAGGTATGAATTTTGAACTCTGGAACAATTAATTTGGTTGTACACAAACAGATTGAAGCTTTAAATTTTGGCTGTAAAATCCTTGATTTTTTTGCATTTCCTTTTTTATAGGGAGTTAGACTCTCTTCACTCAATGTTAAGCAGCACAAATGCCACCAAGGTAGTATTATTTGTTATGCTGATATAACATTTATTAATTCTGTTCTTTACTAAATTGTACAATATAAGAGGAGTAAAATATGAATAGTGTTTGTCTTAAAAGAATTCAATCATGTGAATTTCGTTGGACCTTAATATTTATTGGTTTTTTACACCCCCCTGTGATGCTTTAGTGTTGTTACATAATGGTTATTTTTATCATTATTGTTGTTGTCTTCAGGATTCTTGGTATCAAAATGGACCTCAACTTGAACCTACTAGAGACAGGTTCTCTTACTTTGGCAATAGTAACCACAACCTTCATATTATAGGTACACTGATATTAAGAAAATAAAATAGAAAACTTTTTATTTAAAATTGTTATTAATGTCATTTATTCTGATTTTCAAATAATTCTCGAAGGACAACTCAGAAAATTGGTTTATCTGCTGTTGATAGCTGTTACAGGGACTGTAGTTACATGTGTGTAATTTAACGATTCAGATTTTAATTGCCTGTGTTTAACTGTACTGAATTCCAAATTTACTGTGGCTAAGTATTGTTTTTAGCTTGTAGAAATGAGCTTAACAATGATTATTTTGAAATTCAAATCTGTATATTCATCTTTGGAAAAAAATTCTGAATTGGAAAAGTTTCTTCAAGTTTTGAATAATACGAAAGCTTTATTGGGTGTACATGAAGTCATGAACTCGGTGTTCTGATAAATTTGTTATTTGAAAACTTTGTTTGAATTTATATGCAAAGGTTTTAATGCTCTTGACTACAAGGTACTGGTTCTCTCCCTTGTTACAGCTGTAACCATTATTGGTTAATTGAAATAGTTTTACTTGTAAAATTTCTCTGGGTGGTAGGGAAATAATTGCACCCAGACTAGTTTCACGATATAATTGCCATTAGTATCACTCTTATCACTATCATATAATTGCCAGTTAAGCTGTATTTGTGGCTTTGCAATTAAACTTTATTGACTTGTTAATATGTTTATGTTGATGATAATTTTAGCAAGTGTATTTAAGCACTGTAATATTTATCTTGAAGTTCATTATGAATTGCTCTCTTTAAAATTTTAATTTCATTTGACATAAGTGTTGTTTAAACATTTTAATTTTTGTGTTGTTTAACGAGTATGATCTATGATGATTTAAAAGATAATTTCATATCAAAATACATAGAATTGTCATTATCTTGTAAAATCAGCCCAATCAACACAAAATTCCATTAATATTTGCTTTTTAGATATTAAATCGAAGGAACTTCCTAATATTAACTCTTGATGTTGCAGATTTCTTAGCTCCTTCAGTGCAGTTCCCTTTGTCACTTTGACTGGCCTAGAACTCTCTGTTTTTGGATTTTTCTTTGTCACTTGTGAAAATTCTACATTTTTTGTAATTTTTTTATATTATCTTGTAATTGATAATTTTTAATAAAAGTTATATGATTAGAGTTCTTGTGAAAATTCTACATTTTAATTTTTTATTGAACGTTGGTGGATAGGATTCTAGAACGTGACAACAAATGGCGAAAAAGAATAGAGGCTGCTGGAATTGATTACAAATGCCCTGAAATTTCCCAGGATTTTCAAAATATACTGAAAATAAAAATTAAAAAAAGCTATATTTTTTGTACCGGGCCAAACTAACACGACCGGTGAGAAAAGTCCTTGTTTGTACCGGTCCTAAGAAACACGACCGGTGAGAAAAGTCCCTCTTTGTACCGGTCCTAAGCAACAGGACCGGTGAGAAAAGTCCTTTGTACCGGGCCAAACCAACAGGACCGGTGAGAAAAGGTAATAATTACACCAGTTGTAAAGAGAAGGACCGGTGTAAGTATTATTTTTTATATCGGTCGTTATAAATAGGACCGGTGTAAAAACTATTTTTCTCACCGGTCCCAAAACCGGTGTAAAAAGTCCATATTTTTCTCACCGGCTTCATCCACACCGGTCGTACAACCAGTGTAAAAAGCCAAAAGGGACCGGTGTAAAAAGCCTTTTTTTCACTAGTGTCATTACTCATGGCAGAGTGGAATATCCTTGATTACCAAGGGGTGTGTAATTGGGAAGTATCAAGCTTGTTTGAGATTGAAAATATGCTTTTCACGTTTTTTTTTGTTTTTTTATTAAAAAATATTTTCACAAAATGCATGCAAATGAAACCTAACAAAACAAAAATTGGAACTAAAATCGAGAATTCCATATATTTACTTGGGAAATTACAGGTTTGCATCATAATTTCAATCCAAACTTTTGGAGGACATAACAATTACCCTATCTTTTCAAGCATAATACTTCTTGACTGCATCTGAATTGACTGGGAAAGATAACTCTCCACCATCCATGTTTGTCAAAATCAAAGCTCTTCCAGAAAAGGCTTTTTTTACAACGAATGGTCCTTCATAATTTGGCTTCCATTTGCCTCTGTGATCATTTTGATTTGGCAAGATCTTATTTAGTACCAAATCACCTTCATGAAATTGATGAGGTCGCACTTTCTTTTCGTATGCCTTCTTCATAGGCTTTTGGTATAACTGCCCATGACAGAGAGCTATTAATCTTTTCCCGTTAATTAAATTTAGTTGGTCGTACCGGGATCGAACCCATTCAGCTTCTTCTAACTTGGCATCCATGATTACTTTTAAAGATGGAATTTCCACTTCTATTGGTAAGACAACTTCCATACTATACACCAATGAGAAGGGTGTTGCCCCTGTCGAAGTTCGTACAGAGGTACGATACCCGTGTAAAGAAAAAGAAAGCAATTCACTCCAGTCTTTGTAGGTTTCAACCATCTTTTGTATGATTTTCTTTATATTTTTGTTAGCAGCTTCCACTGCTCCATTCATCTTAGGTCTGTATGGAGATGAATTGAGGTGTTTGATTTTGAATTCCTCGCTGAGTTCATCCATCATTTTATTATTCAGGTTTGTGCCATTATCAGTGATGATTTGATTTGGCAAACCATATCTGTAAGTCAATTCTCTCTTGATGAATTTGACCACAACATTTTTAGTCACGTTGGTGTAGAAAGATGCTTTAACCCACTTAGTAAAGTAATCAATGGCCATAAGAATAAAATGATGCCCATTCGATGCTTTTGGTTCAATGGGACCAATAACATCTATGCCCTACATAGCAAAAGGCCAAGGCACAGTTAGAACGTGCAAAGAAGATGGTGGTGCATGAATGTTGTCTGCATAGGTTTGACACTTGTGACATTTCCTAGCATAGTTATGACAATCATTTTCCATCGTCATCCAATAATATCCAGATCTGAGAATTTTTCTTGCCATCGAGTGCCCATTTGCATGTGTTCCGAAAGGTCCTTCATGAACATCTTTCATGATTTTGTTAGCTTCCGTCACGTCTACGCAACGAAGGAGAACAGAATCACAATTCCTTTTATAAAGTGTATCCCCAGTTATAAAGAAATTCACGGCCAGGCGCCTGAGGGTTCTTTTGTCAGTTTTTGAAACACCAGGGTGATATTCTTGATTTTGAATATCATTTTTTATGTCATGAAACCATGGTTTCCCATCAGGTTCTTCTTCTATCATATGACAATATGCAGGTTCGAGACGTCTTTCAATCTCGATGAA